>BSQW01000006.1:44881056-54881056 GCA_030161315.1 Eutrema japonicum
TCTCGTAGATCGTGTTAGTTTCCTGTTTTTTTCTTTTAGATCGAGATCTGCTGGAGCCGGTTGGCAGTGGAGGAGAAGATCTCGGCGGTGGCCCTTGTGACGGCGGCGCAGGTTCCGCGGTGGAGGAGGGGTGCTCGCTCTTGTGGTCGGCTTTCTCTACCTCTTCCGCCTCGCCCTTCGGCCGGAGATCTGCTTTCTCTACCTCTTCCGCCTCGCCCTTGCAGCGTGGTCGGGTACGGTGGTCCTTCGAGGCTTCGACGGCGGACGAATGCAGAATTCCTTCACCGGACCTGGGTTGTCGTGGTGCGGTGAAGCTTCTCCTCTCGGAAGCGGGCTATCTGGCTCCCCAATGTGGTGTGGTGGTGTCTTGCTGCCTCCTTCTCTTGGTTAGATCTCGGTCGAGTCACGATCTCCTCTCGATTTTCGTGACGGTGGCGAGCTGCGGCAGCCAAGTTGGGGCTTCTCTCCTACCGGTGGTGGGGATCTGCTCCTCGAGGACGGGTTCTATTATCGGCTTCTGGTTTTGGAGTGGAGGTACTTGGCTTGTGGCTAACCGCGGTGAGGTAGTTTCATTTTTTTGACCTGGCTCGAGGTGGGTCCATCATCTCGGCAAAATCTCCGGCTCTGTAGCTGCGGTTGTTTTCATTCCAGGCGGAGAAATCGATCCCCATTGCCCAGTTCGAGTTGCCGAGGACAGCTTCTCTGATGGGTACTAAGTCTGATTTCTCTCCCGATTCTGCTTTTGCTTGCAGCGGCGGCCGTGTTTTTTTTGTCCTTCGCTTCTCGGGACAGCTCATGGAAATTAATGTCTTCTCGGCGGTCCGTGGCGGTGATTTTCTCTGGCGGGGTTGTAGATATGTGGGACGTTAGATCAAACCGTCCGTTGTAAAGGTGAAGCTAGAGGACGGTGGATCTATGAAACAGAGGTTTTTTTTCGGGGTTTCGCTTTCTATTTCGGCTTGCCTCACTATCCGCTGTGTGACTTTGTAGCGGGACGGATTTTCCGGTTCCGGCAAAGTTAACCGTCCCGGCGGAGCCACTTCCTGCAAGCCCGTTTTAGTGTCTGATGTTTATTTTCAGGTTTTTTAGATGGCTCGGGGCGGCGTCTTTGCGTCCGGGCCCTCGTATCTTCGGAGACTTTTCGGGAAGGAGTAAGGTGACCATCCGTCCTTTTCTGCTATTCCACCAGCGTGGAGACTCGAATCCACCCTCCCTCGCGTTGGGCTTCTTCCTTCGCGATGGGCCACTCAAGACGGTATCTCACCTTGGTAAGATATTTTTCTTATGTAAGGGATTGGCTACTGGATCGGCCTTTGTGACCCAGTTACCATGTAAGTCAGACCCTGTTGGTGAGGTATTTTTACCTTAACAGCACTACTTGATTTAATGAAATAGATAGTTGACAAAAAAAAAACTAAAAAACTAAAAAACTAAAAAAAAAACAGATGTTTATTATAAATAGGGGAATAATACATTTTTAACCTTCAATGTTGAACTCACTAATACTTTAAACCCAGAGACTTTACTACTCTTACTCTGAACTCTGAAGCTAACAAAACTGACACTTCAAACCTTCAAATTAACCGCCGACTTTCCACCGTAAAAATTTTAAACGGAACCGTTAAAAGAGTTAACGGTACAGTGATTTTTTATTTTTATTTTAAAAAATATTTAATTAATTAATTACCTATTATAATAATTTCTAAACAAAAACAGTTAAATGAGATAGTAAGTGTTGACTGTGTCGAGAAAGAAAAAATAATAAAAATAGCAAAGAGATAAAAGAAAGGAAAGATGAATAGTAATTCCGAGATTACAAAGTCTCGGGATGAATAGTAATCCCGAGATGAATAATAATCACGGAGAAGAACCAACCTCGTCTAAGTTAAAGGAGAAGATTCGGAGTGAATAGTAGTCTCAGGATGAATAGTGTCACAGGATGAATAGTTATTCGGGTACCGGTTAGGGTTCGGTTCTTCGGGTACCGATCGGATCCTAAATTCCTACACCCGAAGAACCAAACCCGAACCGGTACCCGAATCACTATTCATCCCGTGACACTATTCATCCCGAGACTACTATTCACTCTGAGTCTTCTCCTTTAGCTTAGACTAGGTTGGTTCTTCTCTATGGTTACTATTCATCTCGGGATTACTATTCATCCCAAGACTCTATAATCACGGGATTACTATTCATATTTCCTTTCTTTTTTCTATTTTTTTTTATTTTTTTCATTTCTCGACACAATCACCATTTACTATCTCATTTAGCTTAGAAAAACTGTTTTTTGTTTAGAAATTATTATTATAAGTAATTAATTAAATAATTTTTTTTAATAAAAAATTACTGCACCGTTAGCTCTGTTAACGGTTCTGTTTAAAATTGGGTGAATTACAAAAAGGCACTTTCCTCACTTTTTGTTACAAATAAGGCACTTGTGACTCTTGAGGCACTTTTTATACTTTACAAGGGTGTGAAATTCCTGTAAAGCCCTTTTGTTATTTTACCCTCAACGCATTAAACAAAAGTCCACAACTTCTTCCCTTTTTTTTTGGTCACCGACCAAACTATTCCAGCTTCCTCCGGCGACTCTAGATTCTCTCGCTTCGTCGGCAATTCCTTCCACCGTCGGTGCTTCTTCAATCGCCAGGTGTTTCGTCGGCTAGGACCGAATTTGTTCTGGGGGTGAGTCTTCTACTTCGTTAATCGGACGGTTAATGAATCGACGGACAACATAGGTGAATGAATCGACGGACACCATCGGTGGTTCCATGCTTCCAACGGCGGCTCCCGATTGAAACCCTCTTTTTTCCCCCGACTTCCTCTTAACTCCGATGTCATCTGAGTCGTTCACATCTCAATGCAAAAACCTATATTTTCTCTTTGTTGGTGGGTATTAGCGTCAGATTGAATCAAAGCTTATTTTTGTTCAAATTCTTTTTGGGTGTGATGAGAATTAAACAAATTTGTGAGGGATTTTGGTAGAAATTGTTTTCCACAGAAAGAGTTAGTGGATATCAGTTATGGAAAATTTCCGATTAAAACACGTGTGTTGACAGACATGCGTGGATGCGTACAAAGATTTAGTAGATAGAGTTGAGATTGAATGGATATAGGCATGTTGGAGCCATTGATTTATGGGTTTATAATGGTGTTTGATCATCGATCATTGTTTTGTAGATAAGTGGGCTTTGAGATTTCAATTTTGATTAATGATTCACTGATGGATACGTGTTATGCTCTTAACCACATATACGATCTCTACTTGTTTGATCATCAAAGGTTTTAGTGACCCTCTTACTTGACTTCTTTGGTTTTTCTTTTGTGGTGAAAATGTCTGCGTTTTGCATATGGATTTGATTTTAAAGAGACTTTCTCTTTCTTTAAAAGTCTCACTTTCTTCTATGAATACATTTGAGGACTAGTTAGTGCAGCCAAAAAATGGTGGAAAACGTAAGGTGAATGTAACATATTGCTGTATATACAAAGTATTATGGACAACGTATGGTGGATAGATTATATTTAGAATTATTTAGACGGGCTCTTGGTTTTAGTTAGTTGATCTAGAATTATTTAGACGTGCTCTTGAGTAACTCTAATTTGTTCCTTTGGTAGTGAGTCTTCTTCTTCCTTTGAAGTCGTAGCTATTTGGATCCATTACGATAGATGGACTGCGGGGGACAGTTTACGATTGACAAATAATGGGGGACAGCTTACGATGGATACACTGCGATGGATAGTTTACGATGGATGGACTGCGGTGGACAGTTTACGATTGACAAGAAATGGTGGACAGCTTACGATGGATAAACTGCGGTGGACAGTTTACGATGGACAACGTTTGTCTTGCACTTTGGTCCCTCCCGTTTGTATTTGCGATGGACAACGTTTGTATTTGCGATATCTTTATATACTTTTCCTGTAAATAATAAGAAGAAACAACCAATGAGAATGTGGATGAAGCTAGAGAACCATTTTGTTATGGTTGGTTGTTTGTAAAAGAAGTGGGCCCGACGAAGGAGTAAGTGCTTTTAATGTTGGGTCAGTAAAATATTTAGATTTTGATCCGGGGGCTGGGAAGAGGACAGCTGTATAGGGGTAGATAAACGTTAAATCGTAGAGGTAGATAAAGGTGGAAGTGATTGGATTAGTCGTGTAAAGTTATTCTTCGAAACTGTGGTTAGTGAGGACGGCCAAAGAATTTGGGAAGGTTAGTTTCCTGGGTTCTCTTAACGAAGCTGACACCGGCAATGAGAATGTGGATATAGTGATTGAAAACACAGTAATGGAATGTAGTGTTTCTGTTTTGTTGTTGCAGTGATGGATGAGTAATGTATGGTCATAAGTGGAGAGTGGTTATGGTCGAAAGAGGGGAAGTGGGATTTTCTTATAGATACAGAGAAGATGTCAAAGATAGTTCCACTTCGGGCAGGAATTTCTATAGAGGAGTTGAAAAAAAAAGTTGTTAGGGAATTCTTTGTTGATGGCGGGGAAGGAGTGTCTGTAACATTGAGTTATTGGCCTCCTAATAGCATGGAACTAGCAACAGGGATCACGACTCCTCCGGTGATGGTCACAAACGAAGGTTCAATTGGTTTCTTCCTTCAACATTTTCGGCTTCAAGCAACTATGAATCTATTTGCTAAGTTTGAAGGTGAACGGGAGAGGAGTGTTACAGCTGAGACCGAGTGTGGTGGAAGTGGGTTTAAAACTCCAGTAACGAGAAGAAGTGTTGGTAGTGTTAATTATGATGGGGTTAGCGGGGAGAAGACACCAGTCATGCGTGGTTTTGACAGTCCTGTTTCAGGGAGAAGTAACCAGAGTAACTATTTGGGAGCAATTTCAAGGGGCAAGAGTCCAGTTCCTTTGAAAGTGTTTATTGACTTAGCTGATGATGGGATGAAGACGCCAGTTTTGAAAAAACGACAGTTTGGGTATGAAGACGGCAGTGGCTCGAGTAGAAACTTTCATAATGGGTCTAGCGGACAGACGGTAAGCGAGGAAGATGATGAGCTGATAAGACGTGCAGAAATATTGGAGGGAAGTTATAAGATGGAGGGGCGGAAAGGTAAACTTGATGGTGAAACTCTTGAGTCGGATAGTGATGAAGATGATCCTCGAGAAACAGCTTCGCAAGATGTTATGACTCATGAGTATGATAAAGAGTTTTGGGAACCATTTATTGATGATCAATTTGGCGGTTCTAACGCGGCAGAGGTGATGTGCGACCCAGTAGATCCGGCAGATAAAACATGGGATGGTGTAGGTGTAGGTGTAGAAATATTGGTGTCGGCAAATGATGGTTTTGAATTTCCTCCAGTTTACAAAGAAAAAGAGGACAGACCCACTCCCTCTGAGTGGACGTTTCGTGGTGGTCAACATCGAGTGGATGGTGTTAATGGACATGTGCCGAGGAATCTGGCAGTATTGGACGATGAGGAGTTTGACATCCCCCCCGATGTTTGACGACACCCTCTATAACACTCACCCCTCCAGACCTTGACGTTTCTGGCGGGGAGGAAGGCATTAGAGTAGGGAATGTGTATGCGTTAAAGGAAGACTGTAAGATAGCGTTTGCTATATATGCAATTAAGGAAATGTTCCGATTCTACCAAAGCAAAACGAGGCGTCACAACTTTGTTGTTAGTTGTTTAGATAAACGCTGTGAGTGGCGTGTGTTTGCAAAGGAAGTAAAGGACAGCTCTTGTTACGTTATAAAAAAGGCAGAGCTTGAACATACGTGTGATATTGAAACGCGACAGGCGTTCAGAAGTAGCCTCTCGTCCCGGGTCATAGCTGCTGTCTATCGGGCGAAGTATGGGGATCCTGTGAAAGGTCCAAAGGTTAGGGAATTGCAGCGACTTGTACTTGAAGATCTGCGTGTGAACGCTTCATATATGAAGTGTTATAGGGCGAAAGAAAGTGCTATCGTTGGGGTTAGAGGATCTGAAGATGAATCGTTTCAGAAACTGCCTGAATATCTCCATATGATCAAGCTTGCAAATCCAGGGACTGTCACTGAGTTGAAGACAGAAGTTGATGAGGATGGATTGGTTAGATTCAAGTATGTGTTCCTCTCATTTGGGGCTTCACTGGTTGGCTTTAGGAGGGTTCGACACGTAGTAGTGTTAGATGTGACACATTTAGGAGGCAAATACAAAGGTGTTTTACTAACTGCGAGTGGCCAAGATGCGAATTTCCAAGTATTTCCGCTATCTTTTACAGTTGTTGACAGCGAGAATGATGCTTCGTGGATATGGTTCCTGCAGGCGTTGGAGCGTTTGCTTGCAGATAGCAATAGATTGACCATCATCTCTGATAGGCATCAGTCCATTAAGACAGCCAAGAAAACAGTTTATCCAAAAGCACATCATGCAGCTTGTATTGTTCATTTGCAAAGGAATGTAACATCCAGGTATGAAAACAAGGGGCTGGCAAAGTTGGTGGTTAGGGCTGCCTTTGCATTTAGTATTGGAGAATTCAGGGAGGCATACGGGAAGGTGAAAGCAATGAACGGGGACTGTGCACGTTACCTAGAGAAAGTAGGTATAGCTAGTTGGACACGAGCATATTTTCCGGGTGATCGTTATAATATGATGACGAGTAACATTGCGGAAATACTTAACAAGACTTTGCTTGAAGGAAGGAATTCCCCCATCGTTAAGCTATTGGCTTTTATTCAGAGAATGATGACAAGATGGTTTGCTGCTAGGAGGAAGAAATCAGCAAAACATAGAGGGGCTGTGACTCCAGAGGTTGATAAGCAGATGACAACTAATATGAAAACGACTACAGGGAGCAAGATTAACAGTGTATCTAGCTGGAGTGTGGAGATTGTTGGGCATTTTGGTAAGAAGCACCATGTAATATTAAATGACCGTAAGTGTTCTTGTATGTTGTATCAGAAGTTACAGTTCCCCTGTGGGCATGCGTTAATGGCGGCGGACTCGGTGGGCCTTCCAATTGGTAGTTTGGTGGGCGAGTGTTACAAAACGGGCACATGGGCAGAAACTTACCAAGAGGTAATTTGCCCAGAAGGGGACCCAAAAAATGTAGACATTCCTCCAGAGGTGAGCAGTATGCATTTGTTCCCTCCTAAAACAAGAAGGCCATCTGGCCGCTCCAAGGAATCACGTTATCCATCAACCGGCGAATTTTCAGTAAGTTTGTTGTTGTACTTTGATGTGAAGTCCCGTAAAACTAAGTGTATGTAATTTTTTTGGTAGGTTACACGGGTGAAGAAGACAGTTCCGAACAAGTGCACGAGGTGTGGGATATCAGGACACAACAGAACCAGGTGCTGCAATCCAATCTGAAGCAAGTGATGGGCAAGGGCACCATGTGGTTGGAAGTGGGGCAATATTTTTTGGAGGGGGAGATGTTTTTGAACAAACTCTTAAAGAGGAAGTTGTTTTGGGAATGGATGTAGTAGTGTCGGATGTAAAATGTTTAATTTAATGTTGACAGACTTGGATGTTCCAAGGAAAGCATCCATTACTGTGTTTGTAGTAGGCGGTAACCAATATCCAGTATCCAAAAAAGCAGTTTCCGATAATCTGTGTCCACATATTTAGAATCAAATATGAAACAGGAACGAATCTCCTATCCATAATGCCGAATCCAATAGGATCTGGTTGTATAAAGTTAAAAAAATTGGAGCTCCAAATAAAATGTGCCCATGAATCCACTAACCGACCTTGGACATGAGCACTATCCACGAAGCAGTATCCAATAAACTGTGCCCAGGTATCCACTAACTACGCTCGAATATGACCCTGGTCTCCAATGGATTGATAAAAAGCCCATTGAGTACAGATGTTTTGTCCACCAAACGGTATCCATATCATTAGATAAATAAGGAAGTTGGAAAAGAGGCTATTATACTATTTCTGACTTAGTTAACAACACAAAAGTTAGGAAATGCAATTGTTCCGACTTAGACAGTGACTGAGTTAACGGAATAGAAAGGATCAAACTGGCGAGAAACTACTTAGCAGGGATAATAAGGGAAATAAGCATAAGAAAAGCTAGGGATGCATAGGCGAGAAACGCCACAATCATCTCCTTCGCATGGGGGCCCCTGATGAAACGACCAAACTGAGAACCCTGAGCAACAACCCCAGAGAAATTTTGGAGCTCCATAACCTGAGTACGTAGCTCATTGTAGTCTTGACCACCTTGAGCTAGTAATGCCAGTATCGATTGAAGCTGAGAACGAGTATCTTGTAGATGATCCCGGTTGTCATCCAATTCTTTGGTTAGATCAGCGATCTCCTCAATTAGTACCTCATCCAAGCATTTCTTCATGTTGCAGGAACGAAACTTCAGGAGACACACAATTTAACAATCCATTGGAGACTGAATAAGACAAATTAAAGTTTTAACAATTGGGGATTGGAAGTCACCTCTCCCCTGGGGCAGCCGAAGTATTTGATGCAAGGGTTACCAACTGGTTGAGAAATGACCACGGCGTCTTCGCCACAATAACAGAGGGCCGGGATGCCGCGGGCGGCGAAAGTCTCCATCGAGTCAAGGCTGGGATTATCTGATGAGCTATCGGCGTGAATGTCCGGCATGATTACTGAAGCGGGTGATACACTTGTTTCCCTGAAGAAATTTGGTAGATCCAATTTATATGGGGAAGGCGTGCTGGGTTTTAACCCTAAAAGTGATGGCGAAAAGACGGAAAAGCCTGCGGACCGGTTTAAAGGTAAATTATTTAGATACTATTAGGAAGATTAAAGTTTAGGAACAGTCTGGTAAATGATACGTTTTGAAACATTTAAAGAAAGAGGGGCATGCATATTTTCCAACTGTATATTTTTTTTTTTTTTAATTTCTGGGAGATTTGAAATCCTGCAATGGAGATTTGCATCCACCATTATGGAGCCAACGGTCCGTATCCATGGCCGGTCTTCTACAGTTGTATATTTATCATGGCCGGGTTTTAAAATCCATAACCAATTACGCATGCGTTTTGTAAATGTATAGGTATTGGGAATTAACAAAAGAAGAGAAAGTTCAATCTGGGTGCGAAGCTCAATCTGGGTGCGAAGAATTCACTGCGGTAGGTTTTTTCCCAACGGCGAAGGGAGAGGAGAATGAGTACATCAACGAATCAGAGAGCTTCTCCCGCGAATTCAGGTACGTTTATAATTTCGTTGTTTGGGACAACTATTCGAAACTGGGAAATCGGTAATAAGGATGTCAATCAATGGGAGATCTGCAGGGGTGAGTGTTAGTATGAGGCAGGGTTTACGGGTAGGAGAAAGAGGATTTCCAATTGCATTTCGTTGTGGCGAATCTTCTGTGATAAGGACTTCAACCACAACTAAAAATCCTGGAAGGTTGTTCCATTGTTGTCGGAATGGATCTGAAACGGTAAGCACTAGGCAATGTTGTTTGGGAATAGTTTTGAGAACTATGTAATCAGAAACTCACCAATGGTTTTTTTTTGGTGTAAGTAGAAAAACCATTTGTTCAAATGGGCCGATGAGTCGATGATTGAGGAGATAGATGACATGAAAGATGCTCTGCGTTCATCTTCCAAGGAGATTGAGCTCATGGAAGACAATATTCGGGGATGTGAGAAGAAGTAAGAAGAACTGAAAAGCCGCGTATTAGGATATGAGAAGGGTTTGTCTGAAATGGAAGGAGAATTACGGTTCTTGAAGACAATTCTGATTTGTGGAGTAGTTTTGATTGCTTGCTACTGTTGTATCTGTGCATAGTTAGCTCTTTACCTGTTTCTGTGTAATCAAATGGGTGTATGTGTGCTTTATTAGTTGACATCCAAGTTATTAGAGACTTTGGCGCATCCAACATATGGTGTCCACGAAAAGACATCCAAGCTTGACCCATCCGACATATGGTGTCCACCCATTCGAAGAAATGAAAAGCAATGTATTATGATATGAGATGTGGAGTAGTTTTGGTTGCTGGCTACTGTTTTCACTGTGAATATTTAGTTCGTTAACTATTTCTGTGTAATCAAATGGCTGAAAACAAACATTCCATGTATCTACGACGTCTAACCACGCCTGGACGAAAACATTGAACCATGCATTCCATGTAACGAAAACATTGACGCATCCAACAAAAAAATTTGCTGCCTCAATTTATTAGAACCCATTTATTATGGGCTTTGAATCATCCAACAAATGGTAACCACGAAAAGACATCCAACGTTGACTCACCCAATTTATTGGGGACTTGAAATCAAATGGGTGTATGCAGGCTTTATTAGTTGAAATCAAGTATTCCATTTATCCACGATGTCTAACCACCTCTGGACACAAACATTGATGCATCCAAGTTATTTAGGGACTTCTACGCATCCAGTATATGTTATCCACAGAAAAGACATCCAAGTTTGACCCATCCAACATATGGTGTCCACACAACCGAATAAATGAAAAGCAATGTATTAGGATATGAGATGGGGAGTAGTTTTGGTCGCTGACTACTGTTTTTCCTGGGCATAGTTAGGTCTTTACCTATTTATGTCTAATCAAAGGGTGATCAAATGGGTGTATGCGGACTTCATGTAGTTAAAAGCATGCATTCCATGTATCCACGATGTCTAACCAAGCATGCATCATGCATTCCATGTAAACAAAACATTGACTCATCCAACAAAAACATTGGCTCATCCAAATTATTAGAGGCTTTGACTCATCCAACAAATGGTATCCGTGGAAAGACATGCAACGTTGACTCATCCAACATATGGTTGAGCTTGCAACCACATATTACTATACAAAAGCTACTATCCCAAGACTGTATGGATATTACGAGAACTCTGGGAATTAAGATGAACTATGTCCAGTAGAAGAACAATGTATGTGAATTAAGAAGGTCCATTCGAAAACAGCATACCAGTCTGTGAATAAAGAAAAAAGGGGGCATATACATAAAGGCTACATAAAAACAGACGGCGCCCAAAAGATTTTATTTAACCGCATTGGGGAAATGCAAACAGAGATACACTAATAAGGCCATTCGAGAACATGATCAGGCATGGTTTCGCAGTAAATATAAGCCTCTTCTATCCAAAAGCAAGAGTTGCAAACCTTCTCATCGGCATGGCAGCTCCAATTGTTTCTGAGACAACCACATTTGGAGTGGGTTATAGTATTTCCCAAAATTTGTTTCCGTTGCACAAACTCGACCGGTAGGGGATATGCCCAGGCGCGTCTATTGGAGTCTGCGATGGCCGTTCTTAGTTTGACTGCATCATCACGGGGGATGAGAGCAAAATTGGAGAAGCCGAAAGGGTTGCCGTCCATTACTAAACGAAGCATGTGGTAACAATACTTGGCCAGCATGCCCCCTCTGTTAGCGCCTTCGCCGAGCATAGCTAGGCCTTCATCTAGTAAATGAAGGCAGAAGAAATTAGAAACACCCTTCAATAGAAGGGGTGATGGGTTACCACTTTGGAGGCAAGACAGACGGAAAGCGGTGAGCGCTGGGCCTGGCAACCGATTAGGGCATTGCATAAAGAAAAGGTCAACATTTCACAGCAAGTAGGCCTGTTGAGAAAGCTCATTAAACTCTCTAAGAGCAATCTTGCATGAAGAGAAATCAATGATTGACGAACTCCCGATGCGGATTAAAATGTCGTTTAGTAGATCAGTAGGCAACGTATGAAGGGTGGGAAGATTTTCCATCGATTTTTGGAGCGTTGCCAGTGTAATGGGGGGTTTTTTTTTTCTTTGGCCGGAGAGAAGATGGTGAAAAGGTAAGGAGAAGCTTATAGGGGAAGGCAAGTTGGGAGGAAGATATGGTTTACACGAACACAGGTGTCCGTTGGAGAAGATGACTCCTGGTTTTGACGTGACCATTGAGCAACCCATAAAGTGGTGTTTTAAATGAAGAAGACAGTTTAAAAAAAAAATTAATGAGATAATCAATAATATCAATTTTACCTCGTGACCATTGAGCAAGCAACTCTGGAAGATTGATCGACAGTTATAATTAAATGAGGAATTTTAAGGCCTCTTATTAGTATTTTTTTTTATTATAAAGGTAAGGGTGACATAATCAATCAGGTTAATTACACTTAGTCCAAAACTTGTCAAATACCTCTAAACTGTCGCATCTGTAACCACGCTTAACAGAAGATATAATTGTATCTACTAATGAAGGCTCAACTATCCACGCATAGCAATCCACGCTTAGTATTTTTTTTATTATAAAGGTAAGGGTGACTTAATAAATCAGGTTAATTACACTATGACATTACACATCAGCAATTAATTAAGGCCCAACTATCCACGCATAGAAATCCACGCTTAGTAATTTTTTTTATTATAAAGGTAAGGGTGACTTAATCAATCAGGTTAATTACACTATGACATTACACATCGGTAATTAAATCTAAAACTTGTCAAATACCTCTAAACCGTCGCATATGTAACCACGCTTAACAGAAGACATAATTGTATCTACTAATGAAGGCCCAACTATCCACGCATATCTACTACTGAAGGCCCAACTATCCACGTGGATTTGTAGTTGTGGTTGAAGTCCTTATCACAACTATGTTTACAAAAGTGTATGTAACCACGCTTAACTAGCCACATGATTATATCTACTAATGTTTCAATACAACAGCTGGGAAAGTTAAACAACAACCATGTTTACAAAAGTGTTAGTACCCACATATCAATCGTAGACTAAAGATGGACAAAAGATGGTGGGTAATTAGGTAGCAAAAGAACTAGATGACCGTATGTCTCTCAAAAACGCAACCGCCAACATACAAACAAAGATAGAAAGAAGAGATAGATCCGAATGAGAGGGCCTAAGTAAAGACGAAAGGCACGTAAAGCGGAACAACTAATTCCTGGAAAATCCCCATAGCATACTGCTTTCTGAATGCGTCAACTACATAATCATTTATTCCAGCCATGCCCGGTTGAGGATCCCCGTGGGCATGCAACTCAAGGAACTTAATTGCGACCGGACCGCAGTCACCGGTTCTTTTATTTTCGTAGATGCCTAGCACGCGTCCACAAGCGAATGGTTTGAGTCCATGTTCCTTTGTGGCTTTGGTTGGACACAGCTTTTGGACAATGTGTGGGAGAAAACCAAGAACATGCTCCATGGCTTTGGTAAATTTTCTCTCGGAGTATAGAGAAGGGAAAGGATCCAATACCTCTACAAACCAGCCAGGCAGATTGATTGCCAGTCCAACCCAATGTTTGTCATCCCAAATCATCGGAGCATAGATGGTGTCAATATCCGTAAGCCACCTCTGCCCCGGGGTGTTGACAAATTTTGCAAGCTTCTCATCCCATCGGTGCCTGTTCTTGTCTTTAGCAGCCTTCAAAGAGCAGTATTTCCCTTGAAGGTGGTTGATTAGCGATGGGTAAGCAAAATAGGAACGTTCAATTCCCAGGATTCTCATGTGACGATTTCCTAGCAATGACATAAGAACCTCCATGTGCTGCGTTTGTTTTAAAGGAACACATATAAGAACCTCCAAAATATCTGGAAATTTATTTGCAAGGGTTTAAATGTATACAACCCAGGGTATGAATGATATACCAGAGTTGAGATCCATTCTTGTGGGGTGGCGAGAGTTAAGAGGAACGCATTGTCAAATTCGAAGTGACAAGCGGTCAAGTGTTTAATGAGGAAAAATACATCTTGAAATTAGTAAATAGAGGAAGGGTTTAATGGGGGAGAAGGAGTAAAATTAAAGCACCTACACTTTTAAGCATGCAGATAGTGTTTCATGGAACAACTAATATCCCTCATGAGGAGTATACGGCAATAGGTTATCCCAACAGCTGTTATGGTTTACCCGGCAAAATTCCAGAAGTTGCTGTTCTTTGATTGACGGGAAGTGCTGCTGCCTTTCAGGTGGAGGGGATGAATCGCTGATATCCAGGAGATGATTTAGAGAGGACTGTATTTTAGAGTTTGAATGATGAAAAAAACGTGTTAGAGTTTGAATGATAAACATATTATAAAGAAAGGGGTTCGGGTAAATAAATATAATTGCCTCCTCTTGGGGTAGGTCCTCGTCAACAGCTAATTGAGATTCCGGGCTCAGAACTATGGAAATTGCGTTTTCCGTATCCACCGGGAACTGGACATGTAGGGGAACTTCGTTGGGCACAGTGAGTGCAGGATTGACGATTTGAAGCGGAGCAGCTGAGATATTTTCACACATTTGGACATCGTTCTCCTCGAAGGCGGGATGCCGAGAATGTCCATCCTCCATGTGTGGTCCATGGAATGAGGGGTGACCAGCTGCGGCCTGTGCAAATGCTTCCTGTCCATCTGCGATATGTCCATCGTCTGGCTGTCCACCGCTGGGTTGTCCATCTTGGGGCTGTCCATGACCAGGCTGTGTGAGGTTGAGCAGTTAATTGATTGTTTATGAATTAGGTAGAGCAAAATTTGATAGTGACATATTAACTCAGGACAGACATATTCCATGTGCGGTCCATGTAATGGCTGACCATGTGAGGGATGACCAGCTGCAACCTGGGCAAATGCATCCTGTCCAATTGCGATCTGTCCTTCGTCTGGCTGTCCATCTTGTGGCTGCCCATGACCAGGGTGTGTGAGGTTGAGCATTGATTAACAAGTGCGTAGTTTGAAATCAGTAGTTACCTTGGGGGAACAGACTCCATCAGAACTTTCCATGGCAGTTGGTATATCGATGAGCGGGCCATGGAATGACTCACCATGTGATAGCTGCCCAAGAAATGATTGACCAATCCACAGACCAGCTACCCAAGGGATGATTGACCAGCCGCCCTTACCATCTGCGTTCTGTCCATCTGTTGGTTGTCCATACCTGAGCTGTCCATCTGGGGGCTGTCCATCTGAGGAATGTCCATGAGCAGGCTGGGAGGGATGTTCTTGTGGTTAGGTGAATCCATGAAGAGCAAAGGCCTTTGGTGGAGCAAAATTTGATAGTGACATATTACCTCTGTACCGACGTTTTTTCCCACTATGGGTTTAGTCCCATCACTTGTGTCCATGGCAGTGTACTCTCCTTGCTCCTGCCATGAATTGTATAGTATACTGGTTGAGGGGGTAGCCTGGAAGAGGAATAAATTAGTTGATGTAGTCTGAATTCAGTAGTGACCTTGGGGAAATCATCTAAACAGCCTCCAGCGATCGTCTCCATGGCAGTTGGTTTATCCTGAACAATTTGGCCGGACTTAATAAGGGAACTTAATAAACACCTAGGTGCATTCGAGATTAGGGTAAAGAACAACCTGTTGTTCTTGCTGATTCAGCGGAACTTGCTCTTCTTTAGCCTTCAAGTGAGCAAGGGTTTTGGTGATAATTCCACCCGCCAGGTCATGCTGTTCTGGCTGCCATGTTGGAGCTCCCGCAGTAGGTATGCCATCAATGAGGGGGAAGTTTGTCAGGACAGTGGAGAAAACGCCTTCTGCGGGGGAAAAACAACAAGCGTGAATGAAAACAGCCTACTACATCTAAGTTTTTAAAAACTGGACAATGCGATGAATTGACCATGGGATACTTCTAGATTGTCATCATCGGAGGATTGTAAGTCTCTATTCTTCTCACTGTTTAACAGTGATCTATATTGGTTCAGGACCGGGGACTGTTATGAAAAAAAGGCAACAAAATTGGTGAGGCAGAGAAAACTGAAACACAAGGAATTATTTTAACAATTAAATAGGGGAGGTGGAAACGCACATGATCCCCTCCATCCAACGCATGTTGACCACCAAGTGTCCCCTGCTGAAATATATATATATATATATATATATATATATATATATATATATATGTATATATATAATTTAATCGATTGACTAAAATCTGCCCCCCCCCCCCGCTGGAAAATGTAGGTCATAACAACGAGGTTTTTCTAACCTCATTGATTGGTGTCTCTCTAGGGAGTGAGTCAACACTAGTCGGCGGGGTGGCGTTATCGTCTGTGAGACGAATGATGGGTTCGGTAGAAGGTGAGCCTGTGGTTAATGGCTTTGATGCTGTTGGGGAGCGGTTAACTGGAGTTGAGGTATTGGTTGATGCCTTGGAGGGCTTGTTTTTCTTACGTGAAGAACTGAGACGCTGACTGGATAATTTGCCTAAGCGTACCGACTTCCTGGCTTTAAGCTTTGTTTCGAGTTTTGTTACACGTGCAGAGAGATGTTTAACATGCGACAGTAACCATTGGGTTTCAGCATTATCAGGGGCGGGGATCGTGAAGTCATCAATCCGTGTCTGTTTACGACGTGATGACTTTTTGGTTGAGTCTTTCCGAGGGAGTAGCTTATTCCGCCTAGACACAATGTGTTTTCTGTGGATAGTTTTACTGACTAGAGAAGGTTGGTGAACTACCAATGGCTCTGTTGCATATCCTCCCGGCCAAAAACCTTTTTGGAATACATGGCCTGCGTTTAGAAGACGTTCCAGGTAAGCCACTTTCCTGTCTAAGATTTCATCATCCCATTCCCCCAATCCTTGACCTGGGGTTCTATGAGAGGTATTAGGGGATAAACGAGCAGCTGCAAAGAAAAAGGATGTAAGTATGAACTTAAGCATGTGCTATCAAAAGAATAACCAGGAATCATGGGTTGTGAAATAGACTAATGTTGTTATCAAACTCAACATCGAGGATATCAGTGTAAGAGAGTGCATTGTCTTTGCGGAGTTTGACTCCAGGCCACTCTAGAAGGGTGGGTTGTTCTCTATCATTAGGTAACTTAGATGGCAGCAAGGGGATTGCTTGGAAGGCTACAAGCTGTAATGCGAGGAGGAAACCAACCAAGCGAAATGTGACCTGACGCATTTGCTGCCGGTAAGCAAGCACAGAGTTTTCCAATTTCGCAGGGGATTTGCTTCCGGGTCGCATACCAGCTATGGTTTTGAGAAAGGATTCACGACCCCACGGGAAGCTTAGGAATCCAGGAAGGGCTTCCAACATCCGCACATATTTCGGAGTGGGCTTGGCCACTTGAGAGTTTGCTACAAGAACACCGTCAACTATAAGAAGCAACGCTAGACGGAGTTTACTATCTGTTGGCATGTCTGGCTCAGTTGTGAGCAAATGGGCAATGTCAGCAAGTGTAGTTTTGGGATCATTTCCAATTAGCATTTTTCAATACGAATCAGGCACCACAGAGCTTGGTTCCTCGTTTTCTGGGTCGTACTCAGCTGGAAACTAACCACAGGGCAATCCCGTGACAGATCCAAACTCCTTCAACCCAAAGTGGAAAGGGTGCCCACCAAAAACAATCCACATGTCATATTTTCTTTTACTAACCACCTGCCTAGTCAGAAGGCCGTGGATGAGCTTGCAAGAAATGGGGCATCTTAAAGCAGGAAAGTGGAATAATGGCCCAAAACATGATGTCCTAATAGCCTCAAACGCCGGCGAATCTTTCAAAAGATCATGTAGGAACGTCAGCGTCTCTGGCTTGGAATAAACGTTGATGCGGTTTACTGGGTATCTATCTGTGGCAAACAAACATTCCGATAGTCTTGCATCACATGCGGATGAAGATTCGGAGGCTGCTTTACCAAAGAAATATGTCAGGTGAATTCAAATTTGCGCGGATTAAACAGAAATTTGATGGGAAATTCATAATTAGAATTCGCGACACATCAAACCCAAAAGTGTAATCAATCTATAACAGAATTCATATGGGGGAGAGGAATGGGAATTTACCAGCCATGCTCCCGGTGTCGGAGTGGTGAGACGGCGAGACTGTGAGAAGGCGAGACGGCGAGACGGGAAGACGGCGATAAGGGGAAAGAATAACCTGCGCCGGTTACAAACTGCGTAGGGGCGGGGTGAAACGGCGGGACGGTGATAAGCTGGGAGTAACAACGGAGTAGCCGGATACTCGCCGGATAGTCAGAAACGATCAAATGTACGACTTAGTCGATTAGCCGGAGAGGAATTATTCCTAGGTTTTACTGTCGCCGGGAAAGTAAGAAAGACGCGTTTTTAGGGTAAGAGTGAAAGGGTGAAAGTTACAGAAGGGTAAGAAGGTAAAATCTAGCAACAAAAGTGCCTGAAGAGTTAAAAGTGCCTTATCCTATAATAGAGAAGTCAAAAATTGACTTCTGAAGTAATTTTCTTTTTAAAATTTTGATGGCGGAAAGTCGGCGGTTAATTTGAAGGTTTGAAATGTCAGTTTTGTTAGCTTCAGGGTTCAGAGTGAAAGTGATAAAGTCTGAGGATTTAAAGTGCTAGTGAATTCAACTTTGAAAATTAAAAATGCATTTTCTCCTTATAAATAGGAAGTAGCACTACCCCAATTCCAGTATCATTCTCACTAACAGATCCAATATAATTCTCACTCACTTCAGCTCTTCTCCAACCTATGGTCTCTCTCTCTCTCTCAATTTGCCTTTTTATAACTCAATTTGTCTTCTTCTTTTTCTAGATTCATATCAACAATTTTTTGCCAACATGTATCCACTTTATGATAAATTATATATGCTAATTTCTTGACTTTTCGTCCTTGTTTAGTGTTATACATGATTTTTCCATGCATCATTTGATTTATTTTTGTTAAAGGATAGCCATGAATCAATTTGTGTTTCAACTTATTGAAATTATACGTTATTCTCAATGGATATTAATAGGTTTTTTCCCATATAATTTTATATTCTGCAAATATCCGTTTTAGTTGCAAAGATAGCTAGTAAAAATGTCAGTGTCCTCCTCGGAAGATATGGACTACCTTTTAGTTTTCACAGAAAAATATATTTAAATATATGAACTATATTGGGGTTTCAATACCTCAACTCACTTCTTAGAACTAATGGCGTCTCCAATGAACTAAAAGGATTCCTCTACCTCTACGACTTTAGTTGCTTAAGTATTAGGGTTGTTTCTATCTCGCCATGTTGGCTATGTTGTTTTTGTCTTTGACCAATCTCTCCATTGAAAGAGAAAGTGATCTATGAAATTTAGTTTGACCAAAAAAAAATTGTGGGGTTTTAATGTGTCTATGTTGTTGTACATGTTTCTCTTTGGAAGGATTCGGTAAAGGTGACAGCACAAGGTGGTGGGGCAGGCAGTCCATTCGACGATGGTGTTTTTGAAGGTGTGACGAAAATAGTTGTTGGAAAAGATCTTGACTGTATATCTTATATCAAGATTGAATACGAAAAGGATGGAAAAATTGAAACCCGTGAACACGGAACGATTCACGGGGAACTAGAAGAGGTGATAAAAAGATCTTTACTTTGCTATTCTTCAATCGGTTCTTATCAAACCCTTAAAAGCTAATAAATAATTTGTTTGTTTCTAATGGGAAATGAAATCCAGCTTAGAGTGGCTTATCCGAATGAATATATCACATCCGTATCTTGTTCGTAACTATGAAGCAGTGCTTATCACATCGCTAATCTTCAAAACCTCCTATGGAAGAACCTCACTAATCGGTAAGACGAGTGGGACAGAATTCATGCTCGAAGGTAAAAATGGAGGAAAACTTATTGGATTCCATGGACGTTCTGGTCAAGCTCTTGATGCCATTGGGGCATACTTCAATTTTGGTGGGGCCTAAAAGTTGGAAGCACAAGGTGGTGAGGCAGGCAATCAAGGATCCAACTGAAAACCACATTTGAAGTCCGAATAATCTTTTCTGCTTTTACTATGTTTGTGTGTGTTTTAGTGTCAATGCTTTACGCTATCATGTGTTCTCTTCCTTGATGGTGAGTGTGATTTCCATATAAAATAAGTTATCGGAACGCCTTGATGGTGAGTGTGATTTCCATATGAATAAGTTATCGGAACTGTAGTTCTGTATTTGTGGCTATGTTTTCTGTTTGTGTTTTTGTGTGATGTTCGTTGTCACTTGTCGATTTTAATAAAAAAAAACATATGTTCAATCTCTATTTATTATGCGTTTCTATAAATCTTGTAAAGACTATAACTGGATTTTGTCTTAACTAGAATTTGAATACTTCATTACTTATAATCTCTAATGTGTGTTTACATGATTTTCGCACTATAATTTTTTTTTTATCGTTAGCATTTATAGTAAAACCTCTATTAATTAATAATGGTGAGATTTTGAAAATTTATTAATTTAGTATATTAATTAATTGATAACAAATAAATATTAAAGAGTTTTTTAGTCCATCGTATATAAATAAAATTATTCAAATGATGTTATATTAAAGAATTTAAATGAATTCACTTGTTAAAATGGCATGATAAACTTGAATTCATTATTAATAATTTCAGTTGTCGCAGCTGAATAATGGATGTTAATAGCATACAAGATTTTCCATCAAAAGAATACACATGTTCATAAGTTAAAAATTTAGAATATATTATGACATTTTGTGTTGGATCTATTCTTTCCTAAACTCAACATAATCGAAGCTTCTCTCTGTCAGGATCTGGAGGTAATATTGTTTCCTAGATTTTAGGATATTGTTCATTGTTCCATTCGTCAATTTCTTTTTCCTGGATAGGTTCAATTCCTTTTTTTTAGCTTATTAGGCTCAAACTTTAGACTTTTGCATTGTCCTGTCCGATTAGACTCATGCTTCATATTAGTTTCAATTCAATATTTCAGTTCCATGAATCGATTAGGTTTAGTTCACGTAGTTTAGTATAGTTTGAGATTAGGTTAACAAGATCGGTTCATGAATTGGTTGACTATGCTATGTTTTTTATACTGTCGTGTGTGTTTGATCAGAAGATGTTTTTGGATTAATATTAAAGTTTAGTGGTTTTAAGAAAACTTTATGGTTATTGTAAGAAGCAATTGATGGATTATGTCAATTTATATTAGAATATATAATTTAGAAGATCTATCAACCCTGTGAAGCCTTGTGGTTTTTTTTTGCATATGGTTCTGTTGTTCATATCTATTAATGATTTGTATTTTATTTTTTTGTAGATATTAGATGTGATGAAAAAATATTTGGACCTCTTCAAAGAGAGGACTAGTTTGACTGGAACAATCCAGGCATCTCTGATTGCTTCAATCTTTAGCATTGAAATAATCGCACGATCGATCCACATGTCCGGGACATCAGACCGTATGATTACATTGGCGAAACACGTGATGGAAGTGAGCTCTACAGCAAAGGCTAGAGCCCAACAGAATAAGCGTTGTATTTTATACATACAAAATAAAACAAAAGCCCAAAGACCATGTTTTTATGTTTCCGGGTCTTTCGAAGAGTAAATCACAATCAGAGACCAAGAAAAAGAAAATCGGAGACGAACCCTAATTTCCGACCATGTTGCGAAACAGTATGAGATCCGTCATCGCTCAGGTAACTCGCAGAGGTAGATCGGTTGTGCCTCACCGCAATTTCTCTTCCACAACCGTTTGCTTTTTTCTTGCTTTTCTAGAATATTTAATCACTTTGATTTTGTGTTATTGATGACTTGTTGTTGTTGGATCTATTATTTCCTAAGCTCAACATAATCGAAGCTTCTCTCTGTCAGGATCTGGAGGTAATATTGTTTCCTAGATTCTAGGATATTGTTCATTGTTCCATTCGTCGATTTCTTTCTCCTGGATAGGTTCAATTCCCTTTTTAGCTTATTAGGCTCAAACTTCATACTTTTGCATTGTCCGGTCCGATTAGACTCATGCTTCATATTAGTTTTAATTCAACCTTTCAGTTCCATGAATCGATTGGGTTTAGTTCGCGTAGTTTAGTATAGTTTGAGATTAGGTTCACAAGATCGGTTCATGAATTGGTTGACAATGCTATGTTTTTTAGACCGTCGTGTGTGTTTGATCAGAAGTGGTTTTCGGATTGATATTAAAGTTTAGTGGTTTGTTTGGATTAAGAAAATTTTATGGTTATTGTAAGAAGCAATTGATGGATTGTGTCAATTTATATTAGAATCTATAATTTAGAAGATCTATCAACCATGTGAAGCCTTGTGGTTTTTGTTGCATATGGTTATGTTGCTGATATCTATTAATGATTTGTATTTTGTTTTTTTTTTTGTAGAAATTGGATGTGATGAAAAAAGATTTAGACTTCCTCAAAGAGAGGACTGGTTTGACTGGAACAATCCAGACATCTCTCATTGCTTCAATCTTTAGCATTGAAATAATCGCACAATCGATCCACATGTTCGGGACTTCAGACAGTATGATTACATTAGCAAAACACGTGATGGAAGTGAACTCTACAGCAAAGGCTAGAGCCCAACAGAATAAGCGTTGTATTTTATACATACAAAATAAAACAAAAGCCCAAAAACCATGTTTTTATGTTTCCGAATCTTTCGAAGAGGAAATCACAATCAGAGATTAAAAAAAAAAAATTGGAGACAAACCCTAATTTCCGACCATGATGCGAAACAGTATGAGATACGTCATCATTCAGGTAACTCGCGGAGGTAGATCGGTTGTGCCTCGCCGCAATTTCTCTTCCATAACCGTTTGCTTTTTTCTTGCTTTTCTAGGATATTTAATCACTTTGATTTTGTGTTATTGATGACTTGTTTTTGTTGGATCTATTCTTTCCTAATCTCAACATAATCGAAGATTCTCTCTGTCAGGATCTGGAGGTAATATTGTTTCCTAGATTCTAGGATATTGTTCATTGTTCCATTCGTCGATTTCTTTCTCCTAAAGTTCAATTCCTTTCTTTTTAGCTTATTAGGCTCAAACTTCATACTTTTGCATTGTCTGATCCGATTAGACTCATGCTTTCGATTAGTTTTAATTCAATCTTTTAGTTCCATGAATCGATTAGGTTTAGTTCGCGTAGTTTAGTATAGTTTAAGATTAGGTTCACAAGATCGGTTCATGAATTGGTTGACAGTGCTATGTTTTTCAGACCGTCGTGTGTGTTTGATCAGAAGTGGTTTTCAGATTGATATTAAATTTTAGTGGTTTGTTTGGATTAAGAAAACTTTATGGTTATTATTGAAAGAAACAATTGATGGATTATGTCAATTTATACTAGAATATATAATTTAGAAGATCTATCAACCAAGTGAAGCTTTGTGGTTTTTTTTGCATATGGTTCTGTTGCTGATATCTATTAATGATTTGTATTTTGTTTTTTTTGTAGAAATTGGATGTGATGAAAAAAGATTTGGACCTCCTCAAAGAGAGGACTGGTTTGACCTGAACAATCCAAACATCTATGATTGCTTCAATCTTTAGCATTGAAATAATCGCACGATCGATCCACATGTCCGGGACTTCAGACAGTATGATTACATTGGCGAAACACGTGATGGAAGTAAACTCTACAACAAAGGCTAGGGCCCAACAGAATAAGTGTTGTATTTTATACTTACAAAATAAAACAAAAGCTCAAAGACCATGTTTTTAGGTTTCCGGATCTTTCGAAGAGAAAATCACAATCGGAGACCAAGAAAAAGAAAATCTGAGACGAACCCTAATTTCTGACGATGATGCGAAACAGTCTAAGATCCGTCATCGCTCAGGTAACTCGCGGAAGTAGATCGGTTGTGCCTCGCCGCAATTTCTCTTCCACAACCGTTTGCTTTTTTCTTGCTTTTCTAGGATATTTAATCACTTTGATTTTGTGTTATTGATGACTTGGTGTTGTTGGATCTATTCTTTCCTAAGCACAACAGAATCGAAGCTTCTCTCTGTCAGGATCTGGAGGTAATATTGTTTCCTAGATTCTAGGATATGGTTCATTGTTCCATTCGTCGATTTCTTTTTCCTAGATAGGTTCATTTCCTTTTTTTTAACTTATTAGGCTCAAACTTCATACTCTTGCATTGTCCGGTCCGAATAGACTCATGCTTCAGATTAGTTTCAATTCAATCTTTCAGTTCCATGAATCGATTAGGTTTAGTTCGCGTAGTTTAGTATAGTTTGAGATTAGGTTCACAAGATCGTTTCATGAATTGGTTGACAGTGCTATGTTTTTTAGACCGTCGTGTGTGTTTGATCAGAAGTAGTTTTCAGATTGATATTAAATTTTAGTGGTTTGTTTGGATTAAGAAAACTTTATGGTTATTATTGAAAGAAGCAATTGATAGATTATGTCAATTTATACTATAATATATAATTTAGAAGATCTATCAACCCTGTGAAGCCTTGTGGTTTTTGTTGCATATGGTTCTGTTGCTGATATTTATTAATGATTTATATTTTGTTTTTTTGTAGAAATTGGATGTGATGAAAAAAGATTTGGACCTCCTCAAAGAGAGGACTGGTTTGACTAGAACAATCCAGACATCTCTGATTGCTTCAAACTTTAGCATTAAAATAATCGCATGATCGATCCACATGTCTGGGACTTCAGACCGTATGATTACATTGGCGAAACACGTGATGGAAGTGAACTCTACAGCAAAGGCTAAGGCCCAACAGAATAAGCATTGTATTTTATACATACAAAATAAATAAAAAACCCAAAGACCATGTTTTATATGTTTCCGGATCTTTTGAAGAGGAAATCACAATCAGGACCAAGAGAAACAAAATTGGAGACGAACCATAATTTTCGACCATGATGCGAAACAGTCTGAGATACGTCATCGCTCAGGTAACTCGCGGAGGTAGATCGGTTGTGCCTCGCCGCAATTTCTCTTCCACAACCGTTTGCTTTTTTCTTGCTTTTCTAGGATATTTAATCACTTTGATTTTGTGTTATTGATGACTTGTTGTTGTTGGATCTATTATTTCCTAGGCTCAACAGAATCATACTGTCCTCAGTGTGAAAAAAGTTGGCGAAAGGATGGTAAAGACATTAAAATAAAAGATAACGTGAAAGAGATTGATTAAACCGTGATGTGAAGTGCATGGCTAGGTGTCGCCTGAGCCATCTGTCTCGGAGTCGGGCGTGTTGCCATCGAATTGGTGGTGCTCTTCAAGGAAACGCATCATGCGCATGTATCGTCTCTCTTGTCGTGCTATCTTCTTCTCCATGGTCGCGTATTCTGGTATGTGTGCGTGAGATGAACTCGCGGATGGTTGATAAGCCTAAATGTAATACCCTAAAGTACTAACAACTTTGTCGATTGTAGCATTTAGGGGTCGAATCCACAGAGACTCAAGAAATCACGCAATAGATTTTATAGATAAGAATTAAGCTAAGTGATCAATGTAATAGAAAGCAATAACATAAATTGAACTGTTGTAAATTCGATGGACGGAAGATAGACTCAGGGTATTTCTCAAGAACTCAGAGAATGCTTGTAAACAAATTAGTCAGGTTTCAGATTAAGCGCAGTTCTTGAACTCAAATCACTAAAATATAACTAACCAACTGTCGTTGCGAGAATTATCTAAGTCTAAATCTCAGAATTCCAAATCTATTTGCAAATCCTAAAGACTAAACCAGCATTAAGTTCAAGTTTGATTTGTTCACAAAACAACTAAACCAAATCTCTTTGCAGATAGTTATTTTGTTCGCCCTAGGTTCTATCGTATTATCAATTGCACTGTCGTTCCTAATCGGTTAACCTAAGATCTAAGTTCCAAGTGGTAAATCTAGAATTAGCTTTAAGAACAACCTATGGTGAAGAACTAATTCAGATTATGAACCATAACCAACTAATTAACCTAACATTCCATAAAATCCCTTATGAGAACCCTGAACCAAACAGAAGATCTACTCAGACATGGAAATTGAAACAATAAACATGATTGAATAAATCTCTGAATAAATAATAAAGATGAGAGTAACAAAAGGGTTCGAAATCTTCTCTCAAAAGAACAGAGTTTCAGACTTGTCTCCCTCCGAAAGCTCTCTCACCAAAACCAAAGTAGAATAAAGCGTAATGGCCAAAATGGCTGAAAAACCTAATTAATACTCCTAAAACACGCTTTGGGGCTTCTTGTAAATAATAAAGTCTTCTGGGGCATATTACAAATTCTTCAATCTTCTAATTATCGCGACTCGTGTCTCTCTGCAATTGGTATCGATCGATACCATAAGTGGTATGGGTCGATACTCGGGCATCAAATCGGCTATCTCAGCTATACGATCTTTGCTTAGCTCCAAAAAGCTCTAGAATGTTTTAATATCTCCAATTATGCTCCAAACGTACCTAAAACCTGAAAATACTCTAAAAGACTCCAAAATACTAGAAAGACTATAAATAAGACCTATATCATGGCTAAAAACGGGTAAAAACCATGATATATCAACTCCCTCAGACTTAACATTTGCTTGCCCTCAAGCAAACAGAAGACCAAATCAGAGAAAGAGGTTTGAAAAACACGGAGACTCACCTGTTCTTGAAACATTGTATTGACCCATTTCCTTAGTTCTCCACATATCACGTAACCAGTTCCAAATCTAACCACCATGTACTTCTCCGTAGACATTCGCAGCTTCCCAGACTACACACATTATTTCGCAGCATTATCTAATAAAGCCCTCATCGCCAGTTTCATCGCTGTAATTAATGCCAAGAACCTTCTAGACTCTTTCCCATACAATATCATGACAAAAGAACCACTCAATTTTCACACTTTTTAGTATTGTTTCCTCTCCCCCAGACTTATTTCTCATCATGTTCTCTTGCATATACATATTAAGGGTTGAAACGCGAGTATTGATGGTGTTTGCCACCGAATCCTCGGTTTTTCCCTCAAAAGTAATCAAAGGTGTAAGCGAATAATGGTATCACATGATATTTTCCTAACATCGCTTCCACCTTTGTGTGATCATTCCTTCTAAGTAGAATAATGAGATTGCTGGAAATTTTCCTAGCCCTCTACTCAGAAAGAAATCATTTCATCTTTTTATTCTTTTATCTATTAACTTGTAACAGGGGTGAGAGATACCATTACATTAAACACAAGGGTTCCTTTGTCAGATACGAACGAGGAATCAAGCTCTATGGACATCAATCACATCAATAAAGTGCAAAAATGCTCATGCTTTAATGGACTCTGTTGGAAACATGGGTGTCTTCTAGTTAACTGGTCAACCTTTGGATTTTCCATTAGTCTGATCTTGAACTGATTCTATAATAGTGGTCACTTAGAAGCAAGGTCAGCACAATAGATTCAAGGAAAAGATCATCATCTCCAACAGGTTTTGACTCAATAAAACAACAGACTGACTCAAAAATGACTGACTCTAAGAAAAACAAACACAATGTCAGCAACTACCTCCCCCAGACTTAAACAACACTGTCCCCAGTGTTATCTAGTCTAGAGTCGGTAAAAAATACCAAAAGAACTGATTGGAGTCGTGAAAAACAAAGAAATTACCGGAGTGGGGTAGGAGTGTCGACCGACACACAGCACTGGTATCGAGCGATACCAGGCTTAGGTAGACACATGTAACTCTTTTCATCGACATTTTCGCGTTGGGTATCGACCGATACCATTACTGGTATCGGTCGATGCATCGTATGTTTCTCATGGTGTCGATCGATACTAGAATGGTATCGATCGACACAACCCCTTTTCATTTGATTCACTCAAAAACACAAAACACGAAATAAAAACACTAAAATAAAAGAACTTATATACAGACTTACCAGTGGGTTGCCTCCCACCAAGCGCTTGTTTTCAGTCACTAGCTTGACTTTGGCTAATATGTTAGTCATGATAAGAATGAGAACTTGCGCCAAAACAAGCTTCACAACTAGACATTCCAACTTCAGAATTCTGGTGAACATACCCTTCACAACATCCTTTCCTTTCTCTTTCAGCTATGAAGTGAGAATAGCTCTAACCTTAGAGAATGGTTTCGAGGTTCCCTTGCACTTCATCTCATATTCAATTGAAACTCCATCACACTTCTGAGGGGTTAGAATCATATAGGCAGCACCCTTGAATCTTTTGCTCTTCACATTCTTATTTGCCTTAGCCGTTTTGATGTCTCTCTTCGTGATGATAGAAGGACCATCTAAAACGCCTATGACATTTGGCTCATCATAAGGCTCTTCCAAAATATCAACCATCAACGTCTCTCCTGTAACAACGGTGATGCAAGAGATATGTTTGGGGGCTCTTCCAGAAGGAATGGCTTTGTAGGAGACCTCTTTGTCAATGTACGAGAACGAGATTCTCTTTCTGGGCGTGTCTATAACTGCACCAACTGTAGCCATGAATGGTCTTCCAAGAATCAAAGGCGTACTAGATCTTTTGCTCATCTCCACAATCTGAAAATCAGTAGGAATCAGACAATCTCCTACTTTAACAAGCAAATATGGGATTGTACCGTATGGAACTGAGGTGGAAGAGTTCACGAATACAAGAGACATCTTAGGAGATCTTATATCAGCAATTTCCAACCTCTCTGCAATTGCCTTTGACATGACATTGACACTAGATCATGAATCAACGAGAGATTCTTTGAATTCAACTCCAGAGATAGAGCATGGAACTGGAAATTTTCATGGGTCTTCCCTCTTAGTCAACTGCTTCATCGGTGGTGGTGTGCTTCTTGCCTTGATGAAGATTGCATTGATCTCTTCTAGAGTTTCTCTACAATCTCGGAAGTAACAATCCAAATGGCGGTTTTCAAAGCTTCTTCAAAAGACATAGTATGGGGAATCCTCCTTACCATCTTCTCAAAAGCGAGCAACTTCTCTGTAGTGATAGGATTTCTGAGATGTCTAGGTGGTAAAGGATATGGCACCTTAGGCTTGTAAACACGTTCCTCGACAACCTTCGGTTTTTTTTTCACGATTTCTAGCTCAGTCTGCGAGGGGTGTCGATCGATACTATAATGGTATCGATCGATACAAGGAACATTGGTCATCTCTTCAGCTCAAAATCACCTTCAACCTCTTTTAACTCCACGATTTTTTCTGCTTCCAAACCCTTTTCTACCACTGCAGTGACTTCTTTAGCACTTCCTAAGGTGATTGCATTGATGTATTCATTCTGTGAATGAACCATCTTTCCCTTGACAGCTCCTGCAGTCTTAGCTATTTGAGTTTCCAGCATCTTCTGATGAGTGTTGAGAGACTCAATTTTCCCATTCAGATCTGTATACATGGCATCCATCTTCCCATTAAAGTCTACTGCCATCTTCTGCTGTCCCTGAAGAAGTTGTTCAAGCATAGACTCAACCTTGTTCTCAGGAGTTTTGGGTGGTGGAGATTGGTACCCTTCTTGCTGAGCATTGTTGGTGAAGTTTCGGTTGTTGTTTTGCTGGTATTGATACCTTTGACCCTGAAACCCAGTTCCAATAATGTAGTTACCATATTATACTTCATCTTCAGCAGCAAAGTGGACCGTTTTTTGGGTCTTTCCCATCAACAGATTGTGCACCGAATCCAACTTAGCATTCACCTCTGCTATTCGACTGCCATCCAAGTTACCAGCTTGCTTTTTGCGTTCCATGTCTACATTCTTGGTACTATTGCTAGAAATCAAGTTCTCAATAAGCACATAAGCATCATCAGGATACCTGGTGTTGAAATTCCCATTACTCGCAGCATCCAAAACCATCTGGTACCTCCAATCAATCCCTCTGAAGAAAATACCCAGCAACTGAACCTTAGTGAACCCGTGATGTGGACAATCCCTCTGATATGATCTGAATATGATCCAAGCAGCCTTAAACGCCTCAGTCGCTCCTTGAGAAAATTGAGAGATCTTATTCCTAAGATCCTCGGATCTTGCATCATCATAGAAATTATTCATGAAGGCCTTTTTAGTCTCCTCTCAGGTAGTCAGTTATCCTGGCTGCAGCTGCTTAAGCCAATAAGCTACATCCCCACCAAGAGAGTACGAGAAAAGCTTATAGAAGAGGAAATCATTGGACACTCCATTGTACTTAATGCTAGTGACCAAGTCCTCAAACCTCTCAATGTGATCTATGGGGTGTTCATGAGAAAGACCATGAAAAGGATGCTGACCCACTAGAGTGAAGTATGCAGGTTTCAGTTCAAAGTCATTTCTCTGAAAAGTAGGAGGGCAAATCGCTGATCGATTGGCATAGAACTGATCATGCATGTTGTACTCTCCAATTGTCCTACCACGATCAACCATGTCGTTCCCAACATTCACAACAACTGCAGGGACAATGATGTTTCCATCTCCATCAAGTTGTTGCCCTCTCTCATTGCACAAATGACCCTCTTGGTCTCTCAAAGCTCCAACGTCATCACGAGTCAATACCACTGGATTGTTCATCTCTGCTGGTTTCTTTGTTTTCCGGTTTATGTGTTCCAAATCTGCTAGCTCCTTGTTGGAAAGATTAACTAGCTGAGTGCTCTTGTTTCTCCTGGTTTCACGATTAGGCATACACCTGAAACACAAAAGCTCAAGGCACGTAAGTAACAAAAAAAATAAAAAGAAACGACGAGTATCAACCGATAGTGGGTGAGTATCGATCGATACACGGGCTTAGTCAAAATTCTAGACTAGAATCTAATGGCGAGTTTAGAGTCCCCAGCAACTGCGCCAAATTTGATAAGCTCAAATGTAATACCCTAAAGTAATAATAGCTTTGTCGATTGTACCATTTAGGGGTCGAATCCACAGAGACTCAAGAAATCACGCAATAGATTATATAGATAAGAATTAAGCTAAATGATCAATGTAATATAAATCAATAACGTAAATTGAACTGTTGTAAATTCGATGGAAGAAAGATATGCTCATGGTATTTCTCAGGAAATCAGAGAATGCATGTAAACAAATTAGTCAGGGTTCAGATTAAGCACAGTTCTTGAACTCAAATCACTAAACTATAACTAACCAACTGTCGTTGCGAGAATTATCTAAGTCTAAATCTCATAATTCCAAATCTCTTTGCAAATCCTAAAGACTAAACCAGCATTAAGTTCAAGTTTTATTTGTTCACAAAATAACTAAACCAAATCTCTTTGCAGATAGTTATTTTGCTCGCCCTAGGTTCTATCAGATTATCAATTGCACTGTCGTGCCTAATCGGTAAACCTAAGATCTAAGTTCTAGGTGATAAATCTAGAATTAGCTTTAAGAACAACCTATGGTGAAGAACTAATTCAGATTATGAACCCTAACCAACTGATTAACCTAACATTCAATAAAATCCCTTATGAGAACCCTGAACCTAACAGGAGATCTACTCAGACATGGAAATTGAAACAATACACATGATTGAATAATTCTCTGAATAAATAATAAATATGAGAGTAACAAAAGGGTTCGAAATCTTCTCTCGGACGAACAGAGTTTCAGACTTGTCTCCCTCCGAAAGCTCTCTCACCAAAACCAAAGTAGAATAAAGCGTAATGGCCAAAGTGGCTGAAAAACCTAATTAATACTCCTAAAACACGTTTTGGGCTTCTTGTAAATAATAAAGTCTTATGGGGCAGATTGCAAATTCTTCAATCTTCTAATTGTCGCGACTCGTGTCTCTCTGCAATTGGTATCGATCGATACCATAAGTGGTATCGGTCGATACTCAGGCATCAAATCGGCTGTCTCAGCTAAACGATCTTTGCTTAGCTCCAAAAAACTCCAGAATGCTTCAATATCTCCAATTATGCTCCAAACGTACATAAAACCTGAAAAGACTCTAAAAGACTCCAAAATACTAGAAAGACTCTATAAATAAGACCTATATCATGGCTAAAAATGGGTAAAATCATGATATATCAATGGTGCACGGGCCTGTGATTGTTGAAGTAGTCGAGCACGCTCTGCCTCGGTGTCTCAGTTGGCCTTGGCCACTAGGAACTGTCCAATCGTGTACGGTAGGCGTGGAGTTGTGGGTATATAGTCCATCGTTTCCGGTATCCATGTAGGCGCTGCTCCTTCTCGTAGTATAGGGACAAAAGTAGAAGGTAAGTAGACAAAGTAAATCATACCGACGTTAGTGCAATATTTGTAACCAAATCTGTCGGGGTCGAGTGAAGCGCGAGAGATCGTGCGGTCTCGTGAGAATTGCATCAAGTCGAACCAGCTTACTTGGAGTAGAACCTTGTTCGAGAATTCGAAGTGCACGACTTGTAGAATTGACGTGATGATGCTTCCGAAGGCGGTGGTAGCGTCCTCGGGTTTTGTGGCGGGTGCGTCATGTTTCACTTTCACCAAGTTCTTTGTGACGATGCAAGCATAGCGCGGGTCGTCGATGAAAGAAAGTTGAAGAGTGACAAACTCGCCTTTGAGGATACTCCCCATGTTCTCTCTCGAGAACATGGTGTGCGCCAAGAGCTTGTGTACATAGCGGATAGCGGGATGCGTGAGTAGCGCGGCTTTGGACCGTTCGTTGTCGTAGAGGCCTTGTCCCATTACGCTCCATAGATATTCATTTGGATTCTCCTCGGCGTGAATCTCATCGAGATATTGAAGCTTCAAAACTTCACAAAGTTATGGGATCGTTAGAGCGTAAGAATATCCACAAATGGTAAAAGTAAGTGTACCGTCGTTCGCTCTTGCGTTAGAGCGTCTCTTGTAGCACATAGTGACGATTGATAAGAATTCTTTGGTGAGATCTTCATAGGTAGGGAGATTGAGCTCCATGAAAGGTCAAAGATTAAGTGCGTCGAGATACCAAATCACATCTTCTATAATCCCGAGCGCGTCGAGAGTCGAGTAATCTATGTGAGGTGTTGATTTGATAACCATCTTGTTGAGCTTCTCAAGGTAATCGATATTCTGGTCCATAGGTTTCCCGACATATCGTACCTTCAGTCTTCGTTCCGGAGGTGGTGTTGGTTCACGTGAATAGGAAGGAGTTGGATCACGTCGAGGAATTAACACGCGAGTCCCCTCGGCTAAAACTGAAACCGTCAGAAATCCGTCGGAATTTGCGATATTTTCCATGTTTTTCACACGAAAATACTTAGTGTTAAAAACATTTAGAAAAACATTTTGGGACACTTTAGTATTTATACATAATTCCCGGGAAGAAAACTAGGTTTTTATTTCATAAAAATACATAGATAAATTAACTCTGTTTCGAAATAAGTTTAAAAAATACATAGAGAAATAAAATTTATTACATAAAATTTATTACTCCGAGTCCGATGAATAATCTGACGTAGCTGAATCGGAATGCTCGTCAAATTCGCCGAGCTCTTCCTTTGAATCCTCAAATACCTCGTAATCACCGTCCATGGTGAAATCAACCACGAGGTCAACTTCAAGTGAATGCTCGATCGGACCTAAGTTACCAATTGCGTTTTCCTGCAAAGGTTCGTGCTCGAAAACACCATAATCTCTTCCCCTTGGGTGTATCGACGTAACAGTAATCCAAGGGTCTTGCTTGTTCCTAACCCGGGGGTATCGAATGTAGGAAACATGATCCGCTTGTGAAGCAAGAATGAAAGGATCGTATTTCTGAAGTCGCTTTCGAGAGTGGACATATGTAACACCAAATGCGTCCTGACGTAGACCTTCTACTGGATTATACCAATCGCAGTAGAACGCAATGCACCTCAAGTCGATCATTCCCGGATAATGGACCTCCAATATTTCGCGGAGGACACCGTAGTAGACAATTTCTCCAGATTGAGACGATATACCAGAACTATAAGTTGTATTTGAGCTTCCTTTCCGATGAGCCTTAAAAGCATACCCTCAGGTTCAATACATCGGATAAGACTTTGCAATAAACGTCGGGCCTTTCACCATCTCAACTAACTAGGTCATAAACTCATTCCCACCAGTAGTCATCTGACCAACCTGTTAAAATTTCATGTGGACAATAATCGACACAATTTTTATATAAATAATTTATACAATTTAATTATATAATAATAAATCATCATTTAACACTTACATAATATTTCAACCAATCACCAAAGTCATTATGCTTGACGACATCAAGCTCATCCTCTGTGTAATTTAGATACAAATCGCGTATTTGGGCCATGAACACCATGTGCATGAACAAATGCATTAGAAAATAGCATTAGTAAACTTTGTTAACTAATTAAAAAAAACAATTTAGGTACCTCTCATATTCTAAAACGTCGTCGCAGTTTGTCAGAATATATATATATATATATATATATGCAAGTGTCCATCCTTGCTTTTTCCACTTACTCGTTCAATCTGAGTAAATATATCGGGAACATAGACAGGATAACTAACTATGTTCCCTCCATCATCATGCCGTGCGGGGCGTCTACTTTTTGTCTGGACTTGCGCTGGAAAGTAGTAGCCAGCAAAGTTGGAAGTTTCTTCATTAATGCTCTATGCGACAATAGAACCCTCGACTCTAGCAATATTTTTCACCTTCTTCTTTAGGTGGAACATATACCGCTCAAAAGGGTACATCCATTGGTATTGAACCAGCCCACCAAGTGCTGCTTCTCGAGGGAGATGAATAGGAAGATGTTCCATAACATCAAAAAAGGCAGGAGGAAATATTTTCTCTAGGTTGCAAAGGAGAACCGGTATGTTCTCCCCTAGATTTTGGATTCCGGCTGATGTAAGTGATCTCGTGCATAGATCCCGGAAGAAAGCACCCATTCCTGCATATATAGTAGACATACAAAATTAAATAACTTACGTATAATGATAACAAATATAAATATGGCAACATACGTAATAATATGAATGTATGTACCTGCAATAGCTCCATGGACGTTTATATGAAGAAAACCTTCAATGCAAATGGAATGAAGCGCTGCATGACAACATGACAATCATGACTCTTCATCCCAAAAAAACTTTCCTTCTGAACTATCGACGCAATTACGAAGGTTAGATGTGTATCCGTCTGGGAATTTGACACCGTGCTTAATCCAATCGAAGAACTGCTCCTTTGAAGTCGCATCCAACCGGAAAGCAGGGGGCTGTGATTTCTCGTTCGCCATTACATGCAACTCCTTACGGGAACAAATATCTGACATACCTAATATGGCCTTCAAATTATCTTTCGTCTTTCCTTGCACATTTATAACAATGTTCATGATGTTGTCGAAAAAGTTTTTTTCAATGTGTATTACATCTAGATTATGGCACAACAAATAGTCTTTTTAATATGGCAAATCCCAAAAAATACTCGATGATAGTTGATAATTAATTCACGAATGTATAAATATGAAGTGCTTAAAACTCATTTTGTCTATTCGTCAAAAAAAAAAACTCATTTTGTCTCAACTAAAAGATAGAGAAATTAGACAACGAAATGTATTAAATCACGACGTAACTTTGATTAATGGTTGGGAACTTGGGATCACGTGAATGTGTGTACTTTTATAGTAACGTCATTATATATATATATATATATATATATATAATTTTATTCAAATAAATAAATTACCTGTTTCCCAAAGTAGAATGCAACTTAGCAATGAGGTCATTTTCTTCGGGATTTATGTTTCCTCTCTTGAGGTCTGATCTCCGATAGTTTAGACCATCTCCAAAGGCGTTTTTTGAAGGAGGTTCTTAACATACATTGTATGTATATAAAATAATAATTAAATATTATAGGAGTTCTTAAAAGAGGAGAGAGAGTATCTAAAATGGCTTATTTAAGAACCTCTTTTTCCACTTTTAAGAACCCTTCTCTCCTTTTTTAACATGATTTTATTTTATATAATTTTTTAAGAATCTCTATACTAATTTTAAAATCTCCATGGTTGGAGATGCTCTTATCCATCTCAATCTACATCTCTTTCCACATCTTTTCAGCCATTTTTAGATCATAGTTAATTCAAAATAATAACATGTCAGATTTGAAGGCATAAGAAAGTCAAAACACATTTTTCGTTTCCTATAAATATATATATATAGGTCTGTTTTTCAAATAATATTTTCTTAGTTGTGAGTTGTGACTGTGGTTATAGACTTATAGTACATATGTCAATAGTGCCTGAGAACAAGAAGGCCATTTGGGTGAATAATAAAGAAAAATTGCAGGAACTAGTAATCAATAATGCAAAAATTAGTTGTGCAGTTTTTGATATTGTACACTCGTTACTATTCCTTGTATAAAGACCAAAAAATCCCTAATCTAGTGTTTATTAGCAGGATTGTATACTAGACTATATACTAGATATGGGCCCACCTATGTTGCAGCTTAGATATGTTTTTGTGTATTTTTTATTTTTTTTATTACTTCCGAATGGAAAAGGTTTAGCAACATATCATCATCTCTCACAGCCTATAAATCCACCTTTTAGAAAATCGAGTTAGGCGATTTGTCGCCGGGAACCATCATATATTAACCCGGCGAAGGCGATCACGGAGATGATTTGTAGCCCCAATCCTCCGCCGTCATACCCCGCCAAGACCACTGTAGACGGAATCAAAAGTCGGAGCAAGTTGTTGTCGAGCCGAAGAATTCATCAAGGTATTCTCTCGGTTTTTGGCACCTTAAATTGACTACTCCTCAGAGAATTTTGCGTAGTTGGTTGAAAAGGATCCGAAAAAACGAAACCAGAAGAGCCTAAGTGCTAACTAAGGTCCTTTTTTAGATGACTGATTTGGATCTTCCGAGAAGAATTATCTCAGCCGGTCAAGAACCGTGGGGACATAGAGCAACCTCTTACCAGAAAATGAGCATTATACAAGACCTTGTCGCCGCACTTGATGACATTTGAATCATGTTTATATATGGTTAATTTAGTTAACATCATAACTATGTCAAATTTGCAGGATCATGTTAACTTTGTTTTATGTGTGTATAGTTCGTTATTCATTTTGTTGTTCATGTCAATTATTGGGATAATTATAGATAACTGAAAACATGGTTATTGTGGTAGTATTGTTAACATAATAACTATGTCAAATTTGTCGGATCATGTTCATATATGGTTAATTTAGTTAACACCATAACTATGTCAAATTTGCAGGATCATGTTAACTTAATTTTATGTGTGTAGTATGTTTTTCATTTTTGTGTTCATGTCAATTATTGGGGTAATTGTAGGTAATTGAAAACTAAGTTATTGTGGTAATATTGTTAACACAATAATTATGTCAAATTTGTCGGATCATGTTCATATATGGTTAATTTAGTTAACACCATAACTATGTCAATTTACGGGATCATGTTAACTTAGTTTTATGGGTGTAGTACGTTTTTCATTATTTTTTGTTCATGTCAATTATTGGGATAATGTTAGATAACTGAAAACATGGTTATTGTGGTAGTATTGTTAACACAATAACTATGTCAAATTTGTCGGATCATATTCATATATAGTTAATTTAGTAAACACCATAGCTATGTCAAATTTGCAGGATCATGTTATCTGGACAACAATACAAATAACTGTTAACTCTACATTAACTTGGTAACTTGATAACTTGTTACCTTGCTAACTATGTTATGCATGCTTAGTTCGAAGATCGATTCCCATCTTCCATCATTCTTATTTGTTAACTATCATCCTTATTTGTTAACTTGTTAACTTTACTTGTTAACTTCACTTGTTAACCGGATAATTTAATTGGTTAACTTGTCTTGTTAACTTAATTGGTTAACAAGTTAACATGGGTTCGCCCTGTTTAGTGTTTTCCGCCTACAAAAATATCAAAATTTAAGCTTTGGGTAAACATGTTAACTTGGTTACTTGATAACTTATTACCTTGCTAACTATGTTCTACTTAGTTCGAAGATCGATTCTCATCTTACATCATCCTTATTTGTTAACTTGTTAACTCTACCAGATAACTTATCTGGTTAACTTTTCTTGTTAACTTGACTTGTTAATTAAACTGGTTAACATGTTCTCTTTTGCAACGAGTTATATTTGTGACTACTGTCATAATTTTGATTGTTGGTTGGTTAAAGATTTGATGTTTTTATTTGCGACCACACTGTTGACAGCATCTCCAACTAGTGAGACAGGTTGAAACTTACTTTGCTATCTTACCATGTCAATGTATATATAGTGCTATCCTTGTTATACATGTTACCACTGTTATGATAACAATATTACCATTGATAAACCTTGTTATACTTGTTACCATGTCAATATTTCGAATAGAAACTAACCTGAATCCGTTGTTGGTGGGATAACACTTCTTATTCTCGTGGTATATGAGTTAACTGGACAACAATACAAATAACTTTTAACTTCACATTAATTAGCAACACTGTAAACCCTTCTCAATACTTCGAATGAGAACGAACCGAAACCCGTGTTGGCTGGATAACTCCTCATGTTGTCTTGTCATACGAGTTAACCATACAACAATACAAAAATTTGTTAACTTCGGCTTAAACAGTTAGCTGGTCAAATTTTGTTAACTTCGACTTAAACAGTTAGCTGGTCAACAATACAAAAATTTGTTAAATCCCAAAACCTTCTCCCCTACTACATCTATTATATATCGTTGTTAACAACCATTTCCCGACGAAAACTGATTATTACAATTAATTATTGTATAATAGTTTTCGACACACACATATATATTGTTGGTTTTGTCATGTTACTGCTGGAGTTGTCCCTGTAATATTTTTACTTGGGCAACCAAAACAGTTAACTGTTAACACTTAAGAACATCAAATTTCCCTTTCGTAGTGGTCAATATAAGAAAGAAAAACCAACCCAAAACTTTTGTAGGTGGAGTTATCCCGATAACATTTTTATCTGGGGAACCAAAACAGTTAACTGTTAACACTGGAGGGATCTATGTGGACCGAGCTATCCGGGAACTACCGCCACGCTCTAGCCCTTGCCTACCCAATTCCACGGTGGTCGAGTATGAGTTAACAATCCTTTCGGTACCCACCGTGATTACTCGCGCCCGAAAAATAATCCCCTCAAGGTCTGCACGGATGGCCAAGAACAACGCATCGTCTTCACCATCAACAAGGTTAATCAGAGATGCCTTCTTCCAATCTGGAGATTCAGTTTCTCGTCAAGCTTTATCGATGGATTCTCTGGTTTCCGTCGTCAAGCTTTATCGATGGAGAGAGAAATCCTCTTCAATATTTTTGTATATCTCCAACATTGCATTTAATGCTCTCTGATCAACACTTTCTCTTTCATGTAGGGGCAAATTGGGCTACAATGAACCACCGAAATTGTACAAACCTAATTTACAATTATCTATTAACACTTCCCTTATTATTTGGTCAATCATATATATTGGTTCAATTCATCCAATAATAAAAGGTTCCAATAATAAATGACCAAACAAAATATTCTTAGAATATTACTAACAATTCGCAACGTTGACATGAGAACATTTTTTTTTTAATTTAAAAATTCGACTATGCGAAACGTTTTATTTTATTTTCCCCAAACAATCATGCAATGCGTAGTTATAAGTAGGCCTGGAACGGAGCGGATATCCGGATTTTTCAAGATATTCGGATCCGTATCCGTATCCGCCGGATAATCAATTTCATTATCCGAATCCGGATCCGAAAGCTGCGGATATCCGGATCCGTTTTTGAATTTTTTTTTTGATTTTTTTATATTCTTCGAATCCAAGAAAAGAGAAAGAACAACTATAATGATCTGAAACGAAGATTGAAGACTTTTTTTTTTGTCATCTGATTATTATTATTGATACACACCGATTGAAACAAACTGGGAGAAAACAAAACATCGGAAACAAAGATTGAAGCTTTCGGATCGGCGAAAAGATCTAGATCTGAAACGAAGATTGAAAACGTTTGCGGGCGAACCGCACATATGATCCAAACGGAACCGGCGTCTCCACTCATCCAGCCAAATAAAACCCACCAAATCTGAAAACGGCAACCCGCACGGCACAAATCGCTCCTCGACCAACAACAAGTCAAACAAAAAGACAAAGCCCACTCAAAACCAAGAACACGAAAAACAGAAAAAAGCCTTAAAACGATGAACAACATCGCTAGACAAAGAGAAGAACGAGAAATTAAATAAAACACCAGCAGAACCGACGACGTGGCTATGGAAGCCCACAATCGCCGGCTGGAAACACACGCCTCAGGCAAAGAAGGAGAAGCAGAGGGAGAAAAGAGAGACAGGGGACAAGGAAAGAGAAAAAAAAAGGGAGAAAAAAATGAAAATTCTATTGCATCTCTATTTACTTTAGGCCCATTAAAAGTCGGCCCATTTATGTTCTTTTGTATGATAACGAAACGCTGTCGTTTTATTTGTGAGACTAGTAAAAACAAATATAAACGGATATCCGTTATCCGTTTTCGAATTTTTCTATTATCCGAATCCGTATCCGGATCCGCCGGATACGTTATTTTATTATCCGTATCCGTATCCGAACTACCCGGATATCCGTTTTTCGGATCGAATCGGAGCGGATGTCGGATCGAATACCGGATCCCGGATAATAATCTCAGCCCTAGTTATAAGGATTATATAGAAAGAAATAAAATGCTGTTAAACCATGGATCTATAATTCAAGGCCAACCACTTGAGGTTTTATTAGATACTTTAACGCAATACAAAATGTTAATACACATATACATACATTTTTTTATTCTCCAGAAATTCCCCTTTCATACCTCCTGCAATTAATCAACAATAATAAAGGAATAGGAAAGATTATTTCTTCGTATATATATTAGTAAACCAATGAGTTTTGTTTTTTCATTGACATTGACAGATACTCAAATTAAGTATGATTTAAGTATAAAGTCATGTTTTTATTTAATTGGTATATGCTTGAGCTTTTCTTATAAATATTAGAATATTGTTTTCATCTAATTGATTCACATTTATTTTATTTATGAATCTTACTCAGGGCCGGCCCTGAGCTAAAGCGGGCGAAGCCCTAGCTTTAGGCGCTAAATTTTTTTTTGGTTTCAGGGGAAGAGATCAGGCGCCAAAATGTTTTTTGGTTTTAGTGCAGGGCGCCAAAATTTTGTTTGGCTTCAGGCGTCAACACATGACGGGCCGGGCCTGATCTTACTGTATAGCGCGAGAAACCTTGAGAAAACATCCACGTATTTTTTACACTCACACAGTCACACTGTAGAGTTGAATATGCCAGATATAAATTAAATTATATTAGAGAGATGATCAAGAGAAGATGTGATCAAGGGAGAGAGTGTATATATAATATACTACCGGCATTTTTGGGAAGAGCACGCCACCGTTGGACCGAATGTAGTCGGAGAGAATCTGGTCTTCCTCCGCTGTCCACCGCCCCACTACAAGAAAACATCATTTTTGCAACGAACGATATCGTTGTAAAATCGTTGCAAAAGAGGGTTTGAATCGAATTTGCGACGAAAAAGAGATCGTCGTTAACTGATCGTCGCAAACCACAAATCGTCGTAAATTCGTCGGGAAAGTACGAGGGACAAAAATTCGTCGCTAAATCGTCAGTATATTTTCGTCGCTAAATCGTCGTAAATATTACATTGAAATTACGACGAATATAAATACGTCGTAAAAACGATGGAAATTCGATGGGAAATATTTCATTGTTAATTCGATGGAAAAAAAATTTCGTCGTTAATTCGTTGCTAATAAATCGTCATAAAATCGTTGCTAAATAATCGTCGCAAAATCGTTGCTAATAAATCGTCGTATAATCGTTGTAAATTAGCCACGATTTTATGACGATTAATTTAGCAACGAAACAACGAGGATTATTATTTACCATCGAATTAACGACGATTCTATATATGATTTTTATTATTATTTTTAAAATTTTATTAATTTCGAAATTATAAAATAAAAATTATAAAAATAATATTTTATAAGAAAAAAATATTATAATTTGTTACAAAAAAAAAACCAAAATTAGAATTCGAAATCCTAAATCTATATAACTATATCGTAATCGTCGAGATTTACATCGTCTTCGGGACGTCTCGACGAACCGGATGGGCCTGCCGCTGCCTCTGCCGCTGCCGCTGCCGCTGCATCTGCCTCTGCTCGGAGTTTTCGCTTTTCCCGTAGCATGGCCTGCATTGTCGGGTTTCCTGTTGCCAAGATGTCGAAGAGTTCATTCTGCGTAGCATCCAGTTCAACCCGCTGCTGAAGACTCGCAATCTTCGCCTGATATGCCTGAGACTCGGTCTCAACCCGCTCCTGAAGACTCGTAATCGTGGCACGTAACACGACTGGATCATATTCTGGCGATCATCGTCGCGGAGCATATGAAGAAGCAGCCGAGACATCTCGAATAGATCCCATCCCGACAACCTTCCCCTTTCTCTTAGGGGCAACCTATATTTAAATTTACAATTAGAAATTTTTATAAAATCAAAAACTAAAAATTAATAAGTACTAACTATTCTATATACCTGCTCGAAGATCCGGTCAATATCGGGTGTGGTCAACCCTCCAGACATGACCGACGAACCACCTGGAGATAGCTGTTGAGAGAGCTGTGTCTCTCGTTCGGTGACTTTGGAAGTCACCTCATTGAAGATGTGCTTGGCAGTCTCGGAAATAAAGGAACCATCCTTCTTCCGGTGCGTCCGCTCAAAAACCTTGGTCATCGGAGGGAGTACACCTCCGTCTTCGGCGGCCTAAAGAAAAAAACTATGTTATTGACGAAGTAAATTAAATAAATTAATTAATTTAAATAAATTTAATTACCATCTGTAGACGAACACCCGCAAAAGGTGTTTGCCCAGCTGTATGAGGCAGAGCCTTGAGTTTCCCGTCCGAATCAACGGTGTTGCGGGAAGCCGAACACTTCTCAGCAGTTATGATGGACTTCGGATCCATCCAATACCGCACCAAGCCATCCCAAACGGCTTTATCCATGTGCAGGGGCTTTGCTAAATCCCCAGAAATCTTCCATGCTTTCTTCCACTCACCAACGACGCCTTGGATACGAAACTTCACTCTCTCGAGAAATAAAGTTTCAACCTCGCCATGAATCGAAAGATCCCAGTGATATTTTTGCTGCATGAGAAACAAAAATAAATACATATTTTATAAAATTAAATTAAATATATATTTAAATATAATTAAAATAATTATGGGAGAAAAAAATATTTTTTCCATACGTACCGCAAACATCTTGAACCATGTCTCCTTGACGTGTGAAGGAAGCTGGGTAAAATTGGTATGAGGCTCGATAAAATAGGATTTGATGATGTCGGAAACGGTGCGTCCAACTTTGGATTCAACTCCAAACCTGAAACAAAAAATTGTAAAATTTTGAATTGTTAGAAATAAATATAAATATGTAATAATAAATGTAAAAAATATATATTTATATATATTACCATTCCGACCCGTCAGTATGATCCGGATCTAATCTTTTAAGCCTATGACGCCCCGGCTGTGCAAGCAAATCAAGAACCGTCATGTGTGCATACGGGGCCGGGGCATGGCCTCCAGGTTGCGGAATCTGAGGTGGTTGTGGAGGCGGCGGAGGTTGCGTCACCGGGACGAAATCCGTCTCTGTAGCCTCAGAAGACGGAGGCAACCCGGTACCCGAAGCATCACCAATATCTCTCAAAAACTGAGCGTAATGTGCACGACGCTGGCCCATCTGCATAAAAATGAAAAACAATTACTATCTATAAACATCCGGGCAGTCTGCTATTTTTTCTAATTTGATACCGTTTCTACCGACCTAAATTGTTTCATTTTTATCTATACTAATTAATTAAAAACATTAAAAAAAAAATTTACCTTTTTCGCAAGGAAGTTATGATCAGTTTTTTTTTTGGATTTGTTTGTAAATGAATTCGCGAGGAACTCGCGTGTATATATAAGATTACTTGTCGTCGCTATATCGAGGCAATCAAGCCGTAGCTAATTCGTCGCTAACTTTGCAACTATTTTGTGACATTCATACACGCGGGATTTTAATTGACCGACACGCGGTAAATTTTATGACAATTCGTTGCTAAATCGTCGCAAATTAGCATCGATTTTGTGACATTCATAGTTTGCGACGATTTAGCCACGATTAGTGTCAATTCGTTGCTAAATCGTCGCAAATTTGCATCGATTTTGCAACATTTTATTTTGCAACGAATTAGTGAGGATATTTGTAAAATCTGTTTTAGGGTTTAGGGTATAGGTACAAAATTGTAACGTTGATTGCAACATTCCAGAAACAACTTGACTTGATTACTGTAAATCCAAATTCATGAAATTATCAATAAATTCATCGAGATCGAAAAATATGTAAAACATAGAGTTTGCGTACATGTTAGATTATTAATACAATGATTCAGTTTGTGGATATTACTGTGATTGACCGAGTTTTCATTTTCGGACAATTCTCTAAAGTCACGATCAATTTCATTGAAAGATGCATAATACAATGAGATGGTAATATGTTAGGGTTTAGGGTTTAGGGCAAAGGGTTTAGGGTTTAGGGTTTACGGTTTATGAACTAATCGTGGCTAAATCATCGCAAATTTGCATCGATTTTGTAACATTCATATTTTGCGACGATTTAGCCACGATTCGTATCAATTCGTTGCTAAATCGTCGCCAATTTGCATCGATTTAGTGAGGATATTTGTAAAATCTGTTTTAGGGTTTAGGTTATAGGTACAAAATTGTAACGTCGATTGCAACATTCCAGAAACAACTTGACTGGATTACTGTAAATCCAAATTCATAAAATTATCAATAAATTCATCGAGATCGAAAAATATGTAAAACATAGAGTTTGCGTACATGTTAGATTATTAATACAATGATTCAGTTTGTGGATATTACTGTGATTGACCGAGTTTTCATTTCCGGACAATTCTCTAAAGTCACGATCAATTTCATTGAAAGATGCATAATACAATGAGATGGTAATATGTTAGGGTTTAGGGTTTAGGGTAAAGGGTTTAGGGTTTAGGGTTTATGAACGAATCGTGGCTAAATCGTCGCAAATTTGCATCGATTTTGTAACATTCTTATTTTGCGACGATTTAGCCACGATTCGTCCATATTCGTTGCTAAATCGTCGCTAATTTTGCAACGATTTTGTGACAATCAGAATTAGCGACGATTTAACGACGATTCCTTTGAAATCCCCTAAACCCCAAACTAAATCCCATTTCCGATCACCACTCATTTCCCGCCGTTGTTGAGGCAATTAATAAATTACATGACACATAGACACATATGTCTCGTAATTTATTAATCGCCGCACCTACGGCGGAAAATGAATGGAGATCGGAGATGGAATTTAGTTTGGGGTTTAGGGTATTTCATAGAAATCATATCACTTAAATTTCACAATAATTACTCGATCACAATATTATATTAATACATTAAATTCACAATAATTACTAGCTAGCGCGGTCACTCTGATTCATTTTCGGACGATGAGTAGTACACATCCGTTTCTTGATCATCTGGTTCATCACTTTCTTCGAACTCATCTTCCTCATCTTCTTCCTTTGTATCGTCTGGGAGATATTTAACTTGCCTGTTTTGAGGATCTATCAAAAGGATGTCTTCATTGCTCTCATTTAGTTCTGGCATATCAGAGCAATGATCTTGCTGCATTGGTAGTTCCTCATCAACCCCCACAATTCGACCCCTCGGAGAAACTTTTATAACTGATAACCATGAGATACGGATGGTGCGAACTCGCGGATATGGAACAAAGCTGACTTGTTCTGCTTGTGATGCTAGGATAAATGGCTCATACTTATTGTAACGTTGTGATTGGTTGACATATACTGCCCCAAATTTGTTTTTACGGACGCCTCGATCAACTGTTGGATCGAACCAGTCGCATTTGAACAGAACGCATTTCAAACCTAAGCAACCAGGGTACTCAACTTTAATTATGTCTTGCAACACTCCATAAAAATCTATTTCGCCCCGCACACATACCCCGTAGTTGGCAGTAGCTCTTTGATTTCCGTATTTGAATGTATGAAATATATATCCGCGTGTGCAATACATGGGTGCACTCGTTATCTTCGATATGGGGCCTTTTATTAACTCATGGAACCAGAGTGGATATGCGGTATCCCCATACTCGACCTATATATCATTAATTAATTTAATTAAAAAGTAATAAAAATATGTATTAGGTTAATTGTCCAAGTTAGTAATTAATCAGATCACTTAAAATTTTACGTACTTGCGTCTTCAACCACGGGGCAAAATGTTGATCTTTACGCTTGTTGATTTCATCGTCTGAGATTCCTTCAATGACTTCTCGGACTTGTCTAACAAATTCACTGCATACAAAAGTATTTGTAATTGGTATAAAGCTAGCATATATATAATTTAGCCATATATATAAGACGTATGTTTATATACTTACGTCTCAAATTGACTAACTTCTTCGCAATTTAAGAGGATATACGTTTCTGCACTATGATGGTCTTTTTCATTGGCAAACCAAACTGACTTCACTCTTCCACATAATCGACCGATTGAAGAAAAGATATCTGGGACACCTTCATTAGCATATGTTCGGCCTACACCTCCATCATCATATCGCCGTGCTGCCCTTTTCCGTGTGCGAACCTTCGAGCCAAAATAGTACCCCGTGAAGTGAGAAGTTTCTTCTGTTAAACTTCCTGCTACTATTGACCCTTCAACTTTGGCTAGATTTTTAGCTTTCCGCTTCAAATTTCCCATGAATCGCTCGAATGGGTACATCCATCGATACTGCACAGGTCCCCCAAGTTCTGCTTCGTGAGGTAGAAGAATAGGTAGATGTTCCATAACATCAAAAAAGGCTGGGGGAAATATTTTCTCCATGTTGCACAGCAAAATAGGAATACTAGCATCAAGTTGTGCAATAACATCTTCTGACAAAGTACGGGTACAAAGATCCCGAAAAAACCCTCCAATGCCTGCAATTGCTTCGTGTACATTTCCTGGTAGAAGTTCAGCAAATGCAAAAGGAAGTAGTCGTTGCATAAAGACGTGACAGTCATGACTCTTCATCCCGGAAAACTTTTGGCCATTCTCAACACATTTAGCTAAATTAGATACGTACCCGTCCGAGAACTTCACATCAGATGTCGCCCATTTGAACAAAGCTGACTTTTCTTCCGCACCCACTCGAAATATGGGGACAGGTGCTTTCCCATTGCTTGTAATATGTAACTCATTCCGACAACAAAGATCAGGCAAGTCTAACCTTGACTTACCGCTGTCTTTAGTCCTTCCACGCACGTTTAACAATGTATGCATGATGTTATCAAAAAAGTTTTTCTCAATGTGCATGACATCCAAATTGTGTCTAAGCAAATGATCTTTCCAATACGGAAGCTTCCAGAATATGCTTTTCTTATGCCAATTGGGATGCTCCCCATATCCATCCGGCATATTAGCTGGAGTGTGCCAATTTCCACCACGATTGATTGTTTCCAATGCACCATAATGATCAATTTCTGCTTCTAGATCTTCCCCGGAAATATAAACAGGAGGAGGAACACGAACAGTTTTGTTCTTTCTAAACAACCGCTTATTTCTTCGATATGCATGATGAATCGGTAGAATCGGCGGTGACAATCAAACCAACTTGTTTTCCGACCATGTTTCAATTGAAACGCATCTGTCCGATTGAGACAATATGGACAAGATAATCGCCCATGCGTAGTCCAACCTGATAACATCCCGTAAGCAGGGAAGTCGCTTATTGTCCACATAAGCATTGCACGCATTGTAAAAAAAATGTTCCTTGCAATCATATGTCCGAACCCCGGTATACCACAACTGCTCCAATTCCTGTATCAGAGGCTGCAAAAACACATCAAGGGAACGCTTCGGATGCTTCGGACCTGGTACTAAAATACTCAAGAATAAAAATTCCCTTTGCATGCACATATCTGGGGGAAGGTTGTAAGGCGTTAGGATTACTGGGCATAAAGAATATTGCCTACCAGACATACCAAATGGACTAAATCCATCTGTGCAAAGACCAAGATACACATTACGTTTCTCTCTAGAAAAGTCTGGATGTGCCGTCTTAAAGTGTTTCCACGCTTTTGCATCTGAAGGATGAGTAACCTCCTCATCTGTTTGCAAATGATCTGCATGCCATCTCATCGATGCAGCTGTCCTCTCAGACTGATACATTCTTTTTAATCTATCAGTTATAGGAAGGTACCACATCCGCTGAAACGGTACCTTACTCCGACCAGTACCTTGCGGCTTATATCTTGGCTTATGGCAAAATCGACATTCCAGCAACTTATCATCATCTTTCCAAAAAAGCATGCAATTGTCAACACAGACATCTATCATCTCAGAAGACAACCCAAGACTATAAACCAGCTTCTGTATCTCATAGTAAGTTTCAGCTGCTAAATTGTCCTCTAGCAAATACTCTTTAATCAAATCAGCCCAATCATCCATGCAAACCTCAGCTAAGTTATGATCAGTTTTAGTAGTCATCATCCTAGCCACCAACGACAATTTAGAATGTCCTTCTCTACATCCATCGTAGAGTGGCTGATTTGCAGCATCTAGCATATCATAAAAAAATTTTGCATCTAGATTGGGTTCCTCATCATCATGATGATCATGTGCAAATGTACTTACAGTTTCATGAAATGCATCCGTAACCATGTCATGAATCCTATCATTATCTTCACCATGCTGCTCCGCATGATCATTAAATTGATTAAAATTATTTGACTCATCAAAATTCGATGCTTGATAATTGCTACTACTACTAGATGCATTTCCCCCATGACCCTCTCCATGATAATACCATATATAGTAATGCGGCATAAACCCTCTATTTAATATATGCGACCACACCTTCGAGATAATGATAAATTTCCTTTTCAAGCATCTGGCACAAGGACAGTACATCTTACCACTGATAATCGTATTATGTATACTTCCTGCCTGATGAATGAATCCCTCCACCCCATCACTGAACTCCTTTGTTAGCGATCCCTCTGAATCAAGAAGATTATACATCCATCTTCTAATTTCGTATATTGACATTTTTTGTTGGTCAGAAAGAAGTAAATATTGTTTTTGAATATGAAATTTTTATTATGAAGTTGGCCACTATATATAGATTTTTATTTTCATTACCATCGAATTACCTACGATTTTACATCGATTTCACATCGATTTTACAACGAATCTATAAATGTTTACATCGACTTTACAACGATATTAAACATGTTTACCTAACCGAACACCGTAAACTTAAAACGTGCTCACCTAACTGATTAATCGTTGGGAAATCGATGTAAATTTCAAATTATAATAATCATTGCTAATTCGTGGGTAATTTTACGACGATATTACAACGTTTTATATAAACCTCGGTAAATCGTCGCTAAGTTACAACGATTTTACGACGATTTTGATAATCATCGCTAATTAGCGACGATTTTACAACGAATGTTTTCGTCCCAATTTTACGACGATTTTACGACGTCTTAAAGAATCGTCGTAAAGTCGTCGCAAAAACGATTGCAATTTGCAACGAAATAAAATCGTCGCAAAAAATCGTTGCAAAATGCATGTTTTCTTGTAGTGCCCCTTCTTCATTCCCACCTTCTCACAGCACGGTGCTCTTCCCATGAGAACAATATGAAGGCGTACAGGTACTTAATTACCCTGTGGGAGATTGTTCCCTTCATATATATAATTTCTCTCCAGAATCTGGCCAAACTTGATGCTTTGAACCATCAATCTACGTGAATGAGACAAACGACTCAGTTGGATGAAAAAGTATTGGGCCTATTGTGCCATAGTTACGTATGTAAATCATTGTGATTAGGTCATTAGTAGGATACATTTGTTGTTGTTCGTAATGATTTTAGTTTTATATGACGGCCGAGCATAAATATTGTCTGTTTTCGGGCTGCCTTTAAAAGTTTCTTCCGTTATACGAAGCTAGCATATACTCAGATTCTTCTAGTGGTTTCTCCGTCTTTGGTTTCTCCTCGGTAGATCACTGCATCTAAATACCGTTTGTGGATGCACTGATGCTTCAAAATTGTTTCTGCTTCTATGTTTTTTTATTCTTTATTTTGTCATGTGGCCAATACCATTTAGATAGGTTTTATAATCTTGTAAAACCAAATCGTTTTTATTTTATTGAAATATTTACATTTTTAGCAAAAAAAAAAAAAAAATTGTGTGCTATGATGACTCAATGGCTGGATGTACAGTTAATGCTGATGACCCGACGAGCATATATAACGTTGATATTTTGAAAACAACTTCAATTTCATACGTGTTATCACATAAGAATTTGTCTTGGAAGATCGATCGGGATGGACTAAGACCAATTGTGATCCACTGAGACCGGTCGAGATTACGAATTGATATCGACCAAGATTACGAACTGAGATCAAAATTCAGTTGTAAGTAGTTTTAAAAAACTTATAAATATATTATTTTCATTTGTGTTTATGTTAGTTTAAAAAAGGAATTACTGCAAAAAAAACCTTAACCTTTATTTTTTTGCAAGAAAAACCTTCAGCTCAAAAAAATGCAAGTCAATCCTCCCATCTACAAAGTCACCCGCAAAACAACCCCTCTGTGATTTAGTCGTTATATCGTTGACCGTTTTCAAAACGCTGCGTTTTGAATAAAACGAAGAAAGTAAAAGTCGTGTTGTTTTCTCTGTTTCGGGAACAAATCAATTTGGGTGAAAAAAAAAAATTAGGGTTCATCGTGTTTCTATTTCGGTTATCTGGGCAGATCCGGTAAGTTCCGACGATGACGAAGAAGCATTGAGACATTCCGACCAACTCTGAAGATCTGGTAAGTTCATTTGTCTCTATTTCGGTTATCTGGGCAGAAACGGTTCAAGAAGAGACAAATTGTAAATCTTTCACTTTGACATGATTCGAATTGATTTGGGTTACGATTCGAATTCATAGGTTACGATTTGAGAAGAGATAAATTGATATGGGTTATGATTCAAGTTCAAAGGTTAAATCCTAAGTAATACGATAACTTTATTGAAAATGAAAAAAAATCTCACAGTTGTGATTGTATGTAGATTATCATAGTTGTGATTGTTCTTTGAATATTGGGTGATTGTTCTTTGAATATTGGGGTTATGTGTGATTATTGGCAGATGGCTAACAATGCTAGTTCATCTATGAGTGAATACAAGGATGACAAAGTTGTTGTGTGTCATTGTAATCGGCCAGCAAAAATTGTAAAAGTTTGGACTGATGCAAACATTGGGCGTAGGTTCTACAGCTGTACAGGGCGTAAAATGTGTAACGGTTATGAATCTTGTAACTTTTTTTGTTGGTTTGATGAAGAGAAACCATATGGATGGCAACATCTAGCATTGTTGGAGGCAAGAGATGTCATTCGAGAGCAAAAAGAAGAGATTAGGAATTTGAAGCAACAAATGGCATTCATGGATGAGCTGAGGCAAACCCGTGAGGAATGTGAAGTACTTAAGTGGGAAGTGTTGATCCTTAAGGAGAAGAGTACGGTACAATATCTAATGTCTTTGGAGTAGTATCTTAGGTCTTTATGTTGTAGTATCTTAATTATGTAGATATTTGTATCGTATGCTATTTGTATTCTTGACATTTAGTCTTTATGCTATTGCGTTGTCTTTATGCTATTGTGTTACTTAAACGACTAAGAAACTTATAAGAAAGAACCTTGAAAGCTTAACCATAAACCAAATCAGAAAGAACCTTGTTATTATGTGTTTCTAAGGAGAACAACATATATGCATTCGGATTGAATGAGAAGTATTGTGTCCAAAGGCAGTAGGAAGCACATGTGAAGACTATGCCTGGAGTGGAACAAGAAGCGAATGTGCAAAACCACAACAAAGTTCAAAACCATAACAAAGTTTAAAATTCAAACCATAACGAAGAACAAAAGCATCTAAGTTTAATTACTACATAACAATAAGGTTTTCAAAACCATAACAAGGTTCAAAAGAATAACATAAGTAATAAGTTTCAGGTTTAAATGCCTAACATACATAATAAAAAGGTTTTCAAAACCATAACAAAGTTCAAAATACAGTCTTTAGTAAAGACTTTTTACGGTTGGGAAGAACCACGACTGATTCGCTCAAATTAATACCCTAACAGATACTAAAGTGGTAATCATAGTATAGTTAGGGGTCGAACCACAAAGACTCAAAGAGACACACAATAGATTATATAGATCCAAAATACGCTAAATCAAAGGATGTAAACGAAAACAGGTACAGAATTAAAAGTGTTGTAAATCAATGGAGGAAAATATAGGCCCATGGTGTTTCTCGGGAAATCAATGAATGCATCTAAATTAACTAACAGGATTCAGATTACGCACGGTTCTAGAACTCAAATCACTAAAATATAGCTAACCAACTCTCGTTGCGAAAACTATCTAAATCTAAATCCTAGGAATTCCAAATCTCTTTGCGAATCCTAAAGTCTAAATCAGCTTTAAAGATCAGGTTTGATATGTTCACAAATCAATTAAACCAAATCTCTTTGCGAATAATCAATTTGCTCACCTAGGTTCTATCAGGTAATTAATCGCACTCTCGTGCCTAATCAATTATCCTAAGATCTAAGTTCCAGATTCGTCAACCTAGAATTAGCCTTTATAAAAACCTATGGTGAAGAACTAATTCAGATAGTGAATCCTAACAGATAATCAACCTAGCATTCAAAGAAATCCTTTATGAGAAAACCCTAAACCTAAAGTGGATCTACTCAGACATGGTGAATGAAACAATCAACATAACTGAATAAATCATCAATAAAATAATCAGAAAAGGTTTTGAGATCTGATCTCGGACGAAGGGAGATTCAGACTTGTCTCTCTAAAACCAAAGTAAAAATCAAAGTATAGAAAATAAAGCTTAGCCTAAACAGGTGGCTGAAAACCTAATTTATAAGCTAAAACACGTTATGGACCATCTTGTAAATATCAAAGTCTTCTGGGCCAATTCTGCAATTCTTCAACTCTTCAATAAGTCGCGATCCTTCTGTTTCCTCGACGGGTATCGATCGATACTAGGCAGTATCGATCGATACTCAGGTGATTTTGATGTCTCAGCTACACGGATCTCTGCTTCGCTCCTGAATGTTCCAGAAAGCTCCAATATTTTCAATTATGCTCCAAACGTGCTAAGACTTGTAAAATACTCTAAAAGACTACAAAACACTAGAAAGACTCTATAAAAGGACTTATATCATGGTCTAAAAGGGGTAAAAACCATAATATATCAACTCCCCCAGACTTAGCTTTTGCTTGCCCTCAAGCAAATAGAAGACTAAACCAGAGAAAGAGGTTTGAAAATGTGGAGACTCACTTGTTCATGAACCATCGAAATGATCCTTTTCCCAAGTACCCAAGTGTCAACTAATCAGTTTTTGATCTAACCACCATGTACTTCTCCGTAGACATTCGCAGCTTTTCCAGACTCCACACATTATCTCACAGCATTGTTCAGATAAAGCCATATTCGCCAGTTTCATCGCTGCAGCCAATGTTCAAGAACCTTCTAGATTCTTTACCATACGATATCATGACAAGGAACCACCCTTTTTCACACTTTTTGGTATTATTTCTCTCCCCCAGACTTATTTCTTATTATGTTCTCTTTTTTTATTTTCAGCTTTGCATATACACATCAAGGTTTGAGACGCGAGTATTGATGGTGTTAGCCACCGAATCCCCGGTTCTTCCCTCTCAATGTATCAAAGGATGTAGGCGAATAATGGCATCATAGGAAAATCCTAGCCTCGCTTCCAATCCTTTGTGTGATCATTCCCTCTTAAGTAGAATAATGGGATCGCTGAAAATTTTCCTAGCCCTCTACTCAGAAGAAAATCATTTCATCTTTTATGCTCTTATTTATCAACTTATAATAGGGGAGAGAGATACCATAACTCTAAACACATGGGTTCTTTTATCATATATGAATGATGAATCAAGCTCTAAAAAAACACTAACCACATTGATGAAGTGCAAAAATTTGGCTCAGGCGTCAGAAGAACTCTGCTGGAGACATGGATGTTTTCTAGTCAACTGGTCAGTCCTTGGATTTTTCATTAGTCGATCTAGAGCTGATCTTGTAACACTGTGCACTCAAAAACAAAATCAAATCAATAGTTTCAAGCACAGGATCATTATCTCCAACAAGTTTTGACTCAATAAAACGACAAATTTTTTTTATTTTATGACTCTAAGAAAAACAAACACAATGTCAGCAGACACCTCCCCCAGACTTGAACAACACTGTCCCCAGTGTTATCTAGCCTAGAGTCAGTGAAAGAAAACAAAAGAACAAAATAAAATTGGGAAAAACAAGAAGTTACCTTGCTGGAACATTGAGTATCGATCGACACACAGTCTGGTATCGATCGATACCAGACTTAAATCGACATGAACCGTTCTCAATCGCGAAGGGTATCGATCGATACTGAAGGGTATCGATCGACACTCAGGCGATTTCGAGTTTGCTCCTTGTTTATCCTGACACAAACATAAAACGAACGAAAATAAAAATAAAAACGACTCAAAAACAGACTCACCAGTGGGTTGCCTCCCACCAAGCACTCGTTTAACGTCAATAGCTTGACTGTAACGCCCTTCAGGCTGGATAAGAGTGAGAGCTTGCACCAAAACGGGATCCACAACTTGACATTGCTAGCTTCAGAGTTTTGCTCAACATGCCTTCCACGAACTCTTTTCCCTTCTCTTTCAGCTCCGAAGTAAGAAGAATTCTAGCCTTAGAGAATGGCTTCGAAGCTCCTTTGCACTTCACCTTGTACTCAATCGAATTCCCATCACTCTTCTGAGGATTAAAGTGACATGGGGATTCTCGACCCTTATGTGCTTGGCCTTCTTCTTCTTTGTTGCCTTAGCCTTCTTGACAACTTCCTTGGGAATGCTGGGCGGTTCAGCTGAAATGTATGCGACAGTAGGCTCATCAGGAGGCTATTCCAAAAGATCAACTGCCAGTGACTTTTCTGTAACAACCTCGATGTTAGAGACACGTGGGGGAACACTCCTAGGGGGAATGACATCATAATAGACCCCTCCGTCAATATAAGAGAAAGAGATTTTCTTATTAGGCGTGTCTATGATTGCGCCAGAAGTAGCCATAAATGGTCGTCCCAAGAGTATAGGCATACGAGATATCACACTCATCTCCACAACCTGAAAATCAGTCGGCACCAGACATTCTCCTACTTTGACCAGCAGAGCCGAGATTGTACCGTATGGAAGTGAGGTGGAGTCGTTCGCGAATGTGATAGATACCTTTGAAGATCGAATATCAGCGCCCAACCGTTCTGCAATTGCCTTTGAGATGACATTGACACTAGCCCATGAGTGAACAAGAGACTCTTTGAACTCAACTCCAGAATTAGAGCATGGAACCGCGAATTTTCCTGGATCTTCTCTTTGGGTCAGCTGTCTCAGTGGAGGTGTACCTCTAGCCTTAATGAAGAGTGCTTTAATCTCTTCCTCAGTTTCTCTGCAATCTTTGAAGTGACTTAGCAGAGGACGGTGTTCTAGAGCTTCTTCAAAAGACGATTCAGGGGAAATCCTTCTTACCATCTTCTCAAAGCCACGCAGCTGCTTTGGAGAGATGGGATCTCTGAGGTGTTTAGGAACATGATTCAGCTTCTTGGCCTTGTGAACTATTTCTTTGATCAACTCACGTGTTTTTACAAGTGCTGGCTCGTTCTTCGAGGGGTATCGATCGACACCAGGTAGGGTATCGATCGATACTAGTGCAGTTGAATCATCCTTGACAGATTTATCATCATCAATGGGAAACTCCACAATCAACTTATCCAGCATAGCCTTGCATCTGGCATCCTCTACCTCCTTCTTAGCCTTTGCAGCAGATCTGGGATAAAGTATCCTCGGTATATAAACTCGTTCTTGAACTTCTTTAGGCACCACTGGCAAAATCTCATGTGTTTCCTCAGAAATCGCCTCAGTATCGACCGATACCAATGGGGTATCGATCGACACACGGGTTATTGTATCCATTCAAGCATGTGTCTGAGCTGGTATCGATCGATATTTGGGGGTATTGATCGATGCTATGGCGATTTTAGGATCCTCATCAAAATTTTCTGCACTTGAGGAGATCGCATTGACGTGTGCATTGTGTGAATGAACCGTCTTTCCCTTGGCATTTGCTGCAGTCTGAGCTACTTGCGTTTCCAGTATCATGTGACTGGTATCGAGAGCCTCGATCCTTCCTCTTAATTCGGTGTATACAGCATCCTGTTTCCCATTGAAGGTAACTGCCATCTTCTCCTGCCCTTGAACCAGCTGTTCAAACATAGCCTCAATCTTACTGTCAGGAGCTTTGGGTGGTGGGGATTGGTACCCTCCTTGCTGAGCATAGTTGGTGAAGTTTCTATTTGTGTTGTATCCAAATCGCTGACCCTGAAAACCAGAACCACCAATGTAGTTAACATCTTCCGCTTCATTCTCAGCAGCAAGGTGGACGACCTTTGTTGTCTTTCCCAGCATAAGATTGTGCATAGAATCCAGCTGAGCTTTAACTTCAGCGATCTGCGACCCATCCATGTTACCAGCCAGCTTCTTGCGCTCGAAGTCTGCGCTTTTGGTGCTACTGCTAGATGCAAAGTTTTCAATCAACACATAAGCATCCTCAGGGTACCTGGTGTTGAAATTACCATTGCTCGAAGCGTCCAGAGCCATCTGATACCTCCAATCTACTCCTCTAAAGAAGATACCCAGCAGCTGCACATCAGAGTATCCGTGATGTGGACAATCTCTCTGATACGATCTGAATCTCGTCCAAGCAGCCTTGAACGCCTCAGTAGGTCCTTGAGAAAATTGGGAGATTTTATTCCTCATATCGTGCATCATCGTAGAAGTTGATCAGGAAGGCTCTCTTAGTGTCCTCCCAAGTAGTTAGCGAACCAGGAGGTAGCTGCCTCAGCCAGTAGGTCACATCTCCACCTAGAGAGTAGGGGAAGAGCTTGCAGAAGAGATAGTCGTAGGACACTCCATTGCTCTTGATGCTAGTGACCAAGTCCTCGAACTTCTCTACATGGTCCATTGGATGTTCATGAGGAAGATCATGAAAGAGATGCTGTCCCACAAGAGCAAAGTAAGCAAGCTTCAACTCAAAGTCATTCCTCTCAAACGCAGGAGGACGAATTGCTGAACGATTGGCGAAAAACTGATCCGGCCTGTTATATTCACCAATCGTCCTTCCACGATTAACCACATCATTCCTCGCATTCCCAGCGACATTCGCAGCGACAACAGGAGCAGGTGGCATGACGATCCCCTCTCCATCCAGACGTTGTCCTTGCTCATTGCACAACCGACCCTCTTGGTCTCTGTAAGCACCAGCTGCATCACGAACCAACTGATTGTTATTCATCTTAGCTGATTTCTTTGCTTTCTTATTTGTGCGCTCCACAAGTGCTAGTTGTTCCAGTGATAGATCAACTAGCTCAGCGTTCTTGTTGCTTCTGGTTTCTCGATTAGGCATGCACCTGAAAACAAAAATCAAGAACATAAGTAACTGAAATATACGTCGGGTATCGACCGATACTCAAGGGTATCGATCGATACTCGGGCGATTTAGACGAATTTTTTAGCTAAAATCTAATGGCGAATTGAATCCCCGGCAACGGCGCCAAATTTGATACGCTCAAATTAATACTCTAACAGATACTAAAGCGGTAATCATAGTATAGCTAGGGGTTGAACCACAAAGACTCAAAGAGACACACAATAGATTATATAGATCCAAAATACGCTAAATCAAAGGATGTAAACGAAAACATGTACGGAAATAAAAGTGTTGTAAATCAATGGAGGAAAATATAGGCCCAGGGTTTTTCTCGGAAAATCAATGAATGCAGCTAAATTAACTAACAGGATTCAGATTACGCACGGTTCTAGAACTCAAATCACTAAAATATAGCTAACCAACTCTCGTTGCGAAAACTATCTAAATCTAAATCTTAGGAATTCCAAATCTCTTTGCGAATCCTAAAGTCTAAATCAGCTTTAAAGATCAGGTTTGATATGTTCACAAATCAATTAAACCAAATTTCTTTGCGAATAATCAATTTGCTCACCTAGGTTCTATCAGGTAATTAATCGCACTCTCGTGCCTAATCAATTATCCTAAGATCTAAGTTCCAGATTCGTCAATCTAGAATTAGCCCTGAGAACAACCAATGGTGAAGAACTAATTCAGATAGTGAATCCTAACAGATAATCAACCTAGCATTCAAAGAAATCCTTTATGAGAAAACCCTAAACCTATAGTGGATCTACTTAGACATGGTGAATGAAACAATCAACATAACTGAATAAATCATCAATAAAATAATCAGAAAAGGTTTTGAGATCTGATCTCGGACGAAGGGAGATTCAGACTTGTCTCTCTAAAACCAAAGTAAAAATCAAAGTATAGAAAATAAAGGTTAGCCTAAACAGGTGGCTAAAAACCTAATTTATAAGCTAAAACACGTTCTGGGCCATCTTGTAAATATCAAAGTCTTCTGGGCCAATTCTGCAATTCTTCAACTCTTCAATAAGTCGCGATCCTTCTGTTTCCTCGACGGGTATCGATCGATACTCAGGTGATTTTGATGTCTCAGCTACACGGATCTCTGCTTCGCTCCTGAATGTTCCAGAACTCCAATATTTCCAATTATGCTCCAAACGTGCCAAGACCTGTAAAAGACTCTAAAAGACTACAAAACACTAGAAATACTCTATAAAAGGACTTATATCATGGTCTAAACAGGATAAAAACCATGATATATCAACGACCTCGGCCATGGCCACGGGTACGTGCAACCTGATTAGGAGGAGCTTCATCACCTTGAGCAGCCTGATTCTTGCGTGGTCTACCACGTTTCCTCCGTGGGAGTGCAGCTGAGAGGCTCGGAAGGTCTTCATTAAGCTGAGAAGAAGATCCAGGTCCACAATTAAACCATGAACCCAAACCTCTTGTAACATTACTGTGTTGCCTCCACTCTTCACGATTCACAGGCTGAGAAGAAGGTCCAGCTCCAACATCACTCCAAGGCCTCCACTCTTCACGATTCACAGGCTGAGAAGAAGACCTTGTTGCAGCTCCAGCAGCCTGATTCAGAGCTTCACTGACAACAAATTTAGAGCGTGGCCTACCAGGAGGCTTCTTTGCAGGCTTCGGAACTGCAACATTTTTGCATTTGAGAATGTTGTGACCTTCTTGACCACAATTGTGGCAATGCTACACAAAAATATCACAAGGTATAAGATACAAAAAATATCATAATGTATAAGATACAGAAGAAAAAAACAACAAGATACCATTTTTATTCCTTTCTTAGGCTGAAATCCAGCAGGTTTTGGCATTGGTTTCTTCTCACCCTTCTCTCTCTTTCTCTGCTTACCTGGAGGCCGACCAGGAGGCCTCTTGTAAGGTGGTGGATTGACCCTAACATTTGTGGTTATCTCCCACAGGTTCATACCATTCACAGGTTTTAAACCAGTGTCATAAAATCTCCTAAGCTTCTCAACTGTAAACCAATCACTAATAAGAGTCTTTGGGTCTTGATCAGCATTTTTCTCTAGCCTAAGAGCAGAAGCTATGTGGCAGCACGGGATTCCACTAATCAAGTAAAGCCTACATGTGCAACTAGTTTCATTCCTCAAATGCACTACATACCGGTCATTGAATTAGCTGACTTCATACTTCCCCAAACCACAAGGTAATGATCTACAATTCTTGGCAAGATCAATCTGCTGATCCAATAAGGCTACTGCTCTAGGAGTGTACACTCCTCTTGCTCTCTCAGCTTCAAGCCTTTTCCTGTCATTACACACCATCACCCGCCTTCTAATTTCCTCTAGCATCTCGACGACTGGTTTTGTTCCTGCAGTCCTAATAGCTGCATTAAAAGACTCCCCCAAGTTGTTTTCAACTGCATCACACTTGGAATAACCAGTGAAAAAAGCCCTGCATTTGAAGACATGATAAATGTGATGACTTAAAAATGTAAACATTTGGAATAGTCACATAAATATAAACTCATCTTACCTTGACCAGGGACAGAAAACAGAAATCTTCAAATCAGCATGAGCACGAAGATCATACTACTTCAATTCTTTCATCTTTCTGTCAAATTTCTGCAGATAATATGAATCTGCAGCAGCCCAGAAAAGGTCCTCTAGTTCTGCTCCATAATGATTCTTCTTCCAATTTGCATAAACATGTCTTGCGCACATCCTATGTTCAGCATATGGCAAGCAATCTTTCATGGCAGCAATCAATCCCTTATGCTGGTCACTTGCCAAAGTCAAGCCATTACCTGTGTTCAACCCCAAATCTTCTACCAAGTGTTCTAAAAACCATAACCAATTTGGCGTATTCTCAACTTCTACAATGCCCCAAGCAATTGGAAACATTTGATCATTCGGATCTCTGCCACAAGCAACTAAAAGAGTTCCTGTCATTCGCCATTTCAGAAAAGTCCCATCGAGATGAATTATCCTCCTACAAGATGATTTCCATCCTTCTGACAATCCAGCAAAACAAGTATAAAACCTGAAAAACCTTGTTTCCCTCACCTCACATTCCACTACAGAGCCAAGATTTGATCTTTTCAGCTCAGCAACATAGTCAAACAGTCTAGCAAATTGCTCTGCTTGCTCATTATCAAATGTTTGCAAACATCTAAGTCTAGACCTTTCACATATTGTCCACGGCACATTAATGTTCCGGGCCAATAGTTTTTGTTGCAACTGATTTGCAGAAAAATCATGATTCATTATGAATTCTTCAATGAACATTTCAGATATTCTTGCATTAGTAAGGAGTGAGACTTTACCTTGCCAAGTGCAATTATGTTCTTCTTGCAACGTCCTCACAACAACCCTGTTGGAGCTGCTGTTTATTGATGCATATATCTTCCAAGGACACTTTCTCGCAGAGCAAACAGCCATTACACGCTGACTATCAGACTTGTGACACTTGATGTCCTTCCTCTTCTTCACTGCATACCTAGTCACTGCATTTTTAAAGCTCTGTATCGTCCTGTATTCTTGACCTAACTCAAACCGCCGATACTTGGTTTCATCAATCTATGCCTTTCCGTTGTCATCACTATCACTGCTGCTAAAATGATCCCTTACCACAGATGAACTATCAGACTCAGACGCTGCACCTTCATCATCACCAATATCTTCATCGAAACCATCTCCTTCATCTTCAGACAATGATGGGTTTCCAACACCAGTCCTTCTACCTGTAAACGGATCATCTTCTCGGACAATAAATAAGGTTAACGCACCTGTCCCGATATCGTAGTGAACCGCTCTCCCAAGCTTCTCATCGTTTTCAATATCCTCTTTCACATCAGGCGTATCAGGTGGAAACCATGATACCTTTCTTATATTATCTTCATACCCGATTACTTGTGTCAAGAGCATCACAATCTTATTCAGTGTAAAACCTTCACCAACATGTTTACCTACTTCGTGTGTCTCTCCACCAAGATAACATTCATCTGTTGACCAGTACCCTCCAGCTTGAACAAAAAAATTGAAACTGCACACATTGAGATATTATCAGTCTCGATTCACAAGCTTACACAATGGAAAAGAAAAAAATTATTCACTCGATGTACAACGAACAAGGAGACACATCAAAACAAACAAGCAACTCGAGGACAATGACTCAGACTTGAGATGAGAAAGACAAAGAAGGACGAGGAAGAGAAAAAATGACAAGGAAGACGAGGAAGACAAAGCCCCTAAGCTAATCAATGATACATGCTTGTGATGAGGGAGACGAGGAAAACAAAGAAGGATGAAATTGTGAATGTGATACTGGAAAAATAAAGGAATAAGAGGAATCGAGTTTCGATTCTCAATCAAAGCAATCAAATTCCACAATCAATCAGAGGAATCAAGTCTCATTACCTCATTATTCAGACTTGACTTATCCTTGACGATGTTTGCAACTCTATTCCAGAACTCAAAGATGTCGTCGAAATCCACGACTCGAAGATGTCGTCCAAATCGATTCTCCTTAATCGATTTCCCCTAAATTTCTTTTTTTCCCCCAATTATGTTTCTCGAAGGGTAAGTCTAAAATCAAACATCCCGTTTTTTAAGTCTAAAACCAACAACACATTCCAAAAATCATGCCGTTTTAAAATGACTAAAACGCAGAGTTTTAACTTACGTTTGTTTTTGAACAGACATTTTCTCTTGCCACGTCATCGATACATAGAGGGATTTTTTTGCGGGTGACTTTATAGATAGGAAGATTGACTTGCATTTTTTTGAACTGAGAGTTTTTCTTACAAAAAAAATAAAGGTTAATGATTTTTTTGCAGTAATCCCTTTAACAAAATATATACTTTTATCTCTCGATCTATATACTTTCTAATTTTATTCTTCTGAGAGATACAATCAATAACATATTGGAGCGCCGTATAACTTTAATATATAAGAGAGTTTGGGAATTGTCAAGTTGTTAGGCGACTTTGACTTTCTTCTATACAAGTGAAAGTTAAATAATTTTTTTTTTATCATATACTCTCTCTGTTTCATAATATAAGTTGTTTTGGAGGTTTATTCTTGTTTCATAATATAAGTTATTCTCCAATTTCTACGTAACTTTTACCATTATTGAATATTGTGTGATCAATTATATTATACAGTATTTTTTATAATTTACTAAATTATTTTTAATTTATATATTAAATGATACTTTTTGAAGAAAATTACATTTTTTAATATTAGTGTTTTTATCCAAAACAACTTACATTATGAAACATATGGAGTAGCTTTTACTACCATATCATCATCTATTTAAGACCATCAGCATCCGAGACTTGTGTCTTCCGGAAAACATATGTCTTCTCAAAAAGTTGATGACGTGTCGCGACGTGATTCGTCGCGATATAAAAAAATCAATTTTTTTTTTTTAAATGCGGAAGACATCTGTCTTCCCATGTGCAATGCGGATGGTCTAAGACCCACTAATTCATAGTTGAAGGGGACAACAACATGAGCTTGTTTTGGATCACAGGATTGGTTATTGCCGTAGTGGTTGTTAGGATTAGCCATTGGTGGCACCGATGGTCAAACCCCAAGTCTAATGGCAAGTTACCTCCAGGATCAATGGGTTTCCCGATCATCGGAGAGACATTCCAATTCTTCAAGCCTCATGGATTCTACGAAATCTCTCCATTTCTCAAGAAGAAGATGTTAAGGTCAGATTCCAATCTCTCCCTCTCTCTCTCTCTCTCTATATATATATATATATATATATATATATATATATATCATTTCCTTAACAGAGCATGAAATCTTGTAAGTTTGTGTGTTGTGTGAGTGTTTTAGGTATGGGCATTTGTTTTGGACGAGCATTCTTCGAATTAAAACCGTGGTATCGACAGATATGGATGTGAACATGGAGATTTTACGGCAAGAGAACAAGTCTTTCATTTTTAAGTTATCCGGATGCTTTAGCTAAGCCATTAGGAAAAGATAGCTTGTTATTCAAGACAGGAAACATCCACAAGTACATCAAACAACTCACTCTTCCGTATGACACGCGAGCATCTTAGTCTGAAGGCTAGCGAAGGAAGATTCGACGTTAAGGATGCAGTTTCAAGTGTAGTCTATCTATCTTTTTTGTTTTTCTTGACCAATTTCAGTTACGATGTTGGAGTACTTAATGTTGTAGTCTCACACTCTTCAATTAGCCTGTTTTCAATTTTGTAGTTGACAATAGCCCATCACTAATTTCCTTTTTAATTATTATGAAGTTATATACAATTTGTAGTGTCTGATTAGTCGCAAGTAAAGCTTAGAAATGTAAATAAGATAGGACTTAACGGGTTCATGGTCGTAAGTACGTGTAGACCTTAGTCTCGTCGAAAAGATTTGATCACTATATTTCAGCTCAACCTAAAGGACCCGACCCTTTAACTACTTTATATTAAAATCGATGTAATCTCATTCGATTTTCACATGAATAATCCATAAAATCGGCTCTTCATCATTAGGAATAAACACCTCTGTCATATATGTCAAACTACCATGTTAATTACAACTAATATCTTGATCACTAACATCGTACCTTCAAATATTCTTTAATTCTCAAGTCAGAAATAATTAAGCATGAAATATACAATGCAGAAATTAGGAAATCTCGAAGAAAAATTGTTAGAAAATTGTTCGACCAACTATTTTACTAAAGGGAAGAGTTTGTGTTTTTTTCGGTTATATTTGGAGATTCAGATATCAAGCTAACTTCGGAAGATGGGATGCGTTGAAATATAAAATTTGGAATGTTTTTTTTAGTCTGATAATCCATTAAAAAAAAAGAAAAAAAAATACAGAAGCCAAAATTTCGTAGAAATAAGTATTTATCATAATGTGTGAGGGCGTTTGAGTCTCACAAAATTAAGAGATTGTACCATAATATGTTTGGCATTCATTTCATCTTTAAGCTCTTTGCTGGTAATGACACTCCCTCTAAGAAAATTGGGCTCAGCAACATTATCTACGCCACATACCATTATAGCATATCACATATACAATCACCAGGCAAGTCCTATGTAAACTCTTCTTTTCCCAAGTTGTATAAATAGACTAGATTTGGTTACACCATTCTTTAATTTTTAATATGAATATTTTTATCAGTAAGAACAACCGATGTTAAGAAGTTTCAAATATCATTTGGATGCAAATTTGAAATAGCTAGGGTTTTTCTCGAGCATAATATCTCAAAAGCATACGATCTAAAGCTTGTAAGCGAGGCATTGGGATAAGTGGCAGTAAGGACAACTCGCTTATCTAACCTGTAAACGGACCAACATTAGACATGAGATTACAATCTTTGACATGTCATCAAACATCCACATGGTGTTCTCTGATTGGTTTACATATGGTTAGATCTCAGATTATGTAGTTGTTGTTGAGATTAGTAATGAAGCTCAAGAAAAAAGAGCAAGACTTGGAGAAGAAGTCTGCAGCACAAGGGAATATCACGTGACCAATGATTTGCAGGACCACTTGAAGGAGCCGTTTGTATGTTGTCATAAAGAAAAAGCATAGTACGGTTTTGTCTCATGTCCAACAAAGAGATAAGGGCAAGTTCATTAAATGCTCTTTGTCTCAAGGGAGGTAATTTCGTGGAGGCTGCAAAGGGAACTAGGTCAAGACGTGAGTATATAAAGAGCTGCATAGATCATTGAGATAGAGGACGAGAGTTGGAGAGAGAACATTCATAAAAGTATAAACTTTGTGTATTGTTCTTGGGGAAACATGGGTAAGAGTGAAACTAGGAGAGGCTTTGTAAAGGGCTGGTGTGTTTCGGAAAACTATTTGTAACCTCTGTGATTCTAGTGGATTCCGGGAGAAAGATCCCGGCGAGACGTAGCGACCCGGTTTGGGCGTGAAATCGTTAAACTCTGCGTGTGCTCTGTTTTTCTGGGTTTTCTGTTTACTGTTGCAACACTGTTTTTCTTGTGGGATCAAGTCTGTCACAGTCTCAAGTTTCTCTATTCTTGGTGTGTTGGGGATATAGAGCAGAAAGGAGCCGACTTTAAGGCTCAGGATATCTCCACATATTGGTATCAAAGCGCCAGGTTTTGGTGGTTTTGTGGTTCTTTGAAATCTGCAGGTTTTGAAAATCATGTCGTCTTCAAGAGTAGAGATGGAGAAGTTTGATGGTCATGGGGATTACACGCCGTGGAAAGATAAGTTGTTGGCTCATCTGGATCTACTGGGGTTAAGCAAATGCTTAGAGGAAACTGAGACTACCAAGAAGAACGTCTCAGATCCAGAAGATGAAGAAGGAGATGAGAAAGATGCTAAAGAAAAGGAGGAATCTTTGGCTGAGAAAAGGAAAAAAGCCAGGAGCACAATAGTCCTAAGTGTTACAGAAAGGGTTCTGAGGAAGATCAGGAAGGAAGAGACTGCTGCAGGGATGATAGAAGCTTTGAACAAGCTCTATTTGGCTAAGGCTCTACCTAATAGAATCTACCTCAAACAAAAGCTGTACAGTTTCAAAATGTCTGAAAGCTCATCCATTAAAGGTAACATCGATGACTTTCTGCACTTGATTGGAGATTTGGAGAATGCTGATGTCACTGTATCTGATGAAGATCAAGCGATCTTACTGCTTATGTCTCTCCCAAGACAGTTTGATCAACTCAGGGATACACGAACTTAGTGGTTGATCGTTTTCATACATCTTCTTGATTGATGCTTCTTCAGGATCTGAATGGTTACACAAGCGATGTCTCCATGCCTCTGAACAAAGTGAAGGTGTTGCATATACCTGGTTATCGAGGAATTGCGGAAGAGTTGAAACAATTGAAGAGTTTTTTTGGGAGAATTTGAATGTCTTGAACTGGTTCAAGTGGATGTTGCAGAAGCTGCAGAGGATGATAGCATAATTATACTGCAAACCAAAAGGGATCTAATGATGCTTCTTGCAGTTTCACTTCCATCCAAGTGCCACTTCAAAGTCACATAAGTCATCTAGTTTATTCATATCACTATGCAATGTAACTTTTAACTCATATGAATCTCACATTGCTCTTGCCGTTTTTCTCACACTTTGAACTCTTGTAGTTTTTTTTTTTTCTTGCTTGTCACTCTTTTTCTTTTTCTCTCGAGTTTTGCAATAATTTAAGCTGTTCCAAGTGTTGTATGAACTTAATTGCCGGAATCTCGTTTGATAGAGAACGTATTTGATTGGTAGGAATCTTTTCATCACATCAACGGAGAAGCAAGTTGGAAAGAAGTTCGTGTGAAAAAAAAAAATTCTACTTACATATGCAAAAGAAATTGGAATCATGTTTACACTTTACATTGACCCGTTTCTTCTCTAATTCCAACCAAAAAATCTGTTCTTAGTGATTGTACAAGTACCAAAGATCTCAAACAAATGCATAAGAGAGTTTTGGTGATACTCGCCACCATTGTCCTGCATTAATTGAAACCAAGAATTTTAAAGTTTGGCTTTTCTCCATTATCCCACATAATATCTGCAGGCAGAACCTGCAATTTATCAGTTTTAGATCAGATTTTACAGCTTCTAATATCTCTCGAGTCAAATTTGATGAAAGGTTTTGTGTATTTGTAAAATATATTTACGAATAATAGAAATTATCGACAGAAGACTGATCTACCGAAAATTCTAGCTAATATTAATTATTAATCTGTACCCTCGTAATTGCATCATAAATAAACACTTGGAAACATTTATAGATCAAACCGATTTTCCAAAAAAAAAAAATCTCGAATTGCTTGATAATCTCTATCAATGAAGAGCTAGATTAAACACATTGAAGATGCTCAACTAACTAAACATTCTTAGATCAAAACCGATATTTAGAACAAACTAGAATAACTTGATGATCTCCTTCAATCAAGTTTCAAGAGCTGATTCAAAGGACAAAGATTCGGACACAAGTAATAGATGTAAACAAGCTCCTTTGACTACTAAAATGATGAAATCTTGCCTAGAATAATCATACATGTTTAACGGCATCTAGATTTGTTGACCAAAATAAAAATTTCACCAAACTAACTAACCGAGAAATCGATTAAACACAAACAACTATAAGTAAAAAGAGGCAGAGCAAGAGTTAAACCCAAATCATGAAATCGACAATCCCTAAATCGATTTGGTGAGATTTTAAAACCCTAGAAGCAAAATTAATCTCAAAGAGCGATACAGGAGATGGACATGCGGAGGAAATTTCACTTACCAGAGATGCGATCGGCGGAGGAGACGGAGAGGTGGAGAGACGACGGAGATACCGAAATATTTTTATTAATTTCATTAAGAATACCATAAAATAACAACACAAATATTCTATTAAAGAAAATTTTAACATATCACCTCACATAGTCTTATTCTCACACATAAATAATATACACAACTTATTATGTCTTTTAGTTTTAAACATAGCTTCGGTTGAGTGCAACAATAAGTCTCATCAAAGGTTTTTTTTCGTTGAGATGAAACAAATCTCACCATAACGCTATAACCGAGAATAACGATAATGTTGACGACGATGATCACCACGAAGACGCCCACAAGGTATCGTGGAACATGAGACAGTTGTACGAGCCGAGCTGGGCTGGTGAGTTCTGCGGAACATGAGACAGTTGAGGACAGCATCGCGCACTGTGTCCCTGCACTCCACAGAACTGACATCTACCTTGGTAAGGCTTTGATTGGCGTTGTTCATGACGTTGATTGTTGCGGTTCTGCCATGACTGGCTGGACTTGTTGTTGTTGAATGTCTGGTTCATACGATTGTTGTTGCGGTTGCTCACCACATTAGCTGATGCAGGTAGAGATAGTAGTGGAGCAGATTGGAGGAGTTTAGCTTCTTGATTGAGGAGTTTCTCGTACAATTCAGTGAGAGAAGGGGGAATGTCACGTCCTTCGATCTGGTCCACAACAGATTTGTAGTCTTCAGTTAGGCCTTCAAGAACGTAGTCGATTTGGTCTTCATGCTCGATGGCTTTGTCAAGGAGAGCCAGCTGATCGAAGCGAGCTGTGAGGCCATGAAAGTAACCATGGATTGTCTTGGTGCCTTTTGTCCAGTGCTTGAGTTGTAGTTTGAGTTGTTTGGAGTGACCTCTGCTTGGTTTAGCGTAGGTATCGGCCAGAGTAGACCAGATTTCAGCAGCGGTCGAAGCACGAGAGAGAAGAGGTTGGACGGTAAGGGAAATGGCACCAAGAAGGGCGCTGTAGATGAGTTTGTCCTGCCTTTTCCAGATGGTGAAATCTGGATTAGCTGCAGCAGTGCCATCAATGGTGATGGTTTTGGACGGAGCCAGCGTGTTTGCATCGAGAAAGTCGGCTAGTTCATAGCCATCAAATAAGGCGTGAACATGCCTACTCCACATAAGGTAGTTTGTAGGAGTAAGGCGAGATACGTTCGTCATGTTGACATTGAGAATGGTATGTGAGTTGTTGACAAGCACAGTCTCGTTGCTGGTGGCAGGAAAGTTAGCCATGATAGGAGCAAAGAAGAGAAGCGTAGGAGGAAGAAGAAGATGAGAATAGGAAAAAAAAAATTATTTTGACCTTAAAGGCTCTGATACCATATGAATGTGTAAGATTATATATTATCGAATAATGGAGTACATCTTTATATACAAGGAGAAGACACAATTAGAAGGCATAATTAAAGGAATAATAGAGAATCACGTAATTGATATGCACAAGAGCAATATACGGGATTGGAGTGATCATAGAAAGTGAATGATACGAGTTTCCTTAACAGACATGTCTCTCAAAAACATAAAAATAATCAACTGTGTTAGAGTAGGAAAAAAAATAAAAGAGAAAAAAAAACAGTAGAAGAACTCGTGAAATCTCAAAGAAAAAGCTTTATACATGTACTTCAAAATGATATTCTCAAATCAAAGGAATCGACTATGATGAGATATTCACCTATATAGTCAAACACAATTCCATCATATTGCTACTGTCCGTTGTCACTTAAGAAGATCTCGAGCTTGCGTAATTAGACGTGAAGATATATAGCTTTCTTTCATGGAAATTGGATAAGATATGTGTGGAGAATTCGCGAGAGTAGAAACACAAAGAAATTGAAAACTTAGAAAAAAACGTATTGAGATAAATACCCGTTTTAGGGTTTCTTTGTTATGGTGTGAATAATTATAATTTTTTAATACCAATATTTATTAAGGGTATTTGTATCGGTGGGGTCTCAATAGTGGGGGATTCAACATAAAATATTAATAAAATTGTACAAACAAATTACATCAAATAAATTTTAGTTTAAAAATAAAATTGCACTAATAATCAAATGACACATATAAGACATCCTATAGGTGAGTGTCTCAAATGAGACATGGTGTTTCAACTTTCTTTCTCTCACATGGTTTTTCAATTTGTTTTCTTTTTTTAATTACGAGACATCCTATACTATTTTTTTTTATTAATTTCATTAAGAATACCATAAAATAACCACACAAATATTTTCTATTAAAATTTTTTTAACATATCACAGTCTCATTCTCACACAAAAATAATACACAACTTATTAGTTTTTAAACATAACTTCGGTTGAATGCAACAGTAAGTCTCATCAAAGGTTTTTTTCGTTGAGATGAAACAAATCTCACCATAACGCTATAACCGAGAATAACGATAATGTTGACGACGATGATCACCACGAAGACGCCCACAAGGTATCGTACATTTTAGCAACCCATTTCTTGTTTTTCAAGCAAGCACGCAAAACAATAAAAACAAAAAATCGAAGCTGAGAAATTAATGAGAAAATCACCAGTTGAAGCTAATTGCCTCAAAGTGAAGGTTTTTAGCCAAACCAGAGGCGCAGATCTTTGCCACCTCATGCCTCAGCTTTCTTGGTCCACACACCATTACTCCCACGTCTTCCGAACCTTCTGCCTCAAATAGTATCTCTGCGAAAACGGCAACGCTTTGGTCAAATTTTACTATTTAATTTCTCTCATGCATGTGATAGTAGATGACTTACTCTTTAGATTAGGTTTAGAGCCGTAGTGAACATTAGTGGCTTGTACTATTGACTGATACGGGACGCTTTCCAGCTCTCTCTCGGTACTGCCACCGAACCATGAGGATGGAGAAGATGTAGGCGTCTGAAAGTCTACGATGCTCTGTTTCTGCTTATTCGAATCGTGATCCCCCTCGTTGTTTTGTTTCTTGCACCACAAGAAAACCGCGCTGGAAGCAATGAAAATGCAGACACATCCAAGAAACATGTCCCAAAGTGATCTATAAGTGAAATTGTAGGTTTTTCCAGTGTTACGGTCGACAGGGTAGATGTAATAGCGCGTGACGATCACTGTGAGGAGTAGAAACATTGCAAATGATGATAAGATCACAACCCCAAGCCATAGGATGTTGTTGGGTCCAAGAACTGGTGAGATGGGTGAGTCTTTGTTGTTTGGTTTGAACCATTTCGTCTTCAAATGATTGCCATCGACGTCCGATGTTGTTGTTTTCGGCTGCTCGTTATCCCTTGTTACGTAGGCTTCGATTCGAAGTTTCAACTTAGAAATATCTGAGACTGATATGCCTGAGGGAGGGAAGATTAGGTCTAGAAGGGCAAGATCTTGGTTATGTTTGAAGGAGCAAACAAGGAGAAGATCTGGTAGTTTCGTGCTCGGGTTTTGACTCTGGAAAATCATTTCTCTGATGACTGAAATGAAAGGAGAGATTCCGCTTCCGCCACTCACTAGTATTAGAGAGTCATGGCTTAAGAAGTCGAAGGAGGTAGGGCCATAAGGTCCTTCAGTTGAGACTTCGAAAGAATCGATAGAGGAAGAAGAAATATGGTTGTAGAGCTTTTGAGTCCAAGTTCCTTGTCTTCTGATGACTACACTTAGTTTGTCTGTCTCTAAATTGCTGCTTGAGGTTATTGAGAAGGGATGCCATTGGAGCTTGGAAATGCTTGGCACATGTAGAAATAGTATACTTGTTGGGTTATAATGAAGTCCTGCAATGGCCACCATGATCACAAATAATTGGATCTATTCAAGAGACAAAAACAATAATAAAATATTTGTTGATGGAAGTATTAAATCATGTATAAAAATCTTTGGACTCACACCAAGAGTGCACTGTCATTAGGGGTGTCAAAATGAGGTCAATTCATATAAACTCATCATGATGTAGATTGTAGAGTATTTCATGAGTTAGCACTACTCATTTGATTTATTATATGTATGAGCTCATATTTATCAAATTCGAGCTCATATTATCCAAAAAACTATAATCATTTTAAAAGTATCCAAAAAGTAACTTTAACAGTTAAATATTAAAAAGAAATCCAATAAAATGGTTGTCAAAATGCTAACTTAAATCCAACGTCTAACAATTATATATATATATTAATTTGAAAATCATGCAGTGATCATCTACATGATAGTCAAACCTACTTTGATAACTATATACTCATGAAAAACCTTTAAGAGGAATGAACCAATCGAGTTTGTAGAAGGACATAAGTTACCCATTTTATTGTCATTTAATTTTGTGATAAAAATCCCATGAATCTTAAGCTAAACCGCCGAAAGAATAAGAGATCAAACAGTATGGAGATAAATAGTGTGACGAACCCGGGATTTTGGAGAAAGTGAGTTCGAGGTTGTCAGAAGGCAAGAGCCTTGCATTGACAAGCCTTGATCGCTTCATTGACTGTAGGAATCTCAAGTAGCGGTCTATGAAGAAGAGAAAGATGTTGGGCAAGATCATGCAGAACCACGAGTCTCCCACGTGGAACACATAGAAGATTATGTAGAGACCGTAAAGCTGGTGAGTATAGAAGAAAATCTCAAACTTCTTTCGTCTGTAGTAAGGTAAGCTCGTCACCCAAATCGCTATCCCGATAACCATTGCTATCACGCCCGCTAAATTTGGCACATAGGTCTTGCTCCATTCAAAAGTCTTTGCGTGCATATAGATGAACAACAACATATATATAAGAGCGGGAATATAGTTGCATGAGAGAAAAACTGATAGAAATATTAATATACATAAATTATAAATCTTAAACCCTATCTAGAGCATTATATGGATTGATTCCGATATAAACTATATATATATAAGAAGCCCCGTCCAAGGAGACTATAGGCTTCGGCACGAAACTTCTTGAATAACAAAAGAAAGAAAAAAGAAAGTTAGATGTAACGTACATCGATCAACTTATCAACCATGGCCCAGTAGATAAGAAAAACGACTGTGTGAAGGAGGAAGCAGAAGTTGGAGATATGTCCGAGCCAAATGTGATATTTGATGCTTGACTCCGAAGTCAACCCGACAAGTGGAAGAATTGTAGAGGCTCTTGTGACAGGGAAGAACAAAAAGGCCCAACAAATGTGGCCCACATACCCTATTCTCAACCCAAAAGCCCTAAACTTCGCCTGCCATCTGCGCCATTTTGATTCAATTAGGTTTGTTCAATGTTATTTGTAGGTAGAAATGAATGAACTTACATTTTAGCGTTGTCGTGATTATGAAGTTGGACGTTATAGCTAATGTAGAGGTAATTGGCGAGGGCCCAAGTTAAAAGAGACACAAACAGGATAGAAAAAGTCAAATCCGTTGCGGTTACTATCCCCAATGGGTTCATCACCATCATCACCCGCCCCATCCCTCCTTTTACTTTACATTTACTGCAAAAATTGGAATTAAATACCCAAATACATTATTGCATATAACTTTCAATCGTTTTGAATCGTGTTAGACATATTAAACGGTACCCATAGCTCTCGAATTAGGTAAAGTATCTAATTTGGCTTAGTCAACAGAAGTTTGTGATTTAAAATTAAAGTCAACATAAATTTATAATTTAAATTGTCCACGCGATAGCTCGTGCTTTGAATGACCAAAATTTAAAATATCATGTTTTTTTTAAACAATTTTCCCCATATAACTTTTAATCGTTTTGAATCGTGTCAAACATATTAAACGGTACCCATAGCTCTCGAATAAGGTAACGGGTATTATTCATATATTCCTTCTGTTTCAAAATATAAAATGTTTTACTTAAAATTAAACACAAAAATTCAAAAATAAATTTCATTTGATGTATGAATTATATAAAAGTAATTCAACCAATTATGAAAAAGCCTATATGATATAATTATTGGTCACATATTATTCAATAAATTTAAATTATATAAAAATGTGAAAACAACTTATATTTTGAAACAAAAAATAATCTCTAAAACATCATATATTTTGAAACAAAAGGAATATTATTTTTTGGTAATTGATTTTCTTCTACAGTAATCTTGTAGTTCATAGTCGTCATGAAAATTTTATAGAAGTCAAAAAGAACGTATGAGTATATAGTAACTAGTGAGATCTAATCTATGACCTAGATCAAACGGACAAGATCACTCGCTTATAACCAAGTGGTTTATATTTAGTACACTTACCTCTCCGGACGTTGAATATTGGTTTCTTTCTTCCGGATATGCAAATAGACACAGCTCAGAACCGCAATGAACATCATTGGGATTGTAAGGAGCACAAGATTCGTGCCTAATACATGAAATTGCATAAGTAAAAAGGAAAAATTTAAAATTTCAAGAAAGAGAAAGGAAAAATTAAGGAGAAACATCAACCAACCTCGAGGGTCAAAATAAGTAGTATTGAAATACTTAGCAAGTTTCGGAGTCCAATTGTATTGGTAAACCTTAGTCGAAATCATTATCCAGACAAAGAGCCATCCAACAAATACAAACACAAGAATCATCTTCAGCATGTTCCTCATATTTCCCATATTTTCGTGAAACTGTGTATATGTGTGTGCCTATGTATAGACGGCGATGTTCTTGTGTGTGGTCTTTCAGGTATTGTTGTGGAGAATGTTGGGGAAAAACAAACGCGCAACGGCGCAGCGGAATAAAGTTCTCCCTGCACTTGTGTGAGTATGTGAGAAAAATATCTAAACGATGGCAGAAAATAAATAAAAAGTGAAATTAAATGAGACGACAAATTTTTAAGTGGAAAACCTCTTCGATGTGAGAAGTAAAAACCACGGGACCGTAGTCCACTCAAAATCCACTATCACCAATGTATTTGAGTTACAACCACGTCCTCCCTGTTCTATAAGAACAGATCCAGAGACCAAACCTCCAAAGAGCAATCTCCAACACAAGAAACTCAACAAGAGAGCAATACACGAGCTTATAAACGTGCAGTCACTAGGATTCTGGCCACCAAATCAGATCTCCACCGTACAAATCCTAGACAAACGAGTCAAAAACACTGTTGCAAAATTTCAGCTCAATCAGAGAAGAACTCACCGTCAGATTTCCCAAACACTCAAAACAGCACCTGCTGAAAACTGGAAATTGCCTGCAGCGAACAGCCACTCTAAAACTCAGATATCTTCCAAACCAACCGTTGAAACGCAAATCTCACCGGTGAATCTCAAGACCACTGAGTCACGAAGCTTCCCTCAAAGTTTCAGCCAGATCGGAGCACTGATAAGCCTCCAAACGTTGCCTTGAAAAAAACCTGACAAAACTGTTTTTCTTCTTCTCTTGATTCCAAAAGTTGCCTCTTTTCTCTTGGTTTCTCTCTTCACAAAAATTAGGTTAATAGTAATATTTATACTCCCTCATAACCAGAGCCGGGCCTGACAATTCCAGGCCCATAAGCAAACATATTTTTTTGGCCCATTAAATATTAATTTTAAAAATAAAAAAGTGAAAATATAAAATTTTAACCACAAAATTCGAACCTACCAACTTAGACAACACAGTTTTGACACTTACCAACTAAGTAAAATTTTCTTTGAAAAATTGGCCCCTAAAATTAATAATCCTTCTCAAGCCCCGAAGCCTATGCTTCCTTAGCTTCTACCCAGGCCCGGCTCTGCTCATAACCCTAAGCCCAATAACAATCTCATTGATTAATATATGGCCCAAGCTCAAGTTTGGTTTTCTTTCAACCAAACCCATGGTTTCCCCACAAATAGGAACACCAACAAACTCCCCCTCCGACTAGGTGGAGGAAACAGCCATCCCGGCTATCTCTCGACAAACTTCAAGCTTCCCTATCGGCAATGACTTCGTCATCATATCAGCTCCATTATCATCCGTATGAACTTTCGCAAGTTCCACTTCTTTAGAAACAACCACATCACGTATCCAATGATACCTCCTGTCAATGTGTTTCGAACGCGAATGAAATGTAGAGTTCTTCCCGAGACAAATGGCGCTCTGACTATCGCAAAGCAACACATAATTATCTTGCTTGAAACCAATCTCCTCAAGAAAATGCTTCATCCACAACAACTCTTTACAAGCTTCCGTTGCGGCTATAAACTCAGCTTCAGTGGTAGAAAGTGCAACACACTTTTGCAACCTTGATTGCCATGCAACAACTCCTCTTGCAAATGTTACCAAGTAACCCGAAGTAGGCTTACTGGAATCAATATCTCCAGCCATATCAGCATCAGTATAAGTAACAAGCAATGGCTTATCACCTCCAAAGGTAAGCTTCAAACTAGAAGTCCCTCGAAGATATCTCAAAATCCACTTCACAACATTCCAATGTTCTCTTCCAGGATTGGAAAGAAAACAACTAACTGTACCAACAACCTGAGCTAAATATGGTCTTGTACAAACCATAGCATATATAAAGCTACCAACTGCAGAAGCATATGGAACCCGTGCCATACCTTCCTTTTCTGAATCTGTACTCGGACTCTGTTGACTGCTCAATCTAAAGTGTGTAGCAAGAGGAGTGCTTACCACTTTAGATTTGTCCATGTGAAACCTTTGAAACACTTTCTCAATGTACTTCTCCTGAGACAAGTGAATCAACCTCTCACACCTATCTCTGACAATTCTTATACCAAGAATCTGTTTCGCTGGACCCAAATCTTTCATGGCAAAGGACTTGCTGAGCTGCTTCTTCAAATCCTGAATTCTGCTTAAGTTCCTGCCCACAATCAACATATCGTCAACATACAACAACAAGATGATAAAATCATCATCACCAAACACCTGCACAAACACACAGTGATCAGAAGTAGTCTCCTTATAACCATGCTCCCCCATAACAGACTTAAACTTCTTGTACCACTGCCTTGGTGCTTGTTTTAATCCATAAAGGCTTTTCTTCAAGCGGCAAACTAAATCCTCTTTGCCCTTTTTCACAAAGCCTTCCGGTTGTACCATGTAAATCTCTTCCTCCAAATCACCATGAAGGAAAGCCGTCTTTACATCCATTTGCTCAACCTCTAGATCAAGACTCGATGCCAATCCAAGTACAACCCGAATGGATGACATCTTCACAACAGGAGAAAAGATTTCATCATAATCAATTCCCTTCTTTTGGCTGAATCCTTTCACAACCAATCTAGTATCCAGGCATCTAGTATTGAGGCTGCAAACTATTTTCTTCATGCTTAATCCTATACACCCACTTATTAAGCAATGCCTTTTTACCCTTTGGCAACTTCACCAAATCAAAGGTGTCGTTCTCATCAAAAGAACCCATCTCGTCTCCTATGGCATCCAGCCACATATCCTTGTGTTCATCCTCCAAAGCTTCATCAAAACTCTCATGTTCTCCCCCATCAGTAAGTAACACATACTCACTAGGATCATACCTTGTCGACGATTTTAGACCTCTCTCAGATCTTCTAACAACAGGTGGGTTCTCGATATTTGGTGTTCCATCATGATCGTCACCATGACCACCAGTATCGTCATCATCATGTGCGGGAGCATCTGCACCAGGTGTATCAACATCAACCTCATCCTCGACTTGACCGTTGAACGATGTAGGAGGAACAACCTCTGAATCAATCAAACTCTCAAAACTCTGAGATGGTTTTCCAGACTTGTCAATGTCCTTAATAGTTTGATCTTCCATGAACACAACATCTATGCTTCTAATGAGCTTCTTCTCAACGAGATCATAAAATATGTATCCAAACTCATCCTGACCATAACCAATGAACACACATTGTCGCAACTTCATCTCAAGCTTTGACCTTTTATCTTTGGGAATATGCACAAATGCCTTGCACCCAAAAACTCTCAAATGACCATAAGAAACATCCTTACCGGTCCAAACTCTCTCTGGGATATCACCCTCCAATGGAGCACTTGCTGACAAGTTCAACACATGAACAACTGAGCTCAAAGCTTCACCCCAGAAGGTCATAGCCAAGCCTGACTGTGAAATCAAACATCTCATTATGTCGACAATCGTCCTGTTCATCCTCTCAGCCAACCCATTCAACTGTGGAGTCTTAGGCGGCGTAAACTGATGCATTATACCATATTCTTTGCAATAAGCATCAAATGTCCAGAATACTCACCACCATTATCACTGCGGATACACTTCAACTTCTTTCCCGTCTGTCTCTCAACCAATGCCACAAAATGCTTGAAATATCCCAAAACTTGATCTTTAGTCTTCATAGTGTAAACCCATAGCTTCCTAGAATGATCATCAATGAATGTCACAAAATATGATGCACCACCAATAGATTTCGTCTTCATTGGACCACACATATTTGAATGCACCAGATCAAGTATCTCAGGTTTCCTAGATGGTGCAGAAGACTTGAAAGAGACTTTGTGTTGTTTCCCCGCAAGACAATGCGCACACTTCTGTAAGTGCAAACCGGAGATCCCTGGAATGGATTCCTTCTTAGACAACACATACAATCCTTTCTCACTCATGTGACCGAGTCTCTTATGCCTCAACTCCATGGCATCATCATTCTCCACTGCATTAACAATGTCTTTGGAGGCTTTAGCCTGCATCCAATAGAAAGATGAAGACTTATCACCTCGAGCCACAATCATAGAACCCCGTGAAAGTTTCCATTTACCACCACCGAATAAACTATAGAAACTCTCATCATCAAGTCTTCCTGTAGAAATCAAGTTCAACCGAATATTTGGGACATGTTGAACTCCCTTAAGCACAAGTCTAGTACCAATACTAGTCTCCAAGCAAATATCACCAATGCCAACCACCTGAGCCTAACCATCATTACCCATATTCACATAACCATAACTACATGAAGTATATGTAGTGAACAAATCCCGTTATGATGTAGCATGAGTAGTAGCTCCACTATCAACCACCCAACTGGTGTCTTGGCATGCAACATTCATGGCATCACTCTCATGAAGAATTAGAAACTGATCGTCGGTGATAATCACCCGATCTTCACCATCTCCTTGCTGCTTGTTGTCCTTTTTCAACTTCCAACAATATTTCTTCGTGTGCCCTTTCTTATGACAATAATGGCACTCCATATTCGCAAATCTATTAGACTTGCTCCTGCTCCTGTTCTTATCCTTCTTGGGCTCTCTATGTGTACTCCTCCCCCTTGACTCAGAAACCAATACATCTGAATGCGAGGAACTAGCATTTGATTGCCTTCTTGTTTCCTCATTCAAGATAATGTTCTTCACTAAGTCCATCGAAATAGCACCATCCGACGCGGAGTTGCAAAGAGACATCCTAAACACTTCCCAAGAATCTGGTAATGTACCAAAAAGCCACAAACCGTGAATCTCATCCTCAAACTTGATTTCCATGTCAGAAAGTTTATTGAGCAATCCCTGAAATGCATTCAAGTGATCCGTCATCGGTGTTCCCTCCTCATACATCAGTTCAATCAACTTCTTGATCATGTACATCTTATTATTCCCGGTCTTCCGAGCATATAATTGCTCCAGCTTCAACCACAAAGAACGAGCATTAGTCTCATTTTCAATATGATGCAGCACATTATCATCTACCCACTGCCTTATCGAACCACACACTTGGCGATGCAGAAACGTCCACTCATCATCGATTTTATTATCAGGTTTCATTTTGATATGAGCATGGAAAACACTAAGGAAGATCAAGAAGATGCTATGATTATACCCGTTGGACTAGTCACGAGAGAGAAGGCTAAGAGGATCAAGGACGCAGTTTACGGGCTGATTTATGAGGTTTTGTACAAAGAGAACATTCAAAAATCCATCCAAGATGTTATCTATCAAGTCCAACCCATTTTGATCATATTGCAAGTCCAAGAAGAGCCCAAAATCAGCATCTTATTTCCTTGCCAATTAAAGTGACGAAAATGAAGATCAAAAATCCATTTATCTACCTCTACATGCATGGGTTGCATTAATTTCACATTTCCCTAGGTTATGTGCATGTAGAGTAGCTTTTATTAATTATTTAGCTTTCTTTTCAAGTTTTTTTTTCTCTATTTAAACTCATGTAATCTCATTTGAGAGACTCAGAATTTTAATCATTATTTTTGGAAACCTTTTAGTTTACAAGTATTTTGAGAGTGATTCTCTTTAGTTCTTTGTGAGCTATGTCGATCTACTTGGTGTGATATCAAGGAAAATCGATGGGTAATATCAAAGGGGTTTCCATCACCTTTTGTGCGACCGTTCTACCGATCTCCGTTGAAGAGGCGTCTATAGTGAGTTTGTTGTCGAAAGGATCTTCTGGAGTGATTCCCACGCCTTTCTAGCTGCTCCACGTTTCCAAGGCCGAGATCTTCACCGCCTTGTTCTTAATTCACTCATGAATTAACCTCAAGGATTATCCAAAATTCGAATCTACTTCTCCTTTGAGAGATCTTGCGGGCAAGGGCGTATTATGTGGTATCAGAGCAACTCAAGGATTCGGTAAATTCGTTCCATTATTTTCGATCTTTGTCTTTTCTTAACCGTTCATCTTCTCATCTATCAAAAAAAAATGGTATCCATGGAAGAATTTCTGGCCAAGATGCAAAGAGTGATGAGATCCGAGTTAAAGGTACTTCATCAAAATCTTGATCGATTCATAGGCATGACACCAAGGAGACATCCACAAGATTTGGTTGAAGGGAGAAAAGCAAACCGTTCAACTCACCCAAGAGACGATAGGGCATAATACTCTTACCGTCGTGATGACATTGCATCACAACCAAGCCGAAGAAGACTTAGGCGAACGGAGGAAAAATCCGACCGAAAGTCCGAGGGAAAATCTGAGGGACAGTTCGAGGGAAAATCCGAGGGACAGTCCGAGGGAAAATCGGAGGGAAAATCCGAGGGAAAGTCCGAGGGAAAATCCGAGGGAAAGTCCGAGAGAAAATTCCGAGAGAAAGTTCTGAGGGAAGATACCGAGGAAAAGTTCGAGGGAAACATTATCAAGGTTTTCCCGAATGAACCAAACACCAAAGCGGTTGAGGGAAATCATGGAGTCATATATTCCATGCTGATCAAGGAGAAGAAGCCAGAATCACTTCAAAATTTTCCGACCAAAGAATGTATAGTTTCGAGGTCGAAACTCTTTCAAGTGGAGGAGGATGATATGATCATGAAACCACCCGAGAAGACCCAATTGCCTTGTTCAATACGAACGAAGTCCGTAATCAACTTGTCTATTCCAACGACCATATGGACTATATTCTCACCTCAACTAGAGCACTCCTCGAAGTTGAATCAATCCATTCCGAGTTCAGGTGAAGAAGTTATTCAACTTCCAAGACAGGTGAATCCCAGCCGACGCGAATCGGACATACGAGCGTTCAAAGAATTCTTCCAACCAAACCAGAAGGAATTAAACTACAAAACAAATTGTTCTGCAATCTTAATTCATCAGAACATCTGTGAAAATTGGATTCACTCCAAAACTAGTTCAGACTTGGAAGCGACAGAATTTACAAGTCTATGAATCTCCTTCATGCCCTATTGCGCGACTGGGCCAAAGATCGTATTGCACAGCCCAACTCATGTACGATCTCGACACGAAACCAATTGAAGAATGTTGATGGATCTCTTATGTTTCCAACAAGCCCAAGATCAGAAGAAATGGACATCAGATCACAAAGTTATTCACCATTTGCCTAAATGGGTCAACCTGATGCTATACTTGGAGAATGCTAGGCTCAATTCGTTTGAAAGCTATCAAACTTATGTTTGGCATCCAGGACACATTTCTACTAAGCCCAAAGTGAAGCCCATCAAGGATTTCGACCAAAGGAAGATCAATAGTCTTTTCTTTTGAATTTAACTTGTGTTTTAATGCTTGTCTTCCCAAGACTCTTTTTCTCTCCCTCATGCAAACCTTGTCGCTTCCTTTATATTTTACTTGTAACCCATGGACGAAAACAACAATCTTTTTAATCAAAAACTCTTTAATTTGCAATTCTTTGGAGAGTGATTCTCTTTAGTTCTTGTGAGCTTTGTCGATTTTACTTGGAGGGATTCCGGGGACAAATCGATCGGCAATATCAAAAGGCTTCCATCACCTTTTGTGCGACCATTCTACCGATCTCCGTTGAAGAGGCGTCCATAGCGAGTTTGTTTTCGAAAGGATATTCGGGAGTGATTCCCACGCCTTTCTAGCTGCTCCACGTTTCCAAGCCGAGATCTTCACCGCCTTGTTCGTTGATTCACTCGTGAATTAACCTCAAGTATTATCCAATTTCGAATCTACCTCTCATTTGAGAGATCTTGCGGTCAAGGATTATCCAATTTCTAGCTGATCCACGTTTCTGAGGTTGAGATCCCACCGCCTTGATCGTTAGTTCATTCGTGAATTAACCACCTCAAGGATTATCCATTCGAGTTTACCTCTCCTTTGAGAGATCTTGCGGGCGAGTGCGTATTATGTGGGATCAGAGCAACTCAAGGACTCGGTAAATTTATTCCATCATCTTCGATCATCACTCCATCTTTTCATCTTCTTAAAAAAATAATAATAAATAAAAAAAATCATCTTTTCATCTCTTCACTTTTCTATATTTTCACCTTTTACCTTTTCATCTTCTTTTCTTTCATATTTTTATTTCTGTGTGTTTATTTATTTATTTTCGTAATTAAAAAAAAAAAAAAATGAATTCCTTTTTATGTACGTAGTCCATATTTGAGGACAAATCTTCTTTTTAAGAGGAGGGGGATGATATGAACATGGAAAACACTAAGGAAGATCAAGAAGATGCTATGCTTGTACCCGTTGGACTAGTCACGAGAGAGAATGCTAAGAGGATCAATGACGCACTTTACGGGCTGATTTATGAGGTTTTGTACAAGGAGAACATTCAAAAATCCATCCAAGATGTTATCTATCAAGTCCAGCCCATTTTGAGCATATTGCAAGTCCAAGAAGAGCCCAAAATCATCACCTTATTTCCTTGCCAATTAACGTGACGAAAATGAAGATCAAAAGTCCATTTATCTACCTCTACATGTATGGGTTGCATTAATTTCACATTTCCCTAGGTTATGTGAATGTAGAGTAGCTTTTATTAATTATTTAGCTTTCTTTTCAAGTTTTTCTTTTCTATTTAAACTCCTGTAATCTCATTTGAGAGACTCATAATTTTAATAATTATTTTTGGAAACCTTTTAGTTTACAAGTCTTTTGAGAGTGATTCTCTTTAATTCTTTGTGAGCTATGCCGATCTACTTGGTGTGATATCAAGGAAAATCGACGGGTAATGTCAAAGGGTTTTCCATCACCTTTTGTGCGACCGTTCTACCGATCTCCATTGAAGAGGCGTCCATAGTGAGTTTGTTGTCGAAAGGATATTCGGGAGTGATTCTCACGCCTTTCTAGCTGCTCCACGTTTCCAAGGCCGAGATCTTCACCGCCTTGTTCTTAATTCACTCGTGAATTAACCTCAAAGATTATCCAAAATTCGAATCTACTTCTCCTTTGAGATATCTTGCGGGCAAGGGCGTATTACATTTTCTGAAAAACCGGAAGATGAAATTCCTTCACAAAAAGCAAATCTTCCATCTTGCCTTTCCATATATGATGATTAGCACCATTCAAGCTTATCATTATGCCCATATTTTCCATCGCTCACACAAATAAACCAATAACCCAAAGTTATAAAAAAATCCAAAGCTCTGCTACCACTTTGTTGGGGAAAAACAAACGCGCAACGGCGCAGCGGAATAAAGTTCTCCCCGCACTTGTGTGAGCCTGTGAGAAAAATATCTAAACGATGGCAGAAAATAAATCAAAGCTGAAATTAAATGAGACGACAAATTTTTACGTGGAAAACCTCCTTGATGTGAGAAGTAAAAACCACGGGACCGTAGTTCACTCAAAATCCACTATCACCAATGTATTTGAGTTAGAACCACGTCCTCCCTGTTCCAAAAGAACAGATCCAGAGACCAAAGCTCCAAAAAGCAATCTCCAACACAAGAAACTCAACAAGAGAGCAATACACAAGCTTATAAACGTGCAGTCACAAACGCCTCTAGGTTCACTAGGAATCCGGCCACCAAATTAGATCTCCACCGTACACATCCTAGACAAACGAGTCAACAACACGTTTGCAAAATTTCAGCTCAATCAGAGAAGAACTCACCGTCGGATTTCCCAAACACTCAAGACAACACCTGCTGAAAACTAGAAATCGACTGCAGCAAACAGCCACGCTAAAACCCAGATGTCTTACAAACCAACCGTTGAAACGCAAATCCCACCGGTGAATCTCAAGAACGCTGAGTCACGAAGTTTCCCTCAAAGTTTCAACCAGATCGGAGCACTGATAAGCCTCCAAACATTGCCTTGAACAAAACCTGACAGAACTGTTTTTCTTCTTCTCTTGATTCTAAAAGTTGCCTCTTTTCTCTTGGTTTCTCTCATCACAAAAATTATGTTAAGAATAATATTTATACTCCCTCATAACCCTAACCCAATAACAATCTCATGGATTAATATATGACCCAATCTCAAGTTTGGTTTTCTTTCAACCAAACTCATGGTTTCCCCACAAGGAGGAACACCAACAGAGAAATGATGAACATATTGATTCGGTCTTTATAGAGGTTTAGAGGTTTGGGTGTGGTAATTAAAATATGTATATATGCAAGATATATAATTGCATCATACTACTTAGAAAGTTGAGAAAAATTCTAACGGGGAAAAGAGGCATGATTCATGCATGCACGAAAATTTGGTACTTTTTTTCTCTTGTAACTAGGGTTATCATGGATCGATATTTAACTAATCTCCTAAACAGACCCGTCCCGGTCATAAGGCAAGAGAAACATCAGTTTCAGGCCACATATAAAACAATTATTTTAAAAGCCACATATTAATTGGTACACTAGTCCAATGGTCATGGACATCCCATATTCATCCTCTCTCTCAGTGTTCGATGAATCAATGTGTAAATAGATTTACAGTTTTTTAGTTTTCTTCTTAGTTTTTTTTTCTTCCTCTTGATGTCAAACAAATACCCTTCTTATTTTCCTTTTAAAGTTCTCAGCATTGCTTTTTTTTTTTTTTGTCAACTATCCATTTCATTAAATCAAGTAGTGATGTTAAGGTAAAAATATCTCACCAACAAGGTCTGACTTATATGGTAACTGAGTCACAAAAGTCGACCCAGTAGCCAATCCCTTACATAAGAAAAATACCTTACCAATGTGAGATACCGTCTTGAGGGGCCCATCGCGAAGGGAGAAGCCCAACGCGAGGGAGGGTGGATTCGAGTCTCCACGCTGGTGGGATGGCAGCAAAGGACAGCTGGTCACCTTACTCCTTCCCAGAAAGTCTCCGAAGATACGAGGGCCCGGACGCAAAGACGCCGCCCCGAGCCATCTAAAAAACCTGAAAATAAACATCAGACACTAAATCGGGTTTGCAGGAAGTGGCACCGCCAGAACGGTTAACTCCGCCGGAACCGGAAAATCCGTCCCGCTACAAAATCACACAGCAGATGCTTTTGTTAAAGTTTTTTTCTTTTCTGAAGTCCATTTTTTTAATATATGTGTGTTATTCTTCTAATTTGATTTATCATGTTTTTTTAATTATCAAATATTTTCAGCTAACTTATTATGATTAAATATACTTCTGTTTCATCTTAATTTTTGTGAATTCTATATTTTTGGTTTCTTTGGTTTTTTTATCATTTAATGAAATAATTAAACCTTTACATATATTAATAATTTTAATTACTTTAAAAAATATAATAGAAATTTTTTTAAACAAATCAAATATATATATATATATATATAAACAAAAGGATAAATAAATATAAATTAAATATATTTTATTATATACAAATTATTAAATATATAAAGGCCACATTTTTTCAAATTGCTTTAAGCCTCCCAAAACTTAGGGACGCCGACACTGCTCCTAAACCTGTAGAAAATCAGATATTCTTTTTTTTTGAACTAAATCAGATATTCTTGACAATCAAATATTTACAATGATCAAGAAGAGGCCTAACTATATATGAAATCCCGTCGTCAATTGGTGAGATTTGAACCATGGTCTAGACACACAGAAAAATCATTCACCACTAAAAATCATTCACCATTTCCAACAAAAGAAAAATAATATCTTCGACAATCCACAATAGATAGAAATATTCAAATCTGCATGCAATACATATAACCAAAAGAAATGTAATGAGATGTAGATTGGGCTTTGTATTATATGGGCTTAAGGGGACTTAATTATGTCTTAGCTTAAATGTATAAAGTTATATATATGAGAGATAGCCGTGCATATGAATGACAGAGAGAATTTACCAGAATCGTGTTTCCTACGTCTTTTGGTTTATGCGATTCTGACAAAATGGCTCAACCTGAACATGCTAAAAGCTTAAAACCAAACTAATTCAATTTAATACAATTTACATCTACAATAAATCGCATATCCTGGAATTCTATTTTTTTGTTTCCGTCTGAGATTACTGAATCAAAAAAAGTCTTGCAACGTTTTCCATTTCAAATAATTTGTGTCATGCTGCGTTTTCTTAGATGCATTCAAGTTTAAACACATCGCAAAAAAACCATGCATGCCAGAAACTTTTTACTGTGGCTTTAGAATGCTGTGTTCATAAATATTTTACTGTGGCTTTAGAATTTAGTACGCCAGAAACTTCTTCTATTTCGGTGTCGTACACTTAGGAGTACTAAAGTTGTTATAAAGTTATACATGAGTAATCGGTGTTTATGGATTTTCTCGATTATTCTATATATACAACCATGCATGCCAAAAAAAAAAAAAACCATGCATGCACCTAATTGGCTATTTCCGCAGACAATTACCAGCTCCTAGCTAGCAAATAACAAGATTCTTAAATTAAATACTTTCGTGATAAGTTGACGCTCCGATCGTGTATTTTAAGTTGGAGGAAAGAATGTACTCAAAATATGTTATCGCAGATAAAAAGATTCTATTCAATTACTAGAGAAGAATAATTGTGAGAAAAAAAATGTTATATACAGCAATCTGATTTGTTCAAAAAAAATTAAAATATACAGCAATCTGTATCACTAAAAGCCTAAAATGCTAATTGTTAAACTGGATAAACTAATTTTATCGTTTTTTAGCTTGCCGAATGTTGAAAAGGTTATTTGATCAAGTATTTGAATCTCTATAATATTATTTAAGAAGACATTTTGAAAATAAATTTTGTTTTGTAAATTATTACATAAAATATCATATATAGTAAAAGCGAAGTAAATTTTTGAAATGGGGCTCTCTCATTCACTATAAACCGTAAAGCTCGGTTATTACCTTTCTCGGTTCAAATTAAGTTTTGTTTACAATTACAAATTTATCGTACCGGCTCTGATACCGAATTTTACTTGGGTCGTTTTATGTTGTGGGCTCGGTCTGGGCTATAGCCCTTTATTTGTGTTTAATCCTGTTTATATTAAGTTTAGTTAAAAATTACGTTTATGTCGTACCAATTTTTTTATCGGGTTTGATTTAATGTTGGGTCGTTTTACGTTGTGGACTCAGTCTGGGCTATAGCCCATTAGTTTCATGAACTTTTGATGGGTCTTTGTTAATTGGCCTTAGATTTACTAATACTCTCTCCGTTTTTTTTTATAAGTAGTTTTAGATATAAAAATGCATCTTAAGACAAATGTTGCTTTTTACATTTTCTAAAAAAAATTATTATTTTGTCTGAGAACTCAATTAAAAAAAGGAATATTGCTGTAAAAAAAGAAAAAAATAAGGGGAATACCAACAATCACACGTTCGTTGAGTTTTTAGACACTTTTTACAAAACAATTTTGGAGCCAACTTTTACATAATCAATTTAAACTAAAATTTCAAAATTTTACTATAGAACCAAAATAAAAAAGTTTGTAAATTTTTTTACTGCTTATTTAAGCTTCAAAATAAAGATGGTCTCTAAATCTTTTTCATGGCTTCTAGTTTTGATTTGAATGTTTCAGTTCTAAATTATGAGAGTGATGTTATGTTAGAAGAAAGTTTTAACAATGGCCATGAAGATTTTCCAATTAATCCAGGTAACATTTTCTCTTTAATTACACTAATTATCTTCTTAAGAAATTTAGAACGTGCCGAGCTTTTTTTTTCCAGCTTACAATATGATATGCAGGTGTTGTGCATTATTGACTATTTTTTTTAAATTATTTAATTATTGTTTGAATATGTTGATAATTTGTAGACGTAATCTCTACAAAATGAATTAGATCTTCTGTATATTTTTCTGAATAATAAAAGTGAATGTGGCAAGAAGTTCGTCGATTTTACTAATCATGTGTTTGTTTTGGTCAACTAACTCCCTCAACTTTTCCACGTTTCTCGTCTTATTTGTTTGAGAATAAATTTGCGTTGCTTTATTTGTTCAGTTCCAATTTTTGCTCTTAAAAAAAATCAATTCCGATTTACACGTTTCTCGCCTTCTTTCTAAGACTACTTTGGATTTTTTTCTTAAATTCATTTTCTTTCACAGAACATGAAGATGTGTCTCAATATCAACCAAGTTCACAAAAAACCAGAAAAAATCTGTCAAATGAGGAGAGGCTAGAGATTTTTGGTGCTTTATTAGAGAGGAGTATTGATGGAAAGTTGGCAAAAAATATAACAAGAGAAGTTTCTCATCAATTTTCGGTGCATATAGCAACGGTACAAAGGATTTGGAAACTAGCAAACGAGACGGCTAATATTGGAAGTGTCAATGTATCTCATCGGAGAACGGGGAATTGTGATCGCAAAAGAATCTCAATTGAGCCAACTCAAGTTGCTGGTATTCCATTGTGCAAAAGAACAACTTTAAGGTCGATGTCTATGGCTATGGGTGTGAGTCTTACAACATTATCCAGACGTAAGAAAGAAGGGCTTGTTCGACGTCATACTAATAGCATCAAGCCTCATTTAAAGGAAGCCAATATGAAAGGTAGACTCCAATTTTGCATCTCTATGTTGGATATAAATAATCTACCTCATGAACCCAAGTTTGTTGATATGTACAATATGGTTCATATCGATGAAAAATGGTTTTATATGACGAGGAAGACCGCAAAATATTATCTACTTCCGATTGAAGAAGAGCCACATCGTACATGTCAAAGTAAAAATTACATTGGAAAAGTAATGTTTCTGCGATGGCTCGTCCAAGGTTTGACGAAGAAGGAAATGAGACATTTTTTAGAAAAATTGGAATATTTCCATTTGTTACTTGGCAGCCGGCTAAGAGACGGAGTAAAAACAGAGATGCTGGAACTTTAGAGCTAAAAGCATCAACATCTGTCAAGAGAGAGGATATAAAAGCATGTTTGATTGAAAAGGTTCTTCCGGTTATTCATGAAAAGTGGCCAAGGGAAGATCTAGGAAAGACTATATTTATTCAACAAGATAATGCAAGAACACATGTTGAGTGTGGAGATAAAGATTTCCAAGAAGCTGCGTCAAAAACGGTTTTGATATTCAATTGATGTGTCAACCGCCAAACTCGCCGGATCTAAATATTTTAGATCTTGGGTTTTTTAGTGCCATCCAGTCGTTACAACATGAGGAATGCCCAAAAACCGTAGAAGATCTTGTTCGTGCGGTTGAAGAATCTTTTGAAAAATATCCGACGAAAAAAGTAAACCATATTTTTTTACTCTTCAATCATGCATGCAAGAGATCATGAAAGTTGGAGGATCAAACAAGTATATCTTGGCGCACATGAAGAAATCTGTGTTGGAAAAAAATGGCGTTCTTCCCATTCAAATAAGTTGTGATGCTATGTTAGTACAAAATGTGATGAACACACTTAGACCATCTCCATCGCGGGGTTAAGGAGGAGTTCTTAGCAATAATAAAAAAAAAAAAAAAATCGAAAACCACAAAATTATTAAGATACCGTCTCTTAGATAAGGATTTTTAGAGACTGTCTCTTAAGCCACCTGTCTGCACCGGATTGGTTTTGGCTAAAGAAACAAATTTTTTTTTCTGACGGCTTTTCTTCTCATTCTCTCGACAATTATCAGCGAGCATATTGTCTTCTCCTTCTCTAGACGGTTTTCTTTTCTTCCGGCGAGTTCCGGCGAGTTTCGAGTTTCTTTAAAGTGTTCCCCTTTTGCGATTTCAGGTAAAACCTTTCTGTTTCCTTGATTCTATGTAGAATTTGTTCTTTAATGGAGTTTCTTTAAAGTGTTCCCCTTTTGCGATTCAATTTGATTTGGATAATCATTGTTTTTTCCGAAAAGTTCAAATTTTCTGGTTGGAAGCTGGTAGAAAAAGATTACAATCCCACTGGGTAATCATTCTTTTTTTGTTTCTCCATTGATTTCTTCACAACTTTATCGTTTTTTAATTTTTTTGGCTATATACTCTGCATTTCAAAAAAAAATTCCTCATTTGATCGAGGCTGAGATTCCTTGCTGATCCTGTTAAGAAAGTGGGTCAATTTTGAATTTTGTCTGAACTTTGATGAAAAATCTCGATTTTTGATTTCCGTTGTTCTATGGGTTGATGTGGTTCATAAGGGTGATTCGTCGATGTAGACAACTATCTTGCTAGGGGTTTGTGAGATTGATGTCAATGGAGCAATAGGCTTCCTTAATTATTGCAAAATTCTCTTCTTTTAGACAATGATTTTGGCAGTTGCAAAGAAAGCTGAATCTAGTTGAAAATTGCTTTTGTAGGGACTTTCAAGATTGTGTCCTGAAGATTTTCTAAGTGGTTTCATATGGAAGCAGCTATTGCTCAGAGGTATCAGTACCCATCATGGGTTGATTGTAGAAATTTTGAGGGGAAGCCGCATGGTTCGTTGCGGTATACTCAGCGAGCTAAGGACGAGAAAAGGTTCAGAGGTCTTGCTATGGCTCATTTGCAACCTGACAGAAGAGAAGATCGACGTGGATCAGTTTCTTCAGAGATTTCATGTTCTGATAACAACTCTTCAGGTTGTTGTAAAATCATTTGGATGCTTTGATGCTTCAGGAGTATTAAATTGATGAAAGGAATCTCACTACAAGAAAACAGGGGTATTTCCGACGGCCAAATCCGTCGGAAAGAGCCTTTTCCGACGGACTTCCGACGGATTCAAGCTGTCGGTTACAGTTCGTCGGAAATATGGTTTCCGTCGGAATCCGTCGGAAATTTCCGACGGATTTGTGCCGTCGGAAAGCCGTCAGACATTTCCGACGGATTTCCGACCGCGTCCGTTCCGACGGATACTCCGACGGATATTCGGTCGGAAATGCCGTCGGAAATGCCGTCGGTTATCCGTCGGTAATTTCCGACGGACTTCCGACGGATATATTACCGACAGAATTTCCGACGGATGGTGATCGGATGAATTTGTCGGAAGTCCGTCGTAAATCCGTCGGAAGATATTTCCGACGGATTTCCGACGGTAACTATTTTCGACGGAGTTACAACGGATAATTTGATCGGAAGTTGTCTCGGAAGTCCGTCGGTTCTTCGTCGGAAATATGTTCCGACGGATTTACGACGGTAACTTATTCCGACGGTTTTCCGACGGAATTGGTATTTTGAATTTTATTTTGAATTTTATTTAATTATTTAATTTTTTGAAATTTATATATTAAAATTATATAAATAATAAATATATTAAAATTATATAAATTAAAAATAGAAATTAAAAATAGAAATAATAAATATATAAATTCATTAAACAAAATTAAAAAATTCATTACACATTAAAATAAATTGTTCAAAAAAAAAGCATTAAAATAAAATATTTAAACGGTTGGAGAATCTCCGTCGTCGGGATTATTATCCCGAAACATATGCGGGAAACATTTCTCCATCATCTTCTCCAAGCAGGAGAGCTTCTTGGTGGTAGTCTGTTGCTCCGTCCATAGCTCTTCAACCTGCTGGTCACGGACTTTCACCGTTTGGGTGAGCCTCTCGATTTCTACCCGGTACTCCGAAGGATAACGAGGAAGCGAGGAAGAAGATTCCTGGGTCGGAAGGGTGCCTAACCCAGCGAATCGACCTTTCACTTGCCGGGTTTGCTGCGAATAATTATAACCGATAATAATTAAATAACGAAAATAAAAAAAACGAAATGAAATTAAAACTTACCTCAAGTACAATCTGGTTTATCTCTTCCCGGGACAAAGAGTTCGAGGACGTCGATCCTTCGAGAGTGAGCTGCGATGTTGATAGTTCACGATCCAGCTTCGTCTTCTTGCTATTCTCGACAACATCCCGCATCCCCAAGTCCTATATCTGACCGATTTTCTTGTTGGTGTGTCTATGCTCGATGAGTTGAAGATAATCGGGTTCGGAACCAGATTCTCTCGCCTGCGAAAATTTGTTAAGTTAAATAAATATAAAAAACAGAATTAACAATAAAAAATTTAAATTAAACTTACCATTTCCATCGCTTCCCGTTCGATGGTCTTTGCGCCCGCGTTGTGGATGTAGACCCCTTTCCCGCCTCGTTGGCTATTTCGGTTCTTCGACTGTTGCTCGGAGGTCTTTTTCGTCGCAGGCCTACTCCAGTACTCACAGAAGTCCTTCCAGACGTCGTCGTCAAGGTCCTTCGGCTTGTCTTTGTTGTGCTTCCACTTCTGCTTCCACTCGTACATGTGCTTCGAGTACGAGTTTGCGGCATACTTGTCGAATGTGTCAATGACTTTGCGCGTATGATGAGAGTCCCACGTGAACTCTTGCTACAATTTTTAAAAAAAATATGTTACATATCAAAAAGAAAAATTGACAAAATGAAATTCAAAATAAATAATATATCAATAAATAACTTACCGCGAAAGTCCGGTGCCACACGTCTTTCTCCTCGGTAGGCATGTCCGAATACTTCTCGTACGGTTTGTCCAACATGTTGTGGAGCATCCGTAATATCGCCTTGGTGATCTGAGTCGACAGCTTAAACCTGAAAACATTATGAAAAGATATAAATATGTTAAGTTTAAAAATCTAAATAAATTGAAATAATGTACAAAAATTTTCTTACCAAGTGCCGTCCTCAAACTTTGGGTCGAGTCGAATGCAATGGCCCCGGTTAGGCTGCCGGACTAGCTCCTCGATCTCAATGTGGCTCCGAGCAGCGGATTGCTGGGAATCAGGGATGTGAGTTCCCGAGCTCGTTGGTCCCGGAGGAGGCGTACACCGAAAACCCCGAGAACGGCGGCGTCCTTGGTTGCCGCCTCCCAACTGAAGAACATCGTCGTGATCCCTGCGGAAAAGGGTAAAATTGTTAGTAAATTAACAAAAAATTCAAAAGTTACCAAAATTTTTGAAATTTCAGGAAAAAAATTTAGGAAAAATTCAAATTTTCCGGAAAATTCAAATTTTCCAAAAAATTCAAAATTTACTAAAATTCAAATTTTTCAAAAATTTTCAAAATTTGCTAAAATATTTTAAAATCAGTTTTAATATATAAAAATATTTAGAAAACGTTTTATTACTATAAAAAATATTTAAAACGATTTTATTTCTAAAATAATATTTGAAAAAGGTTTTTATTATTAAAAAATATTTTAACATCAACTTAAATATATAGAAATATTTTAAAAACGTTTTTATTAGTTAAAAAATATTATAAACGATTTTAATATATACACATATTATAAAAACGTTTTTATTATTAAAAAAATATTTTAACATCAACTTAAATATATAGAAATATTTTAAAAACGTTTTTATTAATTAAAAAATATTATAAACGATTTTAATATATATACATATTATAAAAACGTTTTTATTACTATAAAAAAATTTAAAAACAATTTTGATATATACAAATATTATGAAAACGTTTTTATTACTTAACAAATATATTAAAAACGTTTTTAATATATACAAATATTGTCTAAACGTTTTTATTACTTAAACAATATTTTAAAAAATTCAAACAATATCTAGAAACGTTTTTAAAATATTTTTAGAAAATAAAACAAGATCTAAAAACGATTTTAATATTGTTAGAAAATAAAACAAGATCAAAAATTTATTTTCTAGATCTAACAATTCTAAATCAACAATCTAAACACATAAACCCTAACACTAATATTATTCTAAATAACAAATTCTATTATAACCACTTAACAATTCACATAAATAGAATTCTAACAACCTAACTAATATATTCCCTAAAACTAACATGATATAAAAAAAAATTAAAGGAATTGATTAAACTTACATGGTTTTGTTGGAGAAGAATTGAGGAATTGATGAAAAGGAGTTGATGATTTGAAGATTAAAATTGAAATTGTGAAGAAAAAGAAGAGAAGAGGGAGAAGAAGAGATTTTCGGTAAGGAAGAAGAAGAGAGAAGAGGGAGAAGAAGCGACGGAAGAGAGAGAGGAAGAAGAGAGAAAGAAGGAAAAAAAACTTAAGTTTCGTCGATATAATTCGATGTCCGTCGGAAATCCGTCGGAATTCCATCGGATTTCGAAAAAATAATTTCATTTACGCGGTTGATATTCCCGCGGTCTCGAAAATATCAAAGTCCGTCGGAAATCCGCCGGAAATTTCCGACGGATTTCCGACGGATAAGGTATATTCCTTGCATGTTTGTCGATTAGTCAGTCAACAAGCACGTGTCTAATTTTTCATATCCGTCAGAAATCCGTCGGAAATTTCTGACGGATTTCCGACGGATAAAGTATATTCCTTGCATGTTTGTCGATTAGTCAGTCAACAAGCACGTGTCTAATTTTTGAGATCCGTCGGAAATAGGGTATATTTGCGGTTTAGGGTTTAGGGTTTCTTTATATGATTTAGGGACATGTTATTTACATGTTTCATTCAATATATATATTAAGTTCATCAATATTAAAGGCTTTGCATTAGTTTAAAAATTATACAACATCAAAACATATCATTTCTCATAAATCAACTATAACTTATACAAACACTTCCATCAAAATTTATAAATTCTATATAACACATTCTCTTGATGTATATACAAGGTTAACCTATTTTATATACATAATACAAGTGTTTGTAAACATTTGCCACAAAAAAACCTATACCCTATACCCTAAACAAGATTTTTAAATATCCGTCGGAAATTTCCGACGGATTGAGTTGAATCTGGGTTATATCCGAGGGATTGATATTTTAGCCGAGGCAGCTGAATCCGTCGGAAATCCGTCGGAAATTTCCGACGGATTGAGTTGAATCTGGGTTATATCCGAGGGATTGATATTTTAGCCGAGGCAGCTGAATCCGTCGGAAATCCGTCGGAAATTTCCGACGGATATTTAAAAATCTTGTTTAGGGTATAGGGTATAGGTTTTTTTGTGGCAAAAGTTTACAAACACTTGTATGATGTTTATAAAATAGGTTAACCTTGTATATACATCAAGAAAATGTTTTATATAGAATTTATATAAAAGTTATAATATAGGTTAACCTTGTAACCAAAATTTTTTTTGTTGCAAAATTCTGATTTTGTTACACTTAATCAAATGTCTAACTTTATAAAATTTCGACATAACTGATATATTACACATTACAATTCTAGTTCAAATATATGTACATATTTTACGGTGCAAATTTTATAATTAAAACTACTGTCAATCCGATGATGAGTAATCTGATTCTCCTGAATCGGAAGGTTCCCCAAATTCGTCAAATTCTTCTTCTGAATCCTCAAATACTCGATCGTCTGACTGTATGGTGAAATCAACGACAAGGTCGACCTCAAGGGAATGCTCGATTGAACACAAACCTACGGAGCTTTGTTGGAGGGGTTCATGATCAGACATCCCATGAACTCTACCTCTCGGGTTTATCGATGTGACTGTAACCCACGGGTCTTGCTTGTTTGTCACCCGCGGATAGGGAATGTAGCATACCTACACCATGTACAAATTTAACCACGGGAATGCAACAAAACTAAATTAAAAATTAACGTAAAAGAAATACAAATCTGGTCTGCTTGTGATGCAAGTATAAATGGCTCGTATCTCTGGAGTTTTCTTCTGCTATGTAATGATGTAACACCAAATTGGCCGTGTCGCACACCGCTTCCTACTAATGGGTCGTTCCAGTCGCATAAAAATGCAACACATCTTAGACCGAGCATTCCCGGGTACTGAACATCGAAAATCTCACGTACGACACCATAGTATACAAGATCACCTGACTGAGTTGATACACCGTAATCTGAAGTTGTCGCACTCCTATCATCCCGAAGAATCTTAAAAGCGTACCCCCGTGTGCTATACATCACATGTGACTGCACGGTTGCTAGTGGAAATCTCACAATTTCTTCTAACCACGTGGGAAATGTTTGTCCGTTAGCCTTCTCTGTCGTCACCTGCACAATTAAAATAAAAATACTTCAAATAATTAAATCTTTCATTACATATGATGATTGCTAAAAACAAGGCAATTAAAAGACTTACATAATCTCTTAACCAACGTCCGAACTCTTCCTGTTTGAGCTCGATTAGCTCGTCCTCTGTTTTGTCAGGAAATGCAAAACGTTGATAAGCCATATACATCCTGTGAGATTGAAACAATTATCACGTTAGTACATATATATATAATCAAGAACCCAATAAGTAATTAAAAATTAAGTTCAATATATAATACCTCTCATATTCATCAACTCCGTCGCAGTTTGTGAGAATATACATATGCAAATGCTCTCGCTCTTGTGGTGAAAGTCTCCTCTTCTTGCCTTTTCCACTAAGTCGTCCAATCTGTAAAAATATATAAGGTACATCGACCGGATAGAAAGGTAGGACGCCTCCGTCATCATGTCGAGCTGCTCTACGACTCTTTGTTTTGACTTGTGATGGAAAGTAGGACTCGGCAAAATGTGAGGTTTCTTCATTGATGGTCTGTTCGACGATAGAACCCTCCACTCTACTCAAATTTTTCACCTTCTTCTTTAGATGTAACATATACCGTTCGAAATGATACATCCAACGGTACTGAACCGAGCCCCCAAGCTCTGCTTCTCGAGGGAGATGAATTGTTAAATGTTCCATAACATCAAAGAATGAAGGAGGAAATAGCTTCTCCAAATTGCAAAGGATTACAGGTATATTAGCCCCAAGATTGCGGATACCGTCGGATGTAAGAGAGCGAGAACATATATCTCGGAAAAAGGCACCAATCCCTGCAATATATGGATAACAAATGAATAATTAAATAATGAAGTATATATTGTATAAAGTAGTAAATAAATAATTTCATGATTGTACCTGCAATTGCTTCGTGGACATTACGTGGTAGAAGAAATGCAAAGGCAAATGGAAGGAGGCGCTGCATCACCACATGACAATCATGACTCTTCATCCCAGTAAACTTCCCTTCTCCATGATCAACGCAGTTCCGAAGGTTAGATGCGTATCCGTCCGGGAATCTAACACTTTCTGTAATCCAGTCAAAAAACTCGGCCTTTGAAGGTTCATCGAAACGAAAAGCCGGGACCGGAGGCTTCCCGTTCCCTGTCACATGTAGTGCTCTACGAGAACAAATGTCTGGCAAGTCCAATCTAGACTTCAGATTGTCCTTCGTCTTCCCTTTGACATTGAGAACGGTGTTCATAATGTTGTCGAAAAAATTCTTCTCAATGTGCATGACATCCAGATTATGCCTCAAAAGATGGTTCTTCCAATAAGGCAAATCCCAGAAAATGCTCCTCTTGTGCCAATTATGAACGTTGCCACAACCATCAACAGGATGATGTCCGTTACCACCACAATCAACGGTCCTCTCTGCACCAAAATCTCTAAACTGAGTCAACAAATACTCACCATCTAACTCAGGAGGAGGACCGTCAAATACTTTCCGGTTCTTCCTAAACAATGTGGTGCTCCGACGATAAGGATGATCGCTAGGTAGGTATCGCCTATGACAATCAAACCAAGACGTTTTCCGTCCGTGCTTCAATTGGAACGCATCAGTGTTATCTTGACAGTACGGGCACGATAACCTTCCGTGCGTTGTCCATCCTGATAACATGCCATATGCTGGAAAATCGCTAATAGTCCACAAAAGTACCGACCGCATGATGAAATTTTGGTGACAAGAAACATCAAACGCTTCAATACCTTGGTCCCATAACATTCGCAGCTCATAAATCAATGGTTGCAAAAACACATCAAGTGATCTATTCGGATGCTCTGGTCCAGGAACGAGAATGCTAAGGAACAAGAACTCCCTTCGCATGCACAAAGATGGGGGAAAATTGTAAGGTGTTACAATTACTGGCCACAAAGAATATTTTCTGCCGTGCTTCCCAAAAGGGCTGAAACCATCGGTACATAATCCAAGGTATACATTCCTTGCCTCAAACGCAAAGCTGGGATAAATGGATTGAAAATGTTTCCATGCTCCTGCATCTGACGGATGGGCGATTTGTCCATCTGTTGTATGCTCTGCATGCCATCTCATTGCTCCTGCTGTGCGCTCTGACTGATATAACCTCTTCAATCTCTCTATTAACGGTAAATACCACATCCGTTTATATGGCACTGGCACTCTTCCACCTGTTTCCTTATACCGAGGTTTGCGACAAAAACGACATGTCGTACGATCTGCGTCCTCTCTCCAGTAGAGCATACAGTTGTCTATGCATACATCTATCATCTGATACGGCAATCCTAGACCTTGAACAAGTTTCTGTATCTCATAGTATGATGCCGGTGCAAGATTATCTTCTGGCAAAATTTCTTTCACAAAATCAGCGATTGCATCCACGCACTCCTCACTCAAATTGAAATCCGTCTTTATACCCATCATCCTTGTTGCAGTTGATAAAGGGGAATGTTCACCTCTACACCCATCATATAACGGATGTTTAGCAGCGTCTAACATATCAAAGAATCTCCGAGCTTCTAAATTAGGTTCTTCTCCCCTATCTCCATACTCAGCAACCGATGGTATACTTTCACGAAATGCATCGTTCACCATCTGAACATGACCTACAGTACTTTGTTCTTCCATTGCGGGTTCTTCTAAGCTAGTGTTATCCCCAATATAATGTTCACTAGTACTAACATAATTATCCACCATTGTATCATTTTCTCCATGATAATACCAAATCTTGTAACCCGGCATAAACCCATGACAATACAAGTGTGACCATACTTCATCTATCACGATAAATCTACGATTCCCACAATTGGTACAAGGGCAATAGATTTTACCGGTTTTTTTTGCTTTCTTCTGCATACCCGCAAATGCCATGAATTCCTGTAGACCTTTTTTGAATTCCTCCGTAACTAGGCCCGTGTCCGGAATTTGATGAGGCTTGTCCATCCATGATCGAAAATAATTATAAAGATTTGAAGAAGACATTTTCGTAAGGAATTAGATAACAGATATTTTTTTTGTTGTGATTATAAATGAAGCGTGGAAACGTTTTTATAAGGAAAATTTTGTGCATTTTCCGACGGATTTCCGACGGATATAAAGTAGATATTATCGATGTCGGCAACCATGTCGGCAACCATGTCGGCAACCATGTCGGCATCTGTCGGTAATCCGTCGGAAGTCCGTCGAAAATCCGTCGGAAAATTCCGACGGATGAACGTCGTCGGAAATCCGTCGGCAGTATGTCGGCAACATCATAATTCGTCAAAAAGTCGTCGGAAATCTGTCGAAAAGTGTCCGACGGATTATGGTCGTCGGAAATCCGTCGAAAATTCCGACGGCTTTCCGACGGGGTAATATTTCCGACGGATTTCCGACGGAATTCCGACGGATTTCCGACGGATGAAAAGTTAGTCGGAAATCCGTCGGAAAGTCGTCAGAAATTTCCGACGGAATTATTGCCGTCGGAATTTCCGTCGGAAATACACCTGTTTTCTTGTAGTGTCTGATTCAATCTTTGAATTTTGTAGCATTGTTGCAGGTGGGAAGTGTTCATCCATTTGATGAAGATCTAATTCTGAAGGCAAGCAATAATACCCATTTATAACATCAAGCGTCCCATCTTAATCGTATAGATTTGTTTTAGGATTTCTTGTTTCTTCTGTAAAATCTTACTGGACAATGGATACATGAGGTTTGCAGAGAAAAGCAGAAGAGGTTAAACCATATTTGAATGGACGATCTATGTACCTTGTTGGTCAGTTTCTTTGTTTGCATACGGGAAAACAACAGTATCATATATTTCAAATAAATGATATTCTAAAATATAAATTTTCTTTTAAGAATCCCTACTTGAGGTTCACCATTGGACACTCCAAAATTGATGGGGTTCTAAATTTTGAAATCATCCAAAATTTATGATTAAAATAATGTTAAGACCCTATGAGGGGTTTAGAGATGGAGATGCTCTTAGTTCGTGGGAATAATGAAGATGATTTTTTTATATTATTATTATGTTTCTTACTATTGTTACTATTGGCATGTGATTTTACAAATTGTATAAACTTAGTTTACTGCCATATATGTATAATGTTATGATTTATTCTAATTTCTAAGTATTAGTAGATGCTACGAGTACTATCTAAATTGGTATATGTGGAATATATAGATGAATCAACATTTACAATAAAAAAGCGAACAGTAGGATACATTTATTTATTCATTTAAATTTCTTTTATTTTTTTAGATTTATTGTCTTCTTCTCTCTTACATTCATTATTTCTTTCATATTCATAACAACATAGCATACTTTTTTTTTTTTTGAAATAATCAACATAACATACTTGAAAACACATAAAAGAAGAAGTAAGAGTAAAGCTAGAAAAACTTAGGACAATTAATCTTCAATATATCCAATATAGTTTCTTCAATTTCGATGTTGGGATGAAGCTCTCCAATATCATAATGAATCTTGTTCAAATCAAATTTCCGAGTGAACATCTGAAGGTTTGATTGTGTTTGGTGGATTTTCTGAAAATTTTCTGGTTTGCTTTCTTGTTCTTTTTTTTTTTTCTTTTTTTTCCATAGTTCTACAAAGAAAGAAAAAATCTGGGTTGATAAAAATGTAAATCAACATGTCGCTGGTTTTTATAGTGAATTAGTGAAGATTTTTTGTTGTGATTAATAAATCTTGTTGACTAAATGGTTGGATTCTAAATGGAGTATTTACCTTTTCAAAATCTTGGAAACCGACAATAGTAAATTGTCATTTGATTTTTTACTTTTAACTTTTAATTAAATATTATTATTTTTTTACTTTGAACTTTGAAAACAACTTAGATTTTGAAACAAAAAAAAATCTTCAAAACTACTTATAAAAAAAAACAGATGGAGTATTAATTATGGGTTTAGAGATTCGTTCGTTCTCTCTTTCTAATTGCTAAAATATTGATTAATTTGGATTTTTGAACGTGTAGTAGCTCTGATTCTGGAAAAAATTTTACCGTGATGTGCATCCTTACGGCTCTGTTGAGGTATACGTTTCGTATGTGTCGCGTCTGCGAGCTTGTATGGTTTTCATTTTTTGTTGTTCGGATTTGTTATCTATACTATTGTTGTTTTGTTTTATCGTTTTCTTGATCTAATGATTTACTTTGGTGTTGATAATGATCTGATTAATTTTGTATGGTTTGTGCTCTTCGTTGATCTTCTTCGCTACAACCTACAAGGTCGACTTTTTTTCTCTTTCATATTTTTGTATTTTATCGTGTTTGTTGTTTTTTTTTCTTGTGTAGGTGTTGCTTATTTGGGTTAGATTGCCTGAGTAGCTGATTATTTCTTTTGCCGAGATGCCGAAAGGTAGAGTTTAGGGTTTACGCATTTGAGTTTGTACTTGGTTTTGTGTTTATGTTCGTTTGATACCCTTGATAAATATCTCTATCACGATTTAAGTACAAACATTTGTTCGTTTGTTGTAGATATTATGGAAAAATAAGATCATAGATGGCTGCGTCGTACTTTTACCAGCGCTTTTTTCTTTTTTTTTCTTGGTATAAATTCTCAGATTAAAGATAAATCAAAACATCAACTTCAAGCAAGACAACGATTTTGTTTAGTCTTTTTCTTTCACTTGATTCGGATGTTGTGATCTTAGATTGGAATTAGTAACAAACATATGTGTATCGGCGTTCATATATATATATATAAATATATGTGTGTGTATGTATGTCTATATGATTCTTCGAGATTGATTATGTGCAGAAAATAGGAAAGCTAAAGCTTGAAGGATTAGGGAGAAATATCCTTAAACGAAGAGATTGGTTTGATACTTCTGTTGTGGATTGCTATGGGAGCCGTAGTCGAAAACGGTTGGAGAGGCCGAGTTTCTCAAGGTAAAAAGTTGAGCGCACTATTTCAAACGTTTTCGACTTTTCATCCAATCAAAAAGTTAATCTGATTAACTCCTTTGATCGGTAATGAAACATGTATGTGACTGCTAATGTTTTGTTGGGACATGGTTGACTCTTTGATTTCTACAATGGTGATGCTATATGAAGATTTAGCTACTAATTACTCTCTGCTTTTTTGTATGTATTGCGTAAAGGAGGAAAATCACTCTGAGAGAGAGAGCCTCATACGATGATAGATTCTCCTCAAGGAGAAGCTGGAACGCCACAACTGTTTGGGGATCAAGGCAGTGAAGCCAAAAAGGATTCGAAGAGATGTCTTGAGAATCAAGATGTATTGAAGGTTCTTTCGTTTGAGTTTGTTGCCTGCGTGTGATCTTTATTTCGTTTTATTCTACTTTTTTTTTCCGTCTAAATCAACTTTATTAAAAATTTGGAGGAACATCGTTATTTACAGCCTCTCAAAGGAAATGTGGGCAAGTATGGTACAAATACCATTGAGAATTACATACAATGGCTTTTCGTGCCAATAAATCTGCACAAATATTTGTGTTACGAGGACTGAATTTGAATCTTATTTCACTAAACATACTTCTCCAACTCCAAATTGTTTGAATGTAGTGTTGAAGTCTCAAGTTATTTCCTTCTCCATTGATTATTTCGTTTTGTTCTACATAAATGTATTTTGCGAATATAACATTCAATTTTGTATTTCCCTTGCGTGTTTAAATCTTTTATAATCCTTGTCAAAATAGCAGATTTTTTATTTAATTCTATAAACTTATTTCGCATTTTTTAAAAGTTTTATTTGCGTTGTCATTTTCCTATACTATAATGTGCAAAGTGCAAACGATTAAAAAGGCATGTTCTTCTGATTCTTTGGCTAATCTATTATATGATCGATATATTGTACAAGTCTTATATAAAATTTATTCACACAAAAAAAAATCATTTTTACAATGATTGTCATGTTTTGAATGAACGAAAAGAAACTTATAACATGGAAATCTTCAAGACAATTGGTGAGATTTTGGTGATGGTGCAAAACTTGATATTTCATTCTAAAGTTTGTTTTTTGTTTTAAATGTGTTAATAGCTACTTGGACTCACAAAACTTGATAGACCAGTGTTCGCTATTTAAATATGTGGTCTTTTCGACTTCGTGGGAGTCTAAAGCTGCATAGCAGTAGAGAACTTTTTCTGGAAAACACATGAATACTAGATGCACTGATTTGTACCACTGGGAAATTACCTTAATATATCAAATTTTGAATGCTACCAATACTTTGGCATGGGAAAGTTACATGTTGGAGCCTGTTAGTATAAGTGCAAACAAGGAACATTAGTCTAAAGATTTCTATAACAAATGTGTGAATCAATAAGCCCTTCAAGTAACAGAGAGGTAGTAGAAGATAATAATGTAGGAGCTGAAAGGTCACACAAACTCCTTCAGCTTTAAAGTAGGAGCTAATAAGCTTTAAAGGTCAAAGATAATAATGTAGGAGCTGAAATTTGCGATTGCGTTTGGAAGCACAAGCTGTTTTGCGTTATGGGCGCTTTGCCTCAGAAACACTGAAATCAAATCGGGGAGGTAAATGATGTATATCATGGGGTTGTTTACCTATGCTCTGAAAACTAATACTTATTGTACAGTCTAATAATGTACATTTATTAGATATGTGAAAGTAAACGAATCAGAAGACGAAGACGAGAGAAATAAGAACCGGAATAATAAGAATTCTGAAAAGACGTAGACGATGAAGAATGCAAGGGAAGAAGAAGATGAAGAAAATTAAAATAAAAAGCCGACGAAGACAATGATGAATAAAAAGATGAGGAATAAGAAGATCGAAAGAGGAAGAAGGGAAACATGAATTCAATGGAGAAGAGGAAGAAGATGAAGAAGGAAAATACGAAGAAAAATAAGACAAATGCGTTGAAATGGGACAAGGAAGAAGAACACAAATAAAACCCGGAAATATAAGAAAAAGTCAGGGAAGAAGGAATCGAAGACGATGGAAAAGAATAAGAAAAATAAGAAGAAGCAATAATCGAAAGATAAATAATAGGAAAATGAATAGAACAAAGTAAAAGAGGAAGGAGAAGACAAAGGCGTTGGAATGGGAGAAAGAAGAAGACGAAAAAAAACCGAGAAAAAAAAGAATGAGAAGTCGAAGACCATGAAAAAAATAAGGAAAATACAAACAAGAAAAAAAAACGAAAGATAAAGAGAAGAAGGAGACAAAGCATAAATAAGTAAAAAAAAAAAGAGACAAAGCATAAATAAGTAAAAAAAAGAAAGGATGATAAATAAGAAAATCGAAACATAAAGAAGAAGAAGTTGAAGTTGAAGTTGAAGACGATGAAGAAGAAGAAACAAATGTTCAATGACTCATAATTTTTATCTAATCGAAGTTAAACATAATAATTGATCCAAAAATTAATATTTTTTGTTTGGTTTAAATTGTATAATCGTATTCAAACTGAAACATAATCAAAGCTAAACCACATCGAAATTTTTTAAACCTGAAGATGAAGATGAAGAATATGAAGTAGAAGAAAGAAGGTGAAGGAGACGAAGAAAAACCAGAAGAAGAAGCGTTTGGATAAGACAAAGAAGACCAAAGAAAAGTAAGAAGCAGAGGATAAAGAAGGCTAATAAAAACTGAAAAAGAAGAAGAAGAAGAAGAAGAAGAAGGACTAAGAGAATATAAAGATGAGGAAGAAGAAGTCAAAGAATAGAAAAGAGAAGTAGAAAAATACCAAGAAGAAAATAGATAAAAAAGATAAAGAAAAGAAGAAAAAGAAGACACAACAGAAGAGGAAGAAGAAGTAGAATTTGAAGATGATGATGAAGATGAGGATGAAAGAAAAGGGTGAGGAATAAGAAAATCGAAAGATATATAAGAGGAAGAAGTCAAAGACGATGAAGGAGAAGAAGGAAAAGATGAGGAAGAAGAAAATCTGAAAGATGAATAAGAGGAAGAGGAGAAAGACGAATTCGATGAAGAAGGGGAAGAAAGAAAAGACGACAAAATAAAAATAAAAATCAGAAGAAGGATAATAATAAGAATAAGTAGGACAATATGAAGACATTGAAGGATAAGAAGATCAAGAATTTGGGGAAGAACAAGAAAACAAAGGCTAAAATGGGAAAATGAAGAAGAAGACGAATAAAAACCGGAAAAAAGAATAAGGAAAATACGAAGAAGAAACAAACGAAAGATAAATAATATGATGAAGAGTAGAAAAAAGCATAATAGGAAGAAGAAGAAGCCATAGAAGTTAAAAACAATAAGGAAGAAGAAGAAGAAGAAGAAGAAATCGAAGACGATGAAGAAGAAAAACAGAAGAGAAAGAAGACGACGAAGAAGGAAAATGATGTAGAAGAGGGAATAGAAAATGACAAAGAAAAACCGGAAGAGTGAGAGAGTGAAAAAATAGGAATTCATAGAAACCAAAGATGATGAAAAAGAAGACGAAGACGAAGACTAAGATGATGAAGAAAAAGTCGGAAAAGATGAGGAAGATGACAAAGACAAAGAAAAAGAAAAACCATAAGTATAATAAGAAGGCGGATGAGAAGAAGAAGAAGAAGGGATGAAGAAAAACCAAAAGAATAATAAGCCGGAGAACGAAGACGATGAAGAAGGAAAACCGGAAGAGATAGACGAAAACAAACCAAAAGAGAAATGAGAAAAATAATTGTTGGAGAGGACAAAGATGATAAAGAAAAAGAAGTAGAAGTCAAAGACGATTAAGAAGAAGAAGAAGAAGAAGAAAAATAATCAAAGACGATGAAAGGAAGAAAGAAAAGACGAGGAATAATCGATTAGAGCGAGAGACACTTACGACAAGATGGAGAGAGAGTTCTAGAGATGGAGAGATAAAAAAGAATTGATTTACATACAATGTGTGAGTGAATAAAACATTATTCAATATGTTCTCGAGCTCTATGATTGCTATTGCTTTATTTCGTAATTTTTATGAATAATATTGGTTGTTATTTCCTTTTTTTTTATTGATCGTAAATCTAACATTGTTGTTATATTTGTGTTTGGTTTTTTATCGGTAACAAAATTAATAACTTAATGATGTAATTGGTTTATGAAACTTATATCATGCGCAAGGCGCGGATTACCTACCTAGTCATTACAAATAAGAAAAGATAATTGAAATAGGAAATGATATAATTGTCTTCTAAAATTATTGATGAAAATATGTAAAGTATTTATTTCCCATTAAAGAGGTTATTTACTATTTAGTTTCTTAATTATTATGATATCATTAAATAATAATCAACCCATACACATTCAAAGAAAAAATATATTCAAAATCTTGCAATATTTTTTACTATAATTATTATAAAGTATTTTACTAATTTTATAAAGAATTATACACGAGAAAAATGATTTTTTAAAAGAGTTTGTGGACTGACCACAAAAATCATAGTCATTAAACGGTGCATATTAGAGTTATGTTTTCAAAATTATAGGTTTTTGTGGGTTAGCCCGAATAATATTTTAGTTTATTACAAAACGGGTTAAGTAGATAAGTTAGTCCGGATTGACAGTTCTATCTATAATCATTATTTAAATATATTTTAAAATTCAGATAAAAATATTTTTTCTTAAATTTCAAAACAATTTTTAAAAAAACATTATCCCACACTATATAACTAGCCCGGGTTGAATCCTAATTGATTTTTATTTTGTAAAACATCTATAAGAAAGCTAATTTTCATCCACTATTAAGAAACGTACATAAAGCGCATAATTTTTGTTTTGTTAAAGATTTTTCAATAAATCCCATAACTTTTGATATTGGTAACTAAAAATAGAATTGTTATACGGGTTTAGTCGAATTATTGAAGTGTTACAGGACGCGTGATTTTTTGTATCATGTTATTTTTAAATAGACTTATAATTTATCAAAATGAATCTCTATTCTCGATGCATAATCATGTGATCTATAATTTTTTTTTTTTGAATAATGTGTGATCTATAATTTTAGGGTTTTATATTATTATTTAACACACTAATATATATCTATTTACGAAAATAGCAAATATATATATATATATTCTGCCCCATTTTTTTACCAACAGCCTTTTGTTCGTTTCCACCAAATAAAAGTTCGAAACCAGTTTCTCCACCGAACAAAAATTCGAAACCAGATTGCACATAGACAACAATTAATTTCGGTTTACTGTATATCAATCCAGACTTAACCAAATAACCACAAAACAAAACCAAAATTGAACTCAATTACGACCCGATTCAAAACGATTAATCTAAATAATCTTCACCCACCCGATAATCCCAATAAACCCTTAAAATAAATAATTCCGTAATTTTAAAAATTCTCAAATCGCAACGAATCCTAATTTCGATTTTGAAATCAAAATTTCCCCAACTCTGTGAAATCGAAGTTGAGTGGAGCGAAGTTTTGTGGTCGTTTCAGTCAACAACAAGGAGAAGAGCAAGGAGCAAGGGGACAAAAATCCAACTCTCTACACCACTCTCAACTACAACTTACCTCTGAACTTAAACACTTGTCTTTTTTTTGTTCTTGTTCTTGTAAATCTCTCTTGAGAATCGAAATACTAAACCAGTTTACTCCGAAAAATCCTGTCCAAATCGCTCTCATATCATGTATGTTCTCATCGAGCAACAAAATATTTGTTTATTGCTCGATAGTCTTTCGGTTTTTTTTTTCTTAAAAATAAGGGAAAGTCCTCTGATTATTCTTATTTACAAAATTTGACTGTTGTATTTCCAGTTACAACAGTTTATGTGATAAAAATCTCTAAAGATTTTTCTTGCACGTGTCAAAATCTTATCGATTGACTTGACACGTGTTACGATAATGCGAATTACTAACTTTGGAATATTTAGCTTTATATAATAAGATATTGTTTGGTTGATTGTAATTGTGTAAATTCGGATTTTAAATTGGCCATTTTTCTACCATCCAGGTGATCTTTCTATCAGTTTCCCTAGGATTTTGGAACGATCTAACACTTTAAAGAACTCAAATGCAGAGCTTCTCGCAAACTTGTTCTGCACGCTACCCGTAACGAAGCCACTATGATGGTGCTTCTCTTGAAATGTATGATGAATGCAGCTCGATCAAAAGCCGATGGGTTTGGTTTGAGTTTGAGTTTACCAAAAGTTTGAGTTTGAGTTATTATTACTCTCCTGTATTGCATTTTAGTAACATGTTTGGTTTGAGTTTGTCACGCTTGATGCATTTTATTTGCGCGGGAAATACCAGAACAAAGGTCCGGTTAAAGGTGAAATCTGCATAAGTAATGGCACTTTCTAAAGAATGGGTTGAAACCTCAATGCTCAATTTTGTGCAGAGTAACCCACAAACTTGAAACTACTTAAACAAAAAGTTACAGAGTTCAAAATTCAATTGAAAAATTTGCTTGAAGCCAAAAGATCTTACTCTTGGGCTTAGATCTCCAAGAAAGTGTTCATGTTCGTTGCATAGACACATGCATTGGCACTTTGGATTTTGGTTCATGGAACTGTTTTCTCCGCGCAGCTTCATTGAATATCACTACAGCATTAAGACTCCTTCGGACTCGTTCGTTTCGGTTTCTGTGGATTTGACGGGGTCGTCGTCGGGAATAATAGTGTTCTCATTTGTCCCTCTGCGTCGTCTTCTGATGTTGCCTGCAAGAGTTTTGATTGGCATGAAATGTTATAATAACATCAATTATTCTGTTTGTACGGCTTCTTATATATCATAGATCATGAACAAGATTTCAAGAGGTCAAAGTAGAGAACTGATTTACCCTTGTCAAGAATGCAAACCGCAATGACTCAATTTTTGCTCCTGCACAAAGCCTGAGGTCAAAACCAAGGGAATCTATCTCAATCAGCTTCACTTCCTGCAACATATAAAAAAAAAGGTTTGGTCTGATCATATTTTCATACACAAACTGCATCTGAATATTCACATTTTATTGTATGAAAAGAATATTCATGAAACCTAAAGAAACTCCGTGTCAAAAATTCAGGTATTTCAACGCGTAACTAGAGCTTCTAAAGTTAAGTTGCAGCTATTTTACCTCTGCTTGAATACTGTAATGTCTCCAACACAAAGATCTAAGGGCTTCAGCTAGTTTATCACCAGAATCTTCTAAACGGCTTATGATTCCAGCTGATGCATGAGCGACAGCATCAGGTTGTGCTTTTCTGACATCTTCCACTTCAACGTCAGTCTGTTCCCAAGAGTAAATGACACTACTAAGCATAGGCTTGCACCAAAACGCAGAGTCTAGATAAGAAGTAGAACTCGAAAACAGGAACCATAATATTTTCCAATTGCGAAACAAAGCAAGGGCAAGACACAAAGTTTTCCAGATAAACAGACAATGGACAGACAGAGAAGGGAAAAAAAAAACTCGCAAGGACATGGATAAATTTATAATAAAAAAAAAATGGTGAAGCTTTACTGCAAACCTGATCCCCTTGTGCTGTAATAAGCTGAATTCTTATCATCTCCAGCTTGTAAAATGCCACCACATTTCTCGTTTTCTCAGATTCGTCACCATCTGCCTTATTAATGTCTTCAATCTTTTCTTGTAAGTTTTCTACATCCTTGTTTCCCTTAGTACTTGTAGATTTGTTATCAGCAAATTTCTTTTGGATATCCGAATAATCTTCCACTAAGATATGACTCAAAAGTCCCTGGATGGCAAGGCCAGCAGACGGCTGATCCATCCAATCTACAGGATCATTAGAAGCAACCTAAAATTGGCAAATACACAAAGTTTGTTATGACTTGCATATCACTTTTATTTAGAATCACAGCACATTTTCTCAGAACTTGAGTTTAAAGTTAACCTCGGTCATTCTCTTTGCAAAAAACATGGGATGGCAACTCCTCATCGTTTCCAAATTTGCCCAGTCACCAAGCGATTCATCGTCATCCTCATCATCATCATCATCATCGTCATCCTCATCATCATCTTCGTCTTCATCTTCATCCTCGAGAACAGCAACCCATTCCTGAGGTCAAGAACATAGTTACTAGTGAAGCATGCTAAGGCATGGCAAACGTATTCCCCTAGAGTTTTTCAGTGACTTAATGAAAAAGGTGAAATAATATTTGTTAAACCTCCTCATCTTCGTCTTCTCCTTCATCCCCATCCTCCTCTCTGTCATCTTCTCCTTCACTTTCATCGTCTTCAGTTTCAAAGTCACTATCAGATAGACCCATCAGCTCCATTTCCTTGATCATCTCCATCGTATCAAAACCTACTATTACTTGCTGCAATGCAACCATAACTTCTTAAAGGTGGATAGAGAATAAGGTAGAGCAAAAAATACACCGAGCAGCATAGTCAGTTATAATCAATAGAAACATATTGAAGCTAGAAGCCTAAATGACTGCTTCTTGATACATGCTTGTGCATTTAGATTTAGAACTAAAAAATATAAGACATGTCACAAGTAGCTGCAATAGGTTATAGCTACTGTAACAGAAAAGAAGATCTCTCCACCGTGAAAGCTAGGATATTCACCATTTTATTAAAAGTTTCTGAGATGCATGTGATGTAAATAGGATATGCATGTCATGTGAAACATACCACATAATTATTATCAGAAGTAACAGACTGCATGATGTCCTCATCTTCCTTTACTTGAAAGTATAAATCTGCAGAGCATTCGGGTTATCCAATTTAGTTTTTGATGGTATTAGGTAGATTAAATATTCACACGGATGATTAAATTTTCTCTTACTTCCATTCTGATCTGTTATATAAGGTATATCAGGCCAGAGAATATTCTCATGAACTCCATCACCAACTGAACCAGTAAGCATCAGGGTTCCTTTATTGTTCACCTGAACATGACACACTACGGGAAATGTTAGATGCACAAAATGAAACCTGGATACTATATAAAAGACATTGAAAAAAAATGGAGGAACATATTCCCCTGAATACAATATCTTACATACGCTTTGTCAAGATAAAATGCTTTTCTCTATATTATAGGACTCTATAGAGGAATATGGAATATTGAAGCAACCCAGGATAACGGCAAGTGGAACCACTATATGCATTAACATGTAACTGCAACAATGCATCTAAAATAAGGCATTGGTCCAAACAATATTTTTACCAAAAAGGTAGCTTATGCAGATTGAAAGACGCAATATAACACCTCAATGATGGTTCTAGTAGTTTCTGCAGGTGAAAGCCTGGAGTCTCCAGCATTCTGTGGCAAAGAGGCTCTAATTTCTTCTGAAGGATGATACTTTGAATTCCCAGTTTGCTTTTCTGGATCTGAAGCTGATTCTAAGTACTCGGCTGTGGCTTGAGTTCGAGTTCTCCTCGGATATTTTCTTGTTAAATGGTCACTGCTGTACTTCAGAAATCCATTCCTAGAAAAGTGCATATAAGTCAATTCATTAGTTTACAACAAAAGGTAATATGAATGTACATACAAATACGTAGAAAACAAAAAGAGATTGAAATGTTAAGGGCATCTCCACATTTTACTACAGGTGAAAGTATTTCACACATGAAGGATGATACATACACACTTTCATGTATACTCACAAACTCAAACGACAAGAAATTCAGTCTCAAGTCATAGTTTACAAGTCAGTATTGGCAACACCAGAACAAAAATTCAAAAGAAACTTTAACTGGTTCCAAGGATCAACGAAGTACATAACATAGTGCTATATAATCACTAAACACCCACTTCACTCTAAATTTACCATTCACATTGACAAGAAATATATGGCATAGTAGTATAAGACCCCAAGTACTAATGCACTAAAGATAAGCTGTTCAAATACTAGAATCTAACATCTTGATAAAGCCAAAACTAGAAGCTCTTGATTCAAGCTTGATGTTGAAGAAAAACCCAAAAAACTTCCTTTCTTTTGGCAAAAACCGTAAATTTGGTGACGAAACAAAGTGAAGCTACAGTACCCAGCAGTATTGTTGAGACGCTGAGGCTGAAAAACGCGGCGGGACGCATAATGGAAGCAGCTCACTCCCTCCTCCCTGCTCGGTGCAGGACGATACTCTGCAAACGTATGAGAGAGCATTTTTGAGGAATTTAAAAAACAGAGGAAAGTGAAAGAACAGAACTTCGGCTACCAAATCCTCATTAGAACTGATTGTTGATTAACAGAAAACAAAAAATCATGAACAGAGAGAAGAATAAGAGATTACGGAGTAACGCCGTTGAAGAGCTGAATCCGGTGGAGAGACGAACGGCCATAACCGACTCAATCATCGGTAAGATAATTCTTTAACCTGAGCTCTCTCTTCTAACTTCTCTGTCTGAGCTCAGAAGCTGGAGAGGGATTTGCAGATTAGGCTATCTCTTTTGGGGGGCTTCCTTACAGCTGATGACGTGGCATATTCGCATTGGTTGTATTTGTAACCCAATAAGATGCTGTCCAAAAAGGTGTGTACTTTCGTTATCATCAAAACGCTGCGTTTTCTTTTGTAATGTTTATTTATAACATTAATTTCACCAATAGTCACCACAAGAGCAAACACCAAATCGGAACACATGAAACCTATTGGTGTCTCTGATGATGATCTCGCGACAAGTTATCTGTGAGATAAGCTTTGCTGCGACATGACAATCTCCACAAATCCTAAGGTTCTTCGTTATTCTTATGGCATTACTGTCTTCTTCTCCTTCCTCTGTGTTCATCAATGCAAACACAATGGCTAATTTCTCACTGTGAACAGCTAAATGCGTCTCCTTATCTTCTTCTTCCACATCGTGAAGCGCCGATTCTGAATCAGGAACATACCCTAACTCTTTCATTTTCCTTACTAGAACATCCAGCTCTCTGTAAATCTCACCGGATTGTGCGTGTGACCTGTCGCCTACTAAGAATGTATAAACTTCTCCATTCACCTCAACGTTGCTCGCTCCAGGATTCTTCTTTAACCCTTTTCTCTTCATTAGATATCTGATGTTTGTAACCTCTTCCCATTTTCCAGCCTTTGCGTATATGTTAGAAAGCAATACGTAATAACCTGATTGCTCAGGTGCTAACTGAAAAAGCTTATCAGCTGCTAGTAGACCGATGTATGTATCGGAGTGGACCCTGCAAGCACCTAACAATGCTCCCCAAACTCTCTCGTTCGGTTCCATTGACATTTCTTGTATGAATCTATAGGCTTCTTTCACTTCTCCGGCTCGGCCAAGAAGATCCACCATACAAGCAAAATGCTCTAACCTAGGAGTAATCTTGAAGTGATCTGTCATGAGTTTGAAATAACTCCGACCTTCTTCTAGCAACCCCGTGTGGCTACAAGCAGCAAGTATTGTGACAAACGCAATTGAATCAGGGACGAGACCCGAGTCTTGCATTTTAGAAAACAATGCCACGGCGTCACGGCCTTTTCCGCTGACTCCATAAGCTGAGATCATAGCTGTCCAAGAAACAACGTCACGGGACTTCATGTTCTCAAACACATCTCTCGCTCTATCTAGACATCCACATTTTGCGTACATATCAACTAATGCGTTCTCTAACAACAGATTCGGTATCCGCTTCTTCCTCTCGATGTATCCATGGATTTTCTTACCAAGAGACAGAGCAGATGTATCTCCACAAGCAGGTAATACACTTGTGATTGAGACTGCATCAGGTTCGATTCCATCAGCTTCCATTCGGGAATACAATTCAACGGCTTCAAGAGGCATCGCGTTTTTCATATACACACCGATCATCACATTCCATGAAACCAAACTCTTTTTCCCCATTTTCAAAAACATATCTTTAACATACATAACATTATTCGTTGTCGTGTTGGTGACTGCTGGTAACAGACTAGCCATCGTGCCAGCGTCGTGGCTTATCTTCACGGATTCCATTTCCCTACAAACCTCCAAAGCATCATCAAATCTCTGATTTTGCGCATACCCAGCAACTAACGAGTTCCAAGAGACCACATCTCTCCTTGACATCTCATCAAGTACAAGCCTTGCTTCAGATAAAAATCCACACTTTCCATACATAGAAACTAAACCATTCCCAACAAACAAAGTCGAAGAGAGCCCAACTCTTGTAGCGGACCCATGGATTTTCTTCCCAATGACAATATTTCCAGAGCAAGAACACGCCTTTAGAACACACGGGAAAGTGTAATGATCGGGTCTAACATTACAGCCGCACATCGTCCCAAACACTTGAATACCTTCACGGTATAACCCGTTATTCACATAGCTCCTGATCATGACATTGATGATGATTACGTTTCTCTCAGGAATTTCGTCAAACACCTTGCGTGCTGACGCCGCATCTTTTAGAGAAGCATAAGCTCTCATAAGTTTAACGCCCAAAGAAGAATCGCAACGTAGGTCTTCAAGAATGATTCTGGAGTGGACTGTTGTAATGGTTTTGAGATCTGGGTAAGTGTCCAGTACCTGACCCAGCAAGTTGTCATGAAAAGATGTCCCATGTGTTGATTTCGATTCGAATTTCGGTTTGGGTGCAGAAGAAGCTACTTTCCTGGTTTGAAGTTGTCTGAATTTCGGAAAATGACGGAGACGAAGAACGACATTGATACGTTTCATGAGCTTTGAGCTTGAGCTTCTTCCTCATCATCTCTAGGGACAGCAACGGTGACAAGGTATGGGTAAACCGGTAATAAAGATTAACCGCCCAAAGCTAACTTAACCGAATCAGACCAGCCAAACATGGGCCGTTGAGTTTTCCTGTGAAATGGGCCCGGCCTTTTTATATAGGAGGAAATTCTTAGAACAATATTCGCACAGACACAATCTTTTTAGTTTGGGTTGACTTAGCCTTAAGCAAATCATTGACTTGTGACTCAACACCTTCCAGGCTTCTTCTATCCTTGAAAACCATCCTTGGACAAACCTTGATCTTCCTCTATGGAAAATCTTCTTAACATATCATCTCGTTTCTCCTTGAGTTCTTGCATAGTTTTCCGCAGAACCTCGAGATTGGCCTCCAGCATGAGAACGTGGTTCCGTTGACCAAATAAGCAGCCACATACATGATTTAGATCACATGGTATTTGTAGTGATACACAGTTTCCCATATTGCTCAAACTTTCAGAAAGCAAACAAAACGATGTAGGAAACAACGTGAGAGAAGAGGATGAACATCTTCTTCCTTAAGAAACTAAATTTCCACTAAAACCCCTTTCTTATAGTATTGTTCGAGTACGGTAATGGCTTAAAACTTACAGGTACACACTTTCAAACAATCGACCGGTTCAAAATCTGAGGTATAGAACATGATCAAGATGCATATACACCATCGAAATGCAGGACAGTATACCGGGCTATGTGAACCGGTCTAAATCCTGGTTTGAAACCGCGACAGCTCCAGAAGACCCAATATTGGCCAAGCAAACTACAAGTTCTCTTTGTAGTGAGAGGCAGAGCAATGTAGGATTTCAGAGTCCGGCTTCTTATAGATAAGCTTGGTGTGAAGGATAGTATCCACCATTGAAACAGCTTCCACGATATGCTTGCCTTTGTTCAACATCACACAGCTTACCCTGCAAATATTCAAAATCCAAAATTAGACAAAGTAACTGTTAAGTTTTAGTTTTTTTTGGTTTGGAGCAAAAGATTTGACCTTTTGCCATTTGCAGCATCTGTGATCTCAGCTCGAGTTGGAACACCGGATTTGACAAGTGATTCCAGAACCTGAGTTGCCAAGATTACCGGTACACGAGCAACTTTACAAATAGCTACAATCTCTTCTTGTATATTAGACAATCTCTCCCATCCACATTCCACTGCAAGATCACCTCGAGCTATCATAACTCCCAGAGGATTCGAACACTTCATTGCCTCTAATAGAATCAAGGGTAAATTCTCAAACCCACTTTCCGTTTCAATCTTGAGAACAACACCCAGCTCATTAAGTTTCCTTTTCTTAAGCTCTTGCCGAAGAACGGAAATATCATGGACATCGCGTATGAATGAAATACCAACCATGTCAGCATGTGCAGCTACAAATTCAAGATCTTTGATATCTTTTGATGTGATGCCTTTGAAACGGATATCACTCTGGGGAATGTTAATGGACTTCTCTGATCCTAGTTTTGTACCCTTTGGACCTGCATGAGTGATGGAGACAATTACCTCGGAAGGGCTAGCTCCTTTGATTATTCCCCAGATTTTGCCATCATCAAAACCAATGGTTTCGCCAGGCTTGACAGAATTGAACAAATAACCGGAAGGACAAGTTAGCCTATGAGCTCCTGGAACAGTTACAGAAGGTTCATCGAACGATCCTTCTCGGGTTATGACTAGTAAATCTCCCACTTTGAGCCTTACAAAAGATTCCTTGGGAGGAACATCCACCACTCGTCCAACCAGCCGTTTCCCTTTCTTTCCCTTAACGCATAACTCAGTTCCAGTCTCAATATAAGCAGTGTCAAAACATTCAGCCACAAACCCGGTACTGGAGAAAACATCAAACTCTTTTGAGATTCTAAGCATCTTCTTTTTCCCTCTAGCATCACATAGTCTTACAGAATCACCAATTTGGAGACCAGCAAGGAAATCCTGGTCTTGCACAAATACAGTAGCATCAGGCGAAAGGTGAGCAGGAGGTTCTGTTCCAGTGAGAGAGAGCCACACCACAGCAGGAGAAACAACATTTCCATAAGCATCTTTCTTGGGTGAAACTTTTATCACGCAGGGGCCAGGTTTTAAGGTACCGGTTCTCAGCTTTGGTCCCGCTAAATCCATAAGAACGCGGCATGGCATCTCTAGCATCTGAGAGGTTCTTCTTACTCTTTTGATGATCTCACCCCAAATGCTCGGGTCTCCATGTGCGCAGTTTATACGGATAACAGAAGCGCCAGCTTTAAGAACATCGGTTATAAAGGTTTCACTCTCAGTTGCTTCTTTACCGACAGTTACCATGATATGAGTACTTCTTCCCTCATGAAGTTTTCCAAATAATAACTCTTTATATGATTTATATGAAAATACTCTTCCTTTATCATTCTTCTTAGTACTCTTACCCTTCTGCTGCTTGGGATATGCATCATTCCGAGATTCCATCGCATCATTCTGTTTGCTATACGGAGAGTTCATCAACAGATTAATGGTGGAGTTAAGGCTGGCGAGGACAGCCAGATTGTTGTTGTCTAAACTTGACAGACCAAGAGAAGCAAGATAGCTGTTGAGCTGCTCAGTGTCCAGTGACCTCAAAGCCATATAATGAATTAAGTTTGTCGCACATTCCAGATATTTGCTGCAACCGACAGTATTAGGAATTAGGCGATAGCAAAGCCGAAGAAATAAGTAATGCAGAGGGATATGGCTTGACAATAATGCAAGATTTGATATTTCTCTATGTTGAAAGGACTTTCGATTTGGAGGGAGCATAAGAACACTTAGGTGGTAATAAAATGGTTAGATTTATAAATGTCAACGGACCTGTCACATGACTGAAGTCGAGAAGCATTCCACTTCTCTGCTGCTAATAGATGTGACCGAAGGGCGTTCAGTTTTTCGAGAACACTAGCCACATTTTGGTCTCCAATGCTTCCTCCAGAGTGGTATGTTTCCAACTCGAGACGAGAAAAATCAACTTTAGACTCTGGAAAGTCGCTACGTTCTGTGGAGGTATTATCACCAAAGATAGCGTCCAACTCAGCTCTGCGTTTCCCGTTCCTCGAGGCAAAAGCTAAGGTTCTCGGAACACGGATTTTCATCTGATTAAGTGATAACAGAAAACTCATTTTAGGCTGGCTGTTCATGTGATGTCTGCCGGAGAAGCAAAGAGTCTTGCCCCTTAACAAGTGTTTAGATTCAATTGCTACCATATCGACTAATTGGACCACCTGAGAAACGAAACATAAAGAGCGAAAACAATAACAGACATATATTAGCTCAAGAGAAAGGTAATGTGTCTCAACAAAAATGAATGCTAAAGTGACAAAAATACAAGCAAGATAATACAATTATGAGCTTGACCGGTTGTTAACGGAGAGATATATCTACTCACATTGTTATGTGTTGTCCATAGATTTGTGACTGAAGTAGCAGAAGTCATATACAAAGTCATCTGTCCAGTGATAACAAAAACTGATCAGGTGGGAAAAAAAGCTATACGATTAAATGGTCGAAACAGAAGGAAGCAGATAGTGAAGAAGAGGAGGCTAAGAGAGAAAAATCGAATTGAGACAAATACGTTTGTCTAAGGTTTCATGTTTATTAACTTTGTGAAATAATCTTACAAAAAAAAAATCTTACAAAGCAACAAGACTCAAAACCGATGCAACTAGAAATATGAAACAGGGAATATTTCCTTTTCTCAGATGTAACGTACTTAGATTATTACACCACTTTGAACAGCACTAGGCTTAATAACCCACAAACGCAGTAAAAAAAAAAAAAAAAAAAAATCAAGTTCGTGAAATGCAAAATCAAGCTTACGAGAAAATTAAAATCCAGGAAACAATCATGGGAGGTGTTCATTCATAAATGATAAATCATAATCATAGGACATTACGAAATCTGATAATATGTCTACAAGGATATATCAACCTAATTAAATCCACCGGAAGATTTTATTTCGGATATAACATTCTGGAGGAAAAAAAAAAACAGGAGATGAGCATGAGAAGTACCTTTGTTATGGAGAAGCGGTTGATTCGGAAAATCTCTTCGCACCGTCTTATGGAGGAGAAGAAGAAGAAGAAGAAGAAGAAGAAGAAGAAGACGAAGAAGAAGAAGACGACTTAGATTTCTCAACTCAGAAGAAGAAGAAGAATGGCGAATTTTCAAGGAGAAACAAAAAAGTGTGGTTAAGGATAAAATTGGAGTGTGGCGAGCGCGTGCCAGATTCTTACCAGGCCCCAACATCTCGCTGAATCTAGCCCCATTTACGACGACGCCGTTTTGTTTAACCTATTGATACAAATAGAACCATTCGGTTTAACCAAACCGATTCCGGAAAAAAGGATTGCTAATAAAGAAACAGCTTTGGCTTATTATTATTTTATTTTATAAGTCTGACACATTGGCTATATATAACGCAATTACTTTTTTTCTCCTTTTTTAAAAGGAAATTTCGTTAAAACATGATTTGGAATTTTTTCGAGAAGAAAATAATCATCACAAAAGTAAAAGGAAAAGATGAGAAAGTTTAAAAAAAAAAAAAAGTCAACATGGACTAGGGTTTAGCAAGCTTTTTTATACATAAATACAATACCTAAAGGAAAGCCAAATTAAGTAAGAGCTAGAGATCATGGCATCGTTGAGAAAAAGAAAGAGATCAAAGAGAGCTTTGTACTGGATAGAAAGAAGAAGAAAAGGCAAAGGAAAACCAAATATCATAGATGATTTACCTGAGAGCTTGCTATTGCTCGAGATTTTTTCCAAGCTACCTAACCCTAGAGATTTCGTGGCTTGCAAAAACGTGAGCAAGCGATGGAACTCTCTAATATCTTCTTCTTCTTCTTTCCATCATAACCCGAGCTTGGCTTTGATCCTCAACACACATCCTCAATATGCTACAAACGACATTTGCTTGGAGGGTTGGAAAGGATTCAGCTTACACAACTATGTCGATCCCGAGTTTGATTCTCCGGTTTGTGTTCTAGCCTCCTGAAAAGATGTCTTGTTGTGCATGAAACTTTCATCTGAAGAATTCTACGTTGTGAATCCTGTGACTATGCAATGGACTCGTCTTCCTGACACCCCCATCAATTCGAATTGGAGGCTCCCTGTTGGATTAATAGGGAATGGGACAAAAGGCCTATACCATGTTGTCTGGTTGAGATTCTCTACACCTTCTTCTTTTAAACTATTCTTGTTTGATTCTATGCTCGGTACATGGAAAGGCACTACGGTTCACCATCCGCCTTGGTCACAATCCGGATGGTGTCCAACTCAATACCAAGCCTTGGTCTTTAAAGGAGCTTTGCATTGGTTAGCAGAGGACGGGCCTGTCCTGGCTTACAACCCTAATGATCGAAACACATGCCTACTCATCCATCGTTCCCACGAGATGTGCCATGCTTCTTATGGTGGCGACGCGATTGTTTCAGAGACCTTAACCGTCTCCATGGGCCATCTACGCATCCTTCAGCTCGTTGCAGCTGTTGACCATCACCATCTCTCGATTTGGACACTCGTGGACTACAAACAATCCACATGGAAACAAGAGCATGATCCCATCTCTTTCACTGACCTTCCATGGCTGCAAGACTGGACATATTCTACCCAACACAATATGTCCGACCTCCTCATGTCACGTTTCATGATGCATCCAAAAACCAAAGAGCGCATTCTTTCTCCACAACCTTTATGTTGTCATCCATACAATCCTCTTCTTGTTTACTTTTGTTCGCCTGAGAGCATAGTCTCTCTTGACGCTGCAACAAAGAAAATGCAATTAGTTACCAGACTCAGCAAAAGTAGCACAGACGGCGATTACTGGAATCACTATGACAAGGTGATACCAATGACAATGCACTTAGATCCCTCTCTAGTTCCAGACCATGGCCACGTACTGCAGCGACGTCGTAAACACAGATTCTTTAGAGTTTAGATGGAAATTAGATGCCACGTTTCGTCAGACTACTTTGTTTTTATAGATTACTATGCACTTATATGTATATATACAAATTAGCTTCTTACAAGGCTGCATTATCAAAATCTCCTTTATATAACTAATAGTCACCAAATTAATCTCCCTTCTAAATCCTACTAAAACCTACATTGAATTCCGGGTGGATAAAAAGACCAAGGCATGAAGCATAATATATATACCGATGAGGTTCGACCATAAATGATGCCTAAATATATATATTTTAGAAATAAAAAGGATATGTGACAACATGACTGGAATAAAAGGATCTGCACCTCGAAGAAGACCCTGTTTCAAGCTTGGTGTAGATATTTGCTGAAACGAGGATCAATAATAGCATCTTTGAACCTGTAATGATAAAGAGTGTCAAGTGCAGCGGTGAAGGAAAAGTGTAAGCATGTTTCAGGTAAATCAAAGCCAGTTAAAAAAATTACAAGCAAGGGATACCTCTGAGAAGGATCTATAGCTATAACAACGCACATCATAAAAAGCATGTTTTTGTCACACTAGGGAATACAATGTTAATAAACAGCAAGCTGATTGTCCACACAAGACGATTTTAAGAACTCAACACAAAATGAGTAGCATACCGTGCTCTCACTGTGGTAAGCAGGGTGCATAAGAGTAACCGATGAGTAGCAGCCAAAGCATCGCTTGCAGGGAGAAGTTTCTTTCCTGAGGAGATCACCAATATGAATACCATGCCAAGCTGGAGAAGGGAAAGGAAATGGGAAAAAAAAAAAATTAAGAAAACACAGCCTATGATTTCACATCCTTTCTCCTAGATATAAACAAAATTCTGGTAGTAAAATAATTAACTTTATTTTTGTTTGATATCATCCACCTCATAATAGACTATACATTTGGTCAGAGAATATCGTTATTAATAGTTTATGTCAGTTGCATTCCCAGTGAATGAATCATCAAGGTACAGAGGATTCTTTGGATCAATTACTTTCGAGAACACAAAGGCTATAGAGCTAGCCAGTTTCCGTACCAGATCTCCTGGTCCTGGGTTCTCCAGTCTACCTGTTGGCAATAATAAGCACAAGAAATAAGACCGCAGAAGCATGTAAGTTCTTTACCCAAGATACCGAGAGAGAATACAGCTAACCCCTTGAAGAATATTGTGCATTACATCCTTCGTTCTGTCTAGTTCCTCTCTTGACATGTTCTCCAGGCAAACCCAAAGAGCTGTAGTTATATCTGCAGCATATATTATGGGAAACATGAACTGAAAAACTATAACAGTAACAGGAAGATTAAAACATTGCTTCACCATCTAAACATTGATAAATAAAAAAGGTCCTCTTGAAAGCTACAATGTGTGATTTAATTATAGGCATAAATCAAGTTTAAAATTCAGAAGAGGATACAAGCTTGCTGCTCCAATGGGACGGACTGCAGAAACTTCCCTTTTGACCAAACCGAGGCTGTTTGCTGCGTTGTTTCAAGCAGTCCTTGCGTGATGTCACCTTTAGCAAGTGTGGGCACTCAAGAACCGAAAACTTTAAGATCCATCGCAGACAATAGATAGGAAACACTTTCCCATAGCAAAAATTTGTCAACAAATATGGACCTGAAAAACAAAGCCCAAAATTATTTGCAAAATAGACTAAAGTGGGAAAAACCATAAGACAGTAAATATGTTTCCATTGACAAAAGACCGCATTATTTCACATGATTAGCATGGGAATTGAGATCGAAGTAAATAGCGAATATAAACAAAGCTGCCAAAGAAAACATTTTGCTTGCCTCACTGATAATTGATGTTTCACATTGCAATAAAACAAAGTCCAAATAGTCCAGAAAAAGCTTCGACATCACTTGCCTGCTCAGCATATAGCTGCTGTAGAAGTTGTTCAGCCATTTTCTCAACAGCACACGGATCTGTCACCGGTTCCATAGTTTTCGACCAAATCTGGGGTGCAGGGTCCAACTGAAATGTTTCAATCTCAACTGTAATTGATGTTTCAGTCTCAACTGAAATGTTTCAATCTCAACATCACTTGCCTGCCTCACTGATAATTGATGTTTCACATTGCAATAAAACAAAGTCCAAATAGTCCAGAAAAAGCTTCGACATCACTTGCCTGCTCAGCATATAGCTGCTGTAGAAATATGGAAGCAGGAGAGCCAATCCGAGGCAACATCTGCAGTTAAGAAACAAGAATTAGTTGAAGATGAACAAGCATAACTTCCAAGGAAATAACAATTAGTAAAACTAAAATCAGAAAATGTGAGATTGATTAACTTACCAAGCAGCAAAACGCGAGCAAACGTTGGAAAAGACACCCCTTGGTAGAACGTTTGCGACCAATCACTGAGAGGCTACAGACCTGTGTGGCGACCAGATAGAGAGCCATAGAAAACGATTCAGATAACACAAAAACACTGATAGATACAAACCCTTTCTCTGCAATTTTGATGGAAAAAACAAAATCCAATTGAAAACAGAGACAATTACAGTAAATCGTGGAGAAGGGACTGAGGAACAAGTGACTTCGATTACCGGAAAATAACGATGGATCGACTGGGAAGAGAAGAAAGGCGACGGCGCAGATCACCAGTCGAAGAGATAGCAACCAAACTTTTGGAGAATTATATATCAATTGTTAACCAATCACCTATACTCAGGTCTTCTTCTTTTCTTCCATTTGGAGAAGAAGACGATATGCGATCTGAGTCAGCGAGTCCACTCCAATTTTTTTTAAAATTCAAGTATTCCCACACCTTCTTCTCTGTAGCTTAGCGAAAAATTCAAAAAAAAAATGGCTCGTCCAAGAGGAAGAAGAAGCATTGCTCCTCCTCTCGCTCTCACGGAGATTGAAGGTTCTGGCGACGATCATCGTGCATTCCGCCTGAATTTCTACGGCACTCACCTCAATGTGAGGGTTACTCACAAGCCTTGTGCTGTACGGACGTGGATTCGGAATGTGCGACACCATAATCGGCGTTTCCTCCGCCAACGCCGATTGGTTGTAGGGCTAGGATTGGGGGATGAGCTTACCGATGGCGCTGTCTCGACAATCCATCTCTCCGTTGGCAGAGAATGTCTCATCATCCAACTCGCGAAACTCCTCGGCGATCGCCGTCGTGGCCGCCTTCCGAATATTCTCACAAGTTTCTTCTCGGACGAACGAGTCCACTTCGTAGGCATATCTAACCATGGTCACGCAACTAAACTGGAGAGATCAGGGATCATAATCGCTAACATCCAGGATCTAAAGGATAATTTGCTCTGCGACGAGAACGACAATCCTTCCTACAAAGAGGTTCTCGAGGAATAAGATCGGTTTGAAGCATCTGTGAGTGAGAATTCTTACTATGTGTTGCTTGCTTTGATATAACTATAATCATGCTTGTGTGTTCTTCCTTTGATTTCCACGATCAGATACATACTACATTAGCTACTTACTATATGTCTTGTGTGTTTGCTTGAATTTCAAAACGCTTATGATAAACTTTTGTATGGGGATTGTCTTCTATATTAATGTCAATCGATCGATACAAGATCGGGTGCAATGAGGAGAAAGTGAACATCTCTAAGGCTTATGTTGCCTACTGGCTTCTCACTTCTCCTTCCAATGACGGGTATGCCTCCGATTCTCTTTCTCCTCATCACCTTGCTTCATCCTCATAGCTAGCTAGATCTGAAACATAAATGATTGATAATCTATTAGAAGAAGAACTCAATGGAGCTATATGCACTGACCTATATATATATATATGATCCTTTGACATAATGGGAAGACCGACTTGAGAGAGAGTTTTGATTCCCCAATTCCTGATCGTGTGATTATGCTCACTGCACGTCCAAAAAAGGAAGATCGATGTTCCATAAGAAGCAGGTATCTCGTACTAGATAGGTACAACAAGAAGACAATGAAAAACAGGACAAGGTAACTTAGTCCATGAAACCTTACTGAGAATGATGTTGAGGTTCCCATCAAGGGTTGAAGCAACACAAACTCTTGAACCGCATTATATATGAATTCCCAACGACAAAAGAGAGCCTAATTACAAATGCAGTCGAGAAAGGAATAAAAGAATATGTCCCCTAATTCTGTGACAAGTAAATAGAAACGACGTAGCCGAATCCAAAAGAAGCATCTATCTATAATAAAACTACTAACAAATATATACGATCAGAACTAAATTCTTTACTAAAAAGATTCCAAAATGGCGTGTGTCATGTCCATCTTTTTTTTGTTTTTAGTGTATAATAACAACTAAGTGTAACAAAACAATCGATGCACCAGTGGTCTAGTGGTAGAATAGTACTTTGCCACGGTACAAATCCGGGTTCGATTCCCCGCTGGTGCAGTATTGAGCAATAATGAAAATTGGCTTCAGCTATAGTTGGGTCCTTAGCATAGTTGTGATGTCTTCGCCGCCACAACTAGCTATCTATATAAATTTTTTGATTAGATCAAATACTTGGGTGCAAATATATATAGGATGGTTTGCGGGTTTGATTTTCTACTAGATAGAAGTTAAATGTTTTTGTTTTCTTTTATTTAAAAATTTTAAAACGATTGGAAATGTTGTAAAAAATGTTTTGTTTTTCTTTTGAATATAATTTAACATTAAATTCAAAAAATAAAAAAAAAGTATAATGTGACCCCTCTTTCTATCAAATAGGTTCTCTGAGTGCTACAGAAAGTGAACAAAATTTTTGGCTTCTGATACATGGACTATAGGGTTTAGCAAGCTTTTTTTATTCATAGATATGAAAATAAATACAATACTAAAGGAAAACCAAATTAAAGTAAGAGCGATGGCATCGTTGAGAAAAAGAAAAAGAGTTAATTTAGTTCCAGAGATATCTTGTCCTTTACGGACTATAAAATGTTCCAGAGATATCTTAAGTACGCATTAATATTGATGTAGTTTAGTTTTAATTAATTTTTCTTTTTCAGAAAAAACTTTGATGCTTATAACTTGTTGATCAAACTTAAGAATTCATCCTCCTCATGTATACAAGATAAGATGTTATGTATGGCTTCCATGCATATATAGTGTTTTTTTCCTTTGTTTTTTTTTCAATGGCATCTCAGATCATGAGATGGTATCAACAAAAAAGTGTCAACAATTATACAACTTTCGAAATTCACATTAAATAATTCTCAGTTTTTTTTTTTTTTTTGAAACTTAATTCTCAGTTTTTAATAAATGGATAAAATAAATATTCAAATTTGCTTTGATCATACAAACAATTAAATGCTCATTAAATATGTTCCGAACCGAAATCGATTTCCACTTCTCAAAATCCCCATAAGCAAATTGGAGAAAAACAAAACCTTATATTTCCATTTTGTTTTTTTGAACTAGGTTTTTGTATTTCCATTTTTCCTTCTCCAAATCGCGTTGCAAGCCCAAAAATCGACCCTGACGCATATGGATTTTGATCCTTCTGTTTACATGAGATGGTTCCATCTTTCTACCATATTCGGAAAAGGGCCGAAAAAGGTTTAAAACTCAAAATTTGGGCATCGTAAACCGTACTCATGGTCTTTAGACCTTTGGGAAGCACTCACAGACTTTTCGAAAAGGTGCAGACGGAGGCGTGGTTCCACACGGTCTAAGATTGGCGTCGTTCCGAAGATGCGACGTTTTTTGAATGAAAAAACAAAAGAAAAATCAAGAGAAAAAAAAGAGGAGTGCAACACGAAGACTTCCCAATGTCACCCATCCTAATACTACTCACTCCCAATCACGCTTACCTACGAAGTTCTGATGGGATCTGATGCATTAGTGCTATGATCTAGGTCTGTCAATTTAATCACAAACCCGCGGGACCCGCGGAGCGGGTGCGGGTCGAAAAATTCACACAGCAAAAACGCGGGGTGGGTACGAGTCAACTTCGTAAAATGCAGATTTTGCGGGTACACCTGCAGGAACCTGCGGGTTTAAAAAAAAAACAAATTATATATATTTATGTAGTTATTAGAACTAAAATATTATATAATGTATAAAAATTAATTAACACATTTTGACTTTTAAAAATTTATTTTGGTATTTATGTTTTGTACTTATAATTATTTATATTTTTGGACAAAAATTATTTATTATTATTTAACTATATATATTTTTAGCTAGGTTTTTTTTATTAATATACCCGCAGGTACCCACAAATTTAAGCGGGGCGGGTACGGGTTAGCTTATTTTGTCTTATGGATTTTGCGGGGTGAGTCGTCGCGGGTCAAATTTCTTGTGAATTTTGTGGGGCGGGTCATCCCGGGGCGGATTTGACCCGCTTGACAGCTCTAGTATAAACGCATACGTTAATATATGTATCGCAATAGCATTTATACTTTTATGCTCACTCATGAAAATGAAATCTTCCGGCATGGCCCCACTTGATACGTGCCCAGATTCTTACAATACCTCACATTTCGCTGAATCTAGGATCATTTACCACGACGCCGTTTTGTTTAACCTATTGATAGAAATAGAATCATTCAGTTTAACCAAACCGATTCCGGAAAAAAAGATTGGTGGTAAAGAAACAACATTGGCTTATTATTATTTTATTTTATTTAAGCCTGACACATGGCTATATACAAACACATTGAAACGATAAAAATGTGTTCACCGGCTATATACAAAGACATTCGACCAATTAATGAACCCAATAAAACGATACAAACACATTTCTAAGCATAACATTTGTTCAACACAACACTCTCAATCGGAATCTTATCCGCCGGAAAATCACAGTCCATCGTAGCTCCCTTGTCCGGCAACAAACTGCACGGCTCCGGCTTAACCCTGCTCGTAACTCCGGCGACATCCGTACAGTTCCACTGAAGCTTCTTCGTGGTCGGCGACAAAGCTATAGTCACATTCGACATACAAATCCCCTTAAAAGGATCGTTCTTGATCCCTTCGAGCTTCGCGGAGATCGTAACGTTCTCCGCCGTCATGTCACGGTAGTTGATATTGCTGATCTCCGGCAACGCCTTGGGATCGAAGCCTATGGGATGCAGTTTATACGAACCGGTCATCCAGAAAACGTATTTCATAGTCTTCATCGTAAACCTCCGAGCGAAAATGTCCTTGACGTAGCCGCCACGACCAATCGCCGTTTTGACTCGGATCGCGGATTGCGTGTTGATTAGAGTCACGTCTTCGATTCTAACGTCTTTGATTCCTCCCGACATTTCGCTTCCGATGGCTATGCCTGCGCTGTCGGGAGAAACGCAAGTGAGACGTCGGATTGAGAGCTGTTGCGTTGGGATTGCGGTCGCGATTCCGAATTGGTCGATACCGCTTTTGACCGCGATGCAATCGTCTCCGGACGTTACTGAGCAGTCCTCTATTAATGTGTTGGTGCAAGAATCTAACCAAATCAAGAACATGAGTGTTTAATAAACCAAATGAACAAAATAAACATGATATTTTCTTAATTAGAACGTTTTCATTAGATTATCATACGAAAAACGTTATATCATATAGAATTTAATGTGATACATACATACCTGGGTTGATTCCATCGGTGTTAGGAGAATCGATAGGAGCATCGATCTTAATATTTCTAACGATGACGTTTTTGCAATACACAGGATGTACATTCCACATCGGAGAGTCGGTCAAATCGATATCCGAGATCTGAATGTTTTCGGAGAAGATGATTTCGATCAACAAAGGTCTCGATATCGACTTGAAACCACCGCTTCGATACTTCACCCACCATGACTTCCCTTGTCCATTGATCGTCCCTTTGTTACCTAATAAAATTTAGCAAATTTGATCTTATAAATCAAATGTACATTTTGGTTCCATCTTGTAATCTTTATAAATTGTTTGATGGATATTTGTTGTGCTTACCGGTGATAACAACATCTGTTAGGTTACTTCCGTAGATTAAACTAGCAAACCTTGCATCTCCATATGACGGCAAAGGCGGAATCATAGGATATTCAGATTCGTCCTGTTAATTTGTTTTAACCAAATTATGATTATTATTCTTACACCAATTATTTACCTCAAATCGAATTGTTAATTTCTTCTTTTGACACATTCCTATATAAGCTAAAATTTTGAAGGTAGATATTACCTGAGAAGCAAGAATAGTTGCACCTTGTTGGATAAACAAAGTAAAATGGCTTGTGAGGTTGAAACTTCCGGTGAGCCATTGACCCGGCGGAACAATGAGTTGTACTCCACCGTCAGCAGCCAACGGAGTAAGCTTGCTAATGGCTTCTCTAAACGCTTTCGTGTTCGAGGTTTTTCCATCACCAATAGCTCCAAAATCCGTCAAAACCGCACTGTGTTTCCGGCAATTTATCGCCAAATATTCTATACCTTTCTTGCTTTCAATGCGGGATTCCATCATCGGAAAACCGGATATTGTTAATACCACTAGTATACACAAACTTGTCTGAATCATCTTCATCTGTAAGAAAATGAATCCATCAGATATCTCCCTTGATTCATTTAGAAATGAGACAAATAAATGAATCACTATTTGAAAAAAAAAAAAAAAAAAAGTGAATCAAGAACAATTACCTTTGAATTTGAGAGTTCTAAGAAAAACTCCATTTACCGGATGATATACGAAATTATAGAAAATGATAATCAATATCCATAAGTCGAAAGGAAACAAATCGAGAATAAAATGGTAAAATCTGATCTACATAAACACTCGATCTCATAAATTTATAGATTGTGGTTGTGTATTGATTTACCAAATAAGCAAAATGTATTGATTTCCCTAAAGATAACCTATTTTTCTTTTATTAAACCAATTCAATTTTAGATAACCTCTTTTTCTTTAATAAGGACAAATCTATTCAACGGTCAGGGATTACAGACGTTGTGATTAGTCCATTACAACATCTTAAATGTGGATTGAGTGTTTTCAACATCTTAAATCTCAAAGTCACCAATAGTCATTACATGAACATCTCCCATCTCTAAAATGATGAAAACGATTCAAATCTCTCAATACAATCTCTCTACCAGAAACTGTCGTTATATATTTCATCGCGTTATGGCAGTCTCCGCAGACCCGTAAGTTCTTGAACACCCTTACCGGTCTTGATTTCCCTGTGCTTATAAGGCCAAACGCAACCGCGATTTTCTCACTGTGCTGATACAATAATCTCTCCTTCTCTGCCTCATCACCCTCTTCCTCTAGCTTGTGAAGAACAAGATCCGTATCAGGAACATATCCACAACGTCTTATATCTCCAATCAATCGGTCCAATTCAACGTATATTCGGTGAGCGCTCGGGTGAGATGTATCACCTACGTAGAACTTATGAACCTTATCACCCACTTCTATCCAGCTGCAACCTCCTTCTTTAACCAAGTTTCGCTCTTTCATCTTCTTCCTCATCTCTGCAGATTCTTCCCATTTCCCTACATCCAACCATTCAAAATAGCTTCACTTCACACAAGTTTAATCATTAGAAGAAAGAGTTTTATCGGTTTGTGTTTGAATTATATAGATACCTGCACTAGCGTATATGTTTGAGAGCTGTATATAAGCTGCAGGCTCATTCGGGTCAAGTTCTAAGATCTTCCTCGCAGCTATCTCTCCAAACTCTGTGTTACTGTGAACTCTGCAAGCTCCAAGAAACGTACGCCACACTAGAACATCGGCTTGGAAGGGCATTGTGCTAATGAACTCAAATGCGTCTGTGAGAAGCCCGGATCGACATAGAAGATCAACCATACAAGCATAATGCTCCATTCTAGGTTTGATCTTGTGGTCTTCATACATTGATTTGAAATGTCTCCATCCTTCGGAGACCAAACCAACATGGCTACATGCGGACAAGATTGCGACGTAAGTGACCTTGTTTGGCTTCACCCCTTCTTCCGTCATTTGGCTGAATGTTTCGAGTACCCTTTTAGCGAATCCATGTTTTGCAAAACCTGTGATCATTGAAGTCCATGAGATGACATTACGATCTTCCATTAGATTGAAGACTCGGGAAGCTGTGTCAATGCTTCCGCATCTGGAATACATAGAGATCAAAGCATTGCAGACGGGTTGATTGCACAATAGCCCGAGTTTAAGCACCTGGGAATGGATTTGTTCGCCTTTTCTTATTGAACCAATACTTGCAACTCCACTCAACAAGCTAGCAAATGTGAAAGCGCTAACACCTAATCCTCTCTCAGTGATCTCACTGAAAAGCTCAAAAGCTTCCTCCAAATCCAAGTTCCTGCAGGTTCCATCAAGAAAGGTGTTATATGAGACCAAGTTCTTCTCAGAAAGTGATTCAAACGCTTTCCGGGCGTCTTCCATCCTGTCTGATTTAACAAACATGCTGATAACCGAGTTTGCAACACAGTTATTCGAAGCAAGACCTCTTTTGAAGGCATGAGCAAGAACCTGTTTACCTCCCTGTGGATCCGAAAGATTTCCACATGCCTTGAATGCACTCGAGAAAGTGAAATGATTTGGCTGGACACTACCCTGGGTTATCATTTCGCAGAAGAGCTCAATAGCCTCTGCATCGAGATTACAGTTTTGCATATAACCTGTGATCAATGCCGTCCACGACATCACACTATGATCATGCATTCTATCAAATACCTTCCTGCAATCATCTACCGAACCATCCACAGAACATTTCGCATACATGTCAACTAAACTACACCCAACATCATCCGCGATTCCCGACCTAATGGCCCAAGACTGCAATTGCTTTCCCAAGGACAGGTTCTCCAACTCAGCGCATGCCGAGAAAACAGAGCTTAGTGTGAACTTATCTGATTCAAATCCGCTTAAAACCATGTCCAAGAAAAACCTGATTGCTTCCCTAGGAAAGCCCATTTGCATACACCTAGTGATCATCAATGTCCAAGTAACGACATTTAGTTCAGACATTTGATCGAACACTTTATACGCATTCTCAAGATTGTTCTCCCCTTTCACAAACATATCGATCAAAGAACAACCCACACAGACATCGGATTCAAAGTGCCCAGTCTTCATCAAAAACCCTAAAATCACTCTTCCAACCGAAAAATATTCCGAATTCGAGCAAGCTCGTATCACCGCCGTGTAACAATAATCGTTTGGCACCAAACCCAACTCCAGAAACCCAACAAATAGTTCAATCGCATCGAGCTCCTTTCCATTATTAGCGAAACAAGACATCATAGCACTCCACGAAACAACATCTCGCTTACCAAATCTTCCCATGGTCTCGAACACATCCTCGGCTCGCGCCAAATCTCCGGATTTTGAATACAAGCTGATGAGCGAATTGTATAGAACCGAATCGGGCTCGATCTCAAACTCAACTAATCGGGCGTGAACGAGTTTCCCGAGTCGAAAATTGCGTGCTCGGATACAAGACTTGAGGAGGGAGGAGAAAGTGACCGAGTCGGTGGGACGAATCCCTTCACGAGCCATGAGATCGAGAGCGGTAATCGCTCCCCGAAGATCGCCGGCATTGAGATGGCGGAGGATAAGGCGGTCGGCGACGTTGATCCGATTTGGAACGGACGGTCGGGATGAAACCGGAAGTTTGGCGGGAGATGGAAGCGAAAAGCTTATCATCGCCATCGTTTCCCATCTAACGATTCCGTTACCGTATATCTCAATAAAATGTTAATTATTTGAAATTTACATTATAACTTCGTACTTTTGATAAAACTTCTAAATACCCGCAAAACTATTATTATATTCAATCAAACACAGATTTCATAAACCCTAATTTATATCATAAATCCCAATCACTCGGGAAAAATGTTTCTTCTTCCCTCTTTCTCCAAAGAGATAGAGAAATCAGCTATGGAGATTTCTGTTATTGCTTCTTCCTCTATCGATGGCGGAATCGGAAGCTGGGATCTAAAAACCGGGAATGAGCAGCTTCGATTCAAGCCTTGCGCCTCTCCTGCGCACGGTCTCACCGCCGTCGGAGAAAAGTTCCTCGCCGCCTCTCAGCTCCGTAACGCATCTGCTTCCTCTGGCTCGATTTTCTTCTGGTCTTGGACTAAGGTTCTTCTTTCTCATCCTCCGACTTCACCCACTTTTGTTTCTTCTGAGGATTAAAAGATGTTTTTGATTGTAGCCTCAAGTTGAAGTGAGGAGCTTCCCGGTGGAGTCAATAAAAGCTCTTGCAGCAAACACTGAAGGAACTTATATAGTTGGTGGTGGAACCTCTGGAGATATATGTCTTTGGGAGGTAACAATTTTACATTTTGATATCACTTCTGGTGATTAAGCGTATCTGAGTTTCATGGGTTTTAAACTTGTTCTATTAGGTTGCGACTGGGAAGCTGCTTAAGAAGTGGCACGGTCATTACCGTTCAGTAACTTGCTTGGTGTTCTCTGGAGACGACTCTTTGTTGGTTTCAGGATCTCAAGATGGATCTGTTAGAGTCTGGTCTCTAATAAGGTTAAACATTGTGTGTTTCTCTTGCCGGGTTTCAATTTTTTTTTGCCTTTATTCTTATTCCTTGCTCTTGTTGGTTAGTTAGGCTATTTGATGATTTCCAGAGGCAGCAAGGGAACAATCTCTATGAACACAATTTTAATGAGCATACAATGTCTGTAACCGACATTGTCATAGACTGCGGAGGCTGCAATGCTATGATAGTTTCTGCTTCAGAAGATCGGACTTGCAAGGTACTTATTTGGACAGTTAATCTTACACATTTGAAGTTAAGCTCTTTCGTAAATGCTTAGCATAAGAAAGTAGACAGAACTATATTGTTAATGAGATTCATTTTTATATAGCTTTTTTTGTTCACGTTCGAATCTGAAAATCTCGATCTATGGAGATTATAAACCCTGATATGGCTTTTTTTGGTATTTTTTGAACTGCGGGTGGATTTCTAAATCCATAGGTTTGGAGCCTGTCAAAGGGGAAATTGTTGAGAAATATCATCTTTCCTTCAGCAATCAATGCACTTTCATTGGACCCTGGCGGGTCTGTGTTCTATGCTGGTAGCAGAGATAGCAAGATTTATATTGGTGCCATTAATGCCTCAAGTGACTATGGGACACAAGTTCTTGGTTCAGTATCCGAACAAAGGTACTTTCTGTTCCTTATATTAGATATCTTCTTCTCTTTTGCTAGCATCTTGTAAATCATAATATATATATATATATATATATATATATATATATATAAATTTGAACAGTATGTTGATGTAATTATTTACTCTAAGATGGTTTTTATGAGATCTCTTATATATTTGAACATCAGCTTGTAGTAGTTCTTGATTCTAAGATGGTTTTTACCAGATCTCTTAACATGTTGCATCTGATTTTCCGTTTTAATGGATTCACATAATGGACTTGTAATGAAAATTTAACATCCCTTGACTTATTTATAATTATTGACTCCATATTTTTTTTTTCCTGAACAGCAAAGCTGTTACGTCCTTAGCATACTGCGCTGACGGAAACCTTTTGATTTCTGGATCAGAAGATGGTGTGATTTGTGTTTGGGATCCCAAATCACGTCGCCCTGTTCGTACTTTTGGCCATGGAAAAGGTATTTTTGTTAGTATTTTCTTCTGTTTGAGTTTTACTTACTCAAAAATGATCTTTCAACTACCCCATTTTATGCTTTTCACGAACTTTTCCTTACAGGCCCTGTGAACAATATTCAAGTTGTTAGAAAAACGATTGTTGCTAATTCCAACAAAACACAATCTTCCTGGAAAAGACACGGGTCATTATTACCTCCGCCTTTGGAAAAATATGAAAGATCAAGAGAAGAAACTATGGATGGTATAGTTATCGTTGATCCACTGCCACTTTCTGATGTTCGTGTTTACTCTTCTTTCCTCAGTGCTGACCTTATTAACGAGCAAGCTAAAGAGCTTCAGGTTTGTGTTTCCTCTGTCTATAGAAAAACAAGATCTTTTTTTTTGTTTCTTTGGATATTACCATAAACCCTGAATTTTCTCGGGAAAACTCTGTTTTTTTCCTTCACAATTGTCTATTTGTATTTGGTGTTGTTTCAGCAACAAGGCTCTGCAGCAACGGAGATCGAAATGGAAAGACTGAAACTTGAATACAAAAAATCTTTACAGATGAATGATCAATGGCAGAAGAATTATGAGAATTTGCTTGAGGTCGTTATGGAAGAACAAAACGGTGTTTCAAATTGAAAGTTTTGATTAACTATTATTGTTTCTGTATTGAAGGATATGTTTTGTCAAATGGCATCTAATTTAAAGATGTTTTGCTTAATGCCAAAGTTAACAATCATAATAGCATTTTGTAAAGAAGCCAATGCCATTCTATTGCTGATCAGTTGATCCCATAGACGAAGATACCCTCTTTTTAGGACAGCAGCTTTGATGTTCTGGAGAGATTCTTCACAGTCATAACAGAGCCGATGAGGATCACTTAACCGTTGTATCTACGATCAGTGTAATTGTCATCTTATTCATATAACTCAGAAAATATATCGTCTACACCGAATCAAATTCACACAAAAAAACAGTTAAATACTTTAGATTCTATTTCTAACAGAGAACTAAACCGTTCTATTTTTTGATATGAATTGTGACAATAATCACTTCAAATGAATCCACTTACAGAGAACTAAACCGTTTTTTGTTTTAAGTTTGTGTACACTACTAGAAATTGATTCACTCGTTGCACATGTTTAATGTTTTTTCACTAGTTGAATGTTTTGTTTATTACAGACAACAATAATAATATATAAAAAAATGTTGATTACAATTTCAAAAGGAGAGCGATTGTAATTATGATCACAATGGATATGAACATGAATATCTTACGCATAATTTTGTACAACAGGTTAAACTAAAAAAAAAAATTGTAAGAAAGATTGAAGTAATCAAACAATCCAAGTAAAGGTTTAACGTTTGATTGTACTACAAGAAATCATACGTTTGTATTGACTGGGAATGTCACTAGTGAAAAGTAGATTACATATGTTTCAATGTTTTTTTTTTCTTTCTCACATCTATAACGCAACGCTATTAATACAAACCATTAGTATACACGCTCTAATCAAAATTTAATGCTTTCTTATTAACAAATAATATTCAAAAAAAATTATAAACTACTAATGAATTTTGTCGTGCATATACATTTTTTTGGGTTAAATATGTTCATATACATGACAGAATTTATGTAGTATTTATTATTTGTGTGTGCAAAAGAATAATGGTCGATAACTACAGTTTGTTTGGCGTTACATATTTGTATTATATAAGAAGATTGTATTTGTATAAATATGATACCATTATTTAAAAAGATAAAAACTTTAACCAAAAGATTTATGAATTGTAATAAATGTGCTTATTGAGTTTAACAAAAAGTATATGCGTGCATGCATTAAAAGATACATAATGGTAAATATAGACTTTGCCAACACATTTCTTTTACCAACGGATAACTACGCAGGTATGCATATATATATATAGATACATGTGTTAGTTTCAAACAACAACAAAATTATCTATCTTGTGTGGTAGTAAACAAAAACAAGGTTTTTTAAAGATGAAGCTGGTGGCTCTCATGTCGTTCTTGCTTCTGCTTCTATTGTGTTCTTCAGGTAATTAAAAAATCTTAAGTGCACGAAATATTACAATTGTATGACATATTTTAGATGTAAAAAACAAATATTATATGATATCCGAAAATGTTTTGTAAATAGTTTTACATTTTTAACATCGAGATCTAGTCTGATTGTTACGGATTTCACACTTAAACAATCTAATAATATGATTGATCACGATAGGCATATGAATACTAATAAATAACTATACATATGAAGTTCCATATTTCATATTTGTTTATAGGGTTTGAGGAGGGTGATCGTGGAGTTACTCATACCGACCAATATTCCTTAAATAAGGTAGGCAAACTAATAAAATAAACAAAATGCTTATTTTCATAGTTTTTTATTTTCTCCCATATTATCATTGATTTAAAATAACTATTTATATTCAGTTTAAATCATTACTATATATATATATATATAATCATCGCTGAGAAAAGTTACCAAAAGAAGAAGCAATTGTTGATGATGCAAAATAATAATTTGTAATATATAGGTTGGAGAGACCAATCCGGGGCTGATGGATTATCCGCCACCACGCCCAAATCCAAAACATGACCCAAAAGTACCCGGTCGCCGAAGAAAATCTCCACCACCGCCGCCGAAGAACTGATAATGATAATGAAGCAAAAATATGTAATATTACTATATTGGATCATTCCATCTTTATGATTATGATATGTACTGTCAAACTCATCATTTAAATAAATAAAATTCTATTAAAAGTTGGTTTTTTAATAATCTAACTAAACTATAATTAGATATGTCAACAAAAAAAAGTAAAATATTATTAAATAGTCAAAGAATTGATCAAATGTTTTCATCCATGATTTTTTTTAAGAAAAATATAAACTATAATTAGATATGTCAACAAAAAATTTTGAGTAAACTTTTGATTCGAAAAATTTGATCTACTGAATTACTAATCACTTGATCGAAAATATTACGCATCTTACTATAAATCTGGTTTTGAAAACACTTAACAAAAGTATTTGGTCATTATCTTAAGACTCTCTTTTGTGCCAAAGTTGGCAAGATTACAACTCAACAAGAAAGTTCTCGATTTTTTTCTGTTTTCAAGATGATCATTTCATGTGAATTCTTCTCTTGAGATAACCGGGATCGGCTCTGGTTCAACCATTACGGTCCGGTTTAGTTTTTATTGGTTGGGTCGTACTATTCACCGGTTTTGTTTGGCGAGTGTAGGCAGAAACCGTATTATATGTTCAAACTGAGGAGTTCTACTGACCCATAAATAACAGAACTTCCATTTTTTTGTGTTGGGTTTAGTTCCAGTTCAAAAACAAAATTCTAAAAATCGCATTCACTATTTATTTAATAGTAGATCGGTTTACATAATCGACTTTTCTAACAACAACAGCCATACCTAGTAAGTTTTTTTGGTTTAGAGCAGTTGCAATTCCCACACCTGATCTCTTCTTCAGGCTTTTTAGTTCCTTTGTAATGGTCCTGGCTGGTTCAAGATCGGTTTGTATCAGAACTACGTGAGGATTTGAACTGAACCGGTTAAATTCGACCCCAATTAGGAGTGTCCAATCCTATTTTCGATTTTTTCGGGTATAGAAACCAAAAGGAAATCAAATAACATTTGGTTTGATTTGTTACGGTTTTGATTTCTGTTTGGATTTCTTTAGCAAAGTATAATTTAATATAGAAAGATATTCAAAGAAACTGTGGACCGGTTTAGTTTTAATCGTTTTTTTGTTCCATTTTGACCGCTTTGATTATTGGATCATACTTTTAATCATTTAAATACTTTAGATTCTATTTCTAACAGAGAACTAAACCGTTCTATATATTTTGGATATGAATTGTGACAATAATCACTTCAAATGAGTCCACTTACATGGGGATGACCATAAACACTTGTGGCAAAGTAAGTGATGGGATGTCCATAGAGGGTAACTTCTTCAACTGGACCAACCATGTTCGTAAACGTCATCGTTGTATTTGACATTATTCTCTTTATTATAGTAGAATATAAGTAAAATGGTAGTTACTAGTAAAATTAGTGGAATAAATATAAGTAGAATATAATTGAATGGAATAAAGAAATAAATTCATATAGAATAATTAGTGGAATAAATTTTATATGTTTTTGCTAAATCCATATAGAATATGTTTCTAATTTATTTGATATTAATGGATTTAGGAATCGGGGTTACTTTTTAAAATGGTAATTATAATTGAATTTTTAAAAATAATTCCTAATTGTTTTTCTTTAATATGTTTGTTGCCTAGGTGGACGATGAGGTGACAAGGGAGAAGAGAGCAAATGTAACTTTATATATATACTAGGGGTGATCTACGCTACGCGCGGACGTGGACGTGATAAACAATTATTTAAACTTTGTTTATTGTCTATTGTTATTTTATTTTTCTTGATCTCTTAGTTAATTTAATTTTCTCTGCCAACTTAAAATCTATTTGTTTTTTTTTGGTTAAAAATGTTTAATAGATCTATGTGTCTAACATTTTTCTCTTGTTTTCTCTATTTTTTTTTCTCTAATCCAGAAATCAATACTTCTCTCTGAGATTAACAAAAAAAAAAAAAGACTTGGTCCTTAACAATAGCCTTATGTTTGTTAAATTTTCATATTTCTCTACAGTTAAATATAGAAATCGATTTAAATAAATATAAAAAACAAATAGATTTAATAAACACATACATATTCCACACAATAATTAGGATTTGAGGGTTTTTCCATAAGCGGCGAGAGTTGTAAAATGAAGGTTAGTTTTCTTGGTTTCGCTTGTGGCGATGTTCGTCCTTAGAGTTCATTTGGCTGACTTGGAGCGGCTAATCTTCATTAAAGAAGAATAATCCTTTTACTGCTACGCATCGTCGAGGCGAGCTCAGTCTCCCCGATAAACTCATATCATCCCTCAAACTCACTGAACGCAAAGATCTTATCTAGCTATACCGCAACTCTTCACACAACTCTCTCCCCAAGCCTAGATCTTTTCGTTGTTCCCAATTAATTGGAGCTCTTGCCCTTGGAATGGCCGAGATTTCGACACAAACCAAAGATTGGGAAGAGCTCTTCTGCGCCATTAGAGTATCTTCTGCATTTGTGTGTTTTCTGCATTACACCAACCGTTGACTATTTATGAAGCTATACCCAGCGATGAAAGCCAATGAATACGGGTTCCATGTTTTCGTGCTTACATATTACTATATTCTGATTTTCGGGTTCAACACATGGCAGTTCATAGAACTGGCTATCTCCCGGCAGTGCCGTGCCTAGCCTTATAGAGACGTAAAACGATTTATAAAATATATTGTTATTTTATTTTGTTTAAATATGTATTTTGATTTATAGTTTTATTTATTGTAATACTATTATAGTTTTTAAAAACAAAACGTAATTTTAAACATCTTTATACCTTTATTGTAGTTGTGCTTTCTACTATACATAACAAAAATGATGTTTCTTACATATTTGGTTAAAGATATATAATTTACACAAAATGTGGCCTTTAAAATTAAAAAAAAAATGGTGGTCTGTCTCCCGGTTTCTACTTATGACTCTTGGCGCTGGTGTTAGTTTAGGTGTCAATATATATGTTTATCTATCCTATATGGACTGGAGAGGATCTTCATTATAAATGCTTAATGTATTGATTTATTAAGAATAATTTACAGCACTTTATACAGAGAGGAGATAGTAGATATGGTAAGAAAACTAATTACAATGAAGACTGAATATGTACTTGACATATATAGCTAATATTCATAACTGATCTTATGGGTTTATGAGTTTTTGGAATTTATGTGTTAGTTTATATTATTTTAAGGTTTTTTTTTAAAAAAGTAGTAGATGCCAGGGTGGATGCTGAGGTGGCGGAAGGAGAAGTGAGCAAAACTAACTTTATATATAGATAATCGTGGGTATGATAAATGACTACATTTTCGATTTCATTTCTGTATAGATATTTATTGTTATTGACTGGGGTCTTATTTTTGATATTAAAAGGATACAGATCAACAAAAATAACACATGTACATTTATTATTTTTGATATTATTATAAGGATACAGATCAACCATTATGTATCTTTTAATGCATAGCATTTACTTTTTGTTAAACTCAGTAAGCACATTTACTATAAAACTTTAACCAAAAGATTTATGAATTGTAATAAATGTGCTTACTGAGTTTAAGGATACAGATCCTTTATCTTTTAATGCATGCATTTAGTTTAAGGATACAGATCAACCATTATGTATCTTTTAATGCATGCATTTACTTTTTGTTAACCAAAAGATTTACGAATTGTAATAAATGTGCTTACTGAGTTTAACAAAAAGTAAATGGTAAATATAGACTTTGCCAACACATTTCTTTTGCCAACGGATAACTACGCATGTATGCGTATATATAGATACATGTGTTAGTTTCGAACAACAACAAAATTATTTATCTTGTGTGGTAGTAAACAAAAAAAAATATTTTAAAGATGAAGTTGGTGGTTCTCATGTCGTTCTTGTTTCTGCTTCTATTGTGTTCTTCAGGTAATTAAATTTGTATATACAGAATAGTTTAAAACATCTTAAGTACACGAAATAGTAGTACAATTGTATGACATATTTAAGATGTAAAAAACAAATATTATTTGATATTCGAAAATGTTTTGTAAATAGTTTAACATTTTTAATATCGAGATCTAGTCTGATTGTTACGGATTTCACATTTAAACAATCTAATAATATGATTGATCACGATAGGCATATAAATACTAATAAATAATTATACATATGAAGTTCCATATTTCATATTTGTTTATAGGGTTTGAGGAGGATGATCGTGGAGTTACTCATACCGGCCAATATTCCTTAAACAAGGTATGCAATCTAATAAAATAAATAAAATGCTTATTTTTACAAATTTTTATTTTCTCTTATATTATCATTGATTTAAAATAACTATCTATAGTCAGTTTAAATCATTACTATATATATAATCATCGCTGAGAAAAATTACAAAAAAGAAGCAATTGTTGATGATGCAAAATAATAATTTGTAATATAGGTTAAAGAGACCAATCCGGGACTGATGGATTATCCGGAACCAGGCCAATTAGGTGGATGGGGTGGGTCTAGCGACTAATCAGGGAATAATCGGAGTTAGGCGGAGATTTTTAGAACATGGATTCAAACTGAGGAGTCCTACTGACCCATAAATAACAGAACTTCCATTTTTTGTGTTGGGTTTAGTTCTGTAGGAACTAGTAGATCGGTTTACATAATTCTAAAAACAAAATTCTAAAAATCGCATTCACTTTTAATTTAATAGTAGATCGGTTTACATAATCGACTTTTCTAACAAATATCTTTTTTAGATATCTTTTTTAATTTAATAGCCATACCTCGTAAGTTTCTTTACTCTTCACTTTTCAGGCTTTTTAGTTCCTTTGTTATGGTCATGGCTGGTTCAAGATCAATTTGTATCAAAACTACGTGAGGATTTGAACTGAACCGGTTAAATTCGACCCCAATTAGGAGTGTCCAATCCTATTTTCGGAGTTTTTCGGGTATAGAAACCAAAAGAAAATCAAATACCATTTGGTTTGTTTTGTTACGGTTTTGATTTCAGTTTGGGTTTCTTTAGGGAAAACGGCCGATTCCCCCATGAAGTATTTGGCTGCTGATTATTCATATATGAAGTTTCAAATCATGCCAAAACCTACACAAACTATCTTTTATTTTGAATTCCCTACATAAACTTTTAAAAATTGGTCAATTCCAACAAAACCGTAAACGGTGTTTGATTTTAGTTAACGGAATCTAACGTGGTTGACACGTGGCTTAATGGTTTGGTCTGGTTTGCGATTAAACCAACTTTCTTTTTTTTTAATTGCTGAGACCAAAACGACGTCGTTTTGGTCTCATTGTCGATAAATTAAAATATGCAACTGCCGGAATTAGAACTCGGGCCTGTAATGAAGCAGAGTAACACTATACCACTAGACTAATGATATTTCGTTGTTCAAACACATAACTATATACATATATAAAATATCCAAAAATCCTCAAATTAATTGTTTTTTCTTCAAATTAATTTATTCTTCCTCAATTCAATTTCTTCTTCTTCTTCTTCCTTGATTCAATTTTTTTTTTCTAGGTTTATATTTTTTTCAACTCGTCAACACATGATTTGCCATGGGTTTAATTCTGATTTTCTTATTCTTCTTCCTCGATTCAAAATTGTTCGAGAAATTCAAAAAATTCAAAAAAGTTTGATTTTCTGGGTTTAAATTTTGAAATTAAAAAAAAAAGCTTGTTCGTGAAATTCCTCAAATCAATTTCTCAAAATTTTGAATTTCAAAATTGTTCTTGAAATTCAAAAAAAATCTCATTTTCACGAATTTCAAAAATTAAACCCAGAAAATCAAACTTTTTTATAATTTTTTGAATTTCACGAACAATCAGCAGCCCAATTCGAAGTTTGATTTTCTGTGTTTAATTTTTAAAATTCGTGAAAATGAGATTTTTTTGAATTTCAAGAACAATTTTGAAATTCAAAATTTTGAGAAATTGATTTGAGAAATTTCACGAACAAGCTTTTTTTTGAATTTCAAAATTTAAACCCAGAAAATCAAACTTTTTTGAATTTTTTGAATTTCACGAACAATTTTGAATCGAGAAAGAAGAATAAGAAAATAAGAATTAAACCCATGACAAATCATGTGTTGACAAGTTGAAAAAAAAAAATAAACCCAGAAAAAAAAATTGAAACGAGGAAGAAGAAATTGAATCGAGGAAGAAGAAGAAGAAGAAATTGAATTGAGGAAGAAGAAATTGAATCGAGGAAGAAGAAATTAACTTGAGGAATTTTGGATTTTGTATATATGTATATAGTTATGTGTTTGAACAATGAAATATCATTAGTCTAGTGGTAGAGTAATACCCTGCCTCATTACAGACGTCGTTTTGGTCTCAGAAAAAAAAAAGATTTGGTTTAATCGCAAACCAGACCAAACCATTAAGCCACGTGTCAGCCACGTCAGATTCCGTTAACGGAAATCAAAAATGTTACGAAATTAACTTAGATTTCTCAACTCAGAAGAAGAAGAAGAATGGCGAATTTTCAAGGAGAAACAAAAAAGTGTGGTTAAGGATAAAATTGGAGTGTGGCGAGCGCGTGCCAGATTCTTACCAGGCCCCAACATCTCGCTGAATCTAGCCCCATTTACGACGACGCCGTTTTGTTTAACCTATTGATACAAATAGAACCATTCGGTTTAACCAAACCGATTCCGGAAAAAAGGATTGCTAATAAAGAAACAGCTTTGGCTTATTATTATTTTATTTTATAAGTCTGACACATTGGCTATATATAACGCAATTACTTTTTTTCTCCTTTTTTAAAAGGAAATTTCGTTAAAACATGATTTGGAATTTTTTCGAGAAGAAAATAATCATCACAAAAGTAAAAGGAAAAGATGAGAAAGTTTAAAAAAAAAAAAAAGTCAACATGGACTAGGGTTTAGCAAGCTTTTTTATACATAAATACAATACCTAAAGGAAAGCCAAATTAAGTAAGAGCTAGAGATCATGGCATCGTTGAGAAAAAGAAAGAGATCAAAGAGAGCTTTGTACTGGATAGAAAGAAGAAGAAAAGGCAAAGGAAAACCAAATATCATAGATGATTTACCTGAGAGCTTGCTATTGCTCGAGATTTTTTCCAAGCTACCTAACCCTAGAGATTTCGTGGCTTGCAAAAACGTGAGCAAGCGATGGAACTCTCTAATATCTTCTTCTTCTTCTTTCCATCATAACCCGAGCTTGGCTTTGATCCTCAACACACATCCTCAATATGCTACAAACGACATTTGCTTGGAGGGTTGGAAAGGATTCAGCTTACACAACTATGTCGATCCCGAGTTTGATTCTCCGGTTTGTGTTCTAGCCTCCTGAAAAGATGTCTTGTTGTGCATGAAACTTTCATCTGAAGAATTCTACGTTGTGAATCCTGTGACTATGCAATGGACTCGTCTTCCTGACACCCCCATCAATTCGAATTGGAGGCTCCCTGTTGGATTAATAGGGAATGGGACAAAAGGCCTATACCATGTTGTCTGGTTGAGATTCTCTACACCTTCTTCTTTTAAACTATTCTTGTTTGATTCTATGCTCGGTACATGGAAAGGCACTACGGTTCACCATCCGCCTTGGTCACAATCCGGATGGTGTCCAACTCAATACCAAGCCTTGGTCTTTAAAGGAGCTTTGCATTGGTTAGCAGAGGACGGGCCTGTCCTGGCTTACAACCCTAATGATCGAAACACATGCCTACTCATCCATCGTTCCCACGAGATGTGCCATGCTTCTTATGGTGGCGACGCGATTGTTTCAGAGACCTTAACCGTCTCCATGGGCCATCTACGCATCCTTCAGCTCGTTGCAGCTGTTGACCATCACCATCTCTCGATTTGGACACTCGTGGACTACAAACAATCCACATGGAAACAAGAGCATGATCCCATCTCTTTCACTGACCTTCCATGGCTGCAAGACTGGACATATTCTACCCAACACAATATGTCCGACCTCCTCATGTCACGTTTCATGATGCATCCAAAAACCAAAGAGCGCATTCTTTCTCCACAACCTTTATGTTGTCATCCATACAATCCTCTTCTTGTTTACTTTTGTTTGCCTGAGAGCATAGTCTCTCTTGACGCTGCAACAAAGAAAATGCAATTAGTTACCAGACTCAGCAAAAGTAGCACAGACGGCGATTACTGGAATCACTATGACAAGGTGATACCAATGACAATGCACTTAGATCCCTCTCTAGTTCCAGACCATGGCCACGTACTGCAGCGACGTCGTAAACACAGATTCTTTAGAGTTTAGATGGAAATTAGATGCCACGTTTCGTCAGACTACTTTGTTTTTATAGATTACTATGCACTTATATGTATATATACAAATTAGCTTCTTACAAGGCTGCATTATCAAAATCTCCTTTATATAACTAATAGTCACCAAATTAATCTCCCTTCTAAATCCTACTAAAACCTACATTGAATTCCGGGTGGATAAAAAGACCAAGGCATGAAGCATAATATATATACCGATGAGGTTCGACCATAAATGATGCCTAAATATATATATTTTAGAAATAAAAAGGATATGTGACAACATGACTGGAATAAAAGGATCTGCACCTCGAAGAAGACCCTGTTTCAAGCTTGGTGTAGATATTTGCTGAAACGAGGATCAATAATAGCATCTTTGAACCTGTAATGATAAAGAGTGTCAAGTGCAGCGGTGAAGGAAAAGTGTAAGCATGTTTCAGGTAAATCAAAGCCAGTTAAAAAAATTACAAGCAAGGGATACCTCTGAGAAGGATCTATAGCTATAACAACGCACATCATAAAAAGCATGTTTTTGTCACACTAGGGAATACAATGTTAATAAACAGCAAGCTGATTGTCCACACAAGACGATTTTAAGAACTCAACACAAAATGAGTAGCATACCGTGCTCTCACTGTGGTAAGCAGGGTGCATAAGAGTAACCGATGAGTAGCAGCCAAAGCATCGCTTGCAGGGAGAAGTTTCTTTCCTGAGGAGATCACCAATATGAATACCATGCCAAGCTGGAGAAGGGAAAGGAAATGGGAAAAAAAAAAAATTAAGAAAACACAGCCTATGATTTCACATCCTTTCTCCTAGATATAAACAAAATTCTGGTAGTAAAATAATTAACTTTATTTTTGTTTGATATCATCCACCTCATAATAGACTATACATTTGGTCAGAGAATATCGTTATTAATAGTTTATGTCAGTTGCATTCCCAGTGAATGAATCATCAAGGTACAGAGGATTCTTTGGATCAATTACTTTCGAGAACACAAAGGCTATAGAGCTAGCCAGTTTCCGTACCAGATCTCCTGGTCCTGGGTTCTCCAGTCTACCTGTTGGCAATAATAAGCACAAGAAATAAGACCGCAGAAGCATGTAAGTTCTTTACCCAAGATACCGAGAGAGAATACAGCTAACCCCTTGAAGAATATTGTGCATTACATCCTTCGTTCTGTCTAGTTCCTCTCTTGACATGTTCTCCAGGCAAACCCAAAGAGCTGTAGTTATATCTGCAGCATATATTATGGGAAACATGAACTGAAAAACTATAACAGTAACAGGAAGATTAAAACATTGCTTCACCATCTAAACATTGATAAATAAAAAAGGTCCTCTTGAAAGCTACAATGTGTGATTTAATTATAGGCATAAATCAAGTTTAAAATTCAGAAGAGGATACAAGCTTGCTGCTCCAATGGGACGGACTGCAGAAACTTCCCTTTTGACCAAACCGAGGCTGTTTGCTGCGTTGTTTCAAGCAGTCCTTGCGTGATGTCACCTTTAGCAAGTGTGGGCACTCAAGAACCGAAAACTTTAAGATCCATCGCAGACAATAGATAGGAAACACTTTCCCATAGCAAAAATTTGTCAACAAATATGGACCTGAAAAACAAAGCCCAAAATTATTTGCAAAATAGACTAAAGTGGGAAAAACCATAAGACAGTAAATATGTTTCCATTGACAAAAGACCGCATTATTTCACATGATTAGCATGGGAATTGAGATCGAAGTAAATAGCGAATATAAACAAAGCTGCCAAAGAAAACATTTTGCTTGCCTCACTGATAATTGATGTTTCACATTGCAATAAAACAAAGTCCAAATAGTCCAGAAAAAGCTTCGACATCACTTGCCTGCTCAGCATATAGCTGCTGTAGAAGTTGTTCAGCCATTTTCTCAACAGCACACGGATCTGTCACCGGTTCCATAGTTTTCGACCAAATCTGGGGTGCAGGGTCCAACTGAAATGTTTCAATCTCAACTGTAATTGATGTTTCAGTCTCAACTGAAATGTTTCAATCTCAACATCACTTGCCTGCCTCACTGATAATTGATGTTTCACATTGCAATAAAACAAAGTCCAAATAGTCCAGAAAAAGCTTCGACATCACTTGCCTGCTCAGCATATAGCTGCTGTAGAAATATGGAAGCAGGAGAGCCAATCCGAGGCAACATCTGCAGTTAAGAAACAAGAATTAGTTGAAGATGAACAAGCATAACTTCCAAGGAAATAACAATTAGTAAAACTAAAATCAGAAAATGTGAGATTGATTAACTTACCAAGCAGCAAAACGCGAGCAAACGTTGGAAAAGACACCCCTTGGTAGAACGTTTGCGACCAATCACTGAGAGGCTACAGACCTGTGTGGCGACCAGATAGAGAGCCATAGAAAACGATTCAGATAACACAAAAACACTGATAGATACAAACCCTTTCTCTGCAATTTTGATGGAAAAAACAAAATCCAATTGAAAACAGAGACAATTACAGTAAATCGTGGAGAAGGGACTGAGGAACAAGTGACTTCGATTACCGGAAAATAACGATGGATCGACTGGGAAGAGAAGAAAGGCGACGGCGCAGATCACCAGTCGAAGAGATAGCAACCAAACTTTTGGAGAATTATATATCAATTGTTAACCAATCACCTATACTCAGGTCTTCTTCTTTTCTTCCATTTGGAGAAGAAGACGATATGCGATCTGAGTCAGCGAGTCCACTCCAATTTTTTTTAAAATTCAAGTATTCCCACACCTTCTTCTCTGTAGCTTAGCGAAAAATTCAAAAAAAAAATGGCTCGTCCAAGAGGAAGAAGAAGCATTGCTCCTCCTCTCGCTCTCACGGAGATTGAAGGTTCTGGCGACGATCATCGTGCATTCCGCCTGAATTTCTACGGCACTCACCTCAATGTGAGGGTTACTCACAAGCCTTGTGCTGTACGGACGTGGATTCGGAATGTGCGACACCATAATCGGCGTTTCCTCCGCCAACGCCGATTGGTTGTAGGGCTAGGATTGGGGGATGAGCTTACCGATGGCGCTGTCTCGACAATCCATCTCTCCGTTGGCAGAGAATGTCTCATCATCCAACTCGCGAAACTCCTCGGCGATCGCCGTCGTGGCCGCCTTCCGAATATTCTCACAAGTTTCTTCTCGGACGAACGAGTCCACTTCGTAGGCATATCTAACCATGGTCACGCAACTAAACTGGAGAGATCAGGGATCATAATCGCTAACATCCAGGATCTAAAGGATAATTTGCTCTGCGACGAGAACGACAATCCTTCCTACAAAGAGGTTCTCGAGGAATAAGATCGGTTTGAAGCATCTGTGAGTGAGAATTCTTACTATGTGTTGCTTGCTTTGATATAACTATAATCATGCTTGTGTGTTCTTCCTTTGATTTCCACGATCAGATACATACTACATTAGCTACTTACTATATGTCTTGTGTGTTTGCTTGAATTTCAAAACGCTTATGATAAACTTTTGTATGGGGATTGTCTTCTATATTAATGTCAATCGATCGATACAAGATCGGGTGCAATGAGGAGAAAGTGAACATCTCTAAGGCTTATGTTGCCTACTGGCTTCTCACTTCTCCTTCCAATGACGGGTATGCCTCCGATTCTCTTTCTCCTCATCACCTTGCTTCATCCTCATAGCTAGCTAGATCTGAAACATAAATGATTGATAATCTATTAGAAGAAGAACTCAATGGAGCTATATGCACTTGAGAGAGAGTTTTGATTCCCCAATCCTCAGTCATTCTGCCAGAATGTGGATTAATTCCTGATTGTGTGATTATGCTCACTGCACGTCCAAAAAAGGAAGATCGATGTTCCATAAGAAGCAGGTATCTCGTACTAGCTAGGTACAACAAGAAGACAATGAAAAACAGGACAAGGTAACTTAGTCCATGAAACCTTACTGAGAATGATGTTGAGGTTCCCATCAAGGGTTGAAGCAACACAAACTCTTGAACCGCATTATATATGAATTCCCAACGACAAAAGAGAGCCTAATTACAAATGCAGTCGAGAAAGGAATAAAAGAATATGTCCCCTAATTCTGTGACAAGTAAATAGAAACGACGTAGCCGAATCCAAAAGAAGCATCTATCTATAATAAAACTACTAACAAATATATACGATCAGAACTAAATTCTTTACTAAAAAGATTCCAAAATGGCGTGTGTCATGTCCATCTTTTTTTTGTTTTTAGTGTATAATAACAACTAAGTTTAACAAAACAATCGATGCACCAGTGGTCTAGTGGTAGAATAATACCTTGCCCGCTGGTGCAGTATTGAGCAATAATGAAAATTGGCTTCAGCTATGGTTGGGTCCTTAGCATAGTTGTGATGTATTCGCCGCCACAACTAGCTATCTATATAAAGTTTTTGATTAGATCAAATACTTGGGTGCAAATATATATAGGATGGTTTGCGGGTTTGATTCTCTACTAGATAGAAGTTAAATGTTTTTGATTTTTTTATTTAAAAGTTTAAAAACGATCGGAAATGTTGTAAAAAATGTTTTGTTTTTCTTTTGAATATAATTTAACATTAAATTCAAAAAAAAAAAAAAGTATAATGTTACCCCTCTTTCTATCAAATAGGTTCTCTGAGTGCTACAGAAAGTGAACATAAATTTTTGGCTTCTGATACATGGACTATAGGGTTTAGCAAGCTTTTTTTATTCATAGATATGAAAATAAATACAATACTAAAGGAAAACCAAATTAAAGTAAGAGCGATGGCATCGTTGAGAAAAAGAAAAAGAGTTAATTTAGTTCCAGAGATATCTTGTCCTTTACGGACTATAAAATGTTCCAGAGATATCTTAAGTACGCATTAATATTGATGTAGTTTAGTTTTAATTAATTTTTCTTTTTCAGAAAAAACTTTGATGCTTATAACTTGTTGATCAAACTTAAGAATTCATCCTCCTCATGTATACAAGATAAGATGTTATGTATGGCTTCCATGCATATATAGTGTTTTTTTCCTTTGTTTTTTTTTCAATGGCATCTCAGATCATGAGATGGTATCAACAAAAAAGTGTCAACAATTATACAACTTTCGAAATTCACATTAAATAATTCTCAGTTTTTTTTTTTTTTTGAAACTTAATTCTCAGTTTTTAATAAATGGATAAAATAAATATTCAAATTTGCTTTGATCATACAAACAGTTAAATGCTCATTAAATATGTTCCGAACCGAAATCGATTTCCACTTCTCAAAATCCCCATAAGCAAATTGGAGAAAAACAAAACCTTATATTTCCATTTTGTTTTTTTGAACTAGGTTTTTGTATTTCCATTTTTCCTTCTCCAAATCGCGTTGCAAGCCCAAAAATCGACCCTGACGCATATGGATTTTGATCCTTCTGTTTACATGAGATGGTTCCATCTTTCTACCATATTCGGAAAAGGGCCGAAAAAGGTTTAAAACTCAAAATTTGGGCATCGTAAACCGTACTCATGGTCTTTAGACCTTTGGGAAGCACTCACAGACTTTTCGAAAAGGTGCAGACGGAGGCGTGGTTCCACACGGTCTAAGATTGGCGTCGTTCCGAAGATGCGACGTTTTTTGAATGAAAAAACAAAAGAAAAATCAAGAGAAAAAAAAGAGGAGTGCAACACGAAGACTTCCCAATGTCACCCATCCTAATACTACTCACTCCCAATCACGCTTACCTACGAAGTTCTGATGGGATCTGATGCATTAGTGCTATGATCTAGGTCTGTCAATTTAATCACAAACCCGCGGGACCCGCGGAGCGGGTGCGGGTCGAAAAATTCACACAGCAAAAACGCGGGGTGGGTACGAGTCAACTTCGTAAAATGCAGATTTTGCGGGTACACCTGCAGGAACCTGCGGGTTTAAAAAAAAAACAAATTATATATATTTATGTAGTTATTAGAACTAAAATATTATATAATGTATAAAAATTAATTAACACATTTTGACTTTTAAAAATTTATTTTGGTATTTATGTTTTGTACTTATAATTATTTATATTTTTGGACAAAAATTATTTATTATTATTTAACTATATATATTTTTAGCTAGGTTTTTTTTATTAATATACCCGCAGGTACCCACAAATTTAAGCGGGGCGGGTACGGGTTAGCTTATTTTGTCTTATGGATTTTGCGGGGTGAGTCGTCGCGGGTCAAATTTCTTGTGAATTTTGTGGGGCGGGTCATCCCGGGGCGGATTTGACCCGCTTGACAGCTCTAGTATAAACGCATACGTTAATATATGTATCGCAATAGCATTTATACTTTTATGCTCACTCATGAAAATGAAATCTTCCGGCATGGCCCCACTTGATACGTGCCCAGATTCTTACAATACCTCACATTTCGCTGAATCTAGGATCATTTACCACGACGCCGTTTTGTTTAACCTATTGATAGAAATAGAATCATTCAGTTTAACCAAACCGATTCCGGAAAAAAAGATTGGTGGTAAAGAAACAACATTGGCTTATTATTATTTTATTTTATTTAAGCCTGACACATGGCTATATACAAACACATTGAAACGATAAAAATGTGTTCACCGGCTATATACAAAGACATTCGACCAATTAATGAACCCAATAAAACGATACAAACACATTTCTAAGCATAACATTTGTTCAACACAACACTCTCAATCGGAATCTTATCCGCCGGAAAATCACAGTCCATCGTAGCTCCCTTGTCCGGCAACAAACTGCACGGCTCCGGCTTAACCCTGCTCGTAACTCCGGCGACATCCGTACAGTTCCACTGAAGCTTCTTCGTGGTCGGCGACAAAGCTATAGTCACATTCGACATACAAATCCCCTTAAAAGGATCGTTCTTGATCCCTTCGAGCTTCGCGGAGATCGTAACGTTCTCCGCCGTCATGTCACGGTAGTTGATATTGCTGATCTCCGGCAACGCCTTGGGATCGAAGCCTATGGGATGCAGTTTATACGAACCGGTCATCCAGAAAACGTATTTCATAGTCTTCATCGTAAACCTCCGAGCGAAAATGTCCTTGACGTAGCCGCCACGACCAATCGCCGTTTTGACTCGGATCGCGGATTGCGTGTTGATTAGAGTCACGTCTTCGATTCTAACGTCTTTGATTCCTCCCGACATTTCGCTTCCGATGGCTATGCCTGCGCTGTCGGGAGAAACGCAAGTGAGACGTCGGATTGAGAGCTGTTGCGTTGGGATTGCGGTCGCGATTCCGAATTGGTCGATACCGCTTTTGACCGCGATGCAATCGTCTCCGGACGTTACTGAGCAGTCCTCTATTAATGTGTTGGTGCAAGAATCTAACCAAATCAAGAACATGAGTGTTTAATAAACCAAATGAACAAAATAAACATGATATTTTCTTAATTAGAACGTTTTCATTAGATTATCATACGAAAAACGTTATATCATATAGAATTTAATGTGATACATACATACCTGGGTTGATTCCATCGGTGTTAGGAGAATCGATAGGAGCATCGATCTTAATATTTCTAACGATGACGTTTTTGCAATACACAGGATGTACATTCCACATCGGAGAGTCGGTCAAATCGATATCCGAGATCTGAATGTTTTCGGAGAAGATGATTTCGATCAACAAAGGTCTCGATATCGACTTGAAACCACCGCTTCGATACTTCACCCACCATGACTTCCCTTGTCCATTGATCGTCCCTTTGTTACCTAATAAAATTTAGCAAATTTGATCTTATAAATCAAATGTACATTTTGGTTCCATCTTGTAATCTTTATAAATTGTTTGATGGATATTTGTTGTGCTTACCGGTGATAACAACATCTGTTAGGTTACTTCCGTAGATTAAACTAGCAAACCTTGCATCTCCATATGACGGCAAAGGCGGAATCATAGGATATTCAGATTCGTCCTGTTAATTTGTTTTAACCAAATTATGATTATTATTCTTACACCAATTATTTACCTCAAATCGAATTGTTAATTTCTTCTTTTGACACATTCCTATATAAGCTAAAATTTTGAAGGTAGATATTACCTGAGAAGCAAGAATAGTTGCACCTTGTTGGATAAACAAAGTAAAATGGCTTGTGAGGTTGAAACTTCCGGTGAGCCATTGACCCGGCGGAACAATGAGTTGTACTCCACCGTCAGCAGCCAACGGAGTAAGCTTGCTAATGGCTTCTCTAAACGCTTTCGTGTTCGAGGTTTTTCCATCACCAATAGCTCCAAAATCCGTCAAAACCGCACTGTGTTTCCGGCAATTTATCGCCAAATATTCTATACCTTTCTTGCTTTCAATGCGGGATTCCATCATCGGAAAACCGGATATTGTTAATACCACTAGTATACACAAACTTGTCTGAATCATCTTCATCTGTAAGAAAATGAATCCATCAGATATCTCCCTTGATTCATTTAGAAATGAGACAAATAAATGAATCACTATTTGAAAAAAAAAAAAAAAAAAAGTGAATCAAGAACAATTACCTTTGAATTTGAGAGTTCTAAGAAAAACTCCATTTACCGGATGATATACGAAATTATAGAAAATGATAATCAATATCCATAAGTCGAAAGGAAACAAATCGAGAATAAAATGGTAAAATCTGATCTACATAAACACTCGATCTCATAAATTTATAGATTGTGGTTGTGTATTGATTTACCAAATAAGCAAAATGTATTGATTTCCCTAAAGATAACCTATTTTTCTTTTATTAAACCAATTCAATTTTAGATAACCTCTTTTTCTTTAATAAGGACAAATCTATTCAACGGTCAGGGATTACAGACGTTGTGATTAGTCCATTACAACATCTTAAATGTGGATTGAGTGTTTTCAACATCTTAAATCTCAAAGTCACCAATAGTCATTACATGAACATCTCCCATCTCTAAAATGATGAAAACGATTCAAATCTCTCAATACAATCTCTCTACCAGAAACTGTCGTTATATATTTCATCGCGTTATGGCAGTCTCCGCAGACCCGTAAGTTCTTGAACACCCTTACCGGTCTTGATTTCCCTGTGCTTATAAGGCCAAACGCAACCGCGATTTTCTCACTGTGCTGATACAATAATCTCTCCTTCTCTGCCTCATCACCCTCTTCCTCTAGCTTGTGAAGAACAAGATCCGTATCAGGAACATATCCACAACGTCTTATATCTCCAATCAATCGGTCCAATTCAACGTATATTCGGTGAGCGCTCGGGTGAGATGTATCACCTACGTAGAACTTATGAACCTTATCACCCACTTCTATCCAGCTGCAACCTCCTTCTTTAACCAAGTTTCGCTCTTTCATCTTCTTCCTCATCTCTGCAGATTCTTCCCATTTCCCTACATCCAACCATTCAAAATAGCTTCACTTCACACAAGTTTAATCATTAGAAGAAAGAGTTTTATCGGTTTGTGTTTGAATTATATAGATACCTGCACTAGCGTATATGTTTGAGAGCTGTATATAAGCTGCAGGCTCATTCGGGTCAAGTTCTAAGATCTTCCTCGCAGCTATCTCTCCAAACTCTGTGTTACTGTGAACTCTGCAAGCTCCAAGAAACGTACGCCACACTAGAACATCGGCTTGGAAGGGCATTGTGCTAATGAACTCAAATGCGTCTGTGAGAAGCCCGGATCGACATAGAAGATCAACCATACAAGCATAATGCTCCATTCTAGGTTTGATCTTGTGGTCTTCATACATTGATTTGAAATGTCTCCATCCTTCGGAGACCAAACCAACATGGCTACATGCGGACAAGATTGCGACGTAAGTGACCTTGTTTGGCTTCACCCCTTCTTCCGTCATTTGGCTGAATGTTTCGAGTACCCTTTTAGCGAATCCATGTTTTGCAAAACCTGTGATCATTGAAGTCCATGAGATGACATTACGATCTTCCATTAGATTGAAGACTCGGGAAGCTGTGTCAATGCTTCCGCATCTGGAATACATAGAGATCAAAGCATTGCAGACGGGTTGATTGCACAATAGCCCGAGTTTAAGCACCTGGGAATGGATTTGTTCGCCTTTTCTTATTGAACCAATACTTGCAACTCCACTCAACAAGCTAGCAAATGTGAAAGCGCTAACACCTAATCCTCTCTCAGTGATCTCACTGAAAAGCTCAAAAGCTTCCTCCAAATCCAAGTTCCTGCAGGTTCCATCAAGAAAGGTGTTATATGAGACCAAGTTCTTCTCAGAAAGTGATTCAAACGCTTTCCGGGCGTCTTCCATCCTGTCTGATTTAACAAACATGCTGATAACCGAGTTTGCAACACAGTTATTCGAAGCAAGACCTCTTTTGAAGGCATGAGCAAGAACCTGTTTACCTCCCTGTGGATCCGAAAGATTTCCACATGCCTTGAATGCACTCGAGAAAGTGAAATGATTTGGCTGGACACTACCCTGGGTTATCATTTCGCAGAAGAGCTCAATAGCCTCTGCATCGAGATTACAGTTTTGCATATAACCTGTGATCAATGCCGTCCACGACATCACACTATGATCATGCATTCTATCAAATACCTTCCTGCAATCATCTACCGAACCATCCACAGAACATTTCGCATACATGTCAACTAAACTACACCCAACATCATCCGCGATTCCCGACCTAATGGCCCAAGACTGCAATTGCTTTCCCAAGGACAGGTTCTCCAACTCAGCGCATGCCGAGAAAACAGAGCTTAGTGTGAACTTATCTGATTCAAATCCGCTTAAAACCATGTCCAAGAAAAACCTGATTGCTTCCCTAGGAAAGCCCATTTGCATACACCTAGTGATCATCAATGTCCAAGTAACGACATTTAGTTCAGACATTTGATCGAACACTTTATACGCATTCTCAAGATTGTTCTCCCCTTTCACAAACATATCGATCAAAGAACAACCCACACAGACATCGGATTCAAAGTGCCCAGTCTTCATCAAAAACCCTAAAATCACTCTTCCAACCGAAAAATATTCCGAATTCGAGCAAGCTCGTATCACCGCCGTGTAACAATAATCGTTTGGCACCAAACCCAACTCCAGAAACCCAACAAATAGTTCAATCGCATCGAGCTCCTTTCCATTATTAGCGAAACAAGACATCATAGCACTCCACGAAACAACATCTCGCTTACCAAATCTTCCCATGGTCTCGAACACATCCTCGGCTCGCGCCAAATCTCCGGATTTTGAATACAAGCTGATGAGCGAATTGTATAGAACCGAATCGGGCTCGATCTCAAACTCAACTAATCGGGCGTGAACGAGTTTCCCGAGTCGAAAATTGCGTGCTCGGATACAAGACTTGAGGAGGGAGGAGAAAGTGACCGAGTCGGTGGGACGAATCCCTTCACGAGCCATGAGATCGAGAGCGGTAATCGCTCCCCGAAGATCGCCGGCATTGAGATGGCGGAGGATAAGGCGGTCGGCGACGTTGATCCGATTTGGAACGGACGGTCGGGATGAAACCGGAAGTTTGGCGGGAGATGGAAGCGAAAAGCTTATCATCGCCATCGTTTCCCATCTAACGATTCCGTTACCGTATATCTCAATAAAATGTTAATTATTTGAAATTTACATTATAACTTCGTACTTTTGATAAAACTTCTAAATACCCGCAAAACTATTATTATATTCAATCAAACACAGATTTCATAAACCCTAATTTATATCATAAATCCCAATCACTCGGGAAAAATGTTTCTTCTTCCCTCTTTCTCCAAAGAGATAGAGAAATCAGCTATGGAGATTTCTGTTATTGCTTCTTCCTCTATCGATGGCGGAATCGGAAGCTGGGATCTAAAAACCGGGAATGAGCAGCTTCGATTCAAGCCTTGCGCCTCTCCTGCGCACGGTCTCACCGCCGTCGGAGAAAAGTTCCTCGCCGCCTCTCAGCTCCGTAACGCATCTGCTTCCTCTGGCTCGATTTTCTTCTGGTCTTGGACTAAGGTTCTTCTTTCTCATCCTCCGACTTCACCCACTTTTGTTTCTTCTGAGGATTAAAAGATGTTTTTGATTGTAGCCTCAAGTTGAAGTGAGGAGCTTCCCGGTGGAGTCAATAAAAGCTCTTGCAGCAAACACTGAAGGAACTTATATAGTTGGTGGTGGAACCTCTGGAGATATATGTCTTTGGGAGGTAACAATTTTACATTTTGATATCACTTCTGGTGATTAAGCGTATCTGAGTTTCATGGGTTTTAAACTTGTTCTATTAGGTTGCGACTGGGAAGCTGCTTAAGAAGTGGCACGGTCATTACCGTTCAGTAACTTGCTTGGTGTTCTCTGGAGACGACTCTTTGTTGGTTTCAGGATCTCAAGATGGATCTGTTAGAGTCTGGTCTCTAATAAGGTTAAACATTGTGTGTTTCTCTTGCCGGGTTTCAATTTTTTTTTGCCTTTATTCTTATTCCTTGCTCTTGTTGGTTAGTTAGGCTATTTGATGATTTCCAGAGGCAGCAAGGGAACAATCTCTATGAACACAATTTTAATGAGCATACAATGTCTGTAACCGACATTGTCATAGACTGCGGAGGCTGCAATGCTATGATAGTTTCTGCTTCAGAAGATCGGACTTGCAAGGTACTTATTTGGACAGTTAATCTTACACATTTGAAGTTAAGCTCTTTCGTAAATGCTTAGCATAAGAAAGTAGACAGAACTATATTGTTAATGAGATTCATTTTTATATAGCTTTTTTTGTTCACGTTCGAATCTGAAAATCTCGATCTATGGAGATTATAAACCCTGATATGGCTTTTTTTGGTATTTTTTGAACTGCGGGTGGATTTCTAAATCCATAGGTTTGGAGCCTGTCAAAGGGGAAATTGTTGAGAAATATCATCTTTCCTTCAGCAATCAATGCACTTTCATTGGACCCTGGCGGGTCTGTGTTCTATGCTGGTAGCAGAGATAGCAAGATTTATATTGGTGCCATTAATGCCTCAAGTGACTATGGGACACAAGTTCTTGGTTCAGTATCCGAACAAAGGTACTTTCTGTTCCTTATATTAGATATCTTCTTCTCTTTTGCTAGCATCTTGTAAATCATAATATATATATATATATATATATATATATATATATATATATATAAATTTGAACAGTATGTTGATGTAATTATTTACTCTAAGATGGTTTTTATGAGATCTCTTATATATTTGAACATCAGCTTGTAGTAGTTCTTGATTCTAAGATGGTTTTTACCAGATCTCTTAACATGTTGCATCTGATTTTCCGTTTTAATGGATTCACATAATGGACTTGTAATGAAAATTTAACATCCCTTGACTTATTTATAATTATTGACTCCATATTTTTTTTTTCCTGAACAGCAAAGCTGTTACGTCCTTAGCATACTGCGCTGACGGAAACCTTTTGATTTCTGGATCAGAAGATGGTGTGATTTGTGTTTGGGATCCCAAATCACGTCGCCCTGTTCGTACTTTTGGCCATGGAAAAGGTATTTTTGTTAGTATTTTCTTCTGTTTGAGTTTTACTTACTCAAAAATGATCTTTCAACTACCCCATTTTATGCTTTTCACGAACTTTTCCTTACAGGCCCTGTGAACAATATTCAAGTTGTTAGAAAAACGATTGTTGCTAATTCCAACAAAACACAATCTTCCTGGAAAAGACACGGGTCATTATTACCTCCGCCTTTGGAAAAATATGAAAGATCAAGAGAAGAAACTATGGATGGTATAGTTATCGTTGATCCACTGCCACTTTCTGATGTTCGTGTTTACTCTTCTTTCCTCAGTGCTGACCTTATTAACGAGCAAGCTAAAGAGCTTCAGGTTTGTGTTTCCTCTGTCTATAGAAAAACAAGATCTTTTTTTTTGTTTCTTTGGATATTACCATAAACCCTGAATTTTCTCGGGAAAACTCTGTTTTTTTCCTTCACAATTGTCTATTTGTATTTGGTGTTGTTTCAGCAACAAGGCTCTGCAGCAACGGAGATCGAAATGGAAAGACTGAAACTTGAATACAAAAAATCTTTACAGATGAATGATCAATGGCAGAAGAATTATGAGAATTTGCTTGAGGTCGTTATGGAAGAACAAAACGGTGTTTCAAATTGAAAGTTTTGATTAACTATTATTGTTTCTGTATTGAAGGATATGTTTTGTCAAATGGCATCTAATTTAAAGATGTTTTGCTTAATGCCAAAGTTAACAATCATAATAGCATTTTGTAAAGAAGCCAATGCCATTCTATTGCTGATCAGTTGATCCCATAGACGAAGATACCCTCTTTTTAGGACAGCAGCTTTGATGTTCTGGAGAGATTCTTCACAGTCATAACAGAGCCGATGAGGATCACTTAACCGTTGTATCTACGATCAGTGTAATTGTCATCTTATTCATATAACTCAGAAAATATATCGTCTACACCGAATCAAATTCACACAAAAAAACAGTTAAATACTTTAGATTCTATTTCTAACAGAGAACTAAACCGTTCTATTTTTTGATATGAATTGTGACAATAATCACTTCAAATGAATCCACTTACAGAGAACTAAACCGTTTTTTGTTTTAAGTTTGTGTACACTACTAGAAATTGATTCACTCGTTGCACATGTTTAATGTTTTTTCACTAGTTGAATGTTTTGTTTATTACAGACAACAATAATAATATATAAAAAAATGTTGATTACAATTTCAAAAGGAGAGCGATTGTAATTATGATCACAATGGATATGAACATGAATATCTTACGCATAATTTTGTACAACAGGTTAAACTAAAAAAAAAAATTGTAAGAAAGATTGAAGTAATCAAACAATCCAAGTAAAGGTTTAACGTTTGATTGTACTACAAGAAATCATACGTTTGTATTGACTGGGAATGTCACTAGTGAAAAGTAGATTACATATGTTTCAATGTTTTTTTTTTCTTTCTCACATCTATAACGCAACGCTATTAATACAAACCATTAGTATACACGCTCTAATCAAAATTTAATGCTTTCTTATTAACAAATAATATTCAAAAAAAATTATAAACTACTAATGAATTTTGTCGTGCATATACATTTTTTTGGGTTAAATATGTTCATATACATGACAGAATTTATGTAGTATTTATTATTTGTGTGTGCAAAAGAATAATGGTCGATAACTACAGTTTGTTTGGCGTTACATATTTGTATTATATAAGAAGATTGTATTTGTATAAATATGATACCATTATTTAAAAAGATAAAAACTTTAACCAAAAGATTTATGAATTGTAATAAATGTGCTTATTGAGTTTAACAAAAAGTATATGCGTGCATGCATTAAAAGATACATAATGGTAAATATAGACTTTGCCAACACATTTCTTTTACCAACGGATAACTACGCAGGTATGCATATATATATATAGATACATGTGTTAGTTTCAAACAACAACAAAATTATCTATCTTGTGTGGTAGTAAACAAAAACAAGGTTTTTTAAAGATGAAGCTGGTGGCTCTCATGTCGTTCTTGCTTCTGCTTCTATTGTGTTCTTCAGGTAATTAAAAAATCTTAAGTGCACGAAATATTACAATTGTATGACATATTTTAGATGTAAAAAACAAATATTATATGATATCCGAAAATGTTTTGTAAATAGTTTTACATTTTTAACATCGAGATCTAGTCTGATTGTTACGGATTTCACACTTAAACAATCTAATAATATGATTGATCACGATAGGCATATGAATACTAATAAATAACTATACATATGAAGTTCCATATTTCATATTTGTTTATAGGGTTTGAGGAGGGTGATCGTGGAGTTACTCATACCGACCAATATTCCTTAAATAAGGTAGGCAAACTAATAAAATAAACAAAATGCTTATTTTCATAGTTTTTTATTTTCTCCCATATTATCATTGATTTAAAATAACTATTTATATTCAGTTTAAATCATTACTATATATATATATATATAATCATCGCTGAGAAAAGTTACCAAAAGAAGAAGCAATTGTTGATGATGCAAAATAATAATTTGTAATATATAGGTTGGAGAGACCAATCCGGGGCTGATGGATTATCCGCCACCACGCCCAAATCCAAAACATGACCCAAAAGTACCCGGTCGCCGAAGAAAATCTCCACCACCGCCGCCGAAGAACTGATAATGATAATGAAGCAAAAATATGTAATATTACTATATTGGATCATTCCATCTTTATGATTATGATATGTACTGTCAAACTCATCATTTAAATAAATAAAATTCTATTAAAAGTTGGTTTTTTAATAATCTAACTAAACTATAATTAGATATGTCAACAAAAAAAAGTAAAATATTATTAAATAGTCAAAGAATTGATCAAATGTTTTCATCCATGATTTTTTTTAAGAAAAATATAAACTATAATTAGATATGTCAACAAAAAATTTTGAGTAAACTTTTGATTCGAAAAATTTGATCTACTGAATTACTAATCACTTGATCGAAAATATTACGCATCTTACTATAAATCTGGTTTTGAAAACACTTAACAAAAGTATTTGGTCATTATCTTAAGACTCTCTTTTGTGCCAAAGTTGGCAAGATTACAACTCAACAAGAAAGTTCTCGATTTTTTTCTGTTTTCAAGATGATCATTTCATGTGAATTCTTCTCTTGAGATAACCGGGATCGGCTCTGGTTCAACCATTACGGTCCGGTTTAGTTTTTATTGGTTGGGTCGTACTATTCACCGGTTTTGTTTGGCGAGTGTAGGCAGAAACCGTATTATATGTTCAAACTGAGGAGTTCTACTGACCCATAAATAACAGAACTTCCATTTTTTTGTGTTGGGTTTAGTTCCAGTTCAAAAACAAAATTCTAAAAATCGCATTCACTATTTATTTAATAGTAGATCGGTTTACATAATCGACTTTTCTAACAACAACAGCCATACCTAGTAAGTTTTTTTGGTTTAGAGCAGTTGCAATTCCCACACCTGATCTCTTCTTCAGGCTTTTTAGTTCCTTTGTAATGGTCCTGGCTGGTTCAAGATCGGTTTGTATCAGAACTACGTGAGGATTTGAACTGAACCGGTTAAATTCGACCCCAATTAGGAGTGTCCAATCCTATTTTCGATTTTTTCGGGTATAGAAACCAAAAGGAAATCAAATAACATTTGGTTTGATTTGTTACGGTTTTGATTTCTGTTTGGATTTCTTTAGCAAAGTATAATTTAATATAGAAAGATATTCAAAGAAACTGTGGACCGGTTTAGTTTTAATCGTTTTTTTGTTCCATTTTGACCGCTTTGATTATTGGATCATACTTTTAATCATTTAAATACTTTAGATTCTATTTCTAACAGAGAACTAAACCGTTCTATATATTTTGGATATGAATTGTGACAATAATCACTTCAAATGAGTCCACTTACATGGGGATGACCATAAACACTTGTGGCAAAGTAAGTGATGGGATGTCCATAGAGGGTAACTTCTTCAACTGGACCAACCATGTTCGTAAACGTCATCGTTGTATTTGACATTATTCTCTTTATTATAGTAGAATATAAGTAAAATGGTAGTTACTAGTAAAATTAGTGGAATAAATATAAGTAGAATATAATTGAATGGAATAAAGAAATAAATTCATATAGAATAATTAGTGGAATAAATTTTATATGTTTTTGCTAAATCCATATAGAATATGTTTCTAATTTATTTGATATTAATGGATTTAGGAATCGGGGTTACTTTTTAAAATGGTAATTATAATTGAATTTTTAAAAATAATTCCTAATTGTTTTTCTTTAATATGTTTGTTGCCTAGGTGGACGATGAGGTGACAAGGGAGAAGAGAGCAAATGTAACTTTATATATATACTAGGGGTGATCTACGCTACGCGCGGACGTGGACGTGATAAACAATTATTTAAACTTTGTTTATTGTCTATTGTTATTTTATTTTTCTTGATCTCTTAGTTAATTTAATTTTCTCTGCCAACTTAAAATCTATTTGTTTTTTTTTGGTTAAAAATGTTTAATAGATCTATGTGTCTAACATTTTTCTCTTGTTTTCTCTATTTTTTTTTCTCTAATCCAGAAATCAATACTTCTCTCTGAGATTAACAAAAAAAAAAAAAGACTTGGTCCTTAACAATAGCCTTATGTTTGTTAAATTTTCATATTTCTCTACAGTTAAATATAGAAATCGATTTAAATAAATATAAAAAACAAATAGATTTAATAAACACATACATATTCCACACAATAATTAGGATTTGAGGGTTTTTCCATAAGCGGCGAGAGTTGTAAAATGAAGGTTAGTTTTCTTGGTTTCGCTTGTGGCGATGTTCGTCCTTAGAGTTCATTTGGCTGACTTGGAGCGGCTAATCTTCATTAAAGAAGAATAATCCTTTTACTGCTACGCATCGTCGAGGCGAGCTCAGTCTCCCCGATAAACTCATATCATCCCTCAAACTCACTGAACGCAAAGATCTTATCTAGCTATACCGCAACTCTTCACACAACTCTCTCCCCAAGCCTAGATCTTTTCGTTGTTCCCAATTAATTGGAGCTCTTGCCCTTGGAATGGCCGAGATTTCGACACAAACCAAAGATTGGGAAGAGCTCTTCTGCGCCATTAGAGTATCTTCTGCATTTGTGTGTTTTCTGCATTACACCAACCGTTGACTATTTATGAAGCTATACCCAGCGATGAAAGCCAATGAATACGGGTTCCATGTTTTCGTGCTTACATATTACTATATTCTGATTTTCGGGTTCAACACATGGCAGTTCATAGAACTGGCTATCTCCCGGCAGTGCCGTGCCTAGCCTTATAGAGACGTAAAACGATTTATAAAATATATTGTTATTTTATTTTGTTTAAATATGTATTTTGATTTATAGTTTTATTTATTGTAATACTATTATAGTTTTTAAAAACAAAACGTAATTTTAAACATCTTTATACCTTTATTGTAGTTGTGCTTTCTACTATACATAACAAAAATGATGTTTCTTACATATTTGGTTAAAGATATATAATTTACACAAAATGTGGCCTTTAAAATTAAAAAAAAAATGGTGGTCTGTCTCCCGGTTTCTACTTATGACTCTTGGCGCTGGTGTTAGTTTAGGTGTCAATATATATGTTTATCTATCCTATATGGACTGGAGAGGATCTTCATTATAAATGCTTAATGTATTGATTTATTAAGAATAATTTACAGCACTTTATACAGAGAGGAGATAGTAGATATGGTAAGAAAACTAATTACAATGAAGACTGAATATGTACTTGACATATATAGCTAATATTCATAACTGATCTTATGGGTTTATGAGTTTTTGGAATTTATGTGTTAGTTTATATTATTTTAAGGTTTTTTTTAAAAAAAGTAGTAGATGCCAGGGTGGATGCTGAGGTGGCGGAAGGAGAAGTGAGCAAAACTAACTTTATATATAGATAATCGTGGGTATGATAAATGACTACATTTTCGATTTCATTTCTGTATAGATATTTATTGTTATTGACTGGGGTCTTATTTTTGATATTAAAAGGATACAGATCAACAAAAATAACACATGTACATTTATTATTTTTGATATTATTATAAGGATACAGATCAACCATTATGTATCTTTTAATGCATAGCATTTACTTTTTGTTAAACTCAGTAAGCACATTTACTATAAAACTTTAACCAAAAGATTTATGAATTGTAATAAATGTGCTTACTGAGTTTAAGGATACAGATCCTTTATCTTTTAATGCATGCATTTAGTTTAAGGATACAGATCAACCATTATGTATCTTTTAATGCATGCATTTACTTTTTGTTAACCAAAAGATTTACGAATTGTAATAAATGTGCTTACTGAGTTTAACAAAAAGTAAATGGTAAATATAGACTTTGCCAACACATTTCTTTTGCCAACGGATAACTACGCATGTATGCGTATATATAGATACATGTGTTAGTTTCGAACAACAACAAAATTATTTATCTTGTGTGGTAGTAAACAAAAAAAAATATTTTAAAGATGAAGTTGGTGGTTCTCATGTCGTTCTTGTTTCTGCTTCTATTGTGTTCTTCAGGTAATTAAATTTGTATATACAGAATAGTTTAAAACATCTTAAGTACACGAAATAGTAGTACAATTGTATGACATATTTAAGATGTAAAAAACAAATATTATTTGATATTCGAAAATGTTTTGTAAATAGTTTAACATTTTTAATATCGAGATCTAGTCTGATTGTTACGGATTTCACATTTAAACAATCTAATAATATGATTGATCACGATAGGCATATAAATACTAATAAATAATTATACATATGAAGTTCCATATTTCATATTTGTTTATAGGGTTTGAGGAGGATGATCGTGGAGTTACTCATACCGGCCAATATTCCTTAAACAAGGTATGCAATCTAATAAAATAAATAAAATGCTTATTTTTACAAATTTTTATTTTCTCTTATATTATCATTGATTTAAAATAACTATCTATAGTCAGTTTAAATCATTACTATATATATAATCATCGCTGAGAAAAATTACAAAAAAGAAGCAATTGTTGATGATGCAAAATAATAATTTGTAATATAGGTTAAAGAGACCAATCCGGGACTGATGGATTATCCGGAACCAGGCCAATTAGGTGGATGGGGTGGGTCTAGCGACTAATCAGGGAATAATCGGAGTTAGGCGGAGATTTTTAGAACATGGATTCAAACTGAGGAGTCCTACTGACCCATAAATAACAGAACTTCCATTTTTTGTGTTGGGTTTAGTTCTGTAGGAACTAGTAGATCGGTTTACATAATTCTAAAAACAAAATTCTAAAAATCGCATTCACTTTTAATTTAATAGTAGATCGGTTTACATAATCGACTTTTCTAACAAATATCTTTTTTAGATATCTTTTTTAATTTAATAGCCATACCTCGTAAGTTTCTTTACTCTTCACTTTTCAGGCTTTTTAGTTCCTTTGTTATGGTCATGGCTGGTTCAAGATCAATTTGTATCAAAACTACGTGAGGATTTGAACTGAACCGGTTAAATTCGACCCCAATTAGGAGTGTCCAATCCTATTTTCGGAGTTTTTCGGGTATAGAAACCAAAAGAAAATCAAATACCATTTGGTTTGTTTTGTTACGGTTTTGATTTCAGTTTGGGTTTCTTTAGGGAAAACGGCCGATTCCCCCATGAAGTATTTGGCTGCTGATTATTCATATATGAAGTTTCAAATCATGCCAAAACCTACACAAACTATCTTTTATTTTGAATTCCCTACATAAACTTTTAAAAATTGGTCAATTCCAACAAAACCGTAAACGGTGTTTGATTTTAGTTAACGGAATCTAACGTGGTTGACACGTGGCTTAATGGTTTGGTCTGGTTTGCGATTAAACCAACTTTCTTTTTTTTTAATTGCTGAGACCAAAACGACGTCGTTTTGGTCTCATTGTCGATAAATTAAAATATGCAACTGCCGGAATTAGAACTCGGGCCTGTAATGAAGCAGAGTAACACTATACCACTAGACTAATGATATTTCGTTGTTCAAACACATAACTATATACATATATAAAATATCCAAAAATCCTCAAATTAATTGTTTTTTCTTCAAATTAATTTATTCTTCCTCAATTCAATTTCTTCTTCTTCTTCTTCCTTGATTCAATTTTTTTTTTCTAGGTTTATATTTTTTTCAACTCGTCAACACATGATTTGCCATGGGTTTAATTCTGATTTTCTTATTCTTCTTCCTCGATTCAAAATTGTTCGAGAAATTCAAAAAATTCAAAAAAGTTTGATTTTCTGGGTTTAAATTTTGAAATTAAAAAAAAAAGCTTGTTCGTGAAATTCCTCAAATCAATTTCTCAAAATTTTGAATTTCAAAATTGTTCTTGAAATTCAAAAAAAATCTCATTTTCACGAATTTCAAAAATTAAACCCAGAAAATCAAACTTTTTTATAATTTTTTGAATTTCACGAACAATCAGCAGCCCAATTCGAAGTTTGATTTTCTGTGTTTAATTTTTAAAATTCGTGAAAATGAGATTTTTTTGAATTTCAAGAACAATTTTGAAATTCAAAATTTTGAGAAATTGATTTGAGAAATTTCACGAACAAGCTTTTTTTTGAATTTCAAAATTTAAACCCAGAAAATCAAACTTTTTTGAATTTTTTGAATTTCACGAACAATTTTGAATCGAGAAAGAAGAATAAGAAAATAAGAATTAAACCCATGACAAATCATGTGTTGACAAGTTGAAAAAAAAAAATAAACCCAGAAAAAAAAATTGAAACGAGGAAGAAGAAATTGAATCGAGGAAGAAGAAGAAGAAGAAATTGAATTGAGGAAGAAGAAATTGAATCGAGGAAGAAGAAATTAACTTGAGGAATTTTGGATTTTGTATATATGTATATAGTTATGTGTTTGAACAATGAAATATCATTAGTCTAGTGGTAGAGTAATACCCTGCCTCATTACAGACGTCGTTTTGGTCTCAGAAAAAAAAAAGATTTGGTTTAATCGCAAACCAGACCAAACCATTAAGCCACGTGTCAGCCACGTCAGATTCCGTTAACGGAAATCAAACACCGTTTACGGTTTTGTTGGAATTGACCAATTTTCAAAAGTTCATGTAGGGAATTCAAAATAAAAGGTAGTTTGTGTAGGTTTTGGCATGACTTGAAACTTCGTATATGAATAATCAGCAGCCCAATACTTCATGGGGGAATCGGCCGTTTTCCCGGTTTCTTTAGCAAAGTATAATTTAGGGTTTTCTGCAAATAAATCCTCCATTTGGATTTTTTATGCAACTATGCCCTCCAATTACAGAAAATGCAGTCTGTAAAAGACTGTGTATATGTTATCAAAACTAAGTCGTTTTGATTTCAGTTTGGTTTTTTTTAGCAAAGTATAATTTAGGGGTTTCTGCAAATAAACCATCCATTATAATTTTTTTTGCAACTATACCCTCCACTTACAGAAAATACACTCTGTAAAAGACTGTGTATATATTATCAAAACTACGTCGTTTTGATTGTTTTTATAAACCCAGATAATGCAAAATGGGGATATGAACTCATGACCTCTTATACACTTAACACATCTAAATTACCATTGTACCAAGATCATTTTTGTTGTCATAACCAATATAAATATATTTATCTATACTATTAAAACAGGGTAACGACATTTTGTAACCAAACATATTTTAGTCTAATCTCATTCCGGATATCTACTATCCCTTCTTTTTTAATCCTGTTTCCAAACAACCTTCTTTTTTTTAAAGTCGATTTTCTAATTAATAATTTTGGATATTAAATTAAGGAATATTGTTTATTACAGTTCAATCATTTAAGGAATATTCGTGGAATCAATGTTTGAATATCATGTTTCTATTATTATCTTTTTCCTGTTATTATATTAATGCTATAATATAATATAAGGAAAGATCTATTATTTTTCTTCCGGATATATAATATTCCCTTCTTTTTATATTTCTTTCCAAACAGAAATATTTTATTTTAAAAAAATATGAAAAAATCTTTCCAAACTAATTAAATCTGATTTTTTTTAACAACTTAACCAATTCATTTATATATTTATCGAAATAAATTCTTTAAACTATATTTAAATTTGACCAAAAAGAGATTTTGAAAAATATAAGTCTAAATTCAATTTTATCACAAATATTTTTGAATAATTAATTGCAGAATAGTTGGTTGACAAAAAAAAAACTACAGTTCATTTCTTTAAAAATCGTATTACCTTAAACAAAAAAAGATATCCTTCATAATTATCATTATAATTTTTGGATGAAAAAAAGGAAACGCATTTCCAAAATTACATTAAAAATAACCATCGAATATTAGATTATATTTGAAGAGGATATTTCGGTGTTTCCTTAAAAACAGATATATAAGTTACCATAATCACAACAAATCATATAATCAGATATTTGATTATGCTATAATCGTGCACTCCAAGATACTCATAAATCTTCTTCTTTCCGAGATCTTCTCACCCAGTTATTCTCTTCATCAAATCAAGAAACTAAAAATAATAGAAAAATCGATTAATATTAGCATAATTTATACATAAATACCATAAATAAATTATTCACATGTAAACAATTGAAATACAATAAAATTCAGTTTAATGCTTTTCATATATTGAGGATTTACATAACCAATCATATTCAGTTTCTATAAATCTAAAAGATTTCGAAATATTTTAACAATAATTTTCGATAAGATACTAACTTTAAAAATAAAATTGAAATACATAAACATAATTTTTTCTAACCTAAAATTCTCCTATAAATATCCGCACATAAACCCGAATTATTTTGAGTTTTAATACACTTTTTTTTTGCCCTTTGCAGGGTCGAGAGGTGCACACAATTTGCTAGCATTAAAGAAGCTACATAACTGATCAACAAAATTGAGGTATGATATTACGATAACTAACAATCATATTTTATTGATTTGATGAACTTTTCATTATCTTTGTGAATATGTATATTTGTATAATCAATTATTTGTGAACTTTCATACTCTTAACCTGTGAAGTTGTGTGTTAAAAATAGGTGACGACGAGTGCTTGATCCAAACGAGTGATGGATTGACCGTGTCTTCTTATAATAAACGTGGAAGAAGACCTCAAAGGCTGGAAACTTGGGTAACATAAGAAACAAAAATATTCGTAAAAACCTCAAATAATATTGATTTTTTTTTAACGTTTTCATTTGTGCTTATTTGTTTCAGTTATGAAAAACTCACGGCTGTTAACCTCGCCGATCTAGAAAGGAACATAGAAGTTGGCTTATCCCTTTGAAGAATGTGATTCAGTCTACAAGGTTTGAATATCGAAATCTCATTTCTTACTTTTCCGCTTTCCTCATATCTTTGATTTTGGTTCCGATTTTTAGCTCAAGATATTTTTTTATGTTTGCTTAGTATATTGATAGTTTTTGAATTTCTTTTTTGGACGTAATGCCCTTCTTCTCTCTTCCCTTTGGTCTTTCTTCTTACAACGTGAAATATGCTCATTTATTCATGAAACTAATTAACTAAACCAAAAGAAATCTATGATATTTATGTTATTAGAACATAGATTATAATGATAGAACGGGTACTAAGCTGTCATTATATTCCAACTTGCCGCATGTACTCCATGGAAGCTTACAAGAAAATTGGAGTTCTCAAAGGCAACTCTTCTTACCATTCGTTAGTTTCCAAAATTATGAAGATTGCAATTATTTTCGTATCAAATTTGGTTAGTTGGCTTAATTAGATATTATTTAAAAAATTTGTAGAAAGATTCCTAAAGCATATATTATAAAGATTGCAATCTTCACAATTATTTGAGGAAAGATTGCAATCTTCACAATCTTAAAATAAAATAAAACTTTTCAAAGTGTCACACGGAAAAACAATAGAGATAGCGAGTTCGATATGAAATTACAAATAACAAAATCGATAAGATTGAGTTTGAATTTAAATTCAAATTCTCGCACGGAATACCAGCAAAAATAGCGAGAAATGAGTGACTTAGATATGAGATTACAAATAACAAAATCAATAACATTGAGTTTGAATTTAAACTCGAGTATAAGAAGGAGACGGATGACGATAGTTGAGTTGAAATTTTGAACGGTTCTAATGTATCACAAAACGGGTAAAGGTCTAAGCGAATAGTTTGAGTTTAATTTTTTTTTTTTTGCTGATGTGTCTCTTCCACAATTATTCTCAGCTGGACGTTCTTCGATCTGATAGCGATGATTTTGGTAAGGAATATAACTTTAGATTGTTAACGTACTTTAAGAAATTGTTGCAGAGAATTTGACTTTAAAATAATGTGCAACAATTTAAAAGAAAAAATTAAGGTTTTATTTTGTTGGTTTAAAAAAATTAACCATCGGAGGAACAAAAAAAGCTAAGTTAGGATATGTGAATTTTTAGAAGAATTTTACGGGTTTTAAAAGTGTTAAACATTGACTGGGTCAATTAGAACTTTAACGATAATTTAAAATAAAGTAATAGTTTATAAAGTTTCACAATTAAAGTAAAATAAGTATTCAAAGTCACAAGAAAAAGCAGTAACGCTCGCGAGAAATGAACGATTTCGATATAAGAGGGAGAGGGATGACAAAGTTGAGTTGAGATCTTGAACGATTCAAATGTATAATAACAATACAAATAAAAGTCTAAGCGAAAAGTTTGCGCTTGATTCAAAAATGTTTTGATGATGTGTCATTCCCACAATTATTCTCAGCTGGATGTTCCTCGATCTGATAGAGAGGTGATTAGTATGGACTTTAATTTTATATTATTAATGTATTTCAAACAAAATATTAAAGATAATTTGACTTTAAATTAATAGGTAGCAATTTAAAAGAAAAAAATAAGGTTGGATTTTGTTGGTTCTTTAAAAATTAACCATGGTAGGAACAAAAAGACAAAGTTAAACTGTGTGAATTTTTAGAAAAATTTAACGGGTTTTAAATGTGTTAAACATTAACTGGATTAATTAGAACTTTAACGATAATTTAAAATAAAGTAAGAGTTTATAAAATCTCACAATTAAAGTAAAATAAAAGTATTCAAAGTCTCACAAGAAAAAGCAGTAAAGATAGCAAGAAATGAACGATTTAGATATGAGATTACGAATGAAAAACCAATAAGATTGAGTTTAAACCCGAGTATAAGAGGGAGAGGGATGACAAAAGTTGAGTTGAGATTTTGAACGATTCGAATGTATAATCAAAATACGGATAAGAGTTTAAGCGATAATTTTGAGCTTGATTCAAAAATGTTTTGCTGAAGTGTCATTCCCACAATTATTCTCAGTTGGATGTTCCTCGATATGATAAAGAGGTGATTAGTATGAACTTTAATTTTAGGTTATTAATATATTTCAAACAAAATGTTGTAGATAATTTGACTTTAAATTAATAGGTAGGGATTTAAAAAGTTTAACAATCGAGTTTAAATTAATAGGTAGCGATTTAAAAAGTTTAACAATCGAGTTCTAAAAAGTTTAAAAAGTTTAAAAAACCGATAAGATTGAGTTTGAGTAGAAAAATCGAGTATAAGCAAGAGACGAATGACAATAATTGAGTTGACATTTTGAACGGTTCTAATGTATAATCACAATACAGTTAAAAGAAAGTAAACGTTTTCAAAGTCTCACTTAGAAAAACAGTAAAGATAGCAAAATGGATCCCGCTTTAGACATGAAATTACAAATGAAAAAACTGATAAAATTGAGTTTGAGTAGAAAACCGAGTATAAGCAAGAGACATATGACAATAGTTGAGTTGAGAACATCTAATTTTATAACATCACATATTAAAAATGTTACCTACAAAAAAAAATTAGATATCTAAACACCAATATTACCAGTAACCTCTAAACCCGTTACAATAAATAAACAACTTACGAAAACTAAACCCGCAAAGGATTTTTTATGTCTAATCATGAATTGTTGTGTTTCATATTACGAAAATTATATATATAAAAACAAAGTATTGTTAAACTCAAAATAAATCTGTCTCATATTATAATCTGTTTGTCCGCAACACCCATTATACTAAACACAATAAAGACAATATATATTACAAAATTTCATAAACCAAATAAATAAATAAAATTCCCGTGCGGGCGCACGGGTTATAATCTAGTATATATATTAAAACAAAGTGTTTGTCCTTTGAATATTTTTTCCGTCAAAACCGCAAAATCAAATTTTCCCGTCGAAACTGTTAAACATGTTTTTCGTCAAAACCGTGAAATCACGTTTTCCAGTAAAAACTGCAAAATCAGATTTTTCCCGCCAAAACCGCGATATCATGTTTACCCGTAAAAACCGCAAAATAATATTTTCCTGTCAAAACCGTGAGAACACTATTCTCTCTCACTTCTCTACTCACTACAAGAAAACACAGTTTTTGCGATTACCAAAATAGTCCCAAAATAGTTGCGACCATTTTGGGACTAAAAAATCTAGTCGCAAATATTTGGTCGCTTAATACAGTAGTTACAAAACAGTCGCTCTTTTGCGACTAATATGTGACACCCATTATCAGTCATAATTTAGAGACCGATTTGCGACTACTTGTAAAAAAAATAATAAAAAAACAAAAAAAAACAAAAAATCCAATTTTTTTATTAAATTTAATTACAAAAAATGAAAAAAAGTAAATAAAAAAAAATAAAAAAAAAAGATCATCTTCTTCTCCCTCGCCGGCGCTCAATCTTGTTCTCCCTCGCCGGCGCCGATCTTCGATCTTCGATCTTCTTCTCCCTCCATGGGCAAGATCTGCTCCTTCCCCTGCATCCCGAGCTCACCACGAACCACCCTCGATGCGAGGCACGAACCACCACGAACCTCAGCTCGCAACGCACACCCACCGAACCCCTCGCCGACTTCCGCCACTAGTTCAGATCGACAATTCCTCTCCACTCACTGCCTCCTCCTTCGAGACGAATCTTCTCGTTGCAGCATCAGATCTGAAAAAAAAAGAGTTAGCTAAACTCAAGGAATAGAAGGAAGCAGAAGAAATCGTAGGGGAAGTGATGAGAAGGAATTGTCGGCCCAGTCTTATTTGCATCTGTTGCGATGGATGTAATATGGTGACTCTCTAAATTTCAAATGTTTTCAATTCAAAAAAAGAAAAAAAAAATTCGTAGGAAAGAAGAAGAAGAATAATATCGAGAGAAAAAGACAAAACTTAATTAAAAATAAAATAAAATAAAAAAGCAAATGAGATATCCACCGCTGGATTAAACCAAGAAACGATGGAATATCTCAATCCTCGTCACAATGAACTAGCAAATGAGAAACTTTCATTATTTTGTCATTTTGTCGCAAATTTGGGATTATTTTGTGACTACAATTGAAAAAAAAATCGACCGTACTTGCTAAACAGTCCCAAATTTGGGACCATTTTGTGACAATAAAAAACTTTTACCCTAAACTTTAAGAACTTAGAATATTTGAATATGATTTTACAATGATTTTGTGTATCTAGCATTTCAAAAATATATTAAAACTTAAACATATGTATATTTTGAGAGAATTTTTATCTTTCAAAATCATTCCTCATAAAACACATGTAACACTTAGTAGATGTTATGATTAGATTGAAATTTTTGTAAGTGTTATATTTTTGTGTTTATTATTTGATGTTTATGTGTAAGATTTAGTTTATAATTTAAGATTTATAGTTTATGATTAAGGGTTAAAAGTTTATGGTTTAAAATTTAGGATTTATAAAATGGATTATAAATGATAATATTCAAAAAATTGCAAGTTTTGATTTTTTGTATATTATTTGATGTTTATGTAAGATTTAGTTTAAAATTTAAGATTTAGATCAAGTTTATGATTAAGGGTTAGAGGTTTAGGGTTTAGGGTTAAGGGTTTGTGGTTTGAGTTTAGAATTTATTGATTTCTATAAAAAAAATCAAGTGGAGTTGCAAATTAATTAGTCCCAAATTTGGGACTATTTTGTGACTAATATTAAAAATTAGTCGCAAATTAGTCACAAATTGGTCACAAAAACTGGGTTTGCAAATTAGTATGCATGTTACCCTAAACCCTAAACTTTAAGAACATATAAGGTTTGAATATCACTTTACAATGATTTTGGGTATATAGTTGTTCAAAAATATATGTTACAATTTAAGATTTGATTTTTATGATTAAGGGTTAGAGGTTTAGGGTTTATGATTTAGGATTTATAAAATGATTATATTTTAAAAATTGTAAGTGTTGAATTTTTTTGTATATTATTTGATGTTTATTTATTTGATGTTTTGTATATTATTTGATGGTTTAGGGCTTAGAATTTAGGGTTAAGAATTTTTTTTGTATATTATATGATGTTTATTTTTAAAAAAACTCGAGTGGAGTTTCTAAATCGAAGCAAATAAGTCACAAATTTGGGACTACTTTTGCAAGTCCTTAAACAGTCGCAAATTTGAGACCCTTTTGTGACTCCTCTGTTTCGTCGTTAATTTGCGACTGTTTTGCCACTGTATTGCGAGTATTCGTAAATTAGTCACACTTTCGTCCCACTTTTTTGCGACAAAAAAAAGAGTCACAAAAGTTGGTCACAAAAACTGTGTTTTCTTGTAGTGACTCTCTCTCACTTCTCTCATCAACAAAACAAATAACCTTCACCTATATATATATATATATATATATATATATATATATATATATATATATATATATACACACATATCCACATATATAATATATCATAGTTCATAACACGTTATCAGCACGATATGTTCCTATACCGAAAATGTGAGTTTTAATTTATGTTCGATCCGTTTATATTTATTTTCGGGATGATAGACGTTGTCTTCCCCAAACCAATCGTTATGATAGGCTATGCCTTCACGATCATGATCATATGGTAGACTATGTCTCCTCATATCATATGGCAGATTTTGTCTTCTCAAATATATGGTTGGCTTATGATCATATGGTAGACTATGTCTCCTCAAATCACTGTCTCCATAAAATAAATGTCCCGAATACATTTATGAACGGTTCTGGAAGAATCATATAACAAAAATAATGTCCAGAAGACATATATGAAAGAGTTCTTGAAGAACTGCTTCGTCCAGAAGACGTTTTAAATTATTGTTCTTTTAACTTCTGTTTATTATCGTAAATTATATGGAAGGCTTGTCTCCTATATTGTTTTAAATTCAGTTTTTATTATGTTTACGAATTTTATTTTCTTTTAAAAAAATTGGAAATATCACGAAAGAACTCATGAAGAGAAAAAGGCAAACGCCATGATATTTTTATTCCATCATATCCATGATGGTTTAAAAGATGAATATATCACGAAAGAAGATCCTGCAGATCTTTGGCAATCACTCAAAGATAGGTTTGATCACCATAAATATATGTGATCTTACCAAAGGCTAAGCATGAGTGGTTAAACCTCCGGTTTCAAGATTACAAGAGCGTTAGTGAATATAATTCCGCTCTGTTCGGAATCACTTCCAGGATAGTGTTATGTGGAGAAAAGATAAGCGATTATGATATGATCGAGAAAACTCTCCAAACATTTTATCCTGAAAACGTAATCCTGCAACAACAATACCAGGAAAATGGATACACGAAGTATTCATAGTTAATGCAAGTTCTCTTGGTGGCAGAACAAAATAACGAACTTGTGACGTTAACCCATCAGTCTCGTCCAACTGGATCATCTCCATTCCCAGAAGTAAATGTTGCATCATCCAGCTATAATAGTTGGCAAAATGGACGTGGTCGCAGTCGAGGTAATGATCATGGTCGTGGACGAGGATATGGACGTGGACGTGGACAAGGAAGAAATTTATTCTCTGCGCACACCCAAATGTATCATATAGTCGTGTTTATGGGTGTGTGGTTTGTGTTCCTATAGCCCCACCGCAAAGAACGAAAATGGGGGCACAAAGAAGATTAGGAATATACATCGGTTATACATCACCAAGTATAATTCGGTATCTTGAACCGCAAACTGGTGATATGTTTACGGCACGTTTTGCCGATTGTCATTTTAATGAAAGTAAATTTCCAACGTTAGGGGGAGGTATTAAAGAAATTCCGAAAGATGTTACATGGTGCACACCATCTTTGTTGTACATTGACCCCCTACAAAACAACGCGAATTTGAAGTTCAGAAAATAGTACATTTACAAAATATGGCAAATCAGTTACCAGATGCGTTCACATATACAAAAAGGGTGACAAAGTCATATATACTCGCTACGAATGCTCCGTCAAGAATTATTGTTCCGGAAGAATAAACTGATGGAAAAATAGCAAATCAACCCAAAGTTTAGTTGAAAAGGGAGAGGCCGATAGGCTCAAAAGATAAAAAAAATCCCCGAAAGAAAAAAAAACAGGGAGAACAAAATGAAAATGGTCCAGAAGAACCATATACAGAGAAAAGTCTTGAAGACGAAAATGATAAAGAAAAATATGAGATTTCCATTAACTATGCCCAACACGTAAAATTATGGGATATATATGAAATAGAAGATAATGCTGGAATTTTCTCATTCTCTGTATCCAAAGAAATTGATTATGAAAGTGATGATCCATATCCAAGATCCATATTAGAATGCCAGAAAAGATCTGATTAGGAGAAATGGAAAATGGCCATAGAAAGAAAGGTTTTTGGACCTATTGTCACTACATCTAAAGATGTAAAACCGGTTGGGTACAAATGGGTTTTTGTGCGAAAAATAAATGAGAAAAATGTGGTGACAAGATATAAAGCCCGTCTTGTTGCACAAAGATTTTCTCAAAGACCGGAAATTGATTATGAAGAAACATATTCCCCTGTTATGGATGCTATTACATTCAGATTTTTGATGAGCCTTGGGGCATTTAAAATCTAGAAATGTATCTTATGGATGTTGTGACAGCATATCTATATGGATCACTTGATAACAATATCTATATGGAAATCTCAGAAGAATTGAAAATGCATGAAGCATTAAGCTTAAAATCTAAAGAAATATGTGCGGATATGTGCGGTCAAATTACAGCGATCACTTTATGGATTAAAACAATTCGGGCGCATGTGGTATAATCGCTTAAGCGAATATTTGCTAACGAAAGGGTATGTGAATAATGCAATTTGCCCTTGTGTATTTATCAAGAAATCCTCATCAGGATTTGTGATCATTGCTGTATATGTTGATGACCTGAACATAATTGGAACTCAAAAAGAAATTGATGTTGCAAGAACTCATATGAAAGAAGAGTTCGAAATGAAAGATCTCGGACATGCAAAATTTTGTCTTGGATTACAGATAGAGCACTTCCGAGATGGATTATTTGTGCATCAATCAAATTATACCAAAAGGATAATACAACGTTTTTATATGGATAAAGCGAATCCTTTGAGTACTCCAATGGTTAATCGATCTCTCGATACTGAAAAAGATCCATTCTGACCTTGTGAAGATAACGAGGAAGCTCCTGAAGTACCTTATATGAGCGCTATAGGTGGACTTATGTATCTTGCAAATTATACCCGACCGGATATAGCATTTACTACAAATTTACTTGCAATATTTAGTTCGTCACCTACACACAGACATTGGAATGGGATAAAACATATTTTTTGTTATCTTCAGGGAAAAACTGACTTGGGTTTGTTTTACCCTCGCAACTCCAATTTCGATTTAGTCGGTTTTGCAGATGCAGGCTATTTATCAGATCCACATAAAGCTCGATCGCAAATCGGATACGTTTTTACAATTGGAGGTACTGCAATATCTTGGCGTTCTCAAAAGCAGACTTTGGTCGCCACTTCCTCAAATTATGCAGAAACTATTGCGATTCATGAGACATGTAGGGGGGTGTATTCGATTAGAGACTTTAGGTGATTTTGGTGGGTTTTACATTTAAGGGGATTTAGGTGGATTTTGAGGATATCTTGGTGGATTTAGGTGGATTTTGAGGATATCTTGGTGGATTTGGTGGGGATTTGTACAAAAAATAAATAAATTCATAAGTGATTTGGTAAGATTTTCTTTAAAATTTCAGTTGGTTTTGTGTGATTTGGTTTTATGGGAAAAAAAAATCTCTGCACTTACGTTTATTAATCTCTGCAACTTACGTTTAATAACCGTGTCTCTGCATTTAATCTCTGTAACCTGCGTTTGCTCTGTTTTAAATCTCTTATGTAAGGTACATTTTTACTTTGTTTTAAAACTCTGTGCTTCTTTTGGCCCATTCATGCATACAAGCTTTAAAAATAAAAAAACATTATTGAATCAATTGGAAGATCTCAGTCCTATCCAAGCTCGGAATCTGGAAATTGACACAAAACAAAACAAAAAAGGGAAAAACAGAAATCATTGACTAAGAAGTTAAGAAGAAACAAGAACACACAAAAAAAGGTGTATGAATGTAATGATATATGCAGCTTTTTCCACAATAATTTTGTTCAATTCAAGATCAATCTTTTCAGCTAGATGAACAGACCACAATTACATGTCAACATCAAGAGGAACCCAGCACATAGACAAAACACAACATTGCAATAAGCAACGGGATATATGTCTTAAAGTGTAATTATGCATTACCAATGGTGGCATTTAATTGATAAAGTATAAAAACATAAACAGTAACGCGATATATTACATGCCGTTCAAAATGTCAAACAGACTTAACAATAATCAAATCATCATATTCTCAAAATTTCTAGCCTAATATCAAAGAACGATCTCAAATCAATCGATTATTAAAAAATCTAATAGGAAAATATCTAAAAATGTGTTTTTTCACTTGGGTCATCGATGGCAAAGCATGTGTATCGACGCCATCCATGGAGCTGACTCTAGAGCACAAAAATCGATTCAAAACGCAAAACCCAGATCAAGAAACTCTAATCGGAACATGGATTCTGCTTAGTAAGGTAGGAATTGAAGGATGAATGAAGAACCCAGATGCATTCGCCATCTTGATAATAGAGGCATCTAAACGAAATTGTTACAGCGAAATTGAGGATTGTTAGAGCGAAATTGAAGATCTCTGTCTGACTCTCTCTCTCTCTCTATCGGCTCGAGAAAAAGAGGGATGAGCTATTTCTATGGGCCTTTTTGTGACGGAGGGAAGAACGACGACCAAAAGAAAGAAGAGGGAAGAACAAATTTTTTTTTTTTTTTTGAAAGTCTCTCCAAATAACACCCGTAGAGGTGTGATTTTCTTTACCACTATTTGTACTATTTTTAACTAAAAATGAATGTTAACTCTTCTGAAATCCTTTTCACCATCTTAAAAAAAAAGTTGTTTTGTTTTGAATAACAGTAGATTTGATTTGGTTTTTACTAGTCGTTGATTGAATAACACTAGATTGTAAGTGATTTTGAAGAATTTTACATAAATTTCACTTTCAATAACATGGGATTTGGTAAGACGTTTAGAAATCATCAGTTGAATAACATGAGATTTAAAAAAAAAAACTCAAATCTCCTGAAATTTCTAATCCAATACACCCCCCGTAGAGAATGTGTATGGCTTAGATCTATATCTCATCACATACAAGAAGCAAGCGGAATAGTCATCAAGAAGGAGCCAATTCGAAGATAATGCTGAATGTGTCGCTCAACTCAAAGAATGCTACATCAAGAGTGATAGAACGAAACATATTCCTCCAAGATTTTTCTCTTATACTCGAGAACTCGAGAAAAATCAAGAAGTCGATATCCAGTACATTCGTTCAAGTGACAATGCAGCAGATCTCTTTACGAAGGCACCTCCCACTACAATATTTAGAAAACATATTCAAAGTATCGGAATGCGTCATCTACGAGATTTATGAAGAAAATGTTATATCCATCATTCCATGGAGAGATTGCGTCACTGTACTCTTTTTCCCTTGTCATGATTTTTATCCCATTGGGTTTTTCTATGATAAATGTTTTAATGAGACAGTACGTAATACGTTAGTAATGATGGATAATTAAGGGAAAGTGTTAAAGGATAATTATCAAGTAGATATTTTACTATATCGTTTTACCGCCTCTTACCGACGTTACCAAGTCGGTAACTAATAGTAAATATATTTCTTTGGTAGTATAAATATGTATGTTGTGTTAATGTAAGGAAGTAATTTAAGAAAGTGAGAATACTCTTCTCTCTCACGTCTCTACTCTTTCTCACTTCTCTCATCAACAAAGCAAATAACCTTCACCTATATACATATATCCACATATATAATATATCATAGTTCATAACAAATTTCAATTATTTGGGTCTGATAAAAACTATTTCCAAAAAACGGACCCTTTTTATAAGACTTTTAAAAAAAAATTATTATTGGATCCTTGGCCCGTCGCAATTGTATCCTATTCCTTTGGATCGGACCTGAAAATGTCGGATACCCGCTCTGATCCGTAGATTACAAATATACATATTATATGATATACATAATATTCATTTAAAATTTATGTATATTTATAATAACTAGAATTAGTTAAATGAATAAATATATGTATGGTCTTGACCAAAAAAAAAGAATAAATATATGTATGGTAAAAATATAATTTATCACTTGTTATTTCATATACAATAATAAAAACCAAAATTAAGTATATCTAAAGACATTATAAAAAAAAATTGGTCCGGATATTCAGTTTTTTCTGGAGCAAAATATATCACGAAATTATATACTCGGTAGAGAAACGGATCACGCATACAGGTTCTTATAAGATATATACATTTCGTGTCCATTCCTAATACTAACACTTTCATAAAATACTTAGTCAAAGATAAGAATGCAAAAGAAATATGAAAATTGTTTATAGCAAAGATGAAAATTGTATTCAATCAAAATAATAATTATTGGTAAATACCCTTTAATCGGGACGAAGAAGACGCCGGCACCGCACGGTGGAGCTGAATCAGATAGAAGAAGCCATTAAAAGAGTTGAATTACAGGATGGCAAGGATATATTCTATTGGAAATTCTCGGTTGATAAATACGAAAACAGATTTACAACTCAAGGAATAAGGAATCTGATCCGATCCGTGCAACCTGTTCAAGAATGGCATAAAGGAGTATGGTTCCACTATGCTACGCCCAAATATGTGTTCTTAACGTGGCTTGCAATTCTGAATCGTCTACCCACGGGAGACCGAATGAGAAGCTGGAATGCGGGCTTGCAGACGGATTGTATCTTGTGTGGTGAAACAGAGGAAACGAGAAACCATCTCTTTTTCTCTTGTCGCTACTCTCTAGAGGTTTGGAGGAAGCTAATGATTAGATTCTTAAGGGACAAATTCACATCAGATTGGGATCAGTTAACTGCTCTGCTACACGACACAAGCACCGATCGGCTTCACCAGCTTATATTTTGGTATGTCTTTCAAACAACTCTCTATCACCTTTGGCGGGAGCGAAATGGACGACGACATGGAAAAACGGCAACCCCGGTAATTAGCCTTGTGAAGACCATTGACAAGTGTATGAGAAATCGCTTCAACTCAATCCGAACTCGAGGAGACTACTCCTATGCTGATGGTCTCCAGCTCTGGTTTGCCACTCGCACTACATAACTGATTCATCATCTTTCGGAAACGAGATTTCTAATTCAATTTTCTTCAGTTATTAGTTGTAAACAAATTACACAGTAACAATCATTGTAAACAACATTTTTTTGGGTCGAATAAATTTTACATTCATTTAAAAAAAAAATACCCTTTAATCTTCATTTTGTAATCTCTTTTAAGTTTAAATTTTAAAAAAATTTCTCTAAATCAAAGAAGAAATAGCACAATTACTGAGTAGAACCTCTTTCTTGGACAGCACTCACAGCAGCTTTGATGCTATTTAGAGATTCCTCCCAATCATCACAAAGCTGATAAGGATCACTAATGACCGTTGGATCAACGGATAAAGAAATAGTCATCTTGTTCATATAGCTTTGAAAATGCATCGTCAACGCCTAATCAAAGACCAATGCGATCGTTTAGTATTGACGACTAAATAAATATAATAAACATAAAATAGAATGGTCTAAAATCTTACATGAGGATGACCATAAACACTTGGGGCCATGTAAGTGACGGGATGTCCATAGAAGCTAATTTCTTCACTAGGACCAACCAAGTTTGAAAACGACATCGTTGTGTTCGACAATGCTCTATGTAATACATTAGCTACTATCTGCATTCATTTAAATTCACAAGATTGGATTATACTAACTAACAAAAATATATGAACAGTTAGTTTTTATTTTATGGTTTGATGGAATTTTTGTTTGGTGATTAAATAGAACCTTTTTTTTGTCAGATTAAATGCAACTTCAAGTGTACGACTATGGTTAATTTTTGAACTAATCAAATATATAGTAGTGTATTAAACTGACCTGAACCCCAAACGATTGGATCATGAATTTACCGACGATGAAAGTTAGTACGGCTTCCAACGAGTTTTTCTTCCGGTCGATGATCGACTTGGCTCTTCGGATATGTTCCAACGGGTCATCATGTAATGCAATAGAGACCGGAAAAACTAAGTAGCCGATCCAATTTCCCCATCTACACTTGGATCCTTTATCCATCATATCAGCTAGATCCTATTTTTTTTATCAAAACAATTAAGGGAAAGTTAATTGAAATTTATATTATAGCTGTTATATAATCTTCTAAGTAAATGATGTTAATTTGCCTGGATTCCAGTAGTCGGTCTTATGTTTACAAGAATAGCTGCCCTTAGCCTTATTCCTTTAGGCATTGATTCTTCTTGTTCTCCTGCTTTCTTCTTCTTCTCCTCTCCTATAATTTTTCGTAATTAAAAATCTTACATTTCACACGTTAATAACAAGATTTAATGTTCATTAACAGAAAATTCATAAATATTAATTTACCGTATCTTCTCTTCAAATATTGCGAGAGACCAGCCTGAGATACTCCAAGTACAACATCGTTGACAGTCTACTAAACCGGAAAAATAGATACAACTAAGATCAATGGCAAAATCATATATGTCAAATCTCTTCTCCTATTTCTATACTATCTATTTGTTTTTTCTAAGGTAAAATTTACGGTTTACCAAGATATATTCACGGAGAAAATCACTTTACCATTTTCATGGCGTTCTTTATTAGCTTTATGTCGTCAAAACTTACGGTACGATGAACCAAACACATCCGTTTACACGTACTTAACCGAAAATCGCCTTTGATCGGTGTTTCAGTGTCCTTGAGAAACAATGTCGTAGCAATAAACTCCCAAGCATCACAAACCGTATTCAAAATCAACATAAGCGCCGACCATAGAGCCATAACCAGCCACAATAACCAGGAATCACTCACTGAACCGGCCTTTGACCGGGATGAGCCAGACGAGGACTGGTTCTTGTACGGAAGACTCGGGAACTCATCGGGGTTCGATGTTTTACGTGTACACGCGAGGACTAGAGACATTAGAGACATACCATCGCCAACCGAGTGATGGATCTTTAAAATGGCAACGTTTTCAGCGTCTGAGGTTTTCAAGTCGAGTAAGTGAATTTCCCATAATGGCTTCGAGGTGTCTAATGGGGTAGTAGTGAGGTCGGAGACGTAGCTCTCGAGAAAAGCGTCTGCGTTTGCGTTCTCTCTATCTTGCGTTTCTATTTTGGGAATGATGACGTGATCCTCGGCCACCACGTTTGTCCGAACCCATTTTTGTTCTTGTCTATTGTTGTTCCCACTGTTCACCTTCAATAAAATGTATTCAAATAAAAATGTTAAAGTATTCTCTTATAAAAGTAAGAGAATTCCAACACTATTTTTATAGTTTTATGTCAATAATGATACATAATTTTGTAAACGATAAATCGATGATTTTCTGAAATAACTATTACACTTTAAGATATTTTCTGGAAAATTTACCATTTAGTGGAATAAAAATATACTAACAAAATGAATCGTTCTCTAGACTTTTCTAGTAAAATATTTATTTTAATATTTATTTTTTGGTCAACAGTAAAAAAAATTATTTTCTTTTACGAAAATGGAACAAAATCTTCCCAGCTTTGGAATATAATCAAATTTATATATTATTTTTGACTAGCTTTGGATTTCTTTCCTCTCATTTTTGCAAATCTAACTTACTTCTTGTTTTGGCCAAAAAAAAAATCTTCTTGATATACAATCTAGGGGTGGGCATTTTAACCGAATTGAACCGAACCAACCAAACCAAACCGAATTCAAACCGATCCAAACCAAACCAGAGTTAATACCCAACCATTTGGTTGAAATTTTTCTCAATCCGAACGGTTCGGTTTGGTTCGGTTTTAAACCGAACCGAACCGATAAACCAATGTGTTTTTGTTAATTAATTAATTAATAATATTAAAATAATAATACATACGGTGGAATCTTCGGTTATTCACCATAAAGGTTATAAACCGAACTAAGTGGTTTTAGACTTTTAGGGAATGATTTTTTTATGAATTCGTTTTGTTTACGTTTCGTTAGAATTCTTGTTTTTATAAGTTAATTTTTTAAAAACCGAACTAAAACCAAACCAAAGTACAACCGAACCGAACTAAACCAAACCGAACTAAACCCAAACCGAACACAAACCGAACCAAACTTATTTCGGTTGAGTTCGGCTAGAGTTTTATTCAACCCGAATAAACCTAACCGAATCGAACCCGAACCGAACCCGAAATTAAACCGAAATGCCCACCCCTAATACAATCGAAATCAATTAGGACTTGACATGGTATGAGAATTTCATGTACTTGTAAAAACATAAAGAAAAACACTAATCAATCACACACCAACATCCTATGAAAACTAAATTCATACAACAACAACAACAAAAACATTCTAAACATTCAAGTAATTAAATACCCAGTTGTATATATGTTTTTGTCAATTAATATATAATACCCTAGTTGTATATCTATTTTGTTAAATAGCCGTTTCATATGAACAAACAAAAAGTTGAAAAAAACATTTTTTTATATATACATATAATGTTTCTCTTTACCGTTAAAGATTCATAATTAATTATATGTGTATCATATGTATGAAAGTGTGAGACTCACCAATTTACTGGAGAAACGAGGATGTCTAATCAAAGTCTGCTTCACTCCTTGGATAATCACATCTGGCTCGATCTTGCTCTTCAACCCAATCACCGATATGATGTAGCAGTTAAACTCCGGCGCGTGAAACAGTCGCGCCGCCGGGCTAAGCGGTTGCTCCTCCTCTTCTTCCTTCTTTTCCACTGTTATCTCCGCTACGTGCCGATGTCGTCGTCGTAGTGTCTTAATCTCCATAGTTTGGTTATTATCTCTCTATGCCGAAGTCTCGACTCAAATATTTTAACCTCTTTATAGCCTCCAGTCATGTTGTGCCACCTTTTCTTTATAAAATCATGGGTCTTTTTCAATTTGGAAACTTTCAATTTTTTAAGTATTCTTTTCGGTCGTAAACTTTCCGTTTTTGTATTATTCTTTGAACAAGTACTACTATATGAGTAACTTTTCTTACGTCAAATATACCAAACAAAGTCGGAAACTGTTTGGAAAATACATGGATCCAAAACTATATGGATCTGTAGGTTTATAACTATAGCCTGGCTTATAAGATGATGTGGTCCAAAAAATCAAGAAATACATAGAAACATATAATAAGATGGTTGGTGCGTATATATAGAAGATTATTTACAAAAAATAAGTTTAATATTACATTTTTATGTACGATTTAATTTGAAATATATAGAATTTATAAAACCTACAAAACTAGTTTAGTTTAGTCATCCAAAAATACGTAACAATAAAATTCTTGTAATTAATTAATTAAATAACTACTGATTCGTTTTGTATGAATGAAGAAGAAGCAAAACAAGAGGCTGTTGAACAAAAAAATTTGCAAATTTTCTCAAATTAAAAAAAAAATCTTAGATAAACAAAAATCGACATTTTAACTATACTCTGTCGTGGAAGCCCTTTAGTCTAATGGTCGACTAAAGGTTAATTAATGCTTCTACACCAGGAAGTCTGGGGTTCAATTACCAGAAGATGCGATTTGTGCAGGTTATTAATGGAGACAAGCTTATAAGGAAATTTTCAGTGTGGTGCAAGGAGAGTCGTTCGGTATGGGTCCAGTCTGCGTGGATTCTTGTGGAACGGATATATTGTCAGTTGAAAAATTGTTCTTGTAATAGTTTTTCTAATCTGTAATAAAAAACAAAAAGATTTCAGATGGCAAAAACAAAACTATACTCTGTCTAATTAATATGTAAATTTTGAATTTTGTGACTAGAAAAAAAAGATCTATGTGCTCAATATATATATTAAAACAGTGATTTTTAGTAATCATTTGATAAATAAAATTTAAAGACATATTTTATAAATAAAATTTTATCCAACTTATCAAATAATATATAGATGATGCTTACAACAAAAGACAAAACTGTTAGGTGACACAAAAGGAAAATGTTAGGTGAGTTCCTCTCTGGCCATTGTTGTCTAAAATTACAAAAGGAAAATTTTGGTGAAAAGGAGAATTTTAGGAAATTTTGGTGAAAAGGAGAATTTTATCTGGTCAGAAAATTACAAAAATGTTAGGTGTGACAAAAGGAAAATTTTAGAAAATTCTGAACAGATGTCTAAAATTAATAATCAATAACACCATAGTGAATTCTTAAATTTCGAATTTAAAAATGTTAAATCATACTATTTGAATTTAACAAAATCACACATCTTACTCACCTAGTTAATTGAGCGGCCAATCAATCCCCCCTACCGCTAAAAGATCTAAAATCCAGAATTCTCTTCGACTCACCAAATTTAAAATTGTAACCAATTTAACTTAAACCTATTATTTTATATATGTTTCGATTTGGTCGGTGTTATATCAAAACTATTAGTCCATAATTAGTTTCTTGGATTAGCCGGTCCCAAACGTGAACCATACCTAACACACGGTACAAACCTTTAAAGAATCGGCCATGAACATCTTTCCACCAGATAATGTCTTGGTTAACATTTATTAAGATTTGTATATAGTTTTATATAATTATTTTATATATAGCTGTAAAATAACTATTATTTCACTTTTTAGCCTTTGATCATGGCCATAACTGGAGTTAGGCCAGTTTGATATTAACTAGAGTATCATTTGCTATCATGATTATGCCTCGTTGGCCATAACTGGAGTTAGCCTTTCTCTTTATCTCCTTTCAGTTTTTAATATTTTTCTCTTTGAATGAGAAAAAAAGAATACAGATTTAGCACAATCTACTGATGAGCGGAGCCTCTTTCTTGAACAGCAGTTTTGATAATTCTTAGAGATTCCTCCCAGTCGTCAAGTAGTCGATGAGGATCACTTATGACCATTGGATCGACAGTCAAAGAAATCGTCATCTTGTTCATGTAACTTTGAAAATGCATTGTCAACGCCTAGTCAAAGACCCATATATAGAAGATCCTCAAATCTTATTCACTAATTCAAAAATACAAAATTAATAATAATATAATTTGTTGAAAAAACTTACATGAGGATGGCCATAAACACTTGGGGCCATGTAAGTGATGGGATGTCCAAAGAAGCTAATTTCTTCAATAGGACCAATCAAGTTTGAGAACGACATCGTTGTGTTAGACAATGCTCTATTTATTATATTAGCTGTCATCTACATTAATTCATTTCAATTCATAAGATTAGATTAGCGACCAACTAAAAAAAATAAATGGTGAGTTAGGTTTTGGTTTTAACGATATCAAATGTGCTAATTATTATTCAAACTAACCTTAACTCCAAACGATTGGATCATGAATTTACCAACAATGAAAGTTAGTGCGGCTTCCAACGAGTTTTTCTTCCGGTCGATAATCCTTTTGGCTTTTCGTAGATGTTCCAATGGATTATCGCGTAAACCGATAGAAAACGGAAAGACTATGTAACCGATCCAATTTCCCCATCTACACTTAGATCCTTTAGCCATCATATCAGCTAGATCCTGTTTAGACCAACAAAATAAGTTTATCATATGATCGTCGGTAAAACCAAAAAAAAAAAAGTGATAAGGTATATGAAATTACCTGGATTCCAGTGGTGGGTCTTAAGTTTACAAGTATAGCTGATCTTAGCCTTATTCTTTTAGGCATAACATTTGAATTCCTTTTAGATTCTTGATCTTCTCCTATTTTCTTCTTCTTCTCTCCTATAAATTTATCATAAGAGTATTTAAATGCAATCGTTAAAAATATGAATTATTCTATCATGTATATGTCAAAGAGTATATATATATTTTACCATATCTTCTCTCCAAGTATTGTGACAGAGCAGCCTGAGTTACTCCAAGTACTACATCGTTGACAGTCTAGTAAACCAAAAAATAAAATAAAAATCTAAACTTAAATCAGCCGTCGATAATAAACACAGACTTAAAATACTCTATAAGGGAATCTTACCATCTTCATGGTATTCTTGATTAGCTTTATGTCGTCTAAGCTCACGGTACGATGAACCAAAGACATCCGTTTACGCTTACTTAACCGGAAATCGCCTTTGATCGGTGTTTCAGAGTCCTTGAGGAACATTGCCGTAGCAATAAACTCCAAAGCATCACAAATCGTATTCAAAACCAACATAATCGCCGACCATAGAACCATAATTAACCACAAGAACTGGAAATCACCCCTTGAACCGGCCGTTAACCGGGAAGATCTAGACGATGATCGGTTTTGGTATGGTAGAGTCGGGAGTTCTTCGGGGTTCGATGTTTTACGCATACAAGCAAGGACAAGGGCCATGAGAGACATACCGTCTCCTAAAGAGTGGTGAAACTTCAAAACGGCGACGTTTTCTGCGTCGGATGTTTTCAAGTCGAGCAAGTGAAGCTCCCATAATGGCTTCGAGGTGTCTAAAGGGACCAACGTGAGATCGGAGACGTAGCTCTCAAGAAACGCGTCTGCGTTTGCGCTCTCTATGTTTGGCGTTTGGATGTCGGGTACGATGACGTGATCGTTAACGACCACGTTTGTCCGAACCCATCTTTGTGTTTGTCTATTCTTGTTCCTTTTGTTCACCTTCAAGTAATTAAATATTAAAATTAACGTTAAAATCTTAAAATAATAAACAGATGTAGGAAGGGGGAAATGGTCGATTTTAGTACATTTCTGTAAGGGTTAAAGGAGAAAAATATGATTTTTTGGTCATATATATGAATAATAATTACATAGAAGTAGCAAAAATACAGATAAATTTGTCAACAAAAAATACAAAAAAATATTTAATTAAAAACATTAGAATAATAAAATAAGTTATCAGAACTAAAATTCTCATAAAATCTAATGATTTTTAGATGAAAAGCATTATCTTTAGTTTTTAGATGAAAAGCATTATCTTTAGTTTTTTTAAATAATTTTTAGGATGGAATACTTACTCTATGATTTTTTTTTTTTTCATTTGAGTGGAATACTTATGTACCGTTAAAATGCATTTTCTGCTTATATGTTTGAGTGGAATACTTATGTACCGTTAATAAGTTATCAGAACTTAAATGTTTCTGTAACCAAAATGGAATGCAATCTTAGAAATTTATATTCCTTGACCAAAAATATATAAATGGTTATTTCCTTTTATTATTTTTCCGAATCTGAGTTTTTTCCTGCTTATCTTTTTTTCTTTTTGGTTTTACCATTTTTTCCTGCTTATCTATTTCACAGGTAAACCATTCCAAGCCAAAAATGCTTATCTTTTTGGTTTTCCCATTTTTTCCTGCTTATCTATTTCAACCTTTCACAATACAGTGTATACAATCGTGTACCGTACATGTAAGAAGATGTAAAATTAGTCATTTCGACACAATAAAAAGTGACAAATAACTTTTAAAATTTTGAAAAAATGATTTTTGGTTCAAATAAATAAATAAAAAAACAACCGCCCTACGAAAGATTATTGGTCAAGAAACACTATCCAGACTCGACAATCACGCAACACTATGAGAAAAGTCAATAATCCATCAAAAATAGTTGACAAGGTTTGTATCCATCAAAAAGAAGTTTCAACTCTTTTATATATTTTTTTTTGGCCATCGAAAACATATATATATATATAGACATACATATAGAGATACATATAAGTTTGATTATCTTTACCATAAACCTTAAGTTACAATGATTCTAAACGTGTATATTTGTATGTATGTAAAAGTGTGGGACTAACCAATTTACTGGAAAAACGAGGATGTCTGATCAAAGATTGCTTTAATCCTTCGATAATCGCATCTGGCTCGATCTTCCTCTTAACACCGATCACGGTGATAACGTAACAATTAAACTCCGGGGCGTGGAACACACGCGCCGCCGGACTAAGCGGTTGCTCCTCTTCTTCTTCTTCCTCTTTCCTCACGGTGGCCTCTGATATGTCAATCTCCATAGTTTGCTGTTCGATCTAAACCCTTCTCTCTCTTAACTAAAAATATTCTCTCTCTTAATCGCATCTGGCTCGATCCTCCAATTGTGTTATGCCACTTTTCTCTTTATATAATGTTTTCGGAAATTATAATTATTTTCTAACCAAAAAGAATTAGTGTAGCTTGGACGGTTGGGCCCACAATCTTATATACCCAACTTTAATAATATTTGTAGCGTTTATAAAAGTTAATTTTTTTATTTCAAAAAAACTGTAATTTTATATTTTCAATGCAATTTTTAAAATTAATGTTCAAAATTACCATTTACTCAAAGCTAATAACGTTTGTATTTAAATTATTTTAAATTAATTATGAATATATTAAATAGGAGTATATTAGTATAATCTTAAAATTTCTTAATATAAAGAAAATTACTTCAGAATGCACTTTTTGACTTCTCTATTACAGAATAAGGCACTTCTAACTCTTAAGGCACTTTTGTTGCTGGATTTTACCTTCTCACCCTTCTGTAACTTTCCCCCTTTCACTCTTACCCTAAAATCGTGTCTTTTTTTACTTTCCCGGGGACAGTGAAACCTAGTCGATAATTCCTTTCCGGCTAATCGACTCTGTCGTACATTTGATCGTTTCTGATTATCCGGCGAGTATCCGGCTACTCCGTTGTTACTTCCGGCTTATCACCGTCCCGCCGTTTCACCCCCCCCCCTACGCAGGTTGTAACCGTCCCAGGTTATTCGTGTCCCTGCTCGCCGTCTTGCCGTCTTCCCCTCTCGCCGTCTCGCCTTCTCACCGTATCGCCGTCTCACCGCTCCGACACCGGGAGCATGGCTGGTAAATTCCCATCCCCCCCCCATATGAGTTCTGTTATAGATTTATTACACTTTTGGGTTTGATGTGTCGCGAATTAATTCTAATTATGGATTTCCCATCAAATTTCTGTTTAATCTGCGCAAATTTGAATTCACCTGACATATTTCTCTGGTAAAGCAGCCTCCGAATCTTCATCCGCATGTGATGCAAGACTACCGGAACGTTTGTTTGCCAGAGATAGATACCTAGTGAACCGCATCAACGTTTATTCCAAGCCAGAGACGCTGACGTTCCTACATGATCTTTTGAAAGATTCGTCGGCGTTTGAGGCTATTATGACATCATGTTTTGGGACATTATTCCACCTTCCTGCTCTAAGATGCACCATTTCTTGCAAGCTCATCCGCGGCCTTCTGACTAGGCAGGTGGTTAGTAAAAGAAAATATGACATGTGGATTATTTTTGGTGGGCACCCTTTCCATTTGGGTTGAAGGAGTTTGGATCTGTCACGGGATTGCCCTGTGGTGAGTTCCCAGCGGAGTACGACCAATAAAGCGAGGAACCAAGCTCTGTGGTGCCTGATTCGTATTGGAAAATGCTAATTGGAAATGATCCCAAAACTACACTAGCTGACATTGCCCATTTGCTCACAACTGAGCCAGACATGCCAACGGATAGGAAACTCCGTCTAGCGCTGCTTCTTATAGTTGACGGTGTTCTTGTAGCAAACTCTCAAGTGGCCAAGCCCACTCCAAAATATGTGCGGATGTTGGAAGACCTTCCTGGATTCCTAAGCTTCCCGTGGGGTCGTGAATCCTTTCTAAAAACCATAGTTGGTATGCGACCCGGAAGCAAATCACCTGCGAAATTGGAAAACCCTGTGCTTGCTTACCGGCAGCAAATGCGTCAGGTCACATTTCGCTTGGTTGGTTTCCCCCTAGCATTATAGCTTGTAGCCTTCCAAGCAATCCCATTGCTGCCATCTAAGTTACCTAATGATGGAGAACATCCCACCCTTCTAGAGTGGCCTGGAGTCAAACTCTGCAAAGGCAATGCACTCTCTTACACTGATATCATCGATGTTGAGTTTGATAATAACGTTAGTCTATTTCACAACCCATGCTTCATGGTTATTCTTGTGATAGCACATGCTTAAGTTCATACTTACATCCTGTTTTATTGCAGCTGCTCGTTCATCCCCTAATACCTCTCATAGAACCCCAGGTCGAGGATTGGGGGGAATGGGATGATGAAATCTTAGACAGGAAAGTGGCTTACCTGGAACGTCTTCTAAACGCAGGCCATGTATTCCAAAAAGGTTTTTGGCCGGGAGGAGATGCAACAGAGCCATTGGTAGTACACCAACCTTCTCTAGTCAGTAAAACTATCCACAGAAAACACATTGTGGCCAGACGGAATAAGATACTCCCTCGGAAAGACTCAACCAAAAAGTCATCACGTCGTAAACAGACACAGATTGATGACTTCACCATTCCCGCCCCTGATAATGCTGAAACCCCATGGTTACTGTCTCAAGTTAAACACCTCTCTGCACGTGTAACAAAACTCGAATCAAAGCTTAAAGCCAGGAAGTCGGTACGCTTAGGCAAATTATCCAGTCAGCGTCTCAGTTCTGCACGTAAGAAAAACAAGCCCTCCAAGGCATCAACCAGTACCTCAACTCCAGTTAAACGCTCCCCAACAGCATCAAAGCCATTAACCACAGGCTCACCTTCTACTGAACCCATCATTCGTCTCACAGACGATAACGCCACCCCGCCGACTAGTGTTGACTCACTCCCTAAAGAGACACCAATCAATGAGGTTAGAAAAACCTCGTTGTTATGACCTACATTTTCCAGCAGGGCGGGCAGATTTTAGTCAATCGATTAAATTATATATATATATATATCAGCAGGGGACACTTGGTGGTCAACATGCGTTGGATGGAGGGGATCATGTGCGTTTCCACCCCCCCCCCCCTATTTAATTGTCAAAATAATTCATTTCTTTGTAATTCAGTCTTGTGTTTCAGTTTTCCCTGCCTCACCGATTTTTTTGCTTTTTTTTCATCACAGTCCCCGGTCCTGAACCAATATGGATCACTGTTAAACAGTGAGAAGAATAGAGATTTACAATCCTCCGATGATGACAATCTAGAAATATCCCATGGTCAATTCACCGCATTGTCAAGTTTTTCAAAACTTAGATGTTGTAGGCTATTTTCATTCACGCTTGTTGTTTTTCCCCCGTAGAAGGCGTTTTATGCACTGTCCTGACAAACTTCCCCCTCATTGATGGCATACCTGCTTCGGGAGCTCCAACATGGCAGCCAGAACAGCATGACCTGGCGGGTGGAATTATCACCAAAATCCTTGCTCACTTGAAGGCTAAAGAAGAGCAAATTCCGCTGAATCAGCAAGAACAACATGTTGTTCTTTACCCTAATCTCGAATGCACCTAGGTGTTTATTAAGTTCCCTTATTAAGTGCGGCAAAATTGTTCAGGATAAACTAACTGCCATGGACACGATCGCTGGAGGCTGTTTAGATGATTTCCCCAAGGTCACTACTGAATTCAAACTACATCAACTAAATTATTCCTTTTCCAGGCTACCCACCCCTCAACCAGTATACTATATAATTCATGGCAGGACCAAGGAGAGTACACCGCCATGGACACAAGTGATGGGAATAACCCCATAGTGGGAAAAAACGTCTGTACAGAGGTAATATGTCTCTATCAAATTTTGCTCCACCAAAGGCCTTTGCTCTTCATGGATTCACCTAACCACATGAACATCCCTCCCAGCCTGCTCATGGACATTCCTCCGATGGACAGCCCCTAGCTAGTGAGCCCCCAGATGGACAACTCAGGTATGGACAGCCAGCAGATGGACAGAACGCAGATGGTAAGGGCGGCTGGTGAATCATCCCTCGGGTAGCTGGTCTGGGGATTGGTCAATCATTTCTTGGGCAGCTATCACATGTTGAGCCATTCCATGGCCCGCTCATCGATATACCAACTGCCATGGAAAGTTCTGATGGAGTCTGTTCCCCCAAGGTAACTACTGATTTCAAACTACGCACCTGTTAATCAATGCTCAACCTCACACACCCTGGTCATGGGCAGCCACAAGATGGACAGCCATACGATGGATAGATCGCAGTTGGACAGGATGCATTTGCACAGGCCGCAACTGGTTATCCCTCACATGGTCAGCCATTACATGGACCGCACATGGAATATGTCGGTTCTGAGGTAATATGTCACTATCAAATTTCGCTCTACCTAATTCATAAACAATCAATTAACTGCTCAACCTCACACAGCCTGGTCATGGACAACCACAAGATGGACAACACAGCGGTGGACATCCAGACGATGGACAGGAAGCATTTGCACAGGCCGCAGCTGGTCACCCCTCTCATGCTCAGGGTCTTTGCCCCTCATTCCATGGACCACACATGGAGAATGGACATTCTCGGCAGACCGCCTTCGAGGAGAACGATGTCTGAATCTGTGAAAATATCCCAGCTGCTCCGCTTCAAATCGTCAAACCTGCACTCACTGTGCCCAACGAAGTTCCCCTACATGGTTCTGAGTCCGGCATCTCAATCAGCTGTTGACGAGAACCTACCCCAAGAGGAGGCAATTATATTTACCCGAACCCCTTTCTTTATAATCTGTTTATCATTCAAACTCTAACACGCTTTTTTCATCATTCAAACTCTAAAACACAGCCCTCTCTAAATCATCTCCTGGATATCAGCGATTCATCCCCTCCACCTGAAAGGCAGCAACACTTCCCGTCAATCAAAGAACATCAACTTCTGGAATTTTGCCGGTAAACCATAACAGTTGTTTGGGAAACCTCTTGCCTTATACTCCTCCTGAGGGATATCAGTTGTTCCATGAAATACTATCTGCATGCTTAAAAGTGTAGGTGCTTTAATTTTACTCCTTCTCCCCCATTAAACCCTTCCTCTATTTACTAATATCAAGATGTATTTTTCCTCAGTAAACACTTGACCGCTTGTCACTTCGAATTTAACAATGAGTTCCTCTTAACTCTCACCACTCCCACAAGAATGGATCTCAACTCTGGTATATCATTCATACCCTGGGTTGTATACATTTATACATGCGCAGATAAATTTCCAGCTGTTTTGGAGGTTTTTATGTGTGTTCCTTTAAAACAAACGCAGCACATTGAGGTTCTTATGTCATTTCTCAGAAACCGGCACATGAGAATCCTGGGAATTGAACGTTCCTCTTTTGCTTCCCCATGGCTAATCAACCACCTTCAAGGGAAATACCACGCTTTGAAGGCTGCTAAAGACAAGAACAAGCACCGATGGGATGAGAAGCTTGCAAAATTTGTCAACACCCCGGGGCAGAGGTGGCTTACGGATATTGACACCATCTATGCTCCGATGATTTGGGATGACAAACATTGGGTTGGACTGGCAATCAATATGCCTGGCTGGTTTGTAGAGGTATTGGATCCTTTCCCTTCTCTATACTCTGAGAGAAAATTTACCAAAGCCATGGAGCCTGTTCTTGGTTTTCTCCCACACATTGTCCAAAAGCTGTGTCCAACGAAAGCCACAAAGGAACATGGACTCAAACCATTCTCTTGTGGACGCGTGCTAGGCATCTACGAAAATAAAATAACCGGTGACTACGGTCCGGTCGCAATTAAGTTCCTTGAGTTGCATGCCCACGGGGATCCTCACCCGGGAATGGCTGGAATAAATGATTCTGTAGTTGATGCATTCAGAAAGCAGTATGCTATGGGGATTTTCCAGGAATTAGTTGTTATGCTTTACGTACCTTCCGTCTCTACTTAGGCCCTCTCATTCAGATCTATCTCTTCTTTCTATCTATGTTTGTATGTTGGCGGTTGCGTTTTTGAGAGACATACGGTCATCTGGTTCTTTTGCTACTTAATTACCCACCATCTTTTGTCCATCTTGAGTCTACGATTGATATGTGGGTACTAACACTTTTGTAAACATGGTTGTTGTTTAACTTTCACAGCTGTTGTATTGAAACATTAAGCGTGGCTAGGTAAGCGTTGTTACATACACTTTTGTAAACATAGTTGTGATAAGGACTTCAACCACAACGACAAATCCACGTGGATAATTGGCCCTTCAGTAGTAGATATGCGTGGATAGTTGGGCCTTCATGAGTAGATATGCGTGGATAGTTGGGCCTTCATTAGTAGATACAATTATGTCTTCTGTTAAGCGTGCCTACAGATGCGACCGTTTAGACGTATTTGACAATTTTTGGATTTAATTACCGATGTCTAATGTCATAGCGTAATTAACCTGATTGATTAAGTCACATTTACCTTTATAATTAAAAAAATTTACTACGCCTGGATTACTATGCGTGGATAGGTGGGCCTTCATTAATTGCCGATGTTTAATGTCATATTGTAATTAACCTGATTTATTTAGTCACCCTTACCATTATAATTAAAAAAAAAATTCTAAGTGTGGTTTGCTATGCGTGGATAGTTGGGCCTTCATTAGTAGATACAATTATGTCTTCTGTTAAGCGTGGTTACATATGCGACGGTTTAGATGTTCTGACAAGTTTTGGACTAAGTGTAATTAACCTGATTGATTAAGTCACCCTTACCTTTATAACAAAAAATAAAATACTAATAAGAGGCCTTTAAATTCCTCATTTAATTATAACTGTCGATCAATCTTCCAGAATTTCTCAATGGTCACGTCACGAGGCCTTTAGCGCAATGGTCACGAGTAAAAATTGATCTTTTGACTTTATTGTTTATCTCCTTAATTTTTTTTTTTTAAATGTCTTCTTCATTTAAAACACCGCTTTATGGGTTGCTCAATGGTCACGTCAAAACCAGGAATCATCTTCTCCAACGGACACCTGTGTTCGTGTAAACCATATCTTCCACCCACCTTGCCTTCCCCTATAAGCTTCTCCTTACCTTTTCACCACCTTCTCTCCGGCCAAAAAAAAAAAAAAAACCCCATTACCCTGGCAACGCTCCAAATTCGATGGAAAATCTTCCCACCCTTCAGACGTTGCCTACTGATCTACTAAACGACATTTTAATCCGCATCGGGAGTTCGTCGATCATTGATTTCTCTTCATGCAAGATTGCTCTTAGAGAGTTTAATGAACTTTCTCAACAGGCCCACTTGCTGCGAAATGTCGACCTTTTCTTTATGCAATGCCCTAATCGGTTGCCGGGCCCAGCGCTCACCGCTTTCCGTCTGTCTTGCCTCCAAAGTGGTAACCCATCAGCCCTTCTACTGAAGGGTGTTTCTCATTTCTTCCGCCTTCATTTACTAGATGAAGGCCTTGCTATGCTCGGCGAAGACGCTAACAGAGGGGGCATGCTGGCCAAGTATTGTTACCACATGCTTCGTTTAGTAATGGACGGCAACCCTTTCGGCTTCTCCAATTTCGCTTTCATCCCCCGTGATGATGCAGTCAAACTAAGAACGGCCATAGCAGACTCCAATATACGCGCATGGGCATATCCCCTACCGGTCGAGTTTGTGCAACGGAAACAAATTTTAGGGAATACTATAGCCCACTCCAAATGTGGTTGTATCAGAAACAAGTGGAGCTGCTATGCCGATGAGAAGGTTTGCAACTCTTGGTTTTGGAAAGAAGAGGCTTATCTTTACTACGAAACCATGCCTGATCATGTTCTCGAGTGGCCTTATTAGTGTATCTCTGTTTGCATTTCCCCACTGCGGTTTTTGTGTACTGGCTTATCTTTACTGCGAAATCTTTTTGGGCGCAGTCTGTTTTTGTGTTGCCTTTATGTATATGCCCCCTTTCTTCTTTATTCAAAGACTGGTATGTCAGTTTTCGAATGGACCTTCTTAATTCACATACATTGTTCTTCTACAAGACATAGTTCATCTTAATTCCCAGAGTTCTCGTAATATGCGTACAGTCTTGGGACAGTAGCTTTTGTATAGTAATATGTGGGTGCAAACCATATGTTCGATGCGTCAAAATTGCATGTCTTTCCCCGGATACCATTTGTTGGATGAGTCAAAGCCTCTAATAATTTGGATGAGTCATTGTTTTTGGGGGATGTCTTTCCTGTGGATGCGCCATTTGGATGAGGAAAAATTGGATGTCTTTACCGTGGATTCCATATACCGGATGCGAAGAAGTCCCTAATAACTTCGATGCGGCAATGTTTGTGTCCAGAGGTGGTTAGACATCGTGGATACATGGTGCATCCAATTTTGCATGTCGTTCCCCGGATACCATTTGTTGGATGAGTCAAAGCCTCTAATAATTGGGATGAGTCAATGTTTTTGTTGGATGAGTCAATGTTTTGTTTACATGGAATGCATGACGCATGCTTGGTTCGCCATCGTGGATACATGGAATGCATGCTTTCAACTACATGAAGTCCGCATACACCCATTTGATCACCCTTTGATTGCACATAAAATGGTAAAGACCTAACTATGCCCAGGAATAACAGTGGGTAAAGACCTAACTATGACCTAACTACTCCCCATCTCATATCCTAATACATTGCTTTTCATCTATTCGGATGTGTGGACACCATATGTTGGATATGTCAAACTTGGATGTCTTTTATGTGGATACCATATACTGGATGCGTAGAAGTCCCTAATAAATTGGATGCGGAAATGTTTGTGTCCAGAGGTGGTTAGACATCGTGGATACATGGAATACTTGATTTCAATTGATAAAGCATACACCCATTTGATTTGAAGTCCCCAATAAAATGGGTGACTCAACGTTGGATGTCTTTTCGCGGTTACCATTTGTTGGATGATTCAAAGCCCATTTTTTTGTTGGATGCGTCAATGTTTTGGTTACATGGAATGCATGATTCAATGTTCAGTCCAGACGTGGTTAGACATCGTAGATACATGGAATGCTTGTTTTCAGCCATTTGATTACACAGAAATAGTTAAAGAACTAAATATTCACAGTAAAAACAGTAGCCAGCAACCAAAACTACTCCACATCTCATATCATAATACATTGCTTTTCATTTCTCCGAATGGGTGGACACTATATTTTGGATGGGTCGAACTTGGTTGTCTTTGCGTGGACACCGTATGTTGGATGCGCCAAATCCCTAATAACTTGGATGTCAACTAATAAAGCACGCATACACCCATTTGATTACACAGAAACAGGTAAAGAGCTAATTATGCCCAGATACAACAGTAGCAAGCAATCAAAACTACTCCACAAATCAGAATTGTCTTCAAGAACCGTAATTCTCCTTCCATTTCAGACAAACCTTTCTCATATCCTAATACGCGGCTTTTCAGTTCTTCGTACTTCTTCTCATATCCCCGAATAATGTCTTCCATGAGCTCAATTTCCTTGGAAGATGATCGCAGAGCATCTTTCATGTCATCTATCTCCTCAATCATCGACTCATCGGCCCATTTGAACAAATGGTTTTTCTACTTACACAAAAAAAATTACATTTCTGAGTTTCTGATTACATAGTTCTCAAAACTATTCCCAAACAACATTGCCTAGTGCTTACCGTTTCAGATCCATTCCGACAACAATGGAACAACCTTCCAGGATTTTTAGTTGTGGTTGAAGTCCTTATCACAAAAGATTCGCCACAACGACATGCGTTTGGAAATCCTCTTTCTCCTACCCGTAAACCCTGCCTCATACTAACACTCACCCCTGCAGATCTCCCATTGATTGACATCCTTTTTACCGATTTCCCAGTTTCGAATAGTTCCCCCAAACAAAGAAATTATAAACGTACCTGAATTCGCGGGAAAAGCTCTCTGATCCGTTGATGTACTCATTCTCCTCTCCCTTCGCCGTTGGGGAAAAACCTACCGCTGTGAATTCTTCGCACCCAGATTGAACTTGCTCTTCTTTTGTTAATTCCCAATACCTATACATTTACAAAACGCAGGCGTAATTGGTTAGAGATTTTAAAACCCGGCCAAGATAAATATATTACTGTACAAGACCGGCTTTTATTTTGTTAATTCCCAATACCCGGCCATGGTAAATACAACTGTACAAAACGCATGCCTAAGTATTATCTAAATAATTTACCTTTAAACAGGTCTGCAGGCTTTTCCGTCTTTTGGCCATCACTTTTAGGGTTAAAACCCAGCACGCCTTCCCCATATAAATTAGATCTACCAAATTTCTTCAGCGTATCGCCCGCTTCAGTAATCATGCCGGACATTCACGCCGACCGCTCATCAGATAATCCCAGCCTTGACTCGTTGGAGAATTTCCCCGCCCGAGGCATCCCGGCCCTCTGTTACTGTGGCGAAGACGCCGTGGTCATTTCTCAACCAGTTGGTAACCCTTGTATCAAATACTTCGGCTGCCCCAGGGGAGAGGTGACTTCCAATCCCCAATTGTTAAACCTTTACTTTGTCTTATTCAGCCTCCAATGGATTGTTAAATTGTGTGTCTCTTGAAGTTCCGTTCCTGCGACATGAAGAAATTCTTGGATGAGGCACTAATTGAGGAGATCGCTGATCTAACCAAAGAATTGGATGACAACCGGGATCATCTATACAAGATACTCGTTCTCAGCTTCAATCGATACTGGCATTAGTAGCTCAAGGTGGTCAAGACTACAATGATCTACGTACTCAGGTTATGGAGCTCCAACAATTCTCGGGGGTTGTTGTTCAGGGTTCTCAGTTTGGTCGTTTCATCAGGGGCCCCCGAGCGAAGGAGATGATTGTGGCATTTCTCGGCTGTGCATCCCTAGCTTTTATTATGCTATTTGCCCTTATTATCACTGCTAAGTAGTTTCTCTTCCGTTAACTCAGTCCCTGTCTATGTCGGAACAATTGCATTTCCTAAGTTTTGTGTTGTTAACTAAGTCAGAAATCAAATTTTACCATAATAGCCTCTTTCCCAACTTACTTATCTCTCTAATGATCTGGATACCGTTCGGTGGACAAAACATCTGTCCTCAATGGGCTTTTTATCAATCGTTATTACACCTAATAGACTAAACACTCCATTGGAGACCAAGGTCATATTCGAGCGTAGTTAGTGGATACATGCACACAGTTTATTGGATACTGCTTCGTGGATAGTGCTCATGTACAAGGTCGGTTAATGGATTCCTGGGCACAGTTTATTCGGAGCTCCAATTTTTCTAACTTTATACTACCAGCTTACTAACTTCTTAACAATCCTTTCCTATTGGATTCGGCATTATGGATAGGAGATTCTAAATATGTGGACACAGATTATCGGAAACTACCTTTTTGGATACTGGATATTGGTTACCGCCTACTACAGACACAGTAGTGGATGTAAAATTAAACATTTTACATCCGACACTTCTAAATCCATTCCCAAAACAATTTCCTCTTTAAGAGTTTGTTCAAATACATCTCCCCCTCCCAAAAATATTGCCCCAATTCCAGTTTATTGGATACTACTTCGTGGATAGTGCTCATGTCCAAGGTCGGTTAGTGGATTCCTGGGCACAGTTTATTCGGATTCGGCATTATGGATAGGAGATTCGTTCCTGTTTCATATTTAGGGGTTCTAAATATGTGGACACAGATTATCGGAAACTGCCTTTTTGGATACTGGATATTGGTTACCGCCTACTACAAACACAGTAGTGGATGCTTTCCTTGGAACATCCAAGTCTGTCAACATTAAATTAAGCATTTTACATCCGACACTTCTACATCCATTCCCAAAACAACTTCCTCTTTAAGAGTTTGTTCAAATACATCTCCCCCTCCCAAAAATATTGCCCCATTTTCAAACACCAGGTGCCCTTGCCCAGCACTTGCTTCAGATTGGATTGCAGCACCTGGTTCTGTTGTGTCCTGATATCCCACACCTCGTGCACTTGTTCGGAACTGTCTTCTTCACCCGTGTAACCTACCAAAAAAATTACATACACTTAGTTTTACGGGACTTCACATCAAAGTACAACAACAAACTTTCTGAAAATTCTCTGGTTGATGGATAACGTGATTTCTTGGGGCGGCCAGATGGCCTTCTTGTTTTAGGAGGGAACAAATGCATACTGCTCACCTCTGGAGGAATGTCTACATTTTTTGGGTCCCCTTCTAGGCAAATTACCTCTTGGTAAGTTTCTGCCCATGTGCCCGTTTTGTAACACTCGCCCACCAAACTACCAATTGGAAGGCCCACCGAGTCCGCCGCCATTAGCGCATGCCCAAAGGGGAACTGTAACTTCTGATACACCATACAAGAACACTTACGGTCATTTAATATTACATGGTGCTTCTTACCAAAACGCCCAACAATCTCCACACTCCAGCTAGATACACTGTTAATCTTGCTCCCTGTAGCCGTTTTCATATTAGTTTTCATCTGCTTATCAACCTCTGGAGTCACAACCCCTCTATGTTTTGCTGATTTCTTTCTCCTAGAAGCAAACCATCTTGTCATCATTCTCTGAATAAAAGTCAATAGCTCAATGATGGGGGAATTCCTTCCTTCAAGCAAAGCCTTGTTAAGAGTTTCCGCAATGTTACTCGTCATCATATTATAACGATCACCAGGAAAATATGCTCGTGTCCAACTATCTATACCTACTTTCTCTAGGTAACGTGCACAGTCCCCGTTCATTGCTTTCACCTTCCCGTACGTCTCCCTGAATTCTCCAATACTAAATGCAAAGGCAGCCCTAACCACCAACTTTGCTAGCCCCTTGTTTTTATACTTGGATGTTACATTCCTTTGCAAATGAACAATACAAGCTGCATGATGTGCTTTCGGATAAACTGTTTTCTTGGCTGTCTTAAATGATTGATGCCTATCAGATATGATGGTCAATCTACTGCTATCTGCAAGCAAACGCTCCAACACCTGCAGGAACCATATCCAAGAAGCATCATTCTCACTGTCAACAACTGCAAAAGCTAGCGGAAATACTTGGAAATTCGCATCTTGGCCACTCGCAGTTAATAAAACACCCTTGTATTTGCCTCCCAAATGTGTTCCATCTAACACTACTACGTGCCGAACCCTCCTAAAGCCAACCAGTGAAGCCCTAAATGAGAGGAACACATACTTGAATCTAACCAATCCATCCTCATCAACTTCTGTCTTCAACTCAGTGACAGTCCCTGGATTTGCAAGCTTGATCATATGGAGATATTCAGGCAGTTTCTGAAACGATTCATATTCAGATCCTCTAACCCCCACGATAGCACTTTCTTTTTCCCTATAACACTTCATATATGAAGCGTTCACACGCAGATCTTCAAGTACAAGTCGCTGCAATTCCCTAGCCTTTGGACCTTTCACAGGATCCCCATACTTCGCCCGATAGACAGCAGCTATGACACGGGACGAGAGGCTACTTTTGAACGCCTGTCGCGTTTCAATATCACACGTATGTTCAAACTCTGCCTTTTTTATAACGTAACAAGAGCTGTCCTTTACTTCCTTTGCAAACACACGCCACTCACAGCGTTTATCTAAACAACTAACAACAAAGTTGTGACGCCTCGTTTTGCTTTGGTAGAATCGGAACATTTCCTTAATTGCATATATAGCAAGCGCTATCTTACAGTCTTCCTTTGACGCATACACATTCCCTACTCTAATGCCTTCCTCCCCGCCAGAAACATCAAGGTCTGGAATATCAACAATATCATAGAGGGTGTCGTCAAACATCAGGGGGATGTCAAACTCCTCGTCGTCCAATGCTGCCAGATTCCTCGGCACATGTCCATTAACACCATCCACTCGATGTTGACCACCACGAAAGGTCCACACAGAGGGAGTCGGTCTGTCCTCTTTTTCTTTGTAAACTGGAGGAAATTCAAAACCATCATCTGCTGACCCCAATATTTCTTCACCTACACCTACACCATCCCATGTTTTATCTGCCGGATCTACGGGGTCGCACATCACCTCTGCCGCGTTAGAACCGCCAAATTGATCATCAATAAATGGTTCCCAAAACTCTTTATCATACTCATGAGTCATAACATCTTGCGAAGCTGTTTCTCGAGGATCATCTTCATCAATATCCGACTCAAGAGTTTCCCCATGAAGTTTACCTTTCCTCCCCTCCATCTTATAACTTCCCTCCAATATTTCTGCACGTCTTATCAGCTCATCATCTTCCTCGCTTACCGTCTGTCCGCTAGACCCATTATGAAAGTTTATACTCGAGCCACTGCCGTCTTCATACCCAAACTGCCGTTTTTTCAAAACTGGAGTCTTCATCCCATCATCAGCTAAGTCAATAAATTTTAAAAGGAAATGGACTCTTGCTCCTTGAAATAGCTCCCAAATAGTTACTCTGGTTACTTCTCCCTGAAACAGGACTGTCAAAACCTCGCATGACTGGTGTCTTCACCCCGCTAAACCCATCATAATTAACACTACCAACACTTCTTCTCGTTAGTGGAGTTTTTAACCCACTTCCACCACGCTCGGTCTCAGCTGTAACACTCCTCTCCCGTTCACCTTCGAACTTAGCAAATAGATTCATAGTTGCTTGAAGCCAAAAATGTTGCAGGAAAAAACCAATTGAACCTTCGTTTGTGACCATCACCGGAGGATTCGTGATCCCTGTTGCCAGTTCTATGCTATTAGGGGGCCAATAACTCAATGTTACAGACACTCCTTCCCCGCCATCAACAAAGAATTCCCTAACAACTTTTTTTTTCAACTCCTCTATAGAAATTCCTGCCCGAAGTGGAACTATCCTTGACATCTTCTCTGTATCTATAAGAAAATCCCACTTCCCCTCTTTCGACCATAACCACTCTCCACTTATTACCATACATTGCTCATCCATCACTGCAACAACAAAACAGAAACACTGCATTCCATTACTGTGTTTTCAATCACTATAGCCACACTCTGATTGGCGGTGTCAACTTTGTTAAGAGAACCCAGGAAACTAACCTTCCCAAATTCTTTTCCCTTCCTCGCTAACCACAGTTCCGAAGATTAACTTTACCCCACTAATCCATTCACTTCCACCTTTATCTACCTCTACGATTTAACCTTTATCTACCCCCTATACAGTTGTCCTCTTCCCAGCCCCCGGATCAAAATCTAAAAAAGTTTACTGACCCAACATTAAAGGTCATTAAAAGCACTTACTCTTTCGTCGGGCCCACTTCTTTTACAAAAAACCAAACACAACAAAATGTTTCTCTAGCTTCATCCACATTCTCATTGGTTGTTTCTTCTTATTATTTACAGGAAATGTATATAAAGACATCGCAAATACAAACGTTGTCCATCGTAAATTTTCCACCGCATTTCATCCATCGTAAGCTGTCCCCCATTTCTTGTCAATCGTAACCTGCCCACCGCAGTCCATCCTTCGTAAACTATCCACCACAGTTTATCCATCATGAGTTTGTCCAACATTATTTGTCACTCGTAAATTGTCCCCCGCAGTCCACCCATCGTAATGGATCCAAATACCTACGACTTCAAAGGAAGAAGAAGAAGACTCACTACCAAAGGAACAAATTAGAGTTACTCAAGAGCACGTCTAAATAATTCTACATCAACTAACTAAAACCAAGAGCCCGTCTAAAAAATTCTAAATATAATGTATCCCCCATACGTTGTCCATAATCCGTTGTATATACAGCAATATATTACATCCCACCAAACGCTGTCCACCATTTTTTCCGGCACTAACTAGTCCTCAAATGTATTAATAGAAGAAAGTGAGACTTTTAAAGAAAGAGGAAGTCTCTTCAAAATCAAATCCATATGCCTATATCCATTCACTCTCAGCTCCATCTATTACATCTTTGTACGTATCCACGCATGTCTGTCAACACACGTGTTTTAATCGTCCATACCTCATATCCACTAACTCATATCCAATAACTCTTTAAATGGAAAACAATTTCTACCAAAATCCCATCACAAATTTGTTTAATTCTCAACGCACACAAAAACAATTTGCACAATAATTAGCTTTGATTCAATCTAACGCCAATACCCACTAACAAAGAGAAAAAATGGGATTTTACATTGGAATTAAGAGGAAGTCGGGGGAAAAAAGAGGATTTCAATCGGGAGCCGCCGTTGGAAGCATTGAACCACCGATGGTGTCCGTCGATTCATTCACCGATGGTGTTCGTCCTTTCATTAACCGTCCGATTAAAGAAGAAGAAGACTCACCACCTAGAACAAATTCGGTCCCAGCGGATGAAACACCGGGAGATTGAAGAAGCACCGACGGTGGAAGGAATTGCCGACGAAGCGAGAGAATCTATAGTCGCCGGCGGAAGCTGGAAAAGTTTGCTCGGTGACCAACAAATAAAGGGAAGAAGTTGAAGATTTTTTTTTAACTGCGTTGAGGGTACATTAACAAAAGGGCTAAGCAGGAATTTCACACCTTTGTACAGTAAAAAAGTGCCTCAAGAGTCACAAGTGCCTTATTTGTAACAAAAAGTGAGGAAAGTACATTTCTTTGTAATTCACCTCTTAATATATGTGAAATGTGTCAAAATAACACTTTTTATAAAACAGAAAGAGTCTTATTTATTCTCCGAAAGTAATAAATGCTGGGTTTACATACTCCAAAAATAGACCATTTGAAAATTAATGTTTTTGGAGATAAGATATACTTATATATTAACGGCTAGTTGCCTTGATGTTTAGGTAATCGGGATTCAAGAAAGACAGACCCATTCATTTTTTTCAGCCTCACAAATAAAATTAAAATTAAAATAAACTTGCGTTGGTTATCCAATCTAATGGAAAAAAGATACCGATTAAAACATTACTACAGAGGATCTCAAAGATCGGAGCAAACAATCTGTTCTAGAGTTCCAAAGACGTGGAATCAGGAAGGATTCATTGAAAAAAATGGAAAATTTGACTACTCTGAATTGAACTACATCATCTTATTAATTTTAAACAATATGTTTCGAAATCTTGGCATTCAATTTCATTTCAAAGAATGTTCTGATAAAGGCTTCTTCGAGACACATTCATTCCAATATTAACCAATCACTGGTCGATTTGTAGTTTTGGTGACGCTCTGACGCTCATACATCTTCTAACAACTAAATTATGAATTGTAGTCTTAAATTTTAAAAAGTATTACAACTTGTTCTAGTACTTCTCCGCGATTGAATTAGACTTTTTATACTATACACAACGTTTGACAGCTACCGTACGACATTTATAAATCAATGAGATTAATGTGTGGAAAGCTCTCTTGATAGAATAATATGACCGTTACACAGAAAGACACAAAATTGACCACGTCAATAATATCTTCTTTTTTTTGTAATCTATAAAATTTGACACTTTATTTAAATTTCATTAGTTTAACATTTTTCCAAAATACTATTAGAAATTAACATTTTCTGTATTGCATATGATAATTTAGTCCATGTACAGTATGGCGTGTACGCTTGTGGACGGTACACGGGAAGATAAAATGGGGGTATTTTCATCATTTGCCCACTAAAAAACAAAAAAACAGTATATATAAAAAGCAAGGAATGACAAAATATTCAATGGAAAATAAATTTCTCCGGAGAATACTTTCCAGCTCCCTACTATGGAAGCGGAAAATTGGAGGATCGTAAACCAACATGAATTCGAAGAAGAGATAGAAGGCCCACCAGGACAAGATGAATCGAGAGTCTCCCCTTTGGCCCATCGAACCCCGACATGTCAGATCGAAGCTTCATGGATTCATTATGGCCTTGTTAGTGGTCTAGGCTAGAGTCATATGGATCACATGGGACGAGAGATCTTTGGATTGCAAGGATGTCGTAGAAGCCTCTCGGCATTACATGATGAGATGGATGGACTCATTTGGGCTATGTTATGTCTAAAAAGAAAAAACATATATCATCGATCCATTTTTAGACGGATTGTTCAGATTTGGTGAAGATGATCGAGAACCCGACAGACAGGCCGACGTTTATTTCGGAACTAAACTCCTTTCATGTCCTCAGAGCGTCATTTATCAACTTCACATTATCTTCTCTTCCACGAGTATCGAATGTACACTACAAGAAAACACGCTAGAACCGACGGCAAAATCCGTCATAAATCCGTCGGAAACGCCGATTTCCGACGGATTTTGCCTGTCGGTTATATCTCGTCGGAATATAAAATCCATCGAATTCCGTCGGAAATTCCGACGGCCGATTTACCGACGGATTTCCGACGAGTCGTCCGTCGGGAATAATTCCGACGATAATCCGAGGGATTTCCGACGGAGAATTTCCGACTGATTTCTGACGGATTGAGAATGCACTCCGACAGCTTGTTTACCGACGGATTTCCGATGGCTTGTTTAGCGACGGATTTCCGACGGGTTGTTTACCGACGGATTTCCAACGGTTTATTTAGCGACGGATTTCTGACGGATTATTTACCGATGGATTTCCGACGACGTATCCGTCGGTGAGGTTCTCAAGCCGTCGGAAATCTGTCGGAAATTTTCGACGGATTTTCGACGGTAATATGTAATTTTTTTAATATTTAATATATATATATATATATATAATTAATATTTATTAAAATTATATATTAATTAAATTAAAAATTAAATGATTTAAAAAAATGAAAATTAATTATATAAATAAAATCTTACAAAACATAAATATATAAAAGTTTTAGAAATAGTTGAAATTACATTAAAAAAACATAATCAAAATAGATCCGGGGGCAGGTCCGGGAACTTCGTCTTGAAGAAATCCGCCCACTTGGTTTGCTTGTCCTCCAATACCGTGACATTCGCCGTGAGCTCTTCGTTTTACCGGATAAGGTCTTCATCCATCGAGAAACCGGCCGAAGAAGAAGGGGATTGGGTCGCAATCTTACCCAACCCCGGTCGACGACCTTTCCTAACCGGTACCTCCTACAAAAACAATTAAAAAAGATTAGAATTTCAAAAAAATAAAAATTATCTAAATAAATATTATCATAAGTTTTATTTACCGCGAGGACTAGCTCTTTTAAGCTCGGCCCGAGTGACTTCGTTGGATCCGGTGTAATCGTCTTGCGATCTCTGTGTGAGCAAATCGTCTTTCGTCCTCTTCACGGTTTCGACGTACTCCCTCACTTCTGGATCTTGAATTTGGCCCGTCTTCTTGTTGGTGTGCGTCCTCTCCATCAATGCAAGGTGATCCGGCTCTTCGCCCAATTCCGCCGTCTACGAAATATATAAAACGGTTAAAGAAAACCGTTTTTTAATAAAAAAGAACTAAAAACCGAAAAAGTACTTACCATTTCGTCGGTCGTTGTCAAGTAGCTCTTTGGCCCGTTGTTGTGAACGGCTTCTCCCTTCCCGTTCCAGTCACTCCTCCGGTTCTTGGTGTGAGTCTCAGAATCAGCTACGGTCGTCGGCAAATTCCAGTAGGGCTGGTACCCCTTGTACACATCCTCGTTTAAGCCTTTCGGCGTATCTTTCCCCTTCTTCCAAGTCTTCTTCCAATCGCAGATGTGGCGAGAGAATTGCCGGGCATCCTCCGTGTGAAATTCTGCCTCGACCGTCTTCGTAAGCGTATACTTCCAATTAAACTCTTGCTACAAAAGAAATAGAAATAAACTTTGTTAACAAAATCTCAAAATATAATACAAACAAGTAATTAAATTATCATTTACCGCAAAGGTACGAAACCACATATCTTGGTCGTCCGACGGTATAGAGGCATATGTCGGGTACGGGTGTATGAGGAGGCTGTGCAACATCCTCAAAATCGACTTACTAATGCCATTTCCGGAGTATCCAAACCTATGAAAAAAACAAATAATAAATCAATAATAAATATAAAAATATTATTTAAGAAAAGACATAGTATTACCAAGTACATCTCGGGATACGGCGTTTCGGGTCGAGAACTAGGAGTAGTTCTCGTCCCAGCTGTTGAACGAGCTCCTCTACGGTCATGATCGTCGGTTGACCTACACTCTCTGCATCGAGAGTAGGTGAAGGCTCCGTAGGCGGGACAAAACTCGGGTTCGGATGTGAGGCTGCGGGCCTCCGCCCACCTTACCTCGAACCGCCGGCACGGTCACTAGCAAAATGCTCGTAAGACCTACAACAATTAAAAAAAGTAAACGAAATCATTTGAAAATTTATATAAACAATCAATACATGTAAAAAAAACAAAACCTTACATAAAAAACATTGTAGCATTACATATATATAAAAACCGTTTTATATACATATTAAATATATAACAAATTTACAAAAATCTTTTTTAATATATAACTATATAAAAAAGTTTTTAAAATTAACATTTATATAAAAACAATTTTATATGCATATTAAATATATAAAAAAATTTACAAAAAACGTTTATAATATATAACTATATAAAAAGTTTTTTTTTTAATTTACATTTATATTACAACCGTTTTATATACATATTAAATATATAAAAATTACAAAAAATGTTTTTAAAATATAACCGGGAAAACTTGCCCGGTATATGTTTAAAACTGTGATCCGTCGGAAATCCCTCAGAAATTTCCGACGGATTTCCGACGGACTACGGTTTTTAAGCCGGGGGAATAATATTTCCTCGGCTAAAATCGTGATCCCTCGGAAATCCCTCGGAAATTACCGATGGATTTCCGACGGACTACGGTTTTAGCCGGGGGAATAAGATTTCTTCGGCTAAAACCATGATACGTCGGAAATCAATCGGCAATTGCCGACGGATTTCCGATGGACTACGTTTTTAGCAGGGGGAATAAGCCAAAAAATTTCCGACGGATTTCCGACGGATCACGGTTTTAGCTGAGGAAATAATTTCCGAGGGATTTCCGACGGATCACGGTTTTAGCCGAGGAAATTTATTCCCCCGGCTAAAAACGTAGTCCGTCGGAAATTTTTGAGGGATTTCCGACGGATCACGGTTTTAAACATATACCGGGGAAGTTTTCCCCCGGCTAAAACCGTAAATCTCCCCGGCTAAAACCATAAATCCCCCCAGTTAAAACCGTAAATCCCCTCGGCTATAACCTTAAAACTCCTCGGCTAACCGTAAATCCCCCCGGCTAAAACCGAAAATTCCGACGGATTAAACCGTTAATATTGCGTTACACTTTACTATATTTATGTTTAATTTACTGGAAGAAAGCTAAGTTTTTATTTCATAAAAATGTTAAAAAAAGATAGATAAATACAATATATTACATAAAATTCATTATTCGGAATTCGACGAATAATCTTACGTAGCTGAATCGGAGTGCTCGTCAAATTCGCCGATCTCTTCCTCTGAATCCTCAAAGACCTCGTCATTCCCGTCCATGGTAAAATCAATCACGAGATCAACTTCAAGAGAATGCTCGATCGGACCTAAGTTACCTATTGCCGGAACCTGCAAAGGGTCGTGCTCTGCCACACCATAATCTATTCCCCTTGGGTGTATCGACGTAACTGTAATCCAAGGGTCTTGCTTGTTCCTAACCCGGGGGTATCGAATGTAGGAAACCTGATCTGCTTGTGAAGCAAGAATGAAAGGCTCGTATTTTTGAAGTCGCCTTCGAGAGTGGACAGATGTAACACCAAATGCGTCATGGCGTACACCTTCTACTGGACTATACCACTCACAATATAACGCAATGCACCTCAAGTCGAGCATCCCAGGATAATGGACCTCCAATATTTCGCGGAGGACACCGTAGTACACAATCTCTCCAGATTGAGTTGATATACCAGAATTACAAGTTGTCTTTGAGCTTCCTTCCCGATGAGCTTTAAAAGCATACCCTCGGGTGCAATACATCGGATAAGACTTTGCAATAAACGTCTGCCCTTTCATCATCTCAACTAACCAGGTCAGAAACTCATTACCGAGAGCAGTCATCTGACGAACCTGTTAAAATTTCAAGTGGACAATAATCGACACAATGTTTATATATAAAAATTATTATTCTAATTTAAATATAAAATAATAAATCATCATTTATCACTTACATGATATTTCAACCAATCACCAAAGTCATTCTGCCTGACGACATCATGCTCATCCTCTATGTAATTTGGATACCATTCGCGTATTTGGGTCATGAACATCATGTGCATGAACAAATGCATTAGAAAATTATAATAACATTAACCAACACCAAAATAACATTTAATTAGGTACCTCTCATATTCTAAAACGTCATCGCAGTTTGTCAGAATATACATATGCAAGTGCCTTTGCTCCTACTCTATAGTCGCTGATCCTTGCTTTTTCCACTTAGTCGTCCAATTTGAGTAAATATATCGGGAACATAGACAGGATAACTAACTCTGTTCCCTCTATCATCATGACGTGCGGGGCGTCTACTTTTTTTTTGGACTTGCGCTGGAAAGTAGTAGCTAGCAAAGTTGGAAGTTTCTTCATTAATGCTCTGTGCGACAATAGAACCCTCGACTTTAGAAAGATTTTTCACCTTCTTCTTTAGATGGAACATATACCGCTCAAAAGGGTACATCCATCGGTATTGAACAGGCCCACCAAGTGCTGCTTCTCGAGGGAGATGAATAGGAAGATGTTCCATAACATCAAAAAGGCAGGAGGAAATATTTTCTCGAGGTTGCAAAGGAGAACCGGGATGTTTTCTCCTAGATTTCGGATGCCGGTTGGTGTAAGTGATCTCATGCATAGATCCCGGAAGAAAGCACCGATCCCTGCATATATAGTACGTACGTACACAGACAAAATTAAATAACTTCCGTTTAATAATCACAAATATAAAATCACCATACGTGATAGTGTAAATGTATGTTAACCTGCAATAGCTCCATGGACGTTTATAGGAAGAAGACTTTCAAATGCAAATGGAAGGAGGCGTTGCATGACAACATGACAATCATGACTCTTCATCCCAGAAAACCTCCCTTCTGAACTATCGACGCAATTACGAAGGTTAGATGCGTATCCGTCTGGGAATTTGACACCATGCTTAATCCAATCGAAGAACTCCTCCTTTGAAGACGCATTCATCCGAAAAACAGGGGGATGTAGTGATTTTCCGTTCGCCATTACATGCAACTCCTTACGAGAACAAATATCTGGCAATTCCAATCTGGCCTACAAATTATCTGTCGTCTTTCCTTGCACATTTAGAACAGTGTTCATGATGTTGTCGAAAAAGTTCTTTTCAATGTGCATCACATCTATATTATGGCGAAGCAATTGGTCTTTCCAATATGGTAAATCCCAGAAAATACTCTTCTTGTGCCAATTGTGATACTCACCACAACCGTCAACGGGATAATATCCATTACCCCCGCATGAAACTGTCTTCTTGGCACCAAAATCTCTTAACTGATTCTTAATATAATTTCCATCAACCTCAGGAGGTGGATCATCGAAAACTTTTTTGTTCTTTCTAAACAATGTTGTGCTCCGACGAAATGGATGATCATGCGGTAGAAATCGTCAATGACAATCGAACCAAGAAGTCTTACGTCCGTTCTTCAATTGGAATGCATCAATATTATCTTGACAATACGGACACGCCAACCTTCCATGCGTCGACCATCCAGATAGCATACCGTATGCTGGGAAATCACTTATGGTCCACATAAAATTTTGTTTCAGGGATACATCGAACGCTTCAACACCATCTTTCCACAACATTTTCAACTCATAAATTAATGGCTGTAAGAAAATATCAAGCAATCTATTATGATGCTCTGGACCTGGGACGAGGATCGTGAGGAACAAAAACTCTCGTTTCATGCACATAGATGGCGATAAATTGTACGGTGTGACGATTACTGGCCACAATGAATATTTCCTCCCATGCTTTCCAAATGGGTTGAATCCCTCCGTAGATAACCCCAGGTATACTTTCCTTGGCTCACATGCAAAACTAGGATAAACCTCTAGAAAATGTTTCCATGCTTCTGCATCTGAAGGATGCGCTATCTCTCCAGCTGATTTATGTTCTGCATGCCATCTCATAGGCCCTGCCGTGCGCTGGGATTGATATAACCTCTTCAACCTATCAGCTAGGGGAAGATACCTGATAGTTGCATAATTTAGTCCATTTTAGTATACATTTTAGTTAGCATTTTGTGACTTTGTGCATTCATTTCATTGTTTTTGGTCTAGTTTGCATCCATTTTAGAGTTAATGAGTCTTAGGTTAGTTTTTGCATATGTTTGTGTGCTATGGAGTCTTTTAGGTACCATTTGGAGCTTATGGAATCATTTTGGAGCTTGGACCAAGATCATGGGGCAAAATAAACCCAAACAATCAAGAAAAATGCAGAAGCCATCCGATGTGCTCTAAAGATTGGGTCAGAAGAAGCTCTTGCGCTCAGATTAAGCTTTGGAACACTTGATAAAGTTTGTAGGTAATTGAGTCATCTTTCCAACGGACGTTGTTTCATCAAGTTCTGAGCTGTATTGCGGAAGTTATCACCATTTCACTGAGCATACGTCCGTCTGGCGCGCGAATGAGCTACATGGAGCTCACAGCGGTGTGTGGCAGCGGTCTACAGTGACCGCTGCGGATCCTCCCGTCAAAAACACAGAGATTCACAGCGGTCATGCAGCGGGGAGAGCCAGACCGCTGTGGTTCCCTCCTGAGCAAAATGCAGAGTCCGTCCGAAGTGCTTCAAAGATCGACTCGGAAAGACAGTTTCCATTCGGATTTAGCTTCAGAGTACTTCATGAAAGTTGTATATATGTGAGTTAGCGTTCTAATGGAACCAGTGTCAAGTCATTCAGATCTGGGGTTAGAGAGATAAGACAACTTTAGTAAGCGCATGTCCGCCTGACCTGCAAACGGAGCAAAACCGGAAATCCACAGCGGCCAGCTGCATCGGGCAACTGTAGACCGCTGCAACCTACGACCTGCTTTGATATTTAGGCCAAAAACCTTGTTGTTTGAGGATATATCTCATTTTTAACTTGTAAAAACACTCTTCTTAGAGAGAGTTTGGAGATTTTAAGAGATTCTTAGTGCTTTTATGAAAGTTCTTGTTTCTTTTCATCTATCTATCTATTTCTAATCATCTAACCATGAATCTAAACGCCTCCTACATAGGATTTGTTGAGATTATCATGGTTTGTGAGTAGTTTCTTTAGAACTTTGGGTATGGTAGATTAAGATGTTTTCTTGCTAAATCATGATGCTTAGGACTTAGTTTATGAAGAATCCTTACTTGTTAGGTGTGATTAATGCTAGATTAGCCTTGACAAAGTTGATTTAGAACTTAAGGAATTTCATGCCCGGAAGGTGTTCGATGAAATTCCTCAACCAAACTTAGCAAGTGTTTTACATTCCTAGCCTATGGAAATGGATGTCTAGGGTGTTTAATGGTTATTTAGACTTGAGATTAATGCTTGTTGATCATTTAATTGCAAATGGAAGTTTGTTCTCAATTAAGTGATTAGTGAAGTGATTATTTTCATGGAAGTGGATTAGTCTAAATTAGTGATCTAAGGCCTAAGGATTAGCATTGTTTGAGTATCATGGTTTAGCTAGAGAATGTCCAAGTCGATTACCATTACCCGAAGTTCGTTTGCTTATTCTTGTTTAAATCGTTTTCGTTACGTTTTAGTTCAAAACTTGTTAGTCTTTTAATTACCTTTGTTATATGCTTGGTTATTTATTATCTTGTCTTTAAATTGATTAGGATCATTAGAAAACCTTTATTTGATTAGCTTAGATTAAGAAGTGTCTCGTATTCTCTGTGTGTTGTTCTCGTGCCTCCTTGTGGATTCGATCCCTAAGTGCTACAATGACATACCATTAGATTGTGGTATTGTGCACAATGGGTTAATTGTGCGAACCGTAAAAAGTTCACTATCAATTTGGCGCCGTTGCCGGGGAGGTTTAGCAATAGCCATAGGGATTAGGACTCTTTTTGAGACTAAGTTTTATTTTTCTTTGTTTACTAATCTTTCCACCTTGTTTGCTCTTCTCTCTATAGGTGCATGAACTTTCAAAGGCGAGGTATGAATATGAATCTAGCACCACCGGTTAGAGATGCAAATGAGAACCGAGAAGAGGTTGCTCAAAGGATTAGAGCACCGAGGTTGATTGGAGCGGGTGATGCTCCCAACGCCCATGGAAATCGCGCCGGTATACATCCACCACCGGTGGAGAGTAATAATTTTGAGATCAAGGCGAGTCTCATTTCCATGGTGCAAGGAAACAAGTTCCACGGTTTACCGGTGGAGGATCCCTTAGACCACTTGGATCAATTCGATCGAATTTGTGGAATGGTCAAGATCAATGGAGTCTCGGAAGATGGGTTCAAGCTTCGATTGTTTCCATGCTCTCTTGGAGACAAAGCCCACCAATGGGAAAAGAACCTACCTCAAGGATCCATCACTTCTTGGGATCAATGTAAGAAAGCCTTTCTTGCCAAGTTCTTCTCTACTACAAGAACATCAAGGTTAAGAAACGAGATCTCGAGCTTCACTCAAAAAGGGAATGAGAGCTTTTGTGAAGCGTGGGAACGATTCAAAGGCTACACAATGCAATGCCCACACCATGGCTTCTCCGAAGAATCGCTCTTAAGCACTCTATACCGAGGAGTTTTGCCCAAGTTTAGGATGCTCCTTGATACCGCAAGCAATGGCAACTTCTTGGGAAAAGAAGTTGATGATGGGATGGAGCTTGTTGAGAATCTTGCCCAAAGCAATGGGAATTATGGTGAGGATTATGATATAGCTTTGAGAGGAAGTGGAGAGTATGAGGAACGAACAAGAAGAGAGATGAAAGCCCTAAATGAGAAGTTAGACAAGGTCTTGGAAGCCACACAAAGGCGAGTGAACTATGTAAGGGATTGCAAAGGTTACCAAGAGGAAGTTAACTTTGTGGGAAACCAAGACGGTTACAACAAAGACTTCAACTCCAACTTCCCGCAACAAGGGTTTATTCCTAGAAACCAATTCCAAGAAAACCAAGGTGGTTACCCAAGCAAACCATATTTTGCACCTCAACTTCAACAAGAGCAAGGAAGCAACTCGACACAACAAGATGTCGAAATGAAGGGTATGCTTCAACAACTCTTGACGGGGCAAGCTCTTGGAGCAAATGAGTTGAATAAGAAGATGACCGAGATTCACAATAAGGTGGATTGCTCATACAACGATCTCAACGCAAAATTTGAAGATCTATCCTCTAGAATCAAACGCTTGGATCAACAACACACTCAAGGAGGTTCCCATTCTAGTAGACCCATGGAGAAATTAAAGGGCAAAATCGATGCAAACCCAATGGAGTATTGCAATGTTCTCCTCTCAAGTGACGAGATTGAAGAAGCTATACGAGAGATCAAGAGAGTTCTCCATGAATCCAAAGATGAAGTCGTAGTGGTTGCTAGCAACGAAGTAGTTGAGAAAAAAGATGTGGAGGCCAAGACAATTGTGAGGAAAGAGACTTCTTGCATTGAACCTCCTCAACGTGAGCCCAAATCGATTCCCAAGCTTGGAAATCCGGGTAAATTTGTCATCTCTTGCTCCCTTGGTGATTTGAATGTTGATGATGCCATGTGTGATTCGGGATCAAGTGTGAATGTGATGTCACTTGAATTGGTGAAGAGTCTTGAAATCAAGAGCATGAAGCACCACCCATCACACATCACTTTTGGAGATTCTTCTTCTAAGCAACCACTTGGCATTGTTGAAGATTATCCTCTCAAGATCGGAAATTGTCTCATTCCAACCGATTTCATAGTTATGAAGATGAAGCAAACCAGCAAACTCCCGCTCCTCCTTGGAACTCCATTCCTCAATACCACCGGTGCAAGCATGGACTTCCAAAACAAGAAGGTCGTTCTCAAGAACGTGAATGACAAAGTCTTCTATTCCATGAAGCCCTCTTCCACCAAGCTTTGTGGCACCATTGTTTGTAAGGATGATGAAGTGGAAGTTAAAAAGGTTGAGTATGTGGGAAGTTGTGAGAAGATGAATTTGGTTTCACCCCCAAAAGCTTGTAAAAAGAAGAAAGATTCTCATGAAGAGAAAGCTTTGGGTTATGGTAATGTTGAAGAAGCCTTAGCGCTGGATGGTGTTTGCTTGGAATCTCTTTTCCATACCTCTATGGAAAATGAGGTTGAGAGTATAAAGGTTCAAAAGAAGGGTAAGGGCACTAAGGCCAAAAAGAAGAAACCCAATGATACCCACCCTCCCACCCTTGTCAAAGGCGTGACGAGCAAGCCTAATGAGGTTAGATCAATTTTTCCCAAACTCGCCACTATGACCTTGACACCGTGGAGATATGAAGATGGTGTGGTTGAGTACAAGATCAAGTGTAAGGGAAGGTTAAAACCTTTTGCCATGGTTAGAGCAATCATCACACCCGAGCTCAAAGAAAAAGGTCCAACGGGAATTCAAGAGATCATGAGCAAGGTTCTCACACTCAAGCTCGAAGACCCGCCATGGAGTTCCACTACTCCTTCTCTCCAAGCCTAAAACGGTTTGAAACGTCAAGCGTAGCGACGTAAAACAAGCGCTCTTGGGAGGCATTCCCATGACTATCTTTGTATATATTTTCGTTCTTTCTTGTTCCTTTTGATGTTTTTGTTTGATGTTTATAGTTTTCTTGGGTCCAAGGTCGTGGTACTTAACGCATGAATGGGTAGAGCTACAGCACGTCACACTCCTCTCCAATCCAAAGGTATGATCCAAACTCCATTTCATTGTACATACTTTTGCATATTTTTACCTTCTCTTTGATTTGTGTTGCACCGAGACGTTGCAATTCAAGTTCGGGGGAAGAATTTATGTCTTTTGATATTGTGTTTTGTGATCTTATTTTTCTTTTTGCATATTTGAGTCTCATTCATTCATATAAGTGCATATAAAAACCATTAAAAAAAAAAAATATTTAGTTGCATTTTGCATGTTTAAGATTGAGTCTAGATGCATATAGGTTTGCATTCACTTGCATTGGGAGAATTATCCATGTAGAATATAAACTTAAGAGCTTGAATTAATGCCCTCGTTAGGAGTTCTTTGATGCATTTGAGCGATCACGAAGTTAAGGATGATCCATGCTTTGATCTTGCGGTTTGAATGTTTTTGTCTTGGTTGAAGCATGCTTTGAATTGAATCTAACTCTATCTACATGAACTCTAATCTTGACTCATAATTATCATGTTTATGTATTGAAAAGTGAATTCATGGATACCTTATACATATTTGAGCTATCTTAGCCCTTTTCACCACTCTCTTGTTAGCTCAAATAGCCGTTTCCCATTTTTGGAACGGTTAACCACACCCTTAACTATACTTTTCCTTCAAGCCTTCATTTCTTGTGTGTGTCGTGAGGCCTAATTTTGAATGAACTTAGCAAAAAGTGTTGAGTTTGGAACGACAAGGAGTTGATAGATAGGTTGGTGATTTGGGTGTTGATGTAAAGAAAAGAAAGTGTGGAGAAAGGAAAAGATTGAGAAAAAGGATAGGGGAAAGTAAAAAGTTTGGATTGGTTGGCATGAAAATGTGGAATAGCTCTAGGGGTTGAAAGTATAAGTCTCTATGTGTGTAGAAGAAAGAAAGAGCCAAAAGAAAAAAAAAATATATGGCTAAGGCATCTAAATGATGATTGAGAGACTAGTTATGAAAGTGAAAAAGAGCTAAAAGAAAAAGATGAAGAGCCAATCCATTTGTTGAAAGAGAAGAAGAAAAGAAATGTGGTCTAAGAAGGCAAAATGCCTTGTGATATGGGTAGTTTATAATGGATCTTGATGAGTTTAGAAATAGGAGTGGAGTTCATATTGGGGCATTGGATAGACGGATGTCATCCTTGTACGCATCAATTGTTCTTTACTCTTAGCATTTTGCCAAAGTTCATTCTTTCGTGAGAGATCCCATTGCATTGGAATACCCACATGATTGAGATTATTTTCATCTCAAAACCTTTTTCCTAAGCCAAATGAGTTCACTTGATTTTTATTAAGCATGATTCACCATTGTACTTAATGAATGTTAAAGAGTTAGAGGATATGATTACTTGTAGATGCTAAGGCTTAGACCAATTCGTATAGCGACGAGTATGGCTAAATTTTTTGAATTAGAGGTTGTTTGTGCATCACATAACTACTCTCAAGGGCATTGAATTAAATTATTTTGTTAATATTCTCGGATATGATCTCTCGAATTCCAACCTCTTCTTCGACTTGTTCTTGTTTGTTTGCTTGCGGACAAGCAAAAGGCAAGTTCGGGGGAGTTGATAGTTGCATAATTTAGTCCATTTTAGTATACATTTTAGTTAGCATTTTGTGACTTTGTGCATTCATTTCATTGTTTTTGGTCTAGTTTGTATCCATTTTAGAGTTAATGAGTCTTAGGTTAGTTTTTGCATATGTTTGTGTGCTATGGAGTCTTTTAGGTACCATTTGGAGCTTATGGAATCATTTTGGAGCTTGGACCAAGATCATGGGGCAAAATAAACCCAAACAATCAAGAAAAATGCAGAAGCCATCCGATGTGCTCTAAAGATTGGGTCAGAAGAAGCTCTTGCGCTCAGATTAAGCTTTGGAACACTTGATAAAGTTTGTAGGTAATTGAGTCATCTTTCCAACGGACGTTGTTTCATCAAGTTCTGAGCTGTATTGCGGAAGTTATCACCATTTCACTGAGCATACGTCCGTCTGGCGCGCGAATGAGCTACATGGAGCTCACAGCGGTGTGTGGCAGCGGTCTACAGTGACCGCTGCGGATCCTCCCGTCAAAAACACAGAGATTCACAGCGGTCATGCAGCGGGGAGAGCCAGACCGCTGTGGTTCCCTCCTGAGCAAAATGCAGAGTCCGTCCGAAGTGCTTCAAAGATCGACTCGGAAAGACAGTTTCCATTCGGATTTAGCTTCAGAGTACTTCATGAAAGTTGTATATATGTGAGTTAGCGTTCTAATGGAACCAGTGTCAAGTCATTCAGATCTGGGGTTAGAGAGATAAGACAACTTTAGTAAGCGCATGTCCGCCTGACCTGCAAACGGAGCAAAACCGGAAATCCACAGCGGCCAGCTGCATCGGGCAACTGTAGACCGCTGCAACCTACGACCTGCTTTGATATTTAGGCCAAAAACCTTGTTGTTTGAGGATATATCTCATTTTTAACTTGTAAAAACACTCTTCTTAGAGAGAGTTTGGAGATTTTAAGAGATTCTTAGTGCTTTTATGAAAGTTCTTGTTTCTTTTCATCTATCTATCTATTTCTAATCATCTAACCATGAATCTAAACGCCTCCTACATAGGATTTGTTGAGATTATCATGGTTTGTGAGTAGTTTCTTTAGAACTTTGGGTATGGTAGATTAAGATGTTTTCTTGCTAAATCATGATGCTTAGGACTTAGTTTATGAAGAATCCTTACTTGTTAGGTGTGATTAATGCTAGATTAGCCTTGACAAAGTTGATTTAGAACTTAAGGAATTTCATGCCCGGAAGGTGTTCGATGAAATTCCTCAACCAAACTTAGCAAGTGTTTTACATTCCTAGCCTATGGAAATGGATGTCTAGGGTGTTTAATGGTTATTTAGACTTGAGATTAATGCTTGTTGATCATTTAATTGCAAATGGAAGTTTGTTCTCAATTAAGTGATTAGTGAAGTGATTATTTTCATGGAAGTGGATTAGTCTAAATTAGTGATCTAAGGCCTAAGGATTAGCATTGTTTGAGTATCATGGTTTAGCTAGAGAATGTCCAAGTCGATTACCATTACCCGAAGTTCGTTTGCTTATTCTTGTTTAAATCGTTTTCGTTACGTTTTAGTTCAAAACTTGTTAGTCTTTTAATTACCTTTGTTATATGCTTGGTTATTTATTATCTTGTCTTTAAATTGATTAGGATCATTAGAAAACCTTTATTTGATTAGCTTAGATTAAGAAGTGTCTCGTATTCTCTGTGTGTTGTTCTCGTGCCTCCTTGTGGATTTGATCCCTAAGTGCTACAATGACATACCTTTAGATTGTGGTATTGTGCACAATGGGTTAATTGTGCGAACCGTAAAAAGTTCACTATCAATACCACATCCGTTTATGTGGAACAAGTACTCTGCCTCCTGTATCCTGATAGCAAGGTTCGTGACAAAACCGACACTTCAACCGGTTTTCATCCTTTCTCCAGTAGATCATACAGTTGTCGATGCACACATCTATCATCTGATAAGGTAATCCAAGACCAGCTACAAGCTTCTGAATCTCGTAGTATGAAGCTGGTGAAATATTATCTTCAGGTAAGACATCTTTCACAAAATCAGCTATCGCATCAACACAATCTTCGGCCAAGTTGAAATCCGTCTTTATAGCCATCAACCTTCTTGCAGCTGATAGAGGCGATAGTCCTTCTCTACATCCTCTGTATAATGGCTGCTTAGATGCATCTAGCATATAAAAAAACTTATGCGCTTCTAAATTTGGTTCCTCTACCCTGTTACTATCCTCAACATGATGAAAAGATGCTATGTTTTCACCAAACGCATCATTCACCATCTGAGTGTAACATGCGTTTACATCTACATCCGGTGTTGGTTCCTCTAACCTAAAACCCGAAGTACTACCAAACATATCCGATGTGCTACCATAATAATGCACCATTGAATCAGTTTCTCCGTGAGTATACCAAATCTTGTAACCATGCATAAATGCATTCTTATATAAGTGCTTCCTTACATCCCTAATGTGACTAATCTATAATTCCGACATTTAGTACAAGGACAATACATTTTACAGTATTCCGATGTCATGCTATTGTTTGACGCAAAGTTCATGAACTCCTCCACACCTTGTGCGAACTCGTCCGTCAATTCTCCCGACGTGGGATCACGCGGAGGTTTGTCCATCCACGATCGAAAATAAGACATTGTATATGTGTTTGTTTTTTTTTTCTTTGTTGTGATTCTAAATGAATAAGGGGTGGATACGTTTTTATAACCAAAGTTTTTTTAGTTTTCTGACGGCATTCCGACGGAATAAATATATATTATTGATGTCGGCAACATTGTCGGCAAACTTTAATCCGTCGGAAATCCGTCGGAAATTACCCGACGGATGCAATCGTCGGAAAACCATTGGCAATCATGTCGGCAAGATCAGCATCCGTCGGAAAACCGTCGGAAATCCGTCGGAAGTCTTCCGACGGGTGTCACTCATCGGAAAACCGTCGCCATCATGTCGGCAAAATCAACATCCGTCGGAAACACCGTCGGAAATCCGTCGGATAAATTTCCGATGCCTTTTTCCGTCGGAAATCCGTCGGAAATTTCCAACGGATTTCCGACGGATATTCTTTTCGTCGGAAATCCGACGGAAATTTCCGACGACTTTTTGCCCGTCGGAATTTCCATCGGAAATCACCTTGTTTTCTTGTAGTGACGTATGTGTCGACTTTCTTGCAAAAAAAAACTCAAACACAAGATTTTTTATTTTTCCATGTAAGTTAGACGGAACCGGTAAATGATTATTACCTTGTCTGTCAAACTTAATTTAATCAAATAGGTAGTTGAAAAAAAACACCTAAATTTTTTTAAAAAAATTAATAAAACTTAAATAAAAGGCATGTTTTTACAAATATATCTCTTTTTCCCCCTATTTTTAACAGATTATAGGGAGATAACAAGAATTATACGAGTGACTGAAATATACAAACGCATATGGACAAGTGTCTGCACATATAATTCATAATAACAACAACAAATAATAATATAAATTCATAGTCTAACACGGCACGATGCTAGTGACGACGACACAACCATTGAAGCCAATAATAACAAGTTCATGGTTTACCGCCTTTATATTTCACAACAATGTAATTATTATTTTTTGATAATGGGTATACTCACAATATATATATATATATATCTTTGTTCAGACTTTGTTCCTATATTTTACTTATAGTTTTATCTAGGTTATGTAGTTATTTATTATATAGCCATAGCCTGCATACAATACTAATTTCTTATATTAGGGTACAATAATCTACGTTAATTCCGAGATTTCTCAGTTCTATCTAATGGTTAAGTTTTATTACTATCAAATATTTGTTTTTGTTAAAATTATTACTATCAAAGTTGATCTAAGGTTTCAATAATATGTTTTTTAGAGGATATTATCATATCATCTGTTGGAGGTGGGCTACGCACTTTCACGTAAGCCCAACCCAAATCAAAATTGGCTCATTTATTGGTCTCAAAGCCCACTAAGCCCGACCTAAAAATATCGGCACCGACCTCTGAAAAAATAGAAGATCTCCAAAGAAAAAAGAAATCATCCATATCAGCTACGAGAAAAAAAGAAATCGTCCATATCAATCAAAAAGGGAAAAATAAATATTCAATCGAACACATCATATATGAGAAGACCATGGATTACTTTCACACAAGACCTAGGAGATTGTATTCGACGAGCTCTTAGCTTTTAGATTTCTTAAATTCTTGTCATTATTCTTTTTTGACTAGCTCGTTTTTCCGACGACCTAATTCTCCATTTATTCTAGTCATTTTAATGGAGGACAGACACTGGATATTGGACATACGAAAATATTAGAGGATGAAGAGTCGAATTAGATATGCCACAACACTCAAACTGGAAACAATGGCATATGTGGATTTCATCAAGGTTAAGATGATTTGTAATGTACACTGAAGAAGCACTACAAATTTTCATGCGACTGAAAATATATAAGTTTCATCAATTGGATAATAGCCAAGAATGATAATCATTTTAGATTGAAGACGATTATGAAAAGAAAAACAAGAAGACTTACTAAACAAAACTAAAAATATAATTGTGAAATTTCGCATTCTTATGCTAGCAATGGGTTTATCTGTCATGGAAAGAACACAGAGCTCTGGTTCACACAACAACATATCGAACTCCCTCCTCTATGAGTACGGATTTAGCATCTCTGATCATAAACAAATTAATATAGAAAGTGTTTTTTTCTTTCAAGTAATAAACGAAAATCAATAATTACTACTCCCTCCGTTTCTTTTTAAGTGTCGTTTAAGATTTTTTCACGCATATTAATAAAACAATACAATTCTTTGTTTTGCTCCTTATTAATGCACTATATAATGTGTTCACACTCATTAATGAGCTGAAAAATAGGGATGAAAGTGGAAAATTTATTAAAAATCTGCATTGAAAATGTAAAACGACACTTAAAATGAAACAAAATTAAAATCCTAAAATGACAATTAAAAAGAAACAGAGGGAGTATTAATTATATATCTGCCAATGCGTCCCATAAAATTGCTAAACTAAGTCTCTACTACTCATCCTTGTTAAACTGTCACCAAACATAACTATGTTCCGTCCCTGAACCCAAGCAGAGCAAGCTCATATTTGCGGTCTTCTTTTTTATAACAAAATTTTGGCTTTTAAATTTCAAAAAAAATATTTGGTTTAGTGGTAAAATTATATAAAATTTTAATCAAAAGGTCATGAGTTTTAAAAGGTCGGAAGCCAAAAAAAAATTGGGCCATTTTAATCTTTTTAAGTTTCAGAAGCTAAAAAAAAATTTGGGTCGGAAGCTAAAAAAAAATTATTTGGTTTAGTGGTAAAATTATATAAAAATTTAATTAAAAGGTCATGAATTTTAAAAGGTCGGAAGCTAAAAAGAAATTGGGCCGTTTTAACCTTTTTAAGTTTCGGAAACTAAAAATAAATTATTTAGTTTAGTGGTAAAATTATATAAAATTTTAGTCAAAAAATCATGAATTTTAAAAAGCCGAAAGCTAAAAAAAATTGGTCGAAACTTAAAAAGGTTAAAACGGTTCAATTTTTTTTTAGTTTCCGGCCTTTTAAAATTCAGGGCCGGCTCTGCGTTGAGAAACAAAATCGTATAGTTTCTTCTCCCGGCGATATTATATTTAGGTATGAACAGAAGTGAACAAGATCCGTAGGTTGAGTTAGGCCCACTAAATATTCTAGCCCATAGTCTTGTGGAGAGCGATTGCGAGTCCATTATGTAAATACGGATCTTGACGTATTATGTGTTCATTATTATTATTATTATTATTATTATTATTTGTTGTCAACAAATAGAATGTATAAGGTCTTGTTGTAAAACCCTACAACACAGTCTTTTATTGATCCAGAATATGGACGTGGAGAGTGATTGTAAGCCCATTCTATAGAAAATCTTGTTGTAAAACAGATAAGTTATAAGTCTTGTTGTAAAACCCTACAATACAACAGTCTTTTATTGATCCAGAATATGACTAACTTTGTATTCCCATAATCACAAATTCGCAATCCTCTATATGTTAGTCGAGAGATTAAATAGAGAACTTTAAAAACGACATCTAATTAATAAAGTATTTATACCATTAAGACTAATATCATTGAAAATGGTAAAAAAATATTTTTCCAATATCAATCAAATATGAAATAACTTACAAAAATTTTGACATGAATAAATATATGTTTATACTAAAAGTCTATGAACAAAAACTAGGGTTTGATAATACTTTTTCAGTGCTTTATCAAAATCTCTTTAGTAAATTTCATTTTTATTAAATCATCAAAAACAGAATAATACATCAAGCCTAAGAGGTATAAATCTAAATGTTTCAAAGTTGGTACCTCACCAGATCGCGACACGTGTTAATTCAATCGTCAAGATTTTGACATGTGTAAAAAAAATTCCAATTATATTTTAACACATATTATTAACAATAAAAGTAAAATTTGTAATCGATTCCTAATCCTAAAATGTAGAGGAAAAAAGTAGTAATTATGTTTAGATTAAGGAAATTAAAAAATATATATAAATAAAATCCGAAGATTAAAAAATGGAAAAACAGATTATTATTTCTATTTAGAATAACGAAAATTATAAATAAAAGCCAAAGTTTAAAAAAGAGAAAAAACTAATTAGTATTTCAATTTAGATTAAAGAAATTAAACAATAGATTACAATCATAAAAAAGAAAGACATTCTAATTCTAAAAGGTAAAGTTAGACATGTGTAAACGAAATTTTCTAATTGATTCATAATCCTAAAAAGTAAAATTATTAAACAATAATAAAAATAGAAAATATAAATTTATCTTAAAAGTGAAAGTTAATAAAAAAGGAAAAATCAAAAATTAATAACAAAAAAAATCCATTGATAACCATTTAATAAAAAAAACTAAAAATGTGAAAAAATTAATAACCGATTTATAATTTGAAAAGGTAAAGTTACGAAATAAAAAGAAAAAGAAAAATATGAAATTTATCATAAAAACAAATTAATAACAAAAAAATAAAATAAAAAAATCCTTAATTTTTTCATTTAGATTAAGGAAATGAAACAATGGATTACTAATCATAAAAAGAAGAAAACTCTAATTTTTCATCTCTATATAAATAATTTGGTAGTATGTCAATTATATAAAAAAAAAACTAAAAGTCCAATAATCGTTTCCAAAGCCATTTGTTACATGTGCTCCACCAAATATTTCTTTCAAGATATATATTTATTTCATCGGAAACTTCGTTTCTAAATTTGTATATTATTTATTTTCACGGGTGATCTTTTTTTTTTATAGTTTTTTTTACATGTCATAAAATATTTTATTATAAACCCGCATATAGAAATAATACATATTTATTTTCATATTAATAATGTTAATTATACGCTGCATCAGGTCTCGCCGGCCAAAAAAGATTCGTCCTCGAATCTTCAATCGGTTTTTCTACATCGGTTTTGTATTTTCTTGTTGATAATATTTGTTTCCGCACAAATCGGATTTTGCATGTAACATTCACATATCGAATATGAACGAGTCAGGATCGCAAAGATGTCGTATATAGAATCTCCATAGATTTTTATGTAGATCTCGCCATCTTCATAAGTGTCGTAGATCGAATCGCCATAGATCTCTTTGTAGATCTCATGTTATTCTCTTTCGATAAAATGACTTTTGTCCTCGAAAGTGATACTGGCACTCAACATGAACGCAACTCTGATACCAAATGATGAAGCGGAAGCTTTTAGGGATATAACTAGAGATTCATTAATTTTAAGAATATCCGAAAAACTAGGGTTTGAGAATATTTTTCTCAGTGCTTTATCAAGATCTCTTTGAAAAATATTATTTTTTATTAAATCATTAAAAATTGAATAATACATCAAGTCTAAGAGGCTATTTATAATAAAAACTAAAAACCCTGAAAACTCTAATCCTAATTAATTAAAATAAAATATATAAAATAGAAATAATACATTTTTTTTATAAACCCTATCGGCTGATCCGGTCATCCCCGGTAGGAACGCACCGAGGTGCTACAAAGAGGACTACTCACAATGGTTCAACGGACACTATGAGCTCCACATATTTGATGGGTTGTCAACGGGCCATGAGATCCATGAGATTCATATGGGCCACCACATCGCATGTCCCAAGTTTGAATGTTTTCCGACTAATGCCAGGGGTAGCCCGGCCGCCTGCATTTCGGACTACCATGTAAACCAATTGGGCAAAGGCCCAACTGACAGACTTCCCAACAAAGAGTGTTTAATAGCTAGGGAGGAGGATCGAATCTAGATTTGGAAGTTGCACCTTTTACTAGGGGTGGGCATTTCGGTTTAATTTCGGGTTCGGTTCGGGTTCGGTTCGGTTCGGTTAATTCGGGTTGAATAAAACTTTAGCCGAACTCAACCGAAATAAGTTTGGTTCGGTTTGTGTTCGGTTTAGGTTTAGTTCGGTTTGGTTTTGTTCGGTTCGGTTGTACTTTGGTTTGGTTTTAGTTCGGTTTTAAAAAAATCAACTTATAAAAACAAAAATCCTAACGAAACGTAAACAAAACGAAGTCATAAAAAAAACCATTCCCTAAAATTTTAAAACCAAACTGAAAGTATTCCACTTAATCAAAATTAAAAAAAAAAAAAAATTATGGTTTCGTCTTTCCATGCCACTAAAATGAATATACAACAAGTCAATAACTTAAATATAAGTTAATTATACAAGTTAATGTTTATTCATCTCTTATATGAGTCATTATAGGCTTATATCATTAATATAAAACTATCACCATATGTGTTATTATTTTTAGTATTATTAATTAACTAATTAAAAAAAACACAGTGGTTTATCGGTTCGGTTCGGTTTTAAACCAAACCAAACCGAACCGTTCGGGTTGAGAAAAACTTGAACCAAATGGTTGGATATTAACTATGGTTTGGTTTGGATCGGTTTGAGTTCGGTTTGGTTCGGTTGGTTCGGTTCGGTTCGGTTAAAATGCCCACCCCTACCTTTTACTGAACCCGCCCTACCACTAACCCACTACCTTGCGGGCCATATTTATTTTCATATTAATAATGTTAATTATACTCTGCATCAAAATCAACTGCTGAAAAATAATGAAACATGTACTAAAGAAAGGAAGATCGTGGTCATTTGAGAGACCAGTGCAGTATCTTCCGATGAACTTCTAATGCCCAAGTCATAATATGTTCAATTGAGTGAACTTCTAATGCCCAAGTCATTTGTTTATGTTATTTAGTGGTTTTTTGTGGTTTCGTATTATTCTCCTTAGATAAAGTTAAAATCATACATATCGTTCGGTATTAGAGGCCCAATTGTATATTAATCTATTGCCCATTGTATTAGGCCCAATCATGTATCAATTAGGGTATCTTATATTGGTATATATTGTAATCTCAACGCAATGACAAACAGAGCCGTATTCTTCTTCGTTCTTGAAACTGTGTTATGGTATCAGAGCCTAACATTGGTCAAAAATTCTTAAAAAAATTTCTCTTTTCTTTTTCTTCGATATTCCTTTGGCGGCTTTCAATATGGGTGACACCAGTTTAGTGAAAAGTAGTCAGGAAACAGCAAGCTCGTCTCCGCTCTATTTGCATTGCATCCATCCGAAAGGTCAGGAAGTGTGATTACAACTGTGCAATTGAAAGGTGATAATTATGAAGATTGGGCGAAGCATGTGCGGAATGCCTTGCGAACGAGGAGGAAACTTGATTTTATTGAGGGAACTTTCACAAAACCGACGGAGACAGCAGAGATTGAGCAGTGGGAAGTGGTTCATTCTATGGTGGTGGCATGGATTATGAATACCATAGAACCAACTTTGAAGACTTCGATATCTTTGGTTGATGATCGAGTGTTCTTTGGGAAGATCTCAAACTTCAATTCTCGGTGGGAAATGGACCGAGAGTACATGAATTGAAGACTGATTTGGCGAATTGTAAGCAGAATGGACAGAGAGTGATGATGTACTTTGGTCGTCTCAAGAAGATGTGGGATGAATTGGTAGTTTATAAGCCACTTCGTTCTTGTACTTGTGGTGAGTTGGCATCGCACCTAGAGCAGGATCGAGATGAAGAAAGATCTCATCAATTTCTGATGGGATTAGATGATGCGAGGTTTGGTAATATTCGTTCCAATCTCACAAATTTGGAGCCTATGCCAAAGCTCTCGCAGGTGTATCAAAGAGTTATTCGTGATGAGAGACAACAAAGTATGACACGAAACAAGGAGGAAAGACATGATGCTGTAGGTTTCTCGGCTCAGGCTGGAAACAGAGCTCGAACAGGTCCGAGAGATGTGACTTGTACTCATTGTGGGAAATATGTTCATGATATCAATGACTGCTTTCAACTCAAAGGTTATCCTGATCGGTGGAGAGAAAGAGGACGTAACTTTGGTAACGACAGAGGTCGTGTGTCCAATAACAGAGGAGGATTCAGAGGACGTTTTGGAAGAGGAGGAGGTGGTGCTGGAAGCTTTGGGCGAGGTCGCGATTTGCCAGAAGGTGGTCGCGTAAATGCAGCTCAAATTCATCCTGCAACCGCGGCTGCAAATGTGACACGGAAAGATGATGAGTACGACCGTAGCGCAATTCCTCAACTCTCCAATGATCAATGGACCGCAGTGATCAATTTCTTACAGAATACAAAAGGAGGTACCACTGAAAAGTTGAATGGTAAGAAAGATACACCAGAATTCATTATTGACACTGGTGCTTCGCACCATATGACTTGGAACTTGGATTTTTTAAGTGATGTCACCGACATTGTTCCGTGTTCAATTGGATTACCCGATGGCGATAGTGCTGTCGCAACTAAGCAAGGGAACTTATGTTTGGGTGGCCATTTATGGTTGCGAAGAGTGTTGTATTCTCCTGAATTAACGTGTTCCTTACTTTCAGTTGCAAAATTGCTCAAAGTTATAAAGGGATCCATAACGTTTACTTCTTAATTATGTGTTTTGCAGGACCGTACCTTGAAGATGTTGATTGGTGCGGGTGAAGAGTGCAATGGGGTCTATGTTTTTCGAGGAATTTTTGGAGGTCAAGTGAACAAGGCCGTGAGTTCCGGACAACGAGATTTGTGGCATCGTCGTCTTGGCCATCCTTCTAGCAAAGTCCTTTCTTATTTATCGAATTATATTGATGTTGGCAATTCTGCTGAAACTGAGATCATTTGTGACACTTGTTATCGAGCGAAGCAAACTCGGGATTCGTTTTCAGATAGTAATAATAAGGCTGGAGCTATTTTTTATTTAATTCACTGCGATTTATGGGGAGGTTATCGCACTCCTTCCTCTTGTGGAGCGTCTCATTTTCTTACTGTTGTTGATGATTTTTCGCGGACAGTTTGGGTGTATTTGCTTCTAGAAAAACGTGAAGTATCAGAAACTTTTCAGAATTTTTTTGCTATGGTGCATCGACAGTTTGACAAGAAGGTTCGTGCAATGCGAAGCGATAACGGAACGGAGTTCATTTGTATGCAATCATATTTCAAACGAGCATGTATTCTTCACCAAACGTCTTGTGTAAGTACACCTCAGCAAAACGCTCGGGTGGAACGCAAACATAGACACATCTTGAATGTCGCTCGTTCTTTGATGTTTCAAGCTTCTATGCCTATCAAGTTTTGGGGAGAATGCATTTTGGTTGCCAGTCATTTAATTAACCGCACACCCACACATTTACTTCAAGGTAAAACGCCATATGAAATGCTTTATGGAAAATCTCCTTCGTTTGATAGTTTGAAGGTTTTTGGGTGTTTAGGATATGCACACAAACAATCTCGAGACAAAGATAAATTTGGTGAAAGGAGTAGAAAATGTGTGTTTGTAGGCTATCTGTATGGTAAAAAGGGATGGAGGATGTATGATCTTGACAAAGGGGATTTATTTGTTTCTCGAGATGTGAAGTTTCATGAGAATGAATTTCCTTTTGCTACTACGGTTGATGTACCAAGTCAGCCTCTGATTTCAGCTCCGGATCTAGCCTTGTTTAGTGATGATGAGGTTGTAGACGTAAGGGGGAGTTCTCCAAACTCTGAAATTCCACTTGTGGCTACTGATGTTGTAGAAGTTAGGGGGAGTTCTCTGGAAATTGTAGCGCCATCTCAAGTGGCTACACAGTTGAATGAGGCAGATATTTCTTCGACAAATACTCATGAGAGTACAACCAAACCAGCATCCCGTCGAAGTCAGCGCGAACGTGTCCAATTTACTCGCCTGAAAGATCATGTATTATACTCAGCACATTGTACTCAAGACCCCATGCGCTCTCCCGTTGCCAATGCATCTTCGTCTCGAGGTACGGTTCCCTATCCTATTGCAAATTATGTAACTTGTGATCGCTTTTCTGAGAAGCATACATGTTTTCTTGCTGCGGTTACTACTGTATATGAACCAAGTTCTTATGTTGAAGCGGTTAAAATAAAGGAATGGAACATCGCTATGGGGAGTGAAATTAATGCTCTGGAAGTAAATAAAACGTGGAGTATCGTTGATTTACCTAAGGGCAAGAAAGCGATCGGATGTATGTGGGTTTACAAACTCAAATTCAACTCTGATAGTACGATAGAACGTCATAAAGCTAGACTTGTGGCACTTGGAAATCGCCAAAAAGAAGGGATCGACTATGATTAAACTTTTGCGCCTGTTATCAAGATGACTACGGTTCGAATGTTTCTTAAATTCGCTGCAGTTAAGAATTGGAAATTTCATCAAATGGACGTGCATAATGCTTTTCTCCATGGTGATTTGACTGAAGAGGTTTATATGAAGCTACCTCCGGGCTTTCACGCCTCCGATTCCTCCAAGGTGTGTAAATTACATAAATCTATCTATGGTTTGAAGCAATCTCCGCGGTGTTGGTTTGCAAAGCTTACAAGAGCTTTATTTGGTTATGGTTTTGTGCAATCTTATTCGGACTATTCGTTGTTCACTTTGACTCGTGGTGGTATGCAATTATACGTGCTGGTTTACGTCGATGATTTACTTATTGGTGGGAATGATCATGACTCGATCTTGCGATTTAAAGGGTACTTGAGTGAATGTTTTCACATGAAAGATTTGGGAGTTTTGAAATATTTCTTGGGTATTGAAGTGGCGCGGTCTCCGGAAGGATTTTATATCTCTCAAAGAAAGTATGCCTTGGATATTATACATGAAACGGGTCTATTAGGTGGAAGACCATTTTCTACGCCGATTGAACAGAATCACCACCTAGCGGTTCCTGAAGGTGAATTTTATACGGATCCCGAACGTTATAGACGATTGGTTGGTCGATTGGTTTACTTGGTTATTACTCGACCAGAACTCTCTTATGTTGTTCATGTTCTGGCTCAGTTTCTTCATCAGCCACGGATGAAGCATTGGTTTGCCGCTCTTCGTGTTCTTCGCTACCTTAAAGGTAGTCCCGGGCAAGGTATTTTACTCACGGCCTCAACTGATTTGAATCTTTCAGGATATTGTGATTCAGATTGGGCTGCTTGTCTGTTAACTCGGCGTTCTTTGACTGGTTATTTGGCATTACTTGGTGGATCACCAATTTCTTGGAAAACTAAGAAACAGTCTGTCGTGTCTCGATCTTCAGCAGAAGCGGAGTATCGTGCCATGGCTCTTACAACGTCTGAACTAAAGTGGCTGCGTGAGCTCCTCCTTTGCTTTGGTGTTCCTACTACGGATCCGATGCAACTGTTTTGTGATAACCAAGCGGCTCTTAAAAGTATCGTGCCATGGCTCTTACAACGTCTGAACTAAAGTGGCTGCGTGAGCTCCTCCTTTGCTTTGGTGTTCCTACTACGGATCCGATGCAACTGTTTTGTGATAACCAAGCGGCACTCCATATTGCTCAAAATTCAGTTTTTCATGAACGTACTAAGCATATCGAGGTGGATTGTCATTATTGAAGGAACCAGAATTCGCACACATCGTAGATTGGCGAATTCAGTTTAGAGTTTAGGAGAATTATTTTTATTAGATTTATAGCTGTGCCGTTGAAGGCTGCCTACGTACCCTTCAAATAGGGATCAAGCCAAAACGTAGTTCTTGTTATAAAGGATGTGATGGGATTTTTAGATAATTAAGAATGAGGCGATGGCCTCCTTATTTATAAGTCTTGAAGTCCTTAGCTCTTCCTTTTCCTTCTTGACTTTGTATTGGCAATTATCCTTTTTCCTTGAAGCTGATAAGGATAATCTCCTTTCTTTCCGGGATTTGACTTTATCCAAATAAAGGAAATCTTCTCTTTATTAATTAAAGGAAATTTCCCTTTAATTACGTAGATCGGTTTCGATGGGCCTTGAAGTTGATTGTTGGGCTGATTTCTATTCAAACCGGGTTAAACCGGGGGAGTGCTAAATCCCCCTCTAACAATTAGTCCCCCCCTCAGTTCGGCGAAGGAGTGTTCGAGTTCGGCGGATTTCTTTAGCCCGATTGGAGTTGAAATCAGCATCTGGTCGAATTTCCTTTTAGACGTTGTTCGTCTTTGTTCCTGCAAAAATTACTAAAGACGAGAGATTGAGCTCGAGACTGAGCTCGGCGTTTGTTAGTTAGGTGCGAGGTCGGTCTCGGCTTTTCCAAGTTCGGTTTCGATAGTTCGTGCGGGACTGTGAGGTCGGCGAACTGTGATTGCGAGCTGCCCAATTGTTTAGATCGGTGAATTACGATTACGAGTTGCCATACTGCGGGGTCAGCGAGCTGTGCGGTCGGAGAACTGCGATCGTGAGTTTGGCGAGCAGGGGTTGGCGAGCTGTGGCCGTGAGTTAGGTGGGGCTGCGAGATCGGCGAACTGTGACTGCATGATGAGTAAGTTGCGACTGAGCTACCTAACTGTTAGACCGACGAGCTGCGACCGCAAGCTACCTTACTGTCGGATCGTCGAGCTACGACCACGAGCTGCTTTACTGCGAAGTAGGCGATATGTTCGATTGGGAGGTAGGTGAACTGCTTGAGTTTGGCTTGATGATACGAACTGTACGAGTTCGGCGAACTGCTTAAGTTCGGCCTGATGATACGAACTGTACGAGTTCGGCGAACTGCTTAAGTTCGGCTTGATGATACGAACTGTACGAGTTCGGCGAACTGCTTAAGTTCGGCTTGAAGGAACGGATCCTATGATATAATCTGAAAAGAAAATATCTTCGAATAACAAGTAAAAAAATTGATAAAAAATACCTGAATTTTAGGGAGCTCTGTAGACGAGCTATAATCGATAAGTGACGAGCTGGATCTATCAGTGGATGTCTTTTTTTTTTTTTTTTTTTTTTTTTTTTTTACCGAATTTGACTACGTTGGAGCAAGCCCAACAAAAAAAGAGAAATCTGATCTTCTTTCATGTCGGCGGTGATAGTGAGTGAGGTCAGCATCGGGTGCTTCCTGGTCGGCATGCAAGTTACATCTTCTCTGGTCATGGTGGTTTTCATGCTCGGCAAGTGAGTTCGTCACGTTGAGTTCGAGATCGGCGGTACGATAAGTTTGCCTCCGCGAGCTCGGCGTGTTCAATGGCTGCGGTCTGATGAGTTCGGTGTGTTTGCTGAGGTCGGCATGTGCGGCGAGGTCGGCGTGTTCCGCAAGGTCGTCTCGTCATGTGCGAACTCGGCGTTTGTAAGCTCGTGGGAGTGAGCTCGGCGTGTCGTGCTCGGCCAGAACCATCTTTGTTGAGCTCGTTCTTCTTCTTCGGCGAGCTCGTTCATGGTGAGTTTGAGATCGGCGGGTTCATCATGGCGAGAATCATATCGTGAGTTCGTCATTGTTTGTCGGATTTCTAGGGTTTTAAAATAATTATCCATAAACACCAGATTTTTCTTGCCCCCTCCTTCTAGCGCCAATTGAAGGAACCAGAATTCGCACACATCGTAGATTGGCGAATTCAGTTTAGAGTTTAGGAGAATTATTTTTATTAGATTTATAGTTGTGTCGTTGAAGGCTGCCTACGTACCCTTCAAATAGGGATCAAGCCAAAACGTAGTTCTTGTTACAAAGGATGTGATGGGATTTTTAGATAATTAAGAATGAGGCGATGGCCTCCTTATTTATAAGTCTTGAAGTCCTTAGCTCTTCCTTTTCCTTCTTGACTTTGTATTGGCAATTATCCTTTTTCCTTGAAGCTGATAAGGATAATCTCCTTTCTTTCCGGGATTTGCCTTTATCCAAATAAAGGAAATCTTCTCTTTATTAATTAAAGGAAATTTCCCTTTAATTACGTAGATCGGTTTCGATGGGCCTTGAAGTTGATTGTTGGGCTGATTTCTATTCAAACCGGGTTAAACCGGGGGAGTGCTAAATCCCCCTCTAACAATTATGTTCGTGATGAAATCAGAAATGGGTCGCTCGTTACATCTTATCTCCGCTCCTCCGATCAGCTTGCTGACATACTCACTAAGGCGTTAGGATCTCAAGCTTTTGAATATCTTTGTGGCAAGTTGGGCATTCGGGATCTTCATTCGCCAACTTGAGGGGGATTATTAAAGGCCCAATTGTATATTAATCTATTGCCCATTGTGTTAGGTCCAATCATGTATCGATTAGGGTATCTTATATTTGTATATATTGTAATCTCAACGCAATGACAAACACAGCCGTATTCTTCTTTGTTCTTGAAACTGTGTTATTCGGATATCGGGTCATCAATTTTCGGATGGATAGATTAACCACTTGTCGATCTTCCGCATGAATAACTTGGTTCGTAGGTTTGGCGCAACTAGTGTTCATAAACCACACTATCAGAATCAGTATAAATTGGTCATAATAATGATGGTTTATGTATACCATATTGACTTTTGAGAGATGTGCTCATGTGCATGATGCATCTCATCACCTACCGACTTCTCTGTTGGAACAAAATCGCTTTATCTTTTACGTGTGAATTTTTGGTTCTACATTCTCTTGCTCTTTCTCTTGCTCTTGTTAGTTTCAAAATCTCTTGGAAAAATTTATGAAAGGGATCAATCTTTATGAGATCTCTTCTGAGTTCGACAATCACATGTGAATAGTAGATATCTAATGGACAAAATTTATGCCCACCAATCATTAGTATTAAAGATATATATTATTAAAAATATGATTTTAGAAATTAAAATAAAATTTTTAATATTTGTAATTACTTATGACCATAATGGTTATGCAAAATTATAATTATTATTTCGTTAAATTTTAGTTAGAACTCTTCAATTGTACAAAAAAAATGTTAATTAATGGTTAAAACTTATATATTTATAATTTTCTTTTATCAGTTTAGCCGCACAAAACGCGACCCAATTCATTCGACTAAAAAAAAATCCTATTTTTATTATAACTATGACACATGTTTTATTACAAAAAACATGTGTCATAGTTATATTAAAAATAGGCTATCGATTTGATACTACTTTTGGTAAAAGAATCACAAATTTACAGAGTGAACTCATTTTGTAAAGTACTATTTTTGTGTCTGTGTTATTTTGTTTTTTTTACATCTTGTCTTTGTGATATGTAGGTTGTTATGTTTTCATATCGTCACAACCAAATCACATGGCATGTCTTTCCATCATCATTATTATTATCATTATTTTCGCCATCATTATTCTTTTTTTTTGGTTAAATAACGTATTTCATTTATACGTTTCCTTCGTTGTTGATATTTATATATATTACCAAAAATATAAAAAGGTCACATGTATTACTATTATAGAACATGACATAATATAAGGATCATTAGAGTTTAGAGGCTTAGACCATCTCCATTGGACAGTTTTATGAGTGTCTTTAGAATATTTTATATTAAAACTTTAGCAAACATAGTGTCTTGGTGTCTTTGGGAAGACACCCACTTTTCCATGGAATCGCCATGTGTCGCAGCGTGATTCGCTGAGGAAATAAAATATTAATAAAAATAATATTATTTAAACTAAAAAAAAAGAAGGAAGACACCTTCTTGGGTATGAGCGAGATGGTGATGCTCTTAGAGCGAAACCTATATAAAATGTAGCTGGATCTTATTATGCGCTGCACCCGTTGTTATGTTATATATATACATAGCCGGTTTTGAATTGTCCTGAGTTTTAAAGGACCATAAATTATATAAAAAAAAATAGGTCACAAATACTTACACTTTACCATTAATCTAAAAAGATTTTTAAGAATTTAAAAACCATAAATTTTATATAAAATCGAGGGCCGCAAATCCATACTTATTTTGTTTGGGCTCATTGTCGGGCCTGTATATATAGTAGATATGCATGCATAAGCTATGTTAAAAGTAAAAGTATATTGACCTTCATAAAACTTTGATTTATTCGTTTATTATTAAAGTTTAATTTCTTCGGTATATCATTGTATACCGAATAACTTATATTCGGTTATGAATAATGTACAACCCTATTTTTAAAGCATCTACTTTATGTTTTAGTAAAAGGAGACGATGACTACTTTTCGTTTGCTTAACCCCGAATCATATTTTTTGTTTTGAAAAAACAACTTTTGCATTCACTGTTTGTTTTATCCAAATAATAAAACTACTACATGCGTAGGAAAACCATGCACTAACTAACAGCAGAATAAGAAATATATACAAAAGTTTAACATGTCCATGTCAACATATAAAACCAAAAAAACATATATAATAATAGATGAAAATCCTTGATGGAAAAATTGTAGTCGATAAAAAAGCAAGTTTAGATCAAGAAAAAGTATCATGATTGAGGTTTAACTAATCACTATAATATAAATAAAATTTAAAAGAGTATAATATTAGAGCATCATTATTGCTAGAAACCCAAATGGGTTTCTTAAGTATTATTTTAATATAAATTTGAAGTTAAGAAACTGTGTTAAAAAAATTCTGTTTTTTCTGCTTTATTGGTAGAACTCCTAATGGGGTTCTTAAAAAAAAAAAAAAAATTGGTATCCATCCTTATTTTGTTCTATTTCATTATATTTGATTATGTATTTCATATTGTAACCATATTTTAAGTGTGTCAAATACTTCATTTAAATTTCCATTACATAGATGTATATATCATACTTTAACTTGTTTTATATATATATATATATATATATATATACATTTCATAATTACCTTCTTTTTGATCTATATTCAACAAATTAAAGAGTCATACAAAGTCTAAAACAAAATTAACTTCTTTTAGATGTCAACAAGCATGTATGAGAGAGAAGTGGAAGCAGATAGTGAAAGTATACACATTACCATAACCAAGACATGATGCAGGAGATAAGTGTTTTACACAGCCGAGGGAGTTCGATTGAAACACTAGTATAACACAAACTAAAACGAATTATAATTACATTAAACATGTCACATAGTACTAGTTAAACATGTCACATAGTATGCGCCATCTCCTAAAAAAGGGACTGCAGCTCTGCTATTCCAACAGATTTAACTGACCTGGAGTCTCCATATAGAAACAGAGGAAGTAGAAGAAGTACGTTTCCGCAACTCAGATGGGTCTCACGAGTTTCTGCTCTTGGGGATTGAGTTCAATTGATTCACACAATTGTTAATCGAAAAGAATCACATTTCTCATTTTAAGATCGGGTAACAGAATTAATAACGGTAGCAAAATTGGTGTTCATTAGACAAAGATTTAACTCTTAACGCCAAATACTGACACTATTATATAGCACGACGTTGCGTTTACGAGTATGAATCTTTTGGTTTATTAATAAAAAAAAAATAGTGTTGATCTGAGTGTATTTGGAAGCCACCGTGATGAGAAGGTGGAAGAAGACAAGCAGCAAAAGTGATGAATATCTCTCCATCTCAAAGTCATTGACTTTGGTTTGTTGAGAGTGTCTCTTACGGACCAAACATAACAAACCGCCATTGGATCCAATGATAAGACGCATTTTCTCCTTGTACCAAATGCTAAAATCCATGAACTGCCCATCCACCGAACATGGAATGGTTTCAGAGATGAGGATCTTGGCGTCATTTTCCCAAAATCTGTGTTGCTTTCCTTGTACCACACGATCCGTAAGGCTCATCTAATTAATAATACCCTGTAATTGGTATTCCATTTGTGCTAGAGCAACCTGCAAACAATTCGAGATTAATCTAATGTTGTATCCCGAATGCATCGATTCATCCTAACCAAACAACAAATTCTCCGGAATCAAAATCACGACGAGGCTCCATACACCCGAGCAAGACATCAATCATACAAAATTGAATTGAAAGGATGCATGGTTTCTTAAATACGAGTGAGATTAGAAGAAACCTAACCTCGTCTTCGTCGAGGAGCTTGAAAATCAGGAAAATCTTAGCCCGATCGTTAGATTCGTGCAATTCGTACGTCGGCACTTGTGCTTACATGAGCCCAGAGAGATTCGACTCTGAATCGGCAGGTGGAAGCTCCGACATCTACGCAGGATTCGCTCGGCAGAGCGATGAAGAGAGAAGAGAGAATTTTTTTTTTCTTTCCTAATTTTCTCCAACCAGCTGATGCCACCTGGACCTTAAGAAACGGTTCTTAAGGTTCCAATTTAAGAAACGGTTCTTAGATAAATTGATACTGTACATTTAATTTAATAATAAAAAATGCTAAGAAACCATGATAAGAACCTGCAATAATCATGCTCTTAGGTCCCTACAAAGCGATGAGCCAAAAAAAAAAAACACTTTGGTGATAAGTTTGATTGATGACAAAGCATCAACTTCTATACGTACTAGAATTTCATTAACAATATATTTGAATTATAAGCACAAAACCAGTATAGTATATAGTTTTTCTTGGTAAGTCAAGACTGAAATTGTATGGCTGTCATTGTCAATCAATAGTTATAGTGGTCTTAAAACATATGTTTTCAGTTACTATATAAATCGCCAGTCATTCAATAAAAATTGTATACACGTCTGGTTATTACGCGCGGACGTAAAAATTGTGTTTATGCAAATTCCAACAATACACTTAAAACAATCGAATATTTTGACCATGTCTTCCATTAGCGATGTGGCCTAGCTATGACTATGTACATATTAAGGATGTTAATAATTAGGGTTAGAAATATGTGGTTTTGGACCTAATATATATTCTACTATGAGACAGATGATGGTTAAACTTTTTAAAAACAAAACAAAAAAAAACGAATTTTTGCAGGTTAAGCTTATTTAAAACCGTAACAGATATGATGATTGCTAAAGAAAGAAACACTTGAAGCATTGGCTATTCTAGGAGACATTTAATCAATACTATTTTTGGTAATGGTTGCTTTGGATGTAAATATAGAGATCATTGTGGTAGGTTTACTCTTTAGTAGTCTACATGACTACATCCATAATTATTTTCTTATGGGCTATGAAATACACTACAAGAAAACATCCCGATTTCCGACTAAAATTCCGACCAAGTTAAAATGGTCGGAAATTACCGACCATATGCCGACGATATTCCGACGAAACAGCACCCGTCGGAAATTGGTCAGGAATTCCCGACCATTATAACTTGGTCGAAATTTTGGTCGGTATTTCTGACCAATTTCCGACAGATTGAAGACCGAATGAAATCGTCGGAAATTAGTCGGTATTACAGACCGATTTCCGACTGTTTTTCGACGAGATATACACGTTAATATACCCGTTGCATTAGCCGTTTATAGTCGTTGGCGAGTATTAAGGTGGTCGGAAATTGGTCGGAAATTTCCGACCAATTTCCGACCAGAAAGGAATCCGACCAACTCCCAACGAAAATATAAACGTTAATCTGCCCGTTGCACTAGCCGTTTCATAGCCGTTTGAATTTTTATACTGGTCGGAAATTGGTCGGAAATCCGCGGAAATTTTAATTATAAATACAATACCACCCTCATTCACAATTTACACCAAAAAAAAAACATAGAAAATGTCTTCTTCAAATCCCAACACTATAGATTATTTTCGATCGTGGATGGATATACCACGGCAAGATCTTTTTGGCTGAAACTTGTGAGTTGTAACCATTTTTATCTTAAATTTTATTATGAGTGTGTATGTTTAACAAATTAAACCCTGATTTCTAAACGGTTGTTTTTGTTTGTTTGTGATCAGACTACGTACCATGTATAAAACCTCTAATAGAAACACATTTGGTTTGAACTTTGTATCTGATTATTTTAAATATGAAACATATTAACTATTAGTTTTTGCACCATAAACTATAAACTATATAAAATATTTAAGAATCTTTCCATTCAAGCAACAGATTCTATGTTACCAGCTCCTACTTTTTATCATTTCTTTTGGATCAATCTTTTCCAATTAAATAGTGTATATTTGATTATTCAGAGCGTTCTTAAAAATTTTGGTTAAAGATATAACTTTTCGTTATCTGTTTGTGAATATTTCGTTTAACAATTTTTTTATCAAATGATAAAAATGAATGTTCTTTTAGCTAGATCTCGTAAACTATATGATATATAACCAGAAAGCATTAATATTGTAGAGATTTATTACTCCCTTATTATTATGGCATATGAAATCAAACTGAACTATATCAAATTTACTGATAGAAATAGTTGTCACTTGGATTTTAAAATCAACCGCATGCAATAGATAAAAACGATTGTAGTTTTGTTTTGGAATCTTCAAATAAATCAGATTTTGAACTGATATATATATATATATATAACTTACTCCTTAAGTTAGCAACCTTTTAAAATTAAAGAGAAAAGAGACACAGAACTTTCCAAACATTATTGAACATGTTCTGATACTTCACTAACCATATTGAAAAAGATGGCATAATCACTTTATTTATATAACACACACATCTTATCTACTAATATTATTTTTAATATATTTTCTTACCCTCTATATAATATTATATATTTTTCAAGTATGTATGCTAAATGCTTGTGCACGTCCAAGACTCGGTGCATAAATTCAAACAAAAATAAAATTAAAAATATTCTTAAATCTAAATAGACAATTACATATTTACAAAAAATTGTAAACTCCTCACACGTATCACTGTGCATTTTATGATTTAAGTCCGATCAGTTAAGAGTAATATAGGTTAATAACGAGCTAGTTATATATAATATCATCACGAAATTAATTAAGAAATCGAACACAATCATACTGATTTATCATTTATGGAAATGTAGGTACATTTATTAAAATAATTTAGGTAGATTTAATTTAAATCACTCGCTTTAAAACTATGTCAAATTTTGAAAACAGAAAAAGAACAACGTGAGATGTCTATGTAATCAGAAACAATGGTGGGTCTTTACTAGTCGCATTCTGGCATTAGCTGAGTCGTGTTGAAACAACATATAGATTTAATTAATGCATGTTAACTGTTTATAACTGTTTCGAAATAGTCTTAACATATCATAATAAAAATAAAAGGACTAGTTTATAGTTTCATTATCATTTCATGTAAGTTTAAACTTGGTTGGTAGGTGCCAGCTCATGCTCTTTAATAGGCACATTGCATATATATAATACACAAGTTTCAAGATTTATATGTAAATGTTTAAAAAATGTACATAATTTAGCCTTAGTATTCATAACCAATAATTCCCTACCAACATTATTTTGATATGTATATGTTTTTGTGTACCTTTTTTGACTTTTTAAATTATGTGAGAACATATTTAGCAAAAAAAAAGAAAGAAAGTTAAACTACATTTAAATGAACTGCTAAAATATAAGAGCGCATTTAGTGATATCGATCATATATGTATGATGATATTAATCAACTAATTATTCTAAAAAAAATAAGATAGGTTTCTTCTATTCATGTCGACGAGTCTTTCATAACAAAAGCTCACTATCAAATTAAACGACGAATTACACATGCACTTAAAAACTGGAATACAAAAACAAATAAAGCAAATTTGTATATATTATGTGATATTCTAAAAAATGCGTGAATAGATTTTGTTGTTTTCAATCGATCTTTTTAACTCATGTCGACGCGTTACAAAAAGCTCACTAACAAACGTCGACGAATAACGAAAAATGCTCACTAAACAACCGATGACTAACACAAGCAATACAAACTCGAACTCGAACACTAGAAAATAAATAAAAAGCAATTTTATACTTATTCTAAATGAACACAAATCAATGACGCGTGTCCCACTAATAATCACCACCACCACTCTCTTTTACATATTACTTCACAAGTCTCTCTCTCTCTCACACTCACTCATATATATAAACTCAAAGCATCATCTCGAATGTAAATACACAATAAAGAAAAGAGACTATAACAAGAACGAAATGGGGTACGAGAGGCTCGGACCATCGAAAGCAAGTGGTTCGGTCACCACAACCACAGCTCCGTCTCCGAACCTAAGCCAAGTCTCCACTTCAGCACAACCTGAGAATATCAAACGGAGAAGAAAGAAGCTTCTACTGTCTTCAATCGTCGCAGCCTTCGCACTCATACTCGCCGCCGCGATCTTCGCCGGAATCAGATCACAAGTCAAATCGTCCCAACACGTCCCAGGCTTAGCTCGGAAACCAAGCCAAGCAATCTCCAAAGCATGCGAGTTGACTCGTTTCCCCGAGTTATGCGTTGACTCACTCATGGATTTCCCCGGCTCACTCGCCGCCTCCTCCGCCAAAGATCTGATCCACGTGACGGTTAACATGACGCTCCACCACTTCAGCCACGCTCTCTACTCCTCTTCCTCCTTCTCATTCCTCGACATGCCGCCACGTGTCCGCTCCGCCTACGATTCATGCATCGAGCTGCTAGACGACTCAGTCGACGCGCTCTCACGCGCTCTCTCCTCCGTCGTCTCCGTCTCCGGAGGCCAAACGAAGCCGCAGGACGTTTTGACGTGGCTGAGCTCGGCTCTGACGAACCAGGACACTTGCGCCGAGGGATTCGACGGCGTCGTCGACGGCGGAGTGAAGGATCAGATGACGGGGGCACTTAAGAATCTCTCGGAGCTTGTTAGCAATTGTTTAGCGATTTTCGCGGCGAGCGGCCACGGCGAAGGAAACGATTTTGCCGGAGTGCCGATACAGAACCGGAGGCTTTTGGAAGTTGGTGATAGTAAACGAGACGAGAAATTCCCGAGATGGACGAAGAGAAGAGAGCGAGAGATATTGGAAATGCCGGTATCTCAGATACAAGCTGATATTATCGTCTCGAAAGACGGCAACGGCACGTGCAAGACTATATCGGAAGCCATCAAGAAAGCTCCTCAGTACAGTACTCGCCGGACTATTATCTACGTCAAGGCCGGAAGGTAAAATTACGGTTTTACCCCTTCCATTTCGCTTTCACCGATGTTTTTTTTTTAACTGTGTCGTGACGAAAGTAACTCATTGTACGGAATGGGTTAATAATTGCGTTGTGAAATCTTCTGTGTGTGTGTTTTGGAAGGTACGAAGAGAACAACCTAAAGGTCGGTAGAAAAAAAATTAATTTGATGTTCGTTGGGGATGGGATGGGTAAAACTGTCATTTCCGGAGGGAAAAGTATATTTGACAACATTACCACTTTCCACACGGCGACGTTTGGTAAGGTTTCTCCTTTTGTTTCACTTTTAACTTTTTGAAAATAATACAAGAATAATGATCGATAGTTAAAACTTAAAAGTAAAACACGTACAAACAACATTATTAATTACTGCTAAACAAATACAAAGAATCAAAAGATATTTTTATAGCACCATAATTGAAAAAATTAAAGACCCTTTTGTGGTAATGACAGAATAAAATTATGAAAAGAGCTTAAATGGCAGTCAACATTTATGATATAATAATTATATACTATCGTTTTCTCATTGATTTGATATATAATGTTATATATATATATGTTTTGAACGAAGATAGGTGTATTAATAAGTTACGAAGAAAAACAAAAATATTTTCTTGGAGGAAAGTTTTTGGAATCAGATACGTGACGGGTGGCCATGAGCTAGCTGTATAGATTTGGAATTGATAGGTTTAGAGTGTCCGACAGATTCTCTTAAAGTCAGAATCATATACAAATCTAGTTGTCTTTTACCACTCGTGTTTATTCTTCATATGGATTATGGACCACTAAAGAAAGCTAATTTTAAGTAAAATTTGTAAATAGTAAATATGTACTCGAACCAGTTAACAAAGTCAATATTATGGACCACTAAATTTGTAAACAAAATAGTAATATTTGATTTTTATTGGGGTATTTTTAAGCTTTTTTGCCAAGACAGTAAGTAATCTTCTTCTTTTTTGTAATCATCTTTTTCAAACAAATAAATTCAAAAACAAACGTCATTTACCCATTTTCTACCGCTTCGGTTCCAAAACATCCATATCGCAGACTAACTTTAATTTTCTACCAACTTTTTTCTCACTCATGGTAGTTGATACCTAATTTTGTACGTTGTTCTTAGGTAAATTTACTTGTTTCTGTGTTAGAGAAAACCTTTCAATATAATATCCAAACAAACCAACCAAAAAAAAGTTTTGGTTAGCAATAGAAACCAAATTATCACCCATTTTTTTTATACAGAATTTTAAAATTGATCTGATGTTTTAATGCTTTGTAGTTCGGTTACTGTTTTTGGATTGAATTTTCAATATGTTTACGATTGAATTTGGTTAGGTTATACAGACTTGCACAAAATCGGACATCCTATGTGATGCTGCCGCTTATCCAAACCAAACTCACATGCATGTTGTTGTGGTTCTTAATGTGCATTAAATGCATTACTACTCAAATGAAATCGAAAAATAAAAACATTCTTTCGTAAAACGAAGTTCAAATACCACATCACACTCATCTAATTTTCACTCATAAATACCCACATCCACGTACGTACATCACCACATTAGTAAACGCATGTTTCGTAAATGTATGAATATTCAAATCTTCATAGAGATATATGCACACTTGGAAATATATATATACATCTTGAAGGATAAACACATTCACATATCTTAAAGTTGGAGGTAGGCCGCGCAATTACTGACACACATATTTGTGTATATATATGCATGATGGGAGACAGAGAAGAGTTGAATTTATTTAGATTATAGTTGGATGTGTGGGTCATGGCTAATTTTGTGGTTGGACGCGTTTAGAGACCACTCTTTGCATTAACATTATTAGATAAAGACATTTCTCAAATACTAGTATTTTATTTTAATTATATATAAAATCCAATTCAGGTTTTGTCTTGTTGCATCTATATTTAGACATCAAACACTTATTGATGATGAGTTAACTTAATATGTCTGTTAAAATTTAAGGAGCTAGTGAAACACAAAACGTAATTGTTGTTTTTCTTGTTTTTTTTTCAGCCGCAAATGGAGCCGGATTTATTGCAAGGGACATTACATTTCAAAATTGGGCTGGTCCACAAAAGCACCAAGCGGTCGCCCTTCGCGTTGGAGCTGACCACGCGGTGATCTACCGATGCAATATAGTCGGTTACCAAGACACGCTCTATGTTCATTCAAACCGTCAATTCTTTCGCGAGTGCGATATTTACGGTACAGTTGATTTCATATTCGGTAATGCAGCCGTGGTGCTACAAAATTGTAGCATCTATGCACGTAAACCAATGGATCTTCAGAAAAACACAATCACGGCTCAAAACAGAAAAGACCCGAACCAGAACACCGGAATATCGATACACGCATCTAGAGTTCTTGCGACACCCGATCTCCTAGCGACCAACGGTACTATCCAGACGTATCTAGGTCGACCGTGGAAGCAATTCTCTAGGGCTGTTTACATGTTATCGTATATCGGCAATCATGTACACACGAGAGGTTGGCTCGAGTGGAACACAACATTTGCCTTGGATACTTTATACTATGGAGAGTATTTGAACACTGGACCCGGGTCGAATCTTACGCAGCGTGTGAAATGGCCGGGCTATCGGGTCATCAATTCGACCGCTGAGGCAAACCGGTTTACTGTGGCCGAATTTATATATGGTTCGTCGTGGTTGCCTTCGACCGGTGTTTCGTTCTTGGCCGGATTAAATATTTAGGTAGAGAAATAAAAAAAAGTGCTTTTGTTTCCCATGAATTGTTTCATTCTTACGTCCTTATTATATTAATGGATATATGATTAATCCTATATAATATATATTTTTAGCTTTTAATTGTTTTGAGGTATTATTCAATAAGATCGTGAGTCGAGAATAATTTTATAATATTCTTTCGGATACTACAGATGATTCATTTCGGTGCGATGAAGTAATCGATGACTAATGTCTATATATTATATAGATTTTGCATATATTTGGAATATAATTTTTTTTGCCGTTTAGAAAATAAATACTCCATAAAGTTTACTTTAGTGTCTTTTTTGTGTGTCAATAAGAGGACTAAAAAAGTCCAGCGACTTTATTTTAAACCAATTGAATGTTTTGAAAGCTATAATGAGTTAAGATTTATATTCAAACATTAATGTTTGAAATAATAATTAGAAATTAAATATTACAAACAAACAAAAAAATTAGAAATTAAAACTAATTAAAAAACTGAATTGGATGTGTCGGTGAGGGAGACGAACCAATGTGACTGAAGTCAATAAGGTCACGGCCCACGACCGACACTGGCCGTGGGGTCCACGATTTTGGGAACTTTGGTTCTAATAATTCCATGTTCCGACTCATTTTACTCGACAATAATAATAGACTACCAAACAAGAAAATGTTCTTTTACGTTATGCGTTATCATTCATTTTAGTTTAAACTGAAAAATAATTAATATAACAAATTGATGACCTAACATTAGCAAATTGATAATATAACAAATTGATAGAACCTACTGTTTGATTTGCTTCACGTCAAGAATTTGGATCTATTAGAGTCATATAATAATCGTTTTGGATCTATAAGAATTTGGATGACAAAAATATATACTTTTGGATCTGTTATTGTAAACGTTTTGAATGACAAGAATATATACTTTTTTTAATATAAACATTGAAGATTAATTTCTATTTCAATCGATCTACCACATTTCAATCCAAGAAGTCAAAAATCAACGAGTGGTAGTCGACTTTGGAATCCGCGAACAACGGTTTTTCGGAGTTCGATTTCTATTAAGAAAAAACATGATGATGTTTGGCCAAATAGGATATGAGGCTAATGTGTATGCCTCATTTGCAAATCCGTGTGTACGTTTAGTCTGTTGGTAGTACACCTCAGAAGATTAGTTTGGGCATCTCCATAGACATGTGATTTATCCCTGAGTTATAAAAAAAAAACAAAAACAAACTTAAACAAAACAAAAAAAATCCTACCCAATTATAAAAAATAGTAGTTCTAATAATAATCAGTGAAATGGTAGCCCAAGTACATTCTTCCGATCGGTTATAAAAATCCAGAATAAACTTTGCATTTTGTTTGGAGAGGAACATTTTGTTTGGAGAGGAACCATACTTCCAAAATTTATACCCCAAAACAAAAAAAAATTCGCCAAACTCCAGCTGGAGATCACTTCTTATGTGTTTTTTTTTCAACCGTTCTATATATTGTCTTTGTCTCCAATCAACTAACATATGTTCCGCATGTGTTTATTAAATAAAATAAAAATTATAATCATTAAATTCATGAAACAAAATAAAAGTAATCCGTAAGCTACTGTTGCTATGCAGCTGCTTTTAATGTTATTTTTTAAAAAGATTCAACAAATTTAATTTGGAAAAAAAAATCTGAGAATTAAGTTTTTTGACTATAATAACATTTTTAATAGTAAAAAGGGTTTCAATTACTCAAACTCAATGTATGAAAAACAACTAGTCAAAATTCAATACTTATTTTACTCACAACACATTTAATATGATCACCATTCAATTTTTGTTATGCATTATTTGTTCAATGACTTTTGTCTAATCCACTTAACCTGCACAACTTATTTCACTGCCACCAATTCGGGATCTAGTAAATAAACTTTTAATATTTTTCTTTAAGAGAGTTTTTTTTTATTTAACCTTGATTCAAGTATATATGTCATGCAATTTCGAATAAAAAAGTTTTCAAATTTTATAAATTATAAAAGTCATTGAAAATAAGTACTCCCTCCATTATTAAAAAGGTGATGTTTAAAGAGTTTTTTTTGTTCTCAAATAAATGATGTTTTCAATTTTTATGACTAAATTAAATAATTTTTTATTGTTTTTGACTATTTGTATTCTATAAATTGTTTTTTATTGGTTGAATTGTGTTTAAATAGATAATAAATAATGTTTTTATTATGGAAAAAATAAAAATTAAATAAATCCTTAATTTGTGTGCAAAAATCTTAAACATCGTTTATATTAGAACTAAGAGAGTAAATAACAATGGATATCTGTTGGCATACAACCAAAAAAAAAACAATGGATTGCTCTAAAAATCGAGCTTATGGCCCAAAGAGGCCCAGATATGAATGGACACAGGCCGTAAGCGCACGTAAATTCATCACTGTCTTTCTCTATTCCCACGCCAAAACAAACTTAAACCAGTACCCAAACAAGCCCACAACTTCACCATCGCCAAACCCCCACTCTTCTAAAACCCTAACAAGAACCCTATCTCCCAGTTTCTCTGCAAGAAACATTTTTTCCACACTCTCACTGAGAAATCTCCAGAACGAACATTTCAGCCATGTCGATTTCTAAAGCCGCCTTTTTGAACCATCTGCAAATAATCGCGAGAGTCTACCGCCCCCGTGTTCCTCCGCCATTGTTCGCCGTCCGGTTCATGTCTTACGCGACGCAGGAAGAGGCCGCCGCGGAACGTCGCCGTCGTAAGCGTCGTCATCGCATGGAGCCACCGCTTAATTCGTTCAACAGATCCTCGCAACAGCAGCAGCAACCTCAAATCTCTAGACCTATCCAGAACCCAAATGTCCCAAAATTGCCAGAGTCGGTGTCGGCTCTCACTGGGAAACGCCTCGATCTCCACAATCATATCCTGAAATTAATTCGGGAGAATGATCTGGAAGAAGCTGCTCTCTACACTCGTCATTCTGTGTATTCGAATTGCCGGCCGACGATTTTCACCGTGAACGCCGTTTTGGCGGCGCAGCTCCGGCAATCCAAATACGGGGCGCTTCTGCAATTGCATGGTTTCATCAATCAAGCTGGTATCGCCTCTAATATCATCACATACAACTTAATTTTCCAGGCTTACCTTGATATTAGAAAACCCGAAGTCGCTTTGGAACATTACAAGCTGTTTATCGATGGTGCGCCATTGAATCCTTCCATTGCTACTTTTAGGATTCTGGTGAAGGGTTTAGTTGATAATGATAATCTTGAGAAGGCGATGGGGATTAAGGAGGATATGGGTGTTAGATGTTTTGTTGCAGACCCTGTTGTTTATAGCTATCTAATGATTGGGTGTGTGAAGAATTCTGATGCCGATGGTGTTTTTAAGCTTTATGAGGAGTTGAAGGAGAAGCTTGGTGGGTTTGTTGAAGATGGTGTGGTTTATGGGCAATTGATGAAAGGTTATTTCATGAAAGGGATGGAGAAAGAAGCCATGGATTGTTATGATGAAGCTGTTGGAGAGAACTCAAAGGTTAAGATGAGCGCTATGGCTTATAATTACGTGCTGGAGGCTTTGATTGAGAACGGGAAGTTCAATGAGGCTTTGAAGTTGTTTGATGCGATGAAAAAGGAACATAATCCACCGAAGCTTTTGGCTTTAAATTTGGGAAGCTTTAATGTGATTGTTAATGGGTATTGTGCAGAAGGAAGGTTTGGGGAAGCTATGGAGGTTTTCAGGCAAATGGGTGATTTTAGGTGTAGTCCCGATACTTTATCGTTCAACAATCTGATGAATCAATTGTGCGACAACGGATTGTTGGCCGAGGCTGAGAAGCTTTACAGTGAAATGGATGAGAAAAAGGTGAAGCCTGATGAGTACACATATGGTTTGTTAATGGATACTTGTTTCAAGGAAAATAAGATAGACGAAGGAGCTGCTTATTACAAAACGATGGTTGAGTCGAGTCTAAGACCAAACTTGGCAGTGTATAACCGGTTGCAAGATCAGTTGGTTAAATCTGGGAAACTTGACGATGCAAAGTCCTTCTTCGATATGATGGTGAGCAAGCTCAAGATGGACGATGAGGCTTACAAATTCATCATGAGGGCGTTAAGTGAAGCTGGGAGACTCGATGAAATGCTTAAGATTGTGGACGAGATGCTGGACGACGAAACGGTCAGAGTGAGTGAGGAAATGCAGGAGTTTGTGAAAGAAGAGCTGAGGAAAGGAGGAAGAGAGGATGATCTGCAGAAACTGATGGATGAGAAAGAGAGATTGAAAGCCGAAGCAAAAGCTAAAGAGTTAGAAGCAGCAGAAGCGAAGAAGAGGAGTACACAAATTAGCATAGCTTCACTAATTCCTTTAAAACAAGAGGAAGAAAAGGGAGAAAAGATGCTTTGGGATAACAATGTTGTTGAAGAAGCCGATGTGGTGGAGGTGGCTCAAGGAGAAGGAGCAAGTGGATCCAACGGTCAGAATCCGCCTTGATGCTGATTGTCGTTTGCTCGAGTTCTATTTATATTCAACTTTTTATGTAATTAGGGATTTGGTTGAGACAATAAGCTGTGATCCATCTTTTGGTATAATGCCCATTTGGCAAAATCTTTTTTCAAGTTTGCTTCTGGTTTTCAAATTTAACATGGTCTGTAGCAAGATTGATCCACTTTATGTCATTTTTGTAACCATTTGTGATTATGTAACCATTTGTGACAATGATTTGAAGTGGATAGTGATTGAGATAATTAGGGAACATTTAGTTCCAAATTAGAAACATTAGACTAGAAAGCACCGAAGAGGTTAGATAACAAATTTCCATCATATGTGCACGGTTAAGTCAAAACCATAACAAATTAAGTCTAGAAATACGTAACCGGAAGCTAACCGATCTAAACCAAACCAGTCTTCTAAGCCTTCCAGGAAATTCATCCAACTCTATCATCTGATGGTTGTTTTCCATGGAAGCAATTTATCAAAAACTAAGACTGGAAGCAAGTTCTTAACGTCAAAATAGGATTCCTTTATAAGCACAGGTCACTGTTACTCAGAGCTCCATGCTTCTTTGCTTGCTCTCTTATCACCTGGGTGATATCATTTGCGGTAGCGCCACAACACATAAATATACAGAGAAATGTTAACCATAGAGAAACTAAAGCTTAGACTTGAAACCGAAACAAAGCTATAATCAGAGACGATTCCATGGTTTGCTGCAATGATCATATCAAAGTTTGGACTTTGGTTGATTCGCCTACAATATGATAAGTCAGAAGAGACATGAAGTACCTGATTAGGATGAGCTCTGAGCCAAGAATCGAACAAACTCTTCTTTCTTCTTGCCAAAGTTGAACACGGCATGTTCACGGAGCACTTGCTCTCGCTTTATGTCCTCCAGCGTTTTTTCCTTCTTCCATTTCAGCTCTCTCATTTGCTTCTCTGTCTCACTATAATTGTCCATCATGCGTGAAGCAATTGGCTTTGCAAATCTTATGTTCACCTCATCACTGAAATTTGCATTGGTTTCAGAACAGTGGAAAACATAAGAAGAAAAGAGAACAACCCGAAGAGGGAAATAAGTTTTCAGGTTACAGAGTTGTGAGAATCTTACCGGCTTCCAAGTGTGAAGATCCCGCCTGTTCTGATGATTCCTCCATCCAAAGATATAGCACCATCACTTATGCAAGGAAGGGCATTGATCATATCAACCCTTGTTTTGTAAACTTGAAGGCGGGAGAAGAGACTGTAGAACAAGGTCTCACGAAGACCATATCCATATGCTGTGACACAGAGCAAGTAAGCTGGATCGATTTGTATCATGTTCACAGCAAATCCTAGAAACCCATGAGGATACTCGCCGTTGGGCAATTTTGGTTTCAGAAGATCAAGCCTTCTTTGCGGATCATCAGCTATGTGGTGGCCAACATACGGTCTAAAGGTCACCAAATAAAGGTATTAGAAAAGGATTGCAGATGAAAGTATCCAAAACAATTGGTAATACAGGAAAAATAGTTAAACAAGAACAAGTACCTCAGATTTTCAAGGCAGATGGCATCAAAACGGCCTTCAATGGTTCTGCCAATCGTAGAGCCAAGCCCGTGAAGGCCAGCATTTCTATCAACGTTGCCTTGGTTGTCATAACTCTCTAAAGCCTTAACACTGTCGTAATCCTTGCATACAAGTGCCAACATTGAGCGAGTTCCTAGATAATCCGACAAAACTCTGCATTTTAAAAGTACCACGAGAGAAACTAGTCAGTTTCAGATTACAAAAACCATAACAAGAAAGGGTTTCAACAGAAACTGTGACATGGGAATTTAAAGGTAATCTGGAGAAATGACAGTGAGAAATGGGACTAACTGGCTCAGGTTTTCATCATTGACTTTCCCCAGTTTGGCTACAACTCCAACGACACCTTTTGTCAACGTCAACTGAGAAACCTGCATGCCATGACGAGATTGAACAAGACCTAAAACTCCAGCAGCTGAATTTTCGTGCCGAAGGATCTGTTCATTGATATCTTCACCCTGATGATTGTCACCATAGTTTTCGCTTCTAGGAGTGGCGGGTGACTGAAATTTGCTCATACGAACTGCAAAAGAAATGACAAAAAAAGGAGACATTGTGACATCTCATTCTCACAGAAATCTAAAAGAACAAACTTCTTCTGCTAAAACGTAGTAGCAAATCTCGAACCTTGCAAATCGAGGATGGATTCATCCAATTTGGTCTTCTGAGACTTGAGAAATATCATATTATCCTCGTGCTGTTTGATTTTGTTGCCCATGGCTTCAAGATCAGACTGAAGCCTCCTGGAGTTGAACAAAGCAAACTCGGCGTGAGAAATCCCTCCACCTCCATTCTGGGTTTCATCTCTTGAAACTGGTGAAGTCGTTTCTCTTGGATCCACAAGCATCATCGTTGATGGGTCTTGAACAGCCAAAGGAGTGGCCTGAAACGAAATCTACAAATTGGATGCAAAAGCTGATTAAAAACAAAAAAAAAACCATTCTTTCATAAACCCTAAATCTCCAATTCGTGAAATCTGAAACATAAATCCCATTTTCGCAACTCTCAAAATCAGATCACTTTTAACGAAGAAGCAACTGCATTCAACGAACTGTGTAAGCGAGCGAACAAAACGCATCCAATGTAGTCGCATGCAAATTGAAAGAAAACGAAATCGACGGAACAAAAATCGAGAATTTTGACCAGAAAGATACAATATAATACGAGTCTCTTCTCCAGATTTCCAGAAAGATTGATCGCATACGAGAGATTACATTCCAAATATCTGTTTCCGACAAATCTGCTTTCGTTTGCAATTTTCTGGGTAACCAAACTGAAAATTCTTGAACTAACCTGTTGACTGGTCGGATACATTGCTCCTCAGCTTCAATGTTAATAATATCGGAGAATCTATCTTATTCTCTCTCTCTCTCTGTGTGCTTCGGCGTCTTCTTTGGTGAGGGTTTAGTTAATTTTGCAGGTCTTCTTCCTCTGGATATAAAAGCCAAATATTTCTCCTTTCTTTTGGGCCTAAACACGTCAGCAAGTATTTTTCCATTTCATTTAAACAGTTATTTTTCTAATATAACGGTTAATTTATATCTTATTGTGTTTATGGATGTATTTGCGTATTTAGTTTTTTTTTTTAACTATGTTTAGAATTAGAAAATCATAGTATTTTTATATTTACTTTATTGTATTGTACTAATAGGTGAATTTTGTGTTACTATTCGGTTAGATGTGCCATAGAAGCTACTCGACCACGTCAAATTTTTCAAAGCTAAATCACATCCGCCAGAAAAACATCATACATTTGTTCGTTTGATGCTCATAAATATGCACGATCCAATCCAACCCAATCACCTGAAAATCGAATCTCTAATATAGATCGGTTAGTTTTTATGAAAATTCATGAATTTCGCATAGCAGAGAGTGAAATAACTCTCAAAAGATTCAAAACGTATGTTAGAGAATAACACATACTTATATTTCTCTGTTTATTTATATGAGTCAGATGTACATTTATCCGACATTGATCCCTTTTCATAAATGTATGATGTGTTTTCAAGATGTTTTATCTTTCTCGCTCTTTTTCTCTTCAACGCGATAAATTGAACTATAGACCACGTTTGGACCTCTACTTTAAATCTACAATGCACTTTTTCTCTAAATTATCGTTTTTTTACCAGTTTCATGGTTTTAGACTTTTTGGTTTGAGCTTCGAACAAAAAAAAAGACTTGGTTTGAGCATTGAAGTTTTTTGGAAAACTTCTCATATTCGCGTGTTTGGAGATTGGCTTAAACATGTTTTTATTTATTTATTTTGGGATACCAGTACCACAATCAGTTTCTCGTAACACATGTTCTTGCATACCCATTAAAATTACGTCCGCAAGTATGTATTTTTTGCCTTTGTTTATATGAAGACAGAGTCGAAAACCAAAAAAGAAGAAAGCTAAACTAGCATTCGGTTCACCAAAAGTTGTAAAGGCTTTTAAAGCCTTAGTAAAATAGAAGGCCCATTAAGCTCCGTATATGATGAGAGACATTTGAGAATGTAAACTTGAAATCCGACATTTCTCTTCAAATGTCAATACAAACATTCTTAACTTTTTCATCTCCATGAGATTCAACGATTCATGTTGTGTTCTTTGTATCAATAGTACTACAAAACTTAAAACGATTGAAATGATCCAAAATTTGCATAAATATTAAAACTAGAGATGTCAATTACCATAAATATGAAGAAAAAATAATTATAGCATATCTCTAAGGATTGTTATAATTTGAGTTTTTTATTATTATTATTATTAATACAGATCTCATATCTCTACAATTCTCGTAATTTTCAGATCTAGTCTCACAATATTTGGTGCATTAAAAAATATATTAGCTACTCGTGTGTGTGTATGAGACTCAATGAATAGTGAAGTCGAAAGGTGGTCCAACTTGGAGGTGGTGTAGGTCTTGGGTCCGCATAAAGAAGTTAGGTCGCCGTTATTAAAACAACTGCACATTGTCATATTTGTTTTTTCCATTCTAATTTAATTTACATCTACCAAAATAATAAAATACGTACTAATGGCGTCATTTGATATTTTATATTACATTGAAATATCAAATTTTGCAATTCCTCAACCATTCTATAGATTACACCCCTAACAGAAATAAACATTTTAAAAAAAAAAATTCCATTCATTTTCAAAAACGATTCCGATTGATCTAAACTCATGTCACCCAATTGTAATAAAACAAACCCTAAATTTCTGTATAAATTAGAGTGTGATCTGCGCTACGCTCGGGCGAGATTAACATTTTTTAAATAAATTTTATTGTCTAATATTATTTTAATTTTATTAGTCTTGTAGTTAATGCATTTGTTTTTGTTAGTGTAAGATATGTGGATTATTTATTTTTAGATAATTTTTATATTTCTTAAATTTATGTTTATTTATGTGTTTGTTTAGGAGATGATACACATTTTTATATGTTTATTTTTTTCTTATGTTGTCAATTTATACATTTAGTTGGTGTTTTTAAAAGAAAATTATTACATTTTTAAGTTTATATGGAAGTATATATTTTTTAGTTGATATGTATTATTAGTTATGTAATTCTTTAGTATAGATATGTTGTTTTAACGCAACTCATACGACTTAGTAAATATATGGATATTTACTCTTTATATTAGTAAACCCTATGCAATTACAAATAGGGATGTCAATCGGGCTAGCCCGGCCCAAAACCCGTAAAACTCGCATATATTTGAGCCCGACCCGGTACGGCCCGAAAAAAAATCGGGCCTATATTCCAAAGCCCGGCCCGGCCCGGACAGGGCTCTAGGGCTTTTCAGGATTTTTCGTTCTTTATTTACATACACAAAAATTCATAATTCTCATATGAATAATTAAAACAAAATATTTATAAAAATAAATCTGAATTGAAATGTATTATATCAAATCCAATTAAATTTTAAAGTAAAAGTTTGACAAAAAAACAAATAAAATTCAAATAAATTGTATTACCAAATGAAACATAAAATCAAAACACTTCAAATCTAGGTAGTAGAGTTTAGATTATAATCTCCTTCATCATCTTCTAAATCCTCATCACCATCAAGAGGTACAGATAAAAAAAAGTAAAATAATATTAAGTTTTGACATGTATAAATTATATAGAAATGTCATTGAAAGTCTATATATAATGATTTCAAAAATATGAAGTAAATATGGATGAATGATAATAGTACATGGATCACGAAATATATAGAAAATATGTCAAATTATTATTTTTAGAAAGATAAATATATAAATAAAATCTCTAACTAATTAAAATATAAAGTTCCGGGCTTTTCGGGCTAGCCCGATCCCGATCGGGCTAAGCCCGAAAACACACTAGTCCGAATTGGCTTTAGCCCAAAAAACCCAATTTTTTCGGGCTTATATTTCTAGGCCCGAGCCTTAACAGGGTCGGGCCGGGCCGGCCCTCGAGCTTTGGCCCTAATTGACACCCCTAATTACAAATTTATTCGAGAAATAAATTTATATATTTACTCCTCATATAAGTATGAGTGAGTGTTACATATTATTGATTAATTTATAATTCATTCTTCATACAAATAAAATAGAAGGCATTAGAAGTCTGTAACGGAAGAGTTTGTTATTTTTTATTTTAAACACTTAGAGTCTGATTTTGTTACGTGTGCTCGAGGAGCTTACCTCCGCAGTAGCTACACTAAAGCCCAATGAACCCAACGGAGGGATGAAATTACCAAACCCCTCTTTGTTTGGAAGACCAATGATCTTGTCTTCTAAGTCAATCATTGGTGACTCCAACATCTGCGTTGCGTCCTTATTCCCTAGTTCCATTGTAGGATGTGAACGTGAGACAATATTTGTTTCTCTTATTATTCTATCCGTCACGTTTTTCATATGGGGTTGTTGAACAAATTCATTGGCTAGAATTGGAATCACTAGCTCTATTTCAGCAGTACCAAAATCAAAAACTTTCAACTTTTTTCTTTGTTGAGATCATTGGTGATTGTAAGAGGAGACTCAAGTCTGAGAATAGATATTTCCGGTTATCGAAAGAGTTATTTTTTGTTTGGCTTACAGCGGAGGCAGACTGAGACGGGGGAATTTGAAGCATTTGTGGTGAGTGGTGATTTTATCGTCGTATGTAGTCTTAGTAGACCAATTTTTGAAGTAGATGTTTTGGATGTTTTGTTTTATGTTTTTTTTTTTAATAAAAAAATGGGTGGATGCTTAGGTGAAGGTTGAGGTGGCGGAAAGAGATGAGAGAAAAACTAACTTTATATATATATATATATATATATATATATATATATATATATATATATATATGCAAACGCTATGTATGGGACCAACATTTTTTAGTATTGCTAATAAAAAACTCAAAAACTCACAAACATATTTGATAAAAAAAATTAAGCATGAGTTAATATCATATCGAGATACAATTTCTTTTTACCAACAACATACAAATATTTAAACTATTTTTCGAAATTGAATGTGATTAATATATCTTTTTTTTTGTAAGGGCCTTAGATTAATATATCAAACGAACTATACAATTTTTTACTTATCATTCTGAGGATTAGCCAGTTCGGAAGCTTCACTGATAATTAAAAATATCTATCTATTTACGACCGAAGTATACATCTTCTTATCAGAAATATGTAAATATAGATAGAATTAGGTCCACAACCACAAGTAGACAGAGTTACGAAAAGTCAAATGTTTTTTTATATACATAATGATAGGCTCTATTGTCTTCTTTCATTTTTTTTGTTCGATCATCACAAATGTCAGAAGACTTTATACCCAAAAAAAGGTGATTGGCGTTAAAATAAAATCTAAAAAGAAAAGACAAAAGTTGAAACCTCGTGAACTTCGTAAAAACACTTAACGGCGTTTAACCGAACCCCACGTGACTCCGTTAATGATTTCATTATCGGTGGTGAAATGAGACGCCTCCTCCTCCTTCTCAAATCTCAACTTAACTCTATGTTACTTCTCTCTCTCTATCTCACCTCTTATCTTTCTCTCATTCTCTCTCTCACTCTCTCTCTAAACTTCAAAAATAGCTTCAACGACTTGATCACATTGCACAAACATGTAAGTTCTCATATATACATTTATGTCTAACTTTTATGCATATTGATTGCACGTTGAGGTATATGGCAATGTTATATATAATTAAACGCAAGGCATGTATATTACAATATGTTATACATTTTTTGGTTTTGGCTACTTCTGGACTTGATTTTGCTATGGCAGATTCAAAGCTATTTTTGGAAACTTTGATTTGTAAGCATATTTAATATAATTGTTCATTATTAATAGAGCTTATGATCAAAGAGTTTTGCCGGAAATGGGGAAGAAAGGGAGTGGTGGGTGGTTCTCAACGGTGAAGAAGAAAGTCTTTAAATCATCTCCTAAAGATTCAAAGGTGATTTTAATTATACCTTGTATTATTACATTGATGCATTTATATCATTATATTATAACATCATTACTATGTGTATTAAAAACATATTAGGAAAAATTAGGACTTTAGGTGGGTTACTTAGCAGTATTGTGATCTAAATTTTAATATAGAACATTAAAGCGATTTTACCCAAAAAGAAAGAAAGAAAGAATTGATACTAAACCAAGTACAAATACACATAACGTTTTAATTAATTTAGGACTTCTAACAAAACATATCTTGAAGAATAAGGTATAATATAATGAGCGCATAACTATTTCTTAACTAATAAGCATGCAATTTTGGTTTAGTGTCTCTTTCTTCTTAAATTAAGCAATATTGATATTACTGGTTGGCCAAAAAAAATTACTTATTACATATGTATATACGCCTTAAACATTCTTTTTTTGTTTTTGGTTTTGAAAGAGGCGCCTTAAACATTCTTATACATATATATGCACTCGAATTTTTGATACTTTTCTCAACTCAGTTTTATTAACCTGAAAGATTGCAAAACAAATTAACTCAGTGCACATATGTTTGCACTATGAACGATCGAGAGAGAGAGAGAATTCTGTTAATTTTTGTTTTTTTTTTTTGCAATATGAACATTTTTTTTCCTTATGTTTGCCTTATTTAATGAGTGTCCGTAAAATATAATAACGAAAAGTTTAGCTTAAAAAGGAAACAAAAGAATACGATCGTTTATCTTATAAATGTATATATTTATGAATTAAAAGCCGAAAAAGATTGGTCCCCTTTGTGAAAGAGATGGACTTATAAGAGCATTGAAATATGATTTTCATGACACCTAAAAATATCTTTTTTTCTTCTCCCAAATTTCATGTGCATTGCTTCGTTCCCTCGCCATCACTCCACCCCATTTACTTCCCCACCTATAGATATATGTTTCTTTATTTCAACTTGTATCTATAGAGTATAGATCGGCATATATATATCTTAACTTTACTATCTTTATAAATTTCTATTTATTTTGGATCTCAACTCTAACCCCTTATTGATTTTCAAAATTAACTGTGGTCTTATGAAAAAGTCAGGACTAGTATTAACTTCGATAACTAAATATGCGTTTTGATAGATTGCCCAAAAAAAATAATGCGTTTATTAAAATTTGATTGTAGTTTTTGACTAACATGACAAAATATCATTAGACTAGCTTATACATTTTAGTTTGAATTCGTCTTTTATCAAATTACTATATAGTGATTATAATAGTATAACATAAAAAGTCACCACGTGCACAAAACGAAATAGTTGTAGTAAAAAAAAAAAAAGCTGAATACTTTGGACGTAAAATATAAAACAAAAAGGAAGTAATCATAAACCAACAAACTTGTGTAAAGATGGAAATATTTCAAATGATTATTATTATTATGTGTAGAGAGAGAACAACATTAGCAACAACGACGCCGATAGGTGGCAACAGCAACACGATACGCAAGAAGTCGTGTCTTTTGAAAATTTTCCGGCGGAAAGCTCGCCGGAGATCTCCCATGACGTCGAGAGTACAGCTTCTACTCCAGCAACCACCGTTGGAGAGAGAAAACATGCCATGGCTGTGGCTATAGCCACGGCAGCTGCTGCCGAAGCAGCCGTTGCAGCCGCACAAGCTGCCGCTAAAGTCGTTCGGCTTGCAGGCTACAACCGCAAGACGGAGGAAGATAGTGCCGCCGTGCTCATCCAATCGCACTACAGGGGCTATCTGGTAATTTTCCACCCTTAATTTTTGTTTTTTCGTTAACAAATAAATAATTTTCGTTAACAAACTTTATTTACCACTTAATCACAAAGTTTTACCGGTTATCTTTTCCTCTAAATTCGAAATGCATTTAGGTTAGAATCCGGTACAACTAAATTCAGATTATTGACTAGCATTGTTCTTTTGTTACATTTTCTACTTTATGTAGTTGTAAACTAATGCCAAACCAGAAATCTAAAATCTTCCGGAAATCTAAATTTTGTTGTTGTTCTCTATTGTAGGCAAGACGAGCACTTCGTGCCTTAAAAGGACTAGTAAGGCTTCAAGCATTGGTCCGTGGCAACCACGTACGAAAACAGGCGCAAATGACTATGAAATGTATGCAAGCTCTTGTTCGTGTCCAAGGCCGAGTCAGAGCAAGAAGGCTCCAAGTGGCTCATGACCGGTTTAAGAAACAATTAATTGAGGAAGAAGAGAAGCGGTCCGGGATGGAAAAACCGAACAAAGGTACACATGTACAGCATTAAAAAGATTCAGTACAAATCTAAAGCATACATTTATAATGGTGAACATAATATTTGAGTGGTCTTGTAGTTGTAGGGTTTGCGAATCTCCAAACCGATCGAGAGAAACCGAAGAAATTGCACGAAGTGAACCGAACCAGCCTATACCAAACTCCAGGAAAGGTAATGCGGAAAAGTCTATATGTACTAATGTTCAACAATATTCTCTTAGAAGAAACTACTATATTGTATATTGAATATACAGGAAAAAGAGAAGAGTGAGGGAATGATGAAAAGAGAGAGGGCTCTTGCTTATGCATACACCTACCAGGTTGGTCATCTCTCTTTTTCCTAATATTTCTTTTCTCACAAAATATATTTGAAATCTGAAATTATTGTAGTATTAGCCTTTCCTTACACTTAACATCATTTTCTTATGATTTACTGTTTTCATATTGAAGCGGCAAATGCAACACACAAATGATGACGAGGCAATTGGATTTTCTGTTAATGGGCCTGATAGACCCCAATGGGCTTGGAACTGGCTTGACCATTGGATGTCTTCACAACCATACACAGGCCGTCAAACCGGCCACCGTTCCAGTCCCGGTCCCGGACCGTATAATCCTCCTCCGTATCCGCCTTTCCCCACAGCAGCTGGTACAACCACACCAGATGATGTATCGGAGAAGACGGTGGAAATGGACGTGAACACTCCGACTAGCCTCAAGGACAAGATAATCGGTATGATTGATCGTCGAGAGTATATAGACTTAGGATCATATAGACAAGCCCATAAGCAATGGAAAAGCCCAACCCATATACCGAGCTATATGGCTCCAACCGCATCTGCAAAGGCTAAAGTTCGAGACCAAGGCACGACCGTGAAGCTTCAAGGAACATCTTTTATGCCGTATTGGAACTCCTCGACCAAAAACCGTTCGATTAACGGATCGGGTTGTGATTCATCAAGTTCCGGTGGAGCAGTAACAACAAGTTATCCCGGTCCTAGGAGTCCTAACCCAAAAACAGATATCCGACGTAAACCGGTTAGTCCTAGTCAAAGTCCTACCGGGTTTGGGAAGAGAGGCTGGAGACATGATCATTAGAAGAAGCATCTTAATCCTTTTTTTTCTTTTCTTGAATAAAAACTTACATGTGTGTGGTTGGTTAATTATCTTGTTTGAATATATCTTCTTTGTTACATAATTGTATATGACATTAATAAATGAATATGTACACCAATATGGCTTACTTGTCTTGTCTCCAAAGCCAAATGTGAGGAAATGTTTGTCATGTTTATACCTTGCCATGTATGGTAAGGTAACACAATCGAAACAAATGATGAAATGGCAAGTGATGCAATTTATAAATCCTTTTGGCCATAAGTACCTTGTTTGCAAGGCCTGGCAATTTTGAAGTGTATCAAACAACTTTGAGCTTTCAAACACAAGGTTATCGGATAACTCAAACAAAAATTAATCACCAAGACACATACAAACCTTGAGGAACATTCCCACGCATGACCTTTAAAGTGTAACCAAAAGAAGCTCCCATAATTAAGGACATAGACTTGTGACCAAGGTTCAAGTGATATGGCCTCTGCTACCGTTAGTAATATTTCATCGGCTATATGGGTAAGAGGAGCCTCAAGCATATGAACCACTGTTCAAAAAATCGGCCTAGGCGCCGGTTCGGACCTGGCCGACCCGATTTTAGTAAAATCGCTGAGAAAAATCGGTATCCCTGTTTAGTCGGTTCTAGTCGGACCGAATCGGGCAAAATCGAGCAAAATCGGTCAAATCGGTTTAGTCGTTCAAATCGGTTTAATAGCTGGTTTAGTTATTTTTAATTAATTTTTTTTTGGTTTTTCAATGTGATGTCATTTAAAGAACTTTATTTTAGAATATGATTTAACAATGGGTTTTTTTTTTCTTTTTATATCCAAAACAAAAAAATTACCAATGTAATTTTCAAATAAAACACTAAAAACTTTAAAAATATATATTATATAAATATAAAATATATTAATATATTAATAAAAAATTCGTTAACGCTTAGGCCCCGCCTAAGCTCCGATTAATCCGCCTAGGCTCTAGTCCCTATCACACACCTAGCTACCGCCTAGCGATTTTTTTAACATTGATATGAACTGAAACCTTCTCATGTCCAATTCAGCTCATGCATGCGAGTTATAGTATAACAAATTAAGCTAAATTGCACAAGATAACAAAGACGAGTTTATATAAAATGGATAAATGTACCATTTGAAGCAGCCATCGCTTCCTTGAATTAATAGCTAAATTCCCTTAAAATCCACAAAATCCCATATTATCGGAAGAAAACGTAGGTATATGAAGTGATTTCACCATTATAAAAGTCTTCATTACACATGTAATTGAAATCTTGGCCCATAGGCCCATTCACAAGAGAGAGAAAAATGATGCAACTGAAATAAAATTAGAGAATAATATGTATTTATGAAATAATATAATACAGGAAACACCAACAAAACTTCCAAATACGGCAAAAAAATGAACATGGAGTTAATTGGAAAATTTGGCAGCGTAACGGAACAAAGTGTCACAAGGGAACAATACCGATACGCAGAGTGAATTCTCCTACGAACAAAACTATAAATTCAGAGACTGCGGATAGAGTCATCAGAGTACACGAGGCAAGTATCACAAATCCATTTTTTTTCTTCTTTTACAAAATATTTATCTATTGTGAACCGAACCAAAATGAATCGAAATTCATCAGTCCGAATTTGAACCGAATTTTAACCTGACTCTAAGGGTACAAAAATATATATACTGAATTATCGAACTAAACCCAAATTTGTTCAACTGTATCAAAATAACCAGAATTGATTCATAATTAATATTACTGATTAAATGTATATATAGAAAAAACTGTTCATAGTTACATATCATATGAAAAAAAATTCTTTATATATAAATATATAGATACTAAATCTGAATACAACAAAAAAACATGAAAACACTAAATTTCGAAGTTTTTGTCTGGGTTAAGGAACCCGAAACTAACCGGCAAACCACACAAAACAAAGTTACAAAAAAAAAATACACTCAAAACAACATTTTGGAAATCATGTTTCTGCAAATGCGTTTTGCAAATCCTTAAAAAAAATCACTAGACAGATAGACAAAAAAAACGAAAAAACTTTCGCCAGAGGAAACCATAAAAGACTTGAAAGCAGAGTCAGCCATGAGATTTAAAATGCTATAAGCAAAAAAACATTTGGTTATGCACAAATTTTGAACATAAAATTTTGATCAATCGTCATACTTTACTAAACTATTCAAACTAATAAATCTATAATTTTTTTTTATAAATTCAAAGGCTCCAAACACATGTTTGATGAATTTGTATACAGAATTAGCTTTGCTTGAAAGAACATCATTAATTCATTCAAAAAATAAATTAGAGGAATATATACACATATGTAGGATTAAACGAGCCAAAAGGGGTTTGTTTATGATTTTTATCAAGTCAGTTTCAAATCTTTAATTTGTAGCAATTAAAGTTGATAGCCCAAAACCAAACACATAGACGGTAGAATGTCCAAATCAACAAAGCATTCATTGGTTTTACAGTAAAAATGTGCATAAACGAACGTAAGATAAAGATTCAAAGAAAAATATTTAAAAGATGAAAAACAAGAATAATAAGAAAGCTATCATTTAAACGATAAAGAAAGCAGAACAAAAGAATGAAAAACACATATGTAGTACAAATTGTATCGCCAAAAAAGTTCAATTTTTTTTAACAGATTTCAAAAACCTAGACATATAAAGTAACTACATTTCTCAGTAAACTTTTGATCGATATATATATATATATATATATATATATATATATATATATATATATCTATATTCGAGAATCCAGACACAAACATATTTGAGATAATGCTTATGCCAATCTCAAATAGCCAATTTCAACCATAATCATCTAATACTCGAAAATTCAAAATTAATTTTTGAGATATTCGAGAATCCAGACACAAACATATTCGAGATAATGTTTAACGTTTCTGTGAACGCTTCTAAAGCGAGTTTTCAAAACTCTTTAAACGCTTTTACTAAAACCTTTTCCGCGAATGTTTCTAAACGAGTTTGCAAAACGTTTTTCCGCATTAAAGAAACGACTTTTGCGAACGCTTCTAAGCGAGTTTGCGAAACATTTTTTCCACGTTACAAAAAGGCTTTTGCGAACGTTTCTTTACGATTCCGCAAAAAAATGTAAGAGATTTAAAAACGGTATTTTGGAAACATCTTAAAAACATTCCAAACGCCGAGATATGCTAATGCTTCTTTAGAGATTTGGAAAACGCATATTTCAGCATTATCAAAAATCTTGCAAACGCTTCCTATCGATTTTTTGAAACGTTTTTGTGTAATCTCTAAACGCTATTTGAAAACGTTTTTTTTTTACCAACTTCCGTTAGCGCATATCAAAAAGACTTGCTATTTTGTTTTATTTTAAATAGATCATATCTCCAACTTATTGTTCAATTTGTTGATAGGCCGGATGGAACCCAATGGGCCTTGAATGGGACCATTGGATGTCTTCCAGACTCCCATGTATACACACAAGCCGTCAAACCAGCCAAGATGCCGTCGCAGACCAGACAATTCTCGTCTAAACCCGCATTTCCACGCAGCCACGACCAATACACCTGATGATGTCTTGAAGATAAGACGATAGGAATGAACATGACAACTACGATTAGCCTCAAGGACAACATAATCGCCTAATCAGTTTGATTGATCGAAAGTATATAGACTTAGAAAATTATTATAGACAAGCCCAATATTAGAGTTTGACTATACTATATTAGTTATATTTGTATATAGCTGACTATACTATATTAACTATACTTGTATATAGCTGACTATATTTGTATACAAATACATATATTGTACATTCAATTTCTAATTAATGAGAACATCATTTTTCATAACAAACTTTTTCTCTCACTTTCTCATTCTTTCTCGATCGTAATATAACAAAGCGGAATCAAAGAAAATTTGAGCTCGATGGCTCTGATCCTAAAGGAAGGACGAATCGTTGCTCAACTGTGCCTCACGGAATAGTCGATCATGTAACCACGAGGGACCGCCCAAAACCAAATATGTATGTCATTTATTTGGTTCTTTAATAAAACAATTCTACGTATGTGATTTTTGTTTAGTATAGTAATGAAATATGTCGTAGGAGTCCTGGAAAACGATATTCGAGGTAAACCGGTTTGAAGATAAATACGATTGCGAACCAAAAAGGTGAATTAAATATGTGACTCACAGTTTTTGTATTGAATGACTAAATTAAAAATGATGCAACTGAAATAAAATGAATCATATATTTAATAGGTTGTACCAGTATGTCAAAAAAATAAAATTGGTTGTACCAGAAAGTTTTGTTGGTGATAGGAAGTAATTGATGATATAAAATTTGAACAAAATGATGATCGCTCTAAGTAACCTCTGAGTAAAAGAAGAATGTTGACACAGAGGAAAACATTCATGGAATGATATAGTTTTAATTAGAAAATATATTAAACAATTCCATGGTTGTCCAAAGACGTGCTTCCCTTAAATCATTGTATTCGTAAAAAAATGTACATGAAATTGTTATCCTTGAAGCACGCACGACATGATCATAATCTTGTTACTTACAAAGAAACTAATACTTATTTCGTTAACAAAAACAAAAGAAAACTATAATTCATATTGTAGTTACTGTTTTATATTAAATTAAACAACGTCTCTTATATATATATAATTAGAACGATTGGTCTAACTTTTAAAGAATAAACCCCGGTCTAACATTTAAACTACATATTATTAGGTAATATCTTACGCTATGCATGAGAATATAATTTTTTTTTAAAAATAATTATATTTACGGTTTTTACCTATTTATATAACTCCAAAATCATACAACTGTCAATATTTATAAATAGTGAAAAAGCCTTGGGCTAATCTTTAAGAGAAAAAGGACCGATGGACTATGAAACAATAAACATAAAGTTTGTTAAAGTTTGTTGTTCGATCCGAATAAACATGGTTTGAACGAGTCTTTGATTTTAGCGGGGTTAACTAACAATTATGCATTTAATTTCTTTTAACCGTAGATATTCACTCCGATTGACATTTCAACTCGACATGTTACCTCGTTAACCCATTTGACTTTGGACTTTTTTTTTTAACATAGATCAATTGAACTTAATTTACTAGGCCGAGTTTTTATCTCCCACCGTCGTGATACAATCATACTTTTTTTTGTGATGATAATCTTTTTAATTTTCTGAGCTCAATTCGTGTTTAGAAAAGTGACAAAAAAAATTATTATACAAAAAGTGATAACTTTATTTATATATTTTTTTTCAAATTTCTTTTCATTAACTTTAATAAAAGTTTACTGCTTTGTTTTCGATCGGTAAAATGAAATCTATCGCAAAAAAAAGAAAGAAATCGAGCGAACAAAAAGAGCGAGCGTTTCTCCGCAAATTATGGGACAAAAAGTGGGTTAAGTCAGAGGTTTCGAGTACCAGACATTGCTCACTTCCTTCCTTAAAATCTCCACCCAATCACTAGACATTGCCTACTTCGTCCGCTTTCTCTGTCGAAATTCGAACTGTTACTGTCTTCAAATCTTCATTGTTTCAGACGAATTGAATCTGTCCTTCGAGCACAAACACCAGAGAGGAACAAGAGTGAGAGTGTTAGATTGAATAATCACAGTTTGCAGGTTTGATTTCACTCTCATCATCTTAAATTTCGGTTGCAATTAGTCGAAAGGTCGAAACTTTTTGTCAGGCTGGATTTTTTTTTTCATTTTCATTAAAGTTATCGACTTGCTTAGGATTTAACCTGTGAATTCGAGTTTGGTTTTGCTAGTTCTGCTCTCATGGTTTAACAGTTAAAGCTTTTTTAGTGTTCTTGAGGGTTTCTGGGTTTTGCTTGCCTGTTTATATGCTATGGATTCTACATCTTGTCTGTTTCTTCTTTTATCAGATTAGATTATATGGATCAAAGTAAAAGTTTTGTTTTTAAAGATTCTTATACGTTAGCATTGTTGGTAACAACTTCTGCTCAACAGAGATTCTATCTCAGAAGATCTTTCCTCTTCTTGAAAAGAGTTTTCAATCTCAGGTTGAACATCACTATCCTTATTGATTGCTGTTATCTTACAGTTGGAAGATTACTCTCCCAGTACTTCGTAGACGAATAGATTGCTTGGATCTTCTTACATCGTCTGAGTATAGCAATCTGAATAAGATCTTCATCTTTTATGTTCATATGTTAAGTCTTCTTGGAAAATCTAGAAAGAAACAGCTATAAAGAATGAGGGTTTATCTATCTTCATTCGTATTTGGCTATTTCTTTTTTCCACAGTGACAAGGAAAACCAGGTTGAGATTTCGCTGTCCCTCTCTTTGAGGAGAAAAGAACAGTGCAGCGGCTACTATGCCCGAGTTTCAAGAAGCATCGAATTACGATGAGGTCTCTATGCAGCAAAGCATGCTCTTCTCTGATGGTCTTAAGGTAGATTCTGTATTTGCAAATATTTTGCTCTATCGACCACAGATATTTTGTAACATTCATTCTATGCGTGAAACCGATAGATCAGTGAAATGATTATTGTCTCTGCGATTGAAGATCTAAGCATTGTTAAAATTTTCATTCATATCTCTGTTTTTCAAATCTGTGAAGGTTAATTTGGGAAAGGCTCTCTGTTTTTTTTTGGATCTCAGGACTTGAGGAATTTGCGAACGCAGTTGTATTCAGCAGCTGAGTATTTCGAACTATCTTTCACAACCGACGATAAAAGGCAGATGTGAGTTATAGTACTCAGCAGTGCTGTCGACTAATTGTGTCATAAAAACTGTTCTTTCTCAAAAGTTGTTTTTTCTTGTTAAATGCAGAGTTGTAGAGACACTGAAAGATTATGCGGTGAAGGCTCTGGTTAATACAGTTGACCATTTAGGCTCTATTACGTATAAAGTCAACGACTTTATCGATGAAAAGGTCGATGAAGTATCAGAGACCGAACTACGAGTATCTTGCATTGAACAGGTAGATAAAAGTTCCTCACCAAACTTGTTTTTATGCGTGAAGGTCCCTACTTTAGGTTCTTTCTCAGATTGATTATCTTGTTCAGGTTACTGAGTTTTTTGTTTTCGTGTTCATGTCGGGATAAAAAAATGGGATGGTGGTTAGAGGCTAAGGATGTGCCAAGAGTATATGGATCATGAAGGGCGTTCACAGCAATCGCTTGTGATTGACACTCCAAAGTTCCATAAACGATACATCTTACCCGGTAAATTCTCTCTTTCTCTTTCTCTTTCTCTCCCTCTCTATCTCGCTCGCACTCGGGTTAGAAGTTTCCCGGACTCACGAGCAAAAGCTGCATTCTTTATCAGCGGGTGAAATTATGACTGCTACCAATCTTGAAAAGCTGAAGTACTTTGGAAGCAGTTTGGAGGATTCAGATGATTGGAACCAATTCCGCAACGGTAATTTAATATTTTCTATGTTTCTGTCGTGCACAATCCAAGATTCAAGATTTCTTCCTAACCTGGATTCTTGATTTGGTTCGCTTGGTCTCACTCTCTTAAAGCTGTGCGTGCTACAATCCGAGAGACACCTCCACCACCTGCTAGGTAAAAACTCCTTGCTCGAGATATCACATAAAACCGATATCTTAAACGCAAACAAGTAATGAAACCGGATGACTTTTTTTAACTCCGTTGCAATCTAATTGCCTTTGCAGAAAATCAACATCTCAGACTCCACTTCCACGGCAACCACCTCAACGATCAGCAACCTTTTCGTTTACGTCCACCATGCCAAAGAAAGAGCAAGGTAAAAACCGAAATAGCTTGGTGTTTTCGCTGAACTATTTACATGTTTTTACATGTTTTTGTGTGATTTATAATCAGATAAGAGATCAGTTTCACCGCATCGGTTTCCGCTAGTGAGATCGGGATCAGTCGCTACCCGGAAATCAGCATCAATCAGCCGGCCAACTACACCAAGCAAGAGCAGAGCTATTACTCCTATACGGGTATAAAAGCTTGGATTCGAACACAAATCAACCAAAAAGCGTGTTATTGTTTCATCAAAATTTGTCTTCTTTTGTATTTTTCAGTACCCATCAGAACCAAGAAGATCGGCTTCGGTTCGGGTTGCGTTCGAGAAAGAAAACCAGAAAGAAACAGAGCAACAACAACCGAGTAAGAGCAAACGACTGCTCAAAGCTTTGCTTAGTCGACGGAAAACCAAGACAGACGACACTCTCTACACTTTCTTGGACGAATACTGAAAGACAATATCGGTTTATCTGTGGAAGCGGTTTATTGAACCGGATGATTGACAATTTCCTTTATTTTTTATTATCTATTTAAAAATATCATATAACTAGATAAGTATCCGCATATATGCGAGTTTGTAATTTAAAATTTTATAACCCGTAAATAAAAATTAAAGACGAAAAATAGAAAACAAAATTAAATTATCCGTGAAAATATATAATACATAAATTTAGAAACAAAGTTTACGATGAAATAAATATATACCTTGAAATAAAAATTTGGTGAAGAGATGTAGTCAATAGTTTTGGATACGATTATTAGATTTTTAATTTTTTGGTGTGTAATTGTCATATTACAAAATTGTGGTAAATATAGAGGTGAGAAATTAAAATTATTTTTCTTTTAAGATTAATTTCCTTAATATAAATGGAAAAACTAAAGAATATATATATATTTTTATTAATTTTTCATTTTAGGATAATTTTTTTTTTAACTTTTAAATTTTATTTTGTTAGTAACTTTATATTTTAAGATTATGAATCGGTTATTAAATTTAAGTTTGTTTTATTAATCGATTTAAAAATTTTCCAACTTTGACGCGATCAGGTGAAATATGGTTTTATTCCTTTTTTTATGATTGTTATATATTTTTTAATTTCCTTATTCTAATCTGAAATATGATTTTTCATTTTTTATAAAAAAACTTTGGTTTTTATATAGTTTTTGTTTAATTTCCTTAATTAATCTAAGCATGACTACTATTTTTTTTTCTTTTACCTTTTAGGATTAGGAATCGATTATAAATTTTACTTTTTTGTTAATATTATGTGTTAAAATATGATTGGAAATTTATTAAACACATCTCAAAATAGAATTGGAAATTTATTAAACACATGTCAAAATATAATCGATTAACTTAACACATGTCGCGATCATGCTAGTTACTAACTTTGAAACATTCTCCAAATATAATTGAAAATTTATTAAACACATCTTAAAATATAATTGGAAAACACATGTCAAAATATAATCGATTAACTTAACACATGTCGCGATCATGCGAGTAACTAACTTTGAAACATTCTCTTTTATAGAATACTAGATAAGTACCCGCATATATGCAGGTTCGTAATTTAATATTTTATAACCCGTTAAAAAATGGGATAATCTAAAAAATACAACTTTGGAGACACCACAATTCAAAACTACCATTAGACGCTGTGTATTTTCAAAAATAAACCTATGCTAAAGTGAAAGACAAACTTAACCCTGAGTAACAAACACACGCTCTAGTCGATTTCTTTCTCATCTCTTCCGACAAAAAAGCGTGAGTGTTTTTTGGTTTTCTGATTTGTTTAAAAGCCCTTATAAATGAATGGTTTCTGGTTTTCTAATTTGTTTAAAAGCCCTTATAAATGAATAGTTTTTGGTGTTCTGATTTCTTTAAAAGCCCTTATAAATGGTTTCTGGTCTATAAATGGCCTCTGCCTTTGTTTTATCTTCGCAGGTTTTGGTCAAACCTATAGTTGGAGACCCAAATGAATACATACATTTGGTTCCACCAACAAATCCTGATGACAAAGACTTTGAAGGGGTTATTGAACTAGTAAAGCAAGGATATCGAATGAAGAGAAACGACTGGCTACAGGAATGGGTAGATGTATTTGTTGCATCATATGAAATTGGAAATCCGCATAGCAGAAACAATCAGCCAAAGAATCCGCCTTCTCCTCCACCTCCTCTCTCTGACAGCCAAAAAATTGACATGCTACTAAAGATAGTTGGAGGTTTGAAGAAAAACGTGGAGATAATCAAGAAGGCTTTGGGTGATAACACAGAAGGGGGTGGAAAAGAAGAGGAAGTAAGTGAAAGAAAGCTATTAAGTTCAAATATCTGAAATTTTGATTGATTCTTGGGATTATTATTGATAATCTTATATCATTCATTCTTTTGCAGGCCGAGAAAGATCACTATCATAATGGCTTTAGTGATGGTGGAAAGACTAAAGATCTTGGAGATGGTGAAAAGACTGGAGATCCTGGAGATGGTGGAAAGACTGGAGATCTTGGATATGGTGAAAAGACTGAAGATCCTGGAGACGGCGAATTTATATGGTTTTATATAGTTTTAAAATAATGTATATGGTTTTATATGGTTTTAAAACTAGCATATAAAACCATTTAAATTCAATTATAACACCCAATATCCAATAATGTAGCTTCGGCCGAGTATTTATCAAACATTTATATGATGAAGTTAGTTGTTTGTTGTTCTTATCAGGTTTACAAGGTTTTATAAATTACAAACTAAATTGTTTTGAAAGAATTTATATGGTTTTATATATTTTTTAAATGATTTATATGGTTTTATATGGTTTTAAAACTAGCATATAAAACAATATAAATTCAATTATAACACCCAATATCCAATAATGTAGCTTCGGCCGAGTATTTATCAAGCATTTTAAAATCATATATTAGTGCTCAAGATAAACACGTATAAAGCATTTGATGGAGTTTGATGTTTGTTGTTATTATCAGGTTTACAAACTAAATTGTTTTGAAAGGATTTATATGGTTTTATATGCTAGTTTTAAAACCATATAAACCATTCTCGCAAATGATCTTTTTCTTCACATAGTTTTTCTGGTCATGGTGGTTCAATGTACAATTCACGGCACAAATTTATATGGTTTTATATAGTTTTAAAATGATTTATATGGTTTTATTAAGATTTTAAAAAAAATTTCGTGGGAGTTTCACCAAAAATTCATATGGTTTATATGGTTTTAAAAAAATTTAACAAGATGTCTAAGTGGGAGTGCCACCAACAATCCATTAGTAATGTGACCAATTTATAACGTTTAAAAAATTCATTATAAAGCTTTGTAAGAACTAGTAACAATAATAGTTTTATATGGTTTTAAAAAACTTTATAAGAATGTGTATAAAACCGAAGCTGATTTATATGATTTATACTAGAATGATTTTCCAATAAGTCCATTTGGCTGAGTGGTTAAGGTATGTGTCTATTAAATGCATGGGCTTTCTGTAACACTCGTGTTCCGCAATTCTGCCAAACGGGGGAAATTGGCTAAGGCGGAATGAGTCTTGCCGAGAAGAATTGGAAAGAAAAGTAAGTGTTCGGGGGAAAACTGAATTTAGTCAGAGAAAACCAGGCAGATCGGGTGATTTCCTAGCTGGAACGGACTTCGCCGAGCTGGTCAAGTTTTACCGAGCTAAAATCAGCTGGCCGGGATTTTCGGAAGTTTAGCCAGCTAAAATCAGTTGTCCGAGTTTTTCGGGATGTGGTCGGAATTCGGACAAGGCTGGTCGGAGCCCGTGTCGGCTTCAGACCGGGTTGGTGGGCAGTTATCGGGGGAAAGTTGATCGATCCGCGGGAACGATTATCTGACCTAAGCGCTTGAGGAAAAGTGCGCGGGAACGGTTAATGATCTGGTCGATCAAGAAAACTCGCAAGAGCAGTTTTAGCCGACGAAATTAGTCACGTGTGGGCAGTTTTAGCCGAGGAAACGCAGAAATGTAACCGTGGGAAGTTATGAGCGGTTTCTCGGGGGAAAAGAAACGCGCGGAAGCAGTTACTGATTTGGTTGATCAAATAAACCGCGGGTACGATTATTTCTTGGGGGAAAAACGAGTCTCGTCTATAAAAAGAAGACCTTTGGTTTCATTATTTCTTTTTCGCGCGACCAAGTACTCAGAAAGATCAGTGAGAAAAATCAAGAGAAGTTATCCGAGAGAAAAACAGTTTAGCCGAGGGGAATTCAATTCTAGCCGAGGGAAGGATTTCTAGCCGAGAGAGTTTTTCGTTTCTTTCCGAGAGTAATAGATCGACCGATCGATCCGAAAGCAGCAAAGAGGTGTCAGAATGATCGAACCAAATCCGAAGGAAATCAAAGGTGAGTGCGTAACCGTGGTTATAAGTCTCGAGTAAAGCTTTGTAAATACTTTGGCCGAGTGGTTAAGGCATGTATTTGCTAAATGCATGAGGTAAATTCTTGGACGTCAAAGTTTTTATGGTTTTTATGGATTTATATATGATTTATATAGTTTTATAAAGATATAACAAGATGTCGGTGTGTGAGTTTCACCAAAAATCTATCACTTATATGACCAATTTAAAACGTTTAAAAAGTCTATTATAAAGCTTTGTATTGTAAAAAGTAGTAACAATAATGTCTTTAAAAACTGTATAAAATCTTATAAATAAAACTTTGTTGTTTGTGATCCATAAGCACATATAAGTAATTGAGCTCATTTATCTCTGCAAACTTTGAAAAAGAACATCAAATTTTTTTATAAATCCTTATAATAATGAATAGCTAAACAAATAGTTTTCTTTATATATGAATAGTTTAAACAGATATGTTTTTTTGGATAAAAATACATCATTTCCAACAAGAAGTGGAAGAGCAGGAGCTGTCAAACTCTCATTGATTGAGTGAGAGAAACATGTAACTCTATAAATCTAGTTTTAAAATAAATTTATAAACCCTTATAAATTTATAAACACTTATAAATAAATAATTAAGTAAAATGTCGACGATGGCTGCAAAACATCGTCCATATTTCACTCGCCTGAGACTAAGCATTGCCGAAAAAACCTGAAACATCAAGAATCATTACATTTGTGACATTCTCAGGTTTGGATGTGAATAAGGAGCAAGCAAGAAGGCTAAAAGCTCGCACCGCGAGGCTTCGGGAGTGTATCCGATGACATAGTAAGTGCGGCAGGTCTAAACGAGAGATTCAAAGAAGGAGAGAGGGACCTTTAACACTGTTGCTCTAGCAGTGAATGTCCAAATCTCACCATCCTGTAAATATCAATATCAAGTTCTTAAACATCTAATTATACAGAGCAATGTCAGCATCAAGCTGGAATTGCTCGAATTGAGAAGAGAAGTTAAACCTTTGCTTTAGCAGAAGCTTTGCCACCAAGATCTCCCATGTGGATCTCACTGTTAGAGTCTTCATAAAAAGTGTTCCTCTTTGTCACCACCTCAAACTGGAGACCTTCCTACATGCCTCTGTTAAGTAACATAGAGATTTTTGTATCTCCTGTTGAAATTGAAATCACAAGAAAATAATAAACTCGTACAAAACTGTATCAGTGTTCGGTAGATTAAATTCAAATCAAACCAACAAAGAATCGAAATTTTTTGGGAACCCGGTTTCCTTCCATAAGAGTTTTTTTTCTCTCACACACACAAGGTCATATGCATTTGGAAAAACTGCAGATTCAGAGAATTGCATAGACAAAATGAATTCAAAACAAAGAGGAAGAAGAAGAATCGTCGAGCATCTTAGCGATGCAAGGTCCTTGAGTAGGATCCGATGAAGAATCATTGCAGACACGAACGAAATTAGAGTAAGGAATCCAGCTTTTCCCTATCTCGATCCGCTTCGTTTTAACGACTTCGATCTGCGCAGCTCTTAGCAACTTCTTCGCGTCTTGCACGGTAAGACCCAACGTCTCTGTCGCCACCATCTCTTCCTCCGCCGCAGATTTCAATGGAGGTGAAAGTTCATCTATTCGAATCCGGTCCTTGTTCACATCCATTTCTCGAATCTTCTCAATCAGACTCTCCCGAATCGGCATCTTCAGAGACGTATCCATCCGATTCCTAACGATTTTGTGCAAAAACCTCCGTGAAATCGCAGACGTCTTCTTAGGTCTGAGTTAAGGGCAACATGGTCAACAATTTATTAGATGATGGTAGTTTTGGTTAAGTTTTTAGTTGATTGTAGTTTTGTAAAGTGAGGTGTAGATTGTGGTATTTTTTAAAATTTACCTAAAATAATTTAAAAACAAAAAATGGAAAACAAAATTAGATCACCCGTGAAAATATATATAATATATAAACTACAAAACAAAGTTTGCGATGAAAAATATATATATATATATATATCTTAAAAGAAAAAATTGGTGAAGAAATGTAGTAAATAGTGTTGGATATGATTATTATACTTTTAATTATTTGGTGTGTAATTGACGTACTATAAAACTGTTGTTTATATAGAGGTGAAAAATTAGAATTATTTTCCTTTATGATTAATTTCGTTAATCTAATTGGAAAAACTAAAGAATGTATTTTCCTTTTTTATATTAATTTTACCTTTTAGGATAAATTTAATTTGTAATTTTTATTTTTTTTAGTAATTTTACCTTTTAAAATTATAAATCGGTTATTAGATTTTTCAGAATTTTTGAGTTTTTTATTAGTCGATTTTAAAATTTTCCAACTTTGAATTGACATGTGTCGCGATTAGGTGAATTAGACACTTTAAAACATTCAGTTTTATATAATAAGATTTCCTTATTCTAAAGTGAAATATTATTTTTTTAAAAAATTGGCTTTTAATTTTCTTTTTATGATTGATATATATTGTTTAATTTCTTTATTCTAATCTAAAATATAGTTTTTCGTTATTTAAAAAAACTTTGGTTTTCATTTGTAGTTTTTGTTTAATTTCCTCAATCTAAACATAACTACTATTTATTTTTTAATACCTTTTAAGATTATTGTTTTTGTCTATTTTTTTTCCTAATATCTTTTAAGATTCCTAAAATTTTACTTTTATTGTTAACATTATGTGTTAAAATATAATTGGAATTTTATTAAACACGTGTCAAAATATAATTGGAAGTTTATTAAACATATGTCAAAATCTAATCGATTAACTTAACACGTTTAAAATATAATTTTAAATTTATTATATACGTGTCAAAATATAATTGGAAATAAACAATTGTCAAAATCTAGTCGATTAACTGAACACGTGTTTCGATTATGCGAGTTACTAATTTTGAAATATTAAACTTCATATCGTAAATAAAATTTGGCATGTTTAGATTTTTTATATGAAATCTAAACATATAAGAAACCAAGTACTTTAAGAAAATTTATGATTACTTTCAAAAACTTATGAAATAAATATATATTTTGAAAGTAAAATTTGGTGAAACATATGCTGTAAATACCCTTGGATACGATTATTGAATTTTTAAGTTTAATGTGTCAAAGTATATATTTATCTTTTGTAAATATATAATAACATATATTCAACTTTAATAAAATATTATGCGGTTTATCTTTTAGCCAAACAACATAATATATTTTATTTTTGCAATTTATAAGATAGTTTTGATTGATTTTTGAGTTTTAAAAGTCATGATTTGCTTGTTTAGAATTTGAATAAGAGAACTAAGAGATGGAAGTACACATTTTAAAATTAGAAAGGTATATATTATTATATATAGTTTGGTCGTTGTTGTATATTTATAATTTTCTTCTTTAAGTTTGATCGTTGTATAAACTTTCAAGTTTTCTTTTGTCATTTTTCTTTATTATAAGTTTTCTTTATTTATTCTTGTTTTCATTTTTTTTAAGATTGCCTTTTTAGTTTAATTTTTTTTAATATTTACTTTAATTCATTTTTACATTTTTAATTAAATTAACACATGTCAAGATCTAAATGAATCGTGACAAATGTAACAATCTCGTGAATGATAATTATCCTACGTGTCACACACACGATGAGAGATTCAATTTTATATAATAAGATATTAAAGACGATAAAATGGAAAACAAAATTAGACCACCAATGAAAATATCTTATACATATATTTAGAAACAAAGTTTACGATGAAATAAATATATATCTTCAAATAAAAATTTGGAGAATAGCTAGATGCTGTAAATAGCTTTGGATACGATTATTAGATTTTTTTTTTGGCTAATTGATATATTACCAAATTGTGGTTTATATAGAGGTGATAAATTAAAATTACTTTTCTATTATGATTAATTTCTTTAAACTAAATGGAAAAACTAAGTACTGTTTTTTTCATTCTATATTAATTTTCCTTTTAAGATAAATTTAATTATTTAACTTTTTAATTTTAATTTTATTAACTTTATCTTTTAACATTATAAATAAGAATTTTTAAGTTTTTTTCTTAATCGATTTTAAATATTTCTAACTTTGACTTCACACATGTCGCGATAAGGTGAATTAGTAATTTTGAAACATTTAGTTTTATATGATAAAATGTTTACCATTTCTAAACTGAAATATATTTTTTTATTGTTTTTTTGGCTTTTATTCATTTTTAAAAAATTTAGAAATGTGTAGATTATTATATTGGTCGTGGTTGTATATTAATAATTTTTTTTTAAGTTTTCTTTTGTCATAATGGAAATGATTATAAACTTTTAAGTTTGGTCGTAAATTAATATTTTTCCTTTTAAGTTTAGAGTATATTTATAATTTTCCTTTTTTAAGTTTGGTCGTGGTTGTAAATTATAAACTTGTAAGTTTCATTTTGTCACTTTCCTTTATTATAAGTTTTCCTTACTTACTCTTGTTTTTTCTTTTTTTTTAAAGATTATCTTTTTTAGTATAATCTTTTTTACTATTTATTTTAATTCATTTTTACTTTTTTTAAATTGCCTTTTTTAGTTTTAACTTTTTAATATTTAATATAATTTATTTTTACTTTTTAAATAAATTTACACATGTCAAGATCTAAATTAACAGTGACAAATATCATGATCTCGTGAGTGAGAATTATTCTAATAATTTTCCTTTTTTAAGTTTGGTCGTGGTTGTAGATTATAAACTTTTAAGTTTCTTTTTATCATTTTCATTTAGTATAAGGTTTCCTTCCTTATTTTTTTTTCTTTTTTTAAGATTGCCTTTTTTATTTATTTTAACCATATTTAATATTTAATTTAATTCATTGGTTTTAAAAAAAATTAAATTGACACATGTTAAGATTTAAATTAACCGTGGCAAATGTCATGATCTCGTGAGTGAGAATTATACTACGTGTCATGCTCACATTGAGAGATTCAACTTTATATAATAAGAAATATATATATATATATATATATATATATATATAGTTTAGTAACTTTACCTTTTAAAATTATAAATGTGAAATTGAGAAGCTATCAATTTGGTTATCTAGAGGTGTGGAATGAGAATTTCTTTTATTTTTAGGATTATATTCCATTTTAAGTTTGTGGTTTTTTTAAGAATTACTAATTGTTTTTTTCTTTTTTAAAACTTTAGCTTTTTAAGATTGTAATCTATTTTTTAATTTCCTTATTCTAAACTGAAATATGTTTTTTAAAAATAAAATTTGGCTTCTACTCCTTTTTTTTTAGGATTATAATATATTGTTTAATTTCTTTATTCTAAACTAAATTTTTTTTTTAACTTTGGCTTTTATTTATAATTTTTGTTTAATTTTTTTTAATCTAAACATAACCATTTTTTTCATTTATTATTTAGGATTAGAAATCGATTTTAAATTATATATTAATAATTTTCATTTTAAGTTTAGAGTATATTTATAATTTTCCTTTTTTAAGTTTGATTGTGGTTGTAGATTATAAACTTTTAAGTTTCTTTTTGTCACTTTCTTTTATTATAAGTTTTCCTTACTTATACTTGTTTTTTTTGTAAGATTGCATTTTTTACTTTACACTTTTTAATATTTACTAAGATTGCCTTTTTTAGTTTAACCTTTTTAATATTTATTTTGATTCATTAATAATATTTTTTTATTAAATTGACACATGTCAAGATCTAAATTAACGACCGTGACAAATGTCACAATCTCGTGAATGAAAATTATTTTATGTGTCACACTCATGTCGAAGGATCCAACTTTATATAATAAGATATAGAGAAAATATATCTATTTTTATTTTGTTGTTGCGAAAATCGATCATGTATGTGAGGTTAAAATCCCGACCCAGTTTTTGGGTCTAGTAAACCTATGGTAAAAAGGTTCAATGAAGTCAAAGAAATTAAACGAGGTCAAATGAGTAACGAGGTGACGGACCGAGCTGAAAAGTCCATCAGACAGAATATCTACAGTTAAAAGGGATTAAATACAGAATCGTTAGTCAATCCCGCTGAAACGAAAGACTCGTTCAAACTGGTGAGTTAAGTCGCCTAAACTTAACGGTCGTAGCCTCAGACTTAAAGATCATTTATGGTGAATCAAGCGGAGTAAACAGAGACGTTAAACACGATCTCGAAGTAAACAGACGTTAAACATGATCTCGGAGTATAAAACAGAGACAAGAGCAAGGAGCCAATGACTAGATTCCAACTCTTTACATCACTCTCAACTACGATTCAAATCTAGACTCAAACACTTGTTCTTTCTTTGTTTTGTTCTTGTAAATCTCTCTCAAGAATCAAAATACTAATCCAGTTTACTTTCCAAAAACCTTGTCCAAAACGTTCTAAAATCCTGTATGTTCTCATCGAACAACAAACACTCTGTTTATTACTCGATAGTCTTTCGATTCTTTTTTTTTTAAAATAAGCCAAAAACCTCTCTATTTTCATTATTTACAAATTTTGATCATTGTATTTCCATCTACACCAATGTAAACATAACTATATACTATTAAATGTAGTGGTGCTAAGTGAGTCACCTAAATTTAGATAGTCGCATAAACTAGTTCGCATAAACAGTATATACGTCGTGATGATTCACCTAAAATAAAAGACGATATTTACCGCCAACAATAACTATAATTATTTATATCATATATAATATAAGTATTAGATTACCTTACATGTCAAACCAATTAAAAATTTTTTTTTGTTAAAAGATCTTCATATTGATTTTTTTGGGGGGTTTTAAAAGTTTACAAAAGTGCAATAACATAAAAATAAAAGCTAGAAAAGAAAAAAGCCCATCCGAGAGACCCCTATTGGGTCCGGTAAGGAGATTAAACCATAAAAAGAAAAATGCTACAAAAAACCGACTAAACCAGGAAAACGAAAACCTTAATCGGCGGATGCAAACAAACCAAGGAGGTCGCCGCCACCACATCCGCGGAGGGGTAGCCGAATCCACTAACGCCGGAGCCTTCACTCGCCTAGAAGACAACCACCACCTAGAAGAAAGTTGCAGTTTTCGCTATAAAACCTTCAAGTGCACCTGGCTCAGATGGTATGACAAGATTGTTCTTCCAACAATATTGAGAGATTGTGGGTCACCAGGTTAAGATTGAAGTCTTGAAGTTCTTCAATGAAGGAGTCTTTGATAAGGAATGAAACTTTACTCAACTTTGTCTCATTCCTAAGAAGTTGAATTCCCCGTTGATGTCTGATCTTAGGCCGATTAACCTATGATCTGTGTTATATAAGGTGATTTCTAAGATTTTAGTATCAAGAATCCAGCCTTATCTTGCTGATATTGTATCTCCAAATCAGTCAACTTTTGTGTCTGAAAGGCTCATTTCGGACAATATTATAATTGCTCATGAAGTTGTTCATGGCTTGAGATCCCATTCAGCAACATCAAAGGAGATTATGGCCATAAAGACAGACATGTCAAAAGCCTATGATATGGTGGAATGAAGCTATTTGAAATATCTTCTCTTTGTTCTTGGGTTTCACAAGAAGTGGATTGACTGGATCATGCTATGTGTGACGACAGTTTCATATATTATTTTGATCAATGGTCAGGCTCATGGACTTATTTTTCTCATAGAGGGCTGAGACAAGGTGACCCGTTATCACCATTTCTGTTTGTCTTATTCACTGAAGGGCTAACCCATCTTCTTAATAAAGCTGAACAAGCATGGCTAATCAATGGCATTCAGTTTTCTCCCCAAGGTCCTGCTATTCATCATCTATTGTTTGCGGATGATAGTTTGTTTATGTGCAAAGCATATGAAAAACAGTGCAACACCATTCAACATATTCTATACTCTTATGGTTGTGTCACGGGACAAATCATAAACTTGGATAAATCTTCTATAACCTTTGGTGATCTGATTGATGAGAATATGAAAGTCAAGATCAAAAGCAAGATGGGGATCTCTAATGAAGGTGGAGCAGGAACATATCTGAGTTTGCATGAGTGTTTTAGTGGATCAAAAGTTGATATGCTGGCCTACATTCACGACAAGATGAAATATCGCCTCTCAGGTTGGTATGTTAGAACTCTTTCACAAGGAGGTAAAGAGATTCTATTAAAAACAGTGGCCATGACAATGCCTGTTTTTGCTATGTCATATTTCAAATTACCTAAATCATCTTGTAAGACTCTCACTAGTGCTATGGCTTCTTTCTGGTGGAATTCGATTGAGAATGTGAGAAAAACTCATTGGATGGGATAAGATATGGCTCCCTAAGAATCAATGAGGTCTCGGGTTTAAAGATATCCAAATATTTAATCAGGCTCTCCTTGCCAAGCAAGCCTGGCGTCTCCTTCAGGCTCCTGAGTGTCTATTTTCTAGATTTTGAAAAGCAGATATTATGGAGACCATGATTTTCTTCAGGCAGGAATTGGAGACAGACCTTCTTTTGGATGGAGAAGTATTCTACATGGAAGGGACCTTCTAAAGACTGGGTTAAAACAGATGGTTGGAGATGGGAGTTCTCTGAGTGTATGGACATCCCCTTGGGTTGATGACTGGGTTAAAGCAGATGGTTGGAGATGGGAGTTCTCTGAGTGTATGGACATCCCCTTGGGTTGATGACGGTGTTATGAGAGCTCCTCTAATGAAGAACATTCTCATCAACTTGGATTTAAAAGTGAAAGATCTGATTGATTTTGAATCTAGAAAATGGGATAGAGATAAGTTGGATGAACTTTTCTATCCTAGAGACACTGAAATCATATTGAGAAAGAAGCCGATTTGTTCTTCCCCAAATTTTTTTTCTATTGGAAATTTAATAAAAGTGGAGAATATTGTGTCAAAACTGGATACTGGCTCGCGGCTCAAGATACAAAAAATGAGATTATCAAAGAGGCTACTATGTTTCCATCCCTGATTGGGCTTAAAGACCTATTGTGGAACAGTTTGGCTTCTGCTAAAATCAAGGTATTCTTTTGGAAGGTGCTAAGTGGAGCTATCCCGGTTGCTGACAAAATAACATCAAGAGGAATAAAAATTGACTCCAGATGTCAATTATGTGGCCTTGATGGTGAATCGTCCAACCATGTCATTTTTACTTGCTCTCTGGCCAGGCAAGTGTGGGAAATGACATATTTCCCAATCCCTGAAAATGGTTTCAATGCTGAATCTATTTACCAAAATATCTTTGATGTGATGATGACAGCGAAAAACAATAGAGTGCCGGTGGAGATTAGAAGAAGATACCCCTAGATCTTATGGATGCTATGGAAAAACAAGAATAAACTTCTTTTTGAAGGTCTAATTTTCAGAGCAATTGACACAATGGGGAAGATAAGAGAAGATACAACACAATGGTTTCAAGCTCAAGCCTTTGAAAATTTAAAGGTAACTAGAAAAGCTCAAGCTAAAAAAAAGAACATAGTTAAATGGAATCCCCCACCTAAAATGTGGCTTAAATGCAACATTGGCTCAGATTGGGACAAAAGAAAAAAAATGAGTGGAGTCTCTTGGGTGTTAAGGAATAGAGAAGGTAAATTTTTGTTGCATAGTCGAAGAGCTTTTAGTCATGTAGCTGAAGATTTTTCTAGATGGCTAGAAAAAGTTTTTGTTGATGAAAGTAGCACTACCTCAATGTAATGCTCAATTTGTTTTTGCTGGTGATTTTTTTTTGATCTCCTCTTTTGTTTGCTTAGAAGGAATCAGGTTTATTAATCTTTCTTGTAGCAAGTGATGTGTCCCTTAGATCCAACTTTTGGTGATTTTCAGGGAACAAGTTTATGTGCTCAATTTGTAGCTATGGGTATTTCCCTTGGATCCGTGTTTGTAATTCCAAATTCCGCTTTGGTATATATAAAAACATTCAGTTGAAAAAATAAATAATCTAATTATAGTTTGGTTAGATAATAAAAAACCAACTCATAATATAATTCTATTTATTTAAATGATGAGTTTGACAGTACATATATTACATATTTTTGCTTCATTATCACTATCAGTTCTTCGGCGGCGGCGGCGGTGGAGGATTTCCAGGATAACCGGATTTTGTTGGGTCATGTTTTGGATTTGGGCCTGGTTCCGGATAATCCATCAGCCCCGGATTATTCTCTCCAACCTATATTACAAATTATTATTTTGCATCATCAACAATTGCTTCTTTTTTTGGTAATTTTTCTCAGCTCTGATTATATATATAGTAATGATTTAAACTGACTATAAATAGTTATTTTAAATCAATGATAATATGGGAGAAAATAAAAATATGTGAAAATTTATTTATTTTATTAGATTGCCTACCTTTTTTAAGGAATATTGGTCAATATGAATAACTCCACGATCATCCTCTCCAAATCCTTTAAACAAATATGAAATATGGAACTTCATATGTATAATTATTTATTAATATTCATATGCCTATCGTGATCAATCATATTATTAGATTGTTTAAGTGTGAAATCCGTAACAATAAGACTAGATCTCGATATTAAAAATGTTAAACTATTTACAAAACATTTTCGAATATCAAATAATATTTGTTTTTTACATCTTAAATATACCATACAACTGTACTATTTCGCGTACTTAAGATGTTTTAAACTATTCTGTATTTACAAATTTAATTACCTGAAGAACACAATAGAAGCAGAAGCAAGAACGACATGAAAACCACCAACTTCATCTTTAAAAGATTTTTGTTGTTGTTCGAAACTAGCACATGCATCTATATATATGCATACCTGCGTAGTTTCCCGTTGGCAAAATAAATGTGTTGGCAAAGTCTATATTTACCATTATGTATCTTTTAATGCATGCATTTATTTTTTGTTAAACTCAGTAAGCACATTATTACAATTCATAAATATTTTGGTCAAAGTTTTTTTTTTATCTTTTTAAAGAATGATATCATATTTATACAAATACAATCTTATATAATACAAATATGTAACACCAAACAAACTGTAGTTATCGACCATTATTCTTTTGCACACACAAATAATAAATACTACATAAATTATGTCATGTATATGAACATATTTAACCCAAAAAAAAATGTATATGCACGACAAAATTCATTAGTAGTTTATGATTGTTTTTTAAATATTATTTGTTGATAAAGCATTAAAATTTGATCAGAGCGTGTATACTAATGATGGTTTGTGAGAAAGAAAAAAAAAACATTAAAACATATGTAATCTACTTTTCACTAGTGACATTTTCAGTCACTTCAAACGTATGATTTCTTGTAGTACAATCAAACGTTAAACCTTTACTTTGATAAAGAAATTGGAAATCTAAAGAATTCACCGTTCGCCCTAGCCGATCTCTCCCACGTCCGAAGACCAAGGCAGTTGCACAAGGTAAGTTTGCGTTTCGAATCAATCCCCTCCGCCGACCAACTTTCCTTCTGATCGAAGTCGCTCTACTCTCTCGAGTCCATCCAGACAACTCGAAGATTCGTCTTTTCAACCGTCCTCCGGCTTGGACTGTGTTGCGGCGAGAACCTTTCCCGAACTTCTCCAGTTAAGCGACTCATGCTCTGCCTCTTTGAAGGTTTTCCGTGCTATCCTGTTCAAGTCTCTGCTTAGTCTCACCGTCAGATGAAGATCTTCTCAGCGCTGCCGTGTCACTGTCATCCGTTGGAACCGCCAGATCCACCAGATCCGCCGGACATATTCGCTCCAAGAAACACCGAACAAGTGACGAGTCCAAGCTCGTGTTCCGGCGTGGCCTCTCCCGGGAGAAATCCCGATCCGTTCTTTCTTCGTGAAGCCAAAGAATGGCAAGAGGGTCATATGAGTAAATCCCAAACATATTTGCTTGTGGTGTCCATACCCTTCCCTAAAACTTTCACAAAATTTAATTGCCAAACCAAGGGTCATCTAAGTAAATCCAAGGCTTTTTCGCCTATGGTGTTAATCCGTGCAGCCTTTTCTCAAGTTGCCTTTGAAAAAATAAATATTTTCTCGGTAGAATCCGATTCTTTACAATTGGTTAGAGTCATCATCTCAAGCTCTTGTGTTCCTGAACTTCATGATATCCTACATCACAATCCTCATCAAAAGATTAGTTTTCACATCTTTCAAGTTTTTCCCAAGATTATCTAATGTTGTAGCTGTTTCATTAGCAAAAACTGCGTTGTATGCTGTTCCAGCATTTTCAGTTTGATTAAATGAAGTAGTTGGTTGCCCAATTAAAAAAAAAAAACTTTACTTGGATTGTTTAATTACTTCAATATTACTTACAATTTTTTTTATAAGTTTAACCTTTCGGGTTGTACAAAATTATGCGTAGGATATTCATGTTCATATCCGTTGTGATTATAATTACAATCGCTCTCCTTTTGAAATTGTAATCAGCATTTTTTATTTATTTATTTTTGGCTGTAATAAACAAAACATTCAACTAGTGAAAACACATTAAACATGTGCAACGAGTGGATCAATTTCTAGTACGGTACATGGAGAACAAAGAAATTCACAAACTTGAAATAAAAAATATTATGTAAAACTTTAAGATTTAATTGGTAATTGTGAGTAAATGGTTATATAGAGTTACATACCTATCAAATAATTAGCATCACTATGTAAAAAGCCAAGAGCAAAACATTACATTTCTTCCTTTTGACTGATTCTTTTTCTATTTCTCAATGATTCGGGGAATCAACTAAACAAAAAGAGAAAATGACAAAAAAAAATCAAATTAAGAATTATGAGCTTTGGGATCGGAAATGCGTCCATCTGCAGAATTTTTTTTTGTTTTTAAATCGAATTTTACGGATTAGCTTTTTTTGCTTTCTCTTATTCTGTGAAGAGGATGAAGACAGGACTTTTCTTACGTTCTACAAGACGATGCAGACAAAGATATTGAGCGGGACACGGAAGAAATTGATTATGGTGCTTCGTGCTTCTTCAGGGATATACTGTGATCTCATCTTCATTATCGAATTTTACAGAGGATGAAGACAGGACTTTTCTTACGTTGTAGAAGACGATGCAGACAAAGATATTTAGCGGAACACGGAAGAAATTCATTATGGTGGCTTCGTGCTTCTTCAGGGATATACTGTGATCTCATCTTCATTATCGATAGCCAAAAAATTCCTACACAAGCTTCGAAAACACAGAAACCAAGTAGCTGAATGGAGCAAGTTAACGACAAGCCTTCACCCATCAACTTTGATGGCGTCACCAAGACATGTGCCACACGTTATTCATATAAAATAATTGCATAAACAATGTAGCTTCAGAATCTGAGACATACGCTTGTTGTAATGGGAAGAAGAAGAGAAGTAGCAGAGACTAGAAAGACGATTTGCATGTAGTTTTCGAATGGTTTTGGAATGGGATCCCTTTTCGAGCAATTCCTCAAAATACCATCGAAACAATTTTTTGGGCCAAAACTACCATCATTGATTTTATTTATCCAAAAATACCAATAATGGTTTTAAAATTTAGTTTTAGTTTTGTGGTATTTTTGTAAAAATCAATTTATTGTTATTTTTAGAAAATAAAACCAGTGTATTTTTTGACCCAAAAAGTTGTTTCCATGGTATTTAAGAGAATTGCCTTTTTCTGCGTTATAAACTAAAATCTCAATCTTGACAAAGGAGAAGTTATAAAATATTTACCTTTGCAAATCTAATTACGTCAAAAAAAAAAAGAAGAAACGGATTCAAACCAAAGAACCCATCTTTGATTTTGTTTTGTTTTTTTTGGGGTTAAAAAACCCATCTTTGGTTATACACACAAACTAAGCAATCAAAGAGGCTCTTGCCATTGCCAGGGCACCTTCATAGGTCCGGTTTGCACCAATTAAACCAACACATGTGCACAAAAACACAGCCCGGAATTGAGCTTTCCTCTGAGAGCTTCTCCTTTTCTAGGCCCCTCCATGAAATTGGCAAACCTTTACGGCTCTCAAACATGTCTGGTGAAACCGAAACCGCCTTGATTCTCCATTTTTCGCTTCTATCATCCTGCACAAGTCCACACACATTCATTGGCTTAACAGAAATTAAGCTTACAACATAGTAAGATCGTTGCACAGACCCCCGGTAGTACATACCTGGTAAAGAACATATTTTATGGGAGGATCAATCTTCATTTCTTCCTCTAGCTCGAATATATGGAGTTTCCACTGCCAATTGCACAAAACTCTTTGAAACTTTCAAAACTAATTCGAAGATGACATATGTAAACTCTAAAGAGCTAATTTAACTTACTGGGCATTGTTTACTGAGCTTCATGATTTCTCCACTGGAGTCTATATCATGTCGTTCTGCAAGACAATCCATAACAATTGACCGAACTTTTTGTAAAACTCAATTTCATTAATATGATATTTACAGTTTGGCAAAAAAAAAAAAACAATTGACCGAACACTATCATAAGGTAGAACACAAGGTAGATTTAGGGGTTGGTCTGGCTCTATTCTCACATCAAACTCAAATAGGAAGGCAAACATATTCTGGTACCAATAAGTTCTTATGAAACAAGGGAAATGAAACCAGTTCCATTTATTGATCAGCACTAGATAAATAAGAATATTAGCATGTCATTAGGTCGATTCATTCAAAGCAATTTCCAGCACTCGAATTGGTTTGGCTACTAGCAGTTTTCCTAGTTGCATCTCTATTCAAAGAAGGCTCAGAACCATGTGATTTTATATAATTAGATGAGATAAAATATTCTCCGGTTGGTTCCCAATGCCTCTGTAGTTGATTCTTCATAATGAATCTATCAAACATGAGAAAAAAATTATTGTCCAATGTAAAAGTCCAAAACATGTATTAATATTTTGTTTGTAATATGAACTTATAGTTAATATTCATGACGAGAAAGTGTTTGTCATTGAGATTTTTCGGTTTGTATAAGGAGCTATTAAATATGAGAGCTTTGGAGTTTCTAACTTGGGTAGGAAAATGTAAAAATATAAATCACATGTTTTAAATTGATTTTGGAATAAAGATATGTCCATAATGTCATGCTCAAAACTTGCACGAATGAATAGTGATACTAAAAACGTATACGAACACGACTCACATATAATTATTTAGTACATTTAATTTTTAAAATTTTGTTATATTTTTATATTATAAATAAAAGGTCCATATTTCATATTTTGCCTAAAATCGTCAATATTATCAAGACGGGCATGTCATCACCCCGATCAAAGAGCCCTTCGAAATCCTGCGCCGGCGAGGATACAACTCCGATTTTGTGTACCATAACAGAATGAGTAATCCGACGAGTCCGCTTGTGACAACCAGAGCTCCGATTCACATGTAGCGTCCTGTAATCTGGATTCCAACTAACAAGGGATAGAATCCTCCAGCAGCGAAAGCTAGTCCAACAATCACGACTTCAGTCAAACTAAGAGTCTTTTCAACATTCACAAGCATCAATGACGCTCTCATAAAACGCAGAAGCTGCGGCTCCAAGTATCCCAGTGCACAGAATCGTAAAGGCCACCAGGTAGGAGGGGAGCTTCGCGTGTAGAATCATGATCGCCGGCGCGGCAATGAGCCCGTCAATGCCGTTTCTCGCAAGTTTGGAGTTTAGTTGAGTCAGGTCCACTGATGGATCTGCTTGAAAGAGAGAGATTTTTTGAGAGATTTCTTTGAGTTGATTTATGAGAGATTTCTTCGAGTTGATTTATGAGAGATTATTCTTCTAACAAACAATTATATAGAAAGAAAACGAAGACGAAGGGGTAAGTTAGTATAAGGAGCTATTAAATATTCATGACGAGAAAGTGTTTGTTATTGAGATTTTTCGGTTTGTATAAGGAGCTATTAAATATGAGAGCTTTGGAGTTTCTAACTTGGGTAGGAAAATGTAAAAATATAAATCACATGTTTTAAATTGATTTTGGAATAAAGATATGTCCATAATGTCATGCTCAAAACTTGCACGAATGAATAGTGATACTAAAAACGTATACGAACACGACTCACATATAATTATTTAGTACATTTAATTTTTAAAATTTTGTTATATTTTTATATTATAAATAAAAGGTCCATATTTCATATTTTGCCTAAGATCGTCAATATTATCAAGACGGGCATGTCATCACCCCGATCAAAGAGCCCTTCGAAATCCTGCGCCGGCGAGGATACAACTCCGATTTTGTGTACCATAACAGAATGAGTAATCCGACGAGTCCGCTTGTGACAACCAGAGCTCCGATTCACATGTAGCGTCCTGTAATCTGGATTCCAACTAACAAGGGATAGAATCCTCCAGCAGCGAAAGCTAGTCCAACAATCACGACTTCAGTCAAACTAAGAGTCTTTTCAACATTCACAAGCATCAATGACGCTCTCATAAAACGCAGAAGCTGCGGCTCCAAGTATCCCAGTGCACAGAATCGTAAAGGCCACCAGGTAGGAGGGGAGCTTCGCGTGTAGAATCATGATCGCCGGCGCGGCAATGAGCCCGTCAATGCCGTTTCTCGCAAGTTTGGAGTTTAGTTGAGTCAGGTCCACTGATGGATCTGCTTGAAAGAGAGAGATTTTTTGAGAGATTTCTTTGAGTTGATTTATGAGAGATTTCTTCGAGTTGATTTATGAGAGATTATTCTTCTAACAAACAATTATATAGAAAGAAAACGAAGACGAAGGGGTAAGTTAGTATAAGGAGCTATTAAATATTCATGACGAGAAAGTGTTTGTCATTGAGATTTTTCGGTTTGTATAAGGAGCTATTAAATATGAGAGCTTTGGAGTTTCTAACTTGGGTAGGAAAATGTAAAAATATAAATCACATGTTTTAAATTGATTTTGGAATAAAGATATGTCCATAATGTCATGCTCAAAACTTGCACGAATGAATAGTGATACTAAAAACGTATACGAACACGACTCACATATAATTATTTAGTACATTTAATTTTTAAAATTTTGTTATATTTTTATATTATAAATAAAAGGTCCATATTTCATATTTTGCCTAAGATCGTCAATATTATCAAGACGGGCATGTCATCACCCCGATCAAAGAGCCCTTCGAAATCCTGCGCCGGCGAGGATACAACTCCGATTTTGTGTACCATAACAGAATGAGTAATCCGACGAGTCCGCTTGTGACAACCAGAGCTCCGATTCACATGTAGCGTCCTGTAATCTGGATTCCAACTAACAAGGGATAGAATCCTCCAGCAGCGAAACTAGTCCAACAATCACGACTTCAGTCAAACTAAGAGTTTTTTCAACATTCACAAGCATCAATGACGCTCTCATAAAACGCAGAAGCTGCGGCTCCAAGTATCCCAGTGCACAGAATCGTAAAGGCCACCAGGTAGGAGGGGAGCTTCGCGTGTAGAATCATGATCGCCGGCGTGGCAATGAGCCCGTCAATGCCGTTTCTCGCAAGTTTGGAGTTTAGTTGAGTCAGGTCCACTGATGGATCTGCTTGAAAGAGAGAGATTTTTTGAGAGATTTCTTTGAGTTGATTTATGAGAGATTTCTTCGAGTTGATTTATGAGAGATTATTCTTCTAACAAACAATTATATAGAAAGAAAACGAAGACGAAGGGGTAAGTTAGTCCGTTACACTAGAACGTCGACGAATTTCGTCTGACTTTTGCGGTTTTAGTGTTCGCAGAGTTTGAGGGTGATATATAATATATTATACTATTTATACATAAATCCTAAATTTATTTTGGTTTAAATATAAAGTTTACCCATGAAAATCAAGACCATGAATATAAATTTTTTGAGGTCCCTTGCAATTTCGTTGCTAAATGCCTCATTCCGATAAAAACAAGTGTTAATCCTCTCACTCATATAACTACTACATAAGTTGTGCGTGGTACATCGCACAATATAAATTTAATACGTCCAAGGAAAGAAAATATCACAACAATCATCATTCATGTCAAAAATATGTAAAAATGCAATATTCATCTTAAGAAAGAGTAAAGATGAATACACACTTACTCTCTTGTATGATCTTAAGACATATTTTTGTCATACCATAGATTTTCTAATAGAATATGAGCAAAGAAAACAATAAACTTGATGGAAAACAAGAATAACAACTAAAAGACTCGTCGTTAACATATAGTTATCCAATTGTGGTTTCACACTTAAGAAATTTGTGGTTTCACATCTTGCAACGGACTACCAACGGTTTAGCAACATATTTTTTGGTTTTACAACGGCTTTCTTGAGGTCTCTTGCAATTCCGTTGCTAAATGCCTTATTCAAAAAAAAAACAAGTGTCAATCCTCTCACTCATATAAATTATAAAATATTGACTAGCTTTATATCATCAAATTCCTCTTAGATTTTTTTTTATGTTCTCCTCTTATTATATTTTCACTTTAATTGTTTAACTTAGATAATTTATTTACTCTTACTTTTTTGGGTAACTTTATTCATTGTCTTCTTTTTATTTATCATGTTATGGTCAATGCAATAATAAATCCTAAGTTAAAATTAAAAAGGTTATGTTATTCTCCTATGGTGATTTGATAAAGTTTTCAAAAAATAAAATGTTCTTTTAATAAATATTTGAAAACCTATATTTCTATTAAATAATTATATTATGTATAAGAAAAATAATTTTTTTTGATGTGTAATCAATAAAATTTGATCAATCCTAGAATATCCGACTTTATTATTTGCCATGACCGTTGAAAAAATAATGTTGTCATTATGTTCGGACTCGGTGTTTTCCGGATGCATCATAAAAAGACAAACCATAATGACGGAATTAAGATCCATAAATCTTTGTATTGTCGGATATAAAATAATATCAAAAGTTTTATGTCAAGGACAAAAGCGGCCTCTTCCGATTCTAATATCGAAGACTCAATCAGCCTTTGTGGTAGGTTGATAACTTTCTGATAATATTATGATTTCCCAAGAAATATTCCACGTCACAGACAAATAAATCATGCAAAGAAAATTTATATCGATAAAAGCTGATATGAGTAAAGCGTATGATCGGGTGGAATGACATTTTATTGAGCACCTTTTGAGAGGAAGTGAATTAGACAAAAAGAGAAATAACTTGGAAAAAAAAGAAACAAAGTAACTTGGACAAAAAGAAAGGAAGTGGGAAGTTTGGATTTGTAGAGAAATGGATTACATGAATGATGTGGTGCATAAAATCAGTATAATACAAGGTAATTATTAACAGTCAACAAAGGGGACAAATATTCTTGAAGAGAGGGCTCCATCAAGGCGATCCCTTATCACCTAATTTATTCATCCTTTGTACATAATTATTGATAGCAAATATACGGAAGGCAGAAAAGGAGAAATCACTCACATGTATAAAGATTGTGAGAGCAAGTTCATCGGTCTCTCATCTTTTTTTTGCAGATGATAGTCTATTTATTTTTAAACATATAGAAGAGTGTCAAACTATCTTACAAAATCTTAAACAATATGAGTCAGTGTCGGGGCAACAAAGAATTTTTCTAAGTCCTCTCTACAATTTTGACATATGCTGAATGATGCAATATGAAATGAGATGAAACAAATTTTAGGGATTTCAAACATTGGTGGTATGGAAACATACCCTATGAATTATGGAAAGCTTGGGGGAGCCAAGAGCAATATTTTAAATTTTATCGTGGAGCGGCATCACGATAAAATTAATGGTTAGACATTGAAATTTGTATCCAAGGGTGGTGAAAAGGTTTTATTTAAATCAGCGGCATCGACAATACCAACATACATTATGTCATGTTTTTGTCTACCTAAAGTTATAACCGGAAAACTAACAAGTGCGGTGGCACAATTTTGGTGGAACTTTAATGGGCAACAAAAAGGTATGCATTGGATATCGTGGAAAAACTATGTTGCGGTAAAACGGATGGGACTGTTGGTTTCAGAACAATCGATGATTTTAAAACTGCATTATTTGCAAAAAACTATGGCGGTTAATTGATAAAGCGGGTTCATTGTTCGAACAGGTCTTTAAGGGTCGATATTTTCGGAAAACTATCCATTTAAACCCTATAAGATCTTACTTTTCGTCATATATGGAGGAGTATTGTATCTGCTAGACCTCTGGTTAAAAAGAGTTAATTAAAAGAGTTGGTTCAGGTTGTTCCATCTCCGTATGGAACGACCCATGGATACCAACCTCTAGCCCGCGGTCATCAATGTGTAAACTGTATAACTATTATCCTAATCTCATGGTTAATCATCTCGTTGACCAAGTGAAACGAACGTGGAATATGACAATATTAAATGTAATTATAGATCTGACGGATGTTCCAATTATTCACAACATGCCCATAAGTAGTACTTTTATAGACTAGATACTTTTGAATGATATTTTATAAAATTGGGAAGATATACGGTTAAGTCAGGTTATAGCATTGAACAATATTTTCCATCTAATGGTCCCAAACACAACTCTATAGACCAGATGTGAAAAATTACAAGAATATACATGGAAACTAAAATGTCTGCCGAAGTTACGATATTTTATTTGGCAATAAATATTGAGATATCTTTCGGTTTCAACAACCTTGCGAGCTAGATGAATTAATTGTGATAAACATTGTGTACGGTGTGGAGCGGAACAAGAATCAATCAATCACACTTTCTTTAAAAGATAAATTGTTCATACATATCTACACAGTTAATTATGTGTAACCAATTATATTATGAAATTGGTTTTAGTTTATATATTAAATGATACTTTTTAGAATTTTTTTTTTAATATTCGTGTTGTTAGACAAAAAAAAATATTTTTTTTTGTCATCTAATTTTACTAAGTTAAATTGTAAATGTGTAGTACAACAGATTCATCATCCACAGAACCAAAACAATTTATATCGTGAAACAGATGGAGTTTTTTTTTCTCCATTATGGGTTCTCTTTCATAGGATGCGGAGGATGTCCAGGACGACGTCTTCTGAAACGTGAACCACCAGGTACGTTGGGATCCGTTGGTGGATAGTCCATAAACTTCTCAATACTCTCTTCAATCTGTATTACATATTTTTGCCCCAATAGCAATTACTATAAATTTATTTGTTTAAACGATGGCAATAGTTATTAGCGTTAATTAGATAGATAGCCAAATTCTGATTCAACATTAGGAAAAAAACGAGAGCCAAACGTGTAAATAAGGGTTGATTTTTTCTCTGTACTTTTAATAAAGAGCAAGGATAATGTAAAAATAACGTGTTATCTGAAAGTTAGCACGTTAAGTGGTATCAGAAAGGTTAACAAAAAAGGATAACATAAAAATTTGAAAAAAAATGCGCAAAAACTGTGGCCGCTTGTGGTATTTTGCTTATTAAAAAAAGAAAGCCATAGTCATTTTTGCCAGTTCTGACCAAAAATTTAGTCATCTACTGCATATACTCTTAGTTATTATAAGCAAATAAAAAATATGAAATTACACATGTTTTATTTTAATTATTTTATCGCTTACCTTTTCTGGGGAATATTGATCAGTATGAGTAACTCCATGGTCCTCCTCAAATCCTAAGAAAAAAATATGTAAGATGTAAGTATATATATATTTTTTTATTAATACAAGGTGTATAATATTAATATATCGATTGAGATAACACATTATTAATCTGTGAGTGTGAAACCCATAAGAATCAGACTATATTTTTATTTAAAAAAAATTCGGAGTATATTTTGGGTAGTAAATGCTTACCACTATATATTAGGGGTGGGCATTTTAATCGAACCGAACCGAACCAAACCGAACTCAAACCGACCCAAACCAAACCATAGTTAATATCCAACCATTTGGTTAAAGTTTTTCTCAATCCGAACGGTTCGGTTTGGTTCGGTTGAAAACCGAACCGAACCGATAAACCAATGTGTTTTTGTTAATTAGTTAATTAATAATATTAAAAATAATAACACATATGGGGATAGTTTTATATTAATGCTATAAGCCTATAATGACTCATATAAGAGATTAATAATCATTGATTTGTATAATTAACTTATATTTAAATTATTGGGTTGTTGTAGATTCAATTTAGTGGCATGAGAGAGACGAAACCATGAATTTTTTTATTTTTTAATTTTGATTAAGTGGAATAATTTCAGTTTGGTTTTAAAATTTTAGGGAATGATTTTTTTTTATGACTTCGTTTTGTTTACGTTTCGTTAGGATTCTTGTTTTTATAAGTTGATTTTTTTAAACCGAACTAAAACCAAACCAAAGTACAACCGAACCGAACTAAACCAAACCGAACTAAACTCAAACCGAACACAAACCGAACCAAACTTATTTCGGTTGAGTTCGGCTAGAGTTTTATTCAACCCGAATCAACCGAACCGAACCGAATCCGAACCGAATCCAAAATTAAACCGAAATGTCCACCCCTACTATATATACATCGAAAATCAAATAGCTATTTTTGATGATTTTCTATATATATATAGCATATAAAGTTGCAACCCTTTAAATTTAGCAAGGATTATTGGTTTATGAATTTTAATCGATTTGAAAATTCAAATAAAACATAAATTTTAATTTGTGATTACCTAGAGAACACAATGGTAACAAAATCAGGAACGAGATGAAAACCACCAACTTCATCCTTATATATGTGAGAATCCCTTTTGTGAATCGGGTTTAAAAAAACGAAATTGAGACTATATTTTTATTTAATAATGTGTAATTAAATACGACATAAGATGAAAAAACCAAGTGAATTTTTTTATTTATTGATGAGTTTGGGAGAAGTTTCTAGGGGTCTTTGTAGGAGAAGATATCCAATTTATAGCCTCCTAATATGCCATACATAACCATTAATTTGAAAATTCAGTCACAAATTAATTTTGAGGTTTGACCATTGATTCATATATTTTATACCATTCAAATCAAATATTTTGGTTGAATTTTTATAGAAAGAAAAATAACATATTTGTTATACATCAAATTATTAAATTCCAAATGATTATTGAATCATAATTAGAAAAGAACAATCAGAAAATATAAATTACACAATATTGACTAGTTTTTTTTTTTTTTTTAATAATATCAAATATTATCAATTACAAATTACGAAGACAAATACAATTCCACCGGCCTACAAAAATCTACGATCAACGGTCTCCCTGCACCATGCTCGTGATGGAGCACTTTACCCTTGACACGCTGGACCACGACGAGTAGTTATACTTGCATCGCGCTGGAAATCGCCTGAAAATTTCCCTCCTGTAATTTGCATTCTCTGGGAATCGAACTCCCTACCTCTGGATGTAGAAGCATTAGTGAACCCTAGATCGACCACTGGAACGAGGGAGCTTCCACTATTGACTAGCTTTATATCATCAAAATTTCTCTTGGATTGTTTTTAGGTTCTCCTCTTATTATATTTTCACTTTAATTGTTAAACTTAAATAATTTATTAACTCTTACTTTTTTGGGTAACTTTATTCCTAGTCTTCTTTTTATTTATCATGTTATGGTCAATGCAATAATAAATCCTAAGTTAAAATTAAAAAGGTTATGTTATTCTCCTATGGTGATTTGATAAAGGTTTCAGAAAATAAAATGTTCTTTTAATAAATATTTGAAAACCTATATTTCTATTAAATAATTATATTATGTATAAGAAAAATAAAAAAATTTGATGTTTAATCAATAAAATTTGATCAATCCTAGAATATCCGACTTTATTATTTGCCATGACCGTTGAAAAAATAATGTTGTCATTCTGTCCGGACTCGGTGTTTTTCCGGATGCATCATAAAAAGACCAACCATAATGACGGAATTAAGGTCCATAAATTTTTGTATTGTCGGATATAAAATAATATCAAAAGTTTTATGTCAAGGAAAAAAGCGGTCTCTACCGAATCTAATATCGAAGACTCAATCAGCCTTTGTGACAGGTTGATAACATTCATATAATAGTATGATTGCCCAAGAAATATTCCACGTCATAGACAAATAAATCATGCAAAGAAAAATTTATGGCGATAAAAACTGATATGAGTAAAGCGTATATCGGATGGAATGACATTTTATTGAGCACCTTTTGAGAAGAAGTGAGTTAGACAAAAACAAGAAACAAAGTAACTTGGACACAAAGAAAGGAAATGTAGTTTGGATTTGCAGAAAAATGGATTACATTAATGATGTGGTGCATCAAATAAGTACAATACAATGTAATTATTAACAGTCAACAAAGGGGACAAATATTCCCGAAGAGAGGGCTCCATCAAGGCGATCTCTTATCACATAATTTAATCATCTTTTGTACAAAATGATTGATAGCAAATATACGGAAGGCAGAAAGGGAGAAATCACTCATATGTATAAAGATTGCGAGAGCAAGTCCATCAGTCTCTCATCTTCTTTTTGCGGATGATAGTCTATTTATTTTTAAACAAATAGACACTACAAAAAAGCATGTATTACATCACTTAAATTGTATCACAAAAGTAAATGATATTATTTTGAATCATTTATTATCAATTGATATAAAAAATGTAGTTTAACATCAGTTGATAATTTACTTTACTATTACTTCTAGTCCGATTTGATAAGTTCACAAAACATCTTAACATCAACTCCCGTTGGATAAAGATGTTTTGCCTATCTAGGTTCTTTAAGAAATTTAATCAAACACTTTCGGTGCGTTAAATATCCTAAGATCATGAACTAAGCGATCAATCCAGTTCAAGCACTAAGAACAACCTAGATGAAGAATCCAATAGATAATTCCCTAATTAATCAACCCTAACTATTGATTCAAAATCCTTTGAAACCCTAAACCTAACTAAACGATTACTCACTCGTAGTTGCAGAGAAAACACTCAGAGGTGAAGAAGAAATCATAATCCAATAGAAATAATAAACTAGGGTTCAAAAATCTTCTCAAAAGCTTGTAGAGTCGGAGATTCGTCTAAAAAAAAAAAGATGTAAAAGTCTGTAGAAAATAAAGCTTAACCTTAGAAAGTGGCTTAAAATAAGTTTAAATATGTCATGGGTCGAATTAGGTCGAGTTGGGATGATTCCAAGGCAAAATAGGAAGTTAAAAACTGTCTTTTCGTTAGAAAAGTGGATCGATCGATCCCAGGGGGATCGATCGATCTGGTCTTGATCCGGTCGATCCAGACGAGTCTGATCGATTTGGAAAATTTCTGCAAAATTGGATCGATCGTTCCAAGGGTGGATCGATCGATCCAGGCCCCCTCTCTGCGCATGCTTCTTATGCTCGCCAGACTGGACTGTCTTCACAAAAACGGGCATAACTTTTGATCGCACCGTTGAAATGGACTCAAACTACTTCCAAATGAAAGCTAATTCATTTCTATATATTTTTAAAAAAAAATTGAGCTCAATCCATCAGTGGAAAGTTATTCAACGAATGCCAAACTTCTGACGTCTCTACATGATTCTGCATCTCCATATGCTCATTTTTACCCAAAACGGCTCATTTTCTCCTCAAGTCACCTAAAACCTGAAAAGACTCGATCAAGGACTAAAAGGCTCTTAAAACAAACTTTGACTCGATAAAAGACACAAAAACGAAGGTTAGAAACCGGTAAAAACATGGTTTATCACGTAGTCATCCGTTTGCAAAATAAATGTGTTGGAAAAGCCAATATTTACCTTTATGTATTTACCCATTATGTATCTTTTAATGCATGCATTTACTTTTTGTTAAACTTGAAAAACTGGAACACGTATACGATGAATAAACGATAGGGTTCTGCAAATACCTAATTGCTTTTATTAGAAATCGTTTAAACAAACTTCTTACAATTTGTTTATTCATGATTACACGACACCAACACGCTGGTTCGTCACTGACCAATTCCTAATCTACCCGATATCACCTGCACATCAACAACTATATATGTGATTTCTCTTTGTCCACTCACCAAAACCTTAAAGCACGTAGTGCAGTCACATCTCTAATTTTCGATCAAGAAAACCTAGCTGCTCCTCCGCTATAAATATTCTCCAACATCGCTTGTTGAGAATATATTGTTTCAGATCTTCCGAATATCTCCAAATCTTTGTTTCCTCAAAGTTGAGATTCTCTGTCCCGTAATGTCTTGTGTCTCCAGCTCCAATCAGCTTCCGCCACGTCATTCATGTTTCTATTAATCATTGCGCCTTAAATCCAAAGTCTTATGTTGCACAGTAATTCAGTTGTGCAAAACACAGACTCAACAAAACTCAGTAAGCAAATTTATTACAATTCATAAATCTTTTTAAAGAAGTTTTTAAAGAATGGTATCATATTTATACAAATACAATCTTCTTATATAATACAAATATGTAACGCGAAACAAACTGTAGTTATCGACCATTATTCTTTTGCACACACAAATAATAAATACTACATAAATTCTGTCATGTATATGAACATATTTAATAAAAAAAAAATGTATATGCACGACAAAATTCATTAGTAATTTATGATTTTTTAAAAAATATTATTTGTTGATAAGAAAGCATTAAATTTTGATCAGAGCGTGTATACTAATGGTTTGTATTAATAGCGATGTGTTATAGATGTGAGAAAGAAAAAAAATACATTAAAACATATGTGGTCTACTTTTCACTAGTGACATTCCAGTCACTACAGACGTATGATTTCTTGTAGTACAATCAAAAATATTATGTAATTGGTAATTGTGAGTAAATGGTTATATAGAGTTACATTACCTATCAAATAATCAGCATCACTATGTAAAAAGCCAAGAACAAAACATTACCTTTCTACCTTTTGACTGATTCTTTTTCTATTTCTTAATGATTCGGAGAATCAATTAAACAAAAAGAGAAAATGACCAAGAAAATCAAATTAAGAATTACGAGCTTTGGGAGTGGAACATGATCAGAGGTTTAGAGGATCAACTTCCGAGTTTCGCTCCTTCATTGGACTCCACTCTTCTGCCTCTGCAATAAACATTAGCGAGCTCTTAGTACCATTTACCACAAATTCGGTCTCTATTTTTCTACACTCTTAAAATATAAATGGACGTAGTGTCTTCAGAGTTTTGGGTTATATCTGCATATAAGACCATAAGAGAAAGCAACAAAAAATAAAAGTATCGATTGGGAATGGAACGTACTTGGCTTTTCGGAGATGACCATAAGTCGCCGTTGTAATATAGAGGCTACAAAGAGGAAGATTGAGCACATACCAAACATGATTGTAATCGGAAATGCGTCCACCTGCAGAACCAGCATTTTTATTTTTATTTTAAATCGAATTTTACAGAGTAGCTTTTTTTGCTTTCTCTTATTCTGTGAAGAGGATGAAGACAAGGACTTTTCTTACGTTGTACAAGACGATGCAGACAAAGATATTGAGCGGGACACGGAAGAAATTCATTATGGTGCTTCGTGCTTCTTCAGGGATATACTGTGATCTCATCTTCATTATCGATGGCCAAAAAATTCCTACACAAGCTTCGAAAACACAGAAACCAAGTAGCTGAATGGAGCAAGTTAACGACAAGCCTTCACCTATCACCTTTGATGGCGTCACCAAGACCTGTGCCACACATTATTATAGGGTCAGTGTGCATATAAAAAGATTGCATAAACAATGTAGCTTCAGAATCTGAGACATACGCTTGTTGTAATGGGAAGAAGAAGAGAAGCAGCAGAGACAAGAAAGACGATTTGCATGTAGTTTTCGACTCTGAGAGACGAGCGGGCCATGAGACGAGCTGCAAGGGAGCTTCCTAACATCGAGGCCAACATGAATGTTGCAAAGACGAAGCCATGTGGAATTTCTTCGTCGTTTGGGCTGAGAGCTGGTGTCCAGAGGAAAACAAATGTGTACATTGAGGCTTCAAACAGAGACTGAATAGCGCCCAGCAATGCAATCTTTTCATCTAAGAAATCAACATAGACTGTGTTAGAGATAATGAGGAAACATAGCTTTCAAATTTGATGCGGGATTGGACGAATGGAGACGGGAGTATATTCAGAAGCATCTGAGTCAACAGGTTTAAAGTTAACTTTGAACCTGCCTGAAGCAATTGCTATGGCAGCGACTTTGAACTGAGTCAGCAAATCTTTGCTGTCAGATGAATCTCCGAAATTCTCAGACCATGTTGTCAATATGATGGCCATTCCAATGGCAAGAAAACACGCAGCAGCGTCAAAGGGAGCAACAGGACCAAAGGAAAAAGTATCGACAAGAAGATTTCCAAACAACCCGGAGAGAATAGCCACCAGACCATTCCCAAGGAAAACAGCCTTAGAGAACGTCAGTGAAAGCCACTGTTGCTCAAAATTTCTCTGTGCATAGTTGTTCAGAAAAGCAAAAAATTTGCATCAGCCATGGCTAAAACTAAGATAATCCTTCAGAAGCAACCAAGTCTTTACTTTCTTTATCATCCCATTTTGTATAAAGATTGCAAGTGAGCTTTGATATGTTATAGAACAATTTGAAGTCCAGAAATGAAAGTTTTGATATACCACGGAATTTACAGCCATCAAGAATGGACTGTGTTGACTGTGCCACTCATCACACTAAATGAGAAACAGACATGACTTGGAGGAAGACTATGTTTTAATCAAACAACTAACAAGTATTTAAAGGAATTTCCGCAGGAACCAAACTGACAAAATACATTTCGAATACCTAGACTGACTGATATGCACATGGTGATAAGAGTAATAAAGCTAAGGCTTACCTTGTTATGCTCTGCAATGAGCCAAGATTCGAAGGCTGAAAACAAGAGAGATGTAGCAATACCACCCAAGATACGGCCGACCATCAAAACTCTGTACTGTGGAGAGTGCTTGGTGATGCAGCTTAGTATGTAAACTATGCAGTATGTAACACATGCCCTCTTTCGACCCCTGAATCCAAAACACACAGAGATATTATTAGCCTAGACATAGTTCTCCTCTAATAACACGGACTTGAACTTAAAAGGAAGAAACTTCTCACTGTTTGTCAGCCAGAGATCCAACGATGGTTCCAAACAACATCGAGGAGCCGAAACCAGCAATGAACAGCTGACCAATATCTCCTTTTCCGAAACCATAAGTGCTGTAAAGGTAATACACATAAGGACCCTGAAGCCAATCCCCAGCTGTAGCAACATAATCATATATATATATATATATATAAGTGCGTATCAGCAAGAATTGATCCATTCAAGAACAATCATACTACCATCAATAATTGCTTCATTATTGGTTATAACAATATTATCTTCTTCAATTCAGCAAAACCCCTAAAAAATGAAACACATAATGTATCAGGTGATAATCACTGGCCCTAAATCTTTGATCTACGATACATTTGACACTGGAGATGATGCAGAAAACGAATCTGCCAGAATAATTGGCACCAGATTTAGTATGAGCTACAACAAGAAATCCATCAAATGGATGACGAACAGAAGAAAACGTATACATAAATTGTATCTGCATCTGGATTCGATCTAGTAAAGAAGTGGAAGACGCCAAAACCAAAAAAAAAAAAAGAAGAACTCGGAGAAATTTCACTTTCGTCCAACACCGGATAACGAAAGACAGACACAGTACTACTTAGATCAGATCCATAACAGGAAACAGCAAACGAAATTGCAGGTGCCGACGAATTACAGAGCATATAATTTCACAAGTAAATAGAAAATGAAAGGGGAAACGATTTCGCATCTGAGAAATAATGGCGGAAATAAGTACCCATCATGATAGAGAAAACGACGAGGTAATTGTTCTTGAAGGAATTGAAGGAAGAGGAAGTGTTGATCCGATCCTTGTTTGTCTTGCTCAGTTCCAACGCCGCGACTACGGCAGCCATGGCTCCGAACACCAAGTAGTAGAAAACTTCCATTGTTGCTTTCGCTTCTCTCTCTCTCTCTGTCTCTCTCTCAGAGTTAGAGCTACGGAGAAGAAGAAGAAGAAGGAGGCAATGTCACCGGGGAAATGTTGAGATGCCCTTTTCAGAACAACATTATTCACATATGGGATCAAATGGGGTCTTCTTCTCAGATACCACTTTTCTGAGATTTTAATCAAAATCTACTCGTTATAATTGTAATGAGAAAGTTACCAAAAAACCAGAACAAAATAATGATATTTACAGGTTTTACCTGGTGTGATTCGATTCTCCACCCGATTACAGTCGACCGGATAGCACATACGCGGGTTTGACCCGATTTCACACGATTCAGTTTATTTTTTCTTCAAAATTCATAAATTCAAGTTACTGCAAATTTCATAAATCGATTACCCACCGCATAACTCGGGAAAATTCAGGAATTCTCCCCAAATCCCTTTCCCTCCCCGCATTCACCTCCTTCACTCAGACAATGGTGGAAACCCAACGGTCGAAGAGAAGTTTGCGAAACCCTAATAGCGGTGCAAAGGAGGCGAAAGTGCCGGAGAATCCGAAGAAGGATGAGAATCCGGCGAAAGCGAAGGTTTATGTGGGGAAGAAGAAGAATCCTGAAAAGAGGGCGGCGAAGAAGATGAAGATCGGCCCAAACGAGGATTTGCATGTGGCGGAGACGGTGGTTCCGACGGCGGAGGAAGGTTCATCTTCGGTTCCGGAGACGGTGGTCGAAGCTTCTACTTCGAAAGTGAAGGTTTATGCGAAGAAGAAGAAGAATCCGGTGGTTCCTCCTGTGGTTCCTCCGGTGGTCGAAACTTCTACTATGGTGGTTCCTCCGGTGGTTGCTTCGGTTCCTCCGGTGGTGAATGCTTCATCTTCGCTTCCTCTGGTGGCCGTTACGAGTGGTGGGTGTACGAATCAGGATGAAAAAGAAGAGAAGGAGTCTGAAGAAGAAGAAGAAGAAGAAGAGAGCGGTGAAGAAGACGAAGAAGAAGGAGAGGCAGCAGCCAAGGGCAAGGAGATAGCCAATGACTCGAGTGGAGAATCAACTGAAGCAACCGAATCTGAATATGAATCGGAGAGTGAGGTAAGAAGCAATAGGGAAAACTAGTAGAAATAGGGAATAATGTGTAGGGAAAACTAGTAATACTTGGAGCAATATGACAACTAGGGAATACTTGGTAACTCTATTTGGTATATTCGTGATACATGTGATAAATAGGATAACTGGAGACTACTTAGTAAAACTATATTAGTATAACTTTGGAAAACTTGGTAAAAAATGTAGGTGTAGAACTTGGTAAAACTATAGTAGTAACTCTAGGAAAACTTGGTAAAACTGTATGGCATAATTTTTGTATAACTGAGTGAAGTTGATTGTTATTTTACAGATTGAGCAGAGGTTGATGGCACTAAAACCAAATAGTTTGTACCTCCCTACTAGCAGCTATCAGCATCCTGTGAAGGTAGGGACACGGTGCTATCTCAAAGACGTGTTCAAAACGCTTGACGGCCTGAACCCGCCCCTGACCAAAAGAGAGAGGGAATGGTTTGTCTCGCATCCTCAGTTCAAACACCTGTTCCACATGCCTAAGGACCATAACCACAAGGTTCAAGGCATGTGGATGCTTGTGTTGCGAACAGCCGAGATCCTGAAGACGAAGGAAGTTTGGTTCGTTGTAAATGGAGTTCCTGTGCGTTATGGCCTGAGGGAACACGCCTTGATCTCGGGTTTGAACTGCCGAAACTATCCTCTTGGATATAAGGAAATGGGTAATATGAATTTCATCACGCGTCATTTCGGTACGGGAACGGTGAGGCAGGAAGACGTGAAAGCAAAGCTTGAAGAAATGGGAGCTGGTAATGACAGATTGAAGATGGCTGTGTTGTTCTTCCTTTCGAGTATAGTTTGTGCACAAACAAAGACTGGAGATGGTGCACCCGACGTTTTGGAAGTGTTTAAAAGGGTTGTGGATGATCTTGAGTATTGTAGGACATTTCCTTGGGGGAGATTTTCTTACGACTTCATGGTGAAGGAGATCATGCACACGGTGGGACATTTTCAAGCCAAAGGGGGGGGGGGGGGGGGGTGAAGGCAGGGACACAGTGGCCCATTCCTGGATTCTGTATTCCTTTGGAGGTAAGTACAATGATTATGATAATGTTGATGTTTCTTTAATTCAAAGTAAGTCTTACAACTCATAATTGTTTTGTAGCTACTAGCGTTTGAGGCGATTCCTCAATTGGGAAAACGATTTAGGGAGAGTGTCCCAGAAGCAGACTCGATGTGTCCGAGGATGTGTAAGTCGAAGTTCAAGAAAGGAGATATGAAAGGCTTTCCGATTGAGGCAATCAATGAAGAACTTGGTACTACTAAGGTAAGTTGTACCTTGCATTTAAACATTTATTTAAGTTGGAAACATTTATTGGAGTTGGAAACATTTATTTGAGTTGGAAACATTTATTTGATTCCTTCACAGCAGGACATTGACAGCCTCGTTTCAATCAGTTTGAGAGAGGAAAATAATCTATTGGATCAAATTTTAGAGGAAGACGAGGATCGTGATGAAGATGATCTCGTGGTTGATAGTTGGATCAATCGCCTGGCCGGAGGTTACACTATCTTCTTTGAAGACCTGTTTGATCAAGACGTTGTTGCGCGTGCCAAAAAGGATAAGGAGATGGAACGAGTAGAGGCCCCACCGGTGCAAACACCTCCAACCGAATTAGCCGAGATCTTGAAGAGCATAAAAGAGATTCAGGAGAAGGTGAATGGATTTGATGCAAGATTGGCTGTCGTGGAAGCATCTATGGAAGAGTAGAGAGCGAGGAATGGGTAGATGTTGGCTGTTTCTCTCCCTTTTGGTTGTTTGTAGAACTTATTTCTCGGTTATTTGTTGGACATAGAACTTGGTGTTGGTTTAAACTTTTGTGGTGGTTTATAGATAGATCTTATGTTGATATTCGTAAAACTATGTTGGTTTAAACTTTTGTGGTGGTTTGTAGATCTTATGTTGATATTGGTAATCTCATGTTGGTAATGCTTGGTAATACTATGTTGGTAATACTATGTTGGTAATTCTTGGTAATACTATGTTGGTAATACTTCGTAATACTTGGTAAAACAAGATTCTCATAAACAAAGCCATTGAGCAAACATAATATGTCTTATACAAAATAGAAATGAAGTTTTGGGATTACATAATATGTCTTATACAACATTTTAGACAATGGAACAACAACTACTTAAATCTCATTTTGCATTTCTTCAATCTTCTTTTGCATTTCTTTAATCTTCTCGCTCTGCTCTTCAACCTTCCGAATTAGCTTCGAAATCTCTTGCTCGACACCAAAAACCCACGGCTGGCGAAAGTGGACTCCATCATCCTAGCAATGAACATTCAAATAGTTTTACCTAGTTTTACTAGTTATTCGTCGAAGAACATTCGAATAGTTTTACCTAGTTTTACTAGTATTCCCCAGAAAAAACCTAGAAATGAAATTTTACCTTAAATTCGTTGCAGGTGAAGTACCTACTGCCCGGTAAAGTGTCGAAATCATTCTGAAACTTTGGCTGTGTGGAGACATCTTGCGTGATTTGTCCACCACAAGGGCATTTCGTTGGAATCCCATATTGGGCGTCGGCGATGAAGCCAAGCATGTCGAAATGCTCCTTCATCTGCTTAATCTCCTTACTACGCCTCCTCTCCTCCTCGTATGGTTCAACGCAGAAGTTGTCCGTGTGGTGATAGCTACTTCCCATTTCGATTTTAGATTTCGTGAAGGAAGAGAAAAGGAGAGAGAGAGAAGAGAGAGAGAGAAGAGAGAGAGAGAGAGAGAGAGAGAGGGAGAGAGAGAGAGTTGCGATTTCAATTTTTGGAGACAAAAGAAACCTTGGCAAAAATATTGGTCAAAGTTGAAACCTCGGCAAAAAAATTGAAAAATTGAATTTTTTTTTTGAAATTTTCGAAATTTCAAATTTCGAATTTCCCTCAAAATATTTGGTCATAGTTGTCCAGAGGATACTAGTATTACGAGTTTGGGTCATAGTTGTACTTTTGCTGGTTTTATGTTTATCTAGTATTACTTGCCCTTAAGATATGTTCTACTAGTTTTACAGAATAGATAAGTGCTTAGACATATAATTATGATTGTTTTATGCAGTCATTTGCGTCAAATCAGTATTTAGGTTAGTAGGTCTTCCGAAACTGACTATGACTATGTAAATGCTTTTAAAACTATAAGGACATTGTTGTGTAAGTGTTTCCACAACAACTCATAAAAAGATTGGAATTTAATATTTTCTTTTTTTAATGCTACTCTCTTGATGTTATAACATTTTATTCGACACCAAAATCATTTCAAGTATTTTATGTCGGTTGAATAATTACGTGCACCTTGAAGATAAGGTATAGTGATACCGAGTTATACCTAGTTGTTTCTACCAGAACATAATCTCTGAAGATAAAGTATAGTGATACCGAGTTATACCTAGTTGTTTCGAGGACATAAGTAGTTTTACATAATGAAATACCAGTTGTACTGAGTTGTTTTACAGAACAAAAGCTAACAAAGATCACAAGTTCTTATCTCCAAATAAAATCCAGGGTAGTGTTCTTCGACGCCTTCTATTCGGTGTCCTTCGATAACGCCTTTCTCCTGCTGATGGAAACCTCGTCACTCTCCTCCTACCCTTGTTTATCTTGCGATCCGGAGGTAGGATTTGCTTCTCTTTGATGTAATCGGGGACAATACATGCAGACATATCCGGGACAACATAAATGGACCTGTGATAAGCCAATGCCCACAACTCCGTCCAATAATATTTCAAACACAACTCATGAACTTCTATTTGGGTATCACGACAACTAACTCCACCACCATTTTTCCTGAATGAGATGTATGCTGCTAGTGCGTGGAGACAAGTATACTTCTGAATATCGAAGAACCTACAAGAGCAACTCTTCCTTTCCAAGTTCACCAAATAAACCTTAGTATCAATATCAACGACTTCGTATTCGAGCTCGTAACTGTTTACCTCCCTCACGGTTAATTTTTTAGCAGTAGCCCAGTTATCATGCAAGAAGTTCTCAACCAAAGGCACCAGTTTGTTATCAACATGTCCGGACACAGCCTCTTTCCTATGCTCGTTAAACCAATCAGAAAACTTTGCAATGATTGTATCCAGCATGGGTATTAAGGAGTACTTCCTCGCGTTGTTAAAAGTGTTATTCAGAGATTCCGCAGAATTGCTCGTGTCTAGGTTGTATCGGGCACCGGGAAAAAAACATCTTGACCATTTTTCCTTCACGGTGACCATCATCATCCTCTCTCACCTCCTCTTCTTCATTTGCTTGTCTGTTGTCTACGTACAACGTCAAGGCATTAGGTCCTATTTCATCATCACTTCGATGGTCATAGTTCATACCATACGAGCTTTTCCCCGGTATCGACTGTTCCGAGGGCAACTCCGGTCTAGTCATGACCTCCACATTCAAAACAGGTCTACGGTTCTCTTTATCAACGGTCATTACATAGCCAGCAAGATCTTCATCATCATCAGTACTCAAATGTTCTTCACATCCAACCACCATAGGAAAGTAACTTAATTCCAATCTAACTTTACTTTCATCTAACGCATGCTTCTTGTATAGCCTACCTTCTACCTTCTCCAAAGTTATCTCCTCTTTCAACACTACACTATAAATGCGCCCCTGCCATTTATAATAGATGCAGACGCTGTTGCTCATTCTATCATGCGAAAACAACACCAAACAACTCAATATATATTTATAGTTGTACCCAATTTTATACTAGTTGTACCCAATTTTATACTAGTTGTCCACAGTATTACGAAGTTGTCCTCTGTTATACCACCATTTTAATTAATATATGATTATTCACAGTGATACCTAGTTGTCCCTAGTTCTCCTCGCGCAGGAACACAAATTTATTCGATTTCGGGTTCCAATCTACATACAATCCACAACGACTCTACCTCTAAAATGCATTTATACTCAACTTAAAGTCTCAATCGACCCAGAATCATTGCTAAACAACAATGTGCAAACTCATCAATTGAATCTCAAATCTCTAATGCAATGGAGCTCAATGAGAGTTCAATGGAGCTCATTGGAGATCGAGAGAGAAGCACAAACCTCGCTGGAGATCGACGGAGGCAATGACTGTTGGCCGGAGACGCGACGGCGCTGACGTCGGATCTGGATTCCTCCCGCGTTGAGTTTTCCGTTTTTTTTTTCTTTTGATCAAACCGAATTTGACGGGTTAGCTGGGTTTGGATCAAACTTGGGTAGGGAATTTGACTGGGTTTGGATAGGGTAAATTTGTAATTTTACTTACTCATTAAAAGGGGAAAGTGGTATTGAGATTAAGTGATGGTAGTGTTGGTTTTTTTTTTCTAATAGTGGTATGGGAGGTGATTATCCGATCAAATGCACAAACGCTACCTTTACTGAAAAAATGTTCAGATATGCCACCTTTCTAAAAATTAATTTAGTTTTCATTTTTTTAAAATCAAAAACTCGTCAAAATACAAGTTTGTCCTTCTTACATTCTGTTAATTACAACCCAACCACGATAATACCTACCCATTTCCCACCCTTCAACCCGATACAATATAAATCCCTAATTTCCCAATTTCTTCTCCCTAATTTTCATAAGTCCGACAGAAGTTAAACGGATTCTTCCCATCTCGACCCCTAATTCCGATTGTTCTCCGGCGATCTCTGTCTCCGGGTCTATCTCCTCTCATTCTTCGCAATCGTCTTCATCTCCTTCTTCTCCATCGTTTCTTCTTCCACCTCTATAGTCTCGGGATAAACCGACGTCGCCATGGCTCGGGTTAAAGCATCTGGTACAGGACCAGTGTATGAATCCTATGGGTCGACAGAAGGCCGCGAAGATCCAGGCGGAGCAGGAGACTCACATAATCCCACAGAAGAATCTCCCAATCGAACTGCAGAGAGGACTGAAGACGAAGCCACAATAGAAGCAACCAATAGCACTGAAGAGAGGACCAAAGGTGGCTTCAATATTGAAGCCACCAATCGCACTGAGTCTTCTGCCAAGCCCAGTGATGAAGCATCCATTCACACTGATGAAGAACCCATCACTGAAGACGCAGAAGCAACCTATCGCATTGAGTCTTCTGCCAATCGCAGTGATGAAGCACCCATTCACACTGATGAAGAACCCATCACTGAAGACGCATAAGCAACCAATTGCATTGAGTCTTCTACCAATCGCAGTGATGAAGCACCCATTCACACTGATCAAGAACCCATCACTGAAGACGCAGAAGCAACCAATCTCAGGGAAGAAGTACCCATTCGGACTGATGAAGAACCACGCACTGATGGACCCAACCGCACTGAAGTTGAAACGAGCACGGTTGTTGAAACGGAAGAGAATAAGTCAAATGATGGTCAGGAGGATGGTGATGGGGAAAAAGGAGCAGAGAGAAAATCAAGTAAGGAAGATGACAACGAAGTAGAGGAGGTATGTATACTTGAGATTGAGACTGTGAATTAGGGGAATTACAGGTTAGGGTCGATAAAACAACTAGTACAAGTTAGGATAGTATTGGTTTAGGTAGTAGGTAGACGAGTGTCTTACAACTGGGACAATTGTGTATGATTAATTTTTTTGGTACAATTGTGTAGGATACCGATGATGAAACTCAACCACTGCAGCCCGAGAAGCTGTTCTTTGGTCCAACTGAATACACTAAGGGTTGTAAGATAGGAACTAGGTGTGTTGTGACCCAGACAGTGGAATACATAGAGGAAAATCTTGAAGGAGAACTGAAATGGTTTAGAAAGCATTCTCAATTTAAGCATATATTCCACATGCCTAAGGAGCGAAACCACATGATTCAAGGCATGTGGATGCTTCTGCTTCGCACAGCTTGTACGGAGATGAAAAGAGAGTGCTGGTTTGTGGTGAATGGAGTGCCTATTAGGTATTCTATGAGAGAGCACGCGCTGTTAACCGGATTTGCCTGCCATGACTACCCCAACAACTATAAGAAATTGGGGGATTTGAAGTTTGTAGAGAAGGTGTTTGGAAGGAAAGACGGAATTAAAATCAAAGATGTGGAAGAGAAGCTGGACGAAATGAAGACCAAGAAGAGCTCTATAGACCGGAAGAAGTTGACTATCTTGTATTTCTTATGCAAAGTAGTGAAAGCAAAGTCTAAGGCTTTTGGAAACATAGATCCCTTCCTTCTAAGTGTTGTGGATGATGTGAATGCGTGTGAGAATTTTCCGTGGGGGCGTTATTCATTTGATGAATGTATGGAAGGGATCCGGTGCATGATGAAGAACATGAAAGGCACCGTGAAACCAAAAGCACAACCTGCCTTTTCTGGATTCATTGTTCCTCTGGAGGTAACTCTATATGAATATTTTCTGATTTTAAGTATTAGATTAATAGTTATATGATTTTAATACTGAGATATTGTAACTCCATGTGTAGATTATGGCATTTGAGTGTATTCGAAGTCTTGGAAGCAAATTTCGAGAAGATGTACCCGCAAAGAAGGATTGTCCAAGGATGTGCAAGCACAAGTTCACCAAAGAAGCAATGAAAGGTTTTCCATTGGAAGCCATAAATGAAGCGCTTGGAAGTACTAAGGTTAGAGTTTGTGAACATACTTGGTATTATTTGTATTTGTTATGAGTTTGATTTTATGTTAAATTTATTGATATTCACAGGATATTACTAGCATCTTGGAACCAGACTCGGGTGAGAAAGCTCTTTTGGCGCGCATCATAGACGATGATGTTGATGATGGGATAGGTTATATTGATCCAATCGTTGATAGTTGGAGACAACGTCTAATCGTACAGAGGAAGAAGATATGGTGGAAAGATCTGTACGAGTTGGACGTTGGTTCTCGAGATGGAACACATGAACCAGTTGAAGCTGCAAAAAGTGTTGAATCAGTGTTGGAGCTGCAAAAAGTGATGGAGAATGGGTTTAAGGAAATCATGGAGAAGCTTGGTGGAATGGATGTGAGAATCCAACGCATAGATGAGAGACTGAAAGATGTTGAAGCAGAAATATCCACCACCCTTCTCACCACCATTTCATCCCTCACCACCAGAAATCTTCTCACCAACACCAGCCTCAGCACCAGGATCTGTTGGTAATGAGAAGGATAAAGAAGCTTCAGGATCTGTCGGTCCAACTGGTACTACTGAGAAGGATAAAGAAGCATCAGGATATGCCGGTCCTACTGGTACAACTGAGAAGGATAAAGAGGCTATAGTTTCTGATAAAGAAGCCGATGGTGTTGACAAGGAGAAAAATGCTGAGGTGGGACCATTCAAAAGGTACAAGAGTTGTTTAAGGAAAAGTGCAACTCCTTCTGTGAGAGGTGCAGAGAAGAGGAAGCGGGAACCATCGAGGTGGGTGGTGTCCCCTTTTACAAGGGGGAAAGCGAGGGAAGCTAAGAAATCGAAGAAATAGAAGAAATAGAAGAAATCGAAGACTTAGGAATGTTTTTGTTGGAACTTTGTGTTTCGGTTGGATTTATTTTTGTTGGAACTTTGTGTTTCGGTTGGATTTGTGTTTCGGTTGGAACTTTGTGTTTCGGTTAGAACTTTGTGTTTCGGTTGGATTTGTTTTTAGCCGATGAAATGTTTTTAGCCGATGGAATCTAGTGTTTTTTGTCTAACTGGTACCAGTTTTTAGCCGATTATTTCTAGTGTTTGGTCCAACTGGTACAACTGAGATCTAGTTATTCGGTACCACTAAGACTTTTAGGTACAACTGAGTTGTAGTTTTCGGTCCAACTGGTACTACTGAGATCCAGTTAAAGTGAATTACATTACATTCTTTTCTACTTAAGAAGAACTGAAGCAACTTAAAGTGACATTACATTCTCCTCTACTTAAAGAGGTACAAAGTGACACCTACGAGAACAAGAACTGAAGCAACCAAATTCTTCAAAAGCATGCAAGGGGTTTCATTCTCACTTGTACAAAGTGACTTCTTCAATCCAACCATCTCTGCCTTGAGATCAATGTCAATGGAAAGAATCATCTCAGATTGCTGCTTTACCATTTCCAGTTCTTCCATCATAGCCTCATCCCACCATTTAAAGATATGACACTCTCCATCCTACACAAACCGGAAATTAGATAATTGAACTTAAATAATATAAAAGTCATGAAGATTACTTACATCGATATTCAACGAGCATGTGTAATATAGTCGTCCGAGGTATGATGCTCCGCGATATGCAGCTAGTATTGCTCTCCCACCACAGTAGCATTCTGTGGGAAATCCAAAATCATCACATCGTCCTCTTGAGCTTACCTCTTCCGGAATGTCATAGTTGGGGTCCATATCTGCCGAACCATGTGTGTACACAGATCCGAGACAAATTCAAACACAAAAATCAGATCAAAAACCCAGAAGAAACGCTAATTTTTTGAATCGAGAGACTTATCTGTAGATCAGATCAAAAACCCAAAAACCCAAATCGGAACCCTAATTTTTTCAGTTGATGAAGTTTACCTCCAAAAACCCAAACTACAAACCCTAATTTTTTCCCCAAATCGAGCTTACCTCCAAATTGGAACAACGAATCTATGTCGGATTGCCTCGAAATTCGATTGCCTCGCGACAAAGTAAAGGGAAAGGGAAAGGGAAAAGGAAAAGTTAGGAAAATGAAAACATTTGGGGGAAAAGTGAAAAGTGAGGGAAATAATATTTAGGTGGGAAATCTGAAATATACAACTATTTCGCGGAAATTAGGGTTTTTGTAGTTGGAAATTTATACACATAGTTGTACATGCATGTCTAGTTGTACAAATTTCCTAATAGTTGTACTTTTGCGAATTTAGGGTTTTTGTAGTTGAACCGTGATATAAATTATTACGTTGTAGTTGTCCACATGATTTTCTAGTTTCCATGGTCATTTAGGAAGTTTACATAGTACAAGTTCTGCAAAATCATATATTTTGATTCTTTTCCATCCCAACATGGTTAACATTACTAATGTCTTCCTTATAGTATAAGGTGTGGTTGATGTGAAACAAGAATATGAATAAGAAACGGAAGATTAGTTCATGTTATCCATATTTTGCACTATGAGAACCTCCTAAATGACCATGGAAACTAGAAAATCATGTGGACAACTACACCGTAATAATTTATATCACGGTTCAACTACAAAAACCCTAAATTCGCATAAGTACAACTATTAGGAAATTTGTACAACTAGACATGCAGGTACAACTATGTGTATAACACATCGTGAACCTCCTTAATGATATTAATACATATATGTTCTTAGTTGTACAAGTTGAACCAGATAGTACAAATCCAATAAATTCAAATCCACACAAATACAAATATGTTCGTAGTTGTACCAAGATGAACTAGTAGTACTAATCCGAGACAAATACAAATACATAAATTAAGTGGTACCAATCCGAGACAAATTCGAGAAATAAAAATACAGACAAATACAAACACACAAATTAAGTTTGTTCATCATGCCTTTCCGGCTGCAACCACCTTTCCAAGTCTATGCCAGGCACATACTTGTACATTCTCCTCTTTCGGCGGCGACTTTCTCCGGTGGATGGATACCGCGCTTCTTGATTTCTTCCTTTTCTTTTGGTGTACTCCGGCGGTAAGGCGAACAATTCTTGAATATCAGCAGGAACACTCCAATGAGACTCATGCGGCACTACATAAATCGTTCTGCAATATGCCAATGCCCACGACTCAATCAAGTAATATTTCGAGCAGAGATCATAGATTTGGATACTCACTGTTCTCCCTTCCGTCCTCATGAGGTTGCTGGTTGCGGCTATTGCATGGACACACGGGTACTTGTCTATATCAAAAAATCTACAAGAACAACTTTTCATCTTCAAGTCCACCAAATACGTCTTCCCATCGAGCCCTTTAACGTTGTATTCAAGATGGAAGCTGTTCAGCTCAGTCACCGTTAAAAGTTTAGCAATTGCACATCGCCTGTGAACTTCATTCTCCACAAAAGGCACCATTTTATTTTTGTCCGATGCAGAAGCAGATTCTTTCCTATGTTTGTTGAACCATTCAGAAAGTCTTTCAATAATCGCTTCAATCATAGGCAATAGGGGGTACTTCCTTGCTTTCCTAAACACACTGTTCATTGATTCTGCGGCATTGCTAGTGTCGATGTTATACTTGTCTCCTTCAAAATAGCACCTCGTCCATTTATCCAGCTCTATACTCCTATCTATATACTCACCGGCTTTAGGAAACCTACTCTTAAATGCACCATACTCTCTCTCAAACTCACTCTTAGTATAAATATGAGCGCACTCTATGAATTTCTTCTCAACTTCATCCTTGTCATTCTTCACCTTTCCTCTCACGTTTTGAGACAAATGCCAGACACAATGTCCATGCTTAGCGCTCGGATACACCTCAATGACTGCCTTGATGATGCTTGCATGTCTGTCGCTTATAAAAACCAGTCCAGGAACATCCACTATAACGCTTTTCAACATTCTGAAAAACCAGATCCAACTATCATCTCTCTCACGATCAATTACACCAAACGCAAGGTGGTAATGGTGATGATTAGGATCCTGAGCTGTTGCAAAAACTAACATACCACCATATACAGTCTTTAGAAAAGTTGCATCAATAACTATCACTTTCCTCATTGCCATAAACCCTTCGATGCAAGCGCCCAAAGCGATAAATAGGTACTTGAACCTATTTCCTTCATCCAATTCCACACTTGTTACTGTCCCAGGATTGATCTTCTCTAGCATGTGCAGATAAGAATACAACTTCTTGTAGCTTTTTTCAGGGCTCCCCCGCACATCATTAACATGTTGTTTTTTCGCTCTCGATGCGGTAGAGTAGGACAACTGCAAACCAAGTCTTCCTGGTACAATACTCATGATGTTTTTAGGTGTCAGGGTGTCCATTAAACCTGGATAGTCTTCATGCAACATAGATGTTACTAATCGTTGGGCGCCTTTCTGTCTACTACTACTGCTTGTACTCTCAACAGCCCGAGAGCATGTATGCATCTTTCTGTGTACTCTGACAGTCCAAAAGGATGATGACTTAGTTTTCGCAGCTCGTATATACCATTGACAACCATTGGCTTCTTGTCGACATCGTAGCATAAGTCGCTCTGTATCCGACTTAACAGTTTTAACCCCATAGCAGTTCTTATTTGAAGCTCTGAGAACCAAATCTTGTACTGCCTCCCTAGAACTAAATTCTTGATTTATTTCAAGACCCGTACCATCTTCCCATCCTTCAAGAAACTGATTTTCTTCCACAAGACCTGGAATCTCAACATATTCATGCCTACCATCGAAAACTTCATCAACATGGTTATCCATCGGGCTATCCACAGCTGCATATTCGTTACGTGTTACATTCTCACAATCCTCATTACCAATATTTCCAGTATCAACATTCAGTATCACCTCTTCAATAATCGTCTCGTTCACTTGTTCTGCTGTTCCACATGCTCTGAAAATAGTAAGGATGCCAGCATTATCTACATCATCAACTCTGCCAATTGAAACCCGCTGCCCATAGTTCAAACTAAATGAACTTCCTTCCGCTCTTGAAAGTTGGTCGACCCTCTGATTTGTTTCCAAATTTGTTTGCAAATCCTTGATTATCTCAACATGCAAAACAGGTTTAAGTCCCTCTGTATCCGATGACGTTAGATAAACAAAAACGTCCTCGTTATCTATAATATATGACTCTCTTCGAGTTTTAGATTGACTGTAACTCAACTTCAGCTTCGTCGTGGTTTCATCTATCGCAATCTTCCTGAATATCTTTTCTACTAACAACGAATAAGTGATCTCCTCCAACGATGAGGTCTTTAGCGATATAGCGTATACAGAATTTCCTGAAATCCATTCATCGCCTCCTGGAAACTGGAAATGGAATAAAATAAAACACAATTCAAATTACACAAGTTGCCACAGTAATACCATTTTTATCACTTAGCCTATATCTATTAGTTGTACCATGTGTACCACTTGTCATATATCTCTTAGTTGTATCATGTGTACCAGTTGTCCTACTTCTGGATCCAAATCCCCAATCGAGTCGATACTTCCGATTCTCTAAAGATTCAACAACAACAACAACAACACGATTCGAGACATTACCAATGCACATAACCAATCGTGATTACCAATCCAATGAATGTGCATACCTAAACAAGTAATTTACATATCAAACCCCTAAATTTAGGAATCCCCATATCAAATCCCTTCTAACAAACTCTCACCAATGGCGGAGGAGAAAGAGGAGAAGAAACCTACTGCAAGTATGACGACGCCGGAGGCGACGGCTGGCGAGCGACGGCTGGCGAGAAGGGCGGTGACGATGAACGTCGACGTCGCTGTCGGGGAAAGGAGAGCTCGTCGTCGGGTTTGGAATCGGGTTTCGGGTTGGGTTTCTTTGTTTTTTTTAATTAAATCACATATTTTATTAAGGTTAAAATTGTCTTTTCATTATATCAGTGGCAAGCTGATTAAATGATGGTATGGTTGGTTAAAATTTCTGAAGAAGTGGCATATGTGATGAGTACTCTCACATATGCCCAATTATAAAAACTAATTTAATTTTGTTTTATTTTTAAATCGAAACAGCGAGAAAATACTACTTACCCTTAAAAAAACTTTGGTAATTACGAACCCAACCAGCTATATCCACGCCCAAACCCGCGATATCCACCCTCCACCCGCGACACCACTCTAGACCCATGAAATTGGATCGAATTCTACACCAGACCCGCGATAATCAGGTTGAAATCGCTGAAATCGGATAACACCCAAAATTAAAACCTACAATTGTCGAATCCCGAGCAACATCTTTCCCAAATACTTGTGTCGATTCGAAAGTTCTTCCCTCCTATTTGGTACTAAAACGTACAACTGGAGAATCGAATTCCCGCCTCTAAATCAGGTTCGCCCTTCCTCTTATTCTTCTGTGTTTCGTTCAACTGGATTCGAGATTAAGTAGAATGGAATATGAAATTTGGGAATTCGAGTGGTGTGTAGAAACAAAGGAATTCGAATTTTGTGTAGAGTTGGATTTCAAATGCTAATGGTTGTGTTATAACTTCGTAGAACTTCTGTTATGGCTATTATCGAAGAAATTGAGACTCATCCGGCACCGGAAATGTATACAAACTCGCCCCCAGAACCGTTGGGAGTGAATGGTGAGGGTAGTGAGTTAACACTGTGGCGGAAGCGAACGTATATCGAGGAGGAAGACCAACCATTGCAACCTGAGAGGATGTTCTTCGATACAAGTGAGTATAACAAGGTAATCAAGTTGGCAACAAGGTGCTTTATCCACAAAGCAGTGGAGAAATTGGAGTCTATAGGACTTCAACCCATCCGCTATTCTCTCAGAGAACATGCACTCCTATATGGATTAGACTGTCGTCCGTATCCAGAAGATGACTTTGAGAGAATGGGAAATGATGAGTTCAAGTCGAGGCATTTTAAAAAAGGAACCGTTCCCTCAATTGCTGCTGTTGAAGAAAAGCTCGGGAAGATGCGAGCTTGTCCAGATCGTTCGAAAATGTGTGTCGTCTACTTCTTAGCTAGCATAATAAGTGGAAAGTCAAAGACCGGCTCAAAAGCACCATTTGTGGAGCCGTTTTTTCTTAGGATTGTGAACGATCTTGAAGCGTGTCAGACATTTCCATGGGGGCGATTTTCCTTCGAAGTGAATATGAAGGAAATTGATCATACAATGAAGCATTTCAATGGGGTCATCGAAACAGATTCATGGACCTTTCCAAGCTTTGTTACTCCGTTGGAGGTAAGTAATCCTTTTCTTGTTTTTATGATCTTATGATTTTATGTGTAATTTGGTGTGTTATTTATAGATTTTAGCTTTTGAGGCAATCCCAAATCTGAAGATCAAATACAGAGAAGATGTTAGAAGAGCAGAGATGGATTGTCCTAGGATGTGCAAACAAAAGTGGCGACCATTCGCACTCAAAGGTTTTCCTTTATCGGAATTATATGAAGCACTTGGTGATACTAAGGTTGAAAATCATCTTATAGGTTTTCCTTTATCGGAATTATATGAAGCACTTGGTGATACTAAGGTTGAAAATCATCTTATAGGTTTTTCATTATTTACGTAGCATGTACTTGTTTTAAATTGCAAATTTTTATATTCACATGACATTCACAGTATCTTGCAACCATCCTTGTATGAGGAAATTATGATGGCTTGAATCGTGGGTGGGGAGTATGAGGAGCCAGATTTCTCTGATGTAGTTCATGACAGTTGGTCGAAGCGTCTAATAGACGAAGGGAAGCCGATATTCTGGAAAGAGCTATTCAGCATTGATGTTGCTGCCCGAGGAGATGATAAGGAGAGGGTCCATAATCGTGATGTGGCTAGGGAGAATGTCAATGTCGGTCCGGTTGGATTTGTGGAACAGCTACAGTGCTTGAAGAAAAGTATGGACGATCAGTTACTTCAAATCAGGGACCGCATGGATGGCATTGATAGAAGACTCAACTCCGTTGAAGAATACGTGAAAGAGGCAAGAAAAGAAGGACAAGGAGAGCATGTAGAAGAAGAAGAAGGAGAAGAAGGGAGACGTCAGGTGGCAATTGAGATGGATAAGGAGAAGGAGAAGGAGAAGATGATTGGTAGGAAGTATATAACTAGACGTACGAGAAGAGAAGATGTATTTAACTTTGAAATCCGGTTTCGGTATTACTTGGTATTTTTTGGTAACACTATGATTTATTACTTGGTATTGTTCGGTAACACTATGATTTATTTGTAGGGACAACCAAAAGAGGCCGAGGCTACTGTTGCTCCTGTTGAGCAAGAAGAGGGTGTTGGAAAATGGAAACAGGAGGCTTCGAGGATGACAAGGCCAATCACTCGGCAGAGGAAGCGGTGAACTGTTTTTCCCTCTATCTTCTCTCTCAATTTAATCATGGGTTGTCCCTTTGTTTTTGGACATGACTCTTTATTATGTTTTTGGATAATCTAAGTAATCAAGCGTGTGAAATTGGGTAATCAAGAAACAGTAAATGCGGAACTTGTATTGTATGTAATCGATGGGTAGTGGCAACAATCAATGATCTAGTGGCGGTCAAATCATGATAATTAAAGATGAATAAAAAAGAAAGCGGTGGTAGTTTTACCAGTAATACACTATCAACTCAGCATTCAATTCGGGTTAGTAAATTGGAAGAGGTTGAAAACCAAATCATCAATTAAAGGAATTACTTAAATTCAATTAATTACGTCCACTCGGGTTACGTGGCGTCAAACTGTCAAATCTGCATGCAGTAGAAATAATAAATGAAGGTAAGGGCGGTAGTTGTACCGCTTCGAAGCAGTAATACCATTCCATAACTACACCTCTTTCGTGGCGACCTTTGCCCTTTCCCTTCCCTTCTATAAATACACGTTATCTTTCATGTTTCTTTCATCTCTATCTTTCATCTTCTTATACTTCCATGGCGGCTCGTACCTGGATTCTCAGTCAGTTGCGCGACATCGTCGAAAACCCTCAGAGAGGGTTAGCAGCCGGGCCGGTGGATTTAGACATCATCCGCTGGGAGGCTTTCATTGCCCCCCCCCCCCCCCCCCAACAGTCCCTATGAAGGGGGTCTGTTCAAGCTCTCCCTCTGGTTCCCCCCGGAGTACCCCTTCAGGCCCCCCAAGGTGGCCTTCAACACCCAGATCTTCCACCCTAACATCACTGTTAGGGGTTGCATCTTCCACCCGATGCCGATGCCCTCTTCATGGGCAACGGGGACGACGGTGAGGGAAGTGCTGGCGGCGATGGCAGACATGCTTATTCACTCTCTGGTGAATGTGGGCGATGTGTTCATTGAGCACATCGCCCTAATGTATGTTGGGGATCGGTCCAAATACGATGCGGAGGCACGTATTTAGACACAAGATTACGCCATGGATTAAAAATCCATGGATTAATTATCTTTTTTTCTTTCTTTTTTTTTATATTTATGTAGTATGTTTTTAGTTTGTTTTATTTTGTTTAGTATTTTTATGTTTTTTATGTTTTTTTATATTTATGTAGTATTTTTATGTTTTTTTTTTTTTTTTTATATTTTGTAAATATTTTTTTTAATATAGAAATATTTAGTAATTCTCATTTGCATACTCGTATCAGAATTATACCCAATCAGACAGCCATTTCGGTAATTCTCGGTAATTATCGGTTTAACTACTCGCAAATTCATAATTCCAAAAATTGGGTAATACTCGGTATATCTCGGTTTAACTACTCGCAAATTCATAATTCCCAAAATTGGGTAATACTCGGTATATCTCGGTTTAACTACTCGCAAATTCATAATTCCCAAAATTGGGTAATACTCGGTATATCTCGGTTTAGCTACTCGCAAATTCATAATTCCCAAAATTGGATAATACTCGGTATATCTCGGTTTAACTACTCGCAAATTCATAATTCCCAAAATTGGGTAATACTCGGTATATCTCGGTTTAACTACTCGCAAATTCAAAATTCCCAAAATTCGGTAATTCTCGGTAATACTAGGTTTAACTACTCGCAAATTCAAAATTCCCAAAATTGGGTAATTCTCGGTAATACTCGGTCAAAGTACTTGAAAATTCAAAATATCAAAAATCCAGAAAATCAAGATTCACTAAAGCTATGAACAACATAAGAACATAAAGTAGCTTTATATTATCTACTTAAACAAGTAGATGGTTGAAGATACCGAGACAATGACAAGAACAGAGAGAGTAACCATCACCTTCACTTGTAAAACTCGTTTTGATGAAAGGCATCTGAAGCCAGATTAATTTCATTCACAATTGAGTCACACACGATGCTGCTAAGGCTGTGATAAGATTCTTTCAGATCTTTAATAGATTCTCGGAGGTCTCTAATTTCGGCCGCTTCATGCTGAAGGCATGTCCAAGCCCTCCTAAGATCGTATCGAATGGAATCTTCTTGGTCTGCCATCTCGTTCCGAATGGCTCTCCGAATGTCACCGATCTCCTCTGTTATTGCATCATCCAACTATTTGTAAAAATGGCATCCTCCGGATGGAGTCTGCACGAAATGATGCCCATAAGCATTCGTTACTCAAAAATAAACTGGAAATTATAATTTTGCATACATATTTGAGGGCGCAGCTGTAGTATCTCCTTCCTGGATCCAGATTCGTGTAAGAAGTTTCAATGGTTGTTGCCGCGCGGCAAAAACAAGCAGTCGGAATTCCAAAATTCTCATTGCGTTCAGGAGGAGGGCTCAGACTTGATCTCTCGGAAGAGCTGATACTCGGCAATCTTAGTCTTCTGTGATTCTGGGGGGGTTTTGTGTTTTTCGGGGAAAAATGAAAAAATCAAGTATTTTTTGGGATTTTGTGACTTTTGGGTTTCGGGGGGAAAATTCGGAATTTGAGAATTTTGCATTTTGGGGGGTAAAATTGAGACTTTACAATAACACATTCACACATTCGTTTCTCACGCGCAGTCGTTTCTCACGTGCCGTCGCCATAATCTTATCTTCCAATAACACATGGACACTTGTCAATTACATAAATAAAAAAATTCTGGGAATTTACACATAGTAGTACCTATTGTTGCGGTTTCACTCGACAACATGTAGTTGTACTTTTCGGATTATAAATTATAATTAGTAATACCCTATGTAAAAGTAATTAGTTTTGGTTGTACACTAGATTTATTGTAATTAAAGTGAATTTACAACGTTCTTATGTAAAAACATTTCATAAATCGCTTATTTAATAACTTTCGCTTCAAAAGAGGGTTAAGATTAACAAAGTCACTATAGAAGTATAATACAATTTATCAAATGATGTAAACATTTATTTTCCAAAATCTTAAACAAAAACATTTATTAAATATTGGAATGGGAAATTATAATTTTTGTATCGTTAAGTATATATGATTAATAATTACTGTATTTTAATATTCAAGTAAAAATAATCAAATACGACAAGAACCTGAAAATTTTCAATTATTTTTAATATTACAAAATTGTCTGGTAAACAAATTAAACTTCGCTACTATCCATACTGCAGTTAAAATAGCTAAATAATCTTTCACCTTGGCCACGCACAGACCTATTACTCATCATTCGGCGACGTTCTCCAACCGATGGATGCTTGGTTATTTGCCTTCTACCCCTTTTTTTTTGTAATCCGGGGGTAAGGCATACAATTGTTGTATATGATATGGAATAATCCATTGGGACTTATGCGGAACCAGATATATCGTCCTATAATACGCCAATGCCCATGTCTCCATCAAATAATACTTCGAGCACAATTCCTCTACATGAATATCCTCTGTTCTTCCTTGCCGTTTCATGAAAACAATTGTAGCGACTATTGCATGGACACAAGGATACTTGTCTATATCAAAACACTTGCAATCGCAAGTTTTCCTTCTCAAGTTCACCAAATAAGTCTTCCCATCGAGTCCAATGACATTGTATTCAAGGTAAAAGTAGTTTAGCTCACTCACCGATAGCTTCCTCGCAATGGCTACCCTACCGTGCACTATGTTCTCCACAAAAGGGACCAGTTTATGTGCGTCCGATGAAGCAACAGATTCGTTCCTATGTTTGTTAAACCACCCGCCCAATTTTGCAACAATTGCATCAATCATAGGTAACAACGAGTACTTTCTCGCATCAAGAAAGGTACTGTTCATGGACTCTACGCAATTACTGGTGTCTATGTTGAACCTTTCTCCTGGAAAATAACACCTTGCCCATTTCGCCTCATCTACACTACCATCCAGATACTTTCCTACATTAGGATAAGTCTTCCGCAATTCACTGTATGCTTCTAGAAACTCAGCCTCTATATACAGCCTTGCGCAATCCCTAAATTTTTCAGCAACAACATCTTTGTCCCTTCGAACGTGCAATCTCACATTCTGGGACAAATGAAAGATGCAATACCCATGTTTAGAGCTCGGGTACACCTCACCTATTGCTTTGATGAGGCTTGCATTTCTGTCCGAAACAAACACTAATTCAGGACTATTGGGTATCACTGTTTTCAGCGTGTTGAAAAACCAGTTCCACGAAGCGTTGTTTTCAGCATCAATTACAGCAACAGCAATGGGATAATGGTGATGATTAGGATCCTGAGCTGTTGCAAAAATGAGCACACCCCCATGTTGGTTCTTCAGAAAAGTTGCATCCACAATGATCACTTTCCTCATTGCTCGAAATCCTTCAATGCAAGCTCCCAAAGCGACGAATATGTACTTGAACCTTTTTTGTTCATCCAATAAAACAATTGTTCTTGTATCGGGATTCACCTGCTCTAACATGTACAAATATGAATACAAATCATTATAACTTTCTTCTGGACTATCATGCACCATGCTCAGAGCTTTTTGTTTCCCTATCCATGCGGTAGAGTATGATACATTCACACTAGCGTTTCCTTGAACCAAAACGACGAGACTTTTAGGAGCTGGGAGTTCCAATTGACCTGGATACAACTCAGAGACAATACCAGCAACTAATCCTAGTGTGCCTTTCCTTTGTTTGTTGCTTGTACTCGAAGTATCCCGAGAGCATGTATGCATCTTCTTGTATACTCTAACCGTGAACAAAGTTGCATTCGTAGCCTTCGTAGCTCGTAGATACCAATTACAACCGTCTTCACCGCATTTTACCACGTATCTACTCTTATCCGACTTACTTAAAGTGATCCCAAAACAATTCTGATGTGAAGCTCTATCAATGACATATATCAATTCCTGCTTACTTGCAAATTATTGGCCTACTTTAAGACCCATACCATCTTCCCATGCATCTACAACCTGTTGTTCTTCTCCAGAATGTGGAAACTCAACAATTTCAAGCCTTCGAGAACTTTCCAGACCGTTATCTTCATCGTTATCCCCATCTTCACGTGATGCATTCTCACCATCTACGTTCTCTCCATCTACATTCTCATAGTTTGCATTCTCTATCGGCTCATGATGTTGTTCTGTTGAACAGTTCCCTGTGTAAATAACAATGACACCATCATTAACTCCAACATTACCATCATTTAAGCCAACAATAGCTCTACCATTATCGCCGTAATTCACACCAAATGAACTTACATGCTCTACTCTTGAAAATTGCTCGCCCAACTCATTTAATTCAACATCTTTGCTGACCTCTACAACCTCTACATTCAAAACACTTATGCATTGCTCTTTATCCAAGGAAGTCAAATAGACAGAGACATCCTCATCATCCAATATATACAATCGTCTCTGAGTTTTCACTACTATTGGAATGTAACTCAGTTTCAGCTTCGCCGTAGATTCAGCTACCCCAACCTTCTTGGATATCCTATCCACTATCACTGAGTAAGTTATCTCTTCCAAACTTGATGTTTTAAACATTACAGCGTACATGCAACCTTCTTTTGAAATCCATTTGTCCTCTTCTCCACAATTTGAATAATATCCTCCATAATCAAAAAGCATGTTTGTGATCATTGTCTCCTGAATATAAATTTAAAAACTACATTACAATCCAGTAATACCAATAGCTCCCAGTTGTACACTTGCCTCAGTAATACCAATTATTTCCAGTTTTCCTGTATCACATCAAATTGGGTGAAATCGGGGCAAAAACTATATTCTACCTACGATAATCTATAAATTCAATTAAGAATTTGTAATTTCAATTGAAATCCCCCGATTTTGTAATTTCAATTGAAATCCCCCGAATTTGTAAATTCAATTCAAATCCCCCTAACCCATAGGTTTCTAGGGCATAATCTACTAACATTATAGAAGAACTAACCTCGTTTTTAAGCTTCAATGGCAGATGAAGAAGTAGAAGAAGAATTGTCGTTTCCCAGAAGAAGAGCTCTCACGATGGGTGATGAATTCTGCGAATCTCTCGTTTTTGAGAGAAAAGTTTTTTTTCCCTGGCGCCTGATTGGCTGTAATTTTTGGTGTCTGATTGTTTTTTTTCATCTTTTTATTGGGCGAAGTTTGTTTTGTTTTAATTGGTCAAAATTTGTTTTGTTTTAATTGGTCGAAATTTGTAATCCTTCTTTCCGATTGGCCCAAATTTGTTTTGTTCTAATTGGTCAAAATTTGTCAACCTACCTTCTGATTGGATGAATTTCCTTTAATTCTCATTGATCAGCATTTCTATTTTTTAATGTCTTACTTTCGAAATTAAAAAGGCAAGATGAAGATATCACATTTCATTAAAAGAGAAGAGGTATGGCTGAATAACATGGGGTAGAGATGAATAACTCTACACCTGGAATGACATATGTGAATTTGACCCCAATGTCACGGAGTGGGAGAAGATGTGTGCGATTGTACCGAACCAATTTACCGAGCATGGAAATTATCTTCTACAACGCGGTTACGATACCCGTAAGCGTGAGTCGGTGAGTTTCACTATTAAAATTTTACATAAAAAATTGAATAACCAAAAAAGATCAATTATTTACTAATTATAGTATGTTTTTGAATGGGATTTTTTTTTTGGGCGTTATACACTAAAATCTCAACATTAACAAAAGAGAAGTTAAAATCTTCACCTTTACAAGTTGGATTTATATATAATTAGGGGGTTATTGGGTGGTTAATTTTCTAAAATTTTTAGAGTTTAAGATTCTATCGTTATTTGTTTGTGGATTTTTATATTTTTATTAGATTCTATTGTTATTCGTTTAACGATTATAACATTCTTTATAAATCCATTGTTATTGGTTTGATAACTTTTAAATTTTAATCAAAATTCATTATTATTTAAAAAGTTTGGAATTTTAATGATTATGTGATTCTGTTAAAATCTAGTGTTATTGAGATATGGATTCTTAACAATTTAACTCATAAAAAATAACTTTCAAAATACTATGTATATCCCTTGGATTCTCAAAGTTTGTTATAGTAAAATTATTTGTTTAAATACACAAAACTCTTTACAACTTTATAAAAGACTTCTACAATTCAAAAAAACTCTATGCAAATTTGACAAATCTCTTGACTTTTAAAATCAATCAAACTCTATATAAATCCAACTCCCAATAACCCCTTAATTGATTTTAAAAAATTAAGAGATTTATCAAATTTGCATAGAGTTTTGTTGAATTTGTAAAAGTTTTTTAAATTTGCAGAGAGTTTTATGTATTTAAAAAATTCATAAAAAATTCTATTATAACAAACTTGCGAGAATCCAAAATATATACATAGTATTTTGAAAGTGGTGTTTAAAATTATTAAAAATTCATCTCAACAACACTAGATTTTAACAGAATCACATAATCGTTAAAATCCAAACTTTTTGAATAACAATGAATTTTGATTAGTATTTTAAAGTTATCAAACCAATAACAATAAATTTATTAAGAATGTTATAATACATAAACGAATAACAATAAAATCTATTAAAAATGTAAAAATTCACGAACCAATAACAAACAATTTTTAAGAAAACTTTCCCGCGTGCTATATAGCTAGCAAGCAAGGGTTGAATCCTAGTATACTATTAATTTCCTAATCTAGTAGTATGTTAATTTTCTTTTTGTTGTTAATACTTAATAGAAAACTAACATATAATTTTCTTTTCTTTTAAACTCATTGTTTTTAAGTAATTTCTATTTTTTTGTGGTATTTCGAGTTGAATATCCTTTTTGTTTTTGACATGTACGAATAAGGAGTATAGTTAGATTTGGAATGAGAATATTAGTTGTTTAAAAGCTGAGGTGGATATACGAATAAGGATAAAGATGATATGGACATTACATTTCAAGCTACCCATCTATTTTTGGTTTTTCCATTTTCCTAAGTCATGGGAGAAAATGGAAAGAACAAAAGTATAGGGAAAAAAAAGAACGAAAAATAGAGAAAGCTAATTAACAAAAACGTACACGCCAATGCCATTAATTAGGATCAAACATGCAGTATAAAATAGAGTAGCCGAGAGCATTAAGTTTTGTCTGAAAAAACTCAAACACAGTTTAAGAGAGATCAAAGATATGAGTCTAGCGGAGATCGCTATTTTGCCGGTTGCTGCATTGTTCTGGGGTTTGCTAAGCTATTTTAGCGGCGGGAAAAAGAAGGCTGATCTCAGACCGAGCGGTTTAGGAGAATTTGCAAAATGGGTTTCCGGATGGTATTTCATCATGTTCTTAGCTTTGGTGGGTTTGATCCTCATACAAAAAGATCTAAAACATCTGCAAACTGATGAGTTATGGATCATGGTAACCATCGTTTTCATTATCTTTGTGGTTGCTTGTTCCACAAACTTGTTTTGATGTCTCCTCTTTTTATATTTATATTGAACGCATTCTAAATTTTGGAGGCTCATAAATGAAACTTAGCCCCGATTTCTGATCATCCGTTTGGAAAAGCGGATCTTTACATCCATACTTGCCATCGATAAAACCGGCACCACCATTGTCACACAAAGAGATATTTGGAATCTTTACTTTTATTTGTTCTACTATAAATTTTGTTTCTAGTTTTTTTTTTCTTAAACTTAGATGATCTCTTTATTTATCTATTCTGGTACTTATAGTCTCGTATACGGCCGTTGGATTAAATTAACCACTTCCGAATAAATTCTCTATATATTAAACATGAAGAATTTGGAGGTGGCATTTGTTGATGTGTCATCACCACAATTATTTTCAGCATTAACCTATTTATTTAATTTTTTTCTCTTTCTATCTCTATATCCAACACTATTTTACTCTAAAATTAACCCATTTTGCCACATGCCAACCTATCATTGATTCGACATTTAACAAAAAAAAATTATTCCTTTTTCCTACCATTATTATTTCCAAACAGTTTTTGAATTTCAAATTCTTATTTTTCACTCCGATAGGAAGAAAAATAACAACAAATCATGTATATTTAGTTTTGGATTTTTTAATTCAAAACCTAATGAACGTACAACTTTGTATAAATAAAAAATCATACTATATTTTTTTAGTTTTTAGGACGAACTACTTTTTTAGTTATATTTAAATTATGTTATATTTATAAATTTTGCATTATATTTTAGTTTTTAGGACGATCCAGCTCCAGCAGCCACCAAACACTGTTCATTCGCCACCAATTGCAAGTTGTGTTTTAGTGTGTTTTTGATGTTATTGCCATTTGATTTTTTTCCATAATTTCTGCTTAATTTCTGGAGTGTGTCTAACTCAACTAGACTTAATTTTTAGCTAGAGTTGAGTTCCCTCTTTGCTTATATATGTGATGTAAAACTAAGAATAAAACAACCAATCTTTCTATCAAAAACTTCTAAACTTTGAGAGTGATTCTCATCCTTGTTCTTGGTGTGTAATATCCAAGAATCGATCTGAGGTGTGTAATATTCTCGATCAAAACTCGGCTTGTCTTGGTGTGTCATATCCAAGAAGTCGTTTAGGAATATCGAGAGCTTTCCGCATCTCCTGTGCGACCAATCAATCCATCAAATCGTTGTTCTTGAGGCTTTACGGTTTCAAGGAAAACAAATCTATATATCCTTTTGCCAACTTGTAGAGAGACTCCTTGGGAGGATTATGATAAGACGGTGCAAAGACGGTGCAAAGAGATTATCTGAAGAGATTCCCTTGGGAGGATTATCTTACCCTCGGCCACCTCTTCCACCGTTCAGAATGAACGATTGGAAATACATCATTCAGGGAAACCACGCGAGGATTGCTCTACATGTGAGTAGCAGTTCCGAAGACTCGGATTCCGGCGACAGTGATATCGATACTAGGGTCCATAACTTCATCGACCATCAAAAAGACCGGCTCAGATCTGAGGAAAGATGTTCGTGATGTTCTTCTTACTATCTGCTTCTATTAGGTCATTGGCTCAGATTAAACTAAATGTGATTAGAGAAAGAAAAAAAAGGATTTGAATATGCTAAGGATATTATTATGTGTGTATTCGATATCTAGTTGGTTAATTGCTTTATATGGTTATATTGATTATGATTAGAGAAAAAAAAAGAAAAAGATTATGGTTCACAAGATATTTTGTGTATACATTTGAATAGTCTGTTAATTGCTCTCTTTCTTCGAATGTGCTTTTTGGATCATAAGAATTCCCAGACTTCTCCTCTAATTGACCAGTTAAGAAAGCAAGCAAACGGATTTGTAATAACAAGAAAACGAAATCTAAAACAAAGTACTCTTGATTTTCCGTATTTTATTACACAATGGGATGGTATATAAAGATAGATATATACAAGTGATTTTTGCTTATTCAGAACGAATTTAGTTAATGTTGCAGTCTTTGCAAACAATGCTTTGAGACATACCCCTCGTTGGATTCGATTTCGAGTCTTGCCAATATCTAGGAATATCCTTCCTGTGTAAATGTTGCCTGCCATTTTCTTACACTTAAGATTTTTACCAGACTGCACAAACATAATCAAGAAAAAGACAGATACTGTCAGCAATTGAGACTCTGCCATTCTCTACAGATAATCATGTGTTTGCAAGATCATCCGCTAGATCTGTGAACCTAAACAACACTGAGATCAGCAATCTATAGCGTATTATTAATTACAGAACCACATAACTAACTAGTGGTGAATGCTATCTTCTCATCAAAACAATGAAGAACACATAATCCACCTCCCACATAAATAAACCTAACAATGGCAAACAAAATCTACAAATCCAATGAGGAATCTGCCTTTCTCATCTCTGAACACATTCATGAGAAGATCAACCTAATTCGAGAGCACTAAAAAGATCAATATTCTCCATCAGAAGGCATATGTCGTTTTATAAGCCCATAGCTTTTATGGGTTGCTTCCACAACCCTTAAATCATAAAAAGTAATGCTCTCTTGCCTTGTTTAAAACAGGTTCATATGAAAGCAAGGGTTTATAGTCGGAGGGTATTTATACCAAACTGTGGGCCAATATGTTCTTTTGGAACATTTGCTTGTTCCATTCTTATTACTTACCTTGTTATTTCATTTTGCAAGACGGGTAACATTTTACTGCCTTAGATGTGGGATAAGGTTAAGAAAGTGAAGAAGCTTCTAGAGTACCGAGGACTGCAGAAGCTGCCTGGTCGGTGGAGACTACTGGTAATACTTAGGGTGTACTTATACGTTTGCTTGTGAATAATAAGCAAGAGAGAGATCTTGACTTGAGAGCTATTGGATCTAGTCAGGCCAAGGAAATAACAAGCAAGTTAGGGGTGTCTGTAGTATATGCCAACAATATCTCTGTTGGGATCATCGTTACACTACAAGAAAACAGGTGGAAATCCGACGGAAATTCCGACGGCAATAATTCCGTCGGAAATTTCCGACGACTTTCCGACGGATTTCCGACTAACTTCTCATCCGTCGGAAATCCGTCGGAATTCCGTCGGAAATCCGTCGGAATTCCGTCGGAAATATTAACCCGTCGGAAATCCGTCGGAAATTTCGACGGATTTCCGACGACAATAATCCGTCGGACACTTTTCGACAGATTTCCGACGACTTTTTGACGCATTCTGATGTTGCCGACATACTGCCGACGGATTTCCGACGACGTTCATCCGTCGGAAATTTCCGACGGATTTCCGACGGATTGCCGACGAATTTCCGACGGATTTCCGACGGATATCCGACAGATGCCGACATGGTTGCCGACATGGTTGCCGACATCGATAATATCTACTTTATATCCGTCGGAAATCCGTCGGAAATCCGTCGGAAAATGGACAAAATTTTCCTTATAAAAACGTTTCCACCCTTCATTTATAATCACAAAAAAAAAAAATCTATGTTATCTAATTCCTTACGAAAATGTCTTCTTCAAATCCTTATAATTATTTTCGATCATGGATGGACAAGCCTCATCAAATTCCGGACACGGGCCTAGTTACGGAGGAATTCAAAAAAGGTCTACAGGAATTCATGGCATTTGCGGGTATGCAGAAGAAAGCAAAAAAAACCGGTAAAATCTATTGCCCTTGTACCAATTGTGGGAATCGTAGATTTATCGTGATAGATGAAGTATGGTCACATTTGTATTGTCATGGGTTTATGTCGGGTTACAAGATTTGGTATTATCATGGAGAAAATGATACAATGGTGGATAATTATGCTAGTACTAGTGAACATTATATTGGGGATAACACTAGCTTAGAAGAACCTGCAATGGAAGAACAAAGTACTGTAGGTCATGTTCAGATGGTGAACGATGCATTTCGTGAAAATATACCATCGGTTGCTGAGTATGGAGATAGGGGAGAAGAACCTAATTTAGAAGCTCGGAGATTCTTTGATATGTTAGACGCTGCTAAACATCCGTTATATGATGGGTGTAGAGGTGAACATTCCCCTTTATCAACTGCAACAAGGATGATGGGTATAAAGACGGATTTCAATTTGAGTGAGGAGTGCGTGGATGCAATCGCTGATTTTGTGAAAGAAATTTTGCCAGAAGATAATCTTGCACCGGCATCATACTATGAGATACAGAAACTTGTTCAAGGTCTAGGACTGTCGTATCAGATGATAGATGTATGCATAGACAACTGTATGCTCTACTGGAGAGAGGACGCAGATCGTACGACATGTCGTTTTTGTTGCAAACCTCGGTATAAGGAAACAGGTGGAAGAGTGCCAGTGCCATATAAACGGATGTGGTATTTACCGTTAATAGAGAGATTGAAGAGGTTATATCAGTCAGAGCGCACAGCAGGAGCAATGAGATGGCATGCAGAGCATACAACAGATGGACAAATCGCCCATCCGTCAGATGCAGGAGCATGGAAACATTTTCAATCCATTTATCCCAGCTTTGCGTTTGAGGCAAGGAACGTATACCTTGGATTATGTACCGATGGTTTCAGCCCTTTTGGGAAGCACGGCAGAAAATATTCTTTGTGGCCAGTAATTGTAACACCTTACAATTTGCCGCCATCTTTGTGCATGCGAAGGGAGTTCTTGTTCCTTAGCATTCTCGTTCCTGGACCAGAGCATCCGAAGAGATCACTTGATGTGTTTTTGCAACCATTGATTTATGAGCTGCGAATGTTATGGGAAGGTATTGAAGCGTTTGATGTTTCTTGTCACCAAAATTTCATCATGCGGTCGGTACTTTTGTGGACTATTAGCGATTTTCCAGCATATGGCATGTTATCAGGATGGACAACGCACGGAAGGTTATCGTGCCCGTACTGTCAAGATAACACTGATGCGTTCCAATTGAAGCACGGACGGAAAACGTCTTGGTTTGATTGTCATAGGCGATACCTACCTAGCGATCATCCTTATCGTCGGAGCACCACATTGTTTAGGAAGAACCGGAAAGTATTTGACGGTCCTCCTCCTGAGTTAGATGGTGAGTATTTGTTGACTCAGTTTAGAGATTTTGGTGCAGAGAGGACCGTTGATTGTGGTGGTAACGGACATCATCCTGTTGATGGTTGTGGCAACGTTCATAATTGGCACAAGAGGAGCATTTTCTGGGATTTGCCTTATTGGAAGAACCATCTTTTGAGGCATAATCTGGATGTCATGCACATTGAGAAGAATTTTTTCGACAACATTATGAACACCGTTCTCAATGTCAAAGGGAAGACGAAGGACAATCTGAAGTCTAGATTGGACTTGCCAGACATTTGTTCTCGTAGAGCACTACATGTGACAGAGAACGGGAAGCCTCCGGTCCCGGCTTTTCGTTTCGATGAACCTTCAAAGGCCGAGTTTTTTTACTGGATTACCGAAAGTGTTAGATTCCCGGACGGATACGCATCTAACCTTCGGAACTGCGTTGATCATGGAGAAGGGAAGTTTACTGGGATGAAGAGTCATGATTGTCATGTGGTGATGCAGCGCCTCCTTCCATTTGCCTTTGCATGTCTTCTACCACGTAATGTCCACGAAGCAATTGCAGGTACAATCATGAAATTATTTATTTACTACTTTATACAATATATACTTCATTATTTAATTATTCATTTGTTATCCATATATTGCAGGGATTGGTGCCTTTTTCCGAGATATATGTTCTCGCTCTCTTACATCAGACGGTATCCGAAATCTTGGGGCTAATATACATGTAATCCTTTGCAATTTGGAGAAGATATTTCCTCCTTCATTCTTTGATGTTATGGAACATTTAACAATTCATCTCCCTCGAGAAGCAGAGCTTGGGGGCCCGGTTCAGTACCGTTGGATGTATCCTTTCGAACGGTATATGTTACATCTAAAGAAGAAGGTGAAAATTTTGAGTAGAGTGGAGGGTTCTATCGTCGCACAGACCATCAATGAAGAAACCTCACATTTTGCCGAGTCCTACTTTCCATCACAAGTCAAAACAAAGAGTCGTAGAGCAGCTCGACATGATGACGGAGGCGTCCTACCTTTCTATCCGGTCGATGTACCTCATATATTTTTACAGATTGGACGACTTAGTGGAAAAGGCAAGAAGAGGAGACTTTCACCACAAGAGCGAGAGCATTTGCATATGTATATTCTCACAAACTGCGACGGAGTTGATGAATATGAGAGGTATTATATATTGAACATAATTATTAATTACGTATTGGGTTTTTGATTATATATATATATGTACTAACGTGATAATTGTTTCAATCTCACAGGATGTATATGGCTTATCAACGTTTTGCATTTCCTGACAAAACAGAGGACGAGCTAATCGAGCTCAAACAGGAAGAGTTCGGACGTTGGTTAAGAGATTATGTAAGTCTTTTAATTGCCTTGTTTTTAGCAATCATCATATGTAATGAAAGATTTAATTATTTGAAGTATTTTTATTTTTATTGTGCAGGTGACGACAGAGAAGGCTAACGGACAAACATTTTCCACGTGGTTAGAAGAAATTGTGAGATTTCCACTAGCAACCGTGCAGTCACATGTGATGTATAGCACACGGGGGTACGCTTTTAAGATTCTTCGGGATGATAGGAGTGCGACAACTTCAGATTACGGTGTATCAACTCAGTCAGGTGATCTTGTATACTATGGTGTCGTACGTGAGATTTTCGATGTTCAGTACCCGGGAATGCTCGGTCTAAGATGTGTTGCATTTTTATGCGACTGGAACGACCCATTAGTAGGAAGCGGTGTGCGACACGACCAATTTGGTGTTACATCATTACATAGCAGAAGAAAACTCCAGAGATACGAGCCATTTGTACTTGCATCACAAGCAGACCAGGTTTGTATTTCTTTTATGTTAATTTTTAATTAAGTTTTGTTGCATTCCCGTGGTTAAATTTGTACATGGTGTAGGTATGCTACATTCCCTATCCGCGGGTGACAAACAAGCAAGACCCGTGGGTTACAGTCACATCGATAAACCCGAGAGGTAGAGTTCATGGGATGTCTGATCATGAACCCCTCCAACAAAGCTCCGTAGGTTTGGGTTCAATCGAGTATTCCCTTGAGGTCGACCTTGTCGTTGATTTCACCATACAGTCAGACGATCGAGTATTTGAGGATTCAGAAGAAGAATTTGACGAATTTGGGGAACCTTCCGATTCAGGAGAATCAGATTACTCATCATCGGATTGACAGTAGTTTTAATTATAAAATTTGCACCGTAAAATATGTACATATATTTGAACTATAATTGTAATGTGTAATATATCAGTTATGTCGAAGTTTTATAAAGTTAGACATTTGATTAAGTGTAACAAAATCGGAATTTTGCAACAAAAAAATATTATAACTTCTATATAAATTCTATATAACCTATTTTATATACATCATACAAGTGTTTGTAAACTTTTGCCACAAAAAAAACCTATACCCTATACCCTAAACAAGATTTTTAAATATCCGTCGGAAAGCCGTCGGAACTTTCCGACGGATTAAGCTGCCTCGGATAAAACCTGGGTTATATCCGAGGGATTGATTTTTCAGCCGATGCAACTGAATCCGTCGGAAATCCGTCGGAAATTTCCGACGGATTTCCGACGGATTCAGTTGAATCGGCTGAAAAATCAATCCCTCGGATATAACCCAGATTCAACTCAATCCGTCGGAAATCCGTCGGAAATTTCCGACGGTTTTCCGACGGATATTTAAAAATCTTGTTTAGGGTATAGGGTATAGGTTTTTTTTGTGGCAAAAGTTTACAAACACTTGTATGATGTATATAAAATAGGTTAACCTTGTATATACATCAAGAAAATGTGTTATATAGATTTTAAAAATTTTGATGGAAGTGTTTGTATAAGTTATAGTATAAGATATAGTTGATTTATGTGAAACGATATGTTTTGATGTTGTATAATTTTTAAACTAATGCAAACTCTTTAATATTGATGAACTTAATATATTTATTGAATGAAACATGTAAATAACATGTCCCTAAATCATATAAAGAAACCCTAAACCCTAAACCCCAAATATACCCTAAATCCGTCGGAAATCCGTCGGAAATTTCCGACGGATTTCCGACGGATATGAAAAAATAGAAACGTGCTTGTTGACTGACCAATCGACAAACATGCAAGGAATATACCTTATCCGTCGGAAATCCGTCGGAAATTTCCGACGGATATGAAAAATTAGACACGTGCTTGTTGACTGACTAATCGAGAATCCTTATCTTCTCCAATCCATCGGAAATCCGTCGGAAATTTCCGACGGATTTCCGACGGACATTGATATTTTCGAGGAGACCGCGGGAATATCAACCGCGTAAATGAAATTATTTTTCAAAATCCGACGGATTTCCGACGGATTTCCGACGGCCATCGAATTATATCGACGAAACGTAAGTTTTTTTCCTTATTTCTCTCATCTTCCTCTCTCTCTTCCGTCGCTTCTTCTTCCTCTTCTCTCAAAATTTCCCTAAACGAAAATCTCTTCTTCTCCCTCTTATCTTCTTCTTCTTCACAATTTCAGTTTTTATCTTCAATTCCTCAATTCTTCTCCAACAAAACCATGTAAGTTTAATTAATTCCTTTAATTTTGTTTTATATCATTTTAGTTTTAGGGAATATATTAGTTAGGTTGTTAGAATTTTATTTATGTGAATTGTTAAGTGGTTATAATAGAATTTGTTATTTAGAATAATATTAGTGTTATGGTTTATGTGTTTAGATTGTTGATTTAGAATTGTTAGATCTAGATATTGTTTGAATTTTTAAAAATATTTGTATATATTAAAATCGTTTTTAAAATATTGTTTAAGTAATAAAAACGTTTAGAATATTGTTTAAGTAATAAAAATCGTTTTTAAAATATTTTTATATATTAAAAACGTTTTTAATATATTTGTTAAGTAATAAAAACGTTTTCATAATATTTGTATATATTAAAATTGTTTATAAAATTTTTTTTAGTAATAAAAACGTTTTTATAATATGTGTATATATTAAAATCATTTATAATATTTAAGTTGATGTTAAAATATTTTTTTAATTTGAAAAACGTTTTTATAATATGTGTATATATTAAAATCTTTTATAATATTTTATAACTAATAAAAACGTTTTTAAAATATTTCTATATATTTAAGTTGATGTTAAAATATTTTTTTAATAATAAAAACCTTTTTCAAATATTATTATAGAAATAAAATTGTTTTAAATATTTTTTATAGTAATAAAACGTTTTCTAAATATTTTTATATATTAAAACTGATTTTAAAATATTTTAGCAAATTTTGAAATTTTTTGAAATATTTGAATTTTTAGTAAACTTTGAATTTTTCGGAAAATTTGAATTTCCAGAAAATTTGAATTTTTCCTAAATTTTTTTCCGGAAATTTCAAAAAATTTTGTAACTTTTGAATTTATTGTTAATTTACTAACAATTTTACCGTTTTCCGCAGGGATCACGACGAAGTTCTTCAGTTGGGAGGCGGCAACCAAGGACGCCGTTCTCGGGGTTCTCGGTGTACGCCTCCTCCGGGACCAACGAACTCGGGAACTCACATCCCTGATTCCCAGCAATCCGCTGCTCGGAGCCACCTTGAGATCGAGGAGCTAGTCCGGCAGCCTAACCGGGGCCATTGCATTCGACTCGACCCGAAGTTTGAGGACGGCACTTGGTAAGAAAATTTGTGTACATTATTTCAATTTATTTAGATTTTTAAACTTAACATATTTATATATTTTCATAATGTTTTCAGGTTTAAGCTGTCGACTCAGATCACCAAGTCGATATTACGGATGCTCCACAACATGTTGGACAAACCGTACGAGAAGTATTCGGACATGCCTGCCGAGGAGAAAGACGTGTGGCACCGGACTTTCGCGGTACGTTCTTTATTGATATATTATTTATTTTGAATTTCATTTTGTCAATTTTTTTTTTTGATATGTAACAAATTTTTTAAAAAAATTGTAGCAAGAGTTCACGTGGGACTCTCATCATACGCGCAAAGTCATTGACACATTCGACAAGTATGCCGCAAACTCGTACTCGAAGCACATGTACGAGTGGAAACAGAATTGGAAGCAGAACAAAGACAAGCCGAAGGACCTTGACGACGACGTCTGGAAAGGCTTCTGTGAGTACTGGAGTAGGCCTGCAACATTGGTGGACGACGACGAGCATGTTTACACACTGATTAGCTCTTCCGAAGCGAATTTGAAATCAATAATTACGTTTAACCACTTCATAAATATCTTATCGAATATTAAACACGTTTATATTCATTAGAAAGCATGTAGAGGCATACAAATACATCAAATTTTGTTCATGAGGATCCATTCACTTATCATAATTAAAACCATTGAAATTTTGAGTTGTGGGTCTAATTTTTCGAATCCAATTTCGGGTTATTTAGACATATGCTCCTTATTTTGATTATTATCACTGTTTTTCATTGTGTGTGAGAAAAAAAGAAAGAGAAAAGGTAGTAACTTTTAAATTTTTGTATCAGTAATACCCTTTCGAGAGTTTCTATTTGCTATCACAAGAAGTCAAGAACTATTGTGTACCCGTTGGTGTATACCTACCGCGTCAACACCAAGTGGGTCTTGGTTGTTTCATTCCAAAAAAGATTGACCCAACAATCCGAATGAGTTTTTTGCACACATATGAAATCTGGGGTCGATAATGATCGTGGCTTTTGTGAATGTAGTGTGAATCCAGCAAGCATATTGCTGCAAGACCCCACTAAACGTTTGCAGACTGCCAATACATCAAAACTGATGTAGAGTTTTTCTAAAAAGGAACAGAAAATACGTGATAAGATTGGGCATTTACTTGACTTCGTGACCTCGTTTTCATTCAAATAAAGAACATGCCACTATACGTATACACACTTCACAATCTCTATATAACACCACCCTCTAATATTCGTTTCTTGGCAACCAAGTCATATAAACATTTATATTAGAATCATTTCATAATTTTCTCTCTAAAAGTATGGCTTCGATCATTTTCTTGATTCTAGCCATTATTTTGAGTACCAGAACTCCAGGAGCCACTTCTCGTGGTGGTTTTTTTTAAAGCTTCTCACTTCTGCCACGGATAAACATGGGCAATGGATGCTCGATTCCGTCGCGTTTACTCCGATGAATCTGAAAAAATAAGTAGGTTTGAGATTTTTATGTTAGAAAATTTAAAAGGACCAACACTGGTATATAAGAGATATGAGCTAATCCATTCATTGCCGATTAGTTATGAGTTGGAAGACTATGACTCTTGACACTTTAAGAAGAACTTAGAGTTCGTTGAGAGCTTCGACACAAATACGAACATTTTTTTTGGGGTCATGTGCAAAAACACTTTTGATATATGGTTGGTATATATGCCTAAAAGAAGGGGATAACGATTTGACAGTGAAACGATCAGTGGCGCGCGGAGCCAGAACGTTTTTCTTATTGGGGGAAGAATTTTGTTTAATAAAAATATGTAGTTTATAAATTACAAAAAAAAAACCTACAAATGTACTCGACGTTCATCCATAGCCTTAAACATTTGTATCACGGTTTCATTTGTTACATCTTCAAATATATTTTTTTCGATAAAACAAATGAGACAATCACTTAGAAACTGACCACCGATGCGATTTTGTAATATTGTCTTGACAATCTTCATTCCTGAAAAACATCTCTCGACGGTTGCGGTAGCTACATGCAAAGTCAAAGTTAACTTCAAAAGCCTATAAACCAAAAGATGAGAAAGATGATTCTTGGTTTCTACCATCACTCATGCTAGGTCTCCAATATTTATCAAACCATCAAACTTTTCATCTTCTCGTACATTATCAATATAAATTTCAAGTTGCTGCTTAAGAGATATGCACTCGACACGACTAAAATCATCATGGTAAAATTCAGCCAATCACTACAAGAAAACAGCGTTTTAGCGACTACAGATGGCGACTAAATAATTAGTCGCTAAAAGTTGCGACTAATTAGCGACTATTTAGCGACTATTTGGCGACTAATAAAATTAGTCGTAATTGAGTCGCTATTTTACGACCAAAGAGCATAGTCGCCAAAGTAGTCACTGATTTAGCGACTAATATGCGACTATTCCGGCAGATTGCACAGTAGTCGCCTAATAGTCACTAATTTAGCGACTATTAGGCGACTAGTTTGGCAGATCGCACAGTAGTCGCCTAATAGTCACTAAATTAGCGACTATTTGGTGACTATTTCGGCAGATCGCACAGTAGTCGCCTAATACTCACTAATTAGCGACTATTTCGGCATATCTGTATAACTTATATACATGTTGATATTGCAAATAACCTCGCAACCGGATCAATTTCAGTGTAATTTTTCGTCTTTTGATAAAGAACTAGATGACAAAGAACCCTACGACTTAAATATGTTACTTATGTCACAATGTTAATTTGTTATTTATACCATGTTTGAAAACAAAAATTCTAAAAAAAAATCTTTTACATCATGGTCATGTTTTTTTCCAACATTATGGTCATATATATAAATTTTTACTATCATTGAAGATCAATTCTATGGTGAAGATATAAAAAATAATTATACATGAAAATACAAATATTTTTAATAGAAACAGAGATATGGCGACACATATTATATGGTGAAGATATAAAAATTATTATACATAAAAATACAAATAAAAAATATATATATATTAACATGAAACATATCAACAAAATATGTTAAACAACAAAAATTCAGTAACGTAAGTTAATAGGTTTCTTGTTAAAATTAATTTTGTTCCGTCTATATCTCCCTCTCATATTAATAATTAATCTATATATATTAATAATTAAAAAGCATTAATAATTAAAAAAAAACCTAAATCTAACTTATATATATGTATAACTTATATATATATATGGCTCTGCTCTAAAAGTGGATTTGAGGGGAAACATTTCGTAGGAACCCAATAAACCTCTATAACTTATATATACCTATGTATATCATTATGTATATTACTATCCCTGGGCATAATATTTGGATCCAAAAAAATTAACCAAAACTGATCCGAAAAAGAGGAACTGAACCCGAACCGAAACCGATAAAATATCCAAACGGATCCTAAATTCCTATATCTGAAGAACCGAAACCGAACCCGAACCGAATGGATACAAGAAATACAATTATATACCCAAAATATTAATTATATTTAATGATAATCCAAAATTACTATTATAAATATCTTATTCTCTTTTTTTAAGCATATTCTCACATTTGAAATTTTGAGAACAAACTCTTATTCTAATAAACCCAAAAAATAATAACACCCATAAACTATTAATTAATATAAAAATAAATAAATCACAATGAGTTGCCCTAATCACACTCTCTTAATTTTTTGTTGCCTCCTTCTTGTTACGAGAGTGAGAGAGACAAAGACTAACTTTTTTTTTTCTCTCTTGCAGATCCATAAGTCACCAAGGAGTCTCTTCGTCTTCCTCTTCCATGGAAAATCGGAGGAGAAGGAGCTGCTGAAAAGGAATCTACCAGAGATTGCAGCGGCGGAGTCTCTTCGTCTTCCTCCATGAAGGTAAGATGTGAATTCTAAATTTTAGATCTGGGATTTTGCCGAGATGATGAGCGGCAAATGGAAACATTGAGGAGGAGAAACAGCGGTGGTGGAGGAGAGCGGTGGAGACGGTGGCGGAGGAGAGCGGAGGAGACAGTGGAGGCGGATGGGTTTCATCGGTGCTGGCGAGGGTGAAGAAATCGAAGCGGTGCCGGTGAGGGAGAAGAAGATGCAGGCGGAGGAGGACATCGGCACGGAGGAGCTCGGAGGACCTCGCCGGATCTGCTCTCGGGAGAGTGGAGGAGGCACGGAGGAGCTCACCGGATCTGCTCTCGGGAGAAGAAGATCGACGACGCCGGCGGTGGTCGATCCAGTTTTTCTTTTTCTTTTATTTTTTAATTTTTTTTTTAATTTTAATTTTTTGTAATTAAATATTTTAATTAATAAAAATATTTTTATTTTTTTTTAAATTATTTTTTACAAGTAGTCGCCAAATAGTCGGTAAAAGTACGACCACTGTTCATAGTCGTAAAATAGTCGCTATTTGACGACTATTTATACGACTACACACTTTAGCGACTAAGGATTAGCGATTACAAGATTTAGTCGCTAATTAGTCGCACTATGGGTTTTAGTGACTAAATAGCGACTATTTATGTAGTCGCCAAAACGCTGTTTTTTTGTAGTGAATCTGAACAAATTTTTTTTTTATCAAACTCACGGAATGAATCAATAGGATTTAAACTTGATGCGCAAACGAGTAATTCAGAGCTTACCTCATTGAAATGGTCATTAAACTCTTGAAGCTGCATTGCTGCACTTCCTTCGGTCATGGCTCTCTTCTTCGTGGAAGATGTCGTTTTCGACGACAAAAGAAGAACAAATTAGTTAAGTTTTTTTTTAATTTTCTAAAATAGAAATAAAATTAACTAATAAATAATTGAGATTATAGATTATTTATTAATGTATTTAAGTTGGGCGTAAACTTAATATGAGCCCAAGTTTGAGTTTGAAAAAAACTGGAGTCAAAATTGTTTTTTATAATGGGGTCATTATATTTTTCTTTATATAAGAAGTAGGTTTGAGTTTTTTATGTTATGATTCCACATCGGAAGTTTAAAGTGACCGACACTGATATATAATGTGCTAATCCACTCATTGTCGATTAATTTTGAGTTGGAAAACTATGAATCTTTACACTTTAAGATGAACTTAGAGTTAGTTGAGAGCTTCGACACAAATACCAACCTTTTTCTGGGTCATGTGCAAAAAAACTTTTGGTATATGCCTAAAAGAAGGGGATAGCGATTCATCAAATGTTAGGATCTTTTGTTTTTTTTGCTAAATGATCAAATGTTAGGATACGATTAGTTTTCTCTAAAATATACATAACTCAAATCGTACTAGTAAGTTCATGACAAAAAAAAAAGAACAGTAGTAAGTTTCGATTGTGGTGTCACTAGAATCTGATTTTTAATTTTACAACTTTATCAGCACTTACGACAATTACTTTAAACACTTAATAGTTACTAATTTCAACAATTGTTTTTTGCAGTTTTATACCAAAAAAACATGATTACGTAAATTTTCAACAAAAAAAACACGATCTTGCTATTTCCTTCCAACTTACAATTGAGCTAGAAGCTATTAAATAGATCATACACAAACATGTCTACACACTAAAACAATATAAAATGGGTAAACGATATATTTCCCCACGAAAACTATCGTATCTAACCAGATGTCTCCCAAACTATGCTTTTTGTATATATCCCCATGAAATCAAATTTAAATACGTATCTAGCCACATCTGAGCAGATACGATAGTTCTCATGGGGAAATAGTTTTGAAAATATAAAAACATACAAAAAAATATGACGTCATGAAAATCGTATTTGAAAACTCGTTTTGAATAAATCTGACAAATACTATTGGATTCTTCAAATTGATAAGAATAAGAGAATAAAGCTCCGACTCCAAAATGATTTCGTTCACGGCGTCTTCTTCTTCTTCTTCTTCGTCGTCCTTAAAGGAGGAGGAGGAGCGAAAATCCGGCTAGCATAAATCGCCATATCCGTCAAGATCCTCATGTTCCAATTCGCGTACACCATCGGCGTCGGGTGGAAAAAACTCGTCCTGCACATGGAAATATTGACGAGCGCAAGAGCTTGATACGCTCTCATGAATCGATAATCACGGAGATACAAATACGTCAACGCGTTGTCGAGATGAGCATCCACCAATCTATACGCTTTCCTACAAGTAGAGAACTCTGTTTTGCTTCGACGGTCTTTCGCTCTCGGAAGAAGAGAGCCTTCGATGTTATCCAGCGTTGATCCACGCTTTCGCTGCGGTTAACTTCGCGCTTGTTTTGATTGAGGTGCGTCGTCTGATTAGCTGAGACGTGATTGTGTGATTACAGAATTTGAAATCGATTGTTTGTTTGCAGATTCTGTTGATCAGCTCTTGTGTTGTTGGGTCAGGCACGACGGATATCGAAGACGTGAAGTTAATGCAGACGAGAAGAGAGATGAGTAGGTGAATGAAAGCCATTTGCTCATAAGGTGTTTTGATGATATGCCTAAGAGAAAGCTAATTGGGTAATATCAATATTTATACTCTTTTATCTTTACATAGAATGTATCGAATCTGTTCCAAAACGTAGTTGTTAGCCTTCAATCTATTATGATGTTGACATTCTAATTTTCGGGTTTTTTTTTTAATCGAAATCTTAGGTCAACAATGATCGTTGTTTTTGTGATTAGTGTGAGAAAGAAAATAAAGAATGATGATGAAAATATATGTTTGGTGATTTGGTTGAAGGCAATGATGTTACGCTTATAGACCACATTTCTCAATTCCTTTGGTTTGAAGTCTTTCTAAAGTAATTGGGTTGCATTTCTTTAATACTACTTACTATTTTTTGCCATGTTAGTTTTGATAATTTGTTAAGAAACAAGAACAAACTTATCCAGCAAGTCGGAGTCATTATGTGACATTGGGTCTATTCGTTTGTCTAACGCCAGCGGCTACGATCTGCGCCCATACGCTGCGATGAGACGTTGCGGTTGTTGTTCGTTTGATAGCCGCGCGGGTGGATTTGAATACAAAAATTGATATTCTGTTTGATGTGTTGATAGATGTAAACACAAAAACAAATCCAGACGCAAACACAATCGAGCATTTAGTGTGAGCCTAGTACGAATTAGATTTTAATTTTACAAAATTATGATGGGTTTTGAAACTACATGTTTGATCATTACTTCAAGATATTATCCAAATTCTATGATTAGGGATTAAATTTTAAGGGTCCTACGATTAACACTTAACAATAAATTTGGTACATTGGATGAATTTAAAAAAAAAGGTTGCAGAATTTTTGAAACAATCAGCTTTCATTACCAAAATGTGAGTGTGGTGATCAACCATATTGGTAGGTCAACTAATGATCATCAACTCTATTAAAAAATTCCCAATAAAATTGTAAGATATATCTCCAAAAAAGTGTGAAAAATGTAACGTTTAAAATAGGTCTGGGCAAAATATCCGGAACCAAAAAACAGAACCAGAATCGAACCGAATTAGTAGGTACCGAACCAAACTGAATTTTCATAAATATCCGAATGGTTTCTTTTATAAAATATTTTTGGTACCCGAACCGAACCGAACCGAACCGGATCGAAACGAAACCCGAATGGGTACCCAAAATATATGAAATACAATTATATATCTAAAATATTATGTTTATTTAGATTTGAAATAACCATAATTACAATTATAAAACGAATATATTAATTATGTTTAGACCGAAATAAACAAAATACTCGAAATATCCAAAAATCATTAATTATATTTGTCAAAATTAAATAATTTTTACAAAATTTAACCAAAATTTATTTAAATTAACCAATTTTTTAGTTTTTGTCGAGTATTTGGTATAAATTTTGGGTACCCGAAACTGATCCAAATCTGGGCGGAACCGAACCGAACCCAACCCGGGGAAAAACAAATACCCGAATGGGTGCTAAACCTCTAATACCGAAATATCCGAAACCCGAAAGAACCGAACCGAATCCGAACCCGAACCGATACCCGAATGCCCATGCGTAGTTTAAACGACAGCGTTTCGTCAAATCCCAAAGTCCGGTAAACGACGACGTTTAATCGAGCTTAAACCCGCGACGTCAAGGGTTTAGACTTTTTAGTCGTCGTTGACCATTTGGTTTCTCGTTGAGCCATGTTTGGATCGAGAGTTCTGTTCTGCAGCAGAATCTCGAATCATTCTCTGTTTCTGAAACGTTCTGCAAACTTCCGAGCTAATTTCTCTTCGAATTCATTAGGGAAGCAAAAACGGGTTGGGACGCATAATGGAACTTTCCATTGCGACGAAACCTTAGCTTGCTTCATCCTTCGCATTTCCAGCAGATTCTCCGATGCTCAGATCTGTGGTCTGATTGGTCAAATATTCTATTTCCTGGCTGAACCTTTTTGTCATGTGTATCAAATGACACCATCAAGTCATGGCACTGTCTGAAATTTTCTTTTGAAATTGAGATTAACGAAGAAAGAGATTTCAGTTTTGATTTTACATTATGGTGGACCAGTTCTTGAAATTTTCATATTCTGTCATGTTTTTACATGGTTCTAATGTAGCTCCTTGTTGTATACGGTTACAGGAGGTTTTTGGAGGTTTTTCCCCTTCTATATCTCATCTAATTATTTAAAATGTTCTGAACCTTCTTTGAAAAGAGATGCAACTAGGAAAATTGCTAGTACCTAAACCAAATCTAGTGCGGGCAAAATTGCTTTGAATGAATCAACCTAATGACATACTAATATTCTTATAATTAACGATTGTTGCTTACTTCTGATAAATAAACTAGGATTTAACCCGCGCTAATTATAGCGTGCAGTAATTTTTTTAAGGAAAATTGTTTTGAAATTTAATAAAATTGCTTTATCTGAATTTTAAAATATAGCTAACTAATGATTATAGATAAATATGTCAATTATAATAATTTGTCTATTTACCCATTTTGCAGTAAATTAAAATATTATTCGGGCTAAGCCGCAAAAACCTTATAATCTTGAAAACATAACTATAATATGCACCGTTAATGACTCTAGTTTTCTTGTGTCTAACTTTTATATAAAATTAGTAAAATATTTTTGAGCTTTTGTTTTGATATATATTCAAATAAAATATAATAAATTATAGTGAAAATTTTAGTAAGATTTTGAATAGATTTTTTTTTCTTTGAATTCATTTGTAATAGCAAGATTTTGAATATGAATTGATTATTATTTTAAAATATATAATATTTAATATAATTAAGAATTTAAATAATAAATAACTTCTTTAATGCAAAATATATATTTTCCATATTCTAATCAATAATTTTAAAAGACTATTATATCCTTTCCTATTTCAATTATTATTTGTTATTTGTAATGGTATTTCATGTAATAACTTACAAAACAAAGTTCATTTTTTAAAATGTCTTCTTAAATAATATTATAGAGATGAAAGTGGTTTCATTTCACTTGTTTCATAGGATTGGAAGAGAGTGGTGAATAGAGATGGTGTGTATTTAATTGAAAATAAATGTATTTGTGTGTTGTGAAGACCGTGTAATGATTTGCAAATTCCATAGGGGAGATTCTTTCTTTACTTGAGAAATCTGGTTTCTTCATAAAATCGTATTACATATAGCAGAAGAGTTTATTTCTCTCTCTATTCGTCATTTTGGCACTTTTTTTTAATAATAGAAATTAAAATATATTTCTTCCTAGTAATTAGTAACTAATTACACATTTAGAATTTAATTAATTTTTAATATATAATTCCATATTAAATACACAACTTAATGTTAACTCAATTCATTTTTCCAACTCTATTGATCTACTTGGTATTTTTTTTATAATAAAAATAAAAATATATTTTCTTATAGTAAACTACACATTTGGAATTCGATTCTAGAGTGAAATTCAGTTCCTGAAAAAGCCATGATGTCAAAGGGACGTGTTAGGAATTTCACATCAGAAATTGAGATGTGACCTAAGTAATATAAGAGACAATAGGATTTAACTCGCACTAATTATAGAACAACTCGTTGAAATATGAATGAGAAAGTATGGACTCTCATAGCTTCGACATGCAACGAAACCTCGCGATTGACTTTGCAGGCAATCTCGAGGATATCTCCAGAACGATATCAATCGGGATGGAATTCATGATCGTTGTAAGATTTTGCTCTAAAATAGAGTTTAGAGTAGAAAATAGAGTGAGGTTGGAGATGCTCTAATATATATATATATATATATATATAGTTCGAGGGGCCTAGGTCATTTACTCCAAACCGAACCAAAATAAGGTTTGGTTAATTTGTTTCGATTTCGGTTTAGGAGGTATAATCCGATCGAGCCTTGGGTGAATCAAAAACGTGATTCTTTTGTCTATTGGATTGCCCTCTCTTTGTATCAAAAACGTGATTCTTACTATACCCACTTATAAGAGTACTATATAAGTATCCGCATATATGCGGTGGATTTTTAATTTAATATTTTATAACATGTGAAAAAATAAATTAAAGACGAAAAAATAGAAAACAAATATTAGATCATCCGTGAAAGTATATAATACATAAATTTAGAAACAAAGTTTACGATAACATATATATATATATAACTTGAAAGAAAATTTTGGTGAAAATATGCAGTAAATATATTTGGATACAATTATTGGACTTTTAATTTTTTGGTGTGTAATTGATATACTACCAAATTGTGGTTTATATAGAGGTGAGAAATTAGAATTTTTTTCCTTTTATGATTAATTTCCTTAATCTAAATGGAAAAATTAAGGAATGTTTTTTTCTTTTTATATTAATTTTTTTCTTTTAGGATAAATTAATTTTTTTTTAACTTGGTAATATTTATCAGTAAAGATTATGTTTTATATAATAAGATATATAATTAAAAAACGAAATAGTAGATATACTCATTATTTTTAGTCCACTGCAACACGGGTTAAATAGACAAAAATTCTGTTTGACAACTATATTTATAATCATAAGTTATTATAAAATTCAAATAAAAGAAACTTTTCTTAAATTTCAAACAATTTCTTAAAAAAAATTTACTCCGCACCATAATTAGCGCGGGTTTCAAGTTTTTCAGGTTAAAAAAGATAAATCCTTGTTCAGAACTGACAAACACACGAGCATACAATTGGACTAGTGACTGTAGCATACGAGCCAGGAAGCAGAAGCAATTATCTTTACATAAAAAACGCTGATTTGGAACTGATGGCAAAGTCAAAACACTTTTTTCTTATATATATTTATTGAAAAACAATATGATGAAATATCATCATATTGTTTTTCAATAAATATGCTACAGTCACTAGTCCATTTTGCTTCACTAGTCCTATTGTATGCTCGTGTGTTTGTCAGTTCTGAATAAGGATTTATCTTTTTAAACCTGAAAAACTTGCGGAGTAGAAAAGTTTTAAGAAATTGTTTGAAATTTAAGAAAAAAATATTTTATTTGAATTTTATAATAACTTATGATTATAGATATAGTTGTCAAACATAATTTTTGTCTATTTAATCTGTTTTGCAGTGTACTAAAAGTAATGAGGATATCTACTATTTTGTTTTTTAATTATATATATCTTATTATATAAAGCTCGACTCCTCGACGTGAGTGTGACACGTAGGATAATTTTCAATCACGAGATTATACATTTGTCACGATTGTTAATTTAGATCTTGACATATGTCAATTTAATTTAAAAAGGTAAAAATGAATTAAAGTAAATACTAAAAAATGTTAAACTAAAAAAATACAATCTTAGTAAAAATAAATTAAAGTAAATATTAAAAAAGTGTAAACTAAAAAAGAAAATTTTACAAAAAAACAAGTATAAGTAAGAAAAACTTATCATAAAGGAAACTGACAAAAGAAAACTGAAAAGTTTATAATCTACAACCACGATCAAACTTAAAAAAGGGAAATTATAAATATAATCGAAATTTAAAAGAAAAATTATTAATAAAATATTTAAAATCGATTCCTAATCCTTAAAAATAAATGAAAAAAGTATTTATGTTTAGATTAAGAAAAATTAAAAAAAAAAAATAAATAAAAGCCAAAGTTAAAAAAAACCATATTTTAGTTTAGAATAAAGAAATTAAACAATAGATTACAATCCTAAAAAGAAAAGTAATAAAAGCCAAATTTTATTTAAAAAACATATTTCAGTTTAGAATAAAGAAATTAAACAATAGATTACAATCATAAAAGCTAAAGTTTTAAAAAAGAAAAGAACAATTAGTAATTTTAAAAAAAACCACAAACTTAAAATGGAATACAATCCTAAAAAGAAAAGAAATTTTCATTCCCCACCTCTAGATAACCAAATTGATAGTTTCTCAATTTCAATTTCATAATTCTAAAGGGTAAAGTTACAAATATAAATATATATATATATATATATATATATATATATATATATATATATATATATATATTAAAAGTAAATATTAAAAAAATCAGTTTTAATTTATAATTTATTATAAAATGCAAGATTAATATAGTAAAGGAAAAATATTTCTTAGTTTTCCATTTAGATTAAGAAAATTAATCATATAAGAAATATAATTTTAATTTCTCACCTCTATATAAACTATAATTTGGTAGTATATCAGTTACACCAAAAAAAAAGTCCAATAATCGCATCCAAAGCTATTTACTGTATCTCTTCACCAAAATTTTATTTCAATGTATATATTTATTTCATCGTAAACTTTGTTTCTAAATTTATGTATAAGATATTTTCACGGGTGATCTAATTTTATTTTCTATTTTATTGTCTTTACTTTTTTTTCCACGGGTTATAAAATATTAAATTACAAACCCACATATATGCGGATACTTATCTAGTTATTATATAAATCATAATCTTAAAAGATAAAGTTACTTATAAATATTATCAAGTTAAAAAAAATTAATTTATTCCGGCTCTTAAGTTGCCAATATTTATCTTCATCCCTGTAAGCTTTATATAGTTCTTTTCTTAGCAAAGACAATTTGGCGGTCGAAATACATCTATCTGTGTGAGCTTCATCAATTCTCTTTTTCAGCTCTGTAATAAGCTTCGCAGAATTAGTATTGTTCTCTCTTTTCCAAATGAGTATTATAGCCTCTCTTAGTTAACCATCCCTCTGATATAACTGCTTTGAATTCTGGTTTTTCACAGCTCCGTGGTTCAAATCGAAAACACTTTTTGCCTTGATCTGTGAGTCGGTGAGTTTCATTATTAAAATTTTACATAAAAAATTGAATAACCAAAAAAGATCAATTATTTACTAATTATAGTATATTTTTGAATGGGGTTTTTTTTTGGCGTTATAAACTAAAATCTCAACATTAACAAAAGAGAAGTTAAAATATTTATCTTTGCAAGATAGATTTATATAGAATTAGTTGATTTTAAAAATCAAGAGATTTATCAAATTTGCATAGAATTTTGTTGAATTTGTAAATCTTTTAAATTTGCAGAGAGTTCTATATATTTAAACAATCCATAAAAGAATTATATTATAACAAACTTCGAGAATCCAGAGTATATACATAGTATTTTAAAATGATGTTTAAAATTATTAGAAATTCATATCTTAATAACACTAGATTTTAACAGAATCACATAATCGTTATAATCCAAACTTTTTGAATAACATTTAAAAATCATCAAACCAATAACAATGAATTTATTAAAAATGTTATAATTATATTACATAAGCGAATTACAATGAAATCAATTAAGAATGTAAAAATTCACAAACAATCATAGTACAATCTTAAACTCTAAAACTCTTCAAAAATCAACCTCCCAATAACCCCCTATTGTTTGAGAGGTCCTACTTGTAAACTTTTGAATATATTTAGACTGCTATTTCTAAAACTATTTTTCTCCTGTAATTTCCTTCTTCTACTTCTCAAAAGTAGGGGTGGGCATTTCGGTTTAATTTCGGATTCATTTCAGTTCGGTTGATTCGGGTTGAATAAAACTCTAGCCGAACTCAACCGAAATAAGTTTGGTTCGGTTTGTGTTCGGTTTGGGTTTAGTTCGGTTCGGTTGTACTTTGGTTTGGTTTTAGTTCGGTTTTTAAAAAATCAACTTATAAAAACAAGAATCCTAACGAAACGTAAACAAAACGAAGTCATAAAAAAATCATTCCCTAAAATTTTAAAACCAAACTGAAATTATTCCACTTAATCAAAATTAAAAAAATAAAAAAATCATGGTTTCGTCTCTCTCATGCCACTAAAATAAATCTACAACAAGCCAATAACTTAAATATAAGTTAATTATATAAGTCAATGTTTATTCATCTCTTATATGAGTTATTATAGGCTTATAACATTAATATAAAACTATCACCATATGTGTTATTATTTTTAATATTATTAATTAACTAATTAACAAAAACACATTAACCGTTCGGGTTGAGAAAAACTTCAACCAAATGGTTGGATATTAACTATGGTTTGATTTGGGTCGGTTTGAATTCAGTTTGGTTCGGTTGGTTCGGTTAGGTTAAAATGTCCATCCCTACTCAAAAGCTCAATAAAAATGGAAAACTAGAAATTCAAAAAAAGGAAGAAAAAATATGTATTTAAAAAATTTCAATACAGAAATTCTTGATCCAGATTTTTTACCAATATAGTGACTTGGATATTAGCTACAACCGCTTAGATTCTATGTATAGAAACCGATTCAAACCAAAGAACCCATCTTTGGTTTTTTTTTTTTGGGTCAAAAAACCCATCTTTGGTTAAACACAGAAACTAAGCAATCAAAGAGGCTCTTGCCATTGCCAAGGCACCTTCATAGGTCCGGTTTGCACCAATGAAACCACTCATGTGCACAAAAACACAGCCCGGAATTGAGTTTTCCTCTGAGAGCTTCTCCTTTTCTAGTCCCCTCCATGAAATTGGCAAAGCTTTACGGCTCTCAAACCTGTCTGGTGAAACCGGAACCGCCTTGATTCTCCAGTTTTCGCTTCTATCATCCCGCACAAGTCCACACACACTCATTGGATTAACAGAAATTAAGCTTACAACATAGTAAGATCTTTGCATAGCCCCCGGTAGTACATACCTGGTAAAGAACATATTTTAAGGGAGGATCAATCTTCATTTCTTCCTCTAGCTCGAATATATGGAGTTTCCACTGCCAATTGCCCAAAACTCTTTATAACTTTCAAAACTAATTCAAAGATGACATATGTAAACTCTAAAGAGCTAAGTTTAACTTACTGGGCATTGTTTACTGAGCTTCATGATTCCTCCACTGGAGTCTATAGCATGCCGTTCTGCAAGACACTCCATAACAATTGACCGAGCTGGTAACCATGATTTCGCGTGAAAATGAATAGACTATCAAAAGGCAGAACAAAAAGGTAGATTTAGGGATTGGTCTTGGCTCTATTCTCACTTCAAACTCAAATGGAAGGCAAACATATTCTGGTACCAATCAGTTCTTATGAAACAAGTGAAATGAAACCAGTTTCATTTATTTATCAGAAGTAAGCAACAGTCGTTAATTATAAGAATATTAGTATGTCATTAGGTTGATTCATTCAAAGCAATTTTGCCCGCACTAGATTTGGTTTAGGTACTAGCAATTTTCCTAGTTGCATCTCTTTTCAAAGAAGGTTCAGAACCATGTGATTTTAAATAATTAGATGAGATATAGAAGGGGAAAAACCTCCAAAAACTCGGAGCCAGCAAGTTCCATTGCCCGATGAAAGGCTTCATCTTCTTTGCTACTAGACTGATCAGGTTCAATCCAGTCTAAGTTCAACCTTCCAATCCTATATGCCAAGCTTGTATTGTTTACATATCGCAGAGGCTTATCAGTATCATATTGATGGATGCCGTTATCTATAGCATCTACTGCCTGTAACCGTATACAACCAGGAGCTACATTAGAACCATGTAAAAACATGACAGAATATGAAACTTTCAAGAACTGGTCCACCATCTGTAAAATCAAAACTGAAATCTCTTTCTTCGTTAATCTCAATTTCAAAAGAAGATTTCATACAGTGCCATGACTTGATGGTGTCATTTGATACACATGACAAAAAGGTTCAGCCAGGAAATAGAATATTTGACCAATCAGACCACAGATGTAGTAACTTGTGTCCATCAAACACTAAACTTTTAAAGGCATGGCCAGAAACTTTAGCTTGTTCAGTGCTGTGAATGGGGATAGTTTACTCAATAGATACCTAAGAAGCAACATTTATAGAGCAAGAAGAAGTACCTCAATGAAGTTTTTGTACACAGCTAGAAACAATCGATGCACATCGGCATGTCTCTGATCAAGTTGAAGCTCCTTAGCAATTATCTCCAAGCCATAGTGCTACAAGAAGAAAAAAAAAGTATGAGCACAATTTTCTCAAATTAGCCACCAAAATCACAAGAAGTTATCTTCTCTTACCTTATAGATTAGCCCGGCACTACTGAGTTTAGTATTAAACCCGTGGCCAAACACTTCGTTGAAGCCTTTCTGGTGATGGTCATAACGTTCACTCTTAGGATCATACACACGTCCAACATCAAGAGCCGCATCAAGCTTGTAACATCCCGATTTCTTGTATATGCGGAGAGGCTTATAAGAATTGATTTGGCTACCTATGTCACCAAAGTGCACTTATCTTTTCGGGAACTTGTCCAGAGAGAACTCCAGAGTTAAGGGTGCTTGAGCTGGAGCAATTTAAGGATGGGTGACCTACCGGGAAGTGATTCGCGGTATCGTGTGAGTGAGGACAAAACACGGGGAAAGATCACGTGGTGATTGCAGGGTCAGTAAACAAGTATTACAAGCCTCCCGGACTAACGCACCGGCCGTCGGACCAGGGTGGGGCCCACGTGCCGAGAGAGGACATGGGGCCCAGGTAGGGGCGGTCGGGGCGTTACAAAGCTTCTCCAGAACCTTATGATTACATCACAAAATCAAGTAGAAACTAAAACAGAGATAATGTGACATCGCACACACATATCAATTACTGCAAAAAATACAGAATCGACGAGAAAATCTGAAAAAATTCCAAGAATTCTAAGCTAAATCGACACTCGTTGCTATTCTCGAACCATTTATCGGAAATTTCGAAAATCAAATTAAACTCAAAGAAAGAAGATTCGCACACAGATACGCTCAGTTACATGGTATATAGAACAAATAGTACCTGATGATCTCTGGTCCGGACGATCTGAGCATCGGAGAATCTGCTGGAAAGACGAAGGATGAAGCAAGCTAAGGTTTCGTCGCAATGGAAAGTTCCATTATGCGTCCCAACACGTTTTTGCTTCCCTAATGAATTCGAAGAGAAGTTTGCATAATGTTTCAGAAACAGAGAATGATTCCAGATTCTGTTGCAGAACAGACCTCTCGACCCAAACATGGCTCAAAGAGAAACCAAATGGTTAACGACGACTAAAAAGTATAAACCCTTGACGTCGCGGGTTTAAGCTCGATTAAACGTCGTCGTTTACCGGACTTTGGGATTTGACGAAACGCTGTCGTTTAAACTAGGCCTGGGCATTCGGGTATCGGTTTGGTTCTTTCGAGTTTCGGATATTTCGGTATTAGAGGTTTAAGATCCATTCGGGTATTTTCTTTTTTCGGGTTAGGTTAGGTTCGGTTCCGCCCGGGTTCGGATCGGTTTCGGGTAACCAAAATTTATACCAAATACTCGACAAAAACTAAAAAATAATTTAATTTATATAAATTTTGGTTAAATTTTGTAAAAATTATTTAATTTTGACAAATTTAATTAATGATTTTTGGATATTTCGAGTATTTTGGTTATTTCGGTCTAAACATAATTAATATATTTATTTTATAATTGTAATTAAGGGTATTTTGGTTATTTCAAATCTAAATAAACATAATATTTTAGATATATAATTGTATTTCATATATTTTATAAGAGAAACCATTCAGATATTTATGAAAATTCAGTTTGGTTCGGTACCTATTAATTCGGTTCGGTTCCAATTCGATTTTTTGGTTCCGGATATTTTGCCCAGACCTAGTTTAAACGTTACATTTTTCACACTTTTTTGGAGATATTATCTTCTATTTTATTGGGAAGTTTTTAATAGAGTTGATGATCATTGGTTGACCTACCAATATGGTTGATCACCACACTCACATTTTGGTAATCAAAGCTGCTTGTTTCCAAAATTCTGCAACCTTTTTTTTTAATTCATCCAATGTACCAAATTTATTGTTAAGTGTTAATCGTAGGACCCTTAAAATTTAATCCCTAATCATAGAATTTGGATAATAATATCCTGAAGTAATGATCAAACATGTAGTTTCAAAACCCATCATAATTTTGTAAAATTAAAATATCTAATTCGTACTAGGCTCACAGCCTCACACTAAATGCTCGATTGTGTTTGCGTCTGGATTTGTGTTTGTGTTTACATCTAGCAGCAACACATCAAACAGAATATATCAGTTTTTGTATAATGACTCTCACTTGCTGGATAAGTTTCTTGTTTCTTAACAAATGATCAAAACTAACATGGCAAAAATAGTAAGTAGTATTAAAGAAATGCAACCCAATTACTTTAGAAAGACTTCAAACCAAAGGAATTGAGAAATGTGGTCTATAAGCGTAACATCATTGCCTTCAACCAAATCACCAAACATATTTTCATCATCATTCTTTATTTTCTTTCTCACACTAATCACAAAAACAACGATCATTGTTGACCCGAGATTTTGATTAAAAAAAACCCCCAAAAATTAGAATGTCAACATCATAATAGATTGAAGGCTAACAACTACGTTTTGGAACAGATTCGATACATTCTATGTAAAGATAAAAGAGTATATATATTGATATTACCCAATTAGCTTTCTCTTAGACATATCATCAAAACACCTTATGGCACAATGGCTTTCGTTCACCTACTACTCATCTCTCTTCTCGTCTGCATTAACTTCACGTCTTCGATCTCCGTCGTGCCTGACCCAACAACACAAGAGCTGATCAACAGAATCTGCAAACAAACAATCGATTTCGAATTCTGTAATCAAACAATCACGTCTCAGCTAATCAGACGACGCACCTCAATCAAAACAATCGCCAAGTTAACCGCAGCGAAAGCGTGGATCAACGCCATAGAAACGCTGGATAACATCGAAGGCTCTCTTCTTCCGACAGCGAAAGACCGTCGAAGCAAAGCAGAGTTCGCTGCTTGTAGGAAAGCGTATAGATTGGTGGATGCTCATCTCGACAACGCGTTGAAGTATTTGTATCTCCGTGATTATCGATTCATGAGAGCGTATCAAGCTCTTGCGCTCGTCAATATTTCCATGTGCAGGACGAGTTTTTTCCACCCGACGCCGATGGTTTACGCTAATTGGAACATGAGGATCTTGACGGATATGGCGATTTATGCTAGCCGGATTCGCGCTCCTCCTCCTCCTCTAAGGAGGACGAAGAAGAAGAAGACGCCGTGAACCAAATCATTTTGGAGTCGGAGCTTCATTCTCTTATTCTTATCAATTTGAAGATTCCAATAGTATTTGTCAGATTTATTCAAAACGAGTTTTCAAAAACGATTTTCATGACGTCATATTTTTTTGTATGTTTTTATATTGTTTTTTTAGTGTGTAGACATGTTTGTGTATGATCTTGTTAATAGTTTAGTTTCTAGCTCAATTGTTGTAACGTTGGAAGGAAATAGCAAGATCGTGTTTTTTGGTTGAAAATTTACCTAATCATGTTTTTTGGTATAAAACTGTAAAAAAAAAATTGTTTTGATTATTAACTATAAGTGTTAAAAGTAATTATCGTAAGTGATGCTAAAGTTGTAAAATTAAAAATCAGATTCTAGTGACACCACAATCGAAACTTACTACTGTTCTTTTTTTTTTTGTCATGAACTTACGAATACGATTTGAGTTATGTATATTTTAGAGAAAACTAATCGTATCCTAACATTTGATCATTTAGCAAAAAAAAAACAAAAAATCCTAACATTTGATGAATCGCTATCCCCTTGTTTTAGGCATATACCAACCATATACCAAAAGTTGTTTTTGCACATGACCCAAAAAAATGTTGGTATTTGTGTCGAAGCTCTCAACGAACTCTAAGCTCATCTTAAAGTGTAAAGATTCATAGTTTTCCAAACTCAAAATTAATCGGCAATGAGTGGATTAGCACATTATATACCAGTGTCGGTCTCTTTAAACTTCCGATGTGGAATCCTAACATAAAAATCTCAAACCTACTTGTTTTTTTCAGATTCATCAGTGTAAACGGGACGGAATCGAGCCATCCATTGCCCATGTTTATCCGTGGCAGAAGTGATAGGCTTTGAAAAGCCCACCACGAGAAGTGGCTCCTGAGGTTCTTTACACTAAACCCTAAACCCTGAACCGGTTTTAAACAAAGCAAGAGAACATTACTTTTTATGATTTAAGGGTTGTGGAAGCAACCCATAAAAGCTATGGGCTTCTAAAACGACATATGCCTTCTGATGGAGAATATTGATCTTTTTAGTGCTCTCGAATTATGTTGATCTTCTCATGATTGTGTTCAGAGATGAGAAAGGCAGATTCCTCATTGGATTTGTAGATTTTGTTTGCCATTGTTAGGTTTATTTATGTGAGAAGTGGATTATGTGTTCTTCATTGTTTTGATGAGAAGATAGCATTCACCACTAGTTAGTTATGTGGTTCTGTAATTAATAATGCGCTATAGATTACTGATCTCAGTGTTGTTTAGGTTCACAGATCTAGCGGATGATCTTGCAAACACATGATTATCTGTAGAGAATGGCAGAGTCTCAATTGCTGACAGTATCTGTCTTTTTCTTGATTATGTTTGTGCAGCCTTGTAAAAATCTTAAGTGTAAGAAAATGGCAGGCAGCATTTACACAGGAAGGATATTCCTAGATATTGGCAAGACTCGGAATCAAATCCAACGAGGGGTATGTCTCAAAACATTGTTTGCAAAGACTGCAACATTAACTAAATTAGAATTTGTGGTCTTTCTCATTTTTTTAATACAACATTACAATGATTTATACAACTCTATAAATTGAAGATAATTATATTAACTATGTTTTGCGAACATCAAATTAAGTTCTATAATGAGTTTACCTATAATTCATTTTTTGTTATTTTATTAATATGTTATAACTATTGAAAATTTTGAATTACGAAAACAAAATTAGCAAAATTAATCAAAACAAAACCAAAATAAAAGCAAAACATAAGCAAAACATAAGCAAAATATAAGAAAAATATAAATAAAATATAAATAAAATTAGCAATTTGTTTCATTAAACTCTAATAAATGAGTTGATGTCGTTCACAAAATTGAAGTTATAATTTTTTTGTACGGCTCGTTGCAGTTCGATGAATATTTTAAAATTTATCTGTTTTAAATATGCTAGATATCAAGTTAGAATGAGTTTACCTTAAATTATTTTATAAAGTGTTGAGGATTCGATTTTGCAATTTCTTTATTGTCATCTCTGAACCCTAGAGACAGAACCCAGCAAGATCCTAACGACAAATCTGCAACAAGATCCTAACGACAAATCTGCAGCAAAATCACCTCGCCGTTGGCTTCTGTTGATTCTCTCGTCTCCGGTATGAATTGTATCTCTGATTTTTTTTCTCATCCTTCCGTGTAGTGGTTTTCTCCCAATTATATATCCATCTTCTTCCTTCAGCTCCAGGAATGACGCGCCGTCCATGTATGGAACAGTGGGTGGCTATGCATATGACCTAATCGTCTACTCCTTCATTTTACTTCTCTAGGCATGCATCATCGTGTACATGCTTAGATTGTCTATCCTCGCCGTATGCTGCTCTATCCTATGTTTGGCTTCTGTCTGGTACCTCTTCTCTAAGGAGGAGCAGGAGGAAGAGATACCGCAAGTGCTTGCTTATCCGTCGCCGGAAGATGATCTCTCCTTGTTTTCTGATCTGATCGTCTACGAGTTTCCTTTATTGTCTCCGCCGGAATATCAAGATAATAGCGTATCGTATCATATCTCAAATCAATGATACGATATCAATCACACTTAACTTCTTACCTTAAAACTATGTTGTCAATTGATTCTCTATGTAATTCTTTAGGAATGTAAATACGCTCTTGGAGCTATATATCCTTGTATTGTCTTTGTGAATAAATCATCAGAAACTTCTTCTCCAATATACAATCTTTGCATTCTTCATGGTATCAGAAAACAGCTCTCCTTGTTTTCCGATCCGATCGTCTACGAGTTTCCCTTATTGTCTCCGCCGGAATATCAAGATGAAGAACCTTCCCTTCAGTCTTCCTCTCCGCCGGAGCCAGAATCTCACGATGAAGAAGAAGAACCTTCCCTTCCGCCGGAATCTCACGATGAAGAACCTTCCCTTTCGCCGGAATCTTCTTACCCTCGGCCACCTCTTCCACCGTTCAGAATGAACGATTGGAAATACATCATTCAGGGACACCACGCGAGGATTGCTATACATGTGAGTAGCAGTTCCGAAGACTCGGATCCCGGCGACAGTGATATCGATACTAGGGTCCAGATATTCATCGACCAGCAAAAAGACCGGCTCAGATCTGAGGAAAGACGTTCATGATGTTCTTCTTACTATCTGCTTCTATTAGGTAATTGGCTCAGATTAAACTAAATGTGATTAGAGAAAGAAAAAAAAGGATTTGAATATGCTAAGGATATTATTATGTGTGTATTCGATATCTAGTTGGTTAAGTGCTTTATATGGTTACATTGATTATGATTAGAGAAAAAAGAAGAAGTATATGGTTCACAAGATATTTTGTGTATACATTTGAATTTAGTCTGTTAATTGCTCTCTTTCTTCGAATGTGCTCTTTGGATCATAACAACCAAGTAAGAATTCCCAGACTTCTCCTCTAATTGACCAGTCAAGAAAGCAAGCAAACGGATTTGTAATGACAAGAAAACGAAATCTGAAACATAGTACTCTTGATTTCCCGTATTTTAGGACACAAGGGGATGGTATATAAAGATAGATATATACAACTGATTTATACTTATTCAGAACAAATCATCTATTATATAAAGAGTGAATGTGTCTTTTACATTGGCTCTTCTTCTGATGCCACATCAGCTTTCGAATAATTAAAAAGAAAAATACCCAAAAATTTGAAAAAGTTATTTGTCGCTTACTCGAGAGCAGCGAAACTCCCCACCCGAAAATGGTTACTCTCGCAGCAAATCCGCTTATATGCAGCCACCATCAACAGCGAGGAAGTCGGCGGTGGAGGAATATAGCATGGGTCTAAAGCATCGGAGAAAGAATTGGCTCGGACGAAGATGATGGAGTACAAACCGGAAACATCGAATTGGGTTAACCTGATGAAGAAACGGAGCTCCGATTCATGGAGGAGGCAAAGAAGGAAGTGTATTCGGTGTGGGCTTTACCGGATGAGGAAACGGAGCTCCGATTCCGAAAGCTAATGGAAGCTCTGAGATCTGAATTCGCTGGCCCAAGATTCGATCCTTACGTCACTGTCGTCGGAGCAACAAATCTGACTGCAGACGAAGCGAAGAAGATGTTCGAAGCAGCTTGCAACGGTCTGAAGGCTTACTTCTCCACCGTTGATCGCGTCGCTTACTCTGCCACCGTTGATCGCGTCGCCACCGGAACTTTCTTTTATCAATGCGTTTTTTTTCTTCTCCGATCGACACGAGAGGTAAGGAAATTTGCAGGGCTTTATTCCTTTCAAAATTCGACATTTCTGAGAGAATTGTTGAACAAATGCTAATTAAGATATTGAGTCTCAGGGATGTCTAAGATTACATATCAAAATCTTGGGTTTAGTTTCTGGATGAAAGTTATGTTTTTGGATCAAAACTTTCACAGTGGTTTTGGAATCCAATGTTTTTTCTGTTTATTACAGGTAATGAAAGCTGGTGAACACTGTAAGAACCATTTCAAGTGCTCCACTACCACACGTAAGCTCTTTTGAATTTAAAACTGGTTTCTGTAAACCAAAGCTTTAGATCATGTAGCCTCAAGTCTTAATGTTAATTTTTTGGGAGCTCTAAGGTTGTTAGGTCAATGGACAAGGAAACTGTTTAATCCTTGGGGCGCTACTTCAGTTAGTCACCCAAACATATTTCAATTCACTTTAATGCATGGAAGCATCTACTTGAAAATCCTAAAAGGTGAGTGGATCACCGTGGGAATAAAGCCAGCGAATGGTAAATGCACTTTGATTTGGGTTCATTTTGGCTTCAGTCATGCCTCTTTTGCAGTTTTCAGAGCTTCCGTTTAGTGTACTAGCCCTTTTGTTGAGCTATTAGTGGTTGCAGAGACATAGATCCTTCGGTCACGTAAATTTATATGAATTGTTGGCATTAGAATTTTGTATTGGCTTGAAGATGGAATATGCCATGTTTGGTGCTGCTCTTTCTACAAGTTCTCTTCTTTTTGAAGTTCTTGTAGTATTTGATTGAAAGCAATCGAAACAAGTTTTTTTTTCTTTCGATGGCATATGTGCTAATCTATTTTGGTGTCTCTCATGATTCTTGCAGATCTTGGTCTTAATTTAGTCACCAAGATCAGATTATGTTTTCTTTTCATCCAATTAAGTTAACAATTTCATTTGGATTTTTATCTTCAACGCATCAAGATTGAACAATAATAGTCTCTTCTATGACATTGGTGTTCCTGGATTCTTCTATGATATTGCTTGCTCAAAGGGACACCACGCCATGGTTTTGGTGTTCGATCATTGGCTAAGTTATTCTTGAAAATGAGTATGTGAGTTGTCGTAATTCCAATTTTCTAATTCTTTTTTTAATGAAAAAAAAAAACAATGCATCTCTATAATCTTTTTTTTTTGGGTATAAAATCTAGGTCGGGGCAATGATAGTACGGATAAAGTGAAATATATTGGCAATGTGAAAGGAATATCTAAACCGAGAAGAATCAGACAGATAGTTGGACAGATCCTAGCTTGTGTCTGTTTTTGTTGGCTAAAGTTGTTGCAGAGGATGTCATAACAGAGAAATTCCGAGTCTTGTCTTTCAATTTCACTCATAGAGTGGTTAGAGAGAAGATCAGAAGTGATTTGGTGATAGTTTCCATGGTTCTGCAACTCCAAACTACTTCAAAACCAAAAGAGAAATACGTTGACTTTGGTAAGAGGATTAAACATCAATCTTCATCAGTTTTTTTGGTGATAGTTCACGTTTATATAATTTGTGTCGGTTTGGTTTTTTGGTTTATGAATAATAGTATATATGGATGATTTGGTTTATAGTTTATGAATAACTTTTGTATGCAGGAGATCGATGTTGAGTTGGAGGCTAAAGAAAAGAAATATCTTAGAGGAGAAGGTGCTAATCTAGAGGTTTAGATACACATATCTATAGAGTTTTAATGATTGTGGCTTTCTGTTGTGAAATGCACAAGTTGAGAGTGTTAAGGGAGAGAAAGCCAAATCAGATAGTCCATGCTCCTCTTGGAATTTGGATTAAAAATAAATAAATACAAATTTATAGTTTGAGATTTAAAGTGTTGAGTCAAAATATTAAAATCCAATACATCTCAAACTATTCTGCTGTTAAAAAAACAAAATTCTCAAACTATACGTTTTGATTATTCAAATTCAAGTTTATAGAAACTAACCAAATCTGAATTATTCAAATTCAAATTCAAGTTTATAGAAACTAACCAGAAAAATATTGGAAACTCTGTTATGTCAACGAAAGCTAATAAATGTTGATTTAATATTTCAACACCGAAAACAAACGAATCTGACTGAGAGAACTAATAAAGCAAAAACAAAGAGTCGTTGGTTTATCAATTATAATTATATATAACTCTTTCAATAAATTCAAGATTAAAAAACCTTAATAACTTTAAAAACCTTCCAACTTCTATTCAACCATGTATCATCTTTTATTTAATTTTAAAATATATAAAAACTTTTTCAATTTAATTATAATATTTTTTTGTTAAAGAACTTACTTACAATATTTACGCTTTGAACACAATCATTGCCAAAGTCATTATATTTTAAAGTCAAAACAAAAAAACTAAAACAAGTCTAAATTCATGTATCTACAAAAAACTAAAAGACAAAATTAACTTAAAACATTTAATATATATATAAAGATAACAAATATAAATACCCACTCAATGGTTGTTATTCTATTAATATAACAAATTCTATCTAAATTCAAAGGTATGTTAAATTGTTCTTTTAAATACAAACTTAACATATGTATTATGTATATTATTGCAAGTGTTGATTCTTTTAAGGATGTTATTTATATATTTCATCTTATGGTTGCACAAGAAGGAAATTTGGCTAATTTTTGGCATGCAAACAGTCTAACATATGGCGAGTTTCCTACAATATTTGTTTAGGATAAAAAAAATACGACAAAGAGGAAAGAGCATCGATAAGACATTTAACATTCATTCATCAGCATGTGAGCTATATTATCTACGAATGATTATAAATCACAAAAGAAATCATATATGGGATATGAAGTTATTCGAACCGTTATAAGCGTTACATATAATTTTTTTAAAGAAAGTTGATATGCCATAAGACTCTTTGATGATGATAGAGAATGCTATGAATCAATGGCCGCATCAGAACATGGTGGTAACACATAGTGAATGGTTTCGAAGTTTGGGAAAGATGGATGCAAACCCTAGAAAAGAAGGCAAATAGATTACATGCAAGAAGATGAAAGTCAAACAATTTTATATGTAAACACACATGGGCTCATCATAATATTATAAACTCATTGTTTTATTTGTATTTATTTTTGTTTAATAATAAAGAAAATTGGAGAACATAAATTAATTATACAATAATAAAACAAATTCATCAAATGGCCTCTATCTCGAATTAGGTTGTATTTGTTAAACTAAAAAAATTATCATATTTTACTAAACACAAATTAAAAAAATATAAATAACATATAAACCCGCGTGTATACGCGGGTCTTCACCTAGTATATATAATAGCAGAGATCTCTTTCCATATAAGATGTCCACATCAGAAAAATCATAAATTTTAATATTAAAGCATATTTAAAATATTCATTTAATACATGTCTATTTATATTTATCATTACTTTTATTTAATACAAATTAAAAAAATACAAAGAAACTTAGTGTAAATAAATAGAAAAACATGAGAATTCAATATTAAGAATTAAAGAAAATTGGATAAAAATAATCAAATATTTTATTGAAAACGATATATTGTTAGATCGAGAGAACTCTGCTATTATAAATAGGATTTACATGCATTGATGAACTAAAATAATAATAATTATAACTTCAATTTTGTGAACGACATCAACTCATTTATTAGAGTTTAATCAAACAAATTGCTAATTTTGTTTATATTTTTCTTATAGTTTGCTTATGTTTTGCTTTTATTTTATTTTGGTTTTGTTTTGATTAATTTTGCTAATTTTGTTTTTCGTAATTCAATATTTTCAATAGTTATAACATATTAATAAAATAACAAAAAATGAATTATAGATAAACTCATTATGGAACTTAATTTGATGTTCGCAAAACATAGTTAATATAATTATCTTCAATCTATAGAGTTATATAAATCATTGTAATGTTGTATTAAAAAAATGAGAAAGACCACAAATTCTAGTTTAGTTAATGTTGCAGTCTTTGCAAACAATGTTTTGAGACATACCCCTCGTTGGATTTGATTCCTGAGTCTTGCCAATATCTAGGAATATCCTTCCTATGTAAATGCTGCCTGCCATTTTCTTACACTTAAGATTTTTACCAGGCTGCACAAACATAATCAAGAAAAAGACAGATACTGTCAGCAATTGAGACTATGCCATTCTCCACATATAATCATGTGTTTGCAAGATCATTAGCTAGATCTGTGAACCTAAACAGCACTGAGATCAGTAATCTATAGCGCATTATTAATTACAGAACCACATAACTAACTAGTGGTGAATGCTATCTTCTCATCAAAACAATGAAGAACACATAATCCACCTCCCACATAAATAAACCAAACAATGGCAAACAATATCTACAAATCCGATGAGGAATCTGCCTTTCTCATCTCTGAACACAATCATGAGAAGATCAACCTAATTCGAGAGCACTAAAAAGATCAATATTCTCCATCAGAAGGCATATGTCGTTTTAGAAGCCCATAGCTTTTATGGGTTGCTTCCACAACCCTTAAATCATAAAAAGTTATGCTCTCTTGCCTTGTTTAAAACCGGTTCATATGAAAGCAAGGGTTTATAGTCGGAGGGTATTTATATGAAACTGTGGGCCAATATGTTCTTTTGAAACATTTGCTTGTTCCATACTTATTAGTTACCTTGTTATTTCATTTTCCAAGACAAGTAACATTTTACTGCCTTAGATGTGGGATAAGGTTAAGAAAGTGAAGAAGCTTCTAGAGTACCGAGGACTGCAGAAGCTGCCTGGTCGGTGGAGACTACTGGTAATACTTAGGGTGTACTTATACGTTTGCTTGTGAATAATAAGCAAGGGAGAGATCTTGACTTGAGAGCTCTTGGATCTAGTCAGACCAAAGAAATAACAAGCAAGTTAGGGGTTTATGTAGTATATGCCAACAATATCTGTTGGGATCATTGTTATATCATCATATTGTTTTTCAATAAATATATATAAGAAAAAAGTGTTTTGACTTTGCCATCAGTTCCAAATCAGCGTTTTTTATGTAAAGATAATTGCTTCTGCTTCCTGGCTCGTAGGCTACAGTCACTAGTCCAATTGTATGCTCGTGTGTTTGTCAGTTCTGAACAAGGATTTATCTTTTTTAACCTGAAAAACTTGAAACCCGCGCTAATTATGGTGCGGAGTAAATTTTTTTAAAGAAATTGTTTGAAATTTAAGAAAAGTTTCTTTTATTTGAATTTTATAATAACTTATGATTATAAATATAGTTGTCAAACAGAATTTTTGTCTATTTAACCCGTGTTGCAGTGGACTAAAAATAATGAGGATATCTACTATTTCGTTTTTTAATTATATATCTTATTATATAAAACATAATATTTACTGATAAATATTACCAAGTTAAAAAAAAATTAATTTATCCTAAAAGAAAAAAATTAATATAAAAAGAAAAAAACATTCCTTAATTTTTCCATTTAGATTAAGGAAATTAATCATAAAAGGAAAAGAATTCTAATTTCTCACCTCTATATAAATCACAATTTGGTAGTATATCAATTACACACCAAAAAATTAAAAGTCCAATAATTGTATCCAAATATATTTACTGCATCTTTTCACCAAAATTTTCTTTCAAGTTATATATATATATATATATGTTATCGTAAACTTTGTTTCTAAATTTATGTATTATATACTTTCACGGATGATCTAATATTTGTTTTCTATTTTTTCGTCTTTAATTTATTTTTTCACATGTTATAAAATATTAAATTAAAAATCCACCGCATATATGCGGATACTTATATAGTACTCTTATAAGTGGGTATAGTAAGAATCACGTTTTTGATACAAAGAGAGGGCAATCCAATAGACAAAAGAATCACGTTTTTGATTCACCCAAGGCTCGATCGGATTATACCTCCTAAACCGAAATCGAAACAAATTAACCAAACCTTATTTTGGTTCGGTTTGGAGTAAATGACCTAGGCCCCTCGAACTATATATATATATATATATATATATATTAGAGCATCTCCAACCTCACTCTATTTTCTACTCTAAACTCTATTTTAGAGCAAAATCTTACAACGATCATGAATTCCATCCCGATTGATATCGTTCTGGAGATATCCTCGAGATTGCCTGCAAAGTCAATCGCGAGGTTTCGTTGCATGTCGAAGCTATGAGAGTCCATACTTTCTCATTCATATTTCAACGAGTTGTTCTATAATTAGTGCGAGTTAAATCCTATTGTCTCTTATATTACTTAGGTCACATCTCAATTTCTGATGTGAAATTCCTAACACGTCCCTTTGACATCATGGCTTTTTCAGGAACTGAATTTCACTCTAGAATCGAATTCCAAATGTGTAGTTTACTATAAGAAAATATATTTTTATTTTTATTATAAAAAAAATACCAAGTAGATCAATAGAGTTGGAAAAATGAATTGAGTTAACATTAAGTTGTGTATTTAATATGGAATTATATATTAAAAATTAATTAAATTCTAAATGTGTAATTAGTTACTAATTACTAGGAAGAAATATATTTTAATTTCTATTATTAAAAAAAAGTGCCAAAATGACGAATAGAGAGAGAAATAAACTCTTCTGCTATATGTAATACGATTTTATGAAGAAACCAGATTTCTCAAGTAAAGAAAGAATCTCCCCTATGGAATTTGCAAATCATTACACGGTCTTCACAACACACAAATACATTTATTTTCAATTAAATACACACCATCTCTATTCACCACTCTCTTCCAATCCTATGAAACAAGTGAAATGAAACCACTTTCATCTCTATAATATTATTTAAGAAGACATTTTAAAAAATGAACTTTGTTTTGTAAGTTATTACATGAAATACCATTACAAATAACAAATAATAATTGAAATAGGAAAGGATATAATAGTCTTTTAAAATTATTGATTAGAATATGGAAAATATATATTTTGCATTAAAGAAGTTATTTATTATTTAAATTCTTAATTATATTAAATATTATATATTTTAAAATAATAATCAATTCATATTCAAAATCTTGCTATTACAAATGAATTCAAAGAAAAAAAAATCTATTCAAAATCTTACTAAAATTTTCACTATAATTTATTATATTTTATTTGAATATATATCAAAACAAAAGCTCAAAAATATTTTACTAATTTTATATAAAAGTTAGACACAAGAAAACTAGAGTCATTAACGGTGCATATTATAGTTATGTTTTCAAGATTATAAGGTTTTTGCGGCTTAGCCCGAATAATATTTTAATTTACTGCAAAATGGGTAAATAGACAAATTATTATAATTGACATATTTATCTATAATCATTAGTTAGCTATATTTTAAAATTCAGATAAAGCAATTTTATTAAATTTCAAAACAATTTTCCTTAAAAAAATTACTGCACGCTATAATTAGCGCGGGTTAAATCCTAGTTTATTTATCAGAAGTAAGCAACAATCGTTAATTATAAGAATATTAGTATGTCATTAGGTTGATTCATTCAAAGCAATTTTGCCCGCACTAGATTTGGTTTAGGTACTAGCAATTTTCCTAGTTGCATCTCTTTTCAAAGAAGGTTCAGAACATTTTAAATAATTAGATGAGATATAGAAGGGGAAAAACCTCCAAAAACCTCCTGTAACCGTATACAACAAGGAGCTACATTAGAACCATGTAAAAACATGACAGAATATGAAAATTTCAAGAACTGGTCCACCATAATGTAAAATCAAAACTGAAATCTCTTTCTTCGTTAATCTCAATTTCAAAAGAAAATTTCAGACAGTGCCATGACTTGATGGTGTCATTTGATACACATGACAAAAAGGTTCAGCCAGGAAATAGAATATTTGACCAATCAGACCACAGATCTGAGCATCGGAGAATCTGCTGGAAATGCGAAGGATGAAGCAAGCTAAGGTTTCGTCGCAATGGAAAGTTCCATTATGCGTCCCAACCCGTTTTTGCTTCCCTAATGAATTCGAAGAGAAATTAGCTCGGAAGTTTGCAGAACGTTTCAGAAACAGAGAATGATTCGAGATTCTGCTGCAGACCAGAACTCTCGATCCAAACATGGCTCAAAGAGAAACCAAATGGTCAACGACGACTAAAAAGTCTAAACCCTTGACGTCGCGGGTTTAAGCTCGATTAAACGTCGTCGTTTACCGGACTTTGGGATTTGACGAAACGCTGTCGTTTAAACTACGCATAGGCATTCGGGTATCGGTTCGGGTTCGGGTTCGGTTCGGTTCTTTCGGGTTTCGGATATTTCGGTATTAGAGGTTTAGCACCCATTCGGGTATTTGTTTTTCCCCGGGTTGGGTTCGGTTCGGTTCCGCCCAGATTTGGATCAGTTTCGGGTACCCAAAATTTATACCAAATACTCGACAAAAACTAAAAAATTGGTTAATTTAAATAAATTTTGGTTAAATTTTGTAAAAATTATTTAATTTTGACAAATATAATTAATGATTTTTGGATATTTCGAGTATTTTGTTTATTTCGGTCTAAACATAATTAATATATTCGTTTTATAATTGTAATTATGGTTATTTCAAATCTAAATAAACATAATATTTTAGATATATAATTGTATTTCATATATTTTGGGTACCCATTCGGGTTTCGTTTCGATCCGGTTCGGTTCGGGTACCAAAAATATTTTATAAAAGAAACCATTCGGATATTTATGAAAATTCGGTTTGGTTCGGTACCTACTAATTCGGTTCGATTCTGGTTCGGTTTTTTGGTTCCGGATATTTTGTCCAGACCTATTTTAAACGTTACATTTTTCACACTTTTTTGGAGATATATCTTACAATTTTATTGGGAATTTTTTAATAGAGTTGATGATCATTAGTTGACCTACCAATATGGTTGATCACCACACTCACATTTTGGTAATGAAAGCTGATTGTTTCAAAAATTCTGCAACCTTTTTTTTTAAATTCATCCAATGTACCAAATTTATTGTTAAGTGTTAATCGTAGGACCCTTAAAATTTAATCCCTAATCATAGAATTTGGATAATATCTTGAAGTAATGATCAAACATGTAGTTTCAAAACCCATCATAATTTTGTAAAATTAAAATCTAATTCGTACTAGGCTCACACTAAATGCTCGATTGTGTTTGCGTCTGGATTTGTTTTTGTGTTTACATCTATCAACACATCAAACAGAATATCAATTTTTGTATTCAAATCCACCCGCGCGGCTATCAAACGAACAACAACCGCAACGTCTCATCGCAGCGTATGGGCGCAGATCGTAGCCGCTGGCGTTAGACAAACGAATAGACCCAATGTCACATAATGACTCCGACTTGCTGGATAAGTTTGTTCTTGTTTCTTAACAAATTATCAAAACTAACATGGCAAAAAATAGTAAGTAGTATTAAAGAAATGCAACCCAATTACTTTAGAAAGACTTCAAACCAAAGGAATTGAGAAATGTGGTCTATAAGCGTAACATCATTGCCTTCAACCAAATCACCAAACATATATTTTCATCATCATTCTTTATTTTCTTTCTCACACTAATCACAAAAACAACGATCATTGTTGACCTAAGATTTCGATTAAAAAAACCCGAAAATTAGAATGTCAACATCATAATAGATTGAAGGCTAACAACTACGTTTTGGAACAGATTCGATACATTCTATGTAAAGATAAAAGAGTATAAATATTGATATTACCCAATTAGCTTTCTCTTAGGCATATCATCAAAACACCTTATGAGCAAATGGCTTTCATTCACCTACTCATCTCTCTTCTCGTCTGCATTAACTTCACGTCTTCGATATCCGTCGTGCCTGACCCAACAACACAAGAGCTGATCAACAGAATCTGCAAACAAACAATCGATTTCAAATTCTGTAATCACACAATCACGTCTCAGCTAATCAGACGACGCACCTCAATCAAAACAATCGCGAAGTTAACCGCAGCGAAAGCGTGGATCAACGCTGGATAACATCGAAGGCTCTCTTCTTCCGAGAGCGAAAGACCGTCGAAGCAAAGCAGAGTTCTCTGCTTGTAGGAAAGCGTATAGATTGGTGGATGCTCATCTCGACAACGCGTTGACCTATTTGTATCTCCGTGATTATCAATTCATGAGAGCGTATCAAGCTCTTTCGCTCGTCAATATTTCCATGTGCAGGACGAGTTTTTTCCACCCGACGCCGATGGTGTACGCGAATTGGAACATGAGGATCTTGACGGATATGGCGATTTATGCTAGCCGGATTTTCGCTCCTCCTCCTCCTCTAAGGACGAAGAAGAAGAAGAAGAAGAAGAAGACGCCGTGAACGAAATCATTTTGGAGTCGGAGCTTTATTCTCTTATTCTTATCAATTTGAAGAATCCAATAGTATTTGTCAGATTTATTCAAAACGAGTTTTCAAATAGGATTTTCATGACGTCATATTTTTTTGTATGTTTTTATATTTTCAAAACTATTTCCCCATGAGAACTATCGTATCTGCTCAGATGTGGCTAGATACGTATTTAAATTTGATTTCATGGGGATATATACAAAAAGCATAGTTTGGGAGACATCTGGTTAGATACGATAGTTTTCGTGGGGAAATATATCGTTTACCTATTTTATATTGTTTTAGTGTGTAGACATGTTTGTGTATGATCTATTTAATAGCTTCTAGCTCAATTGTAAGTTGGAAGGAAATAGCAAGATCGTGTTTTTTTTGTTGAAAATTTACGTAATCATGTTTTTTTGGTATAAAACTGCAAAAAAAAATTGTTGAAATTAGTAACTATTAAGTGTTTAAAGTAATTGTCGTAAGTGCTGATAAAGTTGTAAAATTAAAAATCAGATTCTAGTGACACCACAATCGAAACTTACTACTGTTCTTTTTTTTTTTTGTCATGAACTTACTAGTACGATTTGAGTTATGTATATTTTAGAGAAAACTAATCGTATCCTAACATTTGATCATTTAGCAAAAAAAACAAAAAATCCTAACATTTGATGAATCGCTATCCCCTTCTTTTAGGCATATACCAAAAGTGTTTTTGCACATGACCCAGAAAAAGGTTGGTATTTGTGTCGAAGCTCTCAACTAACTCTAAGTTCATCTTAAAGTGTAAAGATTCATAGTTTTCCAACTCAAAATTAATCGACAATGAGTGAATTAGCACATTATATATCAGTGTCGGTCACTTTAAACTTCCGATGTGGAATCATAACATAAAAAACTCAAACCTACTTCTTATATAAAGAAAAATATAATGACCCCAATATAAAAAACAATTTTGACTCCAGTTTTTTTCAAACTCAAACTTGGGCTCATATTAAGTTTACGCCCAACTTAAATACATTAATAAATAATCTATAATCTCAATTATTTATTAGTTAATTTTATTTCTATTTTAGAAAATTAAAAAAAAAACTTAACTAATTTGTTCTTCTTTTGTCGTCGAAAACGACATCTTCCACGAAGAAGAGAGCCATGACCGAAGGAAGTGCAGCAATGCAGCTTCAAGAGTTTAATGACCATTTCAATGAGGTAAACTCTGAATTACTCGTTTGCACATCAAGTTTAAATCCTATTGATTCATTCCGTGAGTTTGATAAAAAAAAAAATTTGTTCAGATTGGCTGAATTTTACCATGATGATTTTAGTCGTGTCGAGTGCATATCTCTTAAGCAGCAACTTGAAATTTATATTGATAATGTACGAGAAGATGAAAAGTTTGATGGTTTGATAAATATTGGAGACCTAGCATGAGTGATGGTAGAAACCAAGAATCATCTTTCTCATCTTTTGGTTTATAGGCTTTTGAAGTTAACTTTGACTTTGCATGTAGCTACCGCAACCGTCGAGAGATATTTTTCAGGAATGAAGATTGTCAAGACAATATTACACAATCGCATCGGTGGTCAGTTTCTAAGTGATTGTCTCATTTGTTTTATCGAAAAAAATATATTTGAAGATGTAACAAATGAAACCGTGATAAAAATGTTTAAGGCTATGGATGAACGTCGAGTACATTTGTAGGTTTTTTTTTTTGTAATTTATAAACTACATATTTTTATTAAACAAAATTCTTCCCCCAATAAGAAAAACGTTCTGGCTCCGCGCGCCACTGATCGTTTCACTGTCAAATCGTTATCCCCTTCTTTTAGGCATATATACCTGAAAGCTTTCTCTGTTTTTGAGAGAAAACGTAAAAATGAAGAAGAAGCAGTGTATTCACTCTCTTGCATATATGTTTACAATGCATTGTATTTTATAGACAAGAGAGTGATCAAAGAGAGAGACATGATTTAGCCGCACATCACGGCACCTGCTCCGAGCAACTCGAACCTGTTATTTAGGGATATTCCCTTGATTTGCTCAACCTGTTGGAAGTTCTTCTTCTTATCTTTGACTTTCCCATTGCATTGTAACGACATCTTAAGTTGAGCTGAAGCTGGATTGGGCTTTGTTGATTGTCGCTGGCCCAACTCCTCCTTTGGTAGCCCAATCTTCTCTATACACCCCCACAAACTTGGCGTGGGTGGTAACGCAACGCCAAGTTTGAAACGAAGAGCTGCAAAGACAGCTTGAGGTAGGGACTTTGTAAATATATCAGCCAACTGCAGAGAGGCTGGTATATGTTTCACGACCAAGGATCCCTGAGCAACTCTTTCTCGAACGTAATGGTAATCAAGCTCAAAATGCTTAGACCGTGAGTGCATAGCAGGATTAGCAGTAAGTTGCACAGCTGATAAGTTGTCACAATACATCACTGGTGGTGTGGACTGAGGAATTCCGATCTCATCAAGTAAGGAAACCATCCATTTCAGTTCTGACGCTACAATAGATAAGGTTTTGTATTCAGCCTCTGTCGACGATTTGGACACTGTTGGATGACGTTTTGCAGACCATGATATGATGTTAGATCCTAGGAACGTGCAAAAACCACCAGTTGATCTTCGAGTTTCGGCACATCCAGCCCAGTCACTGTCACTATAAGCACGTAAAGTGCAATCTGTATTGGCAGAGAGATTGATGCCCATGTGTAACGTCCCTTTGAGATATCGCAGGATCCGCTTCAGAAGTGTAAAGTCTGCAACAGTTGGAGCATGCATCTTTTGACACACATAATTCACAGAGAATTGAATGTCAGGTCTTGTTAAAGTGATGTATTGCAACTTCCCTGCCAGGCTTCGAAAGTAAGTTGGATTTGGGAATAGTGCATTCTGACCTGGTACTTGATTGAGTTGTAGAGGCAAAGGAGTGGATACAGGAGCACATTCAGCCATACCTGCATTGATAAGAAGGTCTGTTGCATATTTTTCTTGATTAAGGAACAAGCCAGCAGAATGAAAATGAGCTTGTATTCCGAGAAAATAGTGTAATTTCCCCATGTCTTTCATCATAAATTCTGAGCTTAGACATTTCAACAACTTTTGGATTAGGTTGCCGTTGTTCCCTGTTAGGATCATGTCGTCAACATACAGCAAGAGGAACATAGTATCTGGACCTTTGAGATAGACGAATAGAGAGGGATCTCCAATGGCACAGAAGAATCCAAATTCGATCAAAAATGAACTGAACTTGTCAAACCAGGCACGAGGGGCTTGCTTGAGACCGTAAATAGCTTTCTTGAGTTTGCAGATATGATCAGGTCGATTAGGATCTTCAAATCCGGGTGGTTGACGCATGTATACTGTTTCCTTTAGGTCGCCATGAAGAAAGGCGTTTTTGACATCCAATTGTTTAATATCCCATTTGTTTGTGACAGCTACATGCAGAATACCTCTTACCGTAGCAGTTCGAACCACAGGACTATATGTCTCAATGTAATCAACTCCTTCCTCTTGTTCATATCCCTTTGCTACCAATCTGGCTTTCAGCCTGTCCAGAGATCCATCTGAGTTTAACTTTGTTCTGAAGATCCATTTACAACCTAAAGGTTGTATCTCAGGATCTGGCGGAACTAAATCGAATGTATCTGTGATATGAAATGATCCCATTTCTTCTCCCATCGCATTGTTCCAGCCAGGATCCTTTAAAGCTATTGTTACAGTTTTTGGTTCAGGATAGTTAGTCTTGACCGTGAGTAGAGCATACTTAGGATTTGGTTTGACAACCCCTGTTTTGGATCGTGTAGTCATGCCATGTGATTGTTCAACTTGAACTGTTTGACAATTATCTCCCTGAGATGGACCAGAACATGACGTAGAAGATGGTAACAGTGGAACGTGTTCGTTGTCTTGAGTTGACAAAACCTCTGTTTCAGACGAAGAAGACGATAACGGTGAAGGTGAGATATGTGTGTCTATCCTGACAGGAGAAGTGAGTGAGCTGTTGCCTATAGAAGCAGGATCCGAGCCTGTCGTACACTCAGAACTCACCACTTCTTCTGCAGTAGACAACACATGAGCATGAGATTCACCTTGAGACTGAGATGCAGGTTGTGGTTGATATGTGGAAACAGCGGGAATCAGAGTATTTTCTTGAGGGACTGATTCAATAGCGGATTCCACCAGAGTTGGAGAAAGTCCTGAAACCCAAGCTGTCATCAAAGGTGATTGAGATGCAGAGCCAAAACCTTTATATGTATCTGAAAAGGGGAATTTATTTTCAGAAAATAATACATGTCTACTGATGTATACTCTGCCTGTAGGGGGATGAAAGCAACGATATCCTTTATACTTCTCATTATATCCTAGGAAAACGCAGAGAAGGGATTTGGGATCAAATTTGTGTTTAGTGTATGGACGCAGATATGGGTAGCAACAACATCCAAAGACTCTTAGTGACGTATAGGTTGGTGTTTTGTGCATAAGCAGCTCATATGGACTTTTATTGTTTGGTAAAACAGAAGATGGGAGCAGATTACCGAGAAAACATGCTGTGAAGAAGGCTTCAACCCACAAGTACTGAGGTGCTTTGCAGTGAAACAACATAGATAGTCCCAACTCAGTTAAGTGTCTATGTTTACGTTCAGCTATTCCATTTTGTTGAGGCGTATGTGGACAAGATATCAGTTGCTTAATCCCACACTCATTCAAATGATTCAGAAACTGCTTGCTGGTAAACTCACCACCACCATCGCACTGAAACATAGCAATCTTGGTCTGAAATTGATTTTCAACTAGTCTTTGAAACATGATGAATACTGAGTAGAAATCTGATTTCAATCTGAGAGGGTAAAACCATGTGAATCTTAAAAGTTGTCAATAAAGATGACATAATATTTAAAACCTTGAGCTGATACAGTGGGTGAAGGTCCCCACAAATCACAGTGTATCCTTTCAAGAGGTCTACTAGACAGAAATTCAGAAGGAGAAAAAGGGAGCTTGCAAGTCTTTCCCATTTGACAAGCATCACACATGTGTGAGCTAAATTTATTTATGACTATAGCCTTATTCTTCACGAGGTGTTGCAGAACTTCCTTATTTGGATGGCCTAACCTCTGGTGCCAGACTTCCTCACTGGTTACTTGTTGTCTGGTAGAGTAATAAGCCATAAACTTGGAGTCCTCCAACACATACAGGTCTTTATGCCTCTTTCCTTTGGTGAGGAGCTCATTTGTCCTCTTGTCCTTCACAATTACACCATCAGAATCAAATTCTAAGGCACACGGGTAATCCGTTGTCAACTTGGAAACAGAGAGAAGAGATTTAGCAATGCCGGGACATACTAAAACATCCTCTAAGGGAAGATTACCTTGAGTGCCTGACAACACATCAGAACCAATATGTGTAATTGGCAGAAAATCTCCATTTCCCACAATCACAGAATCATCACCATTATATGGTTGTGCTGACTGAAGCTGAGTAGGGGAGTTCGTGATATGTGATGTAGCACTGGTATCAGGATACCACTCATGTCCAGAAGTAGTGTTTTGATTCGAAACTCTCATCGCAGCAAACGCATTGTGAAAATCAGGATTCTGAAATTCTTGTTCAAAGCGGTTGTAACATTTGAACGCTGAATGACCATATCTTCCACAAATCTGACAGGTTGGACGAGTGTTGTTGGTGTCTGAACCTGAGCCAGACGAAAACTGCTGAGGAAACCCACGACCACGTGTTGAGAATGAGCCTCTTCCACGAAAACCACCTCTGTTATATCCTCTGCCTCTGGTAAAGCCTCCTCTGTTATTGTTTAAATACCCTCCTTTGTCGGCATAGTAGGCTTGGTGAGGTGTAGCTTCATGAGATGGTTCATAAGCATGGAGCTTATCTTCAAAACCAGTGAGCTTAAAGACTACATCCTCAAAACAGAGGTTGGGATTTGAATCCATGGAATCTTCAATCACAGTGCATATGGATTCGTATTCTTTCCCTAGACCATTTAAGGCTCCATAGATCTTTTCTTGTTCAGAAATTTGGGAACCTATGGAATCTAACTGGTCACACAGAGATTTAATTTCCGATAGATACACATCCATAGATTTCTGCATCTTGGTTGTAGTTTGTATCTTTCGTTGCAGATCCAGCTTTCTAGTAGCTGAAACACGATTGTACTTTTTAGCAAGATAAATCCAAACCTCGTGTGATGAGCTGAGACCATAGACGCCTTTGAGAGCATTCTCTGACAGAGATCCGACTAGCCATGCCATCACCAGCTGATCGGAATGCAACCACTTTCCATATTCTGGATTTTCTTCTTCTGTTGTCTTATCTCCTTCCTTTATCAGCACTACTGGAGGAGGACATGGAGTGCTTCCAGTAACAAACCCCAATAGCTTCTGACTTGACAAAAACCTTTCGAACTGTAGTTTCCATAAGAGATAATTTTTGTCAGAGAGCTTAAGCGTAACACACTGAGAAATAGTCACTGTTGGAGCCGAGATCAGGTTAGAGCAACCCTCCATAGCTCTGATACCATGAAAGCTTTCTCTGTTTTTGAGAGAAAACGTAAAAATGAAGAAGAAGCAGTGTATTCACTCTCTTGCATATATGTTTACAATGCATTGTATTTTATAGACAAGAGAGTGATCAAAGAGAGAGACATGATTTAGCCGCACATCACGGCACCTGCTCCGAGCAACTCGAACCTGTTATTTAGGGATATTCCCTTGATTTGCTCAACCTGTTGGAAGTTCTTCTTCTTATCTTTGACTTTCCCATTGCATTGTAACGACATCTTAAGTTGAGCTGAAGCTGGATTGGGCTTTGTTGATTGTCGCTGGCCCAACTCCTCCTTTGGTAGCCCAATCTTCTCTATAATACCAACCATATATCAAAAGTGTTTTTGCACATGACCCCAAAAAAAATGTTCGTATTTGTGTCGAAGCTCTCAACGAACTCTAAGTTCTTCTTAAAGTGTCAAGAGTCATAGTCTTCCAACTCATAACTAATCGGCGATGAATGGATTAGCCCATATCTCTTATATACCAGTGTTGGTCCTTTTAAATTTTCTAACATGAAAATCTCAAACCTACTTATTTTTTCAGATTCATCGGAGTAAACGCGACGGAATCGAGCCATCCATTGCCCATGTTTATCCGTGGCAGAAGTGAGAAGCTTTAAAAAAAACCACCACGAGAAATGGCTCCTGGAGTTCTGGTACTCAAAATAATGGCTAGAATCAAGAAAATGATCGAAGCCATACTTTTAGAGAGAAAATTATGAAATGATTCTAATATAAATGTTTATATGACTTGGTTGCCAAGAAACGAATATTAGAGGGTGGTGTTATATAGAGATTGTGAAGTGTGTATACGTATAGTGGCATGTTCTTTATTTGAATGAAAACGAGGTCACGAAGTCAAGTAAATGCCCAATCTTATCACGTATTTTCTGTTCCTTTTTAGAAAAACTCTACATCAGTTTTGATGTATTGGCAGTCTGCAAACGTTTAGTGGGGTCTTGCAGCAATATGCTTGCTGGATTCACACTACATTCACAAAAGCCACGATCATTATCGACCCCAGATTTCATATGTGTGCAAAAAACTCATTCGGATTGTTGGGTCAATCTTTTTTGGAATGAAACAACCAAGACCCACTTGGTGTTGACGCGGTAGGTATACACCAACGGGTACACAATAGTTCTTGACTTCTTGTGATAGCAAATAGAAACTCTCGAAAGGGTATTACTGATACAAAAATTTAAAAGTTACTACCTTTTCTCTTTCTTTTTTTCTCACACACAATGAAAAACAGTGATAATAATCAAAATAAGGAGCATATGTCTAAATAACCCGAAATTGGATTCGAAAAATTAGACCCACAACTCAAAATTTCAATGGTTTTAATTATGATAAGTGAATGGATCCTCATGAACAAAATTTGATGTATTTGTATGCCTCTACATGCTTTCTAATGAATATAAACGTGTTTAATATTCGATAAGATATTTATGAAGTGGTTAAACGTAATTATTGATTTCAAATTCGCTTCGGAAGAGCTAATCAGTGTGTAAACATGCTCGTCGTCGTCCACCAATGTTGGGTTGGCCTAGTGGTTAAGGAGGAGTAGGTACCGGCCCTGTGTTCGATTCCCGTTGGCAGGAGTCTCCTCCGAAGAAGTGACTTTAACATAGTTTGGACCCCGCTCCGGTGATGTACGGGCCTACGGGCCCAGAACCTCGGTAATTCAAAAAAAAAAAAAAAACAAACAAACAAAACATGCTCGTCTGTTTCTAACTTCTAACTCATTGATAACGTTTGCCTCTGTATCTATTTGGCTAATGTCTAATAACCATAAAAACTTTATGTATACTATTATCACACCAACGTAAAACATGCTTCCACCAACATAGCTTGGAAAATATATATATAACGTACGTGGGACAATATTAGTTTCATAAGATTAGATATGGGTGTTGTCAATTACGATCTGAACAAATCCATCATCCTTTTATTCGAACAACATATAATAGGATTCAATCAAGTGGATAGAAAGCAAGAATTGCCAAACCACACGCTCCTTCGGGTGCATCCACGCCTCTCTTGATTCTCATGTAACCATTTTCTCCCCAAGTTTCTCCCCACGAGTTCTTCAACAACCAATACTTAGTCCCTTCTTCACTTATCCCGTAACCAACAATCGTAACCGCATGAGTCAGTGTCGTGTACTCTCCTTCAAATATCCCGCCCGAGTAGTGCTTAAACGCAAGCCCTGACCCATCTATCGCCACGGAAACAGGCTGTTGAGACACCGCTTTTAGCAATGATTCCTCGTCATTTCTAGGAACCGTTTCGTATCCGCTGATGGTAGCAGCAACGGAATTGGTTGAAGAACATGTTTGTTGTGATTCCTGGTAGGGATAGTTATCCTCTCTTGTGATTCCTTGGTTTTTGATTATGTAATCGAAAGCATTCCCCATCATCCCTCCATCACATCCCTTGTTGAAGTCTCTGCTGCAATCCAACAGTTGCTGCTCCGACAGCGATATAAGCTCTCCGTTCGCAATCTTCGTTATGCCTTCTACGGCTGCCACCGCCGAGAAAGCCCAGCAACATCCTGATTTTCATAAATTACATCTATTTATTAGTATATACTCTTTTGATATAGACCAGATCATATATCTATCTATTTTGTTTTTTAGTGATTTTAATCGTCATCTTCGAACTAGTGAAGATTATTTAATCTCAATGCAAGTGAAAAAAAACAAATAAAAAATAATTAATGAGACCAAAAACAAAAACAATAGGTTAAGAAAGTTTTAAATAACCGAAGAAAAACTAGAAAACCATAACAAGAATGAGCAAGTGGGCCAGTGGTTACTACAACTATGCTACCATCTTACCGGTGTGGAGTTCGACTCCACCTATCATACATGTGTGGGGGTATTTGGCTATTGGACAGGCCTGTTATGGCACAAAATGATGACAAAAAAAAAAAAACTAGAAAACCATAACATGCGAAATAACAAGTTATGATAATTAAATTACCACATCCGCCTTGGTTCTTAACGGAAGTAACGGCCCCCTCCTGTCTCCAATCCTTGCTCTCACCGGTTTCACTGACACTTTCATATTTAAACGACACCGTTTTGTTGGAACCCGATGTTGAGATTCCGATCATACCCTCGGGAACCTTTAACCCCATGTACCTCGCCCGGAACTCCTCTTCAGTGAGATCAGAGAACTCGTTGACATCCAACTTGTACGTTATGTTCGTATTCATGTTGAACTTCTCCACGAACTCCAAGTTCTTCTTAAAGATCTCAAACCTACTCGTTTTCTCAGAATCGTCGGGGTAAACGCGATTGAATCGAGCCATCCATTGCTCATGTTTCTCCGTGGCAGCAGAAGCTTCAAAGAGACCCCCACGAGAAGTGGCTCCTGAAGTTCTAGAAAGTAAAATAATTGCTAGAATCAAGAAAATAATCGAAGCCATTCTTTTAAAGAGAAAATGTATGAAATGTTTTGGGGTTATATGACTTGGTTGCCAAGAAACGAGTATGAGAAGGTGGTGTTATATAGAGATTTCGAAGTGTGTGATCGCATGTTTTCTTTTTCTTTTTTTGAATATTCTAACGAGATTTTGATAGCTAATCGTTGCCAATTTCCACACGCTAAGAATTCAAGTAAATGGCCAATCAAATTACATAAAACTTGTATTATTTTTTTTGTTTGTATCGAATCTCATGAATCATGATAACGCGCGAGGCTGGGCCCGTAATTGTAAACGATTTGATTGCGGTGAGATGACGAACAAATAGTATTTGCCAAATTGACAACTATGTGATTGATCGATTATTATGATGTAGTTAGTTTTTTACAAACTGGACTTACGTTACATAGAAAGGTTGATAAACAAAGAAGAAAAAGTTGAATGAAAGATTTGTGTAAGAGAAAGGAAACATATGCGTTTTTTTTTCTTTTGGTGGATAGGAAACATATGCGTTTTCATTACATATAATGTTTTTTTAATATATATCATCACTTTATTGCATTTAATGAGATAATAAGTGAAACATAACAGTTTTGACAAAAATATAAATTATGGGCATATAAAATAGAATGAGTCATACAATGAAAATAGAAACCTTTGTCATCATTAAATGGCCTTTTAGTAAAACAATGATTACGTGAAAGACGTAATTAATTAAAGTAAGGAAAAAAGAAAGAACATGAAATTTGACAAAAAAACAAGAGCAGAGACTTGGAAAAAAAATTAATGGGGTCGTAGAGGAAATTATAGAGGAAATTATGGCGGATCTATTTTGGTGAGTGGATCCGCCATTGACGGAGAGAGGGTGCCAAAGGCAAGAAAAACTAATGTTTTTGTTTTTTTTTAATAATAAGAAAAACTAATGTTTTTGTTTTTTAATTGAATAATAAGAAAAATTAATGTTGAAGCAGAGTTTTTTTAAAGGGTTTTGTTTTCTGCAAAAATACCCATAACTTTTTTTTTTGTAAGAATAATCTTCAGCTGCAGAAAATATACAGGTTAATACTCTCACCTCCAAAGTCACTCGCAAAACAGACCTTCAATGAAATGATCGTTATATCGGTCACGATTTTCAAAACGCTGCGTTTTGAAAAAAATGAAAGAAAGAAAAATCGTGTTGTTTTCGACATAAAATGAAACACGTGAGATGATAAGATTAAAAAAAGCACTCCATTTGGGAGAGAAAAAAAAATCGATTTGGGAGAGAACAAAAACTAGGGTTCATCGACAGAGAATAATCAAAACAATCCGACCACAACTGCAGATCCAGTAAGTTTGTAGATGAATCTCTAGTTTCATTTGTCTATATTTCGTTTTTCTGGGTTTCAAATTCTGTCGATGTCACTGTTGATTCGCGTTTCTAGGTTATGTGGGTTTCAAACTCTGGTCTTCCTCTTACTATGTGATGTTTCATATTTTTGCCAGAATGTCGAAATAGATCCATGAATGATTGATGTTCTTTATCTTTGAGACAATTCAACAACGCTTCCTTGCTTTTTCTTCTCATTGGATTCTTGTGCAGGCGTGATTTCATCTACTTTTGATTTTAAATGTGCATTGCAGCTACAAGGCCCAATGTATATATTTTCAGTTTGGCGGATGATTTTGGAGGTGAAGGTGTTGACCTGCATTTTCCGCAACTGAGAGTTATTCTTACAAAAAAAAAAAGTTATAATTTTTTTTTTTGCAGAAAACCCTTTTTAAAACAGAGCTTAGAACCGTTTGTGTGGTTTCCCCAAAAACGAAAAGCAAAGTTTGGTTTGAAGAGCACGGAATGTCAAAAGTCATATGAGTATAGCAGAATATTATGTTTATTGCTTATTCCTCATATTGTTATTAGGGTTTTCTGCAAAAAAAAAAACTGTGATTTTTATTGTTTTTACAAGAATACCCCTCACGTTTGGAAAATGCAGGTCAATCCCATCATCTACAAAGTTACCCGCAATACTGCTCATGGTCATGTATAGATTTTTTAAAACGTATATAGTCGTGTATCAATTAGTAAAACGACGTCGTTTTGGTTGGGTTTTTTTTAAAAACTAGATAATGCACAATCAAGATTCGAACTCATGACATATTATACACTTACCACAACTGCATTACCATTATGTCAAGATCATTTTTATTGTCCTAACTAATATAAGTATATGTATATATATTAAAACGATGTGTTTTGTCCTTTAAATATTATTGCTTTTCTTCTTCGTTTCATATGAATTATCGTTAAAATATACGTTTGCTGCCAAAATATCATTTACTTACCAAAGCCATGAAATCATGTTTTCTCGCCAAAACCGCAAAATCACGTTTTCCCGCCAAAACCGCGAAATCACGTTTTTCGCCAAAACCGCAAAAATACGTTTTCCCGTCAAAAACCGCGAAATCATGTTTTGACGGGAAAACGTGTTTTCACGGTTTTTTACGGGAAAACATGTTTCACGGTTTTGGTAAGAAAACATGATTTCATGGTTTTGAAGAGAAAACGTGATTTCGCGGTTTTGACGAAAATCGCGTTTTGCGGTTTTGGTGGGAAAACGTGATTTCGCGGTTTTGGCGGGAAAAATTGATTTCGCGGTTTTGGTAAGTAAATGATATTTTGGCAAGAAACGTATATTTTAACGATAATTCATATGAAACGAAGAAGAAATGCAATAATATTCGAAGGACAAAACATATCGTTTTAATATATATAAATATACTTATATTGGTTAACACAACAAAAACAATCTTGGCATAATGGTAATGTAGATGTGGTAAGTGTTTAGGAGGTCATGAATTCAAATCTTGATTTTGCTTTATCTGTTTTAAAAAAAATAGCCAAAACGACGTCGTTTTACTAATTGATACACGGCTATATACGTTTTAAAAAATCTATACACGACTATGGGCAGTATTGCGGGTGATTTTGGAGGTGAGTGAATTGACCTGCATTTTTCAAATGTGAGGTGTATTCGTGCAAAAACAATAAAGATCATGGGTTTTTTGCAGAAAACCCTTGTTATTATCATAGAGGTTTTTTTTATTATAGATGTTTGTTCCTTATTCCTCATATCATTTGTTGTTAAAAGAGAGGATAAATTGTGTAGAAGCTTTGATCTCTAGTTTAAAAAAAGAAGAAGAAGCTTATCTTTAGTACGTGTTGAAAAAAACCGGCCAATACTTTCAATATTAAATCATGTGTCGTCCTATGTAACTCATGTTTTACTTGCTTTCTTTTTTCTTTTTAGAAATATCATAAAATATCACAAAAATTATTTTTTTTTATTTTAAAACTATCACCCTAAATTTAAAATTTCGAAAATAACACAAATAATTATACAAAAATACTTGTTTATCCAAAATAAAAAATTAAATTAAATATTATGTTTGGGTTCACTATTTCTAATTTAGGGTTTACTTTTTCCTTATTTGAATTTTGGAAATGATTTCAGGTCACTTTAATATTAAATTTGTGCTATTATCATCATTTTCAACTAATGATGCTAAGTTTGGAACAAAAGTTTAAAATTGTGCTATTTTGGTCAATTACCCTTTTTAGATTGTGAAATTAGATAGTGAAAGTCCCCTTAGTCCAGTGGTTGACTTAAGGGTTACTTAATCATTATACATCAGAAGGTAGGGATGTCAATCGGGCTGGCCAGACCCGGCCCGAAAAAAATCGGACATATATTCTAAAGCATGGCCCGGCCCGGACAGAGCTCTAGGGCTTTTCGCGGGCTTTTCTTTACAAACACAAAAATTCACAATTCTCAAATAAAAAATAATTAAAAAAAATATTTATCAAAATAAATCTAAATTTAAATGTAATATATCAAATCTAATTAATTTTTTTTTTTAAACTTTGACCAAAAAATAAATAAAATTTAAATAAATTGTATTACCAAATAAAACATAAAATCAAAACATTTCAAATCTAGGTAGTAAAGTTCATATTAGAATCTCATTCATCGTCTTCTAAATCCTCATCACCATCAAGAGCTACAGATAAAAAAAAAGTAAAATAATATTAAGCTTTTAGAAGTATAAATCATATAGAAATGTCATTGAAAGTCTATAGATAAATATTTTAAAAATATTTAAAAATATAAAGTAAATATGGATGAATGATAATGGTACATGGATCATGAAATGTAAACTCATCCAACCAAGTGCATGTACAAATCAGTGCTTCAACGTTTCTTGGTAAAAGACGATTTCTATATTTGTCCAAAACATGTGCACCAACATCAGTGATGTCACTGTAGTTATCGGAATGCTTAGAACATCACATGCTATACGAGCTAACTCACCATAATGTTGTGACTAACACTTCCACCATTATAAAACATCTATGTCTTCATAAAAAGTCAGTTCCAACATATCGTGTTTTACTTGCTTTCCTTTTACTTGTTTTCCTTTTTTTTTAGAAATACCCTAAAATATCACAAAATTTATTTTTTATTTCAAAATTAGCACCCTAAATTAAAAATTTTGAAAATAACACAAATAATTATATAAAAATACTTGTTTATCCAAAATAAGAATTAAATTAAATATTATGTTTGGGTTCACTATTTTCACTTTAGGATTTAGTTTTCCTCGTTTAGAAATGATTTTAGGTTATTTTAATATTAAATTTGTGCTATTATTGTCATTTTCAACTACTGATGCTAAGTTTGGAACAAAAATTTAAAAGTGTGCTATTTGATCAATTGCTCTTTTCAGATTGCGAAAGTCCCCTTAGTACAGTGGTTGACTTAAGGGTTGATTAATCATTCTACATTAGCAGGTATGAGTTTCAATTCTCAGAAGATGCGATTTCTGCTGGTTAAAGAATGCAAATTTAAAAAAGAAATATTCAGCGTGGTGCAAGGAAAGTCGTTCGTCGTGGTCCCAGTCTGCGTGGATTCTTGTGAAACGAATAAATTGTTAATTGAAAAATAAATATATAAGTAGTTAAACAAAAAAAGAGTCGTCTCTTGAGAGGCGATTATCTATCTCCCTCACAAAACCCTAGCCGCCGACCAAAGAAAAAACAATTCTTTGTTTCCCTCTCTGGTCACCGGCGTGACTCGTTGGTACTTTGGGAGGGTGTTTACTTGCTCTAATTTTGTAGATCTACGGTTTCGTGGCGTGCTTTTGGTGGGTCAGGGGGGATCTCGGGTCTCTCGGCAGCGCCTACTTGAGGTCGGCTTTGCGGCGGCTAGACGCAATTGTGGCTCTTCGACGGTTGCTTGTTGGGGTCGGTTCTTGTGGCGGAGAGGATCAATGGCTTTGTGCGGCTCGACGGTGGTTTCCGATGTGAGTATTTCTCTTTGTCTCTTGATTGCGTGATGACGGTGATCAGTTTCGAGGAGTTAGTCGGGTGACCTCGGAGGTGGTTCGTGTGGAGCGGCGGTTCGGCTCGGCTAGGTTTCTCGGTGATGTTCTGTCTCCATCAGAGGTTGGTGTTCTCCAGTATATCGCCTCTGTCCGGGTGTCTCGCGATTTTCCTCCGTCTTCTATCGCGCTCCAAGGTGGGGTTTTTTATGGGAAGGTTGTCCGGCGTCAGGTTTGTGGTTTCGAGGCAGGTATCTCTGGTGGTTGTCGGAGATGCTTACTGTTCCAAGACGGTGTGAGACCCGTCTAGTTGTGGTGTTGCTCTGTAACTCTTCCAAGCTTAGGTCAATGTGGTGTGGCTCCTTTTATCGCCGCCGTTTGCTTGTTTTGCTCGGTTTGGAGTAAGTGTTCTCTTGGTGTTGCTTGTTTGAGGTTGCACATAAGTTAGGTTCTGTGCTGGGTTTTAAATAGCGTAAAGCGCCCTAAAGCTACAAGGGGCTCGCTCAGCGCTTAGCGCTATAGCGATCGCTATGGATCGCTTTATGTTTTTTTTTTTTTTTTTTTTTACGAGAAATACATAAAGCCAAATCACGAGATACGTTCTATGGTTAGCAACTAGAACGTAGACTACAATCCGCCGACACCTTCTCCGGCGCCGGGGCATTTCCCGGATGATGACGAATCGTCGGTTTTCTGTGTTGATGACCTAGGCGGCGTTGGCTCGTTGGATTCCACGTGTAAGCTCGTCGCCGATTTGAATCTCACACGTGACCGTTACATCTCCGGGAAGGGTAATCTCCAGTCTTGCCCGGCGTCAGATTGTTTTGCCAATTTCCAGGATGTTCGATTACTGTCAATATCTCCGGGAATTTCTCATTGGCTGAGAACTCGACGATTATCGTCGAAACCTTCCGAGATTTGACGACATATGGTTAACCTGTTTCTATGGTTAGCAACTAGAAATCACGAGAAATACATAAAGCGATCGCTTCGTCGCTTCACCCCTATAGCACAGAAAATCGACAAAAGCGATCGCTTCATGGGTAATGCCTCGCCCCTACCTATTAAGGCGATGACCCCTTCGCTTCGTCGCTTTGAGCGCTATAGCGACCAAAGCGATCGCTATTTCAAACCCAGGTTCTGTGTTCCGTTTATCTTGCTTTCAGAGGAGATATTAAGGCTTTTGAGCAGTGAGGTTGCTTGGTGCTTTGCTCGCCGACATCGGGAAAGCATCTTGGCTGAGCGAGCTAGCGCTTCTACGCTTCGATAGTTAGTGTAGTCACGTCTTAGTGACGGATCTAAGTTTTTAATTTGGCGTCGAACCATAGACGTTGAGAACTGTGTTTGTTCGGGCCTTTTCAGACTCTTTAGAGGAAAGTCTATTTTTCGGGCTACCCGATGAAACAACTTCTCATATGTAAGGTGGACATCTCCCAATCCTTCCTCTTGTTTTTCTCCATCCGTCCTTGCTTCGATTTCATCTTTCTTTCGAGTGTTCAAGCTCCTTATACATGTTTCTTCATAGCTTCGGTGTCGCAAAGTACCGAATGTATTTGTTTCCATGTTTTTTTATTTGTTTTTACCATGGAACCAAAATTTTAGATCGTTTCAATTTGTTAACTCAATTTATAACATTTAAACATTTTATTTTTTAATGAATACTTACAATTTAGCAACAAACAAAAAATAATAATAAAATAAAGCGTGGGTTAGGGTTCTGTTATACAATCATCTTCATTTTTCCACAATCACGACGTCAAGTTAACGAATCGTTCTTCTTTGCCTCTTTGATTCTTCTCACAAGGAGCGGTTTGATTCTTCTTTATTTTTCTCCAATTCCACAACAGGTTTACCTCCACTCATCTCTTATATAGTTTGTTTGATCCAATTTAGGCTCTTTTTTAATTTCGTGTTATTTGTTTGTGTTTACTCTGTTTTAAATATATTTCTATCTCTGTTTTATATATATACTAGATAAGTATCCATATATATGCGGATTTGTAATTTAATATTTTATAATATGTAGAAAAAAAAATAAGTTAAAAATGGAAAACAATATTAGATCACCCGTTAAAATATATAATACATAAATTTAGAAACAAAGTTTACGATGAAATAGATATATACCTTGAAAGAAAAATTTGGTGAATAAATGCAGTCAATAGCGTTAGATACGATTATTGGACTTTAATTTTTTGATGTCTAATTGACGTACTACCAAATTATGGTTTATATAGAGGTGAAAATTTAGAATTCTTTTCTTTTTATGATTAATTTTCTTAATCTAAATGAAAAAAAACTAAGGAATATTTTTTCCTTTTTTATATTAGTTTTACCTTTTAGAATAAATTTTTTTTTTTTTAACTTTTTAATTTTATTTTTTTAATAATTTTATCTTTTAAGATTATGAATCAGTTTCAGAATTTTTAAATTTTTTTATTAATCGATTTAATTTTTTCCAACTTTGACTTGACAAGTGTTGCGATCATATTAATTAACAACTTTGAAACATTCAATTATATATAATAAAATGCGCTAGACGCTTAGCGGGAGGTCGGGCACCGATTTGCGCCTAGGCCGAAAAGCAGTGATTAATCAGCGATTAATTTTGAATATTTTTTTTTAATTTTAAAGTTTATATGTATATAAGTTATAAGTTATGAATATATGAATCAAAACAAGTATGAAATAAGTTTTTTTATTATCAAAGTAACAAAATATTAGAAAATTAAGTTCAAATTCACATCTAAATTCTAAAAACAAAAAAGAAGTACAAACATATGATGCAAAAAATAGATTTGTCTTGATATTGAGAGACAAAAAAGTATAAGGAGAGAAAAATCTTCATCATCTTTTTCAATGATCAAATTATCATGTGTGTTGTATTTCTAGATATATTTCCAAAACTTTATAACAGACCATATGTCCGATAAAAAAAATGTTGACTTTTTCAAAAAGTCAACAATTTTTAAAAAAAAAAATCGTTTGACCGCTTAATTTACCGCCTAGACACTAATCGCGGCGGTGAGTCTCTGACTACCGCCTAAACCGCCGCTTTTTAGAACCTGGGTGAAAACTATGAGAAACAATAGTCCCACATCGACAAGAAACACAAAAGAAGAATCTGAGATTTCCTTATAAATATGGTATTTGCTATTCAATTTAATCCACAAACGGGCCTCCAAAAGAAGCCCAATTTTGGATCTGTCAATTTATGAATTGATTCAAACAGTAAGATTTTGAACGGTTCAACCGTTGTTTAGTCGTTTTTATTGTTCTAGACGGGGGATTAGTCGGTTCAAATCGGGTTTCCGATTTGTTCAACCGATTATGCTAAAATCGCGGCGGGATAGTAACGACTTGCGCCTAGGTGACTGTTTAATCGTCTAGGCGTCAGACTTTTAGAATTTGGATATTATGTGTCAAAATCTAATTGGAAGTTTTTTTACATATGTCTAAAATCTAATCGATTAATTTGACATGTGTCGCGATCTTGCGAGTTAGCAATTTTGAAATATTATTTTAATCAAAATAGAAAATTTTGTATCTCCTTTTTTAAACTTTAGCTTTTAGATATGACGTTTTAATTTTTCTTTGTTTACTTTCTTTTTTAGGATATATATATTAATTTTTTTATATATTTCCCATCATCTTTCATAGTTTTTAACTTTCTTCTAAATATGTGACTTTTGATATATCAAACATGTTATATAAATATAAAATATATAATAAATAAATAATTCTCTAAAGCTGAAATCCAGGCTCCAATTAATCCGCCAATTACCCTAGCACCTACCACCAACGTACATATCCTAATCACTTGCTTTCCACTTTGAAACTAAAATATTATAGTTTCCTTCGAAATTTCAAAGATTGTGATATGATTAAAGTAATGGTACCATGATAAAATGACGTCAAAAGATTACGTATAAATGACATTAAGAGTCATCAAGAGAAGGCGATAGAGGGACAAGGAGAACTAGGCATGACCAAAATCAAACCGTAACTGTATTTTGGATCGTAATCGGACCGTTTTTAAACTGTAACCAGACCGTAACCGTATAAAACGGTTAAAAATCGTAACTGTTAACCGTAAAAATATATTAGCTACGGTTAATAGAATTACTAACCGTAACCGTTAATTAACCGTAATCGTATCAAAACCGTCGGTTAACCACAACGTTAAAACCTTAATTTTTTAAGCGTAACCGTTTTTTTAAATAAAAAAAATATTAATAATTTATTATGTATAAGTATAACTAATATAACATATAAACATGATGTATAATCAAATAATAACTAATCCAAAATACTTTAAAACTAATAAAACTATATTAATCAATAGTGAACGTGCTAAAAACTGTGATTTAAATTATTCAATGTCCCCACTAAATCCACTGGGCACTACTTTTTTTATTATTAATCAAATCATTCTTAGTTTACATAATAATAGAATTCATGGTTATTTAGTTAATTCACCACATAAAAGTTTGAATCATATAATCACAATTTCATACTATAAATTTTAACTTTATATTAGTTGATATAATCGTCAAAATTTTGGTCGATATATCATTGTCTAAAACTTTTTGACGGAAATTAAATTAACTTATGGATATATCATTGATGTTAACCGTATCATAGGCATCAAATAACCATAACCATATCTAACCGTAACCGTAATAACCGAAACCGCATTAATCATAACCGTTTTAACCGTATATTAAATGGTTAAGATTAACATAAATTTGTAATCGTAACTGGTGGTTATAAAACTGTAACCGTAATAACCGTAACTGTGGTCATGCCTAAAGAGAACTATATGTAATAAGTGTGTCACTCTATAATAGAGTCTCTATTCATAATATGTATTGTTTTTTAAATAAAGTATATATATATATATATATGTTGCAATTTAGAAGGAGAACCATATAATTAGTGTCTCGTTCTTTCTTTTTGTAAAATGTGTCTCGCTCTTTCCATAATATTATTGTAAAAAATGACGTTAGCAAAAAACAAAACAAAAAATGTCGCAATTTATTAGTCTCACAAATCTTATCTACCTAATGTATGTGTTTTCAGGAATAAATCATATGATTGGTGTCTTTGGATACAACCAAATTAGCCGAGAATATTGTATTTTGAATTGTTGACTCCAAAGTTGTCTTCCTCAAAACCAAAAAAAAAAGTTGTCTTCCTCAAAACCACAAATTTTAGACAATGAGTGGAAGAAGGGTTCAGTCTAATCGCATACTTTTCATTAGATTCAGTTGAGGCTTTACGTTTGGTTGGTGTTAGATATAATCGTTTAATCGCATTCTAAAACACACGAAATAATCCTCAAAATTGGTGTATCTTGATCTTCTTCCCTAGCTATCGGAATATCAGGCTTTGGTTGGTAATGTTGTATTACCATCTATATATATAAAAAAATATTTTCTCTCTTCTGGTGAAAACACATCATCTGCCACCTCAGCAGTCATCACACAATTTAGCATAATAAAAAAACTAATAAAAAAATGAAGAACACAAATAAATATCCTTCAAGCTACGCATCTTGCTCAAAATTGAAAAACAAAAAAAAAACCTTTAAGGTACGCCTCCTCCAAAGCAAAACGCCCCAAACCCTTCAAAGTCACTCTCCATATAATCACCGCATACAGAATATCACTCTCTAATTCAAAATCTACAAGAACGCTCAAAGTCTCACCGAGACTGCAGCCGCCAAAACCCAAAACAAGATACCTACGATTTCTGTAATCTCACTTCCTCTGTTTTAGTTTTCGTAGGCCCACAACAAATCCAAAAAACCCCCACAAGAAAAAGCCCAAACATTTACTAAAACAAGACAAATAATCCTACACATGTATGCCATATCATTTTGATATTTAATTTTTATAATTTAATTAGTTAAAAATTTGATATACATATTAACTATACATTTTATTAAATTATGCAACGAATTTGAAAGGTCATTTTAATATTTATATCATAAAAATTTAAAAAATCAACAAAATTTATTGAAAGAATAATAGATTTAAAAATTTAAGTTTTACTAATATATTACACACTTTATCATAGTTACAAAGTTAAAATTTTATATCGAAAATATGTTTAGTGAAGGATATTATTTGATACAAACTAATAGTAGACAATATATACAATATGAATGTAACATATATCATCCACATGTATGCCATATCATTTTGATATTTAATTTTCATAATTTAATTAGTTAAAACTTTGATATACATTTTATTACATTATGCAAGGAATTTGAAATGTCATTTTCATATTCATATCATGAAAACTTTTAAAAATCAACAAAATTTATTGAAATAATAATAGATTTAAAATTTTAGTTTACACTTTACATTTTATAGATTTAAAACTTTATATATATAGATTACACACTTTATTATAGTTACAAGTTTAAAATTTTATATCGAAAAGATGTTTAGTGAATATATATTATTTGATCCAAACTAATAGTATACAATATATACAATATTAATTTAACATATCACAAATATATAGAGATTTTTTTTTAAACATAATATCTAATAAATAAAAAATAAACTCTTTATAATGCATATTATAGTAACTTTGTTAAATAAATTATATATAAGAAAAGTGATTTTTTTTAAAAGTACATAATTTAAAATAATAAAAATGAAATGTTCAGTAATTTAGATATTTGGATAACATGATTTATTTGGTCTTTAAATATTGATAAGATATTAAAGTTCCAAACAAACATGATTATTTGTAAATAATCATAGAAGTGATTGACCGTAGATATTGAAGTGATTGATTATCACTTACATTTTCATTTTAATAGAGATGGAAATAAGAGAACCTGACTAGTGTGTGATTCGCGCTACGCGCGGACGTGATAAATAATTTTATAAACTTTATTATTAGTAAAGTGGTTAATGAATTTTCTCTATTAGTTTAAGAAATATGGATTATTTTTTTGTTTTAATTTCTTAAATTTAAGTTTATTTATGTGTTTGTTTAATCAAATTTCTTGGTTAGTATCGGAATCACTGTCTCTATTTCAGTAATATGTAAATAAAAACTTATTCTTTTTCTTTTGTTAAAATTATTGGTGATTGTAGGAAAATACTGAAGTTTGATAATAGATCTTTGCAGTTATCGACTGGTGTTTTTTTTGGGCTTAAGGCGGGGGCATGCCGAGACAGGGGAATATAAAACATATGTGCCGAAAGGATTGTTTTTTGTTTTAATTTCTTAAATTTAAGTTTATTTATGTTTTTGTTTAATCAAATTTCTTGGCTAGTATCGGAATCACGGTCTCTATTTCAGTAATATGTAAATAAAAACTTTTTCTTTTTTTTTTGTTAAAATTATTGGTGATTGTAGGAGAAGACTGAATTTTGATAATAGATCTTTGCAGTTATCGACTGGTGTTTTTTTTTGGGCTTAAGGCGGAGGCATGCCGAGACAGGGGAATATAAAACATATGTGCTGAGTGGTGAGTTTATTGTCGATTTAAGGTCAAATAGTGTGCATAGGGATGAAGATAGTTGCTGTGAATATAATGATTGTTAATCCAAAGATGGCTCAACATTATTGTGGGCCCTAGGACAAAAAAATAGACACTTACCTTTTTTTAAAGGATTTTTGCTAAATTATTTTTGAAAAATATTTTATCAAGACTTGGATATGTATGTTATATTATCATATTTATCTACACTTGAAGACTTATTACTTAAAATTTGGAAACAAAAATACTTAAGAATTACAAACATATTTTACACAATAATGAGGATTAGAATCGTACATCAACAATATTGGAAATAATATTAAAAATAAAACAAAAAAATATAAAACGAAAAAACGCAAAATAACAAACATTTTATTAAATTATGCAACGAATTTGAAAGGTCATTTTCATATTTATATCATGAAAACTTAAAAAATCAACAAAATTTATTGAAATAATAATAGATTTTAAAATTTAAGTTTTATTAATATATTACACACTTTATCATAGTTACAAAGTTAAAATTTTATATCAAAAATATGTGTATGAATGGATATTATTTGATACAAACTAATAGTAGACAATATATACAATATGAATGTAACATATATCATCCACATGTATGCCATATAATTTTGATATTTAATTTTCATAATTTAATTAGTTAAAACTTTGATATACATATTAACTATACATTTTATTACATTATGCAAGGAATTTGAAAGGTCATTTTCATATTCATATCATGAAAACTTTTAAAAATCAACAAAATTTATTGAAAGAATATTAGATTTAAAATTTTAGTTTACACTTTACATTTTATAGATTTAAAACTTTATATATATAGATTACATATTTTATTATAGTTACAAATTTAAAATTTTATATCGAAAAGATGTTTAGTGAATATATATTATTTGATCCAAACTAATAGTATACAATATAAACAATATTAATTTAACATATCACAAATATATAGAGATTTTTGTTTTAAACAGAATATCTAATAAATAAAAAATAAACTCCTTCTAATGCATATTATAGTAACTTTGTTAAATAAATTATATATAAGAAAATTAATTTTTTTTTAAAGTACATAATTTAAAATAATAAAAATGAAATGTTCATTAATTTAGATATTTGGATAACATGATTTATTTGATCTTTAAATATTAATAAGATATTAAAGTTCCAAACAAACATGATTATTTGTAAATAATCATAAAAGTGATTGACCGTAGATATTGAAGTGATTGACTATCACTTACATTTTCATTTTAATGGAGATAGAAATAAGAGAAACAATTAGTTAAGTTTCAAATAAAATATTAGGTTTACAATCTATAAGCAATGATTTGTTTTAATAAAAATGAATAAAAAATTCTCATAAATAAATTAAACTATTATAAAACTCAGAAAACAAAAACTCGCGGGGCACACACTTTTTCTTATATAAAGTTGAATTTCACCGGGCTTACCCATTATCAATAGCCTTATGTGTTAGATAAATTTCCATTATTGCTGTAATTAAATTCATTATTTTATCAAAATATATAATCTAACACATTGTCTTGAATAAGCAAATTTTAAAACGGTTAAATCTGAATTTATGCGACATACAATCCATGAATATATTTAAAATCAACAAAAGTTGATCAATTGTTAATTCTATTATTGCTATAATAGGCTTACCCCTTATCAATAGCCTTATGTGTTGGTTAAATTTTCATCTTTCTCTCCAATTATATATGAAAATCGTTTTCAAATAAATAAAAGAAAAATAGACTTAGGAATCACAAACATATTGCACACATAAATAGGGTTAAAATCATACATGAAACACTCCAAAAATAATAACTTCACATGAAACAAAAATAATAATTTATTATGCAACTTTAAAATGTAAATATCTTCTTTTTAAAAACCCCAACTAATTGCATAAAATTGATCACCAAAGAAAAAATAAGTAAAAATACGTATCATCCAATTAATAAACACATAGATGATCATAAATTAAATAAACAATAAAAAAACAAATACACGGATATTAAGCTGATAGAGATAATTAAATTAACTACGACACCAAATAAAATAGAATACCATTAGATTAAAAAATTGTTTACCACGTCCGCGCGGATCACACATTTTGTGATTGAAATTGAAACTGAAATCTCACCGGCGATGAGGGAAGATATCGGAGAAGACGAGGGTTTTAGAGGAGTGAGTAATATTTACAGGATAATCTTATTCACAAGAAGTCTATCTCTCTCTAAAAATTATTAGATCGACGTTTGACCTCATATTTCTTATACTTTTCCAAATCGGTCCATATTATCTCAAATGTTTTCACTAACCCATACATCTACATGACTTTGATAGTAAATTAGTGATAGAAATTAAATCATTTTTCAAATAAAATTATATTCATTTTGTAGTCAGCAACACTGGATCATCGAAGATGAATAATAGTAAATTCTGAATATTTTATTAGTATTTGGTTTTAGGTAAAAATAGATAAAAAAAAACATGGACCTATTTCGAAGTATTTTTTTTTAATAAGTTCTGAGAATTCTAAACTCACAAAACTAACTTTCCTTTTATTAGTATTCGAAATAACTTGCAGAGTATACAAAACTAACCATATTTTGAAGTATTTATTTTATTAGTATTCACTTGGGTTTAAAAATATATAATTCTCTAAACTTAAAAATGACAAAAACTTAACTTTTAAAAACCAACTAATTGAATAAAGAGTCAACCAAAGAAAAAAAAATCAAATTATGGATCAACCAATAAACAAATACATAAATAAACATAAAATTAAGAAAAAAAAGAAAAACTTTAGAATAAACAATCTACATTTCTGAAGCTAATAGAGACAAATCAATTAACAATTATACTAATAAAACTAAAATAATATTACATCAAAAAATTTTATAAAAAAATATATTCACGTCTGCGCGTAGCGCGGTATTCACACAACAGTAACACATAAGGACAAAGCAAAGGGAGATCACACACTAGTATACCATATTAAAACGTGTACTGCTTCCTCCGTAACCATTCGGCACAACGATAAGGAGATGGTAGTACATGTTAAGTTTTATGGCTTTTAACTTCAAATTAATAATTGACAATATATAAATGGATTAGTCATATCTCTTATATTACTTAGGTGATATCTCAACTTCTGATCTGATTTTTCTAACAAGATATCTCAACTTCCATTGTGATTTTTCTAACAAGACATCTCAACTTCTGATGTGGTTTTTCTAACAAGTCCATATGACATGATGGCTTTTTCAGCTCATCTGGAACTGAAGAATTTCACTTTCGAATTGAATTCCAAATGTATAGTTTACTATGAAAAATTATATTTTTATTTTTTATTATAAAAAAATACAAGTTGATCAATAGAGTTGGAAAAATGAATTGAGTTGAACATTTAGTTGTGTATAAAATATGGAATTATATATTAAAAATCAATTGAATTCTAAATGTGTAATTAGTTACTAATTACTAGGAAGAAATATATTTTAAATTTTTATTATTTAAAAAAAAGTGCCACATTGACGAATAGAGAGAGAAATAAACTCTTGTGCTATATGTATACGATTTTACACCCTGATTTTATGAATGAAGAAACCTGATTTCTCAAGTAAAGAAAGAATCTCCCCTATGGTCTTCTTCACAACACACAAATACATTTATTTTCAAATAAATACACACCATCTCTATTCACCACTCTCTAGCCTCCATTTCGTTAGGCCAGGATTCAGACAAAGCTCATACTCACAGGCCAATTCGGCCTGCAAGGAACCAGGGAATTCACCAAGAACCCCACCTTTCCAGACCAGTCGCGGGATCTTTAAAACCCGCGAAAAACGAAGATAGAATTTATGAGATAGAGTGTTCAATCTTGGTGTGGAGAGTAACAACGAGGTCATGTGCATCATCCAAAAGCTTCCACACATCTAATTGCCCTGTCATACTATGACACTCCCTTAGAATCTCATCCATGCTGTTATACTTCTCTATTATAAGTTTCCTTCTCTGCAACACCGAGGCCGCTATCGCATAGAGCACCAAATCATCTGTGGGAGGTGCACGCTGCCTTATCCTGCTCCAAGCGGATTTCCCCATCCCGGCTCTGATCGCAGCTTGATCTGCCCACATCACTTCCCATAGACAAAACGTCTGATCGAGTGTCAGCTCTCGTCTGAACATCACAACAACCATTCTGTATACAAAGAAACAGTCCTCGGCTTGGAGTTTCTCGAGGTGTCTGTAAAGCTGTGAGTCTTTTGATTTGATTATTTTTGAGACTATGTTGAGCTGTCTTCTGATTCCGACCTCGTCGAGTCTGAAATTGTGGCGGGCTTTCTTCATGAACCCGACAAAGCACCAAAATGCTTCGTGGTCATCAGGGATTACAGAGAGTATTGGAGAGAGAAGATCGCTCATTCCTTGACAATAACCAATGTCAGAATCATATAAAGCATAGGCTTCAAGAACGGCAACGAGCCGTGCAGCTTGAAAGATTTTGTATGGTTCCAAGTGATTGTAATCTTTTAACCCAACCGCTTCAGCTGCACGACATGCTCTGTCCTCGGATATAACCGCCTGGGATGGGGAATACGGAGTCCACTCTGAGTTGGCACGCACGGCATCTAGACGGATAATACGCTGCCATGTCACAAAATCCTCTTCTGTCCGGGGGATAGATGAGCTGGCTGGATAAGTATTATTCACATCCGGAGTACCAGAAGACTGAAAGACCTGTACCACTTCACTCTCATCTGAAGAATCTGAATCTGATGACTCGGAATTGAGTGTAGAAATAGTAGCATTGGTGATTCGTCTTGAACTGCTGCCATCTCTCTCAACTGTACATGAAACTTCACTCATGTACCCGATATCTTCAGTGATGTCTTGGTCGCTAGAGAGTGACTCGCGGGCACTGACAACTTCGTCAGAACATGAACTGTCAGTGTCTTGGACTTGAGGCCAATCGTACTCATCTTGCATAGTTTCACTGACCCTGTTTAACTTGAGTGTCCCGTTATTGAGCTTTTGAAGCCGCTTGCACTGCATGCGTAGTCTCTCATACTCCTTCCTGCATTTGTAGAATCAAAAACAGATGAGCTAGAGAGAAAAAGGAGAGTAAAAATTTGGCAATCAGCCTCTCTCACTCACCTTCTCCGTGTTCTTATAGTAACTCTCTCTTCTTTGGAACTATTAAAACCGTACCTGTTTGTAGAAAAGTATATATTAGCTTCAACTTCTGGCTTTCTCTATGCTTCAGTTAATAGAGTTTTGAGTCTGTATACTTACACTCCAAGGAGGAATGGCCACACCTCCAAGCGAATGCTCGGCTCAATACCCTACAAGGAAATAAGAAAGAAGAAGAACATTCTTTAAAATCAGCAACCCACAAATGGTTGTGATTGTGAGTTAAGTGGGTCCATGAAGCTGTGACTCACTCTACTTCGGACTTTCTTCAACAAATCATCTCCTCCATTACGAAGTCTACCATCGGGCGTGAAAAACCTCTTCCACTGCTGAGGTCTGAGTGGCCTTTTTCTTTTCCTCCGGGACCATGGTGATTTCAGACGAGCCCTGAAACAGAGGTTTTAAATGTGCTTACTTTGTGAAGATATCCATGGAGCTTTAAATGCTACTAATTCAGATTCAGCTGAATATTTTGATTGGAAATAACCAAATCATTTGTTCCACTTTTACTAATAAGCAAAACAAAGCAAAGGGAGCTACGAAAGGATTAAAAGTTTCCAGGAATCACATTCTAAAATCGAGATATTGGGATCTAAATTCAAATTAATAATGAAGAAGAAGGTATAGAAATTGAGAGAGAGAGAGATCTAAAAGACTCACCGATCCGAAGAAGAACAAGACGCTGGAGATGAAGATGCAACAACGAAGAGAGCAGAACGCAAATGGATCCACGAGGAAGAAGTAGGAGATGATAATGGCGATGAAGGATTAGAAGACGAAGACGTCGTTTGAATTCTTCTCAGAGCTTTCATCTAATTAATACCCAAATCCAAAAACTCTCTCTCTCCCTCCCTCAGATTAAAACCTAATCAAAGTCCAAAAACACGATTCAACAACCTTGAAGCAGACGACAACTTCAAACACTCCTACGCGGTAAAAACACACAGAACAACTATCGTCGCCGGAGAAGAAAGCACATCCACCGTCACAACACCTCTCCGACTCCGTTTTCGCCGGAGACCGATCAAGTAAATTGAAAAAAAAGATACCCTGCCGCGTTCCGTCTTCCACCACTTGCTTCTTCTTCTTCCTCCTCGTTTACTTTTGCTTTCTCTCTATTTCTCTCTCTCTCTCTCTAAGAAACGTGGGCTTATTTGGAATTTCAATCTCTCCAGAATCTATTGAACAAAAAAAAAAAAAAAGTCTCTCTTCCGAGTAAATACGACTGGAGGGTTATGTGACTTTAGGTTTCTGACCCACGAACTCAGAAACCTGCAATGTTTCACTTTATCTCCTCTTTCTTTCTTTAATTATCTATTTGCCCCGTAATAATACCATCTTCTTACGTTCTGACTGTTTTTAATTTTTTATCACTTTAGCCCCGATTCTTTTATTATATATCTATTTACCCCTTAGTTTTCATCTTTACATTTTCTCTAGGCTTGTCCATTTCAGACCGGATCCGGTTTGAATTATCCGATCGTAACTTTTTTTTCATCTGAAATTTTATTATTAAAACCAAAGTGAAATACATGTTTGGAACTAAAAAACCGGCAGAATAACAAAATATCCCCAGAAACATAGTCCAAACTAGGGAGATAAAACCCCAAAAAGCAAAGCCCCCGGAGACATACCCGATCGTAACTATCTTCTTCTTTTTTAACCCGATCGTAAGTTGGGATATATTATCCGTTTTGGGGTATTTATTCTTCTTTGTAAAAATAGCTGACTCTTAAAATTTTGGTCTATTTACATTTTAAGTAATATTCAATAAGACAAAGATATAGCTTTATATCCTAAAACGTTAAAAACAAAAATTGAATAATAAGTAATTATGATTTGTTATGTCGAATGAAAAAAAAAATTGTAAGAAAAACTAGACTTTCTATCAGTCTCTTCTAATTTCCTAAACTAAACGGTAAAAAAAATTGTTTCTTACCGTTTTTACTTTGAAAGAAGTGTCGTATGTTAACTATGGGTTACAAAAATTGTAACACCACCCTCCTAACAATTATCAATCACAGTCGTCGTTAATCCTTATTAACTATATTTTTTATTATATAGATTGGAAACGATCTTGAGATAATGCGATGAAATAATTCTCATGTTTTCAACCGACCAAATCAGGCACATGGAATTAGCAATTGAAAAAGCATAATTCTATTTCATTCTTTTTTTGGTCAATACATAATTCTATTTCATAGTATACATATGTTGTCTTGGAATCGAGGTACATAGCTCGATAGCCATTTTGTTATTGTACGTTGTATAATTGTTAAAACGAAATAAAAAAAATCATAAATGTAAATTAAGAATCATTAAAATCTGTGGACGACAATGATTATAATTAAATATGATCATTCTTCTTCATATAATTAATTGATGTATGTCTCCCATTTCTGATTTTATATCTCACTAATTATATATTTTGTCTTATTCAATCGAAACAGTTAATGCTATGCCCTATACATATCAAATGCAAAACAATGATTGTTTATTAAACTTAAGGTTTAAGAATATCTCAGATGCAAAGTATCACAAATTATTCGTTTGTTCCGGTGTTGGATCCGGATATTGATTTGGTTTTTTTTTTTTTTTAAGAATTGTAGCCAAAAATGACTTTCAAAACTGAAATTAGAATAGATCAATTTATAAGTGTTTTTCTTCTATTTCGATATGGTTTAACTTTCCGTGGAAGATATTAAAAACTCTATCCAGCCTACTTATGTTTATTTTAATTAAAAAAGAATCATGTTAATTTCATAATTTTAGATAAAAATTAATTGATAAATAGCTAAATTGAAATCAATTCTATAAAAATATAATTTTGGCATTATAGAAGAAAAAAATACGGTTAATTGAGTGAATATTAATTGTTGACCAAAAAATTAGATGTTGACTTGGAAATTAGGTGAGGAGGAAAGAGAAAATCCAAAATATCATTTGCTTTTTTAATAATCACAGAAATGCCATTGGTCAGAACATTATTTTTCTGATGGAATAATCCGGCGTCACTGTTCATTTAACGCCGGTGTTACTATTCATCGAAACTCGATTTCCACTATTCATAACCAGAAAACATATTAGTATCATCGTTAACATTGTCATGTTAACCCAGTTATCATTGTTAACATCGTTAACATATAATTAGTATTTAACATTGTCATGTTAACCCAGTTATCATGTTTATTTTTATGAAATTGTCATGTTAAACTGGTTATCATATCATAAATTATCGAGTTAATTCAGTTATCATTTCACAGGAAAATGTGAAATATAGAAATATAAAAATTAATGTGATAATCCGGTTATCCTATCATATAAACTATGTGTTATTGGTTATCTAACTTTGTTATCATCACAAATGTATACTGATAATCTATTGGATAACTTTGTTATTGATTAACTTCAACGTAATTAACACATAAAATCAAAAAAAAAAAAAAATTAAACACCACCACAGTGGGTGACGGCGTCACCGGCGCAGCCTCCGACGGGGTCTTTTCCGTTGGCTTTGCCTCCGTCGCCGGCGTCATCTTCTTCTTCTTCGTCCTCTTTTCACCGGCGTCATCTCCGCCGAAATCTTTTCCGCCGCTGCTGCTGTCTTCGCCGGCATCGACTTCTTCTTCTTCTTCCCATTCTTCTTTCATGAGAGAGAAAAAGAAAACTAAAAATAATTAGAAATTAGGGGTTAAATTAGTCTTTTGTGTTTGTGGAATAGTGTTAAAAAAAGTACACCTAATTTTCATGTTATTTAATATCACTTTGTGCTATTACTCAAAAAAATAAGTACTACATAGGTTTTTGAGAAATAAAAATTTAGGAGAGTTATTCTTAATATTTGTAGGTTATTTTAGATAATCTTCTATATTTTATTTGTAAAAAATGTATATATTTTTATAATCTTTTTTTGGTTAGTTGCTCTGGCTCTGGACGGTTACGCATCATTATTCATTTGCTATGCTACCACCTCTTCGGTTTCATCTCCTTATATCACTACTGTTGCCTATGCGATCTGATTTTATATGATTTCTCGATTTTGTTTCAATTGCGGTTTTCTACTTCTGTTGACATGTAACTTCGTCTCTCTATCTCTTGTATATAAATCAAAATATTAAGGAGTATTTCATAATACTCCTTAAACTAGCTATGATATAACATACATTTTAATTATTAGTTAATTTCGAAGTTATTTATTGTTGCCGAAAGTTGTTTGGTCAGGTGTGTATATAGTTGAAGCCTACTTCTCCATTATGAAGTTAAAAATGTATGTGATTAAAAAGACTGATATATATATATATATATATATATTGTTATTTTATATATATAATTCAAACTTCCATTTCATTAATCTAAAAGGCACATTAGTTATTTTCTTAAGCAACACTTTAGGTGATATGTATTGCAAATACCCATTATAAATAGTTTTGTTGAAAATAGTTTAATGAAGAAACCCAAATTTATAACTACATCCGAACAGATAATTTTAAAAGATCAAAACCTTTATTTTTTTTAATTTTGTTGAGAAAGAAGATCAAAACCTTTAATACAAGTTCATGAGATGCTCTTTTTATCTCATATTATTGAGGATCATCATGGCAGTCGTAGTCGTGAAGACCGTGGTAGACAAGAAGGTCTAGAATAATCCTTTACTTCAATATTCACTTATCTATTCTCTCTTCCCTTTTTTTTTTTTTTAGTTCCTCATTGAGCTTATGTTCTTTATCTAAGTGTACTGTGTATGCTTAGTACGTATATATATATATAAAGAAATTTTTGCTTTTTTCTTATGATGCCACATTACCCTCCATCTAACTAACAAACATTAAAAAAAAAAAATACATACACACATAAAATAAAAGATCCCAAAAAAATCACAAACATAAAACAAAAATTCCAAAATATACATAAATCGGTGTTGTCAATTTGAGTCATTATCCATGGGTCCAAACACACACATATAAAACAAAAGATCCTGAAAAAATCCTAAACATAAAATAAAAATTCCAAAATATACATAAATCGGTGCTGTCAATTTGAGTCATTATCCGCGGATCCTACCCCGTTTAACCCGCCACCGATCAGGTGCGGATCGAGAAATTTTAAGTTTTTATTATTATTATCTATATATTTGCGGGTTATCCGCGGGTACCCGGAAATTCAAGCGGGGCAGGTGCAGGTCGAGAAATTTGTGCTGTCAATTTGAGTCATTATCCGCGGGTCCCGCACCATTTAACCCGCCACCGGTCGGGTGCGGATCGAGAAATTTTAAGTTTTTATTATTATTATAAATATATTTGCAGGTTACCCGCGGGTATCCGCGAATTCAAGCAGGGCAGGTACAAATCGAGAAATTTGTGTTAATGAGTTTAGCGAGGCGGGTCGAAAAAAAATATAACCCGCGCGGGGCAAGTTTGATCCGCTTGACATGCCTAATTAGAATCCAACATAAAACACTATTAAAAAGAATGATGTTAAAAACACGATTAAAAACAATATAAAAATGGAAAATAAAATAAAATAAGGAACCACCAAATATTAAACTGTTAGAAACAGTTTCATTAACTCCAAAATCAAGAAAATAAAATACTAGTAAGATTTAATTCGCTCTAATTATAGCGCGTAGTAATTATTTTAAAGATTTTAAAAAAAATATTTAAGAAAATTGTTTTTATCTGAATTTTACAATATAACTAACTAATGATTATAGATAAAACTGTCAATTTATAATAATTTGTCTATTTAACCCGTTTTATAGTGAACTAAAATATTATTCTGGTTAACCCGCAAAAACTTATAATCTTGAAAACATAACTCTAATATTCACCGTTAAATGACTATAGTTTTTGTGGTTAGTCTACGAACTTTAAAAAAAATAGTTTTCCTGTGTCTAACTTTTTATAAAATTAGTAAAATATTTTTCAACTTTTTTTTTGATATATATTCAAATAAAATATAATAAATTAAAGTGAAAATATAGCAAGATTTTGAATAGATTTATTTTTCTTTGAATATATATGAATTGATTATTATTTTAAAATATATAGTATTAAAAATAATTAAGAAATTAAATAATAAATACCATTTTTAATGAAAAATATATACTTTCTATATTTTAATCAATAATTTAAAAAAATTATTATATTATTTCCTATTTCAATTATTCTTTGTTATTTGTAATGGCATTTCATGTAATAACTTATAAAACAAACTTCATTTTTTAAAATGTCTTCTTAAATAATATTATAGAGATTACACAATAAAAAAATGTGGACAATGTCCGCGCATAATATCTATACATCCAACATATTTTAAAAAACATAAAATTATCTTAAAACTAATTTTTTAAAAATAGCCCAAATTCCTTAATCCTTAATAATAAAGGAAAATGTATTCTAGAAGAGATTCAACAAATATGTTTTAGATAAAACAAAAGAAAAAATAAAAATTATGCCTGCTTTTGTATTACACCTAGAGGAATTCATGAAGAGTAAGGAGGCTTTTACTTTTTTCTCAATCTCGCTCATCCCACGCACAAACAACACAAAAGCAGACAAACTAGCAAGAAGTGCTCGTGTCTACCCAATGGATATTACTTTTGTAAACTCGGTACCACCGGTTTGGATTTATGAATCGTTCTAGGTATCTATGCTGTTGACAAAAAAAAAATTATGCAAATAAAACTTTAAATTGTGACGATCTTCCCTTAAAAAACTCAACTAATTGCATGAAAATGTGTATTATACACTAAACAAATACATATAAAATCATAAGTTTAAGAAATTAAAAAAAATAAAAAAATGCACATATTTTAAGCTGATAGAGACAATTCAATTAACAATCAAATTCAAAAAAATAAAATAATAAACAATAAAAACTGTTTAGAAAAATTATTTACAACGTCCGCGCATATCATACTCTAGTATGTAATAATTTTAATTAGGAAAACTAATAAAATTCAATTTGATTTAACGTCTGACTTTTTCGCCGGCAATCTTTATTATTTGTATAATACTTTATTATTCTACATCTTATTCGTCATCCAACCGACAAATGGATGTTGATATGTTCCTAAATTATAACCTTAGAATTATATTAAGCGTTTATTATCATTATCTTATAGAGAGTCATGAATCTGCAGAGATGCACTTAATTATACCAATTGTTCCATTCAGGAAAAATAAGCAACTATTGGATTTTTTTTTTCATGGCTTGATTTTTGCAATATATGTTTACAAAATATTTCAGATTATTACTTTTATTATTTGCTAAATTATTAATTTTAAATATGTGTGGTAAAGATAAATCTACCATTAAAAAGACAAATAGTTTTAGTAGCTAAAATGATAGGTTAACCAATTTTTTAATTTTTTTGGGCCCTCTAACTATATAAAACTTTTAATAGCCCTAAATATTTATAGCGACACTACAAATATATATATATTTTTTTTTGTTTTCTCCATACGTGTTGGACTCAAATATGGATTTGATTATGAATGGGACGGATCGGATATCCAAAATTTTTTGGGATATCCGGATCTGGACGGATTTGGCGGATCTGAGTTTTAACTGTCTAGATCCGGATACGGGACTTCCGGATATTCGGACTTCGGATATCAACCTAGTCACCTAGATATTAAGATATATGCGGATATCCGAATCCGTAATTTAAAAAGAAATAATGATACAATTAAAATTTTATATAATATTTTGTAAAATAAATATGTTATTATAAAAAATATTTAAATTTTATTTAAATGATATATATATATATATATATATATCTCAATATATTTTTAAAAAATAATAATAAAATATAAAAATTTAATATATTTAAAAGATCCGGATCCGACCCCCTCGGATATCCGGAGTTTTGGAAAGGTCGGAAGGAATTTCGGATCGGATTTCAGATCCCAGATAATAATTTCACCCCTAGATGTGATAATACTAAAATTCTAAAACCACTCATCTAATCGATTGAGTTAATTGTGCTTTTTATGCCAAAACAAAACTGTACTTAAATATACACAATCTAGTTTGGAATTTAACATTTAAGTAATATATAAGTTTTTAAAATTAACTTACCAACTTGACTGAAAAATTGAGCTTTTAGTTTGAATTTTACTTTTAACAATATTTGATGGATTTTTAGGTAGAAATTGTTTTCTTGGTTTTAATTCAAGTTTACAATTTTCATAACATACAATAATTTTTGTATGGCAAACAATTTCAAATTGAGAATACAAAGTCACTATACAGAATTTTCAAAAACAAATTATTACATAAACATATATATGCACGGAGTACCATATAATGAGAAATATACAACATAAGAAATAAATTTGACGATGTTTTCCGAAAACAATTTTTACTCGCTAACGAATCATTTAATTTATTATTTTCATAACATATATTATATAAGGAATCAGTCAAATTAAAATGATTCGATGATTAAAAACAAGTTTTCATGTTTTTTGTGTGTGTTAAAGGGCCTAATTTTCATGTTTTATTGGACACTCTTTTATAGTTATATCGTATAAATCATAAGTTTTCTTCTGTCTCAATATTACAACAACCATATATATGTCCAATTCCGAGAAATTGATTATTGGTTTCGTCGACAGCCTCATTTTTCCACTGCAATAGAATCATTACAAAAAGTTTTAATTAAAATTCGAAATACATATTGTGGTGATTGATGGATTCAATGTTGTGGATATGTTTGTTTAATAGGAAAGATAAAGTATCAAAGCTAGATGCCTAGATCCGTTGCTTTATATAAAAGGGAAAGTAAAGTATAGTTTTTCATACACGACACTTATTAATTGCTTCGTTTGAATAAACTATAAATTTAGAAATTAGTGTTGCCCAAAACACTGAATTTGTTTGTTTTTTTTTTTTTTTTTTTGTAAACTAGAGAAAGAAAGAATATGATAATGTTCTTTTGAATATGCAAAATAATACTCCTTCAGATCTTAAAAATGTGATGTTTTAAAAGTTTTTTTTTATTTTCAAATAAATGATGTTTTCAATTTTTAATACAAAATTAAATAATTTTTTATTATTTTTGATTATTTTTATTCTATAAATTATTTTTTATTTATTGAATTGTATTTAAATAAATAATAAATGATTTTTTATTATGAAAAGCATAAATAAATTTTTAATTTATATACAAAAACCTCAAACATCAGTTATATTCGAACAAACGGAGGATTGAGTATTTTTTTAATGAAGCCAGCTATTACATCACGTAATCACAATACGTGAGAATTACTCTACTACCGTTTTGCGAAAGAAATATATTCAAATCATAAGGGTCAATAAAATATTTGATCACTGCGAAAATTATAATAGAAATTTTTACTGATATAATAATTTTATATATCCACTGAAATTTGACCCACATAAATTGATTTGAAAATCTGAATAGCCAAATTTTCGAATCTGTTATATGTATACATATATATATTATTCGATAAATGTATAAACAATTAAACACTGGCTGACAAAAAAAAAATCATTGAACATTGCTAAAAAGTTATTAATTTATTTTTATAGATTTATGATTACAAATTTTTATAGTTTCAGATTAAAACATCTATATTACTTGGCGCCGGAACTTTAAATATCAATGTCAAACAAATCTAAAAAGTGAAAATTTGGATTATCAACTCCAAAGTCTTTAGATATTCAATTGGTGTCCCACTGTCCACTGGGCCACTGTCCACCATAATCTTATCAACGATTAACTATAGACGTCTCATCATTTGTAAATTCACACGAAACAAAAAAGTCCACAACCGTTGAGTAAGTACTATCGTAAATCAGAAAAATATATAAAAAGGATATATTCAATCTAGTATTTGGAATGATTTGTATTAAAATTACAAATTTTATGTTATTCAAACATGAATTTTCATAAATCTTTTAAAATCACATGTTATTGAACTAGTGATTTCTAAATGAACCTTTAAATCCAATGTTATTGGAAATATTTTAAGTAGTGAGTTTTATGACATTTTTGGTGATTTGGAGATGTTTTGGTGGAATTTTTTAGTTAACAGAAAAAAAAATCAAATCTCATGGTTTTAGGTGAGATTTCATAGTTATTTAAAAACAAATCATAACAATGTTCCTAATTCACTCAAATCATCTAAAAACTCACTAAGAGGGAGTTGTTGGTTCTTGCAATTTAATGGATTTGGAAATCCAAACTAAATCAAGTGTTATTGGTTCTATAATTTTGAAATTCATATTCAAATATTGTGTTATTGGTTCTATGATTTTAAAATCCATGTTAAAATCAAGTGTTATTCAATATTAAAGATTTTCATAAGGATTTGATTTTAATTTGGATTTGAATGGATTTACAAGTGTTTTTAAGGGTAAAATACAAAGGAGCAAATATCGAGTGAAACCTTGTTATATTTGGTTGGATTTGAATTTACAAGTGTTTTTTTTTTCAAAATGAAACTACTACGTAGAATTAAAAATAGAAAAACACCTATCAATTAATGTAATTTTGATCTTGAGTTCATAAACGTACTTAGTGGATGGGAAGGTTCAGCTCATGACTCAAAAATATTAACAAGGAATACTAATCGACTACCAACTCTATAAGGTACGTACACATATTTTGTTTTATAAATTATTGACTTTTTAAATAGATAAGTAACTATTTTATTATTTAATTTTAGGAAAATTTTATGTAGTCGATTGTGGATTTTCAAATCGTCGAATTTTTTTAGCTCCATATCGTGGCGTTCGATATCATCTACAAGAGTTTTCTGGTCAAGATTCTACTCCACGAAATAAAAAAGAGTTGTTTAACCATCGACATGCCTCATTGAGAAACGTTGTTGAAAGAATCTTTAATATCTTCAAATCTCGATTCCTAATTTTTAAGTCTGTTCCTCTTTTTCCTTATAAGATACAGACAGAAATCGTACTTGCATGTGCTGGTTTACATAACTTTCTTCGAAAGTACTGTTGAACAGATAGTTTTCCTGTAGAAACAAATTCTGATGAAAAAGAAGAAGAATATCTTGAAGAAGTTAATAACAATGACGAAGAAAGTCTTGGAACCCAAGATCAAGAAAGAGAACATGCCAATCAATTGAGAGCAATAATTGCAACAAATATGTGGACATATTCTATACTTTAGGAGAGTACTAAATGATTAGTGAAAAAAAAACGAAATTTGTTTTTAGTTTTTTTTTCTTCTTATAATACTAAAATTCTTGTAAATCTATTCGGTTGATTTACAATAATCCATTTATTTGATTTTGAAATCTAATTATTTAATTTTGAAATCCACTTTTTTATTTTAAAATCAATGGATTCATTAGAATTTCTAAATCTGAGAAATCTATTAAAATGCAATAACCAATAACCCCCATTAAAACTTAAATCTTTCCAAATTCTCTTAAATATTAGATTGAATACAGCCTCAAAATGATTCTAACTTCCAAAAAACATATATTAGGTTTCTTGACAAAAGAAGGGCATGTTAACCAATATAAAAGTTTGTTGGAAAAATATATATTACTTGTTTTTGTTGCGTCATGTATTTGTCAATTATTCGTGGGTAAAACTAATATATATATATATAACGTATAATGTGATCCATCATGTGAATTAGATTCGTGTTCTCGCTTTTGTCTTCTCATGTCGTTCATGATGTGGACACAATCATGGTGTTTGACATAAGATGTCCATAAAACTTGTTTAGTTATTTCACACATTATCTTCGATCTGAGAAAAAATAATAATAAATAAATTTCATGGATGGGATTTTCATTTTTCAGGCTCTTTTCTAGTATAGATTCAAAAGATCTCTTTTACATCCCGAAAAATCGATTTTTAGTATTAGACATCAACTTAGGGTTACTATATAAAAGCTTCTTAAGTATAAAGATGGTTGTTCATCTAGCGGCCAATGCAATGCATCTATCGAACTAACTAAACTTTCACAGCCTCGCGAAATCTGTGGAGGTATGATTACATTTCGTTTCTGTTTATTTCACTTATAATCATTAGTGAATATCTCTTTGTCTTTTACACATCTTTTTTTTTGTCAACCTTTGTCTGTTACACATCATGTTTACTGTGATAACCCAAACCGGATCAACCGGTTTAATTTTTAATTTTTGCCTAAACCAAAATAAGATCTATAAAAACCCAAAACAAGAAAAATAAAATCCTAAGTCTATTATTTTTCTCCTTTGCTCTCTCTCTCGCAGTTCCTTGCTCTCTCTCTCTACCGCCGCCTCTCTCTCACCATCGCACGCCAGCCTCGTCGCCAGCATCGCCGCCGCAACGCCTCTCCTCCCTTCTGCTCACGCCGTCGCTGCACCCACCGAGAGAAACCGCCGAGACTCCCTTATCCCGTCATCACCACCGCCGCCACCTTGCGGGCCGCTTTTCCGACGAACCGCTGGGAGCCAGAAGACAAATTACATATCAAATTGAATCCCCGAGTCTCCTTTTTCCGCGAAGCTCGAGTTCATCCGAATCGGAGATCCGAGTCAGAAGATATGGCTGTTCCAGTGCACGGCGTCGGATCTGCCTCTCCACCTTCATCGCCGAGCTCCTCCGATGAGATCAGAGGCGAGCTGGTCACGTCACCTTCACTGTCTCCGCCTCCTCCTCCACCGCATGCAGTCAGGTGAGGGCATGATGCATTTCCCTTCTTCTATTATACGATTTGATGCTGATTGTCAATTCTTAAACCGTTGTTGCCTTTTTATATGTCTAGTTGGGTAATGGGTAATGGGTAGAACTTGGAGTTGATATTCGTTTGATTGTTGGTACCAGATTGAACTATCTGGTTTGCTTGTTGAGTTGTCCTGCTTGTGAGTCATGCGCCTAGATGAATGTTTGTGTGTTAGGGATAAACCGGTATTGCGTGAGATATATTAGTAATCGTTATGTCCTCAACACTGTGATGGGATCAGTGGTTAGATTTGTTTGCGCACCCGAGACCAGAGAATGGTAGGCTTGCACGGGGTTAAAAAAAGCTATCCCGATGCTTCGGGCCAGAGAGCCAAGTACGAGAAAAAGGCCGGAGAGCCATAAAGATTCCCATTGTGTTATATTGCGTGTGAGTACTGGTAGAGTGTATTGATTGAGAATCGGAAAGAAAAGAAGAGTAAAGAGATAATAGATTATGTAATGAATTAAGAAGGACTAATTAAAAAGGAATATTGTGTGGAACCTTGATTGAACTCGTTTTAGGTTTAGACTGTTGGTTATTATTTCATGTAGAGTTGAAAGGGTTAAGTGGGTCTCTGAAGGCTCATACTCACTGGGTAATCTCGATTACTCAACCCTCTCCCCTTGTTTCCTTTCAAGTTAGATCGGATCGTGTGAGTTGTGTTGTTGTTGTTACCGGGCGTTTTCCTAACGATCATGTGCTGCTGACCATTGATCGACCTAATATGCCCGATTCTCGGTTATTTCCGGAGACCCGGAATAAAGATGTTACATTTACCAAATAGGAAAATTTGAATATCTCTTTGTCTTTTACACATCTTTTTTTTGTCAACCTTTGTCTTTTACACCAATTATTATATTATACACAGAAAGTTGAAGTTTGTAAAACCAAATAACCAATATAAGTGATGCAAATCAAATCAATTGGCATGGTCTTGAACATAATAAGTAAAAGTAATAACCGGTTCACAAACGAACCAACCCAAGCCTAATGAGACACAACCACAAAATTGGAACCGAGTTTGAATTCATGTTTACTTTGATTTGATTTCCGGCTTTTTCTCTATAATATGGATTCGAAATCTTTCTCTTCCATTCAATAAAATCGATCGGGTTATAAATCAATTTAGGGTTTTTTTTTTGGGGTGCAAACTCTTCATTTCAAGAACTTAAACAACCCACATACAACAAACAGAGGGAATTAACCATCTCTTTGATAACTACAATACAACTTACAAATAATATAAGTTAAAGAAGATAGATCCTTAAGAAAGGTTGACAGCGAATTTGAGCCAAAACTCGAATGCGTCAGATAGAAAATTCACGGTAGAACCGAAATATTGGAACATGGTCACCTCAAAAAGAGACGTTGAAAACAGCTCATACCTCTGGGTTTTGTCGAAACGAATCCGGTTGTATCTTCAAACTCCGAAAAGACCGCTAAAAAACCGGTGAGAAAAACAGAGGATGGATAACCAATTGGTATGGTACACAAACATAACAAGTAATAGCACTACGCGGTTTACAAACGAACCAAACCAAACCGATTCAGTGAGACCTAAACAAAAACCGTTTAGATCAAAGGATAGAGCACCCGCCATGAGGGAGTTTAGACGCAGCTGCCGGGTCAAGGAACCAGACCACTTCATCATCCGCGTCAAGTCTACCGGCTGGTACGTCTTTGGTATGGTTAAGAGCAGCCGCAACCGAATCAGCTTGTTCTTTATCACATACGGCCATAACGTTGTATGAAGCACAATTGATAACCGGTAAAGTAAAAGTGATCCTTTTGAGTGGGGGTTTAGGTGAATCGGTTATGGATGTAACCCATTTCACTTTCTCATTGATCTGATCATGTCCCGGGAATAGAGACGCCATGTGACCGTCCGGTCCCATTCCTAGAAGCTGGAGATCGAATTGTGGGAAACCGGAGGATTTGTATGTTCGGATTATGTTTTGGTTCACCTTATCTTTGAGGCACTCCTCGTACAGTTCGGCTGCGAGCTCAGCGTTGCCTTCAGCCCCTAGTTTTTTGTCGATGGCATAGATGTTTTCGGCCGGAATAGGAACCTGGATGTTAGAATTATAAATATTGTCATGAATGCGACTTTGATATTATATCATTTGTTATAAAATATCAAATATCTATGTTATGAGATTTTGATTGTTATCTTGACTTAACGTTTGGTGTTTTTTATATCAAATAAACCAATTTATATATCAAATTGTAATCATATATATATTGGTTGTACCTTGGAGAGAAACCCGTCGTAGGCGAGTTTATAGTTGCTATCAGCATGATCCCAACCACAAACCCTTTCGTCGACCCAAAAGATGTGCCACTTAGACCATTCAATTGAATCAATATAAGGAGGTTCCAACAACTTCCTGTTGGATGAATCAAACAAATATTTGAGATTTGTATTACAAAGAGTGATTAAGAAAGTTTTGTTTTGTATATATAAAATCTGGAAGCAGACCAGAGCCAGGAGATGAGGTCGCCGCCGGAGAGAACAACGGTGAAAATTCCTCTTTCTTTGCAGAATTTAGAGGAGAGATCCGCCGTGTATTTGGCCAGCTCCACCTCCATTTCCTTCTTTGTCTTAAACAACCTCCTCTTCACCGGTGCCATCTAATTAGATGATGATGATTGTGATGATGATGATGGCATTATACAAGTGAAGGAGTCTTGCTTTTTATAGGGAAAGTGAGTGAAGAGTTCTTAACTAATTGGGTAACGAGACAAATTATCTTCTTTTTTTTTCTTAAAAACATTTGTAAGTGGATAAACAAATATATTGCTATTACAGAAATAAATTAAATCCTTTTTGAAATATTATACCTGTCTTTGTAAATATACCTATAAGTTTGAGAGCAAATATAGGTATATTTATATTTATAATATACCTATAATATTTATATTGATAATATACCTAATAATATTTATAATATTTAGAAATATTATCTAAATTATAATATTTATAATATTTCTTTTTATAATAGAAATAGAAATAATATTATCTAAATTATTAGTATTAAGTAAATTATAAATAGGTATTATTTAAATTATACTATAAATTGTAAGTATTATCTAAATTATAAGTATTAAGTATTATGTTTAAATTATAAGTATTATCTAAATTAATTAATATCTATAATATTAATTATCAAATATCTATAATTAATATCTATAACCTATATAACATTTTAAGTATAATTATAATATAATCAATAACCTATAAATATAATTATATTATAATATTATAATTATATCTATAATTTTATAATATTATCTATACCTATAACCTTTTTAAATATAATTATAATATTATCTATAACCTATAAGTATCTATAATATTATGTAAATTATAAGTATTAAGTAAATTATAAATAGAAATAATATTTACAAAACATAATTTCTAGGTAATATTTATAATATACCTATAATACCATCTTCAAATTCTACTAATTCAAATAACTAAAAATTGGAAATTTTATATTATTACATTAACACATGTCGCGATCTTAATTAATAACGATACATATCATGATATCGTGAGTAAGAATTATCTTACGCGTCACGCACACGATAACTGATTCATCCTTATTGAATAAGATTACAAAAATAAATTATATCCTTCTTGAAATAGTATACCTTTCTTTGTTTGTAGTTTATTCGTTTACAACCTTATTATTGTTCCTTACGTCCTTATTAATTTATTCTACATAACTATACATTCATATATTTTCTATCAAATTAAATTGTTTTAGTGGCTTCAAGTTTTCCCCCTAAATTCCTTAGTTCAAACTTTTATTATGGCATGAGTGTAAGTCAGTAAGTTTGTATAATTGTTATCAAGAAGACGATAACATATATTTTTCCGTTTTATAAAGAGTGTCATTTTAAGGTTTTATTTTTGTTTCACAAAAAAGTGTCGTTTTATGTTTTCAATGCATAATTTTGAACAAAAATACAGTTTTAACCTTATTGTTTTAGTGTATTAATTAGAAAGAAAAAATTGTTTAGTATATTAATAAAGGGTAATATTGAATTTTTTATAGTTTTTTTAATATGTGTGAAATGTATCAAAATGATTTTATTTGTGAAACAAAGAGAGTATGTGGTTTAGTTTGATAGTTTCTTTTATTATCTTCTCAAAATAAACTATTCCAAATTAGTATAATTGTTTCCCATCTCCCATTGTCTTTTTCTCCGGTGTTAGGTTTTTTTGTTGACTTTATGTGTTTGTTTCTTTTTGTCTTTCAGTGTTCGTTGAGCTCATTATAAACGTGACTATGTTGAGATAAACGATAACGTTCAATGTATGAATCTGACTTTAGTATTTTAATGTTCTTGGAGTTGGTTAAACTCATTATACATGTGAGAGAAATGCTATTGGAGGTTGGCGTATTAATAATATGTTTCTTTAACTATATAATTCAACAACATCGTTAGAACAATATCGTTTTCAATGTTATAATTTTTTTATTTTTAACATACTTATGGGGGCTAAAAGTTGATACTATTTCTCAAACAACTATTACGAAAGGAATAGTGATATTAATTAATCTTCCAATGTGTATTAACATACAAGTTAATATTGTATCTAAACCGTCGATTTATTACGCCTCCAACACCATTGATTAGAGGAAACAAAACCACAATAACCCATCCAATTCCTTATATACAAACCGGAAATTATATGGAAAAATGGAAATACAAAAAATATTTTCCTTTTTGTTTGTTTGTTTGGTTTAAAATGGTTCCTCTGAAAACAAAATGCTTAATACAAAAGAGGAACCTTCTTCTTGCTGTTCATGTTTTTGTCTTAAATCGACAGTATAATAACTTCATGTTTTAATGATTAGGTTGATTTGCAAAGTTAGAAGTCACCTAGTAGGTCTAGAGCTCGAGCTTCGAACAGTCACACCGTGCAAGAACTTGGCATAGCCCAAGAAATTTAGCTTCCCATCCAAACTCCGGATCCAATCCTTGAGCAGAGGATATGCATTCGGTCCCAAACTCATCTCCTGCATATTCCCCAATAAACCAAGATTCACGCAAAAGATAGCGGTTTTACAGATCTCGGAGATTTATTGAAGTCCCTACATACCTCGGCGAGTTCTTGGACAGAAATGGCTCGGCTTCCTTCACGTTCGAAGTCGTCAAATGCTATTGTTGCGATCTGTTCCCATTCTTCAAGAGCCTCTAGTTGATAAACGCTGACTGCAGCCGCACAGAACTCTTCAAAATCAAGTTTCTTATGTGCTAAGGGTTGCATCTTCAATCAACCAAAAGGAAAAAGAAAGAAAAAAGAAGAGTATTACAGATGTAATTATGCAGAGACTAGAAAACGGTGGGACTCAAAAGATCGATGTGTTAGCACGTACCAAGTTTAAAATGTCAGGAAGCCTAGATTCGATCATAGCATCCGTAGCATATCTTGTCAAAGCCTACATTTTACCACGAGAGTTTGAATAATCAGGGATCAGAAGAATGCTAGATTCACCAGTTGAAGAACAATCACATTTAAAGCTATGGTTAAACCACGAAAGATGGAGTGCAGAAATCACCCACTGACCGTTGTGAAATTGTGAAGATACAGGCCTCCATCTTCTGGTTCCAAGAGCATGAACTGTGTTTTAAGGAACACAAGTTCCTCTTCGGGTATAGCTTTGGATAGAGACTGGTACAAGTGACAGCAAAATAAAGATATATACAAGACACAGATAATCAACTGTACCAAGAACAAAAGGTAGGATCAAACGAAGAATATATTTATCATGAGTCTCTTCTTTTATATATTGGGTGAAAATGTAATTATCTGATCCATTTTGTCACATCTGTTATCATATTTGCAAGGATAAAAAGATAAGATATCTATAAAAGTTATAAGATTATTAAACAAAATTACCTTAAGTGCTGCTCGTCTGAAAGGCGAAGCACGAATATAAGACTTCACCAATTTGTAGATCGAAAAATCCAAAAGCAAACCAGGATTTTCATCTCGAAGCCATGGATGAGCTGCACATTTAAGTCATACTCTCATGTTTTCGTTTCACCGATCAATGTCTCTAGTTTTGACACTACTGGTAAAGAACTTACCTAAAGCTTGAGCAGCTGTCATTCTTTTCCTATGGTCTTTGTTCAAAAGCCTTTTCACAAAGTCCTTGGCAATAGGAGATATGGAAGGCCATGGCAAATCTTCGAAATTAGGGTTCGCTCTAAGCACACAACGGAAAATCGCAGACTCGGTTCGTCCGTAGAAAGGTCTACTTCCACAGAGTAATATGTAAGATATGACACCAATGCTCCATATATCTGCTTCAGTGCTGTAAGATCTGTGCAGTACTTCAGGTGCAACATAGTATGCACTTCCTACCACATCGTTTAAACGCTGATCTGATTAAAGATCAACACAAAAACCATTTTGTCCTTTGTCAGTCCCTAGGTAAAAATTCCAGAAGCAGAGTCATGTATAAAGAAAGAAGAACATAGAAATAGATCATTACCGAATCTAGAGAAATCAGACAAACCAAAATCTATGACCTTGAGTATTGCATCCTCGTTTTTGCTTGTAAAGAGAAAATTCTGGATACAAGAGTATAGGACTTGTTTAAGAAGAAAGAAACAGCTACTTATGATATTCACAGTGGTTTGAAGCAGAATGTGTACCTCCGGCTTCAGATCACGGTGCACAACACCTTGAAGATGGAAAAAAGCAGTTGCAGATAAAATCTGCACAAGAATACGCTTAGCATCTGCTTCCGGGTATCGACCACCTCTGCAGTAAGATATAGACAGTACAAGATTATACTCCACATGCAATTCAAAGCTGAGAAGGCCAAGATATATACACAAAAAGGAACAGTTTTTAGTTACCTCGCCAAAATTCTGTCCAATAGCTCTCCACCTTCACATAACCTGAAATCAAATTGGGGGGGCAAAATCGAATATCAACATCTCAAGTCAAACCCAATGTCCTAAACTTACTCATACCACTGGTACAACAACAGCTCTAATGTTCATTTCTCTAAATCTGAACACAATTGTGATGAAAGAAGACATACTTACTCCATAACAACAAAGACATTGTCCGCGTCTTCGAAAACATTGTAGAATTTAACCATATGCCTATGCCCAGACAGAGCTTTCAGCAATTTCACCTCTCGACGAACATCTTCTATGGATAGAGTTGATGTCATCTGAAATGCCACAAACCCATCGACACAAGATCTCATCATTAGATGCACTGAAATGAGAAGTATTCCTAGATAAAGAGTGATTCTTTTTGATGAAACAGTAACCATTCTATGATTTTGGGATCACATTGTCACAATTACAGCTGAAACATGTCAAGAGAGACCTTAGCTTTAGCGATGATTTTGACTGCTACGGTTTGCCCTTTCTTCGATCTCGCCCAACAAGTATGACCAAAATGCCCTCGACCTACCTCCTTCCCGAGCTCGTACTTCCCTTCGAAGTTCTTCGCGAAACCGAAATTCTTATCGAGCCTCTCCCCGATCCCGCCTCCGCTTCCGCCGGCTCTCCCGTGGTCGACTTCCTCACTATCCTCAGGGATCGGACCATCTCGAGGCTGCGGTGCCGTACCTCTTCGCCGTCTCAGAGCCGCCATAATCGGTTTCGCAGGCGAAGGAGGCGGGAAAGGCCATTTAAACTTCCTACCTGGAGTTCTCGCCGGAGACGGGGCTACTCCTGCCGGTAACGGGCTCTGAAATGGACTAATTGAGTAAGGGTTGACTTCGGAAGCACCAGACGCAGCCGGAGAATTGGGAATTGAAGTCTGGTGGTGGTGGTTATCAGACCGATTCGGAAACTGGGCGGCTCCGGCGGGTATCTCGCCGTCGTCATCTTCGACGGTGGAAATGTTCCGGCTGTAACAATGACCCATCGTTGCCGGAACGTTGAGGTCAAATTAATTGATCGGTAAAAAAAAGTCAAAGCATCGGACGGTGAGGAGACGAAGTTGAACAGTAAGCTTCAGAGATCAACAAAAAGGGAAGGGAAAGACCAAAAGAGGAAAAAATAAGCTTCAGGAGGCGTTGAAAAATTCCGGTGGTTTGCTTAAACGACAGCGGTTGAAACGTGACTCCTACGACAGCCACGTGAGCGTTATGACGTGTGGCGTTAATGATTTCATCTCTCTGGTATTATTACTCCGGGGCATTTTTTTGCTCACATTAACTTTTGATTTACAAAGTAACTAACGGGATAATTCAAAAACCATTATAGTGTTATACATCTTGATATTATCGAAATTAAAAGTAAAGAACCTTTATATGTAAAAAAAAGGTTTAAATTCAAAATCATATGATTATGGTTATGTTCGTTTGTCTGTTACAACGTTGCGGTTGTTGTTTATTTGGCAGCCACACGATTGGTCGTAACATTGAATTTTTTTCAGCATTCAAAAATTTCAAATACATAGTCCTAATCTTTTGCGATAAATAAACGAACATCGGTTGATCGCACCCGCAATGCATATATAAATGTTTTGACAATCTTTGAAAAACGGGTCTGTTATCTTTATAGGTCACAGTCGTACATGTTAAAAGCGAAAACCAAATAAATACGGCTGGCTACCTACTAATCCACCGTGTAATAAACCGGGTTAAATCCATTTAGTACAAAATTGCGGACGTTAGAATATGTTTGACATTGAAATAGTCACGTTGTTGTAACATTGAAGAAGTCTATAAATTGATAACTGTTTGGTGCAGATAAGAAAAAACAAAAAAAATCCATGGGTCAATAGTATTGAGCGTCAATCGATTCAACCGGCTTCCCATAACCGATCCGGTTAGTACTGAAAACCCTCGTGAGCATTCGTTCTCTTGTCGTACCAAAAATAATCATGCGATTGTGGTTTATCTTTGTGAAATGACAACCGCTTCCGAACCAATTTTAATCTTGGTTCGTTGCCATCTAAATCGGCTGGGTTGGATGATCTATGCCTTGGTACGCTCTGGGGTCGAAACCTAGCCACGGCTGAGGCAGTGGTAGACATGTAACTAGGTAATGAATGGACTTGCCTTGTGACGCACGAATTCCCACGTGGCGTTCGGTCGTTGAGTTGTTGGTGGTGTGAGTACGTATTATACGTATCGATCTCAACTATTTTGACCGGTTCAACGATAGCCTGATCGGTTGACATTCTCCTTCCGGTTTCTAGATAACCAAACCGGTTTATCCTACTAGGTCTTTTGTCATCTAATTCGTTTTCACTATGTGCTTCTCTCGCTGTTGTTCTCCACATCTTTATTTGTAAACCCCCCAAAAAAAAAAAAACGGTTTGCCTATTAACATATTTTTAAGTAAATGTGGAAAACCGGAATAAGTAAGTAATAAGTATTGTTGATTGAAATTGAACCTGTTTAGAGGCACGAGACAAGGAAGTTTCGTCGCCGGGACTGGCCGTGAGTTTTTTCCGGTGATCTAAAACCCGAGCCTGGATCTGAACCAAAGCCTGAACCCGAAGAAAAGTAATGGTAGCTCGTCTACGCACGTTGTGGCCTCTCACTAGGGCTTGTAGTATCACAACTCCTTTCAGGGCCCTGAACGCCTTTCGTGCCTTGAGTTACAAGTCAACAAAATCAAACTCTGATTCGTCTATAAACTATATATATTTGACCATTTTAGCATAAAAAGAATGTTTAAATTTTCAAGTTTGTGTAGTGACTAATTCCTACAACTAAGTTACCAGACAAACTGCAAATGCTAGAAGTATAGAGGATAGAATTAATGAATATTGATTTTACCAGGCATCCTCGGAAAGCTGTCTGAATGAGAATAGCAGCCACGTGTCTTTTCAGGTAGACAGATGTCCGACAGAAAAAGACGGCTTCCTTGGCCGCCGGAGATGCAGTTTTCTCCGTTTCCTCCGCCGCAGTCGCGTCAACAGCGGCAGGGTTAGTGTTGCCGACATTTTTAATGTTTATTCCGACATTTCTTCTGGGGCATTTCTTCTCCGATGACCGGAAAACATTCTTAACCGCCGTAAACCACGAACTTCCACCGGTTTTCCCCATCAAGATCAACCTTGTCTGCTTAATCTAGCTATATGTTAATTATATTGTCACTTTGTTGAAGATACGGAACACATTGATATTATTATTAATAAATAGTACATATAAGGAATGGTTTGGTCAAAGAAGAAACACTACTCTCCTTTTAGAAGAACAATAGCCTTTTTGTTGCCCAATATTAAATTAGAAAGTTCGGAACATGATACATTTAATTGGTTATATAAAATGCAATAAGAAGTAAAACTCGAAACTCGGATCTATATTTGATATTTTGTGTTCAATAGTTTATTATATTAATTTTTGTTTAATATCTGGTCGGTTTAGTGTCCCGTTCTACAATAACAACAAGTATTTTTATTGTCATGTACAAGTTCGGTAACCATCACAAGTTCACAACTCACAAGTAACGGTCAAATGCAAAACGATATCCAATATATCCATAGATATAATGCTGCTTTTTGTATCTGGAAAAGCCGAGAAAGAGGAAAAATGTTGGAATAGGAAGAATGATGAAGCGGGAAATAAAGTAAAATAATAGATAAAAGATAAAGATAAAGAAGAAAAACAGTGGAATAGGTAGGCATGCTTTGTGTCAGAAATAAAAATTATTTAGTGACATGAAAGAATGTGAAATGCATCTCTCGAGAGTGCAGAAAGCTGTTCCTTCTCTTCTTTCGTATAATCTCATTTCTTTAGCCATTAACGTCGCTATTTGATTAGTTTATCATGATTTTGTGTTTTCCCTCATTCACTGTTATAGCTTCGATTGTTTGGGATAGTGATTGCATTACACTATAAGAAAAAGAGGAATATAATACTATATTCCTTAAAAGTATTATTACAATCGTAAACAACCATATATGACAAAAAAGGTAATTATATATGAAAATATAGGTTTAGATTTGGTGACACAATAAAAGTTTTGTTTTTGCGGTAGAAATGATAACACAATTTGAAATGGTAAGGGATAGAATTACAAAAATGATTTTCTGCAAAAAAAAAAAACCGTTACCTAATTCAGATTTGCAAAAAAACTCATCACCGAAAGTCAAACCGCAATACAACCCTATTGGTTAACAGACGTTATATCTTTCACGGCGAGTAAAATACAACCGTTTTAGCCTTGTCAAATCCGCGAAGTACATGTTTTGCTAATTTGAAAAATTTAGAGTTTTTCGATTTTGATTGAGTAATGTTCTTCTCTGGAAAAGCTATGGTAGAGAAGTCTAGACATACACCATTGTTATTCCTCAAGAACCTCATGAGTCTAGACTTTCAAAGAAACAAATACTAAGTCTTCATTTGCCACATCATCGATATTGTCGAAGGCTGTATTGCGGTTTGATTCTCAGATGAAAGATTGATCTGCATTTTTCTGTGGTGATGGGATTTTTTGCAAATCTGAACCAGGTGACAGTTTTTTATTTTTTTAGAAAACCCTTTAAAAACTATCTTAACTTATTAAAACTCAAACGCCTCAATCACGACACAAGTGGCATTAGCAATATATGATTTCATCAGATCATGTATAAACTTTAGATCAAAAACGTTTGGTAATCAACCATAGATACGGTCCACAACAGAAATTAAAGGCATAGCCGCATAGACAAACGGAAAGTGCTTACCTTTTTTCTCCATAGTTTTTGATTATTTTATTTCAAAATTTTGTCATTTGTGAGAAGAAACCCAAAAGAGAATTGTGAAAATATACCTGAAATAACTGAGTTTCTCAAAATATTTATCGACATAAAAATCTTCACAAAGTACATATGGTAGTGTACGTTCGTGTTCTATAATTTGAAGCAACTTAATTAATATGATGCGAAAGATCTAACGAACGCTTAGAAGCACAAATATATAAAGAACAAGAAAATCAAACTAGAACCGAATTCAGACAAGAATTCAACTGAGATGAAGAACCAAAAGACCAGTGAATTGCTCCAAATGTCTTAAATATAATTCATAAAAATATCCAAAAGGGTATTTCAACAAAAACAACAACAAAAGAAAAAAAAAGCACCAATCTTTGTTTTTGGCGACTCTATAGAAAGGAGAAAGTTTAGACCAAAGTTCTTAAGTTGTTCAAAGATACCGGGCAGGCTCTGCGACTGCGAAGCAAACTTAAAACAAAACTAAAAGATTGATATATAAACACAAAACGCCTCAAGTACCTTCTTCTTTAGACTTCTTCTTCTGCTTTCTCTCTCTTTTTCTATATATATTTTTCGGATTTCAGGCCAGAGTTTTGCGATAATTTCAGTTGCACTCAGCGCGGGGAAAGTGCGGCCTTACTGGTGTCTTTGATGGGCTTACCCTTCAAAAAACACATAAATCAACACAAAGATGAATACAAGATTCCCAGATTTTATCATTAATCTTATCATGGAAATATTTGTAACATAAGTAGACGCCGAGAAAGATACCACATTCTATGCAAATGAACCATAAATAGAATTAAGTAAAGAACGAGCCATGTCGAGAATCTGACATAAGGCTGTCCGTTAGTTTCTATCGATCGGTATCAAGTTTTCTTTTAGTAACGTCTAAAACTACAAACTACCATGTCAAAATTGACATCAAGGGGATAGGATAGAATGAAAAGCTAAAACTAGAAGATGAGAAAAGAAAAAGACGGGTTAAAATGTCGAAATATTTTACCTTATTGGGAGTGCGCCCAAGACAACGCCACTGCAGTGAAGAGCAGCAATTGCACTTTCCGCCTGAGACAACAGAGCAAAGTATGAAACTTTGGACCCTATTACGTAAACTTCATATTTTAATTTTATGCATCTAACTCTTGAGATTCAAAGACGCTTTATGAAATGCAAAATGTCAAGTTAGAAACGCTAGTCCTGGTTTTTTTTAAATGCATTAAATGGGGCATGCAATGCAAATAGTAGAATCTTAACTAGCAAACAATTCAATCACCAAAGCTAATGTCCAAAATTGGAACACGTTAACTGAATAATTAGGCAGAGAGAATTACCATCGCAAACTCAACAAATGCAATGCGGGTTTGGTGGTGATAGTCTCCAAGCCTCAGACGATGAACCTACAATTGATATAAAAAATATTGATTCTAGAGCGGAAAACTCAAATACACATATAAAAGCGTAAACAATCTGTTGCATTCCAAACCAAATTCTTACCTCTCCGCAAAGCATTTCGAAGAAGCCTTTCAAGTCAGTTTGAGTAATCTGCAAATTTAAGAAACAAAAACATAGATGAAAGTTGGTTTCTCTAAATATAAATGGTAAATGGAAATCAAATTACCCGCTTGTCAATGTTGGTACAGTAAACAGTCCTCACGCACATCTCGCGCTCATCCTCAGACTGGAAGAAAGAAATCACCATTATGCTCGAGATTTGAATAGAAGCCAAGTTTAGCCATGATTATGTGAACTTACCCGCGGAAGGAAAGTCGGGTTAACAGGTGCAATAGCAGTTTTGGAAGGAAGCACCTTAAGAGGGTAAAAACCAAGCACAGTTCCCGACATGCTCAAAGCAGCCCTAGCTCCCTCTGCAGCAACATTGCTTGATTAGTTAAGAAGCAGTACTGAAATAAATAAAAAACTCAACTAGTAAAGAAAGGTTGACGCGAAAAGTACCTTCATTGGTGAATTCAATGAAAGCGAAACGAAGGACAGAATTTGGGTCACCGCAGACACGACAATCAACAACCTTTCAATCCCGAAAAGACAAAAAAATCATATGAGGAAACGAGTTATTGCAGATAACCAAAAATAGTTTAAACACAATAAAGATCATTACATGTCCACAATTAACAAAGACACCTGCAAGGTTCTCCTCGGTAACCTACAAAAGAAACAATTAAGAGAGGCATTGGTTATAAAATAGATTCCTATACGAGAAAAATGGTATCGGAAGCCAACAATTTCCCTTTTATAACCTGTTGATCGATGTCAGAGACATATACAGTTCTCTTGATTACATCTTCCTTCTGAGCCAAGCTGGTTCTTTTGTTCACTCTTCTCTTCCCTTGGCCAAAGCTCCTTCTCTGTAGCAACCGGTAAAACGAGAAACACAAGAATTAAAAATTTGATATCCAATCCATAGTACAGTTTTGCACACTTTCCTTTAGCGTTTCTAGCAGATAATAAAACAATGTGAAGCCATTTGAAGAATGTGTCCAGAGACATGATGTATACTTTCTAGTTAAAACCCAAAACCTTCAGAACTCATATGCAAAAAAGGAATTTTATACAGCAAAGGCAACCAAAAGCAAACAGAAAACAACCACAGACAAAGTAAAACTGCTTCTCAAACAATGATCAAGAGATAGACTCAAAGAACACGAAAGCGAACACGTAAAGCTCGAAACTTTCCGCTATCTGTTTGCTAAGTTCATCAAAATACAAGCTTTTTCAATCAACAAACAAGCCACCGTGTCATGGTAAGCAAAATACACACAAAAGCTCGAAATTTTGTATTACCGATTCTCTACATCTCGCTGTATAAACAAAATCTAAGAGCGAATAAGATAGATACAAAAGTAAAATTCACACACTAATCAAAATGATTATATACTCAGCAACCAGACAACAAATGAAGAACCAAGATTGCCCATCAAAACATAGCAAAACACAGAGATCAAAATTCAGCGAGAATGTTTTAAGGATGAGGATATATATATATACCCTTCTAGCAAAATGATCAGTCCTATCTGCGAGAACAGGTTGCGCTGCAAAATTGTTATTAAACCCTAATCCATTTCTCAAAACCCCAGATTGACTTCGAGCCAGTGAAGTAGGAACAAATTCCTGAGCCATCGGATTGAGCTTAGAAAACGCATCAGCCAGATTTTTGATCTCACTCTTGAGACTCCCTCCGTTGTTTTCTCTCTCACCATTCTCCGATTCCGACCCGAAACCGTTTCTGTTAAACCCATTTGGGGTCTGACCTTTGTTGGCAGTCTCATTGGTCCGATCGTCGGAATCTAAAGCCGAATCGGTTGTTGGAGGATTCGATGAATCGAGAGAGGAATCAGATTTAGGGCTCTGATCATCAGGACATGGCGGCTTCGTCTCGGCTGTTGAAGAAGCAGTGTTGTTGTTGTTGTTGTCTAAATTCTGACCAGAAGAGTCCACTTTCACACCAGCATTTTCAGCGACAGCCATGATCGGACCAAAGAGGTGAATCTCCAAAAGATCAGAAACAAGTTACGAACTCGCCGATTGCTGCATCAAAACAAAACCAAACTGAGAGAAGGAGAAGAAATGTAAAAAACTAAAAACCCAGAGAAGAGAGAGAGAGAGAGAAGAGAGATCATGAACTGATACGAAACCTGAGACTTATCCCGATCAATGGTATTCCATAAATTGAGAAAACCCAACTTAACAAGATCAATTGAGCAGAAGAGCGACTGAAACAAAGAAAAAAGAATGGATCTTTTAAGGGAATTATTTAGAGAAAGATAAAAAGGAGAAAACTTGGAAAAATCCAAGGGGATGATTAGACTAGAAGGAACATAAAAGACCCTTTGGTTATAAATTAAATAGCTTACTTTTTTTCAGCATTAAATAAATTACTAGTATATACTTTTCTTTCTTGCTCAAAATTAATCTGTACTAGTTTTTTATGGCTTCAAGACATATGTCTATAATTTTTTAGGGTTTCTGCAAAAAAAAAACAAAAAATCCTATCAATGACAATATTTTACAAGTTTATCTTTAACTTGTAAAAAATGTCGGTCAAATCCACAATACAACTCACCCATTTTTCTTTGAAAAGATTTTACGGTCAGATACATTATAGTTTCTAAATTGATGTAGGTTTCGACTCTTCATCACTAAGAATTTTGATTTAAAATATAATTTAACAAAATTGACGACGGATGAAATTACACTATATATTAAATTCAATTTCGTGAGTTTGATCTGTATTTTTAAAAAATTGAGGATAAACTTGGATATAGAAAGTTTTTTTTGCATAAAACCCTAATTGTTATATCTCCATGGATATTTCCTCTCTTTTACTTTATGTTCGTTCTTAAGAAGCTTCCTCCTTTTCGCTTTTAAATAAACAGAAAATATAACTATTTTTATAAATAAACTGTTATTGCAAATCTAAATAATATTTAAAACTGAAAGTTTGCAATCTGCATTATAAGTGTTTTAATCAAGTAACTGAACTATTAATGGTAAATTATTTGAAACAAATCTTAATAAACTTTTTTCAACACTTTGAAGTTTTTTCAACATATTTATGTATGATATATAATAAATAGAGATGATATTGTTGCATTAAAATTTCTTTTTAAATATTTACCGCAAAAAACAATAGAAATATTATTGTGCCACCAACCGAAAATATATGATTACCTTCTTTTTGTAATACTATATGGTTAAATTTACAATTGTATTAATATTTGACGTCAAAAAAATTGTAATAATATTTAAAAAAACACTCTCTCTGTTTACAATAACTGATATTTTAATAATATATTTTTTAAATTATATAATGTTTTCAAATTTTCAATGCAAAATTGATTAGTTTTTCTTATTACTTTTGACCATTTGTATTCTATTTTACCATTGGTTAAATTGTGATTAAACAAATAATAAATAATGTTTTAATTTATAAAAAAACAAAAAAATAAATATTTTTTTAATCTATCTACAAAAAATTAAACATCACTTATATAATGTAACAGAGAGAGTAGAATATTATATACAGGGGGGGACGTAGGTGTAGATGGGATGTAGCATGTGCCACATACTTTTTTTATTATTAGTTTATATAAAAGACGTCAACAAAATATTAATTTATATAAAATTTACTAAAATCATTAACCCAAAGTGAAAATAAGAAAGTATCTAAGCTCAATTAAAAACAAAATATAATATTAAACCCAAAGTTGTAATCTAAAACTTCACAAAAATATTATATTTTGCTTTTGCAGTTTTAGTCTTCCCCCAACTCTTAGTCACATGACATTTTTTAATATGTTTATAGTTCGTTTGGTCGTAAACTTTTATTTATGTTATTATAAAAGATTTGTGCCCTTTTAGAGCTCAATCGCTACTCCAAACTGAGAAAAAATGATTGTGTATACGAAAAGTGTTTATATATTTTCATAACAAAAAAAGATATTTGTTTGGGTTTTTATTGATTATACTAGGATTTAACTCGCGCTAATTATAGCGCGGAGTAATTTTAAAATTTTTTTTTTTAAAATTTAAGAAAAATATTTTTATCTGAATTTTACAATATAACTAACTAATGATTATATATAAAACTGTCAATTTGTAATAATTTGTCTATTTAAACCGTTTTGCAATCAACTAAAATATTATTCGGGTTAACCTACAAAAACTTATAATATTGAAAACATAACTCTAATATGCACCGTTAAATAATTCTAGTTTTTGTGGTTAGTATAAGAACTCTTTAAAAAAAAGTTTTATTGTGTATAACTTTTTATATAATTAGTAAAATATTTTTCAACTTTTGTTTTGATATATATTCAAATAAAATATAATAAATTATAGTAAAAAATATAGCAAGATTTTGAAGATATTTTGTTTATTTGAATATATATGAATTAATTATTATTTTAAAATATATAGTATTAAAAATAATTAAGAAATTAAATAATAAATAACTTCTTTAATACAAGATATATATTTTCCATATTATAATCAATAATTTTAAAAAACTATTATATCATTTCCTATTTCAATTATTCTTTATTATTTGTAATAGCATTTCATGTAATAACTTACAAAACAAAATTTATTTTTTAAAATGTCTTCTTAAATAATATTATAAAAATATGCATAGGTTATATAAAATAAAATAAAATCTGCCGTTATGGAAGGCTAGAAAAAAACGATGAATCTTTGCGCAAGCGACGACGCAGCCGCCATTCTTATAATGTCATAGATCAAGAAACTTCTGAATTTTGAACAACTTTTATCTTGTATCAGCTATGCGTTGAGAAACAAATCATATTTTTCATAAAATATTGCGTATTCTATGATTTCCGTTACATTTTCCAACAATATAAATTGCATTCGCTAACAAATAAACGAACATATTATAGTCTTATAGATTTCAATTTATCCTCTTACGATGTTGGCGTTTTCTCTGAATCTTTCCTTGAATCAAGTCACTCGTTCTTTTGTGAATGAATCTTGGGGTTGATTAGCCTCTTACCTATAATATAAAAGGGAAAATTGCATTAATTGCATGTTTCATATATATAAACGATTAATTTAATATATCTGATATATTATGGTTTTTACCTTGTTTAAGCCATGATATAAGTCTGTTTTATAGAGTCTTTCTACTATTTCATAGTGTTTTAGAATCTTTTACAAGTTTTGGCACGTTTGGAGCATAATTCGAGATATTGGAGTTTTCTAGAGCATTTTTGAGCAAAACAGACGTTCGTGTAGCTGAGTACCCGATTTGAAGCATAAGTGTCGATCGATACTGCCTAGTATCGGTCGATACTCACCGAGGCAGACACAACCCACAACTTTTCCAAGAGTTGAAGAATTGCAAAATTGCCCATAAGACTTTAATATTTACAAGAAGCCCCAAAACGTGATTTATGTTATTTAATAGGATTTTACAGCCACTTTAATGGCTACGCTTTCTTTATGCTTTGATTACGCTTTATTTTACTTTAGTTTTGTGAGAGAGCTTTTGAAGGAAGACAAGTCTGAAACTCTGTTCGTCCGAGAAAAGATTTCGAACCCTCTTGTTACTCTCTCTGATTTATTTAATGATTTATTCAAACATGTTTATTGCTTCAATTACCATGTCTGAGTATATCTTTTGTTAGGTTTAGGGTTCTCAATAGGGTTTTCTCTGAATGCTAGGTTGATTATTTATTAGGATTCACCATCTGAATTAGTTCATCACCATAGGTTGTTTGCAAAGCTAATTCTATATTGATCACCTAGAACTTAGATCTTAGGATAATTGATTAGGCGCGGAAGTGCGATTAATTACCTGATAGAACCTAGGGTGAGCAAAATAACTATTCGCAAAGGAATTTGGTTTAGTTGTTTTGTGAACAAATCAAACATGATTTAAAAAGCTGATTTAGACTTTAGGATTCGCAAAAAAATTTGGAATTCCTAGGGTTTAGATTTAGATAGTTTTTACAACGGAAGTTGGTTAATTATACTTTAGTGATTTGAGTTCAAGAACCGCGCTAAATCTGAATTCTGCTAGTTAGTTTACCTGCATTCATTGATTCCCTGAGAAATACATTGAACCTATCTTTCTCCAATCGAATTTACAACTGTTTTAATTTACGTTTTGTTTTCAATACCATTGATCGCTTAGCTTAATTCTCACCTATATAATCTATTGTGTGTTTATATGAGTCCTTGTGTTCGACCCCTACTACACTGCAACTACTGCTTAGTACTTTTATGTATTAATTTGAGCATATCACTATCCACATAAGTTATTGATAAAAAATAAAGAAAAAGAGAAAGTTAAATATACTTGGATCGTAGCAGTTTATCAATATTCCACCCAAACTCCAATCAACAAATCTTTTGATATGTGAAAAGTTTTTGCGTGTCGATTTTCCATAAGATTTAATATTACTAGTTTCTTTAATTATTCACAAAAGTTCGACCAAGTCTAAGTAAACCCAGAAAAATGCGAAAATCATAACCAAAATTGGTAGACCAAACAACTGTAACAATGCAATAAGACCAAAATTGACCAGACTAACCATAAAATGTTGATGATTGGGAGAGAGAAACGAGAAATGAAAGCGATGAAATCTCTGATTTTTTTTTTCTCCCAGGAACCTTAATTTTAGCCCCAAATCGATGTTGTATTTTAAGTAAGTTGGGTGGGTTCGGTTTTGAGTTGGGCTTTGTTCTGGATCGGTCAAATTACCTTGATCGTGATTTTTTAAACGCGATTTGTCAGCTTTCTAAACAGAGTCACAAAATTAATTCGATGTGTTGCAATTATAAAAAAGGTAAAGTTCGTGATCGTTAGTAAAGAATAATAAATTTGTTTTATGGTATGTAGAAAAGAAATGAAAAGTTTAGGATGTATACTGAGAAAATCAACCCATAAACCTTGTCATGTATTTCAATTTATTTCCCAATGTGTTTTGGAAAATTTTCCTCGCTAAAGAATTATTTATTCATTTGTCTAACTAGCATCTATTGTATTTTAGGCATTTTACGGTACTCAGTTACCCAATTAACGTTTAGTGCAATTTAGAACGTAAAAAAGTGTATTTTTAAGAACATTTGATATTAATATTAAAAAACTATAATAGTCTTACCAAAAACTAGTTCTAGAATCGGTAAATAGGATCTTTAACATTATAGAAATTTCAAAGTTACACTAGAAATTTTTAACTTTTAAAATTTGTTGTAAATTATCCTTATCAATAATATTATATGTTGCATTGGAAAAATAAAATTTGTTATAACCGAATTCTACTGCCGTATCGTCCTCTCGTCCGTCACCCACTCACCCAAATATAATCTACAGTATTTTAAAACACTGATTTTTTTATTTGTCAAAGTATTTTAAAACACTGATATTAATTAAAAAAACCTAACATTATAATAGATTAATAGTTTTACCAAAACCAGCTCTAGAATTGGTAAATGAGATCTTTTATGTTATAGGAATCTTCAAATTTATATTCTAAAATTTTAAAATGTGAAATTGTAGTAAATATTTAATCTATAAAATACTACTATGTGGCATTGGAAAAGTAAAACTATTGACGAATTCTATTGCTTAGGATTATGATTTTAATAAGATTTTGCAAACGAATACTTATGTTTGTTATTAAACTAATTTCTCATGGTCCTCAGTCTTCACGTGTGATGGCAAATTTTTTTAAAAATTTACATAGAATTTCTTAAAATTCTATAATTACAGAAGAAAACAAGTCGTTCAAATATTATCATTAAAACATTAATTTGCTGTTACATATACAGGTGGGACGGATCAGGATATCCATAAATTTTGGGATATCCGGATCCTTATCCGGCGGATCCGAGTTTTAATTATCCGGATCCGGATTCGTAGCGTCCGGATTTCCGAATTTCGGTTATCCGGATCCTTAAAAAATAATTAAAAATATTAAATATAATGATAAAATTAAAATTTATATAATATTTTGTAAAAAAATAAAATATGTTTTTATAAAATAATTTAATTTAATTTTCATTATTATATATATATATAAATCTTAATATATTAAAAATATTATTAATAAAGTATAAATTTTTAATATATATAAAGGTTTCAGATATGGATCCATATATCCATATCTTATAATTTTACTATCTGAATCCCGTTTTGACGGATCCGAGATTTTATTATCCGGATCCGGATCTGAGATTTTACTATCCGGATCCGGATACGAGATTTTACTATCTAGATACGGATTCGAGTTCTTCGGATATTCGGATTTTTGGAACAGATCAGAACGGATCCCAGATCAGATCCTGAATTAGATCCTAGATAATAGTTCCATCCCTAGTTGCAGACGATGAAAACTCATTCAATGTGAAAAGAAGAAAACCATTTATTTATTTTGGTAAGACGCGAATTGGTCTTTGATAAGTATGTCATTTGAATATTAATAGATAGTCAATGGTAAACTGTTTTGACTATTTGTTTTGGTAGATTTAGTCAAACTTAAAGGCAAAACTTGGCAGTACAAAATAAAAAAAGCAAAATATTTAATACGTTTTTTTTCTCGTTTTTGTAATACTTTATAAAGTATTTTTGGTTGGGATTGCTTTTGAAAATAAAATTTGTATTATTCTGTTAATATATAATTAAAATACAGGACAATACTTTTTGCACAAGTATAACTTAGTTATTGACTTCATGTTTTTGTTGGCAATTTTGGTGATACTAATTAACCTGTATTGCTTATATTTGAAAAACAATTAAGTACTCCAAAACCCACCTGTAAGAACTTTAATTGAGTTAAAAAAGAGTTTAAGTTAATATGACTTTAACACACATTAACGAATTTGTTAAGTTACGGGTGATGTCTGTTAACATAAAGAGCCTACATGGTAAACAGTAACACGAAATCTCCAAATTAGCAACATATGGTACAATATTGTTTTTGATAACCGGGTTTGTAAGTGAATCGAGGATAAAATCTTGTGGACGTTTAGATATACGGTCTTCTTGCCACTGTACTATTACAAGTTTTGGTTAATGTATGGTATAAGATTGGTGATTAGATTCACTATCTTAAGAAGTGTAATAGTATAATAGATTACACAAACTATAATTTAAAGTTTAGTCCTTTTTTCCTCATAAGTTATCATACAGGTGAAGCAGAGAGCAGAAACTCCGGCTGCTTTCTCTGCAAGAGAATTCCACAGAAGAGGCAGAATGGTTTCACAGCAACTTTGCTAAAGGAAGATTCCGGAAGCGATTTGAGATCAGTCGGGAACGAAGGCAAAGCAAATAAGGTCTCCGGAGCGAGTTCTAAAGTCATTCGGTTGCAGCATTTGCAGAACCATAAAGGAATTGGTGGACATACTTGCATTGAGACACAACACCTCTCAAGCTTGTGTCTTTGATCACATCTCTCTTTCTCTTTGCTCTTCTTGTTTTGGTGCGGAGATTGGCAAAAGGCTTCTTCTGGTGATTGGAAATGGACTGGCGCCGCGCAATAAGGACATTCCTCTTCCTCTAAGGCTTCCTCTGTGCTGTTACTTGATCTGTGATGAATTAGAAACATAGCAGATATGAATTTAAAACATTACAGTTTCTATATTACAATGGGAAGAAGCACATATGTGAGATAATTACCTTATTAGACTAGATTTTACTTCTAAGGAAAGTGTTTCGAGCTGATTAAGGACAATATCGTGATTTATCTCAACCCATTGTTGCAACTGAGCCAATCCCGCTGGGCGCCAATTCCCAGTGGAAGGCGAATTTAAACCTACAGATAACTCAGTGGTTAGATAAGCCGAGAAACTGAGACCAACCATTCTTTCCCGGAGTTCTCTTTCGCTTTCCTCGAGCAGTTTGAGCCACAGATCAATCTCTTCTTCATTGTTCATTCTCTGACCTTGCAGTTTTCTGTTGATTTCCTCTGTTTTGAGATCTGATAACATTACACGTCTGGAGATTACGTTGAGAATGTGTAACAGCCTGGAAGGAACAGCAGAGAAGCGTTTGGAGATCTTTGGCACAAGATCTTCCATGGGGATATCAGCATGAAATCCAAGGTATGACACAGAGAGCCATTTGGTTATTACCAATTCAACAAACTCCGGCATTGATTGTTTGAACGCCAACATTGCAGCAATCATATCCCAGAGAACCAGAGGCTTATTCAAATCTTTAAATTCTTTTAACGACCAAAGCAAATTAGATTCCCAGTATGCAAATTCGTTCTTGGAGAAACCCAGAATAGCTTCGGTTATCGTCTCTGAAGAATCTTCCAACTCACCGGATTGTTGTGCGCCATTCCAGAGGAATTCTACAGCAGCCTTCTGCGACCTGAAGAAAAGTAGGAACAAACGGTCAAGTTTTGCAATGAGCAAGATAGAGAAGACAGAGAAACGTTTCTTAATGACAATTACCTGGCTTGGTACATCGGATCCAAGAGTTCAACATTAAAGCTGCGGACCTGCAACATTACAAGAGGAGTCTTCGTTTTCTAATTCTGAAAAACGTGATAACTTACAGACATGGCAAAACAAGGTTGTTGGGAAGATCATACCATAGCAACAGCGAGGTTTCCAGGGGACAATGCAACACCAAGACATGACAGGAAAGCATCAGGAAGCTGCACAAGTTTTTTTTCATTTTTTTTCATTTTTTGTAAAGATAAATCAGAGGAAAAGAGAAACAAAGAGACAAGATTAAAAACATCACATAGTTACGTACATCAGTTGTGCTACTGAGACCAGGAGTGTTTGCAGGAATTGGCACTTCAGAGATGGTATTATCACATAAAATCCAGTTTCGGAGATAATTATCCTGGCATATTTTAAAAGGGTTAATTAATGCCTAAGAAGAATATGAAAATACTTAATTAGATCATAATAGTTTGTGGCTTAAAAGACGACGACTAATACAATCATTGGTCTTGCAGGAGAAGAAATATAATACCTGGCTGCAACTGTACAAACAACGGCCATCATATGACCAAGCTAAGCCCGTAACCTAAAGACATTGACATATATATAATTAAATCAACCAGTTTATTGCATTGTATGTATAACACGTTTATAACAAAATAATAAAGACTTACCACTTGGCCATGAGCCATAGGTGAAGCTATTTGTTTAAATTTTCTGGTAGATATATCACACTTCCATACTTCAAAGGAACCAGATCCTTTGCCAATTGCCAAGTGCATGACATTAGAATGATTGTTTACAACAAATGAAAGCATTGAAACCGGAACAGGATTCACCATTACAACCTATGAAAATGTTGAGATGGTTAAAACGTTCAAAAAGCACAAGGATCTACAGACACAAAATGGAATATGAATCCAACTTTAGTTACAGAAAAGCCTCAAAAGGATCCCAATCATCATCCAGGATGGTTCCATCAACTCAGAAATCACAAAAAGCTATACCCAACTGTTACTAATCAGAATATCAGACAAAGTAGAACACATAGAGGAGATAAAAAAAAATTACCTGTTTCAACAGAAAAAATGAAGATTTATAGATCTCAACAGATTTTTGCAAGTCTTCTTTGTTGCTCATCCAAATTTTTACACTGCAAAAGTGTAGAAAGAAATGTGCTGAAAATGTTCCCACTGAGAAGCATATGCAAATGAATGGACATTAAAATGGCTTATTTCAAAGAGTTTATAACACTTATCCAATCACTGAAGGCACTTTTTTTTTGTTATGGTTTACAAATACCATATTTTCTTGTAATATAACAGTAACTTACCTACCATCACAACTCCCAGTAACCAACACCACTTGCGGATTCGAAAAATCGCAGCCAAAAATCCCCCAACTCATCGTTGAAACCCATGAGCTATGAGCCTGAATTATAGCAGTAAGTTCCACGATGGGTGATACATTGCTACGTTCAATGTGATAGCATTCTGGTGCATGAACTTTCCATATGGAAACACTACCGGACTTAGAGCCAATTGCCAAAAGAGAGAATGTTAACATATTCTCACAAGAAGAACCTTCTGATGAGAATGTTAGTAGAGAGGACCAGGCGACAGAAAGAGAGGATAATAATGCCTCACGAGAAACATACTTGTCTGGACTTATCTCTCGACTGAGCTTTTTTGGAGCTTTAGGCAAAGAGTGACAATGATGGGCATTGCTTGGCTGTTCATATGCTTCAATCTCAAGTACCTGGGAACATAATGAATCAAATTAGATACGACTACAATGCGACGATTTGATTCTTACTAGATGACACTTGAGAGTGAGTGTGTAAAAATTTCTAAGAACCATGTGCTGTGAACAATGCATATAAAGGATGCAGATGGAATTCAAAAGCATGAAAAGAGTCAAAGTGCATCAAATCAATAGCGAAACAATATAAATCCACACACATGTAATATTGAAAAGAATACTGGAGGGAGTTTCAAAATATACTCAAGATATTATTATATCTGATGAAATGACCTTGATTCCTATTAATACTAGTTATAGCAAAAAAGAGTTTCCAAATAAGCAAAGGAAAAGATTCACTGTGCAGGAAAAGAGTTAAAATCTGAATCTTATTTCAAAAAATACCAAAAGAGAGTAACAGAAAAAAGTTGGAGGCATCATGATTGAGATTTTCCAAAGCAATAAACACAGAAACGAAGCTAGTGACGAGAAATGAGGCACTACATTATGCACCGTTTGACTGTCTTGCTTGGAACATGATGCCCGATCTGTAATACTCGTTTCATGCAAGCTGCTAGATGTAGTCACAGATGAAAGTAAGTTAGTAAAGTGATTAAAGCAGAAAACAAATAGTCAAACCAAAGTAGTATGCATCTGCGAAAAGAAAAAAAATGCTCCTTACATGTTGTCTACGCTCGTTCTTCTTCGCTTGCGTGCCTTCGGAATTGAATTCCTTTCATCCTCTCCATGCACATGTTGTACCACTTGATCCTGTGATAAAAGAACATATATCATTGCAATGATTAGTTTATTGGATCGAAATGTTATGCATGACCAGTTGATGATAAAAATCGAGATATATAATATCAATTGCAGCAAACAACAGTTTTCCGTCAAGAAAGGATATCCAAAGATTTTAACGATTTGTTAAAGATTAGTCCTTATCTAAATGTAAAGGTGAGAGTACGAATTACAAACCATCTGCACATCCCTTATGGGATCACAGACACAGTTTGGGGAATAAGTAAATTGTACTTCATGATAATAATTTTTCGACTGAAAAGTATTTAGTTAAGAAGAAACAAGTTACCTTAGATAATGACGTAGAAGGACTGTTGGATTCTCCAAAGTTCATGCTTGACAGATTCTCATAGAGCATATCAGATACATCAACAATCTGCGAAAGAGAGAAAGAAACTGTAATGCATAAGTTAGTTATAAAAGGCAAAAGAAAAGTTATGATTGACCTCTATCCACTCCGCACAGAAATCAGAATACGGAGGTCGGTATAGCTTAACCCTTCCTTCCGCTGTGCAAACAGCCAGTAAGCACCTGAACAGAGTTTTATGAATCACCAAATTAGGAAGAAAAAAAAACTAAAGAAAATGAACAAGTTGGCAGAAACTATATGAAGCATAATACCCGTGGTTCGGAGACATTCCTATGTCAGACCATGAGAGAGATCGAACACAGGGATGTCTTTCCCGCTTCAAACTCGAAGGCAAGAGTCCACCAGTCAGCAAATCTGCAAGCACATCTTCACTTAGTAGATTGTAATCCGAAACTCTGATTAATAACAAACAAAGAAGCAGATTTGCAAAACACAAATGCATGGAGAAGAGTCTTCCTGTGGCAAAATATTGAAATTTCATCTGCAAATCTCTCAGAAAACAACACTTTGAGAAGAATAAAACAAGGATTTCGAAGTTTGTTCTAAATTCTGTAAATTTGGCGTCAAAGAATCTGCCAGCACTTGATTCTAACTTTCAAAATACGATCTGAGATATGCAAAAAAGAAAATTGAGTTTCCGTAATTTCGCAATGAGAAGTGTAAAACAACAAACCTTGTGGGCGAACAAGGCCAATCTGATAAGGCTCGGCGTCAGGGATTGCGATCAATCCACGGGGTCCAGAAGGAAACGCCGGATTCTGACAAAATTGCGCGTCTAAGAGACTCAAAATTCAAACCTCAAAACAAAGCAGAAAACTCACAAGGATGATGACGAGGTGGCCAGCGGCGACGGCGATCAGATTCTCCGATGACCAAGCGACGGCGTTGGGATACGATGGCGAAGTAACGAGTGAAGCTTCCTGGAACCGCGAGGCCATCGTATTTTCCGGTCGCCGTTGAACGACAGAAAGGAGAAGCGACTTGACGGAATCAGCAAACCATCAATTTGCTGAAGAATCTCGTCCACATCCGTTGGAAAATCAACTGAATTTTGGAGGGAAAACTTGCTTTGACAACGAACTGGCGATTTTGATTGCAGTAGTGAAACCCTAGTTCGAATCGCACTGACGCAGATGGGATCCTTAATATTTTTTTAACTTTTATTTATTTCTTTCCCGAGATTAAATAAAGTCTTTATTATTTCTTTGGTGATTTATAAAAACGGTGTCGTTTAATATTGGGCTAAGCCCAAAGAAATTTTTTTTTTTTTTTTTTTGCAATTTCTTATAAAACGGCGTCGTTTTGCTTGTTGCGATAAGCCCAAATACGTAAAAACTTCAAAAAAAAAATCAAGGGTTTTGAAGCCGCGACGCCGTCGCTGATGTCGGGAAAATAGAAGAACTTGAAGCAATCTTCCTCAAACTCCTTTTTTCCCGGTAAGTCCGAATCTCGGAATGAGAGGCTATTTATAATCAGTGTTAATTTTCAAATTATCCTTCGGCAAAGGAAACACAATGATGAAGCTCGTACCAGTGAATTCAATTGGAATATGGATATATAACTTATAATCCCGCACATCGTGTTGCAATGGCTAGAAACGCATCGGATATGTTTCTTGTAATTTACAGCAAAGAGTAACTGGGGAAAGAAACAATGGGAATCATAGAACACGGAACAATCTCAGGTACCTTGCCAAGCAAGGAGGCATTTGCAGTTCACTTCCCTGGTTACCCATCATCTATTTCCCGCGCCATCGAGACTCTCGGAGGAATCCAAGGAATTACTGAAGTAATTCTCTTAATCTTGCCTTTAAAAGACTCTAATTTTGGCTGAAATTGTCTTTACATGCTAGTTATTGCAGAGATTCCGTAGTGTATATGCTGAATATAGTCTCGGTAACACACAAAATTTCAGATTCTAAATTCTTGTATGATTCGTTTATCTATGAGTTGATGTTGATTAGTAGTGACAAGCTTGTGCTTAAGTGTTTTTGGACGATTTATTCAGTTTTGAGTTTTTTTTTTTTTTTTTTTTTGGGTAGGCAAGAGGATCGATTTCAAACAAACTTGAGCTGCGTTTCCGGCCTGAAGATCCTTATGCACATCCTGCATTGGGAGAACAACGTCCTTGCAGTGGTTTTCTGTTGAAAATTTCTAAGCAGGATATCAAGAAACCTGAAAGTCAACCTGCAGTTCTTGCCACTAGTGATGCATGTTTGGAGGAAGCTAGTCCAGCTTTATGTGCAGATATTGTAGCTCGTGTTTCTGAATCATTTCACTTCGATGGTAAGAGCGTAGCTCTCCTCTTGTGCATCTGAATTTGTCTTCTACATGAGAATTGACTTGGTATATGTCTTTCAAAATGTTCTCCTCTTATTCATTGTCTAGGCATGGCTGACTATCAGCATGTTATTCCTATTCACGCGGATATTGCGCGGCAGAAAAAGAGAAAATGGATGGAGGTGGATTCCCTTGCAGGTGATTCAATACTTGCATTTATATTACAGTTGTCATTCTATTGCTGATTTCCGGTTTGATCACCTAAAGTATATATGATATGTGCAGCGAACAATGATTTGATGGACCTGGCTGATGAAGAAGATATAATGATGTTATTGCCACAGTTCTTTGCACCCAAAGATATACCAGACAACTTGGCGTAAGATTACACTGCCTTTTTCGATTTCTTTCAATTCTTCCCTCTCTTTTTCGGTGACATAAGCGTTCACTTAGTTTTTAAATGTATTAGTTATATGGGAAAGATGAAGAAAAAGTTTCTTGATTGAAGTGGCAACAGTTATAGTACCGATTCCAGTTTTCTTGTGTGATTACAGGTTGAAACCTCCGGCAACATCTGGTCCCAAAAAGAAAGATGATGCTGCAACTCATAACTTCTACGAGGTAAAATAAGGAAATGGGAAATTGGAAATATCCGTGTTTTCTAAATAAACCAAACACAGACTGTTGGTTGCACCAAAAAAATACTATAAAATAGACTGCTGGGAACAAAAATGACTTAAATTATCTAATCTTTATCGATAGGACAAGCCATTATTGTCTAGCTGTAACTAATTGTCTGGTTGAGTCTTAATTTACTGTATTGGTGAAGTTTTGGTACTTTCTTGATGCGGTGACATTTCTTAGCCAAACCTGCATTTGAATTTCGGGTGCTAAGAAGAAGTGGATTATACATTAGAGGGTTGGCATGATAGTCGTTAGTTCACAAAAGTGATATCTTAATCCTCCAAATGCAGTAGTAAAAACATGTAAAAACTCTCGGTTTCACTCTTATGAACCATCAGTAACATGGGACTTGTTCTGTTCACTTTTGGAATGCGAAGATGCCATGGCAGCTTACTTAAAGTTTATTTTCAGCTTCGACTTCTCCACTTGCTAACTGATCTATCTCATGCTATTTTCTTTATTATGCAGATTGATATTGGCCCAGTATTTGCAATTGATTTTAGCGTCAAAGATATCCTTTATTACTTTAATTCTTATTTGACATGTTCTCATCTAAATTCCGCAAGTAGAAAGAGCTGTGTTTGTTTGGTCTGTCCTTAGCTATCATACAGATCCCAAAGAAAATAAACTGGGAAGACTTTGTTGGTCCCAGCTCCCACCACTGGCAATGGCAGGTATCAGTGTCTGCATTGTTTGAAGAGCGGCCTATTTGGACAAGAGATTCTGTAGTTCAACGATTACTTGATAAAGGTCTTAAATGTACACATCATATGTTAAACAGGTGAGACATCTTTTTAATACGGGATTCTTATACTGAGGTGTATGTACTACTACGTTGATCAGCTTGGTGTGTTCTCTGAAGGTATCTGCTCAGGGCTGCGTATTATTTCTCCAGTGGTCCGTTTCTTAGGTTCTGGATTAAAAGAGGCTATGATCCACGGAATGATCCTGAGTCTCGTGTGTGAGTTCTATCTTAAGAAATTGATTTATATATTTTTATTGTATGGTTCGTGACATTTGTTAGGTGAAATGGTGATACACACAGATGGGTGCGTAATGATTGATTTTGAGCTATATCTCCATTGTATAATTATGTTTCAGATATCAGAGAATGGAATTCAGGGTTCCACCTGAATTACGTAGTTATTGCGATGCCAATGCAACTAACAAGTAAGTCTTTTTCTATTTCTGTGGTGAACTCTGCCTACATACATGACACAGCCATTTCCTGGAGATCCAAGCATGAATACTCTATATAGCATTCTAAGATAATTGTTGTAGGATTGTTCACAGATCTAACATGATTTGTTGAGAAATTTGTAACTGAACTATTGGATATATGCAGGAAAAAGTCCAGTTATATGTTTTTTTCTTTTCTTTGCTACAGCTCAAAGCCAAGCTGGAACGACATTTGTGCTTTTAAGTTATTTCCCTTTAAATGCCAAACATTTCTGCAGTTGTTTGAACTTGACGACGAGTACATCCAACGAGAGATAAGAAAGCCTCCCAAGCAGACTACTTGTAACGTGAGTTCTCAGCGTAGCTTTTGTTCATAGATTCAATACCCATGAATATGCATCTGCACCAATAGATAAATTTTGGCAAGTCCTGAAATTTTATGATCTGATTCGTTTTTTTGTTTTGTTTGCAGCATAAAACAGGATGGTTCTCAGAAGCCATGCTTGATACTTTGAGACTCCGTGTAGCTGTGAGGTTTGTGTCTGTGTTTCCTGAGCCAGGTTTCGAAGATGTATTTAAATCCATTCAAGAAGAGTTTGAGAGGTCAGAGAAAATTCAAATCCAGAAAGAGACACTTAATCCATCTCCAGCGAAGCCCCGAGAGGCAACTAAAGGTAAGATCATCAATAAAATTGTGTTTTCATCTCTTTTTACGTTTTAGGAAGTCTAGTGAGTGGTTTACGATGTGCATTCAGCGTATCCCTACTGTGTTAGATCCTCATGCCTTCGTGTTTGTAGAAAGCATTTTTTGGAGTTCATCAAAACTTTAATAGAAACTCTGTGGCCTCAGAAACTAAGTGAAATTGACCGCAAAAATCGACTGGTCATACTGCTCTGCGAGTATGTACAAAAATATATTATATATAAATGTGTGTAATAGGAAATTTGAAATGGGGTAAGCATTATCTGTAAACATATCACGTGTTATGCTTATTGTCGTTAGTCGTTCATCATGTTTTCCCTGAAGACTGAAGAAACAGCTACTGAACCGTAGTTTAATCTGCAGACTCTGAGGACATGCAAAAGTGTAAAAGCGCAAACGACGAAGATGTTGATGTTAATGTTAATGAGGATGGAGATGTTGAAGACCTGGATGAAGAAGAGGAGGAAGAGGAAGAAGAACTCGATATGGTAATATACCGTACAGAGAATTTCTGTTGTTTTCTTCATCCGCGAGGATTCACCTTTTCTCTGTTTTTCTTCTGCCTTCTTTTGCAGGCTGCAGGAGACAATGATATATCTCTTGATTCCCATGGATGTATCCTTCAAAATTTGGCCTTTTTGTTGAGTATTGGGAACTAAGACTCATAATTTAAAGCTTTGCTATTGGTTCTAACACCCTTTTTGACTCGCTGTTTCTTTAGATTTTCCTATACGATTAAAAGATCTTGATACCGAGAACAGCTCCAGAACGTACCTTCAAGGTTTGTTCGATAGTTTTCCAGAGAGTGCACCTGGTTTGTATGGAGATTTTGCTGTTGATGATGGGAGTGATGGAGAGTTTCAGATATACGAAGAAGAATCTGAGGGTTTGTATTCTATTGATGATAATGAAGAAGAAGAAGAAGAAGAAGAAGAAGAAGAAGAAGAAGAAGACGATGATGACGAGTGAAGATCAATTCACACCACTGGTACTGTTTCTTCCCTTTATCCATAAACTTGATCAAATTGACGAAGCCCAAAAACGCAAGAAAAATCTTCTTTACAGTGGAGTGAAGTTGAAAAACGCAATCTTTTGGAATTTCACATCTTGAGCATTTTGGTGTGTTAAATTTTTACGTGATTAGTTTTGTTGATATTATTCTCGTGATTGGTAGGTTTCACATATTTTTGTTGTTGTTTGTGATGTTTCAGGTAAAGTAGGCTTTGTTCTAATATATCTTCGTCCAGAAATGACTTCAACAGGCCTGAGTACCATTCATTACAACAGAGTTAAAATGTAACCTAATTTTTTTTTTCCAAGGAAATAAATTAGTTTTAAGGTTTCTACACCTCAAAATTTTGAAATCTGATTACAAAAAATTAAGTGTTTATTTTCACCAAAAAAAAAAAAAACTCATTGTAACCATTTTACACATTAAATAGTTTTGAAAGGAAAATAACTCATTGTTTTTGACTTTTGACTTTTGACTTTTTTGTTTTCGTTATATAACTTAGAGGTTCTGTTGGTAAACAGATTGCTTAAAGAGGGACCGAAAAATAATTTAAATGAAAGACTGAAGAGATCACATAAGGGTAATTCCGGTAATTTACATTAGCCTAAGGACTACCTTAAAGGATAAAGAACAAACCCTAGATAAACTTTCACTTTCACGGCCGACATAACTATTATTAAACTTCGATTCCGAGTTTCGTTTGGCTTTAGCTTTAGCTTTAGCTTAGGCTGTTCCAAATCTTCTCCGGTGCTGCAGCTAATCCCTGGTACGAAGTCATTGACCACTCTCTCTCTCTCTCTGTATCTCTATCCTCCGTTGTTCTTTCCGTGCACTGTGTTTGAGTGATTGATTCAATTGAGGGGATCTAGAGACTCTGAATTATGAAGTTTTGGTCTTTTTACGTCGCTTTTTTCTTTCAATCGTGACTGGTAGAACGGTTTCTGAATTGTTTTGGTTGCGATATTTGTTCTTAGCGAGGAAAGAGTTTAACTTTGCATTGTAAAGGAAGATATTTGAAACAGAAATTGTCTACTATCTGCTGCGAAACATACTGCAGTTCTTAGTATGTGTTGGTAGAACTGAATTTTCAGGAGATTCCGTGTAGATCAATTTGTTTTTGAAAAAGTCAGTAACAGTTGTTCTGTATGTTTGAACGGAATCATGTTTGAGTAAGGAAGCTGAACAAGGGAGATGCATGAGTCTATGTTACACGATGTCATGACACATGCTTTCTTTATGATAGATGGCAAGCGCTTGGAACATGAGCATTGCAATGGTTCATAGGGATATAGAGAGGGGATGGGAGATCAATGTGGAGTTGTTTCATTATTTATTTATTTATTATTGGAGATTCTTGCTCACTTTGGGACGAGTTAGACCTCTCCGATTAAACATGGGAAGATCTGGAGAAAAAAACATATTTCAAAATTTATAATAGCTATTTGGAGCACATTGGAGCAAATATGCATTTGGAGCTTGTGGAGCACTGCTCTTACCAAGGATTGCTCTCACTTGGTTTGCTTCGTTTATTTTGGTCTCATCATCATCTTTTATATATGCTGTGGCTAAATGAAAAGTTGTCTGAGTGGAGATTCTTTGTCTATAGTAGTAAACTTTGGGCCTTTATTTATTTGTTTCCCTTTATTCGTACATGCAGGTTACCTCTTTGCTTTGTTTTAACAACCTTTGCAAACAATGAGTGGTCGATTTTCTCGGTCCATCTATGTTGGTAACTTGCCCGGCGACATTAGAGAACATGAGATTGAAGATCTCTTTTACAAGGTCAGTTATGGCTACCTTTTTTATCCAATTGGTTTTGCATGAAATCCCACTGTTCTAAGAAAACTTTCGAACGGATTATCTCAATTGAATCATTATCTCCATTGTAGTATGGCCGCATAGTGGATATTGAATTGAAGGTTCCACCTCGTCCTCCATGTTATTGCTTTCTTGAGGTAAGTTTCTTGGTCTTAAATTACATGGTCTTAACCAAATTTACAAGATATAGTTTCAGTTAACCAAGCTCTGTGTTGAATGTTTGTAGTTTGAGCATGCTCGGGATGCTGAAGATGCGATCAGGGGTCGTGATGGCTATAACTTTGATGGTTGTCGTTTGAGGGTAATCAAACATTCATTACCTCCTTACTATTTGGCTTCAGACAGGATTTGTTTATACTTCACACTCCCTGAACAGCAGAATCCAAACTTTTTTGGCTTCACATTACCTTTTGATGTTTCTATTTTTTTTTCTCATGGTTTCTAATCATTATGAATGCAGGTTGAGCTTGCCCATGGTGGTCGAGGACAGTCTTCAGTTGATCGTCGTGGTGGCTATGGTGGTGGGGGTGGCTATGGTGGTGGTGGCGGTGGCGGATCTGCCCGGTTTGGTGTCTCACGACACTCTGAATTCCGAGGTTTGTGTAATTTTCGATGAGAGATTGGTATTGACAAAGTTTGGTTGAATCTTCCACCACTTCTGAATGTTTCTATGTATTCTTGGATGGCTTTCTGCAGTAATTGTACGTGGGCTCCCATCATCTGCTTCATGGCAAGATTTGAAGGTGTGATGATACTTCATGTTTTGCTGCATCGTTTTGGTGGCTACTTTCTAGTTGTTTTTTCATATTTAACCCATCATTCCAGGATCATATGCGGAAAGCCGGTGATGTGTGCTTTGCTGAGGTCACTCGAGACAGTGATGGTGCGTTAGTTTACACTTTCTTATACCCAATTTAAATAATTTATTCGGATATTAATAGTTAGGTGTTTTCTTACACATGACTCTCTATAATAATATGATCAGGAACTTATGGTGTTGTTGACTACACCAATCATGATGACATGAAGTATGCTGTAAGTTCACTCTGTTCTTCCCTCTTGCTGTATATGAAGTTATGAATTGTATAGTTTCCGATGTTCAAAAATTGTGATTTCAGATAAGGAAGCTTGATGATACGGAGTTCAGAAACCCTTGGGCTAGAGGTTATATCCGGGTATAATTTCTCCTCGCAGTCTTTATTGTCTATCTTTTATCTGTTTGCCAACTTTGACCGTAATCCATAAAATGAGAAATGAAAAAGAGGTATTTATTTAACTAGATTTGAAAGATATAACTATACCTCACCTAGTGAAATCAACATTTTACTTGGTAGATGCTTTATTATTTCCCTTCCCATTAATGAAACATATGCGACTTTTGTAATCTCAATTGTTTAGGCTAGAAATCAAGGTCGGCTTATTCTAAATCATGTTTTGACTAGTTATGTATGTGTGTTGTGCTCATATGCAGGTGAAGAAATATGAAAGCTCCCAGTCGAGAAGCAGAAGCAGGAGCCGTAGCCGAGGCCGTGGTCGTAGCCGTAGCCGCAGCCGCAGCCTTAGCAGAAGCAAGAGCCCAAGGAAGGACCTGAGGTACTGGGTCTATTCTCACTGAACCTTTTATATCTCCCATTTTCTACAACTTAAAAAGGAGTTTTGTGTGTTATCAATCTTAATTGCAGTAAATCACCAAGACGATCCCTCTCCAGATCCATATCAAAATCTAGATCACCATCGCCTGACAGGAAGAAGAGTCCCCCCAGGCAAGATGTCTCCCTTTTATTGTGTTCTTCCCTTACCTCCTTTATTTCTCCTGTGGTAAAAGTGTGATTTGTTTTTCAATTTAGGGCAATGTCGAGATCAAGGTCCAGGTCCAGGTCCAGGTCTTTATCAAAATCACCTCCCAAGGTATAGAAATAACCTGCATTTTAACGTACTTTACAAAATTAATTATTATACATTTAAGTTAACAAACAGACCAATCTGAAACATGTTAAAAAATTGTCTCTTTCTCAGGTTCGTGAAGGCAGTGAGTGATTCATTTAGAGAGTGCGAAGTTTCTCAAGCCAAAGATCGAATGAGAGAAATTGGGAGTTTTAGAGACTAGGCGTGAGATCATCATATCAAATCAATCGAAACTTCAAACTTGTATTATCGTCATGCATTTTGTTCTCTATACTAGTTTTGCACACTTTTATTTATATTTGCTACTATGAGTCTAAAACTTGTTATTCTACCTGTTCTTTTAAATAATTGTTTTTCAAGTCAGATTTGCCCAAAAGGGCTCGTGCACATGAGCCAATCTCTCAAATATTCTGGAAGAAAATATTTAGCTGTGGATAGGAGGAATTCAAGAATTTTTTTGTTTTTTTTGTTTTTAAGATTGAACAAATTATTAGAACTAATACAAAGATAATTCTACAATAGATAAAGCTATATGTTTTACAACGATCCGCAATCACGATGAACGGTTTTATTTGTATCACGTTGAAGATTTTTTTATAAGTTTGTTTTCATTAATCTGCAAAAATTGCGTTTTCTGGGAATCGAAATCCGTACCTCCTGATGTAAAATCATTAATGAACTCTTGGTCAACCACTAGATTAAGGGGGCTTCCACGAATTCAAGAATAATCTCTTAAATATTCTAGAAGAAAAGATTGAGCTTTGGACAGGACTTCAAGAATAATCTCTTAAATATTCTAGAAGGTAAATAAAAAGATAAAAAAAAAACAGCTTTGAAACCCAATAAATAATATTTATTTAATAATATCAATAATTTCCATAATAACAATAAAAGCAAAAACAATTATAGGAAATACCAACTGTACTGTTTGTTAACAAAAAATAATCATTGGGGTCAGCCATGTGTCAGTCATGTTTATGCAGATTTAGTGATTTGGCAATGTATTTACCTGTACAAAAGTAATGTCTAAAATTGGATATATACATATTTCCTTTTAATTTGATAATATCCATATAGATATGCGTCGGGATCTTGGATTCGGAATCTTGGATGTGGTACAAATTACTAAAATATCCATATAGATATGCATGAATGTATTAGTATTTGTTGTTTAAATGCTAATCTTACAATAGTACTAGAAAATGATTTGCGCCTTGCGCAGATTTTTGTTTTTTTTAGATTTATAATAGTTGAATTTATTTTTGGGAATTTTTTAGCAACGTTTTTAGCAACGTTTTTAGCAAAACAAACTATTGCTTATATATCGTAAGCCAAATATTTTATTTGAAATTTAACTAATTGTTTCTCTTATTTCCATCTCCATTAAAATGAAAATGTAAAATGATAGTCCATCACTTCAATATTTACGAACTACTATCAATCACTTCAATATCTAGAAAATGACCCGCGATGCACGGATTTTTATTTTTTTAAGTTTTATAATAGTTTAATTTATTTATGAGAAATTTTTTATTTATTTTTAGTAAAACAAACCATTACTTGTAGATTGTAAACTTAATATTTTATTTGAAACTTAATTAATTGTTTCTCTTATTTCCACCTCCATTAAAATAAAAATGTAAGTGATAGTCAATCAGTTAAATATCTACGGTCAATCACTTCTATATTATTTATAAATAATCATGCTTGTTTGTAACTTTCATATCTTATCTATATTTAAAAACTAAATAAATAATGTTATCCAAATATCTAAATTATTGAACGTTTATTTTTATTATTTTAAATTATGTACTTATTTTTTTAAAAATCATTTTTCTTATATATAATTTATTTAACAAAGTTACTATAATATGCATTATTAAACGATAATGAATTTAATTTTTATTTTTTATTTATTAGAAATTCTGGTTTAATATTCTGGTTTAAGTTTATAATATGAACTATATTCATATTATTTTGCTTTAAGTTGTATAGTTAATATTTATATCAAAGTCTTAACTAATTAAATGATGAAAATTAAATATCAAAATGATGTGGCATAAATGTGAATGATATATGTTACATTAATATTGTATATATTGTCTACTATTAGTTTGGATCAAATAATATCCATTTACTATAAATATGAAAATGATCTTTTAAATTCCTTGCATAATTTAATAAAATGTATAGTTAATATTTATATTAAAATTTTAATTAATTAAATATCAAAATGATGTGACATACATATGGATGATGATGTGTATTCATGAGAAATGAGAAAATCTTACTTTATATATATATATATATATATATATATATATATAGATAGATAGATTAATACTAGAAAATGTTACAAAAATGAAAATATTTAGCCGTGGACAGGAATTCAAGAATTCAAAGATTTAGCTTAAACCAAAAAAAAGAAAGAAAGAGAGATTAGAACTATTAATTTCAATGTAAATAGTTGATTTGTTTAGTGACTTCTTTAAAAGTAATTATTCTTATTACAGAGAATAGCCCAGTAACTTCTCTTCTTCTTCCCAGCTTTTGTTTACTAAACTGCGATGGGCTTATACAAATTTTGAAAGTTATTATTTTTCTTCTTTTCCACTGTCATTGACTATACTGCGATGGGCTTTTCTTACATGCTCGAAGGGTTCTCCAAGTTCTTTGTTTCAGTGTGGAAGATCAAAGTTTTGTTCGTTTTTCTTGAATATGTTTCACTCGAATTTAATCAAATATCAAAGAAGCCCAATCGTTTTTTATGCAAGAATCACCGAAAATCACAAGGTCGACGAATTGCAATTTTGAAAACGTAAATTAAAGACTTTTTGGATAAAATTGGAATATTATGAGGTTATGAACTCATACATTGAGCATTTAGAGCTCCAAAATTGGTTGAGGAAGCATTAAGAGCTCCAAAATTGTTGGCAATGGTGATTGAAAAAATTGAAGAAAATGATATTTTCGTAAATAAGTGATATTTCATGGATTGTTGTATCTTTTTGCTATTAAAAACAAAAAAAACATAATGACATTTTTGTGAATATGTGTGGCTATGAGATCAGTTGTAATCTATTCCGACTTCCTGAACTTTCTATGCAGCAATGGTAAGCCCAAGTATCAAAAAGGAAAGGCTCCATTCACGAAACCAAATGCATCAGCCTCTTCTGCCTATACTGTGCTCAAACCCGCAGTGTAAACCCCTGATTTTTCTATGTTCATTCCAAAACTAGACAAACTCATAAATGATACCTAGAAGTGAGGAAGGTTTTCCATCATAGAAGATCATTAAGTCATCAGCAAAAGCGATATGCTTGAGATCTTGAGATCCTTAGCCTTTGGGTAATAGTCGATTCCATTCGTTATTGTATTACTCCTGAGTCCATAGAGTGTATTAAACCACTTCTCTTTGTTATTGTATGACTATTTTACATATAATTTGACGATGTTCATGTAAGTCATCAGCAAAGGCGATGCTTGAGATCTTGGACTAACATCAAAGCAAACAATCATAGAAGCTATTGTAGACACGTTTGACGTTTCCTTGGGGCACAACTAAATAATATAAAATTCCATTATGAGATACGGAACATTAGATCATTCTCCATTCCAATTCTCAAGTTCCTAATGTGAGAACTTGATGCTCTTCAAATTTATGTTTTCACAAAGTGACATGCAAAATGCCTTGAACTGCTTTTCGATTAGATCATACCTAAAGTATGTCATAACGTGAGCCCATCGTTTTCACTTTGGGTAAACTTTTGAATTGTCATGTGCTAGGGTTACTTTTTATCGGCCTTGAATGCTTCCTTACACTTGAAATCCACATGTTATTCGAAGAGATTCCCACAATTATGTTGTTAGAAAAATAGGTTAGATCTTTATTTGTATTTGCCTTCTTTTACCATATAAAGAAATGATAATAAACATTTTGAAGAATATGTTCCTTAAATAAATGATCTTGAGAAGATTATGAGCATGTATATCACGTTTGTTTTTATGATTCCACAAAATGAGATTTTATTTTTTAATAAATAAACTAGATTTGAGAATATCCAAGTGCTATACAGTAACTTTTCTTCTTCTTCATCATTGTCATTGTCTTTATTGTGATATGCTTGTGGATCGTAAATTGTGAGAATCATCTTTGTTACATGCTCGCATGTTCACCAAGTTCATTGTTTGAGTGTGGAAGATCGAAGTTGTGAACGTTTATGTTGAAATAGCATGTATTCTCTCTTTCATATAATATGGTTTGTACGCACATGCGAGTTTGGATAATGGTTTAAGACCAGTTTAACCATATGGATCATTTGTTTTTCATTTAATTATGTATATAACTAAGGTAGTAGAAATCACGAAGACACAAATTAAAGTGGCTTGCCAATGAAAAGAAAAGTTTTAAATAGCTAAAACAGTAGCTTACAACAACCATTATTCTCAGGGATACATTTTCCATAATAAAAGAGATGAAGTCTTTCAAAGTAAACATAAAATGGTCACAGTGACAAACTGTTACCTACACGAAATGAGATGGACGCAACGCTTAAGACTGTTATAAATTCCTATGAACTCCTAAGCGCTTCCATAAGGCTCACATCTTGTACATGGTCCACATATGTGTAGATCTGGTGAATCTTAGAAGCTACAATGCCTAACTGGATTTCAACTCTGACGATAGTGTTCCTCACCACATTGTAGAAGAAAATGTAGTGGTCGGGTTGATATTTTGGGGCAAACACAATTTCACCTGTACCAGTCATCCCAATAATGTATAGAAAGATACTGTCCCCAACTATATCCCTCCACAAAGGAGGCAATACATAGATATGCTTCGACCACATCTGATTCTCGGTATCGTCCAAAACACACAGCTCAAGACTTGTAGTACTATGAGTGCAAAAATTAAGCGAATCAGGGAGAAGTACGGCCAGTTTACCATTGCAATTGATTAGATTTGACTTCCCAATCGGATTGTACATGTCCACATCTAGAAACGTGAACTTTTCAGACCTAACATCAAAGCAAACTAGCTTAGAAGTGCCCATGCACAAAGCTAAATAGTACAAAACTCCATTGATGCATATCCACTTAGTATTAGGTAAAGGGCCATGGGGAATCGGACATTCGATCATTCTCCATGACAGTTCTCCATTTCCAAATGTCAAAACTCGATAACCATTGGACACGCGCAATACCTTTAATAGTTTGTCGATCGGATCATACCCTAGATAGGTATGCACCCTAGGTCCCGGCGATGCCACTTTGGGTAAAGTTATGTACTGTCCTGTGCTAGGGTTACAGATCATTGGATTCTCATCTTTACTACATAGCCAGCCGCAGACAGGACGAGAAATCCCAAAAGAAGAATCTTCGGTGGGGATACTCATGTAACGATCTACAACTATAGGAGATGAGTTCTGGTCTGGATATAGAGGCCGAGGTGTCGAGAAGAAGAGAAACTCACCTTTGAGTTGTAAGATGAACAAAAGACAGGGACGAGCAGAAGACATCTTCAGGAACAAATCTGTGAAATCTCGACGGAGGAGAATCGAAGCCCATTGCTTCGAAACGCAACGAAACCTTGCAATGGATATCACAGGCAGTCTCAAGAGTATCTCAACGATGAGATCTGTTGGGATCGCACCAGAGTTTTCTCCTAATCGTGTTAGGCGAACCTCTTCCTTGGAGACGTGACTCTTCCGGTTTTTCATGGCGGAAATTACAACGAAAAGAAATGAAACCCCTAATAAGAGTTCAAATACACAAAACACGATTGCCACCTTTTGGTTCACGTTCTTCCACGATTGTATACATATATATATATAATAATATCAATAATTTCCATAATAGCAATAAAAGCAAAAACAATTATAGGAAATACCAACTGTAATATTTGTTAACAAAAAGTAATCATAGGAGTCAGCCATGTGTCAGTCATGTTTATGCAGATTTAATGATTTTGCAATGTATTGACCTGTGCAAATGTAATGTCTAAAGTTGGATATATACATATTTCCTTTTATTTTGATAATATCCGTATAGATATGCATTAGGATCTTGGATGTGGTACAAATTACTAAAATATCCATATAGACATGCATGAATATATTAGTATTTGTTGTTTAAATGCTAATCTTACAATAGTATTAATACTAGAAAATGTTTCAAAAATGAAAAGATTTAGCTGTGGACAGGAATTCAAGAATTCAAAGATTTAACTTAAACCAAAAAGAAAATAAAAAAAGGATTAAAAGTATTAATTTCAATGTAATATTTAAAAGTATTAATCTGTCTAGTGACTTCGTTTTGCTTCTTACATATGTATAGGTGCTTTAAGGGTTTTTGTAACATACCACTGATATTCAAATTTTAATAGTGTTTTTGAAAGAGAAGAGCATTCTCATTTTCCTTGTCTTCAGGATTCAATTGTGACTTGGTATGAGTAATGAGTTTCATTAGTTTCTGCTCCATCAGTTTTGGTATCAGACGCGTTATTCCTGAGCAATCATGCCGTTTAAACATGCCGAGCGTAATGAAGCAAATTAGCGGATGATTAGGGAGAGCTTTGATGTACATTTCTCGCTTGTCTTGTCTTTGGGAATCTCGCAGTTCTGTTGTTCACAGAGATTCTTTATATGAATTGTAAGAATCATCTTTGTTACATGCTCGCATGTTCACCAAGCTCTTTGCTTCAGTGTGGAAGATCGAAGTTTTGAACGTTTATGGTGAAATATCATGTATTCTCTCTTTCAGATCATCTGGCTTGGATAATGTTTCAAGACAAGTTTAACCATGCATATGGATCAAATTCGTCATTTAATTATGTATATAACTAACGTAGTAGAAATCACGAAGACACAAAGTGGCTTTCCAATGAAAAGAAAAGTTTTAATTAGCTAAAACAATAGCTTACAACAGAAACTAGAGACCACATTTGTATCCACTATGAGTTCATCTCTCATATCTGGAATAAGGTTCTTTCCCGTTTTGGTCAACCACATCACTTTTTGTTGATTAGCCAAGCTTTATTGCATAGATCTCTACGTCATCTGGGACCATCAGTCTATGTCATTTGGGACCATCGGCCTCACTCTCAAAAGACTAGCAATTCAGACAGTTATCTTTCACACATGGAAGGAAATGAACAATCGTCTTGATCACAATCAAATTGCAACATCTCACATGGTGATCTTCAAGCAAATAGACCGCAACATCTGTGATTCCATCCTGGCACGGATCCACCGGAAAGCATTCAAGAACTTGCTTTTCCAATGATTTACCTATGAATAGTCCATACATCTAGTTTGGACCAAACCCTTCACCGATTATCAATTAGGTTTTTTTATTCTCTTTTTTGGGTCTTTTTTAATTTTTTTTGCTCCGCCGAACAACTTGTAAAGCAAACAGTTCAACTTTTTTGGTATATAAAATTCACATTTTATCCCAAAAAAATAGCTTACCACAACCATTGATTCTCATGGACACAGTTTTTTGGCCATACAATTTTTTTGTTTTTTGTTTTTGTTATCAAAGTGGGTTCTTAATAGATGACGGAAACACTTCATGAGTTTAAATGAGTATAATATAATATATTAAATTTTTATCTGCGAAAACAGCATTTTTATGGATTTAATTGATTCTACCCGTATTAGGGCTCATTTTATTTAAGCAACACTATTTTTCCTCTTGAAACGGAAGGTGAGCACTACTCATGGTTATTCAATGCACAAAGATGATAGGTTATCAATCAGTTATTTTCGAAGGAGATTGTCAAGCTCTTAATTATCAGGAATTTGAATATGACAAGATAATGATTATTACAGTATTTATAATCTCTGCAATAATATTGTAAAGTGGTCTTCTTCTTTTAAAAATTGTCTTTTTCAAAGGTGTGTTACAAAAACCCTTAAAGCATCTTAAATTGATTCTACGTGTTGTTTGGTTAAAATACTAAAATGGATAAACAAAAAACAATTATATATCCTTTTAGATAATTGTTTTGTTTTTGTTTTAAAAGATGTTTTGTAATTTCGCTCATTTTTGTAAATTAAGTTTTTCTGGTTTGATTAACATAATCATTTTATCAATATATAGTAATATATATATATGTCGTCGATTAAGAACAAATATTGGTCCCGAATGTGGTTTAAACAGCTAAAACTTAGAACAAATATTGCTCCCGAATGTGGTTGAACCACTAATGTAAACAAGAAAATGGACATAGTAACCAGACAGATGAAGCTACGCACCATCAAAGTAACCAACAAATTTTCATACATGAACAATGAAAAAAATACATGATAAACAAGAACTGAATTCAGAATCCATGATATTGTAATACTTATGAAAACTTTGGAGGCAAACTAGCTCCCATGCATATTAAGTTCTTATGAATCTAAATTAAGAACTTACAAAAGAGACTTCAGATTCTCAACATGGTTTAAGAAGGTGTAAATGTGCTGACCTTGAAGAGGTCCAATCCCTTGGATTTCAACTCTTGTGAGAGAGTTTTTCTCCATGTTTAAGTGAAAAATGTAGAAAGGGTTGGACAAGACGTATGGAGCAAACACAACTTGGGTTGTACCAATCACCCCAGCTATGTAAACTTGGGTATTCGCAACTAGATTCTTCCACAGAGGAGGCAATATGTGAATGTGCTTTGACCATTTATGTTCCTGAATATTGTCTATAACCCACACCTCAAGTCTTGTAGCTCTTCCATCATCCGTACCCCAGTCATCTGGACAAACTGCACCTAATTTGCCTTTGTAATTTATTAGAATCGTTGATAGAACACGTAAATCCTTAAGATCTTTGTTGGTAATAAAGTTGAACTTCTCAGACCTAACATCAAAGCAAACTATTATAGAACTTCCCAGATCCCCATCAGTTTCCCGGGCTAAATAATATAATACTCCATTGATGCATATCTCCTTATTGTAAGGGTAATGAGATACAGTACATTCAATCATCCTCCATTTTGATTTTTCATAGCCGACATTTGCATGAAAATGAAATGATTGCCACCTTTGGTTTATGTTTTTCCACAATTTTATCATACACATATATATCTATATAATTATATGTTAAATCTATATAATTAGACAAGAAATATTTGTTTCTTTTTATATACAATATATACGCGCCTGTATCTTTTTTAAATCATTTACTATGTGTAGTTCGTTAGGTAAAAAACTAAATGGAGAAAATAGATAAGACTAGCATAATAAGTTTTTTTTTAACAAAACGTTTTTTTAAAATTATTTATTTTAAAATAAAAAAAGTTCATTTTTAGATTTCAATGTGACTTTCTCTACCAGTTAGTCAAATCTAATAAATTTTGAGTTTAATTCATTGCACGAAAGTTGTTACTTTTCTTTTTGTTCTATTTAGGGCTAGAAGTGTTATACTTTTCTTTTATGTTTGAGATTTGAAGTCCTACGTGACTTCCTTTTACTTCTTACATATATATGTATAGGTGCTTTAAGGGTTTTTGTAAGACACAATTGATCATATAAAAAAATTTAATAGTGTTTTTGATAGGGAAGAGCCTTCTCATGTTCTTCAGGATTCAATTGTGAATCACGAATTATAAGTTTCATAATTAATTAGTTTCCGCTCCATCAGTTTTGATATCAGATACCCGTTATTCCTGAGCCATCATATATGAGATTGACTCACAATTATTTTATGTCCTATATCTATTTCAAGTGTTATCATGTAATATTTTTTCTTCTGTTTCACTGTGCATTGTATATATTGCGATGGGCTTGTGGATCGTAAGAATCATCTTTGTTTTTCTTTTTTTTTGTTAAAGTAGATTCATCTTTGTTACATGCTCGCAGGTTGATCGTGAGAATCACGAGCCATATGAATCAAATTCGACGTTTAATTATGTATATAACTGAATTATAGTAGTATTCACGAAGACACAAAAATTGCTTGCTAATGGAAAGAAAAGTTTTTTTTTTTTTTTTGGGATAAAATGTGAATTTGATTGACCAAGAAAGGGAAACGGTTTGTTTTACAAATTGTTTGGCGGATCATAAGTGTTAAAAGAGGCCCAAAAAGAATAAAAAAACCTAATTTAAAATCGGTGAAGGATTTGATCCCACCTAGAGGGATGACCTACTCATAGGTGAACCATTGAGAAAGTAAGTTCTTGAATGCTTTTCGGTGGATCCGCGCAAGGATGGAATCGCGGATGCTGCGATCTATTTGTTTGAAGATCACCATGTGAGATGTTGCAATTTGATTGTGAAGACGATCATTCCTTTCTTTTCATGTGTGAAAGATAACTGTTAGAGGGGGGATTAGCACCCCCTGGTTTAACTCGGTTCGAACCGAGATCGGTTCAATCAAGACCGGTTTACGATGGTTCGGATCGAGGATAAGTCGGCCCGAAAACATTGGGCCGAGCTCGGGATCTCGCTGAAAGCCCACCTCGGCTACCGATCTTGGGCCAGCACAAGCCCTGTAACATCCCGATTTCTTGTATATGCGGAGAGGCTTATAAGAATTGATTTGGCTACCTATGTCACCAAAGTGCACTTATCTTTTCGGGAACTTGTCCAGAGAGAACTCCAGAGTTAAGGGTGCTTGAGCTGGAGCAATTTAAGGATGGGTGACCTACCGGGAAGTGATTCGCGGTATCGTGTGAGTGAGGACAAAACACGGGGAAAGATCACGTGGTGATTGCAGGATCAGTAAACAAGTATTACAAGCCTCCCAGACTAACGCACCGGCCGTCGGACAAGGGTGGGGCCCACGGGCCGAGAGAGGGCATGGGGCCCACATGTAGGGGCGGTCGGGGCGTTACAAGTGGTATCAGAGCCGAACCCAAACACGTGTGTGAAGTCAGGTGGGCTCACACCGTCTAGGGTGACGATCCTGGTGCGCAACGAGGACGTTGCGCTCTATGAGTGGGGGTGATTGTAACATCCCGATTTCTTGTATATGCGGAGAGGCTTATAAGAATTGATTTGGCTACCTATGTCACCAAAGTGCACTTATCTTTTCGGGAACTTGTCCAGAGAGAACTCCAGAGTTAAGGGTGCTTGAGCTAGAGCAATTTAAGGATGGGTGACCTACCGGGAAGTGATTCGCGGTATCGTGTGAGTGAGGACAAAACACGGGGAAAGATCACGTGGTGATTGCAGGATCAGTAAACAAGTATTACAAGCCTCCCGGACTAACGCACCGGCCGTCGGACAAGGGTGGGGCCCACGGGCCGAGAGAGGGCATGGGGCCCACATGTAGGGGCGGTCGGGGCGTTATAAGCCCAGTCCGTTACAACAGATGAAACCGGAATATTTCCTCTTTCCCGCCGATCTCGGAAATGGAAATATTCTCTTCGGTTGATTCATCGAGATATCAGGAATTTATCCTTATCTCGGCGAGAAAACCGGAAGATTTCCTTTTCCTAATCGAACTCGGAAAAGGAGAAGTCCTCCTGTCAACCGCCTCAAAAACACTATAAATAAGGAGGCCATCGCCTCATTCTAGCCATCCACAACTTCCGCAAAGACAGAGAATAGAAGAGAGCTCGTTACCGATCTCGAATCTTTTTGTCTTTACCTTCTTACTTAAACTCTGTTGTAACGCCGACCTTGATCAATAAACGAGATTCCGACTAAAAAGTACTGTTTTACCCCTTTTGTGTGATTTACGGATCAACAATTGGCGCCGACTGTGGGGAGAAAATAGAACAGTACTTTCGGATATCGTTTGATTGAAGTTCGGCAATGGTTCTTCCAGTCGATACCACCGCAGCCCTCGTCAACGGCTCAGAAACCGATGATCAAAACCCACGGATCGACGAGCTCAATCCTGTCAATACCGAACTACAGACAACCAGAGGAGGACCCCCTCCGACCATACCTGTCGGAGAAGACAACCAGGACCATCCACCTGGGACTCTCCCACAGCCTCCGGCTGCTTCGATACTCATAGATCCGACCGTCTTCATGGAAGCCATGGCGGCACAGTTCGCCGAGATCAACAAAAAGAACGAAGAGCGGATCACCTCACTGATAGCATCCCACTTCGAACGTCGAAACCAGATCGGCACCCTCGATCCAAACCTGATCACACCCGCCGGAGAAAACACGTTACGCCGAAACCTCTTGTCCGACTTAACCGACGCTCAACCCCCAGGCACGATCGACCCGCCGACAAGAAGATCCTCCGCGACCGATTCGGAAATCAACATCACGAACCAAGCCGCCGTGAACTTGGAATTCGCCAAGTTCCAGGCCCAACTACAAGATATGCGGACCAAAGTCCATCAGGCTACAAGTTCGGCGCCGGAGATTGACCGGGTAATTCAAGAGTCACAGAGGACGCCGTTTACCGACAAAGTCGTCAACACTCCAGTCCGACGATTGGAAAGAGTCAAGATCACATCATACGACGGGTTTACCGATCCTAAACACTTCTTGACCTCGTTTGTCATCACAATGAACCGATTTCGTTTCGGCTCGGAAACCGAGAAGGACGCAGCCATGTGCCAACTATTCGTGGAGAACTTATCCGGAGCCGCGCTCGATTGGTTTTCAACGCTCGAGCCAAGTTCGGTAAACAGCTATAACGAGCTCACTACCAAATTCCTCAAACGCTTCACCATGTTTATCAAGCAGAAAACAAAGAATGCCGAACTCTGGGCCCTCGAGCAGAAGCAGGACGAGCCCCTACGCAACTTCATGGAACGTTTTAAAGCGGTTGTATCCCATTGCACGATCGACGACGAAGCCGCAATCGAGGCTCTTTACAAAGCAACCTGGTATGAATCGGATTTTCACAGGGAGATCAAACGCAATAATCCAAAGACGCTGGAGGACATCCTGCACAGGGCGCATATCTTCATCATGGAGGAGGAGGAAAGATCCGAGAAAGATAGGCGATACGCAATGACGAAACAGCTCGCCACTAAGGACAAACCGTACGTTTCCCCGAAACAACCCGTCAATACGGTCCAAACTCAGCAATCCTGGTCAAACACTTGGGTTCGGTCGGATGAGCCAAAAGAGCCCGACACGACTGACTCCGCACCGTACTGCAATTTCCATAACCGGTATGGAAATCATTCGACCGAAGAGTGCCGACATCTACAGGAGTTCCTGATGATGAAGTACAAAAAGGGGGAAGTTCCAGTCGAAGGAGCCTTCCAACCCTCGAACAGACCGCACCGTAACGATAACGGTAGGAGACGCAACTCCAAACCGAATAAGCCTGCCGAGCAAAAGAAAGACAAAACCGACGACGAACAACCGAAACGAGATCGGGAGGACGACGTGGAAACTCAACAACCTCCGCAGGTTCAAAAACGTATCAACATGATCATGGGTGCGTTGGAAACATGCAACTACTCCGTCCGAGCTCTGAAGACATACAGCAAAGAAGCAGTGGCCGCAAAACAGCCACATCAGACTACACCCTGCGGAACGCCGATCACCTTCTCTGAGGCCGACACGGAAGGACTTCATATGCCGCATAACGACCCGTTAGTCGTCGAGACACTCATCGGTGATGTCATAGTCGGGCGAATTTTGATCGACACTGGGAGCTCGGTTAACGTGATTTTCAAGGATACGCTGAAAAATATGGATTTTCCCGACAACCAAATCAGACCGAACATCGAACCACTCACCGGATTCTCAAGCGAGCAAACCATGACAGCAGGAACGGTCAAAATTCCTATGTATACCGGGGGAATGTATCGAATGGTCAAGTTCTTGGTGCTAAACAAACCCGCGATCTACAACGTAATACTCGGCACGCCGTGGATATTCTCGATGAAAGCAGTCGTGTCAACGTATCATCAATGCGTCAAGTTCCCGACACCTTCCGGAATCTTCACCCTTAGAGGCGACCAAGTGATGTCCCGAACGTGTTTCATCAACGAATGCAAACTGAGGACCACTCCCCGCACCTACGTGATCAATAAGAAGAAAAATCCAAACGATCCCGATTTACCGCGACGCGAAACGATCGTCCAAGTCAATATCGACGATTTCAATCCGGAGAGATGCGTAGGAATCGGAGCCGAGCTCCACGAGGACATCAAAGCGGATTTAATCCGACTCCTCAAAAGAAACATCTCGACCTTCGCCTGGTCGATCACAGATATGCCTGGAATCAATCCAAGGATAATAAGCCACGAGCTCAACATTGATCCCACCTTCAAACCGATCAAGCAAAAACGACGCAAGCTCGGTCCTGAGAAGGCTCGAGCCGTGAACGATGAGGTTGAAAGATTACTTAGCGCAGGATCAATTACGGAGGTTCGGTATCCCGACTGGTTGGCGAACCCAGTCGTTGTGAAAAAGAAAAACGGAAAGTGGAGGATATGCGTCGACTTTACCGACCTGAACAAAGCCTGCCCAAAGGATAGTTACCCACTCCCGCATATCGACAGACTCGTCGAAGCCACCGCCGGGAACGAACTCCTCTCGTTCATGGACGCCTTTTCAGGTTACAATCAGATACTCATGCATTCGGATGATCGTGAGAAAACTTCGTTCATCACGGATCGCGGTATCTATTGCTACAAGGTGATGCCCTTCGGCCTAAAGAACGCCGGTGCAACTTATCAACGACTCGTCAATCGAATGTTCGCTAGTCAGCTCGGCAAAACGATGGAGGTTTACATCGATGACATGCTCGTCAAATCTTTAGTTGCGAAGGATCACGCCGGACATCTCAACACCTGTTTTGATATCCTGAACGAGTACGGCATGAAGCTAAACCCGACCAAATGCACATTCGGTGTAACCTCCGGAGAGTTCCTCGGGTATATCGTAACTCGAAGGGGAATCGAGGCCAATCCTAAACAGATCTCGGCAATCCTCGACCTACCATCTCCAACAACGAGAAGGGAAGTGCAAAGACTCACGGGACGCATCGCCGCACTCAACCGGTTTATCTCCCGGTCCACCGATAAGTGCCTCCCCTTCTACCAATTGCTGCGCGGAAACAAAAATCTTGAGTGGGATGATAAGTGCGAGGAAGCGTTCAAGCAGCTCAAAGATTACTTATCAACACCACCAGTTTTGGCAAAACCCGAAGACGGCGAGACCCTCTATCTCTACATCGCGATCTCAACCTCGGCGATCAGCGGGGTCCTCGTTCGGGAAGACCGGGGCGAACAAAAACCGATCTTCTATATCAGCAAATCACTAGATGGAGCTGAAGGGCGATATCCGACTCTCGAAAAGCTGGCCCTCGCCGTTGTTGTTTCAGCTCGGAAATTGCGCCCTTACTTCCAATCACACTCAGTCACCGTGCTAACCGATCAACCACTCCGGACAATCCTACATAGCCCAAGCCAGTCCGGTCGGTTGGCTAAATGGGCTATCGAACTTAGCGAATACGACATCGATTACAAAAGCCGGACAAGCATCAAATCACAAGTCCTCGCCGATTTCCTCATTGAACTATCTCCGGAATACGTCAACACTGATGTCATAACCGCCGAACGATGGATCCTTCACGTCGATGGGTCTTCGTCTCACCGAGGCTCTGGAATAGGCATTCGCCTCAAATCTCCAACGGGAGAAATCTTGGAGCAATCTTTCCGCCTGACGTTCAACGCGTCTAACAACGAGGCAGAATACGAAGCGCTAATTGCCGGACTGCGATTGGCCAAAGCCATCGGCGTTACACGCATTCACGCCTACTGCGACTCACAGCTCGTCGCAAGTCAGTTCAGCGGGGAGTATGACGCCAAGAATAATCGAATGGACGCATACCTCAAGCTCGTCAAACAACTCGCTTCCGAATTCGATTCGTTCGAACTTACCAAGATCCCGCAGGAAGAAAACGCTCCAGCCGACGCACTCGCTGCCTTGGCTTCGAACTCCGACCCTCACCTCAAACGAACGATCCCGGTGGAAAGTATATCAGAACCTAGTATCGGAAGCACAGAACAATGCATCGTCACGACTCGTAGACGAGATTACGAGGAAAATCCTTCGACTGAACCTGTCTTACGTCGACAGAGACGGACTCCAACCGTCGAGTCCGATCAAGACACCGAACTCGAACACTCTAGTACCGCCGAAGGCAACAACGACACGCTGCAAGTCGATGAATCGGCCCGATCAGACGATGAAACGGAGGAACAGACGGACGGACTTCATGAGCCAATAGACCTCGAACAGTCCGACGAGCAGACTCCCGCCAATTGGACACTAGAGATAGAAATGTACATCATCGATGGCAAAATTCCAGCCGATAGATGGGCCGCTCGACGGCTCAAAATGCGAGCCGCTCGCTACATACTTATCAAAGACGGACTGTTTCGTTGGAGTGCAGCAGGAATCCTCCTCAAATGCATCTCAGGCGATGAAATTCAGGAAGTCATGAAAAAAATACACGAAGGCGATGGCGGCAATCACTCCGGCGGCCGATCTCTAGCCCTGAAAATCAAGAGAGCAAGCTATTATTGGCCAAGTATGCAAGCAGACTGCGAGAGGTTCGTCGCGAAGTGCGACAAATGCCAAAGGCATGGCCCAATGATACATCTTCCTACCGAGCTGCTAACCACTTCGACAGCTCCGTATCCATTCATGCGATGGGGGATGGACATCATCGGTCCTTTCAGACGATCCTCTACGCAGAAAAAGTTCATCCTCGTCATGACGGATTACTTTACCAAATGGGTAGAAGCCGAGGCATATCCCGTCATCCTCGCCTCTGACGTCCAGAAATTCGTTTGGAAATTCATTATCTGCCGACACGGAATTCCGTACGAGATTATCACCGATAACGGTCCCCAATTCATATCAACACTATTCAACGACTTCTGCGCTAAGTGGAAAATTCGACTAAGTTTTTCCACACCACGATACCCGCCGAGCAACGGCCAGGCCGAAGCAACAAACAAAACAATCATAGCCGGCCTCAAGAAACGATTGGATACTCATAAAGGGACATGGTCAGATAAACTTGACGGAGTCTTATGGTCATACCGAACGACCCCAAGATCGTCAACGGGGCAATCCCCCTTCTACATGGCCTATGGCGTGGAAGCCCTATGCCCCGCCGAACTCACCATCCCGACTATCCGTCGGACGATGCTCGTGCAAAATCCTGATCTTAACGACGAAATCATGCTCGACAACCTCGACAATCTCGAGGAACAACGTGATCAAGCCTTACTTCGGATTCAGAATTATCAGAACTTAGCAGCACGATACTACAACAAAAAGGTCCGCGGACGTCACTTCACCGACGGCGACCTTGTCTTAAGAAAAGTCTTCGAAGGCACCGAAGAAAAGAATGCCGGCAAGCTCGGCACAAACTGGGAAGGACCCTATCAGGTCATGAGGGTAGTCAAACCAGGCGTCTACGAGCTCATGAAGCTAGACGGAACCCCCATTCCCCGTTCGTGGAATTCCATGAACCTCAAGCGGTACTACATCTAGGCCAACCCTCAAGCGCTAAAAAAAAAAAAAAAAAAAAAAAAAAAAAAAAAAAAGATCACCGAGCTACTACACATACGCTCGATTCTAATATGTAATATGAACTACGAATGGCTTGATCCTTCTTTCGAAGGTACGTAGGCAGCCCTCACAAGGCGCAGCTATAACATTAATAAAATTTTACCAAGGCATTCTACCAAACTTCAACAGTTCGTATTTTCTAAGCCAAACTTTATGTTTGCCGAACTCCAGCAGTTCGTATTTTCTAAGTCAAACTTTCAGTTTGCCGAACTCCAACAGTTCGTATTTTAAAAGCCAAACTTTATGTTTGCCGAACTCCAGCAGTTCGTATTTTCTAAGTCAAACTTTCAGTTTGCCGAACTCCAGCAGTTCGTATTTTCTAAGTCAAACTTTCAGTTTGCCGAACTCCAACAGTTCGTATTTTAAAAGCCAAACTTTATGTTTGCCGAACTCCAACAGTTCGTATTTTCTAAGTCAAACTTTTAGTTTGCCGAACTCCAACAGTTCGTATTTTACAAGTCAAAACTTTTAATTTGCCGAACTCCAACAGTTCGTATCTTCTAAAGCCAAACTTTTAGTTTGCCGAACTACAACAGTTCGTATTTTCTAAAGTCAAACTTTTCGTTTGCCGAACTCTAACTGTTCGTATTTTCTAAGTCAAACTTTACGTTTGCCGAACTTCAACAGTTCGCATTTTCAACCACCAACGGTTCCCATTTCAACGTCCTGGCCAGACGATCTGATAAAGCCGAGCTTAGCTCGCACGCATCCTCATGGTGCAATGGATAATACACTTTCCACATTCAAAGCCGAGATCAGTCTCGCACCAACTTCTCAGATTATCCGAGCCAAATAAGCCAAGTCCGTCTCGCACACTCGGATTCAATGTGAGAAACCTAGAGCATATTAAGATGAGCTGTTCACGTACTCTTAAAACTAAACTCTAAGGTCAAGCCGAACGTCCTTCCTCGCAAACCTAAGCCGACTTCTCAACAGTCGCAAAACTAGTAAGCCGATTTCTCAACAGTCGCAAAAACAAGTAAGCCGATTTCTCAACAATCGCAAAAGCAGTAAGCCAATCTACGATAGGGATTGCCGACCTCGAACAGGTTCAGTCGAATTCATCCTCTTCACCCGGCTAAGACCGTACAGTTTACGGCACCACTGTGTACGATAAATTCGAGAGGTTCGTATTATGTACGACTTCAAATATATCAGAAGAAATAAAGCATAACACTCAAAATAAAAAGAAGATCGATAAAAATCAGATTCGTTAAAAAGCCCCTCGGGCAAAACGGATACCGGACTTTAAAAACCCTCCGGTCCAAGAGGTCAGGTTATAAGCCCATTCGGGCAAAGGAAAAATTAGTCATATTACAAAACCAAAAGACGATTCAGACATTTCGCTTCCGCATCGCATCAGCGCGATCAGCCGACATGGAAGCCTGATTGGATCCGAACTCGTCAAGGCCCGGTGGAACCTCATTGCCCATCGACGTCGAAACCTCTGGATGCACCGGATCACTAAAAGGCGTGACAACCAAGTCCGCCTCATCCAGCTCACAAAGGTCGATCGCGGCATATTCCTTCACCTTTTCGGCCTTAAGCTTCTCAAGCCGATCGATACGAGACGAAGGGACAACAATACCGTGCTTCTTCTTAAGGCCCTCGCAAAAATCAAGTACTCCCTGAACCTGATTGATAACGAGGAACGGTTTCTTCGCCCGCTCAACCGCCGACAAGTGGTCCTTTACCTTCTGAAGCTGGACTTGGCACTTTTCTGTGACCGCTTTTCTCCTGGAGATCTGCTGGGTACGACCGGCCCTCAATCGCGAAGTTTCCGCGAACAGCTTTATCGAGAGAGCGTCTCTTTCCAACCCCAGCTCGGCATTGGATCTCTTAAGTGCGGCAATCTCTCGAGTCAGTTGGTCCACCGCACGATCGCCCGCCTCCACTCGGTCCTCAGATATGTGCAGCTCCTTGCGAAGTTCCGCCACTTGAACCCTCGCCTCGAAAGCTTTACGGCGCGATTCTCCGAGCTCACGATCGTAAGACCCGACGATCTCGTTCGTCTGAGCAACCATCTGCAGGAATAACGAACTTTAAAAATAAGCAATCGAAAGAAAAAGGATAACAAAAAAAAAAAAGGAGAAAAGGATACCTCGGCAGTAGTCTGGGCCAGCTTCTTATAAGCCTCAGGTTGGCGAAGGGAACCGATCGGCGGAAGGAAGTCCGGGCCGAAACTCAAGCGCCGATATGATTCGACATAATCCAAGGGATCGGCCTCGGGATCCGACGTTCGACGCCTCTTCTGCACTGGAGAGCTGTCCGATAGGACAATCGTTTCCCCATCAGTTTGTTGGGGGTCGGTAATCCCCTCGTCGCCTTCGCCACCTTCGGCGTGTTCGGTACCGACTCCAGCAGTCGAACCAGCAGCCCGCCGAGACCCCCTTTTTGTCTTCTTCTTTCTTTTCTTCTCGGCCGGATGAGAAGTGTGCTCCCCAGCAGGAACCTCTCCTTGGCCAACCTCTTCGTTAACGGCTGGAGCTTCCGGATCTGCCTGCTCGGTTGCTGAAGGAGCGCGATCCCCAGTAGGAACTTCATCTCGGCCGACCTCTTCATCAATGGCCGTAGCCTCGGGATTCACCTGGACATCAGGCGAGGGAATGTCCACATCCACCTCGTCGCCGTCCATCTCGGCTGAAAGATTGGGGATATCCTCGAACTTCATTTTTCTCCGACGAGATGGTTTTGCTGAGAGGAAGCAACGGGTAAATAAAAGAGGATCGGTGTCAACGAACTGCGAAGAAAAGTCTGCCAACTTACCTTTAAGGGCTCTTTTCGCTTTTAGATCGAGCTTCTCCTGGTAAGCTTCAGGCCATCGAGCTTTCCCCGCAGCACTCAATTGCTTCGCGTGAGTAAAAGTGAATCCCGGTGTGGTGATAAGGAAGCTTGGAGGGTGACGAGCTGAAGATAGGAAAGAAAGATATAAGTTAGGCAAAATAAGGTACTAAGATGAAATAAAGAACAAGTATCTACCAATAGGAGTTCTCCATAGAGTTCGGTAACTCCCTCTCGGACACTCGACGGAAGATTCATCGATCTTCACAAAGAAGTATCTGGCGCTCCAATGATTGACCTTGTTCGGTTTATTCCCAGTAACTAGATCGGCTTCCGGCTTCACATTTGCCGATAAAAACCACGGCTTTGCCTTCGATAGGTTCACTCGGAACAACCTCTCAAAAACCTTCGCCGTAATGGGAATACCGCACTCTTCCCCGAGAGAAAGAAGACCCATAAGGTTGATCACCGTGGCTGGCATCAACTGAGAGATCGCGACGTGCCGCCTCTTGCAGTATTTATAGACAAGCTCCGGGATGGGAAACCGAAGCCCACAACTCCTGAAATGCTCCTCGTAGACGCAAATGTAGCCATCAGGAGCATCCCACGGGCGATCAGCAGCCTTCGGGATCTTAAACAGCAAGTCATTTGGAGCATCGCACCGCTCCAAGGTGATCTGAATCGTCTCCGCGGTAGACCAAGATGGTCCGATGCTGGTTGGCCTCTCAACCATCCGCCTAGCAGCCAAAACGGGACCATCGTCTCCTTCATCAGGACGACATGCTGGAGAAACGGCACGGTTGTCCAAATCGGCCGCATCTTCGTCCTCGGCGAGCCGAGCAGCGAACTCGGCATCTGCCCGAACTTGTTCATTTAGCTCGGCAATCTCTTCTTCAGGCAGGTCCTCGTCGATGAGATGCGGAACTTCGACTGAAACTTTTGAGCTGCTCGGTCCGGCAGCGGCACGCTGAGAGTTGCGCCTAAACATCTCCCGTTCGACGTCACCCAGTCCGTCCGAGCTTGAATCAGAACTATTGACGAACAGCCCAATGTCTGGGAACTCAGATGAAGGAGCTCGGTCTTCAACAGAAGGGGAAGAAGTCCTTGAAACCATATCGATCGGAGGAGAGAAGTTGACGAAGAACAGAACGAAGAACTCGAAAATCTTCGAGCAAACCGGAGAAATCACGGCGGAGAGGATGAGCGAAGAACGGAAAACCTAAAAATTCTAGAGAGAAGGGAGAGCTCTAGAGAGAGAAGGAGAAATACCTTTTTGGAGAAAATGAGCAGAAGTGAAAAACAGAAAGAGGGTCGGGCAGTATTTATAAGGAAAAACGCAATGATGACAATTCCTCGAAATCCGCGATCGAAGAAGACAAATCGACGCGCGACTCTTCGAATTCTATAGCAAGAGAAGACGAATCGACGCGCGCCTCTTCGAATTCTGCGACAAGGGAAGACGAAACGACGCCCTCTTCTCAAGAAAAACTCACCAAATTCGAAAGAGGATCCGTCCTTTCAAGCCGAACTTAAGCAGTTCGCCGAACTCATACCGTTCGTATCATCAAAGCCGAACTTAAGCAGTTCACCGAACTCGTACAGTTCGTATCATCAAAGCCGAACTTAAGCAGTTCGCCGAACTCGTACAGTTCGTATCATCAAGCCGAACTTAAGCAGTTCGCCGAACTCGTACGGTTCGTATCATCAAGCCGAACTTAAGCAGTTCGCCGAACTCATACAGTTCGTATCATCAAAGCCGAACTTAAGCAGTTCGCCGAACTCGTACAGTTCGTATCATCAAGCCGAACTTAAGCAGTTCGCCGAACTCGTACAGTTCGTATCATCAAGCCGAACTTAAGCAGTTCGCCGAACTCGTACGGTTCGTATCATCAAAGCCGAACTTAAGCAGTTCGCCGAACTCGTACAATTCGTATCATCAAGCCGAACTCGAAACAGAATCTGATCAGATCATACCGATCTCAGTTTTAACCGAGCTAAAGAATACTCCTCAAAAATTCGCCGAACTCATAAACTCCCTCGCCGAACTGAGGGGGGGACCAATTGTTAGAGGGGGGATTAGCACCCCCTGGTTTAACTCGGTTCGAACCGAGATCGGTTCAATCAAGACCGGTTTACGATGGTTCGGATCGAGGATAAGTCGGCCCGAAAACATTGGGCCGAGCTCGGGATCTCGCTGAAAGCCCACCTCGGCTACCGATCTTGGGCCAGCACAAGCCCAGTCCGTTACAACAGATGAAACCGGAATATTTCCTCTTTCCCGCCGATCTCGGAAATGGAAATATTCTCTTCGGTTGATTCATCGAGATATCAGGAATTTATCCTTATCTCGGCGAGAAAACCGGAAGATTTCCTTTTCCTAATCGAACTCGGAAAAGGAGAAGTCCTCCTGTCAACCGCCTCAAAAACACTATAAATAAGGAGGCCATCGCCTCATTCTAGCCATCCACAACTTCCGCAAAGACAGAGAATAGAAGAGAGCTCGTTACCGATCTCGAATCTTTTTGTCTTTACCTTCTTACTTAAACTCTGTTGTAACGCCGACCTTGATCAATAAACGAGATTCCGACTAAAAAGTACTGTTTTACCCCTTTTGTGTGATTTACGGATCAACAATAACTGTTTGGATTGCTAGTCTCTTGAGAGTGAGGCTGATGTTCCCAGATGAAGTAGAGATCCATGCAATTAGGCTAGGCCAATCAACAAAAGAGGGATGCGGTTGACCAAATTTGGAGAGAACCTTTTTCCAAATATGAGAGATGAACTCACAGTGGAGAAAAAGGTGGTCTCTAGTTTCTGTTTCTCTCTGACAAATGCAATAGACGGTAGGTACACTAAGACCCCAAGATACTAAGCGAGATCTTACCGGAAGGCGGTCTAAGTGAGAGACCCAGAAGGTGAAAGCATGCTTAGGTATGCAGCCTTTGAACCAGACAGCTTTTGACCATTGTTTGATGCTACTTGATGGCCTGAGTTGTTCCCAAGTCTGTTTTGTGGTGAAGCTTGTAATGGGAGTACTTTCAATGACCCAAGAGTATGAGTCTGTGCCGAGAGACTGATCAGGAACAGCGGTGCCTATCAAGATTTGTCAGAGGCTTGCAAGGGCAGTGTTTCGTGATCTAGAGGATGGGAGGATCCAGCCTGAATCATCGACACCATCGACCACTGATGCATAATCAGGTATACCTGTGATTATAGGGCCTGCAGGACCAACAAAGTCAATAAGGGGGCCTAGCTTAATTCCAATTGTCGTACAAATAACTAGCCACTTTTCCATCAGCAATGCTGCATCTCAAAAATCTTTTGGCTAATGGTCTAAGAGCCAGAAGTGCCTTCCATATCCGAGAATTATGGTCAGCCGGTTTTGCATTCCAATAATTATCATGTCTCAGGTGGTGAAAATGGTTCCAAGCGACCCAAAGTGAGGCTCTATTTGCAAAAAGCAACCATATGAGCCGGAGATTCAAGGTCAGATTCCAAATACTGAAGTTACGGAATCCAAGACCTCCCTCAGCCTTAGGAAGACATACCTGTTGCCAAGAGACTTTGATACCCCCTTTCTTTGACGTGTCACCAGACCAAAGGAACCGGTTGCAAAGCTGTTCAATGGACTTAAGGCAACACTTGGGCAAGATAAAAGATGACATCCAAAAGTTTATTGTGCTATAGATAACAGAGGAGATTAGTTGTAACCTGCCCTCAAAAGAGAGAGTCTTTGTTGCCCAATGAGTGAATCTTGAAGATATTTGGTCAGTTAATGGAGAGTATTCGGACTTCATGAGTTTTCTATGCAACAATGGTAGGCCCAAGTAGCGAAAGGGAAATGTTCCATTTACAAAACCAAATACAGCAGTCTCTTCAGCCTCTAATGTGCTCAAACCCGCAGTGTAAACCCCTGATTTTTCAATGTTAATTCCAAGAGCAGACAAGCTCTTAAAAGTGTCAAGGACATATGTGATACCTAGAAGCGAGGAGGGTTTTCCATCATAGAAGATCATTAAGTCATCAGCAAAAGCAAGGCTTGAGATCTTTAGGTTCTTAGCCTTTGAATGATAACCGATAGTTCCATCTGAAAATTTGGCTTCAAGAAGCCGAGATAAGACTTCCATAGCTATTACAAACAAAGATGGGGATAGGGGATCTTCCTGTCTTAGCCCTTTGGAACCGTTGAGGTATCCGCAAAGGCTACCATTGACATTTATGGAGAACTTAGTAGTTGTAATGCATTGCTTTACCCATTGAACATACTTAACATGGAAGTTTGCAGCCTCCAGCACCTCCAAGATGAATTCTCACTCATTGTATCAAACGCTTTCCTCAAATCCACTTTCAGAACACCTCTCCTGGAGGTATTCTTTTGACCAAATCCCTGAACAAGTTCAGTTGCTAGTAGAACATTTTCAGTCAACAATCTCCCTTTGACAAAAGCTGATTGAGATGTAGAGATCCAGTGAGGCAAAATCTGCTCAAGTCCACGGGCTAAGATTTTAGAAATTACCTTATATAGAACATTGCAGCAGGAGATTGGCCTGAAATCTGTGAGTTTCTCAGCGTTTGGCTTCTTTGGAATTAGTGTAATAGATGTGCTATTCCATTGCTTGAGAAGATGACCAGAATTGAAGAATTCACTTACTGCTTCAGTTAAGTCTTTCCCCACTACATCCCATGCTTTTTTGAAGAATTCCGAGGTGTAGCCATCAGGTCCTGGTGACTTATTAGTTGGGAGAGCAAAACATTATGCCTTGACATCTACCTCAGAAATACAAGCTTCCAGTGCATCCCTCATTCCATTGCCACACCTGAACTGGGAGAGTGAATGAATCATAGCCTTACCTTCACTTGTCAACGGATCAGACCCATTTCCAAATAAATCCGTGAAGAACACAACAAAATGGTTCTGGAGCTCATCAACATTTTCTATTTTCCGGTCAGCTTGATCCAGTAGATAATGTATCTGATTTAGAGATATTCTCGCACCCATCATCCTATGGAAAAAAGCAGTGTTAATGTCACCACACCTAAGCCAATTCACCCGAGACTTCTGGCAAAAGAATCTCTCCTCCGCAACAGCTAGCTGCAACCATACTCTATGAGCTTCTTTCTCAATACTAGCAAGATGTGGAGAAGGGGAAGAGAGTAGATTATTCTGGCAGGTTTTCAGATGCCGAGAAGCCTGTCGAATTTTGTGCTCCAATCCTGAGTAGTGCTCCTTGTTGAAGCTCTTGATTGTCCTTTTCAGAAATTTCAGCTTAATTCTTTGAGAGCACAAGCATATAGGTTCCCTGGTATGCCAATCTCTCCCACGTTTCTCTGATTCTCAATATGAAGTCTGGATGATGCATCAGGAAGTTTGATAGTTTGAAGATCTTCTTTTGCTGCCATTTTTGTTACCGATCATCACACAACTTGGGCAATGGTCTGGAATTCCATTTCCCCAAAATGACCAAAGGAGAGAGGAAAGGTTATGAGCCATTGATCATTTACGAGAATACGATCTATCTTCTTTGCAATTGGATTGTTTGGTTGGTTTTTCCACCACGTGAAATGTTGACCTTTGAAAGGGAGATCAAAGAGATTCGATGTGAGTAAGCAGTCTCGAAACTCCTCCATTCCACTAGTAATCCTAGAACCACCGGTAGACGCATCTACTGGGTCAAGGGACTGGTTGAAGTCCCCTAATACTAACCATGGTTTATCCGCAATACCTGGATTCTCAGCTAGCTGAGTCATTTCCTGCCATAAGCTTCTCCTACCATAGCGACAATTTACTGCATATATAAAAGTCACCACAAAATCAGAAGGGATGTGTGGTAATTTTACTAGGCATGTAATTGTTTGAACAGGCTTTGACAAGACATTTATTGAGACAGCCGGATTCCACACCACCCAAATTCTTCCTAGAGTAGCAAACTCATAGTTACACGCCGCTCTCCATTCAGGAAAAGAGGAGTGAATAATTTTATGAGACCTATGTTCCTTCACCCGAGTCTCAATAATACCACCAAAAAGAGCTTTAGAAATCCTAAACCATTTCCTGAAATTTCTCCGCCGAACAACATTATTAAAACCTCTCACATTCCAGCAAAAGGTGTCTATCATCAAGAAAGGCGGGATTTGGAGCAATAGCCCCGGTTAACTGTGGTTTGGCTCTTAAGTTGCAGCTCCTTGAGTTTTTTCTGCTCTAGCTGCTTCTGTAATTTTTTGTTCTTTTTTGACACCACTGGCGAGAAACTCTGAGAATCCTCTGCGTTGGTTTCTTCTCCGACCTGATTTAATGTTCCTATTGCTGGATTTTCCTCATCAGCAATATCCTCGTCTGCACTACTTTCTACTTCTGATGAGTATTTTGAGGAATCAGATTCTGAAGATTGGGATTCAGGGTTCGATGATGCAGATTCCTGCTTCTTTTCCCCAGACGTTTTAGAAGGTTTAGAAGATGAAGCCTCATTTGTCAGATTTTCCAGGCCAATGTCAACAACAATGGTACCTCCCACCTTTGACTCAGCTTGAGAGGTTACTGCCTTCTTTCTAAAAATAGCTAAAACAACACTTAAGGACACAGGGAGTAACTTACAACAACCATTGATTCTCATGGACACAGTTTCCAAAAAACAATAGCTACCTTGTACTCAATTTTCTAATCGATTTAAATTTCATATTCCAAAGCACGAGGGTAGTGATAACTGATAAGAAGGAAACGTAAGAAAAAGAATATAAATGAAAGAGATCCCAAATTCTAAAGTATAATAAAGAACAAGATAAGGGGTGACAAGGTAATGAAAAAGAGGGCATGTATCATGAAAAAAATAATTAAGAGAATTCCGTTCCAAAGGTCCTTACGCCTTACTCTAATGAGCAGAAACACCAAACCTAGGGTACTATATATATATACTAATTAAGAGGAAAGATTACAAATAAATATTATTTTTTTATTTGATTATGTGAATATTATTAACCAAAATTAGAACGATTTGCTTTACAAAATGCTCGGCGGAAACAAAAAAAATTACAAAAAAAACCTATCAAAACTATCACATCGACAAATGGAACAAATGAGTTTGTGCAGAAAAGTGGTTTGTTGCAGAAGTTCTTTTGAAAGTTGGAAAGTGATCATGATCCATATATATATATATATATATCTACTACTTTATGTAGATGATATATTGATTGCTTAAATTTCAGGTTACGAGACTCAAGTTCTTTCTCAAGTCAGAGTTTGATATGAAAGATTTTGGTGAAATAAAACATATTCTCGCCATAAAATATGGTTAGAGAGAAAATGGGCAGTTCGATGATCTCACAAGAGAATTATTTTCTGAAAGTGTTGATGTCCTGGGAGTGGGGACATTCAACATGAATAAGGCTGAACCAGTAAATACACCAATAAGTGTTCATTAAAGTATTTTTAGATTAATATTGAATTGAATTGAATATAACTAGATATTTTAGCCTAAAACTATATATTTTAAATTTAAGATTTTAATTTAAAATATTATTAACCTGTCAAAAATGTTAAACAAGAAAGTTCCAACAGAATTTTCAATAATATTATATGTTGCAAAATTTTCGATAGATCGAACAACATTTGGACGAGTGATTTCTGATGGATCTTTGTTCGTCGGAGAAAATCGTTTTCAGCACATTGATATGGTCGTCGAATTTTTTTTTTCTTATAGTGCGAATGTGTGATGTATAATATCAAAATAAATGATGAAGTTAAAATTGATTCTAGTCAATAAAATAAAATAAAAATGTGCTCTGCAATTTCAACATTAGAGAAAGGATTACAAGCCTCTATAGGCAAAAATAGAATCTCTAATTTGGGGACTCATAAATTCGAGTCGACTAAAAATAAGTTGATTTTTAAACAAAGATAAAATAAAATAAAATACCAAAACAAATAAAGCTTATAGTTACACAAGCTGAATACCATGTTAATCCTCACTCTCTTCCTTGACCTCCTAAGATGATACCTTCTTTTTCTCGATGATAAAGTGTTTATAAAATGTGCATAGAAAATCATCATCAAACGTAATATTACATTCAAGAATTTGGGTCGGATTGGCTAACTGCTCACTGGCCCCCGATAACATGTTTAACAAGTTGTATGAAGAAAAAAAAGAAGGAAAACGGTCAAAGAAATTATGGATCTCTACATCTCAACGAAGCAATGACTAAGGATTTGCTTGTATTTTAGAAAACATTGACAACCAAAACCTGTGAAGTTATTGGTCTTTGTAGCCACGAATAAGAAAAAGAAAAGCAGTTTTTGTTGACCCGTAAATCACACAAAAGGGGTAAAACAGTACTTTAATCGGAATGTCGTTTATTGATCAAGAGTCGGCGTTACAACAGAGTTTAGTAAGATTGCAAAGATGGAGAATTTGAGATCAGTAAGTAGCTCTCTTGAATTCTCTCTGATCTCTGCGGAAGTTGTGGATTACTTGAGGAATGAGCCTTCTCCCCTATTTATAATGTTTTGAGGCGGTTCCTAGGGAGAATATTTCATTTTCGTAGTTCGATTTGGAGAAGGAAATATCCCGGTTTTCTCTCCGAGATAAGGATCTTTTCCTAACATCTTGAGGATTCAGTCGAATAGAATATTTCCTTTTCCGAGATCGGTGGAAAAGGGGAATATTCCGGTTATTTCCTGTTGTAACGGACTGGGCTCGCGCTGGACCTAGATCGATGACCGAGATGGGCTTTATCGAGATTTCGAGCTCGGCCCAATGTTTTTGAGCTGGCTTGTCCTCGATCCGAACCATCGTAAACCGGTCTTGATCGAACCAGTCTCGGTTCGAACCGAGTTAAACCAGGGGGTGCTAATCCCCCCTCTAACAATTGGTCCCCCCCTCAGTTCGGCGAAGGAATTTTAAGAGTTTGGTGAATTTCTGAGGAGTATTCTTTAGCTCGGTTAGGACTGAGATCGGTACGATCTGATCAGATTCCATTTTGAGTTCGGCGAATTCTCATGGTTGAATCGGGTTCGGTGAATTTTTGGCATCGACCCTGTACGTTCGAGTTCGGTATATTCTTCTCGAGAAGAGGATGTCGCTTCGTCTTCTCATGTTGTGGAACCCGAAGAGTCGCGTGTCGATTCGTCTTCTTCGGTCGCGAATTTCTAGGAATCGTCAACATTGCTTTTTCTCTATAAATATCGCTCGAAACTCCTTCCGTTTTTCACTTCTGCTTATTTCATTCGAAAGGTATTTTTCTTTCTCTCTCTAGCGCTCTCCCTTCTCTCTAGGATTTATTTATTTTCCGTTCTGCGATCATCTCCTACGCCGTGATTTCTCCGATTTCCTCGAAGTTCTTTGAGTTCTTCATCTTGTTCTTCATCAATTTCTTCCTTTCGATCGATATGGATTCGAGGGCTTCTTCTTCTTCTGTTAATGACCGAACTCCTCCGCTGAAGTTTCCCGATCTTGACTTGTTCGTTAATAGCTCCGATTCGAGTTCGGATGGTCTAAATGATGTTCAGGAGGAGCTGTTTAGGCGCAACTCTCAGCGTGCTGCTGCCGGGTCGAGCAATTCGAAGGTCGTCATTGAAGTCCCTCATCTCATTGATGAAGATCGGCCCGAAGAGGAGGTTGTCGAATCGTATGATCAAATCCGGGTGGATGCTGAATTTGCAGCTCGGCTTGCAGAGGGTGAAAACGCGGCTTATCTGGATGATCGCACTGTCTCGCCGATAGTTCGTCAAGATGTAGGGTGCGATGATCCCGTGTCGGCTATCAGACGGATGGTTGAAAGACCTGCGAATATCGGACCGTCTCGTTCCAAGGCGGAGACGGTCCAAGTTACCTTGGAGAAGTGTAATGCTCCGGACGGTATTCTCGTTAAGATCCCGAAGGAGACCGACCGTCCGTGAGACGCTCCTGACGGTTATATATGTGTTTACGAGGAGTATTTCAGAAGCTGCGGTCTTAAGTTTCCTATTCCGGAGCTCTTCTATAAGTACTGTAAGAGGCGGCATGTTGCGATCTCTCAGTTGATGTCGACTACGGTAATAAATCTCATGGGTCTCCTTTCTCTTGGGGAGGAGTGCGGCATCTCCATTACGGCCAAGATCTTCGAGAGGCTGTTTCGGGTAAATTTTCCGAAGGCGAAGCCTTGGTTTTTATCAGCTAATGCGAAGCCGGAATGTGACCTCGTTACTGGGAATAAGCCGAGCAAGGTCAACAATTGGAATGCTCGGTACTTTTATGTGAAGATCGACGAATCTTCTGTTGAGTATCCAGATGGGAGTTACCGAACTCAATGGAGAACTCCTATCGGTAGTCCTTAGTTTCTTGATCTTTGTTTATAACTTTGTTTTGCCTAAGTTATATTTTTCCTTTTTGATTTCAGATCGTCACGCGCCGGGCTTCCTTATCACCACACCAGGATTCTCTTTCGTCCACGTGAAGCAGTTGAGCGCGGCTGGGAAAGTTCGGTGGCCTGAAGCCTACCAAGAGAAGCTCGATTTAACGGCCAAAAGAGCTCTTAAAGGTAGGTCGATAAATTTTTCTTCGCAGTCCGGCAATTTCTTTTTCTTTTTTATTTATCTATATCGTTTCTTCTTTCCACAGCAAACCCCTCTCGTCGCCGAAAGATGAAACTCAACGAAATCCCCAATCTTTCTGCCGAACTTGATGTCGATGAAGCGGATGCAGATATTCCTTCCGTAGCCGAACGGAGGGATCCTGAAGTTCCTTCCTCGACTGAGGCTGAACAAACGGCTAACGACGAGGGAATCGTTGGAGGCGATGTTCCTGCTGGGGAACAGGTGCCTGTTGAAGAACACACTTCTCTTCCGGCTGAAAAGAAGAGGAAGAAGAAAGACAAATGGGGGGATCGGCAAGCGGCCGACCACACAGCTGGGGCCGGTACTAAAGATGCCGGGCGCACTGAAGGTGGTGGAGGGAATACCGAACCCCAACATGCTGAAAAAGATACGGTAGTCCTATCGGACGATTCTCCCGTTCCGAAGAGGCATCGGGCGTCGGGTCCAGAGGCCAACTCGTTAGATTATGCCGAGACGTATCGGCGAGTGAGTTTCGGCCCAGATTTTCTCCCTCCGGTCGATCGCCTTCATAAGTCCGAGGCCTTCAAGAAACTGTCCCAGACCACCGCTGAGGTAAATATCCTTCCCGAGTTCGTCACTCCTTCCTTTAAATTCTTGTTTCTGATGTCCCTTATTTTGACAGATTATTGCCCAGACGAACGAGATCGTCGGGTCCTACGACCGCGAGCTCGGAGTTTCGCGTCGTAAGGCTTTTGAAGCGAGCGTTCAAGTCGTGGAACTCCGCAGAGAGCTCCACGTGTCCGAGGACAGGGTGGAGGCTGGCGACCGTGCGGTATCCGAGCTGACTAGGGAGCTGGCTGCACTAAATAGATCCAACGCCGAGCTGGAGTTGGAAAAGGATGCGCTTTCAACGAAGTTGTCCACGGAAACTTCGCGATTGAGGGCCGGCCGTACCCAGCAGAACTCAAAGAGGAAGGTGGTCACCGAAAAGTGCCAAGTTCGACTCCAAAAGCTCAAGGATCATGTGGCGGCGATCGATCAGGCGAAGAAGCCGTTCCTTGCCATTAACCAAATCCAGGGAATTCTTGGTTTTTGCGAGAGCCTCAGGAAAAAGCACGGTATTATCGTTCCACCATCTCGCATCGAGAAGCTCGAGAAGCTTAAGGCTGAGAAGTCGGCGGAATATGCGGCGATCGACCTCCGCAAGCTGGCCGATGCGGACCTGGTTGTCTCGCCGTTTACCGATCCGGTGCATCCGGAGGTTCGCCTTCATTGGGTAATGAAGTCCCGCCGGGTCTCGACGAGTTCGGATCTAACCGAGCTTCAATGTCGGCGGACCGTGTTGACGCGATGCGGAGGCAAGGCGTTTAAGTTGCTTGTTTTCTTTTTTATAATTTTGTGATCTATCTGTTTTCTTTTGCCCGAATGGGCTTATAACTCGACCTCTTGGACCGGAGGGTTTTTAAAGTCCGGTATCCATTTTCTCCGAGGGGCTTTTTAAATGAATCTTGATATTTTGTTGATTGCGGACTCGAATGTTATACTTATTCGTTTTCTAAATCGTGTCTTGATATATTTGAAGTCGTACTTTATACGAACTTCTCAAACTTGTCGTACACAATGGTGCCGTAAACAGTAAGGTCTTAGCCGGGTGAAGAGGACGAGTTTGACTGAACCTTTTCGAGGTCGGCAACCCATATTGTAGATTGGCTTACTTTTTTTGCGATTGTTGAGAAATCGGCTTACTGTTTTTGCGATTGTTGAGAAATCGGCTTACTAATTTTGCTACTGTTGAGAAATCGGCTTATATTTGCGAGGAAGGACGTTCGGGTTGACCTTAGAGTTTAATTTAAGAGTACGTGAACAGCTCATCTTAATATGCTCTAGGTTTTTCTCACATTGAATCCGAGTGTGCGAGACGGACTCGGCTTATTTGGCTCGGATAATCTGAGAAGTTGATGCGAGACTGGTCTCGGCTTTGAATGTGTAAAGTGTGTTATCCATTGCACCATGAGGATGCGTGCGAGCTAAGCTTGGCTTATTCGATCGTCTGGCCAGGACGTTGATATGGAAACCATTGTGGTCGAAAATACGAACTGTTGGAGTTCGGCAAACATAAGTTTGACTTGAAAATTTGAACTGTTTGGAGTTTAGCAAACGTAAAGTTTTACTTGAAAATTTGAACTGTCGGAGTTCAGCAAACATAAAGTTTGGCTTGAAAATACGAACTGTTGGAGTTCGGCAAACGTAAAGTTTGGCTTGAAAATACGAACTGTTGGAGTTCGGCAAACATAAAGTTTGACTTGAAAATACGAACTGTTGGATTTCGGCAAAAATAAATTTTGGCTTGAAAATACGAACTGTTGGAGTTCGGCAAACGTAAAGTTTGACTTGAAAATTCGAATTGTTGGAGTTCGGCAAACGTAAAGTTTGGCTTGATAGTATGAACTGTTTGAGTTCGGCAAACATAAAGTTTGACTTAAAAGTGCGAACTGTTGGAATTCGGTAAAAATGCCTTCGCATAATAAAATTTTATCAATGTTATAGATGCGCCTTGTGAGGGCTGCCTACGCACCTTCGAAAGAAGGATCAAGCCATTTTTTTTTTTTCGAGAGCTGGCTTAGATGTAGTAGCGTTTGAGGTTCATTGAATTCCATGAACGGGGAATAGGGGTTTCGTCTAGCTTCATGAGCTCGTAGACGCCTGGTTTGACTACCCTCATGACCTGATAAGGTCCTTCCCAGTTTGTGCTGAGTTTGCCGGCATTCTTTTCTTCGGTGCCTTCGAAGAATTTTCTAATAACAAGGTCGCCGTCAGTGAAATGACGTCCGCGGACCTTCTTGTTGTAATAGTGTGCTGCCAAGTTCTGATAATTCTGGATTCGGAGTAAGGCTTGATCGCGTTGTTCCTCGAGATTGTCGAGGTTGTCGAGCATGATCTCATCGTTAATATCGGGATTTTGTACAAGCATCGTTCGTCGAATAGTCGGGATGGTGAGTTCGGCGGGGCATAGAGCTTCCACACCATAAGCCAGGTAGAAAGGGGATTGTCCCGTTGAAGATCTTGGGGTCGTGCGATATGACCATAAGACTCCGTCGAGTTTATCATACCATGTCCCTTTATGAGTATCCAATCGTTTCTTGAGGCCAGCGATGATTGTTTTGTTTGTTGCTTCGGCTTGGCCGTTGCTCGGCGGGTATCTCGGTGTAGAGAAACTTAGCCGAATTTTCCACTTGGCGCAAAAATCATTGAATAGCGTTGATATAAACTGGGGACCGTTATCGGTGATAATCTCGTACGGAACTCCATGTCGGTAGATGATGAATTTCCAGACAAACTTCTGAACGTCGGAAGCGAGGATGACGGGATATGCATCGGCTTCTACCCACTTGGTAAAGTAATCCGTCATGACGAGGATGAATTTTTTCTGCGTGGTAGATCGTCTGAAAGGACCGATGATGTCCATCCCCCAGCACATGAATGGATAAGGGGCCGTTGAAGTGGTTAGCAGCTCGGTAGGAATGTGTATCATTGGGCCGTGTCGTTGACATTTATCGCACCTTGCGACGAACTTCTCGCAGTCTGCTTGCATGCTTGGCCAATAAAAGCTTGCTCGTTTGATTTTCAGGGCTAGAGATCGGCCACCCGAATGATTACCGCCATCGCCTTCGTGTATTTTCTTCATGACTTCCTGGATCTCATCGCCTGAGATGCATTTGAGAAGGATTCCTGCCGCACTCCAACGGAACAGTCCATCTTTGATAAGTATGTAGCGAGCAGCCCGCATTTTGAGTCGTCGAGCGGCCCATCTGTCCGCCGGGATGTCTTCATCGATGATGTACATTTTTATCTCTAGCGTCCAATCGGTGGGCGTCTGGTCGTCAGACTGTTCGAGGTTTATCGGCTCGTGAAGCCCGTCTGTTTGTTCTTCCGCTTCGTTGTCCGATTGGGTTGACTCATTGGTTTGCGGCGGTTTGCGGCGGGTTATCGTTGTCTTCGATGATAGTGGCATGTTCGAGCTCGGTGTCTTGATCAGGCTCGATAGTCGGAATCCGTCTTTGCCGGCGTAGGATGGGTTCGGTCGCAGGATTTTCCTCGTAATCTCGTCTACGGGTTGTGATAATACATTGCTCCGTACTTCCAATACTCGGCTCTGGTATACTTTCGACTGGAATCGTTCGCCTGAGATGAGGGTCCGAGCTTGAAGCTAGAGCGGCGAGTGGAGCGTTTTCTCCACGTGGTATCTTGGTTAGTTCGAACGAATCGAATTCTTCTGCGAGTTGCTTGACGAGCTTGAGATACGCATCCATTCGATCATTTTTGGCATCGTACTCCCCGCTAAATTGACTTGCGATGAGCTGCGAGTCGCAGTAGGCATGTATGCGTGTTGCACCGATGGTTTGGCTAAACGTAGTCCGGCAATTAACGCTTCGTATTCTGCCTCGTTGTTTGATGCGTTGAACGCCAGGCGGAAGGATTGCTCTAAGATTTCTCCCGTCGGAGATTTGAGGCGAATGCCTATTCCAGAGCCACGGTGAGATGAAGATCCGTCGACGTGAAGGGTCCATTGTTCGGCGGTTATGACATCGGTGTTGACGTATTTCAGAGATAACTCGATGAGGAAATCGGCAAGGACTTGCGACTTGATACTCGTTCGGCTCTTGTAATCGATGTCGTACTCGCTGAGTTTGATAGCCCATTAAGCCAATCGACCGGACTGGCTCGGACTATGTAGGATCGTCCGGAGTGGCTGATTGGTTAAGACGGTGACCTTTTTAGTCATTGGTCTTTGTAGTCATTGGTCTTTGTAGCCACGAGTAAGAAATAGAAAAACATATATATAGTTTTCTTTCCATATATAGTTTTTGTTATAGCTCCAGATTGGCCGTAACTTTCAGAAATGGTGGTCTGGTGTTATAGATGTAATACCAAATTAGATAATCACGTTCAAAATAAATAAAAAATAAAGAACCATTTTTGGGAGTGAACCTATTTATTCATCCCTCTTTTTCTATCCAAATAAAATATGTCAATTAACTTAAACAAAATAAAAATTAATATCAATGAGACCGTACCTTCTCTTTAAACAAAAATTAATATCAGTGGGACCGTACCTTCTTTTCAAATAAAATTTAAACAAAATAAAAATTATTAAAAAAATTGACAGATTACTCAAAAACTATAAACCTTAAACTCTAAACCCTAAACTCTAAACCATAAACCCTAAACCCTAAACCATAAACCATAAACCATAAACCATAAACTCTAAACTCTAAACTCTAAAACATAAAACATAAACCATAAACCATAAACCATAAACCATAAACCATAAACCATAAATTCTAAACTCTAAACTCTAAACTCTAAACTCTAAACTCTAAACTCTAAACCATAAACCATAAACCATAAACTCTAAACTCTAAACTCTAAACTCTAAACTCTAAACTCTAGAATCAATAGAGATAGCGAGGAAGAGAGAGAGATAGAAAAGGTTTGTGAAGAGAAAAATAATCGAGAAAAATGGAGAAAAAAAATTCGTCCAACCATAACCCGCTACGTCGCCTTAAGAGACGGTATCTTAAACCTCTCCGCTAAGGAGCGGTTCTTAACTTTTATACCCATTTTCATTTATTTTTAATCCTAAAAATGCTAAGAATTTCTCCTTATTTTGCTAAGAACCCCTGATGGAGGTGGTCTAAGAACTGGTTTTTACACTGTTTTTAGCCACGTGTCAACCTCTAATTCGCCGAATTTGTTTTTTACTTTTTTTTAATTTTTTTTAACTTTAACTTAAAAACAAAAAATTCTTAATTTTTTTTTTTTAACTTTTTCTTAACTTCAACTTTAAAATTCTAAACATTTTTTTTACATATTAATGAATTGGAATATTTACATATTAAATTTTTTTTTTAAAGATTCTAAAATTCTAAACTTCTTCTTCCTGAAGCTTCGGCAATATTTTGAATGTTTTAAAATTCATGAAATGCAATATAATTTTGGTTTTACATATATATATGTAAGTGCCCATGTGGATCTCACTTATTCTACATATATGCCTACAATATAATTTAAAATTCATGAAAATGCACATGTGGATCTCACTTATTCTACATATATGCCTACAATTCTCGCCAATATGATGGGTGTTCGAATTATAATTCGTGATAGACAATTGCATCAACAATTGAAACCTGATTTGGTTGAGCATATATGGCAAAAATTTGGACGTGATCAAGATAATAATTGACCGTTCTTTTGTATTTTTTTTTTCTAAATCTATATATGTTTAAAATGTTATGTTTTTATGTCAACTATGTTTAATTAAAAATATAAACTCTATTTCAAATAAAACAAAATTATTAAAATTTTTTTTTTTAAGAACCCCATTAGAGGTTCTACCATTGGAACAGTGGTTCTTAACTTAAAATTTATAATTAAATATTATTTAAAAAACCCAAATGTGTTTCTCCCATTGATGATGCTCTAAAATAAATGGGACATGAATTTTTCTAAAATAAAAATTATATGTTTTGCTAAGCGGAATAAGAGGCTCGAAGCTCATGAGTCATGAGACTGGGATGATAAACATGTGCCAAGTAAAAAACACTAGACTAAACTGTAATGTTTTTTGTTTCTAGATATATAAAAATCTCTAATTTTCGAAAATCATAAAGTTGAGTCGCCTAAATTAAACATAGATTGCTTATATAACGAAATAATAAGGTAGAATACCAAATGACCAAAGACTTTCTTTCTAGTCAAACAAGCCGAATACCATATCATCATCACTCTCTTCCTTGACCTCCTCCTAAAGATGAGACATCAAGACCATAGATTAGTGTTTATAATAGCTTAATGGTTACAATAATATATGATCGAAATTAGTAGAGAATAATATATACAATACCTTCTTCTTCTGCTCAGCTGCTGGGGCTGCTTGAGTGGCTCCTCCGGCTGCAGGCCGGGCAGTGGAAGATACGGCCATGGGAGGAGCACCAGCACCAGCACCAGCAGCAGCGTTCATGACGAGATCATCGATGTTTCTGTTCTGACAAAGCTTAGCAAAAAGACTAGGCCAGTATGATTCAATGTTCAAGTTGGCTATTTTCACCAGTGTTGAGATCTTCTCAGCCTGTATGTATTCAGATTAGAGCGTGTCAGATGCAAATATCAGCTTCATTGTCAACAAGTTACCAAAACTGATTTAAGCACAAAAACAATTTTATACAAAAGATTGAAGTGAGAAATCTCATGATGATGGTACTATTAAAGAAGCTAAGTAGTATATCGTAACCGAGAAGGTAAGACCATCTCCAACGGGGAGATATAATGGGGGGTCTTAGAAAATTAGGGCAAAAAAATTAAATCAAAAACCCAAATAAATGTAAGAGTTGGTTCTTATTTAAGAGCTTTTAGAGCCCGACTCTTACGATGACGTGTCCACAAATAATTGGTCACGAGTTTTTGTTTTTGTTTTTATTTTTTTTATTCTAAAAAATTGACTCTCTCTCTCTCTCTTGTATCTCAATAGCCATCTCTCTCATTTGATTTCTCTCGATCTTCTTCTTCGGCATACTTTTCCGGCGGCTGAAGGTTCTTCTTCCCATTTTCCATGGTGTGTGAGTATATTATTAGAGTAGAATAGAATCACGGTTATGTGAAGTAGAATAGAATCACGGTTATGTGATTGTAAACCGGAAAGTAGAGTCAATGTACCGTTTAGACTAACGTGAATAACATAATCACTTTCCGTCTTCTTCTTCTTCATTGCTCAACCAATTTTTTTTTTAAGAACTCTTTAGGGATTCTACCATTGGATAAGTAAAAATTATAGAGGTTCTAAACTTTGATTTTACTAAAACTTATGAATAAACAATTGGTAAGAACCCCAAAAAGGATTCTACCTTTGGAGATGCTCTAAGAAGCTGGAGCTAATTAAAAGTACTAACGTTGACGTCGATTCCATCATCGTGGAGGATAAGAGCGGCGTATGTACATGCGAGCTCACCTGTGGCCATTGTAGCTGGCTGCCTTGAGTCAAACATAAAGAAGAGAGAGAGAGAGAGATTCAGAAATTTAGGGCTTATAACGATTCTTTATTTATTCCGATCGAGTTAGGGTTTCTGAACTTACCGGCATTCAATTGAATATCATGTGCGGCCCACAGAAAATATGGGTCTGGAACCTAAAAATCGAGATTCTAATTGGAAAAAATGAATTAAAGTCTATAAACCAAACTATTAATAGTATAAGTAAGAGTTTGTAGCCAGAAGGCATGGATATTGAAGTGCTTGTTTCTTAGTTGAAAGGACTTGGTTTTTTTCAAAATTATAGAAAAACAAGATTTGAGAGTGCAAAATCAGAGGTTAAACAAATAGCAGAATCTATGGAGATTGAAACCATATTCCCTGGAAAAAAAAAGAAAACGTGTCAGCATAAGAAAAAAGGTTTTTTTGACGAGGAATCAGAGACAATTGACGAAACTGTGAATTTATCTTCTGAAGAGAGCTTTAGAATTTCTTATTTCCTCCAAGTCATGGATCAAACTCTCTATTCTCCTGAGACAAGATTTGAGCACTTTCAAAAGTATGAACAAACATTTGGTTTCCTATTTGATTTGGAGAAATTGAAATCAGCAAGTGATGATAGTTTGATGACATCGTGTATCAATCTTGAAGCCTCTTTGAAGCATGGAAATCATTCAGATATTATTGGGGATGATTTGTTTTTTGAACTAACAATTCTAAAAGAGTCTTTGCCAAGAGACTACAAGAGACCCGTTGAAGTATTGAATTATTTGAAAGGAATGGAAGAGTGTTATCCAAACTCATGGATTGCTTAGAAGATAATGCTGACGATTCCATTTTCAGTTGCTTCTGTTGAAAGAAGTTTTTCAAAGTTAAAGTTGATAAAGTTTTATTTGTAATCAGCTATATCACAAAAAAAAATTGAATGGCCTAGCTATCATATCTACAGAAAGAAAACTGGTTAGGAACCTCGATTATGAGAGTTTGGTAAAATAGTTTATTAAAAAAGAAGGAAGAAATATTATGTCTTAGTTTTTTAGATTAAGATTTTGTTTTTGAATATTTTATATGTTTTTAAAATTATATTATACTTTTATTAAAACGCTCTATTTTTTTATTTGCTTTAAGTTCCCATAAACCTTCGCACGACACTGGGTATGAAGCCAGTCACGGGTGTTAGCCGATCAAATCGTTTATGCAAGAAATCAAAAGCTTTAAAGAACTACTCTTCTTTATTAGATTTATAAACTCTCTCAAAACTAAATCTCTCTCTTGAAGTCTTATGGAACATCTCTCCATATAGCTTCTTATATATAGGTGTAAGCTTATCCTTAACCTATTAGGAAAATGATAAATACAAATCTTATCTAAATATTATTTGTGTATCTATCATTATCTATTCTAGCATCTTCTAGAAATGATAGCTTCTTCCTTAAGTCTCGGAATTATCCAACATTCTCCCCCTTAATTCCAACTTGAAATCCGGGAAGCTCGATTGCTTGTACTCCGATTAAACTCTTCATTTCTCTGAACTTGATTCTTTCTAATGGCTTTGTAAGTATGTTCGCCTTTTGTTTTGTGCCTGGAACATGCTCCACCTCAATTTGATCATTCTCCACACACTCTCTAATAACTTGATACTTTGAGAGTATGTGCTTGCTTCTTCCATGGAACACTGGATTCTTGGTAAGAGCAATGGCTTATTTATTGTCAATCCTCAGCGTGATCTTCTCGTCTTTGTTAAGTAGTTCCCTCATTAACTCTTTAAGCCATATAGCTTGCTTTGCGACTTCCGTGGCTGCCATGAACTCAGCTTCGCAAGAAGATAATGCGACGATAGGTTGTTTCTGAGATGTCCAAGTGATTGGTGATGAACCAAGATAAAAGATGTGACATGAGGTACTTCTTCCATCGTCGATATCAATGTTGTGACTACTGTCACTATATCCCATCACTTTGCTTGACCCGTCTCTTTTGAAAACCAAGCCTAAGTTGGTAGTTCCTCTTACATACCTTAGGAGATGTTTAAGAGCTTGTCCATGACATTCTCTCGGACTTTGCATGTATCTACTTAAAACTCCAATAGCGTATGTCAAATCTGATCTTGTGTGAAGTAGATACCTTAAACATCCAATGGTTCTTCTATACTCCGTAGCATTAATCTCTGGTTCCTCTTTCGCTTTTGAGATTTTCGTGTTTGAATCCATTGGTACATGGGTCAAATTACACGATTTCATCTTGGTATCAACTAGGATTCCTTGAGCATAGCTTTATTGTTTAATTTGTATTCCTTCGACTCCTTGAATCACTTCTATACCAAGATAATATGTCAACTTTCCAAGATCTGACATCTCGAATTCTCTTGACATATCTTTCTTAAACTGATCAATGACCTTTCGTGACGTTCCTGTTACGAACAAGTCATCAACATAGATCGCAACAACCACTACAAGAAAATTGCCCTTTTACAACTAACAGAATCGTCGTAAATTGGTTGTAAAACATGGTTTACAATGGATTAGCGACGAATAACAATTCGTTGTAATATGATCGTCGTTAATCGGAAATCGTCGTAAATTGGTCGTAACATTAAGGAGGACTAAAAATCGTCGTAAAATCGTCGTATATTATTCGTCGTAAAATCGATGTAAATTTACATCGATTTTACGACGAATACATTACATCGATTTTACATCGAAACATTACATCGAATTATACATTTTGTTTTTCGACAATCCGTCGTCAATTCGTCGTAATAGGATGAAACATTACATCGATTTTACATCGAATTATACAATTTTTGTTTTGACAATTCATCGTAAATTCGTCGTAATAGGTAGCTGTAAATGGGTTGGTAAATCGATGTAAAATATTCGATGTAAATTCGTCGTAAATTATTGAACGATTTAAAATCGATGTAAATGTTGAGTCGATGTAAACTCGATGTAATACATATTTTCAATTAAAATTAATAAAATTATATTTATAAATTAAAATTTTATAAATCTATTCAAAATTTAAAATAACATTTAAAATACAAAATAAAATTCTTAATATAAACTATTCGGGAGCCGTCGCGGATCTAACCGATCTAAAGAATCATGCCCGGCGACTGCAAAATATCTTCGACAGTCAATCCCGCATACAACAACGGCGGTCGAGCACCTGCTTCTGGAGGCGGCGCTGGTTCGGAAAAAGAATCCGGAACAGCGGACGGTGTCGCAGAAGATGACGAGAGTTGCGAATTAGCACTCGGTCCCGTCTCGAGAAACTGCCGATAGTGTGTCTTACGTGGCGCCATATCTAAAAAAATATTTAAAAATAACTCAATTCCAATATAATATAATTCCATTCCTAACTAATAAGTCCAATCCTAACTAATAAAAATTACAATCCTAACTAACAATTCAAAATCCTCACAAACAATAATATAATTTAAAAAACCAAAAAATAAATTTTTTACCTTTTTCGTAGGTAGAGAGAGGTGATAGTGTTTTAGAGAGAGAGTGAGTTTGTGAGGGAGGAAAAATCTGGTCACGTATATATAGATTTTGTGGTCGTCGTAAAATCATTGGTAATTTACGACGATTTTACGACGATTCCGTCGTAAAATCGTCGTAATATTAAAACCGAAAATTCAACCTATCGAAATTTTTCCCCCACGCGGTAAATTAAATATTTCGATTTCCAACGAAATTACGACGGATTCGTCGTAAAATCGTTGTAATTTTTACAACGAATTTAAGACAAATCCGTCATAAATTCGTTGTAAAAGATTAAATCTATACCCTAAACCCTAAATCGCAATACACATATCCTGGAAGTAAGAACAAAGTATATTTGTGCATCTAATACTTCTAATATTTAACAACAGATTCAATAACGACGATTGAATTTATATCGTCACCGATTTCCTTATCTTACATAATAATGTATAGCATTCGTTCTTATAAGTATATTCGTAACATGCATGACTTAAATAATGTAAATAATTTTGTAAAAACTTAAACTTGTTTATACTATGATTAGAACTTACGTAAAACAAGATATAAGATAAAAAAAACTAAACATGTAAATCAAACCCTAAACCCTAAATTTTAAGTATTACAACGAAATTACGACGGATTCGTCGTAAAATCGTTGTAATTTTTACAACGAATTTACGACGAATCCGTCGTAATTTCGTTGTAATAGATTAAATATATACCCTAAACCCTAAATCGCAATACACATATCCTGGAAGTAAGAACAAAGTATGTGCATCTAATACTTCTAATATTTAACAACAGATTCAATAACGACGATTGAATCTATATCGTCACCGATTTCCTTATCTTACATAATAATGTATAGCATTCGTTCTTATAAGTATATTCGTAACATGCATGACTTAAATAATGTAAATAATTTTGTAAAAACTTAAACTTGTTTATACTATGATTAGAACTTACGTAAAACAAGATATAAGATAAAAAAACTAAACATGTAAATCAAACCCTAAACCCTAAATTTTAAGTATTACAACGAAATTACGACGGATTCGTCGTAAAATCGTTGTAATTTTTACAACGAATTTACGACGAATCCGTCGTAATTTCATTGTAATAGATTAAATCTATACCTTAAACCCTAAATCACAATACACATATCCTGGAAGTAAGAACGAAGTATATTTGTGCATCTAATACTTCTAATATTTAACAACAGATTCAATAACGACGATTGAATCTATATCGTCACCGATTTCCTTATCTTACATAATAATGTATAGCATTCGTTCTTATAATTATATATTCGTAACATGCATGACTTAAATAATGTAAATAATTTTGTAAAAACTTAAACTTGTTTATACTATGATTAGAACTTACGTAAAACAAGATATAAGATAAAAAAACTAAACATTTAAATCAAACCCTAACCCTAAATTTTAAATATTACAACGAAATTATGACGGATTCGTCGTAAAATCGTTGTAATTTTTACAACGAATTTACGACGAATCCGTCGTAATTTCGTTGTAATAGATTAAATCTATACCCTAAACCCTAAATAACAATACACATATCATGGAAGTAAGAACGAAGTATATTTGTGCATCTAATACTTCTAATATTTAACAACAGATTCAATAACGACGATTGAATCTATATCGTCGTCGATTTCCTTATCTTACATAATAATGTATAGCGTTCGTTCTTATAAGTATATATTTGTAACATGGATGACTTAAATCATGTAAATGATTTTGTAAAAACTTAAACTTGTTTATACTATGATTAGAACTTACGTAAAACAAGATATAAGATAAAAAAAATCAAATATGTAAATCAAACCCTATACCCTAAATTTTAAGTATTACAACGAAATTACGACGGATTCGTCGTAAAATCATTGTAATTTTTACAACGAATTTACGACGAATCCATCGTAATTTCGTTGTAATAGATTAAATCTATATCCTAAACCCTAAATCACAATACACATATCCTGGAAGTAAGAACGAAGTATATTTGTGCATCTAATACCTTTAATATTTAACAACAGATTCAACAACGACGATTATACGATGGATTATCATGTTTATACTATGATTAGAAGTTATGTAAAACATGATATACGTTGAAAACTAAACATGTAAATTAAAACTAAATCGTCGTAAATTCGTCGTAGTTTTACGACGATGTTACGACGTAAATAGTGACATCGGTATCACGACGATTTCACGTCGACTCTGAGAATTTGGTAAAACACGGTTTCTTATAGGTCACCTAATTATTTACATCAAATATTTTCGACGTAATTTCGTCGTATATTCGATGTAAAATCGTTGTAATGCTATTCGATGTAAAACCGTTGTAAATTTTCGTTGTAAATCCGTTGGTAATTTCTATAAATACCTTCCACACCTTGATCAATAGTAACTCAAAAAAAAAATACACACTAAATATATATACATATCCACGTTTCCTTGGGTTCTTATGTTGATCATTGTGTTCCCACTTCTTGATGATCTTGCCAACAAAAAATCTTGTGGGATCTTGTTTTCATGTAAAGACAGTCTTCATTAATACCATAGGTGAATGATTCATAGAATTGGACATCTATGTAAATCGTAATATAAGGATGTCCAATTCTATGTATCTTTCACTTATGGTGGTTGGTCTTTATGAATGTAAAAAACTAGACCCCCAGAGTTCTTTGTTGGCCAGATCATCAGAAGTGGGAATACAACGGTTTGCTCCTTAACCCAAGACGACATTACGATGATATTACGTCGTAATATCAACGTAATATGCAGAAGCCATATTCGTCGTAATATCGATGTAAAGTTACATCGATATTACGACGATTTATATTGTCGTCGTAAAATGGTCGTAATTTTACATCGAAATTACGACGACATATATTTACGACGATTTTACATCGAACACATATTTCGTCGTAATGTCGATGTAAAGTTACATCGATTTAAAACGGTCGTAAATTTTCGTTGGAAATTGACAGTTTTCTTGTAGTGAACCAGAAGATCTTTCTCATCTTTTCTTAGATATACAGTTGGTTCCTTCACGCATCTCTTAAAGTTCATCTCCTTTAAGACATGATCGAGCTTTACATTCCAGGCTCTAGGGGCTTGACGTAAGCCGTATAATGCTTTATGAAGTCTGTATACCTTTCTTTCTTCTCCTTTCTTCTCAAAGCCTTCTGGTTGATTTACATAGACTGTCTCATTAAGATCTCCATTCAAGAAGGCTGTCTTGACGTCTAAGTGATGTATTTCCCAACCTCTTGTTGCTGCAAGGGCTATTAGAAGTCGTATAGTTTCCATCCGAGCCACGGGTGCAAATACTTCATCGAAGTCAATGCCTTGTTGTTGAAAATAGCCCTTTGCCACAAGCCTCGCTTTATACTTACTCACCGAACCATCTTCTTTTATCTTGATCTTGTAAATCCATTTTAATCCTATGGGCTTCACCCCATCAGGTTTGTCAACAAGCTCCCACATTTTGTTTCTTATGATGGAGTCCAGCTCGGTTATCATAATTTCGACCCATTCTCGCAGATTCATAGCCTCATAGTAGTTCTCTGGCTCTCCATCAATGGTTAGCAAGAGTTTCTCACCTTCTATTTCAGCTAATAGAATATAATCATCGAGATATCTTGGTTTGTTGATAGCTCGCCCATATGTATTCACGTTTTGTTGATTTTCTGCTGATTCGCCATTCACAGCTTCATCTTCTTCTTCTTCTTCTTCGTTTTGGTTTATAGGTTCAGGATCTTCTTGATGATCATCGTTGTTATCTTGATCATACTCGTTTCCATCTTCTATAAACCCTCCGTGAGACAATTTAAACATGACGGGCTCTCCATTAGTTTGTGTTGATGCAGAAAACCAATCCCAAGCTTTCTTCTCGTCGAATATTACTCATGAGTCGAGAGAGTGTATTAAACCACTTCTATGTGTTATTGTATGACTATTTTACATATACTTTGACGATGTTCATGTAAGTCATCAGCAAAGACGATGCTTGAGATCTTGAACTAACATCAAAGCAAACAATCATAGAAGCTATTGTAGACACGTTTGATGTTTCCTTGGGGGACAGCTAAATAATATAAAATTCCATTATGAGATACGGAACGTTAGATCATTCTCCATTCCAATTCTCAAGTTCCTAATGTGAGAACTTGATACTCTTCAGATTTATGTTTTCACAAAAGTGACATGCACAATGCCTTGAACTGCTTTTCGATTAGATCATACCTAAAGTATGTCATAACGTGAGCCCATCGTTTTCACTTTGGGTAAACTTTTGAATTGTCATGTGCTAGGGTTACTTTTTATCGGCCTTGAATGCTTCCTTATACTTGAAATCCACCTGTTATTCGAAGAGATTCCCACAATTATGTTGTTAGAAAAATAGGTTAGATCTTTATTTGTATTTGCCTTCTTTTACCATATAAAGAAATGATAATAAACATTTTGAAGAATATGTTCCTTAAATAAATGATCTTGAGAAGATTATGAGCATGTATATCACGTTTGTTTTTATGATTCCACAAAATGAGATTTTATTTTTTAATAAATAAACTAGATTTGAGAATATCCAAGTGCTATACAGTAACTTTTCTTCTTCTTCATCATTGTCATTGTCTTTATTGTGATATGCTTGTGGATCGTAAATTGTGAGAATCATCTTTGTTACATGCTCGCATGTTCACCAAGTTCATTGTTTGAGTGTGGAAGATCGAAGTTGTGAACGTTTATGTTGAAATAGCATGTATTCTCTCTTTCATATAATATGGTTTGTACGCACATGCGAGTTTGGATAATGGTTTAAGACCAGTTTAACCATATGGATCATTTGTTTTTCATTTAATTATGTATATAACTAAGGTAGTAGAAATCACGAAGACACAAATTAAAGTGGCTTGCCAATGAAAAGAAAAGTTTTAAATAGCTAAAACAGTAGCTTACAACAACCATTATTCTCAGGGATACATTTTCCATAATAAAAGAGATGAAGTCTTTCAAAGTAAACATAAAATGGTCACAGTGACAAACTGTTACCTACACGAAATGAGATGGACGCAACGCTTAAGACTGTTATAAATTCCTATGAACTCCTAAGCGCTTCCATAAGGCTCACATCTTGTACATGGTCCACATATGTGTAGATCTGGTGAATCTTAGAAGCTACAATGCCTAACTGGATTTCAACTCTGACGATAGTGTTCCTCACCACATTGTAGAAGAAAATGTAGTGGTCGGGTTGATACTTTGGGGCAAACACAATTTCACCTGTACCAGTCATCCCAATAATGTATAGAAAGATACTGTCCCCAACTATATCCCTCCACAAAGGAGGCAATACATAGATATGCTTCGACCACTTCTGATTCTCGGTATCGTCCAAAACACACAGCTCAAGACTTGTAGTACTATGAGTGCAAAAATTAAGCGAATCAGGGAGAAGTACGGCCAGTTTACCATTGCAATTGATTAGATTTGACTTCCCAATCGGATTGTACATGTCCACATCTAGAAACGTGAACTTTTCAGACCTAACATCAAAGCAAACTAGCTTAGAAGTGCCCATGCACAAAGCTAAATAGTACAAAACTCCATTGATGCATATCCACTTAGTATTAGGTAAAGGGCCATGGGGAATCGGACATTCGATCATTCTCCATGACAGTTCTCCATTTCCAAATGTCAAAACTCGATAACCATTGGACACGCGCAATACCTTTAATAGTTTGTCGATCGGATCATACCCTAGATAGGTATGCACCCTAGGTCCCGGCGATGCCACTTTGGGTAAAGTTATGTACTGTCCTGTGCTAGGGTTACAGATCATTGGATTCTCATCTTTACTACATAGCCAGCCGCAGACAGGACGAGAAATCCCAAAAGAAGAATCTTCGGTGGGGATACTCATGTAACGATCTACAACTATAGGAGATGAGTTCTGGTCTGGATATAGAGGCCGAGGTGTCGAGAAGAAGAGAAACTCACCTTTGAGTTGTAAGATGAACAAAAGACAGGGACGAGCAGAAGACATCTTCAGGAACAAATCTGTGAAATCTCGACGGAGGAGAATCGAAGCCCATTGCTTCGAAACGCAACGAAACCTTGCAATGGATATCACAGGCAGTCTCAAGAGTATCTCAACGATGAGATCTGTTGGGATCGCACCAGAGTTTTCTCCTAATCGTGTTAGGCGAACCTCTTCCTTGGAGACGTGACTCTTCCGGTTTTTCATGGCGGAAATTACAACGAAAAGAAATGAAACCCCTAATAAGAGTTCAAATACACAAAACACGATTGCCACCTTTTGGTTCACGTTCTTCCACGATTGTATACATATATATATATAATAATATCAATAATTTCCATAATAGCAATAAAAGCAAAAACAATTATAGGAAATACCAACTGTAATATTTGTGTCAAGAAGCTTTCACAATTGTATGAACTGCCTCTCCTTTCATAACGACAGATGAGGCACAACTTATATACTCGATACAGACTTTTGACCTAAGATACACAAGTACATATATACGAAAGGCCCAATTACGGCCCAATACCCCCCCTCAAGGTGGAGTGTGGAGATTACGAACACCCAGCTTGAACAGAAATTCTTCAAACTCCTTCCGTCCTAGAGCTTTTGTCAAAATATCAGCTAGTTGTTTTGTGGTGGAGACATGTATTGTTGTAATGACTCCACGAACAATTTCATCACGTATGAAATGGCAATCCAAGCCAACATGCTTCGTGCGTGCGTGATAGACGGGATTGGCGGCGAGCTTGATTGCGGATTGACTATCGGAGTGAAGTGGGATCGGATAATCACACGAGATTCCGAGAGCTGGAAGTAACTGACGGAGCCACAGAAGTTCTTGAACCGTATCAGCCATAGCTCGATACTCGGCTTCAGCGGAGGAACGAGACACAACATCGTGTTTGCGTGTCTTCCAGGACAAAGGAGAATCGCCAAGCTGAATGAACCATCCCGTTAAGGAACGGCGAGTAATAGGACAAGATGCCCAATCGGAATCGCACCATGCAGATACAAGTAGTTTCGTATTTGATTGAAGGAGAATACCTTGGCCCGGGTTCTGTTTGAGATAGCGAACAACTCGAAGCGCGGCATCCCAATGTTCTGATTTTGGTTGAGTCATAAACTGAGAGAGAATGTGAATAGCATAAGACAAATCAGGACGAGTTGTGCCAAGGTATATGAGACGACCCACCAATCGTCGATACCGACTTGGATCCGGAAGATCATCGCCTTGTGCTAACGCCAATTTATGATTCTGTTCAAGAGGATGAGAAACCGGTTTGACTCCAAGCAGACCTGTTTCCGTGATGATCTCGAGTGCATATTTGCGTTGACACAAGTACATTCCACTGGGGTTACGAGCAACCTCGATACCCAAGAAATAGCGAAGAATGCCCAGATCCTTCATGTGAAAGCAAGAGCACAAGTAAGATTTAAACTCAGCAATTGCATCTACGGAAGAACCAGTAATTATCAAATCGTCAACGTAGACGAGGACATGAATACGAACTTGATCCTTCTCGAGAGTGAATAAAGAGTAATCAGAAACGTTATGATCGAAGCCATAGTCAATCAATGCCGAGGCAAGTTTCGCATACCAACACCGAGGGGCTTGCTTTAAACCATAAAGAGATTTGCGGAGGCGACAAACCTTAGTTTTATCGTCCGTTCGAAAACCAGGTGGAAATTGCATATACACCTCTTCCTCTAGATCTCCATGGAGAAAAGCGTTATGAACGTCCATTTGATATACCTCCCAATCAAGAGACACAGCTTGTTGGAGAAACGCACGTACGGTGACCATTTTTGCTACCGGAGCAAAGGTTTCATCATAATCAATTCCCTCGGTTTGATTATTTCCGAGAACGACTAGACGAGCCTTGTAGCGTTCCACCGAACCATCTGATTTTAGCTTAATCCTAAAAACCCACTTACATCCAAGAGCAGTCTTGCCAGGAGGTAAAACTTCAACCGTCCAAGTGCCAAGATCTTCAAGAGATACAATTTCGTCCGTGACGGCAAACCTCCATCGTTTATCTTGGATAGCTTCTTTATAACTTCGAGGTTCAATACCCGTTGTAATGGCCATAAGATATGTTTGGTAATTTTCAGAGAACCTCGAGCTTGAGATGTAGTTTTCCAAAGGATAGAGAGTAGAAGTAATTGACGGTTCCTGAAGTAGAGTGGCCACGAAATCAGCAAGCTTTACCGGTCGCTGTTTCTTGCGGCATCCACGGCCCAGAATTTCTTGGGCACCGGAGATATCCGAATGGGAGCTCGGGATTGCAGGTAAATCATCAGCGGTGGTGGTAGTAGCATCAATGGGGATTTCAGCAGCAATTAAATCATCAAAATCTACAGCATCAGAACCAATCGAAATCGCTGTAGCAGGTTCATTATCGGCAAAAAAATCGACCTGTGCAGATGATGAGGCAGACGAAGTCGCTGTATCGGGCGTATCAGCAGCGAAAAATTCAACCGGTGTAGGAGAAAGTGCGGGTGATAGCGCTTCAACTGGCTCATTGACAACAGAAATCGAAGATATTGGAGCAAAATCACCATCATCGTCATCACGGAGAGAAGTAAGTAAATCCGAGGAAGATGGAGACGTTGATGCAGAATCGGAAACAGGGTAAAAGAATTCAGTTTCCAGGAAGATGACATCCCTGGAGACAGAAATCACACCTGTTTCAGTGTTGTATACACGCCAGCCTTTCTTAGCAAAGGGGTAACCGATGAAGATGGATTTGGTGCTGCGACTTTCGAATTTATCTCCGCCATGTTTTTGATTATGAACATAACAGACACAGCCAAACACACGAATGTGATTCATCGGAGGCGCGCGTTGATAGATGAGTTCAAAAGGAGTCTTTCCCTGTAACAGAGTAGACGGTGTGCGATTGATAAGATATGCAGCTGTAAGAGCACAGTAACTCCAAAATTCAATTGGGAGACCAGCTTGAAACCGAAGCGCACGAGCAACATTAAGGATGTGACGGTGCTTACGCTCGACACGACCGTTCTGTTGAGGAGTACCAACGCATGAAGTTTCATGAATTATACCTTGTTGAGCAAAGAAAGTCGATAAAGCCAAGAATTATGATCCATTGTCGCTACGAATTGTCTTGATCGTGCTCGTGAATTGTCTTTCAACAAGACGTATAAAATTTCGGAGATGTGTTTGAGCCTCTTGTTTGGATGGCAAAAGGTAAATCCACACAGCTCTCGAGTAGTCATCAACGAGTGTAAGAAAATATCTAGATCCACAAATCGCAGGAGTTCGATATGGTCCCCAAAGATCAACATGAACCATTTCGAAAGCAAAAGTTGTCTTATTACTACTCAATGGAAAAGAATCCCTTGTATGTTTGGCACGGATACAAATTTCGCATGCTCTGATACCATGTCAAGAAGCTTTCACAATTGTATGAACTGCCTCTCCTTTCATAACGACAGATGAGGCACAACTTATATACTCGATACAGACTTTTAACCTAAGATACACAAGTACATATATACGAAAGGCCCAATTACGGCCCAATAATTTGTTAACAAAAAGTAATCATAGGAGTCAGCCATGTGTCAGTCATGTTTATGCAGATTTAATGATTTTGCAATGTATTGACCTGTGCAAATGTAATGTCTAAAGTTGGATATATACATATTTCCTTTTATTTTGATAATATCCGTATAGATATGCATTAGGATCTTGGATGTGGTACAAATTACTAAAATATCCATATAGACATGCATGAATATATTAGTATTTGTTGTTTAAATGCTAATCTTACAATAGTATTAATACTAGAAAATGTTTCAAAAATGAAAAGATTTAGCTGTGGACAGGAATTCAAGAATTCAAAGATTTAACTTAAACCAAAAAGAAAATAAAAAAGGATTAAAAGTATTAATTTCAATGTAATATTTAAAAGTATTAATTTGTCTAGTGACTTCGTTTTGCTTCTTACATATGTATAGGTGCTTTAAGGGTTTTTGTAACATACCACTGATATTCAAATTTTAATAGTGTTTTTGAAAGAGAAGAGCATTCTCATTTTCCTTGTCTTCAGGATTCAATTGTGACTTGGTATGAGTAATGAGTTTCATTAGTTTCTGCTCCATCAGTTTTGGTATCAGAGACGCGTTATTCCTGAGCAATCATGCCGTTTGAACATGCCGAGCGTAATGAAGCAAATTAGCGGATGATTAGGGAGAGCTTTGATGTACATTTCTCGCTTGTCTTGTCTTTGGGAATCTCGCAGTTCTGTTGTTCACAGAGATTCTTTATATGAATTGTAAGAATCATCTTTGTTACATGCTCGCATGTTCACCAAGCTCTTTGCTTCAGTGTGGAAGATCGAAGTTTTGAACGTTTATGGTGAAATATCATGTATTCTCTCTTTCAGATCATCTGGCTTGGATAATGTTTCAAGACAAGTTTAACCATGCATATGGATCAAATTCGTCATTTAATTATGTATATAACTAACGTAGTAGAAATCACGAAGACACAAAGTGGCTTTCCAATGAAAAGAAAAGTTTTAATTAGCTAAAACAATAGCTTACAACAGAAACTAGAGACCACATTTGTATCCACTATGAGTTCATCTCTCATATCTGGAATAAGGTTCTTTCCCGTTTTGGTCAACCACATCACTTTTTGTTGATTAGCCAAGCTTTATTGCATAGATCTCTACGTCATCTGGGACCATCAGTCTATGTCATTTGGGACCATCGGCCTCACTCTCAAAAGACTAGCAATTCAGACAGTTATCTTTCACACATGGAAGGAAATGAACAATCGTCTTGATCACAATCAAATTGCAACATCTCACATGGTGATCTTCAAGCAAATAGACCGCAACATCTGTGATTCCATCCTGGCACGGATCCACCGGAAAGCATTCAAGAACTTGCTTTTCCAATGATTTACCTATGAATAGTCCATACATCTAGTTTGGACCAAACCCTTCACCGATTATCAATTAGGTTTTTTTATTCTCTTTTTTGGGTCTTTTTTAATTTTTTTTGCTCCGCCGAACAACTTGTAAAGCAAACAGTTCAACTTTTTTGGTATATAAAATTCACATTTTATCCCAAAAAAATAGCTTACCACAACCATTGATTCTCATGGACACAGTTTTTTGGCCATACAATTTTTTTGTTTTTTGTTTTTGTTATCAAAGTGGGTTCTTAATAGATGACGGAAACACTTCATGAGTTTAAATGAGTATAATATAATATATTAAATTTTTATCTGCGAAAACAGCATTTTTATGGATTTAATTGATTCTACCCGTATTAGGGCTCATTTTATTTAAGCAACACTATTTTTCCTCTTGAAACGGAAGGTGAGCACTACTCATGGTTATTCAATGCACAAAGATGATAGGTTATCAATCAGTTATTTTCGAAGGAGATTGTCAAGCTCTTAATTATCAGGAATTTGAATATGACAAGATAATGATTATTACAGTATTTATAATCTCTGCAATAATATTGTAAAGTGGTCTTCTTCTTTTAAAAATTGTCTTTTTCAAAGGTGTGTTACAAAAACCCTTAAAGCATCTTAAATTGATTCTACGTGTTGTTTGGTTAAAATACTAAAATGGATAAACAAAAAACAATTATATATCCTTTTAGATAATTGTTTTGTTTTTGTTTTAAAAGATGTTTTGTAATTTCGCTCATTTTTGTAAATTAAGTTTTTCTGGTTTGATTAACATAATCATTTTATCAATATATAGTAATATATATATATATATATATATATATATATATATATATATATATATATATATATATGTCGTCGATTAAGAACAAATATTGGTCCCGAATGTGGTTTAAACAGCTAAAACTTAGAACAAATATTGCTCCCGAATGTGGTTGAACCACTAATGTAAACAAGAAAATGGACATAGTAACCAGACAGATGAAGCTACGCACCATCAAAGTAACCAACAAATTTTCATACATGAACAATGAAAAAAATACATGATAAACAAGAACTGAATTCAGAATCCATGATATTGTAATACTTATGAAAACTTTGGAGGCAAACTAGCTCCCATGCATATTAAGTTCTTATGAATCTAAATTAAGAACTTACAAAAGAGACTTCAGATTCTCAACATGGTTTAAGAAGGTGTAAATGTGCTGACCTTGAAGAGGTCCAATCCCTTGGATTTCAACTCTTGTGAGAGAGTTTTTCTCCATGTTTAAGTGAAAAATGTAGAAAGGGTTGGACAAGACGTATGGAGCAAACACAACTTGGGTTGTACCAATCACCCCAGCTATGTAAACTTGGGTATTCGCAACTAGATTCTTCCACAGAGGAGGCAATATGTGAATGTGCTTTGACCATTTATGTTCCTGAATATTGTCTATAACCCACACCTCAAGTCTTGTAGCTCTTCCATCATCCGTACCCCAGTCATCTGGACAAACTGCACCTAATTTGCCTTTGTAATTTATTAGAATCGTTGATAGAACACGTAAATCCTTAAGATCTTTGTTGGTAATAAAGTTGAACTTCTCAGACCTAACATCAAAGCAAACTATTATAGAACTTCCCAGATCCCCATCAGTTTCCCGGGCTAAATAATATAATACTCCATTGATGCATATCTCCTTATTGTAAGGGTAATGAGATACAGTACATTCAATCATCCTCCATTTTGATTTTTCATAGCCGACATTTGCATGAAAATGAAATGATTGCCACCTTTGGTTTATGTTTTTCCACAATTTTATCATACACATATATATCTATATAATTATATGTTAAATCTATATAATTAGACAAGAAATATTTGTTTCTTTTTATATACAATATATACGCGCCTGTATCTTTTTTAAATCATTTACTATGTGTAGTTCGTTAGGTAAAAAACTAAATGGAGAAAATAGATAAGACTAGCATAATAAGTTTTTTTTTAACAAAACGTTTTTTTAAAATTATTTATTTTAAAATAAAAAAAGTTCATTTTTAGATTTCAATGTGACTTTCTCTACCAGTTAGTCAAATCTAATAAATTTTGAGTTTAATTCATTGCACGAAAGTTGTTACTTTTCTTTTTGTTCTATTTAGGGCTAGAAGTGTTATACTTTTCTTTTATGTTTGAGATTTGAAGTCCTACGTGACTTCCTTTTACTTCTTACATATATATGTATAGGTGCTTTAAGGGTTTTTGTAAGACACAATTGATCATATAAAAAAATTTAATAGTGTTTTTGATAGGGAAGAGCCTTCTCATGTTCTTCAGGATTCAATTGTGAATCACGAATTATAAGTTTCATAATTAATTAGTTTCCGCTCCATCAGTTTTGATATCAGATACCCGTTATTCCTGAGCCATCATATATGAGATTGACTCACAATTATTTTATGTCCTATATCTATTTCAAGTGTTATCATGTAATATTTTTTCTTCTGTTTCACTGTGCATTGTATATATTGCGATGGGCTTGTGGATCGTAAGAATCATCTTTGTTTTTCTTTTTTTTGTTAAAGTAGATTCATCTTTGTTACATGCTCGCAGGTTGATCGTGAGAATCACGAGCCATATGAATCAAATTCGACGTTTAATTATGTATATAACTGAATTATAGTAGTATTCACGAAGACACAAAAATTGCTTGCTAATGGAAAGAAAAGTTTTTTTTTTTTTGGGATAAAATGTGAATTTTATTGACCAAGAAAGGGAAACGGTTTGTTTTACAAATTGTTCGGCGGATCATAATTGTTAAAAGAGGCCCAAAAAAGAATAAAAAAACCTAATTTAAAATAGGTGAAGGATTTGATCCCACCTAGAGGGATGACCTACTCATAGGTGAACCATTGAGAAAGTAAGTTCTTGAATGCTTTTCGGTGGATCCGTGCAAGGATGGAATCGCGGATGCTGCGATCTATTTGTTTGAAGATCACCATGTGAGATGTTGCAATTTGATTGTGAAGACGATCATTCCTTTCTTTTCATGTGTGAAAGATAACTGTTTGGATTGCTAGTCTCTTGAGAGTGAGGCTGATGTTCCCAGATGAAGTAGAGATCCATGCAATTAGGCTAGGCCAATCAACAAAAGAGTGATGCGGTTGACCAAATTTGGAGAGAACCTTTTTCCAAATATGAGAGATGAACTCACAGTGGAGAAAAAGGTGGTCTCTAGTTTCTGTTTCTCTCTGACAAATGCAATAGACGGTAGGTACACTAAGACCCCAAGATACTAAGCGAGATCTTACCGGAAGGCGGTCTAAGTGAGAGACCCAGAAGGTGAAAGCATGCTTAGGTATGCAGCATTTGAACCATACAGCTTTTGACCATTGTTTGATGCTACTTGATGGCCTGAGTTGTTCCCAAGTCTGTTTTGTGGTGAAGCTTGTAATGGGAGTACTTTCAATGACCCAAGAGTATGAGTCTGTGCCGAGAGACTGATCAGGAACAGCGGTGCCTATCAAGATTTGTCAGAGGCTTATAAGGGCAGTGTTTCGTGATCTAGAGGATGGGAGGATCCAACCTGAATCATCGACACCATCGACCACTGATGCATAATCAGGTATACCTGTGATCATAGGGCCTGCAGGACCAACAAAGTCAATAAGAGGGCCTAGATTATTCCAATTGTCGTACCAATAACTAGCCACTTTTCCATCAGCAATGCTGCATCTCAAAAATCTTTTGGCTAATGGTCTAAGAGCCAGAAGTGCCTTCCATATCCGAGAATTATGGTCAGCCGGTTTTGCATTCCAATAATTATCATGTCTCAGGTGGTGAAAATGGTTCCAAGCGACCCAAAGTGAGGCTCTATTTGCAAAAAGCAACCATATGAGCCGGAGATTCAAGGTTAGATTCCAAATACTGAAGTTACGGAATCCAAGACCTCCCTCAGCCTTAGGAAGACATACCTGTTGCCAAGAGACTTTGATACCCCCTTTCTTTGACGTGTCACCAGACCAAAGGAACCGGTTGCAAAGCTGTTCAATGGACTTAAAGCAACACTTGGGCAAGATAAAAGATGACATCCAAAAGTTTATTGTGATATAGATAACAGAGGAGATTAGTTGTAACCTGCCCTCAAAAGAGAGAGTCTTTGTTGCCCAATGAGTGAATCTTGAAGATATTTGGTCAGTTAATGGAGAGTATTCAGACTTCATGAGTTTTCTATGCAGCAATGGTAGGCCCAAGTAGTGAAAGGGAAATGTTCCATTTACAAAACCAAATACAGCAGTCTCTTCAGCCTCTAATGTGCTCAAACCCGCAGTGTAAACCTCTGATTTTTCAATGTTAATTCCAAGAGCAGACAAGCTCTTAAAAGTGTCAAGGACATATGTGATACCTAGAAGCGAGGAGGGTTTTCCATCATAGAAGATCATTAAGTCATCAGCAAAAGCAAAGCTTGAGATCTTTAGGTTCTTAGCCTTTGAATGATAACCGATAGTTCCATCTGAAAATTTGGCTTCAAGAAGCCGAGATAAGACTTCCATAGCTATTACAAACAAAGATGGGGATAGGGGATCTTCCTGTCTTAGCCCTTTGGAACCGTTGAGGTATCCGCAAAGGCTACCATTGACATTTATGGAGAACTTAGTAGTTGTAATGCATTGCTTTACCCATTGAACATACTTAACATGGAAGTTTGCAGCCTCCAGCACCTCCAAGATGAATTCTCACTCACTGTATCAAACGCTTTCCTCAAATCCACTTTCAGAACACCTCTCCTAGAGGTATTCTTTTGACCAAATCCCTGAACAAGTTCAGTTGCTAGTAGAACATTTTCAGTCAAAAATCTCCCTTTGACAAAAGCTGATTGAGATGTAGAGATCCAGTGAGGCAAAATCTGCTCAAGTCTACGGGCTAAGATTTTAGAAATTACTTTATATAGAACATTGTAGCAGGAGATTGGCCTGAAATCTGTGAGTTTCTCAGCGTTTGGCTTCTTTGGAATTAGTGTAATAGATGTGCTATTCCATTGCTTGAGAAGATGACCAGAATTGAAGAATTCACTTACTGCTACTTATTCCGTTGCTCGGCGGGTATCTCGGTGTAGAGACACTTAGCCGAATTTTCCACTTGGCGCAGAAATCGTTGAATAGCGTTGATATAAACTGGGGACCGTTATCGGTGATAATATCGTACGGAAGTCCATGTCGGCAGATGATGAATTTCTAGACAAACTTCTGAACGTCGGAAGCGAGGATGAAGGGATATGCCTCGGCTTCTACCCACTTGGTAAAGTAATCCGTCATGACGAGGATGAATTTTTTCTGCGTGGTGGATCGTCTGAAAGGACCGATGATGTCCATCCCCCAGCGCATGAATGGATACGGGGCCGTTGAAGTGGTTAGCAGCTCGGTAGGAAGGTGTATCATTGGGCCGTGTCGTTGACATATATCGCACCTTGCGACGAACTTCTCGCAGTCTGCTTGCATGCTTGGCCAATAATAGCTTGCTCGTTTGATTTTCAGGGCTAGAGATCGGCCACCCGAATGATTACCGCCATCGCCTTCGTGTATTTTCTTCATGACTTCCTGGATCTCATCGCCTGAGATGCATTTGAGAAGGAATCCTGCCGCACTCCAACGGAACAGTCCATCTTTGATAAGTATGTAGCGAGCAGCCCGCATTTTGAGTCGTCGAGCGGCCCATCTGTCCGCCGGGATGTCTCCATCGATGATGTACATTTTTATCTCTAGCGTCCAATCGGTGGGCGTCTGGTCGTCAGACTGTTCGAGGTTTATCGGCTCGTGAAGCCCGTCTGTTTGTTCTTCCGCTTCGTTGTCCGATTGGGTTGACTCATTGGTTTGCGGCGGGTTATCGTTGTCTTCGATGATAGTGGCATGTTCGAGCTCGGTGTCTTGATCAGGCTCGATAGTCGGAATCCGTCTTTGCCGGCGTAGGATGGGTTCGGTCGCAGGATTTTCCTCGCAATCTCGTCTACGGGTTGTGATAATACATTGCTCCGTACTTCCAATACTCGGCTCTGGTATACTTTCGACTGGAATCGTTAGCCTGAGATGAGGGTCTGAGCTTGAATCTAGAGCGGCGAGTGCGTCGGCTGGAGCGTTTTCTCCACGTGGTATCTTGGTTAGTTCGAACGAATCGAATTCTGCTGCGAGTTGCTTGACGAGCTTGAGATACGCATCCATTCGATCATTTTTGGCATCGTACTCCCCGCTAAATTGACTTGCGACGAGCTGTGAGTCGCAGTAGGCATGTATGCGTGTTGCACCGATGGCTTTGGCTAAACGTAGTCCAGCAATTAACGCTTCGTATTCTGCCTCGTTGTTTGATGCGTTGAACGCCAGGCGGAAGGATTGCTCTAAGATTTCTCTCGTCGGAGATTTGAGGCGAATGCCTATTCCAGAGCCACGGTGAGATGAAGATCCGTCGACGTGAAGGGTCCATTGTTCGGCGGTTATGACATCGGTGTTGACGTATTCCGGAGATAACTCGATGAGGAAATCGGCAAGGACTTGCGACTTGATACTCGTTCGGCTCTTGTAATCGATGTCGTACTCGCTGAGTTCGATAGCCCATTTAGCCAATCGACCGGACTGGCTCGGACTATGTAGGATCGTCCGGAGTGGCTGATTGGTTAAGACGGTGACTGAGTGTGACTGAAAATAGGGGCGTAGCTTCCGAGCCGAGATAACAACGGCGAGAGCCAATCTTTCAAGAGTCGGATATCGTCCTTCAGCACCGTCGAGCGATTTGCTGATATAGAAGATTGGCTTTTGTTCTCCCCGATCTTCCCGGACAAGGACCCCGCTGACCGCCGAGGTCGATATCGCGATGTTTAGGTAAAGAGTCTCGCCATCTTCGGGTTTTGCTAGAACCGGTGGGGTTGACAAGTATTCCTTGAGCTGTTTGAATGCTTCTTTGCACTTATCATCCCACTCGAGATCTTTGTTACGGCGTAACAGTTGGTAGATGGGGAGACACTTGTTGGTAGATCGGGAGATGAACCGATTGAGTGCGGCGATACGTCCCGTTAACCTTTGCACTTCCCTTCTCGTCGTCGGAGAGGGTAGGTCAAGGATTGCCGAGATCTATTTAGGATTGGCTTCGATTCCTCTTTGAGTTACGATATACCTAAGGAACTCTCCCGAGGTCACGCCGAATGTGCATTTGGTCGGATTAAGCTTCATGCCGTACTCGTTTAGGATGTCGAAGCAGGTGTTGAGGTGTCCGGTGTGATCCTTGGCGATTAGCGATTTGACGAGCATATCGTCGATGTAGACTTCCATTGTTTTGCCGAGCTGGCTGGCGAACATCCGATTAACGAGTCGTTGATAGGTTGCACCGGCGTTTTTTAAGCCGAATGGCATGACCTTGTAGCAATAGATACCACGATCGGTAATGAAGGAGGTGTTCTCACGATCGTCCGTATGCATGAGTATCTGATTGTAGCCCGAGAAGGCGTCCATGAACGAGAGGAGTTCATTCCCAGCGGTGGCTTCGACGAGTCTGTCGATATGTGGGAGTGGGAAGCTATCCTTTGGGCAGGCTTTGTTCAGGTCGGTAAAGTCGACGCAGATCCTCCATTTTCCGTTCTTCTTCTTGACAACGACTGGCTTTGCTAACCAGTCCGGATACCGTACTTCTGTAATCGATCCCGCGCTAAGTAATCTTTCGACTTCATCGTTAACAGCCCGAGCCTTCTCGGGACAGAGCTTGCGTCGTTTTTGCTTGATCGGCTTGAAGGTGGAATCAATATTGAGCTCGTGGCTCGTTATCTTTGGATTGATTCCGGGCATGTCTGTGATTGTCCAAGCGAAGGTCGATACGTTCCTTTTGAGGAGTCGGATCAAGTCTGTCTTGATGTCTTCATCGAGCTCGGCTCCGACCCCCATGCATCTCTCTGGATTGAAGTCGTCGATATTGACTTGGACGATTGTTTCGCGCCGTGGCAGGTCGGGGTCATTCGGAATTTTGTTCTTTTTGATGATGTAAGTCCGGGACGCGGTCCTTAGTTTGCATTCGTTGATGAAACATGTTCGAGACATCACCTGGTCGCCTTTAAGGGTGAAGTTTCCGGAAGGTGTTGGGAACTTGACGCACTGGTGATATGTTGACACGACGGCTTTCACCGAGAATATCCACGGTGTGCCAAGTATCACATTGTAGATTGCAGGTTTGTTCAATACCAGGAACTTGACCATCCGACATAACCCTCCGGTATACATGGGGAGTTTGACCGTTCCGTCGGTCATGGTTTGCTAGCTTGAGAATCCGGTGAGTGGTTCGATGTTCGGTCTGATTTGACTGTCGGGAAAGTCCATGTTCTTCAGCGTATCCTTGAAAATCACATTAACCGAGCTTCCAGTGTCGATTAAGATTCGCCCGACTACAACATCACCGATGAGTGTTTCGACGACCAGCGGATCGTTATGCTGCATATGGAGTCCTTCTGTATCGGCCTCAGAGAAGGTGATCGGCATTCCGCAAGGTGAAGTCTGGTGTGTATGTTTTGCAGCTACTGCTTCCTTACTGTACGTCTTTAGGGCTCGGACGGAATAGTTGCATGTTTCCAATGCGCCCATGATCATGTTGACACGCTTCCGAACCTGCGGAGGTTGTTGAGCCTCCACGTTTTCCTCCCGATCTCGTTTCGGTTGTTCGTCGTCTGTTTTATCTTTAGGCTGCTCGGTAGACTTGCTCGGTTTGAAGTTACGTCTTCTTCCGCCATCGTTACGACGAGGTCTATTCGAAGGTTGGAAGGCTCTTTCGACTGGAACTTCCCCCTTTTTGTACTTCATCATCAGGAATTCCTATAAGTGTCGGAACTCTTCGGTTGAATGATTTCTAAATCGGTTGTGGAAATTGCAGTATGGTGCGGATTCGGTATCAGGCTCCTTTGGTTCGTCCGATCGAACCCAAGTGTTTGACCAGGACTGCTGAGTTTGGACCGTATTGACGGGTTGCTTTGGAAGAACGTACTGTTTATCCTTTAGCAGCGGGCTGTTTCGTGAGTGCATACCGCCTATCTTTCTCGGATCTTTCCTCTTCTTCCATGATGAAGATGTGCGCCCTGTGTAAAATGTCTTCCAACGTCTTTGGATTGTTGCGTTTGATCTCCTTGTGGAAGTCTGATTCGTACCATGTCGCTTTATAAAGAGCCTCGATTGCAGCTTCGTCGTCGATCGTACAGTGGGATACGACCGCTTTGAAACGTTCCATGAATTTGCGTAGAGGCTCGTCCTGCTTCTGTTCGAGGGCCCAGATTTCGGCGTTCTTTGTTTTCTGCTTGATAAATATGGTGAAGCGTTTGAGGAACTTGGTAGTGAGCTCGTTGTAGCTGTTGACTGATTTCGGCTCGAGCGTCGAAAACCAATTGAGCGCGGTTCCGGATAGGTTCTCAACAAACAACTGGCACATGGCTGCATCTTTTTCGTTTTCCGATCCGAAACGAAAGCGATTCATCGTGATGACAAAAGAGGTCAGGAAATTCTTAGGATCGGTAAACCCATCGTATGGCGTGATCTTGACCCTCTCCAATCGCCGGACTGGAGTGTTGATGACTCGGTCCGTGAATGGGGTCCTCTGCGACTCCTAAATCACTCAGTCGATCTCTGGCGCTGAGCTCGTCGCCTGGTGGACTTTAGAACGCATGTCTTGTAATTGGGCCTGGACCTTCGCGAATTCCAGGTTCATGGCGGCTTGATCCGAGATGTAGATCTCCGAATCGGCTGCGGATCTCCTAGTTGGTAGATCGGTCACACCCGGGAGTTGAGCGTCGGTTAGGTCGGGCAAGAGGTTTCGGCGTAGTGCGTTTTCGCTGGCGGGGGTGATCAGGTTTGGATCGAGGGTACCGATCTGGTTTCGGCGTTCAAAGTGGGATGCTATTAGCGAAGCGATCTGCTCTTCGTTCTTTTTGTTGATTTTTGCGAACTGTGCTGCCATGGCTTCCATAAAGATGGTCGGGTCTGTGAAAGCCGGGATAGCTGGAGGCGGTGGAAGAGTCCTTGGGGGATTGATCTGAGTATCACTTCCAGTAAGTAAGGTCGGAGAGGGTCCTCCTCCGGTTGTTGGTAGTTCGGTATCGGTTGGATTTAGTTCGTCAGTCCGAGGGTTTTGATCGTTGTTTTCTGAGCCGTTGATGTTGACTACGGAATTGTCGATTGGAAGAACCATCGCCGAACTCAATCAAACGATATCCGAAAGTACTGTTCTATTTAAATCTTTCCCCACAGTCGGTGCCAATTGTTGACCCGTAAATCACACAAAAGGGGTAAAACAATACTTTAATCGGAATCTCGTTTATTGATCAAGAGTCGGCGTTACAACAGAGTTTAGTAAGATTGCAAAGATGGAGAATTTGAAATCGGTAAGTAGCTCTCTTGAATTCTCTCTGATCTCTGCGGAAGTTGTGGATTGCTTGAGGAATGAGCCTTCTCCCCTATTTATAATGTTTTGAGGCGGTTCCTAGGGAGAATATTTCCTTTTCCTAGTTCGATTTGGAAAAGGAAATATCCCGGTTTTCTCTCCGAGATAAGGATCTTTTCCTAACATCTTGAGGATTCAGTCGAATAGAATATTTCCTTTTCCGAGATCGATGGAAAAGGGAAATATTCCGGTTATTTCCTGTTGTAACGGACTGGGCTCGCGCTGGGCCTAGATCGATGACCGAGATGGACTTTATCGAGATTTCGAGCTCAGCCCAATGTTTTTGAACTGGCTTGTCCTCGATCCAAACCATCGTAAATCGATCTTGATCGAACCAGTCTCGATTCGAACTGAGTTAAACCAGGGGGTGCTCTAACAGTTTTCAGACATAATTAGTGTTTCTTCTATAATGGTGGTCTTGTGTGAGAGAATAGTGTAATACCAAATTAGAGAATCATTGCTCAGTATGATAAACCAACCAAAACCTTTTTAGTCATTGGTCTTTGTAGCCACGAGTAAGAAATAGAAAACCATATATATAGTTTTCTTTCCATATATAGTTTTTGTTATAGCTCCAGATTGGCCGTAACTTTCAGAAATGGTGGTCTGGTGTTATAGATGTAATACCAAATTAGATAATCACGTTCAAATTAAATAAAAAATAAAGAACCATTTTTGGGAGTGAACCTATTTATTCACCCCTCTTTTTCTATCCAAATAAAATATGTCAATTAACTTAAACAAAATAAAAATTAATATCAATGAGACCGTACCTTCTCTTTAAACAAAAATTAATATCAGTGGGACCGTACCTTCTTTTCAAATAAAATTTAAACAAAATAAAAATTATTAAACAAAATAAAGATTACTCAAATATATAAACTCTAAACCATAAACCATAAACCATAAACCATAAACTCTAAACTCTAAACTCTAAACTCTAAACTCTAAACTCTAAACCATAAACCATTAACCATAAACCATAAACATAAAACCATAAACCATAAATTCTAAACTCTAAACTCTAAACTCTAAACTCTAAACTCTAAACTCTAAACTCTAAACTCTAAACTCTAAACTCTAAACCATAAACCATAAACCATAAACTCTAAACTCTAAACTCTAAACTTTAAACTCTAAACTCTAAACTCTAAACTCTAAACTCTAAACTCTAAACTCTAAACCCAAATATAAAAATAGTTACATAATTACCACCATAACTTTTATTAAGATAATATTAATTTTTATTTTGTTTAAATAAATTAGATGTCATATTTTGATTGGGTAAACAAAAAAAATTAAATAAAGAGGTTCAACCCCTAAGAGCATCCTCAATGGGAGGTTCTTAAGGGGTTCTTAACCCAAAAATAAAAATTATGAACAGTGTAAGAACCGGTTCTTAAATAAGAGCTTTAAGAGCATATCCATTTGTAAACCCCTCTTGGGGTTCTTAACATTATTTTAATAGTTTTTTTTATTATTGAATAGTTAAGAACCTTTGTATATTTTACTCCTCCATTGATGAACCCCTTAGGGGTTCTTAAAAATAAAAAAATAATATTTTTTTTTCCATTTTTATCAATGATCATATATAATTCACTTGATATCTCACTGATGATTACTGATCAAGTAAACCAATACCTCCATCTTAAAAAACAGATTCACCAGGTTCATTTGCATCGAAACACCTCCATAAAAAAAACAGCAGTTTGACCAGTTTCATATGCATTTCTCTAAATTCCAATCACTCTGATTAGCTATCAATCTCCATCATCATCCCTTAATCAAGCTATAACCAACAGATTCTAAAACATCTCTGTTCAAGCTATCAATTTCATGGCAATTTCTTTTCATAAAATTCAAAGATAAAGAGTGAAGGAGTTTTCTTACATTGCGTCTTCCATTTACTCGACCTAGCCGGGTACTAACGTTAACAATACGAGCGCCCTGAGGAGACGGTCTCATCAATGGTATCATAGCTTTTATCATGTTTTTGGTTCCTAGGTAATTAATGGACATGACTGTCTCAGCGAATTCAACCGAATTATCTGAGCCGAGATTGTAGTTGACACCTGCGTTGTTCACCTGAAAAATTACAGTCATACAAATGCGTATAATCGGCTATAAGAAACTCAACTCTGAAACCCTCTTCTTGGTGTCTCAAGGATTTAAGTGCTTCAAGACCAGCATCCACGTTTCTGGATGTAAGAACAACGGTAAATCCATGGCTCGCAAGCTGTCTTATGATTTCGAGCCCAATTCCTCAGTTAGAACCGGTCACCACTGCTACATTTTCAGAAGACCACCATCTACAAAGAATTCAATGCCTAATCACAAGTAAAATTCAAGAACATATAATTTTTTGTTTTCCAGTTTCTCCAAAACCTATAAGTACCAACGGTGCCAATTCAATCTGTTCAAACAATAGACCAGGAAAAATAGAGGCAATGGTATGAATACAAACACTCGATCTTAATCTCCATATCCAGAACAATAGAAACCTACACTCATCAAACAATTTGACAACTAAAACATTGTATGAGAACCTAGAAATGGAAGTGAAATTAGAGATTAGCACCTCAACGTTAGCACAATGCTTGTGAAACTGAGATTATCGCAGAGCAAATCGCAATGATATTGGGAACCAAACCAGTAGAAGAAATCAGGTTCGATTCATACCTCTGAGAAAGATTTGAACATCTGTCAACTGCACCTGCTTCGTCGTCTTCCCGTTATTCGCCCCCAATAACCTCTTTATAACATCATCCACCACACCATCTTCCATCAAAATCAAACAATGAAAACCTCAAACAAGCGACGAACAAAAACCCTCAAATCAGCGATGAACAAAAACCCTCGAATCTGAAACACCGGAGGAAACAAAAATCGAAACACCAGATGAGATAAGAGTTTCCGTTTTCGACCTTCAGTTTCGTAACACCGTCTCCGATCAAGGTGGATTCAAAATCACCTCGTTGTACAGAATCAATAGAGAAAGCGAGGAAGAGAGAGAGATAGAAAAGGTTTGTGAAGAGAAAAATAATCGAGAAAAATGGAGAAAAAAAATTCGTCCAACCATAACCCGCTACGTCGCCTTAAGAGACGGTATCTTAAACCTCTCCGCTAAGGAGCCGTTCTTAACTTTTATACCCATTTTCATTTATTTTTAATCCTAAAAATGCTAAGAATCCCTTCTTATTTTTCTAAGAATCCTTGATGGAGGTGGTCTAAGAACTGGTTCTTACACTGTTCTTAGCCACGTGTCAACCTCTAATTCGCCGGATTTTTTTTTTACTTTTTTTTTTAATTTTTCTTAACTTTAACTTAAAAACAAAAAATTCTTAATTTTTTTTTTAAAAACTTTTTCTTAACTTCAACTTTAAAATTCTAAACATTTTTTTACATATTAATGAATTGGAATATTTACATATTAAATTTTTTTTTTTAAGATTCTAAAATTCTAAACTTCTTCTTCCTGAAACTTCGGCAATATTTTGAATGTTTTAAAATTCATGAAATGCAATATAATTTTGGTTTTACATATATATATGTAAGTGTACATGTGGATCTCACTTATTCTACATATATGCCTACAATATAATTTAAAATTCATGAAAATGCACACGTGGATCTCACTTATTCTACATATATGCCTACAATTCTCGCCAATATGATGGGTGTTCGAATTATAATTCGTGATAGACAATTGCATCAACAATTGAAAGCTGATTTGGTTGAGCATATATGGCAAAAATTTGGACGTGATCAAGATAATAATTGACCGTTCTTTTGTATTTTTTTTTCTAAATCTATATATGTTTAAAATGTTATGTTTTTATGTCAACTATGTTTAATTAAAAATATAAACTATATTTCAAATAAAACAAAATTATTAAAAAAAAAAATTTTAAGAACCCTATTAGGGGTTCTACCATTGGAACAGTGGTTCTTAACTTAAAATTTATAATTACATATTATTTAAAAAACCCAAATGGGTTTCTCCCATTGATGATGCTCTAAAATAAATGGGACATGAATTTTTCTAAAATAAAAATTATACGTTTTGCTAAGCGGAATAAGAGGCTCGAAGCTCATGAGTCATGAGACTGGGATGATAAACATGTGCCAAGTAAAAAACACTAGACTAAACTGTAATGTTTTTTGTTTCTAGATATATAAAAATCTCTAATTTTCGAAAATCATAAAGTTGAGTCGCCTAAATTAAACATAGATTGCTTATATAACGAAATAATAAGGTAGAATACCAAAGGACCAAAGGCTTTCTTTCTAGTCAAACAAGCCGAATACCATATCATCATCACTCTCTTCCTTGACCTCCTCCTAAAGATGAGACATCAAGACCATAGATTAGTGTTTATAATAGCTTAATGGTTACAATAATATATGATCGAAATTAGTAGAGAATAGTATATACAATACCTTCTTCTTCTGCTCAGCTGCTGGGGCTGCTTGAGTGGCTCCTCCGGCTGCAGGCCGGGCAGTGGAAGATACGGCCATGGGAGGAGCACCAGCACCAGCAGCAGCGTTCATGACGAGATCATCGATGTTTCTGTTCTGACAAAGCTTAGCAAAAAGACTAGGCCAGTATGATTCAATGTTCAAGTTGGCTGTTTTCACCAATGTTGAGATCTTCTCAGCCTGTATGTATTCAGATCAGAGCGTGTCAGATGCAAATATCAGCTTCATTGTCAACAAGTTACCAAAACTGATTTACGCACAAAAACAATTTTATACAAAAGATTGAAGTGAGAAATCTCATGATGATGGTACTATTAAAGAAGCTAAGTAGTATATCGTAACCGAGAAGGTAAGACCATCTCCAACGGGGAGATATAATGGGGGTTCTTAGAGAATTAGTGCAAAAAAATTAAATCAAAAACCCAAATAAATGTAAGAGTCGGTTCTTATTTAAGAGCTTTTAGAGCCCGACTCTTACGATGACGTGTCCACAAATAATTGGTCACGAGTTTTTGTTTTTGTTTTTATTTTTTTTATTCTAAAAAATTGACTCTCTCTCTCTCTCTTGTATCTCAATCGCCATCTCTCTCATTTGATTTCTCTCGATCTTCTTCTTCGGCATACTTTTCCGGCGGCTGAAGGTTATTCTTCCCATTTCCCATGGTGTGTGAGTATATTATTAGAGTAGAATAGAATCACGGTTATGTGAAGTAGAATAGAATCACGGTTATGTGATTGTAAACTGGAAAGCAGAGTCAATGTAACATTGAGACTAACATGAATAACATAATCACTTTCCGTCTTCTTCTTCTTCATTGCTCAACCAATTTTTTTTTTTAAGAACTCCTTAGGAGTTTTACCATTGGAGAAGTAAAAATTATAGAGGTTCTAAACTTTGATTTTACCAAAATTTATGAATAAACAATTGGTAAGAACCCCAAAAAGAATTCTATCATTGGAGATGCTCTAAGAAGCTGGAGCTAATTAAAAGTACTAACGTTGACGTCGATTCCATCATCGTGGAGGATAAGAGCGGCGTATGTACATGCGAGCTCACCTGTGGCCATTGTAGCTGGCTGCCTTGAGTCAAACGTAAAGAAGAGAGAGAGAGAGAGAGAGATTCAGAAATTTAGGGCTTATAACGATTCTCTATTTATTCCGATCGAGTTAGGGTTTCTGAACTTACCGGCATTCAATTGAATATCATGTGCGGCCCACAGAAAATATGGGTCTGGAACTTTATGGCCCACATATAAATTATTCGGTTTCAAAAGCAGACCCAATAAAGGAAAAGCCCAATAAAAGGCCCATTAAGAAACGAAAGATCTTCCGGAGTCTCGTCCTCAAGGCTGAAGCCATGTGGAAACATCACCTCCAATACCACTATTTGAAAAAAAATAACCAACACTACCATCACTTAATCTCAATACCACTTTCTCCTTTTAATGAATAAGTAAAATTACAAATTTGCCATATCCAAACCCAGCCAAATACCCTACCCAAGTTTGATCCAAACCCAGCCAAATTCGGTTTGATCAAAAAAAAAAAAAAAAAAAAATAGGAAAACTCGACGCGGGAGGAATCCAGATCCGACGTCGGCGCCGTCGCGTCTCCGGCCAACAGTCATTGCCTCCGTCGCGAGTCCGTCGATCCCCAGCGAGGTTTGTGCTTCTCTCTCGATCTCCATTGAACTCCATTGAACTCTCTTTGAGCTCCATTGCATTGGAGATTTGAGATTCAATTGATGAGTTTGCACATTGTTGTTTATCAATGATTCTGGGTCGATTGGGACTGTAAGTTGAGTAGAAATGCATTTTAGAGGTAGAGTCGTTGTGGATTGTATGCAGATTGGAACCCGAAATCGAATAAATATGTGTTCCTGCGCGAGGAGAACTAGTGACAACTAGGTATCACTGTGAATAATCATATATTAATTAAAATGGTGGTATAACAGAGGACAACTTCGTAATACTGTGGACAACTAGTGTAAAACTGGGTACAACTATAAGTATATATTGAGTTGTTTGGTGTTGTTTTCGCATGATAGAATGAGCAACATCATCTGCATCTATTATAAATGGCAGGGGTGCATTTATAGTGTAGTGTTGAAAGAGGAGATAACTTTGGAGAATGTAGAAGGTAGGCTATACAAGAAGCATGCGTTAGATGAAAGTAAGGTTAGATTGGAATTGAGTTACTTTCCAATGGTGGTTGGATGTGAAGAACATTTGAGTATTGATGATGATGATGATCTTGTTGGCTATGTAATGACCGTTGATAAAGAGAATCGTAGACCTGTTTTGAATGTGGAGGTCATGACTAGACCGGAGTTGCCCTCGGAACAGTCGATAGCGGGGAAAAGCTCGTATGGTATGAACTATGACCATCGAAGTGATGATGAAATAGGACCTAATGCCTTGACGTTGTACGTAGACAACAGACAAGCAAATGAAGAAGAGGAGGTGAGTGAGGATGATGATGATGTATTGGAGGATAACAGTATGAATACATCGGGTATGCGTGATGAATATTATGAGGAAGCACCCGTTGTTGAAGGTAGTCAGTTTGTAGCTCCATGGGAAGACGGTTTTGGTGTGAGTGTGGGTCAAGAATTCCGAGGTAAGAAGGCGGTTATAGAGTTGGTCCAGAAATTGTCATTTCTTAACTCTTTTGATTATGTTATTAAATATTCTGATAGAACGCGGTGGATGGTTAAATGTTCGATACAAAGATGTAGTTGGGGTCTACGAGCAACAAGGATTGATAACACGGATATGTTCTCGATTAGAAAGTATACGAAGATGCACACATGCAACCGGGCTGATCAGAGTGCAAGCGTTGATAAGAGGAGAGGCTCAGCACAACTAGTTTCATCTTATTTGAGTGAGAAATATCCCGGGAAACTCGAAACTCCAAGGCCTAATGTCATCAGGGAACTAGTTAGGCAAGAATATGGTGTAGAAATATCATACTCGACGGCGTTGAGAGGGAAAAATCAAGCGGTTTGTGATATGCGTGGTAGTCCTGAAGATGGGTACAAGATGTTGTATCATTATTTGTACGTCTTAGAGGAGGTCAATCCTGGAACGATAACTAGTGTGGAACTGGATGAGGCAGGAAAATTCAAGTATCTATTCGTAGCTTTGGGAGCTAGCATTGAAGGGTTTGCATGCATGAGGAAAGTGGTAATTGTGGATGCAACTTTCTTGAAGAACGAATATGGTGGAGTACTAGTTTTCGCCGTTGCTCAAGATCCTAATCGTCACATTTATCCCATAGCGTTCGGTGTACTCGATGGTGAGAACAATGCGAGTTGGACATGGTTTTTCGAGATGTTGAAAAGCGTTTTAGGCAACGTAGGGGAGTCCTCTGAATTGGTATTTGTGAGTGATAGAAATCCAAGCCTCATCAACGCAATAGCAAACGTGTTCCCACAAGCTCGGCATGGGTATTGTTTATGGCATTTGGCCCAAAACGTGAAAGGTAATGCTTCTAATGCAAACAAATCCGTAGTGGCTTTCAGATTCCAGGAGTGCGGTTGGGCTCACACAGAGGCTGAGTTCTACAGTCGTTACAACATGTTTAAGAGGAGATTTCCTTCCGCGGCGAAGTATGTGGAGGAAAGCACCGTGAAGGAAAAATGGTCAAGATGTTTTTTTCCCGGTGCCCGATACAACCTAGACACGAGCAATTCTGCGGAATCTCTGAACAACACTTTTAACAACGCGAGGAAGTACTCCTTAATACCCATGCTGGATACTATCATTGCAAAGTTTTCTGATTGGTTTAACGAGCATAGGAAAGAGGCCGTGTCAGGACATGTTGATAACAAACTGGTGCCTTTGGTTGAGAACTTCTTGCATGATAACTGGGCTACTGCTAAAAAATTAACCGTGAGGGAGGTAAACAGTTACGAGCTCGAATACGAAGTCGTTGATATTGATACTAATGTTTATTTGGTGAACTTGGAAAGGAAGAGTTGCTCTTGTAGGTTCTTCGATATTCAGAAGTATACTTGTCTCCACGCACTAGCAGCATACATCTCATTCAGGAAAAATGGCGGTGGAGTTAGTTGTCGTGATACCCAAATAGAAGTCCATGAGTTGTGTTCGAAATATTATTGGACGGAGTTGTGGGCATTGGCTTATCACAGGTCCATTTATGTTGTCCCGGATATGTCTGCATGTATTGTCCCCGATTACATCAAAGAGAAGCAAATCCTTCCTCCGGATCGCAAGATAAACAAGGGTAGGAGGAGAGTGACGAGGTTTCCATCAGCAGGAGAAAGGCGTCATCAAAGGACACCGAATAAAAGGCGTAGAAGAACACTACCCTGGATTTTATTTGGAGATAAGAACTTGTGATCTTTGTTAGCTTTTGTTCTGTAAAACAACTCAGTACAACTAGTATTTCATTATGTAAAACTACTTATGTCCTCGAAACAACTAGGTATAACTCGGTATCACTATACTTTATCTTTAGAGATTATGTTCTGGTAGAAACAACTAGGTATAAGTCGGTATCACTATACTTTATCTTCAGAGATTATGTTCTGGTATAAACAACTAGGTATAACTCGGTATCACTATACTTTATCTACAAGGTGCACGTAATTATTCAACCGACATAAAATACTTGAAATGATTTTGGTGTCGAATAAAATACTTGAAATAACATCAAGAGAGTAGCATTAAAAAATGAAAATATTAAATTCCAATCTGAAAATGAGTTGTTGTGGAAACAGTTACACAACAATGTCCTTGTAGTTTAAAAAGCATTTACACAGTCATAGTCAGTTTCGGAAGACCTACTAACCTAAATACTGATTTGACGCAAATGTCTGCATAAAACAATCAGAACTATATGTCTAAGCACTTATCTATTCTGTAAAACTAGTAAAACATATCTTAAGGGCAAGTAATACTAGATAAACATAAAACCAGCAAAAGTACAACTATGACCCAAACTCGTAATACTAGTATCCTCTGGACAACTATGACCAAATATTTTGAGGGAAATTCGAAATTTCAAATTTCGAAAGTTTAAAAAAAAAAATTCAATTTTTCAATTTTTTTGCCAAGGTTTCAACTTTGACCAATATTTTTATTTTTGCCAAGGTTTCTTTTGTCTCCAAAAATTGAAATCGCAACTCTCTCTCTCTTCTCTCGCTCTCTTCTCTCTCTTTCCTTTTCTCTTCCTTCACGAAATCTAAAATCGAAATGGGAAGTAGCTATCACCACACAGACAACTTCTGCGATGAACCATACGAGGAGGAGAGGAAGCGCAGTAAGGAGATGAAGCGGATGAAGGAGCATTTCGACATGCGTGGCTTCATCGCCGACGCCCAATATGGGATTCCAACGAAATGCCCCTGTGGTGGACAAATCAAGCAAGATGTCTCCACACAGCCAAAGTTTCGGAATGATTTCGACACTTTACCGGGCAGTAGGTTCTTCACCTGCAACGTATTTAAGGTAAAAGTTCATTTCTAGGTTTTTTCTGGGGAATACTAGTTAAACTAGGTAAAACTATTTGAATGTTCTTCGACGGATAACTAGTAAAACTAGGTAAAACTATTTGAATGTTCATTGCTAGGATGATGGACTCCACTTTCGCCAGCCGTGGGTTTTTGGTGTCGAGAAAGAGATCTCGAAGCTAATCCGGAAGGTTGAAGAGCAGAGCAAGAAGATTGAAGAAATGCAAAAGAAGATTGAAGAAATGCAAAATGAGATTTAAGACCTATTATCTAAAATATTGTATAAGACATATTATGGGTTGTAATCCCAAAACTTCCTTTCTATTTTGTATAAGACATATTATGTTTGCTCAGCTAATCTTATCTTATCAATGGCTTTGTTTATGAGAATCTTGTTTTACGAACATAGTATTACCAAACATTACCAAGCATTACGAACATAGTATTACCAAGCATTACGAACATAGTATTACCAAACATTACCAAGCATTACGAACATAGTATTACCAAACATTACCAAACATTACGAACATAGTATTACCAAATATTACCAAGCATTACGAACATAGTATTACCAAACATTACCAAGTACTACCAAACATTACCAAGCATTACGAACATAGTATTACCAAACCACCACAAAAGTTTAAACAATTCATCTTCATCACGATTCATCTTCATCTTCATCACGATCATCTTCCATAGATGCTTCCACCACAGCCAATCTTGCATCAAAATCATTCACCTTCTCTTGTATCTCTTTTATGGTCTTCAAGATCTCGGCCAATTCGGTTGGAGGTGTTTGCACCGGTGGGGCCTCTAATCGTTCCATCTCCTTATCCTTTTTGGCACGCGCATCAACGTCTTGATCAAACAGGTCTTCAAAGAAGATAGTGTAACCTCCGGCCAGGCGATTGATCCAACTATCAACCACGAGATCATCTTCATCACGATCCTCGTCTTCCTCTAAGATTTGATCCAATAGCATCTTTTCCTCTCTCAGACTGATTAAAACGAGGCTGTCAATGTCCTGCTGTGAAGGAATCAAATAAATGTTACCAAACATTACCAAATGTTTCCAACTCAAATAAATGTTTCCAACTTAAATAAATGTTTAGATGCAAGGTACAACTTACCTTAGTAGTACCAAGTTCTTCATTGATCACCTCAATCGAAAAGCCTTTCATATCTCCTTTCTTGAACTTCGACTTGCACATCCTCGGACACATCGAGTCTGCTTCTGGGACACTCTCCCTAAATCGCTTTCCCAATTGAGGAATCGCCTCAAACGCTAGTAGCTACAAAACAATTATGAGTTGTAAGACTTACTATGAATTAAAGAAACATCAACATCAACATTCTCATAATCATTGTACTTACCTCCAAAGGAATACAAAATCCAGGAATGGGCCACTGTGTCCCTGCCTTCACCCCCCCTTTGGCTTGAAAATGTTCCACCGTGTGCATGATCTCCTTCACCATGAAGTCGTAAGAAAATCTCCCCCAAGGAAATGTCCTACAATAGTCAAGATCTTCCACAGCCCTTTTAAACACTTCCAAAACGTCGGGTGCACCATCTCCAGTCTTCGTTTGTGCACAAACTATACTCGAAAGGAAGAACAACACAGCCATCTTCAATCTGTCATTACCACCTCCCATTTCTTGAAGCTTTGCTTTCACATCTTCCTGCCTCACCGTTCCCGTACCGAAATGACGCGTGATGAAATTCATATTACCCCTTTCCTTATATCCAAGAGGATAGTTTCGGCAGTTCAAACCCGAGATCAACGCGTGTTCCCTGAGGCCATAACGCACAGGAACTCCATTTACAACGAACCACACTTCCTTCGTCTTCAGGATCTCGGCTGTTCGCAACACAAGCATCCACATGCCCTGAACCTTGTGGTTATGGTCCTTAGGCATGTGGAACAGGTGTTTGAACTGAGGATGCGAGACAAACCATTCCCTCTCTCTTTTGGTCAGGGGCGGGTTCAGGCCGTCAAGCGTTTTGAACACGTCTTTGAGATAGCACCGTGTCCCTACCTTCACAGGATGCTGATAGCTGCTAGTAGGGAGGTACAAACTCTTTGGTTTTAGTGCCATAAACCTCTGCTCAATCTGCAAAATAACAATCAACTTCACTCAGTTATACAAGAATCATGCCATACAGTTTTACCAAGTTTTCCTAGACTTACTACTATAGTTTTACCAAGTTCTACAGCTACATTTTTACCAAGTTTTCCAAAGTTATACTAATATAGTTTTACTAAGAATTCCCCAGTTATCCTATTTCTCACAAGTATCACGAATATACCAAGTAGAGTTACCAAGTATTTCCTAGTTGTTCTATTGCTCCAAGTATTACTAGTTTTCCCTATTGCATCTTACCTCACTCTCCCTCTCCGATCCAGATTCAGATTCGGTTGCTTCTGTTGATTCTCCACTCGAGTCATTGGCTATCTCCTTGCCCTTGGCTGCTGCCTCTCCTTCTTCTTCGTCTTCTTCACCGCTCTCTTCTTCTTCTTCTTCTTCTTCTTCAGACTCCTTCTCTTCTTCTTCATCCTGATTCGTACACCCACCACTCGTAACGGCCACCAGAGGAACCGAAGATGAAGCATTCACCACCGGAGGAACCACCGGAGTAGAAGCTTCGACCACCGGAGGAACCACCGGAGTAGAAGTTTCGACCACCGGAGGTACCACAGGAGGAACCACCGGATTCTTCTTCTTCTTCGCATAAACCTTCACTTTCGAAGTAGAAGCTTCGACCACCGTCTCCGGAACCGAAGATGAACCTTCCTCCGCCGTCGGAACCACCGTCTCCGCCGCATGCAAATCCCCTACATCTTTTGGGCCGATCTTCATCTTCTTCCTCGCTCTCTTCTCGGGATTCTTCTTCTTCGACTGCTTCGCTTTCGCCGCCCTCTTCTCCGCCGGATTCTCCATCACTTTCGACTCCTTTGATCCGCTTTTAGGGTTTCCAAAACTTCTCTTCGACCGTCGGGTTTCCACCATTGTCTGAGTGAAGGAGGTGAATGCGGGGAGGGGAAGGGATTTGGGGAGAATTCCTGAGTTTTTCCGAGTTATGCGGTGGGTAATCGATTTATGAAATTTGCAGAAACTTGAATTTATGAATTTTGAAGAAAAAATAAACTGAATCGTGTGAAATCGGGTCAAAATCGGGTCAAACCCAAGTTTGCAGAAATCGTCTGTAATCGGGTGGGGAATCGGATCACCCCATGTAAAACCTGTAAATATCATTATTTTGGTCTGGTTTTTTGGTAAGTTACTCATTACAGTTATAACAAGTAGATTTGAGATTAAAATCTCAGAAAAGTGGTATATGAGAAGAAGACCCAAGCCATGTCTCCTCCTGCTGTAGTCACTGAATCCGCCGATGCCATCGCTGAAGAGCTCGAGAAGAAGCTTCTTGTGAGACTTTCTTGGACGATTTTGTATTTTATTAATTTTGCTTCGGTTTGTAAATCTTACGCCCGGGGGTTTTTTCAGGCTGATGAACCGATTTTGGAAGATGTAAAAGATGACGAAGAAGATGATGATGATGACGAAGAAGAAGAGGAAGACGACGACGCTCAAGGTAAGTCTTTAGAAATGGTGAAGTGTGTTTGGCATATGAATCACATTTGATGGATATGCTCGATCATGTTTCTGAGAAAGTTGCCTCTTTTTTTCCCAGATTCAGTTAGAGAAATATAAATCATGGATATCCGAATTGTTCTTGAAATGGATTGAAGTTTATGCGTAGGTGTAAGCGGAAGTTCGAAGCAGATCAGAAGTGAAAAGAAGAGCAGGAAGGCAATGTTGAAGCTCGGTATGAACAGAGCCGTCCCTACACTGTAATGAAAAAGGCTTTTGCCTCAAACTCCCGAATTATATAAATTATTTAGGGCCCCTCTTTTTTCAATGCATGTGTTGTATCATAGTGGTTAGTGATTGTTATGAGATCCTTGGTTCCCGAGTTCAAAGGCAGCCGAATGTCCATTTTTTATATATATATATATATTTTTTTAGACGGGAAAGGAAAAAAAAATTGAGATTCTAAAAAGGAAATTTGTTTTTAACCTAAAAATCGAGATTCTAATTGGAAAAAAAAATGAATTAAAGTCTATAAACCAAACTATTAATAGTATAAGTAAGAGTTTGTAGCCAGAAGGTATGGATATTGAAGTGCTTGTTTCTTAGTTGAAAGGACTTGGTTTTTTTCAAAATTATAGAAAAACAAGATTTGAGAGTGCAAAATCAGAGGTTAAACAAATAGCAGAATCTATGGAGATTGAAACCATATTCCCTGGAAAAAAAAGAAAACGTGTCAGCATAAGAAAAAAGGTTTTTTGACGAGGAATCAGAGACAATTGACGAAACTGTGAATTTATCTTCTGAAGAGAGCTTTAGAATTTCTTATTTCCTCCAAGTCATGGATCAAACTCTCTATTCTCCTGAGACAAGATTTGAGCACTTTCAAAAGTATGAACAAACATTTGGTTTCCTATTTGATTTGGAGAAATTGAAATCAGCAAGTGATGATAGTTTGATGACAACGTGTATCAATCTTGAAGCCTCTTTGAAGCATGGAAATCATTCAGATATTATTGGGGATGATTTGTTTTTTGAACTAACAATTCTAAAAGAGTCTTTGCCAAGAGACTACAAGAGACCCGTTGAAGTGTTGAATTATTTGAAAGGAATGGAAGAGTGTTATCCAAACTCATGGATTGCTTAGCAGATAATGTTGACGATTCCAGTTTCAGTTGCTTCTGTTGAAAGAAGTTTTTCAAAGTTAAAGTTGATAAATTTTTATTTGCGATCAGCTATATCACAAGAAAAATTGAATGGCCTAGCTATCATATCTATAGAAAGAAAACTGGTTAGGAACCTCGATTATGAGAGTTTGGTAAAATAGTTTATTAAAAAAGAAGGAAGAAAGATTATGTCTTAGTTTTTTAGATTAAGATTTTGTTTTTGAATATTTTATATGTTTTTAAAATTATATTATACTTTTATTAAAACGCTCTATTTTTTTATATGCTTTAAGTTCCCATAAACCTTCGCACGACACTGGGTATGAAGCCAGTCACGGGTGTTAGCCGATCAAATCGTTTATGCAAGAAATCAAAAGCTTTAAAGAACTACTCTTCTTTATTAGATTTAGAAACTCTCTCAAAACTAAATCTCTCTCTTGAAGTCTTATGGAACATCTCTCCATATAGCTTCTTATATATAGGTGTAAGTTTCTCCTTAACCTATTAGGAAAATGATAAATACAAATCTTATCTAAATATTATTTGTGTATGTATTATTATATATTCTAGCATCTTCTAGAAATGATAGCTTCTTCCTTAAGTCTCGGAATTATCCAACATTCTCCCCCTTAATTCCACCTTGAAATCTGGGAAGCTCGATTGCTTGTACTCCGATTAAACTCATCATTTCTCTGAACTTGATTCTTGCTAATGGCTTTGTAAGTATGTTCGCCTTTTATTTTGTGCCTGGAACATGCTCCACCTCAATTTGATCATTCTCCACACACTCTCTAATAAATTGATACTTTGAGAGTATGTGCTTGCTTCTTCCATGGAACACTGGATTCTTGGTAAGAGCAATGGATTATTTATTGTCAATCCTCAGTGTGATCTTCTCGTCTTTGTTAAGTAGTTCCCTCATTAACTCTTTAAGCCATATAGCTTGCTTTGCGTCTTCCGTGGCTGCCATGAACTCAGCTTCGCAAGAAGATAATGCGACGATAGGTTGTTTCTGAGATGTCCAAGTGATTGGTGATGAACCAAGATAAAAGATGTGACATGAGGTACTTCTTCCATCGTCGATATCAATGTTGTGACTACTGTCACTATACCCCATCACTTTGCTTGACCCGTCTCTTTTGAAAACCAAGCCTAAGTTGGTAGTTCCTCTTACATACCTTAGGAGATGTTTAAGATCTTGTCCATGACATTCTCTCGGACTTTGCATGTATCTACTTAAAACTCCAATAGCGTATGTCAAATATGGTCTTGTGTGAAGTAGATACCTTAAACATCCAATGGTTCTTCTATACTCCGTAGCATTAATCTCTGGTTCCTCTTTCGCTTTTGAGATTTTCGGGTTTGAATCCATTGGTACATGGGTCAAATTACACGATTTCATCTTGGTATCAACTAGGATTCCTTGAGCATAAATTTCTTGTTTAATTTGTATTCCTTAGACTCCTTGAATCACTTCTATACCAAGATAATATGTCAACTTTCCAAGATCTGACATCTCGAATTCTCTTGACATATCTTTCTTAAACTTATCAATGACCTTTCGTGACGTTCCTGTTACGAACAAGTCATCAACATAGATCGCAACAACCAGAAGATCTTTCTCATCTTTTCTTAGATATACAGTTGGTTCCTTCACGCATCTCTTAAAGTTCATCTCCTTTAAGACATGATCGAGCTTTACATTCCAGGCTCTAGGGGCTTGACGTAAGCCGTATAATGCGTTATGAAGTCTGTATACCTTTCTTTCTTCTCCTTTCTTCTCAAAGCCTTCTGGTTGATTTACATAAACTGTCTCATTAAGATCTCCATTCAAAAAGGCTGTCTTGACGTCTAAGTGATGTATTTCCCAACTTCTTGTTGCTGCAAGGGCTATTAGAAGTCGTATAGTTTCCATCTGAGCCACGGGTGCAAATACTTCATCGAAGTCAATGCCTTGTTGTTGAAAATAGCCCTTTGCCACAAGCCTCGCTTTATACTTACTCACCGAACCATTTGCTTTTCTCTTGATCTTGTAAATCCATTTTAATCCTATGGGCTTCACCCCATCAGGTTTGTCAACAAGCTCCCACATTTTGTTTCTTATGATGGAGTCCAGCTCGGTTATCATAGCTTCGACCCATTCTTGCAGATTCATAGCCTCATAGTAGTTCTCTGGCTTCCATCAATGGTTAGCAAGAGTTTCTCAACTTCTATTTCAGCTAGTAGAATATAATCATCGAGATATCTTGGTTTGTTGATAGCTCGCCCATATATATTCACGTTTTGTTGATTTTCTGCTGCTTCGCCATTCACAGCTTCATCTTCTTCTTCTTCGTTTTGGTTTATAGGTTCAGGATCTTCTTGATGATCATCGTTGTTATCTTGATCATACTCGTTTCCATCTTCTATAAACCCTCCGTGAGACAATTTAAACATGATGGGCTCTCCATTAGTTTGTGTTGATGCAGAAAACCAATCCCAAGCTTTCTTCTCGTCGAATATTACTCATGAGTCGAGAGAGTGTATTAAACCACTTCTATGTGTTATTGTATGACTATTTTACATATACTTTGACGATGTTCATGTAAGTCATCAGCAAAGACGATGCTTGAGATCTTGAACTAACATCAAAGCAAACAATCATAGAAGCTATTGTAGACACGTTTGATGTTTCCTTGGGGGACAGCTAAATAATATAAAATTCCATTATGAGATACGGAACGTTAGATCATTCTCCATTCCAATTCTCAAATTCCTAATGTGAGAACTTGATACTCTTCAGATTTATGTTTTCACAAAAGTGACATGCACAATGCCTTGAACTGCTTTTCGATTAGATCATACCTAAAGTATGTCATAACGTGAGCCCATCGTTTTCACTTTGGGTAAACTTTTGAATTGTCATGTCACTACAAGAAAACATGTGGAAATCCGATGGAAATTCCGACAGCAATAATTCCGTCGGAAATTTCGGACGACTTTCCGACGGATTTCCGACTAACTTCTCATCCGTCGGAAATCCGTCGGAAATATTAACCCGTCGGAAATCCGTCGGAAATTCCGACGGATTTCCGACGACAATAATCCGTCGGACACTTTTCGACAGATTTCCGACGACTTTTTGACGCATTCTGATGTTGCCGACATACTGCCGACGGATTTCCGACGACGTTCATCCGTCGGCAATTTCCGACGGATTTCCGACGGATTTCCGACGGATTTCCGACGGATATCCGACAGATGCCGACAGATACCGACATGGTTGCCGACATGGTTGCCGACATCGATAATATCTACTTTATATCCGTCGGAAATCCGTCGGAAAATGGACAAAATTTTCCTTATAAAAACGTTTCCACCCTTCATTTATAATCACAACAAAAAAAAATCTCTGTTATCTAATTCCTTACGAAAATGTCTTCTTCAAATCCTTATAATTATTTCCGATCATGGATGGACAAGCCTCATCAAATTCTGGACACGGGCCTAGTTACGGAGGAATTAAAAAAAGGTCTACAGGAATTCATGGCATTTGCGGGTATGCAGAAGAAAGAAAAAAAAACCGGTAAAATCTATTGCCCTTGTACCAATTGTGGGAATCGTAGATTTATCGTGATAGATGAAGTATGGTCACATTTGTATTGTCATGGGTTTATGTCGGGTTACAAGATTTGGTATTATCATGGAGAAAATGATACAATGGTGGATAATTATGCTAGTACTAGTGAACATTATATTGGGGATAACACTAGCTTAGAAGAACCCGCAATGGAAGAACAAAGTACTGTAGGTCATGTTCAGATGGTGAACGATGCATTTCGTGAAAATATACCATCGGTTGCTGAGTATGGAGATAGGGGAGAAGAACCTAATTTAGAAGCTCGGAGATTCTTTGATATGTTAGACGCTGCTAAACATCCGTTATATGATGGGTGTAGAGGTGAACATTCCCCTTTATCAACTGCAACAAGGATGATGGGTATAAAGACGGATTTCAATTTGAGTGAGGAGTGCGTGGATGCAATCGCTGATTTTGTGAAAGAAATTTTGCCAGAAGATAATCTTGCACCGGCATCGTACTATGAGATACAGAAACTTGTTCAAGGTCTAGGATTGTCGTATCAGATGATAGATGTATGCATAGACAACTGTATGCTCTACTGGAGAGAGGACGCAGATCGTACGACATGTCGTTTTTGTTGCAAACCTCGGTATAAGGAAACAGGTGGAAGAGTGCCAGTGCCATATAAACGGATGTGGTATTTACCGTTAATAGAGAGATTGAAGAGGTTATATCAGTCAGAGCGCACAGCAGGAGCAATGAGATGGCATGCAGAGCATACAACAGATGGACAAATCGCCCATCCGTCAGATGCATGAGCATGGAAACATTTTCAATCCATTTATCCCAGCTTTGCGTTTGAGGCAAGGAACGTATACCTTGGATTATGTACCGATGGTTTCAGCCCTTTTGGGAAGCACGGCAGAAAATATTCTTTGTGGCCAGTAATTGTAACACCTTACAATTTGCCGCCATCTTTGTGCATGCGAAGGGAGTTCTTGTTCCTTAGCATTCTCGTTCCTGGACCAGAGCATCCGAAGAGATCACTTGATGTGTTTTTGCAACCATTGATTTATGAGCTGCGAATGTTATGGGACCAAGGTATTGAAGCGTTTGATGTTTCTTGTCACCAAAATTTCATCATGCGGTCGGTACTTTTGTGGACTATTAGCGATTTTCCAGCATATGGCATGTTATCAGGATGGACAACGCACGGAAGGTTATCGTGCCCGTACTGTCAAGATAACACTGATGCGTTCCAATTGAAGCACGGACGGAAAACGTCTTGGTTTGATTGTCATAGGCGATACCTACCTAGCGATCATCCTTATCGTCGGAGCACCACATTGTTTAGGAAGAACCGGAAAGTATTTGACGGTCCTCCTCCTGAGTTAGATGGTGAGTATTTGTTGACTCAGTTTAGAGATTTTGGTGCAGAGAGGACCGTTGATTGTGGTGGTAACGGACATCATCCTGTTGATGGTTGTGGCAACGTTCATAATTGGCACAAGAGGAGCATTTTCTGGGATTTGCCTTATTGGAAGAACCATCTTTTGAGGCATAATCTGGATGTCATGCACATTGAGAAGAATTTTTTCGACAACATTATGAACACCGTTCTCAATGTCAAAGGGAAGACGAAGGACAATCTGAAGTCTAGATTGGACTTGCCAGACATTTGTTCTCGTAGAGCACTACATGTGACAGAGAACGGGAAGCCTCCGGTCCCGGCTTTTCGTTTCGATGAACCTTCAAAGGCCGAGTTTTTTTACTGGATTACCGAAAGTGTTAGATTCCCGGACGGATACGCATCTAACCTTCGGAACTGCGTTGATCATGGAGAAGGGAAGTTTACTGGGATGAAGAGTCATGATTGTCATGTGGTGATGCAGCGCCTCCTTCCATTTGCCTTTGCATGTCTTCTACCACGTAATGTCCACGAAGCAATTGCAGGTACAATCATGAAATTATTTATTTACTACTTTATACAATATATACTTCATTATTTAATTATTCATTTGTTATCCATATATTGCAGGGATTGGTGCCTTTTTCCGAGATATATGTTCTCGCTCTCTTACATCAGACGGTATCCGAAATCTTGGGGCTAATATACCTGTAATCCTTTGCAATTTGGAGAAGATATTTCCTCCTTCATTCTTTGATGTTATGGAACATTTAACAATTCATCTCCCTCGAGAAGCAGAGCTTGGGGGCCCGGTTCAGTACCGTTGGATGTATCCTTTCGAACGGTATATGTTACATCTAAAGAAGAAGGTGAAAAATTTGAGTAGAGTGGAGGGTTCTATCGTCGCACAGACCATCAATGAAGAAACCTCACATTTTGCCGAGTCCTACTTTCCATCACAAGTCAAAAAAAAGAGTCGTAGAGCAGCTCGACATGATGACGGAGGCGTCCTACCTTTCTATCCGGTCGATGTACCTCATATATTTTTACAGATTGGACGACTTAGTGGAAAAGGCAAGAAGAGGAGACTTTCACCACAAGAGCGAGAGCATTTGCATATGTATATTCTCACAAACTGCGACGGAGTTGATGAATATGAGAGGTATTATATATTGAACATAATTATTAATTACGTATTGGGTTTTTGATTATATATATATATGTACTAACGTGATAATTGTTTCAATCTCACAGGATGTATATGGCTTATCAACGTTTTGCATTTCCTGACAAAACAGAGGACGAGCTAATCGAGCTCAAACAGGAAGAGTTCGGACGTTGGTTAAGAGATTATGTAAGTCTTTTAATTGCCTTGTTTTTAGCAATCATCATATGTAATGAAAGATTTAATTATTTGAAGTATTTTTATTTTAATTGTGCAGGTGACGACAGAGAAGGCTAACGGACAAACATTTCCCACGTGGTTAGAAGAAATTGTGAGATTTCCACTAGCAACCGTGCAGTCACATGTGATGTATAGCACACGGGGGTACGCTTTTAAGATTCTTCGGGATGATAGGAGTGCGACAACTTCAGATTACGGTGTATCAACTCAGTCAGGTGATCTTGTATACTATGGTGTCGTACGTGAGATTTTCGATGTTCAGTACCCGGGAATGCTCGGTCTAAGATGTGTTGCATTTTTATGCGACTGGAACGACCCATTAGTAGGAAGCGGTGTGCGACACGACCAATTTGGTGTTACATCATTACATAGCAGAAGAAAACTCCAGAGATACGAGCCATTTGTACTTGCATCACAAGCAGACCAGGTTTGTATTTCTTTTATGTTAATTTTTAATTAAGTTTTGTTGCATTCCCGTGGTTAAATTTGTACATGATGTAGGTATGCTACATTCCCTATCCGCGGGTGACAAACAAGCAAGACCCGTGGGTTACAGTCACATCGATAAACCCGAGAGGTAGAGTTCATGGGATGTCTGATCATGAACCCCTCCAACAAAGCTCCGTAGGTTTGGGTTCAATCAAGCATTCCCTTGAGGTCGAGCTTGTCGTTGATTTCACCATACAGTCAGACGATCGAGTATTTGAGGATTCAGAAGAAGAATTTGACGAATTTGGGGAACCTTCCGATTCAGGAGAATCAGATTACTCATCATCGGATTGACAGTAGTTTTAATTATAAAATTTGCACCGTAAAATATGTACATATATTTGAACTAGAATTGTAATGTGTAATATATCAGTTATGTCGAAGTTTTATAAAGTTAGACATTTGATTAAGTGTAACAAAATCGGAATTTTGCAACAAAAAAAATATTATAACTTCTATATAAATTCTATATAACCTATTTTATATACATCATACAAGTGTTTGAAAACTTTTGCCACAAAAAAAAAACATATACCCTATACCCTAAACAAGATTTTTAAATATCCGTCGGAAATCAGTCGGAAATTTCCGACGGATTTCCGACGGATTAAGCTGCCTCGGATAAAACCTGGGTTATATCCGAGGGATTGATTTTTCAGCCGATGCAACTGAATCCGTCGGAAATCCGTCGGAAATTTCCGACGGTTTTCCGACGGATTGAGTTGAATCCGTCGGAAATTTCCGACGGATTTCCGACGGATTCAGTTGCATCGGCTGAAAAATCAATCCCTCGGATATAACCCAGATTCAACTAAATCCGTCTGAAATCCGTCGGAAATTTCCGACGGATTTCCGACGGATATTTAAAAATCTTGTTTAGGGTATAGGGTATAGGTTTTTTTTGTGGCAAAAGTTTACAAACACTTGTATGATGTATATAAAATAGGTTAACCTTGTATATACATCAAGAAAATGTGTTATATAGATTTTAAAATTTTTGATGGAAGTGTTTGTATAAGTTATAGTATAAGATATTGTTGATTTATGTGAAACGATATGTTTTGATGTTGTATAATTTTTAAACTAATGCAAACCCTGTAATATTGATGAACTTAATATATTTATTGAATGAAACATGTAAATAACATGTCCCTAAATCATATAAAGAAACCCTAAACCCTAAACCCCAAATATACCCTAAATCCGTCGGAAATCCGTCGGAAATTTCCGACGGATTTCCGACGGATATGAAAAAATAGACACGTGCTTGTTGACTGACCAATCGACAAACATGCAAGGAATATACCTTATCCGTCGGAAATTTCCGACGGATTTCCGACGGATATGAAAAATTAGACACGTGCTTGTTGACTGACTAATCGAGAATCCTTATCTTCTCCAATCCGTCGGAAATTTCCGACGGATTTCCGACGGACATTGATATTTTCGAGGAGACCGCGGGAATATCAACCGCGTAAATGAAAGACGTGTGGGATCACGACTTTTGAATTTTTTGTTAATTTACTAACAATTTTACCGTTTTCCGCAGGGATCACGACGATGTTCTTCAGTTGGGAGGCGGCAACCAAGGACGCCGTTCTCGGAGTTCTCGGTGTACGCCTCCTCCGGGACCAACGAGCTCGGGAACTCACATCCCTGATTCCCAGCAATCCGCTGCTCGGAGCCACCTTGAGATCGAGGAGCTAGTCCGGCAGCCTAACCGGGGCCATTGCATTCGACTCGACCCGAAGTTTGAGGACGGCACTTGGTAAGAAAATTTGTGTACATTATTTCAATTTATTTAGATTTTTAAACTTAACATATTTATATATTTTCATAATGTTTTCAGGTTTAAGCTGTCGACTCAGGTCACCAAGTCGATATTACGGATGCTCCACAACATGTTGGACAAACCGTACAAGAAGTATTCGGACATGCCTGCCGAGGAGAAAGACGTGTGGCACCGGACTTTCGCGGTACGTTCTTTATTGATATATTATTTATTTTGAAATTTATTTTGTCAATTTTTCTTTTTGATATGTAACAAATTTTTTTTAAAAATTGTAGCAAGAGTTCACGTGGGACTCTCATCATACGCGCGAAGTCATTGACACATTCGACAAGTATGCCGCAAACTCGTACTCGAAGCACATGTACGAGTGGAAACAGAAGTGGAAGCAGAACAAAGACAAGCCGAAGGACCTTGACGACGACGTCTGGAAAGGCTTCTGTGAGTACTGGAGTAGGCCTGCGACAAAAAAGACCTCCGAGCAACATTCGAAGAACCGAAATAGCCAACGAGGCGGGAAAGGGGTCTACATCCACAACGCGGGCGCAAAGACCATCGAACGGGAAGCGATGGAAATGGTAAGTTTAATTTAAATTTTTTATTGTTAATTCTGTTTTTTATATTTATTTAACTTAACAAATTTTCGCAGGCGAGAGCATCTGGTTCCGAACCCGATTATCTTCAACTCATCGAGAATAGACACACCAACAAGAAAACCGGTCAGATACAGGACTTGGGGATGCGGGATGTTGTCGAGAAGAGCAAGAAGACGAAGCTGGACCGTGAACTATCATCGCAGCTCACTATCGAAGGATCGTCGTCCTCGAACTCTTTGTCCCGGGAAGAGATAAACCAGATTGTACTTGAGGTAAGTTTTAATTTCATTTCGTTTTTTTTTTTTTCGTTATTTATTTATTATCGGTTTTAATTATTCGCAGCAAACCCGGCAAGTGAAAGGTCGATTCGCTGGGTTAGGCACCCTTCCGACCCAGGAATCTTCTTCCTCGTTTCCTCGTTATCCTTCGGAGTACCGGGTAGAAATCGAGAGGCTCACCCAAACGGTGAAAGACCGTGACCAGCAGGTTGAAGAGCTACGGACGGAGCAACAGACTACCACCAAGAAGCTCTCCTGCTTGGAGAAGATGATGGAAAAATGCTTCCCGCATATGTTTCGGGATAATAATCCCGACGACGGAGATTCTCCAACCGTCTAAATATTTGCTTTTAATGCTTTTTTTTTGAACAATTTATTTTAATGTGTAATGACTTTTTTTTTAATTTTGTTTAATGAATTTATATATTTATTATTTCTATTTTTAATTTATATTTCAAATTTCTATAATTTTAATATATAAATTTCCAAAAAATAAATAATTAAATAAAATTCAAAATACCAATTCCGTCGGAAAACCGTCGGAATAAGTTCCTGTAACATCCCGATTTCTTGTATATGCGGAGAGGCTTATAAGAATTGATTTGGCTACCTATGACACCAAAGTGCACTTAGCTTTTCCGATCACTTGCCCGAAAGAACTCCAGAGTTAAGCGTGCTTGAGCTGGAGTAGTTTAAGGATGGGTGACATTCCGGGAAGTTATTCGCGGTATCGTGTGAGTGAGGACAAAACACGGGGAAAGATCACGTGGTGATTGCAGGGTCAGTAAACAAGTATTACAAGCCTCACGGATTAACGCACCGGCCGTCGGACAAGGGTGGGGCCCACGGGCCGAGATAAGGCATGGGTCCCACGGGCCGAGAGAAGGCATGGGGCCCACGGGCCGAGAGAAGGCATGGGGCCCACGGGCCGAGAGAAGGCATGGGGCCCACAGGCATGGGTGGTCGGGGCGTTATAGTTACCGTCGTAAATCCTTCGGAACCTATTTCCGACGAAGAACCGACGGACTTCCGAGACAACTTCAGATCAAATTATCAGTCGTAACACCGTCGAAAATAGTTACCGTCGGAAATCCGTCAGAAATATCTTCCGACGGATTTACGACGGACTTCCGACAAATTCATTCGATAATCATCCGTCGGAAATTCTGTCGGTAATATATCCGTCGGAAATCCGTCGGAAATTTCCGACGGATTTCCGACGGCATTTACGACTGAAAACCCGTCGGAGTATCCGTCGGAAATCCGTCGGAAATATATCCGTCGGAAATTTCCGACGGATTTCCGACGGCATTTACGACTGAATATCCGTCGGAGTATCCGTCGGAAGTCCGTCGAATATCCGTCGGAACGGACGCGGTCGGAAATCCGTCGGAAATGTCTGACGGCTTTCCGACGGCAACAATCCGTTGGAAATTTCCGACGAATTCCGACGGATACCATATTTCCGACGAACTGTAACCGACAGCTTAAATCCGTCGGAAATCCGTCGGAAAAGGCCCTTTCCGACGGATTTCCGACGGCTTTGGCCGTCGGAAATACCCCTGTTTTCTTGTAGTGTGTGCTAGGGTTACTTTTTATCGGCCTTGAATGCTTCCTTATACTTGAAATCCACCTGTTATTCGAAGAGATTCCCACAATTATGTTGTTAGAAAAATAGGTTAGATCTTTATTTGTATTTGCCTTCTTTTACCATATAAAGAAATGATAATAAACATTTTGAAGAATATGTTCCTTAAATAAATGATCTTGAGAAGATTATGAGCATGTATATCACGTTTGTTTTTATGATTCCACAAAATGAGATTTTTTTTTTTTAATAAATAAACTAGATTTGAGAATATCCAAGTGCTATACAGTAACTTTCCTTCTTCTTCATCATTGTCATTGTCTTTATTGTGATATGCTTGTGGATCGTAAATTGTGAGAATCATCTTTGTTACATGCTCGCATGTTCACCAAGTTCATTGTTTGAGTGTGGAAGATCGAAGTTGTGAACGTTTATTGAAATAGCATGTATTCTCTCTTTCATATAATATGGTTTGTACGCACATGCGAGTTTGGATAATGGTTTAAGACCAGTTTAACCATATGGATCATTTTTTTTTTCATTTAATTATGTATATAACTAAGGTAGTAGAAATCACGAAGACACAAATTAAAGTGGCTTGCCAATGAAAAGAAAAGTTTTAAATAGCTAAAACAGTAGCTTACAACAACCATTATTCTCAGGGATACATTTTCCATAATAAAAGAGATGAAGTCTTTCAAAGTAAACATAAAATAGTCATACACGAAATGAGATGGACGCAACGCTTAAGACTGTTATAAATTCCTATGAACTCCTAAGCGCTTCCATAAGGCTCACATCTTGTACATGGTCCACATATGTGTAGATCTGGTGAATCTTAGAAGCTACAATGCCTAACTGGATTTCAACTCTTACGATAGTGTTCCTCACCACATTGTAGAAGAAAATGTAGTGGTCGGGTTGATACTTTGGGGCAAACACAATTTCACCTGTACCAGTCATCCCAATAATGTATAGAAAGATACTGTCCCCAACTATATCCCTCCACAAAGGAGGCAATACATAGATATGCTTCGACCACTTCTGATTCTCGGTATCGTCCAAAACACACAGCTCAAGACTTGTAGTACTATGAGTGCAAAAATTAAGCGAATCAGGGAGAAGTACGGCCAGTTTACCATTGCAATTGATTAGATTTGACTTCCCAATCGGATTGTACATGTCCACATCTAGAAACGTGAACTTTTCAGACCTAACATCAAAGCAAACTAGCTTAGAAGTGCCCATGCACAAAGCTAAATAGTACAAAACTCCATTGATGCATATCCACTTAGTATTAGGTAAAGGGCCATGGGGAATCGGACATTCGATCATTCTCCATGACAGTTCTCCATTTCCAAATGTCAAAACTCGATAACCATTGGACACGCGCAATACCTTTAATAGTTTGTCGATCGGATCATACCCTAGATAGGTATGCACCCTAGGTCCCGGCGATGCCACTTTGGGTAAAGTTATGTACTGTCCTGTGCTAGGGTTACAGATCATTGGATTCTCATCTTTACTACATAGCCAGCCGCAGACAGGACGAGAAATCCCAAAAGAAGAATCTTCGGTGGGGATACTCATGTAACGATCTACAACTATAGGAGATGAGTTCTGGTCTGGATATAGAGGCCGAGGTGTCGAGAAGAAGAGAAACTCACCTTTGAGTTGTAAGATGAACAAAAGACAGGGACGAGCAGAAGACATCTTCAGGAACAAATCTGTGAAATCTCGACGGAGGAGAATCGAAGCCCATTGCTTCGAAACGCAACGAAACCTTGCAATGGATATCACAGGCAGTCTCAAGAGTATCTCAACGATGAGATCTGTTGGGATCGCACCAGAGTTTTCTCCTAATCGTGTTAGGCGAACCTCTTCCTTGGAGACGTGACTCTTCCGGTTTTTCATGGCGGAAATTACAACGAAAAGAAATGAAACCCCTAATAAGAGTTCAAATACACAAAACACGATTGCCACCTTTTGGTTCACGTTCTTCCACGATTGTATACATATATATATATAATAATATCAATAATTTCCATAATAGCAATAAAAGCAAAAACAATTATAGGAAATACCAACTGTAATATTTGTTAACAAAAAGTAATCATAGGAGTCAGCCATGTGTCAGTCATGTTTATGCAGATTTAATGATTTTGCAATGTATTGACCTGTGCAAATGTAATGTCTAAAGTTGGATATATACATATTTCCTTTTATTTTGATAATATCCGTATAGATATGCATTAGGATCTTGGATGTGGTACAAATTACTAAAATATCCATATAGACATGCATGAATATATTAGTATTTGTTGTTTAAATGCTAATCTTACAATAGTATTAATACTAGAAAATGTTTCAAAAATGAAAAGATTTAGCTGTGGACAGGAATTCAAGAATTCAAAGATTTAACTTAAACCAAAAAGAAAATAAAAAAGGATTAAAAGTATTAATTTCAATGTAATATTTAAAAGTATTAATTTGTCTAGTGACTTCGTTTTGCTTCTTACATATGTATAGGTGCTTTAAGGGTTTTTGTAACATACCACTGATATTCAAATTTTAATAGTGTTTTTGAAAGAGAAGAGCATTCTCATTTTCCTTGTCTTCAGGATTCAATTGTGACTTGGTATGAGTAATGAGTTTCATTAGTTTCTGCTCCATCAGTTTTGGTATCAGAGACGCGTTATTCCTGAGCAATCATGCCGTTTAAACATGCCGAGCGTAATGAAGCAAATTAGCGGATGATTAGGGAGAGCTTTGATGTACATTTCTCGCTTGTTTTGTCTTTGGGAATCTCGCAGTTCTGTTGTTCACAGAGATTCTTTATATGAATTGTAAGAATCATCTTTGTTACATGCTCGCATGTTCACCAAGTTCTTTGCTTCAGTGTGGAAGATCGAAGTTTTGAACGTTTATGGTGAAATATCATGTATTCTCTCTTTCAGATCATCTGGCTTGGATAATGTTTCAAGACAAGTTTAACCATGCATATGGATCAAATTCGTCATTTAATTATGTATATAACTAACGTAGTAGAAATCACGAAGACACAAAGTGGCTTGCCAATGAAAAGAAAAGTTTTAATTAGCTAAAACAATAGCTTACAACAGAAACTAGAGACCACATTTGTATCCACTATGAGTTCATCTCTCATATCTGGAATAAGGTTCTTTCCCGTTTTGGTCAACCACATCACTTTTTGTTGATTAGCCAAGCTTTATTGCATAGATCTCTACGTCATCTGGGACCATCAGTCTATGTCATTTGGGACCATCAGCCTCACTCTCAAGAGACTAGCAATTCAGACAGTTATCTTTCACACATGCAAGGAAAGGAACAATCGTCTTGATCACAATCAAATTGCAACATCTCACATGGTGATCTTCAAGCAAATAGACCGCAACATCTGCGATTCCATCCTGGCACGGATCCACCGGAAAGCATTCAAGAACTTGCTTTTCCAATGATTTACCTATGAATAGTCCATACATCTAGTTTGGACCAAACCCTTCACCGATTATCAATTAGGTTTTTTTATTCTTTTTTTTGGGTCTTTTTTAATTTTTTTTGCTCCGCCGAACAATTTGTAAAGCAAACAGTTCAACTTTTTTGGTATATAAAATTCACATTTTATCCCAAAAAAATAGCTTACCACAACCATTGATTCTCATGGACACAGTTTTTTGGCCATACAATTTGTTTGTTTTTTGTTTTTGTTATCAAAGTGGGTTCTTAATAGATGACGGAAACACTTCATGAGTTTAAATGCGTATAATATAATATATTAAATTTTTATCTGCGAAAACAGCATTTTTATGGATTTAATTGATTCTACCCGTATTAGGGCTCATTTTATTTAAGCAACACTATTTTTCCTCTTGAAACGGAAGGTAAGCACTACTCATGGTTATTCAATGCACAAAGATGATAGGTTATCAATCAGTTATTTTCGAAGGAGATTGTCAAGCTCTTAATTATCAGGAATTTGAATATGACAAGATAATGATTATTACAGTATTTATAATCTCTGAAATAATATTGTAAAGTGGTCTTCTTCTTTTAAAAATTGTCTATTTCAAAGCGTTAAGAGGTGTGTTACAAAAATTGTAAGGTGGTCTTCTTCTTTTAAAAAATGTCTTTTTCAAAGGTGTGTTACAAAAACCCTTAAAGCATCTTAAATTGATTCTACGTGTTGTTTGGTTAAAATACTAAAATGGATAAACAAAAAACAATTATATATCCTTTTAGATAATTGTTTTTTTTTTTTAAAAGATGATTTGTAATTTCGCTCAGTTTTGTAAATTAAGTTTTTCTGGTTTGATTAACATAATCATTTTATCAATATATAGTAATATATATAGATATATCTGTCGTAGATTAAGAACAAATATTGCTCCCGAATGTGGTTTAAACAGCTACAACTTAGAACAATTATTGCTCCCGAATGTGGTTGAACCACTAATGTAAACAAGAAAATGGACATAGTAACCAGACAGATGAAGCTACGCACCATCAAATTAACCAACAAATTTTCATACATGAACAATGAAAAAAATACATGATAAAACAAGAACTGAATTCAGAATCCATGATATTGTAATACTTATGAAAACTTTGGAGGCAAACTAGCTCCCATGCATATTAAGTTCTTATGAATCTAAATTAAGAACTTACAAAAGAGACTTCAGATTCTCAACATGGTTTAAGAAGGTGTAAATGTGCTGACCTTGAAGAGGTCCAATCCCTTGGATTTCAACTCTTGTGAGAGAGTTTTTCTCCATGTTTAAGTGAAAAATGTAGAAAGGGTTGGACAAGACGTATGGAGCAAACACAACTTGGGTTGTACCAATCACCCCAGCTATGTAAACTTGGGTATTCGCAACTAGATTCTTCCACCGAGGAGGCAATATGTGAATGTGCTTTGACCATTTATGTTCCTGAATATTGTCTATAACCCACACCTCAAGTCTTGTAGCTCTTCCATCATCCGTACCCCAGTCATCTGGACAAACTGCACCTAATTTGCCTTTGTAATTTATTAGAATCGTTGATAGAACACGTAAATCCTTAAGATCTTTGTTGGTAATAAAGTTGAACTTCTCAGACCTAACATCAAAGCAAACTATTATAGAACTTCCCAGATCCCCATCAGTTTCCCGGGCTAAATAATATAATACTCCATTGATGCATATCTCCTTATTGTAAGGGTAATGAGATACAGTACATTCAATCATCCTCCATTTTGATTTTTCATAGCCGACATTTGCATGAAAATGAAATGATTGCCACCTTTGGTTTATGTTTTTCCACAATTTTATCATACACATATATATCTATATAATTATATGTTAAATCTATATAATTAGACAAGAAATATTTGTTTCTTTTTATATACAATATATACGCGCCTGTATCTTTTTTAAATCATTTACTATGTGTAGTTCGTTAGGTAAAAAACTAAATGGAGAAAATAGATAAGACTAGCATAATAAGTTTTTTTTTAACAAAACGTTTTTTTAAAATTATTTATTTTAAAATAAAAAAAGTTCATTTTTAGATTTCAATGTGACTTTCTCTACCAGTTAGTCAAATCTAATAAATTTTGAGTTTAATTCATTGCACGAAAGTTGTTACTTTTCTTTTTGTTCTATTTAGGGCTAGAAGTGTTATACTTTTCTTTTATGTTTGAGATTTGAAGTCCTACGTGACTTCCTTTTACTTCTTACATATATATGTATAGGTGCTTTAAGGGTTTTTGTAAGACACAATTGATCATATAAAAAAATTTAATAGTGTTTTTGATAGGGAAGAGCCTTCTCATGTTCTTCAGGATTCAATTGTGAATCACGAATTATAAGTTTCATAATTAATTAGTTTCCGCTCCATCAGTTTTGATATCAGATACCCGTTATTCCTGAGCCATCATATATGAGATTGACTCACAATTATTTTATGTCCTATATCTATTTCAAGTGTTATCATGTAATATTTTTTCTTCTGTTTCACTGTGCATTGTATATATTGCGATGGGCTTGTGGATCGTAAGAATCATCTTTGTTTTTCTTTTTTTTTGTTAAAGTAGATTCATCTTTGTTACATGCTCGCAGGTTGATCGTGAGAATCACGAGCCATATGAATCAAATTCGACGTTTAATTATGTATATAACTGAATTATAGTAGTATTCACGAAGACACAAAAATTGCTTGCTAATGGAAAGAAAAGTTTTTTTTTTTTTTGGGATAAAATGTGAATTTTATTGACCAAGAAAGGGAAACGGTTTGTTTTACAAATTGTTCGGCGGATCATAATTGTTAAAAGAGGCCCAAAAAAGAATAAAAAAACCTAATTTAAAATCGGTGAAGGATTTGATCCCACCTAGAGGGATGACCTACTCATAGGTGAACCATTGAGAAAGTAAGTTCTTGAATGCTTTTCGGTGGATCCGTGCAAGGATGGAATCGCGGATGCTGCGATCTATTTGTTTGAAGATCACCATGTGAGATGTTGCAATTTGATTGTGAAGACGATCATTCCTTTCTTTTCATGTGTGAAAGATAACTGTTTGGATTGCTAGTCTCTTGAGAGTGAGGCTGATGTTCCCAGATGAAGTAGAGATCCATGCAATTAGGCTAGGCCAATCAACAAAAGAGTGATGCGGTTGACCAAATTTGGAGAGAACCTTTTTCCAAATATGAGAGATGAACTCACAGTGGAGAAAAAGGTGGTCTCTAGTTTCTGTTTCTCTCTGACAAATGCAATAGACGGTAGGTACACTAAGACCCCAAGATACTAAGCGAGATCTTACCGGAAGGCGGTCTAAGTGAGAGACCCAGAAGGTGAAAGCATGCTTAGGTATGCAGCATTTGAACCATACAGCTTTTGACCATTGTTTGATGCTACTTGATGGCCTGAGTTGTTACCAAGTCTGTTTTGTGGTGAAGCTTGTAATGGGAGTACTTTCAATGACCCAAGAGTATGAGTCTGTGCCGAGAGACTGATCAGGAACAGCGGTGCCTATCAAAATTTGTCAGAGGCTTGCAAGGGCAGTGTTTCGTGATCTAGAGGATGGGAGGATCCAACCTGAATCATCGACACCATCGACCACTGATGCATAATCAGGTATACCTGTGATCATAGGGCCTGCAGGACCAACAAAGTCAATAAGGGGGCCTAGCTTAATTCCAATTGTCGTACCAATAACTAGCCACTTTTCCATCAGCAATGCTGCATCTCAAAAATCTTTTGGCTAATGGTCTAAGAGCCAGAAGTGCCTTCCATATCCGAGAATTATGGTCAGCCGGTTTTGCATTCCAATAATTATCATGTCTCATGTGGTGAAAATGGTTCCAAGCGACCCAAAGTGAGGCTCTATTTGCAAAAAGCAACCATATGAGCCGGAGATTCAAGGTTAGATTCCAAATACTGAAGTTACGGAATCCAAGACCTCCCTCAGCCTTAGGAAGACATACATGTTGCCAAGAGACTTTGATACCCCCTTTCTTTGACGTGTCACCAGACCAAAGGAACCGGTTGCAAAGCTGTTCAATGGACTTAAGGCAACACTTGGGCAAGATAAAAGATAACATCCAAAAGTTTATTGTGCTATAGATAACAGAGGAGATTAGTTGTAACCTGCCCTCAAAAGAGAGAGTCTTTGTTGCCCAATGAGTGAATCTTGAAGATATTTGGTCAGTTAATGGAGAGTATTCGGACTTCATGAGTTTTCTATGCAGCAATGGTAGGCCCAAGTAGCGAAAGGGAAATGTTCCATTTACAAAACCAAATACAGCAGTCTCTTCAGCCTCTATTGTGCTCAAACCCGCAGTGTAAACCCCTGATTTTTCAATGTTAATTCCAAGAGCAGACAAGCTCTTAAAAGTGTCAAGGACATATGTGATACCTAGAAGCGAGTTGGGTTTTCCATCATAGAAGATCATTAAGTCATCAGCAAAAGCAAGGCTTGAGATCTTTAGGTTCTTAGCCTTTGAATGATAACCGATAGTTACATCTGAAAATTTGGCTTCAAGAAGCCGAGATAAGACTTCCATAGCTATTACAAACAAAGATGGGGATAGGGGATCTTCCTGTCTTAGCCCTTTGGAACCGTTGAGGTATCCGCAAAGGCTACCATTGACATTTATGGAGAACTTAGTAGTTGTAATGCATTGCTTTACCCATTGAACATACTTAACATGGAAGTTTGCAGCCTCCAGCACCTCCAAGATGAATTCTCACTCACTGTATCAAACGCTTTCCTCAAATCCACTTTCAGAACACCTCTCCTAGAGGTATTCTTTTGACCAAATCCCTGAACAAGTTCAGTTGCTAGTAGAACATTTTCAGTCAACAATCTCCCTTTGACAAAAGCTGATTGAGATGTAGAGATCCAGTGAGGCAAAATCTGCTCAAGTCCACGGGCTAAGATTTTAGAAATTACCTTATATAGAACATTGCAGCAGGAGATTAGCCTAAAATCTGTGAGTTTCTCAGCGTTTGGCTTCTTTGGAATTAGTGTAATAGATGTGCTATTCCATTGCTTGAGAAGATGACCAGAATTGAAGAATTCACTTACTGCTTCAGTTAAGTCTTTCCCCACTACATCCCATGCTTTTTTGAAGAATTCCGAGGTGTAGCCATCAGGTCCTGGTGACTTATTAGTTGGGAGAGTAAAACATTCTGCCTTGACATCTACCTCAGAAATACAAGCTTCCAGTGCATCCCTCATTCCATTGCCACACCTGAACTGGGAGAGTGAATGAATCATAGCCTTACCTTCACTTGTCAACGGATCAGACCCACTTCCAAATAAATCCGTGAAGAACACAACAAAATGGTTCTGGAGCTCATCAACATTTTCTATTTTCCGGTCAGCTTGATCCAGTAGATAATGTATATGATTTAGAGATATTCTCGCACCCATCATCCTGTGGAAAAAAGCAGTGTTAATATCACCACACCTAAGCCAATTCACCCGAGACTTCTGGCAAAAGAATCTCTCCTCCGCAACAGCTAGCTGCAACCATACTCTATGAGCTTCTTTCTCAATACTAGCAAGATGTGGAGAAGGGGAAGAGAGTAGATTATTCTGGCAGGTTTTCAGATGCCGAGAAGCCTGTCGAATTTTGTGCTCCAATCCTGAGTAGTTGATGAGGACATCGGCTCTAGAACCGACCCAACTGTGATGCCCATCGTACCAGAAGGTCCCATGACCCGTTCCAAGGCCAAACAGCTCAGAAGAAGATTCGGGACGGCCATACAGGCGTTCATCAATTCACCCGGACCAGGCGACCCGTTTGGAGGTTTAGCCGAGAGAAGAAATCACTTGCAGAATGACCGACCGAACGACTTGATCTCCACTGAGGGATGTAAGTTCTCACACCCAAGTGACTATGCTAAGACTAACCGGTCGAGTGGTTTTAGTCATACAGGCCCGGAATCAATTTTAGCCGAAGAACCTTACCCGGAGACGGTTTTAGCCGAAGCAAAGGAGACAAGCTCATACGACCGTCCAATCGATCCAATCAGCACTGAGGGAAGTAAGTTCTCTCGACAAAGTGGATATTTTAAAACTAACAGGACGAGTGGTTTCTCTATTAGCAATGCAGAACAATCAGCTACTTCACACACAAGCCACCTAGCCGGTAAGGACCAACAACGGGCCAAAGAAAGCATTGAAGCTAAGGAGCTGTCGGGACTTGAAAAGGATGACTTCTATGATCAGGAAGATCTCCTAGAAGACTTCACCAAGCTGCTGCACGTCCAAGACGCACCAAGACCCGAGTCACCTTCCAAGACGCCTCAGGCGCCACCACCGGCCACTTCACCTCAATGTAAGCTGTTTACATTATACACTGTCATTGCAGGGACTTCAAGCTTCGACAACGATTAAGGAGCTCTTCAAAACGACGCCAAAACAAGAGTTTAGAAGTCGCGGCCATACTTTCCTTATTTTGCTTTAATGAAACGATGAGTTTATGTTATTTTTAGAGTCTTTTGTTTCGTGTAGTTTTATTTTAAACGTCTTGTTGTTTTGAGTCTTTGCTTGTTGTTTTTACGAGAACCCTAGAAGGTTCAGGCTGAAGGGCTATTAATAAAGCCCCACACGCAGCATTGTAGACACAACTTTTTACCTTGATCAATAAAATAGCCGCACTTTCTTCTAAGTGTCCGAGAGAAGCGATTTCTCTTTTCTTCTTGTTCTTGTTCGTGGATTCGACCAAGATCAAGTCTGCACCGTATCAGAGACTTCACCATCCCCTCTGTGTCGTGTATTCACTCCACCAACAGCCCATTCACCGACTCCACACGAGAGAAGCGATCGCCATCGTGTCAAGTCACTTCACCATCGACCATCAACCGGCCAAAGGGCAAGGCGACCGCCTACCTTTCGTCCCACGACTATCCCGGTTAAGACCTCACCACTGAGGCTTACACCATCTGGTATCAGAGCCAAAGGTTCCACCTTTGGTCTTTCTATCTCTTTGCTCGAGTATTCTTTTTCCTAGATCTATCGCTAGGTTGTTATTTTTCTGTCAAAAAAATTGTGTTAGGGTTTTATTTGTTCTTGTCGAGTCTTACTGTTTAATCTAAGAAAAGCAAAAAAAAATATCGGAGTCTAGTTAGTAGTCGTATATTTTTGTTTCCGCAATTTTCAAAAAAAAAAAAAAAAAAAAAAAAAAAAAAAAAAAAAATCTTACCGTGTCGAAATTGGGGAGTTTAGGAAATTTCCCCGGGGGAATTTTAGGAAGTTTTCCCCGCGTGTTAAGACTTACCGACCGTCCAGAATATTTGCTCGATCATTTAGGAAAATTTTCCCCGAGTATTAGACTTGCCGATTAATTAGGAAATTTACCGTATCGATTTGGGGAGTTTGGGAAATTCCCGGGGAATTTTTAGGAAAATTTTTCCGCGATTTTTAATCATTACCGACTGATTAGTATCCTTGCTAGGACCTCTAGAGAATTTGGCAAAGTTTATAAAATCGTTTAAATAAAATTTTCTGAATTTCTTTTACATACCACTCGGTATTTTGACGAATTTATCTTTGAGTGTTAACAAGAAATACAGGAACCATTATGGACGACGAAGCTGACCACGTTCCACAAGACGCCATGATGCAGATGCTAACGGCCATGAGAGACGAGCTGAGAGGACTTGGCCAAAGAATCGGCCAACTTGAGCAGCCACAACCGGGACGTGCCGATGATGCGCAACTACCGGCAAGAGTGAATGCTCCCGTGAACGACCGGCGAGATGAGAATCATGAAGACCGTGACAGCATGCCGGAGATGGAGGACGAGTTTCCCCCTGCCCCTAGACGTCACCTAAACCAAAGGAGACGTGACCCCATTAGAGGCCATCGGCCGATAGAGCGTGAGCCCAATCACGACATGAAATTGTCACCGCCTACTTTTGCAGGAAAATCCAACCCGGAAGTATACTTGGATTGGGAAAGACGCATGGAGTACATATACGAGTGCTATGGCTATGGAGAAGGCAAGAAGATAGCCTTGGCAGCCGCACAACTCACCGAAAATGCACTCGCATGGTGGGATAGGACTGTGGCCGAGAGGAGAAGGCAACTTTTTGGGCCAATCCAAACATGGCATGACATGAAATACCTCCTACGACTAAGGTACGTGCCTGATCATTACCACCGTGACTTGCAGAAACGTTTCAGGAAGCTAGCACAAGGCAACCGGTCCGTAGATGAGTATTTTGAAGAGTTTGAGAAACTTATGAACTCATTGGAGTTGGAGGAATCCGAAGAAGCTTTGATGGCCCAATTCATTGACGGCCTTCAAGAACGTATAGCTAGAAAGGTGGAAAGGACTAGGTATAGTGGGCTCCATGAGCTACTACACCTCTCGGTACAAATAGAGCAACAAATCAAAAGAAAGACATCACTCACCAACCGGACCAGGAACAACCCGCCTTGGCAAGCAACTAGCAGCAAGCCGGTCGACAGAGGCAAAGCTGCCGAGATAGACTCTCGGTTCAAAAATCGAACCAACGACTTCCCGAAGGCCACTCGGCCCGACCAAGGTAAGTTCCCTAATACTAGTCAAGCTAGAACTCGTGATATTACCTGTTTTAAATGTCAGGGAAGAGGACACTATGCTAGAGATTGTCCGAATCAAAGAGTCGGCGAGTGGTGGATATGAATCTCAAGACGAGATAGAAGAAGAAGTAGATGGAGAAGATGACGACGTTGAGTATCCAGATACCGGTGACCTACTAGTCACTAGGCGAGTACTTAGCATGCTGGTTCAACCCGAAGAAAAAATCCAACGAGAAAACTTGTTCCACACACGATGCACCATTAACAACAAGGTATGTAATCTCGTAATAGATGGAGGATCTTGTGCTAATGTAGCAAGCAAGTTTATGGTAGACAGGTTAGGCTTGGAGAAGACTAAGCATACTAGGCCATACAAGCTACAATGGCTCAATGACACTACGGAGCTCAAAGTGACGGAGCAAGTGAGTGTCCCTTTTAGCGTCGGTAAATACAAGGACGAGGTGCTTTGTGACGTAGTGCCTATGCAAGCTGGCCACCTCCTGCTGGGGAGACCGTGGCAATTTGACCGTGCAGCCATTCACAATGGCCGAACCAATTTTTACTCCTTCATACATAAGGAGAAAAGGCACAATTTGGCCCCTTTAAGCCCGACCGAAGTACAAGAGCTACAAGCCAGAATGAGCAAGGAGACCAAGGTAAGTGTCTCTAATCTATACATCAATACTGGTGATTTAAACCGTGCTATGAGTGCCGAAGGCACTATATTACTAATGTTGTTTAAAGAATGTCTAAGCACAGAAAACAGGGAACTAGTCTTGCCGCCGGAAGTAGACGCCTTGTTAGAGAAATTCAGAGATCTCTTTCCCGAAGAGAACCCACCAGGCCTTCCCCCTCTACGGGGAATAGAGCACCAAATAGATCTTGTGCCAGGCTCGGCCTTGCCCAATAAAGCCGCATACCGGATGAACCCCGAGGAGACTAAGGAGTTGGAGAAACAAGTCCGGGACTTGTTAGACAAGGGCTACATAAGAGAAAGTCTAAGCCCATGTGCTGTCCCTGTGTTGTTAGTGCCAAAGAAAGATGGCACTTGGAGGATGTGTGTAGATTGCCGAGCTATCAACAATATCACTATCAAATACCGGCATCCTATACCGCGCCTAGACGACATGCTTGACGAGCTAAGTGGTTCTACTATCTTTTCAAAAGTAGACTTGAAAAGTGGATACCACCAAGTCAGGATGCGAGAAGGAGATGAATGGAAAACGGCCTTCAAGACCAAGCAAGGCCTGTACGAGTGGCTAGTCATGCCTTTCGGCTTGACCAATGCACCGAGCACATTCATGCGACTAATGAACCAGGTTCTTCGGTCCTATATAAGTAAATTTGTAGTGGTCTATTTTGATGACATACTTATATATAGTAAGAACCTACAAGATCATCTCAAACATCTAGAACTAGTGCTTAAATCACTTCGCAAGGAAGGCCTTTATGCTAACCTTAAGAAGTGCACATTTTGTACTAATGAACTTGTTTTCTTAGGCTTTATAGTGAGTGAACAGGGCCTACGAGTGGACGAGGAGAAGATCAAGGCCATAAGAGATTGGCCCACACCGACATCTATCGGACATGTTCGGAGCTTCCATGGCTTAGCAAGCTTTTACCGACGGTTTGTGAGGGATTTCAGTACTATTGCTGCCCCACTCACAGCGGTAATCAAAAAGAACGTGCCATTCACATGGGGAGCAGCTCAAGAAGCTGCCTTCAACGAGCTCAAGGACCGGCTTACCCAAGCCCCGGTTCTTGCTTTGCCCGATTTCGATGAAATGTTCGAAGTGGAATGCGATGCATCCGGTTTAGGGATTGGAGCTGTGCTGCATCAAAGGAAAAGACCCGTGGCCTTCTTTAGTGAGAAACTAAGTGGAGCTACGCTGAATTATCCGACTTATGACAAGGAGCTCTACGCTCTTGTCCGAGCATTGGAGACTTGGCAACACTACTTGTTGTCCAAGGAGTTCATCATTCATACAGACCATGAGACTCTTAAGCACTTGAGAGGTCAGACCGCACTTAAAAGAAGACATGCCAAGTGGCTTGAATTTGTGGAGACGTTTCCCTACGTCATCAAGTACAAAAAAGGCAAAGAAAATGTGGTAGCCGATGCCTTGTCAAGAAGGCATGCTCTCATTTCAACAATGGAGGCCAAAGTGCTAGGATTTGAGCACATCAAGGAACTATACAAAGACGACCCTGATTTCAAAGAAAGCTACGCTAATCACGGCAAAGGAATATACGGTCGATTCTATCTCCAAAATGATTTTCTTTTTAGAGGTAAACGTTTGTGTATTCCGCAGGGATCTATGAGAGAGTTAGTGCTTAGTGAAGCACATGGAGGAGGCCTAATGGGACACTTCGGTGTAGACAAGACTCTGGCCATAGTCAAAGACCATTTCTATTGGCCGCACCTCAAGAAAGACGTGAAGAAATACTGTGCTAGATGCGTCCGATGCCTTAAAGCTAAATCCAGGTCACATCCTCACGGTCTTTATCTTCCTTTACCTATTCCTAACGCCCCATGGGTAGATCTTTCTATGGATTTTGTTTTAGGACTTCCCAAGATACGACATCAAGATTGCATATTTGTTGTTGTGGACCGGTTCTCTAAGATGGCACACTTCATCCCGTGTGACAAGACAAATGACGCGACCAACATTGCTAATTTGTTCTTCAAGGAAGTGGTGCGCCTACATGGGATTCCTAGAACTATAGTGTCCGACCGAGACACAAAATTTTTGAGTCATTTTTGGAGGACTTTGTGGAAGAAGCTAGGGACCAAGCTTGTGTTCTCTACTACATGTCACCCACAAACTGATGGACAAACGGAAGTGGTAAACCGTACACTTGGCTCTTTACTTAGAGCCACCCTTGGTAACAACATGAAAACATGGCTTGATTGCATTCCATTCATAGAATTTGCATACAATAGGGCTGTTCATTCGGCCACTAAGCTATCTCCTTTTGAAGTTGTTTATGGAATTAATCCTCTATCTCCAGTAGATCTTGTGCCAATTCCCCAAGTAGAACAGGTTAACCAAGACGGGCTTAGACGTGCCGAGCTCATCAAGGAGTTGCATGAGAAAGCCAAAGCCAACATTGAGAAGAAAACCGAAGGGTACAAGAAGAGCCATGACAAAGGCAGGAAGGAGATCACATTCGAACCAGGAGATTGGGTCTGGCTACACATGACCAAATAAAGATTCGCGGACAAGCGCGCGTCCAAGCTCGCTCCAAGAGGCGATGGCCCATTCAAAGTTCTAGCCAAAATCAACGACAATGCTTACCAACTAGAGCTACCAGGTGAGTTGAACATTTCACATACGTTCAATGTTGCTGACTTATCTTCTTTTGATACAGGAGAACCAGTTTTGTGGACAAAACCTCTTGAAGAGGGAGGGAATGATGAGGACATCGGCTCTAGAACCGACCCAACTGTGATGCCCATCGTACCAGAAGGTCCCATGACCCGTTCCAAGGCCAAACAGCTCAGAAGAAGATTCGGGACGGCCATACAGGCGTTCATCAATTCACCCGGACCAGGCGACCCGTTTGGAGGTTTAGCCGAGAGAAGAAATCACTTGCAGAATGACCGACCGAACGACTTGATCTCCACTGAGGGATGTAAGTTCTCACACCCAAGTGACTATGCTAAGACTAACCGGTCGAGTGGTTTTAGTCATACAGGCCCGGAATCAATTTTAGCCGAAGAACCTTACCCGGAGACGGTTTTAGCCGAAGCAAAGGAGACAAGCTCATACGACCGTCCAATCGATCCAATCAGCACTGAGGGAAGTAAGTTCTCTCGACAAAGTGGATATTTTAAAACTAACAGGACGAGTGGTTTCTCTATTAGCAATGCAGAACAATCAGCTACTTCACACACAAGCCACCTAGCCGGTAAGGACCAACAACGGGCCAAAGAAAGCATTGAAGCTAAGGAGCTGTCGGGACTTGAAAAGGATGACTTCTATGATCAGGAAGATCTCCTAGAAGACTTCACCAAGCTGCTGCACGTCCAAGACGCACCAAGACCCGAGTCACCTTCCAAGACGCCTCAGGCGCCACCACCGGCCACTTCACCTCAATGTAAGCTGTTTACATTATACACTGTCATTGCAGGGACTTCAAGCTTCGACAACGATTAAGGAGCTCTTCAAAACGACGCCAAAACAAGAGTTTAGAAGTCGCGGCCATACTTTCCTTATTTTGCTTTAATGAAACGATGAGTTTATGTTATTTTTAGAGTCTTTTGTTTCGTGTAGTTTTATTTTAAACGTCCTGTTGTTTTGAGTCTTTGCTTGTTGTTTTTACGAGAACCCTAGAAGGTTCAGGCTGAAGGGCTATTAATAAAGCCCCACACGCAGCATTGTAGACACAACTTTTTACCTTGATCAATAAAATAGCCGCACTTTCTTCTAAGTGTCCGAGAGAAGCGATTTCTCTTTTCTTCTTGTTCTTGTTCGTGGATTCGACCAAGATCAAGTCTGCACCGTATCAGAGACTTCACCATCCCCTCTGTGTCGTGTATTCACTCCACCAACAGCCCATTCACCGACTCCACACGAGAGAAGCGATCGCCATCGTGTCAAGTCACTTCACCATCGACCATCAACCGGCCAAAGGGCAAGGCGACCGCCTACCTTTCGTCCCACGACTATCCCGGTTAAGACCTCACCACTGAGGCTTACACCAGTAGTGCTCCTTGTTGAAGCTCTTGATTGTCCTTTTCAGAAATTTCAGCTTAATTCTTTGAGAGCACAAGCATATAGGTTCCCTGGTATGCCAATCTCTCCCACGTTTCTCTGATTCTCAATATGAAGTCTGGATGATGCATCAGGAAGTTTGATAGTTTGAAGATCTTCTTTTGCTGCCATTTTTGTTACCGATCATCACACAACTTGGGCAATGGTCTGGAATTCCATTTCCCCAAAATGACCAAAGGAGAGAGGAAAGGTTATGAGCCATTGATCATTTACGAGAATACGATCTATCTTCTTTGCAATTGGATTGTTTGGTTGGTTTTTCCACCACGTGAAATGTTGACCTTTGAAAGGGAGATCAAAGAGATTCGATGTGAGTAAGCAGTCTCGAAACTCCTCCATTCCACTAGTAATCCTAGAACCACCGGTAGACGCATCTACTGGGTCAAGGGACTGGTTGAAGTCCCCTAATACTAACCATGGTTTATCCGCAATACCTGGATTCTCAGCTAGCTGAGTCATTTCCTGCCATAAGCTTCTCCTACCATAGCGACAATTTACTGCATATATAAAAGTCACCACAAAATCAGAAGGGATGTGTGGTAATTTTACTAGGCATGTAATTGTTTGAACAGGCTTTGACAAGACATTTATTGAGACAGCCGGATTCCACACCACCCAAATTCTTCCTAGAGTAGCAAACTCATAGTTACACGCCGCTCTCCATTCAGGAAAAGAGGAGTGAATAATTTTATGAGACCTATGTTCCTTCACCCGAGTCTCAATAATACCACCAAAAAGAGCTTTAGAAATCCTAAACCATTTCCTGAAATTTCTCCGCCGAACAACATTATTAAAACCTCTCACATTCCAGCAAAAGGTGTCTATCATCAAGAAAGGCGGGATTTGGAGCAATAGCCCCGGTTAACTGTGGTTTGGCTCTTAAGTTGCAGCTCCTTGAGTTTTTTCTGCTCTAGCTGCTTCTGTAATTTTTTGTTCTTTTTTGACACCACTGGCGAGAAACTCTGAGAATCCTCTGCGTTGGTTTCTTCTCCGACCTGATTTAATGTTCCTATTGCTGGATTTTCCTCATCAGCAATATCCTCGTCTGCACTACTTTCTACTTCTGATGAGTATTTTGAGGAATCAGATTCTGAAGATTGGGATTCAGGGTTCGATGATGCAGATTCCTGCTTCTTTTCCCCAGACGTTTTAGAAGGTTTAGAAGATGAAGCCTCATTTGTCAGATTTTCCAGGCCAATGTCAACAACAATGGTACCTCCCACCTTTGACTCAGCTTGAGAGGTTACTGCCTTCTTTCTAAAAATAGCTAAAACAACACTTAAGGACACAGGGAGTAACTTACAACAACCATTGATTCTCATGGACACAGTTTCCAAAAAACAATAGCTACCTTGTACTCAATTTTCTAATCGATTTAAATTTCATATTCCAAAGCACGAGGGTAGTGATAACTGATAAGAAGGAAACGTAAGAAAAAGAATATAAATGAAAGAGATCCCAAATTCTAAAGTATAATAAAGAACAAGATAAGGGGTGACAAGGTAATGAAAAAGAGGGCATGTATCATGAAAAAAATAATTAAGAGAATTCCGTTCCAAAGGTCCTTACGCCTTACTCTAATGAGCAGAAACACCAAACCTAGGGTACTATATATATATACTAATTAAGAGGAAAGATTACAAATAAATATTATTTTTTTATTTGATTATGTGAATATTATTAACCAAAATTAGAACGATTTGCTTTACAAAATGCTCGGCGGAAACAAAAAAAATTACAAAAAAAACCTATCAAAACTATCACATCGACAAATGGAACAAATGAGTTTGTGCAGAAAAGTGGTTTGTTGCAGAAGTTCTTTTGAAAGTTGGAAAGTGATCATGATCCATATATATATATATATATATCTACTACTTTATGTAGATGATATATTGATTGCTTAAATTTCAGGTTACGAGACTCAAGTTCTTTCTCAAGTCAGAGTTTGATATGAAAGATTTTGGTGAAATAAAACATATTCTCGCCATAAAATATGGTTAGAGAGAAAATGGGCAGTTCGATGATCTCACAAGAGAATTATTTTCTGAAAGTGTTGATGTCCTGGGAGTGGGGACATTCAACATGAATAAGGCTGAACCAGTAAATACACCAATAAGTGTTCATTAAAGTATTTTTAGATTAATATTGAATTGAATTGAATATAACTAGATATTTTAGCCTAAAACTATATATTTTAAATTTAAGATTTTAATTTAAAATATTATTAACCTGTCAAAAATGTTAAACAAGAAAGTTCCAACAGAATTTTCAATAATATTATATGTTGCAAAATTTTCGATAGATCGAACAACATTTGGACGAGTGATTTCTGATGGATCTTTGTTCGTCGGAGAAAATCGTTTTCAGCACATTGATATGGTCGTCGAATTTTTTTTTTCTTATAGTGCGAATGTGTGATGTATAATATCAAAATAAATGATGAAGTTAAAATTGATTCTAGTCAATAAAATAAAATAAAAATGTGCTCTGCAATTTCAACATTAGAGAAAGGATTACAAGCCTCTATAGGCAAAAATAGAATCTCTAATTTGGGGACTCATAAATTCGAGTCGACTAAAAATAAGTTGATTTTTAAACAAAGATAAAATAAAATAAAATACCAAAACAAATAAAGCTTATAGTTACACAAGCTGAATACCATGTTAATCCTCACTCTCTTCCTTGACCTCCTAAGATGATACCTTCTTTTTCTCGATGATAAAGTGTTTATAAAATGTGCATAGAAAATCATCATCAAACGTAATATTACATTCAAGAATTTGGGTCGGATTGGCTAACTGCTCACTGGCCCCCGATAACATGTTTAACAAGTTGTATGAAGAAAAAAAAGAAGGAAAACGGTCAAAGAAATTATGGATCTCTACATCTCAACGAAGCAATGACTAAGGATTTGCTTGTATTTTAGAAAACATTGACAACCAAAACCTGTGAAGTTATTGGTCTTTGTAGCCACGAATAAGAAAAAGAAAAGCAGTTTTTGTTGACCCGTAAATCACATAAAAGGGGTAAAACAGTACTTTAATCGGAATCTCGTTTATTGATCAAGAGTCGGCGTTACAACAGAGTTTAGTAAGATTGCAAAGATGGAGAATTTGAGATCAGTAAGTAGCTCTCTTGAATTCTCTCTGATCTCTGCGGAAGTTGTGGATTACTTGAGGAATGAGCCTTCTCCCCTATTTATAATGTTTTGAGGCGGTTCCTAGGGAGAATATTTCATTTTCGTAGTTCGATTTGGAGAAGAAATATCCCGGTTTTCTCTCCGAGATAAGGATCTTTTCCTAACATCTTGAGGATTCAGTCGAATAGAATATTTATTTTTCCGAGATCGGTGGAAAAGGGAAATATTCCGGTTATTTCCTGTTGTAACGGACTGGGCTCGCGCTGGACCTAGATCGATGACCGAGATGGGCTTTATCGAGATTTCGAGCTCGGCCCAATGTTTTTGAGCTGGCTTGTCCTCGATCCGAACCATCGTAAACTGGTCTTGATCGAACCAGTCTCGGTTCGAACCGAGTTAAACCAGGGGGTGCTAATCCCCCCTCTAACAATTGGTCCCCCCCTCAGTTCGGCGAAGGAATTTTAAGAGTTTGGTGAATTTCTGAGGAGTATTCTTTAGCTCGGTTAGGACTGAGATCGGTACGATCTGATCAGATTCCATTTTGAGTTCGGCGAATTCTCATGGTTGAATCGGGTTCGGTGAATTTTTGGCATCGACCCTGAACGTTCGAGTTCGGTATATTCTTCTCGAGAAGAGGGTGTCGCTTCGTCTTCTCATGTTGTGGAACCCGAAGAGTCGCGTGTCGATTCGTCTTCTTCGGTCGCGAATTTCTAGGAATCGTCAACATTGCTTTTTCTCTATAAATATCGCTCGAAATTCCTTCCATTTTTCACTTCTGCTTATTTCCTTCGAAAGGTATTTTTCTTTCTCTCTCTAGCGCTCTCCCTTCTCTCTAGGATTTATTTATTTTCCGTTCTCCGATCATCTCCTCCGCCGTGATTTCTCCGATTTCCTCGAAGTTCTTTGAGTTCTTCATCTTGTTCTTCATCAATTTCTTCCTTTCGATCGATATGGATTCGAGGGCTTCTTCTTCTTCTGTTAATGACCGAACTCCTCCGCTGAAGTTTCCCGATCTTGACTTGTTCGTTAATAGCTCCGATTCGAGTTCGGATGGTCTAAATGATGTTCAGGAGGAGCTGTTTAGGCGCAACTCTCAGCGTGCTGCTGCCGGGTCGAGCAATTCGAAGGTCGTCATTGAAGTCCCTCATCTCATTGATGAAGATCGGCCCGAAGAGGAGGTTGTCGAATCGTATGATCAAATCCGGGTGGATGCTGAATTTGCAGCTCGGCTTGCAGAGGGTGAAGACGCGGCTTATCTGGATGATCGCACTGTCTCGCCGATAGTTCGTCAAGATGTAGGGTGCGATGATCCCGTGTCGGCTATCAGACGGATGGTTGAAAGACCTGCGAATATCGGACCATCTCGTTCCAAGGCGGAGACGGTCCAAGTTACCTTGGAGAAGTGTAATGCTCCGGACGGTATTCTCGTTAAGATCCCGAAGGAGACCGACCGTCTGTGGGACGCTCCTGACGGTTATATCTGTGTTTACGAGGAGTATTTCAGAAGCTGCGGTCTTAAGTTTCCTATTCCGGAGCTCTTTTCTAAGTACTGTAAGAGGCGGCATGTTGCGATCTCTCAGTTGATGCCGACTACGGTAATAAATCTCATGGGTCTCTTTTCTCTTGGGGAGGAGTGCGGCATCTCCATTACGGCCAAGATCTTCGAGAGGCTGTTTCGGGTAAATTTTCCGAAGGCGAAGCCTTGGTTTTTATCAGCTAATGCGAGGCCGGAATGTGACCTCGTTACTGGGAATAAGCCGAGCAAGGTCAACAATTGGAATGCTCGGTACTTTTATGTGAAGATCGACGAATCTTCTGTTGAGTATCCAGATGGGAGTTACCGAAATCAATGGAGAACTCCTATCGGTAGTCCTTAGTTTCTTGATCTTTGTTTATAACTTTGTTTTGCCTAAGTTATATTTTTCCTTTTTGATTTCAGATCGTCACGCGCCGGGCTTCCTTATCACCACACCAGGATTCTCTTTCGTCCACGTGAAGCAGTTGAGCGCGGCTGGGAAAGTTCGGTGGCCTGAAACCTACCAAGAGAAGCTCGATTTAAAGGCCAAAAGAGCTCTTAAAGGTAGGTCGATAAATTTTTCTTCGCAGTCCGGCAATTTCTTTTTCTTTTTTATTTATCTATATCGTTTCTTCTTTCCACAGCAAACCCCTCTCGTCGCCGAAAGATGAAACTCAACGAAATCCCCAATCTTTCTGCCGAACTTGATGTCGATGAAGCGGATGCAGATATTCCTTCCGTAGCCGAACGGAGGGATCCTGAAGTTCCTTCCTCGACTGAGGCTGAACAAACGGCTAACGACGAGGGAATCGTTGGAGGCAATGTTCCTGCTGGGGAACAGGTGCCTGTTGAAGAACACACTTCTCTTCCGGCTGAAAAGAAGAGGAAGAAGAAAGCCAAGAGGGGGGATCGGCAAGCGGACGGCCACACAGCTGGGGCCGGTACTAAAGATGTCGGGCGCACTGAAGGTGGTGGAGGGAATACCGAACCCCAACATGCTGAAGAAGATACGGTAGTCCTATCGGACGATTCTCCCGTTCCGAAGAGGCATCGGGCGTCGGGTCCAGAGGCCAACTCGTGAGATTATGCCGAGACGTATCGGCGAGTGAGTTTCGTCCCAGATTTTCTCCCTCCGGTCGATCGCCTTCATAAGTCCGAGGCCTTCAAGAAACTGTCCCAGACCACCGCTGAGGTAAATATCCTTCCCGAGTTCGTCACTCCTTCTTTTAAATTATTGTTTCTGATGTCCCTTATTTTGACAGATGATTGCCCAGACGAACGAGATCGTCGGGTCCTACGACCGCGAGCTCGGAGTTTCGCGTCGTAAGGCTTTTGAAGCGAGCGTTCAAGTCGTGGAACTCCGCAGAGAGCTCCACGTGTCCGAGGACAGGGTGGAGGCTGGCGACCGTGCGGTATCCGAGCTGACTAGGGAGCTGGCTGCACTAAATAGATCCAACGCCGAGCTGGAGTTGGAAAAGGATGCGCTTTCAACGAAGTTGTTCACGGAAACTTCGCGATTGAGGGCCGGCCGTACCCAGCAGATCTCAAAGAGGAAGGTGGTCACCGAAAAGTGCCAAGTTCGACTCCAAAAGGTCAAGGATCATGTGGCGGCGATCGATCAGGCGAAGAAGCCGTTCCTTGCCATTAACCAAATCCAGGGAATTCTTGGTTTTTGCGAGAGCCTCAGGAAAAAGCACGGTATTATCGTTCCGCCATCTCGCATCGAGAAGCTCGAGAAGTTTAAGGCTGAGAAGTCGGCGGAATATGCGGCAATCGACCTCCGCAAGCTGGCCGATGCGGACCTGGTTGTCTCGCCGTTCACCGATCCGGTGCATCCGGAGGTTTCGCCTTCATTGGGTAATGAAGTCCCGCCGGGTCTCGATGAGTTCGGATCTAACCGAGCTTCAATGTCGGCGGACCGTGTTGACGCGATGCGGAGGCAAGGCGTTTAAGTTGCTTGTTTCCTTTTTTATCATTTTGTGATCTATCTGTTTTCTTTTGCCCGAATGGGCTTATAACTCGACCTCTTGGACCAGAGGGTTTTTAAAGTCCGGTATCCATTTTCTCCGAGGGGCTTTTTAAATGAATCTTGATATTTTGTCGATTGCGGACTCGAATGTTATACTTATTCGTTTTCTAAATCGTGTCTTGATATATTTGAAGTCGTACTTTATACGAACTTCTCAAACTTGTCGTACACAATGGTGGCGTAAACAGTAAGGTCTTAGCCGGGTGAAGAGGACGAGTTTGACTGAACCTTTTTGAGGTCGGCAACCCATATTGTAGATTGGCTTACTGTTTTTGCGATTGTTGAGAAATCGGCTTACTATTTTTGCGATTGTTGAGAAATCGGCTTACTAATTTTGCTACTGTTGAGAAATCGGCTTATATTTGCGAGGAAGGACGTTCGGGTTGACCTTAGAGTTTAATTTAAGAGTACGTGAACAGCTCATCTTAATATGCTCTAGGTTTTTCTCACATTGAATCCGAGTGTGCGAGACGGACTCGGCTTATTTGGCTCGGATAATCTGAGAAGTTGATGCGAGACTGGTCTCGGCTTTGAATGTGGAAAGTGTGTTATCCATTGCACCATGAGGATGCGTGCGAGCTAAGCTTGGCTTATTCGATCGTCTGGCCAGGACGTTGATATGGAAACCGTTGTGGTCGAAAATACGAACTGTTGGAGTTCGGCAAACATAAGTTTGACTTGAAAATTTGAACTGTTTGGAGTTTAGCAAACGTAAAGTTTTACTTGAAAATTTGAACTGTCGGAGTTCAGCAAACATAAAGTTTGGCTTGAAAATACGAACTGTTGGAGTTCGGCAAACGTAAAGTTTGGTTTGAAAATACGAACTGTTGAAGTTCGGCAAACGTAAAGTTTGACTTGAAAATTCGAACTGTTGGAGTTCGGCAAACATAAAGTTTGGCTTGAAAATACGAACTGTTGGAGTTCGGCAAACATAAAGTTTGGCTTGAAAATACGAACTGTTGGAGTCTGGCAAACATAAATTTTGGCTTGAAAATACGAACTGTTGGAGTTCGGCAAACGTAAAGTTTGACTTGAAAATTCGAACTGTTGGAGTTCGGCAAACGTAAAGTTTGGCTTGAGAGTATGAACTGTTTGAGTTCGGCAAACGTAAAGTTTGACTTGAAAATTCGAACTGTTGGAGTTCGGCAAAAGTAAAGTTTGGCTTGAGAGAATGAACTGTTTGAGTTCGGCAAACATAAAGTTTGACTTAAAAGTGCGAACTGTTGGAGTTCGGTAAAAATGCCTTCGCATAATAAAATTTTATTAATGTTATAGATGCGCCTTGTGAGGGCTGCCTACACACCTTCGAAAGAAGGATCAAGCCATTTTTTTTTTTTCGAGAGCTGGCTTAGATGTAGTAGCGTTTGAGGTTCATTGAATTCCATGAACGGGGAATAGGGGTTTCGTCTAGCTTCATGAGCTCGTAGACGCCTGGTTTGACTACCCTCATGACCTGATAAGGTCCTTCCCAGTTTGTGCTGAGTTTGCCGGCATTCTTTTCTTTGGTGCCTTCGAAGACTTTTCTAATAACAAGGTCGCCGTCAGTGAAGTGACGTCCGCGGACCTTCTTGTTGTAATAGCGTGCTGCCAAGTTCTGATAATTCTGGATTCGGAGTAAGGCTTGATCGCGTTGTTCCTCGAGATTGTCGAGGTTGTCGAGCATGATCTCATCGTTAATATCAGGATTTTGTACAAGCATCGTTCGTCGAATAGTAGGGATTGTGAGGTCGGCGGGGCATAGAGCTTCCACACCATAAGCCAGGTAGAAAGGGGATTGTCCCGTTGAAGATCTTGGGTTCGTGCGATATGACCATAAGACTCCGTCGAGTTTATCAGACCATGTCCCTTTATGAGTATCCAATCGTTTCTTGAGGCCAGCGATGATTGTTTTGTTTGTTGATTCGGCTTGGCCGTTGCTCGGCGGGTATCTCGGTGTAGAGAAACTTAGCCGAATTTTCCACTTGGCGCAGAAATCGTTGAATAGCGTTGATATAAACTGGGGACCGTTATCGGTGATAATCTCGTACGGAACTCCATGTCGGCAGATGATGAATTTCCAGACAAACTTCTGAACGTCGGAAGCGAGGATGACGGGATATGCCTCAGCTTCTACCCACTTGGTAAAGTAATCCGTCATGACGAGGATGAATTTTTTCTGCGTGGTAGATCGTCTGAAAGGACCGATGATGTCCATCCCCCAGCACATGAATGGATAAGGGGCCGTTGAAGTGGTTAGCAGCTCGGTAGGAATGTGTATCATTGGGCCGTGTCGTTGACATTTATCGCACCTTGCGACGAACTTCTCGCAGTCTGCTTGCATGCTTGGCCAAAAAAGCTTGCTCGTTTGATTTTCAGGGCTAGAGATCGGCCACCCGAATGATTACCGCCATCGCCTTCGTGTATTTTCTTCATGACTTCCTGGATCTCATCGCCTGAGATGCATTTGAGAAGGATTCCTGCCGCACTCCAACAGAACAGTCCATCTTTGATAAGTATGTAGCGAGCAGCCCGCATTTTGAGTCGTCGAGCGGCCCATCTGTCTGCCGGGATGTCTCCATCGATGATGTACATTTTTATCTCTAGCGTCCAATCGGTGGGCGTCTGGTCGTCAGACTGTTCGAGGTTTATCGGCTCGTGAAGCCCGTCTGTTTGTTCTTCCGCTTCGTTGTCCGATTGGGTTGACTCATTGGTTTGCGGCGGTTTGCGGCGGGTTATCGTTGTCTTTGATTATAGTGGCATGTTCGAGCTCGGTGTCTTGATCAGGATCGATAGTCGGAATCCGTCTTTGCCGGCGTAGGATGGGTTCGGTCGCAGGATTTTCCTCGTAATCTCGTCTACGGGTTGTGATAATACATTGCTCCGTACTTCCAATACTCGGCTCTGGTATACTTTCGACTGGAATCGTTCGCCTGAGATGAGGGTCCGAGCTTGAAGCTAGAGCGGCGAGTGGAGCGTTTTCTCCACGTGGTATCTTGGTTAGTTCGAACGAATCGAATTCTTCTGCGAGTTGCTTGACGAGCTTGAGATACGCATCCATTCGATCATTTTTGGCATCGTACTCCCCGCTAAATTGACTTGCGACGAGCTGCGAGTTGCAGTAGGCATGTATGCGTGTTGCACAGATGTCTTTGGCTAAACGTAGTCCGGCAATTAACGCTTCGTATTCTGCCTCGTTGTTTGATGCGTTGAACGCCAGGTGGAAGGATTGCTCTAAGATTTCTCCCGTCGGAGATTTGAGGCGAATGCCTATTCCAGAGCCACGGTGAGATGAAGATCCGTCGACGTGAAGGGTCCATTGTTCGGCGGTTATGACATCGGTGTTGACGTATTCCGGAGATAACTCGATGAGGAAATCGGCAAGGACTTGCGACTTGATACTCGTTCGGCTCTTATAATCGATGTCGTACTCGCTGAGTTTGATAGCCCATTAAGCCAATCGACCGGACTGGCTCGGACTATGTAGGATCGTCCGGAGTGGCTGATTGGTTAAAACGGTGACTGATTGTGACTGAAAATAGGGGCGTAGCTTCCGAGCCAAGATAACAACGGCGAGAGCCAATCTTTCGAGAGTCGGATATCGTCCTTCAGCACCGTCGAGCGATTTGCTGATATAGAAGATTAGCTTTTGTTCTCCCCGATCTTCCCGAACAAGGACCCCGCTGACCGCCGAGGTCGATATCGCGATGTATAGGTAAAGAGTCTCGCCATCTTCGGGTTTTGCTAAAACCGGTGGGGTTGACAAGTATTCCTTGAGCTGTTTGAATGCTTCTTCGCACTTATCATCCCACTCGAGATCTTTGTTACCGCGTAACAGTTGGTAGATGGGGAGACACTTGTCGGTAGATCGGGAGATGAACCGATTGAGTGCGGCGATACGTCCCGTTAACCTTTGCACTTCCCTTCTCGTCGTCGGAGAGGGTATGTCAAGGATTGCCGAGATCTATTTAGGATTGGCTTCGATTCCTCTTTGAGTTACGATATACCCGAGGAACTCTCCCGAGGCCACGCCGAATGTGCATTTGGTCGAATTAAGCTTCATGCCGTACTCGTTTAGGATGTCGAAGCAGGTGTTGAGGTGTCCGGTGTGATCCTTGGCGATTAGCGATTTGACGAGCATATCGTCGATGTAGACTTCCATTGTTTTGCCGAGCTGGCTGGCGAACATCCGATTAACGAGTCGTTGATAGGTTGCACCGGCGTTTTTTAAGCCGAATGGCATGACCTTGTAGCAATAGATACCACGGTCGGTAATGAAGGAGGTGTTCTCACGATCGTCCGGATGCATGAGTATCTGATTGTAGCCCGAGAAGGCGTCCATGAACGAGAGGAGTTCGTTCCCAGCGGTGGGTTCGACGAGTCTGTCGATATGTGGGAGTGGGAAGCTATCCTTTGGGCAGGCTTTGTTCAGGTCGGTAAAGTCGACGCAGATCCTCCATTTTCCGTTCTTCTTCTTGACAACGACTAGGTTTGCTAACCAGTCTGGATACCGTACTTCTGTAATCGATCCCGCGCTAAGTAATCTTTCGACTTCATCGTTAACAGCCCGAGCCTTCTCGGGACCGAGCTTGCGTCGTTTTTGCTTGATCGGCTTGAAGGTGGAATCAATATTGAGCTCGTGGCTCGTTATCTTTGGATCAATTCCGGGCATGTCTGTGATTGTCCAAGCGAAGGTCGATACATTCCTTTTGAGAAGTCGGATCAAGTCTGTCTTGATGTCTTCATCGAGCTCGGCTCCGACCGCCACGCATCTCTCTGGATTGAAGTCGTCGATATTGACTTGGAAGATTGTTTCGCGCCGCGGCAGGTCGGGGTCATTCGGAATTTTGTTCTTTTTTATGATGTAAGTCCGGGGCGCGGTCCTTAGTTTGCATTCGTTGATGAAACATGTTCGAGACATCACCTGGTCGCCTTTAAGGGTGAAGACTCTGGAATGTGTTGGGAACTTGACGCACTGGTGATATGTTGACACGACGGCTTTCATCGAGAATATCCACGGTGTGCCGAGTATCACATTATAGATTGCAGGTTTGTTCAATACCAGGAACTTGACCATCCGACATATCCCTCCGGTATACATGGGGAGTTTGACCGTTCCGGCGGTCATGGTTTGCTAGCTTGAGAATCCGGTGAGTGGTTCGATGTTCGGTCTGATTTGACTGTCGGGAAAGTCCATGTTCTTCAGCGTATCCTTGAAAATCACATTAACCGAGCTTCCAGTGTCGATTAAGATTCGCCTGACTACAACATCACCGATGAGTGTTTCGACGACCAGCGGATCGTTATGCGGCATATGGATTCTTTCTGTGTCGGCCTCAGAGAAGGTGATCGGCATTCCGCAAGGTGTAGTCTGGTGTGTATGTTTTGCAGCTACTGTTTCCTTATTGTACGTCTTTAGGGCTCGGACGGAATAGTTGCATGTTTCCAATGCGCCCATGATCATGTTGACACGCTTCTGAACCTGCGGAGGTTGTTGAGCCTCCACGTTTTCCTCCCGATCTCGTTTTGGTTGTTCGTCGTCTGTTTTATCTTTAGGCTGCTCGGTAGCCTTGCTCGGTTTGAAGTTACGTCTTCTTCCGCCATCGTTACGACGAGGTCTATTCGAAGGTTGGAAGGCTCCTTCGACTGGAACTTCCCCCTTATGTACTTCATCATCAAGAATTCCTGTAAGTGTCGGCACTCTTCGGTTGAATGATTTCCAAATCGGTTATGGAAATTGCAGTATGGTGCGGATTTGGTATCAGGCTCCTTTGGTTCGTCCGATCGAACCCAAGTGTTTGACCAGGACTGCTGAGTTTGGACCGTATTGACGGGTTGCTTTGGAAGAACGTATTGTTTATCCTTAGCAGCGGGCTGTTTCGTGAGTGCATACCTCCTATCTTTCTCTGATCTTTCCTCTTCTTCCATGATGAAGATGTGCGCCCTGTGTAAAATGTCTTCCAACGTCTTTGGATTGTTGCGTTTGATCTCCTTGTGGAAGTCTGATTCGTACCAGGTCGCTTTATAAAGAGCCTCGATCGCAGTTTCGTCGTCGATCGTACAGTGGGATACGACCGCTTTGAAACGTTCCATGAATTTGCGTAGAGGCTCGTCCTGCTTCTGTTCGAGGGCCCAGAGTTCGGCGTTCTTTGTTTTCTGCTTGATACACATGGTGAAGCGTTTGAGGAACTTGGTAGTGAGCTCGTTGTAGCTGTTGACTGAGTTCGGCTCGAGCGTCGAAAACCAATCGAGCGCGGCTCCGGATAGGTTCTCTACAAACAAGTGGCACATGGCTCCATCTTTTTTGTTTTCCGATCCGAAACGAAAGCGATTCATCGTGATGACAAAAGAGGTCAGGAAATGCTTAGGATCGGTAAACCCATCGTATGGCGTGATCTTGACCCTCTCCAATCGCCGGACTGGAGTGTTGATGACTCGGTCCGTGAATGGGGTCCTCTGCGACTCCTAAATCACTCGGTCGATCTCTGACGCTGAGCTCGTCGCCTGGTGGACTTTAGACCGCATGTCTTGTAATTGGGCCTGGACCTTCGCGAATTCCAGGTTCATGGCGGCTTGATCCGAGATGTAGATCTCCGAATCGGCTGCGGATCTCCTAGTTGGTAGATCGGTCACACCCGGGAGTTGAGCGTCGGTTAGGTCGGGCAAGATGTTCCGGCGTAGTGCGTTTTCGCTGGCGGGGGTGATCAGGTTTGGATCGAGGGTACCGATCTGGTTTCGGCGTTCAAAGTGGGATGCTATTAGCGAAGCGATCCGCTCTTCGTTCTTTTTGTTGATTTTTGCGAACTGTGCTGCCATGGCTTCCATAAAGATGGTCGGATCTGTGAAAGCCGGGATAGCTGGAGGCGGTGGAAGAGTCCTTGGGGGATTGATCTGAGTATCACTTCCAGTAAGTAAGGTCGGAGAGGGTCCTCCTCCGGTTGTTGGTAGTTCGGTATCGGTTGGATTTAGTTCGTCAGTCCGAGGGTTTTGATCGTTGTTTTCTGAGCCGTTGATGTTGACTACGGAATTGTCGATTGGAAGAACCATCGCCGAACTCAATCAAACGATATCCGAAAGTACTGTTCTATTTAAATCTTTCCCCACAGTCGGTGCCAATTGTTGACCCGTAAATCACACAAAAGGGGTAAAACAATACTTTAATCGAAATCTCGTTTATTGATCAAGAGTCGGCGTTACAACAGAGTTTAGTAAGATTGCAAAGATGGAGAATTTGAGATCGGTAAGTAGCTCTCTTGAATTCTCTCTGATCTCTGCGGGAGTTGTGGATTGCTTGAGGAATGAGCCTTCTCCCCTATTTATAATGTTTTGAGGCGGTTCCTAGGGAGAATATTTCCTTTTCCTAGTTCGATTTGGAAAAGGAAATATCCTGGTTTTCTCTACGAGATAAGGATCTTTTCCTAACATCTTGAGGATTCAGTCGAATAGAATATTTCCTTTTCCGAGATCGATGGAAAAGGGAAATATTCCGGTATTTCCTGTTGTAACGGACTGGGCTCGCGCTGGGCCTAGATCGATGACCGAGATGGACTTTATCGAGATTTCGAGCTCGGCCCAATGTTTTTGAACTGGCTTGTCCTCGATTCGAACCATCGTAAACCGATCTTGATCGAACCAGTCTCGATTCGAACCGAGTTAAACCAGGGGTGCTAATCCCCCCTCTAACAGTTTTCAGACATAATTAGTGTTTCTTCTATAATGGTGGTCTTGTGTGACATAATAGTGTAATACCAAATCAGAGAATCATTGGTCAGTATGATAAACCAACCAAAACATTTTTAGTCATTGGTCTTTGTAGCCACGAGTAAGAAATAGAAAAACATTTATATAGTTTTCTTTCCATATATAGTTTTTGTTATAGCTCCAGATTGGCCGTAACTTTCAGAAATGTAATACCAAATTAGATAATCACGTTCAAAATAAATAAAAAATAAAGAACCATTTTTGGGAGTGAACCTATTTATTCACCCCTCTTTTTCTATCCAAATAAAATATGTCAATTAACTTAAACAAAATAAAAATTAATATCAATGAGACCGTACCTTCTCTTTAAACAATAATTAATATCAGTGGGACCGTACTTTCTTTTCAAATAAAATTTAAACAAAATAAAAATTATTAAAAAAATTGACAGATTACTCAAAAAATATAAACCTTAAACTCTAAACCCTAAACTCTAAACCATAAACTCTAAACCCTAAACCCTAAACCATAAACCATAAACCATAAACCATAAACCATAAACTCTAAACTCTAAACTCTAAACCATAAACCATAAACCATAAACCATAAACCATAAACCATAAACCATAAACCATAAATTCTAAACTCTAAACTCTAAACTCTAAACTCTAAACTCTAAACTCTAAACTCTAAACTCTAAACTCTAAACTCTAAACTCTAAACCATAAACCATAAACCATAAACCATAAACTCTAAACTCTAAACTCTAAACTCTAAACTCTAAACTCTAAACTCTAGAATCAATAGAGAGAGCGAGGAAGAGAGAGAGATAGAAAAGGTTTGTGAAGAGAAAAATAATCGAGAAAAATGGAGAAAAAAAATTCGTCCAACCATAACCCGCTACGTCGCCTTAAGAGACGGTATCTTAAACCTCTCCGCTAAGGAGCGGTTCTTAACTTTTATACCCATTTTCATTTATTTTTAATCCTAAAAATGCTAAGAATCCCTCCTTATTTTGCTAATAACCCCTGATGGAGATGGTCTAAGAACTGGTTCTTACACTGTTTTTAGCCACGTGTCAACCTCTAATTCGCCGAATTTGTTTTTTACTTTTTTTAATTTTTCTTAACTTTAACTTAAAAACAAAAAATTCTTAATTTTTTTTTTTTAACTTTTTCTTAACTTCAACTTTAAAATTCTAAACATTTTTTTTACATATTAATGAATTGGAATATTTACATATTAAATTTTTTATTTAAAGATTCTAAAATTCTAAACTTCTTCTTCCTGAAGCTTCGGCAATATTTTGAATGTTTTAAAATTCATGAAATGCAATATAATTTTGGTTTTACATATATATATGTAAGTGCCCATGTGGATCTCACTTATTCTACATATATGCCTACAATATAATTTAAAATTCATGAAAATGCACATGTGGATCTCACTTATTCTACATATATGCCTACAATTCTCGCCAATATGATGGGTGTTCGAATTATAATTCGTGATAGACAATTGCATCAACAATTGAAAGCTGATTTGGTTGAGCATATATGGCAAAAATTTGGACGTGATCAAGATAATAATTGACCGTTCTTTTGTATTTTTTTTTCTAAATCTATATATGTTTAAAATGTTATATTTTTATGTCAACTATGTTTAATTAAAAATATAAACTCTATTTCAAATAAAACAAAATTATTAAAAAAAAAAAAATTTAAGAACCCCATTAGAGGTTCTACCATTGGAACAGTGGTTCTTAACTTAAAATTTATAATTAAATATTATTTAAAAAACCCAAATGGGTTTCTCCCATTGATGATGCTCTAAAATAAATGGGACATGAATTTTTCTAAAATAAAAATTATACGTTTTGCTAAGCGGAATAAGAGGCTCGAAGCTCATGAGTCATGAGACTGGGATGATAAACATGTGCCAAGTAAAAAACACTAGACTAAACTGTAATGTTTTTTGTTTCTAGATATATAAAAATCTCTAATTTTCGAAAATCATAAAGTTGAGTCGCCTAAATTAAACATAGATTGCTTATATAACGAAATAATAAGGTAGAATACCAAATGACCAAAGGCTTTCTTTCTAGTCAAACAAGCCGAATACCATATCATCATCACTCTCTTCCTTGACCTCCTCCTAAAGATGAGACATCAAGACCATAGATTAGTGTTTATAATAGCTTAATGGTTACAATAATATATGATCGAAATTAGTAGAGAATAATATATACAATACCTTCTTCTTCTGCTCAGCTGCTGGGGCTGCTTGAGTGGCTCCTCCGGCTGCAGGCCGGGCAGTGGAAGATACGGCCATGGGAGGAGCACCAGCACCAGCAGCAGCGTTCATGACGAGATCATCGATGTTTCTGTTCTGACAAAGCTTAGCAAAAAGACTAGGTCAGTATGATTCAATGTTCAAGTTGGCTGTTTTCACCAGTGTTGAGATCTTCTCAGCCTGTATGTATTCAGATTAGAGCGTGTCAGATGCAAATATCAGCTTCATTGTCAACAAGTTACCAAAACTGATTTAAGCACAAAAACAATTTTATACAAAAGATTGAAGTGAGAAATCTTATGATGATGGTACTATTAAAGAAACTAAGTAGTATATCGTAACCGAGAAGGTAAGACCATCTCCAACGGGGAGGTATAATGGGGGTTCTTAGAAAATTAGGGCAAAAAAATTAAATCAAAAACCCAAATAAATGTAAGAGTTGGTTCTTATTTAAGAGCTTTTAGAGCCCGACTCTTACGATGACGTGTCCACAAATAATTGGTCACGAGTTTTTGTTTTTGTTTTTATTTTTTTTATTCTGAAAAATTGACTCTCTCTCTCTCTTGTATCTCAATAGCCATCTCTCTCATTTGATTTCTCTCGATCTTCTTCTTCGGCATACCTTTCCGGCGGCTGAAGGTTCTTCTTCCAATTTTCCATGGTGTGTGAGTATATTATTAGAGTAGAATAGAATCACGGTTATGTGAAGTAGAATAGAATCACGGTTATGTGATTGTAAACCGGAAAGCAGAGTCAATGTAACGTTGAGACTAACGTGAATAACATAATCACTTTCCGTCTTCTTCTTCTTCATTGCTCAACCAATTTTTTTTTTAAGAACTCTTTAGGGATTCTACCATTGGAGAAGTAAAAATTATAGAGGTTCTAAACTTTGATTTTACCAAAACTTATGAATAAACAATTGGTAAGAACCCCAAAAAGGATTCTACCTTTGGAGATGCTCTAAGAAGCTGGAGCTAATTAAAAGTACTAACGTTGACGTCGATTCCATCATCGTGGAGGATAAGAGCGGCGTATGTACATGCGAGCTCACCTGTGGCCATTGTAGCTGGCTGCCTTGAGTCAAACGTAAAGAAGAGAGAGAGAGATTCAGAAATTTAGGGCTTATAACGATTCTTTATTTATTCCGATCGAGTTAGGGTTTCTGAACTTACCGGCATTCAATTGAATATCATGTGCGGCCCACAGAAAATATGGGTCTGGAACCTAAAAATCGAGATTCTAATTGGAAAAAAAATGAATTAAAGTCTATAAACCAAACTATTAATAGTATAAGTAAGAGTTTGTAGCCAGAAGGCATGGATATTGAAGTGCTTGTTTCTTAGTTGAAAGGACTTGGTTTTTTTCAAAATTATAGAAAAACAAGACTTGAGAGTGCAAAATCAGAGGTTAAACAAATAGCAGAATCTATGGAGATTGAAACCATATTCCCTGGAAAAAAAAAGAAAACGTGTCAGCATAAGAAAAAGGTTTTTTGACGAGGAATTAGAGACAATTGACGAAACTGTGAATTTATCTTCTGAAGAGAGCTTTAGAATTTCTTATTTCCTCCAAGTCATGGATCAAACTCTCTATTCTCCTGAGACAAGATTTGAGCACTTTCAAAAGTATGAACAAACATTTGGTTTCCTATTTGATTTGGAGAAATTGAAATCAGCAAGTGATGATAGTTTGATGACATCGTGTATCAATCTTGAAGCCTCTTTGAAGCATGGAAATCATTCAGATATTATTGGGGATGATTTGTTTTTTGAACTAACAATTCTAAAAGAGTCTTTGCCAAGAGACTACAAGAGACCCGTTGAAGTGTTGAATTATTTGAAAGGAATGGAAGAGTGTTATCCAAACTCATGGATTGCTTAGAAGATAATGCTGACGATTCCAGTTTCAGTTGCTTCTGTTGAAAGAAGTTTTTCAAAGTTAAAGTTGATAAAGTTTTATTTGTGATCAGCTATATCACAAAAAAAAATTGAATGGCCTAGCTATCATATCTACAGAAAGAAAACTGGTTAGGAACCTCGATTATGAGAGTTTGGTAAAATAGTTTATTAAAAAAGAAGGAAGAAAGATTATGTCTTAGTTTTTTAGATTAAGATTTTGTTTTTGAATATTTTATATGTTTTTAAAATTATATTATACTTTTATTAAAACGCTCTATTTTTTTATTTGCTTTAAGTTCCCATAAACCTTCGCACGGCACTGGGTATGAAGCCAGTCACGGGTGTTAGCTGATCAAATCGTTTATGCAAGAAATCAAAAGTTTTAAAGAACTACTCTTCTTTATTAGATTTATAAACTCTCTCAAAACTAAATCTCTCTCTTGAAGTCTTATGGAACATCTCTCCATATAGCTTCTTATATATAGGTGTAAGCTTATCCTTAACCTATTAGGAAAATGATAAATACAAATCTTATCTAAATATTATTTGTGTATCTATCATTATCTATTCTAGCATCTTCTAGAAATGATAGCTTCTTCCTTAAGTCTCGGAATTATCCAACATTCTCCCCCTTAATTCCAACTTGAAATCCGGGAAGCTCGATTGCTTGTACTCCGATTAAACTCTTCATTTCTCTGAACTTGATTCTTGCTAATGGCTTTGTAAGTATGTTCGCCTTTTGTTTTGTGCCTGGAACATGCTCCACCTCAATTTGATCATTCTCCACACACTCTCTAATAACTTGATACTTTGAGAGTATGTGCTTGCTTCTTCCATGGAACACTGGATTCTTGGTAAGAGCAATGGCTTATTTATTGTCAATCCTCAGCGTGATCTTCTCGTCTTTGTTAAGTAGTTCCCTCATTAACTCTTTAAGCCATATAGCTTGCTTTGCGACTTCTGTGGCTGCCATGAACTCAGCTTCGCAAGAAGATAATGCGACGATAGGTTGTTTCTGAGATGTCCAAGTGATTGGTGATGAACCAAGATAAAAGATGTGACATGAGGTACTTCTTCCATCGTCGATATCAATGTTGTGACTACTGTCACTATATCCCATCACTTTGCTTGACCCGTCTCTTTTGAAAACCAAGCCTAAGTTGGTAGTTCCTCTTACATACCTTAGGAGATGTTTAAGAGCTTGTCCATGACATTCTCTCGGACTTTGCATGTATCTACTTAAAACTCCAATAGCGTATGTCAAATCTGATCTTGTGTGAAGTAGATACCTTAAACATCCAATGGTTCTTCTATACTCCGTAGCATTAATCTTTGGTTCCTCTTTTGCTTTTGAGATTTTCGTGTTTGAATCCATTGGTACATGGGTCAAATTACACGATTCCATCTTGGTATCAACTAGGATTCCTTGAGCATAGCTTTATTGTTTAATTTGTATTCCTTCGACTCCTTGAATCACTTCTATACCAAGATAATATGTCAACTTTCCAAGATCTGACATCTCGAATTCTCTTGACATATCTTTCTTAAACTGATCAATGACCTTTCGTGACGTTCCTGTTACGAACAAGTCATCAACATAGATCGCAACAACCACTACAAGAAAATTTCCCTTTTACAACTAACAGAATCGTCGTAAATTGGTTGTAAAACATGGTTTACAACGGATTAGCGACGAATAACAATTCGTCGTAATATGATCGTCGTTAATCGGAAATCGTCGTAAATTGGTCGTAACATTAAGGAGGACTAAAAATCGTCGTAAAATCGTCGTATATTATTCGTCGTAAAATCGATGTAAATTTACATCGATTTTTAGACGAATACATTACATCGATTTTACATCGAAACATTACATCGAATTATACAATTTGTTTTTCGACAATCCGTCGTCAATTCGTCGTAATAGGATGAAACATTACATCGATTTTACATCGAATTATACAATTTTTGTTTTGACAATTCGTCGTAAATTCGTCGTAATAGGTAGCTGTAAATGCGTTGGTAAATCGATGTAAAATATTCGATGTAAATTCGTCGTAAATTATTGAACGATTTAAAATCGATGTAAATGTTGAGTCGATGTAAACTCGATGTAATACATATTTTCAATTAAAATTAATAAAATTATATTTATAAATTAAAATTTTATAAATCTATTCAAAATTTAAAATAACATTTAAATACAAAATAAAATTCTTAATATAAACTATTCGGGAGCCGTCGCGGATCTAACCGATCTAAAGAATCATGCCCAGGCGACTGCAAAATATCTTCGACAGTCAATCCCGCATACAACAACGGCGGTCGAGAACCTGCTTCTGGAGGCGGCGCTGGTTCGGAAAAAGAATCCGGAACAGCGGACGGTGTCGCAGAAGATGACGGGAGTTGCGAATTAGCACTCGGTCCCGTCTCGAGAAACTGCCGATAGTGTGTCTTACGTGGCGCCATATCTAAAAAAATATTTAAAAATAACTCAATTCCAATATAATATAATTCCATTCCTAACTAATAAGTCCAATCCTAACTAATAAAAATTACAATCCTAACTAACAATTCAAAATCCTCACAAAAAATAATATAATTTAAAAAACCAAAAAATAAATTTTTTACCTTTTTCGTTGGTAGAGAGAGGTGAGAGCGTTTTAGAGAGAGAGTGAGTTTGTGAGGGAGGAAAAATCTGGTCACGTATATATAGATTTTGTGGTCGTCGTAAAATCATTGGTAATTTACGACGATTTTACGACGATTCCGTCGTAAAATCGTCGTAGTATTAAAACCGAAAATTCAACCTATCGAAATTTTTCCCCCACGCGGTAAATTAAATATTTCGATTTCCAACGAAATTACGACGGATTCGTCGTAAAATCGTTGTAATTTTTACAACGAATTTAAGACAAATCCGTCATAAATTCGTTGTAAAAGATTAAATCTATACCCTAAACCCTAAATCGCAATACACATATCCTGGAAGTAAGAACAAAGTATATTTATGCATCTAATACTTCTAATATTTAACAACAGATTCAATAACGACGATTGAATCTATATCGTCACCGATTTCTTTATCTTACATAATAATGTATAGCATCCGTTCTTATAAGTATATTCGTAACATGCATGACTTAAATAATGTAAATAATTTTGTAAAAACTTAAACTTGTTTATACTATGATTAGAACTTACGTAAAACAAGATATAAGATAAAAAAAACTAAACATGTAAATCAAACCCTAAACCCTAAATTTTAAGTATTACAACGAAATTACGACGGATTCGTCGTAAAATCGTTGTAATTTTTACAAAGAATTTACGACGAATCCGTCGTAATTTCGTTGTAATAGATTAAATATATACCCTAAACCCTAAATCGCAATACACATATCCTGGAAGTAAGAACAAAGTATATTTGTGCATCTAATACTTCTAATATTTAACAACAGATTCAATAACGACGATTGAATCTATATCGTCACCGATTTCCTTATCTTACATAATAATGTATAGCATTCGTTCTTATAAGTATATTCGTAACATGCATGACTTAAATAATGTAAATAATTTTGTAAAAACTTAAACTTGTTTATACTATGATTAGAACTTACGTAAAACAAGATATAAGATAAAAAAAACTAAACATGTAAATCAAACCCTAAACCCTAAATTTTAAGTATTACAACGAAATTACGACGGATTCGTCGTAAAATCGTTGTAATTTTTACAACGAATTTACGACGAATCCGTCGTAATTTCGTTGTAATAGATTAAATCTATACCCTAAACCCTAAATCACAATACACATATCCTGGAAGTAAGAACGAAGTATATTTGTGTATCTAATACTTCTAATATTTAACAACAGATTCAATAACGACGATTGAATCTATATCGTCACCGATTTCCTTATCTTACATAATAATGTATAGCATTCGTTCTTATAATTATATATTCGTAACATGCATGACTTAAATAATGTAAATAATTTTGTAAAAACTTAAACTTGTTTATACTATGATTAGAACTTACATAAAACAAGATATAAGATAAAAAAAAAAACTAAACATGTAAATCAAACCCTAACCCTAAATTTTAAATATTACAACGAAATTATGACGGATTCGTCGTAAAATCGTTGTAATTTTTACAACGAATTTACGACGAATCCGTCGTAATTTTGTTGTAATAGATTAAATCTATACCCTAAACCCTAAATAACAATACACATATCATGGAAGTAAGAACGAAGTATATTTGTGCATCTAATACTTCTAATATTTAACAACAGATTCAATAACGACGATTGAATCTATATCGTCGTCGATTTCCTTATCTTACATAATAATGTATAGCGTTCGTTCTTATAAGTATATATTTGTAACATGGATGACTTAAATCATGTAAATGATTTTGTAAAAACTTAAACTTGTTTATACTATGATTAGAACTTACGTAAAACAAGATATAAGATAAAAAAAAATCAAATATGTAAATCAAACCCTTTACCCTAAATTTTAAGTATTACAACGAAATTACGACGGATTCGTCGTAAAATCATTGTAATTTTTACAACGAATTTACGACGAATCCATCGTAATTTCGTTGTAATAGATTAAATCTATATCCTAAACCCTAAATCACAATACACATATCCTGGAAGTAAGAACGAAGTATATTTGTGCATCTAATACCTTTAATATTTAACAACAGATTCAACTACGACGATTATACGATGGATTATCATGTTTATACTATGATTAGAAGTTATGTAAAACATGATATACGTTGAAAACTAAACATGTAAATTAAAACTAAATCGTCGTAAATTCGTCGTAGTTTTACGACGATGTTACGACGTAAATAGTGACATCGGTATCACGACGATTTCACGTCGACTCTGAGAATTTGGTAAAACACGGTTTCTTATAGGTCACCTAATTATTTACATCAAATATTTTCGACGTAATTTCGTCGTATATTCGATGTAAAATCGTTGTAATGCTATTCGATGTAAAACCGTTGTAAATTTTCGTTGCAAATCCGTTGGTAATTTCTATAAATACCTTCCACACCTTGATCAATAGTAACTCAAAAAAAAAATACACACTAAATATATACATATCCACGTTTCCTTGGGTTCTTATGCTGATCATTGTGTTCCCACTTCTTGATGATCTTGCCATCAAAGAATCTTGTGGGATCTTGTTTTCATGTAAAGACAGTCTTCATTACTACCATAGGTGAATGATTCATAGAATTGGACATCTATGTAAATCGTAATATAAGGATGTCCAATTCTATGTATCTTTCACTTATGGTGGTTGGTCTTTATGAATGTAGAAAACTAGACCCCCATAGTTCTTTGTTGGCCAGATCATCAGAAGTGGGAATACAACGGTCTGCTCCTTAACCCAAGACGACATTACGATGATATTACGTCGTAATATCAACGTAATATGCAGAAGCCATATTCGTCGTAATATCGATGTAAAGTTACATCGATATTACGACGATTTATATTGTCGTCGTAAAATGGTCGTAATTTTACATCGAAATTACGACGACATATATTTACGACGATTTTACATCGAACACATATTTCGTCGTAATTTCGTCGTAATGTCGATGTAAAGTTACATCGATTTAAAATGGTCGTAAATTTTCATTGGAAATTGACAGTTTTCTTGTAGTGAACCAGAAGATCTTTCTCATCTTTTCTTAGATATACAGTTGGTTCCTTCACGCATCTCTTAAAGTTCATCTCCTTTAAGACATGATCGAGCTTTACATTCCAGGCTCTAGGGGCTTGACGTAAGCCGTATAATGCTTTATGAAGTCTGTATACCTTTCTTTCTTCTCCTTTCTTCTCAAAGCCTTCTGGTTGATTTACATAGACTGTCTCATTAAGATCTCCATTCAAGAAGGTGATAATGAACTTTTTACGGTTCGCACAATTAACCCATTGTGCACAATGCCTCAATCTAATGGCATGTCATTGTAGCACTTTGGGATCGAATCCACAGGGAAATAAGAACGACGCACTAAGAATACAGGACGCTATCTAATCTAAGCAAATATCGGGTTTTGGTTTTTATCGGACAATTTGAAATATACAAAAACAGAAAAATAAACAAGTAGTTTAGCAAACTAAAACGAGCAACAAGACAAGCTCAAACGTTAAATAGCAAAATTAAACAAGCGAATTCTCGGGTAAAGCAATCGACTCGGGTGATTCTCACTCCATTCTAGACACTCAAACATTCAATCAATTGCCTCCGTAGGCCCTAGATACACTACTAAAGATTAATCCACGTCAATGGTATTAATCCCTTTCTTAGTCATCAATCGTCATAAACTTCCGTTCGCGATTCTATGACTAACAAGCATTAATAACAAGTCCACTTAGCCACAATTCACCTTAGACATCAACTCCCGTTGGCTAAGATATGAAAAGCACTCATTGAATTGGTTGGGGAATTTCATCGAACACCTTCCGGGCGAGAAATTCCCTATGATCTAAATCAACTTTGTCAAGGCTAATCCAGCATTAATAACACTCAATGAAAAAGGATATCAACTAATCTAGCTCTTAAACATCAAGAACAAACCTAAAATCACCCTAATCTACTTTACCCAAGAACCCTAGAAAACTACTCACCACACATGATTATCTCCACAAATCCCATAAAGGAAGTGTTTAGATTCATGGAATATGATAAGAAATAGATAGAAAGATGAAAACAAACAAGAACTTGCATTAAAAACAAAGTATCTCTTCAAAAATCCCCAAACTCTCTCTAAGAGAGTGTTTTTACAAGTTAAAAATGAGTTCTCTCACAAATAACAAGTTTTTTGGCTTAAATAGCAAAGTGGGTCGCAGGAATCACATCGGTCTCCTGCTCCCGATACATCTGGCCGATGTGATTCCTGGTTTGCTCCGTTTGCAGGTCAGACGGACATGCGCTTGATAAAGTTATCGTATCTCTTTAACCACTGGTCGGAATGACCTGAAACCACTTCCATTGGAAATCTAGCTCAATTTCCTATAACGTTTATGCAGATCTCCAAAGCTAAATCCAAACTAAAAGTCTTCTTCTGACACGATCTTTCAGTCCCCTCAGACGGACTCTGCATTCTTGCTCCGGAGGAAACCATATCGGTCGGCCTCTGCCCGATACAACGCACCGATGGGAGACTCTGATTTTTCTCCTGTTTTCCAGCTTCTATATCGGTCATATGCATCGGTCGGAGGCACATCGATGGACTTCTGCCAGTAGTCCAAATCGATGCCAGACGGACCTGTTTTTACTAAATGTGTCGTATCTTTTGAAAGACTGCTCCGAATGACTTGAAACGACCTCCATTAGAAAGGTATCTCGATTATCTACGACTTTGATGAAGATTCGCGAAGCTAAATCGGAGCGCAAGATCTTTGTCTGAGCCGATCTTTAGAGCACGTCGGATGGCCTCTGCATTTTCCTTGATATTTGGGCATAGCTCTTGCTCCAAACAGGTTTATTTTGCCCCATGATCTTCCTCCAAGCTCCAAAATGCTTCCATAAGCTCCAAATGGTACCTAAAAGACTCCATAGCACACAAACATATGCAAGAACTAACCTAAGACTCACTAACTCTAAAATGGATGCAAACTATACCAAAAACAATGAAATGAATGCAAGAAGTCACAAAATGCTAACTAAAATGTATGCTAAAATGGGCTAAATTATGTAACTATCAACTCCCCCGAACTTGCCTTTTGCTTGTCCGCAAGCAAACAAACAAGAACAAATCGAAGAAGAGGTTGGAATGCGGGATATCATATCCGAGAATATTAACAAAAGAATTCAATTCAATGCCCTTGGTAGTAGTTATGTGATGCACAAACAACCTCTACTTCAAAAGATTTAGCCATACTCGTCGCTACACGAATTTGGTATAAGCCTTAGCATCTACAAGTAATCATATCCTCTAACTCTTTAACATTCATTAAGTACAATGGTGAATCATGCTTAATAAAAATCAAGTGAACTCATTTGGCTTAGGGAAAAGGTTTTGAGATGAAAATAATCTCAATCATGTGCGTATTCCAATGCAATGGGATCTCTCACGAAAGAATGAACTTTGGCAAAATGCTAAGAGTAAAGAACAATTGATGCGTACAAGGATGACATCCGTCTACCCAATGCCCCAATATGAACTCCACTCCTATTTCTAAACTCATCAAGATCCATTCTAAACTACCCATATCACAAGGCATTTTGCCTTCTTAGACCACATTTCTTTTCTTCTTCTCTTTCAACAAATGGATTGGCTCTTCATCTTTTTCTTTTAGCTCTTTTTCACTTTCATAACTAGTCTCTCAATCATCATTTAGATGCCTTAGCCATATATATATATATATATTTTTTTTTTCTTTTGGCTCTTTCTTTCTTCTACACACATAGAGACTTATACTTGCAACCCCTAGAGCTATTCCACATTTTCATACCAACCAATCCAAACTTTTTACTTTCCCCTATCCTTTTTCTCAATCTTTTCCTTTCTCCACACTTTCTTTTCTTTACATCAACACCCAAATCACCAACCTATCTATCAACTCCTTGTCGTTCCAAACTCAACACTTTTTGCTAAGTTCATTCAAAATTAGGCCTCACGACACACACAAGAAATGAAGGCTTGAAGGAAAAGTATAGTTAAGGGTGTGGTTAACCGTTCCAAAAATGGGAAACGGCTATTTGAGCTAACAAGAGAGTGGTAAAAAGGGGTAAGATAGCTCAAATATGTATATGACATCCATGAGTTCAACTTTTCAATGTACAAGCATGATAATTTCAAGTCAAGATTAGAGTTCATGTAGATAGAGTTAGATTCAATTCAAAGCATGCTTCAACCAAGACAAAAACATTCAAACCGCAAGATCAAAGCATGGATCATCCTTAACTTCGTGATCGCTCAAATGCATCAAAGAACTCCTAACGAGGGCATTAATTCAAGCTCTTAAGTTTATATTCTACATGGATAATTCTCCCAATGCAAGTGAATGCAAACCTATATGCATCTAGACTCAATCTTAAACATGCAAAATGCAACTAAATATTTTTTTTTTTTTGGTTTTTATATGCACTTATATGAATGAATGAGACTCAAATATGCGAAAAGAAAAATAAGATCACAAAACACAATATCAAAAGACACAAATCCTTCCCCCGAACTTGAATTGCAACGTCTCGGTGCAACACAAATCAAAGAGAAGGTAAAAATATGCAAAAGTATGTACAATGAAATGGAGTTTGGATCATACCTTTGGATTGGAGAGGAGTGTGACGTGCTGTAGCTCTACCCATTCATGCATTAAGCACCACGACCTTGGACCCAAGAAAACTATAAACATCAAACAAAAACATCAAAAGGAACAAGAAAGAACGAAAATATATACAAAGATAGTCATGGGAATGCCTCCCAAGAGCGCTTGTTTTACGTCGCTAAGCTTGACATTTCAACTGTTAATCATGAGAATCAAAAGGTTGAGCCAATGCACCTTTGGTCCTTCTCTTGTCAAGACAAGAAACAAAATATGCAACATGGCACACGACTATCCATGGCAAAGAGGCATAACTCACATCAAGAAAGGTTACTAAAAATATAGCATACATCTTGGAATTTTCCTTGATGATGAGATGTTCACGAGGACCAAATGCATTTGAAGGAAAAATAAAGTCGATTTCATGTTTAAACGAGTCAACTTCATCTCCATCAATCATGTAAAACACATCCTCTTTCCTAGATTTCATCTCAACCTTAGGGTCATCTATCTCATTCAAGATCTTATCTACATCAAGCACATCCCCTAGGTAAGATTTTTCAAGAAGAGAACTAGATTCCTCAGGCATTGAAAGCTTAAACTCGATATCATGATCATTCAAAGCACATAGATAATTAATATCAAAACATACTTCATGATAATCACTAGCAAGCTTTTCTACTCTTAAGGTTTCTAGTATTTGAGACTCACATATTAAATCACAGCATTCATTAATGAGCTTGAGAGCATGTGAACTAGAAGCTACATCTTCAATGCAAGGCAAGTGACTATCCTCATAATCAACGATTTCAAAGGTTGTGTCAAAAATACCTTCTAGTTGGCATGGTGGAACCCAATAAATTACCTCTTCGAGTGCATGAGCTATCTTTATCTCAATAAATGTGAGCTCCCTTCCCTCAAGCGCTGCCCGACGTGACATGAGGTTCAAACGGATCATAATCGCGAGATTACTCCTTGTCAATGTCGGGTTTTCTTTGCAAAGCTCATCCAACTCTACTTTTTGTTCTGATGTGAGTACACTTTCATCAAATGGTGGCTCCACATATGGCTCATCATCAATGCTTTCATCAAATGTGGCATCCTCTTCTTGTGGCCAATCATTGTAATCCATGGCCATCGACTCTAAGAAGCAAAAAAGAAGAAAATAAAAAGTTAGTAGAAGTCAAGACCTTAGTCTCAAATAGCATCCAAATCCTAATGGCTATTGCTAATCTCCCCGGCAACGGCGCCAAATTGATAATGAACTTTTTACGGTTCGCACAATTAACCCATTGTGCACAATACCACAATCTAATGGTATGTCATTGTAGCACTTAGGGATCGAATCCACAAGGAGGCACGAGAACAACACACAGAGAATACGAGACACTTCTTAATCTAAGCTAATCAAATAAAGGTTTTCTAATGATCCTAATCAATTTAAAGACAAGATAATAAATAACCAAGCATATAACAAAGGTAATTAAAAGACTAACAAGTTTTGAACTAAAACGTAACGAAAACGATTTAAACAAGAATAAGCAAACGAACTTCGGGTAATGGTAATCGACTTGGACATTCTCTAGCTAAACCATGATACTCAAACAATGCTAATCCTTAGGCCTTAGATCACTAATTTAGACTAATCCACTTCCATGAAAATAATCACTTCACTAATCACTTAACTGAGAACAAACTTCCATTTGCAATTAAATGATCAACAAGCATTAATCTCAAGTCTAAATAGTCATTAAACACCCTAGACATCTATTTCCATAGGCTAGGAATGTAAAACACTTGCTAAGTTTGGTTGAGGAATTTCATCGAACACCTTCCGGGCATGAAATTCCTTAAGTTCTAAATCAACTTTGTCAAGGCTAATCTAGCATTAATCACACCTAACAAGTAAGGATTCTTCATAAACTAAGTCGTAAGCATCATGATTTAGCAAGAAAACATCTTAATCTACCATACCCAAAGTTCTAAAGAAACTACTCACAAACCATGATTATCTCCACAAATCCCATAAAGGAAGTGTTTAGATTCATGGAATATGATAAGAAATAGATAGAAAGATGAAAACAAACAAGAACTTGCATTAAAAACAAAGTATCTCTTCAAAAATCCCCAAACTCTCTCTAAGAGAGTGTTTTTACAAGTTAAAAATGAGTTCTCTCACAAATAACAAGTTTTTTGGCTTAAATAGCAAAGTGGGTCGCAGGAATCACATCGGTCTCCTGCTCCCGATACATCTGGCCGATGTGATTCCTGGTTTGCTCCGTTTGCAGGTCAGACGGACATGCGCTTGATAAAGTTATCGTATCTCTTTAACCACTGGTCGGAATGACCTGAAACCACTTCCATTGGAAATCTAGCTCAATTTCCTATAACTTTTATGCAGATCTCCAAAGCTAAATCCAAACTAAAAGTCTTCTTCTGACACGATCTTTCAGTCCCCTCGGACGGACTCTGCATTCTTGCTCCGGAGGAAACCATATCGGTCGGCCTCTGCCCGATACAACGCACCGATGGGAGACTCTGATTTTTCTCCTGTTTTCCAGCTTCTATATCGGTCATATGCATCGGTCGGAGGCACATCGATGGACTTCTGCCAGTAGTCCAAATCGATTCCAGACGGACCTGTTTTTACTAAATGTGTCGTATCTTTTGAAAGACTGCTCCGAATGACTTGAAACGACCTCCATTAGAAAGGTATCTCGATTATCTACGACTTTGATGAAGATTCGCGAAGCTAAATCGGAGCGCAAGATCTTTGTCTGAGCCGATCTTTAGAGCACGTCGGATGGCCTCTGCATTTTCCTTGATATTTGGGCATAGCTCTTGCTCCAAACAGGTTTATTTTGCCCCATGATCTTCCTCCAAGCTCCAAAATGCTTCCATAAGCTCCAAATGGTACCTAAAAGACTCCATAGCACACAAACATATGCAAGAACTAACCTAAGACTCACTAACTCTAAAATGGATGCAAACTATACCAAAAACAATGAAATGAATGCAATAAGTCACAAAATGCTAACTAAAATGTATGCTAAAATGGGCTAAATTATGTAACTATCAGAAGGCTGTCTTGACGTCTAAGTGATGTATTTCCCAACCTCTTGTTGCTGCAAGGGCTATTAGAAGTCGTATAGTTTCCATCCGAGCCACGGGTGCAAATACTTCATCGAAGTCAATGCCTTGTTGTTGAAAATAGCCCTTTGCCACAAGCCTCGCTTTATACTTACTCACCGAACCATCTGCTTTTATCTTGATCTTGTAAATCCATTTTAATCCTATGGGCTTCACCCCATCAGGTTTGTCAACAAGCTCCCACATTTTGTTTCTTATGATGGAGTCCAGCTCGGTTATCATAATTTCGACCCATTCTCGCAGATTCATAGCCTCATAGTAGTTCTCTGGCTCTCCATCAATGGTTAGCAAGAGTTTCTCACCTTCTATTTCAGCTAGTAGAATATAATCATCGAGATATCTTGGTTTGTTGATAGCTCGCCCATATATATTCACGTTTTGTTGATTTTCTGCTGATTCGCCATTCACAGCTTCATCTTCTTCTTCTTCTTCTTCGTTTTGGTTTATAGGTTCAGGATCTTCTTGATGATCATCGTTGTTATCTTGATCATACTCGTTTCCATCTTCTATAAACCCTCCGTGAGACAATTTAAACATGACGGGCTCTCCATTAGTTTGTGTTGATGCAGAAAACCAATCCCAAGCTTTCTTCTCGTCGAATATTACTCATGAGTCGAGAGAGTGTATTAAACCACTTCTATGTGTTATTGTATGACTATTTTACATATACTTTGACGATGTTCATGTAAGTCATCAGCAAAGACGATGCTTGAGATCTTGAACTAACATCAAAGCAAACAATCATAGAAGCTATTGTAGACACGTTTGATGTTTCCTTGGGGGACAGCTAAATAATATAAAATTCCATTATGAGATACGGAACGTTAGATCATTCTCCATTCCAATTCTCAAGTTCCTAATGTGAGAACTTGATACTCTTCAGATTTATGTTTTCACAAAAGTGACATGCACAATGCCTTGAACTGCTTTTCGATTAGATCATACCTAAAGTATGTCATAACGTGAGCCCATCGTTTTCACTTTGGGTAAACTTTTGAATTGTCATGTGCTAGGGTTACTTTTTATCGGCCTTGAATGCTTCCTTATACTTGAAATCCACCTGTTATTCGAAGAGATTCCCACAATTATGTTGTTAGAAAAATAGGTTAGATCTTTATTTGTATTTGCCTTCTTTTACCATATAAAGAAATGATAATAAACATTTTGAAGAATATGTTCCTTAAATAAATGATCTTGAGAAGATTATGAGCATGTATATCACGTTTGTTTTTATGATTCCACAAAATGAGATTTTTTTTTTTAATAAATAAACTAGATTTGAGAATATCCAAGTGCTATACAGTAACTTTTCTTCTTCTTCATCATTGTCATTGTCTTTATTGTGATATGCTTGTGGATCGTAAATTGTGAGAATCATCTTTGTTACATGCTCGCATGTTCACCAAGTTCATTGTTTGAGTGTGGAAGATCGAAGTTGTGAACGTTTATGTTGAAATAGCATGTATTCTCTTTTTCATATAATATGGTTTGTACGCACATGCGAGTTTGGATAATGGTTTAAGACCAGTTTAACCATATGGATCATTTTTTTTTCATTTAATTATGTATATAACTAAGGTAGTAGAAATCACGAAGACACAAATTAAAGTGGCTTGCCAATGAAAAGAAAAGTTTTAAATAGCTAAAACAGTAGCTTACAACAACCATTATTCTCAGGGATACATTTTCCATAATAAAAGAGATGAAGTCTTTCAAAGTAAACATAAAATGGTCACAGTGACAAACTGTTACCTACACGAAATGAGATGGACGCAACGCTTAAGACTGTTATAAATTCCTATGAACTCCTAAGCGCTTCCATAAGGCTCACATCTTGTACATGGTCCACATATGTGTAGATCTGGTGAATCTTAGAAGCTACAATGCCTAACTGGATTTCAACTCTGACGATAGTGTTCCTCACCACATTGTAGAAGAAAATGTAGTGGTCGGGTTGATATTTTGGGGCAAACACAATTTCACCTGTACCAGTCATCCCAATAATGTATAGAAAGATACTGTCCCCAACTATATCCCTCCACAAAGGAGGCAATACATAGATATGCTTCGACCACATCTGATTCTCGGTATCGTCCAAAACACACAGCTCAAGACTTGTAGTACTATGAGTGCAAAAATTAAGCGAATCAGGGAGAAGTACGGCCAGTTTACCATTGCAATTGATTAGATTTGACTTCCCAATCGGATTGTACATGTCCACATCTAGAAACGTGAACTTTTCAGACCTAACATCAAAGCAAACTAGCTTAGAAGTGCCCATGCACAAAGCTAAATAGTACAAAACTCCATTGATGCATATCCACTTAGTATTAGGTAAAGGGCCATGGGGAATCGGACATTCGATCATTCTCCATGACAGTTCTCCATTTCCAAATGTCAAAACTCGATAACCATTGGACACGCGCAATACCTTTAATAGTTTGTCGATCGGATCATACCCTAGATAGGTATGCACCCTAGGTCCCGGCGATGCCACTTTGGGTAAAGTTATGTACTGTCCTGTGCTAGGGTTACAGATCATTGGATTCTCATCTTTACTACATAGCCAGCCGCAGACAGGACGAGAAATCCCAAAAGAAGAATCTTCGGTGGGGATACTCATGTAACGATCTACAACTATAGGAGATGAGTTCTGGTCTGGATATAGAGGCCGAGGTGTCGAGAAGAAGAGAAACTCACCTTTGAGTTGTAAGATGAACAAAAGACAGGGACGAGCAGAAGACATCTTCAGGAACAAATCTGTGAAATCTCGACGGAGGAGAATCGAAGCCCATTGCTTCGAAACGCAACGAAACCTTGCAATGGATATCACAGGCAGTCTCAAGAGTATCTCAACGATGAGATCTGTTGGGATCGCACCAGAGTTTTCTCCTAATCGTGTTAGGCGAACCTCTTCCTTGGAGACGTGACTCTTCCGGTTTTTCATGGCGGAAATTACAACGAAAAGAAATGAAACCCCTAATAAGAGTTCAAATACACAAAACACGATTGCCACCTTTTGGTTCACGTTCTTCCACGATTGTATACATATATATATATAATAATATCAATAATTTCCATAATAGCAATAAAAGCAAAAACAATTATAGGAAATACCAACTGTAATATTTGTTAACAAAAAGTAATCATAGGAGTCAGCCATGTGTCAGTCATGTTTATGCAGATTTAATGATTTTGCAATGTATTGACCTGTGCAAATGTAATGTCTAAAGTTGGATATATACATATTTCCTTTTATTTTGATAATATCCGTATAGATATGCATTAGGATCTTGGATGTGGTACAAATTACTAAAATATCCATATAGACATGCATGAATATATTAGTATTTGTTGTTTAAATGCTAATCTTACAATAGTATTAATACTAGAAAATGTTTCAAAAATGAAAAGATTTAGCTGTGGACAGGAATTCAAGAATTCAAAAATTTAACTTAAACCAAAAAGAAAATAAAAAAAAGGATTAAAAGTATTAATTTCAATGTAATATTTAAAAGTATTAATTTGTCTAGTGACTTCGTTTTGCTTCTTACATATGTATAGGTCCTTTAAGGGTTTTTGTAACATACCACTGATATTCAAATTTTAATAGTGTTTTTGAAAGAGAAGAGCATTCTCATTTTCCTTGTCTTCAGGATTCAATTGTGACTTGGTATGAATAATGAGTTTCATTAGTTTCTGCTCCATCAGTTTTGGTATCAGAGACGCGTTATTCCTGAGCAATCATGCCGTTTAAACATGCCGAGCGTAATGAAGCAAATTAGCGGATGATTGGGGAGAGCTTTGATGTACATTTCTCGCTTGCCTTGTCTTTGGAAATCTCGCAGTTCTGTTGTTCACAGAGATTCTACGTGTTGTTTGGTTAAAATACTAAAATGGATAAACAAAAAACAATTATATATCCTTTTAGATAATTCTTTTTTTTTTGTCTTTTTAACTTTTTTTGCTCCGCCGAACAACTTGTAAAGCAAAAAGTATTTATAATCTCTGCAATAATATTGTAAAGTGGTCTTCTTCTTTTAAAAATTGTCTATTTCAAAGCGTTATGAGGTGTGTTACAAAAATTGTAAGGTGGCCTTCTTCTTTTAAAAATTGTCTTTTTCAAAGGTGTGTTACAAAAACCCTTGAAGCATCTTAAATTGATTCTACGTGTTGTTTGGTTAAAATACTAAAATGGATAAACAAAAAACAATTATATATCCTTTTAGATAATTGTTTTTTTTTTGTTTTAAAAGATGATTTGTAATTTCGCTCAGTTTTGTAAATTAAGTTTTTCTGGTTTGATTAACATAATCATTTTATCAATATATAGTAATATATATAGATATATCTGTCGTAGATTAAGAACAAATATTGCTCCCGAATGTGGTTTAAACAGCTAAAACTTAGAACAATTATTGCTCCCGAATGTGGTTGAACCACTAATGTAAACAAGAACATGGACATAGTAACCAGACAGATGAAGCTACGTACGCACCATCAAAGTAAACAACAAATTGTCATACATGAACAATGAAAAAAATACATGATAAAACAAGAACTGAATTCAGAATCCATGATATTGTAATACCTATGAAAACTTAGGAGGCAAACTAGCTCCCATGCATATTATAAGCTCTTATGAATCTAAATTAAGAACTTACAAAAGAGACATCAGATTCTCAACATGGTTTAAGAAGGTGTAAATGTGATGACCTTGAAGAGGTCCAATCCCTTGGATTTCAACTCTTGTGAGAGAGTTTTTCTCCATGTTTAAGTGAAAAATGTAGAAAGGGTTGGACAAGACGTATGGAGCAAACACAACTTCGGTTGTACCAATCACCCCAGCTATGTAAACTTGGGTATTCGCAACTAGATTATCCCACAGAGGAGGCAATATGTGAATGTGCTTTGACCATTTATGTTCCTGAATATTGTCTATAACCCACACCTCAAGTCTTGTAGCTCTTCCATCATCCGTACCCCAGTCATCTGGACAAACTGCACCTAATTTGCCTTTGTAATTTATTAGAATCGTTGATAGAACACGTAAATCCTTCAGATCTTGGTTGGTAATAAAGTTGAACTTCTCAGACCTAACATCAAAGCAAACTATCATAGAAGTTCCCAGATCCCCATCAGTTTCCCGGGCTAAATAATATAATACTCCATTGATGCATATCTCCTTATTGTAAGGGAAATGAGATACAGTACATTCAATCATTCTCCATTTTGATTTTTTCGTTCCTAGTGTGAGAACTTGATGCTGTTCCGCTTTATACTTAGGATTTCCACAAAATGTCATGCACAATACCTTACATTGTTTTTCGATTGGATCATACCCAATAAAGGTTATAACCCGACCCGGCCTCCTCGTTCTCACTTTGGGTAAAGGTTTGGATACTCCGGTGCTAGGGTTACATATCATCATCCTAGCATCCTTACTTCCACTTAAAATCCACTCATCTGTAGTACAGACTAATCCACACACAGGGGAACAAACTCCAAAGGAATAATTTTTAGGGACATGCGGATGTTTTTCGACAACAAGAAGAGAGTTCTGGTCTGAAACCATAGACTGTGGTGACGAGAAAAATGACCACTTACCATCAGTTTGGAAAGTGAGAAGGAGACGCGGACGAGTAGAAGACATCTTCAAGAACAGATCTGTGAAATCTTGACTACAGAGCATGATCGCCCAACCCTTCGACACACAACGAAACCTGGCTATGGCTTTTGCAGGCAATCTCGAGAGTATCTCAAAGATTAGATCTGTTGGGATCGAACCACAGTTTTCTCCTAAGCCATTCGTTGAAGGGATGGTTAGGCGAACCTCTTTCATGGAGACGTGACCCTTTCGTTTTTTCATGGCCGACATTTACATGAAAATGAAATGATTGCCACCTTTGGTTTATGTTTTTCCACAATCATACACATATATATATCTATATAATTATATGTTAAACCTATATAATTAGACAATAAATATTTGTTTCTTTTTATATACAATATATACGCGCCTGTATCTTTTTAAAATCATTGACTATGTGTAGTTCGTTAGGTAAAAATCTAAATGGAGAAAATAGATAAGACTAGCTTAATAAGTTTTTAAATCATTGACTATCTTTTTTTAACAAAACTTTTTTTTTAAATTATTTTTTTTTTTTTTAAGTATTTTTAGATTTCAATGTGACTTTCTCAAGCTACCAGTTAATCAAATCTAATTAATTTTGAGTTTAATTCATTGCAAGAAAGTTGTTACTTTTCTTTTTGATCTATTTAGGGCTAGAGGTGTTATACTTTTCTTTTATGTTTGTGTTTTGAAGTCCTACGTGACTTCCTTTTACTTCTTACATATATGTATAGGTGCTTTAAGGGTTTTTATAAGACACAATTGATCATATAACAAATTTAATAGTGTTTTTGAAAGGGAAGAGCCTTCTCATGTTCTTAAGGATTCAATTGTGAATCAAGAATTATAAGTTTCATAATTAGTTTCCGCTCCATCAATTTTGATATCAGATACCCGTTATTTCTGAGCCATCATATATATGAGATTGACTCACAATTATTTTATGTCCTATATCTATTTCAAGTGTTATCAAGTAATATTTTTTATTTTGTTTCACTGTGCATTGTATATATTGCGATGGGCTTGTGGATCGTAAGAATCATCTTTGTTTTTCTTTTTTTTTGTTAAAGTAGATTCATCTTTGTTACATGCTCGCAGGTTGATCGTGAGAATCATGAGCCATATGGATCAAATGCGACGTTTAATTATGTATATAACTAACGTAACGAAGACACAAAAGTTGCTTGCTAATGGAAAGAAAAGTTTTAAATAGCTAAAACAACACTCATGGACACAGGGAGTAACTTACAACAACCATTGATTCTCATGGACACAGTTTCCAAAAAACAATAGTCAATTTTCTAATCGATTTAAATTTCATATTCCAAAGCACGAGGGTAGTGATAACTGATAAGAAGGAAACGTAAGAAAAAGAATATAAATGAAAGAGATTCCAAATTCTAAAGTATAAAGAACAAGATAAGGTGTGACAAGGTAATGAAAAAGAGGGCATGTATCATGAAAAAAATAATTAAGAGAATTCCGTTCCAAAGGTCCTTACGCCTTACTCTAATGAGCAGAAACACCAAACCTAGGGTACTATATATATATATACTAATTAAGAGGAAAGATTACAAATAAATATTTTTTTTTATGTGATTATGTGAATATTATTAACCAAAATTGGAACGATTTTCTTTACAAAATGCTCGGCGGAAGCAAAGAAAATTACAAAAAAAAAACCCTGAAAAAAAAAACTATCAAAACTATCACATCGACAATGGAACAAATGAGTTTGTGCAGAAAAGTGGTTTGTTGCAGAAGTTCTTTTGAAAGTTGGAAAGTGATCATGATCCATATATTTATATCTACTACTTTATGTAGATGATATATTGATTGCTTAAATTTCAGGTTACGAGACTCAAGTTCTTTCTCAAGTCAGAGTTTGATATGAAAGATTTTGGTGAAATAAGACATATTCTTGCCATAAAATATGGTTAGAGAGAAAATGGGCAGTTCGATGATCTCACAAGAGAATTATTTTCTGAAAGTGTTGATGTCCTGGGAGTGGGGACATTCAACATGAATCAGGCTGAACCAGTAAATACACCAATAAGTGTTCATTAAAGTATTTTTAGATTAAAATTGAATTGAATATAACTAGATATTTTAGCCTAAAACTATATATTTTAAAGGAAAAACGACGTTTCCCCTCAAAAGTATCATAGAGGTGTAGATCTATCCAAATTTTTGACCTCGACATAGATCCCCACGAAATAAAAATTCCAAACCTATTTCCCCACCGAATGAAAATTCGAAACTTATTTAGCCACCAAATAAAAATTCGAAACCAAATTGCACACAAACCACAATTAATTTTTGTTTACCATATACCAATCAAACTTTAACCGAATAAACCCAAAATAAATCCAAAACTAAACCAAAACCAAAACTAAACCAAAACCAAACCTCTCTCCTTGTTTCACGACTCCAAAATTGAATAAAACCTCGCTAAAGTTGATCTGTGAATTTGGATTTGATAATTCAGAATCAGTAATCGAAGATCTAGGCTATGGATTTCTTAGAACTAAAAGCGATTGAGGGCCGGGATCACCGTAATCACCGATACCAATTTCCCGACGAAGCTTTTCCCGACTTACAACGCCGTCGTAAACCCGCCTCCACCACGACTCCGAACGCGAGCTGGACGAATGGGATCGGTCAAGGGCTACAACCGTCGAGATCGATGTCTTCTGCTTCGTCTTTCTCGTCTCTCGCTTCTACCGTTGGCGGAGCTGGTGGTGGTAGCTACGGCGAGCTTGGGCCTGCGTTTGTGTTCGTGGTGGATGCATCTATGGCGGAAGATGAGTTACGGGCCCTGAGAAGCGAGCTTCTGCTAGTGATTGAGCAGTTGCCAGAGAATTCCTTGGTGGCTTTGATTACTTCGATTCCATGATTTGGGTTTTTCATAATGCTCTAAAGTTGTCGTAAGCTTCCTCCAGAGCAAGTAAAAAACTTGATTTGGGACTTTGGTCAATCGGAGAGGAAGAAGAAGCCTTTCAAGCTGATTTAATTCCTGGGCGTGAAGGTCTTGCTGATTTTGGGATATGTAATTAAAATGTTGTACTGATTCTACTCTCTTCTTCTTCTTCTTCTTCTTTTTTTTTTTGAATTGATTTAGATTTAGATTGAATCTCTTCTTCTTCTTTTTCAATATGGATTTGTAATTTGTCGTGCAAAAACAATTGCAGTAATAAAATTTGATACCCATATACTTGGGTATGGATTGATACACTCTTTTGGAAAATCTATTTCAAAACAATTGAATTTGGAAACCAGATTTTTAGGGTTCTTCGATTGATTTGGGGATCTTTTAGGGAACTGAGTATTTTACATGGATTGGGTTTAAGGTTAGATTGAATTTTTAATTCGGTTTTGTTTCAGGTTTAGGTGGTTAGATTTGCGGTTTAAGTCGCAAACCAATAAAACCGATGTCTAGGGATAAATACGTTTCGAACTTTTCAATTAGGGAGAAAAAAATTTGAAACTTTTATTTTGTGGGGATCTACGTCAAGGTCGAAAATTTGGGTGGATCTACACCTATATGATACTTCTGAGAGATAAATACGTCGTTTTTCCTATTTGCTTTTTAAACAAAGATAAAATAAAATAAAATACCAAAACAAATAAAGCTTATAGTTACGCAAGCTGAATACCATGTTAATCCTCACTCTCTTCCTTGACATCCTAAGATCATAAATCACAAGACAGCAAAAGAAAATCAATCCAGTAGTTAAGAAATAATTATTATGACCATAAGATGATTAGTGTTTATAAAATGTGCATAGATCATCAGTGTTTATAAAAGGGTTGAAGGAGGGACAATAATACCTTCTTTTCCTCGATGATAAAGTGTTTATAAAATGTGCATAGAAAATCATCATCAAACGTCTGATATTACATTCAAGAGGTAGATAGGATACTACATTCAAGAAGTTGTATGAAGAAAAAAAAAGAAGGAAAACGGTCAAAGAAATTATGGATCTCTACATCTCAACGAATCAATGGCTAAGGATTTGCTTGTATTTTAGAAAACATTGACAACCAAAACCTTTGAAGTTATTGGTCTTTGTAGCCACGAATAAAAAAAAAAAAGCAGTTTTCAGACATAATTAGTGTTTCTTCTATAATGGTGGTCTTGTGTGACAGAATAGTACTGTAATACCAAATTAGAGAATCATTGGTCAGTTTTTGGTCATTGGTCTTTGTAGCCACGAGTAAGAAATAGAAAAAGCATATATATAGTTTTCTTTCCATATATAGTTTTTGTTATAGATATTGGCCGTAACTTTCAGAAATGGTGGTCTGGTGTTACAGATATAATACCAAATTAGATAATCACGTTCAAATTAAATATAAAATAAAGAAGCCTTTTTGGGGGTGAACCTATTTATTCACCCTTCTTTTTCTATCTAATCAAAATATGTCATTTAATTAATTTAAACAAAACAAAACTTAATATAAGTGGGACGGTAACCTCTTTTTAAATAAAAATTTGAACAAAATAAAAATTATTAAAAAATTGACAGATTACTCAAAAACTATAAACCCTAAACTCTAAACTCTAAACCCTAAATCCTAAACTCTAATCTCTAATTTCTAAACTCTAAACCCTAAACCCTAAACCATAAACTCTAAACCCTAAACTCTAAACTCTAAACTCTAAATTATAAACCCTAAACCTTAAACCCTAAACTCTAAACCCTAAACTCTAAACTCTAAACTCTAAACTCTAAATTCTAAACTCTAAACTCTAAACTCAAATATAAAAATAGTAGACATAATTACCACCACAACTTTTATTAAGATAATATTAATTTTTATTTTATTTAAATAAATTAGATGTTATATTTTGATTGGTTAAAAAAAAAATTGAATAAAGAGGTTTAACCCCTAGGAGTGAACCCAATAATTTTTCTAAAATTAAAAACAAAAAAAATCACGTTTTGCTAAGCGGAATAAGAGGCTCGAAGCTCATGAATCATGAGACTAGGATGATAAACATGTGCCAAGTAAAAAACACAAGACTAAACTGTAATGTTTTTTGTTTCTAGATATATATAAATCTCTACTTTTCGAAAATCATAAAATTGAGTCGCCTAAACATAGATTGCTTATATAAGCAAATAATAAGAGAGAATACCAAAGGACCAAAGGCTTTTTTTCTAGTCAAACAAGCCGAATACCATATCATCCTCACTCTCTTCCTTGACCTCCTCCTAAAGATGACCATAGATTAGTGTTTATAATAGCTTAATGGTTACAATAATATATGATCGAAATTAGTAGAGAATAATATATACAATACCTTCTTCTTCTGCTCAGCTGCTGGGGCTGTGGCTCTTCCGGCTGCAACGGCAGTGGAAGATACGGCCATGGGAGGAGCAGCAGCACCAGCGTTCATGACGAGATCATCGATGTTTCTGTTCTGACAAAGCTTAGCAAAAAGACTAGGCCAGTATGATTCAATGTTCAAGTTGGCTGTTTTCACCAGTGTTGAGATCTTATCAGCCTGTATGTATTCAGATCAGAGCGTTTCAGATGCAAATATCAGCTTCATTGTCAACAAGTTACCAAAACTGATTTAAGCACATAAGAAAGTTTATAGCGGAAGAATCTCTCTTATTCACAAACCTCATAAGTGTATATATATAGTTACAAGAGATTTAACCTAAGCTAATAGAATTAGGTAATTACACAAAAAGGCAATTAACATAATATGTTAATATTACAAATATCCCTCGATACTCCTCCTCAAGATGGAGCATGAAGATCCCGAATGCCCAGCTTGATCAAACATGTATCAAAAGGAACTCGACCAAGAGGTTTAGTGAGAAGATCTGCTGGTTGTTCCTTAGTAGAGATGTACAATGGCTTGATCAAACCGGCGAGAACATTATCGCGTATAAAATGACAATCATTTTCAACGTGTTTTGTACGTTGATGCTGCACGGGATTAGAGGCAAGAGCAATTGCCGATTGACTATCACAATACATGGCCACCGGTTGTGTTGATGATGCATTGCAGAAACTCAGTAACGCCCGAAGCCACTTGACTTCACAATTAGCATCGGCCATGGATCGATATTCCGCCTCAGCCGAGGAACGAGAAACGACCTTTTGTTTCGCTGTCCTCCAGGAGATAGGGGAACCACCAAGAAGAAAAACATAGCTCGACAGAGAACGTCTAGTAGTTGGACATGCCGCCCAATCAGAATCACAAAATCCAGTAAGACGAAGATCCGAATGAGCACTTAAGAAAATTCCCTGGCGTACCTTTAAGATATCGAGCTACTCGAAGAGCCGCCTCCCATTGAGAAATTCTTGGAGATTGCATAAACTGAGATAGTATATGCACCGCATATGCCAATTCTGGTCGTGTGATATTAAGGTAGATCAGACGACCAACAATGCGTCGATATTGTTCCGGATTAGCATAAAGATCATCAGTCGCCATAGCCAGATTATGATTTTGCTCCATAGGCGTACCCGCCGGACGAGAACCAAGCAAACCCAGTTCCGTAACGATATTAAGAGAATATTTTCGTTGACAAAGAAAAATCCCTTCATCTTGACGCGCGACTTCAATCCCCAAAAAATATCTTAAAGCGCCTAAATCTTTCATGTGGAAACACTTATTAAGATATTCCTTGAACACGGTAATCATCTTGGAATCATTACCACCAATCATAAGATCATCCACATAAACAAGAACATAAAGTTCAGAGGAGCCATCAACAAACTTGAACAATGAGTAATCGGAACGAGATTGCGTAAATCCATATCGCAGTAGAGCCGTTTGCAATGTAGATAACCAACATCTCGAAGCTTGTTTCAAACCATACAGAGATTTCAAGAGCTTACCAACTTTATTTGGCGCAGATTGCGAAAAACCTTGAGGAAGACGCACATAAACTTCTTCATTCAACTCACCATGAAGAAATGCATTTTGAACATCCATTTGATGAAGTTCCCACTTCCGAGCTGCTGCAACTTTAAAGAAACTACGAATAGTAGTCATCTTGATTACCGGAGCGAAGGTGTCATCATAATCAAGACCTTCTTCTTGACGATTTCCCAATGCAACAAGACGAGCTTTGTAACGTGCAATGGTCCCATCTGCATTATATTTAATCGTATATATCCATTTTGTACCAATAACCTTCTTCCCCGGAGGTAGATCTGTAATTAACCACGTATGATTATCTTCAAGTCCTTTAACTTCCATAGCCATAGCATCACGAAATTCCTTACGAGTCATGGCTTCAGCAAAAGACCGTGGAATATTTTCTGCCATGAGATTGGCGAGAAAGGCCTGAAACTTTTCAGAAAACCGAGCACATGAAACATAATTGGCGAGAGGATAAGGTGTATCGGAAGGACCAGGAGGTGATTGGAGCGAAGAGTGTGATGAATCGTCCAAACAGCGAGTCGTATACGTGAGATATGGTTTTAAAAGCACAGACTTTTGTTTGTCACGATGACCACGACCTAAAGGAATGTCAGAAGCCGTTGATGAAACATCAGTAGTAGGGGACGAATTCAGCTCAGGAATTTCAGAAGATATAGGTTCAACGACAAAAGAGGCATTCTCAAGAACCACTAGTGGAGTAGAAGTTGAAGAACTCTCCCTGTCCACAATATTTGGTGTAGACGAAGCACCAGGTGACACCGTAGGAACATCAATTATATCATCAATGAAAGGAACAGACGAAAGTGAATCTGGTAACGACAGCGATGGAGATGCAGTATCGAAAGTCACATCTTCAAATGGAAAAACTCCTTCGTTAAATACAACATCTCGAGAAACAAAAAATTCCTTGCGTTCCAAATCATAGACTCGCCATCCTTTTTGACTATAAGGATATCCAATAAACACACACCGAACAACCCTTTCATCAAACTTATCACGAGTACGTGTCCCCTTATGTGCGTAGCACAAGCACCCAAATATTCTAACATGATTGTAGGAGGGTGGCTTTCCAAACAGAAGCTCATATGGCGTCTTTCCATCTAAAACAGACGATGGAGTTCGATTAATCAAGTAACTCGCGGTGAGAACACACTCCCCCCAAAACTCAATAGGAAGTGAAGCTTGAAATCGTAGAGATCGAGCAACATTTAAAATGTGACGGTGTTTCCGTTCCACCCGTCCATTTTGTTGTGGTGTTCCAACACATGATGTCTGATGCAAAATTCCTTGAGACGCAAAGTATGCACGCAAACACATAAACTCCGTACCATTGTCACTACGGACAATGCGAACGTGATGTTGAAAGTGACGATCAGCAAGGGCACAAAATTGTTGAATTAGTGATGATACTTCACCCTTACGCCGCATTAAGTACACCCATACTGCACGGGAATAGTCATCGACTATAGTCAAAAAATAAACGGAGCCACATGATGCTGGTGTGTTGTATGGACCCCAAACATCACAATGAATAAGTGAAAAAATTTCAGTAGCTTTATTATTACTGTCCGAAAAACTCAAACGTGGGTGCTTAGCCCGAACACAAACATCACATGGTTCATTCTCTTGAGAACTAACACCACTTAAGTCAACAAAATCAGCTAAACTAGAAAGAACAGCCTTTGCAGGATGTCCCAAACGACAATGCCAAAGATCACGACCACTGAGACGTCCCACCGAATTTGCTTGCACCGGAAAAACTTCTCGAAAGTAGTAGATCCCATCACACTCAATACCCGCTCCAATCAGAATCCTCGAGGACCGGTCCTGCATGTAGCAAAACTTGTCAGTAAAGACCGCAATACAAGCCTTCTCGCGTAACAAACGTCCAACAGACAACAATGTGTTTGTTAACTTAGGCACATAGTAAACAGCAGAAATAATAACACTTCCACCAATACACATACGACCACGCTTAGTAGCCAAAGTGATGTCACCATTAGGTAGTTCAATAGGACAATGAATAATATATGTAGCATCAAATAGCAAATCCAGATTTCCAGTAAGATGATGAGAGGCACCCGTATCAATAACAATACCAGATAATCGATCAGAGGATCCGTGTGACGGTGTTTTGAGAATGTTGACAAGTGCATTCCATTGATCTTTATTAAGAGTCAGACCATCACCATCAGAAGATTGTAGATTGTAATTGTTTGAAGGCGAATCATGAGACGAGAACTGGGCATTATTGGCAATAGCACGTCCACGACCACGTCCACCAGCACCGTTATTGTTCCATCCACCCCGATCAGCATTATTGGACAAATTTCCTCGACCACCAATGCGTCCACCACTCCAATTCGAGCCTCCTCTGCCACGATTCGAAGTGTTGTCTCCACGTGACTCTGGAAAGCCATGAAGTTGATAACAGTCTCTCACAGGATGTCCACTCTTTCCACAATAAGAACACAAAATCGGAGTCCGATTCCGATTAGATGAAACGATATTCGCTTGTGCTGAAAAACCGACCATATCTCCACGCAATCCTGACACCCGAGTCACACTCTGATGTCTCTCTTCCTGCAGAATCATGGAGAATGTACTCGCCAGAGAAGTCGCCGGAGTCATACACAAGATATTAGATCTCGTCGTCCCATAACGAGAGCCATCCAAGCCCATCAAAAATTGATATTTTTGCTCACGTTCACGCTTAGTCCGAAGTTCCGTCATGACCTTGCAATCGCTAGTACCACAACAACACGTAGGCAACGGCTCATAATCCTCAATATCATCCCAAACCAGCTTGATTTTCCCATAGTAGTCTTGTACAGACATGGTCTCTTGCTTGCACGCAGCCGCAACAGCCTTAAGTTCATAGATATGAGGTTCATTCCCTACAGAGAACCTCTCACGAATGCTTTCCCACAGAAGAAAAACTGTATCAGCACATGACACCGAGGTACGTAATTTCGGTTCAATTGTGTTCAAAATCCAAGCAACGAGCATCGAGTTCACAATACCCCAAAGCTTGATGTCGGTATTACCACTCTTCGGACGAGTGATCGTTCCATCAATAAAACCAAGTTTATTCTTGGCTCGAAGTGCGTTGCGCAACAATTTTGCCCACCGCTCATAGTTACTCCCATTCAGCAAAACCGTAGAAATCAAGTTTCCTGGATCTGATGAAGGATGCAGGTAGTAATCCGAGAGAATTGATGGCTCGGAACTCTCTTTCGCCGGAACAACGGTAGTATCACCCATAATCAGAAGCTAAGATTAATTAAATCACAGCACACCACCGAGAAAACTGCTTCGAAGAAGACCAGATTCCGAAACAAAAGAAGAAAGAAGCGACAAGAAAACACACTTGCGCACACGAAGAACAAAGATTGAAAGAAAGGAGCTTTAGGATCTAGAATTGAATTCCTTTGGCTCTGATACCATAAGAAAGTTTATAGCGGAAGAAGCTCTCTTATTCACAAACCTCATAAGCGTATATATATAGTTACAAGAGATTTAACCTAAGCTAATAGAATTAGGTAATTACACAAAAAGGCAATTAACAAATATCCCTCGATAGCACAAAAACAATTTTATACAAAAGATTGAAGCGAGAAATCTCATGATAGTTAGTGTAGTCCCGTCTTAGTGCCTGATCTTTGTTTGTTAGTTGAGCCTCAGACTTGCTTTGGACCTCTTCCGACTTCTTAGAGGAACGGTTCCTTCTTCGGGCTACCGAATGAAACAGTTTCTGATTTGCAAGATGGACGTTTCCTGGTCCTTTCTTTTGTTTTCTCCATTCGACTCTATCTTGATTTCATCTTTCCCGCGGGTGTTCAAGTTTTTAATCGCTATTTGATACATCTTGCTTCAGAGCTTCGGTGTCGTCTGAGTACAAATTTATTTTCTGATGATTTTTGGCTTGCCCAAATCATTAGTTCTTCCGCTTGACGGAGTTCTAGGCTTTCCTTGTCTTTTTTATTCTTTTTTTGAGCAAGGTCTGTCTATGTAGCTTTAGAAGCATCTTTTGTACGCAAATACAACTTGCAATCCTTTTTTTAAATGATATTCACATTAAATTCAAAAAAAATCTCATGATGATGGTATTAAAGAAGCTAACTAGTACATGAAATTACGATATCGTAACCGAGAAGGTAAGAAGCTGGAGCTAATTAAAACTACTAACGTTGACGTCGATTCCATCATCGTGGAGGATAAGAGCGGCGTAGGTACATGCGAGCTCACCGGTGGCCATTGTATCTGGCTGCCTTGAGTCAAACGTAGAGAGAGAGAGATTCAGAAATTTAGGGCTTATAACGATTCTCTATTTATTCCGATCGAGTTAGGGTTTCTGAACTCACCGGCATTCAATTGAATATCATGTGTGGCCCACAGAAAATATGGGTCTGCAACTTTGTGGCCCACATATAAATTATTCGGTTTCAAAAGCAGACCCAATAAAGGAGAAAAGCCCAATAAAAGGCCCATTAAGAGACCAAAGATCTTCTGTTGTCTCGTCCGTCACCCTCACCGCACCGATGCTTTATCGATTGTTCTTGAAATGGATTGAAGATTATGCGTAGGTGTAAGCGGAAGTTCGAAGCAGATCAGAAGTGAAAAGAAGAGCAGGAAGGCAATGTTGAAGCTCGGTATGAAGCCAGTCACGGGTGTTAGCCGAGTGACCATCAAAAGAGCCAAAAACGTAAACCAAAACGTTTCTCTGTTTTCACTAACCTTAGTTTTGTTTTGTGCGCCTAAGATTCTAACCTTAATGTTGCCAGGTACTCTTCTTCATTTCAAAGCCTGATGTCTTTAAGAGCCCACATTCAGAGACCTATGTTATATTCGGTGAGGCCAAGATCGAGTATTTGAGCTCGCAGCTTCAAACTCAAGTCGCTCAACAATTTAGGATGCCGGAAATTGGAGCCACATCACCGAGAGCAGAGGCATCGGCAGAGTAGAAGCGCAAGCGGAAGAAGATGAAGAGGAAGTTGATGCGACCGGTGTGGAGGATCGTGACATTGATTTGGTCATGACTCAGGCAGGAGTTTCGCGCTGCAAAGCGGTTAAGGCACTCAAGGGTCATGATGGAGATATTGTAAGCGCAATAATGGAACTCACTACTTAATGATAATATATAGAAACCATCTGAATCTCTTCCTCTGATTATGCTATATTAACTTCTGTATATTGTATTTCCTTCTCTGTACATCCATTCTCTGTGTATATAAGCAGAGCTCTCTCCCTCAATAATATTCATCAATTCCATATACTCAATATGGTATCAGAGCAAAATTAGGTTTTAACCTCTCTTTTTTTTTAGCCGCCTCCTCGTCTTCTTCTTCTTCTTAAATATTCTCTGTTTCCTGTTTCTTCTTCCTACAATCATGGCTTCTGATTCTACAGCAGAACAGACCTCTGTTTTTAATACTCAAGATCCACAGAGTACTTTACTCTCTGTGAACATGTCTAGTGTCACGAAACTCACGGACACGAACTATCTGATGTGGGGGCGACAAGTTCGTGCCTTGCTCGAGGGCCATGACCTCCAGTAGTTCATCGCCGCCACCAACAGTGCTCCGCCATCAACAATCACAGTCGATGGTGCCTCTGTCCCCAATCCAGCGTATGCTCCTTGGAGACGTCAAGACCGTCTTCTCTACTCGGCTCTCGTTGGTGCAATCTCTCTTAATGTTCAGTCGGTGGTTTCAAGTGCCACCACTGCCAAAGAAGTCTGGGACATCCTTGCTTATGCCAATCCAACCAGAGGTCATCTCCGTCAACTCCGGCACCAGATCCGAACCTGCGTCAAAGGTACCAAGACAATTAGTGAATATCTCCGCATCATTAAAGCCAAATCCGATGAACTTTCACTTCTCGGTAACCCCATGGATAAGGAGGATCTCACCGAATATATTATGGCTGGGCTAAGTGGAGAATATAAGCCTGAGATTGATGCTATCAATGGACGAGACAATCCGATCTCGTTCACCGAGCTTCACGAACGATTGTTAAACCGTGAGGCGATGATTATGTGTACCGATTCTCCCGCTGTTGTTCCTATTGTGGCAAACGCTACAGATGCTCGTTCTCGTCAGCAACATATGTTTAACCGAAATCAACATCAATGCCAGCATCAGTTCAACAATCACGGTAATCATCAATCCAAAAATCAGAATCGTATCTCCAAGCCTTATTTGGGTCGTTGTCAAGCTTGTGGCGTTCAAGGGCATAGTGCCAAATGTTGCCCTGATTTTCGGATTGTCAAAGGATCTGGCAATACGCAGCAATGGTCGTCTCCAAACTCAATGCAACAGCCGTGGCACACAACGCCAAATCCCCAGAATTGGCAGCCTCGTGCCAATCCCGCAATGATGTCTGACTCGTCTACATGGCTTGTCGACTCCGGTGCTTCCCATCACATGACTTCAGATTTAGCAAATCTTTCCTTCCACAATCCATATAATGGAGTCGATGATGTGCTCCTTTGTGATAGTTCTGGCCTCACGATATCTCATACTAGTTCTTCTTCTCTTCCCACATATTCTAGACCGTTTTTCCTTAATAATGTCTTATGTGTTTCGTCTCTTGATAAAAATTTGATTTCTGTTTTTCAATTATGCAAAACTAATGGTGTTGCGGTTACGTTTACTCCCACGTACTTCCAGGTGAGAGATTTACAAACGGGGGCTCTTCGTCTGGAAGTAGGCCTGTCAAACGGATCAACCCGCGACCCGCGACCCGCCATAACCCGCCCCGCCAAACCCGCAAAGCAAAAAATGTCGACCCGCACCCGCTCCGCTAAAATTTGCGGGTTACCCGCGGGTACCCGCAAATATTTAAATATTAATTAATATTTGTAATTATATATAATTTTAATAAAACAATACTTATTAATAAAATTTTAATATTAAAAAATCATAAATTACATAATTTTATAAAAAAACTAAAATATATTTGATAGTATTTATATATTTTTTTATATTTTTCAAATCAAATGCTAAAATTCATTAAAAAAAATATTGATTTTTTGCGGGTATCCGCGAACCCGCAGTTCAAAATAATCCGACCCGCACCCGCCCCGCCAAAACATACACTGACCCGCAACTCGCCCCGCGAAAAAAAAAAAAAAATTTCGACCCGCACCCGCCCTGCGGCGGGTCAAAACCCGCGGGTCCCGCGGGTAAACACTCAAATTGACAGGCCTATCTGGAAGGCAAGCCTAAAGACGACACATATGAATGGCCAAAAATCACTACTTCAAAACCTCCTTCACTTGCTTTTGCTTCTCTTGTTAAAACTACCATGACGGATTGGCACTCACGTTTGGGTCATCCGACTTTATCTATTCTTCAAAAAGTTGTTTCTCAATTTGATTTACCTATTTCTTTAAATGTTTTGCTGGCTCAGCCACCGCTTGCTCTATTAATAAAATGCACAAATTGCCTTTCTCTACTTCGACTTTAAAATCTTTTCATCCTCTAGATGTTGTTTTCTCTGATGTTTGGACATCACCATTACTATCAATTGATGGTTTTAAATATTACGTAATTTTTGTCGACCATTTTACTAGATACACTTGGCTCTATCCATTAAAAAAAAGTCACAAGTTATGATGTTTTTACAAAATTTAAAGCATTGGTCGAAAATCAATTTCGATACAAACTTCGAACTCTTTACACCGATAATGGTGGTGAATACATTGCCCTTGCTACCTTTCTTGCCAATCATGGCATTTCTCATATGACTAGTCCTCCCCATACACCTGAGCATAACGACATTGCCGAACGAAAACATCGACATATTGTCGAAACGGGCATTGCCCTTATGTCGCATGCCTCTATGCCAAAAACGTATTGGACTTATTCATTTGCTACAGATGTGTATCTTATTAATCGCATGCCCACACCGTTTCTTGATTTTAAAAATCCTTTTCAGAATTTACAAGGACATTCACATAATTTTCAAAAGTTATGTATTTTTGGTTGTCTATGCTTCCCTTGGATACGTCCTTATGCATCACATAAGTTAGATGCGCGCTCGCACCATGTGTATTTCTTGGATATTCCATAACTCAAAGCGCTTATTTTTGTCTAGATCGAACAACCTCTCGTATTTATACATCTCGACATGTAGTATTTCATGAATCCGTTTTTCTATTTGCAACTCCTACTCACCAAATTGATGAGCTTGAATCTATGGATTTAGAGCCATCTGTCTTTCCTTTTGTCTCTGTTGTGCAGCCTGCAGGTGGTTCTTCAAGATCTTTGCCGTCAGTTATCGGTTCTCCGCCAACACAACACGCTGGTGAAACTTCTTCCGATCGGGTTGTATCGGAATGCTCCCATGACTCGAGTCGATCCATGCCAAATGAGATGACAACATCACCATCCTCTGAAAGTGTGGCTCGCCAACCCTTCGTTGCCTCTGAACCATCAGCTCCTGCCGTACCAGCCGCACCAGTAGCCTCGCCTGAACCAGCAGCACAAGTTGCTGCTTCGTTGCCATTACAGCCCGCTCCGAGAAGAACAAGCGCTCGCCAACGCAGACCTGTTCAAAAACTCAATCTTCACACCTCAGTCACTTCTCCGCCTACTACAATACCCACATCTCTCGCTGAAGCACTCAAATGTCCTTATTGGTGTAAAGTCATGAGTGACGAAATTAATTCACAACTCAAGAATCATACGTGGGATCTTGTTAATTCTTCTAATGCTACTAATGTTTTTAGTTGCAGGTGGGTCTTCACAATAAAGCGACATGTTGATGGCTCCATCGAAAGATATAAGGCACGCCTCGTAGCTAAAGGATATAATCAACGTCCAGGCGTTGACTATCACGATACCTTCAGTCCGGTGGTAAGGCCAGCGACTATTCGGATTGTTCTCAGCACCGCTGTTTCGCGCAATTGGCCCTTGAAACAGCTCGATGTTACCACTACATTTCTCCAAGGACATCTCCATGATGAAGTCTACATGATGCAACCTATTGGTTTTCAAGATAAAGACAATCCAACGGCAGTTTGTAAGCTCCGTAAAGCTATTTACGGACTTAAACAAGCACCGCGGGCTTGGTACAATGAGCTGAGAACATTTTTTCTCAAATCTGGTTTCACGAACTCATTAGCTGATGCATCTCTCTTCATCTACAAGAGCAATGATATTCTTCTTTACATGCTCGTTTACGTAGACGACATCATCATCACCGGCAACAGCTCCACTCATATAACCCGGTTTATCGAAACTCTTTCTCACCGTTTTTTAATTAAAGATTTGGGTGACCTCACATATTTTTTGGGAATCGAAGTTACTCGTAATACTGATGGTTTGAGACTAACACAACGCCGTTACATTGCAGTTTTACTCCATCGCACGAAGATGACTAATTCAAAGACGGTGTCAACACCCATGTGCCCCAACACGTCTCTTTCACTCTTCTCCGGAACAACACTAGATGATGCAAAGGAATACAGAGCCGTCGTGGGCAGCCTCTAATATCTCTCGCTTACACGGCCCGATATCTCTTTCTCCGTCAACAAGATATCTCAATTTTTGCATCGGCCAACGACGGAACATTGGACAGCCGTAAAACGCAATTTTCGCTATCTTTCGGGAACCATCGATCATGGTGTTTTCCTCCACGCCAAAAACACACCAACTCTCCATGCTTTTACCGATGCAGATTGGGCTGGCAACAAAGATGACTACACCTCTACCGGTGCTTACATTGTTTACCTTGGTCGTCATCCGATTGCTTGGTCCTCGAAGAAACAAACTGGTGTCGCACGTTCCTCTACCGAGGCAGAATATAGATCCATCGCCAACACAGCCTCCGAAGTTTGTTGGATCACCTCATTACTATCCGAACTTGGTGTTACTCCAACAACTATCCCAACTATCTACTGTGACAACATTGGTGCTAATTACTTGGCCGCCAATCCCGTCTTCCACTCGCGTATGAAACACATTGGCCTTGACTACCATTTCGTTCGTGGCTATGTTCATAATCGTGAGCTTCGCGTCTCCTACGTCACATCGGCAGATCAGTTAGCAGATGCTCTCACCAAGCCTCTTGCTCGTTGATAGTTGCATAATTTAGCCCATTTTAGCATACATTTTAGTTAGCATTTTGTGACTTATTGCATTCATTTCTTTGTTTTTGGTATAGTTTGCATCCATTTTAGAGTTAGTGAGTCTTAGGTTAGTTTTTGCATATGTTTGTGTGCTATGGAGTCTTTTAGGTACCATTTGGAGCTTATGGAAGCTTTTTGGAGCTTGGAGGAAGATCACGGACTAGGAGGAACGTACCCGAAGAACGGAGAAGGCAAACGAAAGAAGAAGAAAAATCCGCAGAGGCAAAATCGGCCGCAGGCATCGGCCGCAGGAGACCGATACAGAACGAAGAACTGAGGCAGAAGTCCATCGGCCAGCCTCCCACCGATACACCCGACCGATGCGAAGTTCTGGGAATCCGAGAGTTCCATCGGTGCGATGTATCGACCGCAGGACACCGATATGCCCGCTGAAAAACTCAACCCGATGGGTTGACCCGACCCGACCTGTATTTACTTAAGCAAATTAAGCCTAATTAGGCAAAAGACTCTTGTTTTTAGACTTAAGCAAAAACGTTTTTGAGAGCTTTGAAGGAGATTGCAAGAGATTCTTGAGTGATTTATGCAAGTTCTTGTTGGATTATATCATCTATCTATTTTCTTATCATCTTTTATGATTCTCAACACTTCCTTTATGGGATTTGTGGAGAAAACCATGTGTTGTGAGTAGTTTTCTAGGGTTCTTGGGTAAAGTAGATTAGGGTGATTTTAGGTTTGTTCTTGATGTTTAAGAGCTAGATTAGTTGATATCATTTCTCATTGAGTGTTATTAATGCTGGATTAGCCTTGACAAAGTTGATTTAGATCATAGGGAATTTCTCGCCCGGAAGGTGTTCGATGAAATTCCCCAACCAATTCAATGAGTGCTTTTCATATCTTAGCCAACGGGAGTTGATGTCTAAGGTGAATTGTGGCTAAGTGGACTTGTTATTAATGCTTGTTAGTCATAGAATCGCGAACGGAAGTTTATGACGATTGATGACTAAGAAAGGGATTAATACCATTGACGTGGATTAATCTTTAGTAGTGTATCTAGGGCCTACGGAGGCAATTGATTGAATGTTTGAGTGTCTAGAATGGAGTGAGAATCACCCGAGTCGATTGCTTTACCCGAGAATTCGCTTGTTTAATTTTGCTATTTAACGTTTGAGCTTGTCTTGTTGCTCGTTTTAGTTTGCTAAACTACTTGTTTATTTTTCTGTTTTTGTATATTTCAAATTGTCCGATAAAAACCAAAACCCGATATTTGCTTAGATTAGATAGCGTCCTGTATTCTTAGTGCGTCGTTCTTATTTCCCTGTGGATTCGATCCCAAAGTGCTACAATGACATGCCATTAGATTGAGGCATTGTGCACAATGGGTTAATTGTGCGAACCGTAAAAAGTTCATTATCAATTTGGCGCCGTTGCCGGGGAGATTAGCAATAGCCATTAGGATTTGGATGCTATTTGAGACTAAGGTCTTGACTTCTACTAACTTTTTATTTTCTTCTTTTTTGCTTCTTAGAGTCGATGGCCATGGATTACAATGATTGGCCACAAGAAGAGGATGCCACATTTGATGAAAGCATTGATGATGAGCCATATGTGGAGCCACCATTTGATGAAAGTGTACTCACATCAGAACAAAAAGTAGAGTTGGATGAGCTTTGCAAAGAAAACCCGACATTGACAAGGAGTAATCTCGCGATTATGATCCGTTTGAACCTCATGTCACGTCGGGCAGCGCTTGAGGGAAGGGAGCTCACATTTATTGAGATAAAGATAGCTCATGCACTCGAAGAGGTAATTTATTGGGTTCCACCATGCCAACTAGAAGGTATTTTTGACACAGCCTTTGAAATCGTTGATTATGAGGATAGTCACTTGCCTTGCATTGAAGATGTAGCTTCTAGTTCACATGCTCTCAAGCTCATTAATGAATGCTGTGATTTAATATGTGAGTCTCAAATACTAGAAACCTTAAGAGTAGAAAAGCTTGCTAGTGATTATCATGAAGTATGTTTTGATATTAATTATCTATGTGCTTTGAATGATCATGATATCGAGTTTAAGCTTTCAATGCCTGAGGAATCTAGTTCTCTTCTTGAAAAATCTTACCTAGGGGATGTGCTTGATGTAGATAAGATCTTGAATGAGATAGATGACCCTAAGGTTGAGATGAAATCTAGGAAAGAGGATGTGTTTTACATGATTGATGGAGATGAAGTTGACTCGTTTAAACATGAAATCGACTTTATTTTTCCTTCAAATGCATTTGGTCCTCGTGAACATCTCATCATCAAGGAAAATTCCAAGATGTATGCTATATTTTTAGTAACCTTTCTTGATGTGAGTTATGCCTCTTTGCCATGGATAGTCGTGTGCCATGTTGCATATTTTGTTTCTTGTCTTGACAAGAGAAGGACCAAAGGTGCATTGGCTCAACCTTTTGATTCTCATGATTAACAGTTGAAACGTCAAGCTTAGCGACGTAAAACAAGCGCTCTTGGGAGGCATTCCCATGACTATCTTTGTATATATTTTCGTTCTTTCTTGTTCCTTTTGATGTTTTTGTTTGATGTTTATAGTTTTCTTGGGTCCAAGGTCGTGGTGCTTAATGCATGAATGGGTAGAGCTACAGCACGTCACACTCCTCTCCAATCCAAAGGTATGATCCAAACTCCATTTCATTGTACATACTTTTGCATATTTTTACCTTCTCTTTGATTTGTGTTGCACCGAGACGTTGCAATTCAAGTTCGGGGGAAGGATTTGTGTCTTTTGATATTGTGTTTTGTGATCTTATTTTTCTTTTCGCATATTTGAGTCTCATTCATTCATATAAGTGCATATAAAAACCAAAAAAAAAATATTTAGTTGCATTTTGCATGTTTAAGATTGAGTCTAGATGCATATAGGTTTGCATTCACTTGCATTGGGAGAATTATCCATGTAGAATATAAACTTAAGAGCTTGAATTAATGCCCTCGTTAGGAGTTCTTTGATGCATTTGAGCGATCACGAAGTTAAGAATGATCAATGCTTTGATCTTGCGGTTTGAATGTTTTTGTCTTGGTTGAAGCATGCTTTGAATTGAATCTAACTCTATTTACATGAACTCTAATCTTGACTTGAAATTATCATGCTTGTACATTGAAAAGTTGAACTCATGGATGTCATATACATATTTGAGCATTCTTACCCCTTTTTACCACTCTCTTGTTAGCTCAAATAGCTGATTCCCATATTTGGAACGGTTAACCACACCCTTAACTAAGCCTTTCCTTCAAGCCTTCATCTCTTGTGTGTGTCGTGAGGCCTAATTTTGAATGAACTTAGCAAAAAGTGTTGAGTTTGGAACGACAAGGAGTTGATAGATAGGTTGGTGATTTGGGTGTTGATGTAAAGAAAAGAAAGTGTGGAGAAAGGAAAAGATTGAGAAAAAAGATAGGGGAAAGTAAAAAGTTTGGATTGGTTGGTATGAAAATGTGGAATAGCTCTAGGGGTTGCAAGTATAAGTCTCTATGTGTGTAGAAGAAAGAAAGAGCCAAAAGAAAAAAATATATATATATATATGGCTAAGGCATCTAAATGATGATTGAGAGACTAGTTATGAAAGTGAAAAAGAGCTAAAAGAAAAAAGATGAAGAACCAATCCATTTGTTGAAAGAGAAGAAGAAAAGAAATGTGGTCTAAGAAGGCAAAATGCCTTGTGATATGGGTAGTTTAGAATGGATCTTGATGAGTTTAGAAATAGGAGTGGAGTTCATATTGGGGCATTGGGTAGACGGATGTCATCCTTGTACGCATCAATTGTTCTTTACTCTTAGCATTTTGCCAAAGTTCATTCTTTCGTGAGAGATCTCATTGCATTGGAATACCCACATGATTGAGATTATTTTCATCTCAAAACCTTTTCCCTAAGCCAAATGAGTTCACTTGATTTTTATTAAGCATGATTCACCATTGTACTTAATGAATGTTAAAGAGTTAGAGGATATGATTACTTGCAGATGCTAAGGCTTATACCAAATTCGTGTAGCGACGAGTATGGCTAAATCTTTTGAAGTAGAGGTTGTTTGTGCATCACATAACTACTACCAAGGGCATTGAATTGAATTCTTTTGTTAATATTCTCGGATATGATATCCCGCATTCCAACCTCTTCTTCGATTTGTTCTTGTTTGTTTGCTTGCGGACAAGCAAAAGGCAAGTTCGGGGGAGTTGATAGTTGCATAATTTAGCCCATTTTAGCATACATTTTAGTTAGCATTTTGTGACTTATTGCATTCATTTCTTTGTTTTTGGTATAGTTTGCATCCATTTTAGAGTTAGTGAGTCTTAGGTTAGTTTTTGCATATGTTTGTGTGCTATGGAGTCTTTTAGGTACCATTTGGAGCTTATGGAAGCTTTTTGGAGCTTGGAGGAAGATCACGGACTAGGAGGAACGTACCCGAAAAACGGAGAAGGCAAACGAAAGAAGAAGAAAAATCCGCAGAGGCAAAATCGGCCGGAGGCATCGGCCGCAGGAGACCGATACAGAACGAAGAACTGAGGCAGAAGTCCATCGGCCAGCCTCCCACCGATACACCCGACCGATGCGAAGTTCTGGGAATCCGAGAGTTCCATCGGTGCGATGTATCGACCGCAGGACACCGATATGCCCGCTGAAAAACTCAACCCGATGGGTTGACCCGACCCGACCTGTATTTACTTAAGCAAATTAAGCCTAATTAGGCAAAAGACTCTTGTTTTTAGACTTAAGCAAAAACGTTTTTGAGAGCTTTGAAGGAGATTGCAAGAGATTCTTGAGTGATTTATGCAAGTTCTTGTTGGATTATATCATCTATCTATTTTCTTATCATCTTTTATGATTCTCAACACTTCCTTTATGGGATTTGTGGAGAAAACCATGTGTTGTGAGTAGTTTTCTAGGGTTCTTGGGTAAAGTAGATTAGGGTGATTTTAGGTTTGTTCTTGATGTTTAAGAGCTAGATTAGTTGATATCCTTTCTCATTGAGTGTTATTAATGATGGATTAGCCTTGACAAAGTTGATTTAGATCATAGGGAATTTCTCGCCCGGAAGATGTTCGATGAAATTCCCCAACCAATTCAATGAGTGCTTTTCATATCTTAGCCAACGGGAGTTGATGTCTAAGGTGAATTGTGGCTAAGTGGACTTGTTATTAATGCTTGTTAGTCATAGAATCGCGAACGGAAGTTTATGACGATTGATGACTAAGAAAGGGATTAATACCATTGACGTGGATTAATCTTTAGTAGTGTATCTAGGGCCTACGGAGGCAATTGATTGAATGTTTGAGTGTCTAGAATGGAGTGAGAATCACCCGAGTCGATTGCTTTACCCGAGAATTCGCTTGTTTAATTTTGCTATCTAACGTTTGAGCTTGTCTTGTTGCTCGTTTTAGTTTGCTAAACTACTTGTTTATTTTTCTGTTTTTGTATATTTCAAATTGTCCGATAAAAACCAAAACCCGATATTTGCTTAGATTAGATAGCGTCCTGTATTCTTAGTGCGTCGTTCTTATTTCCCTGTGGATTCGATCCCAAAGTGCTACAATGACATGCCATTAGATTGAGGCATTGTGCACAATGGGTTAATTGTGCGAACCGTAAAAAGTTCATTATCAATTTGGCGCCGTTGCCGGGGAGATTAGCAATAGCCATTAGGATTTGGATGCTATTTGAGACTAAGGTCTTGACTTCTACTAACTTTTTATTTTCTTCTTTTTTGCTTCTTAGAGTCGATGGCCATGGATTACAATGATTGGCCACAAGAAGAGGATGCCACATTTGATGAAAGCATTGATGATGAGCCATATGTGGAGCCACCATTTGATGAAAGTGTACTCACATCAGAACAAAAAGTAGAGTTGGATGAGCTTTGCAAAGAAAACCCGACATTGACAAGGAGTAATCTCGCGATTATGATCCGTTTGAACCTCATGTCACGTCGGGCAGCGCTTGAGGGAAGGGAGCTCACATTTATTGAGATAAAGATAGCTCATGCACTCGAAGAGGTAATTTATTGGGTTCCACCATGCCAACTAGAAGGTATTTTTGACACAGCCTTTGAAATCGTTGATTATGAGGATAGTCACTTGCCTTGCATTGAAGATGTAGCTTCTAGTTCACATGCTCTCAAGCTCATTAATGAATGCTGTGATTTAATATGTGAGTCTCAAATACTAGAAACCTTAAGAGTAGAAAAGCTTGCTAGTGATTATCATGAAGTATGTTTTGATATTAATTATCTATGTGCTTTGAATGATCATGATATCGAGTTTAAGCTTTCAATGCCTGAGGAATCTAGTTCTCTTCTTGAAAAATCTTACCTAGGGGATGTGCTTGATGTAGATAAGATCTTGAATGAGATAGATGACCCTAAGGTTGAGATGAAATCTAGGAAAGAGGATGTGTTTTACATGATTGATGGAGATGAAGTTGACTCGTTTAAACATGAAATCGACTTTATTTTTCCTTCAAATGCATTTGGTCCTCGTGAACATCTCATCATCAAGGAAAATTCCAAGATGTATGCTATATTTTTAGTAACCTTTCTTGATGTGAGTTATGCCTCTTTGCCATGGATAGTCGTGTGCCATGTTGCATATTTTGTTTCTTGTCTTGACAAGAGAAGGATCAAAGGTGCATTGGCTCAACCTTTTGATTCTCATGATTAACAGTTGAAACGTCAAGCTTAGCGACGTAAAACAAGCGCTCTTGGGAGGCATTCCCATGACTATCTTTGTATATATTTTCGTTCTTTCTTGTTCCTTTTGATGTTTTTGTTTGATGTTTATAGTTTTCTTGGGTCCAAGGTCGTGGTGCTTAATGCATGAATGGGTAGAGCTACAGCACGTCACACTCCTCTCCAATCCAAAGGTATGATCCAAACTCCATTTCATTGTACATACTTTTGCATATTTTTACCTTCTCTTTGATTTGTGTTGCACCGAGACGTTGCAATTCAAGTTCGGGGGAAGGATTTGTGTCTTTTGATATTGTGTTTTGTGATCTTATTTTTCTTTTCGCATATTTGAGTCTCATTCATTCATATAAGTGCATATAAAAACCAAAAAAAAAATATTTAGTTGCATTTTGCATGTTTAAGATTGAGTCTAGATGCATATAGGTTTGCATTCACTTGCATTGGGAGAATTATCCATGTAGAATATAAACTTAAGAGCTTGAATTAATGCCCTCGTTAGGAGTTCTTTGATGCATTTGAGCGATCACGAAGTTAAGGATGATCAATGCTTTGATCTTGCGGTTTGAATGTTTTTGTCTTGGTTGAAGCATGCTTTGAATTGAATCTAACTCTATTTACATGAACTCTAATCTTGACTTGAAATTATCATGCTTGTACATTGAAAAGTTGAACTCATGAATGTCATATACATATTTGAGCTATCTTACCCCTTTTTACCACTCTCTTGTTAGCTCAAATAGCTGATTCCCATATTTGGAACGGTTAACCACACCCTTAACTAAGCCTTTCCTTCAAGCCTTCATCTCTTGTGTGTGTCGTGAGGCCTAATTTTGAATGAACTTAGCAAAAAGTGTTGAGTTTGGAACGACAAGGAGTTGATAGATAGGTTGGTGATTTGGGTGTTGATGTAAAGAAAAGAAAGTGTGGAGAAAGGAAAAGATTGAGAAAAAGGATAGGGGAAAGTAAAAAGTTTGGATTGGTTGGTATGAAAATGTGGAATAGCTCTAGGGGTTGCAAGTATAAGTCTCTATGTGTGTAGAAGAAAGAAAGAGCCAAAAGAAAAAATATATATATATATATATGGCTAAGGCATCTAAATGATGATTGAGAGACTAGTTATGAAAGTGAAAAAGAGCTAAAAGAAAAAAGATGAAGAACCAATCCATTTGTTGAAAGAGAAGAAGAAAAGAAATGTGGTCTAAGAAGGCAAAATGCCTTGTGATATGGGTAGTTTAGAATGGATCTTGATGAGTTTAGAAATAGGAGTGGAGTTCATATTGGGGCATTGGGTAGACGGATGTCATCCTTGTACGCATCAATTGTTCTTTACTCTTAGCATTTTGCCAAAGTTCATTCTTTCGTGAGAGATCTCATTGCATTGGAATACCCACATGATTGAGATTATTTTCATCTCAAAACCTTTTCCCTAAGCCAAATGAGTTCACTTGATTTTTATTAAGCATGATTCACCATTGTACTTAATGAATGTTAAAGAGTTAGAGGATATGATTACTTGCAGATGCTAAGGCTTATACCAAATTCGTGTAGCGACGAGTATGGCTAAATCTTTTGAAGTAGAGGTTGTTTGTGCATCACATAACTACTACCAAGGGCATTGAATTGAATTCTTTTGTTAATATTCTCGGATATGATATCCCGCATTCCAACCTCTTCTTCGATTTGTTCTTGTTTGTTTGCTTGCGGACAAGCAAAAGGCAAGTTCGGGGGAGTTGATAGTTGCATAATTTAGCCTATTTTAGCATACATTTTAGTTAGCATTTTGTGACTTATTGCATTCATTTCTTTGTTTTTGGTATAGTTTGCATCCATTTTATAGTTAGTGAGTCTTAGGTTCGTTTTTGCATATGTTTGTGTGCTATGGAGTCTTTTAGGTACCATTTGGAGCTTATGGAAGCTTTTTGGAGCTTGGAGGAAGATCACGGACTAGGAGGAACGTACCCGAAAAACGGAGAAGGCAAACGAAAGAAGAAGAAAAATCCGCAGAGGCAAAATCGGCCGGAGGCATCGGCCGCAGGAGACCGATACAGAACGAAGAACTGAGGCAGAAGTCCATCGGCCAGCCTCCCACCGATACACCCGACCGATGCGAAGTTCTGGGAATCCGAGAGTTCCATCGGTGCGATGTATCGACCGCAGGACACCGATATGCCCGCTGAAAAACTCAACCCGATGGGTTGACCCGACCCGACCTGTATTTACTTAAGCAAATTAAGCCTAATTAGGCAAAAGACTCTTGTTTTTAGACTTAAGCAAAAACGTTTTTGAGAGCTTTGAAGGAGATTGCAAGAGATTCTTGAGTGATTTATGCAAGTTCTTGTTGGATTATATCATCTATCTATTTTCTTATCATCTTTTATGATTCTCAACACTTCCTTTATGGGATTTGTGGAGAAAACCATGTGTTGTGAGTAGTTTTCTAGGGTTCTTGGGTAAAGTAGATTAGGGTGATTTTAGGTTTGTTCTTGATGTTTAAGAGCTAGATTAGTTGATATCCTTTCTCATTGAGTGTTATTAATGCTGGATTAGCCTTGACAAAGTTGATTTAGATCATAGGGAATTTCTCGCCCGGAAGGTGTTCGATGAAATTCCCCAACCAATTCAATGAGTGCTTTTCATATCTTAGCCAACGGGAGTTGATGTCTAAGGTGAATTGTGGCTAAGTGGACTTGTTATTAATGCTTGTTAGTCATAGAATCGCGAACGGAAGTTTATGACGATTGATGACTAAGAAAGGGATTAATACCATTGACGTGGATTAATCTTTAGTAGTGTATCTAGGGCCTACGGAGGCAATTGATTGAATGTTTGAGTGTCTAGAATGGAGTGAGAATCACCCGAGTCGATTGCTTTACCCGAGAATTCGCTTGTTTAATTTTGCTATTTAACGTTTGAGCTTGTCTTGTTGCTCGTTTTAGTTTGCTAAACTACTTGTTTATTTTTCTGTTTTTGTATATTTCAAATTGTCCGATAAAAACCAAAACCCGATATTTGCTTAGATTAGATAGCGTCCTGTATTCTTAGTGCGTCGTTCTTATTTCCCTGTGGATTCGATCCCAAAGTGCTACAATGACATGCCATTAGATTGAGGCATTGTGCACAATGGGTTAATTGTGCGAACCGTAAAAAGTTCATTATCAATTTGGCGCCGTTGCCGGGGAGATTAGCAATAGCCATTAGGATTTGGATGCTATTTGAGACTAAGGTCTTGACTTCTACTAACTTTTTATTTTCTTCTTTTTTGCTTCTTAGAGTCGATGGCCATGGATTACAATGATTGGCCACAAGAAGAGGATGCCACATTTGATGAAAGCATTGATGATGAGCCATATGTGGAGCCACCATTTGATGAAAGTGTACTCACATCAGAACAAAAAGTAGAGTTGGATGAGCTTTGCAAAGAAAACCCGACATTGACAAGGAGTAATCTCGCGATTATGATCCGTTTGAACCTCATGTCACGTCGGGCAGCGCTTGAGGGAAGGGAGCTCACATTTATTGAGATAAAGATAGCTCATGCACTCGAAGAGGTAATTTATTGGGTTCCACCATGCCAACTAGAAGGTATTTTTGACACAGCCTTTGAAATCGTTGATTATGAGGATAGTCACTTGCCTTGCATTGAAGATGTAGCTTCTAGTTCACATGCTCTCAAGCTCATTAATGAATGCTGTGATTTAATATGTGAGTCTCAAATACTAGAAACCTTAAGAGTAGAAAAGCTTGCTAGTGATTATCATGAAGTATGTTTTGATATTAATTATCTATGTGCTTTGAATGATCATGATATCGAGTTTAAGCTTTCAATGCCTGAGGAATCTAGTTCTCTTCTTGAAAAATCTTACCTAGGGGATGTGCTTGATGTAGATAAGATCTTGAATGAGATAGATGACCCTAAGGTTGAGATGAAATCTAGGAAAGAGGATGTGTTTTACATGATTGATGGAGATGAAGTTGACTCGTTTAAACATGAAATCGACTTTATTTTTCCTTCAAATGCATTTGGTCCTCGTGAACATCTCATCATCAAGGAAAATTCCAAGATGTATGCTATATTTTTAGTAACCTTTCTTGATGTGAGTTATGCCTCTTTGCCATGGATAGTCGTGTGCCATGTTGCATATTTTGTTTCTTGTCTTGACAAGAGAAGGACCAAATGTGCATTGGCTCAACCTTTTGATTCTCATGATTAACAGTTGAAACGTCAAGCTTAGCGACGTAAAACAAGCGCTCTTGGGAGGCATTCCCATGACTATCTTTGTATATATTTTCGTTCTTTCTTGTTCCTTTTGATGTTTTTGTTTGATGTTTATAGTTTTCTTGGGTCCAAGGTCGTGGTGCTTAATGCATGAATGGGTAGAGCTACAGCACGTCACACTCCTCTCCAATCCAAAGGTATGATCCAAACTCCATTTCATTGTACATACTTTTGCATATTTTTACCTTCTCTTTGATTTGTGTTGCACTGAGACGTTGCAATTCAAGTTCGGGGGAAGGATTTGTGTCTTTTGATATTGTGTTTTGTGATCTTATTTTTCTTTTCGCATATTTGAGTCTCATTCATTCATATAAGTGCATATAAAAACCAAAAAAAAAATATTTAGTTGCATTTTGCATGTTTAAGATTGAGTCTAGATGCATATAGGTTTGCATTCACTTGCATTGGGAGAATTATCCATGTAGAATATAAACTTAAGAGCTTGAATTAATGCCCTCGTTAGGAGTTCTTTGATGCATTTGAGCGATCACGAAGTTAAGGATGATCAATGCTTTGATCTTGCGGTTTGAATGTTTTTGTCTTGGTTGAAGCATGCTTTGAATTGAATCTAACTCTATTTACATGAACTCTAATCTTGACTTGAAATTATCATGCTTGTACATTGAAAAGTTGAACTCATGGATGTCATATACATATTTGAGCATTCTTACCCCTTTTTACCACTCTCTTGTTAGCTCAAATAGCTGATTCCCATATTTGGAACGGTTAACCACACCCTTAACTAAGCCTTTCCTTCAAGCCTTCATCTCTTGTGTGTGTCGTGAGGCCTAATTTTGAATGAACTTAGCAAAAAGTGTTGAGTTTGGAACGACAAGGAGTTGATAGATAGGTTGGTGATTTGGGTGTTGATGTAAAGAAAAGAAAGTGTGGAGAAAGGAAAAGATTGAGAAAAAAGATAGGGGAAAGTAAAAAGTTTGGATTGGTTGGTATGAAAATGTGGAATAACTCTAGGGGTTGCAAGTATAAGTCTCTATGTGTGTAGAAGAAAGAAAGAGCCAAAAGAAAAATATATATATATATATATATATGGCTAAGGCATCTAAATGATGATTGAGAGACTAGTTATGAAAGTGAAAAAGAGCTAAAAGAAAAAAGATGAAGAACCAATCCATTTGTTGAAAGAGAAGAAGAAAAGAAATGTGGTCTAAGAAGGCAAAATGCCTTGTGATATGGGTAGTTTAGAATGGATCTTGATGAGTTTAGAAATAGGAGTGGAGTTCATATTGGGGCATTGGGTAGACGGATGTCATCCTTGTACGCATCAATTGTTCTTTACTCTTAGCATTTTGCCAAAGTTCATTCTTTCGTGAGAGATCTCATTGCATTGGAATACCCACATGATTGAGATTATTTTCATCTCAAAACCTTTTCCCTAAGCCAAATGAGTTCACTTGATTTTTATTAAGCATGATTCACCATTGTACTTAATGAATGTTAAAGAGTTAGAGGATATGATTACTTGCAGATGCTAAGGCTTATACCAAATTCGTGTAGCGACGAGTATGGCTAAATCTTTTGAAGTAGAGGTTGTTTGTGCATCACATAACTACTACCAAGGGCATTGAATTGAATTCTTTTGTTAATATTCTCGGATATGATATCCCGCATTCCAACCTCTTCTTCGATTTGTTCTTGTTTGTTTGCTTGCGGACAAGCAAAAGGCAAGTTCGGGGGAGTTGATAGTTGCATAATTTAGCCCATTTTAGCATACATTTTAGTTAGCATTTTGTGACTTATTGCATTCATTTCTTTGTTTTTGGTATAGTTTGCATCCATTTTAGAGTTAGTGAGTCTTAGGTTAGTTTTTGCATATGTTTGTGTGCTATGGAGTCTTTTAGGTACCATTTGGAGCTTATGGAAGCTTTTTGGAGCTTGGAGGAAGATCACGGACTAGGAGGAACGTACCCGAAAAACGGAGAAGGCAAACGAAAGAAGAAGAAAAATCCGCAGAGGCAAAATCGGCCGGAGGCATCGGCCGCAGGAGACCGATACAGAACGAAGAACTGAGGCAGAAGTCCATCGGCCAGCCTCCCACCGATACACCCGACCGATGCGAAGTTCTGGGAATCCGAGAGTTCCATCGGTGCGATGTATCGACCGCAGGACACCGATATGCCCGCTGAAAAACTCAACCCGATGGGTTGACCCGACCCGACCTGTATTTACTTAAGCAAATTAAGCCTAATTAGGCAAAAGACTCTTGTTTTTAGACTTAAGCAAAAACGTTTTTGAGAGCTTTGAAGGAGATTGCAAGAGATTCTTGAGTGATTTATGCAAGTTCTTGTTGGATTATATCATCTATCTATTTTCTTATCATCTTTTATGATTCTCAACACTTCCTTTATGGGATTTGTGGAGAAAACCATGTGTTGTGAGTAGTTTTCTAGGGTTCTTGGGTAAAGTAGATTAGGGTGATTTTAGGTTTGTTCTTGATGTTAGATTAGTTGATATCCTTTCTCATTGAGTGTTATTAATGCTGGATTAGCCTTGACAAAGTTGATTTAGATCATAGGGAATTTCTCGCCCGGAAGGTGTTCGATGAAATTCCCCAACCAATTCAATGAGTGCTTTTCATATCTTAGCCAACGGGAGTTGATGTCTAAGGTGAATTGTGGCTAAGTGGACTTGTTATTAATGCTTGTTAGTCATAGAATCGCGAACGGAAGTTTATGACGATTGATGACTAAGAAAGGGATTAATACCATTGACGTGGATTAATCTTTAGTAGTGTATCTAGGGCCTACGGAGGCAATTGATTGAATGTTTGAGTGTCTAGAATGGAGTGAGAATCACCCGAGTCGATTGCTTTACCCGAGAATTCGCTTGTTTAATTTTGCTATTTAACGTTTGAGCTTGTCTTGTTGCTCGTTTTAGTTTGCTAAACTACTTGTTTATTTTTCTGTTTTTGTATATTTCAAATTGTCCGATAAAAACCAAAACCCGATATTTGCTTAGATTAGATAGCGTCCTGTATTCTTAGTGCGTCGTTCTTATTTCCCTGTGGATTCGATCCCAAAGTGCTACAATGACATGCCATTAGATTGAGGCATTGTGCACAATGGGTTAATTGTGCGAACCGTAAAAAGTTCATTATCACTCGTGCTCGGTTCGAAAGCCTATGTGTCAAGATCGGCCTCTCCTCCGGTGGTCCGTTTTGAGGGGGCGTGATAAGATATAGAAACCATCTGAATCTCTTCCTCTGATTATGCTATATTAACTTCTGTATATTGTATTTCCTTCTCTGTACATCCATTCTCTGTGTATATAAGCAGAGCTCTCTCCCTCAATAATATTCATCAATTCCATATACTCAATACTTAAGAGCGAGTGAATGTATATGCTTTCTTCACTTGCGGACTGTTTTCGAATACTTTTGTAAGTTGTCAGAAAATCGAATTATTGTCCCCTTTCGGGTATTTAATCTCATTCCACGTTATTTGGGTAATGATGCTTCTGCAATATCTGACTTCTAATGTGTTTTTCTGACACTGTATTGGAGAACAAATATGTGAAAAGTAGAAGAACAAAATTTGAGAAACTACTCAACTTCAGAACTAGAAACACTTGAGAGTTTTCTAGAATGTAGCTTATGAGCTCTTTTTCATCTTCTCTTCCTGCATATCCTTTCCATTAAAAGATCTCGAGATGAGACGACAAGCATTTGGGAATAGAACTCGGTTGGTTCCATAAAAAAGGAACATGATTCTCAGACCGATCAACCTCAAATCTGGAGTCGACCATACAAAGTTATCTATAGTTGAGGACAATGAGAGAGCAAAACCACAAGTGATCCACACCAGTCTGGTTCAAATTCACATATACTACACTCAATAGTTAACGGCGTTACACAATGCATGGAACCAACCATTGTATCAAGCGGATATAGCTCAAGATACTTGATCGAAGAAAGAGATTTCAGAAAATTGCCATCAGGGTAAAACGTAACACCAGTGGATGCCTTCACAAGATGAGGCATATGCTAAATGCAGCAAGAGCCGGAGTGTTTCTAACCAAAAACCTATCAGTATCATCATCCTCGTGTACTTGACATAAAGTAAACCTTAATTTCAGTAAAGAAGGCACTTTTACACTAAACGTTCTCACATTATCGATTCGCTAATAGCACTCCATTCAGATTTATCCCTTATAGTCGTCATGCTGTTCCACAAGCTTATAAGAAGATAGAAAATTTCTTCTAAACGGAGGTTCTTCTCCAGAGCTCATTCGTCTTCTGATAAGTCTGACTCTCGTAGCCTTTGCAAAGATGCAGATGGTTCAGTAACATGAATAAACACACTTTTGACTACACACACTATTCATAATTTATAATATTCCGGCATGAATGATAAAATTTCAAAATCAATATTTTTAAACTTTGTACATTTATAATTATTCTAAAATAAGTATGTACATACATTCAGGATGTTATAAGTTCAAAATGACAACAAATTTTATTTTAAGAACAAACATTTGATTAGTTTCATATATCCATGCATGGCTCTCTTTGTTTGTTTTCTTTACCTCAGCATGCATCAAAACAATGGAATAGCAAAACAAAATCCTAACTAAATATCATAAATTTAGAAACCAAAACAAAAAAAATATTCTGGCATACAGACGAAGTTATTGGTCACCAATAACTATGACATTCAAGGAAAGAATAGACGCGCAGACGTTGAAACCTTAGGGCATCACCAATGGAGACACCATAATGGGTGTCTTAAGTTATTTATGAATTAAATTTAATTAATTTATTTTGTTTAAGACACTTTTGGTTAAGAAGACTTCCAATGGAGACACTTAATTTGAGTGTCTTACAAAAGCAAACAGGGAAAGAAAATGTATGGTTTACCTGCAAGGGAGGAGCTTGAGAACATCCTTGTCTATACTCATGGGATTGGACGTACATGACAAGAGTACGACTTCTTTATGGGATTGCCAGTTCCCTAGAATTTCATCACTAAATCGTCCGCGGTGACTTGAACGGACGATTATTAGGTGTTTTCTGCAGGTCAATTTTCTTGTTGAGGCAATTTTCTCACAAATGCTAGCTCTGTAGAATCATAGCATAAACGATTTGCATTGTATTTATTCTTTTACCTTCATTCACATAGATTTTGTTAACTTCTTTGATATTGTTTATACAAGGATCTATATTCTCATACTTTTTTCTCTGATTACACATTGTTCAAGTCCTCTATCCAATGCCAAACATAGTTGTGTGTCATCCACTACAATCAAAGTGAAGAGACCTGGATTATGAATAACAACTGCACAAAAACTGAATCCAGACTCTCTAATTCCTGCAGAAAAATTGTTCCCAAAAGACATCAGGCAAACCAACCACGTGTTGATTCTGCAACAGAACCAAACTCTGAGACATTACATAGTACATGTTCTCTCTGTATAAACCTTATCCAGGAGTTTCCTGGCAATCAATAATGCGATCCAAATCGGCTTTAGACTCGATGTTCTTTAAAACTATGCAGCAAAGAACTTTCCACCACACCCCTGTTTTTGGAAGAAAGCCATGATTCACCATGGAAGAAAACCGATCGTCATCCATGATAAGAGAAGATTATTGGATTCCATCAAACCCAGCTCTTCCCTCATCCGGAAGCAATAGCAGTTCCACGGCTACCTCCATGATTCCGCAAGTGACTCCTACGAAATCTCCATCTCCATTAGAAGAAAATTATACTAATAGAAGAGAACATAGAAGACAAATCAAGACAAGAGTAATAATATAAATCAAGACAAGACAAATCAAGACAAGAGTCAAGAAACATACCTTCTTGTTAAAATTTTTATGAAATCAGAAGTTAAACAATTATCTTGTTAATTTAAAAATTTTCATAAAACCAGCTACCATGATACAAATCACACTCTACAAGCAATCAAGGATCTGAGTGAGAGACAAACTAATGACAGAATTAGAAAGCATGGAACAGCTAAAATCCTGAGAAGCAAGAAACTGAGGTCTAACTATCAAGTAAATTGAATAGAAGGGAAACTAACAAGAACAAAGCTATGAAACTGCTTTTCTTATTTTAATACCACCGAACCAGAGAGAATTCTCAACCAAAATTCCCAAACAAAGCCTAGAAATTCCATCCCCTAAAACGATATGCCGAGACATCCTTACAAACCGAGCCCTCACTAATTGCTCTCTAACCAACTCAATCTAATCTGCTACATTTAGTACTAGGCTAGATACAGTAGACCTATAGCTAGGAGTTGAGCCGCTGAACTTCTTGAAAGCTTATCGGAAGTTAAAGCCATTGGCCATAGAAGTGCAAAACTCAATGTATAACATTCCCAGACTAGTTTCTTCTTTGTTTATATAGAAAATCAAGCTACCATAAAACAAGATGTTCCAAATAAGACAAAATCTACGTAAATGGAAACTAGCGTGTTTAAGAGAACGGTACCTATATGAAATTCGCCGATTCTGAGCATGAAAGACTCAGAACGGAGATTGACTCCGATTGGATTTGAAATTCGCCGATTCTGAGCATGATATCGATTCTTCCGATTTCCGATTGATTTCTTCCCTCAAATCGGAAGATTGACTCCGATTGGATTTGAAATCGTAAAATCACCTCCGGAGAAACCGAAGAAAGAGAGAAAGGAAGAGAGACGGACTCAAACAATTTTTTTTTCTTTTTACCGTTTTTATTTTTCCGCAACCACTCATAAAACGCCACCTGTCCGTTCTTATAACTGAAAAAGATCTTATTTAAGATACTTTTCTAAACTTAAGACCTTTTTATTCTTGTTTTTATTATTTTAAAATCTTTAAAACCATTGCTAAGACCCGACAAGGTCTGCATTGATCATGGCCTTATGCATGGATTTTAATTCCTCAGACATCTTCTGTTTCTCTTCAGCACTCAGGGTTGAATTCGGCGAGATTCCGGCCATCTTTAAACATTTGGAGTTTTCTAGAATGTATCTTATGAGTTCTTTTTCAAATTCTCTTCCTACATATCCTCTCCATCCAAAGATCTCGAGATGAGACGACAAACATTGGGAACAGAACTCGGTTGGTTCCATAGATGTGGAACATGGTCAATCTCTTCGTCAATGTCTTGGTCAATCTCTGGTTCACGGTTGACCATAAAAAGTTTTAGTTGAGGACAATTAGAGAGCAAAACCACAAGTGACTCACACAAGTCTATGTCCAAAGCTAAGAACAGATGCTTGATCGAAGAAAGAGATCTCCAAAAGTTGCCATTAAGGTCAAACGCAACATTAATAGTTGCTTTAGCAAGACGAGGCATATACTCAATCGAGCAAGAGTGTGCCATAGAGTCATATATCACTAAAGACACTAAAGCCGGGGTGTCTATAACCAAAGACCCATCAGTATCCTCATCTTCTTGAATTGTATGTGAATACCTTAAGCTCCGTAAAGAAGGCACTTTCAGACTGAAATTTCTCACATTATCATCCACATCAACAAGCCGTACCACATCTAGACTCTCGAGAATGGGGCAACCGGATAAAAGCCTAACATGAGAATCTTCGTCTTTGTACACAACATGGCGAAGATTAAGTGTTTTTAGTGATGGGAGAGAGACCGGAGAAGGAACACCCACGAGAATTTTTCTGGAGAGAGTCAATTTCTTAAGCGTTTTGCAAGTGTAAAGGCTCTCAGGCAATTTGATCGGCTCGATTTTCCAGAGGAGCTTGAAAACTAGCCAACGCATGCGACGATCAACTGCTTTTGCAACCCAGTTTACAACATCAACATCAACAGGACATTGTGGACCGAGTTGAACAAACGTTCTAATATTGGTGCATCGTATAATCGCATGGACTGGTCGAGAAACCACCAAACGCTCTTGCTTTCTACGTCATTGTTTTTGGTTTCTTGGTAGTCAAGTCTTGGCAACATCGTCCAAACAAATCGCCATCGTCTAGACAAAAACGTGGTCGCCACCGCATCTTTGGTCGGAACACGCAATAATATATGTATGAGCAGATCGTCAGACAACGAACTGATTCTGTCTTCACAAACTCTCTTTTGAATTTCCCCAGGATGTTCGGCTTCTGCCATAATTAAAAACTTAACCCTAGGGCCTAGACCTCTGTCCTTCTCGTGTCGTTGTGAGATCGACTTCTGTCTCACCGAATTAAAGAAAGCACTTATATTAGGGGATATCTATATATATATATATATATATCTATATCTATATATATCTTATATATATAAAAAATTAAATTAAATATATTATTATATAAAGCTGGATGCCGGCTCACGATTGTTGGGGGCCCTTGGGTCAAAAAAATGTTTTGGACCCTAAAAAAAAAAAAAAAAAATTTGGCCTTTAAACATAATTTTTGTTTTTTTTTAAGTTTTGAAATATATATGGACCTCTTAAAAATATATATATTTTTTTAGTTAAAGTTGATATTATATATATATATATATATATATATATCAAAATTAAAAAAAAAACTTTTTTGGTTAAAGTTTTTTTTTTAACAATTTTTTTTGGACCCTTTATGCCCGTGGGCCCTGGGGCGATCGTCCTGCTCGCCCTTGTGGTTAAGCCGGCCCTGGATCTCTCGACGTGACTGTAACACATAGGATAATTTTCAATCACGAGATCATGACATTTGTCACGGTTGTAAATTTAGATTCTAACATGTGTCAATTTAATTAAAAAAAGTAAAAATAAATTAAATTAAATATTAAAATATGTTAAACTAAAAAAGACAATCTTAAAGAAGAAAAAAACAAGAATAAGTAAGAAAATTTTATTTCAAAAAAGAAAAAGAAGAATAAGTAAGAAAAACTTATAATAAAGGAAAGTGACAAAAGTAAATTTAAAATTTTATAATCTACAACAACGACCAAAATTAAAAAAGGAAAATTATAAATATACTCTAAACTTAAAAGGACGATCAACCAAACTTAAAAGTTTATAATTCTTTCCATTATGATAAAATGAAAGTTCAAAAGGAAAATTATTAATTAATATATATATATATATATATATATATATATATATATATATCTATCTATTTATCTTATTATATAAAGTTGGATCCCTCGACATGAATGTGACACGTAGGATAATTTTTAATCACAAAATTGTGATATTTGTCACGGTTGTTAATTTAAATCTTGACATGTGTCAATTTAATTTAAAAAAAAGTAAAAATGAATTAAAATAAATATTTAAAAAGGTTAAACTAAAAAAAAGACAATCTTAGTAAAAATGAATTAGAGTAAATATTAAAAATGTTAAACTAAAAAAAATAATCTATATAAAAAGGAAAACTTAAAATACTAATAAAGGAAAATAGAAAATGTAAATTGGTCCTAAAAGCTAAAGTTAATAAAAAGAAGAAAAATCAAAAATTTATAATGGAAAGATTTAAAATCGATTAATAACCAATTAATAAAAAAACATAAAAATTTGGAAAGATTAATAATCGATCCATAATCCTAAATGGTAACGTTACTTAACAAAAAGAAAAATATAAAAAAAAGAAAATATAAAATTTGAAAAAATTAATAATCAATTCATAATCCTAAAAGCTAAAGTTGCTTAAAAAAAAAAAATCTACATTTATCCTGAAAGGCAAAGTTAATAAAAAAAGGAAAACAAATCTTAGTTTTTTATTTATATTAAGGAAATAAAACAATGGATTACTAATCCTAAAAGAAAAAAAAACTCTAATTTATCACCTCTACATAAATAATTTGGTAGTATATGTCAATTACATACCAAAAATAAAAAGTCCAATAATCGTTTCCAAAAGTAATTAACACCAAATTCTTTTTTCATAGTATTTGTCTCAAATGTGTTAATTCACCTGATCGCGACACGTGTCGATTCAAAGTTGGGTAAATTTAAAATTGAATGATAAAAAAACTTATAAATTCTAAAAATTTAATAACCGATTCATAATCTTAAAAGATAAAGTTACTAAAAACATTATCCTAAAATGCAAAATTAATATAAAAAGGAAAAAAACATTCCTTAGTTTTTCCATTTAGATTAAAGAAATTAATCATAAAAGGAAAAAAAAATTAATTTCTCACTTTTATATAAACCACAATTTGGTAATATGTTAATTATACACCAAAAAAAAATAAAACTCTAATAATTGTATCCAAAACTATTTACTGCATCTTTTTCCAAATATTTTTTTCAAGGTTTATATTTATTTCATCTTAAACTTTATTTCTAAATTTATGTATTATATATTTTCACGGGTGATCTAATTTTGTTTTCTATTTTTTCGTGTTGAATTTTTCTATCACGGGTTATAAAATATTAAATTACAAATCCGCATATATGCGGGTACTTATCTAGTAGATCTATAAAGGAGAATGATTCAAAGTTTGTAACTCGCAAGATCGCGACACATATCGATAAAACAATTAAACAATTGATTAACATCCAAAATAAAAAGGTAAACAAAGAAAAATTAAACCAACAAATTTAAAAAAAAAAAAAGAGAAAAACTACTTATCTAGTAGTAATATCATTCTAATAGACTTTTGTCAAATGAGGAAATTAAAAATGTTTTCCCAATTAGAGAGCAAGATCTCATCATCATCGAAGTTACACGATATTGTTGGGATATGGCAAGATATTCCCGAATCTTGACACTTCCATTTTCTTGCAATTATCTCTTTGTAAATTAAAGGCATATTTACTTTTCCTAGATTAGGAATTATTTAATTATTTTAGATTAAGAATTTGGTATACCATTCCGATCTAATAGTTGACTAAAAGTTCATTAAAAATTCATTAATGCTCCTATACCAAAAAGTATGAAGTTCGACCAGTGCAAGGCATTGGCTCATTGAGAAATAAGACATAAAACCCTTAATACGCCATGGTTTCCTACTCAAATTGTTTTCCAGTTATTTCTAGAATGACTAACTGTGTCGGTTATAATTAAGTAATAAAACTATGTAAAATTTAGGTGTCATTCCCAAAATTACATGGCCTTTCTATGTGAAAGTTGCGTAAGTTTGGGTGTGTTTTTTGTAGCACTAGAGTGTAATAAGTTCGGTGTCTACTGCAGATCAAATTCATGTAAAATCAAGGAATATATGTAAGGAAATGTTCTTTGTAGGAGGGTGTGCTTTTACAACATCCTATAGTTTCTAGAGCTTTTGTAGATACGTCTTAAGTTTAGGGGTGTCTTCCTAGAAATTAAAAGAGTTTTGGTGTATATATACACTAGATTAACCTCCGCGTGATACGCGGGTAAAAAATACTCCCTCTTTTTCACAAAAAGTGTCATTTTGACACATTTTACACATATTAAGAAAACTATTAAAAGTTCAATATTATCCTTTATTAATATACTAAACAATTTTTCTCTCTCCATTTAATACATTAAAATAACAGGGTTAAAACTGGAATTTTATTCAGAATTTTGTATTGAAAATGTAAAACGACACTTTTTGTGAAACAAAAATAAAACCTCAAAACGACACTCTTTGTGAAACGGAGGGAGTAAAAGTTTTAGACTCTAAAATTAATAACCTGCATAATTATAACATATGTAATTAGATTCTAAATTAAGACATTGTTTAATTATTTAGAAAATATATTTTGTAATTCGCAATTAAGAAAAATTCAAAATTAATTTATATTATTCAAACAATCCCTCTAAATGAACGAATGGGCTCCAAAATTATCAAACACACGATAACAAACTGCTATTTTTTAATTTATTTACTATGAATCTTATCTTTTTATATATTTAACACTTTTTATTTTGTAGTTTATATATATTTGTTTACTTTCCTTTTTGAATTTTATTAGTTTCCATTAAAACAAACATAATTCTTTTTTTTTTTGGGATCAAAGTACTATTTTGTCTTTTATAAAAAAGTAAATAACTAATAATAAAAAGTTTATATTAGTACATTGATACATGTCACGATCTAAATTAACAATAACTAATAATATAAAGTTTATATTATTACATTTATATAACTCATTAGAAAATTATATCATATGTGCCACGCTAGGGCGGTGCCCGCGTTAAGTAAAAGTAAACATTCTCCTACGAGCCTTTATTTATATAAATTGTTTTTGGGGCCCTATTTTAAAATTAAAATTTAGTTATAGTGATAAACATCTCCTAAAGTATATGCATAGATCAAATTCAACACATTTAAAACACTTTTCATTTTTTATGCTTTTATTTTTTATGTAATATCTCATTTTGCTTAACTTTTAATTATTTAAGACATTTACCTACAATTCTTTTATAAATAGACTCTATATGTAGAAGCTCATCGTAATCCATTCTGAAACATCACAAAAAAATCAAATCAATTTTTTTTTTTGTAAATTCAAACTATTTTATCAATTAAAAAATGTTGCATTGGTAAGACTCTTTTACACATATTTTTTATATGTTTAGAAAAAACAAAAGATTAAATTTCATTTTCTTAAAAAGTGTATAATAATTAATTTTCTGTACAAAATTTAATTATAGTAATAAAAATAATGTTAATATGATAATATTAAATTGTTATTTGAACTAAAAGTGAGTATTAAAACTTTTATTTGAATTACAATGGCACTAAATATTTATTTGAATTATAATGTTTTTTGGTGTTTTAGTGTCTATGAAATGCTATGAACGATTATGTGTCACATATCATGTGTGATTCGTGTCAATAGTCTTTTAGTTTGGGGGTGATTCTAAAGATATACCATGTAAATCTGCGTTTTTCTTTGTAATACACAAAAAAAAAAAAAAGAGCGATTCGCTACTAGTAAAACTTTAAAACTACACCACAGTTTGAAAAACAGCAAATACCACTCCACGCAGTTTCATTTAATGTCGTTCCACAAAGCCTTTTTTATTTATACACTAACAAGCCATAAGAAATCGAAACTTATTGTCCAAGAAAGTACCAGTACTCAATCATCCTTGCGGACATGTTCCCAATCCGAGGTCGGGCTCTCGTAGCCTTTGCCGGATGCAGATGGTTCAGTATCAGCGCATGTCTCTATCTGAGAATTTCCACGTATTGTCATCATCGACTCTGACCAGAGATGATCACGCATTTGTGTTTTGTTTCTTGGCTGGTCATTGTCTAAATCTGAATCTATGTCCAAGCTGTTGACAGATTTCTGAACTTGCTCAGCTTCCCGGCGTTTTAGTATCTGGAATCTATCCATAACAGCACTCACATGGCTGCTTCTGCCAATATCCGAGGCTTCTGGATTGTCCTCCTGGTCACCCATTTTTGTCTCTGGGAAGTTTTGAGACTTGAGTTTGCGATTTGTTTCCTGCTGCTTCAGAATCTGAAACCTGTCTATTACACCAATGTCTGGATCCGGGCAGTTCTGAGACTTGAGTTTGCGCTTTGTTTCCTGATGCTTCAGAATCTGAAACCGGTCTATAACATCATTATGTTTTTCCTCCGTGGTGTATGCTGGGGATTCCTGCTGTATCGTGCCCGGTATCTTGGCATCAGGCTTGAAGTTTCCATGATATTCCTGTTCTAAACCACCCGTAAAGCTTCTGGACATAAGTGATAATACTGCATCCACGTTATCTGGACAAAAGTTGATTCTAGAGGTATGTGGTGCATCATGACTCATTGTTACTACATTGTTCCCGCAATTGCTTCCATGCTTGATGACCGATTCAGTTGTGTGCTGCTCTACATTGTTCATGATGGGAACAGATTTCTGGGGGTTAAGAAAAGGTTCCTGCATATATATTGATGCATCTGCAGAGATATCTGAGAAAAAGAAAGCAAAAGATGCACGGTTAAAACACAGGTAAAACAAATGTTTTTTAAGGTTATTTGCAAGATGATGTGCATTACTGAACCACTTGCTAGCCACTGTTTAATTTTGGTAAACCAAAACTGAGTGATAGCCAGGTTAAATCTGATCCATAGAAGAGCTACCGCCTGCCATTCTTACAGAAAGATACATACTGATCGTCTACAGATGACTTGCTTGAATTCAAAAAAGGACCCGAGAGAAACACCATCCTAATCTCCTCTACCAGCATTTTTCGTGTTTAACTGCCTGTGGATTGTCTAGTGTAAGCAATTAAGCCTAGCAGTGGCATCTATGACATGATTGTGGAGAAAATGCTCTTGCAATGCAGCTCTAATCACTAATACTATCAGACAAAAGAGACGGTTAGTTTGAAAGTTACCAACCTCTATTTTGCAATTTGAGACTACCAATTTCGTTCTTGATTCGATGATACCGAGCCATACAAGTTGTGGAACATAAGGCAGCTTCAGTTTCGAGCCAGAGATTCTTGTACAAGAGAGTGTGCGGGTGGTTTTCTTCACCATCAGGAAAGTTGGAAGCAAGTATGTTTTTGATACTCTGCAGAGTATTCAGTAAATAAGAGTTTACAAATAAAGCAAAAATACTATGTAAGTAAATACCTGGGTCATCTCATTCTTATCCACCGGTTCTTTGAAGCCAAAGCTGTCCAGTGGTTTGACATCAAACCCTTGACAGTCTTTAGCAACTACATTTGAGGCCTGAAAAGGGTACCGTTAAGCAACTAACAGTAAACAAGAACAAGCAATGTGTTTCATTCTATTAAAAACCAAATAGGTACCAAACATAGGACAAATCAAGAATTCACTTACGCTAATGTGAAAACTCTAGTTATCACAAGTGGTGCTCAGAGGAAATAAATCATCAGCTCACAGCCTCACAGAGCATGCAAAAAATTAATTTAAACTTCTACCTACGATATAATTCATAAATTCCAGGGTCAAGCTGCATCACATACCTCATTAAAGTCAACCACGTTTCGACAGGGAACATGCATAGCTTGGGCTGGAAGTGATGCTTCCCCTGCTATTGTCTTGTTACCGGTGATTTTCTTTAAGCACTTGGTGAGATTGTCTACTACTTTATCAAGGTTCTCACGTTGTTCCAGCTTCAGCCAGCTTCCATTGTTGAAGCATTCATAAACAAGCACTTCTGACAGATTATGCATGGCATTAACCACGAGAGAAACTCTTGGAGAAGAAGCCGGGGATGGGAATTCTCCATGATCACATAAATGCCTTTCAGGTGATTGGCCGGTTGAGAGATCATCTGCATTCCATCTATTACTTCCTTTGATACCCACATCTGTCAACAACAAGGAATTCTTATCTCTATTCATTATATCAAACATTTGTTCCTGGAGCTTACATGGCTTTTGATTGGCATGAACATCTTCACTAGGTTGATTAGCACTACATTCGGAAGGGGTTTTATAGTTGACAGCTGATTCAGCATTTCCATTATCCGCTTTCATTGGACCACATGACTCACTTCCCATAGTAAACATAGTGGGAGCTGAAAGTCCCTCAGAAGATACCATGAAGTGGCTCCAATATCTAGGCTCATCACAATTGAAATTTTCAGTTGCATTCTTCAAGGACCTCTCAGAAACACCATTCTCACTGTCAGCAACCATAGTACTTGGCCTCTGATAAAGGGAGGAGACATCACTACCTTCTCGTTTTTTATTAAACAGTGAACCTGGGGGCTTGATATCATCAAACCGTAGCGGGTGGTAAGATCGGGGACTTTTCGAACCTGGCGTGCCAACTATCTGAGAGCAAAGATCTGGATTCTCGGACAAAGACTTGGCAGGACAAGAGGGTTCACCATACCCAAGCAACACATCGAAGTTAACTGGTTCAATAGAAGAACCGCGGTAGCTGGATTGAACCCCTCTAAAATTCTCAGGCACATAATTACAAAAATCAGTGTTGAATGATCTTCCATCTCCTAAATGAATCCCAGTCTGGTTTCCATCAAAGAGAGCTTGTGTTTTCAAGCTTGACATTGGTAAAGATGGAATACTATCTGTAACACATATGTAAGGCTCCACAAAAAGACCAGGGACAGGATTCACACTTTCAGGTTTATCATAGCCAGAATGGTAATGTCCGGGACGTTTCTCATCAAAAGCATTGCTAGAAGCATAAACACCAGAAGGAACGATAGGCTTATAGAATGGTTCCTGAGAATTTCTGATTAGCATCTCTGCTAAAGAAGACACTGCAGTTGAGGTAGCTGAGGTATAGGTAGGCACCAAGTTTAAGCGTTGCATCTCTGAGAAATTCTCAGTGGGAGGTGGCACAATATCAGATGATGATTCCCTTGAAGAATAAAATCCACTCGGTGAGAACACGTCTTTATAAGAATCTTCACCCCTGGGACCGAAATTTTCTGCAAACACAAATCCATTCTGCGTTAAAACTTAGAACAACGAAGTAAAAATATTGTCAACATTAAAAAAATTCAATGTGTTTCACGAAAAACCAATCAGAACCAATGATCCAATACATAGTAAACTCATGCGCCTTTCAGTACTACAAGATCATTATCATCTCAAAACAAACATGCCGATCAAACTGTCAGTATGATTTTCCAGAGATAAACATCACAGTAGACCCAAAATTTTTGATATCTCCTCGGATCCACAGTTCGAAGCCATCACAGTGGGCATTAAACAGTTAAACCCCAAATTTGCTTCAGAAGGGGATTAAAATACATACCGGGTCGACTGTTGACGGCGTAAAACGATGAAGAAGGCGTCTGAGATCGAGAATTTTCACGATACGATGGGTTATTCGACCAATCAGCCGGCGATCGGTGATAAGAGTCATGAGAAATCATCGGATCAAACCCTCCTTGGGTTGGATCACAGGATTCAACCGGATGTCTTGCCAGAAACGGCGGCGCAGAAGCTGGAGGTTGCAGAGACGGAGAAGAAAGCCAAAACGGGGACGGTACTCCAGAGAAACCGCCGTAGCCAAATCCATCTGCCATCGTTTTTCTCCCCAAAAAGTGGAAGAGACTGCTGAAGAAAAGAGTGTTGCTGCAGCTTAAGCGTTGAGAATGTCAAAGTTAATCGGAATAATCTCTTAATGGGCCTTTTAATGGTTCAGGCCTTATAGGGACATCATTATGATTAATAATCACAAACTAATTAAAAATACCGGATTGATAAAAGTTAACAATTTAGATAATTGTCATTTCTTATAAATAATTTTTTTTTTATTTCCCATTTTTCGAATAAAAGTTCGATTCGATTTTCATTATTCTTCTTAATCAAACCAACACTTGGTGTATACTTTTATGTATGAAGATGAAAAGAGAAACTATGTGCCTCTTGTATTGAGCCATTCACATAATCAGTCTCCAAGGTAAACAAAACGCCGAGCCAATTTCTTTCGACGACATAAAACGCCTAAAATAGTCAAATACATAACCACAAACAACGCCAAGCAATTGAGTTGTTCAAATCGTGAACGGCAAGCAGTTTTTCCCCATCACACAGTTTTGAGAAGAACACAAAGCAAATCCAAACTAGCTATATAAACATTGAAGTATCTTTTAGAGATACATGGCAGAGTGGCCTTACGGCTCCGAACGTTACCTTTTAGAGACGTTGAGAAAGATACTTAGCTAAAGCATCAACAGGCTTTGCCGAGTCCATATTTCCCATTTCCCGTGACTGGATTTTGATTCTTGCAAGATAATCAGCTGCAATCCAAGCAAAGCTCAGCATCACTGCATGACCAGACGATTCCTCTGGATCTAGCAGCTCTGTAGACTTCTTCACCCACTTGGGATGGTAAGTGACATTATACCAGGCTGAAGCCTTTTTCTCGTACAGTACGTTCTTTTCCTCTTGGCTGAGATTTTCATGGTCTGGGTTTGTTTTCTCGAATACTTTTCTAAACTCTTTCTTCAGGGAGTTATAAGAGTGCTTCAATCTTTCTTTCAGTTCGCCTTGTTTCTTACTTGTGTATTTAGGCATGGACCAGATGTGACCCGTCACAATCTCCTCCTCTTTCTGCACCTTGTATTGCCCGAGAAGACCAATGAGCTGCCCGTCGTAAGAACATTTGTGACCCCATGCCTCAGGGATGAAATCTGCAAATCCTGGTATTTCAAGATCAGTGTCATAAGGGATGTCACTTGGGTCTGAGCTTTCTTCTGAGGACGCTTCTGCATCTTCATCGTAAACTTCTTTTACCCGTCTGTAAAGCCGACCCAAGATTTTGTTGGACTTGTATGTTTGGTAGTCTTCTTTTCCCATGAAATCTGGGTAGAGTTTTGGTTTCAGGTGGAAGGGCATTGACACGATTTTCCCTGTCTTTGGAAAATCAACTGCTGTGGCAGCTAGTTCTGCCAGTAGCAAACATTCTTCGTCCATGGCTCCATCCTCACTTGTATCAGCATGAACGACGTGTGCATTGCAGATTGCACCCAAATGCTCATTCGCCATGTTTCTTACAAAGAAATCTATAATGTCCTGTAACAAAAGCGATCACTTACCTAAGAATTATTTTGCAAGCGCAAGGAAAAGAATCTAAACAAAGAGATCACAACTAGATGGCAGACATGATACTATTGCACATGATAATAACTAAAAAGTCACAAAGAGGCATGCTGAAGAGTCAGATGAGAATCAACAATATGTGAGTCTTATTTGTCACTATCTTAGCTCCTGCAGGTGTAGGATGAACATCTATGCTGTTAATAACCTAAACCATGCAATCTATGAACTCGGAAGCAAGCACAAATAATCACTACAAGCATCCAAAAACACAGTATCCTGCACTATCAGATATATCAGAGAGTTATACTGGAATCGCCCACATCTGTATGATAAGCGTTAACCGAAAAGAATAGTGTGGGAGTCGATATTGACCTTGTGGTTGACAGGACGGCCCAAAGTCTTCTCTTCTGCTGCATCATATTGCATAGCGGTCCAGCTTTTTCGGCTGGGAGGAATGAGTTTTTGATCCCAAGCCACAAAGTACAGGTCTCCGTCAAGGTCACTGCCAGAAGCTTCGTTTGTATGGGGCCTATCACCATTCTTAGGGAAAATAAGGCAGTCGTACATGTCATGCAGCTGATGTACATCAACAGCTTCTAGAATCCTAACATCCCCAGGGTGAAGACAAGGATTCTTAGCAATGGCTACATAGCCTTTGACTACTTGCAGATCTGCCTTTGTCTCCCTAAAACAAGACCCATGTTTAGAGAAACAATTTTCTATAGACGGTTTTGAGACTTGGATAAAGCACTGGCCCTGTTTAAGTATCCCTGCTTCGTCTAGGCAGCCCATTAGCCACCTTCCTGAAGTAACAAAAATACGAGACTTTTCCCTGAGACCCCAGAGTTGTGCAATTCTGACTGAAGACAACATTCCTCGGAGATGTGGCTCAGTTTTTGGTTTGAAACCTGCACTTAGCATGATAGCTGCAGTATTTCCTTGTTCAGCACATGATGCTGTGAGAACTTCAAATGCCACATCTGTGTCATCAAGGATGCGGTTCAGTTTACCGAGCATGGATTCCTGCATACCCCAGAATATTTCATCCGGAACACCTAGTACAGAAAGGAGGGTAATTATCTGCCGGTTTAAGAAACCAGGTTGAAACCTGGTCCAGGAACAGATCTCCAAGATGGTATGCTTAGACTGGAACTTGTTCATACTGGGTCGAAGGGCTAACCGGATTCCATCACCTTTTGATGGCCACCGAGCAACAACTCCTTTGAAACCTGCGTACCGGATCTGATAAGCACAAGGGGTGTAGTGCACATCCAACTTAAGTTTCTCCATTACTTCGACAGCGAGGTCAGGTGTGATTGTACCAATTCCATCAGAGAAAACATACCCATTTCTCTTAATTTCTTGAAGCTCGGTGTCAACCTCATGAGGCATGACATCTACAGTGGCGTAAGTGGAGGAGAAGCACAGGCCCATCCTAGCAGCACATTTTGCCACATTCTTGTCTTTGAACTTCCCCATCCATGTCTTTATATCTGACACTCTTAATTTCCCGTCTTCAGCAAAAAACCATGCAGAGCGGTCTCTCAGTTGATTGGACGAGAATGCTAGAAAACTGTATTTTCTACCACATAGTTTAAACCCATCCGTTAATATGGTCTTAACTCTTTTAAATACATGGGTCTTCTGAGAGAAAGAGCTTGATGTCAGATCCTTCACAATCGGGGCAACAAAGTAAGAAAGAACATTTGAATTCATGGTCTGCATGCTTTCGTCCATGAAAGTTACGCGCAAAAATCTTTCAGACACAGCTTTGTATTTCCTGAGTACCCTGTTGGAGAGCTCAACCTCTGGGGGTAGGCAATAAGCTCTAGTTGGGGTAATCACTAGCCTTCTGATTTCAGAAATATCATCAGACTTTTCATGACTCACTAAAAGCTTTGTATTTTTCTGAATCCATTCCTGAACAAGCTTCAACCTCTTGTACGCATCAAAAACTGGTCGTTTATAGGTACAGAGATGCTTGAGAGAAGCTATATTGACATCCTTGGGTTGGTTTCTGAGAAGATCAAAGAAACGCTCAGTCAACTGAAACTGGTTAAAAATACCCCTGTGTAGCACCGAATTTACTAGGAACATGATCTCAAAGGAGATTCCTTCCTTGTGGTGAATGCAGAAGAAATGATCTGAAACAGTCTCCCCAAAACAGGGCTCATCACGAATCCGGGGAGGCCACCTCACACGTTCCTCTTGCACCCTCCGCATCCTTAGATAATCTATGGTTGTTGTCAATTTCTTCTCATACCGAGGAGATATGAGCACTCGATATGAAAGGCATCGACCAATTGCCCCAGCTTGGGTAAAATCAGTGGTACGGATCCAAGGGTCATCATCATCCAAGAGGTCGACAGGGACAGTTTCGTAAATATCATCATCCGCTGTTCTGTACCAGACGCGGGGTGACGAGGACAGCTGCAAAAGAAGCACAAAGCCATCCAAAGTTCTATACCGCCTGACTGTTTGTATGTTTCTCACCAATAACTCCAACTTATAATCACAATTCATCACAGCATGCATCATAGTGTCCTTCAAAGAGAACGCAGTGCTCTTTGTGAAGCAAAATCTGCATGTGTTGTCAAAAGGGTCTACGAGGAAATCGACCTTTTCAGCTCTCCAAGAAACAAGAAACTCATTCCGGGAAACCAAGGTCCCAATCTCAACTGAAATACCAGACAACTTATTTGGTGTGGTCGTTCTTCTTCTTTGGTTAAGGGTATATGGGTTCTTAGGCCCCAAACTGACTTTTAACGGCTGGCCATTGAGGATGAGCTTGCATTGCCCTGCAGCATCCATGGCAAGACCGGCTGATTCAGGAACTGCGAAATGGACAAATGCATGAGGCTCCACTCTCTTGTAATCATCAAAATTAGGGATACTGGAAGTGTCTGCGATCTCAAAATTAGGATAAGACCCCGGAGGAGTCCAAGAAGTTTTTAATCTGCATCGCCAAATGAGTCCTACTTCGACTTCAAGGTAATCTGTAAGTTCTTTTGCAGTAGTGGACTCCCCAAATCCACCAATGCTTACTTGTGTCACAACCGATTTCTTCATGTTTCCCTCTGACTCCATTCTCCTGAAAAAAACAAAACAGTCATGTCACACCAAATGACAAAAGCTAAGAGGATCTTCCAACAAATAAACCAAATCTAAGATATTCTTTATGAGTCTCAGTAATCAGAGCACCAAAAGACACAACCAAATCTGCAAGTTACGAATATATGGAAACACCATACAAAAACAATACCAGAACATAAGCAGATGTCATGCAAAAGACATTAGAATTATGCATCGACAACCAAACAGATGAGATCATCATAGGAAAGTGAAGAAGAAAAGAAAAAACTCTAAATTAGCTAATAATTGCAAAAGTCTGACTCCTTATGCACCTTGATTTTGCTAATGAGGAATAAGTAATGCTCTGAGCCACTAACCAAACAGGAAGGAACAAACACAAAAACTCTTAAGATATATCTCAAATTCTCAATAGAAACATTCTCAAGTTGACATCATCTACCAACTAATTAGATTATAAAAATTCCGAAATTGACGCCATAAATAGAATTACGGAAAAAGACTGAAATCTAACATTCAATAAGAACCTCGTTGATCCTCAAAAAAAAAACCCTAATTCGCTGCTCCGTTAGAAGTTCAAAGAGAAGAAGCATCAAATTAATTGATGGTTGCAAGTAAAAATACCAAAAATATGCAAAGAGAGCCTGGAGACTTACACAGTGAGATCTTCAATCTACAATTGGCAGTGAGAAGAAAAGAGACGAGGCCAATACGGGTTTAGTAATTAGTATACTCCACGGAAACTGCCATAGCTACAAACCTTATCTTCTCCTCCCTCGAGTGTGAATTTGTGATTAAACGCTTCTTAAATGGGCTTTTTAAATATGGGCCTTTGTATTCTCTTCATTTACTATTTGTGGTAATGAACCAAGTCATTTCAAATATTATATGAATTTGTGATGCAATCCAACCATACAAGTCGATTAAGCTTGTATAGTACAGCCCAGTTTTACATCTCTTTCCCAAGCATTTACGGAATACTTTTAGACATGGCAAAATTGTCAAAAAAATAAAATCATGAACTTTTAAATTTGGGCAAATTAAAGCATCAACTTAAATCATCAAAGTTTGTTGACTTTAAATTTAAATTTCAAATTTCTGTTGACTGAACCAAATTAAACACGACGTTAAGTCAATAAACGGAACGGATAAACGGAGTTAAAAAATCGTTGTAAATCACGGTTAAGTAAAACGACGTTGTCTCCTCTTTCTTCTTAAAACACCAAATAACGAAAATCCCCAATGTTTTCTTTAAGAAAAAATAAGAGACGACGTCATTTTATTTAACCGTGATTTACAACGGTTTTTTAATCCCATTTATCCGTTATGTTTATCGATTTAACACTGTGTATAATTTGGTTCAGTCTAACAGAAATTTGAAATTTAAATTTAAAGTCAACAGATTTTGATGATTTAAATTATTCGTAATAGTTCATGACCAAATTTTAAAAACTCATGATTTTTTTTGGACAGTTTCCTTTTTAGACATCTTCGTTATTTCATTTATATATAAGAACAACCCTGATATAGTCGAAGAAGTAACTAGAGTCTTGACCCCTCATCATAACGTTATACATACATGCATATAAACAAATACCCTCATAAACTGACCCCGGCTAAGGTGAAAACTGAGAAACCATCACCCAAAGCAGAAAAAAATAACCGGTTCAGGCACTATATACACTATAAGATTTCAGTTTTCAGATCATCACGGAAGCTCGGAAGTCTGCGGTTAGACTGCAGACTGACATCAAGAACAGGACCGCAACTACGGCCGCCCTAAGAAGTCCTCCGTATGAACATTTCACGGACACAAACTTTTTAAACAAGATTCCGGTTTTGTTCTTTGATCTCATTAGCTTTCCCTTCATGGTTTCCTCGACCGTATCCTCAACCTGTGTAGCAGTAATTTGTTAGCATACAATCCCACAGAACAAAAGAAACAAGAGATTGAGTAATTCTTGTGAATGTGGGTTGTTATTCTCACCTCTCTCTTGATAGTTTGAAGCTCTGTATTCTTCGAGTTAATATCGTTAAGTTTACTTTGCAGACGCAGCCTTCTCGAGGCATTTCCATGCATTATATGGTCAGTGGTACAACCTGAGGGTTGTTCCCGCCGAGTCTTTAACTTGATGCCTGTTCTTGAAACATCATTGCTCATGTCACCTGCCGAGTGCTGTAGATACGCTGTCTCAATCTGCAATCAAGTATATTAATAAGAGTTAATTATGATTCTTTTTTCTTGATGACTGACTACACATATGATGTTATGAGTTTTGAGGGAACTCCACGAACCTGATCTGGCGCTGCGTCGTCACACCCACTCTGCAAAACAATATTTTGCTTCTCTGGAACTTCGTCTGGGAAATCAAGAATCGAATCGAGAAAGTCGGATATATATGTATCTACTTCATTTGTACCGTACTGAGTCTGAATTTGGAAGCTGTTGTTGTGGTTCCCCGAAAAGTCACTCAAGCCAGACTGAAATGCATTGAAAGAGGATCCGAGCTCGGATTGGACTCGAGAGTGTAATGGAGAGAACATCTTGTAATTCACGGACTCCAGCTCCGGAAAAGACAGCCAATCGAGATCTCCAAGCTGCAGATCAAAATAAAAGTCGAGGTTAATTTGCAAACCGACACAATGACAAATATCTAAGAAAAGTCTGTGGTGTCCTCACCTCGGCGGTTGTAGCCTCATCGCAAGCACCACTATGAGAAGATTCTGCAATGTCATAACGCTTAATGTCTTCTGTTTTAGCGACCATGGATGCTTCAGACTTAGTATCATCCGCGGAAGATGTTAAAACAGTTGGAGACGAAACAGCAGGTTCAGCTTCATCCAACTTCGACGAAACAGCAGGATCAGCTTCATCCAACTTCGGATCTTCTTCCGCTAAATTTAAGTCTTGTTTCTTGAACAATTTGCATATGACAAATGGACTCTACATATATCAAAACAAGCACATCCTAAGTTACTTACATAGCCAGTTTGATTTCAATGATTACACCTCTACACGTCTGAATTATTACCTGGCCAGGATTGGTGCCACTCAGGTCCTTCTCAGTGGCTCGATACTCGTGCATAACCCAATTGGTTCGTGTTCCCTTGGGAGCTCGACCAGAGTGGAAAACCAGAGTTCTCTTCACTCCGACGATGTTGTTCATATCGGATTTTATCTTTCTGTCTTTCCCTGTCGCCTTCCAGTAGCCTGCGATTGTTGCCCGGTTCTGTCTACTTCCGTTCGGGTACTTCCGGTCCAATGGACAGAAGAAGAGCCACTCAGAGTCTTTTGTTTTGATCACAGAGAAATCTACAACAAAAGCGCACAACACAAGCTCTTGATCAAATTTCAGACACTAAACTCAAGATTTGAGTGCGGCCATATTATGTGTGAGTGAATCTCTATAATCAAATACCCAAAACTAAATCGATAAAAGTTTCCCAGATACGAATAAATAGGAACTTTAGGAAACACATAGTCCAAAAGTTACTAAATTTATCCAAAATAGAGACTGAAGCTAGATTTGAGAAGTAAGAACACTTGTGTCAATTATCACAGAGTGTAGTTAGAAAGAGTCTAAATTTTTTGAATCAAATGAAGAAGAAGAAGAAGAAGTTAGGTACCAGGTAAATCCCAAGGTTCCCATTTGCAGATATCGATCTCTCGGATGGCTTTGACGTCGTCATCGTGGCCGTTGATTTTCCTCCGGAGATAGAAACGGACTAGCTCTTGGTCCGTTGGACGGAATCTTAATCCCACTGGTAGTGAATCCAGCGATAATACTTCAATATTCTGATTCATAGATGCGACTTTTGACGAATCGGAAGAAGAGGAACCCAATATCCAAGATTCCCAGATACGAATCAAGAAAAGCCCAGAACTTTTTTAATATAGCAGAGATAAGATTCGAAGGTATCAACAAGAAAACAATAAAAATTCTCAGATACTGAAAAACCCTAAAATCGGATACGATTTGGTAAAGTGAAGGAGAAGATGTGTGAACTTTTGAATTATTATTATTTTTTGCTTTCCATGGGTCTAAAGAGTTATAGAGACGATGAAAGAGGCGCGTGGGGTCAATTGCTGTATACACGCGCCATACCAAAGTACTTTACGCGTTTGGTGAAGCTTTACGATTTTACCCTTAGCAATATGTTAATATGATGGGAAAATTGCTGTTTTAATTCCTAAACTATTTTCATCTTTTCAATTTATTCTTCAACTATCGTTTGCTCAAAATAATTCCTTATAATTGACTGCGTAAAATCGGGATTAACAAAATCAAATTTTAATTACTAAATAGATACAAGTCCACTAAATCGGCTGTAACTCCTTCAATACAATCCCAAATGAGTTGAAACCACTTTCATTGGAAAGCTAACTCAATTTCCTATAACTTTCATGAAGAGAGCTATATCTAAATACAAAGGGAAGAATTCCATTCGAGTCGATCTTATAGACACATATTATTGATGCAAGATTTACTCGGATAGAACCCTTCCCTTTGGATTTACCTTTGGAGCTCTTCATCAAAGTTATAGAAAATTGAGTGAGCTTTTCAATGGGATTAGATTCAACTCATTCGAGGTTGTATTGAAGGAGTTAGAGCCGATTTAGTGGACATGTGTCCATTTAGTGGTTGTAACTTTTTCAATACAACACCGAATGAGTTGAAACCATCTCCATTGGAAAGCTAACTCAATCTCCTATAACTTTCATGAAGAGTTCTATATCAAAATCCAAAGGGAAGGCTTCCATCTGAGTCAATATTGTATCAAGAATATGTGTTTAGAAGATCGACTCGGATGGAAGTCGTCCCTTTGCCTTTAGATATGACACTCTTCATGAAAGTTATAGGCAATTGAGTTAGCTTTCCAATGGAAGTTATTTCAACTCATTCGGATTTGTATTAAAGAAGTTACAGCTGATTTAGTGGACTTATATCCATTTAATAATTAGCGTTTGATTTTGTTAATCTCGATTTTGCGCAGTCAACTACAACTTGAAGAATTATTTTAAGCAATCGATAGTTGATGAATAAATTGAACAGATAGAAATAGTTCAGGAATTAAATGAGCAATCTCTCCAATATGAAGTTGGTTTTCTGAGAAATATTTGGCAAGATGAAGGGGGTATAGTTGGGAAATGGACGACAAGTAAAGTGAGCTGATAAGTGTTATGTCAGAGGACAAATGACATAACGACACGTGGAAGCGGGAAAGGAAGTTTCGGTGTTGTTGTCCACTTGTTAAGTTTCTCGGATGGTTCCGATTTCTTGATCTTGACATAGGGAAATTGTCTTTCGATTCTCGGAACATTCGGACTTTTTCCTTATTCATAGAAAATTGCATCTAAAAAAATACATCTTACTATATCCAAGTTTTGTCCTCTTTTTGGTAATTTAATTCTTTTAGTACTAAGTTCATGGAAGAGTTTTAAAGTGGCAAAAATAAAATATAGGCATTTATGTGAAGAAAACAGTTAAATGTATTTTAATTTACCAAAGAAAGTGTTAGGACTCCTAGATCCTAAAGGCGTCGATTTTCCTTAGGAGAAGACCAAACAAACCGAGATCTGTAGCAATTTTACAAAGAAGATGATGAACAGTAAAAACAGAGAGTAAAACAGAGTATGATGCAGAAGATAAAACATGAGCACACACAGAACTTTAACGAGTTCACGCCCGTTAATGAGGGTCGCTACGTCTCACCGAGACTCTCCTCGGAATCCACAGGAACCAGTATAGTGATTACAACAAGAAGCTACAAGTGATCCGCCTAATACCCTTCACTAGTACTTAGACTCACTCTGTACCACTTTCTGTGCTAGAGAAAACTCAGAACAAGCTTATACTTACTGATTTTCTCTCCTCTCACTAAAACGTGTATCTCTGGTTTCTTAGCTCTCTCTCTCTAAACCATAAGCACCTAATTTATAGTGTAACAAACTAGGGCTTCATGTGCCAACTCCAATCGCCCAAAAGTGCTTCTTCAAACGCTGAAGGTGCAGTCTTGTAGCAGCAACTGATACATCCAAACATGGCTTTCCTCTTTGGGCACAAGCAGACAGAATGTCCTTAAAGCAGAAAAGAAACGTTGCTTGGTTGTTTCTTGCAACTTCCCATTCCCTTTGCAGTATGGTCCCAATAAGTAACTTAACCACGGTTTAGTCTACACCAACCTTAGTTAGTTTTTAGCAAGTCTTGTTTGTCTTTCAAATCTGCTTGCTCATCACGTTATCACTCCACATAAATAATCAAAATCCCGCATGGTTGTGGTCTAATGTTAGGATGGATCGTGTGGGGTGTTACCCCATTCTACCCAAATTCGATCTGTTCTATAAATAAAAACATATTCATGTAAAAAGTCTGGATATGGGCCGAAAGCCCAGACACTTTACCTCTTGTTCTAAAAATCGGTCGTCTATGCGCTAGGCGACAACAGATTTTGGAGATTAATAGGTAATTCGTTCAATAAATAGGGTGTCCGATTAATCTCCGTCTAGGCCGATTAATTTCCGTCAAGGCAGCCGCCTAACCCAGTTTTTTTTTAATTAAAATAATTTAGTTGGTTCTAAAATTTGATATGTCCAAATTATGTTCATATTTTTAACGAATATCATAATGTATTGGACATAATATTTGTTTTCTTGTGTTTTATCCAATTTTGAGCACAATATTATATTGAAACTATAAATTATATTAGATTAATATGTTAAAAAGTCATTTAAAAGGTCAAAAACTAATCTCCAATTTTTTGGCTAGGCGCTAGGCCCAGCTCGACTGCCCGACTAGCGCCTAACGATTTTTTGAACATTGAGTTTACATGATAGTCCGGTAACAGGCGATCCGACTACCTCTGGCATTAGTCGGTAGGCATTCCAAACTCGGGACGGCCAGTGTGGTGACCTATTGGATCTCATGGATCTCATGCCCCGTTGATCCGAGTCCAGCTCGGAGCTCATAGTGTTCGTTGAACCGTTGAATCTAAGAAATAATCCACTATGTAGCATCTCGGTGCGTTCTGATAAATTGATATAAAAAAAAGACGAAGCAACACTTCTCACTTCTCTGTATTCATCCTCTCTAACTATGTCTAATGTAACGTCATTGATATTCTTCCATACGTCTGAGTCTGACCCTAGAACCCCCTAAATTTGCTCGTAACTATGTGCTAAACTCTAATTTAAGTCCCTAACCTTCTGTAAATAACTAATCTTAGCCATCGATTCCCCATTTGAAGTATTCAACACACACAAGGAAAAGACCAAAGGCTCTCCATAAATTTCGTTCAACACACACAAGAAAAGACCAAAGGCTCTCCGTAAAAATCGGAATCATCTTAATCTATATAACCCTAACTATGTTCTCTTCATTTGTTCAATCCTCGGGTCGCCAATAATAAATCGCAGAGACAAATAAAAACTTGTGTAAAGTTTTCACACTCCACAGCCTAAACCCAACCAAAATCGAAATAAAATAAAAAACAAATAATGGGTGGCTGTGCGAGTAGACCCAAGGAATCAGACATGAACAACGAAGAAGGCTCTGTTCCCAACAAGCCTGTGTCTGAAACCGTAGTAGCCAAGGTATACAACATAACAATCTAGGTTTAATTATGAAAAATTAGGGTTTGTCTGTTTTTAAAATCAACACAAAACCGGGCTTAACCGGTTATGATAATACAGGAGAACAACACAGAAGAAAGCGGTGAGAAACAGAACCAGACCGAGACTGAGACCACTGAAACAACTTCTGTCGAAGCTAAGGAGACATCTCAGGTCGAGCCGACCATAGAAACAGCTCCTGCTGATGAGCCAGAGGTTGTAGCAGCCGTGGAAGAGTCATCTTCTGCTGGTGAGGCTCCTGAGAAAGTGGAGAACGTAGCGGCTGCAACAGAAAACGCTGAGGCAGCGGTTGAAGCAGTTGCGGTAGCTGCACCGGAAAAGGTCGAGGTAGCGGTTGAAGAGGCGAAAGCGGCAGAGGCTGAACCAGTAAAGGAGGAGAGTAAAGAGAAAGAAGCTGTTGTCACTGTTTGATTAATTAAATCTGTGAAAATATTTTGAGTGTTGTTGTATACCACCTTGATTTGATTTGATTTGATTTGCTACTACCTGATATTAATTGGCTTTGTTTGTTCTTTGTATTTCATAATGATTCTTCTTTGATTCAATTAAAATATAAATCAGTTTTGCTTTATGAGATTTTCCTTATATTCTAATATTTTATGATTCAAGTATAAATTCGCATACCAAAATTGTTCGGACATGAATTAGTACTAATGATGTACTAATCGACCGTTTTCCCCACATAATCTTACGAAAAAACCACAAAAAAAAAGAACTAGCAGTGTTTTTGTAACAAAATCTAAAATCCAGAAACCTTAAAATATACACCCCTATTTATAGATTCAATCTCAAATGGTACATTATATAAGAAAACTAAAAATTGTCCAAAGGAAAACGAATGAGAAGGTGAAGAAAAGAGTATGGATTCTGGACGTTTAGGTGGGCCAAAGGCCCAAAGTCATTGTGCTTCACGGCGTCACGCTCGTCTTACCGTTACCGTTTCTTTCTCTGAACTTTTTGTCCTTTTCTGCAATCTTCCTCTATAAATAATATCCAATTACAAAATAATAATTACTGCCCACGCCTGATAATAAATTTCATATTTATTATGTGAATAGATCTAAGCAATTAATTAACTGACACGTGAATTCCCCAATTTCACCGCCAAAAGAAATTGAATGAAGCAGCTATTAATATGGACTAAAATAAGGAATAAATAATTTGAAGTGGAAAAAATGTAGATGAGGTAGGCCCCGCCCGGTAAGTGGAACCGTTTGTTTAATAACGGAGAGATCCGTTAGAGAGGAGAGTGCGAGTCTCATCTATAAATACTTCTCCATTGTCTTCTTCATTCACTTTCTTCTCTAGCTTTCATATAGTTCCAATCAAAATTAGGGTTACAGATTTGCTGCTTCGCTTTGCTTTGCTGATCAGGTGTGTGTGTCCTTCTCTCTTTCTCTCTCTCTCTCTCTCTCCCCTTATTCTTTCTTTTTATTCTGTCGTCGGATCTCGTAGCTATTCATAATGCACCTTATCTGCAGCGATTAGGTCTGGTTGATTGATTTTGTGCGATTTATCTCATTCCGATTAGGTGAATTATATGTATAGTGGATCGATTTCGTTTTTAGGATACCAAATCTGATTTGCTTAAAGTATCGTTTTGGAATGAAATTGATTTGATCTGGAAATGGGGTTTGTGTGGAATTAGAGATTGCACATGGTGGCGCCTAACGTTGTGATCGATATTGATCGTTTTCATCGGGTTGTTTGGATCATGCAGAGTCTGAAGACGGTTTGGATATTTCGAGATCACAAGTATAGTTTGCTTCTTCACTTGACAAAACAAACAATGGAGGTATTTGGAAAATCACCCGTGGTTGGTTCTGCCAATGTTATTTACTTGTCTGCAATACTTGGTTGCGATGGACCCGTCCCGTGTCACAAATGTGACTGGAAATGCGAGAACGAGAACGTTTGTGGGAATATGTACCGTTGCAAACTTACCGGTTTGAATCATGTCTGTGACAAGAACTGCAACCAACGGATCCTGTATGATAACCATAGCTCTTTGTGCCGAGCCAGTGGCCGGATATTCCCACTATCACCGGCTGAGGAACAGGCGGTTAAAGGTGTCCGGAGGAAGCTTGATGACGAGAGTCAACCCTCTGAAAGCTGCATTAAGCGTCGCAGGCGCGATGCCCAGTTTCATTCTTCTCCTTTCGAGAGGTCTTTCGCTGCCGTGAGCCCAATCTGCAGCCAAGCTGGAGATGGAATGGAGATGAACTAGAGATCTTTTCTAGCTCCGAGAGGCTTTTCTTTTTTTATCTCACCTAGAATAATAACTTGCTTCCTTTTTCATTTTGGACAACTATGCAATAAGAGACATTATTCATGTGCTCTTCCAGGGAGACTAGGTGTAGCTCCTTGTCTGAAGAAGCATTTTATCTTAGTAGTGTTGAACTCTATGTAGTAAGTTAATGTAGGAGAGACTTCATAATTCTGCTGCTCTGTTCTGAACATTCTTGTTTTCATATTAATAGGAGGTGAAGTATAATAACAAGCTTGTTTCAGCTTTTGCTAGTGCTCTCTTATATATTCGCAGTTTTTCCTTGTGTTTGGACACAGTGTAGAGACAGCCTTTCTTTATGTGTTATCTTGTTTTATTTACCGTCGACTGTTACAAGATACCATTGGTGATTCCTGATAAGTTTATTACGACAGGAGTTTTTTTACATTGCTGACAGATGCAGCGTAGGTTTCAACCAGGTTCTTCAAGATAAAGTATTGATTTAATCTGTCATCCTGTAGAATATTCCTTTATCCTCTCAATGGAGACATGATTGCAACCTATAGTTTGTTCAAGATCAAGTTTCTTCTTTTCCTTGATTGATGAGCTCTAGGAGTCCTGAAATTCTTTTCTGTTTGTGCAGGTTTCATAGTGTTGCCACGCAGGAGAGTTCAATTGCCATTACTCTCTGTACAATGGTGTGACTGTTATGTTTCTCAATTTTCCAGTGGTTAATGAGCAAGTCATAACATTTGGAAGCTTAACAAAGGAAGAGGTTGAGGATGATTCTGGTACGTATTAGCATATACTTGCAACTACTGGTTCTTCACTTATTATATTTTCGAAGGTTTTATCCTCTTTGAATTATAGTTTCTTAGTAGAATCATTGTGAAGACATCAAAACCTTAGTTCTGGTTATAAAATCGATCGTCCAGACTAGACTAGTACCGCAGTTCAAGTTGTATGAAATAGGCAAAAGGTCCAGATCAACATTTGAATTATATCACTTGTGGTTTTCATTGATAGTCTGACCAAAAAAAAAAAAAATACCACTATATCCATGTCATAGTAAATGACTCCAGGGCTTAGGGGTAAAGGAACATCAAATAATTTTGCATTCACCATGTGAATAGTGGGAAGATAAAATGTTACTTTGTTAGCTATACTGATTATAATAACGAATGTTATATTCAATTTAGAGAAAAATATAAGAAATATGTTAAGAATAAATATATGTGATTATACATCACACCTACTTACTTAACCACTTCCCCTCATGCTCTTTACTATTTCACCAATAATTTTACTACCATTTTACTAGAAATCATTTTACTATAAATAAGGGTTGTAAGAAGGTGTAAAACACACAAAAAAAAAAAATCAATAAAACATTCTCTCTAATTCTCTTTATATAATCTCTCTATAATTCAATATTCTCTATTTATACTTATATTTATAGATATTATATATACATAATATCTTGTTCATATATTTATTCTTAACACGTTAACACGTTATCAGCACGAGACTCTCCCGATCCGTTCATATAACGAAAAATGTAAGGTTTAATTTATGTTCAATTTTTTTACGTGTATATATCATTTCGAGGTGATAGGCGCTGCCTTCCCCGAACCGATCGTTATGAAAGATTATGCCTTCACGATCATGATCATATGGGACTATGTCTCCTCAGATCATATGGCAGGCTCTGCCTCCATAAAATGAATGTCCTGAATACATTTTCAATTTTGTCTAGAAGACGAAAATTTTACAGTTATTATTATCGGAGCGCGGCTAGGCCGCCCCATTATTAATTTATTATTTTCGCAATAATTTAAATGGATGACTTTAGTCACCATGACTTATTTATTTACTGTTGTTATTATAGTGGACGTCTCATACGCCAAAAAATCTATTTACTGTTTAAATGTGGATGATTCTGTCACCACAATATTGTCGTTAATTATTTGTTTGTTATGGTTATTATATAAGGAGGCTCGGTTGCCTGTATATAACATCTTTATCTAAAATCTGGCAAATTTATCTGATTGGTTATCAAAAAAAAAAAAAAAAATCAGATCGATTTTTTGCCATTTCCAACGGCTATAAATGGCTAGTGAACAGTATTTTCAATCTATAGCTAGTGAACAGTATTTTCAATTTATAAATATACTTATATTTCATTCATTCTTTTCACTAAAAATCTAACATCTTCACTAAAAATCGCCTCCTAAGTTTTAATTTGATATGTATTTCTTAAAATAGCATTATCTTATTTAAATTTATGATTAATAAAATGTTAATTTATGTTTACAGTAATCATGTCAAACTTGGCAAAGCTCGAGATTAATGCCCTTGATATTTCCGGAAATAATTATATGACATGGGCAGTAGCAGTAAAGATGCATTTGAGAGGAAAAAACCTCCTTGATACCATCGATGCGTTAAAAACGATATCAGATGAGAAAAAAAGCAATCTATGATATTTATGTGCCATCACATCAATGATGGTCTAAAAGACCAATACATCACAAAAGAAGATCATGCGGATCTATGGAAATCGCTCAAAGATAGGTTTGATCACCAAAAATATGTGATCTTACCAAAAGCCAAACATGAGTGGCTTAATCTACGATTCCAGGATTACAAAAGTGTGGGAGAATATAATTCCGCTTTGTTCGGAATTACTTCCAGGATGATGTTATGTGGAGAAAAAGTAAACGATTATGATATGATCGAAAAAACACTCCAAACATTTCATCCTGGAAATGTAATCCTGCAGCAACAATACCGAGCAAAAGAGTATACTCTTTACTCATAGTTAATGCAAACTCTTCTTGTTGCTGAACAAAATAATGAGCTTGTGATGTTGAACCATCAGACTCGTCCAACTGGATCAGCTCCATTCTCAGAAGCGAATGTTGTAGCATCCAGTTACAATAATTGGCAAAGACATGGATCCGGTAGAGGCCGTGGTCGTGGCCGTGGCCGAGGACGTGGTCGTGGACGTGGTCGAAGCCAAGGAAGAGGATTTTATTTTAATAATTTCAACACCGGGAGAATTGACAAAAATTCTCAAGAAAAAAAAGTTGGTAAAACTGTGGACAAGCATTATGAAACAGCTTGCTACAAATGTGGCATGAAAGGACATTGGTCCAATACATGTCGTACACCTAGGCATTTGGCCGATCTATATCAAAAGTCCCAAAAGGGAAAAGAAAAGGATGGTGCAACCAACTTCATCTCTGATGAATATGGACCCTCTTTCGATGGGATTGATAATGATGCACATCTCGATCTTTCTGATTTCCTCGTTGACCATGAGGATATCAACGCCCAACAAGTTGACTAAAATAAGTTTTTTTATATTATAAATTTGTGTTATTTTTTTTATAAAAGTGTGTTGTAAAATAAGTTATTAATGTTTTTTTTATGAATAATTTAAATCCAGAATATGTCAACATCTGAGATTCGGGATGGAGATTTATGTCTAGCAGACAGTGCCACAACGCACACAATACTTAAAGATAAAAAGTACTTCTCCTCTCTAAATTTAAAAAATTCCGCTGGAAGCGTGAATACTATAAATGGGAATGCAAATATCATTATGGGCTCTGGAAGAGCTTGTTTTTCAATGCCAAATGGAACAAAGTTTGAAATGCAAGATGCATTATACTCCCCTAAATCCCAGAGAAACTTGATAAGTTTCAGAGATATCCGCAAAAATAGATATCACATAGAAACCATGAATAAAAATGGCATTGAATATCTTTGCATCACATCACTAATTCCAGGAAAGAAAATTATATTAGAGGAATTACCAGCATTATCCTCCGGATTATATTCCACAAAAATTCATATAGTTGAATCATATGTTACAGTAAACCCGAAGTTTACTAGTACATTTAAAGTATGGCATGAAAGACTTGGCCACCCTGGTTCAGTCATGATGCGAAAAATTGTGGAAAATTGTAATGGTCATCCGTTGAAAAACCAGAAGATTTTTCAATCGAACGAATTTTCATGTAATGCATGTTCTCAAGGAAAACTCATAATTCTGCCATCACCAGCCAAAATTGGGAATGAATCTCCGGTATTCTTGGAAAGAATACATGGTGATATATGTGGGCCTATCCACCCACCATGCGGGCCATTTCGATATTTTATGGTATTAATTAACGCATCCAGTAGATGGTCACATGTGTGTCTATTGACAACACGAAATACAGCTTTCGCAAAATTCATTTCCCAAATAATCAGGATAAAAGCACAATTCCCTGATTATATAATAAAGAAAGGTAGGCTTGATAACGCTCGTGAATTCACTTCACAAGCTTTTAATAGCTATTGTATGTCAATGAGAATCGATGTTGAGCATCCGGTCCCCCATGTACATATACAAAATGGCATGGCTGAATCTTTGATTAAGCGTCTGCAACTCATTGCTAGACCATTGATATTGAGAACAAAACTCCCAATTTCTATATGGGGTCATGCTATTTCGCATGCAGCGTCATTGGTCCAGATAAGACCAAGCGCATATAATAAACATTCCCCTTTACAATTAACATATGGCCATGAGCCAAATGTATCTCATCTCCGTGTTTTTGGTTGTGCGGTTTATGTTCCTATAGCCCCACCGCAAAGAACAAAAATGAGGCCACAAAGGAGATTGGGTATATACGTTGGTTATACATCACCAAGTATAATTCGATATTTTGAACCACAAACTGGTGACATGTTTACGGCTCGTTTTGCCGATTGCCATTTTAATGAAGATGAATTTCCAACGTTAGGGGGAGGAATTAAATAAATTCCAAAAGATGTTACATGGTGCACACCGTCTTTGTTGCACCTAGATCCCCCTACAAATCAACGCGAATTGAAAGTTCAGAAAATTGTACACTTACAAAATATGGCAAATCAGTTACCAGATGCGTTCACTGACACAAAAAGGGTGACAAAATCATATATCTCTGCTGCAAATACTCCATCAAGAATTAATGTTCTTGAAGAACATATTGATGGGAATAGAGCAAATGAACCTAGAGTTCAGTTGAAAAGGGGGAGGCCAATTGGTTCTACAAACAAAAATCCCCGAAAGAAAACAAGAAAAGGGAGAACATAATGAAAAGGTTCCCGAAGAACCACATAAAGAAAAATGTCAAGAAGACATACATGAAAATGTGGAAAGAGTACCACATAAAGATATTCATCTAGAAGATGAACATGATACAGAAAAATATGATATTTCCATTAACTATGCCCAAGACAGAAAATTATGGGATATATATGAAATAGAAGATAATGATGGAATTTTCTCATTCTCTGTATCCAAAGAAATTGATTATGAAAGTGACGATCCAGATCCAAGGTTCGTATCAGAGTGCCAGAAAAGACCTGATTGGGAGAAATGGCAAATGGCCATGAAAAATGAATTATTCTCCCTTAATAAAAGAAATGTCTTTGGACAAATTGTCACTACACCCAAAGATGTAAAACCGGTTGGGTACAAGTGGGTTTTTGTACGGAAAAGAAATGAGAAAAATGAAGTCACAAGATATAAATCTCGACTTGTAGCACAAGGTTTTTTTCAAAGACCGGGAATTGATTATGAAGAAACATATTCCCCGGTTATGGATGCAATTACATTCAGATTTTTAATGAGCCTTGCGGCATCTAAAAATCTAAAAATGTACCTTATGGATGTAGTGACAGCATATCTATATGGATCACTTGATAATGATATATATATGAGGATCCTAGAATGATTAAAAATGCATGCAGCATTAAACTCAAAACCTAGAGAGATATGAGCGATCAAATTACAGAGATCACTTTACGGATTACGGATTAAAACAATCCGGGCGTATGTGGTATAATCGTTTAAGCGAATATTTTCAAAAGAAAGGATATGTGAATAATGCAATTTGCCCCTGCGTCTTTATTAATAAATCCTCATCAGGATTTGTGATCATTGCTGTATATGTTGATGACTTGAACATCATTGGAACTCAAAAAGAAATTGATGATGTAAGAACTCATATGAAAGAAGAGTTCGAAATGAAAGATCTCGGACAAACAAAATTTTGTCTTGGACTCCAGATAGAGCACCTCCGAGATGGAGTATTTGTGCATCAATCAAATTATACCAAAAGGATCTTACAACGTTTTTATATGGATAAAGCGAATCCATTGAGTACCCTGATGGTTAATAGATCGCTCAATGTTGAAAAAGATCCATTCCGACCTCGTGAAGATAACGAGGAAGAGTTAGGTCCTGAAGTACCTTATATGAGCGCTATAGGAGGACTTATGTATCTTGCAAATTGTACCCGACCGGATATAGCATTTGCTACAAATCTACTTGCAAGATATAGTTCGTCACATACGCGCAGACATTGGAAAGGGATAAAACATATATTTCGTTATCTTCAAGGAACGATTGATTTGGGATTATTTTATCCTCGAAATCCCAAATTTGGTTTTGCTTATGCATGATATTTATCAGATCCGCATAAATCCCGGTCGCAAACTATATATGTTTTCACTATTGGAGGAACTGCAATCTCATGGCGATCACAAAAACAAACTTTGGTTGCCACTTCTTCAAATCATGCAGAAATAATTGCGCTTCATGAGGCATGTAGAGAATGTGTATGGCTCAGATCCATCACTCAACACATTCAAGAAGCCACCGGAATAATCACCAGAAAAGAACCAACAATCTTGTATGAAGATAACGCTGCATGCGTTGCCCAGACAACATAAGGCTATATCAAGAGCGATAGAACAAAACACATCCCTCCAAGATTTTTTTCTTACACTCAAGAGCTCAAGAAAAATAAAAAAGTGGATATCCGATATATTCGCTCAAGTGACAACGCATCAGATTTATTTACCAAGGCACTTCCTACTACAACATTCAAAGTATCGGAATGCGTCGTCTACGTGATCTATAACGAAGATATCATATCCATCATTTCGAGGGAGAGACTATCATGGTTTTTATCCCATTAGGTTTTTCCATGATTAGGTTTTTAACGAGGCAATACACAATACAAAATAAGTGATGGATAATCAAGAGGGAGTGTTGAAAAACATGTGATTATATATCACACCTACTTACTTAACCACTTCCCCTCATGCTCTTTACTATTTCACCAATAATCTTACTACCATTTTACTAGAAATAGGGGTTGTAAGAAGGTGTAAAACACAACACAAAAAAATCAATAAAACATTCTCTCTAATTCTCTTTATATAATCTTTCTCTAATTCAATATTCTCTATTTATACTTATATTTATAGATATTATATATACATAATATCTTGTTCATATATTTATTCTTAACATGAACAAGATATTATGTATATATAATATCTATAAATATAAGTATAAATAGAGAATATTGAATTAGAGAGAGATTATATAAAGAGAATGATTGAGAATGTTTTATTGATTTTTGTGTTGTGTTTTACACCTTCTTACAACCCCTATTTATAGTAAAATGGTAATAAGATTATTGATGAAATAGTAAAGAGCATGAGGGGAAGTGGTTAAGTAAGTAGGTGTGATGTATAATCACATGTTTTTCAATATTCCCCCTTGATTATCCATCACTTATTTATGTATTGTGTATTACCTCGTTAAAAATCTAATCATGGAAAAACTCAATGGGATAAAAACCATGATAAGGAAAAAAGAGTGCAGTCTCCCCCTCAAAATTATGGATATGATATCTTCGTTATAGATCACGTAGACGACGCATTCCGGTACTTTGAATGTTGTAGTATGAAGCGCCTTGGTAAATAAATCTGCTGCGTTGTCACTTGAGCGAATATATCGGATATCCACTTTTTGATTTTTCTTGAGCTCTTGAGTGTAAGAGAAAAATATTGGAGGGATGTGTTTTGTTCTATCGCTCTTGATATAGCATTTTGTTGTCTGGGCAACGCATGCAGCGTTATCTTCATACAAGATTGTTGGTTCTTTGCTGGTGATTATTTCGGTGGCTTCTTGAATGTGTTGAGTGATGGATCTGAGCCATACACATTCTCTAAATGCCTCATGAAACGCAATAATTTCTGCATGATTTGAAGAAGTGGCAACCAAAGTTTGTTTTTGTGATCGCCATGAGATTGCAGTTCCTCCAATGGTGAAAACATATCCAGTTTGCGACCGGGATTTATGCGGATCTAATAAATATCATGCATGTGCAAAACCAAATTTGGGATTTCGAGGATAAAATAATCCCAAATCAATTGTTCCTTGAAGATAACAAAATATATGTTTTACCTCATTCCAATGTCTGCGCGTAGGTGACGAATTATATCTTGCAAGTAGATTTGTAGCAAATGCAATATCCGGTCGGGTACAATTTGCAAGATACATAAGTCCTCTTATAGAGCTCATATAAGGTACTTCAGGACCTAACTCTTCACGAGGTCGGAATGGATCTTTTTCAACATTGAGCGATCTATTAACCATCGGGGTACTCAATGGATTCGCTTTATCCATATAAAAACGTTGTAAGTTCCTTTTGGTATAATTTGATTGATGCACAAATACTCCATCTCGGAGGTGCTCTATCTGGAGTCCAAGACAAAATTTTGTCTGTCCGAGATCTTTCATTTCGAACTCTTCTTTCATATGAGTTCTTACATCATCAATTTCTTTTTGAGTTCCAATGATGTTCAAGTCATCAACATATACAGCAATGATCACAAATCTTGATGAGGATTTCTTAATAAAGACGCAAGGGCAAATTGCATTATTCACATACCATTTCTTTTGCAAATATTCGCTTAAGCGATTATACCACATGCGTCCGGATTGTTTTAATCCGTAAAGTGATCTCTGTAATTTGATCGCACATATCTCTCTAGGTTTTGAGTTTAATGTTGCAGGCATTTTTAATCCTTATGGGATCCTCATATATATATATCATTATCAAGTGATCCATATAGATATGTTGTCACTACATCCATAAGGTACATTTCTAGATTTTTATATGCCGCAAGGCTCATTAAAAATCTAAATGTAATTGCATCCATAACCGGAGAATATGTTTCTTCATAATCAATTCCCGGTCTTTGAAAAAAACCTTGTGCTACAAGTCGAGCTTTATATCTTGTGACTTCATTTTTCTCATTTTTTCCCGTACAAAAACCCACTTGTACCCAACCGGTTTTACATCTTTGGGTGTAGTGACAATATGTCCAAAGACATTTCTTTTATTAAGGGAGAATAATTCATTTTTCATGGCCATTTGCCATTTCTCCCAATCATGTCTTTTCTGGTACTCTGATACGGACCTTGGATCTGGATCATCACTTTCATAATCAATTTCTTTGGATACAGAGAATGAGAAAATTCCATCATTATCTTATATTTCATATATATCCCATAATTTTCAGTCTTGGGCATATTTAATGGAAATCTCATATTTTCTGTATCATGTTCATCTTCTAGATGAATCTCTTTACGTGGTTCTCTTTCCACATTTTCATGTATGTCTTCTTGACATTTTTCTTTATGTGGTTCTTCGGGAACCTTTTCATTTTGTTCTCCCTTTTCTTTTTTTCTTTCAGGAATTTTTTTTTTTAGAACCAATTGGCCTCCCCCTTTTCAACTGAACTCTTGGTTCATTTGCTCTATTCCCATCAATATGTTCTTCAAGAACATTAATTCTTGATGGAGCATTTGCAGCAGGGATATATGATTTTGTCACCCTTTTTGTATCAGTGAACGCATCTGATAACTGATTTGCCATATTTTGTAAGTGAAAATTTTCTGAACTTCCAGTTCGCGTTGATTTGTAGGGGGATCTAGGTGCAACAAAGACGGTGTGCACCATGTAACATCTTTAGGAATTTCTTTAATTCATCCCCCTAACGCTGGAAATTCATCTTCATTAAAATGGCAATCGGCAAAACGAGCCCTAAACATGTCACCAGTTTGTGGTTCAAGATATCGAATTATACTTGGTGATGTATAACCAACGTATATACCCAATCTCCTTTGTGATCCCATTTTTGTTCTTTGCGGTGGGGCTATAGGAACATAAACCGCACAACCAAAAACACGGAGATGAGATACATTTGGCTCCTGGCCAGATGTTAATTGTAAAGGGGAATGTTTATTATTTTCTCTTGGTCTTATCTGGACCAATTATGCTGCATGCAAGATAGCATGACCCCATATAGAAATTGGGAGTTTTGTTCTCAATATCAATGGTCTAGCAATGAGTTGCATACGCTTAATCAAAGATTCAGTCATGCTATTTTGTGTATGTACATGGGGGACCGGATGCTCAACATCGATTCACATTGACATACAATAGCTATTAAAAGCTTGTGAAGTGAATTCACGAGCGTTATCGAGCCTAACTTTCTTTATTGTATAATCAGGGAATTGTGCTTTTACCCTGATTATTTGGGAAATGAATTTTGCGAAAGCCGTATTTCGTGTTGTCAATAGACACACATGTGACCATCTACTGGATGCGTTAATTAATACCATAAAATATCAAAATGGCCCGCATGGTGGGTGGATAGAACCACATATATCACCATGTATTCTTTCCAAGAATACCGGAGATTCATTCCCAATTTTGGCTGGTGATTGCCGAATTATGAGTTTTCCTTGAGAACATGCATTATATGAAAATTCATTCGATTGAAAAATCTTCTGGTTTTTCAACGGATGACCATTAGAATTTTCCACAATTTTTCGCATCATGACTGAACCAGGGTGGCCAAGTCTTTCATGCCATACTTTAAATGTACTAGTAAACTTCGGGTTTACTATTACATATGATTCAACTATATGAATATATGTGGAATATAATCCGGAGGATAATGCTAGTAATTCCTCTAATATAACTTTCCTTCCTGGAATCAGTGATCTGATGCAAAGATATTCAATGCCATTTTTATTCATGGTTTCTATGTGATATCTATTTTTGCGGATATCTCTGAAACTTATCAAGTGTCTATGGGATTTAGGGGAATATAATGCATCTTCCATTTCAAACTTTGTTCCCTTTGGCATTGAAAAACAAGCTCTTCCAGAGCCCATAATGATCTTTGCATTCCCATTTATAGTATTCACGCTTCCAGCGGAATTTTTTAAATTTAGAGAGTAGTACTTTTTATCTTTAAGTATTGTGTGCGTTGTGGCACTGTCTGTTAGACATAAATCTCCATCCTGGATCTCAGATGTTGACATATTCTGGATTTAAATTATTCATAAAAAACATTAATAACTTATTTTACAACACACTTTTATAAAAAATAACACAAATTTATAATAATAAAAACTTATTTTAGTCAACTTGTTGGGCGTTGATATCCTCATGGTCAACGAGGAAATCAGAAAGATCGAGATGTGCATCATTATCAATCCCATCGAAAGATGGTCCAGATTCATCAGAGATGAAGTTGGTTTCACCATCCTTTTCTTTTCCCTTTTGGGACTTTTGATATAGATCGGCCAAATGCCTTGGTGTACGACATGTATTGGACCAATGTCCTTTCATGCCACATCTGTAGCAAGCTGTCTCATAATGATTGTCCACAGTTTTACCAACTTTTTTTTCTTGAGAATTTTTGTCAATTCTCCCGGTGTTGAAATTATTAAAATAAAACCCTCTTCCTTGGCTTCTACCACGTCCACGACCACGTCCTCGACCACGGCCACGACCACGGCCTCTACCGGGTCCATGTCGTTGCCAATTATTGTAACTGGATGCTACAACATTCGCTTCTGGAAATGGAGCTGATCCAGTTGGACGAGTCTGATGGTTCAACATCACAAGCTCATTATTTTGTTCAGAAACAAGAAGAGTTTGCATTAACTCTGAGTAAAGAGTATACTCTTTTGCTCGGTATTTTTGCTGCAGGATTACATTTCCAGGATGAAATGTTTGGAGTGTTTTTTCGATCATATCATAATCGTTTACTTTTTCTCCACATAACATCATCGTGGAAGTAATTCCGAACAAAACGGAATTATATTTTCCCACACTTTTGTAATCATGGAATCGTAGATTAAGCCACTCATGTTTGGCTTTTGGTAAGATCACATATTTTTGGTGATCAAACCTATCTTTGAGGGATTTCCATAGATCTGCATGATATTCTTTTGTGATGTATTGGTCTTTTAGACCATGATGGATGTGATGGCACAGAAATATCATAGATTGTGCTTTTTCTCATCTGATGTCGTTTTTAACGCATCGATGGTATCAATGAGGTTTTTTCCTCTCAAATGCATCTTTACTGCTACTGACCATGTCATATAATTATTTCCAGAAATATCAAGGGCATTAATCTCGAGCTTTGCCAAGTTTGACATGATTACTGCAAACATAAATTAACATTTTATTAATCATAAATTTAAATAAGATAATGCTATTTTAAGAAATACATATCAAATTAAAACTTAGGAGACGATTTTTAGTGAAGGTGTTAGATTTTTAGTGAAAAGAATGAATGAAATATAAGTATATTTATAGGTTGAAAATACTGTTTACAAGCCGTTGGAAATGGCGAAAAATCGATTTGAAATTTTTTTTGATAATCAATCAGATAAATTTACCATATTTTAGATAAAGATGTTATATACAGGCAGCCGAGCCTCCTTATATAATAACCATAAAAAACAAATAATTAACGGCAATATTGTGGTGACAGAATTATCCACATTTAAACAGTAAATAAATTTTGTGGCGTCTAGACGTCCACTATTATATCAACAGAAAAATAAATAAAGCATGGTGACTAAAGTCATCCATTTAAATTATTGCGAAAATAATAAATTAATAATGGGGCGGCCGTGCCGCGCTCCGATAATAATAACTGTAAAATTTTCGTCTTCTAGACAAAATTAAAAATGTATTCAGGACATTCATTTCATGGAGGCAGAGCCTGCCATATGATCTGAGGAGACATAGTCCCATATGATCATGATCGTGAATACATAACCTTTCATAACGACCGGTTTGAGGAAGGCAGCGCCTATCACCTCGAAATGATATGTAAACGTAAAAAGATTGAACATAAATTAAACCTTACATTTTTTGGTATATGAACGGATCGGGAGAGTCTCGTGCTGATAACGTGTTAAGAATAAATATATGAACAAGATATTATGTATATATAATATCTATAAATATAAGTATAAATAGAGAATATTGAATTAGAGAGAGATTATATAAAGAGAATTAGAGAGAATGTTTTATTGATTTTTGTGTTGTGTTTTACACCTTCTTACAACCCCTATTTATAGTAAAATGGTAGTAAGATTATTGGTGAAATAGTAAAGAGCATGAGGAGAAGTGGTTAAGTAGGTGTGATGTATAATCACATGTTTTTCAACAAAATAAACATTTTTGGGTATGAACCTCTGTTTAAGACATCCAAGGCTAGTATACTAAACTCTGATGTGTTTTTTTAAATCCAACATCTAAAATCCCTAAGAAACCACCACAGATTTAAAGCTCATGAGTGATAATGTGATGAGAGTTTAGAATTGGAAGAATTGTATATTAACACTCATATTAATAAAGGTTGGATACAAATACTTATATAGTACTAATGTTTAACCTAATTACTAACTAATAGAATCATATAAAGATATATAGAAATCTCATGAATATCTTTTCATAATATCTACAATATCTTTGGATCTTTCTAGATCCTTCTATACGCCCCCTCAATCTCAAGGCGGTGATGAAGAACCAGCGGAATGAACGACTTGAGATTGAATTAGATTTATCAATGACGCTCTTTGGATTTTTGTAGAAGATGTTGACTTCACTCGCTCCACGGTGGAGAATTGTTAATGTCTTGATGGGTCTGTCAAATTTTGGGTGATAAGCTTTCAAAAGATGTTGTGCTAGGCAAGCATCGGTGAGAGTTGTGGCGGCGAAACCACGTTGGCGGAGATCATAGATCCCGTGTTGGTGACATCATTAGATGGCTCGGCTTGGGCCATATGTTTTGGCGGAAGCAGCGATTGACAGTGACATATCTTGTGATGGTTGTGCAGATCAAGGCAGCGCGGTGGAAGCCACATAAGGTGATGAACCTTGTCTTGAGTAAGAAGAAGAAGCCGATGACTGTTTTTTTTTTTTTTTTGGTTAAAAAAATGAAAAAAAAATGGAATAAGTGAAAAATAAAAAATTTGAGAAAGCCCTAAGACTTTGTAAACATAAGCACCATAGGTTGAAGGTGTAAGAAAATTTGAAGTTTCAGATTCAGAGGTCTATTGAGACTTGAATTATTAGAAGCTCGATGGCTTAGGATTCAGAGGCACATGTTAGGCTTGAATTGTAGAATCACTAGGCTTAGAAGAAGCTCAATTGGCTTAGAAATCAAAAGAAAACGGGAAGCAATTTGGCTTGAAAACAAAACAATTTTTTTTTTTTATCAAAACTAAAATAAAACAAGAAGCTTGTGGCTTGAATTAAGAAGCAATAAGCGATAATGGCTTATGCTTTTAAAACAAAAGAAAAATCAGAAGCAAGCGGTGAAAAAAAAAGAAGAAGCACCATGGCTTGAAAAATAGAATGAATAAGATTTGGAACCCCGTAGGCTTGAAAAATAGAAAAAAAATATGAAAACAGAGTTTGATCGTTAGATCGAAACTCGAGCATAACCTGTTCTGATACCATGATAATGTGATGAGAGTTTAGAATTGGAAGAATTGTATATTAACACTCATAATAATAAAGGTTGGATACAGATACTTATATAGTACTAATGTTTAACCTAATTACTAACTAATAGAATCATATAAAGATATATATAAATCTCCTGAATATCTTTTCATAATATCTACAATATTTTTGGATCTTTCTAGATCCTTTTATAATGAGATTTATGGGCTTTGAGGCCCAATACATTTTATAAGACGAGAAGCAACGAAAGCAAAAATCAAATTTGCAAAGAGAAAAGAAAGTTAAAAAATGGTCGAAACCAACGTCTCCACGATCGTGTTTTGGTACACCAGCGCCTGACGCATCGCATCATCGATCCAGGAATATGATGCGATGGAAAAGATTGTGGAATCATCGATCCAGGCCCAATACATTTTCCACCGTCGTTGTCGTTGCGAGGCTGCGGTGGAAAAGATTGTGGAATCTCCGGTGGTTCCATCCCTGAGGATGATTCTCCCAAGGTTGCCATTAGAAAACTGCGACCTCCTTCGCTCAAAGTTATATGAGAAACCCGGTGGATGGAACAATGACCCGAATATAAAAATTTCAAAAACGTTCCCCTCAACTTCTATATAGTTGTCCACATGGGCGTGGCCGAGTGGTAGTGGGGAGGTGAGATTGTTCCACCAACGGGGAATCCGGGTTCGATTCCCCCTCTGCGCTGGTGCTCGAAACATTAATCACGACCATGTGTGGAAGCTGGCACTGGGCTTCGGCCCAGTTGAAAACCCGTGAGGAGGCTTTGTCAGTTGGGCCAACTCACTCTAGGCAATAGTCGGAAGGCGCGAAGTCTTACTGGTTTGGCATGTGGTAGCCAGTCCCCATCTCTCCGATAGGATGTCGACCGGACAGCCTAGGTTATCAAAAAAAAAAAAAAAAAAAAACTTCTATATAGTTTCCAACGTTTCCCGTTTGTTCCTTATTTGTACAATAAACTCCACGTTTAACTTGACATGTATTCCATGAATTAGGGGTGGACAAAAAAACCGTAAACGAAAAAACCGAACCGAACCAAACCGAAATAAATCATATGGTTTGGTTATGGTGTAACCTAAAAACTCATTTGGTTATCATTTTTGTTAAGAGTTTGGTTTCGGTTTGGTTTGGTTTAAAACCGTAAAACCGAATGGTTTATCGGTTTTTATATTTTAGATTAATTTATATAGCTTTATATTTTTTTGGTTTGGTTTAGATTTATCATTTATCCATTCTTGTTTTTTTGTTTAGTTTAGATTTATTAATTTTATATAACTTTCTTGTTTTTCTTTATTTGTTGTTAATTTTGTTGATCGGAGATTCATAAGCAATATGAAGAGACGAACAATCGTGGCTAATGATGATAAGAATCTGAATTTTCTTTTTTTCATCTATTTTCTAGGTTTTTTGTAGTCTTGATTTTTATTGATGATTTGGATTTACGAACAATTTGATTTGGATTATAGTCTTTGAATTCTTTTTGTTTTTGCACTTATTAATATGCCTAGTTATTAGCTTAATATATTATTTATACATTCATTTTATTTTTGCTTATTGTATGAGCCTTATCCAAAGTTATGAACCAAACTAAAAACCGTAACCGAACCAAATCGAACCGAGCCAAAATTGCATATGGTTTTTAAATGGTTTTATTTTTTATAAAACCGATAAACCGAAAACCGTTAAAAACCGAACCGTACCAAACCGAAATATATATGTTTTTATATGGTTTGAATTTTTATAAAACCGAAAAACCAAAAAACCAAAAAAACCGAACCGAAACCAAACCACAAACCGAAGTGTCCACCCCTACCTGAATAAGCTTAACGAATTTCCATTAAGTTGTCTTCAGCCGAAATTATATGGTGGTGCTCAATATGTGAAATGAATATAAAGTTTGTATAATGAATATTGAAAGAAACTTTCGATGACAAGAAATTGGAATTTTTTATATACTCCACAAAATTAAAACATGAGTTGAAACCACTGTCTAATACTGATCGCTAGCAGTCAGTTGGGGTATTTCCTTGTAAATATTATCCTTTTTTGGTTTTGTCAAGCCTCTCTCTCATCACTTGACAAAGTATAGCTTGCCCATGACATGAAGGACAGAGACGAAAGCAATGAACCCGATGCTCATGACAAGGACAACATTGGGGGAGATCTTGAGACCGGGTGCGTCATCAGTGTAGAACTGAAGCATGGATCCGGCTGCACCACCAGAGGTGCCTCCTCCACTAGAGCCGCCGCTCGGCTTCCTCCTACGCATGCTTGCAGCTGCAGCTGCACTTCCTCTCTGTGGAGCTCCACTACCCACCATTCTTTCTTCTCTTCTTTACTAACTGAGATATGGTGTAGCAAGTTAGCAAGTTTGGAAAAATCCGAAGTATTAAGTGAACTAGTGGAGACAAATAAAGGAGAATACAAAACTAGTTGAAGTTGTGTTTAGTTTTCCACGGTCATGCATTATCTAATGCAAGATATCTCCCATAAAAGGCTAAAGAAGGTGGCACTGCCGTGTAATTTGAATCTCAACTGCATAAGACATCTAATTTAACCTGATTCCCCAATTACTAACACAAATGAAAAACACAAACTTCTGATCTCCATCAACTTAACTCGAAACAAAATAAGTTTTAACCTTAAACCTCTAAGAGTTGTAATTACATTCCTGCTATCAAAACATCGAAATTTTTTTTTCATCTTTAGACCAGATCTAAGAAACATAACAGACCCATAACAACAACAAACATCAGTAGCTTAGACAACAAGAATCAAGGGATAATAATGAAAGACGATAAACATAGATCAACAACAAAATTTAACGATATAGGTTATCTAAACATCAAAAGGAGGAAGAAAAAAAGAGCTAAACCTATGCAAAATCGAATACAAATAAACATCAACAATCGGAGAATAAGTCTTCGGACTAACCTTAGAGGAGAACGAAAGGAAGATTGAGCGAGAGAGAAAAGAGGTGACAGGAGGCGTTAGAGCAAACGGAAGCGTCGTGAACGAGATGCCAATATGCTTCTTCTCATTTTGGACGGTTTTCGCTGAGTTTTCGTGGGCCAAAAAATCTCAGCCCAATAAGTTGAAATTTTGTGTTAATCCGTTCAATATTTCACAAGCCCTTTCTTGTGTAAAACTTTCCCCTTTCCCCATGGTTCGATTTGTCGTAAAGTAAAATATGAATTATGAATTATGAATTATGAATTATGAATTATGAATTATGAATTATGAATTATGAATTAAATATTTTCAAAATAAAATCCAACAAATGTTATGAAATATATAATTTGAAACAATCATTAAAGATTAGTTCCAAATAAAATATAAAAGTTTAAAATATAAATTGCTTAAAACATTTATAATTAGAAAAAATAAAAATTATTAATTAATCGTTGTTTAGTACAAACTTTCGGGATATGTCAATTGATTTTAAGTGAATTATAGGAGATAAATAAAACAAATCATTTTGATAGTTAGAAACTAGTGTTCGGACATGGGGACGATGATTCATCCAACAAATGAATACTCACAGGAGTTTCCAGAAGCTCGAATGGCAAAAATGCATGTCATGATAGGTAAGTTGTGGTATCCCAAAATAATAACATTTTCAAACCAATCACTGAGAGTACGAATGGTTAAATTTTTCGCCAAATTCTACAATGCCCAAGTCAGAATGGCGACATCCAAACTCGAAAGAAAAGTGAAATGGGGAAAAGATAGTGAATATTAGATTAAAATCAGGGCAACATGTGTTTTGTAGTTCAATTTGCAGCATTGATGAGTGAGAGAGAAAATGGAGAGAGATAGAGAAAAAAAGAGATTATGAGTGCATTTTGAAAAGACGTTAGACCTTTTTAAAATAAGATTAATGTAAGATGAATGAACATTTGACCCATATTTGAGAAAAATAAAATATATGTATCAATTATTCTGCAATTGTAATTGTGAAGCGAAGAAAATCCCTGAGACTCACCACATATTTAAAGCACATTTGCTAATAAGAAAAAAGAAAGAAGAAATTAAGCAAATGTGACACTTAACTAAATGGAAAATTTGGTTTAATATTACAAATTTTTTATCTATTTTGAAAACTAACTCATGTTTAAAAAACTTTGAAAACTAACCTTTTTAACATAAAAAATTACTCAAATACTCAAGATAAATCAAATAAATTTCCTCTTGCTTAAAAATCTAATTATATTTATTTTTGATTAATTTTAAAATGAATTATATTATTTCAAATTTATTAATTAAAATAATAATTAAAAATAATAATGGATGTGAAAATTCGATCATTTTGTGCGTTGAATTATTATTATTATTTTTTTAAATTATTAAAACAAGATCACATCTATGAAACCATTAGGCATGACCAAAATGGAACCGTAACCGTATTTCGGACCGTAACCGTACCGTTTTCAAACCGTAACCAGACCGTAACCGTGTCAGACGGTTAAAAACCGTAACCGTAAAAATATATTAATTATGGTTAAAAAATTATTAACCGTAACCGTTAATTAACCGTAACCGTATCAAAACCGTTGGTTAACTGCAAGGTTAAACCGTAAATTTTTAACCGTAACCATTTAAAAAATAAAATTATATATACTAATAATTATAATTAGTTCTGTAAAATTAAAAATTCAAAGAAAATTATTTATAATCAATTTACCAATAGCAAATGCAAATCTAACAAATAGAAATATTAATTAAAATATTTTCTATGATTTCTCTTAATACTCATTTCATGTAACTATTTTTTAATGGTTTAAGATATTAGATATATGTTTATCGACTATAACAAAATTTGGGAGGTAAACAAAAAATTTCGAATTTAAAGTTCACATATACAAAAAAATCAAAAATAAATAGAGCTAAATCTCATAATGGAGATAAATAAAAAACTGTAAACATAATGGTCATCGTCATTCGTCAAAATAGATAATTTTTTTATTATTATTATTCTAGTTTATAAAATTTATAATTATTTAATTATAAATAATGACATTAACCATTTATTGTTATCAGGTAACCGTAACCGTATCTAACCGTAACCATATTAACTGGACTCGTATTTAACCGTAACCGTTTTAACCGTATATTAAACGGTTAAGGTTAAGGTTAAAAAAAATTCTAACCGTAACCGGTGGTTAAATAACCTTAACCGCATTAACCGTAACTGTGGTCATGCTTAGAAACCATGATGGTTTCTTCCTCATTCTCTCTCTCAACTTCTTCCTCCTCTCTTCTTCTACTTCTCTTCCTTTCTCTTCTGAATTCTTCTATCTCACTCTATTTATTTATTTATCTTCTCATCCCACCTTTATCTTCTTCTTAATAGATTTATCACATTATTTTATCAAAATGCTTTTTTATGGAGCTCTGACTTTGTTACAGAGATTATTATCCTCTGCAACACATCCTTCTTCAATTTAGGTTAAATTGTCTTAAGCTTCTCTCCCTCTAAGAGTCTCTCATGGACTTAAGCCAAATCCAACAGCATTCTACTGATTTCCGATTGAAATTTATGTGGATTCAGACACTACTAATCTACTATAATAAGAATTGAAATTCATATACCATCCTATCACCAAACCAAAACTGATTTTAAAAACAAATCAAAAAACATAAACTGATTTGAGACAAAAGTTTAAGAACCCGTACCTATCCTACAAAAACCCTTTAAAATCATAAAAATCCCAAAATAAAAAAATACAAACGTTTAAAGTCTTACACAGTAATTTGCTACCAAAAACATTTATGCCGCCATTTTTTTTAATGTTCTTCGTACTTGCATCAGATAGACCAACTTGCATATCACAATTCAATGCAAGACATTCAATATATTTCAATGCATATATTTCACAATCACTTGGTTGTATGTTTCATGGAATTTTGTTTTGCATATTAATCGTGTATTAGGCAACACTTACATTTTGATCACCGTGAAGACTTAACGATCTGATGAAATATGAAAATAGCTTCGCATACGGTTTCACAAACTGATATAAGTCTTTATCATCAGTATGCACAACACTGCTATCATACAAATCAATCTGCTGGCGAGGAATCAAAATAGCCAGATCAATCCAATGATTGTTGTTTATGTTTAAAACCACATAAACATCATCTACATTAAAATAAGTTATTTTGTTCTAGTAGATATATATTATATATATATATTATATATAATATTTATTTTATAATATTTATTTATTCTGAACAATAAAAAATAAAACTAATTATTGTATTTGTATATTCTCAAAATTTAAAATGGATATAATTGTCTTCTTACCTAATGAAAAAGTTAGTTTTCAAAGTTTTTGAAACTTGGATTACCTTTCAAAATATATAAAAATTTTAGAATATTAAATCATATTTCCTCTAAATAAAGACAAGAAGATTTGTGGGTTTTGAGGCCCAATACATTTTATAATAAGTAAGTACCCACAATAGAGGTGGAGGAAGAAGGGAGAGATAAGACGAGAAGCAAAAACCAAAATTGCAAATATCAAAGTCGCAAAGAGAGAAGAAAGTAAAAAATGGGGATAGCCGGCGGAGGAGGAGAGCAGAGGAAAGGCGGTGGCGAAATGATGGCGATGGCTAGCTTGTTCAACGATCAGCAGAACCCAGTTCAGCAGCTACAGGTTAAATTCAAGGAGGTAGAAGTTGGTTTCAAGACGTGGTTGTCGAAGCAGTCGCTCCCTGTGGAAGCCGCCGTCGTTTCCACCATGAGCGGTGTACAGGGAGCTTTCATCGGCGGTCTCATGGGAACACTATCCCCTGAAATGCCTCAGTCCGGCGTTGACCCTCAAGCCATGGTCTCGATGAAGCAAGCTCAGGTTCCTTAACTTATTCTTCTAATATCTACTCAATCCATCGTTGCTGCTGTGTAATTCATGGAAGACACTTTTCTTTGTTAGGCTCTTGTGGGTGGACCATGGGTCCAGGCTCGTAATTTTGCTGCCATTACTGGTGTCAATGCTGGAATTGCGTGCGTGATGAAACGCATTAGAGGCAAAGAGGATCTTGAGTCTGCGTAAGGATCTTGAATCGTGCCTCCTCTTAGATCCCTCTCTAAGCTTGTACCAGTTTTGAGTTACTAATTCTTGTTTTCTAGCAATAGCTTTTACTACTTCACTTAATCAACCCTGTTGCTAGTTAGGACATGTTTTAGAGCTTTTTTAGGATCTGTAAGAGCTGTTTCTGTTTTGCTCTTGTCTCTTTTCTGATCGCTGGTTGGTTAGATTTGATCAATTCGGACACGGATTACATGGTGTGAATGGAAAACAAGTTTCACTCTCAGTCTTAATCAAACCCGTGATCGTATGAGCTTTCATTCACATGATCATGATCTCTTTGTATCTATCTTGAGTAAATATTTTGAATGCAAGATGTTTGCTGCTCCTCTAGGGTTTTGATATCTGAGATTTGGTCTTAAAACTTGCTCATGGAAGCTGAAGGTTCTTGGTGGTTTGCTTGTTTCATGTTTTTTTTTGTTTTTTTTAATGAAATCCTCCTGCGATTTGGTTATGATTGAGAATGGAAGTGTTTAGAGAGTAATGGTTTGATTTTGCAGCGTGGTTGCAGCATTAGGATCTGGATTCGCGTACTCTTTGGTGAGCCAAGGCTTGCAAGGACAACCTCTTAACGCAATCACTACCGCTGCTGGTTTTGCTGTATTCCAAGGAATATTTTTCAAGGCGAGTGATCATATTGGAAACTTTACTTATGAATCATGCATAACCATCCATTCTTACCCCATTTTTTCCTGTTTTTAACTCAGTTGGGAGAAAGATTCTCTAAACCGAGCCCCGAAGACCCGTTTTACACACGATCAAGAACTATGCTATTGAAGCTAGGTCTACAGAAGTATGAGAAGAACTTCAAGAAGGGACTTCTAACAGATCCCACCTTGCCATTGCTCACCGATAGGTATAATATATATTCCTTTTAAGTTTCAAGCTTTCGTTTATGTAACAACGAAGACTAATGTCTTGTCGTCTTTTGAACTCATAATCCAGCGCGCTAAGAGATGTGAGCATCCCACCAGGGCCAAGGCTTCTGATACTAGACCATATCCAGAGGTTCGAAAGCAACTTCTCTGCTCTTCCAATGAGTCTGTGAAATTACTGAATTGGATCGATTTGTGTCTGTTGTTTTGAGTACAGGGATCCTGAGATAAAGGGCAAACGAGGAAAGTAGTAATCGAGCCTTTTGTTTATATGGTAATCACCAGGATCTATCTGTTTTGGCAGTAAGGATCTTCAAACACAAAATGTAATGGTTTTTTTTTTTTTAATTTATGTAGCTGCTGTTGCTAGGATATATTCTAAAGCCCGGTTCGACCCGGATAGGGCTCTAGGGTTTTCGGGATTTTTTTGGGCTTTTTCGGTTTTTTTTTTACAAACACAAAAATTCACAATTCTCAAATGAAGCCCGAAACTATTTGATTACGTATATCTTATTAAATTTGGGTTCGCTTATCATATGATTTCAAAGCGTATGAAAAATGTACCATTATAGAAGAATACCATTATAGAAGAATGAAAGTCTAAATTGATTCTATACTTAGAAAACGATATGTTGGAACTGATTTTTTAAGAAGACATGTATGTTTTAGAATAGTGAAAGTGTCAGTCACAACGTTATGGTGAGTTAACTCGTATGACATGTGATATTCTAAACATTACGATAACTACAGTGGCATCAGAGTCTACATTTAGTATTGGTGCGCATATTTTGGATAAATATAGAAATCGTCTTTTACCAAGAAACGTTGAAGCACTGATTTGTACATGCACTTGGTTGGATGGGTTTACATTTCATGATCCATGTACCACTACCATTCATCAATATTTACTTCATATTTTTAAAATCTTTATCTATAAACTTTCAATGACATTTATATATGATTTATATACCTCTTAAAGCTTAATATTATTTTACTTTATTTTTATCTGTAGCTCTTGACGGTGATGAGGATTTAGAAGACGATGAAAGAGATTCTAATCTAAACTCTACTACCTAGATTTGAGGTGTTTTGATTTTATGTTTTATTTGGTAATACAATTTATTTGAATTTTATTTATTTTTTTGTCAAAATTTTGCTTTTAAATTTATTTGGATTTGATATAATACATTTCAATTTAGATTTATTTTGATAAATATTCAAAAAACACATTAGCCCGAAAGACCTGATTTTTTTGGAATTTTATTTTTAGGCCGAACCAACTATTTTTAGAGCCGAGCCGACCTTCGGGCTTTGGCCCTAATTGACACCCTAGTTATTGTGAATCTCCTCCATTTACTTATTATTCTAACTAGGAGAGCATCCGCGCTACGCGCGGGTTTTCTTTTAACTCACTATGTACATCACGGTAAAAATTAGTCATCAGAAATTTTAGAGTATCGGGTCCATTGAAAACGTCGTAGATCCCAGCGAGAAGCCATCCTTGCTTCTCTTAAACCGCTAATTGCACCCTGTCCTCTCCTGCTTTCCCTAACGCCCACTGTAAATTGTTTTCGCTTCCGCCACTTGCCTTCACTCTGGCAGCCGCTAACACAACTTCGACGATAACGCCGCTGGTGCTGTCGGGTCTCACAGTGTTTTCCCTCTTAGAACCACGATGAAATTCGACACAGAAAGAACCCAGGGTCGTTGCTTCCTCTCCCTGGAAATCGGGTGCCAGGAAAGGCGCTTCTTCCTTTTCTGGCTCTTCTTCGAGTATACGCTACCGAGCGGCGCCGAGAAATGCACGCCGGCGGAGTTAAATCTCAAAATCTCTCCGGCCGGGTCCAACGGGCCTGAAGTCGCACCTCTCACGGACCCGACATGATCGCCTCTCTCTAATTGACTTGAAATAAAAATTAAAAAAAAAATGGAAAAAATACAGAAATGATGCATTTTCACGCGTCCTGGTCATCTCCCCCACACACGCGATTCTCTCTCACCTCAAACACTCCCTCTCTGCCACCCTCTCTCACTTCCCTCCTCTCATCGGCTCTGCAATGACGCCGGTGCGAATTTCTTTTTCGCCGATGCAAAATCTGACCATGTCCACGACCAATCTTCGCCGTTCAAGTCACATAATTGATCGACGGCATTTTCATCGGCTGCTCCGTTAACAACGCCGTGACTGGCGAAACGTTGCTGTGGAAATTTATTTCGATTTCATATCTTTCCATTATTAATGTAGTTGATAGGAATCTCATGATTTCCTTCGGTTTCATGATGCTCTGCATTATCATTGATTTTGTCTATCCAACTTGAAATTGATGATTCAATAATAAGACAAGTCAACATATTGAAAATGTATGTTATGAATAATATCTCATAACGTTAAATAATATATAAGATGCATATATCAATTTATTAATTAGCAATTAATTTTTATTATGCAATTAATTTTAAAAATAATAAAAATAAAAAATTGATCAATAGGAATGTTGAAGTGTCAAAACTAAATAACACCCCTTCTCTTTATAAGATAGATCAAGATATTTAATTGTTTATCAAAATATCTTGATTAGAATAATAAGCATAACCACATGAAACTTGATGAGACGTCTCTCTCACTCTCGTAATCACTAAAGTTACATGATACAATAATTTTCGTTTTAATGCGGTTTTATCAAATTCAGTTTCCCAAAATATAATTCCAACTTTGAGAAATTGCTCATTTTAATCTTTAATTATTTTTGATCGGCATAAATAATATTCATCTATCGTGGTTGTAAAAAAATTCTTTAACTTAAAGTTGATCACTCAAAGTTAGGATTACTAAAGTCAACCGTTAATTATTTTAACCGGACCGTTACAATTAATCTTATAAACACATATCTCGTTGGGATTCGCCGGAATCGATATGAGAATAAATATTTCACTTTCCCTTCCAACTTCTCCAAAAAAGTAATTTCACTTTCCCTAAAAAAAGTCAGTCATGTAATATTGTAGCATCTCAAGTTCAAGTACATGTACATTGCAGTGATTTTTTTGCTCAATCCTTTTGTGGTAACTATTTTACAGATATGAGCAAAGAAATCTCCTTTGAAAAAAAAAATATTTTCTTGTACAACAATCTGATATAAAGTTTTCCGATCACCGTTGAAATTTTCGTAGGTAAAAATTTGTGAATTATATAGCCTTATATATGATGAAAATGAAAATTTTAGTTGTTAAAATAAAAAAAAAATCTGATTTTATATGTTTACTTCTCGTTACATCAAACTAAACTTTTGGATCTCCTAAAAAAAAAAAAAAATTTGGCATTGATCATAGGATTCTTAGCCATTTTTACAGATATATGATACATCTATCACTATCTACGAGTTTGTAACCACGACTTCGAGAGATGAGGAAGAGAGACGAGAGATTTGGTCCATGAGGAAGAGAATACGAGATTGATACTCACGCGCCTGATCCAGAGACTCGACCTCCAGTTCCGCCAGCTGCGAGCAGAGTCTCTCCTCCGCCTCTTCCGCCACCACCGTCCGCCGCCACAACTGCACCATCTCTTTCTTCATCTCCTCCATTTCTCTCTCCAATTCTCCGTTCTTCCTTCGTAGCTCCTCCACCTCTTCCACCGCCACCGTCACGTAACCTCCTCCTTTTCCCATTAATTTCAATGGTAAATTCTCTGTGTATTCTTTTTTTTTTTGTATATAGAGAATAGTTTTATTTATTTTGGTGTGCGTGTGTTGTAGATTCTGTATGTGTGTGTTGGTCCTTTTAATAAGCCTCTTTTGCGTGTTTTGGTCTCTGGGATCACCAAATGTCCAGGTTCATTGTATCTTTTGTTCTCTTTTATTTTCATTTTATATAATTTGTTCTGTCAAATCACTGTCTGTCGTCTCTATTTGAAGAGTAACAACACGTGGCGCATATTATGCACTGACTATTACAATAATTATTAGAGAAAACACTTATTTTTTTCTCATTCTTATCAATAATAATAATCCACCAACATTTATATCTATGGATATAATCAATGTTCAAAATTGCGTTAAACACTAGTTATGTAGTCGAGTTGGGCCTAGCGCCTAACCCAAAAATCAAGAATTAATCAAAGATTAATTGAGGACTAATTAAAAATTAATCGATGATTAAATAATGCATATTTGACCCCAGGTCGGGTTCATATCTTTTATATATTATTTTAATATTTAATTTGGGATTTAATTTCTAGTACATATTAATTTAATAAAAAATAAAAAAATAAATATTTTTATGATTGGATTATAATAATCTACAGAAATGTATATAACTAATTATATATATATATATATATTTTTTTAAAATATAATCTGGGTGATTCGATCCCAAGCCCGGTTAGTTTCCGAGTGTGCAAACTGTTACCAATCATATAATCCATTTTTTTTTGTGTGTTGGTGCATGTATATCCGACGCTATAGTTGATCATATAATCCAAAAAAATGTCTATAATTGTTGAACCAGAATAGAAAACGAGTTAATACTTGTATTTGAAACAACCGCTAAATTCTATACTTGTATTTGAAATCTACATATATCAATTTTGACACATTTGAATTCATCATAATAATTATGATTATGAAGATATATCATGTTATACTCTTTATTAGTTATTAAAAATCCGGAAGTAATATCTGTAAACTTTTTTCTTTCTTTCTAAACTGATTTATATGATTCAAACCCATAGAATAAGATATTCCATCATTTATTCGTGAATAGGTTGCATATTTATGTATTTTTATTGTTTGTCACAATATATAGATTTGATCTTGTAGAATGAGAATCTGATCTTCAAATGATACGAACGGTGAACGTCGTGCGTAGTTCTATCATTAGAGTATACAAAACGATAGATGATGTCATCAATCACGTCGACGTAATGTCAGATTCCATTTCGTCGTGCCTCCATTGGTCCTTCTTGTTATCCCAGGTCAATGGTCGTCACATCAATGAACACATCCATATCGATTATTTATAGTATTTAATTTTTATATAGCTCGTTTTAATAAAAAAATGTTTTAAAAAGTTCTGTTTTCTTTTTCTTTTCTCAAAATGTGGTGGTACATTACATACTAGTGATTAGTATTCTTTTTGTGTTATTTTTATATTTCACACATATTAAAAAATTATTAAATTTTTTATATTATTCTTTATTAATATATTATTTTTATTTTTAATCAATACATTAAAACAATAAAATTAAAATTAGATTTTTCTTTAAAATTATTTATTGAAAATATAAAACGAAATTTTTTGTTAAACAAAAGTAAAATCTCAAAACGATACTATTTGTGAAAGAAAATGAGTAGTATTTACTATATTCTTATGGACACTCAAAATTATAATTATTTGTGTAGAAAATTAGAATTTCATAAACCGTCAAATACGACAATGGATATCGGAGACAAACTAAATCCAATAATGGCGGATTCCTCATTTTAAAGAGATGTCAAAATCATTGGATAAATTCGCATAAGAAAAAACCACAAAATAAAAATAAAATCATGGAATATTAATTTTCTCAATTATTAAAAAATGCCAAGAAGGATCACGACGAGACAAAAATACGTAATGAACACACATCTTGATTGTGTTCCTTTACGTCCAGGTTCAATGTATCTCCTTTGTTCAGTCTTCACAAATCACATATTCTTTTCGGTTCACGGTTTAATACATGCTAATCAGATAATGTATCTGCTTGGTTAAGCTTTGCTCGGGATTAAAAAAAAAAAAAACTTGAAACAAATTAAAGATTCAAATCAATCCATTTTTGACAGGCTCGGTTTAGTTTATATATACGGTCATGGCGTCATCGACTAATTGGTTGACCTAAAGAGTAAATTATTACGTACAAGTTATAACAACACAACACATAATTTTACGTCAAAACCAACATCATAATATATTTTTTTAATCTTTGCAAGCACCACATCATAATATTTTTTTTTCTTGCACTGAATAAATCGTATATAATAGTGAAATTAGAAAATGACCCTCAACCATCGGAACACCAATGTTTCACGTTCCATGAAACTATTTTTATGGTTTCCCAAAAATAGTTTTCATGGAAAATCATAGAACTCCTTATCTCCTACGATTTTATGAAAGTCTTTTTAGGGTTTCCATGGACCATATAAAACTTTATCTTTTTTTTTGTTAAAACTTTCATGGACCATATAAACCTTCCATGAAACCCATCTACATAAAAATCTTTCTACATCCCTATGAGATACACTTTACCCATATCGATCCATGAACCTTCTTCACTCAGTTAAAATCATGCATATATCATTGAATAAACCCTTCTTCGGCCCCTCTGAAATTCATGATATTATAGGATTCCATGGAATTCATTTAAACTCTAGAACCCTATTCTTTCCTTCTGACGATGGTTTCCACACAATTTTTGTTTGGTCACATCCGCATACTTCATTATGATTAATAGAACTAGAAATCTATCCGCACGTTGCACAGATTTAAAGCTATATTGCGTTCCAATTTATTGTTATTTTTTATTTCATTTTAAATATTTAGTTTTGTGTGTTTATGTAGTTTCATTTTCTACTCGCTTAAAGAATTTTATCAACAATTTTAAATTAACTAAACAGTTAATAAACCGTTTACACATCGATAATGTCAAATAAATAAAGTTTAGCATTCTTTGCTCACTAAAATATTCAATATGTGACGGAGGGTAACAATGCGGAATAAGACATGGTTTGAGTTTGGGGTTAGGTTTGATGATAATAATGTAAAAGCAAGTTGTTTGTTGTTTTGTTGGATGTGAAATTTATAAGAGAAGAGGGAGGTAGGTAGCAATAGCAATAGCTAGGGGTAGACTCACGCTTTAATGACGGTCAAATCAGTTGGTCTAAAAAAATTAAAATCCCTTTTGACTTGAAAAAACACTTAGCATGACGTGTCCTGGGGCGGATCTACTGTTTACAGGGTGGGGACAAATGCCACTACTCAAAATTTTTTTTTATTAGTACTTGTTTAAAAAAAAAAAATTATGCCACCACTAATTTTTTTTTTTGCCACCACATAAATTTTTTTTCTGATTTAATCCCAAAAACCCACCTACCATTTTTTTCTATTTTATAAAAAGCCCATTTTGTTATAAAATAATCAAAATTTTAAAACTCTAATCAATTCATTATTAACCAATCTTTACAAATTAAATAAAAACCCTAATTATTTTTCTTCTAATTTTGCTTTCTCTTTCTTTCTTCCTTATTTGAATCTGTTTCAAATAAAAAAGTGATAAAAAGGTTTCAGATGATAAATGAGCGTAGTGTACTTTTGTAGAAGTTTTTTTTATTGTCATAACATTTGTTGGATTTCATTTCGAATTTCGTATAAAATTTGTCTACTTGTTACCCGTACTTTCAAATAATAAAATTTGTCTACTTGTTACCCGATTTGAAAAAATAAGTACTTATTTTTTCAAGGCAAGTACATGACAAGTAACGGGTACGGGACAAGTATCAAGTAATTGTGCCCACCCCTACGTATGTAGTGTACCAAAGTTTTGATAAAGTAGCTTATTGTATTAGATTTGGGAACTCGGATGTAGGTCTGGGCATTCGGGTCCACGGGTCGGATTCTCGGTTCTCGGGTACCCAAAGTCGGAGAAGATAGGAACCGAATAGGACCCGGCAAAAATTCGGTTCGGTTCGGTTTTAGGATTTTAAATGAAACTCGGTATAGAACCGAAAAAAATAGGGTCGGTTCGGGTCGTTTTGAACCCGAAATAACCCGAAATAAATGTACCCGAATAACACGAAAAACCCGAATATATATATAAATTATATTTTTCAATGTAATTTTTTGGGTACCCGATCGAGTCTCGGATAAAACCCGAACCGACCCGAGAACCAAAAATAATTTAGGGCAAAAACGTTTGAGTTTTAGGAGAAAACCAAAACCAAATCGAACCCAATTTTTTGGGTCGGTTCGGGTTTTTCGGGTCCGGGTTATATGCCCATGGCTACTTGGATGTGTGGGCATAAAAACCGGAACCAAAATATCCAAACTGAAATCGATCTGAAATATCCGAATCGGAATTGATCCGAAATTGTTAAAATATCCATTGGATCATACTCATTGATACTTGTTGGTATAAGGTAATACCGGAACCGAATCGAAAACATTTCGCGTACCCGAATTACCCAAAAATATTTTGGGTACCCGAATTACCCGAAATATAATTATATACTCAAAAGTATTAAATATATATCAGGTTTTTGGATATATATTCGGTATTATCGGTATATTTTCTTTAGTTTTTTTTTTGGTTTTCGGGTATATTTTCGGGTTTTCGGATATAATTTCAGGTTTTCCGGTATATTTTTGGATTTTTGAGTATATTTTAGATATTTCGGATAATAAATATCTGAAACCGATTAAGATCCAAAAAAGTTTAGATATTTTTCGGTTCTTAAATCTCAAAAACCGAACTGAATATCCGAATGACGAGGGCTATGCTAATGTTTTAGTTTGGACTGCTAAAATGAAAATTGTTGTTTTACGGTAATCATTTTTTCAATATAACAATGTCATATAAGAGCATCTCCATCAGTTATGTCTCAGTGGATGTCTTAGCTTTAAAAAAATAAAAAAAATTGAAAAAGTAAAAGCTGAGACAAAACCATGTCTCCCGTGAGACACAAACTGGGACACTCTGCGCTAGGTGTCACGCTCTCATTTGTCCTTCTTTTTTAATTGCATTATTTAATTAAAAATATTTTTTTATTAGTTAAGATACATGTCTCCATTGTGGATAGTCTAATTCTGACCCAAAAAAAAAAAAAACCAATGTCATATAAGAATTTCACTACAGTTTTTGACAACACAATATCTAATGTGCCCTAAGTCACAAATATAATTATTTAAACATAAAATAGAACAGAATATTTATAGATACATATTGTGATTATTTTTTTTGAACTAGTATATATTGTGATATTTAACTTGTTATTATATAGTTTATGTGAAACCATGTAAAACCACGGAGTAATATTCTCTAAAGATATTGCATGCTTGTTTTTACAAAATTATAATAGTATAGGGTTAATAGAAACACACAAACATTATTTAATTTTTCTATTTGTGATTTCTTTTTTGTTTTGTTTTTGGTCAATAACAAGCATTATATTATATCGGTGTGAACATAAATAGTGATACAATAACATCGTTAGCAAAAGCCACTAGACTATTTGTCATTTGTAAAAAAACAAAATCTTAGAAAATAAATTCTTACATGGTCGGAGCATTTTTGTTTTAATTGATTCATTAGTTGACATAGTTGTTCAATAAATTTCGTTAGACTTTGATGAGATTGTGGTTTTCCGCATATGGATGTCAATTAAGGTTAAAATTTGAGGGCCGGTTTTAAAAAATATTGGGTTCAGATTTAAATATATAAGCCCAAAATAAATCGAGTTTTTCGGGCTAAGCTCAATCCGGATAGTGGGTTTTGCGGGCTCATCACGATCGGGTTCGGGCCTGCCCAAAAAGTCCGGAAATAAACTTTTTGATTGAGTTAGAGATTTTGTTTAAAATTTTAACTTTTTATAATATGGAATATTTCCTATATATTTTTCATTGATCGAAAACCCTAATTTCCTAGTTTTACCTTACTATAAATCTCAAAGTCTAAATTTAGTATTGATGTGCATGTCTTGAACAAATATAAAAATATTCTTCTACCTAAACACGTTGAAACATTGATTTATACTTGCATTTGGTTGGATGGTTTTACATTTCATGATCCAAATAACATTATCATTCATTCTATTTACTTCATATTTTTAAAATAATTATTTATATATTTTCAGTGATATTTCTATCTGATTTACACATGTCAAAGTAAAGCCCGAAAATGTCGGAAAAACTCTATAACCTTATTCAGGTCGGGTTAGACTTTAAAATATATACCTGATTTTTGTACAGACCATGATAAATCGTACTCAAATATATAAAAAAATTATGGGTTTTAAGCCAGACCGGTCCGATTAACATCACTACGTCTCCTACCTTCTTCTATTGATATTTTGATACTACAATGGGCCAAAGAGATGCATGTAAACACAATCTAACCATTGGCGACCCGGTCTGCATATCGGTTCAAATTCAGATTTTCGATGTAGAAATAAGTGAATCTATTTTAAACCATATATATATGGTTCGAATTTGATCAATTCGGTTTTCCGGATTGAACACCTATATTTCTATTCTTTAAGGTAAACCATTGACCAAACTGCGGATCCGTATGCCAAATCAAGACCAGATCTAAATCTTAAAATCTAGTTTAAATCATGCGTTATCTCAAAACACAACATGTCTAGCTGGCTCATCATAACAATCCTATAATATTTCTTTTGGCAATTAAAAAAAAACTAAGTGGATTTAATTTAAACGGCTCAGATAACCGGTAATTTTGATCCAATTCCATGGGATTCTTTAATTATTCTTACGAATAGAAGTAAATTAAACATGCGATGGGAACTAAACAACGGGATTAGATATATAAAAAAAACAAAGAAAAATCTCCCATACGATATCAGTTCTATTTGGCCAATTTATCCCCGAGGGAGAGATCGGTAGCTTCGTCTTGATCAGTCCTTGTTGCCTCTTCCTCGACCTAGTTCTTCTTCATCAGCTGAGCTAATCTCTCCGCAAGACTCAGCCTAGTCGCAGGAGACACACCCTTCTTTCCAATGATTGATTCAAGAACTGCCTCTGCCAACAACTTATTCTCGATCACCGCGCCTTTCCGGTTTCAGGAATGCTATCGTCTTTCAAAAACGCAACCTGCGAACGATTTAATTCACAACAAAGAGATGTCATAAAGTTTTCAAAGCTATCACGTATCTAAAGTCTCTTGAACACAATTAACTTGAATAAAGAATATCTCTCTTTATTGATGTTTAGAAAATCACTCAAAACTAAACATTCACAAGTTCTTAATATTCTTCATACGTTTGTCACAACTCAACCAACGTATATATATAAGAATGAAAACCCTATTCTATTCTTATGATGAATAGGAAAACTTCTTTTTTCTTATTCCTAATAGAAATAGGTAATTTCCTTTAAGCCTATCTTGTCATTAACCGACTTGTTAATGATATCTTGGGCTTCAACCTTCTAGATGCTTACCCAACAATCACCCCTTTAAGCTTCGAGTTCATCTTCGAGAGGTCTTGAACATCGATCAAACTTCTCATCTTCTTGAACTTGATTCTTGCTAAGGCTTTTTTTAGTATGTCCGCACATTGTTCTTCTCCAGATACAAACTCCACTTCGATTTGTTCATTTTCTACACATTCTCGAATGAAATGGTAACATTTGTGGATGTGTTTGCTTCTTCCATGAAATACGGGATTTCTAGTGAGTGCAATAGCTGATTTGTTATCAACGCGTATTGTCGTCTTCTCATAACTTCGTCCCATTATCTCACTCAACAAGTCTTGGAGCCATATTGCTTGCTTTGCGGCTTTCGTTGCTGCCATGAACTCGGCTTCACAAGATGATAACGCAACTGTATGTTGTTTCTGAGAACACCAAGTGATTGGTGATTCTCCAAAATAAAACACATGACCGCTTGTGCTCTTTACATCATCGAGATCCACATTATGACTACTGTCACTGTACCCAATGATGTTCTTTGTTCCTCATCGTTTGAATGTCACGCCGAAAGCAGATGTTCCTTGGAGATATCGCAAGATCTGTTTTAGTGCGGTACTATGTGAATTTCTTGGATCCTGCATATATCTACTTGCTACTCCCACTGAGAATGCAAGATCTGGTCGTGTGTGCAAGAGATACCTTAGGCAACCTATTCTTCTTCGGTACATAGTGGCATCTTCGGGTTCTTCTTCGTTAGCTTTAGACAACTTCAAACCAAACTCCATTGGGATTTGAGTTGGATTGCAAGTGTCTAACCCAGTCTCTTCTAGAATCCGACGAGCATATGCTTCTTGTTTCATCTCAATTCCTTCTTCGCTTTGATTTACTTCTATGCCGAGGTAATATGTGAGTTTTCTAAGGTCTGACATTTCGAATTTAGATGACATTCCTGTTTTGAATTCTTGAATGATTTCCAGCGAGTTTCCTTTTACGAAAAGATCCTCAACGTATACGGCAACTATGAGAAGCTTAACTCCTTCTTCCTTACGATACACATCACTTTCTTTTGAATATTTTTTGAATTTCATCCCTTTCAAAATATGATCAAGCTTAGTGTTCCATGCTCGTGGAGCCTGTCTCAAACCATATAAAGCCTTTGAGAGTTTGAAAACCTTATGTTCTTCTCCCTTCTTTTCAAACCCTTCAGGTTGAGACACGTACACATCTTCGTTTAACTCCCCGTGTAGGAATACAGTCTTGACATCGATATGATGTATCTCCCATCCGTGAGAAGCAGCTACTCCCACGAGCAATCTAATTGTTTCAATTCGAGCTACCGGTGCAAATACTTCGTCAAAATCAATCCCCTCCTATTGAACATATCGTTTTGCAACAAGTCTAGCTTTGAATCTGTTTATTGTGCCATCTGCATTTTTCTTGATTTTAAATATCCACTTGAGACCGATAATCTTTACCCCTCTTGGTTTATCAACTAAAGTCCAAGTCTTGTTCTTGTCAATTGAATCAATTTCTTCCTGACAGGCTTGTGTCCATTCAATTGAATCTTTAGCTTCTTAATAACTTATTGGCTCTTCATTGATTGATAATAGGAGTCTCTCACATTCAATATCAGCAAGAAGAACGTAGTCATCAAGATGTCTAGGACGATTTACTTGTCTTCCTGATTTCGTAAACAGAGGTTGTTGATCCGTATGGTCACTTTGATTTTCCAGAGATTCTTTGTGAGATTCATTGTCGTCTTGCTGTTCCTGTTGAGCTTCAGTTGCAGGAATGGGTTCGGTCTGACTATTACCATCCACGTATGGTCCCTTACCCTCATCCGAGACTTCTCCCCAAGTCATTCAAAATATTTCCGGTTCGCTATTTTCCTCTGAACTTGCTCCCTTCCAATTCCAACTAGTCTTTTCATTGAAAACCACATCTCGAGTTATAATGATTCTTCTAGTTTTCGGATTATAGAGCCTATATGCCTTGGATCCCGGCTCTATCCCGAGGTGTACTAGTGCTTGAGAACGATCATCAAGTTTTTTCAAGTTCACGGACTCAATTTTTGCGTGAGCGAGACACCCGAAAACTCTAAGATGACTAATACTTGGTTTATTGTTTCTCAAGCATTCGTAGGGAGTTTGATTATTCAACGCTCTTGCAGGGACTCAGTTGATCACGTAAGTTTAGTGACGTACAACATCTCCCCACAAGTAATTTGGAACCCTCATTGCCTTGAGAATGCTTCTTGTCATCTCCATCAATGTACGATTTCTTCTTTCGACTACTCCATTTTGCTGCGGGGTGTATGGAGCTGTCAGGTGACGTTTAATCCCGTTTTATTGCAAAATTCTTGGAACTCTCCTGAAGTAAACTCTCCACCTCTATCTGTACGTAATGTCATGATCATCTTCTCACATTCCTTCTCCACAATGTTCTTGAATGCTTTGAACTTTTCAAACGCTTCACTCTTTTCGTTTAGCAAGATCGTCCACATATATCTTGTGTAATCGTCAATGATTACAAAGATATACTTATTATGAGCTAGGGTAGCTGGTGATATTGGTCCACATATATCTGCATGAAGAAGTTCCAAAGGTCGTGTGGAACGATATTGTGTTGCATTTGGGAAGACTTGACGGGTTTGCTTTCCAACTAGACATGACTCGCATAGTTGGTTTTTACTTTCAATCTTTGGTAAGCCACGAACCATCTCAAGCATTAACATACTTTTGATAGTTTTAAAACTGATATGACCGAGTCTAGCATGCGCGATTCTTGAGTGCAAGCAAGTCGGCTTTCCAATCTTGAAATTTATCTTGTAAAGTCTATTAGGAGACCTTTCTACTCTGATCAAGAGTCTTCCATTCGGATCATGCAATGTTAGATAGTTCTGCTTCATTCTAACATCGCAACCATACTCGGTAACTTGGCCTAAGCTAAGTATATTACTCTTTAGCTCAGGAATAAAGTAGATATCAGGTATGAGTTTATGTTCGCCTGTCCTTCCTTCGAATAGGATTGATCCTTTTCCACTAATATCAACGCATGATCCGTCTCCAAACTTTACCTTTCCTTTGATGTTATCATTCAATTCTAGGAAGAATGATTTAACACCAGTCATATGATTGCTTGCTCCGTTATTTAAGTACCACGTTCCTTCTTCCCCCCTTTCATTCTCATATTTCTTCGGTATTACGTTTTCTTCATTGAGAAACACGATCTCATGCATGTAGAGTGCTGCGTCTGCTTCTGTTGTCTCTACCATGTTTGCTTCTTGTTTTTTTTTTCTCTCACGACAAACAGAGGCGAAGTGACCAGGTCTATCCATCTGTAGCAAATCACTGTTGATCTGTCCTTTTTACCTTTGGTTTGATCTTCATTGGTTTGATTATCGCGTCCCCTGCCTCGCCCTCTGTTTCCTCTACCCCCTCGTCCTCTGTTTCCTCTACCTCCTCGTGAGTTTGAGGAACTTGTTTGATATGATCTTGCGTACAACAACTTTCCTTGAGTATCATCTTGGTTTTCATTGTCGATGATTCTCTCTTCATAAGCTTTGAGCCTTCCAACTATGTCTTCAAACCCCGTTGTCTTCAGAACAAGGACTTGCTCGAGGGAGGCTACGATGTGAATAAATTTGTTTCTTGGCAAACTATTGAGAAATTTCTTCACAAGTCTTGATTCCTCCACAGCTTTAGCCTCACAGTCTGTGTAAACCCCTAACGATTTACAAATCGCCACACAATTCTCCGTTACTTTCTCCGAATATTGCTGTCCCGTTAACGGCAGTTTCATCGTCACTTTTATGAATTTCTCAAACGCACTTAAACTCCAACAAAAATAATCATAAATTGATAGAAAAAAGAAGATAATTAATTAATGACGGTCAAATCAAATCAGTTGGTCTAACTAAACAAAATAAATCATAATTAATCAAATCAGTTGGTCTAATTAATTAATGACGGTCAAACCAAAAAAATCATAAATTGATAGAAAAAGAAGGTAATTAATTAATGATGGTCAAATCAGTTGGTCTAAACAAATTAAAATCCCTTTTGACTTAAAAAAACACTTAGCATGACGTGTCCCTAAAGTAAGTGGTGTAAGGAATCACCTGTGACTATTTCACGGAAAAAGGGACGGATTCCGTTAACTCCTCAATAGTTTTGCCTTTCCACTTAACGGAGAGTGACGGGACGGCGAAAGCGTCTAGGTAAACTCCGATGACGGTGAAAATCACGAATTTTCCTTGGATATCTAACCCTCGCACCCCTGCGTAAGTTAGCAGCGGAGCAGGAAAAGTCAAAGAAGAGTCAACAAAACGCAGAACAAAAAAAGAAGAAGGCAAGAAGAGCAGAGGAATCAAACAGCGTTCGAACCTGCGCCACCGAGGAAGAGTGGATTGGAGGAAGCCGGTGAATTGACGAATGGTGGAAAAGTAACGGAATCGACTTGAAGTTTCGTGACGGAGGGTAACTGTGCGGAATAAGACATGGTTTGAGTTTGGGGTTAAGTTTGATGATAATAATGTAAAAGCAAGAGGTTTGTTGTTTTTTTGGATGTGAAATTTATAAGAGAAGAGGGAGGTAGGTAGCAATAGCAATAGCCAAGGGCGGACCCACACGTTAATGACGGTCAAATCAGTTGGTCTAAACAAATTAAAATCCCTTTTGACTTAAAAAAAACACTTAGCATGACGTGTCCATGGGCGGATCTACTGTTCACAGGGTGGGAACAAGTGCCACCACTCAAAAAAAAATTTTATTAGTACTTGTTTTTTAAAAAAAAAATTTATTAGTACTTGTTTTTTTAAAAAAAATTATGCCACCACTAAATTTTTTTTTTTTGCCACCACATAACTTTTTTTTCTGATTTAAGCCTAAAAGGCCACCTAGCATTTTTTTTCTCTATTTTATAAAAAAACCCATTTTGTTATAAAATAATCAAAATTTAAAAACTGTAATCAATTAATTATTAACCAATCTTTACAAATTAAATAAAAACCCTAAAGAAAAAACGTTTTCTAATTGAGTTTTCTCTCCCAGGCCCTCTTCCCTAGGTAGTTCCCATCTTCCTTGTTTTGCCCCCTGTTTTACTATTATCTACCCTATTTTTCCCGAAATATAAACTTTTTGAAATCCAATCCACCTTTGGTTTTCGTGAAACCGGGGTTCCACCCCCGACTTCATGTCTGAGGGTCCTCTCTTTTGCCGGTAAGTTCCCTTTTCACAATCGCCACTCTTCTTCACGACCGTTAGTCTTCGGAGCTCCCTTATCTGTTTTCCCGAAGAAAAGACCGGCTGAAGGGTTTCCTCAATCCTCTCCTCTTTTACTCTACTGAACCCTTCACAACCCACAGTTTCTCTCACGGTTGGTAAAACCGTTCAAAATCCTTGCTAAAACTCAACAGCTTTGACCGAGCTCTGCAAAATGTCTCGAAGAATCCCCTACTGTGATAAAGGAAAGGATATCGCCACCTCAAGCAAACCTCCAAGAACGGTTAGGGTCAAAGTCCTGAACTCGGACAACTCGGCGTTGATGGAAAAGCACTCCCTCACTCTTGTAGGAAGAGTGACTCACCAGAAGTACCAAAAAGTCTGGTCTATCATCCATTTCTTCACCAACCGCTGGAAAACGTCAGTCCGACCTATAGGTGCAGACCTAGGTCAAGGAAAATTCAAGTTTCAATTCGCAAATGAAGAAGATTTGCAAATGGTGCTTGCAAACAGACCTTACCACTTTACCAAATTGATGCTAATCATCCAGAGATGGGAGCCTACTATCTCCCCTTCTTTCCTTTCGCAAATACCGTTTTGGATAAATATACAAGGTATCCCTGTCCATCTTTGGACCCCTGAAACCATTCAAAGTTTGGGGAACTCCTTAGGTTTCTGCGAAGAAGTTGAAATATCGACTCTCTTAGCAAGGATAAGGGTTCACATCGACGGCCTGAAACCCCTCATTACCACCTCTATTGTGGAATACCCAAACGGAGATGAAGTTTTGGCAGATATGGTCTACAAAAAACTCGAAAGGCATAGCTCTCTATGCATGATGCTAGACCATGAAGACAAAGAATGTCCGTAGCTCTGCCCTCCTGCGGCAAAGTTCCCTTCCCCTGGTAGTAGACAAACTCCTGAGGCATCGCGCCTCATTCAATCAGAAGGAAACCCCAAAAGAGATGCCCCTGTTGGCAGAGATTGGGAATGAAATCACAGAAGTTATGACACCTCAAGAGAAACCTCACATTATCCCAAACATCATAAGGGCAGGAGCCGGGGGTCCCCTGAAGATAGAGAGCATGTTGGGATATCTCGATATGAGAGAGTGTCTATGGACAGCTATGAATCCAGGCGTTATCATTCGTATCCGAAAAACCAAGATCCCCCGGCTGGGAGAGATAAAAGGAGCAGCTATGCTGCCTCGAGGCCGGGGAAAGCGGAAAGAGTAGAAAACAAAGAATCTTCAACCTTTAAATAGTCTCGATGGGAAAGAGTAGAATCTTCAAGGTCAAGTAGATCGAGAACTGATTTAAATGCAAATCCAGTAACTCCTCCTCCAATTATTACGTAGGAGGCGATAAATGAAGCTATTGGTGAAGTTAGAGAAGTCATGAATCGCTATGCTAGTTGCCCAGATCCGACTGAGAGCGCTGCTAGGAGAGAAAGATGTCGGCAAGCGGAGGAAACAGGACAAATAGAAGAGACTGCAAGACAACTGGTTCAAGCTGCCTTAGCATCTAAGCCTCAAATAGTGGAAGCTCCTGAATTTTCCCAAGAGAGAATTCCCGCAACTAAAGGACTCGGGACAGCAAATCTAGAGCCTGTAGCTTCTGGGAGGGAGAGTAGAATGATTATTGCTGTTCAACCAAAGCGAAGACCAGGGAGACCCCCTGGGAAAAAGAAGATACATGTGAGCCCAAAACCTCTCCCCGGAGCAAGTTCAAAGAAGAGGAAAGCCAAACAAATTATAAGCTCACCTCGCAGGAAGCTCATTGTAGACTCGGATAGCCAGAGGCAGGAGGGATCTCGTATGTTTGAAGAGGGAGGACCAAGCAATGTAAATCATCAGCTAGAGGTGACCAATTTGGGGCCTAAACCCCCAACAAACAAAATCATCCCGAAAATAAGGAGGAAGGCAATGGATTTTCTTTCTCCATCAAATCCTCTTCCTTAAAGATAGCTAGATGGAACTGTCAAGGGTTGGGGAACCCCTTGACAGTTCAACGGATCCGAGAAATCAGGCTTGGCGTGTTTCCAGAGATCCTATTTCTTTTAGAGACAAAAATATGGAGGCTTTCGTCATGCGGAAGCTCAAATGGATGAACTATGGGCATCATCATCTTGTTCCCCCACACGGCAGAGGAGGAGGCGGCCTTGCGCTTTTCTAGAAACATAACCTTGATCTACAAATCCTCTCGTCGTGTGATTTCTTCATTGACTCGAAACTACAATATGAAGGGAAAACTTTCTTCATCACCCTGGTATATGGTGACCCGGAGAGACAAAACATGAAAGCAACCTGGGAGAAGCTCACCCAACTAGCAGCTGATAGAGAACCTCCATGGTTTCTCACTGGGGATTTCAACGACATTATCGACAACTAAGAAAAGCCAGAAGGACCAGTCAGAGCGGAAGGTACTTTCATTGACTTCCGTTCTTTCCTGTCTGAGAATGACCTTTAAGATCTACAGTACTCCGGAGTGTGTTTCTCCTGGAGAGGAACCATACATGAGCATCTGGTTCGATGTCGGCTCGATAGAGCTCTAGCCAATAGTGCCTGGGCAGAGATTTTCCCGACGGCCAGAAGTGAATATCTGAGGTTTGAGGGATCAGATCATCGGCCGATCATTACTCACTTTGATCTCTGTAGGAAAAAGAAAAGGGGAACCTTTCCATACGACAGTCGACTTAGTGAAAACGATGAGGCGAAATTGATCATCAAAGACTCCTGGGGCAGAGGCCCACCCTGTGCAGAGGCCCATAAGTTAACTAAATGTAAATGGGCCCTAGTGGATTGAAACAAAGCCCAGCACATCAATAGTCAAAAACGAATCGCAGATAACAAAACGAAGCTTGAAGAAGCTATGGTGGCCCCGATAAATGACTTTTTGCTCATGAACAAACTGAATGATGAACTTGTGAAAGCTTACAAAGCAGAGGAAGAATTCTGGAAACAACGCAGCCGCATTATGTGGCTAAGCCTTGGAGATCGCAACACATGGTATTTCCATGCCATCGCAAAGGGCCGGAAAGCTATCAACAGTTTTTCCGTTATCGAAGATGACTACGGAGTCCCAAAATTCGAAGAAAATCAAATCGTCGATATGGTTGTTTTTTACTTTAAAAAGCTGTTTTCGTCTGAGGATGGTAATAGAAGCCAAATAGTGGAAGAAGCGATAAGCCCAAAAATCTCTGAGGAGACAAACCGACGCCTGATAGCCGATCCATCGGCAGAGGAAATAAGACAGGCGGTCTTCTCCATTCATGCCGACAAGTCACCTGGGCCAGATGGGTTCTCAGCTAGCCTTTTCTATTCAAACTGGAATACGGTAGGGCAGGAAATAGTTTCTGAAATCCATGAGTTTTTCTCCACTGGTGTCCTCCCTAGTTCAAGCAATGAAACGTTCATCAGGTTGATTACAAAGGGTCAAGGACCAAAGAAGATGGCAAATTACAGACCGATAGCACTTTGCAATGTCTACTTCAAAATCATTTCAAAGCTGCTGACAAGGCGCCTTCAACCGGTGCTAACGGATTTAGTTTCAGAAAATTAATCAGCCTTCATTCAGGGTAGAGCCATTGCTAATAATGTGCTCATTACTCACGAAATTTCTCCACTACCTTAAAACCTCAGATGTTAAGAAATTCTGCTCCATGGCGGTAAAAACTGACATGAGTAAGGCGTATGATCGTCTTGAGTGGGAGTTTATCATATTAGTGTTATCCCGGTTTGGTTTCCATCATCGTTGGGTCAACTAGATCATGCAGTGTGTTAGCACAGTGTATTATTCCTTTCTGATAAATGAGGGGACAAAGGGAGTTGTATTACCATCGAGAGGTATTAGGCAGTGGGACCCCTATCTCTCTATATATCTTCATTTTGTGAAGTGAAGTCCTGTCGGGCATGTGTTTAAAAGCTCAAGTAAATGGCACTTTGGTGGGTTTGAAAGTGGCTAGAGGAAGTCCAAGAATCAATTGTCTGGTCTTTGCAGATGATACAATGTTTTCTGTAATACTAGTGTGGAAAACACTGAAACTCTTCGCACCATCCTCAGAAAATACGAAGAAGCCTCGGGTCAAGCTATTAACCTGGAGAAATCTTCTATCAGTTTTTCCAGATTGACACCTCCTGACATCAGAGAGAGAATCAAGTCCTCTTTAAATATCCGTAAAGAAGGCGGTGTGGGCAAGTATCTAGGGCTCCCTGAAAATTTTGGAAAACGGAAGAAGGACCTCTTTACGGGTATAGTTGATAAGATCCGACAAAAAGCCATAAGTTGGTCCTCAAGATTTCTTTCAGGGGCGGGGAAATTGGTCCTTCTAAAAAGTGTACTGTCTTCTATGCCGACTTATGCGATGTTATGTTTCAAGCTTCCTGGATCCCTATGTAAAATGATTCAATCAGCATTAACCCGGTTCTGGTGGGATGCAAATATAAAGAAAAAGAAAATGTGATGGGTTTCATAGGAAAAACTCTCACAGCATAAGTCCAATGGGGGTCTGGGCTTCCGCGACATAACATGTTTCAATGATGCTCTGCTTGCCAAACAAAGCTGGAGACTACTTAACAACCCTAATACCCTTCTTGCTCGGGTCTTATTTAGTAAGTATTGCATCAACTCTGAATTTTTGACTTGTGATTGCCCTGCTTCGGCTTCACATGGCTGGAGAAACATCATATCAGGCAGAGATCTACTGAGTAATAATATAGGATGGGCAGTTCGTAATGGGAAATCTATCAAAGTCTGGAGTAATTTTTGGCTCTACTCTTCCTCGCAAGTGGCCCTGATGGGCCCCTGTAAGGTGGGAGAAAGGGACCTGCGTGTGGCAGATCTTATAGACGGGACAAACCTATCTTGGAATAGGCAGAAAATTCAGCAACTTTTACCACTGTTAGAATATGAGATCATGGCTCTGAAGCCAAGTTTTCTCGATGCAAGAGATAGGAGAATTTGGTTAAAGGACAAATCCGGAAGATACTCTACGAAATCTGGGTATTATGCATCACAAGAAGCCTTAAACCAGAAACAGGTTGTTAGCTCCCTGAACTGGAACTCTGACATCTGGGCTCTTCATACCGCACCAAAGATTAAGACCTTCCTATGGAGAGCGGCAAGTGGGGCTCTCTCTGTCGGGGAGCGATTGGCGGAAAGAATCCCTGAAGTCAATTTACCTTGCCCTCGGTGTGGTGGAATAGAATCGGTTTTTCACCTCCTCTTTCAGTGTGATTTTGCAGGAAAATTATGGGAAGCAGCCCCTTTCTCTTCTGAGATTGGAACATGTCAACTCCCTAACTTTGATAATATGTGGAAAGAGGTGAAAACCTCGGCGTGTTTACCTCCTGTGGGACTAGTCAAAGCGAACCTAGCTCCTTGGCTTGCCTGGAATATATGGACGGCCCGAAACAATTTAGTATTTAATGACAAAGTCTTCTCGGTGCTAGAGATCGTGAACAAGGCGGTGCGAGAAGCCAGAGAATGGCAAGAGGGGCAACTGTGTAAACCCAAGGCTGTGGTGCCGTTGGTGACGGTTTCTTTCTCCTTTTAAAAGCCCCTATCCTGAGTTTCTTTGCCAAACAGACGCTGCTTGGAACAGTGAGCAGAAGAGGGCAGGGCTCAGTTGGGTGCTGAGTAACCAGTTTTAAAAAGCCACGCGCACCTTTTTCCAAGTATCGGAGTTTGTCAACTCCCCGCTATTGGCTGAAGGATTGGCGATCCGTGCAGCTCTTTCTCAAGCTGCAGCTGAAGATATAAGGAACATTTCGGTAGAAACCGATTCCTTAACCTTGGTCAGAGCCATCAACTCAAGCTCTGAAATTTCGGAACCTCATGGTAGTCTAGAAGACATAAATCTACTTACTAGAAGTGTTGATGTTATCTCTTTCAAGTTTATCCCTAGGATCTCGAATGTAATTGCTGTTTCGTTAGCAAAAAACTCTTTGTTTACTGCTGGTGCAGTTTCAGGTTGATTTAATGAAAAGGCTACGGATTGAACAAAAAAAAAAACCCTAATTTTATTTCTTCCAATTTTGCTTTCTCTTTCTTTCTTCCTTATTTGAATATGTAACAAATAAAAAGTGATAAAAATGTTTCAGATGATAAATGAGCGTAGGGTACTTTTGTAGAAGTTTTTTTTATTGTCATCACATTTGTTAAATTTTATTTCGAATTTCGTATAAAATTTGTCTACTTGTTACCGTACTTTCAAGTAATAAAATTTGTCTACTTGATACCCGATTTGAAAAAACAAGTACTTGTTTTTTCAAGGAAAGTACGGGACAAGTAACGGGTACGGGACAAGTATCAAGTAATTGTGCCCACCCCTATGTAGTGTACCAAAGTTTTGATAAAGTAGCTTATTGTATTAGATTTGGGACCTTGGATGTAGGCATGGGCATTCGGGTCCATGGGTCGGGTTCTCGGTTCTCGGGTACCCGAAGTCGGAGAAGATAGGAACCGAATAGGACCCGACAAAAATTCGGTTCGGTTCGGGTCAATTTTAGGATTTTAAATGAAACTCGGTATAGAACCGAAAAAAATCGGGTCGGTTAGGGTCGTTTTGAACCTGAAATAACCCGAATTACCAGAAATAACCCGAAATAAATGTACCCGAATAACGCGAAAAACCCGAAAATACCGGAATATATATATAAATTATATTTTTCAGTGTAATTTTTTGGGTACCCGATCGGGTCTCGGGTAAAACCCAAACCGACCCGAGAACCGAAAATAATTTAGGGCATAACCGTTCGGGTTTTAGGAGAAAACCGAAACCAAACCAAACCCTATTTTTTGGGTCGGTTCGAGATTTTTTGGTCCGAGTTATATGCCTATGGCTACTTGGATGTGTGGGCATAAAAACCGGAACCAAAATATCTAAACTGAAATCGATCTGAAATATCCGAATCATAATTGATCCAAAATTGTTAAAATATCCATTGGATCCTACTCATTGATACTTGTAGGTATCGGGTAATAACAGAACCGAATCGAAAACATTCTGCGTACGCGAATTACCCAAAAATATTTTGGATACCCGAAATATAATTATATACTCAAAAGTATTAAATATATATCAGGTTTTTGGATATATATTCGGTATTATGGGTATATTTTCTTTAGTTTTGTTTTTGGTTTTCGGGTATATTTTCGGGTTTTTGGATATAATTTCAGGTTTTTGGGTATATTTTTGGATTTTTGAGTATATTTTAGATATTTCGTATAATAAATATCTGAAACCGATGAAGATCCGAAAAAGTTTAGGTATTTTCCTGTTCTTAAATCCTAGAAACCGAACCGAATATCCAAATGATCAGGGCTATGATAATGTTTTAGTTTGGACTGCTAAAATGAAAATTTGAGTCTTGTCATTTTGTTATTTGGAGTTGGGAATATTGTAGTATTAGACTATTAGTATATTATTTCATAGTATTGTTTTTAGTTTATTAAAAATGAAAATTATCTTTTATCCACCAAGGCTTCAACAAAGAGCGTAACTAGCGTGATATTATTTGCGAATAGTGGAGTTTGGCATTAATTTTGGGCTATTTGTTTTCTGTTTAATCTTTATAATATTATTTAAGAATATATTTTAAAAAATAAATTTCGTTTTGTAAGTTATTACATGAAATGTTATTACAAATAACAAAGAATAATTGAAATTGAAAAAGGATATAATAGTCTTTTAAAATTATTGATTAGAATATGGAAAATATATTTTTTGCATTAAATAGGTTATTTATTATTTAATTTCTTAATTATTGCTAATACTATATATTTTAAAATAATAATCAATTCCTATATATTCATAGAAAAAGATCTATTCAAAATCTTGCTATATTTTTCACTATAATTTATTATATTTTATTTGAATATATATCAAAACAAAAATTGAAAAATATTTTACTAATTTTTTAAAAAGTTATACGCAAAATTTTTTTTAAAAAAAAGAATTCATAGACTAACCACAAAAACTAGAATCATTTTACGGTGCATATTAGAGTTATGTTTTATGATTATAAGTTTTTGAGGTTTAACCCGAATAATATTTTAGTTCAGTGCAAAACGGGTTAAATACAAATTATTACAAATTGATAACTTTATCTATAATCATTAGTTATATATATTGTAAAATTCAGATAAAAATAATTTTTTTAAATTTCAAAATAATTTTTTTTTTTTTTAAATTACTTCACACTATAATTAGCGCGGATTAAATTCTAGTGGTATGTGTTTCTCAAAATTTTGCGGAAGACTACACAAAATGTCAAATTTCTTTTCTGTTTTTTTTTCTTTGGTAACTTTTTCTTGATTAGTTGGTAACGGTGGAACCTTCTTTACCAAACTCAATATATTTTCTTTTACAATTATTAAAGTGTAAGTATTGTTCTCGTCCTCGTTAGAGTAAACTGTATCGTTTTTTTGCTACAAAGAGTAAACTGTATCGTTTAGCTTCTGTATTGTTCACTTGAGCCGAACGATTTGCTATATTCTGATATACTCCCTCTGTATCATAAAGATTGATGTTCTGGATTTTTCACATATATTAAGAAAAAATATTAACTAATCATTTTTCTGTTTTTTTGTTTGATTAGTTTAATGCATGGTTTGGTATTAACACCACTTTTTTTATATAATTAATGTAGCCTTAAAAACTCATTTTTGGATCCCTTTATATTTCTACAAATGAGATCACATTACACAAAACCATTGAAATTTTGTTTAAAACAAATCAAACTTAGAGCCACAATTACGTTACTCAAAAACAATTTTTTTTTAGAACAGAGCCAAAACCAATATAATTATGTTACATTGATATGTATTTATATTGACATAGATTTACACCATTTAGTTAAATCATCTATTGCTTTTCATAGTTTTGATCTAAATTTACCACTTGATAGCAATGAAAGAGAATTTTTCATTGATTTGAATAAAAGTCCATCAAGAGAGTTTATTTCGGGTGGTGTATGATTTGATTATGTAAACATCCCTTGAATATTCTTCTTCTTCTTCTTTCATTTTTTTCCATGCCTTCTTCTTGCTTCATTTTGTTTTCATAAGAAAATTAAGGATTAAGAAGAAACAAAAATAATTCATATTGTACTTAAACATGAAATTTGACTTTTCACCTTTTCTCCCTAAATGCTGTAATTAATTAATTTTGTAAAAAGAAATTTAATTAATTAACTAAATGACTTTATAAATAAAAATGCATTAATTACAATATAGAACATCAACTTTTCTGATACAAAAATAAAAACCCTGAACATCAACCTTTCTAATACGGAGGGAGTATATGAATTAATGAACACTTTTGTACACATATTATCAATGGAACAAAAAATGACGTCAAATTAATTAGTAGAAGTGTAGAACATAAACACAATTCCCGATATTAGAACAAAATGAAAAAACACAATTCCCGATAATTGCAAACGGCAATACCGCATATATATATTTTTTTTTTGGTCATCTGATTTTTATATATGCAAGCAAAATGGATTACAAACAGATACAACTACTCGAAAAACTTTAAAAATAACTTTCAAGCTCTTACTCCTACACTGGGACACCTCTATAAAATATGGGACTTTACAAAAAAGTGAGCTTCTAAAGTAACTACTTGTAGGATCACAAAAAAACCATCAGGTAGAGGATCAAACCCTCTCATTCTCAAACAACCCATTAAGCCAGGACGGATGACTTGTAGCTACATATGATTGTAACCGAAAGTCTTGAGTAACGCTTTGAGCAATGAGATGAGCTCCTCTATTAGATGAATGACCCTCTAGTTACCATTTCCACTCCTGGATCGACCCCAATAAACTCGAAAACTCCAAAGCTTGATACCTAAAAGAAGGCCAAGCTTGAGGTCTATTCACAGCTCCAACCAACTCTGAAGCTTCCAACGCAAAGATAACTTTGTTCACTTTGTGACTAATCATACTCTCTAAAGCCCAAGTAACACTGATAAACTTAGCTTCTTCACAATTCTGAATGTTAGTGAAGGCTCTTTGAATATGTAACAAAACCACACCACAGTCATCTCCCAGAACCCAAGCACAACCTGAAATTATGTTTCTCTTAGACCAAGATGTTCCGATATTGCATTTCAATCATGACTGCGAAAGAGCTTTCCAGTTCATCCTTGCAATCCTAACATCAGGTAAAACATGTCTATTTTGACTTGACACCAGACTCACTTCTTCTCTTGGAACCACGTCTTGAGCAGCAACCCATTCCACAACATTTCCCCTGATGTTTTCCATTGATTCAATAACAGAAAATCTTTTACCTTCAAAGATGAAAAGATTTCTATTTTTTCAGATCCTCCAAATAATCCAAGGGAAGCTAATCCTCAGATTTTTAGGCCGTAACAAGTTATTCCTGTTCTCAAGAAAATGATAAATATTGGAAAAAACTGTGTTATTCTCCCAATCATTCTCCGGAGATGGATATTATGACATTGCCCAAACCTGTCTTGATAAATTGCAGGAGAATAGAACATGATTAATAGATTCTCCATCAAGACCACAAGATTGACATCTCCCATCAAGCTTCATACCTCTACGAGCAAGAAGGTCTGCAACCGGTAATGCACCACTCAAAACTTTCAGAGAAATTTTTTAATTTTTGGCTCAGTATGTAAAGACCATACTTGTTCTTTGATCACATTTAGAGAGGGTAAAGCAGAAGCTTCTTGCAACATAACAGATTTGTTTAACTGGCAAGCTAACCAGTAAACAGATTTAACCGAGAAATCACCACTCTTGTTGTGTTTCCAAACCATGAAATCCTCCTGAGAAACCACTGGTTTAATGCACAAGATTATATTAACATCAGCATGAACAAATAGATCTTCAAGCTTTTGCTGATTCCAATATCTATTTCTCACATCAATTAAATCCTTTACCATCAGATTTACATCAAACGTTCGGTTTCTTCTCCAAGGAGCACGCCTTCCATCATCATCTTCTAACCAACAGTCAATCCAAACGTTTATTGTGGCTCCATTTCCTACTCTCTTAACCAACCCATTACTTAACAAATCTTGACTATGGAGAATGCTTTTCCAAGCAAAAGAAGGCTTGTTTCCTCAAGGAGAATCAAGAAAATCATAACCAGGAAAGTACCTACTTTTCATTAACCTTGACAGTAAACATTTTGGAAACTGCAATAACCTCCATGCTTGTTTCGCCAAAAGAGCTTGATTGAAGAGCTTTATGTCTCTGAAACCCATTCCACCAAGATTTTTCGGAAGACATAACTTTTCCCAACTCTGCCAATGAATTTTCCTAGTATGCTCACAAGAACTCCACCAAAAATCAGCCATTGCACTTGACAAATTATCACAAGTTGTTTTTGGCAATTTGAAACACGACATTGCATGGATGGGCATGGCCATTGCAACTGATTTCAGCATTATCTCATTTCCTCCTTGAGATAAAGATCTCGAGTACCAACCTAAAAATTTGGTCTTCATTCTGTCTTTCAAGTAGTTTAACATCTTAATCTTTGATCCACTAAAAAACTCCGGAATACCTAAATAAGACCCAGCCCCACCTTCATTGAGGATGCCTAACTTTTCCTGAATTTCTTTTTTCACCTCAATGTTCATGTTGGATCCAAAGGTTAAAAAAGACTTGTTTAGATTGATGGTTTGACCAGTAACATCACCATAAATGTTGAGAATGTTTTGCAACTCAGAACTCTGATCTCTGGAGGCCTTACAAAGGAACAGACTGTCATCAGCGAACAAAAGGTGATGAACAGCTGGACCTTGATCTGAAAATTTAATTCCATCTATTTTACCTCCCTGATGAGCGCGATTCAAGAGATGAGTGAGGCCTTCAGTGCACAAAACAAAAAGAAACGAAGATAAGGGATCTCCCTGTCTAAGACCTCTCTCAGGGATGATCATCCCATAAGGCTGATCATTGATCAAGATTGAATACGTGACTGTTGAAACGCATATCATGACCCAATTGATCCATTTTTCGTGAAAGCCCAGTGCTTCAAGTAATTGTTAAATTGAAGCTAGTTTAACATGTAATTCGGATGAATAGTAAAAACGGGTGAATAGTAAAAACATATATTTAGTGTGTGGATTAGATTAGATTGGCACTGTTTAGCCACTGGTTGATTACTTGTAACACTACAAGAAAACATGCAATTTGCAACGATTTTTTGCGACGATTTTAATTCGTTGCAAATTGCCATCGGTTTTGCGACGATTTTACGACGATTCTAAAAGACGTCGTAAAATCGTCGCAAACTTGGGACGAAAAGTTTCGTTGTAAAATCGTCGCGAATTAGCGACGATTATACAACGATTACCGACGACTTTACGACGATAATCAAAATCGTCGTAAAATCGTTGTAATTTAGCGACGATTTACCGAGGTTTGTATAAAACGTTGCAATATCGTCGTAAAATTACCCACGAATTAGCAATGATTATTATAAGTTGAATTTTACATCGATTTCCCAACGATTAATAAGTTAGGTGAGCACGTTTTAAGCTCACGGTGTCCGGTTAGGTAAACATGTTTAATATCGTTGTAAAGTCGATGTAAACATTTTTAAATTCGTTGTAAAATCGATGTGAAATCGATGTAAAATCGTAGGTAATTCGATGGTAATGAAAATAAAAATCTATATATAGTGGCCAACTTCATAATAAAAATTTCATATTCAAAAACATTTATTTCTTTCTGACCAACAAAAAATGTCAATATACGAAATTAGAAGATGGATGTATAATCGTCTTGATTCAGAGGGATCGCTAACAAAGGAGTTCAGTGATGGGGTGGAGGGATTCATGCATCAGACAGGAAGTATACATAATACGATTATCAGTGGTAAGATGTACTGTCCTTGTGCCAGATGCTTGAATAGGAAATTTATCATTATCTCGAAGGTGTGGTCGCATATATTAAATAGAGGGTTTATGCCGCATTACTATATATGGTATTATCATGGAGAGGGTCATGGTGGAAATGCAGCTAGTAGTAGTAGCAATTATCAAGCATCGAATATTGATGAGTCAAATAATTTTAATCAATTTGATGATCATGCGGAGCAGCATGGTGAAGATAATGATAGGATTCATGACATGGTTACGAATGCATTTCATGAAACCGTAAGTACATTTGCACATGATCATCATGATGAGGAACCCAATCTAGATGCAAAATTTTTTTATGATATGCTAGATGCTGCAAATCAGCCACTCTACGATGGATGTAGAGAAGGACATTCTAAATTGTCGTTGGCGGCTAGGATGATGACTATTAAAACTGATCATAACTTAGCTGAGGTTTGCATGGATGATTGGGCTGATTTGATTAAAGAGTATTTGCCAGAGGACAATTTAGCTGCTGAAACTTACTATGAGATACAGAAGCTGGTTTATAGTCTTGGGTTGCCTTCTGAGATGATAGATGTCTGTGTTGACAATTGCATGCATTTTTGGAAAGATGATGATAAGTTGCTGGAATGTCGATTTTGCCATAAGCCAAGATATAAGCCGCAAGGTACTGGTCGGAGTAAGGTACCGTTCCAGCGGATGTGGTACCTTCCTATAACTGATAGATTAAAAAGAATGTATCAGTCTGAGAGGACAGCTGCATCGATGAGATGGCATGCAGATCATTTGCAAACAGATGAGGAGGTTACTCATCCTTCAGATGCAAAAGCGTGGAAACACTTTAAGACGGTACATCCAGACTTTGCTAGAGAGAAACGTAATGTGTATCTTGGTCTTTGTACAGATGGATTTAGTCCGTTTGGTATGTCTGGTAGACAATATTCTTTATGGCCAATAATCCTAACGCCTTACAACCTACCCCCAGATATGTGCATGCAAAGGGAATTTTTATTCATGAGTATTTTAATACCAGGTCCGAAGCATCCGAAGCGTTCCCTTGATGTGTTTTTGCAGCCTCTGATACAGGAATTGGAGCAGTTGTGGTATACCGGGGTTCGGACATATGATTTTGCAAGGAAAAAAAATTTTACAATGCGTGCGGTGCTTATGTGGACAATAAGCGACTTCCCTGCGTACGGGATGTTATCAGGTTGGACTACGCATGGGCGATTGTCTTGTCCATATTGTCTCAATCGGACAGATGCGTTTCAATTGAAACATGGTCGGAAAACAAGTTGGTTTGATTGTCATCGCCGATTTCTACCGATTCATCATGCATATCGAAGAAATAAGCGGTTGTTTAGAAAGAACAAAACTGTTCGTGTTCCTCCTCCTGTTTATATTTCCGGGGAAGATCTAGGATCAGAAATTGATCATTATGGTGCATTGGAAACAGTCAATCGTGGTGGAAATTGGCACACTCCAGCTAATATGCCGGATGGATATGGGGAGCATCACAATTGGCATAAGAAAAGCATATTCTGGAAGCTTCCGTATTGGAAGGATCATTTGCTTAGACACAATTTGGATGTCATGCACATTGAGAAAAACTTTTTTGATAACATCATGCATACATTGTTAAACGTGCGTGGAAGGACTAAAGACAGCGGTAAGTCAAGGTTAGACTTGCCTGATCTTTGTTGTCGGAATGAGTTACATATTACAAGCAATGGGAAAGCACTTGTCCCCATATTTCGAGTGGGTGCGGAAGAAAAGTCAGCTTTGTTCAAATGGGCGACATCTGATGTGAAGTTCCCGGACGGGTACGTATCTAATTTAGCTAAATATGTTGAGAATGGCCAAAAGTTTTCCGGGATGAAGAGTCATGACTGTCACGTCTTTATGCAACGACTACTTCCTTTTGCATTTGCTGAACTTCTACCAGGAAATGTACACGAAGCAATTGCAGGCATTGGAGGTTTTTTTCGGGATCTTTGTACCCGTACTTTGTCAGAAGATGTTATTGCACAACTTGATGCTAGTATTCCTATTTTGTTGTGCAACATGGAGAAAATATTTCCCCCAGCCTTTTTTGATGTTATGGAACATCTACCTATTCATCTACCTCACGAAGCAGAACTTGGGGGACCTGTGCAGTATCGATGGATGTACCCATTCGAGCGATTCATGGGACATTTGAAGCGGAAGGCTAAAAATCTAGCCAAAGTTGAAGGCTCAATAGTAGCAGGAAGTTTAACAGAAGAAACTTCTCACTTCACGGGGTACTATTTTGGCTCGAAGGTTCGCACACGGAAAAGGGCAGCACGGCGATATGATGATGGAGGTGTAGGCCGAACATATGCTAATGAAGGTGTCCCAGATATCTTTTCTTCAATCGGTCGATTATGTGGAAGAGTGAAGTCAGTTTGGTTTGCCAATGAAAAAGACCATCATAATGCACAAACGTATATCCTCTTAAATTGCGAAGAAGTTAGTCAATTTGAGACGTAAGTGTATAAACATACGTCTTATATATATGGCTAAATTATATATATGATAGCTTTATACCAATTACAAATACTTTTGTATGCAGTGAATTTGTTAGACAAGTCCGAGAAGTCATTGAAGGAATCTCAGACGATGAAATCAACAAGCGTAAAGATCAACATTTTGCCCCGTGGTTGAAGACGCAAGTACGTAAAATTTTAAGTACTAACTTGGACAATTAACCTAATACATATTTGATTACTTTTTTAATTAAATTAATTAATGAAATATAGGTCGAGTATGGGGATACCGCATATCCACTATGGTTCCATGAGTTAATAAAAGGCCCCATATCGAAGATAACGAGTGCACCCATGTATTGCACACGCGGATATATATTTCATACATTCAAATACGGAAATCAAAGAGCTACTGCCAACTACGGGGTATGTGTGCGGGGCGAAATAGATTTTTATGGAGTGTTGCAAGACATAATTGAAGTTGAGTACCCTGGTTGCTTAGGTTTGAAATGCGTTCTGTTCAAATGCGACTGGTTCGATCCAACAGTTGATCGAGGCGTCCGTAAGAACAAATTTGGGGTAGTAGATGTCAACCAATCACGACGTTACAATAAGTATGAGCCATTTATCCTAGCATCACAAGCAGAACAAGTCAGCTTTGTTCCATATCCGCGAGTTCGCACCACCCGTATCTCATGGTTATCAGTTATAAAAGTTTCTCCGAGGGGTCGAATTGTGGGGGTTGATGAGGAACTACCAATGCAGCAAGATCATTGCTCTGATATGCCAGAACTAAATGAGAGCAATGAAGACATCCTTTTGATAGATCCTCAAAACAGGCAAGTTGAATATCTCCCAGACGATACAGAGGAAGAAGATGAGGAAGATGAGTTCGAAGAAAGTGATGAACCAGATGATCAAGAAACGGATGTGTACTACGATTCGTCCGAAAATGAATCAGAGTGACCGCGCTAGCTAGTAATTATTGTGAATTTAATGTATTAATATAATATTGTGATCGAGTAGTTATTGTGAAATTTAAGTGATATGATTTCTATGAAATCCCTTAAACCCCAAACTAAATTCCATCTCCGATCTCCACTCATTTTCCGCCGTAGGTGCGGCGATTTATAAATTACGAGACATATGTGTCATGTAATTTATTAATTGCCCCAACAACGGTGGGAAATGAGTGGTGATCGGAAATGGGATTTAGTTTGGGGTTTAAGGGATTTCAAAGACATCTTCGCTAAATCGTCGCTAAATGTGATAGTCACTAATTCGATGCAAATTGGCGACGATTTAGCAACGAATATTGACAAATCGTGGCTAAATCGTCGCAAACAATGAATGTCGCAAAATCGATGCCAATTCACGACGATTTAGCAACGATTTGTCATAAACCCTAAACCCTAAACCCTTTGCCCTAAACCCTAAACCCTAACGTATTACCATCTCATTGTATTATGCATCTTTCAATGAAATTGATCGTGACTTTAGAGAATTGTCCGAAAATGAAAACTCGGTCAATCACAATAATATCCACAAACTGAATCATTGTATTAATAATCTCTAACATATACGCAAACTATATGATTTACTTATTTTTCAATATCGATGAACTTATTGATAATTTCATGAATTTGGATTTACAGTAAACATGTCAAGTTATTTATGGAACGTTGTATTCGACGGTACAATTTTGTACCTATACCCTAAACCCTAAAACCGATTTTACAAATATCCTCACTAATTCGATGCAAATTGGCGACGATTTAGCAACGAATATTGACAAATCGTGGCTAAATCGTCGCAAACAATAAATGTCACAAAATCGATGCAAAGTTGCGACGATTTAGCAACGATTTGTCATAAACCCTAAACCCTAAACCCTTTGCCCTAAACCCTAAACCCTAACGTATTACCATCTCATTGTATTATGCATCTTTCAATGAAATTGATCGTGACTTTAGAGAATTGTCCGAAAATGAAAACTTGGTCAATCACAGTAATATCCACAAACTGAATCATTGTATTAATAATCTCTAACATATACGCAAACTATATGATTTACTTATTTTTCAATATCGATGAACTTATTGATAATTTCATGAATTTGGATTTACAGTAAACATGTCAAGTTGTTTATGGAACGTTGTATTCGACGGTACAATTTTGTACCTATACCCTAAACCCTAAAACCGATTTTACAAATATCCTCACTAATTCGATGCAAATTGGCGACGATTTAGCAACGAATATTGACAAATCGTGGCTAAATCGTCGCAAACAATAAATGTCACAAAATCGATGCAAAGTTGCGACGATTTGTCATAAACCCTAAACCCTAAACCCTAAACCCTTTGCCCTAAACCCTAAACCCTAACGTATTACCATCTCATTGTATTATGCATCTTTCAATGAAATTGATCGTGACTTTAGAGAATTGTCCAAAAATGAAAACTCGGTCAATCACAGTAATATCCACAAACTGAATCATTGTATTAATAATCTCTAACATATACGCAAACTATATGATTTACTTATTTTTCAATATCGATGAACTTATTGATAATTTCATGAATTTGGATTTACAGTAAACATGTCAAGTTGTTTATGGAACGTTGTATTCGACGGTACAATTTTGTACCTATACCCTAAACCCTAAAACCGATTTTACAAATATCCTCACTAATTCGATGCAAATTGGCGACGATTTAGCAACGAATATTGACAAATCGTGGCTAAATCGTCGCAAACACTAAATGTCACAAAATCGATGCAAAGTTGCGACGATTTTGCGACGATTTGTCATTAAATATACCGCGTGTCGGTCAATTAAACTCCCGCATGTTTGAATGTCACAAAATCGTTGCAAATTTAGCGACGAATTAGCTACGGTTTAATTGCCTCGATACAGCGACGATTCGTCGCAAAATCGTTGCTAAATAGCGACGATTTTGTGACGACACGTCATCTTATATATACACGCGAGTTCCTTGCAAATTCATTTACAAACAAATAAAAAAAAACTGATCCTAACTTCTTTCCGAATTCCTTGCGAAAAAAGGTAAATTTTTTTTCCAATGTTTTTATTTAATTAGTATAGATAAAAATTAAACAATTTAGGTTGGTAGAAACGGTATCAAATTAGAAAAGATAGCAGACTGCCCGGATGTTTATAGATAGTAATTGTTTTTCATTTTTATGTAGATGGGCCAGCGTCGTGCACATTACGCTCAGTTTTTGCGAGATATTGGTGATGCTTCGGGTACTGGGTTGCCTCCGTCTTCTGAGGCTACAGAGACGGATTTTGTCCCGGTGACGCAACCTCCGCCGCCTCCACAACCACCTCAGATTCCGCAACCTGGAGGCCATGCCCCGGCCCCGTATGCACACATGACGGTTCATGATTTGCTTGCACAGCCGGGGCGTCATAGGCTTAAAAGATTAGATCCAGATCATACTGACGGGTCGGAATGGTAATATATATAAATATATATTTTTTACATTTATTTCTAACAATTCAAAATTTTACAATTTTTTTGTTTCAGGTTTGGAGTTGAATCCAAAGTTGGACGCACCGTTTCCGACATCATCAAGTCTTATTTTATCGAGCCGCATACCAATTTTACCTAGCTTCCTCTACACGTCAAGGAGACATGGTTCAAGATGTTTGCGGTACGTATGGAAAAAATATTTTTTTATCCTTTAATTATTTTAATTATATTTAGATATATATTTAATTTAATTTTATAAAATATGTAATTATTTTTGTTTCTCATGCAGCAAAAATATCACTGGGATCTTTCGCTTCATGGCGAGGTCGAAACTTTATTTCTCGAGAGGGTGAAGTTTCGTATCCAAGGCGTGGTTGGTGAGTGGAAGAAAGCATGGAAGAAGGATGGCGACGAAGCAAAGCCCCTGCACATGGATAAAGCCGTTTGGGACGGCTTGGTGCGGTATTGGATGGATCCGAAGTCTATCACGACTGCTGAGAAGTGTTCAGCTTCCCGCAACACCGTTGATTTGGACGGGAGACTCAAGGCTATGCCTCATACAGCTGGACAAACACCTTTTGCGGGTGTTCGTCTACAAATGGTAATTAAATTTATTTATTTAATTTACTTCGTCAATAACATAGTTTTTTTCTTTAGGCCGCCGAAGACGGAGGTGTACTCCCTCCGATGACAAGGGTTTTTGAGCGGACGCACCGGAAGAAGGATGGTTCCTTTGTTTCCGAAGCTGCCGAGCACATCTTCAATGAGGTGACTTCCAAAGTCACCGAACGAGAGACACAGCTCTCTCAACAGCTATCTCCCAGTGGTTCGTCGGTCATGTCTGGAGGGTTGACCACACCCGATATTGACCGGATCTTCGAGCAGGTATATAGAATAGTTAGTACTTATTAATTTTTAGTTTTTGATTTTATAAAGTTTTCTAATTGTAAATTTAAATATAGGTTGCCCCTAAGAGAAAGGGGAAGGTTGTCGGGATGGGATCTATTCGAGATGTCTCGGCTACTTCTTCATATGCTCCGCGACGACGATCGCCAGAAGATGATCCAGTCGTGTTACGTGCCACGATTACGAGTCTTCAGGAGCGGGTTGAGACCGAGTCTCATGCATATCAGGCGAGGATTGCGAGTCTTCAGCGCCGGGTTGAACAGGATGCTACGCAGAATGACGAACTCTTCGACATCTTGGCAACAGGAAACCCGACAATGCAGGCCATGCTACGGGAAAAACGAAGACTCCGAGCAGAGGCAGATGAAGCGGCAGCGGCAGAGGCAGCGGCAGGACCATCCAGTTCGTCGAGACGTCCCGAAGACGATGTAAATCTCGACGATTACGATATAATTATATAGATTTAGGATTTCGATTTCTAATTTTGGTTTTTTTTTGTAACAAATTATAATATTTTTTTTTATAAAATATTATTATATATTATTTTTATAATTTTTATCTTATAATTTCGAATTTAATAAAATTTTAAAAATAATTTTAAAAATAATATATATAAAAATCGTCGTTAATTTGATGGCTATTCGTGGCTAATTTACATCGAGTATACGACGAACCAACGACTAGTATTAGCAACGATTTTGCGACGAATTATTAGCAACGATTATACGACGATTTATGCGCAACGATTTTGCGACGATTCATTAGCAACGATTTGGCGACTATTATTTAGCAACAATTTTATGACGATTTATTAACAACGAATTAACGACGAAAATATTTTCCCATCGAATTAACAATGAAATATTTGCCATCGAATTTCCATCGTTTTTACGACGTATTTATATTCGTCGTAATTTCGATGTAATATTTACGACGATTTAGCGACGAACATTTACCGACGATTTAGCGACGAATTTGTTTCCCTCGCACTTTCCCTACGAATTTACGACGATTTGTGGTTTGCGACGATCAGTTAACGACGATCTAAAATTCGTCGCAAATTCGATGCAAATCCTCTTTTGCAACGATTTTACAACGATTTCGTTCGTTGCAAAATGGGTGTTTTCTTGTAGTGTAATGTCTTTATATTTGTGGAGGATATTCCTCTAAGATAATAAGAGATCAGATTAACATCAAATACTCTCTCTCTAATTCTCTCAATCCTGTTTCACTCTCTCTCTTGTTCTTCACCTGTTCTTCACAAATCATCACTCATAATCTCTAAATCTACATGGTATCAGAGCAGGTTGCTCCTTAAAAACCTTATTTCCGCAAATCATCAAACTTCATCTTGTTTTTCTTGACAGAAATTAAAGAATGGAGAATCAGAAATAATTTACTATTCATGTTGTTCTTAAGGGAGATAACTATCTCTTGTGGTCAAGACTTGCAAAAACAGCCATGCGCAGTAGAGGTTGTGGGAGCATGTTGTTTGCTCTCAAGAAGTGTTGAAAGACAAAGGAGGAAAAGCTGAAGCGGATGTTGGAGAAGTGGAATCTCCCATCAGATCCGGAACCAGCAAGGAGGATTCCAAGTGGATCCAGGAAGATCAGCTTGTTCTTGCTGTTCTTCAGAGCTCATTGGAGCAGTCTATCCTTGCAGCTTACTCATATGCTGAGACTGCAAAGGAATTGTGGGATACTCTCATGAGTGTCTATGGTAACACCTCTAATCTGAGTAGGATATTTGAGGTGAAGAAAGCTTTGAATGATCTCCAACAAGAGGAGAAGTCATTCAAATAGCTGTTTGGAGACTTCAGAGCCTTGTGGGTAGAGCTGGAGATGTTGAGACCTCCTACTATTGACCCAAAGGAGCTAGCTGAAAGGCGTGAGCAGGATCAAGTCTTTGGACTCCTTCTCACATTCAATGGACCGTTTAAAGGATTGATCCATCACATTCTGAGATTTGAGAAGCTACCCATCTTGAATGAGGTGTGTATGATGATTCAGAAAGAGGAAGGATCAAAGGGTCTCTTTAAGGGGACAAGTGAAGCTGCCCATGTGAGTCGAAGTACTTACCAGCAAGCTGAGAGGAAGAACATCTGGTGTAACCATTGTAAGATGAAGGGGCACACTAAGGACAAGTGCTGAACTATGTATCCGCATTTGAGGCCAGCAAGGCTAAAGGGAATGGGTCAGACATCCAGGGGCGTTGCTGGATATGCTGGAACTACTGATGATGATGTGGTGAGAAAGAGTGACTTGGATGCTCTCATCAAGAGCATTACAAAGTTATCAGAATCTGGAAAGAGTTTTATTGCCTCTAAAATTCAGAAACCTCTCATTGTTGATTCTGGTGCTTCTCATCACATGATTAGTGATTCCAAGCTCCTGTCTAATATTAAACCCCACGCTGGAAAGGTTACCATTGCAAATGGACAGGATATTTCGATTAGAGGAATTGGAGATTTAGAGCTGTTTAGTAAGAATTCAAAAGCTATATTCATGCCTGAATTCACCTCTAACTTGCTGTCGGTGTATAAGACAACTAAGGATCTTGATTGGTTGGCTGTTTTTAGTCCTGATGATGTGCAGTTTCAGGACATTAAGTCAGGGGAGATCATTGGGAAAGGCTGTACAAAGGATGGTCTATATGTTTTGGATAATACTCAATCAGTTGTTGCCACTCATTCTGCTCTGAGCTCCGATTGTACTAACTCTATTTGGCATGCTCGGCTTGGTTACCCTCACTCCAAAGCTCTCCAACTCGTTTTGCCGAACCTAGCTCAAGATCATCATGAATGTGAAGCATGTATTCTAGGAAAACATTGTAGAACTGTTTTTCCTGAATCCACTACTGTCTATGATGAGTGCTTTGATCTGGTTCATTCTGATGTATGGACAGCACCTTGCTTTTCTCGTGATCAATACAAGTACTTTGTTTCCTTTATTGATGAGAAGTCCAAATACACATGGGTTACCCTTATGCCAGCAAAGAGTTATGTTCATGAGGCGTTTTCTAAGTTCCACAATTATGATTCTACACAGTTTGGAGCTAAGATTAAGATATTGAGAAGTGATAATGGGGGGGGGGGAATACATGAGCAGCCAGTTTAAAGAACTGTTGGCAAAACAGAGGATTGTCCATCAAACATCTTGTGCTTATACTCCTCAACAAAATGGAGTTGCAGAACGCAAAAATAGACATCTAATGGAGGTAGCAAGGACAATGATGTTTGATAAGTGTGTCCCAAAGCAGTATTCGGGAGATGCTGTGATGACTGCATGCTATTTGATCAACCGGCTGCCAACCAAACACCTTGGAGATGTGTCTCCATATGAGGTATTAAACAAAACTAAACCAAGTATTAACCATCTCAAAGTGTTTGGCTGTGTCTGCTATGTCTTCGTTCCAGAAGCTCAAAGAAACAAGCTTGAACCCAAAAGTATCAAGTGTATGTTTGTTGGCTATTCTCCCACTCAGAAAGTATACAAGTGCTATAATCCAGAGACTAGGCGTGTGTATGTCTCTAGGGAAGTCAAGTTTGATGAGAAAAAGGGTTATTTCAGTGAGAAGAATTGGGATAATCTGAAGAATATGGTTTCTCCTGGGTTTAATCGAGCTACTGCCTTGAAATTCATTCTGGATGGTCTAAACACTCTAGTAAGTCCGAGGAGTACATCTCAATCTGAGAGTGAAGGAAGCATGCAGAATGAGGGTTTAGCTGGTGATGATAATATAGGAAGTGATGGAGGTGATACTGAAGAAAAGACTTATACCCAGGAATCTGATGAGAATGATGAAGGGGGAGAAACTCAAACAGATGGGTCAACTCCAGACTGGGATGCTGTAGTTGAAGATTCTGAAGAGACATAATCAGATCAGGAATCAGTTCCTCCCTAAGAAGAAGTGAAAGATTGAAGTTTGGGCCTGAGAATTGGAAAAACACAAAAGTGTATCACAATAACCAGGCTGTAGCTCACCCTATTCAAGGGTATTGCTCAGTTGCTCATCTCCCACAAGAATACCAAGCCTTTCTCTTCAAGATCGATCAGCACAAAGTGCCAAATACCTATGAAGAAGCTTGTTTAAGTGAAGTTTGGGTTAAGGCCATGCTGGAAGAAATCGAATCCATGAGGAAGAATGGAACTTGGGATATGGCTGACCTACCTGATAACAAGAATCTTGTGGGCTGCAGATGGTTGTGTACAATTAAATACACTAGCTCTGGAGAGATTGAGAGGTACAAAGCTCGGCTTGTTGCCAAGGGGTATACTCAAAAATATGGAGAGGACTACACATAAACCTTTGCTCCAGTAGCAAAACTTCACTCTGTACGTGTTCTTCTCTCTATTGCTACTAATCTCTCATGGGATCTGTGGCAGATGGATGTCAAAAATGCCTTCCTCCAAGGAGATTTGGAAGAAGAAGTTTATATGGTGCCTCCTCAGGGGGTTTCATGATCCTGCCAACAGTAGCAAAGTGTGCAAACTCAAGAAAGCCATATATGGTCTCAAGCAGTCACCAAGGGCTTGGTATCACCGCTTGAGTAGCTGCCTTCTTATGGATGGGTTCCGTAGATCAGAGGCTGATCACACCTTGTTCACAACTCAGGGGAAGGATGGTATTGTCGCTGTTCTCATCTATGTTGATGATATAATCATCACTGGTGACAATGTTGATGGGATTAAGCGGACTAAAGAGCTCCTCAAAGCGTCTTTTGACATCAAAGACTTGGGGGAATTAAAATACTTCCTTGGGATTGAAGTTTGCAAACTAAAAGAGGGGATATTTCTCTCTCAAAGGAAGTATGCTCTGGACCTATTATCTGAGACAGGGAAACTTGGTTCTAAACCTTGTAAAACGCCTATCGAAGAGAGCTACAAAGATGAGCCTAAGGGGGAGCATGTTGCAGATATAAAACAGTACCAAAGAATGGTTGGTAAGCTGATTTATCTCACCATTACTAGGCCTGATATTTGCTTTGCTGTGAATCAAGTAAGCCAGCATATGCAAGCTCCTACAAGACACCATTGGAAGATGGTTGAGAGGATCTTGAGATACTTGAAAGGCTCACCAGGCAAAGGCATATGGATGGGTTGCAATTCAAGCACTGATATTGTTGGATATTGTGATGCAGATTGGGCAGGAGATAAAGTTGATAGAAAGTCTACAACTGGTTAATGCACGTTTGTTGGAGGAAATGCAATCACTTGGGAGAGCAAGAAGCTGAAAGTCATCTCTCTCTCAAGTGCTGAAGCTGAGTATATAGCAATGAGAAACATCACAAAGGAATTAGTCTGGTTAAAGGCGCTCCTCAAAGATCTTGGAGTGGAGTCACCTGAACCGATCGTGTGATCGTGTTGCATTGTGACAATCAAGCAGCAATACACATTGCTTCCAACTCAGTGTTTCATGAACGAACTAAGCACATAGAAGTGGACTGTCACTATATCAGGGAGAAGGTTCAAGCTGGGATCATTATTCCTTCATACGTAAAGAGCTCATATCAGGTTGCTGACATCTTCACCAAGGCGACAACTTCAAAGGTGTGTGATGAGCTTCATTGCAAGATAGGCTTATTGGATCTCCATCAGCCAATCTTGAGGGGGAGTGTTAAACTGAAGCTAGTTTAACATGTAATTCGGATGAATAGTAAAAACGGGTGAATAGTAAAAACGGGTGAATAGTAAAAATAGATATTTAGTGTGTGGATTATATTAGATTGGCACTGTTTAGCCACTTGTTGATTACTTGTAATGTCTTTATATTTGTGGAGGATATTCCTCTAAGATAATAAGAGATCAGATTAACATCAAATACCCTCTCTCTAATTCTCTCAATCCTGTTTCACTCTCTCTCTTGTTCTTCACCCGTTCTTCACAAATCATCACTCATACTCTCTAAATCTACAGTAATAACCTCAAATAACTCCATTCTACTATGTCATAAGCTTTTGACATATCAGATTTGATAGCCATAAATTCTGAAGAAATAGTAGAATTCGTGTGGAGACTATGAATCAATTCATGGGCTACCAAAATGTTATCAGTGATCAGCTTCTCAGATACAAAAGCAGACTGTGTATCATACACAATCTGAGGTAAGAATGGTTGCAACCTCATGACCATTACTTTGGAGATAATCTTGTAAAGGACGGAACATAGGTTTATTGGGCTCAAATTAATCATCTCCGTAGGGTGAATAGTTTTGGGAAAAGGCATAAATGCGTATAATTCCATTCTCTGGGTAAATAACCACGCTCGAAGAATTTTTGAACCTTCGAGATGACCTGAACTCCAATTATGTCCCAATAGTGTTGGAAAAAGAGACCAGGCATCCCATCTGCCCCTGGCGCACTAGCTGGTTTAATTGAGAACACGACCTCTTTGATTTCTTCTGCTGTCACATGACTTATCAACTTTTTGTTCATAGACTCAGAGACTCTCGGTTGAAAACCAGCAAACCAGTTCTGGAAGCTAAACGGGTTGGATGATTTGAAAAGGTTTTGAAAGTAAGCATAAGCTACTTCACCCTTTGCTGCCTCTGATTTCTGCTCTACACCATTTATGTCTAAGAGTTATTGATTGATGAATGTCTTTTTTTTTGACGTGGATGATGAATGTCTTTTGATTATTGTTTTTGTGAAATTTTGAAAAATTATTAGAACTAGGTGAGTCCCCGCGCTAACGCGCGGGTATTTTTATGTAAAAGATTTTTGGTACTTTATAAAAAAAATTATTCGTAACAAATGCATATCTAGAGAGACATCATGCCAGCTGAATAGTTGATATTTTGATTACTACTACGAAGTCGTAACCCATTATATATATCCATTAAGACAAATACATACGCTCCTACTATAAATCATGCAACATATGATTATCCAAAGACATTTAAACTACAATATGAGCACATGTGTTGCAATAAAACACAAGAGGTTGCAGCGAGAGTGTACCATGAATAGTTTGAGTAGCCATGAAACGAGCCGCCATCATCTGAATCTTTACCATTCCCAGAACTGGTAGACCATCATCAACGCCTGGCTCACCAATACCACTCATCTGGCTCGACTGCAACAAATCATGGCTCAACCCACCATGGGTTAGAGAACTTGCCAACATCGGATACATGTAACCTCCTCACACTGCTGCTACTAAATTTGGATTCCCCAACATTTCGGTTACATAAACCGGATGGTATTGGTTTCCTAGAATGAACGGCGATGCAGCCATTCCACCACCGGTAAATACATGTTACCCTTGCGCTTGATGTTGCTGGGTCTGACCCTGATTAGCCATCGAACCTAAACTCATCTTCACCGGACCCGCTTGGTAATACCCATTTCCCGAGGATGCATGCCCCCATTGAAGCAAGCTGGCATGTCGTCGTTCGATTAAGAATCCTCTTCTTCGGCTCCTTAAGCACCTCTCTTGCTCCTTTCCTCGTCTGAAACATTTAATCTTGCCCCTTGTAATTCAGGAGATTGAATCCGCGATCATTACTATTCCAAAACGAATTATCGTTGGAAGAGCCTTGTTTATATGTTATATATATTTTCTAATTTGTGTTTAGTAAAATATGATTTAAAAAAAATTAGTTTAACGAATACAACCTAATTCGAGATAGATGCCATTTGATGAATTTGTTTTATTACTGTATAATTAATTTATGTTCTCCAATTTTCTTTATTATTAAACTAAAATAAATATAAAATAAAACAATGAGTTTATAATATTGTGATGAGGCCATGTGTGTTTACAAATAAAAAAGTTTGACTTTCATCTTCTTGTAATCTATTTGCCTTCTTTTCTAGGGTTTACATCCTTCTCCTCCAAACTTCGAAATCATTCACTATCTATTACCACCATGTTCTGGTGCGGCCATTGATTCATATAATTCTTTATCGCCATCAAAGAGTCTTATGGCATAACAACTTCTTTGAAAATTTTATGTGTAACAATTCTAACGGTTCGAATAACTTCATAGCTCATATAATTTCTTTTGTGATTTATCATTATTCGTAGATAATTTAGCTGACATGCTGATGAATGAATGTTAAATGTCTTATCGGTGCTCTTTCCTCTTAGTCGTGTTTTTTTATCATAAAAAAATATTTTATATGTTAGACTGTTTGCATGCCAAAAAGTAGCCAAATTTCCTTCTTGTGCATCCATAAGATAAAATCTATAAATAACATAATTAAAAGAATCAGCACTTATTTAAAAGAACAATTTAACATAACTTTGAATTTAGATAGAATTTGTTATATGAATATAATATCAACCATTGAGTGGCTATTTATATTTGTTTTCTTTATATATATTAAATGTTTCAAGTTAATTTTGTCTTCTTATTTTTCGTAGATATATTTTAGATATATGAATAGCATGAATTTAGACTTGTTTTAGTCCAGGTTCTAAAAAGCGGCCGCCTAGTCTAAGTGTGCCACAATTATTCGTAGATAATTGACAGAAATTTTCTAAGTGTGCCACAATTATTGGCTAAAGGTCATAAAGTTGTATTTGAAGAGAAGACATGTACAATCATGGATAAAGCTTGGAAGAAGCTAATAGAGGTTCAAGAAGATAATCATAAGTTCATTATCAGATGAGAGATTCTTAAAGGAAAAGCAAGAGAGACAAAAGAAGAGAAGACACAACCAATTCCAGTCAAAGAAGATTGCTACAAAGCAATGGAGATAAAAGATGAAAAAACAACAAACGATGAAGAGGAAGATGATTCAAGCAAGAGGGAGCAAATGGAAACTACAACAAACGAATCTAGAGGGAGTGTTGGAATAGATTCATTTTTGGAAGAAAAAGGAAGAACAAATAAAAAGAAAAATCAAGAAAGAGGAAAAGAAGAAAAAGGTTAAAGCAAACCAAACCAAACGGAAATCAAACAACAAAGGAAATTGGGCAAAAAAGAAATCATGAAGAAGAGGCAAAAGGATAAAGGAAATTGGGCAAAAATGAAATCATAAAAAAATAGCAATTTAATATTATTGTTTAGAATCACAACTCTATAAATAGAGTTCTAGGCTTAAGGTTTATTGTATCACAAAACAATAAGAAACAAAGATCACAAAGATCAAAGAGAAAGAGATAAAATAATAAAAGAGAAAGGTTTTAAGAGAAATCACAAAATCCCAACATGGTATCAAAGCCAAGGTCCTGAGTGCAATACCTTTTATTAAAAAAAAAAAAAAAAAACAAAAATCGTTCCGTGTAAAATCCGTGTTCGTAAAAAATCAGGTCCGTGCAGAATACGGGTTCCTGAAAAGAATCCATTTTGGGAGAAAATCCAGGTCGTGCAAAATCCGAGTTCGTGCAGAATCCGTGCAGAAGCAAGAGAAGCGTCATCATCACCAAAAACATGCAAACATTAAATATTTCAGTATTTGATGGGCAAAATTATGAGCTTTGGGCTGCAAGGATAAAAACTACTTTGAAGATTCAAGAGCTTTGGGAAGTTGTGGAGAAATGACTTCCACCGGAGCCAAAACCAAAATCAGAGTTACTAGAAGAATGGAAAAACAAGAAGATGCAAGATATGAAAGCACTACAACTGTTACAAATGGCTGTGACAGATCTAGTTCTCAAGAAGGTAGTTTCTGCTACCACTTCCAAAGAAATCTGGGAAAGACTACAAGAAAACTATCAAGACAATGATCAAGCAAAACTTGTGAGACTATATTCTTTGAACAAAGAGTTTGAAGATCTGAAGATGAAACATGGAGAAAAGATTCAAGAGTATACTGATAAAATCCAGGAGATCGTGAACCAGATGAGTCTACTAGGAGAACAGAAGACAAATCATCAAGTTATCAGGAAGATATTAAACTCAATGCCAAAGAGTTATGACGGGCTAGCAGCTTTAATGCAAGAAACGAAAGACTTAAGGAAGATTACTGTGACAGATCTTGTTGGATCACTAATCTCACATGAGGCAAAATATTTACCAGATGAGGAACCAATCGAAGGAGCACTGTATGCAAGAACAAAGTTTGGTCAAAGATCAGATCAACATCAGAGAACGAACAAGTGGTGCAGTACATGCAAAAAGAAAAATCACAATGAAGAAGATTGTTACTTCAAAAAAGGATATTCACCATGGTGTAGTATCTGCAAGAAGAATAATCACAATGAAGATGTTTGTTATTTCAGGAACAAGGAAGGAAAGCTATATGAAAGAAAACAAGTTCAAGGAGAATGTTTTGTGTGTGGGAAGTCTGGGCATTATGCAAAGAACTGCCAAAAATGTTTAAGGCAGAAGCTCACTCATGTCAAAATCAAGAAACAGAGAAAAGGTTTGGCGAATTGTCTTTCACTGAAACAGCTTATGATGCAAGTCAAATTTATGAAGAAGGAGCATGGCTAATTGATAGTGGAGCAACATGTCACATGATTAGAGATGAGACGTTCTTCACAAGATTAGACAGAACATACAAAGTTCAAATCAAATTTGGATGTGGAGTAATTCTTACAAGTTCAGAAAAAGGAGATATTAACATGGAGACACTCAAGGAAAAATTACAATCAAAGATGTTCTACTAGTTCCAGGGCTTGACAGAAATTTGCTAAGTGTGCCACAATTATTGGCTAAAGGTCATAAAGTTCTATTTGAAGAGAAAACATGTACAATCATGGATAAAGCTTGGAAGAAGCTAATAGAGGTTCAAGAAGATAATCATAAGTTCATTATCAGATGGGAGATTCTTAAAGGAAAGGCAAGAGAGACAAAAGAAGAGAAGACACAACCAATTCCGAGATAAAAGATTAAGAAACAACAAACGATGAAGAGGAAGATGATTCAAGCAAGAGGGAGCAAATGGAAACTACAACAAACGAATCTAGAGGGAGTGTTGGAATAGATTCATTTTTGGAAGAAAAAGGAAGAACAAATAAAAAGGAAAATCAAGAAAGAGGAAAAGAAGAAAAAGGTAAAAGCAAACCAAACCAAACGGAAATCAAACAACAAAGGAAATTGGGCAAAAAAGAAATCATGAAGAAGAGGCAAAAGGATAAAGGAAATTGGGCAAAAATGAAATCATAAAGAAATAGCAATTTAATATTATTGTTTAGAATCACAACTCTATAAATAGAGTTCTAGGCTTAAGGTTTATTGTATCACAAAACAATAAGAAACAAAGATCACAAAGATCAAAGAGAAAGAGAGAAAATAATAAAAGAGAAAGGTTTTAAGAGAAATCACAAAATCCCAACATGGTATCAAAGCCAAGGTCCTGAGTGCAATACCTTTTATTAAAAAAAAAAAAAAAAAAAAAAAAAAATCGTTCCGTGTAAAATCCGTGTTCGTAAAAAATCAGGTCCGTGCAGAATACGGGTTCCTGAAAAGAATCCAGTTTGGGAGAAAATCCAGGTCGTGCAAAATCCGAGTTCGTGCAGAATCCGTGCAGAAGCAAGAGAAGCGTCATCATTACCAAAAACATGCAAACATTAAATATTTCAGTATTTGATGGGCAAAATTATGAGCTTTGGGCTGCAAGGATAAAAACTACTTTGAAGATTCAAGAGCTTTGGGAAGTTGTGGAGAAAGGACTTCCACCGGAGCCAAAACCAAAATCAGAGTTACTAGAAGAATGGAAAAACAAGAAGATGCAAGATATGAAAGCACTACAACTGTTACAAATGGCTGTGACAGATCTAGTTCTCAAGAAGGTAGTTTCTGCTACCACTTCCAAAGAAATCTGGGAAAGACTACAAGAAAACTATCAAGACAATGATCAAGCAAAACTTGTGAGACTATATTCTTTGAACAAAGAGTTTGAAGATCTGAAGATGAAACATGGAGAAAAGATTCAAGAGTATACTGATAAAATCCAGGAGATCGTGAACCAGATGAGTTTACTAGGAGAACATAAGACAAATCATCAAGTTATCAGGAAGATATTAAACTCAATGCCAAAGAGTTATGACGGGCTAGCAGCTTTAATGCAAGAAACGAAAGACTTAAGGAAGATTACTGTGACAGATCTTGTTGGATCACTAATCTCACATGAGGCAACATATTTACCAGATGAGGAACCAATCGAAGGAGCACTGTATGCAAGAACAAAGTTTGGTCAAAGATCAGATCAACATCAGAGAACGAACAAGTGGTGCAGTACATGCAAAAAGAAAAATCACAATGAAGAAGATTGTTACTTCAAAAAAGGAAATTCACCATGGTGTAGTATCTGCAAGAAGAATAATCACAATGAAGATGTTTGTTATTTCAGGAACAAGGAAGGAAAGCTATATGAAAGAAAACAAGTTCAAGGAGAATGTTTTGTGTGTGGGAAGTCTGGGCATTATGCAAAGAACTGCCAAAAATGTTTAAGGCAGAAGCTCACTCATGTCAAAATCAAGAAACAGAGAAAATGTTTGGCGAATTGTCTTTCACTGAAACAGCTTATGATGCAAGTCAAATTTATGAAGAAGGAGCATGGCTAATTGATAGTGGAGCAATATGTCACATGATTAGAGATGAGACGTTCTTCACAAGATTAGACAGAACATACAAAGTTCAAATCAAATTTGGATGTGGAGTAATTCTTACAAGTTCAGGAAAATGAGATATTAACATGGAGACACTCAAGGAAAAATTAAAATCAAAGATGTTCTACTAGTTCCAGGGCTTGACAGAAATTTGCTAAGTGTGTCACAATTATTGGCTAAAGGTCATAAAGTTCTATTTGAAGAGAAGACATGTACAATCATGGATAAAGCTTGGAAGAAGCTAATAGAGGTTCAAGAAGATAATCATAAGTTCATTATCAGATGGGAGATTCTTAAAGGAAAGGCAAGAGAGACAAAAGAAGAGAAGACACAACCAATTCCGAGATAAAAGATGAAGAAACAACAAACGATGAAGAGGAAGATGATTCAAGCAAGAGGGAGCAAATGGAAACTACAACAAACGAATCTAGAGGGAGTGTTGGAATAGATTCATTTTTGGAAGAAAAAGGAAGAACAAATAAAAAGGAAAATCAAGAAAGAGGAAAAGAAGAAAAAGGTAAAAGCAAACCAAACCAAACGGAAATCAAACAACAAAGGAAATTGGGCAAAAAAGAAATCATGAAGAAGAGGCAAAAGGAGAAAGGAAATTGGGCAAAAATGAAATCATAAAGAAATAGCAATTTAATATTATTGTTTACAATCACAACTCTATAAATAGAGTTCTAGGCTTAAGGTTTATTGTATCACAAAACAATAAGAAACAAAGATCACAAAGATCAAAGAGAAAGAGAGAAATTAATAAAAGAGAAAGGTTTTAAGAGAAATCACAAAATCCCAACATATTACCGGGGATGGAATTAGGAAAAACCCCAGTCTTTGAGATCATGGAGACGTCCAAATGATCCCTCACGCGGCGTTTTCTCTTTTTATCTTGAAGAATCTCGAGGCCTCCCTGAGGTTTTACCTTGTTGCAGAAAATCAGAGATACACCAATCTACCGTGGCTATGTGTGGAACAAAAGTCTTGTGCTTATTGAATCCATAGGATCATCAAATTTTACAATAATGTTTATTTCAATTTTTGTTTTTGTTTGGAACAAAAGACTTGTGCTTTCTTTGTTTTTGCTTTTTCTTTTCTTATATTTTGCCAAAAAATGTTTATTTCAAATTTTACAATATTTATAGAGATTTAGTTATAAATGAATTCTCATCATCAACAGCATCCCCATCGCATGACCAGGTCCTGAGATGCATACATGTTGGTCATGTATGTGTCCAAGAGGTAGTAATAACAATTCTCTTGATGAAAGCAAAGCCCTCATTAATAAAATAGTTGAGTAATATAATGTACGGGTTCATCTTAAAAAGTCAACATATTTATTATTATTATTATTATTATCCATTATTTCATATAAAAGGTCACCAAAAAGAAATCTATTACTCTAAAAGTTAACGATTGAACGGTAAGTCTGGTCGGCCTTCCAATTCGCCGGAATAATACCTTGAGCGACGATTACTTTACGAGATTCGCGAGAAGTAAGCCTAATGTTGAACGGACCTCTCAGAGCACTCCCGGAATTTAATTTCCATATAGCGGATCTCATTTCTTGCATGGAGATAAACCCTTTTCCAGCCGGTTGAATCTCAACGGAGGCCAAATCTCCATCACCGTTTTCGTATTCCACAACAAATGCAATGTAGAACGGATTTGCTCCGGCATCAATACGGAAAGCTATACTAGTACCTTTATATAAACACGGAGCACTGGAAATAAAAACTATTTCAGGTTTAACTGGTTTTTCGTGAGATAAATAGTGAAATAACATAATAGTTCAATGATACATTTTCGTTTAACAGAATTCTCTTTCAAAAATATAAAATCGTAAAAAAAAAAAAAACTCTACGGAAATGAAAAAAGGTGGTTAATTAAATATATTAGTAACAACCGAGAACCAAGAGTAAAACATACGGATTCTGGTTTATGTACAATCCAAAGAAATTGGATTAGAATTTAGACATGTAAGAGAAACATCATAAAACTATAGGAGACTTATCAGTACCGTCTGTAACCAACACGGAGAACACCAGCGGCTCGAAGTCGATAGGCTTGACCAGGTTTGGCTAAGGCACCAATGGCTCTGCCGCTAAGATCGAAGTGGACTGGCTCGGAGGCGCAAGGACCACCGGGGCACTCGTCCGTTATCGTCACCGTTATTGGACTCCCTGAACACGCTGGATTCCCGGTGCACACAATCTATAATGTAATCTATAATGGTTGAGAAAATATATTTGTAGCCGTACGTATGACATCATTCAGACTTGCATGCATGCTATGTATTTATAGTCTTTTCAAACCAAATCTAGTCCGACCACGACCCAAAATTAATTAATACCATTTTGTGTTAATATATATATATAAACAAAGAAATATGTCATTTTTATTGAATTTATTTATCTAAATATATACATGCATGGATCTTATGCTAAATATATATACATCAATTAATGACCCAAAATTTCTTCTATAAACTTATACGTACCTGATAACATGCTCCACATCCTTTTCCATTGTTGAATAGTGAAGGGCCTCCGGCTGAAACCATCGCGTATAACGGTGGATTGGCCACTGCCAAGCCATATCCACAAGCTCCTCCTATATATATATATAAACATCATCTAAATCGAGATACTCGAAGAACAAAATTATATATATAAATAGTAATACGAACCTGTGCTACCAGCGCCCTCAGCTTCACCGTACCAAGTAACACCGGCGTTACCCCAGCCTGCGGCATCTATAGTTTCATTTTGACAATAACAAAACTTTAGTGAGACTGCAAAAAGAGCAAAGAGAGCAAGACATCTATGTGATGATGCTGATGCCATTGCCATTGATGATCCAATTTGTATGCTTTAAACAAATTTCTATAATATTAAAAGTTATAAGTGAATTCGATTCATTAAATATGTGGATATTTATAATGGGTTTTTTTTTTTTGAGTACTCCCACGAATACATTCAGTGTTTTTGAAAATCGTATATGTGTATTCCAACTGTCTATAAGGAAAAAAAAATTGAAATGAAGAACGTAATTAAAAGTGACATCAATTATACCAGGAATGCATCAAGAAATTATTGATATAATTGACCAAAAAACCCTTTAGAAATATTGTAAATATATAACTTTTTTTTTGGGTCAAGATCTTCTTATATAGATTTAATAACTTATAAGTTATATTGACATAATTTGTCAATTGACTACTATATATGGTTTTCTAAACCTGAAAATTGGAATTTTTTTACGTTTGACTATTAAATTTAAAAATTTCTAAAGCAAGATGAAGGATTTAAACATAACACCACTACAAACTCCCACGAATACATTCAGTGTTTTTGAAAATCGTATATGTGTATTCCAACTGTCTATAAGGAAAAAAAAATTGAAATGAAGAACGTAATTAAAAGTGACATCAATTATACCAGGAATGCATCAAGAAATTATTGATATAATTGACCAAAAAACCCTTTAGAAATATTGTAAATATATAACTTTTTTTTTGGGTCAAGATCTTCTTATATAGATTTAATAACTTATAAGTTATATTGACATAATTTGTCAATTGACTACTATATATGGTTTTCTAAACCTGAAAATTGGAATTTTTTTACGTTTGACTATTAAATTTAAAAATTTCTAAAGCAAGATGAAGGATTTAAACATAACACCACTACAAACTCCCACGAATACATTCAGTGTTTTTGAAAATCGTATATGTGTATTCCAACTGTCTATAAGGAAAAAAAAATTGAAATGAAGAACGTAATTAAAAGTGACATCAATTATACCAGGAATGCATCAAGAAATTATTGATATAATTGACCAAAAAACCCTTTAGAAATATTGTAAATATATAACTTTTTTTTTGGGTCAAGATCTTCTTATATAGATTTAATAACTTATAAGTTATATTGACATAATTTGTCAATTGACTACTATATATGGTTTTCTAAACCTGAAAATTGGAATTTTTTTACGTTTGACTATTAAATTTAAAAATTTCTAAAGCAAGATGAAGGATTTAAACATAACACCACTACAAACTCCCACGAATACATTCAGTGTTTTTGAAAATCGTATATGTGTATTCCAACTGTCTATAAGGAAAAAATATTTGAAATGAAGAACGTAATTAAAAGTGACATCAATTATACCAGGAATACATCAAGAAATTATTGATATAGTTGACCAAAAAACCCTTTAGAAATATTGTAAATATATAACTTTTTTCCGCGTTCTGAGTACGCTTCTTCTCCGCGTCGAGGCGAAGACAGAGGGGAACAGCCTGTTCCTTCGACTTCGGGGGCCGCTCCACTGTTTCCCGGGACCCATCTCAGGAAAAAGGCTGTGATAAGGTCCTCTGGTGGTCGTGGTGCTGACCAGTACGGGAGAGGAACCGGGCGTGTGGGGCGATCGAGGTGGACGTCGAGGCGGTCGAGGTGGAGGAGCACGAGCGGCCAAGGCGAGGAAGTCTCCCTTGGTTCTTTATGAGCAGGGCGGGTCGCCGACCTGGAGCACACCGGAGTCAGTTACCCTGTTGAGGGAGTTATGCGACTTCCCTGCTGCTGCCGAACTACGACTACCCAGGCCGGACGAGCGTCCGTGGAATCCTCCGGCGGGCTTCGTCTGCTTGTATGAGGGGTTCTTCCTGAAGTGCGGGCTGCGCCTTCCTCTCCCCGAGCTGCTCGTCCAATACTGCCGGGCGCGGGGTTTGGCTTTCTCGCAGATATGCCCATCCACGATTCAAGGGATGATCGTGCTGCTGACCCTGGGGCGGGTGTGTGATGTGGAGGTGACAGTTCCCATGTTCGAGGCTCTCACTCAGCAGAAGGCGAATCCTGGGATCCCGGGGACCTACTACGCTGCTTTTAAACCTGCGGCGAATATCATCGAGGTTAGCAGTTCGGGGCCTAAGGCTAGCAAGCTGTCCAAGGTCGAGGACTGGTCCCATAGCTACTTCTACATACGGGCTACCGAAGTGGTTGGACTCGACCGGTCGGCGAGATACACCCGGAATTGGAATTTTTCCCCGGGTAGGGGTTTGTAGATCGAATTGTTTTTCTTCTCTTCGGTTTTGTTTTGACTAACGTTGTTTGTTTTGCTTTCAGGTCCTCACTCTTCTAAGTTCAAGTTGCCGGACTACGAGGGTATTCTTGCTGTGTTCAGGACGGTGGGCGATAGAGATTGGAAATCGTTTACCTCGGGAAGAGTAGCAGCTGCGATGGCCAGAGGTCGGTCAATTATTATTATTATTTTTTTTTTGCCGATCTGATGGTTGGCGTTATTGCAGGTCGATCACGATTTGTTATGCCGATGTATGCGGGTTCGTTCGTTGCGCCACCACCGCCTGTTATTGAGGTGCCGGTCCGGCGAGAGTCGACACTGCAGGCCCGGGAAGGGGGGTCCGAGGCTGCTCCTTCTAAGAAGAGGGCGGCCATAACTGCGGGCGAGAGGGTTGCCAAGAAGAAGAAGAGGACCGAAGTGGGAGGGTCCTCAGCTCCAGGTCGGGAGGATGTCCGGCCTGAAGAGTCAGGTCTCGTGGCCGAGGTCACTCGCGACCCGCTTGTTGAGGAGTCCGAGGTTCCTGATGCCGAGGTATCAGCCGGCGGTGGGGTGGAGGCAGCCCGGGCCCTGGTGGATGAAGAGGTCGTAGTTCGGGCGACGGAGGACCGCGACACTATCGTCATCGTGGAAGATGCCCGGGATCCTGATGCCGTGCAGGGGGCTGAGGGTCGTTGTGATGATGGAGGCGGTGCTTCGGAGGGTTCTGATGCTGAGCCTAGGGACTACAGCTTCTACTTCTGTCATGAGGACAGCAATAGTCAGATCATCGTGGACAGGGTTGAGTGCGCCGAGCTGGCGCAGGGAATGATGTTCGGGCAAAATCATCCGCACTTCCGGCCATTGGAGATGGCGGAATCCGACGCCTTTCGCGCAACGGCGCGGTCTGCAGCTCGGGTGAGGTCTTCTCATAGATATAGTTGTTAATCTATCAGAATTCGTGTATGTCTTTGCTAACAGCTGGTTTTGATGCAGACGATGTCTCTTACTGCCTTCCTTGGGGAGGCCTATGAGAAGCGACTTGCCGAGAAGGACGCGTCGCTTAATTTTCTGAAGATGCGCCAGGAGGCCAGCGCGCAGACCCAGTCGGTTCTCCTCCGCGGGCTCGAGAACGAGCTGAGGGACGAGAAGGCCCGATCAGCGGCTATGGAGAAGGCGGCGTCGCAGGTGCGAGCCCGGGCTTTAGAAGTGGATCATGTTCAGACCGAACTGTAGGCGGAGAGGGCTCGATCTGCCGCGGAGAGAGCTCGATCGGCTGCTGTGGAAGAGGAGCTCGGGCTTTTGAAGGGTGAAAGGGAAACACTCCGCTCCAGGGTTAAGGGGCTAGAGGGTGCTATAGATCGGGCGAAGGCGGCTGTGGCGGCGGAGGGTGAGAGGGTTACAGCAAGGTGGGAGGGGAGGAACCGGAAGTGGACCGCGAAGATGGAGAAGATCCGTGCCCATCTCGCTGGCCGTGACCGGGCTTTAGAGCCTCATCTGCTGTTCAATCAGGTAGTTGGCATAAAGGCGTGCCTCAAGAGGATGGAGGATGAGGATAGGATGTCGGTGCCGTGGTACCGGTACAAGAAGTTGGACGAGGATGAAGGGATCTACGGAGCCCAACTAGACGAGATCGATTTTCCGGACTTGACCCCGGAAGATTTGGATATCCCTCTAGATCGTACGTCTGGCGTTCAGCTCAAGCGACTTATGCCTGTTGAGGCCCCTTCGGCTTCGAATCCTCCCCGCGGTCCTTCCGAACCTCCCGTCGCGGACCCGGCCTCAGACGTTCATGCACCGGTTGCTGAAGGTGGTCCTACTGCGCTGGGGGTGACAGTTGAGGGTCTGGCTCCGGGTGCTACCGTGGAGGCTGCCCAAGCAGATCTGCCAGCGCGAGACCCGGTCTCGGGTGCTATCTTGGCGGTTGTCGAAGTTGATCCCGTCGCGTTGCCCGTTGAGACCGTGGTTGGGGAAAAGCAGGTCGAGCAACCTTTTCTTGGTGAACATGGAACCAATATGAGGAAGTTGGGCTCAGACGATCTAGATGGTACTCGTGCTGACGGGGGTGAAGATTTATCGGCCGAAGTGCCTCTGTAAAAGCTTGTTTTTCTCTCCTTTTTTTGTAAAGATTAGGCCGTTGGCCATTTATGTAAAATGGCGTTTTATGTCCAACTTGTTTGGTAAATGGATTTGCGGTTTGGAGTTTACTTGTTTGTCTTTTTCTTTGGCACGTGCTTGGTAGGATAGGTTGCGGATCGTATTATTTTGTTAGTATCGTGCGTGCAGGTCGTAGACCGTGCCCCTGTGTCTTTGTATTGGGTGCGAGGTATGGCTCGGCTTAAGATACTTAATGCTTGTGTATCTTTATGTATTTTTGTTATTGCGATGTGTAGCTCGGCTTAAGGCTCTTAAGGCTTGTGTACCTTCTTTTTTTGGTGCGAGTGGCGAGCTCGGCTTTAAGACACTTAATGCTTGTGTGTCTGGTAGAGGTGCGAACCTTGAGCTCGGCTTTAGTACTTATAGCTTGTGTACCGTGTGAGTGCGAGTATTGGAGCTCGGCTTTGGCATTTAAAGTTTGTGTGCCGGGGAGTGCAAGCACTAGGGCTTGGTCCCCTTTTCTTCTCTCTAGGTTTTGGAATAAGATCGTGGGCCTTATTCTTTATGATAGGTCGTGGACCGTATTCTCTCCCCCCCTTTTTTTTTTTTTTTTTTTTGGAACTTGAAAATATTTTATTAGATTTATAGCTGAGCCCTGGTTAGGGGTTGCCTATGTACCCTTTAGTAGAAGGGATCAAGCCAATCGTAGTTCGTTTGCTTAAAGATAGAAAGCGGAGCAGAGCCCGGGGCTTAGTAATAGAAGCGTTTTAGGTTTATCGAGTTCCAAGAGCGCGGGATTGAGTCGCCGTTCAACGTGACTAGCTCGTAGACGCCGGGCTTCACGATCTTGGAGATGAGGTAGGGGCCTTCCCAATTGGCACCGAGCTTGCCTGCGTTTAGCTCGGCGGTGTTTTCGAAGACCTTGCGCAGAACCAGGTCGCCCTCGGCAAAGAACCTGCCTCGGACCTTCTTGTTGTAATACTTGGAGGCTAGCTGTTGATAGTTCTGGATCCGGAGGAGGGACTGGTCCCGTTGTTCCTCGAGAAAATCCAGCTCGCTCAACTGCACGGCGTCGTTCAGGTCGGCCTGCTGGGTGAGCATAGCGCGGCGAGGAGTGGGGAGCCCGGGGCCTATCTTTCGCCGCTTCTGCTTGATTGGTCTGAAGGTCGGGTCCACGTTGAACTCATGGCTGCATGTCGCCGGGTTGATGCCCGGCATATCGCCGGTTGACCAGGCGAAGGTGGAGACGTTCTGCCCCAGGAACTTGACCAGTTCTTTCTTGATGCTCTCTTCAAGGTCGGTTCCGATGCCAACGCAACGGGTGGGGTCGCGCGGATCGATGTTGATCTGAGCGATGAGGTCCCGGCCTGGGAGATCCTGGGTATTTGGCTCACCGGGCTGATGCGCGTTGATGGTCAAGCAGGCCGGCGCGGCGTGACGCAGTTTATGACGAAGCAGGCGCGAGAGACCCTCTGGTTGCTCCTAAGAGTATACGTCCCGGCCTGGTTGGGGAACTTGAGGCATTGGTGGTACGTCGAAGTGACCGCCTTCATCGAGTGCAACCAAGGGGTTCCGAGAATGATGTTGTAGATCGGGGTGGTATCGAAGACCACGAACTTGACGATTTTTGTGACCCGACCTACGTAGACCGGTAATTCGATGGTGCCGATTCCATTTACGGTGTCTCCGGCGAAGCCGGTTAGTGGGATGGAGTGCGGCTTGATTGCGGCTCTATTTAGATTCATCCTAGCGAGGGTATCTTTGAAGATGAGATCGACCGAGCTGCCCATATCGACGAGGACCCGGTTGACGTCGCAGTCGGCTACACGAACTTGTAAGACAAGGGGGTCATTGTGGGGCTGGAGGACCCCGGCCGCGTCGGCCTCAGTGAAACATATCCCCCTTTTACTTGTGTCATGCGCATCGATCTACGGGCCAGAGTGCCATTTCAGGGAGGCGTCGGTCTTCCTCTCATGACGCTTGATGGACCGTACTGAATCGTTACACGAGAGGAGGCCTCCCATGATCATCCCTATCAAAGTCCACGCCGGGGGAGGCGACCTGCCCCTTTCCTGGTCTCGCGAGGAGGATCGCCGGCGACGATAGTCGTTCTGGGCGCGGTTATCAGACCTAGCCCGGCTGTCCTCGCGGCCTCGATTATCGCGCTGTTGGATTCGATCACTGTCCCGGGCTCGCAGACGCAGCCGCTCTGGTACGTGGATTTCCCCCATTTGGAATTGATTCAGCATGAATTCGTGGAGTGCGCGACATTGTGAGGTCGAATGCCCATTTCTCTGGTGAAAGTCGCAGAAGGTCGTCATGTCGTACTGCTCATCTGGTCGGGGGTCTTTGTCTTTTTGCTCGTCGGGACGCCGATCCTGCTGGTTGGGGTCTCACACATACTTGTTCCAGGGAAATTTTGACGCGGGGTCGGAGAGATGAGCGGGGTCGCGCATATGGACGACGGCGGGCGATTCGTTGACGAGGAATGCGGCGGCCTGCTTTCCTTTGCTGCGTTGATATTCGTCATCGTAGTGTTGACGAGGCTCTTGATACCCGTCCTGGGGTCGCTCCTTTGGGACTGGAGCCTTGTGCGAGGCGCTGTTCTTTGACTCGGCTGCCTTTTCCTCCTCGAGCTCAACGAAGAGTCCGGCGCGGTTTAAACCGTCTTCCAACGAGCGCGGTTTTTTGAGCTTCATTTCGTCCTTGAAGGCCGAATCGGCCCGCAGGCCCTTCCTCAGAGCGGGGAGCGCTGACTCGTCCGTCACGTTGCTTTGTGAGGCCGTGGCTTTGAAGCGCTCTATGAAAGACCTGAGCGACTCATTTGCTCCTTGGTTCAATGCCCAGAGGTCTGCGCTGGACGCGGACTGTCTGATGTAGATGGAGTAGTGCTCGAGAAAGATGGTCGAAAGATCTCTGAAGCTGTCTATGGAGTGTGTCTTTAGCCGAGAGAACCATGTGAGGGCCGGGCCGGTGAGGTTCTCTACGAAGAGATGGCAGTGGGCGGCTTCACGCTCGTCCGGGTAGAAATGGGCGCGGCCCATGGCAATGATGAACGCCGTTAGATACTGGGCCGAGTCGGTGTTGCCCGCGTAGGGCTAGAGTTTGAGCTTTCCGAGATGCTGGAGGGGGACGGAGGCGATCCGGCGAGTGAACGGCGTGTTTTGCGTCTCTCTGAGGATGCGATCTATTTCTGGGACCGCGCTGGTGGCCTGATGAATTTTGGAGGACATTGCACGGATTGTTTCCTTCATGGCTTCAAATTTGGCGTCCCTGACGCGCTCCGAGCTGGATCGTTGAAGGTGAGCTTCGTCACCCGGGGAGCCGCCTGTTGCCAGGACGAAACGTCCGCCCGGACCTTCGGACCCTGACGGCGAGTCACCGAATATATTTCTCCGGGTGCGCGGGGTATCTCCCCGAGAAGCTGGTTCTCTGAGGTGGACGCCGGGGGATCCGGTGTTGCCTGACCGGTCGCGGGAGGCTGCTAGTGTGGCAAACCGTTGATCGGTAGCTCGCGTAAGCTCGCCTATTCTGGCGAGCAGGGTCTGCATCATGGCGGACAGAGTGGGCTGGTCTTCCGGCTACCCGACCGGCGTTCGGGGCGTGTTTTGGGTGGCGGAGACGTCAAGAGGAAGGGGCGCCGGAGCCGGGGGTGGAGTTCCGAGGGACTGCTCTTGAGGGATTGATTGGTCGGTCGTCGCCTGAGCTGATGGTGGGGCGGCCGTTGTTGCTTGAGTCTACGGCGAGGCCGTTGTTTGGGCCGGGGTCTCCTGCTCCGATAGTACTCTTGGAGGCGGGATCGCCATTGCTGTTGCGGCTGATGTCGTGGTTGAACTTCTCCTTGCGTATAGAAAAATCTCCAAATCCCCTCCCTCTAGCGCCAATTGTTAATCCAGAAGATCACTAAAGTTGTTTAGAGGTTGATTAGGGAGTAGAGAGGCGAGATTTCCGTTAAATAGAACGATTTAACCAAAACTTATAGCAGACCGGGGTCATGATGAACATGTCGGGGACCATATCCTTTTGTTAATGACGAAAATAGGTGATCAATTTAGATTTACGAACTAGTTCCGATGGGAATCCAGTTCGGTGTTCTAAATGTGCTGCCTTGTTACAAATGAGAGAGGTCGGGTCTATTTAGTAGAGAATGAGATTTCCCCCCCCCCCCCCTCTTTTCCTTAATGCACACTAAGGGGTATATATAGCTGGAGTTGATTTCCTACTTCCCAGGATTCCGGGGCCACGTGGCGCCTTCAGCCTGTTTCGCGGGTAAGGTGCTCTAGGAGGCGTGTCCCGGTTTTCAAGGCGAGAGGTCATGATGAGCTCGGCGCCATACTTTTGTAAGATAGCATACTGTTCGGCCAACTTCCCTCCACGTGTCTTTTCCTCCTTCGTTTACTCTGCAGGGTTGGTGGGACGTCAAGTTGAAACCGTACCTCTACTCGGATAGTGTACTGTTTGACCAACTTCCACGTTTCTTCTTTCCTTTCGACGTCCCTGTTTTGGCGAAGTGTCAGCGCGGTCCCGGTGTGCTCCCCTGAGAGCTCGGAAGTTTCGGATGGATGTCAGCGCGGGGTCTCAGGTCGGTGTTCCCCCGGTCAAAGGTTGACTCCATGCTGACCGAATCGATGAGGCTTTTTACTAAGATGGACCTAACTAATTGGGGGTGCTAGGCCCACCTCCAACAAATATGATTACAAAGCTAATGTATCGGTAGATGTCCTTGAAGATCGTTGTTGGGGGAACGATCTACGAGTTGAAAAGAAGGTTGTTGCGCTGCCGCCAAATGGAATAAACCGTCGGCTGAGCCACAAGTCTTCTAAGAGTAAAAGGAGAAGACAGTATCGCTGCGTTTGTCCATGCTGAGGGAGATTCCCAAGAAGATGAATATGATTACAAAGCTAATGTATCGGTTGATATGGGGTGAAAAAAAGAAGGGTAGCGTAATAGAGGAACTACCAGCAGAGATTCTAATGGAGATTCTAAGGAAATTACCGGGGAAACAAGCACTGATATGCCGATGTGTCTCCAAGACGTTCCTTAGTGTGATAGATAGTCGTTGCTTCATGGAGAGACGTTCCCTAGTGTACATAAACATTGGGCCTAATGTCTTAATATTAGATCAATATAATAGCAGTCAGCCTTAAGAGCATCCGTATCCATGACATATCTTGAGGGTGTTTCAAAATAATTTTTTTTTTAGTTAAATAATTATTATTTTTTTAAAAAAACCTGAACCAATCACAATATAGAAGGATGTCTCAAATGTTTTTTTGGTGTCTCATTTGGGACACTATCTCTCTTCCTTCTCTTCACTTTTGATTTTTTTTTTTTTAATGGGATAATAAGACACTCCATTGTTGATGCTCTAACATTTTGCGCGTAAACTTCACCGCCTCTATTAAAAAGCGCGTGAGATTCAGATTTACTGTATATTTGGGAGCCTTTTGTTTTTTCGTGTAATTAAGCGGAAAAAAGAGAAAATTGTAAAAAAAAAAAAATATGAACTTTCAAAATTTGGAACCTCAAAGCATGAGATATCACGTAGATAATTTAAATCATTAATTTTTATTGACTTTAAATTTAAATCACAAACTTCTGTTAACTGAACTAAATTAAACACGATATTAAATTGATAAACGGAACTGATAAACGAAGTTAAAAAATCGTTGTAAATTTCGGTTAATTGATACGACATCGTTTCCTCTTTTTTCTTAAAATCCCAAATCACGAAAAATCCTAACCATCTTTTTGGAAGTTAAGAAAAAAACGATGTCGTATTAATTAACCATGAGATTGATAGTTCATGATTTGAATCATGACCAAAATTTGAGAGTGGATGCTTGTTTTGACAATTTTCCAGAAAAGAAAAGGTTAAAACCGGCAATATTTGAAGAAAAGCAAGACGTGGCTCTCCCTCATTGGTTTTCTGCTAGTATTACGAAACTCGATATTATAATACTTATAGTTATTTTTCTAAAAATGAACTAGGATTTAACCCGCGCTAATTATAGCGCGGAGTAATTTTTAAAAAAAAATTATTTTGAAATTCAAAAAAATTGCTTATATCTGAATTTTACAATATAACTAATGATTATAGATAAAGCTGTCAATTTGTAATAATTTTTCTATTAACCCGTTTTGCAGTGAACTAAAATATTATTCGAGATAACCTGCAAAAACTTATAATCTTAAAAACATAACTCTAATATACACCGTTAAATGACTCTAATTTTTGTAGTTAGTGTACAAACTTTTTTTTTAAAAATAGTTTTTTTGTTGCTAACTTTTTATAAAATTAGTAAAATATTTTTCAACTTTTGTTTTGATATGTATTCAAATAAAATATAATAAATTATAGTAAAAAATATAGCAAAATTTTGAATATATATTTTTGAATATATATGAATTGATTATTATTTTAAAATATATAGTATTAAAAATAATTAAGAAATGAAATAATAAATAATCTCTTTAATGTAAAATATATATTTTCCATATTTTAATCAATAATTTTAAAAGATTATTATATCATTTCCTATTTCAATTATTCTTTATTATTTGTAATGTCATGTAATAAGAAAATTCATTTTTAAAAATGTTTTCTTAAATAATATTATAGAGATAATATTAGTAAATTCATCATCGTCGATGTTCATCATCATCGTCTATCTGCAAAACAACTTTACGCCATCGTTGACGTCTCAGATGCTCCAACAAGCTTCTCTATCTTTCCCACGGTAACCTAACTATAGAATTAGCTCTCAGTTTCTTCATCTCTTGATCCTCCTCTTTACCTTCAGTTTCTGCTGCTGCATTCGCATCGATTTTTTCTTCTTCCATGGATATTTGTTTATCTTAATCACCGGTCTAGATAAGATCCTTTTCCTTCTCTGAAAAAAACGATTCGTGATCCCCATTTTTCTCGATCACCTGTGGATTTGGATCTCAGTAAGGGATTGTGGTATTTTTAGAAATCTGCGTTGTTCGATTTTGGGTTTTTGAGAGTTTTGGGGGAGGGACATGGATTTTCCGGAGAATTTGCCATCGGATATCGGAAGATTGGAGCAGATTGTATCTCACTTCTTCCCAAAGGCATTGCACATCGTCCTCGATTCTAGAATCCCTTCGTTGCAATCCCGTGGTCGTACTCGTGAGCATTTATCGGGTCTTAATGTCAAAAAGAGCGATAAATGGTTCAATCTCGTGATGGGAGATCGTCCTGCAGCGTTGGAGAAGCTGCATTCTTGGCATAGGAACGTCTTGGATTCAATGATCATTGATATCATACTTGTCCACCCGATTTCAAGTGCTAATTTGGATGGCAATCCCACTGCCGAGACTGTGATTGAGCGTTGGGTTGTTCAGTATGAGAATCCACTCATCATGTCTCCGCAGAGCTCTGATTCTTCTACGCCTTACCAGAAGGTTTACAAGAAATCAATCATTCTATTGCGTTCTCTTTATGCTCAGACACGGCTTCTCCCTGCGTATCGTGTCTCTAGGCAGCTCAGTTCGTTTCTCGCCTCTTCTGGTTATGACCTTATCTACAAGGTTTCCTCTTTCAGTGATATATTCTCTGGTCCAGTGACTGAAACTATGAAAGAGTTTCGTTTTGCGCCAGTTGAAGTGCCTCCTGGCCGTCTTTGCGCCTCAGTTACCTACCGTTCTGACTTATCGGATTTCAATCTCGGTGCTCACATCACATTGCCTCCCAGAATCATAACCGATTATGTAGGAAGTCCTGCAACAGATCCTATGAGGTTTTTTCCTTCTCCAGGGAAAAGTGTTGAAGGCACATCATTTTCAGTTAGAGCTGGTCGGCCTCCATTGACCAGTTCATCTGCTGAACGTCCGCATAGCTGGACCAGTGGCTTTCACAGACCTCCAGCTCATTACGCCACACTAAACCAGTCTTTTTCGCCTGCTCATTCGCATCAGTTCTCACCCGGGTTACATGATTTCCACTGGTCACGTACAGATGGTTTAGGTGACAATCACCAGCTTTCTCCTCCTTTTTCGCCATCGGGTTCTCCTTCTACTCCAAGATACATTTCAGGGAGTAACAGTCCGCGGATTAATGTGAGGCCAGGGACTGCTCCAGTGACCATTCCTTCTTCAGCCTCATTCAATAGATACGTTTCATCTAACTTCTCTGAGCCAAGTAGGAATCCACTCCCTCCTTTTTCCCCCAAAAGCACTAGACGCTCCCCTTCATCGCAGGACTCTTTGCCTGGGATTGCATTGTACAAGAGTTCGAGAAGCGGAGACTCTCCTTCTGGATTAATGAATCACTACCCTGCCCAGAAGGTTATGCTTCATACTTTTTGTGTGTCTTGCTTAATGCAAGTGCGAGATCACAATGTTTTTGTATTGCCTCACCTGACGTGGTGTTTTATTTTTGAATCAAATCTTCAGCTGACAAAGGACAGCAAATATGATTCGGGCCGGTTCTCTGGACTGCTGTCTTCAAGTGGCTCACCAAGATTCGGGTTTTCTAGAAGCCCCAGTAGATTATCTTCCCAAGACGACTTGGATGACCCTGATTGTTCATGCCCTTTTGATTTCGATGATGTTGACGAGTCAGGACTTCAGTACAGGTAGTTTTGCTGTACCCCATTACCTTGCTTAAATAAGGATATATATATTTGGATTAGTTTTATGAAATCTTTACACGATGTCATCAAGAAAACAATAATATCTTGGCTGTTTTGACTAAGGCGCGAAGATGTAACATTGTTGAAATTGGCACACTAAACCTGGCCTTTCTCTTACTGTCTATCATTTTTGGCTACCAATTTCACCTCTGATAGGGATTTTTCTGGTGATATAATGACATAAGATTTTGCAAATTTTTTCGGTGCAGCCAAAGTCTTGATTGGAGGAAAACTTCAGGCTCTATATCACAGTCGCTACCTTTAGGGAGAAAGTCACAGGACGCAGCGGTTGGGGTTCTGGTTCACATGCTGAAGACAGCACCACCATTACGACAAGACTCGAGCACTTACATGGCGTCAATGTCTGGAGTTCAGAGAGAAGGGTCGGTGTCAGGTACAGAATCTGAGTATTCGATGGCTCGAAGCACATCGGATGCACTTGAGGAGCTGAGAAACTACAAGCAGCTCAAAGACTTGCTTCTCTCTAAATCCAAGAGTGTTGGTGGAGCAACTCGTGTCCACTGAGCCTAACCAAGAGCTATCAAGATATGAGTTAATCGGATGAATGTTTGTAAATATGGGACGAATACTTTTAACTCTTTTGTATATTGCAGTGCGCTCACGTTTTAGTTTCTTCTGTAAAAGAACTTGCCTTTGAATATGCACATGAATACTAATAATAAAGTTTGAATCTTTTCATTTCAAAATAGTTAAATTTATAGAAGTCATTGGTAAGCTCAAGAACATCGATCTTTGTGTAGAGGCTTACCAGTTTAAAAGTTTTCGGTGATAAGCCGTTGGACAACGTCTGCATAGAGCATAGGGCATAGAGCAAAGTGCAACACATACTGATTCCCGTTTCAGAGTAAAAAGACTATTAGCAATCTTGGCTTGAAGTTCTTCTGATTTGATTTGATTTGATCTGATCATCAACATAGAGTAGTTTTGCAACTCAAATTGGATGATAAAAATGACGGCGATTTGACATGAAGCAAAGTAATCAGCATATTGAATTTGTTATGAATGTGAAATCTCATATTGAATTAACATGTAAACGAGCCCAGTCTATTTATTTTGTTTATTTGGATGTTTGTTAAACGAAATAATGAGCCAAATTGGTCGAGAAATCGAGTGCATATTGCACACTTCCTCCTGTTTTTATAATAACAATCTATTGAACAAAAGTTTCAGACTATTATAAAAAAGTAACGTCCGGATTCATGACTTCATATTATATATTGGGGCATAAAGTCACAAGATGAGCAGCACAAAAGGTTTTTAGAGAGAGAGTTTAAGACGCAATTTTCCATTCAAATAAAGGGTTATACACCTAAAGGCAAAAAAAAAAACACACAGAAGAAGCCTGAGTAGCTTCAAATTTCCATCCACAATAGGCCTGAAAATCAAAATCCTTGCCTTTACAAAAACTGACCCAAAAATGTATCGTCCGTGTCCTGCACAACTACTGAGAAACACAAAGCATAAGACGCAGAGAAGAGATTATAGTTTTGAGAAAGTAGCTTACGAGCTTTTTACCTTCCCTAGATGTTCAATGAGCCCTTTCTCAGGCATTCTGTTTTTTTTTTACACTGAGATCTCAAAATACAATTTCTAGCAGGCTTCAGAAGAGATATCTGCAGTCAAAAGCGTCCCCCGAAACCCTTCTTCGATATCTTGAGGCCCGGTTTTCTTATCGCATAACTCATCTATTGAAAACATCAGGATGACTATTTTTAATGGAGAATCTCACCTAAGCGGGGTTATATAATTGGCTACACCGAAAAATAATGGTAAATTTGTTTACCAGCAATATCGCGATGTTCATGCATCTCGGTATCTCTCACCCAAAGCTTGTCGCCAGGGAATATGTTCATGTCCGCAAGGGTTGCAGATTCCTGATCAATCACTTTTGTGCCTTTGTGAAGTTCCTGGTTTTCTTTCATCACCTGCATATTATTTATTTAAATTAAATGCCTCAAGTAATCTACTGAAACAAAGACGCATGTCTAAAAGGACCTTTACCCCAAGTAATTCCCATATCATCATCTTTAATTGGTACACGGTCGTTGTTGCAGAAACTTTAAGACTAGTCAGCTTTCCATAATTTGTTCTCCGAGATCGTTTTGAGGTACGCCGATCCACCTCAAAGCTGGAGTCAGATACCTCTAACATTGCTTTTGGAGCTTCCTTCCCACGCACAAGACAGACAAATACATCTCCCTCGGAGTAACTAAGCTTCTGCATCAACTCACAGCTTTCTCTCTCTCCTATGCATTCCTCACAAATCTAGCAAAAGTAACAGATCCTGTTAAATGCGACTCTATTCATGGAAGTTGAACGATAATCCATGTAAATGCAAATTATCACACCTGCTTTTAAGGAAAAAACCTCATATATGGAACAATGCAAAAAGCCCAACATTGCCATTCAATGTAATAATATCACAAGTTCAAGATGTTGACAAAATAAAAGGCTCAAGATAAACATAGCTGCTGCATGTGTTTATTGAACACAAAAATGCAAATACCTCTGGGGATGTCCTGAGAATAAGCTGCTGAGTACCAATGTCCATAGTATCATCAGGAGAAGAATCCTTCTCAAGATCAATGACGTCTTGGGATGAACTTTGATCTGTATTGTTACCAACCTCAATAAGAGCAGATACTCCATTCTCCATGATCCCTCCCCACTCCTCACAGAAATATTTCCAATCATGCTCGGGGATGAGTGTCAGCTTGTCTGTCTAGATAAAAAAAGTGCACGAAAAATAGAGATTAGATCAAAGTCAGAATTTCCCATCTCATCTCTGTATTTGACGCTAAAAACAGCCAGGAAACCTGAAAGAGGATGTAACCTGAATCGACAATTACAACATCAATTTGTTAAATTCAGAGCATGATTCCCTTTATTTCTCTCACTGAAACGACAATCACACCACAGAACCAGTAACTAGGGTTTATTCTAGAGACCCTAAACCCTCCCAAGCCCTAAAACCAGTCCCAAAATACTCAGACACCCCTCCACACTTGATTTTATCTCTTATTTATACTATCCTTACTTTAGTTAGTTATGCTCACGTGATAAGTGTTAGTTGAAGTCTCTCCCTGTGTTTGTGATGAACACTTATCAGTTCCCCATTTCAATATTGGAATTACTGTGTCAAGCGGTTTCAAAATAGATTAAGAATTATCTCACGTCATATGATCCACTTACAGATGGATTTTTCTGAAAAAACAAGCCACGTTTGCAGACAAGTTCAGGGAGCCTTTCAAGGAGTCGTGTGTGCTGAAACAAACAACCAAAGGAACAAACCATTAGTTTTATACTCAAAATTGGTACTGGGATGATAAAATAAGGCCTTCTAATATACGATATGTTATATCCACCCGCGTTTACGAACACATCAAAATAAGTGTATGAGAGGAAACAGAGAAAGCAGTCAGGGAAACCGATTTAGAATTAAGCACTTCTGTCCATATAGAGCTTTATCCCACAATATCCAACTGCCAGTAAATTGGAAACCACGCACTACCGAGCGATGGATCTTACCTTCTTGCATTTGAGAGTATTAATGACTCCATCAAGAAGTTCAGGCTCTGGTGCTGAAGAACTATTTTTTCCAGTCATGTTAATATAGCTTCTCCACTGCACTAGCCATGGAGAAGGTAACAAGAAATATTGGCTTTGTGGCGTCAATGTTATACCCTTTCCCGTGGCTAACTTCTCGTGATTTTGGCGCTGCTTGACCTTTATTGTTCTGTTGAATCAGATAGAACGTAAGACATATTTAAGAGTATCACGACCAACAAAAATAATAACTAATCATGGTTAACCTTAGTGAATCCTCGAGGCATGCAACCTCAGAAAGTTCCTCTGTGCAATGAGAACATTGACTGGAGTCCAGAGGGAAACAAGGACAGCCCGAAGTATCTTCTGGTATCACTTTTAGAGTATCTTCAGCAAGGAATGACCAGAGATTCTCTGGAACTAAAATTCTTTTGGCCCCTGGCGCTTGCTCAGGCATCAGCTCTCCATGATTGCAAGTAATTGCAATTGTGGGGCCCGCATCTGCTTCACTGGGAGCATCAAGGTTTTTCCTTTTTATCCATTGCTGCAACCTGGAAACATGCTTTTACGCTTTAGAAGGAGCTAGATTTTTTTAAACCTAGATTCAGTGTAGCAGGTTAGTGTGAGTCCCAATGGCGGCTATTATAGAAGCAGCTAACTGTGGTAACACCCCACAAAATAATAGTAATTAAGTGCTCCATAGAATAAAGGTGCCATCTGCATATGCATCAAGCAGTCAACACGCACAAATAAGCAAAAAGGTATTATCAGAAACATATAAGTTACAGGACAGTTGAATACATACCATACTTTAGAGACATAATACATTCCGTCCTCACACTTTCCCGAAAGAACATCGCTTGCTATGCTTTTCATGAATGTTCTTCGATCCCTATAGCTGTCAGAAGAGACAACCATGCGAGCACCATCCATAAGGCATTCCCTGCAGTAGTCCCCTTTCCCTAACTTTGGTCCACCATTGAACTAAACGTAGGAGAAAATGATTGCATCAGAAAAAAGTTGAGATAAAGAGTGGAAAAAACCAGCAAAGAATTCTAGCACATGATACCAGAACAGAAGTCTAGTCACAGGAATCTAGCAACTATGAATTTGTCTGACAAATGGTTAATGAAGGCAGCTGATGCAAAACTTGAAGACAAGAAAAGTTTCTGTCCTGAAAAAAGGAAAGGCATTAACCATGAGCCACACAAAGTATATTGCATACCTTTGATTCTAACTTGGCCCATGCAAGTTCAGATATACGCTTCATGCAATTAACTTTTGAGGCAAGAACTTTCCCATGGGAACACAGTAAAGGGGTGTTGTCCAAAGCGCTACATCATAGAAGAACAAATATAATCAAGAACACTTGAAATCGTGGATGTGATCTAATTTGATAAATAGGAAAATGGTATTACCACTACCAGTTAGAAATGAAAACTGAAATAAAATACAAACTTTCAAAGGGAAAACAATATCTAGAAGTTTGGTGTGGGGCACAAAAATCGCCAACATATTCTGATCATATATGATGCATTTGAAAGATGTGATATTTTGTTGCAGATTTAAATGCATTGTATGTTGAAAGCACTGCAGTTAACACGGGAATAAAGAGAATAACAAAAAATGCATGCACGAGGAGATTTACTTACGGAGGCAAAATGGTATCAGCCCATAGACGAAGCCAATCTGTGGAGATCCAAAAATATTGTTCTTCAAGTGACTGAACAGCAGCTTCTGAAAGTATTGTCCGTACTTCTTGCCTCCTTTCAGTCAAAGCATTCAATTCTCTTTCCTTTCTTAAATCATATTGCTTGCAAATCTCAAGGAATGATGCATTCATGTTATTCATCCAATTATAAAGATGTAACGGAAGATAACCACCTTCAGGCTGTTGAACACTATCAACTTCTCCTTTAGTTATGTCAATAGGATTTTCTCTTTGTCCTTCCTGACTTTCCTTTTTACCGCATCTAAGACTATACATCAGCATATAAGCATCACTGGATGAGAAAACCTCTGACTTAATAGCGGAGCTACAGTCTGAAGAGACTGATTGAATGACATCTGTGGTATTCCCACTACTAGCGGTACCATTACTCTCGGACTGTGGAGTTGAAGAAGAACCTTCATTGAATGGATGTTTACTCAGTTCTGACACTTGTTCATCATCAAATTTCCACCACAAACCAGTCTTTTCATCTTTTATGTGAGCAACATAATGTCCACTGTTCACAGCGCTTCCTTTGTGGATTAACACGGCAGAGAGATCGTATGTCAGCTCATTTTGAGAAGACTCTGCTAATCTGGATCCCATATTCAGCACTTGAGGAAAGGAAAATGAGGAAGTAATTTTCTTCTTTGCTGTAGTCTGTTGACATGTTCCAGCCAAAAAAAGGAAAAGTTTAGGCACCTTTAAGATTAAATAGGACAAAATGTGATTAGGTTTAAGCATAAAAACATGCAAGTTTATATCAGGAGAAGGAAAAAGGAAAAGGTATGAGAATGATCATGAGTAAAAAAATCGATAACTCAATCAGCCGAAGATAACATACAATACACCTTTCCTCAGCACTTGTAATACACAAAGGCATACAAGAGGTAAAGATGTTAAAAGAAACTATACAGGAAAATGATTGATTTTTTATGCAAATCATAAGAAATGAGTAGTCAAAACATGGAGTTGATTCATGAAGCAAGGTGTATTAAGATAGAGGAAACAACCTTAGGAAGGAAAACACATCGTTTGAGCTGAAAAGTGATAACAGGAGGTAGTGTCCGCAGCTTAATGCAGCGTGTGGCATCTACTCTAGCATTGCAGCTTCCACAAAAATATTGGTTCTCCCCATTGAGCTGCTCCAAGCTAAGGTAATCATTCAAACTATCATCCAAAGTTTTGAGGCCCTTGATATTCAACTCAAGGGCATAAAAATCCTCCACCTTTGAAGAAGCTTCGGAATCCCTCCCACATTTTGAGCACCTACAAGACAACAAAATAGACAGATGGAAAAAAAAACCAAAAAGCAGAAATGATATTTTTCTCAATGTTTCACTTTTTACTTGAGTAACTCAGATGTAGATATTATTTTGCCTTAAGGGCAAATGAATCTTGTTAAATGAAAAATAAGCTAAATCTTACGTGGTCACATGCGAGACACTACCGCGGAAGAGATCTTGCACTATTGTTTTGGCTTTGCAAACTCCAGAATGGCGTAAGCAACGCTCAAGTAAGGACAGAAGCAATGTCAAGAACTCATGAGTATCCTGTTGAACCCCATTATCCAACTCTAGAGTCTTCACAAAAGCATCTGAATCAACAAAAGACTTTTTGCTAGCATGCAGCTGCGCAAAAAGCCGAGCAATCTGATCCAAGACTGGATACTGTTTCAAGACATCAACCTCAACAGAAAAAACTCCTTCCCGGAAAGCAGTATTCATGTACAGACACTGAAGTATACTGTTGGCATAGCAAGTAGCGCCCAAATTGGTCAAACCAGCGGGTGTAGAGTCAGAAGCACGACTATCCAAGGACAGATCTGGACCAAGAGACTGAATGATTTCAGACGTTTTCTGCCACAAACCAGATTTTCGGCTTCCATTAACAGGTGGAACGAACCCACAGAAGCAGTTTGGGTTGTCACGGGTGTTAACACGACAACCTTGACAAACGGGCTTCCATATCATGAAAAGTTGATTAATGTCATCATCAGTTACATCATTTGCCTCGTGAATTTTCCTGCAAAAAAGCAAGTTTTTTAGATTGAAAGGGAACAAAAATGCAAGAACTGAAAAAAAAAAGCAAGTTTTCTTGATTTATATTTCACGAAGGTAGGTATCTGTTTTGTACCGGAGAATTTGAGAAGAGGAATCAACAGCCTCTGATGGTCTTTGTCTTTTGTTCTTGTTTCGGGTGTTAGGTCTACTCATTGTTGTCACCACCAGCGAAAATTAACCCAGTAGCAATCGAAAACCCTAGAAATAAGAAAAAAAAACCGGAGACACAGCACATTTATTATAACCTCATCTGATCCACGAAAATATGAAACAGAACAATACATTATCTCGGCGTTTCTACAAAATCCCCAATTGAAATGCGAACTCCAGGTGATGAAATCGCATCTAGGTTAAACGATTCAGGTCGAACCCCAGATCGAGAGAAGCACAACACTCAAAATTGGCGAAGAATTACAACAAAGGGAGGAAATAAAAAAAAAAAAGAGAGAGAAAGTACCTGAGAATCTACGAAAAGGAGTTTAGCAAGTAGAGAGCATCACAAGCTCAGCTTATCCGTCTTCCTCAACTCCTTCGTCTCCGCGGCCAAGAACTCTCTCTCTCTCTCTTGTTTTTTGTTTTTTATTTTATTTCTCTCTCTTCTCTTCTCTTTTTTTTTTTTTTTCCCTGTACTCTCGTCCCGCGCTCTCTCATTTCAGATTATATAAACATCTCAAGAAGAACGAAAATCATCAATTAACTTGGATTTATTTCAATTTCGTCTACATATTATATCCATAGATGAGAGAGATTTCATACCAAAAAACCATAAGCTTAAATTTAGATTTTGCATTAAATGCCCCTATAACTCGAAATGTGACCAAATTGATCAAAATCACACCATATTCATGGGCCAACATTGATAAATAAAACTGTTTGCAAGCAAAACAAGGATTATGTTGCGACAGATCCCAAGTGCAACAAGAAGAAACACAAACATTTGAGAAAACATACATATGAAACAAAATCATCATCAATCTCTATCACCACCATACGAGGATCTCTTCCCGCTTGATCGGCCATCGTAATGACTTCGACCCTTGTTTGAGTACTCACCAACTCTTTCATCACCTCCGTCTTCCTTACCCGTCACACGCCTTTTTCCACCATCATCACCTCTAAACCCCTCCTCCTTATCGCCTCTGTACCTGTCCCTGCCACGCTTGTAGTCTTCATCATCCTCCTTACCCGTTTCGCGTCTCTGTCTGTATCTATCCCTGTCATTATCTTCTTCCTCGCTGGCTCGGCCTCTATACCTATCCATCTTAGGCTTATTATAGCCATCCTCATCATCGTCTTCCTTAACTGTTCCACGTCTTTTAACAGCATCATCACTTCTATACCTGTCCCTACCATGGTTATTCTTGTCCTCGTCCTCCTCTTTTATGTGCTCCCTTCCTCTTTGGTAACTTTCATCATTTAGCTTCCTCCTATTTTCATACTCAGCCTCTCTGTCATCAGAGTCTCTTGCAACTTTCTTGCTACGAGAATCACTTCTATGCCTGCCATTGCCAAGCTTGGACACATCCTCTTCCTCCGCATCTCTTTTCTGCTTCATTCCTCCACTGTAAGCTTCTACTTTACTGCGCAGTTGTTGTTTCTTGTTCCCATAGTCAGTCTCACTGTCATCAGAGTCTCTTGCAGCTTTCTTACCAACAGAATCACCTCTATACCTGTCTTTCAAATGATTAGACTCCACGTCATCCTCATCTCTTTTCTGCTTCCGTCCTCCATGGTAAGCTTCTTCTTTCTTGCGCAGTTGTTGTTTATCATCCTCAGACTCAGGCTCGCTAACATCAGGATCATGCCTCTTTCGTCCAGCTCTTCTTTGTTCATCATGTTTGTCCCTTACTTCTTTAGAACCAGATTGGTTGGAGGGTCGGCTCTTTTTGTGCGACTTCCTGAGTTTCTTGCTGTCATCACTCTCAACTTCTTCAGATTCAGAAGAGACACTTCTCTTGCTTCTACTACGTTTCTTTGTAGCCTTCCTTCTTCTCTTCTCTCCACTGTCAGAGTCAGGGTCAGAATCCGAGCTGCTAGAGTCACTTTCACTCTCACTTTCTTGTTTACGCCCCTTAGCCTTCTTTTTAGAGCGCCTTCTGCGGTCACGGCCATTGTCATCAGACTCAGATGAATCATCATGTCGTCTCTTCTTGCTCTCTTTTTTCTTGTGACGCTTCACTTCATCCATATCATCATCACCCTTCTGCTTCTTGCTTTCCTTACCCTTACCGTCTTTCTCGTCTACATCCTCATCTAGCTTCCTACCACTATCTCGGTCCAAAAACCAATGTTCCCGTCTCTCTTTCAGTCTACGACCTCCATAAGCCTCCCCCGTTGGCTCATCATCAATGATACCCTCTTCAGCCTGCTGTTGATCAGGCAAACCAAGCGCAGCTCGAAACGCTTCCATCTGCTTCTCTTTCCTAGCTGCAACCTGATGTGTTTGGGTATCAGAGATCTTCGAATCACCAGGCGCATCACTCCCTTCAGAAGCAGCAGCAGCAGCTTCAAGACTCACCCTGGCCTCCTCAAGCTTCTGAGCAATCTCGGCATCAGAATAACCCTGATCAGCAAGCTTGTCTTCAAGGACAGCAAGCTTAAGATGAATCTGACGCTTACGGTCGTGCTCGAGGATGTCTTTGTTGGGTTTCTTAGATAAACCAGCAGTGCCCTGATCATCCTCAAATCCTCTTCCACCATTAACAGGCTTACCACCAGTCCTAGGCCTCACAAAGAACTTGTTCGTCTGAACGTAACCATTAGTCCCTGATCCTCTTGCGGTCTGTAATCCTATTCCGTTGTACATCGTTTAACTCGAACTTCAACAAAAATCAATCACCTTAGGAACCCTAAAGCGAAACAGCGAAGATTCAGATTCAAATCGAAAGATCTGTGGATACGGAGAAACCCTAAACGAAATGAATCGCAACCTAAAACCAAACAGATCTCCGATTGAAGAATGAAAACTAAATTACCAGTGAGTATGAGAGAAGATGAGAAATCGTCGATACGGACACAGAGGAGACGACGAGGAAGATAGAACTCTCTCAGGTCAAGAGAGAATCGTCGGTAACTGAGCTCGGCTTTGTTCCACAAAGCCTAAAAGGAGAAAATTAAATATTAGATGGGCTTAGGCCCACGACGGTATTAAATTTCTATATTTAAAATTCAAAAAACTTTGTGAACCTTCAATCCGGTTAGACCAAATCCAACCGTGATCCACACATTTATCCGGTTTTTAAAACCACACTCCGGCTATTAAATTTTATTATATATATCGTAGTAGACACGCGCATATCCTACGCGTGGAAACAAGGTAGAATAAGAATACACTGCTCAAACTTTAATAGCTGTAAACAAATAAAAGAATCACATGTTCTTTAGTCCAAACAGCTTTAAAAATAATTGTTTAAAGTTTAAAGAACAAACAACTTTAAACTTTAAACTTTAAAAATAACAACAACTTCAAACTTCTCTATAATATTATTTAAGAAAACATTTTTAAATAAAAAAATCCTTTAACAAAAAAAAATTATTATATAAAATGTCATTACAAATAACAAAAAATAATTAAAATAAGAAAGGATATAATAGTCTTTTAAAATTATTGATTACAATATGGAAAGTATATATTTTACATTAAAGAGGTTATTTATTATTTAATTATTTTTAGGGAGAATCTCAAAAATACAACTTTGGAGACAACACTATTCAAAACTACCATTAGACGCTGGATATTTTCATAAATACAAATATATAATAATGAAAAAGACAAAATTACCCAGATCTATCACTGAAGAGAAAAATCCCAGATTTTTGTGAACTCATGAAACCACCACCAAAGGATCTGGAGATCCCAGAGATTACGACGGAGGAATTAGCGGTGGCGGATGGATTTCTGTTTGGATTTCCGACGAGGTATGGATGTATAGCTGCGTTGATGAAGGCTCGATCGATTTACTCATCGTCTTCCTCAGCGATGATCTCTCACTATTCTACTTTTGTAATATATTCTCATACATTTATAAGGCTATATAAATGGTTTAATAACACAGACTTGGCTTATTGAACCCAGAAGCAAGCTCAATAATTGTCACCTGATATATAAACTATGATTTATAAGGCTATATAAATTTACTCACAAATAATTTTTCTCAATGACATGGTTGTCTTCAATATAATCTATGAAGCTACATCGACTAATAATTCAACAAAAAAACTCTATAAACTTAATGACACCGACTTTCAAGGGGTTATGGAACTCAGACAAAGCTCAATAATTGTCACTTGATATATAAACTATGATTTATAAGGCTATATAAATTTACTGAACAAAAAAATTTCTCAATGACATCGTAATCTCCAAAACCTAAAATCAAATACAATCCCTACATGGACGAAGAATTCAACAAAGAAACTTCTCAATTGCCTCTATAATCACAGACTTTCAAGGGGTTATTAAACATAGAAGCCGGCTAAGCTAATAATTGTCACCTGATATATAAACAACTATGATTTATAAGGCTATATAAATTTACTGAACAAAGAAATTTCTCAATGACATCGTAATCCACAGAACCAGAAATAGGAGGTTCGGTTTCGGTTAGCAAATATTACTCCAAATGGCTCTTCAACAGATTTGTTTCGGTTCTGGTATTCCAATAACTATAATTATCTAACAATAGTTAGATACCCGTACCAATGTGTCATCACTCGTACATGAATCGGTTAAAACTATTCATATTAAGGTATGTTTCCGCCGCGGGGGAGGGCCACTAGGATGCGGGCCATTAGCCTAAGACCTCTTCTTTTTCCTATTAACATTATATAAAAAATCCAAAATCTAGTCTCTACTTTTGAATTTAAAAGATTAAAAGGATTTATATGGTTTTAAAAGGAATTATAAAATCTAGTTTTTACTCCAAAACAAGAACAAAATGATCATCAATGGGTTGCTAATATCAAAATTGATTTATAAGACCTCTTCTTTCTCCTATTAACATTATATACAAGTTCCAAAATCTAGCCTCTACTTTTGAATTTCAAGGATTAAAAAGATTTATATGGTTTTATATGGTTTTAAAACTAGCATATAAAATCATATATATTCAATTAAAACACCCAATATCCAATAATGTAGTTTTGGCCGAGTGTATAAAATTAGAGTTATAATTATACAAACAGAGCTACATAAGTTTTATGCAATATATATTGTGTTTAAAACAATATTAATGATTGATGAACTTGAAATTATAAGTTTTCCTTGTGGAATTCAAACTTGGTCGTAGTTTTCCTAGAGAAATCTTGAGACAATCTCTTTAACTCTCCTATGATGCATGATTTACCACACTAGAAAACCCCTAGAAACAAAATACAAAAACAAAATACATTACTGCTACAGAGATTCTATGAGAAATCTCATATATATAGTTTAAGGGATTGTTGTAATGATCACGTACCAACTCGTTTGGCGTGGTTCACAGCGACGTGCTTGAAGACGTTGTGTCGGTTCGTTGCTGTAACGTGGATTGCGGTTCTAGTGGGCTAGTTCGTTGCTGTCCAAAAAATAAAATTGTTTGCTGTGAAGCGGGCCAATTGGACGAGGGTTCAATATTTGGTTGCAAAGGTTAATGGGTTTAATCTTTATGTCCAGTTCAAACCCTTTTTATTTTTTTTATTTTAAACTAGACTGTAAGTAAAATAATAGGGTTTTCTCACGAATGTCACCAAAGATAAAGATTTATATGGTTTTATATATTTTTAAAAGGATTTATATGGTTTTATATAGTTTTAAAACTATCATATAAAACCATATAAATTCAATTAAAACATCCAATATCCAAATAATGTAGCTTCCGCCGAGTATTTACCAATATCCAATAAAAAACTAAGTAGATAACCAACTATAATATGAAAGCTAACATTTGATTTGTAAACCATATTGGTAAAATGTTTTAAAAGATTCATAAGACTTTAAAAGGATTGTACTAAAATGATTTATATGGTTTTAAAAGACCTTAAAAGGTTTTATATGAGTTTATATTAGCCATGAGCATAAAAACCCAACCCGAAGAACCCGAAATAGGAGGTTCGGTTTCGGTTAGCCAATATTACGTTGAATGGCTCTTCAACAGATTTGTTTCGGTTCTGGTATTGCAATAACTATAATTATCTAACAATAGTTATATACCCGTATCAATGCTTCATCACTCGTACATGGGTCGGATCAAGCTATTCATATCGAGGTGTATTTCCGCCGCGGGGGCGGGCCACTAGGACGCATGCCATTAGCTTAAGACATCTTCTTTCTCCTATTAACATTATATAAAAGTTCCAAAATCTAGTCTCTACTTTTGAATTTCAATGATTAAAAGGATTTATATGGTTTTAAAACTAGCATATAAAACCATATAAATTCAATTAAATTACCCAATATCCAATAATGTAGTTTCGGCAGAGTTTATAAAACCAGAGCTATAATTATACAACCATAGCTACGTAAGTTTTATGCAATATATATTGTGTTTAAAAAATATTAATGATTGATGAACTTGAAATTAAAATTTTTTCTTGTGGAATTCAAACTTGGTCATAGGTTTCCTAGAGAAATCTTGAGTCAATCTCTTCAACTCTCCTTCTACGGCGTCATTATGATGAGAACGAGAAACACTCTAAAACTCATCACGGTCCTATATATATATATATATATATAATTTAAGAGATTGTTGTAATGATCACGTACCAAAAGGTTAATGAGCTTAATCTTTATGTCTAGTTCGAACCCTTCTTTTTTTAACTAGGCAGTAAGTAAAATAATAGGGTTTTCTCTCGACGGGCACCAAAGGTAATTGGGAAATTTTCTACTGTCGATTCACTTGACTAACTCTCTTTCTCGAATTCAAACCATCGTTTCGAATTCAAAAGTGCCATCAATAACAACCATCTTGCGCTGAGGCATCTAGCAAAGTCCCCTTAATATTTGCCTTCAGAAAGGTGCCATCAATAACAACTACTTTCCTCATCAACTTAAAACCTCTAATCGATGCAGCAAATGCCAAAAAAAAGCATACTTAAATTTCCCAGCTGGATCAACCTCAATAAAAGTAGCATAACCAGGATTCGTTATATGAAAAAAACTTGGCAAGTCCCTCTAGCAACCTCTTGTGCAATGCTCTTAAGCTCTCCACGCTTTTGAATATGGAATCACAACCCCATGATCTTTTCTAATCTTCTCTGCAATTTGCTTTGGTCTAATTAGTCCAATCTTTCCTCCCTCGAAATGATTGCTTACCATTGTACCCAGCAACTTGGCATTTGCTTGTCGATGATTGACCTTCCTTAAGGAAGTGTCACAGTTGTGCTCATGGACATACTGGCTAACCACAAAGCTTTCAATCCCCTTCACTTTGGTTGCCCGAAATCTCCAGTTGCATTTTTCATCAATGCAACGAAGAACATATATTTTCCTGTCTGAATGCTGAGTACGAAACTCAAAGCTATATTTCATTGCCAGCGTCCGCAGCCTGTTGCTCATTTCCTGTTTGTCTTTAAAAAAAATTCCACAATAAAGGCCATCATCATCACCGACATAGTTATTAGAGGAACAACTGGGAGCCATAGGTCCTGGATCAGGCATTGAAACTTCATATTGGTAACCACGTCTTAAAGTTGAAGTTTCTGATCCATAAAACACATGAGTGGTCGAGTTCACCCTTCTCTAAATTTAGAACAAACAAAAAAACAGCAAACAAATTTACAAACCCTTATAAATGAATAGCTAAACAAATAGCTTTATCGATAAAAGTACCTCATGCCCAATATGAAGTGAAGGATTAGTAGTTGTAACACTCTCATCAATGATTATAAGTTCATTTTCCCTGTGAAGGAGCTGGGGAATTAAAACTCTTTGATGTTTGTGATCCATAAAACTTTTTGTTTCTCTGCAAATTTGGAAGAAACAAAAACAACAAACAAATTTACAAACTCTTATAAATGAATAGCTAAACAAAGAGATTTCTTGATAAAAGTACCTCATGACCAACAAGAAGTGGACAATTAGTTGTTGTTACACTCTCATTAATAATTGAGTGAGTTTGTCCCTATAAGACAAACACTACCATATGAATAACACATACTCCCTCTGTTCTGAATTAAGTGATGATTTAGTAGTATGCACAAAAATTAAGAAAATAATTAATTTTTGTTTTTTTCTATACTAAAACCTCATTTATTATTCATCTGAACCAATGAACAAATAGTCTATAAAATGTAATTGGTCAAAATTAATTAAAAATCATTTAATTTTGCATTGGTAAGTGAGAACATCACTTAATTGTGGGAAAAAAACTCTCTAAAACATCACTTAATTCATAATTTTTTAAATAAAACTACCTCATCCCTAACCAGACGTGAAGGAGCTGGAGCATTAAAACTCTCCTCGAATTGAACATTCTCTACCATAGTAATTGAGTTAGTTTCTATCTGCAAGAGAAACATGTAATTTTATAAATCTGCAGAAAATAAATTAAAAAACTTATAAATAACAAACATTTGTAAGTACCTCATTCTGTGGTGTGCTGGAAACTTCATTGCTACTTTTCTTGTTATTTTCAATCAATGTAACACATAACTTAACTTCTCTGCTATCTTGAAGCTTGTTCATAAAAGATCTCACTTGGCGATCATTCCTAATAAACACTGGAGGAAGTTCTTTTAAGCCTGATTTATAACTAATCTTTACAGAACTCACATCACCATCAATGCCAAAATCTTCTAAAACCACATCAACCAAATCTTTGTAGGTAATGTCTTTTTTTATGACACTAATTGAGCTTCCTCTTTCACCATCAATAATGAAATCCCATGTGCCATTTGTGAACTCCCATCTTCCACATACATAGTATAGTTCAATCATTGTAACCTGATAAAAACAAAAATATGGTTTACAAGGTCCTATAAATCCATTGAACAAATAAATTTACAAATCCATCGAACAAATAAATTTCTCAATGACATGTCATCTCCAAAATTTTAAATCCATCTATGAAGCTACATAGACCCTAAGAATTCAACAAAGAAATTTCTCAATTGCCTCATCTTAATGACACAGACTTCACATACTTTATAAGGTTATATAGATTTACTGAACAAAAAAATTGTGTGCTGATGAATTTATAAGGCTATATAGATTTACTGAACACAGAAATTGATCAATCATCGTCATCTCCAAAACCTAGAATCAAATACAATCCATAAATTATCAAATTGGGCAGACATCTTCGAAATCTCATCACCTAATCTAAAGTCGTCATCTCCTAATCAAGCAAAAGCAAATCTATGAATTTTTTCCCAATACCTAGAAGAAGCAATCTCTTCCCTCGCCCAATAACAGTTGTTGTCGGCGATGGTGGCGAAATTTTCTCCCAAAATACTCAACCACCAGCGACAGAATCGCCGGACAAATCTTCTTCGAGTATGAATTCCGGCGAGATTCGGAGTATAAACTTCACAAAAAAAAACTTGTCGCAATTTATTAAGTGAGGGCAAAATAGTCAACAATTTATTATATGAGGGTAGTTTTGAATAATTTTTTAGGTGATTGTAGTTTTGTAAAGGGAAGTATAAATGGTGGTATTTTTTAAAATTTCCCTTATTTTTAATACTATATATTTTAAAATAATAATCAATTCATATATATTCAAAGAAAAAAATCTATTCAAAATCTTGCTATATTTTTCACTATAATTTATTATATTTTATTTGAATATATACCAAAACAAAAGTTGAAAAATATTTTACTAATTTTATTAAAAAAATTAGACACGAAAAAACTATTTTTTAAGAGTTCGTAGACTAACCACGAAAACTAGAGTCATTTAACGGTGCATATTAAAGTTATATTTTTAATATTATAAATTTTTGCGGGTTAGGCCGAATATTATTTAAGAAGACATTTTTAAAAATAAACTTTGTTTTGTAAGTTATTACATGAAATGACATTACAAATAACAAAAAATAATTGAAATAGGAAAGGATATAATAGTCTTTTAAAATTATTTATTAGAATATGGAAAGTATATATTTTACATTAAAGAGGTTATTTATTATTTAATTTTTTAATTATTTTTAATACTATATATTTTAAAATAATAATCACTTCATATGTTTTCAAAGAAAAAAATCTATTCAAAATCTTGCTATATTTTTCACTATAATTTATTATATTTTATTTGAATATATACAAAAAAAAGTTGAAAAATATTTTACTAATTTTATTAAAAAAATTAGACACGAGAAAACTATTTTTTTAAGAGTTCGTAGACTAACCACGAAAACTAGAGTCATTTAACGGTGCATATTAAAGTTATATTTTCAAGATTATAAATTTTTGTGGGTTAGGCCGAATAATATTTTAGTTCAGTGCAAAATATGTTAAATAAACAAATTATTATAAATTGACAGTTTTATCTATAATCATTAGTTAGCTGTATTGTAAAATTCAGATACTTTTTTAAAAAACATTTCAAAATAATTTGTTTAAACAAAATTACTGCGCGCAATAACTAGCACGGATTAAATCCTAGTTAAACTTTAAAGAACAAACAACAACTTTAAAAGTTTAAAGAACAAACAGCTTTAAAAATAATTGTTTAAAGTTTGTTTATTAGTCCAAACAAACAAATAAAAGAATCACATGTTCTTTAATAGCTGTAAACAAACAAATTAGTCCAAACATATACAAACAAAAAAAATCCAAAATTAAATAGTATATACAAAAACTAAAAATTACAAAAAAATATATATATATATATTTTAATGAAATTTCGCTTTCTTTTTCTCGTAAAATCTAATGATCTATATTTTAGCTGTACGAAACAGAACAATAATTCGATAAGAAATCCAAATTTTAACAAAAATTCAAACACGTGATATCTGATTCGTTTTGGAGTTTATCAATAATACATTGTCATAGACATGGTGGGTTAGTCCTGTTAATTTGAGTGTTTACCCGCGGATCCCGCGGATTTTGACCCACCACAGGGCGGGTACGGATTTAAGGTTTTGGAACTCCGGATTTGCGGATGACCCGCATACACATTAAAAAAAAAAATATATATATATATATATAATTCCTAGATCTACTTCTTCTTTTTTTCTCACCTCCATCGCGGTCCTCTCTCTCTCTCCATCGCTCTCTTTCTCTCTCTTTCTCTGTTAGAGTTTTTTTTTCAGGACCCGCGGATTACCCGCCAGACCCGCTTGATTAATGCGGGGCGGGTGCAGGTTTACCATATAAAATTTGTGGGTCAAACGGATAAAAACAAAACCGCACCCATGGCAGATCGGATCATGCGGGGCGGATCTGACCCGCTTGACATGCCTAATGGGTTACATCGATCATTGATGGAGTAAAAGTGTAAAACGGACAATTGACTATCCATAAATCCTTGTCACATTGTCAAAGATAGCCCTCATCAAAATACCCGAAACCGAAAAACTGAATCGGAATCGAATCTAATTAGAAAGTATCCAACCGAACCGAACCGAATAGTTATAAATATCTTAATGGTTTATTTTATAAAATATTATGGGGTACCTTAACCGAAACCGAACGGGTATCCGAAATATACAAAATATATATATTATTTTTTGAGAAAAGGATATATATATATATTTTTTTTTTTGAGAAAAGGTGTTGAAAGTATTAACATTCATTGTCCCTCTATTTTTCGATTCGATGCATTTTTCTAAGACTCCATATATTTATATTCAAAAATCTTAATACTATTTTGTCAACAAAATAATATCAAACAAATGTTGAAGTATGAAAATGAAAAATCAATCCTATGTTTTTAGGTAGTAAATTGAGAATTTATAATTTTTAGGTCAATATTTTGCTATTTAATCAATTTAAATTTTTGACGTGTTATTTATTTTTGTTAATAAGTTATATTGGTACATTATTAAACTATGTTAATAAGTTATTTAGGCGAGTTATTTATTTTTGTTAATTATAAAATTATTTTTTAATATTAAATTTTGAAATCTAAGAAACAAGTTTACATTCTTTTCCAAAAAAACATGCATTATAGAGGTTGACATTTATCGTTCTTATCATGTTAGAGTTTAAACACATGTTTTGCATTTATAAAAAAATTGGAATTTTATTAAATTTCATTTGTATTATTCCACATAACAAAAAATAATAATTAGTGAGTTATTTCGTATGACATACGAAAGATAATATATTTGAAAACTTTTAAAAATTTATCCACCTATTTATCAACACCCAAACGCAGCCACGAAAAATATCAATGTTAGATTAGAGTTTTGTGTTTATAAAACCTTTAGTCTAAACTAGTGTGATTTTCGTGTTCGATCATTACACAAAGATTCATAGAGTATATAATTGACGTCGAAATCACACTAGAGTGTGTAAGAAGATTTATTTGCAATGTTTATGTGAAAGTTGAGACAATTGGAGTAAGATGGTGGTGTACCAAAGTTGTAGGTATTACAAATTCCGTCTGGTTAAGTACAGACTCATGTAAGTTAGGACAAGTTTGGTTTCGAAAGATCTGTGTAATAGAACAAAATGGGAGATCAAGATAATGAATGATTATGTGTTTGCAATAGTGTAATTGCTTCCAGTTCAATAGATTCGTTTCTGGACGTTGTCTCGGAAATGTATGTTGGAGAAATCGAATCTCGTTTAAGTAAAAACAATGGGATCCCTAGCTCTATATATAAAATAAAATAAAGAGAGATTACAAGAAGATTGGAACGAAAATGCAAGTGTGAACTTTGTTTCAGTATCACAAAACATAATACAAGTCATGTGCCAGGTGACGAATGTTCTTCACTGTCCAATAGTAATCTCCAACTCGTAAAGCTGCCTGAAACATTAACACCCAACAAACAACATTAGACTTGAAACTGAACCAAATTGGTCTGAGACTCAAGATCCCAGTGGACTACAGTTTCGGGCTCAGTTAGGTCATTCGTTCTTTAGTAAACCCATAACAGAGTTTGCGTTATTAGAATACAGCAAGTTTCTTTCGTTCTCTTTTATTCTCTCTCTCTCCATCAAGTTTCTTATGTGTATTGATACAAGTTTCAGGTTAGATTTTGCCCAGATATGACCAAAGTAATGATAGACAAAAAGTGCCTTCAAAATGTTCAACGAATGCGTAAAAGAGACATGTGTGTCCATTTAGCAACGAACAATCTACTTTCTGAAAGCGGAATGTAAATGGGGTTTCGGTAAGCCTCCTTCGAGGTGGATATTCAGAGATGGAAAAATGCGTGGTAAGTACTTCAAAGATGAACGAAGGGGTGTGGACACTTTTATGTTGATAATGGACTTCTGATGTTGTGGTATCTTTTGTATCAACTAGTGATCGATTGTTATTTTATACTTTCATGAATTATATGCAGACCGTTCATTCTCATCTGAACATTTATTCTCCGACATGTAAACAAAAATAAAATGTTATTGAAAGTCACGTAGTATTAAATTCTTCTATTACCGCAGTTTTTGACGCATGGACATGTATATATGGATAAATTATCATGGACACGATATGAACAATAATTATTCGTGTATATGTATAAAAACAAATTTATCATGGACAAGACATGTGTGTCCATTTAGTATTGAACATTAGTATCAAACAAATGTTTAATATAATAGGGATGAATTTGTTGATTTAAACAAAATAAGATGTTATGAACGGTTATGCAGGATAAAATGTTTCTATTACCGCAATTTTGGCCATATAGACATGTTTGTATGAACACATTATTATGGACAATGTATAAAAACGAATTCCATGTATTTTCATGAATCAAGATGCATATAATCATTGTGTTTTAAGATTATTAAAATTTTTATTCTATTTATCAATACCAAAACATGTCCAAAATATGGTGACACATCGAAAACTATCCATAAAATATTTGTTTACCCAAGACTGTTTATAACACTATGAAAAAAAAGGAAACAATTCATTATCCACAAAAAGTGTCTACACCCATTTATCCATCTCTGAACATTCACTATCCATCTGTCCATCTCTTAACATCCATCTCGAAGGAGGCTCATCGGAAACCCAGTAACGTTTAAGCTTGCCGCTTTCGGAAAGTGGAACATGTGTTCCTTGCTCAATAGACACAAATGTCTCTTTCACGCATTTCGTATAACACTTTGAATGCGTCTTTTGTCTACCATTACATTGATCAGATATGCGCAAAATCCAACCTGAAACTTGTACCAATACTCATTTCGAATCTTTTCAAAAACTTAAAATCGATTCAAAAATAAAGAACACATCAAAAACTTGATGGATAGTGAGGGAGAAAAACAGAGACAAACCTTGATTGGAGCTTGCGAAACTGAGTTTTTGCAGTGATTCAGAGAAGAACAAAATAAAAGAGAGTCTGAAAAGAAGATCGAAGAGAACATTTAAAGAGAGAGAAAATGAGAAATTAAGAAGAAGAAGAAGAAGCTTGTGAGAGTGTATGGGATGAAGAGGAAAGAAATTAATAAGGCAAAGGGGCATCTCTGTTTTTTTACATTAAAATAAATTGGCAAAATATTAAAATGTCAAAATGTGTTATAGAGTATAAATACAAACTTAAAATATGCTATAGAGTGTAAATACAAACTTATATACCGTAGTAGACACGCGCATATTCTACGCATGGAAACAAGGTAGAGAATCACAATTAGTACCTTGCTCAAACTTTAATTAAAAGTTTAATAGTTGTTAGAGCATCTTTATTGCAGTTTCTTAAGTGGATATCTTAGCTTATTTTGGAATAAAATTAAATCAAAACAAATAAAATAACTAAAAACCGTTTTTTAATTCGGAACTTTAAGAAACGGTTATTAAGTAACACATGTTGAGCAGAAAAAAACTCTCTCTCTCTCTCTCTTTCCTCTCTCTCTCTCTCTCTCTACGCTTCTCCTCCCTCTCTCCATCGCCAACCTCCACATTCTAATTCATGTTTCTCTCTTTTGTCGAATCTCGTGGTTCCGATTTGAAATTGAAGATCGTCGTTTACAGGCTCGTGCTAGAATCAAAGTTTATGTTCTCAATCTCCTCAGAATTTTGAATTCTCCAGATCCAGCCATCTCTGATCTCTCTCTAGTACTGTCACGGTCTGCGACGCCGGATGCGGAACCGGATCTCTATCCATTCCACTTGCTAAGGTGCAATCATCTCTGCTAGCGATATCTCTGCAGCTATGGTCGCCGAAGCTGAGATGAAGGTGAGCTTTCGTCCCCTGTGATTGCTGGCTAACTTTCTCACTGGTCGAATTTCAAAATGCAAGTGCTCATTTCCAATTTCAATTCTGAATTTTAAGTTTAAGTTCCTCTGATTCTTCTTTTGGTAAGCTAGATAGACGTTTTCAAATCCAAATGCAGAATCAAGATGATCTGAAATAGAGTTGCTGAGTAACTACACTCTCGAATCTGAAACCTTGTGCTTGTTGAATATGCACAGGAGAGCTTTTCCCAGGGCCTTCAAAGGCTACAAGGGCTTACCTACACGCGAAGAGATTATCCCGTCAATGCAAAACTTATTGGCCCGTAACTTCATATTCCCTAAGTAAGAGATCATACTATCATCATCTCACTGAATCTGATGAATAAACTGGTTTAAAGTTTTTGCAGGAGCTTGAGGTTAATTATGTATTGTTGAAACTGGTTTAAAGTTTTTGCAGAATCTCATGAATCTCATATTGTTATAACTTTGTTTCATATTCTCAGTTTGTTATAACTTTGTTTCATATTCTCAGTTTGATGTTTGATGTTATGTTTAAATGTAATGGTTTCTTTTTGTATGTTTGATGCTTGATATGAAGTGATACCTTTGGTTCCCTGCTTTGGTTCCCTGCTTTTAAGCATTTGTTGTTTGGGCCACTCTTTTTCTTCAATGGTTTAGAAGTGTTAATTGATTCCACATTTCTATGGTTGGTAGTAATTTCTCTCTTGTTCTTCAATGGTTTATTTGTTCCTCACATTCACTACATACTCTAGGAACAACTCTCTGTGACAGTCTTAGTGGAGTAAAGTATCATATTTTAGAGTTATACACTAAGTTTAGACTGGGTAATTGATGATTTCCTTGGTGCAGGTAATTCTATCTTTGATGCATCTCAGTATGCATTTTTTGGGCTGGCTCAGAATGGAAGAGGTGAAGAAGCTTTCAATTTCTTCAATGATATGGTTAAAAAGGGGATGAAGCCTGACTACATCAGTTTTATTGCGGTCCTCACTGCATGTAGCCATACGGGTTTGGTTGACGAATGACGAAATTACTTTGCGTTGATGGCTGAGAGTTATGGGATTAAACCAGGTACTGAGCATTACAGTTGCATGATTGACCTTCTAGGCCGTGCAGGTTTGTTTGAAGAAGCAGAGAATATGTTGGAGAGAGCAGAGTGTAGAGATGATGCGTCTCTGTGGGGAGTTCTTCTTGGACCTTGTGCTACAAATGCAGATGCCTCCGGTATTGCAGAGCGGGTTGCAAAGAGAATGATGGAGTTGGAACCAAAGTACCACATGAGTTATGTGCTTCTAAGTAACATGTACAAGTCGTTAGGTCGCCATGGTGATGCACTCAAGATTCGTAGGTTAATGGTGAGAAGAGGAGTAGCAAAGACTATTGGACAGAGCTGGATTGATGCTCATTAGAAAGCTATAAAGGTTCCTATCTCTCTAGGGGTCTTGCTTTAGCATTCATGAAGAAATGATTTTTTGACAACTTTAAACTACACAATTTCGCCTTCACTCGATTTAGTCTTTACAAAGTAAGGTAAAACAAAATTATTAAATTTTTTTTTTTAAGAACCCCATTAAAGGTTCTACCAATAAAGACAAAAACGGAAGTTTTTTTAACACAGTTTCTTAATTTTAAATTTATATTAAAATAATATTTAAGAAACCCATTTAAGTTTCTACCAATAATGATGCTCTTAACAAATAAAAGAATCACATGTTCTTTAGTACTGTTTAAGTAATTTACACGTGGTTTTAAACGGATCAAGGAGACAATTGACTATCCATAAATCCTTGTCACATTGTCACAGGTGTTTGGCCTCTAAAGATCCCAACTGAAAATTAATATAACGTAACCATTTATGATCATATATAACCGTTGTATTGGGGATATTTGTAATATTAACATTTTTTTTTTTGATATATTCTATCGGTTGATCCGGTCATTTTCGGTAGGAATACACTGAGGTGCTACAAAGAAGACTACTCTCAATGGTTCAACGGACACCATGAGCTCCACAACTTTGCTGGGTTATCAACGGGCCATGAGATCTATGAGATTCATGTGGGCCACCACCTCGTTTGTCCCGAGTTTGAATGTTTCCCGACTAATGCCAGGAGGTAACCCGGCCGCCTGTATTTTGGACTATCATGTAAACTAATTGGGGTAAGGCCCAACTGACAGACTTCCCAACAAAAAATGTTTAATAGCTTAAGAGGAGGATCGAACCCAGGTTTGGGAGTTGCACCCTTTGCTGAACCCGCCTTACCACTAGCCCACCACCTTGCTGGCAATATTAACATATTTTGTTATGCCTTTAGTGTAATTTTCTAATTCTGTTAGTTAAAGTTAAATATCTTGTAACTATATATACGCTGCTTTGGGTTTGTGAATAAGAACATCTTCTTCCGCTATAAACTCTGTTACGTTGCATATATATATGTATAGTTTTATGTTAGACCAAAGCGGAAAGTTTCCGTCATTGTATAATCAATCATCTGAGATGGCTACAGACTTCAAAGCACTTCTACCAGTTATCGGTAGGACAAACTTCTAAATTCATTCTTTTCAAGCAAAACATCACTCAAAGCTTTCATTTCAATTTTTGCCATGGGAAACTAATATGAGACAATTTAATGTTGTTGTATTGTAGACATCAGTCCTTTACTAGCCAAATGTGATGATTCCGACATGATGGAGGATGCCGGCGTGGCGGATGTTGTCGGAAAACTAGACCGGGCTTGTCGCGACGTCGGATTCTTCTACGTGGGAACATAAAATTTTGAGTTTCCTTTAATTTTTTGGGGGTTCTATAAATGGTTCTGATCTGATTTTGGTTCGGTGATTGTGTGGAGCAGATTGGTCATGGGATTTCGGAGAGTCTCATAAAGAAGGTGAAAGAGGTGACGCATCAATTCTTCGAGCTTCCTTATGAGGAGAAACTCAAGATCAAGATTACTCCAGCAGCTGGATACAGGTTTGTTACGTAGATCTGAAAAATATTATATATGATCCAAAACGTGGATAACGTTTTTTTCTGCTGTTCTTGTATTTTGTTCATAACGAAAGAAACAATATATATTTTAGTGCTTTTACGTTAGTTATACTAGTTTTCGAAAAAGAAATACGAATTGAACACAAGAAAAAAATACAAGAACAGCAGAAAAAAACGAACTGAACATGCAAGAAAGCAAAAGGTCTTTCCGAGAATCGAATCTAGTGTTATGTATTGTGGAAGATCATTAATTGGTGCTGAGTTACACAGAGGATATCAGAGAATTGGAGTAAACTTTACGAGTGGGAAACAAGATTTGCACGAAGCTATTGATGTAAGTGTACCCAACGTACGAGCCATGGCTTGAGCGAATTGAACCAAGTTGTGATTCTACTAATGTGTTTTTTTTTTTTTATAACTAATGTGGTTTTATTCTCTTATATATTATGGACAGTGTTACAGAGAGTTCAAGCAAGGAAAGTATGGGGAAACTGGAAAGGTCTTGGAAGGGCCAAACCAGTGGTAAGAGTTTGATTTTTTTTTTCTTCTTTGCAATATTTCTATAACTGTTGAAAAAAACAAAAACACTAATTAAAACGAAAGGGCAAGACAATGTTTCACCAGCTTTAATTGAATAGCAAAGTAAAAATGTGTTCTTGTTAATCATATACACATACGGTGATATGGATGGTGTATTAGTCAAATGAAAGTATAACGAAAACATTGTAACTGACCATAATTTTTGTTGTATAACCATAAAACACTAAAAATATGGTTTTAGAAGATTAATGATGTTTTGATATTTTTTAGTTATATTTTTGAAAAAAACTCATAATAAATAGCGGAATCAATTTCTTAAAAGCAAACACTGGATGAATATTATAAATGATAAAAATAACAAGACCACGTCTTATTTTATTGTTCAACCCAATTAGCAATTTTTAAAACTTTAGTAAAATATAACACTTATTTTACTGTTCAATCCAATTTTGCCATTATGCAGTACGGCGTGTACGGTATACGATGTAGATGTACGATGTAGATTTTCGGTACATAATACAACAATATATAACATGGATAAAATCGTATTTTCACACACAAAAAGTGACAACTATTTTTAGCACTTTTTCAAAGTGTTAACTTATTAATGAAAGTTGAAATAAATGACATCTTGTGGAAATATCTCATAAAGTAATATACCATTCATCACCATAGTATTTTAATTTCTTACTGAGCTTTCTGACTATTTCTCTATTTGTTAATTTTCTTTGGGTTTTTTTTGTGTGGTGTTTTCTTTGAAGGCCAGAGAATCCTCAAGAGCACAAGGAGTTGATGGATGAGTATATTATGCTCTGCACAGATGTGTGGTTTAGATAATATTTGTTATTTACATATATAAAATGATTAATATTTTAAGAAATTTAACATGGATAATATGAACGGGCGGGTTAGAATTATGTTTCTATAATCGCGGTCATTCTCGGATTAATATGAATGGACGAGTTAGAATTATGTTTTTATAATCATGGTGTAGAATCTAGTTAAATCTAATCTATTAAAGTAGAGTGTTATTTTGTGATCAAACAAGAAAAAAATACATTTAAGTCTATTCCTATCATGGATAACTTTTAAACTTTAGATTTTTGTGGATAATTATTCTATGTTTCCAAAGAGTTGAATTTTTTTCAATTAAAATTTTATTTAATTAATCATATTCAATTAAAAATTTATTTATTTAATTAATTAATCTCATTATATATATATATATTAAATTTAATTCGTAATTATAAAAATTCAGACTATGCTAGAAATTAAATTAAATATTTAAAATTATAAATAAAATTGATTATTTCAAAAATATGTAAATTAAATAATTAAAAAATAATTTAAATTTTTATTATTATTTTGTTACGAAAATTGTATTAGTTATTTTGAATTTTTGAATTTTTGAATTTAGATTATGCCATATAATTTAATAATCAAGTTTTTTTTAATGATACAGATTCAAAATTAACAATTTTCATTGAAAGATAATATTAAATTTTGAATTTACTATAGATTTTCTGAGATTTTATCAACAATTACAAACAAAATAGTCATAATTAATAAAAAAAATATGTTTACTTCTAAATTTAAATTTTATTTATACAATCAGATTTATAATTGAATATTTGTTAAACTGAAAAATAAATTTATTATTAATTAGATTGCATAACCATAAATTTGATCATGCATATGAACAACATTCGATTACTAATACATATTCAATATTTGTTATTTACATATATAAAATGATTAATATTTTAAAAATCACACAATTTTAGGAATTGTTAATTGGGAAATTGCCAGAAATACAACTTTGGTGGTGTCACTTTGCAAAACTACAACCACGTAAAATAGTTTTCAAAAATACCACTTTTTAATTGGGAGAATGACTTTTCTACCCTAAATGAAACTATTGACAAAATAATGAAAAAATCTTCAAACCATCGACGAGTTGAAATTGAGCTCCGGCAATACTTGGGCGATTTCATCGTAAATCAAACTGAGCTCGCCGAATCGCTAGATTTTGAACCAAGTTCTTTTACCAATTTGCTTAATTGAATTGATAAGGTAAAAAAGAAACCAAGTTTTCAAGTCTACTGGTTTATTAGGATCTAAATCATGTACTGTTCAAAAGCATGTGAACTTGCAAAGAAAAATATAACTAGAAGATAGTGATTAAGGGTTGTTAGATGATCCAATTTTCTAGTAGTTTGGTGGAGTGCGAAATATTGAGATTTGTCTGTCATGACTGCTTTTATTTCGTCCAAATGCTACGTATTTATAGTTAAAATTCTATCTTTACTCTATGACTTTTATTAATTTAGGTCGTTGAGAAGAATATCGAAACTACTTTTGAGGAAACAAAGACAGAATCTGTAGCGTCATCTCCAACCTTGAAGAAGTTTTTGTAGGCTGAAAGTAACAGCGGTGGCGTCAACACCACACATCAAAATTTTCATGATTACTTCTCCAATGAAAGGTATCTTTTATGTTTCAATGTTCTGTTCAATAAAAACATGAAACTTTGGGAAAACAGCAAAATTTATAAGACTTTATAAATTTTTAAAAACTTATATATGAATAGCTTTTCAAAAGAGTTTTCTTGATTTATGTACATTGGTTTACTGTTGTTTTTGTAACTAATAGTAATATTTTCTTATAGGTGGATACAAGCGTATTCGAAAAGTATTTATCGGGTTGGTGATCATGCATTTTGAATCATTCCACCTCATATTTCTAGTTTTGTTTGTCTACCACTATTTACTCGCATTCCTAGTGGCAGACGGAAAAAGAGAAGATATCTTGCATTTGGGAGTATGAGAAGTCTCGCACCAAAGCTAAATCTTACAAATGCAGCAGGTGTGGTCAGAGTGGTCACAACAAGACCAGTTGTGTAGTCCATATCTAATTCATCTTTTTATTTGTTTACTTGCTGGTTTTAACAACATATTTTATTTATAAGACCTTATACATTTTTGTTTGAAGACAATATTGTAACTGGTTTTTACTTTTTAAAACCATATAAATCCTTTTAAAACCATATAAATCCATATAAAATCATAGGAAAAAACAATTTCTAAAAAACTTCGTTATATGAGGGGTTAGATTCTATCTCTCACATGGAAATCCCAAACACACGTTTTAACCACTCGGCCAAAACGACAATATTGAAATATCATTCTAATATAAACAATCTAAATCTCTTTCGGTTTTATAAATGTAGTAGAAGTTACCTATGTAGTAAATTACAAAGAAATAAAACATTCTTTTAAATCAAAAGTGTGAAAGTCTAGAAATTCTCGAATGGTTTACCAAATTGGTAAACATTATTTAAAGCAGTTCACCAATATGGTTTACAAATCAAATGTTAGTGTTAGGCCACGCTAAGTCAGGCGGGTTAGCAGGCCGGCCTGCGTCCTATTGGCCCATCCATGCGGCCAAAAAACATACCTCAATAGAAATAGCTTTATATGATCTATGTCCGAGTGATGAAGCATTGGTACATGTATCTAATTCAGATACTTATCTAATTATAATTATATTGTTGCCGATTTTTCGGGTTTTTGTTTGAGTCTCTGGTAATACCCGAACCGAACCGAGAAGCGAAACAAATATGTTGAGGAATCATTCGGGTAATATTGGCTAACCGAAACCGAACTGAACCTTATATTTCGGGTCGGTTTGGGTCAGGTCCCTCTGGTTCGGTTTTTATGCCCATGGCTAATATAAACCCATATCAAACCTTTTAAGGTCTTGTAAAACCATAGAAATCATTTAATACGATACTTTTAAAGTCTTTTAAAACTATACAAACCCATATAAAACCATATAAATCCTCTTATAAATCATTTTAAAGTAGTTTACCAATATGGTTTACAAGTCAAATGTTAGTGTTTGTATTATAGTTGGTTATCTACTTAGTTATTTATTGGATATTGGTAAACACTCGGCCGAAGCGACATTATTGAATATTGGGTGTTTAGATGGATTTATATGGTTTTATATGGTATTTTTAAAACTATATAAAACTACATAAAATCAACCAAGCAAACAGACTACATAATCTCAATATGAAAAGACTCAAGACTTATAGCCACGGTCACGCACTCACCTTTGATTTCCTTCGGATTTGTTTCGATCATTCAGACACCTCTTTGCTGATTTCGGATCGATCGGTCGATCTATTACTCTCGGAAAGAAACGAAAAACTCTCTCGGCTAGAAATCATTCCCTCGGCTAGAATTGAATTCCCCTCGGCTAAACTGTTTTTCTCTCGGATAACTTCTCTCGATTTTTCTCACTGATCTTTCTGAGTACTTGGTCGCGCGAAATAGAAATAATGAGACTAAAGGTCTTCTTTTTATAGACGAGACTCGTTTTTTCCCAAGAAATAACCGTACCCGCGGTTTATTTGATCAACCAAATCAGTAACTGCTTCCGTGCATTTCTTTTTCCCCGAGAAACTGCTCATAACTTCCCACGGTTACATTTCTGCGTTTCCTCGGCTAAAACTGCTCACACGTGACTAATTTCGTTGGCTAAAACCGCTACTGCAAATTTTCTTGATCGACCATATCATTAACCGTTCCCACGCACTTTTCCTCAAGAGCTTGGGTCAGATAACTGTTCCCGCGGATCGATCAACTTTCCCCCGATAACTACCCACCAACCCGGTCTTAAGCTGACACGGGCTGTCTTGTTCCGACCAGCCTTGTCCGAATTCCGACCGAATCCCGAAAAACTCGGACAACTGATTTTAGCTTGCTAAAATTTCGAAAATCTCGGCCAACTGATTTTAGCTCGGTAAAACTTAACCAGCTCGGCGAAAGTCCGTTCCAGCTCGGCAATCACCCGATCTGCCCTATTTTCCCCGACTAAATTCAGTTTTCCCCCGAACACTTACTTTTCTTTCCAATTCTTCTCGGCAAGACTCATTCCGCCTTAGCCAATTTCCCCCGTTTGGCAGAATTGCGGAACACGAGTGTTACAGAAAGCCCATGCACTTAATAGACACACACCTTAACCACTCAGCCAAAGGGACTTATTGGAAAATCATTCTAGTATAAACCATATAAATCAGCTTCGATTTTATAAACATTCTTATAAAGTTTTTTAAAACCATATAAAACTATTATTGTTACTAGTTCTTACAAAGCTTTATAATGATTTTTTTAAACGTTATAAATTGGTCACATAACTAATGGATTGTTGGTGGCACTCCCACTTAGACATCTTGTTAAATTTTTAAAAATTGGTCACATAACTAAACGTTATAAACCATATGAATTTTTGGTGAAACTCCCACGAAACTTTTTTAAAAATCTTAATAAAACTATATAAATCATTTTAAAACTATATAAAACCATATAAATTTGTGCAGTGAATTGTACATTGAACCACCATGACAAGAAAAACTATATGAAGAAAAAAACCATTTGCGAGAATGGTTTATATGGTTTTAAAACTAGCATATAAAACCATATTAATCCTTTCAAAACAATTTAGTTTATAAACCTGATAAGAACAACAAACATCAAACTCCATCAAATACTTTATACGTGTTTATCTTGAGCACTAATATATGGTTTTAAAATGCTTGATAAATACTCGGCCGAAGCTACATTATTGGATATTGGGTGTTATAATTGAATTTATATTGTTTTATATGCTAGTTTTAAAACCATATAAACCATAAATGGTTATTCTATTCAAATTCAAAATTAAGAATTCTACCACAAGTAAAATTAAAATAGATACATTTTTTGTGTCCAAACATGAAAACCTTCATATTAGGCTATTATTTACTTGGATAACTACTATTCAAGTTGCCAAACAAGTCAATTTAGTACAATTATTATATCTTTACAAAAATAATAAACCGGATATTAATTTAGATTTAATTTAAATATTCAAATTTAAATAATATTCTCATAATGACAGAGATCATAAACGATACTCCCTCTATTTCATAATATAAGTTGTTTTGGCTAAAAGAACAAATATTAAGAAATTCAATTTTCTTAAAAAATATATCATTTAATATATAAATTAAAAACAATACAGCCAATCATAAAAAAGACTGCATAATATTATTGGTCACACAATATTCAATAAAGGTAAAAATTGCATAAAAATGTGAAAACAATTATATTTTGAAACAAAAGAAAACCTCTAAAACAACTTATATTATGAAACAGAGGAAGTATGTTATTGTATATTTTTTTATCATAATCAATCAGCTTTAAATTTTAAATATTTTAAATTAGTAAATATTTATATTATACGATAATATGAACATGCAGGTTAGAATTATGTATTTATAACCGCAGTCATTCTCGAATTAATATGAACGGACGGGTTAGAATTATGTTTTTATAATCACGGTCATATTTAATATTAGAAAAAAATAAATATACAAAAACAAAATATATCTAAACACAAAAATAAATATTTGTCACTTATTGAAAAAATTATATCTATAACACAAATTATATCTAAATACAAAAAAATTATATTACAAAATTTGGATAACAAAAAAAACAAAAATTCTCGTGCGGACGCACGGGGTTGAATCTAGTTTCTATATTTAAAATTCAAAAAACTTTGTGAACCTCAATCCGGTTAGACCAAATTCAACAAACAAGAAAGCACACTCCGGCTATTTAAATTTGATTCTTTTATTTGTTTTTTTTTTAACATTGAACAAATTATGAGAACTACTACAAACACAATTCTACAATGGATAAAGCTATCCGCTCCACAACGATCTGCAATCACGATGAACGGCTCTACTTGCATCATGCTGAAGATTTTCTTATAAGCTTGCCTCCATTAATATGTAAAAATTGTGTCATCTGAAAATCGAAACTCGGACCTCCTGAGATAGAAACATTAATGAACATTTGATTAACCACTGGATTAAGGAAGTTTCCACAATTTTTTTATTTGTTAACAGGTATTAAATTTTATTCTATATCGTAGTAGACACGTGCATATCCTACGCGTGGAAACAAGGTAGAATAAGAATCTCAATTAGTGTGGAAATGGTCAAAACCAACCAAAACTAAAATCGGTGTGCCAAAAAAAACCCGAACTAAAATAGGGTGCCATTTCCTACCTAAATGACAACGAAATTCAAATTTCCTACCCCAACTATCGAATCTGACCTAAAACCTGTCTTGACTATTAATGAAGTTAGTCAACTGTTAAAAAACGCTGACGAGGCATGACGGAAGCTGAGTTGGCATGACACAGTGTCACCTAACTAAAACGACATCGTTTTAATTGCTTGAAAAATCTAAATTTTTTCCTCTACCGAGGATCGAACCCGAGACAATGTAAACCATAGACAAGCGTGTCGACCAATTGAGCTATGAGACATTATTGATATTTGTTACAAACATATCTATATATCATTCAAACAAAAGGAACAAAAAAAGTTATTCATCTTCCTCCTCTCCTCGCGCAGGGATCTCCTGCATCAAATCTCCTCGACATTATTGGCTTTTCGGTTGATTTTATTTGAATATCTCGAGCAAGATTCTCTTAGTCTCGAGCTCTGCAATACACACACAGAGGTACATTTTTCTCCAGACAGCTCCAATTTCAGGAAATTCACTCACAACGAACTCGAACTGCGATTAAAAATTCAAACTTTCCTAGGAGAAAAATGAAAGAGACAAAATTTATGGCCTACCCATTAGAGCTTAGGAAAGTTTGAATTTTTAATCGCAGTTCGAGTTCGTTGTGAGTGAATTTCCTGAATTTGGAGCTGTCTGGAGAAAAATGTACCTCTGTGTGTGTATTGCAGAGCTCGAGACTAAGAGAATCTTGCTCGAGATATACAAATAAAAGCAACAGAAAAGCCAATAATGTCGAGGAGATTTGATGCAGGAGATCCCTGCGCGAGGAGAGGAGGAAGATGAAGAACTTTTTTTGTTCTTTTTTTTTGAATGATATATAGATATGTTTGTAACAAATATCAATAATGTCTCATAGCTCAATTGGTCGACATGCTTGTCTACACTTTACAGTGTCTCGGGTTCGATTCTCGGTAGAATATAAATTTTAGATTTTTCAAGCAATTAAAACGACGTCGTTTTAGTTAGGTGACACCGTGTCATGCCAACTCAGCTTCCATCATGCCTCGTCAGCGTTTTTTAACAGTTGACTAACGTCATTAATAGTCAATGCAGGTTTTAGGTCAGATTTGATAGTTGGGGTAGGGAATTTGAATTTCGTTGTCGTTTAAGTTGGAAATAGCATCCTATTTTAGTTCGGGTTTTTTTTGGCACACCGACTTTAGTTTGGGTTAGTTTTGACCATTTTCCCCTCAATTAGTACCTTGCTCAAATAGCTGTTAACAAATAAAAGAATCACATGTTCTTTAGTAGTACTGTTTAATAGCTGTTAAAGTGGTTAATTAGTCCAAGCATATGCAAACAAAAAAACCAAAATTAAATAGTATATACAAAAACTAAAAATTACAAAATAATTTAAAATATATTTTTAATGAAATTTCGCTTTCTTTTTCTCATAAAATCTAATGATCTATTTTTTTAGCTGTACCATACAGAACAATAATTCGATGAAATCCAAATTTTAACAAAATATTTCAAACACGTGATATCTGATTCGTTTTGGAGTTTATCAATAATACATTGTCACAGATATGGCCATATGGGTACATCGATCATTGATGGAGTAAAAGTGTAAAACGGACAATTGACTATCCATAAATTTTGGGGAACTTATTTTAATTTTTGTTAGCATTTTGGAAATTTTAGTAAAAAGTAACATTTTTTACTATTATTCAACTTAAAAGTGTCATTGAACAGTATGACAAGTACGATAATGGACGGAACACGATTTTTTAAAAAATACTTCTTTCTACTACAGTTTCAAAAAGTGATAATATGCTAATGAAAGTTAGAATAAGTGATATACAGTGCAAATATCTCTAAATCCTTGTCACATGTGTTTGGCCTCTAAAGATCCTAAGGGGCATTGAAAATTAATATGACATAACCATTTAGGATCACATAGTACTGTTGCATATATGTATATATGTATAGTGTTATGTGAGACCAAAGCGGAAAGTTTCCGTCATTGTATAATCAATCATCTGAGATGGCTACAGACTTCAAAGCACTTCTACCAGTTATCGGTAAGGACAAACTTCTAAATTCATTATTTTCAAGCAAAACATCACTCAAAACTTTCATTTCAATTTTTGCCATGAAAACTAATATGAGACAATTTAATGTTGTTGTATTGTAGACATCAGCCCTTTACTAGTCAAATGTGATGATTCCGACATGATGGAGGATGCCGGCGTGGCGGATGTTGTCGGAAAACTAGACCGGGCTTGTCGCGACGTCGGATTCTTCTACGTGGGAACATAAAATTTTGAGTTTCCTTTAATTTTTTGGGGGTTCTATAAATGGTTCTGATCTGATTTTGGTTCGGTGATTGTGTGGAGCAGATTGGTCATGGGATTTCGGAGAGTCTCATAAAGAAGGTGAAAGAGGTGACGCATCAATTCTTCGAGCTTCCTTATGAGGAGAAACTCAAGATCAAGATTACTCCAGCAGCTGGATACAGGTTTGTTACGTAGATCTGAAAAATATCATATATGATCTTAAACGTGGATAACGTTTTTTTCTGCTGTTCTTGTATTTTGTTCATAACGAGAGAAACAATATATATTTTAGTGCTTTTACGTTAGTTATACTAGTTTTCGAAAAAGAAATACGAATTGAACACAAGAAAAAAATACAAGAACAGCAGAAAAAAACGAACTGAACATGCAAGAAAGCAAAAGGTCTTTCCGAGAATCGAATCTAGTGTTATGTATTGTGGAAGATCATTAATTGGTGCTGAGTTACACAGAGGATATCAGAGAATTGGAGTAAACTTTACGAGTGGGAAACAAGATTTGCACGAAGCTATTGATGTAAGTGTACCCAACGTACGAGCCATGGCTTGAGCGAATTGAACCAAGTTGTGATTCTACTAATGTGGTTTTTTTTTTATAACTAATGTGGTTTTATTCTCTTATATATTATGGACAGTGTTACAGAGAGTTCAAGCAAGGAAAGTATGGGGAAACTGGAAAGGTCTTGGAAGGGCCAAACCAGTGGTAAGAGTTTGATTATTTTTTTTTCTTCTTTGCAATATTTCTATAACGTTTGTGTTGAAAAAAAACACTAAAACGAAAGGGCAAGACAATGTAAGCACTTGTCATATACACATATGGTATTAGTCAAATGAAAGTATAACGAAAACATTGTAACTGAACATAATTTTTGTTGAATAACCATAAAACACTAAAAATATGGTTTTAGTAGATTAATGATGTTTTGATATTTTTTAGTTATATTTTTGATAATAAATAGCGGAATCTATTTCTTAAAAGCAAACACTGGATGAATACTTTAAATGATAAAAATAATAAAATCACATCATCAAAACGTGAAAATATGGAGAAAGTAATATACTCAGCTTTGGTCATTTTCTGACTATTTCTCTCTTTGTTAATTTTCTTTCGTTTTTTTTTGTGTGGCGTTTTCTTTGAAGGCCAGAGAATCCTCAAGAGTACAAGGAGTTGATGGATGAGTATATTATGCTCTGCACAGGTGTGTGTTCTATTACCCTTTTCTGTTTCTTATATATGTGTGTTTTTGTTTCCAACTGAGAGATTCTTATTAGTTTTGTAATTTCATTTCATGATTTTTCAGATCTTTCAAGAAACATCTTGAGGGGAATCTCCTTAGCTCTTGGTGGATCACCTTATGAGTTTGAGGGAAAAATGGTTAGAGACCCTTTTTGGGTAATGCGTATTATTGGTTATCCTGGTGTAAACCAAGAAAATAATATCGGATGGTAACTTTTCTCATTGTTTTTAATTTTACTACGACTTCTTTTCTTTTTATTTCACTTTATTACTATTTACTAGTATATTTTGAACTTACAAAATTCCAGTGGAGCTCACACTGACTATGGTAAGTAAGCTTGAACTATAATCAATAAGATGAATATATCTTGATAGTTTTATTTTGTCTCAAAAGGGTGAAAAACCGTAACTTTGCAGGCTTGTTGACGCTTATAAATCAAGATGATGATAAAACTGCTCTTCAGGTATATATAATAGTACTATTGTAAACATGGTAATTCTGATTTGGATCTCTGAACCGTTCTAGATATTTAGGTTGTTGACAAAAGATAAAAACAGAAAAAATTATAGTACTACATTATATCCTCTAATTTTGTGTTTGTGAAAAAATGGTATGTGTTTTTTTTCTATTGCTTTTATATTATAAAAAGGTGAGAAACTTGGCCGGTGATTGGATATCAGCTATTCCAATCCCTGGATCATTTATCTGCAACATCGGTGACATGCTAAAGGTTTTGTCTATGATCTCTCTCTAATAACTTTTTCTTTCGTTTCGACAATTCTTGAACATATCATTTTTGGGGAATCAAATATATATATGCAGATACTTTCAAACGGGGTATATGAATCCACACTTCATAGAGTGATCAATAACTCTCCTCGATACCGTGTATGTATCGCATTCTTTTACGAGGTAATTAATAAACTTGTAACAGTCTTTTGTGTGTTTCCTCATTCGGATTTTGAATCTAGCTAGTATCTTTGTTCGAGCAGACTAACTTCGACGCAGAGGTGGAGCCATTGGATATCTTCAAAGAGAAGCACCCAGGAAATGAAAGATCTCAAGTTTCCGAAAGAGTTGTCTATGGAGAGCATCTGGTTAACAAAGTCCAGACCACATTTGCAAATTTAGTGGAACACGGTTAATTTTATTGGATGGCCATTGTTTTATCTGGATTTCGAGTTCTAATAATAAAAAAAATTACAGTATAACTTGATTTCTATACCAAAACATTCTTGGTGAAAGTATTGGGAGGTTGATTTCGGAAGATTTTTAGAGTTTAAGATTCTATTGTTAATGGTTTATGAATTTTTACATTCTTAATAGATTCTAATGTTATTCGTTTATGAATTATAACATTTTTTATAAATCTATTGTTATTGGTTTGATGACTTTTAAATTCTAATTAAAATCCATTGTTATTTAAAACAATTGGATTTTAATGATTATGTGCTTTTGTTAAAATCCAGTGTTATTGAGATATGTATATGGATCCGTGTGTAGCACGGGTGGTAATATTCATGCCGGATTAAGTCGGGTCGGGTTAAATTTGGGTGGATTTTATTGTTTAAAATTCGAGTCAACGCCGGAGCTCGATGAATGATTTACCGGAAATATATGGTTATGGTGTTACACATATGACTCATGTTTATTCGGATGGTTATCGTGTAGCTGGCTATGCTATATCAGTTGTTGATATAGTTTTTAGATCATTGTTTTACTTTGGATGTGTAGCCATGCATTATCGTTACTTTGGATGTGTAGCCATGCATTATCGTTACTTCGTGTAGCTGGCTATACTATATCAATTGTTGATGTAGTTTTTAGAACATTGTTTTACTTCGGATGTGTAGCCATGCATTATGGTATACTTCGTGTAGCTGAGAATCAATTTTCCTAATAGATATTGTTTAAATTTGATGGGATTTGTGTGTCAAAATCAAATAATATGAAAAAGATAATCATAAAATACAATTTTAATATAAACATTTTATTATTTCGTCTTTGTAGTATTTTTCCAAAATTTAACATATTATTTTAATTTGCGATTGATTTTAAGAGTTTCTGAAATTGTTTTACACACTAAAAAGTGGAATAATAAAAAATTAATTTCAAAAATTATGAATCAAACATCCCGAAATTGTACTTACTGCAAACAAAGATACTATATTGGTGTAAAATATATTGTTATATAGAAATCAAACCATTTTTTTATAACAATGTAGAGATAGAATTGTAAAATATAATGTTATATATATAGTGCATTTCACTATTAGAATAAATTAACTCTAACAATTATGAAAAGAAAACTACATGTGAATAAGATTTAGCATAAATAATAGAAATGATAAAACTAAATAAAACAAATAACTAACTTTTGAATCGATTATAATCATCTCGATCGTTAGTACCAACAACAATATGGTATTGTTTTGCAAAGTCTTATCAGTTATGATATTCACCTTTATTTTTCACATATTCTTTAAAAGTTTCAAATTATAGATTGAGTTAAAAAAAAAAAAGAATCATGAGAAATTAAACAAAGATGATAAATAGATCAGAAATGTTACTTTAAAAAATTGATGAGTAAAATGTTTATGAAAGACATTTCATCTTATATAGAGTCTAATCGTAGGGTTTCCAAATAATGTTATATAGATTTTCAAAATTTGAAAATTGTTAATTTATCAATAATAAACATAAATAAATGCAAAATATGTTTGATAACTATATTAGGTAACAACCAAATTTCATCTGCATTAATTTACAAATTTTTGTAACAGATATTTTGTCTTATCATTTTCTAACGTAAGTTTCATCTAATTTGAATATAATTAAATGATTATTTGATGATATTTACAGTGCCAAAACTTAAAATGAATTCCAATTTCAAAGCACACACATATGTTTTGTTTATTTTTTATTGCAATGTTTATTTGGAGTGATGATATAAAATTAATTTTGCAGAATTTTATATTCATTGGTAAATGAAGAAATGGAAATAAGATTTTGCATTATGAAATAGGTACGTGATTTAAATGATATTGATATAGATTTTTGTTTGTTGTCATGAAGGTTCTTTTAAATGGTTAAACTACAATGATTTTTTCAAAATTATATAAAAAAATATTGATAGATTTACTGAATGCGTAGTTTTAGTTAAATATTTTATCAATTATAAATAAATATTTTTGGTAAATATGAAATTTGTAAGAATAATATTTTCACACTAAAATAAATCGAAAACAAAATTTTATTATGAAATAACTTATAAAATAAAATTGATTTAACAGTGTATATAAAATCTCATAATAAAACTTATATGATTATGCATATTAATCAAGTGAAACATAAGTTTGATGTGAATGACATGAATGCAATTATTCTAGTAGGTGAAATCTTTTTACAAATATATATTGAGAGACTATATGATTATGCATATTAATCAAGTGAAACATAAATTTAATGTGAATGGCATGAATGTAATTATTCTAATAAGTAACCATAAGATACTCTATGATAATGACACATCATCATGGCATAATTGTAAATCACATGTCAAATCAAAATTGTTTTTACCAATCCTTCTCAATTAATACTAGGATTTAACCCGCGCTATAATTAGCGCGAGGTATTTTTTTAATAAATTGTTTTGAAATTAAATAAAAATTAATTTTATTTAAATTTTAGAATATGCATAACTCATGATTATATATAGAATTGTCAAACGGAATAATTAGTCTATTTAACCCGTTTTTCAGTAGACTAAAATATTGTTCGGGCTAACCCGTAAAACATATAATCTTGAAAACATAACTATATTAATTATTATACACCGTTTAATGACTCTAGTTTTATGGTTAGTTCAGAAACTCTTTAAAAAACAAAAATTCTTGTGTCTAACTTTTAAAATTAGTAAAATATTTTTCAACTTTTATTTTGATATAAATTCAAATAAAATATAATAAACTTTAGTGAAAAATATATTAAGATTTTGAATAGATTTTTTTTCTTTGAATATAATATATAGATTGATTATTATTAAAAAAATATATAGTAGATAACATATTTAATGCAAATTAAATATTTTACATATTTTACCACTAATTGTAAAAGACAATTATACAATTTCCTATTTCAACTATTCTTTGTTATTTGTAATGGCATTTCATGTAATAACTTATAAAACAAAGTTCATTTTCAAAAATATTTTTTTAAATAATATTATAGAGATATAAAGGATATCCCTCGGATTCTCAAAGTTTGTTATGATAAAATTCTTTGAAACTCAACAAAATTTATTGTTCTTATGATATATCTTTTTCATACAAGTTGAATAGTACATTATGCTTTTTCTAAGTTAGCAAGGCAACATTTCATGTCGTTTGCACCAATTCAAACTCTTTCCAAAAAAACATTTCATATATATCGTTTTCAATGTCGTCTTGGAATGAGCTGGTATATGTGCGAAATGTTATCTTACTAAGTCTGAGAAAGCATCATGTACTTCATTGGTGTGGAAAAAAGCTGTGAGAACAATTCTTGTTGGAATTTAGTTTCAAAAGTTGCATTTTGTTTTCTTACGTTGCATATTGGCCTATATTAAGGTGAGAGGAAGATAGATAAATATATATATAAAAATTACCTAATTAAGACAAACTATATAATATATCTATATACAGATGGGAATGTGTTTAGAAGACAATTAGGGAAAAAAAAGAAGAAGAAGATTTTAACATGTCTATGTGATTTTTATTATTAAAAATTGGAAATAAATTTTCAAACTCAGAAATATATTTTCACTGTTACAATTTGTTTTTTCATACTTATCTAAATTTGATATATATATTGTAACAGTCTAAATTTGTTTTTTCATATATATATATCAAATTTAGACAAGTATGAAAAAACAAATTGTAACAGTGAAAATATATTTCTGAGTTTGAAATTTTATTTCCAATTTTTAATAATAAAAATCACATAGACATGTTAAAATCTTCTTCTTCTTTTTTGATTAAAGCCAGACATGTTAAAATCACGTGTTATGAATTGCTTTTACAAGAATTTTAAACCTTAAGGATTTTGTGTATTTAAATTATATATGTGTATAATTGCTCAAAAATTAGTTAAGATTAAATATAATATAATTACAAAATATGAAATATTAATATATAAAATGCCTAGCAAAACAAGTTATGATTGAATCACAAAAATTCATTCCTTTTAAAACGAAAAATCAAATTCTGAGAAGTAAACGGAGTTTATAAAAAAGGAGAAAAAAAAACTGAACCTTAGAGTAAGTAATTTTGAGAAAATGCAATAAGGATACTCCAGCTTCAACAATGGAATCTATCAAAGACTAGAGTTTTAAAATTTGATAGACTCTATTGTTAAAGTTGAGGTACCCGTTACTGCATTTCTTCATCAAAGACTAGAGTTGGACAATTTTAAAATTGTTTTTTTTTTATAATTTAGGTGATCCGGCTGAATTAGAGTACTGCCGACTCCCACCGATGCAGGGTGGCAAGTCCTATTGCACCGAGGGTCCGCGCATCATCTCCCCCCCCCACACCGACTAATCATGGGGCTCGAAGATACCATGTAAAAGTCCCAGTGACCAAATGGATTAAATGTTGCAATTCCACTTCTGTGGTGAATTGATCCCTGACCTAGATCAACATAGTCATATTCCCCATCACAGCAAATAACCACCCCACAAATTGTTTCTTTCTTGAAAACCTCAATCATTTGCATGGGTTTTTGTATCTTTTTGTTTTGTTTTGTAGAAAAAAAAATAAGAGAAAAAGAGAGGGAGAAAGTATATATTTATTTTTTTAGAAAAGAGGGGAAAAGTATTAACATTCATTGTTCCTGTATTTTTTGGATTGGATGATTTTTTTCTTCTAAGACTCCATGTATTTATATTCAAAAAAATTAATATTATGTAGTCAACAAAATAATACCAAACAAATTTTTAAGTAAGAAAATGAAAAAGTAATCCTACGTTTTAGGTAATAAATTAAAAATTTATAAATTTTAGGTCAATATTTTTATACTTAGTCAATTTAAGCATTTAGCGCGTTATTTAATTTTGTTAATAAAATATTTTAGAGTATTATTAATTTCTATTAATAAATTATTTTGACGCGTTATTTATTGTGGTTGACTAATTAGTTATTTTTTTAGTATTAAATTTTAAAATCTAAGAAATAAGTTTACATTCTTTTCCCAAAAAGCAATAGAATGCATAATAAATCTTGACATTTATCGTTCCTATCATGTTAGCGTTTAAACACATGTTTTTGCATTTATAAAAAATATTGAAATATTATTAAAATTCATTTTTATTATTCCACATAAAAAATTAGTAAATTATTCCATGACAAACGAAAACATAATATTAACTTTGTTAGGTTTTGGACAGGATCAAAACTGTGCCTAAAGATGTGGAGTCCATAAATAATGTTAAACAAAAGCTCCAATTCATATAAAACTATTAACATTATCGTCTCAAATTCATATAAAACCACTTATAAAAATGGGTCTGTAACCCTGGGTGGGATGAAGTGTCAATGTTGTTGGGTGAGTGGTCAAATCAACTTTTGGGTTTTTTGGTTTAGGTTATAGTTTTGTGTTTATAAAACCCTAATAGTCTAAACCTAGAGTGACTAGTGTGACTTTCGCGCTCGATCATTACAAAAAGAGTTCATTTATGTCGAAATCACACTAGGTTCATTTAGAGAGAAAAAAAAATATCACACTAGTCTGTTGAAGATTTATTTGCAATGTTTATGTGAAAGTTGAGGCAATTCAAGTAAAATCAATGGGATCCTCTATATAATAAATTAAAAAGAGATTACAAGATTGGAAAGAAAATGCAAGTGTGACGACCTTTGTTTCAGTATCACAAAACATAATGCAAGTCATGTGCCAGGGGACGAATGTTCTTTACTGTCCAATAGTAATCTTCCAACTCGTAAAGCTGCCTGAAACATCAACACCCAACAAACAACATTAGAGTTGAAACTGAACCAAATTGGTCTGAGACTCGAGCCACTATAGTATCCTTACTTAAGATCCCTCCCGGTGGACTACAGTTTCGGTTCGTTCTTTAAGAAACCCATAATAGAGTTTGCGTTATTAGAATAAAGCAAGTGTCAGTAAAAAGCTAACTTACGCTAGATCTTCTAAAGTGTCTGCTTTGTTGATAGACTTCCCTTCGGCTAGTTCAAGACAAGAATGATGCGCTATCATCTCCTTTATTGTGTATTTCGTGCTCTTAACATCGTTATTCCACAAGATGCTCTGCAACACACAATACCCCGAAATCTGCAAATCAAAATTCTGTCCAGGAAAATTTATCTTACTCTTTAAGGGATTTTTTTTTTAACCTTTCTAAGGTATGTCTTTTTCACATCTTCCCAATGTGACTTTCCTTTTGGGGAGAAAATTGAACAATTCCACATAGCTCCTCTTGCAACCATCACTGATGCAGCGCCTTTGCAAGGAACAAAAAAAGAAAACAACATCAACGTGTTATATAACTCAGAGGTGAACCGAGTATAATCATTAGCACATTGCACGTAAACTGTTGTTGGGAGATATTTGCTAATCTCCTGAATATAAAATTCAATAACTCTATGATGTGTACCTGTTGCGGTTTTAATGCGAGAAAAATCACCGTATTCTAAAACATCCCCATTTGCTATAACGGGAATGGATAACGCCGCAACCACATCTGCTATCTCATTCCATCTAGCAGGATCTCTTGGCCTGTCTGCAATTTTCCTATATATATGGAGGGAGAAACCAGTTACCAACTTTTATTAAAAAACAGCTGAAAGGAATCTGCGAACCAACTAACAATGGTGTATATTACCTCCCATGTACAGCAAGAGCTGGTACACCAAGTTTCTCGATTCTCCTAGCTAATTCAACAGTATCAGCTGGTGATTTTAATAGACGGATCTTGCAAGTCACCGGTACGTCTAAGTTCCTCTTAAGCGTTGCCAAAATCTGGGATGGAGAAGATACCACATACCACATGAGGAAAAAATTAAATTCACTCATTATGAAACATAGAGAATTCACAGAGCCATACATCATGAATTAGCTCGGGTTTACTTAACAGAGCAGCACCCATTCCTCCTTGAATAGAGAATGCCTTGGGGCAACCCATATTAATATCAACAGCTGCAACGTCCTTGCACCTAAACGACGAAACAATTCTCAAAATCCGTATAACACATGGAAAATTGACTCTTTTCAACCACGGTAAAGAATATGACTAAACTTACACAATCTCAGCAGCCTTTAGAGCCCTAACAGCATCAGAAGTTCCCATTTGAAAAACAACCCTTTTTATTTCTTCATCACATGTGCTAAAGACGACATTGTCTGTTCCTTTCTCCACAAACTCAGTTGTCCCGGCAGAAACTGTAGAGGGACAGCTACAATAAGAACTTGAGAATCAGGAAGAACCACAATAGCAGTGTGTCTATATGATTCATGAAGAACACCAGATCAAATATCGTAAGTTGATTCAATTTCATCTTTGCTAAATACTAAACGAATTAACACAGTAGCTTAATAGAAAGTGAAAATAAACAACGCATGAACGCAAGATACACAAGTTGTAATACAACCCACAAATATAAAACTAAGCCGATCGAATAATACTATAGCAGATTCTGAGAGCCAAATGAATCAATTCAAAATTCACATTTACAACCTCGAGGAAGACACTAAAACTTACCATTAACTCGGCGTTCGCATTTAACAAGCTTATGATCGATAATCTCTTCGCCGTATGTGATATCGGCGCCGTACTCCGCCGCCAACATCCTGAAAGAGAGCGTTCCCTAAACCACAGAACACCTCCATGAATAAGCAGCAAGAGCAAATCCGAAACGAAACAAAACGAGGAACCCGTTTTCACGCTTTGGGACTTACCACACGAACCATGGGAGCAAGGACAAGCTTGTTCTGGTAATCCATCTTCGTCTTCTTCGTGGCAACGTCAAACGCAGCCACGAAGATTCCGCTAGATCTGCTGCGCAAATAAATTTACTGTTTTGCTTTCTGTGTCTCTTCTAATTTTCTTAATTGATGAGCTTTATGTTACTAAATGGGCCACGTTAGGCCCATTATAATTGTTTGTAAAGTAGTTGAAAGAACCCGACCCGAAAAACTCGATCCCCAACCTGATCCGAACTAGAAAAATAATCAAACATATTTTAGTGGGGGTTATTGGTTCTTGTATTTCAATAGATTTCTCAGATTTAGAAATCCTGATGAATCTATTGATTTTAAAATCAGAGAAGTGGATTTCAAAGTTAAATAATTAGATTTCAAAATCAAATAAATGGATTATTGTAAATTAACCAAATAGATTTACAAGAATTTTAGTATTATAAGAAAATAAAAAAACAAACCAAAAAAATTTTCCATATGGTTTACAGCTTCAGATGATGTGTGGGCTAACTACATAAAGGCAAATTGTATTTTTTTTTTTTAAAACGATTTACGGCTTCTTTGATATATGCATAGATTTTTCATTATGTTGGTTTTTTTATCGTATTTTAGGCACATCCGAACTATAAAAAATTTCGTGACGAAATTTTTGAAGAGTTTGATGATCTCAAAGTGATATTTGAAAAGAATGTAGCGTCGGGTAGGAGTGCGATTGGATTGGGCGATACTACTGATGCTCGAACATGTGGATTTATGGAAACGAAAAAGGAGCAAACAAATTCTGGTGATGAGTTTTCCATGAATGTTGAGGAAAATTATGAAACACAATCATCTTCTTTTTTTGCAGCGGTTCAAATAATACTTTGGAAAAACTCCCGTTAAGAAAAAGACGGAAAAGTAATCCTCTTAACAATAAGAAGGTGCAGAAGAAGCTTGTACCGAAATGAACTCCTTGACAATAATCACTGAAAACTCTTTGCTTTGATACAAGAAAGAGAAGCAAGGCAACAACAAGAAGCTAATCAAAGAGAAGCTGAGAAAAAGAAGAATAACTTATGAAAACTTATCAAAGAAGTTTCTGCTTTTTGGAGGAACATGTTCGTTACGATGCGGTTAAAGTGATTCACCAATTAGGGATGAAAGATGTGTTCCTTAGCATGTCCATTGATAAGCGATATGGTTGGATTAAGCGTAACGTCATTGGGTGATGAATTTATTATTATATATTGTTGGATTGATTATTTTATGTGTTCGATTAGACTATGGGTTTTTATAATGAAATTGGCTTTTTCTATCTATATTTTTTACCATTTCAAAAATCTATTTTAAATTTAGCGATCGTGAAGAACAATCACAATATTTGTTTGTACATTAGTAGACACTGATTACATGAAACCTGAGAGGTCTCACGTGCAGTGTTTTGAACATCCACTTAGAAACTAGCTAGCCTCGTGTCCAACATGTAGTAGATGTTACGTATCCACTTATAACTAGCCTTCTAACATGTAGTAGCTTAATGTTACGTGTAGTTATTTCTTGTCTCTTCTTCTACACATTAATTGATAGGTGTCTTTATATTTTTAATTCTACGTAGTAGTTTCATCTTGAAAAAAAAAATCCCCGAACATGTAGTAGCTTTGTCATACCCGAACAAATCCCCCTTAGTAAAGTCTAGAGCTGGACGTTTTAACCGTACCAGAACCCGACCCGAAAAATCAGATCCGAACTAGAAAAATATCCGAACGGAAAATTTGTGGATCATAGTTTCATAGTTTTGATCATAGTATGGATAAAAATACCCGAATTTACCCAAACTTACCTGAACTTACCCAAAACCATAGTGACTTCGGTTATAACCGAATCCGATTAGTACCGAACCAAACCTGGTCCGATGGTTTAAAATACCCGAATGGGTCCTTTAAGTCTAAACCCGAAATACCAGACTGGTAACGGGTACCCGAACACGGAGGCCTACTAGTGATGTACAAAACCGATCTACTGAGAGATTAAAGGAATAATTAAAAATTGATTTTTTTTTTTGGGTCAATGAATGAAAAATTGGATGAAAAAAAAGTGCTTTTAGTAAATCCATTTCCATGCTTCGTTCATAATCTCGTCTTCTACGAATGGACGCAATGACCACATCATTGTGTAAGTCTCTAGTTCACCAGATGATGACTTCAAACTAAGTGATCTCACAATCTTTTCCTGCAAAACAGTATCATCCATTTCACTTCAGTAAGTTTTTTCAAGATCAAACATGAAGAGAAAGGTTCAAAATCGCGCACCTGCATCGCATAGTTCTGCTTCACCATACTGTAAACTACTGCAATAACTGCACCGTTCTCTGTCGCTTCAGGGAAAAGTACAGCCGCGTTCTCCTAAAACCAAACACATCACTCTTCTCTGGAACTATTTTTCAGATATACAGATTAGTTACTCGAGTGACAAATTCTGTTGACGTCTTACCTCATCACGCGTTACTTGTGGTAATTCATCACTTAAGTCTTTATCTAGCTGTGTGGAAAACTTTGTGGCGGTCTCAATTGCAAGGGCTGCTTCATCGGTGAGACGCTCCAGCTCAATTAACAAGCTTTGAGCTGCAATTTTCCACATCTTAAAGATTATAGAGGCATAACTGCTTACAGTAACCGATGATATGATGATGAGATGAAACATTAATTTAATTGTAGACTAAACAATAGAGAGAGAGAGAGACTAAGACATTACCTTTGATTAGGTGGTCAGAAAGTCCTGATAGAGATGTATGCACTTCAGATAAGAAACGGAAGAAAAAAGGGAGCAATGTGTAAGCAGAAACGAAATACTGCTGAAGAATGTCTCTAAAACATGAAACTTTCACATAAATTGACAAACTTTGAGAGTAGTGAAATCAAAAGAGTTGATGTTGATCAAGTAACTTACAAGCTCGTGTGCTTTGTGCAGCATCATCAATGTTAAAACATCCTGCTTCTATATATGATTTAAGCCGTCTTGTTTCATTGTTCTTGACAACGTTCTCGATCAACTTGGAAGAAGTAACTATTGGAGGGCGTTGGAGAAAGCCTGAGATTGTCGTTTCATAATAAGAAGCAATGGGTCATACAAGGATTGCAAATTTTGCGATAATTAACAAAGCAACGTACAGAGTCCTTGCTGAAACCGTAGAAGAAAGCTGTTTGCAGCATTCCCTAGCTCCTCAAGCTTTGTGATCCTATTCATCATCGAGATTCAGAGGGACTAAACTGAAGAAACTTGAAAGCACATAGCTGTAAGAGAATCAAGCAAAGCAAACTTACCCCGTCATAAACTCTTTGAAAATCTCCGAGATTTTGTCGCTTCTCGCTTCCATATCTCTTTCCTTGTATGAGGAAGAAAGATTTAACAGAGAAACTATTGAAATAATCAATTAACTGATCGGAACTAAAACGTTACTGAACTAATCGCAATTAAACAGCGGGCTTTTGAGAACCAATCGACCAAGACAACACAGAGAGAGAGAGAGAGAGATAGAAATCACAAACCGGAGTTCAATTTTTGAAGGGGACGAAGAGAGACGTGCGGAATGGTGTCAGACGACGCCGGCGAGGCGATGCCGGAGAAGGTTGATTCCGGCGGAGAGAAGTGGAGGTCGAGATATCGACTTAAGGGCTTTAGCTTTTGACTCGATTTGGAGATTTTAAGTTTAATCAAAACGACGTTGTTTATCTCGAACAGGTTTTTTTTTGTTTTTTTCTACTTTGTGGCTCTAACGTGTGAAGTCATCATCGATCGTTGCCGGAACAAAAAAGGTTTGGTCAAAACGGAAAATTTGGTTTTGTTTACTCTTTTGATTTTTCCCATATATATATATATACACACATCAATCAAGTCATAAAGAAACCAATACCGTGGAAATTGCTGTACAAACAAAAACAGAACGAGTCGAGTGAGAGTGAGAGTGAGAGTGAGAGTGAGTGTGAGGCGTTTTAAAAATTGGGCCTCAGAAACTGACTTGAAAAATCGAACCCATGTGCGTCATTGGTGTTTGCGTTGAGGCTTGTTTCCTTTATTGTGACCTTTAGTGCCTCCTCCTCCTTTATACAACTTTGTTGTCTGTCCGTATGACGAGTTCTTGGCTCCTGAAAGCGGGCTTGTTCCGTACACTCGTTGGTTTCTTGTACCATTGGTTGATGATACTACAGAGGTGGCGCGTGGGCCGTTGTATGAACCGTTTCTCACTGCAACAGCTCGAGGGCTTCCATAGAAAGGCTGCACGGGCGGGGAGGTGGTGGTGATGATTCCTGCTCGCGGGCTACCGTTTGGACTCGTGGTGTTGACCAACATTTCCTGGTTAATAAGATTTTTGCAATTAGAACATAGATAACTGAGATTAACGGTATCATCATCATCATCTGAGTTCGATCTTACTTAAAAATAACGGAAGAAGAAATGGGAGTGCTTTGATACGTACCCTCTGAGGAGTCTGGTAAAAATTGGGACCCATATGGGAAGAGACCATCCGTGGAGAAGAACTGTTTATAGTTTGTGGATATGAGACTCGGCGATGATTGCCTCCTGTGTCGATCCGTGAAGCTGGTCTGCCACCACCAACCCAACCATCGTGGCTTTTCTTAAGACTGACAAAGGCAGGTGGCTCGTGTCCCATGAAGTAGTAAGAGCTGTGATGTTCCTCTCTGCATAAAGTAGGAGTTGGAGCCCATTGTTGTCCTTTTGAAGAAGAGTCTTGATTATAGCTCTGGAAGGTGCAGGAGGATTGAGAATATGAGTGGCCCACGAAAGGGATGTTTACGGGTATGAAACTTGGTGTCTCTTTCCTGAAAGGAAGTCCGGGATAAGATGCCATACTCCAGTCTTCGATTGTGATTCCTTGTTTTGCGGCGAGGTCAAACACTTGTTTCTCTTCAACTCCTAAACCCATGAGCAAATTCCATAGATTTCTCTGGGCTTCCCGTTGGTTGTAAATGATTTGGTCCCTCATTGCCATTTCGAACTGTAGTTCGGTATTACCCATCCCCTAGATACATAAAAAACAGTAATAAATGTGAATGAGTAGTGTAAGAACCTCAGGGTCAAGAAAATGAGACTGTGCTTTGTTTTTTCTACTCACCAGGAGCTTATACTGATTGAGAATATGCAGATAAGTTTTGTTTCCGTTGTTATTTATAGCTTCATTGAGCATATCCTGTAGTTCGCAACGATGCTTTTCATTTTCTTCTATTTCCTGTAAAAAAACAAAGATATGAGAATATGACTAACGATGGCAAAGATTAATTGCAGAGTTGAAATATAAGTTAAAAAAAGAGTTTACTCTCTGGTAGTTAACGCCAGCTTCATCGTTGTCGCGGATATTATCAAGTATTACTTGTCGTCTGCTACTTAGAGCTTCGACTACATCTTTCTCTGTCGCCTATAAAACAGAGAAGAGGTTATAGTAATGCAATATAGTGGCCTTTGATTAGGAGAAGCTTTATCACCTAACCTGTTTCGCAATGGCATCATCGAGATGCTGAAGTTCAGTGCGATTTCTGAGGTTAGTTTCCTCAAGCTCAAATAATGCCTTTTGTAAGTTTATACGTTCCTGAACATTTTCACTGATCTGGTGGCTTAAACCATCCAACCATGAAAGTTCACGTTCAACACCTCTTTCAAAAGGTTTGATGCTTAGCTGCGACTCTTTTTCTGCTAGTTGCTTCTTCAGCTGAGACACCTCACTCTATGAAACCAAAGCTATGGGTTATATACTGCTACTACATTCATTTTCTAACAAAAGTAGATAAAACTAATTAACTTACTTGAAGATTATCGATCATTCGTTGGTAGTCTGACATATGAGTGTCAATGGTACCAATATTTTTCTACATTGCATGAAAAGAGAATAGTCGGTACTTCTTGACTAAGTAACAATCTCGTGGACTAGAATTATTCAGAGGAAAACTATTGTCACCTGAATGTGTGTCTTAATCTCTTTTGCTCTGTCAGCATATTTCAGTGTGTTCACAGTGTGATGATACTGACTATCAGCAGGTGATATAGTTGCAACCATCACCGTCTGGGAGTTCCCACTCAGACCATCTTTAAGAATCCGCGTAAGTTTGCTGAAATTACACGCGTCTGTCAGCCAAAAAAGATAACCAATCTAAGGTAGAAAGATCACATATCGACACATACCTGTTTCTGTATGGGACATAAGCAAGACCCTTTTTGTGTTGCTTCCCCAAAGCGTTTATGCAATTTGCTAGTGCAAGGAGTGAGCGATTAATATTAGCTCCATCCCTCAGTTTTTGACCTCCGTTGTTCGTCTCAGCTGCTCTTTCACTGCCAGCAAGATCTACAAGGGCGAGTTTCCCTCTCATGACTTGATTCTGATTCTTTTGCCTTCTTTTTACTGCAATCTCCAGAACTGCATGGGATCTGGTAATTGACAAGCAGATACATCTATGTAATAAGCCACCGCGGTTCGGTTTTTAAACAAAATTCGAGAATGTTTCCTATACGATGCAGGAGATTATTCAAGAATAAAATCCATTGCTGTGAGATCTAGCGATTTGAAAAAGATAGGCCTCGAACATTTTGTTTCGGAAGTAGCATCCCTCACCTTGATGATGTTCCATTCATCTCTGTGCTCTCAGTTTTTCGTCTACTGTTCCCCAAGTTCAGCAGCTCAATAATCCGATCAGCAGAATAGACCTACAAAACAAGCACTTTACCTAAGGCCCCAAGATGCAAAAGTAAAAAATATAACTTTCAAGGACACAAACGAAATGATTTTCCTCAAGGTATTTGGTACATATTAGAGCTAAGAAGGGAGATAAAAAGTTTGGTTTTCCCTTTCATCAGCACAAATTTCTAATAGAAAAACTTACATAGACAGAACTGTAAGGCAGAGGGAAACGTAAACCATACAACATTAATTCTGTAAAGGGTTTCCATTTCGCAAACAAAATTACTAATAAATGTGACACACCAACATGATATGAACCAAATGATATCATAATGGAAACCTTAAGGTGATCTCTGCAAATAAGATTTAGCAGTACAATAATGGTCTTATTGCATCTAGAAGACAAGAAAAGTGTGGACCTTGATTGATCGCAGGCCTGCAACTACTATCCCCTGCTCTGGATCCTCCCTGAGCTCCAAATGACCAGAGGATTTTTCAAGCAAATCGTAGATAACCTGAGTTACATTATGACAGAAATAGTAATGCTCATAAGGGTAAAGACAAACAAAACAATGAATAAACAATTTTATCAGACTAAGCCTTACTTCATTGTAGACTTCAAGATATGAGCAAGTCACTTCAAAATCATCTGAGCTCTTGTCACTCTTAATCATATCAAAAATGGTATTCAGGCTGAGAACCATCAACCCAGGGTCACTCCGAGTTCCAACCATTGTGTATGTTTTGCCACTAAAAAGATGCATCATCGAGTCAGGTAACGAAAAAAAGAGGCCATAATGCATCACTATCCTAGGATGATCTCATCAAGCCAGTTTAATGTCTAGTAATTAAATCCCAAATAATTTTGGAAGCTTAAGAATATGCGTGACATGAATTTTGTTGTAGACTTTGCGAATCGAATATATGCTACATAGTATCAGAGATCATTTACATCACTGCATACCTTCCAGTGGAACCATAAGCAAACACTGTAGCATTGAGTCCATGGACAACCCCAGAGATCACAGAAGACATACTCCTATAGACATTCTGAAAACCAATACATGTTTTAGATTCATAGCTCTACATCCAAAAACCACAAGTCAAATATCCCACAACCACAAGTACAGTCACTTACTGAGAAAGTCACTACGAACCTAAACGTTTCCAGAAAATTTCTCAACGGATCCAATGAAATCACAAATTTCGAGAGAGACGGACCTTGTTCGTGCTCTCAGGGGCAAATGCATGATCGAAACAATATTTCTTCTCTTTGCTCCGATTCTGAATTCGGTCAAGGTAATCCTTCGATAAGTCAGGATCCAACACAAGCACCTCCTGAAATCGAAAACACAATTAGGGCGAAAAAATTTCAAATCGAAACTGTGGGGAAATTAAAATAAAAAAATAAAAAAATTCTCTCAACAGACCTTAGAGTTATTCACTCGAACAATGTCTCTTCCACGTTCTTTCTCCATTAACGGTCTACATTTCACAGCGACCTACCGAGAAACACGGAGAATTCAATCAAGCGGTGAAGAAAATTCAGACTGATAAACTCGAAAATTTCCACGAGGAGCTAACCGTGAGTGTGGTGGTCTTCTTCGCAGCTGGAGCTCTAATGCTCGGCATTTCGTCAGTTTATCGCCGGAAAAAAAATCCAAGTGCGAGGTCGAATTTTCCTGGAAGATGATGCAGATTTTCTCGGAAACCAAACAGAGGCTCAACGATCAAAAGACAACTGCTAAAAAATATGGGAAATTTTAAATCTGAGTGAAGAGAAGAAAATTTCAGCTGAGCCAAATGATATTTATTCGAAAGTTTCAAGATTTCTCTCCGTATCATTCACCGTTTCAAAATAAATGTTTGTTTGAGAGATTTCTGAAACATAAAACGAGAAAAAAATAAATAAATCATTTAATAACTAATCAGAAGAGGGAAAAATAAAGATCGTGCGAGAGGGATATAGCGTACGGATCACATGCATGACGGTGCATTTTGTATTAGATGTGGTAATGGCATCGCAGCCGTTGATTTTTTTATCTGAACGGTAGATATCGACCTGTACATAAAAGTAGAGTGTATGTGGGACCCGGTTTTTTGTTGTTAAGTTTGTTTACATATTAGCATTTTAATATTGAGTCGAAAAGCTTTTTAATTTGGATTTTTGTGGCAAATTGATTTTTAAACAAATTAATTTGACGAAGTTGCGAACTCTCTGTACACGACGTGCCATCTAATACCATAGGATATACGAGAGTTTCTGACGTGACGTTTAAAACAATTTCGTATAAATAATCATTTCATAAAATATATATTTTTTCGTTGTTTTGACAAGAACATTACGAAAATTCGATTAGCTCCACCTCATGAATTCGATTAAGATAGAGAAGAAGAAGAAGAGAGGATAATAATTACCTAAAATACATAAAAAGGAATCTATTATTTCCTATTCTAATAGTATTGTCGACATCGGTATAATCCTACTTTTAGCCGTTAGGCCTACTTCGATATTAACGTTAGGCCTACTTCGATATTAACGTGGAGTTGAATTGGATTAGTGGTTAAATCTATATAAGCCGAAAATATAAACATTTAGAAAGATGCGAATTCAATTTCTATTTAGATAAATATTTTATGAAGGTTGATCCCGGTTTTGAAAGATGTACAAGTTTAGGTTTAGAACTTCCCGATTGAAGGAAAAAAAAATTAATTCGGTCCAACTTATTCTTGGTATTAATTAGAGGTTTTTTTAGGTTGGAATAATTCGTAATTTAGCCAAATAAAAATTGATTTTGTTTGGTCTGTTTTGTGAAAATATGGGTTAATTTAGTTATGTCTTTAGTTTGAATATAGTTTGGTTTTGGATAAAAGTAATTAGAAGAGTGAGAAAATATATATATATATATATATACAAATCATAATGTTCAAATATGAAGAATGATTTTCTCGGCTAAAACAAATTAGGATCCTCCAATATTGTATGATTGGTAAAACCTTGCAAAATCATAGAAATTTTGTGTTATTTCGCCCATCTTGCACATTATCATCAAATTCAATTTTATATGAAAAATATATCCTCTTAGTATATAAATACATTACCACTACCCACATAGAAGTATGGGTACTCACACCTAGTTTATTCCTAATTTAATATGCATGTTCTATAAACTCAAGTTCTTTGAGATCTTTAAACTAGCCTTTGAGCGGCCTTTTCTCTCTCCTCTCTGCTTTCTTTCTAGATCTCAAAGAAGAAAAAATTTCCGGTGGCTTCCGTCTGTTGATATCGGCGCTGTGTGGAAGCCACTCTCCTTTTGCATCCTAGCGGAGCTTCGTCCGTGGAAGGGAACTCAACTCTGGTGGTTTTGCGATCAAATCTCGGTTTTCCGGCGATGAGACAAGGCAGATCGAGGGTTGTAGGCGGCGTGGTGATGGGATCGAATAATTGATAATTTATTGTTAATTGACTCTTTAATTATCTGCTTAACCATAGGAGAAGTTACCTCCACTTTCCACTCTCCACTCTCCACTTTCTTATTTCCTTGTTTGTAGTATCGTGATCGATCTAGTTTGCCTCTCTTTTGTATTTAAAGACCTTGAGGTCTAAGACATGGGAAGGGACTTGAAATTGCCAAAGAAAAGAGTTGTGTTCTTATTTTCTGATCAACATTTGATAATCCTATATTTGGGACCTATCAGTGGTATCAGAGCTTGAATCTCTTGCTTTGAAGAGTGACCAAAATTAGCTTTGTTGTTAACATTTGGTATCAAAGCCGTTGATGATGAGCCACGTCATCTACAACGAAATCTATGGAGCCCCAATCTTCGATATCTACGACGACGAAGAGCCATCGGTTCTTCAGGCAGCCATGAAGGAGGAGTTCGTTGTTCTTCGAACTCTTCAAAGGGATCTACACGAAGAGGTGAAGAAGATGAGGCAATATTGGGAGGAACGAGCAGCAACGTGGAGTAAGAAGATGAAGACGGTAAACCTGCCGGCCAAAAAGACGGAGGAGGTAGCCACCGAACCGCAGCCGGAACCTCGAGGAGTGGTGACTTCATCACACAGACGACCGGCGATGTCACCACCAAAACACCGGCGAGCTCGAACCGTTCCGACTAAGCGCCAACATCACACCTCTCGGACCAGAAAACCGAAAAAGTGTAGTCGATCCAACTCTTTCAATCTCAGATTTGGAATTGGCCCTACACAACCTCGAAAACAAAGTAAGCTGCCTCGATCTCTTTCCATACCATGGAGATTCCAAATTTCATTCCATGTGCTACATACTTTTGGCGAGGAGGTGTTGCCTCTAGCGGATAGAATTGGAACAAACGGAAGTTTTCCGTTTGATCGTGGACGGGTTTTTATCACGAACCTTGAGGACAAGGTTCTGTTTGAGGAGGGGAGTATTGATGCACCTGCAATTGGACAAGCGACAGCGTGAGGAAGAAGATGACGTGGCCACCTTCTAGAACACCAATGAGATCCCACGTTTATTATCTTATCGTGTCTTACTTTTATTATCTTAGCTTTTCCATATTTCAAGGGTCCATATTTCAATCGTGGCCGTGATTTACGTTTGCTTTTATGTATTTGTTTCTTGTATTTCTTCTATATAAATGAATGTAAAACGTGAAACAAGAGAAGAGGAGAAAATTGGTTAAGTAAAATTGTGTCTATTGTTCTTGTTGTGATCAACATTGATATCCGTTTGATCAGAAAATAAGTCTCCATTTGATCAGAAAATAAGAACACAACTCTTTTCTTTGGCAATTTCAAGTTCCTTCCCATGTCTTAGACCTCAAGGTCTTTAAATACAAAAGAGAGGCAAACTAGATCGATCACGATCCTACAAACAAGGAAATAAGAAAGTGGAGAGTGGAGAGTGGAAAGTGGAGGTAACTTCTCCTATGGTTAAGCAGATAATTAAAGAGTCAATTAACAATAAATTATCAATTATTCGATCCCATCAATACACCCATCTTCAAAGAGAACCTTGTCCTCAAGGTTCTTGATAAAAGCTTGTTTTCCACGATCGAACGGTCATTCCCCGTTGATGCCTGCTTTACCCATCTGAATCTTGTCCATCGGAGGTGGAACACTGTTGTTCGAAGACGGCGGAGGAACAATAGCTATGGCGGGATCAGGCGAAACAAACAATATCAGACCAGAAGAGAAGTATGTCGGTATGCCGGTTAACCGCGACGGCGCAGTCTGCTTCTCGTATTTCTGTTTGTTGGAATACGAGTCGGATGAGTAGTGAGATTCGTCCGCCATGTTCAGCTTCGGTGTTCCACAGCTTCGAAAAGACTGTTTCTCAGCAGAATTAAGGATTAATTCTCTTGGAGTTGGTGTGAGTTTACGAAATCATTTTCGTTGCCGTTTGGTTGTCACCAGATTCATGACTTTCCCCTTTTGAATCCCAATGAAACTTATGTCGTCTTTGTGATACACGTCATAGGTTGGATTTCCTACACCATCGATGGAATCCATGGTAGATTGATCAACGACATAAACGTCGTAGATTGGCTCTTCGTCGTCGTGGTAGACATCGAAGACCGGAGCTCCATAGATCTCGTTGTAGAGTTCCATGGTTGAGGTGCTTTGATACCAAATGTTAGCAACAAAGCTAATTTTGGTCCCTTTTCAAAGCAAGAGATTGGCTCTGATACCACTGATAGGTCCCAAATATAGGATTATCAAATGTTGATCAGAAAATAAGAACACAACTCTTTTCTTTGGCAATTTCAAGTCCCTTCCCATGTCTTAGACCTCAAGGTCTTTAAATACAAAAGAGAGGCAAACTAGATCGATCACGATCCTACAAACAAGGAAATAAGAAAGTGGAGAGTGGAGAGTGGAAAGTGGAGGTAACTTCTCCTATGGTTAAGCAGATAATTAAAGAGTCAATTAACAATAAATTATCAATTATTCGATCCCATCAATACACCCATCTTCAAAGAGAACCTTGTCCTCAAGGTTCTTGATAAAAGCTTGTTTTCCACGATCGAACGGTCGTTCCCCGTTGATGCCTGCTTTACCCATCTGAATCTTGTCCATCGGAGGTGGAACACTGTTGTTCGAAGACGGCGGAGGAACAATAGCTATGGCGGGATCAGGCGAAACAAACAATATCAGACCAGAAGAGAAGTATGTCGGTATGCCGGTTAACCGCGACGGCGCAGTCTGCTTCTCGTATTTCTGTTTGTTGGAATACGAGTCGGATGAGTAGTGAGATTCGTCCGCCATGTTCAGCTTCGGTGTTCCACAGCTTCGAAAAGACTGTTTCTCAGCAGAATTAAGGATTAATTCTCATGGAGTTGGTGTGAGTTTACGAAATCATTTTCGTTGCCGTTTGGTTGTCACCAGATTCATGACTTTCCCCTTTTGAATCCCAATGAAACTTATGTCGTCTTTGTGATACACGTCATAGGTTGGATTTCCTACACCATCGATGGAATCCATGGTAGATTGATCATCGACATAAACGTCGTAGATTGGCTCTTCGTCGTCGTGGTAGACATCGAAGACCGGAGCTCCATAGATCTCGTTGTAGAGTTCCATGGTTGAGGTGCTTTGATACCAAATGTTAGCAACAAAGCTAATTTTGGTCCCTCTTCAAAGCAAGAGATTGGCTCTGATACCACTGATAGGTCCCAAATATAGGATTATCAAATGTTGATCAGAAAATAAGAACACAACTCTTTTCTTTGGCTATTTCAAGTCCCTTCCCATGTCTTAGACCTCAAGGTCTTTAAATACAAAAGAGAGGCAAACTAGATCGATCACGATCCTACAAACAAGGAAATAAGAAAGTGGAGAGTGGAGAGTGGAAAGTGGAGGTAACTTCTCCTATGGTTACGCAGATAATTAAAGAGTCAATTAACAATAAATTATCAATTATTCGATCCCATCACGTGGTGTGGCTCCTTGTCCTGGATCTGTGAGGACTTGGTCCGGCAAAGCTCCCTTCGCTAAACCTCTCCATGTAAAACCTAGAGGTTTTCTTTCGGCCGGCGGTTTCATGGATCTGCTTTCTCGGTTTGTTGCGGCGGTGAGTTGGCTCTAGTTTGGAGAGTTATTGGATGTCGACGGCGCGGTACCGGTGAAGCTATGAAGACGGCGGATCTGAGAAGCAATGCAGTTTTCCCGACGGCTTTCCTCTCTTTCGTCGTTGTCTTGCCGTGGAAATTGATGAAATGACGGCTGTTTTGGGATCTCACCGTCTCCTTGCCGGAGTTGTCGAGGGTGTGGAGATGGTCATGTTTCTCCTCCTCCTGGCGGTAGTCCTGTTCCGCCGGGAGTCTGAATCGTTGGCCGTGACAGGGTCTCCTCGCTTCAGCAAGGGTTTCGTGGTCGGTGGCGAACAGGTGGAAGGTGGTTTAAGGGTGGTGGTGGTTGCATAGTGGTGATCTTCGGTTGGGGGCTTTGACTGGTGGGGGTTTTGGCTGGCGGTGTTGTTTGGCGGCGTGGAGTTCTGTTTCCGGCTTTGGCCGATTAGGTTAAGGTTCAGTCCCGGTTTGGTTAATAATGTATTGGATTAGGCTTCCCAACCATGCCCATTAGGTTTTATGGTTCAGGTTTTATCCGGTTTTGTTAGTAATTTTATTTCCTTGTAGTTTGTTAAATAATCTTGGTGACGTGGGATGATGCGCGGTCCCTCAGTGTCGGAGGCTCCAGTCCTTTCTGGCCGGGAGGATGATGCGGAGACCCCATTGGTCGGAGATTGCGGTCCTTCGGATCCGGATTATTCGTCCTTTTGTTGTTTTTTCTGTAGGTTAATCTGTTTTTTTGTTTTCCCTGTAACTTCTGTCAAAAAACCCAAAAATTTGGTAATAATATCTTACCATTTACACCCAAGAAAAAAAGTTCTTTTTTTTTTACCAATTTTTACTGTATTAAATTTTTTTTTTAGTACAGCAAACCGAAATAAACCTAGTCTTAATTAACCCGATTGGGCCCGGTAAGGAAATCTAAACCAAAATACAATTGGTTATAAACTCAAGTTGATGTTTAATATGCATCAATTACATAAATTACAAACTCACTATCAGATTTTATCCCAAAAAGAAACCCGATCGTGTTTTTTTTTTCCATGAAAGTTTGTGAAATCTTTGCCAAATAGAAATCGAACTGAAGTTGGTCCTCGTTACTCTCTTCGGCTTCTAGTCTCTAGGCATTCTCTTTGTTTTGGTGAAGTTTAGACTCTTTGGTTTGCTCTTGACAGCTCGTTGTCCGTCGGTGACGTTTTTCAAGGTGATGGCTCTTCCTAGTTGTTCTGAGCGAGTTTCTTTTGGTGACAGCAAGTGAGGCGCTTCGTGTTGAGCCGGTGTTCAGTGTTCTATTTGGCGTGGCGTTTGCTCGGTTTTCATCAGATCTTTGTCTCCGGTGGCTCTTTGTCTAGTTGGTGATACGCTTGTTTGCTTGTTTCTCTCGGTTTGGCGTAAATGTTCTATTGGTGTGGTTTGATTGAGTTTGCATCAAATTCGGTTTTGTGTCTAGTTGTACTTGTACTTGTAGTTTGTTTGATCAATAGTAACGACTGAGTCTTATTAAATACAAATTTGGTTGTTACACAATACAAAACTTACATGATCACTTTAGATTCTTAGTTTAATTGTGGTATTCAATATAGAAGTCTGGATTTTTCAAAAAAAAATATAGGAGTCGGGAGATCTAATATATATATATATATATAAATTTTAAACAAAACCAATACTTAAAATTTGAATTTGTGAATCTAATATATAAAAAGTGAAAGTGGTTCTCCAAAATTTAATTTAACATATCTGCTAATCAGGAGTTACATGAAAAGATAACGAAAAAAGAATACGTACACCAAATGTTATTAACTTGACCGGAAAAAATACTTTAGGCAAATCGTAAATATTACATAATCGAGTGATGTTTAGAACGAAACTAATATTATATGATGTGATTTTGGGTATGTAAATTTGTAGTAGTAAACATCAATCGATTAATCACTCACTATTTGGTCTGATGGTTTGACTTTTGAGGTTGAAAAGTGAGCACGTGAGCCGTCCGTGAGATTACTCTTATTTACGAAAACTCGAAAGATACCCCAATAGTATTATTACTTTCAAAATACACCCCACTATTTGTTTGAAGAAGACTGATCGTCTCTCTCCTTGGACAGAGCCCCTTTCCAAAACCCTAATTAGCTAAATTCAATCCACAGAAATTTCGTAATTTCGATTTCAGTTTCCAAGAAAAAAAAACATTTTTTTCCATGGCAGAGGATGTTCCAGCAGCAGCATCTTTCACTCCCTACGTTCACTCCCAAACCCTAACTTCCCACGATCGCGCCGTTTCCTCCGTGAAATTCTCTCCCGATGGCCGCCTCCTCGCTTCTGCATCCGCCGACAAGACAATCCGCACTTACGCTATCAACGTCGACGGAGAATCAATTGCCGAGCCCGTGCGAGTGTTCACCGGCCACGAGAACGGCATCTCCGATGTTGCCTTCTCTTCAGACGCGAGGTTTATCGTCTCAGCTTCCGATGACAAAACCCTAAAGCTTTGGGACGTTGAAACCGGTTCGCTGATCAAGACGCTTAACGGACACACTAACTACGCCTTCTGCGTCAACTTCAATCCTCAATCAAACATGATTGTCTCTGGTTCCTTCGACGAAACTGTTCGGATCTGGGATGTGAAAACTGGAAAGTGTTTGAAAGTTCTTCCCGCGCATTCCGATCCCGTCACAGCCGTCGATTTCAATCGCGATGGGTCTCTCATTGTTTCGAGTAGCTACGATGGGTTGTGCCGCATATGGGATTCAGGGACTGGACATTGTGTGAAAACCCTAATCGACGATGAGAATCCTCCTGTTTCCTTCGTCAGATTCTCTCCCAACGGCAAATTCATCCTCGTTGGCACCCTCGATAACACGGTGGTGAGTTCTGATCCTCTTTCTATTGCATTTCCAATTTATGCTTATCGTAACATCTTGCTGAATTCATCTGTGAGAGTTGATGTTTGCTATGTGATTATTCGTTTTGCTCTATAGTGATCTCGAGAAAACCATTAAGACTTAGGTAGAACGTGTTAACTTAGATTCTAGATTGTGTGTCGACAGAAATTGATGTAAGGAGAAGCCATCCAAAACTAAGTTTGATACATTATTTTCGGTTTAAGGTTATTTCTATGCGATGAAGAAAAAGTTGATAGCTTTAGTATACTTCTGTTCTTGATCAAGATTCAAGAGCATTGAATGGTCGTATCTTAGCTCTTAGAGAGTCGTATCTTGGAAGATACATATTTTGGTGTTTGATTTGTTTGCAACAATAGGGTATTGGAGAAGATGTAAATTCTCATGATTCGTTGTTAGTGCACTGATTCTCCACAATATTCTCAAATTTGCAGAAGTTGTGGTACATTTCTTCGGCAAAATTCCTCAAGGCATACACTGGCCATGCAAACTCTCAGTACTCCATTTCCTCTGCGTTCTCCGTCACAAATGGAAAGCGAATCGTCAGTGGATCCGAGGACAAGTGTGTATACATGTGGGAGCTGAACTCCAGGAAATTGCTTCAGAAACTTGAGGGTCATACTGAGCCCGTCATGAGCGTGGCTTGCCACCCGGCAGAGAACTTGATCGCATCAGGCTCGCTTGACAAGTCTATAAGAATTTGGACACAGAAGAAAGAATGAAACATGACTCTTATCTTCAAAATTCATCCATGTAAACATACCTTCCTCTTCATGTTGTAATCATCCATTGTTCACTTTCTTAGATAAACCTTGTTAGATTGATTTCAGCTTCATTATGTCAAAATCCAAATTTTGTCTGGTTTAGAGGAAGTGGAACAGTTGTGTGACTCAGAACTATTTAGGTAGGTTTCAAGGCAAAGAAAAACTCTTTGAATCCTGCAAGTGCAAAGGGACTTGAGAGAGCGAACACAAATCTTCTTAGTAACAAGTCTTCCCTTTTCAATTCATTGTATTTATCAATATATTGTCAAGTTTCTTTGTGTTCCTACGATATAATTGGTTTTCAAGTATTTCAAGGTTGGTAATTGCTCATACGAATCATATTGCTGTTGAAGGTCATGGACAAAGTACATATATATATGACTATATGTAGATAATGTATGGTAGTTAGTTGGGCCATGATGATGAAGCCTATGGTCCCTTTTGGTTCTGTGTCCTGTCCCATTGTTCATTTTTTCACTTTTATTGTAAAGTCTTTGTTTTTCCCTTCAAATTTTGAAATGGACCACCTGAAAATTTGAACCCACTCTCTAATATCAGCTCCAAAACCAAAAAACAAAAAAAGATGACTTTGTGACGTCGGTTTGTCTTTTTGCTACATCAGTGGGCTGCTTTTACAGCGTGTCTCTCTGTTTGCATGATTCAACAGAAAGCAGCACTTCCTAAAGACCGAGTCATGTTTGTGTCTCTCCAAAAACAGACAAAGATCAAAATTTTAGCTTTTCTTTCTTGAGATATGTTTATAAGGTAAAAAAACTTTAAAAGAATGAAAGATTGTTATAGTGGATTGGTCATAATCTTGTAGAAGAGGATAGTGGATGGGTCATAATCAAAACCAGCGGAACGTAACCCGAGACATGAAACAGAAGAACAAACCATAGAGTGTGAGTGATATCTTTTTCTTTTTTTTATTGCTAAGAAAAATGAGTAAAAATGTGAGTGATATCTTTATACCATTTGGGATTGTTCATCTCCTCCCTTCCTTTTTTATTTATTTATTGTAATCATTTTATATCACAATAAACCAGACCAATAGTCAAATACTCTCACACATGAAAAATATATGGAGTCGAATTCGACATCGATAAAATGACAACAGATGTGTGGCAACCAGGACCGGCCTTGAGCCCAAACAAAACAAACATGGGCTTGCGGCCCTCATTTTCATAAAAGAAATTCGGCCCTTAAATTTCAAAAAAATTATTTGGTTTAATGGTAAAATTATAAAAGTTTTTCCTAAGTTCAAAACTTAATATGGTAAAACAGCCTAAATTTTTGTTTTAGCTTGCAACATTCATGCCAACTCTGCTATCAACCACTGACTCACTTGATTCTCCCTTCCCATTTAGATCAAATGTTTTGGTTTTGTTTCTATTTTTTTACACTTTTATTTGTAGTGCTTAACATAATATTTCTGTCATATTAATATATATTTGATTTTGTACCAAATACGAAATCAAGCTTCAACAAACGAATCTTCATACACAACAAAAAAAAAGATATATATCTTCCATCACACGTGCTTTGCCAATTCTCATCATTCGAAGTAAATATTAAAATTCCATTATGTTATTCTTCTTTTTTTCACTAATTTTATTATATTATATTTAGTGCAAGGAAGTGCGTTGCATATGAAAAAAAAATGATATTGGTCCGGATCCATAAAGAAGACAATAAAGTTCACCTAATATGAGACGACTTATTGCATTGGCTAATATATTTCTCTAATCTCTAGTCCAGTGGCTAAAAAAACTGCTTTTGAAAAATTTGACACTCCATAATCCATATCTCGACTGTTTATTCATTCTCTACTCACATTTTTTCCTTTTTGGATTAGATCACATATTTAATACGAGACCAAGAAAGAAGAAGATAATATTGTGAGTAAAAAAACACATATTTGTTCACTGCACAAACCATTATTGTTCGGTCAAATATTAGTGTTAACTGTTGACGTGCGGTCATCTCAGGGTTTGTCTCCTCATTTGCATAAGAACAGAGACCGTTTCTTTTGTTTTGGTCTGAAGGGTAGGACATGTGATTACGATGCCGTTTAAGGAGTGCTTTGATCATTTAAGTGTTACATTTATTTAAGTTAATTTAAGGTCCAATTTAATTATCTTGTTTTTTGTCAATCCCAGTGGTGGGCTCCATATTTTCCCTTCAAACTATAACATCAGGACCGTTCATCATCATTTATAACTTTAATTATGGATTTTTTTTTATCTTTGGTCCCTTTTATCTTTGAATTTATGGTTCGTTTTTTTTTGCCAAAAAAATTACATATCCCTCTGTATTACTGTGTCCCTCCTTAATACCTATGTGACGTAATTTTATAACTTACTCGAGGTATTAAAGAATATAAATCAGGGATTTGTCAAGTTTTTGTTACATCAGGTTTCAAAAGTTTGAGAATTAGAAACAACAAGGCTCCTAAATAAAATTCATGTAATCATTGTTTTTTTTTCTTCTCTAATTCTATTTTTCATTAACTCCATATATTTCTATATATAGTTATTATTTGTTCGTCTTTTTTTTTAGTTTTAATGTTAATTTTATTACCAAAAAATTGAAAAAGATACATATTAATATTAATACTATTACAATCCATTATCTTTTGGAGAAGGATCACAAAATTGGAACATCAAAAAGAGGTTACAAAGGATGCGAGAAACAACCAAAATAACATTTAAGTAGAGATTGAAAAACCCTCGAAATTTGAGCTAAGAAGGAAATGAGACGATTCCGCATGATGCGGTCGATGCTAACTTTGATAGAGGTAATCACCGTGAATATTCTTGCGTTACGTTTTTCCCAAATAACGTATGAGGTAACATGGAAAAGAAACTTGACAATAGATTGGTAAAAAGTCTGATGTGAAGTCATAATCTGAGCAACCCAAAATGAAATAGATTGCAAGAGGAAAGGAGGATTATGCCAGATTTTTGCCGTAAGGGATGACCAAAGCGAGTAAGAGAAAGCATATTCAAAAAAGAGATGAGTATGAGATTTTTTATTTTTTTAAAATTGATGTATATTTGGCGTATTTAAAGTTTGTGTTATTTTAATTTCAGAAAGTTTTCTTTTTTTGTCCTAATTTTTTCCGAAAGTTTATGTGTTTTAGCTTTCTGGTTTCTAGAAATCAAAATTATCCCTCCATTTTATATTTTTAGTTTTTTACTACTTGTTCAATTTATAAAAACAAGTAAAATCCAAAAAATGAAATAATTGACGATATAATAAAATAAAATAAAACACGCCACTTTTATCATCTTCCTCACTTACCCTCACCACACTATCACCCTTTTTAAACCAAACCCTAACTTACACAGAAAGAGAGAGAAACAAAAAAAGAGCCATGAAGCTTCTTCTTCTCCTTCTACTTCTCCTCCACATTTCTCATTCCTTCACCGCCGGTCGACCAATCTCCGAGTTCCGTGCTCTTCTCTCACTCAAATCCTCCCTCACCGGCGGCAAAAATGACCAACACTCACCTCTCACCTCATGGAAGCTTTCGACGAGCTTCTGTCTATGGACCGGTGTCACGTGCGACGTCTCTCGCCGGCACGTGACCTCCCTCGACCTCTCCGGCCTTAACCTCTCGGGGACTCTCTCCTCCGACGTAGCACATTTACCTCTGTTGCAGAACCTATCGGTCGCTGCGAACCAGATCTCGGGTCCTATTCCGCCGGAGATAGCCAATCTCTCCGAGCTCCGTCATCTCAATCTCTCCAATAATGTCTTCAACGGTTCGTATCTCAATGAACTCTCCGCTGGATTGGTGAATCTCCAGGTTCTCGATTTGTACAACAACAATTTGACCGGAGATTTGCCGGTTTCCATCACGAATCTGACACAGCTCCGTCATCTCCACCTGGGTGGGAATTACTTCGCTGGCCGTATCCCGGCGGTGTACGGAACCTGGCCTGTTCTCGAATACCTAGCAGTTTCCGGCAACGAGCTAGTCGGGAAAATCCCTCCGGAGATCGGAAACCTAACGAGTCTTCGGGAGCTGTACATCGGATATTACAACGCTTTCGAAGATGGTCTTCCGCCGGAGATTGGAAATCTATCGGAGCTCGTCAGGTTCGACGCCGCTAATTGCGGATTAACAGGAGAGATTCCGCCGGAGATTGGGAAGCTTCAGAAGCTCGATACGCTTTTCCTGCAAGTAAACGCGTTCTCAGGGCCATTAACTCCGGAGCTGGGGATGATTTCGAGCTTGAAATCAATGGATTTGTCTAACAATATGTTCACGGGAGATATTCCGGCGAGTTTCGCACAGCTGAAGAACCTAACGCTCTTGAATCTCTTCAGGAACAAGCTGTACGGTGCCATACCTGAGTTCATCGGTGACATGCCGGAGCTCGAAGTGTTGCAGCTGTGGGAGAACAATTTCACCGGTAGCATTCCTCAGAAATTGGGGGAAAACGGTAAACTAGTGATTCTTGACCTCTCCTCCAACAAACTCACCGGAACTTTGCCGCCGGATATATGCTCCGGTAACCGGTTGATGACTTTAATCACTCTCGGCAACTTCTTATTTGGTTCCATCCCGGACTCGCTCGGCAAATGTGAGTCTCTGACCCGGATCCGAATGGGCGAGAATTTCCTCAACGGGTCGATTCCGAAGGGGCTTCTCGGGTTACCCAAATTATCTCAATTGGAGCTCCAAGACAATTACCTCACCGGAGAGTTACCAGTAAGCGGAGGAGTCTCTGTAAACCTTGGTCAGATCAGTCTGTCAAATAACCAGCTCTCGGGTCCATTACCGCCGGCCATCGGAAACTTCTCCGGCGTCCAAAAACTACTCTTAGACGGAAACAAGTTCGCTGGTCCGATCCCGTCGGAGATTGGGAGGCTTCAGCAGCTATCCAAGTTGGATTTTAGCCACAATCTCTTCTCTGGTCGGATCGCGCCGGAGATCAGCCGCTGTAAGTTACTAACGTTCGTTGATTTGAGTCGTAACGAGCTTTCTGGTGAAATCCCTAACGAAATCACAAGTATGAGGATCTTGAATTACTTGAATCTTTCGAGAAACCATCTCGTGGGCTCGATCCCCATGACGATAGCATCAATGCAGAGTTTGACATCTGTTGATTTCTCTTACAACAATCTCTCCGGTTTAGTTCCGAGCACTGGACAGTTCAGTTACTTCAATCACACATCGTTCTTGGGTAATTCTGATCTTTGTGGTCCGTATTTGGGTCCTTGCAACGGCAAGGGAACTCACCGGCCTCATGTTAAGCCTTTATCTGCTACTATGAAACTGTTACTCGTCCTTGGATTGCTCTTTTGTTCGATGGTGTTTGCTATAGCTGCCATAGTCAAAGCTCGGTCCTTGAGAAACGCCAGTGACTCCAAGGCCTGGAGATTAACTGCTTTCCAGAGACTAGACTTCACTTGTGACGATGTCTTGGTCTCTCTCAAGGAAGACAACATCATCGGTAAAGGCGGTGCCGGGATTGTCTACAAAGGCGTGATGCCTAGCGGCGACCTAGTCGCGGTCAAGAGATTGGCTACAATGTCCCATGGATCTTCCCACGATCACGGGTTCAACGCCGAGATTCAGACGCTAGGTAGGATCAGACACAGGCACATCGTGAGGCTGCTGGGGTTTTGCTCTAACCACGAGACGAATCTCCTTGTGTACGAGTACATGCCCAATGGTAGCCTAGGAGAGGTTCTTCATGGAAAGAAAGGAGGTCATTTACATTGGGACACACGTTACAAGATAGCTCTTGAGGCAGCCAAGGGTCTTTGCTATCTCCACCACGATTGTTCCCCGTTGATTGTTCACAGAGATGTCAAATCCAACAACATCCTCCTCGACTCCAACTTCGAAGCTCATGTCGCCGACTTTGGTCTCGCCAAATTCTTACAAGATTCCGGGACTTCTGAATGCATGTCAGCCATTGCTGGCTCCTACGGCTACATCGCTCCAGGTACAATTTGTAAATTGGCATTTAATCAAACACTTGTGTGTGAATGTCACATCTCTTACTATTTGTTCCTTGTTATGGCAGAATACGCGTATACATTGAAGGTAGATGAGAAGAGCGATGTGTACAGCTTCGGTGTTGTTCTTCTGGAACTCATCACCGGGAAGAAACCCGTCGGAGAATTCGGCGACGGCGTCGATATCGTTCAGTGGGTCAGAAGCATGACCGAATCAAACAAAGACTGTGTGCTCAAAGTACTCGATCTTAGACTCTCTTCCGTACCTATTCACGAAGTAACGCACGTCTTCTACGTTGCGATGCTCTGCGTTGAAGAACAGGCGGTGGAGAGGCCGACGATGAGGGAAGTTGTCCAGATCCTCACCGAGATCCCAAAGATCCCTCTTTCGAAGCAACAGGCGGCGGAATCAGACGTGACAGAGAAATCTCCGGCGATGAATGAATCGTCGCCGGATTCAGGAAGTCCGCCGGATTTCCTCAGTAATTAGAATTCACGGCTTCGATGGGTTTACGTTTACAATTACGGTGAATGTGCGGTGATCGAGGGGCAAATTTGTCATTTTTATCCCGTCTCCGTCTCTGATTCGGTTAAGGCAACGGTTATGAGTTCGGTCTTAGTGGTTTTAAGTTTTAACTCTTGAGGTTGTTCCCTTTGTTACCGCTGTTTTTTTTTCCCCACAAATATTCGACTAGTTTTATATCTTCTGGTAGGAATTTTGAATATGTGAATTCCTGTTGGATTTCGTAAGGTAAATGTTAATTTCAATTAAATTTTGAATTTTGAGAACATTATGCATACTGATACATACAAAATTTCAAATAATATGATAAAGCTTCCCGGTTCAAGTATATCTATCAAGTGTGTTAGACCAAAAAAAAATAAAAAAAATTGGGCTCTATTTCGTTTAATACTCTGAAAACACTTTACAAACTACATTAAGAAGAATAAAAAACTAGTGTTTCCGTTGAGTTGAATTTGGAACGTTTTCTAAAGTAAAATCAAACTAGAATTTAATCCGCGCTATAATTAGCGCGGAGTAATTTTTTTTTAAAGAAATTATTTTGAAAATTTAAGAAAAATTACCTTTTTTGAATTTTATAATATGCATAACTCATTATTATAGATATAATTGTCAAACAGAATAATTTGTCTATTTAATGCGTTTTGCACTGAACTAAAATATTATTCGGGCTAACCCGTAAAAAATATAATCTTAAAAACATAACTCTATTAATTATTATGCACCGTTTAATGACTTTAGTTTTGTGGTTAGTTCATGAACTCTTAAAAAAAAATCATGTGTTTAACTTTTTATAAAATTAGTAAAATATTTTTCAATTTTTATTTTGATATAAATTCAAATAAAATATAATAAACTATAGTGAAAAATATATCAAGATTTTGAATAAATTTGTTTTCTTTGAATATATATGAATTGATTATTATTTAAAAATATATAGTAGATAACATCTTTAATACAAAATTTATAATTTCCATATTCTTATCACAAATTGTAAAAGACAATTATACACTTTCCTATTTCACTTATTTTTTGTTATTTGTAATTACATTTCATGTAATAACTTACAAAACAAAGTTAATTTTCAAAAATGTCTTCTTAAATAATATTATAGAGATACAAAATTCTTGCTTACTAGTTGTTACAGAATCCATCAAAATAACCGTCGTTATGTATACTTTCGCACCTTTGTATTACCCTTTTGGACTGTATCTCATTGTGGTCGTTGTTGCGGCACAAAAGGACATTCCATGTGAGAGGAGACAGAGAGGGAAAAACTAAGGTATGAATGTGTGTGTGTGTGTGGGACTTCTCTTAAGTTATGGTGAGAAGGAAGAAAGTGAAAGCTCACTCACAATTTTCTCCAATTATTGCAAAATGTATGTGTAGTGTCTTTAATGAATCAAATGGTCCTAACTCCTAAGATCCTTTTCAACTCTCTTCCCTTGTCTTGAAGCAAAAATCTAATTTTTATGAAGCATTTATGACATCTCTCTCATTAAACTTAAGCCATATATCCCAACTCTGATTTTGACCCATCAAAATCGAATCCTTAGGTGTTGTTGCTATCCTTGATATTTAGAGTATTTCTTCGTTAGCCATGACACTATACAAACTAAAAAGAATATTTGTTAGGATATTTTAGATAGAATTTGTCAATATCTAATATAACATTTCTTACCTCCTAACTTACACTGATCTTCTAACCCTAATCTTTTCAGAGAGGCAAAGGAAATAGAAAAAGAGGGAGATTTGGCAAAGGAAATCGATTTTCGTCTTCACATAAAACCTAATTGAATTAAGAATGTCTAACTCTAAGAAGTCACGACTTGAGATTAGAGTGGAAAGGTTTCTTCGGAGGCCAATATATGGAAACTGCCAACCGTTTTTTACCTTATAAACTCTTCAAAACCTTGAATATTTAAACATCTCAAATCTTGTCCACAATCCAACAAAAGATATGTTCTAATGAACTTCTCTGTGATCTGAATAACATGTCTACTATAGTCATTAAATCGTTCACAGATTCCTCTACTATATTGAGATTCTTCCTTAAGGAATTGAACAAAGTTTTTTTGAGTTTTTTTTTTTTGGGATTACCACGAGATTATGGGCCGAAGCCCGTAATCCCCCAGACCCGGAACTACAACATGTAATATTAGTTTCGTCTCAAGCGTCACTCGATCTTGTGATCTCTATGTTCTGTCTAATGTACTTTTCCAGTCGAGTTAATGACACTTGGTTATTTATTTGAGCTTTCGAGCAAAGGTCCATTACAATTCCTTCTACTTAAACAGAGGTTCATATACAAATAAGAAGGAGAAGAACAAGAACAAGAAGAAAAAATAGTGGTGTTTTGGAAATTAGGTCGGCCATGATCCATGCATCATTACTTTGAGATATGTATTTTTGTGTTTGAATTGGGACGTTTGTTTCTTTCTTCATCAATCTTCTTCATTGGTTTCACCAACACCAATTATGTCACAGCCTGTTTTTTTTTTTTAAACATCATCACAACCTTTGTATGAGAACCCTTGGCATATTCGTTTTGCTTCAGCAATCAATGTAAATTCAACATATTACAATTTGAAAAGACAACAGAAATAATCCAAAAAATTATTCTTAATAAAAATAAGCCAACCAAATAAATTTGTAGTACTAATCGGACCCTTGAAACATATTGTTGGAGCTGGATTTATCATATTAAATCAGGTCCATAAAGACCAATTAAAAGTCCAACAATCAAATAAGAAAATATATTCGGAATCGGGCCAAAAGTATAGTCGACCCAAATACAGGTTTCAGCCAATTAATAGCTCGTGATATTTACGATATATCACTTCGATCTCTAAATTTAGCGAGCTCCGAGCTAATAAAGAACTACTCGACCAAATCAGTTGAATCAGTCAAATATATCTTCGAACAGTTTGGAGTCGCTCCGATGATGGCATATAAGACGTGGTATGAAAAATCCCAAGATATGCGGTGGCGGTTTAAACTTCAAAGGGAGCTATAAAAAGAGACTCAAGACTTAGTTTTATATATCTGATTCTTTTTCCCTAATTACACTTACGTTCTTCTAACTTTCTATGTAATTCATCTTTTCAAGATAAACATGTATTCATTCCGTTTATTAATACAAAAATCCAATTTCGTTAATATTTGTTTATATAACGAAGATCGTTACTCAAGATAAATCTGGCCCATCGTTATAATTTGTTTTTTTAAAAACTATACTTAGCACCCACACATTCGCCTCGTTTCATCGGTTGTTTATCTAGCCAGGCCAGCCCAATCATAAAATTAATCAGGCTCGTTTATCAAGTCATGGGCCAGTCTTGGCCTTTGTCGTTCGCCACGTGTCAGGTTTCACCGCCTTTGTCGCAAATCGCATCTGACGCTGCTATTTTATACCGAGCTAAGCTGTTGGAGTCGATCCAAATTGGTGCTGGGCTAGGCCCATTTCATATCCAATTAGAGAATAAATACAAACACATGTGATTCACGTGGCTTTTTTGGAGTTACGTAAGATGTTGGTCACCAACAAATCTCTAAACTTTATCTAACTTCTTTTTCTATTCGCCAACTACTTACGTAACTCTATAAACGAGCCTGATTAATTTTATGATTGGGCTGATAAAGCCTGACTAGGCGTATGCGTGGATGCTAAATCCCATCCTCTAAATTTGTGTATAATTTTTAGAAAATTGAATTATAACGATAGATCATATTTATCTTGAGTAACGATAGTGATATAAACAAGTATTGACGAAATTGGATTTGTATTAATAAACGGAATGAATACATATTTATTTCAAAAAGATAAATTATAGAGAAACCTCGAATAGTAGCTAGATAGTTACGTAAGTAGTTAGATAAAGTTTAAAGTTTTGTTAATTTTGTATAAAGTTTTGTTAGATTTGCAAAAAGTTTATTAAATTTGTAAAGAGTTTTATGTATTAGAAAAATCTATCAAAATATTTAACTATAAAGATTTTAAAATTGTAGGAGATATTTGTAGTATTTAACAAGTTTTATTTTATAAATTTAATTGTTAAAAATACATATCCCAATTTGTTTGACCAAAAAAACGTATTCCAATAACACAAATTTTAATAAAATGATAAAATCAATAAAAATCAAACTTTTTGAATAGTAAATGATTTTTGTTTATGGAATTTAAAAACCATCCGACCAATAACCATATATTTTATTAAAGATATGAAAATCCATAAACCAACAATAATGAAATTTATTAAAAATTGTAAGAATCCATAAACTAGTAAATTCTCATATAGGTCATCCATTGCATGATCGCTAAACAAACGACGGTGATACTTTTCGCGACAGACTGTTTCAATCGAGTTTGTGAATATGATGTTTACATCGGAGGAGTGATATGCTTTTGCATTATATTTATAAAAATTCATGAAGAGTAAAGAAAAATTTATTTATTTTTCTCTAGCTATCTCGTACATCCCGTGTAAACAACATAAAGACGGACAAACTAGCATGGTGTGCTCAAATCTAAATGCATGATATTGTTTATGTAAACTCGATACCCGAGTTAGGATTTTCAAACCATTTTAGGTATTATGTTATCGACAAAAAAAAATCGACAATAGCAATAGAATCTAAAAATTCTAATAATTTTTAAAAATCCATCTACTAATAAATCTCCTTAATTAACTAAAACAAAATTTAAATTACTAATTGTTATAACATTTAAAAAAAGCATTAAGCCATTTATCAAGCAATCAACAAACCATTTAGGAAAGCATTGAGAAGCTTTATTCTCATCCCTATGTGCTTTAACATGAAGATTTTGGTAGAGCATTAACCTATAAAATATATATAAAATATTAAAATAATTTTATATAATTAATTTATTTTGTTAAATAATATCAAAATTATGTTTATATTAAAGTGTAAATTTTATATTTTTTAAAACAAATATTTACCATTATTTTTGTTTTATTATTAATTTTCAAATTTTTTTTAATAAAAATAAAATATAATAAATACAATTGAAATATAAAAAAATTGTTAAAAATTATATAATAAATATAACTATAAATATAGTGCTTACGAATAAATATATTAAATAATTATATACATAATCTGTCAATCAATTAAAATATGTACATTAAATATACAATATTAGCAGCATATTGCTTCTGCTGCTTAATGCTAGTGCTATACTATCAGTTACACCGATCAAAATCTAAATTACTGTACATTTAATTTGAGGAAAAAATGATTAAGAAACTTTTTTTTAAAAATCGACAAAAAAAAAAACTTTAAAAAACCGAAAGCAAGGGGTTAGGGCAAAAGAAGCTGAAAGGAAAACGCACAGAGAGCCTCCGTCACCAAGAAGAAGAAGAAGCAAACATTACACATTTTCAGAAAAGATGGAGAGAACAACAATTTCCCCAAGTCTCAATCAAAAATACCTTCTTTGCCCTTCACGCGCCTTCACCACGCGCCTCCACTCTTTCTCCTCTAGTCGGCACTTATCGCCATCACCTTCCTCAATCAAGGTAAACTCTATTCTTCTTTTTCCACTGTTCTATTGATTTCTCTTATGCTATCATCTTCTGTTTCATATGACCCTTTTATTCCGATTATATTCACAGCTACAGCATTCTTCGTCTTCTTCTCCCTCTGTATCTTCCAGTTTCATCAATGGCGGAATCTCCCTTACTCGATGCAACGCTGTTTTGTCCAATTCTTCTTCCAGGTTCGTTGGAATCAGAATCAAATTTTGATTTTTTTTTGGGTATTTGAATTTGTTTTGTTGTGTTATTGATGAGATATGTGGAATAGTTCGGAGGTGTCTGCATTAGCCGACATAGATTGGGACAGCATCGGATTCGGGCTCAAGCAGACTGATTACATGTACGTGATGAAATGTAACCTTGATGGGGAATTCTCAAATGGTGGATTGCAACGTTTTGGGAACATTGAACTCAGCCCATCTGCTGGTGTTCTCAACTATGGACAGGTTTTGTTTCCTAGTTTTCTTCAAAGTCATGTCCTTTACTGTAATTAAGGTTATGGATTTGAAAGTATGTGACGAATTTATCAGATTCTTGACACTGAAACGCAATCTGTTGTCTGATTTTGTTTCCTAGTTTCTCAAAGTCCTGTCCTTTACTGTAACAAGTTCGATGAAAACGAGCTTACACTAAAATGTAATCTGCCGTTGATTTTGTTTCCTAGTTTCTCAAAGTCCTGTTTCTTTACTGTAATGAGTTATATGAAAGGAGCTTCGTCTATGCTAATCAAGAATCTTATAGGGAGTTAAGAGGGTTTGAAAGTATGATGAAATTAGTCAGATTCTCGACACTGAAACACAATCTGCCTATGACTTTAGTATTTCTTTTCTTTTGGACTAGTCTCGTATTTGCTATGTTAGTTGCATCTAGTGAGGGGTTCTGTCATATACCCAATCTAACTTTCTCGTTTGCACAGAAAAATCCTCTTATCTTTGCAATTGATGATGGTGAGAAATGTCAAGAAATGTGTTGTGGGAGTGATTAGAATTTAGGACTATATGAGTCTTATTAGTGTATGTATCTCTGTTGCAACCCTTTGTTTGTAGGGATTGTTCGAGGGGATGAAGGCGTACAGAAAGGAAGACGGTAAAAATATCCTCCTCTTTCGTCCTGAGGAGAATGCAATCCGTATGAGAAATGGTGCTGAGAGGATGTGTATGCCTGCTCCAACCGTTGAGCAGTTTGTCGAAGCTGTGAAAGCAACTGTATTAGCAAACAAACGATGGGTACTGAATGACACAGTTTTTTTCCCGGATATGCGGGGGAAATTACTAAAAATTATGTTTGCTGTTATAAGTTAATGCGCATGTTGTCTTGTTTTCAGATTCCACCTCCAGGTAAAGGTTCCTTATATATTAGACCATTGCTAATGGGAACTGGTGCTGTTCTTGGTCTTGCGCCTGCACCAGAATATACATTCCTTGTCTATGTTTCTCCTGTTGGAAACTACTTCAAGGTTTTTCAACATTCCTTCTTCGATAAAATCCAAATATTTTAGATTGTTGTATATGTATATTATTTTTCTTAAATGATGATACGATTAATATAATGATGTCAGGAAGGTGTGGCACCAATCAATTTGATTGTGGAAAGTGAATTTCACCGTGCAACCCCTGGTGGTACCGGATGTGTTAAAACCATTGGCAATTATGCTGCAGTAAGTAAAGCTGATTTTGTGAATATCTCTTTGGACCGGCTTCTGTACTCACACATCATAACTTATAATTATAGGTTCTAAAAGCACAATCGATTGCAAAAGCTAAAGGATATTCCGATGTTTTGTACCTTGATTGCGTTTACAAAAGATATCTTGAGGAGGTCTCGTCTTGCAATATCTTTATTGTCAAGGTAAAAAAAAAGTCCAATCTTTCGGAATCCAATGATACCATATAGATTCTATAAGATGTCTCTCCCCTTATCAGCTTATGATTCTGGCACCGTCTTATCTTGGGGGACATTTGCAAACATCTCAAGCTACTCAGTCTCTTGTATAGAAACCTTTTGACCAAAATTTGTTGCTTGCTTACTCTCTTTGCCAGGACAATGTGATCTCTACTCCTGACATAAAAGGAACAATCTTACCAGGGATTACTCGGAAAAGTATAATGGACGTGGCTCGAACCCAAGGGCTTCAGGTAGTCTTCAAATTCTCGACAATACTCGCATCTTTAAAGATGGATCATAGTTACTATTGTTAGCTAGTGGTCACATAGCATGTTTATTTTGCAGGTGGAGGAACGTAATGTGACAGTGGATGAACTACTAGAAGCAGACGAGGTTTTCTGCACAGGAACCGCCGTGGTTGTGTCTCCCGTTGGAAGCATTACTTACAAAGACAAAAGGTAAAAACCTTTCTTTTTCTATCCCTATTTAGACAAATACCAAGCTAAAATGCGATAAAGCTTTAGCCTTTACTGTATGGCATAAGAGTTTTTATCTTTTTCCCAATACACACGCAGAGTATCTTACGGAGAAGGTAGCTTTGGACCTGTCTCGAAGCAACTCTACACTGTTCTGACAAGCTTGCAGATGGGTCTGAGCGAGGACTATATGAAGTGGACTGTGAATCTGAGTTAAAAAAAAAAAAAAAAACAGGCAAATACATTTTATCAATATGGCCGCTTGGGTTTTTGTTTTCATTTTCTTAAAGTCTGATGCTTATTCGTGAAACTACAAGTTGGATTGTTTAAAATCTGGTCGATCTTAAAAGTTCAGATCTTTACAACTTAGCTGTTTCAAGATCAGTAGATGTTGTTACCAACTCATTACCAATCTTTATCTTTATGTTTGAAACCTTAATATATATATAAAAAGTTCCGGTTTTCATCAATTTATCTTTTACACGATGTATCAGATTAGGGATTACTTACACGATGTATCAGATTAGGGTTTACTTACACGATGTATCGTGAGAACTGAGAACAAACACGAGAATAATTTTTTTTATAGATTTAATGAATTAATGTAATGTTTCAAATCCAGTCAACAATTTGGTCCAAATATAGCTCAAAAAACACGAGAGTATAAAATCCGGTAAAACCCGTAAAAACTCAGCAAATAATTGTAACCGGACATAATCGTTGGCCCAGATGGATCATGGTTAAGTAAAAAAATATAGTGCAATCAAAATGTTTCATTTATTGTTCTTATTGAGTCATTCTGATTTTACAATCTGATACTTTATCATCTTCTTTTGTTTATGAATAACTAGATAAGTACACATATATATACGAGTTTGTAATTTAATATTTTCTAATCTATAGAAAAAACGAAAAAATAAAAAACAAAATTAGATAATCCGTAAAAATATATAATACATAACTTTAGAAACGAAGTTTCCGATGAATAAATATATATTTTGAAGGAAAAATTTGGTGATGCATTTGCACTTAATAACATTGGATGCGATTATTGGACTTTATTTTTTTTTATTTAATTGTCATACTACCAAATTGTAGTTTATATAGAGGTGAGAAATAAAAATTCTTTTCCTTTTATGATTAATTTCTTTAATCTAAATGGAAAACTAAGGAATTTTTTCCTCATTATATTAATTTTGCCTTTTAAAAATAAAAATGTACGTTTTAAGATTATGAATCGGTTATTAAATTTTCCAAATTTTATAATTTTTTATTAATCGATTTCAAAAATTACCAACTTTGACTTGACATGTGTCGCGATCAGCTGAGTTAGCAACTTTGAAACATTTAGCTTTATACTAATTTTTATTTCCATATTCTTATTAGAAATCCAAACTTTGAAAATTTTAAAATAAACTTTAACATGTAAGAAAAATTTCATCAATTTTAAAACTATTTTGTTTAAAAATAAAAACGGTATTTAGCTTTTTCCTTAATATAACAGTATTTTGTTACTTACTTTTTTCCTTAATTTTTTTTATAATTTCTTTTAATCTATACCCAACTTTTGTTTTTTAACTTTGGCTTTTTGGAATAATTACTATTTTCCTTTTTTGTTTTTTTGTTTGCTGTCTTTACTTTTCAAATTAAGTTTCGATTATATTTTTGTTTTTATCGTTAATATTATGTGTCAATACCTAATTGGAAATTTATTAATTATGTGACAAGATCTGATCGATTCACTTGACATGTGTCACAATATGCGAATTACTACATTTGAATCATTCTCCTTTATATAATAAGATACTTTATCAACTACATGAATAATTACTTTGTCAGTTTAACATATGTTTTTCAATCTTAGAGATTTATTGCTTTTCATATTATATATATTGAAAGGACCGCATTTTTTTTTTTTGCAAGAAAATAAACATATAATTAACAATATTAAACAAACAGTACAACGCAAGTACTACAGCTTAAACAAGCTAACGGTTTATATAACAACAACTGGTATCGATCGATACTCCCCTAGTGTCGATCGATACTCAAACAACAAAAGCAAGCCCCGGGTCCTAATCATCCCCTCTTCACCGCCTTGATTCCACGATCACGCCTTATCTTTACCTGCATCGACAAAAGTGATGCATCAACATTTGGCTAACCAAATGCTGAGTGAGATTGATCATCCCAACAACAGGCTACCAATAAGCACAAGCAACAAATTAAACATTCAACACCAGACGCAACTGGTATCGATCGATACTCCCATAGTATCGACCGATGCCCAAACAACACACAAGTCCCGACAAGGGACTGGTATCGATCGACACCCAAACACACACTTGGTATCGATCGACACAACACGGTTCAAGTCTATCACCTCGATACACTACAATTCGAGCCCACCGCCTATGGTCTGGTATCGATCGATACACACATGGTATCGATCGATGCCCACGAGACCTAAACACAGGAATCGCCATAGACACAAGCCACCAAATCCGTCAACCAAGCTTAAACAATCACCACACAAGCTTAATTGATCACCTTTGGTCACAACTCACCTTAAAACAGCTGAAACGAGCTCTAAAACGACCTCCCTAAGCCCAAGAAGATCTCCCTCGCTTCCTACAAGCTCACGACGAAACCAAGCTCCTCTAACCTCTTCTTCGAGCTTCTCAAGCTCAAACTCTCACTCGATCTCGCAAGATCCAAGCTTAACAAAGCTTCCTTTCTCTCTTTCTCTCCTTCTCTTTCTCTCTCGCTCTCTCTTTCTTTCTCGCGACCAACTATGGTCTTATCCTTCTAAGGATAACCTTTTATACTCGAAGAAGATAAGAGAAGAAGATAGCCCCGAGAAAAACCCGGCTGGTATCGATCGATGCCTGCCAGTATCGATCGATACCGCCCCCCGGAACAACCCGAATTAATTATTCCTCCACAATAATTAACTCTTCCGGAACACGGGCGCTACAATTCTCCCCCACTAACTTAGATTCGACCTCGAATCTTCGTTACCGATCATCTCCCATGAACCGTCCATCTCCAATGAACTCTAATCGTCGCAACGATTACACAATCCTTGGCCAACCCGGCCAACGCAAAACTCACACGAGGTCCAAAACTAACCTCCGAGGTTTCCCACTCAGTCTCTATGCTTATGACACCGCGGCATCATATGTACTTATTGCTCAAACACACGCCAACCTCATCACTCAAGACACCGCAGCATCTCCGAGTTCCGAGCATCAGCCATATCCCGCAGGATATCAACCATACCACATCACCCAAGACACCGCAGCATCTCCGAGTTCTGGGTATCTGCCGTACCACTCCACTCAAGAATATAACCTACAAGAGTCTCGATACCCCATACCACTCAATTCTAGGGAATATATCATACGTCTACGATATACTCCTTACGAATCCACGGTATCACGTATTACTCTAGGCTATAAACCTCCCGAGTCTGGGTACATCGCCACTCACACTCTCAAGACACACAGTCCTGCGAGCTATCGGCACCAGAGGAACCAGTCCTCTCATCGAGCAATAAGTCACATATCACTAAGCATTTCGACTGAACTACCTCTCGTGATCCGTGTAAATCCTCGCAAGGCAACACCGGCATCACCCATATTCCACACCCGGAATATCTGGCATGCATAACCAATAACCCGGTCATCGCACCGCCCACAACAGCAATAAGAACATCCATCTTATCACTCTCTTGCATTAACGCTTTTACCCCAAACGCAATGCGACACCGCGACTCCCAAAGTCACCAATAATAAGAAATACTCATCTTATTACACATCATAATGTAACATCGTTCTACACAACGGAAATACAAAATGAAATACACATAGCATACAGCTATAACCGAAACTGGAACCTCTCGATGGAACTCAAGCCGCAGCTTGCTTCTGGAACCACTTCTGGAACCTCGCTTCCATCCTAGCCTCTGGCTCCCAAGTTTCCTCCTGCACCCCGTCACAGTCCCACAGGACTCGCATCATCGGAATCCTCTTCCGACGAAGCTCCTTGACCCTCCGCTCGAGAACTCTCAAAGGTCTCGCCTCAACGGTCATATTGGGCTGGAGATCTGACGGAATCTCAGCCAATACCTCGTCACCCCTATGCAAACACTTCTTCAGCATCGACACATGGAAGACCTTATGAAATGCTTGCATAACCGCGGGTAACTCTAACCGATACGCTACCGGTCCAACACGCTCCACAATCCGAAACGGCCCCATATACCTCGGACTCAACTTAGTCGCAACAATGGACCTGTTCGGACCTCTCAGTAAAGCCATCTTGAGATACACACTATCTCCCACCTCAAACACAAGCTCTTTCCGCCTCCTATCGGCATAACTCTTTTGCCGATCTTGGGCCTCTTTCATGTTCAGCTTCAAAACCCGGATCTTCTCCGTAGTTTCCTGAACAAAACTCGCACCCAAAGTGCTCCTCTCCCCCACTTGTGTCCAACACAACAGGGTACGACATGGCCTCCCATACAGAGCCTCATATGGAGCCATCCCAATACTCGCCTGGTAACTATTGTTATACGCAAACTCCACCAAGCTCAAGTGATCCACCCAGTGACCACCCCAATCCAGCACGCACATCCTCAACAAATCCTCCAAAGTCTGGATGGTCCTCTCTGACTGCCCATCTGTCTGAGGATGATACGCCGTGCTCAAGTGCACTTTCGTGCCCATCTCTGCCTGAAACGCATTCCAGAACTCCGATGTGAACTTAGGATCCCGGTCTGAAACAATACTCGCCGGTACTCCATACAGTCTCACAATCTCCTGCACATACCTCCTAGCCAAAACTGCCGCCCCATCGGACTTCTTAATGGCCAGAAAACGCGCACACTTGGTCAATCGATCAACGATGACCCAAACAGCATCCTTGGTCCGAGAAACTGGTAACCCCACCACGAAATCCATCGTGATCATATCCCACTTCCACTCTGGAATGGGTAGGCTCCGCAACAAACCACTCGGGACCTGGTGCTCCGCCTTCACTAATTGGCACACGTTGCACGACGCAACCCAATTAGCCACATCCTTCTTCATCCCGACCCAATGATAGTAGCGCTTGATATCACGATACATCTTAGTCGCTCCTGGATGAATCGAAAACATACTGGAATGAGCCTCACTCAGGATCTCTCGCCGCAAATCCTCATCCAAAGGTACGCATACCCTCCCATTAACAAGGATAGTGCCGTTCGCAGATATCTGATACTCAGAACCCTCTGCTCTCGCAGCCTTAACCAGAACCTCATCTTTTCCCTGAGCCAACCGAACTCTGCTCAAAAGATCCGTCTGGTTAGCCGCCTCTAAGCCCAAAGGTTCCTGAGATACAACACATAAACGCAATGTGCTAATCTCGCTCACCAAAGACTCAACCTCGCGTTCCCGAGCCAAAGCCACCCGCTTCCGACTCAACGCATCTGCAACCAGATTAGCCTTACCAGGATGGTAAGCTATCTCCAGATCATAATCGGCCACTAGCTCCATCCAGCGCCTTTGCCTCAAATTCAACTCAGGCTGAGTGAAAATGTACTTCAGGCTCTTATGATCTGTGAACACCTGAACCTTTCCGCCATAAAGATAGGATCTCCAAATCTTCATAGCGAAAACCACTGCAGCCATCTCCAGATCATGGGTAGGGTAGTTGCCCTCATGCTTCCGCAGCTGCCGCGAAGCATAGGCAATAACCTTCCCCTGCTGCATCAACACACAACCAAGGCCCATCCCCGACGCATCGGTGTAAACCACGTAAGGCTCGCCCGACACTGGCAACGCCAATACTGGAGTACTAGTCAACATGGCCTTCAGTTTCGTCAAACTCTCCTCACACTCCGAGGACCACACGAAAGGAACATCCTTTCCCGTCAGTTTCGTCATAGGCTTGGCCAAACTCGCAAAACCCTTGACGAACCGCCGATAATACCCTGCCAACCCAAGAAAACTCCGAATCTCAGTGGCATTCCTCGGCCTCGGCCACGTACTAATGGCCTGAATCTTCTCTGGATCTACCGATACTCCCTCCGCAGAGATAATGTGACCCAGAAAACCGATCTCCCGCTGCCAGAAGCTACACTTGCTCAACTTAGCAAATAACTTCCGTTCCCGCAGCTTCGAAAGAACCACACGCAGATGCACCTCATGCTCCTCCCGGTTCCTCGAATACACCAAGATATCATCGATAAAGATAATCACGAACTCATCCAGATACTCCTGGAAAACGCTGTTCATCAATCTCATAAATGCAGCCGGTGCATTCGTCAACCCAAATGGCATCACCACAAACTCGTAGTGGCCATAACGAGATCTGAAAGCCGTCTTCCGAATATCTACCTCATCGATGGGAATCTGATGATATCCCGACGCCAAGTCAATCTTGGAGAACCAAGTAGCCCCTCTCAACTGATCCAACAACTCATCAATCCGAGGAAGAGGATACCTGTCCTTCACTGTGACTCGGTTAAGTCCCCGGTAATCTATACACAACCGAAAACTCCCGTCCTTCTTCTTCACGAACAACACCGGTGCTCCCCACGGTGAAGAACTCGGACGAATGAACCCTTTGTTCAACAACTCCGCCAGCTGCCTCTTCAGCTCGGCCATTTCTGCTGGAGCCATCCTATAAGGAGTCCTGGATATCGGTGCCGTCCCTGGTTCCAACTCGATCGTGAAAGGATCCGACCTAGACGGTGGCAACCCCTGCAACGACTGGAACACATCCTGGAACTCACTAACCACCCGAATATCCTGCACCCTGGCCTCTCCGACGGCCTCCGGCAAGGAAATCGTAGCTAAATACGCCTCGCAACCTTTCTCGATCAGACGCTCCGCGTGCACAACCGAGATCACGAGACTCCCGGAAGTCGGTCTCACACCCTGATACACCCACTTCCCTTCTCCTCGGTCGAACTCGACCCGCCCTCGGTGACAGTCCAGATGCGCTCTGAACTTCCCGAGCCAATCCATGCCCAAGATGACATCGTACAGCTCCACGGAGCAGATAATCAAATCGGCAGCCATGGACTCTCCTGCTACCTGAACATCCACGTCCCGCACACGACCGTGAATCCTCAGGAGCTTCCCTCCGGCAACCTCCACGAAACCCAAACTCACACCGGGCTCGCTCCGTAAATTAGCCTTCTCGGCCAACTCCGGGGAAACGAAGCAATGCGATGCTCCCGTGTCAAACAACACATGGCACTCTACACCTCCAACACACAAGGTCCCTGCACATATACATGTGCCGAGAACCTTAACACCCCGACAAGCACGACGTTCCCCAACACAGAATTAAACTTAGATGCGTCTAAGAAAATACCTGTGATCGGCCTGGAACTCGGCTCTCCGGACTCGGCGATGGAGTACACTCGAGGCGCTGATGCCACCTGCCTGACGGGCTGCACCACCGTGGTCTCACTCTGCCGCAACTGGGGACACTGAGGCCTGAGGTGACCCGGCTCCTTGCAGTGATAGCACACTCGAGAATCCACCCGCACCCTGCCCTTCTGAGGACAGTTCGCCACTCGGTGATCCATGCTCCCACACCCGAAGCAACCCGGACCACCCCGACTACCTCTCGAAGCGCCTTCTCGCTTCCGCTTCTGTCCTTGCATCGGCTTACTGCTTCTGCTTGGACCGGACTGCTGCTGCACAGATCTTGCCTGAAAGCTCGGTGTAACCGCTACCACCTCGTCCTTCAGACCCTCCTCAAGCAAGGCCGCAGTCTCAACCAACTCATCAACCGTGCAAAAAGCCCTCACCATGCAACGGTTCCTCAAGTCGACCCGAAGACCCATCAGAAACCTCTGAACACGGTCCGACTCACTCTCAGCCGCTCGTCTAACATAAGACCCGAGCCGGTTGAACTCCACCTCATACTCGCGTACCGACCGATCCCCCTGAGTCAAACTCGCAAGCCTCGACTGGATCCGGTGGAACGCCTCCTGAGGGAAATACTTGGAGTTAAATTCCTCCACAAAATCCGCCCAAGACATCGCGGCCTGAACTCTCCGTGATGCCACACCCCTCCACCAGAGATGCGCGTCACCTTCCAGATAATGGACCGCAATGTCCACCTGGTATCCCGCGGGACACCTACTTGAGAGGAAATTCCTCTCCACCCTTCTCAGCCACGCATCAGCGTCCTCAGGATTAGCACCTCCAGAGAAGAACCCCGTGCCAATCCTCTGCATCTGCTCCACCATCCTAAGGTAGGACGGGAGCTCCTCAGCAACCGCAGCTGCCACCTGAGGCTGAGCCTCCACAACTACCGGAACTACAGGAGCCTGAACCGGCACTCTCTCTGGTAACCGCTCCAACAACCTCGACAACAGATCCGCTATGCGATCATCTCGGGCCCGAGCATCACCCGCTGCTACCCCCGCAGCACCCGCTGGAACACCAGCCACACTGGCGCTCACGCCAGCCCCAACGGCACTCACACCGGCCGCACCCTCAGACCCAATCTGACTCGCACGCGAATCCTCGACCTGCTCCTCCGGCACACGGCCACGACCTCTACCACGGCCACGACCTCTACCACGTCCTCTAGCCATCTGCACACGTGCAGAGGCACAGGCTCAGAGAACGAAAATCAATCATCACAATAAAGATACTTACCGTGGAATCTCACAAGGCTCAAGAGGATGATTCTACGACCCCACACAACACCCAATCTATTCTAGAACCACCTAGGCTCCTAGAACCGTATGGGCTCTGATACCATAATTGAAAGGACCGCATTTTTTTTTTTTGCAAGAAAATAAACATATAATTAACAATATTAAACAAACAGTACAACGCAAGTACTACAGCTTAAACAAGCTAACGGTTTATATAACAACAACTGGTATCGATCGATACTCCCCTAGTGTCGATCGATACTCAAACAACAAAAGCAAGCCCCGGGTCCTAATCATCCCCTCTTCACCGCCTTGATTCCACGATCACGCCTTATCTTTACCTGCATCGACAAAAGTGATGCATCAACATTTGGCTAACCAAATGCTGAGTGAGATTGATCATCCCAACAACAGGCTACCAATAAGCACAAGCAACAAATTAAACATTCAACACCAGACGCAACTGGTATCGATCGATACTCCCATAGTATCGACCGATGCCCAAACAACACACAAGTCCCGACAAGGGACTGGTATCGATCGACACCCAAACACACACTTGGTATCGATCGACACAACACGGTTCAAGTCTATCACCTCGATACACTACAATTCGAGCCCACCGCCTATGGTCTGGTATCGATCGATACACACATGGTATCGATCGATGCCCACGAGACCTAAACACAGGAATCGCCATAGACACAAGCCACCAAATCCGTCAACCAAGCTTAAACAATCACCACACAAGCTTAATTGATCACCTTTGGTCACAACTCACCTTAAAACAGCTGAAACGAGCTCTAAAACGACCTCCCTAAGCCCAAGAAGATCTCCCTCGCTTCCTACAAGCTCACGACGAAACCAAGCTCCTCTAACCTCTTCTTCGAGCTTCTCAAGCTCAAACTCTCACTCGATCTCGCAAGATCCAAGCTTAACAAAGCTTCCTTTCTCTCTTTCTCTCCTTCTCTTTCTCTCTCGCTCTCTCTTTCTTTCTCGCGACCAACTATGGTCTTATCCTTCTAAGGATAACCTTTTATACTCGAAGAAGATAAGAGAAGAAGATAGCCCCGAGAAAAACCCGGCTGGTATCGATCGATGCCTGCCAGTATCGATCGATACCGCCCCCCGGAACAACCCGAATTAATTATTCCTCCACAATAATTAACTCTTCCGGAACACGGGCGCTACATATATAATGTCACTAATTGTTGATTTCGGTCGGACTGTATCAAACCGGGTCAATCCACGGACCGGTGATGCGGAGGACTCTCTGGTTTGCTTCTCGGATCAGATTTCAAACTCGAAATTATATTTATTTTTATATATTTATATTTATAAAAAAAAATGGAATAATGTTAAAATAGTTTCGAAACAATTTTTTTTTGAAAAAGTATGGAATGTTTCGATGCATGTATTAAAAATGGTTTTGTTTTAATAGAATAGATAGATGACTGACTTCACTGTGTCATTCGAATTAAGAGACAAATCCGAATTCCCTATATATATATATTCTTTCAACGTTTTGTGGAATTTTTATATGAATGAAAATTGTATAATCTTGTCACAAAAAGAAAAACAAATCATATATGTATGTTGCCCACGGTTATGCAGCTGAAAAATCATATTTTGCAACTTGTGATCAATTATTATCCGAATTAAATTACAGGTAACAATGCTTATATACACATGGATAAATTGCAGTCGGATGACAGGCTTATTCTACCAGAAATTCTAAAAAGTAACAGCGAAAGATATAAGTAATATGGTCAAAGACTTCTTTGTCATCAGAAGTTTTGATGCTCGCCTCAACCAAACCAACATCTGTTTAATCCCGAAAACAGAAAGGTCGAGAGAGATGACATAGTTTAGACCAATCAGCCTTTGCAACGTAAGCTACAAGATTATCTCTAAAATTTTGTGCAAACGTCTCAAGCGATTCCTCCCGAAGTTAATATCGGAAACCCAATAAGCCTTCGTGGCTAGACGTCTGATCACGGATAACATCCTAGTAGCACAAGAAATTTTACATGCCCTAAGAACGAATCCGATTTGCAAATCCAAATCCGTGGCAATAAAAACGGACATGAGTAAGGCGTACGATAGGGTGGAATGGAATTTTTTGGAAACCCTAATGCTGAAAATGAGCTTCGATGCGAAGTGGGTTTCATGGATCCGATGGTGTATGTCCTCGGTTTCATACAAAGTCCTCCTGAATGGAGAGCCGAGGGGTAACATAAGTCCATCTCAAGGCCTTCGCCAAGGAGATCCCCTCTCACATTTCCTTTTCATTATTCTCACGGAGGCTCTCATAGCTCAGATTCGAGGAGAAGAAGCGGAAGGGCGTATAACGGGATTGAAAATAGCGCAGGCAAGCCCAGCGGTGTCTCATCTTTTGTTTGCAGATGTTAACCTCTTCTTCTGTAAAGCGGATGTCCTGCAATGTGCATAGCTGATGAGGATCATAAACTGCTATGGCAGAGCTTCAGGACAACATCTAAATGTCTCTAAATCATCCATCCTTTTTGGAAGTAAAGTGGCCCCCGAGGTCAAGACTGAACTCAAAAGGACACTAGTTATTTCAAAAGAAGGAGGAATGGGTATGTATCTGGGCCTCCCCGAACGGATTTATGGCTCGAAGAAACCAGCCTTCGCGTTTATTCAAGAACGTCTAAACAACCAAATTAACTCTTGGTCATCAAAATTCCTATCGAAAGGAGGGAAGGAAGTCCTTATTAAATCGGTTGCTCAAGCTCTCCCGACCTATGTCATGTCATGTTTCCTCGTACCCTACGAGATTATTAACAAGCTCAAAGGCGCTATCTCGAAATTCTGGTGGAGTACCAAGCAAAATAACCGAGGCTTACACTGGATAGCATGAGACAAAATTTGCCTGCCCATGGACAAAGGCGGTCTGGGTTTTCGTGATCTCAAGAACTTTAATCTCGCTCTCCTTGCGAAGCAATTATGGTGACTTATCCACTTCCCGTCCTCACTCTTCGCCCGAGTCCTGAAAGGATGATACTTTCGATACTCAACCCCATTGGAAGTGGGAAAAGCAAACTCCCCATCTTATGGGTGGCAGACCATTATTGTGTCTCGTAATATCCTCCAAGCCGGTATAAAGAGATCGATAGGATCCGGTTTTAATACAAAAGTATGGCATGACAATTGGATCCCATTAATTCCTTCTAGACTAGCCTCAGATAATGGCATCGTATACATAGACCCGCTTCTATATGTTGGACACCAGATTGACCAGAATACTAAGGAATGGAGAGTGGAGTTTTTTCAGGACCTAATCGCCCCTGAAGACATCCCGTTAATACGGAGTATTAAGCCCATACGAGGCTATAAAGCATATGTGTTCTGTTGGAATCATACTAAGTCTGGCATCTACTCGGTAAAATCAGGTTATGCACTTGCAATTCAGCTGAAGGAGGACGCAGGCCCGCAACAGATTCTCGAGCCCAGTATTACTCCTCTAAAAAGGAAAGTATGGGCTTTGAAAACACCTAGGAAGATCCAACATTTCCTGTGGCAGACAGTCTCGGGGTGTGTTCCTGTTAGTAGTAACCTGGCAGAGCGTCACTGCGGCTCAGACAAGTTTTGCCTGAGATGTGGAGCAGAGGTGGAATCTATTAATCACCTCCTCTTTGAGTGTCCCCCAGCAATCCAGACCTGGGCACTTTCAGGGATCCCTTCCAATCCGGGGTTTTTTCCGAGTGATTCTCTATACAGAAATTTCGATTATCTCATTTGGCGTGCAAAGGAAGGAGGCGTCATGGACAAATATCTAGAAGCCTTCCCGTGGACAATCTGGTATATTTGGAAGGCAAGAAATGATAAAGCTTTTAATGGCAAGGAGGTCTCTCCCGTCAACAGCCTCCTACTCGCCACCCATGAAGTAGAAACTTGGAAAGTCGCACAAGTGGTATCGCAAATCGTGGAGGAAAGTGTCACCCCACCGACCTCACCCCAAGGAGTTGAGAGATCTGGTCCAGGACCGCGATGCCAAATAGATGCCTCATGGGCATCCGATGATGCCCTATTTGGGGGTGGTTGTGTGATCGAGCTAGAGAACGGACAAAGATCTTTCGGCGCCTTTGCGAAGGAAGTAACTTTATCCTCCCTTCACGCTGAATTTAACTCCTTATTATGGGCCATGAAGACCGTCTCGCAGCTAGAAGTACAAGCGATGAACTTTGAATCAGATTGCCTACAGATAGTTAAGGTGATCAATGAAGAGGAAGAATGGCCCGCTTTGGCCTCATAAATTGATGAATTCAATCATTTACGCTCTACTTTCGCTTATTTTGATATCTTCTTTATTCCTCGCGTTCTCTATGTCCGTGCCGACTTCCTTGCAAAAGGGGCTCGAGCCCGAGGTATTACCTTCTCCCATGTAGACTTTTCGATTCCGATCTGGATGGCCTCCGAAGTCACCCTATTCGAATCATCATAATAATACATGTAGCTTTTGACGTCAAAAAAAAAAAAATTGCAGTCGGATATGTACAAATGATATATTAGATTATTGTTGTTTTTCATAATTGAATCAATACTTGTACACATCACACGGTAGAAAGAATTATAAAGCAAAAGTCAATAGAGGATTGAATCTACTGCATTGTTAAATGAGTCAACTGGGTAGAAACCATAAAAGATACCAAAATTAGGTGAATGACCAAAGTGATGTTATCACTATTTGTGTGGTCTCTGCTGTTACGAAAATACCCTTGTTTTATCATTCTTCATCATTTCTTTCTCTCTCTTTCTCCATCATTTTTTCTATATGTATCGTTTCTCTTCTTTCTTTTCTCTTGCGATGGACCCAAGAAAACAAAAAATCAAAAATTCAATTACTCATCCTTCTGACGAAGATTCAAGAAAGATCCGACGAAGGCGAAGATCCGGTGAAGAGGCGGTGAAGATTCGGCGAAGTCCATGGTTACGATGATGGAAGTGAAGATCCAGCGAAGTTTATGGCCACGATGAGTCATACAAAGTTTTGTAATCTAAAGCAATTTTGGATTATGCTTTTCTACCTTATTAGGACGATCTTCGAAAATCCGGCGAAAGATTGCGCGAAAAATAGGTGAAATTCCGGTGAGGATCTGGCAAAATCCTGTTAAGTTATAAAGACTACGATTTTGTGCATATACATTATGGTAACAACTTACATGTTCTTGTAACATGTTAACAGTTATTGTATCATGTAAATATGTAGGTTTACCTATTATTTGTTGATTAACGCGGTAACATAGTTGTTATCTGTTAACTTTCATGTTCTTTATCGTAGGAACTTTAACATTTTTCTAGATGTGGTAATTTCATAGCAAGATATATTTTACTGTAACACGTTAAATTATCTTATGTACCTCTAAAATTTTGTTTAGCACGGTAACTTAATTATTGTATATTTAACTTACATGTCGTTCAAAAATAATAATGTTATCGTGTAACAATCGTGTTACTTTGTTAACATTGTGGTTATCTATATAACATAATGCTACCAGTGAAATGAATCTTAGTAATCGTAATCAATATTGTTTTCTGGTAAACTGAAAACTTAACTACATAATCATAATGTTATCAAATTGAGCTCTTCTCTTATGATATTCTTGTTTAGTGATGGTTTGAAAAACGAGAAGCTACTAATTTTCTTAGTGCGCTACAGATAAATATAACACGTTGTTAAATATGTAAGCGGTCTAACAATAAATTTAAAAACTAATTCAGATTTTGATGGTGGTGGTGACTAAGGTTTTTTTGGTGAATGTTCTTGCCTTGATGAAAGCTTGATCAAGACCAAAATAATTCATATGAAAAAGCTGTTGAAGCTGTCTTTGAAGAGTATCACTAGTTGATATCTCTAGGTATCTATTGGACCTTGAAGAAGAAGCACCAGCAGTAGCAGCATAGGGATGCTTGATGAGAAACCTAACAAGCAAATGAAGAAGCCCATAAATGAAGAACAACACAGCTAGAATCACAATTACAAATACAACCGTCGGGCTGATTCTGCTACCGGACGGTGGTGGAGATGGCGGAGCAAGAATTAGGTCTTTGTAAAACGGTGGTGGGTACGCAAAGCTATCGTCTTTTCGTTCAATTGGGAATCGAACCCAAGACATCCTTGTAGATTTAGGCCACTTAGAAAAAACGAGATTTCACCATGAGAAAAGAGCTTAAAGATCTCAATTTCAAGATCCAGAAAAGGGAATGAAAACAAGAACAAAAACTCCAAGTTAAGTGGAGGAAGAAGAGTTGAATAAATCTTTCAATTTCATCAACATCGAGAGAAACAGAGATACACAAACACTCTGTTTTTAAATCCCAAACTTTGTTTGACCGTGCCAAAAAAGGCACGTCGTTAAGTTAACGTTCAGAATTTCCGTTAAAACTAAAACGACGTCGTTTTGTTTAAAAACAAAAAACGTAAAACTAGAGCCTCGAACCCTTTACTTTCAGGACAACTCAACAGACACATTACCAACTGAGCTATGTTGTATCATTGATAAACACATAAACCAATATCCTTATATTGTTTAACATAAAATCCCCAAATTAAAATTTTTTAGGGCTTCTTACTCTTCATCCATCGCCGTCGAACCCTAGCACCTTCCGATCAACAGAACCCTGAGCCGCCACCGTAACATCATCGCGACCATGCACCGCCGCCGCAACTATCGTTCAGTTGGAATCAACTTCTTTTTCTTCTTCTTCTTCTTCTTCTTCTTCTTCAACTATCGTTCATCAATTCCTCCTCGATCTGGAATTGTCGATTCCTCTCCGACGACAAGTGAGAGAGTTATGGGGTTGCTGCGAAATCGAGGAGGAAGGGCTTCTGGGGTTGTTGCGAAGTCCAGATCGAGTGACTCGGTGACCAACTCCGACGACGGCGGAGAGTCGACGACACCATCGGTGGCGCTAAGGTTCGGCTCGGTTAAAAGAGAGGAAGAACCCTAATTTTTTTTTAATTTGAGGATTTGTTGTTAAACAATATAAGGATATTTGTTTGTGTGTTTATCAATAATACAACATAGCTATGTTGGTAATGTATCTGTTCATTTGTCCTGAACGTAAGGGGTTCGAGTCTTTAGTTTTATGTATTTTTTAAAACAAAATGATGTTTTTTTAGTTTTAACGGAAATTATGAACGTTGCCTTAACGACATGTTTTTTTTGGCCCGATCATACAAAGTTTGAGATTTAAAAACAGAGTCAAAAAAAGTTTGTGATTTAAAAACAAAATCAAAATAAGTTTGTGATTTAAAACGTTCCCTCAATAGTTGGTGCTTTGATTAGCCAAAATTTGAAAGTTAAAGATTTAAATGACATTATTCCCATTTAAGTACGGCTTAATGAAGAATCTATGGCGAACGTCGCTGGGTCAAATCTGAAATCAAGGGGCAGCCTAACTATTTACTTCATGAAGTTGATGCGTCTCCACAAATTCTCTTTTTGTGACTTTTTTCACTTCTATTTTTAATCATTTAACTTTTCTATATTACTATCGTATATTTTAAACCAGAAATTATAAATTTGTATGGTATTTTACCGCAGATCTCAGCGTTTGCTTTTAACTTTTTTTTTTTTTTGAACGAAGTATGCCGTAATGAGATCTCATCTAAGGTTTTCCATTCTCCAAGTCCAAGGCCATGCTTGCGGCAATTAATTGTATTGTTTTTTTTTCAGTCTACAGTTGTTAAAATGCTTCAGCGCAGAAGAAGCAAGTGTCTCTTCAAAGAAAAGCCACCACGATGTTTATGCTTGGAGGTTTGAATATGCTGTCAATGAGTAACATTTTAGACCTAAATTAATCTTCTCAAACCATGAATTTTTTTGTTTTTAATATATGTCCCCTTATTTTCACTCTCTTCCTATATAATTTGTGAAACAAAAGATCCGATGGTGAATAAGAAAAAGGTAAATTTTACGATCTTTTGTTTATGATATCTTGTGTCGATTTACCAAGTGCACGAGTTGACTCGCCAGATAAATAACTTTATGCTTTAAGACGATGATCAACACCAACCTTTGTTTTTTTTCCATTATATTCAATTTCCTTTTTATATATAATCTTAAAATTCTTTTTTCTTTTTCCCTTTTTGATTCAGTTTTGTGGTGATGGCTCATGCTCATCTTTGGTGATCCAATATTGGGTTTTGCTTTATGGAGATATAGAGTAAAACAGGATGATACACACTGATGATCTTACTATCTCTCTATTGACTTATTTGTTCATAACGACCTTATTATCTATTTTTGAAACTCTGGTTTCAGCTAATATATCAAAGGACACCTCACAAGCTGCATGGAGGAATGGTCTGAATCAAATCGATGTTTCTGGTTTAAATTTCTATGAGATGAATACCACCAATTATTTCAGTCTGTCAAATAAACTCGGACAAGGTGGAATTGGCTCAGTTTACAAGGTCGAAGAATTTTTATCCTCTTTGCTCTTTTGTATTCTCTATTATGTTCTCGAGATGACTTTTCGCAATCTGTTTCAGAGAAAACTGCAAGATGGAAAATCAATTGTTATAAAACTGTTTTCTAACAATTTGGGACGTTGCAAAGAGGATTTCATGAATGAAATAGTGCTCATCGGAAAACTCTAACACAAACTTAGCTTGAGTGGATGAATTCTTGTGGCTCATCAGTTCTTAATTTTGAGGTTTGAGAACGCATTTTTAATATTAAAAAAGAAAGTTCCATTTTTCATCAAACGTTACATATTTTCTTGGTTCTAGATCTCACTTATTAGTTGATTATAGTAACTTTTAAAATTATTAGTTATCGAAAATTTAATTATAGTAACTTTTTAGTTATTATTTGTCATAAATTGCCGATAATTTTTTTTTGTTTTTGATCATATCATAACAAAAATTTGGATATTTTGTTAGTTCGTATTTGACGGGCTACTCTAAGTTGATAATAGTAAAAAAAAAAAAAATTGATAACCAATATCTAAAAAATAAAGTAGTTATTTTTTTTGTGCGAATATCTAGCTGGACGGTTGACTTGAATTACACCAATTATGCGATAAATATAATTCTCTCACCCCCCCCCCCCCCCTAAAAAAAAGATTAACATATCGATTTTATTGAACGGGTCTGTTATGGCCCGGATGACAAAAAGAAAAGAAAAGTTAACTACGAATTATGGACGCTCTAAAACCTCTGATACCATGGCAAACGCTTCGACAAGGGTCTTGTCAGGGAAATTATATCGGACAATATAAACGAAGGTCAAGACAAATATCGAGAACCAGCCAAGGAAGAAGAATAGATAGGGAATTAGACAGACTAATCCTGTTATTGTCCCTAAGCCAAAGGTGAACCACAAATGGTTCATCATGTCATAGTCATCAGGGTCAACCGTCGGACATAAAAGTTGGAGAATTGCAACAAGGCCAATGATGGACGACATGGTATAGAAGAAAACCTCCACGATTTTTCCAGACAAGAGCGTTACAATGCAGATTAACACGACAAATATAAGTTCCAAACCCGCTCTATCGGCCGGACCAATCTCTTGTGGAGGATGATCACATCTAATCCACATCGCCAGCCCTCCGACACCCACATATAGTATTATTAACTGCCTCGCAGTGAATATTATTGCATATGCAGTTGGCTTTTCCATATTGTTGGCTTTTCCAGTTAGGCAAAATATGAGCAGCGATATCGCCATAATTGCTATGGAGAAAAGCAATGTTATCCCCCAAAATCTTATATGCCTAAACCCATCCTTGTTTGCCATCACCACTCCTCCGGCCTCCATTTTTTCCAATGCATTCTTTGTCATGTTTCTTTATCTCTTTTCACTTATAAGACTTTGGCACCCTCTCTTCTTTTTTAGGCTTCGCTTGTTGCTCCACGCATTATATATAAATTAAGATACCTTTGGATCTCAAATAAACGAAAAGAAGATTCCTTTGAAGGAAACAAACTTATTTTTATATATTGTATTGGTATGATTGGATATTGTTAACAAAACTAATCACGAATGAAAAAAAATAAAAACTAACCCCGATTTAAAATGACACAATTTCTTTTTAACTTAATTAAAATGGTATTTGATTTAGTCAAAGAATATATATCATTGTGGTGATCAACTTTTAAGTTTGTATATTGAAATACAAAGGTTAATAACTATTTTTAAATTAGGGTAGGTGATAACTAAAAATGGAAGGATGATACCGTAAAAATGAAAGGTTAATATATATATAAAAAGTAAGTTTTTCTCTCTTCTCGTGCTGCCACCTCAGCATCCCAAAAATTTAATAGACATACTAAATACATATATTAATTATAAATTTGGTTTTAATATTATGAAAAGAATTTGAAAAGGCATTATTCATATTCTAAATTAAACAACAAAATAATAATAAACTTATATGAATATCGTTCTTTGAAATAATAACAGGTTTAATAAATTTGGTTATCATAATATATTTCAATTTTTATAAATATTTAATTAGGTTAAATTGTATCGCAAATATTATAAAAAAACTAAAATATCAAACAAGTCCTAACAATTAAACAAATAAGTTAAATATGTAACTAAATTCATGAAGCAAAATATAAGTTGGCAAGTTTTACATCTAATAAAGAGACAAATAAATAAAATTAAGATATACTTAACATAATAATTACAATTATACATAACTATGAAAAAGAGAATAAGAGCCAAAAAAATTAATAAACATATTAAAAGTATTTACACAAAAATATAAATTAAGTTTGAAAATTTAAGATCATTGTGTTTTGTAATATTATTTTTAACAAAAAAATAAAAATAAATGTAACTACAACATGAGAAGAAAATAAAAACTTTGTATATGCAAAATATATATCATGTGATGTAAATATATTTCAATTCTCATAATAATTATCATCCATTAATACAATAGTTTTCCCTAAAATTTGAAAAGACACTTACTTAATAGAAGATATATTATATTGAATTAATCTAAAGAAATTTCAATTTAATAATTTACTTTTATCAGTTTATTTATATAATTTAGAAAAACTATAGAATTTAGTGTTTATAAATTATGGATTATATTTAATCTAAATAAAATCAAACAAATGTTGTGACTTCAAACAATCAGTTATATATGGAAATTTTTTTCAACAAAAATAAAAGAAAAATAGATTTATGAATCACAAACATATTGCACACATAAATAGGGTTAAAATCATACATGAAACACTCCAAAAATAATAACTTCACATGAAACAAAATAAAAAAATTATTATGCAACTTTAAAATGTAAATATCTTCCCTTTAAAATGTAAATATCTTCCTTTTAAAAAACTCAACTAATTGCATAAAATTGATTACCAAAAAAAAAGAGAGGTAAAAATGTGTACGATCCAATAAATAAACACATAGATGATCATAATTAACAAAAAAAACAAATACACACATCTTAAGTTGATAGAGATAATTAAATTAACTACGAGACCAAATAAAATAAAATACCATTAGATTAAAAAAATTGTTTACCACGTCTGCGCGTATCACACCCTTTGTGTTTGAAATTGAAAGTGAAATCTCACCGGCGATGGGGGAAGATATCGGAAAAGACGAGGGTTTTAGAGCAGTGGATAATGTTTTTTTACAGGATAATCCTATTCACAAGAACTCTCTCTCTCTCTCTCTTTAAATGTTTGAATCGACGTTCGACCCCATATTTCTTATATTTTTCCAAATCGGTTCATATTATCTCAAATGTTCCCATTAACCTATACATCTACGATAATTTTGATAGTAAATTAGTGATAAAAATTAAATCGTTTTTCAAATAAAATTAGATTCATTTTGTAGTCACCAACACTGGATCATCGAAGATGAATAATAGTAAATTCTGAACATTTTATTAGTATTCGGTTTTATGTAAAAATAGATAAAAATACAGTGACTTATTTTGAAGTATTTTTTTTAAAGTTCGGAGAATTCTAAATTCACAAAACTAACTTTTCTTTTATTAGTATTCGAATTAACTTTTGGACTATACAAAACTAACCCTATTTCGAAGTATTTATTTTATTAGTATTCAGTTGGGTTAAAAAATATACAATTCTCTGAACTTTAAAATGACAAAAACTTAACTTTTAAAAACCAACTAATTGAATAAATAGTCAACTAACAAAAAAAATTCAAATTGTGGATCACTCACTAAACAAATAAATAAATAAATATAAAATTAAGAAAGGAAAAAAAACTTAAGAATAAACAATTTACATTTTTTAGGCTAATAGAGACAAATCTATTAACAAAATTGTGTTCACGTACGCGCGTAACACGGATCACATACTAGTAACTATTATAAAGTGAGGTCATGAGTTCAAATGAATAAAGAATCTGGTTAGCTGTACTGAAGAATGTAATCACATGTTGCATAAAACGTCTAGATATAAAATTAATCTTTTTTCGATAATCGAGTTTGATTAAATATTTTTTTTTTTTAAACTCATTCTGTTTTATTTTAAACTAGTTTGACTTTAACTATTCAAAGTTTTGATGTGGTAAGTTGTTCTCTCCAAACTTCTCAAAAGGAATTTACTATCAATTAACAACGTCCACAATGTTATTTAGAAAACAATTTAAACTCGATGAAATATCAAATTCTTGAAAGTTAAATCCCAATAATTACTTCTGATTTCTGATGTTAAATAATGGAATAATATATGAAGATATAGTGTTAAGATAAAACATATTTAATCTAAACAGAAAAAATGCATATAAGTTTATTCTTTTTCTATATAACTTTTAATTAACCTTTAGATTTTTGTGGATAACTATTTTTGTTTACAAACAAAATAATTTTGTATTTGTTATTTATTAATTTAGATTTGATCTAAATATTTGAATTTAAATAATACTCTCATAATAATATAAATGATAAACGAATATGTTATTGTATTTGTTAATCATAATCAATCAGGTTAAAATTTCAAATATTCGAAATTAACAAATATTTATATTATACGGTAATATGATGGACGAGTTAGGGTTATGTTTTTTATAATCGCCATCTTTTATGGATTTGTTTGTCAAAAGATCCAAGATAGTAAGCTGATTTGAGGCAGATTAAAAAAATGGATTAGCATTTTAACACATAAATATATAGATTGATTGTATAATAATAGAAATTCACATAATACCAAAGTTTAAAAAATGGGTTAGAAAATTTGGATAGCTAAAATAATTAATTTCAAATCATACATGCCATACAATAAATATATCTTTCCATACAATATAAAAAACCATAAAAGATATAAAAAAATTTGTCACTCGCCCTCAATGTGGATAAAAATTTTAACTCGGTGAAAATAATATTAGATTTTATAGATTTTAAGTTGAAAATATCAAACAAAATTATTTATATTCCGTTAGATTTTCTGATTCTAACTTAAATCATAAGAAAATTTATGTTATACAATCAATCTATATATTTTGATACATTAAATAAATGTATCCGATCCAGGAAGTAAACCGAAGAGTCTTTTGAGCCACTGGGTCTATAGGTTAACCCGGTTCGATGCGGCCCGACTGCAATCAACAATTAATGAATCTATATATATATAAAGTTAGCTTTTCTCTCTTCTCATGCTGCCACCTCATCATCCACATGTCAAATTTTAATTGGTCATTTTTAACATCATTTTAATTTTTTTGTTTTAACAATTGGTTTTAATTACATAACTAAGATCATTAATGAATAATTTTTTTCATACATATAAAACAAAAAGCATACTGATAATTAGTTTCAACAAAAATTAAAATCTATTGATATCTACTATATTTTTAATATTTAATTTATAAAAAACATCCTCAAAATAAGCTTAAATATCAAAATATGATAATTTATTTCAACTCTCACATTTTGATAGACACAACAAAATTACAACTAAATACAAATACAAATTAAACACCAAATAAAACAAAACTTAGAATCTAATAAAATTATTAAATAAACATCGAAAAAAAAAATCCACACCAAAACAGCAAGCCGAATGAAATCATAGAAATCTTCTCTATAAATATGCATCAAAATTACTCAGCTACTACATGACACAAGCAGGACCGGCTCACTAATAAAGTTGAACCTGTGCATATTATAAAAAAATTCTAATTTTATGCATATAAACAATTTTTTGTTATAAAGAACCCTTAAATATTTACAAATAAAACCGTCAAACATGACAAAATTTTGCAAAAATCAGGTGGTCACTATGCATTTGTACCTTCAGCACTTGCGTAGAGTCAGGCCTGGACACAAGATACAAATGAAAAATATGTGAAAAATCATAATAAATCAATACTTGGATATGTATGTTATATTATCATATTTATCTACACTTGAAGACTTATTACTTAAAAATCGGAAACAAAAAGGCTTAAGAATTAGAAACATATTTTACACAATAATGTGGATTAGAATCGTACATCAACAATACTGGAAATAATACTAAAAATAAAACAAAAAAATATAAAACAAAAAAACACAATATTTCTCGAGGAAGACAAGAGCCACGAACCTAAAATTCGGTGCAACTAGCTTCATCCTAAAGCACAATATCTAATTCTAAGTAAGGATAAACCCAACATCCGTCACATATGCTTCAGAATCGAACTCTCAACCTCCTTCCGCTATAACTCTAAAACAAAACAACTCATTTAGTGTATTTTTTTTATCTCTTTGGTGCCTTCATTACGCTTTAATGTAACTATTTCGAAGATAAACTTTGCGACACCAATTAACATATAATTAATACACTCTAATTGATATAAATTAAAATAAAAATATATTATTAGAGATTCCTAATGTTTTCTACTATAAAAACGCAAAATAACAAATTTTTTAAAAATTAATTGCATAAATTGACAACAAACGTAGAAGATAAAAAATGTACAAACACCTTCTATTTTTATAAAAAAACAATATTAAAAATAATATATGTAACAAACAAAGATAAAGTAATAAACTATAAAAAAAAATATATAAAGAAAAAAAGTTAACACGCCCGCGTAGCGCGGATCACATTCTAGTATATATATAGATAGATACACGACACACACATATATATATATATATATATAAGTATAAAAACTAACAAATCACTAAGATATGTTTAAAAAGGATATGTATAACTGACAAAGTAATTATTTGTTTTTATAAAGTATTATTCACAAACGGAAGAATATCATAAAGTACAATAATGTAAAATCTGAAAGAATCAATAAAAACAATAAATAAAACCATCTTATTGAATTATTACGGAACCATGATCCGTCCGGATCAACGATTAACATGTCTAGTTCACGGTTATTTGCTGAGTTTTTACGAGTTTTATTGGATTTTATAATATCATATTTTAGAGCTATAACATGACCAAATCGTTGCATGGATACAGGTTTTAGAGCTATAACCCTGTTGGTCTGACAGGATTTGAAAGTATTGCATTAAATTTATATCAAAAATATTCCACACCGGCGCGCGGGTGAAAATCTAGTTTATTTTTAAACTATCAGAACTTACCGTACCACTATCTATTATCGGTATTGAAAGTATTACCATTTTTACCGTTATAATTTTTTTATAACCATATATCACCAGTTGAATTCATAGATTTTCAGATTTTATTGTTATTGACATAAACAAGGTGCTATATATTTAATCCCAAAATAGTATATAAAAATCTAAAAGAATTGCAAATATCAAATACATTAATTTTTTTAACTAACGAGCAGAAAATAAAATTAGAGAAAAAATAAACAAAATATATTTTAGTTAGTTTTTGTTTTTTGAAAAAAACAATAAATCAGAATGAGATATAGTTTTGAACAAAAGAAAAGAATGCAATAAAGCTTTAAACCTCCGCAACGCGGGGATAAATTTCTAGTATAAACTATTGGGCTGTCTTTTAGTTTGTCCTTCTGATCAAAACGATTTATGTTCAGCCGTTTTTATCCCTCCCTTCATTTTTCAAAATTCTTAACAATTTTAACAAATCGAGTTTCTTAGTTTTTCTGGTATAAATTATATCACAAGAAGAAAATGAAGAACTAGTTTTTGCTTATACTAACAACAGATTGTGATATAATACAATTCCATACGAAGCAGCATGATATTGGATTACATATCAAACTAATTAAATACATGAGACTTTTGGACGGGCAAATGGCCAAAACCTCCCCAAACTATGCCATTATGTTCGATTTATATCCATTGTTTACTACCGTGCAAAAACTTATCCCAAGTTTTAAAAATTTAAATTTCATACCTTATTTTTAAATTTTGTGCAAATTTATGCTGTTGCCATTATGAAGCTTAACGTCCGTTAAATCTTGATGACGTGGAAGCCACGTATGAGACGACGTAGTTTCAGCCAAAGCAGAAAATGGAAAAATCATCATTAACAACATCGTTTTAATTTTTTTCCTTATTTTTCTTTTTCTTCTTTTTCCTTATTTCTACCTTTTTTTTTCCTTAGCCATCGTTCGTTAAAAGTCCCTCTCCTTCACCGATTGATCGTTTTTAGATTTCAATTTCCCAATTACTCCCAATTACTATCTACAAATTGGATTCTTTCTCTGCCAACAGAATCACACTCTCCTTCAATTGTTTTGTCCTCTCGATCTCCACCTTACTCAAAACCTCATTCACTTCCCCTTTCAAAACCCTAATCTCACTCTCTCTATCATCTTTCTCCGTCATCAACTCATCCTTAGCCTTGATGAGCGACTCGATCTGATGTCTCTTCTCCACGGTATGTTTGAGAAGCATCGTGTTGATAGATGATAAATTGATGAGAGTAAGAACACAAAAGTGTTTAGGAAGAATTATTATTAGACTCTCATAAGAATAATGTTACAAGTTATATTCTCTTATATAGAGATAAAGATAGACTTAAGATAAACATAAATGTAAATAATATATTTAGAGATAAAGATAAATTTTTTAAACTAAGATATTGGTAAATATCCATATTCTTCATGTTTTCCATTCTTCATGTTTTCCATAATCTCGATATGGTCAATCTCATCGATCTCCCAATACCCTCTCGCAAGCTCAAACGTGGTAACACGTATGAGATTGGACAAATCTTCAAAATATCGGCGTTATACCCGGCCGTCGGGTCAGATCGCGGCGTTATACCCGGCCGTCGGGTCAAATCGGCTACAACACCCAGCCGTTGGGCAACGACGTTTATACGCGGTCGAAGGGTCAAATCGGCTACAACACCCAGCCGTTGGGCAACGGCGTTTATACCCGGTCGTAGGGTCGAATTGGTTCGATGGAAAATCCATCATGAACATCCGGTAGTAGCTCGCGATTGCGAGATCAGAAAACAACTCACGAGGGTGAGAAGTCAAATCAAAAGAAGATGTCTTCGCGAGGGCAAAAAACATTATCATCACCAAAAACATTGAACGAACCTATCATAGGTTCATGTTCATCAACGTTCGCCGTTTTCACTGTAAATCTTGTGCTCCAAGAAAACTAATAGAAAACCAGTATGGTCAATCACTGACCGAATCAATAAAACCATCAACCAAGAAGATTTTACGTTGTTGTTGCAAACCTTCATCATCCAACAATATTATATAATATTAGAGAAACAGAAAGCCAACATGTAACCCTCTCCAAATATAGCTTTCTTAAAGCTGACTCTCAAACACACCCAAAAAAAACCTCACGTCTCACCTTTTTTTTTTCATAATCGCGGAAGCAAACGAACCTTAACCCATAGGAATTGGATCAAAGCTCTGATACCATGATAAATTGATGAGAGTAAGAACACAAAAGTGTTTAGGAAAAATTATTATTATACTCTCATAAGAATAATGTTACAAGTTATATTCTCTTATATAGAGATAAAGATAGACTTAAGATAAACATAAATGTAAATAATATATTTAGAGATAAAGGTAAATTTCCTAAACTAAAGATATTGGTAAATATCCATATTCTTCATGTTTTCCATTCTCATCGATCTCCCAATAATAGACTTCAAGTTCTGGATTTTCTCCTCCGAGGAGTCGTGGTCTTCCATGAAATTGATTGTTTCATTCTAATTCGTTTGGGATTTGAAATTTATCAAAGGGATTTGAGTTTATGATTCTCTAAGAATCGCCTCTGACTGAGAATCCTAGCTAACCCGAATTCTATGCGGACAAAAATTGAGCGGTGATTGGAACTCGTCTCGAAAGCAGCGCCTAAGAAAGAGGCTCTTCCTCTAGGCGGCGGAGGCGGTAAAAAGAAGCCGACATATGAGATACATGCTGAGAAGATGTTGAGACGAATCAAACGATGGTGGAGACGAATCTCTTCAGTTGATTATTGACTTATCTGGGTTGTTAATTTGTATCTCGGTTGTTCTGTAATTTTTATAGCTATTAATTTCTTGGGTTTTTGTGGGAGTCAATGGATGGATTGTTGCTGTTACCTTTTAAGAAATATTTAATATGTTTAAGACTTCTTTGTTGCAAAATTTCTGCAATTCGTGTTTTTAATGTCGAGTAGAGATCATGTTGATGATGACACCACAAATAAGGTGATAGACAAAACTACGACGTTTCATTAATGTGAGACAAAACGGCTACAGTTTTGAATCTTGCGTTTTAACAAAAACGAGGTTGTTGTATACGTGGTATCCACGTCATCGCGATGTAACGGACTGTTAGCACAGTCACGAAAAATGAATGAATTGGCACAAATTAAAAACACAAAGTATGAAATTTAAATTTTTAAAACATGGGATATGTTTTTGCACAATAGTAAACAAATGGTATAAATCGAACATACTTGCATAGTTTGGGCAGGTTTTGGCCAATTGCCCACTTTTGGACAGACGTTGATTTCATTATAAAGAGACTTGTCTAACTTGTTGCCTTTGTTGAAACATAAAGAATCAACATGCAAGAACAAGTCCACTCATTTAGTTTTGATATTATATAAGTGAGTTTCGTAAATGATAAAAAATGTAAAAAATATTATGACAAAAAAATGAAACTGTTTTATATAATAGAAAATGTTTGTAATATTACCTTCCCACCAGTTTCCTCTTGAAGCACTTTCGGAATCGCTTTACTATACTGGCAAAACTCAGAATTAGCGAGTTTAGATTCAATACAAAGTACATATAGAATGATATAATATACCATAACAATACATACATGGAATATATCACTTTGTCAATATGCGTTTATATAGCTCAACTATCCAATTCTGTCTCAATTTCTAGTAGTGGCCCAATTTGTCGATATGCAACACAAATATTTTGGTAATTCAAAGTAGGGACTTACAGCATCCGGGCTGGTTGTTGATTCTGGTGGTGTTGAAGAGGAATAGTTCTTATTAAGAACTATAGAGGGAAAGTTTGTTGTAAAAATTTTATTTTATCAAAAAAAAAAAGTTTGTTGTAAAGATTTTCTCATTAATCTGAAATGAAACTGTACAATGTCTTATTTACAATCGACTATACATTGGTTAAGTTAAACAGAATATTAAACCAACTAAATCAGAGTAAACCGGTCGCCATACTCCAATAGTTCTCTTGGCCTCCATAGTAAATGGATGAGCTCAAATTGCATGGTGTGTGTTTCTTCATTTTGGTAACTCTTTTTCTCCTTCTTTTTTCTCCTTTCTCCTCTTTCCATCTTTATCCCATTTAACAATTCTCACTTTGATATAAAGTCTCAATCAGAGTCAGCAATAGACTCACTTGGAATCCCCAAATTTGGAGGTTGATATTTGGCAGCTCCTTTTCGATTTGCCAAGTCTGCTTGCGTCCCCTTGAGTTGAAAAAATAATAATCTAAGGAAGCCGTAAATACGATGTATATTTTTAGAGTGATGATGATATTGATTGATTCAACCCATTGAGGGTGGTAGGAAAATGGAATGGAACAATCTTGTTGTTGATGAGGACGACGAAGAGGAGACTCTTGGACCAAAAAGATGATCCAAAGACGAAGAAGAGGACGATGAAGAGGAACCAGACACTGACTTTTTCTTGTCCATGACCGCTCTTTTCAATTATATGTCGACTAATTGGGTTTTTGTGTGTGTGTGTGGGTGTACAAGGTGAGGTCTTTGTAGCTAAGCGATATGTGTTCAAAGGGTAAAGTAGAGAAATGAAAGAAACGAGAGAAGTTACTTTGAGAAACATTTGTAGTTGTTTGTGTTGGGAGGTATGGGTCCTACGGGACTTGCTCACTCTCCTAGTCTCCTCTAAGCTTATTTATAGACAGTAGTATTAAACACTTGTCAACTTTGACTATATACAAAACGATTTCAAAAGTTTATAGTACTATAATTCTTGATTTTGTTTTGGTAATTTCGGCGCTATTAAATATTTTTAACTCTTCTTTTGGGATGCATTTATGATTTATGAGTGAAATCGCCGATCAACCGACTAGTGGCTAATCAATAATAATAATAATAATAATAATGTGTTAATTAGGTGTATAAATTACTAGTCTGATTAATCTCTGGTCAATATAAAAAACGAATATACTATTTGTTAATTGGTTGTATATATAAATTAGTAGCTTATCAATCGATCGACTTAATTATTATCAGTTAATCAATTTCCATCCATATGTTATCTTGTTGTGTTCTATATAGTTAATAGCGTAAAAATAATGTATGGTAGAAATCAATTATACCTACACAATATTTTTATTTACATTAATGAAAAGATATTCTGTTATTTTTTAATTAGATTTTGTTAATGTTGACTCAAAATGATAAGACATGGACACATTCTGAATAGACCATTCATTGTGCTATTTAGAGGATACTACCATTACAGAGAAGCCCTAACAATGCGTTAAAGATTTTTTAAAATTATACATTGTAACAATTGTTAGGGCTTATAGTTAGATCTTCCGCATGATAACATACCTAAAAAAAAAGAGTAATACCCTAAAATACTACATTTTCAAGTTTTTGTTCCAAACTTAACATTATTAGTTTAAATTTCTCAAAATAGCACAATTATTTTGTGAAAAACATATTATTCAAAAAAATGAAGTATTTGCATGGTTAGTCACTTTTTCAAAACCTTCTTAGTTTTCCATCGGACCTCGCAAGGACTTTGTCAAGAAAGTCATGGTCAACGAGTCTTACCCTAACCAGAAGGTAGGAATTTGATCCGACCTCTCCAGGGCCCAAAGGGACCAATTAATAACCTTAAGGAAAATATCGGTTCATTTTATTGGACAACAACCGATATGCCCGGAATTGATCTAAGTATCAGTTCACACGAGCTCAATGTCGATCCGAGTAATAAGCCAGTGCGTCAAAAGCGTCGGAAGTTCGGACCTGACAAGGCCGAGGCTGTTATTAGCGAGGTCACCAGGTTGCTAAGCGTTGGATTCATCAAAGAGGTCAAATATCCCGACTGGTTAGCAAACCCAGTCGTGGTAAAAAAAAAGAAAAATGGCATCTGGCGAGTGTGTGTGAATTTTACGGATCTGAATAAGGCATGTCCTAAGGACAGCTCCCCACTGCCTCACATTGATCGGTTAGTGGAAGCTACCGCATGGCATCAGCTCCTCAGCTTCATGGGTGCGTTCTTGGGGTATAATCAAATACAAATGAACCCTGAGGACCAAGATAAGACATCCTTCATTACAGAACGAGGAACGTACTGTTATAAAGTGATAACATTCGGCCTCAAAAACGCAGGAGCGACCTACCAAAGACTTATGAACAAGATGTTTGCCAGCCTCATGGGCAAGTCAATGGAGGTCTACGTTGATGATATGGTGGTTAAATTTTTGAAAGAAGAAGACCACATAAGTCAGCTAGGGGAATGTTTCGACTTACTAAATAAGTATGGGATTAAACTGAATCCCTCAAAGTGTACTTTTGGAGTTGCGTCGGGTGAATTACTAGGTTACATAGTAACTCAAAGAGGAATAGAAGCAAATCCCAAACAGATCAGCACGTTCTTGGAAATGCAACCTCCGAGCTCGGCACAGGAGGTGCAGAGACTGACATGCCGCATTGCTGCTCTCAACTGATTTATTTCCAGGTCGACTGATAAATGTCTCCCTTTTTATCAGTTGTTAAAGGGAAACAAAAAATTCACTTGGGATGACAAGTGTAGGGAAGCTTTTAAGCAGGTACCTCTCTGAGCCCCCCCCCCCCCATTCTTTCAAAACCAGTTGAGGGAGAACCCCTCTACATGTACGTAGCAATCTCCGAGGTCGAGGTAAGCGGTGTCCTCGTAAGAGAAGAGCGAGCTGAGTAGAGACCGATCTACTACATGAGCAAATCTCTGGTGGATGCCGAAACCAGGTATCCACGAATGGAAAAATTGGGCCTTGGCAGCAGTAGTGTCAGCTCGCAAACTCAGACAGTACTTCCAATCACACTCTATCGTGGTGATGACGACACAACCATTGCGCACAATGCTACATAGTCCCAGCCAGTCCGGCAGACTAGGTAAGTGGACCATTGAGTTGAGCGAGTACGATATTGAGTATCGACCTCGAACTAGCGCCAAGGCACAAGTGTTAGCAGACTTCGTCATCGAGCTCGCAGCGAGATGGCCGAATCAAGCTTCGGAACTTGGCTGCTATACGTAGACGGAGCTTCTTCGAAACAAGGGGCAGGGGTTGGAATCCACTTCGTGTCCCAGACCAACGAGGTCGTGGAACAGTCTTTTAGGCTCGGTTTCTCAGCATCAAACAACGAGGCTGAGTACGAGGTTTTAATAGCAGGTCTCCGACTCGCAGCTAGAATAGGAATACGCAACTTGAGTGCGTTCAACGATTCTCAGCTCATTACAAGTCAGTTCCATGGAGAATATGAAGGTAGAGATAGCATAATGGAATCTTACCTAGCTGTAGTTCACGAAATGGTCAAACGGTTTGAAGTCTTCAACCTAACATGGATTCCGCGAGGTGAGAACACGATCGCAGACGCGTTGGCAGCTCTCGCCTCCACCTCGAATCCTGATAAGATCAAATTAATATCCTAAAAGTACTAAATCTTTGTTGATTGTAATACTTAGGGATCGAATCCACATAGACTCAAGGAAACACACAATATATTCTAAAAGTTGAATTAAGCTAAGTGATCAATGAAATTGAAAGCAAATACGTAAATTAAACAAGTTGTAATTCGATTGGGAGAAAGATAGGTTCAGGGTATTTCTCAGGAAATCAATGAATGCAAACAAACTAACTAATCATGGTTCAGATTACGCACGGTTCTTGAACTCAAATCACTAAAGTATAATTAACCAACTCTCGTTGCGAGAATTATCTAAGTCTAAATCCTAGAATTCCAAATCTCTTTGCGAATCCTAAAGTCTAAACCAGCTTTTAGTTCAAGTTTGATTTGTTCACAAAACAACAAAACCAAATCTCTTTGCGAATAGTTATTTTGCTCACTTTAAATTCAATCAGGTTTCTCAATCGCACTCTCGTGTCTAATCGATTAACATAAGATCTAAATTCTAGGTGATCAATCTAGAATTAGCTTTGAAAACAACCTAAGGTGAATAACTAATTCAGATTATGAACCCTAAACAAATAATCAACCTAGCATTCAAAAAAATCCCTTATGAGAACCCTAAACCTAACAGGTGATCTACTTAGACATGGAGATTGCAACAATAAACATGAATGAATAAATACTGGAATAAATAATAAAGAAGAGAGTAAAACAAGGGTTCAAAATTTTCTCTCGGACGAACAGAGTTTCAGACTTATCTCCCTCAAAAGCTCTCTCACAAAACCAAAGTAAAATAAAGCATAGCCATCAAAGTGGCTGTAAATCCTAATAAATAACATAAGTCACGTTTTGGAGTTTCTTGTAAATAACAAAGTCTTCTGGGGTAATTTGTAATTTTTGAATTCTTCATTAAAGTCGCGATCCTTCTGTCTCTTCGACGGGTATCGATCGATACCATAAGTGTATCGATCGATACTCATGCATCAAATCGGCGTCTCAGCTACATGATCTTTGCTTGGCTCCAAAATGCTTAAGTATCTCCAATAATGCTCCAAACGTACCTAAAACCTGAAAGGACTCTAAAAGACTCCAAAATACTAGAAATACTCTATAAAAAAAACTTATATCATGGCTTAAAAAGGGTAAAAACCATGATATATCAACTCCCCCAGACTTAGCTTTTGCTTACCCTCAAACAAAACACAAAACTAAACCAGAGAAAGAGGTTTGAAAACACAGAGACTCACCTGTTCATGAACCATCGCAAAGATCATTTTCCCGAGCACCCAAATGTTACCTAACCAGCTTTTGATCTAACCACCATGTACTTCTCCGTTGACATTCACATCTTTCCCAGACTCCACACATTATCCCGCAACATTGTTCAAATAAGGCCATCATCGCCAGTTTCATCGTTGCAGCCAATGTTCAATAAACTTCTAGACTCTTTACCATACAATATCATGACAAAAGAATTACCCAATTCACACACTTTTTGGTATTATTTTCTCTCCCCCAGACTTGCTTCTCATTATGTTCTTCCTATCTTTTTTAGATCTGCATATACACATTAAGGTCTGAAACGCGAGTATTGATGGTGTTTGCCATCGAATCCCCGGTTCTTCCTTCTATATGTATCAAAGGCGTAGGCGAATAGTGGTATCACGGGAAATTTTCCTAACCTCGCTTCCAACCTTTGTGTGATCATTCCTTCATAAGTAGAATAATGGGATCGCTGGAAATTTTCCTAGCCCTATACTCAGAAGAAAATAATTTCATCTTTTATGATCTTATTTATTAACTTATAACAGGGGAGAGAGATACCGTTACTTTAAACATATGGGTTCTTTTGTCAGATATGAATGATGAATCAAGCCCTTTAAACATCAATTGCATCGATGAAGTGCAAAATTTTGGCTCAGGCTTTAGAAGAACTCTGCTGGAGACATGGATGTTTTCTAACCAACTGGTCAGTCTTTGGATTTTTCATTAGTCGATCTAGAACTTATCCTGTAACACTGGTCACTCAAAAACAAAATCTAAATAATAGATTCAAGCACAGGATCATCATCTCCAACAAATTTTAACTCAATAAAACAAAGTTTGACTCAATAAAACTACTAACTCTAAGAAAAACAAAAATAATGTCAGAAACTACCTCCCCAGACTTGAACAACACTATCCCCAGTGTTATCTAGCCTAAAGTTGGTAAAAGAAAGCAAATAAATAAAGTGGAATTGTGAAAAATGAAACATTTACTGAAGTGGGGTACGAGTCTCGACCGACACCCAACTTGGTATCGATCGATACCAAGTATTGGTCGACACAGGTGATTTGTTTTCAACGTCTTGGGTCATATGTAACTCCAAAAATGTGTCAAACGATCCATGTGGTAAATGTTAGCACTGTTAGACCACTCAAACACAAGTTAGGTGCAACAAAATATCATGAAGGCATAAATCCACATGTCCAAAAGCATAAGAAGGGGCTGACAAAATACACAAAAGTTCAAACAAAAATAAAAAGAAAAAAGCAAAAAGAAAAGTGAACCAGATAATCAGAGAGAAGGAAAACTAATCCTCCTCGTTAGAGGTGTCGTCGCCAGCAGTGTGAGATGGTCCAGCTTCCGTCGGTGTGCGCGGTGATCGAGGACCAGGTGGAGTCATACAACTGCATCGGGAAATGGCTATCCACATCGTCTGTAGAGTCTCGACGACGTATCGCTTAAAAAGATCCAGCTCCATGTCAGGCGGTGGAGGAATAGAAAACGCAGCAGCTATGGGTGTAGGCTCGAATCGTGGTTGACCCCCAGCAGGGCCAGATGTAGTAGCACGGCGTCCAGATGGAGTGCCTCGGCGTTTAGTGACCGGTATAGGCTCCATGTCAGCAGGAGCAGGTGCGAAAAGTAACTGAGCTGGGTCACCGCCAATGTCTGTCAGATCGGTGTTGGGGAGCTGAACCAGATAGTCCCCAACAGAAGTGCTGAAAACCCAACGCCTCGTAGGCTTCAACCACCGCATGTGCTCCAAGTGCGCCTCGTCCATGAGCTCGCGGGTAGCCACAATCGAACAGCTCGTTGTGCTCTCGTTGTGCTAATCCCTAAGTGCAGAAATATGGGAGTGAGAAGACTCCCCACAGACTCAGTCTTAGGCCGAACCACAGTCTTGTCCTTCTTGCCTCGTGAGGTGAAAGCCTTGACCTTCAAGGACTCCAAGTGGTGCGCGAAAACCGCACCTAAATTGACCGCAAGGTCCATCTCTGGCTACTCGTACGCGACATCAGAAACGATGTCTCCAATAGCGATAGACATCACAATGAGCTCAGACATCCGCATCTTATTGGGCTCCATCTTACACAAGAGAGTGTTGCTCAATATCTGAGCCAGGCATCGCAGCACGGGGTGGTGAATATCCATCTAGGTCGTCGTCTTGCTATCATAAACCCCATGCCCAAAGTGAGACTAAAATGCCTCAACATCCATGAACTTGCGAGGAAACTCGCACCTTGAAAAATCCCTGGGAAACCCATAGATGTCGCAGAGGTCCTGAAATGACAGCCTATACTGTACACCGCGAATCAAAAAAGTCAGAACACCCTGTTGTGCAATCACTGGAGGCTCACCAGTGTAGTAGACGCGGACAGAAGCAAGGAACTGGCGAACCAAATCAGGGTACAAGTCATAATGCTGTGTAGGCATCGTTCCCAATACGATCTTGCGGATCAGTCCATCGAGCTCCCTGTCAAAACCCAAGTGCCTCATAGTGTGCGTATCAACAAACCGAGTAGGGCGCACATCAACCTCCTGCCAGGCGTTATAGAATAAGGAATCGTAGTCATCCCACTCCTCGGAAATAGGCTTGTGGGTGCAGGCTCTGCTCTCCGTAATCTCCTTATCAGTCCCCTCGTAGTCATCCCTCAAACGTATCCAAGCCTTCTCACTGATCTTAGGCCATGGAAACCGAACTGTTGTGCGAGGAGGCAATGGTGATGAAGGCGTAGGAGCCTCGGGTGGTGCGTCGCGTAAGTTTCTACCGAAAACCACTGTAAAGCCTATAGAATTCGCGGTCTGAACCTTGTAGCGGTTCGTGGTGAGACAAGCGATAACCGTTCCCACTTTCCAAACCCCTTCGTCTAAGAACTCGACTCGAGCATTCAACATGTACTCTTTCGCTGGTGGGTCAGAGCTGGATGCGGTATCAGTGCGTGCTCTCTTCTTAGGTGCCATCTGCATCATTAACAAACACAAAACACAGCATAAATCCAACATCTCTCTCAAACACAACAATCTCGGCTAAGAGAAAGAGTGAGCATCGACCGATACCAAGCTGGTATCGATCGATATTCATATATGTATCGAACATCACGAAGAACACCAATCCGAAAATTTCAAAAGTGTAAACTAAGGGTAATTAAGTGTAAGGCAAGGTTCGACTAGGCCTAGAACACACTAATCAAGTGATAATCATCCATCCAAACAAGTTCGAAAGGCCTAAAAGTCGAAAATCCAACCTTGTGTCACGGATTTGAATAAGTTAAAATTCGTGTTCCATACCTTGTGGATCGAGTAAAAGAGTGAGAGAATGTGAAAAAGCACGAAAATCTGAGCAGGATAGACACATAAATCACTTAAATCCGTTGAGAAACGAAGATTTGGTGATTTTGGGGAGATTGTGTTCGCGTATCGGTCGATGGAGGTTATGAGGAGCAAAAGAAAAACCGTAGGGTTTAAAAGGAAACTTACCTGCGCGTGGAGTGTCGATCGATACCGAGGTAATAGAATTATTTGCTCGCTACACGGAGGTCGGTCCATAATGTGTACGTTTAATGACGGGTATAGACCGATACCAAGTGGTATCGATCGATATTGGACTTCCGAATCTGATTCAAGTGACACAAAAAACACAAAACAAAAACTAAAAGACTCATATGTACTGACTTACCAGTGGGTTGCCTCCCACTCAGCGCTTGTTTAACGTCATTAGCTTGACTATACCGCCGTTCAGGCAGAGGATGCATCATCCAGAGGCATTATGTGTCCTTCTGGAATCTCGGCTTTCGCCTAATAATGTTTTACCATTTGTCCATTGACAGTGAACTCTTCGCCTGAAGGATTTGTCAGGACAATCGCACCATGTGGTCTAACTTCCTTGACTGTGAAAGGACATGACAAACGAGAACGCAATTTACAAGGAAACAAATGCAAACGAGAGTTATACAGAAGTACCTGATCATTGGGTTCAAAGTGTCTGGAAATTATTTTCTTGTCATGAATTGCCTTAGTCCTTTTCTTGTACAGCTTCGAGTTCTCATAGGCAAGATGCCTAATCTCATCGAGCTCATTCAGCTTGATCAATCGCTTCTCAACGGCAGAATTGATGTCGAAATTCATCATCTTTGTAGCCCAGGCTGCCTTATGCTCGATTTCCACTGGAAGATGGCACGCTTTTCCATACAGCATGTGAAACGGTGTAGTCCCAAGTGGTGTTTTGTAAGCAGTCATGTATGCCCAAAGTGCATCATCCAGCTTCACGGACCAATCCTTCCTGGTAACATTCATTGTCTTCTCTAGAATCTCCTTGATCTGCATGTTGGAAACCTCAACTTGTCCACTGGTTTGAGGGTGATAAGGAGTAGCAACACGATGATTCACACCATACTTCTTCAGCAGCTTCTCAAAAACCTTGGTGATAAAGTGAGAGCCACCATCACTTATCACTATTCGAGGTACTCCAAATCGAGGGAAAATGATGGTCTTAAACAGCTTAAGGACCACTGAAGAATCATTGGTTCTGCTAGCAATGGCTTCAACCCACTTAGATACATAATCCACATCAACCAAGATGTATTTGTGTCCATATGACGAAGAAAAATGACCCATAAAATCGATGTCCCAACAATCAAAAATCTCAACCTCCAGGATGAAGTTCTGTGGCATCTCATGTTTCTTACTGATCTTCCCTCTCCTCTGACACGCATCACACTTCAAAATGAAGGCATGTGCATCCTTAAACATAGTAGGCCACCAGAAGCCTGCTTGAAGAACCTTGGACACTGTCTTGAAAGTAGCAAAGTGTCCAACATAATCGGATCCATGACAGTGAAATAGAATATTTGGTACCTCAGATTCAGCGATGCATCTCCTATAGATACCATCAGAGCAGTACTTGTACATGTAAGGTTCATCTCAAAAGAATCGCCTTATGTCTCGCATAAACTTCTTCTTGCCATATTTCTTGAGATGCTTTGGCTCTTCATTTGCAGCGAGGTAGTTGGCAATATCAGCGAACCATGGCTGATCAGAATTAGCTGCAGCAACTAAATACTCTTTAGAAGCACCAGGGTATTCAACGGTCAAAACAGGTTCGGAAATCGTCGGGTATCGACCGACACTAGGGGAGTGTCGATCGATATCGAGACTTGCAATTCGTGGAAATTGCAAAGTTTCGGTAAAACCCATTTGAAACTCAGTCTCAATGAAGTAAATGGATTCTTCTGGTAGTTGATCATCAATAGACACGTCTGCATCGATGCGAATCCTCGAAAGATGGTCTGCAACTCTGTTCTTTATTCCTTTCTTGTCCTTAACCTCTATATCAAAACCTTAGAGCAAAAGGATCCAATGACAAATGTGAGGCTTTAGATCCTTATTCTGCATCAGATACTTGAGAGCAGCATGATCAGTATGAACAATCACTTTGCTCCCAATCAGGTAGGATCAAAATTTCTCAAAGAAAAAAACAATTGCAAGTAGTTCCTTCTCTGTGGTGCTGTAATTCCTCTGAGCATCGTCCAATGTCCTGCTGGCATAGTATATAACGTGCAGCTTCTTATCCTTCCTCTGACCCAAGACTGATCCAACAACAAAATCGCTAGCGTCACACATGATCTCAAAAGGCAAAGTCCAATCAGGAGGTTGCACAATAGGAGCACTCACCAAAGCCTTTTTAATCTCCTCAAAGGATGCAAGACACTCAGATGTGAAATCGAATTTGATCTCCTTGCATAGTAGAGCGGTGAATGGGCGGGCTAGCTTGGAGAAGTCCTTGATAAATCTTATGTAAATCCCTGCATGTCTAAGGAAACTTCGAATATCTTTCACAGAAGTCGGTGGTTGGAGACTTGTCATGACCTGAATCTTGGCTTTGTCAACTTCGATCCCAGTTTCAGAAACCTTGTGCCCAAGCACGATGCCATCCTGAACCATAAAGTGACACTTTTCCCAATTAAGGACCAAGTGTTTCTCTTCACACCTCTCTAGCACCTTGCACAAGTTATCCAGACAACCCTTGAATGATGATCCATACACTGAAAAATCATCCATGAATACCTCCATAAAATCCTCAATCATGTCTATGAAGATAGACATCATGCATCTCTGAATAGTGGATGGAGCATTACACAATCCAAATGGCATTCTCCTATATGCGAACGTGCCATATGGACATGTAAAAGTCGTATTCCCTTGGTCGTCTGGATGTATCGGAATCTGGAAGAAACCTGAATACCCATCGAGAAAACAGTAGTATGGATGACTAGCCAACCTTTCCAACATTTGGTCAATGAATGGCAATGGGAAGTGATATTTCCTTGTAGCCGCATTCAACTTCCTGTAGTCAATGCACATTCAATGCCCAGTGATAGTCCTAGTAGGAATCATCTCATCCTTCTCATTCTTTACCACAGTTATCCCTCATTTCTTAGGAACAACGTGCACAGGACTGACCCATGAAATGTTCGAGATGGCATAGATAACCCCTGCATCCAAGAGTTTCATGACCTCCTTCATAACCACTTCTTTCAGGTTTGGATTCAGTCTCCTCTGATGCTCAACTGAAGCCTTTGACTCGCCCTCAAGATGAATCATATGCATGCACAGGTCCGGTGATATACCTGAAATGTCATCAAGAGAATAGCCAAGAGCTTTGCGATACTTGCGCAGCTTGCTTAGCAGTAAGGCAATCTCTGCATTGTTCAAAGAAGCATTAATTATCACTAGGTATGTGGAATTATGACAAAGAAAACCATACCTCAGATTTGCTGGAAGTGGCTTGAGTTCCACTTTAGGAGCTTTCTCCTCGTTCCAATCTCCAAACCCAGCAGCTTAGAACTTTCGGCCAACTCCCTTTCTGGCCGCAGGGTATCGATCGATACTACGGGAGTATCGATCGATACTAGTGGTGTTGTATCGAGCATCTTCGTGTATCCAACATCAACTCATCCGAATAAACTTCTGACTCAGCTGAACAGACCAATGCTCTCTCCAATGGATCCTCATGATGCATCTCCAGAAAGTACTGTTTAGCAATGTCACTGAAGGTATCTACAAAGAAAGTCTGCCCATCGATGGTTGGTCTCTTCATCATCTTTTCCATGTTAAAAGTCATGACCAACTCTCCGATGTTGAGGGCTATCTTCCCATTCCTGCAATCAATCAGAGCACCAACTATTGCTAGAAATGGCTTTCCCAAGATAAGAGGATCTCTGGGTTCCGAATCATACTCCAGGACAATGAAATCAGTTGGGATAAAGCAATTCCCAATCTTAATAGGGACATCTTCGAGTAATCCCTCTGGAAGTCGAACTGAGCGATCAGCAAGTATCAGTGAGATCCTTGTTGAAGTGAAGTATGTCATTCCCATCCTTTTAGCAACTGAGTAAGGCATGAGGTTGACACTTGAGCCAATGTCACAAAGAGAACGCTCAAATCTATTTGTGAAGATCGTACAATCCAAGACAAAACTCTCTGGATCTGGTAGCTTCGTTGGGATCATGTTCGTCAGGATTGCACTGCACTCATGAGTGATCATCAAACATCCGTCTTCAAGGTTCATATTGCTAGACACCATCTTCTTGACATATCTTCTGAAAGCTGAAGAAGTCTTGATAGCATCGATGAAAGGAAGTTCAACAACCAGCTTGTCCAAAATTGTCATGCATCTAGAATCTTCTACCTCTTTCTTAGTCTTTCCAATAGCCCTGGGATAAGGTGTCCTCGGTATGTAAACTCTCTTTACAACCAAATCAGGTACCTTATTCAAAACAAATAATTGGTTTAAATGTATACATATCAGTATGATTATTATAAAGTTTGTGTAATTAGTGATGCAATAGTTTTGTCCAGATATTTGATTGTGTGGTGGTGAAGTTCTCTATATAGATATTCATTAAAATTATTTTATTTGTCGAATTGAAGATATTATTTTGTTAGTTAGTTTTTCTTTCCACAAACTAACTTTTCAATATAGATGTGTGTGTATGTGTGTGAAAACATTTCTTTATCAATCGAGATGTCTATTATGTCGTCATATTATATCAAAATATTGTTTAAACAACGGAGTGGTATTCAACTTGAGGTGTCATGAACGAATATCTACATTTACATGAATCTACTTAATTACAACTTTTCAAAGAAAAACGAATTTGACACTTATAGAATGAAGAGCAGATCGAACCTGGAAGGCTAGAGTCTGGACTCCACGTAATATTTTAATAGTGGTAAGAATCCATGAAATAGTTTGCTTTTGGACCCACCAATTGTTTTTTGTTTTGGTCAGAACCCAAAATTTAGTTTGTTTTTTCTCCTTTTTTCCAACACCAAAAATATTTCGAGTTGATCAATAAAAGCATAGATAAAAATACTATTGATTTTTTTTTTTTTGATAATTTAGTAGTTAAATATCGTAGATTTTGTAGAGTTTCAAGATTCTATTTCGGTAAAAATACGAATGTTTTAGGGCAGGCCAATCTTTTGGAGAAGAGGGAAGCTGCGTGGCAGAGGCGGTGAATACTAAGAGCATCTGCAAGCAACACTTGAGACATCCTAGGGTACCTTCAAAATAAAATATTAATTTATTTAATATAATTTAATTAAATAATTATATTTAAAATTAAAAAAAAAATTGGACAAATAAAAAAACTACACGTATGTGAAAGGTGTCTCAACATTTTTTGTTGAGTGCCTTTTTCAAAAAATCGGCTGCCTAGGTGATTAATCGGCCGTCTATGCGTTATGCAGCGGTACACCGTTCCGATTTGTGTCTAGGCGGGCAGAAAGTCGGTCAACGGATTTTTTCCGACTATAATGCTTTTTTAAAAAATCGGCAATTAATCACTGATTATTTTATTTAATTTATATTTAAAATTAATATATAATATTAAATATTAATGTTAAATATTTAATTTATATTAAAAATTAATTTTATAACTATATTTAATATCATATATATAATTTTCAATATAAATTAAATAAAATAAAATTAAAATACAATATATTAGTATTATTAATACATATTTCTCCACATAATAATGCATATTAAAATCATATATTAATTTTTAATATAAATTAAATAAAATAATATTAAAAACTAATTACTGATTAATCATTGATTAATCGCAGATTTTTGGGTTAGGCGTTAGGCGGAACCCGGCCGCCCGACTAGCACCTAGCGCCTAGCAATTTTTTGAACATTGGATTGTAAGACTATCTTCAACTCCATTCTATTTTCCACTTTAAACGCTATTATAGAGTAAAATCATCTCCAACCCCACTCTAATTTTCACTTCAAATAAAGTTATGAACAGTATTACTCTATATTTTTGTGACACTGTTCATTCTTCTATTTTAGAGTGAAACTTTTTTATTTATAATTTAATCCCTTAATTGTTATATGCTATTATTTTATACTTCAACAAAAACTTTGTTATTCTTTTATACATATACTTTATTATAAATAGTAAAATTAGTTATTTAGATTAATAAAAATTTAAAATATAACAATGTTATATATTATTTTTCACTTCGAAAATACGTTAATCAATCATTTCTGAGAAAATACACTAATAAAATTAAACCCAAATTTATTACTTTCTTTTTATTATTATTATAATTTTTTGTTATGTTATGTAATGTAATTTTATTTATCTAACAAACTTGAATTAAAATAATATTCTAATTATATTGAATACAATCAACAAACTAAAATTAGATGATTAAATCCATAATTTTGATAAATATAAGGGTATAACTACAAATAATCTATAATAAAGTGGAAATAAAATATATTTGGAATATTCTTTTTGGAGTAAAATATAGAGTGGGATTGGAGAAGTAGTCAACGCTATTATAGAGTTACTCTATTATGGAGTGAAAAATAGAGTAATGGGTTGGAGATGCTCTAATGTATGGGGTGTCTCGTTACTCTATTAACGAGAAACCCCCTGCGTTTCTTTTCTATCTCTTGCTTTTTCAATTTTTTTTTTCTTATTGTGAGACACCCACTGAATGTCTACCGATGTGGATGCTCTAAAGAGCTAAAAAGAATATACCTAATTTGATCCATCACGTGAATCACGTTCCCTATTCGTTTTTCTTCCAATTATTATTTGCTCGTCTTCACCTTAGAGCATCATTAGTGGGAGTCTCTCATAGAGTCTTATACAATAAAATAATAATAAACTTTGAGAAACGTATGAGAGAGAATGACAAGAGTTTCTCAAATTAAAAACTTTGAGAAACTCATGAGAGACCCATATGTTACATGTCTTCATATAATTGGCTCAATTTTTTTTATAACTTAAAATTTAATCAAATATTTAAAATATATTTAAAATAATAATAATATATTATTGAGAAACTCATTCATGAGAGACTCCCACTAATAATGCTTACAATTTTCAATTTATGTGAATATATATCCTTTTTATAATTAGGTATCATTTTCCCTTTTTTATATTATACTAGGCGAGTTCCCGCGCTAACGCGCGTGTATTTTTATTTAGAGGGTTTTTTGTACCTTTTAAAAAAAAATCTTCATAACAAATGCATATCTAAAGAGACATCATGCTAGATGATATTCCGATTACTACCACAAAGTCGTAACCCATTATATATATCCATTAAGACAAATACATACGCTCCTACTATGAATCATGCAACATATGCTTATCCAAAGACATTTAAACCACAATATGAGCACATGCTTTGCTATAAAACACAAGAGGTTACAGCGAGAGCGTACCATGAATTGTGTGAGTAGTCATGAAACGAGCCGCCAACATCCGAATCTTTACTATTCCCTCATTTCCCTGTATCCGAATCACGATAAGCATTAGGCAGGCTCTGACTTCTAAAGTAAGATCCCAGAACTGATAGACCAGCACCAATGCCTAGCTCACCAATACTACCCATCTTGCTCGACTGCAACAAAGCATGTCTCAACCCACCATGGGTTAGAGCACTCTCCAACATCGGATACATGTAACCTCCTCCGGCTGCTGCTGCTAAAGCTGGATTACCCAACATTCTTGTTACATAAACCAGATGGTATTGGTTCCCTAGCATAAACGACGATGCATCCATTCCACCACCGATAAATACATGTTTTCCTTGCGCTTGTTGTTGCTGGGACTGATCCTGATTAGCCATCGAACCTAAACTCATCTTCACCGGACCACCTGGTGATACCCCTTTCCCGACGCCGAATGCCCCATTGAAACAAGCTGGCATGTCGCCGTTCGATTAAGAATCCTCTTCTTCGGCTCTTTAAGCGCCTATCTTGCTCCTTTCCTCGTCTGAACCCTTTAGCTTTGTCCTTTGTAATTCTGGAGATTGAATCCGCGATCATTACTATTTCAAAACGAACCATCGCTAGAAGAGCCGGAGCTCTCGTCTTTGTTAGGTTGATGAATCACCATACTCGCGTCTTCCTCGGAGACAGAGATGGAGGAGGTTGCATCTACGGCGGGGGCGATCATGGCCTCTTCCTGGACTGGTTGTCGCCATAGCAGATCGATTACCAATACCTCTTCTTCGACGACACTACTCGAGGAATCGATGAACCTTCAATATTATCTTGTATCTTTTTATATTTATATTTTCTTATAATGACCTTAGTAATCTCTTCTATTTGTTTTTTCTGAATATTTATTTGTTCTTCACACTTTTTAACTTTATCAATTTACTATTTTGAGTTTTTGTTCTCACATACCTTTCACTATTCCGTTTCTCTTTTCTACGCTTTATAATTCTTGTATTTATCTTTGTTTCTGTCTTTTATGTTTTTTATTTGTTATCTTCTGTCTTTTCTTTCTTGATAACTTGTTATCTCTTCGATTCTTTTATTATATTCTTCTGTCTTATGATTTTTATTCTAATTTTTATTTTAATTGCTTGAAACTTTCTTAATCTATAGTCATTTTTCGATAATTTATTCTTTTCACTTACATTTGTTTGTTGACATGAAAAATTTATTGTTAAAAAATAGTTTGACTATTGGCGCCATTGCGAAAACTATATTTCCATAATTTATTATCTATTGTCCTTCGATAAATGTTGTAACTATTTCTCTTACTAATTTATGTAGATATACATCATATAATAGTAAATATTAATGTTCTATGAAAAAAATAAGAAAAATAAATATTAATGAAATAATATTAATAAGAAAATAAAAATGATCAATAAAGGGGGAACAAGTGTCCAAGCGGGAGAGATCCCCTTCACTCTTCGTAAGGTAGATAGTGATGCAACCGACATGTTACCTCTCTTTTATTTTCTTAATTCTTTGGATTTAATCGAGAGCGGTGCGTTAAAAGAATTAAGAAGAAACTGATTTGTCTATTTATATCATCAAGATGTTTAATTCTGGGTATGGATCAGTGTATGTTTGTAAAACTTGTTTCAACAGTTAACTTATAGAAGCTTACTGTGTAATGTATGTTTATAAATCTTGTTACATCACTTTAATTTTGTTCCTCTTGTATATTATGAAAACATAAATAAACACTATTTGCAAATTGCGAGAAAGTTGTATATATTAAACAAATAGAGTATGTTAGAAAATAAAAAAAATTCAGTCAACTACTTCTTAACTTTTAACTAATTCAGAACCCTCTATAAAAACATTAAAACGTGGTTTTTGTGTAACCAAAAATTGAAAGAAAAAAAAACATTGTGGACAAAAGAAATAATTCGAAGGAATGAAGATATTTCATGGTTTCTTTCTCATAAATATTAATGGCTGTTTTCAAAGGAACTAAATTTACCACCCCCTTGAAATTATCAAAAAGCTCCAAAACTTTGAACATGACAAGGACAAATTTAACGTTTGTGCCCATCTCTAGTACACGTCTCAATAACCAAACTAGGATCCAAAATATGCAATAAATCTAAGCAGTAAATGTCTTAGGAAGAAAACATAAATCAAACCACAAAAGCACAATCCTCTCTACATTTTGAAGAAGCAAAATCACTTGAATTTGGTGATGGCTTCCAAATAATTCTTCACAGATGGTTGGTCGGTCGACGATTTTGGTAGCTTTTAATTTCATCAAAACTTGACATCATAAAGACGGTAAACTTTTGGGGAAAAATGAGTAATTCTCCAAGCCCATTACTCAGTGACTCAAAAAATAATGAGACCCCTAAATAAACAGAGAAAACCAATGTACACCAATACAATTTATGATTTTCTGTTGTCGTTGCTATCTATCCCTTAAATACTAATTGAGAAGGACTATTAGTATAACGCCCCGACCGCCCCTACCTGTGGGCCCCATGCTCTCTCTCGGCCCGTGGGCCCCACTCTTGTCCGACGGCCGGTGCGTTAGTCCGGGAGGTTTGTAATACTTGTTTACTGACCCTGCAATCACCACGTGACCTTTCCCCGTGTTTTGTCCTCACTCACACGCTACCGCGAATCACTTCCCGGAAGGTCACCCATCCTTAGACTACTCCAGCCCAAGCACGCTTAACTCTGGAGTTCTTTCGGGCAAGTGATCGGAAAAGGTAAGTGCACTTTGATGACATAGGTAGCCAAATCAATTCTTATAAGTCTCTCCGCATATACAAGAAATCGGGATGTTATAATCACCCCCACTCATAGAGCGCAACGTCCTCGTTGCGCACCAGGATCGTCACCCTAGACGGTGTGAGCCCACCTGACTCCACACACGTGTTTGGATTCGGCTCTGATACCACTTATAACGCCCCGACCGCCCCTACCTGTGGGCCCCATGCCTTCTCTCGGCCCGTGGGCCCCACCCTTGTCCGACGGCCGGTGCGTTAGTCCGGGAGGCTTGTAATACTTGTTTACTGACCCTGCAATCACCACGTGACCTTTCCCCGTGTTTTGTCCTCACTCACACGCTACCGCGAATCACTTCCCGGAAGGTCACCCATCCTTAGACTACTCCAGCCCAAACACGCTTAACTCTGGAGTTCTTTCGGGCAAGTGATCGGAAAAGGTAAGTGCACTTTGATGACATAGGTAGCCAAATCAATTCTTATAAGTCTCTCTGTATATACAAGAAATCGGGATGTTACAATTAGAATTTAACTTTGCATTGGTGTATTATTTACAAAAATGCCATACTGATGTGTCAACATCATAGAATTTCTCAAAAAATATAAAAACATGTTTTTTTGTCAAGAACCTACTTTATTAAGGTAGTAAACGAACAGTATCCAGAGCAAGTAAAGATTGCTTGGCTAAAGAGTATGCCTCACAATTCGAGGTACGAGGAATAAAATCAAAAGAGATAGAAGAAAAGCGGGAAGATAAATCCCTAATATCGGCAAGAATTGCCGCAATGTCGTTGTGAGAATCTTGGGAAATCATTAGATTGATCAAGGTAAGCGAATCTGAGAAGACGTGGATCTCCTCACAACGACTTCTTTGAGCAAAGTCGAGCCCTGCTTTCAAGGCCCAAGCTTCCGCGGAGAGGGCTGATAAAAACATGTTTAAATTACTAGAATATTTATATTTTACGTCACTCTTATTAAATTATTTGAAAATCAATTTTATATCACACTAAACAAATCATAACATAAATCAATTATACTCTTTCTCTCTCTTCCTATTTTGTCTTCCAATTATACTATATAAATTATTTTAATCATTATATTTCTCATATCATTTTTGTTTGATCAGATCTTTATAAAAAAATAAATAATCACATCATCAACATAATTAAAAAAAATTCTAGATTTTTTTTGCATATGATGTGATTTAAATTTCTTAAAACCAACATAAATTACCTCTTTATGAATGAACATAGATTCTGTTAAAAGTTTCACATCGGCTATAAATATGAGTATAGTCCACCGAAATATATGATAAAATGACCAAATTGATAAAAATGATAAAAGTATGAAAGTTAAGGTGTTAGGTAGTTTAAAAAGTTTGTGAAACTATAAAAAAATTGAGGTGTTAAGTACTTTAAAATTTTTAATAATCTCTAATTCGAATATATAAAGTAATCATAAATTTAAAAATAGTTAAAAATAATCATTACATTGATAAAAATCATTATATGATTTAACCATATACAAGCGAATTTCGGATACCGAAAAAATAATTTTTCCAATAAATATAATAGATTTGTATCTAAAATTATATAATTTTTTAATAATCATTTCATTCCGTGCATAGACGCAGGCCATGTTCTAAAAGCGCTAAGCACTAGTCGGCAGAGGACATCGGAGATTAGTGCCTGTGCAGGAAAGTTATACGTTGACCGATTTTTTGCGAACTTTGACCGATTTATAAGAAAATCGGCGACTTACAAGAAAATCGGCGACTTCAACATTGAATCTCCGGCGTAAATGTCCAGCAACCTCGAGTTCCCACAGCTGCTTACGAGCCGCCACATCCCTCCGCTTCATACTCGCCTTTTTCAAGCCGATCCACAACTCCAATCGTCCTCTCCCCTCCAACCGCTGCACCAAGATCTTCGTAATCGGCGTCGGAAACGCCGACATGGCCATCGCTCAAACCATCCTCACTCATGTAAGTTTTCTTTTGGGGTTCGTTTTCGATTAGCGTTTATCTGATTTGGAGTTGGAATTCTAGTTTTAGTGAAGCATGTAACTTTGATTTTGTTTCTCTGATTGATTTGCTTACGTCTCGAGTGAATTAGGAAAAAGAGACCTATTTGTGAATCTTAATTAGGTTTTTCTGTGTAAGATTCTGGGTTTTGCTATTTCTGATAGGTTGACTTTTGGATTTGTTTGTCTTCTCGATTTTGTCTCCATGAGCCGAGATTCCATTTCAATCCTGTTGTAGATTATTTTTCCCTTGGATTTTGCAGCATCTGTTGTTGGCATGATCATTCGATAAGGTCTTGTTGCACCTAAATGTGCTTGATCCAAGGTAGCTACAATTCAACGTACGGAGCCAATGCCATATATAGAAATGAAGAGCAAGATTAGTAAGGTTTTTGGTGTCTGTAAGAATCATAAAGCAACTACAAGAAATTCATGCTCTCTGTCCAAAATATCAGGGCACATGGTAGGGATGAACACAGCTACTCATACTTGCCACGATGAGGAGAAACAACATCTTGGTAAAACTTTTTTCTTGTTAAAGTATTGTGCCCAAATTGTTGACTTAAATCAACGTGATAAATAATGGTGATGAATGTCGGATGATTGCCAGCCCTCTTGTCCCGCCGCCGGCATGGTCGTTTTTGTCTCCGTTGATCCAAGACCTTGGAGTTTCGTTTCCTACAGAAGCTTTTTCTGGACTATTTGGACTTTGTTTCATTGCAAATTTGAAACATCAACTATCAGTGAGGCAAGCAAAATGTTTTCTTTGGCATCTTTGTTTAATGCGGTCTTTTGTCAATGGAAACATATTTGCTGTCTTTTGGTTTTTCCCACTTTAGTCTATTTTGCAAATAATTTTGTGCTTTTTTTTTTTCAGGTCCATATTTGTTGACAAATTTTTGCTATGGAAAGTGTTTCCTATCCGTTGCCTGCCATGGATCTTACATTTTTCGGTTCTTGAGTGCCCACACTTGCTAAAGGTGACATCACGCAAGGACTGCTTGAAACAACGCAGCAGCAGCAAACAACCTCGGTTTGGTCAAAAGGGAAGTTTCTGCAGTCCGTCCCGTTTTCGGTTCCGTTTTCTCTTCGTCGAAAGATTCAAATTAGATTAACCCCAAAAAAAAAAAATATATTAAATTTCATTGTCTTCATGTCTTTTCTTCTCTCCCTCACTGCTTTATTATCTGAATCCGGGTCAAAGCGAGAACGAACCAGTTTTGTGGATCCACAAACCGACGATTACCGGAATCAAATCTCCGACGAGAATCAGCGGTAATTCCAATTCCAATTCCAATTCAAATTCCAAATCCGATTCTTATCAAATTTTGAAGCTTATGAAGAACACAAAGATAGAGAGTTTATTCGTTGGTGAAACTTCGTCAAGTAAGAAGTCGCTAGTCTCCGATAAGATTATTCCTTTACATCCTTCTCAAACCCAGATCCAGAATTGTCCGTCCGTCCTTGATAAATCACATGTACTATCGGGTATGAGAAATCCGACTGAGAGATCCGAAAGAAGGTCGACACAGATCCGCGAGATTTGTATTAGAGCCGGGTGTGTGGAGTAAGGACTAGGAACGACAATTAATCTTCGGGTCGGACAAGACCAGATCCGAACAAAAGCCAACTCTTTTGATTTGCCATTTTTATGTTGATTACAAGTTCTCAAACCTACATTATTAGATATTGTTTTGTTTATTGAATCTCGTTGATTTAATTTTGTTGATGGATTTAAACAGAGTGGTGGTGATGGAAGAATGGTTGTGCGAAGGAAAGATGAAAAAATATATATAATTTTGTTTTTCATATTTTCTATTTTAGTTTTATATTCACAACTAAATAATTTTCTATTTTAATGCATATTCCAATTTCATATTTTTATTTTTTTAATTTTTTTAATTTCTTTTATTAATAAAAGAAATAATATATATATATAAATAAATAAAATAATTAATATCAATGTATTTTTTTATTTAAGAAATAATTTTTTTTAATTAAACTGTTTTTATTTTAATTTTGGATTGGATCGGTTTTGGTGGATCGAGTCTGAATTTAACTCGGACGTTACCGGATTTCGTCGCACAATACACCGAACGGTGACAAAAATTATGATTATGGTGTTGACCACATAACCAACATTAGTTTGTAATGTCATCATGGTAATTATATATGTCGTGTAGTTAATGATGTACTATTAATTTAATCTGGATATATGGTCGTGTATATTGACCTATTGTTCCTTAAGTTAACAATATTTTTCCTCAAATATACAAAAAGCAATATATAAAAAAGGTGAATGATTAACAATTTAAGTGGGAAAAGTCACAAAAGGTGAATTTGTGGAAAAAAAAGTGAATTTGTGGAAACGCACCAAAGCAACGTCATGAAGTACAACTGACTCACCGGCGTTTGCCCATAGATTTTTCTCTTCTTCTTCTTTTAAGCCGTACTTAGATCGTAATTATCATATCATTTATAAATGATAAGTTGATTATTAGAGTTGTAAATTGTGCAACGTAAAAAGTTCTAAAATTTCTATACTAATATATTAATACGCGGTAATCATCTACTATTAAATTAACTTTTAGGTGTGAGTTAGATTCATACTTACTAATATAGTAATATAGTAGTAGAATAGAACTAATATTCCGATTGTGGGAGCATATGTAGATATACATACAGTCCCACAAACTTCACGTTTCATATACTAATATAAGTATGTGATAATCTTTCACTTTCTAATAAGCTTTTGGGTGTGAATACTTACTAATATTGATAATAATTTTCTCGGTATATAAGAGATTTCAAATTATGTGTCGATCATAGATGATTATTTTTTTATTCTTTACATAAGGACTAGTGTGTTAACTTACAATGGTTTTGTCTTTATATAATGAGATAAACAGAATTTGGGCCTCAAAACAATAATTTTTCTGGGCTGCCAAAAGCTATTGACATCATACGGCCCATTGTGTCACAACAATTTATTTTTTCTTAAGACATATTAAAATCTTAAATGTGGAATAAAATAATTAGAAGAGAAGTAAAACAAATGGGTATATAAAGGAAATAATTAATATACTAATTACGGCACGTCTAGTTTAAAAATAAACCACAATTCAATTGAGGTTTAGCTAAACTAAAGCAACGTTTCTAAAGTTTTCCTTGGAATTTTAAAATTATATATTGTCGTTAAAAATCAAAATTGTCAAAATTTATTATATATATTTTTTAAATTACAATAATTTATTTTTCTTAAAATTATATTTTCGGTATAATTTTTAAAAAAAATTATATATTGTCGCCACTTCTGGGTTAGTGAGTTCTGGACTTGTTTAGATGATACGAAATCTCTACTAGTATGGTGTCGGAGATCTATGTCCTTCAAGTTCGGAAATTTAACATGGTATGCGAGTATCCCACGAGCTTGCATACTTGTGGGATTAGTCGGGTTTGCCCGGATTACCCACGGAAAAAAAGAAACTAATTTTTTTTAAGGTTTCAAAACAATTTCATCTTAAATCGATACCTCCGGTTTGGATGTCCAAACCGTTCTAGGTCTTTAGGTTCTTGACAAAAAAAAAAAATGGTTAAGAAAAAAAAAAGATGATTGGTGGTCCCCACACAATGGAAGCAAACTCAACTGATGATGAAAAGTGGTCGCCCACGAGCCAATATAAAGATTTAGTATAAACTGAACTTAAACTAAAAAGGTTTTCTCTACAAAATCCAATCTAAATATAGTACAAACTGTACTTAAAGCCAAAAAGGTTTGTCTCCACACAATCCAATCTAAATAATTTGCAAACTGAACTGAATGTAACAAACTAAAGGAACTTATAGTTTTATTTTTGTCCGAGGAACCAACACTACTTTCACAAAGATATTATTCTATTTGTTTTAACTTACCCAAAAAAATAAAAATAATAATGTCATTGAAAAACCCTTTAGTCGCATTTAGCTTCCCTCCACATATCTTATGCATACATATCTAATACATTACCAATGGTGTTATTAAGGCAAACTAAAGTCTCATACAAAGCAGAAAAAGAGAGTAAATAATAAGAAAATTGGAATATTAACAAAATATATATAGAATAATAGCGGAAAAAAGTGAAACTGGTTTGTTTTTTGAATAGTGAAAAGTTGTGTTGTTTCCATTTCAGCTTTCATGGTTCTATTTTTATAAGAGTGGTCGATAAAAGTACTAAACTAACAATTTCTTCTTTTTTAGCTGGATCGTTTGTAAAATTTTGGCAATTTGTAAAGTTTCCAGTAATTATTGCAAAATAATGCAATTCAACTTCATCAAGAAAACTTCTCTCTATTCCATTATACAATATCCAATTGCGATGTATGTATAATCTATTCAAATAAAATAAAATTTAAAAGATTATGCACTAAACTTTTTTTATCTCTATAAATTAATAATTAAATTAATAATTATTAATTTATCGATATATTAATAATTTATTAATTTATCGATTAATTAATACATCTATAAGATAATAAAATTTTCAAATCCTAACATTATTAATTTATAGAGGTTTTACTGTATATCGGAAAAGAGAGAAGTAGCGCACACTCCCTCATGCAACCAGAGCCGGCCTTGAACCAATGGTGATAAAACATTTGAATGGGGTCCCCTATTCCCCATTTTATAGGGGCCTCACAAAAAAAAAATTCAGTTATATATAAATATATATATATGTATATGGAAACCTACATAGAAAGAAAAAATTTCGTAAAATATGGTTGTCAAAATATTGTGTGGGTCCCAAATTATTATAATTTAATTATTGTATAAAATAATATGATAAATAGTAAAAGAAAAATAATGAAGTAACCTCTCTCTTACCCTACACGACGACTTCTCGTTTTCCTTTTTTTCTTCTTTTTCTGGTTTTACACCTCTTTTTTTCCATTGAAGAAGAGAATAGAACATAGGCAGACATCCGATCTTATTTGCTCAAGGAAAACCATAAGTTTCTTTTGATTTTAAGGTAAAAATCAATGACTTTTCCATATTTACAACATTATTTTAGTCTTTCCTCAGTAACCCAACGCTTGCAAACAGATACAGAGACAAAATCGTTAATCTCTTTGTAGATTTTTATTTTTGGTTATATATTTATATAATCGCTTTCAGTTTATATGTATACTTTTGTTGATTACTGAAAGCTTATGTTTGGGCCCCGAACATCTCAGGACCGGCTCCAGCTCCTTCTTGTCTAACCAACTCGATCAATCCTCTCCCTTCCTCTTCATCTCTCTCTGGTTGAAGCCTCTCGCCGTGACCGGACCACATGGAGTTTTTGTAGCAAACAACCATGGTGGTGAGCAAAATACCGAGAAGCTGCATGAAGGACCACGGCCTCACAAAATGCTCAAAGGCTGCAAGGATAAGCGAGACTAGCCCATCGAGCCATCCAAAGTCTCTTCCGATATCGATCAATTTGAACACTGCAGCAAAGTGTAGATATGCAAAAACAAAAGTCAGAAATATTGCCAAATCCACTTGACTAGGGTCACAGAATACATCTCCTATAAGTACTATTAACCTAAGAATAGAGATTTCTATGACCGACTTTTTTAGTTGACCCAATGTTCCGTATGGTTCTAACGCTTCCCTAATTGTAAGGAACCTATTTGATGTCCAACACAACACAAGACATATCTCGGCAAAAGCAAATACCATTATAGCAAGACAGATAATTGTTACAATTATTGCACTATGATATGCATGCCAAATGTTTGAAAATAAACCTAAGTGATGTATTGCTGGAGGAGGTACGGGAGCTACAGAACTTTGGCAACCTAAGTGAGATAGATTTCCAGAATCTAAGTGCGTATGCCCAGGCCAATACTTACTTAAAGCAAAAGTCACAATAAAACCTAGGTACGTAATGACGGCATGAACAATTAAAACATATTCAAAACTATATGCGAATGCTATACCCGTACAGATAAAACCAACCAACAATCCGATAACCCTAAAGATCCAAGTAACCAACCAGAGAATAATATTGCACAGGTAACCTAAAATCGCAAGAATACAGCAACACATTATGGATACTCGTAAGATCTGGTAGGTAATGAAATTAAAGAGAGATAAAACTTCCAAATTATAAAAGAAGAAGAAAAAACGAGATAAGAGATTCTCCCTGTTTCTTGCGAGGTTCCCTTGAATCCTTGAGGCTCGACTGAGATATAGAGGGATGAATCAATGCTCTAATAGAGGAGGCAAAGAGTTTCGATGATTTTCGGTGGAGATTTTGTGAGAGGAATAGAGAGAAAAATGATTTATCTCGTAGGTAAAGAAATTAAAGAGAGACAAACTTCCAAATTATAAAAGAAGAAAAAAACGAGATAAGAGATTCTCCCTTCTTGCGAGGTTCCCTTAAATCCTTGAGGCTCGACTGGGATATAGAGGGATGAATCAATGCTCGAATAGAGGAGGCAAAGAGTTTCGATGATTTTCGGTGGAGATTTTGTGAGAGGAAGAGAGGAAAATCAGAATCAGAATAGGAAAAGAGATACTTAGGGAAGAATAGTTATATACAGAAACCAGAGGAGAGGTCGGTGAAAGAAAGAGAGAAGTTCTTGTTTTCTTGACTTCTTGATGTGATCTGATTTGATCGACTCAATATATAATTTCTGTTTCTGTTATTATTTTAACTAGAGTCGTGAGCAAGTGCCTAAAGATTCCACTCATTAGCATTATTTCGCAAGAATAAAACCAACCAACAATCCGATAACCCTAAAGATCCAAGTAACCAACCAGAGAATAATATTTTAACTAGAGTCGTGAACAAGGAGCAATTGAACCAATCTATATATTAATTAGTTCAAATTATTTTTGGTTTTAATATATACCGTAAAGAGTTTAATATTTCTAAATCTTATAGGTTTGGCTCTCTTTAGGCTTTTCTAGCACTGTACTTCATTTTTTTTTTACAAATACGGTATTTATTTATTTACTCTATTCCTTGTTCAATTTTTTTGGGGGAAATTAGGGTCTGTAACCATAAAAAACAAGCAAAATTAAAAAAATGACCATAAATTTTTTTGCCTCCATTTTATATTCATTAAACCATTTAAAAGAATAATGGAAAATTTAAAAAATTGTCTTTATAATTGTTCTCCTGATTTGTAATAGAGAGATTTCAGACCGCAACAAAAAAAATAAAAAATAATAATGGATAGCTACATTACCGATCCAAAATATCCGAATATCCTTAAATTTAGAATATTTAATCCATCCCAGCCCTTGTATAAACCATATCTCAACTAAATAAATCCATTTTGTAAGCGCAATGTCTCAAATGTTTGAATTCGAACTGATCCACTGGGTACGTATAGGATTCTTTTTGTAGATAAGAAAAGTCGTGTTAGTATCACAAGGAACACCTAACTTTTTCACTTTTTTTTGTTTTATACTGTTTAGGTATTATTACCTGTTAGTTTTGCGTTCTCGTAATTCTGTATATCCCAATATACACATTCATTGGTATCGTTTAAATATCCTAATATTTGTGTTTTATAAATCTCAATTAACCTTTAAGACAAAACACGTACTAATTTTTGGATTTTGCAGTGTTTAGATAAAATTCACAATGAGCAGAAAAATCAAGGTTGTAATGGAACTCAGGCTTTATAGTTTCGACCAACAAGACAATAATTGATGGGTATGACAGAGTAGTTATCATAGAAATCAATGAAAATCATTCGGGAAAAAAAAATCTAACTTGTAAATTGGAGAGAATATGAACTAACTATAAATCATCTTTCAACAAGCGAAAAAAAGAAAAATATCCAAAGGCATCAACACATACCCTAGTTCGAATCCTACTTATAACTGCAATTACTATAACGAATCGTAAATCCTAAAGAGATTAAATGTCCAATGGATCTAAACATCTTAGCCATATGAAAAAAATATGCAATATTGTCAAATAAGCATAAGAGATCTGATCCAAACGGTATATTGGTTCAAGGTTGGGGCGTAGAGAGCATTTTTAGCTAATAGCTTTCGTTAACCCTCAAGCTATGGCTCTCCTTAACTCATAAGGGATCCAATCCCTCTTTTCAAAATTAAGACTGCATGCCCTTTGTCTCTTCTTTAATTTCCTTATCTATCTCTAAGTCTTTCTTGATGTCAATGGTGTCCATTAGATGAGAACGTTACAAATGGACGATGATGATCATGGTGAGCATGTCATGAGTTCCTCAAGTCCCATGAAGGATACGTATTAATAACTCACTTTTTTTTCCCATTCAATCTTTCTTTTAGCACATGTTTCTTTTTTTTTGCAGTCGAATTATTCCTTGCGTGAGGTGCCTATGCCATTAGTTGTCACTTTGATTTAATTTGTTAGATACAATTTCAACCGGTCATGTAGCCGGCCCTGTACTCATTGGGATGATGCAATGGAATTGGGCCCCGACTTTTTTTCTTCATTTTTTTGCCACCAATTTTTTCATTTAAGGACTCCCAATTTTTTTTTTTCATTTTTGGCCAAAAAAACAAAAAATTGCCATGGAGCCCCTAAAATGTCAGGTCCGGCTGCTGTATCTTTGCAGAGAATGTTTTAAAACGCTTAGTCAAAAAAATGATAAGATGAAGAATATTAGGACAAATGCCCATCACACGTATTGACGTAATGCTCTATCGGTTAAGTTCCGTTTATAGATTCACACGTTTATTCTTTTCTTGTTTTTTTTGTTAATCACAATTCTTTGTATGGCCTAGCATGCGAATTCGGTTACTTCGGATAATTCGGTTCGAGTAGTTCGGTTTTTTGGTTAGTTCAGTTTTCAAAAATCTTGCCGAAAATATCCGAATAATATATCGGTTAGGTTCGGTTCGGTTATCGGATAGTTCGGTTATTTTTTATAACCGAAAATAACCGAAATGTTGGTAAATTTAGTTTAATTCGGATAGTTTCGGGTATTTTCGGTTATTTCGGGTATTTTTGGTTATTTTCGGGTATTTTTGGTTATTTCGGGTAGTTTCGGTTATGTCGGGTATTTTCGGTTACTCCGGGTAATTCGGTTCGTTTATTTTTGGGTATTTTCGGTTATTTTCAAAAAAAAATTCAAAAACATTACAAAAAACTTAATTTTATTTTTTAATTTTGGTTAACCGATCGGTTCGACGGAACCAAACCGAACCGAACCGAAATTAATTTTGAAATGTTGCTAAAAATAACCGAACCATAACCGAAATTACAAAATGTCGGTTCGGTTCGGTTTAAAGTCGCAGGCCTAGGCCTAATTGTTAATCTTTTCTCTCAGTAAAATGCTATGGCAAATATTTGTGTTTGTAAGACGTAACTATCATGTATAAACATATTTGATAGTGTGCAACAAAGTTTCTATATAGCAAGGGCCCTTGAAAATTATGTGGTATATGCTGCTAAAGGTTGTGTTCTTGTTCTAGTATTTTCTTAATTTAAAAAAGTACATTTTAATATATAAATATCCCTTATATATTAATTGAGAAGGACTGGAAAAAAAAACCTTGGTTTCATATGTGATTTACAAATGTGTCATTGCTGAGGTGTCATCAATATAGAGTTTCTCAAGACTTTTATAAAAAAAGTTTAACTTACTAGAATAATTACGTTAGTGCCATTCACATTAAATCATTGCATAATCATATAAATTTCATTATGATATTTTATATACACTGTTAAATCAATATTAGTTTCTAATTTATTTTAATTTCTAAAATTTAAATTTTATCTTCGAGTTTTTTATTATTATTTTGACAAATGTTATTCTTACAAGTTTCATGTTTACTTGCCCAATTTTGTTTTGTTTTTTGAAAAATCTTTTAGTTATATTTCATTTCATACAAATTTTTGCATTTTCAAATTCAAATTATAATATGAAATCTAGCCTTCATATTATTGTTATGATTATTGAGATATAAATCGTATATTATAGTTCACACACACATACTAATGATTATTGAGATATAAATCGTATAATATAGTTTGATGTTAATGGTTTCATCAAACTATATTCTAATTTGATATATTTTGATGCTAATATAGTTTGATGCTAATGGTTTATATATTTTCGCTATTGATAATTAAAAATTAAATACAAATTTACGTTATATGATTGAAGAGACATTTTATTTTGAATTCTCATTCATATCTTCTTAATAAGTGAGAAACCCTTAATTTGAGCACTATATAACACTATGGTACATAATCATTTCATTCATCAATTACACAACATCATTAACACACAAACCCCATCAAATATAAACAAGGTCTATTATATCATTGTGGCTCAAAATAGTTTACAAAAGACCTATATATTTGATTCAAAATTTTAAATTCTTCTATTCCATATTATCATTTTAAACTCGGATATTACAAAATTTTCATAGATATCTCAATCTGCGCAATGCGCGGGTTATTACCTAGTATTATATATATTATCAATCTTTTTTTTTGATCGAATATATTATCAAACTTCGTTTTAAGAATATAACCGAACGTAACCAAAATTTATATTTAGCCGGAAGCATTGTAGTCCAGTGGTTTGTCACTGTTGACAGCTGTCCAGGCATCCTGGGTTCGACCCAGCCTAGCCTCGTTTGTGAGGGATTTAATGTAAGACGACAAAAAAAAAATCAAAATTTATTATTATGACCCTGTTCGTTTTTGTAGTTGGAGCGTCACGATGCTGCGTCTAAATGTTGTTCGATTTTTTTTTTTGATAAGGTGTTCGATTTTGTTTTTGGCATTTGCATCCAAATTTTGCATCTGGATGTAAAAATGTTTGTTTTTGAATTTGTAATAGCATTTAGATGCTGCTAACAAAAAAACACCAAAAAGGACACATTGTATGTTAGTAATTTGTTTTTTGATTTTAATTCGTATATCCAATTAAATAATTATTTAATAGTTATATGAACTAAATAATTTAGTTAATTTCAGAAAATAATTTTAACTACCTTTTTAATAATTATAAATATAATTTTGCGGTTTTTGTGAAAAAACGTGATTTTTACAGTTTTGGCGGGAAAACATGATTTTTACGGTTTTGGTAGGAAACGTGAATTTTATGGTTTTGACGAGAAACACGATTTTTACGGTTTTGGCAGGAAACATGATTTTTGCGGTTTTTGCGGTAAAACGTGATTTTGCGGTTTTGGCGGAAAAACGTGATTTTGTGATTTTGCGGGAAAGCGTGATTTTGCGGGTTTGGCGAGAAAACGTGAGTATGCAGTTTTGGCGAGAAAATGTGATTTTGCGGGTTTGGCGAGAAACGTGATGTTGCGCTTTTGGCGAGAAACATGATTTTTACGGTTTTGGCGGGAAACATGATTTTTTGCTTTTTTGCGGTTTGCACGGGAAAACGTGATTTTGGTGGGAAATCGTGATTTTGCGGTTTAGGCAGAAAACGTGATTTTGCGGTTTTGGCGAAAAACGTGATTTTGTGATTTTGGCGAGAAAATGCGATTTTGCGGTTTTGGCGGGAAACGTCATTTTGCGGTTTTGACGGTTTTGGCGTGAAACATGATTTTACGGTTCTGGCGGGAAAACGTGATTTTTGGTTTTAGCAAAAACGTGATTTTGTGGTTTTGGCGGAAAAACATTATTTTTGCGATTTTGGTGGGAAACATGATTTTTTACGGTTTTGGCGGGAAACATGTTTTTTTTTTTAAACGGAAAACGTATTTTTACGGTTTTGGCAAAAAATATACAATATTACTTAACATAAATAATCAATCAAAATTGTTTATTATATTTAAGGGTATTTTGGTCCTTTGGTTTTTAAAATGCAAAATTTGCATCCAAACTCTACTTTTTGTAGCATCTCAAATATATAGATTTTTTAGATGCAATTGATTTTGCATCCAAATGCAAATTTTAAAGTGTCCAAACGAACAACATTTGAGCATTTGCATCTAGATGCAGCGTCCAAGCCACAAAAACGAACATGGCCTATGTTGTGTTTGCAATTTCCAAAAGAAAACCATTGGACATTAACATGCAAACGCAAAATGCAAATACAAACCAAACTAAAATCAATAGTCTAACATAATCAAAGACGAAGACGAGATGAAAATGACAAATAAATCTAATTTTTTCTAATTTTATTTAATCTAAATATTTGATTTTGAAAAAGGAAAATAGGATTTTTAATATATTTTTAGATAAAATCCGAATATATTCATTTTAAAAAAGAAAATATGATTTTTAATTATTTATTTAAGAAAATCAATACAATAAAATTTCTTGTACCTCTCCGGGAGAGGTCACATCAGCTCTTTGTGTAATGAGAAGTTAACACATCATTAAAAAATGGAAAAATGCCATTTAAATCCTCAACTTTTAAAATTCGGCCATTAAAAGCACGAACTATCGGGTTGTCCATTTAAATCCTCAATTTTCGTTGACTTTGTTTTTAAATCCTCAACTTTCGTTGACTTTGTTTTTAAATCACAAACTTTGTTTGACTCGGCCAAAATATGCACGTCGTTAAGTCTCCGTTCAGAATTTCCATTAAACAGAAAACGACGTCGTTTTGTTTTAAAATTAAAACGGAAAAAGGCCATTTAAATCTTCAACTTTCAAAATTCGGCCATTAAAAGCACGAACTATCGGAAAAATGCCATTTAAATCCTCAACTTTCGTTGACTCGCCCAAAAAGAGCACGGCGTTAAGTCCGTAAACAGAACGGATTAACGGGGTTACAATTCCGTTAAAACTTAAGGTTAACTCATACGACGTCGTTTTAAAATCCCCTACTTTCTTTGACTCGTGTTACGGAAAAGGATATTCTCCTATTTTATAGATAGCATATCTTATGTGTATATTCTTTATATTTTTGCTTATCAAGTTCCTTGTACTATATATATATACCTTTGGGGCGTACATAATAAGAGACAGATTCACATAGATTTACATGGTATCAGAGCTAAGGGAAAATTCTAAAACCCTAGATCTCTAAAAACTCAAATCAAAACTCTCTACTAAAATTCTCTACTACTACTAATCTTTTACCTCTCGATGGTTGATGAATTACGCACCATTGTTCCTACGGAGACCATCTCGTCTTCTCCTTATCATCTCTCTTCCTCGGACCACCCCCATCACGTTTTGACTCCTATGCTTCTTACCGGTGAAAATTATGAGAAGTGGGCCAAGATTGCACGCAACAATCTTGTGGCAAAGCACAAGCTCGGCTTTATTGATGGGTCCTTATCCAAACCCGCCTCTACCTCTACAGATTACCAACGTTGGATCCAAACCAATTCGATGATTTGTGGATGGCTCTACGCGAGTTTTGACCCTAAGGTTCAGAAAGCAATATCGTTTGTAAATAATGCTAAAACTATGTGGGATAATCTTAAGACCCGTTACTCTATTGGGAATGCTTCCCGAGTTCACCAAATCAAAGCCTCGATTGTTGGATGCAGTCAAGACGGGCAAGATGTTGCGGACTATTTTGGAAAACTCAAGGTCATGTGGGATGATCTCGATGACTTTGAGCCTTTCATCGATTGTTGCTGTAACAATTCTACGTGTGCAAAACAGCTGAAGCACGTGCAACGCCGGGATTTGGAGCGAATACATCAATTCCTTATGGGACTTGTGATAGTTTCATAATTTAGTCCATTTTAGTATACATTTTAGTTAGCATTTTGTGACTTTTTGCATTCATTTCATTGTTTTTGGTCTAGTTTGCATCCATTTTAGAGTTAGTGAGTCTTAGGTTAGTTTTTGCATATGTTTGTGTGCTATGGAGTCTTTTAGGAACCATTTGGAGCTTATGGAATCATTTTGGAGCTTAGAGCAAGATCATGGGGCAAAATAAACCCAAACAATCAAGAAAAATGCAGAAGCCATCCGATGTGCTCTAAAGATTGGGTCAGAAGAAGCTCTTGCGCTCAGATTAAGCTTTGGAACACTTGATAAAGTTTGTAGGTAATTGAGTCATCTTTCCAACGGACGTTGTTTCATCAAGTTCTGAGCTGTATTGCGGAAGTTATCACCATTTCACTGAGCATACGTCCGTCTGGCGCGCGAATGAGCTACATGGAGCTCACAGCGGCGTACCGCAGCGGTCTACAGTGACCGCTGCGGATCCTCCCGACGAAAAAAAACCGAGATTCACAGCGGGCATGCAGCGGTCAACTCCACACCGCTGTGGGACCCTCCAGAGCAAAAATGTAGAAACCGTCCGAAGTGCTTCAAAGATCGACTCATATGAACAGTTTCCATTCGGATTTAGCTTCGGCGGTCTTCATGAAAGTTGTAGCTATGTGAGTTGGCCTTCCAATGGAACCGGTTTCAAGTCATTCCGATCTGGGGTTAGAGAGATACGACAACTTTAGTAAGCGCATGTCCGCCTGGCCTGCAAACGGAGCAAAACCGGAAATCCACAGCGGCCAGCTGCACCGGGCAACTGTAGACCGCTGCAACCTACGACCTGCTTTGATATTTAGGCCAAAAACCTTGTTGTTTGAGGATATATCTCATTTTAACTTCTCAAAAACACTCTTCTTAGAGAGAGTTTGGAGTTTTTAAGAGATTCTTGGTGTTTTTATGAAAGTTCTTGTTTGTTTTCATCTATCTATCTATTTCTAATCATCTAACCATGAATCTAAACACCTCCTACATAAGATTTGTTGAGATTATCATGGTTTGTGAGTAGTTTCTTTAGAACTTTGGGTATGGTAGATTAAGATGTTTTCTTGCTAAATCATGATGCTTACGACTTAGTTTATGAAGAATCCTTACTTGTTAGGTGTGATTAATGCTAGATTAGCCTTGACAAAGTTGATTTAGAACTTAAGGAATTTCATGCCCGGAAGGTGTTCGATGAAATTCCTCAACCAAACTTAGCAAGTGTTTTACATTCCTAGCCTATGGAAATAGATGTCTAGGGTGTTTAATGGCTATTTAGACTTGAGATTAATGCTTGTTGATCATTTAATTGCAAATGGAAGTTTGTTCTCAGTTAAGTGATTAGTGAAGTGATTATTTTCATGGAAGTGGATTAGTCTAAATTAGTGATCTAAGGCCTAAGGATTAGCATTGTTTGAGTATCATGGTTTAGCTAGAGAATGTCCAAGTCGATTACCATTACCCGAAGTTCGTTTGCTTATTCTTGTTTAAATCGTTTTCGTTACGTTTTAGTTCAAAACTTGTTAGTCTTTTAATTACCTTTGTTATATGCTTGGTTATTTATTATCTTGTCTTTAAATTGATTAGGATCATTAGAAAACCTTTATTTGATTAGCTTAGATTAAGAAGTGTCTCGTATTCTCTGTGTGTTGTTCTCGTGCCTCCTTGTGGATTCGATCCCTAAGTGCTACAATGACATACCATTAGATTGTGGTATTGTGCACAATGGGTTAATTGTGCGAACCGTAAAAAGTTCACTATCAATTTGGCGCCGTTGCCGGGGAGGTTTAGCAATAGCCATAGGGATTATGACTCTTTTTGAGACTAAGTTTTATTTTTCTTTGTTTACTAATATTTCCACCTTGTTTGCTCTTCTCTCTATAGGTGCATGAACTTTCAAAGGCGAGGTATGAATATGAATCTAGCACCACCGGTTAGAGATGCAAATGAGAACCGAGAAGAGGTTGCTCAAAGGATTAGAGCACCGAGGTTGATTGGAGCGGGTGATGCTCCCAACGCCCATGGAAATCGCGCCGGTATACATCCACCACCGGTGGAGAGTAATAATTTTGAGATCAAGGCGAGTCTCATTTCCATGGTGCAAGGAAACAAGTTCCACGGTTTACCGGTGGAGGATCCCTTAGACCACTTGGATCAATTCGATCGAATTTGTGGAATGGTCAAGATCAATGGAGTCTCGGAAGATGGGTTCAAGCTTCGATTGTTTCCATGCTCTCTTGGAGACAAAGCCCACCAATGGGAAAAGAACCTACCTCAAGGATCCATCACTTCTTGGGATCAATGTAAGAAAGCCTTTCTTGCCAAGTTCTTCTCTACTACAAGAACATCAAAGTTAAGAAACGAGATCTCGAGCTTCACTCAAAAAGGGAATGAGAGCTTTTGTGAAGCGTGGGAACGATTCAAAGGCTACACAATGCAATGCCCACACCATGGCTTCTCCGAAGAATCGCTCTTAAGCACTCTATACCGAGGAGTTTTGCCCAAGTTTAGGATGCTTCTTGATACCGCAAGCAATGGCAACTTCTTGGGAAAAGAAGTTGATGATGGGATGGAGCTCGTTGAGAATCTTGCCCAAAGCAATGGGAATTATGGTGAGGATTATGATATAGCTTTGAGAGGAAGTGGAGAATATGAGGACCGAACAAGAAGGGAGATGAAAGCCCTAAATGAGAAGTTAGACAAGGTCTTGGAAGCCACACAAAGGCGAGTGAACTATGTAGGGGATTGCAAAGGTTACCAAGAGGAAGTTCACTTTGTGGGAAACCAAGGCGGTTACCCAAGCAAACCATCTTTTGCACCGCAACCGCAACAAGGGCAAATAAGCAACTCGACACAACAAGATGTCGAAATGAAGGGTATGCTTCAACAACTCTTGACGGGCCAAGCTCATGGAGCAAATGAGTTGAATAAGAAGATGGCCGAGATTCACACTAAGGTGGATTGCTCATACAACGATCTCAACGCAAAATTTGAAGATCTATCCTCTAGAATCAAACACTTGGATCAACAACGCACTCAAGGAGATTCCGATTCTAGTAGACCCATGGAGAAACTAAAGGGCAAAATCGATGCAAACCCAATGGAGTATTGCAATGTTATCCTCTCAAGTGACGAGATTGAAGAAGCTATACGAGAGATCAAGAGAGTTCTCCATGAATCCAAAGACGAAGTCGTAGTGGTTTCTAGCAACAAAGTAGTTGAGAAAAGAGATGTGGAGGCCAAGACAATTGTGAGGAAAGAGACTTCTTGCATTGAACCTCCTCAACGTGAGCCTAAATCGATTCCCAAGCTTGGAAATCCGGGTAAATTTGTCATCTCTTGCTCCCTTGGTGATTTGAATGTTGATGACGCCATGTGTGATTCGGGATCAAGCGTGAATGTGATGTCACTTGAATTGGTGAAGAGTCTTGAAATCAAGAGCATGAAGCACCACCCATCACACATCACTTTTGGAGATTCTTCTTCTAAGCAACCACTTGGCATTGTTGAAGATTATCCTCTCAAGATCGGAAATTGTCTCATTCCAACCGACTTCATAGTTATGAAGATTAAGCAAACCAGCAAACTCCCGCTCCTCCTTGGAACTCCATTCCTCAATACCACCGGTGCAAGCATGGACTTCCAAAACAAGAAGGTCGTTCTCAAGAACGTGAATGACAAAGTCTTCTATTCCATGAAGCCCTCTTCCACAAAACTTTGTGGCACCATTGTTTGTAAGGATGATGAAGTGGAAGTTAAAAAGGTTGAGTATGTGGGAAGTTGTGAGAAGATGAATTTGGTTTCACCCCCAAAAGCTTGTAAAAAGAAGAAAGATTCTCATGAAGGGAAAGCTTTGGGTTATGGTAATGTTGAAGAAGCCTTAGCGCTGGATGGTGTTTGCTTGGAATATCTTTTCCATACCGCTATGGAAAATGAGGTTGAGAGTATAAATGTTCAAAAGAAGGGTAAGGACACTAAGACCAAAAAGAAGAAACCCAATGATACCCACCCTCCCACTCTTGTCAAAGGCATGACGAGCAAGCCTAATGAGGTTAGATCATTTTTTCCCAAACTCGCCACTATGACATTGACACCGTGGAGATATGAAGATGGTGTGGTTGAGTACAAGATCAAGTGTAAGGGAAGGTCAAAACCTTTTGCCATGGTTAGAGCAATCATCACACCCGAACTTAAAGAAAAAGGTCCAACGGGAATTCAAGAGATCATGAGCAAGGTTCTCACACTCAAGCTCGAAGACCCGCCATGGAGTTCCACTACTCCTTCTCTCCAAGCCTAAAACGGTTTGAAACGTCAAGCGTAGCGACGTAAAACAAGCGCTCTTGGGAGGCATTCCCATGACTATCTTTGTATATATTTTCGTTCTTTCTTGTTCCTTTTGATGTTTTTGTTTGATGTTTATAGTTTTCTTGGGTCCAAGGTCGTGGTGCTTAATGCATGAATGGGTAGAGCTACAGCACGTCACACTCCTCTCCAATCCAAAGGTATGATCCAAACTCCATTTCATTGTACATATTTTTGCATATTTTTACCTTCTCTTTGATTTGTGTTGCACCGAGACGTTGCAATTCAAGTTCGGGGGAAGGATTTGTGTCTTTTGATATTGTGTTTTGTGATCTTATTTTTCTTTTTGCATATTTGAGTCTCATTCATTCATATAAGTGCATATAAAAACCATTAAAAAAAAAAAATATTTAGTTGCATTTTGCATGTTTAAGATTGAGTCTAGATGCATATAGGTGTGCATTCACTTGCATTGAGAGAATTATCCATGTAGAATATAAACTTAAGAGCTTGAATTAATGCCCTCGTTAGGAGTTCTTTGATGCATTTGAGCGATCACGAAGTTAAGGATGATCCATGCTTTGATCTTGCGGTTTGAATGTTTTTGTCTTGGTTGAAGCATGCTTTGAATTGAATCTAACTCTATCTACATGAACTTTAATCTTGACTTGAAATTATCATGCTTGTACATTGAAAAGTTGAACTCATGGATGTCATATACATATTTGAGCTATCTTACCCCTTTTTACCACTCTCTTGTTAGCTCAAATAGCTGATTCCCATATTTGGAACGGTTAACCACACCCTTAACTAAGCCTTTCCTTCAAGCCTTCATCTCTTGTGTGTGTCGTGAGGCCTAATTTTGAATGAACTTAGCAAAAAGTGTTGAGTTTGGAACGACAAGGAGTTGATAGATAGGTTGGTGATTTGGGTGTTGATGTAAAGAAAAGAAAGTGTGGAGAAAGGAAAAGATTGAGAAAAAGGATCGGGGAAAGTAAAAAGTTTGGATTGGTTGGCATGAAAATGTGAAATAGCTCTAGGTGTTGAAAGTATAAGTCTCTATGTGTGTAAAAGAAAGAAAGAGCCAAAAAGAAAAAAAAAATATATATGGCTAATGCATCTAAATGATGATTGAGAGACTAGTTATGAAAATGAAAAAGAGCTAAAAGAAAAAGATGAAGAGTCAATCCATTTGTTGAAAGAGAAGAAGAAAAGAAATGTGGTCTAAGAAGGCAAAATGCCTTGTGATATGGGTAGTTTAGGAATGGATCTTGATGGGTTTAGAAATAGGAGTGGAGTTCATATTGGGGCATTGGGTAGACGGATGTCATCCTTGTACGCATCAATTGTTCTTTACTCTTAGCATTTTGCCAAAGTTCATTCTTTCGTGAGAGATCCCATTGCATTGGAATACCCACATGATTGAGATCATTTTTATCTCAAAACCTTTTCCCTAAGCCAAATGAGTTCACTTGATTTTTATTAAGCATGATTCACCATTGTACTTAATGAATGTTAAAGAGTTAGAGGATATGATTACTTGTAGATGCTAAGGCTTAGACCAATTCGTATAGCGACGAGTATGGCTAAATCTTTTGAATTAGAGGTTGTTTGTGCATCACATAACTACTCTCAAGGGCATTGAATTAAATTCTTTTGTTAATATTCTCGGATATGATCTCTCGCATTCCAACCTCTTCTTCGACTTGTTCTTGTTTGTTTGCTTGCGGACAAGCAAAAGGCAAGTTCGGGGGAGTTGATAGTTTCATAATTTAGTCCATTTTAGTATACATTTTAGTTAGCATTTTGTGACTTTTTGCATTCATTTCATTGTTTTTGGTCTAGTTTGCATCCATTTTAGAGTTAGTGAGTCTTAGGTTAGTTTTTGCATATGTTTGTGTGCTATGGAGTCTTTTAGGAACCATTTGGAGCTTATGGAATCATTTTGGAGCTTAGAGCAAGATCATGGGGCAAAATAAACCCAAACAATCAAGAAAAATGCAGAAGCCATCCGATGTGCTCTAAAGATTGGGTCAGAAGAAGCTCTTGCGCTCAGATTAAGCTTTGGAACACTTGATAAAGTTTGTAGGTAATTGAGTCATCTTTCCAACGGACGTTGTTTCATCAAGTTCTGAGCTGTATTGCGGAAGTTATCACCATTTCACTGAGCATACGTCCGTCTGGCGCGTGAATGAGCTACATGGAGCTCACAGCGGCGTACCGCAGCGGTCTACAGTGACCGCTGCGGATCCTCCCGACGAAAAAAAACCGAGATTCACAGCGGGCATGCAGCGGTCAACTCCACACCGCTGTGGGACCCTCCAGAGCAAAAATGTAGAAACCGTCCGAAGTGCTTCAAAGATCGACTCATATGAACAGTTTCCATTCGGATTTAGCTTCGGCGGTCTTCATGAAAGTTGTAGCTATGTGAGTTGGCCTTCCAATGGAACCGGTTTCAAGTCATTCCGATCTGGGGTTAGAGAGATACGACAACTTTAGTAAGCGCATGTCCGCCTGGCCTGCAAACGGAGCAAAACCGGAAATCCACAGCGGCCAGCTGCACCGGGCAACTGTAGACCGCTGCAACCTACGACCTGCTTTGATATTTAGGCCAAAAACCTTGTTGTTTGAGGATATATCTCATTTTAACTTCTCAAAAACACTCTTCTTAGAGAGAGTTTGGAGTTTTTAAGAGATTCTTGGTGTTTTTATGAAAGTTCTTGTTTGTTTTCATCTATCTATCTATTTCTAATCATCTAACCATGAATCTAAACACCTCCTACATAAGATTTGTTGAGATTATCATGGTTTGTGAGTAGTTTCTTTAGAACTTTGGGTATGGTAGATTAAGATGTTTTCTTGCTAAATCATGATGCTTACGACTTAGTTTATGAAGAATCCTTACTTGTTAGGTGTGATTAATGCTAGATTAGCCTTGACAAAGTTGATTTAGAACTTAAGGAATTTCATGCCCGGAAGGTGTTCGATGAAATTCCTCAACCAAACTTAGCAAGTGTTTTACATTCCTAGCCTATGGAAATAGATGTCTAGGGTGTTTAATGGCTATTTAGACTTGAGATTAATGCTTGTTGATCATTTAATTGCAAATGGAAGTTTGTTCTCAGTTAAGTGATTAGTGAAGTGATTATTTTCATGGAAGTGGATTAGTCTAAATTAGTGATCTAAGGCCTAAGGATTAGCATTGTTTGAGTATCATGGTTTAGCTAGAGAATGTCCAAGTCGATTACCATTACCCGAAGTTCGTTTGCTTATTCTTGTTTAAATCGTTTTCGTTACGTTTTAGTTCAAAACTTGTTAGTCTTTTAATTACCTTTGTTATATGCTTGGTTATTTATTATCTTGTCTTTAAATTGATTAGGATCATTAGAAAACCTTTATTTGATTAGCTTAGATTAAGAAGTGTCTCGTATTCTCTGTGTGTTGTTCTCGTGCCTCCTTGTGGATTCGATCCCTAAGTGCTACAATGACATACCATTAGATTGTGGTATTGTGCACAATGGGTTAATTGTGCGAACCGTAAAAAGTTCACTATCAACTTGATGCGTCTCGTTTCGGCACTACCCGGACTAATATTCTTAGTCGTCTAAATCACGACATTGATATGTCCCTAGATCAAATCTACTCTGAAGTCGTCTCTGAAGAACGACACCATACCGTTACTCGAAGCAAAGAGGAACGGATCGAAGCTGTTGGTTTTGCGGTCAAATCTGGTGTCAATGCCATTGCCTCGGTCGCACGCTCCAATCAAGGATCGTGCACACACTGCGGGAGAAACAATCACTCCGTCGAAACCTGTTTTCAACTTCACGGTGTACCCGAATGGCACACTGAGAAGCATGGTGACTCTCACGGTTACTCTCGATTCGATACTCCTAGAGGACGTGGCCGAGGATCTCAGCGAGGCAGAGGACGCAGTCGCTCTTCCTACAGAGCAAACAATGCTCAAGTTGGTCACGATGATGAGGTTCCAGACCTTCCTGGTGTCTCTAAAGAAACATGGTCCGCGATTGTCAATTTACTAAAATCTGATCCCTCACACAGTCACGATAAACTCTCTGGTAAGCGACTTTGTGTTGAAATTTTACTTGACTCTGGAGCATCTCACCATATGACCGGTGATGATGATCTGCTGATGGATGTTCATGAGATTCCTCGAAGTATCATAGTTCTCGCAAATGGAAAACATACGTTTGCTACGAAAGAGGGAACATTACACCTTGGAGATCATATTCGACTCACCCGTGTGTTATTTGTTCCTGATCTATCATGCACTCTCATCTCTCTAGCACGCCTACTCCGTGAGATGTCTTGTTTTGCCGTTTTCACTGACAATCTGTGTGTTATACAGGACCGCACTTTGAAGATGCTGATTGGAGCAGGTGACGAGAGAGAGGGGGTTTATCATTTTCGTGGTGTCGTTTCGGCTAAGGCTCATAGTGTTCAGCAATCAAGCAAGAGTCTGTGGCATCAACGATTGGGACACCCGTCTACGAAGATTCTATCAAGTTTCTTATCTAGCTTATCGGATTTTGATCATTCTCATAGTGATAGTAGTGATTTCTGCGAAGTTTGTATTCAAGCTAAACAAACAAGAAGTGTTTTTCCTGAAAGTATTAATAAAGCAGAGGCATGTTTTTCTTTGATTCATTGCGATGTTTGGGGACCATATAAGCTTCCTTCTACGTGTGGAGCACACTACTTTCTCACTATCGTCGACGATCATTCTCGTGCTGTGTGGACGTATCTTCTCCTCGTCAAAGTGATGTCGCTACACTCCTTAAGCAATTTGTCGCAATGGCTTCAAAGCAGTTTGGGAAATTGGTTAAAACCGTAAGGAGCGACAATGGCAGTGAGTTCCTTGCCCTTCGCTCATACTTTAAAGAACAAGGCATTGCACATCAGACATCGTGCGTGTACACTCCACAACAAAATGGTCGTGTAGAACGCAAGCATCGCCATATCCTCAACATGGCACGCTCTCTTCTTTTCCAAGCTAAGTTACCCATTAAGTTTTGGGGAGAAAGCATCCTCACGGCTGCCTACCTGATCAACCGGACCCCCACTCCTCTATTAAACGGTCGGACACCTTATGAAATTCTTCACTCATCTTCTCCTCTCTATGATCATCTTAAAGTGTTCGGTTGCCTATGTTTTGCTAAACGTCATTCCGCTCAACGCGACAAGTTTCAAGAAAAGGGACGAAAATGCATCTTTATGGGCTATCCTCATAACCAAAAAGGGTGGCGAGTCTATGACATTGAGCGACAAGACTTCTTCATCTCTCGTGACGTTATCTTCCAAGAAAGCACTTTCCCGTACTCGGACTCTGTTATTTCCGTCTCTATACCGAATGTTACACCTCCTGTTATCGTCCCTACTGATGAAGATGTTCAAATTGTGGTTTCTACGCCAATCATCGATAAGGGGAGTTTGCCATCTGATCCCTCTTCACCTATCCCATCGTCTTCTCCCTCGGCTGAAATCAACTCGCTTGCGTCTAACGATGTCTCTCCTATACTTGATCTTGGCACCGAACCACTTGGACGTGGTCACCGGGAACGCACACGATATGTTCTTCTTGAGCCATATTATACCTACTCTACTCGCTATGATAAAACCCTCGTCTCTCTCAACACCGACTCCTCTCCCGCATCTTCAGGTACATGTTTCTATCCTATCTCTCACTTTGTTTCATGTGACAAGTTCAGCTCTAGTCATCAACGCTTCCTAGCAGCCATGACATTGGTAGATGAACCCGTCACATATAAACAAGCTGTTCAGATTCTTGAATGGCGTGAAGCAATGCGTAAGGAGATAGACGCTTTGGAATTAAATGAAACATGGACACTTGAACGTTTGCCTCCAGGTGCTAAAGCTCTCGGTTCAAAATGGGTATATCGCTTGAAGTTTAAATCGGATGGCACTCTTGAACGTTATAAGGCACGACTTGTTGCCCTTGGGAACCATCAACAAGAAGGCGTGGATTGTTTTGAAACATTCGCACCTGTAGCCAAGATGCAAACTGTGCGAGTTCTTCTAAGTGTCGCTGCGGTAAAAAATTGGGAACTTTACCAGATGGATGTCCACAATGCCTTCTTACACGGTGACCTTGACGAAGATATCTACATGAAACCACCTCCGGGATTTCTTCCAGACGATCCATCCCTTGTATGTAAGCTGAAAAAATCAATTTACGGTCTTCGTCAAGCGCCTAGATGCTGGTTTTCGAAACTATCTACTGCATTACTTGACTATGGCTTTTTTCGGTCTCACAAGGACAACTCCTTGTTCGCCTATACTCGTGGTTCTGTGGTACTTCATGTGCTAGTTTATGTGGATGACTTGATCGTATGTGGTAATGATTCTGCGGTCATCACCTCCTTTAAATCATACCTTAGTCGTTGTTTCAAGATGAAGGATCTTGGCTTGTTAAAGTATTTTCTTGGTATTGAGGTGGCACGCGGCCCTGATGGTATTTTTCTCTCTCAAAGAAAATATTGTCTTGATATTATCGATGAGTGCGGTCTCTCTGGTTCTCGCCCTGTTGACACACCGTTGGAACAACAACACAAGCTGTTATCATCTACTAGTCAACCGTATTCTGCCCCTGATCAGTATCGTCGTCTTGTCGGACGCCTCGTTTATCTCACTCACACTTGACCAGAACTGAGCTACGCAGTTAACATTCTCGCTCAGTTCATGCAAACTCCGCTTGACGATCATTGGCAATCTGCGCGACGGTTGGTACGTTACTTGAAGAACGCACCAGGTCAAGGCATTGTCCTATCTTCTACTTCTCCGCTTCAAGTCAATGCCTATTGCGACTCTGATTTCAATGCTTGTCCGGCTACGCGTCGCTCGCTTACTGGATATATGGTTATGCTCGGTGATTCACCTATCAATTGGAAGACTAAGAAACAAGCAAGGGTATCTCTCTCATCCGCAGAAGCGGAATACCGCGCTATGGTTATGACATGTAAAGAGCTGCTCTGGTTGAAGGAAGTTCTCGCCTTTCTCGGCATCTCTCACTCTCAGCCCATGCGTCTTCACTGCGATAGTCAAGCTGCTCTTCACATTGCGGCAAATTCGGTCTTCCATGAACGGACAAAGCATATAGAAGGGGATTGTCACTTTATTCGAGATGAGATCACTGCCGGGACACTTGCTACATCCTATATCTCTACTACTGAGCAACCGGCAGATATTTTTACCAAAGAACTTGGTCGTGATCAATTTAGTTATTTACGGTCCAAGCTGGGTGTTCTTGACTTACACGCTCCATCTTGAGGGGGAGTGTTACGGAAAAGGATATTCTCCTATTTTATAGATAGCATATCTTATGTGTATATTCTTTATATTTTTGCTTATCAAGTTCCTTGTACTATATATATACCTTTGGGGCGTACATAATAAGAGACAGATTCACAGAGATTTACAACTCGGCCAAAAAAAGCACGATGTTAAGTCCGTAAACGGAACGGATTAACGGAGTTACAATTCCGTTGAAACTTAAGGTTAACTCATTAAGTCGTACCGGTTAAAGTCGCCGTCGAACGATCCAATCCTGGTCCTATTCTTCAGCCTTGTGCAGCTGCAGACGGTGGAGTTCAGGTTAGTCTTTCTTTTTTTGATGATTGTTGATTTAATACCAAAAGAGAGTCATGAGAATATTTGATTCTGATTCTGAAGTATTGGTTTAGGCTTTATGGAGAAGTTTAATGTGTTATCTCACACTTCAGTTTCGTGCTTTCTTCGGTAACATGATTTGTTAATTCAATGTATTTGTTTCCGATCACACTCAGTCGGAGGCTAACATTGGTTTGTGTGTTTGTGAAAAGATCCCACATTTGTATTCTTAGCTTAACGTTGATAGAACATTGAATCATGTTCTACGCACTTCCCTGCTTTGTTTATTTATTTGGCATGTCTCGAAATTGGCTTCAGAATGTTTCTGTTTCAAAAACTCTACTTTATATTCTTCTACTGCTTTGTTTATTTATTTGGCATGTCTCCGCACGTCGGAATACCACCATCGCCGCTCTTTATTTTTTGCAACACCGGTAGCCATCGCAGGCTCTTTCTGAGTACGAGTACGAGTTCGTTATTGGGAATTTCGTATTACCGCAAGTCGAGACGCAACCCACAATTCCGGGGTCAATATGCGTCAACGTGGCAGTGACATTGCACCCAAAAGCCATCAGTTGGTTATTTCTTCCGACAGAAAAAGGACTTGCCGTAAAATTCAAAACCTCTTCCGAGTTCTCTCTGTCGCCGCCAGAACACCCCATAGAAGTTATGTTGGTTTTGATGCGGAGTGACCCAAAAGGAATGGACTCAAAAGAAATGGACGCATTTGCGTTCTCTAATGGTATCGGTAGAAAGATTTGCACCAATTCCTTTTTGATTTTGGGCAGAAACGGGACCGACTTGTTGCATTGGACCTCGTACCAATCGTTGAGGTAGCACCCGTCGCCAATTCCAAAAGGAAACGGTATGGAGATCTTCCCACAGAGTCTTACACAAGAACTTGGAACGGCTGCTGAAATAGAGTTCAACACAAGAAGAAGACAGAGTATAAACCTCATTTTCTCTCTCTCTCTCTCTCTCTCTCTCTCTCTCTCTCTCTCTCTCTCTCTCTCTCTCTCTCTCTCTCTCTCTCTCTCTCTTTGTTTTTCTTTTTTTCACTCTCCACTCCACTCCACTCCTTCTTCTTCTTCGTTATATTAGGTGCACAACTAAAAAGTCAGTTATCATTTACTGAACCACCATACTTTCTCAATCACCATACTTTGTGTTAGGTGTCTTGTTGGATTAATATCCATACTGAAAAAGTGAATTAACCACTCACGAGGCTCTGAGCTCTTGTACTCGTTCCTTCGTCTTTAACGCTATTTATGGTAGCATTGACATTAATCGTCGTCTAGGGACTAGGGGTTAGAGATCAATTGGAGTTTCTGGTTCAATTGAGATTTACTTGTGTTTGCGTTTTAAGACTTCTCCGACTAAAGAAATCTTCATAGTTCAACAAACCGTAACTCAACTATATATGGAAATAATTACTTGTGCTTTAGAGATGGTTTAATAATCAGTAGAATCGTGAATCCTTGAATTAAAGATAAATTAAAAAAAAAAAACAAATCCAAACCGAAACCGGATCAATTGATGATATTCGATTTTATTACATGTGTGTGACGGCCCGGTATGCTCGACCCAATTATTTGGATTTTGTTCAGGTTTACAAGTTAGTCATCGTCACTTCCTCATTCCCAATTTGGTTTCATCGGAAGTCTTGTGTCTGGTTACCACTAGCAGTGATGTCTAAAGAAATAAAGACACCTTTTGAATTGGACTGCGTTTTGTATGGACACGGTTTCCTTCCTGATAACCAGTCCCATATGTTAACTACCATTGGGCCATCCCGTTCCTTTGATGTTCCAACCCTTGTCACACGCTCCTGTAAAGACACAGCACCAAGAGCTTGCTTTTTATGAAGAAGAAAAATAAGAATCTCACCATGTAGAGATTTGTGGTATTTTTATTACTTTTTTAGGTTTTGGGGGATAATTTTGGAACACGAGATATGACGAGAAAAAAAACAAGAAGTTCGTGCTGGTTCGTCATTTTAAAAAATGTACAAAGAAGAGAGAGGTTAAGTTATATAAGACCCGAGCGAACGCCGTCGTTTCTGTATGGTTTTCGCAATTCCCTGAACGATCTACTGAATTAGGTGTGTTTATGATAGTTAGTTCATTGTCTCTTTTAACTCTATATATTCATCTCTGTATGTGAAACTAATGAATCGTCCTGGAAAGATTATGCCAAGCCACGATATATGTTTGGCTTGATTAGTTAACGGTAAAAGAAAGTCTGTAGAAGCAAGTAGTTTCAGTATCACTCTACTAGGGCCAGGGGAACTATAATCTAGCATAGCATAATCTCATGTCTTGATTGTTGGGTTTTCATCATCACTCCTGAGGCTAAGATAGAGTTTAAATACCTTAACTGGTAAATATTGGTGTGGAAGACTAGATTATTCAGTTGTTCTAATGCGGTGATATGTGATTTGTCATTGAGTTCTTCTTGATGGCAATAAGCTAACATCTCGGCATAATCATTGACTCCAGTTACTTTAACCGCGAATTATACTATCGAACCTCTTGTTTGTATCAGGGATTACGTTGGTACTCAACGCGGCTAAGGATTGATGAAGACAGAGATGTTGCAGATGAGTTCTTGGAAGATCATAATTGTACGAAAATATGCAAAACAAAAGCTGCAAAAGTGAGAGGTTTAGTGATATCTTGTGATGGGAAACTTCAGCCATTGATACATTGAGCAATGAACACCAAGGACAAAAATTTGCTGAATAGTGTGTGATTGAATCAGAGAAAGGTTATAATATGTGTTGATTAGCCATTTAATCTCGATATAAATCGATTAGATTCTGGTTGTTGATACTTGAAAACTCAAAAAACGTTATTTAATTGTGAATTTTGTTATAGACAGCGAATCTCTTTGGGATTTTGTTGGAGCTCAACTTCTCTCTGTGGATACATGACCTCGTTTTTAGCTAAATATTATTTATGTTTTTTTATATTCTCATTATGAATTATATTCCAAGGAATGATGGTTAATATTATCTTCTGTATATACCAAAGGATTCATCGAAATATCCAAAATAACTTTTCACTTTCTCTCCAAATATGAAAATTTTCGAACAAGATATATATTTTTTTTTTTCATATAAATTATGTGATGGAGAAATACTCGAAGCTGAAGGCATGGTAGAAGGGAATATATATTTTCATGATGCTTGTGAGTCGGTTAGCCACTCTTGGACCTCTGATTGCCCACGATCAGTGAAGTCCATGTGTAGTAGTTGTATTGAAAATTTTCTGGTTACGGAACACCAGTAGTTGTATTGAAACTACTTTGGGTCAGATCCATTTTCAGGCTGCTTTGAATGTAAAAGATGATAAAAGATGATCTCTATAATATTATTTAAGAAGACATTTTTAAAAATGAATACATGAAATGCTATTACAAATAACAAAGAATAATTGAAATAAGAAAAGATATAATAGTCTTTTAAAATTATTGATTAGAATATGGAAAATATATATTTGGCATTAAAGAGGTTATTTAATATTTAATTTCTTAATTATTTTTAATACTATAAATTTTAAAATAATAATCAATTCATATATATTCAAAGAAAAAAAAATTTATTCAAAATCTAGATATATTTTTCACTATAATTTATTATATTTTATTTGAATATATATCAAAACAAAAATTAAAAAATATTTTACTAATTTTTAAAAAGTTAGACACAAGAAACTATTTTTTTAAAGAGTTCGTACAAAAGCTAGAGTCATTTAACAGTGCATATTAGAGTTATGTTTTCAAAATTATAAGTATTTGCGGGTTAGCCCGAATAATATTTTAGTTTACTGCAAAACGGGTTAAATAGATAAATTATCACAAATTGACAGTTTGATCTATAATCATTAGATAAAATAAAATTTCTTAAATTTCAAAACAATTTTTTTTAAAAAGATTACTCCGCGCTATAATTAGCGCGGGTTAAATCCTAGTTATGATTAAAAATGTAGTTAGCAAGGATCCATACAAATTGAATGTTATCGTATTATATAAAACTAGGATTTAACCCTCGCTAATTATATCGTGGGGTAATTTAAAAAAAAAATATTTTGAAATTTAAGAAAATTGTTTGTATCTAAGTTTTACAATATAGTTAATTAATAATTATAGATAAAGCTGTCAATTTGTAATAATTTTTCTATTTAACCCGTTTTGCAGTGAACTAAAATATTATTCGGGCTAACCCGTAAAAACTAATAATCTTAAAAACATAACTCTAAAATGCACCGTTAAATGACTCTAGTTTTTGTGGTTAGTATACAAACTCTTTAAAAAATAGTTTTATTGTGTCTAACTTTTTAAAAAATTAGTAAAATATTTTTCAACTTTTGTTTTGATATATATTCAAATAAAATACAATAAATTATAGAGAAAACTATTGTAAGATTTTGAATAGATTTTTGTTTCTTTAAATATATATGAATTGATTATTATTTTAAAATATAGAGTATTAAAAATAATTAAATAATAAATAACCTCTTTAATTCAAAATATATATATTTTCCATATTCTAATCAATGATTTTAAAAGACTATTATATCATTTCTTATTTCAATTATTCTTTGTTATTTGTAATGGCATTTCATGTAATAACTTACAAATCAAAGTTCATTTTAAAAAATATCTTCTTAAATAATATTATAGAGATATTTGCTTATGGTCTGACTTCTCAAAATCTTTTTCATTTTCAAATTTGGCTTTGCATTAGCATCTTATGGACATAAAGACGGAAGCTGGAAGAAAAGTATATACACTTGCCTCATAAAATTGATAGTGGTGAAACAACATACACGATACTAAAAAATTTAGTTGAGCTCCAATTTTGTTTTGTAAGTGTCACAAATATATAAAAGCTGCTTTCTTCTTTTGAGAATTACAATTGATTCCAACATAACTTAATTATGTTTGAACATAGCAAGAAACATATTTATACTTAATGTTGTTGTGGACATTACTACCAGTTATTGTTCAATAGAGTGCTAGAGAATTCTCATCTATATGAATATGGACTACATAAGGGTGAGAGATATATCAGAGAAAGCAAAAGGATCTATGATTATTGTTTCTCACATACTTATGGATGGGAATATGTTTTTGGTTCAATCTGGTTATTTTGTTTCTTAATTTCTAATTTTGTAAGTCTTTCCTATCACTTTTTAATTTCAGTGATTATATAATGTAAATTTATTACAAATAAAGTTTTAAAACCACCATATAAACTGAACTAGAATTATTCTTTAGCACGCTTAGTGATATGATATTATCAATCTATGATTATCTTGGTTAGCAAAGTATATACATTTATTTTTACATTGTGTGTACATCTCATGTAAAAGGGAATCAAAGATTTCATGATTCAATTAAATTAATAAAAATAATTTTCTACTCGACAAAAAATGATTGTGCGAGTTTCGACTCACATAATTTGGCGCCGTCTTTCAGAAATTAGAAGTTTCCTACTCGCAAAAATCACCAAGAACAAGATCTAAAGAAATGGCCGGCGGTGAACAAAGGATCGAAGACGACACCGGAAGAATCATTCCAAGCGATACTCCCCATGTCGTCGCGGAGACTACCTCGGATCCCTTAGTCGAAATGAAGGATATGCTCGCTACGATGCTGAAGAAGGCGTAGAAGCAAGTCAAGATGAACAAAACCCTATCGGAGAGGGTCGAGACACTGGTCTCAGAAATCCGAACCATAGATCTTCAGACCGGATACCTCGGCTTGGGCATGCTTCCACCACAAATGCTCGCAAGGCGAATCGGCCTCAATCCGACGGCTCTCGACTTCTCAACACCAGCAACAACCTCGGCTAACGGAGGACTACCGCCGCCAAACCTGTCTGGAGAAACAACACATGCGGCAACGAGGTCGCTCTCATTCGACCCACCTCGTTCGGACCATGGGATCACGCTGATAGCCGCCGAGCTGAGGATCTCGGCTCAGAACAACGATCGAGACCGCCAATGATGGAGCAAACCAAATCAAATGGACCAACGCTTTAGATCGTATCATTGGCGCCGAGCTCACCTCGGCATTAAGAGGGGCAATACCAGCAGGAGATGTTCCCAGCTCGAGCCGACTCGGCAATAATTTGACAGATGAAGAGGAAAATCTCCTCTAGGTAGAGCAACTGCAACACGCCGAGGAAGCGCGAAGATCAAACAATAACCAGCATGAGCCGATGGGAACGAGCCGATCCCAGATATCGGAGCTGAACGAGATCAAAGCCTCCCTAGCCCGTAACAACGTCGAGATGCGAACCATTCGGTCAAAGGTTCATCATGCGATCAGCGCGGCACCCAAAATTAATCGGATGCTAGAAAAAACACAAATGACCCCTTTTACAGCTCGGATCACTGAGGCGATCGTTGCCGACCTCGGGTAAATAAGAATCCCGTACTATGACGGGACCACCAACCCAAAGGCTCACATCACGGCTTTTCGTATCGCGATGGGCCGATCCAAGCTGAAAGATAACGAGAAAGATGCTGGTTTTTACCTCCTGTTCGTGGAACATTTAAAGGGGCCGCGCTCGATTGGTTCTCGAGATTGGAAAGAAATTCGATTTACAGTTTTTAACAACTGTCCGTCGAGTTCTTAAAACAGTACTCCGTCTTCATGGAACGAGGGATCACCGATGCCGATCTGTGGACCATGGTACATGCACCAACGGAGTTGTTACGAAATTTCATGAGAAGGTTTAAGACGGTGGTGTCGAGGTTAGAGGGCGTAAGTGACCGAGTCACGCTCATCGCCTTAAAGAAGGCACTTTGGTACAAATCGGATTTTCGAAAGGAAATTGTGTTGAACACACCCTAAACAATTCAGGACGCATTGCACCGAGCCTCGGATTTCATCGTGGACGAAGAAGAAATGAAAATCCATGAAGAAAGGTTCGAACCAACTAAGCCGAGAAGCCGAAACATCGCCTCGATCCCGAACCCACCGAACCCCCGGAGGAATGCCCAGAGCGGAGGATTCACATAACACGAAGGGGTAAAAATTCAAGGCGCACATAACTATCAAGTAGGAGACAGACGAGGCAAAGGACCATGGAACATGTGGACGAGGAATTCAAGCAGCTTCAACGAAAAAGCCTACTGCGAGCACCATCAGTGTTAGGGGCACTTGACGGTAAATTTGTGAAGCCTAGGCACGAAGCTAGCTGCCAAGTTCATGGCGGGAGAGCTCGGCAATGCAGTAACCCTCAAAGATTTCGAGCGTGAAGACGAAAACCAGAACAAACCGAATCGAGGCAGCCTTGTGGAGCAAAACCAGGAAAACGTCCCGAAGCGAGGAAGAAGGAACGAGGAGGAGGCACCACCAGCGCATCGGAGAAGGATAAACATGATAATGGGCGGATCACGATACTGCGCTGACATGGTGTCCTCGATCAAGGCTTTCCAACGCTGAGCCGTAACCAGCAGCAATTGGCCCGAGCCGTCGGTCCTTCCAAATGTTACCATCTCTCTCGCTGAAGAAGACACTATAGGCATTGATAAACCGCACTATGATCCCCTCGTCATTGAGCTGACTATACGAGACCATGATGTGGCAAGGATACTAATAGACACTGGAAATTCAGTCGACGTCATCTTCCGTGATACACTTAGGCAGATGAACATCAAGTTAACAAAGATAATAGCCGACCCAATGCCCCTAACAGGATTCAATGGCGGAACAACAATGACCATGGGCACGATCAGACTCCCAATCCATGCCAAGGGTGTAACGAAGGTTGTTGAGTTCTCCGTAGCGGATCATCCAGCAATTTACAATATCATCATGGGAACTCCGTGGATAAATTCCATGCGAGTTGTTCCTTCCACCTACAACCTCTGTCTTAAGTTTCCGACCCCTGACGGAGTCAAAACTATATGGGGCAACCAGAAGGAATCCTGAGTCTGCTTCCTCGCGGAGCACAAGCTTCGCAACCCAGTTACGCACGAGAAAGCAAATCCGAAAAAGCCAAAGACAGATCAGGAATCGGAGAGAGACTTGTCCAAACTCTTATAGCAATTACAGATCACCGAGGTTCATGAAGAAGCCGAGCCATCCTACGAGCTTGTGACCTCAGTGTGCATTGACGATTATCCAGAACGATGCGTCGAGATTGGAACCACACTAGACAAGTCAATCTGTGATGATCTGATCGCTTTTCTGAAATAAAAAATACAAACTTTCGCTTAGACCGCAGAAGATATGCCAGGCATCAGTGCCGATGTTGTCTGCCACAAGCTCAACGTAGATCCCACTTTCAAACCTGTCAAGCAAAAGAGAAGGAAGGTAGGCCCGAAGTAAACCAAAGCCGTGAATGACGAGGTGGAAAAACTGCTAAAAGTCGGTTCGCTCGCTGAAACAAAGTACCCTGATTGGCTCGCCAATCCCGTTGTGGTAAAGAAAAAGAACGGCAAATGGCGAGTTGATAGTTGCATAATTTAGCCCATTTTAGTATACATTTTAGTTAGCATTTTGTGACTTTTTGCATTCATTTCATTGTTTTTGGTATAGTTTGCATCCATTTTAGAGTTAGTGAGTCTTAGGTTAGTTTTTGCATATGTTTGTGTGCTATGGAGTCTTTTAGGTGCTTTTTGGAGCTTGGGGAAGATCATGGACTAGGAGGAACGTACCCGCAGCGAACAGAGATGATCAAGTGATGAAGGAGAAAACCGGACGTTTGCAGCGGTCAGCATGCAGCGGTCTAGGGAGACCGCTGCACTTTCAAGTCTCGCAGCGGTCAGGTGCAGCGGTTAGAGCAGACCGCTGCGGATCCATCCGGAGCAAAAACCAGGCGTTTCACAGCGGTCATGCAGCGGTTAGAGCAGACCGCTGCGGATCCATCCGGAGCAAAAACCAGACATTTCACAGCGGTCATGCAGCGGTATGAGCTGACCGCTGTGAACCTTCTCGGACACAAAAATTGTCGGGTCAAACCCGGTTTGTCCCGGGTTGACCCGACCCGATCTGTATCTACTTAAGCAAATTAAGCCTAATTAGACAGAGGTGTTTTTTTTGGCTGCTTCTTTTTAGGGTTCTAAGCCACTTATTTCTTTCTTCTTTTCTTGTTTTTGTTTTGTATGAAGGATTCAAGATCCAAACCATTTTAGTGAAGATTTTCTTAAACTCTTTTTACCAATCTTTTTATTTTGCTTATGGCTTTCATTTGTATGGTTGATATTTGTGATTTAGCTATGTGTGAGTAGTTCTTTTAGGATTCTTGGGTGAAGTAGATTAGGGTGATTCCAGGTTTGTTCTTGATGTTTAAGAGTTAGATTACTTAAAACCCTTTCTCATTGAGTGTTATTAATGCTGGATTAGCCTTGACAAAGTTGATTTAGATCATAGGGAATTTCTCGCCCGGAAGGTGTTCGATGAAATTCCCCAACCAATTCAATGAGTGCTTTTCATATCTTAGCCAACGGGAGTTGATGTCTAAGGTGAATTGTGGCTAAGTGGAATTGTTTCTTAATGCTTGTTAGTCATAGAATCGCGAACGGAAGTTTATGACGATTGATGACTAAGAAATGGGTTAATACCATGGAAGTGGATTAATCTTTAGTAGTGTTCTAAGGCCTAGGGAGATATTTAGTCGAATGTTTGAGCATCTTGAGTAGATTAAAGAATCACCCGAGTCGATTGCTTTACCCGAGAATTCGTTTGTTTAAATTTGATATTAATCGTTTTCTTGTTTGCTTTGCTACTCGTTTATTTCTCTATTTTGCACGTTTCAAATTGTTCGATAAATAAACCAAAACCCGATATTTGCTTAGATTAGATAGCGTCCTGTATTCTTAGTGCGTCGTTCTTATTTCCCTGTGGATTCGATCCCAAAGTGCTACAATGACATGCCATTAGATTGAGGCATTGTGCACAGTGGGTAATTGTGCGAACCGTAAAAAGTTAACTATCAATTTGGCGCCGTTGCCGGGGAGATTAGCAATAGCCATTAGGATTTGGATGCTATTTGAGACTAAGTTCTTGACTTCTACTAACTTTTTATTTTCTTCTTTTTTTTTTGCTTCTTAGAGTCGATGGCCATGGATTACAATGATTGGCCACAAGAAGAGGATGCCACATTTGATGAAAGCATTGATGATGAGCCATATGTGGAGCCACCATTTGATGAAAGTGTACTCACATCAGAACAAAAAGTAGAGTTGGATGAGCTTTGCAAAGAAAACCCGACATTGACAAGGAGTGATCTCGCGATTATGATCCGTTTGAACCTCATGTCACGTCGGGCAGCGCTTGAAGGAAGGGAGCTCACATCTATTGAGATAAAGATAGCTCATGCACTCGAAGAGGTAATTTATTGGGTTCCACCATGCCAACTAGAAGGTATTTTTGACACAACCTTTGAAATCGTTGATTATGAGGATAGTCACTTGCCTTGCATTGAAGATGTAGCTTCTAGTTCACATGCTCTCAAGCTCATTAATGATTGCTATGATTTAATATGTGAGTCTCAAATACTAGAAACCTTAAGAGTAGAAAAGCTTGCTAGTGATTATCATGAAGTATGTTTTGATATTAATTATCTATGTGCTTTGAATGATCATGATATCGAGTTTAAGCTTTCAATGCCTGAGGAATCTAGTTCGCTTCTTGAAAAATCTTACCTAGGGGGTGTGCTTGATGTAGATAAGATCTTGAATGAGATAGATGACCCTAAGGTTGAGATGAAATCTAGGAAAGAGGATGTGTTTTACATGATTGATGGAGATGAAGTTGACTATTTTGTGATTAACTCGTTTAAACATGAAATCGACTTTATTTTTCCATCAAATGCATTTGGTCCTCGTGAACATCTCATCATCAAGGAAAATTCCAAGATGTATGCTATATTTTTAGTAACCTTTCTTGATGTGATTTATGCCTCTTTGCCATGGATAGTCGTGTGCCATGTTGCATATTTTGTTTCTTGTCCTGACAAGAGAAGGACCAAAGGTGCATTGGCTCAACCTTTTGATTCTCATGATTAACAGTTGAAACGTCAAGCTTAGCGACGTAAAACAAGCGCTCTTGGGAGGCATTCCCATGACTATCTTTGTATATATTTTCGTTCTTTCTTGTTCTTTTTAATGTTTTTGTTTGATGTTTATAGTTTTCTTGGGTCCAAGGTCGTGGTGCTTAATGCATGAATGGGTATAGCTACAGCACGTCACATTTCTCTCCAATCCAAAGGTATGATCCAAACTCCATTTCATTGTACATACTTTTGCATATTTTTACCTTCTCTTTGATTTGTGTTGCACCGAGACGTTGCAATTCAAGTTCGGGGGAAGGATTTGTGTCTTTTGATCTTGTGTTTTGTGATCTTATTTTTATTTTTCCATCTTTGAGACTCATTCATTCATATAAGTGCATATAAAAACCATAAAAAAAATTTTAGTTGCATTTTGCATGTTTAAGATTGAGTCTAGATGCATATAGGTTTGCATTCACTTGCATTGGGAGAATTATCCATGTAGAATATAAACTTAAGAGCTCGAATTAATGCCCTCGTTAGGAGTTCTTTGATGCATTTGAGCGATCACGAAGTTAAGGATGATCCATGCTTTGATCTTGCGGTTTGAATGTTTTTGTCTTGGTTGAAGCATGCTTTGAATTGAATCTAACTCTATCTACATGAACTTTAATCTTGACTTGAAATTATCATGCTTGTACATTGAAAAGTTGAACTCATGGATGTCATATACATATTTGAGCTATCTTACCCCTTTTTACCACTCTCTTGTTAGCTCAAATAGCTGATTCCCATATTTGGAACGGTTAACCACACCCTTAACTAAGCCTTTCCTTCAAGCCTTCATCTCTTGTGTGTGTCGTGAGGTCTAATTTGGAATGAACTTAGCAAAAAGTGTTGAGTTTGGAACGACAAGGAGTTGATAGATAGGTTGGTGATTTGGGTGTTGATGTAAAGAAAAGAAAGTGTGGAGAAAATAAAAGATTGGGAAAAAGGATAGGGGAAAGTAAAAAGTTTGGATTGGTTGGCATGAAAGTGTGGAATAGCTCTAGGTGTTGAAAGTATAAGTCTCTATGTGTGTAGAAAAAAAAAAAAAAAAAAAAAAAAAAAAAAAATATATATATATATATATATATATATGGCTAAGGCATCTAAATGATGATTGAGAGACTAGTTATGAAAGTGAAAAAGAGCTAAAAGAAAAAGATGAAGAGCCAATCCATTTGTTGAAAAATAAGAAGAAAAGAATCCCCTAAGTTAGAAAAGAAATGTGGTCTAAGAAGGCAAAATGCCTTGTGATATGGGTAGTTTAGAATGGATCTTGATGGGTTTAGAAATAGGAGTGGAGTTCATATTGGGGCATTGGGTAGACGGAAGTCATCCTTGTATGAATCAATTGTTCTTTACTCTTAGCATTTTGCCAAAGTTCATTCTTTCGTGAGAGATCCCATTGCATTGGAATACCCACATGATTGAGATTATTTTCATCTCAAAACCTTTTCCCTAAGCCAAATGAGTTCACTTGATTTTTATTAAGCATGATTCACCATTGTACTTAATGAATGTTAAAGAGTTAGAGGATATGATTACTTGTAGATGCTAAGGCTTATACCAAATTCGTATAGCGACGAGTATGGCTAAATCTTTTGAAGTAGAGGTTGTTTGTGCATCACATAACTACTACCAAGTGCATTGAATTGAATTCTTTTGTTAATATTCTTGGATATGATATCCCGCATTCCAACCTCTTCTTCGATTTGTTCTTGTTTGTTTGCTTGCGGACAAGCAAAAGGCAAGTTCGGGGGAGTTGATAGTTGCATAATTTAGCCCATTTTAGTATACATTTTAGTTAGCATTTTGTGACTTTTTGCATTCATTTCATTGTTTTTGGTATAGTTTGCATCCATTTTAGAGTTAGTGAGTCTTAGGTTAGTTTTTGCATATGTTTGTGTGCTATGGAGTCTTTTAGGTGCTTTTTGGAGCTTGGGGAAGATCATGGACTAGGAGGAACGTACCCGCAGCGAACAGAGATGATCAAGTGATGAAGGAGAAAACCGGACGTTTGCAGCGGTCAGCATGCAGCGGTCTAGGGAGACCGCTGCACTTTCAAGTCTCGCAGCGGTCAGGTGCAGCGGTTAGAGCAGACCGCTGCGGATCCATCCGGAGCAAAAACCAGGCGTTTCACAGCGGTCATGCAGCGGTTAGAGCAGACCGCTGCGGATCCATCCGGAGCAAAAACCAGACATTTCACAGCGGTCATGCAGCGGTATGAGCTGACCGCTGTGAACCTTCTCGGACACAAAAATTGTCGGGTCAAACCCGGTTTGTCCCGGGTTGACCCGACCCGATCTGTATCTACTTAAGCAAACTGATTGTGCGAGTTTTTTAGGCTCGGCACGTCAATTACCCTCAACGTGCACAACACCGCAATCATGACGGCATGTCGTTTGTAGCACTTTAAGGTATCGATCCACGGGGAATAGAGACTACGGCACCGAAGATGCGAGAAACGAACTAGTCTAGAGCCAAACTCTTTTGAAGTTTGTATTTCCAAAAATTTGATTATTTATCACAATGATATTACATGGTTTATATAAACATAAAACTAACTTAACTCTACTTAAAACTTAACTATGGTAGAGTAAACATACTCCCTAAATTAAGGTGGAAACATACTCCCTAAATTAAGGTGGAAATTAAGGAAAATAAACAACTTGCAAATCACAATTAAACCCACTAAAAATACAACTTGCGTATGCTACAGTGAATGGTGGCTGGAAGCACATTTTGCTTGATCCAATTGTTTTGCTCGGAATAGTATTCTGATCAGCTCGGACCGACTTCACGAAATCGGGCATAACTGTCGATCGCGCCGTTGGATTGGCCTCAAACCACTTCTCAATTAAAGCTAAGTCATTTCTCTAGCTTGTCTCCAAATTTCAGATTAATCCAACGGTGGGAAGTCTGTCATCGATCTCCGAACTTCAGACGTTTCTTCTTTTGCTTCGATCCAAGCAACTCCCAAATACATAAAATTACACAAAATATTATAAAATACCACAAAGACTCTCTAGGACTTCTAAAATACAAATGAATAATTATGAGACATAAAATGCACTAAAACACACTAAAAAGACTCAAAGACAAAATAAAACTAACAAAAATAAATACTTTAAAACGGTAAAATATGCGCTTATCAATTCCCCCGGACTTGCCTTTTGCTTGTCCTCAAGCAAACAAGAAACGACAGCCCGGAAGAGTGATTTATTGAAATAATAAAAACAGAACTAAAGGATAGGCTTGTTTTACGTCACTAGCTTGACGAGGGATAGGATTGGGGAGGTCCCCAATGGCGCGTTTAACGTCACTAGCTTGACGGTTGTGTCTTCTAAATCTTACTCTCCTTGATTGTTTCCTTCACTCCAAGTAACGACGCCCAAGAGATCAAGATCACAAGAAAAGAGAAAAAGAATAGTAACAAAAGAAAAAAAAAAGATGAAAGAAGAAAACTCTAGTCCTAGCCCAAATCCTAACTCTGATGGCAATCTTACTACTCCCCGGCAACGGCGCCAAACTGATTGTGCGAGTTTTTTAGGCTCGGCACGTCAATTACCCTCAACGTGCACAACACCGCAATCATGACGGCATGTCGTTTGTAGCACTTTAAGGTATCGATCCACGGGGAATAGAGACTACGGCACCGAAGATGCGAGAAACGAACTAGTCTAGAGCCAAACTCTTTTGAAGTTTGTATTTCCAAAAATTTGATTATTTATCACAATGATATTACATGGTTTATATAAACATAAAACTAACTTAACTCTACTTAAAACTTAACTATGGTAGAGTAAACATACTCCCTAAATTAAGGTGGAAACATACTCCCTAAATTAAGGTGGAAATTAAGGAAAATAAACAACTTGCAAATCACAATTAAACCCACTAAAAATACAACTTGCGTATGCTACAGTGAATGGTGGCTGGAAGCACATTTTGCTTGATCCAATTGTTTTGCTCGGAATAGTATTCTGATCAGCTCGGACCGACTTCACGAAATCGGGCATAACTGTCGATCGCGCCGTTGGATTGGCCTCAAACCACTTCTCAATTAAAGCTAAGTCATTTCTCTAGCTTGTCTCCAAATTTCAGATTAATCCAACGGTGGGAAGTCTGTCATCGATCTCCGAACTTCAGACGTTTCTTCTTTTGCTTCGATCCAAGCAACTCCCAAATACATAAAATTACACAAAATATTATAAAATACCACAAAGACTCTCTAGGACTTCTAAAATACAAATGAATAATTATGAGACATAAAATGCACTAAAACACACTAAAAAGACTCAAAGACAAAATAAAACTAACAAAAATAAATACTTTAAAACGGTAAAATATGCGCTTATCACGAGTGTGTGTAGATTTTACCGACCTGAACAAAGTGTGCCGCAAAGATAGCTTCCCCCTGCCGCACATAGACATACTCGTTGAGGCAACAACCGGCAGCAAGCTCTTGTCTTTCATGGACGCATTCTCGGGCTACAATCAGAATTTGATACACCCCGATGACAGGGAGAAGATCGCATTCATCATAGATCGCGGAATCTACTGCTACAAGGTGATGCATTTCGGGCTCAAAAACGCTGGGGCGACATACCATCGGCTGGTCAACAAGATGTTCTCAGAACAGCTCGGCAGAACAATTGAGGTCTACATCGATGACATGTTGGTCAAGTCGCTTGACGAGAAGGACCATGTCAAGCACCTGTGATTTACGTGTTTTACCACACCAATTAATCTAATGTGTGCACACTACCACAATCATGATGGTATATCGATGTAACACTTTAGGATCAAATCCACATGGACAATTAATAACACACTAAGAATTCAAGAAACTCTTTAAGCTAAGCAAATCGATTTTTGGGGTTTTGCTTAAAAACAGATAATTAAAACTTTGAATATTTAAACGAGAAATTAAAAACATAAGTAAATATGACAAATTTTAAGGACAGAACTTGAACACAAATTTAAGAACACAAAATAAAAATCGGTATTTAATCAAGAATTTTAAGACATGGATTTTCAGGTTTGGTATTTCGTTTTAGATGATAGATAATTGAGAGATGATGCTTAAAACATTTAAATTAATTCATTCCCTTGATCATGATCACCTTAATTAGACAAGTTCATTCACATGATACTAATCCTTTTACAAAGCGTTTATTTAGGCTAATTTCCCAATTGCAAATAAATGATTTATAAACTATGAATTCAAGATCATTTTAATCACAATTTATCTTAGACTTCAATTCCCATTGGTTATGATTAAATTGCATGAGATGAAATTTATAAGACAAATCGCAATCCCTTTCCGGATAATGATTTGTCTAAAATCAAAAAATGGATTTCCAACTCACTTCTAGCTTTAAGATTATTTTCAAAATATGAGGATAAATTAAGATTTGTTTTTAAACATCTTCAATCTTTTAATCTAATCATTATAAACTACCAAACCCTTAACCCATAATGAAACCACTCACACATAGTGCTATAACAAAGATAAGTGATAAAAATAATTGCCATAATTAAATAAAAATGAAAAGAGGAAAAGTTAAGAATAAATCTTCACTATGTGATGAAAGATAAACAATCCTTCATAGGCATGAAAGGAAAAACGAAAATGAAAGAAAAGAGCCAGTGTTTAAGCTTTGAGTAAGAGCGAGTGTTTAAGCTTCGAATCTCTAAGAAACGTGGACTTATCACGACCTGAGGATGTGATGCAGCGAGATATTTGGAATATTTCCAAATATCTCCATTATTATATTTTATTTAATTAATTAAGATTATTCTAGATTAATTAAGATTATTCTAGATTTTATAGTTTTAGGGTTTTATGATTTATTATAAATAAGCCGTTTATGCCTTCTATTGTATTCAGTTTATGATTTGATTAATAAAGAGATTTTAAAGAGCTTTTGTTAAAACCCTGAGAGGAGGACTCTCAAACCCTAGCTTCCGCTCTATCATTTGGTATCAGAGACGCGTTCCTTTGATTTCTCAATCAAGAACGATTCTGGATGTCATGGTGAGTGATAGTTTCTATCCTTTTGTCGAGAGAGAAGAGAACCAAGAGATCTACAGAGAGATCTATGGCGATCCGATCTACGACGTCTATGAAGATGAATTCCTGGTTATGGAGTTTGTTTTCAAAGAAGATGTTTTTGCAAATTTCGTCCGTGCAAAATCCGTTCAGAATCGGGTCTGTACAAAGTTTGTACAAAATCAGATCTGTCCAGAGTTCATGAAGAATCTGATTTGTGCAAATTTAGGGCGAAATAAGTTTCGTGCAAATTTAGGGCGAAATAAGTTTCGTGCAAATTTCGGGCGAAATCAGTTTCGTGCAAATTTCGGGCGAAATCAGTTTCGTGCAAATTTCGGGCGAAATCAGTTTCGTGCAAATTCCGGGCGAAATCAAAAGAAGTATGAATTTAAAGATATATTGAAGATTTCAACAAAAAAGAACCGCTTCAAGATTCGAGGACGAATCTTCTTCAACCCGGAAAGAAGAATTGAAGATTCGAGGACGAATCTTTTTTGGCTGGCGAGACTGATGCAGCGAGATATTTGGAATATTTCCAAATATCTCCATTATTATATTTTATTTAATTAATTAAGATTATTCTAGATTAATTAAGATTATTCTAGATTTTATAGTTTTAGGGTTTTATGATTTATTATAAATAAGCCGTTTAGGCCTTCTATTGTATTCAGTTTATGATTTGATTAATAAAGAGATTTTAAAGAGCTTTTGTTAAAGCCCTGAGAGGAGGACTCTCAAACCCTAGCTTCCGCTCTATCATTTGGTATCAGAGACGCGTTCCTTTGATTTCTCAATCAAGAACGATTCTGGATGTCATGGTGAGTGATAGTTTCTATCCTTTTGTCGAGAGAGAAGAGAACCAAGAGATCTACAGAGAGATCTATGGCGATCCGATCTACGACGTCTATGAAGATGAATTCCTGGTTATGGAGTTTGTTTTCAAAGAAGATGTTTTTGCAAATTTCGTCCGTGCAAAATCCGTTCAGAATCGGGTCCGTACAAAGTTTGTACAAAATCAGATCTGTCCAGAGTTCATGAAGAATCTGATTTGTGCAAATTTAGGGCGAAATAAGTTTCGTGCAAATTTAGGGCGAAATAAGTTTCGTGCAAATTTCGGGCGAAATCAGTTTCGTGCAAATTTCGGGCGAAATCAGTTTCGTGCAAATTTCGGGCGAAATCAGTTTCGTGCAAATTCCGGGCGAAATCAAAAGAAGTATGAATTTAAAGATATATTGAAGATTTCAACAAAAAAGAACCGCTTCAAGATTCGAGGACGAATCTTCTTCAACCCGGAAAGAAGAATTGAAGATTCGAGGACGAATCTTTTTTGGCTGGCGAGACTGATGCAGCGAGATATTTGGAATATTTCCAAATATCTCCATTATTATATTTTATTTAATTAATTAAGATTATTCTAGATTAATTAAGATTATTCTAGATTTTATAGTTTTAGGGTTTTATGATTTATTATAAATAAGCCGTTTAGGCCTTCTATTGTATTCAGTTTATGATTTGATTAATAAAGAGATTTTAAAGAGCTTTTGTTAAAGCCCTGAGAGGAGGACTCTCAAACCCTAGCTTCCGCTCTATCAGGATGTCATGATTATCTCATGATTACGAGATAATAACATTTCTATATCTATTACACTAATTTCTTGAAATATTTACAATGAAAGAAGAAAACGAGAGAGAGGTGTGATTTTCATGGAAACAACTTTTTACCTTAACAGTACTTCCAAAAGACTGAATAGGTCCTAAAAAATAGCCAAACGATCAAATTATTGTAGAGAAATAAAAAGTGCTTACAGAAAATATTCGAACCTCTTCATTTATCCTTCTAATTTATTTCCATAATTTTCTAAAATTTTATTATTGATCGAAATTCATATTGATTATAAACCCATAATCTACGTTAATATTTTTTTTGTCGTCCATAATCTACGTTAATATAGCTCGTCATAATATCACTCATGATTCTTTTTTTTTTTAGGTTGAAATCACTCATGATGCAATAATGCAAAAAACTAAGTACTACTCATTCCATTTTACAAAGAGTATCATTTTAAAGTTTTATTTTTGTTTCACGAAGAGTGTTGATATGCTCAAATTAATACCCTAAAAATATTAAAACAGTATTTATAGTAAAGTAGGGGTCAAACACAAGGACTCACAGAAACACGCAATAGATTATATAGATGAGAATTAAGCTAAGAGATCAATGATATTGAAAACAGAACGTAAATAAAAACAGTTGTAAATTCGATTGGAGAAAGATAGGTTTAGGGTATTTCTCAGGAAATCAATGAATGCAGATAAACTAACTAATCATGATTCAGATTTAGCGCGGTTCTTGAACTCAAATCACTAAGATATAATTAACCAACTCTCGTTGCGAGAATTATCTAAGTCTAAATCCTAGAATTCCAAACCTCTTTGCGAATCCTAAAGTCTAAACCAGCTTTAGATCAAATTTGATTTGTTCACAAAACAACTAAACCAAATCTTTTTGCGAATAGTTATTTTGCTCACCCTAGGTTCTATCCAGGGCCGTGCCTTCCGTTGTACAAAAGAAACCTTCGCCTACGGCCACAAAATTTTGAAAAAAACTCAGGAGGCTTTGTTTATTATATGTCTTAGTCTTAAGTTTTCAATTTACTTAGTAAGCCCATTAGCCCAAATGCCCAATATAAGTTACGTTTATGTGTAAGTGACAATAAAATTATAGAAACAAAAGTAAAAATAGAAAAACGCAAAGAAACTAAAACAGAACAAACTACAAAGCATTAAAAAAGTTTTAAATTAGGGTAAACAATGATATGACTCACTTTTCTCTCGCCGTTCACGTTTCCAGAATTTGGCTTTGAGTGAGTTCATCAAATATCGTTATTAGAGTAAGTTTGCTTTCTTATCTATTCGATTTATCTGCTTTTATTTAGTTCTCAAATCTTAATAATTCATTCCTATTGCAGTTTTGTTCCAAATTTCAGATGTCACCAAACACAAGAAACCAACCGTCAGGAGGAGAGAAAAACAAAAGAAAAAAAAGAGAAGAAGAGTCAACAAAATCTCAAACGGATGCATTATTCAGGTATTTCAAAAAATCTGAAACTTTTGATGAATCTGTGAAAATTGGTGATGAACGACATGATGCTACTGGGGATGATAGAATGGATGAGAATATGACTGAGTCTAGTAGAGAAGAAGCAGTTTTTGAGCCAAAAAATATGAATGCAAACTATGCAGTGAATGGTGAAGAAGATTTGAATGTAAGAGATGATGAGAATGAGAATAATGATGAGAAAAGTGATGATCCTACAAAGCGTAAAGGATATTTTGATATGTATGATCCTGGAAATTGGGAAAACGTCGGAAAAGGATGGAATGAATGGAGAGATTTTATGGTTGTACATGGTCCAACAAAAAGGCTACCAGTTGATTATGACTTTCCCAAAGATGGTGTTAAAAGACATTTTTCGCATTTGTATTATACAAGACAAATGAGTGATGGACAAAAACAAGATCGTCGTTGGCTAGTTTATTCGAAAGCAGTAAACAAGATCTTTTGTTTTTGCTGTAAATTGTTCAAGCAGAATGACAAAAGTCAATTGACATCCACGGGGTTCAGTGATTGGAGAAATATTTTGAAAAGGCTTAGAGAGCATGAATCTAACCGTGATCATCTTTTGTGCATGACGAAGTGGGTGGAATTAGAACTCAGGCTGCAGAAAAATCAAACTATTGATAAGTATGCTCAAGATGAAATTAATAAGGAGAGAGTTCACTGGAGGCAAGTGTTGCTTAGGATAATTTCCGTGGTAAAAACTCTTGCTAAACAAAATCTAGCGTTTCGTGGAAGTAACGAGAATATTGGAGAAGAAGGTTGTGGAAATTTCTTGAGTTTTATTGAGATGATTGCTGATTTTGATCCGGTGATGATTGAACATCTGAGAAGATATAAAGAAGGTGAATCTCGTTCTCATTATCTTAGCAACAAAATTCAAAATGAGTTGATAGCTTTATTAGCTAATGAGATAAAGGTGATGATTATCAATAAAATAAAAGGTGCAAAGTTCTTTTCAGTTATTCTTGATTGCACTCCAGATATAAGCCATCATGAACAAATGACTGTTGTTGTCCGATGTGTAGATGTTTCAACAACTTCAACTAAGATCGAAGAATTTTTTCTGACATTCTTGAAAGTTGATGATACATCTGGAGAAGGACTTTTTCGTGAGCTTCAAGATGTGTTGGTTGCTTTTGACTTGAAAATTGACGATGTGAGGGGGCAAGGTTATGATAATGGTTCTAATATGAAAGGAAAGCATAAAGGAGTACAGAAAAGATTTCTTGAAATGAATCCAAGGGCGTTTTATACACCATGTAGTTGTCACAGTTTGAATCTTGCACTTTGTGATATGGCAACGACTTCTTCAAAAGCAATCTCGTTTTTTGGGATTATTCAGCGTACTTACTGCTTTTTTTCAGCTTCAAATAAGCGGTGGAAAATATTTGAAGATCATGTGGATGGCTTGACACTTAAGCCTTTGTCACATACTCGCTGGGAAAGTCATACTGAAAGTGTTAAGGCAATAAGATTTCAGGCTCCTAAAATCATGAGTGCTTTAATTTACATTGCTGAAAATAGTGAAGATCCGCAGGAACAGAGCGACGCTGAATGTCTTGCAACAAGTGAAACACATGGAATTGGAAGTTTTGAGTTCTTGGTTTCCATGGTTATATGGTATGATCTTCTATTTGTGGTTAACATTGTCAGTAAGAGTTTGCAGTCTGAAGACATGGACATTGATGTAGCTATTGCTCAATTAAAGGGGTTGGTTTCTTATTTTCAAAAGTATAGAGATTCAGGCTTTGAGAAAGCAAAATTGGCAGCTAAGGAAATAGCTAAATCTATGGAGATTGAGGCTGTATTCCCCCAAAAAGCAAAGCGTGTCATTAAGAGAAAAATACATTATGGTGAAGAAGCACATAATGCTGAAGGAAGTGTGATATTATCACCAGAGGAGAGTTTTAGAATTTACTACTTCATCCAAATCATGGATCAAGCTCTATACTCTCTTGAGACAAGATTTGAACAATTCGAGAAGTATGAACAAATATTTGGGTTTTTGTTCGATTTGAAGAAGTTGCAGTCAGCGAGTGATGATAGTTTGATGGCATCTTGTATCAACCTTGAAAAGTCTTTGACCCATGGAAAGCATTCAGATATTATCGGTAATGATCTCTTTTCTGAACTAAAAATTCTAAGAGAAGCCTTACCTAAAGAAGTTAAGAAGCCTATTGAAGTGTTAGACTTTTTGAAGAAAGTCGAGGAGTTTTATCACAATTCATGGATCGCTTATCGAATATTGTTAACGATTCCAGTCTCGGTTGCATCAGCTGAGAGAAGTTTTTCAAAGTTGAAGTTGATAAAATCTTATCTTCGCTCGAGTATGTCACAAGAAAGATTGAGTGACTTGGCTATCTTATCTATTGAAAGAGAGTTGGTTAGAAAAGTTGAATTTGAAGGTTTGGTTAATGAGTTTATGGGGAAAAAAGGAAGAAGGATTATGTTTTGAACTACTTTTTATTTATTTATTTCTTTGTCATATGACAATACTTTTTTTTTTTTATGGTAGACCTTTTTTGTTCTTGTTGAGGTTTGTTTTTTTAGACTCTTTTACTTTTATGAATTTGGATTTTTTTGTTTAGTCGCCTATGGCAACAATTTAGCCTGGCACGGCTCTGGTTCTATCAGGTAATTAATCGCACTCTCGAGCCTAATCAATTATCCTAAGATCTAAGTTCTAGGTGATCAATCTAGAATTAGCTTTGCAAACAACCTATGGCGAAGAACTAATTCAGATGGTGAATCCTAATAACTAATAAACCTAGCATTCAGAGAAAAACCTTATGAGAACCCTAAACCTAACAAGAGATCTACTCAGACATGGAAATTGAAGCAATAAACATGTTTGAATAAATCATCAAATAAAATAGAAAGAGTAACAAGAAGGTTCGAAATCTTCTCTCGGACGAACAGAGTTTCATACTTGTCTCCCTTCAAAAGCTCTCTCACAAAAACCAAAAGTAAAATAAAGCTTAGCCATCAAAGTTGCTGTAAATCCTATTAAATAACATAAATCACATTTTGGGGCTTCTTGTAAATAGTAAAGTCTTATGGGCTATTTTGCAATTCTTCAACTCTTCTTAAGTTGCGATCGTGTCTTGTTGCGGTGAGTATCGACCGATACTAGTCAGTATCGATCGATATTGAGGCTACAAATCGGGTACTCAGCTACACGAACGTTGCGTTGCTCCAAAATACTCCCGAAAGCTCCAATATCTTCAATTATGCTCCAAACGTGCTAAAACCTATAAAAGACTCTATAAAACGGACTTATATCATGGCTTAAACGGGGTAAAAACCATGATATATCAACTCTCCCAGACTTAGCCTTTTGCTTGCCCTCAAGCAAATAGAAGACTAAACCAGAGAAAAAGGTTTGAAAACATAGAGACTCACCTGTTCATGAAACATTGCAATGACCATTTTTCTTAGTGCTCCACATATCACCTAACCAGTTCCAAATCTAACCACCATGTACTTCTCCGTAGACATTCGCAGTTTTCTAGACTACAAACATTATTTCACATCATTGTTCAATCAAGCCATCCTTGCCAGTTTCATCGCTGTGATTAATACCAAGAACCTTCTAGATTCTTTCCCATACAATATCATGACAAGGAACCACATTTTTCACACTTTCTGGTATTATTTCTCTCCCCTGGACTTATTTCTTATTATGTTTCTTGTATTTACATATTAAGGTTCGAGACGCGAGTATTGATGGTGTTTGCCACCGAATCCCCGGTTCTTCCCTCAAAAGTAATCAAAGGTGTAGGCGAATAATGGTATCATAGGAAATTTTCCTAACCTCGGTTCCACCTTTTTGTGATCATTTCCTCTGAAGTAGAATAATGAGATCGCTGGAAATTTTCCTAAACTTCTACTCAGAAGAAAATCATTTCATCTTTTAATGCATCTAATTTATTAACTTGTAACAGGGAGAGAAATACCATTATTTTAAACATGTGGGTTCCTTGGTCAGATACGAATGATGAATCAAGCTCTATGGATACTAACCACATCGATGAAGTGTAAAAATTTGGCTCAGGCTTTAAAGAACTTTGCTAAAAATATGAGTGTCTTCTAGTTAACCGGTCAGCCTTTGAATTTTTCATTAGTCAATCTGTAACTGATTATGTAATAATGGTCATTTAAAAACAAAATCAAATCAATAAATTCAAGAAAAAGATAATGTGAGATTTCAACCAAAACTTATCAGTCCATAAAAAGATGACTAATGACAAGTCATAATTTGTTAGTTTCTTTTTCTTCTTCCTTTTTTTTTGTTCAACTGTTTCTTTTTCTTCATAAGTCGGATAGATCGAGCTATATGGATTCGAATCTCTAAGAAACGTGGACTTATCACGACCTGAGGATGTCATGATTATCTCATGATTACGAGATAATAACATGTCTATATCTATTACACTAATTAGTGAGGCCGATTTGAATTTCTTGAAGTCTTTAAAAAGAAAGAAGAAAACGAGAGAGAGGTGTGATTTTCATGGAAACAACTTTTTACCTTAACAGTATTTCCAAAAGACTGACTAGGTCCTAAAAAATAGCCAAACGATCAAATTATTGTAGAGAAAGAAAAAAGTGCTTACAGAAAATATCCGAACATCTTCATTTATCCTTCTAATTTATTTCCATAATTTTCTAAAATTTTATTATTGATAGAAATTCATATTAATTATAAACCCATAATCTACGTTAATATTTTTTTTTTGTCGTCCATAATATCACTCATGATTCTTTCTTTTTTTGTTTGGTAGAAATCACTCATGATGCAATAATGCAAAAAAATAAATACTATTTCTTCCGTTTCACAAAGAGTATCATTTTAAGGTTTTATTTTTGTTTCACGAAGAGTATCGTTTTATGTTTTCAATGCATAATTTTGAACAAAAATTCAGATTTACTCTTATTATTTTAGTGTATTAATTAGAGAGAGAAAATTTGTTTAGTGTATTAATAAGGGATAATATTGAACTTTTAATAGTTTTCTTAATATATGTGAAATATGTCAAAATAACACTCTTTGTGAAACAAAATGAGTACATTTTATGAGTTTGTTATACTCCTTCTATTTCACAATGTAAAATGTTTTAGTTAAAGGCACTGAGATTAAGAAAATTGTTTTTTTTCTAAAAATATCATTTCATATATAAATTAAAAATAATTCAATCAAATACTGCAAATTATAATTGGACACACTATATCCAACAAATATAAAAGTTGCCTAAAAATACGAAAACATCTAATAGTGAAACAAAAAAAACCTCCTACATACCAGAGGGAGTATATATTAAGAAAACTAAAAAGAAGAAGAGATGGGCCAGATGGCCTAGCCTACGCTACAAGACCAATTCCTACCAATGGTGTTGAAAAATCTGGACAACATTATTTTAAACGTTAGCTTCAAAGTTCAAAACTTTCTTTACTTTTGAATAATAAATTTTATAAATTCATTATAAAAAAAACATATATACAGTGCGAAAAACTCAATAATTAGAATCGCTCATGACTTTATTTCTCCAAGTGCTTTGACTTTTGAAAACCTTTAGTTCCAATCTCAGCTCAAGTCAACTTTTTTTTTCGTCTAGAAGCGTTGGACTGTACTTTTCGTTTTTTACCTATTAGTCTATTAAGACCAATCTATAAATAAATTACAAATTCAGAAGTTAAAATTACAGTGAATTATTATTATATAGTCGGATTTCAAATTAGACAGTGAATTATTATATAACCGGATTTCATTGGTTGTCGGAGATTTCCGTTCATGAAAACATACCAAATCGAATAAAAGCTAAAGCCATCTATGATCAATCATTCTTTTTTATTTTCTTATATTTGAATTAATTAGAAGTTTGTTATTATTTTATATTGGAGTTAATTAGTTTACCGGATCCGGGGTAAAATTTCTTCAGTTTGGCAATCTTGCTCACCTACCATAACGAATTTTTACTCTTATATATAATTTTTATCTACTTTTATTTCCAGCTGCAAAGATATAAAAATTTCATAGTTGAAAATCCAATACATAATACTCAATTGTATATCAATGCAAAATTAATTTACCACAAATAACCTAATGTAAATTAATTAAGTGTATATACTATATAGTCTAGTTGTCTAGTGTCTTCAAAAAAGGAATTTGTGCTCTGCACTCTATTTCGATTTTCGTTTGGAAAAAACATATTCATCAGAGGTTGGTTCCGGTCGAAAAACACTACGGGTTTAAACGGTTTTAGAAATTCCTCGGAAAAAAACTACTGTAAATATCTTACTCATTTCATGAAGTCTTAGTCTCGGATTCGTTGTCGCCTTATGAAGTTTTCTTTGTTTTAATCTATTTTGATTTCAAGTCTTATTGTATTAACCTAAGAGTTATGATAATTCATTTCATTCAATGTAATCCGGAATAAACACTGAACAAAACAAAACAAAATCTTACTCATTTCATGATTATAGAATCTATAGATAGATAGTCAGTATATTGTTAGGAAGAAATTACAGAAATTACAGAAATTAACTTGCGTATTTTATAATAGTTTTCCTTATGTTTTATGCCATTTTATAGGTTTTGATTGGTTGAACATTTAAAAAAACATTAAACTTTTTATCAACTAATAAAAAAAGCATTTAGAAACTGCAGATGCTCTGCAAATGCTCTTCCCTCTATGCTTTCATATGAAGTTTTTGGTAGAGCATTAACCTATAAAATATCAAAAAAAAAATTAAAATAATTTTATATAACGAATTTATTTTGTTAAATAATATCAAAAATTATGTTTATATCAAAGTGTAAATTTTATACTTTTAAAACTAATATTTACCATTATTTTATTTTATTAATTTTCAAATAAAAATTTAAATAAAAATATAATATAATAAATAAAATTGAAATATGAAAAAAAAATTATTACAAATTATATTATAAATATAACTATAGATATAATGCTTACGAATAAATATATTAATTAATTTTATATATAATTTTTCATAATTTTGTCAATTACTACATTAATCAAATTATACAGATTCAGCAGCATATTACTTTTGCTTCTTAATGCTACTATTTTACTATCCGTTATACCAATTAAGCCTTGAATTCTACTAATGTATACTATCTCATTGTGTTGTTATAATAATATTGAATATCCAGAAAGTTACTTTAGTTTTTTGTTTTTTAATTAATCCTACTTTGTGACATCTTTTTACAAAGACTTTTTAGCATCTTCCATCGCATAACAATACTATCTCCTCCAGCTATTATATAGTCTCCTTTTTCTCTTTTCAGCTTTCACATAATATTTCCCCCTATAATCACACACATATCCACACCATCATTCCCACCAACATAAATAATCTTGATCACATAGAGATAATAGAGCCAGATTTCAAGAACAAGACCAAGACCAAGATCAAGAACAAGAAAAGCAAAAAAGACTTCACTAGGAGAAGAAAAATGGGAAGAGCACCGTGTTGTGACAAGGCGAACGTGAAGAAAGGGCCTTGGTCTCCAGAGGAAGATGCAAAGCTCAAATCATACATCGAAACGAGTGGCACAGGAGGGAATTGGATCGCTTTGCCTCACAAGATTGGTATTATAATTACTCCTCTTTATTCCTATATATTTATATCAATATATACTATTTTTCTATTAACCGGAGTGTTCTAGATCAAAACTCACAATAATTCCGAAATCTGTGAAAGAGTTATGTATTTTTGCTATTTGTAGCGCCAACAATGATGTACCATAATGATATTATGATTTTCTTTATGATCTCTCTAAAGAGGAATTGATAAACTAAAGAGGCCTTATAATATTCTTTGGTTGAGACATGGATTAAGGTTTGAAGAGATGTGGGAAGAGTTGTAGGCTGAGGTGGCTTAACTATCTAAGACCAAACATCAAACATGGTGGCTTCTCCGAGGAAGAAGAAAACATTATTTGTAACCTCTATCTTACTATTGGTAGCAGGTACTATTCATACACATGATTCTTGTATAAATGTCAAATATCATGTTGAAACTCTTAATTTGTTATATAATGTCTGAATTTAATAAAAGGTGGTCTATTATCGCTGCTCAATTGCCGGGACGAACAGACAACGATATAAAGAACTATTGGAACACGAGACTGAAGAAGAAGCTTATTACTAAACAACGCAAGGAGCTTCAAGAAGCTTGTATGGAGCAGCATGAGATGATGGTGATGATGAAGAGACAACAACAACAACAACAACAGCAAATCCAAACTACTTTCATGATGAGACAAGACCAAACAATGTTGACATGGCCACTACAAGAGCTTCCTCGTGATCATGATGATCAAGTACCAAATCTTGTTATGAATCAAACCAACTCGTTCTGCGACCAAGAATATAATAAGCCAGTGATCATCAAGAACATGGTCAAGATCGAAGATCAAGAACCGGGGAGAACAAACGCTTTTGATCATCTCTCCTTCTCCCAACTTTTGTTAGATCCAAATAATATTCACTTAGGATCAGGAGAAGGTTTCTCCATGAACTCGATCTTGAACACCAACACACACTCTTCATTGCTTAACTCGAGTATCAATCATCAATGGTTCGGGAATTTCCAGGCCGAAGCCATCGACTTGTTTTCTGGAGCAACAAGTACTTCAGCAGATCAAAGCACCATAAGTTGGGAGGACATAAGCTCTCTTGTTTATTCTGATTCAAAGCAATATTGTTAGTTAATTATTCCAAAGATGAAACATACATCAATATATTAATTGGGGTAATACAAGGCTAGGGTACGTATACGGAATGAGAAGACGATCAATCTATTTTGTATAATTTTATTGAGTTTATATAATTAATTAATGGGGTTGAAATTTTAATGCTGATTTCGAACTCATATATTCGACAATACTAAAAGTCTAATTAAACAGATCCTAACGAACTAATCGCATTTGGATAGACGAATTATTGTTATTGTTATTTGCCTTTTAATAAGAACTTGTAATGTGCATGTATCATGTATGGGTTACGTAGTCCACATGGGCGTAGTCGAGTGGTAGTGGGGAGGTGGGATTGTTCCACCAACGGGGAATTCGGGTTCGATTCCCCCTCTGCTCTGGTGCTCGAAACATTAATCACGACCATGTGTGGAAACTGACACTGGGCTTCGGCCCAGTTGAAAACCCGTGAGGAGGCTTTGTCAGTTGGGCCAACTCACTCTAGGCAATAGTCGGAAGGCGCGAAGTCTTACTGGTTTGGCATGTGGTAGCCAGTCCCCATCTCTCCGGTAGGATATCGACCGGACAGCCTACGTTATAAAAAAAAAAAAAAAATGTATGGGTTACGTACGAAAGAGTATAATTACGTTTCTGATTTTATATAATGACAATATTTACACACGACCATGAAATATAGTGTAGTGATTGGTGTTACGCACTAACGTTGTCGTAATATTTCAATTCAATTTGAGCAAAAAGAAAAAATATTAGTGGTGCTTTTGGGTTCTTGGCACGTACGTATATACGGTCGGATCTATAGATATGTGGTTGGATTCATTGATTGTATTTTCATCTGATATATATATTATATAATATAATATTAATTCTTAGCTACTTTTTTTTTTGAAATAATTTTTGTTTAATTTGGATTCCCCCATATTCGTTAGGGTTATTTCCTGGATGTCAGATTGTACAAAGCAATTTAGCTGGAAACCATTAGCTAGGGTTAATTAATAATAATAAAATTTAATGTTTATGAGGATAAAAATACCTAACATTTTGACAAAAAAGGTTTTGATTACCAAATAAATGAATGTGTGCAACTCTCAACTTCTCAAAGACATGACCTCTCATCTCTCCCCCTTAGTCACTAGGCTGTTACTTGTTTCCTCACAGAATCAAATGATGTCATCCGAAAATTCTGTTCCCTCATGAGTTTGGCACATTCGTTGCCTATTCAAAAACCAAATCAAATTGAGAAAGTCACATATAAAATGACACTGTCGCTTGAACAATAATATAGTATGTATTAAAACTAGAACTTGTCGTGTCTAACTTTTCATAAAAAAACATTTGAATTTAAAAAATTTCCATTCACCACCAGATAGTTTGCCTTCTAAAAAAAGCATTTTGATTATCATCTTCTCGTTTTAAGCGTTTCAAAAATTATGTACTTTGGTTAGCATGCATTTTTAATAAAGTTTTGGCCATCTCTATTCATCTTCATTTTTTCCGCAACTTTTATGATTTTGGGAAAAAAATTGCATTAAACTCTCCAAATCAATATGAAGAGGATGGAAAGCGATTATTAAAAACCCACACACACATAGATACTCAAATATGAGAGGAAAAACAAACCATAAATTAAAATCATAATGAAAAAAACATTAATACAATGAAACTCTTATTAGATAGAAATTATAGGAAAACTAGAAACTCAATGAGATAATTAGTGTAGATTTCAAATTTCTAACAAACTTTATGGTATTCCATCAAATTATCTCATTAATTAATTATATAACCATAGAAATAATATAACAATATCCAATAAATATAAACGTTGTATAGAAATGTGAGAACAATTTATATTTTAAAACAAAAAAACCTCAAAACAATTTATATTATGAAACAGAAAGAGTATTATTGATCAAACGATGATCCGTTCAGTTCTAGAAAGCTAATAGATAGACTAGACTTCACGTTAAGAAAACAATATTTTGTTCTTTCTTTCTTAAAAAAATAATATAATATTTTGTTAATTTTCGTATATTCAGTTGTATATGGACAAATGGAATATTATATATTTTTGGTCCAAACTCTTATAACTAGAATATAATTATATAAATGACGTTTTCAAAGAGTATTGCAAAACTAGTCTATGAAAGACAAGTCATTTGAATGTTCCAAACATTCTCTTCAAACAGAAAAATGACAAACATAATTATGCAATTATTAATTAGCCTTCAATTTCATATTTATGAATCACGCACCCATCAATTAACTAAATACCAATAACAGTTTGTCCAAACTAATTAAAGAATCTTAGTGTTGCAATACATACTGCCAAAAAAATAAAAGTGTGGCCATATTCATATATCAAGAATCTTATTATATTCTTGTTTATATATATGTATATCAATGTAGTTGAAATTTTCAAACTTACACTTCAAATTTTCAAATATGTACTTCCAACGATGACCAAATTTTAATACGCGTGGAAATTTTCTTATCCATTAGTGTATGTATCTTAGTATTTTATGTAATTAGTTCATATTTTATTAATCGTGATTTAGGAAAAAAGGACCAAGTGATCAAAATCATGCACGTAAGCCACTTGCATTAGTGATTCAGTGGATTGTAGAATGTGTCATAGGCATGGACATATATATACAAGTTAAAAATATATATATTTTAAATAACATCTTATGTTAGTTTATTTTTTGAGAAAAACAGCTTATCTTAGTTTCTAGTATAAAAAAAAGATTGATTCATTTTAATCATAAAATTCAGAAATTCCAACATGGTTCGGAGGATCTTTGATATAATATAGTATTATATCCATATTGGGTCAAGATAAAGCTATAAAGGAGGAAAAGAGAATAACAATGGAGAAGAAGAAATCAAGGAACAAAAAATCAAGAATATAGGAACGAAAACTATGGTTATAAAATTATGAGGATTAGATCAAATGGTTTTAAAATAATAGATAATTAATTGTACATTCTGTCAAAAACTCCTCGACGATATGTCAACAAAGCCATATAAAACCTTGATTGGCTCGGCGACATATAGCTTGGCGACAAATAGAAATGAAATTTATCTATTTTTGTACTTATATTTAAGAAAAATTCTTACGACATAGTTCATTTTTATTCTATAATCCAGCCGATGCCGACACTTACTAACACGTCAGTAATTAATTATCCAAAGTTTTCCTTTGAAAACAAAAAAACGATAATCAATGTCCGTTGTCTTAAAAGAAAGAAAATATGTTTCTTGCATAACATAATGAATACTATTTTGTTGTGGAAACGGATTGGTTTAGTTAAAGCCTTAAAGGGTTGTGCCGTTGTGGAAACAGAATAATCGAATTGTTTTAGTTCTGGGCGATTTCTTGTCATCTGCTTATGGGAAAAAGAATAAATATATGGGATTTTCTTATAATAAAGTTCTCTAAGCTGATTAAAACCAACCAAAAAATACATAATATCCTCTTCCTAGTATAATAAAACTCGACCATCTAAGAAATTTGGCGTGAAAGAAACAACAGAATCCACTTACAACCCATATCTTCAAAAACTTGGATTAAACTACCAAGAACAATTAAAGCTTTTTTTTGTTCCAAAAACCAGAGCCCGGACCTCGAATCACAACTACAATAAATTTGGTTCTATAGAAGCTCTACAACTTGCGCATCCTCTCAATGATAATATGTAGCCGTGGCAGAAAGCTCTAGGATCTTATTTCATTTTATTTCTTTGGTTCTTTTTGTAAGGTTTCAAGTTTTGATCTAATTAATCCATGTATCAATAGTTTAGTAAATTCTGTTTACAAGATTTTTCTTCCTTAATATATTTAACTAGGTAGGTAGCCCGCGCGTTGCGCGGGTAGATATGTTTCATAAACTAATTACACCATTAAGTTATTAACTTTGTTACCGTTAAAAAACCAAACCCAAATATAACAACAATGTTAGATTTACGATCAATAAAAAAAACGAAAAAAGAAAATAACAACCAATATTATTAATAAAAATACGAAATAAAGCAATGGCAATAATAGAGCTCGAGAACATATTGAATAATGTTTCATTCACTCACACATTGTATGTAAAGCAATCCTTTTTTATCTCTCCATCGCTAGAACTCTCTCTCCATTTTGTCGTAAGTGTCTCTCACACTCTAATCGGTTATTCCTCGTCTTTTCCTTATTCTTTTTATCGTCTTTGATTTATTTTTCTTCTTCTTCTTAATCGTCTTTGACTTCTACTTCTTTTCCTTTATCATCTTTGTCTTTTCCAACAATTCTTCTTCTTATTTCTCTTTCGGTTTGTTTTCGTCTATCTCTTCCGGTTTTCCTTATTCATCGTCTTCGTTCTCTGGCTTATTATTCTTTTGGTTTTTCTTCGTCCCGTCTTCATCCTCAAATTTTCTGCTTCGCCTTCTTCTTCTTATTATTCTTTTATTTTTTCTTCGTCCCGTCTTCATCCTCAAAATCCCTCGTATTTTCGTTTTCTCTTTTTCATTGTCTTTGACTTCTTTTTCTTCTTCTTCTTCATCACCTTCGTCTTCTTCTACTCCTTCTTCTCCAAATCCTTAACTTTCTCCTCCTTCTTCTTCTTCAACGTATTGGTCTCATCCGCCTTCTTATTCTACTTATGTTTTTTTTTTCTTTGTCTTTGTCATCTTTCTCATCTTTTCCGACTTTTTCTTCACCATCTTAGTCTTCGTCTTTGTCTTCTTCCTCTTCTTTTTCATCATCTTTGGCTTCTATGAATTCCTATTTTTTTCACTCTCTCACTCTTCCGGTTTTTCTTCGTCATTTTTTTCTTCCTCTTCTACATCATTTTCCTTCTTCCTCGTCTTCTTTCTCTTCAATTTTTCTTCTTCATCGTCTTCGACTTCTTCCTCTTCTTCCTTATTGTTTTTAACTTCTATGGCTGCTTCTTCCTCTTTTTCTTAAGGTTTGTCTTCATTTTCTTGTTCCGGCTTTTTCTTTGTCCGACTTTTCTTCACGCTCTTCTACATCATCTTCATATTCTCCGACTTCTTAGTCTTCCGTGTTTCTTTGTCTCATCTTCGTCTTCTTCCTCGCCATATTCAATTTTGAATCAAAATCTTCTATTTTCGGTTTCCATTACTCTCTCTCTCTCTCTCGCTATAGATTTCTAAGTTAGATCTCCCTTGGTTCTTCCTCGATAATCTCATGCATGTTCTTCTTCCTCTTATTCTCCACCATGAAAGATAAATTCCACAATAGATGAGTTTAATCTTGTATCATTCTACTTCTCCTTCTCTCTTTTGTTCTCTTAATTTATCTTCAAACATCTTCCCCCATCTTTTCCTTCTTATTCTTCATAACAACCACACATTTTTCGACGCCAAAACATCTTCATTGTTTCAACCATTATTTATTTGTAGCTTCTATAATTTTCCTCAAGCATTTCAAACAGGGTTTAGAGCCGGTTCAGTATTGTCGAATTCAATATCTCTAAAAAAAATTTGTTCATATATAGATATGGTTCGTGGGTCGTTGCCATTCTCTCCTTGAAAAATGCTTGTTTCTCTAAACACTCTATAATTTCAAGTATTAAAAGAATAGAATATATATTAAAAAGAAGTAAATCAACCATTACCAAAAAAACTACACTTACATGTTATCTCTCTCTCTCTCTCTTCCTTCTCCTTCTTCATATCAATCACACATTTTTTTGCCGTCAAAACAGCTTCATCATTTCAACCACTATTTTCTTGTATCTTCCGTGCACGAAACCACTTATTTAAATTGTATATCTAAATTTGAAAACAAAATTACAACAAAAATATAATTATCATATCAACTACACTATAGTATCATATATAAATAAAATGTTATCATATCTGTGTTACCTCCGATTAATAATATTTATAAATAAAAAAAAATCCTAAAAGATGAGATTGACCATATCGAGATTATGGAAAACATGAAGAATATGTATATTTACCAATATCTTAGTTTAGAAAATTTACCTTTATCTCTAAATATATTATTTACATTTATGTTTATCTTAAGTCTATCTTTATCTCTATATAAGAAAATATAACTTGTAACATTATTCTTATGAGAGTCTAATAATAATTCTTCCTAAACACTTTTGTGTTCTTACTCTCATCAATTTATCATCTATCAACACGATGCTTCTCAAACATACCGTGGAGAAGAGACATCAGATCGAGTCGCTCGTCCAGGCTAAGGATGAGTTGATGACAGAGAAAGATGATAGAGAGAGTGAGATTAGGGTTTTGAAAGGGGAAGTGAATGAGGTTTTGAGTAAGGTGGAGATCGAGAGGACAAAACAATTGAAGGAGAGTGTGATTCTGTTGGCAGAGAAAGAATCCAATTTGTAGATAGTAATTGGGAGTAATTGGGAAATTGAAATCTAAAAACGATCAATCAGTGAAGGAGAGGGACTTTTAACGAACGATGGCTAAGGAAAAAAAAGTAGAAATAAGGAAAAAGAAGAAAAAGAAAAATAAGGAAAAAAATTAAAACGATGTCGTTAATGATGATTTTTCCATTTTCTGCTTTGGCTGAAACTACGTCGTCTCATACGTGGCTTCCACGTCATCAAGATTTAACGGACGTTAAGCTTCATAATGGCAACGGCATAAATTTGCACAAAATTTAAAAATAAGGTATGAAATTTAAATTTTTAAAACTTGGGATAAGTTTTTGCACGGTAGTAAACAATGGGTATAAATCGAACATAGTGGCATAGTTTGGGGAGGTTTTGGCCATTTGCCCTATTCTTCTTCAACGTCTTAGTATTCTTCGTTCTCTTTTTCATCGTCTTCGTCTTCTCCGACTTGTTTTAATTTCATCGTCTCCATCATCTCCGACTTCTTTTTCTTTTTTCTTTCTTTCAGTTTTTCTTCATCTTCTTCTTTCTTATTCTTTTTTCATCATCTTCGCCTTCTCGGCATCATATTATTCAGGTTTTTTTGTCGTCTTTAACTTCTTCTGCTTTATCTTCTTCTTTTTCAAAATCTTCATCTTCTTCGACTTCCTCTTCTTCTTTTTTCTTCCGGTTTTTATTCGTCGATGTTCTTCTTCTTGTTCTTCGACTTCTCCTAATTCATTGCATTTGTCTTCTTTGTCTTCTATAGTTCCTTATTCTTCTGGTTTTTCTTAGCTTCCTTCCGCATCTTCACCTTTTTAGACTTTGTCATCTTCATCTTCCGGTCTCCTTCCTCATCTTTAACGTCTGGGTCCTCGTATTTTCCGAATTCTTCTTCAGCAGCTTCTTCTTCTTTTTCTTCTTCTTCTTCTCCATTATCCTTTTTACATCTTCCTCATTTTTTCCTTCTTCTTCTTCCTCTTCATCGTTCTCAACTTCAACTTCTACTTCTTCTTCTTTATCGTCTTGTCTTCTTTGACTATCTTCTTCTTGTTTTTCTTTCTGTTTTTCCTCGTCTTCTTTCTTCTTAATGTTGTTATCACTTTCAAATTGATAATCTTCTTAGGTCTCCAGAGATAATATCTAATTAATATCACCATAAGATTGTCAATGTGACTCCTCAAATATTCTATATGGTTTTTCTTCTCCAAATTCATCATCTTCTTCCCCTTCTTATTCTTCAATATTTTCGTCTTGTCCTAATTTTTTTTATTCTGATTTTTATCTTCATTTTCTTCGGTATTCTCCCTCTCGTCTTTTCCTTCTTCTTCTTCACGAATTCGTCCTCCTCTTCTCCCTCCTATTCAACTTTCGGATTTTTTTTCTTCCTCGTCCTTTCCTTCTTCTTTTTCACTGTCTTCGGCTTCTTCTTCTTCAATGTCTTCTTCTTCCTCTTATTTGTCTTTCGATTTTCTTATTCCTCATATTTTATTTCCTCTTCTTCATCGTCTTCAACTTCTATTTCTTCTCCCTCTTATGATTTGTCTTCTTCTTCTTCCTCTTATGCTTTGTTCTACTCGATCTTCATATTCTTTATCTTTTGGTTTTGTTCTTCTTCGTATTTTCCTTATTTTTTCCGGTTATTATTCATCTTCTTCTTAATTCTCCAATTTTAAAGCTTTTGTCAGTTCCTCATCTTTTCCCTATTCTTCTTCATCGTCTTTGACTTCTACTTCTTCGTCTTATATATGTTTTGATTTTCTTATTCCTCACCCTTTTCTTTCATCTTCATCATCGTCTTCGACTTCTACTTCTTCTTACTATTATGTTGTGTCTTCTTTTTCTTCCTCTTCTTCCTCTTTTGTTTTTTTTTCTTCCTAGTATTTTCCTACTTCTTTGACTTCTTCTTCATCATCTTTGTATTCTCCCAGTTCTTCTTATTCTTCTTTTTTGATTTTTATTAGCCTTCTTCATTCTTTGCTTCTTATTCCTCCTTGGTCTTCTTTGTCTTATCCAAACTCTTCTTCTTATGGTTTTTCTTCGTCTCTTTCTCATCTTCACCTTCGTCTACTTTGTATTATTCATCTGTATTATTCATCTTCTGGTTTTCTTTCCTTTCTTTATTCTTTTTTTTTCTTCTATGTATTTTCCTTCTTCCACTTCGTCTACTATGTATTGGTTTTCTTTTCCAACTTCTCCGACTTCTTCTTCTGATTCTTTTTTTTTCTTCTCCAAATTTGTCATTTCGTTCTTCTTTGTTCACCATCTTCGTCTTCTCCGACTATTTTTCTTTTCTTCATTGTCTTCATTGGCTTCGTCTTTTTCTTCTCCCTCTTCTTTATCTTTTAGTTTTTCACATTCTTCGTCTTTTCCTTTTTATCTTTCATCGTTTTCAACTCCTACTTTTTTATCGTCTTCATTTTCTTTGACTTCCTATTTTTTTGTTCATTCGTTTTTTCTTCGTTTTCTTCTTCTGAATTTCTTTGTTTTATTTTTATGATTTTTCTTCTGCTTCATCCTCTCCGTTTTCTTCTATCGTCTTTGTATTGTCCGGCTTCTTATTCTTCCACATATTCTACTTCTTCTTTGTGTTCTTCTTCTTCCTTTTATTTAACTTTCAATTTTTCATCTTCTTCGTATTTTCCTTCTTCTAATTATTTTTTGGAAGTTTAGAATTTTTCGGACGTATATTTTCACATTTTTTATGGGCTTGACTATCTTTACACAAACGATCAGTTTAAAAGAATCTTGTGAAATAAAATCACATAGATAACATGGACACATATTATCCGACAGTTCTAACATGAACCCTCCTCTTGAAACGAAGGGAAATGTAATAAAAAAAAGATATAATAACGAAACAGTCATCAGTCATGAAAAGTGAAAATCCAAAGACATTCCATCGAAAATAATTTGTTTCGCTAATGATAAGGAGCCCAAATGCTAACAAAAACTTGTACGGATAAAAAGACCGTAATACTTTGTTATATCAGTAGTGTCATAGAGAATCCTTTCATCCTTTTAGAGAAAATTTACCAGTAGCCTCTTCGTCTACATCATCTTTCGGTTTTCTTATTCTTCAACTTTGTTTTCTTATTTTTCTTCGTCTTTAACCTTTCCAACTTCTTATTCCTATTCTTCTGGTTTTCTACTTTTTCTTCAACTTTATGAACAAACGATCACTGAACAAATGGGTTGTATTGACAGGCCTTCCCAAACACCTAAGCAGCTAGAATCTGCAAATATGATTAAAAATGGACATAATAAAAAGTTTGTATTTGGCAATGCAAAAAGCTATAGATTTAATTCCAAAGTATTACCCTGAAATCCCATCTCCTTGATGGATTTAAAAGTGTTATCAGATCATATCAATGATTCAAACGTTTCATTAATCATTTTACCATTTTATAGTAGCTTCCTCCAATTTGTCTACGTCATTTTGTCTTCTTCACCATTGTCTTATTCTTCAATAACTCAAACGTCTTCTTCTACCTTTCAAAGCAACATCCTAGAAGTCAAGTTAAGTTTGTGTTAGAGTTTTGAGATGAGCACTATTTCATTCATGAAATTCTCTTTGCCCCGCCCCAAATTGCTAGAAAGCAGTTTTATAACAATTGATTTCCCATCTTGCAGTTTTCCCTGAAACAGATTGCGAAAAATCATCTCGAGAACATACATGGAGAATACAAAAGAGCAAAGAGGATAAAAATTCTCCGACCTTGTAAACTGAGCCAAATCCACCTTGTCCGAGTTTATTTGACAGACTGAAATAATTGGTGGTATTCATCTCAAAGAAATCTAAACCAGAAACATCGATATGTTTCAGACCATTCTTCCATGTAGCTTGTGAGGTGTCCTTCGATATATTAAACCAGAGTTTCAAGAATAGATAATAAGGTCGTTATGAACAAATAAATCAATAGAGAGATAGTAAGATCATTAGTGTGTACCATCATGTTTTACTCAATATCTCCATAAAGCAAAACCCAATATTGGATCACCAAAGATGAGCATGAGCCATCACCACAAGACTGAATCAAAAAGGGAAAAAGAAAAGAGAATTTTAAGATTATATATAAAAAAGGAAATTGAATCTAACGAAATAAAACAAAGGTTGGTATGTTGATCATCGTCTTGAAGCATAAAGTTATTCATCTGGCGAGTCAACTCGTGTACTTGGTGAATTGACATAAGATATCATAAACAAAAGATCGTAAAATTTACCTTTTTCTTATTTCCCATCGGATATTTTGTCTCACAAATTATATAGGAACATATTGAAAATAACGGGACATATATTAAAAACAAAAAAAATCATGGTTTGAGAAGATTAATTTCTAAATTGTTACCTCATTGACACCAGATTCAAACCTCCAAGCGTAAACATCGTGGAGGCTTGTCTTTGAATAGACACTTGCTTCTTCTGCGCGGAAGCTTCATCCACCGTTTCATCGATTAGTAAAAACCGTGGATAAGAAGCGACCTTAAGAACCCTAACATGAACCGTACCTTTAGTAAGAACCCTAGAAGAGCCATATGGATCAATTAGTAAATCCTCCTTTCAATTAACCTCTTTCAGAAACTCCTCTTTTGTATTGGCTCCACATAGATAAAAAAACCCTAGGAAGCAGAAAAAGAGTCGACGGCTGCAACAAAGAAAGACGTGATTAACACAAGCCGACGTGTTAGGGTTTATACGACGCAATAAAAATTTAACAATTATTGCCAACTAATCTAGATAAATGTGAAATTCAATGGAATTGGAGAAATTAGGTTATCAATCTCTGTAATTCGAAAAAACCTTCGAAGAGGGATAAAACTCACGTTTAGAAACGAAATTAGAGAAGCAATATGAAAGCAGGATTGGTATTATAGAGATATCGAAGAAGCTTGGTTTTGGAGGAATTGATCGCAAGGATGAAGGAACTTGAGAACACTCATCCAAGCCGAGAACTGACTACGTCGACGACCATGACCTAGACCCACACCATCACCAAAAGAAACGTCTTTCTCTGGAAGATGGAAGGGCAAAACGCGAACACCTAAGAAAAAAAATAATGTAATAAAAAACAAATAAACAATAACGATGTGCAGGGAAAGAGAAACAAAAAGACGTATAAACAAACAATAACAGTAGCTTACCCTTTAGTAAGGGGATTATCCACCAAGCACCCTTCAAACCAAAAAACAAAACAAAAACGAACAATTTATATCCATGTAAAACAAAAGCAATCAACACCGATACAAAAAAAAATCAAGAATACACAACGCAAAAACCAATAAGAGGATGATAAATCAATAAGAGGACGATAAAAAAAAACAAAAGGAGAACAAAATTAAAGTAAAAACCAGACGACTGCTCCAAAAAAAATCGCAAGCAACCAAAAAAAGAACACACAAAAATTGAGAACACGATTTCTAAAACATTAAGGTGCCGTATTTATAAACCAAAGGCCAAGCTAGCTAGGGTTTTCAATTTTTTTTACATGACAAATTCGAAAACCTACTTTTGAAAAGCCCACTATTACGAAACAAAACCAATTAAAAGCCCAATTTTTTATAATCGGTACGACAAATTATGATTTTTTAAAAAACTTAATTTGAACCGATTTTAAGGGTATTAACCGAGTTTTACGGTTTATGGTGAATGAGAAAGCTCCATTCTCAAAATTTACTTCGCTTTTACTATATATGATATCAGAGAAACCTCCAAAAACGTGATATAGCCGATTAATTATTGGTTTCCTTTTTTAAAGGAGGATATAGTTGTTATAAAAACTATAACATCCAAGCCCCAAATTTTGGGGAATTTTTACTTTAAAAAAAAAGTAAACACCTATTAAGTAGGCATTACCAAAGTTCTAATAAAAAGATTTTGTTTTTGTTAAGTAAAGTTGTATAAATCCAACTAAACATAAGAGATACGGGCAGATATTCATTTTTGCCAACAAAATCTCCGTTTGGTTCTTCCCAATACCAATTCTAATAAATATATCAATGTTGCGTGGCTTATCCACATTATTTGGTAACGAAAATATATCAAACATTTTCTTCTTATCTTGTTTTTTTCTTAGCTTAAGAAACTTGGTGAACGTGGTCCATTTGGCTATTTCCACTAAATACCTATATTTCGATGCTTGCAAATATCATATCCTCCATAACCGATAATCGGTATTCAAAAGACATGACAGAATCCAAATATAACAAAATACGCAAGATACGGAGAAAAACTCATACGAAACGACTTTACGGACTATATTATCGCCGGTAATCACACATTTATGTTATTTACAGTCCAATTTATTGATTAAAAATAAATAAAACATTAGAAATTGATGAATGTGGTCTATTTGATGCTTGCAAATATCTTATACTCTATAATCGATACTTTAACGCATGAAAATATCGTATCCTCCATAATCGATAACAGGTATCCAAAAGACATTACAGAATTCCAAAAATAAAAAAATATATCGAATGAGAACAATATCGAGAAAACTGAGCTATTCAATAAGAGGAACCAAACATTAAGAATCGACTGCGTGTTCCTGGCAAGTCTCCACAACACAATGCGGCGGAGCACCTACGATACGGGGCCTCCACTTCTTATCCTTACGATCCCAAACAAACGAATTTTCTGAATATCGAAGAATCCGATTATCGTGAAACACACGATTAGATAACATCCAAACCCGGAAAACGCTACTCCGATCATCTGCAACAGCATCAAAATTATCAAAGAATCATCAACTTGAGCGAGGATGATGGAATAGCAAACACGAAGACGTTAAAAAAAACGAATTATTAAAATAGATTGCATAAACGAATAAAATATACCTCTACCAGTAAAAGATGAGTAACCTCTCACAGCCATCACAAACACAATACACCAGAAGACGAACACCTACAAAGTACAAAAAGATAATAATAATAATCAGTAATAACGATCAATAAATGAAAGAAATAGACGATGGCTAACAAACTGAAATGAACAGCGATTTCGATAACAAAGCACAAGAAGAACACAAATGTGTTCGGTTGTTAAAAAACAGAAAGTGAGAAACTTACCTCCGATAGGTAGATCACCATGCACCTTCACACAAAAAAAACATTGATCAGTTTCGATGAAAAAAAAAACAACAAAGACGATGCCAAGAAATCAAAACAAAAAGAGCAAAATATATATATAGCCCGTTAAAAGCAGAGCAAAAAAGAATTTAAACCAAAACAGAGTAAAAGAAATACGTAGCAAGTCAAAAGGAGAGAAAAAAAATGCTAGACGACACAAAGACTAAGATATTCGACACAGGTGTTTCACGTACTAACAAAGAAATCTAGACGGATCAAAGAGACGATGGCACTGAATGAGCTTCACAAAAATTATGAACGTGTGATATATATTAAGTAAAAAAATTAGGGTTTTACAAAAATAAATTATAGATAATCACAAGGAAAAAAAATCAAAATCAATAGCAAGGAAAAAAATATTATATATTAAGTAAAAAATTTAGGGTTTTACAAAAATAAATTATAGATAATCACAAGGAAAAAAAAATCAAAATCAATCGCAAGGAAAAAAATATCAAAATCAATTATAGATAATCGCAGAAGAAAATCGCAACCCAATTTCTGAAAATCGCAAAACGAAATCGCAACCCAATTAAATAAAAAAAAACACCAAAAAATATCTATTCCGAGATTATGTAGTGTTATCCGAAAATTGGTATATATGATATTTTGATAAGGCAAAATCAACAATTGGTACGGAAAAAACTTAAATCAGACCGATATAAAAAAGATTAACCGATTTTTACGGTTTAGGGTGAATGAGAGAGCTCCATTCCGAAAATTCAATTCGCTTTTACTATATATGATTTCGTTCTACATATATGGTCCTTTAACATTTTTTAATAATTACCAAATGATGATGGTTTAGTGGTAATACAAGAGGGTTTGTTCTTTTGTGCCCCAAGTTTAATCTCCTTTTGGGACAGAAGGTTATTCTTTGAATCAGAATATATAAATGTTAAATATGGGTATCGGAGAGATTATGGACGGAAAACTCAAAACTCTCTTAACAAAAAAAAAAAATTTAAGATAAAGTCTTGGCCTAATTTAAATAAATGTCACATAAATACAATGCTAGGTACGTCAAAAAAAAAAAATACAATGCTAGGCCTCTTTTATGGCCCAAGTGTTTTTGTTTATGGTTCATCATGCATACATGAAGAAGCATATTGTGGGTACTAAATCTGATACTCGAAATTTGTGTATGATTTTTAAAGGGGAATAATATCGAGAGCCAGTTTTATTTTGAACCGATTGTGGTATAAATAGGTGTTGACGAATTTGATTTGTATTAATGAATGGAATGCATACAAGTTTGTCTCGAAGAGATGAGTTACAGAGAGGGCTCAAAGAGCGTAGTATAAGTAGGTTGAAAAGAATCATATGTCTAAAACTAAGTTTTGAGTCTCTTTTTATAGCTCTCTGCAAGGTCTTAACCGCCACCGCATATCTTGGGATTCCTCGTATCACGTCTTTTCCATGATATTTAGAACGATTCCGAGCTTTTAGCGGATATTTTTGACTGATTCAACTGACTTGAATGACTGATTATTTTTTAGCTTGGAGATCGACAGGTTTGGAGATCGAGGTGATATTTCGTTGATGTCGCATACTGCGAATAGGCTGAAACCTGCATTCTGGACCGGCTGCTTTTAGCCCGATGGCCGTCTGCCTTTAGCCCGATTCCGTGTTTAATTCAGTTTGAATTGCTGGACTTTTAATGGGTTTTATGGGTCGAATTTTATGTGAAAAATCTAGCTCCTCGCGTACTGAAACGGGCCCAAGTTGTGTTTTTTTAGGAAGTTACTTGCACTAATGCATGTTATTTGTACGTTAATACGCGTCATGACATCGCATGTGGAAGTTATGGACTGAGCTCGTGAAACCCACGTGACGTTAATTTGGACAAATGTCAGGGGAGATTGATTCATTAAAAAAAAATCGACTATATATATTACTCCAACAACACACAAATCTCAGAATTTAATAATTTCTTATAGATATTTGTGATCTAAATCTTATCGAGAACAACACACAAATCTCAGAATTTAATAATTTCTTGTGCAAGATTATAATGGTCGATGATACCGACGACAAGTTCTGGATAAGTCGTATGCAATTAAGAACATCATTGATCGCGAAAATTCTCGAATCATATGAATATCAACCAAAATTCTCAAAATCATTTTTACGCGTTTATATTATTCCAAACTTGGAGAATACTGAATATCTTATGTCATACAACCCAACGACCAAAATAATGCTCCTCACATGTAAGGATTTTTCTGTCGTTACGGGCGGTTTCTCCGCGTTTCATACAAAAAAAAGGGAACAATATCGATATTAGATATGTTAGATTTTTTTTTTATATAAAAAAAAAATTGACGACTAAAATTTTATTAAATTTAGTATGATTTCGATTATTTCGTTCGTACTAGTACCAAGAAAGCACATGGAATTTTTGAATAATTTATTCCGAGAATATTATGTAAAAATACTTCGGTATTAATACACTCGTATTAGTGTGTGGTCGATGTGTATCCGGTTTAACAATATGTTCAAGTCAACATTTAAATTATAGTTCTAATACATGTATGACGAAACCGTGATGGTTCGGTCTCGATTTATGAGTATTAGAATGGGTGTGTTAGATAACCATCTTCCCTTACCACATATGTATTTATGTTCTTAATGTGTATGTGTATAAGTAGTGATTTAATTATACACATACATATAGTTATGAATGAAAGGTTGTGATTAATTAAAGGGTACAACTTGGTGTCTATCCATCCCCTTTTTCATCCATATATATGTAGGGGATGGAGACATTGTTTGAAGTAAGTTTTTCCTAACATCCTTTAACACAACATAAAAAGAAATCAATTCATAAAGGGAAGAACAAGTTCTGAGATCCTCTCCATCAAGGATCCAATATACGCAAAGGTTAAGGGAAGAAGACATCTACATATTTCATAATCCGAATCATGGCTACGGATATTGGTTAGTAGCATTCTTCTCCTTCTTGTTCATATAATTACTAAACATTGAATAATATATGGATCAAACACGAAATAGAACGGTCTTGGAAATGATCTTGTAATGAAGATTAATGTAGATTGAATCTACATATTAGTTATATCATGTCTACATAATTAACATCATAACCTTTGAGCGGTATATGATGAATCTATAATGATTAGACTATGTCTATGATATAATTGATAGTTTCTCGATTTATAATATTTTTTGGATTTTAGATTCATAAATTACTATTATTAAGAAGTTGACAAAAGGAAAATAACTACTAATTAATGAGAAGTTAGATAATCTTTCGAAATGATTGAACCACTATCGATTTCCCCAACTGGTAAAAATAGAATGATACGTAATGTGTGTAAGTTTCTAACAATCGTTGCATTATATCATTTGGTTATGTACCTGTAATTTTCCCCCACAATATAGCATGTAACTTAAAATACTGACAACAAATAATTGCAATCAACAAATATCTGGTTAGATAACCAAGCAGTGGTGGCCTAGTGGAAAGAGGATGTAGGGATTTGTGAGGTTCGTTAAGAGCGACCTCTTAGGAATTTCAGGTTCGATTCCCGGTAAGAACTAAAAACGTTGCTGTTTGGCCAGACGAAGATTGGGGCATTGTTTACGCCATGTTTGAAAATCTGGGACCAGACTATTCGTTAGTACTGTTTCCCCAAGAGATTAATTTGAACCTTTCAATAGGTCTGGAATCTACCCTTAAATTACCAAAAAAAAAAAAAAACGGTTAGGTGGTTCTTTATGAACTAAAGTCAGTAAACTTTCTACCCCGATTTTTAGGATAAATCAAAATTAGTTGTCATGTAATTCGTTTTGCAAATTGTAAGACTGTAAATACTTCATGACTTTTAACTAATCTCTTTTAGTATACAGTATTTATGTTACATTGGACACTATAAAAGTAAACTAATAAAGTTCATCAATCAGTTACTATATAATGCCTTGTTATATGCTTTAATCTACGTTAATTAATGATTACTGGATCGTCAAACGAGAATGTATAAAAATCGGATTAACGTGTAATAATTTTAATGAATGTTGAAAAAGTTAACACTAAAGTAAATTAATGTGTGTGTATTCATGGTTAATATTTGTATACTGCAAAGGATATCAAACTTTATGAAAATATATGAGATGTACAAATTTACAGATAATGTATTTATCTCTTACATTTTTATGGATACACACGTAGCTTAAAATTGACATTACTAGGGGATATATATATATAGCCATTGCAAATCAAAATTTGGATTGAGTGCACTTAGACCATCTCTAACGGTGGGTTCAGAAGGGGTTCTTAAAAAAATTTTAAATTAAAATAAATGAGAAAAGGTGAGAAAAATTTAGAACAGATCCTTAACTAAGGAGTTTAAGGGGCGGTTCTTAGAGGCACGTGGCAGCTGGTGATTGGCTTTAATGCTCCATAGAAACGGCATCGTTTTCTCTCCTACGAGACGACACCGTTTTTTCTCCTCTCTCTCGTCGACCTATTCTCTGGTTCTTCGTTTGTGTCGCCGCGAAATCAAAAGCGATTTGGGGGAGAGAAAATCCTCTCCATCCTTTCCCCCTTTCTCTCTCTCTATTTCCTTCGCTCTATTTCCTTCGCTCTTCATCCTTTTCTCTGCTTCAGTTTCTCTTCCTAAATAAGCAAAACCCAAAACGGATCGAACCCAAAACGGACAAGCAAGGACAAGCAAGGCTAGTTTGTGGTGGTATAATATCTTCTCTCAAACCCTGATTTTGGTTTTTGTTGTGATGCATTCACATGTTGGTTTTCCTGTGATGTAATGAACAGAAATTATTAAAAAAAAAATTAGAACCCCGAATGGAGTTCTCCATTGGAGCAAAGAAAACAAAATGTTTTTAACAAGGGTTCTTAATTTCAAATTATTATTTAAATAATGACTTAAGAACCCCATTAAAAGTTCACCGTTGAGGATGCTCTTAACAAGAAACACTTGCATCCAAAAAAAAAAAAAATTTGCAACAGGTTCTCAGCGAAACATACATATATGAATAAATAAATAAAATATAGTGATATTAAAAAAAAATTTGTGATATAAATATTTTGGAGATATTACATTTTCCAAAATATAAAAAACCGAGTTATTTATATAAAAATGGGAAGATTTCTTGTGTCTTAAACTTGGGACGATAAAATAATTTCACCGTTCATCAGGTACCCGGTCGGTCCATGAAACCCGGAAAACCCAGTTAGAGACAGTTCTCTTCCTCAAACTCTTGATCCTTTCATGACTGCTTTTTGAAATTAGTCTCTTACTGTCTGTTGATTCTACGTATTCCTTGAGCCTCTTCATCGCCAAATCGAGTGTTTCTTCACTCATGTTGGCGAAACAAACTCTAAACCAACCCGGTTCAGTACAATGGCACGATGAACCGGGTGAAATATTCAGCTTCACTTCGTATACAATCTTCTTCCATAGCTCAAGCTCTGCTTCGAATGTGTTTGTGTCCAAGAGATGCCTCATGTCGACCCAACAAAACAAACCGGCGTTGCTTTTAAGACAAGTAACCCCTGCGGCTTCAAGACCGGACACGAGTTGCTTTTGACGAACCTTGAGTCTTTTCTGGTTTTCGTTGAGGTATGTACCTGTGAACTTCTTGTCGGAAAGCAAAGAAGAGAGAAGATATTGTGTTTGTGAAGAAACGAGGCCAAAACTCGACATTTTTGTCGCAGCAGAAACAACCATTTCATCGTTAGAGTATATTGCTCCAACACGAAAACCGGGTAAACCGAGATCTTTGGAAAGACTATAAACGACATGAACTATTTTGGAGACCTCACTGTTCTCGAGTTTCTTGTCTTTTAAGACATCCATGACACTAACGAATTGTTCAAACCCAAAAACGGTACCTGAATAGATCTCGTCGCTTATGAGATGAATGTTTTTGGAAGTAATGAAGTCAACGAGAAGGTTAAGTTCTCTTTTGGTTAACATTGTGCCAAGTGGGTTAGATGGGTTGGTAACAAGAACTCCTTTGACCTTAAGATCAAGCTTCTGAGCTTGTTGATAAGCTTGTTGAAGAGCTGACTCTGTTATTTGGAATCCATTAGAGCTAGAGCAATGAATTGGTACGATCTCTGCTCCTGTTCTCCATTTCAGATCCCTATCAAATCTGTAAAAATCAAACTGTCAGCTCTACTTTCTTGGCATACAAGTAAAGTAAATACATCAAAACCTAATTAAGATTAGGGTATAGGAATTACCCTGGATAGTAAGGAGTGGGTAAGAGGAAAGCGTCGCCTGGTTCCGCAAGACAAAACATGAGAGTTTCGTTGGCAGAAGTTGAACCAGCAGCTTGAACAATCTTGGTTGGATCAAATGTTACTCTGTTTCCTCTTATTTCCTCCATGAAATCTGCCAAAGCCTATGGACAGATAAACCTTATTAAGTTACTTGCGTTTTAAGTTTAATAATTTTTAACATGTGAAGGAGAAAAATGCTAATTACTTACTTTCTTGAATTCGGGTAGGCCATGATAGTCTTGGAAGAGAGCAAGCTCTTTGAAAATGGACTGGCCGTCCTTCTTGAGTCCAGCTGCGTCCGGATTCTTAGCTAACCATGTCTCAATGAGATCAAAACATAGCTGCATATAGAAAGATACAAAATCATATTAAATACCAAAAAATAGAATCAATATTCGCCGATTGGTCGAAAACTCGAAGTTATATAGTTACCTGATTTTCGGCAAGACCCATTTGAATAATTCCATTAGGGTTCTTGGTTTCGTCGTACGGGTTCTTCTCGTATTCTTCCCATCCCAAGAAGTAGGAAGAGTCTTGTCCATGGGCATTGCTCATGACTTTTGTCGACAGTTGTTTCATTTTTTTATTAAAAAAAGTTTTTTTGGTCTAATTTAATAAGAGATGATCAATGAAGAATAAGAGCGTTTGTGAGAGAGAGATGTTTAATTAGAGTTTAGTTAGTTGGTGAAGAGTGAGATGTGGAATGTAGATGATTGTGGTATGTGGGAAGGTTAATATATACATTTTGTTTTCCTTTGAAAATTGTTAGTTTAATTGTGTCGTCATGTGAGAGAGACATCTTCCGTTTTTCACTTGACGTAGGTAATAATTATCAGTCATCATTTATTGTCACAAGTAGTAAATGCAGAGAGAAGATGATCAACAACGTGATAAAAATAACGAGATAAGGATCTATAGGTCCATGAGGTCTATTCTCCAATTTAAGATAGTATCAGAAACCTAATAATAAAAACGGCGCCGTCTTCTTCTTCGCTTCTTCTTCCCTTTTTCCTTCTTTCTTATTTTATCTTCACGACGATGAGTAATGGACAACGTTTTGGTGGTTCAAGTTCTAATCAAGTGGCAGTTTTCTGAGATCTACAAAAATGTCTTATTCCATATGATTATGATTTCCATGACATCGAAGGTATCAAAATGCGCATTCTTCGGTCTCTTCAATGGATCAACTCCGGTTATGAAGTATGAAATATCAAGCTGGTATGTAAATGGTGATGGAGTTGGCGCTCGAGTCGATGAAGTTCGCAGAACGCTGGAGAGAGATCGGTTTCTATTACCATGTTGCTCCGGAAATATTGTAGTATTATCTGATGCATACTCCACAAACTCCATCTACACTTACTGGTCTCAAATTGTCTGCACCAGACCTGTTAATTAGACAACACATGATAGGTAATGCAACGAGAGATTTATTACCATCCCCAGCTCTACGCACGAGTCATATATATATATATATATATATATATATATATATATATATATATATATATACGTTTTTAGTATTATTTTTCATTCAATATTCATTCATGCAAGATTTGAACATGATATTTTTAACATATTTTTTCTTCCAATATCAATTTCAAACATGTGATTTAGATTTATGCAGTTTTTATCCAATCTAGAAACTACTCAAACAAACTGAAAATTATTCAAATGAAGAATTGATAAAAAAATATTCAATAGCTCCTATTTCATGTTTTCTCGCAAAAAACATCTGACTTTGCTTCTATCAAAAATATGGTTCCACGTATTTCCGCCAAAAAAATATTTCCCGGCTAAAACTTGGTTCTGCATTTTTTCATCAAAAATCAATTTCGCGTTTTCTTGTCAAAAAATGATTGTTTCCCGCAAAAATGTGATTATGTTCTGTATTTTCTCGCAAAAATGTAATTTTTCATTGTCTCATCAAAACTGACTCCGTATTTTCGTACAAAAACTTAGTTCTGTGTTTTCTCACCATAAAACTAAATATGTGAATTCATGCAAAAAATGTAATCTTGGAACTTACCAAAAAAATCATGGATTCATTTTTCTTCATGCAAAATCGTATTTTAATTGAAAAATTAGTAGAATCATAATTTGATTATTAAATATAAAATTTAAATTAATTATTAAAAAAGAATAGAAAAACGTAAATGGGCAAGATTCCGTTTATTTGCAACCAAAACTTTTTACAGAAATGAATTTAGCATAATAGTTCATTTAAACTCGTTAAGATCAAATATGATAAATATGTTTAAATAAACGTTTATTAATACAAACCAGTTAAAATCCGCAAATTTAAAGTCCACAATGTGTATGAATGTTAAGTTTTAGATTTTTTTATTTATTATGATGTTAAGTTTTAGAATATGAATTGTAAATACTCACAAATGTGCAAATGTAATTATTCGTATTCGTATCTAAATTATGTTTTGGGCTAAAATCCGTATCTAAATTAATTATTGGAAACAGATATCAACAAGATCGAGTTGAATATTTTGAAAATTGGCTACTCTGAATAATAGATAAGCCGATAAAAAAAAAGTTAAACAATATTTACTGTAAGAAAAGGAATTTGCTATAATAATAGACTATCAATCAATCCAAATAACAAAACAAGAAAATCGGGTGAAAGATCTTGAAACCAATATGTACAGCCGTTTGATTTTCAGGGGTCGTTGTTCATTTCTAAGTTTGACTCGTCAAATAACTAAATTATCTCGAATATTCTTTATTAGTATGACAGATATAGAAAAACAAAACAATTAAAAGAACAAAAAATAAAGTTGTTAGTATTTACTATTATGAGATCTCATCCATCTCTACAACTACACACTCACAAATTCTTTTTATTAACTTAAAAAAAAATTATGGTTGGAGAATCGGATTTTATTTAGTTTTATGATTGAATCATCGTTTATATAAAGTTATTTGATCCTTTTATCAATCTTGCTGAGAATCAGGTTTGGTACTATTTCATGAAACATACTTTACAAGAACAAGTAACAAAGTTTTTGGAGTACCAAAATAAATATATATAAAAATGTCATGTCTAAGTTACATATTGCAAGGATGTTTATAGTTAGAATTCGTATATATTCCAGTATTTTCGTTAATCTTGTCCAAAAACCATGGCGGGTATATGTATTCCATCAATTACACCGATAAATCCTTTAAAATGTCATAGATCACGACAAGTACATATATTCCATAAATTATACCGATAAATAATTTAGAATGTGGCCAATAAGGCAAATCAAATTGTAAATTTGGATGGTGAGGGAAATTTGGATCCCTTACCATAGCAAGCGAGAAAACTTTAGCATCATGTGGAGTTTTTGAAATACCAACATCAATATATATTGCAAGGATGTTTATAGTTAAAATTCGTGTCTATTCCAGTATTTTTGTTACTCTCGTCTAGAAACTATGGCAGATATATATGTATGCCATCAATTACACCGATAAGTCTTTTAAAATGTGCCAATAAATTAAATCAAATTGCAAATTTGGATGAACTTGTGTAAAAACCGGCAGATGTGGTGCGAACCTATCAATGGACATCAAAACTACTCCATCGAATACCTCATAACATTTTCTGGAAACTGTCTAAGATGAATGCCCAAATATATGCATTGAAGTCCGTTGTGTTATTTTATGTCCACACATGTGTAGAAACATAGCTACACTTTTTTAACAGACATATTATATATGTCACACATGTAGAAGCATAAAATATGGAAACATAAATGATGTGGCCATCGAACCACCCGAATCGAACCAGACCCATTTGAGCATCCAGAACCGAATAGATCCGGATCCATCCGACGCCTCAAAGATAAATCAACAACTTTTTCTAAAGTTATTTATGGAAACCTCCATAATTCTCCTCCAGTCCATGTATACCATTAAGGAGTCAACACTCTCAACTAAATCTCATCCATCAAACACTCTTGATCCATAAAAAATCATCGATCATGCTCGAAGAGAATTGTCAAAAAATACTTACCTTAATTGGACCCGGATGAATCTAGACGCTTACCAAACTATGGGAATTCTTATTCAATTAGATCGCCGCTATAAACGCTCACGTCCTAAGCCTATTTACCAGCTAGAATATTTGAGCTCCAAGGAAATAAATGTGTGGTCAACAACTCTCCATAATCAGCTCATTCACATCCCTTACGATATCCTCTTTGACCACCTAATTTATCTCTTCTTTTGAATTTAAATTGTGTATAATTTTCTCTTGTAATTTAATTTCTTTGACCATTAGATGCTTGCACAATAGCCTATATAAGCTCGAATTATTTCATTGTAAGAGACACCTCGAAATTTGATAGTAAACACATAAAGTTTTCTTTGCAAAAGTTCTTCTTTTGTATTTTGTTCATTAGAGTTCATAGGTGGAATCCTTGTTCTCTTATGTTCGTGTGAGTGCTAGTTAGATTGTGAGATTCAATTTCTTTGGTTTTCGTGGTGAGATCATTTCCTTTGCGAGAATTAGCCCTTAGGAGTGATTTTCGTCTTAATACATTCGATTAGTTCATAAATCATGTGTGTTGCCATCTCTACCATCGACCACCCAATCCATCAAGTCTTAATCTCTTGATTACTTGGTGTTCATAAGGTTGTGAGATTCAATCTTATATCAATAAATTGCGATGAAAATACGAAGTATGTTTTAGAAAACCATTTAGTAAGAAACGGATTAAGGAAAACGAGGAAGTGGAGTCGAGATGACCTATTTCCTTAATTCAAAATATCTCCCGCAGTATGGCGGTTTTTCAAGATAATGAATCCCAAGATACAACCACTTTGATACTACGATCGCATCACTCGATCAAAGAATCTATGAACTTATAAATCTACGAACTTATAAATCTACGATAATCTCGAAAAAACACTTACTTATAACTAAGAGAGATTGCTGGAATTTCTGTAAAGAAAACAAGTTATGAGCGTATTTTGAATGAGAGGCGACATGTAGTATATATAGCGAAGGAAGAGAGATGACCACTCCACAGGATCGTTGAAGATCTCGCAAGATGATGGAGCGATTCGTGGGAACCCGAGCCCAGCTCGGCGGCGAGGCGTGGTCTCTCTTTTCTCTCGTTCACACACCATTTGAACAATGACACTACTATGTCTATATTTATACCACTTAAAAGTTTTTCAAACTTCCAATGTGAGACTTTTGACATATCCTCACTTATATTACACTTGACCAATCATTTTATATTGGCCCATTTTTTTCATATTCAACAATTTTAATAAAGTCCAATTACTTATTAAAATTTGGTCCAACAACACAAACCATATTTATCTTCCAAATCATGCATAATTTAGTAAAAATATATGGCCACATCTTAAACATATTGTGGCATTATTGTGAATGACCATTGATCATATCAATAAGAAAATTTTGTACATAGTATGCATCTGGACATTAAAACCTTATGACTTTACCTCTGTTCTTAGTAACAAATCTTCATCTTTTTCAGTTTCAAATAAAGGTAATGACATTTTTAATAAGCGTTTGATAATTATTATTTCAACTTTGTGCAAACCTAATTTAATTATTTTTCAATAGCGAAAGTATAAAGGAGCTGTTGCGATATTCTCGGTTTATCACAGGATTTAATAGCTTAAATGGATTTTGCAAAACAATTGGTTCGTCATATTTAAAAATAATAATGTCATGTGAAATATATTCGTAGATCCATATATTTCGCTTAATCTGTTTTTTGTTTTGTTTTCCATCAGATAGATAATTTCCAAACAACCAAAAGATATCAGTCAACGCATATATTGAACTCATTATTACATATTAACAAATAAATTTGATCTTTTCTATTCGAATTTTGTTTTGGTTAATATATTAATGGAATTTTTTTCCTTCTAAATAATAAACACGATCTGTGGAAGCCTCTTTGGTATGGTGGTTGACCAATGGTTCATTAATGCTTACATCCGGAGGTAGGAAGTTCGATTCATAGAAAATGTAATTTAAAATACGTAAATTTTCAGAAAATTTCTGGCGCGATATAAATATATTCTCTCGTCGTGGTCCAGCGTGTCAAGGGCAAAATGTACCATAACGAATATGCTACAGATAAATGTTGATTGTGGATCATTGTAGGTCAGTAAGATTATCCGTTGTAAAAATCATCAATGTATTTATTATCTTAATTTGTAGTTGATAATATTTGAGATGATTAAAATACAAAAAAAATCTCTCGAGATATCAAACCAGCCCATAAGATATAAGTGGGCCTTAAATCAATCAACAAAACTAAAAGACCCAAACTTTGACTTGTTTAGCTGACTAAAGACAGAAGCTGCAAATGCGAGGAACAGAGATACATACATACAATCTCACAGAGATTCAGTTTGTAATTATTAGATGAAGCATACGCCATTGTTGGAGGTGGGCCTAGCACCCCCAATTAGTTAGGCTTATCTTAAAAAAGGCCCCTCTTCAGCTCGGTCGCCGACCTGAAGGCACCGCGCTCGTATCACCCGAGCTCCCGAGGACGCACCTCGGGTCTGCGCTGACACTTCACCCAAGCAGGATTGTCAGAAGAGCAGAAGGCACGTGGGAGCTGGTAGAACAGTGCCCTACCCGTGTAGAGATACGGCTTCGACTGGACGCCCCACCAACCCTGCGGAGTCAACGAACGAGGAAAGGACACGTGGAGGAGAGTTGGCAAAACAGTGCGCTGCTCTGCAACACGCCTCGTCGAGCTCATCATGACCTCCCTCCTCGAAAACCGGAACACGCCTCCTAGACCACCTTACCCGCGAAACAGGCCGAAGACGACACGTGGCCCCGAGATCCCGGGGAGCAGGAAGTCAACTGCCGGTATAAATACCCCTCGATGTCATTAATGATCGGGATCTGGAAATTTTGTATCTCACCTACCACAAGTGACCCGACCTCTCTCCTCTCTCTCTCTTTGTAACAAGACAGCGATTTAGAACGCCGAACTGGACGTCCTTCGGAACCAGTTCGTAACTCTAAATTGCTCACTTCCTTCATTAATAAAAAGAACACGGCCCACGGCCTGCCCAAAATATTCCCGATCTGCCTCAAATTGTGGTTGACTCTCTAATTAACGAAAATCTCGCCTCTCTCTCCCTAATCAATCTCTTAATCATCATTAGTGATCCCCGGGATCAACAATTGGCGCTAGAAGGAGGGGAGAGATTCTTCTGTACGCAAGGAGCAGTTCAACCACAACCGCAACCGCAGCAACGATGGCAATTCCGCCCCCAAGAGAGTTGTCAGACCAGGAGACCCCGGCCCAAACAACGGCTCAGGCCAAGACAACGGCCCCGCCGACGACTCATACAACATCGACCGCCCCACCGTCAGCCCAGGCGGCTACCAACCGGTCGATTCCCCGAGAGCAGTTCTTCAGGGCTCCGCCCCCGGCTCCGACGCCCACTCTTCCCGACGGCTCCGCTGCCCACAACGCACCCCGAGCACCGGAAGAACAGCCCACGCTGTCTACCGTAATGCAGACCCTGCTCGCCAGAATAGACGAGCTGACGCGAGCTACCGATCAACGGTTCGCCACGCTAGGAACCTCCCGTGACCGGTCGGACAACACCGGATCCCCCGACGTCCATCTCAGAGAGCCGGTCTCTCGGGAATAAACCCCGCGCATCCGGATAAGCCGACCCGGCGACTCACCGTCAGGATCCGAAGGCCCGGGCGGACGTTTCGCCCCGGCCGTAGGAAGCCACCCGGGCGACGAAGCCCACCATCTCCGATCCAGCTCGGAGCGCTCCAGGGACGCCGAGTTCGAAGCTATGAAGGAGACAATCCGCGCGATGTCCTCCAAAATCCATCAGGCCACCAGCGCGGCTCCGGAAATAGATCGCGTCCTCAGAGAGACGCAAAACACGCCGTTCACCCGCCGGATCGCCTCCGTACCGCTCCAGCACCTCGAGAAGCTCAAACTCCAGCCCTACGCGGGCACCACCGACCCGGCCCAGTATCTTACGGCGTTCACCATCGCCATGGGCCGTGCTCACTTCTCTCCAGACGAGCGCGAAGCTGCCCATTGCCAGCTCTTCGTAGAGAACCTCACCGGCCCGGCCCTCACATGGTTCTCTCGGCTGAAGACGCACTCCATAGACAGCTTCAGAGATCTGTCGACTACCTTCCTCGAGCACTACTCCATCTACATCCGGCAGTCCGCATCCAGCGCGGACCTCTGGGCGATGAACCAAGGAGCAAAGGAGTCGCTCAGGTCCTTCATCGAGCGCTTCAAAGCCACGACCTCCCGAAGCAACGTGACGGACGAATCAGCGCTCCCCGCTCTGAGAAAGGGTCTGCGGGCTGATTCGGCCTTCAAGGACGATATGAAGCTCAACAGGCCGCGCTCGCTGGAAGACGCCCTACACCGCGCTGGACTCTTGGTCGAGCTCGAGGAGGAAAAGGCGGCTGAGTCAAGAAACAGCGCCTCTCACAGGGCCCCGGTCCCGAAGGAGCGGCCCCAAGAAAGATGTCAGGAGCCTCGTCAACACTACGATGACGAGTATCAGCGCAGCAAAGGAAAGCAGGCCGCCGCATTCCTTGTCAACGGACCGCCCGCCGGCCTCCGTCTGCGCGATCCCGTACTTCCCCCCAGCCCCGCGCCAGGGTTGCCTTGGAACAAGTATGTACGGGATCTCCACCAGCAGGATCGGCGTCCCGACGAGCCGAGCGATAGGGAGTCCCGACCAGATGAGCAGTACGACAGGTCGGCCTTCTGCGACTTTCACCAGCGAAAGGGGCACCCGACCTCGCACTGCCGCGCACTCCAAGAGGTCCTGATGAACCAATTTCAACGGAGGGAAATCCGCGTGCCAGAGCGGCTGCGTCCGCATGCCCGGGACGACGATCGAGTGAAGCCCCGCGATAACCGAGGTCGCGAGGACAGCCGGGCTAGGCCATACAACCGCGCCCAAAACGACGATCGTCGGCGACGATCCCCCTCGCGAGACCGGGAAACGGGCAGATCGCCTCCCCCGGCCCGGACTCTGATAGGGATGATCATGGGAGGCCTCCTCTCGTGCAATGACTCAGTGCGGTCCATCAAGCGTCATGAGAGGAAGACCGACGCCTCCCTGAAGTGGCACTCCGGGCCGGAGATGCTTCAAGACTGCGAAAAATTCGCAGCCCTGTGCGAGAAGTTCCAGCGTCACGGTCCCCTCATTCACTGTCCCACCGAGCTCCTTACCACTGCGGTAGCACCCTACCCCTTCATGCGATGTGCCATGGACATAGTCGGGCCCCTTCCCCGATCTCGCCAAAAGCGCTTCATCCTGGTCATGACCGACTTCTTCACCAAGTGGGTCGAAGCCGAAGCTTACGCCAAGATCACGGCAGAGGACGTCCAAAAGTTCGTCTGGAAGTTCATCATCTGCCGGCACGGGCTGCCTTACGAGATCGACACCGACAACGGTGTGAAACGCACTCGGTTCCTTGATATGATCTCGGTTCCGAACTTCCCAAAATGCACACTCTTGTCGGTATTGAAGCGGAATTGAAACGGGGATAATCCTTGAACGAGCAAGGCGGGGGAAGTGAATGGCTGCGTCGAGAGCTATGAACGGCACTCGGTAAACCCGATCCGAAGGCTAACCACCTAAGGAACGTTGTGACTCTTCGGCTAACCACCTCGGAATCGAATCGAATCTTAAAGCTAACCACCTTAAGAATCGGAAGTGACCAATGAGCTAACCACCCAAGGATCGAAATGATTTTCTTGGCTAACCACCAAAATAATCGAAAGTTCACAAAGGAACAAAGGAGAGAAATCTCTAAAAGGTTTATAAAATTTGATATGAATTGAAATGAAGATTACAAAGAGTATTTATAGGAAGAGAATGTGAAGGGGTGAAGAAGAAAATACAAATTACAAGACATGGGGAATTACAAAGTCAAATTAAATCCTAAGACTAAGACCATTGACTTTGACTAGAAGTTTGAATGTCCCCTTGACTTCTTTGACTTAGACTTCCGCGAAAATAGAGAATCCCACCGGGAAAGTTCCGCGGAAAATCCCTCGGAAAATATCCGCCGGGAAACAACTTTCGATTGGACCGGAAATGAAGTGTAAGCCGTTGCCTCGTTAAAACCTCTACTCGGAAAACTCGTTGGGACAAAACCGAGCATAGGAAAAAGAGTACAACAACTTACACTCGGCCAATCTCAAGCTGAATCCGCAAATGATAAAGAGGTGACGGCGTAGTGCGTAAGTTGGTCTTCATCCTCGTTCCGAACGTCGTTAAGTAGTTTCCGAACAGCTCCGGCTAACTTCTTCGTCTTGGACCGCGTAACGGGACCTTCGGGAATGATCAAAGCTTCCTCGGGAACCTCTTCCGGATCCGGCGTGATCATGATCGTATCATCCCCCTCCACTTGAAAAGGATTTGTCCTCAAATCTGCTTCATCTGCAATAAAGGGAATAATATCAGAAACGTTGAAGCTAGAGCTAACGGGGTACTTACCTTGAAGATCGATTCTATAAGCGTTATCGTTGATCTTCTCCAAAATCGTGAATGGTCCATCAACTCTCGGCAAGAGTTTGGACTTTCGTTCCTCCGGGAACCGTTCCTTTCGCAAATAGATCCAAACGAGATCTCCGGGTTCGAACGTCTTCTTGTTCCGTCCCTTGTTAGCATGTTTGCGATAAAGTTCGGTTTTGCGCTCGATGTTTTGCTTTGCCTTCTCGTGCATTTGCTTAACCAATTCGGCTTTCTTTTTCCCATCCATGCTTACACGTTCACTCAAAGGTAAAGGCGTTAGATCCAAAGGTGTAAGTGGATTAAAACCGTAAACAAGTTCAAATGGGGAAAAAGACGTAGTAGAATGCACGGCACGATTATAAGCAAACTCAACATGCGGCAAACAATCTTCCCATGACTTAAGATTTTTCTTAATTACCGTCCGCAAAAGTGTACCTAAGGTCCTATTAACCACCTCGGTTTGACCATCGGTTTGCGGGTGACAAGTCGTAGAGAAACACAACTTAGTTCCTAGTTTCGACCAAAGGGTCTTCCAAAAATAGCTAAGGAACTTGGTATCTCTATCCGAAACTATCGTCCTAGGCATTCCATGCAAACGGACAATCTCCTTAAAGAACAAATCGGCAATGTTAGATGCATCATCGGTTTTATGGCAAGGAATGAAATGAGCCATTTTAGAAAACCTATCTACAACAACAAAGACCGAATCACTACCTCTCCTAGTCCTAGGCAATCCCAACACGAAGTCCATCGAAATATCAGTCCATGGTGCACAAGGAATCGGCAAAGGAGTGTACATACCTTGGCTTGGGCTTTTGGATTTAGCTAACTTACATGTCGTGCATCGGCTACAAATCCGTTCAACGTCTCGCTTCATGTGCGGCCAAAAGAAATGGTCTTGCACCACCAAAAGAGTTTTAGCTACGCCGAAATGTCCCATTAAGCCACCACCATGTGCTTCCCTAACAAGAAGATCTCGCAAAGAAGAGTTAGGAATACACAAACGGTTCTCGTAAAACAAGAAACCGTCACTACGAAAGTATTTTCCCGAAGCAAATTTAACACAAGTTAGAAATACTTCCTGAAAGTCGGGATCGGTCGCATATGCTCCTTTAATCATCTCAAATCCAAGCACCTTGGCATCAAGTGTCGAAAGCAAAGTGTATCTCCGTGAAAGAGCATCGGCCACGACGTTCTCTTTGCCTTGCTTGTATTGAATCACGTACGGGAAAGTCTCCACGAACTCCATCCAACGGGCGTGTCGCTTGTTCAACTTCTGTTGGCTTTTCAAATGCCTAAGTGATTGATGATCGGTGTGGATCACGAACTCCTTCGGCCAAAGATAGTGTTGCCACGTTTGGAGTGCACGGACTAAGGCATAGAATTCCTTGTCGTACGTCGGGTAGTTGAGTGTTGCTCCACCGAGTTTCTCACTAAAGAAGGCGATCGGCTTCTTCTCTTGCATAAGCACGGCACCGATACCTACACCAGAAGCATCGCATTCAATTTCAAATGTTTTCATAAAATCGGGTAAAATGAGAAGAGGGGCGTGAGTAAGCTTGTGTTTTAGGAGCTGGAAAGCGTCCTCTTGAGCTTGTTCCCATTTGAAGCCCACATCCTTCTTGATCACTTCGGTTAGTGGCGCGGCAATGGTGCTGAAATCCCGAACAAACCGTCGATAGAAACCGGCTAAGCCGTGAAAGCTTCGGACTTCACCAACCGTCTTAGGACTCGGCCAATCTTGGATTGCCTTAATCTTGTCCTCGTCAACCTGTATTCCCTGAGAACTCACCACAAAACCTAGAAACACAACGTTATCCGAACAAAAAGAACATTTCTTAAAGTTTCCAAAAAGTCGTTCTTCTCTAAGCACGTCTAAGACCAAACGCAAATGTCCTACATGTTCGTCTAGGGTCTTACTATAAATCAAAATATCATCGAAGTAAACAACAACGAAGACACCAATGAAATACCTAAGAACATGATTCATAAGACGCATGAAAGTGCTAGGTGCGTTCGTAAGACCAAAAGGCATAACAAGCCACTCGTATAATCCGTGCTTAGTTTTGAAAGCGGTTTTCCACTCATCACCTTCCTTCATTCGGATTTGGTGATAACCACTTTTCAAGTCTATTTTAGAAAAGATACTAGCGCCATGAAGTTCATCAAGCATATCATCTAGCCTAGGGATCGGATGGCGATACTTTACCGTGATATTGTTGATGGCTCGGCAATCAACGCACATCCTCCACGAACCGTCTTTCTTCGGCACAAGTAATACCGGAACGGCACACGGGCTCATACTTTCCCGGATATGACCCTTCTCCATAAGTTCGCCGACTTGTCGTTGGAGCTCCTTGGTCTCGACCGGATTGGTTCGATAAGCGGGCCGGTTCGGAAGTGTTGCTCCGGGAACGAAGTCGATTTGATGTTCTATCCCACGAATGGGCGGTAAGCCACCGGGGCTATCTTCCGGAAAGACATCACCGTATTCCTGCAAAAGAGACAACACATTGCTCGGGAGATCCGGCTCGGGATTAGTCATGCTAGCAAGAGCATCTTTAAAGATAAGCAAAACGAAAGGTTGCTTAGTAACAAGAGCGTGTTTAATCTCACTCGGCCTCACAAAAAGAGTTTCTTTTCTCACGGGGTTTCCCTCAAAGGCCTTTTGCTTGGCTTTTCTCGAACTCTCACTCTCGTTTTTAGTAGTTAAAGTGTTTGGGGGATCACTCACATTTTTACCTTTGCGGTTTTGCTCGAGTTTGAGCTGATCTAGGTACACCTCGTGTGGGGACAACGGGGCAAGAGTGATCTTCCGTCCTTTATGCTCAAAGGAGTGTTTGTTGGCATAACCGTCGTGAACGGCTCTCCGATCGTATTGCCATGGTCTTCCAAGTAGGATATGACCGGCTTCCATCGGCAATACATCGCATAGGATCTCATCCTCGTAACGACCAATAGATAAAGGAACCGAGACTTGATGGGTTACCTTTAGTTGCTTTTGGTTACTCAACCATCGAAGGCTATATGGTCGCGGATGTTTCGTCATCTCCAAGTTAAGTTTCTCCACCATCGTCGTACTAGCAACGTTCGTGCAACTTCCGCCATCGATTATGAGACTGCACGTCTTACCATTAACATTGCACCGAGTATGGAACAAGTTCTCACGTTGCTCGTCTACCACGAACGGTTCTTGAGAAAGTAGAACACGTCTAGCTACAAGTAGCTCTCCTTCAACCGCGTGTTCATCATCGTCATCATAGACGGGTGCGGAATCAAAATCCACCTTATCATCCACATCATCCTCATCGGTCACGATCTCACCTCCGTCCAACATGATCATAGCTCGTTGGTTGGGACATTTGTTTGCATAGTGACCTTTGCCCCTACACTTGAAGCACTCGATATCACGGTTTCTCAAAGGATTAGAAACTTCAGCCTTACCCTTGTAGTCGTGACCGGACGAACTGGGCTTGTAATCCGTCTTTGGCTTCGTTTCGGTACGAGTCGGGTAACTCGGCTTATCGCTTTTCGTGTAGCTCGGCTTAGACACAAACGGGGACCGTGAAATACCTTTCCTCTTAAGTTGTTGCTCCACGAGAATTGCCTTGTGCAACATCTCCTCAACGGTATCATACGATTGCATCTCCATGCGATCTTGCAATTCGCGATTCATCCCGGTTAGGAATCGGGCCATAGTCGCATCACGGGGCTCGTCAACATCGGCCTTAAGCATGAGTTTCTCCATCTCTTGGTAATAGTCCTCAACTCCTTTAGTACCTTGTGACAATCTTCGCAACTTTTGGTGTAGCTCGCGGTGATAGTGTACCGGTACGAACCGAACTTGCATCAATCTCGCCATCTCGTCCCATGTCTCAACGGGATTAACTCCTTGGCGTCTCCTGCTTGTCACAACACTATCCCACCAATCAATAGCATAACCATGAAATTCCGTAGCGGCCAACCTAACCTTTTTTTGTTCCGTAAAGTCTTGACATCCGAAGACGATGTCCATCTTCTTTTCCCATTCGAGAAACGCATCGGGGTCGTTCGTCCCGTAGAACGAGGGAATCCGTAACTTCAATCCACCGAGATCGTTGTCGTTTCTCCTCCTAGCCGGTTGTTGCCTTCCTTGATTTCTCTCGGAATCATCGGTCAAATCGTGAAACGGGTTCTCGACGTTCTCGCCGTTTTCGCCTTGTGGATTTTGTTGCCGGTTTTGATTGTTGGCTCGTCTATGCCTTGGCGGAACACGGGGATTCCTTCGGCTATGATCGGATCCGTGACTCTCGGCTAAGTTTGCGCCGTTGTTTCTTTCTTGTCTCACCGGTGTCCGAACGTTAAGAGCGGCCAATTGATTTCTCATCTCGTTCATCATAAGAGTGATGGCATCCACCTTGCGATTCATCGCGGCATCTCTTTCCCTCCTCGTCCATGACGTATTACTATCACTTTCCTCAGCCATTGTACCTCGCAAAAATGAGCAAACACGTTAGTAAAATATTCTCACAAGTGTTTCTCTCAAATTTGTTCACACAACTCTCGTAATATCCTCACAACACACTAGAAGTTCTCCTCGGTTCTTAAGGAACTAAAATCGAAACAAATCGATGGTAGCTTTAAAAACCAAATCGTCAAACAAAGAATTTAGATAGGAAGTGAAGAATTACGAACCAATATATTTTCTTTTTTTTTTTTGATTTTTTTTTTTTTTTTTTTTTTTTTTTTTTTTTTTTTTTTTTTTTTTTTTTTTTTTTTTTTAAATCGGTTTTAATACAAAAGATAGGAAGAAGAAGAATTTAAAAAGAGTGAAAAGATTAGAAAATACCGGGGTAATCAAGAGCGTGGCTCTGATACCACTTGATACGCACTCGGTTCCTTGATATGATCTCGGTTCCGAACTTCCCAAAATGCACACTCTTGTCGGTATTGAAGCGGAATTGAAACGGGGATAATCCTTGAACGAGCAAGGCGGGGGAAGTGAATGGCTGCGTCGAGAGCTATGAACGGCACTCGGTAAACCCGATCCGAAGGCTAACCACCTAAGGAACGTTGTGACTCTTCGGCTAACCACCTCGGAATCGGATCGAATCTTAAAGCTAACCACCTTAAGAATCGGAAGTGACCAATGAGCTAACCACCCAAGGATCGAAATGATTTTCTTGGCTAACCACCAAAATAATCGAAAGTTCACAAAGGAACAAAGGAGAGAAATCTCTAAAAGGTTTATAAAATTTGATATGAATTGAAATGAAGATTACAAAGAGTATTTATAGGAAGAGAATGTGAAGGGGTGAAGAAGAAAATACAAATTACAAGACATGGGGAATTACAAAGTCAAATTAAATCCTAAGACTAAGACCATTGACTTTGACTAGAAGTTTGAATGTCCCCTTGACTTCTTTGACTTAGACTTCCGCGAAAATAGAGAATCCCACCGGGAAAGTTCCGCGGAAAATCCCTCGGAAAATATCCGCCGGGAAACAACTTTCGATTGGACCGGAAATGAAGTGTAAGCCGTTGCCTCGTTAAAACCTCTACTCGGAAAACCCGTTGGGACAAAACCGAGCATAGGAAAAAGAGTACAACAACTTACACTCGGCCAATCTCAAGCTGAATCCGCAAATGATAAAGAGGTGACGGCGTAGTGCGTAAGTTGGTCTTCATCCTCGTTCCGAACGTCGTTAAGTAGTTTCCGAACAGCTCCGGCTAACTTCTTCGTCTTGGACCGCGTAACGGGACCTTCGGGAATGATCAAAGCTTCCTCGGGAACCTCTTCCGGATCCGGCGTGATCATGATCGTATCACGGTGCCCAGTTCACATCGATCCTCTTCGAAGACTTCTGCGCAAAGTGGAAAATCAGGCTGAGTAAGTCCACCCCGAGATATCCACAAGGAAACGGACAAGCCGAGGCCACCAACAAGACAATCCTGGATGGCCTCAAAAAGCGACTAGACGACAAGAAAGGCTCCTGGACCAACGAGCTCGATGGAGTCCTCTGGCCCCATCGCACAACGCCGAAGACGTCGACATGTCGCACACCATTCAGCCTCTCTCACGGCATGGAAGCAATGGCCCCATCCGAAGTCGGGCTGCCCACCCCTCGCCGCGCTATGCTCACCCAGCAACCCGCACTGAACAACGCCGTCCTACTCAGCGAGCTGGATTTTCTTGAGGAACAGCGGGACCATTCCCTCCTCCGAATCCAGAACTACCAGCAGCTCGCCTCCAAGTACTACAACAAGAGGGTTCGAGGCAGGTTCTTTACCGAAGGCGACCTGGTCCTTCGCAAAGTCTTCGAAAACACCGCCGAGCTAAACGCAGGTAAGCTCGGCGCACATTGGGAGGGCCCTTACCTTATCTCCAAGGTCGTGAAGCCCGGCGTCTACGAGCTAGTCACGATGAACGGCGACGCAATCCCGCGCTCCTGGAACTCGATGAACCTTAAACGCTTCTACTATTAAGCCCCCGAGCTCCATTCCGCTCTCCGCCTTTGTAAACAAACGAACTACGACTGGCTTGATCCCTTCTACTAAAGGGTACGTAGGCAACCCCTAACCAGGGCTCAGCTATTAATCTAATAAAGCCTTTTTGACAAAGGAATACGGTCCCCGACCTGTTCCCAAAAAAGCCGAGCTCCAATGCTCGCACTGCAAAAAAAAAAAAAAACCGAGTTCAATGCTCGCACTGCAAAAAAAAAAAAAAAAAAAAACAAAAAGCCGAGCTCCAATGCTCGCACTACAAAAAAAAAGAAAAAAAAAGCCGAGCTCCAATGCTCGCACTGCAAAAAAAAAAAAAAAAGCCGAGCTCCAATGCTCGCACTAGAAAAAAAAAAAAAAAAAAGCCGAGCTCCAATGCTCGCACTGCAAAAAAAAAAAAAAAAAAAAAAAAAAAAAAGCCGAGCTCCAATGCTCGCACTACAAAAAAAAGGGGACCGAGCTCCGGTGCTCGCTCTCCCCAGCACACAAGTTATAAGTGCTAAAGCCGAGCTCCAATGCTCGCACTCACCTAGTACACAAGCTATAAGTACTAAAGCCGAGCCCCAGGGCTCGCACCTCTACTAGACACACAAGCATTAAGTGTCTCAAAGCCGGGCTCGCTACCCGCACCAAAAAAAAGGTACACAAGCTTTAAGTACCTTAAGCCGAGATCACCTCGCACCCACGAAAAAATAAAGATGCACAAGCATTAAGTATCAAAAGCCAAGTCGTACCTCGCACCCTATACGAAGACACAAGGGCCCGGTCTACGACCTGCGCCCACGACATCGATTGACAGAATACGGTTTACGACCTATTCTACGAGACATACGAATTCGGAAATATCATCTTTATTACAAAAAAAAAAAAAAAACGCCTCGAAGCGGCTATTACATAAACGGCCGACGGCCCGGTCTTTACAAACAAAAAAAGAAGCCTCGAAGCGGCACTTACATAAAACGGCCTACGGCCCTGTCCTTGCAAAAAAAAGAGAAGAGAGAGAGAAAGAAAAAAAGAAAAAAGCTACAAGCAGCAAAAATTTTACAAGGCCACATCGGCCGGTAAATCTCCACCCCCGTCAGCACGGGTACCTTCCAGATCAGCGGGGCCCTCCACCCCCACTTCCACGCCTTGCTCACCAAGGAAGGGCTGCTCGGACCTCTCTTCCTCAACCGCGGCCTCACCGGATGGCGCGTCGGGACCGGCCTCATCAGCACGCTGGGCCGAGTCTTGTGCTGGCAGGTCCGCTTGGACGACCTGAGCAGCCGAGGAGGGAGCATCCGCAGTCAGATCCACGTAGGGCGCCTCCGAAGGAGCAACGGGCATGAGCCGCTCGAGCTGGACGCCATGAGTGCGGTCCAGAGGGATGTCCAGGTCCTCCGGGGTCAAGTCCGGAAAGTCCATTCCATCCGGCACGGCACCGAATGCCGCCTCATCCTCGTCCAGCTTCTGGTACCGGTACCACGGCACCGACACCCCGTCCTCGGCCTCCATCCTCTTGAGGCACGCCCTTACGTCACCCGGTCGCTCTCCGCGGCCACGGCCACCTTCGCCCGGCGTATAGCGGCCTCCAGCCCCTTTACCCTGGAGCGGAGTGTTGCCCGCTCCCCCTTCAGAAGCCCGACTTCCTCCTCCAGGGCAGCCGCCCGAGCCCGCTCAGCGGCAGATCGGGCCCTTTCAGCCTCCAGCTCGGCCTGAAGACTGCCCACCTCTGCAGCCCGGGTACGTACCCGCGCCGCCTCCTGCTCCATCGCCGCAGACCGGGCCTTCTCGTCCCTCAGCTCCTTCTCGAGCCCGCGGAGACGAAGGGCCTGGGCCTGCGTGCTGGACTCCCGGCACGCCTTCAAGAAGTCGAGCGACGCGTTCTTCTCGGCGAGCCGCTTCTCGTAGGCCTCCGCCAGATAGGCGGTAAGGGCCATCGTCTGCGTCAAAACCAGCTGTTAGCAAAAACATACAACAAATCCTGATGAAACAGCAGTACACAAAATAAAACCTCACCCGAGCTGCGGACCGCGCCGCGTGACGAAAGGCGTCGGACTCAGCCATCTCCAGCGGCACGAAGTGCGGGTGCTTCTGCCCGAACATCATTGCCTGCGCCAGTTCGGCGCACTCGACCTGGTCCACCATGATCTGGTTGTTGCCGTCCTCATGGCAGAAGTAGAAGCTGTAGTCCCGCGGCTCAGCATCGGAACCCTCCGAAGCACCGCCCCCATCAGCGCTTCGGTCCTCCGCCCCCTCCGCATCGGCGGGGTCCCGTCCCTCCTCCGCCACGACGATCGCATCGCCGCCCTCAGTCGCCCGCACTGCGACCTCTTCGCCCCCCTGGGTCCAGGTCTCTTCGACCCCCCCTGCCGGCACCTCGGCCGCAGGCACCTCGGGCTCGACCCCGGTCAGTTCCGGCCGGACTCCATCCCGACCCGCGGCAGAGGACCCTCCCACCTCGGTCCTCTTCTTCTTCTTGCCGGCCTTACCACCGGCAACCTCAGCCGCCCTCTTCTTCGAGGGAGCCGCCTCGGAGGACTCCCCCCCAACCCGTGGTGCCGGGTCTCGCCGGACCGGTACCTCGACCACTGGCGGTGGCGCCGCCACAAAAGAGTCCGCATACAGCGGACTGGCGAACCTAGCTCTACCTGCGATAGAAGCACCCATCAGCTAGGTAAAAAAAAAAAAAAAAAAAAAAAAAAAAAAAAACCGACCTCCGGCCATTGCTGCTGCTATTCTTCCCGAGGTGAATGACTTCCACTCTCTGTCGCGCACCGTCCTGAACACAGCAAGGATACCCGCGTAGTCCGGCAGCTTGAACCTAGAAGAGTGAGGATCTGAAAGCAAAACAAGCAGCATTAGTCAGACAAAACCGAAGAAGAGAGGTCAGCTCGACCTGCAAATCCCTACCCGGGGAAAAATTCCAATCCCGGGTGTATCTCGCCAACGGATCGAGCCCAACCACGTCGGTAGCCCGGATGTAGAAGTAGCTGCGAGACCAGTCCTCGACCTTCGACAGCTTGCTAGCCTTAGACCCCGAGCTGGGGGCCTCCAGGATATTCGCCGCGGGCTTGAAGGCAGCGTAGTAGGTCCCCGGGATCCCAGGATTAGCCTTCTGCTGGGTGAGGGCCTCGAACATGGGCACCGTCACCTCCACGTCGCACTCGTACCCCAGAACCAACAGCACGATCATCCCTTGGATCGTGGATGGGCAGACCTGCGAAAAGGCCAAGCCCCGTGCCCGGCAGTAGTGGATGAGAAGCCCGGGGAGAGGGAGACGTAGCCCGCACTTCAGGAAGAACCCCTCGTACAAGCAGATGAAGCCCGCCGGAGGATTCCACGGGCGCTCGTCCGGTCTGGGAAGGCGAAGCTCTGCGGCAGCGGGGAAGTCGCACAAATCCCTCAGCAGTCAAAGCGACTCCGGCGTGCTCCAAGTCGACGACCCGCCCTGCTCATACGGAACCAAGGGGGACCTCCTCGCCTTGGTCACTCGCTTTCCGCCACCGCGGCCGCCCTGACGACCACCGCGGTCGCCCAGACGCCCGGTTCCTCCCCCAACTTAGCCAACACCGCGGCCACCAGAGGAGGACCTCACCACCGTCTTCTTTCGGAGATGGTTCCCAGGGAGCAGCGGGGCGGCCCTCGAAGTCGAAGGAGCAGACTGCTCCCCACTGTCTGCGCCTCGACACGGAGAGGAGGCGTGCCCGGAACCTTCGGAAGAAGAACTCGGAGAATCGCTGCAGTTGTCACGAGATGCCGACTCATCGCTCGATTCGACCCGGATTCCGTCTAACATCGGCGCCATTATACAAAGGGGAAGAAGAAATCGAAAAAGGGAAGGAGGAAATCAGAGAGAAAGAGTTACCTTGAGAGTATGCGCAGAAGGTTTTAACAGGAGGAAGAAAGAGGGTTTAAATAGAGGAAGGGGACAATGAAGCGACGCCTGGACACGTGTCGAAAGAAGCACGGCCGCCCAGAAACCTAATGACGACGACTCCTCGTTCTCCCACGCCAAAAAGCAGGGGACGCCTCGATGCACGCGAAGCGTCTGTCGCACGCCGCGCGTGGGCAGCTCACGCGAAAAAAGAGGTGACCTTTCGTTCTCTCACGTGATGGGTACGCGCCAACCGCCTACGGATTTTCGGAAATGTCAACACGTACGAGCACGGGCTCAAATCTGGGCTGTAACACCCCGCTCTCCTCCGCCCAAATTTCGAGGAACCGTCCTAAGATGCGCCGAACTAACATCAGATCAACTTCGGGTCGCTCACCTCGCCTCGCGACACCGAACTGGGGGAGGGACTATTGTTGGAGGTGGGCCTAGCACCCCCAATTAGTTAGGCCCATCTTAGAAAAGGCCCATCTTCAGCTCGGTCGCCGACCTGAAGGCACCGCGCTCGTATCACCCGAGCTCCCGAGGACGCACCTCGGGTCCGCGCTGACACTTCACCAAAGCAGGATTGTCAGAAGAGCAGAAGGCACGTGGGAGCTGGTAGAACAGTGCCCTACCCGTGTAGAGATACGGCTTCGACTGGACGCCCCACCAACCCTGCGGAGTCAACGAACGAGGAAAGGACACGTGGAGGAGAGTTGGCAAAACAGTGCGCTGCTCTGCAACACGCCTCGCCGAGCTCATCATGACCTCCCTCCTCGAAAACCGGAACACGCCTCCTAGACCACCTTACCCGCGAAACAGGCCGAAGACGACACGTAGCCCCGAGATCCCGGGAAGCAGGAAGTCAACTGCCGGTATAAATACCCCTCGATGTCATTAATGATCGGGATCTGGAAATTTTGTATCTCACCTACCACAAGTGACCCGACCTCTCTCCTCTCTCTCTCTTTGTAACAAGACAGTGATTTAGAACGTCCTTCGGAACCAGTTCGTAACTCTAAATTGCTCACTTCCTTCATCAATAAAAAGGACACGGCCCACGGCCTGCCCAAAATATTTCCGACCTGCCTCAAATTGTGGTTGACTCTCTAACTAACGAAAATCTCCTCTCTCTTTCTAATCAATCTCTCAATCAGTGATCCCCGGAATCAACAGCCATGGACGTTCAAATCTTTTCGAGACCTTCTACTGAAATGCGTAGCGGAGAGAGACCTCTACACAGGAAAATCCCTTCACGCGCTCTACGTGAAATCCCTTGTAGCTTCTTCCACTTACATCTCAAATCACTTGGTAAATCTCTACTCCAAGTGTGGTCGCCTTTCCTACGCACGAGCCGCTTTCGACTGCACCGAAGAACCCAATGTCTTCTCTTACAACGTAATCGTCAAAGCTTACGCGAAAGACTCGAAAATCTACATCGCACGACAGCTGTTCGACGAAATTCCGCAACCAGACACCGTTTCTTGCAATACCCTCATCTCGGGATACGCTGACGCCAGAGAAACTTTTCCGGCGACGATCCTGTTCAAGAGGATGAGAGAATTGGGATTTGAGGTAGATGGGTTTACGCTATCAGGGTTGATAGCAGCTTGTTGTGGCCGCCTCGATTTGATAATGCAGCTACATTGTTTCGCTGTCTCGGGAGGGTTTGATTCTTACTCGTCTGTGAATAACGCATTCGTTACGTATTACAGTAAAGGCGGGCTTTTGAAAGAGGCGGTGTCGGTGTTTTATGGGATGGATGATTTAAGAGATGAGGTTTCATGGAATTCGATGATTGTGGCTTACGGGCAACACAAGGAAGGAGCAAAGGCCTTAGCTTTGTACAAAGAAATGATCTTGAAAGGATTCAAGATCGATATGTATACGTTGGCAAGTGTTTTAAATGCTCTCACCAGCTTGGATCATCTGATCGGTGGCCGTCAGTTCCACGGTAAGCTGATCAAGGCTGGATTTCACCAGAATTCACACGTGGGAAGTGGTTTGATCGATTTCTACTCAAAATGTGGAGGCCGTAATGGTATGTCTGATTCTGAGAAGGTGTTTCGAGAGATTCTATCGCCGGATTTGGTTATCTGGAATACCATGATTTCTGGTTATTCATTGAACGAGGAACTCTCTGAAGAAGCTGTCAAGAGTTTAGACAGATGCAACGTATTGGACATAGACCTGACGATTGCAGTTTTGTTTGTGTCACAAGCGCTTGCTCGAATCTCTGCTCTCCTTCTCAAGGTAGGCAGGTTCATGGCTTGGCGATCAAATCTTACATCCCTTCCAACAGAATCTCTGTGAACAACGCCTTGATTTCGCTGTATTACAAAAACGGAAACCTGCAAGACGCAAGGCGGGTATTTGATCGTATGCCAGAACTTAATGATGTATCTTACAATTGTATGATTAAAGGTTATGCGCAGCACGGGCGTGTAACAGAGGCTTTGCTTTTATACCAACAGATGCTGGACTCGGGTATTGCGCCTAACAATATAACATTTGTAGCCGTTCTTTCTGCTTGTGTACACTGTGGTAAAGTCGCCGAGGGTCAGAAATACTTCAACACCATGAAGGAGACATTCAAGATCGAACCAGAGGCTGAGCACTATTCTTGTATGATAGATCTTTTGGGACGAGCAGGGAAGCTTGAAGAGGCAGAGAGATTCATAGATGCAATGCCGTTTAAGCCAGGCTCTGTTGCTTGGGCTGCGTTGCTTAATGCTTGTCGAAAACACAAAAACATGGCTCTCGCGGAGAGAGCAGCTAATGAGCTTATGGTGATGAAACCATTAGCTGCCACGCCGTATGTGATGCTAGCAAACATGTATGCGGATGAAGGCAAATGGGAAGAGATGGCCGCGGTGAGAAAATCAATGAGGGGGAAAAGGATACGGAAAAAACCGGGATGTAGTTGGATCGAAGTGAAGAAGAAGGAGCATGTATTTGTAGCGGAAGATTGGTCTCACCCAATGATAAGGGAAGTTAATGAGTACCTAGAGGAGTTGATGAAGAAGATGAAGGAAGTTGGATATGTGATGGATAAGAAATGGGCAATGGTGAAGGAGGACGAGGCGGGCGAGGCGGGCGAAGGAGAAGAAGAGATACGGTTAGGACATCACAGCGAGAAGCTAGCGGTGGCTTTCGGGTTGATGTCGACAAGAGTTGGAGAGGAAATAGTTGTGAAGAAGAATCTAAGGATATGCGGGGATTGCCACAATGCGATCAAGTTTATGTCTGCGGTTACAGGTAGAGAGATCATTGTAAGGGATAACCTCAGGTTCCATTGCTTCAAAGATGGCAAGTGTTCATGTGAGGATTATTGGTGATATAATGATTGATTTAATTGAATAGGAAAAATTGTGTTGACGGATACAACATTGAAGGACAAAAACTGACTTCTTACAAAATACAAGGAGAATATTTGGTTACACTATTTTTGTTTGTTTTGTTTTGGTGCGTCTCTACGTGTGAATATGCTTTAGTGTGGAACAGTAGGGCTTGGTGGTGGCTGGTTAATGTAATGGCTTGAGATGGAAGACTTGACATGCTGGTTTGTATAATCCTTTGGAAACAGCCTGATCGAACTTCTTGCTTGGTGCTTCGTTTTCTTCTAAGTTTGTCTGGACGAAAAAGCGGTTCCACCACGATGCGCTACGCATTTTAGCCTGCCAATCAAAAAAACGAGTGCCGGTATTAGGTCTTGTACTCATTCTGTTTGAAGAACTTAATGAAAGATTGATAACTGTCATTTAAGCATGCGTTAAATGCAACTTTCAAGAGTCACGGAGTTTGAATCATGAAGAGATGCTAATAGCTAACTATATAAACTATACACGAATGGGGAAGGGCTGTTTCATATATGATAATCAGGTGGAGATCAGGGTATAGTAAACTTACGGGTCGACCGAATTTAGACAGTTCAGCAACTTTAGCTCTCTGCTGACCAGGGAGACCTAGAACAGTTGAAGTAGTTAGAAACCGAAACTCGAAAGAAATATTTATACAGTATTCTCAAGTTTTAGGCGAGATACCTGCAAAAAGAACCACACCATCTGAAGCTACCCTTGCGAGTTCAGGCACGGTCTTGTTCAGGTACTTGGGTGAAAGATAATCCAGAGCATCTGACACGATCACAAGAGAGAAGGATTTAGCCCGGTAGGGCAGAGGGAACTTGATATCGGCCACACGTACAAGGCCTTTGCTAACAAGACTCTTGCAGTGAGAATCTGCATCCTCGATGTCATATGGTTCGACACCCCATGCTTCAGTCTCTTCTTCTTTCAAGAGACTGGAAACCACTGAGCATGTCTCAGGGCCCACATGCAAGACTTTGCGCATCTCATCTCCATAAGCCTTCTTAAGAACAGGAATGGCTCTTTGGACTTCTGATGTGCAAGAATAGTCACCTGCGAATTCATAACAAAATCCGAGTGTCAGGCCTTGGCACAACTTAAGAAAAGCTAATAAGATGGCTCAATGCAGATGAAGGCATTTAGAATATCTTAAGCACAAGTATTGAAAATGAGAACAAGGATTACCGGTAACTTTGCTGACTTCTTTGACACTTTTAAAGATACCTGTATTCGAAAAAAGTGAAGGCGATGAGAAAATTCGCTACTAGAGCTGTACCTAACACAAAAGACCTATCATTATACACTAATATACATACCTGGACCACTGTATGCATAACCAATGAGTAGGCAAGCCCCCTGGAAGACGAAAAAGATGAACAATAAATTAGTGTTTAGATTAACAAAGAAGCAAATCCTTTTAAGAAGAACAATGAAGCACAGAAATCATACCACAAGAACAAGGCAAATAGATAATAATGGAGACGATCGAGACTTTGAGTGCAACGCTCCTGCAAATGGGAAGCTTCCACCATCCCCCACACGTCGTGTTGAACCTACTTGTCTTCTCGCCATTACTAAGATCCCAGAAAGCTCAAGCTATTAGACCTACAAAGCCAAAAAACAAAAACACAAAACTAGAATTACCCATGTCCTTTTTAGACTGAACATCCATAGAACACAAAGAACAACTCTCAATCTCCATGATTTCAACATTGAATAGCATAAGAAAAACCAAACACAGAAATCGAATAAATCTAGTTAATCATCCCATTCAGAACCACCAACGTAGAAACAGATCCATGAAATCTAATCAAATTGCCACCACAAATTAGCTGCGTTCGTTCTCCAAATTTAGCAACGTCTTAGCCAAAACAGCACCAATAACAATGAATTTCATCAACAGAAACAAATCAGATTACCGATAGATCCATGAAAAAAACAACTCGCAGAAAGAGAAAAAGAGGATTCACGCGAGGAGAACGAAACCCAAAAAGCGATTACAAATCGTGGAGAAAACGAGAAGAAGAGAGCAAATCTACCTTGAACAATGGTTTGGGATCTAAGATCTCAGATCCGAGAAAAATGCGCCTTTAACAGCTTCTATACACCTCACTTGAAATTTTTTTAGTAAAGGAGAAGAAGCTTCGCAAGTGTTAATATTATCACTGCAATATCGCTATCTACTTATTTATACTCGCGTCGTAAAAGCGCGTATGGCTATGACGCGCTGTTCCGAAAACGACGTCGTCTTCACTAACATTTAACAACAAACCTCTTGCCGTTTTTTAACACGTAAAACGGCATACACTTCTGTGGTTCTGTATTATTTAAAAAGAAAATCCTCAACAGAAGCAATTTGACAGACAAAACTATTCATCAACTTTACGAGGTGGTCTCCATTTACGGCTTTGAAGCTCGCTCCTTTCAACTATCGTCTGAGACTTAAGCTTCTCATCTTCACCTTTCAATCTCTCATCTATAAGATACATCAATTCCTTCAGACCAACTCCGGTCAATGCAGAAACTCTGACATCTGGTCCATTCTTCTGTGCAGCATCTAGTTTACCATCTTCCGGAACCTTCCAGAGCTCAGAGCCACTGACATTTTCATCTTCATACAACAGCCACCCATCAGAGTCATCTTCTTGGTTTTGGATTTGGTATTCATCAACTGCTGCTTCAGATGCTTCAAAAGTTTCTTCAGCTATTAAACCGTCACTTAACTCAGCTTCTTCTTCATCTTCTTCTCCTTTGCCATCATCTAGATAATGCATGTCTTCCACTTCCCCTTCTTCTTCATAATCAATCTAACAAAAAATCCCAGTGTTTTTAAAAAAGGCGGTTGCTTCTTCTACTTGAGATAGATGGTTTATTGAAATCTTACTTTATTCCAGACTTCAATCATATTCTTAAGCTTCTCCTCTGGTACTCCAATTTGATTAAGGACATGAAACACTGTTGAACGATGCTCCTCGATATTTGGAGCCGTTGAATCAACTACATGCTGCAAGGAACGAATCACATCAAGGCCAAGATTTCTACACTTCTCCACTTCTAAATGTAACTCAAGACTAGATTTTTTTCGATTTAGTCCTTACCAGAAGTAGATCAGCTTCTACAACTTCTTCCAGAGTCGATTGAAATGCTTCCACCAACTACAAAAGCCAATAAAAAGAAAGTAAGTGAAAAAAAAATACTAAAAATGAAAGATGGAATTAGAGTAGGTATCCATTACCTGTATAGGCAGATCTGATATGAATCCAACAGTGTCACTAAGAAGCACTTTCCTTCTGAATAAAATCAACTCATATGATTGAGTAGTAGTTCATGTGTACCATAAACATGATCCTTGATGTGTATCAAACAACTTACCCAGAAGGTAGGATGGCACTCTTGAGTGTAGGATCTAAAGTAGCAAACAATCTGCAGAAGCCAGACCAAGCATTCAAAAGCTAAGAGTTCAGTTTCACATTTGACAGTTTAAGATAGTTTGAAAGCATTTGTATTATACCGCTCATTGCAGTAGAGAGCAGTCCTTGTTAAAGCACTTGTCAAAGTCGATTTTCCCTAACAAAAGCAAAAACAAACAAATTCAGGAAGTAGATTAAAACAGTTGGTTTCTGGCTGAGATTCCTTGGGGAGCAAAATTCAAAGACTTACAGCATTTGTGTAACCAACGACAGCAATGGTGGCTAAACTTTTACCCGCTAAACCACCTTGTCTCCTACGCGCAGCACGCTGCAATAGCCGTGTTCGTCTGGCTTCTTCAATTTGGGATAATAACCGAAGCTTCCGGTCTGATATTCTGGTAGATCAAGATTTTGTTATGAGCGTAGATTAAATATAAGAGAAGAGAACCGTGCACTAAGTCTTTTGGTTGACCAACGATAAGACACGGAAAATCTAAATGTAATATAATTTCGATTAACCTTCGGCGCTGAAGCTGAAGCTCAGTTTCTCCTGCACCACCTACGAAACCAGCTCCCTTACTTGCTGCTCTCCTGCAAAATGATTTCATAACATTTTCATCAACGTATCAAGAATCAAAAAAGGTAAAGGGAATACATAAATAGCAAGTTGAGAAAATTTACCCTCGGGCACTAACAACTTCAGCTTCTCCAAACTGCCCAAAAGTCTGTTTTCCATCAGTACCACGCACTCGAACCAGCCTGCTCCTTTTGTACATCAGAGCTGCTAACTCAGCCTGTGAATGGATGAACCAAACAGCTAGTAAATAAACGTTCCTAGTATGTAAAAGATGGATCTTTATTGTCACAGTACCTGAAGTTTTGCTTCTTTCGTATGCGCATGAGCATTAAATATTTCGATTATAAGGCCTACACGGTCTAGTACAGGTTTTTCCCATCTTCTCTGAAGAATCAAATGCAAAGACACAACATTAGGGAAACAACAACAACAACAACAACAAAAAATCAGGCTTTGGTGGCGTTACCTCCAAATTCCGTTGTTGAATCGCTGACAAAATGGCGTTTACAAATACAGCATCAACTTCTTCCTGAGCATCAAAAGATTGTAACAACATGATCGAATGGTAGTAAAAAAAACCAAAGATTGATATAGGTGAAATATTTAGCGGCAATTTTAAGTGCTTGCCTTGGAATCTTCAGCATTTAGATGGCATTTGATGTTGTCTACAGTCCCAGACCCGAAATAAGTATCTAGCAATTAAAAACCACTTTACCCATCAGTCTCTCAGGAAAATAGTCGAACACTTGGAAGGCATGATTCTAAAGTTGTAGTAAGATATGAAAACGGGAAATAAAGGGAAGTCGACAAACGAACCTACGCGAGGTTTAGACGATCTAGCAACAGGGTTTTGGACAACAACATGAGAAGGCAATTCCTTGTCGAAGAAATCAGACTCGAAGTACCCATATCTCTGTTCTTCAAGCGAATTCGCGAGGCAGAGAGCTTCGTTCAGCTTAGCCTGCAGAAACTTAGGCGGCGAAAGACGAGGCTGGACAAGGAAGAGCTTAGGTGTGCTCGACGGATCTTTCGGGTACAGCAAAACGGATTCTTTTAGGGGCGGCTCTTCTTCTTTGCTCGCCTTAGGCGCATGCCGCTTCGAAGAAAACGGACAAGAGAGGACACGAAATGTAAAAGGAGATGACGGTAATGGTGGTTTGGACCTAAGACGGTCCCGAGCTAGAGACAGTGTCCTCAACATCGAGAGACGATCCAAACGACGATACTCTGTGTCAATTGAAGAATTTTTGAAGCTTTCGATTGATATTTCACTCGCTTAACGATTACAAAAGGGATCTTACTATTCTTATACATGAACTTACTTGATCACCAACGGTTATGTGATTCAATCAAATCGCACAAGATCAAATCTCTTGGTCACCTGAAACACTGCTTCTCTTCTCGTTTCTAGTCGTTGCACATCTGAGCTTTCGGTTATTTAGTTTGGGTCGGTTCGTTTGTCTGATATATAATAAACCGAATTAAACCGAATTGTTGTTCACTCTTAGCAAAGAGACAAAAAGAACAAGAAGATCAAACTAAACGTAATGAAACAAAGCAAACACATGAACACTGTTTGATTCAGCTATAAATTCTAAAGCTGCTTCTTTCGGAAACTTGAGGTAAATAATGTTACAATGCTTTAGCTCTACTTCCTTCACCTCCACACTTATGCTTATGATGAGCTGTCTTTTTCTTCTTGCCTTCTTTATTCCCTTTAGCTTTAGCTTTCTCAATCAAATCCTCCTCACCTCTCCTCTTATACATCTTAAAACTCATCTCTCTCTCACTTGCCATCTTCATCGCCTTCTCTGTTATCTCTGCAGCGATCGTCCTATTATACAGTTTATTCAATCCTTTCATAAGTTTCGCATAAGAATCAGGTTGCGGCATCAAGTCCATCTCCATCATATCCAGACAATACGAACACGCCTCCTTCACGTGACCTCTCGCAAACAAAGCATGGATCCATATCGTCCAAGCTGATACATTCAGCTCACAAGAAGAGCTTTTGTTCGATAAGCAACTCCAAACGTCTTTCGCCATTTCGAGCTTATCATCTCTAACAAGAGTATTCAGCAATATCTTCAACGTTCCATATTGAGGCGCAGAGAATATTCCTCGACTTACCATTTCTTTGAAGTGATCGCAGGCTTCGATTAGACAACCTTGGCTTGTAAATCCGTTGATCATAATAACAAACGTATCAACTCCAGGGCTTAAACCATTAGCTTCCATTTCATTCCATAACCGAACGGCTTCTTTCACTTCTCCTAGCTTACAGGCCAATCTGATCACTACATTGTAAGTGAGAAGATCAGGATGACAACCTATTTGCTTCATCTTCTCAATCAACTCCAAACACTCTTCAAATTGTTCTTTCTTCTCATGAGCCACCATTATCTGCATATATGTTACTTGCGACGGCATGACTCCTTTCTTTCTCATATCATCTAAAACACTATAACCTTTATCGATCATTCCCCATTTGCAAAACCCACTTACCAGCGCGGTGTATGTCACTATATCAGCCTCTCATCCATACCTTTCCATCTCAACAAAAACCCTCATGGCCTCATCCATTCTCTTCTCCATCTTACACAACGCCTGGATCAAAACCGTGTAACAATTCGCATTCGGCTCATACCCTCTCCTTCTCATATCCTTCATAAGATCATAAGCATCTGCCATTTTACCAGCATGAGCATATCCACTAAGCAAGTTTGTGAAAACCACAATGTCCGGCTCAAGCCCTGCTTCCTTCATCTGAACCAAAACATGTTTAGCTTCCACCAACTTCCCTTCCCTACACCAACCATACAACAACGAAGTGAAGTAGCGCAGATTCGGAGGAAACTTCTCTCGCATATCCTCGAAAAGCTTTGAAGCATCCTTAACACTGCCGTTCTTACACAACGCGTCTAACAAGCTGCCGAAAATATACTCGTCAGGCTCTATCCCATACTTAGGCATTTCGTCGAGCACCTCTACTGCTTTCTTCACCATGTTAGCAGAAGCAAACCTCCGCATCAGTACAACGAACAACTCCGGCTCAATCAACTGCGGATTCTCTTTCCTCATCTCTTCGATTAAAGCCCAAACAGCTCCGAATTGCCGCATTTTACTAAGAATCTTCACCATCGATTTGCACACTTCATAGCTGTGACAATAACCAGGTTGCTTCGCTGCCCATAGAAAGAATCTGTAACCTAGATTCCCAGCATCGCCACACCGACTCAGCACTCAGATCGATACCGGATTCGTTAAGAGCAAGCTCCAGCTTCGGAACCCTAGAATGGTAATTCCGCAGAATTCTGTATATCTTCTCGACGTCACCGGAGAATTCATCCTCCTGCTGCCTCTTCTCTGGACAAACTAAGCCAGCCCCGTCAACTCTATCCGCCGACTCCACAAAATTACATTTGAGAACTCTGGAAATGTGAAACCTTTTGCAGATGAGATCAATTCGAGAATTTGCTTGAGAAGATGGTAAGAGAAGATAGCGTTTGCTGATGAAAAGATCGACTATGGTAGAGAATCTACGCATCTCTTTCTCACTCTTAAACGTAATAGAATATAGCGTTTGCTGATGAGCCGACTTTATAAGGAGGAAGAAAACCCCTAAAAGAGACGAATTCTTCAACAACAACAAAAGCTTATAGATGACTGATGAGAAAAGCTCAATGTTTAACAGAGAGTTTGTCAGCCATAGCCGAAAACTCAACAACGTTGCTCAATATCAACCGCCGACTAACCGGTCTCACTCGCTCCGGCGAGAACAGAAACGCTCTCAAGCTCTTCGCAGATGTTCACCGTTGCACAACTCTGAGACCAGACCATTACAGTGTCTCGTCGGCTATTACTGCCGCTGGGCACCTCCGTGATACGGTCTTCGGTGGCCAGGTACATTGTTATGCGATTCGCTCGGGTATATTGTGTCACTCTCACGTCTCCAATACGCTTCTCTCGCTCTATGCGAGATCAGGGAACTTAGTTTCATTGAAGAAGAATTTCGAAGAGATAAAGGAACCTGATGTTTATTCATGGACGACGCTTCTTAGCGCAAGTTTTAAGCTTGGGGATATCGAGTATGCCTTTGAGGTGTTTGATCAAATGTCTGACAGAGATGATGTTGCGGTTTGGAATGCTATGATCACTGGTTGCAAAGAAAGTGGCTATCACGGAACGAGTATCGAGTTGTTTCGAGAAATGCACAGGCTTGGTGTTCGACATGACAAATTTGGCTTTGCTACTGTTTTGAGTATGTGTTACTATGGTTCTTTGGATTTCGGTAAGCAGGTGCACTCGCTGGTTATAAAAGCTGGATTTTTGGTTGCATCATCCGTTGTTAATGCTCTCATTACAATGTATTTCAATTGCCAAATCGCTGTTAGTGCGCGTCTGGTGTTTGAAGAAGCTGATGTTGCTGTTCGTGATCAGGTCACTTTTAATGTGGTGATTGATGGTTTGGCTGGTTTCAAAAGAGAAGAGTCTTTATTGGTGTTTAGACAAATGCTAGAAGCTGGTCTTAGACCAACCGATCTGACCTTTGTTAGTGTTATGAGTTTGTGTTCATGTGCGGCTATGGGACGCCAAGTACGTGGACTAGCAATCAAGACAGGGTATGAAGAGTATACATTGGTTAGCAATTCCACTATGGCAATGTATTCTTTGTTTGAGGATTTTGGTGCAGCTCATAAGGTTTTCGAATCATTGAAAGAGAAAGATTTGGTTACTTGGAATACAATGATCTCGGGTTATAACCAAGCGAAATTGGGTGAGTCTGCGATGTCGGTATACAAGCGAATGCAAAGAATAGGAGTTAAACCAGATGAGTTTACTTTCGGAAGTCTTTTAGCAAGCTGTCTGCGTTTAGATGCCCTGGAGATGATTCAAGTGTGTGTAATCAAATTTGGGCTTAGTTCAAAGATCGAAATTTCCAATGCTTTGATATCTGCCTACTTCAAGCACGGAGAGATGGCGAAAGCAGACCTAGTTTTCGAAAGAACTATGAAGAAGAATTTAATCTCATGGAATGCGACAATCTCAGGGTTTTACCATAACGGGTTTCCCTTTGAAAGTTTGAAAAGATTCTCTAGCTTGCTAGAATCAGAGGTCCTAGTCTTACCTGATGCTTATACTCTTAGCACTCTTTTGAGCATTTGCGTAAACATTTCGTCTTTGATGCTCGGGAAGCAAACTCACGCTTATGCCGTCAGACATGGGCAAGTCAATGATACATTGATAGGTAATGCCCTCATAAACATGTACTCTCAATGTGGGACTATACAAAAATCTATTGAAGTGTTCAATCAGATGTCCCAAAAAGACGTTGTGTCATGGAATTCTCTGATCTCTGCGTACGCAAGACACGGGGAAGGAGAGAACGCGGTTCTTACCTACAAGACGATGCAAGATGAAGGAAAAGTGGATCCCGATGCAGCCACGTTCACAGCTGTTCTTTCTGCTTGCACCCACGCCGGTTTAGTCAAAGAGGGACTGGAGATTTTTAACTCAATGCTAGAATTTCACGGTGTGGTACCAAATGTGGATCATTTTTCTTGCTTAGTTGACCTTTTTGGTCGAGCGGGTTACCTCGATGAAGCGGAAAGCCTGGTGAAGATGAGCGAGAAGAGCATCGGGTCTCGGGTTGATGTGTGGTGGGCTTTGTTTAGTGCTTGCGCTGCTCATGGAGACTTGAAGTTGGGGAAGATGGTTGCTAGGTTACTAATGGAGCAAGAGAAGAATGATCCATCGGTTTATGTTCAACTGTCGAACATTTACGCAGGGGCTGGTTTGTGGAAAGAAGCAGAAGAGACTAGAGAAGCCATGAACATGATTGGAGCTATGAAGCAACGAGGTTGCAGCTGGATGAGACTGTGATCGAATTCGGTTTTGGCTTGTAAAAAGCGACGCTAAGCGTCCATAGACCGTGGCAATTACTTTCTAGAGTTATTGTTATTAGGCGGACTTAGGCGGTTCAACAAAATTGTTAATCAATTAACATTTTTTATTATTATTATTATTCAAAAAAAAACTTTTCTTTTTTTTTGTTTGGTGTAGTTTTTGATTTTTTAACTACATATAATTAGATTTATAAGTTTAAGTTTTTATTTCATAGATACATGGTTATAAATGTTTATATGTTGTTTTTTTATGAATATAATGAATGTTTTTGTTTAAATTTCTGAAATCTCTATCATCCCGAATCCATATCCGAAAGAAAAGAAACCGAATTGAAAACCAAAATCCCGATGATCTTCCTGATGGGTCGAATCCCATCTCAACTCTAATTTGTCATCGCCGTCGCACTCTCTTAACTTTTAGGCTTACGTTTCAGTTTGATATTTATAAGATTTCTTTTGATTTTTGTGTGTAATTTGAATTTTGAATCTATTTTTAAAATTTATAATATTTAAATTATTTATTAGCTAGCCATAATATTTTATATATTGCATTCTATAAAAAAATCTAATATATTGATTTATCTTGTATAAAATATAACTAATATATTAATTTATCTTGTAAACGATTTAAACTGTCTCATAATTGTCTAGGAAAAAGGGTCAAAATCAACATGTACTAAAATCAGTGTGCCGAAAAAAATCCGAACTAAAATAGGGTGTCATTTCATACCTATCATACATAAAAATTCAAATTTGCAACCTGAACTCTAATATATGTGTCAAAATCTACCCGAATTATCTAGGCCCCGACTAGGTGTTCTAGGTATTAGGTGTTGTATCACCGCCAGTTTATCGCTTAGCGCTTTCTTGAACATTGATAAAAAGTTAGGTGCTAACCGGTCTACCCGGTTTATTAAATCCAAAACCGGTACATGTTTAGAAGGCAAATTGGAGTTATGTATTTTTATTTCCTTTTTTATCTAGTTAAATTGATAAAGGAAAAAGAAAAAACTTTTTGTCAGATTTTGATGGTTTTTTTTTAATATAATATTTTATTAATATTACTAACCATATTACAATCAGACCGGACCAAAAACCCGAAAGCCTGGTTCGGAAACCAAACCGATTACAATTGGAATTGAAATTGAGCAAACTTGAACCGAAGCAGCCGTAATAGACCGGGATTTGGGGAAATAAACCCTAGCGCAGCGGGCGAGCAGCCTCGGGTAAACCTAGTGCCGTGAGGGAGCAAACACAACCTCGGGATCCACCTCCTCCACAGCCAAAACTCGCCGGAACAGGACCCCCGGCTCTTCGCAGCAGAACAGAAGACCTATGTGTTGAAAGTTTCCTCTCAATTCGAGCTCCGGACGACGCAGGACCGCCGTCACTCCGGCTGGCAGAAGAAACGCCGCACAACTCACCTAAACCACAGATGGAAAGAAACCTTGCCGGAGAATCTGGTACCTCGCCTCGCCGCCGTCTTCTAGCTGGCTCGACTTGCCCCAACATCTGCCTGCAAAGAAAGCCAAAGGGCCTTTGGAAAGAAACCTTTCCGGAGAATCTGGTACCTCGCATCGCCGCCATCCTCTAGCTGGCTCGGTGATGGAGCGGAAGTAACGATAAACAGCTCAACCAATGGATTCAAAGGAATCGATTGGGACATGCCAGGTCAACCAAGGGATTCGAGAGAATCCTCGCTTGGGACCTGCTTCTTGAACTCGTTGAGATCTCGATAGATCTGCCGAAAACAAGGGATAGAGAATACTCTTCTCTCAAAAGCCAAAGCTCTTTATTAAAAATCAACAACTCCAAAATACATTAAGTCTGAGAGGCTATTTATAAGAAAACATAAAAACCCTAAAAACAATAAAAGGAAATTATCTAAATAATAAAGATATTTGGAATATTTCCAAATATCTCTATGCATCATTCTCTCCAATGACGAAAAGATTCGTCCTCGAATCTTCAATTCTTCGCGGCATCACTCGGCTTGTCCCAACATCTGCCAGCAAAGCTCCTCCCTCGGACCCAATCGCCAACCACCGACCCAAGGCTCACGCTACGTCATGCCGTCACGAACCCGCCACCGCCAAGCTCTTATCGCCTCCAAATCTCACCGGAGAAGCCTCTTCCCCACGGATGAAGCACCGACGGTCTCCAAAAGACGGTAGGTTCTCCCTCGGCGTTGGGTTCACCGGAGAGAACCGCCGAAAAACGATGGATGAGAAAGGGAACGAGAAGAAAGGAGATCGCCTTTGAGTCGTCGCGCATGTCAGATCCACGCGCTCGACCCCCTGTTATGTCTTCTCTTGATGGTTTATTTCGACGTGATGTGGTTCGGGTTTGTTGGCGTATAGTTGGTCTTTTTTTCGTTTTGTAATAGTATCGTTCTTTATGTTTCGTGTCAGACTTAATTTCTTGTGTATCAAATTTAGTTTTTCGGAGAATTTTTGTTTTTCGCCGGTTTTGTGTACTAAACTGTCCGCATTCCACATTTGTATTATATAATGGAAAAGATTCAATGGAAAATAAAAATGAAACAAAATGCAGAGAGAATTATATAAAAGTTGTAGGCGGATAAGAAAGATATACCATGCTTTTTTATAAAAAAAAATAATCATGAGACTCTTCGTGTAGAGTGGGGATAATGATCATAGGTCGTAAAAGAAAGAGCTGTATTATTTTTCTGTTTTTAAACACAAAACGCACCGTTTCATCTATCTGACAATCCACTGGCATGCACGTAGCCAAATCAGTATCGGGTCCACTTGTCGCTCACAGATACCGCAGTATCCGTACCAAGAATATATAATTTTGATTTGAATGATTTATTTATTTCACATCTCTAATTTTAATTAGTATTTTTCAATATTCAATAATGAGGAATAATTATAATATACCTTATCTTATGCTATTGATAGACTAGTTTTTGATACATCTTCGATTGTTGGTGTTGGATTTGGGACTAAATTCGGTCCATAAAAAATCCAGCTAGATTCATATATCGACTCAGATAAAGAAGGCTTATCAGCTCGACTCAAGCCCGCCCAATGAAGAAATATGACGTGGAATAACAGCTCGATTATGATCCGATTTTCAGCGGAACAAGTCAATGAAGATCAGTATGGATCTCGAGATCTCATAAGATAGGTGTTGGACCATAATTTTATTCAAGCCTAATGGAGTTTATTAAAATGTGAAGTTTGAAAAGAAATGGGTCAAATCCAAGTGATTGGTTTAGTGTGAATTAAATGAAGGACATGCCATTTGTTTCACATTGAAAATCTGGAAAACTTTGGAGTAGTATAAATAAGGACAAAGTTATAACCTTATTCAAAGTGTGTGTGATAGAGAAGGAAGGAGGCTCCACGCACGCGTCGCTGCCTAGCCGACCCGGGCCGAGCTCGTGGGAGTGGTCCGACGGCCTGTTAAAGAGTTCTTTTTGGGCCAAATTTGTATGAGTGTTTTGTCAACGTTTTTTTCGTTGACTAAACAAGTCAAACTTTGATTTTGCATTTTGATCAAGTCAAACGGATATTCGGATTTTATTCCTTAAGAACTTCTTATCTCTATGAAACGAAGACCGAGTCTTCCGCCCAACGTTCCCACGATCTCCGCAGCTGACTCAATCCATGATCTTGCGAGATCTTCTCGGATTTTGCGGACCCTCCTCTCTCTTTAAAAACCTCGAGCTAGTCTCCATTTTTACACAGATGAAAAAAACAAAACAGAAAATCTCTCACTCGCTTCGCGAAAATTCCAGCAATCTTTTACTCGTCTTTAACGTAAGTTTTCGAGAGTATCGTAGTTCATAAAGTTCGTTAAGGTCCGCGTTTCGAGTGTTTGCGAAAACGGATTAGTGGTTGTATCATGTGGCTCTTGAATCACACAGTAACGTCTCACTGCGGGTGATTCTTTGAGTTACGGAAAGAGATTCATTATCTCGCCTCCACTCGTTTACTTTTCCGTAACGTTGTTTATATTTTCCTCGTATTTTCAATAACATTTACCGTAGTGCTAATTTTAGCTCATACAATCGTAACTCAAAGAATATGTTCATGTTATATAAACATTGAACGGATTGAATATGAGTAATTATATAAACGCCTATGCGATTGCGATCGCACGGTTTGAATATGTTTTACGTTTGCGAACGATTAAAACTATATATCGATATTAGTGTCTGAATTGCGATTCTCAAACTATATATCGATATCTACTGTTTTCGTTTATAAATCGAAAAAGTATCTGATTCGCATATGTGTCTGTTTTTTCAGAATGGAAAACGGAAACGCCAACTTCTCCAACGTGACTGCTTCGGTCGTCGAAACTACCAACTTTGGAGTTACTGGAGTGACATTCGCGAACACCATTGCGACCAGTACTGAGCAGATCCAGTTTAGGAATTTCCAAACGGTGAATCGCCATCCCTGCTCCGATTACTGCTACTGTTCAAACTGCGGTCACTGAACAGTTTCAGGCGGTGCAAATGCCATCTGAGAATCCAGCAGGCGTCCTACCCGACAAGTTCAATGGGACCGCCTTCAAGATGTGGCAGAAGAAGATGTTCTTCTATCTGGCCACGCTGAAGCTGGAAAATTATACCCGTGAAGAGAAACCAATTCTCCCAGTGGATAATACTGATCCTCGCGCGCTTGCGAGCAAGCTGGCATGGGAACACGGAGATTTTCTGTGCAAATGGTACATCCAGAATCGCTTTGATGATACACTGTTCAACGTGTATAGCAATGCCGAAACGTCTAAAGACATGTGGGATTCTCTATACAAGAAGTACCGCACAGAAGATGCTGGATCTCAGAAATACGCTGTGGCGAAATTCTTAGACTACAAAATGGTGGACTCGCTGAGGGTTGCAGACAATTCTTCACGAAATACACGCTGAGGGAATGAGACTATGCGAGACTTTTCAGGTCGCAGGTGTCATTGAGAAGCTTCCACTTAGTTGGACGGACTTCAAAAACTACCTCAAGTTGAAGAAGAAATGGATGAGTCTCGAAGACTTAACCATGAAACTCCGTATGGAATCAACGAATCAGAGAAACATTGGTGTAGGTGTGAAAATTCGCGAACCCAACGCGAATATGGTGGAGCACCAAAACCATAGGCAGGAAAAATGGCAAAACAAAGGGCGCCAAGACAAAGGAAAAGACAAAGTTCCACCAAAGAACTCTCAGAAGTTCAAAAAGAAGAAATTTGGTGGTGAGAGCTCGCAGAAGTTCACTGGAACCTGTCACAACTGTGGCAAGACTGGCCATAAATCCTTTAAGTGTCGCAACAAAAAGGTTTCAAAGAAAAAATGAGGCCAACCTGACTCAAGATTATCTGTGTGCGGTGGTCACATAAGTCAACATGGCTGAGGAGAATCCTAACACGTGGTGGTATGACATTAGGGCAACCAGGCACATATGCATTGACAGAAGCCAGTTCTCCACCTACGAAAAGAACAAGACTGATACGCACCTACTGATGGGAAATGTGTCTCAATCCAAGATTGAATGCATCGGCAATGTGGTGTTGAAGATGACTTCAGGCAAGGAAGTCACGCTGACCAACGTGAAACACGTGCCAGACATGAGGAAGAACCTGATCTCTGGGACTAAGATCCTCAAGTATGCATTCGAAATCAACATGAAGTCTGACCAGCTGAGTTTAAGGGAAAATGGGGTTTTTATTGGGAAGAGTTTTGTTAAGGACGATCTGATCAAAATGTGTGTAATGACAGTCGTCAAAAATGATGTAACTGCTTCCAGTTCAATTAATAAGAATGCATCTTCTTACTTGGTTGAGTCTTTCGATATGTGGCATAAACGATTAGGGCATGTGAATTATAAATCTATCCAAAGATTAATGAATTCTAATCTAATCCCGAAATGCAAAACAAGTAAAAATAAATGTGAGACATGCGTACAAGCAAAACTCACGAAAACTCCATCACCTCGTGTCGAACGAACCACCGAACCTCTGGGTTTAATACACAATGATTTGTGCGACTTAAAAGATGTGCAATCTAGAGGAGGGAAAAAGTACTTTGTGTCCTTCATAGATGATTGCACACGATACTGCTATGTATATTTACTACGCAGTAAAGACGAAACTTTGGAGAAGTTTAAAGAATACAAGTTGGAAGTAGAAAACCAACTTGGTAGAACTATTAAAATAGTTCATAGTGATAGAGGAGGGGAATATGATGAACTTTTAATGCATTCTGTAGACAACACGGAATTATTCATCAAACTACCGCTCCCTACTCACCAGAATCCAACGGAGTTGCGGAACGAAAAAACCGAACTCTTAAGGAAAATATGAATGCAATGTTGCAGGAATCTGGATTACCCCAGAACATGTGGGGGGGAAGCACTGCTTACCACAAATTATATCAAGAACAAAATACCAAATAAAGTAACTGAAAAAACTCCATATGAACTTTGGAAAGGTAATGTACATTCATATAAATACCTGATAGTGTGGGTTGCCTTGCAAAAGTTGCAGTTCCACCTCCGATAAAATGTCACAATTGGACCGAAGATGGTAGATTGTATTTTCATCGGATATGCTCATAATAGTAGTGCATATCGATTTCTGGTACATAAGTCAGATGTACCAGATATTCATGTGAACACCATAATGGAGTCAAGAAATGTTTCATTCTTTGAAAACGCGTTTCCATGCAAAGTTGGAGAAATTAATAAACAAACTCGTGATCAACGAGATGCTTGCACTTCAGGAAACGAAGCAAGTAGTTCAAGCACGACTATTAATGACGATGAATAAGAAGAAGAACCTAGACGGAGTAAAAGATCTCGTAAGGAAAAAACATATGGTTCTGAGTTTTTAGTAGTATTTCTCGCTGAAAATGAGCCTAGAGCATTTGCAGAAGCAATGTTTACCCCATACGGTCCGCTTTGGAAGGAAACCGTTATTTGTGAAATGGACTCAATCAGGCAAAACCATACTTACGAGATAACTGATTTACCTCAAGGGTTTAAACCCCTAGGGTGTAAATGGATTTTCAAAACAAAATTGAAAACCGATGGCTCCATCGACAAGTACAAGGCTAGGCTAATGGTGCAAGGTTTCCGGCAAAAAGAAGGCTTGGATTTCTTTGACACCTATTCTCCAGTAACGAGAATAACTTCAATCATAATGCTTATAGGAATCGCAGCATTAAGAGATTTAGAAATCCATCAAATGGATGTGAAACTGCCTTTCTAAATGGTAATTTAGAAGAGGAAATTTATATGAAACAACATGAAGGGTTTGTTGTCCCAGGACAAGAACACAAAGTATGTAGACTTTTGAAATCATTGTACGGACTTAAACAAGTTTCGAAACAATGGCATGAAAAATTTGAAAATGTAATGATGTCAAATGGTTTCAGCATAAATGAATGTGACAAGTGCATATACATCAAAAGTACTCCGCGCGGATACGTTTTGCTCTGTTTGTACGTGGATGACATGCTCATTATTGGTTGCAATAAAGACGTGATCAGTCAAACAAAGAACTTACTAAATAGCAAGTTCGACATGAAAGACATGGGATTAGCCGACGTAATTTTAGGAATAAAAATCATCAGACATTCTGATGGAACCCAAGATCATTATACTGAAAATATCCTTGAGCGGTTTAAGAACTACTCAAATGGGACTGCAAAAACTCATGCTGGCCCTCATCTTCACTTGACAAAAAATTCAGGTGAACCAGTGTCACATGTGGAATATGCCAGAGTAATCGTGAGTCTGATGTACTTAACAAACTGTACTAGACCTGATTTAGCGCACTCAGTAAACGTACTAAGTCGTTATACGAGTAATCCAGGACACAATCATTGGAAGGCCATAACTAGAGTATTGAACTACCTTCGATACACCAAAATTTATGGGTTGCACTATTGTATAGAACCAGCAGTCTTAGAAGGCTATAGTGATGCCAACTGGATTTCATATTCTAAGAACTCGAAATCAACAAGTGGATATGTTTTTACGTTTGGTGGTGCAACGGTATCCTGGAAATCTTCCAAGCAAACTCCCCTGGCCAGATCAACCATGGAGTCAGAGTTCATAGCTTTAAATAAAGCTGCAGAAGAAACAGAGTGGCTTCGGAACTTCTTGGAAGATATCACGATGTGGGAAAAACATGTGCCAACATTACGTGTACACTGTGATAGTCAATCGGATATATCTCGGGCAATGAATAATTTATACAATGGTAAATATCATCATATTAGAAGACGACACAAGACCATTAGACAACTGATCTCGACCGGTGTAATCACGATAGATTACATCAAGTCCACAGAAAACTTAGCAGATCCTTTTACGAAAAGTCTGGCACAAGATCAAGTTGTTAAATCATCAAGAGGAATGGGTTTAAAGCCTATAAGTGAAGATGACGCCTGATGAAAACCCCATCTATGTGACTGGAGATCCCAAGATCTAGGTTCAAAGGGAAAACGAAATCAAGTTGATTCAGTAGTGAGCACTGTGAGACTATGTCTCTACCCAGTTTCTAAGATGAAAAACAGTGATACATGTATGTGTTGAGGTTAAGCGATGGCTTTTAATGATTCCATAGTTTTTAAATATTCGTGAAGTATTACAGGATGCTTCTAAAAAATAAAGCTAATGGCAGATCACCTAATGAGTGTGAAATGGGGCCGTTTCTAGGAGAATGAAAGTAATGCTATATTCTCTAAGTTCACTCATGAAAAACAGGAATGTTCAAGGCCAAAATGAACACAATAGAGAACTCAAGTTCTACGAGAAAATGTCGCTGCGCGATAGCTGTTGTCTCGGTTTACATCAAAGTCTGGGTGGTTCAAGACATCATGTTCACCTCCTAGCCAAGTCAACAAGACAAATATTAAAAATGATTGGTTCAAATCTGAAAAATGCTACCTCTCAGATACAGTTACATTTTCGCATACTCTCGAACGTCTGTCTAGTATAGTCAAATCGCGTTTAGTCTAGTCAAGTCTAGTTTATCGAGCCAGTCGAATCTTCGTATGTTTAGAGTCATTTCTATTCATGTGGGGGATTGTTGGACCATAATTTTAATCAAACCCAATGGGGCTTATTAAAATGTGAAGTGTGAAAAGAAATGGGCCAAGTCCAAGTGATTTGTCTAGTGTGAGTTAAATGAGGGACATGTCATTTGTCCAACATTGGAAGTTTGGAAAACTTTGGAGTAGTATAAATAAGGACAAAGTTATAACCTTATTCAAAGTGTGTGTGATAGAGAAGGAAGGAGGCTCCACACGCGCGCCGCCAAGCCGAGCCGGGCTCGGGCGTGGGTCGTGGTTCTTGGGCTCTTGGGATTCTTTTTGGGCCAAATTTGTATGAGTGTTTTGTCAAACAAGTCAAACTTTGACTTTGCGTTTTGATCAATTTAAATGGATATTTGGATTTTATTCCTTATCCATTTATTATCTCTACGAAACGAAGACCGAGTCTTCCGCCCAACGTTCCCACGATCTCCGCAGCTGACTCAATCCATGATTTTGCGAGATTTTCTCGGATTTTGCGGACCCTCCACTCTCTTTAATTTTAGCTCCTACAATAGGTGGAGCACGTCAATCCACAAATCGCGGAACATTCGAGTACGAGTACGGTTATAAAAAGGAGAAGGCACATTAGTTTCAGGGCATCTTCCATTAATTTAATACTTTGTATGTTCTACGAGCTATTCTAAACACTTGTATTCTCATTCCGAAATCAATAAAACTTAAATTTTGTCGAATCTCGTTTCGTTTATATTGGTGTGCTTATTTCGAGATTTTTACCTATATTTCCTCTATTTAAGAATCATTCCAAATTCTTAAAAGTGGATTTTATGATCCAAAATTATATAACTAAATTTACAGAAAATTCTCATTCATTGAACACTTGTATTCTCATTCTGAAATCAATATAAATCCTATTTCGTCGAATTTCGTTTTACATCGTTGTCCTTATTTTGAAATTTTTACTTATATTTTCTCTATTTACAAATCACTCCAAAAATTTTGAGCTTAAATTTTAAGATCCACAATGATATAACTAAATTTACAGACAATTCTCATTCCCTAAAATATAAGTGAAATACAATGAGATAAATATGGAAGAAAAAAAATAGTAATTTTGTTTTTAAAAACCCCAAAACAAAAAAAAGTAGAGGGAAAATCCCAAAAGGAAGAAGAATAGACAAAAAAAAACTCACACATACCAAGAATCTTGAATCTTCTTCTTGTTGTTGTTTTAAAAAAAAACAGGCGTAATTAAGTTTTTAAGCAAAACCCATAACAATCGAAATTAAGTTTTAGTAATCAGGCATTGATTGACTAATCTTGCCTTCTTCTTCAGCCATCTTCTTCTCAGTGATCCTCAACCAGATACAAACACCAGTGAAGCTAATCATCAAGCTCGCGATTCCACTTCCAAGCCCAATCCCAACGATCGCCATCACCGATAATCCTTTGCTCTTCATCATCTCCTCCAACGGATACCCGTACAATCCTTTGTTCCCAACGAACGAGCTCGCGTTAAACCTCGGGAAATTCCCTGTCCTGTTCGACAAATACGTCGGAATCTGCCCGGAGAGTTTGTTGTTCGACACGTCGAACGCCGATAACCTCGCGAGGAGACCTAGCTGCTGCGGGATTGGCCCGGAGAGTTGGTTATCGTGGAGATCGATGACGTTGAGGTAAGCGCATAAAGCGAGCTGCGGAGAGATTTCGCCGGAGAGACGGTTGGACGAGAGATTGAGCACGGCGAGGTTAACGAGAAACTGAATCTCCGGCGGGATCTCACCGGAGATCTGATTCGAGGATAGATCTAGGGATTGGAGGTTCGTACAGTTGGAGAGAAACGGAGAGATTGAGCCACGAAGGGAGAGATTAGTGAGAGAGAGTTTATAGATTCGGCCACTGTTACAGGTAGCACCAGGGAGGTAAGAAGTAAACCCGGAGCAAGGGTTAGAGAAGACGGAGTTCGTCCAGTTCCGGAGATTACTCGCCGGATCCTCCAAGCTCTGCCGGAGATTCTTCAAACACGCCTCGTCGTTTGGATCGGCGGAAGTCAAATGCCGTGCCGTTTCGAAGGCTATGAGGAGGATAAGTAGTAACCGGTAGCTAAACCGGTGACTCCTCGCCATCGATAATCTCTCTCTCTCCGTCGTCTTCAGAGAGATTTCGCAAAGGTTGAAGAAAGTGGAACTTCCATGTGACTGTTAACAAAAAAAGAAACGGTTACAGAAAATTTGTTGAATTTTTGCAATTGTGTTGTGATATTACGGCGCGAGTTAGCAAAGTATGCGTAAGATAAGAGGAGGGATTAAATTGAATTGATTATGTTGGGTCTGGATGTAATTATTATACTGCTGTTTTTCAACTTTAATTATTCTATAAATGTATACCAAAACACTCATCCTTAAAATATTAATCATGCCATCCATTTTCTTACAGAGTGTGAAGATCTGATCAACTAACACTAATTCATGACTTTTAGAATTGTTCTTGGTCTTCATAGTAAGTCACCAATATATATATTTTTAAAGAATGAGAATTTTAGAATTGTGTTTTGGCACATGATTGATGTTTTCTCGTTTTGTTTTGTTCGGTTTTAGCTTCATTGTCTTGCTTGCCGGTTCTTAAGTTTTTTTTTATGTTTCTGTTGTTTTTTAGTCGTTTTTAGTCTGTCAGTAGATTTCGATTTTTTAATTTTTTGATTTTTTGGTGTATCTTTATATTATGTAAAAAATTAAAATTTTGATATAAAATTTAATATTTAATCAAAAAAAAAAAATTACCATTGAAATATATTTTTTATAGAATAGTATTGGAGTGGACTGTATCAGTATCCATCGTGTGATAGATTAAACTTTTTTTTAAGAGGTTTAGATTTAAACTAAAATGGGTTAAAAAAAAAAAAGGAAAATCATGTTTATGACATCCATTCACTGATTTTTCTATCAAATATTTGTTGTTAGGATTTATGGTCCAGTAATTTGGAACCATGTGCTATTGGTATTGCGCCACTAAAGCAATTTCACCAAATTTTTCGTGAGGTGGTCCTTAGTGCTTTTCACTTTTCATTAACAATAGTAAGGTTTTTAATGGTTGAGAAAATTATTTGTATATTTAATGGTTGACATTTACACAATGTAGTTGGAGATGTGTAAACCACTCGACGTCGTTTTACTTGTTCAGCCCATTTATAAGTTTGTAAAGCTCGGTGTAAAACTAATAAGTAATAACTAATCGGTTTCGGTCTTATGAGATCTTGGGCCTAGCTCTTGGTCACACGTCTAGAATTATTATTATTCATCGTTGTGTTTTTTTTTGTTTACAAGTACAAGCATGATGACTATTGAAATCAGGGATAAGAGGTCATCTTCCGAAAGGAACACAATATCGTCACTAGCCCACGATTCAATGAACACATTTAATATTTGGGACGTGTTATCTTTGAAAGTGCGATCTTATAAATACTTCTACAACTTATGTACTTACTCAAACGTATAAATTTGAACAGTAACAAAAAGAAAATTCAAACATACACCAGAAGTCGAGCTTCGATAGCTCGACTGGAAATGTATTATGGAATAATCCAAAAAATCACAAAATCGAATGGCAGCTAGGACAGGTAAAATATTAAAAGTTGGCTCAAGCCCAGGGATAAAAGTACGTTGTACGTACATGTGGCACGTGCCACATACTAAATTTTTTTTTTCTGTTGTTAAATATAGCCCAAAATTACAAAATTCTAAATGAGTATATTTGATATTATGACGACCAATGACCTAGCCACCATGCATAATCATTAAATCATCATCTATTTTTTGTTCTATGAGACGTTACTTTATTTCTTCTTCGTCGGGACTTGTGATCGTAAGTGATGTGCTACGACTCTGTTAATGTTACAGTAATTATTTTTTGCCAAGAGGCTCGTGATCTAGTGGTATTTCTGCCATTATGAGTGGGAAGCCCTAGGTTCGAGTCTCTTGGTAGGAAAAATATTAAAAATATTTTTCTAGCCTACACGGGCGTGGTCGAGTGGTCGGTCGGAAGAGGAAGGTTAGGTAAAGGGTACATTCCCACCCGAGTTCGATTCTCCCATGGTGTAGATGCTCGAAACAAGGTCACAAACGTGTGTGGAAGCTGGCACTGGGCTTCAGCCCAGTTGAAAACCCGTGAAGAGGCTTTGTCAGTTGGGCCAACTCACTCTAGGCAATAGTCGGAAGGCGCGAAGTCTTACTGGTTTGGCATGTGGTAGCCAGTCCCCATCTCTCCAGTAAGATGTCGACCGGACAGCCTAAATTATCAAAAAAAAAAAAATATATTACTTTGAAACTGATTTATTTTATATGTTGAATATTTCTCTTCAATTTTGATTCATCATTCCTATTTTTCCCATGAAAAACCATATGAATTCATGTATAAATAAACTTAGGTTTTTCTTTCTTTTTAGTTGATAGATTTTTGGGGAACAATTTAATCCGATTATTATATAGAAAATAGAAGTATAATTAATTTTTGAAGAACTGGTTTCAGAATTAATTAAATTATGTATTGAGTGTACTAAAAATTTTATTGTATTTTTTTATAACATGATAAATGAGGTAGTGATAAAAAGATTTCAAAATATAGAAGATCGTACATAGAGTAATTTTCTATAACTTTTTAATGTTTTTTGTCATGATTTTTTATGTTTTTTATTGTTTGGTCTTAGACCTTTTTTTATCAGTATTATATTTTTAATATAAAAAATTATGTGCCCCATGATAAATATATTCATGGATCCGCCCATGTCCAGACCTAGAAAATGTACGGGATCTGACCAAGAACCTCCTAATTATCCCCAAAAAAAAAAAAATCAAACATATAAAATGTAATGAATGTGAATAATAAAGGCACATGCATGCTTTTTTAGAATTTATTTCAATAACCATAAACATCAACAAGCATGTCTCACCCCCTAACTATCTCTTTCTATTGCATATCTCAACCACATTCAAAACGTAACACATCTAGCACCCGTATATATACTTCGCAAGCCTATCAAATGCTTCATTTTTTTTTTCAAATTGTATCATCGATTTTGATCACTAATCTATCACATAATAAAACCACATGTTCTCTCACGAAAACCAATTGATTCTGTCAGCATCTCCTCAAGTTTCATCTTCGCTATCTAATATGGATGGGTTAGAGATAGAAATGACATCAAATGTCGATAATAAAATGGTGGTATCAACATTGCTACCTTTGCCACCACCATATCCGTTATCAAAACGGTTGGTTAGATCTTCCTCGTTTGTGAAATCTTGTTTAATGAAATGGAAAAAAGCAGGAAAGAGACGAGAAGAGAAAGATGATCCTTTTCTTATTGCGATGAGAAAGTGTTCGAGTGATGTAGAAACTGACGATGATAAGGTTATGTCTAAAGGGAAGAGTACTCTTAAGTATCTTGTTTCTTGCACAGCTCCTTGTGTTAGAGAATAATTTTGATTCAATCGTTTTATTCAATTTTTTTTTTTTTTAATTTGGTCAACAATCGTTTTTATTCAATTTAAGATATTTATTCTTGACTATTTTTCTTTTGTTTTTTTAAAATGTGAATATATCATGCATTAATAAAGCGTCTTCTCATGAATATAAAAGGGTCATCATAGTATTGAATTTGTAGTTCTTGATTTTCCATCTGTCGTCAAATTACAAGCACTACAACAAATACACCGGAAGACGTCACTTTTATAAAGTCGTTTATATAACCGACGTTAAATAATTAAATTAGAACGCTCGTCACTTAATTAACTGACAATAACTTTTAAATACCAAAATCTAATCAATTCAATGTCGAAAAAAAATATTGAATAAATTTGTTTGTGAGTGAGACTCGAACGCTTACAGAACTCACAGTTTTCATTTAAACAAAAAAAAAATCTTGTGTATTCACATGTTACAGTGGTCCTCTGGTTTTATTCTTATCACCAGTTAGGTACTTAGTTTTTGGTAAGAATCTAGGTGTGGGTTGGGCAAATAGATGATTGTCCTGAAACTAAATTAAGATAGATTTCGATAAGTAGTTATGAATCGATCAAAACTTATAGGGGAAACTTGAACAAGTTATGAATTATAATCTTGAATTTAATTTATTGGTAGATCAAGTAAGTGGTTGGACATTTAAGTTAGATTTCTCATAAACTTGTAATTACTATGTTCTGTTTTCAACCAAATCAACTTTTGTATTAATTGTGAGGTGTGAATGATGCATGCAGCTTATGAAAACTCAGGATGTCTTGGACTCTTGGTGATGCTTGCAGTTGTAACATTGGGAAGGATGGTGTAGCATTGGCTAAAGTTGTTCATGATTCTGCATCTGATAATGTTGGAAAGGTTAGTCTTATAGCAATTGATCATTTCAATTCATCTTTGGCTGGTTTTCAAAAATTAGAACTTGATTTTAAATGCTTAGTATGTAAAAATTATTTTGAATTGTTGTTTGTTGTTTGTTCTTTGGTTGTTGTAGAACTTGGCGAACCCAGCAGCTTTGTTTCAAAGTGGAGTGATGATGTTGCATCACCTGAAACTCAACCATACACAACATTATAGAATTGTATAGAATTGTATCTATGACATTATAGTTTTATATATGTAAAAACAGATTTATTTGGTTAATTGAATATTTATTCATTTTTGAAAATTTCAGTTCATTACCAATTTTGTTTTTATATAATACTAATTTTTTTTTTGAATTACTAGGAGGATATGGGCCAAGATCCGTACATCCCACAGGTCCATGACCAAAACATTTTATATGGTCTCGTCTTAAGCGTCACTCGATCATGTGACATCTAAAATTTACCCTTGGTACTTTTCTAGTTGAACTAACGACATTTTATTATATATAATAATTAGTATAAGTAGATTCAAAAATAACAAAAAAAGATGGACACATATATACGTCGGTTTATAAGTGACTCAAAAACAAAATTTGGACTTTAAAATCAAACAAAAACCGTTGCTAAACTTATGAAAACCGACGCAATTATTATGACGTTAAACTACACGTCGCTTGCTTAAAGGAAGTAAAAATAACTAGCGTCGGGCAATGTTAATTAAGTCGGTTTTCAAACCAATCTTATTATGTTTGACGTTATCGTCCACCTAGACATCCAACATATTTTAAAAAAGCAACATGAAATTATCTTAAAATTCAAGTATATATATATTTTTTTAAAATAGCTTAAATTCTTAAATTTGTTAATATCAAATAAATTAGAAACATATATACAAGTGACATCAGGGCCGGCTTAACCACAAAGGCGAGCAGGGCGACCGCCCCAGAGCCTACCGGCATAAAGGATCCATAAAAAAAATTGTTAAAAAAAAAAAATTAGAGATCGATTTGTTAATGTAGGTTTTGTTTTTTGTTTTTGTTTTTAGTTTTGATATATATATATATACAATATCAACATATATATACAATATCAACTTTAACCAAAAAAATATATATATTTTTAAGAGGCCCAAATATATTTCAAAACTTATAATAAAAAACAAAAATTATTTTTAAGGGCACAATTTTTTTTTTTTTTGGTTTTAGGATCCAAATTTTTTTTTTGCCTAAAGGCCCTTAACAGTTGTGAGTCGGCCCTGAGTGACGTTAACTCCAAATATAAACGTCGTTAAGTGGCGCTTTTTTTGTAGTGAAGGTCGTGTAAAAGGTTCCAAAATTCTCTTAAGTAAAATATCTCAAGTTGTCTAAAGATCAAAATCAGATTTTTATTTACGCTTTTTATCTTTCTTTGCTTCCACCAAATTAAGCGGAAAGACCAAAAGTGCCGGCAAATAAAATTACAAAAATGAAAAATCTCAAATAAACTGTTGTTGTGTAGCTTCCGTTTATTCTGTATGATTGTATTAACTACATTTGATCTTTTCGTTTTTGTTTTTGTTTTTTGTTTGTTTGTTTTGTTCACTATTAGTTATGTCCGTTTTACACCGTTTAATTCAATGCATACGAAACATTTACTATATTAAATCCATTAAAATTTAAGCCAGATAAAAAGTATAACAAATGTTACGGAAAAAGCATTCCAAAATTCGTTTACGACTTAAAGTTATCTAATATTTACAATCAAGCCGACTCAATATCTAATCGTGGACGACAGACATTTGTGAGCGAAAAACTTGAAAAAAATAAACAATGGGCTAAATATATAAAATTAAAACATACGAGTGGCGTCGACACGTAATCTTTATTTATCTAAATCAAATAAATGCCGCAACTTTAGTGGTTTGGTTTGTATTGTTTGATTTTAATATTTTGCGTGCCTTTGTGTGTATATTAAGCTAATATATAGTTAATTTTTTATCGTCATCATCGACCTAACTTTTTATTCATCGCCTATACATCTAATTTCGTACCATGTAAATCAAACTTAACATATAGTGAAAATTTGTCATGTCATCTAACAATTATTAATTATGTCTATTTATCTTTCTTTCAGTGGCTTAAGATGAACCGAAATACATCTTATAAATCATGTTCGATATATATTATTGTTTACAATCTATATATAGTAGTTATTAATTAAAATTACGAAGAACCCAAATGATTGAACTTATCAATTTTTGTTATTCCTCGTGTTTTCATTGTTGTATGTGATGACTCTCTTGCAAAAATAGCTCGAATTTGAAGTATTTTTTTTCCATATAGATTATTTGATTCCGTTTTGGATGGTCTCCGAAGTCATCCTATTCAAATTATCGTAATAATATAGAGAGTTTTTGGCGTCAAAAAACAAATTAGAATTACGAAGCTGATTATGAAAAGCATTAAACCCACGCATTAAGAAAGACCAAAACAGTAACGACCTAATACTTTATTAAAGGTAATTAATAAGATTGGGGTGGATGATTAGGACTGCCGAGAATTTGAATTTGACCTCATTATATAAAATATTACTTAATTAGGACATAATTCACTACAAGAAAACAGGGATATTTCTGATGGACGGCAATAATTCCGTCGGAAATATCCGACGACTTTTCGACGGATTTCCGACTAACTTCTCATCCGTCGGAAATCCGTTGGAAATTCCGACGGATTTCCGACGACCATAATCCGTCGGATACTTTTCGACAGATTTCCGACGACTTTTTGACGAATTCTGATGTTGCCGACATACTGCCGACGAATTTCCGACGACGTTCATCCGTCGGAATTTTCCGACGGATTTCCGACAGATGGTGACTTTGCCGACATGGTTGCCAACATGTTTGCCGACATCGATAATATCTACTTTATATCCGTCGGAAAATGCACAAAATTTTCCTTATAAAAACGTTTCCACGCTTCATATCACAAAAAAAAAATCTCTCTTATCTAATTCCTTGCGAAAATGTCTTCTTCAAATCCTTATAATTATTTTCGATCATGGATGGACAAGCCTCATCAAATTCCGGACACGGGCCTAGTTACGGAGGAATTCAAAGAAGGTCTACAGGAATTCATGGCATTTGCGGGTATGCAGAAAAAAACAAAAAAAACCGGTAAAATCTATTGCCCTTGTACCAATTGTGGGAATCGTAGATTTATCGTGATAGATGAAGTATGGTCACACTTGTATTGTCATGGGTTTATGCCGGGTTACAAGATTTGGTATTATCATGGAGAAAATGATACAATGGTGGATAATTATGCTAGTACTAGTGAACATTATATTGGGGATAACACTAGCTTAGAAGAACCCGCAATGGAAGTACAAAGTACTGTAGGTCATGTTCAGATGGTGAACGATGCATTTCGTGAAAGTATACCATCGGTTGCTGAGTATGGAGATAGAGGAGAAGAACCTAATTTAGAAGCTCGGAGATTCTTTGATATGTTAGACGCTGCTAAACATCCGTTATATGATGGGTGTAGAGGTGAACATTCCCCTTTATCAACTGCAACAAGGATGATGGGTATAAAGACGGATTTCAATTTGAGTGAGGAGTGCGTGGATGCAATCGCTGATTTTGTGAAAGAAATTTTGCCAGAAGATAATCTTGCACCTGCATCAAACTATGAGATACAGAAACTTGTTCAAGGTCTAGGATTGCCATATCAGATGATAGATGTATGCATAGACAATTGTATGCTCTACTGGAGAGAGGACGCAGACCGTACGACATGCCGTTTTTGTCGCAAACCTCGGTATAAGGAAACAGGTGGAAGAGTGCCAGTGCCATATAAACGGATGTGGTATTTACCGTTAATAGAGAGATTGAAGAGGTTATATCAGTCAGAGCGCACAGCGGGAGCAATGAGATGGCATGCAGAGCATACAACAGATGGACAAATCGCCCATCCGTCAGATGCAGGAGCATGGAAACATTTTCAATCCATTTATCCCAGCTTTGCGTTAGAGGCGAGGAACGTATACCTTGGATTATGTACCGATGGTTTCAACCCTTTTGGGAAGCACGACAGAAAATATTCTTTGTGGCCAGTAATTGTAACACTTTACAATTTGCCGCCATCTTTGTGCATGCGAAGGGAGTTCTTGTTCCTTAGCATTCTCGTTCCTGGACCAGCGCATCCGAAGAGATCACTTGATGTGTTTTTGCAACCATTGATTTATGAGCTGCGAATGTTATGTGACCAAGGTATTGAAGCGTTTGATGTTTCTTGTCACCAAAATTTCATCATGCGGTCGGTACTTTTGTGGACTATTAGCGATTTTCCAGCATATGGCATGTTATCAGGATGGACAACGCACGAAAGGTTATAGTGTCCGTACTGTCAAGATAAAACTGATGCGTTCCAATTGAAGCACGGACGGAAAACGTCTTGGTTTGATTGTCATAGGCGATACCTACCTAGCGATCATCCTTATCGTCGGAGCACCACATTGTTTAGGAAGAACCGGAAAGTATTTGACGGTCCTCCTCCTGAGTTAGATGGTGAGTATTTGTTGACTCAATTCAGAGATTTTGGTGCAGAGAGGACCGTTGATTGTGGTGGTAACGGACATCATCCTGTTGATGGATGTGGCAACGTTCATAATTGGCACAAGAGGAGCATTTTCTGGGATTTGCCTTATTGGAAGAACCATCTTTTGAGGCATAATCTGAATGTCATGCACATTGAGAATAATTTTTTCGACAACATTATGAACACCGTTCTCAATGTCAAAGGGAAGACGAAGGACAATCTGAAGTCTAGATTGGACTTGCCAGACATTTGTTCTCGTAGAGCACTATATGTGACAGGGAACGGGAAGCCTCCAGTCCCGGCTTTTCGTTTCGATGAACCTTCAAAGGCCGAGTTTTTTTACTGGATTACCGAAAGTGTTAGATTCCCGGACGGATACGCATCTAACCTTCGGAACTGCGTTGATCATGGAGAAGGGAAGTTTACTGGGATGAAGAGTCATGATTGTCATGTGGTGATGCAGCGCCTCCTTCCATTTGCCTTTGCATGTCTTCTACCACGTAATATCCACGAAGCAATTGCAGGTACAATCATGAAATTATTTATTTACTACTTTATACAATATATACTTCATTATTTAATTATTCATTTGTTATCCATATTTTGCAGGGATTGGTGCCTTTTTCCGAGATATATGTTCTCGCTCTCTTACATCAGACGGTATCCGCAATCTTGGGGCTAATATACCTGTAATCCTTTGCAATTTGGAGAAGATATTTCCTCCTTCATTTTTTGATGTTATGGAACATCTAAAAATTCATCTCCCTCGAGAAGCAGTGCTTGGGGGCCCAGTTCAGTACCGTTGGATGTATCCTTTCGAACGGTATATGTTACATCTAAAGAAGAAGGTGAAAAATTTGAGTATAGTGGAGGGTTCTATCGTCGCACAGACCATCAATGAAGAAACCTCACATTTTGCCGAGTCCTACTTTCCATCACAAGTCAAAACAAAGAGTCGTAGAGCAGCTCGACATGATGACGGAGGCGTCCTACCTTTCTATCCGGTCGATGTACCTCATATATTTTTAGAGATTGGACGACTTAGTGGAAAAGGCAAGAAGAGGAGACTTTCACCACAAGAGCGAGAGCATTTGCATATGTATATTCTCACAAACTGCGACGGAGTTGATGAATATGAGAGATATTATATTGAACTTAATTTTTAATTACTTATTGGGTTCTTGATTATATAAATATGTACTAATATGATAATTGCTTCAATCTCACAGGATGTATATGGCTTATCAACGTTTTGCATTTCCTGACAAAACAGAGGACGACCTAATCGAGCTCAAACAGGAAGAGTTCGGACGTTGGTTAAGAGATTATGTAAGTCTTTTAATTGCCTTGTTTTTAGCAATCATCATATGTAATGAAAGATTTAATTATTTGATGTATTTTTATTTTAATTGTGCAGGTGACGACAGAGAAGGCTAACGGACAAACATTTCCCACGTGGCTAGAAGAAATTGTGAGATTTACACTAGCAACCGTGCAGTCACATGTGATGTATAGCACACGGGGGTACGCTTTTAAGATTCTTCGGGATGATAGGAGTGCGACAACTTCATATTACGGTGTATCAACTCAGTCAGGTGATCTTGTATACTATGGTGTCGTACGTGAGATTTTCGATGTTCAGTACCCGGGAATGCTCGGTCTAAGATGTGTTGCATTTTTATGCGACTGGAACGACCCATTAGTAGGAAGCAGTGTGCGACACGACCAATTTGGTGTTACATCAGTACATAGCAGAAGAAAACTCCAGAGATACGAGCCATTTGTACTTGCATCACAAGCAGACCAGGTTTGTATTTCTTTTACGTTAATTTTTGATTTAGTTTTGTTGCATTCCCGTTGTTAAATTTGTACATGGTGTAGGTATGCTACATTCCCTATCCGCGGGTGACAAACAAGCAAGACCCGTGGGTTACAGTCACATCGATAAACCCGAGAGGTAGAGTTCATGGGATGTCTGATCATGAATCCCTCCAACAAAGCTCCGTAGGTTTGGGTTCAATCGAGCATTCCCTTGAGATCGACCTTGTCGTTGATTTCACCATACAGGCAGACGATCGAGTATTTGAGGATTCAGAAGAAGAATTTGACGAATTTGGGGAACCTTCCGATTCAGGAGAATCAGATTACTCATCATCGGATTGACAGTAGTTTTAATTATAAAATTTGCACCGTAAAATATGTACATATATTTGAAATAGAATTGTAATGTGTAATATATCAGTTATGTCGAAGTTTTATAAAGTTAGACATTTGATTAAGTGTAACAAAATCGGAAATTAAAAAAAAAAAATTTGGTTACAAGGTTAACCTATATAACTTCTATATAAATTCTATATAACACATTTTCTTGATGTATATATAAGGTTAACCTATTTTATATACATCATACAAGTGTTTGTAAACTTTTGCCACAAAAAAAAAACCTATACACTATACCCTAAACAAGATTTTTGAATATATCCGTCGGAAATCCGTCGGAAATTTCCGACGGATTTCCGACGGATGAATATACCTCGGCTAAAACCTGGGTTATATCCGAGGGATTGATTTTTTAGTCGAGGCAACTGAATCCGTCGGAAGTCCGTCGGAAATTTCCGACGGAGTTCCGACGGATTCAGCTAAAACTGTCGGAAATCCGTCGGAAATTTCCGATGGATTTTCGACGGATTCAGTTGCCTCGGCTAAAAAATCAATCCTCGTTTGGGTTATATCCGAGGGATTGATTTTTTAGCCGAGGCAACTGAATCCGTCAGAAAGCCGTCGGAAATTTCCGACTGATTTCCGACGGACTTCCGACGGATTCAGTTGCCTCGACTAAAAAATCAATCCCTCGGATATAATATAACCCAGGTTTTAGCCGAGTTATATTCATCCGTCGGAAATTTCCGACGGATATATTCAAAATTCTTGTTTAGGGTATAGGGTATAGGTTTTTTTTGTGGCAAAAGTTTACAAACACTTGTATGATGTATATAAAATAGGTTAACCTTGTATATACATCAAGAAAATGTGTTATATAGAATTTATAAATTTTGATGGAAGTGTTTGTATAAGTTATAGTATAAGATATAGTTGATTTATGTGAAATGATATGTTTTGATGTTGTATAATTTTTAAACTAATGCAAAGCCTTTAATATTGATGAACTTAATATATATATTGAATGAAACATGTAAATTACATGTCCCTAAATCATATAAAGAAACCCTAAACCCTAAACCCCAAATATACCCTAATTCCGTCGGAAATCCGTCGGAAATTTCCGACGGATCTGAAAAATTTGACACGTGCTTGTTGACTGACCAATCGACAAACATGCAAGGAATATACCGTATCTTCCCCAATCCGTCGGAAATCCGTCGGAAATTTCCGACGGATTTGCGACGGGCTTTGATATTTTCGAGACCGCGGGAATATCATCCGCGTAAATGAAATTATTTTCGGAATCCGACGGATTTCCGACGGACATAGAAATATATCGACAAAGCGTAAGTTTTTTCCTTATTTCTCTCTTCTTCCTCTCTCTCTTCCGTCGCTTCTTCTCCCTCTTCTCTCTTCTTCTCCCTCTTCTCTTCTTCTTCTTCACAATTTCAGTTTTACTCTTCAATTCCTCAACTCCTCTTCATCAATTCCTCAATTCTTCTTCAACAAAACCATGTAAGTTTAATCAATTCCTTTAATTTTTTTTTAGATCTTGTTAGTTTTAGGGAATATATTAGTTAGGTTGTTAGAATTCTATTTATGTGAATTGTTAAATGGTTATAATAGAATTTGTTATTTAGAATAATATTAGTGTTAGGGTTTATGTGTTTAGATTGTTGATTTAGAATTGTTAGATCTAGAAAACAAATTTTTGATTTTTTTAAAAACGTTTCTTTATATTAAAATCATTTTTAGATATTGTTTGATTTTCTGAAAATATTTTAAAAACGTTTCTAGATATTGTTTGAATTTTTAAAAATATTTGTATATATTAAAATCGTTTTTAAAATATTGTTTAAGTAATAAAAACGTTTAGACAATATTTGTATATATTAAAACGTTTTTAATATATTTGTTAAGTAATAAAAACGTTTTCATAATATTTGTATATATTAAAATTGTTTTTAAAATTTTTTTATAGTAATAAAAACGTTTTTAATATATTTGTTAAGTAATAAAAACGTTTTTATAATATTTGTATATATTAAAATCGTTTATAATATTTTTTAACTAATAAAAACGTTTTTAAAATATTTCTATATATTTAAGTTGATATTAAAATATTTTTTTAATAATAAAAACGTTTTTCAAATTTTATTTTAGTAATAAAATCGTTTTTAATATTTTTTCTAGTAATAAAACTTTTTCTAAATATTTTTATATATTAAAACTGATTTTAAAATATTTTCCCAAATTTTGAAATTTTTTGAAAAATTTGAATTTTTAGTAAAATTTGAATTTTTCTAAAAATTTGAATTTTTTGGAAAATTTGAATTTTTTGGAAAATTTGAATTTTTTCTAAATTTATTTCGGAAATTTCAAAAATTTTGGTAACTTTTGAATTTTTTGTTAATTTACTAACAATTTTATCGTTTTCCGCAGGGATCACGACGAAGTTCTTCAGTTGGGAGGCGGCAACCAAGGACGCCGTTCTCGGGGTTCTCGGTGTACGCCTCCGGGACCAACGAACTCGGGAACTCACATCCCAGATTCCCAGGAATCCGCTGCTCGGAGCCACATTGAGATCGAGGAGCTAGTCCGGCAGCCTAACCGGGGCCATTGCATTCGACTCGACCCGAAGTTTGAGGACGGACTTGGTAAGATAATTTTTGTACATTATTTCAATTTATTTAGATTTTTAAACTTAACATATTTATATCTTTTCATAATGTTTTCAGGTTTAAGCTGTCGACTCAGATCACCAAGGCGATATTACGGATGCTCCACAACATGTTGGACAAACCGTACGAGAAGTATTCGGACATGCCTACCGAGGAGAAAGACGTGTGGCACCGGACTTTCGCGGTATGTTATTTATTGATATATTATTTATTTTGAATTTTATTTTGTCAATTTTTCTTTTTGACATGTAACATATATTTTTTAAAAATTGTAGCAAGAGTTCACGTGGGACTCTCATCATACGCGCAAAGTCCTTGACACATTCGACAAGTATGCCGCAAACTCGTACTCGAAGCACATGTACGAGTGGAAGCAGAAGTGGAAGCACAACAAAGACAAGCCGAAGGAGCTTGACGACGGCGTCTGGAAGGGCTTCTGTGAGTACTGCAGTAGGCCTGCGACGAAAAAGACCTCCGACCAACAGTCGAAGAACCGAAATAGCCAACGAGGCGGGAAAGGGGTCTACATCCACAACGCGGGCGCAAAGACCATCGAACGGGAAGCGATGGAAATAGTAAGTTTAATTTAAATTTTTTATTGCTAATTCTGTTTTTATATTTATTTAACTTAACAAATTTTCGCAGGCGAGAGAATCTGGTTCCGAACCCGATTATCTTAAACTCACCGAGCAGAGACACACCAACAAGAAAACCGGTCAGATACAAGACTTGGGGATGCGGGATGTTGTCGAGAAGAGCAAGAAGACGAAGATGGACCGTGAACTATCAATATCGCAGCTCACTATCGACGGATCGACGTCCTCGAACTCTTTACCCCGGGAAGAGATAAACCAGATTGTACTTGAGGTAAGTTTTGATTTCATTTCGTTTTTTTTTATTTTCATTATTTAATTATTAACGGTTATAATTATTCGCAGCAAACCCGGCAAGTGAAAGGTCGATTCGCTGGGTTAGGCACCCTTCCGACCCAGGAATCTTCTTCCTCGCTTCCTCGTTATCCTTCGGAGTACCGGGTTGAAATCGAAAGGCTCACCCAAACGGTGAAAGACCGTGACCAGCAGGTCGAAGAGCTACGGACGGAGCAAAATACTACCAACAAGAAGCTCTCCTACTTGGAGAAGATGATGGAGAAATGTTTCCCGCATATGTTTCGGGATAATAATCCCGACGACGACGGGGATTCTCCAACCGCTTAAATATTTTCTTTTAATGCTTTTTTTTTGAACAATTTTTTTAATGTGTAATGAATTTTTTAATTTTGTTTAATGAATTTATATATTTATTATTTCTATTTTTAATTTATATTTCTAATTTATATAATTTTAATTTATAAATTTCAAAAAAATAAATAATTAAATAAAATTCAATTGCAATTCCGTCGGAAAACCGTCAGAATAAGTTACTGTCGTAAATCCGTCGGAACCTATTTCCGACGAAGAACCGACGGAATTCCGACAAATTCATCTGATCACCATCCGTCAGAAATTCTGTATGTAATATATCCGTCGGAAGTCCGTCGGAAATTCCCGACGGCCAACCGACGGACTTCCGACGGCATTTCCGACCGAATATCCGTCGGAGTATCTGTCGGAAAGTACGTGGTCGGAAATCCGTCGGAAAATACCGACGGATTTCCGACGGCCATGATCCGTCGGAAAATTCCGACGGATTTCCGACGGCCATGATCCGTTGGAAAATTCCGACGGATTTTCGACGGCCAAGATGCGTCGGAAAATTCCGACGGATTCCGACGGAAATCATATTTCCGACGAACTGTAACCGACAGCTTAAATCCGTCAGAAATCCATCAGAAAAGTCTTTTTTCCGACGGATTTCCGACGGATTTGACCGTTGAAAATACCCCTGTTTTTTTGTAGTGATTGTTGTCTTCTATAATTTAGACCACAAATTTATATATTAGGATCCAAGGCTTCCATGCCCATCTGTTTTGTCGACGCACGCGTCATCTAATCCTTTTTCCGGGAATATTTTAATTATTTGTGTTATCAGTAGAAAGCTAGCTGTGGAGTCTCATGTAAAACAACTCATTGTTTCTTCTGTGAGGACGTTTTCGATCTCATGCTTGATTGCTTGAAAGATTGCTAATTATGTTACCATATATATATTTCTCTTACTTTTCGACTCGTCTTTTAATTCTCTAAATCACCTTGATGAATGATGATAAAGATTTGACGACACCCTTGTTTTGATATAATTGATTGTCAGAACTTTATATGACTTAGAAATGTTAAAAATTATTTAGAGCTTTGTACCATTTGTTATTTTTTTAGATTTTTGTAAAATATTTAGTATTTTTGAAAGATATTGGCAAATATAACACTTATTGTACTGTATACGAATTAATTTTCCAATCGTAACCCCATAACAATACGACGCGTCTTTTTGTGTACACTACGCGAACCAATTAGAGCTGAGAACAAAATTGTCATTCTAATGATCTAAATCAATTGTGCTATTTCTTGAATATACCATGATAAAAATAAAAGATATATTTCAAACGAAATTAAAAGAAAGTGTGAAAAAGAACCATTGAAAAAGGGTTCTCGACACATTCTGCCATTTACCCTTTTCACTGTAAAAAAGTTTAAACACGGCATGATTAATTTTGTAATCAATTGGAAAATAGATATATATATATATATATATATATATATAAGATTACGAAATTTTAGTTTGCTAACGTTATAAGACATCCATGCATTTTCTTAAAAACCTTTTTTTACAAAGGTGTTATTGTTCTACTGACGTCGAAACAATTTCATAATTATCTCAAACTATAAGTACATGTTATAACCGACGGATCCTGATGGACTGTAACAACAGTATTGTTATCGTAAGGCCACGTGACACAGTTTGAGATCCGTTCGATCTGACGTAACATCAAAGCTTGTCTGACGTTCAATAACTTGTCGTGGAGAATACAGTGCTCCAGACGTAGACGATCATTCTCCAACTTTGTTCGTTGACAATGGTATAAAACGTACCAAAGCTGGTTCGTCAGTTCCCGGTTCTCAATCTTAAGCTGGTTTAGCTGGATACTCATCTCCTCCAAGTGCTTTTGTTTCTTCACCCTTGACCGCTTAGCCGACTCCCGGTTCGATAATTTCCGTTTCTTTCTCCGATCATCGGTAGGAGAAATGTCTAAACTGGCACGGTTCAGATAATTATCAACATAACCAGGGCTTACGGTGTCAGGTATTGATGAGTCGTCGAAGACCGAGAAGAGGTGTGAAATGTCCCATGGCGTGAATCCGAATTCGAAAGCTGGGACAGGGGTAGTTAGACCCGGTTCAGATGAGAAAACCGGAGATATAGTAGACATCATGGTATTAATCCTCACAACAAAAACAACAAAAAAAGGATAATTAAAAGAAATCTCTCTAAATGTAAAGATGGGAGTGAGATTAGAAGGGGAAAAGGGAAGAATTGCATTGTTGGAGGCACATATTTATTGATGAGACTATGGGACCTATACGAGGGTATTTTGATCAGACAGTAGTAAATATATTTACAATAATAACTTTTTGTTTTCTTCTTTTTGAACTTTCCTTTTCCAAAAAAAGAAAAAGTAAAGAGAAAGACCTAAAAAGAGAAAATGAGTCGCATCAGTAGTGGTCGGACACGTGTTGACATAGGAGTAGATGTAACTCAAAGTCTCAAAGTAATTTAGAGAGCCAGAGTTCATTTGCTTATTGAAACTTTTTTTATAAGAATATTTGTTATAATATAATTAACATAATAGCTATCTATTAACAGATTTAAGTGAATGGCCATTTCATAAATAGTACTTAATTAAATCTGATTTATGGCAGAGATAGAAAGCAAATGGATTGAGAGGGTTTGCATTTTCATACAAAAAGAGCTTAACCAAACTGGTTTCCATTGCCAAAACTAAAAAAAAAATTAAAAAACAAGAAGAAACCAAAAGTAAAATAAATACTATAGATCAATCATAAGTGAACCAAGTTTACATTAAGTCACCGATGTTTTTGCACTTTGCATTTTTTTTTTGACGATCATTCTAAAGATAGTTTAATGGTCGGTTATTACCTGATTATGAAATCTGTTTTTTTTTTTTGGTCAACGAAATCTGTTGTTTCATTCACACCAAATCTAGTATATTGTTCACTGAGCCTCGAGCCTCCGGAAAGTCCTTGAACCGGAGTTTTTGATCCCCAACCATGAAAAATATGTGAATATCGATGTTTGTCAAGACTTTGGATAGATAACTTGAAACATCGATCTAAGCACATATAATGGTGTGGGACTAATAGTCTGACATGTACAAAGACTCAAGGGTACTTCATATTTAATATTGATCTAGATCTTATATGAACCTATGGTTTGATTTGTGAACGTGATATGAGATGTTTAAAGGAGAGATTTTCGTTAAGTGTGTTTTTAGCTATTTTAGAGAGATAGACAGAGAAAGATTTAGAATTCCAAATAGAAAGAGGAGGTGTGTGTATGCAACAGATTCTTTGTTGTCTGATAGAGTTTTAATCAAAAAATCAATTGGTAAAAACCTTTAAAAAAATGTGTTATTATACTTTCGTAGTCCAATTAGTCAAATTCTTGTAATACTATTGTATATTTTTGTTCTTTTTGTTGCCGTGTTCTTTGTTTTTACAACATGTTAATGTATAAACCTCGTTATTAAAGTTGAATGGAAAGCATATGTTTTCTTTTGTTTGTTAAGATTCCTTTCTTTTCTAGTATATGTAACCGCAAATATAGTTAGTGAAATCTACGTTTTGTGACAGAAGATAAAGTCATGGACCAGAAACGATGAAAAAGTATCATATAGCATAAAAAGTATATATATATATATATATATACGCTAATATTATAGGTGACAAATAAATTAGTAAAGTTACCTTGCATTTTATATCCCAAAAATGTTATCTTGAATTTTAAATTCAATTAACTTTGATTTAATCGATGTTATTACGGCTTGTTTTCAAATAAATTTAACATAGTATATTCTAAGCATTCGACGGTCCGAAGTTTTTCTTTATCTATGTCTTTCAAATCTTTAATTTCGATGGTCTTTACGCTTACGAGTGTGTACTTAAATTTCTTAGTGACTGAGGAACTAATTTGATTTATGATTAGTATATGATCATCGCTGATTATTAATACCAAAAAATAACGAGAGAGAGAATATTCTTCATGGTAGCTTTCTTAACAGCAAAGCTGTTTTAAAGATGCCGTTCTTAAGGAATACAATTAAACTAAAAAAGCACATCGCTTAATTATCAAACCCTTCCAACTTTATTGCCCTTGTTTCCAGTTTGTTGGAGATCACCATGTTCATGTGCACGACCACTTTAACCTTTTTTATTTTTTTTTAAAAACTAATTTAAAGTTATTTTGTAATATTTTTCAATATGATTATTATACTTTATTTGAATATATATATCAAATCAAAAGTTTGAAAAAAATATTTTACTAATTTTATAAAGAGTTAATACACAGGAAAATTGATTTTTTAAAAGTTTATGAACTGACCACAAAATCATAGTCATTTAAACGGTGCATATTAGAGTTATGTTTTCAAGATTATAGGTTTTTGCAAGTTAGTCCGAATAATATTTTAGTTCATTGCAAAACGGGTTAAGTATACATGTTAGTCCGGATTGACAGTTCCATATATAATCATTAGTTAGACATATTATAAAATTCAAATAATTATTTTTTTTCTTAAATTTCAAAACAAATTTTTAAAAAAAATTATCTCGCGCTATATAGGATATAGCTAGCGCGGATTGAATCATATGAACAAAAAGAAACAAATGTTTGATACAAGACAAATACGCAGTGTTAGTTACCTTATGTGTGTGTTATTGGGCTTTCAGTAAATGAAGACCCAGAAGTTCAAAAGTTATTTTCTTAACGAACTTAAGATATTATTGCGTAAGTTAGGGTTCTCGTTTCTCAGCCCATTTAAAGATAACATCTTATTATTCTCAAAGTATTTGTATCTTAAACACACAAAAGATTTCTTGACCAAACAAAATAATGAAAACTCAAAAGATTTATAATTCACTCGATCATGTATTGATGTTGAAACTTGAGAGTTGAGATATGATCTTCTTCATGCATAAGTTGAAGTTCTATGGATACTTATGGAAATGATTTTTAGAAGGAAAATATGTGGCATGGGTAGCTTGGTTTTCGGTTTCTTCACCAAAAAAGCAAAAGGAGGAATGAGAATCTTAAACTTACTAGTGTAGAACCAAAATTGCACCTTAAAGCTTCTATAGATGTTATTCTTCTTCAAATCTAACTTTTTTTTAGTGGCTTGGATTCATCAGAACGTTATCAAAGATCAAATCTAACCTCTATCTCTTTGTCACCAATGACTACCCAATCTGGATCATCATGGATCTACTCAAACCACTTATTGTGCCATTTAGATAATTACAATCTCCTTAAAGCCTTGAGACTAGCTGTTCCGCGGTACAAAGTTGTTTGATTCAAAAGAGTCATTCCTAAACACAAAACGTTCACTTGGATGATAATACTAAGTGGATGCCCTACCATGATCTCTTGGAGAATTTCATCAGATCCAATGTTCCTACTCTGCAATCAAGAGCATGAAACCATAAATCATCTCTTCTTTGACTGTGATTATATTCTCTTTCTCTGGTTGCGACTGTGCGTAAAGCTCAGATTGTCTTGGCTCTCTAGCTCATGGGATAACATTTGTAGGTCATGATCTCTTTTACATGCATGAATAATCATAGATTTCCCATTCTCATGGCTTGGCAAGCCGTGGTTTATGAAACTTGGCGAGAGAAAAATAATCGCTTGCACAGACATACTCACAAGTCCTTTGACTCGATCAATACTATAATTGACGCAACTATCCGAAATTGAATTTCTTCATTCCGTCATTAGAATCTGATCAAGTCAAGTGAGTGAGTGCATGCAGCTTTGGTTCTCGATCCATTGATCTCCCCTGCTCGAAGAAGGTTCTCGGCTAGACCTTTAATTAGTCATTTAGTCTTCTTAACCATCGACCATCTATTTTACTAGGTCTCGTCCATGGGTTCTTTATCACTTGGTTCTCTTTGATTCTTTTAGTTTATGGGCTGTTACTAGAATGTTACTTTTGTAAACCTTTGCCTCCTTTTAATTTAATACAATGCACCAATTGTTTTAACAGCAAATGTTAATTTAACGGCAAATGATAATTTAACACTTGTCCAACAATTAATTGCTTATAAAAATCATTTTCATTTGAATTTAACAATTTTAAGAATTAATAAAGCATAAGCATAAAATACATGAAATTTAAATTTAATTTACAAACTTCATAAACGTATAAATATTAATTAATACGATCTTTTAAATGCATCTTCTCATTTATTTTTTCATATAATTTAATCGTTATGTTCAAACTAACGAAGATAATTCATTCTCAATGCAAATGAATAAGAAGGAAAAGTAAGTTATGAGATCAAAAATAAAAACAATAGGTTAAGAAAGTTTCAAACAATCGAGAAAAAAAACTAGACTTGGATAACCATAAAACAAAAATAAACATTCAATATTTAATAAACAGCCAAAAATATAACAAACTATCAACAACATGGAAAAAAAGATGACAAAAACATAGAAAAAAAAACAAAAAAAATCAAGAAATATACAATAATTTAAAAGTGTGGAAAACGATGAAATTAATTAAAGATATATGAAAACAAAATTCAAAATAGTAAATTGTGAAAATAATACGATTTTATAAATGCATCTTCTCATCAGAAAAAGGAAAATAAATCAAAAATTGAGAGTCGAAATGGAAATCTATAAACAGATTACTTACAACATAGAATAAAACAAGACATACGTGTAGCGCCGGTTCTTAGCTAGTTGGAATAAAAGCTTTAATTTATTTAATGTGTGTGTTTTAAATCGCTATTGAAATTAGTTATGAAATATCGCATTAAATAACCAAGTTGTTGGTGGTCGGGTGATTCCTTTCTTGCGGTGAGTGTCGGCTCTGTTGGTTTAGGCCAGAGATCGATTCTCCGCGGAAGCGAAATTACCAGGACAAACACTTGGTCAAGTGGGGCATTATAAATGGGTTGTGTCACTCCCATCTGAGAGATTAATCTGGACCTTTGGGTTTAGGATTACTCCCGGAGATCGAAAGATATAAAAAAAAAATAAGAAAAAAAAAGATCGCATTAAATTGTCGACAGCAAGATAATTTTCTTCTGATCGTATAAAGACAATTTATATAGCATACTTTTTTGAATTAGTAATTTACTCCCTCTTTTTTTGTGTAGAGTTACTACTATAAAGCCGAAACTATCCAACCACTGAACTATCAAAATGTCGTTATCTAATCTTCTACAAATTCTATTCCCTCAATGTTGACCAATGTGAACATCTTACTAATTGTACCATTTTATGATCCTTGTGTTCACATGCAAACCGGTGATTTTCAGAGAATGATTGTATATGCTTCCTATTAAACCCCACGAGTCATGTGATAAACAAAATTTGTGGTTACAAATTAACATTCGCAAAAGTGTTTTTTTTTTGTCCTTTTGCATTTCCTGATAAAATGTTCGAAATGACGACGATTTCTCTGACTTTTCAACCGATCGAAAATCCATATCGATAACAACCTTTGCGGCCATAGAGTAGCTATTTTGCGATACTAGAGCTTCGACGATGTAACACCGAACGAATTGTTGAAGGCCAACCATTTCAATTCTTATTTCTTATACAACTCGTATACGATATAGCCCTTGGTCTTAATTTGTTAAATGGATGATCGCAATTCATTGGCTGCTCACCAAACATGCCAGAAGATGATCTTCAATCCTTTCTGGATGTAAATAAGGAATCCCTTTGCAATATCTCTCACTCTCTATTGATGTTGAAATTACGAACCACACGTTAGAGGCTTAGAGCCGATGTCAAGAGTGAGTTTCAACACATGGGCTGCAACTATATAGTGAAGTTTGTGTGAATCAAGGTTAATTCAGAGGTATGGAGAGAATATTTTGATGTACATATTATGGCACAAAATGCTTGGTATAGGTTCTAAAAGACCGGAGCCATTTATAATTAATCTTCCGGGTGGAAATGACACAACCCACTTATAATACTTCATTTGACCAAGTGCTTGTCTTGGTAATTCTGCTCTTACGGGAAATCGATATCTGGCCTAGACCAACAGAGCCGACACTCACAGTAGAAAGGGAACCACCCGACCACCAACAATTTGGTTTTATTAAGTGATACTTTATGAAGAAAAACATCGTTTAACTTCATTTCCCACTCTATATATCATTAATTATGGATTTGTTCGTTTGTCTGCTAGCGGCTATGGCTGCAAACCTTCAACTGGTCGCAACAGATCCAATCGCAACATTAAATTTTATCAGCGATTAAAAATTTCAAATGTATATTATCACGGTTAGCCACAACGTTTGATCGCATAAGGCTGCATCAGATAAACGAATATTGTTTGATTGTAGATCGCAACCGCATCATGCAAAAAAACAGCTCATACAAGATTAAGTATGCAATTGTATTTTCAATGAGTATGCAGAGTATTTATGTAATTTCGATATGAAAGTAATAAAATAGGTTAGATGCTAAAAATGGTTTATGGAAGAAAACAAAAATATGGCAGAAAATAGACATAAAAATTAATGTTTTATTAGTACTGATTAATGTCTTAGGCATTGATACATCTATATTGTTGAATTATAATTTCAGTATGAAGAAATATAATTTTTTCTCGCAAAAGCCATATATAAAATAATAAAACTCAAGCAAGTCCAAATGAATTTGGATTTGGTCATAAATTCTCATTGTGACAATTATCTATAAAACTTTATATCAATCAATTTGGATTTGGGATAAGCATTTAATTTTCTTCACTTTTTTCATGTGGTTTCAATTGTTCTCACGTATATATATTGACCACTGAATATCAAATCAATTATTACTATTTGGCGTGACCTACACATTATCATCGAAATCAATCTAGAAGACTAAAAAGGAGATGAAAACAAATTATTATGTGAGAAAATTCATCAAAGTAATCTCGTGCATAAGAAATAGTACTAAATTAATTTATAAGGAAGGAAGTCATACTAGACTAACCTTACTTTGTTGGTCAATGTCCATTTTATCCATATGTTATATTGTATTACGATTATGCCATTATGAATTTAATTTATTTTTAATTAAAAAACTGATTAAAATAATATTAAATAAAACAAAACACAAAATCATGAACCTAATTTTATGTCGACATATCTCACAATTTCTTATTCTTCTCTCGTTTCTCTCTCCGGCGGCGATTGAGCGATTTCTAGAAACCCATATTCCAACCATAATCTTCTCCGACTTCTGGGTTGGCAAGTTATGATTTCTTCCTCCTTTTACGCTAATTGAAGTTTCAAAGGTTGTCTCGGTGAGGACGAGAGACGATTGCAGAGGATGACTTCTTTAGGTCTTGTTGGGGGTGTTTGCTTGGATCAGGGGAGTTTCATTAGGCTCATGCGGCGATGCGGCGGTGGAGTAGCTCCGAGAAAGCGAGATGCGGCGGAGGCAAAAAGATTTTTGGCGAAACAGTCTTGGAATGACTCGTCGCCGGAGGCACAAGGCAAAGGTTACCGATCTAAGGTTCGACGACGTCTCAGTGGTGGTGGCCGGTCTACCAAATGGAATTCCGGTAAGAGTAAGGATTTTCCGGTGAGGAATGTTAAATTTTGTATTTCTTGGTGATAGATTTTGTAACGCTTGATAGTAGATTTATTAGTAAGATATATGTGGTTTGGTGAGTTTTGTAGGTTTGTTTGTATATGACGGTAGGCAGGTTTGTTTATATATGACGGTAGGTTTGTTTATATATGACAATAGGTTTGTTTATATATGACGGTAGGTTTGTTTGTATATGACGATATGTTTGTTTTTTGTATATTTATATATGACAGTAGGTTTGTTTTTTTGTATATTTATATATGACGGTAGGTTTGTTTATATATGACGGTAAATTTATTTTTATATGCCGGTATGTGGTTTGTATATGCGGTAGATTTATTGTTAATGACAGTAGATTTGTTTAATACGATTTGGTAGATTTGTTTAATAAAGACGTTGCGGTAGATTTGTTTAATAAAGACATTGTGGTAGACTTGTTTAAAATCTTGATAGTAGACTTGTTTGTAGCTTCGTTGATTTGAGTTGCAGAGATACAGATCGGGATTCATCAAGTTGTAGATCCACCAGATCTGCTCTGGCCCCTCCTTCCGGCAAAAACGCGTTTGATTCCCGACACACGATTTGGTATACTTGTTTTCAACGATTTGGTAGATTTGTTTAATACGTTTGTGGTAGACTTATTTAATACGTTTCGGTAGACTTGTTTATTACGTTTCAGTAGACTTTTTAAAATTCTTGATGGTAAACTTGTTTAATACGTTGTGGTTGACTTGTTTGATACGTTGTAGACTTATTATCCGGATTTTTTTTTCTTTTTCTCCAGTATGCGACGAGCGACGAACGACAGGCCTGAAGAGTCACTAGGCGATGCGATGAAATGGAAGTCGAGATTTGTTTATCAACAAATTTGTGTGTAGATTTGTTTACTACTTGAATAATGACAAATTTGTATACTTGGTGCCCGATTTAATTTTAGGGTTTTGTATATTTATTTGAATGGTGGCCGATTTGCTTGTAAACGTGGTTGATTCCCGATAGATATGCTCCATCGTCTCCTTCCGGCGAAAAGGTGGTTGATTCCCGACATACGATATGGTAGACTTGTTTTCAACGATTTGATAGATTTGTTTAATACGTTTGTGGTAGACTTGTTTTTCAACGATTTGGTAGATTTGTTTAATACGTTGTGGTAGACTTACTTAATACGTTGTGGTAGACTTGTTTAAAATCTTGATGGTCGACTTGTTTAATACGTTGTGGTAGACATGTTTGATACGTTGTGGTAGACATGTTTGATACGTTGTGGTAGATTTCTTTCCTGCGCTGAACCTTCACCTCCGTGAGATCTCCACTTCATCTTTAAGAGGCGTGCATGATCCCCACTTCTATGTCTTATCGCGTACTTACTTTCATCATCAAATCACAAACGAAAAACAACTCTATCAGGAGGAAAGTTTTAAAGAAGAAGAATAATGTGTGACAAGGTTTCAACACTTACGTGGCTTGATAGAGTTTTTGTTAAGAGGGTATAGTTGTTGGATGTTTGACAAAGTCTGAAGATGAATAAGTCAAACGTGTTTTTAGGAGCTTGAATAAGTATTTTCTGTTGAAGTTTGTTTTCGTTTTTCATTCCTGAAGTTTCTCTTTAATCGCTGTAAGGCTTCTATAAAAGCCAGTGTACTCATCTTGGTTCAATAACATGAAATCATTCAGACTATACTTCATATATTGAGAGCAAACTTATAGTTATGGTTCCTTTAATAGTCAGTATTTTCTTTTGAAATTTGTAGGAGTGATATATTAAACTGATTTGGCTTTACTTTAATTATATCTCTGTGTAGTAGTATTCTTAGTACAATGATTTAATAAAATTCGAAATAAATATGCCAATGAATAAAAAAGAAATTTCAAATTATTTGTCTACAATATGGTGGTTTATGTGTTTAAGTGAAATACATTTAATTTAAATATGGCATCTAAATAGGGTTTTTGATATAGATCTAAAACCGCAAAAGAATGCATCCAAGTGATATGGTTTTTAATGCACTTGCTAGTTCTTATTGCAAACCGCAAAAACATGGGTAAACTATAAATTATAGAAGATTTGATTATATATGGTTATTCACCGCAATAGGAGATAGAGAGAGAACACAACTACATATCCATTGACAATACTTTAAACTTGTAATTTAAGATGAAATGAAACGTTAATCCCATAAAAAAAATGAACAAAATAAATATACCATCATTACAATAAATCTACCATCAAACACTAAAAAAATCTCATACTTAACATATTTGGGTGCCTGGTCTTTTCATAGATCTGAGATTTAGTGTATGGCAAAAACATCATTTCTCATTCTGGAAAAAGTCAAATGTCTACCACCAAACAATGTCTATAAATCTACCGTAAAAAAAGTATACCGTTACACTACAAATAAGTCTACCAACTGAATGTTATCTGAGTAAATACCAAAAGATTAACTAAATCTACCGTCATTAACAATAAAGCTATCGTCATTAAAATTAAATCTACCACCGTTACAAAACGAAGTCACCGAAATGTTAGACGGTTTTAAATCTACCGCCATTACAAAAAAATCTACCAACCCAATAAAAATCTACCGTTGCCAATACAAATATACCGTCAAATAAATAAATCTACCGTCACGATAAAATAATTCACACTGATTAACTCTACCACCAAAAGAAATAAATCTACCAAAAAAGTCAAACTGAAGGTTATCTGAGTAAATACCAAAAATAAATCTACCATCAAATAAAATATATCTACCAACTGAAGGTTATCTGAGTAAATATCAAAAATAAGTTTACCATCAAAGAAAATATATCTACCAAATGAAGGATATCTGAGCAAATACCAAAAATAAATCTACTAAAAAATAAATATATCTACCACGTCGTTAAAATGAGTCTACCAAAATAAGTCTACCAATATTTAACAAATCTACCATTTTTCAAACAAATATACGGACCAAAATTTGAGTTGACCAACATCAAACAAATCTACCGTCAAAGAACGGTAGACTTGTTAAATCAACTATGGCCTACGTGGTAAATGAATAGTAATGACAGTTTTGTAATTGCGTTTTTCTCAACAAATGTCATAAAGGTACTTTTGGTAATACGAATAAAGTTAGGTTATTATAGTAATAAAAAATAAAAGTAGACCAAACTAATAATAAACATATAAATAAAAGTTAGTACAATAATTCACCCTTATTATTTTAAGAACTTTCTATTTTTACTAAATTCAACGTTCCATATATATAATATTAATGGAGTTTGATTCTTATTAAACTATCATTAAATAACGTTTTTAAAGAAAAAAACAAAAAAATAGCCAGGAGCTTCTTCTAGTATATTTAAACTAGTCACCACATTGATTTATATATAATTTAGATTCAAACTGGAATTCTGTGTATGTGAGTTATAGAAAGAAACAACAAAATATAGTACTTATAAATATTGAAAATTGTCTTAAAAAAAGCTATTGAAAATATCAAATATGGTAAGAAGAGAATGAAAAGCATCTGAAAACATGGCAAGAACAAAAAAAAGAAAGAGACATTACAAATATCCCAAGAAGAATAATGTTTGTTCGTTATATTATAAAAAGAAAGATAATTACGAATATTTGGAGTTTGGATCTTGACCGAAGAATGTTGGTTTACTTAATCAATCAACAATTGAAAATGCCTTTGTTCTTTTAACTTTAGGTTTGGGAAGATGAACTTCATCAACAATATATACCTTCGTTTTATTTTGTCATATATCGGTTAAAAATCCTTAGAAATAAGAGTATTAGCAATATCTATTATTAAGAATGGTTTTACAGACTTATACAAAAAGGGCCTTTTTAAAAAATCATACTTTCAAAAGACAGTCAAATTACGATTAATATTAAAAATAATTGAATAATCCGATCTTGTAGAAAAAAAATCAAATTATATAATTAGTTTGTATTTTACTTACACGACATGATTGGGTTATGTTTAGGAAAAAGTTGTTCCAGTTTCATCAGACGTGTATGAAAACTATAATTTATGTTTTTTCATCAACAAATAATTATGAAGTTATATAACTTCAAGAAAACATATATGTTGAGAGAGTGTCCAGATCAATTCTTTTAACCAAAAATATTAGACTAGACTAATTATAAATATTTACGGTATAATGCTTTTCGTTCGAAAGCAGCCTATCCGGATTCAATAAGAGATGTGAATGGAATAAAATATTCAATATAGGTTTGAAAAGAGTAAGTAGAAGAGACTTTGTTAAGCTCTTTTCTAGTTTTCCCTATTCTTTTGACCCGAATTTTGCAAATTATACCTTATTAAGAGCATCTTCAATGTATTTCTCTATTTTCATCTTTAAAATGGAGTTATTCTATTTTAGAGTTGAGTTTCTCTCTAATGTATTTCTCTATTTTCTACTCCAAAAATAATATATTAAATATATTCTTTTTTTAATTTATTGTTAATTGCTAATAATACACTATATTTATAAAATTTACAAATATACCTGTTAATTTTTTTTTTTTTTTATATTTCCATCAATTTTGATATTATTTAAATTTAATCATTATAATACAAAGAAAAACACATTACATAACAAAAATATAACAAAACAAAGTAGATTTTAATTTAAACGTCACCATTTGAATATGTTTCCCATAAATAATCAATTAAAGCATTTCGAAGTGAGAAATGAACGTTTTTATCTTTGATTCCTCTGAAACGAGCAAGAAAATTTTGGAACCGAATATTTTCGTCCTCAGTTAATTCTACCTCTAGAGGTGGAGCTTTTCTTCCAACTTCAATCGGAGCATCGAGATCACGCTCATCCTCGATTATCATGTTATGTAAAATTACACATGTAGTCATTATGTCATGTAACACATTCTTTTGCCAAAAACGAACCGGCCCTTTCACAATAGCAAACCGCAATTAGAGAACTCTGAAGGCACGTTCTACATCTTTCCTACATGCTTCTTGTCGCATAGCAAAATGTTTTTTCTTTGCACTGATTGGCTCGTGAATAGTTTGCACTATGGTAGACCATTTCGGATATATGCCATCAACCAAATAATAACTCATATTATATTCATTTCCTTGAATTGTATAATGAACATGAGGAGCATTACCTTGAGCAAGATTGGAGAAAAGATGGGTAGATTCCAACACATTAATATCATTATTAGTGCATGGCATTCCGAAATAAGCATGCCATATCTAAAGGTCATAATCTGTCACAGCTTCAAGAATTATCGTTGGTGATCCACTACGGCCTGCATATTGTCCAGCCCAAACAGTAGGACAATTTTTCAACTTCTAATCATGCAATCTAAGCTACCCAACATTCCTGAAAAACCCCGTTTTTCACCAATGTAAAGCAGTCTGGAAAGATCATTAGATGTTGGTGAACGTAAGTATTGCTCCGAAAATATGTTCACTATGGCTCTACAAAATCTTTTCATGCTATCGACTGCACAAGCATCTCCCGGTTTGCCTTCATTTTTTCCGAACATAGATGATGATGAGGTTAATGGCGGAACTCCTTCTCAACGACCAAGTGGAATAAAAAAATCCAAGATGAAAAGAAAAATTGATGATGGAACTTCAGCTGTTATCAACTCTTTAGAGGAAGGAAATAAGGAACTTTTGGAGCAATTAAATAAGACAAGTGCCCAAAGACAACAACAGTTGGATATTCAAAATAAAAACTACGTCTTGAAAGAATTTAAGAAAGAAAACAAATTTTTGTTCCAAGACTTGAACTCGATACAAGATCCAAATCTTCGTGCATATGTTCAGTCTGAACAAACACGGATTTATCGAAAAAGGGCCGAGCAACAACAATATCAACAAAATCACTACAAGAAAACAGCGTTTTGGCGACTATAACAGTAGTCGCTTTTTAGTAGCTAAAACGCAAATTGCGACTAAATAGCGACTAAACCAGGTAATCGCTAATCCTTAGTCGCTAAAGTGCGTAGTCGTAAGATTTAGTCGTAAAGTAGTCGTAAAATTTACTGACTATTTGGCGACTACTTGTAATTATTTACCGACTATTTGACGACTACTTGTAAAAAATAATTAAAAAAACACAAAAATATATTTTTATTAATTAAAATAATTAATTACAAAAAAAATGAAAAAAATAAAAAAGAAGATCGAACTCGCCGGCGACGCTTGGATCTTCTTCCTCGCCGGCGACGCTTGAATCTTCTTCCTCGCCGGCGACGCTTGAATCTTCTTCCTCGCCGCCTCCTCCACCTCCTCCAGATCTGAGCTTGGGTCTTCTCCGGTGAATGGCGTCTCTCTGCGTATCTCTCTCAGGCCCACCTCCCTACGCCGCCGCGGAAGACCAGTCCCTCCGGAATGGATCTCCGACTTCACCTCCGCCTATCCTCCGCTATTTCCCCTCACTGACCAGATTCTCCTACACCGCGAGTGACCTCCAGCCAGATCTGAAAAAAAAAAAAGAGAAGTTGAAAAGAAGTGGTGAAGAAGAAGAGAAGAAGAAGCGGAGGAAGGAGAAGAGGAGACTTACCGGAGGTGTTGCCGGATGCGATCGGACGTGGAGAGAAGAAGATCGAGAGAAGAAGATCGAGAGAAGAAAGAGAAAAGAGAAGGAAGAAATCGCAGGGGAAGGAAAAGAAAAGAAGAAAAGAAGAAGAGGTTGACGGCTGGTAGAAGGAGAGGAAGATAAATTAGATTTAGGGTTTTTTTTAAATTATTAATGCTTTTTTTTAATTATTAATATATATATAGATTAATTATTAATATGAGAGGGAGATATAGACGAAACAAAATTAATTTTAACAATAAACATATTAACTTATGTTACTGAATTTTTGTTGTTTAACATATTTTGTTGATATGTTTCATGTTAATATATATATATATATATATATATATATATATATATATATATATATATATTTTATTTGTATTTTCATGTATAATAATTTTTATATCTTCACCATATAATATGTGTCGCCATATCTCTGTTTCTATTAAAAATATTTGTATTTTCATGTATAATTATTTTTTATATCTTCACCATATAATTGATCTTCAATTTTTTGATCAATGATAGTAAAAATTTATATATATGACCATAATGTTGGAAAAAAACATAACCATGATGTAAAAGTTTTTTTTTAGAATTTTTGTTTTCAAACATGGTATAAATAAAAAATTAACATTGTGACATAAGTAACATATTTAATTAGTAGGGTTCTTAATTTGTCATCTAGTTCTTCATCAAAAGACGAAAATTTACACCGAAATTGATCCGGTTGCGAGGTTGTTTGCAATATCAACATGTATATATAAGTTATACAGATCTGCCGAAATAGTCGCTAATTAGCGAGTATTATGCGACTATTGTGCGATCTGCCGAAATAGTCACCAAATAGTCACCAAATAGTCGCTAATTTAGTGACTATTAGGCGACTACTGTGCAATCGGCCAAACTAGTCGCCTAATAGTCTCTAAATTAGTGACTATTAGGTGACTACTGTGCAATCTGCCAAAATCGTCACATATTAGTCGCTAAATTAGTGACTATTAGGCGACTACTGTGCAATCTGCCGGAATAGTCGCATATTAGTCGCTAAATTAGTGACTACTTTGGCGACTATGTTTTTTGGTCGTAAAACAGCGACTCAATTACGACTAATTTTATTAGTCGCTAAATAGTTGCTAATTAATCGCAACTTTTAGCGACTAATTATTTAGTCGCCATCTGCAGTCGCTAAAACGATGTTTTCTTGTAGTGAATCTGCCTCAATCTGGTTCATTTAGACAATACTTTAATGATCTTGGTGGATCCAGAAGTGGTTTACCAAATTATTATTAGTCATTGTTGCATCAAATTTATTTTATGTTATTTCTAATTTCATTACTTTCATGTATTTTTAAATTTATTATGAGTTTATGCTATTTTATTTTCTGTTTTCAAATTTTAAATTTACTTATCCTTTCTTTTAAATTAAATATATATTATCATTTTATATTATATTTGTCAAAACAAAAAGTAAATGGGGGTAATAATAAAAAGTATAAAATTTTGAAGTACTATATTATAAATAAAAAATTCAACTCCAAAATAGGGTAGAAAATGGAGTTACTCCATATTTAGAGAAAAAAATAACATTTCTCCATTTTGGAGTTAAAAATAGAATTGGGTTGAAAAAGAAAATAGAATAGGGTTGGAGATTCTCTAACTATTATGACTTTTTCAGTATTGTTTTCTTTTCTTAACTTTCTATCGAATAAATTTAAGACAGAGTGAACGTAAATATTATAGAAAGCCATCAGACCATATATAATTATATATTTGAATTTAATGTATACAAAAATCGAATCGCAATAAATAAAGTAGATAGGTGTGATGTAAGCGATGATGTAATCGCAATAAATAATGTATAATAGGTGTGATGTAAGCGATGATGTAATCGCAATAAATAAAGTAGATAGGTGTGATGTAAGCAATGATGTCATTGCTGAGTTAAGCGCTTATGTCAGCGCACTTAACCTCCTATAAATATGTATGTCCCCCCTTGTGAAATAACATCTCATATTTTCCCTAAAAACCTCTCTCTAGCTTTCTCTCTCTATGAATCTCTAAACTCTCTCTAGTTTTCAGACTTCTCTACATCTTTCATAAGCTCTGGTTACGTTCTTTCTCTCATGGGTTGCTAGATCCTCTCTATTGATTCTGTTTATTTCGTGCTTACGATGAGCGAATCGTTTAGCCGTGATGACGGTCAATACGACGGTTGTGCGAGCCAATACGGTGGTTGTGGGGGGCGATAAGGTTCCTAACAGTGGTTGAGCCCGAGGCCAGGAGTGCCGTTTATGCTCCCTTTACCTGGAACTTATCAGATCCCATAACTATCAACACGGCTTTCACGATCTTCAACACGACTATTCATACGGTTACTCGTTACTCAGAGTTCGTCTCTCGTGTAATCAGATATTGGTATCAGAGCCTAACAACTTATGTTTGAAGGAGCGAATCTTTGTTTATGACTGATTGTTTTGAATGTTCTGAAAACTATTTCTAAATCATGTCAATTTCCAATCCTTTAGCAATCGATTCTCAATTCGCAATTTCTACTTTACCAAAAACAAAAAACCAAAAAAATAATTCCGATATAAATTCTCTTTACGAAATAGAATATGTTCCAGGCGATCTTATGCCTGAAACAACACTTCCACTGGTAAATCCATACGAGTTCTTTGCCAGAAAACCCAGTGTTTTCTCGATAAAGAACGTCCGTGAGCTTATACATCCTTCGTCAAGCCGAAGGGTCCGGGAATATGTTCAATCCAGCAAGTTCTCATCTTGCCAAGTCCCAGCCACGGAAGAAGAACAATTTATTTCTCTCAATATCCCAGAAGTTCTTCCACGACTATGGCGGCAACAAGGATACACCCACCTCCACTTTGGGGTGGTGCGAATCGGGCTAACCCTACATGCTCGAAAAGGTCTGCCGGTTATCGCAAGAATCGCTTTAGTCGACTCTAGACTAAAGTCATATCAACAGGCCTGCATCGGTACGGTTCAGACAACGTTGAACGCCGGAACAGTATTCATAACGCTGTTTCCGAACTTCAATGTCTCTTTGCAAGATCCGAATCTACTCAAGACGCTCAAAGTTCAAATACAGCTGATCGGACTACCTATGCAAGAGAAAAGTGTTATCGCAACACTTCATCACCAAATTGTCTACCGTGTTCAAGACCATGCTCTTGATCTCGTCCTACCCTCCTCTGACGAAGCGCTCTATCTAGAAGTCTCATCGGCTTCTCAAGCGCCAAGCACAACGCAAATACCTCGACAGATCTCTCGAGAGGAATTAATAAAGAAGATTCCAGAGTCATGGGTGACAAGCTACGAGAAGCTACATCAAGCAACTCAAGCACCAGTCCAAACATCCGACGTAAGTTTCCATTCGCGAAGTGATGGAACGACGGAAATCAAATTCGACAAACCAAGATCGTCGTCATATCGGAAACAACTGTTCACGCAACTTGCAATCCAAATTGACGAACACGAATACAAAGGACCATATCGAGAACAGAATCCGAAACCAGTCTCCTTCGGTCAATACGGACAAGTCGTATATCCTTTCAAGGACGAAGACGGCCATCAATATTTTGATGTCTGCTCTTGCTCGGCTTGCATCGAAGATCTATATGAATCCGAAGACGAGATTCGCCAAAGGCGAAGAAAGAAGAAGGATCCCCTGTACGAAAGATATCTAGACGGAGATCCCACAGTTGGTCCTCTCGGAGAAGGCAACGGAAGATACGAATTCATAGTCCAATACTCTGATAAAAAAGAGTCATCCGTGCCAAAAATCCTGGTGATAGAAGAAGATAACTTTCCTCCACCAAAGGACTTCATCACCGACAACATATCGCACTCTCCAAAAATACTTTCAAAAGAGATCAGTCCATCAGGACCGAATCAGTTAAGCCAAGGAGAGAAGGTGCTCAACTGGCAAACGGAAAATGCCATGGCACAAAACCGACTGCTTACTACGATTAACCAAAAAATCGATCAGTTTGCAGATGGATATTCCAAGAGATTGAGCGGGCTTCAAAACTCGATCTCAGAAATCCAAAGTCGGCTAAACACACTCCATCAAGAGATGATGTCGATGGCCCAACATATGATGGTCAACACCACTCAATTTCAAGGCAAAGAAGCTGAGATGACTAATCTCAGGTTTCAACTAAGAGATCTTCAAAAATGCCTCGAAAGTATGGTGCAAAACCAGCAGAGCTCCTCTAACGCATATCATCCACATCTCGGGAGCATGTCATCAACGATGCCCATATACCCAGGATCGTACTCTCAAGGATTTCTCTCAGGAGAACAATATCAAAAGACAAGAAATCCAGTTCCTGGTTTCTTATCATCCGATGAAGCGTTCACATCAAGATATGCTGTAACTCCTGTCAGCGAGTACAGACCTCGACCCGTACGAGAAAGGGCGAGAAGACAAAAGGAATCCGAATTCCGAGTCAATCCAACAAAGCCTCATAGATCTGCCTCCTCACACTCTAGTCAAGAGTCTCCTGATCGTGATAAAAGAAAAGGAAAGGAGATAGGCATAATTGAAGCTGAGGAATTCACGATGTCTACTTTGCTAAATAATCTAGCAAAGCATGACGAAAGACCAAAAGAGCCGGAGTCCGCTCAGTCGCATATACCACCGGCAAACACGCCTCTTCCAACACCGATGATTATTAGCTTCTCAGACTCAAGCTCATCAAGCTCATCTTACAGAACTGACTCTGAAGATGAATCATTACCGAAGCAGTTCGCTATCGGAGAGCCGTCAAAGACCGAACCAGACATAGACGAAGTGTTCTCTGACGACGAGATGAATGGAACACCCATCCAAGAACAAGAAAGGCCAACAAAGCAGTTCGCCTCAAAGGTCGTGACGTTTACGTTCGACGACATTCCCTTCGAAAAATGGAATGATCGTTTAGATGAATTCCACGCATGGATGAACTCCGAAGCTATCACCTCATCCTCACACCTCGTCATACAACAGTTTACGGCACGATTTTCGGGTGCACTCAAAGAATGGTGGAATTCGCTTGGCGAATACAGACAGCAGCAAGTCTATCAAACCACCATACCATTATTACTCGGAGAAATTCACCGAGAATTCATCGGCACCCCGAGCCACCTCAAAGATCAATTACAAGAGGAATTCTTCGCGGCAAAATGTTGTTCGCTAAAGAAAAGAGATCTTGCGAAACATTTCGAACGACAAACACGGAGATACTATGCGCTTAACGGTCTCAATAATCCGAGCCTAAAGCAAGTCTACCTATCATCTATTGATGATTATCTGAGCCAACAGACAAAACTCAACATCAAAGAGCAAGGCCAGTCGGTAGAAGAAATCTCCATCGGACAAATCCAACAATACGTCTTCAGAACGCTAGACAAACTATGTAAACAAAAGGAGTTCTGGACGGAGTTCATGGATAATTCAAAGCATTTATCCAAAGTCTGTGCAAGACCAGATTTGTCGATCAAGTGTTCTAAATCTAAGAAACGCTGCTCATGTAAAGAGAAAAGCAAAGATCGACGTTCTCAAAAATCGAATAAATTCCGATTGAGAAAGTTCGGGCGCAAACGGTTTTTCAGAAGGAAGCAATCTTTCAAGAAAGATACAAAGTGCTTTCTGTGCAACAAAGAAGGGCACTTCGCCAAAAACTGTCCGAACAGTTCGAAAAAGAAACGACAATATCTAATCAGCTCAATATCCGAGCTTGCCAAAGATATTGATCTTGACAATCATGATCTCGAATCTGTGTTGTCATACGACAGCGACGAACAAGATGCCATTTGTGGCTATTCAGATTCTAACACTTCAGAATCAGACGATGAGGAAGAATGCTGTTTCAACATTGCTCGTGCACCTCATCAAGAAGAGATACAATCTCCTCACCTTCCGGTGACGATCTTTGATCCTGCAAAGCGAGAAGAGCCGGTCCATGCTATCGCATTCATAGACACGGGAGCTCACACAACGATAATGAATCCCAAGGTACTTTCCTCGTCCATGTGGCACCCGTACCAGCAAGAGTTCAGGGTAGCAAATTCGGGATCGTTATCAATCAGGCTTAAATCAAAGCCGATCACTATAGAGCTTTTTCCGGGATGTCAAATAACTACGGAAGTCCTAGGATCCTCCGCTCCTGGAAAGGACATAATTCTAGGATGGGACTCGTATTACGCACTAAAGAAAAGCTTCGACATCTCAATCGAACCAAGGGGTATAAGATGGAAATCTTATTTCAAAGCGTTCACAACAATTCCCAGAGTGTTCGCAATTGAAGAACTTCAGTCCCCTGATTTCGATAAGTTCAAAGACGAAATCACTGCGAGTTCATGTGCAAACTCTCACACGGAGTTCCTTCGTATATGCAAAAACCCACTGTGGTTAAACGAGGAGTTCTTTGTGTCATTACCATTCAAGGAGAACATCCACACGACACCGACAAAGGCAAGTCATGCTGGAATGCCCCCAGTATTACTTAAACAAGCAAACGAAGAATGTGACCAGTTGATCAGTCAGAAGGTGGGATTCATATTTTTTTTTTTTGGATGACTGGGGAACAAACTTCTCTCAACACGGATATGAAACAAATTTATTATTTTTAATATAGAACAAAAAAGCAAAATATATCAATTTTTTAGAATAGCCTTTCTACTTTCTAAAACACAATTAATTATTAATTAACATCTTAGACTCTTAACTTAATGAAACATGTAGTCGTGGATATGATATCTACAAACGACATAGAGCTTGATTACTATAACTGGTATTAGAGCAGTAACATTAAATAATAAAATCAATATATTGTTGAAACTGTATGTTATGTTTAATGTACATTTTTTAAGTGATTGGTAGAACTGTGAAAAATTATATATAAAATTATTTTATATTTATTCGTAAATACTATATATATAGTTATATTTATGATGTAATTTTTAATATTTTTTCATATTTCAATTATATTTTTATTTGAAAATTAATAAATACAAAAAAATAATGGTAAATATTGGTTTTAAAAGTATAAAATTTACACTTGAATATAAACATAATTTTTTGATATTATTTAACAAAATAAATTAGTTATATAATATTATTTTAATTTTTTGATATTTTATAGGTTAATACTTTACCAACAACTTTATATGAAAGCATATAGAGGAATGAGCATTTGCAGTTTCTAAATGATTTCCTAAATTCTTAAATGTTTTGTTAATTTATTGATAAAATGCTTAATGTTTTTTTAAATGTTTTACCAATCAAGGCCATAGTGGAAACCTCTTTGAAAATAAAAACAGATACAAAACAAATATTGTTTTTCATTATCAACAACCGGCATAACATAGATATATCCCCAGAAACTTAAAACAAACTAATTAAAACATAGATGAAGTAGAAAAATCAACGAAAAACATAATAAAACCCTTAATAACTTTTAGAAAAAAAAAAAACAACTATGAAATGAATGATCAAACGAAGATAAACACGCAACAACTGAAAATATATTGTTTATTAAACAATTCTAACACTCTACTAAGACTTAATTTGCACTAATTATAACGCGGAGTAATTTATTTTTAAAGAAATTGTTTTAATTTTTTTTTTTTAACTTTTATCTGAATTTTATAATATGTATAACTCATGATTATAGATAGAGTTGTCAAACATAATAATTTGTTTATTTAACTCGTTTTGCAGTTGATTAAAATATTATTAGAGTTAATCCGCAAAATCTATAATCTTGTAAACATAATCTTTAATATGCACCATTTAATGATTCTAGTTTTGTGGTTAGTTAATGAACTCTTAAAAAAATCAATTTTCTTGTGTCTAAATTTTTATAAAATTAGTAAAATATTTTTCAATTTTTATTTTGATATATATTAAAATAAAATATAATAAATTATAGTGAAAATATAGCAAGATTTTGAATCGGTTTTTTTCTTTAAATATATATGGTTTTATTATTATTTTAAAATATCTAATATCATAAATAATTTAGAAACTAAATAATAAATAACCTTTTTAATAATAAATAAATATTTTCATATTTTTATCAATAATTTTAAAAAATAATTATATTTTTTCTTATTTCAATTATTTTTTTATATGTAATGCTATAATATGTAATAATTTATAAAATAAAGTTTATTTTCAAAAATATCTTATTAAATAATGTTATAGAGATTTTGAGACGTAGACGATATTATCATCCATATGCTCTTATTTTGATATTAGTTCCAACTACTTTAGGTCATCAAAACAAACAAAAACAGCAATTCAACAATGACGTGAGATGAGGTTATGAGGTTCTAACTTCTACGGCATTCTAGAATATCTCCGAAAACTACTATATCAACTGTTTTTGATAAATTGTTGATTTAGTAAACAAAAAATATTCATTGGTCAAATATTAAAATTACATCAGTTTTATTTTTCACAAGTCTACTTTACATTCAACTGCACGTGAGAATCATTAGGTGAATCTTTTCCATTCATATATATATACAACCTTGGAAGAATTGTTTTTTATTTTATTTTTATAATTAATACACATTTATATTATTTAGATATATGATTTGACTCTATGATCAATTTTCAGAGTATATATATATATTATACATCTTAGGTCGGCTACAAATCTACTCGTATTGCATGCACAACATGGCCCAAAACGAATAAAACTATGTTCGCGTTAAAACATTCAGATATAAGCATATAGACTGTATTTTAATAACCCACTCATGTTTAATTGAAACATTTTTCCAAATTTTAAATAAAAATGTATATTGTCTTTGATCTCATCCACCGTTCAACTTTTTTGCCTGTCACATTATATTTGCTTTTTGATCGATCATTCACATACACAGAGTAATATCAAATAATTTAGTATGGCCATAAAATAATCTCACCCGGCATGAATAAAGACTAATTAAAGAGCATCTTATTACTTAATTAACAAGACTAACAAACATAAATCTAAATTCGATTAACATAAGCGATATATACGAATTGTTTTATGACGTCATAAAGGTGGTTAAATATACGCTTTACAAGTTTCTATGGTTCACATTCGGCAGCATCTCGCTGTTTTGTCAACTCGTGTTTCTCTATAAATTCACCTAATTGACTTCATCTTCTCTTCATCCTCACACATCTAATAATAACTCTCCATCTCTCTTCTCTCTCTCTTCTTTGGACATCAATATGACTAAGTTCACAACCATTATCATCATGGCTCTCCTTCTCTGCTCAACGCTAACCTACGCAGCCCGGCTTACGCCGACGATGACCACCGCTTCTTCCAGAGAAGACTCCGTCATGGTTCGTTAGCTTCTTTGTTTTTTTTATTCTTCAGGATATTGCAATATGGAATCTCTGGAGAGATGATTTACGCTTTAATATTTGTTATTTAAAACTAGTCTCAGATCAAGAGGTATTCTTTTTTTTTTAATATGATCACTTACAAAAAAATAAACTCATATTTGGATTATTGAACCTATACATGTGTATGTTCCACGCATTAGCAAATGGCAAAGAAAGAGTAAATGATCGTTTCTAGATTATATTTTCATATATAAAAGTGCATATATATGAGCTTTCGTCTAAGAATCTAAGTAAGACAAAAAAAACCCAAAAAAGTTTGCATGCATGGTCCTTTTAAGATATCATTCGTCCGATTTGTTTCGTGTAGTAGATTCTTTATTATCACAAGATTTATTCTTTTGTAATATAGAAGTTAACACTGATGACGTGCATATATATATATATATATGTGTGTAGGAAATTGAAGGAGATAAGGTTGAAGAAGAAAGCTGCAAAGGAATTGGAGAAGAAGAATGTTTGATTAGACGAACCCTTGTTGCTCACACCGATTACATTTACACTCAGAATCACAAGCACTAAATTATTAAACCTATCACTGTACTTTCTGTTTTCTGTTCTTTTTCCTTTTCTTTTTTTGAATCTTGTTATTGCTACTTTTGTTGTTAATTACTTTGAGAGTTATTATTCACACTCGTTGTATAATTATGGATTTTAAAATAGCTTTCAGTATTTTATTTTGTAAGGTTTATTCCATGTTCAAAGAATCGGCCCTCTTCAAAAAACAGGCCACTTAGGTGATTAATCGGCTGTCTAGGCGCTAGGCAGCGGTCCACTGTCCCAATTTGTGTTTAGACGGGGAAGAAAATCGATCCACGGATTTTTTTCCGACTTCAAAGCTATTTAAAAAATCGGCGATTAATCACTGATTAATAACTAATTATTTTATTTAATTTATATTAAAAATTAATATATGATATTAAATATTGAATTTTTGTTAGATTTGGATCCATTTCAATTTTATAATTATATTTAATTTTTAATTTTTAATTTTTAATATAAATTAAATAAAATAATATTAAAATACAATATATTAGTATTATTAATACATATTTTTACATAATAATGTATATTTAACCTTATATATTAATTTTTAATATAAATTAAATAAAATAATATTAAAAACTAATCACTAATTAATTACTAATTTTTGGATTAGACACTAGGTGGAATCCGACCGTCCAACTAACGTCTAGCAATTTTTTTAACATCTGATTTATTATACTTATTAAAAGTCACAACGAGGAGTTTGGTTGTAACCACCAGCTGTATTTTGTCTTAAAATTAGACGAGTTGACTGGGAAAAAAACAGTTGACTTTTCTTGTGAAGACCCTACTTTTCTAGCATCTGACAGAAGCTTCTTATTGGGCCAATAGAGTATGATAATGTTCAATATGGGCTAAGGCTCTCCTCACACAAATCAAACACACATATCAAACTTTATTTATTTTGTTTTCTCGACAAAAACAAAAAAATTCAAACTTCATTACTCGACAAAAAAAAAGTATTCTTAGTTAGAAAACCCGAATTTCTATGAACCGTATGAGATAAATCTGAACTAGGGCCGGGTGTTTTAATCGTATCCAAACCCGACCCCAAAAATATGATCCCAAATCTAATATGAACTAGAAAAATATCCAAATGAATCTTAGCGGGTTTTGGGTAATACCCGAACCGAAACTCGAACTACAAATCGGAATCTAATTTAGACAATTAATCCTTTTTGTTATACCCGAACAAATCTCCCTTAATAAAGTTTAGGACTGAGTGTTTTAACCGTATCCGAACCGACCCAAAAAACTTGATCCAAATCCGATCCGAATTAAAAAAATATCCGAACAAAAAATTTGTGGATCATAGTTTCATAATTTTGATCATATTATGGGTAAAAATACTCAAACATACTCGATCTTATCTGAACTTATCTGAAATCATAGTTACTTAACTGAACCCGATTAGTACCAAACCGAATCTGACCGATAGTTTAAAATACCTGAACGGATCCTCTAAACCTAAATAAATAAATAAAACAAAATACTTGATTTGAATCTGAACGGATACTCAAACACTCAGACCTAATCTAAACGTTTTTGCTTAGATGATTTGAGTGTCGATATTGGAAATTAAATATTATCAGAAATGTTGTTATTGATCGCTAAAAAATGTGTTAAGTTTCATGATAATGAATAGATTGATCCACGTCTTTTATATATTATATTAAGTTTTTTCATGTATAAAATGTTTTGAAGGAACATGTTTTTTGTTTTTCTTTTATGGTGATTGAAAGCCGATGTGTAAACAATTATTAGCATGGTTTAAAATTTTATGAGTTCTTCCTTAATTAGGTCATAGTTCGTCGGGAATTTTTTTAAATATTATGTTTGTATGAAGTTTAGAGATATGTTTTCTTACAAAGAAAAAAAATCTGTTGTTTTTGTAAAATAAAAAAAAAGTCTCTTGAAGGCGCTTCAGTTTATACCCAAATTGATCTAAAACATCTCGATTGGTTAGAAATGCTTTACAATTAGAAAATCTATTAAAAAAAAAAGTATTTTGATCTAAGTGAGGTTGGCTCAACCGATTAGATGTTCGAAGTGACAATACTTCTGGACACGAATTCAAGTCTTAAGTATTACATTTGGATAGAGATGATTTACGCTTGTGGATCCGCCACAGTTAGGAAAACTATAGACTATAGTTATCAGAAATGAGAGATGATTGTTGGATTTGTGCTGGAGAAGGGCAGATCATTATTATGTTACCATTCAAACTAGGGATGGCCATATGGTTATTCGGTTCGGTTAGGTTCGGTTATTTCTGTTTTTGGTTGTGTTCGGTTATGTGTTTTATTATCCATTCGGTTAGTAACAGTTTTCGGTTCGGTTACTATTCGGTTCGGTTCGGTATGGTTATCAAAATTAATAACCACTTGGTAACCGAAATATTTCGGTTATTTTCGGTTAATCGAATGGTTTCGGTTATTTTCGGTTAACCGAATGGTTTCGGTTATTTTCGGTTAAATTTCAAATATTTTCGGTTAGTTTCGGTTATTTCGGTTAAGTTTCGGTTAAATTTCAAAATATTTCGGTTATTTCGGTTACATTTCGAAATAGTTCGGTTATTTCGGCTAAATTTTGGTTAGTTTCGGTTATTTCGGTTATATTTCGGTTAATTAGAAAAAATAAACATAATTTTTTTTTTTTATATCTCGGTTAATAACCATTCGGTTATCATAACCAATAGATATCAAAAAAATAATCATTCGGTTATTGTGAAATAACTATAACCTAACCGAACCATTAATTTTGGTTCGGTTCGGTTTCATTTGGTTCGGTTATTATGCCCAGGACTAATTCAAACAAACAAAAACGTCATTTGCATTAACTAATTAAATAATAATAAAATTAAAATCAAACCACATGCGGTCTAAAATACAAAGAAAATTATTGGAACGCACATAGTCATAGATACACAACAAATATAGTATGGTTTAAGTGTGGATATCTTATTTTTTTATTTTTTTGTCATACTTTATGTTATGTTATTTAAAAAATTCAAAGTAATTATTTACTCAAAATGAGAACACCAACAATTTCTGTTTATTAACAATTTAACATCATAACATTCATACCATAATTTTTTCTATATCATTTAAATAATTTTATATAATTAACCTTTAATAATAAAAAATTCATATAATTATATTTACTACATATTTTTATATTTATAATTTAAAACTTTAGAATATACATAAATTTTTTATTCACGGTTCGTAAATAATATATAATATTTTGTTCATTAATTAAACACCAATTAATTTTTTTTAATTTATAATTATACCAATAAAACTAATGAACAATATTAATTAGAAAGTTTAATGTATTAATGGTTTTTTGGGGATGTATTTTTAATTTTATTTTAGCAATGAATATATATTGTAAAATGCCAAACAAATTTATTAAAATTATAATAATTATTTAGTTATTGTTCGTAATTAATTTATGAAAAAGACTTGATCATTAACAAACTAATAATTTTAATTTATAATAATATTAATATCATTAATCTATTTATTTATAAAATATTTATCTAAAATATATATTATGCATCGTTTTTTACATTTTCACCATTCACACATTTGGACCGCACCGCATGTTGTTTTTTTCACCATACGCACCGCTTGTTCCGCAGTAACCGCACTTTTTCGCATTATGCGTTTCTTCTAACCGTACCGTACTAAAACCGCACCGTACCTCCTAAACCGATTGTTCCGTACCTCATAAATTCTTTGTTACAATAAAAAAGGATATTTTTGTATAAAACCCATATTATATGGAATGAGCCTCAAGTTGTTCCATGAATCATTTGATGTTGCAATTGATTATGAGCTGAAGTTAGATGATCAGATCAAATCAGGATGAGAGAGTTATCAACAATGTTTTTATTTGACTTTTTTCTCATAAAAATAACATATATGGGTCTTGTCGCATCCACGTCATTCAGCAACTATATCCATACCATATTATCCACAAAAATGTAACAAATAATGTCCCACGCTCATCATTATCCAAATATCCCCAAATCCAAATCATTCACCAATTGCTTTCTTTCAAAAAAAGTCAAAACAATCATCTCTCAATATCTTTGAAGAAAAGAAAAAAACAATTGATTGAATCCAAGAAGAATTATCAAACAAAACACAAAAGTGTGGAAAAAACTGTTTCTTGTCTTTTAGACTGATCAGTTTCTTGGAGTCAGCATCCATGGAGCTTCAACAATCTGTAAACACAGAGACAGACATAAACTATGAAGCAGAGATGATTTAACTCTCACAAATTTCCTCGTTTCATTTCCTCTCTCTCTAACTTTCTCCACATAACTCTCCACTCTACCATTTGCTCTCTCGATCAACACTTCTAACAACGATCTAACCGTCTCAAACGTTACTCTCCCGGTTAAATCCACCACGTATTTCCGGTTACTCGGTACGGACAACGACGAAGAAACCCGATCGATCCAAGTCGGTTTTGATCCAACAACGGTCAGCGTTTGAGATGATGATCGGTCTAGTTCCGGTTCCGTGGTTTGTCTTCTAGACGCCCTCACAAACGTTTCAACCGCACCGTTACTCAGCATTACAAGCGTTTGCTTGACCTTGCGCTCGTGTTTAGGATTGGTTAAACCGGCGAAGAAATCGTCGAAAACGTTGATATCGTTGGTCTTGTCGAGATAAACCGAAACCGCCGTGCTCACGAAACGCTGAACGCAATCGCCGATTAATCTTCTACCGTCGTCGGAGCAAGCCGCGTCGAGCAGTTTCGAGTTAGAGAGGATCGGTGACTCTCCGGAGGAGGAATAGATCGCGACGACTAAGTTCCTAGCGAAGCTACCGACGATCGCGGAAGCAAAACCCGACCCGGATTTCGTGAAGAGCTTATCCATGACCCGATCCGTAAAACCCGACCCAGATTCGTCGTTACCGGAATCCAATCGGTACCCACGGAGTAATCCGAGGGTGATAGCCTGAGTGAATCTGATCAGAGACGAATTGAGCTCATCTGATTTGGCGATTTTGGAAATCTGCTTGAAGCTGTTTGGGATTTGATCGGAATCGGATCTGAGAAATTCCGTCAGATCCTTAGCGATGACGCTAGCCGCCTCGGCGGAATCGGAGGCTGCTTCGATGAGGTTGAGAAGAAGAGTGAAAAGCTTAGAGATTCGCTTCCTTTTCTGGGAAATCGAAGGAGAATGATAAACCCTAAAGGCACCATAACCAGTCGCTGCTAGTAAAATCCACTTCTTGTTCCTCAGAGCAAAATCAAAACCCCTTTTTCCCAAAGCTAAATCCATAAAATTAGAGAAGAACCAGAGAAAGAAAGAATCAAAAACTATTTGAGAGAAATATTAGTACCCAGACACCATTGTTTCCCTCACTTTCACGGAAAAGCAACCACCTTTTATTAAAAACAGAGCAAAAGGAAGAAGCAAAAGTGGGAAATTGAAAAATCTCCAAGGGAATGATAAGAGAGAAGAAGAAGAAGAAAATTAGGTTAGGAATTGGAATTGGATAAGAATTCAAATCATGACGTCAAAGCCAATAACAGAATTGTAACAAGAGAGAGAGAGAGAGAGAGAGAGGCAAATGGGTTAATCAATGATCGTGGTCTGAAATCAAGAAGATATGATGATGAAGACAAAGGCATATGTGCGTGTGTAGACATGCGTGTAAGACAAGAAGAGATCCATTGGTTCTTATTGGAAGCTTCGAGCATGGGTTGTTGTTGTTGGGTGATAGAGTCACAGTTATGGAGTCTTTAAAGTTCCACAGCTTCCTCAAATCCTAATCCACAATAAAATAAAAGTTTTTTTTTGTTTTTAACTCAATTTAAAACTATCATCGATAAAGTGCATGGTCGGCCATGACTTATCGATCGAGTATTTATTTACTGATAGTGTTAGTTACGCAATTGGTGGTATAATCCAGCAGCTTTGTAACAAACTATATAAAATTCAGAGTCATAATGATTATTTCCAAAATTCATTAAAAATAATAAACAAAATTGTGTGGTTCATTGACCTCGATAAAAAGAAGGTGGTGGTGATGGTTCTTTGTAGATTTATTAGATCATAGCATTTCTCCAACAACAACAAAAAAAATTTGTTTAAATGTTAAGAAACTTCTCCAAACTTTCCATATTTAAAGAATTATTTCTGCCATAGTTTTGCTTATATTGCTGTGATTCTAAATGATACTCCACAACATTTGGATACATTTCACACATAATAAAAAGCTATTAAAAGTTCTATATTACTATTTATTAATACATTAAATAGTTTTTTTCTAATTAATACATTAAAACAATAAAGTTAGAACTATATTTTTTTTCAAAATTATACATTGAAAACATAAAACGATACTCTTTATGAAATAAAAATAAAACTTTAAAACGATACTCTTTATGAAACTGATGAAGTATAGAAATTGGCAAAAAAAATTAGATTGTCTAGGACCTTTGAAAATGGTCCGGCTTTTCATTCATCACCTTAATAAAATAATATTTTCTTAGAACCAAACAAAAAAAATATACTTCGTCATTTTCACAAAAATGTCGTTTTATGTTTTTAATGCATAATTTTGAATAAAAATCTAGTTTTATCTTTATTGTTTTAGTGTATTAATTAGAGGGGAAAAATTGTTTAATGTATTAATAAAAAATTATATAAAATTTTTAATATGTGTGAAATATATCAAAATAATTTTGTTATCGAAAGAAATAGATTAATACTCCATCTGTTTCAAAAAGAATGTCATTCTGATAATTTTTACACAAATTAAGAAAATAATAAAATATATAAATATACCCTTAATTAATATACTAATAGTTAAGCGTGAATGCTTTAAATTCAAAAGTTATAATATTTTAATGAGGGATAAAACATGAATTGTGTATACAAAATCACATTGAAATTGTAGAATGACACTCTTTTTAAAACAAAAAAATAAGTCTAAAATGACATTTATTATAAAACGGTGAGAGTATATATTTTTCATACTAACTATTTATTTATACAAGTAGAAGCGAAATAGCCAATGGATAATGGCGGTGCGCTTTTTTCTTTACCAATGTCGTAAGTGAGAGAAAGAAGATTGAAATTAGGTTGGACTTACATGAAATTGCAGCCAGACACGTGGACGGTGAGGCTTTGGAAGAGGCGAGCCGTCGCGTCTCCTTGAAGCACGTGGCAAGGTGTATTAACACGTGGCATGTTCTTATTCTCCAATCTCATGACATTTACACGTTTGTCTCCCTTCGACCATTTCCTAAAGTTTCGGAGGATCAGTCTGTTCACATAATGCAATGGTCAATATTCGCTTCTTTTTTGTTCAATCGTTTCATGTAATTGTTATTTATGCGATTAGAGCTGTCTATAATATAAACTTTATTTAAAATCAATATATTAAGATTATACGTAGGAATAAAAAAAAATTATACATATTATTATCGATCACCAATCAAGCGAAAGGTTTCTACGAATTTCTGCGCAACCATAACCCATCATCACAATTATCATCACATGGTGCTGTTTTATTTACAAGCCAGACAGTTTTTTTCATAAGTAAATGTTACAAAAACTATTCATTCTCAAACATAATTGTAATAAACGGATAGGGTCACAATGTAGCATCAATATTCGTCATCAACATACAAAGCCCATCGTTTGATTCTTCTCGCTTACCTGACCGGAGGTGCGACATTCTTCTTCCGCCGCGGCTGCCTTTTGAGTAAAGATTTAAGTCTTTGGTCTGAGAGGATTCAGGAGCGTCATTTCTTGTAACTCACAGGCACATCGTCGTCATCTTCTTCAAGATCACTGAACGATACATCTTCATCCTCATCCACAACATGTTTGGTAGCTCCGGTGGAGTTAACGGTTCCTGCATTATCTTCATCCTTCAGCCAATCATCAGCATCATCATCGACTTGCACGTCGATAACTCTAGGTGAAGAACCGGTGACTGGGCTCTGCACCGGCTTGTCATGGTGAGCTGGTGCTGGTCTCTCTTCGATAACAGGCTTGTCCACAACTTGTATTTCCTTACTCTCGATTGTGTGCTTCTCTGTCTCAAACTCGGATGTCTCACTTGAATGTATTGCTTCGACAGAGATGGTTTTGACTTGTTCAGGTTCTGGTTTTCGTTCGGGTGGAGGATTAATAGGGACAGAAATAGGTTCCACATTTGCACTAGCATCACTACTCTCTGGCGCCATTACTGTAGCTTTGTTTCTCTTATGCAGCAGCTCGTGGGATAACAGTGCTCTTGATTCAAGTACCTTTATGAGAGAAAGGCAAAACACAGTGATTCACATCAGAAAAGTTTTCCATAAACTTTGCTAACCAAGCATTAAAACATTGGAAAACCTAATTCAAAAGAGAGGCTTCAAAAATTAAAAGAGAGGAGAACAATCAGCAGTGGAATTGAGAAACAAGCTTACCTGAGGAGTTGAGAGAAGCAAGGCATCATGTTTGCTGAATTGAGGATGCACAAGAACAAAATAAATCCTCCAGAAACAATTCTCGCTCATGTATGATGGGCAAAGTTCAATCCTCAAAGCAGCCAAACTCGATGCGAGCCTTTCCACGGCCAGTGCGTGCTCATATTGAGCATCAGTCATTTCAAAGTCTGCAAATTAGAGTTGGGAAAGACGCTTAACAACACCTTCTATTTCCAGCATATAAACGAAACAAACATGAACACAAACACTTAAGTCTTCACAATCAACATATATGAGAATCCCAACTACTCTAAAGTGATCATAATAAACTCTTCATTCCCTGCTGCTCAAGACAATCGATCACGCAATTTTCTATTAAATTCTCCAATTAGGAGTTTAGTGATTACAAATTTACTAGAAAACGTACCATCAAAGTCATTGTCCTCGTCAGGGAAGGGAAAATCCAGCCATGTTTCTGGATGCAGAGCAAGATCTCTCGCAAACCCAACTACTTCCTCGGTCACACCGATCGCATCTCCAACATCGTGTTCCTTCGAATCCGCCCCTTCCGAACCCAATTGCAAGAAATTCGAAGCAATCTTTGTAAACTCCGATACCGGTAAGTTTCCGGAGAGCTTCGAGATCCCCGTCCTGAATCTACCTCCGATCTCCACGAAATCATTCCTAATCCCAGCAATCAGATCCTCGTCCCCCTCACCGAGATCCGAAGACTTCCGAGTCTCCTCCACACGATCGTCGGAAGAAGCAGGCGGTGGCGCCAGGAAAGAAGCAACACCCCATAGCTGACTTCTCAGGGTCTTGGTGAGTTCAGAGATATCTTCCTTCACGCCTCGTGGAGACTGTGATTGAAACACCGACGGCGAAGCCGGTTTATCGGAACCGGAATCTTCAATCGAATTCGCCTTACTCCTTTCCTTCTCATCATCTTCATCCTCGTCGATCTTCAGAGAATTTGCAATGGATCTAGCTAACCATGCCATTTTTGTTTCTAGATCTCTCACAAGTCTCAATCACAATACCTTAAACAAAACACCATTGACGCTGAATCCAAGTCAACTAAATGGGCTTCGTAGCAAAAGCCCATAAAGTTCAAATTCAGGCCCATCTCTTTTTTTCACTGTTACAGAGTTCTGTGTCCCAGACAAAAACCTCTCACATCACACTGAGGATAAACACAAACCCACTCAAAACAGAGATTTACTCAGTCTCGTTTCCAAAACAGACGAGCAATATATATAAACTCTACTTATTAGACAAGGTTCTTGTGAGTGTTTTTTTTGGGGCAATGAATAGCTGAGTAAATAGTTGAATTTTTCACTTGTCAAATCTCACAATCTTTTCAATTGTTCATTAGAACAGTGAATAGCTCAGACCAATGTATTGAGACTTTTGGTCTCCACCACAACTTCTACTCTACTTATTAGACAAGAATCAGATTCACATCGTACTGTACTTTGAGATGTCACTCCATGGAAACAACAGTGATTTGATTTCACAAGAATCACACACTTTTTGGGGTACTTTCTTCACATTTAAGACAATTAGGGAGTCTCGGAACAAAGATGAACTAATAATGATGATGAATCATGAGTAATAAAGACATTTGTCTAATTTCCTAATCTGAGAAAAGGTAATAATAGTGAAGAAAAAAGTTTCGAAAGCTTAAAATAGGCTACAAGTAGAGAGGTAAATATGGTTCCTTTCTTCAAATGCTTCTTTTTACTTTCTTCTGAAATTGATTGAATCAAAGGTGGTAACTTTACACATTTTTGCTAATTCCCATTGTTTATTGCAAACCGAACCAACATGAAACCGTTACATACCCATCCTCACCCGCGCAGCTTGCTTCATCTTCGCCGTGTTTCCATCTGCGGATTGCTTGCTTTCTCCTTTGAATTGTTACCGCCAAAACCAATAGCTGGATCTTCAAACTCTTCATCTATATATACATCAGGGTAGAGGCAGATTCGCAACCCGCATTTACCATTTCATGGATATCCGCTGAAATATGTGTCGTGTGATCATCGATCATCGGTGCCAAAGATTTAAACTTTTGTTATTGGATTGTCCTTGTGAGTTTGCATTTGGAAATAAACATGGTGTCTGAATAATGTAGACTACAGAGCTTGAGTAGCTCCGCTGACCGCTGCTTCAACGCCGGATCACACCCACTCTGGATAACGAGCAAGAGTTTTGCAGCCAGACCGACCTCAACAGCAAGGGGTGAACATTCCTCTGGAGCTAATTTGCAGACAGACCAAAGAATCGACAGCGCATAGTTAGTGCAATTCTCAGACACTCTCATTAGTACCCTAACGGTATACGGTATGGTGTTTGCAGAGTCTTTGACAGCAACTCTTCCTCCCATGTCAGAACACAAAGCATCAAGAACAAACAGAGCTAATTCCAAACATTCCGGGTCTAATGACGGTAAGATATCGACTAATTGAGGCACTGCTCCAATGCTAACCATCAAGTTTCGAACTTGTTTATGAACCGAGATTGGTTTGAGCAAACCAAGTGCAGGGGAAACTCCGTTTCTGTGTCTCTTATCCTTGACCAATCTCATTAACCCAACAAGCAAACTATGACTCGAAACCAGCTCTGCCCTAAACCCTTTCTCTTCCACCAATCCCCTTATCAATCTCGCGCAATTGATTTTCGTTTCGTTCGATCCATCATTCAACATATCAACAATCAAAGAAACCTTAGCAGGCTGCATCAACCCGGATTTCGAATCCGAATCAAGATCAAGACTCACAAGAATCGCAACAACCTCAGATCCAACAGCGTGAGAAGTGAAAGGACCCAAAAGGGAAGAAAGCACAGAGACACCTCCTTCTTCAACAACCGTCTTCCTCGCCATCAGATGAGCCACAACGATCTGCTTAAGCTCGCTCAACGCATGAACCCTAGCTTGCCCTTTAGCTTTCTTCAACGTCCCCAAAATCTCAATAGCTCGTCCTTGCACATCCTCGGAGCGTTTCTTCATCAACACATACTTCTGAGAGAACCAAGTGTAGATCAAATGGTGAAGGGTTTTGTTAGGAGTTACCGTATCATCCCAAAGCTCCTGCATTGTCGTAGGACAAGTCAAGTGACCTAGGTTAAACCATTTGTGGATGTTTGACCTTTCGTAGGTTTGGCCAGTGCACAAGGTCACAGGATCTTGCATCGGCTCAAGCGAGATAGGGCAGATGAAAACAGAGGGAATATCGGGTAAATCTAGCTCCTTTATCATCTTCTTCAGATCCAATTTTTCATCAACAACTCCACCGCCATTAACGCCGCCGAGAACTCCGTCTTTCACCGCCGTATCCAGATCTAAAACTTGCCCATCACCACCACCTTCAAATCCAATTAACCCATCTCTCTTCAACGGCTGAAACATCGGCATTTTTCCCCAAAAAAATCAAATAAAAAAAATCGAAACCCAATTTTTACAGAAACTCTCTCTAACTAGCTCATAGCATTTGGGAAAATCTCTTTATGAAAAACAAAGGACAGCTAACAAAAAGAGTGAAGAAAAGAAACGCATGTCTTTATCTCAGAAAGAGCGTTAAAACCAAAACACAATCTTCTTCTTCCTCTTTGCTTTTTTTTTTTTCCTCTCTTTTCAACGGTCAAAAAGAAGATATCATTCAACTCTAATTTAATAATTCAACATCATAAACACATGATTGAATCCCAACCGCACCCAAAAATGTGAATTTATACCCACAAATTTCGAGGAACAGACAAAAAAAAAGGAGAAATCATGAAGAAGGAGAAGAAGAAGAAATTAGAGACCCAGTACAAACAAACTAAATCAGGTTTGCACTTTGCACCCAGAAAATCTCAGAAGATAAAAAAAAAGGAAGAGAATTTGAGAAAACCCAGATGACGAAATCGTGAGAATGACGAAGAAACCCGTACCCTCTTGCTTGTTTTTTTTTCTCTCTTACCCTCTTCTGGGGCTAGTAGTGAGTGATTGTTTTGTTTTTGTTTCCTTGAGAAAAAATAAAAGTGGAGAAATTAAAGATTTCTTGAGAGATTAGGGGTTGAAAATTGAAAATAAACAAATAAAGATAAGGTGACCGGCGAATTACTGGCTATAGCCGGTGATTTAGTCCTCTCGACTCGCGCACCACACGTGCAAGCTCTACCACATGCCCCTACCTCCCGGTTTCATTATAATATTCACTTTTTGTTTAATTTACCATTGAAAAACTCAGCTGGTAATTTCATATTCCCAATTTTGTCCCTAGCTTTTTTTACCTTTTAGATTACAAAGTTCCCCTAGTCCTTACTACGTGTATCATCATACAAATAAAGCAATTGTAAAACGTAATAATAAAGGCACCCAAGAAAATTCTTGTAACAACCAGTCCCAATAAAGAACTTTTAAATAAAAAAGTTATCCGTCAAATGATATTTCAATTTTTATCAATAGAGTGTTGTGGGTGTAGTAATCACTTTAGTTATTCACAAAAAATAATGGATTTAAAATCAGAATATATCTTCTTTTTTTAATCGTCTGAAAAATTATCGGTTACAAATTATGAGAATAAATACATGGACAATTTTATAACAGACTATTCTACCAGCCTATAAAAATCCACGATCAATAGAGTGTTGTCGGTGTAGTAATCACTTTAGTTATTCACAAAAAAATAATGGATTTAAAACTAGAATATATATCTTCTTTTTTTAATCGTCTGAAAAATTATCGGTTACAAATTATGAAAATAAATACATGGACAATTTTATAACAAACTATTCTACCGGCTTAGAAAAATCCACGATCAATAGAGTGTTGTGGGTGTAGTAATCACTTTAGTTATTCACAAAAAAATAATGGATTTAAAACTAGAATATATCTTCTTTTTTTAATCGTCTGAAAAATTATCGGTTACAAATTATGAGAATAAATACATGGACAATTTTATAACAGACTATTCTACCAGCCTAGAAAAATTTACGATCAATGGTTTATTTTCATCATGCTTATGATGGAACATTTTACCTATAACAAGTTGGATTACGATGAGCAGTTTGTGTTTACACCGCACTAAGAATCTTCTAAAAATTTATCTCTTTAATTTATATTATTTATGAATCGAACTCCTTATCCCATAATATAAAAACATTAATAAACACTTGATCAACTATTGCACCGAAAAACTTCCACTAATCGGAATATATTTAATTAGTCAAAATAATTGTTTCTGCTTTTTTTGTTGTTTTTCTTAATATCCACGCTAGCTAACGATTTATACTTTCCCAATTCAACAAATCAAATAAAAAAAAATCAAATACAGAAAGGAGGGTAAATTAGTAAATATAGGAGTAAAAAAAAATCCCGCACGTAGTAAAAAAAGCTGATGAGTTTCACAAAACTCCAAACACCCACGGGGAAGAGTAACCCGTACAGGTCGGGCACGTGCGACGATAATTTCTAGGTTTAATTTCCTAATTAATCATTTTATTTCACTGTTATCATTGTTAATTAACTCTCAGTTTTTTTTTTTTACAACAATCCCTTCTTTATATATACATCCAAAAAATCATATCCCTGTGAGTGCTATAAAAAATCTACAAATTTCAAAATTAACTCGAACAATTGTTTTTTGATAATTATATAAATAAGTAAACGATTATAGAAATTCAACAATAATAGTCTCTCTTAAAAAGTGCAAATTTATTTTGTCATTTTTATAGGATTTATTATCATTAAAATACAAAAACAAAAGGAAAGTAAAATATATGAAAAAGAGGAAGATAAGGTAGGGACCACAAGCAAAAGCGCCAGCTAGACATTTGACCGTGACAGTGTCTTGCTTTGACTGTAAGCCTCGATCCATCTTTGGTTGCCTTTGACTGTTCCTTTAGACCATTCATAATCCAACACGTGTCCACAATTGTCTCAACCTTGATTAATTTATTAACTAATTGTTTTTTTTTTCAAAATTTTCTTAAAAAAAACAATCTAACCAAATCAAGATAATTTAATAATAAGTGAAATTGATGGGAGTCGGAGAGAGAGAGAGATCTGAGAGACCATGTGTTGTTTTTGTTGCAGTTGAGTACTGACCCATAACTGCAAAGTTTGCTGTCCAAAAATATATATTATTATTTTCATAATAATTTAATACGATTATATTAATTACCGGACCCATTTTTGAAATGAAATTACAGATTCAAATGATATGATTTTTTTTCTAATGCTCAAAATGTGTATGATGAAGTTTTGCTAGTCAAACTAACTTACAAAAGTGGACCGGCAACTGTTTAAATGTGATATGACGTGTTTTGTAATCAAGTTTTTTAGCCTTGGGGATATGGAGATTCATAGGTATATTATATAATAATAAAAACTTGATTTAACGTATAATCAATCATATCTTGCTAATGACTGGTGAACTAGTGGACCTACGACTAAAAGCTTAGCAATCTCATGAAAGCGAAGTAACAAAATTCGAAACTTTTTGGAAGATATCCCAATGTGGGAGAAACCAGTGCCAGCATTACGTGTACACTGTGATAGTCAGTCGGCTATCTCTCGGGCACTGAGTAATCTATATAATGGCAAGTCTCGTCATATAAGAAGACGACATAAGACCATTAGACAATTGATCTCAACTGGTGTAATAACGATAGATTACATCAAGTCGGCTGATAACCTAGCGGATCCGTTTACCAAAGGTTTGCCGCGAGATCAAATTGTAAAATCATCAAAAGGAATGGGTTTAAAGCCTATAGAAAAAGATGATGTTTGACAGATACCCTACCTATGTGACTGGAGATCCCAAGATCTAGGTTCAAAGGGAAACAAAATTAAACTGATTCGAATTGAGCACTGTGAGACTATGTCTCTGCCCAGTTCCTAGGATGATATAACAGTGCTACCTGTGGATAGTAAGGATAAGCGTTGGCTTTTAATGATTGCATAGCTATGTAGATAGTGGAGTGTGACAGGACACTTCTGAAAAACAAGCTAATAAAAGATCACCTAGTGAAGTGTGAAATGGGGCCGTTTCTAGGAGAATGAAAGAGAAGGCTATATTCTCCAAATTCACTCACGAATACCAGGAATGTTCAAGGCCAAAATGAACACAATAGAGAACAAAGTTCTACGAGAAGATGTCTCTGTGCGATACCTGTTGTCTAAGTTTACATAAAAATCCGGGCGGTTCAAGACATCATGTTCACCTCCTGGCCGAGTAAACTCGACAGATATTAAAAATGTTTGGTTCAAAGCTGGAAAATGCTACCTCTCAGATACAGTTACATTTTCGTATACTCTCGAAAGTCTGTCTACGTCTAGATGAATCTAGTCAAGTATGTCTAGTAAAGTCTAGTCTGTACAATTTTCATATGTTCTAGAGTCATTTCTATTCATGTGGGGGATTGTTGGAACTAATTTTTTGTCAAAGCCTGAGGGTTTGATAAAATTGTGTTAGTGTGAAAAGAAATGAGTTAAGCTCTTTCTAATGAAATGTTTTTCATTAACCGAGAAATGTTTTCTCGTGTATATATGTTGGAATGGTTGTGTCTTAAATGAACAACATGTGTCTTAAATGAACAACATGAGAGAAGAAAAGCCATACGTGCGACGTTCGCATCTTGGGCCTTGATTGGGCCCGTGGACTTTTTGAGGTATCGATCGATACCCCTTGGTATCGATCGATACCCAGCGGGCCGACTTAAAAATCGCAGCCGCCTAGGTTATTCTAGAAATATTCCTTTTCTGTCATGGAAAAACCCTAGCCTCTTTCCTATATATACAACACGATTTTCACCTAAAAGATCATCCTCTGATACACAAAAAACACTTACTAAAAGTTCTAGCAATCGTTTCTTCAATTCCCTACTGCTTAGAGTAAGTTTTAATTTCGAGAGTATCGTAGAATAATGGTCGATAGACATGAATCATGGTGTTGATGATTCAGTTAAACTTTGGTTGTATCCTGGGACTCATGGATCTATAAAACCCCGTCACACTACGGGAGATTCTTAGAGTTAAGGAAAGAGATTTATCTCGCCTCCTCAGATCTTATATTGCTTTATCGTTTATAAATCGTCTGTTCCTTAAACTGTTTATTTACATATTATTGTGATTAAATCTTTCCTGTCTGTAGTGTAAATTTTGGTCCTACAATCTTAACTCTAAGAAGATCCAATTTCTGTTTTATTACTTCAATTGGATCTTTAATCACGAGTAAATAAACGTTTTCAAACGGTTTTTAAAACGATTCTTCTACTGCTGATGATACTCAAACGTTGTCAAAAAGCTTTTAGCAAATTGAAACGTGTAGTAGAGGCAATCTTCATCTCTCTCTATTTTTTAAGAAGATGTTCTTCTGCTAGTGATACTCAAACGTTAATCAAACAGCTGTTTAGCAACTTGAAACGTGTAGTAGAAGCAGATCTGCTTAAACATCTTCTAAAAAACCGTCCTTAATTGCGATTAAAGAACGGTATAATCAACGAACACACATCTGTTCTTGATAGGTTCGATTCAGATCGAGGCCTTGTGAGTATCGATCGACACCCTATGGTATCGGTCGATATTGGACTAAATTGTATCGGTCGACACTTAAGTGTATCGATCGATACCATGCAAACAGTGTATCGTTCGGCACCTCAGTGTATCGATCGATATTTTGCATCGACCAAGTTGGTCTATGTCGATCGATACTGTGTATAAGACACATGTATCGATTGACACTGGTGCTATGATCGATCCTGTGAAATTCACTTGTATCGATCGACACCCAGGGTATATCGATCGACAATGACACTGAGCGTGTATCGATCGATACCAGGTTGCTTCGAATGACACAGTATGTGCATCGAGCATCAATCGGAACCCAGGGTGTATCGATCGACACCAAGATGCTTCGATTAACACAGTATGTGCATCGAGCATCGATCGACACCATACGGGTGCATCAATAGACATTGAGTGTGCATCGATCGATACCAAGGAGTATCGCTCGACACCAATGCGATTTAGTTCGATATTAGAATTGCGATTCTTAAAGTTTATATATCGATACTAATTAAAAGTTGTTTCTTTTGTCTTATTAGAAAAAAATGACAATTGATGTGGAAAACAACTCTGGATTGGTGGAGAAAACCAGTGAGAAGGTTGAATCGACTGCGAGTCAGATCGAGACGGTCAAAGTTCCATCTGGGAATCACGTGGCTCCTCCAACCAAGTTTGATGGGACAGCATTCAAGATGTGGAAAAGGAAGATGTTTTTCTATCTGACAACATTGAATCTGCAGAAATACACCAGTGAGGTGAAACCTGTTCTCCCAGAAGATAACACTGATCCACGTGCGCTTGCGAGTGTCCACGCCTGGGAACATGCTGACTTCTTGTGCAAAGGCTATATTCTGAATAGCCTTTCGGACTCTCTGTTTGGGGTGTACGAAAATGCTGAGACATCTAAGGATCTGTGGGATTCCTTAGACAAGAAGTACCGCATTGAAGATTCTGGTACTCAGAAATTCACTGTGGCGAAGTTCGAGCAGTACAAGATGGTGGATTCAAGACCACTAATGGAACAAGTCGATGAGGTGCAGAGGCTCCTACACGATATCTTTGCTGAGGGAATGCGGTTGTGTGAAACCTATCAAGGTTGCTGCATCATTGAGAAGCTACCTCCTGGTTGGACGGACTTCAAGAACTACCTCAGGCTGAAGAAAAAGAAGATGAGCCTTGAAGATCTGATTGTTAAGCTCCGCGTAGAGTCTACGAATCGGGAACAACAGATCAATGTAGGTGTGAAAATTCGCGAACACAATGCGAACATGGTTGAACACCAAAACCCCAATCAAGGCAAGTGGCAGAACAAAGGTCGCCTAAACAAAGGCAAAGGGAAGATGCCACCAAAGAACTTCCAAAAGTTCAAGAACAAGAGTGGTCAGAATGGTCAGACTTCTCAAAGGTTCTTAGGACTGTGTAACTTCTGTGGGAAGCAAGGACACAAATCCGTCGATTGTCGTAGCAAGAAGGCTCAAGCCAACTTGACAGAAGCTGACATGTGTGCTGTGGTCACTGAGGCCAATGTTGCTGAAAGCCATCCAAAGACTTGGTGGTTCGATACTGGTGCAACCAGACACATTTGTATGGATCGAGAGATGTTCTCCACATACACAAAGACCAAGAATGGTGAAAAACTCTTAATGGGTAATTCAGCCTCGTCGACAATTGATGGTCACGGGAAGGTTGTTCTGAAGCTCACCTCTGGACAGGAACTGGTACTCACGAACGTCGTCCATGTACCAGATATGCGCAAGAATCTGATCTCTGGATCGCTCATAAGTAAGCATGGATTCTCTGTGAAGCTGGAAGGTGATAAGCTGATCCTAACGAAGAATGGGATGTATTTGGGTAAGGGTTTTGTTTGTGATAATCTTTTTAAGATGTCTGTTGAGACAGTAATCCGAAAGGATAATGTAACCGAGGCTTCCACCTCGAAGAACCCTAAGATTAATGATAAGAAACCAATTGCTTATCTCGCTGAGTCTTTTAATATTTGGCATGAACGACTAGGACATGTTAATTTCAAGTCTATGAGTAGATTAATGAACATGAACATGATTCCTAAATGCAAATTAAGCAAAGACAAATGTGAGGTTTGTGTCCAAGCCAAACTCACTAAAACGCCATCACCCAGCGTTCAAAGAACAACAGAACCTCTAGGTTTAATTCACACAGATTTATGTGATTTGAAATATATTCAAACCAGAGGAGGCAAGAAATATTTCGTGACTTTCATAGATGATTGCACGAGATATTGTTACATCTTCCTACTGCGAAGTAAAGATGAAGCCTTGGACAAATTTAAAGAATACAAGCTGGAAGTTGAAAACCAACTCGGCAAGACCATAAAAAAGGTCAGAAGTGATAGGGGTGGTGAATATAGTGAACCATTTGATGCATTCTGTAGAGCACATGGCATTATCCATCAAACAACTGCTCCCTACTCACCGGAATCCAATGGAGTTGCTGAAAGAAAAAACAGAACTCTCAAGGAAATGATGAATGCAATGTTGCAGGAATCTGGGTTAGCCCAGAACATGTGGGGGGAAGCCCTGCTTACCTCGAATTATATCCTGAACAAAATTCCACACAAAGTCACAGGAAAAACTCCTTATGAACTTTGGAAAGGTTATGTACCTTCGTATGTATACCTGAAAGTGTGGGGGTGCCTGGCAAAAGTTGCAGTACCACTTCCAAAAAAGGTCACCATCGGACCTAAAACGGTAGATTGTATTTTCATCGGATACGCGCACAATAGTAGTGCCTATCGATTTTTGGTACATAAATCAGATATACCAGACATTCATGTAAACACAATAATGGAGTCAAGGAATGCATACTTCTTCGAAAATGTGTTTCCATGTAAGGATAGAGGAAATCCTAAACGAACTCGTCACGAACGAGATGCTAGCAATGAGGCAAGCACTTCAGGCACTTCTACAGAAGTAGAAGAAGCTGAACCGAGACGAAGCAAGAGAGCTCGTAAGGAGAAGACATTTGGCTCTGAGTTCATAATGGCATTCCTAGCGGAAAGTGGTCCAAGAACTTTCATGGAAGCGATGTCTACACCTGATGCACCTTTCTGGAGGGAGGCATCTAACAGTGAAATCAACTCAATTATGCAAAATCATACTTATGAGTTGGTAGACCTACCTCAAGGTTGTAAACCTCTGGGCTGTAAATGGGTCTTCACCACTAAGCTAAAAATCGATGGCTCTATAGACAAATATAAGGCCAGGCTTGTGGTACAAGGATTTCGTCAAAAGGAAGGATTGGACTTCTTTGACACTTATTCTCCAGTGACGAGAATTACTTCGATTCGCATGTTGATTGGAATCGCAGCTTTAAGAAACCTTGAAATACATCAGATGGATGTTAAGACTGCTTTTCTAAACGGAGATTTAGAGGAAGAGATCTATATGAATCAACCTGAGGGTTATGTTGCTCCCGGACAAGAGAAGAAAGTCTGTAGACTTGTCAAATCGCTATATGGACTCAAGCAAGCTCCGAAACAATGGCATGAAAAATTCGACAGTGTAATGATGTCAAATGGCTTTCACATCAATGAATGTGATAAGTGCATCTATATCAAAAGTACTTCACAAGGTTATGTGTTGTTGTGTTTGTACGTAGATGACATGCTAATCATGGGAAGCAACAAAGATATAATCATTCAAACAAAGAACATGCTAAGTGGAAAGTTTGATATGAAAGACATGGGATTAGCTGATGTAATTCTAGGGATTAAGATTATTCGAAATTCAAAAGGAATAATTATGTCTCAAGATCATTACGCTACAAAAATCCTAGAGAGGTTTAAGACCTACTCCAATGGGACTGCAAAAACTCCACTTGATCCTCATCTTCACTTGACAAAGAATTCAGGTGAAGCAGTGTTACAAGTGGAGTATGCAAGAGTCATCGGGAGTCTAATGTACTTAACGAATTGTACTAGACCAGATTTAGCACACTCGGTAAACGTACTAAGTCGTTACACGAGCAATCCAGGTCATACCCATTGGAGAGCCATAACTAGGGTATTAAATTATCTAAGATACACCAAAAGTTATGGGCTGCACTTTGGTAAAGAACCAGCAGTGCTGGAAGGGTACAGTGATGCCAATTGGATTTCAGATTCAAGAAACTCCAAATCCACGAGTGGATATGTCTTTACTCTTGCTGGTGCAGCAATATCCTGGAAATCTTCCAAACAAACACTCCTGGCCAGATCAACCATGGAGTCAGAGTTTGTCGCTTTAGACAAAGCTGCTGAGGAAGCAGAATGGCTTCGAAACTTTTTGGAAGATATCCCAATGTGGGAGAAACCAGTGCCAGCATTACGTGTACACTGTGATAGTCAGTCGGCTATCTCTCGGGCACTGAGTAATCTATATAATGGCAAGTCTCGTCATATAAGAAGACGACATAAGACCATTAGACAATTGATCTCAACTGGTGTAATAACGATAGATTACATCAAGTCGGCTGATAACCTAGCGGATCCGTTTACCAAAGGTTTGCCGCGAGATCAAATTGTAAAATCATCAAAAGGAATGGGTTTAAAGCCTATAGAAAAAGATGATGTTTGACAGATACCCTACCTATGTGACTGGAGATCCCAAGATCTAGGTTCAAAGGGAAACAAAATTAAACTGATTCGAATTGAGCACTGTGAGACTATGTCTCTGCCCAGTTCCTAGGATGATATAACAGTGCTACCTGTGGATAGTAAGGATAAGCGTTGGCTTTTAATGATTGCATAGCTATGTAGATAGTGGAGTGTGACAGGACACTTCTGAAAAACAAGCTAATAAAAGATCACCTAGTGAAGTGTGAAATGGGGCCGTTTCTAGGAGAATGAAAGAGAAGGCTATATTCTCCAAATTCACTCACGAATACCAGGAATGTTCAAGGCCAAAATGAACACAATAGAGAACAAAGTTCTACGAGAAGATGTCTCTGTGCGATACCTGTTGTCTAAGTTTACATAAAAATCCGGGCGGTTCAAGACATCATGTTCACCTCCTGGCCGAGTAAACTCGACAGATATTAAAAATGTTTGGTTCAAAGCTGGAAAATGCTACCTCTCAGATACAGTTACATTTTCGTATACTCTCGAAAGTCTGTCTACGTCTAGATGAATCTAGTCAAGTATGTCTAGTAAAGTCTAGTCTGTACAATTTTCATATGTTCTAGAGTCATTTCTATTCATGTGGGGGATTGTTGGAACTAATTTTTTGTCAAAGCCTGAGGGTTTGATAAAATTGTGTTAGTGTGAAAAGAAATGAGTTAAGCTCTTTCTAATGAAATGTTTTTCATTAACCGAGAAATGTTTTCTCGTGTATATATGTTGGAATGGTTGTGTCTTAAATGAACAACATGTGTCTTAAATGAACAACATGAGAGAAGAAAAGCCATACGTGCGACGTTCGCATCTTGGGCCTTGATTGGGCCCGTGGACTTTTTGAGGTATCGATCGATACCCCTTGGTATCGATCGATACCCAGCGGGCCGACTTAAAAATCGCAGCCGCCTAGGTTATTCTAGAAATATTCCTTTTCTGTCATGGAAAAACCCTAGCCTCTTTCCTATATATACAACACGATTTTCACCTAAAAGATCATCCTCTGATACACAAAAAACACTTACTAAAAGTTCTAGCAATCGTTTCTTCAATTCCCTACTGCTTAGAGTAAGTTTTAATTTCGAGAGTATCGTAGAATAATGGTCGATAGACATGAATCATGGTGTTGATGATTCAGTTAAACTTTGGTTGTATCCTGGGACTCATGGATCTATAAAACCCCGTCACACTACGGGAGATTCTTAGAGTTAAGGAAAGAGATTTATCTCGCCTCCTCAGATCTTATATTGCTTTATCGTTTATAAATCGTCTGTTCCTTAAACTGTTTATTTACATATTATTGTGATTAAATCTTTCCTGTCTGTAGTGTAAATTTTGGTCCTACAGATACATGTACCGTACATCGTAGATTAGTGTGTTGCGGGAAGAGCTGTCAACGTGAAATCGTCTGTGAATATTGCATATAGATCATTATTTATAATAAGATATAACCAAAATATCTCTAATAATGATGTAATAATCTTGAAAATGTTTTAAAAAAATTGACTACTTAATAAATGTATAAACAACATAAATAATTGAAACTAAAAATCTCACTATATTGATATATTCATATACAAACATATGTAATTTGACTAAAACGCTTATATGAATCAGATGGTTTGATATTTGAATTTTTTTTGTTTGTTTAAATATTAAATTTTATACTAATTTTAAGATTTGAGACAGTGGTTACAGAAAAACTAAGAAAGCAGAAAGACCGAAAACTATAAAAATGTAAAGAACAACAGAAAACAAAGAAACAGACATTGAAACGAGCAAGCTTGGCACACATCTCAAAAAACCGAGAGGATCACCAATTCCGAACACGAAGCTCGGACAATTGTATTTGCAATTCTATGGAACTCGAGTCCTCATCGTTGTTGCTACGAGCAGCTCCCACCCGAGTTAAGCCCTCAAACCTTGCAAGTAGGAGCGCCTACAGCTTCTCCGAGGACAAACACAAAAACGTAACCGTTTCATCGAATTACTCCACAACCGGCGGCACGGGAACCTCTACGGGCAGCCAGAGAAGCCGCATCCAGCTGCCATTCCCGAGCGTGTGAAGCTACAAGAATCATCTCCCACGGAAAATAAAAAAATCCTCAAACCAGATCTGCCGCCTATATTCGTCACCGAGCCACCACCGGAACCGTTAACAAAGAATTCCCTAACCGCAACTTTTAACCGCTCCTAGAACCGTCGAAAGAAGCCAAAGAAAAAGAAAACACACATCAGAGGATGAAGTGAAGAGCCACAACGGAAGTCATGACCCGGGAAATGAATCAGAGTGAACGAGGCTCTGAACAAATACCCAATCGCGGAAAGCTTCACCGCCGAAGGTCAGAGAAGAATTTTTCTTCTCTAATTTGGGATTTGATTCGGGATTAAGCTTTAGTTAATTGACACAAAATCGAACTGGAAATGAAGAGAATCGATCTGAAAAATTCTTAGTTTTGATGATTATTCTGTGGTACATAGTAACATCTTAAAGATGAATGATGGCGAGAATAATCTCTAGGTCTTTTTGCCGAAAAAGCTAATAGTTCTTTGTAGTTAATTTCTTCTTTTTTTATAGTGTTTTTTTCATTATTAATTCAATTTCGGGCAATAATTGGTGTTATTATTCTAGATTTGTCCATGCCCTTTTAATTCACTTCCTTGAATTTACATGGATTTTGTGAAGTGATGAGTTCACATAAGAAAGCCTTCTTAAACTATTGTTGCCGTGAAAATCTCTTTAGTATAGTGGTTAATTTAAACGTTAATTAATGATTATACACCATGAGTTCTGGGTTTCGATTTCTAAAAAATATGATTTATGTAGATTAAATGAGACAAGTTTTAAAAAATGAAATCTTCAAAAAAAATATATATAGGTCCTACGTTATATATATATTTTTTTTAAATAATGAATTTTTTGTATTTGAGTGAGGGTCCTGTTCAACTGTTCTACTCGCATGTGCTAAAAAAACATGACCTTCGAGTGGAATTTTGTTTGACGTGGCGGACTAAGAAGATGAATTCTGTTGGATTAATTGTACATCGTTTTCTATAGCTCGTCTACACATTATCATTTATACGTGTTGATGAGTTTCTCTTACAAGATCTTGTATGCGAGATTCAACACCATTAGTTATGCAATTTTGTTATTGCTGTACGGTTATGGCATTCCACGATTTTTATTTTTACTGCCGTTTTCATTCCCCGGTGATATCCATCGAAGCCATGACATCGATTAACATGAAATGAATGCATATACTGCAACGTTACGCATGCGTTTGTGAAGAAGTGTGAAACAATTGTATAGAAGAAGAAAAATTAACCAAGTTGTTGGTGGTCGGGTGGTTCATTTTTTGCGGTGAGTGTCGGCCCTGTTGGTCTAGGCCAGGGATCGATTCCCCGCGGGAACGGAATTACCAGGACAGGACAAGCACTTGGCCAAGTAGGACATTATAAGTGGACTGTGTCACTCCCACCCGGGAAATTAGTCTGGACCTTTGGGTTTAGGATTACTCACGGGGGCTGAAAGGCATAAAAAAAAAAAAAAAAAAAAAAAAAAAAAAAAAAAATTGCAAAAGTAGAAGCACGATGGAATCAAAAAGGTATATACTGCATTGATACGCGTATTCTTATATTATTTATCCATCTTTGATTAATCTATAGCAACTATGGATTGTCACGTGACGCTCTAAACCCTAAATCTATGTCTATATATAGTAATGTACACACACAAGCATGATGCACCTATATTTGAAAAAAGTTATACGCGTATAGATTCAATTTTGTTGATACCAAAAGTTTGTGTTGGTAATAGTTACCCCCAAGCTTTTCGAAACATATAATCTAGGATTTAAATAGTGCATTATTAACATTACTTCGAGTTTTCAAATTTATTTCTGAGTACGTATAAATCGAATACATATTTTATTTTAGTTTAGTATATTTGTACAAACATGTGAATAGTTAGAGATTGTTAGAGATCCCAACCAGAGTAGCAAGAACACCTTGTGTCGCATCAGAGATAAACTTGGTTTAAAGACGTATCATTTTTAAACCTGTCGCAATGACTAGATAAATTAGATAAATGGAAAAATCACGAGAACATTATAATTGTGATATCCTCACATGATTCGAATGAAATTAAACCAACCAATTTAATAACACATACCGTGAGTTCCCAAACTATAGGTACGCCTCGAGCCGCCTATGATCGTCTAGAACCGTGTATGACCGTTTAATAACAATAAAGTTTAATGCCAATGCCTATGAGATAATTGCCACGGTCTATGGATACCTAAAGTCTAGATGATCGCCTAGACCGCTTTTTAGAACCGTGGGATTCAGTCATGTGTTTTGTATTTTGTATTTTGTAGCATTCAATAGTGGATAAGAGTAATGGGCCAAATGAATATATGGGCCGAGTTATCACACTAAGCGATGACATTAACATGTTTGAAAGAAAGTAGGTAAAACCAAACCTCCCCTCAATATCCAGACTGAATATCGGTGTCCATAATTTTATGAATAAAGTAGATTTGAGTTTCCAACAAACACTTTAATAGAATTAAACATATAGTTACAAGAAATGTATCTAATCATTCAACTATACACATTTAAGAATATATTATCACATTGATCATAATTTTGTTGTTAGGAATTTCATTTATATTCATCATGGACTTTGTCTTCTCTTTGATCTTGTCTAACTATCTTATAAATCTTTGAGCATTTATTTCTTCGTCTTATATCTGTTTCGATCCCATAGAAACCTTATAATATAAAGTATTATACTTGAGAATCAAAATAATGAAAGAAAACAGCTTCGTATGGTTGGTGAAGGCTCCATTCCGTTTTTTGATCATGGCACGTGACGCCTACATACGCAGCATTACGTCATGTTCCGGCGCCGGAATCCTTACAGGCGGTGGATCCTCTGGTTTTGGTCAGAATGCCGGAAACTTTCAAATTTGCGATCCGCCTAGCACGGCTCTTCCACGAAGCTTTACCTTGACGTCGACGGCACATGATCAAGGGTGTCTGACACGTGGCGGACAATCTCTAGCGGCAATGAGACCATCGGCGCCGTTGGATCGCCGGAGGAATTATAAATGTGTTGTTGTGATGGGACGAATCGACGAGGAGTTTCCTTGTGGTGATGAGTTAATAAATATGTATTGACCAACCAATCGTTTTTGACATAGTAAATGACATTGCGATAACAATTTTACTTTTAGTCAAAAGTACAATTTCAACTAAGCTAAATTATTTTATTATGATGAGGTCTGCATTTTCAATTGCGATCTTTTTGCAATATTTTATCAGTTTGTTTTCTATCTGTTTATTTTATTTTGATTTAGAATATTAGATTAAAATAGGTAAGATTTTTTTTGGAAAAGACATTAAAATTTATTTAAATTCTGACATTTTGTGAAGTGTTTGTTAATTCTATCCAAGGTTCGAAAAGGCGCTAGGCGCTAAGCAGACGACCGGGCACCGATTTGCGTTTAGACTGAAAAGCGGTGATTAATCACCGATTAATTAGCGATTAATTTTGAATATTTTTTTAATTTAAAAGTTAATTTATATGTATATAAGTTATAAGTTATGAATATATGAATCAAAACAAGTATGAAATAAGTTTTTTTGATTATCAAAGTAACAAAACATTAGAAAATTAAGTTCAAATTCACATCTAAATTCCAAAAACAAAAAAGAAGTACAAACATATGATGCAAAAAATAGATTTTTCTTGATATTGAGAGACAAAAAAGTACAAGGAGAGAAAAATCTTCATCATCTTTTTCAACGATCAAATTATCATGTGTGTTGTACTTCTAGATGTATTTCCAAACTTTTTTAACATACCATATGTCAGTCACAAAAAAAAAAAAATTGACTTTTTGAAGAAAAGTCAACGATTTTTTTTCGAAAAAATCGTTGAAATTTTCAAAAAATCGTTTGACCGCCTAATTCACCGCCTAGACACTAATCGGTGCGCCGACTAGCGCCTAGGCGGCCGCTTTTTAGAACATGGATTCTATCTTAACAATTATTGCAAGTAATAGTTTCCTTTTTAAAAAACTAAAAAGTAATAGTTTTTAGATAATTTTTTTTTGTTTTACTTTTTTCAGAATCTATCAACTTTAATTGAAAACTGGCAATAGAAGTATAAGGCCGAATTTGATTGCTTAAATTACATAAATAAAACTTCAAGACATCTGTTTCCATTGGGAGATTTCTTTTGACAAAAAACTTTAATCCTCAGAAAAAAAAAGAAAAAAAAAAATCGAATTTGGGCCATTTATTAAGGTGGAGGAGATACTGTCCTGCTACATTTCAAATGGGCTTTGTTAAAAATATATATCATAAACGGCGTCGTACTGGTAACAGAAGCGATTTAAAGATTTTCTTTTCTACGTAATGGTTATGTTTCTGAGAGACTTGATCTTGATTGGTTAGGCATTGTATTGTACACTAAACCGACCAAGATTTATAACAATCGAAACGAATCTCAGATTGCAGTAGCCGAAAGAGAGCTATTGAGAGAAATTCGAGTTAAATCAAATGATAAAATTTTAAACCCGAATTTAAAACCCAAACTAATTCTAGTATTTTGATTATTAGTTTTAAATCTATAGATAGAAATAAAAAAAATTAAACCAACAAACATGAACAAAAAAAAATCCGAATCAAACATCCATCAAAATATCGAAGAGGAAGCAGAAGATATATTGTTGCTTAGTCGGATTGTGTATATGTTATCAAAACTTTTTGATTGTTTTTTAAATCTAAATAATGCAAAATGGGGATTCAAACTCATGACTTCATATACATTTAACACATCTCCATTACTATTATGCAAAGATCATTTTAGTTGTCATAACCAATATAAATATAAATATAAATATATATATATATATATATATATATATATATATATTAAAATGATGTGTTTTGTCCTTTGAATATTTTTCCCTTCAAAACCGCAAAATCAGATTTTTCCGTCGAAACTGTGAAATCATGATTTTCGTCAAAACCGTAAAATCACGTTTTCCCATAATAACTCATATTTTTCTCCCAAAACCGCAAAATCAGATTTTTCTGCCAAAACACGAAATCACGTTTTCTCGTAAAAACTGTAAAATCACGTTTTGACGGGAAAACTGTGAAATCACGTTTTTCCGCCAAAACCGTAAAATCACGTTTTTCCGTAAAAACCGCAAAATCACGTTTTCCCGCAAAATCACGTTTTGCGGTTTTGGCGGAAAAACGTGATTTCGTGGTTTTGGCGGGAAAACACGATTTTATGGTTTTCCCACCAAAACGTGATTTTGCAGTTTTTACGGGAAAACGTGATTTCACGGTTTTGGGCGGGAAAATCTGATTTTGCAGTTTTTACTGGAAAACGTGATTTTGCGATTTTGGCCGGAAAATCTGATTTTGCGGTTTTTACGGGAAAACATGATTTTGCGGTTTTTACGGTAAAGCGTGATTTCACAGTTTTAACAAAAACATGATTTCACAGTTTCGACTGAAAAATCTGATTTTGCAGTTTTGACAGAAAAAATATTCAAAGGACAAAACACATCGTTTTAATATATATATTTATATATTTATATTGGTAGGATTGACCTGTATTTTCTGCAGATAGAGTTGCAAAAAAAATCTTAATGGAGGGTTTATTTGCAAAAAACCTATTGAAAAATGAAACATTTTTTTTTTGGGCAAAGAAAATGAAACCTTTTTATCCATCTTAAATAGAATCCGGTTTAAAGTTGGGAAAAACCTTTAAAATATATGATCTATTTAAAATTTGTCCGAAAAATACACTAATTTTTTCGTTGCCAATAAAATATTCAAACTAAAATTTGTCAGAAAAATACACTAACGTTTTATAATGTTTTAGTTTCCTCCATGCGAATTAACGGCCGTTATAATTTAAAAAGAACTGATAACCGCTCTAAATTTGATGGACTTTTGGTGAGTTTGGTAAGGTGACTCGATACATTAATTCTCTTATAAGAGAATAGAAAATTATGATTTTCTCGATCTCAAATCGATTTAGAGAACATTTATCTGAGTAACCCAATGACAATAGTGGATTTTCATAGTTACCAATTAATCACGTGTTAATTAATTAAGATTAACACGTTTAACGAGTTTGTTTAAGCTGTCAACGATAGTGAACTTGTGTGGAAGGAGAACGAGAGGAAGTGGAGAAGTATGGAACATGGTGTGTTATATAGTACCAAAATATTAGGTTGAGTAATTTTTAGGCAACGCAAAAAGTTCGTGTAACCTTCTGGTAAAACAAAAATAGTTGAGGTATTTTTACCGAATTTTTCGTAACTAAAATTAACAGTGATTATAGATTCTGGTTAAGGTGTTAACAACCGTTAACTCGAATGGAGGAAACTGAAATATTATGAAAAGTAGTGTATTAAATAGCATCAACAAAATTAGTTTAGGTGTTTTATTGACAATAAAAAAGTTCGCGTATTTTTCAGACAAATTTTAAATAAGTCAGATATAGGTTCGCGTAAGCATGACCACGGTTACGGTTAATGCGGTTAAGGTTATTTAACCACCAATTACGGTTATAATTTTTTTTAACCTTAACCTTAACCGTTTAATATACGGTTAAAACGGTTACGGTTAAATATGAGTCCGGTTAATACGGTTACGGTTATATACGATTACGGTTATCTGATGACAATAAATGGTTAATGTCATGATTTATAATTAAATAATTATAAATTTTATAAACTAGAATAATAATAAATAAAAATTATCTATTTTGACGAATGACGATGACCACTATGTTTACAGTTTTTTTATTTAGCTCCATTATGAGATTTAGCTCTATTTGTTTTTTTGTTTTGTATATGTGAACTTTAAATTTGAAATTTTTTGTTTGCTTCCCAAATATTCAGAAAATCAAACATTGTGAAACATATGTAGTATATTTCTTCATAAAACTATTTTGTTAAAATATTTTTTATATTTGTTAAAAAATATTAATTAGTCTAGAACGTTTAAGTTTTAATTAATATTTCTATTTGTTAGATTTGCATTTGCTATTGGTAAATTAATTATATATAATTTTTTTTGAATTTTTAATATTACAGAGCTAATTATAATTATTAGTATATATAATTTTGTTTTTAAAATAGTTACGGTTAAAATTTTACGGTTTAACCTTGCAGCTAACCAACAATTTTGATACGGTTACGGTTAATAATTTTTTAACCATAACTATTATATTTTTACGGTTAACGGTTATGACTTTTAACCGTCTGACACGATTACGGTCTGATTACGATTTAAAAACGGTACGGTTACGGTCCGAAATACACTTACGTTCCATTTTGGTGTTGCCTAGGTTCGCGTGTATATTTTTTTTTCCCGTTTAAAGTTTAACCAATTCGAGAAAACGAAAACCTAAAAAATTAAAATAAATCCGCGCCTTACTTCATTCTATTGTTCTTCATCCAGAAAAAAATAACCCAGAAAAATCGATGAGTAAGTCATCAGTCTTTGTGCGAAGCACCAATTTCATTGTCCTCAATCTCTTCACTTTCTTTTCCGTTGTCTTCTCCGATGAACTTGTCTCCGGTAAGTTTTTTGAATCTCTTTTCCTTCTTCATTCTTTTCTCTCGCCGTCTTGGGTTTTTCTTATAATTCTTTCCGGGACTCAAGAATCACCAAATTTCATACCTTTTTTACGCAACTAAGAAAATATTTCGATAGATTTCTACCCCAAAAAGATCCAATTTTGATGTCTTTTCCCTCGAACAATTTCTGGTTATATCGTTGTTATTGGCAGTTGTGGGTGATACTGTTTCACTCCAAGTGACTCCGAGAATAGAGGTGTTGGATTCTTCTAGTAGAACATCGATATGCGAGAGATTACATATCAATGGATTACAAAGGCTTAAACACATTGATAAGTATGCACATTCACTGAAACTGGTCCTTTCAAGTAATACTTCCAACATTCTTATAACATGTATAGACGTTTGCTTCCACAGGTAAAAAAATCCAGAATCTTTATCTATCTGTGTCAATCTCAACTCTGAATTACGCTAGCTTTCTGGTTATTTCTTTCTCTCTTGCTGTGTTTGTAGGAATTCGTCGCGTGCAATTGGAATGTGCCCTCGTGGTCAGTGGAAGAAAGTATCCAAAGGTTCGTGGGTTGGGATAATGTCACCCTTCGACTACAAGATCCTCGATATAAGAACATATGGTGTCTCATCTACAGTCACCTTGGAGTTTTCTGCTAAACAAGGTAAGACTTTGTCTTGTTTTCGTTATTTTCTTTGCGAATTCAAAAACTTATCATCTATCCGTTACCGCTTTGCTGAGTTCTTCATGTACCGTATCGTGTTTTTAATCATGGGGATTGTGTTGCTGAGTTTGGCTTCTACATTGAGTATGTCATTACCATTTTACTACATCTTTGCCATGTCCATTGGGATTATCATTCCCGTAACTCTTATCATTAACCAGGTATAATAAGATTGCTCTTTTTTCTCAATCTTGTATTTCATGATTTCTCTATGGTGGTTAACGCGATTAATTATTGTGAACAGAGGATGAAGCGTCTCCCAACTGGAGGGAAGAGTCGGCTTGAGTTGTTTCTATACTCATCCATGGTGCGAAGATTGTCTTTTCTTGACCTCTCTTGTTTCAATCGAACATTTATTCATTTACTAAGTATTAGGGAATATTATTCCACATCGGAAGTTGGAAGGGATCCTAAATAATATATAAGCCCATGTAACTTAACACTAAGCAACTCGTTTTTTAAACTTCTCAGATTGGTGTGGGAGGTTACTTTCTTCGATACTTTTTCGGTTTAATTCAACATCTGCTAACGCAGATAGGAATCAGTGAAGATCATCCCTGTATGTAAGTTTTGATATTTTTTAGATGTTTGCAACTGTTGTTATGTCAGATAGGAATCAGCCGGTTTGATGAATCTAAAACGGCTTATGTGAATTCCGCAGATGGCGATTCTTGCGGGTGCCTTTGTGTTTCTGTTTGGAGCATGGTCAGTATTTTGGACTGTCAAGAAATTTGTCCTGACAAAAGATGGTTCTATTGACATTACCACATCAATCTTTGTCTCTTGGACCATCCGAGCTTTTGCTGTGATTCTGATCCTTCAGGTTTTGTTCGTTTATTTTTCATTTCTACAACTTGTGATTCCTCTGAGGTCATGAGGTCATGATATTGTGTTAATTAACAGAGCTCTGTTGACCCCTTGCTTTCTGGAGGAGCGTTGATATCTGGAATTCTAATCTCATCAATTCTAAAGAGTATCATCAGAAAGCTGTTATCGCAAAGAATCAATGAGCAAGATGATGAAACTGAGAATTGTAACCGCGGCTTAATCCATGCTACTACGTTTGCTTCTCCTCTTCCTAAAGGTTTTGGTCTAATTTCCATCGATACTAAGCCCTTTATATTCGTAATGTTCCTAAAAAAACCGGCTTTTATTTTGTAAATGGTCGTTGCAGGAATCAACAAGATGCCGAGGAAAACACCCCTATCTGATTCAGATACCTTTCCTTCTTCATTCCACAAAACATCAGAAGGGAGAAGAAAGTTTACTACGGAAGAATTGGAAAAGTTCACTGGAGAGAGCACGGAAAAGGCGGTGAAGGAACTGGTTTCTTCACCCGGTCTCGGCGAATGGGCGGTGAAAAACGCCGAAAGAATCAGCGTGAATCCGATAGAGGATTCGTCCAGTAAATTCACTGATACTGTTAAGCGTGGGAGATGGTTTCTCTGGTTCTGAAAAGCAACCAGCCACTGAAAGTTTTGAACCACTGGGAGAGTGAAGAGACTCCTGTAACTTTGTAGGGTACGAATGATGTAACAAGTAACAACCCTGAATGTTTTTTTAGGTCGCTTGTGTACAAAGCAACAAGCATATATTTTCTTATTGAAAGAAGGGGGAAAAAGCTTAAAAAACCTTTGAAGTATTTAATACTTGTCATAAAACTACACGAATTTTTTAGCGTTGGATCCAATTAAAGCCTCAAACTATTAAGTGTATCCGATTTCCTCCCTGCAAGTTAACAGCCATTAACAACATAAACAAAACAATTAACTACTCTTAATTTTAGTTACGAAAAATTCCGTAAAAATACATCAATTATTTTTGTTTTGCCAGAAAACTACACATACTATTTCGTTGCCTAAAAAATACTCAACCTAATTTTTTCGGTGCTATTTAATACACCATGTTTCATACTTTTCCAGTTCATCTCGTTTTTCCCCTCCCTGCGAGCTCACTACTGTTGACAACCTAAACATAATCGTTAATACGTGATTAATTGTAATTGTATAAATCCACCGTTACTTTCAAATTACTCAGATAAATTTTCCCAAATCGACTTTAGATCTATAAAACACTAATCTCTGCGGCCAGGCAAGCTCGAGTAGGCAAAATGTCAATGGCCTACGGACAAGCAAGCAAGATGTCAATGAGATTAAGTTGTCGATATTGAGAAGAAGAGAAGAGATTAATGTGCCGAAGAGAATAAAAAATTATGATTTTCTCGATCTCAAATCGATTTGGAGAAAATTTATCTGAATAACCGAAGGGTAACAAAGAATTTTCATAGTCACCAATTAATCATGTGTTAATTAAGATTAACAGCGGTTAACAATTTTATTTAAGTCGTCAACGGTAGTGAATTTGCGGGGAGGGGAGAACGAGAGGAACTGGAAAAGTATGAAAAATGGTGTATTAAATAGCACCAAAAAATTATGTTGGGTATTTTTAAGGCAACGAAAAAGTTTGTATAGTTTTCTGGCAAAACAAAAATAGTTGAAGTATTTTTTACGGAATTTTTCGTAATTAAAATTAACAGTAATTAACATCTTTGTTTATGCCGTTAACGGCCTTTAACTCGCAGGGAAGAAACTGGAAACGCTTAATAGTTTGGGGATATAATTGGATCAAAAAATTAGTTTATGTAATTTTTTGGCAACGAAAAAAGTTCATTTAGTTTTATGGCAAATATTAAATACTTTAGGGTTTTTATAGCTTTTTCCCCTTGAAAAAGTTCTTATTTATGGCTGAATCGTAAAATCAACAAGATGTCAGTATTGTTCTAATGGAAATTTCTCAATGCTGATTTTTCAGGGTATGATTGTGACCCAATAAAGAATCAAATATTAAACTTTTCCTCCATGTGTGTAGTCATCAATGATGTGAAGCTCACTATAGATTAATATCAACTTGAATGATGTATGACATAAATAAACGATGGAAAAAAAAGTCATCTTTTTGGTCATCATTTTTGGTAATGGGTGAATTTTCTATAGCATTTTTAATTTGAATGATTCCACAAAGTGAGTTGGTCGTCTCTAATTAGTCCTTGGAGAGAACATGTCTTTTGTCTCCTAAGCCTCCTTTATTGTCATCAATAATCCTAGTTTTATTCCATTTCACAGCGAAGAAGAAGAAGAGAGTTGGTTATAAAGAAAGGAAAAAAAAACCTCAGAAAAGAGCATAGCAGAGAAGAAGATGTATCAAGATCAACAACATCCCGTTGGTGCTCCTCCTCCTCAAGGTTAGTTATATCCAAGTTTTGTTTAAATGATTTTTGATTCTTTTTTTTCAAAATTCTGATGTTGTTGTTAATGTTGTTTTAAAGGGTATCCTCCAAAAGAAGGATATCCACCACCGGCAGGTTATCCTCCGCCGCAGCAGGGGTACGGTCAGGGATATCCGCCGCAATATCCTCAAGGTCCTCCGCCGCAATATCCTTATCAAGGTCCTCCGCCGCAATATCCATATCAAGGTCCTCCGCCGCCACATTATGGCCAGGCTCCACCTAAGAAGAAAAAAGATAAAGAATCAGGCTTTGTCGAAGGATGGTGCGTTTTGACCCATTCAAAGTCTATACTTTATATCTTTTCTTGTGATTTGTGAATGTTACTTATGCATATATGTGTGTATTTGTATTACAGTTTGGCTATGCTCTGCTGTTGTTGCCTCTTGGAAGCTTGCTTTTGATTGGAGGAAAAGATGATATATGCCGTTGACCTTCGTCTTGAGGATTGATGCAGCCGTATTCTATCCAAAATTTATTTAAAAATGTTAAGAAGACGTGTTTGATCAACATTTTAGATTTATTTTCTTCTGGTTATATGTTTCTGTATATGTGTGCTCACGTTCTGTGTGTGTGTGTGTGTTTTGTTTCTGTTCTTTATTTTTTTTTGTTGGTTATGAATTCAAATTTGACTTCAGGTCAGGTTAATTTTATTTTATTGACTACTGATTCAGAGCATGCTGCCCATCTTTTGTATATGTAAAAATGTTTTGTCACTTTTGATGTCGTGCTCTTAGTCAATAATGGCTTCTTCATACAGCTCAAGAGATAATGCAAATTTAAGAAGACCGAGTTTGGGGAGAAACCTACCGGTGGCAACGGTATTTGGGAAAGTTCCCAAACTTCCTTCGCGATACGACAATTGAATAGTACATGGCAGATAGACTCATCCTCTGTTCCACACGAATTACATGTTGCATCGATTTGGATACCCCGAGTTTGCAGACGTTCCTTGACAGCCAAAGCTCCGCTTAGAGCTCTCCACATGAAGTGTTTTATTTTCGGCACTGTCTTAGTTTTCCACAGATTATTTTTTTTATTTGTCAAATGGTCTTTTTAATTTCTTATTCTATTTTAGAGTTGAACTTTTTATTTATCAAATGATCCTTTTTATTTTAAATAATTATATTTATGACTAAATTTTTTATTTTGATTTATTTTTTTAGCAGTCAAATCCTATGCCACCTAAACAGCAATGCGATTCCCAGCATCACATATACAAAAATGTCGAAAAAAATCTTGAAATAAATAATCATCACATTACATTATGTTCTCTAAATGTTCCACCTCAATGCATTTGTCAAATGCCCAAGAAAAATACGCTTTTTCATAACATGTATGGTAATAATTAAAGAGTATCGTGATATCCATCAATAAGTAACATAACAAATACTAAAATTAAAGATAAACAACATAGCAAATACTGAAATTAAAGATAAATTAAGCAACATAAAATAAATTCAAACAACAAAGACTAGTGACTTAATAATCCGGTAAATTGATTCCGGATCCACCAAGATTGTTAAAATATTGTCCAAACGAAGTAGATGAAGGAGAAGCTTGTTGACCCCCCCTCTTTTGTAAAATCCGTACTTGTTCAGCCTGAATATATGCACGAATATGTGGATCTTGTACGGAATTTAAGTCACAAAATTAAATTTTGTTTTCCTCATTCATCTCTTTCAAAGCATAATTCTGATCTTGAATCTCCAACTGATGTTGTCTTTGTGCGCTTGTCGTCTTTAGTTGCTCCAAAAATTGCATATTTCCTTCTTTTAAGGTGTTGATAACCGATGTTGTTTGATCTTCTATGTTTTGTTATTTATATATGATGTAATGTAATTTTTTATTAATTTTTTTGTTTATAAAATAATATCATAATTTATGGAATTTTTGAAAAAATTAAATAAATGGGGTCAAATTATAAAATTTATAAACAAAAAGATATTAGTAATAAATAGAAATAGAATATACTTTAGAATATTATTTTTAGAGTAAAAGATAGAGTATTCTTTTTAGAGTATTTTTATGGTCTAAGGGAACAAAATCTTTATTTTATAGTAAAAGTTAGAATATTATTTTTAGAGTAAAAAATATAATATTCTTTCTCTATTTTATAGTTCCTCTATTTTCTGTTCCTCTATTTTATAGTAGAAAATAGAAGAATACATTGGAGATGGTTTAAGGGAACAAAAATAAGCAATCATCACGGTCCAACTATATTTCAAAGTATTTATTTTTCCTGTCTCAAACTTTTATCTTTCACACCCAGTCATCCACCATTCCTTGTCTGTCCACATTCACTAGGTGCCATTTACGAGAAAATTACTATTAACTTGAACTCGCAAATTAACCAAGTTGTTGGTGGTCGGGTGGTTCCCTTCCTGTGGTGAGTGTCGGCCCTGTTGGTCTAGGCCAGGGATCGATTCTCCGCGGGAGCGGAATTACCAGGACAAGCACTTGGCCAAGTGAGGCATTATAAGTGGGCTGTGTCACTCCCACCCGGGAGATTAGTCTGGGCCTTTGGGCTTGGAATTACTCCCGGGGACCGAAAGACATCAAAAAAAAAAAACTTGAACTCGCATAGTAACACATAATTTCATATATGAAAAGAAAAAAATAATAATCCTGAATGGTCTAGATTCTTAAGGGTGCGTTATACATTTGAATAAAATTTTAAGGCGAATTTGTATACTGGATAAAAATATAGAGCTCCAATTGAGCTCCATCAAAATCGATACATCAGTTTGCATAGTTGAATGAGGTGAGAGAATCGAACATTACATGACTTGATGTGTTATGATTTATTAACGCCTTACTTAACATGCATCTCAGCATGATAGGAGTTGTTCAAAGTGTGGTGCTCTAGAGGAATCGATAAACTATCTTTATATTTTAATGTCCCCCAACTTTACAAGTTTGAACTATTTCGGACTTTACATTTCTTCCGGGTTTTTTCTCGAGTATATGTATCTAACGAAATATAAATTTCCTATTTTGGAAAACAAAAGAGTTATGTCTGAACCACATAAAGACATATCATTGGATTATATGATACATATGAAAAGTAAATAATGATAAAGTGTCAACGAAAAAAAAATTGACACACTTCGGGTTTGATTGGTAGCATACATTGCGTTTGGAGACGAACCACTCTGATGGCTTTAAATCATCGAGGCGGTTGAAACGAGCGGTTGAAAGGAGAGGTTGGACAAAGCGTTTGAAATGGTCGGTTGAACCTTATTTTCAGTGGTTGTAAAGCCCTTTCCAAACACTCCAAAACATGAGCGCTTGCATGTAAATGGTCGTTTGAATCCTTTTTTATATATTTTTTTTACTTGTAAAAAAAATTTGGATTTTGTTTTTTTGGTTTGATACTTGTAATTTGAGGTTCGGCTATTTTGGATGATGATTTTAATGATGAAGTGAGTGAGCATGAAAATGCACAGAGACAAGACGCAAATAATGAAGATGATAACAATGATATTGAAGACTCTGTAGCAACGACTGACGGAGCATATATGGCAACAATTCGTAACCAAATTACATATATGTTATGAGCAGATCATAGATGAATGATGCAAATTATTATCACAGTTAGAAGAGTTGTTATTTAGCATTATGCAAAATATGATTTCAAAAATTATAATTGTAATCTATGTTTATTCAGATTTCATATCATGAATTTTAAACTATATATTATTGCATCATTTTATAAATAATTATCTAAACAAAATTCGACTTAATAATTTTATGTAATTAGACTATTCAGTCTCGGCAATGTTACCAATCAAGCTTAATATTGAACTGCCCTATGTTACCAAACTGTCTTTTCAAACCACTATCTCTAACCGCCCTTTTCCAACCCTCTTTTCTACACCTGCTCAAAATTCTTTAACCGCCTTGTTTAAACGTGGTCACCAATCAGACCCGAAATTTTGCTATTCTTGAAGCGGAAAGTTGGAGGATCGCAAACCAAAATGAATGCAAAGAAGAGGTAGAAGCTCCACAGGGCCAGGACGACACGAGAGTCTCCCCCTTGGCTCCCTGAATCCCGACATGCCAAATCGATGTCTCATAGATCAGTTATGAACCGCTTAACGTTGTAGGGTGGTATCATAGGGATTACATGGGACAAAAGATCTTCGAAATGCAAGGATGCGACAGAAGCCTCTCGGCTTTGCATGCTGAGATGAACAAGTTCCTCTAGGCTATGTCATGTCTAAGGGCAAAATAGATACTTTCGATGCACTTCAAAACAGATTGCTCTGACTTGGTGAACATAATCGTGAACATGATTGGGCGGTTGTTATGTGGGAGTTAAACTCCTTTTATATTTTAGAGAGGCTTTTGAGGAGTTTAGTGTATCTTTATTTTTATTGATATCGAGCCGATTCTCTTGCAAAATAGGTTAGAGTACGAGGTTTTTTTATTTTTCTATATAAGTCACACTGAATTAAAGATACGCGTTTAGTGTATCTTTATTGTTATGGACATCGAGCCGATTCTCTTGCAAAATAGGTTAGAGTACGAGGTTTTTTACTTTTCTATGTAAGTCACACAGAATTAAAGATACGAGTTTAGTGTATCTTTAGTTCTATGGATATCAAGTCGATTATCTTGCAAAATAGGTTAGAGTACGAGGTTTTTTATTTTTCTATATATGTAAGTCACACCGAATTAAAGATACGAGTTTAGTGTATCTTTAATTCTATGGATATCGAGTCGATTCTCTTGTAAAATAGGTTATAGTACGAGGTTTTTTATTTTTCTATGTAAGTTATACCGAATTAAAATTACGATTCTATGGATATCGAGTCAATTCTCTTACAAAATAGGCTAGAGTACGAGGTTTTTTTATGTTTCTATGTAAGTCACACCGTATTAGAAGCGTATATTCCACGAAACGATCATTTTACCGGCTAAACTTGATTTAATAAATGAGTTTGAAAAAACAAAAACAAAACTTCCGTATTTGAATCGAAAAAAAATAGGGTTTCTCTTTTTCTTTTTGCTCGTTGTTGTTGGACGGGTGCGTGTATTTCATTTCTATGGATATTCTTCCTTATTCTCTCTCGTCTTCTTCTTCTTCTTCTTCTTCTTCTTCTTCTTCTTCTTCTTCTTCGTTCTCTCTGCAACAATTTTAGATTCAGAATTTTGTTCCATGAAGGTCTACAGAACATCCTCTCTCTTTCGCTTCTGCTTTATCAGGCATGCTTGCTTCTTCCTTTTCTCCTTGTAAATTTCATATCTCTATTTCTCTGCGGTTTCGATTTCCCCGAACGTCCCGTTTGATTTTGATATTTTATCTCGTGCTGGTTTTGGGTTTTGTCGTAATCTCTGGCATTTATAAGTCATTAATGCAATTGAAGAACTTGGGGATTTTCATCCTTTACCGTCGTCTCTTGTACATCTCATTTTGTTCACCAATAAAATCGCGATTTCTAAAGTATTCCTTTTTTTGTTGGTGATGGTTTCATCTGTTGACAGAGAAAAGAAGTCGAGACATTAGAAGTTTTTGTTGCTGTTGTGGTGTGTTTCTGGAGAATTTGTGATTTGAATAAACTTGTGAATGGGAGCCCCAAAGCAGAAGTGGACACCTCAAGAAGAAGGAGCTCTTAAATCTGGAGTGCTCAAACATGGAACTGGAAAATGGCGTACCATACTCTCAGATCCTGAGTATAGCTCAGTTCTGAATTCTCGCTCAAATGTGGATCTCAAGGTAAAAACGCCCCCCAAAAGAAAAAACTTGAAAGAGACTATAGAAACTTACATTGTTGCTCGAAACACTTAACAGGATAAATGGAGAAATATAAATGTAACAGCTATATGGGGATCTAGGAAGAAGGCTAAGCTTGCACTTAGAAGGATTCTTTCGTCGGGTCCTAAGCAGGATGATGATAACACTACAGCTCTTACCATTGTGGCTCTGGCTAATGCTGATGATGGAGGACAACAGATTGATCCAACATCTCCTCCCGCAGTTTCGTTTGAACCACCAAGGTTTGGCGTCTTCTTTTATTGTATGAGATATCTGATGCTGCGAATGTTAAATATAGGAAGAGTGCGGCAAAAATATATGTGTTTGTGTATGTCATGAAGCATAGAGGCGTACTTTAGTCTAAGTTTCTCTGGAACAAAGATTTGAGCTCTTACATGTTTGTTGTAGTGTGGATAAGATTATCTTGGAGGCCATTACCAACTTGGAGAGACCTGACGGAAAATCGATCTTGCTTTATATGGAGGTACTCTTTAAGCATTCCTTTTATGTTTATTCGTTGGCCCTGTATTTAATTAGGGATTGCTGCATCTATTCAATTATCAAGGACTTAATGTAGCTGTAAATTTTTCAGGAGAATTTCAAGATGCAACTGGATATGAAACGGCTTGTGACTTCAAGACTAAAGTATCTGACAAATGTTGGAACATTAGTTAAGGTAAAAAGACACACTTTGATCAAAGTTTCTGCTTACAAAATCACATTTTTTTCAGTACTCACTTAACGATGGTTTTCTTGCGTTTGTTCTCGCCTTTTAGATAAAGCACAAATACAGGATTTCTTCTAACTATATGGCAAACAAGGAAAATTCTCCAAATCCCGAGGTAGATGGACAGTTATTTATGATAAAGGGCATGACAGAACAAGAAGCTGCTGCAACCGCTGCAAGAGCAGTGGCGGAAGCAGATTTTGCAATCGCAGAAGCTGAAGAAGCGGCAAGAGAGGCAAAGGAAGCAGAAGCTAAAGCTGAAGCTGCCTTCATTTTTGCAAAAGCGGCGATGAAATTTTTGAAGTATAGTATGCGTAGCCAAACTCGGTAAGGGTAAGTTTAGTTCTTCACAAACAGAACAAAAGCCATATCGTTTTTGATATATCTCCATTTTTCCGCACAGATAGTGAAGGGCACAATGTCAAGTTTCAATCTTACATCTAAAGTGATATAATCGCTGCAGTCTTTTCTTGGTTAGTAACAGCGTAAATTCAGCTTGTAATGTCTCATAACTCAGACGATTATGTAAAACCTCATTTCTTTTTTCTTTTTTTCTTCTGTTGATCTGTTTTTGCTAGTAACTTCACAGGTTCATTTTGAAACTGGTTTAATGAAGGCCCTAAAATTATAAACTGAGACGCTTGTTTTTGCTGTTTCCAAAATTGCAAATGCTTAAGAATATAGAAAACAATCCACATCTAATATACAGAGACAAGACTGGGCCAACCAGACCAAGAAAATAAAAGACAAACTCTTGCTTCTCACGAGAAAAATTGTCTTCAACCATCATCGTCATCAACCAGACAGCACAGGAAGACTAAGAAGATCAAGAAGAGAGAATATATGTTCTTGGTGACGATTAGTTCTTTGATTTTGAATGCTTAACGAGCCAATCAATGACCTGATCAATGTTGGTAGAGTTCTTGCAGGATATCATGAAACAGCAGACTTCTCTATCTGTAAGCGACGTAAGCCCCCTGAAAACACAATGGAATATAAAAAACACGATCAGATCGAGCTAAATATTGGTGTCTTTTGTAATGTTCAGATGAGGAAACAGCTATACATTTCTTCAGTTAAGGCTTCTTTGGACAGAGCTCCAGGTTTGTCAATTTTGTTCCCAAGAACCAGGAGAGGGATACCGTTAAGCGAAGTCTTGCTCAACAAATCATGGAGTTCACTTTTCGAGACACTTAGGTTGTCAGGATCTGCAGCATCAACTACATACCTGGAAAAGGACTCAACATAAACAAAATTGCGGGAGATATAAAGAGAATAGAAAATTGATCCTTACACAATCGCAGAAACAGCGCGGCAATAACGTTCCCACATGCTGCGGAATCTTGGTTGACCTCCAAGATCCCATAGTTTGATTGTAACATTTCCTTTTGTCACTTTCCTCATGTTAAACCCGACCTGATAAAAAGAATCTCTTTATGCTATTCCAAAAACCGAGTATAAATAGTGTAACGCTTACCGTAGGAATCATGTCTTCACTGTATCCACCAGTCTAAACAAGAAAAAAAGATGAGAGTAAATATCAGATCCCCAACCACCATCAACCGAGTGTTAGGAGAATATAAAAAGGGGGGAAGCATACTTACTGCAACGACATTGACAAGTGATGTCTTCCCTGCATTTTGAAGTCCTATCAAAGAAAGCTCCATTTCTTGCTTAAAGAAGAGGCTGCAGAAGCACATCGAACCAAACAAATGAGTAGGTCCAGTCGAAATACCGATTTGAACACTTTTTTCCAGGTCCCAAATAGAACACAGAGAGACATAATTGTGGACCAACCAACAGAAGCAATCTTTTAGATTTAGAAACCTGTTCGACACTATGTGCCTTGAGAAAAAAACAAAAACACATTTCCCAAACTAGATTGAAATTACACCGATAGATTCTTCCTTCACTTGAAAGATGTTCTCAATTCTTAACTAGACCGAGTGCTAAACCCAAATCAATCGCATGATAGATTCTCAATTCTCTCCCACATGGCTAAAATCTAAAAGACGGATTCTCGTTGTCACCACAGAAGAAGAAACGTATATAGCCTAAAACACTACACTTGGCGATCAAATCCAAACGGGTAGACCTCAAGGTCACATCAGATTCTTGAAGTTTGTCACTTTAAAAAGGTAAAAATTACAGAATATGGGAAGTAGAACCCTGTCAAAATCAGCTTCACAGACCAAATTAGAACCAGACAAGATGATGTAATTTGGTTGCTAGATGATTTAGTTTCCAGAAAAAGCCAAAATAAATCCCGATTTCTTCGTTGAAGGTAATGAATTCGAGTAAAAAAGCAAGAAAGAAACTCAAAAATTCGATTTCGGCTCAAGATAATCAGACGAAGAAGAAACTCTCACCTACGAAGCCAATTGAGAAAAGCTTCCCATAACCCCATTGATGATTCACAGAAGAAACTCCGAAACTAAAACAGATCCGCCTGTTAGAATTCTCCTCCACTGATCTCTTTCGAGGGCTAAAAGAGAAGCTTCTTCTCCTACTGATGATCCTCTCGATGATATCTGTCTCCAGATACGGCAGATTAAAACAGTAAATCTGAACCGTTTAAATTTTCTTCTGTTCTACGTAATCAACGGTCTCGATCTTGTTAGAATTTCATTATCGGGACCGTTAATCATAGGGTGCTATTTAAATAATTCATTTATTTATTTTATATTGGACTTACCACTCGCGTTAAAGAAGCGCGTGATGAACACGTTCGTCCATAGTTTTGGGCCGGTGCCGTCAGAAAATTGGCGGTGATTACACGTATATGTTTATGGGTTCTTTGTCATGGGCTTTTAATTGACCCACTAGTAATGGGCCGATCTAGATATAATTTCACTATATTGATTAATTTTCTGTGTTTTTTCTTTTTCGCACTTTTCATTCCCATTCATTAATCTTTACTAGGAGAAGACCCGCGTGTACACGCGGGTTTGTATATTTTATATATATTTTTTAAATTATGTTTAGTATAATATTATATATTTGTTATTTAATTTTAGGGGTTAATTTTTTTATAAAATACCGTAAAAGAAACAACTTGATTCGAGAGATAGCATAGTATGTTTCATGTAAATATATAGAAATTGTTTGAATTTATATGTTCACTCATTTGCTATGAGAAATTATATTATATCATGTTTAATAAAAAGTTTTAAATGTTGTAGTAATAATAAAGCCTTTTCCATAATAAAGCTCCACTCTTATGTCTGTCTTCAGCTAAAAAGAAGGAAAAAGATCGATTGTTAGTTGTACATTCTTTTTTCACACTTCATTAGCTATAATTTATTGTGATCCATAATAAAAAATATTTCTATCCATTGTGATCTACGATTTCAATGATTTTGGCTTGGCAGATAACCTCTTTTTCCTGTGATAGTGTTTAATTATTATTTTTTCTAAGTAGAATACATAATCAAAAACATATTACTCTACTAATAATTATGGATTGTTTTAGTACCTGTTGTTTACCATTGGATATATAATCCAAAATTTGGGGAATTGTCCAAGTCTCAAATGTGTTTGTGATGTTCTTGTCTTCTTCAACAGTTGCTTGAACAGAACTATCTTTTACTCCCACGCTTTGACCAAAATTATGAGATGGTTAGGAACTTATTTTTACGAAAATGTATTATAGAATTGACTATTTTAAACTTGAATTCAGCAATTTTACCTTGCCATAAATGTTTGTACCGCTTCTAAATCGTAATTAATATAGAACTTTGTTGATCCACTGGAGCTTAGTTGGAGTTTTCCTAAAATCAGAGATGTTTAGCAAATGGAAATGTGATTTAAGATATAGTGTTGCAAAGTAGTGATTTAAAGGGGTTTACCTGCGAATTTCTTTGGGTTCAAACACGTCGCCACAATTACACTGCTTTTGCGATCAGTTTGATGAAAAAGTTTGCGGAATGAAGATGCTTGATCATCCCATAGCGTCATTCTTACAGTTACGCCACTATAACATTGGTTTACGGGAAAAATTGTGTTATTTCATAGTATTATATTGTTATTTTTTTTAGCAAACATATTATAGTGTTATTGTATTTCAATTTTAAAGAGATATATAGAGATTAATGGCCTTACTCTTCTAGCAGGAGAAGGACAACAATCTTTTGTTTTGACTTTGTGTCTTCGAGATTTGATCCTTGGACATGTAACACTTTTCCAACAATATCTGAAAACATTTGTTAGTATAATATATAATTTTTTTTGGTGCAAACGATAATAATTACCAGGCAGTTGCAAGTTGGTGTCAGCAAGAGCTTCAAACTCCGAATACGTGCGCAATCTGAATTTTTCTTCCTTGATAGTAGGAAGCACATCATCAGGTATTTCAAGTATTTGAGTTGCGTCCGTAAACCGGATTAAGAATTGGTTGTCTGTTATGTTATAGTGACTATAACTCGGGACTACTTCGAATTGGGTGACAGAGTACAGATTTCCATCTTTAAGTAGGCTTTTGAATCTATCCATCCGTCGATGGTAAATCGAAGCTTGCACAAGAGTATCCTATTTGAAATAATTTAAAAAGGAGCTTACGTGAGGTTATGCACAAATATTAATACAATTTTAAATTGTAAAAATGATTTTTAAGTAAGCGAATGCCGTACCTTTTCATCCAAGAATAGTAGGTCAAAACTCATAAGTGCTCCATTTTGTTTGAAATTTCGAACTTCCCAAGAACGCAATAGACGGACAACTATGTTTTGGTTGGAATTACCTTGCTCCAGTTTTTGTAACGGAATTGATGTGTGAAGTATAGAACCAAGATTATGTTCTTCCATAGCTATTTGTTACGAATCTGTAATAGAAAGGAAGCCAATCAATGAGTTTCAATACTTTGTTTGATAAAAAATGAGATGGTTAATTGTAAGTCTCATATCCTTACGTAGAATGAGAGGGGAGAATAAAGATTATGTGAGTGGATAGATTTTTTTGAGGGTATTTATAATAGTTTTGTGGTTTGTGGTTTAGATTTGAGGTGACTGTTCGATATGAGAGAAACATAATAAAGAGACACTGAAATGTGGACAGTCAAAGTTTTATGATTTTGAGATAATATTTAATATGAGGTATAGCAAATGTATCATAGTAAAAAAATAATGGAAAGGGATAAATGCAATGTACGACAATAAATATTTTAATTGTGGGTGAATTATTGTAAATTGATTAAATTATTCAGTGAACAATCGTTTGGGTGGAGCTATAAAAAGAGGGTTTTGGGTAACTTTTATTTCAAAACAAACAAATAGAAATTCTCTATACAAAAACATGAAACGCAACAATTGTAAAACAAGTCTTACCATGTTACCATATGACATGTTAATGGTTATACTAACAAAAGTTGCTTCTTTTTCTCATCTAGACTTAGGATCTTGCATGTTGACATGCAAGACGTTACGTGGAGTCTCGAAGTATCCAGAAGTTTTACGAAGTCTTTCTTTAGATGCTATCATCTTACCACCTTATGAGAGAGTACCAAATGAGATGAAGCTATTGGAAGAGTGTGCAGAGAATGGTAATTTACATGCGATATTTTTATGTGGTTTATTTAATTTCTTCCACCTTAAGAATGTGGCCAAAGGTTTGAAGCAACTATGCATGGCGGCTCAAGAAACTCATTCAGAAGCAATGTACTTGTATGGAATGATCTTACTCATTGAAGGGGATTTCAATGAGGGTTCAAACTATCTAACTCAACTATGGAGAAATCAAGGACTACAAACGGTGAGGCAATGTCATATGAACGTTCGGCGGGTTATTTTAGAGATGAGTGTGAGGCAGTACTGAGAATACGACATTCTACTTAGTCTAATGGAAGTTGGGGAAGATTGTGAGGATGGAAATCTCGACGAAGTGTGCGACGAATGTTTCATTCGCAAGGAAATTTATCGTTTCATGGAATACATGAATTGAAATATGTTTAAGTTTGTTGTTTCTTTGCAGGACACATTTTTAGATTTTTAGTTTTATTTATTTAAATGGAAACACATATATAAATTTTATAGTTTTTTTTATCTAAATTTCTATTTTTTCATAGTTGTTATTGACCAAATACAAACCTTAGTTGGAAATCGTATTTACCTTTGCCATAGGGTAGAGACTAAGGGACTAAACTCGTATTTACCTGCAAAATGGCAGAGAGAAGGGAAATGGGATGAGGAGAAAATCATTTCACACCAATATACAACAAATTAATCATAATAGCTGTTAAAGATTTAAAACTTGACATACAAAAAGGCGACACAAACATGAAAAACTTACTGCACACTTAGAATACCAATAACATGTACAGCTTCATATAAAAGAATTCAGAAACCATATATCTTCTGAATAATGCAAAAACCAGTAAAAGAGATAGACGTGAAACAAATAAAAGAATATTAGAAAAAAAATTACAATTCATCAGAACACAAAGATAAACAATGTCCGATGCTCTTAAGGTCGCTAGAGCTCAATGTTGCGACTAAATCGAAGCATCTTACTAATTACGGTGAAGATATCGAATTTGCAATTTCCATGGTAAAATTTAAGGAGATTGTGCAAAAAGGGTTACTCACGTTGTCTGGAACTGATCCTGAAATCTTCATCTTCTTGCATTTCCCAGAGATTTTACAATCGTCGACGTCGCATTGCGTCTTATTCTTCTTCTTCATCGCAACCCGCGATCAGATTTCCAGATCTTGAAGCTGGTGCCGATCACTGTCAATTCACTCCTCGAAAACCAAACCAGATCCTTCTCTCTTCCTCATCCACACCGTCGGCTTCCGTTACGTTTCTTCTCCTCTCCCTCTTCTCCGGCACTGGTTTCTTATTGTACGAACTCCGCGTCGCGAGCGGCTGTTCAATGTTTCAACAGAGCTCCGCCTAGGGTTTAATGTTTTTCTCAATTGTAAGCCCAATTTCAAAGTTAAGCCCATGTCAAAGTTAGTAATCCAAAGTTAAGCCCATGTTTCAACGGAGCATTATTAATCGAGAGAGAAAGCACATGTCAAAGTTAAGCCCAATTTGGAGCATTGTTAAGGTAGAGAGGAAGCCCATTTTTTTTTTTTTAAAGCTGAGCTGTCATAAGCAGGGAAGCTGATGTGTCAGTCTCTTGTGAGACCTACCCAGTCTTTATATAATAGATTGCCTCAAAATTATGACATTATCCACTATGTTTACTAAATTACTACTAAATTCATATTTTATTTTCTAAAATTTATAATAATAATGATTACTTATTTATTAACTGTTAAGTTTTTTATATTTTTTTTATGAATTACTACCTATATTAGGTAATTTTTTTTTGCTCCAATATTTAAATTAGGGTAAGTTATTTGACTAGTGTATCTATCTTATAACTACATTTACGAACATGGTTGAATGAAAAGGAGAAAACAACATTATGGTGAATCGGAATAAGTTATGTGAACTACATTTAAATATGGAAACCTATAAATTATTAAAACTTCGATTCATTTAACCCTCTTATATTTTTGGCTTCTTTAACTGTAAACATATTAAAATGAACAGCGAGAGACAATAAAAGGTTAAAAACGAATTGGTCAACCACTAAAGCCGTTAGGTTTAACACTTTTTTGTTGCATGGATAATTATCCAATTGTCGGGGGAAAAAATGAAAGAAAAAGTATCCAATTATTGATTTAGAGAAAAAATAATAAAAAATCATAATAAAACAAAACTTTAGGGGCCAAAACATGTAATTAATAGTTTATATCAGTGTCATCACTGGATCACAATCCAAATTTAACTCCGTTCGTGTGTGATTTACAGATGATAGTAAAATTACAGAACTCTTACACAAAATTTTGAAGTTTTAGGATTTAGGTCTATATTTGAAAAACGGACAAACTTTTAATAATATATGCAAATCATAAAAATTGTATAAGTTATTTATTTATAGATGTTTAACATTGGTCTTAAGCTGAGCCTAGATAACACAAGAAACCAAAAAATATTACTCCTTTTGTAAGAGATATCAGACACTACCAGAAGTTATCTTTCAAAAACAGAAAAGTCAGCATTATATCTTAATTTCAACAAAACTTAAGGAGCTGTTAGGCTTATTAGCCTTAACACACGACTCTAACCATTCTGGAAACAGTGGAAATAAATAACAATCGAATCATGGTAAAATATAGAGTTTGTTTGGCAATTCGGACCAAACTACTTAGAATACAACCATGGTAAATATGTAGAGTTTGTTTGGATAAAATATAAATAACAATTGGTTAATTCGTCGGGATGTAAAGATCAATAATGCGTTTTAAAAACATTGTTTTAATCCATGATCTATTTACAGTCAGTCCATTAAAATTATGAGTGATCTATTTTGACACTTATAACCTATTTACATTCAATATATTAGGATTATAAGTCATGGGTGATCCATTTGATCCATTGTAACACATCTACTTTTATGAAACTACTTAGAATACAATTGTGGGAAACTTAATGAAACTACTTAGAATACATTTGAACATATTATTTACGGACATTAATTGGAATACCTTTTTTTTTTTAGGTTGAACAAATTGGAATACTATTTTAATTTTAAAGCTGTTTTAAATTACAAGATTCGGTGTTGACCCAAAAAAATTACTACAAGAATTGGTAATGTAATTAGCATTAATGAATGGGTGATTTTGTGGACAATCATGGAGAAATATATTAAGTGGACAATCATTACATTTCTTAATGAAAGATGAACAGTTAAATAACCAGAACGACAAGATCCCAAGAAACACAAAAACCAGAAACTCATCAGACGAGTAAAGAGAACTATCGACCTCGTCCTTTTGGTCGCACGTCTGAATCATCATCAAAGACCCCTCTTTGTCCCCGTGACAGATCCTTCTTAACCAAACGTCACCGACCCAATCCTTTTATTTCCCCGAATCTAGTTCCTGGCTTCTGTAATCACGTTCCCAAGTTCGAGCTTCTTCTCCGGAGAATCTGAAACAATTGCTAATCGAAATTTGGTTTTTGTTTCCGCCATTGCTCACTTCGGAGAAAGCTAAGGTATTGAGAATCTCCAGGATTATTACATGTCGGAAAATTCTGCTCCGGCTGGTCTCTCAGGTGAGATCCCGAGGACTTTTGTCTCCTAATTTTCTGTGTGAACTTCTTGTTCATCTCCCGCTGGAAATTAGTTGTCTTTATGGTCTAGATTCTAATTGTTGGGATCTAATTGTGCTTAATTAACCTGCTGAATTGACGAACATTGCATTAACGTAACTCATCAAATCGGATGAGATTCTATTTAACCGGTTTGATTATCTGCCAACGAACACTACAATTTGATGAATGTGGAACCCACATCTGTTCTAGGACATGTTCCCAAAAAGAGGAATTAGGCCACAACAAATCTATTTTGCATAATTAGAACAGTTTCTTTTAACTGAAGACAACATTTTGCTTATGTGTTTTTGTTTGGGTGTGTTGGAATCTGAACAGGTTGTGTACTGTGGAGATAAATCTTGGAAGGAAGGAATAAAAAATGGGGATGATGAAGAACAAACACAACAAGACACCAAAGTCTTTGCGTTGTTCACCGTTTTCTTTAGTATCGACATTTGTGGGATGTGTTTTCATGATTCACCTAATCATGTTATATAGCAGAAAATATAGTGTAGATCTCCAAGTTTCTTCTCAGTTACTAATCCACCATCCGATTGTCCGCGAGCTCGAACGAGTTGAAGAAGAGAACATTCACATGCCTCCTCCTAGGAAGCGTTCTCAGCGTGCAATAAAGCGGAAACCCAAAAGACCAACCACCTTAGTCGAAGAGTTTCTCGACGAGAATTCGCAGATTCGCCATCTTTTCTTTCCCGATATCAAATCCGCTATTGGTCCCTCCAAGGATGCTAATGATACATTGCCTCACTTCTTCCCCGGGAAAATTTGGTTGGACACGGAAGGGAATCCGATTCAAGCACACGGTGGTGGCATTTTGTATGACGAAAGATCTAAGATTTACTATTGGTATGGCGAATATAAAGATGGACCAACTTATCATTCTCACAAGAAAGGACCAGCTCGAGTAAGTTACTACTTACCTTTTCTTTCTTTCTTTCTTTAGAATTAGATTGTGAAAGCAGTTTCTTGGATTTTGTTTCAGGTTGATATAATCGGTGTTGGATGCTACTCGTCGAAAGACTTATGGACATGGAAAAACGAAGGCGTTGTGTTAGCAGCCGAAGAAACAGACGAGACACATGACTTACACAAATCCAATGTTCTCGAGCGACCTAAAGTGATGTACAATTCAGATACAGGGAAATACGTGATGTGGATGCATATCGACGATGCAAACTACACTAAAGCTTCGGTTGGTGTAGCCATTAGCGATAACCCAACAGGTCCATTCGATTACTTATACAGCAAATCGCCACACGGATTCGACAGTAGAGACATGACTCTCTTCAAAGACGATGATAACACCGCCTACTTGATATACTCGTCAGAGGACAACAGCGTGCTACACATCGGTCCTCTAACCGAGAACTACCTCGATGTGAAGCCGGTTATGAAGAGAATCATGGTGGGACAACACAGAGAAGCTCCAGCTATCTTCAAACACCAAAACACTTACTACATGATCACATCCGGTTGCACAGGATGGGCACCAAACGAAGCATTGGCTCATGCCGCAGAGTCGATAATGGGAAGTTGGGAAACGTTAGGGAATCCGTGTGTTGGCGGGAACAAGATTTTTCGGTTGACGACGTTTTTCGCGCAGAGCACGCATGTGATACCTTTACCTGGTGTTCCTGGTGCGTTTATATTTATGGCGGATAGGTGGAACCCGGCGGATTTGAGGGATTCGAGGTATTTGTGGCTACCGTTGATAGTTGGTGGACCGGCTGATCGGCCTCTTGAGTTTAATTTCGGGTTTCCGATGTGGTCGAGAGTTTCTGTATATTGGCATAGACAATGGCGCTTGCCTTCAGGAGGAGGGAAGAAGATTGCTTAAACAAAGACGAAGCTTTTCACTTTGTCTCTTCTTCTTTCCTTTTCTCTGTTGTCTTGCTGCTCATTGTTGTTGTTGTTGTTGTTGTTTTAAACAGACACTATAGGCCCTTGTGAATACAGATCACTTTGAGCATAGTATGAGTTCTGTTACTTTTCTATTTAAGGGAATCCGGTTTTAGTTCGGTTTTATTGAAATCCCGACTTGAGTGTTTCAATTTGGGTCGGGTCAAATTAAACCCGACCCGAAACCGGAAAAAGGGTTATCTACTTTTTTAATTGCGCCAATAAAATTAGGTCACCCGCAATAAACCCTTGACGACGTTCTTCTGCCGGCTGTTACGGAGAGAGTTTTTTTACGGCGACGGTGTAGGAATGGCTGATCGGGAGAGAAGTGGCGGAGATAGCAGCAGCGAAGAGGAAGATCCCAAGTGGAAAGCCGCCATCAATTCGATAGTCACTACCACCGTTTACGGCACGAAACCCGCAGCTACTCAATCACATGAGGATGGAGATTTTCGACACAAACCTAAAAAGCTAACACATGCCCAGATCAAGGTTAGTCATTACTTAGACGTTTCTCATATGTAATGCGAATTTCATGTACAAGTAGCTCTTTATGATATCGCAATTAAAAATTCAAGTAGGCTTTGTTTAAGAGTTTCAATTGCAAGAACTTTTCGAAGGAGCTATTGATCAGAAAGTTGCAAAATTTGAGTGCTCAGTGTTTCTTAAACTCTTGTTCATGGTGTTTACTACTTTGTCTACCTCTAATCTTTGTTCATGCTAATGCTATAGTTAGTTATGGCTTCATTAAAAACAGGTTAAGAAGCTTTTGAATGAAATGGTGGAGAATACTCTAGACTTTGTGAAAGACACTGTCAATGTTCCCGAGGATAAACCGGAGAATGACTGTGGAGTTCGATTGTTTAAGCGGTGTTCCACTGGCATAATCTTTGATCATGTAGGTTAGTCAACATCTCTTTCTCTGAGATTCCAGAATCTGAATTTTGTTAATCCGTTCGAGGAACTTATTCTCCTGTTAACCAGATGAGCTTGAAGGACCCAAAAAGAAGCCTAATTTACGCCCTGGTAGAGGAGTTGAAGGAAACTCTAAAGAGGTTATCTAAAACACGTTTTCGCTTCAAGCATTGTCCTGTTTTTAGCGGATCATATAGCTAATTGGGTTTTTTTTTTTAAATGGTTACTGCAGTTTAAGAAACGAATAAAATCAATCGCTGTTGACGGGTCGGATGTTTTATCTGCTGCTATAGAAGCGGCTGCAAAAGCCTCAGCTAGATTAGAGGCGAAGGAAGCGGCTGCAAAGGCTAAAGCTAAGAAAGAGGAAGAAAGAGTTGCGGAATTGAAGAAAGTGAGAGGAGAAAAATGGCTACCTTCCGTTGCACGGGAATTGCAGGTAATTTATATGGTCTCTCATCTTTATGTTTCACTCTTGTGTAAGTTGTGTTAGTAGTTAACAAATCTCACTGCAGCTAAACAAAAAAGCAACATGGAGATCTGCAAAATCGTAAAGAATCCATCTATCCACTGATCAATTTTGGAGGTAAACAACGGAAATCTCATTACTTGCAGAAACATAGAACCACCCTTGGCTACAAAAAAATTACTGAAAGAAGATTATGTAAGAGAGAGGAGAGAGGGATCATTTGTTGTTGATGTAGTGAGAATGAAGTTCTTGAGAGATGTTGTCATCTTCGTTGTCTTTGATCCAGATGAAATCTTCTAATCCATCATAAATCTCCTCGACTGCATATGCATTTTTCTTAGCTCCTTGTTTGGATGATGAAGAGAAAACATTCTTTATTCCCTTAATCAGTCTTTTCCCAAGACTCTTCGATTGCGGCTGCTGCTGCGGCGGCGGTGGTGGAGATGCTCCTCCTCGCCGGAAAGTCGTGCTCAGTGATGAAACCGATCCTCTCTCTCCCCTCTGCGTCTTGCTCGATTGGTGAACGCAATGGAAACTCGCTGATCGTGCAGAATCCATCACACTCTTTGACTTGGACTCGATGATCCGTTCGGATGTCTGTTTCTCTGATTCTTTCGATATGAATTTCTTCATCGCGTCCAGCTCTTTCTCCAAACTCTCGATCCTCGAGCTTGTGGAATCCATCGCAGCTCTTAGCCGGTAATTTTGCCGCGCCGCCGTGTCTCGTTGGAGAAGCGACCCGAGGGTTACGGAGGAGTCTCTCGCCGCGGCGGAGATCTCTCGGTGTAGGTCTCCGGCAGAAGGAGCGGCTGAGGAGGCGACGGCGTCGGCGGCGGCGGCCATTATCGAGTGGCGCGTGTTGAGCTGCTCCTGTAGCATCGCGCGTACGATAAACCTCAGGGGCATTTTAGGGTTTTGGACGGCGTGAAGCAGTAACGGCGGCGAGAGTTTGTCGCAGTCTATGGAATTACATATCTGAACCTTCTCTTCCTCCGTTATCTCTCCGTCATGCTCCTGTTAAATTTCCACCCCAATCATAAGACGACACGTAACGTAATCAAAATGACGAAATTAGCCTTTTACGTTTACCTTCACATAAGCATCAACGATTCTGTAGAGCAAATCGTGCCGCGGGAACCGCTGCTGCACGGCGTCGGCGATGACGACGAAATATCCGGCGGGAAGTATAACGGCTTCCTCGAGAAACTCGTTGACGGAGTCTCCGTCTCCGACTTCCGTCAAAGCTTCGATGCATCTTCCGACTAAAAACGCCGTCGTTTCCGACTCCGGGAGCAAGGCGAGGCATGAACGGAGAACGATCTTGATGTAGTCGACGTTGGCGAAGACGACTCGTCGGAGATAATACTCTGTTAAGTTCCTCAGGTTATCTCTAACGCCGTTATCTCCAACTTCCGTCATCAGAAGAATCTCGACGGCGACTCTCAGCGAAACGACATTGAACGGCGTTAATTCAATGTGAGCGCCGTAACAGAAAGCGGTGACTAACGAGAACGTTTCAGCCGTTATGTTTAACGGCGGTGAGAGAGTTAATTCGTTAACGCCTGTTAGGTGGCGTTTTAAATAGCCACTCCTTCTTGACAGAGGATCCTAGAGGGTAATAATAAAACATTACACATACAATAAAAGTCAAACCTTTTTGCTTATTTGCAATAAAAATCAAACCTTTTTCAAAATCGTTGAAATTTGTATTGATTTTTGATGAAACCGAGCAAATGGTAATGTCCTAGATTGGCAAACAAAACAAAAGTTTGAAAAATGTAACCTTGTGAAGATGGAACCTTGTGTCTCCCACATGCACCAACACACCAGGTTTAGAGTTATTAGCTAACGACCTGAATAAAAAAATATAGAAAAAACAAATTATGATGATACTTTTTTTTGTTGCTAAATAAAAAATTAAAATGCGGTAATTTAAGAGAAACATTACCATTTATGGACTATAGATTCAAGCTCCATTGAAGGAGAAGAGAGATTGATACGTGGTTGAGGAGAAGGAGACAAAGATGAAGAAGAAGAAGAAGAGAAGGAAGAAGAGTGATCCACGTAGTCTTCTTCTTCATAGATCGTATCTACAAACCCTAAATTTGTCCATCGCTTCATTTTTTTTTATTTTGAGAGAGAGAGAGAGAGAGGATGAAAGATGGAGAATATTTGTTTGATCTCAGAGAAGATTCGAATTCGCCGGTTAGGTTTTTGAGAGTAAAGAAGACAATGAAAACTCGCAGTGAATTGGCAATAAATGTGGAATAAATAATTTTTTTGTGATCGTTATTATATACGTGAAACTCTTTAAATGCGTTTTCCTTTTTTTGAAATAACCTTCTGTTTCATATAGAGGGACCACGTCCACATGCTCCAGATGTGTTAGTTTATACATTCAAATTTTCACGATATTTCAAATTTGCATTAAAAATAAATTAGATTGTTGTCCATATATAGTACTTCTATATCGAAGTTTGATTGGTTTTGTCTTGCTAACTAGCATATTTGTCGTAATAACCATATACAGTTTATATGAATTTGTTACCGTATCCCCGCTGAAATTCTTTTCAAGTCTATTGATCGAGGTATTCGAAATACGTGCTTCGACAGACGTTATATGCCGTGATACAGAGATGCTCTTGTTATGTGGTTCCGAGACTTCAACCGGTAATATTTTGTTCATTTGCTTCCCGGATATATCAAATCGGACGATCGTTTTTGTTTTATGCAATTTTTATATTGTCTCTTTGTATCCGTTAACTTTGTTGATATAAAATCAGAAATTTTAGGGAAAAAAAAAGAAATTTGTTAGCGCAAACAATCTTTACCAAAGAGAAAAACTAGCTTGATTGTTCGATGTTGGGGAGGAATTATTATGGTCGTTTTTTTGAAGAAATTATGTGCCAAAAGTTCATATTTTTCGGTAATTCAAAAAAGACTTAGTTTAATCGGCCAGTTCAAAAAAAAAAAATATTCTCATGATCATAACCTCACATTTTGTCATCCTAGCTTTTAATTGTCCGTTTAAACTTTTAAGTCTTTTTTTTTGATGAAATGTTAAATTTATTGATCAATCAAAAAGTTATGTACATGGAATGTGTAAGAATCGATGGTATCACATATGAAAAACCACGAAAGGAAAACAAGGGACAAAAACAACCGCAATACAAAGAATAATCAGCGAGCAAAGAGCAGGGCCGGCTCAACAAATACCAAGGTCTATGGGCAAAAAAAAAATTTTGGGGGAATTTTTTTTTTTTGGATCTTTTATGGTAGAAATTTTTTTTTTTTTGGGCCCCAAAAAACAAAAATTTAATGTAAACAAAATTGATGGGCCCCTTTTCCCCTACCCTTAAGCCGGCACTGACAAAGAGTCACCAAAGTGAGACGGCAAACCATTGTTGAAGGAAGTCACCGAGGTGAGACGGCAAACTTTTAAGTCTTTTGATGTAAAAACATATATTTTCATATTTCTAATCTTTAACAAGGATTAATTATATGGTATTTTATATCATGCAAATTTTATGTTTTCCACCAAAAAATATAAGTTGCATGATATAACCAAGCTTCTACAAATTGCATGATTTATTAATTAAAACATGAGAGATACCAATTATATAACTGCAAATTTTTTTATTTTTTTATTTTCTCTTTCGTGACACTGATTGTATCTAAGAACCCTCGATTGAATATATACTAGGATTCAGTAGCGCGGAATATTTTTTTCTTAATTTTCTTTTAAAATGTTAGAATAAATAAATTTTTATGAATTTTATAATATTTCTAATAATGATATATAGAACTGTCAATCCGGACTAACATGTCTACTTAACCCGTTTAGTAATGAACTAAAATATTATTCGGGCTAACCCACAAAAACCTATAATATTGAAAACATAACTCTAATATGCAACTCTTAATGACTATGGTTTTTGTGATCAGTCCAAACTCTTTAAAAAATAATTTTCTCGTGTGTAACTTTTTTATAAAATTAGTAAAATATTTTTCAAACTTTTGTTTTGATATATATTCAAATAAAATAATAATCATAGTGATAAATATTGCAAGATCTCAAACATATTTTTTTAGTATGTATGAATTTATTATTATTTAATAATATCATAATAATTAAGAAACTAGATAATAAATAATCTTTTTAATGAGAAATAAATATTTTTATATTCTCATCAATAATTTTAAAAGACAATTATATATTTTTGCTTTGAGTTTCAAATGCATATAGATACAAGATCAATTATGATTTTTTGTATATTAACAAAGATTATAGCTATGTTAGACCCAAAAAAGAAGAAGATTATAGATGGCACAATATGTGTGTGACTATTGACTTGCATGATTTATAAAACTACCTCATGATTAGTCATTTATCTATCACATGAGAGAGAGATTCACAATCTTTTTTTACCAGGCCAATTTACTTTTCTCTTATTAAAGAGACGAAGAATTTCTAAAAATGTATGGGCCAAGTGTGCAGTTTCTATAGGTAAGGCTCATAATCAAAGCCCATTTGTAACAAAGCCCTAACTTTCGAGTAAAACCTAGCTCTGTGCTCTGTACAATACTATATAAGCTTTGTTTACACTCTCATTAGCTTCATCGTTCACAGAAAAAAACCCTAGAGAGAGTTTCTCCATTCCCAAAAAACCGGCGGCGAAGATGAAGTACAACCCTCGCGTGACCTCCTCTCGCAGGAAGTGCAGGAAGGCTCACTTCACGGCCTCATCAAGCGAGAGGCGTGTGATTATGAGCTCGCCGCTCTCCACCGACCTTCGCCAGAAGTACAACGTCAGATCCATGCCGATCCGCAAGGACGACGAGGTGCAGATCGTTCGTGGGACTTACAAGGGACGTGAAGGAAAGGTCGTCCAGGTCTACCGTCGCAAGTGGGTGATTCACATCGAGAGGATCACGAGGGAGAAGGTGAACGGAACCACCGTGAACGTCGGTGTTCAACCGTCGAAAGTGGTGATTACGAAGCTCCGTCTTGACAAGGACAGGAAATCGCTCTTGGAGAGGAAGGCTAAGGGTCGTGCTGCTGCGGATAAGGACAAGGGAACCAAGTTCACTGCCGAGGATATTATGCAGAACGTTGATTAAGAAAGATCAAATCTTTAGAAGATTTTCGTAAGGTTTATCTTTTAGTTTCATATCATCGTTTCTCTTTTTAAATTTTTGTTTTTTCGAATGTTTATCAGTGTTTGCAGACATGGGAACCTATCTTTTGAATTCAAAACTATTATGAGTTTTATATCTCTTTTGCCATTTTTGATATTGTCTGTGATGCTTTCTTTATATGAATGTTTTGCTTGTGTTTACTCTTTTTGATGCTATGTTGAATGTGGAAAGCTCATTGATTCACTGTAGGAATATGTTTATAGTTATAGAAATTTGGTATTTAGACTCATTGTCTTAGTTAAAACTGATTTGGGTATTGTTCTTGAGTTAGAGATACATGTTTTATAGTTGTATCCATTTGTAACCTATTGGTATAGATACTTGATTTTTGAAAATCAATCAGAAAAGCTTTTCAACCTAATGAATTTTCAGACTAGATTGTTGTTTGTGAAATCGGAAGATAGTATTGGATTTCTTTTGTATCTTTGGCATTCAAAACTGGTAGAATTAGAAGAAAATCACTTTGATAGCTACCAGTCATTTAATTTATTGGAATCTCTTATCCTTAAATCGTCTGCTTTTTCATTATTGATGTTTTCGAGTTGTAGCCTTTGAATTTACATTCCACAATTAAATTCGACTAAATTTATTTGATCGATCAAATTTTCCCTCTAATTGTTTGCACTTCATGTATATATTACATACATGTTGTTCCACTTGTTTTTCGCTTCCAAAAATCTATTTTCTTGATAAACAAAATGAAATTGTTTCATTGAGCTTGTTCACGAACTGCCAAAAAAAAAACAAATCCGACAGAAGTTCACCTCTCGGACCCTAACTCATTAATCAAAAGACGAAAAGGGACCCAAACTCAAAGCCTCAACAATGTCATACGAGAGAAAAATGGGTAGTGTCTCCATTGTTAAACCAAAGGTCATGTGTAGCTCTTCAAGGTTTAAGAGCAAGCGAGAGACCAAACCTTGGGTACTTGTCTAATGTCTTGGTATCGATCTCACCTGAAATTGTCACTGTCGATTTCGGGAGTACCTCATGTTGCAGGAGAGCCCCAAGCTTACCGTTACTGTTCAGCTTAGCTTTCACATTCGTCAAGTGATCAACCGCATACAATCCACCAACAGTAATTACGTTCTCATTCGTTGAGAATTTCCTGAAAACCTCTCCTACTAGGGAGCTTCTCTTCGACTCATCTAGGTGTTGCAGATAAGAAGCTTTGATCGAATCTGCTTTATCTCCCCTGAAAAATTCCAAACAAAATATTTTCAAGAAAACAGCTCTCAGCTTTTGATTTATAAGGAGTCTTTATTTATCTTACAATATTACAGAGGCACATTTGTCTGGCTTTGTGAGACTGATTCCAAAGTTGTACTTTGTGAAAGTTCGAGACGTGGTGTCATATCCAGCTTCAGCACCGAATGAGATAGTTGGTGAGCCAAGAGTGGCTGTTACATCCACTAGAGGGTTTTGTTTCAAAGCTGCAGTGGCGGTAACTGTTGCGTGATCATGGAAGTATTGAACCTCCAGCTGTAAATCGTGATTGAATTCAGAAGGCTGACGAATCATTATAGATATATATATATAATATTAGGTAAAAGAAATTATAAATTGTGAAACCTTGCTAGAGTTGTAATCAGGCACTTTGAAGGAGGCAATGGCTTTTGTCGATGGGAGGATCTCAGTGAGTGTGATGGTTGTCAAGATCTGGCCAAAGTGAAAAGAAAAGGTAAATGTTTTAGCTCTTCTAAGACAAAGTTGTTGAGCCGATCAAACGAGGACTTTACATTCGAATCAGTGTCGATCTTGACATCGAACAAAGCGTTTCTGTACTTGTATTGTGTAGCAACATCATGATATATCATGGTTTTTACCCCATTTAGGCCATGATATAAGTCCTTTTTATAGAGTCTTTATAGTATTTTGGAGTCTTTTTAGAGTCTTTTACAGGTCATAGCACGTTTGGAGGATTATTGGAAGTATTGGAGTTTTCTGGAGCAGTTTGTAGCAGAGCTAAAGATCGTGTCGCTGAGAACCTGAATTCACGTCGAGCATCGATCGATACCCCCTTGGTATCGATCGACACTCAGCGCAGCAAGACACGACCCGCGAGTTTTCCAAGACTTGAGGAATTGCAAAAACGCCCAGAAGTCTTTAATAATTACAAGAAGACCCCAGATCGTGTTTTAGGTTATAAATAGGATTTTACAGCCATTGTTTAGGCTATGCCTTTTCATGCCTTTTTATGCTTTATTTTATAGTTTGATTTTACTTGGGTTTTAGAGAGACAAGTCTGAATCTCCCTTCGTCCGAGATCAGATCTCTAAACCCTTCTTTCTATTCTATTGATGATTTATTCAAACATGTCTTTTGATTTAATTGCCATGTCTGAGTAGATCCACTTTAGGTTTAGGGTTTTCTCATAAAGGATTTCTTTGAATGCTAGGTTAATTATCTGTTTAGGATTCACCATCTGAATTAGTTCTTCACCTTAGGTTGTGTTCATAGCTAATTCTAGGTTGACGAATCTGGAACTTAGATCTTAGGATAATTGATTAGGCACGAGAGTGCGATTAATTACCTGATAGAACCTAGGTGAGCAAATTGATTATTCGCAAAGAGATTTGGTTTAATTGATTTGTGAACATATCAAACCTGATATTAAAGCTGATTTAGAATTTAGGATTCGCAAAGAGATTTGGAATTCTTAGGATTTAGATTTAGATAGTTTTCGCAACGAGAGTTGGTTAGCTATATTTTAGTGATTTGAGTTCAAGAACTGCGCTAAATCTGAATCCTGTTAGTTAGTTAGTCTGCATTCACTGATTTCCTGAGAAAAACCCTGAGCCTATATTTCTCAATTGATTTACAACTCCTTTAATTTCTGCACTGCTTTTAATTACAACTGTTTGGCTTAGCGTAATTCGACACTATAGAATCTATTGTGCGTTTCTGTGAGTCTTCTGTGGTTCGACCCCTAGCTATACTATTACAACTGCTTTAGTACTTTAGGGTATTAAATTGAGCATATCAATTTTGGCGCCGTTGCCGGGGACTCAATTTCGCCATTAGATTTTAGTTTAGAATTTCGACTAAGTTCGTCGGTATCGATCGATACTCTGTAGTATCGGTCGATATTCGTCGTCTTCTTTCGTTGGTATCGATCGACACCACTTGGTATCGATCGATACTCAACGTATTTTTCTGGTTACTTACGTGCTTTGCCTAGTGTTTTGTTTGCAGGTGTATGCCTGTTCGTGAAACCAGAAGCAACAAGAGCACACAGCTAGTTGAACTGTCATTGGAACAGCTAGCGTTTGTGGAACGCACAAACAGAAAGACCAAGCAAACATCAGGGATGAACAACCCAGTGGTTTTAAGAGCTGATGAAGCTGGAATTCTGAGAGACCAAGAGGGTCACGTGTGTAATGAGAGAGGGCAGCGACTTGATGAAGCTGGTAACATCGTTGTCCCTGCTGCGGTTGTTGAGGTTATCGCGCCAGCTGGGCGCGCCAACGCAGGGAATGCTGTGGTTAATCGTGGAAGAACGATTGGTGAGTACAACAGGCCAGAGCAGTTTTTCGCAAATCGGTCAGCGATTCGTCCTCCTGCTTATGAGAGGAATGACTTCGAGCTGAAACCTGCTTACTACACTCTAGTAGGACAGCATCTCTTCCATGGTCTTCCTCATGAACATCCAATGGACCATGTAGAGAAATTCGAGGACTTGGTCACTAGCATCAAGAGCAATGGAGTGTCCTACGACTATCTCTTCTGCAAGCTCTTCCCCTACTCTCTGGGTGGAGAAGCTACTTACTGGCTGAGGCAGCTATCTCCTGGATCGCTAACTAATTGGGAGGACACCAAGAGAGCCTTCCTGATTAACTTCTATGATGACGGGCGATCTGAAGATCTGAGAAATAAGATATCCACTTTTTCTCAAGGACCTACTGAGGCGTTCAAGGCTGCTTGGACAAGATTCAGATCGTATCAGAGAGATTGTCCACATCATGGATACTCTGATGTGCAGCTGCTGGGTATCTTCTTCAGAGGAGTAGATTGGAGATATCAGATGGGTCTGGACTCTTCGAGCAATGGTAATTTCAACACCAGATATCCTGAGGATGCTATTGTGTTGATTGAGAACTTTGCATCTAGTAGTAGCACCAAGAGCGCAGACTTCGAGCGCAAGAAGCTGGCTGGTAACATGGATGGGTCACAGATCGCTGAAGTGAAAGCTCAGCTGGATTCTATGCACAGTCTTCTGCTGGGAAGGACAACAAAGGCCGTCCACTTTGCTACTGAGAATGAGGTGGAAGATGTTAACTACATAGGTGGTTCTGGTTTTCAGGGTCAGCGATTCGGATACAACTCCAATCGAAACTTCACCAACAATGCTCAGCAAGGAGGGTACCAATCCCCACCACCCAAAGCTCCTGAGAGTAAGATTGAGGTTATGCTTGAACAGCTGGTTCAAGGGCAGGAGAAGATGACAGTCACCTTCAATGGTAAGATGGATGATTTGTACACCGATTTGAGTGGAAGGATCGAGGCTCTAAAGACAAGCCACAAGATGCTGGAGACGCAAGTAGCTCAGACTGCAGCAAATTCCAAGGGAAAGGCGGTTCAATCACACAATGCACACGTCAATGCCATCAGCTTACGTGCAGAAAATCTCGAAGCCATTCCTGAAATCGCACAAGCATCGATCGATACTCCCCAGTATCGATCGATACCAGCCCAGACGTCTGCTAGAATGGATTCAATCACCCGTGTATCGATCGATACCCCATTGGTATCGGTCGATACTAAGGTGATTTCTGAGGAGACAACAGAGAGTTCTACTGTGGTGCCTAAGGTCGTTGCAGAACGAGTGTATGTAACCAGGATGCCTTATCCTATGATTCCTAAGCTGACAAGGGAGGAATGGGAGATTGCTAAACTACAGTATATGCTGGATAACCCGAACGTGGAGCTTCTTTCTGATGAAGATGTACTTGTCAGGAACGATTCAAATCGCATGGCATCGATCGATACCCTACCTGGTGTCGATCGATACCCCTCGCAGAACGGACCAGAAGTTATGACAACACCTGAGGTGATCGGAGAAAGAATTCGCAATTCACTACAACCGCGGAAATTGACACAGAGGGAAGATCCAGGGAAATTTGTAGTTCCATGCTCTATCTCTGGAGTTGAGTTCAAAGAGTCTCTTGTCGACTCAGGGGCTAGTGTCAATGTCATCTCAAGGGCAATTGCAGAGCGGTTGGGAGCTGATATTCGATCACCAGAGGCATCTATCACATTCGCGAACAACTCCACCTCGCTTCCACACGGTACTATCCATGGTTTGCTGGTCAAAGTAGGAGACTGTCTAGTTCCTACTAATTTTCAGGTTGTAGAGATGGGTGCAATCTCTCGTATGCCTATCCTTTTGGGACGACCGTTCATGGCTACTGCAGGCGCGATCATAGACACACCTAATAAGAGAATCTCTTTCTCTTACATTGACAGAGGGGTCTATTATGGTGTCATTCCCCCTAGGAGTGCTCCCACACATGTGTCTAGCATCGAGGTTGTCACAGGAGAGTCGCTAGCGATTGATATTTTGGAAGAGCTTCCTGATGAGCCTACTGTCGCAGATGTTCCAAGTGAACCGCCCAGCACCCCCAAAGAAGTTGCCAAGAAAACTAAGGCAACAAAGAAGAAGGCCAAGAGCAACAAAGTTGAGAATCCCCATGTCACTTTGATACCTCAGAAGTGTAATGGAGATTTGATTGAGTACAAGGTCAAATGCAAAGGAGCCTTGAAGCCATTCTCTAAGGCAAGAGTACTTCTCACCTCAGAGCTGAAAGAAAAAGGACCGGAGTTCGTGGAACACATGCTGAGCAGAACTCTGACATTGGCGATATCGAATCGTGGAGCTTGTTTCGACGCAAGTTCTCACCTTTCTCCTGACTGATCGCCAGTACAGTCAAGCTCGCGACGTAAAACAAGCGCTTGGTGGGAGGCAACCCACTGGTAAGTATGTACATAAACCTTTCTATCTTTGTTTATTTTTAGTTTCGTGTCTTGTGTCAAAACGTGAAGCAGATTTCCGCGATGAGTGTCGATCGATACTGAATAGTATCGATCGATACGCAGTGCCCTAAGAGGAACTTCGTTCCACACATGTGTCGATCGACACCATCCCGTGTCGACCAAATACCAAATCGATCGATACCCCATGGCCAAATGGCATCTCAGTCCAAGAGAGCCAGGACTACAGGCGCATCGAGCTCTAACCCGCCTACTACGGATAATCCTGCAGTCTCACGCAGAAGTCCTTGGCCTAAGCTGAACGAGAAGGCCAGGATCCCTTGTCAGAGAGATTGGGATGGACAGGAGAAGGCGCATGCCTTGAGTGACGACACCGCCTTTAGACCCATTTCTGAGGAATGGGACGATTTCGACACGCTGTTCTACAACGTGTGGTTGGGTGTCACCATCGAGCCTACTAGGTTTATCGACGGAGTCTCTCTACATCAGCTGGGTCTTGACTCAGATTTGGCTCGTCTACTCGAGCGAATTGGTTTCGGTCACATGGCTACACAGCAGCGTGACCTTTACCCGGACTTGGTTCGTCAGTTCATGGCGACGGCTCGTGTCAGCTATTCAGACGAGGCCCTGCGAGACGCACAAGATGGCACCCTATCTTTCATGGCTCGCGGAGTCAGGCACAGGATTTCACTCCCTGATCTCTGTGATATATACGGGTTTCGACGGGACCGCAGGAGGTCTGCTCTTCCAGCTTCTCATCCTGACATGCGCGGATTCTGGGCATGGTTTGGGAACGGTGTCTATGACTCTAAGACGTCCACTCAGATGGACATTCGACATCCAGTCCTGCGATGCTTCGTTAGGATCCTGAGCACTACTCTTCTGTGCAAGATGGAGCCTAACAAGATGAGAGTATCTGAGCTTCTGCTTTTGTTTCTGGCTGTCAGAGACATCATCCCTGAGCAGGATTTTGAGTGGCCTGAGCTGGAAGATGTTAACCTTGGAGCTGTCTTTGCACATCATTTGGTCTCTCTGAAGATCAAGCCATTCACAGGCACGAGCACGAAGAAGGAGACCATCGGTAGTCTTCTAACACCTGTCTTCGAACACCTCGGCATCAGCACTACCAGCTGCTCGATTGTCACTTCGCGTCGATACTTGGACGAAGCTCACATGCGGAACCTTAAGTGGTTGAAGCCCGGGAGGAAGTGGATTCTTAACCGATCCGATGGGAGCTTTCTGGTACAGCTACCTGCTAGGGATTTGACAGACCTATCTGAGGATCCCACTCTGCTTCGTTTCGAGCCTCCTGCAGAGATCCTGACTTCGCTCTCTGCGACTCGACGACAGACACAGATGTTCCGATGGAGCCAGCTGCCTTCCAGAGATTTATGATCTCCAGCTTGAGGAGCATCTGGGCTGCTGTTCGTTGCCGCTGCACGACTGACACTGATCCATCGTCCCAGCCTGGACCTTCACACACCGCACCTGCTGCTGATGATGAGAGCGATTCCGAGGAGACGCAGGATTAGTCTTATCTGATCTTCACGTTTGTTTCTTTCTTTCTCTTTGTTTTCTTCTGTTGAACTTATGTCACTGTCTGTTTTTGCATTTGACTACCTTGGATTCATCTTTGATCTACCATGTTGCTTTTAACCTGTTTTTGAGTGTTCCTAACAGTGCTAACTTCTAACACAATGGAACGTTTTCCCTGGTTAAGCAACTCGACACCACTGATTTTTAAATCTTTGTATCGAAATACGGCTGGTATCGATCGATACTGCCTAGTATCGATCGATACCCTGTACAGGTACGGTTCTTCATCTCCAAAAATCCACTCAGTTCATTTGTTTTTGTTCACCAATCTAGGCTAGATAACACTAGGGACAGTGTTGTTCAAGTCTGGGGGAGGTGTCTGCTGACAAAGTTTTTGTTTTTCTTAGAGTCAGTCGTTTTATAGAGTCAAAACTGTTTTATTGAGTCAAAATTTGTTGGAGATTATGATCCTGTGCTTGAACCTATTGATGTGATTTTGTTTTTGAGTGCACAGTGTTACAGGATCAGTTCTAGATCGACTAATGAAAAATCCAAAGGCTGACCAGTTGACTAGAAAACATCCATGTCTCCAGCAGAGTTCTTCTGAAGCCTGAGCCAAATTTTTGCACTTCATCAATGTGGTTAGTGTTCATAGAGCTTGATTCATCATTCATATCTGATAAAGGAACCCGTGTGTTTAGAATTATGGTATCTCTCTCCCCTGAAATAAGTTGATAGATTAAGAGCATAAAAGATTGAAATGATTTTCTTCTGAGTAGAGGGTTAGGAAAATTTCCAGCGATCCCATTATTCTACTTAAGAGGGGATGATCACACAAAGGATTGGAAGCGAGGCTAGGATTTTCCTATGATGCCATTATTCGCCTACATCCTTTGATACATAGAGAGGGAAGAACCGGGGATTTGGTGGCAAACACCATCAATACTCGCGTCTCCTACCTTGATATGTATATGCTAAGCTGAAAATAAAAAAAAATAATAAAGATATAATAAGAAATAAGTCTGGAGGAGAGAAATTGATACAAAAAAGTGTTAAAAAAGGTGGTTCTTTTGTCATGATATTGTCTGGTAAAGAATCTAGAAGGTTCTTGAACATTAACTGCAGAGATGAAACTGGCGATGAGGGCTTTACTTGAACAATGCTGTGGGATTTTGTGTGGAGTCTGGAAAAGCTGCAAATGTCTACGGAGAAGTACATGGTGGTTAGATCGAAAGCTGATCAGGTGACATTTGGGTACTCGGGAAAAGGGTCTTTTCGATGGTTCAGGAACAGGTGAGTCTCTACGTTTTCAAACCTCTTTTTCTGGTTTAGTCTTCTATTTGCTTGAGGGCAAGCAAAAGGCTAAGTCTGGGGGAGTTGATATATCATGGTTTTTACCCCATTTAGGCCATGATATAAGTCCTTTTATAGAGTCTTTATAGTATTTTGGAGTCTTTTTAGAGTCTTTTACAGGTCATAGCACGTTTGGAGGATTATTGGAAGTATTGGAGTTTTCTGGAGCAGTTTGTAGCAGAGCTAAAGATCGTGTCGCTGAGAACCTGAATTCACGTCGAGCATCGATCGATACCCCCTTGGTATCGATCGACACTCAGCGCAGCAAGACACGACCCGCGAGTTTTCCAAGACTTGAGGAATTGCAAAAACGCCCAGAAGTCTTTAATAATTACAAGAAGACCCCAGATCGTGTTTTAGGTTATAAATAGGATTTTACAGCCATTGTTTAGGCTATGCCTTTTCATGCCTTTTTATGCTTTATTTTATAGTTTGATTTTACTTGGGTTTTAGAGAGACAAGTCTGAATCTCCCTTCGTCCGAGATCAGATCTCTAAACCCTTCTTTCTATTCTATTGATGATTTATTCAAACATGTCTTTTGATTTAATTGCCATGTCTGAGTAGATCCACTTTAGGTTTAGGGTTTTCTCATAAAGGATTTCTTTGAATGCTAGGTTAATTATCTGTTTAGGATTCACCATCTGAATTAGTTCTTCACCTTAGGTTGTGTTCATAGCTAATTCTAGGTTGACGAATCTGGAACTTAGATCTTAGGATAATTGATTAGGCACGAGAGTGCGATTAATTACCTGATAGAACCTAGGTGAGCAAATTGATTATTCGCAAAGAGATTTGGTTTAATTGATTTGTGAACATATCAAACCTGATATTAAAGCTGATTTAGAATTTAGGATTCGCAAAGAGATTTGGAATTCTTAGGATTTAGATTTAGATAGTTTTCGCAACGAGAGTTGGTTAGCTATATTTTAGTGATTTGAGTTCAAGAACTGCGCTAAATCTGAATCCTGTTAGTTAGTTAGTCTGCATTCACTGATTTCCTGAGAAAAACCCTGAGCCTATATTTCTCAATTGATTTACAACTCCTTTAATTTCTGCACTGCTTTTAATTACAACTGTTTGGCTTAGCGTAATTCGACACTATAGAATCTATTGTGCGTTTCTGTGAGTCTTCTGTGGTTCGACCCCTAGCTATACTATTACAACTGCTTTAGTACTTTAGGGTATTAAATTGAGCATATCACATCAGCAGCATGTACTACTCCTTTCTTAAGAGCAGTGGAAGTAAGAGCCTACAGAACAGCACAAGACGGGGACAAAATAAGGGTTTCATTTTAGTGTTTCCAGGAGAATAAAGTAGCTGATAATCCAATCTACACATCCTTGTGGTTCTCAAGCCACAAATGTAAATTAACAGGAGACATGTTATTAGCTAAGAATTCATGTAAATACTCTTCAGCATGTTATGCTACTTGCAATAAATCCAAAACTGAGGTGATCCTAACAAAATGACGCAAGAACAAGCCGATTATCACAGAAGTGACTGTACAATGCTAATGTAGTAGAATCCAACAGGAGAAGGTAACAATACTTGTAGCTCAACCATATGAAACTACGCATCAATGTAAATTGCGAAGACGAACATGATCCAGACTCTAAAGCTAGGGCACAGTTGAATCGGGATTTGATGATACTTACCACGCCGGAGACACTGTTGGTGGAAATACTGAATTTCTGATCGGTGCTGTAGTCTCTCGTCAACAGATCTAACACAAAAGGAAACATACAAAATCAGCTTACGAGAAAGCAAGATTTCATCAAAAACATAGGTACATGGCGATATCCACTCGAAATCATAAACCGCTGGGGATGAAAAATGTAAGATTTACCTTTCGCTTTTTTGCCGATGTCGGCGAACAGTCCCGGTCCCTTACTCATGCTGATCGGAGAACTCGAGAGATCGGCAAAAATCTTTAGAATCGAGAGAGAATCCAGAAGGTGCGCACATATGGAGGAGAGTGGAGAGTCAAGTACATAGGGCTTATCTACAAAAACATTAACAGAAATGGTTTCGTGGTGTAGTTGGTTATCACGTCAGTCTAACACACTGAAGGTCTCCGGTTCGAACCCGGGCGAAGCCATATAATATATATTTTTTTTTATCAAAAGTTAAACTTTATAAAAAATCAAAATTGCTATCAAATGTTGAACATAAATGATTTCGTGGTATAGTTAGTTATCACGTTAGTCTAATACACGGAAGGTCTCTGGTTCGAATCCGGGCGAACGCATATTATATTTTCTTTTTATCAAATGTTAAAATTTATAAAAAAATTAAAGTCGCCATCAAATATCTCTCACTCACTTCATGGGACCTCTTTTATCTCAACTGTCCATTCTACATCATCCCATGTAACTATCTCCACTTTTTTCGGTGGGACTCAAACTCATCTGTTCTTCATTTACATATCTCTTTTTATATAAAATCTATAATTTTTCATCATAAAAATAAATAAAAAACAGTAGGAAAACAAATCTATATGGTAGAAATTTCTTGTGAGGAATCAATCACATCTTGGATTTCAAGCTCCAAATACCGAATTTTTTTTACTAATTATTTGTTTAAGAAGCCTAGCTATAAGATTTTAAAATTTTGGTTGTAGGAAAATAATAACAAACGTACAAGAAAACATAATTATCACACACAAAAAAACATACTAAAAAAAAAGAAAGAGAATGAAGTGGGTGATCACAACCATGTAGTTAGCCTGAGCCTTAAGAAAAGTCTCGTACCGTCTTTTTTAAGTCTCCACCAAATCCCATCCACTTCCACCATACATAACAAACCACGTGTCCCAACCAAAATATTCTAACACCTTCTTCTAGCCAATGAAAAGATGACAGCTCATCTATGACCCAACACCACACATCACAGGTGAAAAGATTCCCTAACCTGGCCAAACCTTTAAACCAACTCCCAAGATATTGGCAACTCAAAACTTCATCAACACTTTCCTTTTTTTAGTTTCTACCTTTTTGTTAAATACTTATAACGATTTGGATTTCCAAACCGACTTCTCATCTACACCACCACAAATCGGGAAGATAATCTCTCATATAACCATATAGTAATACCTAAAAAGATAAGAGGAACCGATATCCCTTACCAAGTTATCGAGAATGTAAAAGAGGTTTAGTCCACACAAGTCTTTTATTAGTTTCCCTCCATAGATAATACTTTGCAATTCAAACTATTTATGCCTAAAGAATTAGCAGAAAATTTATGCTACGTGGTTTCAAGATCAGAGACGGATGAAAGCGACGTGACACGAGACCTCGAGAGGCGTGCAATATGGGATGAGCTGACCACGCAACGCCAAACCCGCGAGGCACAGAGCAAGGACAACTGGGCGCAAGATAGAGCTGCTAGCAGACAAGTGTATGCGTATGAAAATCACATTAGAGCAACGTACAAGGAACCAGTTCAGAAGATCCATCCACTCGACCCAAACTACGGAAATATGACCCAGTATACGAACTAAAGCATGTATATTCTATAAATGTTTTATGCGCTCCCCGAGAGCAGGGAACAGACACACACATTCACACACAAACTTTTGACCTAATTTTCTCTCTACACACAAAGCACAAGTCTTTTCTCTCGAAACACATAACCTCAATAGGATACTACGAAAAGATCCAGACATTCTATCTCTAGTCATCTTTCGGCCGAAATCACCCTAAAATCTCTCATCTTTCCCGTATTCTTCACCATAAATAGTTTCACAAACCTCATATACTTAGTGGATCCATCGTATTTTTTGGACCCTAAGTACTTATGCATTCTAACCCGAAGCCTAAACCGTGGTCCTCATCTCTCTTATTTATTGACTTGAGTGTAGGAGTATCCTCGAAAAACATTCCAATCGAATTTTTCGGATACTCAACGCGTTGTTTCTTGTGTAGGTGGATTGTTTTCTCAAAATGACGAAAAAATTCCGAAACATATATTTTGTTTTTGGAATCTATGTAATTGTCCTCTTTTTCTTATATACATATTTAAATCCTTGCTAATAATAATAATAAAAGAGGATAAATTGAACTAGATCAGCTCATGAGTTGGACTGCTACCTATAGCCAAAATTGGCACAACTTTGATAAGTACTTTAGTTTTCCATCTTTGTAAATGTATGTCTTTTATCGGCTTTTCAATAAAGTTTGATGTTAGACTCTCTAATACATCTATAGCAACATGATTTTTCTCACAGCACATCATTTTAAAATAGGCATTCTTAGATTAAGCATTATAAGAAAATAAGCTGGTGTTATAAAAATCTAGATTTCGTTTTTTTTTCATCTCGTTTTTGTATGTACGGAATGGAATTAATTAGTTCAATTCTTATGTCTCTATATATATAAATAAAAAATATATATACGTTATTATAAAAGATGAAAAATAGGATGAGATATTAATGGATATGGAGAAATAAGAGAAGAAGCACCACTTGATCACTTAGAGCCCACGTTCCCACTCTTAATCACCCAAAAATTATAACAAAGACGTGCTCACATCTCATCTCACTCCCTTCACCAGCTCACTTCACTCTCTCTATCCTTTTTTTTTTTTATAAAAACAATTCTCTCTCAATCATCAAGACCATATGGCTCTCGACACTCTCAATTCTCCGACCTCCACCACCACCACCGATCCTCCGTCTTTCCTAACCGAGCCCGAAAATCTCGAGTCATGGACCAAAAGAAAACGCACAAAACGACAACGTATTATAGATCATCCATCAAACCCTCCTTCTGAAGAAGAGTATCTCGCCCTCTGTCTCCTCATGCTCGCTCGTGGCTCCTCCCATGAAGATCATCACTCTCCTCCTCCTCCACCGTCCGATCACCACCACCGAGACTACAAGTGCTCCGTCTGTGGCAAATCTTTCCCGTCTTACCAAGCGTTAGGTGGGCACAAAACCAGTCACCGGAAACCGGTTAGTAATAATAACAACAACGACGACGGTAATAATAATAACAGTAACGGTTCCGTTGTTAATAACGGAAATATTAGTAACGGTTTAGTTGGTCAAAGTGGGAAGACTCATAAGTGCTCCATCTGTTTTAAGTCGTTTCCGTCTGGTCAAGCATTGGGCGGTCACAAACGTTGTCATTACGAAGGTGGTAACAGTAGTAACGGTAACAGTAACGGTAACGGTAACAATCATCACGGGTTTGACTTGAACTTACCGGCTGATCAAGTATTGGAGGTTTTTAGCGATGAGACACTTGGAAAAAGTCAACTCTCCGGCGAAGAAACAAAGTCGGCGTTGTGATTTTTTTTTCTTTCTTAATTTTATAAATTTTACCGATCAGCTAGCTAGTGATCGATCATTAGCTGAGATGCTGAGTCTGTAATGAAAATGATTGGAGTGGACTTTGGATTATTTTTAAGTTCTTTTTTCTTACGTATACGAAAAGGAAAAAAAAAAAAAAATCTTCAAACGTTTATTCGTTGTTGGGTTTTGTTTATAGAAAGTAAAAAAGGGGAAATATTTGGATTTTTATTTTATTTTACCTTGATAAGAAATAATAATAATTATAAGAAGAAAATGGATTAATGAAACTTCTATTTCTTGGATTTTTTTTTTTTTTAACTTAATTGCATTATATGTCACTTTATCTTACTTTTTTAAAAAATTTGTCACATTTTTTTTTGTCCGCTAAGGTATAAAATGACTATTTTGCTTTCAATTCTAATTGGTCCGTTTACTGTACATAAAATGACACGCCGTACTGTTTCGAGATTACGACTAGAAAATCAATACGTGTACTGTACAATAAATGCTAAATTTACCAATATTTTTCAAAAATGCTAAAAAATTACAAAAATGACAAATGGTTGCAAATATTTTTTTCCCATTATTTGTTGATTTTTTTCATTAACTACAGCTTCCGCAAGCAAAGGAGCCACTTATGTGAATCTGACTGTCACTCCCAGCTTGAAGTGATCTGTTCCTTAAGATTAACTATTTAATTAAACATTTTTAATGTTGAACTAATCAATGTCTATTTTGAAATAACATGCTTTGATAGGAGAAATAGTATTAATTTTGGTTATGTTAGTATTACTATTAATTATTGAAGTAGTGATAGATCGGTTAGTAGTACCTAACGAAGCTAATCCTTAAGTGTCTTGTCGTCTTTGATTACTATTATCTTTTTGATTGGTTGGCACTAACACTTCCCTCCACGCTTTAAATCATTTTTTTTTTAAATATGTATTATTTCGTTTTCATGAGTTTTTAGAGTCCATTTATTATTATAATTTGTTACGATAAAATATCTCACACATCCAAATCAATCTCAGTTCTTATGTAGTAATCTTCTAAGAAAAAGAGCATTCCGAAGAAAATGTATATATTGGGTATTCCCTGACTTAAATGCCCATATATACAGACAAATGTTTTTTTTTTGTGACACTGAAAATTGGCTTCTTTTAGATCTTACATAATCGATATGTATATATTACTTACAAGTCTAAATTGGCAAATAAAGTCTTGTTCATAGTTGTAGGTAGGGCTGTCAAAATGGGCTGTCCACGTCCATTTAGACCCGTCCAATAGTGTCTATTTTGATTATGGACAAATTGTGTCCATGTCCATTAACGTCCATGTCCATTAACGACCATGCCCATTAAGGACCATGTCCAAATGGGCTGTCCATTAAGGACCATGTTCAAATGGGCTGTCCATTAGTGTCCATTGGTCAGAATATAACCAATTGTTTAAAAAGTAAAATTAATAATTGATAAATAAATATTAATTTTTCTATACTTATAATTCCGTTTTCCCGCAAAAAACAAAAAATCTCGTTTTCCCGCAAAAACGAAAAATTATGTTTTCTCTCCAAAAACGTAAAATTTCGTTTTCCCGCCAAAAAACGTAAAATTATGTTTTTCCGCCAAAAACGTAAACTTATGTTTTCTCCCCAAAAACGTAAAATTATGTTTTCCCGCCAAAAACGTAAAATTTGGTTTTCCCGCCAAAACGTAAAAATTATAATTTCTCCCCCAAAAACGTGAAATTCCGTTTTCCCGCCAAAAACGTAAAATTTCGTTTTCCCGTCTAAAATATAAAATTATGTTTTCCCGCCAAAAACGTAAAATTCCGTTTTCCCGCCAAAAAACGTAAAATTCCGTTTTTCCGCCAAAACGTAAAATTGCGTTTTCCCCGCCAAAAACATAAAATTTCGTTTTTCCCGCCAAAAACGTAAAATTTCGTTTTCTCGCTAAAAACGTAAAATTCCATTTTCCTGCCAAAAACATGAAATTTCGTTTTTCCCGTTCCTGCCAAAAACTTATATTCCGTTTTCTCCCAAAAACGAAAATTTTGTTTTCCATCAAAAAGGTGAAATTCCGTTTTCCGTTAGTAAATCAAAATTATATTTTTTTATTTTTTAATAAAAAATGTTATTTAAATATTTCATGAAAATCAATTTTGACTTAGTTTTAAAAGTATTTTGGACAGACCATGTCCACTTTGTCCAAGCCCGTTTTGTCCGTAGACAAAATTAGACCAAGCCCATTTAGACCGTTTTGTATATGGGCTTGTCCATGTCCGGTCCATAATGTTTTGGACATGGACAGCCCATGGGCGGCTCGCCCATTTTGACACCTCTAGTTGTAGGCAAAACTCAGAAACTTCCGAATTTCACCAATTTTTGTGGGTAACTTGTAACCAATATGTGGTAGTGGGGTGGTTCTCTCTCGTTGAAAGAATCGTCTTACTGGTCCAGGTTAAGGATCGACTCTCCACGAGAGCGAAATTACCAACACAATTTTTTGGCCACGTAGAATGTAATTGGGCAGCCTCACACCTCTCGGGATATTAATCTGGGCCCGTTAAGAGCCTTGGGATTATTCCCGAATCCGCAAGGAATAAAAAAAAAAAAACTAATAACTTGTAACTTGTAACTTGTAACTTGTAACTTGTAACTTGTAACTTGTAACTTGTATGTAGTATGTAACTTGTAAAATAAACCAAAAAAACTTGTAACTTGTAATAGTAGTACGTAAGGCCTTACAAGTGTGTTAAAGGCCTAAAGCAGTCGTACGATCCAATAATATCCAAATTAGTTTTGCAGTGGTGCCGCTCAAATGGTGTAATGCACCAAAGACTCATTGTCTTGGACCGTAAGAAATCTGTAATAGAGCCCATAGTGGGTCCTATCTAATAGCTGAGAAAATTTAGCCCAATTATGTTAATAGCCCAGGTGGTAATTTAAAATCAGAACTCAGCGTGAAATAGATTTTGGAACAAAGCAATAGAGATTTTATTTATTTATTTTGCCAATGCAAATTATGCAATAGAGATTTATTGTCGAAATTTGATATCAAAATTATGTTATAATAGGGTAATTCAAAGCCTCCCCTATATGTCCAGAGCCAAAAGCTCATAAGTGCATGTTAGAGTTAGAAAATGTTGGACGATCCATTGCAAAGAGGCTTGGGAATATTGGGATGTCTACTTAATGTTGCATCACATGTATACAGGCCCGGTCCAACAAAAATGATGGTCGACCAAGAAAAAAAATGTGGTCCTTTGTAAAATGTATAAAATAAAAGTTTTAAAACATAATTCCAATTTAATTTGAAAACCATTGGAAAAAAAAGAAATAAAATAATTTGATATAAAAAAAAATAAGTATAAAAAAAAAATTTGTGGCCCATTAAAAACTAATAAAAAGGTGGTCAAAGGCCATGGTCTAGCCTGCCTAGCTTCTGGGCCGGGCATGCATGTATATGGTAAGATTAAATGAATTTTGTTTTGTTGATTCAAAAAAAAAATATTTAAGATCAAATAAATAGACGTAAAAGAAACAAAATCAAACTAATAAAACTATATCCGGCGATAAACAATTTACAAAAAATGTTAAAAAATCGATACATGTATACATTTAGTTTCCTTTTTTTATAACCAATGGATGATCCGAATTTTTATCATCGAACTATTCTTTTTTGAGTAGCCGTCGAGTAGCCATTCACCACGTTTTCTAATGGGTTTAAAGTGTGACACAATTTCGATTAACCAAATGAAATATAATTTCACGTTTGAGGAGAATTGATTCCTGATTTAGATCTACATGATAACGCCTTAGTATGTGAGAACAACTAGCTTACTACCACTTAGTTTGAACAATTGAATCTTACATGACTTAATTAGTAATTAGAAATTACACTTGTTAAACCTTTTTTGTTAAAGAAGTAGCATAATTTACACTTGTTAAACCTTCTTCTTATTTTTTTGGATCGTTACCTTTTTATACAACTTAATTAATAATTACATTTATCAAACCCCATTTTGGTTAAATGGCATGATTTACACTTGTCAAACCTTGACAAAAGATACATTTACACTCTTTAATCAAATCCATTTTTATACGAGTTGATAAAAAAAAGCCCTCAAGACATTCCGCCTATCTCTCTCTCTCAAATTCCTCCCAAGTAAGCTTCTCCAACCTTCCTTAGTGTTATTTCATTTCTAATCATAAGTTTTCTTTTGTTTACAATATATATATATATATATATATATATATATATATATATATGATTTGGTTTGTGTCGATCCAAAAATTAAATTTTAGATTGATCAATTTAATTCTAATGCACGTCTCGTGTAAACTTTTCCTTAGAATATATATACTCGTGAAGTTCTAGAAGTTGGTCTTAGAAATCCAGGATTTTGTTGAGTTTTTCTCATATGTCTGTTTAATATCAATGACAAGGTTCGAGATTCAGAAAAATGGCAGCCTTTCCAAACCTCAACTCTGATGATGGATTGAAGAAGCTCGAGGAGCATCTTCTCACTCGCAGTTTCATCATTGGGTTAGATTTTTGTTTTTGCCCTTTTAGCATATTTCATGGAGTACAAAAGATGTTAGAAAGCTCTTCTTCTAATCGGTCGTTGTCTCAATTATGTAGTGAACATCTCTTCTCTTATAGATTAGATCCTAACCTCTACCTTGTAGTGTCAAATGGGCTGGACACTAATAGGTTAGTTGGTTAAATGGGTTTGGTTATAATAGATTAGTGGTTTAACCATTTGATCCATAAATTTTTGAACAATTGGTATATAGCCTTCTTTGTTTCAACATTCAAATTTTTAGCCTCTCTGTTTTTGTGTGTGTGTGTGATGAAGCTGCTCTTAAGGGTTGTTTCAATTAACTAGTGCACATCTCTAACATATTAGATTCTAACATTAACCTTTTCGGAACAACCAATTGTTGATTTATATTTAATATGTTTAAGATGCATTTTTTTACAGTTACAATGCTTCAAAGGACGATATCACCGTCTATGCACAGCTATTTCAACGCCTCCAACTTCACAGTATGTGAATGTGTCTCGTTGGTACAACCACATTTTGAGACCCTCTTGAGTATCTCGTAAGTTCCTCCACTTGCCTCCTATGAATTCTTAAGGGTTTTTTTAGCTGTTTATATATTTGTCTAACTCGTGTCTCTATTTGCATATATATATTTTCTGAAGGGAATGGTGTCACTATTGATGGATTGGCCTCTATCACCATATAGGCGCTTTCCAATTCTATTTGTTTGTTTCCATGGATCATGGTTTCGCTCGTATAACATCAATGAGATTATGGTCTTATGTTATTGCTTCCATATATATTTTAGGATGATGCGGAAGAGAGAATAGGTTCTTTGAAAGCACCCACAAAGAAGAAAGGATGTAAGTTTTGGTTTTGTACACTCTATTTGTATTAAATTTTCAATAGATAAATGATTTTGTTTCATTAAATTTTTATGTTTGAACAACTTGCAAGTCATGGGTAATGATTATCACACCGTTGGATGATGAGACAGACATGAAGAAAGTAGAGGAAGCTGTAAGATCCTTTAAAATGGAAGGATTGTTTTGAGGAGCATGTAATTAAGTTGATGCATTTCTAACACCCTATATATGTCTTTTACATATCAGGCATGTTTACTAATAAAAAAATTGAAATCTCTCCGCAAACCTTGTCTCTGTTGGTTATGGAATCAAGTTGTTGCAGATCAAATTCACCAGACGAACTTTCGCATTTCTACACCATTATATGGCAAATGAAGATTCCGTGTGTCCAGAGCTATGTCGTTGTCGCATTGAAGGACTGTGGGTTTCTGTTACAACACTCTTCGCTAATGTAATGCATTGGATTCTCTTGGTTTGTTTTTATTGGATGTTTTCTTTATTGGCAAATTGATGCACCAACATCTACTGTTGTGTTACACACGATAACATCTGTGTCACATACTAAGACGCCGACTTAGATTCAATGGGCTTTATTTCTATTAGATTATCTATTGTTTTATGGGCCTTTAACATTTATGTCGGTTTAGGATTCTTTGTTAGATTAGAGTTTTCGTTGAAGTCTTCTATTTAAGCTAGTAGCTAACTCAATGGTAACTCATCTTTTGATAATTAATAAACAAGAGAGATTTTTCTTATAACTTGTTCTTGATTCGATTAAATTCATCAAAACAGAAAGTCCGTCTCAAGCGATTCTTCGAATCCCTTGATTGAGCGAAGCAGATCCCAAGCGAAGATTCTATCAAATCCCATGGTTGAGCTGGCAAGTTTCTAAAGATTCTATTGAATCCCTAAATTGAGTTGATTATCTCGTTTGTATGTTGCGTCATGTTGGTATCAGAGCCCTTAACTTTGGATTCTTAACAAAGTAGGATCCTTAGATGTCATGTTGAGCAGATGCGTTGATCCTCCCATGGACGACAGTCCATTTTGCCAAGTCGATGTCTCGCTATCAAAGTCTAAGGTCGAAGATTCACCGTCCAGAATCGAGGATGAATTTTCTCAAACCAGAGGATATCTGGTGCAACAACATCTACCGTTGTGTTACCCACGATAATATATGTGCACACTAAGACGCAGACTTAGATTCTATTGGCTTTACTTACGTTGGATTATCATTTATGTCGGTTTTGGCTTCTTTGTTAGGTTAGAGTTTTCGTTTAAGTCTTCTACATAAGCTACCTGCTAGACTCAATTGTAACTCAGCTTTAGATAATTAATAAACGAGAGATGTCTTATATACATTGTTCATGATTCGATTAAATTCATCAAAACAGGAAGCCGGTCTCAAGCGATTCTTCGAATCCATTGATTGAGCGAAACATGTCCGATGCAAGGATTCTATCGAATTCTTTGGTTGAGCTTGCATGTCTCTAGAGATTTTATCGAATCCTTAGATTGAGCCGTACGCTGCGCCACAAATCATTAGCTCTAGTTCTTATCAAGCCGACATGAAAAAGCTAGAGGAAGCTGTGAGATCCATTCTGGAAGGATTGTTTTGGGGGACATGTAAGTTGATGGATCTCTACCACCCTCTTATATATTTTTAAAATATCCGGTGGGTTTAGTTGCTTATAATTAATTATAATATTCTTAAATCTCTCAATGTTTATTTACAGCAAAGTTTGTCCTAATTGGTTATGGAATCAAGTTGTTTGGGATCGAGTGCACCACCGTTGAACACCTTGCGTGTCTTGACACCATTGTCAAAGAGCAAATAATGGTTAATTGCTATGCCGAGAGGTGTCAAACTCTCGGCTTAAATAATATATGTAAGTATCAAAAATCCATTTTTAAACTCTTTGAAGCTGCAAAAAAAAAATTGTATAAGTTAATGCTAAATATGTTATGTTGCCATATTTCATTAGGTGAAAGGAGTGGCATCGAAGAAGAGGCTGTTGCTACTCATCTGGCAGCTGATTCTGAGGTATACTCTGTAGGAGATCAAGCTTATTCTCTATTGATGTAGATACAACCATATATATAGTTACAGAGGAGTCTAGGGTTTAGTTACAAGGAGAGGATATTCTCGTGATCTCAAGATATGGAAGCTTTCTAATATATCAATATAGAGGATATTGAAAACGCATGTAAAGACAACTTCTTTGCTGTAGCGAAGGAAATCCCTGCTTGAAAGGTACCCGCTAGATAACGAAATACACGTTTAACTGCTGCCCAATGAACGGTGGTCGGTCGATGCCTGAATTGGGACAGTTTATTGACCGCAAATGCAATATCTGGTCTCGTCAACAGCAGGTATTGCAGGCTGCCAACTACCGTCCTATATTCTGAGCCATCGCCAAGGGCAACGCCGTCATGAAGTGTTAGCGACGAAGACGAACACATAGGAGTCGAGACAGGTTTGGCGGACACCATGTTTGTTCGTTGGAGAAGGTCCAATATGTATTTGCGTTGTGAAAGATGTAGACCTGCAGAGCTCTGTGTCGCTTCAATACCAAGAAAGTAGGAGAATTCACCAAGATCTTTCAGCGAGAAGAGCTGAGACAGAGCATTAATGAGGGCAGTTACCTCAGCCGTAGAGCTCTCAGTGATGATGATATCATCGACATACACAAGGAGATAAATGGTGGTCTTCGCATCTTTGAAGAAGAAAAGGGATGCATCTGCTATGGAGTTGCGAAAACCGAGTTGATGGAGAAACTATTGGAGCTCCATGTACCACGCTCGTGGAGCTTGTTTCAGATCGTAAATTGTCTTTCGTAATCTGCACATGTGAGAGGGTTTGTCTTTGTCAATGAAGCCAGCATGTTGAGCCATAAATACCTATTCGGTGAGTGAACCTTGAAGGAATGCGTGATTGACATCAAGTTGATGAAGTGGCCAGTCATAAGAAACAGCAATGCTGAGAATGATACGAATCGTCGGAACTTTGACCATTGGGCTGTACGTTTCATGAAAGTCAACTCCGGGTCTTTGGTGAAAGCCTTTAGCTACCAACCTTGCCTTAAACTTGTCAACCGAGCCATCAGGTAAGTGCTTAATTTTAAATACCCACTTGCAGCCAACTAAATTGGTTGCTAACGAAGCCGGTACAAGATCCCAGGTGTGTTCTCGGACTTGATTGTCAAATTCTGTACTCATTGCCCGACGCCATCGTTCATTTGCTAGAGCTTGCGTCACATTTGCTGGTTCAATGTCTGTTGTAACAGTCGCTGTAAACCCAAATTTGTTATTGGGCTTAAGAATCTGATTTTTTCCTCTTGTAACCATCGCATGTTCATTCAGAGTTGTAGGGACTGCTTGTGCTTCGATTGAAGCTGTGGGAGCTTCGGCGGGAGCTGCCGGGGGTGCGACGTCTTCTGGGGTTGTTTCGTGTTGATCAGGTGTCGGATCTGGCTCAGGCGTTGGTGTAGCCGTGACGAATCTGGACCAGTAAGTGGACTAATGCAATTTTCAACGGGAACGATTTGAGGAACCCACGCTTGGTCTGTTTCAATAGATGAGGAAGAAGAAGGATGAGAGGAAGAAATGTGTTTTGGAAATGGAAAGGTGTTCTCACAAAAATGGACATGGCGAGAAACGTATAGACGAGAGGAGCTCAGGTCAAGACAAAGGTATGCACTCTGTGTGGTAGAGTAGCCGAGAAAAATACACGGCGTTGACCTCGGTTGGAGCTTGTTGGTGGTGTATGGGCGTAACCACGGATAACAGAGGCACCCAAAAACTTTGAGCTTAGTGTAGTTGGACAATGCTTGAAATAGTCGCTGGTACGGTGACTCCATGGATAAGATCTTCGTGGTCATCCTATTAATGAGATATACTGCAATTGTGAATGCGTAACTCTAATAAGAAGGCGAGATCTGTGCGTGAGTCATGAGAGCTAGACCCGTTTCCACAATGTGTATGTGACGTCGTTCTGCCATCCCATTATGTTCTGGCGTATGCGGCGGTCTGGTGAGATGTGAAATGCCATGATCGACAAGAAACTTCTGAAGAACAATAAACTCGCCCCCATTGTCTGTGTAGAAGGTACGTATGCGCTGTTGAAACTAATTCTCAACTAGTGCTTTGAATCTGATGAACGTGTTTGCCACATGTGACTTGAGTTTGAGAGGAAAGAGCCATACGTAGCGTGTATAATGATCGACAATCGTGAGATAATATTTGTAACCATCAACCGAGATGATTGGCGAGGTCCAAACATCAGAGAATAACAATTGCAAAGGGTGCATAGAAGTAAGAGACGAGTCAGAAAATGGGAGTTTGTGACTTTTATTGATGAGACAAGAGTTGCAATCAAAGGAATCTGAAGTGTTATTCGATACAGAAGAAGAAAAATGAGAGACAATTGTTTTTAAAATAGGTAAGGTTGGATGTCCTAGGCGATGATGCCAATCGGACAAAAAAACTTTGAAACAGAAAAAGCTCGGGGAAAAATTGCATTAGGCCACTCATAGGTGTGCAGTCCTTAACCGGTCCGTTGAGTAGAGGTGCCCATGTTGCCAGATCCTTCACCTGAAATATATCCGGGAAAAATTCAACCGACGTGTTGTTAGTTTTACAGAATTGATTGACAGAAATCAAAATTTTGGACATAGTAAGGACACATAACACATGGCTGAGTTTAAAAAAGCCACTATGAGTAGGTAAAGAGGTGGAACCAGTGTGAGTGATTGACTTTCCGAAGCCATTGCCAATAACGACGGAATCTGAGCCGGTGTATGGAGAGTGAAACGACAGTTGGCTGAGGTCAGATGCAATGTGATGTGACGCACCCGAGTCAAGGAGCCAGTTAGCATCTGTATGTGTATGGGTGAGTCCTGCATGATTTGCTGATGGGCGCCATGACGGTGATGCAGAGGCAGGTGTGTCTTGGTGACTGACGACACGGAAGGTGGGGCAACGTTGAGCAGAATGCCCTTGTGTGTCACACGCCTGGCACCTGCTTAAATAAGGTCGATAACCACGACCTCTGTTGTAGTGATTTACATCTCCACCTCGCCAATTGGTGGATCGATCGTTGCGCCAATTGTTGTTGGCGTTGGTGTTGTCATGACGCCAATTGTTCCCTTGGGATCTTATAGTTGCATTTGCAGTGATTGGGAAGGAGGGAGACTCGGTTTGGGCGCATAACAGGGTCGCCTCCCGGTTGAGTAGTTTTTCCGTCAGCTCCGTTAAGGAGATCAGATTGTCTCTGGCATTGACAGCATCAATCACGGACTTGTACTCCTCAGGTAGACCGGCGAGGATGTACTCCATCAACTCTTCTTGATCCATGGGTTAACCAAGGAGGGCGAGTTCGTCGGCCTTTGATTTTATTAATCGCATGTATTCACCGATTTACTTGGTCCCTTTGGAGCTGCTTCGTATTTGGTATTTGAGTTGGTTGATGTGTCCTCGTGTGGGAGCTCCATAGACGCTGGAGAGAGTGGACCAGATTTCATGAGTGGTAGTAGCAGTACCCACTAACGGTTGAACCGTCAGAGAGACAGCTCCAATGAGCGCATTGTATAGGAGTCGATCTTGTCTCCTCCAAGGTGCATAAGCGGGATTTGGTGTTGTCTGTCCATCGACAACAACAGTGAGTTCTGGAGTCGTGGCGTTTCTGGTGAGAAAGTGGTGAAGTTCATGACCTTCAAGGAGAGCTTCCACTTGGCGATGCCACATCAGATAGTTTGTGTTGGTTAACTTGGTAATGTTAGCCATGTTTATAAAGAGAAGAGATTTGGCTAGATCAGCGAAATTGTAGATCGCAGTTTGCTCGGCAGTTGTGTTTGAGGCGGAGCATGTGTCTGTCATGATGAGCAGCGGCTAAAGAGATAGGGTTTTTTTTTTTTTTTTGAGATGTAGGCTCTGATACCATGTAGGAGATCAAGCTTATTCTCTATTGATGTAGATACAACCATATATATAGTTACAGAGGAGTCTAGGGTTTAGTTACAAAGAGAGAATATTATCGTGATCTCAAGATATGGAAGCTTTCTAATATATCAATATAGAGGATATCCTAATATACTCAATTGTTTGTTTCTTTGTCAATAAGGGTTTTCATGGATCATGTTTAGCTCTTATAATATATTTTGTACAATATGTATGTTATTGGCTTCAATCATATTGTAGGATGTTGTAGCTTCTCTCAAGGCATCAACGAAGAAGAATCGATGTAAGTTTTTGTTTGTGCACTCTTTGTCAGATTATCTTCGTGTGTCGTAAATGGTCAATAGATAAATGGGTTTGCTTCATCAGATTTTTATGCCTACAGCTGAGAAGTCATGGCTAATGCTTGTCAGCCCGATTGGTGATAAGCTCGACATGAAAAAGTTAGATGAAGCTGTAAGATTCATAGATATGGAAGGACTGTTTTGGGGAGAATGTAAGGTGGATCGCTAACACCCTCAATAGATTTTTTTTTATATATATCCCACGGGTTTACGTATAAGATTCCAAAATCTCTCTATCTTTACAGCAAAGGTTGTCCAAGTTGGCTATGGAGTCGTGTTTTTGAGGATCATATTCACAATTGTTGACGACCATGCGTGTCTCAATACTCTCAACACTGTTATCGAAGAAGCGCAAGATATGGATAGTCACGAAGGTATTGCCGTTTTGGCCTTGAACTAGATATGTAAAAAAAATTTTATAAGTTGGTGCCAAAGATGTTTGTTATTGAATTGCCTTTAATCATAATGCAGAGGATGGAGAAAATCTCCAACGGGAAGCTTTTGGGTGCCAAAGATCTTTGATATTTTATCATCGTCTCCTTGTTTCTCTTATTGAGTTATATGAATGAAGACAAATCGAGTATTTTCTTCTAAAAATTGTTTATCGCCTCTTTGAAATTGTTATTTTCCGCCCATAATCATTCGTTATGTTAGTAAATTTCACGTTGCATGATTTTTGTTTTTTAATGCTTTTTGGCCCTCCCGGGAGTAATCCAAATCTAAATAGGTCCAGGCTAATTTCTCGGGTAAGAGTGATATAGCCCACTTATAATGACCCACATTTCCACGTTGCATGATTTTATCACTTGACATAAATAATAATTACCTTTTCATAAACAACACACTGCTTGCGTTATTTTTGAAATTTCAGTTTTCCGCCTATAAAATTTTGAAATTTCAGTTTTCCACCTATAAAATTTTGAAATTTCAGTTTACTATCCATAACAACTAGCCGTTATATTAGCATACAATATATTACATAAAATTTATCACATGTACTAATGGAATGATGAAGTAATGGGAATTAAATAAATATATACAGACGGCGGCATTCAGTGGAAATGTGCCTAATTGCCGAGTAGGTAAGGACACCACGTAAGCCATCATAACGGCGCCGTTTCACCGAATTACTATGGGAGAGTAGAAGCATACACTTTAATGAAAAGTAAAGATTAATAATACTTCATCCTGTTTATAAAGAATATCATTTTAAAATTTTGTTTTTGTTTTACAAAGAGTGTTGTTTTATATTTTCAATGTATAATTTTAAATAAAAATACAGTTCTAACATTATTGTTTTGTGGAAGCCCCCTCGATCCAGTGGTTGACCAATGGTTCATTAATGTTTTTACATCCGGAGGTAGGGAGTTCGATTCCCAGATGATGCAAATTACATGAGAGAAATTTTCAGGCAATTTTCGGCGCGGTGCAAGCATAACTACTCGTCGTGGTCCAGCGTGTCAAGGGTAGTGCTCCATCACGAGCATGGTGCAGGAAAACCGTTGATCGTGGATTCTTGTAGGCCGGTAGAATTTTATTTGTCTTCGTAATTTGTAATTGATAATATTTGAGATGATTAAAAAAAAATATTATTGTTTTAATGTATTAATTAGAAAAGAAAAATTGTTTTGTGTATTAATAAAAATAAGAAATAATATTGAATTTTTAATATTTTTTTAATTAATATATGTGAAATGTGTTAAAATAATACTTTTTATGAAATTTTGTGTGAAATAGAAAGAGTATATGTTTATTTCTAATGTAAGGAGAACAAAAATGTTTGATTTGGTCACACACGTGAGACAGCATCGTAGACAAAAGCTTCTCTCTTCTTCTAAAACATATATATATTTTTATAGAAAATGATCAAAAGTCTTTGAGGATGATTTAAGGGTCAGATGGTGGATTTGTGGATTTGTTTTGTTGAAGGGTCAGCTTAGACTTAACCCTAAACAAAACAAATTCATTGGTTTGATAAATTAAATGAATTGTTTACAAAGTCTACATACATGAACCATAAAAAGCAGAGAGTAATATTACATTAATAGTTAAGATTAGTCTTTGACACACACAAAAGAAAAAAAGACAAATTTAGTTTAACGAAAATAGTCGTTAAGAGAAAAACGAACTTGAGAAAATTGGATAAGTGTATAGCAATCTTGAAATTAAGTACGACATTGCATTTGAGAATCTATGGTAATCGACCATTTACACAGTTGAGAAAGTTGTATCAATAAAAAAAAACGTGAAATTCTACAATATTTGTTGTCAACCAAAAATATTATTGGACAAGAGAAAGGTTATCTAATTGGGCAATTGTCATCAAATACTCGAGATCGTTCACGCATGACGCAACATTTACAAAATATATGAATTAAAAATAAAAATGAATATAATTTATAAAAGAAAGAAAGAACCAATGGTTGAGGAGGAGGCACAACTATTCGCGGAGATACGGAGCCGTTCGCACCCATCACCTTGGAATCTCTCTTTTTTCTCTCTCTCCTCATCATCAACTAGTCAACAACCACACACCATTTACCTTTTTATTTATTACTATATCGGTTTCCTCAAAATTATACTTTTAAATTTTTATTTTTGTTTCATAAATAATGTTATTTTATATTTTCAATATATAATTTTAAATAAAAATTTATTTTTAACTTTATTATTTTAATATATTAATTAGAGAAAAAAAATTATTTAATGTATTAATAAAAAATAATATATAACTTTTAATAATATGTATGAAATATGTCAAAATGAAACTTAAAATATATGAAGTATTATTTTCATTAACCTAAGTACATAACTAAACAAATTAGTAATTCATTTTGCTTTGCTATATGATTTTTCGTGCTACTCAATTTTAATTATATATAAACTCTCTTTCTACTCAATTTGTGTGGACGCTTGTGGTCAAGTGATAGGAGATGGGTGTTGGACGCAAACACGTTCTGGGTTCGATCTTCCTGTTATGCGAAATTAACACACATTTTTTATGGACACCCACACAGATATGGATCATTGCTTTCGAGTTTCGACCCATTTGAATATATGGGAGGGACCTATCCGTGAGTTATCATTCCCCGAAAGGATTAATGTGTGCCTCTCCATGAGTCTAAGATCTACCAGAGTTATAAAAAAAAATGATTAATTTCATGATAAATATGCCAATCAAAAATTCATAATATATAAATTTGTAATTTATTATCCAATTATCATTTGTAATTTAATGTATTAAAATTGATTATTATCCAATTCTATTGGTAATTTATTATCCAATTAAAATAAAACCCAGCATGACCCATTCTTTCTCTCAAGTATCAATGTGTCTATATATATATTATATAGACACAATGGTCTGCTTCAGCTTCCAAAAACATTGAATCCCTTGTCCCACTTTCTCTCTCTATCTCTAAATAAATATCTCTTAAGCAAATCTTCATCTTCTTCAAAATTCATGTGAATCTCCCAGATAATAGCAAACCAGGAGAAAGAAAGACAAAAACATTAGTTAACTGTTTGTGTCCTGATATCATGAGTTGCAATGGTTGTCGTGTTCTCCGGAAAGGTTGCAGCGAGAATTGCATCCTCCGTCCTTGTATCCAATGGATCGAATCCGCCGAAGCTCAAGGCCACGCCACCGTCTTCGTCGCTAAATTCTTCGGCCGTGCCGGTCTCATGTCCTTCATCTCCGCCGTCCCTGAGTCTCACTGCCCTGGTAAGTGTAGTTTTAACCATAAACTCCTCCAGATCTCTCAGCTTTGCCTGATATTAGGGGTATTTTCGTTATTTACAGCTTTGTTCCAGTCCTTGCTCTACGAAGCTTGTGGGAGGACTGTGAACCCGGTGAACGGCGCCGTCGGGTTGTTGTGGACGGGGAATTGGAATATCTGTCAAGCGGCGGTTGAGACGGTTCTTCGCGGCGGTTCCTTGAGACCGATCCCAGAGCTTCTTACACGCGGCGGCGGAGGAGGATTCGGGGGGTTTCCGTCTCCTACTTCCGACGAAGCATCCGAGATCTGCACGGAAATGTTGAATGATTCCGGTGACCGGAATATCTACCATCACTGTCGATTCTCGAGCTCCAGATCCAGATCGACGGCTTCTCCGCCAAAACGGAAACGTTTATCGTCGGAACAACAACAACAAAAACCCTCGTCGGAGCTAGATCTCTCTATAATCCCTATTTTCCCGATTAAAACGGCGACGTTTAAGGAGGAAACGCATCGACCTGAAACGCCGTCGATGTACTCAGATGAATCCGTTACGACGGCGTCGTTTGTGGATAACACCGCCGGTGAACGATTCGTACGCGGAGGAGGAGAAACGGCGAAGTTGCTCAACCTTTTCGCATGAACGGTGTCGTTTTGATCTTGGAGTTAAAATGTAATTTTGAGTAACTTTTTTTTATGCCCTTTCGTGGATTAATATTTTGGGAAATGTGGCACACCGGCAATTACGTGATTTTTTTCTCCCTACTTAATGAGAAATTAACCAAATTAATTGAGAGAATAATGATAATTCGTCGGTGGTGTACTAATAATGTACTGTTTTTCTTCATAATAATCATAATTTTCATTAATTTCAGTTTAAAAGATAACGATGATAATGTGTACGATAAATGATAATTATTGCTATTAAATTATTTGCTTAATCGATTTATTCAACATTAATAATAATAATAATGATGGATGAAGTCAATATATACATAATGCATACACATCTTCCAAAATCAACATGTTGCATATACACACATGATTATAATATACACAACTTGGTATTTTGATAATATAAAAATATAAACGTATATTATCTCTATTGTCTTAACTCTTTAGCTACATGCATGATAATATTATCCGAGATAAGACAATTATTACTAAGTGATAATGTATTATATTTCTTCACTCACTCACGTCGATCTTGAGGTCTTTTGTAACATCCCAAAATTTTATAACACTCTTAAATACAGTTTCTATGATTGGCCTATACTTAATACTTAGAGCATGAATATAAACCCTAAAAATAATAAAACGATCAGGACCATTAAGTCATTACATATGTATATCGTATTAGAATCTTATATATATATATGTAATATGTATGTATATAATAGATATGGATTATATAATGCATGTTGTTGGATTGAACCAAAAAGTTGGGGTTATAACTTATAAAGGGAAAGCTTTTGGGGAGAGGCGGCTTTTGGACGACGCAAAGAGCCGTTGTTTCACTCGTTACCTTCGTGGAATCTTCAAAAGCAATCTTTTTCATTTTTCTTCTTCTTCTTCTTCCTCACATTTTGTTATATTAAAAGCTAATAACAAGGTGGATGAATTACCAATCAGTCAATAACATGCTGACTCTATAAATAATATTTCTTAATTAGGATTCGTTGATATTAACGCAAATACCAAACTAATAAAAACATGAAAAATCCAAGGTCTTTCTACGATTATAAAATCATACTTCCTCTGTTTCATATCAGTTGTCGTTCTAGATTGTTTTACGTAGATTAAAAAAACAATTAAATTTTCTGTTTTACCCCTCATTAATATATTATATACTATGATTACACTAATTAATAAGATAAAGAAGTAGGGATAAAATTGGAAATATTATCAAACATTTGCATTGAAATTCTAAAAAGACAACTAATATAAAACTAAATTTCTCTAAAATGACAAATAATATGAAACGGAGGCAATATATCTTAGCTTAATATGATCGTGGATTCATTGTATAATATTAATCAAAATATACAATTAGTCTTGGCCCATGTTCTAAAAATCTCCGCCTAGTTTCGATTACTCTCCGACTAGTCACTAAACCCATCCCATCCGCCTAGCTGGCTTATGCAGCCGCTTATTATTGCTTAACAAAAATCTTGAAAAATTCTAATTTGGTTTTACTATATTGTTAGAAAGTCATTAAAAGTTATTAAAAGTCCAAAAAATCATTAAAAATAATTTAAAATCATTAAAAGTCATAATTTTATAAATTAATATGTTAAAAAGTCATTAAAAAGTCATAAATTTATAAATTTATGAATTAATATGTTAAAAAGTCAATAAAAATCAAAAAACTAATCCCCGATTAATCTCTGATTTTTAGGCTAGACGCTAGGTCCAACCCGACCGCCCGACTAGTGTCTAGTACAATTTAGAACATTGGTCTCTTGGCGTTGGTAACTCAACCGATGATGGTCATTTTAAATAGTATAGTGTTGGCGAGGTCCCAAGTTTTAATTAATATCAGGAATGATGAGGAAAACTGAAATATAAATTTAACGTGCTTTGATTTTTAGTCTGGAATTTTTTTTAAAATAACAATGAAACTTCAACATATTTATATAAAAATTAATTCATCACATACTTTTTTTTTGCCAAAAAGGTAATTCATCACATACTTCATTGAACATAAATAGCTTATCTATGATAATTTTTTTTTTGTAACAAGGGTTTTATCTATTATAATTTAAACCCCCCATATTGCATATTTCTTAGAAAAAAGTTTAATTCAGATCCTTAGAAAATAGAGACAAAAACAAGATATTTGCATTTAATAGCACTTAATCAAAACAAATTAAACATAATTTGTTATCTAATATTTTTCAAATTTTGAAAAAAATAAATATTATTTTATCTTTGGAAAATATGATTTTACCCCTGATTCACGTAATATTATACATAAATACAACTGAAAAATTAACACATGTACAATATTTATTTTTTCAATTTTTATAAAATACTAATACACAAATAATATTTTCATTAACAAAAACATATATGTTGTATGGTGTATTTTTTTTAAAGAGTATAAAGCTTCAGCCTTGTCAGAAAAAAAAAATATGAAAGATGGATTGAAATGACTCAATGAGGATAGATTTTTGTTCGAACAGTCGAAGTGATTTGGAGATCTTACGAAGTGGGACCTACTTAAAATATACTTTCGACCAACCACCAATTGGCAAACAAATGCTTGTGGTCCACGTCACTCTCCCTTCTTTTTCTGACTCTTTTTAAACAAAATTAAATTAAATTATTAATATTTTTAGTTTTGTCCGTTCCCAATTTCTCAGCTTTCACAAGCTTTTTTAAATACGATAAAAGGTGAATTTTTTAAAAAGAACAATGGTCACGATAAACTGAGAAGATATATAATTTTTTTATAATAACAAGCTGGAAAATATAATAAACGAATGAGCTTTATTTATTTTGAATATATATATATATATATTCGATTCATAGTTGGCAAGAACAATTTAGATATATAACCTTTATACAAAAAAACAATGTAGATTTAATTCATAAGTTTTCAAAGAAAATTAAAACGAAAAAGGTTTCTAATAAAATACAGTATAACTATTTATTCTTTTAATTAAAAAACTATTTATTCTTTGAATTAAAAAACTATTTATTATTTTGCTAACAAAAAAAAAAATTGGGCATACAAGTTGGTGTTCCGCGATATGAGGATTTTAATGAAAGATCTTCTCGAATATTGGGATGTGAAAGTGGGGCTTATTTACATCATCCAACTTTCAATCTCGTCCGTTAATTACAGCTAATTAGTGTCTAATCATGAATTTCAAATTTTATGGAACTAATGTTTCTTTTCTACTTTTATGGAGCTACTAATTATACCGAACGACTATCTTTAGTTCTTTACACTTTAAGTTGCGAATAAGATACAGAATAATTTGGATAAACATGATGAGTCCATCACATAAAAACGAGAATAAAATAACATTAGCGATAGCAAGATTCGTGTTTAATGCCAAAAGCCACGAGTAGCCGCAGTTTCTGATGGGCCCAATACATTCATCACCTCCTCCACTTAAGACGGTGTGAGTCCACTTATGTTTTCTGAATCTTTTCTTTCGAATACAAACAAAAGTTTAGTTATTAAGAGCATGTGTATTAGTTAGACATCCGATATGGGTATTTCAATAAAAAAAATATTATTAATTTAATATAATTTAATTTTATAATTAAATTTTAAATTAAAAAATAAAATTAAATAAATTAGAAATTGACACATGTAAAGAAAGAGATGAGACACTCATAGGAGAGTGTCTAAAATGAAACATCCTTTTTCTTCTCTCTCTTCATTTATTTTTTTTGCTTTTTTTAATGAAAGATATCTCAATGCACATATTCTAAAAATTTCGGCGTAAAATTAGTTTTTATACGTTTAAACTAGCAAGAAAAAACAGCAAGCCTAACTGAGTAAGAACAACAACAAAAACACACCTCTCGTTTAACCTAAGAACCGCCGTCGAAGAAAGCTTCATCAATTCGCCCCAGATCCGGCCAGCGCGGCGGCTCCCACAGCGCCGGCGCCAGACCACAACGCTTCTGTCTTTTAGTTTAGTTCAATAAAGGCGGTTTGGAGGCGGTTTAAGGTGGTTCCGAAGCCGAGCGAGGGGAAGACAACGTCTGCTCTCAGTGCTCCGACATGAACAGGCCACGCCCTCCATCCCGGATTGAAGGAGGTCTCCGGCGACGAGGACAGCCGTACCAACCCCCTCTGGATGGAGAGCAGCCGTCGATTGAGATGGTGGCAAGGTTAACGGAGGATGTTTTAGCGGCGTGGTTCCTTCCCTGTCCCTCATCTGGCAATAGGTGGTGATGGCACGGTGGCTGGGTTCTCTTCAGGGTGAGCGACACCGGACGGTCCGCGGGTGCTGGTGTGGTCTGATGTGCTAGGGGACGGCCGTTGGATCCCTTTCAAGTCTCTATGACGGTTCTGGTTAAGCTCTCGTTTGCCCGTCACCGTTGTCAAAGCCGGTTTTGTGTCATGGGCGTGAGTCGTGTGGTTTGAGGATGAGGGTCGTGGCGTGAGGTGGCTACTTGCTCCGGTTTCTGTGAGGACGTAGGCCGGGCAAGGATCCTCCTAGTGCTTTTCCTTGTAAAGCCTGAGGCTCCTCGTGTTCTGCTTTGTCGTTTTTGATCTGATGTTGCGTTGTGGCACGACGGAGAGATTGGCTCTAGGAAAGAGGGACGTCAGATCTTATCGACCGTTGTAAAGGTGAAGCCTTGAGGACGGCGGATCTATGAAACAGAGCTTTGTTGATGGTGTTCTTCTCTTCTCGGGCCTCTCCTCCCTCCCCGTTGTGTACCCGACAAGACGGATGGGTCAAGCGTGGCTGCTCTCGGGGATCTCTACGTCCCGGATTTCAAGGCGGGATGTTCATACTCGACGGTTTCTGCTCCAACGGTTCCACTTCCTGCTGCCCCGGTTAGGTACTTGTTTTTCTTTTTCAGTAGGTTTCGTGAGGTCGGAGTTGAGTTGTTGCATCCGGGTTCTCGTAATTAGCGGAGACGTGGCGGTGTGGCAAAGCTTTGGGTCGTCTGACTTTGGTGAGCTGCACGTCAGTCTTCTGTGTTATTGGTCTTCTACGGAATAATCGGGAATGAGCAATGGGGTCTTCTGTCTATTGCCGCCATCCCACCAGCGTGGAGTTCGAATCCACCCTCCCTCGTGTTGGGCTTCTCTCACATGTTGGGTCCCTCAAGATTGTATCTCACTACGGTAAGGTATTTTTTCTTATGTAAGGGTTTGGCTACTGGGCCGGCCTTTGTGGCTCAGTATCCTTGTAAGTAAGACAATGTCGGTAAGATTTAACCTTGTCGGCACAACTAGATTTACTTAAATGAAATTGTTGGCAAAAAAAAACTAGCAAGAAAAAACTAGCCGACAAAATAATAATAATAGAAAAATTGTAAACGTAAATATTTTTTTTGTCTTGGAAACTAATCGCAAAAATTTGTTGTTGAAAAGTAACTTAAATAATACATTTTAAAATTTTTATTTTAAAGATATTATCATCACTAGTTTATGTTTCCAATAATATCTCAAATTATTGTGTGAAAATACTTGTTTACTCTAAATAAATTACAAACAAAATTAAAACATTATATTTGAGTTCTTTCTTTTCAATTTAAAATTTAAATTTTTACGATATATAAGAATTTTGAATGATTTTAATATTAATTTTATGATATTATTGAAAAATAAACTAATAGTTATTTCTTTGGAACAAAAACTTTAAAATTTGATATTTTATAAAATTGCCTTTTTAATATTTTTTTGTTATTTTAGGAGTACTGGATCGAAGTCTAGCTATTTCTCCATCGGAATTTAAATAAATTCGAATACTAGTCTCTGGAGCTTCTCTCATTTGAAAATCAGTCAACGACCGATAGAATAACTACCTACATTTGATTAAACGCAAATATTAGCACTCATATGATTGTGAAACATTTTTTCTATATTCCTCGGGTTAACGATCTATTTCTCCCTCGGATGTTTCATATAATAACAAATCCCCCTGAAATCAGAGCCTAGTTCTATTTATACACCGAATCAAAGTTTAAAACTTATTTCCCCACTAAAACAAAGTTTAAAATCTATTTCCCCCCCAAATCAAATTTCGAAATCTATTTTCCCACATACCACGTTTAAAATCGGTTTACTGTGGACCAATTAACTGTTAACCAAATTGAAACCAAAATTAACCTGATTAAACCCGATTTCAACCCATTAAACCCGATTACCCGAAATCAAAAACCCGATTTTTTTTCGTTCCTCTCTTTGGTATATTGAAAAAGCTTTGAAGTCTCTCGTCAATGGTGTCGGACTGCAATCATATTCGAAGAAATTGGGCACGGGAAAGAAGCACGTTGAGGTCTCCGGTGCGGAGGAGATCGAGAAGAACGGCGAAGCAATATGGGTTTCCGTCGATGAGAAGATCTTCCGGCGAGATGTTCCATTTTTCGTCGAATAATGCGCCGAATAAGGAATCGCGACCTGCGTTTGCGAGCGTCGTTGATGTTGTTTCGAAGATTCGACCACCAACGTTGAATTTGATCCTGTCTTTTGAGTTACCCATCAATGGAAGAAGAAATTCTCCTGAATCAGGTGAGAAAAAAACGACGGATTCGGGATTTGAACAGAAAAAAAGCAGAGAGCTTTCTTCTACTTCTTTTTTGTTTTTCCCGAGAAAGATGGAAAATTTATCAGAATCACTAATCATTAGCTATCGAGAATTATTCTTGTTCATAACAAGACAAGAAGCCATGAAAGATTATAGAGAGAGATATTCAAGAACCACGAAAAAAAACTCGGATTACGATCAAATTCGAAGAAATTGGGCACGGGAAAGAAGTTGTTTCTGATTAATGGGTTATCAAATTCAAAGAAATAAAATTTCAGAAGATGAGCAATCGAATTGACTCTCTTTCTCTCTCTATCCCTTCGATTGAGACATAGCCGAAACTCGATCAAATAAGAGGAAATTGAGCTCTGGGCACGGGAAAGAAGATGTTTTTGATTAATGGGAAATCGAATTTAATACCTGAAATGAAGAAAATTTTGAATTTTTTTCCAGAAGACGTGAAATTGAATCGACTCTCTCTCTCTCGTAGAAGAAGGAATCGACGGTGAGATACCACACGAAGAGAAGAAAAAAAATCCGGATGAAAGAAAAAAATTGGGTTGGGTCATTAAAGTTTAGGTTACAAACCGTTCAAAACCGACTTCAAACCGATAAAACCGACATTTGTGGGGAAATATATTTTTAACTTTGATTTCGTGGGGAAATAGGATTCAAATTTTCAAATTGTGTGGAAATAGAACTAGGCTCCGATTTCAAATGGATCTGTTATTATATGAAACATCCGAGGGGGAAATAGATCGTTAACCCATATTCCTCAAAATGGTGATCAATAAAAAAAACATGAAGGTGAATAAACAATAAACACTAAACAATACGCTGTGGAACATCAAAAATATCAAAAGAAAAAAGTAATCAATCTAAATAGAATATCAAATTAAATCACTAATCAAGAACTCAAAATCAAGGTGGCACTCATAACAGTTCTGAATAAAAACACAAAATTAAGTGTAAAATGTTTTGAAATCCTATGATAAGTAATATTTTTCCATTTTGTTACAACCCGTATATACATCAACTGACTTTATACCATATTATCCCGGTAACACACGTTAAACCATAAATCTCGATATCGTTAGTTGCATATAGTTCTTGATGAAATTTTGTATCGCACATTACTACCAAAGTGATATATCATATATATATGTATTATTTTATGCTACACTTTTCGTGGGTAACATATTACTAATTAACATATTTAAAGTTTTAACTTTTGATTCTTGTTTAATTGAATATCATTTTCCGATAGTGACGTAGCGGAAGTTTTAATTGGATATAATAGTAATCTGTTGATTTTGAGAATATCTGAAAAACTAGGATAATCGCAAGATTATTCGTTTAGTCTGAAAATCCCCAAATAAACCAAGTCTTATTAATTAGTTTTGTTAATATCTCTCTAGATCTACCGAAAACAAAGAAGAAAGAGACAAAAACTCAATTTCATTAATCACTGAAAAACTGAATATAATTTTAGGCCTAAACGGCTTATTTATGATAGATCCAAAACTACTAAAAAAAAATCTAAAACAATAAAAAGAAATTATCTAAATAATAAAATAGTCAATATTCCAAATATATTCTTGCATCAGTAGTTTCTAGGGATATAACTATAGATCTGTTAATTCTAAAAATAACTAGGGTTTGAGAATACTCTTCTGCACGAATCAAAATCGAAAAAGTGTCGAATATGATTTCGACATGATCGATAACTAGGACATCATCTTCATAGATGTCGTAGATGCAGTGCCGTGCGAATGTTTATAGGGGCTTAAGGCAAATTAAAAAAATGGGATTTTTTAAATAAAAATATAATATAATTTTAAAAACATATAAAATATTCAAAAACAAAATCTTAATCTAAAAAAATTAAGACATAATCTTTCTTCCTTCTTTTTCAATAAACTCTTTTACCAAACTCTCGTAATCGAGGTTCCTAACCATTTCTCTTTCTATAGATATGATAGCTAGACCATTCACTTTTTCTTGTGACATAGTTGATCGCAAATAAGACTTTATCAACTTTAACTTTGAAAAACTTCTTTCAGCAGAAGCAACTGAAACTGGAATCGTCAGCAATATCTGATAAGCAATCCATGAGTTTGGATAACACTCTTCTATTCCTTTCAAATAATTCAACACTTCAACGGGTCTCTTGTACTCTTTTGGCAAAAAACCAATCATCCCCAATAATATCTGAATGATTTCCATGCTTCAAAGAGGCTTCAAGATTGGTACACGATGTCATCAAACTATCATCACTTGTTGACTTCAATTTCTCCAAATCAAATAGGAAACCAAATGTCTGTTCATACTTCTGAAATTGCTAAAATCTTGTCTCAAGAGAATAGAGAGCTTGATCCATGACTTGGAGGAAATAAGAAATTCTAAAGCTCTCTTCAGGAGATAAATTCACAGTTTCGTCATTTGTCTCTGATTCCTCGTAAAAAAACCTTTTTCTTTTGCTGACACGTTTTCTTTTTTCAGAGAATATGACTTTAATCTCCATAGATTCTGCTATATGTTTAACATCTGATTTTGTACTCTCAAATCCTGTTTCTCTATAATTTTGAAAAAAGTAACAAGTTCTTTCAACTGAGAAACAGCCACTTCAATATCCATGTCTTTTGACTGCAAACTCTTACTTACACTGTTAACAGCAAATAGAAGTTTGTACCAGATCACCATAGACAACAAGAATTCATAATTTCCAATCCCATGTGTTTCACTTGTCGCAAGACACTCAGCATCACTTTGTGTTTTTGGATCATCAGAAGTTTATGCTATATAAATTAAAGCATCTCTTATTTTTGGAGCTTGAAATCTTATTGCCTTAATGCATTCAACATGACTCTCCCACTGAGTCTGTGATAAAGATTTAACTAGAAAACCTCCCACCATATCTTCTAATATCTTCCACCGTTTAGTTGAATATGCAAACAGACAATAGATACGCTGGATTATCCCAAAAACGAAATGGCTTTTTCAGATGTGGTTGCCATATCACAAAGTGCAAGATTAAGGCTGTGACAACCACACGGTGTATAAAATGCACGTGGATTAACATCAAGGAATCTCTTTTGTACTCCTTTATGCTTTCCCTTCATATTTGACCCATTATCATATCCTTGTCCCCTCACATCATCAATATTCAAATCAAGAGCAACCAACACTTTCTGAATCTCACGAAAAAGGCCTTCTCCAGACGTATCATCAACTATAAAGAATGTGAGGAAAAATTCCTCTATTTGAGCTAAATTTGTTGAAACATCAACACATCGAAGAATAAGAGTCATCTGTTCATGGTGACTAATATCTGGAGTACAATAAACAATGATAGAAAAAAATTTCGCACTTCAAATCTTTTTTATGATCATACCTTTGATCTCATCAGCTATCGTTGCAATCAAATCATTTTGAATTCTATTGCCGAGATCATGATAGCGAGATTCCCCATCTTCAAAACGTCTAACATGTTCTCTCATTACTGGATCCCACTCAGCCATCAAATCAATGAAACTTAAGAAATTTCCATTGTCGTTTACTCTTAGCTTTTCGTTTCTCCCACGAAATGCTAAATTTTGTTTAGCAAGAGTTTTTACCAACGAAAAAAATTCTAATCATCACATCTTTCCAATGATTCCTCTCTTTGTAGAGTTCTTATTGCACATGCTTATCAATTGTTTGGTTTTTCTGCAGCCTCAATTCAAGTTCCATCCACTGGCTCATGCATTTCAAGTTCCATCCACTGGCTCATGCATTTGATATGTTCACGACTAGTCTTGTGGTGTATAAGCCTTTCCAAAATGTTTTTCTAATCACTAAATCCCTTAGATGCCATGTGACTAGGATTTTGATCTCGAGTGAACAATTTACAACAAAAACAGAAGATTTTATCTAATGTTTTTGAATAAACTAGCCAACGCATGTCCTGCTTTTTCCCACTAGTCAAAGGTCTTATATAGTATGAGTGAGAGAAATGTCGACCACTAACCTTCTGCTTTGGAAAAATAAAATCAATTGGTTGTCTTGCAGCATGACCTTTTTCAACCATGACAATTCTGAATCCAGGCTCGACTTTTCCCTAGTTTCCAGGATCATAAATATCTAAAATTCCACGATTCTCTTTAAATTCAGCATCTTCCGAATCTAAATTCATATTCTCTTGATCATTCACATCTTCATTCTCTTCTTCATTGAGATCTTCATCCTCTTCTATGTCAATATTCTCATCTTCTCTCTTAACATTCTCAGCATCTTGTTTATTCTCATCTCCCATTTGATCATTAAACTCATCATCAATTATCACATATTCAGTAGGGTTTCCAGTTGCAGGTGTTATAAGAAACTTGTGAATAAAACCTTGATGTGATCTCACAAATGCATCATCTTTATTTGTTTTTTGCTTTTTTTTTGCTCCACTTGGATACGTTCTTGGAGGCATATTTTCTAAAATCAATTTTAAAATCAATGATGACAATAAACAATATAGCAAATCAACTTTCATAGACAAATCTATAGAAAAAGAGATGAAATAAAAGAATTAAAAAAGTGAAGTAAATATGCAGAGGATAAAAGTCTTGAAGAATGCGGTAATTTAGACAAATCTCAACCTAAACAAATCTCAATCAATTTCCTAAACAAATTCCTCCAACGTAATTTACAAAAGTTGAATTTATAGTGTTGATTGGATATTGACGTACCTGTTGGATTTTTTCCTATTCTGAATTTGAAGAAGACGATAATTATAAGAAAACGATAATTATAAGAAGACGTACCTGTTGGATGTCGCAAGGCCAGAGGTTGAAGAAGACGATAATTATAAGAAGCTTGGGATTTTGATTGATCTCAGATTTCAGATTTGATTTATAGACTTTAATTCATTCATTTTCCAATTAGAATCCCGATTTTTAGGTTGAGAACAAATTTCCTTTTCAGAATCTCAATTTCCTTCTTTTTTTTCCTTTTCCCGTCCCAAAAAAAAAACGTTTATAAAAAGAGGACGTCGGTTGGATTTGAACTCGGAAACCTAGGAACATAAATCAGTTGCTAACCACTCTGATACATCACACACATTACAAAAATGGGGGCTCTAAAATATTTATATAATTCGGGGGCTTGAGGCAAAAACCTTTTTCATTACATTGTAGGGACGGCTTTGCTAGATGAGATCTCCATAGGTCCCGCCCTGTCGATCTCGCCGTCATCATAAATGTCGTAGATATATAGGATCACCATATATCTTTTTGTAGATCTCATGGTATTCTCTCTCGACAAAAAAACTTTCGTCTTCGAAAGTGTACGTAGATGCTGACTCTCACCATGACATCTAGAATCTTTTCCTTAATCTGATACAAACTGATGGAGCGGAAGCTTCTAGGGATAGAAATATAGATTTATTGATTCTAAGAATACCCGAAAAACTAGGGTTTGAGAATACTGTTCTCGATTGTTTGTTTTTGCCTTCAAAATTTTTCAAGTTAGCGTATGCTATTTCAAAAGTTAATGTGTAGGAATTTTGTTTTTTTTTGTGCCGATCAATATTACTTATATATCTAACAATTGTTATTGTTATTAGTCGAGATTATCATAAGACTTCGTCTACATTTGTCGTCCATGAACAGGCAAATTTAGGGTTTTGTGTGATCCTTCTTCGAGTAAGGAGAGGACCCAAAAGCCATATCTTGCCCCTTCAAAGCTTTTATTGGCCGTACATTTATTTACACATCGGATTTTCTTTTACTAAAGCAAAAAAAAACAAAAAAAAGAGTTTAATAAAAAATATAAGTAGTTTTTCTTTATCGATTCTTCTAATGTCTGATTGATTCAAGTTTTATAGTATGACTAGGAGAGAACCCGCGCGTAGCGCGAATTTTCTTTTAACTCACTATGAACATCACGGTAAAGATTAGCTATCAGAAATTTTAGAGCATCGGTCCATTGAAAACGTCGTAGATTCCAACGAGACGATAATTGCACTATGTCCTCTCCTGCTTTCCCCAATGCCCACTGTAAATTGTTCTCGCTTCCGCCACTTGTCTTCACTTCGGCAGCCGCTAACGCAGCTTCGACAATAACGCCGCTGCCGCCGTCGGGTCTCACAGTGTTTTCCCTCTTAGAACCACGACGAAATTCGACACCGGAATAACCCAGGGCCGTTGCTTCCTCTCTCCGAAAATCGGGTGCCAGGAAAAGCACTTCTTCCTTTTCTGGCTCTTCTTCGAGTATACGCTACTGTGCGACGCCGAGAAATGCACGCCGGCGGAGTTAGATCTCGAAATCTCTCCGGCCGGGTCCAACGAGCCTGAAGTCGCGCCTCTCTCGGACCCGACATGATCGCCTCTCTCTCTTTGACTCGAAATAAAAATAAAAATAAAAAATGGAAAAAATCCAGAAAAGGATGCCTCTTCACGCGTCCTGGTCACCTCCCCACACACGCGCTTCTCTCTCACCTCAAACACACTCTCTCTGTCACCCTCTCTCACTTCCCTCCTCTCGCCGGCTCTGCAATGACGGCGGCGCGAATTTCTTTTTCGCCAACGCAAAATCCGACCATGTCTGCGACCAATCCTCGCCGTTTAAGTCACAAAATTGATCGACGGTGTTTTCGTCAGTTGCTCCGTTAACCACGCCATGACTGACGGAACGTTAATGTGGAATTTTATTCTGATTCCATATCTTTCCATTATAGATGTAGTTGATAGGAATCTCATGATTTTCTTCTGTTTCATGATGCTCTGCATTATTATTGATTTTGTCGATCCAACTTGAAATTGATTCAATAATAAGACGAGCCAACATATTGAAAATGCATGTTAGGAATAATATCTCATAACGTTAAATAATATATAAGTGGCACGTATCAATTTATTAATTGCCAATTAATTTTTAATATTCAATTCATTAAGGGAGATTTGGTTTAATATTCTAAAAAAATTATATATTTTGAAAACTAACCCATCTTTAATTTTTTTTTGAAAACTAACCTTTTTGGCATTTAAAATTACCAAAATACTCAAAATAAACCAAACATATGAATTTTCTTAAATTATATTTCTTTATTTAAAAAATAAATAAAATATGAATGTAAAGAATGTCGATCATATCTAGATTTTGTGCGTGGAAACTTAAAAAACAATTCAATAACAAAGCAATTTGTATGAACTTACGGTTTCACAAACGTGTTTTTGTATAATTTTATTGTACGATGATGATGTATATATAGAGTTTGAGTATGTTAATGATAAATATAATAATAGATTTGTGTATATCTAACAAAATTGTTTATATCTAATATGAATTTTAATTAAAATAATTTATTTTGTTCTTTCGAAATATATATATATAAATAAATTGTTGAATATTTATTTTATAATATATCTTTATTATGAAAAAGAAAAAAAACTATTATTGTATTTGTATATTCGTAAAATTTTATGATGGGTATAATTTTTTACCTAATAAAAAGTTAATTTTCAAAAATTTTAAAAGAGGGATTAGTTTTCAAAATATATAAAAATTTTGGGATATTTTATCAAATTTCCTAATTAATTTAAAGATTTTTTTTTTAAATAACTAATAAGAAGAGGACATATGTCAACTCTGGAAAGTCCCCTTATCTTTTTATAGGGCAGATGATGATATAACGTCACAAACATCTTTTGCCGAATTAATTGCGAATCATAATCCTTTCTGAAGGGTATTTTTGTAATTGTCAACGAGACTTTGGGGGAGCATATCGGTGAAGATTTGGGAGAGATCGCGACAAGGACTCTTAAGTGGATCCGACACGTGACTTTCACGTGACTGGTTCCCTCATCGCTGGAACATATTATCCACTCTTTACCTTTGGGCCCTACAATAGCTTCTGACCTTTGACTAGTCTTTTATACCTACCGTGTATACTAGTTTAGGAGCTTATACGTGAATTTATAATTTAATATTTTATAATATATGTAAATACTATAAATAAAAAAATAAAAAACAAAATTATATATTTCGTAAAAATAAATAATATAAAATTGAGATCGTTAGAGTAAAACCACCTATAAAAAAACCTAACAGTTATTTATTATGTTTGATTTTCTAATTTTTTTATTTTATTACTATATTTTAATTAAATTTTGTCACTTATTTAAAAATATTTATTTTTTCATATTTTTATTTGAATGAGATTTATTTTGGATTATTTAAACACTTATATATTTATTTTTCATACAGAACCCGAATAATTTTTCTTATTATTATTTTTATTAACTTTGCATTTTAAGATAAATATGCATTTACCTTTTAAAATTAAGATTCGGTTATAAACTTTTCCAACTTTTTTTCCTTTAATTAAAATTAATTTTGGCTGTTAGGATAAATATACATTTTTCATTTTTATTTAATAATTTTATTTTCTAAAATTATGAATCAATTAAAAAAAATTCAAATTTTGTCTTTTAGGATAAATACACAACTTTTAAAAGTAATTTTACCTTTTAGATTATGAATTATTATAATTTTTTAATTGTTATATTATGTGTCAAAATCTAATTAAAATTTTAATGACACATGTCAAAATCTGATCGATTGACTTAAGACGTGTCACGATATGGTGAGTTACTAACTTTAAAACATTCAGCTATATAAGATAACTATATAAGTATCCGCATATATGCAAGTTTGTAAATTAATATTTTATAACCCGTTAAGAAAAATTAAAGACGAAAAAATGGAAAAAAAAAATTAGATCACCCCTGAAAATATATAATAAATAAATTTAGAAACAAAGTTTATGATGAAATAAATATATACCTTGAAAGAAAAAATTTGGTGAATAGATGCAGTAAATGGCTTTGGATACGATTATTGGACTTTTAATTTTTTGGTGTGTAATTAACACATTACCAAATTGAGGTTTCTATAGAGATGAGAAATTATAAAAATTTTAACCTTTTATGATTAATTTCCCTAATCTAAATGGAAAACCTAAGATTTTTTTATATATATTAATTATGCCTTTTAGGATAAATTTAAATTTTTAATTTTTAGTAACTTTATCTTTTAAGATTAAATTTTCAACTTTGACTTTTCAGAATTTTTAAGTTTTTTTATTAATCGATTTTAGGTTTTTTCTTAGCTTTGATTTTTAGTTATCAAACGATTAATACGTACTAATATATTTGATTTCTATTTGTCTTGTTTATGTACATAACGAAACATAATTTCTTCTAACATAATTCGATAACGTACAACATAATTGAGCTTTTATTTTAGATAATGTACAACATAATTTTGGGTGTAGATAACGAAGATATGTGAAGCAAGTGTATATAACAAAGATATTTGATAACATACATCATAATTTTGATTACACAGAATATTACCTCGGATGTAGCTAATGTGTAGCGGGTGTATCTAACGAAGTTTTTTTGTTGTAAAATTGAGAAACTATCAAATTGGTTATATAGAGGCGATGAATTATAATTCATTTTCTTTATATGATTATATTACTTTTTTAATTTTTTTTAATAAAAATAGAAAAATTTGTATCTCCTTTTTAAAATTTTTAACTTTTAACTTTTTTTTTTTAACTTTACCTTTTAGGATATTTGTTCGTTTTATTTTTCTTTGTTTACTTTCATTTTAAGGATGTCTATCTATTGTTTAATTGCTTTATTATATACATGATTTTTTTGTTCTTCATTTTTTAAAAACACTATAAGATAAATTTCCTTAATCTAAAATCGACTTTTATTTTCCTTTTTTTTTGCTAACTTTACTTTTGTGATTAAGTTTAGATTATATTATTTTCCTTTATTGTTAAATAAAAAAAACTTTAATATAAATTTCCTTAATCTAAAATCAACATTTATTTTCTTTTTTTGTGCTAACTTTACTTTTATGATTAAGTGTAGATTATATTTTGTTCATTTATTGTTAAATATTATATGTCAAAATCTAATTGGTAATTTTCTTACACGTATCAAAATATAATTGATAATTTTCTTACATATGTCAAAATCTAATGGATTAATTCGACACGTGTCGCGATCTTGCGAGTTACTAACTTTGAATAATTCTACTTCATATATATATACTAGATAAATACCCACATATATGCAGGTTTGTAATTTAACATTTTATAACCTGTTAAAAACAAAAAGACGAAAAAATTAAAATCAAAATTAGATCACCCGTGAAAATATATAATACATAAATTTAAAAATAAAGTTTATGATTAAATAAATATATACCTTGAAAATTTTTTTTGGTGAAGAGAAGCAGTAAATAGCTTTGGATACGATTATTGAACTTTTAATTTTTGGTGTGTAATTGACACAATACCAAATTGTGGTTTCTATAGAGGTTAAAAATTGTAATTATATTTCTTTTATGATTAATTTTCTTAATCTAAATGGAAAAACTAAAGAATGTTTTTTTCTTTTTATATTAATTTTACTTTTTAGGATAAATTTAATTTTTAACTTTTTAATTTTATTTTCGTAGTAACTTTATCTTTTAAGATTAAATTTTCAACTTTGATTTTTCACAATTTTTAAGTTTTTTTTATCAATCCATTTTATTTTATTTTTAACTTTGATTTTTAGTTATCAAGTGATTAATACGTACTAATCTGTTTGATTTATATTAGTCTTGCTTATGTACATAACGAAACATAATTTCCTAATATAACGAAGCATAATTTCTTCTATAATAATTTTGATAACGTACAACATAATTTAACTTTTATTTTAGATAACGTACAACATAATTTCGGGTATAGATAATGAAGATATGTGAAGCGGATGTCTATAACGAAGATATTTCATAACATACATCATAATTCGATTACACAGAAGATTACCTCGGGTGTAGCATATGTGTAGCAGTGTATATAACGAAGTTTGTTTTGTTGTAAAATTGAGAAACTATCAAATTGGTTATATAGAGGTGAGGAATTAGAATTCCTTTTCCTTATAGTATTGTATTTTTTTTTTAATTTCTTAATCAAAATAGAACATTTTGTATCTCCTTTTTTAAAACTTTAGCTTTTTTTTTTTAACTTTAGCTTTTAGGATATTCGTTGGTTTAATTTGTTTTTGTTAACTTTCATTTTTAGGATGTCAATCTATTGTTTAATTGCTTTATTATAAACATGAATTTTTCTTTTCTTTTTTTTTAAAAAAACTTTAAATAAATTACCTTAATCTAAAACAACTTTTTTCCTTTTTTTTTCTTTTCTAAATTTACTTTTAGGATTAACCCTAAATTATATTTTTTTTCCTTTATTGTTAAATAAAAAAACATTAAGATAAATTTCGTTAATCTAAAAACAACTTTTTTTTTGTGCTAACTCTACTATTAAGATTAATTCTATATTATGTTTTTTCGTTTATTGTTAATATTATGTGTCAAAATCTAATTGATAATTTTTTACATGTGTCAAAATCTAATTGATTAACTCGACACGTGTCGCGATCTTGCGAGTTACTAACTTTGAATCATTCTCTTTTCTAATGGATTAACACGACACATGTCTCAATTTTGAGAGTTACTAACTTTGAATCATTCTCTTTTATATATATAGATACTAGATAAGTACCCGCATATATGCGGGTTTATAATTTAATATTTTATAACCAGTTAAAAAAATTAAAAACAAAAAAATAAAATTAGATTACCCGTGGAAATATATAATACTTAAACTAAAAAATAAAGTTTACGATGAAAATAAATATATACCCTTAAAGAAAATTTTGGTGAAGAAATACAGTAAATAGTTTTTGATACGATTATTGGACTTTTAATTATTTGGTGTGTAATTGACATAATAAAAAATTATGGTTTATATAGATGTGATGAATTAGAATTCTTTTCCCATATGATTAATTTCCTTAATCTAAATGGAAAAGTAAGGAATGTTTTTTTTTCTTTTTTTATATTAATTTTGATTTTTAAGATAATTGTTTATAGTAATTTAACCTTTTAAAATTATAGATCAGTTATTAAATTTTCAGATTTTTGAGATTTTTTATTAATCAATTTAATTTTTTTTCCAACTTTGACTTGACATGTCGCGATTAGGTGAATTAACAAACATTCAGTTTTAAAATATTATTTTTAACAAAAAGAAATATTATTTTTAAAATTTTAAAAACATTGACTTTTGTTCATTTTATTTTTATAATTGTTATCTATTGTTTAATTTTCTTCTTCTAATCTGAAATATGGTTTTTTATTTATTTAAAACAAACTTTGATTTTCATTTATAGTTTTTTTTTTAATTTCCTTAAGCAAAACATAACTACTATTGTTTCCTAATATCTTTAAGATTATAGTTTTTGTCTATTTTTTTCTAATACCTTTTAAGATTCCTAAAATTTTAATTTTATTGTTAATATTATGTGTTAAAACATAATTGTAATTTTATTAAACCGTGCCAAAATATAATTGGAACTTTATTAAACATATGCCAAAATCTAATCGATTAACTTAACACGTTTAAAATATAATTGAAAATTTATTAAACACGTGTCAAAATATAATTGTAAATTTATTAAACCTATGTCAAAATCTAATCGATTAAGTTAACACGTGTCGTGATCATGCGAACTTTGAAATATTCTGTTTTATATAATAAATAAAATTCGAAATGTTTAAAAAATTTATGTGAAATCTAAACATATAAGAAATCGGGTACTTTAAAAAAAATTATGATTAATTTCAAAAACTTATGAAATAAATATATACTTTTAAGGAAAAATTTGGTGAAACATATGCAGAAAATGCCATTGGACATGATTATTGAATTTTTAATTTTAATGTGTCAAAGTATATATTTATCTTTTGTAAATATTTAAGAACACATATTCAAATTGAATAAAATATTCTGCGGTTTATTCTTTAGCTAAACAAAATAATATATTTTATTTTTGCAGTTTATAAGATAGTTTTGATTGTTTTTTTTGAGTTTTAGAAATCATGATTTGCTTGTTTAGAATTTGAATAAGATAACTAAAAGATGGAAGTACACATTTTAAAGTTAAAAATGTGTAGATTATTATATAGAGTTCGGTTGTGGTTGTATATTAATAATTTTCCTTTGTTAAGTTTCATTTTGTCATAATGAAAATGATTATAAATTTTTAAGTTTGGTTGTATATTGGTAATTTCTTTTTAAGTTTAGAAAATATTTATAATTTACCATTTTTTAAGTTTGGTCGTTGTATAAACTTTTAAGTTTTCTTTTGTCACTTTCTTTTATTTTAAGTTTTCCTTACTTATTCTTGTTTTTTATTTTCTTAAGATTGCTTTTTTTTAGTTTAATCTTTTTACCTTTTTTTAAGTTTGGTCGTGATATAAACTTTTAAGTTTTCTTTTGTCACTTTCTTTATCGTAAGTTTGCTTTACTTATTTTTGTTTTTTCTTTTCTTAAGATTACCTTTTTTAGTTTATATTTTTAAATATTTACTTTAATTTATTTTTTATTTTTTAATTAAATTGACACATGTCAAGATCTAAATTATCCGTGACAAATTTCACGATCTCGTGATTGATAATTATCATACGTGTCACACTCACATCGAAAGATCCAACTTTATATAATAAGAGATATATATATTTTTATAACCGGAGAGGGTCCCATGCCAGAGTCCAAACTAATATCCCGGATAGGCATCCATTTTTTTTTTCTACCTAGTATTGTCCTAGAGGATCTAGACACCTGTGGGTGGCCAAATGAAAATGGTTTGATAATTTCGCGTTTACAGAGAATTGATTCATGCCCTAGATTAACAGGGTGACTTCTCCATAAGTGAGAACCAATCTACCACCACCATTTGGTTAAAATAAATATATATCTCGGAATATAATAAATAAACTTGTTTTCTTGGAGATTTTATTTTCCTCAAATGTCAGTGACTAATCAGTTAAATACACGGTCTCTAAATGTGTTTTTACTACAAATTGAACCAATTCAGCAGCACAGTAAAAACTGAAGGCATTAACAGGAACAAGAGAGTTTAAATTCCATTGTTCACTTATAAATTAGTAATTGGCGGAAAATAACTAAAGATTTTATACTTTCCAATATAGTAAAACAATGGACTATTTAAATAGTCCTGATGGGCTTGAAAATTCCACTATGTATTATTTTGATTAAGCCCAATGGACTATACCTATGTAGAATGGTCAATTCGCTTGAAGACATACAGACACTTTAGTACAAGTGTTCATACAAATAAACTAGCAACAAACCGGTTTAGCTTAACCAACTCAATACATAAATCTATACCTAATAATTCCATTCAAGACGGACGAATGAAAGGTGTTTAGATACTTGAATTGAGTTAATGGCAAAGTATTTGTTCCTGATCAGCCAATTGACTGGCCGTTGTCAAGCATCTTTGTTGGTACCAAATCGCAACCTGTGATATTTGGCCCATTAAAGGTCCAACAGCAAAACAATCTTTCAACTTATAAATACGGCCCAACTCATTTATAAGCAGATGAGTCATGCACGATGGAGAACAGGTCTACGCGACCTCCAGCCCGCAAGGAAGAAGTCAGTAGCAACTCCGCGATTCGCATGATACACGATGACATGATATCCGGGATGGTTCAGTTCGAAGAGGATTATAAAGAGAGGTCGCGGGTGTAGGATGAAAAGGATAATTCTTTTTAGCAAAATATATCGAATACTTGTAAAATCTCCTCGAGATTTCTTTACTTATAAATGATCCTCATTGATTCAATACAAAATCCCATTCGCCGAGTTTATATCTAAATTACATCTTTGATTCATAGATAGAAACTAGCCCATCAAAGTTATTCCCTAAAAATCCTTACAAAAAACTAGGTGTGCGATTCCGCATCCATATTTTGGCGCCGTCTGTGGGGAAGAGCATATAGCTTTCTAGACACAAGAATCAGATCTTCGATCTAACGAGCAGCGAAATGGATCCAAGCCATTCAGAATCTACTAGGGTCAATCCCTCGACAGGTCGCAATGCCTCTGGCGCGATTGCTGAACCCGCACTTACGGGATCCACATCCCATATCCCGATCCTGACAAGCACCGTGGGATCAAATCCCACCGCGGCAGATGGAATGGAGACACTCGCCGCAAATCAACATGCGACGTCGCGACATGTAAATCCCGTCGCCCCAACGGCCGCTAATGCGCCATCAGACCAAAACCCTAATTGGGTATGGACTAGATCCACCGGTCCGTCCCAAGCCCAAACCGGCCGGACGGGATCGACCTCGCCATCCCCGACGGCGCAACAGCACTGAAACGACCTGGACGAAATCCGCGGAATGTTATCCATCCTGGTGGAAAGGCAACAGACCTACGAGACTTCGACTCGTACGCTCGACAGAAAATCGAGAACGACGTTCGCAAGGAAGTCCGCCCCCGCGAACACGCCTGGATTTAGGAACAATCCACGCTTCGCCGACATTCGACGGGCAATTCGAGACTCCGATCCGAAATACCCCGACCTCAGCTTTCACGTTCGAGAGCTTACCATCGTTTCTGCCAACCTGAGCAACGAGACAAGCAGGCGACCCTCGACCAGGCTACCGCCTCCGCCGAGCGTGGGAAACCACGAATCAAGGACATTCAACACCTTCGAATTCGGGTCCAGCTCGGGAACCCAGCATGAGCAAACTAACAACAGTTCGTTCTCTTTTCCTCCCCCTCCCGCAAACCGCGAAAATAATACGCGACCTCGCGAGGAAAACGAAAACCAGACCCGAGCTCAGGCTCCCGACCTCCCACACATGCATCTCCCGAACACCGTCGACCACACGAACGCCGAGTTACAGCAGATGAACTCACTCGTCAACTTCGCCACCAGTTCGGCCCCATATATCGACCGTGTAATCGAAGAGACCAACCGAACTCCCTTCACCAATCGCATCGTGACAGCGCATATTAGATACACGGGAAAAGTCAAATTCCCCGAATACGCTGGAAAGACCGATCCGCGAGCTCATATACGAGCATTCCGCCTAACGGTCGCCAGGGTTCACTTCCTCGATCACGAAAAAGAAGCAGGCTACTGCCGCCTCTTCGCCGAAACCCTGATCGGAACGGCCCAGGAATGGTTCTCCTCACTGGAAGAAAAGTCAATAGACAATTTCAACCAGCTCATCTCGGTTTTCCTCAAACAATACTCAGTATTCATCGAGGCGCAAGCATTCGAAGCCGACCTCTAGAAGCTCTCACAAGTCCCAGGGGATTCACTACGGACATATATCACAAAATTCAAAGAGATCAAAGCCAAAATAGCGAACCCCAACCAGGTAGTAGAACTACTGGCACTGAAGAATAACTTATGGCATACGTCGAGCTTCCGTAAGGAACTCACAGTTCGACCTATGACGACGAACTACATCGTGCATCCGCTTTCGCTTTGTACTAAGACGAGACCGCTTATCTCACCAAGAAATACGAAATGATGGAATGCCTCCCGACGTCGAAGAAAGCTCCCAACAGGGAACCTCCCAGCAGAGGACTACACACGTACGCCGTCGGGAGCCCTCCCCAATCCAAGAGCAAGGATTCCGATCCATCGAAATATTGTGAACATCACAAGCGAAAAGGACATTCCACCGAGGAATGTCGAACTCGACTTCGGCTGCTAACAGCCCAGAGCGTCGCCGAACGGCCTACAGACAAAGCCGTCGAGGCGGAGCCAGTTCCGAAGACCGATAACAAAAAATCAAACCCCAAAAAAAAAGGGAACGAGCTAACGAGGTCACGGGACAGGAGACCCCGCCTCGAGCTCCGAAAAACGTATCGACATGATATTCAGAGAGCTGAGCCTCTGCGGCGGCTCGATGAAATCAGTAACCACACCGCCACCGGCGCCCAAAAAGACAGTCGCACTTCGCCTCCGGAAACCTCGCTGTTTCGAAGAGGGGGGAGTAGAGCCACCCACAACTAAAAGAATAAACTTCATATGTGGAGGCTCACAATTTTGCCGAGACTCGGTGAACTCGATCAAACAGTTCCAGCGACGAGTAAAAACCAGACCGCTGGAACCGAGTCCCCTCCAGGGACCCAACCACATGATCAACTTCAGAGAAAGCGAAACTACGCACCTCGATAAACCGCATGACGACGCCCTCATCGTCCAGCTCGATGTCAGCGGCTACGAGCTGTCCATAATAATGATAGACACCGGCAGTTCGGTTGACGTTCTCTTTTACGAAGCTTTCCGACGAATGGGCTTCGAAGATTCGTCCCTGTGAGGTAAACCCTCGCCGCTAACCGGCTTCGCCGGTAATATAACATACTCCAAAGGAACGAACTCCCCGTGTTCGCAGAAGGAGTACAAAAGTTAATCGAATTTGTGGTCATAGACCACGCAGCACCATTTAACGCCATACTCGGCAGACTCTGGCTATACGCCATGGAAGCGGTACCATCGACGTACCACCAGTGCGTGGAATTTCCTTCACCCGAAAGAACCAAAACGGTACGAGGAAGCCAGGCCGCGTCCCGCGATTGCTACATGAGAAATTACAAACAATCCAGGAATCACCCCGTATAGCAATTACAGAAAGAGCTAAAGCTCGCCACCTAGCAAATAAAAAGATCAAACGATCCTTCCGTATGCGAACCTCGCACCGAACTCATCACACAGATCTGCATAGATGACAACAACCCGGACCGCGTCGTCGGCATAGGAATCGACCTATCCAACGAAATTCGAGAAGAACTTATCTCTTTCTTAAAAGAGAACGTCACCACATTCGCATGGTCCACCGCAGACTTGCCCGGGGTCGACACCGATGTAACGTCGCACGAACTAAACGTCGACCCGACATATAAACCCATCAAGCAGAAATGTCGTAAGCTCGGCCCCGAAAGGGCCAAAGCCGGTAACGACGAAGTAGATCGGCTACTCAAGGTCGGCTCCATTAGATAGGTGAAATATCCCGACTGGTTGGCCAACCCCGTGGTCGTTAAAAAGAAAAACGGAAAGTGGAGAGTTTGCATTGACTTTACCGACTTAAACAAAGCATGCCCCAAAGAAAGCTTTCCACTACCACACATCGATCGACTCGTCGAAGCCACGGCCGGTCACGAACTGTTGTCCTTCATGGACGCATTTTTCGGGTAAAATCAAATTAAAATGAACCCGGAAAAAAACAGCATTCATCACTGATCGAGGCACATACTGCTACGGAGTGATGCCCTTCGGCCTTAAGAATGCCGGAGCAACTTACCAACAATTAGTGAACAAAATGTTCGCAGACCTACCCGGTAAAACAATGAATGTTTATATCGACGATATGCTCATTAAATCCTCCAGAGAAACCGACCATGTAGCACAGCTCAGAGAATGTTTCATTATCCTCAACAAATACGGAATGAAACTCAACCCAGCGAAGTGCTCGTTCGGGGTCGCTTTGGGAGAATTCCTCGGTTACCTAGTAACCGCGAGAGGCATCGAAGCAAACCCAAAACTGATAGCAACCCTTTTAGAAATGCCATCCCCTAAAACAACCCGAGAGGTTCAACGTTTGACCGGGAGAATAGCCACCCTAAATAGATTCATCTCCCGGTCAACACACAAGTGCCTCCCTTTCTACCAACTCCTCAAAGGAAACAAAAAGTTCCTTTGGGACGAGCATTGCGAATACGCATTCCGAAACCTTAAAGCATATCTAAGCGAACCCCGATACTGGCCAAACCAGTAGAAGGAGAACCCTTATATCTATACATCGCAGTATCTCAGGCAGCTTTAAGCGGAGTCCTCGTTCGCGAAGAACAAAACGAACAAAAACTGATCTATTACGTAAGAAAAACGTTGGTCGACGCCGAAACGAGATACCCCACTATGGAAAAATTAGCCTTGGCAATTGTGATGTCGGCCCGGAAACTCAGACCGTATTTTCAATCCAACTCGATAGTAATCATGACATCACAACCGCTCAGAACTATTCTCCATAGCCCGAGTCAATCGGGACGCCTCGCCAAATGGACAATCGAGCTAACCGAGTATGATATCGAATATCGCACTCGTACGTGCGCCAAGGAGCAAGTCTTAGCAGACTTCATGATCGAACTAGCACCTGATATCTCTAACAAAACGAACCCCTCCAAGAAGTGGACACTCCACGTCGATGGATCCACATCCAAACAAGGATCCGGAGTCGGCATCAAATTTACCTCGCCAAAAGGCGAGGTAATTGAACAATCTTTCAGACTGGGTTTCGTCGCTCCCAACAACGAAGCAGAATACGAAGCCCTCATCGCCGGAATCAGGCTCGCACTCGGGATCAGAGCTCGGGAGGTCGACGCTTTCAGCGACTCTCAACTCGTCATGAGCCAATTTCACGGCGAGTACGAGGCCAAAGACGAACGCATGGACGCATACCTCCAAGTAGCTCGCGGGTTATCAGAACAGCTCGACAAATTCAAACTTACAAATATCCCGCGAGGCGAAAACACTTCGGCCGACGCACTTGCAGCTCTCGCCTCGACCTCGGACCCGTTAGTTAAAAGAATAATTTCTGTTGAAGGAATTGAAAAACCGAGCATCGAGATCGCCCTCAAAGCTCTCACCATAAACGAAATAACGGCCGAGCCCGTAGACATGGAGACCGATCAAGTCTTTTCCGACGCAAAAGAACACAAACCCGATCCTACGGCATCCCCGAAAGACGAGGACAACCCCGTAGGCATAGGCGAGCACGGTCCCGACTTACCAGTCGAGCCCGAATCTACAGACGAAGTTGCCCCAGCGACCACCGATGATCCGGAATCGGACGAGTACATCCGTAAACCAGATTGGAGAATACCAATCGTCCGATACATTACAGATGGGACCGTACCACCCGAGAAGTGGGCAGCCCAAAAACTGAAAGCACAGAGCTCGCGCTATTGCGTAATAAACAACAAACTCTACAAACGGAGCGACTCTTAACCAAACCTCATATGCGTCCACGGTATAGAAGCCCTTGCAATCATGGGCGAGATGCACGACGGCCACTGCGGAAGTCACTCCGGAGGTCGCGGCCTCGCCGTCAGAATAAAACGACACTGCTATTTTTGGCCAACCATCGTCGCAGAATACGAAATCTATTCGAAGAAATGCGACAAATGCCAAAGACATGCCCCAGGCATCCATCAGCCAAATGAAACACTCTCCTCGCTCTCAGCCCCCTACCCGTTCATGCGATGGTCTATGGACATCGTAGGACCGCTCGTCGAGTCGGGGCGAAAGAAACTCCGTTACCTACTTGTCCTTACCGATTTCTTCACCAAATGGGTCGAGGCAGGAGCCTTCCAGCAAACCACGCAAGTCGAAGTGAAAGACTTCATCTGGAAAAATCTCATATGCCGACACGGGATCCCATACGAAATTGTAACCGACAATGAATCCCAGTTCATATCTCGAAGCTTCAGAGCTTTCTGCGCCAAGTAGAAAATCCGCCTAACCACCTCGACCCCGAGTTACCCTCAGGCAAACGGGCATGCCGAAGCCGCGAACAAGACAATCTTGAGCAACCTCAAGAAAAGACTTGACTCAAGAAAATAAAGATGGGCAGATGAACTCCCCAGGGTCCTTTGGGCCTGCCGCACCACTCCCCATCGAGCTACACACGAAACACCGTTTTCACTAGCATATGAGATGAAGGCAATAGTCCCGGCCGAAGTCTCGGTACCAAGCCCCAGGCGAACTCTATGCCCATCGAACAGCGAACTCAACGAAGAAATGTTACGAGATCAATTGAACTTCATCGAAGAACGTCGGGACCAAGCACTGATCAGAATCTAAAACTACCAACAAGCCGTTGCCCGCTACTATAACTCCAACGTTAAACACATGAGTTTCGAAGTGGGCGACCTAGTCTTGCGAAAGGTATACGAAAAAACCAAAGAACGAGGTGCCGGAAAACTAGAGACCAACTGGGAAGGCCCCTACCGCGTCATCGAAGTAGTGCGCAACGGCGTCTACAAGCTCGCAAAAGTCAAAACCGACGTACCAGAAAAAAGATCTTGGAATTCCATGAATCTAAAACGATATCATGACTGAGTACGCGTAATAATCGAACTATGTAAAGGCTTGATCCCTTGACAAGGTACGTAGGCAGCTCGACCCACGAGTACAGCCACCAAAACACACTATCATTTATCTTTATCATCGTATGTTGTAACTCGCTCGCCTTTCTGCCAGCCCAGATGAATAAAGAAACATTTTCACCTCGCGCATATTCCGAGTAAACACTATTCAGCTCTCGTATCACTAAAGTCTCGCGACCTCGCATCACGAACTGAGCCACAGGGTGAAACCTCGTAGCAAAAAGCACTTCGAGATCCATCGAACCACCCGAGCTCATAAAAGTTCAAACAAATGCGGTAAAAGGACCAAGACGACACGACCTGATCCCCAAAAAACGAACTCTAAAGGGCTTCGAAATCCACTTGGACCTTGAAGCACGCAGTTCGCTAAAAGAAGCTAAACCAAAGACGAAACTTAAAGTTTCGAAAACTGCTAAGACAAAAAACTTAGCACCCTCAAATATCGACTTCCTGATATAAGAATCGAAGAGGGCAGCGAACCCGAGCTCCGGGCATAAAATTTGTAGAAATCATAAAGGATTTCACTAAGGCAAACGACACCCTTCGTCAACATGGAGTCGAAGCAAACCCGAATTCGTTTCATAAAAACATTTGCCATGGCAAAACACTTCGCCAAGAAATAAACCTTTCGGTGAAGCCCACACCTAGTCGAAGTAACACAAGTCTCAAGACCTAAAACTCGATAAGGCAAAACACGTCGCTAAAGCGACAAGTCCCTTTATGAGGTCAAACCTCGACGAAGTAAATCGAAGCAACGACGGATGCGAAAATTCAAGAAAAAACCGCTACTAAGTAAAAATATATCGAAGTCTTTTACTTAGAAGAATTCGGAAATTTCAAGGTTCAAAACAACATAAATGCCGGATTAAAACCTCCCGGCTAAGGCAATATGTTCGAATCAACAAAAATCCTAAAACTAGCAAAGTGCCTGATTAAAACCTCCCGGCCAAGGCACATTATTCGAATCTCGAAAAGCAAGAGACTAAGACAAACAACCTAGTCTTCCACGAAACCATCCGCTCCCACCTCTTCATCAGCCAACCGCGCTGCCGAGCTCTCCGTCACCTCGACGTTACTTCCAAACTGATCGATACCGGCCGGGACCTGAGAAATGGGATCGACTTCCATCAAAGCAACCGAATCCTCCGAAACAGCAGGAAGGTTTAACTTTCCGAGAGATAGGTCGGACACTTGAGCCGCCTTGAACGCCTCTTCGAACTCCCCTCTTATCTCAGTAACTTTAGGAATCTCGGCCTCAATGGTGGTGTCGCCCTTCTGCAGCTCGTTCAAAAGGTTGATATTAGCGATCACCTCCTGGAGGTCGATCTCGGCTTCGGTCTCCGCCCTTTTCAAAGCCCACTTGGCCGTGACCCGTTCAAGAACCTCGGCATACTTCACGGATAACTCGCGCCTAGCCGCCCGTGCCGCCTGGCGGACCTCCTTGTCCCGAACAGCAGTCAGTTCGCGATTCTCTCTAGCTAGCCGAGTGGCCTGTTCTAACGCCGATTGACTCTCGGATTGAACTGCACCAATATGATTCTCCGTCGCTTGCAAATTCCACGACATTGACTCCGATGCAGCTTCAAGATCGACGACCCGGGCCTCGAGAACAGGGATTCTGGCCAGTTCAGCAACCCTTTCGACCTCTTGAGCCTTCGAGGAGTGCACCTCGGCGTTCAAATTGGCGACCACCTGTTTCGCATTTTCGACTTCTTCGAGCCGAGGGGCATCTCGAACCCGCTGCTCGAAGAGAGCGACCAGCTTGTTCTGCGCCGCCAGCGCCTGGACAAAATAAAACTGATGCGTCAATAAAAACACTAAAATCATTAAGAAGATAAAAAAAAACATATTATCTTCAAGACAGTACCAAACATACCTTCCCATTAGCGGCGCACATGTCTAGATAGGCATCCCTCTCGGACATGTTCCTCAGTGAAGGAAGCTGACACCCAGCGGCCTTGCAGTGGCGAAACAGCGTCGCCATACCTTCTGGATCCTCGGTGATAGGAGAATATCCAGCGTGCTTGAACGCCCAGTGGAACGGCCGGCTCGCCTAAGAGCCATTATTTGAGTCAGGCCCACGACGGCCTTCGGACTCACGAGACCCCGCGAGCTCGCTCCTCTGCCGCTTCGCCTGAGGATGCGAAGACCGCACAGAACATGGCGTCTCAGGACGACGAGAGGTCGTGGCAGCGCTAGACCCGTTCGACTTCGAGCTGATAGGAATGGATTTTATAGTGGGGTCCACGACGGGCTCTACGGCACCCTCTGCGACCGGTTGAACGGAACCATGGCTCCGGGCATCGCCACACCCAATCGACGCCACGATTGCGGGCTATTCCAACTGACCTTCCCGGACCGGTGCACTCAAAGCCTTATTCACCGCCGCAGCGATATCGCCGGAACGGACCCTACTGGCAGAGACGCCGGGAGTGGCCGGAGCTCGACTACGGTAGCTTGAACGTTTGGACATGATGAGGGGCTGTACGGTACTGGTTGACGAGCTGGTATCTGACACAGGTCGGATAGCCGGAGTCGGGATCGTCTGAACTCTAACCGGTTCAACTGCAAACAAAACACATCGTCAGCTTCACCTCGACTTCGTAGTCCAGTATTATAAAAACATAAAGAATACTTACTTCGCAATGGAGGAGGATGTCGAGATGGCCCGGTAATATAGGTCGATTGATGAATTCGTCCGAGAGCTCGATCAATCCTGCGCCTCGTGAATGAATCCCACTCGATCCCTTGACTTCGTAGGTGGGTGACAAGTGCCCTAAACTCGTCCGTAAATGGTGATTTCTTCGGAGTAACTGCAAAAGCGAAAGCAAAGAAAAAATCAAAGTACGAACACAAAAAAAAGGACATCTACCCGAGATCTAAACAAAAGCTGCGAACTCTATAGCTCGTATCTAACCGGCTGCTACGGCCCATCGATCCGGAAGTCTGGAGATATCAAAGTCCCCTATCGAGGCCTGGTCGATCCGAAACAAGATCGTCTTACTTCGCCAGTCATGTTTGCCAGGGATTCCGTTAATAACCTTACGGTTAGTCCTCGGGGAGAGATAATACGTTCCTGGGAACCCGTGATTATGCTTCACCGAACACAGATGAAGCACATCTCTCACACAGAGCAAGATCCCCTCCTCGTGAGCTCGAACGGCGAGAGTGATTACATGCCGAACAAAGTTCGGTATCATCTGTGAGAAGCAGAGCCGGGTCTCCGCAAGGAGCTCAAGCAGGAAAGAAGGTATAGGGAAAATAACCCACACTTCTCGAAAAGCGTCACATAGGTGCAGCAGAACCCCGGTATGCACCTCTCTGGCGTCTCGAATTCCCACGGGACGGCGAGCTCGACATCCTTGGAGACGTTATAGACTTGCCGGAGATTCACAATAGTCTGACGGGTCGTCGTCGTTCTCCAATGCGGGCCGAAGAGCTCGTCTGGATGCGCCGGGAAGAATTTCGAATCGGCCATAAGGTTTGATATAAAAATCGAAAAAGAACCTAGACATCGATGAATAAAAAATCCGTACTTCTTAAAACCTAGAAAATCGCAGAAGAAAAGAAGAAGGAAAGTGAGAAATTACCTTCGTTCGAAGTGACGATCGTAGTTTATTGGGAAAACACAGAAAACAGTTTATAAAGGGGGATTAACCCCAGCCGTTGAGATCGCGAAAATCTTTCGCCTCCCCAAATCTCGGCCGTACAATCTCAAGAAACATAATGATTATCCTTTTTCGCCGAGAATCGCGCAGCCGGTTCCTCTCTCCGAACCTCGACCGTCCGATCCAGAAAATCTCGGTAAAATAGAGATCCTTGTCGCGGATGGGACGCCGAACGGTTTCTCTTCACCCATTAAGTAAAAATTAACTTATTGGGCTGGAGGGCAATTGTTGGTACCAAATCGCGACCTGCGATATTTGGCCCATTAAAGGCCCAACAGCAAAACGATCTTTCAACTTATAAATACGGCCCAACTCATTTATAAGCTGATGAGCCATGCACGATGGAGAACAGGTCTACGCGACCTCTAGCCCGCAAGGAAGAAGTCAACAACAACTCTGCGATTCGCGGGATACACGATGACATGATATCCGGGATGGTTCAGTTCGAAGAGGACTATAAAGAGAGGTCGCCGGTGTAGGATGAAAAGAAAAATTCTTTTTAGCAAAATATATCGAATACTTGTAAAATTTCCTCGAGATTTCTTTATTTGTAAACGATCCTCATTGATTCAATACAAAATCTAATTCGTCGAGTTTCTATCCAAATTACATCTTTGATTCATAGATAGAAACTAGTCCATCAAAATTCTTTCCTAAAAATCTCTATAAAAAACTAAGTGTGCTATTCCGCATCCACAATCTTCATCGAGAGAGAAAAATAGAATTCTAGAGAAAGAAAGAAGCTCAAATTTGATTACGTGCCTACTTAATTGTAATATTATCCTTCTCGTATTCGTCCTAAATATCATCTGTATAAGTCTAGTAAAAATTTATTCCACACAGCTATTACTAGAGATGTATAGTCTATGTTAGACAGGTTCCAATTTTTCTAAATATGGGATACCCTTCAACTTCTTCAAACAACATTAATTAATACTAGTTACTATTATTATCTTTCCAAGTTCCTATATGCTCCATGCATATAGATTGTTTCGACATCTAAATTTTGAATTTAATAATTTGAATAACGTCCAAATGCTAAACACAAACGGACCAAAATCATATAATATCAATCGTGTGATTTTAGTTTTTTTTTCTTTTTCGGTTTTTGTAAAGTGCATGCAGTGATTTTATGTATGAATGCGATAGTGCGGCGAAAAAGAGAATAATACCAACCTAGATGACAAAATAAACTCAGTCGTACATACACAAATTTAAATAAATACAATACAAACCTGCCACTTACTCACATGTCACCCACCTTCAAGTATTGTTCTTTTTATATCGTATATAATAAATTATCAACTTCTTTGTCTAGAACTTCTTATGCTTCGAGTCAATAATACTTTCCCCAAAATCTATATTGTTCAAAAAATGCACCCTACAGTTACCTAACTATATATAGATTCCTATATTTAGCTATTTCAGACATATTTTACATATATATAGAAATATACGGAGACATTCAGCTATCCCGAAGATATATATATGTAAATTCTATATTGAAAAAAACTGTTCTTGCATAGAGATTTGTCTTACAGAAACGACCCGAAACGGTGCGTTTCCCAATGATAAGGTTACTACTACATACACGACTCTGCCCTGTCTCGTCTCTTTCATTCTTCATCCCTCTCCTTTGTCTCCTTTCTCTCTATTCTTCACTTTTCAGAATTTGAAATACTCAAAATCAATTTAACAAATCAAATATACATAAAATTATGGATATGTCGTTTTCTCCACCTTCCCTACTCTTATTGTTCTTTTTGCTTCCGTATGTGTCATGCAAACCACAAGAAGAAGAGATTATATTAACATTTCCGTAAACCGGCTTCAAATGACCAAAACCCGAATCCTCAACCCGGCCCGATTCCCTTCTCCCAAACCCTTACGCTGCGGCGGCGGCGGCGGCGACGCCAGCTTCATGGAACAGCTCCTCCTCCACTGCGCCACCGCCATCGACTCCAACGACGCCGCATCGTCTAACCAAATCCTCTGGGTCCTCAACAACATCGCCACACAGGACGGCGACTACTCCACCAAACGTCTCACCTCCGCCTTCGTCAGCGCGTTGCTTTCACGCGCCGTCTCCAAAGCCCCCACGCTCTTCTCCGCCGTCTTCCAACCGCCAGTCTCTGAACTCCACCGGTTTTCAGTCGTGGAGCTCGCCGGATTCGTTGACCTCACGCCGTGGCACCGGTTCGGATACATCGCGGCCAACGCGGCGATCTTAACCGCCGTGGAAGGTTACTCGACGGTTCACATCGTTGACTTAAGTTTGACTCACTGTATGCAAATCCCTACTCTCATAGACGCCATGGCAAGCAAACTCAACAAACCTCCGCTTCTCAAACTCACCGTCGTCTCCTCCTCCAATTTCCCGCCATTCATCAACGTCTCCTACGAAGAGCTCGGATCAAAACTCGTAAACTTCGCCACCACGAGAAACATAGAAATGCATTTCACAATCATACCTTCAACATACTCCGACGGCTTCTCCTCCCTCCTCCAACAATTACGGATCTACCCTTCTTCATTCAACGAAGCACTCGTCGTTAACTGTCACATGATGCTCCGTTACATCCCGGACGAAACCCTAACTCCATCATCATCATCATCGTCATCATTATCTCTCCGGACCGCTTTCTTGAAACAACTTCGATCCCTGAATCCAACAATCGTAACCCTAATCGAAGAAGACGCAGATCTCACATCGGGTAATCTGGTTTCGCGGTTGAGATCGGCGTTTAACTACTTCTGGATCCCTTTCGACACAACGGACACGCTTATGATCGAGCAGAGACGGTGGTACGAGGCGGAGATAAGTTGGAAGATAGAAAACGTGGTGGCGAAGGAAGGTGCGGAGAGAGTGGAGAGAACGGAGACGAAGAGACGGTGGACTGAGAGGATGAGAGAAGCTGAGTTCGGTGGCGTTAGGGTTAAGGAAGAGGCGGTTGCGGATTTGAAGGCTATGCTGGAGGAGCACGCCGTTGGATGGGGAATGAAGAAGGACGATGACGACGAGAGTCTCGTGCTGACGTGGAAAGGCCATAGTGTTGTGTTTGCTACTGTTTGGGTACCGGTTTAACCGGGTTTGATTTTATTTTAATTACCGTTTTGATTGGATAGTAGTAGATTAGTATTGCTCTGATTTCTGATCTAATTACAACTTTATAATACTCTTTTATGTTTTAGTCTAGTTTCAGTATCTTGTTTTGTATTTTTTTTTTTTAAAAGAAATTGTTTTGAAATTTAAGAAAAATTAGTTTTATTTGAATTTTTTAATATTTTTAACTCGGGATTGAAGATAGAGTTGTCAAACGGAATAATTTGTCTATTTAACCCGCTTTGCAGTTGACTAAAATATTATTCGAACTAACCCATAAAACCTATAATCTTGAAAACACAACTCTATTATCTATTATGCACCGTTTAATGACTCTTAAAAAATCAATTTTTTTGTGTCTAACTTTTTATAAAATTAGTAAAATATTTTTCAACTTTTATTTTGATATAAATTCAAATAAAATATAATAAAATATAGTAAAAAATATATCAAGATTTTGGATATTTTTTTTTTTTGAATATATATGGATTGATTATTATTTTAAAATATATAGTAGATAACATCTTTAATGCAAAATAAATAATTTCCATATTCTTATCACTAATTGTAAAAGACAATTATATATTTTCCTATTTCAATTATATTTTGCTTTTTGTAATGACATTTCATGTAATAACTTACAAATCAAAATTCATTTTTAAAAAATGTCTTCTTAAATAATATTATAGAGATAATAGAGGAAATAATCGTTATTTTGATTAAAGATTTAAAACACATTGTTAAATTTAAGGATTGATTAGGTAGATAGCCTAATTTTGGCACCTATTTGCAAATATGATACAATGGCAAAATCTTAAGCAATTTTTTTTCACACTTTTAATCAAATAACATGATATTATATAAAATAGGGTGTCATTGAATAAAATAACATGCCATTTGTTTAAAACACATCGAAACCATACTATTTGCAAAAATGACGCACAAAATTAACTTATAATTTTCTTACGATTATTTCACCACGTTATCTTTGCAAACTAGTGCTAACATTAGGTTATATATATTACATGTAATCTAAGTTTAATCACTATTAGTAATCTACAAGTTTTACTGTAACTATAACCTCTAAAAATTGTAAATATGATGAAACTAATAACGCATAAATTTGTATGTAAGGAAATGTTTGTTTTGATAATTTTTTTTTTTTTAAAGTATGTTTGTTTTGATAATTTGAAATTGATAATCGCTATAATACTTTGCACTTTTTTTAACGTTGCGCTTTAGATAGTGATTATATGTAAAAAGTATCGTTTTTTTCTTCTTTTTGTGTCGGCAAGAAAGAGAGTATCATATCTAATAAGTAATAGCAAAACTAAATATGATTTCAGACAAGGATATTTAACAATCAACATCATGATGTCTAGTTAAACGCACCACAGTCACGACGGATATTTCCATTGCGGCTATTCTTAACCCCAACGCGACCGAGTTTGGTCATGGCGGTCACAAAAGCGCGGTTGAACGCTTGAGAGTCTCTGGCCCAAGCATTAACGGTTAGCCTTGAGCGGCTATCGGTGAAGAGAATTTGATCGGAGGTGAAAAGACCTTTGCCTTGTTGAAGATTCTTGAAGTAAACGTTGTCGAACTTCTTGGGCGTGACTGGATCCATGTTGATCGCGATTCTCGGGTCCACATTCTTAGGACAAGCCAATTGAAGATCCTTAGCGTATGCCTTGTTTAGGGTTGGGTCAACGGACATCGTACGGTTGAAGTTGTAGATTCTGTTAAAGACTTTGCCGCAATGTGCGAATCCAAGGGTGTGAGCCGCTACATTATGAATCTATCGGTTTAGATATCGATGAATTTGGGTGATATAAATAGACCGTACTCGATATACAGAATGTTATATACATATATTTTGATTTTTTCGATTGATGAGAATGTTATATTTTATAGAATTGGTTTACCTGAAAGAGCGATCATATCTTCTTGGGTAAGTTTGTTTTTCTTGAAAAGAGAGTTAAGTTTGTTTACATCGTCGGAAGGTCCCGGTAAGTTTCCTTGGACGCTAGACGCAGTTGATACCAATCCGTCGAACCGACCAAGTTCGACTTCATAGGATGGTCCTCCAGCCTATGCATGCGTAAAACCTTGTTTCTTAAAACATTTCCAAAACAAGCAATGCGATGTATCTGAATTTCGGTTTAGGATTATTCAGTTATATAAATAAAGTAAGTTTACTTACCGCAACAACGACATCTCGGGTGGCCAAGGTTAGAATGTCAGCGCATGAGACCTTGTTCCGGCAACGAGGGTTAGCGTCAAGGGCTTTCTTAGCTTGGATAACCACATCAAACCCATCTCCGGCCAACGAAATATTGTCAGGATGATCCTTCTCCGCTTTGTTCTTAGGTGTAGATTGGATCATAACCGAGGCATCACAACCCTACAATGCGGAGTTACATCGAAGGTATAACTAAGAAAACCAACTAACCGGCTAATGAAATTGAATGAAAAATGATATGAAAACATACATTGACAAAGCAATCGTGGAAGAAGAGACGGAGAGTGGCAGGGATAGTGACGAATGTCTGCTTTACTTTCTTTTGGACAACGTTTCTCACAATTTGTTCGATGTTGGGGCAAGTTTTGGAGTAGAAATTGCGGCTTAGCTGCGCGGTGGTTGTATCGGGAAAGACAAAGATTGTGACGCAAAGAGCCACGACTAGAACCATACTGAAGCGAGCCATGATTTGGAGAAAACCGAAAGAGAGAAAAAGAGTTGAATAAAATTGAGCAAACACAAGAAGAAGAGTTGCTTTGAATTGATGATGGTAAAAGTTGCATGATAAAGGATTTATATAATGATGGGCATGAAGAATATATATATATATATTCAAATGATTCGCTTTTTGGTTAAATGCACCACGCCATTCCCTGTTCATTTCATTTATATATATATAGTTGTTAACATATATTACTTCTTTAAACAATTTTTTATTATTAGGCCTTGATACGGTTTATCTCCCTGTTGTTTTTAGTTTTCGAATTCTTATCTTACTCTGTCTCAGAGCCTTTTTCTGAAATCTTAATGATTCAAATAATTAAAAAATAAAATAAAAAATTTACAAGAGTGGAATTTCACCCGAAGAGTTCCGTAGTGAGAATTAAACATAAATGACCACCATCCATTTGATCAATTGTATAATTATGTAATATGCAATTATGGATTAATCTGCTTCTCTATGCATGGCTCAATCCCTCTAACTTCCTCATTTTCTTCTTCCTTCCTTATAGTCTTTTGATTTTGTGATCAACTTTATCCTTTTTCTCCATCCAAATGAAGAATCTATTTGTGTCGATCTTCTTCTTCCTTATGTTATTCTTCAAAATCCACCGTTACCAATCATATTTATTAAAACAAGGCCCAATATCATGCCTTATGACAAATCCAAGTCCACGTAATTAGGTTTTCCAAACAAGTTTAAGATTCTATATATAGATGTTGTTATGTTCGACATTGTAAGCAACTGAAGGGCTGCGGCCAAGCAGCCTCTCCTTCTTCAGTTTATCAATCAAAATTCTTGTGTTCTTGGTGACAACATAAAATCCCTTTCACGTTCTTTATTTCATTGTCTTTGAATAAAGTTTTTCATGAGCTATCTATTTCTAAATATTAGATTTCTGTTTTAGCTCATTTGAGCACAAATCTATATTCATTTGAAAATGCTTTCATGGTATCGATCTTATGGGATTCAAGCTTCCAGCCTCCGGCCAAGAAACCATGTTTTCTCCCCGACAAAAGCTCTGTTGGGCTGAGAAACAAAAAAAAATGGTTCTGAAGATAACTCAGATCCGAATCAGCAGAAGGATTGTGTGCAAGCTCAGCATCAAGGAAATCATGGTCTGCGATTGAATCTTCTTCCTTTCCTTATATCACGGTAACGAGCCTCTTCATTAGCGATGAAAAAAAAAATGAAGGAGATAATAGTTTGACAGATTGAGAAGAACCTGGTTGTTGTTGTTTGTTTGGTGGTTATGTTGACTGGTTAGGCTTGTTGGTCTAGAATCGTAAAGGTATTCCCTAGTATCATGCTTGATAAGGATATGGTTATGGGTGCAAGTTTCTGTTTTTGTTGAACGCACATAAGCTGTTCGATGAAATGTCCAAGAGAAAGACAGATTCTGAAAATGCATATTGTTGTTAAAGGATGGGAAGTAGATAGTACGTGGAATTTCAGTGGTTGTGGGAATAAAATTCTTCTTGTCATGGGACATACTAGAGGAGTTAAACGGGTAAAGGAAACCCGGTCTTTTAGTGAGACAAAGAGGTCGGAAATACCTCTGAGGGAGATTGACTAAGCTCTCCAAGTATCAAGAAATACCTCTGAGTGAGCCATGCGATACTCTCCAAGTATATGCATGAATAGATCTCACACTAATATTTGATCTCTTTGGTGAAAAGAGTCATCCGTCTACATCACTGTGATTTTTGCTTCGACTAGTCATGCTTCTTCCAAATCCATCTTCATTTGCGGATTGCGGTTCAAACTTGGCAGCTTCGTTTTCACCCGCCGCCAAGTTTGCGGGGGAGTATTAAAGCAAGGCCCAATATCATGTCTTATGACAAATCCAAGCCCATGTAATTAGGTTTTCCAAACAAGTTTAAGATTTTATATATATATATATATATATATATATATATATATATGTTGTTATGTTCGACATTGTAAGCAACTGAAGGGCTGCGACCAAGCAGACTCTCTTTCAGTTTATCAATCAAAATCCTTGTGTTCTTGGAGACAACATAAAATCTCTTTCACGTTCTTTATTTCCTTGTCTTTGAATAAAGCTTTTCATGAGCTATCAATTTCTAAATATTAGATTTTTGTTTTAGCTCATTTGAGCACAAATATATCTTCATTTGAAAATGCTTTCAATATTGTCGCTAATGTTCGCTGCCGCTGTTCGCCATCCGATCTCTCACGACTATCTCAGAAGTAGATATCAGAATTAATTAGTATGAAGCTGCGTGTGCTACTTAGATTCCAAACTGATCTTTGTCAATGAAGTGACATCAGAAGTAGGATGAAGGACGTTCCCTTGATGTTGCTATCTAACAGTCATATTTTATATTATTATCCCATAAATTCTATTAGATAATTGATTTGGAAATATCGTAATCGTACACAAAAAATATATAATAAGAATCAAATTGACGTATATTATTGAAAAACCATGCAGAGAAAAATATGGGTTGGTGTGGGTACTCTTTATAGGTTCAGTTTGACGAACTCATTATCAAAAGACTGTCTAACAATTTGGTCCAAGGTGATAGCATGAGCCCCTAAATGGTGTTTGATCCTGCCAAGAGACTGTCTTGTAAATGGTCAAGTGGGGTTGATCCAAGAATTGGATGTGTTAGAGATTACCCAATGGAGCTACAGGCAAGAGCACTCGAGCAATTCAGTCTCTCGCCTCCGGTATCACCAGCTAATTCTTACGGACCAACTCCATCTCCAAGACCGAGTCCTTAAGTGAGGGTTTCTCCACGATTAGCTTACATGGGAATCCCAAGCCCTAGAGCTGTAAAATGCTAAACACACACTTTTTTTAACTTGTTATCCAAGAAAGAGTAGGTTAAAAGAAGAAGAGAAACTGACCTCCATCTTTCTTTGTTCTTTAATTTCTTTTGTATATTTCGCGAATCGCAGCAATTTGTTTAATATATTTTGAGTAATTCTTTTGGATAATAGTACTCTTGTGAGCTATCAATACTTGACTATGCTAGAGAAGAGAACAACACAATCGACTTTTCGCCCATTTGGGTGTAGGAACATGGCTTACGCATCTCCATTCTCGAGTCTTAAGCGGAATCACCTTATTAGATTTCTGAGAGCGTTCCATGAAAATAATGTAATCTTATCAGATTTCTCCATTTTTTCGAAACCAATTTCAATATACGTAGAGGTTTCACCGCAACTCTCGGCATTAATATCTCGATTTCTACAACTAATTGTTACTACTCTTTTTGTTTTAGTAAAATTTGTGCATCAACTAAACCATTCTTTACTTATGCTTCCTTTATCAAAATGCTGGTCAATTTGTAACTACAAATGATGTTCCATTAAGGGGAAACAAATAATGAAATATTAAAAAAACTCATCATATCCCTCTCAGCCGGAAATTAGTAGAGTTTGAAAATGGTAAAAAAAGTGTAGATGCCAACAATTATTATGTACATATTTGGAAACCTAAGAAAACCTAAGAAAATTTGATTAGCAAGCAAACAATTGTGGAATCAATAAAGAACAATAAAAAGCTTGGATCACAATAACGGTTGTAGCTTCAGTTCCCTCTTCATCCACCTTAATGCAAATTTTATGAGTAGTGCATATTTTGTGCACAGTAACTTAAATAATAATAACTCAAATCTAAATAAAAACTCATCACATGTGTAGGTGTCCAACAAGAGACCGATTCTGGACATCCTCGCCCAAGAGGGTAAAACGATATGACTCTCTCTCTCTCTTGTATCGTGGATTAATCATCATTAGCAATTTTTCTTTTTATAGGTTGCCTTACAGACGTCGAGGCTCAGGCGACGACTCTCAAAGTTCCAGTACTCTTCGTGGCCACCCGATCGGAGCTCGATCAGAGCTCGGACAGATTGCCGGTGTCGCATCGCTCGCGTGTTTTGCTATTCCGTTTGATGACGCTACCGAACAGTTGGGCATCCAGCTTCTCCGGATCGTCGGATGATCACGACCATCTACTCTCGCTCTCTCTTTATCTATCTATCTTGTTGTTATGTAACTTGTTTCGAACCCTTTTATGGCTTTAAGACATTGAAATGGATTTCCAAAATTGAATGGTAGAAGAACATAACTAAGTATTGTTTGCCTATAAAATGTAATTTATTCCTATTGGTTATAAATCAACCGATCTGTTTTCTTTAATGAATTCGACGAACCTAGTTCTACGTCTAAATCAATCGACACACTTTTGTTCATGCCAGTGAACTAGATTAAAAAACAGTTAAAATCTTGAATAAAGACTATATATCTATCTACCATTTCTAGAAACAAAAACTATTAAGAAAGTATGAAAACTACCGTATTCGGAACAACGCGTCATATCCATACCCTAATATTAACACTTGTGAAGCTTCTTCTCCTCCTCAGTAAATTTTCAAGTGAGGTGTATAGAAGCTGCACATTTTCTCGGATCCCAAACCATTCTATGATGAATTTGACGAACCTAGTTCTAAGTCTAAATCTATTGACACACTTTTGTTCATGCCAGTGAACTAGATAAAAAAGCAGTTGAAATTTTGAATAAAGACCATATATCTATCTACAGTTTCTAGAAACAAAAACTATTAAGAAAGTATGAAACCTAGTTCATAAAATTCATACACATGGTTCAGTAGTTGAAAGTAAAAGGAAAACAACAACCATTTAATAAAAAGAAAAAAATACAACAACCCAAACAAACTAACTAGTTGAATCTGTTTCTTCTCCATCGAATCCGACTTGTGTCTTGTTTCGAAAATCTAGGAATCTTAACTAAGCTAGGAACGTAGTTGCATAAATAAGGCCAACGAACTTCCGTTTCATTGGCTTTAATTGCTTGGAAATCCTTGTCGTTGATGACTCTGTTAATAGTTATTCCATGGTTGCCACTAGAAGTTATGACGAGCCTATTGTTTTTGTCGAAAAAATAATTTGTCGATAGGGGGCTGAGATGTGGATATAACAGCGGAAAATGTGGTATGTCCACGACCACCAACTTGGTCCAAGAAGGTAGCATGAGCCAATGCTTCACCCATATGCATATCTTCCTTGTTTTGTGACATTGCTCTAACACCTAAAGCCGATCTCCTTTATAAATCTCTAGTTGTTAAATATTATAAAATAGAATATATTATTGAATTGTTTTGATACAAGATCATAAGACACATATATATAGTTTTTAACATTGACATATTGATAACACCAAATAATGTAAATCTTCCTAATCCTTATCAATAGGATATCTATGAGAATATTCTCCGGTTGGGTTCACGGGCTTCACTTCATAACTGGGCTCTTATGGCCCACAACACTTGGTTCGTATTTTGCTCCCCAAGATATCTCCAATACTCCCCCGCACGGCAAAGGTGGGATGCAAAACACGAAATCCGCAATCACAAAGCAAAACACCTTTGTTGTGGACACTTGTCGAGGACGGACAAAACATGTCCACTGACTCCTCCGGATTAAACTTCAATCTTCAAAAAAAATAGGGATGGAACTTTAGCTCGTCTTCGGTCTTGAAAAAGGGAATAATAACATCCCGTGGTTGCAAATCCTGCAACTCCACAAATAATCATCCTTGTCTCGGAAAGTCCATAAATCGGACTAGGAAAAAAATTGACCTAAAACATGAGCGTTCCAAAGAATTCCCTAAAAACCATAACCAACTCCCCCGTAATAGAAGAAGCCAAAACATATAAAATTCTGAAAAATTCTAAAATTCAGAATAAATCTCAAAAAAATAGGTTAAAGAAAAGAAAAGAAATTTTTTTTTTGTGAAAACCCCGAACCCTTAGAACTCAATTATTCGACAAAATATGCCAATACGTAACACCAACCAAAATAATAAGATCAAAACCCAACTTAAATCAATAACTAAAAGATGAACCATAAAGATATCACTAAGTGCAAAAACATGACTTAAAAAATAATTAAACAGACGTATAAAAATTCCCAACTACATCATCATCTGGTTCGTCTTCGTCTCCGGACTCTCTTTCCATGATTGTTTTCGAACAAAAGATCACAAAACTATTAAAGCGGAAAATTTAACTCCGATCCTCTAGAATCGAAATCTCTGATACCATGTTAAATATTATAGAATAGAATATATTATTGAGTTGTTTTGATACAAGATCATAAGACATATATATATATATATATATATATATATAATGTTTAACATTGACATATTGATAACACCAAATAATGTAAATCTTCCTAATCCTTATCAATATGATATCTATGAGAATATTCTCCGGTTGTGCTCACGGACTTCACTTCATAACCGGGTTCTTATGGCCCACAACACTTGGTTCGCATCTTGCAAGATATCTCCAATACTAGTGCAATAGGATTCAACTCATCATACCTGAATGGTAGGTGGTCTATGGGATGAAACCTTTCGTTGGAAAAATCAAAGCTTTGTACGAAAGCCGTATGATCTTCCCGAAGACCAATCCAATAAGGAGTTCCTCTCAAAGAGAGAATCGACAATGGTACTCTGAGGGCCCAATCAAAACTGATCATATCTATAACCTCCCATGTCTTAGATGCGACTTGACAGACCTCAACTCTTTGATGTCTATTAGTTCTGGTATTGCTAGAAGCACATCGAAACCTTAAGATCCTGTAATCACAATGGCTGAGGTGTCCAAGGCTGTAAGCAACATCGAAACTGTGAAAGTCGCTGCCGCATTTGATCCATGTCGTTTCCTTGAGTAAGGGGTTCCAAACCAAAAGCTGGTTGTCCATGACACACAACAAAATACCGTCGCAATGAACAATATTGTACACCGTAATTAGTCCGGCTGGTCGAACTTTTGTAAGGGTAAGGTCTTGAATGATTAAAGACGGTGGATCGACCACGTGTTGCTGCTCCTCAATGCCCACGGCAGAAATCTTAGGACCCCTATCTTTGACTATAAACCAATGTTCACCGCTATAGCTGTTGTGCATACGAGACAAGTTCTTCTTGATAAGTCTCCCCTCCAAAATCAGACTGTTCCAAGGCTTGCATACACATCTCAACCTCGCAAGAGATCTCAATGGAACTCTCGAGAGGATTTCCTCTTCCAAATCATATGGTAGCTTCACCGGCATCGTTCGTCGTGTGACCTGATTGTCAAAAGTAACTGGAAGCTTGGATAAAAAGAATTACTGACAATTTCTAAATTTCAATGATAATTTCCTATTCTTTATAGTTACGAAATAGCAGGTAGATAAACTTGAAACTTTGAACAAAAAAAAACTTAAAACTTTGGCAAATAATATATGTGTTTCCTTCCTATACACGCTACAATTAGTAAGAGTTTCCTTTCCTTTCCTTTCCTTTCCTTTTTTTTATAGAGTTTCCTATCCTATCCAACTGATTCTAATATGCATGAGTGAGCAACACTCTTCTAGTCAATTGTAACGGATGATGATCATCCGCAAAATCATTCGTCCACATGCCCCGAGTCCGACACCAACAGTACTGGTTATTGTAAGACATATTTAATTAGTCAAAACTCAAATAGTCATTTTGGAATAGAGTAAATAACTTAGAGCATAACTGTTGGGAAAACAAAATATATCGTTAGTGGTGAGTTTAACACTCCCCGGTTTAACTCGGTTTGAACTGAGATCGGCTCAATTGATCTTGGTTTACGACGGTTCAGACTCAGAAGAGATTAAACCCATAATCATGATTACCGGTCTCCGGACCCATTAAACCCGCCCGAACTATGTAGGCCGACCTCTGAGATAAACGAAAGATTTCTTTATCTCTTCCGAGAAAATGGGAAATCTTCCTTATCCGAGTCCAAACGGGAAAAGGAAATCACCTGTTTTGGCCGACTCAAATACTTATAAATAGAGGAGCCTTTTCTTCATTCAAGGGACATTGATAATCATCGGCGAGATCTAAGAGATTGAGAGCTCGGACTTGACAGTTTTTAGTTTCCTTAGTTCTTTGCTCTGTCCCGATCTAAACGATCTTGTAACCTCGCCGAGTTAAATCTAATAAAATGAGATTCTGATCAAAGTTGTTTGTTTTACCCCTTTGTGTGATATCCGAATCGTACATAAGCCATCCATAACTTGGACTTCAGACAAGTAAGCCAGCGAGAACACAATCTGCCTTTTATTTTCTTAAATAGAAAGATTGGAACAAACGTTCCTACAAAACTTGTAAAGAAATATGCATCATGAAAAAGAGAACGTGAAGTAATTCTGCTCCTAGAAACCAAGAGAGAGAGCATTAATTATTTGCAAAACATAAAATTAAAAGACGAAAATGATTACATGTGGTTCTCCGCTGATCAACGACATGTGCCGCCCCATCACACAACAAATGTATTCTCCCACACCAGCAGTATTTCAATCAATGTCTTGAAGGATCAAGAACTTGACCCATGAACACGATCAGTCCACTCTTGTCTTCTCTCACCGTGAATAGAAATGGATGGTCAGCTACGAAATCTGGTTTTCTCGATTCATATGGCGAACAGGTCATCAACATGGACGCAACAGAAACGGCTGCCGCTTCAGTTCCCTCTTCATCCACCTCAATGCAAGCTTTATGAAGAATGCTTGAGACGTATAGATTCTCAGCCATGGTAGGCGAATCAACCATCTCGGTTAGAGTACCTCCACCAGTAGTACTAAACGGTGAAGTCAGCCCCATATCCTTTAAAACATGTGAAGCATCAAACTCGAAAGAGAACTTAAACTTTGGAATTCCGAAAGCACCCACTGATGTACGGTGGCGTGGAATACGATGATCAAGAAACCCTGGTTTGGATCCTATTTTCTCAAGCAGCGCAGGTAATCCGTCTTTATCATTAGGAAGATAAATGCACATGGAGAATTGACGTTGATCCTCTACATAAGGGAGGCGTAAAACTTGGAAACCACTATAGTCTTCTAGGTATTGGTCCTCGCCATTGGTCATGTAAGGGACTTTCACAGATGTGCCGTCAAGAAGGTGAAAATCGTAATCTTCTGTCAACTTTGCATCGAATTTTTTGCTCCAAGCTCCTTTGAAATACATTGCATTTGCAAGTATGAGTTTGCTGCCACGGATTGCCTCGATAGAATCGTGTGAAAGAATCTGCTCGATGACTCCATTGGTTTGTAATTTAGCCCATGTATTCACATCATCAATCACTTCACCAGGCTTCAAAAGAATTGAGATTATAACAAATTGACCAATCATTCCACAAATTCAATGTGATCATAAACACAAGGAGAAATTGCCATGCTACTGTTAGGAATCTCACATCTAAAATAAGATGGTATCTAAAACAGTGTATAAGAGAGACGAAACAATCTAATAATTGTGATTAGTTTTGAGTTGGAAACCATGAAACATTCAAAATAATTAAAACAAAATTTGTTGATAAGAGCTGGGTAGAACATAGAGAAGTTACCTTGGATGCGAAGTCAACTTGACTGCAAGTAGCCTTGTAGAAGTTATCCAAAAGCTCTTTATAGGAAGGTTTGAAGGAGAGAGATTTGTCAATCCAGACACCATAAGCCGCGGAGAAATGCACATTGCTTCTCTCGCTGCCATTGGCGTTGAGGTGATCCGATGATGGCAACATGAGGAATGAGAGGATTCCTTCTTTGGCGATGCAACTAGAACCGGCGGCAATGAGGCAGAGCAAAACGTTGATTGACGTTGGTGAGAAGACAAGGTTGGAGCCGTTGGCAACGGTAGCGATGACATGCTTAGCTAGCATTACCACGACGTCGTTTTGCATCATAATTGATTTTCCGTGTTTCCTTTTTTTGTTTCTTCTTCCAGATGAAAGAAAGAGTTGGGGGACGAATGGTTCTAAATAGTACCCAAAGTAACATGCATCGATACTTACGATCACCACAACACGATTATAAAGTAAACCTTATTTAAAAAAATATTTTCTGAAAATGACTAAATTGAAGCTTTTGATGTCAAAATAATAATAATAATTAAAGTGATAAATTGAAAACAAATACTGATTTTTTTTTTTTGCTTTTTCAAAGACTGGTTTAATCGAAAACTAGTTGACCAAAAAAGGTTTAATCGAAAACTAATAAATTAAAAACAAAGACTGGGGTAGAAAGTCAACAACTAAAGTCACACTTTTAAAAATAAAATTATATTATGCAGTTATATCTTTTTTATATATAAATCATTAACGCAGAAGAATTGAAATTGTCATCGGGCTAGCCACCGACATCGAAAGCCGAAAGTTTTTCAAATAATCGTGCAAGTAACATCCCATAATGTAACCATGGGGCAAACCGCAAGCATAGAAAGTTCGGTTGATGAAAACGGAGATCGACGCTGATATTGTAGTCGCCATGCAAGTAAATCTTTTTTTTTTTTTGAAAATGAATAAATATTAAATCTAAAATAAATAAAAAAACTTATTACCGTTATTTCCTAAATCAGTAATTTTCTCCGTACTTAGATGAACATCAGGTCGTAGTTTTTATCAAAAAAAAAAAAAACATCAGGTCGTAGTTTGTCAATGTTTTTTCTCGTGTGTATGTTTAGTTTATACCGTTTGTTGTGTAATCTCGGTTTTTTTTGTGGTTTCTTTCTTTGGGTTTTCGATTTTGGAGATATAGTTTTTTTTTCGTTGGCTTATGTAATATTTTTATAAGTTTCAATAATAAATCTAGATGAAAAAAACGAAAATAGTGTTTGATAAATGACTCGTGTAAGAAAACAGCAAGAGAAGAAGAAAATAAAAAGACTGGTGAGGTAGAAAGTCAATAACTAGGGCTGTGCGTTCTGTGTCATGCAAGTAACATGGACTTGACTTCATGCAAGTAACATGGACTTAAACTCTTATTATGTTCCACAAGTTTTAAAATTATTAATGATGTTGGGATTAAGATCTAGATTCCACAAATACAATATAAAAAAACAAATTATTTAAATGAGGAAGATAAACAATATTTTTATAAGGTAAACGCGTAAAATATCTAAAAGCATGTAAATACGTTTAAAATTTTGGGAAATTTTCGGAATTAATTACATTACTACCGGTTTTGCATGGATGAAAAATACTAAAAACTCAACGTATGTTGTTTTGATCATTGTCTAAACAAGATCAATGTAATCCATCAAAGTGGAGAGTACTCTAACCTTTTCTTTTATATATATACTAGATGTTTAATCCGTACAAGAGATTTCATCGAATAATCATATTAGTTAGATTATTAAATTGTTATCGATAATAATTTGAACACAAATATAACAACAATGTAAAACATATGATCAATCAAAAATAATAATAACTAATAATATTTATTTGTAGAAACTAATGAAGACCAATAATATTTATTTAGGTTTTTTTTTTAATTGTGATGTGTGTTATTCATGGATTTTTGAATTTTTATAAATTTTTGAGAATTTGTTTGGATTTTTGGATTTTTGAGTTTTTAGACATTTTTAATTCAAAAATTCAAAAGCTAAAATATAATATAATATATTTTATTTAAAATTTAAAATTATTGTTTCTTAACTTTATATTTTTTAGATTTTTTCTAAATTTGTTTTCGATTTTTAAATTTTTTGAAAATTTAATGTAAATTTTTAATAGATTTTATTATTAAATATAATTATATTTTAAGCCGTGTATATGTCTGTTAACAAGATGTTTTAAAATGAACACACGGTTCACAGTTGGAGATTTAAAATGGGCAAAAAATAGTTTATGTACTTTAATGGGTACAAAAATAATTTGAATATTAAAAAACTTATCGGAATTTTTACCCAAAGGTGGCAGATGCTTTACTAATTATGCATTGTGTATCCCTAATATTGAAGAAGAAAGATGGAAATTTATTAATGAGAATTGCTCTATGACTTTAGGATTTACACCAAACACTGAAACTCATACATATTTGATTATATACATATATACAATCAAACATCAAATCAGAAAAGGCGTTCAAGTATTTTGGAACCTGAACATATTTGAAAAAGTTTCTCTCTCTAAAAACCTCTCCCGAACCTTGCCCGAAACCGTTGGTCGGCCTCACGCCGGCCGACGAGAAAAAACTCCCAATGACCAAACTAAAAAAGAAAAAGCCTGCTCTCATTGCTCCGCCTCCTTTGCCCCCTCGCTTTGTACCCAAATCTTCTGGATCTGCTTCCGGCAAGCTTCTCGACCTCTGTCTCCGGCCAAAATCTGCTGCCCGACGGAGCAAGAGCTCCGCCTCCTGCCCTCCGGTTGTGAAACCGTCTCTCCAGGGAACCTCTCCCTCGGCTTCTTCGACGATTTCTCCTCCAGATCTGGCTTCTCCAGCCTCGGTTCCCGTGCCTCAAGCAGATCTCAACTTCGTTCGAACGTCTCCGACTGTTGCTTCTTCTCCGGCCTCAATGCCGCCGCCTGCAGATGCCACGGGCAGTATTCCGTCTTCCTCTCAGCCTCCGGCTGTCACAGCTCCGACAGTCTCTCCTCCGGCAAAGAAGAAGTGGTCGACCCTCTTTGGTGACTCTTCTAAGTTGGAGAAAATCGGTACTCCGACCACTCACGTTTCTGGTGTCCCGTTTATTCTTATCCCAGATGAAAATCTTGAAGCTGCGAAGGAAGAGTTCAAAGACTATATCTTTGCTCAATTTCATGGACACCCACCAGAGATGGGGCGTGTAATTGGAGTAATAAACGCAATCTGGGCACGCACAGGTCCTCGAATCTTTGTTCACAGCATAGGTCCTGGCACTTATCTCCTTCGAGTTACAAACCCGAGAGTTCGAGCCATCCTTCTAAGCCGAAATCTTTGGAATATTGCTGGTCACCCTATGTTTGTCGCCCCTTGGACTCCAGACATCGACCCAGAGAAGCCTCCTCTCACCAAAGCTCAAATCATGGTGGAATTTAGAGGCATTCCCTACATCCTGTTCAATAAAGAGAGTTTAGGGCGTATTGCTACAGGAGTTGGTGAGCCCAAAGCTTTGTCACCTGAAACAGAAAGAAAGGAAACGTTCGAGGTGGCAAAGATTCTAGTTGAGGTGGATCTGCTCAAGGAGCTCCCTTTAAAGCTTATTTCGGGTTTTAACAACGGTAAGGAATTTGAAGTTTCAGTGAGCTATCCCTGGTTACCGCCGAAGTGCTCTGACTGCGGTGAATTTGGTCACCCCTCCTCTCATTGTCCTCGAAAGCCACCTCCTCCGAAATCAACCAGGAGGAAGCAATCAAGGTCAAAAAGTAGACCGAGACGGGGTTCGACTTGTCGTCGACAGTCTAGGCCTGGTCGTTCTCCAACTCCGAAAGGCAACCAATCCCACTCGTCCTCCCCCCAAGGATCTGCAGGTCGCTTAGGACTACCGCAGGAAAGAGCTAGTCCGTCAGAAGAATGTGGCTCTACAGATGCTGGAGACCAGAGCCGAGCTGAGGTTGCTGGTGATCAGAGTCGAGATAAGGATGATGGCGATCAGAGTCCACTCGAACCTGCTGGTGTTCATGGGCAAATTAAAGAGGCACTTGGCAATCTAGTTCAGCCTCGCAATGCTCAGGGATCAGAGTCAACTCAGGCTGAGGAAGCTCCTTTCTTCTTGGTTTCGCGCAAGAAGAGTGGTCGTAAGGCCACGCAATCACTCTAAAACCCATTATATATGTTTTTTGCATGGAATATCCGAGGGCTGAATAGCCAGCAAAGGCAAGTTTTTTGTAAGGCTTGGATTAATAGCCATAAGCCGCTTTTTGGAGCTTTTACGGAGACTCACATACAACCTAACAACTCAAGGAGAATGGAGAATGCTATTCCTAGAGGTTGGAGATATCATGGAAATTTTTCTTCTCATAACACAGCTCGGATCGTTGTAGTTTGGGACCCGAGAGTATCAGTGGTGATCTACAAGGAATCTGCCCAGCTAGTTACTTGTGGAATTTTTCTTGAAGAGGCTAATATCAGTTTTACGGTTTCTTTTGTTTATGGTTTTAATCTGCCTGAACAGAGGATAGTTTTGTGGGAGGAATTGGAGTATCTCAGCACTCACTCACCATTATCGGATCATCCTTGGGTAGTGGCAGGTGATTTCAACCAAATTCTTAGGAGTTCGCAACATTCATCCCACCTCTCATCGGAAGTAGACACTCAAGGAATGGAGGACTTTAACTTAGCAATGCAAGAAGCTGGCTTGTTTGAAGCTCCTTCTAAAGGCCTCACTTTCTCATGGTGGAATAATCAGGATACTTGTCCAATTTCCACGAGAATCGATCATGCTTTGTCAAACGAGGTATGGGTTCTCAGATTTCCGGATGCTTATTCAGAATTGCTTGAGCCGGGACAATCCGATCATTCTCCCATCTTCTTCCATATCCCTGCTTTGAAGCGCACAGCGATAAAGCCTTTCAGGTTTTTTCTCCATGTCCTCGACCACTTACAGTATGCTGACTTGGTGGATGTTGCTTGGGATCCTGATTCTATCTCAGGATCTGAGCAATTTAAACTAATGAGATCTTTGAAACTTCTCAAGCCTGTTCTTAGGAGGCTGAATAAGAGACACTTTAGTGGAATATCACAACGGGTCAAGGAGGCTGAAGCTGAGCTAACCTCTCTACAGCGGACACTATTGACTTCTCCTTCCACTCAAGTTGCCCAAAATGAGCACCAAGTAAGAAATCGTTGGAATACATTGAAAAAGGCTGAAGGGAAGTTCTTTAGGCAGAAATCTCGGATCAAGTGGTTGCAGTTCGGAGACAGAGATACTTCATTCTACCATAAGACCGCCATCCAGAGGACTTCTCAAAATCATGTTTACTTTCTAAGAGATCAACAGGGCAGGAAAATCGTAGCACCGGATGCGTTGAAAAACCATGCTGCGGAGTATTTTAAGTCCATATTTGGAGAAACAGATATGCTCATTTCTCCTGCATCATTAGATTTTCTGCAGGAGCTAATGCCGTTTAGATGCTCTGCCTCTCAAGCAATTGAGTTGGAAAAACCAGTGCTGGAAGAAGAGATCACTAAGGTCCTCTTTGCTATGCCTCTTGATAAATGTCCAGGACCAGATGGATATCCAGTAGAGTTTTTCAAGGCATCTTGGAGTAAAGTGGGTAAAGCAGTGGTTGAAGCGGTGCAGGAATTCTTTCGAAACGGCATGTTGCTCAAGGATCTGAACACAACATTCATCTCTCTTATCCCAAAATCATCAGAAGCTTGTTCCTTGGGAGACTACAGGCCTATCAGTTGCTGTAACTTGGTTTATAAGGTCATTTCTAAGATTATAGCCAACCGAATGAAGCCTATCCTAAAGCAGTGCATCTCTCCAAACCAAGCAGCTTTTCAGAAAGGTCGCAGTCTAGGAGAAAACGTGCTCCTTGCTACTGAACTCATCCGCAAGTATGGCAAGTCAAACGCTACCAAAGCTGCAATGCTCAAAGTCGACATCCGCAAAGCTTTTGATACCGTATCCTGGGATTTTTTGAATAAACTCCTTGCGGCGCAGAACTTCCCGCCTCTATTTAGGGAATGGATCAATCAATGTTTCTCCTCGGCCAGATTTTCTATACTTGTTAACGGTGAGCCAGCAGGTTTCTTTGAAGCAAAAAAGGGTCTCAGACAGGGAGATCCTATATCTCCATATCTCTTTATTATGGTAATGGAGGCTCTCTCTAGGATGCTTGACTTAGGGGCTGACGATCAGAAGTTTCAGCTGCATCCCCACTGCCAGAATCCAAAGTTAACTCATTTGTTGTTTGCAGATGATTTATTGGTCTTTTCAAATGGTTCTCAAGACTCTCTCCATGGTATAGTTGACATTCTACACAACTTCAGGATTATCTCTGGGCTGGATATGAACGCTGCAAAGTCTGACCTGTTTTTCAGTGGCTATCCTGATGCTGTCTCCTCAGCTTTGAGTGGTGAATTGGGTATAAAGTTGGGCAGTTTCCCGACAAGGTACCTTGGTCTTCCTTTGAGCTCCCATAGATTGACATTCTCTGTTTTACAGCCATTCTTGGAGAAAATAACTAAGAAGCTTAACTTATGGACTTCAAAGTTTCTCTCATTCGCTGGAAAAATCAGGCTTGTGTCATCTGTAATCTATGGCATGGTCAACTTTTGGAGTCAAGTCTATATGCTACCCAAGGAATTTTATGCTAAGGTGGACTCGTTATGCTCAGCTTTTTTGTGGAAAAACAATACTCAGTCCGCTGGAGGTGCTCGGGTAGCCTGGGCAGATGTGTGCAAACCGAAACAGGAAGGAGGTCTAGGAATTAGACTTCTCGAAGACTTTGAGATGGTTTTTCGGTTGAAACATATCTGGAACTTATTTACTAATTCAGGATCCTTGTGGGTTGCTTGGGTGAAACAAAACATTTTCAACAGGAGAAGCTTTTGGACGACAGAGGATTCCAACCGTTTCTCTCGGACCATCAGAAGCATGCTCCAAGTAAAACCATTGCTGGGGAGTCTTCTAAAGTGTGAGGTTAATGATGGGAATGCTGCCTCCTTTTGGTTCGACTCCTGGACAGATCTTGGTCCTCTCATGGATTATGTTGGTGAAGTTGGGCCTTCTTTCTTTAGACTGAGAGCTGATGCAAAGGTCAAGGAAGCAGTCATGAATGGAAATTGGAATCTTCCAAGTGCGAGATCCGATAAAATGCAGGAAGTACAGGTTCATCTTACAACCATTTTGCCCCCAGCTGACTCCCTTGGGCCAGATATTTTTCTTTGGAGGTCGCAAGCTGGAGCTTACTCAAGGTATTTCTCCTCTCGGGGTACATGGGATCAATTGAGAACCGTATCTCCATTAGTTTCGTGGGCCTCTGTTGTATGGTTTAAGGAGAACATTCCTCGAGCTTCATTTATTCCGTGGCTCGTTATTCTACAGCGCCTACCAACGAGGGATAGGCTTCTCGGTTGGGGAATGGTTGTGCCGTCAACCTGTCCTCTCTGCTTCATTGGTACTGAATCCCACTCTCACCTGTTTTTTGAATGTGATTTTGCTAGAGAAATTTGGTTGACTTTCGCAAGTTCCCTATATGGTAATCTGCCTACAACTCTCATGGATGTTGTGAATCTTCTATCTCAAGCTCCAAGTAATCTACCTCTGAGGTCTTCTCTATTGCTGAAATTGTTTCTTCAAGTTATTGTTTACACTCTATGGCGAGAGCGTAACGCAAGAATCTTTTCCACTCAAATCTCCTCTTCGAGGACTATCAAAAGGTTGGTGGATTGCACTATGAGAGATCGACTCTTATCTTTCCCTCCTCAGGATAGCAACTCTCCCTCTCTCCTTGAATTGTATTTTGGTTGTGTGTCTTATCCGTTCTAAACTCTTCTTTTGCTCGGATTCCATTATGGGTTAGTAAGGTAAGCTTGTAATTAGTAGGTTTTCTTTGAGCTTGTAACTCTTTATCTTATGGTATAAATCTTAACATTAAAACCAAAAAAAACATCAAATCATATGTTGATACAGAGAAAACCCTTTTTAAAACAGGAATTGGAAACCATCACCAAGAACAAGTGTTTATGGATTGTTTCTAAGAGATAAAATGTCTTCGGTCTTTAGGTGGTTTGATTCGTCCTTGTGTGAGGCCAAAAGGGTTAAGCTTTCCGAAGTTTCCGAGAAACAGAGCTTATAAATGACTTTCTCGGTAATGGAGGCTTAACCACCGAAGCAGTTAAAACCTGAGAACAATCCGAACCACTCATGACTTCAAAAGCTTTCTCCTTCTCCAATTCCTTGAACTTCATTTTCACCTTGAGCAACTCAAGCTTCAAGTCTTTGTTTTCGCGGTTTAGTTTGGAGAGCTCATTGTTGTAGGAGCTTAGCTTAGGAGGAGGAAGAATTTCTGATGCGGTTGCGGTTGCGGTTGCGGCTGCTTGAGAATCTGAACCACTTAAAACTTGGCGGAGACTTTGTTGCTCGTTGTAGAGAACTTGAACTACGGTTTTTATAGGGAGACGTTCGTTTCGGGCTGCGTGAGCACAAGCTTCTTGCGATAGCTTTTGACAGTTCATTAAGCTGCAAATTTTCTTCTTCTCCACTTCACTTATATTCGGACGCACCTGCACAACAAGATTTAACAACATTTTCTAGTTTCAAGTAAAGGGTTTTCATCAAATTCTGTAAAAACCTGCAGCGATCTCTCTTTTTGTCGATCTTATGATTCAAACCCACAAGATCTTTAAACTTTTCAAGATATGCATTCCACAAATGTTAAAGCTTTAATCAACGAAAGTTTCATTCTTGTAGCCAAATGTATACCTTAAGGTAGATGTCTATGGCTCGATACATCCCATCTTCAGTAATCCTAGACTGTTGAGGTATGCATTCAGCTAACCCGATGAATTTCGTCAAGTTTATGTTTCTATCAGAAGCGATTTCAGCCAGATAAGTATCCATCAATTCACCGATATCTCTGGCAAAATCAATAGAGTTTCCTTCAACTTCAAACTCAAGATAGTTCATGAGGATGCGTTGAACAGTATCAACATCAAACATTGTGTTGTATCCGTTGAATGAGTAAAAAGGAATCAAGAGATCATCGAGCACGGCTTGTCTTAACTGTAATCCCATTCTCTTCTCCAAATCAAGCCTACAAGCTACCGTGGTTTCGAGGTATATCGCAGCTCTTAAAAGCATTGAAAGAAAGTTCACCGAAATTGCGTTTCTCTCCCTCGGAAGAAGACTCACAATTGTTTCAAGAATCACCCTTTTCTCATGTTCTTGTTCCGCCTCCATCTTGTTCGCCTCCTGCATTTTCCGCAGAAAAACCGAAATTTCATGTAATCTTTCTCTGAAATTAGTAAAGAAGACACATTATTCTGTTACAAAATCAAGAATCTCACCAACCCTCTAAGAGCTTTTTGAGCATAGACCATAAGCACTGGACCAAGCGCGTATCTCTGAAACCCTCTAGCCATCATCGCAATCAATACACGTTGAAACATATCGATCCTTAAAACAGCTAAATCCTCAGCCCCCCAGTCAACTATATCCTCCTTGCTCTGGCTCTCCAGAAAAGTTACATAGGAAATTGAATCTATACACCGGCTCACGAGCTTCACTCTCTCGGCCATAGGCAACAAACTCTCAGAATTTCGCAGAACTTTAACCGAATTCGATAAACTCTTGAGGATCACTTCGTTCAAGTAAACCTCTGTTGCCTCCACTAGGTTTGCAACAGAGTGTTCCTCTGTCATCTCTAGATACTCTGCTGTGCATCGCAGCATTGCAATGTTCTCTGTGCTCATCTCGAAGCTTATTCCGTAGCAGAATTTGATTGCAAGCTCGAATGCTTCTGCACCTCCGGGAAAATCTGGGATTTTGATAACGGTAACGTTCGAATCGTTGCTTGATTCGGAAGCAAGTTTCTTTATAAACCCACATTTTGACACAATTGTAAACTGCAGATAATGAGAGAGAGAGACTCTGTATTAAAGTGATCTCATTGTGTATCATTAGATCTAAAAAAAAACTCACCTTGTGGAGTGAAAACGAAGTCTCTCCTACATGAACAGCGATGTCGCTAGGAATTTCCTGAGAAGATATCCTGAAACCAGTTTTGTAAGAAAAAGAAAAAATATATTTTATTCTATCACGAAAGTAAGATGAAGACTTCGAAATCAGAAACAGAGGAACTGCAAATAAAAAGTTTCAAAATTGAGAAACAGAGCGAGAAACCATTCACTAGTTCTCTTCATGGCTAAGGACATAAGCTCCTTCTTCTTTGCGGACATTTTACCAACACTTTGCGATTAGTTTCTTCCTGGTCAAGAAATCAACCTTAGAACTACTACTTCAGACTCTTCTCAATGTAAACTCATATAGAGAGAGAGAGATCACTTCAAGTTGGAATCTTTACACGTAATCAAAAGAGAGGAGGGGATGAAGAGTATGATCCACCAAAAGTTTCGCCAATCCAAATTCCTCAAATGAAACTACGAAATACCCTGTCACTGTGTGCGCGAGAGCAAGAGGGATGAAGGGTAGTTACGTAATTAACACGAAAAACCTCAAGATTTATTCAGACTGTTTTTGGAGTATTGTTCAAACGTCAGAGAGGTAGGGAACCTTGTGGATCTGAAACGTCTTTTCGTAACAACCTAAATAATAATGCAAATAAAACTCTTCCCAAAATTAATTTTTTTGATCCATCACACCACCAAATAGTGAAATCTAGTCCTGGACATTCGGGTATTCGGTTCGGTTCCGGATCTTTCGGATAGGACTTTGGATCCATATAGAAACCGATAGGGTTTCGGGTCGGTTTGGTTGAGAACCGATAGATACCCAATTTTTTTTTATATGGTTCGGGTATTTTTTAATATACCCAAAATATATCCGAAAACCCGAAAATATAATCAAAAACTCAAAAAAAAAACTAAAGAAAATATATCTGTAAAACCAAAAATATATCCGAAATACCTTAAATACCCAAAAAGTAACTAATATTTATGGATATATAATTATACTTTGGATATATTGGGTACTCGATCGGTTCTCGGTCCGGTTCTTCGGGTATTTTTATAGGTGTCAGTTCGGATTCGGTACCTCCTAATCTAGTGAAATTTGTGGACTACTTTATCTGTGAAACCACATCATAAAATAGCCAAAAAATTATGTTACCAACAAACATGTGAATGAATGATCGAATTTACCAATCAAAAGGTACATCAATCTTCTATTGTTTGCTTCTTTCTCCAAGTTTCGAGATTTTAAATATTTGTCGACTATCAATAATTCCAAAAAATTTATGGTCCATACAGCTTATGGAACATGAACAAATTATTCATGAAGACTGAATAAGAAAAGAAAGGGAGAGTAAATAAGCTGCACATGTTGGATTTTTGTGACAGAACATATATATCTTGTACCCCTACAAGTTTTTATTACCAAAAGAACTATATATTTCGTTTGATAATTGAATTTCTGATTGAGACACAACTTAATCTTTGCTATAAATGGTGTCTTTTGGTCTATCACTTTCTCGAAAATTTGACTAGTAAAAGTAATCAATAAATATTAAAGACGTCCACATCCAAAACACAAAAAGATTCAAGATTTGCAAATCTTGATGAAACAACAAAACAGAAAAGATATTACACGGAATGATTAAAATCCTGGTTTTTGACAGACTGAGAATGTTTTGTTTTTGCCTTATAGATGAATCGAAGATGGACCAGAAACAGCAACAGCTCTCTGAGCACGCTGCGTTACGCCGCGATAAAGCTCCTTCGTCTCTTTCTTCATCTTCCTCGCTTCTCGCTTTTCGGTTTTTACAGCAGTTTTTCGCTCTTTCTTCTCTTCTTTCGACTCTTGGCCATGAGTCTTCCTCTTGACCGGTTCAGCTTTCGGGATTACCGCTTTGACATCGGTTTGTTCAGCTTTCCTACCAGGTAAAAACTCGATGGGTAGCTTCTCTTTCCCTTGGAGGGTAATGATTTTACCATTTGAACTCATTGCTTTAGCTACTGTTTCACTCAGCTTCTTCTTCCTAGCTGTCTCTGGAGCATAGATTTTACCAGGGTGGTTATCGAGATTCGAGTATGTCGTGACTATGGTTTCACAATCCCACTTCTCGCTTTCATCGCTGCTTTCTTCGACCACCTCTACAAATTCATCTTCATTCCCGTTTTCGTAATCCTCACCATACTCTACACAGCGACGGATAATATGAGCAGCAGAGTCCACCTCTTCTTTATCTTTTACAGAGTCACTGTTCTTCAATATATCCGCAGGGTTCATATATTTTACTTCAAGCTCATAATCTTTCGGCTTCTCATAAATAAGATTGTGAACGCTTTGAGCCATCAACTCTTTTTCTTCTCCATCTTCAGCCATGTAACCATCATTGTCACTGTCACTGCCATATTCATTGAGTTCGAGCTGATCAAATAGCTCATCAATCTGACGAGGAACTCTCGGATTTTCAGCCACAGGTTTATCAGTCAACCCAACACTCTCTCTATCCCTTGCCTCGGGTCTTTCAGAAAACTCGAGCTCGTTATTGCTCACACCAGAAGCTTCTCCCTGTTGAGTAAGATTAGCTTGAATAACAAAATCTTCTTCCAAATCCTCAACATCTGAACCAAACTCAGATCCATCACTGTTTTCAAGCAATGCAGCCACTTCAGGATCAATTGCTCTTTTCACCTTGACGTTTACAGTATTCGACGCCACAGTATACATCGACTTGTCATTAGCTTCTTCATTCTTCATACCAGAGATCTTAACACAGGACGCATCATACGCCTTGACATCACGAGGTAGCTGATCAAGCAGCTGAAACTTGGGGTTAGCATAGAAATTAGAACCACCACCAGTGTTCTTAATCTCTCTCAAATGCTCCAAGTAATTATAGCCATCATCAGGGTACCCTAACTCCAGAACCTCCTTCCTCACATGAGCAGGTAAAGGATTATTCGAATCCCCAAAACTGGAGTAACCATAAGCCAAATCTTCAGGGGCATCTTCGAACTGTGAGTTGTCTCCTTCTTCAATGAAACCATTGATGTTTACAGGGTTCTGATCGACTCGTAAGAAGATCTTATCACCGCCCGGTGCGTCACTGTATCTTGGGTCTGACGTATCACGAGGACACAACTCGAAAGTCGCAGCCTTTTTCTTATCAATGAACTTCTTCTTCCCCATTTTTTACTGATTTCTTTGAGATTCTGAGGGTTTTGCAAACGGTAAAAAAACTGCACACAAAAATTTAGGGTTTCTAAGTCAGCGATTTTAATTCGGCGCAAAAACTAGACAACGATAAATTCCCGATTTTTCAATTAGGGTTTATCTATCAATCTAAATCATCGAAACTAAGTCTAGAAGCGACGCGAAAGTGCTATTGGTACAAGAAGAAATTGGAAGAAGCTTACCTGAGAGTTTGAGAGAGAGAGGCGCAGAGAGATGAGAGATGAAAAACAAAAACGAACGGCTTTGAAGCTTTTTAGGGTTGAGCCAAAACGCACCGTTTTGAGATAATTATTCTTTTCATGTATGCCACTAAAGGGAAATAATCAAGCGTGGGAGAGTGCACTGAATGATTACATGCGCCTAATCTTCTTCTTCTCCTACTTTCTCTTGGCATCTCTTCGATTTTTGTGCGCCATCTTGATATTGCGTCCCCTATCCTACCGGTCACCGTCTTCATCACCGGAGCCGTTGATTCAGACGTCGTCGGTAACAGGTTCGATCCTCGCCTCGATCCCGGTTCTCTCGACGAGATCTCTCTTTCCACCGTCCCGCGAGCGATGTCGAAAGCTCGTGTTTATACCGACGTTAACGTGATCCGACCCAAGGAGTACTGGGATTACGAGTCGCTCAATGTTCAGTGGGGGTAAGATCGTTGTTGTTCCTGAAAATTACGAAAACCCTAAAAGAGCTCTCCTTTCAATTCGATTATTGGTTTTCATGTTTATTTGAGATCAGACGGAAATTTAGTAGGTGATTTTGATTTTAGCTGCCTTCAGGTTCCTATATAGTTCTGTTCTAATTTTTGATTGTTGATTCTGTTCCAGCTAAAACTGAATCTTATTGAGCTTTTTTGAGCTGCTGGGTTTTTGATCTGTTTGAGGAGAGTTACTTTGTTCGTCCTGCATATGATGATGGGTGATGATGATTTTATTGAAGTTTCAAGCTTTGTCTTTGTGTTTCCTTTCTCAGGGAGCAAGATGATTACGAGGTAGTCAGGAAGGTGGGGCGAGGCAAATACAGCGAGGTTTTTGAGGGCATAAACATGAACAGCAACGACAAGTGCATAATCAAGATTCTCAAGCCTGTTAAGAAAAAGAAGGTGAGTGTCTACGTTACTTCAATTGGTGACTTATAAAATGATAGAATTATATTGAGTTCGTTGTTTAAATAGATTAGTAATTAAAGAATGATGTTGCTTTTACAGATTAGGTTTTGCTATAATCAGTTTTTATTCTGAATGTATAATTTTATATGATCCTTTAACAGATTAGAAGAGAGATTAAAATACTTCAGAATCTCTGTGGAGGGCCAAATATTGTCAAGCTGCTTGATGTTGTCAGAGATCGACACTCAAAAACCCCAAGCTTGATATTTGAGTATGTTAATAGCACAGACTTTAAAGTTCTGTATCCGACATTGACTGATTATGACATCCGATACTACATCTATGAGCTGTTGAAGGTAATTTATGTATCCATCTGTGTGGAATTTTCTCTGTTCCACAATAATTATGGCCAGTGATAACCTTGCAATTTTCTTATGACTTGTTCCAGGCATTAGACTTCTGCCACTCACAAGGTATAATGCACCGAGATGTCAAGCCACACAATGTCATGATTGACCATGAGCTGCGTAAACTTCGCCTAATTGATTGGGGTCTCGCTGAGTTTTATCATCCTGGAAAAGAGTATAACGTCCGTGTGGCCTCGAGGTATGATGGGCGTCTTAAAATAATAACTTGGTTTCCTATCCCATTTTTTTCTCTAAACTGATTACAATATGTAGTCTTTATCAATAACTAAGGTTGTCAAATATTGTCTCCTATATCAGATACTTCAAGGGACCCGAACTTCTAGTGGATTTACAGGACTATGACTATTCCTTGGACATGTGGAGCCTCGGTTGTATGTTTGCTGGGATGGTGCGGATTTGCAAGGCTTCCTATGCTCTACATTTATATGCAGTCTTTTCAGAATGTTTCCAAAATATATTATGGTCATCTGATATGTCTAATTAATAATATTCTTGTAGATATTCCGCAAGGAACCGTTCTTCTATGGCCATGACAACCAGGATCAACTCGTCAAAATTGCCAAGGTAATTAATTTGCATGGCTAAAGTTGTATCCTGCTCGTTTTTGTTAGCATATATTGGAGGGTATTAAGTGGCTTTTTCACATCTTAAGAGTATTTGTTTTGACTCTCGACTCAGGTCCTTGGAACCGATGAATTGAATGCATATCTGAATAAGTATCAGTTAGAACTTGATGCTCAATTAGAGGCACTTGTTGGGAGGTAAACACAACTCTCATATCCTCCTCTATAGTATACGAGTATGAGTAGAGAAATACCAATGACTAATGCTCTCTCTCCTTTGGGCTATATCCACAGACATAGCAGGAAGCCTTGGTCCAAATTCATCAACGCTGACAATCGGCATTTGGTCTCACCTGAGGTTTACTACTTGTTCTCTTTATTTCCTTGAGAAACACAAAATACCTTTTATCTTTTGCCACTATAGCTGTAAATTGGTTTACAATGCAGGCGATTGATTACCTGGACAAGCTACTGCGGTATGATCATCAAGACAGATTAACTGCAAAAGAAGCAATGGTACGTATCAGAACATAACTCAGCAATGCTTATGATCAGAAACTTGTTTGTATGGTTACATGAATGATGATGAGATTAGTAAGCTAAGTTTGATGCTTTTATGATTTCACAGGCTCACCCGTATTTCGCACAAGTCAGGGCAGCAGAAAGCAGCAGAATGAGAACTCAATAGAGAGATGTCTGAGAGAGTATTTGAGACGGGTGGCTTTTTGTTTCTCCAGTGTGTGCTCTTTTGTTGCCTATGAATACATTTTCAAATCCTTTATGGATTTCTTTTGAAATGTGTCAACTATTTTATATATTGATATCTAAAAATGAGAGGCTTATTATGATTTTCTTCTTTTTTATTATTCTAGAAATCTTGGAAGTTTGTTAAAATGTTTAGTTACAAAGTCTTTTAATATTTAAGGCCACACGGCATACAAAAATATTACTCCTTCTGGGTATTTTATTATATGTTTTACTTGTTTTAGCTAAAAGAGAGGAGACTTAAAAATTATATGTATTTCTTCATTTCTACATAAAAAAAATTATTTATTTAATATATATAATTGAAAAACCGAATCATCTAATAACAAACATAATACAAATAGTTGTAAAATATTAAATAAGAAAAATATTGTTTTGAAATGAAGCAAGGATATATAATAGAGTAACAATAATATCGTTTAAGAGCATCTAGGCCCTAGATTCTAGGGACAGGGAATGTCGTTTCACGTTTGGTGGAAGAAGGAGAAGTTCATTGAACTCCAAACACATAAACTAAAACGGTTAAGTTCTCTAAAATCTAGATTATGCCAGGCGGGTCTTTCTTATTTGTAAGACATGGACAAATTTGTGTGACATGGACAAAACTAATAATTCATGATGTGTCACCTTATGAAAGCACAAAAATGTTGAGTTGTCACTCATATGAAGATGCACTTATGTTATTATAGTCTTGATTGATGATTACTAAACTGTTTATAGATTAGGCGGTTAAAAATTTAGATTTAGACGATTAAAAATTTATAACCGGATCGTGACACGTATGATAATTATAATTCACCGGATCGTGACATATGTTATTGTTAATTTAGATCGTGACATGTGTCAATGAATTATAGAACTTAATATATTCGTTCTTATTATTATTTATTTATTTATTAAATAAGACCCAAAAAAATATTTGGTAAGTATAAAATTGGAAAAGAAAATTAAGAGAATAGTAAAAAATATAAAATTGAAAAATAAAAACTATAAAATCTATATAAGATTCATGTATCAAATTAAAAAAAAAATATACAGTTTGCCTTGTTAGATCAGTTTGTAGACTGTAATCTTGTATCTGGTTTTGATAGCTTCTTGTTAAACCAAGAAACTGAACCTCTTTGTAAGACATTGTCTAATGATCTAAAGACTAAATTATATAAACTATAATTATCGAAGAAGTATACAATTTGCGTCCATATATGCTGAAGGAGGAAACAAACTTTTGTATCGACAAGAAAAACAGAGAGAATTAACAAAAACTTCCTATTATCCACAACTATAAAGATCAAGTCAATGAATGTGTACATCATCTGCCCTTTTAACATTATCTGAACACACTTAAACTGTGCACTGTGGCTGGTTTTTGTGGAAGATCAAGATTCAGTCTTGGTGGATTTCATCAAAAGGCGCATGAGCAAACCTCACATCTTCTGGCCGTGCAATCACGACAGGCTCATCAGCGAATAGGACTTTGAGGAAAGATGGAGTTTTCAAGGACTGCTGATCCGTCATTCGAGGATAAACAAACGCCAAGAAATAGTATGTGTGACCCACTATCATTCCCTGCATATTGGATGAAGCTCAAGGATAAGGATGAGGATGAACAGAGAGGAAAAAAAAATGGGTGAAATCTAACTGGGAGAGATTGTGTACCAGAAAGTCCCCGCAGGCACTTGCACCAATAAGGACAGAGAACCCAAGAAGCACCTGAAATGTCAGAATTTGGCGAGCGAAGTGATTTAAATTATCGATCTTGTTAGGAAACTCCAAGAAGAAAATGAGAAAGTCCAACTCACCCATGGTAAGTATGCTGCTGTAAAACTGAACAGGCCAAGGAAACTCATGTGGATATAAGGATTTCGGGAATCGATTTGGGTTCGTAATTTGGGGAAAATCGATTTAGGTATAAACGTCGTTTTCTAACATTTGTTCGACGGATTAACAGAGCTGACGGAACTGGTGTTAAACCTACGAATTTTGAAAGTTTGTGTATTAAAATAAGTTCGATAGTTAGCATGTGTATTTTTCTGTAACCAAAATAGTTCGTGTATTAAATTCCAAAATTTTATATAATTCGTATATTTTTTGGTTTTTTCTCATCTCTATACTATTGTATTTGTGAAGCATTTTTAAGAGAATAACATTCAATTTGTATAATATTACTTAGACCATCTCCAATGTATTGCTCTATTTTTTACTCTAAAATAGAGAAATTCTATTTTGGAGTTGAGTTTTACTCCAGTGCCACTCTATTTTAGAGTTAAAAATAGAGTCATGAACAAAAAAAATAGAGTTGACTCTAAATATAGAGCCAAATATTAAAAACTCTATTTTTGGCTCTAAAATAGAATTGGGTTGGAGAAAAATTGACTCTAAAATAGAGTTTGGAGCAAAAAAAATAGAGATGAGTTGGAGATGTCCTTAGAATTGCCATTACAAAACAATTAAAAAAATATAGATTAGGAAATGATATCATTGTCAATTGAATTAATTGAAAAGTGTATCTACTTAAAGATATTCTTATACCAAACATAATCTTTTAATATTTTCTTAAATAGAAATATACCTTTTAAAATTTAAATTCAATATTTATTATTTAATTACTTTTGTTAGAAACAAAAATTCGTTTTTATTATCAAATTGATGAAATAATACAAATATAAATGTTATTTAATCATTAAAACAACTATAAACTAAATATTTATTATTAGTTAAGTATTTTTTGTTTTTCTTTATATGATGAAATCAAAATAAGTATAAATTTCATTTTCAAAAAAATTTGATATTATTTTTAGTTCATCTTATATTAAATTAAGTATTTATGTTAAAATTTTGCTTTTATTGATTTAAACAAATATAAAAGTTATTTTAACTTTAATACAAAATATAAATTAGGTTATATATTAATTGAGATGCAAAAGATAACCTAATCTCAGTAATAATAATTACATAGAAGATATATTTTAGAAAATATTTTACGGTGAATGTAGAACTTTTCAAAATATTTAAAAATTATACGCTTCACTATAAAAAACTAACTACAGTAGAACATATTTTAGTTTGATGAAATATGTTTCTAATGGTATAAAAATAAATCATGCTTCAAATTTGTTATAATTTTAATTTAAATCACTTTCTAATATTCATATGCATTATGAGACATCAAATATTTTTTAATATGACAAACATAATATTTTTTAATCTATAAAAAAATTATTGATTTGCAGTCGGTACAAATCGATATGGTGATCCAATCACTGAAAAACTTGATGATTCACATATCAATACAGTTTCAAAAACAAAACGTCAATGTGGTCCAATTTTGAAAAAAAAAAATATATAGATATATATAGTTGAATATATAGATATATATAACAACTTTATAATCTGCAATCTCAAAATTCTCTATTTATTATATAATTTAATATGGCTATATACAATTCAAATACTTTAAACAATAACAAATATATGATAATACTTTTTCATGCGTATACTTAAAACTAATGAAATTTTTAACACATGATGATAAATACTAAAATATAAACACAACTTAATTTTTTTTTAAAAATATTAACTCCGCGTATGGCACGGAACAACACCTAGTTTAACTTAATAGAAAGATGATGTTCGGGTGGCTTAACAAAGATGGAAAGTGAGAATATCTGATTGAGGATGATTTTGTAAATAATATGCGGGAACGTCATTTTTATACACGATTTCTATTCGCCGCACGAGTCTGACGTGTCGAAACACGTGGCATATTGGCTCCTTCAAATTCAGAAGTCAGAACAATCTAAAATCAAGAGACATGTCGGCAACCCTAAACTTAAAACAATAAATTGGACCCATAACGAATCAGAAAAAGAGGCTTTGTAATAAATAGGCCCATTTAAACTGAAACGAATAATAGCAATTGTCCCACATCGGTAATGTAGTTATAATTAGCAGTGTTTATATAGCGTTAGAGTGAACAGACTGATTTTCCCTTTGGGGACATCCGATAAAATTGGAACGACACGCACAAATCGAAAAATGGTCCAAAATTTTTTTGCTATTTTCTTTTGCACTTTTTTAGAACATTAACTGAATTTTTCGACGAATCTAGGCAAAAAAAACTCCAAAATTTTGAAACCCTAGATTTTCGTGAATAACTCAATATAGATTTTGCATAAACTAATGTGACTTTGCCGAAATATTTATAAATCCGGTGATCGGAAAGATTCTTTAAGCCTCTGCTTGTTTAGAGATTCTGGCAGTCTCCTTATGGAACTCAACACGAAAATGGTTGGTTTTCACCTTGCACTGTTTGGCGATAGTTCCTTCACCAGACCTTGCTGGAAGCTGAATATCTACGCAGCGGAACCACTTCAGTTTGAAGATAAAGACTTCCAAATCACTATTCCTGGTGAGGGCGTATTCACAGTTTCAGTTAATGGAACTAAAGGTCCTGATCTCCACAATCTGAGACGGTTTTTGAAGGGTGAAGAAGCTTATTCCCTGCATGATGCTCTCAAGGCCCTTAGCGTTGTTCTTCATCAGCTGCTTATGTCTGGCTCTAGGTATTGTTCACTCATCCTATATTTGTTTATTATTCAACTATTATGTTTACAAGTCTCAGCTGTTTTAATTTTGCCAACATGTCAGCAGGTCCGGCCCAACAAAAATGGTGGTCCGGGACAATGTAAAAAAATGTGGCTCTTTGTAAAATGTATAAAATAAAAGTTTTAAAGCATAATTCCAATTTAATTTGAAAATTATTGGAAAAAAAAGAAATAAAATAACTTGATATAAAAATTGATAAGTATAAAAAATTTTGGTGGCCTTATAAAAAATGAAAACATCAATTTTATTGCCCATCAAAGACTAAAAAAAGATGGTCCTAGGCCATGGCCTAGCCTAGCAATCAGAGGCTAGGCAGGCTAGGCAGGCTAGGCCATGGCCGAGCCTGGCCCCAAGTATTCTCGTGTGGGACAGTTTTTTATCGCCCTCCTGCTGCTACTCAGACACAGTCAAAGAACGTTTTGGGGTGGCTTGCAGGATTGTCGTGGATTCTTCCAATCCATTCGTCCTACACATATGGGCTTATCACTCAATATTGGTGCAACCTCTTGCTGCATTACCTTTTATAAAAATTCATATTTGGATCTCCTTGTAATCTCTCAACTCATGTTCGTGCTTGCAATTCTGTCTCTTTTGTAGATATGTCATTGACAGTATTCATAGAGGCAATTCCTAAGCTTAGATTTGTTGGCAAGTTGCTGAACTGGGATATGAATACAGAAACTTCAGACCAGGTTTTATCCGATGCTGATCGTGAGAAGGTATGATTAGTCATTTTCTGGTTATGAACTTATGACAGTGTTATACAAGTATGTGTTCACTGCTATCAAATCTTGTTATGTCAACAGATAATAGAGGCTCTTAGAGGTGTCAAGGTTGAAATGACCCGTGGAAATATGCGCCAAAAGCACCGCATTTGTGGCTTGACCGAAGAGACCACTCAAGATCTAAGGTTCGCAGAGAATAACACATTGATCCAGAGATCGGTGGTAGAGCACTTCCATCACAATGATGGTATTACGATTAAGCACACTCAACTACCATGCTTGCTTGCTGGGAGTTCTGAAAAGAAACGATACTTACCGATGGAGGTAACTTTTCCAATTTCATCATTTTTTTTATTTTCTGTAACTAACTGTCTTTAACTTTTTTTTGGTTGTACAGCTCTGCACTATTGTTCGAGGTCAGAGATCGTCTAAAAGTCTGACTAATAGACAGATCACTGAGTTCTTGAAGCTTACCCGTCAGAGTCCCAAAGAGCGAGAAGCAGAGATCAAGAATGTTTTACTAGTAAACAACTATGCTGAAGATAATCATGCCAGGGAATTTGGCGTTGGTGTGCATAAAGACCTCACTTCTATAGATGCTCGTATACTGCCGCCTCCCAAGGTAATTGCCTCTTTTTGCTTTTTTCAATTTCTCTTTGTAGATTTTCTGCTGATGTAAGTGTGTTTACTGTTTCTTCCATTTCTGCAGCTTTTGTATGATCACGATAGTTCTGTGTGCCACAAAATGGTCAGTGGAACATGAAAAACAAGGTAAGTCTTCTCTGTAATAACCTTGCTGTAAATTAAGGGATTTCACTTCTCTGAAAAATAAAATTTCTCTGTGATTTCTCTTTGCTACAGAAAATGATCAATCGAGGAGAGGTGAAAAACTGGTTCTGCTTAAACTTTTTTGAAGATGTGGTGTACGGACAGTCCCGGCTCTTACCCATGGCCAGAGGAGCTTCAGCCCTAGGTCCAAAGCCTTTTTTTTTTTATGTTTTAAAATTTTATTAAAATCTAATGTATTATTTTTAGATTAACCTAAAAATTAATAAAAATATTTTATTTCAATTTTATTAATTATAATAAGAATTAAAAAAAAATGTAAACATGGATGTTCCAGTATTTTGAAGTGCTTAAATCACGGAAGTTCATGAAATAAAACATTAATAAATTATATAACTTATTTTAAACTGTCTCAACACTAGAACTTATGATAACAGAGCATATCGTGTAAATATATAAACATACGGCGTCACAAACATGCTTTTTGTATAATTTTTTATATATAGAGTTTGAATATGCTATTGATAAATAGAGGAGTAGATTTTCATAACAATTTATGTATATCTAATAAATATGATTATATCTAAATATAAATTTTAATTAAAATAAAGTTATTATGTTCTAATGGATATATATATATATATATAATAAAATTATTACTGAATAATTATTTTATAATATATTTTTATTTTGAGAATGAAAAAATAAATATTTTTTGTAACTTTTCAAAATTTATGATGGGTATTATTGTATTTTTACGTAATAAAAAGTTAATTTTCAAATTTTTTTAAAACATGGATTAGTTTTCAAAATATATAATTTTTTGGTATATTAAATCAAATTTCCTCCGTATTAATATTTATGCCTTTTTATGTCTTTCCTCCGTATTAATTTTGTATGTCTTATTTTTTTTGTATATTAAACATGGATTAGTTTCTCAGTCCACAAATTTTTTTTTACGTCTTTCATCTGTATTAATTTTTTTTTCACATTCTATTAGCGCTAATAATGTATACACTTCACATTTTTCTTTCTCTAAAACTATAGGATTGAATATGGTACACTACCCCTAATATATAACTTTTTCGATTTACATCCTAAAATTTTCGCTTCTTTTCTACACACCAAAAACAAAATATTATTTACTAAACATCATGAACTTTGTATTCTCTTATAATTACAACATAGCGATTAGAAATTGTGATTGAGTTTAATAAACCGGTAATCGCGTTTAAAAAACCACGATTAAGATAATCCAACCCTTTTAACTCCTAACCCGACTCTATAACCCGATTCCCTAACCCAAACTTATTGAAAAAACAAAATCAATTTGGCAACAGAATTAGGGTTCTAAAGACGAGAGAAAAAAGAGAAGAGAAAAAGAGATTTCATCAATATTTTCTCCTAGCAAAATCTTAAGGTTTGTTTATATGAGAAAACAAAATAAATTCAAGAATCGAATTGTGTCATGCTATGTGGAGTAAAAGAAAATATTGATTCCAAAACACAATTAAATTCAAAAACACAATTAAAAGAAAATATTGATTTGATTTAGTTTTTTCATTACGTTTGGGTTAGGGAGTCGGGTCAGGTTAGGGTTAACGGGTCGGATTATCTTAATCTTGGATTTTTAAATACGATTGCCGGTTTATTAAACTCAACCACAATTTTTAGTCGTTATGTTGTAATTATAAGAGAATACAAAGTTCATAATGTTTAGTAAATAATAAATTTGTTTGGGATGTGTAGAAAAAAGACGAAAAGCATAGGATGTATATCGAAGAAGTTGTATATTAGGGGTAGTGTACCAGAGTCAACCCAAAACTATATTGCTTCCTAGAGTCCCAAATACCGCTTTTGACTACATAAATTTTATCTTGCAAATTTAAGAAAGAGACATAATACATACTTTCGAAGAGATTTTCAATTTAGTATCTCTTTTGTTACGTTTTGTTTCTCTTATATGGTAGCTTCATTTTGTTTTTGCTCAAGTATTTTTCCCTCATCCTAAATAGATCGTTTTAAAATTGAAAAACTTGGTCATTTGAATTTCTTTCAAATGCAAAGTGTTTTGCATAACCAATTATATCCAATTCGTCTCTAATTTCACTATGTAGTCGGTGGTTTTGATCAAACGTATGAGTTTTTATGGAAGAAAAAAAAATGATCACTTCGTCTTTAACTTTGTTGTATACTATGTCTTCGAAGTTTTTTAGATTTTAACTTTTTAAGAGAAAGATTGAGATTTTGTAAAATGAGTTATGGACAAAATACAATATTATCTTATGTGTAATTGACTATGAATAAAATAATGTATAATCAATATTTCTCTTCTAGGTTTAAATATGTTGATTGATTCTTTAATTGCATTTTTGCAGAAAAGAAAAGGTACACATGTTCTTCTCCAAATGGTTCTCAATGCCTCATGAGTTGGTTCTCCATAATGAATCTATCAAACATGAGAAAAAACTATCGCTCAATGTAAAAGTCCAAAGCATGTATCAATATTTTGTTTGTAGTATGAACTTGTAATTAATATTTATGACGAAAAAATGTTTGTCATTGAGATTTTTCGGTTTGTGTAAGAAGTTATTAATTATGAGAGCTTTAAAATTTCTAACTTGGGTCATAAAATGTAGAAATATAAATAACATGCTTGAAATTGATCTTGAAATAAAAACATGTCCAAAACTTGCACGAATGAATAGTGATAGTAAAAACGTATACCAATACGATCCGCGCATAATCATTAATATTTAAAATTTTGTTATATTTTTATGATATAAATAAAAGGTTCATATTTCATATTTTGCCTAAGGTCGTCAATATTATTAAGACGGGTCTGTGTACGGACAAGTTGGCAATTTTTGTAAGAGACTTGCTAAGATGTGATGTTCTTATGACATGGTATTTAGACCAAAACCAGTCCTCCTACATGTCAAGGCTTCCCCTGACCAAGTGGAGGACGTTTTGCAACGTCAATATCGTTCTGCAAAGGCCAGGCTCCTTGCAGGATAAGAGATCAATCTCGTTATCATCATCCTGTCAGAAAAAGCCGATCCTTATACGGTGATGTGAAACGAATATGCGAGACGCATATTGGGATCATTTCTCAGTGTTGCATGCCCAAGCATGTTAAGCACATCGATGCAACTTCCGACATGTATTTTTTCAATTTGGCGTTGAAGGTCAATGTGAAGGTTGGAAGAAGGAATACAACGCTTGATGCTGCCATAAAAAAGCAGATTTCTTGCGTCACGGACGAGCCCACCATCATATTTGGTGCTGATGTCACCCATTGGGAGAACTCAAGCCCATATATCGTTGCTGTAAGTTAGTCTCTGGTTTCTTGCTCCATGACCTTGAACTCTTATGTAATGTGCTTCTCTGATTGACAATGTAATTTGGTTTTCAGGTTGTTGCATCTCAGGACTGGCCAGAAATCACCAAATATGGTGCATTGGTTAGCTCTCAAGGACGGAGAGAGGAGGTGATCAAGGAGCTGTTCGTAGAAGGGAAGGATGGGAAGGCGGATAATGGCATGTTAAACTCTATTCCTAATTTGTTTTTAGCTTCAGCTTCTCTTAAGTAATTGGTTTTTTTTTTTTCAAACTTTGGAACAGAGAGTTGCTGAATGCCTTTCGTAATTCAAACTTTGGAAGGTGCCAAAAAGGATCATATTCTACAGGTATTAACCCGTACTTTTGGTGCATACTTAACTAAAGAATTGTACATATTTCTCTTCTCTTAAGATTGTTACGGAAAATGATATTTTCCGATTTGTTAGTTAGCATATATTCTCTGTATATTCTACTTTACTGCTCATTGTAACTATATATATCCTTTCAAGGATCAATAATCAAACAACGCTTTCTCTAAGATTTACATGGTATCAGAGCAAGACAATTCCTAACCCTAAAATTATCTAAACCTAAATCATTTTTCCTCTTCTACCTAAACTACCTACTCGATGGTGGATCCAACAAACACCATCGTTACTACTACAGAGACGATCTCATCTTCTCCTTACTACCTTTCATCCTCGGAGCATCCTCATCATGTTATTACTCCTATGCTTCTCACAGGTGACAACTATGAGAAGTGGGCAAAATTGGCGCGCAATAATCTCAGAGCCAAACACAAGGTTGGATTCGTTGATGGTTCACTTCCTAAACCTGCCGCTGATTCTAGTGATTATCACCGTTGGACCCAAACCAACTCCATGTTTGTTGGCTGGCTTTACGCAAGTCTAGATCCAAAAATTCAGAAGGCAATTTCGTTTGTTGACAACGCTAAAGTGTTATGGGACAATTTGAAGACTCGCTACTCTATTGGCAATGCATCGCGAGTTCATCAAATCAAAGCTTCTATTGTTGGATGCACTCAAGATGGACATGAAGTTGGTGGGAAACTCAAAATCATGTGGGATGATCTCGATGATTTTGAGCCACTAATTGAATGTTGCTGCAGTAACTCTTCATGTCCTCAAAACATCAAGCAGCTGCAACGCCGTGATCTCGAACGCATACATCAGTTTCTTATGGGGATTGATTCTTCTCGTTTCAGCACCACTCGAACAAATATTCTAAGTCTTCTGAACCGAGACACATATTTTAGTCTTGATCACATTTATTCTGAAGTTATATCTGAAGAACGACACCAAACTGTTACTAGAAGCAAAGAAGAGAGGATCGATGCAATCGGTTTTTCGGTTAAAGCAGGTGTTAACGCCATTACATCGGCTACGCGCTTCAATCAGGGACCATGCACTCACTGTGGAAGAACTAATCACTCTGTTGAAACATGTTTTCAACTTCATGGCTTACCAGAGTGGTATGTTGAAAAGCATGGTGATTCTCGAAGTTCCTCTCGGTTTGATACAACTCGAGGTCGAGGTCGAGGATTTGCCCGTGGACGAGGATGTGGTCGCTCTTCTTCTTCTTACCGAGCTAACAATGCTCAAATTACTACTGAGAATGAATCTCATGATCTCCCTGGTGTAAGTAAGGAGACATGGTCTGCGATCGTCAATCTCTTGAAATCTGATTCCTCACACAGCCACGACAAACTTTCTTGTAAGCGATCGTGTGTTGAGTTTTTACTTGACTCCGGCGCGTCTCATCATATGACAGGAGATGAGGATTTGCTCGTGGATGTTCACGAGATCTCTCGCTGTATCATTGTTCTCGCAAATGGCAAGCATACATTTGCTACCAAAGAGGGAACAATGCATCTTGGCGATCACGTCCGCCTTACTCGCGTTCTCTTTGTTCATGATCTCTCTTGCACTCTCATCTCCTTGGCACGTCTACTACGTGAGATGTCCTGTTTTGCTATGTTCACTAATAAATTTTGTGTTATACAGGACCGCACTTCGAAGATGCTGATTGGAATAGGTGAAGAGAGAGAGGGGGTTTATCACTTTCGTGGTGCAGTTTCAGCTCAGGCCAACCGTGTTCAGAAATCAAGCAAAACTCAGTGGCATGAACGCTTGGGGCATCCGTCTACAAAGATTTTATCTACCTTACCGAATTTTGAGCATCATAGTAGTGATAGTAATGATTTCTGTGAAGTTTGTATTCAAGCAAAACAAACAAGATCAGTCTTTTCTGAAAGCATTAATAAAGCGGATGCATGTTTTTCCTTGATTCACTGTGATGTCTGGGGACCCTACAAATTGGCTTCTTCGTGTGGAGCACATTATTTTCTCACCATAGTCGATGATCACTCTCGTGCTGTGTGGACTTATCTTCTGCTCGCAAAAAGTGAAGTCGCTACCCATCTTAAACAATTTGTTGCGATGGCCTTCAAACAATTCGGGAAAATTGTTCAAACTGTTCGAAGTGATAAAGGCAGTGAGTTTTTTGGTCTTCGTTCTTTCTTTAAAGAATAAGGCATTCGACATCAGACATCATGTGTGTACACACCCCAGCAAAACGGCCGTGTAGAGCGCAAGCATCGTCATATTCTCAATATGGCGAGGTCTCTTCTCTTTCAAGCTAATCTACCAACTAAATTTTGGGGAGAGAGCATCCTTACTGCTGGTTATCTGATCAACCGTACCCCTACTCCGTTGTTGCATGGTCGTACTCCTCATGAGCTTCTTTACTTGTCGCCTCCGTCGTATGATCATCTCAAAATTTTTGGATGTTTATGTTTTGCTAAACGCCACTCTGCTCAACATGACAAATTTCAAGTGCGAGGACGGAAATGCATCTTTATGGGTTATCCTAACAATCAAAAAGGATGGCGAGTTTATGACATTGGACGACAAGATTTCTTTGTTTCTCGTGACATTGTCTTTCAAGAAACTGTTTTTCCATACTCGGAGGATGTCATCTCAGATCCCACATCTAGATCTATTGTCACACCACCGGTTATTTCTCCTCCCGATGAAGTCATTCACGTTCTTGCGCCTTCGACAATTGAAAACAGGGGGAGTCCTTTACCAGATTCAACTATTCTGACTACATCGCTGCCTATATCTATTTCAGCTGCTAAGGATTCCGTTGTTCCTGACTCCCCTCGTGATGAGTCTGTTCCAGGTGCTTTCTGCACTGAACCACTTGGACGCGGTCATAGGCAACGGCAAAAATCAGTTCGTCTTGACCCTTACTATACTTACTCGACTCGATGTGATAAAACCCTCATCTCTCTCAAAGCTTAATCCTCTTAATCATCTTCCGGTACGTGTTTTTATCCTCTAACACATTATGTATCGTGTGACAAGTTTAGCTCTGCCCATCAACGATTTCTTGCAGCCATGAATATGGTTGACGAACCAGTCACTTACAAACAGGCAGTTCAACTTCTGGAATGGCGCGAGGCTATGCGTAAGAAGATTTATGCTTTGGAACTCAATGAGACATGGACTCTTGTACACTTACCGCCTGGTGTTAAAGCTCTCGGTTCAAAATGGGTATATCGGCTAAAATTTAACTCTGATGGCACACTTGAACGATATAAAGCACGCCTTGTTGCACTTGGCAATCATCAACAAGAAGGTGTCGATTTCTCAGAAACATTTGCACCAGTCGCCAAAATGCAAAATGTTCGTGTTCTCCTCAGTGTTGTTGCGATTAAAAACTGGGAGGTTCATCAAATGGATGTTCATAATGCATTCTTACATGGCGATCTTGGCGAAGAAATTTATATGAAACCTCCTCCGGGATTTCTACCAGATGATCCATCTCTCGTATGTAAACTAAAGAAGTCTATTTATGGCCTTCGTCAAGCTCCTCGATGTTGGTTTTCTAAGCTTTCTACAGCTCTTATAGACTATGGATTTACAAAGACAACTCACTATTTGCTTACACTCGCAGTTCTCTTGTGTTACATGTCCTTGTCTATGTAGACGATTTGATAGTTTGTGGGAATGATTCTGCCATGATCACATCGTTTAAAGCATATCTCAGTCGGTGCTTCAAGATGAAGGATCTCGGTATGTTGAAGTACTTTCTCGGTATAGAGGTTGCACGCGGACCCGATGGCATTTTTCTCTCACAACGGAAATACTGTCTTGATATCATCAACGAATGCGGTCTTTCGGGTGCTAGACCAGTTGACACACCGCTTGAACAACATCACAAACTGTTATCCTCCACCAGTGCACCTTATTCAGCTCCAGATCAATATCGATGTCTTGTTGGTCGACTCGTTTATCTCACCCATACAAGGCCGGAACTGAGCTATGCTGTCAATATCCTTGCTCAGTTTATGCAAACTCCGCTTGATGATCATTGGAGCTCGGCTCAAAGAGTTGTACGTTATTTAAAAAATGCGCCAGGACAAGGCATTGTTCTCTCTTCCAAGTCTCCGCTACAAGTTAACGCGTATTGTGACTCGGATTTTAATACATGTCCGACTACGCGTCGATCACTTACCGGATATATGGTTATGCTTGGCGACTCGCCTCTCAATTGGAAGACAAAGAAACAGGATCGGGTCTCACTTTCGTCAGCTGAGGCGGAATATAGAGCTATGGCTATGACTTGTAAGGAGTTACTTTGGCTCAAAGAGACCCTTACCTTTCTTGGTATTACTCACTCTCAGCCTATGCGCATCTTCTGTGACAGTCAATCTGCTATACATATTGCGGCAAACTCGGTTTTTCATGAACAGACTAAGCACATTGAAGAAGACTGTCACTTCATTCGTGATGAGATTACTGCCGGTACACTCTCCACTTCTTATATATCTACTCATGAACAACCAGCAGATATCTTCACCAAAGCTTTTGGGGGTGCTCAGTTTCAACATCTACGGTTCAAGTTGGGCGTTCTTAACTTACACGCTCCACCTTGAGGGGGAGTGTTACGGAAAATGATATTTTCCGATTTGTTAGTTAGCATATATTCTCTGTATATTCTCCTTTATTGCTCATTGTAACTATATATATCCTTTCAAGGATCAATAATCAAACAACGCTTTCTCTAAGATTTACAAAGATTGAGATGTAGTATATCGTAATATGCCACAGGGATGGAGTCGGTGAAGGTCAATTTTATCAAGTATTGCTGCATGAAGTACAAGCTATACGCAATGTAAGTCGTAACTACTACTGTTAACAAATAATTTATATTAGGTGCTAATTGTAATTTCTAACCAACCATTTCAGGCATGTTTCGCTGGGAAAAAAATATAAACCAAAAATCACATTTGTGGTGGTGCAGAAGCGCCATCACACAAGACTGTTTCCTGAAGACTACAACGATCCTGGTTATGTGGATGTGAGGACTGGAAACATTTTACCAGGTGAGACAACATGAGATCGGTTGTATGATTTACTTTTAAGTCCCTCAAATTTGTTTAAAACATTTGTTTGTTTGTTTGTTCGTGTGCAGGCGTGGTTGATTCCGAGATCTGTCACCCTAGAGAGTTCGACTTTTATCTCTGTAGCCATTCTAGTATTCAGGTAAATCTATGATTTGTGTGGATGAAGATGAGATTTTCTTAAGTGTTTAAACTCAAAATTCTATGACAGGGTACTTCTCGACCTGCTCATTACCACGTTCTTTTGGATGAAAACAACTTCAGTGCTGATGAACTCCAATCTCTGACCAACGACTTATGTTACACTTACACGTAATATATTTTGCTCTTTGTTACATGTCGTTTTAATTAAACATGTATAGATTCATAAAACATTAACATTTACACTACTTGTAGGTATGTGAGATGCACACGTTCAGTCTCCATTGGTGAGTTTTACTTCTCCTTTATGAGACTTAGATTTTAATTAAAGCTACAGTTTTTGATGTAAAGAATGAAAAACGAAAATTGGGTTTGTTTGTTTGTTGGGAATTTTGTAGTGCCTCCAGTGTACTATGCACATTTGGCAGCGACACAAGCACTCACAAATTGAAACGAAAAACCCATCCCCAAAAACAAGAAATCTCTGAGCCATGCTGGATCTAGATGTTGTTTTTGAATCTCGTAGAGATCTGGAATTGGTTGAAATTCGGATCTGTGAACTATCAATAATCTCCCGAGAATCGATTTCAGTTGACCGATCATCTTTAGCTCGATAAGCTACCGGAATTTTGTCTTGATCATCTGAATAGAAACAAATTCTTAGACCAAACCCAGATCCGAACCCTAAATTTTTAGACCAAATTTCAAACATGAAGCAATCATAAGTTCATCTCTGGACAATCAAACCCAGTTCCGAACACTAATTTTTAGACCAAATTGTATGGAAGACGAGAGAAATTGATATACCAGAAGTAATGTTTACGAACTTTTCATCTTGTTCCTTGTTAATCTCATCCAATTCGGAAAATTTCTTCCACTGAAACAAAAATTGAAATGAGAGAAACAAAAATCGAAAACAACATGAAGTTTATAAAATTGTATGTCATGTGTGCTGTTTTTTTTACAAGCAAAACGACATGAAATTCATACAAACACGTTGGACAAAACGACGCGTTTGATCTTCCGTCACCAATATAACGTATGTTATCCTCTAGGTTTATATTGCGCTTGACTAACGGGTGAAGAGTTGACCTACATATTTTTGAAGTAAATGGTTATCTTGCAAATCCGATTCACGTGACGAGTTTTTTTTGTAGAAAACCCTAATTTAATTGGTTTTTATGTGTAACTAGATTAGGCCTCAGAAATTGATGAGCTCTATCACATGCGCTCTATTTTTGTTCATTTTGATATTCCTATATCCCTCGTACTTACAATGTATGTCATGATTCCCTTGCAAAAGGGGCTCGAGTCCGAGGTATTAACTTTTCCCATGTAGACTCTTTGATTCCGACTTGAATGGCCTCAGAGGCCAACCTACTTGAATCATCGTAATAATATATGGAGCTTTTGAAGTAAAAAAAAAAAAACTAGATTAAAATCCACGTGATACGCAGATGAAAATAAAATAATTAACCTCTAAAATTGAAAACACGCATAATTATGATATGTTTAATTGGATTTTTTATATCAAAACTTGCTTTTAATTATTCATAAATTTTGTTTTGTAAATCGCAATTAAAAAACCTAAAACCCCTAAAAACAATTATTAAAATCCAAAATTGACTCAAATTATCCAAAACATCAAAATACCTTGGTGATTTGATATAAAATATATATTTTATTTTCTTGTTTATATTTCTTAAAACATCAATTATATTGAAACGGAGGGAGTAACATAGGAAAAATCGCATAAAAAACTTTCAAGGTGGCAGCGACTAACACTTTAAACCTCCAAGGTTTTTAACTAGCAGTATAAACCCTCAACCTGAAAAATTTAGCATATAAAACCCTCAAGGTGGATCCCGACTACGCGCCGTCATTTTTTCAAACAGAATATTTAACTCTGTTAACGGAGATATTAATTTCGTCAAAGATTCTAATTACTCCGTTATCAGAGCATTAAAACGTGGGTATATTAATTAAGAAATAATAAAATAATAAAATAAAATTAAAAACCCATATAGCCATAAAACCCCATAAAATCCCCAATCGATTTAGGGTTCCTTCATTCACCTAAAAAAAAAAACGAGAGAGGAAGAAAGCGCTCAAAGACGAGAATCCAATTGCTCAAGCTGCTGCAAAGATCAAAAGGGGTAAGTCGCAATTTATAGTAGAGAATGCTGACAAAAAGGTTGTTGATTCGTTTTGTATGTTGACGATTTGATTCATCAATTAAAAAAAAAAAGAGTCTGTGCAGCAAAACGACACCGTGTAGATGCCCTGCTCACTATTTTCCTTCCTTCGTCTGTCAACCGTCCGATTTTCCGGTCTTCGAGTCAACCCCCGAGAAAACCCACGTGTCGCTCATCTGCTTTCTTATCATCTGCGCCGCGTAGTAGGGTACCTTTTGCGGACAAGAACGATTGAGTCGTTGATCTACGAACGCCAAACAATCCATCAAGCTCTCTCTCGCCGACCCTTTTAAATCGTACGCTTGAGATCTTCTCCACAAACTCTTACCATGCGGATCATCCACACCTGATAAACACAGAGCTCTAGTAGCATCACTAATGGCGGACTCAGCTTTCTTCAACAACAAGCAACACTGAGCTCTGTTGCTATACAACACAACCCTATCTCGTATCATATCCAACGGACACAAATCAATCCCCACTGTATAAATCTCCATCGCTTCTTTTACAAAACCCATCAAAAACTTCTTCTTCCCTTGTTTCTTCAACGATTTCACCATCTTTCGTCTCTCTCCAAGCTCTGTTTCACTCATAAGCTTCTCCTTCTTCTTCCTCTCTACTTTAACCTCCCAAAGATTCTCTATGCATCTCTGAGCCTCCTCGCTATTCATTTTCAAGCCACTATACTTAATCTTGTGATAATCTTGTAAGACTATCTGAGCTACTCTGTCTCCAACAACCTTATCTTCTGCCAAATCCACTAAACAATGCCCTAAAACCTCAATAACTCGATACCTAACATTCGAATCTTTAAGAAGCATTAAAAGGGTATCTAAAGCCATATCTTTCCAATCATCAGACGATCTCGAAAGATCGCAAAGTCTCTCAATCACTTCTCTAACCTCACTTACTTTGTTTCTTCCCAACTCTGATTTACACAGAGTCTTTATCAAGCCAATTCCTCCTGGAGACTTCCGGTTTGCTAAACCGTTCCACATTTCACTCACTTTCTTCAAGAAACCTCCCTCACAGATTCGATCAATCGACTTACCTCGCGATGCGAAACAATTCAATAGATATAAAGACCAACATTGTAGCTGAATCCCCCATTCCTCTGCTTTTTGATTCTCTGTCTCTAACCCACCTAGCCCTCTCGTCAACAAATCGCTTTGATACTTCAACCTCAAACTATCTTCAACACCAAGAAAGCTTCTGTGAACATTCTTCAAACACTTACTAGCAATTTCCATCGAAAGCTTCACGATTTCTTCTTCGAACAAAGAAACCGCTTCAAAGCTCCTCTCATAGCTAGCTAAATTACCAAGTGCTCGAGCCGCGGCTCTCTGCTCAACCCAACTGATTTTCCCTCTAAGAAGCTCCAACAGAGCAGGAACAACAAAGACTCTTGAATCAACCGCTCTTGCAGCCAAATCTTCCTTGTTCATAACATATGTTCCGATGATATGAGCTGCATAATAAGGAATGAATATATTCTGGTCTTTGAGAAGCCAGGCTCTGTTTTTGATTGATTTCTGTATGAGTTTTGACATACACTCGAACAAACCGAGTGATGGGAACTCAGGATCGTCAGGCTCGGACATGGCTATGTTCCACAAACCACTCAAGACCAAGACATGGTCTTTTGACTCGGTACGAGGAATCTCTTTGAAAATTGCGGCGAGTTTCGATCTTCGACAAAAAGGGTTCGTCTCTTTCATGCTGCAGAAGAAACATGATGGATTTGTGCATTGTGGTTCATCGAAATTGAGCATTTTCTTCTTCTTTTTTCTTTGATTTGCCTTCTGGTTTTTTGAAGGAGAAACTAATAAATCTTGAAAGAGAAGAAGACACTAAACATACAATTATGTATGCTTTAGACCAAAAGACCAAATAATTTCTCTCTTTTGGATGAATTAATATTTAATTTGAACTCAAAAGAAAACGAATACTAATAAATATTCGCCGGCGTGGAAAGTTTATGGCGGCTCCTCTTTTTAGCCTTTATCTTTCCACTTCAAGTTCCAAGATTAGTATAGTTAATAATAAGTGATTAAGTTCTAACAAAATGAATTAAAATATACTAATACTATACATCAAGGATCGTGTTCTTTACCCGAAATTAGGTATATAAAAAAACAAAAGATTTGTGTTCACACTAATTCTAGATATGTGATAGATAATAACGATAGTGGTTTTGACATTTTAATGTGATCATCTATAGTCCAAATTTAATAAATCATTTCATGTCACACCATTTTTATTACATCTAAGACTTTCTCATGTAGATTGCTCTAGGAATTAAGCACGTAATAATTTAGATTCAAACACACAAATTCATGTCTGGACGCTTGTGGTCAAGTGGTAGGGGACGGGTTTTGGACGCAAACACGTTCCGGGTTCGATACTTCTGCTATGTGAAACTAACACACATTTGTTTTGGACACCCACACGGATATGGGTCCTTGTTTTCGACCCATTTGAATATCCGGGAGGAGGTCTATCCGTGGATTGCCCTTCCCCCATGGATTAGTCTGGGCCTGGGATCTACCCTGAGTTATCAAAAAAAAAAAAAACACACACACACAAATTCATAAGTCATAACCTACAAAATTTGTAAAAAAATACAAAAATAAAGCTTTAAGTTTATTTCTTAATTTAATCCCGCGTAAGCTACTAAATTGATAAGATGAATGATCTATGTTTCGTTTCAACCATCACAATTATAAGTACCAAACAATGGCAAATCTAGTGAAACTATGGTATGAGTTATGAAACTCATAAACTTTATTTGGATACCAAACTAAGTTTGATGCTTAGATATCTGATACTTATCAAGATAAGAATGGAAAGGTTAATAAGCATTTTCAACCAATTTGAGTACGACATTACGCTTGTGGATACTTAAAGATTTGTTTGTGTTGTGTACATTACACAAGATTTTGAATGCGTAAGAGAATAGAAATGAAAAGGAAAGAAGTGAAGTTGGATGTATGTACGAACGGTCCCCTCAAGAAGAAAGCCAATGAGAGTGAAGTAACTGTCCCATACGAAAAAGCTTATGTCGTAGTCTACAAATAATATCAAAGTGTTGTTTGGGTCTCAAGAAAATGCGGCTGCCGACAAAACCTCTCTTTAAACTCATTTAATCATCACTAATATTTGGTCTTTACAGGTAAACTTAATTATCACTAATCTGACTCATCTTCCATGTTAATTTATTTATTTCTTTTCCAAAATTCGCAAATCAAGAAAGATCATTTTTAGGCCAAAAAAAAGAAACACTTCAGAGTTCAGGCTAAGTTCTCAACTTGACATGTGTATCTGTCGGAGAAACTCAATATTTAATTAAAGAAACACAAACAAGGTTTTAGTTTAATCACGCTCACTTAATCCGCGTGCTTTATGTGTTTTGATTCTTGTGCACAATCACATGAATTCTCCACAAGAAAAGCTCTCAAAAGATTTTGAATTTATGAATCAGAAAGAGTCTCATGATATAGAACAAGGAAAATTGCCTATGATAAGATTCTAAGTCACTTAGCTATGCACAAACTCTGAAACCTATTGTGGTCTCATAATTCTCAAAAAGCCAAATGCAAAGAGTTAGTAGAGAGAATGAACAGAATATACCAATATTACTACTTTCGGAGAGCTTTATGGATATGGGTTTTGGCTGATCAAGCAGGAGGATACGGCTCTGAACACAGAGAGAGAGATAGAGAGAGCTTCAGTGAGAGGTCTTATGCCTCTTAGCGACCGGTGTAGGATCTTCTTCTTCATCTGCTTCCTCTGACGGAGGCACGCCTGTAATCTCATTCATTAGCTTCCTGAAATAATCAAGCTTGTCTTCGTCCGTTTCTGCTTCATCATCATTCATCTCTGGATCATCCATCAGCAGCTGGACAACAACCATTTAAAGCTTTGATACTATTTTTTTTCTCAACTCCAAACAAACATTATAATAGGAAAATGTTAAAAACAATTCTTACATCTTCAAGGATAGTATGAAATCTTAAGCCTCCAGATGAACGTGGAGAGTTGTTATTCAAACATTGCCCATCGATTTGAACGAGAGGAGCTTGAGGTATCAATAACTCTTCGGTATGATCAGCAGATATACGTTGCCTTCCAATTTGCACAGTTGCTTCTCTCTGATTATGAGCTGCTGTATGAGGCAACAACGGTTCTTCTACAAGAGCTTGTTGCTTACCAGTTTGTACCGTAAAGTCACTTCGACATCGAGCTATTGTCCGAGGCATCAATGATGTATGAGCAGTCTGAGATTCGCACATCAACTGATCAACACGCTTCCTCAATCTTTTTGCTTTATCCTGCGCCTCATCAATCTTACACAGAATCTTTGCTAGGAAATCATCAGAACAATCTAACTCAGAAACAAGACAATCATCTTCAATTTCATCTTCCTTGCCCGTAGCTTTCCGGCCTGTACCAAAATCTAACATAATATTAAAGATTTAGTGCTAAAGTCCCCCTTTTTTACCCAAACAGCCATCTAATTTTAAGAAACTGGAACAATGTGTATAGATCTCACCTGGATCAGGATACTGAGCCTTAACAGTTGCTGGCTTCCGCTTTTCTGAACACCAAAGTTAGATCACAAAGTTAGACCGTTGTAGTCGCGATCAAAAGAAAGTTGAAAGAAGCAAAGAAAGCTGCAATGTCGATACCCGCATAAGAGAAAACATTATGGCTAGACATATAAGCTGCAACATCTGTTGTCTCGTCCACTCGTTTCCTTCTTCCTCTCTTAAAAACATCCATCCTCTGAGTTTGGTCGCGAAAAGGAATCGATCTCCCATCAAAGCCTTCAAATTTCGACTTCTCCAGATCAAACTGTTTAGTCCCATAGTAACTTTCAACTTCTTTCTCATACCCTCTTGCTTGAGACTCAATTGCTTTAACCTTGAGCTCTAACCACTTACATCGCCACATTAAAGGCTGACAAAACCGCCTCCACTCATCCGTCAGCTTCTTCTTCCTCAAACCCAAAAAGTCAGTCCCATCATCAAAAGTTTCAGGCAATGGATAATCTTTGCACAACATCGATTGGGCTTCAAAACCAGAACCATCATCATCATCATCATCACGAGCACACATTGAATCACCAAAAGAACTCGAAGAGGATTGACACAAAACCTCTTCCTCCTCTTGAAACTCATCCATCTGATTTCCACACTCCAAGATATCAACTTTTAAATCTTCCGATTGTTGATTTGCAGAACAATCTGAGATACCCATTTCAGATCTTGGCTTTGATTCAAGCGACATAAAAGCCCCACCCACAAAAAGCCTTCAACTTTGTTCTTGCTACAATCGAAAACAAAATCCGAAAATCGATAGAGACATTGAGATTAGACCCAAGTACGAAAAAAAGCAGTCAACTTTGTTCTGCTATAATCGAAAACAAATCGATAGAGACAATAAGATTAGACACAAGTAAGAAAAAAGCATTCAACTTTGATGCGAAATCTAATTTGATATAGCGGTGAAATTTGATCTTACTGATTCCAAAGCCTAAGTGGTTCAATCCTATAACAACCCAAAAAAGAAGAAGGAAATTTACTGAGAATCTGTTAGCGTAAATCCAAATTTCTTGGAGAGCCTTAAACCCTAAACCCCTGGGAGATGGAGAGAGAGAGAGAGAGAGGGAAAGAGTCAAGAAAGTAAGAAACAGAGGAGAGAGAGATTATTCACCAACTATTTTCGAGAAATTGACTGGCCTCTTCTCAAATCGCTTACTCGAATCCAAAAAAGAAAAAAAGAGGTTTTAATCCCAAAATAAATTCCGCAATACTGTTATAAAAACATTATTTTTGTTTGTTTTAATAATTTTTTCGTCCACTTTAACTTCTTCTCCAATTTATATATTTTCTAAAATTAATTTATTCAATATCCACTTTCTTTTTTTGGTTTCTTTCTTTTTGCCTTTTTTTTTTTTCGATTCTCAACGATTCTCAAATGATTTTCTACGATCCTCGTCTTCTTTTTTGGAGAAAGAGAAATTATTAATAATATCGATATCTTTTGTTATTTATATTCTCAAGATTAATTGGGAAAGCAAAACTTCGGCCCCAAGTTATTTGACTCATTTAAAAAAAACAAATACAACAGCATTTCCAGTTTTAAGTTTCAAAAAATGCGGAGACTCTCTCTCTTCTCTCACCAATTGGTGGTGGAAGTTACTTAGATCTAGTGGTTGACCAAATGGTTCATTAATGCTTCTATATTAGGAGGTCTGGATTTCAATTCCCAAAAAATATAATTTCTGCAAATTAATGGAACCAAGCTTATAAAAAATATGAAATTATTACCTCCAAAGCGCAATTACTTGAGCAACGGAATCGACAAGATGCTTCGCTCATCATATATGTGAAAAATGTCCAAAAAACCATGGAGAACAAGAGACCGATTATGGTCATCTTCGCCCAAAGATAATGGTGTTTTTTTTATTATGCTAGGCCATCCTTAATACAGATAAATTAATTAGTTTTCTCTAAAGTAAACATCGCTAACATGTAAACCCACACCCAATTGCTCGAGCATTGGAATTCGCACGAAATTCGCACGTCAAGCTCGACAACATGCTTTGCTCAGCATAGGTGTGAAAAGTGTCCAAAAATCAATGGAGAACAAGAGACCAATTCTATGAATCCTATTTTTTATAGGTTACCTTAGAGACGTCGAGGCCAAGTGACGACTCTCGAAGTTCCAGTACTCTTTGTGGCCACCTGATCAGAGCTCGGACAGATCGTCAATGTCGCATCGCTCGCTTGTTGTGCGCTATTGAACAGTTGGCCCAGCTTCTCTGCATCGTCGGATGATCACGACCATCTAATCTCGCTCTATCTATCTATCTAGCCATTTTGTTGTTATGTAACTTGTTTCTAACCTTTTTATGGTTTTAAGACATTGAAATGGATTTCCAAAATTGTATGGTAGAAGAACATAACTAAGTGTTGTTTGCCTAATGTAATTTATTTCTACTGGTTATAAATCAACTGATCCGTTTTCTTTAATGAATTCGGCGAACCTAGTTCTAAGTCTAAATTCATCAACACATTTTTGTTCATGTCAGTGAACTAGATTAAAAAAACAAAAGGTGTGTATTCAATCTAATATTTATGAAGATTTGGAAAGATTTGAGTTTTAGTGAGTTTATAGATTATTTGAATGAATTAGGTAAATTGTTATGTTTTGTTTTAAAAATTCTATGAAATCTCACCTAAAACCATGAGATTTGAATTTTTATTTTTTTTAACTAAGAAACTCCACCAAAACATTTTCAAATCACTAAAGATCCCCTAAAATCCAGTACTTAAAATATTTCCAATAATAATGGATTTGAAAATTCATTTACAATCATTAGTTCAATAACATGGGATTTTAACAGATTTTTTAAAATTTATGTTTGAATAACATAGTATTTGTGATTTTAATACAAATCAATTCAAATGCTAGATTGAATACATCCCCTTTTGTTTCTAGAAAGTATGAAACCTAGTTCATAATTTAAGTGAACCAGACCAACATGGAGTCTTAGGGCATTTCCAACCCTATTTTATTTTCTACTCTAAACTCTATTTTAGAACAAAATCTTCACCAACCCCACTCTATTTTCAACTCTAAAATAGAGTAACTCTATTTCATACTCTATATTTGGAGTAACTCTATTTCTAATTCTATTTTAGAGTTAGACTTTTTTATTTATCAAATGGTCCTTTTAATTTTAAATTATTATATTTATGACTAACATTTTTATTTTGATTAAATTTTTTAGCAATTTTGATTTAACAAGTACTAAAATTAAAGATAAACAACATAGCAAATACTGAAATTAAAGATAAGCAACATAAAGTAAATTTAAACAACAAATACTAGTGATTTAGAGAAATCAAAGACAAAAAAAACTCATTTCTCACTTCAAAATACGTTAATAGATCATTTATGGGAAAATACACTAATGGTGATATCTAACCAAAATCTACTATGTTTTGTTATTTATATATGATGTAATGTAATTTTCTTTATATAATTTAAATAATATAATAATTTATGGAAGTTTTGCAAAGAATAAAATAAGTGGGGTTAAATTGTAAATGTTTATAAATAAAATGTATTAGTATTAAAATATAAATAGAATATACTTATAATATTCCTTTTTAGAGTAAAAAATAGAGGAATAAATTGGAGAGAAACCCACCTCTATTTTAGAGTTACTCTATTTTAGAGTAAAAAATAGAGAAATACATTGGAGATGGTCTTAGTAAATAAATTTAATACGCATGGTTCAGTAGTTCAAAGCAAAAGGAAAGCAACAACCATCTCTATAATATTATTTAAGAATACATTTTTAAAAATGAACTTTGTTTTGTAAGTTATTACATGAAATTGCATTACAAATAACAAAGAATAATTGAAATAGGAAATGATATAATAGTTTTTTAAAATCATTGATTAGAATATGGAAAATATATATTTTGCATTAAAGAGGTTATTTATTATTTAATTTCGTAATTATTTTTAATACTATATATTTTAAAATAATAATCAATTCATATATATTCAAAGAAAAAAAAAGTCTATTCAAAATCTTGCTATATTTTCACTATAATTTCTTATTTTTTATTTGAATATATATCAAAACAAAAGTTGAAAAATATTTTACTAATTTTATAAAAATTTAGACACAAGAAAACTATTTCTTTAAAAGAGTTCGTAAACTAACCACAAAAACTAGAGCCATTTAACGGTGCATATTAGAGTTATGTTTTCAAGATTATAAGTTTTTTGCAGGTTAGTCCGAATAATATTTTAGTTCACTGCAAAACGGGTTAAATAGATAAATTATTACAAATTGACAGTTTTATCTATAATCATTCGTTAGTCATATTGTAAAATTCAGATAAAAACAATTTATGTAAAGAAAATTACTCCGCACTATAATTAGCGCGGGTTAAATCCTAGTTTAATAAATAAATAAATAAACAACTCAAACAAAATAACTTGTCAAACCTCTATTCTTTGTTTGTTACTAATTTCAATTTTAGTAAATATAAAAATCTGCTAAACATATGCACAGCAAATAATTCGATTTACTAATTTCTATTGGATTGAGATTTCCAATAGAAATTTAGTTTGAAAAAAATCTGCTTAACATATGCACATTAAATAATTCGATTTACATTATGTTTTTTTCAATTAAATATTAAACTGAAAAGAAAGCAAAAATCGATTGAACGCATTGTTCATGCACTATATAATCTTTTACATATGACTATATTATGAGTGATGAGATACAAAAAGAAAACATAGTAAAAACTGATGAAAAATATATAAAAGTTTCATAATTAAAAACAAAAAATTTGGCATTATTTACTAAGCAGTAAAGATCATCATAAGGTACTACTAGCTTCTTTATATAGGTTGCAGTTCTTGCTCAGCGACTATGGTGGCTTCATCATCGACAGGTTTATATGGATTCGATGTTTGTTTGCGTTTCCACATAGACCAAACTCCATAAGCTAATAACCCAACAATTACAGTGATGCTCCCAATTGCTGTCACGACAATGATGTTTCTCATCTGCCACCTTGTCCTAAAACCGAAGGAAAATAAGACTCTTCTTTAGAGACAAATGGAGTGACAATCGATTTGGTGGTTAAGAAGTATGAATGGCGTACGTACCGTTTTCTTTGAGGCTCGAGATTGTAATTGACAAGCTGATAGTTTCCGAACATGTCAGGCAGCTGGATTTGATGATTGGTAAACCGAGAAACTATACTCTACGAGAAGCATAGTGGATATTCAAGTAAGAGAGTAAAAATCGAGCAATGCAAGGAGAAGTTTACTGTAGAATCAAATACCGTAGCTGTGTCATTTGAAAATAAACTAGAAGTTTCAGTAGGGACGACAACTATTCTGATGAGAGAGTTGTTTCCTTTGGAGGTGAGATTCGATAAATAGACCTGTGAGGGATTACTCAATATTAGCAAAAACAGTGTTTAAGGGTTACCAAGCTACTGTGTGTTTATCAATTTGGCTCACCTGTGAAGATTTGACATCGAGTTCCTTGGAGAACAACTTGGAGAGCTCTTCAATGCGAGGTTTCAGATATGACGTATTTACTGTTAGTTGAATATCAAGGTTTATTTGACCAATTTGAATCTCCCCTGATGGAAATATGTACCACGCACAAAACATTAGGAGACATGAAAACAGGTTCTTCTTTAGTTGCATTTTCTTGGACAAAAGAGTTTAGATGAAATCTACAACTGTCACTAACCTGGGAGATTGCTTGATGTATTGAGAGATGGTTTTGAATCATTTGAAGGCAAAATGGCAGGTGGTGGTGCACCGTCGATATGAAGCCTATCCGATAACTGTGAACAATTGGTTCTCCAGAATCCGACCTTAGAATTCTCACGATCATACATAACAAGTGTGTTGCGAACCACAATTCCTGATAATAAAAGATAATTTGTTACCAATAAACCGTTTGGCATACAAAATGAAAGTAGCCAAAAAGAAGAAGAAAAAACCGGAGAAATGGTATTATATTTACCTCCTAAAAGAGTTGTATGATCTTTTCCATTTGGGAATACACCGAGACAATATGCGCCGTGCACCTTGGAATGCTTTTATTGAACAAAAAGTGATCACATCAGCTACTACTTTGTAGCTAAACGAACACTAGACAGACAGACTAATAAATACCGCAGAATAATGTTGCTTATACCTACTATAATATTAGCTATAGAGAGAGAATGGAGCTTCATATGAGGTTAAGGAGTAAATTACTTACTCGGAACAAGTAATTTTCAGGGGACAACAGCCATGATTGCCCACTCTTGAATATCATCTCGACTGATGGGAATATTTTTGAAAGTCCTGAGACATCGTTACTTGAGCATAACCCATCTAACTGTCAGTAACTTCCCTTGATTGAAAGGTTTGAAATAGGTCACAAGTTTAAAAGACATAATACCTTGAAGCAACATGGAAGCAGGTATCTTTAAAATTTGGATCAGGGCCATCAATCTGCTTTAATGGGGAAATTTCTGTCATAACCTACAATACAACGAGATAAGATCCCAATGTAAGAAAAACCGTAAACCAAGTATAAACAATTCTCAGAACAGTTATGAGGTAATAAATTAAAAACTCTTACAGCTTCCTCAAATGCTGCAAATGCTGCATCTGGGAGATAAGCATACGTTGTACCACTGTCTAAAACGGCGCCATGTTCTCCGTCAAAGACTTTTGAGTTTAGTGACAACTGCTTCCCAGCAACACGTATCCCCGTCAAATCTATATTGTAATATGGACTGTCGCCATCCCGAAACTAGAGTAAATGTGTGAAAGGTATTAAACGTATCTGTTAGGATTATACAAAATCCATTCGCCAATCAGACAGAGCAGTCCTTAGAACATACCTACGATCCGGGTCCGAGTCAGTGAATATCATATCAGCTGGGTAAGTGAAGCCCCCAAGAACCATTGAACCTCCACCGACATCCATCCCTCCATAACACAAACCGAAAGAGTTGCTTATCAAACCTTTATCTACCAACTGATCAACAAGACTGAGATCCCCCTGGCCTAATCCGATAATGCCATCAGCGCGTTGGCTGTAAAGGTCACCGGTTTCCACGGTCTCACAACCGAAAACAGCTCGATGAGGTGTCAGCTGGCTTTCATTGCCAAACGATATAAGATCTTCACCAAGCACACCTTTACTACTGCTGTGTTCCGCATACTCTCTCTCATAAACACATTGTTCCTTATCATCATCACAGTTACAGTCCATGTTACACTTCAGAGGCTGATAGGTGCTAGACATTTCCGGCTGAAATTTTGGGTCCTGATTATCGAAAACAACAAGCACACATCAGAAACGATTCAAGATTCCAGCTACTTCCAGTGTCCATGGACAATACTAGCCTCTTAAGATTTCAAAAAGGGAAGATTTTTGAGGCGCATGATGATATATGAAAAAGGGTTTTCGGATTGAGCACAGTTTGAGCAGTACCTGGTGTTTGCCACACTGTTCACAGTCAGAACAAGGAACATAAGTAACAGTGCTCCCAGAATCCACTATAAGAGCAAACATCTGTGGTGGCGTACCAATCCAAAGCCGCGTCGTATAATACCTACAAATTGACAAGAAATTCTACACGGAATCAGATCGAAAGATCTGAAAATGAAGAACTAAACCGAATGTCGTTACCCGTTGAGAAGAAGATCGTCGTAGAGTCTCATGCGAGAGTGAGGCAGTGATTTTGAGTCGACCTTGTGGAGTTTCCGATGGTGAATAGAGACAGATCTCGAAGAATTAGCTTGAGAGAGAAACAACGGGAACACCATGGGACGGCGTGATCCAGCGCCGGGAAGAGATTGGTGGAGGATGTTTTCACCAGCCGCATTTGAACAGGGAAGAGAGAAATAATAGATTAGGAATGAGAGCGTCGCGCCGATCGACGCCAGCGCCATCTAATCGCCGGCAGAATTATCCGATGTGACCGTATCGCCGGAGAAAATGCGAGGGGAATACAAAAGCCGAGAGAAGAAGAGGGGAAAAAGTCAAACGTCAGATCTACGGAACCATAAGCCGCTTTTGCAATTCTAAGACTGCTCTTTTTATTTATTTTGTTTTACTTTTTAACATCGATGTACAAAAGGGTGTTATCTCTATAATATTATTTAAGAACACATTTTTTAAAATGAATTTTGATTTACAAGTTATTATATAAAATACCATTACTAATAACAAAAAATGATTAAAATAGTAAAAGGATATAAAAGTCTTTTAAAATTCTTAGTTAGAATATGGAAAGTATATATTTTGTATTAAAATGTTATTTATTATTTAATTTTTAATTATTTTTAATATTATATATTTTAAAATAATAATAAATTCAGAAATATTCAAAGAAAAAAACTATTAATATATTGCTATATTTTTCACTATAATCTATTATATTTTATTTGAATATATATCAAAACAAAAATTGAAAAATATTTTATTAATTTTATAAAAAGTTAGACATAAGAAAATTATTTTTTTAAACAGTTCGTAAATTAACCACAAAAACTAGAGTCATTTAACAGTGCATATTAAAGTTATGTTTTCAAGATTGTAAGTTTTTGCGGGTTAACCCGAATAATATTTTAGTTCACTACAAAACGGATTAAATAGACAAATTATTACAAATTGACAGTTTTATCTATAATCATTAGTTAGCTATATTGTAAATTTCAGATAAAAACAATTTTCTTAAATTTCAAAACAATTTCTTTAAAAAAAAATTACTCTGCGCTATAATTAACGCGGGTTAAATCCTAGTTGGATATTGTAGGGTAAACGATCTATTTCCCTACAAACTATGGTCATATCCCTCCAGATTCCTACCGAATTATGATCTCTGAATATATTCCCACGAAAGGATATTTAAAGACCTAAATCCCTCGAAAATAAAGTTCGAAACTTAAATCCCCACAGAAAAAGCTCAAAACTAAAATCCTCATATAACTCGGTTTAAACTGGTTTACTGTTTTGTAAACGTGGTTAACCATCTAAAATCCGTCTCTTAACCGATTACAACCCGATTAAGATTATTAAACCAAATTTGACCCGACCCGACCCGACACCTCATCTTCTTCTTCTCTAACCAAAATTCCCATCTCTCTGCTTTTCTCTATAATATTATTTAAGAAGACATTTTTTAAAATGAAATTTGAAATGCCATTACTAATAACAAAGAATAATCAAAATAGGAAATGATATAGAAATCTTTTAAAATTATTGATTAGAATATGGAAAGTATATATTTGGCATTAAAATGTTATTTATTATTTAATTTTTAATTATTTTTGATACTATATATTTTAAAATAATAATAAATTCATATATATTCAAAAAAAAACTATTAAAATATTGCTATATTTTTCAATATAATATATTATATTTTATTTGAATATATATCAAAACAAAAATTGAAAACTATTTTATTAATTTTATAAAAAGTTAGACACAAGAATACTATTTTTTTAAACAGATCGTAAACTAACCACAAAAACTAGAGTCATTTAACAGTGCATATTAAAGTTATGTTTTCAAGATTATAAGTTTTTGCGGGTTAGCCCGAATAATATTTTAGTTCACTACAAAACGGATTAAATAGACAAATTATTACAAATTGATAGTTTTATCTATAATCATTAGTTAGCTATATTGTAAATTTCAGATAAAAACAATTTTCATAAATTTCAAAACAATTTCTTTTAAAAAAAATTACTCTACGCTATAATTAGCGCGGGTTAAATCCTAATTGGATATTGTAGGGTAAACGATCTATTTCCCCACGAACTATGGCCATATCCCTCTAGATTCCTACCGAATTATGATCTCTGTATATCTCCCCACGAAAGGATAGTTAAAGACCTAAATCCCTCGAAAATAAAGTCCGGAGCTTAAATCCCCACAGAAAAAAGCTCAAAACTAAAATCCCCATATAACTCGGTTTAAACTGGTTTACTGTTTTGTAAACGCGGTTAACCATCTAAAATCCGATTCTTAACCGATTACAACCCGATTAAGATTATTAAACCAAATTTGACCCGACCCGACCCGACACCTCATCTTCTTCTTCTCTAACCAAAATTCCCATCTCTCTGCTTTTCTCTATAATATTATTTAAGAAGACATTTTTAAAAATGAACTTTGATTTGTAAGTTATTACATGAAATGCCATTACTAATAACAAAGAATAATTAAAATAGGAAATAATATAAAAGTCTTTTAAAATTATTGATTAGAATATGAAAAGTATATATTTTGCATTAAAATGTTATTTATTATTTAATTTTTAATTATTTTTAATACTATATATTTTAAAATAATAATAAATTCTTATATATTCAAAAAAAACTATTAAAATATTGCTATATTTTTCACTATAATCTATTATATTTTATTTGAATATATATCAAAACAAAAATTGAAAAATATTTTAATAATTTTATAAAAAGTTAGACACAAGAAAACTATTTTTTTAAACAGCTCGTAAACTAACCACAAAAACTAGAGTCATTTAACAGTACATATTAAAGTTATGTTTTCAAGATTATAAGTTTTTGCGGGTTAAGCCGAATAATATTTTAGTTCACTACAAAACGGATTAAATAGAAAAATTATTACAAATTGACAGTTTTATCTATAATCATTAGTTAGCTATATTGTAAATTTCAGATAAAAACAAATTTCTTAAATTTCAAAACAATTTCTTTTAAAAAAAATTACTCTACGCTATAATTAGCGCGGGTTAAATCCTAGTTGGATATTGTAGGGTAAACGATCTATTTCCCTATGAACTATGGCCATATCCCTCCAGATTCCTACCGAATTATGATCTCTGTATATCTCCCCACGAAAGGATAGTTAAAGACCTAAATCCCTCGAAAATAAAGTTCGAAGCTTAAATCCCCACAGAAAAAAACTCACTAAAATCCCCATATAACTTGGTTTAAACTGGTTTACTGTTTTGTAAACGTGGTTAATCATCTAAAATACAACTCTTAACCGATTACAACCCGATTAAGATTATTAAACCAAATTTGACCCGACCTGACCCGACCCGACACCTCATATTCTTCTTCTCTAACCAAAATTCCCATCTCTCTGCTTTTCTTTTGTCGGTGAATTTGGATTTTTCTCTCCTCCATCACCATAATACCACCTGCAACCTCTCTTTATCTCTTCGGCGAGACCCACGCTCGCGGTGGAGGTAGGGAGGACGACGGTGGCGGAGCTACGAAGGCTTCTGGAGAAATAAAAGGAAGACTGTGGTTCATCGGAACCGCGACGTGCGAGACTTATCTTAGATGCAAAGTTTATCATCCAAATTCGATCCTCCTTTTTAAACTGAAATGACAGAGAGGAGGAGACAACAATGCTCACCTCAACATCTACAAATTCGATCCCCTTTTACGAAATCAATTAGTATCTTGTTCATATTTATGAATTAGGAGAATTAAGATTATAATTGTTGTTGTTTCTGGTTTTTTGTCTTCTCCAATTACTCATTTGAAACAATAAACCCAGAAGAAGACAATGAAAATCAGGTTTTTTATTTTGTTCTTTTCACAAATTTTGTTCTTCTTCTTCTCTTCACAAAATCAGAGTTACAGATTTGAGCATGAGATGTTACAATAGCTAACATTAACCACTCATCGAGCTTTTCCCACGACCCAACGGATCAGCCGCATTCCTCTCGCAAGATAATCGTTCGTTCAAGCTTCACTGACGGAGAATCGACATCATTCGTTCAAGCTTCAAGCTTCACTGACGGAGATCTAATTGAAATCAGAATCAAAGAAGGACCACTTCTCAATCCGGTCGACGAAGCTAATTGGCTATTTATGCTCTGAAGCATCTCGAAGTTGTCTTCGTTCTCATCATGAGTCTCGTACAGACTTTTGCGATTCATCGCATTTTCGTATCTGATCATGAATTGGGTTTTAATTTTAATTTCGATTTAATTTTAACGGGTCAGGTTTTTGGGTAGGCTAAGAAGAAGTTGGGTGGTCGGGTCATTTTTTCAAGTCGGTTTAGTTGGAATTGGGTTTTAGTTCGGTTTAGAATTTGGTTTGAACACAAATCATCAAATCCAACATATGTGGTGATTTAAGCCTCAAACTTTGTTTTCGGGGGGATTTAGGTCTTTAACTATATTTTTGTGGAGAAATATACAAAGATCATAGTTCGGTGGTGATCTAGTCATAGTTCGTGGAGAAATAGATCGTTTATCCGATATTGTATTTTAATATGTTTTAGTGCAATTGGATTTTGAAGTAATTTAATGGGGTTTGTTGAGTTTTGAAGTATTTTAATGTACACGTTGGATTTTAGTGGGTTTGTTTGTAATGTATTTTAATTAATTGGTATGGATTTTCAAATCATCTCAAAATTGCAAAGTCAATAATAAAATGATTTTCTCTTCTTATAAACTACTAGATAAGTACCCGCATATATACGGGTTTGTAATTTAATATTTTATAACCCGTGAAAAAAATTAAAAACTAAAAAATAGAAAATAAAATTAGATCACCCGTGAAAATATATAATACATAAATTTAAAAAACAAAATTTTCGATGAAATAAATATATACCTTAAGAAAAATATTTGGTGAAACAAATGCAGTAAATTGTTTTGGATACGATTATTAGACTTTTAATTATTTGGTGTGTAATTGACATACTATTAAATTGTGGTTTATATAGAGGTAAAAAATTAGAATTCTATTCTTTTTAGGATTAATTTCTTTAATCTAAATGGAAAACTAAATATTTTTTTCTTTTTTTTATATTTTTTTTGCTTTTGAGAATAAATTTATTTTTAAAAAAATTTAGTAACTTTACCTTTTAAGATTATGAATAAGTTCTTAATTGATCATTGTTTGATTTACCTTTTCGATTTTTTTTTATTAATCGATTTAAAAATTTTCCAACTTTGACTTGACATCTTTCGCGATATGGTGATTTTAAAATTTTGAAACATTAAGATTTATATAATAAGATTTCCTTATTCTGAACCGAAATATGGTTTTTCCTTTTTAAATTTTTTTTGGCCTTTATTCTTTTTCTTTTTAGGATTGTTATATATAGATTAATTTACTTATTCTAATATGTAATATAGGTTTTCTTTTTTTTTAAAAAAATATTTGCTTTTATTTATAATTTTTGTTTAATTTCTTTAATCTAAACATAACTGCTATTTCTATTTTCCTTTTATTTTGAGAATTGTGAATCGATTATAAATTTCCTTATTCCAAATTGAAATATGGGTTTTCCTTTTAATTTTTTTTTTGGCATTTATTACTTTTCTTTTTAGAATTGTTATGTATATTTTTATTTTCTTATTCTAGTATGTAATATAGGTTTTCCTTTTTAAAAAAACATTTGCTTTTATTTATAATTTTTGTTTAATTTTCTTAATCTAAACATAACTAATATTTTTCTTTTCCTTTTACTTTGATGATTATGAATTGATTATAAAAAAAATTTCCTTTTTCTTTTTAGGATTAGGATTCGATTATAAATTTTACTTTTATTGTTATTATTATGTGTTAAAATATAATTGGAAATTTACCAAATACATATCATAATATAGTTGGAAATTTATTAAACACGTGTCAAAATATGATCGATTAACTCGACACGTGTCGCGATCTTGCGAGTTACTAACTTTAAAACATTCTCTTTTATATATATAGTTTTTTTTTAAAAAAAAATTTCTAAGTTTCTTTTTTTTTGCTAGTTTCTTTTTTTCTGTTGTGGTTTTATTAATAGTTTCCTTTTTATGTTCTTTTTTCCTTTTTTATGTTTACTTTCGTGATTTTTTTTTTTTGCTAGTTTCTTTTTTTTATTGTCGTACTTATTATTAGTTTCCTTTTTATGTACTTTTTTCTTTTTCAATGTTTTCTTTTGTGGTTATATTAAGATTTTAAGTTTCTTTTTGCATATAAATTGTTTTTTTCCATTTTTTTAGTTTAGCCAATGCTTTTTTTTAGTTTAACATTTTTTAATATTTATTTTCATTTATTTTTATTTTTTTATTTAAATTGACACATGTCAAGATCTAAATTAACAACCGTGACAAATGTCATGATCTCGTGAGTTATAATTTTGCCTACGTGTCACGCTCACGTTGAGGGATCCAGCTTTATATAATAAGATTTATAGAAAAATAAGAAAAAATGTTTAGAAAAAAATAATTCATTATAAAAATATCCTTAAAATAAAATAGAAAGTTTTTCAACAAAAAAAAAATAGTTATTTTATGTTTGTGATTTTGTTTTTAATTAAAATTAATCATTAACCGTTTTTGTTTTTAACATCGTTCTGTTAGGCAAACGCAAACGGAGGGGAACTTCCTCCAATGACCAGAGTTTTTTGAGGAAACTCACAAAAAGAAAGACAGCTCTTTTGTGGATCCTCGAGCGGAGAAAGTCTACAATTACGTGCATGTAAAGATCGTCGAGCGTCAAACTCAGCTCTCTCAGCAGCTATCACCTAGTGGTAGCTCGGTTCAATCCACAACGGTTTTGACCACAACCCACATGGACGAGATATACGAAGAGGTAATAGTAATCAAACTATATTTTTACGGAATTATTTTGAATTCAATTTATTAAATTTAATGTTTTTTTAAAGGTTGCCCCGAATAAAAAGAGGAGGGTTTTAGGATTTGGATCGATCCGAGATAGTGTCGTCGCCTCGTCTTCCTCACGTCATCCGCTCGAGGATCCGGTTGAGTTGCGGAACGAGTTGAAAACCGCCCACTCTGAGATCAGCACTTTGCAAGCTAAGCAGGCGGTATACGATGAGAAGATCCAAGTATACGACAAGACGATCAACTCGTACAACTCTCTCTTCGATATTCTTGCCGCGAGTAACCCCGATTTGGCGTCTGCACTGAGGCAGTAGTAGCAGCAACATCAAATATCGACATCGGTCCAGATTGATCTGCTTGCGTAACATCGAGCGGATTTGGAGCAAAGAACGGACGATGAGCTTTTTGATGAGTTAGGTATATTAACCTAGACGATTAGTGTTTTGAATTTTATTTTGTATTTTGAATTTTGAATTTTATTTTGAATTTTAATTTAATTTTTTTTAATTATTAATTTTAATTATTAATAAAATAAACTTTATATAATATAATATAAAAATAAATTATTAAGAGTTACGACGATTTTACATCGCTCTATTTTTACGAAGATTTTACATCGATCTATTTTTACGACGATTTTACATCGATCTATTTATACGACGATTTTACATCGACGCCTATTTACATCGGTTTACCGACTGATTTACATCTACACATTACGATGGATTTACGACGAATTGTCGATACAAAAATTCGATAATTCGATGTAAAGTCGTCGTAATATTACAACTATATACCAAAGATATACCAACGATTTCAATTTGGTCGTAAATTCGATGTAACCTTTACGACGTATCTTGTACGACTGTTTACGACGATCTATATACGTCCCAGTTTGTACGACAATTTTACAACGAATCTCGATTAACGACGATTTGGCAATCGTCGATAATCTGTCCCAAAGCCTGTTTTACTACGAATACGGCCGTTGTAAAATGCATGTTTTCTTGTAGTGTAACTCTTATGTGTTAGCATATATGAGAAATCATGAGATTGTTGTTCTGAATATGATGTAGACTGATTATGTTTTGATCCAACTGTTATGTGTTATATTTAGCATATCTACTAATTTGTAAGGGTTTTAAAACTAATCAGTCTACAAACATTTATAAAAAGCTTACTTTTTTTAGTTTTTACAGATATGGAAAGCAATAATTTCTACGCAACATACAAATTATTTGAAAGGATCTATGTACCTGGAACTGAACCAAATGTCATATCGGGCATTATGCAGTATTCTAACCTATATCGGGCATCATACATTTTTACAGTTTTAGATACAGTTTTATTGGGGGCTGATGAGTTTTCTGTGATTGAAGGTTCATTTCACTGAGTTGGCGGTTCACATATTCATTGAGTTATATGATGAACCGAAGCCTAATGAGGCTAGAGGCTCAGAGAATGAGAAACTGAATGTGACAGAGCCTAGGAAGTCAACAAGAAATATCCAAAAACCAAATATTTAAAACTATTCGTCTTAATATTAAACCTCTTTCAATGGGTTATTGAACCCATAAGCAAACTCAATAATTATCATCTGATATATAAAACTGCGATTTATAAAACTATATAAATTTACTGAATAAATAAATTTCTCAATGACATCGTTATCTCCAAAAACTAAAATAAAATACTATCCTTACATCGACTAAGAAATCAACAAAGAAAAATCTTAATGGCCTCTATAATCACACAGACTTTCAAGGGTTATTGAACCCAAAAGTACAAAGCTCAATAATTTTCACTTGATATATAAAACATGATTTATAAGGCCATATAAATTTACTGAACAAATTTTTTTTTATCAATGACATCGTTATCTCCAAAGCATGAAATCAAATACAATCCTTACAATTCAACAAAAAAAATTCTCAATGACCTCTATAATCGCACAGACTTTCAAGGGTAATTGAACCCAGAAGCCGGCAAAGCTCAATAATTGTCACCTGATATATAAAACATGATTTATAAAGCCATATAAATTTATTGAAGAAAGATATTTCTTAATGACATCGTCATCTCCAAAACCTAAAATCAAATACAATCCCTATATCGACGAAGAATCCAACAAAGAAATTCTCAATTGCGCTTACATCATGATCTTCAAAAACTAAAATCTCATCATCAAATCTAAAAAGAGATCGTAATCACCAAATTGAGATGTAAGAATTTTCTCCCAATACCTAGAAAACATGGACGATCTCTACGGTCGGTCAATCTCCGTCTCTTGAACGCAAAATATTCAATCATAGATGACATATTCGCCGGACGAGTCTTCTTCGATCTGAACTCCAGCGAGATTGCAATGACCCGATATGAAGGATGTCGTGATTTAGCAAGGCATAAGGGCAAAATGGTCAATAGTTTATTAAATGATGGTAGTTTTGATTAAATTTTTAGTTGATTGTATTTTTGGAAAGTGAGGTAGTGAAGGTGGTGTTTTTTAAAATTTCTCAATAATCAAAGTGATTCTAATTTGGTTATTATTTATAAAACCAAAACAAAAACAAAAAACGAACCGAAATAGAATTTAATCCCGAATGGAACCTAATACATTAAAACTGAAAAACCCGAATCGAACCAATTATGTAAAGAAAAAGTTCATGTTACGTAAAGAGAAAAATCTGATTGCGTCACGGGTCAAATCAATTGATCAGATTTTGACATGTGTAAAAGAAATTTCCATAAAAAATCCAATTAGCCAATGATCGTATTAAAAACTATTTAGTGCATATGTTTCACCAAATTTTTCACTCAAAGTATATATTTATTTCATCGGAAACTTTGTTTTTAAATTTATGTATTATATATTTTCACGGGTAATCTAATTTTTTTTTTCAATTTTTTTATAGTTTTTTTTAACGGATTATAAAATATTAAATTACAAACTCGCATATATGCGGATACTTATCTAGTTAATAATAAATAGAAAATTAATATATATTCTCATGTGTACGTTCCCAATCACTTTGAATAATTATATTCCAAACCAAAAATTTGAGACAAACGGTCCTCTACTTTTATTGTTCATTTTCTTTATAAATTTTGATAATATGTACTATCTGTAAATGATATTTTTTTTCGTTGAAATATTTACAACTTGAGTAAAATTTTAATTCATATCGGAATGTTAATCATCAGCTTGTCAATACCATTTAAACCAATATTTTTAGTAAAGAGATTCGTTGGTTGATTTAGTTTTATAGAATGAAGTTCAAATTGAATAGAATACAAAAATAACATATTTAAAAAGTGAAAAAAAAAACTTAAATCATAGAGACAAATATATTTGAAAATTTAAAATATGGTATCATTACATATTGGCCCCGCGATCGGCGCGTTTGTCCGCGGGGCTTAGCGGGGTGGGTTTGCATATAGTTTATTTTCCCGCGGTCCTGACGGGACGCACATCGCAATTCAAAAAAATAATTGTCAGTCGCAAGCCAGGCCCGTTGAGCGCGGACTGGCCCGTTGAGCGCGAACCGGCCCATTTGACATCTCTAACCAGGATGTAGAGCAGAGTTGTCAATTTAGGGCTGTGCATATTTTCTGAACCGAACCAAACCGAATAACATTATTTGGTTCGGTTTCGGATAACCCGAATAACCCAAATGGCCACATTATTGAATTTATTTGGTTTTCGATTCGGTTCGGTTTATTAACCGAATACCAAATTAACCGATTGGGTAATCAAATTAAAACCCAATCCATATAAGGTATGTCTACATACCATATAATTATTTTATTACGAAACAAAGTTATTTTATATTGGTTTTTTTTTTGGAGTGAATGGGTAAGTAGAATCTTTTAAACCATGATGTCTTCTTTGAAAAATATGAAAAAGAATATTTTTGATCTTCCATTGTTAAGGGACGCATAATTAGCACTTGAAACTAAATTAATATAGAATTAAATTGTTTAGCCAAAGTAGAGGAGTTTATCGTAGGGCTGGGATTATTATCCGGTATCCGGTATCCGATCCGGTATCCGCTCCTATCCGATCCGAAAAAACGGATATTCGGATAGTTCGGATATGGATACGGATAGTGAAATAACATATCCGGCGGATACGGATCCGGATAATCTAAAAATTTGAAAACGGATATCGGATATCCATTTATATATATATATTATTTTTTTTATTGTGAAATTAATCTCACTTTCTCTCTCACACGTTTTTTCTTTCTCGTCTCTCCCTTGTTCATCGCCAAAGCGGCAAGGAGAAAGTTTCGTACATCTCTATCTTCTTCATCTTTACAATCCCTTCTTGTTTCGCCCAATAAATTCTCGTCTCACTCTTTTGAAGGAACCAGAATTCGCACACATCGTAGATTGGCGAATTCAGTTTAGAGTTTAGGAGAATTATTTTTATTAGATTTATAGCTGTGCCGTTGAAGGCTGCCTACGTACCCTTCAAATAGGGATCAAGCCAAAACGTAGTTCTTGTTACAAAGGATGTGATGGGATTTTGAGATGATTAAGAATGAGGCGATGGCCTCCTTATTTATAAGTCTTGAAGTCCTTAGCTCTTCCTTTTCCTTCTTGACTTTGTATTGGCAATTATCCTTTTTCCTTGAAGCTGATAAGGATAATCTCCTTTCTTTCCGGGATTTGCCTTTATCCAAATAAAGGAAATCTTCTCTTTATTAATTAAAGGAAATTTCCCTTTAATTACGTAGATCGGTTTCGATGGGCCTTGAAGTTGATTGTTGGGCTGATTTCTATTCAAACAGGGTTAAACCGGGGGAGTGCTAAATCCCCCTCTAACAATTAGTCCCCCCCTCAGTTCGGCGAAGGAGTGTTCGAGTTCGGCGGATTTCTTTAGCCCGATTGGAATTGAAATCAGCATCTGGTCGAATTTCCTTTTAGACGTTGTTCGTCTTTGTTCCTGCAAAAATTACTAAAGACGAGAGATTGAGCTCGAGACTGAGCTCGGCGTTTGTTAGTTAGGTGCGAGGTCGGTCTCGGCTTTTCCAAGTTCGGTTTCGATAGTTCGTGCGGGACTGTGAGGTCGGCGAGCTGTGATTGCGAGCTGCCCAATTGTTTAGATCGGTGAATTACGATTACGAGTTGCCATACTGCGGGGTCAGCGAGCTGTGCGGTCGGAGAACTGCGATCGTGAGTTTGGCGAGCAGGGGGTTGGCGAGCTGTGGCCGTGAGTTAGGTGGGGCTGCGAGATCGGCGAACTGTGACTGCATGATGAGTAAGTTGCGACTGAGCTACCTAACTGTTAGACCGACGAGCTGCGACCGCTAGCTACCTTACTGTCGGATCGTCGAGCTACGACCACGAGCTGCTTTACTGCGAAGTAGGCGATATGTTCGATTGGGAGGTAGGTGAACTGCTTGAGTTTGGCTTGATGATACGAACTGTACGAGTTCGGCGAACTGCTTAAGTTCGGCCTGATGATACGAACTGTACGAGTTCGGCGAACTGCTTAAGTTCGGCTTGATGATACGAACTGTACGAGTTCGGCGAACTGCTTAAGTTCGGCTTGAAGGAACGGATCCTATGATATAATCTGAAAAGAAAATATCTTCGAATAACAAGTAAAAAATTTGATAAAAAATACCTGAATTTTAGGGAGCTCTGTAGACGAGCTATAATCGATAAGTGACGAGCTGGATCTATCAGTGGATGTCCTTTTTTTTTTTTTTTTTTTTTTTTTTTTTTTTTACCGAATTTGACTACGTTGGAGCAAGCCCAACAAAAAAGAGAAATATGATCTTCTTTCATGTCGGCGGTGATGGTGAGTGAGGTCAGCATCGGGTGCTTCCTGGTCGGCATGCAAGTTACATCTTCTCTGGTCATGGTGGTTTTCATGCTCGGCAAGTGAGTTCGTCACGTTGAGTTCGAGATCGGCGGTACGATAAGTTTGCCTCCGCGAGCTCGGCGTGTTCAATGGCTGCGGTCTGATGAGTTCGGTGTGTTTGCCGAGGTCGGCATGTGCGGCGAGGTCGGCGTGTTCCGCAAGGTCGTCTCGTCATGTGCGAACTCGGCGTTTGTAAGCTCGTGGGAGTGAGCTCGGCGTGTCGTGCTCGGCCAGAACCATCTTTGTTGAGCTCGTTCTTCTTCTTCGGCGAGCTCGTTCATGGTGAGTTTGAGATCGGCGGGTTCATCATGGCGAGAATCAGATCGTGAGTTCGTCATTGTTTGTCGGATTTCTAGGGTTTTAAAATAATTCTCCATAAACACCAGATTTTTCTTGCTCCCTCCTTCTAGAGCCAATTGAAGGAACCAGAATTCGCACACATCGTAGATTGGCGAATTCAGTTTAGAGTTTAGGAGAATTATTTTTATTAGATTTATAGCTGTGCCGTTGAAGGCTGCCTACGTACCCTTCAAATAGGGATCAAGCCAAAACGTAGTTCTTGTTACAAAGGATGTGATGGGATTTTGAGATGATTAAGAATGAGGCGATGGCCTCCTTATTTATAAGTCTTGAAGTCCTTAGCTCTTCCTTTTCCTTCTTGACTTTGTATTGGCAATTATCCTTTTTCCTTGAAGCTGATAAGGATAATCTCCTTTCTTTCCGGGATTTGCCTTTATCCAAATAAAGGAAATCTTCTCTTTATTAATTAAAGGAAATTTCCCTTTAATTACGTAGATCGGTTTCGATGGGCCTTGAAGTTGATTGTTGGGCTGATTTCTATTCAAACAGGGTTAAACCGGGGGAGTGCTAAATCCCCCTCTAACATCTTTGGTATGTTTTTTGGGGGGTAAAATCACTCTTTGGTATGTTGAAACTCGGGTTCAACATTTACCTTATCCTCTCCCTTTCTCTCGTTACCCTTGTTCGACTAATCAACCATTAAGCTTCGACGGAGAACATCGAGCCGAATCCCGTCTGGGTTTCGCCCAAAAGAACGACACGGAATCGAAATCTTCTTCTGGGTATTCGATTCGAATGAGATTGTTCAATCAGACGGTGGAAAAAGAAATACACCGGGAAGTGAGGGATTTGGAAATCAAGGATAAGGTTTTGCAAGTTAGAGAGACGGCGATGAGATCTTGAGGGTTTAGCCATGGAAGAATCAAACTCGCACATGGGAGGAATGGATCGGATCCGGTTATCCGCGAATATCCGAGTTTTTCAACGGATATTCGGAACCCGGATATCCGGAGCTTTTGGATCCGGATTCGGATAATGAAATTAATTATCCGGCGGATACATATACGGATCCGGATACCTTGAAAAAACCGGATATCTGCTCCGTTCTCAGGCCTAGTTTATCGTGTGAATTTTTATACTTACGGAAAAGTACGTTATTGTTATGTGTCCATAGACTGCTCTCTCTTCGAACGTGAATTGAATCACTAAGTCATTGATTTTTTTTTTCTTTTATCGAGTTGGAAGTGAAAAACAAATGCAAAACTATGATTTTGGAGATGATTTTAACAACCGTAATAATCTAGAAAATGTTTCTTTCTTTCTTTGTTCATTTTTTGGTTAAATATTTTTTTACAATCGTCAAATTTTTTATTTTTATTTAAAATTAACCGTATTATCCGAAATAATCAAAATTACACAAAAGTGATTCTAATTTGGTTATTATATATAAAACCCGAAAAAAACCGAAATTTAATTTAATCACGAATGAGATCTAATACATTAAAATCAAAAAATCTGAACCGAACCAATTAACCGAATGCCCACCCCTAGTTGTCATGAAGTAACAATAGCAAATGGGTGTACATCTCTTGTACCAAGTGCAAAGACTTAGATGGGCCGGGGTGGGCTCAAAGAGCATTCGCATTTTATATGTATTTTCTCTAAAAACCCTAGCGAGTGGGAGAGAGGAAGGAGACCAGTTTTGTGCATCTGATCTGATTTTGGGTTGCCATATCGACGGGGTTGGTTCGTAAAATTCTTTTCTTATGTAGCGTATTGTTTGTGTGTGTGTGTGTTTCTTCTAGTTTTTTTGACTTTTCGTTTCTGGGTTTTTGGTTTTGCTTCAACTTATAGTTTCTTAAAAGACTTTGAATTGTAATTTGCTTACTATTTTGGTTTCGAAGTATAGTTTTTGGAAATCATATATAGTAAAAGCTAGGGATGTCAATCGGGCTGGCCCGGTCCGGCCCGGCCCGAAACCCGTAAAACCCGTATATATTTGAGTCCGGTCCAGGCCCGGCCCGGTCCGAAAAGACCTATATTCTAAAGTCCTATATTCTAAAGTCCGGCCCGGACAGGGCTCTAGGGCTTTTCGGACTTTTTCGGGTTTTTTTTACAAACACAAAAAATCACAATTCTCAATTGAAAAGTAATTAAAACAAAATATTTATCAAAATAAATCTAAATTTAAATGTATTATATCAAATCCAATTAAATTTAAAAGCAAAATTTTGACTAAAAAACAAATAAAATTCAAATAAATTGTATTACTAAATAAAACATAAAATCAAAACACTTCAAATCTATGTAGTAAAGTTCAGATTAGAATTTCCTTCATCGTCTTCTAAATCTTCATCACCATCAAAAGCTACAGATAAAAAAAAAAGTAAAATAATATTAAGTTTTTAGAGGTATAAATCATATACAAATATCATTGAAAGTCTATAGATAAAGATTTTAAAAATTTGAAGTAAATATAGATGAATGATAATGGTACATGGATCATGAAATGTAAACTCATCCAACCAAGTGCATGTACAAATCAGTGCTTCAACGTTTCTTGGTAAAAGACGATTTCTATATTTATCCAAGACATGCGCACCAACATCAGTGATACCACTGTAGTTATCGGAATGCTTAGAACATCACATGTCATACGAGCTAACTCACCATAATGTTGTGACTGACACTTCTACCATTATAAAACATTCATGTCTTCATAAAAAGTCAGTTCCAACATATCATCTTCTAAATATAGAGTCAATAGAGTCAATTTAGACTTTCCTTCTCCTGGTACGTTTTTCATACGTTTTTAAATCATATGATAAGCAAACCCAAATTTAATAAGACATACGTAATCAAATAGTTTCGGGCTTTCGGGCTAGCCCGAGCCCGAAAAACACACTAGCAAAAACACACTAGCCCGATCGGGCTTAGCCCGAAAGGCCCGATTTTTTCGGGCTTTTATTTCTAGGCCCGAGCCCGCTGTTTTTCAGGGCCGGATCTGGCCGGCCCTCGGGCTTTGGCCCTAATTGACACCCCTAATAAAAGCGAAGTAAATTTTCGGAATGGAGCTCTCTCATTCAACATAAACCGTAAAACTTGGTTAGTCTTTTTTATATCGGTTTGATTTAAGTTTTTTTTTGTCGTACCGATTATCGATTTTGGGCTTTAGTTTTAAAATTTTTGACCCTGTTTTCCGAAAACCCTACGTAATTTCGAGTTTGATATTCTGTGGCCGCTTTTGTGTTTTTGGGTTGCGATTTTCGTTTCATCGAAACCCTAAATTTTTGACTTGATATATATCCCACGTTTATAATTTTTAAAAAACTCATTCATTGCCATCGTCTCTTTGATCCATCTAAATTTCTTTGTTAGTTAAACGTGAAACACCTGTGACGAATATCATAGTCTTTGTGCCGTCTAAATTTCTTTTTGCTCTCCTTTTGACTTGCTATATTTTTATTTTGCTCTGTTTTGGTTTGATTTTTTTGGAATCGTCTTTGTTAGTTTTTTTTTTTGCTTCAATCAAAACTGATCGATGGATTTTTTTTTCTTTTTATTGAAGGGTGCATGGTGAATAATCATAATATTGTAGATTGATCTACCTATCGAGGTTTGTTTTCTTTAATTTTCTGTTCTTCTGATTTGTTTATCCGATCGGAGATAAGTCTTTCTGTTTTCTGTTTTGTTTTAACAACCGAACACATATATGTTCTTCTTGTGCTTTGTTATCGAAATCGCCGTTTTTTTACAGTGTGATCGCCATCGTCTCTTTTTTACGTTTACTGATTATTATTACTGATTATTATTACTGATTATTATTCACTTTTTGTACTTTTTAGGTGTTCGTGTTCTGGTGGTTTGTGTTTGTATTTTATGATGGCTGCGAGAGGTTGCGCATCTTTTACTGGTTGCGGTATATCTTTTTCGTTTTTCCGATCTATTTTAAGAATTCGTTTTTTTTTTCAAGGTCTTCGTGTTTTGCCATTTCATATTCCTCGCTCAAGTGATTTGTCCTTTGATGATTCTAATGTTGTTGCTGACGATCGGAATAGGAAGAACTCCGAAGATGTTGAAGAATATGAGGACATAAGAATTTGAGGACAAATTACTTGTGTATATTTGAGCTCTACCTTATTCATTAGTTGTCCTTCCTTCTAAAATCATTATATTGACATTAATTTTTTCGAGTGTTTTTAGATTTCAATGATTAGGTAATGTGTTCTTGTTTTTGTGAGTTCTATTTCTTAATCTTTGCTTACCTTGCTTTTTACCTTGCTTTTGGGTATGGTTTTTCTTTCGAGTATCTCTTTGCTAATTGATTAGAGATTTATTATTTTGTCTTACTCTTGTAGGTTGCTTTATCTCTTTTGGACATTCCTCCGGTTTAAATATATATTGGTGCTGCTTTGTCGAGGTATGAGTTACATCATGTAACTTACATGTGTATCATGTTTGATTTTTTTTTTATGATGATTGATGATGGGTTTGAACTTTGCGTTTAAACCCAAGAAATACACACACCGTATTTGTGGCCTTTTTCTTTTCTTTAGTTATCTTTTAGCTTGATTTTTATATTTTTTTTGTTGTTCTTCGTTGCTTATTGATCAAAGAATTTTGTTTTTGGCTTTGTAGGTTGATCTACTCTTAGATTATTGGAGCGGTGTATGCGTTAGCGGTCTTCTGGTTACTTCGTTCCTTTCCGTGCAAAAACTTTTCATACTAATCATCTGACCGCTAATGTTATCTTGTTACTGTCTTTCCTGAATTTCCGTGCAAAATACAAGACAGTATTTTTTTGGCTTTAGTTATCTTGTTACTTCGTTCCTTTCCGTGCGAATTATCAATTTCTTCTGTATAACGTTAGCGGTCTTCTGGTTTTTGCTTTTGTTTTGTGATGCTTTTGTTTTTTTTGGGTCATTTTGAGCTGTCTTTTTTAATTTCTGTCTTTCCTGAATTTTTAGGGTTTTCTTTATGATGTTCATTGCCTGTTGTGTCTTTTTTTTGTTTTTTTTTGTTGTGTTACACTTTAGTTAAGAGTGTTGTTCTTCGTTGCTTATTGATCAAAGGATTTTGTTTTTTTTCTTTGTAGGTTGATCTAACTCTTGTGGTGTTTCGTGCGGTGTATGCATTGTCCGTGTTCTTTCGAGGTATCTGTTTCTTGTGTGACACATTAGTGGTCTACTGATTTTGTCTCTTTCGTGTGTTCTCTTTGATTTTTTAGTTTTGCTTTGGTCTCCTATCTCTTATTTATTTTTCCCTGATGTTCATTGTTATTTATTTTCTCCTATCTCTTCAGGTTATTGTGTAGTTTTACACAGGGTTTGGAACAAGATAACTTGGCTATTACTCAAGACAATGGTTTGTCTTCGTCGTCTACAAAGACGGTTTCTTGGCATGATGAGTTCTTTGGTAAGAATCACAGGAAGTCCATACAAGGAATTGTATATGCCACTGAGGTATTGTTGGGTCGCTGGTCGTGTTTGTATTTTAGCCATTTTTATTGTATTCGGTCGCTTATTGTGTGTTTTTGTTCTTTGTTTTTTTAGGTTATTAAGTGTGTGACGATGAGCACTCAGGTGACATAGCTTCATATGAGCAGACGACAGAACTGAGTTTGATTAAACTTACTTTGGGATCCAAGAAGGAGAAGAAGAAACTCTTGGTCTTAAGTCTGAGTGGTCTACTTCTACACAGAGTTCATATAAAAGATAAGCGTAAAAAGCCCAAGAACCGTACACCAGATGCTTCTTGTGGTCCAAATCTTGGTAACATTTCAATATTATTATTATTACAATGATTTATTAGAATCTTGGTGTTGATCCCGGGGATCACTGAGTATGTTTAAAGAGTGATTAGGAGATGAGAGGTGAGATTTTCGTTAATTAGAGCAGCTTAACCACTATTAAAGCAGGTCGCAGAGAGAGATGAGTAGGCCGGGGGCTGTGTTTCCTTTTATTGATGGTGAGAGAGATGAACACTTTAGAATTACGAACTGGTTCCGAAGGACGTCCAGTTCGGCGTTCTAAAATGTTGTCTTGTTACAAAGAGAGAAAGAGAGAGGTCGGGTAGCTAGTTACAGGTCGGAAATTGCCCAAATCAAAAGTCCTTCTATCTAGTGAGAGAATAATAAATGCGAGATCCTTCCGCGGTCGGGGGTCCCAGTCCAGATATCTCCAAGTGAAGGTGCGTGAGGGGGTATATATAGCAAGAACCGCGTAGACGGCTCTCCGCGATTCGGGGATGTCGTGATGTTGACAAGACAGGCCGTGAACAGTGCAAGGTACGTCGTGAACAGCGCCGGTGAACAGTGTCGGTGAACAGTGTCGAGGAACAGTGCAAAGCATGTCGTGAACAGTGCCTGTGAACAGTGCATGGCATGTCGTGAACAGTGCCGTGAACAGTGAAAGGCATGTCGTTAACAGTGCATCTTCGTGCGGCGTCAATGTCAGCTCGGGGTGCGAGCTCGGGATGGGAGCTCGGGGGCGAGCTCGGGATGGAAGCTCGGGGAGCGGGCTCAGGATGGAAGCTCGGGGTGCGGGCTCGGGATGGAAGCTCGGGGTGCGAGCTCGGGATAGAATCTCGGGGTGCGAGCTCGGGATAGAAGCTCGGGGTGCAAGCTCGGTGCCGTCCTTGGTCGAACGCCGACTTCTGGCTGATTTCGACCAGGCGGGCCTTATTTGCTGAGATGAGCCTAGCTAATTGGGGGTGCTAAACCCACCTCCAACAATAGGCCCTCCCCCAGTTCGGTGTCATGAGGTGTAGCGAATGCATCGAAGTTGATCTTTGTTAGCTCGGCGCATCTCAGGTCGGTCTCCAAGATCTTAGGATTGACTGCTGGGTCTCGTTAGGCGGGCGCGATAGACGGACGTGTGTGAATTCCTAGACCGCGAAGTCAGCGAGTCGCACGGTCGGAGAACTGCGATCATGAGCTTGGCGAGTAGGAGGTCGGCGAGCTGTTGAGGTCGTTAGTTAGGCGGAGCTGTTGAGGTCGGCGAACTGCGACTGCGCGATGAGCGAGCTGCGACCGAGCTACCTAACTGTTAGACCGACTAGCTGCGACTCCGAACTGCCTCACTGTCAGATCGACGAGCTACGACCTGCAAAAAAAATGGCTAAAGATACGAGATTGCGCTTGAGGCTGAGCTCGGCGTTTGTTAGTTAGGCGCGAGGCCGGCGAGCTATGATTCCGAGTCGTTTAATTTCTAAAATCGGTTAGTTACTTAGCGTACCACAAGGTCAGCGAGTCGCACGGTCGGAGAACTGCGATCATGAGCTTGGCGAGTAGGAGGTCGGCGAGCTGTTGAGGTCGTTAGTTAGGCGGAGCTGTTGAGGTCGGCGAACTGCGACTGCGCGATGAGCGAGCTGCGACCGAGCTACCTAACTGTTAGACCGACGAGCTGCGACCCCGAACTGCCTCACTGTCAGATCGACGAACTACGACCACGCACTGCTTTTCTTGGAGTTCGGCTTAGAGAAACGGATCTTGTGATTAAATCTAACTAGAAAAAGAAATTGGAAACTAACTTCCTCTTTCGCGTCGCGTAGGTCGGTGATGGCGGAGAAAAGCGGCGGCGGCCATGGCGGATCTCCGGGAAGCTTGAGCGACGGCGGATATCCGACGTGTGATGATGAGTGATGTCGAGATCAGAGCAAGGGAATAGATCCGAGATGGTGGTCGGCGAAGGATGTCGCGGACGGAGGCGGCTAGATGGCGGGGAAGGCTGAGCTTGACGAGCTCGTATTAAATCTACGAGCTGATTGGTTGTCGAGGCTGGTGACGGTTAGTCGGCGGATTCGTGATTTGAGTCTCGATTGAACGGCCCTTGTGACGGAGAAGTTGAGCAGCGAACGTGGGCTGCGAAGCCGGAGAATGGATAGAGAGGAGAAGGTGTGGGCTTCGGCGCCGAAGGTGGAGACGACTCTGGTCGGAGATGCAGTGTTGCAGCGGAAGATGCAGGTCTTCGCCGGTGGTTCGCTGGATTTGAGTAAATCGGATCTGCTCGGATTCACCGCCAAGAGATGGTCGTGAGGAAAGAGGAGATTGGGCTTCGATTTGTGCATCACGTTGGGTCTGAATCTGGACCATCGTCGGCTTGATTTGCTGCAGGTGCGGCGATGGTGACGGAGCTCCGGAAATTTCGAACGGTGAGGAGTGGCGTCGAGCCAAATTTTTTTTTTTTTTTTTTTTTTTTTTTAGGGTCGGCGAGTCCCGGTCCAGATATCTCCAAGTGAAGGTGCGTGAGGGGGTATATATAGCAAGAACCGCGTAGACGGCTCTCCGCGATTCGGGGATGTCGTGATGTTGACAAGACATGTCGTGAACAGTGCAAGGTACGTCGTGAACAGCGCCGGTGAACAGTGTCGGTGAACAGTGTCGAGGAACAGTGTCGGTGAACAGTGCAAAGCATGTCGTGAACAGTGCCTGTGAACAGTGCATGGCATGTCGTGAACAGTGCCGTGAACAGTGAAAGGCATGTCGTGAACAGTGCATCTTCGTGCGGCGTCAATGTCAGCTCGGGGTGCGAGCTCGGGATGGGAGCTCGGGGGCGAGCTCGGGATGGAAGCTCGGGGAGCGGGCTCAGGATGGAAGCTCGGGGTGCGGGCTCGGGATGGAAGCTCGGGGTGCGAGCTCGGGATAGAATCTCGGGGTGCGAGCTCGGGATAGAAGCTCGGGGTGCAAGCTCGGTGCCGTCCTTGGTCGAACGCCGACTTCTGGCTGATTTCGACCAGGCGGGCCTTATTTGCTGAGATGAGCCTAGCTAATTGGGGGTGCTAAACCCACCTCCAACACTTGGCAGCATCGTGGGATCAGTATGAATCGCATCTGGTACTTGCTTGAGAAAGGGGTCTTGATGGTTGACGGAGACAGGTCATGCGGCTGAGCTCGGGAAGTTTGCGGGATTTATGATTACTCGATCTCCGCCAAACGCGGTGTTCATTTCTTGATGCTATGTTCAAAGAATTACATATTTATGCCAAACTCACATCAAAGCAATATTCCTTTTGTATTTCTCATTTTGGAGATGTGCTATTCGATCTTTAAGTGGTGTTGGCATTGGTCGGGTATGGTATTTGTACACAACTCAATGTTATGTAATTGTACCTTATACGAATGGTTTGACAATCTTCGAATTCCAAGCGAGAATTTATTGATCGCTGCTGATGTTTCATATGATGGATAGTATATTAGCGCAATTAAAAATTATGATCATGTCATTGCTGAAACCAATTTTCAGCACCTAAGAGAACGCGATACTGCACAGACAAGAAAACCTTCGTTTGCAGCTTTGATATCTTTTAAACATTTTTCCTCTTTTTCATGGTATTTATATGCAATTTTAAGACCTGATCATTGGACTTTCACATTTAACAAAAGGCTTTCGGGCTTGATGATTTCCACAAAATTTCTAATGGCGTTGATGGTAATAGCTATCTTGATTGGTTCTTACTTTTTGTTATCATTGCCGTCTGAAAACTCGCATTAGTTATGAAAATAGCACGTGCAACGTTGGCGCTTGAAGCACGTTATGATTTTGGTTTTCCCACTTTAATGTCTTATTAAACCAAAAAGGAGCAATTACACTTTTACATGAGACATAATAATTGGTGAAACCTAAACATGGAATTTCCTAATAGTTGTTGCCAACAAAATGGGAACAACTCCTCTTTTTATCAAGACACAACTCTGATATTATCTCTGGAAACCTCAAAAGATAATCAACTTGAAAGTGAGAACAACATTAAAAAAACTTACACTGGGAAGATAAATTGCGGAAAAGATTTCTTTAGAATAAATTGTGACACTAAAGGTCTGCGGAATACAAACATGGTTAGAGAGCTGGGAGCGAGAACATACATATATATGTCGCTCTTGCTGTTGTTTGCGTTGTTGCTTCAGTGGTTGTGACGTCCTATACTTGCTACAAACAGAAGTAGAAGAAGTCGGAGGAGAATAAGACGATGAAGAAGTAGAATAAAAAGCAGAAGAAAAAAAAGTAGAAGAAGAATAGGTAAAAAGGGTAAATCAAACTATAAATAAGAAGATGAAGTTGATGACGAAGAAGTAAAAAAAAACTAGGAAAAAGATTAACAAAAAGTCGAATAAAACCCTGGGGAATAAGAAGAAGATGGGCAACACGAAATAGTGAAGAAGAATAAGGATATGAAGATGAGGATGTTGGAGTTGAAAAAGAAAACCGGAAGAAACAGAAGAAAAAAACGAAAAATGAAGAAAACAAAGTAAAAGAAGAAGAAAAACGGAAGACGAAGAAGACGTAGCAGAAGAAGGGTATCGATGAGAAAACGACGAAGAAAAACCAGAAGAAGAAGATTTTGGATAAGATAAAGAAGACCAAGGAGAAGTTAGAAGCAGAGGTTGAAGAAGGCTAATAAAAACCGAAAAACGAAGAAGAAGAAGAACTGAGAGAATACAAAGATAATGAAGAAGAAGTCAAAGACGATGAAAAATAAGTAAGAAAATACGAGAAAGAAAAAAACCGAAAGATAAAGAAGAGGAAGAAAAAGAAACAACAAAGGAGGAAAAAGAAACAACAAAGGAGGAAAAAGAAAATGAAGTCGAAGACGCTAATGAAGATGAAAGAAAAGGGTGAGAAATAAGAAAATCGAAAGATATATAAGAGGAAGAAGAAGAAGTATAAGTCAAAGACGATGAAGAAGAAGAAAGAAGAAAATCCGAAAGATGAATAAGACGTAGAAGAGAAAGACGAATTCGATGAAGAAGAGGAAGAATGAAAAGACGAATAATAGAAAAACAAAATAAGAAGAATGAAAAGAATAAGAATAAGTAAGACAATACGAAGACGTTGAAGGAGAAGATAGAAGATAGAAGAAGAAGAATGATAAGAATTGGAATCGTTTGCCTTTGATCGGTTACGTTATAGTTTTTAGTCAATTTCATCGATTAATCTAATGCGGTGTTAATTGTTTTTTTTGTTTTCAAAAAGATACAACATTCTCATAATTTTAATTGGATAAATGATAACAACGAAAAAATTAGTCAAATAATATATTTTTAAAGATATTACGATAAGACTCAAAATGATTAACAATGGAAAAGTAAATCGTTCAAATAACAATTATAAAAATGTCAAAATCATAATGATGAAAGAATTAAAATTCTAATAGTGAAAATATTTTTTTTAGAAAAGTGTAAAGATTAGAATTACGGACGACGAAAAAATATATTATTTAAAAAACATTAAAAAACATAAATCAAAAGTTGGATAGAAACCAAAAATAAAACATGCTAACCCAAAAATCTAACGCTCTCTTTCCTAATTTCACCAGAATTATTATATTACCTTTAATAAAATCTATTATCTACAAATCCATGCAATTATCAATTAAAATTCTTATTCAAAAATAAGAAGAATAGAAACCAGAAAAAAAGAAGAAGAAGTTGAAGGAGGCGAAGACACAAGCAATATAAAACCCGAAAGAAATTGAAAAATGATGGATAACCCAAAAATAATGAAGAAGGATAATAAGAAAAACCCAGGAAGAAAACCGGAAGATGAAGACCAGAAGATCAGGTAGACGAAGTAGAAGAAAGGGAAGATGAGGATAACGACGAATAAAAATCAGAAGAATAAGAATTCAAATAAGACAAAGAATATGAAGAAGAGGAGGAGTAAAAATTGGAAAAAACAAAAGAAGAAGAAGTCGGAGAATACGAATATGGTGAAAAAGAAGGAAGAGACAAGGAAGAAGATATATCAAAAGATAAAGAAGAGGAAGTAGATGAAGACGAATGATAATAGGAAAAATAAGACGAAGAAAACCGAAAGAAAAAGAAGAAAAAGAAGTCGGAGAAGACAAAGATGATAAAGAAGAAGAAATAGAAGTCGAAGACGATGAGAAGGAAGAAGGAAAATACGAGGAAGATGAAAAAAGGAAGAGGGGGAAGAAGAATGACGAAGCTGATGAAAAAGAATTCGGAAAATACAAGGACCCATGCGTTAAAGATGAGGAAGGAGACCGAAAGATGAAGATGAAAAAGTCTGAGAATGTAAAGATGCGGAGGGAGGCTAAGAAAAACCAGAAGAATAAGGAACCAGAGAAGAAAAAGAAAACAAATGTGATGAATTAGGAGAAGTCGAAGAAGAGGAAGAAGAAGACAAATAAAAACCGGAAGAAAAATAAGAAGGAGAAGTCGAAGAAGACAAAGATTACGAAAAAGAAGAAGAAGCCCAAGACGATGGAAAAATAATGAAATTACGAGGAGGACCATATAGAATCTTTGAGAAGAAGTCGAGTGACAATCTTATGGTGTCGGTCCCAACTCACAATTTAATTAGATATTATCTTTAGAGACCTCAGAAGATAATCAACTTGAAAGTGAGAACAACATTACAAAACTTAGAGAGAGAGAGATTTATTTTATATATTTTTTTAATTCTAATGTAAGCCTCATAATCATCCATAATTGATAGACTCGATATTATGCGTTTTAGCACATCTTCGATCACGACTTCGAAACAAATCTATTTTATTTGTTTGGGTTTTTAATAATAACCCTTAAATTTTGTGTTAATAAGGAGAGTAATTCAAATTACAGAGTGTTTAGACAAACAAGCATTGCTCGAAGAGAAAATGGCAACGACCCACGAACCATATCTATGTATGAACAAAGAAATTTAAGAGATATTGAATTCAACAATACTGAACCGGTTCCAAACCCTGTTTGAAATGCTTGAGAAAAATCATAGAAGCTACAAGGAAACAATGGTTGAAAAAATGAAGATGTTTTGCCGTCAAAGAAATGTGTGATTGTTATGAAGAATGAGAAGGAAGAGATGGGAAAGATGTTTGAAGCTAAATTAAGAGAACAAAAGAGAGAAGGAGAAGTAGAATAAGACAAGACTAAACCCATCTATTGTAGAATTTATCTTTCATGGTGGAGAAGAAGAGGAAGAAGAACATGCTTGAGATTATCGAGGAAGAACCAAAGGAGATCTAAGTTAGGAATCTAGAGAGAGAGAGCAATGGAAACCGAAAATGGAAGATTTTGATTCAAAGTTGAATATGTCGAGGAAGAAGACGAAGATGAGACGAAAAAACACGGAAGAATAAGAAGTCGGAAAATATGAAAATGATGAAGAAGAGGGCGAAAAAAAGTCGGACAAAGAAAAAGCCGGAACAAGAAGAGGACGAAGAAAAACCGGAAGAAGAAAATGAAGACAAACCTTAAGAAAAAAGAGGAAGAAGAAGCCATAGAAGTTAAATCAAATAAGGAAGAAGAAGAAGAAGTCGAAGACGAGGAATAACCGATTAGAGCGAGAGACACTTACGACAAAATGGAGAGAGAGTTCTAGCGATAGAGAGATAAAAAGAATTGCTTTACATACAATGTGTGAGTGAATGAAACATTATTCAATCTCGAGCTCTATGATTGCCATGCTTTATTTCGTATTTTTTTATGAATAATATTGGTTGTTCTTTCCTCTTTTTTTTGGATTGATCGTAAATCTAACATTGTTGTTATATTTGTGTTTGATTTTTTATCAATAATAAAGTTAATAACTTAATGGTGTAATTAGTTTATGAAACCTATCTGTCCGCGCAAGACGCGGACTACCTACCTAGTTTAACATATGTGATGAATATATGTTTAATTGTTTTTATTAACAAGATGATGAAAAAGGAAAATAAAAACTTGGGAAATGTATTTAACGAAAAGGTAAAATCCAATCACATCCATTCATTGCGTCTGTACTAGCTACTTATCGATCATTCACCTTTGCCGACTCTGACAGTAACGTGCATTTTATAGCTAATAAAAATAAATATATATGGAATATTACCTCTAAACCAATCGGTTAATTGCTCTTTGGTAAGTGGTAACTATAAAAGAAAAGGAAATTAATTATCACTGAAATTTATAAATTGCAAGTAATTCTATTCATCCAATTTCTAGTTTATTGTCGTCTCTTGGTATGTTAATGTGTTAAGCTACTTTTTGAGATTTTTTTTTTTTTTTTTTTTGAACAATACTTTTTGAGATTTGGTTTGAGACTGTTAGGTGAAAATATATTAGAATCAGTTGGATAGGAAGGAAACTCTGGCTAATATTTAGCGTGTATAGACACAGACACAGACACAGATATATATATATTTGCCAAAGTTTGAAGTTTATGTGCTCTGTTTTTGGAATATTACCTCTAAACTAGTGGGTTAATTGCTATTTGGTAACTACTACAAAAGTCAGTAGTTCTATTTATCCAAGTTTCCAGTTGCTTTTGTGTGTATATATATGATACGGTTATAAATCGTGTATCTCTCTTTTGACAATCAGGTCACACGACGAACGATGCCGGTGAAGCTATCATATGATTTGGAAGAGGAAATCCTCTGGAGAGTTCCATTGAGATCTCTTGCGAGGTTGAGATGTGTATGCAAGCCTTGGAACAGTCTGATTTTGGAGGGGAGACTCATCAAGAAGAACCTGTCTCGTATGCACAACAGCTATAGCGGTGAACATCGGTTTATAGTCAAAGATTGGGGTCCTAAGATTTGTGCCGTGGGCATTGAGGAGCAGCAAAACGCACCGTCTTTAATCATCCAAGACCTTACCCTTTCAAAAGTTCGACCAGACGGACTAATTAGGGTGTACAATATTGTTCATTGCGACGGTATTTTGTTGTGTGTCATGGACAACCAGCTTTTGGTTTGGAACCCCTTACTCAAGGAAACGACATGGATCAGATGCGGCAGCGACTTTCACAGGTTGGATGATGCTTACAGCCTTGGATACCACAGCCATTGTGATTACAGGATCTTAAGGTTTCGATGTGCTTCTAGCAATACCAGAACTAATAGACCTCAATGAGTTGAGGTCTGCCAAGTCGCATCTAAGACATGGGAGGTTATAGATATGATCAGTTTTGATTGGGCCCTCAGAGTACCATTGTCGATTCTCTCTTTGAGAGGAACTCCTTATTGGATTGGTCTTCGAGAAGATCATACGGCTTTCGTACAAAGCTTTGATTTTTCCAAAGAAAGGTTTCATCCTATAGACCACCTACCATTCAGGTATGATGAGTTGAATCCTATTGCACTAGAGATTTATAAAGGAGATCGGCTTTCGGTGTTAGAGCAATGTCACAAAACAAGGAAGATATGCATATGGGTGAAGCATTGGCTCATGCTACCTTCTTGGACCAAGTTCGTGGTCGTGGACATACCACATTTTCCGCTGTTATATCCACATCTCAGCCCTCTATCGACAAATTATTTTTTCGACAAAAACAATAGGCTCGTCATAACTTCTAGTGGCAACCATGGAATAACTATTAACAGAGTCATCAACAACAAGGATTTCCAAGCAATTAAAGCCAATGAAACGGAAGTTCGTTGGCCTTATTTATGCAACTACGTTCCTAGCTTAGTTAGGATTCCTGGATTTTCGAAACAAGACACAAGTCGGATTCGATGGAGAAGAAACAGATTCAACTAGTTAGTTTGTTTGGGTTGTTGTTTTCCTTTTGCTTTCAAAAACTGAACCATGCGTATGAATTTTATGAACTAGGTTTCATACTTTCTTAATAGTTTTTGTTTCTAGAAACGGTAGATGGTCTTTATTCAAAATTTCAACTGTTTTTTTATCTAGTTCACTGGCATGAACAAAAGTGTGTCAATGGATTTAGACTTAGAACTGGGATCCGAGAAAATGCGCAGCTTCTATACACCTCACTTGAAAATTTACCGAGGAGGAGAAGAAGCTTCACAAGTGTTAATATTAGGGTATGGCAATGACGCGCTGTTCCGAATACGACGTCGTCTTGACTCACATTTAACAAAATTTGACAAACTTCTTGCCGTTTTATTTGTTTTTAACACGTAAAACGGCATACACTTCTGTGGTTCTGTATTATTTTAAAAGAAAATCCTCAACCGAAGCAATTTGGCATACAAAACTATTCATCATCTTTACGAGGTGGTCTCCATTTACGGCTTTGAAGCTCGCTCCTTTCAACTATTGTCTGAAACTTAAAGCTTCTCATCTTCACCTTTCAATCTCTCATCAATAAGATACATCAATAAGATACATCAATTCCTTCAGACCAACTCCGGTCAATGCAGAAACTCTGAAATCTGGTCCATTCTTCTGTGCAGCATCTAGTTTACCATCTTCCGGAACCTTCCAGAGCTCAGAGCCACTGACATTTTCATCTTCAGACAACAGCCACCCATCAGAGTCATCTTCTTGGTTTTGGATTTGGTATTCATCAACTGCTGCTTCAGATGCTTCAAAAGCTTCTTCAGCTATTAAACCGTCGCTTAACTCAGCTTCTTCTTCATCTTCTTCTCCTTTGCCATCATCTAGATAATGCATGTCTTCCACTACCTCTTCTTCTTCATAATCAATCTAACAAAAAATCCCAGTGTTTTAAAAATAAGCGGTTGCTTCTTCTACTTGAGATAGATGGTTTATTGAAGTCTTATTTTATTCCAGACTTCAATCATATTCTTAAGCTTCTCCTCTGGTACTCCAATTTGATTAAGGACATGAAACACTGTTGAACGATTCTCCTCGATATTTGGAGCCTTTGAATCAACTACATGCTGCAAGGAACGAATCGCAACAAGGCCAAAATTTCTACAAGTTCTCCACTTCTAAATGTAACTCAAGACTAGATTTTTTCGATTTTAGTCCTTACCAGAAGTAGATCAGCTTCTACAACTTCTTCCAGAGTCGAATGAAATGCTTCCACCAACTACAAAAAGCCGCGAGCCAATAAAAAGAAAGCAAGTGAAAAAAAAATACTAATAATGAAAGATGGAATTAGAGTAGGTATCCATTACTTGTATACGCAGATCTGATATGAATCCAACAGTATCACTAAGAATCACTTCCCTTCTAACTAAAATCAACTCATACAGTTCAATAGTAGTTCATGTGTACCGTAAAGTTAAAGTTATAGTTATGATCCTTGCCGTGTATCAAACAACTTACCCAGAAGGAAGAATGGCACTCTTGAGTGTAGGATCTAAAGTATCAAGAAAAGGAGATGAATGGCTTTTTTGACACATTTCACACCTATGATGAGCGAAGCATCTTGTTGAGCCTGACGTGCGAATTCGCTCATCATAGGTGTCAAAAGTGTCCAAAAAGCCACGAGTCTCCTAGTTTCATTACGAGGTATATCAATGAAAAATTGCAATTGCAGCTTTGGACGTAATAAGCACCATGTTTCCCGGAGACATAATTAATTAACAAAACAGTAAGATATTTTTAAATAAAAAGGAAAATAGCCAAAATCGAAAATGGTAATGATGAGATTAAGCCAAATGTATAGCAAATAAACTAAGGTTAGATGAGATTAAGCCAAATTTACAGCCAAAACCAAAATTGGAGGATGAGATTAATCCAAAGGGAAAAAACCTTAAAAATACACAAACTCTACATAATTTGGACGTTTAATACACGAACTATTTTGAGACCCAGAAAAATACACAGACTAACGTTGACATCCATTTTAATACTTAAACTATCAATCATTCTTTTTTTAATACATAAACTATTAAATTTCGTATATTTTACAACATTTATATTTTGAAAATCCTATTTTACCCTTTTTATTTACTAAATTCGATTTATTTTATCAGAAAAACAAAATTAATAATTTATAAAAATAAATTTAAAAAATGAAAAAGAAATTAAAAACAAAAACAAAAAATGTTTCTTCTTCCTCCTTCGACCAATGTCACCCTTCTCTTCTCCTCTCATTAACCAAATCTACAACTCCATCTCCTCTCCTCTCCTGGTAATATTACCAGGCCCAAAGTTTTCTTGTCTTCGTTTACTCGGCGGCTCGGCCGGATTTAACGCCGGAAGAGCATCAAACTCCGACGGTGACGGAAACTGAAACGGCGTCGACGGAGAAAAAAGAGCTCTATCTCTAAATTGTAATGCATTTTTAATTGGTTTGGTCGAGGACTTTTGCCTCTTTTGTTCAGCAGCATTAAGCTTTGATTCAAGTCTCTGACTAAGCTCCTCCGTAGTTGCCGATCTCGGGCTTCTAATCTTAGGTCGTGCCTTGCTCGATAGAGACCCATAAAAAGTAAGAAACTTTCCGTAAAGACGGAGATTAGCTTCTCTGAGTTTGGAATCGATCTCTTCGGCGGAGACTGGGCTTTTCGGTTCGAGAAGACGACGACGGAGCCTCCAGGGAAGACTCTATGTATCCTCATCGTTCGCCAGAAAACTCAAGGAGATATTCATCCATATTTTTCCGGTTCCGTTATTGACTTTTACGATTGCAAATCACAAAAATAACATGAGTTAACTCATCCGATTAAAAAATTGGTTTAGGTAATTAATCAGATCTAAGAGTGTAAAAGGATTAGAAATTCAAAACATCATCAAAATCTGAGAGTGTAAAAGGTATTTAATTTTGAGGAGGAGGAGGAAGAGGAAGGCGTCGTGGAAGATGAGCTTTTTTCCGATTGTTTTCCAATTTTTTATTTTATTTTATATATTATCAAATTTGTTTTTTAAAATAAAAATAAAGAGATAAATCGAATTTAGTAAATAAGAGAGGGCAAAATCGGGTTTTCAAATTATAAATGTTGTAAAATACACGAAATTTAATAGTTTAGGTATTAAAAAAAGAATGATTGATAGTTTGAGTATTAAAATAGATGCCAACGTTAGTCCGTGTATTTTTCTGGATGTCAAAATAGTTCGTGTATTAAACGTCTAAATTATGTAGAGTTTGTGTATTTTTAAGGATTTTTCCCTAATCCAAATTTACAGCCAGCCAAATAACAACAAATCAATTTACCTTAACCAAAATGACCAAAATCGAAGGATGAGATTAAGCAAAGTTTAATTAAAATTAAGCCAAATAACCAAAATCGAAGGATGAGATTAAGCCAAGTTTGATGTCCCAACAAAAAAAAAAAAAAAAAGAGATTAAACCAAGTTTACCTTAAAAAAGAAACAGATCTGAGATTTTGAGGAAGCAATACTTGGGAGAAAGATAATGGTGTTTCTGTTTTTTTTTTTAATTCTTTTTTTTTAACCTCTTAATAATAAATTACAAAATGAAAGGGTAGTACAAACTGTTAATTAACCATACAGGAGGACAAACATAATTAGAAAAAACAACATGATCTTCATAGAACCGTTTTTAAAGTATATCAGCTGCTCTATTCCTTTCTCTGTTGACGTGCCCCAAAGAACATCTTGGTAATTTTGACATCCAATATCGAATATCTATTAATAGCGTGCCAATTTCAATGCTCTCTTCCTGTTGATTGATCATCCTTGTCAGTTCTAGACAATCAGTTTCAAACCATACCTCTCGCCATCCCTTGATCCAAACTATTTGTAAAGCGTTTAGAAAACCTATTGCTTCAGCTTGGAGAGGAGAATTAAATTTTCTTAGACCTGCATTTCCTGAGCAAATGTGAGCACCTGTGTGATCTCTAATAATCCATCCCACAACCGTGAATTCTGATTCACTTCGAAAGCTCCCGTCAAAGTTACACTTTAACCAACCAATAAATGGGGATTCCCAAAATTGATTACGCGGATACATATCTCTGGCCACATCAATAACGACTCGATCTGTCTTTTGAAGATTATCGATCCATTCTTGTATTTCATTTTTCACCAACACCGCATCCTCATTAGGATGAACATTTCTAAGATTGAATAAGAACTTGTTTCTGCTTTTCCATATAATCCAGCAAGTCCAAAAAGGTATAATTCTTACCTCTTCGTTATTCAAAGCCGAATTACTGATCTGAAATAGCACTTTGAAATTCTCTTCTAAATCCATCGAAGCCCGGTCAAAATTTAAACCATGTAGACATCTCCAGATAGCTTTTGCGTGTTGACATTCGAACAATACGTGATTGATTGTCTCTTCTGCAACGCAACATCTCTGACAAGTTGGATTAATATTCAGTGTTCTGCTTCTCAACCTCTCAGCTGTTGGAATGGCACCAGATAAAACTCTCCAAAGAAAATTCTTAATTTTAGGAAGACCCTTCAATTTTCAGACTTCGTTTTTTAATTCCACATTTCCAGCTGGAGCTTCAATCATATTTTCCTCAAAAACTCGATGAGAATCTAACCAATATCCTGATATTACTGTATATTTAGCATCCTTTGTATAAGCCCATACGTGTTGGTCATGTTTTGCGTGTGACGATAGTATAACATCTTTGACAATATCTGCATCCTCCACTGATAATAAATTATTAACCACTTCCATATCCCATTCTCTTCTTCCTTCCTTCCATAGATCTTTAACCCTGAGGTCCGGAATACTGTTAATCGCACTTTTAGCCAGTCGTAAGGGAGTTAATGGCAACCAATAATCAGTCCAAACCTTGATAGACTCACAATCACCTAATTGATATCGTAAACCTTGTTGAATCATATTTTTTCCTGCTTGAATAGATCTCCATCCATACGAAGGTTGTCCTCCACACTTCAACTGTAAGAATGTCGAATTGTTATGATAACGACCTTTTTATATCCGCGCCAATAAGGATGATGGTTTCTAAAAAATTCTCCAGGCTTGTTTAGCTAGTAGTGCTTTATTAAAACTATGTAGATCTCTAAACCCCAGGCCTCCTTCACTTTTAGGCAAACAAAGACGACTCCAAGCTATCCAAGAAATTTTCCGGTGCCCCTGTTCTTTACCCCACCAGAACTCGATAATATGCTATTAATGTCCTCACATATTGTTTTTGGTATCAAGAAGCAGTTCATCGAATACACCGGTTTAGCTTGGAGGACATATTTAATTAGAACTTTTTTCCGGCTGGTGACAAAAATTGATTGTACCAACCATTCACCGCACCGCGAACTCTTTGGACTAGATTCTCAAATAGTTGAACTTTGTTTCTGTTGAACTGTTCTGCTAATCCTAGATATTTACCTCCTCCGCCAACATTTTCGATTCCCATAATTTGTTGAATTGTATACTTCTTTTCCTCCGAAATCTTTGATCCAAATATAATTGAAGATTTGTTGTAATTAACTTTTTGCCCTGAAATCCTCTCATAGTCGTCTAGAATCCTTGCCATCTCTTCACAATCTTCATAGGTTGCTCTGCAGAAAAATAAGGAGTCATCCGAAAACAAAAGATGTGTCACCGTTGGACATTATTTTGAGATTCTTACTCCTTGATAGCATTTGTTACGCTCTGATTTTTGAAGCATTTGGCTTAACACATCAGCACAAAGTAGAAATAGATAAGGAGATAATGAGTCTCCTTGTCGGATACCTCTCGTTGGTTGAATATTTCCATAAGGTGCTCCATTAATCAGAACCGAATACGAAACCGAGGTAATACACATCATCACCCATTTTATCCACTTTTCATCGAACCCAAGTTGAATCATGACCCTTTCCAAGAAACTACACTCCACTCTATCATAAGCCTTACTTATATCTGTCTTGATTGCTAAACAGGATTCAGAGATATCTTTTTTTGATTTCAAAGCATGAAGAATCTCATGAGCCACTAACACATTATCAGTAATGTTTCGTCCCGGAACAAATGCAGCTTGAGATTTGGAAATTATTGAACATAGGCACTCCTTCAATCGCATCACCATTATCTTATAGATAATTTTATAACTTACTGTGCATAGGCTTATTGGCCTGTAATCACTTAGCTCCATCGAGTCAGTTACCTTTGGAAGTAGGCATATATTAGTATGATTGATTCCAGGTTCAAGGACACAAGAATCAAAGAACCTTCGAACCATTTCGCATATATCATTCCCAATAATATTCCAAAATTGTTGGTAAAAGGCTGCTGTATAGCCATCTGATCCTGGAGCTTTATCCGGTCCAATCAAGAAGGCTGCTCGTTTAATCTCTTCATCAATAACTGGTTGAATCAAGGCCTTGTTCATATTTTCATCAACCTGCTGCTCAATATCTTGGAATATATCATCTACTAACGTTGGATTAGAGGTCAAAAATATGCTGTGAAAATAATCTTCTGCCACTTTAGCAATAGCTTCATCTCGAGTATGAAGAATCCCATGTTTATCTCTGATTTTCTTTATACAATTTCTGGATTTCCTTGCTTTAGTAACTCCATGATAAAACCTGGTATTTCTATCCCCCTTATTCAACCAACTGTTACGGCTTTTTAATCGCCAGAATTCCTCTTCATCCCGATAAGCTCTATTCAATTCGTTTCGCATAGTATGAATATCCTCAATAGCAATTGTATGATCTCGCATAGCAGAATCGATTTGACATCGCAATGCTTCAATAAGTTCTGCTGAATTGGTTCTATTTTGCCTTTTCCATCTCGACATCTCTCTTCGGCAAACTTTCAATTTTGCCGAAACTGTATTTAAAGTTTCCACTTGTTTTCCCCAAAAACACCGTACTGTGTCGACAAACCCCCTTATAATTAAAAAGTCTTTTATCATATCTGAATTGACCTCTTTTTCGATTCACGACGTGTTCAATAGTAACAATCATAGGCCTATGATCTGATTCTGCCAACTCCAGAAACTCTGTCTCAGATGCAGGATATAAATTTAGCCATTCCGAATTGATCATTACCCGGTCCAGACAGCACTCTATAACCTCTGATCTTCTACGACCTACCCAGCTGAATGGGTTTCCTTTCGACTTCAGATCTTTCATTCCACAAACATTCAACATTGTTGTAAAATCCTTAAAACTACTTGCAGTACGAGTCCTGCCTCCTTTCTTCTCTTTTGGATTCACCATTTCATTAAAATCACCACACATCATCCAAGGACCATTCCTTAAAGTGGTTATTCTTTGAAGTTTCTCCCATAAGTGATTCCTTTGATTTGGTATTGGATTCCCATAAATACAAGACAAGTAGAACTTAAAAGATTTATATTCAATAGATAGATCTACAAGTCTTGCATCAAAGGAAATACAATCAACTGAAACATAATTCTTCCAATAAACAACTAAACCACCACTTAAACCTTGAGGAGATAGAATACGCATATCATCATAACCTAATAATGCCCCAATATCCCTAACATAATCATCACCTTGCTTAGTTTCTATCAAGAACAACATGTCTGGGAGATACACCCGTTGCATCTCCTTTAGACGTCGAACTGTGAGGCGTTGTCCCAAACTTTGACAGTTCCACACCTCAACTCTCATGGAACATTTGGTGGATTAGGGCCCACCGCGCCTCCATGATTGATCGATGGATGATTTGCAGCTTCATCCATCTCCGAGTAGTCCATCTGGATCTTCTCTAATGCACCCGGGCCACACATAACTTTGGCCGAACCATTCATGAACTTACCCACTATCGGATCATCATTTAACTCCTCCCGATCCCTCTTTTTTGAGATTTCAAATTGAGCACATGACACATCAAAAACCAAATTTGCAGAGACAGGGCTATTATCATTACCTTGTGTTTCATACGAAGGAGAGAAATGACCAGGATCTCCAAGGAAACTACCATATTCTGCAAACGGACCTTCAGAATCCCGACGCGCCTCCCACTCCAAAAACAGATTATCCTCTTCATCATCTGAGTTTTGATTTTCTTCAACCAATGGTGGATTTTGCTCTCTTTCCAACCCTTCACGTTCAATATCCAACAACAAGTTGTCCACAAATTTCCTCTTTCGTTTTGCATGAGCGAACCTATCCAATGTTATCCTTTCCATCACAAACTTTTCAATTGTGTCTTGAAGTGATTCCTCAATTTTTGCATCATCAAAATTTCCAGGGGCTTCAAACACTGCAGCTATATCATGATCTTCATTTTCGTTCTCATCATTATGAACCTCCATTTGAATCGGCCCATCAGCATTTTCTTTAATTGGTTGAGGATTCGGAGCGTCACCTTGATCTTCATGATTATTGTTCCCTTCATTACCGTCATAACCATCCTGGTTACCATCATCATTTTGAACCTGGTAATGATGAACACACTCCCCTGAATCGTGGGTTAACATTCCGCAAATTTCACAAAAACCACGCAACCTTTCATACTTGAACTTCAACAGTGTATTCACTCCCGGTGAAAACTGTAAATTCTTTTGAAATTTCAGAGGCATATCGACATTCCAGTTGACTTTCACCCTTACAAACTCGACTGCAGCAGCCAATTCCGGGATGAAATCCACATCCTTTACATGTCCCAATCTGCCAGCAATGTACGCAATGACATCATGTGTTAAAAACTGTAATGGGATACCTCTGATTTGAATCCAGAAAGGAATGACATTGAGATCCAATTCAGTCATCTCTGAATGCCATCGATGCAGGACGATCATCCTCCCGTTAAAAGCCCATGGACCACGGTTAAGCACTGAAAGCATTAGTTCTTCCGATGGAAACACAAACTGGAAACGTCTTCTCTCCACCATTCTGCCTGATATGATTCCGGACAGACCCCACATACGCGGTAAAGACGACACGATGGAACGCAGATTCTGACGTCGAGGCATCAGAGGTAGCCCCATCAACGAAAATTGATTGATCTGAATAGCTTCATTACACACTTCTCTCAGGAGAGCCACTGGTTCGTCATCAGCCCCCAAATTGATCTCTTGAATTGCACGATTTAGATTATCCGCCATTTTACCAAAATTTTCGTATCTAGTGCGAAGTTTTGAAAGACAAATAGCACAGATAATACTCCAAAAACAAAACGGATCCCATCTCTTTTTATACGAGATCCAACCATAGCAGTTGGACACAAAAAACGCATCGTCGTGGGGTTCACCCACTACAGAGATGGAAGATGCCACTGCGAAACTGTCAGAAAACCGTCTCACACCGGTATCGAAATTGAAAACCGTTCCCAGAAACTGGGTTGTGAGACATCGGAAAGGAAACGGCCAAATCACCAAAAAAATCGCCCACATCATCATCATTCTTATTCCTTTGTATTTTGTTTGTGGATGGATGGTAGCTCCCTAGTACAACCTTTGGTATCTTTTAGGTTTTGAGAGTATTTATTGATTTTCTGTTTTTCTGTTTTTGTTTGTTTTTCGAAAAATCCCGTTTTTCTGTCAAAAACAAAAAATTTCGTTTTCCCGCAAAAAAACATAAAATCCCGTTTTCATGTCAAAAACATAAAATCCCGTTTACCCGTCATATACGTAAAATCTCGTTTTCCCGCAAACAAACGTAAAATCCCGTTTTACCGTCAAAAACGTAAAATCCTGTTTTTCCGTCAAAAACGTAAAATCCCGTTTACCTGAAAAAAACGTTTTTCCGCCAAATTTGTTTTAATAGAAGGGTAGTTGACCAAAAAAAAAAAATTATTGATGAACAGTAACGGGCGTCTGGACTCTGTTTTTAACATACGACCACGTCATCGATATGGCCAAGGGCTGTTTTGCGGGTGACTTTGGAGGTGAGAGGATTGACTTGCATTTTTCAAAGCTGAGGGGTATTCTTGCAAAAACAATAAAGGTTACAGGTTTTTTTGCAGTAATTCCTTGTTTTTCTCTAAAATGTTTAATTAATTTTTTGTTTGTTTTTTCTCGAAAATGTTTAATGTATTATGATCGTGGCCTTTTTCTTTAGAAGGTTTAGACATTTGATTTTTGGGTGTGGGTTTTTTACATGTTTCGACTTTAGAGAAAACTAATTAATTTATTTGTATTATAATTGAAGGTTTAGAGCTTTTAGATAGACTAGGAGTTAACCTCCGTTAATTATAATATGTCTAACTCATGATTATAGATAGAGTTATCAAACAGAATAATTTGTTTATTCCCATTTTGCAATGGACTAAAATATTATTCGGACTAACCCGCAGAACCTATAATTTTGAAAACATAATTCTATTATGCACCGTTTAATAATTTTAGTTTTGTGGTTAGTTCATGAACTCTTTAAAAAAATCAATTTTCTTGTCTCTAACTTTTTATAAAATTAATAAAATATTTTTAACTTTTATTTTGATATATATTCAAATAAAATATAATAAATTATAGTGAAAAATATATAAAAATTTCTAATATTTTGTTTTCTTTGAATATATATGGATTGATTATTATTTAAAAATATATAATATTAAAATAATTAAGAAACTAAATAGTAAATAACTTCTTTAATGATAAATAAATAATTTTCATATTCTCATCAATAATTTTAAAAGACAATTATATCATTTTCTATTTCAATTATATTTTCTTATTTGTAATGACATAATATGTAATAACTTACAAAACAAAATTCATTTTCAAAAATATTTTCCTTAATAATACTTCCTCCGTTCGGTAATAAGTGATGTTTTAGAAGTTTTTTTTGTTCTCAAATAAGTGATGTTCTTACAAATCAATGCAAAATTAAATAGTTTTTTTAATTGTTTTTGACCATTTTATTTTGCAGATTGTTTTCTTATTGGTTGAATTGTGTTTAAATGTACAATAAATGATGTTTTTAGTATAAAAAAATAAAAACTTAAATGAATAATTAATCTGTGTGCAAAAACCTTAAACATCACTTATATAATAACAGAGGAAGTATTATAGAAATTAGGTGAATGTCCGCGCTACGCGCGGGTGGTTATCATTTTTTTTTAATAAAGATTTAAACTTTTGTAATGCATTATTATTTAGAATGTGCATATATTTACTGATGAGCGAAAATAATTCTGAAAGAATGAAGAGTACACCATAACAAATGCGGTAGCTCCATAAGTCATACACAATTCACATAATTAACAATACTATCTTACGAACGGTAGGTTTCATTAGTAAACATTTTCATTCATTTTCTTTTTTAAATCAATACAAAAAACATTACTTTTTCCGTAATAAAACAAATGGGGCATATCATTTTTGGCTTGTACTAACTTCGAAAACATATGGGTGATTTTGTCACCATGGTCAAAATCTATAATTCCACTTTATCATGGCTTTGACTTATAAAAGCCAAGAAATATTATAGAAGAGTTTGAACTTTGACGGTTGCTTAACAACGTATTTGTTCCTTCCAAAAGATACCCGCTTGGAGTGTCTTAGTATGCATTCCTCCAGTTATATATTTTCTTCTCATTCTCCTCCTGTGACCAAATCTTTTCAATCCCTAACCACCCTAAAAATACAAAATAGTAAAACCACTTGAATATTCCTAAAACTACACAAGATAATTGCAACAATGACTGGTTCGTTTTATTCATTTGCTTGATTAAAATCCACTATTTAAAGAGTTGTATTATAACTTGAAGATAACCCACTCTGCAAATGGCCAAAGCACCTTTGGAGACTTGTCAGAAGCATCGTGTCAACAAATATTATAAGCAACAAAAAGATGGCATTAAAACCAAACGCAACTAACCATAGTATGCATACCAGTTATTCATGAAAATGAATATTGTAGAAAAAGGAAAAGAAAATGTTGATTTCTTGTAGCTATATCTTAGACAGAACGACAAGAAACTGTTAATTTTTGTGTAGTTATATCCTAATTAGAGCAACAAGAAACTGTTGATTCCTAGTTTAAGATATCTTTGTTACTTTCCCCCTTTTCCCTTGCCTCTATCTTTTTTATGTTACTTGTTATGTTTCTCTATACACACGTAGTGATGATGATGATCCACTCAACAAAATTGTTAAATAAGGGACAAACAAGCAAGCAAGCAAAGATTTTCTTGCTCTGTTTTATTGAAGTGCAACAAAAAAAGAGCATGTGTTATAATCTAAGAGTTTGGACTGAGATCAAATTTTGACGATGGATACATAAACAAATCAGAATTACGACTTAATTCTCCTTTTGGTAAAACAATTTTTTATTCTGGTTTCAAATAGAATATAAATCATCTCCTTGGACGAATTGATCTAGTAGCGAAAACTATAATAAAAAAATATTTTCTCATCCTACAATAAAGCATACCACGAAGATTAGAAACTTCAATACCTCTCCAACGTCAAACTCCGGTTATAGATTTGTTTGCATATAATCTTCAGTGTACAAAGGAGTTCCTACATTTCAATTATTTCAATATTTATCTCTAGTGAAGATCAAGCACAATCTTTCTCAGATTTCCAGTTTGTTGTCGATACTTCTTGCGATTCGCCCTCTCTCTCTCACATTCGTTTGTTTGCGGAAAAGAAAAGATCAACACACACAAACTATAGAGTTCCCCTTTGAATCTGGGTACTTCTCTCTTCAGGATCGGAACCGGGAACAATCCACTATGTGTTTATCGTGTTTATCGCTATCAAGAGAGAGAGCTCCGAGACGGAATTCGAAAACGGAGAAGAAGAGGGAAAAACAATAGATTAATTTTTCTGTTAATCGTCAACGTCTTCTTGTTTGAGTCTCTGATGGGCCAGCACCGATTTCTTCAGGCCCAGCTGCTCACCTCTCTGACGTTGGGCCTAAACCCAGCTCAATAAACACAATAACCGGATCTGAATGTTGAACCAGATTTTCACAAATCTCTACCTTGGTTCAATATTCCTCCTGACCCTTTTGTCGATTCACACGACATTCCGATCTTGGAAATGAGCATCTCCAAATCCTGGAAATTTGCTCAACACTATTTTTCAATACCTGAAAATAGTCTGCTTCCACATCCTGACCACCAGACGTGACACAACTTCGTTTCTTCTGAACTTAACTTATGCCAGTCATCTCCTAGTCTCCAGAGATGACTCTTTCACCACCTTGCTCATGCAATGACTTTCAAGGTCTCCAAGCAGCTGTTGAACTTGTTTGTTGGTAGCACCTTAGTTAACATGTCTGCTGGATTCTCGGAAGTATGAATCTTCAACACAGCTACATTCCCTTCTGCGATAATATCCCTGATGAAGTTGTATTTGGTTGCAATGTGCTTAGTTCTCTCATTGTACATGTAGTTCTTTGCCAAGCAAATGGCGCTCTGTGAGTCACAATGAACTTCCACAGCTTCCTGACTGTACCCCATCTCTTCACATATTCCTTTTAACCAAAGAGCTTCCTTTACTGCCTCAGATAATGACATATACTCTGCCTCTGTAGTAGACAGCGCAACAACCTTCTGCAAACATGACCTCCAGCTTACAGTATTCCCACCAACCGTGAAAACATAACCTGATATTGACATGCGCCTGTCCAAGTCAGCTGCATAATCTGAGTCGCAGTAACCCTTTACCTTAAACTCTGCTTCTCTTGTAAACGTTAAACTCACTTTTGCAGCTCCTCTAATGTATCTCATGACCCACTAAACTGCCAACCAATGTCCCTTGCCTGGCTTTCCCATGTATCTACTCACTAACCCAACTGAATAAGCAAGATCTGGTCTTGAGCCAACCATCGCATACATTAAACTCCCCACTGCACTTGCATATGGAATCTGATCCATTACCTTGACCTGAACCGATGCCTCCTCCTCTGTAAGACTTTGTAACTTGAATTGAGGTCCCATTGGTGTAGTCACTGACCTGCAATTCTCCATTTCAAATGTCTTTAAAACTTGATTTAAGTAATCTTCTTGAGATAACACCAACGTCCCCTTTACTCTATCCCTGAATATGTCCATTCCCAGGATCCTTCTTGCTGATCCTAAGTCTTTCATTTCGAATTCCTTGCTGAGCATCTCCTTAAGCTTCTTAATCACTGTCATGTCCTTTGAAGCGATTAACATGTCATCGACATAAAGCAATAAGTAGACCATATCTTCTGTTGTTGAACCCTTGAGATAAACACATGGATCATACTGACTTTTCCTGTACTTGTTCTTGATCATGAACGTATCGAACCTGTAGTTCCATTCCCTTGGTGACTGTTTTAAACCTTAGAGGGACTTTCTCAATAAGCAGACCTTGTTCTCTTTACCTTTCTGAATATATCCTTCAGGCTGACTCATGTAGATCTTCTCTTGCAAAACCCCATGTAGAAAAGCTGTCTTCACATCAAGCTGCTCAAGCTCCATGTTCTGATGAACCACCAATGATAAGATGATCCTTATAGATACGTGCTTCACCACTGGTGCAAAGACCTCATTGTAGTCTACTCCTTCAACTTGTGCATATCCCTTAGCAACTAGTCTAGCTTTGTACCTCGGTTTCTCGATTCCTGGTATCCCTGGCTTCAACTTGTAGACCCATTTGCATCCTATGACCCTCTGCTTCTCTGGTTTGTCAGTTAAATCCCACGTGTGATTCCTGTCTAAGGAATCCATTTCCTCATCCATGGCTGAGTCCCAAAGATCACTTTCTGTACTTCTCCTTGCCTCCATGAATGTCTTTGGCTCAGCAAAGTTTATTGTTTCTGAGCTAGCCAACGCGTACGCTACGAAATCAGCTCCTTCAAACCTTGATGGAGGTCTGATTTCCCTCCTTGATCGATCTCTAGCCAACAAGTAATTGTCTAGATTTCCATCGATAACTGTATCACTTTCATCAACTTCTTCTGATGAACTTGAGTTTTCTTCTTGTTCAGATGTTGTCACTACATAGTCTGGATCAGCTCTACCTTGATTTGAGCTTTCCCCTGAAGTTTCAACACCTGTGAATTCTCCTTTTTGGTCTTTATTGAAAGTTACTGTATTCTTAGACTTTTCAGTCTCAGTATCTAACTTCTTCACCTTATCTGAGTTCAGGTTCTTGAACAACCTCTCCTCATGAAAAATCACATCTTTACTTATCACAATCTTCTGCTCTTCCAATAGCCAGATTCTGTAGCCCTTTGTTCCCTGGGCATACCCAACAAAAATACCTTTAGTTGCCCTTGGACTTACCTTGTCTCGGATTGTATGCACATAGGCTATGCATCCGAAGCTCTTCAAGTGACCATATTCTGGTTTTCCTCCAGTCCATATTGCCTCTGGAACTTCAAAATATATCGACGTTGATGGCGATCTGTTGATAATGTAGACTGCCGTAGAAGCTGCCTCAGCCCAGAATTCTCCTTTTAAACCTGTCTCAGAAAGCATGCTTCTTACTCTGTCCATTATAGTCCGATTCATTCTTTCTGAAATCCCATTCTGCTGTGGCGTGTAAGGACAAGTCTTATGTCTCTTAACTCCTGTTTCTCTGCATAGCTTGTCAAACTGGTTGTTGCAGAACTCCAGCCCATTGTCTGTTCTTAGACATTTAAGCTTCTTGCAGGTTTGATTTTCCACAAGTATCTTCCAATCAGCAAAATTCTGAAAGGCTTCATTCTTTGTTCTTAGGAAATAAATCCAGACTTTCTTCGAGAAATCATCTATGAATGTCATGAAGTACTGGTTCCCTGATAAGCTTGGTGTAACGTTTGATGAACCCCACAAGTCTGAGTGGACATAGTCCATGATCTCCTTTGTAGTATGTTTTGCCTTTGGGAAGCTCTGCTTATGAGATTTCCCCATCGTGCAGGCTTCACAAAATCCCAGGTTTGAAATTTCTTCCTTTTTCAAATAACCCTTTCTTGCTAATGTCTCCATAGAGGACTGGCTCATGTGAGCTAGTCTTGAGTGCCACTTCTTTGACATGTCTCCTACATCTTTAGCAATATTAATCTCTGGTTTTCTGATTTTTCCTTGAAGATAGTACAATCCTTGTTCATACTTTCCTGTTAACACATTTTGTTTCCCTTTGTAGAAATTAATCTCGAAGTCTTTACCAAAGTACTTGCATCCCGACTGTTCAAGCTGACCATATAAGATAAGGTTTCTTCCCATCTCAGGCATGTATCTTACGTTGCTTAAAGTAACAATAGAGCCATCAGGATTCTCTATTGTTATCTTTCCCATGCCTTTAACCATGCAGTGTGTATTGTTTCCCATAAGCACTTTGTTTCCTTCACACTTCACAAATTCTGACAACAACTCCTTCCTTGGAGTGATGTGAAATGTGCAACCTGAGTCTAAGACCCACTCAGCCTTGGAGTCTTGGATACTAGCTGTTAAAGCTATAGGCTCCGGCAGATTGATGGCTAGGTTTGCTGAATTTGTAGTTTTCTGCCTTTTAGGGCAGTCCTTCTTCCAATGTGTTTCATCACCACAGATCCAGCATGCTTTAGGTCCAAACTTGCTTTTAACTTTGGACATGTTGTTCCCTTTGCCCTTATTCTGCTTGTTATTACTCTTGTTGTCATTTTTTGTTCCTGGTCTTCCTCTTGACTCAACATACAGCCCCTCTGAATTTCCCTTTGACCTGTTTAGAAGCCCCTTCTGTCTCATTTCAGCCTCCTTGGCGTAAACTGATGTTGTGACCTCCCTTACCGTAAAAGAGTCCTTGCCTGTTCCGTACTTCAGGGTGTGAACCAGAGGTTCAAACGCTAGTGGAAGGCTGGTTAGTAGCTGTATGGCTTGATCCTCATCACTAATGATGATCTTCAGACTGGCAAGATCCTGTATCAGCTTCAAGAAATTGTCCACATTGTCTTCAATAGACTTGTTTTCATCCATCTTGAAGCTGGCAAAGGTCTGCTTCAGATAAATCCTGTTTGGCAATGACTTGGTCTGGTAATCAGCTTCTAAGGCCTTCCACATATCCAGAGCTGTAGGCTCATCCATGATTTTCCTCAAAATCTGATCACTCAAACACGTTCCCAAAAGATTCCTGACCCTCAGATCTTTGTCAGCTGCTTTCGGATCGATCTTTACCTCAACTTCTTGTCCTTGTTCACCCTTTTCTGGTGTCACTGCTGATTTCTCTTTCAACACTGATCCCAAACCCTGGATCTCAAGATGTCCCAACATTCTGTATTTCCATAATCCGAAATCTCCTTTGCCGTTGAATTTCTCCATCTCAAACCTTCCCTGTGTTGGATCCATCGTTGATTAACGACCTTTACTTGTGTTACCTGCAGATAAAACAATCCAGAACCCAGCAACCAACAACAAATCCAAAAAAACACCAATATCTCTCGCAAGCAATTCCAGAAGCGAAGCAAATATCTCTCACAGGTCAAGATTGAAAGAAAAAAAATGTAAATCCAGGCTCCAGATCTAAAAGAACGTAAGAGACCAAGAAAAGGTTTGTAAGAAAGACTCCCTTGAGTTCTTGGCTTGAACTCTTTCGATCTGTACTCCAGAAGATTCGCTTCTCAGCTTTCACCGTAGGTCCGTGAAGCTCGCGATCTCCGTCTTCACCGAGCGTTGCAATCTCGATCTTCTTGTTTCCGATCGAATCCTGAATCGCCTCTGTATCCTTGAGCGTCCCTGAACCTGGGTGCTCTGATACCACTTGTTGTCGATACTTCTTGCGATTCGCCCTCTCTCTCTCACATTCGTTTGTTTGCGGAAAAGAAAAGATCAACACACACAAACTATAGAGTTCCCCTTTGAATCTGGGTACTTCTCTCTTCAGGATCGGAACCTGGAACAATCCACTATGTGTTTATCGTGTTTATCGCTATCAAGAGAGAGAGCTCCGAGACGAAATTCGAAAATGGAGAAGAAGAGGGAAAAACAATAGATTAATTATTCTGTTAATCGTCAACGTCTTCTTGTTTGAGTCTCTGATGGGCCAGCACCGATTTCCTCATGCCCAGCTGCTCACCTCTCTGACGTTGGGCCTAAACCCAGCTCAATAAACACAATAACCGGATCTGAATGTTGAACCAGATTCTCACACAGTTACATGAAGACTGAAATTAGGATATATATCTTAATTATACCATCTATGAACATTTTATCCTAAAAAGGTACAAATACAACCGTTAAAGGATTCACCTCAGAGTTTACTATTGCTAACGATCCTGAAATTCCTTTGCTTCCAAAGAGGAACTGAGTTCTTGTCATCTTCTTGAAAGAACTCTGAACTCCATCTAAGAAACCTGTATTGAACATGTGTTTTTTATTAATAATTTTAATCATGAATTTCAGAGGCTTCTTATTGATCACGCATAGCATATAATTCTTTGTGAAAACCAACGAATTACGATCGTAATTGATATTGACGAAGCAGTTTAGATGCAAGCTACGGAAATTCTTTATGAAAAGAGGATTAGTCAATGTAGGGCATGGAAGCGGAGGGTATTCATCTTTTTTTGGAATCTTCAACAAATATGAACATGGTAGTTGAGAGCACAAACAAATTTTTCCATTTCCTTTAATCTCAAATTCCAGCATGAAATAAATGCATCAAAGAAACAGTGGAGAAGGTGAACGTGATCACGTGGACTATTGAAAATCGAGGAAAAAAAAAGTTAACCAAATGATTTTTTTTTTTTTTTTTGATGCAAATCGGCCTCCGGGAGTAATCCTAAGTCCCCAGACTAATCTTTCGGGTGGGAGTGACACAGCCCACTTATCTAGGAAGAAGCTGTAAAGAAATTTACCAAGTTCATTGAAGCTGTGGATTCTCCAATTAGAATCTGGATCCGAGACCTCTAGATCATCTCTGCCTACCAAACATGCTGTTAAAAGCTCCGCCTCAAGAGCAGACCGTGTGGACACGGGATACAGTATCACATTTTTCTGCATTCTCCTTAACAAATGAGATATATAGATTCGTCAGGAAAATCAAAAGTTCAAGACAACAGAAACTATCAAGAAAAGGAGATGAATCTCATTTCTGATGAACCTCACGATCATCACGGTAGATTTATTCACATGTTTCTTTTTCCACCGCTGGGCTGGGCATACCGGAGAAAACCAACCTGACAAACACAATAATGACAGCAGGAAGCTGCAGTGGTAGCGATAGTTTAAAAAATGTTTTTTTTTTGTTGTAAATCGACCTCTCTTTGAATGAATCTGATTCACTTCCGATTTGATTCTCACAATCTCTCCGTCGCACTCTTCGAATCGATTAAACACAATAAAAAAAGCAATTGCGGAATTAAAGAACACACGAGATTTAACATGTTCAGCATCCACGACCAATGCGGTCGCAGCCTACTCACGCCGGGATCTTTTCCCAGAAATCCACTACTTCACCGGAGAAGAAGATACAAAGAGTTCTCTCTCTTTTCTCTCTCTTGATCACAATCGATCTATTCTCTCTCTAGAACTCGATTGTTCAGATACAGATACTAACGACCTCTAACAACCCAATATACTCCCACGCAACTGAGACACACGCACCAACAACATCAAACACGCCGTTGAGTCAACCAGGAGCTTCAAGCTCAGTCTTCCCGCGTAACAGACGAAACGGCGTGTTCTTCTTATTTGGTTAGATCACCTTTCAGGCCCATCGACGTAAGCCCATTTTCAACAAAACTCCACCAATGGCTTAACCGTCGAATTTCTCTGTTTCACCTGAAAGTCTCCTCCGTGTAGCTTTCCTTGATCCCGGATCCTGAATCTCTCATTCAGTCTCCACCTGAAGCAGCTTCAGCGCTTCATTTTCCTTGTTTACTGGTAAACACTTTGTAAAGATGTCAGCAGGATTGGTTAAGGTTGAAATCTTCGAGATCTTAATCAACTTTTCTTCAATTTTTTCTCTGATGAAACTCATCTTGGTTGCCATATGCTTCGTCCGTTCATGGTGAACATTGTTTTTGGCCAAAGCAATAGTACTTTGCGAGTCACAGAACAGCTCCACCTGCTTCTGAAAATACCCAAAATCTTCCAGCAAACCCCTTAACGAGATTGCTTCTTTCACGCACTCTGTTAAGGCAATGTACTCGGACTCTGTTGTAGACAAAGCAACAACCTTTTGTAGACCTGACTTCCAGCTAATTGCAGTACCTCCGAGAGTAAATACATAACCAGTAATGGACCTTCTTCGATCCAAATCCGACGCATAATCTGCATCATAGTACCCGATCAACTTTAACTCTCCCTTCTTCTGAAACACCAACTTCGTATCATAAGTACCTCTCAAGTATCTCATCACCCACTTCACAGCTAACCAGTGCTCCTTTAATGGCTTTGCCATAAATCTGCTCACTACTCCAACTGGATACGCAATGTCAGGTCGAGTTCCTATCATTATATACATAATGCTTCCTACAACATTTGCATACGTAATGCTTCCTACAGCATTTGCATACGGGACTGACTTCATGTGCTCAGCTTGCTCTTCCATTTCGTCTTCTGTAGCTGACTTTAGCTTGAAGTGCATCCCGAGAAGTGTTTTAACTGCCTTTGCTTGATCTAGCTGAAACACCTTTAGAACCTTCTCAACATAGCTCTTTTGAGACAGCTTCAAATGAGATTATGTTCTGTTTCTGCTAATCTCCATACCAATAATTTTCTTAGCATGCCCAAGATCCTTCATCTCAAAGACTTCATTCAACTGTCTTTTGAGTGAATCAATCTCCATCTTATTCTTAGATGCCACAAGCATATCATCGACATAGAGTAACAAGTAGATATAGGACTTATCTGTAAGCTTCTTCACATACACACAACTGTCAAGATTGCTTCTGGTGAAATGTATATCTTTCATAAACTGATTGAACTTCTGATTCCACTGTCTCGGGGTTTGTTTTAAGCCATAAAGTGACTTCTTAAGCAGACAAACCAAATCCCTTTTTCCCTTAACGGCAAATCCTTGCGGCTACTTCATGTAAATTGTTTCCTCTAGATCACCATGCAGAAAAGCAGTCTTTACATCTATTTGCTCCAACTTCATATCCTCATACGCTACAATCTCCAAGAGTACCCTGATAGAGACATGTTTAACAACTGGTGCAAAGATCTCATTGTAATCTATGCCCTCTCTTTGTGAATACCCTTTGGCTACGAGCCTTGCTTTAAACCTTGGATGTTCAACACCAGGAATCCCCTCTTTTCTTTTGAAGACCCATTTGCACCCAATGACTTTTGACTTTGCATGAAGCTTCACTAGATCAAATGTTTTGTTCTTAGCTAATGAACTCATTTCCTCTTTCATAGCAGCATTCCACATTTCCCAATCCTTGTCTCGTATAGCTTCTGTGTAGTCACTTGGCTCCAATACTTCTCCTTCTTCTGTTGTAAGAAACACATGTTCCACCAGTTGATTTTCATGGTATCTCAGAGGGACGCGTATTTCTCTCCTGATTCTGTCTCTGGCCAGAAGATATGTTTCCAGACTTGGTGAAGTCTCAATATCTGCCTCATCTTCATCTGATCCAGATCCATCTTCTGTATCCGAGACATCCTGATACTGAACACTCTCATTTCTTAACTCTGCAGGAACTTTTCTCTTCCCCATATCAATTTCAAGCTCCACCGTCTCCCTTTGCTGATCAACTTCTGTTGACTTTGCACCCTCACTCTTAAAGTCTTTGAAGAGCTGATCTTCCTTGAATATGACATTCCTGCTAATAATACATTTCTTCTCATCAAGTAACCATACTCTGTGCCCTTTCACGCCAGCCGGATAACCCACAAATACACCCTTCTTGGCTCTAGGATTCAACTTTCCATCATCTGAATGCACATACACTATACAGCCAAACCTTTTCAGATACTTGTAATCCAAACCAGTTTTGTTGTACCATATTTCATCCGGTATTTTGCACTCTATGGCAGTTGATGGAGACTTGTTGATCAAATGCACTGGTGTAGAAGCAGCTTCAGCCCAAAAAGACTTCGGTAGACCAGATTCACTGAGCATACTCCTGACTTTATCCATGATCGTCCTGTTCATTCTCTCTGCAACTACATTTTGTTGTGGAATGTAGGCCACAGTCTTGTGTCTGAGGATTCCATTTTCCCTACACATAGAATCAAAAGATTGATTACAGAACTCAAGTCCATTATATGTCCTTAACTTCTTAATCTTCTTCTCTGTTTGATTATCCACTATAACTCTCCATTCATTGAACTTTGAGTAAGCTTCGCCTTTGCTTTTGAGAAATTGAATCCAGACTATCCTGTTATAGTCGTCAATTATACTGAGAAAATACTGACAGCCTCCAAGTGACTTAGGAATATAAGATGAACCCAACAAGCCTGAATGAATATAATCAAGAATTCCCTTTGAAGTATGCTTCCCAGTTTCAAATTTCAGACGGTGAGCTTTCCCAAATATGCAATCTTCGCAGAATACCAGCTGAGACACCTTCTTACTGTCTAGCAGGCCTCTCTTAACCAACAGATCAAGGCCTCGTTGGCTCATATGCCCAAGTTTACTGTGCCATAAGTGAGTCTCATCTTGTTTAACCACACTTGTGCATGTCCTTTCTTTTTCACTGAAACTTTTTTCACATAGAAAGTATAAGGACTGATGTCTTCTTCCTTGCAGAACCACTCAGTTGCCCTTTGTGATCTTCAGAACACCATCTTTAGATCCATAACTGCAGCCTAGTTCCTCAAGAGTTCCTGGAGAGATCAAATTTCTTCTCATATCAGCTATGAATCTCACATTAGTAAGAATAACCACAGAATTGTCCTCATTTACAATTTTCACTGAAACAACACCCTTGACTCTTGAAACTGTATCATTATCCATTCTTACTGAACCTGAGCGACTCTCATCCAGCTCTATAAACCAGTCTTTCCTCCAAGTCATATGAAACGAACATCCAGTATCAATAACCCATCGAGTCTCCAAATCATAATCTGCAATATTGAGTAATTCTTCCACAAACAACATATCAACCTTTTCTTCATCTTCCTCACCGTTTACTAGTGATGATTCTCCATGTTGCTTGTTACTTTTCTGATTCTTCTTTGGGAAATTCATCTTGAAATGTCCCTTCTCTCCACATGACCAGCAAGGCTTCTTGTTCTTATCCTTATCCCTATCTTTTCCTTTCTGCTTCTTAGGTTCTGCACCGTGTTTCTTGTCTTCAGACTTAGACCAACTTGAAGTTGATCTTTCTTTTACGTAAAGGCTCTCTGCTACTGCCTTCTGATCTTTCCCATGAAACCCGATCTCAAGCTCCTTGGATTTAATCCCAGAGATTACCTTTTTCAATGTCAACTTTGCTTTGTTGTATCTTAATGTATCCTTCAAACCAGCAAAGTGCTGAGGCAAAGACATTAACAACATAATAGCATGATCTTCATCTGAAATTGTAACTTCCACATTTTCAAGATCAGCTATGATTCTCATAAATTCATCTACATTCTTTTCTATCGATTGATTCGAATGCATTGCAAAACCAAACAGTTTCTGCTTCAGATGAATTCGGCTTGTCAGGGTATTAGGACTGTAAAGCTCGTCTAAGAGATTAAGCATACCAGAGGCCGTCTTCTCCTTCGTTACCTTTCTCAGGACATTATAAGCCAAGCTCAAGACTATCGTGCTTCTGGATTTGCTCTGTCTTTAACGAGAAACTTTCTCTGGATCCTCCTTGATCTCTTTCATCTTCGAACTCTCAACATCCGTGGTACCTTTCTTCCCTTTGTCCTTCTCTTCTATTTCAGGGAAGATGATTCCTAGCAGATCTAAGAGATCTAGATGAGCGAGAAGCTTTTCCTTCCACATCATATAATCGCCGACTCCATTGAACTTCTCCACCTCGTGTTTCGGCGGCATTGTGACGAATCTTCTTCTCGAGCCTAAGCTCTGATACCACTTGTTGTAAATCAACCTCTCTTTAAATGAATCTGATTCACTTCCGATTTGATTCTCACAATCTCCCCGTTGCACTCTTCGAATCGATTAAACACAATAAGAAAAGCAATTGCGGAATTAAAAACACACGAGATTTAACGTGTTCAGCCTCCACGACCAATGCGGTCGCAGTCTACTCACGCCGGGATCTTTTCCCGGAAATCCACTACTTCATCGGAGAAGAATATACAAAGATTTCTCTCTCTTTTCTCTCTCTTGATCACAATCGATCTATTCCCTCTCTACAACTCGATTGTTCAGATATAGATACTAACGACCTCTAACAACCCAATATACTCCCACGCGACTGAGACACATGCACCAACAACATCAAACACGCCGTTGAGTCAACCAGGAGCTTCAAGCTCAGTCTTCCCGCGTAACAGACGAAACGGCGTCGTCTTCTTATTGGGTTAGATCACCTTTCAGGCCCATCGACGTAAGCCCATTTTCAACATTTTTTAAGTACAAGTAATCATACGATTACGACACGGCAGGAACTTCAGAGGAAGGCATAGAAATGAAAGGCGCATCAAGGAGAAGGGAGACTTCCTCCATCTGCTATTGAAAAGCAGTCCAAGAAGACCACCGCAGAAAATCACCAAATGTTGTAAATAAAGAAAAATCACCTCCAGAATTTGTTTTCTCCTGCAGGTCACTAGCTTAATGAATGCTTTCACTCTCATTCTGTGTGATGTCAGTAACTGAAATTATTCTTTGGCTTCTCCTTTGCTTCTGCAAGTCGCATAAATCGGTATTTTAAGGCTATTCAACAGTGAACCCACTTGTTTATCATCTACACCAGATCCACAGTATAAGGAAATCATCAACCTCAGCGCCACTACGGATTCGTGAACGGATTAGTACGTGTTTCTTGCAACTACCGCCGGAATACCTGTACATGGTAGCATTTGGATACATCTCATCAAGCAATACCATGAAATGAAAATAGTAATGAACAACACCTACTAGGGAACTGCATGCATGCAGGAAGCCAAAACCTAAATGAATTTGCAGAAAACTAGTATTACCTCCACTGGCCCTTTACAAGTGATCTCAGCAAATAAGCACGACGATTTGTACCGATCTGGCTAGCGCACGGTCGACCAAATCATGCGAGAAGTTTCTGATTGAAAGAGCAGAGGCGGAAGAGAGACGCTTGTGATGTAAAATCCACATAAGTTGTTTCCCCCAAATGGTCCAAATCTAGAAGATGCTGGATTTAGATGATGATGATGATGACGACGATGGAGAGTGTGATAATCCATACCGGTTTGATTTCTAATTTTTGTATAAACCAGATTAAGACTTATATAAACCTAAATCAAAGAAAAATAAACCCTAGTCTATTATTTTTTCTCTCCTCTCTCTCTCGCGGCTCCTTTCTTTTTTCTCTCTCTCCTCGGCTCCTTTGCTCTCTCTCTCCCTCGAGCTCTCCGCCGCCAGCCTCGCCACCAGCCTCATTGCCAGCATCACCGCCGCACCACCTCTCCTCTCTCCTGCTCGCGCCGCCGCTGCAACCACTGAGAGAAACCGCCGAGATCTTCTTCTCCCGTCATCACCACCGCCTTCGCCTTGCGGGCCGTTTTTCCGAAGAACCGCTTGGAACCAGACAAGTTATTACCTATAAAATTGAAGCCCCGAGTCTCTTCTTTCCGGGAAGCCCGAGATCGTCGGAATCGGAGATCTGTGCCGGAGGTTATGGCTATTCCAGTGTACGGTGTCGGATCTGATTTTTCTCCTTCATCGCCAAGTTCCTCGGATGAGATCAGAGGCGAGCTGTTCACGCCACCTCCACCATCTCCGCCTCCTCCTCCACTGCATGCAGTTAGGTGAGGGCATGATACATTTTCCCTTCTTCCATTATTTGATTTGATGTCGATAGTCCATTCTTAAACCGTTGCTGCCTTTATTACGTGAATAGTTGGGTAATGGGTAATGGGTAATGGGTAAAAATTAGAGATGTGAATTGTTGATTTCTGTACCAGATTGAACTGTCTGGCTTGATTGTTGAATTGTCATGTTTGTGTGTCATGCACCTAGATGAATGTTTGTGTGTTAGGATTAAACCAGTATTGCTTGAGATATTAGTAGACGTTAGGTCATCGACACTGTGATGGGATCAGTGGTTCGATTTGTTTGCGCACCCGAGACCAGTTGTGGTAGGCTTGCACGGGGTTAAAATGAGCTATCCGGATGCTCTAAGTTTGAGAAAATGCTAGTGAGCCAAGTATGAGAAAAGGCCAGTGAGCCAGATGGATTCCCATTGTGTGTTAGATTGCGTGTGAGCACTGGTAGAGTGTGTTGTTTGAGAACCGGAAAGAAAATAAGAGTATTGAGAAAAGATATTATGTGATGAAATAAGAAAGACTAACTAAAAATAATATTGTGTGGAACCTTGATTGAGCTCGTTTTAGGTTTAGATTGTTGGTCATTATTTCGTGTAATGTTGAAAGGGTTAAGTGGGTGTCTGAAGGCTCATCCTCACTGGGTAATTTCGATTACTTAACCATCTCCTTTTGTTTTTTTTTCAGATGAGTTTGGATCGTGTTGTTGTTGTTACGGGAGTTTTCCTAGCGATTATGTGTTGCTGGCCACTGGTGACGACCTAACATGCCTGATTCTCGGTTATCTCCGGAGACCTGGGATAGGCATGTTACAGAGAGAGTCAGAGAGATTGGAAGAAGAAGGAAATATTCATAACTCACGGTTTATATTTGTTCAAAAAAAAAACTCACGGTTTATTTGAAATAGCAAAACCGAATTGATATAAAGTCTCATTGATATATCATGGTTTTTACCCTGTTTAGGCTATGATATAAGTCTTTTTTATAGAGTCTTTCTAGTGTTTTGTAGTCTTTTAGAGTTTTTTACAGGTCTTAGCATGCTTGGAGCGTAATTGGAAGTATTGGAGCTTTCTGGAACAGTTTGGAGCTTTCTGGAACAGTTTGGAGCAAAAGCTGAAGTCGTGTTGTTGAGTACCTGATTTCACGACAACCATAGATCGATACCCCCTGGTATCGATCGATACTCATCGAGGCTGACACGACATGCGACTTTAATGAAGAGTTGAAGAATTGCAAATTGGTCCAGAAATCTTTAATAATTACAAGAAGCCCCAATCCGTGTTTTAGCTTACAAATAGGGATTTTTACAGCCACTTTTAGGCTATGCTTTATTTTCTATACTTTGATTTTACTTTGGTTTGAGAGAGACAAGTCTGAATCTCCCTTCGTCCGAGATCAGATCTCAAAACCTCTTGTTACTATTTCTATTTTATTGATGATTTATTCAGTTATGTTGATTGTTTCATTCTCCATGTCTGAGTAGATCCACTTTAGGTTCAAGGTTCTCATAAGGGGTTTCTCTGAATGCTAGGTTGATTAGTTTATTAGGATTCACCATCTGAATTAGTTCTTCACCATTGGTTGTGTTCAAAGCTAATTCTAGGTTGACGAATCTGGAACTTAGATCTTAGGATAATTGATTTGGCACGACTGTGCGATTAATTACCTGATAGAAACTTAGGTGAGCAAATTGATTATTCGCAAAGAGATTTGGTTTAATTGATTTGTGAACATATCAAACCTGATATTAAAGCTGATTTAGACTTTAGGATTCGCAAAAAGATTTGGAATTCCTAGGCTTTAGATTTAGATAATTCTCGCAACGACAGTTGGTTAATTATACCTTAGTGATTTGAGTTCAAGAACTGCGCTAAATCTGAATCCTGATTAGTTAGTTTATCTGCATTCATTGATTTCCTGAGAAATACTCTGAGCCTATATTTTCCCAATTGAATTACAACTCTTTTAATTTCTGCCCTGCTTTCAATTACATCTGTTTGGCTTAGCTTAATTCTCAACTATACAATCTATTGTGCATCTCTGTGAGTCTTTGTGGTTCGACTCCTAGCTATATTACAACTACTGCTTTAGTACTGTTAGGGTATTAATTTGAGCATATCACCCATATCGATAGTTACCAAAGATGTATTCTAATATATAATAAGCACAAATCATCCATCTGATTGTTAATTGAGTGTGAGATAGAGCTTACTGGTCCTTGACGTGTTGGTGTTTCTTACGAGGCTGAAAAGCTAAAGATCTAATCCATGAAGAGTATCATGTGTGTTACACTACTCATTCTCGATTAAAATTTTTTTTTTTACCCGAATGGTTCGATTTCGTGTCTGTCATTAATTTTTAAATTTAGGAATGGGAGAGTGAAACGAAAGTGCACAAATCGAAGTATCCGAATGGTTCGATTTCGTTAGTCTATTCATCCGAATGTAAACCGAGAAATAACATGCTAAAAGTGTCATTAATCATAGATACTTATGATTTTATCAATGTAAAAATTTATGGTTGGTGATCCGGTCGTCAAGTGCCGTGAAAATGTATGAGAATGTTTAACTATGATGAGCCTTTTGAGGACAGGAGCATGGTTTATAATCGGAGATTTCAATTAGATTACATGTAATCAAGAAAAGAAAGGGGGTCGAAAACGGTCTGAATCATCGTTCTTACCTTTTAAAACCATGCTCTCGAATTGTGGTATGATTCAATTCCCGTATAAGGGTAACTCCCTATCTTGGCTTGGTTATATGAAATCCGGAAGAATCCAATGTCGACTAGATAGAGCTATTGGTAATGAGGAGTGGCACCATCTATTTCTCACTCTAATGTGGAGTACTTGAAGTTATGGGGCTCAGATCATCGGCCAGTCTTGGCTAGGATCCAATCAAAATCGGGCATAGTTAAAAAAAGGTTTTAAATTTGATAAACGCTGGTTAGGCAAAGTTGGACTCAACGACACTATTGTAGAGGGTTGGGGATCTTTCGACGGCCTTGATTCGAGAGATTTCCACTCGAAAATAGGGAGTTGTCGTAAAGCAATATCTAGATGGAAGAGTTTAAACTCATCTAATGCAGCCAAGAAAATCGAGGATATCAAGCGTATACTTGAACAAGCTCAAACATACGACTCTTTCCCAAGTGAAGAGATCATGAATTTAAAATGGGAATTATGTGCTGCTTTCCGCGAAGAAGAATTATATTGGAAGCAAAAAAACCGAGTTATCTGGCTAAAGGAAGGAGACCGGAATACGAAGTTTTTCCACGGGACAACTAAACATCGACGGGCACGAAATAGAATTACAAAGATTAAAAAATCCTATGGATCGTGGGCAGAATATGAAGACGATATAGAGAAGGTAGCCACAGATTACTTCCAGAATCTTTTCACGACGTCACATCCAAATGATTTTCAGGAAGCCCTCTTGTACGATATCGCGCAAGTTTCCCCAGAGATTAACGCTTCCCTCACCCGGCCCCAACGAATGATGAGATAAAAAAAAGGCAGTCTTTTAGATAAATCCCGATAAAGCGCCCGGCCCGGATGGGATGACGGGTTTATTCTACCAGAAATTCTGGGAAGTGACAGCGAAAGATATAATTGATCTAGTAAAAGAATTCTTTGTCACATGAAGTTTTGACGCTCGTCTCAACCAAACCAATATCTGCTTAATCCCGAAAATAGAGAGGCCGGGAGAGATGACAGAGTTCAGACCAATCAGCCTTTGCAACGTAAGTTACAAGATCATCTCCAAAATTTTGTGTAAATAACTAAAGCGATTCCTCCCGAAGTTAATCTTGAAGACTCAATCAGCCTTTGTGGCTAGACGTCTGATCACAAATCCGATTTGAAAATCTAAATTGCTTGGAAGATTTGCAAATCTAAATTCGTGGCAATAAAAACGGATATGAGTAAGGTATATGATAGGGTGGAATGAAGTTTCTTGGAAACTCTAATGCTAAAAATGGGCTTCGTTGCGAAGTGAGTTTCATGGATCCGATTGTGTATATATGTCATCGGTTTCATACCAAGTCCTCCTGAATGGAGAGCCGAGGGGAAATATAAGCCCATCTCGGGTCCTTCGTCAAGGAGATCCCCTTTCACCCCTCCTTTTCATTATTCTTACTGAGGCCCTTATCGCACAGCTTCGAGGAGCGGGAGTGGAATGGGGTATAACGGGATTGAAAATAGCGCAAGCAAGCCCAGTGGTTTCCCATCTTTTGTTAGCAGATGATAGCCTCTTCTTTTGTAAAGCGGATGTCCTGCAATTTGCAGAGCTGATGAGGATCATAAATTGCTATGGAAGAGTTTCAGGACAACAACTAAATGTCTCAAAATCATCCATCCTTTTTGGAAGTAAAGTGTCCCCTGAGATCAAGACTGAACTCAAAAGGACTCTAGGTATTTCAAAGGAATGAGGTATGGGTATGTATATGGGCCACCCCGAACGGATTTGTGACTCGAAGAAACAGGCTTTCGCCTTTATTCAAGAACGCCTAAACAACCGAATTAACTCTTGGTCATCAAAGTTTCTATCAAAATGAGGGAAGGAAATCCTTATTAAATCGGTTCCTCAAGCTCTTCCGACCTTTGTCATGTCATGTTTCCTTCTACCCCATGAGATTATTAATAAACTCAAAGGCGTTATCTCGAAATTCTGGTGGAGTACCAAGCAAAATAATCGGGGTTTACATTGGATAGCATGGGACAAAATATGTATCCCCATTGATAAAGGCGGTCTGGGTTTTCGTGATCTCAAGAACTTTAATATCGCACTCATTGCGAAGCAATTATGGCGTCTTATCCAATTCTCGTCTTCACTCCTCGCCCGAGTTCTAAAAGGAAGATATTTTCGATACTCAACCCCAATGGAAGTGGGAAAAGCAAACTCCCCTTCTTATGGGTGGAAGAGCATTATGGCTTCTCGTAGTCTCCTCCAAGTCGGTCTAAAGAAATCGATAGGATCCGGTTTTAATACGAAAGTATGGCAGGACAATTGGATCCCAGTAATTCCTTCTAGACCAGCCTCAGATAATGGCATCGTATACATAGACCCGCTTCTCTATGTTGGACACCTGATTGACCATAATACCAAGGAATGGAGATTGGAGACTTTGTAGAACCTAATAGCCCATGAAGACATCTCGTTAATACGGAGTATAAAGCAAAGCCGAGGCTATAAGGCAGATGTGTTATGTTGGAATCATACAAAGTCTGGCATATACTCGGTAAAATCAGGTTATGCACTCGCAATTCAGCTGAAAGAGGAAGAAGAAGGCCCGAAACAGATCCTCGAGCCCAGTATTACACCTCTAAAAATAAAAGTCTGGACTTTGAAAACACCAAGGAAAATCAAACATTTCATGTGGCAGGCATTCTCGGGGTGTGTTCCCGTTTGTAGCAACCTGGCATATCGTCACTGCGGCACGGACAGGTTTTGTCCAAGATGTGGAGCGGAGGTGGAATCTATAAATCACCTCCTCTTCGAGTGTCCCCCAGCAATCCAGACATGGGCACTTTCAGGGATCCCATCCAGTCCAGGCTTTTTCCCGAGTGATTCTCTATACAGAAATTTTGATTAGCTCATTTGGCGTGCAAAGGAAGGAGGCGTAATGGAAAAATATCTAGAAGCTTTCTCGTGGATAATCTGATATATTTGGAAAACCATAAATGACAAAGCCTTTAATGGCAAGGATGTCTCTCCCGTCGACACCCTTCAACTCGCCACCCATGAAGTAGAAATTTAGAAAGTTGCACAAGTGGCCTCACCCCAAGGAGTTGAGAGAAGTGGTCCAAGCCCTCGATGCCAAATAGATGCCTCATGGGCATTCGATGATGCCCTGTTTGGGGGTGGTTGTATAATCGAGCTAGAGAACGGACGAAGAACTTTCGGTACCTTTGCGAAGGAAAGAACTTTATCCCCCTCTTCATGCCGAATTTAATACCTTATTATGGGCGATGAAGACCGTCTTGCAGCTAGGAGTACTAGTGATGAATTTTGAATCAGATTGCCTACAGATAGTTAAGGTGATCAATGAAAAGGAAGAATGGCATGGTTTGGCCTCGGAAATCGATGAATTCAATCATTTACATTCTACTTTTGTTTATATTGATATTTCCTTTATTTTTCGTGTTCTCAATGTCTGTGCTGATTCCCTTGCAAAAAGAGCTTAAGCCTGAGGTATTGTCTTTTCCCATGTAGACTCTTCGATTCCGATCTGAATGGCCTCCAAGACCACTCTATTAGAATCATCATAATAATATATGGAGCTTTTGACATTACAAAACAAAAAAAACACGAAATTTATGGACAACCTATAGAAATTCTTCTAGAATCTTATATATGTCGCAGGCTATGTTGCTTCAGTAAAATGTACATAGATTGTTGAATGATTCCTACAGAATATAGAATGGTTTCCGTATTCTTACATGAAGATTTATATAAACATGAAATTCTTTAACAATCTATAGAAATACTTCTATGTAGAATATTTCTTTTTATCCTACTTTTGTTGATTTGGACAGTGTATATATGTCAAAAGGTCCACTAACACATTCACTTGAGATTTTAATCGATGATCATCAAACAAAAGAGATTTGATTTAAGATTATTCCACCCAAGTTTTTATTATCCAATTTAATTCCTCTGTACATTTTTTTCTTTTTTCTTTTTTTCATTTCACCACAACCCAAAAATGAAATGCTCTTCAAATCCCCAAATCGATTCGATAACCCCTAACTCTCAACTACTCAACCTTGGGTGTTATTCCACTATCCCTGAAACCTCCGACGATGAATCCACCACCGCTGCTATTTTTCTGCATCTCCGCCATGTAACTCCTCACTTCCGTCTTTATCATCTCCTGCACCACCGTCATAAACTCAGCTCTACGTCCCACCACGACTGCTTCTCCTACATCGATTTTCATTTGGCTCTCAAATCGCGGAAACAGCAAAGTGCTGTAGCTCGAGCTCGTGTTCTTTGACTCCTGGCTGACGTCAGATCCGGGCAGTGACAGTGACAGGCTCAGTGATGTCGCCGGATCCTCCGACGACGAAGACGTTTCTACCGGCGGGACCGTGAACCCGCCGGACACCGGCATTGGCTTAAAAAGCTGAGCAGCAACCGGAGACCGCGGAGATGGAATCGTGCTCGAGTCACTGACGTCGATTCCGATGGGACTCTCCGGGCTCATATACAATCCAGTGTCCACCGGAGGAGCAGACTCAGAGCTCAAAGTTCTCCTCTTCTTCGGCCGATCCTGATCCTGATCCTCCTCCACTAAGTTAACATCTCCCCCTCCCCCTCCCCCTCCGCCGCATTTCCGCTTGAGCGTCGAGTTCCAGTGGTTTTTCACGGCGTTATCCGTACGGCCGTTGAGAAGACGAGCGATCGTCGCCCATTTGTTACCGAACTTGGCTCGAGCGGAGACGATCGTCTCGTCTTCCTCTGGCGAGAACGGCCGATGCTCGACCTCCGGAGATAACTGATTACACCAACGAAGTCGACACGATTTTCCAGATCGACCTGGAACCGATTTGCTAATAGCCGACCAGTTCCTCGGTCCGTATTTCTCCACCATCCTCCTTAGCTGTTCGTCTTCTTCTTGGCTCCACGGACCTTTTACCCGATCCGCCATTGAATCAATCAGATCTTTCAGAGAGAGTTTTTCGAAAATTTGTTTTGGTTTAGAGAAGAAGAAGAAGAAAGCTCAACAAGGGAGAAGAAGGTCGAGAAACTGAAGAGAGGAAAAAAAGGTATTTATACAGGGAAAGAAAGATTAGGGGAAAGTAACCGGTAACCGGTAACCGGTTGAGACGGTGGAGAAAGTCATGGCCCCATGGGCACCGCTTCTTCCACGCAAGCGGTTTTGGAAGTTTTGGGATACAGCTGTAGGTGAACACGTGTCGTGATCTCGATGCGTCTATGTGTCTCTCTTTGCTGTTACGATGGAGCGTGTGATACAGTCGAGGGTGTTAAAAGCAAGAGAGAAGTGAGGTCACGCGAGTGATAAGCGCGTGGGTTAATGTGGGAAGTTAAAGCGACAAAATCACGGAAACCTACAAGGAAAGCTCTGATATTATTCGCACAATCTGAGGTGAAAAATTTAGAAAGTTGTTTTAATTTTTGGGTTTGAAATTAAAATATCTGAAAATAAAGACGATAACGGTTAGGTTTGGCCGTTTGGGTAAAGACAGTTTTTTATGCATTTCTGACTTTTTGACTGGACAAGCCAGCCTGTATACCAATATATTTTTCTTTTTGAAGACACAAAACGCCTTTTTTATTTTATTTTGAAACTACATAAGTTTTAAAGTAGTTGCAGTTTTTGATACATTTAATGGACCAGGCAATAATAATAATGCCAGAATAAACGCGATCAAACAAAATTGTGATTGCAGTTTTTTTGTTTTTAATTAGTAGTTATCCAATATTAACTAATTTTCTTTAAAAACTACTTAGACTGGCTTTCGACCCAAAAAAACCAAAAAAAAAACCAAAACTACTTTTAGTTTGGCTAAAAAATTTCTGTAACTGTCTTGAACTTCTCTTAATTCTTCTAGTTTATATTTTTAACTGAAAAAAAAAAAAATCAAACGGCCTAATTCTACAATTTTGGGATATAATGTTGTCAGTTTTAATTAACACAGTTTTTTTTGGTTAAATGGTAAAGAAAATTCCATAAAAATACCCCAACTTTATTTCGATAAGTTTTTTAATACCTGAATTATTTTTGTTTTACCCATTTTAAATATCCAACTACAAACCGTGTGCTCATTTTACAACTTCACGTTAACAAAGATATACGGACCTATACACAGGTTGAAACAGTATTTATATTTAATAATAAAATATTAATAAATAAAAAATTACATTCAATTTTCAAAAAATTCCGAAAAATTGAAAAAAATCCAAAAAAAATCCAAAAAATAAAAAATTTAAGAAACAATAATTTTAAATTTTAAATAAAAATATATTATATTTTAGTTTTTGAATTTGTGAACTAAAATTTTCTAAAAACTCAAAAAATAAAAAAAATCCAAAACAATTCTCAAAAATTTATAAAAATTCAAAAATTTATGAATAACATCACAGTTAAAAAAACTTTAATATATATTATTGGTCTTCGTTAGACTTTATAAAATAATCACGTTTTGCCTGACACATCACAGTTAGACTTCCGAAACACAACACCAAAGTGTAGAGTCTAACATTTTCTTATATATATATATAATAGGTGTTTAGTCCGCATAAGGAATTTCATCAAATAATCATATTAGTTAGATTATTAAATTTGTTATCGATAATAATTCGAACACAAATATAACAACAATGTTACTTATGTAAACTTGATACCTCCGGTTTGGATCTCCGAACCGTTCTAGTTATCTAGACTGTTGACAAAAAAAAATATAAAACATATGATCAACCAAAAATAATAATAACCAATAATATTTATTTGTAAAAACTAACGAAGAACAATAATATTTATTAAGGTTTTTTTAACTGTGCTGTGTTATTCATGGATTTTTGAATTTTTATAAATTTTTGAGAATTTGTTTGGATTTTTGTATTTTGAGTTTTTATGTAGAAAATTCAAAAACTAAAATATAATATAATTTTATTTAAAATTTAAAATTATTGTTTCTTAACTTTAGATTTAAAATTATTTTCGATTTTTTTTTTTTGAAAATTTAATGTAAATTTTTAAAAATATATATTTTACTATTAAATATAATTATATTTCAAATCGTGTATATATCTGTTAACCGAGATGTTGTAAAACGAATACACGGTTCACAGTTGGAGATTTAAAATGGGCAAACAAAATAATTTATGTATTTTATTGGGTACAAAAATAATTCGAGTATTAAAAAGCTTATCGGAATAAAGTTGGAGTATTTTTATGGAATTTTCCCTAAATAGTATGTATTAAACCAAAGATTTGAAGTGATTTTGAGTTATAATAATTTTTTAGATGATTTGGGTCAATTTAGAGAATTGTTATGATTTGTTATTAAAATTTTATGCAATTTCATTTAAAACCATATGATTTGGATATTTATATTTTTAATTAAGAAATTCATCCAAAATTCCTTATGTAATTAAAATTATAATACTTTAAAATGTTTCCAATAACAAAAGATTTAAAAATATTATTTAAAATCACTAATTGAATAACATTAAATTTTAAGAGACATTTATAAATTTTACAACCAATAACACTGTTGTCATCATAACACAAATCAATTCAAATGTTTGTTTTGAATACACACCGTTTTAGCGATGAAATGGGGGTTCGAAATAAATGTACACGTTGATGTCAATTAAAAACCATATATACGAGAAAGGAAAGATAAATTTCATAATTCGAATTTATATTCTGTTTCATAAACTTGTTACAAAGAAACGGCCACAAAAGATAAAAGTGAGTGGTCGGAAATTTGTTTTTTTTTTTTTCTTTTTTCAAATTGAAGTTTGATGACATGGCGAAAAACGACAAAGAGAGTTGGCCAATTGAAATGTGAAATCATCACTTCCCATATTTGTTTTTTATTAATTAGAGCAAAAATCCAGCCTGTAATCTTTCAACAAACAACTAACTGTCGTCCATTGAGCGAACTGCCACGTGTCAGTTTTTTGGACTCTTTTGGAAAGATGTGTAACTGTCTCTAACGTCATTTGCACCTTCCCTCGAACGGTTTCCCAACTTTTATAAAAAAAAAACATATCTTTTTATTTAAAACATATGATTTTATTATATGGTAATACAATAAATTGATCATCCAACATATATTTTTCCTTTTTTTTTCTTTAATGTCAAATTAGTTATAAACAATTAAAAAAAAACGATTTTATGTCAATCATAGACGGATTTTTAACCATTTATGATAGAATTAATAATTATTGAATTACAAACTAACAAAAATCTTGATATATACATGCATGAACCGGAATAAAATAGGAATTTTCCTAAGCTTATCCAGATTAAGAACATCGACCACCCTGTCATATTCGTGTATAAATTTAAGATGTATGATGTTGAATTTTAATCGTATGTGAGAGTTAAGTACGGGACAAAGTTGTTTTCATAGCATTTATTTTATTTATAAACATGTTTAGTCTTTTCGGTTCTTAAGTAGTTAATTTTAGTAACCACTAACCAAATTTTTCTTAATGGTTGGTCCTTTCTTAATAATACTCTCTCATCAATTTATAAACAGAGTTGCTGTCGATTCGATTGCTTTCAATCTCACTTTACTCTAAATTTGTTCTTGTTGATTTGCTGAAGTAAAAACTTAACACAAAACAAGTATAGCGTTTCTCTAATAACTATGGGAATATCTCTATTCAGGATCGACACCTAAAAATCCACTATACGAACTTGATTACAGAAAGTTCTCGATTGAGAGAATACAAGATTGATCAAAGAAGTCTAATTAAAGAAAGAAGACAACAACGTCACAAGTTGTTATGCTTCCTCTCTCCTTAAAACAACTTGATCTTTAGAGTTTGGATCCATTATAGCTCACTGATATTGTTTAACTAATAGATTTGACCAAATCCACCTAAATCATGAACCAGATTATCACAAGAGAACTAAAATTGTTTGATGTGTTACGAAACATATATTATTGGGTCATCATGTACTTTAGATGTACACCTAGTTAGATTTCAAATATGCACGTGAACAGAAATGTGGAATTATTATTATTCCAATAATTCTATGTATATTGAAAATTTGTAATTAAAATATTGGTAATATGTTGTTGTCAAAAGGAACAAGAGACGGTGCACGATGCGAATATAAATATATATTGCGAGACCTAATTAATAATTAAATGTTATTATTTGCTGTTTGTCGTTACGGCCATGCTTCGATTGTCGGGTTTGTTCCTCTAATTTTCAACTACTTTTTTTTTTCTGTAATGTTTCGCTTACATAAAATCGTTCAATATATTTTAGATAACAATGCTGTTTATAACTAACAGAAAGATAATACAAACATACGGTCGTAAATTAGTCGGTGTGTGAGAGGAAAACAAAAAAAACAAATGTATGTTGACTGAAGTTCATTGTGTCATTCGAATTAATAGACAAATTACGAATTCCCTATATATTCGTTTAACGTTTTGTGGAATTTTATATGAATGGAAAATTGTATAATCTAAGCTGTTTAGCAACAAACAAAAAATTGTATAATCTTTGTCACAGAGAAAAAAAAAATCATATATATATACGCGTTAATATTTGCAACTTGTGATTAATTATTCGAACGAAATTGTAGGTAACAATATTGCTCGTATTATTATAACATGGATAAACTGCATGTAGTCGGGATATATAGAAATGATATTTAAGGATATTAACAAATTAGAATGGGAAAACTTTCTATCCGCTTCCTTAGGTCGTTAGACCAATATTTATATGTACAAGGGAAAACCTCAAACGAGAAAGAGAATATATACACAATATATATACTTAGATATATGGAATATATCCTAATACCCCCCTTCAAGTTGGAGCATACAAGTTTGCTATGCCCAACTTGAGTAAAAAACCATCAAATTCCTTTTTTCCCAATGCTTTAGTAAGAATGTCCGCAAGCTGGTTGTTTGTAGACACATGAACCGGCTTGATGAGTCCTCGAATAATGTCATCTCGAACAAAATGGCAATCCAATTCGACGTGTTTTGTACGCTCATGAAACACATGATTGACACTAATATGCAAAGCAGGCTTACTATCACAGAAAAGTGACATAGGTTCCATATGGTCCATTCCCATTTCTCCGAGCAATGCTTTTATCCACCGAAGCTCGGCGGTAATCTCTGTCATAGCGCGATATTCAGCCTCTGCCGAGGAACGAGACACCGTGGCTTGTTTCTGGCACTTCCACGTGATGGGAGATGAACCAAATTGGACAATATAACCCGTTAGAGAACGCCTAGTTAAAGGGCATGCTGCCCAGTCCGAGTCACACCATCCGCTAACATGAAAATTTTCCTCAGCTCTAAGCAGAATACCTTGTCCAAGAGTTCCCTTAAGATAGCGTACCACCTTCAAAGCGGCAAGCCAATGTGCATCCTTCGGAGTATGCAGAAATTGAGAGAGAACATGAATAGCATAAGCGAGATCAGGGCGAGTTGCAGCAAGGTAAATGAGACGTCCCACCAGTCGTCTATAACTCTCCGGATCAGCAAGCAATGGTCCTTCGGCCAGACTCAATTTGTGATTTTGATCGATAGGTGACCCAGCCGGTTTACACCCAAGAAGTCCCATCTCTGCAACAATATCAGTAGCATATTTTCGCTGACAGAGGTAAATTCCCGACGGACTACGAGCCACCTCTAAGCCAAGAAAATATTTAACGGCGCCCAAATCCTTCATACGGAAGCAAAGAGACAAGTAATCTTTAAATGCTTGAATCGCCGTAGGAGAGTTGCCAGAGATAATGAAATCGTCAACGTAAACCAAGATTCGCAGCGAGATATCATTTTTCGAGTACACAAACAGAGAGTAATCGGAACGAGCTTGAGTAAAACCATAAGCAAGGAGAGCATCGGCAAGTTTGGCAAACCAGCACCGAGGGGCCTGTTTTAAACCATATAAAGATTTTAGTAGGCGACATACTCGTGTTTCACCCTCAGGGCAAAAACCAGGAGGTAGTTTCATGTAAACTTCATCATGTAAATCACCGTGAAGAAATGCATTATGTACGTCCATTTGGTGAATCGCATGATTCTTCTTAGTTGCAAAATCCAAAAATATGCGAACTGTTTTCATCATAGCCACCGGGGCAAATGTCTCATCATAGTCAAATCCTTCCTTTTGATGATTACCGAGAACAACGAGACGAGCTTTATACCGTTCAATCGAACCATCAGATCGGTATTTAGTGGTAAATACCCATTTACATCCAAGAGCTTTCTTATTGGGAGGTAGATCTTCAAGTCTCCAAGTTTGTAATTCTTCGAGAGAATGATACTCGGAATTCACAGCTTGCCCCCAATGCTTATGTTTCATTGCTTCTTGAAACGAACGTGGTTCAATATTCGTCGTCAAAGCCATCAAAAAATTACAATGGTTAGGAGAAAAACGGGCAACCGAGACATAGTTAGAAAGGGGATGAGCCGAACCTGAGGATAGCGGAAGAGCGGATGAGTTTGAGTCGAGAGAGAGTGAGGGACTATGACCGGAAATCGTATCGACAACAAAATCGCGAAGCTTGACATTCCGAGTTTTATTTCGGTGACCTCGGCCGAGAGGTTCAACTGCAGGGATCTCCACAATGTTATCATCAACACGTACTGGGGAAGGCATGACCAATTCTGTTTGAGGAGCAGAATCAGAATCAACGGAAACATAGTGGTCATCATTGTCGGTGGAAAACGGAGGAGACGCAGAAGTAGATGGATCAAGAGTGGGAATGGCAACGGATTCGTCTTCGACACTATTCAATAATGGAGGAGAGAGTAGATGATCATTTACACTCATAGGAGATTCAGAGTGAGCAAACGGAAACACCTTCTCGTGAAAAACAACATCGCGAGACGTAAAAACGAGCTGACGCTCCAAGTCATACAATCTCCATCCTTTCTTGCCGTAGGGATAACCTAAGAACACACATCGACGACTTCGAGAGGCAAATTTATCTCCTTTATGGTCAAGATTATGAGCATAGGCGAGGCACCCAAAAACCCGCAGGTGTTTGTAACTGGGAGCATGACCATACAACCTTTCGAATGGGGTTTTATTCTGAAGTAAAACGGATGGAGTTCGGTTAATGAGATATCCAGCCGTGAGAATACATTCTCCCCAATAATCAATCGGAAGATTTGCGTGAAACCGGAGAGCCCGAGCAACATTTAAGATGTGTCTATGCTTTCGTTCGACACGCCCGTTCTGCTGTGGGGTATGAACACAAGACGTTTCATGGAGGATACCTTGTTCTCGAAAAAACTGTGTCAGACATAAAAATTCAGTCCCGTTATCACTCCGTATGGTTTTAATCTTCTTATCAAATTGGCGTTCAATCATAGCCAGAAAATTGCGAATCTGTTGTGAAACCATTGTCTTATCAGCGAGAAGATAAAGCCAAACGGCCCGAGAGCAATCATCCACAATCGTCAAAAAATATCTTGAACCACAAAACGCCGTTGTACGATATGGTCCCCACAAGTCAACATGTATTAAATCAAAAATTGCGTTTGCATTATTCGAACTGTCTGGAAAACATTGTCGAGTTTGTTTAGCTCGAAGGCACACATCACACTGTTTAAGTAAAAGCTCAGTACTACTAGAAGAACTACTAACTCCGGGGACAATTCCGGTGATATGAGACGAAGGATGGCCTAGACGGTGATGCCAAAGAATCATATCCGTACTCACACTAGTCTGAAACGCAGCCATTGTCTCTATGCCACGAAACCGGTATAGTCCCTCTCCCTCTCGTTCACCCGCTCCAATCAGCATCCTCGTAGTGCGGTCCTGCAAAATCATCAGCTTATCAGTAGCCTGACCCACCAGAAAATTATCTGTAACAAGTTGACCAAACGAAATCAGGTTTGTATGAAATCCTTCAATAAAGAAAACATTCTTCAATGATAAGTTGGATGTTAAATGGACCGTCCCCTGTTTTGATGCACACGCATCCGAACCAGCAGGTAATATAACCGGGAGAGGGGAAATTTCTCGGAGATTATCCAACACGTCAATACATCCTGTCATGTGATGTGTGGCTCCAGTATCTAATATCCACAACGATTGATTTTTCTTACCACCAGAATTCGCAACAGTTTTGCCGGCGTTAATCATGCGTTGAACGACACTCCATTGTTCATCCGAAAGCCCAGCCAAACCGACCCTATCGCTGTCCGTGATCATCGCATTGGAGCTCACCGCAGCGGAATTAGCGGCTGGGATTTGTTTCAGGTTTGCTCTAGGAGGGAAACCGCGTCCACGTCCTGTTGAAGATCCCCTGCCCCCAACTCTGTTTCGCGGTTTATCAGGCCACCACTCTGGAAATCCAATTACTTTGAAGCATGAGGTTGCTTCATGTCCCATCTTGCCACACGCTGTGCATAAACGAGCCGGATCGCGATTGCTAGAACCACCTCGGAGACCCTCGAAACCTGAATCAGTTCTGGAAATTTCTCTGGTCCACACCGGAGAAGGTTGACGAGAAACTGGAGAAGCTTGAGAGGCAAAACCCATCACGACAGCTTCTGGAGTTGCATTGAAACGAACCATTTCATTTTGCAAGATAGTTTGATATACACTATCGAGATCCGGAAGAGGAGTGATGGCACACAATTGAGATCGAATAACTCCATGAGTCGACTCATCAAGACCCGAGAGAAAATCATGAACACGGAGAGTTTCTGTCTCCTTATCATGTGCCGCGTTGAGATCGCACTCACACTTCCCACACGTACATCGTTTGGAGGTCATACACTCCCCAATCGCATCCCAAATTTTGGTTAGACGACCAAAATAATCATCTATCGAAGAGCCGTTCTGCTTACATGTAGCTAACGAGTTTCGTAATTGTTGCAAGCGAGCACCACTCTTCACAGAAAACCGTTTCTTGATGATATCCCATAAATCCTTAGCGATTTCACGGGTGGAGATGGATGAGCGAAGCTTCGGCTCAATCGTGAGCTTAATCCAACCAACGAGAAGATGATTGTTGGCTATCCAATCCTCAAGATTCGCAGCTCCATCCACTGGTTTTGGAATACCGCCATCCAGAAAACCAAACTTTTTCCTTGAACTTAAAGCCATACGCAAATTCCGGGCCCATTCATCATAATTCACACCATTAAGAAGTGGCTGTGAAATAACCGCACCGGGATTGTCTCCCGACGTAAGATCGTATGGTGATATCGTCTTGTATGTAGCTTCGGTAGGAACTAGAGTTATCGTAGGGTCGGAGAGAACACAGCCGAGAGGCGTGAATCGAAGTAATAAACCAAGAGAGAGAGACGAAGCTGGTCGAGAGACTAGCTTAGCCGCACAAGAAGAAAATTAGGTCTTTAGATCTCTGGCTCTGATACCATAACAAATTAGAATGGGAAAACTTTCTATCCGCTTCCTTAGGTCGTTAGACCAATATTTATATGTACAAGGGAAAACCTCAAACGAGAAAGAGAATATATACACAATATATATACTTAGATATATGGAATATATCCTAATAGATATTGTTGCTTTTCATAATTGGTTCAAACAAAAATCATTCGATATTTAAACTCAGATGTGGAATACTTGAACATATCACACGGTTAATTTGTAGTCTTTAGAAAGTTACTCTTTGTGGATATTTTGGTAGGTTATTTTTAACTGTTTGTGGACGATTATTATACCTCCATATATAGAATAGCTTTGATGTAATTCTACGTTTGTTCAAGATCAACGTTCCATTTTTGATCAAGACGTGAGCAACACCCTGATTCAGAGATGGGCATCTGTCAGCCATTCCCATACGACGTCATCCCGATTGAGATTTAAAGCTACTTAGACTCTTAATTTTTGTTGATTAATATAATTTCACATTTCAACAAAATAAAATAAAATGGAACAGACAAATTCATATCAATCTTGTATGCCTAATCATTTATTTTTCACAAACACACATAAACTTATAATTGTTTCTTCAACTACACAAGTTAAACATGTCTAAATGTCCCACCTTTGTTCTTGAGGTTAAATGAGCACTTAGTTTTAGTTTTATTTATCAATATGATTCAGTTTATTTGGCGTGAACGCAACGCTCGGATCTTCATCAATATAATTTCTCCTCTGATTCTCATCAAAGCTTTGGTGGAGATGACAATTTGAAACCGACTGGCGACTACTTTCCTTCCCTCTGCGGGATAGCAACTCTTCATCTCTCTTTGAATTGTATTTTGGTTGTATTTTTCATCCGATTTAAAACAATCTCTATCTTGCTTGGTTCCAATTATAGCTTAGTACATATGGTAAGTTGTAAAAGTAAGTTATTTGTATAGCTCTTGTAGTATGTAACCTCTATTTTTTGGTATAAAATCTTAACATTAAAACCAAAAAAAAAATGATTCAGTTTTATGAAAAAAACTCTTCACTTCTTCATCCTTTTTTTTTTTTTGCTTTTTCTTTGAAAAACCAGATCTTGTTACTTGTCAGCTTACATATGCAAAAGGATCTAAGGGATCGGATATTGTTTTGGGGGGGGGGGGGGGGGGGGGTAATATGTAACTCATAGTCTCAACAGAGTGCTGAAAAAGGGTGAAAGTAGGATAGAGAATGGAACATTATGCATACAAGACTGAATTTGTTTTCAATATCTGATTATAACATGGTCACGAACAATAAAATTTGAATCCCATTGTTATATAACAACCGTTATAAAATATATATATATATATATATATATTATGCATACAAGACTGAATTTGTTTTCAATATCTGATTATAACATGGTCACGAACAATAAAATTTGAATCCCATTGTTATATAACAACCGTTATAAAAAATATATAATCTTAACATTAAAACCAAAAAAAAAATTGTGTTTTATTTAAATAAATTGTGTTTTATTTAAATATAAACTAATAAATACAACCGTTATGTTTTATTTAAAAAATATATATATAATCTTAACATTCTCATCAAAGTTTTGGTGGACATGACAATTTGAAACCGACTGGCGACTACTTTCCTTCCCTCTGCGGGATAGCAACTCATCATCTCTCCTTAAATTATATTTTGGTTGTATTTTTCATCCGATTTAAAACAATCTCTATCTTGCTTGGTTCCAATTATAGCTTAGTACATATGGTAAGTTGTAAAAGTAAGTTATTTGTATAGCTCTTGTAGTATGTAACCTCTATTTTTTGGTATAAAATCTTAACATTAAAACCAAAAAAAAAATGATTCAGTTTTATGAAAAAAACTCTTCACTTCTTCATCCTTTTTTTTTTGCTTTTTCTTTGAAAAACCAGATCTTGTTACTTGTCAGCAGAATGGAACATTATGCATACAAGACTGAATTTGTTTTCAATATCTGATTATAACATGGTCACGAACAATAAAATTTGAATCCCATTGTTATATAACAACCGTTATAAAAAAAAATATATATATATATATATATATATATATATATATATATATATATATATATATATTATGCATACAAGACTGAATTTGTTTTCAATATCTGATTATAACATATATATATGTAAACGAAACCTTCCCCTCGGGTTGTTTTGCATCATCAAAATTAAAAAAATGCCGAAAGAAAGGAAAACAAAGGAAATAAACAGATAGTGGAGGTAAGGTAGGTGGATATACGTTTGCTATAGTCATCATTCATAAAGAAGTTGTCATTTTTTATCGAGTCTCGGATGAATTGCTTCGTCGGTTTTCCTTCCTTGTAACATCTTTATCCCGGGTTTTCGAAGGAATCGTGGACCTCGGGCATGTTAGGTCGGCGGACTAATTCTTTTCGGTTAAGTCGTCCGGTTTGGTCCTTTAGTGAACGCCACATGATATCTAGGAAAACACCCAGGTCACAATCAACAATATAAGACATTTTCGATTACGGTAACTTGTATAGAACAAAGGGAAGAGGAAGGGTGAACAATGGAGATTAATCAGTGAGGATGAGCCTTATGAGGACTCATAGTTCACTTCCAGACATTATGCGAGTTACTATCATGAAAGTCTAATCCTACAATAAGCACAAGCAAATCATCAATCAAGTACGCACATTCACCATGATCACCACCACTTCCACTTAACACACCACAATTGGTCCACGACCATCACAAGCCCATTCCTCCACATGATCCCATCTTTCCGAAGAAACGACGTGTCACACAAACTTTCTTGAGATTCGCCATAACCTCTCGGCGTTGAGAACTGGTGCCCGTTTGGCGCCCCATTAGCCCCATCAAACAATATCCGTACCATGAGTGTCCCACTCGCCATGTGATGGGCTCACAATTCCAATTAACGACACCAAGTAATATCGGATTACATTAGATCCCCTTAATATACTCTAGGTTCAAGACTCCAAACACGACTCATACCAAGTTGTAACAATGGTCTACTATCTTCACAATCAATTTACCATGTTATTAATGTTCGATAGTCACTAGATCAGATTTAGATAACGTGCAAAACAAGTAAAAACAATAATAATAAACCCTAAAAGCAGATCTAAGATAGCCTAATTAATAACAAATCTAAGAATATGATTGTATATATATAATATAGTCAATTGGCAAATGAATCAGATAGCACGCTTAGTGGAAAGTTACGATTTAAGAAAAGATTTATCAAAAACAATAAAACGAGTTTTGAAAGAAAATGAGGGGCAACGAATTCTCATCTTGGCACCAATAGAGGCGACAGAGGAGAGAAAGGGAAATCATCATCGGAAATCCATGGAGGAGCTCGGCGAAGGAGGAGGAGGCGGAGTGGACATCTCACGGCGAGGAGAGAGAGAGGAGAGAAAAGTATTTAGGGTTTATGGAAAAGAGAGAATGAAAGATTAGACGGGTATTTATACATAAATTATTCTCCCGAAAAGAAAAGGAAAATAAAAGAAAATGAAGATTTGAGATTATTTGAAAATGAAATATAACCTTTTGGTTGAGAATAAAATAAAAAAAAAAAATTAATTGCTGAAATATTCCGAAAAGATTATTAAATCGACTTAAACCGAAAATCAGAAAACAAAAACATACCGATTTTTAAGAACTGAAGATCAGGATCTTTCATTCCTAGTGTATATGTGATGCATGAAGTACAATCTTATGACTTATAAGAACACTTTGTTTAACAAAGAAATCAAATTTTCATTGAATAACGACTAGAACGAAATATATTATCTGCCTTCACTTGTGCATTCATACATCTTTGTAGTCTATAGAAAGTTACTCTTTGTTTGGCATCACTTCAAATTTTAGTGTGTTTTTTTTTTTTTGCTATACAACCCGAGGGTTCAGTAAATTATCCGTTAAATCCATTTGATTCTTATTCGTTTTGTTTCAAAAAATCTAGATACTTGAATACAAAACATATATAAAATATTCAAAAATATAGTATATGTTGCAAAACAATACAAATCACAAACACATAAAAAGTTTAGATATTCGTAATGATTCAATAAGACAAATGTTAAAATATCTGTCGGAGGTTATTTGTCAATTTTCGTGAAATAATCAACCAATGCGTGACACGTAAATATGAAGCTAATCAGCCTGGCGCGTATGGCATAGCTCGAACCGGGAACGTGCCTTGTCAAGTAACATTTGTAAATACTTTCCATCCTTAACATATGGAGAGGGAGACTTCCTTCTCTTGATACAGTAACTTAAATTCAAGCAATTAAATCATCAATTGACATAGTGAGTCCAAAGATTATTCCGATCATGACTCAAACCCTCCTAGATCTTGAATTCACCTTTAATGGTGGCTATGAAAATTTACATCAACTTGACTCACAAAGATCTTTCTAAACAACATATTGAAACTGAACCGTGGATTCCTTGTCACCATAACGTAATCATTCTTTGTCACCATAATTCCTTGTTTTATAACCAGTTTCGGAGTCTAAATCTAACTTAAGCGTCAGAAAACCTTCGAAATAACTAATATCGTTTTTTGAATGTACTCTAACCGTTTGCTTATGTTACTGGTCCGTCTCCACGGAGATAGTTGAAGACATATATATATATATATCTTCTTAATGGAATGAGATTGGGGATGGTCTAATATCATTAATGTTTGTATTTTGTATATTTTTGAAATGCATTGATGATAAGTTAAAAAAGTATCCAATAAATGTAGATTTAAATTGAAAAAATTTGAAAAAATGTCTTCACATGAGTTTATATTTTGAAAACTACACCATTTTTTTTTATAACTACACTTATTTAAAAATTTAAATGACCAAAGTAACCTAAATAACAATTATACTAATTTAGATATTTAAATCATGAATTTTATTCAAATAAATACTAAAATATATTTACAGATCTAAAAACATACTAACTTTAGCAATTGATGTTTAAATTGATAAAATTATTTGCGAATAAAAATACATCAAAAACAAAATTTGCAAAATGTCAAATCATCAAGCTGAATATTGTTTACCTTCCTCGCTGTTTTTAAACTCTTGACTTTTTTCACATTTCTCGTTTTTTGTAAAATCTTCAAGTTTTCATCAAGTCCTCTTACTCTTAGCTTAGCTTTCACATCCAAAAGCTCTGAACTAAGCTTTTCAAAGCCATTGTTTAGAATTTCTTCAAATTCTGTCATACACGCCTCAAAATAGTCTTTTGATAAAACTTCTACGCATGGGACAACACTTTTCTTCTTTGATTTCAAATTGTCCGGATATGTCTGCTCTGTTTCTGCCTTTCTTTTTCCATTACTTTCTTTCTGAAACTTGTACTCCATCTCTAACAGAACATATGAAAAAGAAAAAAAAAATCAAATCAAATTTGTGTTAACTTTCAATAAGCAAATCATCTATTACAAGAAAGAAAAAAGAATACGTCAATCATCTATACAATAAGACAATTATCCTACCTCGAGCAGACAGTTAGACATACATCTAATTATGGACTACTAAGTTTGATAAATTCCTAATATTCATCATCGATTAAGCAAAATCGGAATCTCAGGTAAAGAGTAAATCATTGACTTTTCTTTCACGAGCCTTTGGACTAATAAAATCGACTATTTTCAAGCGTGTTTGTCTATTAACTTGGCTTGACTACGTTACTTATTTATATGTTGTTGATGCTACATAGATAAACTCTTAGCAGTGAAGCAACGAAGCAGCTACTTTTCAAAAAAGAAATTAAAGCAAAGTCATTTATGTACATATCAATAGATATAGGCATTAAAAATAGAGAGAAGGACCAGAGAGAGTACCGTTGCTCTGTTTTTTTTAGAAAACTGAAAGAGAGTACCACAAGTCGAAGGATCTCCGTTCCTCTGCTTTTTTTTAGAAAACTCAATTGTTGATGAAACTGTTTACATAATAACATGTTTATATAAGACTAATAAAAGTGTTTTTTTGTAGAGATAAAGTTAAAAATATTTTAAAGATTTATCCAATTATAAATTTAAAAATATTAAGTAATTAGATATCTTTATCTCAAATAAAAAATAATCATAATATTAATTATTTCGAATTTTTATTTCCATTAATTAAAAGATGTTATTTCTAATTAACTTTGGTCAAAAAGTCTTTTTAGTTAAACCAGTAGTGTAGTTTTAAAAACAAAATAAAAAACAGTGTATTTTACTAATTCAAAAACTTAAATAGTGTATTTTTGCCAATTATCCCATTTGAATTAATTCCATAAATCACGTCATATCAATTCTTGTTCATAAATCACAACATTTTAATCTTTCACATTTTCACTTTCTCTTTATTTTGTTTTCAAAAGTTTTAAATAGTATTTTAAATGAAGGTGCTTTTAATTCTTGTTATATTTCAAGTTAAAAACACGTTTCTTTTTTTTCTTTTTTTTTCTTTTCACCATATTAATCTTTGGGATTCTTGCATGTACGGAAAACATAGTTTATGTACTAACATTTTACAAAAATTGGAAAAATATGTAACATTTTGTGTACTGTTTACACGTTAATTTTTCAGTCGTACTCATGTATAGTATTGCGCGAATCAATGGTGTACAATACACGTACCAATAACAATCAGAGACAAAATCGTTTTTTTAACATAAAAATTTTACTTATTTTTAAAAAATTTAGAAAATGTTAAATCTCAAATTATGTTTTGATTAGATAACACTGGATGAAAATACTTCTTAATCTTTCAATATTTATTCATTTGTTAGTTTGTGTAATGAACTTTTTTTTTCCTCTTTAATTTATGATTTTCAGTATATTTTTTATTCCAAAATGAAGCGGTCGGAAAAGACAAAAGTATCCCTTGAAAGGTATTCATTTGTTAGTTTGTGTATTTGGATAGACAAAAGTATCCCTTGAAAGGTATTCATTTGTTAGTTTGTGTATTTGGAAAGACAAAAGTATCCCTTGACTTTTTGACCGACAACACTATTTCAAATTTAGCCGCTTATTCGCCGACTAAAGACTTTCCGTACATATCAACTACACGTGTTGAGTTTTTCTTTTGAGATACGCACGTGTATACCACTCACATGTACGTGTGCATCTAAACCGGTAAATGGTTTAATCGGTCAGAATCCAGTAGCATAAAAACGATTTATGAATGGGCCGTCTCGCTAACTTTCGGCCCAAAATTTGTCGCTAAATGACGTCATCTTAAATTCTCTAGACACCAACGGTCAAATATTGATTTTTGTTTTCGATAATGTTGGCGATCTTTACTTTTGGGTAGCTGATCACATGGAAATATCACTAATGATTTTGCAGGCTTAGTTGCAGGCTTGATTCGAGAGTTAGGGTTTAAAAAGTCACTAATGATTTTGAAAGTTCGACTTTTTATAGGCTTTAAGCTTTTGTTTATTTGTAAGTGGGCTCGTGAGATTTACATTTATTGTTTTGTCTTCTTAGCTGATAGGTTTAGGGTCCGAATAGAAAAAACGGATCAAGCAGTGGATCAAGCGGATCAGGCGGAACAAATGCGTATCAAGCGGATCAGGCGGAACAAATGCGTATCAAGCGGATCATGTTGAACAAGTACGGATCAAGTGGATCCAACGGTTCAAAATATAATGTTGAATGGTGAAAACGGATAATAAACTGTTCAAAATATTGTACATATTTATAATAATTTAAATTAAATTTAAAATTGTTATTATATTTAGATTATAATTATCTAAATAATATAAACAAAATTGTTTCTAATTTTTGAAATAACAAATAAAAATATGTAATTTAAAATTATAAATTATGTAGAGGATATAAAAAAATTAAATGTGGTATACAAAAATAAAATGAGAATTATAAAATAAGGGAGAAGAGAAGTAATAATTAATTAATTTCAATAACTAATAATATAAATCAGAATTTTTTTAGCTAATAATTGTTTTTTATTAAGTGTGGTAGTGGATGAAATATTCCATTATTCTAGTGTGATTAACCTAGGCCTGAGAAAAATACATGGAATTGAATAACCGAACCGAATTAGGAGGTACCGAACCGAACTGAAACAAACAAAATACCCGAACGAATCCTAAACTCTTATATGTGAAGACATCCTTTTTTTTTAACAAGACAAGTAATGCAACACAATCACTTTATAATGTTGAATGGAAAAAATTAGATGGTTCATTCTTTTAATCAGTACGGCCGCTTTTGTTCCACTCTCCATTCGAAGCCTTTGTATAACTCAAAAGACCATAGAGTAATAAAGAGACCATATGTTGGATTTTCCAAGGATTCATATTCATTATTGATGATTACAACTTTGGTTTTTGTAACGGAAGTGATAATTAAGCATGATCACGGTTACGGTTAATACGGTTAAGGTTAGATTTTTTTTTAACCTTAACCATAACCGTTTTAATATACGGTTAAAACGGTTATGATTAAATACGAGTCCGGTTATTACGGTTACGGTTAGATACGGTTACGGTTACCTGATGACAATAAATGGTTAATGTCATGATTTATAATTAAATAATTATAAATTTGATAAACTAGAATAATAAAAAATAAAAAAAAATTATTAATATTCTTTTTCTAATTTTTTGTTGGTTTGTTTATATTTTTCTTTTGTTTTTCTATTTATTTTTTCTTGTTTTGCTTAAATCTCTTATGGTTATTGATGATTTTTTGTTAAGAACGTGAGAGAAAAATATTATCGAGAAGAAGATAATAAACTCTTTTATAGAAATAAAACAACAAATAATTGAGCATTTATTGCTTCTTATTTTATGTGCAATATTCAGAAAATCAAACATTGTGAAACATAGGGAGTATATTTCTTCATAAAACTGTTTTGTTAAAATATTTTTTATATTTGTTAGAAAAATATTAATTAGTCTAGCACATTTAAGTTTTAATTAATATTTTTATTTGTTAGATTTGTATTTGCTATTGATAAATTGATTATATATAATTTTCTTTGAATTTTTAAATTTTCAGAAATAGTTATAATTATTAGTATATATAATTTTATTTTTAAAACGGTTACGGTTAAAATTTTACGGTTTAACCTTGCAGTTAACCAACAGTTTTGATACGGTTACGGTTAATTAACGGTTACGGTTAATAATGTTTTTAACCATAACTAATATATTTTTACGGTTAACGGTTACGGTTTTTAACCGTTTGACACGGTTACGTTCTGGTTACGGTTTGAAAACGGTATGGTTACGGTCCGAAATACGGTTACGGTTCCATTTTGGTCATGCCTAGTGATAATGCGATGTTTCCATTGATTGCTGATGTTAAGAAATTTTACTAAATTAGCTTATTTGATTTTAAGTTGTATACATCAAATATTTGAGGTGTAGAGCCACGCGTTTCCTATCTTTTCCCCCGTAGATTTTTCTTCGATTTCAAGAATTCTTAGCTCGACACAGATTTCAAGAATTCTTAGTTCGGCACAGAAAAATAAAAGACCGAGAAGCTCATATTAAACTTTAAAATGCATTAATTGAACACTTGTGATCTGAATATATTAATTCTAAGAATTAATACAATGTAATTTATTTCTGGTATTTTTATTTTATCTATTGTAATAATTTTTTTATCGAATGTAATATTATATCGAATTTTAAGTTGATTTATTTTACGAATAATTACTATTTATCATAATTATTGAAAAATAAAGAGAATTTTAAATTTAATAATATAATAATAAAAGTTATTTTTTTAGTGTGAGATTTGGTGTTGTAGTTGGAGATGAAATAAAATACTATTCACTTTTACACCAAATTTGACAGTATTCACCGCACCAAATTTGGTGATATGGTTGGAAATGGCCTTAAGATTTTATCGTTCTTTCTGTTTGTTTCTATCTTCGCCATTCTTTTGTTCCGATTATCCGGCTTGTAACATGTTCCGATGCCCAATTTTTGGAAGTTTAATAATAATTTTTTTTTTTTTAAACATCGAATATTTGATAAATCTTTGGAACGTTATAGAACTTTTTCATCTGCATGTGTCTGTAACATCAGAGGATGTTTGCCTTATTATGTTATGCCTTAAGAGGAAAGATTAATTCCTAACATTTTATGATTTATGTTTTAAGTGTTTTTTTTAACGCTGATTTATTATTTTATTATAAACTAGAATGTCATCCGCGGACATGTTAACTTTTTTATATATATATTTTGTTTTTGATAGTTTAATACTTTACATATATTATTTTAAATATTTTTTTTCTTATAAAAGTAGAAGGTGTTTGTAAATTTTTTATCTTTTACGTTTGTTGTCAATTTATGCAATTAATTTTTTTTTAAAGTTTGTTATTTTGCGTTTTTATAGAAGAAAACATTAGGAATCTCTAATAATTCATTTTAATTTTAATTTATATCAATTAGAGTGTATTAATTATATGTTAATTGCTGTCGCAAAGTTCATTTTTGAAGTAGTTACATTAAAGCGTAATGAAGGCACCAAAGAGATAAAAATACACTAAAAGAGTTGTTTTGTTTTAGAGTTATTGTGGAAGGAGGTTGAGAGTTCGGTTCTGAAGCATATGTGGCGGATGTTGGGTTTATCCTTACTTAGAATTAGATATTGTGCTTTGGGATGAAGCTAATTGCACCGAATTTTAGGTTTGTGGGTCTTGTCTTCTTCGAGTAATATTGTGTTTTTTCGTTTTATATTTTTTTGTTTTATTTTTAGTATTATTTCCAATATTGTTGATGTACGATTCTAATCCTCATTATTGTGTAAAATATGTTTCTAATTCTTAAGTCTTTTTGTTTCCAATTTTTAAGTAATAAGTTTTCAAGTGTAGATAAATATGATAATATAACATACATATCCAAGTATTGATTTATTATGATTTTTCACATATTTTTCATTTGCATCTTGTGTCCAGGCCCGACTCTAGGCAAGTGCTGAAGGTGCAAATACACAGTGACAACCTGATTTTTGTAAGATTTTGTCATGTTTGAAGGTTTTATTTGTAAATATTTAAGGGTTCTTTATAAAAAAAAATTGTTTATACGCCTAAAATTAGAATTTTTTAAAAATATGCACAGGGTCCACTTTATTAGTGAGCCTGTCCTGCTTGTGTCATGTAGTAGCCGAGTAATTTTGCTGCATCTTCATAGAGAAGATTTCTATGATTTCATTCGGATTGCTGTTTTGGTGTGATTTTTTTCCTCGATGTTTATTTAATAATTTTATTAGATTCTAAGTTTTGTTTTATGTGGTGTTTAATTTATATTTGTATTTAGTTGTAATTTTGTTGTGTCTATCAAAATGTGAGAGTTGAAATAAATTATCATATTTTGATATTTAAGTTTATTTTGAGGATGTGTTTTATAAATTAAATATTAAAAATATGGTAGATATCAATAGATTTTAATTTTTGTTGAAACTAATTATGAGTATGCTTTTTTATATGTATAGATAAAATTTATTCATTAATGATCTTAGTTATGTAATTAAAACCAATTGTTAAAAAAAAAAATTAAAATGATGTTAAAAATGACCAATTAAAATTTGACATGTGGATGCTGATGTGGCAGCATGAGAAGAGAGAAAAAATTACTTTATATATATAGATTTTTGTTGAAACTAATTATCAGTATGCTTTTTTATATGTATAGATAAAATTTATTCATTAATGATCTTAGTTATGTAATTAAAACCAATTGTTAAAAAAAAATTAAAATGATGTTAAAAATGACCAATTAAAATTTGACATGTGGATGTTGATGTGGCAGCATGAGAAGAGAGAAAAGTTTACTTTATATATATAGATTTTTGTTGAAACTAATTATCAATATGCTTTTTTATATTTATAGATAAAATTTATTCATTAATAATCTTAGTTATGTAATTAAAACCAATTGTTAAAAAAAAAAATTAAAATGATGTTAAAAATGACCAATTAAAATTAGCATGAGAACAGAGAAAAGTTTACTTCATATATATAGATTATGAGAATTGTTATATCGACGATTCTACAACGAACAATTCTACCGTCTTATGAGTATCCACGCCAAACGGTTATATTTACACCACGCTGAAACTCTCATGTAAATTTGTCTATATTAATCTGCATAAATGATAACAAACTTCCACAATATTTTGTTTTTCTTGAAAGTATTAATATTAAATTTTCTATAGTGCAATGGAGATACTACTTCCAAGAAACACATAAGGTCTCTGAGACCACAGAACAAATAGTCCTTCCGAGAGGTTTGGTTTTGGTACATTCACTCCTTTTCAACCAAAAGCTTCTATTTCCTTTTCTTTTCTTTTTTATTTCTTTTCCTTTTTGAATCTCTTCAATGCTATTTGGTCCTCTGTAACAACAAGACTCTTCATGGAAGGTATTTTATTTAATGTTTTGACATGACATAGCAATGGCAATATAAGATAAAGTGATATGTGTACCGTATCTTATGTGTATGTGTATATCTCCACACAGTTTTTGCTTTTCACAACAACTGAAAAGAAACAAGTACTTAAACAACCCAATTGTTTGGTCTCTCTGTATCTCCTTTCAAATCAAACCTAAAAAAAAAAAATGGGAACAATAAATAAATATTTTGGAGAAGCCAACAATGCTTAAGAAGATAGAGTTTATTTGATTCTCAAAACCATTAGTTGTCCAACCAACTATCTAGTTGTCTCTTCAATTCAAAGGACAATTTCCTCAAATCTGTACTAAGTAAATAACCAATAATGTCTGTGATTTTTCAGACAAGGACAAGCTGTATAGTGGTAATGTTGGTGCTTATGAAAGATCCTAAAAGAAATAACCAAGTTTCTTCTAGTCTTTGATTGCTATTTTTCTATGACAATTGCACAAGGATGTATATAAGGTGAAAATAGATCATTATTCATGATTCAACCATGAAACAAGCAGATCATAAGGAATCTTTTAATGTAAACAAAATATATCTATTTTTTTCGATAATGAAATACTTGAAAAGTACACCATTTGAAACCGCCCATAAACACACACAAGCGAGTAAAACGCATAATGTTTCTGCCTTACCATAGCCGATAATATGTGAAACAGGGGAAACAGATTTTATGTTTCTAAATCGACAGATTTTATGTTTCTAAATCGACAGATTTTATGTTTCTAAATCGACAGATTTTATGTTTTTATCGGTTGTTGAAATTATTAGCGAGGACTAGTAGCACTGAACACATCGAGAAACATTCTGTTTATTGAAGACAGCCTCATCTGCTGTTCCTGCACTCTTCTCCTCTTGAACAAAGGCTCTGGAGAAGATGATGAAGACACTGAAGCAGAGGCAGACACAACCCAAGACTCATTTGAGCTGTCAGAGCTGAATGATGCATCGAATACATCGATCGGACTAGCGGGTTGCATCCAGTTCATCATCCTTTTCTTGCTTGGACTGTGATCTAACACTAACTCATAGCATTTATTTACTTTCTCCTGTTTAAGTAAAAATGATAGTGGAATCAGTTCTTGATCTTTACACCTATTACATTGGCATTTACTGATCCAAGATAAGTACTTTTGACTGAGAGTAATACTCTACCACATACCGAATTGACTTTGAGAAGAGTCATGAGCTGAGATTCGTATTCAGATTCGTCACACGTCTTGAGATCTCTAATGACAGAGACCATTATTGCAGTAGCTAACACAGACGGGCTATAACTCAGAAACCTCGAATCTGAAAAACCAAGAACGAGGAATTTAGCACCAAGGAATCCCAATAGATCCAACGAAAAATCATGTGATCTAACGGAGGCATTACCAGGAACAATGGAGAGCAACAGAGATTCACATCTACTCAGGAACTCCAATTGCTGGTGAGATTTAGAGCTGTATCGACGGATAATGTGATCGAAAAACGAGATTGGAGTCACAGGATGCATCCTCCATTGAAGAGTAGAAAGAATCAGAAGCTCCATTCTCTGTATGGTTTTAGCCTCAAAGACATATCTTGCCTCTTCCACCTTGAAAAAAAACACAAAAGAAGAAACTCAGTCTTAAAATCGGCATTTCAACGAACACTCAAGCGACATTACACAAATTGAATCTGGGAAAGTGACTTACTTGGAGATCTAAGAGCAATGGAACTCGGATCTCTTCAACTTTAGCAGCTAAAGACAAACAAGACACAGCTGTAAGCTGAGACATCCATGGCTTATCAGTCTGAAACTTCCGGCTTGTAATAAACCTATCGAAGTAGTTCACAGCAAGAAGAGCCGTCAACGAATTAAACCCATAATGAGATTTCACTCTAAAGATCCAATCAAGAGCCTTTTCACGACACAAAACCAGAAACTCATCATCTAAGATTCCGTCGCAAAGACACGGTTTTAACTCTTCCTCTTTCGAAATCAAACCCAATAACTCGTCGTCATCCCAAAACATATCGTGATCGGGAAAACCCAGATGAAAAAACGGAAACTTTACAACACTCTGGTCAGATTTCTCGCATAAATCTCCCTCATCAAACCCACTACTCTCTTCCTCACAGAAAAGCATACAATACGGTGCGTTTTGAATCTCTTCCTCTTCTTCTAAAGCCATCTTCCTCTTCGGAGAAGAAGATATTGTAAAATTCCTTTGTTCATTCTGCCATTAGAGCTCTCCTCTATTGTCTCTCTCTCTCTCTCTGGATTCTACTGTGAAGAGAAAAAGGAGTGAAGACAAATGCCAAGAAAGTGAAGGGTTTTATCTCACGCTTGTCCTCTTTTTTTCATTTTTATTTTGTTTCTCTCTCTATTTTTTTTTTTGTCTTTTATTATTCGGATGTTTAGCGCGCGAGAAAATTGATGAAACCGTACTTCTTCTTTGTTTTTATTCTCAGAAGTGGAAAAATGTATTAATTTATTTATTTTTCCTCAAAATACTGTATAAATTGAATTAATTAAGGATAAATTAGTTATAAATGGTTGGGTTTTTATTTTAAAGAGGTAGCTATTTATGCGTATTATTACGAAAAGATGAACTCACGCGCCTATAGCTTGTGTAATACACGCTCTTACTCCCTGTTCGTCCGATGCGACTAATAGTTGCTCTCATTTGGAGCGTGTGATTTACGCGATCTTGAGGTGGTGTTGGAGTTTTCTGTGGTGGATAAATCGTTGACCATTAATTAGTTTTGTCACCTTTCGGTTTTGAGCATCGATGATTACAAGTAAAGATTAGTGATTGTATAATATGGTTAAAATATATTTGAATTATTTCACCCGAATGCGTTCTTAATATTTATGAAAACTTTTAAAAATATTAATGTGTGAAATCATTGTTTTTTTTTTTCAATTGAAAAGCAAGATTTTGGATAGGTATTAGGTCTTTCAGTAAAGTAAAAATGTTTGAAACATAACAGTGTTGCTCGTTTGCCTTTTGTAGGAGGTTGAGGTTTCGACCAAACGATGTTTGTTTATTTATCGCATGAGGCTGTGGTCAGACGCAGCGATATGCATTTGAAATTTTCGGACGCTAAAAAAATTCAGCATTGCGATGAGAATTATTGCGATAAATCTCAGCGACCAGCCGCGCGGCTATCAAACGAACAATAACCGATGTATTTGACTGCATATTAAAATCGCAGACAAACGAACAAGGGTCTATATACAAAATTTATGAGTATACATATCCACCCCGTCAATTAAATATTTGATTTCGAGGGTCCATTCTGCTCAATTTCAACAACTTTCTCTTTTTGAGAGAGATCAACTTCAACAACTTCTTTCCTTTGTGAGAGATCAACTTCATCAACTTCCTCCCTTTGGGAGAGATCAACTTTCTCTCTTTGGGAGAGATCATTTCCATTTTCCTCTTCTTTCGGAGAGAGAATCTTTTTACTATTCTCCATCTCTATGAGAGGTAATTTTTCTTCGGTGTTAAAGCCGAGGAAACACTTTCAATTCTTAACCGTATTGTTATCTTCTGTAGCGGTCTCCACGGGACCAGATGATATAACGAGTTTCGTTTCAATGAGATTCCGAAGTGTGGATTGTCTTTCAAAGTCAAAAGCTAAGGTGACGAACTTTCAATTTTCTGGCTTTGCCGTGAATGGTTTGCCGACGCATCCGAACTTTTTGGATTCGATGTCGGCTCTATCGACACATTCGAGCTTTGGTTTCAATTCGATGTCAACCTTTTATGAATTATCTATTTGCTTTAACTTATATTAAATTTATGTTTTGTTGTAGTTATCAATGAAGATGAATGATTCCCTCATTTATGTGTATTTTAGATGATTAAGTTAATGGAATCAAGATTTGTACCCAAAAAAAAGAAACATATCCACCCCGTCAATTAAATATGACATACGGAAGGGGATGATTCAAATTGATATAATAATCATATAAAATCACTCGTGGGGTCACATATGTCAGAAAAACCACGTGGACGAATGAGAAGCTTTATATGGTCAACGAGCTGACATAAACATTTGAAAAAGCAAAAACATAAACAATATCTAAATAAAAAATATTTTAAAAATACCTCGTTCTGTTAAAAACGCTCGCTCTTTTATATATATATATATATATTTTTTATTAAACTAGTTTATTATTTTCTTTATGTATCCTATAAAGGTCTTTTCTAAATATAATAGTTTGATCTTGATGAACATTTCAATTTTAATTCTTGCTGCTTTATATGCTAATACTAAGACTGAGGCCGATTAAAACGCAAATGTATTCGTTGTATTATTAAAAAAGTTGTACCAAACTTTAAAGTTCAAGATACATAAATGCAACTCATATAAAATAATACATTTATATAATTGAGTCTATATATGAAGTTGAATGGAGTATTAGTTAGTACAAAAACAAAAATAATAAAAGTAGTACAATAAACAAACAAAAAACAAAAATTCGTAAGCTAAAAAACATAGTGAATGTAATGAGACTGTTGTTACGTTTACTGCGTTCCTAACGCTCCTAGACGCGGTTAACAAAGCAAGTATTTTTTTTTACTTTTAACACACATATTCAGGATCTTTATCGATAGTGAAAGAAAGCAATGTGTGGTAAAAAAAGAAGAATTAAAATGGAAAGACAAATAAATAAGGGAATGGGGAAAAGTAAATCACGAGAGGAAGCGAAGGCCATTGGTAACAAGCGGAGTCTGAGATTTGTACAAAGTTTAATAGTGACTTCTCACTACCACATTTCATATCTCTCTTTCAAAAAAAACAAAAAACAAAAATTTCTTATCCTCTCTTGTAAATGCGTTCTGTTCGTCGTCTTCGTAAGAACCATCCCTCCCTTTGTTTTATTGTAGTTTTGATTGATATGTCATGTAATTGCCGAATAATTATACAATCTGTAAAAAACAAAATAACCAATCACGCAACCTTAGAAAAAATTGTTTTACAATTTTTCTAATTAAAGTTTCATTATTCTAATTAAAGTTTCATTAGTATGTTGACACTTTTTATTACTTTAGTAAAATATAATATTTTTTCTATCGTTCAACCTAAATTTATTTATGTATAATACGACGTGTACGATAATAGACGGTATACGATGTAACAATACATGTAACTGATTTCGACTTTTTAATATGTTATACTAAGTTACTAACAATAAAAGAATCATTGATATTCTGTTTTTCATGAATAATTCTGTATATCTTTATATTTTTATAAAATCACTAATATTAAAACTCTATGTATTTATATGTGTTTTGTTATGCTTGTTTTTTAGGTATATTAAATTTCGGTATATCTACACTTATTAAATAACACTGTCTTTATATTTTTTACGGATATAAATAATATTTCATTTGCAAATTTTGGCTGAATGCATTAATGACATAAAAGAAGAAAAACTTCAAATGTTGGACAAGTTTTCTTATAAAACAAAAGGAGTATAAAATTAGAAAGAATAAACAAAAAAACAGGTTGTAATCTAGAGGAGACAAGATTATAATAATAATGGTCCAAGAAGTCGGACGATAACCTTTTATTTAATGGTCAAACAAGCTGGAAGACAAGTGAGAGGAGTCATTTGATTTACAATTTTTATGATAAGTACTAATCACAACAGAATAAAATAAAATAAAAAAGCAAAACAAGTTGATTAGATTATGAGGATGTGTGTGTAAGTGTTGTGTTGTGTTGTGTTGTAGTATTTGATTAGATCGAAGAAGGTTTTTGGGTCATAGTTAATAATGGCGTCTTGTCTGCCGGAAACCAACGCCGTACGCTAACTTTCGATCTCCCTCTTCCTACTCTAACCCTCTTTTATTAGTAGTATTTAATTAAGTATAAGTGTACACATAGTATTATTAATTTCTACTAATAAACTTATTTGATTCTTAGGTGTCACCCATTTACTTTTAAATGTATTGCCTAGCTTTGCTCCTATTCCTTATAGTGTTTTGTGCATTTCTGTTTCTTTAATACCTTAAGAAGTTCTATGCTTTTGTTCTTGTTTCTTTTTCGGTCAAATAACATAACATGTAATACAAGGCTTGTTTATACTGTCTCACTTCCATGTTAATTTTTTTGATAAAGTCACTTCCATGTTCATACTCGTGTAAATTAAAAGTCTATAGAATATACACTGATTTTCTTCCTCGAAATGAACTCATTTTTATTCTTTTTCCTTTTTTCGATTTTTGTTTGCGTATCAATTTGGTATCTTTCTGTCTTCTAACCATAATTTTGTGGTTTGATTAATGATTGAGTCGTAAAATGTTGAAATGAGTTATGTAATGTACCTTTCTGGATAAAAAAATAATAATCATTACATATCATGAAGTCGTGTGAGTATATTGTTTGCAAATCATTTTAAATCTAAAGATATATTTGCTTCCAAAATAAAGATGTACTAGGATTTAATCCGCGCTAATTATAGCATAGACTAATTTTTTCAAATAAATTGTTTTGAAATTTAAGAAAATTGCTTTTATCTGAATTTTACGATATAACTAACTAATGATTATAGATAAAGCTGTTAATTTATAATAATTTGTCTATTTAACCCGTTTTGCAGTAAACTAAAATATTATTCGGGATAACCCGCAAAAATTTATAATTCTAAAAACATAATTTTAATATGCACCGTTAAATGACTCTAGTTTTCGTGGTTAGTCTACGAACTCCTAAAAAAATAGTTTTCTTATGTCTAACTTTTTATAAAATTAGTAAAATATTTTTCAACTTTTGTTTTGATATATATTCAAATAAAATATAATAAATTATAGTGAAACATATAGCAAGATTTTGAATAGATTTTTTTATTTGAATATATATGAATTAATTACTATTTTAAAATATATAATATTAAAAATAATTAAAAAAATTAAATAACAAATAACCTCTTTAATGCAAAATATATATTTTTATATTCTAATCAATAATTTTAAAAGACTGTTATATCATTTCTTATTTCAATTATCCTTTGATATTTGTAATGATATTTCATTTAATAACTTACAAAACAAAGTTCATTTTTAAAAATATCTTCTTAAATAATATTATAGAGATATATAAAGAAACAACATTAGAAAAGGTTACGTTTTGCGAAATATAAATAATTGAAATCTATATTTCGTTATTTATTTTTTATTTATATAAAACATACAATTTTTTATATAAACTAAATTAGCATTTTCGTCAATTTTAGTTCATTGAAAGTAGAGGTTTTATTTCAAAATTCACTGTTCCATTGCATTGCTATTTGGTGAGTAAGCACTAAACATTATAAGATGTTAGATTGTTAGGTAACATAATAATTTTTTTTTTGTTTGCTCCAATCCACATAAATTTGGTAGTAGTAAAATATCCATCCATATTTTCACGATTTTCCATCATTATTGGTACGCTCTCATTATTACATAATTTAACATCATTACCACCAACCTAATTACTAGTACGAGTTCATAATTTATAGATATAGTATTAAGATAAAAATACAAATTGTTTTTCCCACACTAATGTGGAGTATCTTAAGTTATGAGGATCAGACCATAGACCTCTTTTAGCATCCATTCGATCCATCCCTCCACGTTTCACACGTACCTTTATGTTTGATAAAAGATGGATTGGTAAACATGGATTGGAGGAGGCCGTTAAGGAAGGATGGGGAGAGACATCCTCCCGCGGACACAAACCCTTTATGTGTCGTATCCGGAAGTGTCGACGGGCAATCTCGGTATGGAAGAAAGGCATATCGACGAATACGGAGAAATTGATTAAGGAACTCCTAGGGAAAATCGACAAAACCCAAGTAGATGAAGATATTACTCTAGAAGCTTTGCTTACGCTGAAACGGAAATTATGTGAGGCATATCGGGAGGAGGAACTCTATTGGAAACAGAAAAGTAGGGCAATTTGGTTGAAAGAAGGCGACAAAAATACTAATTTTTTTCATGCCACTACAAAACAAAGAAGGGCAAGGAATAGGATCATGGGCCTACTAAATCAAGCAGGCGAATGGGTGGATAATGAAGTCGGAATTGAGAAACTCGCAATTGAGTATTTTGAAACCCTCTTCACTTCCTCGATATCGAGAGATCCATCTGATGTTCTCCGGGACGTTCCCGTGTCGGTTACTATGGCTATGAACGAGGACCTTACCCGAGATGTCTCCGAAGAGGAAGTTAAGCGAGCTTTATTTTCTATAAACCCTGGAAAAGCCCCAGGGCCTGACGGGTTTACAGCCCTGTTTTCCAAAAATTTTGGGACACGGTAAAAGTTGATCTCGTACAAACAGTCAAAGACTTCTTTAGCTCTGGATCTTTTGATGAAATAATTAATGAGACAAACATCTGCCTAATCCCCAAAGGGGACAGACCCCGAGAAATGGCAGGATTTCGACCTATAAGCTTATGCAACGTTAGCTACAAAGTGATCTCAAAAGTCTTGAGCCTTCGCTTGAAGAGTTTCCTTCCGGAATTAATTTCTGAGACCCAATCGGCCTTTGTAGCCGGAAGGTTGATTACGGATAATATTCTTATAGCCCAAGAGAATTTCCATGCCTTAAGATCTAATCCATCTTGCCGAAAGAAATTCATGGCTATAAAGACATATATGAGCAAAGCCTATGATAGAGTGGAATGGCTATTTCTTAAATCTCTAATGGAGAAGATGGGTTTCGCCCCTCGATGGGTGGGATGGGTCATGCATTGCATCACATCGGTCTCCTATAGAATTCTCCTTAATGGATCACCAAAAGGCCACATAAAACCGTCCAGAGGTATTAGACAGGGTGACCCAATCTCCCCGTACTTATTCATCATATGCACAGAAGCGCTAATCGCACAACTCAGAAAGGCCGAATCGAATAACAAAATCCTAGGTCTCAGAGTAGCTAGAGCCAGTCCCACCACATCCCATCTTCTCTTTGCGGATGATAGTCTGTTCTTTTACAAAGCTGATCAGGATCAAAGCAAGGAGATTATCGGCATTATCCGCTCTTACGGCGAGGCATCAGGACAACAAATTAATTTTGCCAAATCTTTCATCATGTTTGGTAATGATGTTCCGCCCCAAACCCGGCAAGAGATTAAGGCCACAGTTGGCATCTTTCAAGAGGGAGGGATGGGAACTTATCTCGGACTCCCGGAAAAGCTACATGGCTCAAAAGCTCAAGTTTTTGCCTTTGTTCGAGATAGGCTCCAAAGTAGAATTAATTCTTGGTCAGCTAGATTATTATCAAAAGGAGGAAAAGAAGTGCTAATCAAATCTCAGGCTCAGGCAATTCCGATTTATGTTATGTCGTGTTATCTTCTCCCTAAAGCCATTCGCTCAAAGCTGAGCAGCGCAATCGCCAACTTTTGGTGGAGCTCCAAAGTTGATAGTAGAGGCATCCATTGGGTGGCTTGGGATAAATTATGCATCCAACTAGCTGATGGAGAGCTCGGATTTAGAACACTTGAAGAATTCAACATCGCCCTATTTACCAAGCAATTATGGAGACTTCTGAGATTCCCTGATTCACTGTTAAACAGGGTACTAAAAGGACGTTATTTCAAATATTGTAGCCCATTGGAGATCAAAGTCTCGAACCGTCCCTCATTTGGATGGAGGAGTATGATGGCTGCAAAACCTTTATTGGCCTCAGGGATACGCATGACGATAGGATCGGGCTTTAGCACCTATGTATGGTATGATCCTTGGGTTCCTGATACACCGGCCCGTCCCCCGAAGGGAATACATGCCGAGAGGGATCCACTTCTATGTGTCAACACGTTGATTGATTTTGAGACAAAACAATGGAAACTGGAGAGCCTCCAGGAACTATTCCCCCCAGAAGAAATTACCCTCATTTTAGGGATACGTCCGAGTCAAAATGCCTCGAGAGACGGATATAGTTGGCCCCTCACAAAATCAGGAAACTATACCGCCAAGTATGGCTATTGGGCAGCGAGAACCTTATCTCGTCTCGCTTGTGACCCCCCTTCTCAGGGACCGAGTACTACGGTATTCAAGGCGCAAGCTTGGAAATTAAAAACTACGCGGAAGCTAAAGCATTTCGTGTGGCAATGTGCTTCGGGCTGTCTGGCAACATGCCAACGATTATCCTATCGCCATATAGGGAGGGATAAGGGATGTCCTAGATGCGGGGCAGAAGAGGAATCTATCAATCATACGATATTTGAATGCCCACCCGCCAGACAGGTTTGGGCTTTATCGAACATCTCATCGGCACCGAATATGTTCCCTCTCTCATCCCTTTACAGTAACTTGGACTATCTTTATTGGAGAGCAAGCGAGCTTGGAGTAAGCGAGGAGACTCTAAGAGTTTTTCCATGGGTTATGTGGTACATATGGAAGGCTCGGAATAAAAAGGTTTTCGAAAATGTGGATGATCCGCCCCTCGACGTTCTTGAGCTCGCCATTCAGGAGGAGGAATCCTGGAGACATGCGAATTTGGTCGATAGCCCGCCTGTGGAGATTCTTGGGACCGAGAAGTAACAAGATGCCACCCACCGATCCACCCAATCTGCTATATCGACGGTTCATGGCACGCCTCAGAGTCTCTCAGTGGTCACGGGTGGTTAGTAGGTGTGGGAGAACGTTTGATTCTAATGGGACTAAAAGGGTCGAGACGGAAGTTATCACCCTTACACGCAGAAATGGAATCTCTGCTTTGGGCAATGCAGTGCATTATATCGGAACATTTGACTTGTGATGTTTTTGCCACGGATTGCACAGACCTCATTGCTATGATCGAAAACCCATCGGAGTGGCCTACATTTTCTTCGGAACTTGAAGATTTCAAGACTTTTAGGGAGTCTTTTAGTAATTTTAGTCTAATTTACATTCCTCGTATGTCTAATATCCGTGCGGATTGTCTCGCCAAAAAAGCGAGAGCACGAGGTTTCAGCTTTTTCCATGTAAGTTCGTCGGTCCCCAACTGGCTCTCCCTAAAGGAAAGTTTTTTTCCGATTACTTAATAAAATGGTGTCTTGATGTCAAAAAAAAAAAAAAAATACAAATTGTCTACGTATGTCAGAAATCCTTTGAAATCTCAGCATATTTTAAGAGTCAAACCTGAAAAGTAAGCCGTTTATAAAGCTCGTCACTGTTCTTGCTATTATTGTTTTTTTTTTTCGGTTGGAAAAAAAGAGACAGCCAAAAGAACATTTAAATAGAAGTATTATTTTTGTAATCTATTAAACACGTCTTCTTCTTTTTTTTTTGGGTCAAACTGTTGCAGTTCGATAATAATTTCACAAAGATATGCAAAAATAAAAGAATACAAAACAATATCGTAAAAAAAACGAAACATGTGATTTCTTTGCTACAAATTAAACATTTCTTTCCCTTTTCGAAGGAAAAAAGGAAAATTAAATGGTAAAAAGTAAAAAAAAAAAAAAACAGGCTGGTGATGGGGCCATGTCTTTTTAATATTTAAATTTATATTGTATATGTGGATCTGTGACTTATGGGTCGAAAATGATATTGGGCTTAAAAACAATATCGAGCCCAAAAGCCAGATGTTTTGTTCATTAAACAAAACGACGAAGCATCATTCATCGTCTAACACAACAGACGAAAACAAACTCTGAAACTGTCAAGAGAGAGAAAGATACAGAGGAACTAGAGAGAGAGAGAGAGAGAGAGAAAGATTCAGTGAAGTCTTCATCTCCGGCGAGTCTCGCGAAGCTAGGGTCCTCTTCTCCGGTGCGGTATCAGAGTGCTTCAACAGCTTGCGATAAGATTCTAAGTCTCTGTCTCTGTTTCATTCATGTAGCAAGAACAGAGAGAGATTAGTTCTTTAGATCGAAGCTTGTAATCCTAGATCAGGGAGGTTCTGATCAAGGTGGATAGTGAATTCGCAGGAATTTCGTTAATATCCCCCGGACGTAGCCTACAGGTGAACCGGGAAAACATTTCTCTTGTGTTCATAAGTTCTTAGATTGCTAGATCATAACAAAATATCACACAGGATTATCCTACAAGTGGTATCAGAGCTCAAGGTTGAGCATAATCTGTGTGATAAGTCGCTTTCTAAGGGAACACAAGATCCAGTCAAAGATCAGTCACTACAGTACCAAGATCCGTAGTCAAGAAAGCTCAGAAAAGTGCCAGCAAGAAGGGTAAGGGTAAGGTTGCAAACTTATCTGGTTATCTGTGTTGTTCAAGGAGCTGCTTGTTCCGTAAGTCTTTTCTTGGTAGTTTGAGGTCGACTTGAAAGTACCTCACCATCTTCAGCCTGCGTATTCTGCAAAGGTCAAGGCAGAAGAAGACACAGCAATGGAAATGGTACAACGACTGGATGTAGAAAAGTTTGATGGTAAGATGGATTTTGGCTTGTGGAAATTTAAGGTTCTAAGTCAATTGGAATTGTTGGGATTAGATTTTGCTCTTAAAGAAGAAGCCTCTGTAGCAGAAACATCTGAAGGAGAAAAAGGTAAAGGCGTTGAAGGAGGAGAGGTCAAGCCTGATCAATCAAAAATTGAAAAGATCAAAAGATGTAAGAATCTGATTTGTATGTGCTTATCAAACTCGATCTTGAGAAAATTCACGAAGGAGCCAACAGCTTTAGCAGTTTGGAAAGCACTCGAAAAAGATTACCAGACGAAGTCTCTCCCAAACAGAATATACCTAAAGCAGCAGTTTGTAAGCTACAAAATGGTGGAGTCAAAGAGCCTTGAGGAAAATTTAAATGACTTTCTCAAACTAATAGATGATCTTGGCAGTCTGAACATAACTGTTTCAGAAGAGGACCAAGCAATCAAGGTCCTAACCAGTCTCCCACCAAAGTTTGAACAACTAGTCCATACACTGAAGTATGGCAGTGGGAAGGACACATTGACATTGGATGATGTGGTGACTGGTGCTTATGCTAAAGAGGTTGAGCTTAAGCAGAAAGGCTTACTAAGTAAACAGAAGGTTGAAGCATAAGGGTTGTATGCTGGGGATCGTGGCAGGTCAGAAAAGAGGAATGATTACCAAGGAAAGGGCAAAAGAAATAGGTCTAAGTCCAAAGGTAAAAACGGCAAAAACAACAAGGGCTGCTTCATATGTGGAAAAGAAGGACATTGGAAGAGAGAGTGTCCTGAAAGAGGAAAACAGAAGCAACAAGGAAGCTCTTCAAATGTAGTAGTTAAAGTAACAGAACCAACCATTCTAACAGCTAGTGAGGACTACATCGATGATGAGTAGGTTCTGGACTCAGGAAGTTGTTATCACATTACCCCAAATAAATGTCTACTATATGATCTAGAGGAGTTCAATGGCGGAAGGGTTCTAATGGGAAACAATACTTACAGTGACATTAAAGGAAAAGGCAAGATAAAGATCACTAGACAAGATGGGTCAGTTGTGATCTTATCAGATGTGAAGTACATGCCAACAATGGGCAGAAATCTGATTTCCTACGGATGCCTTGAAAAAGCAGGCTGTAAGTATGAGGGTGAAGATTTTGTTGTGAAGTTTAAGAAGGATGGAAAAGAAGTGATCTCAGGGAAGTTCAGAAATGGACTATACTATCTAGAAGGAACACTATCACAAGGAGAATCTTGTTCAGCCAAGGCAGTTGTGGATTCAACAAGGAAGTGGCACTCTAGATTGGGACACATGAGTCACAAAAATATGGAAAGACTAGTGACAGAGGGATATCTGAAGAAACGTGATGTAAAAGAGCTTGGATTCTGTGAAGACTGTGTATTGGGAAAATCCCACAAACAAAGTTTCAAGAAAGGGAAGCATACATCTAAGGAGATTCTTGAATATGTTCATTCTGATCTCTGGGGTTCACCAAATGTGACACCAAGTTTAGCAGAGAATCAGTACTTCATCTCATTTATAGATGACTATTCAAGAAAAGTCTGGATATTTTTCTTAAGGACTAAGGATGAAGCTTTCCAGAAGTTCAAGGAATGGAATTTGTTTGTTGAAAATCAGACAGGCAAGAAGTTGAAATGCTTAAGGACAGATAATGGTTTGGAATTCTGCAACAACCAGTTTGATAATTTCTGTAAAAGTGAAGGGGTTAACAGACACAGAACGTGCACCTATACTCCACAACAGAATGGGATTTCTGAGAGAATGAACAGAACCATCATGGAACGTGTAAGGTGTATGCTAGCTGAGATTGGATTGGGTGAAAGTTTTTGGGCAGAAACTGCTTCAACAGCAGTGTATCTAATTAACAGATCACCAAGTTCAGCAGTTGGTTACAAGTTACCAGAAGAATTGTGGTCAGGGTTCAAGCCCAATTTTAGTAATCTCAGGAGGTTTGGGTGTGCTGCTTATGTTCACGTTGTTAAGTCAAAGACCAGTCCTAGAGCAGTTAAGGGTTTCTTCGTAAGCTATCCACAAGGCACTAAAGGGTTCAGAGTCTGGTTACCAGAAGAAGGAAAGTGTACCATCAGTAGAAATGTTGTGTTTCATGAGGAAGAGGTCTTCAAAGATTCACATGTGACAGAAGGTACTACTCAGAAGGAAGACAGAACTGAACGAGAACATGATCGAAAAGGATCAAAAAGGGTGTCATTCAGTCCAAATCTAGTTCAAGGTCCTACACTAAGTCCTAGAAATGCAAGTTCATATGATTCAGGTGGAGCTACTTCAGAAACAGATGAAGAACTAGAAATTATCAGCAAAGAGACAGTGGTTATTTCAGACAGTGAAGGAGAAGAAGCAGAGTCAGAGGCTGAAAATTTACAGGACTATGTTTTGGCAAGAGACATAGTAAGAAGGAGTACAAAATGTCCATCTAAGTTTGATGATTATGATATGGTAGCATATGCTCTAGTAGCAGCATCAGAGATTGAAATAGATGAACCCAGATCATTTTCAGAAGCCAAAAGGCACAGAGATTGGAAATTTTGGAATCTTGCAGGGGATGAGGAAATGGATTTTCTACACAAAAATGAGACTTGGAAATTGGTGGATAAGCCAGAAGGGAAGAAGGTGATTGGATGCAAGTGTGTATTCAAGCTGAAACCAGGAATTCCAGGAGTAGAAGAACCGAGATACAAGGCGAGGTTGGTGGCAAAAGGTTATTCACAGGTGGAGGGAATAGACTACAATGAAGTTTTTTCTCCCGTCGTAAAGCATGTGTCAATAAGGATCATGTTATCTCTGGTGGTGAATCAAGATTTTGAGCTGGAACAACTGGATGGTAAGACGGCTTTTCTACATGGGACTCTATATGAAGAAATTTTTATGAGTCAACCAGAAGGATATGTAGTGAAGGGTCAAGAGGAAAAGGTTTGTCTTCTGAAGAAGTCATTATACGGGCTTAAGCAGTCACCAAGGCAGTGGAACAAAAGGTTTGACAGTTTTATGAAATCTAAGAAGTTCAGTCAAAGTGAACATGATCCGTGTGTCTACATTAATGGTGAGAAACTTTCAGAAAGGGTGTATCTTCTCCTATATGTGGATGATATGTTGGTTGCATCAAGAGACATGGGTAAAATTCAGAAGTTAAAGGAGGTTTTAAGTACTGAGTTTGAAATGAAAGATTTGGGTGCAGCAACAAGGATTTTGGGAATGGACATAATCAGAGACAGGAAGAAAGGAACTCTAAGACTTTCTCAAAGCAGATACATTGAGCAAGTGATGAGAACCTTCAATATGACTGATGCTAAAGCAGTAGCCACACCTACTGGTTCTCAGTTTAGGCTAAAGAGTTTAAGTCAGGAAGAACAGGAATCAGAAGCTACAAAAATGAGGGATGTCCCATACGCAAGTGCAGTTGGAAGTCTCATGTATGCAATGGTAGGTTCAAGGCCTGATTTGGCTCATGCTGTAGGGGTGGTAAGCAGATTCATGGGTAATCCAGGCCGTGAGCATTGGGAAGCAGTTAAGTGGATTTTGAGGTATCTTAAGGGTGCATCAGTTTTAAGCTTGACATTTACTCAAAATGAAGATTTCAAAGTGATTGGATTTTCAGATGCTGACTATGCTACAGATTTATATCGTAGAAGATCAATTACAGGTTATGTGTTTCAAGTTGGAGGAAATACAGTGAGCTGGAGATCAGGTCTCCAACATGTAGTTGCTCTCTCAACCACATAATCAGAATACATGGCTCTAGCAGAAGCATTCAAAGAAGCTTTATGGCTTAGAAGGTTTGTTACTGAGTTGGGGATTAAACAGGATGATGTTAAAGTGTTTTCAGATTCTCAGAGTGCTATAAAATTGATCAAAAATGGAGGTTTCCATGAGAGAACCAATCATATACACACGAGGTACAATTTTATGAAGGAAACAGTTGAAGATGGTGAAGTTTCAATTAACAAGATTCACACATCGGTGAATCCTGCGGATCTCCTAACTAAAGGCTTACCTGGAAACAAGTTTGAGCAGGGGCGTGTTCTGCTCAAAGTCCTTGAGTAGCTACAACACTCAGTGTTGCGAGGTGTTCTTGTTGCTCATCATCTCGCATACACAGAAAAAGGAAGACAAAGTTAGTCTTCTAAAGGAAAGGTTAAAAGCAACAAAAAGCAGTTTTTTTTAATCAGGCTACAGGGAAATCAGTTCAAAGAGTCAGAGGGATTCAGAACAGATGAGTTACCTGTATCGTTGGGTTTCGGGAAAGCTGAGGTTGAAGTTCAGATGATAACTCACCTGTGAGACGGTGAAGCAAGTATCAAGAGTCTTCAAAAAAAAAAAAAAAAAAAAAAAAAAAGAGGAACCGGTTTCAGAAATCAAGGGGTTTACCTGAAGGTGGAGTTCTTCAAAACGTTTCGGTTCTGGTGTGAAATCGACGGGTTGACGAGTTCGGATGGTCACCGTCTCAAATACAAAAGAGAAAAAGGGTCAGAAACGGATTAAAAGTAAGAAGCCTACAGATCGACAAAGGGAACAGTAAGGCTGGAAAAATCACTAAGCTAAAAGGAGCTGAAAGAGTGAAGAGTTTACCTTAAGGGTTCTGTCGAAGGTAGAGGAGACGACTGCGATCATTTTGATCGGCTCAGATCGTCGGGCTGATGAGCAAAGGCGAAAGCACGGTAAAATCGCCGCAGAGCTGCGCTAGAGTGTCGGAGGCGGAGGTCTCGGAAGATTGTCTGAAAAAACAATGAGTTTAGGTCACGACCAAAAGTCAAGGTGGAGTTTGTGGATCTGTGACTTATGGGTCGAGAATGATATTGGGCCTAAAAACAATATCGAGCCCAAAAGCCAGATGTTTTGCTCATTAAACAAAACGACGAAGCATCATTCATCGTCTAACACAACAGACGAAAACAAACTCTGAAACTGTCAAGAGAGAGAAAGATACAGAGGAACTAGAGAGAGAGAGAGAAAGATTCAGTGAAGTCTTCATCTCCGGCGAGTCTCGCGAAGCTAGGGTCCTCTTCTCCGGTGCGGTATCAGAGTGCTTCAACAGCTTGCGATCAGATTCTAAGTCTCTGTCTCTGTTTCATTCATGTAGCAAGAACAGAGAGAGATTAGTTCTTTAGATCGAAGCTTGTAATCCAAGATCAGGGAGGTTCTGATCAAGGTGGATAGTGAATTCGCAGGAATTACGTTAACATCCCCCGGACGTAGCCTACGGGTGAACCGGGAAAACATTTCTCTTGTGTTTATAGGTTCTTAAATTGCTAGATCATAACAAAATATCACACAGGATTATAGGTTAAAATCCTACAGTATATGATATTATATAATAATAAAAAAGATTAATCAAATTGTAACTCCACGACAGAGGCACAGCTGAAGCATGGGTGAATTTCTAAAGCGACGAAAAATAAAATTTAAATTCAAATAATAGTTACATACAGTTGCCATCCGTTTTCTGTAAATAGTAGTAACATCTTATAATGAACTAGAGAAACAAATTTAATTTCTTTTTTCTCCCAATTTATTTATGGTCAATGTTCATACATGGATATGAATGTTCTCCAATATTTTTTTTTTTTGGTTAACTACCCATCTATTACATAATGTGGCTAAGAGAAATGTTATGTGTAGCATTTTCAACTGACTTGGTATGATCTACATTAGAAAATAAAAAGCCTCGTATTTGAACCTCTTTTGCAAGAGTATCGGCGCAATTGTTTAAAACACGAGGGATAAAAGATAAACTAAAGTCTTCAAATGTCTTTATAAGAAGACATAATGAGTCTAGTTCTGATATAAAAGCTGGCCAATCCGCCCGATTCTCAATAATGCTCACCAAGTCCGAACAATCAGTCTCAAAGTGCATCGAATAAAATTGTCTTTCTCTTAGGCATGTCATAGCCCATAGAAGACCATTAATCTCAACTTGTAAGGCCGAGACACTTCTACAACATCCCTGCTGTCCAAAATTTCATTTCCATGTTGTCTTTAACGCACCATCATATTCCACTAACCAATCCATGATCGATCCAAAAGGCATTTATCTGACATGTCGGGGTTCGAGGTCCAAGGAAAGAGCCCTCGCGTGACAAAATGGTCTTGCAGTGCATCTACCTCCTCTTCATCTTCCTTTTGATTCACGATCTTCTAATTTTCCGCTTTCCCGTTGAAGATTTTGTCGTTTCTTGCTTTCCAAATGTACAATAAACTCCAATGATATATATCACTTTGTGGTTTTGGTAGACCAAACTCTTTTGCTTTCCATTTCCAAAATAGGAAACTCATATTTTAGTAAATAGAAATATTCGGGAAGTGGTCCGGAAGAGCGTTCCTCTCTAAATTATTTCGAAGGAATTGTCCAAAAGTGTTTTTTGGAGTAAAATTTGTGGAATGAGTATATTTTTTGTGTGGGTTGTGTATATCTCTCTAATTTCAAAATTTGATTATCTGTCTAATTATTTATTCGTTTATAGTTTTTTTTTTTCATTTTTATTTTATTTTGCAAACCCATGAATAACTTCCTTAGAAATAATAATATATTTTTTAACATTAGAAAATGTTTTTTGAACATACATATTATTATGTTAAAAAACATATATATTATCACATGTTAGAAAAAGCATAGCTATTCATATCGACGTATCAACATTTGATTAGAAATTTGATCTGATCTCCACTAGAATTGTAGATCTGTCTTTTTCCTTGGAGATTTGTATATCATTAGTTTGTCGTCGAATTGTATACTATATGGGAGAACTCGCCAATTTTTTTATAATTCAATCAAAAATCAAAATACTATATTAATACCAACCTCGTGCTTTTTAATATTTATTTCACTTTCGATGGCTCAAGAATCTAAGCAAGATGTGGAGAGAGTGATTAAACCTAGTCTAGTGTATTCCAGCAAAACCCACCCAACTTCCCAAAAGTTTTCACATATGTTCTTGCCACAAATACTATATTTGTTCTATTTTCTTCTCCATTTGATGAAATTCTATTTATATTTTGTATCCCATGATAAATAAAGTTTTGACATTTTCATGTTTGCTCTTCGAGTTTTCCGTAATGTAGTATTTGCATCCCAAACCGAAACTATTGGGACTTCAGGATAGAAGAAGCAAATAAACGATGGTTTTGATATCGACAATGGCACTTTTTTGAACCAATTAGTGAATATTCAGGCCCATTAACATAAAGCCTTAAAGATGTTTTTGGGTTTTTATTTTGAAACAGCCTTAAAACAATTCAATGTACGAGGTTCCAAGTCAAGCTTTGTTTTGGGGATATTAACTATCCAGTTCCATAAAGAGATACTACAGATCACATCATAACGTTTTTTTCCCCCTCTTACGAATCAGAATCGTAGACTACTTTACCGTTTTCTGAAAAAAAAATCATATATAGATATTAATAGATAGATAATTAACATTACACAATTGATTCAAATAGTTGATAACTTGATATAGATAACCAAAAGTTTGACCATAGTAGGCATGACCAAAATCAAACCGTAACCGTATTTCAGACCGTAACCGGACCGTTTTCAAACCGTAACCAGACCGTAACCGTATAAAACGGTTAAAAACCATAACCGTAAAAATATATTAGTTACGGTTAATAGAATTACTAACCGTAACCGTTAATTACCCGTAACTGTATCAAAACCGTCGGTTAACCGCAAGGTTAAAACTTTAAATTTTTAATCTTAACCGTTTTTAAAATTAAATAAAAATATTAATAATTTATTATGTGTAAGTATAAATAATATAACATAGAAACATGATGTATAATCAAATAATAACTAATCCATTAATTAATAGTGAACGTGCTAAAAACTGTGATTTAAATCGTTCAATGTCCCTACTAAATCCACTCCATTCACGATCACTAAGGACTATCTTTTTTATTATTAATCAAATCATTCTTTGTTTACATAATAATAGAATTCATGGTTATTTAGCTAATTCACCACATAAAAGTTAGAATCATATAATCATAATTTCATATTATAAATTTTAGCTTTATATTAGTTGATATCAGCGTCAAAATTTTGGTCGATATATCATTGTCTATAACTTTTTGACATAAATTAAATAAATTTATGGATATATCATTGATGTTAACCGTATCATAGTCATCAAATAACCATAACCATATCTAACCGTAACCGTAATAACCGGAACCGCATTAACCATAACCGTTTTAACTGTATATTAAATGGTTAAGGTTAATATTAACATAAATTTGTAACCGTAACCGGTGATTATGAAACCGTAATCGTAATAACCGTAACCGTGGTCATGCCTAAATCATAGTGATCATATTGACGGTTAAAGTCAAGGAAAAGCAACGGTCTGTATTGGATCACAAAAGCTAGATCGGACGGATGATACTGAATTAGCAAAAGAAAGCCCATTGGGCCAAACGTGTGAGAAGGAGGGAAAGAAAATGGGCCTCTTGAGAGAGAGAGAGTTGGTGACTAAAAAAAAGTAGAAAACTCGGAAAATAAAATATTAAGAAGGAAAAGTGAAAAGAAAAAAAATCTCATGAGTCGCGCGACTCAACTGCACCTTACCCATTTAGTCTTACTCGGTGGCGCGTGCACCACATAAAATGGGTCAGACTCCGTCTTCTCCGGCGGAAGCGAGTGGACAGGATACTGCTTTGTGGCTCTGGTCTCCGGAGTTTGTCGATTGTGAATCGATTGGTTTCGAGGATGTTGTTGCAGGTGGATATTACGATTTTACGGGAGATCTACCGGACGATTGTCTCGCCCATGTTTTTCAATTTCTCGGCGCCGGTGATCGGAAACGGTGTTCTCTCGTATGCAAACGGTGGTTATTCGTCGACGGTCAAAATCGTCACCGGTTATCTCTTGACGCTAGGGCGGAGATTCTCCCCTTTCTGCCTTGTATGTTCAACCGGTTCGATTCCGTGATGAAGCTCGCTCTTCGATGTGATCGAAAATCGTTTAGCCTAAGCGATGAAGCGTTGGTCATGGTCTCGGTTCGTTGCCCGAATCTTACTCGAGTCAAACTTCGTGGCTGTCGCGAGATTACGGACCTAGGGATGGAAGTTTTCGCTGGAAACTGTAAGAACTTGAGGAAGCTCTCGTGTGGATCTTGCAATTTCGGTGCGAGAGGCTTAAACGCGATGCTCGAGCATTGCAAGCTTCTGGAGGAGTTATCGGTGAAGCGGATTAGGGGAATTCACGAATCGGCCGAGCCAATTCAGCTTCGTTCGTCTTCTTCACTCAGGTCGATTTGCTTGAAGGAGCTCGTTAACGGTCAGGTATTCGAATCTTTGGTTGCAACAAGAACCTTGAAAAAACTGAAAATCATTCATTGTTTGGGTAATTGGGATAAAGTTCTTCATATGAATGGAGATGGGAATAGTTCCTTAACTGAAATTCACTTGGAGAGGCTCCAAGTGAGCGATTCTGGACTCTCTGCCATATCTGAATGTCGAAATTTAGAGACTTTGCACATTTTGAAAACCCCTGAATGCTCGAATTTAGGTCTGATTAGTGTTGCGCAGAGATGCAAGCTGCTGAGAAAGCTTCACATTGATGGTTGGAGAACTAGGAGAATCGGTGATGAGGGTCTGATGGCTGTAGCTAAACACTGCTTGAATTTGCAAGAACTTGTACTTATCAGTGTTAATGCCACCCACAAGAGCCTGTCCGCTATTGCTTCAAACTGTGGGAAACTCGAGCGGTTAGCTCTTTGTGGGAGTGGTACGATTGGGGATATGGAGATTGCTTGCATCGCGGAGAAATGTGTGGCGTTGAGGAAATTCTGTATCAAGGGATGCGCGATTTCGGATGTCGGGATCAAGGCGCTCGCTTTAGGCTGTCCTAGACTGGTGAAACTGAAGGTGAAGAAATGTAGAGTGGTCACAGGGGATGTTAGGGAATGGCTGCGTGAACGAAGGAGGACATTGGTGGTGAGTATGGATGGTGATGAAACCAAAGGTCCGGTCATGGTAAATGAGGATGATCAGAGGGGTCTTGAGACGGTGGTTGAGGAGCTGCAGCTGCCTCCGGTGGCTGATGGTGGTGGGGGTGCGGAGGTTGCAGGTGGTTGTAGGTTAGCTGCGTTTAAGACAAAGCTAGGGTTACTTGCAAGTAAGAGCTTAGTGGCTTTCACATTCAGGAGATGGTCTCAAAGTGAAGCTACTAGTTCTAGTTCTAGTTGATTACATCTTTCTAAAAAGGGTTTTGCATATCAAAACAAAACAAAACAAAAAACCCGCTTCTGTATTATTTCTTGTTTCTTTGTTAGTTACAATTAGTTTTCAATTTTTCATGCCTTAAAAATTATATCTTTTTAATATTATTATTAGGCATCAACGACATCTTTCTCACTTGCTTCCAATTCTTAACTTGTGGTACATTGCGTAACCCAACAGCAGCTTAGCACAATACATATCTCTTTATGCTTCCCAAGATCAGATGCTATCCATAGAGCAATGTCAGAACCACATCATGCGTACTCACATATGAGTTGTTCATTACTCCTTCCAACAATAAACATGCGCGGACAAGACTACCAAGTAGCGGCAGAACCGAGGTACCAGTTCGAATTCATCAGTTGTTGCAGGGCCCCCAATATTTACTGTCGTGCCCAGCCGTGTAAAGACAGAGTTTATAAGCCCAACGTGCACAACCAAGACAGTGAACACATTCTAGAAGAGGGCAACAACCAAATAGAATCGACATGAACAGATTCGATTCATACAGAGTTTATAACACCACACCATTATCATCATAGAGCTATGAAGCAAAGCCATAAGGATTAATGATCAAACCAAGAAATTCCAAAATGCGAGAAAAAACTTACGGATTTGAACACACTTTAAAATCATAGCACCAATAACGCAAGATTTGAACATTGATTTTAAAATCATAGAACCAATAATACGAAATTTGAACATGAATTTTAAAATCACAGAACCAAAACACAAAGTTTGGTTTGGATTTGCAAATCCACTAAAACCCATGAACCAATAAACACCCCTTAAATTGTTTATAAAAATTAAAATAATTTCACTTCAATCTAATAAGAAACTCTATTATCATCTTTTAAAAAGCAGTTAACTTCTGAAACCATGAAGTGAAACTCTATTATTCTCTCTCTGTCGTGCCCAATGTAAAAGAAAATTTATGTGGTACCACATCCACAGAGTATCCTGATTCATAAGAATAAGTACCGAACACGAGGTGACATGAATTTGAGGCCCTGACCTCACTAGCCATCTCACGTCTATTTTCCAACTTCTCGAGCTCTTTATATTCAATGCTTCTGTGGAAATTGTTGCTTTCTTCAAGCGTCTTGCGTTATTTAGGATGTATGCGGCCACTTCTTTGTCATCTTCTCGTTGCCATTCGTATCTTGTAATGTCCACACGAATGTCTCAAGATGGAACAACAAACATTCCGGTACACATTTCGGTTGATTCAATTTCCAGTCCACCAAACAATCTTTATATATATACTGCCTTGGCTGAGATCAATACAATTAATGTAACTTTTAAGATCATCCAAATACCTCAAAGTGGAGCACTAGGAAAAAAAAGAGAAAAGGTATTTGACTAATGAAATGGCTTACGCCGATGAGCTTGAGCATTTGTAACTGAGGAGAATCATCGAGCATGTGCGAAAGTAGATTCCACCACTCTCTTTCATATGTACTCAACTCCAAAGATAGAAGCTGATAGAAGATAATACCGGTAGGATACTTCATCTGTGCATGAGGCAACATTAGTACACAAACCACCACGAGAATCTCAAAATCTAAAATTTACCTCTAAGGGTGATATGTTTAAAGAGAGGCGTTTGGCTGAAGTTAGAGATTCAAGAATCTTCTCATTGGTTATATCAGAAATGTCAGTGAGTTTGCCTCCACCAGCTCTGGCGCATTCTCAATCAGACAACACTCAAGACCATTGAACCCTTGAATGTTCAAGTATTTCAAAGAAGGAGCATTTATCACATAACCTCCATCCCTCTCTATTAGGTGCTCATCTTCTATGGTTAATCTCTGTAATGATGACACCGAAATAGTGAAAGTCTCCACAACCATATCGATATTTTGTCTCACAACCAAATCTTGAAGACTAGGGCAGCCACATAAAAGGTTGGAAACAGATTCTTCGTCTTTGAACTCCACATAGTAAAGGTGCAGCTCTCTAAGCGATTTGAAACAAACCCGAGAAGGAAGGTCTAAAAGAATTGAACCCCCGAGTTTCAAGACCTTGAGTGTATTGTTACAGCTACACAAAACACTCGGAAATGTGACTAACCCTTCTTCCTCATAGCAAAGATCCAGTACCAATTTACGCACATGGTGTGAAAATGCAATTCCAATCCATATTCCAATATCCAAAGCTTCAGTTCTATCTCTAACTACCAAAAAGGAAACTCTCTAGAACCGGAGCTTTATGTGAAAGCAAAGACCTGCAAACAATCTCTGAAAATGTATGGTGCTCACTTTTGTGAATTTCAGAATTAAATTTGAGCTTTGGCACCATCTTCCAAAGAGATCTCCACCGTTTAGACAAAACACTCGTGGCTATGACATTTTATGTTTGGAGCGAAGATAATATCTGCAAAAGCAAAGCTTCGGGTAGTTCGCTGATCCTGTCTTCATTTACAGCATCTCGATTTCTCAGGCCGATTTTGCTGTCGAAAATCAAATAACAAAAGATGAGAATTTTAGGGTTCAAAGAATTAGAGCTGGATCTTTTACAGCTAAGAAAACCATAAACGAAACAAAGAAAATACCATTGTCGTTCCATTGTCGTTAATAGAGAACGATTCACTTGTGTTTGATCAGTAAAAAAGGATCAGCGAGTCACAAAACCCTAACAGAGAGTAACAAACAGTGACACAACGCATAGGCACCTGGAAAAGAAAGAAGACGACGAATGAAGAACAAGTGTGAGAAAATTAGACCGATCGGTTTTCGTTGGTTTCAAATCGAACCGAATCCAACATCCTCGACATCTCTCTGACTCATCCTTTTAACCGGGTCGACACTTTAGTGGAAAAAAAAACTGATTTTGTTTGTCCATAATTGCAAATTCATTAAAAGTAAAACTAAATCCAATAGTCAACCATCGACATACACAGTTTTCTTATCAGTAAGTGTATCTAAGCTAATTCCAATAGCTAACGACAAGATGCTTTTCGTAAGCTGCTTCTGTTTTTTGGGATTAGAAGAAGTTGCTGCCAAAGCCTTTTCATAAGCACGCAGATCATCGGGAGTGAGACAAGGGAGTGACAGCAACACCTGTCGCGGAGCTGGGTGTCTCTGGGAAAGATGAACAAATATTTCATGGCACATACCTACTAAAACGGAACTGTTCTTCACATTTTCATCTTTGGCCAAGCTCATGATGAGTGCATAAAACAAATCTTTCGAAACAAATCCTTGGAGCTCTCCGTTGTTTGTCATTATGGCTAGATGAATAACGCTAATGAAGAAACAACGGAGACTGGTGATTGTAATACCATCTGTCCAGGTGCAGGCTTGTAAACAAAACTGCAATACTGGGTGGGCCAAGTTTCTGCAACTCAAGAGGAAGCTCACCACACAGCTGGATTTTAGTGCATGCAAATTCTTGACAAGACACATTTCACCATGAACAAGTTGGTCTGAGTGCTTCAAAATAGGAAGCTCTGTGTTTAATTCGGGAGCAGACATCTTCGAAAGCAAATCCGCAATAGCCCGAGTTAAATCTATGAGCAGTTTTCCTTCCAGCTTGGGTTTGAATTTCTTTCCACCTTCAAAACTGAGCAAATCTGGCACATTGGCTCTGCCGTCCCGCAGAAAACTAGTCCACGAGGAGCTAAGAGCTCGCTGACAGTGTGTCAATAAAGGGCTTAGGAGCACTTCAAGCCATGACTCCCACATATCTGCAGGACAGGATTTGACAAGATAAACTACAAAGGAATTGATAAGCTGCTTTATATGTCTGAATTCCATCCACCATATATTCTCCATGAGTGCCACCGCAACGTAATTAGCATCAATGGATGTGTAGAACGTGTCCCCAATGGTTACAGAAAAATTCAGTACACGGTATCCTCTATCACGAATAGCTTTCAGCCAATTTTGAATATCAGATGTGCTTCCTTTACTAGAATAAGTAAATAAGCCCTTTGCTGGCTTAAGGCTCCAAAATCCTTGGAGGCTCTGTAACTCGACTTCCGATATCTTCATTGCTGCTTTGAGTTTTGTGGGCAAAGTTTGATATACAGCAGGAGACGACAGAGAATTGATAACACGAAACACTTTTAAGAGCGGTGGTAGTATCCAAGAAAGGTGACAAGCCAGAGGATGACTCATCTCAGAGATCCTGTTCAACTTCCTTTTCTTGAAATTGCATCCCTTGAGAGCGTTCTCAAAGAGCACGACTGTGTTGACAATAGAACGCATAACGGGCGGGTTGGAGCATAAACGAACAAAACCAGAGGGACTAGAAAGATATTCATTTTGCCACTCTGGTTGAGTCCACTGTTGGCGCACTGGTTCTATTAACAAAGCAAAACTATCTTGCTGCGCTTAAGCTCCTGACGCAGAAGTCATAGCAAAAAACGCTTCCACAAGACTACTATGCTCACCAGGGAGAAAAGTTCCTTCTCTTTGCAAACGTGTCATTGTATCGGCTAGAACCTTCAAGTGAGGAATAAAGCTTTTGTCAGCCGCTTTGGCTACACGCATCAAAGATGAGCAGATGTTTAATCTTGCAAGTTTAAATGTAAGACTAACTGGTGGAAGAGAGGTAAGAAGTGCAAACATCTTGTTGATAACACTTCCAACCGCATCTGGAAAATACTTGAGGAAAGGAACCATTGCGTTTAGATAGTCCCCGTGCGCTTGAATCAGAATTGGTTCAGTCCATTTTATATAAAGAAGCTCCTGAAGCAAGTCCTTGAATATCACGTGAAGTTGAAAATGAACTTCGGAACTACCACCAGCGAACTCATTTGATCCACAGAAAAGCCTACGCAGAATACTTTCCAAAGCAATACTCTGGCTCTTCATAGCAGCTGCATACTGAAAAGGCGTTGAAGGACCCGATATATTCTTAATAAGCATGATCGTTCTGGAGGATATTTTTGTACTGGCAATGATGGGCTTGTGAGGAGAGATGAGTTTGACCAAACAAAAGAGCCTCCACTGGTACTTGCAAAACTCATCTTTATCATTATATTTTGATGGTTCAAGGGAAAGTTTTGATCCAGGAAGGACTTCCTCGTTCTTATTTGACCGTTGGAATGAAACATCCAGAATTGTTCTGGCGATATCATCATCTATAAGGCGTAAAAGCTCCCTTTTTCTGCCATCTAGGTGCCTATAACTATTGACAATCTCGCTGGCTGATCCGTTTCCACTTGGCTTAGGAGCCTTAGGATCTGAGATTAAATACTCCATCAACTCCAGCCAGAAGAACAGTGACTCAAAGTGGAGACCGAACTTATAGTGTTGGAAAAATCCAAGCATCTGTTTCAGATAACGAGCTATGGCACCACTATCCGTGATGATGCACAGTAAATTTGTGGAGCCTAGAGAGACCATAATTTTACAGATACGTTCAGTAAAGTCATATTCACTTCCATTCATAACCCCAGAACTTGATTTCAATCTGCATAAAAGTTCTGCGGAGAAGCTTGTCAAAATCTGAAACACATGGCTGACTGCAGAATCAAATTCATCACCAGAAGCATCAGAGGGTCTTTTTCTTGAGCAGATAAGTTCGAAGAACATACAAGCAAGATGGCAGAAGTCAGTAGAAGAAAGTAAGGATGCAAACTGGTCAACAATTCTGTATTCAGCAAGATCTGGAACTGGAGCCCATTCTGTGAATGAGTTAATGGCATTCAAACAAGCAACAACTACATCTGAATGCTGATTTGCCAACTCAACCTTCTGCCGCCGTGCTGCATCCCTTGTAGCCCCAGAGTGTTTTTCAAGAAGCTACATTAAGATTTCTTCATTAAACTACTGCTACAATAAACAAACTGATTGATAAGAGCAAAAGGTAGCATACATCATGCAACCAAACCATAATATCAGGAAGCCCCTGCAACAGATGCCTATGCTTCTTGTCTGATGAGAAAGGAAAACATGTGTTAAAAATGACGAGAGCAATCTAGCAAATGAGAGAGAAGTAGATTACTCTTAATTACCTTCCAACTCTTTAATATGATCTATATGATGTTCAGAAAGTCGTTTCACCACCTTCAGAGTCAACTCTGCCTAATTTTTTCAGAAAGAAAAAATTGAAGCATGCCATGATATAATTAACCAATTACAAAAGAAACAATGAAGCATTCTACCTGTAAAGGGCCTTGTGAGGACAGAGAAACTAGTGAGACAAACAACTCCTGCCACATCTTCGGATCTTCCTTTTCAAATATCTGGAAGGAAATTCTGTATAAATTGCCAACCATAAATAGAGATTGCAAGTTAAATAAAAAAAATAAACCCAGCTCTAACCTCAGCTACAAGAGCGACTGTCTCACTTTTCATTGCGCATTCTTCGCATGGATTACCCACCTCAGACATCAGTTCAAAAGAAGCACCACAAATATCCATGTGCTCGGAGGGGCTCAATTCATCCCACCGCAGTCTAAACATATACTGCACGGAAGATAAAACAGTGTCATTTAGGTGAAGTTTAAATATCTTGCCATCAGAAATAAAGCCGGAGCTTAATCTCAATACCAAAAGGCCAAAGGAATGACAGCTCTCTGCTCAGTTTCTCAAACTAAGTATTTGTTCATTAACAACAGTAAGTAAATCGTACCTGTAGCATTTTAAAGGCATACAAGCGAACTTCTAAAGGCCAGTCCTTTTCCACAAGATGAAACGAAACTTCAGACAAAACCCCAACATTACCTGCCTTAATCTGCAAATATAAATTACAACAGCTTAATCATAAGAAATGCAAAGTTGTTCTTGGGATAGAATTCACATACAAAAACAACACTAAAAATTACCGATCCAAGATATGTAACAGCAGCTTTGCAAGCATCAACAGTGGAGTGAGAATCAGAAATCACCAGGATCTGTCGAGCCACATTGCTGGCGAGTGTCTTTGTTTCTGACTTGATATCCAAGTCGTGATCATGATCAGCTTCAGTCATAACTTTTCCGTTCAACACTTTCACACGATCCTCGTTCATAGCGTTTTCTTACTGAATCGCGATGTTAAGACAAAGAGACTATATCAGACGATTAATCATCCAAAACCCTAATTTCCTCCAATGTAGAAAGAAACTCTCCGTCTATGGAAAACAAAAATTAACACAGAGTCGCCGGCCGATCACAATTCGGCCGTCAAAAACCTCGCCGCAGAACTACTACCCCCACCAAAAAACAGCCTCGCGGATAGAAATTGGGGGAAACAAAAGCCCTAAGAAAACGATCCTCTACTATATTTCGCGGAATCGGCAATCGAACAAAACAAGGGAGAAATTAGGGTTGAACGAAGTGTAAATTAGCGAGAAGAGCTCACAAATTCTGGCTATGAAGATGCTTCCAATCACAGTGTGAAGGTGAACAGATTTGGAGAAACGGAACTGTGCGGTTTCGTTTGCCGGCGGGAGAAAAAGGATTGTGTTCCCTCTCTTTATTTTGGACACATTTTGTTTTTCTAGCTGATTTGTTTGAATCTTATTGGCTCTTTCCTTAAAAAAAATGTGACATGGAATATTGACGTGCAGCAGGAAATTGCGTTTTTGGCAAGAGTTCACAAAATACGTTTTAGGCAGAAAATCGTAGAATTATATTTTGACGGAAAAATCTCTGAATTGCGTTTTGGCGGAAAATCGGGAAATTACATTTTTAACGGAAAATAAATGATGCGTTAAAAATATAACCAAATAAAACCATTAATATAAATTAATTATTTGTGTTGGAAAACAAATTGGTTATATTCGGTTTATACAATTAATTTTGGTTAAATATGTTAATATTGATTTACATATTTGATTTTGGTTTGGTTAAGTTATTTTGTGAAAAATTAATGGTTAACCATTGGACTCCATTAACCTATTATAATTCAACACATTTTAAACCAATCCATTTAATTCATCAACTCATTTAACTCATTAATCCATTTGATCCATTAAAACTAATGGATTGGATTGGGTAAACCCAGAAATTTCAGCTCATTTTGACACCCTTAAACAAATGTGATTGAGGTATTTCTCCAGATTTATGAGATGATATAGTTTAAAAACAAATAATTACTCTATATATTGTGGACTATCAAATAAGTTTATGTTGAAAAGATAAAATTATTAGATGTATGATAGATAGATTTTCAACCATTGGCCCCTAGAATAATGGCAAATATGTTACTGTGTCCAAGTCAAAGATGAGTTGATATATTAATATAGTCTCCTCCTCCATGATTATTTTTTGCTTTTTTTTTTGGGAAACCCAATAATACATTATATAAAAAGGGAGGGAATTTCTCAAATCAAAAAGTAGAAAGACACCAAAACCCTAACTCTGTTTCTTCTTCCCCAAACAGTTTTGGGGCCAAACTCACTCCACCCTCTGAAAACTCGCTGAGCCGCCGTCGTCGTCCTCAACTTGTTCGACGTCACTGTCTCGTAATATGGAGCTTAAACTAGCCACCACCGAGAAAGAAGTTCGTATTCTCTTCTTTTTTTTTTTTTCTAATTTATCAGGCCAATTTTTTTTTTGTTATTAAGAATAATTCGCTGTTTTTGGATTCGTTTTCCTTTTTTTTTGAGGTCGAATCACCTTTCTATGTATTTAAGCATTCCTTTCAATTTTCGGATTAGGTGCTTGAAGAGTTGGTGAAGCTAGTGCAGAGTCGAGGTTTGCGAGGCGAAAACGGAGGATGGAAGGAGTTTTTAGATGTTTATGACGAAAAGATTGGATCACCAAACGACCCTTCGAGGCCTTCCCATGAAGAGTTGGTCGTATTTCTGACAAGTTTTAAGAAGAAAGAAGATTTGCAGGTAAGTGAAGAAAAAAGTTCACAAAATGTGATTTTTGTAATTTAGAAAGTTTTGATTTTTAAAATCTTTGCTTGTTTTGCTTAGTTCCTGCGATGTCACGCGAATCATCTTCTGATTGAAAAGTTGAAGCAGGAATCTCCGGATAATGACACTCCTGAGCAGGTGGGGGCAAGATTTGTTGGAATATATCAATCAAAAGCCATGTTTTTTAAGATGTTTGATATGAATATGTTTGAAAATTGAGCTATGTTATGTTGTTGACAGTACAGAGTCTAGTGCGATTGACTGTTGAGCATCCAGCTTACTCGGTAGCCTATACATTGTAGCCTTACTCCGAGGTTTGTTTCCTCTCTTGAACAATGGCATCTTGCTGCTTCCTGTATCGAAATTTGTGTGTGTGTGTTTTGAAACTGTTCTTTAAGACCTTCGGAATTGCTATAAGCAGGACTGGTTTGTATCCGATGTTGGAATGAAGATGTCGAAGGTGATGAAATCAACCGAAATGATAGCTGTTGATTGTGAGATGGTTCTTTGTGAAGATGGTACTGAGGGTTTGGTTAGAGTTGGCGCTGTAGATCGCGATTTAAAGGTATAGCTTAGAATTGGAAGTCTTTATTTTCTTAGTGAGTTCCTATTTTTTTCCGCAATGAACATGTTTCCTTGACTCGGGTGATCAAAATGTTCATGGCTTAGGTGATTCTTGACATATTTGTGAAACCGGACAAACCTGTTGTTGACTATAGGACAGACATTACAGGGATTACTGCTGATGATATCGAAAAAGCTACTTTCTCCGTGGCAGATATACAGGTACCAGAGGTCGAGTCTTTCTTTGTATTGGTTTATTTTCCAAGTAATAACGTATAGTGGTTATGTTAATTTTGTGAAATGTGCAGGAAACTTTGCAGCCATATCTTTCCGAGGGTACTATTTTGGTAGGCCACAGTTTGAACAAAGATTTGGAAGGTAAGTAAGAAAGTTCCCAGTAGAGTGAGTGGGTATTGATTTTTAGCTAAAAATGTTGTGGGTATTTTGATTTGATCCCAGTGTTGAAGATAGATCATCCCAAAGTAATAGATACCGCACTCATATTCAAGTATTCCAATGAACGAAAGCCCAGAAGAGCTTCACTTAACAACCTTTGCAAGGTAAGTCTATAATGGGTTTCTCTACTCTTTGAGGGAATCACAAAAAGATAACATTTTTGATACCTTTTTTTTGTTTCTGAAATCAATTTTCCAGTCTATTTTGGGTTACGAAGTCCGAAAGGCCGGCGTTTCTCATGATTGTGTACACGACGCAGCAGCTGCGATGAAACTTGCACTTGCTGTTATAGAGAAAAGAGCTGACACAACAATCTTACCATCTAAAGAGGTTTAAAGAAAAGGATGGGATTTACCAAACTTAAGAGTTTTATGATAATTTCCAATAACTACAATTACAAATGTCTGCAATTTTTTCCATAGATGTTGGAGGTTGACAAATCAAGACTCTTTCTACATAAAATCCCTCACAATGTGCCATCTGAAGAGCTTGAACAAGTTATTTCTGGAGAGTTTCAGTCTGGAGAGTTTACACTTGATATTAAGGTTGAGATATCAAACCATATATATTTTTTCTTTTAGGATCCCTAACGATGAATCTTTCTTTGACCTCGTTTTCTTTTTCTTTCTCTTTTGGCAGCCAGCAAAAACACAGAGAGGTTGCTAGTGCGTTTGTTGTTTTCAATAGTTCAAAAGAAGCATATGAAGCATTTGAAAACGTTGGTGTAGACCAAGGGCGGGTATTTTTAGAATCTCTGCTTCTTGTAAAGGATCAAAACTCTCTGACTGAGAGACTGATTTTTTTGTGTTATGTCATTTTTTGCAGGATTCATTGGGTTTACCACAAAAACTGGTTTTCTTTAAGCTGAGTTCTGGTTCAAGAGTTAGTATATATGTCCGTAAAATGTTTCAAGATGATTCCGCGTAGATTTCTGTGACTACAAAGAGAATCTTCCCGGATAAAATTATGCAACGCAGGAGGAGGTTAAATATTTGTTATTTTAATTAAGATTTTCTATTTTAATATAAGAATTGAAAACGATGGCAAAACTAGTATTGTTAATGTTAAGAACAAAACATGAGTTTTCGTAACATACCAAAGCTGAAACTAAAGGAGAATCGAAGGCAAATGAAAAGTAAAAGAAGTTTTATTCTTTTTTTTTGTTAAATGTAAAAGAAAAGAAAGAAAAAGAAAAAGAAAAAGAAAAAGAAAAAGAAAAAGAAAAAGAAAAAGAAAAAGAAAAAGAAAAAGAAAAAGAAAAAGAAAGAAAAAGAAAAAGGAAAAGAAAAAGAAAAAGAAAACGTCCACTTTGCCGCGAAACCCCTTCTGAAGATGGGTCTAAGGAAGACTATTGGATCGGGGCTTAATACTAGGGTTTGGAGTGAACCATGGATCTCAGACATCCCGGTACGGCCGGCGATAGCTTCCACTCAGGTCGGGATTAGGAACCCCTAACTATTGGTTTACTCCTTTATTCGATAAGATACGAAAGAATGGAACGTCCACCTATTGCGATAACATTTCCAACCCGAGGATATCCCTCTAATTTTGGGGTTGAGACATAGCCGTAGTCGTACCCTGGACGGATATGCATGGAATCACACAAAATCTAGCGTAAATACAGTAAAATCTGTATACGATCTAATTAGGAGAGAAAAAGAAAAAAAAAAAAACGTCCACCTTGCCGCGAAACCCCTTATGAAGATGGGTTTAAGAAAGACTATCGGATCGGGGATTAATACTAGGGTTTGGAGTGAACCATGGATCCCAGACATCCCGGTACGGCCGGCGATAGCTTCCACTCAGGTCGGGATTAGGAACCCCTAACTACTGGTTTACTCCTTTATTCGATAAGATACAAAAGAATGGAACGTCCACCTCTTGCGAGAACATTTCCAACCCGAGGATATCCCTCTAATTCCGGGGTTGAGACTTAACCGTAGTCGTACCCTGGACGGATATGCATGAAACCCCTTATGAAGATGGGTTTAAGGAAGACTATCGGATCGGGGCTTAATACTAGGGTTTGGAGTGAACCATGGATCCCAGACATCCCGGTACGGCCGGCGATAGCTTCCACTCAGGTCGGGATTAGGAACCCCTAACTACTGGTTTACTCCTTTATTCGATAAGATACAAAAGAATGGAACGTCCACCTCTTGCGAGAACAGTTCCAACTCGAGGATATCCCTCTAATTCCGGGGTTGAGACCTAACCGTAGTCGTACCCTGGACGGATATGCATGGAATCACACAAAATCTAGCGTATATACAGTAAAATCTGGATACGATCTAATTAGGAGAGATGTTCTTGAAGTGAGAGAACCGAGTATTACAGCTCTTCAGAGCCAGGTGTGGAAAGTTCACACAGCCAGAAAGATCAAACACTTTATGTGGCAAGCGCTTTCGGGATGTGTTCCAACATGTCAAAACCTCACGTATAGACATATGGGTACTGATAAACGTTGTCCTAGGTGTGGTGTCCCAGATGAATCAATTAATCACCTCTTATTTGAATGTCCCCCAGTTCTTCAGGGCTGAGTGTTATCAGACTTTCCGTTCCTTCCGGGTCTTTTCCCGAGTGCTTTTATTTACCAAAATATGAGCTTCCTTTTTGGAAAGCAGAAGAGTTAGGGCTACCTGAACCGCAAAAGGATATATATCCTTGGATACTATGGTACATTTGGAAAGCCAGAAATGACAAAGTTTTCAACGGGAAAGAGATCTCCCCGGAAGACACCCTTCAACACGCAACTCTGGAGGCGGAAAGTTGGAGGATTACGAATCCGCAAAGAGATTGTCGACACAGAGCCGTACTACCGGTCGTTAAGTCAGTTCTCAGAGGGTTTGCCGATCAAGGAATGTCTACAAACTATCAAGCCGATCTGTATAGGGGGTAGTCCTAGGCTGCAAAGAACGGTGTTCGACTCCACACGTATGTTGAGTGTCCCTTTTCGTAGGTATGGGTCAGCGAAACATACGGGTACAACTTCTTAGAGTCTTTGATGAGGTAGACTTACCCGAGTATCAGGTACCCATTTTGTAGGTCTAGTGCAGCCGGATACATGGGTAACTCCCCTCAGAGGCTTTCCTTGGAGCGATCCTACCCGCGTATTCAGTGTACCATTATGGAGGTCTAGTACGACTGGATACGGAGGTAGGACCTTCCACAGGGTTTCTTTGGTGCAAGTTTTTTTGTTTTTTGGTGGGCCTTGTTTCTCGGTTGGGCCTACTAGGCTCAACCGAATTGGTTTAGTCCTCGCGACTTTGTTTCACTACCGTGCACAAAGTGGAGCAGGAATCATTTTTGGACATATTTGAGCGAACAGAAGTTCGACATCCAATGAATACCTTCCCACCAACTGATCAAACTTAATTTTGGAGCCACGATAGACTGATTGATAACACCGGTTTTTGACAATTTTTATGGATCACTTTAATATATTTTGCAGGTGTTTTAACACCGTTTTCAATGATTTTCAAGTGATTTCCATGTTTTAGTGTTTTGAAACACATTTCAGGTAAACACAGATCGTCAGAAGTCTTGCAATAAAAGATGACCTTCTCACCGTCTGATCATCACCAAATTTGAACACAACAAAGTATATACAACCACCTTTCAAATTCAATTGGATTGGAGACGATTCAATAGTTGGATATTTGTAAATACACCTGAAGCACTGAAGGCAGATGAAGCTGCCTTGAAGAGAAGACCACCGCGGCAGGAGAACTATTTATAAAATTATACATTTAAAACTCTCAAATATATACTAAAATCATTTATAATCAAATGTAAGTGGTTTGTTTAGTTAATGTGTACATGGGCTGATGGAGTTATAATTGGTCTCAATATAAGCTATAGATTCCGGAACAGAAATGTAATATTATACATTCAACTAAATATGTAACTTATGAGAGATTTGAAATAGTTTTAAAAAAATATATATAAAATTATAATTAGAATCACACAGTATTCAAATACTACATATAAACATATGAAAAAAAGAATAATATTTCAACATAAGTAAACAACATAATTAAAAGAAAAAACAGTTGTTATATACAAACACTAATAAGGAGAAATAACAAAACACACGCATATACAAACAATGCAATTTTCATGTTTGGACACAAAAAAATGTATCTGTTTTAATTTTACTTGTGGTAGAATTCTTAATTTTGAATTTGAATAGAATAACCATTTATGGTTTAGATTTTATAATAATATATATTTTTTAATAAATCTTTATTAATATAAAAGAATATTAACATAATTTAGACAATCTTACCAAGATTAATTAGATTTGCATCTCGAATTTAATTCTAAATTAACAATTCCTAAAATTGTGTGATTCTTAAAATATTAATCATTTTATATATGAAAATAACAAATATTGAATCTGTATTAGTAACCGAATGTTGTCCATATGAATGATCAAATTTATGTTTGTGCAAATCTAATTAATAATATATTTATTTTTCAGTTTGAAAAATATTCAATTATAAATCTGATTGTATTAATAAGATTTAAATTTAGAAGTAAACATATTTTGTTATTAATTCTTACTATTTTGTTTGTAATTGTTGATGAAATCTCAGAAAAATCTACATTAAATTCAAAATTTAATATTATCTTGCAATGAAAATTGTTAATTTTGAATATGTATCATTCAAAAAAATTTGATTATAAATCTGATTGTATTAATAAGATTTAAATTTAGAAGTAAACATATTTTGTTATTAATTCTTACTATTTTGTTTGTAATTGTTGATGAAATCTCAGAAAAATCTACATTAAATTCAAAATTTAATATTATCTTGCAATGAAAATTGTTAATTTTGAATATGTATCATTCAAAAAAATTTGATTATTAAATTATTTGGCATAATCGAAATTCAAAAATAACTAATACTATTTTCGTAACAAAATAATAATAAAATTTAAATTATTTTGAAATATTTATTTACATATTTTTGAAATAATTGATTTTATTTATAATTTTAAATATTTAATTTAATTTTTGGCATAGTATGAATTTTTACAATTATGAATTAAAATTAGTATATATATATATATTATTAGATTAATTAATTAAATAAATTAATCTTTAATTGAATCATATTAATTAAATGAAACTTTAATTGAACAAAATTCAACTGTTTGGAAATATGGAATAGTTATCCACAAAAATCTAAAGTTTAAAAGTTATCCAGGATAAGAATAGATTTATTTTCATTTATTTTCTGTTTGGACACAAAATAACACTCTGTTTAAATATATTAGATATATTCTTTTTCAGTTTGAAAAATATTCAATTATAAATTCGAGTGTATTAATAAATTTAAAAGTAAGCATATTTTGTTATTAATTCCTAAAATTTTGTTTGTAACTTTTGATGAAATCTAAGAAAATCTATATTAAATTCAAAATTTAAGATTATCTTTCAATGAAAATTGTTAATTTTGAATATGTAAGATTTAAAAAAATATGATTATTAAAATATTTGGCATAATCTAAATTCAAAAATTCAAAATAAGAAAATTATTTTCGTAACAAAATAATATTAAAATTTTTAATTATTTTATGATATGTAATTTATAATAATCGATTTTATTTATAATTTTAAATATTTAATTTATTTTTTGCATAATCTGAATTTTCTAACTATGAATTAAAATTAATATATATATAATCGGATTAATTAATTGAACTACTCTTTAATTGAACCAAATATAATTAATAATTAATTTTTAAATTTAACCAAAAATGTCTGTTTGGCAATAGGAATAGTAATTATCCAGGAAAAGAATAAAAGTTATCCATAAAAAGAATAGAGTTATATGCATTTTTTCTTGTTTGGTTATAAAATATCATTTTGTTTTAATAGATTAGATTGAAAACGATGGCAAAACTAGTATTGTTAATGTTAAGAACAGAACATGACTTTTCGTAAGAGGCCAAAGCTGAAACTAAAGGAGAATGGAAGACAAAGGAGTAATGCAACTTCATTAGAAACTTAGTGTCTTCATGTGGTTAATTGGATGCTATATAGAAACAGAGTCGATACAGAATGTGATTTACTTTCATAGTCTTCTTCCTCATCTCCAAAGGAGAAGACCGATAACTTTGATATCACTAACAGACATAGTCGTTAGTATTATGAAGTTGGAACGTTTTATTTGATTATTACTAATGATCACTGAAAAAGTAAAAGAAGTTTTATTCTCCAAAAAATGTGAAGTTGGAACGTTTTATTTAAAAAATAAACATACAAAAAAATGGTTTCAGTTTCCAAAAAAAATTGTGATGTTCTTTAAAAACCCCAACTCTGTTTCTTCTTCTTACTCAAAACATTAAACAGCACTTATGGATCAAAAACTAGCCACCACCGAGAACGAAGTTCGTACCTTTTTTTTTTGAATAATTTCGTTGTGTTTGGAATCGAGTTCGTTTCTGTTTTTAAGGTCGAGTTACATTCTATGCATGTATCTCTTACATCCACGTTAACATTTTCCGATTAGGTGTTGGAAGAGTTGGTGAAGATAGCCCATGTTCGAGGTCTACGAGGAGAAAATGGAGGATGGAAGGAATTTTCAGATGCTTACGACAGAAGATTTAAATCATCAAATGACTCTTCGAGTAGTAGTTCCCATGACATGATGGTTGCTTTTCTCTCAACCTTTAAGAAGAAAGAAGATTTGCAGGTTTTTATTTCTTCCTTTTTTGGCTGAATATTAGAGTTTTAGTTTAACCACTGCTTTTTTTCTTTTCTTTTTTAGGTTCTGCAATATCACGCGAATCGTCTTCTGGTTGCAAAGTTGAAGCAAGAGACTCCGGACACTCCTGAGCAGGTGAGGGAAAGATTTGTTGGAAATCAAATAAAAAAACATGTTTTGAGGATGTTAATATACAAGTTTGCTAGTAATGTGTTTGAAGTGAGCTTTTAACTTTTGTTTTTTTTGGCTGTACAGAGGCTAGTTCGATTGACCATGAAGCATCCGGAATACTCTGTTGAATATCCATTCATCCGGCATAATGTTTGTTTCCTCTCCTGGATTATCCGGAATACTCCGTTGACCATGGATCTTGCCGTTTAATGTACTGAAATTATTATGTTTTTATAAGATTTTCGAAATTGCTAAGCAGGACTGGTTAGTATCCGATGTTGGAATGAAGATGCCGGAGGTGATGAACTCAACCGAAATGGTAGCTGTTGATTGTGAGATGGTACTTTGTGCTGATGGTACTGAGGGTTTGGTTAGAGTTGGTGCTGTAGACCGTGATTTAAAGGTATTGCTTAGTGTTAGAGATTCTTGATTCTTTTCTTTTCGGCAATCGACCTGTTTCCTTGACTCTGGTGATCAAATTTTCATGTCTTAGGTGATTCTTGACAAATTTGTGAAACCGGGCAAACCTATTGTTGACTATAGGACAGTTATTACTGGAGTCACTGCACAAGATATCGAAAAAGCTACCTTCTCTGTGGTAGATATTCAGGTATACAGTGTAGATTATTTCTCTTGATTTTCTGTTTCTTTTTCAATGACACTTATGTTATTGATTTTTTCAGAAAGAATTGCAGCCCATACTTTCGAAGGGTATTATTTTGGTAGGTCACAGTTTGAGCAAAGATTTGGAAGGTAAATAAAATGTTCACAGTATTGATTTTGTTTATTTTATTTGGTTGTTACTAATGTATTGTTATTTTGATTCCAGTGTTGAAGATAGATCATCCCAAAGTAATTGATACAGCACTTGTTTTCAAGTTTTCCAATGCACGATTGGGTAGAAAACCTTCACTGAATTAGAAAAACATTCTTCACATACTTTCTTTGTTAATGCTTCTTTGAAATTAATATTTTACAGGCTATATTTGGTAACGAAGTCCGAAAGGATGGCGTTTCTCATGATTGTGTACACGACGCAGCAGCTACGATGAAAATGAATAGAGTTGACATAACAGTTTCACCATCTAAAGAGGTTTTTTAAAATAAAATAGATGGATTTACCAAAATTATCCAAGAATCACAATGTCTTCAACTATTTTCACAGATGCTGGAGGCTGAGAAAGTAAGACTCTTTCTTCATGGAATCCCTCACAATGTGACATCTGAAAGACTTAACCTTGTTCTCGCTAGAGAGTTTCATTCAAGAAAGTTTATACTTAATGTTAAGGTTGAAAATAAAAACAATGTGGGAGAGTTTCTCTCTAAACACCGAATCTTTCTCTGACCGTTTAAAGTCCGTAAAATGGTTTAAAGATGAATGATGTAACCAATCACCTATTATTTTGGTTAACTATTTTTTATTGTAATTTAGGAAGAAAACTCTCTTCTATGCTATTTATGTTTTGGTATTTTGTTCGGTATTTAATAAAAAAGTTAAAAGAAAAATTGCAATTGCAGACTTAGAAATAAAGTTATCGCCAATCGGGAAAATAATAAAAAAATTCATTATTTTGGTTTATAATTTGCAATTTCATTAAAACATTGATGTCTTCATGTTTTTTTGTTTCCTGTATAAACTGTTACAGTTATTTTGTAGAAGCTATATAGAAACAGAGGCAATAAAGAATCGGCTTTACTTGTGTGTATAAAACTGATAAAACCTGAATTTTCAAGCTCAGTCGCTTTCGTAGTCTTCTTCCTCATCTCCAAAGGAGAAAACCGATGCATCTGCAGCGATAGCTTTGATATCACTAACTGCTAATGACTCATTCGGTACTGGATTATAAAGACCAGAGGACGATGAACTTGTGACACCTCTGTTTGCAGAATGGTCATCGGTCTTTGTTGGCTCATTGATCTGATGAGGTTTACTAGTTGTGTGCGTCGAGCCTGCGGTTTTCCCAGTAGTTGAATTAGACTCTATGTGTTTCGAGTTTCCTTCCTCTTCCCCATCACTGTCGGAGAATACATCATCGTCTTTGTTCTGTTTAGACTTGATTTTGCCTGAATCAGCACCGGAGCTGCTTTGAGGTTGTTGTTCGGTGGAGTAAGAAGAATCAGGTTTGGGTTTTGTTGGTTGAGAGTTGTCGGATTCTATCATTACAATCTCCACATGGAACCCCGGTGCAGGTAGTTTTCGCTGCAATAACGTCAACAGGATCAAGTTTAATAGAAAGCAAGCAGGCTTGTTTCTCAGATCATTAAGGCTAATAACACATTCTGTTTTACCTTTTCAAAGCCATCAAAGTCGATACCTTTCAGCATTGTTCTCTTATCAGTCAGTGTAGTATTTAGCCAACTGCGTGTAGAAAACAGAGTAAGTTGGTGAAATTGGTCGATTTTGGAAGATGTGAGCAGGCACTGTGAAGGAAGAGAGTTTACCAGTAGAAATCTCCATCGCTATCTTGAAAGTGGATTTTGAAGTCACCGGCTAATTCTGTTAGACCAGCTTCACCAGGTATTGCAAAGACAACAACACCTTTTTTCGGTGCCTTTATCCAAAAATCTTCAGGCTACAGCACCCAAAAACAGGTTTATATGTCAAAACAAATCGTTGTTATGTAGATAATAACAACAGGAGACAGAAAGAGAGAGAGGGAGAGAGAGAAGAACCAAGGAGAACAATGCCTACCCCCAAATCCTTGGTTTTCTGATGTTTCTTTGTTGAGAAAAGTATATCTGTTCGATAGAAGAAAACAGAGAATCTATCACACGTATGCGGAAATACAAGAGACAAGAAGAAATTAGCTCTGTACCATTGTGGTTGGAGATGGTAATGGCAGGTCTAATCCAGTAAGGGCAGTTGATTAGGCGAAACCCTCTGAGCATCCATCTACATAAATGTTTGTTGGCTGGTTAGGGATAACTGAATATCACCGCGATCAAACTAACTGATTGGTCAGATATTTATGAACCTTACCTTCGTTCAGGTGGAACTTTCCCACCAAACTGATTTTGAACACGTTCGTAGTACTTGACATATCGCTGAAGGAAACAGGTAAGCTTGTTTAATAGGATGAGGGAGAATTGAACAAGCACATAATAAGATTGGTATGAGCTCATGACTTACAATCTGACTTGGGAGAACAAGAGCTTTCCCGTCAAGACATCTCTTTTGGTTATAGTACTCAATAGCTTCCTCAGCTGTAGGAAAGAACTGCAAAGGAGTAACCAGTCAGATCAGTCACAGGAGTCTTACAGAGAAGGAATGTGTGCATCGGCCAATACTTTGCTTTTAAGTCTCACCTTGAGATATAGCAGAAGACAGCAAATCATTAATCCGGTTCTTGCCATTCCGGCTTTACAATGAACTACCACTACATTTTGGATGTCTTCCTTCAGCCATGTGTGTGCACTTTGACAAAATGATGGTATTAATTGAATTGGAGGACAATTATGGTCATCAAATGGGAAAGATGCAACCTGAAATAACGGAAAGCAGACATGTTATGAAGCAAACGCTATAAGAGGTCTATAAACACTAGGTTTGAAAACAAGGGCAACGACAGAAACTGTAAGGCCTGAGATAGCAAGTGAGTATATACCTTCCCCTCAAATCTTGAAGCATCGTACAATCTCTCTGAACAAAGGTTGTAGACCTTATATTTGTCCTGCATATTGAGAACAAGGTTTAGAGATCTGGCGTGCACCGACACGATCAAACATAAGCTAAGCAACCACTACATGTCTGGGCTGCAGTGTCTAATCAAATCCAACTGGTATGAATCATATAAGAATTGGTGGAGTTGTCAGAAACTCATACGGTTTAAGAGGCCTTCCAGTCTGTGTCAATGGTTACCTTGTGATGAGTTTCAAAAAACTTGATCACCTCTTCCATGTGATTGCGATATAGTCCCTGTATATGACATTTGCCAATGAGAAACTCAAGGCCGAGAGAAGAAAAGAACTAGCTGGGGAACTTATATTTCAGACCAGGACAAGCTTGTGTACCTCGAAAAATCCGAAAAGTCCAGAGCTTATATCACCAGCAGGGAACCCCATTGCGATTATATTCTCAGTTATATATGTCATATCCAAATCGAATTCCCCCTCCTGAAGCAAGACCAGGTACCATGTAAAACAGATATGTAAGTGATACCGATCCAGGCCCTTATATATACTAGAATCTAGCGGATGCATTACACTGGACAGCATGAAAAGCTCATATAAAAAGATGGAAATACTAGTTTTGGGAAAACATTTTGCACCAGCCACTACAAAAGGGTAGTGTTACTGCAACTCTAATGCGCTTCACTACTGTTACAAGAATCTAACAAAAGAAGGAAGACAAGATTACTACACCTGGTATCTCCTCTTGTTCTGAGAGACAATGTGGCGTGCTTTCACCTGCATTGCTTTTAAAGCACCACGAGATGAATCGACCACAGCTTTTGTGAGCGACTCAAGAGCACCACCAACTTGTGTGTTTGGTGGGTCACCGACCTCGTCAGACCCTTTCGTTGGCAAATGCAGACCAAGCTCAGAGGTGAATCTTGTGAAAGCTGACATCCCAGAATCTGTAGCATTTGGATCCTGCTGCGGGAATTTAAAACTTTTGGCCCAAGAAGAAAGACCAGAAGAAGAAAATAGAGATGGCGGTGATTCACGTGGGGAGGAATCTGGCGGGCATGGAACTATATCCTCTGTTTTACTCGAAGGCTCAGCCCCGGAAGATATAACAGGTGGTTGAGTATCAACCTTTCCAGTTGAAGCTTCTGTACTAATGGAGTCTTCATTAGTTTCTCCTGCAGAGCTCACGTGATCTTCTTCAACGCCCATAACTTTTTCAGAATTACGAGGAATAGATACATCTTTCTCCATAGGTATAGCTGGAGATTGAGATGAAGACCCAGCAGGAACAGTGTCCATTTACTCAGACAATGATTAGCCTACTTGACGAGCGAACACCAACCTAATAACAAAGGAAAGTTCACGTTTGAGTATAAGCCCACACCTGGAAGAACACAGAAACGGCTCCGATTATCACAATATCCATATCTGTAGTATATGAAAATGTATACACACCCTTGTGTGAGCATAAACAAAATCTAGCTAAACCTATTGGCTAAATTCGCTTCTAGAATGATCTAAAAGAGCTCTGACCACGAAAAAAATTGCTTCGAAGGAGAAGGAAGCTAAGGCCGTACTAGTGCATTGCAATAGTTTCGCAAATTCGAGATACGGTCGCATCCATTTTCACACATCTCTCAACGCCACGGAGTCGTAGAAATAGATCTAAAATCAGAAAAGCGAGAGAAATCATCTAGCACAAACAGATCAAGAGGCGTGAAATGAAGCTAGACTTCCAAATTCGACAAGCATTTGGCCGGGGAAAAAACAAAAAGGAGGCTAGACATTGGTTACCGGAGAATGCGGGACGCTTAGCTTCGAGTTTTCTCGGAGATTCAAAGAATGGAAGAAGATGGAGGAAGCAGATTCGTGTTGATTCAGAGCAGCGCACGAAATTTCCGATGAACGTGCGGAGATTAACGATCAATTACCGTCTGCTACGTCGGCCTTTTATCATCCCCGCTCTTGCCGGTCAGAATATGTTTTGTCTTTCGTACATTGGGCCTTTAAATGGGCCTATTGGGCTGAAATGTACACCTAGCAATTGCTTTGTCTTTCTTTTTTCTTTTTTTAATTACCCAACAAAATCATTTTTTACAATTATTGTATCTTTGTATTTGAAAAAGTTAAAAGAAAATTACATAAGATTTTGAGACTCAAGGGTTCTTGTTGCAAACCACATGATTAGAGCATCAACATATGTTCGATTTTCTGTTTTGCGAATGGTACTAATGCGGTTGCGGACATTTTTGTCGATAAACTTTATTAGACGAGCTGCATGAAATGGGGTTCTCCATGTTTGTCGATAAGCTTTGTCTCATTTTAAATAGCAAATTCTTTTTTAAAATTTAAAATTTAACATCATCCCTAAATATTTGTTTAGTTCTTCTACATTATGATTTTAGTAGAGTTTTTTTTTTTTTGGATCTAATTTCTATAACTATAAATATTTCATTAGAATTGATCATTTGTTTTAGATAATGTTAACGGCACATTCTTTTCCCTAAATGATATTTTTTTTTGTTCTGTTTTTATTCTATGTTAGCAATATATATATTGAAAAATGTGTAATCATACCAATCAATATTTTTTTCTTTAAAAAAAAAGTATACCATAGCCTTTCAAAACCTTAGTGTTACAATATCACTGTTCTTAGCTTGAAATAAAGATAATACAAAAAAAAAAAAAGAATAAGTTATAAGAATAATGAAAGTTAGGAAGGTGGCTTGTAATAAGCATAAGCAGCAAAAAAACTTTGAGACAATGTGAGGACTAGTAGAATAACTGCAGCACAGAAAGAGACAATTGCCCATGGATTATTGAAGTACTTGTGTTTCAAGGCCGCCCTCCAAGCATTCCACTTGTGATTGTAATAACGGTTAACCTCAATCGATAACCGAGATAGATAACTATCTTCTGTGTCAAAAACAACTTCTTCACATAACCGGTTAAACAAATTCGCAACTTCAGAATCACTCCCTAGCCAATGTTCGATAATACCGCAGTAATGTAAGTAGCTAACATCTTCGTGAGAATCTATTAGATTGTCCATGAAGATTATGTAGGATGTGATGTCGTTTCTTGAGTCAACATGGCATTGCTCGAAAGCTATAAGATTCAAGAAAAGAGATTTGGTACCTACAAAAAAAGAAAGGGTTTTGATGATTTTTATATGGTTAAGGAATTAAAGAGTTTTGTTGAAAAAATGTATTTGTTCTGGTTGACAAAAAGAAAAAGAAAAGTGTATTCGTTTTATTATCTTAACTTTTGGCTTGTGTACAAGAAAAACACTCTTTCCCATTGCTTAAATCATTCTGAAATAGTCAATTGGGAATAATTGATGACATTTCCTTACTTTAACCAATCGATATATGAGGAGATAAATTGTACATTTCTTTACTTCTCATTCATGATGATACGTTCACATTATGATCCTAACTAATATATTCTTTATCAATGCATATGATATAAACGAGAGATGTATGTATAAAAATATGAAATTTTTAAAGGGTTTGAGGAAGGAATTTACAAATAAAAAGAGTGGAAAACGCGAACGTACCATCATGAATGAGAAGTCTCGGTATCTCTAGGTAACCGTTTTTGAATTGAATATCCCAAAACCGGTCGGTTTTCCTTCTCCTGAACTTAATACCGGCCTCCCTTAGTTCCGTCACGCAATGTATAAGTTGTTGTCGGCGCTTATCCGCCACGCGCGTATTCCGAGTCCATCGCTTTCTCGATAACCTCGACTCTGGTGTAGGACTAGACCGGAGCAGACTTCGACGGAAAACATCTAGACAGTGCAAGTCGCCCATATCGGCGAATGGGTCAAAGGCTTCTCTTGCCAGTGAGTTCTCGAGTTTTGACTTGTTGGTTTTGGTCAACGGTTCGTCCGTTGGCATTAGTGGATCAAAGAACCGAATTGCCAATTGCGCCACTAAACCGGTTTGGTTCCGTGTGCCGAGTTGTAGCTCTAATAACCGGTTTAGCACGAACAGGGGAAGTTGATTTTCCAGCATTATCATGTCACGTTGAATCGAATGCATCGATCCTCTCATCGCAAAAACCGGGTCATTACGTGCATATCTACACAAACGCTACGAGGAATTTTTTCAAAACCAATATGATCGAGACCGGAAATATTCAACAATTAAAAATCAGGCTTACCCGAGTTCTGTGAATCCTTCAACGGCTCCTCTGAAGAGCTCAAGCACAAAACAACCATCAAGAACAAGCATTTCGATAAAATCGTTACTGCTCAAACCAAAGGGACCTTCGTAGCAAGCTCGAGCCTTTTCCTCTAGCTCTCTCATTGCGTCAATATACATTTTAATGCTTTGGTTCGTACGTTTCAAGATTCTACTGACCGCACGCCATTTGTGACGATCCATCGACCGGAGCCGTTTCTTACCATGGTGGTACGGACCAAGCGAGACAGTCTGAGGAAAATACGATTTGTTATCGTTTTCTTGCAAGTAATATGGAACTCTGTAGATACAGAGCTTTCCCCAGATCGTCATGTCGTCATCTCTATGCGCTTGCTCGAGCTTGTCTGCGATTGAGATCACCCAATCATCTTGTGTCTCTCTCGGGTTCTCTTTGGTTACCTCGATCTTACCTGCCTCGGACGGAGTTTGCCCGTGGTTATGATTGTTCTGGTCTTGATCGGATCTGGTGATTTCGGGTAAACCGGGAGTGTTTTGATCTTGATTAACCGGTTCGGATCCTTGGTTCTCGGTTTCGAGTTTTTCGCGGATCTTGAGTGTTAGTAAGTACCAGCTCAACATGTCTTTGTAGAAGACAGCCACCATTTTTTTTATTGGTTGAAGCTTTTTTCAGGAGAATGAGAGAGAGAGAGAGAGAGAGAGAGAGAGAGAGAGAGAGAGAGAAAGAGGAAGATAGTATTTGTGAAATATCAGAAGCTTTTATCAAAAGAAAGAAATATCAGAAGCAACTATATGTAAATGTAAATGATTTGAAGCTATATATAATTGGTTACTTATTGTACTTATGGACCCAACTGATCTGTAATGACAACAACCATAATTAGATGCATCTTTTGAAAAATAACAACCACACACACACAAACACACATTAATAATCTTGAAAAATAAATGTTGGAGGTGGTTTTAGCACCCCCAATTAGCTAGGCTCATCTCAGCAAATAAGGCACCGAGCTTGCACCCCGAGCTTCCATCCCGAGCTCGCGCCCCGAGCTTCCATCCCGAACTCGCGCCCCGAGCTACCATCCCGAGCTTGCACCCCGAGCTTCCATCCCGAGCTCGCGCCCCGAGCTTCCATCCCGAACTCGCGCCCCGAGCTTCCATCCCGAGCCCGCACCCCGAGCTTCAATCCCGAGCTCGCACCCCGAACTAACGCTAACGCCGCACGAAGATGCACTGGTCACGGCATGCCTTGCACTGTTCACAGGCGCTGTTCACGGGCACTATTCACGACATGCCTTGCACTGTTCACGGGGTACTGTTCACCGGCGCTGTTCACGGGCACTGTTCACGACATACCCTGCACTGTTCACGGGCACTGTTCACCTTGTACTGTTCACCGATACTGTTCACGACCCGTCTCGTCAACATCACGTCATCCCCGAATCACGGAGAACCGCCTATGCGGCCTTTGCTATATATATACCCCTCGCACGCACTCGCTTAGAGATATCCGGGACAGGGACTCACGGCCTAAAAAAAAAAAAAAAAAAAAATATTAAAAAAAAGAGAGCTCCACGCCATGTCTGCTTCTCTGAAGTTATCTCCATACTCCAAAATCAGATCCGGTGAACCGCCTCGCTCTGACCAAGCCTGCATCTTACGGTAAACCGCCTCGCTCCCGACCAGAGTCGCCTCCACCTTTAGCTCCGACACCGACGACGGCGACCTCCATGGTTTCGCGTTATTCCTCTGAAGGCATGTGAAGCAAAATCTCTTCTCCTTGTCCGACCGGATGCGGATCTACGACGATCTGTTCCGTGTTCTCCTCGGCTCCGAAAACTCCAGCTCCACCGGAACCAGGATCGATGCTCCGCGACAGGTCATGCCCGAATTCAACACCACCAATCTTCATCTTCGTCGCCGCGAACGCCGAACGTGAGTGAAGGGAGAAGCCGTGAGCGGCACCACCTCCGTCTGTGACCTCCTTCACCGACCACGTCAGCAATTCGCCGCCGCTCAAGCTTCCCGGAGCTCCGCCATGACCGCCGCTGCTTATCGCCGCCTCTACAACCAAGCAAGCCGGCGAGTGAAGAAAAATCAGATTCCCTTTTGTATTGGGCTCAAACATACTCGTGGCCCATGAGTATCATGGTATAGCAGGCCCAGACTTTGGCCCAATAGACATCAACCGAGCTTCTCACACCAGTTTCCAAAACCCAAGAAGCTGCGTTCTCTTTCCAAAAACAAAAAAAAAAAAAAAAAAAAAAAAAAAATTCGAGTCTCATTCCAACAAAAAAAAAGGGGAACAACTCCCGATCTCGTTCCAGCTCGTTACTTGTCGATCATAGCTCATCAATCGAGCTCCCTAAAATCAAGGTACCCTTTATCAAAAATTTACTTTATTATTCAAACTCAGATTTAATCACAGGGTTCATCCCTCCAAACCGGACTCCGAGGAAAGCAGTTTGCGGTCGTAGCTCGTCGATCTGACAGTGCGGCAGTTCGGAGTCGCAGCTCGTCGGTCTAACAGTTAGGTAGCTCGGTCGCAGCTCGCTCATCGCGCAGTCGCAGTTTGCCGACCTCAACAGCTCCGCCTAACTAACGACCTCAACAGCTCGCCGACCTCCTACTCGCCAAGCTCATGATCGCAGTTCTCCGACCGTGCGACTCGCTGACCTCGTAGTACGCTAAACAACTAACCGATTTTAGAAATTAAACGACTCGGAATCATAGCTCACCGGCCTCGCGCCTAACTAACAAACGCCGAGCTCAGCCTCAAGCGCAATCTCGTATCTTTAGCCATTTTTTTGCAGATCGTAGCTCGTCGATCTGACAGTGAGGCAGTTCGGAGTCGCAGCTCGGTCTAACAGTTAGGTAGCTCGGTCGCAGCTCGCTCATCGCGCAGTCGCAGTTCGCCGACCTCAACAGCTCCGCCTAACTAACGACCACAGCTCGCCGACCTCCTACTCGCCGAGCTCACGATCAGTCCTCTGACTGCACAACCCGCGGCCCACCGACCACGCAGCTCGCTAACTTCGCGGTCTAGCAATTCACACACGTCCGTCTATTGCTCCCGCCTAATGAGACCCAGCAGTCAATCCCAAGATCTTGGAGACCGACCTGAGATGCGCCGAGCTAACAAGAATCAACTTCGATGCATTCGCTACACCTCATGACACCGAACTGGGGGGGGGGGGCTTATTGTTGGAGGTGGGTTTAGCACCCCCAATTAGCTAGGCTCATCTCAGCAAATAAGGCACCGAGCTTGCACCCCGAGCTTCCATCCCGAGCTCGCGCCCCGAGCTTCCATCCCGAACTCGCGCCCCGAGCTACCATCCCGAGCTTGCACCCCGAGCTTCCATCCCGAGCTCGCGCCCCGAGCTTCCATCCCGAACTCGCGCCCCGAGCTTCCATCCCGAGCCCGCACCCCGAGCTTCCATCCCGAGCTCGCACCCCGAACTAACGCTAACGCCGCACGAAGATGCACTGGTCACGGCATGCCTTGCACTGTTCACAGGCGCTGTTCACGGGCACTATTCACGACATGCCTTGCACTGTTCACGGGGTACTGTTCACCGGCGCTGTTCACGGGCACTGTTCACGACATACCCTGCACTGTTCACGGGCACTGTTCACCTTGCACTGTTCACCGATACTGTTCACGACCCGTCTCGTCAACATCACGTAATCCCCGAATCACGGAGAACCGCCTATGCGGCCTTTGCTATATATATACCCCTCGCACGCACTCGCTTAGAGATATCCGGGCTGGGACCCCCGGCTGCGGAAGAATCTTGTATTTGGGGTCGGATTTTGACTCTCTCACCTACCACAAGTTGCCCGACCTCTCTATCTTTGTAACGAGACAACACTTTAGAACGCCGAACTGGACGTCCTTCGGAACCAGTTCGTAATTCAAAAGCGTTTACTTCTCTTTCATCAATAACATGAAACACGGCCCCCGGCCTGCTCATATTTCTCCCGACCTGCCTTAATTGTGGTTAAATTGCTCTATTAACGAAAATCTCACCTCCCGTCTCCTAATCATTCTTTAAACACACTTAGTGATCCGTGGGATCAACAATAAATTAATTGGAACCCTGCGGCGTGAAGAGAGGTGTTCTTTTATTTGAATTACGAATAATCAACAGATTCAAACCCACCTAAAATATTATATAGGATTGTGTATAATTATTTTAAAGGTAATAATGTATTATGTACAATAAAACGAGTATTTACGAGTCGGATAATTATATACATGCAAGATGCTCTATGAACTCGTTACTCATATACATGCAAGTCGTTGAGCGAGTTGAAACAAAGAAACTGTCGAATACTAATAAAAATTAAGAAGGTGGCTTAAAATAAGGATAAGCACTGAAAAAACTCTGAAATAGCGTGAGAAATAGCAGGACAAGTGCAGCAAAGAAAGAGAAATATGCCCAAGGATTGTTGAAGTACTTGTGTTTCAAGATCGCCTTCAGAACATTCCATTTTCGGCTATAATTACGGTCAACCTTGTTCGACAATTGAGATAAATAACTATTTTGAGGATCGAAAGCTACTTCTTGACATAGCTGTTGAAACGGGTTTGAGCACGTCTCCCACAAATCAATTTGTATCGGGGAGGTTCGGGAATTTTCTGTTAAGGTAGAGCCGGTTGCGTTCCGGTCGGCAAATGAGGAGGAAGAGGTGATTTATAGCTTAGCCCGGAGGGCTGCCTACGTACCCCGGATTGGGGATCAAGCCATTCGTAGTTCGTTGCTGAGGCGGGTAGGAGAGAACTGGAGAGCTGAGAGCTAGTTAGGTCGACTGTCAGGTCGGGTCGCCAGGTCGGGTCGTCGGTCGACTGTCAGGTCGGCCATCAGGTCGGGTCGTCGGTCGACTGTTAGGTCGTCGGTCGCCGGTCGACCGTCAGGTCGGGTCGTCGGTCGACTGTCAGGTCGGGTCGTCGGTCGACTGTTAGGTCGGGTCGCCGAGCCGTCAGGTCGGGTCGCCAGGTCGGCCATCAGGTCGGGTCGCCAGGTCGGCCGTCAGGTCGGGTCGTCGGTCGGCCGTCAGGTCGGGTCGTCGGTCGACTGTCAGGTTGGGTCGTCGGGAGAGCTGGGAGCTCATCAGAGCTGCGGAGAGCTGGGAAGAGCTGCCTAGAGCTGGGAGAGCTTGGAGAGAGCTCTTTTTTTAGAGAGGGAAAGTTATTTAGAGAGAGAGAGAATGAAAGTTTTTTTTTTGTGTATGATAATGAATACCAAAGGGGGTATTTATAGTGGAAGTTGAGCAGACAGCTCTCCGGTTTTTGGGGACGACGTGATGGTTCGTGAACAGTACCCAGCACGTCGTGACCAGTAATCGGCAGGTCGTGAACAGTGCCCGGCACGTCGTGAACAGTGCCGAGCAGGTCGGGAATAGTAACCGGCAGGTCGTGAACAGTACCCGGCATGTCATGAACAGTGCCGATCAGGTCGTGAACAGCACCCGGCACGTCATGAACAGTGCCGAGCAGGTTGGGAACAGTAACCGGCAGATCGTGAACAGTGCCCGGCACGTCGTGAACAGTGCCGAGCAGGTCGGGAACAGTAACCGGCATGTCGTGAACAGCACCCGGCACGTCGTGAACAGTGCCGGGCAGGTCGGGAACAGTACCGTCTCTGCGTAGTGGACGTTGGGCTTTTTGGTGTTGGACCTTTTGCTTTGGAACGGGCCAAAAAAATGGGGTGTGCTCATCACCACACCCACACCCACAATAGCCCTCCTCCAAGTTCGGCGAACGAGTGTCGAAGTCGGCGGACGAAACAAGTCTTAGCTCGGTATATGTTAACCTGCAAGTAAGGGTGAACTTGATTAGAGTTGAAAAATTTATGTGCAAGTGCGAGACTAGGCTCGGCACTTGTTGATCGTGTTGTTCGCGAGATGAGCTTGGCTTTTGGGTTCGACCCGAGGTGCGAGGCGAGAGCTCGGCTTATCCTTTGCGAGCCGGAGCTCGGCTTTTGGGTTTGACCCGAGGTGCGAGGCGAGAGCTCGGCTTATCCTTTGCGAGCCGGAGCTCGGCTTTTGGGTTCAACCCGAGGTGCGAGGCGAGAGCTCGGCTTATCCTTTGCGAGCCGGAGCTCGGCTTTTGGGTTTGACCCGAGGTGCGAGGCGAGAGCTCGGCTTATCCTTTGCGAGCCGGAGCTCGGCTTTTGAGGAGAAAGAAAAGAGTAAAAAATGAAATAAGCTTAGAACTTATCTGTATGCAGCTATTCGGAGATGAGGGCGATGTCCCGACATTTGCCGAGCTACTCTTTGCGTGTAGAAAAATCCTCAAACTCCCTCCTTCTAGCGCCAATTGTTGAAACGGGTTTGAGCACGTCTCCCACAAATCAATTTGTATCGGGGAGGTTCGGGGATTTTCTGTTAAGGTAGAGCTGGTTGCGTTCCGGTCGGCAAATGAGGAGGAAGAGGTGATTTATAGCTGAGCCCGGAGGGCTGCCTACGTACCCCGGATTGGGGATCAAGCCATTCGTAGTTCGTTGCTGAGGCGGGTAGGAGAGAACTGGAGAGCTGAGAGCTAGTCAGGTCGACTGTCAGGTCGGGTCGCCAGGTCGGGTCGCCAGGTCGGGTCGTCGGTCGACTGTCAGGTCGGCCGTCAGGTCGGGTCGTCGTTCGACTGTTAAGTCGTCGGTCGCCGGTCGACCGTCAGGTCGGGTCGTCGGTCGACTGTCAGGTCGGCCGTCAGGTCGGGTCGTCGGTCGACTGTTAGGTCGGGTCGCCGGGCCGTCAGGTCGGGTCGCCAGGTCGGCCGTCAGGTCGGGTCGTCGGTCGGCCGTCAGGTCGGGTCGTCGGTCGACTGTCAAGTTGGATCGTCGGGAGAGCTGGGAGCTCATCAGAGCTGCGGAGAGCTGGGAAGAGCTGCCTAGAGCTGGGAGAGCTTGGAGAGAGCTCCTTTTTTAGAGAGGGAAAGTTATTTAGAGAGAGAAAGAATGAGAGTTTTTTTTGTGTGTATGATAATGAATACCAAAGGGGGTATTTATAGTGGGAGTTGAGCAGACAGCTCTCCGGTTTTTGGGGACGACGTGATGGTTCGTGAACAGTACCCGGCACGTCCTGAACAGTACCCGTAACATCGTGAACAGTGCCCGGCACGTCGTGAACAGTGCCCGGCACGTCGTGAACAGTGCCCGGCACGTCGTGAACAGTACCCGGCACGTCGTGAACAATGCCGAGCAGGTCGTGAACAGTAATCGGCAGGTCGTGAACAGTGCCGAACAGGTCGGGAACAGTAACCGGCATGTCGTGAACAGTACTCGGCACGTCGTGAACAGTGCCAGGCATGTCGGGAACAGTACCGTCTCTGCGTAGTGGACGTTGAGCTTTTTGTTGTTGGGCATTTTGCTTTGGAACGGGCCAAAAAAATGAGGTGTGCTTATCACCACGCCCACAATAGCCGGTTGAACAAATCCGCAACTTCAGCATCACTTCCTAGCCAGTGCTCTATAATACCACAGTAATGCAAATAGCTAACATCTTGTGGAGAATCTATTAGATTATCCATGAAGATTATGTAGGATGTTATGTCGTTGCTCGAGTCGATATGGCACTGTTCGAAAGCTATAAGATTCGAGAAGAGAGATTTGGTACCTACAAAACACGAGGCAATGGTGTTTTTGTAAGTTTGAGTTATTGGATTCTAGAAAAAAAATTGTGTTTTTCATCTTACATTTTTGCCATTGCTTAAATCACTATGGTTTGGTGTATAGGGACTAATTGATGACTATTTTTTTCACATTAGCAACTTGAACACAAAACCAATATATGTCATTGTCACCAAATTTTTTTTTGATTTTTTTTTTAGAGAATAAAAATAGATCCAGTTATAGAGTGTTTAAACGAGAAATATGTGTAAAAATACGATTTAAAATGTGAACTCGATCAGACCATGACATATATTATAGTCTATTGTTTATAGTATGTGTCACCATGCACCATATATGCATCAAAATTTAAATCCATTAGAATGCAGATTATTGAAAAAGAAAAAAAATAGAAATGTAAACTTAATTACCGTCATGGATATTGGATAAGTAGTTTGGGTATCTCTAGATAACCATTTTTGAATCTTATATCCCAAAACCGGTCGGTTTTTCTTGTCTTGAATTTTATACCGGCCTCTCTTAATTCAGTCACGCAATGTATCAGTTGTTGTTGGCGCTTATCCGCCACACGCGTTTTCCACGACCATCTCCTTCGTGATAACCTCGGCTCTGGTTTTGTACTAGATGTTGGAGGTGGGCCTAGCACCCCCAATTAGTTAGGCCCATCTTAGGAAAAGTCTCTCTTCAGTTCGGTCGCCGACCTGAAGGCACCGCGCTCGTATCGCCCGAGCTCCCGAGCTCCCGAGCTCCCGAGCCCCCGAGGATGCACCTCGGGTCCGGCCTGACACTTCACCAAAGCAGGAGTGTCAGAAGAGCAGAAGGCACGTGGGAGCTGGTAGAACAGTGCCCTACCCGCGTAGGGATACGGCTTCGACTCGACGTCCCACCAACCCCGCAGAGTGGACGAAGGAGGAAAGGACACGTGGAGAAGAGTTGGCGAAACAGTGCGCTGCTCTGCAACACGCCACGCCGAGCTCATCATGACCTCCCTCCTCGAAAGCCGGAACACGCCTCCTAGACCACCTTACCCGCGAAACAGGCCGAAGACGCCACGTGGGCCCGAGATCCCGGGGAGCAGGAAGTCAACTGCCAGTATAAATACCCCTCGATGTCATTAATGATCTGATCTGAAATTTTGGTATCTCACTTACCACGAGTTACCCGACCTCTCTCTCTTTGTAACAAGACAGCAATTTAGAACGCCGAACTGGACGTCCTTCGGAACCAGTTCGTAACTCTAAATTGTTCACTTCACTTATCATCAATAAAAGAACACGGCCCACGGCCTGCCCAAAAAATATTCCCGACCTACTTTTGATTGTGGTTAACTAGCTCTAATTAACGAAAATCTCACCTCTCATCTCCTAATTACCCCTTAATCTTCATTAGTGATCCCCGGGATCAACAATTGGCGCTAGAAGGAGGGCGGAGAGATTCTTCTATACGCAAGGAGCAGTTCAACCACAACCGCAACCGCAGCGACGATGGCAATTCCGCCTCCAAGAGTGTTGTCAGACCAGGAGACCCCGGCCCAAACAACGGCCCAGGCCCAGTCAACGGCCCCGCCGACGACCCAAGCAACAGCGGCCGCTCCGCCGTCATTCCAAGCAGCTACCAACGCGCCCCGAGCATCGGAGGACCAGCCCACGTTGTCCGCCGTAATGCAGACCCTGCTCGCCAGAATAAATGAGCTGACGCGAGCTACCGATCAACGGTTCGCCACGCTAGGAGCCTCTCGTGACCGGTCGGACAACACCGGCTCCCCGGACGTCCATCTCAGAGAGCCGGCCTCTCGGGAAGAAACCCCGCGCATCCGGATAAGCCGGGCCGGCGACTCACCGTCAGGATCCGGAGGCCCGGGCAGACGTTTCGCCCCGGCCGTAGGAAGCCACCCGGGCGACGAAGCCCACCATCTCCGATCCAGCTCGGAGCGCTCCAGGGATGCCGAGTTCGAGGCTATGAAGGAGACAATCCGTGTGATGTCCTCCAAAATCCATCAGGCCACCAGCGCGGCCCCGAAAATATATCGCGTCCTCAGAGAGACGCAAAACACGCCGTTCACCCGCCGGATCGCCTCCGTCCCGCTCCAGCACCTCGGGAAGCTCAAACTACAACCCTACGCGGGCACCACCGACCCGGCCCAGTATCTCACGGCGTTCACCATCGCCATGGGCCGCGCCCACTTCTCTCCAGACGAGCGCGAAGCCGCCCACTGCCAGCTCTTCGTCGAGAACCTCACCGGCCCGGCCCTCACATGGTTCTCTCAGCTGAGGACACACTCCATAGACAGCTTCAGAGATCTGTCAACCACCTTCCTCGAGCACTACTCCATATACATCAGGCAGTCCGCATCCAGCGCGGACCTCTGGGCGATGAACTAGGGAGCGAAGGAGTCGCTCAGGTCCTTCATAGAGCGCTTCAAGGCCACGGCCTCACAAAGCAACGTGACGGACGAGTCGGCGCTCCCCGCTCTAAGAAAGGGCCTGCGGGCTGATTCGGCCTTCAAGGACGATATGAAGCTCAACAGGCTGTGCTCGCTGGAAGACGCCTTACACCGCGCTGGACTCTTCGTCGAGCTCGAGGAGGAGAAGGCGGCTGAGTCAAGGAACAGCGCCTCGCACAGGGCCCCGGTCCCAAAGGAGCAGCCCCAAAAAAGATGCCAGGAGCCTCGTCAACACTACGATGACGAGTATCAGCGCAGCAAAGGAAAGCAGGCCGCCACATTCCTCGTCAACGGACCGCCCGCCGGCCTCCGTCTGCGCGATCCCGTCCTTCCCCCCAGCCCCGCGCCAGGGCTGCCTTGGAACAAGTATGTACGGGATCCCCACCAGCAGGATCGGCGTCCCGACGAGCCGAGCGATAGGGAGTCCCGACCTGACGAGCAGTACGACAGGTCGGCCTTCTGCGACTTTCACCAGCGAAAGGGGCACCCGACCTCGCACTGCCGCGCGCTCCAAGAAGTCTTGTTGAACCAATTTCAACGGGGGGAAATCCGCATGCCAGAGCGGCTGCGTCCGCATGCCCGGGACGGCGATCGAGTGCAGCCCCGCAATAACCGAGGACGCGAGGACAGCCGGGCTAGGCCTTACAACCGCGCCCAAAACGACGATCGTCGGTGACGATCCACCTCGCGAGACCGGGAAACGGGCAGATCGCCTCCCCCGGCCCGGACTCTGATAGGGATGATCATGGGAGGCCTCCTCTCGTGCAATGACTCAGTGCGGTCCATCAAGCGTCATGAGAGGAAGACCGACGCCTCCCTGAAGTGGCACTCTGGGCCGGAGATCGACGCTCAGGACACGAGCAAGAGGGGGATATGTTTCACCGAGGCCGACGCGGCCGTAGTCCACCAGCCCCACAATGATCCCCTCGTCGTACAAGTCCGCGTGGCCGACTGCGACGTCAACAGAGTCCTCGTCGATACGGGCAGCTCGGCCGACCTCATCTTCAAGGATACCCTGGCCAGGATGAATCTAAACGGAGTCGCAATCAAGCCGCACTCAATCCCGCTGACCGGCTTCGCCGGAGACACCGTTAACGGAATCGGCACCATCGAGTTGCCGGTCTACGTAGGTCGGGTCACGAAAATCGTCAAGTTCGTGGTCTTCCCAACCAGGCCGGGACGTACACTCTCAGGAGCAACCAGAGGGTCTCTCGCGCCTGCTTCGCCATTGAGCATAAGCTGCGCCACGCCGCGCCGGCCTGCCTGGCTGTCAGCGCGTATCAGCCCGGTGAGACAATCGCTCGGGATCTCCCGGGAGAAGACCTCGTCACCCAGGTCAACATCGAACCACGCGACCATGCCCGCTGCGTTGGCATCGGAGCCGACCTCGACGAGAGCATCAAGCGAGAGCTGGTCGATTTCCTGGGGCAGAACGTCTCCACCTTCTCCTGGTCAACCGGCGACATGCCCGTCATCGACCCGGCCACGTGCAGTCACGAGCTCAACGTGGACCCGACCTGCAGACCGATCAAGCAGAAGCGGCGAAAGCTGGGCCCCGAGCGCGCCCAGGCAGTCAATGACGAGGTGGAAAGGCTCACCGCAGCCGGCTCGATCACCGAGGTTAGATACCCGGACTGGCTGGCCAACCCGGTGGTAGTCAAGAAGAAGAGCGGGAAATGGAGGGTCTGCGTGGATTTCACCGACCTCAACAAGGCGTGCCCAAAGGACAGCTTCCCCTTCCCCCGAATCGACCAAGTCGTCGAAGCCACCGCGGGGAACGAGCTGCTCTCCTTCATGGATGCCTTCTCGGGGTACAACCAGATCCCCATGCACCCCGACGACCAGGAGAAGACCGCGTTCATCACGGACCGAGGCATTTATTGCTACAAGGTAATGCCCTTCGGACTCAAAAACGCCGGCGCCACCTATCAACGGCTCGTCAACCGGATGTTCGCCGATCAAATTGGCCGCACTATGGAAGTATACATAGATGATATGCTGGTGAAGTCCCTGGTAGCGACCGACCACGTCGCTCATCTCCGGTCTTGCTTCCGGACGTTGAACGAATACAACATGAAGCTGAACCGGGAGAATCGCCGCGCTAAACCGGTTCATCTCCCGCTCTACCGACAGGTGCCTCCCGTTCTACCAATTGCTCCGAGCTAACAAGCGGTTCGAGTGGGACGACAAGTGCGAGGAAGCCCTCCAGCAGCTGAAGGAGTACATATCCACCCCTTCCGTCCTGTCCAAACCGGAAGAAGGCGAAACCCTCTACCTCTACATCGCCATCTCGGAATCAGCAGTGAGCGGGGTATTAGTGCGGGAAGACCGGGGCGACCAGAGGCCCATCTCTTACATCAGTAAATCCCTTGACGACGCGGAGAGCAGGTACCCAACTCTGGAGAAGCTCGCCTTGGCGGTGGTCGTCGCAGCCAGAAAGTTCCGGCCTTATTTTCAATCCCATACGATTGCCGTCCTAAGCACCTACCCCCTCAGAACCATCCTCCACAGTGATAGTTGCATAATTTAGTCCATTTTAGTATACATTTTAGTTAGCATTTTGTGACTTTGTGCATTCATTTCATTGTTTTTGGTCTAGTTTGCATCCATTTTAGAGTTAATGAGTCTTAGGTTAGTTTTTGCATATGTTTGTGTGCTATGGAGTCTTTTAGGTACCATTTGGAGCTTATGGAATCATTTTGGAGCTTGGACCAAGATCATGGGGCAAAACAAACCCAAACAATCAAGAAAAATGCAGAAGCCATCCGATGTGCTCTAAAGATTGGGTCAGAAGAAGCTCTTGCGCTCAGATTAAGCTTTGGAACACTTGATAAAGTTTGTAGGTAATTGAGTCATCTTTCCAACGGACGTTGTTTCATCAAGTTCTGAGCTGTATTGCGGAAGTTATCACCATTTCACTGAGCATACGTCCGTCTGGCGCGCGAATGAGCTACATGGAGCTCACAGCGGTGTGTGGCAGCGGTCTACAGTGACCGCTGCAGATCCTCCCGTCAAAAACACAGAGATTCACAGCGGTCATGCAGCGGGGAGAGCCAGACCGCTGTGGTTCCCTCCTGAGCAAAATGCAGAGTCCGTCCGAAGTGCTTCAAAGATCGACTCGGAAAGACAGTTTCCATTCGGATTTAGCTTCAGAGTACTTCATGAAAGTTGTAGATATGTGAGTTAGCGTTCTAATGGAACCAGTGTCAAGTCATTCAGATCTGGGGTTAGAGAGATAAGACAACTTTAGTAAGCGCATGTCCGCCTGACCTGCAAACGGAGCAAAACCGGAAATCCACAGCGGCCAGCTGCATCGGGCAACTGTAGACCGCTGCAACCTACGACCTGCTTTGATATTTAGGCCAAAAACCTTGTTGTTTGAGGATATATCTCATTTTTAACTTGTAAAAACACTCTTCTTAGAGAGAGTTTGGAGATTTTAAGAGATTCTTAGTGCTTTTATGAAAGTTCTTGTTTCTTTTCATCTATCTATCTATTTCTAATCATCTAACCATGAATCTAAACGCCTCCTACATAGGATTTGTTGAGATTATCATGGTTTGTGAGTAGTTTCTTTAGAACTTTGGGTATGGTAGATTAAGATGTTTTCTTGCTAAATCATGATGCTTAGGACTTAGTTTATGAAGAATCCTTACTTGTTAGGTGTGATTAATGCTAGATTAGCCTTGACAAAGTTGATTTAGAACTTAAGGAATTTCATGCCCGGAAGGTGTTCGATGAAATTCCTCAACCAAACTTAGCAAGTGTTTTACATTCCTAGCCTATGGAAATGGATGTCTAGGGTGTTTAATGGTTATTTAGACTTGAGATTAATGCTTGTTGATCATTTAATTGCAAATGGAAGTTTGTTCTCAGTTAAGTGATTAGTGAAGTAATTATTTTCATGGAAGTGGATTAGTCTAAATTAGTGATCTAAGGCCTAAGGATTAGCATTGTTTGAGTATCATGGTTTAGCTAGAGAATGTCCAAGTCGATTACCATTACCCGAAGTTCGTTTGCTTATTCTTGTTTAAATCGTTTTCGTTACGTTTTAGTGCAAAACTTGTTAGTCTTTTAATTACGTTTGTTATATGCTGGGTTGTTTATTATCATGTCTTTAAATTGATTAGGATCATTAGAAAACCTTTATTCGATTAGCTTAGATTAAGAAGTGTCTCGCATTCTCTGTGTGTTGTTCTCGTGCCTCCTTGTGGATTCGATCCCTAAGTGCTACAATGACATACCATTAGATTGTGGTATTGTGCACAATGGGTTAATTGTGCGAACCGTAAAAAGTTCACTATCAATTTGGCGCCGTTGCCGGGGAGGTTTAGCAATAGCCATAGGGATTAGGACTCTTTTTGAGACTAAGTTTTATTTTTCTTTGTTTACTAATCTTTCCACCTTGTTTGCTCTTCTCTCTATAGGTGCATGAACTTTCAAAGGCGAGGTATGAATATGAATCTAGCACCACCGGTTAGAGATGCAAATGAGAACCGAGAAGAGGTTGCTCAAAGGATTAGAGCACCGAGGTTGATTGGAGCGGGTGATGCTCCCAACGCCCATGGAAATCGCGCCGGTATACATCCACCACCGGTGGAGAGTAATAATTTTGAGATCAAGGCGAGTCTCATTTCCATGGTGCAAGGAAACAAGTTCCACGGTTTACCGGTGGAGGATCCCTTAGACCACTTGGATCAATTCGATCGAATTTGTGGAATGGTCAAGATCAATGGAGTCTCGGAAGATGGGTTCAAGCTTCGATTGTTTCCATGCTCTCTTGGAGACAAAGCCCACCAATGGGAAAAGAACCTACCTCAAGGATCCATCACTTCTTGGGATCAATGTAAGAAAGCCTTTCTTGCCAAGTTCTTCTCTACTACAAGAACATCAAGGTTAAGAAACGAGATCTCGAGCTTCACTCAAAAAGGGAATGAGAGCTTTTGTGAAGCGTGGGAACGATTCAAAGGCTACACAATGCAATGCCCACACCATGGCTTCTCCGAAGAATCGCTCTTAAGCACTCTATACCGAGGAGTTTTGCCCAAGTTTAGGATGCTCCTTGATACCGCAAGCAATGGCAACTTCTTGGGAAAAGAAGTTGATGATGGGATGGAGCTTGTTGAGAATCTTGCCCAAAGCAATGGGAATTATGGTGAGGATTATGATATAGCTTTGAGAGGAAGTGGAGAGTATGAGGAACGAACAAGAAGAGAGATGAAAGCCCTAAATGAGAAGTTAGACAAGGTCTTGGAAGCCACACAAAGGCGAGTGAACTATGTAAGGGATTGCAAAGGTTACCAAGAGGAAGTTCACTTTGTGGGAAACCAAGACGGTTACAACAAAGACTTCAACTCCAACTTCCCGCAACAAGGGTTTATTCCTAGAAACCAATTCCAAGAAAACCAAGGTGGTTACCCAAGCAAACCATATTTTGCACCTCAACTTCAACAAGAGCAAGGAAGCAACTCGACACAACAAGATGTCGAAATGAAGGGTATGCTTCAACAACTCTTGACGGGGCAAGCTCTTGGAGCAAATGAGTTGAATAAGAAGATGACCGAGATTCACAATAAGGTGGATTGCTCATACAACGATCTCAACGCAAAATTTGAAGATCTATCCTCTAGAATCAAACGCTTGGATCAACAACACACTCAAGGAGGTTCCCATTCTAGTAGACCCATGGAGAAATTAAAGGGCAAAATCGATGCAAACCCAATGGAGTATTGCAATGTTCTCCTCTCAAGTGACGAGATTGAAGAAGCTATACGAGAGATCAAGAGAGTTCTCCATGAATCCAAAGATGAAGTCGTAGTGGTTGCTAGCAACGAAGTAGTTGAGAAAAAAGATGTGGAGGCCAAGACAATTGTGAGGAAAGAGACTTCTTGCATTGAACCTCCTCAACGTGAGCCCAAATTGATTCCCAAGCTTGGAAATCCGGGTAAATTTGTCATCTCTTGCTCCCTTGGTGATTTGAATGTTGATGATGCCATGTGTGATTCGGGATCAAGTGTGAATGTGATGTCACTTGAATTGGTGAAGAGTCTTGAAATCAAGAGCATGAAGCACCACCCATCACACATCACTTTTGGAGATTCTTCTTCTAAGCAACCACTTGGCATTGTTGAAGATTATCCTCTCAAGATCGGAAATTGTCTCATTCCAACCGACTTCATAGTTATGAAGATGAAGCAAACCAGCAAACTCCCCCTCCTCCTTGGAACTCCATTCCTCAATACCACCGGTGCAAGCATGGACTTCCAAAACAAGAAGGTCGTTCTCAAGAACGTGAATGAAAAAGTCTTCTATTCCATGAAGCCCTCTTCCACTAAGCTTTGTGGCACCATTGTTTGTAAGGATGATGAAGCGGAAGTTAAAAAGGTTGAGTATGTGGGAAATTGTGAGAAGATGAATTTGGTTTCACCCCCAAAAGCTTGTAAAAAGAAGAAAAATTCTCATGAAGAGAAAGCTTTGGGTTATGGTAATGTTGAAGAAGCCTTAGCGCTGGATGGTGTTTGCTTGGAATATCTTTTCCATACCGCTATGGAAAATGAGGTTGAGAGTATAAAGGTTCAAAAGAAGGGTAAGGGCACTAAGGCCAAAAAGAAGAAACCCAATGATACCCACCCTCCCACCCTTGTCAAAGGCGTGACGAGCAAGCCTAATGAGGTTAGATCAATTTTTCCCAAACTCGCCACTATGACCTTGACACCGTGGAGATATGAAGATGGTGTGGTTGAGTACAAGATCAAGTGTAAGGGAAGGTTAAAACCTTTTGCCATGGTTAGAGCAATCATCACACCCGAGCTCAAAGAAAAAGGTCCAACGGGAATTCAAGAGATCATGAGCAAGGTTCTCACACTCAAGCTCGAAGACCCGCCATGGAGTTCCACTACTCCTTCTCTCCAAGCCTAAAACGGTTTGAAACGTTAAGCTTAGCGACGTAAAACAAGCGCTCTTGGGAGGCATTCCCATGACTATCTTTGTATATATTTTCGTTCTTTCTTGTTCCTTTTGATGTTTTTGTTTGATGTTTATAGTTTTCTTGGGTCCAAGGTCGTGGTGCTTAATGCATGAATGGGTAGAGCTACAGCACGTCACACTCCTCTCCAATCCAAAGGTATGATCCAAACTCCATTTCATTGTACATACTTTTGCATATTTTTACCTTCTCTTTGATTTTTGTTGCACCGAGACGTTGCAATTCAAGTTCGGGGGAAGGATTTGTGTCTTTTGATCTTGTGTTTTGTGATCTTATTTTTATTTTTCCATCTTTGAGTCTCATTCATTCATATAAGTGCATATAAAAACCATAAAAAAAAAAAAAATTAGTTGCATTTTGCATGTTTAAGATTGAGTCTAGATGCATATAGGTTTGCATTCACTTGCATTGGGAGAATTATCCATGTAGAATATAAACTTAAGAGCTTGAATTAATGCCCTCGTTAGGAGTTCTTTGATGCATTTGAGCGATCACGAAGTTAAGGATGATCTATGCTTTGATCTTGCGGTTTGAATGTTTTTGTCTTGGTTGAAGCATGCTTTGAATTGAATATAACTCTATCTACATGAACTTTAATCTTGACTTGAAATTATCATGCTTGTACATTGAAAAGTGAATTCATGGATACCTTATACATATTTGAGCTATCTTACCCCTTTTCACCACTCTCTTGTTAACTCAAATAGTCGTTTCTCATTTTTGGAACGGTTAACCACACCCTTAACTATACTTTTCCTTCAAGCCTTCATCTCTTGTGTGTGTCGTGAGGCCTAATTTTGAATGAACTTAGCAAAAAGTGTTGAGTTTGGAACGACAAGGAGTTGATAGATAGGTTGGTGATTTGGGTGTTGATGTAAAGAAAAGAAAGTGTGGAGAAAATAAAAGATTGGGAAAAATGATAGGGGAAAGTAAAAAGTTTGGATTGGTTGGCATGAAAGTGTGGAATAGCTCTAGGTGTTGAAAGTATAAGTCTCTATGTGTGTAGAAGAAAGAAAGAGCCAAAAAAGAAAAAAATATATATATGGCTAAGGCATCTAAATGATGATTGAGAGACTAGTTATGAAAGTGAAAAAGAGCTAAAAGAAAAAGATGAAGAGCCAATCCATTTGTTGAAAGATAAGAAGAAAAGAATCCCCTAAGTTAGAAAAGAAATGTGGTCTAAGAAGGCAAAATGCCTTGTGATATGGGTAGTTTAGAATGAATATTGATGGGTTTAGAAATAGGAGTGAAGTTCATATTGGGGCATTGGGTAGACGGATGTCATCCTTGTACGCATCAATTGTTCTTTACTCTTAGCATTTTGCCAAAGTTCATTCTTTCGTGAGAGATCCCATTGCATTGGAATACCCACATGATTGAGATCATTTTTATCTCAAAACCTTTTCCCTAAGCCAAATGAGTTCACTTGATTTTTATTAAGCATGATTCACCATTGTACTTAATGAATGTTAAAGAGTTAGAGGATATGATTACTTGTAGATGCTAAGGCTTAGACCAATTCGTATAGCGACGAGTATGGCTAAATTTTTTGAATTAGAGGTTGTTTGTGCATCACATAACTACTCTCAAGGGCATTGAATTAAATTATTTTGTTAATATTCTCGGATATGATCTCTCGCATTCCAACCTCTTCTTCGACTTGTTCTTGTTTGTTTGCTTGCGGACAAGCAAAAGGCAAGTTCGGGGGAGTTGATAGTTGCATAATTTAGTCCATTTTAGTATACATTTTAGTTAGCATTTTGTGACTTTGTGCATTCATTTCATTGTTTTTGGTCTAGTTTGCATCCATTTTAGAGTTAATGAGTCTTAGGTTAGTTTTTGCATATGTTTGTGTGCTATGGAGTCTTTTAGGTACCATTTGGAGCTTATGGAATCATTTTGGAGCTTGGACCAAGATCATGGGGCAAAACAAACCCAAACAATCAAGAAAAATGCAGAAGCCATCCGATGTGCTCTAAAGATTGGGTCAGAAGAAGCTCTTGCGCTCAGATTAAGCTTTGGAACACTTGATAAAGTTTGTAGGTAATTGAGTCATCTTTCCAACGGATGTTGTTTCATCAAGTTCTGAGCTGTATTGCGGAAGTTATCACCATTTCACTGAGCATACGTCCGTCTGGCGCGCGAATGAGCTACATGGAGCTCACAGCGGTGTGTGGCAGCGGTCTACAGTGACCGCTGCGGATCCTCCCGTCAAAAACACAGAGATTCACAGCGGTCATGCAGCGGGGAGAGCCAGACCGCTGTGGTTCCCTCCTGAGCAAAATGCAGAGTCCGTCCAAAGTGCTTCAAAGATCGACTCGGAAAGACAGTTTCCATTCGGATTTAGCTTCAGAGTACTTCATGAAAGTTGTAGATATGTGAGTTAGCGTTCTAATGGAACCAGTGTCAAGTCATTCAGATCTGGGGTTAGAGAGATAAGACAACTTTAGTAAGCGCATGTCCGCCTGACCTGCAAACGGAGCAAAACCGGAAATCCACAGCGGCCAGCTGCATCGGGCAACTGTAGACCGCTGCAACCTACGACCTGCTTTGATATTTAGGCCAAAAACCTTGTTGTTTGAGGATATATCTCATTTTTAACTTGTAAAAACACTCTTCTTAGAGAGAGTTTGGAGATTTTAAGAGATTCTTAGTGCTTTTATGAAAGTTCTTGTTTCTTTTCATCTATCTATCTATTTCTAATCATCTAACCATGAATCTAAACGCCTCCTACATAGGATTTGTTGAGATTATCATGGTTTGTGAGTAGTTTCTTTAGAACTTTGGGTATGGTAGATTAAGATGTTTTCTTGCTAAATCATGATGCTTAGGACTTAGTTTATGAAGAATCCTTACTTGTTAGGTGTGATTAATGCTAGATTAGCCTTGACAAAGTTGATTTAGAACTTAAGGAATTTCATGCCCGGAAGGTGTTCGATGAAATTCCTCAACCAAACTTAGCAAGTGTTTTACATTCCTAGCCTATGGAAATGGATGTCTAGGGTGTTTAATGGTTATTTAGACTTGAGATTAATGCTTGTTGATCATTTAATTGCAAATGGAAGTTTGTTCTCAGTTAAGTGATTAGTGAAGTGATTATTTTCATGGAAGTGGATTAGTCTAAATTAGTGATCTAAGGCCTAAGGATTAGCATTGTTTGAGTATCATGGTTTAGCTAGAGAATGTCCAAGTCGATTACCATTACCCGAAGTTCGTTTGCTTATTCTTGTTTAAATCGTTTTCGTTACGTTTTAGTGCAAAACTTGTTAGTCTTTTAATTACGTTTGTTATATGCTGGGTTGTTTATTATCATGTCTTTAAATTGATTAGGATCATTAGAAAACCTTTATTCGATTAGCTTAGATTAAGAAGTGTCTCGCATTCTCTGTGTGTTGTTCTAGTGCCTCCTTGTGGATTCGATCCCTAAGTGCTACAATGACATACCATTAGATTGTGGTATTGTGCACAATGGGTTAATTGTGCGAACCGTAAAAAGTTCACTATCACACAGCCCGAGCCGATCTGTCCGGATAATGAAGTGGGCTGTTGAGCTGAGCGAGTATGAAATCGAGTACCGAGGTCGGACCGCAATCAAATCTCAAGCACTGGCCGATTTCCTGGTTGAGTTGGTACCCGAGCTAGCAGTCGCCGAGGTCCCCGAAGTGTGGATTCTGCATGTCGACGGATCGGCCTCCAAGCACGGGTCCGGCATCGGCATACGCCTCGAGTCCCCGACCAAGGAGATCCTCGAGCAGTCTTTCCGTCTGGCCTTCCCGGCGTCAAACAACGAGGCAGAGTACGAAGCTCTGATTGCCGGCCTGCGCCTAGCAAAGGAGGTCGGCGCGAAGAAAATCCAAGCTTACTGCGACTCCCAGCTCGTCGCCAATCAATTCAGCGGGGAATACGAGGCCAAGAATGATCGCATGGATGCCTACCTCAAGGTAACCCAAGGCCTGGCCGCAGAATTCTCCGAGTTCACCCTGACAAAGATCCCCTGAGGCGATAATACTTCCGCAGACGCCCTCGCCGCGCTGGCCTGCACCTCGGCCCCAGCCCAACGACGGGTGATCCCAGTCGAGAGCATCGACTTCCCCAGCATCGAGCTGCCAAAAGGGGCCTACCTGATCAACCCCCAGGCCGCGGACCCTGACGAAGGCGTCCCACCTCCCGAAGATCTACCGCCACCACCGGCCGAGCCCGAACTACCAGACTGGCGAGTCGACCTACTTCTGTACATCGCAGACGGCGTCCATCCCCCAGACCGGTGGGCCGCTCGCCGACTAAGGAAGAAGTGCGCCCGATACACGATGCTGGACGGCAATCTGTTCCGGTGGAGCGCCTCGGGAACCCTGCTCGGCTGCCTCCACGGGCAGGAAACCATTGACGTGATGAAGGAAATGCACGAAGGCGCCGACGGAAACCACTCCAGCGGCCGGGCTCTCGCCCTGAGAATACGGAACCAAGGACACTACTGGCCGACAATGCTTCAAGACTGCGAAAAATTCGCAGCCCGATGCGAAAAGTGCCAGCGTCACGGCCCCCTCATTCACTGTCCCACCGAGCTCCTTACCACTGCGGTAGCACCCTACCCTTTCATGCGATGGGCCATGGACATAGTCGGGCCCCTTCCCCGATCTCGCCAAAAGCGCTTCATCCTGGTCATGACCGACTTCTTCACCAAGTGGGTCGAAGCCGAGGCTTACGCCAAAATCACGGCAGAGGACGTCCGAAAATTCGTCTGGAAGTTCATCATCTGCCGGCACGGGCTGCCCTACGAGATCGTGACCGACAACGGTGCCCAGTTCACGTCGGCCCTCTTCGAAGACTTCTGCGCGAAGTGGAAAATCAGACTAAGTAAGTCCACCCCGAGGTACCCCCAAGGGAACGGACAAGCCGAGGCCACCAACAAAACCATCCTCGACGGCCTTAAAAAACGACTAGATGACAAGAAAGGGTCCTGGGCCGACGAGCTCGATCGAGTCCTTTGGTCCCATCGCACAACGCCGAAGACGTCGACAGGTCGCACACCATTCAGCCTCTACCACGGAATGGAAGCAATGGCCCCCTCCGAGGTCGGGCTCCCCACTCCTCGCCGCGCTATGCTCACCCAGCAGCCCGCCCTGAATGACACCGTCCTACTAAGCGAGCTGGATTTTCGCGAGGAACAGCGGGACCGTTGCCTCCTCCGAATCCAGAACTACCAGCAGCTCGCCTCCAAGTACTACAACAAGAAGGTTCGAGGCAGGTTCTTTACCGAAGGCGACCTGGTCCTCCGCAAAGTCTTCGAAAACACCGTCGAGCTAAACGCAGGCAAGCTCGGTGAACATTGGGAGGGCCCTTACCTTATCTCCAAGGTCGTGAAGCCCGGCGTCTACGAGCTAGTCACGATGACCGGTGACGCAATCCCGCGCTCATGGAACTCGATCAACCTCAAACGCTTCTACTATTAAGCCCCCGGGCTCCATTCCGCTCTCCGCCTTTGTAAACAAACGAACTACGACTGGCTTGATCCCTTCTACTAAAGGGTACGTAGGCAACCCCTAACCAGGGGTCAGCTATTAATCTAATAAAGCCCTTTTGACAAAGGAGCAAAGGAGTCGCTCAGGTCCTTCATCGAGCGCTTCAAAGCCACGGTCTCCCAAAGCAACGTGACGGACGAATCAGCGCTCCCCGCTCTGAGAAAGGGTCTGCGGGCTGATTCGGCCTCAAGGACGATATGAAGCTCAACAGGCCGCGCTCGCTGGAAGACGCCCTACACCGCGCTGGACTCTTCGTCGAGCTCGAGGAGGAAAAGGCGGCTGAGTCAAGAAACATCGCCTCTCACAGGGCCCCGGTCCCGAAGGAGCGGCCCCAAGAAAGATGTCAGGAGCCTCGTCAACACTACGATGACGAGTATCAGCGCAGCAAAGGAAAGCAGGCCGCCGCATTCCTTGCCAACGGACCGCCCGCCAGCCTCCGTCTGCGCGATCCCGTACTTCCCCCCAGCCCCGCGCCAGGGTTGCCTTGGAACAAGTATGTACGGGATCCCCACCAGCAGGATCGGCGTAACGACGAGCCGAGCGATAGGGAGTCCCGACCAGATGAGCAGTACGACAAGTCGGCCTTCTGCGACTTTCACCAGCGAAAGGGGCACCCGACCTCGCACTGCCGCGCACTCCAAGAGGTCCTGCTGAACCAATTTCAACGGGGGGAAATCCGCGTGCCAGAGCGGCTGCGTCCGCATGCCCGGGACGGCGATCGAGTGTAGCCCCGCGATAACCGAGGCCGCGAGGACAGCCGGGCTAGGCCTTACAACCGCGCCCAAAACGACGATCGTCGGCGACGATCCCCCTCGCGAGACCGGTAAACGGGCAGATCGCCTCCCCCGGCCAGGACTCCGATAGGGATGATCATGGGAGGCCTCCTCTCGTGCAATGACTCAGTGCGGTCCATCAAGCGTCATGAGAGGAAGACCGACGCCTCCCTGAAGTGGCACTCCGGGCCGGAGATCGACGCTCAGGACACGAGCAAGAGGGGGATATGTTTCACCGAGGCTGATGCGGCCGGGGTCCACCAGCCCCACAACGACCCCCTCGTCGTACAAGTCCGCGTGCGACGTCAACCGAGTCCTCGTCGATACGGGCAGCTCGGTCGATCTCATCTTCAAGGATACCCTGGCCAGAATGAATCTGACCGGGGTCGCGATCAAGCCGCACTCAATCTCGCTAACCGGCTTCGCCGGAGACACAGTCAACGGAATCGGCACCATCGAATTGCCGGTCTACGTAGGTCGGGTCACGATAATCGTCAAGTTCGTGGTCTTCGATACCACCCCGATCTACAACATCATCCTCGGGACCCCTTGGCTGCATTCGATGAAGGCGGTCACTTCGACGTACCATCAATGCCTTAAGTTCCCCAACCAGGCCGGGACGTATACTCTTAGGAGCAACCAGAGGGTCTCCCGCGCCTGCTTCGCCATTGAACATAAGCTGCGCCACGCCGCGCCGGCCTGCTTGGCTGTCAGCGCGTATCAGCCCGGTGAGACGATCGCTCGGGATCTCCCGGAAGAAGACCTCATCACCCAGGTCAACATCGATCCGAGCGACCCCGCCCGTTGCGTCGGCATCGGAACCGACCTCGACGAGGACATTAAGAAAGAGCTGGTCGATTTCCTGGGGCAAAACGTATCCACCTTCGCCTGGTCAACCGGCGATATGCCCGACATCGACCCAGCGACGTGCAGCCACGAGCTCAACGTGGACCCGACCTGCAGACCAGTCAAGCAGAAGCGGCGAAAGCTGGGCCCCGAGCGCGCGCAGGCAGTCAATGACGAGGTGGGAAGGCTCACCGCAGCCGGCTCGATCACCGAGGTCAGATATCCGGACTGGCTGGCCAACCCGGTGGTAGTCAAGAAGAAGAGCGGGAAATGGAGGGTTTGCGTGGATTTCCCCGACCTCAACAAGGATGCCCAAAGGACAGCTTCCCCCTCCCCCGAATCGACCAAGTCGTCGAAGCCACCGCGGGGAACGAGCTGCTCTCTTTCATGGATGCCTTCTCGGGGTACAACCAGATCCCCATGCACCCCGACGACCAAGAGAAGACCGCGTTCATCACGGACCGAGGTATCTACTGCTACAAGGTAATGCCCTTCGGACTCAAAAACGCCGGAGCCACCTACCAACGGCTCGTCAACCGGATGTTCGCCGATCAAATTGGCCGCACTATGGAAGTGTATATTGATGACATGCTGGTAAAATCTCTGGTGGCAGCCGACCACGTCACTCACCTCCGATCATGCTCCCGGACGTTGAACGAATACAACATGAAGCTGAACCCAGCCAAGTGTTCTTTCGGCGTCACGTCTGGCGAATTCCTCGGGTATATCATCACCCAGCGCGGGATAGAGGCCAACCCCAAGCAGATCCGAGCCATCACCGAGCTCAAATCCCCGGAGAGCACGCGTCAAGTACAGCGACTCACCGGGAGAATCGCCGCGCTGAACCGGTTCATCTCCCGCTCTACCGACAAGTGCCTCCCGTTCTACCAACTGCTCCGAGCTAACAAGCGGTTCGAGTGGGACGACAAGTACGAGGAAGCCCTCCAGCAGCTAAAGGAGTACATATCCACTCCTCCCGTCCTATCCAAACCGGAAGAAGGCGAAACCCTCTACCTCTATATCGCCGTCTCTACATCAGCTTTGAGCGGGGTATTAGTGCGGGAAGACCGGGGCGACCAGAGGCCCATCTCTTACATCAGTAAATCCCTTGACGACGCGGAGAGCAGGTACCCAACCTTGGAGAAGCTCGCCTTGGCGGTAGTCGTCGCAGCCAGAAAGCTCCGGCCTTACTTCCAATCCCACACGATCGCCGTCCTAAGCACCTACCCCCTCAGAACCATCCTCCACAGCCCGAGCCGATTTGGCCGGATAATGAAGTGGGCTGTTGAGCTGAGCGAGTATGAAATCGAGTACCGAGGTCGGACCGCGATCAAATCTCAAGCTCTGGCCGATTTCCTGGTTGAGTTGGTACCCGAGCTATCAGTCGACGAAGTCCCCGAAGTGTGGAGCCTGCATGTCGACGGATCGGCCTCCAAACACGGGTCCGGCGTCGGCATACGCCTCGAGTCCCCGACCAAGGAGATCCTCGAGCAGTCTTTCCGTATGGGTTTCCCCGCGTCAAATAACGAAGCCGAGTACGAAGCTCTGATTGCCGGCCTGCGCCTGGCCAAGGAGGTCGGCGCGAAGAAAATCCGGGCTTACTGCGACTCCCAGCTCGTCGCCAATCAATTCAGCGGGGAGTATGAGGCCAAGAATGATCGCATGGATGCTTACCTCAAGGTGACCCAAGGCCTGGCCGCAGACTTCTCCGAGTTCACCCTGACAAAGATCCCCCGAGGCGATAATACTTCCGCAGACGCCCTCGCCGCGCTGGCCTCCACCTCGGCCCCAGCCCAACGACGGGTGATCCCGGTCGAAAGTATCGACTTCCCCAGCATCGAACTGCCAAAAGGGGCCTACTTGATCAACCCCCAGGTCGCGGACCCCGAGGAAGACGCCCCACCTCCCGAAGATCTACCGCCACCGCCGGCCGAGCCCGAACTACCAGACTGGCGAGTCGACCTACTTCTGTACATCGCAGACGGCGTTCATCCCCCAGACCGGTGGGCCGCTCGCCGACTAAGGAAGAAGTGCGCCCGATACACGATGCTGGACGGCAATCTGTTCCGATGGAGCGCCTCGGGAACCCTGCTCGGCTGCCTCCACGGGCAGGAAACCATTGACGTGATGAAGGAAATGCACGAAGGCGCCGACGGAAACCACTTCAGCGGCCGGGCTCTCGCCCTGATATTACGGAACCAAGGACACTACTGGCCAACAATGCTTCAAGACTGCGAAAAATTCGCAGCCCGGTGCGAGAAGTGCCAGCGTCACTGTCCCCTCATTCATTGTCCCACCGAGCTCCTTACCACTGCGGTAGCACCCTACCCCTTCATGCGATGGGCCATGGACATAGTCGGGCCCCTTCCCCGATCTCACCAAAAGCGCTTCATCCTGGTCATGACCGACTTCTTCACCAAGTGGGTCGAAGCCGAAGCTTACGCCAAGATCACGGTAGAGGACGTCCGAAAGTTCGTCTGGAAGTTCATCATCTGCCGGCACGGGCTGCCTTATGAGATCGTCACCGACAACGGTACCCAGTTCACATCGATCCTCTTCGAAGACTTCTGCGCAAAGTGGAAAATCAGGCTGAGTAAGTCCACCCCGAGATATCCACAAGGAAATGGACAGGCCGAGGCCACCAACAAGACCATCCTCGACGGCCTCAAAAAGCGACTAGACTACAAGAAGGGGTCCTGGGCCGACGAGCTCGATGGAGTCCTCTAGTCCCATCGCAAAACGCCGAAGACGTCGACAGGTCGCACACCATTCACAGCCTCTCTCACGGCATGGAAGCAATGGCCCCATCCGAAGTAGGGCTGCCCTCCCCTCGCCGCGCTATGCTCACCCAGCAACCCGCACTGAACAACGCCGTCCTACTCAGCGAGCTGGATTTCCTTGAGGAACAGCGGGACCATTCCCTCCTCCTAATCCAGAACTACCAGCAGCTCGCCTCCAAGTACTACAACAAGAGGGTTCGAGGCAGGTTCTTTACCGAAGGCGACCTGGTCCTCCGCAAAGTCTTCGAAAACACCGCCGAGCTAAACGCAGGCAAGTTCGGTGCACATTGGGAGGGCCCTTACCTTATCTCCAAGGTCGTGAAGCCCGGCGTCTACGAGCTAGTCACGATGAACGGCGACGCAATCCCGCGCTCATGGAACTCGACCAACCTCAAACGCTTCTACTACTGATCACCCGGGCTCCGCCCCGCCATCTACCTCTGTAAGCAAACGAACTACGATTGGCTTGATCCCTTCTACTAAAGGGTACGTAGGCAACCCCTAACCAGGGCTCAGCTATTAATCTAATAAAACCTTTTCAAAAAAAAAAAAAAAAGCCGAGCTCCAACGCTCGCACTACAAAAAAAAAGGGGAAAAAGCCGAGCTCCAACGCTCGCACCACAAAAAAAAAAAAAAGCCGAGCTCCAATGCTCGCACTACAAAAAAAAAAAAGGGGACCGAGCTCCGGTGCTCGCTCTCCCCAGCACACAAGTTATAAGTGCTAAAGCCGAGCTCCAATGCTCGCACTCACCTAGTACACAAGCTATAAGTACTAAAGCCGAGCCCCAGGGCTCGCACCTCTACTAGACACACAAGCATTAAGTGTCTGAAAGCCGAGCTCGCTACTCGCACCAAAAAAAGGTACACAAGCTTTAAGTACCTTAAACCGAGATCACCTCGCACCCACTAAAAATATTAAAGATACACAAGCATTAAGTATCTCAAGCCGAGTCGTACCTCGCACCCAATACAAGAGCACGGTCCACGACCTGCATACATGACAGGGTACGGTCTACGACCTACTCTACCGTTCGCAAAAGCCTCGAAACGGCACTTTAAAAAAAAAAAAAAAAAAAAAAAAAAAAATGGCCAACGGCCTCGTTATTACAAAAAAAAGGGGCCAACGGCCTCGTTATTACAAAAAGGGTCAACGGCCTCGTCATTACAAAAAAAAAAGGGGCCAACGGCCTCGTTATTACAAAAAAAAGGGCCAACGGCCTCGTTATTACAAAAAATGGTCAAAGGCCCCGTCATTACAAAAAAAAAAAGGGCCAACGGCCTCGTTATTACAAAAAAGGGCCAACGGCCTCGTCATTACAAAAAGGGCCAACGGCTTCGTTATTACAAAAAGAGGGCCAACGGCCTAGTCCTTACAAAAAAGCCTCGAAACGGCACTTACATAAACGGCCCACGGCCCGGTCTTTACAAAGAGAGAAAAAGAAACAAAAAGGAAAAACTACAAAAAAAATATTTACAAGGCCGCATCGGCCGGTAGGTCTTCGCCCCCGTCAGCACGGTTACCATCTAAATCGCCCGGGCCCACCATCCTCACATTGGTGCCAGGCTCACCAAGGAAGGGCTGCTCGGACCTCTCTTCCTCAACCGCGGCCTCACCGGATGGCGCGCCGGGACCGGCCTCATCAGCACGCGGGGCCGAGTCTTGTCCTGGCAGGTCCGCTTGGACGACCTCAGCAGCCGAGGAGGGAGCGTCCTCAGTCAGGTCCACGTAGGGCGCCTCCGAAGGAGCGACGGGCATGAGCCGCTCGAGCTGGACGCCATGAGTGCGGTCCAGAGGGATGTCCAGATCCTCCGGGGTCAAGTCCGGAAAGTCCATTCCATCCAGCACGGTACCGAATGCCGCCTCATCCTCGTCCAGCTTCTGGTACCGGTACCACGGCACCGACACCCCGTCCTCGGCCTCCATCCTCTTGAGGCAGGCCCTTACGCCGATCACCTGGTTGTACAGCAGGTGAGGCTCTAAGGCCCGGCTGCGACCGTCAAGATGGGCGCGGATCTTCTCCATCTTCGCGGACCACTTCCGGTTCCGCGCGTCCCACCTGGCCGTCACCCGGTCGCTCTCCGCGGCCACGGCCACCTTCGCCCGGCCTATAGCGGCCTCCAGCCCCTTGACCCTGGAGCGGAGTGTTTCCCGCTCCCCCTTCAGAAGCCCGACTTCCTCCTCCAGGGCAGCCGCCCGTGCCCGCTCAGCGGCAGATCGGGCCCTCTCAGCCTCCAGCTCGGCCTGAAGACTGCCCACCTCTGCAGCCCAGGATCGTACCCGCGCCGCCTCTTCTTCTCATTCCTCAGCTCCTTCTCGAGTCCGCGGAGAAGAAGGGACTGGCCCTGCGTACTGGCATCCTGGCGCGCCTTCAGAAAGTCAAGCGACGCGTCCTTCTCGGCCAGTCGATTCTCGTAGGCCTCCGCCAGAAAGGCGGTAAGGGCCATCGTCTGCATCAAACCAGTTGTTAGCAAAGGCGCACAACAAGTCCTGATAAAAACAGTTAGATCAAGCAACGTAAGCTCACCCGAGCTGCGGATCGCGATGCTGCGCGAAAGGCATCGGACTCCGCCATCTCCAGCGGCACGAAGTGCGGGTGCTTCTGCCCGAACATCATGGCCTGCGCCAGCTCGGCGCACTCGTCCTGGTCCACGATGACCTGGTTGTTACCATCTTCATGGCAGAAATAGAAGCTATAGTCCCGAGGCCCCTCCTCGGAACCCTCCGAAGCCCCACCGCTCCGATCCTCGGCCTCCTGCACAGCAGCAGGATCCTCCACAACGACGACCGCATCGCCGCCCTCCGTCGCCCGACCAGCGACCTCTTTGATCGCCAGGGTCCGGGCCCCTTCGACCTCCCCCCCCCCCCCCCCCCCCCCCCCCCCCGCTGGCACCTCGGCCGCAGGTACCTCGGCCTCCCTGACAAGAGCGCCTCGGGAGCCCTCGGGCTCGCAACCAGCCTATTCAGGCCGGCCAGCTTCCCGACCTGAAGTCGAGGATCCTCCCACCTCCATTCTCTTCTTCTTCTTGCCAGCCCTACCGCCGGCTGCGACGCCCGCCCTCTTCTTCGAAGGAGCCGTCTCGGACGAGTCACCCACAGTCTGCGGCGCCTCCTCTCGCCGAGCTGGCACCTCAACCATTGGCGGCGGCGGCGCCACAAAGGAATCCGCGTAGAGCGGACTGGCAAACCTTGCTCGGCCTGCATTGGTGGCACCCATCAGTTCGGTAAAAAAAAAAAAAAAAAAAAAAAAAAACCCGACCTCCGGCCATTGCTGCTGCTATCCTTCCCGAGGTGAATGACTTCCACTCTCTGTCGTGCACCGTCCTGAACACAGCAAGGATACCCGCGTAGTCCGGCAGCTTGAACCTAGAAGAGTGAGGACCTGAAAGCAAAACAAACAGTATTAGTCAGACAAAACCGAAGAAGAGAAGTCAGCTCGACCTCCAAATCCCTACCCGGGGAAAAATTCCAATCCCGGGTGTATCTCGCCGACGGATCGAGCCCAACCACGTCGGTAGCCTGGATGTAGAAGTAGCTGCGAGACCAGTCCTCGACCTTCGACAGCTTGCTAGCCTTAGACCCCAAGCTGGGGGCCTCCAGGATATTCGCCGCGGGCTTGAAGGCAGCATAGTAAGTTCCCGGGATCCCAGGATTCGCCTTCTGCAGGGTGAGAGCCTCGAACATGGGCACCGTCACCTCCACATCGCACTCGTGCCCCAAGGTCAGCAGCACGATCATCCCCTGGATCGTGGACGGGCAGACCTGCGAGAAGGCCAAACCCCGCGCCCGGCAATACTGGACGAACAGCTCGTGGAGAGGAAGGCGTAGCCCGCACTTCTGGAAGAACGCTTCATACAGGCAGACGAAGCCCGCCCGAGGAGTCCACGGGCGCTCGTCCGCCCTGGGTAGCCTGAGCTCGGCACCAGCAGGGAAATCGCACAAATCCCTCAGCAGAGTTACCGATTCCGCTGTGCTCCAGGTCGGTGACCCGCCCTGCTCGTACGGAACCAAGGGGTACCTCCTCGCCTTGGTCACTCGCTCTCCGCCACCACGGCCGCCCTGACGACCACCGCGGTCGCCCAGAAGCCCGGTTCTGCCCCCAACTTGGCCAACACTGCGACCACCAGAGGAGGACCTTATCACCGCCTTCTTTTGGAGATGGGTCCCAGGGAGCAGCGGGGCGGCCCTTGAAGTCGAAGGAACAGGCTGTTCCCCACTGTCTGAGCCTCGACGCGCAGAGGAGGCGCGCCCGGAACCATCGGAGGAAGAACTCGGAGAATCGCTACCGCCACCACGGGACGCCGATTCTTCGCTCGAATCAACCCTAATTCCGTCTAACATCGGCGCCATTGCACAAAGAGGAAGAAGTCGAAAAACAAAAAAAGGAAGGGAAGCAGGGAATCAGAGAGAAAGAGTTACCTTGAGAGTATGCGCATAAGGTTTTAACAGGAGGAAGAAAGAGGGGTTAAATAGAGGAAGGGGACAATGAAGCGACGTCTGGACACGTGTCGAAGGAAGCACGGCGGCCCATAAACCTAATGATGACGACTCCTCGTTCTCCCACGCCAAAAAGCAGGGGACGCCTCGATACACGCGAAGCGTCTGTCGCACGCCGCGCGTGGGCAGCTCACGCGAAAAAAGAGGTGACATTTCGTTCTCTCACGTGATGGGTACGCGCCAACCGCCTACGGATTTTCGGAAAGGTCAACACGTACGAGCACGGGCTCAAATCTGGGCTGTAACACCCCGCGCTCCTCCGCCTAAATTTCGAGGAACCATCCTAAGATGCGCCGAACTAACATCAGATCAACTTCGGGTCGCTCACCTCGCCTCGCGACACCGAACTGGGGGAGGGCCTATTGTTGGAGGTGGGCCTAGCACCCCCAATTAGTTAGGCCCATCTTAGAAAAGGCCCCTCTTCAGCTCGGTCGCCGAACTGAAGGCACCGCGCTCGTATCACCCGAGCTCCCGTGGACGCACCTCGGGTCCGCGCTGACACTTCACCAAAGCAGGATTGTCAGAAGAGCAGAAGGCACGTGGGAGCTGGTAGAACAGTGCCCTACTCGTGTAGAGATACGGCTTCGACTGGACGCCCCACCAACCCTGCGGAGTCAACGAACGAGGAAAGGACACGTGGAGGAGAGGTGGCAAAACAGTGTGCTGCTCTGCAACACGCCTCGCCGAGCTCATCATGACCTCCCTCCTCGAAAACCGGAACACGCCTCCTAGACCACCTTACCTGCGAAACAGGCCGAAGACGACACGTAGCCCCGAGATCCCGGGGAGCAGGAAGTCAACTGCCGGTATAAATACCCCTCGATGTCATTAATGAGCTGGATCGGAAAATTTTGTATCTCACCTACCACAAGTGACCCGACCTCTCTCCTTCTCTCTCTCTCTTTGTAACAAGACAGCAATTTAGAACGCCGAACTAGACGTCCTTCGGAACCAGTTCGTAACTCTAAATTGCTCATTTCCTTCATCATCAATAAAAGAACACGGCCCACGGCCTGCCCAAAAATATTCCCGACCTGCCTCAAATTGTGGTTGACTCTCTAATTAACAAAAATATCGCCTCTCTCTTCCTAATCAATCTCTTAATCTTCATTAGTGATCCCCGGGATCAACAATAACCTAGGGTCACAATTATATAAAAATATAAGTGATACCAAAATCTATATTTGAACAATCTTCACTAGGTTTGACATATGGCTTCAAAAAGTGAGTGAAAATCAATATTTAATTGGAATATTACAATGGAAGAGTAGAGTGAAGAAGATAAGACATTCCAAGTTGAATGAAAGAAACTATGGAATAATAAAGAAAATTAAGAAGGTGGTTTAAAATAAGGAAAAGCAGTAAAAAAACTCTGAAATAATGTGAGAATTAGCAGAAAAACTGCAGCAAAGAAAGAGAAATATGCCCATGGATTGTTGAAATACTTGTGTTTCAAGATCGCTTTCATAGAATTCCACTTTCGGCTGTAGTTACGGTCGACCTTATTTGACAATTCAGATAAATAACTATTTTGGAGATCGAAAGCCACTTCTTTACATAACCGGTTGAACAAATCCGCAACTTCAGAATCATTTCCTAACCAGTGTTCAATGATACCACAGTAGTGCAAATAGCTAACATCTTCGGCAGAATCTATTAAATTGTCCATAAAGATTATGTAGGATGTTATGTCGTTGTTTGAGTCGATATGGCATTGCTCAAAAGCTATAAGATTCGAGAAGAGAGATTTGGTACCTACAACAAATACGATAGACCATATGGTATTTTTGTAAGTTTAAGTAATTATGGGGGTTCTCTATAAAAAGTGCATTTTCTTAAAGTCATATTCCGAATTGGTCAAATAGGGAATAGTTTGATGACAGTTTAATAATCTATTTACTTTAGCAACTTGTGGAGAAGAACTGAACAGAAAAAGTCATACAGAAATTTAGTTTTGGTTATTTTTTTAGAAAATATTTCACGTTGGAGTGTAAAATATATGATTAGAAAACCCATTTGTTGATCCCGGGAATCACTAAGTATGTTTACAGGGTGATTAGGAGATAAGAGGTGAGATTTTCGTTAATTAGAGCAATTTAACCACTATTAATGCAGGCCGGGAGAAAGATGAGTAGGCCGGGGGCCGTGTTTCTTTTTATTGATAGTGAGAGAAATGAACAATTTAGAATTACGAACTGGTTCCGAAGGACATCCAGTTCGGCGTTCTAAACCGTTGCCTTGTTCCTTCGTAGGTCCAAAAATGGCCGAAAATCCAAAGTCCCCCTCATTAATGACATTGAGGGGTATATATAGTCGGGGTTGGCTTCCTGCTCCCCGGGATCTCGGGGCCACGTGGCGCCTTCGGCCTCTTTCGCGGGTAAGGTGGCCTAGGAGGCGTGTTCCAGCTTTCGAGGATGGAGGTCATGATGAGCTCGGCGTGGCGTGTTGCTCAGCAGCGTAGTGTTTGACCAACTTCTCCACGTGTCTTCTTTTCCTTTGTCAAGTCTGCAGGGTTGGTGAGACGTCGAGGTCAGCCCATACTCCTGCTCAGACAATACACTGTTCGACCAACTCCCACTTGCCTTCTGCTCTTCTGACATTCCTGCCTTGAAGTGTCAGACCGGGCCCGAGGTCGGCGACCGAGCTGAAGAGGGGCCTTGCGGATCGGTGCTTTCAGGTCGGCGACCGAGCTGAAGAGGGGCCTTGCGGGTCGGTGCATTCAGGCCGGCGACCAAGCTGAAGAGCGGCCTTGCGGGTCTGTGCTTTCAGGCCGGCGACCGAGCTGAAGAGGGGCCTTGCGGGTCTGTGCTTTCAGACCGGCGACCGAGCTGAAGAGAGGCCTTTCCTAAGATGGGCCTAACTAATTGGGGGTGCTAGACCCACCTCCAACAATAGGCCCTCCCCCAGTTCGGTATCGCGAGGCGAAGCGAGCATACCGAAGTTGATCTGATGTTAGTTCGGCACATCTTAGGACGGGGAGTCCGTGCTCGTACGTGTTGATCTTCCTGAGAATCCGTAGACGGTTGGCGCGTACCCATCACGTGAGAGAGCGAAAGGTCGCCTCGGTTTTCGCGTGGGACGCCAACGCGCGGCGTGCGATAGACGCTTCGCGTTTATCGAGGCGCCTTCTGCTTTTTGGCGTGGGGATAGCGAAGAGGCGTCATCATTAGGTTTCTGGGCGGCCGTGTATTTTTCGACACGTGTCCAGGCGTCGCTTCACTGTCCCCCTTCTTCTATTTAAACCCTTCTTCCTCCTCCTGTTAAAACCTTCTGCGCTTACTTTCAAGGTAACTCCTCTCTGACTTTTTCCTTCCCTTCCTTGCTTTCCCTCTGTATTTTTCAATTTCCTTCCTTCTCTTGGTATAATGGCGCCGATGTTATACGGGATTAGGGTTGAGTCGAGCGACGAGTCGGCATCCCGTGATAACCGCAGCGACCCTCCGAGCTCCTCCTCTGGCAGCTCCGAGCACAACTCTTCTCCGTGTCGAGGCGCGGACAGTGGGGAACGGCCTGTTCCTTCGACTTCAAGGGCCGCTCCGCCGCTCCCTGGGACCCATCTCCGTAAGAAGGCGGTGGTGGGATCCTTCTCTGGTGGTCGCGGTGGCGTTCAGATAGGGAGAGGAACCGGGCGTCTGGGCGACCGGGGTGGTCGTCAGGGCGGCCGCGGCGGCGGAGTACGAGTGGCCAGGGTGAGGTCTCCCCTGGTTCCTTACGAGCAGGGAGGGTCACCGACCTGGAGCACAGCGGAATCGGTGACTCTGCTGAGGGATTTGTGCGACTTCCCTGCTGGCGTCGAGCTCAGGATTCCCAGGGCGGACGAGCGCCCGTGGACTCCTCCGGTGGGCTTCGTCTGCCTGTACGAAGGGTTCTTCCAGAAGTGCGGGCTGCGCCTTCCTCTCCCCGAGATGCTCGTCCAGTACTGCCGGGCGCGGGGTTTGGCCTTCTCGCAGGTCTGCCCGTCCACGATCCAGGGGATGATCGTGCTGCTGACCCTGGGTCATGAGTGCGACGTGGAGGTGACGGTGGCTATGTTCGAGGCCCTCACCCAGCAGAAGGCGAATCCTGGTATCCCGGGGACCTACTATGCTGCCTTCAAGCCCGCGGCGAACATCCTGGAGGCGCCCAGCTCGGGGTCCAAGGCCAGCAAGCTGTCGAAGGTCGAGGACTGGTCTCGCAGCTACTTCTACGTCCGAGCCACCGAAGTGGCTTGACTCGACCCGTTGGCGCGATACACCCGGGATTGGAATTTTTCCCCGGGTAGGGGGGTTTGTAGATCGGGCTGTTTTTCTTTTGCTTTAGTTTGGCCTGACTGATGTTGTTTGCTCTTCTTTCAGGTCCTCACTCTTCCAGATTTAAGCTGCCGGACTACGCGGATATCGTTGCTGTGCTTAGGTCGGTGCACGACAGAGAGTGGAAGTCATTCACCTCGGGGAGAATTGAAGCTGCGATGGCCGGAGGTCGGTTTTTTTTTTTTTTTTTTTTTTTTTTTTTTTTTTTACCGGGCTGATGGTTGCCACCAATGTAGGTCGAGCACGGTTTGCCAATCCGCTGTACGCGGACTCCTTTGTGGCGCCGCCGCCGCCGATACTTGAGGTGCCGGTCCGGCGAGACCCGGTGCCGCGGACTGGGGGGGAGGCCTCCGAGGCGGCTCTCTCGAAGAAGAGGGGGGCCGACGCTGCCAGTGCTAGGGCTGGCAGGAAGAAGAAGAGGACCGAAGTTGGGGCTGATAGAGATGCCACAGGAACGCAGGAGGGGTCTTCGACTTCAGGTCGGGAGTCAGGCCGGCCTGAAGAGGCTGGTTGCGAGCCCGAGGGCTCCCGAGGCGCTCTTGTCGGGGAGGCCGAGGAACCTGCGGCCGAGGTGCCTGCGGGGGAGGTCGAAGGGGTCCGGACCCTGGCGATTGAAGATGTCGCTGGTCGGGCGACGGAGGGCGGCGATGCAGCCGTCGTTGTGGAAGAAGGGCGGGAGGCCGCCGGTGATCGGAGTGGTGGGGCTTCGGAGGGTTCCGAGGACGGGCCTCGGGACTACAACTTCTATTTCTGCCACGAAGATGGCAATTCCCAGATCATCGTGGACCAGGACGAGTGCGCCGAGCTGGCGCAGGCCATGATGTTCGGGCAGAAGCACCTGCACTTCGTCCCGCTGGAGATGGCGGAGGGCGATACCTTTCGCCAGGTGGCGCGATCCGCAGCGCGGGTAAGTTTTTGTTCCGATCTCACTGTTTTTAGCTGGATTTGTTGTGCGTCTTTGCTAACAACTGTTTCGATGCAGACGATGGCCCTTACTGCCTTTCTGGCGGAGGCCTATGAGAAGCGACTCGCCGAGAAGGACGCGTCGCTTGGCTTTCTGAAGGCGCGCCGGGATGCCAGTTCGCAGGGCCAGTCCCGTCTCCTCCGCGGGCTCGAGAATGAGCTGAAGAATGAGAGGGCCCGGTCAGCGGGGCTGGAGGAGGAGGCGGCGCGGGCGCGGGCCCGGGCTGGAGAGGTGGGCAGGCTTCAGGCCGAGCTGGAGGCTGAGAGGGCCCGGTCTGCCGCTGAGCGGGCCCGGTCGGCTGCTCTGGAGGAGGAGGTCGGGCTCCTGAAGGGGGAGAGGGAGACGCTCCGCTCCAAGGTCAAGGGGCTGGAGGAAGAGGAGGCGCGGGCGCGGGCCCGGGCTGGAGAGGTGGGCGGGCTTCAGGCCGAGCTGGAGGCTGAGAGGGCCCGGTCTGCCGCTGAGCGGGCCCGGCCGGCTGCTCTGGAGGAGGAGGTCGGGCTCCTGAAGGGGGAGAGGGAGACGCTCCGCTCCAAGGTCAAGGGGCTGGAGTCCGCTATAGGCCGGGCGAAGGTGGCCGTGGCCGCGAAGAGCGAGCGGGTAACGGCCCGGTGGGAGACGCGGAACCGGAAGTGGTCCGCAAAGATGGAGAAAATCCGCGCCCACCTCGATGGGCGCCAGAGGGCCTTAGAGCCTCACCTTATGTACAATCAGGTGATCGGCGTGAAGGCATGCCTCCGGAGGATGGAGGCCGAGGACAGTCTGGTGGTGCCGTGGTACCGGTACCAGAAGCTGGACGAGGATGAGGAGGCATTTGGTGCCGTGCTGGACGAAATGGATTTTCCGGACTTGACCCCGGAGGATCTAGACATCCCTCTGGACCGCGCTCATGGCGTCCAGCTCGAGCGGCTCATGCCCGTCGCTTCTTCGGAGGCGCCCTACGTGGATCTGACTGAGGACGCTCCCTCGGATGCTGAGACCGTCCAAGCAGCTGCTGAGACCGTCCAAGCAGATCCCTCGGCCCCGTTTGCTGATGAGGCCGGCACCGACGCGCCATCCGGTGAGACCGGAACCGACGCGCCATCCGGTGAGGCCGGCACCGAAGCGCCATCTGGTGAGGCCGGTACCGAGGCGCCAGCCGGTGAGGCCGGTACCGAAGCGTCAGCCGGTGAGCCCGTGGTTGGGGAAGAGGGGTCTGAGCAGCCCTTCCTTGGTGAGTACGGCACCAATGCGAGGATGGTGGGCCCGGGCGATATAGATGGTACCCGTGCTGACGGGGGCGAAGACCGACCGGCCGATGTGGCCTTGTAAAAACTTCTTTTTGTAGTTTTTTCCTTTTTGTTTTCTTCTCTCTTTTGTAATGACTAGGCCGTGGGCCCTTTTGTATAATAACGAGGCCGTTGGCCCTTTTGTGATAATCGAGGCCGTTGGCCCTTTTTTTTTTTTGTAAGTGCCGTTTCGAGGCTTTTGTAATGACTAGGCCGTGGGCCCTTTTGTATAATAACGAGGCCGTTGGCCCTTTTGTGATAATCGAGGCCGTTGGCCCTTTTTTTTTTTTTTTGTAAGTGCCGTTTCGAGGCTTTTGTAATGACTAGGCCGTGGGCCCTTTTGTATAATAACGAGGCTGTTGGCCCTTTTGTATAATAACGAGGCCGTTGGCCCTTTTGTGATAATCGAGGCCGTTGGCCCTTTTTTTTTTTTGTAAGTGCCGTTTCGAGGCTTTTGTAATGACTAGGCCGTGGGCCCTTTTGTATAATAACGAGGCCGTTGGCCCTTTTGTATAATAACGAGGCCGTTGGCCCTTTTGTGATAATCGAGGCCGTTGGCCCTTTTTTTTTTGTAAGTGCCGTTTCGAGGCTTTTTTGATCGGTAGGGTAGGTCGTAGACCGTACCCTGTCATGTATGCAGGTCGTGGACCGTGCTCTTGTATTGGGTGCGAGGTACGACTCGGCTTGAGATACTTATTGCTTGTGTATCTTTAATATTTTTAGTGGGTGCGAGGTGATCTCGGCTTAAGGTACTTATTGCTTGTGTACCTTGTTTTTTTGGTGCGGGTAGCGAGCCCGGCTTAGAGACACTTAATGCTTGTGTGTCTAGTAGAGGTGCGAGCCCTGGGGCCCGGCTTTAGTACTTATTGCTTGTGTACTATGGGAGTGCGAGCATTGGAACTCGGCTTTGGCACTTATAACTTGTGTGCCGGGGAGAGCGAGCACCGGAGCTCGGTCCCCTTTTTTTTGTAGTGCGAGCGTTTGGAGCTCGGCTTTTTCTCTTTTCTTTTTTTTTTTTGTAGTGCGAGCGTTTGGAGCTCAGGTTTTTTTTTTTTTTTTTTTTTTTTTTTTTGTAGTGCGAGCGTTTGGAGCTCTGCTTTTTTTTTTTTTTTTTTTTTTTGTAGTGCGAGCGTTTGGAGCTCGGCTTTTGTGCACAGGTCGGGGACCTTATTCCTTTGTCAAAAAGGTTTTATTATATTAATAGCTGAGCCCTGGTTAGGGGTTGCCTACGTACCCTTTAGTAAAAGGGATCAAGCCAATCGTAGTTCGTTTGTTTACAAAGGCGGAGAGCGGAATGGAGCCCGGGGGCTTAGTAGTAGAACCGTTTGAGGTTGATCGAATTCCATGAGCGCGGGATTGCGTCGCCGGTCATCGTGACTAGCTCGTAGACGTCGGGCTTCACGACCTTGGAGATAAGGTAAGGGCCCTCCCAATGTGCACCGAGCTTGCCTGCGTTTAGCTCGGCGGTGTTTTCGAAGACTTTGCGGAGGACCAGGTCGCCTTCGGTAAAGAACCTGCCTCGAACCCTCTTGTTGTAGTACTTGGAGGCGAGCTGCTGGTAGTTCTGGATTCGGAGGAGGGAATGGTCCCGTTGTTCCTCAAGGAAATCCAGCTCGCTGAGTAGGACGGTGTCGTTCAGGTCGGGCTGCTGGGTGAGCATAGCGCGGCGAGGAGTGGGGAGCCCGACCTCGGAGGGGGCCATTGCTTCCATTCCGTGAGAGAGGCTGAACGGTGTGCGTCCTGGCGACGTCTTCGGCGTTGTGCGATGGGACCAGAGGACTCCATCGAGCTCGTCGGCCCAGGACCCCTTCTTGTCGTCTAGTCGCTTTTTGAGGCCGTCGAGGATGGTTTTGTTGGTGGCCTCGGCTTGTCCGTTCCCTTGTGGATATTTCGGGGTGGACTTACTCAGCCTGATTTTCCACTTCGCACAGAAGTCTTCGAAGAGGGCCTACGTGAATTGGGCACCGTTGTCAGTTACGATCTCGTAGGGCAGCCCGTGCCGGCAGATGATGAACTTCCAGACGAATTTTCGGACGTCCTCTGCCGTGATCTTGGCGTAAGCTTCGGCCTCGACCCATTTGGTGAAGTAGTCGGTCATGACCAAGAGGAAGCGCTTTTGGCGAGATCGGGGAAGGGGCCCGACTATGTCCATGGCCCATCGCATGAAGGGGTAGGGCGCGACCGCAGTGGTAAGGAGCTCGGTAGGACAGTGAATGCGCGGGCCGTGACGCTGGCACTTCTCGCACCGGGCTGCGAATCTTTCGTAGTCCTGCAGCATCGTTGGCCAGTAGTGTCCCTGGTTCCGTATTCTCAGGGCGAGAGCCCGGCCGCTGGAGTGGTTTCCGTCAGCGCCCTCGTGCATTTCCTTCATCACGTCAATGGTTTCCTGTCCGTGGAGGCAGCCGAGCAGGATCCCCGAGGCGCTCCACTGGAACAGATTACCGTCCAGCATCGTGTATCGGGCACACTTCTTCCTTAGTCGTCGGGCGGCCCACCGGTCTGGGGGATGAGTGCCGTCTGCGATGTATAGCAGTAGGTCGACTCGCCAGTCCGGCAGTTCGGGCTCGGCCGGGGGTGGCGGTAGAACTTCGGGAGGTGGCGCGTCTTCGTCACGGTCCGCGGCATGGGGGTTGATCAAGTAGGTCCCTTTTGGCAGCTCGATGCTGGGGAAGTCGATGCTCTCGACCGGGATCACCCGTCGTTGGGCTGGGGCCGAGGTGGAGGCTAGTGCGGCGAGGGCGTCTGCGGAAGTGTTATCGCCTCGGGGGATCTTCGTCAGGGTGAATTCGGAGAATCCTGCGGCCAAGCCTTGGGTTACCTTGAGGTAAGCGTCCATGCGATCGTTCTTGGCCTCGTACTCCCCGCTAAATGTATTAGCGACGAGCTGGGAGTCGCAGTAAGCTCGGATTTTCTTCGCGCCGACCTCCTTTGCTAGGCGCAGGCCGGCAATCAGAGCTTCGTACTCTGCCTCGTTGTTTGACGCTGGGAAGGCCAGACGGAAAGACTGCTCGAGGATCTCCTTGGTCGGGGACTCGAGGCGTATGCCGACGCCGGACCCGTGCTTGGAGGCCGATCCGTCGACATGCAGGCTCCATACTTCGGGGACCTCGCTGACTACCAGCTCGGGCGCCAACTCAACTAGGAAATCAGCCAGGGCCTGAGATTTGATCGCGGTCCGTCCTCGGTACTCGATCTCATACTCGCTCAGCTCGACAGCCCACTTCATTATCTGACCGGACCGGCTGTGGAGGATGGTTCTGAGGGGGTAGGTGCTTAGGACGGCAATCGCATGGGATTAAAAGTAAGGCCGGAGCTTTCTAGCTGCGACGACCACCGCCAAGGCGAGCTTCTCCAGGGTCGGGTACCTGCTCTCCGCGTCGTCAAGGGATTTGCTGATGTAGGAGATGGGTTTTTGGTCACCCCGGTCTTCCCGTACCAGCACTCCGATGACCGCGGACGCGGAGATGGCGACGTAGAGGTAGAGGATTTCGCCCTCTTCCGGCTTGGACAGGACGGGAGGGGTGGATATGTACTCCTTCAGCTGTCGGAGGGCGTCTTCGCATTTGTCGTCCCATTCGAACCGCTTGTTGGCTCGGAGCAGCTGGTAGAACGGGAGGCACTTGTCGGTAGAGCGGGAGATGAATCGGTTCAGTGCGGCGATTCTCCCGGTGAGTCGTTGTACTTGACGCGTGCTCTCCGGGGATTTGAGCTCGATGATTGCTCGGATCTGCTTGGGGTCGGCCTCGATCCCGCGCTGGGTGATGATGTACCCGAGGAATTCGCCCGACGTGACGCCGAAGGAACACTTGGCCGGGTTCAGCTTCATGTTGTATTTGTTCAACGTCCGGAAGTAGGACCGGAGATGAGTGACGTGGTCGGCCGCCACTAGAGACTTCACCAACATGTCATCTATGTATACTTCCATGGTGCGGCCTATTTGGTCGGCGAACATCCGGTTGACGAGGCGCTGGTAGGTGGCCCCGGCGTTCTTGAGTCCGAAGGGCATTACCTTGTAGCAGTAAATGCCTCGGTCCGTGATGAACGCGGTTTTCTCCTGATCATCGGGGTGCATGGGGATCTGGTTATACCCCGAGAAAGCATCCATGAAGGAGAGTAGCTCGTTCCCCGCGGTGGCTTCGACGACCTGGTCGATTCGAGGGAGGGGAAAGCTGTTCTTTGGGCACGCTTTATTGAGGTCGGTGAAATCCACGCAGACCCTCCATTTCCCGCTCTTCTTCTTGACCACCACCGGGTTAGCCAACCAGTCCGGGTATTTGACCTCGGTGATCGAACCGGCCGCGGTGAGCCTTTCGACCTCGTCATTGACTGCCTGGGCGCGCTCCGGGCCCAGCTTTCGCCGTTTTTGCTTGACCGGTCTGCAGGTCGGATCCACGTTGAGCTCGTGGCTGCACGTGTTTGGGTCAATGCCGGGCATGTCGCCGGTTGACCAGGCGAAGGTGGAGACGTTCTGCCCTAGGAACTCGACCAGCTCTCGCTTGATGGTCTCGTCGAGATCGGCACCGACGCCAACGCAGCGGGCGGGGTCACGCGGATCGATGTTGACCTGGGCGACGAGGTCCCGCCCTGGGAGATCCTGGGCGTCGGGCTCGCCGGGCTGAAGCGCGTTGATGGCCAAGCAGGCCGGCGCGGCGCGGCGCAGCTTATGCTCGATGGCGAAGCAGGCGCGAGAGACCCTTTGGTTACTCCTAAGAGTATACGTGCCGGCCTGGTTGGGGAACTTGAGGCACTGGTGGTACGTTGACGTGACTGCCTTCATCGAGTGCAGCCAAGGAGTTCCAAGGATGATATTGTAGATCGGGGTGGTATCGAAGACCACGAACTTGACGATTTTTGTCACCCGACCTACGTAGACCGGCAATTCGATGGTGCCGATTCCGTTGACGGTGTCCCCGGCGAAACCGGTTAGCGGGATGGAGTGCGGCTTGATTTCGACCCCGTTTAGATTCATCCTGGCCAGGGTATCCTTGAAGATGAGATCGACCGAGCTGCCCGTATCGACGAGGACTCGGTTAACGTCGCAGTCGGCTACGCGGACTTGTACGACGAGGGGGTCGTTGTGGGGCTGGTGGACCCCGGCCGCGTCGGCCTCGGTGAAACATATCCCCCTCTTGCTCGTGTCCTGAGCGTCGATCTCCGGCCCGGAGTGCCACTTCAGGGAGGCGTCGGTCTTCCTCTCATGACGCTTGATGGACCGCACCGAGTCGTTGCACGAGAGGAGGCCTCCCATGATCATCCCTATCAGAGTCCGGGCCGGGGTAGGCGATCTGCCCGCATCCCGGTATCGCGAGGGAGATCGTCGCCGCCGGTCGTCGTTTTGGGCGCGGTTGTAAGGCCTAGCCCGGTTATCCTCGCGACCTCGGTTATCGCCGGGCTGCACTCGATCGCCGTCCCGGGCATGCGGACGCAACCGCTCCGGCACGCTGATTTCCCCCCGTTGAAATTGGTGCAGTAGTACCTCTTGGAGCGCGCGGCAGTGCGAGGTCGGGTGCCCCTTTCGCCGGTGGAAGTCGCAGAAGGCCGTCTTGTCGTAAGGCTCGTCTGGTCGGGATTCCCTATCGCTCGGCTCGTCGGGACGCCGATCCTGCTGGCGGGGATCCCGTACGTACTTGTTCCAAGGCAACCCTGGCGCGGGGCTGGGGGGAAGTACGGGATCGTGCAGACGGAGGCCGGAGGTCGGTCCGTTGACAAGGAATGCAGCGGCCTGCTTTCCCTTGCTGCGCTGGTACTCGTCATCGTAGTGTTGACGAGGCTCCTGATACCTTTCCTGGGGCCGCTCCTTCGGGACCGGGGCCTTGTGAGAGGCGCTGTTTCTCGACTCAGCCGCCTTCTCCTCCTCGAGCTCGACGAAGAGTCCAGCGCGGTGCAAGCGTCTTCCAGCGAGCGCGGCCTGTTGAGCTTCATATCGTCCTTGAAGGCCGAATCGGCCCGCAATCCCTTTCTTAGAGCGGGGAGCGCTGACTCGTCAGTCACGTTGCTTTGGGAGGCCGTGGCCTTGAAGCGCTCTATGAAGGACCTGAGCGACTCCTTTGCTCCTTGGTTCATCGCCCAGAGGTCCGCGCTGGATGCGGACTGCCGGATGTAGATGGAGTAGTGCTCGAGGAAGGTGGTCGACAGGTCTCTGAAGCTGTCTATGGAGTGCGTCTTCAGCCGAGAGAACCACGTGAGAGCCGGGCCGGTGAGGTTCTCTACGAAGAGCTGGCAGTGGGCGGCTTCGCGCTCATCTGGTGAGAAGTGGGCGCGGCCCATGGCGATGGTGAACGCCGTAAGATACTGGGCCGGGTCGGTGGTGCCCGCGTAGGGCTGGAGCTTGAGCTTCCTGAGGTGCTGGAGCGGGACGGAGGCGATCCGGAGGGTGAACGGCGTGTTCTGCGTCTCTCTGAGGACGCGATCGATTTCCGGGGCCGCGCTGGTGGCCTGATGGATTTTGGAGGACATCGCGCGGATAGTCTCCTTCATAGCTTCGAACTCGGCGTCCCTTGAGCGCTCCGCGCTGGATCGGAGGTGGTGGGCTTCGTCGCCCGGGTGGCTTCCTACGGCCGGGGCGAAACGTCCGCCCGGCCCTTCGGATCCTGATGGTGAGTCGCCAGGTCGGCTTGTCCGGATGCGGGGGGTTTCTTCCCGAGAGGCCGGCTCTCTGAGATGGACATCGGGGGACCCGGTATTGTCCGACCGGTCACGGGAGGCCCCTAGCGTGGCGAACCGTTGGTCGGTGGCTCGCGTCAGCTCGTCTATCCTGGCGAGCAGGGTCTGCATCACGGCGGACAGCGTGGGCTGATCCTCCGACGCTCGGGACGCGTTATGGGCGGCGGAGCCGTCGGGATGAGCGGGCGTCGGAGCCGGGGGCGGAGCCCTGAAGAACTGCTCTCGATGACTTGGTTGGTTGGTGGCTGCTTGGACTGACGGCGGAGCGGCCGCTGCTGCTTGAGTTGTCGGCGGGGCCGTTGACTGGGCCTGGGCCGTTGTTTGGGCCGGGGTCTCGTGGTCTGACAACACTCTTGGGGGCGGAATTGCCATCGTTGCTGCGGTTGCGGTGGTGGTTGAACTGCTCCTTGCGTATAGAAGAATCTCTCCCCTCCTTCTAGCGCCAATTGTTGATCTCGGGAATCACTAAGTATGTTTACAGGGTGATTAGGAGATGAGATGTGAGATTTTCGTTAATTAGAGCAATTTAACCACTATTAAGGCAGGCCGGGAGAAAGATGAGTAGGCCGGGGGCCGTGTTTCTTTTTATTGATAGTGAGAGAAATGAACAATTTAGAATTACGAACTGGTTCCGAAGGACATCCAGTTCGGCGTTCTAAACCGTTGCCTTGTTACAAAGAGAGAGAGAGAGAGATCGGGTGACTTCGTAGGTCCAAAAATGGCCGAAAATCCAAAGTCCCCCTCATTAATAACATTGAGGGGTATATATAGTCGGGGTTGGCTTCCTGCTCCCCGGGATCTCGGGGCCACGTGGCGCCTTCGACCTCTTTCGCGGGTAAGGTGGCCTAGGAGGCGTGTTCCAGCTTTCGAGGATGGAGGTCATGATGAGCTCGGCGTGGCGTGTTGCAGAGCAGCGTACTGTTTGACCAACTTCTCCACGTGTCTTCTTCTCCTTTGTCAAGTCTGCAGGGTTGGTGAGACGTCGAGGTCAGCCCATACTCCTGCTCAGACAATACACTGTTCGACCAACTCCCACTTGCCTTCTGTTCTTCTGACATTCCTGCCTTGAAGTGTCAGACCGGGCCCGAGGTCGGCGACCGAGCTGAAGAGGGGCCTTGCGGGTCGGTGCTTTCAGGTCAGCGACCGAGCTGAAGAGGGGCCTTGCGGGTCGGTGCTTTCAGGCCGGCGACCGAGCTGAAGAGGGGCCTTGCGGGTCTGTGCTTTCAGGCCGGCGACCGAGCTGAAGAGGGGCCTTTCCTAAGATGGGCCTAACTAATTGGGGGTGCTAGACCCACCTCCAACACCATTTATATATGCAGATGGTTATCACATTGTGTAACATATGTTCTTTAGGTGTAAAAGTTAGATTTGGAATGTATTATAAAATTAAGAAAGAAGGAAAAACGTGAACTTACCGTCATGGATAAGTAGTTTGGGTATCTCCAGATAACCGTTTTTGAACCTAATATCCCAAAACCGGTCGGTTTTCCTTCTCTTGAATTTAAGACCGGCCTCTCTTAGTTCCGTCACGCAGTGTATTAGTTGTTGCTGGCGCTTATCCGCCACGGGCTTTTTCCACGACCATTTGGTTCGTGATAACCTCGGCTCCGGTTTTAGACTAGGCCGGAGCAAACTTCGACGGAAAACATCTAGACAATGCAACTCTTCCTTGTCCTTGTCAGCAATTGGGTTAAAAAATTTACCGTTTTCTAGCGAGTTCTCGGTTTCTAGTTGGTCGGTTTCGGTTGATGACTTATCGGTTGGCATTAGCGGGTTGAAGAACCGAATTGCTAATTGCGCCACTAAACCGGTTTGGTTTTGTGTACCAAGTTGTAGCTCTAATAATCGGTTGAGTACGAACAAAGGAAGTTGATTTTCCAGCATTACCATGTCACGTTGAATTGAATGCATCGATCCTCGCATCGCAAAGACCGGATCGTTACGACCATATCTACACAACACCAAAGAGATTAAAAAAATAAATCAAAGACATAATCTGAAATCAGATCGGTTTAGCAAGTATATGAGATAACTGGAAAAAGACAGAAATATGATAAATTAGGTTTTACTTTTGGATATTATTTTTCATAAAACCGAACCGAAATCCGGTTAAACATCCCTAATCAAGCTTACCCGAGTGCCAAGAATCCTTTATCGTTATTGGCTCCTCTGAAAAGCTCAAGAACAAAACAACCATCAAGAACCATCATTTCTGTGAACTTGTTACTGCTCGAACAAAGAGGACCTTCGTAACAAGCACGAGCCTTCTCCTCAAGCGCTTTCATGGCGTCAATATACATTTCAATGTGGTGCTTAGTGCGTTTCATGACCATATTGACCGCACGCCATTTGTGATGCTCCATGGGCACTAGATGTTCTTTGCCATGGTGGTACGGACCAAGCGAGATGGTTTGAGGGAAATAGGACTTCTCATCGTTTTCTTGGAGGTACTGTGGAACTCTATAGATACAGAGCTTGTCCCAACTAGTTGTTGCGTCGTCTCTAAGTGCTTGATCCATCCTGTCTTTGATCGAAATCACCCATTCTTCTCGTGTCTCTTCGGGTTTCTGGTTTCGGGTTTGGAGTTTTCGGCGCATCATGAGGGTGACCAAGTACCAGAACATGTATTTGGGGTACAACTTTTTTCTTCTTCTACTTATTATTAAGTAGCGTAGAGGAAGAATCGGTCCAAATGGTGTTGACGGTGGTGGTAGCGGTGGTGGTGGCGGTGGTTGTGACCGTGGCGGCAGCGATGGCCGTGGCCATGACGATGGTGGTGGTGGTGGTGGTGGTGGTGGTGGAGCAATAGGCACTGGTTGACTTCTTGTTAGTCTTTGGATAAAATTTCCAGCAAACTGAGAAGTAATGGGACCAAATGATGGTGGTGGTGGTGGTATCGGTGGTTGTCGATTAGTAAGATTTACCATTTTTTTTTTTGGTTGAAGCTTTTTCAGAAGATTTGAGAGTGTGACAGAAATTGTCAAAACTAAAGAGTAACAACTGAATTAAAGTTGTGATGGGTTGCTAATATTTATGGCGATCTGTAATCACAACTACCATAACTATTATCAATAATACATGGGTAGATGATCTATTTCCCCACGAATTATGGCCATATCACACCAGATCTCCACGGAACTATGACCTCTGCATATATCCCTACAAAATGAAAGTTAAATATCTAAATCCCCCCCCAAAAAAGTTCAAAACTTAAATCCCCACATAATAAAAGTTCGAAACCCTATACCCCATAGAACTTGGTTTTAGTTGGTTTATCGTTTTCTAATCAAACGTAAACCATGTTAAACCGATTCTAAACCGGATTTAGATCCGATAACAATTAAATCCAATCCCAATCCGGAAAAATAAATAATTTTATTTTATTTTATTTATTTCCTTATTATAATAATAATTTTAAAAACAATTTTTTTCCCTTCTCCTCCTTTTTCCCTTCGATCTCAATTCCTCTCTCTCTCAGAAGAATCCAAATTCCCCCTCTTTGAAATTCCCGATGTCGAAGAAGCTCAATCCTTTGGAAGATCCACCAACGGCATCTTCAAGCGACGACGATGAAGTCGAGACTTTGGCTGGAGAAGAGGAAGAAGAAGATGATGGTTCTTCATCGGAAGAAGATGACGAGCCTTTGTTTCCCGTCAAACCTCCTTCCGCCACCGCTGTTACTATCGCTGTTCCAGGCAAAACCATCGTCGTCTCCGCCACGAAGAAAGCCTCCGATTCAGATGTTGGATCCGAGACTGAGACCGATTCCGACTCTGAAACCGAACAACCTTCGAATCCTCAAGGTTCTAGAAAATCCATCACCGTCGCCGTCACCGTCTCAGTCGCCGCCGTGAAGCCTAAGAAGAAGGAAGAGGCTCAGCCGTCTGTTATTTTAGCTTCATCGGCGGTGAAAGCGGGAACGAAGCGGCCGAGTGAAGGGACTTCAAGGGAGTCGAATTTGAAGCGAGCTAAGAAGGTTACTTCAGGAGACGATGAGAAGAAGATCGGGGAGGATTCAAAGAAACCTGCTTTTCAGAGACTATGGACTGAAGAAGATGAAATCACTGTGCTTCGCGGTATGATCGATTTCAAAGCTGATACAGGGAAGGCTCCTTATGAAGACACGAATCTGTATTACGATTTCATCAAGAAATCAATTAGCCATTTCCAGATACGAAACTGTTTAGAGGACAATAGCTCAAGGCATTGGTTTTTGAGGACATTCATCTTCCTGTAATTTCTTGATTCTCTGAATCATCTTCATTAGATTCGCCTACGGCCTAAGAGATATTGTTTGAGAATTCGAAATTCCAGATTCTAGATTCAAATCGAGTTTTGCTTACAATATCAGGGTAATGAGGTTTCCGATTCTAGATTCAAATCGAGAATTCGAAATTCCAGATTCTATACCCCAAATCTGGGTGTAGGTGATAAAATTATGTGGCAATGATTCTTCTTCGCCGTTGACGTCTCTGATGTTCCACGATTTACCGAGGAAGAAGACGACAGAGATGGATGAGTCACTGCGTCGAGAAGGAAATAATTTTTTTTTTTGATTTTTTGTTTTAAATTATTATTATATTAAAGAAATAAAAACAAAATAATTTTAGGGAATTGGATATATTAGGCGGGTCGGGTTTTAGGAAATTAGGGTTTTTTTACTCGGTTTAGTTTTTTGGTTTGATGGTTTAAAGCACAAACCATCTAAACCAACATATGTGGGGATTTAAGGTTCAAACTTTTTTTTGGGGGGATTTAGATCTTTAACTTTCATTTTGTAGGGATATATGCAGAGGTTATAGTTCCGTGAGGATCTGGTGTGATATGGCCATAGTTCGTGGGGAAATAGATCGTCTACCCATAATACATCTGTGCAGAAGATAAGAAGTCTGACAATGTAATTAATACTCATGTAATTAACAAACTATTACAACTACCATAACTATTATCAATAATACATCTGTGCAGAAAATAAGACGTCTGATAATGCCTTGACGGGACATGTTTTGTTTGTTATTTCTTCTACAAACTATTACTAAAAGACTATAAAAGTCTTGTGACAAATTATCGTAATATAGTAATATATTTTAATGAAGTGAGACATTGAAACATTCAAACTTATTATTTAAGAAAATAAAATACTCTGTACTCAAATAATTGAGATTTGAAATATCCAAACTCTTATTAATAAACATATATTTTTTTTTCCACGATGTCAACAGCAGAGCAAGTTTATACTTTTATACTAGCATTTTTTGAATGTCTCGAGTCAACCAGACTTATACAGCTGTAATTAACATCCTCTATGTATTAACTGAAACAAAATAGAAATGTAACTCTTATTCCGTAAATATTTATATTTCATGTCACTCATTTACTAACTGAATATTTTTATACATTAATACAGATTTACATTTTTTATATCTTTTATATAACGTGCTAAAATATCTTATAATAAAGATACCAAATTTTGGTATATGCCATCATATTTTATATAGAGTGAATTTAATGAATAGCCTTGGTTAAACACTTAATTATGATAAATTAAAATTAGATATTTAGGAAAGAGAAAAAAAATAAACCAAAAATATCTTCAACATTTTAAATAATTATACAAAATGCCATTGACATGAAAACCTTTTTTCCGATGACTTAACCCGACGATACTGTTCATCAACCGCCCATTGACATTGTTCATCCAGAGTCGACGACACTATTCACCACTAGAAAATTTAAAACCGTATATGTTTTTAGTGGATAACTATTTGATTAAGATGTTAACTAATATGATATCGCGATAAGTTTATGGTTATCCGATAACTATAGAATGTTAACGTGTTAACAATAATATTTGATATATGTAACGTGGTAACAAAAATATCTGACAGTTGTAATATCCGATAATCAATACAAATAACTATATAATGTTAACGTGTTAACAGTACAAATAACTATATAATGTTAACGTGTTAACAGTAATATTCTATAAATGTAATGTGCTAACAATAATATTCGATACTTGTAAAATGCTAATAATATTATCTTATACTTGTAACGTGCTAACATAATTAACAACGACACATGTCATGATCTCGTGAGTAAAAATTATCCTACGTATCACGTTGATGTTGAAGCGTTCGGCTTTATATTATAAGATAATAGATTGCCAATATTTATATGGCTAATCAAAAAAATTTGAGAATCAACAACAAAAATAAATATAGTCATGTTCCCATTGCGTCACAAATCACATGTGTATGGATTGATATTACACAGACGTAAGGAAGTTTACAAGCCAAACCTAAAGGTGAAGTTGATGATTCTACAAAGAAGGTGAGAGAGATCTCTGTTTCATTACATTGCAAAGTTGGTCTGGACTTTGCTTACTAGATGCTCTCCGTAGACAGCTCTTTTGAAAACTTGGGATTCTCCTCTCCCTGCAGGGTACTTCTGTTTACAGATATCTAATGGCTCGACGACCGCGTCGAAATTAGTCTGTTGCAGACAAGATTCAAATACATGAATGTGGAGTATCAGAGGAAAACACAAAGAGTGTTAGAAAGTTAGCAACCTCATAGAAGAATGCAACGCAGACACGGTATTGAGGAGAGTTATTGATCACTCTATGAAGGGTGGATTCGTATACTCCGTTTGAAAGTATCTGCATATATGATTCCTCAAAAGGTTCTCAAATGGATAATCAAGAAAGAGAAGTGAGAGTAGGCAGAATAAAACCTTTAACATGTCGCCAATGTTGCAGACAAATGATCCAGGGATGGGAATGGCTGATATCCAATCGCCGCCCAAGTTTCTCACCTTTTCAAAGTTAAAATTTCTTTAGAGAGACAAGACCTCTTTCTTCACATAAACATAGATAACAATAACAATACCTGGAGAGCAGTTTTGTCATCATCTTGATTTACAAGAGTTAACAAGCCTGCAGAGAAGAGTGTTCCTCATTGAGACAGAACTATGAAGATAGAATCAGAAATTCAACTTGACTTCACCTCATGGTTTAAAGCTTAATTACCATAGTCAGTGTGAGCTCCACTGGAACCAGAGCAGCGTGGTAAGAGGATATTCGGACAAGGTGAGTTACTCGAGCTGATAATAAGAAAAGGGAATCGTTGTAAACAGACGCGAAAAAAGTTACCATCCGATGTCATTTTCGGGCTGGCCATTTGTGAACGGGGGACCTGGATAGCCAATAAGACGCATCACCCAAAAAGGCTCTCCAGAAATCTTTCCTTCAAACTCATATGGTGATCCACTAAGAGCTAATGAAATTCCCCTCAAGATATTTCTAGAAAGATCTGGAAACCATGGAAAGGAAATAAGAAACTAAGAATTTTTCCTGAGAAAGACTCTTAGAAAATAAAGCTCATAAGAGAAACACCTGTGCAGAGCTTGATATATTCATCCATCAGCTCTTTGAACTCTGGAGTATTCTCTGGCCTTCACCACAAAAACAAAACAAAAAAAATAGAAATGGTCAGAACTAAGAAGACGAAGCAACATAAACCCGATAAGAAATCGAATATAGATTACCACTGATTTGGCCCTTCCATAGCTTTGCCTATATCCCCATACTTCCCCTGCTTAAACTCTCTGTAAAACTGTCCATAAGAGAATAATACACATCAGGAAATCAATCACATGGAAACGTGGCTAGTGCCTAGTGGACTTACATCAATGGCTTCGTGAATATCAGGTTTCCCCTTAGTTACATTTTCTCCAATTCTCTGATATCCTCTGTTTTACAGAACATCTCGATGAATGATGATCCTCGGAAACGACACTACAGTTTATTCGAATCTGAGAGCATCTCCAATGGGGGTTCTTAGAGGAGAGGTTCTTAAAATTTTATAATGACAAATAATGATAAATATTAGAGAAGTTCTTAACTTTGAAAAAAAAGGTTCTTAAAGTTCTTATTTAAGAACTTTTTTTGGGGTTCTTAGAAAGAGGTTCTTAAAATTTATAATTAAAATATTGGTAAGAACCCCATGAGGGGTTCTACCATTGGAGATGGTCTGAGAAATACAAACCTGTATCCAGCTGCTGGAGTCATCTTGATCTTAAGCTTCTCTTCGTAAGGAAGCTTGAAGAACTCACGTGTGATCTCTCTGACTTTCTTGATAAGATCGTCCGAAATTCCATGCCCTATCTGCTCATCCCCAAAAACAAAACCAGATCTTTTTCAAACAAAAAAAAAGAAGGAAGAACCTCCATTTCGACAATAAAGCTATCAGAATTAAACTCAATTTTGGTACCACGTAGAAAAATCCGGCGTCCCGACAAGCTCTATCAAGTTGCCGGACAACATCAACAACTCTGGGATCCTCCGTCATGTCGGGATCATCACACTTGAGCAGTAGAGGAGATATGTCTGCAAGAAAATCGAATTTTGAGTGAAGAATTGAATCAGAGTAAGGAGAATAAAATTTAGGGTTTCGTTAGTACCGATGACTGGTAAGGATTTGAAGTCCGTTGCCATCTTGTTTACTCTTTCTTTCTCTCTCTCTGCTTCAGAATCTTCTTATTTTATTGGTATATGGAGAATCTATCTGATCTTAAGAGGATCTCTTTTAAAAGCAAAAAGACTTGTTAGATTTATGATGTAACATTTCCCAATGTGGATTAACGCACTATTTAAAAGTTAGATACTTTGTTTTATTAATCAAGAATTTAATATTCAAAGAATAATCAATAGCGATTTAAATAATCTGAGTTTTAAATATAATAAATCAATCTTTTGGATGGATTTTAGAAAATTGTTATTATATTTTAGTAATTTTTTTTGTTTACCGATTTATTATTTTATTATAAATTATGAAAACATTTTACATGAACCAATATTAATGAATCTTTGATCAATCACTGGACAAAATAGATTTTCAAGTAAATAATATTTTTAATATAATTTAAAATCATGTAATGTGGACCGACGGTGCACCGAAGAATAGGCCTGGGAACGGAGCGGATATCCAGATTTTTTAAGGTATTCAGATCCGTCGGATAATCAATTTCATTATCCGTATCCGGATCCGAAAGCTCCGGATATCCGGTTCCGAATATCCGTTAAAAACCCGGATATTCATGGATATCCGGATCCGATCCGGTTTATTAATTAAAATTGGAAATAATTCGTTTACTCTTAAATCTTCTTCATAATTTGGGTGAAAATAAGAGTTTCAGACCTAATAATAATCGAAAATCGAAATTTTAAAAAGTTTTCGATTTGACAATGGGGAAGGAGAAGAAAACAGAGTCGTATGACAATGGAAGTTACAATTACAAGATGACAACGAAAGCGGTGGAGGAGGCGACGGAGATTCCAGCGACAGCGACGGCGACGGATCCTCCGGTATAATCGGCGCAGAGCAGCTCTGCTGTTTCCTCGACGACCACCAAGGCAAATCAGGAACCACCATCGCGGAGGCTCAACGGCTAATCGACGAGGACATACGACGGCGACACCACGCCACGCGTTTCACGCGCATCGGCCTCGACCTCGACGATTTCTTCAAGAACCATGAGCAGTCGCAGAAGCATTCGTAGATGATCCAAACAGCGAGGGAGCATAACCAGATGAAGACGAAAGATGGAGATGGAGCAGCAGAGGATCGCCGTCAGGAAGAAAGAGAGAGCGTTGTTGTGATATTAGGTTTGGAGAGTTATACAATCATGGGTTTCAAAAAGCAATGGGCTTTGTTTTAAAAAAAAAAACATTTTGGACTCTAACAATCATGGGCTTATTTTATAAACGGATATCGGATATCCGTTTTTAAAATTTTCTATTATTCGGATCCGTATCCGTATCCGCCGGATATGTTATTTTACTATCCGGATCTGTATCCGAACTATCCGGATATCCATTTTTTCGGATCGGATCGGAGCGAATACCGGATCGGATACCGGATACCGGATCGGATATCGGATACCGGATAATAATCTCAGGCCTACCGAAGAATCAGTGTGTATATTAATTTGGTTTGATTAATATATCCATCTCTAGATTTTACTTGAAATCAATCTGACAGAGGGAATAATCGATTTGATTAAATTAAAGTCTTCACATAGATGGTTTTTGTTATCTCGAATTTTATTAAAAACATGAGATGAATATATTAACGGATACATAAGCCTGTTGTCGACACTGACCGATACCGGAGACAAAAAACCAACAAATAAGTATGACCAAAATGGAACTGTAATCGTATTTCGGACCGTAACCGTACCGTTTTTAAACCGTAACCAGATCGTAATCGTGCTAGACGGTTAACAACCGTAACCGTTAACCGTAAAAATATATTAGTTATGGTTAAAAAAATTATTAACCGTAACCGTTAATTAACCGTAATCGTATCAAAACCGTTGGTTAAAACCGTAAAATTTTAACCGTAACCATTTTAAAAATAAAATTATATATACTAATAATTAAAATTAGTTCTGTAAAATTAAAAATTCAAAGAAAAATTATGTATAATCAATTTACCAATAGCAAATACAAATGTAAATCTTAAAAACAAGAAATATTAATTAAAACTTAAACATGGTAAACTAATTAATATTTTTTCTAACAAATATAAAGAATATTTTAACAAAACAGTTTTATGATGAAATATATAAAATTAAAAGAAAAAAAAAACAAATTGTGGAGTCATGGATAAGGTGGAATGAAAACTAGTATATAAAATTTATAATTATTTAGTTATATCTCGTTATATTAACTGTTTATTTTCATCAAGTAACCGTAACCGTATTTAACCGTAACCGTATTAACCGGACCGTATTTAACCGTAACCGTTTTAACCGTATATTAAACGGTTAATGTTAAAGTTAATAAAAAATTATAACCGTAACCGGTGGTTAAAAAATCTTAATTTCAGTAACCGTAACCGTAACCGTGGTCATGCCTACCAACAAAGAGTCAAAAACCCAAAAGATTGAGAAACTTATCGTAGAAATGAAGTCGAACGAAACAAATCCTGAAAAAAACTTTATTTTTATAAACTTCGCGTAGCAATGCATGATGTCTCTCATTTCTAAGACAAGGAAGAAGCAGAACGTTTCTTACGATCACGACAAAACTGCGTGCTGTTTTTATCAATTTTATCCAACACGTAGTGCGCAAGCAAATCGTTAGACTCGACAAGATTCTCTCTGCACAAGAACTCATCTCCACAAAGCCTCTCAACGTCTCTGTAATAATCGTGCACGAACACATGAGTCTTCGGATTCCCGCCTTTTTTACTCCGGGCAATAACCGCCGCCGTGAAAATCGACGACATCCTTCCCGGTCCTTCGTGAGCGTCTCCACGTGGCCCGTCCACAAAGATTACATCCCAATCAACATCGTAGACGTGATTCGGCAAATCGTTAAGACCTAATTTGCAATCGGAGAAGAGGAGATTCTGCACGGGACGACACTCGTTTCCCGCCGCTTCTTTCGCCGCCGCGACGAGCTCTCCGGCCTCGTGAGCTTTCGTCGTGTATTGAACATCGAAAACGTCGATCTCCGGGTGGATTTCTTCGAAGTAAGCCGCGTAGTATCGATTTTCTTCGACGAAGACCGTACGGCCATTGTGATTTAGCGATTTCCAGAGGAGAGTTTCGTGTGTGAGTCCGAAGACGAGGAGATTACACGGCGGAGCGCAACGGCGGAGGACGTCGGAGATCGATTTCATCTCGCCGTAGGACATGTGGAAACTGTCGTTGGATCTTGAAGCGTAGTGAAGCAATGCGTTGATGGCGCTTGTGGGTAGATTGGAGTTGGATATTGTCGTCGGAGATGTTGATCCTGCGGCGGATGTTACAGCGGCTACGGCGGCGGCGACGGATGCGTTTTTGGAAGGGATTGTGTCTCTAGTGTAGAGGAGAGTGAGGAGAAAAACGATGGTGAAGAAAGAGACAAAAGCGAGAAGCCATAAACGAGTTGTGCTCGTTTGTTTTTGGATGTATGGATGAAGAAGGATGAGCTTCGTGTTCGTGTTCCCTGATCCGCTTTTCATTGTTTTTGCTTCTTCTTCTTCTTCTACTTCCTCTCTTTTCTTCTTCTGAAGAATTTCAGAGGAGGAAGACGATTGCAGGATTTAAGATTTCTCAAAGGGAGAAAAATGGGATTGATTTAAAAGGAAGTGAGTAGTGAGTAGTTTTCATGAAATGTGAACTGTAAGCAAACAAAAATTGTATTAACATAGTAGAGCATTGAAACAAAAATTATGATGATTTTTTATTAACATTCTAGAATTTTTTTTTTTTAAATTCATATTCTTTTTCGATCCCAGTTTTTATAGTTTTCACCAAAAATCGAACCGTGAAAACTTTTTTTTCCGTAAAAACGTGAAAACTTTGATTACGATTGATTTTTTTTTTGTAATGAAGATATCTTTAAATTTTGAAATTTTATCTAGAATAAATACATTTACATATTACTTCTCTAGTCCAAAACTTCATACTTTTAAACAAAACTTCTTAAACCAAAAAAGTTTATCCAGGTTCTTTACATTAATTACGAGAAAAAAACTTTGACTTATTTTTTTTTTTGATAAAATGTAAATTTTATTTACCAAAAACTGAAACGGTTTCTTTACAATCTGTTCGGCGGAGCTAAGAAGTTATAAAAGGCCCAAAAAAAGAATTAAAAAACCTAAATTATAACAAGTGAAGGAATTCGATCCATACTAAAAAAGAGAGTTACTTATAGGCGAACCATTGTGATAACAAATCCCTGAAAGTTTTCCGTTGGATCCGAGCAAGGATGGTGTCTCGAATGCTACGATCAATCTGTTTGAAGATGAATGAGTGGCAGGTGGAAATTGCGTTGTGCAACCTGTTGTTCCTCTCTTTTCAAATATGAAAAATCACTGTTTGGACCGCAATTCTCTTAAGCGTGAGGCTGACCATACCAGGAGAGGATGATATCCACTATGAAAACCTTTGACTTAGTTTCGCCAGGTTTCTTTTTCATCGAGGGACTTAGTTTTATAAACTTACTTGGTTGTATGATTTTGGTTTTTCAAATATCTCATTTTCATAGGGATTTTGTCTCCGGAAAATTTTTGTTTATCCAAGATACATCTTTAAACTTTGCCTTAATTACGACCAAAAAAAACTCTAACTTATAATTATATAATAGGGATGGATCATGGTGTACATATATATACTTTTTACTGATTGAGCAGTATTTATATTGTTGGCTATAATAGTAATTATTGGTTCGATCAAATACAAGGTTCTTTTTTAATAGCGATACAAAAACAAGATTCTAACAAGTCGTGGCTGTATTACATAATGTTTTCCCATTAGATTTTATATCATTTATAACGAGGGTGTGTGAGGTTGTTGTATGTATAGGTGTAAGTTTTTGGTCATTGCAAGAGACACCAGATCTAATTACAGACCAAAAGTCCCTGTCTCTTATTGCTTTTGTTTAGCTCTTAAGGAAGCAGGCCAAAACTACGAGATAAAAACACGCGCACAAAACATGAAAATAATTGTTTAGAAAATAAAAAACCATGAAAATAATTAACAGAATATTAATATAAATTAAAAATACTTTCTACGTTTTCTTTGATTATTAGCCACGGTTGGATTGGGACATTAAGTTCATTCCAATACACAATAGATAGTTTTGTTTGAAAACAAACATATATTACAACTTCACAAGTTACAAATGAACTGAAAAAGGTGTCTGTGTGTGTTTTTCTTGTGACTCGAGTTTAAGAAACACTCTGAGTATATCAGCATGTGTTGAGAAACTCTTAACAATGAAGAAGGTTTCGCAAAAGACACTAATCATAAAATTTTTTTGAAAACGGCTTCACAGAAAATCTCTCGATTTTGAAAACAAGACAACCCCACGTAGTTTTACATATATAGTACGGAAGTGATGATGAACAAATATTTCGTAGGCTCGTGATCTAAAGTAGAGAGGAGGCACCTCTGGTGCTCACCCTTAACCTAATGTGTGTATCCTACTTTGGTTTAATTAGGAACATATGTATCTAAATCAGGATCGTTTTTAGGCATGTGCATGCGAGGAGTGCATTTGCACCGAATCATGCATTGATAAACTAACAAAAGAATTAGTGTATTTAAGGGTCCAAAATAATTTAAAAACAAATTTTACATGTAATTAGGGTTCATATTTCAAATATTGCACATGGACCATAATTGTTTTTGCTATTTTTGAGCCGGGCCTGCAGATCTAAATTTAAGGTGGTTGTACCAATGAGAAAAATAGTTGTTGATAAAAAAGAAAACATAACAAAACTATTGGATTGCTTTTCACACTTGGACTGCTTTCTCATGTCAGCTAGGAATCAAGGACAACGTTTCTCCACTAACATTGAGAAGATTGGTGGCCCAAACAATCATCTATGGTATTTGGTTCGAAAGGAACAATAGGCTTCACAGCAACAATTCTTCCACACCTCAAACATTGTTTAAGACAATAGATCGTCTTGTTCGCGACGCTATTCTTGCCAAAAAGAGACGCAAAGCCTTTCGTGATCTGATGGAAGTTTGGCTCACGTATGAGTAATATTCCCAACTCGTAGTTTCTTTCTTTTAGGTTCTTCCTTGTTTTTTATTCTTTTTTGGCAATGTTGTTTCCTAGCTTTTTGTAATATTTTAAAAACCTTCTCATTTTCTAATGAAATTCAAATATTTAGCAAAAAAAACAAAAAACAAAACTATTGGATTTTGTCATTTGAGATGCTTTTCGCCAACATGCAACGTAAACAATATCAAACTGTATGACCAAAATTTCGCACAATAGACAAGATAAGATTTAATCACGATTTTATAAATAAACAGTAAGGAACAGACAATTCATAAAACGATTAAAGCATAAATAAATCTGAGGAGGCGAGATGAATCTCTTTCCTTAATTCAAAGAATCTCCCATAGTGCGACGGGTTATAATAGATCCATGAGTCCCAGGATACAACCAAAGGAATCTGTATCATCTACACTTGATATCAGATCTGTCGAATATTATAACTACGATACTCTCGAATAACAACTTACTCTAAGCGGTAGGGAATTGACAGAACTTCTGTTAGAACTTTTAGGTTGTGTTTTTAGTGTTTCAGAGGATTATCAGAATGATTTTCCCTGTGAAAATCGGCCAGTATATATAGGAGAGAGGCTAGGGTTTTTCTCAGAAATATATGGAATATTCCTCAGAATATTCTAGCGGCTGCGATTTTTTAAGTCGGCCCGTCGGGTATCGATCGATACCTAGGAGTATCGATCGATACCTCTAAAAGTTCACGAGCCCAGCAAGGCCCAATGTGCGATCGACGCACGTGTGGTCTTTTCTTCTCTCATGTTGTTCATCATTTACATTAATGACACAACCATTCCAAAATATATACATGAGAAAACATTTCTCGGTTAATGAAAATATTTCATTAGAAAGAGCTTAACTCATTTCTTTTCACACTAATACAATTTTATCAAGCCCTCGAGCTTTGACAAAAAAATTAGTTCCAACAATCCCCCACATGAATAGAAATGACTCTAAACATATGAAAATTGAACAGACTAGACTTTACTAGACATACTTGACTAGACTCATCTAGACGTAGACAGACTTTCGAGAGTATACGAAAATGTAACTGTCACTGAATGGTAGCGTTTTTCAGCTTTGAACCAAACAATTTTAATATATGTCGCGTTTACTCGGCCAGGAGGTGAACATGATGTCTTGAACCACCCGGATTTTGATGTAAACTGATACAACAGATATCGCACAGAGACACTTTCTCGTAGAACTTTGTTCTCTATTGGGTTCATTTTGGCCTTGAACATTCCTGGTATTTCGTGAGTGAATTTGGAGAATATAGCCTTATCCTTCATTCTCCAAGAAACGGCCTCATTTCACACTTCACTAGGTGATCTTTTATTAGCTTGTTTTCAGAAGTGTCCTGTCACACCCCACTATCTACACAGCCATGCAATCATTAAAAGCCAACGCTTATCCTCAATATCCACATGTAGCACTGTTTTATCATCCTAGGAACTGGGCAGAGACATAGTCTCACAGTGCTCAAATTCGAATCAGTTTAATTTTGTTTCCCTTTGAACCTAGATCTTGGGATCTCCAGTCACATAGGTGGGGTATCTGTCAAACGTCATCTTTTTCTATAGGCTTTAAACCCATTCCTTTTGATGATTTAACTAACTTGATCTCGATGCTAACTTTTTGGGAAACAGATCCGCTAAGTTATCAGCCGTTGTGAGATCAGTTGTCTAAATGGTCTTATATCATTCTCGAGATTTGCCATTTTATAACTTACTCAGTGCCTGAGAGATAGCTCACTAACTCTCACAGTGTACACATAAAGTTGGCACTAGTTTTTCCCACATCGGGATATCTTCCACAAAGTTTCGAAGCCATTCTGCTTCCTCTGTAGCTTTATCTAAAGCTATAAACTCTGACTCCTTGGTTAATTAGGCCAAGAGTGCTTGTTTGGGAGATTTCCAGGATACTGCTGCACCACCAAGAAAAATATTATCCACTTATAATATCTGTCAGGTTTACTAGGCCAAAAGGTGAACATAATGTCTTGAACCCCCCGGAATTTGGTGTAAACCGAGACGACATATAACGCTGGATAATTCAAAATTCTAGTTACGGCTTTCCACAGAGTATGACCTGGATTACTCTTGTAGCGACTGAATGCGTTAAATCGGATCTACTACGATTCACAAGTACGTTAGACTTCCGATAATTCTTGCATACATCACTTGTGATTCAACTTTATCACAATTGGAGTTATTGCAATCTTGTTTGAGTAGTTCTCAAAACATTCTAGGATCTTGAGACAAGATTATCCATTAATCTTATGTCTATCAAACCTTCCACTAAACACATTCTCAGTGTGTTGGATTATGTCCTTCTTGCTTCCATGATGACCGTGTCATCATATAAACATAACAAAACATATCCATGTGAAGTACTTTTGATTTATATAACCTTAAGTGATTTGGAAGCTATTTGACATCACTTTGTTGTCAAACTTTCCAAGCTATTGCTTAGGAGCTAACTTAAGCTCGTATAAGGACTTTGCAAGTCTACTTATTTTCTTTCCTTGTTCAGGAGTGACATAACCCTCGGGTTGTTTCATGTAAATCTCCTCTTCTAAATGGTCGTTTAGAAAGGCAGATTTTACATCCATTTGATGGATTACAAGATCTCATATTACTGTGATTCCAATCAGCATAAGACTAATTTCAACTTTAGCCTCTTATGCTTCTTACAGAAGTACCAACATTGCTCGATCTAAGGTCCAATGCCCGTCAAGCATCTATCGATACCGAGGTGTATCGATCGATACCTCTAAAAGCGTAAGAGCCCAAGAGATCAATTGCTCGCCTCAATTCGTGAGGTACTAGAGCTTATCCTTTACACGGAAACTCATGTTCAAAGGAAGACACATTCCTTGGTTACCGTGATTACTTGGCTGCCTGGTATATCTACTTTATACACCATAAAGCAATCAACACTACATTGTGTGCATATGCAATGAAGATACAATCCACCGTTTTTGGTCTGATTGTCACCTTCTTAAAGTGGTTGCTAGGCACCCCCACACTTTCATGTATTTGTATAAAAACACATTACTTTTCCAAAGTTCACATGAAATATTTCCAGTGACTTTGTGTGGTATTTAGTTCAGGATATAACTTGTGGTAAGCAATGCTTCCCCCCCACATTTCTGGACTAACCCAGATTCCTGCAACATTGCATTCATCATTTCCTTGAGAGTTATGTTCTTTCTTTCAACAACTCCATTGGATTCAGGTGAGTAGGGATCAATCGTTTGATGGATACTACCATGTTTATGTCCTCTATCACTTCAAACTATGTTGATAGTTCTTTCGAGTTGGTTTTCAACCTCGAGTTTAAACTCCTTGAGTTTTCCAAGGTCTCGTATTTGCTTCTTTGCAAATAGACATAACTATATTTCGTCAATCCTCAACGAAAGTCACGAAATATTTCTCACCACCTTTTGTATGAGTCAAACTAAGAGGTTCGCTCGATTGTGGTGTTTTAGTGAGTTTGGTTTGAACGCAAACCTCACACTCATCTTTGCTTATTTTGTATTTCGGGATCTCATTCAATCTACGCATAGATTCGAATATAATGTGACTGAAACATTCAGATCAAATACTAAGAGATTCTGTACCATAAGCAAATGATTCTTTCTCATTAATGTCAACAACATTGGTTACATTAATTTTTAAGTCCGACTGTCTCAACGTTAATTTGGACCAGTCCGTCCTTAATATAGACAACATTCTTTGTCAATACACGCTAATCAGCTTTGACAATTGATGATGAATTCGTGCCTAATTAGCATTGTGCCCTAAATAAGATTTTTATGCATCTCTAGCACATGCTTTACATTAGTGAGAGTGAGCTTCTTTGAGAAGTCAACTTCAGAACCATGATTAAATTCTTGTCATTATTTATGGTAGGAGGGAAACATTCTCATATCAATGCATATATGAGCTATTACATTGGTATAATACCACCACTCATTCGGGTTATGCTCAACCATATTGACTCCGAGGTTGACATTACACATGTCTATCTCGACTAAATTGGCTTCAGCCATTCCATTGTCTTTTACACCACCGGATCTAACAATGATCACATCGGTGTTGTTAGTCATATTGAAATTTGATTTTGTTCAAGAGAATCAAACCAAATTAATATACTAACCAATACCCAACTCTCAAGTTAAAGGGTAAAATTAAATTCAATTTTTAGAATTTAATAAACTTAATACAATATTGAATTGTATTAGTATTCTTGAACTCATATCAAGAATCGCAAAAGACCTGCTCACTTAGCCCAATGATTTAATTATTCGATTAAATTAGCCTCCAATACTTAATTGAACATCAATTAATTATTCCAAAAATCGTAAATTTTTGGACACATAATATTGAGCTATGTGCAATATATTGCAACTTAACACGTCTTTAAACCAAAGACTGTTTAACGATTTCAACGTTGCATCAATTTAATTATTAAATAATTAAACATTGAGAGTATTCGACGAGAATCTGAAACTCTTTCTTTTTGATTTTGAAACCGCAGTTTTAAAACCGATTATAACGGATTATAAAATCGTTTTAGAATCGCTATCACGCGTTCTAATCTGAGCCTCCGGAGAGCGTTCGCTGATTCGTTTCTTGAATCGCGTTTGATAAATGTTTTAGCCAATTTTACGAGAAACGCTATGAGACGTTCGTAAATGCTAAACGACGCGGGATTAGTACCGCAAAGTTGTCACTTGTCGAACCGTTTATAAACGTCCGCAAACTCATAATCATAATGATTATTATATGTGACTTTGACTAAGAAACAATCACCCTTGTATATCGATACGGAATTAAAATTATAATTTAAAATCCGCTTATCGAAACAACTAGAACCGCATGTGCGTGTTCTAAAGTTTTTAACCGCAAACGCGCGTTCAAGTTAGAACCTCCTCAGAGTGTTCGTCAAACCGTTCTAAAAGTGTTTGATGTTAGGTGTTCGCAAACCCTAACCCGGGAGCGTAGACCCAACTTGGTCGATGCATAGTATCGATCGATGCACATCAGTGTCGATCGATACAAACTTTTGCATAGTATCGATCGATACACTTCAGTGTCGATCGATACAACCTTTTGCATAGTATCGATCGATACACCTCGGTGTCGATCGATACAACTCGATGCAAAGTATCGATAGATGCACCTTAGTGTCATCCGATACAACTGTTTGCATAGTATCGATCGATGCACCTCAATGTCGACCGATACAACTTTTGTCTGGTATCGATCGATACCATATGGTGTCGATCGATACTCACAAGGCTTCGATCACAATCGAACCTATCAAGAACCACAAGGTGCGTTCGTTGATTACACCGTTCATTAATCGCAATTAAATACGGTTTTAGAAGATGTTTAAAGCAGTACTGCTTCTACTACACGTTTCAAGTTGCTAAACAGCTTTTTGATAACGTTTGAGTATCACTAGCAGATGAACATCTTCTTAAAAATAGAGAGAGAGAGATTGCCTCTACTACACATTTCAAGTTGCTAACAAGCTTTTTTGATAACGTTTGAGTATCATCAGCAGTAGAAGAATCGTTTTAAAAAACCGTTTGAAAACGTTTATTTACTCGTGATTAAAGATCCGATTGAAGTAATAAAACAAAATCGGATCTTCTTTGAGTTAAGATTGTAGAACCAAAATTTCGCACAATAGACAGGATAAGATTTAATCACGATTGTATAAATAAACAGTAAGGAACAGACGATTCATAAAACGATTAAAGCATAAATAAATCTGAGGAGGCGAGATGAATCTCTTTCCTTAACTCAAAGAATCTCCCGTAGTGCGACGGGTTATAATAGATCCATGAGTCACAGGATACAACCAAAGGAATCTGTATCATCTACACTTGATATCAGATTTGTCGAACATTATACTTACAATACTCTCAAATAACAACTTACTCTAAGCGGTAGGGAATTGACAGAACTTCTGTTAGAACTTTTAGGTTGTGTTTTTAGTGTTTCAGAGGATTATCATAATGATTTTCCCTGTGAAAATCGGCCAGTATATATAGGAGAGAGGCTAGGTGATAGAGGACTTTTGCAAGTCTAGAGATCAATTACTCTAAATGCCTATTGAGCATAGGAGGTTATCGAACCTATTGGGAGATGATTTCAAGCACCAAGAATGCAAGACACTAAATGAGTTAAGCTAATTAAGGGTGTTTGATTAAGTAACCAAATTGAAGAAAACAAAAGCAATTAAACAATTTGTATATCAATATAAAAAGGCGAATCTTAGGGTGAGGTAATTGATTTCGGATGATCTAGAACTAATCCATGATGCCAATATACTCAAGCAATGTTAATCCTTAGGTTTAGACCACTAATCAAGACTAATCCACTTCCATGGCATTAATCACTTGCTAATTACCCAATTAAGAACAAACGTCCATTTGTAATTAAGCAATCATCAAGCATTAAACACAAGGTCTAACAACCAATAAACACCTTGGACAACTATTTCCATAGGCCTAGAGTGTAAATCCCTTAAAAATTTCATTGGGGAATTTCATCGAACACCTTCCGGGCGAGAAATTCCCTATGATCTAAATCAACTTGATCAAGGCTAATTTAGCTTTAGGAACACTTATTAAGGAATGAAATCAAACAATCTAAACCCCTAACATCATGGATCAACCCCAAATCACCCTAATCCATCTCACCCAAAGACCCTAAAAGACTACTCACTAGTCATGTTAATCCCAAAAAAACCCATGTTAAGTTTGCTAAGATTCATGATTAGAAGAATGCAAGAAAGAAAGATTAAGATGAAAGAACAATAAATTGCATTCAAATCAAAGGTAACTCTCTTACAAAAATCCAAGAACTCTCTCTAAGGAGTAAAGGATTTTTAGACCAAAAAGAGGATTAGTGGCAAAAATTAGGTAAAATGGTTTTTAAAGTAAATGGGGTCGGACCGGGTCAACCCGGGACAAACCGGGTATTGACCCGGCCGAAACCTGGATACGTCGTCAGTAAATCAGCCATAACTCCTGAACCTCGCAACCAAATGACTCGAATCCAACTTCAAAAGACAGCCAACTCAATTATCTACAACTTCAATGAAGAACGCAGAATCTGAATCGGAGCGGAAATCCTTCGTCTGGGTTGATCTTTCAGACGTCGTATTTGGAGCATAACTCGTTTGGATGCCAGACAGACATGTCCTTGATATATTTGCCATATCTCTTGAACGGAGTATCGGAATGACATGAAACCACCACTCAACGATAGTGAGATCGATTGTCTATGACTTTCATGAAGACCTCAGATTAAACTGGGCACGGGAAGATCTTCGTTTTTCCGGTTATTTGGACAGTTTCATCTTCTCTCGGCCAGACGGACATACGTTCAGTAACACCATCTTATCTCCCTATCTATACGTCCAAATAACTCGATTCAAACTCCTGTGTAAAGCAGATTCACTTCTCTACAACGTTGGTGAAGATGACTGAGGCTAATTCGGAGTGGCGACCCTTCGTACAGCCAGGTCTTCAACAGGTCCCATCGGTCGGCCACAGCCCGATGCCACGGATCGATGCACTCTCAGATTTCGCAGAACTTCCATTGGTCGGTGGCATCGGGCTGTGGCGCACCGATGCCATTCTTGTCGTCGATTGTGAGTTTCCCATCGGTCGGCATCGGACTGATGCCACGCACCGATGCATTCTCGGATTCGTTCTACATCGGCCAGGCAGAGACGTCTTCCGTAAATCCTCGATAACTCCTCAACCAAATGTCCAAATGACCTGATTCAAACTCTTTTGGACAGCTAACTCACTCCTATACAACTTCCATGAAGGTTGTGAAAGCTGATTCAGAACAGAGGGCCTACTTTCAGTCACATCTTTCTGATGTCTCGGATGGTCTTTGCATTCTACTTCGGCCCATTTCTCCAAATATCATCAATTGTCTCCAAATCACCTAAAAATACTCCAAATGCATGCAAAGACTCACTAGGACCTAATGCAAATACCTAATACTCTAATAAATACCAAAATGCTATAAAAACTATGCAAGACACATGCATGAGACACAAAACAATAACAAAAATGCATGCTAAAAAGAGGTAAAATATGGGAATATCAATTCCCCCAAACTTAAACCTTTGCTTGTCCTCAAGTAAACAAGATCAAGAATGAGAGATGCAATGCAATGCAAGTGGGGCTCGAACCTATAAGAAGCATAAGAAACAATCGCACTCAATGTCCAAGTTACTAGTTCTAGGATGCACCCAAGTTGTCTACTCAAAAGGAGTTAGCCATTTCCTTCACAACATGCAACAAAGCCAAACCTCAACCTAGACAAACCATCCTATTCTCTAGCCTCTTAACATTGATTATTGGTTTTATACGTGAATTATGCTTATGCAAGATTAGATAAAACCGCTTGGCTAAAGGACCGGTTATGAGATGAAGGTGATCTCATCAATATGCAAGGGTAAATACACACAAGGATCTCTCAATGAACGAGCAAACTTTAACAAAATGCTAAAGGTAAAAGGCAACCTATGCATACAAGGAAAAACTCTCGTCTACCCCGAATTCTTAGAGTGTCACTAACCTTAGCCCAATCTAACCCGTTTTTGCCCGATCCTAAGCTACCCTTTTTATCCCAAGGCATTTTGCCTTCTTAGACCCTTACGCTCTTCTTTGCTTTCCTTTTTCGCCTTCTTCCTCATTAGGGGTTTGCTTCTTCATCTTGGTTATGGTTGATGCTCCTTTTCGTTTTCACTTAGCTCCTTTTCGTTTTCACTTAACAAAATGAATGGTATGGTTGGTGCAAGTGCGATTAACAACAAGCTCTAAATAACTAAGAAAAGCCTCAAGAGACAAAGAAGAAAAGAAGGCCAAAAAGGCCAAGGTACAAAGAAAAGAAGAGGCATGAACCAAAAAGAAGAAAAAGCTATTCCCCTAAGTATTTCTAACCTTTCCCCATTCTCAAACTTTAAGAACCGCCACCTATCTAACCTAGTTCTAGATTAGCTCATTGATGTTGGAACTAAGTCTACACAAGAGTGCTTATTTGTCGCCCTAAACCTAATACGTTTTGTCAAGTTCACTCCAAAAAAACCTCACAAGACCCACACAAAAGATTAGGGGCTAGAAACGAGGTAATTGACATGGTGGGGAAACCAATCCAAAGATGGGATTTGGCTATTTGGACAAGCAAGGGTGGTGAAAAGGAAGAAGAATGTCCAAATATGTATAAGTGATCCACGTTTCCATTTAAGTTTGCACAAGCACAATAATTACATGTCAAGTTATGGTTATCACTTAGATGAGGCTAGATTCAATTCAAGTTTGCTTCAACCAAGGAAAGGCACTGATGCATGTGCTCTAACAAATGGTTCATCCTTGATTTCAGATTCAACTTCAATGCATCAAACAACTAATAACTTGGGCGTTGAATCAATTGCTAATTAAGCTACTTTCAAGGTTGTCATTACTCCATGCTTATGCAAATGCAAGCTAAAATGCAAACTAGACACCACCTACAAGTGAATATGCAATCCTAAATGTTCTAAAATTTTCAAATTTATTGAAAATGCATGATATGCATGAGACTCAAGTGCAAAAGAGAAGATAAGAGCATAAAACACGAGGTCAAATACCGGTCTCTCCCCCAAACTTAAATCACACCGTCCCGGTGTGAAATAAATTCAAAGAAGAAACCCAAAACAAAATATAATATGCTAAGACTTTAAAAGGTAAAGAGATACTTACCTGGAGGAGTGCTACTATGTGAATGGAGAGCAATGAGAATTGATAAGCTTTCCAACATCAAACGCCCTTGGCTACCTTGCCATCACTTTTCTACTATCAATCACTTTGCAACCACTTAACCAAAATATCAAAAACGCCCAAGAAACACAAAATAAAACTAGAAAGCGAAAGAATATATACAAGGATAAACATGGGAATGTCTCCCAAGTGCACTTTGTTTTACGTCGCTAAGTTTGACGTTGATTACCCTTTTAGGCGGGTGAGAGAGGAGTGTGAGCACTCCAAGGCGGATCTTTAAGCTCGAGCATGAGGACCTTGTTCATGACCTCTTGAAGACCGACTTCACCTTGTTCTTTGAGCTCGGGAGTGAGAGTTGCTTTGAACGAGGCAAAGGGCTTGGTTCGGCCTTTGCACTTGATCTTGTACTCAATCACTCCATCTTTGTGCTTCCATGGAGTGAGAGTCATCATGGAAGGCTCGGACCTAAACCCTTCGAGCGTGCTTGGACCATTCTTAGCAAAGACAAGAGAGTGATGCTTGTCTTGTTTCTTCATTTTGGCCTTAGTGCCTTCACCTTTCTCTTGCTTCCATTTAATCTCACTCACGTCCTCATGTGTGGTAGGAGGGGGAGAATCCAATCAAGCTACATCAACTCCATAAGCTTCATTACCATTACCATAACCCAAAATCGTCTTCTCACGGGGTTTCTCTTCCTTTTCATACATCTTTGGGGGCGAAGCTTCATGAACCATCTCACAACTACCCACGTGCTCAAATCTATGAGTTTCTTCAATGCAAAACCCATCATCTTCCATAGTGATTGTGCCAAAAAGCTTGTTGGAGGAGATCTTCATTGGGTAGTAGACTTTATCATCTACATTCAAAAGAACTACCCTTTGCTCTTTGAAGTTCATGCTAGCACCGGTAGTGAGGAGGAACGGTGTTCCATCCAAGGAGAAGAGGGAGTTTGTTGGTCTTTCTCATCTCCATGACCACAAAGTCGGTTGGGACTATGCAATTCCCTACCTTGAGTGGGTAGTTTTCAAGAAGACCCAATGGCTTTCTCGAAGAAGCATCTCCAAAGGTGATAGGTGATGGATGATAGGTGAGGGTCCTTATCCCTAGACTTTTGAGCATCTCATTGGACATCACATTCACACTTGACCCGGAGTCACACAAAGCATCCTCAATGTCTAAAGCACCAAGAGAGCAAGCAATAGAGAATATACCGAGATTACCAAGCTTGGGGAGAGACTTAGGCTCGATCCTAGTTGAGTTTGGTGAGTCTTTGTATTCAACCAAGGTCACGTTCTCATTCTTCTCAAGGGCCACTCCCCCACCTTGTTCCTCAATGTCCTCATTGAGCTTCAAGGGAGCTTGAGATCCATAGAGTAGAAGCTCAATCTCATTAGTGGCGGCTTCATGATCTTCAATGGGACGTGGCTCCTTTGAGAAGATGACATTGCAATACTCTTTTGCTTTCCCATTTGAAGAGCTTTGTTGTACTTTGTCTCCATTGTTTCCATTGGTCTCCATTTCTTGCACTTTGGAACTCAATGCCTCAAGCTTCTTGTAGAGATCATTGTATGAGCAAGCTACCTTGGTATTTATTTCCTCCATCTTCTTGCTTATATCCAATGCTCCACTTGCTTGGCCTTGGAGAAGTTGTTGAAGAACATTTTTGACATCAAGGTCTTGAGTCATGGAGTTGTGACCTTGAGCTTGAGGAATGAAAGAAGCATTGTTGGAGTAGCCTCCTTGTTGTCCTTGAGGTTGATGTTGAGGGACAAAGCTTTGACATTGGTTTTGAGTGGGGAAGGTCCATTGTTGAGGAAAGATGTTATTGTAACTCCTTTGATAACCTCCATTGTTACCAATGTAGTGCACTTCTTCTTGGTTGCTCAAATCCACCATTTGTTCTTGTGCTCGATGAGTGCCTTCCGAATCACTAACAAAGTGAACCATCTTTTGAGAAGCATTAAGGAGCTTGTCCATCTTGTCATTGAGAGCTTTCATCTCTTTGGCTCTCCTTTGCTCCTCATGATCACTTGTGGTCCTTGTAGACCGGTCATAGTCATCACCATAAGTGCCATCACTCGATGCAAGGTTCTCTACCAACTCCATCGCTTCATTCACTTCTTTGCCCAAGAAGCTTCCATTAGAGGCGGTGTCAAGCAACATGCGGATCTTGGGCAATGCTCCACGGTATAGAGTGCTTAGGAGTGAAGCATCCAAAAATCCATGATGAGGGCATTGCGATGTATAGCTCCTAAACCGCTCACATGCTTCATTGAAGCTCTCATTCGCTCTTTGAGTGAAGCTTGATATCTCGTTCCTTAGCTTGGCCGTTCTTGAGTGGGAGAAGAACTTGGCAAGGAAGGCGGTTTTGCATTGATTCCAAGAGGTGATGGAATCTTGGGGGAGGTTATTTTCTCATTGCTTTGCCTTGTCTCCAAGAGAAAAAGGAAACAACCTTAGCTTGAAGCTATCCTCCGACACTCCATTCATCTTTGTCAAGCTACAAATACGGTCAAAGTGATCCAAATGATCAAGAGGGTCTTCTACCGCAAGGCCATGAAACTTGTTACTTTGCACCATGTTGATGAAGCTTGCTTTGACCTCAAAGTCATTGCATTCAACCGGTGGTGCATGAATCCCTTGGCGATTGAAATGAACATTTGCCGCATCACCCTCGTCAACAATGTTTTGAGCTTGATAGACGGGTGGGTTTGGGTTTGGGCCGTGAGGTTGTGGATGGTGGGCGTGGGAGTTTTGGTCTTGGTGGTTTCCATTGCCACGTTCTTGACCATGCTCTTGAGCTTGGTGTTCTTGCACATGCTCCATACCAAGCCTAGCAAGGTGTGCAAGTCGTTCCTTCTCTCTTCTTGCTCTAATACCACGATCCAATAGGTGAGTGTTGTCCCTAGGCTCAACAAGATTTGCTTCGCCTCTAGACCTTGTGTTCATGTACCTACAAGAGAGAGCTTGAGAGAGAGATTAGTATCCAAAAGAAAAGAAAAATGCTTAATCTCACAAAGAACCTAAATCTTAATGTCAAAATCAAATCCCAATATGGCAACGGCGCCAAATTGATAGAGGACTTTTGCAAGTCTAGAGATCAATTACTCTAAATGCCTATTGAGCATAAGAGGTTATCGAACCTATTGGGAGATGATTTCAAGCACCAAGAATGCAAGACACTAAATGAGTTAAGCTAATTAAGGGTGTTTGATTAAGTAACCAAATTGAAGAAAGCAAAAGCAATTAAACAATTTGTAAATCAATATAAAAAGGCGAATCTTAGGGTGAGGTAATTGATTTCGGGTGATCTAGAACTAATCCATGATGCCAATATACTCAACCAATGCTAATCCTTAGGTTTAGACCACTAATCAAGACTAATCCACTTCCATGACATTAATCACTTGCTAATTACCCAATTAAGAACAAACTTCCATTTGTAATTAAGCAATCATCAAGCATTAAACACAAGGTCTAACAACCAATAAACACCTTGGACAACTATTTCCATAGGCCAAGAGTGTAAATCTCTTAAAAATTTCATTGGGGAATTTCATCGAACACCTTTCGGGCGAGAAATTCTCTATGATCTAAATCAACTTGATCAAGGCTAATCTAGCTTTAGGAACACTTATTAAGGAAGGAAATCAAACAATCTAAACCCCTAACATCATGGATCAACCCCAAATCACCATAATCTATCTCACCCAAAGACCCTAAAAGAATACTCACTAGTCATGTTAATCCCAACAAAACCCATGTTAAGTTTGCTAAGATTCATGATTAGGAGAATGCAAGAAAGAAAGATTAAGATGAAAGAACAATAAATTGCATTCAAATCAAAGGTAACTCTCTTACAAAAATCCAAGAAATCTCTCTAAGGAGTAAAGGGTTTTTAGACCAAAAAGAGTATTAGTGGCAAAAATTAGGTAAAATGGTTTTTAAAGTAAATGGAGTCGGACCGGGTCAACCCGGGACAAACCGGGTATTGACCCGGCCGAAACCTGGATACGTCGTCAGTGAATCAGCCATAACTCCTGAACCTCGCAACCAAATGACTCGAATCCAACTTCAGAAGACAGTCAACTCAATTATCTACAACTTCAATGAATAACGCAGAATCTGAATCGGAGTGGAAACCCTTCATCTGGGTTGATCTTTCAGACGTCGTATTTGGAGCATAACTCGTTTGGATGCCAGACAGACACGTCCTTTCTATATTTGCCATATCTCTTGAACGGCATATTGGAATGACATGAAACCACCTCTCAACGATATTCAGATCGATTTTCTATGACTTTCATGAAGACCTCAGATTAAACTGGGCACGGGAAGGTCTTCGTTTTTCCGGTTATTTGGACGGTTTCATCTTCTCTCGGCCTGACGGATATACCTTCAGTAAATCCGTCTTATCTCCCTATTCATACGTCCAAATAACCCGATTCAAACTCCTGTGTAAAGCTGATTCAATCTTATACAACTTTTGTTAAAACCACTGAGGCTAATTCGGAGTGGAGACCCTTCGTCCAGCCAGGTCTTCAACATGTCCCATCGGTCGGCCACAGCCCGATGCCACGGATCGATGCACTCTCAGATTTCGCAGAACTTCCATCGGTCGGTGGCATCGGGCTGTGGCGCACCGATGCCATTCTTGTCGTCGATTGTGAGTTTCCCATCGGTCGGCATTGGACCGATGCCACGCACCGATGCATTCTCGGATTCGTTCTACATCGGCCAGGCAGAGACGTCTTCAGTAAATCCGTGATAACTCCTCAACCAAATGTCCAAATGACCTGATTCAAACTCTCCTGGACAGCTAACTCACTCCTATACAATTTCCATGAAGGTTGTGCAAGCTGATTCAGAACAGAGGGCCTCCTTTCAGTCACATCTGTCCGATGTCTCGGATGGTCTTTGCATTCTTCTTCAGCCCATTTCTCCAAATATCATCAATTGTCTCCAAATCACCTAAAAACACTACAAATGCATGCAAAGACTCACTAGGACCTAATGCAAATACCTAATACTCTAATAAATACCAAAATGCTATAAAAACTATGCAAGACACATGCATGAGACACAAAACAATAACAAGAATGCATGCTAAAAAGAGGTAAAATATGAGAATATCACTAGGGTTTTTCCCAGACAGATATGGAATATTCCTCAGAATATTCTAGCGGCTGCGATTTTTTAATTCGGCCCGTCGGGTATCGATCGATACCTAGGAGTATCGATCGATACCTAGGAGTATCGATCGATACCTAGGAGTATCGATCGATACCTCTAAAAGTCCACGAGCCCAATGTGCGATCGACGCACGTATGGTCTTTTCTTCTCTCATGTTGTTCATCATTTAAATTAATGACACAACCATTCCAAAATATATACACGAGAAAACATTTCTCGGTCAATGAAAACATTTCATTAGAAAGAGCTTAACTCATTTCTTTTCACACTAATACAATTTTATCAAGACCTCGAGCTTTGATAAAAAATTAGTTCCAACACAAACTAGTTAGTTCTAGCTACTCGTAGAAATCTTGTGCACGTTTTCAGTCGAGTAACTAAAGTCATGTAAAAGGAAGGGCATATATGCGCAATCTTCTTTGTTTGTTTAAGTCGAGCGTTCCATTATAGGCAGTTCCAATATTAAGCAATTCACGCATTACTTGCACGATTATGAAAAACAAAGGTTCTAAATAAATTTTGGAACAAGCTATAAACTTTACATGGTGTTTTGCATATATATATCGACAATATGCATTATGTGGGATTGAACAGTACTAGTGCAAACAAAACATCAATACTAACACAAATATTTTAATTAAGGGCACCCTCATCGATAATATACTAGAGGGTTTCTCAACAATAAAAAAATGAAAAATAATGAAAAAGTAAGAAAGAAGGTAAAAATCTTTTCTCAAACGCGAAACCCAACAAAAAAATATGAGAAACTCTTCAAACATTTGTCTTGTTTTTATTGGTCAAATTTAACTTTTTAATTTAAAAATTGATTATTTAATTAAATTATATTTAAAATAATAATATTTTATTTTTGAAAAATTCTCAAAGGTTTCTTACCGATGAGGAAGCTCTAAAGAGCTTAATTTGTTAGCTGTGAGACAAAATGAAAAAAAAAAACTATAGTTCAAATAAAACAGAATTTAACTATAGTTCAAATAAAACAGAATTTAGTTATATAAACGGATGAACTACAATATAGTTCTGTAAATTGCTAAATTAAGAAAATAACTAAAAAAACAGGTTCGATGCTAATTATATGAAACACACAACATTTTTTTTCTAGCATTATGTGGGTTTGAACCTCGGATGGTATTACAATCAAATGATCAATGATGTTAGAACAAACAACATGTAAGTTGATTTGTTTGTAGTTGAAATTTTGACTAAGGCTCCAAATGATAACAACGTATTGGACAGTGCGGTTATATTGTTATGATCTTGTACCTTGAGTCGAAGCCAAGTTGAACTAAACGATCTTTTATCTTGATTTTAGAAGTTGAGATTAATCAAGATTGCAGTGGTGATAAAATATGTTCAAAATGTGAAAATTAGTACAATAATTACAATTTCACTAATAGTAATGCAATACCAGAATTATACATATATATGCAATGTTTAAGAACAAATTACATGTAATAGTTGGACATATATATCGTGATAAGAACTATATACATGTAATAGTTGGACATATATACAATTTCACTAATAGTAATAAAAGCTAATATTTTGACTCACGAAATCCGTTTTTGTGGCATTTAAAAATTAGATTTCTAACTCGTCCCATGACAAAACAGTTCATGTCCAATCCACATGTCATTAGCCCGAATTGACACTCTTAATTATATTATACAATTTAGTTATAAAAAATAAATAGAAATATTATAAAATATTGATTAAATTTACTTAGTAGATTGTTTTTTGGAAATGAATGATAGAATATATCGATCAACATTATAATAGAAGCCATAAAAATACTTTTAAAACACATTTTGATATATATATTTTTTAAAATTAATTGAATTGATTTTTGAATAGAATACACATTAATTATAAAAATACAAATGAAAAATATAACAAAAATCTTGAATATAAGTTTTTATTTGAATTTATATGGATTGATTATTATTTAAAAAAATAAAATATATTTTAATATCTTAATAAGTAAAGATACTAAATAAAATCTTTAATGCATGTTGAAGGAAAAAACAATTTTTTATATTCTCTTCAAAATTTTTGAAAGATGGTTATATTATTTCCTGCTTCATTTATCTTTTTTTATTTGTAATGACATTTTATGTAATAATTTACAAAATAGAGTTTATTTATTTGTTTTGCTGACAAAAAAAAAGAAGAGTTTATTTGTTTAAATAACTCCTTAAATCATAATATAAAGATGCTTAATACTTATACATAATTATTTCTGTTATCGCCTGCTAATATATCTATTGTATTCAAATACAACAACAAATGAGAAATTTTAAGATATACCACTTTTATGATACCACTTTACAAAAATACAATTACTTGATGTACATTTTCAAAAATACAACTTTTTATCAATGTCATGATGTTATTTATAAACAAATTTATAAAGGTTTATATAACATATTTGTTTATAAATAACATATTTATAAGGGTTTATCAAACACGTTTTATGAAATTTTATAAGGTTTTATAAGAATATTGTAATATTTTATAAGGTTTTATAAGAATATTGTAAGATTATTTTAAGGTTTTATAAGGTTTATAAAATATGTTATAAAGCCTTGTAAACATGTTTTATAAACCTTTACAAATTGAGTGTTTATAAACGTTTATAAAAGTGGTATTTTTGAAAATTGACATCAAACAGTTGTATTTTTGAAAAGTGGTATTATAAATATGGTATTTTTTAGATTATCCCTATTATAATAGCATTTTGTAAATAAGCCAGACCATTCTACTACTGAGTTCATCCCTATAGATGAGGACAACATCTTTGATCAACTGGAGAGATTCTTCCCAGTCATCACAGAGCTGATGAAGATCACTTATAATCATTAGATATCTACGATCAGTGTAACTGTCATCTTATTCATATAACTTTAAAAATAAATCGTCAACCCCTAATCAAATTCACTAAAGAAAACAGTTAAATACTTTAAATTCTATCTCTAACAGGGAACTAAATCGTTTTATTTTGGACTTGAATTATGACAATAATCAAACTCAAATGAGTCCACTTACATGAGGATGACCATAAGCACTTGTGGCAAAGTAAGTAATGGGATGTCTATAGAAGCTAACTTTTTCAGACTTCAGTTGTACTAACCATGTTCGACAACGTCATCGTTGTATTTGACACTATTATGTTTATTATAGTACCTGCCACCTATAGTTTATTACAAAATGATCAGTTATCATATATTCTATATGATTACCAAACTATAATATATAATTGTTAATAAATATTAGTTTCTAATTTATTTTATTTATAAATTAAAAAAATATTTTCGAGTTTTTTTTTGTTTAATGTGACAAATATTATTCTTTCAAATTTTATGTTTACCTACACAATTTAGTTTTTTTTTTTTTTTGTGCAAAATCTTAAGTTATATCTTTTGTTTTACAAAAAAAAATTGAATCTGAAAATTTTGCATATTAAATTCAAATTATAATATGAAATTAGCATTGTTTTGCATATTTATATTCAAATCATATTAAAGTGCATATTCAAATCCTAAAATTTGTTTATGATGGTGTGTCCATTATACCCTATCGTTCACATACATCATCCATACCCATCATCCACATACACTTCTTTCAATGGACATTTCGAGTTTATAATTGCAATGCTTGCATCTTTATATTGTTGGAGGGGAATTGATTCCACTCTTTATCTCATCAAGTTTTCAAAAAAATATATTTATTCAAATTCTTTGTAAATCTTCCAAAACCAATCAATCACGTTCAAATCAATAATAAACAATTGATACATCTGTTAATTAAATAATTTAAGCAAAACACCGATTGGATAAATAAGAGTGTCAAGATGGTGCTTCAAAGACTTGACATGCATAAACTGAACTAAAACATTTAATTAATCGTCGGGAATAAGGGTTTGATCTGCAAATGTACAAAGATAGAATGGGGTCAAATCTGGTATCGAGATATATATATATATATATATTCTTTGAAAGGCAAACATAACTAGGAAGTGAAAAAGGGAAACTTGTGCACAAATATGGAGTACTTGGACAATTGACAAATGCATTCATATAATATTTGGAGTAGGCAAGGACGCTTACACTCCATTTATGGCATCTACTCTCGAGATGCTTGGTGAAATCTTCAATGCTTTCGCCAATTCTAAAGAGTTTGTGAGTATGATGACGGCATAGCATGCAACACCAGGCAGATTCAACAATTTCACCAGTTTCACTGCACCAGGCCGTAGATGGCTGCCAGTTCATCTCACTGCATGGCTCTGTAGAAAAAAAAAACTAACTAGTTCAGAAACAGCTTTGCTGGTTATTTCAACATTGTGTGTGTGTGAGAGAGAGAGAGAACAAACTTATCAAGGCAGGATAAAGAGAGATGGTGTATCCTCTATCTTGTAGGAATAGGATGCAACTCAAATCAGTCTTGAGACGACTGGATATGAGAACTATATCAGTCGGAGGTGGATTTGGATCATCCAAAGTCCAGTTGACTAACTCATTCCAAAGGTCGAGAGTTTCTCTGGGGACGTGTTTAAGAAGGACTCCAGTGGAAGAGATGGCCGGAAGAACAACATGGGTTTGTTTCAAGGTGGCTTCTAGGTCGCCAATGGCAGTGATGGTGAGAGGACCGCCTGGGAAGCCCGACTTCTCCAAGAGCCCTTTTATACTCGGAACGACCAGACTAGCATCAAGATCAACGGGAACCGGACAGCTGTTGATGTCCCAAAACACGAACGTTTTACGAGAGGCAAGGATGCTTACACGCTCTGCATGATCTCTGCTTTTGAGATACGCGGTTGAATCTTCAGAGCTTTTGCCATAAAAATTGCATACTTTACAATACAACGGACTAAAGATTCTTTCATCAAGCTTCGCCATCTTAAACTTCTTAACGATGTCACTCATACTTTACTCCTTGTTTACAGGAGTATCAACCATGTCCATGTCCTCCTCCTGCTTGTGCAACATCTCGTTCGTAATTATTGGATTCATGACTTCAAACCTCGTTTTACTATCGGATCTGAAACGCCAGAGAGATCAAAGGAAAAATCGATGAAGGCGACGGCGAGAGAGGAACAACGTTTCGATCGAGTCTTTTAGGGCAAACAGATTACTTGTGGTCAATGGGCTTGTGGTTGGTCTATATTTATATTTTATCGGGGATGAGCATCCAGAGAGAGAGAGAGAGAGAGAGAGAGAGAGAGAGAGAGAGAGAGAGAGAGAGAGAGAGAGAGAGAGAGAGAGAGAGAGAGATTGTTAATTTTTTTTTTTTTTACAGGCTTAAATTAGGTTATCACTTAGAGCATCACCAATTGTGAATCCCTAAGAGGGTTCTTAAGAATATTTTATGATTAAAATGTGATTAATTTAAAATTTAGAACCTCTAGAAGAGTTCTTAACTGCTACAATCTCCGATTATGAATGATCATGCAGACTTGTGCCCGATCAAGAAAAGAGTCTGTGGTGAAGAATCACAGAACTCAAGTTCGTTTAACCCAGAAATAGACAGAGGCGCGGGAGGTCCGGTACCCCCATTGTTCCCATCATGAAGATATGCTCATGGAACTGTCAGGGGTTAGGGGGGTCGCTTACGGAACCAAGGTTGAAGGAGTTGTGTCGGAAGTTTGCTCCAGATGTTTTTTTTTTAGTTGAAACTATGAATGTGTCTGATATGGTTAGAGATGTAGCTGTGTCCTTGGGTTATTTCAATGTTTTGTGTGTCCCTCCTCTTGGTAGAAGTGGAGGTCTTGCGGTCTTATGGAAGCAAGATGTTGTGGTTAGTAGTCTTTATGAAGATGTAAGGTTAATCGACCTGTATGTAAAATACAATGATTTGGAGTTTTATTTGTCATGTGTTTATGGGCACCCAGTTCAAAAGAATAGGCATGAGTTATGGGAACGGATTGAACGTATTGGGAGTACTCGGGTTGGTCCTTGGTTGCTAATGGGGGATTTTAATAATATTCTAAGTAATGAAGAGAAGCTGGGTGGTCCGTTGCGGGATGAGTGGAGTTTTCAAGACATGAGAAACATGTATAGCTCATGTGATTTATTTGATCTCATATTCAGAGGAGATAGGTTTTCATGGGTGGAAAAGAGACGTACGCATACCATTAAAGAGTGCTTAGATCGAGTGGCTGTGAATTCAGCATGGCTTGCACATTTTCCAGCATCAGAAGCTGAGTTTCTTGGTCTCTATGGTTCAGATCACATGCCGGTGATCACTACAGTAGATGTTGTCAAAGATTTGAAACATAAACGTTTTCATTTTGATAAGAGGTTAATGCAAATCCCAGAGTTTGAGGATTATGTGTATGAGGGTTGGAACTCTAGAAAGTTGGCTCCGAATTTTGGGATTATGGATCAGATTCGTGAATGTCGACGTGCTCTGGCATTATGTCGTCGCAATTCAAAGTTAAACTCTGCTGTACAAATTGAAGAGCTGCAGGAAAACCTTGAGACTGCTCTCACAATATCAGATAAGCATCAGGATCAAATCTCTATGTTACATAAACAACTAGTGCGTGCTTATCGAGATGAAGAGATGTATTGGAAGTTGAAGAGTCAAAATTCATGGCTGATTGATGGAGATAGAAATAAAAAAAAATTATCAAGCCTGCACCAAAACAAGATCCATTCTATACAAGATGAGATGGGTCAGGTTTTTAATGGGGACAAGGAGATTGGATTACATGCTGAAGGTTTTTTCAAATTCATTTACTCCAGTACGAAACGCCCAGTACAAGAGGAAATTTTTACAGGTTTTCGTAAATCAGTTATGACCTCAATAAATGAATCTCTTACTAGTGATTTTTCGGACAAAGAGATTTTTGAAGCAGTGTGTTCCATTGGTGCTGATAAAGGGCCAGGCCCTGATGGTTTCACTGCAAGGTTTTACCAAAAGTGCTGACATATCGTCCGTATTGATGTCATTAAAGAGGTCATGCGTTTTTTTACTACTAGAGTAATGAAACCAGAAATCAATCATACCAACATTTGTATGATTCCGAAGATCGACAAGCCTGTAACTTTGTCTGATTATAGACCTATTGGATTGTGCAACATCATCTACAAAATCATCTCCAAGTTGCTAGTGAAGCGTTTAAAGGGATTTTAAAATCAGATTGTCTCCGAAGAACAGGCTGCTTTTATTCCAGGAAGAATGGCTTCTGATAATATTCTAGTTGCAAACGAGCTAATGCATTCTCTGAGGGTTAGAAAGAGAGTGTCCCAGACTTACATGGCGATAAAAACAGATATAAGCAAGGCTTATGACCGGGTTGAATGGGATTTTCTAGAGGCTACTTAAAGGGCTTTTGGTTTCTCCGATTTATGGGTGGATTGGGTGATGGCTACGGTAAGATCAGTGAGTTTTTATGTTCTAATTAATGGTCATCCCCAAGGATATATAATCCCAGAATGAGGTATTCGCCAAGGAGATCCTCTATCCCCTTATTTGTTTATTCTCTGCGCGGATGTTTTGAGTCATCTGATTAAACGGAATTTGCAGCAAGGCAAAATTCGAGGTATCAAAATTGGCAGTGTTGTTCCCGCTATTTCACATCTGCTTTTTGCAGATGATTCTCTGTTCTTCTGCCAAGCAAATAATCAGAATTGTTGAGCCATTAAGGAGATTTTTAAACTATATGAAGATTGCTCCGGGCAGATGATTAATCCCTCAAAGTCTATGATCACTTTTGGTTCTCGAATTCCAGGAGATTTACAAGAACGTCTAAAAGCGATCTTGGGAATCACAAATCAAAGAGGTGGAGGGAAATATCTTGGCTTGCCATAACTCTTTGGCTGAAAGAAGACATATATGTTTAATTATATTATTGATGGAGTACGAAAACGAACTTCATCTTGGAGCTGTAAATTTCTATCACCGGCTGGAAAGGAGATACTTCTAAAATATGTTGCAATGGCCATGCCGGTTTTCTCGATGTCATGTTTTAAATTGCCAACTCAGGTGGTTGATCAAATCACAAGTTTGATTTCAAGATTTTGGTGGGAGAAGAATCAAGATCAGAGAGGTATTTCTTGGATAGCTTGGAAAAAACTACAACGCACAAAGAAAGAAGGTGGGCTGGGTTTTCGTAACTTGGAGTCCTTTAATGATGCTTTGTTAGCAAAAAAAGCATGGCGCTTACTGACACAACCCAACACTTTGTTTGCTCAAAATAAACAATCGTATGGCTTGTCGTGTCGTCTATTCTAGTTGGGCTAAATCTTCTGAAAAAGGGTATACGGTTCAATGTTGGTGTGGGTGACAACATACAAATACAATTGGATCCCTTTGGACCCCCCCCCCTAGACCAGCTTCTGGTTATGGATGTGATTCTTTAAAAGTAAGTGATCTTCTTCACCAAAGCGAAAATTATCGTTGCTGGGATGAAGACGCTTTAATGATACATCTTCAAGAAGAAGACATAAATCTAGCAAAATCAATTTATCTGGCTCAAGTAAAAGAAGATGATAAGTTATTGTAGGGTTATAACAAGGTGGGTGTTTATACGGTTCGATCAGGTTACTTCCTGGCTCGCAATATTTCAGCTTTGCTTGGTGAAACACCAATACCACATGGAGACCCTCTTCTCAAATAGAGGATATGGAAGCTGCCAATATTGTCTAAATTAAAACACTTCTTATGGAGGATTGTATCTAAAGCCTTACCTACTGCAACAAGACTGACCTCAAGAGGGATTCAGATTGATCAAACTTGTCAGAGATGTGGTCTTGCGGCTGAAACAATTAACCATCTGCTTTTTAAGTGTCATGTTTCTAACATGGTGTGGCTTCTCTCAAATCTGCCTACTCAGGGTTTATGTTCTCCGTCCCCAGAAGTTGAAGAAAATATTCGTATGTTACTTGACTTACAAAGCCTTCCAAGCATCTCAATACAACATAAACTTATGCCTTTCTAGTTATTGTGGTGAATCTGGAAATCGAGAAATAATTTGATCTTTAGAAAACAAATACCTAATCCTTTGCAAGATGTTCAAACATCGATTGGTGAAGTGAAGGAATGGAGGGAAGCAACAAACAGAGAGTTTCCAAATACAACAATTTCTGACAGAGGAGAATCTGAAGCAAACATGTTGAATCAATCATAGATGAGGCCAGCGGAAGGTGTTCTTAAATGTAATTTTGATGCAGCTTTCGATGCGTTACGTAATGAGGTTATTGGTGGCTGGATGTTAAGAGATCATTTAGGAGTGGCTAAATTTTGGGGATCAACATGTTTGGGAAACGCTTATTCTCCACTTGAAGCAGAAGGCAAAGCTTTACTCTTGGCTGTTCAAAGCACAAGAATGATGGGCTTCAAATCGATAATTTTTGAAGGGGATTGTCAAAGTCTAATCAAAAACTTGATGGGAAGTGACAAGGATTACGGAATTCACAATCTCTGCAGCGATATAACGAGGTGGGCTTCATATTTTCAGGATCATAGTTTTCAAAGTGTAAAAAGGTCATGCAATGAACCGGCTCATTGGTTAGCAAAGATAGGTCCGCCTAATCGTTTATTCTACTCTAGTTGTATTCATCCTCCCTCATGACTAACTCCATACTTGTACAAGGATTATGTATGTTCACGTTTGAATATATAATGCATTTTTTCGTCGAAAAAAAAAAAAGAGTTCTTAATTTTTTTATCCTCCAATGGTTGAACTTCATTAGGGGTTCTAAAAAAAAATTAATTTTTTTTAGTATAATTTAATTAGTTTAAAATTATAAACATACTATATTTTATAAAACTAAAATTAGATTGCATTTCATAAAATTTAAAACATACAAAATATAGATATTGAAATCATAATACGTTTAGTTGCTTCAATGTTCTCGCTTGGTTTGAAGCATCTCAAAGCCATGGATGAACAAAAAAAGGCATCAGCTTTGTCACCTTCAACTAGTTTCTAGAGCACAGAACTCGTCTGTCTTGCGGCTTCCTCTGTCTTGTACTCTATAAAGGCATAGCCTTTTGATCTCTTCGATATCTTGTCCATAATGATTTTTACTGCAGATGGAAGTTATAGGCTGTGCTTATCTATCTTCTCTCAATGATATTTTTGACCCCTGATAGTAAATCATGAGTACCTTCAACTAGTTCACCGAATCCTTCAAATGCTGCACGAAGTGTCTTCTCAGATGTATAGAAAGACAGTCCTGAAATTTGAGAACACCCAAATACATGTTCTATCAGTGAATGTTCTGTCAGAACTTATTTGTAAATTTAGATGCGAGCAATGAGTTGTGGGAAGCATGAGTTTCCCTTTAATCGCTGTGGAGATTGTGTCACTTAACAGATTCTACAATGTAAACAAAAAAAGCGTACATACAATCTCTAGTGTTTGCTTACCAGTTATAAACAGCTTCTTCGTCTTAACAGGAGGAGACTCTGAATCTTCTCTTGAATCTTGCGTACTGTTATCGCCTTTTGGAAAAGGAAAGAGAGCCAAAATTACAACAATGTGAGATTATACACAATATTGTTTTCAATGCGTAAGATCAGCATCCAAGACAGACCTTCATAGTCTTTGTTTAGTGACTCGAAACTGTTATCCAGAACAACAGCAAGAACACCATGTACACCTACATCAATTAAACACGATCTCTTAATCTGTTAGTTTAATTCAGGACAAGAATTGTTGTCTGATTTCCATTTGACAAACTGATTTTCCGTATCACAAACCAGCTAACTCTTGGGCGCATTTTTCATCGAGATCACAACAATACCCGAATTTGGACTGCCAAGAAATATGATAAAGGCACATATGTGCATCCTTTTCACTGCAAAGAAAGGGGTAAAAAAATGCTTTTAAAAGGCTTGAAGGAGACAATAAGCTTCCCCAAGGCAGAATAAAACAAGAAACTCACTTCCACAAAACCTTGGATAGCAACTGAACACGTAAAGCTGTGTTAAGGCAGTTTACTGTATATTTTTAACCCATTAATACATAATTTTGGAACGTGTTTGAGCACGTCTCCTAAAAATCAATTTGTATCGGAGAGGTTCGGGGATTTTCTGTTAAGATAGAGTCGGTTGTGTTCCGGTCGGCAAATGATGAGGAAGAGGTGATTTATAGTTGTGCCCGGAGGGCTGCCTACGTACCCCGGGTTGGGGATCAAACCATTCGTAGTTCGTTGCTGAGGCGAGTAGGAGAAAGAGCTGGAGAGATGGGAGCTCGTCAGGTCATCAGGTCGGGTCGTCGGTCGGCCGTCAGGTCGGGTCGCCAGGTCGGCCGTCAGGTCGGGTAGACAGGTCGACCGTCAGGTCGGGTCGCCAGGTCGGCCGTCAGGTCGGGTCGTCGTTCAGCCGTCAGGTCGGGTCGCCAGGTCGGCCGTCAGGTAGACAGGTCGACCGTCAGTCCGGGTCGACAGGTCGACCGTCAGGTCGGGTCGCCAGGTCGGCCGTCAGGTCGGGTCGTCGGTCGGCCGTCAAGTCGACAGGTCGACCGTCAGGTCGGGTGGCCAGGTCGGCCGTCAGGTCGGGTGGTCAGGTCGCCCGTCAGGTCGGGTCGTCGGTCGGCCGTCAGGTCGGGTCGCCAGGTCGGCCGTCAGGTCGACAGGTCGACCGTCAGGTCGGGTCGACAGGTCGGCCGTCAGGTCGGGTCGTCGGTCGGCCGTCAGGTCGGGTCGTCGGTCGGCCGTCAGGTCGGGTCGCCAGGTCGGCCGGTCGTCAGTCGTCAGGTCGTGAGAGCTGGGAGCTCGAGAGAGCTGCGGAGAGCTGGGAGAGCTGCGCCGAGCTGGGGAGAACTGGGAGAGCTATTTTTAGAGAGGGAAAGTTATTTAGAAAGAGAGAGAGTGAGAGAGTTTTTTTGTGTGTGGGATAATGAACTCCAAATGGGGTATTTATAGTGGGAGTCGATCAGACAACTCTCCGGTTTTTGGGGATGACGTGACGGTTCGTGAACAGTACCCGACAGGTTGTGAACAGTGTCGCGCAGGTCGTGAACAGTACCCGGCATGTCGTGAACAGTTCCTGACCGGTCGTGAACAGTAAAAAGAAAAAGAAAAAGGGGGTGTGCTCATCCCCACACCTACAATAGCCCTCCCCCAAGTTCGGCGAACGAGTGTCGAAGTCGGCGGACGAAACAAGTCTTAGCTCGTTATATGTTAACCTGCAAGTAAGGGTGAACTTGATTAGAGTTAAAAAATTTATGTGTAAGTGCGAGATTAGGCTCGGCACTTGTTGATCGTGATTATTGCGAGATGAGCTCGGCTTTGGATGACTCTTAAGCTTAAGTACGAGGCTGGGCTCGGCACTTATCTTGTCGAGTGTTTGCGAGATGAGCTCGGCTTTGGATTACTCTTAAGCTTAAGTACGAGGCTGGGCTCGGCACTTATCTTGTCGAGTGTTTGCGAGATGAGCTCGGCTCAAGTAGAATGAAAAGAGTAAAAAATAAAATAAGCTTGGAACTTATCTGTATGGAGCTGTTCGGAGATGAGGGCGATGTTCCCGACATTTGCCGAGCTACTCTTTGCGTGTAGAAAAATCCTCATACCCCCTCCTTCTAGCGCCAATTGTTGGAACGTGTTTGAGCACGTCTCCTACAAATCAATTTGTATCGGGGAGGTTCGGGGATTTTTTGTTAAGATAGAACCGGTTGCGTTCCGGTCGGCAAATGAGGAGGAAGAGGTGATTTATAGCTCGGCGCCATGCTTCTGTTAAGAACGCAGTCGTCAGGTCGTGAGAGCTGGGAGCTCTGCCCTAGCACCCCCATTTAGTTAGGCCCATCTTAGCAAGGGCCCTCCTCGATTCGGTCAGCACGGCGTCAACCTTGGACCAGGGATCACCAACCTGGAGTCCCGTGCTCGGCTCCATCCGGAAATCCCGAGCTCCCAAAAGGCGCACCCCGGGTCCGCGCTGACACCTCACCCAAAACCGGGATGTCGAAAGAAAAGAAGGCACGTGGGAGTTGGTCGAACAGGGCACTATCCGAATAGAGGCATGGTCTGACCTCGACGTCCCACCAACCCTGCAGTGTAAGCGAAGGAGGAAAAGACACGTGGAAGGGAGTTGGCCGAACAGTACGCTATCTTACAAAAGCATGGCGCCGAGCTCATCATTACCTCTCACCCTGAAAATCGGGACACGCTTCCTAGAGCACCTTACCCGTGATGCAGGCTGAGGGTGACGCGTGGCCCCGGAATCCGCGGAAACAGGGAGCTACCCTCACTATATATACCCCTCGTTGCATTAAGGAGGGGACTTTTGGAAAAAACCTGATTACTCTCTATAAAAAATAAGCACGGTCTCTCTCTCTCTCTCTCTCTCTCACCTTTGTAACAAGACACCGCGGTTTAGAACGCCGAACTGGATTCCCGTCGGAAGCAGTTCGTAAATCTAAATCGTCCGTCTCTTTTCACCATTAATACAAAGAATACGGTCCCCGACCTGTCCATCATAGTACCCGACCTGCTATAAATTGTGGTTGACTCGCTCTAATTAACAGAAATCTCACCTCTCACTCCGTAATCAACCCTTAAACGACATCAGTGATCCTCGAGATCAACACTTAAGAACTCCACTTCTGAACCTCCCTTAAACCTCCATTGGACCTGCTCTTAGAGATTATTGACAAGCTTAAATTAGGTTATCACTTAGAGTAGGTTATCACTTAGGTCCAAAAGAACGGTTGATAACGTCGGAATATTAACAACACTTAGTAAACTGACTCAAATTGTTTTTTAAAGAAGGTATTTAACGTCACTTGAGAAAATGACTTAAATATTTGGGTCATTTAGCATCTCAAATTAGATAATTTATTTTAGATCCATTAAAGGCCCATTTTAATATTTTTAAAAAACAGCAAAAATATAAAAGTCCGCATCTTGCGCAGGCCGAAAGGTTTCAAAAACGTAAAACAAAACTTTATGTTATAAACCAAAGAGAAGTAGAACAACCACTTGAGATATATGGTTGAGAAGTAGAACAAAAAAATAAACACCCAAAAAACAATACTAAATATTCAACTTTCAGATTTTCTTCTTCCTCGTCATTCCCTTTTTCTTTTTCATCGTCTTCAGCTTCTTCTTCTTCTGTCTTATTCTTTCTCTTATTAGTCTTTCGATTTTCTTATTCCTCATATTTTTTTCCTCCTCTTCATCGTCTTCGACTTCTATTTCTTCTTCCTCTTCTGTTTTGTTCTACTCTTCTTCCTATTCTTTATCTTTCAGTTTTTTTCTACTTCGTATTTTTCTTATTCGTTTTCCAATTTTTATTTGTCTTCTTCTTCATTCTCCCATTTTAACGCATTTGTCTTCTTTTTCTTCAACAAATTATTTATCTTCTTCTCTTTCTTATCCTTCAACGTCTTCATATTGTCCTACTTATTCTTATTCATAATCTATATGTTAATAATGACAAAAAATGTCAAACAGATATTGTAATATCATTTAAAAATATATATGCTGGTTACGTGTGTGATTTGGTCATGAATCATTCTTTTCTAACTATATATTAAAATATAGGGATTTTTCTATTATTAAATTAATAATAGTAAAACCATGTATTTTTTTATATGGTCCGTCTCAAACATCATTCGATTAAATAAATTTTATGCTTTACCGTTGATACTTTTTCAATTGAATTAACGACACTCGATTATAAACCTTATGTTTTCGACAACTATTTATAAAAATTCGGATATTTGTGTTGTGACATAAAAAGGTCTATAATTGCCAATGCCGGTCAATTTTCATAGATGGTAGAACTCAGATCATGTGTGTAAGAGTATTTCTAATCAACGTCATGAAACATATGGTAACGTCAACGTCAACGTCAATTATAAACCATATGTTTTTGATCCACAATATAAATATTCTATTTCTACCCACTAAAACAAATTACAGGCGTGGCACAAGATTACATATTGAAATGCTTTCCGAATAATAATAACTGACAGATGCGCTGCTCCGTAACACAAACACACACACACAAAATGACACTCTTCTTCTACTCTCTTCTCCTCCTCTTCCTTCTCCTCCGTATCTCCGCCGGCAACCCTCTCCCGCCGACGAACTACTTCAACTCCTTCTTACCGTCCGATGCCGTTGCGCTACTCTCCTTCAAATCCACCGCCGATCTCGACGACAAGCTTTTATACTCCCTCACCGAGCCTTACGACTACTGTCAATGGCGCGGCGTCGAGTGCTCTCAGGATCGCGTCGTTCGTCTCGTTCTCGACGGCGTCGGACTTCGGGGACGTTTCTCTCCGGAGACTCTCAGTCGTCTTGACCAGCTCCGAGTTCTTAGCCTCGAGAATAACTCGCTCTCTGGCTCGATTCCTGATCTATCTCCTCTCGTCAATCTCAAATCCCTAATCCTAAGCACGAACGGTTTCTCTGGTACTCTCCCTCCTTCGATTCTCTCGCTTCGCCGGTTAATCGTGCTCGATCTCTCTTACAACAACTTCTCCGGTTCGATTCCGTCTGAGATCAATGCACTGAGTCGACTCATATCCTTATATCTCGAGTTTAACCGACTCAGTAACACACTCCCGCCGCTGAATCAGTCGTATATGACGTCGTTTAACGTTTCCGGCAACAATCTCACTGGAGTGGTGCCGGTAACGGCGACTCTGTCGCGATTCAACGCGTCGTCGTTCTGGTCAAACCCTGGGCTCTGCGGTGAGATCATCAACAGATCCTGCGGTTCACGCTCTTCACCTTTCTTCGACTCGCCGAAACCGAACGCCACGTCATCATCTTCTTCGTCGCAAGCGCCGAATGACCAAACGACTCAGACCGCGCAGAACGGCGAAGCAGCGATGACTATTCCGGCGCCGGTGGATTCATCAGCGAATAGAAAGGGCAAAAGTGGATGGTTGGTGCTCGGCTTCACCATTGGCCTCGCGTCGCTGATAGTCCTCGGTCTCTGCCTCGTCGTGTTCTCGCTGGTTACGAAAAAACGGAGAGACGACGATGACGTGATGACGTTTCAACCGAATCGGAAAGGAGATGATAATACGCTCACGCAACCACCAACCGAATCTCTCACCACAAGAGCCGTTCCAATCTCAAATTCAAATTTCAAATCTCAGAAGCGCGAAGAGGAAATCAAAGTTCAAATTCCGCCGCAGAAGAGAGTCCCAAGAAGCGGAGATCTGATTTTCTGCGGCGGCGTTAACGGAGGAGGTGAACCGGGAGAAGCCATGTACACACTAGACCAGCTGATGAGAGCTTCGGCGGAGCTTTTAGGAAGAGGATCGGTAGGGACGACGTATAAGGCGGTGATGGTTAACCAGATGACCGTGACGGTGAAGAGATTTGCTCCGTCGAAAACAGCGATTACCTCCGATTTGGCGTTTGAGAATCACATGGAGATGGTGGGTAAGCTCAGGCACCCGAATCTCGTGCCGATTAAAGCTTATTTCCAGTCAAATGGAGAGAGACTTGTGATCTACGACTACCAACCTAACGGAAGTCTCTTCAATCTTGTTAACGGTAAGGTTTCATGATCTTCTCCCTAATTTTTACTTCTGCTAGGGTTTTAGCTGTACTCACTGAGTCACCACCGAGTTATTGATTTTAATCACCAAAATATTCTGTTGGTCTCCATCAGAACTGAGGTGACAAGAGAGGAATTAGTTGATAGAGACCCTTTAGTCTTGGTTATAAAGCAGAAACCTTTGCTGCAGGTTTATCAACTCTAGACTTGACCACATAGAGACGATGGTGGAGTTTATTATTAAATATATTTTGTCCTTTTCGAATAACTCTAGGTAGAAGACAGAATCTCTATGCTGCTTTCACGTGAAACTCCAGTGATTTTGTCAGGAATTTGTGTGTTTATCTAGGAGTTGTGTTCGTGAGTGTCGCGTATTTTACTCGTCTATAATTGTAAGTAGGCATGTGAATTCGGTTAGTTCGGTTTTTCGGATAATTCGGATTGGTTTTTCGGATAATTCGGGTTATAGATTTTCCACCGAATAAAATATCGGTTCGATTCGGGGAAAATTCAGTTTTTTTATGCCGATAATAACCGAAATTATTGACTAATTTAATTCGGATAGTTTCGGTTATTTTCGTTTTTTTTTTAATTTTGGTTACTGAACCGAACTGAGAACCGAATGAAATTATAAATGTTGCTGATCAGTTCTCTGTACATTACCGAATTTACAAAAACTCGGTTCGGTTCGGTTCGGTTATAATTCCCATGCCTAATTGGAAGTAGGTATGATAGGAAAGTTTTTTTTCTTTTTTTTCCGTTCATTTCCATTATTTGTTTCTGAATCGACTAGATAATGACTGTTTTAGTCTCTTGACCTCATTATGTTTTCCATAAAAATCCAGGTTCAAGAACATCAAAGGCAAAGCCATTACATTGGACATCATGTTTAAAGATAGCAGAAGATGTAGCTCAAGGACTAGACTACATTCACCACTCATCTGCTCAATTCCATGGAAACCTCAAGTCCACTAACATCCTCCTCGGTCACGACTTCGAAGCTTGTCTCACAGATTACTGTCTCAGTGTCTTAACAGACTCCTCTGTCCCTCCCAGCGATCATGACATCGCTTCCTACAAAGCACCAGAGATCAGGAAATCAACAGACAGTCCCACATCCAAATGCGATGTATACTCGTTCGGAGTCTTCCTCTTAGAGCTATTGATCGGTAAAACGGCTTCGAGGCAACCTTTTATGGCAGAGAACGATATGTTGGATTGGGTAAGAGCAATTAGGCAAGAAGAGGAAATGACAAATGAAGAGAATGGGCTTGAGATGCTGACTGAAACGGCTTGTCTTTGCCGTGTGACATCCCCGGAGCAAAGGCCGACGATGAGAGAAGTGATCAAAATGATTCAAGATATAAAGGAGAGTGTGGTAATGACTGAAGAGAATGATAAATTCCAGTACTCGTAGTGTTTTTGATCAATTATGCGTTTTTGAAATTTTGGAAAACCTCCAAATCTATTAACAAAAAGGAAAAAAGGCTCGTCTATACCGATGTACGTTGAAAAATCTCAGTGTCGATTCCACGAGTGATCATCATGAGTCTTAGACATGAAGAGCATAGTGGTCTCATCGTTATGCTTTATCCACTCAGAGAGTTTCCATGGTTTCTGCCATTTCCATTTAAACTGCAGCAGCCATTGATGGTGACTTCTCTTCCACTTCCACAGCTTCCCACTCTGTCCCATTTTCTTCATTGCTTTCATCTTTCTCTTCTCTTCTAGTAAAGCCGCTGACTCTCTCACCAAGACATTGACTATACCCGGGGCAGCGTATTTGAGATGCTTTGTTGCTCGATGATATGAAGATGGAGACGATGCATCGCTAGCGTTATTATATCGATAGTGCTTTGATGAGCTTCTTGAAGTTACCTGCAAGAAGTGAAGTTTTGCATATCTTTTCAGGAGAAATTCCCACTAAAAGGAGATTCGGAATTTAAATTTTTTAAATGAAGGATCGGATCTAAAAACCGAGGATGATGATGAAGAAGCTAGCGCAATGGACAATGTTTGCTCCCTTGTCTTTTTCTCTTTAAGGATCTCTCGATTCTGGACTTCGGTTAGTTGTAATAAGCAAAGGAGGTCATTGAGTTGTTCCTTCTTCTCTTTGATGTCCAAGTCTTTCTCCCAGTTTTTGCACCTGTTTCATGTTTAAGCAAAGACAACATCAACCTTCCATGTCTGAGAAAGAGGCATCCTTTCGTTCCAAAGTTGGTCTTCTTACTGAGTTTTTTTTTCTATTAAGATTTAAGAGTTGTTACCTTGCTTCAGCAGCCGAATTGAACACATATTGAAGCAAACACTTGGCATCAGTCATGGACTGAACGTGGTTCCACCGAGTCTTAGCATGTAGGCTTTGCTCTCTTTCCTCTTCTTCTAAGATCTGAGAGGCCATGGCTGTGAGAGCATTTGAGGAAACATCCAACATGCTCTCAAGAGAAGCTACTCTCTCCAATCTTGTGTTTGGTGACAAAAATCTGACGCATGGAGAAAGATTTCTAAACAGGTCAGAAAGTGAATCAATCAACTCCCAAGTAACTAAGTTTTACGCAAATGTCAACCCTGAGTCATTTCATCCAATGTTGTACCTGAACTGTCCATTTTTCTCTTGATGGGGGCTTGAGGCGAAGTCCATCTCTCTTTTCAAGGAGGTTAACTCTTCAGCCAATGCAGCTCGTCTATATGCAACCAGAGTAGATTATTGATTAGAAAATTTTCTAGGAGAAAGAAGTCTGCAGCTAACAACATGACTGAAACAGAGTTTTAAGGACCCACACTTGGATTTGCTTTTCATATTGGAAACGAATTTGATGTACTTTTGTCGTAATCTCTATCTCGTGATCAAGCCATTTCTGAAGAGTTTTTTCGTTCATCTGCAAAGAGTACGAAAGGAAACAGTTGATACTTGTGAAGGATGGCGGGATCCATATCTAAATTAGGAGTTCTTATTACCTGTCTAGTTGATGATTGACCATTGGCAGTCACTGGAAAAGAAAGCAAAGGATTATGAACAAAACAAGAATCAAGAAAGTATGTTTCGGAATATTTATGTAACCTGATATATCACGTAGTGTAGACTTGCGGGCTTCTAGCAGCTCTTTAAGTCTTTTGGTAGCCATTGCTGCTTCCTCTGTTTTTCTCTGAAGAACCTGCAAGACATTAACATGCATTTTCTCCCAATTTGGATAATTCTTCGAAGTGTTTCTATCGAGCGGGAAAAAGAAATGTATCTCGTACGACTCCTACCATTTTTTGACGTCGATTGAGGGATTCCAGTTTGAGCCTTTCATGATCAGTCTTCCTACCTTCTTTCTTAAGCTACCCCAAAAACAATTAAAGGGTGCAACTTGATGATATAAGTTCAAGTCAAATTTTTTGAAGGACAATAAAGAGATGATGAAGTAGATGGAGATAAAATTACCTGCAACAATTCTTTCTCTTGAGAAGCTTTCCATTGCCGGAATTGTTCAGCTTCTTGTTTCATCTTCTGTTGTAGTTGAACCTGAGACAAAAATGTAGATCTAGATTAGGTGATATAGAAGAAAAAAAACCGATATCTATAGTTGAACAAAACGCAACCTTCTGAGCCTTAATGCATTGTATTTCAGCTTGTAAACGCTTTGCTGCATCTTCACTCTTTTGCTTTTGTTTTAAGGCCTCAACTTGGTTTTCTTGTTTCTTCTTAAGATTTGAAATCTGTGTCTCGAGTGCTTTTAATTTTTGTGCATGTGTATCTCTTGCAACCTGTGCTTGTCTATCAGAACTAGCAGCAAGTTCCTCAACTTCAGCCAACAATAGATCTCTCTCAACCTGTAGACATTACTCATGGCTAGGGTATTGAAACTTACGTAAAATATCAAACGAGAAAAATTAGAATGTTGTATCTCACCTGTACAGTTCTTTTCTCTTTCTCAAGTTCCATCATTTTCTTCTCAAAGTGTTGTCTGATAGTTTCAGTTCCAACCCCATATATTTTCATCTCGGACTGCAAATACAAAAACCATACAATTATCAAAATAATCCAACCTTTATGAATATGTATAGAGAAAACTTCAGTTGAGTAATGACTAAACCTCTTTCTCCTCCAGACGTTTACTTAATTCATTTAATTCGTTTCCCATGTTATTCTGCCTAAGTGCATGTTCCCACTCTTTTGCTGCTCCATCAATATCTTCAGAAATTCCACCTTGAATTAGAAAAGATTGCAAGATGAAATGTCTGCATTTCATGATATAAGTTTTCAGAGAAGCCAGTGTCCAAAACCTGATGTTGCTTCACTCATTTCATAATCTGAATCCATACTTTCGAATCCCCTTTTGAGACCATCATCTTTTGTACGACTTACACCATCTTCCTGAGTATATGATCAAGTGAACAACTCTTGTATTCAAAAGTGAAGAAAACTGCCAGATCAACCTATCCTGATTCCCTAACGTATACAGAAATTACCTGTGTATTAATATTGCAATAGTCAAGAGTAGCTCTCTTGCTGCGATACATGTGAAGTTCTCGAGAAAGCTCCTCATTGGCAGTCTCTAGCTTCATGATTTTCTCTCGCATAACCTTTAAAATGCAACTATATACTATTATTGATGAGTAGTTTATAAACCTTTTGATGAATTTCAGCAGAAGATATATATACCTGCACTTCCTCTGATGCGGTTGCCCCACGAGCACACAGTGCAGCTTGTAGATATTGTAATTGTTGACGCATCTTTTGCATCTCACTACATATTAAGTCTTTATTGGCCTGTGAAACAAAATAAAGGAGTCTGCCCTGTTAGAGCTCCCAAATGAGCTTTGTCTGCAGAATTGAAAGCTCATCTAAGGTAGTTCCTCGGTACTTACAACAGGCTTATTCTGGATATTCCGAGCACGATTTGCATATTTGAGCGTGTTAAGAGTTTCTTCAGCATTGATGTCAGTAGGACTGATGCAAGCTACAAGAATGACACCAACAGAGAGAGAGTTAAATTTGCGAAATGATAAGAGATCTCCAGGGAATTAACTCATACAACTTAGAAGTTTACCTATCATGACTGTTTTACTATTTCCACCAAGAGAATCCTGCAAGTTAAGGACATCTTTAATGGAAAATTTGTCACATGAATCATATATGACTGAAAATTAGGTGATATTCATTCTTCAAGAATCCGTACAGATATTTTAAACGCCAATAAAGATAATACGCTGTTAGAAATTTTATGCATATAGTACAAATGAGTACTTTCTACATATTAGGATCTAGAAGTGCATAGATAGAAATGAACCTGCAATAGCCGAGTAAGCTTACTATCACGGTAGGGAACATGAGCACCTTCTTTTCGCTTTTTCTCATCCCCAAGTGCACTGATGACATTGCCAAGTGCAAGAAGCCCCCTATTGATGTGAATTCCTGTTTCAGCGAACAAAGAAGAAGTGGGATTTTAAGATAACGTTCTCAAAAAGATGTAAGATGGGAAGTCAGTTTTCCCAACCTTCTTTCAGTCGAACACCGCCTGAACCTGTCCGTTTAGCTCTTTCAGATCCAGCAAGATCTACCAGATGAAGCTTGGCACAACAATACTCCTCCCCCATATCCTCATCTACAGAGTCTTTAACCGCTGAGATCGCAGGGATTTTGCGCATCTGTTCTAAGGTGATGGTGAAGATGGCATGTGACCGACTTTTGATATCACACATAACAAAGCCATGCTAATATATTAGGATGCATTCTGTATAATTATATAAGACAAAGTTTTGGTCTTATTAAGGATATATAATCAGGAAAAATAATAATGGAAGAACTGTTTATGATGCCTCTTTTTACCATTTCTAATCTTCTCATGAATGCTCGTTTTTTTGTCAATGTTCAGCACATCTACGTTCGATTAGTAGCTAAACATCATTAACAGTAAACGTAAGCTATGGTATTACATTCTAATAGTAGCTAAACATCGTTAACAGCATATCTACGTTCTACTACTGGCTAATCTTTTTGCTTCTTATGGAAGGTTTGGTCTCAAGCCTGGGTATAGAGATTCTCACCTAGACTGATTATTCATATTTGTGCTCCCAGTTGCCCTGGTTAGAGATCCTTGCTCTAGACAGGAAGCCATTTCTTCTTTACTAGATATGGGAACTTCAGTTGCACCGGATAGTGTTATTACCCCGTTTGGCGATTCGCGTATCTGTACAGGCGACTTACTAAGAACAACTTTTCCAGGGGTTCCATTGGCTAGTTTGTTAAATGGCACACTATCCAGCAAATCCAGAACTTCTTCTTTTAGAATCTACAGATGAAGGCAAGACAGACTGAGTTCTACGCTTATTCATGGAATGTGAAGAGGAAAAAGTTTGAGAGATATCTATGAGAAACTAATGGGATGATACCTCGATGAAAGAGACATGTAACTGAAACCCCATATGGTGCTTTAGTGAATCAACTTTGTTGAACAGAGCACTCATAACTTGAGGAATCAACCCATTGCTTGTACCATCTTTGGAAGCAGTCCCCATGGTGTATGTTTTTCCAGATCCTGTCTGCATCATTTGTGTAACTCAAATGAAATGAAGAAAAAACAAAAAAAAAAGCACCAAACCATGTCCCAAATTTAGAAACTATTGTATACCTGACCATAAGCGAGCACAGTAGCATTGTAACCATGGAACAAACCATCAACAAGAGGAGCAACACATTCTTCAAACATCAAGGAAGATGGAGAAGCATTACTCCCATAAACGTGATCAAACGTGAAGGAATGTGTTCCCAGTTTCACCTGATTTTCAAACAAGAACCTTTCAACATCAGCTACAGTACAACAACACAACAATGTTCATTGACTTATCAGTAACAACACAGACTTCACTTGCCCATATATGGTAAAAAAACAAAATGTTGACACTGTTTTATAAGAAGAAGAAAATAAAATTAAATGATTGTGTCAGAGATGGATCCGGATCGAGGAAAAGCGTGAAACGACGACGGCATTGAACACCGTCGGGAAAATAAATAAATAAAACGTAAACGGCGAAGCGGAGACGAAACTGAGTTCCGTTTAGTATCACATTCACGATCGAGAAATTTCACCTGAGGCGTTACCGGAGAAACGGAAACGCATTCTCTGCAACCCTGAGATATCTCGTCTCCGATGAAAGGACGAACGTTAACCGACACTTTCACGCAACAGCTCTCCGGCGACGGTAAGGAAGAATGCAAGTCCATGGAGAAATCTCCTAATTAAGAAAGAGTGTGGAATAAGAATCTCAGGAATCAGAGTCTCAAATTTCTTTCTTCTTCTTCGGAATGAAAACGAAGAATCAGAGTCGCTTCCTCGGGAGAAGAAAAAGTGAGAGGAGGAAGAAGCTACTCCACTGCTCTGGCTTGGGGTATACGAGGTATCTTTATATTTCCTTTTTTGCCCTCATCGAAATCACAATTTTACCTTTTTTACCCTCCATGTCAGCTCCTTCTTCTCCACTTTCTACTAAATAAGAGATTTTATTATATTCAGATCTGTCTACACTCTTTTTTATCATATTAAAATGTTGTTGTGTTGTGTTCCACAAAAAAAGAAAGAAGAACTGTTTTTAGGGAAATTAAATTATTTATGGTTGGTTCGTGTAAATAAGACAAAAAATGGATGCGTAAAAATCGATGGTTCCAAAGCTGACCATTTAATAGGAAACAAAAGAAATTGTAGTTTTCCATCGTCTGGTTACCCAAAAGACAAAAAAACTATTAAATAGTACATGAAGAGTCAAGACATTCGGTTCTGGTCCTTCTTCTGCGCGGGAAAATCCCAACAGTACATGAATTAAAAAAAAAAAAAAAAAACTTATGTGCTGTAAAATAGAGAGAGATTATTTTCCCAATGCGTGGGGACCATAGTACGCTCCTGTTGGGCCTTTATTGAGCCCTACCTCACATGTCTCTCTGCATGGTTCATTAGAGAAATCATTTGGTTTCTTAAATAATATTTAATTATAAATTTGAATTTAAAAAATTCTGTTAAGAAACTTCTGTTTTTGTTGATTTATTGGTACAATTTTATTAAGGGTTTAAAAAAAAAAAAAATTAATAATTTTGTTTTATTTTAAATAGAGTTTATTTTTTTAATTAAACATAGTTGACATAAAAACATAACATTTTAAACATAGATTTTGAAAAAAAAAATGCAAAAGAACGCTCAATTTGAGTTTTTTTTCTGATTTTGTCTATGAATCGCTTCCTGTTCACCCACCGAACGATTCCAATTCATTAATATGTAAAAAAATTTAGAATTTTAAAGTTGAAGTTAAGAAAAAGTTAAAAAAAAAAATTCTTAATTTTTTTTTTTAAGTTAAGAAAAAAGTAAAAAAAAATCTGGCAAAAAAAAAATCCGACGAATTAAGGATTGACATGTGGCTAAAAACAGTGTAAGAACCCTCTTAAGAACCGGTTCTTAGGCCACCCACATCTAAAACACAATGTTTCCCAGAAGTGATGACGTGTCGCGGCGTGATTCGTCGCGATAATAAAAAATCAATTAAAAAAAAAAAAAAAAAAACGGAAGGCACAAGGCCCCACCATGCTCTCCCTCTCCGCTGGAGATAGTCTTAAAATTCTTATTTAAGAACTGGTTTTTGCACTGTTCACAATTATTATTATTATTTTTATTTTATTTTTTGGTTAAGAAACTCCCAATAATAATGCTCTTAGTTTCGTTTATATCAGTTTTTATCCACTTTTATTTTCTTAAACGAATCAAATATGTGTGTGAACGTATAACTTATGAAATAGCATCTTTTTAGTCGATAATTTGTATTCAATATAATTCTCCATAGTCCAGACTATTGATATATTGTTGTTTATAATAGTTATCTTCATATGATAATTTGTTTTTGGTCCGAAAATAAATTAATGGTAGGTATTAGATGTAGAGAAATTGATCAAAATAGCACTTTTTGAAAACTTTCTCACCAAACTAGCACTCTAATAAAAAAGCCTCATTTTTAGCATTCATTAAAGATTAAAGAGGCAAAAAAACTATTTTACCCATAATATCATTCTGAGAATTAATAAAAAAAAAATAACAATTTCTCACATACCGAAATTGTTGGTTGTCTCGAGAGCTCGTCTCGTTGATTAGAGAATTCGTGGACAAGGAAAGAAGAAAGGTGCAGAGGTTTGGTTGGGAAGGGATACGAGACCTAGTGGTGAATCGCTTCTCCGAGCTGCGGAAATCGGTGTTTCCTCTATTTTGAGATCTGTTGCGATTGACATGGGGATTTTGACAACTCCGCACTTACATTGGATGGTTCGAGCTAAGAACAAAGGTCTCAAGGCAACGGAGAATGATTACTTTGAGATTCTCTCTACCTCATTCAGGTGCTTGATTGATCTGATCCCAGTTGGTGGAAAGAACAAGCTAGAGGTTAGCAAATTGATCGTAGATGGTGCTAATGGTGTGGGTGGACAGAAGCTTGAGGAGCTAAGAGAGTCTTTGAACAATCTAGATCTTGAGATTCGTAACACATGAACAGATGGAGGTGTGTTTAATGAAGGTGTAGGGGCTGATTTTGTGTAAAAGGAAAAGGTTGTGCCTTTAGGATTCGGGTCAAATGATGTGGGGACGAGGTGTGCGAGTTTTGACGGCGATGCAGATCGATTGGTTTACTTTTACATTCCTTCAGACTCTTCTACTGACAAGGTTGAGCTTCTTGATGGTGATAAGATTCCACTTTGTTTGCTCTCTTTATCAAAGAGCAACTAAACACTCTCGATGATGACCTGATCACCTATAAGCAATCTTTCTTTATTTATTTGTGTTTAGTTCCCAAGAAGATGCATAAACCCAAAAACCCAAAAATGAAATGATTAGAGTATGAATTTCATTCGTCCCCGACCACCTGGTGGAATCTTCCCTAATACCGATGAGAATAATGAAATGATTAGAGTATGCATAAACCCAAAAACCCAAGAGGAGGAAAATCGTTTTACTTTGTTAAGTGACGAATGGCTGAAGATAAATAGAAAGAAGTGTTTATGTTACATGCAGTTGGCTTTTTCGGTTTGATTCTTGGAGTGTCTTCGACCAGTAGAGTCTCGAGATTCAAGCTGTCTGGAAGAATATAATAGCGAATGTTGTTTCCCCTGACACTTAAGTGTTGATCCGTAAATCACACAAAAAGGGGTAAAACAGTACTTTTAATCGGAATCTCGTTTATTGATCTAAGTCGGCGGTTACAACAGAGTTTAAGTAAGAAGGCAAAGACAAAAGACTTGAGATCGGTAATGAGCTCTCTTGTATTCTCTGTCTCTGCGGAAGTTGTGGATGTGTTGATGAATGAACCTTCTCCTCTATTTATATTGTCTTGAGGCGGCTCTAAATGTGAATATTCCCTTCTCCTTGCTCGATTAGGGAATGGAAATATTCCGGATTCCCCTCCGAGATAAGGATATATTCCTTATTCTTTGGCGGTCTATTCGCAAGGAATATTTCCATTTCCGAGATCGGCGGGAAAGAGGAAATATTCCGGTTTCATCTGTTGTAACGGACTGGGCTTGTGATGGGCCTAGATCGGTAGCCGAGGTGGGCTTTCAGCGAGATCCCGAGCTCGGCCCAATGTTTTCGGGCCGACTTATCCTCGATCCGAACCATCGTAAACCGGTCTTGATTGAACCGATCTCGGTTCGAACCGAGTTAAACCAGGGGGTGCTAATCCCCCCTCTAACAATTGGTCCCCCCCTCAGTTCGGCGAGGGAGTTTATGAGTTCGGTGAATTTTTGGGGAGTATTCTTTAGCTCGGTTAAAACTGAGATCGGTACGATCTGATCAGATTCTATTTCGAGTGCGGCGGATTTTTAGGTTCGGCGAATTTTGAGTCCGGCGAACTTCTTTCGAAAGTGAAGATCGGAATTCTCGCGGTTTGACTAGTCTATTGAATTTTGAATTCGGCTGATTTTTCTCGGGTTGTTGAGCTCTGATATATTTGAAGTCGTACATAATACGAACCTCTCGAATTTATCGTACACAGTGGTGCCGTAAATTGTACGGTCTTAGCCGGGTGAAGAGGATAAATTCGACTGAACCTGCTCGAGGTCGGCAATCCCTATCGTATATCGGCTTACTGCTTTTGCGATTGTTGAGAAATCGGCTTACTTGTTTTTGCGACTGTTGAGAAATCGGCTTACTAGTTTTGCGACTGTTGAGAAGTCGGCTTAGATTTGCGAGGAAGGACGTTCGGCTTGACCCTAGAGTTTAGTTTAAGAGTACGTGAACAGCTCATCTTAATATGCTCTAGGTTTCTCACATTGAATCCGAGTGTGCGAGACGGGCTCGGCTTATTTGGCTCGGATAATCTGAGAAGTTGGTGCGAGACTGATCTCGGCTTTGAATGTGGAAAGTGTATTATCCATTGCACCATGAGGATGCGTGCGAGCTAAGCTCGGCTTTATCAGATCGTCTGGCCAGGACGTTGATGTGTAACCGTTGGTGGTTGAAAATGCGAACTGTTGAAGTTCGGCAAACATAAAGTTTAACTTAGAGAATACGAACAGTTGGAGTTCGGCAAACGAAAAGTTTGACTTAGAAAATACGAACTGTTGGAGTTCGGCAAACTAAAAGTTTGGCTTAGAAGATACGAACTGTTGGAGTTCGGCAAACGAAAAAGTTTGACTTAGAAAATACGAACTGTTGGAGTTCGGCAAACTAAAAGTTTGACTTAGAAAATACGAACTGTTGGAGTTCGGCAAACTAAAAGTTTGACTTAGAAAATACGAACTGTTGGAGTTCGGCAAACTAAAAGTTTGACTTAGAGGATACGAACTGTTGGAGTTCGGCAAACTAAACGTTTGACTTAGAAAATACGAACTGTTGGAGTTCGGCAAACTAAAAGTTTGACTTAGAGGATACGAACTGTTGGAGTTCGGCAAACGAAAAGTTTGACTTAGAAAATACGAACTGTTGGAGTTCGGCAAACTAAAAGTTTGACTTGGAAAATACGAACTGTTGGAGTTCGGCAAACATAAAGTTTGGCTTAGAAAATACGAACTGTTGGAGTTCGGCAAACATAAAGTTTGGCTTTGAAGGTTCGAACTATTGGAGTTCGGTAGAATGCCTTGGTAAAATTTTATTAATGTTATAGCTGCGCCTTGTGAGGGCTGCCTACGTACCTTCGAAAGAAGGATCAAGCCATTCGTAGTTCATCATAAGATGGCTTTGCGAGCTGTGGAAGCTTCATCTTACTTAGTCGTTTCTTGACTGTTAATTCCGAGGTCGTGTTACACATCCTCTCGAGTTCATTGTGCACACAATTGGTGCCGTACATAATACGGTCTTAGCCGGGGTGTAGAGAATGAACTCGATCTTACGACCTGCTTCTAGGTCGGCGATCGTCGATTGATCGGCTTAGTTCCCATATTGGATCTGAGTGTGCGAGACAGACTCGACTTATTTGGCTCAGACAATCTGGGAATTGCGTCATCCGGCTTATAATTTGCGAATGTTGAGAATTCGGCTTACTATTTTGCAAATCGAATCCGAGTGTGCGAGACGGACCCGGCTTACTTGGCTCGGATGATTTGGGAGTCGTTTTAGACTGTAGTGCAGACTCTAGAGTACGGCTTCAATATGAGGTTGACGAGCTGAAATTCTGAATCTGATGAGCTTGAATTATGTACGAAAAACTCATCTGAACTGAAACTACTCTGAAATTCTGAAGTTCTGAATGAAGAACTGAAACTGTGAAGTTCTAAATCTGAAGAACTGAAGCTGTGAAGTTCTGGATCTGAAGAACTGAAGCAGTGAAGTTCTGAATCTGAAGAACTGAAGCTGTGAAAACCAATCTGAACCGAGACGAGTTGAAACTGATAAACCATTCTGAACTGAAACTGATAAACCGTTAATTGGACAAATCATGTCATAATGAGCGTGTTGTAGCTCGGTAGAAGATGTAGCTCTGTTGGAGAGTGTATTGTCACTTGATAGAGGAGAAAGCTTGATAGCGAGAGCGTAGCTAGGTAGAAGAGCGTCTTTTTTTTTTTTTTTTTTTTTTTTTTTTTTTTTTTTTTTTGCGAACTGTGCGCGTTCGGCTTTTTGAGTTCGGCGAACTGCTGGAGTTCGACGAATTTTTAGAATTCGGCGAACTGCTGGGGCTCGGCTCATTTTTTGATTTCGGCGAGCTGCTGGAGTGCGGCGAATTTTTTGAGTTCGGCGAACTGCTGAAGTCCGTCTTTTCTTTTCTCTGTTTTTTTTTTTTTTTTTTTTTTTTTTTTTTTTTTGAAGATGCAAACTTTTTGAGTTCGGCGATCTTTCAAATTCGGTGAACTTTCGAGTTCGGCGAACTGTTGGAGTTCGGCTTTTGAGTTCGACGAACAAGGTCGGCGAACTGTTGGAGTTCGGCTTTTGAGTTCGACGAACAAGGTCGGCGAACTGTTGGAGTTCGGCTTTTGAGTTCGACGAACAAGGTCGGCGCGATTCCTGACTGCGAACAAGGTCGGCGCGATGCCTGACTGCGAGCAAGGTGGGCGCGATGCCTGACTGCGAGCAAGGTCGGCGCGATGCCTGACTGCGAGCGGGGTCGGCGCGATGCCTGACTGCGAGCAAGGTCGGCGCGATGCCTGACTGCGAGCAAAGTCGGCGCGATGCTTGACCGCGAGCAAGGTCGGCGCGATGCCTGACCGCGAGCAAAGTCGGCGCGATGCTTGACCGCGAGCAAGGTCGGCGCGATGCCTGACTGCGAACAAGGTCGGCGCGATGCCTGACTGCGAACAAGTTCGGTGCATTGCCTGACTGCGAGCAAGGTCGGCGTGATGCCTGACTGCGAGCAAGGTCGGCGTGATGCCTGACTGCGAGCAAGGTCGGCGTGATGCCTGACTGCGAGCAAGGTGGGTGCGATGGCGCTAGAAGGAGGGGGTCCTCCTCCGGTTGTCGGTAACTCAATGTCGGTTGGATTGAGTTCGTCAGCCCGAGGGTTTTGATCATCGTTTTCTGTGCCGTTGATGTCGACTACGGAGGTGTTGGCTCGAAGGGTCATCACCGAACTCAATCGACGATATCCGAAAGTACTGCTCTAATCTTCCCCACAGTCGGCGCCAATTGTTGATCCGTAAATCACACAAAAAGGGGTAAAACAGTACTTTTAATCGGAATCTCGTTTATTGATCTAAGTCGGCGGTTACAACAGAGTTTAAGTAAGAAGGCAAAGACAAAAGACTTGAGATCGGTAATGAGCTCTCTTGTATTCTCTGTCTCTGCGGAAGTTGTGGATGTGTTGATGAATGAACCTTCTCCTCTATTTATATTGTCTTGAGGCGGCTCTAAATGTGAATATTCCCTTCTCCTTGCTCGATTAGGGAATGGAAATATTCCGGATTCCCCTCCGAGATAAGGATATATTCCTTATTCTTTGGCGGTCTATTCGCAAGGAATATTTCCATTTCCGAGATCGGCGGGAAAGAGGAAATATTCCGGTTTCATCTGTTGTAACGGACTGGGCTTGTGATGGGCCTAGATCGGTAGCCGAGGTGGGCTTTCAGCGAGATCCCGAGCTCGGCCCAATGTTTTCGGGCCGACTTATCCTCGATCCGAACCATCGTAAACCGGTCTTGATTGAACCGATCTCGGTTCGAACCGAGTTAAACCAGGGGGTGCTAATCCCCCCTCTAACATTAAGTGGTCTACTGTGACTGGATTCTTCCCTTTCAAAGTGAGTTTCACAGCTTTTAAACGAGTGTTCATACTAACATCTACACCTGCATTAAGTCATTGCAAGTAGATAACAACCGGTAAGTGGTGATTGATGATTGCATTATAAACATGATGATGGCAGAAAAAGGAAATGAAAACCAAAACATTAACAGCAGAGACCAATTGTATTGCAATCAGCTTGATGAGAGACTCAAAGAGATGCAGGAACAAGCCATACGGTAAATGTTCTATAAAAATTTAGAGATCTTATTTACAAGGAAAGAAAAAGAAAAGGGACTTTCAAGTGCTAAACTCATTCATTCCCATGGACTTTGAATATAACACATTGACCATGTTTCTTCTGGTACAGTGGTGCTTATAGGTGATCAGGTTTCAAATAAGAACTAAACACATTTGTTCTTTATTTATTTCTTTATTTATTTATTTGTGTTCTAAACACTCTCGATGATAACATGATCACCTGGTGACAATCTTTGTTTATTTATTTGTGTAGACAAAACAACAACACATTTGTTTTGATGCTTCATTTACGCATGGAAATCAACAGGAAATATAGTTTTCTGTTTTTGTTCATTTCGGAAGACATTCTGAAATACGTTATATATGTTCCTAAATACGTTTCATTTTCAAGAAAGGATCAGTTTCATCATTTGTTCATTTAGAAAGTCTTTCCGAAATACGTTATATATGTTCCTAAATACCATTCATTTTCAAGAAATTATCATTTTTCATCAATTGTTCATTTCGGAAGACTTTCCGAAATACGTTATATATGTTCATAAATACGATTCATTTTCAAGAAATGATCAGTTTTCATCATTTGTTCATTTAGGAAGTCTTTCCGAAATACGTTATATATGTTCATAAATACGATTCATTTTCAAGAAAGGATCAGTTTTCATCATTTATTCATTTAGGAAGTCTTTCCGAAATACGTTATATATATATGTTCCTAAATACCATTCATTTTCAAGAAATTATCATTTTTCATCATTTGTTCATTTCAGAAGACTTTCCGAAATACGTTATATATGTTCCTAAATACGTTTCATTTTCAAAAAGGATCAGTTTTCATCATTTGTTCATTTAGAAAGTCTTTCCGAAATACGTTATATATGTTCCTAAATACGATTCATTTTCAAGAAAGGATCAGTTTTCATCATTTGTTCATTTAGGAAGTCTTTCCGAAATACGTTATATATGTTCCTAAATACCATTCATTTTCAAGAAATTATCATTTTTCATCATTTGTTCATTTCAGAAGACTTTCCGAAATACGTTATATATGTTCCTAAATACGTTTCATTTTCAAAAAGGATCAGTTTTCATCATTTGTTCATTTAGAAAGTCTTTCCGAAATACGTTATATATGTTCCTAAATACGATTCATTTTCAAGAAAAGATCAGTTTTCATCATTTGTTCATTTATGAAGTCTTTCCGAAATATGTTATATATGTTCCTAAATACGTTTTATTTTCAAGAAAAGATCAATTTTTATCATTTAGGAAAGCTTTCCTAAATACGTTATATATGTTCCTAAATACGTTTCATTTCCATAAATGACCAATGAAAAAGTCTTTCCGAAATACGTTATATATGTTAAAACCTGATGTAGTTATATATGTTCCTAAATGTGTTCATTTCAGAAGTCTTTTCGAAATACGTTATATATGTTCCTAAATACGATTCATTTTCAAGAAATGATCATTTTTCATCATTTGTTCATTTCAGAAATCTTTCCGAAATATGTTATATATGTTCCTAAATACGTTTCATTTTCAAGAAATGATCATTTTTCATCATTTGTTCATTTAGGAAGTCTTTCCGAAATACGTTATATATGTTCCTAAATACGTTTCATTTTCAAGAAAGGATCAGTTTTCATCATTTGAATCTTTCTTTATTTCTTTGTTTAGACAAAACAACAACAAATTTGTTCTGATGCTTCATTTACGCATGAAAATCAACAGGAAATATCGTTTTCTGTTTTTGTTCATTTAGGAAAGCTTTCCTAAATACGTTATATATGTTCCTAAATACGTTTCATTTCCAGAAAGGATCATTTTTCATCATTTAGAAAGACTTTCTTAAATACGTTATACATGTTCCTAAATGGTTCCTAAATACGTTTCATTTCCAGAAAGGATCATTTTTCATCATTTATGAAAGCTTTCCTAAATACGTTATATATGTTCCTAAATACGTTTCATTTCTAGAAAATATCAATTTTCATCATTTAGGAAGGCTTTCCTAAATACGTTATATATGTTCCTAAATGGTTCATAAATACGTTTCATTTCCAGAAATGATCATTTTTCATTATCTTTCTTTTGTGTAGTCAAACAACAACACATGTTCTGATGCTTCATTTACGCATGATAATCAACAGTTAATATAGTCTTTTAGAGTTTTTTTGTTTCTTGTTCATTTACGAAGGCTTTCATAATTTAGTTATATATGTTCCGAAATGGTTCCTAAATACGTTTCATTTCAAGGAAATTATCATTTTTCATCATTTGTATATTTCTTTCTAAATACGTTTAGGAAGGCTTTCCTAAATACGTTATATGTGTTCCTAAATACGTTTCATTTCCAGAAATGATCATTTTTCATCATTTAGGAAGATTTTCCTAAATACGTTATATATGTTCCTAATACGTTTCATTTCCATAAAATATCATTTTTCATCATTTAGGAAGGCTTTCCTAAATACGTTATATATGTTCCTAAATATGTTTCATTTCCAGAAAATATCAATTTTCATCATTTAGGAAGGCTTTCCTAAATACGTTATATATGTAGGACAACTTCCTAAACTTGAGAAGTTATATAAATGAACAAAAAAATTCTCATTTATACGTTTTAGGAAGGCCTTCTTAAATGGGTAAGACGGCTTCCTAAATATTTACAGATAACTGAATTAATATATTTTTACAGAATAATCAGACTTTCATCGAGTATGTAGTTCCAATAACACATAACCATGACTAAAACCAAAAATTAATCGTGTTTAGAATGACTGCGTAAAAATATAGTAAGTTGCACATCAGTTTTCAACAACACGTTAAATTATTCATCACAACAGTTGCACAATTAAAATCCATGAACAATTTGAAGCTCTAAGCGGTTTTTAACAGTCGGTCGGTTCTGTTTTTTTGTTTGTTCTTCTCTGAAACTCAAGTCGGTTAATTCCGGTTTAAGCGTGAGTTTCCGTTTATGGATCTGAGCGAAGCGTTTGGAGCTAGATCCGGCGGTGGGCCGTGCCGAGAGGTGGTGACCGGACTGGAATCGCTCAATTTCAGCGAAGAAATTCGACAATTGGTGACGATGCCTCCGGAGAATACCGGCTCATTCACGGCTTTGCTGCGATCGAAGCAGATTCAAGATCCATATGCTTCAACATCTCCTCAACAACAATTGAATGCCCATTCTCTGCTGCAATATAAAGAGGAGTCTCTCCTTCAAGATTCTGCTTTGACAACAAATCTCTCAACTCTTGGCCGTCTCCATCGCAACAACCTCGAATCAGTTCTTTAACTTTTCCCAAGTTCCCGGTTCGAGCTGCAATGTGAAGAGGCGAATCTCCTCTTTTTCCTGGTGACTCATTCTTCTTCCTCCTCTCACCAATAAAACTCAGTTGCCTCTCCATCACCACACGGAAGCTTTTCTGCTTCTCTAAAAGCCCACCATGAAAACTTTTCTGCCTCTCCATTGATGCTTTACCAAAACTCGGAAGTTTCTCCATAACTCCACGTTTCTGATTCTCCACGGTCACACCTCGAAAACTCTGTTGCTTCTCCATTGATCTTCCGAGCCTGCTTGGCTGATGATTCTCTACATTCACACCTTGGAAACTAACCTGTTTCTCTAAAGCTCTCGCCATTCTCGGTTGATTATTCTCCACACATCGAAAACTCTGTTGTTTCTCCATGGATTTCTTCTGATTCTCGCGAATCAGGCCACGGAGCTTCTCCATTTCGCAGATACATCGTGTTCTCAGGCGACCGTTACCAGAGTCGCCGGAGATATCCCTCCTCCCACTCTTCACCCTTTCGGGAGATTGACTTTTCCTTCTAACCCGCTCCTCTTGGACCGCGCCGCTCGTTTCTCGGGGATTGCTACAGAGCAAAACGGAAATATCTCCGGTGACTCCGCCGTACCTTCGGATTCCAGCGCGAATCTAGACAGAGTCAAGGCCGAGCCTGATGAGACCGATTCATCTCAGCGGTTGGTTTCTTATCCAATGGTGGAGAACCAGAACTCTTCTGGCAAGAGTAAAGAGCGCGAGAAGAAGGTGAAAACCAGTTCTTCGCGAATATGGCGTCGGGAAAGCTTCGAGATCAGAGAATGACAAAATATCTAGCTCCATGAACAATTTGTCGGTGATCCAAAGATGAGAACGTTTTTCCGGCTAGATGAAAAATGGCGTCGGGAAAGGGATTTTTTTTTATTTGTGTTTGTTCAAGATTAAATGAGTCTTTTTCCTTTTTAATGAATGCTAGTTTTGGGATTTTTATCCTTGTGTGCTAAATTATTGAACTTTAAGTTTTTTGGTGCTATTTTGTAGAATTGCCCTTAGATGTATAAGTGTAAAGTTAACTTCTATCGCCCTTTTTCTGGTTAGAGTTGTGATTAATCATGATAAACGCTTTGAAACATGTCTATTTTTTCACGCCCCCTCCACTAATTTCATTTATCATTATAGATGAATTAGCCAAAAATATCCACAATTTTTAGATGGAAGTTTCTTTGTTTTTGGTAAAATGAATGAAAATTCCTTGAGATTTAAGAAATAAAATTTGATGTCATCGGTTGTTGACGATTTTAACGGAAGATTTTCAATATTTCTCTCTATAATTTTAATTATTCTGTATTACATCATTCGATGCTAAAATATATGTATTTTTGCACCAACCTTTGATATAGCTTCTAATGTTGGTTCTCATTAGATGCTTATTTTTCAAGTTTTGGGTTTATCTAACGAAATTAAGAATGCTGGTACATTTTATAATGCATTTGCATGTATGTACCAAATTTTTATTACTATTTATTTGTTGTTAGACTAATGTATAATGTTTCTAATGTGATATATATAGTTATATATTTTTGTTTTCTCGCTATGATGACCCGCATGCATGATTAGGACTAATGATTTTTTTAATCACTAGATAAAAAATGTACTTTCTTAAACAAATCACGTAAGCTGGCTAGCTTATCCAATTAGGTTTCTAAATAATACTATAACATGACGATAATTAAATTAAAATTTGATTCCTCTAATGGTCAAAATTTTAAAATATACGTATGCATCATATCTAGATCGATGTGCTTGATCAGCTTCATAATATATCTCCATGTTCTTTGTTTTGATATGATACTATGGTAGATGATGACCTTTGCATGGAAGTACGTTTAAACTGATGCACGACAGCACAAGAAAGCTAAATTTTGACTGTATACCCAATTGGGCAGTGGTTATGAATTATAGTGATTAACACATCAATTACTTAACGTGTATACATCGGTGTAACACTTTAAGATCGAACCAAAGAGATTAAGAGTAACCATGATACTATTGGGCTAACTATCTCATTTACCTCGTCGAATTGATTTTGCTTTTAGCTTAATCTTATCAAATAAATCACATATCTCATTTACCTCGTCGAATTGATTTAACATCAAATTATCATTATTAGGACTAGGAGAGATATCTCTTCATACCGCACAATTAATTACCGTATTCTGAATATTCCTACTTTGTCTCAAGCTAAGCTTTAAATAAGTGTAACTGTGTAATTTAGTTAATTAGATCTATATAATTATTGTATCATGCAAAGTAATCCACAATTTGTCGAAGAACCTCACGTGGACAAAATCAACCATGATACTATTGGACTAACTAGAGTCCACTAAAAAGCTCATTTTATTTTCAAATCTCCCTTCAGAGGCCCAATACGAGAGCAACCGTTCCTATATGTTAGCCGCTGGTTATATTTTTCCGTTCCTATATGTTAGCCGCTGGTTATATTTTTTTTCTCTTAAATTCTTGTAAGATCTAGAGCTGTATAATTCGTTGGTACTCCGATAATGAGCATCATTTATGTAAAGCTAATCAATTATATAAAATTGGCGGTTACAAAAAGAAAAAAAGTATATAAAGTTGGCAAAATGTACATGAAACATTGTTAAATAGATTTTGGAGAAGGGGTTTTGTTAATAAGATTGGTAAACATGACCAAAGTAGTGTTTTTAAATGCATGGCTATCACGCCCACATGGATGTGGTCCGGTGGTAGAAAGAATTGTGTGGAGTGTTATTCCATTTTACCCGGGTTCCATCCGTTTTGAAAACAAAAATATATCTATATGGAAAGTCTGGTCATGTGCTTCGGCTCAGACAATTTACTTACTATTCCGATAACATCTGATCTGACTATCTCCGAAAAATATTTTAAATTCGGAACTGACCAGATCAGCCGATAGAATATATATAAAAAAATTCTTAATTCACTTTGTAAAGTATCTATTTTATCCTTCATCCATATGTTCTTGAGAATGTAAATTAAATATGTAGTTTATTAATTAATGATCGACGACCCTGAGTACTACAAGCGGTGATAGTTTAGTTAGTTTGGTAAGGGTATATGTCTTATTTGACTTTGAGTTCGACCTCGTTTAGCCACCTAGTCATGATGAAACTTACAAACTATATACCTAAACCTGGTTGTTGGATCTCTTAAAAACTAATCTGAACTTAAAAAGCATGAGATCACTTCTGGATTTATCAAAAAAAAAAAAAAAAAACTACAAACCTTATAAATTCGGGCAACATTATTTTTTGTAATTATTATTATAAACACAATAGAAATGAGCCGCCCTCGTGTAAACATAATATGAGCATAACGTAGCAGCGTACGTTAAGTCCAAAAATGGATCCCACAATAATGAAATCGGAAGAAAAAGGAAAATGTCGAAATTGTCCCTAATACTATCACTGTGCAGAGAAAATTCCAAAGCGGTATCACGTGGAAAGCAGAGGGACAAAAGGGACAATAAGCAATACGTGTCATCATTTACGTAAACCTAAAGTCAATTCTTAACGGTCCAGCCACCCACTACCGACCAAGGGTCCCACTTTTTTGTTCTCATCATTTGCTTCTTCCCGCGTATATATGACGTGTATACGTACGTACGCATATAGCATTTATATAAGATCATATAATATTTACGTCACTATCGAGAAAACATATTTTATTTATGTATGATCGACCATTCGATTTTTTTTTTCATTTTTTTTGTTCTTATCTTAAATTTCGAATCTGGCTCGTTTTTAATGTAGTAACTCAGCGTGAAGTGCATGCTGTAACGTGTAATCTATATATAGTTTTGTGGAGATGATTATTAATCGATGAACTAATTTGGTCTCATCATTTTCGTTAAAATTTGATTCTCTGATTATCCTTATAATTAGGAGTTTGATGTTATTGTTTGAGCTTTTGCTTTTTGATTTTGTAAGTAACATCTATGTTTCCCTTGGTTTAATAAGAATCTCATACGTTATAAAAAGAAAAAGATTATCTCTGATTTAGGATTCGATTTTTTCAATTCTTTATGTTATACTATATAATTTAAAGTTTTATTAGATATTTTTTTACCACAAAGAATTCAGTATCGACCTTTTATTTTCTTATTTCCAAGTTGATTATAATATGTAAAAAGTTGATCCAAAAAATACTCCACGACTCTTCTCGGGCCAATCACAGACACACACCTTTTCTCATCCGATTTTTATACTATCTTTTAGCCTAATCTTTTATATTTTTAATGTTTTTCATATCCTATACAAAATTTCAGCTACATGATTGTGGTCTAGTGGTAGGAAAAATTGTGTCGGATGTTATCCTATTTCACCTGGATTCGATCCATTTTAAAAATAAAAACACATTCATGTAACAGACAATCCAACTACTTTTGTCATTAGTTGGAAATTATTCTAAACTCAGGGATATGCAGTGCGCTGGCCCTCATCATTCAATAAAATATATATAAAAAAAGAGCAAAAAAAGCAAAATTTCAACTATAAAATCACACTAGTTGTCTTGTATCTTGGAATTTTCTCCTATAACTACAAGTGCAATCTCTCTCTCTCTCTCTCTCTCTCAACATATTATTTATCTATCCTTGATCATGTAAGAGAGTGTCTAGTAATAAATCAGATAGTTCCCCTAAACCCACTTCGAACGTCGTCATCGTCTTTGGAAACGTACGAATCTCCATGGACGGCGAAGAAGCATCAGGGGACGTGTCAGGCGCAATGAAGAGAGAAAGACCATACAAAGGGATAAGGATGAGGAAATGGGGAAAATGGGTGGCGGAGATTCGAGAACCAAACAAGCGTTCAAGGCTATGGCTCGGCTCTTACTCTACTCCCGAAGCAGCTGCGCGTGCGTACGACACGGCGGTGTTTTACCTCAGAGGACCAACCGCTACGCTCAATTTCCCGAAGCTTTTGCCGTGCACCGAGATATACTACGCCGAGGACATGCCGGCGGCCACGATCAGAAAAAAGGCGACGGAGGTCGGAGCTCGAGTAGACGCGACTCGTAAGGTGGTGCAGAACAACAAACGCCGCCGCGTTTTTAGTGAAAAGGGAGATTATGACGGCGGGTTATTGGAGCGGGTTGACTTGAACAAGTTACCCGAGCCGGAAAATCCGGATGATGATACGGTGGGAAAATAGATCGAAAAATAAAATATCTTATAACGGCAGCTGTTGCTACCGTGCGCCGGGGGATGGGTTATGATAAGCGTGGTTATAGAGTGAATCCTCTGTTTTTTTCTTGTATTGAAAATTTATCCCGAATACTCTGTACATAATTCTTACTTTTTTTAGTAGCTAATTATGAATTTCGTGTTAATTTCAATCAATTGTTTGATACACACTAGAATATCAACTCAACGAATGTCTAATCTGCATATCATAATCACATCACGCTATTTAAAGTTCATGAATATACAAAAGAAGTTCGTGTGTTGTAACTTGTAAGGTTGGATCGAAATTAGTCGTTGAAAGTTTTTTTTTTTTTTCTTTTTCTTATCGACCTTTGAATCTCAATAAAAAAAATTTCCATTTAAAAAAGGTTTTACCAACTAAAAAAATATATTTTAAAACTAGGTTTTCATTAATCGTATCGTAATAATAATAAGCTATATATTAAAACTACCATTTATAAATGTTATTCTATATATGTTTATTAAAATTCTAGGTTTTATACAAATTTTTTTGTCTGATAACAACAAAAATGTGAATTGTTTTCGGTCGACTGTTTTTTTTTTCTTTTTCAAAAATTAAAAAAAAATATATATATATATATATATATATTCACGTAATTTAGAAAATTACTCATTCTACTCTCTTTTTTTGAAAATTCTGGCGGATCTACTTGTTCATTTTGGTCTATCACGAACTTATTACACAAACTATAATAATATATTTTGTACTTATATATACTTTACAAGCAAATTATTTATGGATAAGTTTGTAGAAGCTAGGTTTTGATGGGCAAGTTTTAATGGACAAAAATTTATATATCAAAACAGTATAGACAACTTTTGATATCGTTTTAGAAAAGTGGTAGATTCACGAGATTTTCTAAAAAAAAGAACGTACAAAGATTAAGAAACCCAAATCATTTTAATCAAACAAAACCTCATCAATGAAACTGTAGACTTAGTCATTTCAAGGAATATACATACAGTGGTAGATCTAGAAAATATGATTAGTGGTGGCAAAAATATAACATAAAAATAATTAAAAATGTTATACTAAATTCGAAATAAAATCCAACAAATGTGATGACAATAAAAAAAACTTTTACAAAAGTACCCTACACTTATTTATCATCTAAAACATTTTTATCACATTTTTATTTGTAACATATTCAAATGAGGAAGAAAGAAAGAGAAAGCAAAATTAGGGTTTTTATTTAATTTGTAAAGATTAGTTAATAATCAATTGATTAGAGTTTTTAAAATAAAATAAAAAATGTTAGGTAGAATTTTTGGCTTAAATCAGAAAAAAGTTATGTAGTGGCAAAAAAAAAAAAAATTTAGTGGTGGCATAAATTGTTTTTTAAAACAAGTACTAATAAAAAAACATTTTGAGTGGTGGCACTTGCTCCGACCCTGTGAACTCGCCATGGGCATTCGGGTATTCGGATTGGTTCTGGGTATTTCGGTTCTCAAGGTTTTGGAACCAAACAGGTACCGAATTGATTTCGGTTCGGTTCCGGTTTGGTATCTATCGGTTCCGGGTCGGTTTGGGTATTAAAATGAAGAACCGTAAAATACCCGAAAAAATTCGGTTCTTAAACGGTTCGGGTATTATATACCCGAAATCACTTAAAAAAGAACCGAAATGCAAAAAAAAAAACCAAAATCTGACTTAGTATCCAAAATGCACAAACCAAAAACATAAACAAACAAGTTTGTAATCCATAAAACTAGTTGCACAAGATTAAAAGCAAAAGTATAACATGAAAACATAAAGCATAAGGCTAAACAGTTTCTACAAAGTAATAGAAATGAAGTCAATTTTGTATTTAAACAATCAAAAACTAAAATCCCCAAATCGATTTCATTTATTAAAAACCCTAAATTCACAAATCGATTTCTAATTAGTCACGGCACTTGATAATTCGTAGTAAAAACGAAAAACAAAAAGGAAATGAAATCGATTTCGTATTCAAACCGAAGAAAACAAGTAAACAAGAAACCCTAATCTTCTTTTCCAATTTGAAAGTATTAAGAGATGGAGATAGATGAGAAGGAGATGGAGCAGAAGCGTACCTGTGATTTGTTTCTCGACGTCGTGGACGGTGCAGCCGGCGAAGACACGCAACGGCTCCGGGAGGTTTGAGATTTCATATTTTTTTTTAATGTGAAAGACCTAAGAAGAGAAAGAAAGAGATTAAGAGAAGTTTAAGAGTTTGGTCGAGAGAGAGAGAGTGAAATAGGTTGTATACGTGTGTATAGTTTAGGGTATATGTCTTTTTTTTGCTACTTTTGTTTTGTGTGTATTTATATATTTATGTATTTTATGTATATGTATATAATATAGATTATATATATAATATAATTATATACAATTTAATTTCGGGTATTCGGTTCGGTATTTCGGTTCTCGGGTAATACCCGGATCTGAACCGATACCCGTGGATCCTAAAAAAATATCCAATGGGTATTATGCCAATAACCGAAACCGAACCGAACCGGAAATTTTGGGTCGGTTCTGGTTCGGTATTTCGGTACCGGTTTTTATGTCCAGGCTGACTGTGAACCGTAGATCCGCCACTGGGTACATATCTAAAGCAAAACACAAAACAAATTAAGAGAAAAACAAAACTGGGAAAAAAACGAAACAACGAGCTCGGAAAATTCCAGGAGCTAACAGAACACATAAGATCCAATTAAGAGAAAAACAAAAAAAAATGCCTTTATCGATATTACGGTTGCGTAATTTTATCGGTAGGTCTCAAGAGGGTTTATCTTCCCTTATTGGTGTTATTTGTGCTTGTTGATCCGAGTTTTTTTCTTCTCAAAAATCCTCTGCCTCTTTTCTTTCTAATTTCGTTTCTGTTATTGTAAACTCTTTATTTAGTTAAACGATGTGTTTTGTTCTCAGAGGCGAATCCAGAAATAATTTTTATTGGGGGCACATATATTAAATTAATAAATAATAAATAAAATACTAAAATATAGTTTCATACAAAAAATACGAAATAAAATATTTATGTATGTTTAAGTGATTTAGTTAAAAAAACAAAAATAATTTTTAAGATTTGAGTTGTTTTTATTTTTATTTATGTTAAATAGATAGTTTTAATTTATTATTTTAGATTTTTTCTAATTTTTTTAATAAGTTAATTGAACAATCAAAAGAACGGGAGCATAATCTTAAAATTTTATGGGTGCATAATTTAAATTATCTAAAAATTACACTAATGTTTAAAAAAACAATGGGTGCATGTTCATATAGGAGTGTCAAAATGGGTCATGGATCGATCCAATTTGACCCATGACCCTAATGGATCAATTTTTTACCATAATGGGTTGATGGGTCAAATGGGTCGTGGGTCATGGATCAAATGGGTCAATTTGTAATGGGTCATAGGTCAAATGGGTGACCCGTTTGACCCATCATCATGATATCATCATACATAATTATGACATCATCAAGACATTATTATGACATCATCATGACATCATAACAATATTACATATAATATCATCATTTTTTCTCAAAAAGCAATAATCCATAATTTTCTCGCTAAAAACATGATTTCACATTTTCCCGCCAAAAACGCGATTTCACATTTTCCCGCCAAAAATGCGATTTCGCGTTTTCCCGCCAAAAATACGATTCCGAGATTTTCCGCCAAAAACGCGATTCCGAGATTTCCCGCCAAAAAACGTAATTTCACATTTTCCAGCCAAAAACATGATTTCACATTTTCCCGCCAAAAACGCGATTTCACATTTTCCCGCCAAAAACGTAATTTCGCATTTTCCCGCCAAAAACGTGATTTCGCATTTTCCCGCCAATAACGAGATTTCGCGTTTTCCCGTCAAAAACGTAATTCCGAGATTTCCCACCAAAAACGTGATTCCGAGTTTTCTCGCAAAAAACGTAATTTCACATTTTCCCGCCAAAAACGTGCACAGTGCACCCTCTCCCACCTCTGTAGCTTCACCCCTGTTTGTCCTCAGTTAGTTGTTAGCACGAAAGAATGAGGTCGTTGCACAACGGAATCATATGTGCAACACAAGATGGACTTAACCCATAAACATTACAATGTGAAAAGTAGCTGATGTGGCGCGACGTGAGTGGAGTTGAAAGAGTCAGCTAAATCGTATCAAAGTATCTCAAATCTAAAGAAAAAGAGATGTCACGAAGGGAAACGGAAGATTCTCAACTTGAGGAATTGGAGAGTATATAAGGCTTGTAACACCTAAGGGTTAGGGTTAGCCGTCGAGATCAGAATGGGAGAATAAAAGTGTTCAAGAGTTCTTGGGTAAATTAGAAATTGGTCAGTGATACGTCTAGTTGAGACATTGCGTAAATCTGATTAAACAACTTGTAAAAAGTGTGTTTAAGCGATTTTTAATAAAGCAAATAGAGAATTTGCAAAATCTATCCAATCATTATTTGGTGTCTTGTGTTCTTGGTTTTAGATTAGTCATTTAGCACCGTTAGTGTGTCTAGGGGTTTACTTGCAATATTCAATACGTTTCATTCTAACATACAGCTAATTTTTTGTAAGGTATACAGTATTTAGTTTTTTTGGGTTAAATTTCAGATCTCAAGGCTAAAGTCAACAGTGAAAGTGGCTCGAGTGACCTGAAAGTCTCGTCTCTTCAAGCGGTCTCGGTGCATATGCGGCGATCAATCATTCGACACATTCACTACAAGAATGAACACATATTCCGACGGTCACTATCATCGATGAGTCGTCGGAATCGAAAAACTCCGGCAATTTTTCGACGACTGCAAAACCCTCAGAATCAAAGCCTCGGAAAATAAGGTTTCTCAAAAAATTGTCGGAAACAGAGTGTTCTCAGAAATTTGTCGGAACGCGTTTACGAAAACTACTCGGAAATTGGCTATCAATTCCAACGGAAGTACACCGGCGACCATCAAATTTGTCGGGGATGCATCGGAATTTTTCCGAGAAGTTTCCGAGGAAATCTATTTATTTAAAAAAAAAATTTAATTATGAAATATATACATGCACATGTTTGTATCTTCCTCCTCGCAAAATATATCCAGATTTTTTTCTTTCTGATTTTAAGCATAACCCAGATTTGGTATTTGGGTGTTCTAATCTCAAAGCAAAACCCAGATTTGCTGTCGTGGTGTATCGAATCTCAAAGCAAAAACCAGATTTGCCGTTGTCTCATCACCGGATTCCAACTGTCGTCTTCATCGCCAGATTCCAAGCCGTCGTCGTCATCACCGGATTTCAAGCCGTCGTCGTCATCACCAGATCCAAGCCGTGAGGAAGAGAAGAACTGGAGAGAGAGAGAGAGAGCTGATCCAATAGAAGAACGTGGAGAGTGAGAGAGAGCTGATCCACCGACTCATTACCTCCTCCATGTATATGTCCATTTCCGACGGTGGCACCTCTCGATAATTTCTCGGACATTTTTTCCGACGATTTTACAGGAATATTACCGACGTAATACCCACAAATTAATCTCTCGGTACTTTCCGATAATATTTCGACAAAATTCCCGACTATATACCGAGAATCAACTATCGTCGGAAATTACCGAGAATTTTCCGACAAAAGTTCTGACTATTTCCCGAGACACAAATATCGTTGGAAATTACCGAGAATTTTCCGACTAAATATCATCTCATCGGAAATTGGCCGATGAATTGTCAGAATTTTGTTGAAAATTTCTGACAATGGATGTCCTCGGAAATTGTCATCGGAAATTGAGCAGTTTTCTTGTAGTGATTGGTCTAAACCGAGAAGAAGAGACGTGTTGCATTGTAGCAGTGGGTTTGAAGCGGAGGGTTTTGGAAAACCCTATACCCTCCGCATGAGAAAGAGTGGTTCGAGCAGTGGCGGTTGTACTGTTCATAAGGTGGGGGCAAGTACCACCACTCAATTTTTTTTATTTATTAGTAATTGAATAAAAAAAAATCATGTCACCACTAAAAAAAAAAAAATTACCCCAATAATGTTTTTTCTGATTTAAGCCCAAAAGCCTACCTGACAATTTTTTTCTCTCTATTTTATAAATAAGTCAATGTTGTTATAAAATAATCAAAAATTTAAAATACTAATCAATTAATTATTAACCAATTTTTATAAATTAAAACCCTAATTTTTTTTTCAATTTTGCTTTCTCTTTCTTTCTTCCTCGTGCTTGCTTGGAGAGTGGAGACGAAAGGTAAACCTTTTTTTCTTCTTAATTTTACAAACTCGAAAATGATGATATATTTACGAACTAGGTGTGCTGACCATGTGTATAATCGAGAATTAGAAGAAAAAAAATAAAAGGTAATCTTCCTAAGTTAATCGTTTACCTATTAACTTAGATACCTATTACCACAAGTCCTAATTCACATAATAAGGTATCTAAGTTCATTTTCTCCTAATTCTCGTCAATCTTTTTTTTAAAAAATTTCTTATAATTTGTTCTTTTATTAAAGCATCTTTCACATTCTTTGGTTTACAGGTCTGAAATTAGTTTTAACTTTATCGGTTGCCACTGTAAGTGTTAAAAGATGTTTTTCTGCAATGAAACTAGTGAAGACAGTTGTACGCAACCGAATTAGAAATCATTTTCTAAGTGATTGTCTGGTTTACTTTGTTGAAAAAGAATTGTTTGAATTTGTTACAAATGAAAAAGTGATAAAAAAAGTTTCAGATGATGAATGAACGTATGGTACTTTTGTAGAAGTTTTTTCATTGTCATCACATTTGTTGGATTTTATTTCAAATTTTACATAACATTTTTAATTTTTTTTAATTTTTTTATTATGTTATATATTTTTGCCTCCACTGATTATATTTTCTAGATCCGCCACTGATTTTGGGTATGTGATCGGTGAGGCGATAGCTAAAACTACAGTGGGAGAGTTGCAAGATCATGGCATGGGGTGGGCGGCTTTGCAAATAAGTAAGATGTTGAGATCGTTGACGAAATGAAGACTATATATAGAACTTATACAGGGGATTGGGCTCGAAATGTAAAGATCCCAAAATTTATTGGTGGAAGTAGAATGGCTGGTGATTCTATAATTATCTCAAGCTCTCTTAGGTTTGAAGTGTATGATAACGATTTCGGTTGGGGCAGGCAGACCGATCGCAGCTCAAGTTGAACTGGGGAACAGTATAAGTGACAAACTCGTACTTTTTCGGGGGATCGAAGATGGAAGTAATCATGCTACCTTAGAGAATCTGTATCGGTGAGACATCCCAAAAAATATTAATTTTTTTAATTAAATAATTATTTAAAAAAAAAAAAATTGGAACAATCATAAATTGACACATGATTTGAGTGGCTCAATTTTTTTTTTGGTGTCTCACTTCAACTTTCTCTCTCATGATTTTTTTTTTTTTGTATTTGTTTAATGGAAGTTGAGACACCCCCGATACAAATACTCTTATAGTCAGATGTACTTGCGAGTTTATTGGCTGATGTTGAACTTTTGGAGAATGTGACCATTACATGATTGTTTGGTCGAGAAATAAAACATATCTTTTGCTAAAATGCTTGTAATTCTGTTTAAGACATGGGTAGTAGAGAACATAATTTCTCACCCATAAATTTGTTTGATATTTATGAAAATCAAGAATTTGCATACTTAATGTCAAAACCACTATCACGAAATTTGGTTAGATTAATTTATACTTCATCTGTTTCATAAAGAGTGTCATTTTAACATTTTGTTTTTGTTTTACAAAGAGTGTCACTTTGTATTTTCAATGCAAAATTTTTATTAAAAATTCAGTTTTAACCCTAGTGTTTTAATGTATTAATTAGAAAGAGAAATTTTGTTTAGTGTATTAATAAAGAATAATATAAATTTTTTATTAATTTTCTTAATATATGTGAAATGTGTTAAAATGATACTGTTTGTGAAATAGAGGGAGTACTAGTCTTTGTGAATTATCTACCACGCCATAATTAATCTTTCTTGGAAGAAGCAATATGTTATCATTCTCAAAAAGATATTACAATACTTTGGCATAGAGTATTGTAGTTTCCCATCTCTCAACTTTTATTAGATACATTCCCCATTCATGTTTAGTGTAATCCTAATAGATTCGAGCACCATCTTGAAATCTTTGGTACTGATATTTTGGTAATATATAGGTTCAGTGGCACTAATTTTTGTAAAGATTTACAACTTACATAAACTTTAGTTTCATTATCATTCTCACAAGAGGTTACAATAATTTGGGGCTAAAGTATTTATAGATTCTAAAAGCACGATAAAGACTAAAGAGGTTTGCATCAATCTGGATTCTAGAAGTGAATTTGAGCTTGGAGTCAGATGAGATTTTGACACCACTATTGTCGCCACAGGTTGGGTTGTGTAAACGGATAAGATGTAAACATCAATACAGTATTGACAATACTATACGTTCTTAAAAATAGTAATTAATTATAGTGAAATTAATACATTATTAGAACCAAAACTAGGTAAGAAACAAAATGTTAGGGAAGACTTACTGGATCAATGATTTTGATTTTGGATTGGATACATACTAAATTTTAGGAATTTTCAAGGAAATTGAAAGATTTGAGATTATTTATGCAAATTTTGCAGAATTACTGTTACAAAATTCCATAAATGTCGTTTAGGGAATCTTCCCTAAATTATTCATATGTTTGATTAATAAATTTAAGCAATTACTTGTGTTTTCCTTTTATTTTGTTTCTTATTTAATTTCATTTATGGGAATCGTCCCTAAACGACATTTATGGTGGGTTCAGGAAAGCTAATTAATTTGCCAACTCGACCGTACCAAAAGTTTCTTTGTTTGTCTTAACAAACAAAAGTTTCCTTTAATTTAGGTGTGTTCAGAAGTAAAACTTTTTTTTTTTTTTGGTAAACTTTAGAAGTAAAACTTATTTATTTACGTTTACGTTTCCATTTTTTTTTACAAAAATTTCAATAAAACATCTCATTTTGATATAGAGCTGGCTTCGATCATTAATTTTGGCTGGATCCTGGATATACAATTGCGAGATTGTTTGAGAAAAACGATGTGTTACAAGAGCATATAAATTAAATAAGACAAAAAAAAAATATTAGGTGTTTATTTAGGGTTTGTATGCGTGGTTGTCTTTGACTTGAGCATAAAGTATCTTCGTCGACGACAACAAGTGGGGGGAAATTAATCATTTTATTCCTCAACTATTTGCAATTGGCACAAATAATTCTCAACTATCGTGGTTGCAAAACAATTCCCCAACTCATCGTTGACAACGCAAAATCATGATTCAAAAAGTCAAACGTTAATTACCAAATCGGTTTTAACTCCTTCAATACAATTTTGAATGAGGTATAACCATTACCATTGGAAAGCTAACTCAATTTACTATAGATTTGATGAAGAGATCCAAAGCTAAATCCAAAGAAAAGGCTTTCGTACGCGTAGATCTTCTAGACACATATTATTGATGCAAAATCTACTTGTATGGAAGTCTTCCCTTTGAATTTAACTTTAGAGATCTTCATCAAAGTTATATAAAATTGAGTTATCTTTCCAATAGTAGTAGTTTCAACTCATTAGAAGTTGTATTGAAGGAGTTACAACCATTAAATGGATATATATCCACTTATTCCATACAAGTAGATCTTTCATCAAGAGTATGTGTCTAAAAGATCTACGCGTACGAAAGCCTTTCTTTTGGATTTAGTTTTGGGTCTCTTCATTAAAGTTATAGTAAATTTAGTTAGTTTTCCAATGGTAGTGGATTCACCTCATTCTGAGTTGTATTGAAGGAGTTACAATCAATTTAGTGGACATGTATCCATTTAGTAATTAGTGTTTGACTTTTTGAATTCCGATTTTGCGTGGTCAACGATGAGTTGGGGAATTGTTTTGCAACCACAATAGTTGAGAATTATTTGTGCCAATTACAAATAGTTGAGGAATAAAATGAGCAATTTCTCGGGTCGCTTTGTGAGGATTCTTCCTTGCATGTTTTCCATTTTCTGCTTCCCAAAAACAATAATCCTCGCAGAGTTTCTCCCTTTGTAACTTTGGCAAAGCCATCCAGGTTAATTAGAAATTTAGGATTTGAAAGAATTATTTGTGTTTAGTTTTATTATGTCAGTTTTGACTTTCTCTATCACTCCATTGCTCCAGGAAGCTCTAAGGGAGGGTCACAAAAACATGGCACCCAAAGTAATAGCGAAGAAGCTACATGATTTTTGGCGGGAGCGTCTAACGAGATATTCAGAACTCAGAAGCATCTATCATGCGCGACAAAAACATGGAACCCGAAGTAAGAGCGAGGAAGCTACAGGATATTTGCTGGGAGCATATAACCAAATTTTCAGAACTCAAAAGCATCAATTTACGCGATGACAAAAACATGGAATCCGAAGGAGTATCGAAGAAGGTCTGTGATCGGCGAGAGCGCCAAAAGGTGATGCTTTCAATACTCAGAAGTACTAAGGAAGACATCACCTTGTCGCAAAATAGCAATCCCTCAGACAAGTTGGGCCTTTATAATCAAAAAGATGATTTAACAAAGTCCATCAGTGAGCCCAACAAACAACAACGGTCTTCTTCACTTCATGAAAAAACCAGAGAAACAGAGGAAATGACGATGATGAACTGTAAAAGTGAAGAAAAACAATTTCAAAACCGTAACACATTTGATGCTCTCCAATCATTGGATTGATTCTAGGACTAACAAGTGTCTGCAGATTGTTCCTTAGGGTTTACGCAAGCTTCGTATAGTTTTGTGTATAAATATCAAGTGAGTTGCTCTGTAAATGTTCAAGTGAGAAATCAATAAAAAAAACTTCATATTTCTCAGTTTTCTGTATTTACCTTGATGGTATCAGAGCCAAATTTTTGTTACCTTGCAATTGTCCATCTCTTCATTCATGGCATTGTTCCAGGATGTTGCAAGGCTGCAGTTACCGTTTTTGGTTCTGAGTATGAAACTTTATTAGTAACGCATATCGAGGATTACGCTTGATGATCCCCACTTTAGATCTTGTAATCATCTTATGACCATGGAAATATATAAGATGATGTGTAATTGGAGCAGACGAGCAAGAAGCAATATTAAGAGATGAAGCATCCATAATTGTTTCAGAGTACTGAATTGCTGCAGGTGATGAATTGTGACATGTAATATTTTCAAGGGAAACAGGATTGTCATGATCAATTGCAGGAGATGAACTAGAAGTAACTGCAAGTGATGTAGAAGGCTGAGATAGTGAAGATGATTATGGAACCGTATAAGCGGTAGGAAGAAAATTTCTTTTCCACGCAGCAATGAGAGGTGTGGCTGTTGCAAACTGTTGATGATGATAAGTGGACTCGAAAGGATATTTACTTTCATCGAAAATGACATGACGACTGATATATACTCGTCATGTCGAAGGAAGCAGACATATGTATCCTTTGTATCGATCACTATAGCCAAGAAACACACACTTCAGAGATCGATGATCAAACTTGTTCTGGTTATAGTCTATGAGGGTTGGGTAGCAGGTGCAACCAATCACTCGTAGGAATGAATATTCATGAGCTTTTCTATATAACTTCTGGTATGGGCTGATTTCTTTGTCTAGAGCAGAGGTAGGGAGCAGATTAATCAGAAAACTCGTAGTAAAGAATGTTTCTACCCAGAATTTCAGAGGAACTTTGTCCTCAAACCTCATAGACAAATCCAATTCAGTTATATGCATGTGTTTTCTTTCAGCTAACCCGTTTTGTTGTGGTGTGTAAGGGCATGATATATGCTACTGGATACCAGAATGTTGTAAGTGTTTTAAAAACTTTGCACTTGTGAACTCTCCTCCTCCATCACATTGGAAAGTGTCAATCTTTCAATTGAACTAGTTTTCGACCAGATTTTGAAAGACACATAATGTAGAGTAGAAATCTGATTTATTCTTGAGAGGATAAAACCAACAAAATCTGGACCAATGATCAATGAAAATACATAATATCAAAATCCTTGACCCGAGACAGTTGGTGTTGGTCCTCAAAGATCAGAATGAACTCGTTCCAGAGGCCTTGATGCAGAGAAAGAAGAAGCTGAGAAAGGTAATCTACTGCTTTTCCCAAGTTGACATGCCTTACACATCTTGTTGGTACTCTTGCTTATTGAGATTGCTTTGCTTGAAGACATGAAATGAAGAACTTGTTTATTCGAGTGTCCAAGTCTCCTATGTCAAACTTCATCACTTGCAAAATATTGTCTAGAGGAGAAGTAAGCTTGACCAGGTGGATCTTTCAGACTGTAGAGACTATCACTGTTTCTTCCCAAGGTAAGCACCTTCCTGGTTTTCTTGTCCTTTACAATTACCCCATCACAATCAAATTCAAAGGAACATGGATAATCCTTGGTGATTTTCGAAACAGATAATAGTGATTTAGCAATGGTGGGGCAAACGAGAACATCTTTTAAAGGGAGTTTACCTGAGGTGGAGGGCAAAGTAGTGGAATCAGTGTGAGTAATGGGAAGAAAGTCGCCATTGCCGACCATAACTGTATCAGATCCATGATAAGGCTGAGAGTGCTGCAAGTTGTGTTGAGAAATGGTGATGTGAGCTGATGCACCGGTGTTAGGATACCATTCAAGTCCAGCATGTTCAGTAACATTGGTGATTCTCATTGCATCTAGAGCAGCAGGTGGATCTTGAGGCCATGATGTCCTGGCACCGGTGTTACCAGTGTGGAGGGAGTTTACCTGAGGTGGAGGGCAAAGTAGTGGAACTAGTGTGAGTAATGGGAAGAAAGTCGCCATTGCCGACCATAACTGCATCAGATCCATGATAAGGCTGAGAGTGCTGCAAGTTGTGTTGAGAACTGGTGATGTGAGCTGATGCACCGGTCTCAGGATACCATTCAAGTCCAGAATGTTCAGTAACATCGGTGATTCTCATTGCAGCTAGAGCAGCAGGTGGATCTTCAAGCGGGTAAGCATTGTTAAACATGTGCCGGCATTTTGAGGTCGGATGTCCTAGTTTTCCACAAATCTGACATGTGGGTTTGATTGACTTTGAGCTAGACGAAGAAATCTGCTGGTGAAGCCCTCTTCTCATAGTTGAAAAAGAACTACATCCTATGTTTCCTCTTCCATAGTTATTACCTCTGCCTTGGTTGTTATTGTAATAGAACCCATCAGAGCGAGTCGCATTAAAGGCCAGATGAGGAGAAACAGTAGAACTGTTGGAGTAAGATTGGATCTTGTCATCAAAGTTTGTAAGTTTGACAACAACGTCTTCAAAGCTGGGAGATGGGTAAGTGTCCATAGCGTTTTCAACAACAGCAGAGATAGCTTCATATTCTTGTCCGAGTTCATTGAGAATACCATAAATCTTTTCATTTTCATCAATAGGACAGCCAATAGAATCTAGTTGATCACATATCAGCTTTACTTCATTGAGGTATTCAGCCATGGATTTACCTTGTTTGAAAACTGTCTGTAAACGTCTTTGTAGATCGAAACGCCTAGAAGCTGAGATCCGGTTGTATTTCTTAGCTAGAGCTAGCCAAACTTCAGAAGCCATTTGCAAGCCATAGACTTAGCGAAGGGCATCCTCCGACATAGAACCGAAGAGCCAAGCCAGAATGCTCTGATCGTTTTGAAGCCAAACAAGGAGATCCGGATTTGGGACTTCAGAGTAAGTGATTCCATTGCTGACTACTACTGACGGAGGATGGCGAGGCGTGCATGTCTACTACTACTACTGATGGAACCATGGTTGGAGGCTCATTACAACAAACACATGGTCACTTGTGCCTAGGGGTGGACATTTTAACCGAACCAAACCGAACCAACCGAACCAAACCGAACTCAAACCGACCCAAACCAAACCATAGTTAATATCCAACCATTTGGTTGAAGTTTTTCTCAACCCGAACCGATAAACCAACGTGTTTTTGTTAATTAGTTAATTAATAATATTAAAAATAATAACACATATGGTGATAGTTTTATATTAATGCTATAAGCCTATAACTCATATAAGAGATGAATAAACATTGATTTGTATAATTAACTTATATTTAAGTTATTGGCTTGTTGTAGATTCATTTTAGTGGCATGAAAGAGACGAAACCATGAATTTTTAATTTTTTTAATTTTGGTTAAGTGGAATAATTTCAGTTTGGTTTTAAAATTTTAGGGAATGATTTTTTTTATGACTTCGTTTTGTTTACGTTTCGTTAGAATTCTTGTTTTTATAAGTTGATTTTTTTTAAAACCGAACTAAAACTAAATCAAAGTACAACCGAACCGAACTAAACCAAACCAAACTAAACCCAAACCGAACATAACCCGAACCAAACTTATTTCGGTTGAGTTCGGCTAGAGTTTTATTCAACCCGAATCAACCGAACCGAACCGAACCCGAACCGAACTAGAAATTAAACCGAAATGCCCATCCCTACTTGTGCCATACACACCCGGGATGCATGTCTTAGGTAGCAAATGGGTCTTTAGGACTAAGCTTAATGCATATGGGACCCTTGACAAACTCAATGCTAGTCTTGTTGCAAAAGGGTTTAATCAACAAGAGGGAGTTGATTATCTTGAAACGTATAGCCCATTAGTTCGTACTGCCACAGTAAGATCAGTTCTACATGTTACAACTATAATGGAGTGTGATATCAAACAAATGGACGTCAAGAACGCCTTTCTCCATGGAGATCTCACTGAAACAGTGTATATGACTCAACTTGCCGGATTTGAAGATAAGGCTAGACCAGATTATGTGTGTCATTTACACAAATCACTATATGGTTTAAAACAGTCTCCTAGAGCTTGGTTTGACAAGTTTAGCACTTATTTTCTTGAATTCGGTTTCACTTACAGTAAGAAGGACCATTCCTTATTCATCTACACCAAAGACAAGGATGTCATTCTCCTTCTTCTGTATGTCGATGATATGATTATCACTGGTAGCAGCTCTACTATACTGACTGGACTTCTAAGAGAACTCAACAAACACTTCTGTATGAAGGATATGGGTCAGCTACACTACTTCCTTGGTATTCAAGCACAATTTCACTCAGAGGGAATCTTCCTTTCGCAACAAAAATACTCAGAGGATCTTCTCGCAGTTGCATCAATGTCTGACTGTTCCCCTATGCCTACTCCACTGCCCCTGCAGCCAGACAGAGTTGCAGACCAAGCTGAGCCTTTCTCTAATCCAACATATTTATGAAGTTTTGCTGGTAAGCTTCAATATCTAACCTTGACAAGACCGGATATATAATTTGCTGTGAATTATGTTTGCCAAAAGATGCATTCACCAACAGTTTCTGACTTCACACTTCTAAAGAGGATTCTACGTTACATCAAATGGACTATTACAATGGGAATCAATTTCAACAAATCCACGGATTGTAAGTTGCGTTCTTACTCGGACAGTGATTGGGCAGGTTGCAAGATCACAAGACGGTCTACTGGTGGTTTTCGTACTTTCTTGGGAAATAACATCATCTCTTGGTCTGCAAAGAAACAACCAACAGTCTCTAAAAGCTCTACAGAGGCAGAGTATATAACCATGTCCGAAATAGCTTCTGAAATTACTTGGCTTAACTCTTTACTCAGGGAAATTGGTGTCCCTCTACCTGATACACCAGAGTTGCACTGCGACAACTTATCAGTTGTCATGCTTTCCACAAATCCAGCCTTTCATTCCATAACCAAACACTTTGAAATGGATCAACACTATGTCCGCAAACGTGTGGTGCTTGGTTCCCTTGTTGTCACTCATATTCCAACTCATCAACAAATTGCAGGTATCTTCACTAAGTCATTGCCGTGTGAAGCTTTCTGCTCTCTCAGATACAAACCCGGTGTAGTCTTCCCGCCAACACCTAGTTTGAGAAGGGCTACTAAAGAAGACAACATCTTGTCGCAAAATAACAATCCCTCAGACAAGTTGGGCCTTTGTAATCAAAAGGATGATTTAACAAAGCCCATCAGTGATCCCAACAAGCAACAACGGTCTTCTTCACTTCATGACAACACCAGAGAAGCAGAGCAAAGGACGATGATGAGCTGTAAAAGTGAAAAAATAACAAATTCAAAACCATAACAGATTTGATGTTCTTCAATCATTGGATTGATTCTAGTTTGTTTTATCTGCGTACGCATGTTTTCAATACATGGAAGGTCGGAGAGACATTGATATATTGTTGGGGCTGCAAGAACCGCAAGATGTTATGGATAGTGATAGATTAAGTCGGAAGATGGTGGAGGCAATGAGAGGAGGAGGATACATTGGTGGAGTTCAATGAGAGAAAAAAAAACTGCAAACGGGAAAATTTGTAATTTGATTTGGTTTTTGTTTAGTTTTTAATATAGATTCAGTCCAGTTTTAACTATAAAAAAAAAATTATTATATATAATATCTATAACGATTTAATTATATTATTCGTGCAAGATTTTTTGTTTTTTGGATAACCGTGGGGATCTCAAAGACTTGCTAGGCCCAAAAACTAATCACACGAGGCCCGCGGACGCTCCACGTTTTCTTGCTACTTAAGGCGTCCTTGGGTGGCCAAAACGTTTTTAAGGTGGATCGAACCTAGGAGGGTCGTAAAGAGCACACATAGACCTATTGTCAAGCCATTGGGAGACCCCCACTTTGGTTATTCGTGCAAGATTTTTCGTTAACTTCCATCTCACGATCACATCTAGAAATAAACAATCAATCCCTTCAACCATCAACAAAAATAGAAGGTTAAAGTTTTTTTTTTTTGACCGAAAGATTTAAAAGTTTAAAACAATGATCAGTCCTTGAAATAGTGTATTGAAATGAACATTTGGAGTGATTTGAGTTTTAATTAGATTTTAGATGATTTTGATAATTTTTGGTGAATTTAAGAAAATTGTTATGATTTGGTTTAAAATTTTCAGCAATCCCACATAAAACCATGAGATTTTGGTTTTTTTTAATTTTTAACTAAGAAACTCCTCTAAAATCCATTGAAGTCAATAAAATCTCAATACTTAAAACATATCCAATAATACTAAATTTTAAGAGACATTTACAAATATATATCTAATAACACTGAATTTTAAAAAACTTTTTAAAATACATATTTGAATAAGATAAGATTTATCATTTGAATTCAAATCAATCTAAATGTTCATTTCAACACACCCCTATATGTTAAGGCTGTAAAAAATATCTCAATCCATGTGATCTTTCTCAGTCCCTATGATTTCTCTATATGGTCTACCTAAAAAACACAATGATCTACTCTCACCGCAATAATTTTGGACATGGTCCCTTATCAACAGTGCATGGGGTCAACTGGTCAAGTTTTGAATTTGAAATATATGGTGGGAAAATAGATCGAAAAATAAAATATCTTATAACGGCAGCTGTTGCTACCGTACGCCGGGGGATGTGTTTATGATAAGCGTGGTTATAGAGTTAATCCTCTGTTTTTTTCTTGTATTGAAAATGTATCCTGAATACTCTGTACATAACTCTTACTTTTTTTTAGTAGCTAATTATGATTTTCTTGTTAATTTCAATCAATTGTTTGATACACACTAGAATATCAACTCAACGAATGTTTAATCTGCATATCATAATAATCACATCACGCTATTTAAAGTTTAAGAATATACAAAAGAAGTTCGTGTGTTGTAAGGTTGGATCCAAATTAGTCGTTGAAATATTGAATTTTTTTCTTCTTATCGACCTCTGAATCCCCAAAAAAAAAGTATATTATAAAAAGGTTATACCAACTAAAAAAATATATTTTAGAAAAGTGGTAGATTCACGAGATTTTCTACAAAGATTAAGAAACCCAAATCATTTTAATCCTTAGTTCCTTACGTACTTAGGATAGGATTTGGTTTCTGCTAATTGGTAAGTGGGTAGTATTTTAGAGAGGCCGAGTCTTACATTTCTTTCACAGCATTGTTCGACCTGAGACGAAAAAATGGCAGGAGGATTAGTTTTGATCTCATCGAGCATTGTTCGACCCGTAAACACTTGCCGTTTGGGTCGGACAAAGATCCATCTAACTCCATTTGATCTTAGCCTTCTTCATATCGATTATCCTCAAAGAGGTCTTCTCTTTCTCAAACCTGATCCCGATTTCCATCTCATCTCTCGACTAAAGGCCTCTCTCTCGATTGCCTTAGAGATCTTCTTCCCTTTCGCGGGTAGTCTTGTCAAAGTCGAGAATCTAGAAGACAGTACGGTGTCGTTTCTCATAGACTGCGATGGCTCTGGCGCTAGATTTCACCATGCCGAAGCTAAATCTGTCTCGGTGAGTGATCTTCTTCAACCTCACGGTTCTGTTCCCGATTTCATCAAGCACTTCTTTCCCGCTGACGATTTCAAGAGCTGCGATGGCGTTTCAGAGCCCTTGCTTGCTTTGCAAGTCACCGAGTTGAAGGATGGAGTCTTCATAAGTTTTTGTTACAACCACTTGGTGGCAGACGGTGTTTCGATGTGGAGTTTCTTCCACACTTGGTCCAAGATTTGCTCGAGTAGTTCAGCTTCAGAGCATCAGCCTCTTGTTCTTAAAGGATGGTTCCTCGACGGGATCGATTACCCGATCCATATTCCGGTTTCAGAGGCGGAGAGGCCACCACCAAGCCGTGAACCTTCTTTGGTGCCCGTTACGAAAGATCGGGTTTTTCACTTCACAAAGAAGAATATTTCAGATCTCAAAGCTAAAGCCAACGGTGAGGTTGGCTCCAGTGACTTAAAACTCTCAACTCTTCAAGTGGTTTCGGCGCATATGTGGCGATCAATCATCAGGCACAGTGGTTTAAGCCGAGAAGGAGAGACGCATTGCAAAGTCGCCGTGGACTTGAGACAGAGGCTGAATCATCCGCTTGAGAAAGAGTGTTTTGGGAATATGACGTATCTTTCGCCAGCTATAGCCACCGTGGGAGAGCTGCTGGATCGTGGCCTTGGGTGGGCTGCTCTGCAAATAAATAAATTAGTGAGCTCGCAAACAAATGAAAACTGTAAAACTTTTGCAGAGGATTGGGTTAGAAATGTAAACAACTTAAAATCAGGCATTGGAAGTAGAATGGCTGGTGATACTATAGCTGTGTCAAGCTCACCCCGGTTCCAAGTGTACAACAACGATTTCGGTTGGGGCAAACCGATTGCTGTTCGAGCTGGACCGGGCAATAGTATCAGTGGCAAACTTGTGCTTTTTCCGGGAATCGATGAAGGAAGTATTGATGTTCAGGCGACCCTATGGTGTGATGTACTAGTGAATCTACTAGCCGATGACGAATTTCTTAGAGATTAATGTCAGTGACTACTATGGTCTGATGTATGATCGATTCGGTTAAGAAATAAAACAGTTGAATGCGACATACTTTTTCTTGAAATGCATTATATTGATCTACAAAGCACAAATAACATCAACACAAAAAGTGTATAAAGCAGAAACAGAACGAACCTGTGATTAAGAGCAAGCTGTTGGAGAGACCAAATGATTACTTAGATGGCTGCCTGTAATGCTCGAATGGTACATCATCTTCGATTAAACGCTCTAATATTTCACTATATTTAGGTTACGTGAAGCCATACCATAAGGTGTCAAAAAAAAAGAATTATATTGATCTACAAAGCACAAATGACAACTTGTAAGATGATCTTGCTCACAACTTGTATATATCCACCCTTTTGACTTCAGATTGGAAACCAAAGTGACTGTAATTTCCTCGACCATTGTTTTCTTCTTTTGACGAAAAAATGGCAGATGTGACCGTGATTTCTTCAACCATAGTTCAACCCGGTAACACCGATCAATCGGGTCGGGGGAAGATCCATCTTACTCCATCTGATCTTAGGCTTCTCTATGTTGATTATCCTCAAAGAGGTCTTCTCTTCCCCAAACCCGACCCGGAAACCCGTTTCATCTCTCCACTAAAGTCCTCTCTTTCGACTGCTCTGGAGATCTACTTCCCCTTTGCTGGTCGTCTTGTCAAAGTGGAAAATCTTGAAGACAACACGGTGTCGTTTTTCATAGACTGCGACGGTAGCTCCGGCGCCAGATTCGTCCACGCCGAATCCAAATCTTTATCGGTGAGTGATCTTCTTCAACCTCATCTCTTCAATGACTCTGTTTTCATGAGTCATTTCTTTCCCGCTAACGACCTTAAAAACATCGACGGCCTCTCCGAGCCCTTACTTGCGTTGCAATTCACCGAGATGAAAGATGGCGTCTTCATCAGTTTCGGATACAACCACATGGTTGCCGATGGAGCTTCCATCTGGAATTTCTTCAGTACTTGGTCCAAGATTTGCTCGAATGATTCTGATCATCAGAAGAAGAATCTTAGCCCTCTTGTTCTCAAAGGATGGTTCCTCGACGGGATCGATTACCCGATTCATATTCCGGCTTTGGAGACGGAGATGCAACCTCCAAGCTCAGAAATATCCCCGGTGGTTCCCTCTACAAAAGGGAGAGTTTTTCACTTCACAAAGAAGAATATTTTAGATCTCAAAGCTAAAGCCAACGGCGAAGTTGGCTCGAATGACCTGATTATCTCGTCCTTACAAGCGCTTTTGGCACATTTGTGGAGGTCAATTATGAGACACAGTGGTATGAGTCGAGAAGAAGAGACTCATTGCAAACTGGTGGTGGATTTGAGGCAGAGGTTGAACCCTCCACTTCAGAAAGAGTGTTTCGGGAATGTGGTCCATCTCGGCATAGCCACAGCCACCGCCGGGGACTTGCTGGATCATGGGTTGGGCTGGGCTGCTTTGCAAATAAATAAAATGGTGAGATCGCAAACGGATGAAAAGTATAAATCTTTTGCAGAGAATTGGGTTAGAAATGGTAAGATCCCAAAAAAATCTGGAAGTGAAATGGTCATTAGTGATTCTATGCTCGTCGGAAGCTCTCCCTGGTTCCAAGTGTATGATAACGACTTTGGTTGGGGCAAACCGATCGCTGCTCACGCTGGACCGGGCAATAGTATCAATGGCAGACTCGCGCTTTTTAGGGGGATTGAAGATGGAAGTATTGATGTTCATGCGACCTTATGGTCGGACGTACTTGTGAATCTATTATTGGCTGATGTTGAATTTCTGGAGAATGTGACAATTACATGATTGTATGGTTAAATGTCAAATAATAATAAAGAAGCATAAAGTTATTAGAGCACAAGCCCAAGAGAATACAACAAAGCCCATTAATCTATGTATCTAGGGTTCTTAGTAAAATAGTCTCCTATATAAAGTTTGAAAGCAAATGAAGACGACTTGGTAATAGCATGAAGAGGCGAAGCAAGAATCACAATATGATGTAGACGCATACTCTATTCACCAAGGAGAACATTAGTGTGAGAATTTTTCATGTTCTTTTGAACTATTTGTCTCACGAAGAGTCCGGGTTTCTTCTCCCGTTTAACTCCCGTAAGTTATCTCATGACGAAAGAATCATCTTCCCACAACTACTAAAATCTCACTCAATCTCAACTTGTTATTCAAAAGCCACCAAAAATCTGACATTATAACAATAAGCTATCTCTTTGGCATTTCACCGAGCACCTTGTGTGAGTTCTGCATCAGTTTACCAAACACTTGGTGTGCACTATCACAACCAGAAATTGCAGCCCTAAACCAAACCATAGCAAACCCAATACTGCCCTATTTCACTCTAGCTTCTCAATTCCAGACCACAACCATCATGTAAACTAGCCACACTATCCTTCTATCTCGGTAGAAAATACAGAAACATTATCTTTCGGCTTGAATCATGACTCAGACCAAACGTTGCTCACTTTAATCATTGAATCTGTAGTTATATTTTCATCGCTGACCTTGTTCTCTTTTGTCTTTTGAGGAATAGCCGCTACTGTTGTTGGTTGTTGCTGAGACATGTAAATTAGGCGTGGGGTCATCTGCCCTTTCCTTTCTTGGCTCAGGCTTCTTAGCGTCTCCTCTATTTTTTTCTGAATTTTCTTCTTTTTTCAATCAACCTCTTAGATGTGGAGTCTAGCGGAGCTTTGGTTGGAGAAAGATAAAAAAGGCCAAGTCTTGGATATAGCAGCCACGGATGTGGAAGCTAGAGATACGAGAGAGAAAAACTTTCCGATAAAAAGTACTTCGCTTGGCGTTTCAAAGCAATTTAGAATGAAGAAAGGCTAGAGACAGGTGAGAATAAAACCCATGAATAGTCTGGGCTCTGATACCATGAAAGCAATCTAAAGACAAATATAGTTTTGGCCCCAAAGAGCTTATTTTAGATATAGAAATGGAAATAGCTCATTGGAGCTTTATTGTGTGCAAAGAAATAAAGAACAGGGAAGAGACTTTGTTGTCACCAAAAACAAAGTGATTGTCGATTATATTTCATAAATGTAAAGGAAGAGAGTTGCCTCAAACAACTCTCCAAAGGTTACATCTCTCAATGGGCTTTGTTGTATTATCTTGGGCTTGTGCTCTAATAAAAGTGACAAAGAATTTGGTAATCTATTATATAAAGAGTGAGTGAGTCTCACAAGGGGATGACACATCATCACTTTTCTCTACGACACATCAGTTTTCAAAATTAATAAAAAATAAACATTTTAATTTTGAAACATTTTCCAAAAAATTAAAAATCTGAAGTTTTTTTTTTGTTAAACAGAACATAAATTTCCGTATAGTCACAATATCTTTGAACTCTTGTACAAATTCATTTTGTTGATCAATTAATATAACATTTCAACCCAAAAAAATATTAAATTAAATTAAATTTTCATAACATTTAAATTTAACTTACATAAACTTTGTTCAAAAAAAAAGAATTACATAAACTATATAGACGACAAAGTAGGATTTAATGATAATGACAGAGATAAGCAAGTTTAACTTGGCTGATAAATTAGATAGAGTGAATTGATCGGGCTATGATTGATGAATGTTTTTTGATAATTTTTTATGAGACTTCGAAAACTTATTAAAATAGAGTGGATTGGTGGGATATTCTTTGTTCTAATTTGACCATAAAGCTAAAATTAAAGAAATGAAGACCGAAGACAGAAACATTAAGAACCAAAGGCATAAGAATCAAATCGAAGAAATATGAAGATAAAAAACAACTTTCTAATTGTCAAATGACATTAATATTTCCTATTTCCGATAAATCAGGTAGCTTTTCAATAGAATTCAGTTCAAATAATTTTTTAAAATTGGTTTGAGAATTATTAGTTTAACTCAGAGAAATCTATCTGTTTTTCAAACTATTTTTCTAAATTCAAAACCGTAAATGGGACTGGTTGATTTGCGGTGCTACTTAATTTACGAAAGTTTTAAACATATTTTGAAGAAATGTTTGTTGTTCCAACTAGAGGGGTGAAAGGAGGTAGGATTGCGAGAATTATAAACTTAAGATGGCAAAAGAATTTATATAAAAATCAAAAATAACCGTTCTTATGAAAGGGCGAGAGTTACGTCTTTATGATAAAGGAGACCAACGGAGAAATCGAGAGAACAATAATATTATAAATAAATTTAACTTCTGTATACATGTATCAAAAATCAGTTTGCCCGAGAAACATATTAAAAATGTCACCATTTTGTTCATATACGAGTATTCACGACGAGACTAAATGGAGCTTGACAAAAAGAAAACACCATAATTTTGATAGATAAAATTTTGAAGATAGCGGATGAGTGTAGTAAATTATTCTCAATTCTCATTTGATATTGTAGTAGTTCTCACCTATATGTTTTCAGTTCTATAAACCAATAGACTTAAAATTAAACGTTATATCAACGACAAGTTTGTGAAAAAACAAATACATGAGTGATCATAGGGATTTGGGTACTACTAAGTAACTTAATATTCAGAGAAAATAACAAACTTTCTTACCAAAATTCAATTCTATGTAACAGGAATGATTAAAATATGTTACTATTAACTAATATGCCAGACCATATATATTTTAATAAATAAATCTGCGTATACAACTCCATGTAACGGGAATGATTAAAATTTGTAACTATTAACTAATTTGACACATCAAAAATATATTTTAATAAAAAAAATCTGCGTGTATACGCGGGTATTCATCTACTATTATTAATAGTTACTTAAATTCATGTAGAGCAAATAATTTGCTACTAGGGCTGTCAATTTTAGTGTTTATCTGCGGGTCCCGCGGATTTTGATCTGCCGCGGGTGGGTGCGGATCGAGAATTTTCAAAATGCCAAAAAACGGAGCGGGTGCGGTTCGAGTGTTTTCAAATGCGGGGAGGATGCAGGTCGGTATTTTTTTTCCGCGGGTCTCGCGGATTACCCGCAATTAAATTTTTTTTTTTTACTAAATACTATTAAAATGTTGAAATATTTTGTAATATATATATATATATATATTTTTTTTTTTGTTAACTGATTTGTTTTGTAATATATATAAATTAATTAATTATTTTGTTTATTTTTTCAGAAAATTGTGTATTTATGTGTTTTTCATGTGAAATTTATTAAATATATTTTTTTACTAAATTTTTTATTATTTATTTAAATATTTGCGGTTTATCCGCGGATACCCGCGGGTTCAAACGGAGCAGGTGCGGATCGAGCAATTTTTGTTAATGGGTCAAACGGAACATATCGATGCAGATCGAAAAAAACATGTAACCCACGCAGAGCGGATCTAGCGGGGCGGATTGGACCCGCTTGACAACTCTATTTGCTAGTATTAGTATTAATAGGTCACCGATATTCATGCAATTAGAAAAGGTTAAAATAATACGCCCTTAAATAATGCGAATTCTTGCATCTACAAAATTATGTACATAAATTTTTTATATATTAAATTACCAATGCAAATAAAAAAAATTGCCAATGCAAACATAAGTTTGTCTTAGTTAGTAAACCTTTTTTTCTTCTTGTCTTAGTAAACTTATTAGACGATTTTGAATCTATGGAGAAAGTAACAACTACATGATTAATTGGTAGATGATAAATAAAACAAAGTACTCATTTGGAAGAAAACTCATCATCACTTTCAAAACTTTATAAGCAGTTAAGAGAACAGGTTATATTTAATTTGACAAGTTCGGAACTTTTTGGATCATCTATGCAAACAACGAAGCTGGCTCATCCATTGCAATACAAGTTTCATCTACGATTTTCTATATTTAGAGTATTATTTTCTTCGTGCCCGTGCGTTAACCTTAGAGTAACTATGAATCTTACATTTTTAATCTCTGAATTAGATTTTATTATGTTCCCGCTTTCCCTATCTCACTCGCATTAACCACAAATTGCTCACAAAAGCTTAGAATGGAAACTCTTAACCGTGAGAGTTAAAGAGAGTAATGTGCGACTTGAATTGGAAAGACGTGATCTGCTGTAGACTTTTTTTGATCCACCACCTTTTATATAGGAATATAAGTACTTTTTGGATTAAAAAAAAAAGAGTACATGATCCGAAGTCGAGGAAAATAGAAAGTGTGTTCCTTTCACATGAGTAAGGATCTAGGAAATCAACAAGTTGGAAAAAAACTTCGTAAATCGTTGTTTTTAGTTTAAAAATGTATACGTAGAGAAGAATCGGAGCACACAAAAATGAAATCTAATTCAAAGATCATAAAAGTTATATTGTTCTAAGTCAGCTGAGTTAGACAACCACAAACGTGGGTACAATTTACAAGAATAAAAAAATTAATATGGAGGTTTGTTCTTCGCTAGAGAATCCGAATGAATGATGTTTGTTCTCTTCGTATGTTGAAAAAGATATTTTGTAATCAAGGCCGGTCATGTGGACAATCAGATGAAACATAGGTTTCTAGCCCTCAAATGAACCTATGTGAATGTCTTTAGAGATATAGCATCAACTTTTAATAGTAATAGATATATATGAATATTTGGCTTTTAAATTACAAAAAAAATAATAATTTGAGGGCTAGAAACCTATATTTTATCAGGGCTGCCATCAGGGCCGGCTTAACCACAAGAGTGAGCAGGGCGACCGCTCCAGGGTCCACGGGCATAAGTGGTCCATAAAAAAAATTATTAAAAAAAAAAAATTTAGAGATAGATTTGTTACGCTGCAAATGTTTTTTGTATATATATATATATACACAATATCAACTTTAACCAAAAAAATATATATATTTTGAAGAGGTCCAGATATATTTCAAAACTTAAAAAAAAAAAAATTATGTTTAAGGGCCCAAAATTTTTTTTTTTGATTTTAGGGTCCAAACATTTTTTTGGATCCAAAAGCCCCAACAGTCGTGAGCCGGGCCTGGTTGCCATGTTTGTAATATGTTATAAATCTCTTCATCAGGGTACGCACCCGATTAGAGATACTGTAACCACTCTAACCCTAATGGGCCTATTTTCCAGTTGACAGTGAGATTCTTAAGGGATGTAAACGTCGTCGTATTGGCTGTGAAAAACGAGCCTATTGAGCTGTGATAATTGAAGCATTTGAATTTTGCACAAAAAAAAGAAAAGAAAATTGAAACATAGTAAATCATTATTAAATTCAAGTAAACCGTCGGGTGGTAGCCACGGGAAAACTTTTTCTTTGATTTATCTTTTTCTAATTACTAATTTTTGATGGCATGTATCTATGTATTAACGAGCTATTGATTTCTCGAGATTTTAATAGAATGCGAAAATACTAAAAATGATATCGAAGACTACAATGAATTGTTCATATAAACAAATGCATTAAACATAAAGAATATGAATAAGAATCGTTAAATTTTGATCAAACTAGTTTATAACAAACGAACAAAAAGCGCTAGCCTTTGCCAGCAACTCTGTTTTTCCCCCTGTTTCTCTATCACTCCCGTCCCCGTACGGTGACCCAGCCCTCGGCGACAGACCAATCAGGGATTGATTCACAAACCAGTCTCTCAAATCTCTCCACCGGAGAATCCAACGGCTGATATTGCGTGTGTGAATCCGACGAGATAGATTCCCAATCGGGAAATCCGAAAGGGCATCTCGGCGACGTCGATACTTCTTCTTCTTCTTCTTCTTTTTCGTCCTTCACATTCACAACGTATTCTTCTTTTTGATCATCGTCAAGATCAACGGCTACGAACGAATGATTTAGAAGCATCGCAGCCGTCCATCTTTTTTCGGGATCTTTAACGAAACACTTGGACAAGAAGTCTTTTCCTTCTTCCGACAACTCCTCTGGAATCTTCGGCAACTCGTCGCTGACACCGATTCGTAACAAAAGCGACATGAAGTGTGATCCTTCTTCAAAACTCCATGCCGTTTTGCCGCTAAACATCTCAACTACGGCGCATCCTAACGCCCACATGTCAGCCGCTGATCCGTACTCGTTCTCGTTAACGGATTCCGGCGCCATATACAACGGCGTCCCTCTAATCTCCACTCCTTCTTTTGACGCCGTTAAATCTCCGTTAATCCTCCTCGCCAAACCGAAATCCGCAATCTTAACGGCGCCGTCGCCGAATAACAGAATATTCCCGAGTTTTATATCGCAGTGAGCGAACCCGTTCGAGTGGATGTGACGTAACCCACGGAGCACGGATCCCGTGTGGCGGCGCACGGTGGATTCCGGTAAACCCTCACCGTTTATTTTCTTCAGTTGAGTCGCCAAGCTTCCTCTCGAAGCGTACTCCAATAGCAAGTTGTGAAACTCCTCGCCTTTCTCCACCGTTTGATCGACGCCGAAACACCGTACGATCTCAGGGCAATCTCCGAGTGAATCCAACACTGATTTCTCGTTCGCGATTGCGGCGGCGCCGTAACAATCCGACGATTTCACGGCTAAAAGAGCTGGTAGTTCGCCGATATTCGACGGCGTCGCTAGACTGACAGTAGAAAAAGTTCCGTATCCGATTGTTTCTCCACGAACCCACAGCTCCATTGAAAAACAGAAGAACTCCGAAGCGAATCTCTGAGAGATATTACGAAGAACAATGATCTGATTTTGATGAGGATTCTGAGAGAATTGTGAAGAAAGGTTTCCTTTTTATAGACACGAACTTTGGTTTAGGGCAAAATATTTATCTTGATAACCGGATTATCTTATATTTCTATGAAATGATAACTGGATTAACATGATAATTTATGATATGATAACTGGTTTAACATGACAATTTCATAAAAACGAACATGATAACTGGGTTAACATGACAATGTTAACGATACCAACTATATGTTAACGATGCTAACAATAATAATTGGGTTAACGTGATAATGTTAACGATGTCAACAATATGTTTTCTGGTTATGAATAGTGGCCGTCGAGTTTCAATAAATAGTAACAACCGCCGTTGATGAACATTGTCACCGGATTCTTATGTCAGAAGATGATTTTCAGACCAATGACATTTCTGTAATTATTAAAAAAGCAAATGATATTTTGGTGATAATTTATGATATGATAACTGGTTTAACATGACAATTTCATAAAAACGAACATGATAACTGGGTTAACATGACAATGTTAACGATACCAACTATATGTTAACGATGCTAACAATAATAATTGGGTTAACGTGATAATGTTAACGATGTCAACAATATGTTTTCTGGTTATGAATAGTGGCCGTCGAGTTTCAATAAATAGTAACAACCGCCGTTGATGAACATTGTCACCGGATTCTTATGTCAGAAGATGATTTTCAGACCAATGACATTTCTGTAATTATTAAAAAAGCAAATGATATTTTGGATTTTCTCTTTCCTCTCTATCTAATTTCCAAATTATTACCTAATTTTTTGGTCAACTTATCATATACACTAAATTTACTCTATATACTGTCCCTTTTTGTTTATTGTGTCTACATATTTTCGTATCTAATTCATAGAAAAATGTTCATGTTCTAAAAATCTTACTACAAGTACAATTTTGTTACAATGATATGGGTATAAACTATTAGCTAGGTTATGGAATCGTATATTGATATTGATACATAGAGCTCTATTATATACACATAGAGAGTTTTACAAAGAAGAAAGACAATATACAAATAGAGAGTTTTACAAAGAAGAAAGACAATATACAAAACTAATGATAGCATAATTAAAGAGATTCTAACGTATATTTCTATAGATATAATATTTCCTACATGCATAAACTACGTTAAGATATTGTTCCAAACATTAGGCAATAACAATGATATTTTTACCAAGATATTTCGAATCTAAGCCTATAATATATTCGGCCCAGGAATCTAAGCAAAATAAACCTCTTTCTAAATACCGATGCTGGATTCAGGATTTTTTTTCTTGCTAAAACTGAATTCAAGATCTTTCTGATATACACTTTTTTTGGATAGTCATATATATAAAGTTAGAAATTAGGTTAATATTGTTTATTAATTAGTCTATATAATATGTAGGTCGACAATGGTTCAACTTTATTATACAAGTCTAATAATAATGAATTAACATCGAATTTTTTGAGTTGAAACATATTATATGTCTCTCTAGCTATCATAACTTCGTGAGGCTCCGTTTAAATAGAAACCGTCCATAGCAAAATTCTTTTAAAAGAATACACTGAAACTAAAGCAAAACCCATTTGTCAAGAAAATAAATAACCTTTCTTGTCTTTTTTTATTACTAGAATGTTGCAAGATTGTCATGAAATAAATTGCGGCGCACCTCTTAGAGCATGTCCAATGGTGAGGTTCTAAAAATGGGTATCTAAAATTTTTAGAACTTCACCTTTTAGAACCCCAACATTTTGTATGTTAATTTTTAGAATCTGTATCTAAAAGTTCTAACTTTAGAACCCTTCTCTCTTCTTTTTAGAACCTCTCCAATATTTATCAATTATATATCATTATAATTTTTTAGAACTCTTCTATTTAGAACCCCCCATTGAACATGCTCTTAGTACTCTACAATATAAAAGTATTGATTGATAAAGTGTATCCGAGAAAAAGGCAAAGAAGTGGTGCTTCACAGTGAAGTTGTTTCTTTACTTTCTTTATTGTCGGAATCAGACTGAACGAAGTCTTCGATTCTTAAACAGAGTAACAGACTTTCGCAAGTTGCGGCTCTTAAGTTTTCAATTTAGTAAGATTATTAAAAACAAATATCATGATTTTTTCAATATATTAATAATAATCTAAAAAGATAAACAGAACCTGACGATAACGAACGCACGAAACTCGAGACGCAGTATATATATCCTTATCCGTCACCGTCCCATGTTCTTTCTACCAATTTCCTTCCCTCCATTTATTTATTCGTTTCTTAGATTTTTTTTTTTTTTTTTTTCGTTTCTTAGATTTTCTTGAATATTCTTAGATTTTCTTGAATATTCTTTTGTTTTTCTTAGGCTTCTGCAAATATCTTCCTCGAGAATTGATAGTATTTGTTTTCTGTATCAATGGATAAAGATCTTGCGACTTGCGACTCTTTTTTTGGTTTTGGTAGCATGAACCAATCACATACTGCAAATTTTTATTCTCTTTATTTATTTTTCCTTTCGGCTACTTTTATCGTAGTTTATACTTTTTCCCTATCTGCTTAGAATTATTTATGTTTTTTTTTTTGGTTGAAGCAGAATTATTTATGTTGTAACAACAAAGAAGATTTCAATGATTCTTCTGTATCCTACACATTATAGAGTCTTCAACTCGTTGCTTGGTATTAACGCATGACATTGTTATTTCCAGTCGTTTTGAAAAGTAATTTGTGATCGCTATCTGCAACTTTTAGATTCACAAACTTTTTTTAAAAAAAAATTAGAGAGAACACTGTTGGTATAGACAACATAAAATCGCATTTAGATATTTATCTTGATGAATCAAAATTAAAAAGAGTACTTTTTTTCTTCCAAATTTGGATGTTTTGAACTTTTGAGTTATTGGAGAGATAACCAACATCGACTAAATGATTTATCTTTTATGATATGTGATATATTTAACATCTCAATCAATACAATAGCATCAGAATCGGTTTCTAACATTGGAGCTCATGTATTGACTTGACTCTATACCGAAATCGTCTCCTTCCCAAAAATATATAAACTTTACTCTGGTTTCGCAATTAGTTGCACAACTTTACCGAATATTAAAATAAAGTTTAATATTTTCAAAATTATTTGATAGGTAAGTGCTTTTTTATTAACTAGCTCACACATAAAATTTTAAAATTGTAGGTACCACGAAAAATAACGACGATACTGACCAAAAAAATGCTAGAAAAACGGTGAATAATTCAGGAGTAGGAAAATCCATCCGTGCCATGAAACAATGGTATATATATCTTTTGGTTTGTTAGTTTACTTAGCTCCTACCACACAACTTACTCGTTTAATTAAATAACACATTTACATTGAACAAAATACATACGTAAAAACAAAAACATACGAAAGAAAATAGATAATTATGGAAGTATTTAAGAAATGTGAAATGTGAAATTTCAAAAATAGCAACGGAGAAAAAAAGTTTCAATCTCTTGCTTAGCTACTTAATATAACAATAGATGTCTATATATAGATATGTTTAAGGAATTTTTTGTTTTTTCGGGCGCAACTCTCCTACAAAACAAGTAGAGATGTGAAGGCCCAAAAAATAGGATGGAAGAATGTTTTTCGATGGTTCGCTGACGTCCAAATCAGAAAATGTATAAAGAAAGACTATGAAGTGGTGAATCGGAGAACGGAAGGAGTGATCGGAAAACATGGTGAAATAAGGTGCCTATTGGGTCCTTAAGAAATGATGAATCCACAACGGGCTTTAGACGGTGAACTTTTTATGGTGAAAGTGAGGAAAACAAGAGGTTGGGTGAGGAAACTCCACGGTTTAAGAGCAACCGTGGAGATGACCAGAGAATGGTCGAAAATGAGTTTGAGAGTCTCGGAGAGAATAAAAACTAAGTGTTTAGAAGTAGTATCCACAAATATCTCACATTAATCTATAACAAAGCATATGAAAAGTGTGAACACCCTTCTCGTTGGAGGAAAATGAATATTTATAAAGTTTTACCTCACTCGGGTTAATTAGTATATCGGGTCGGATCCTGGATTGTCGGGTTATTGGGTCGGGTTTGGATTCGTTGAATGGGTCTTGTACCCAGAGCACGTCTGACTTCTCACCTACTTTCTTTGGCGGTATGCGCTTGCTATTCGACCAAGCCTTGCTACATCGTTATCTCTCTCAGTGTACGGCTTTGGAGGCAGCGGATTAGGCGCAGTATGGGTATCTCTCATATCGTTGCTCTTCCCTAGGCTCCAAGCATTGTCACTTTCACATATCATATGTGAACATAAGGCATTAATTGCATGATCTATAGGTTGCCATAAGCATGGGTGTGTGTTTAAATATATTCTAATTGCCGATTGAAGGGAAAATACAAGTATTGAAACAACTATTCCCGCCCAAACGAATGGCGTACCTGGCCCGAATCCCTTGATACCAGGGATCGGGCAGTCGAGGCTATCACGTCAAGTGCGCGCCTTGCTCCCATTACCTTTGTGGATTACTCTTTCCCGACCACGACCTCTCCAGATTATTGATCTTCGGACGAGATAAGGAAAGAATAACCACTCACTCCTTCTGACCACTCATCCCATGGTATCCTCGTGCCTGACAATGTGGCAACAGTGGCGAACCCACGTTGAGGAATAGGGGGTCATATGACACCTATTAAATTTATATGTTAGTAGTTTTGCTATGTGTAACTAAAGATTTTATAGCTCACTTGGTGTATATAGTCCATAGTTGACACACCTCACTTGGGTTCGATCCTTGAGATATGATTATCTTTTTATTTTTATTTAATTAATTTTTATGCTTGCACAGTCTAAAATTTAATCCCGGGTCCGCCACTGTGTGGCATGCATTGTCAGATGCAGGGAGTCTGGAGGCAGGTGGCCTTAGCCGGATCTTTTAGTTCTGTAGGTTCTAAGACCTGAGGTACTTGGGCCGTAGGCCCAAGTAAAGCCCTTTTTAACCCATGGGATCATACCTGCAAAAAGTCATATATGTGCCAATACGTAATTCGACCACGTAGGAAGGGCCGTATTCATCCCAAACAATAAATATCAATGGAATATATTACATAATGTAGTTGTCAATGAGCAACAGACCTATACACATTCATGCAGTAGATAACACGATTACTTTTTATGATTATGATTATTATTATTTTTTTTTATCTGGATATTTTCCATTATATAATACAAAAAAAGATACATGGATAGAATACGTTTTTATTACACAAAGTCGGCAGAAACGAGAAAAATCCGGAAACAAAGCCCAAAAAGGGAGACAAAGCCCCAACAGACAGGGAAACAAACGAGGAGATAAAATCTAAGAAAACGGAAAGGATGGTTTAAAACATAAAACTCCAAAGCTCAAAAGCATGAAACTCTGAAAAAGAAAACTCTCACGAGCCTTCCCATAGAACCAGTAACAACGGAGCTGCACCACAAGACCAGAGCCTCGAGAGAAACCAATCAAACATCAACCACCAAAAGCTGGATAGACCGCATATAGCATTCAACCGAGCTCAACACAACAACTCCGACAGAAACGAAGGCAGGACCAAACTAATTCAGAGAACATAAACTAAACCAAATTACCACAGACAAAGAGCGGAAAAACTCGAACCAACAAGAGCACAAGGAGAAATTCATGAACACCGAACATGGGATACGCCAAATAGGACCAACAACTCAAACACGCGGACACTCGTCCACCCAGCCCCAGTCATCTACGGACCGAAAACTGACGACATCCTCGCAAAAGAAGAACTGGATATCGAACCCACTGCATCGCCTTGAAACCAACCCAAACCCCAGAATAGGAACAGAGAAATTTTAGTAGATGCTCCACCGCGAGATACCATCTGAGAGACGCACCCATTGAACGAAACCTAAGCCAAATCGAATCTCAGCAGCCTCGAGAAGGCAAAAATGGAGAAGAAGAACTAGGAGCGAAACCTAATAAACCCAAATCAGAGAAAAAAGAAAGGCAAGACTCAAATTCCGGCAGGCACAACCACGCAACACCAGAAACCGTCGAACCATAGCCTAACCTAACCAACTTAACCACTGAACAATCTGAAACCATCGATTAAAACTACCCTTAACAACAAAGAAGGCCAACACCAAGCAAAGCTTATGGAGAAAAAAACGATGGAAAGATATTATCCAACAAAGGCAACAACGATTCATCCAAAGGCGGATCCGAAATAACAGAGCCGCCAGAAGATAGCACCGCTCTTTGCAAATCCCACCGCCGAAAAACGAAAAAACCCTAACCGAGACGCCACCAACGAACAATCGCTTTAAAATCCGCCAAGAGAAAGCTAAGAATGGCCCGAACCCAAAGAAAACGCAGAACTACACAACAACTGGAACCCACTCACGGCACGGCAAGAACCATCGGCAACCGAAGTGGTCAAGGCGGAGAACTAAGAAAAAAACTCTAAAGCGGCTAGACCTAATTTTATCGCCTCGCATAGCGTCTTTATGCAAATGTTTTCATTCACGACAGGTTGATGTGATTATGATTATCTAATGAAATAGAAATTATTTTTTAATAGGTGTAGACGTCATCTTAGCTCACATCATATAGATCAGAGTAGAATCATGTAGGTATTTCGTTTTGCCAGAGAATCCAATTTTTTTTTTACATAGATTCAATGGCCACAACATTGCATTTAAAAAAAGAGTAGATTTTAAATTTACTAGGTGAATACCCGCACTATGTGCGGGTTTTTCTATCAAAATATTATTTTTACAATGTAATTAGAACTAAATTTTGATGTTGAAAAAAAATATATATAAATCGAAATTTAATTACATATATTGTGATGTCTATATGTAAATCTTATATATGTTATGGTTAAAAATCAAATTTTACCCACAAAAAACAAACAATGAAACGAACATGTTCAAATAGCTTGAAAATATAGTATGTTTATCGGAAAATGTTTGGGAAGTGCCTTATCATGATTTTGACTCTTTCATATATCAATTAACACCATTTGCTTAAGTTTTATTCATTTCTAAAATATGCTTCGATAAACTTCATAATTTCTTAGAATATGCATATATTCGCTAATGAGGTAAAAATAGTATAATATATTTAAGAACGCGCCATAACAATAACCAGCCGCTCCAAAAGGCTTGAGAGTGTGAAGTAGATGAAAGAGAAGATGGATAGAGGAAGAGAGGAAGCTTTAACATATTTGAGGCAATCAATTTATCACTCTTGTATTGAAGGAGAATGAATCATCGATTTTCACATTTAGTTTTTTTTTTTTTTTGAGAAAAATAAATGGACACGTGGCGCTATCTCCAGCGTTGAGTTGGCGTTCAACTGGAGAGAGTTAGCCCTCTTTTATATAATAGATGCGCTCGTGTGAGATAATTTTTTGTAATATATAAAATGTGAAATAAAAAATAAGAACTAATTTAAATGTTATTGATTCAAATATATTTAATTTATAATTTTTAAATTTATAATAGATTTAATAAATATTTGGCAACAGATTATTTGAAAATAAATTCTAAAAATGCTAACAAGTAATAGCACCACTTGATTCTGAAGAAACGGTAAACTAAAATGCCCATAATTAATTGTTTTATTGACAAAACTAATTCATAGTGACAGGAGCCCCTTTTAAAGATACGCATATATAATTCAAAGTTTCCGAATATTCCTTGGAATCCGTAATATACATTACCCCAAATCAAACCTAAACTAATATATATATATATATATATATAGATGGAATAGGGTTTGAGAACACTGTATGCATCCACTTCATTGACTGAGCAGATAAATCTAGAATTAGGTCGTCTTATGCCAAACCCAAATTGGGCGGCTGAAACCAAGTGCATGAACATCAATTTAAACATGTTTTTTCGTTTCTACAATAATAATGTTGAGTCAAAGGCCAACGTTTTTTTGTTAATTTGGAAGTTTCGCACACACAAAAAAACCTCGCTAGACTATTCATGACAAGAAGATCTTTTCATTTTCAATCAAACGAATATCTGAAAAAAAAGTCATAAGATTGTATTGATTTCTTGGACTATTCAGAGCTAATGGGCTTTTAATATAAGATAATAATACCGAGCATCATCAGAACCATTAATTGTGGCCTAGTAAAATCTCAATGTTAAAAGAGGCCCATGTGATGGAACGGTTTTTAATCACTCAAATTCATGTGACGCAGATCATACCACAAACAAAAAAATGTGACCAACATGAGAACGTTTTTTTTTTTTCTTTTTGATAACGGTGGCTATCTGGTTCAGCCCCAGGGGATCGTGCCATACGTCACACCCGAGTTAATGCCGACCGACTAAGTATCAGTAGGTAGCCGATTCGCCCACTACCGGACTACCAGGTTAATTGTTTGGGCCTTTGGCCGAAACCCGGACTTCCCACACGTTTGTGCTATTGTTTCGGGGGGCAGCATAGAGGGCCAGTGTCGAACCCTGGTTGATACCAATATGGAGAGGGACCCTACCACTCCACCTACCACCCGACCACGCCCGTGTGGGGTGAACGTTTTTTGCCAATAGAGTATGAAATTATCAATGCAAGGCTTAACCGCTTACTTACAATTATACAAGGGGAAAAAATTACCATTATAAAAAATACAAGTAATTTAAGAAGTGAACAAAAAAAAGAGATTAAGAAATAGAGAAAGAAGACGAAGAAGAGAGGTGATTGTGCTAAAGCTGTGAAGCGTAAAGTGAGAGTGTGACGAAAGGTACAGTTTTTGGCTTTCAAATTAATGCTCTATTTATATATGGCCAGCGTCGACTTTATAGGCCCAAAAATTCTGGATCATTTGAACTGGTTTAAATTGTTAATGGTTCAGCTGGTCTAACCCGATGGATTGAATGAACCGTAGCTTTCAAAATGATTAAACGACAGTAAAACAACACATTGCCCTCAGCAATAAAGCCCAACAAATTGAAGAACTCGAAAATCAATATAAAACCCTCAACGGGAAGAAAACAAATGAACAAATGTCAACCTCTGAAGAACGTAGCGAAATGCGATACTTGGTAGTGTGAATTGCAGAATCACGTGAACCATCGAATCTTTGAACGCAAGTTGCGCCCCAAGCCTTCTGGCCGAGGGCACGTCTACCTGGGTGTCACAAATCAAAGAAGAAAAAAAAGTCTCTTGGTAGGGAAAATATTAAAAATATTTTCCTAGTCTACACGGGCGTGGTCTAGTGGTCGGTCGGAGGAGAACGGCTAGGTAAATTGTACACTCCCACCCGAGTTCGATTCTCCCCTGGCGCAGATGCTCGAAACAAGGTCACAAACGTGTGTGGAAGCTGGCACTGGGCTTCGTGTAACGCCCGTGTTCCGCAATTCTGCCGAACGAGGGAATTTGGCTAAGGCAGAATTGAGTTTAGCCTAGAAGAATTGGAAAGAAGGCAAGTGTTCGTGGGAAATTGAGTTTAGCCGAGGAAATTCGATCAGATCGGGTGATTTCTGAACTGATTAAGTTTTAGCCGAAGTAAAATTCAGCTGGCCATAAATTTCGGGAATTTAGCCGAGCTAAATTCAGCTGGCCGAATTTTTCGGGAGTTGGTCGGATTTCAGACAAGCTGGTGAATATTATTCGGGGGAAATCATGTTTTAGCCGAGGAACTTATCAAAAATGTAACTGTTTAAAATGTGGGTTGAACAGAGTCACTGTGAAGAACAAGTCCCCTCTTCCGAGGATAGATGAGTTGTTGGATCAGCTTCGAGGTGCTACTTGTTTCTCTAAGATTGATTTGGCTTCAGGTTATCATCAGATTCCGATAGACGAGTCAGATGTGAGGAAGACCGCCTTTAGGACAAGGTATGGTCACTTTGAATTCGTAGTCATGCCATTTGGACTGACGAACGCACATGCGGCTTTCATGAAGCTCATGAACAACGTTTTCAGAGATTGCTTGGATGAGTTCGTGATCATTTTCATAGATGACATTCTGGTCTACTCAAAGAACCGAGAAGATCACATGGGTCACCTCAAGACGGTGATGAGTAGACTAAGGGAACATAAGTTGTTTGCTAAGCTTAGCAAGTGCAGTTTCTGGCAAAGGGAGATTGGATTTTTGGGTCATGTGGTTTCGGATAAGGGAGTATCCGTAGATCCAGAAAAGATTAAGGCAATCGCAGATTGGCCTAGACCTGTGAATGCCTCGGAAATAAGAAGTTTCCTTGGGTTAGCTGGATATTACCGGCGGTTTGTTAAGGGGTTTGTTAAGGGTTAGCTGGATATTAGCTGTATGGCTCAGCCAATGACACGGCTAACTGGAAAGGATGTACCGTGTGTGTGGTCGGCTGATTGTGAGAAGTGTTTCGCTAAGTTGAAGGAAATGGTTACGAGTACGCCGGTTTTAACTTTGCCTGAACCGGATCAGCCTTATGTGGTTTACACAGATTCTTCACGGATGGGCTTGGGATGCGTTCTGATGCAGCAAGGGAAAGTAATAGCTTACGCTTCAAGACAGTTGAGAAAGCATGAGCAGAATTACCCTACTCACGATCTGAAGATGGCTGCGGTAGTGTTTGCGTTGAAGATTTGGCGATCTTACTTATACGGTGGGAAAGTTCAAGTTTTCACGGATCACAAGAGCCTGAAGTATATATTCACTCAGCCGGAGTTGAACATGAGGCAGCGTAGGTGGATGGAGTTTGTGGCGGATTATGATTTGGATATTGCCTACCATCCGGGAAAGGCAAATCTCGTTGCGGATGCACTTAGTCGGAAGAGAGTGGCCGCATCCACCGAAAAAGATATGGAAGGATTGATCAGTATGGTGGGGACTTTACGTTTGGCAGCTTTGACTAACGAGGTGGAACCATTGGGTTTGGGTGCAGCAGATCAGGCGGATTTTCTAAGCCGTGTACGGTTGGCTCAGCAGAAAGATGAGATTCTCATGAAGTCGGCGAAGAATGATAATACGGAGTATCAGACTTCAAACAATGGGACAATTTTGGTTAATGGCCGTGTGTGTGTTCCAAATGACAAGGAACTCAGGGAAGAAATTCTTAAGGAAACTCACCATTCTAAGTTTGCGATTCACCCGGGATCGACCAAGATGTATCGAGATCTGAAACGGTACTACCATTGGGTTGAGCTGAAAAGGGATGTGGCTAAGTGGGTTGCTGATTGTCAGACTTGTCAGATGGTGAAGATTGAACATCAGGTTCCGAGTGGGCTGTTGCAAAGTTTACCGATTCCAGAATGGAAATGGGACATGATCACAATGGATTTTGTGACCGGATTGCCAAAGTGTGGCAACATGGATTCGATTTGGGTCATAGTCGATAAATTGACTAAGTCTGCTCATTTCCTTGCAATCAACAAACAAGACAAGGCTGAGGGATTAGCAAAGTTATATGTGGAGCAGATCGTTAAGTTACATGGAGTGCCGGCAAGTATAGTGTCTGATCGTGACTCGCGTTTTGCATCGGCTTTCTGGAAAGAACTTCAAAAACGTTTTGGGACAAGAGTTAACATGAGTACAGCCTATCATCCGCAGACAGATGGACAGTCCGAGAGGACAATCAGGACACTTGAGGATTTATTGCGAGCTTGTGTTCTGGATTGGGGCGGTAGATGGAAGGATCACTTGCCTTTGGCGGAGTTTTCCTATAATAATAGCTATCACGATAGTATTGGGATGTCACCGTTTGAAGCGTTGTATGGACGGCCGTGTCGTACACCGCTATGTTGGACCCAAGTGGGGGAGCGCAGTATTTTTGGTCGAGACTTTGTGGAAGAAACGACCGAGAGAATCAGAGTATTGAAGCTGAAGATGAAAGAAGCTCAGAACAGGCAAAAGAGTTATGCTGATAAGCGCCGAAAGGAATTGGAATTCCAAGTAGATGATCTGGTTTACGTCAAAATGGTTATCAACAAGGGTAAAGACCGAGCTGCATTATCTGGGAAACTGAAACCAAGGTACATGGGACCGTATAAGATTTTGGAAAGGATCGGAGCAGTGGCTTATAAGTTGGAATTGCCACAAGTGTTGGAAGCATTCCATAATGTTTTTCACGTTTCACTGCTAAGGAAGTGCGTGACTCATGGGGAATGAGTAACTGCGGATCCACCGCCGGACTTGCAAGAAAATTGGACTATTGAGGGAAGGCCAGTTCGGATTGTGGGAAAAATAGTAAAACAGGCTGGTCGAAAGAAGATTAAAATGATCCAAGTGGTTTGGGATTGCGAAGGGGAAGAAGATACGACTTGGGAACCAGAAGAACGGATGAAGGAAAAGTTTCCTAAGTGGTTTGAGAAGCAACCAAAGTTATCAGAAAAGCCGAAGAAGAAGAAAGATTCGAGGACAAATCTTCACATAAGTGGGGGAGAGTTGTAACGCCCGTGTTCCGCAATTCTGCCAAACGAGGGAATTTGGCTAAGGCAGAATTGAGTTTAGCCAAGAAGAATTGGAAAGAAGGCAAGTGTTCGTGGGAAATTTAGTTTAGCCGAGGAAATTCGATCAGATCGGGTGATTTCTGAACTGATTAAGTTTTAGCCGAGGTAAAAATCAGCTGGCCGTAAATTTCGGGAATTTAGCCGAGCTAAATTCAACTGGCCGAATTTTTCGGGAGTTGGTCGGATTTCAGACAAGCTGGTGAATATTATTCGGGGGAAATCATGTTTTAGCCGAGGAACTTATCAAAAATGTAACTGTTTACATTTTAGCCGAATAAAAATGTAATCGTATACATTTTAGCCGAACCAGCGTGAATAAAATGTAACCGTTTACATTTTTAGCCGATAGATCTGAATAAAATGTAAACTGTTTACATTTTAGCCGAGATATATGAAGAAAATGTAACCGTTTACATTTTTAGCCGAGCGCGCGTGAATAAAAATGTAACTGTATTACATTTTAGCCGAGAGATTGTATAAAAATGTAAGTACGGCAGTTTAGAGCGGTTTCTGAGGGAAAAGACGCGCGTGTGAGGGCGGTTTCTATTTTAGCCGATTAAAATAAACCGCAGGACGGTTATTCGCTGATCAGAAAGGGGATTCGATCTATTTTAATTAGTTCTGGGCTCATTTTCTTCCTCTCGCGCGACCAAAAGAACTCTGAAAGTATAAGGGAGAAATTGTGAGAAGTTACTCGAGAGAAAGTTCAGTTTATCCGTGATAATCTGATTTTAGCCGAGGGAGAATTCAGATTATCCGAGGAAAATCTATCGCGAGGAGTTTTAGCCGAACGAGAATTCAGTGTATTCGAGGAAAATCGATCGCGAGGAGTTTTAGCCGAACGAGAATTTATTTCTGGTCCGAGGAAGGGATTCTAGCCGAGAGAAGGGATTTTTCTGTTCAATCCGAATCCGAAGGAAACGAAGGTGAGTTCGTGACCGTGGCCTTAAGTCTGATCGTTTCTTGAGTATATGGTATTCTGTTTGTCTGATGAATACGGTGTTTATCGTTTATTCATGTTCTGTTGGCTATCTGTGGGATTATGTATATTATTGGCGATCTAGACTGAGATTTAGCCGGTAATGGTATATAATCACTCGGCTAGGTTCTGGTTTCTGATAAGCATCTGATTGATTCTGGTTTATTCTTGTTGCGATTCATGCTTTGGCTAAGTGAGACGGGATGACCGTTCTCACTAAGCATTTCTGTTGCTTATGCCTCCTTTTGGATGCAGGTTCTGATTGTAGCCGAGATGTTACATATGATGGTTGATCAGTTCGCGGGACAAAGGCTGGAACGGATGGATAGTTGTATTGGGTAGATTCGGTCTAGTTTACATTTTGTAGTAGCTTATATGCAAACTTAACAAATGTGCTAGAACCTCGTGTGTATTTATTCAAGTAATCTGTTTTAATTCAAGTTTTCTGTATTAATCTATTTATGCTCGGAAATGACTAAGTCTGAATGAACTAGAACGTGCAAAAATTAAAAATCTGGTATATTCTAATCCGGCTAAAATTGTTAAGTGTTGGCTAAATTTATAAAAATCGGATTAGGGTCTTACACTTCGGCAGTTGAAAACCCGTGAGGAGGCTTTGTCAGTTGGGCCAACTCACTCTAGGCAATAGTCGAAAGGCGCGAAGTTTTACTGGTTTGGCATGTGGTAGCCAGTCCCCATCTCTCCAATAGAATGTCGACCGGACAGCCTAGGTTATCAAAAAAAAAAAAAAAAAAAATGTCAACCTCCTTATCAAAGCCTACGAAAGGCTCAAAAATCAAAAAAGGCTCAAAAACAACACATTGCCCTCAGCAATAAACGTCTCTTTGTAGGTATTAGCAAGTTTCCATTGTTCTTTAACTACTCTAATTTCTCTAACATGTGGATAAAAGACTAAAAGATAAGGCAAGCTTCCACAAAAAGGTTCAAGCATGGCTGATTTCATTGGACTGAGGTGTAAGTTTTCTTGCATGTTTCTAAACACTCCATTGCTTCATACTCAGCCCATAAATTTGATGTTTATCGATGAACTTACAAAACAAAGTTCATTTTCAAAAATGTCTTCTTAAATAATATTATAGAAATTGGTTGTGAGCTTAAAGGGCCTATCTATGTGAAATGGCTCTTTATTTGGGTTTACCTTGTGACACACTAATATACACAACTCTTTCAGGTCTAAAGTTGGTTTTTTTTTTAATTGAAAAGTTGGTTTTGTTATAAGTTCACAAATAAAAAAAACTTGGTTTTGTTGTATAAAATACTTCTTTAAGTTATGATGTCTGAGTTTGTCCATCTTCTATATAATGAATAGTAGATTCAAATTCCGAGAAATCTATAGAAAGACAAGAAAAAAAATCATTTAAGGATTAAATGGTCAGCACAAAAAAAAAGGATCATATGGTTTGATATACATATATCCAAAATATGAAAAATGTTTATACATACAGCAAACCAGTAATGAAGATATATAATATGCCTTTGTAGTATAATAACTTTGTAAAAAAAAAACACATTTTTCAAAACAAGAAGAGTACTTAACATATAATTTTACACAACTAATTTTATATTCCTCTGTTTTTATTAATTATAAATTTTATGGGCAGTCAAATTTGAGCTCATTATAAAAAAAAATACTATATATGATAATTTAGTTTATACACTACTTTTTTCTTGTTTCCTAGAAAATTCGTTTTATATTTCAAAAAACAAAATTAAAGAGTCTTAATTCAAAAAAAGGAATATAAATTAATATATCTTTTTATAATACATATTATAATATATGTGTAAAAGTTTAAAGCAATACTTAATTTGAAATACTATTTACGCTATTCTAAAAATATTCTTATTAAACGTTGTCCAAAAAACTTCCTGTATCTAGAAAGTTGGCTCGCAAAATCATACACATATGCAACAAAAACGTACTACAACAAAGTACGATATGACATACATTACACACTTGTTGTTACATTGGAAACAAGACAAGTCAACAATATTCACAACACATAAAACCTAACTATATGTCTCGTTGATCAGAGTTAGATATTAACTTCACTAGCAATGATAATTATATAATACTATAGTTAATTATTCTTTACAACCCAAAAGTCTGACGTTTTAATTAACCATCCAAAACATTATCGAAATCCGGAAAGATAAAAAAAAAAAAACGTTAAATAAAAATACTCTCATAATTTCATAATATTAAATTCCACTCCTCCCTAGAATATTTCTTCCCTTCTTATTACTAATAAATATGAAATACATAAAAAAAAAAAAAATCATCATCATCTAAGAATCTGTGCATTTCCAAGCATCTGGTGATGATCTGACCGCATAATTCCACACCCTTTTCCTCCATATCCTCCACCAACACCCGTCGGTGCTGACATCATTCCTCCGCCGTTAACCACCACATGCTCCTCCAGCGACTGCACCTGTTTCTTGAGAAACTTAACGTAATGGATAGCTTCATCGAGCATCGACGCCGTGTCCATCTTGGTCCCGCCGGGGACAAGCCGTTGAAGAATCCTAATCCGTTCGCTTATCCTCTCCCTTCGATGTCGAGCCGCCACGCTTTGTGGATCTTTAGAGATCCTCACGTTCTTTCTCTTCGGTGGCTTCACGGCTTCCGGATCAATATGTATCGGCTGCATCACGGCTATTCGAAAGATCATCTCTCGCATCGCCGCCATGTTAGCGTTGTCGCCGCCTCCTACTCTTATATCCGGGAGAGATGATGACGTGGAGGGGGCATACCGGAAATTTAAACCGGGTTGGTGGTGAGTGATGGTTGTTGGGTCAGGTAGTGGGAGATGGGTATGGGAGGGGCTGAAGAAGAAAGGATGGGTGTTGGATTCGGAGAGCATCATGATGTTATGGGAATTAGGGCTAGGGTTTGGGTTAGAGAAGTGATCAGGATGCTTCTCCATTTGCTGCATCATCATGTTCATTAGTATGTCGGAGTTATCCATTTTCTTCAACTTTTGGTTTGGGATTTATAGTGTTTCTTTCTCTTTGAGAGAGATATGGAGAAGCTGGTGAGATAAGGTATGGAGGAAGGAGAAGGATCTGACAAAGCTTGAAATTTTGTATGTCTGAATCACAGACGAGGCGTGATGATGATGGAAGAGAGATGGAGAGTTATATATGTGTGAAAATGCAAACTGTTACTGCCAATCAGAGATTCAGGATTATAACAGGAAGTGAGGGATATATATAGCAGTTTGTGACCCATATATCCTTATTCTCTAACTTATTATTACATATAATATTAAGATATATGTATAAATTATATATATATATATATACACTATGTGACAGTAAGGATTGTTTCCTTTCTTCTGTTTTTCCACCCTCCTAAATTTTTACTCACAGACGCAAATATATGTATGTATACTACTTGCTATCTGTTGAAAAATGTTTTCTTGCTTATCATGGATGTTCCAACCTTCCATGCATTGAATATTTATATTTCATAAGGTTCAAAAAAAAAAAATTATATTTCTTTTGCGCATGACATTTTGTTTAACTATATATATAATATAGTATATAGTTTAGTAGATAACAAAGAAATTATTTACAGTAAATGTTTCCAATACTATTTTTGTATAAATCACTTGGTGTTATATATATTGACTTTGTCCGAGATCATATAGCAACTCGATAGCATAAGAATTTTTTTATATCAGTAAAACCTATGATATCGAATGGTGAAAGAAAATAATAGCACCAATGAGTAACCCAAAAAAAAAAAAATAAATAAAAAAAAATATATATATATATATATATTTTAGCTGATGAATGATAAATTCGTGCATTTACTATAAGAGTCATATTGACCGTCGATTGGCAAAACGATGATCCTTTGTCTGGATCGACGGTTTCGATCTTCTTAGTGAAGTAAATGTGTCACAAATCGGTGAGATGTCGGACCCACGAGTCGTGAACAAGGCTCTTCTGGAGTCTGGACAAATCAAGGTGCATGAATTTACCTATTTCCACATATATATTTGTTTCGAATCTTTAAGAGAATTTGAACTATGTATAATGGGAAGGAAAGAGAGTAGTCGTGTAGTCTTTTCCCGTTTTTTGTGGGTCTGTATGTTTGTCAGCCGCAAGCGGTTTGTGGCCTGACGCTGTGGTTAGACGTAGTTATTATTGTTCGTTTGACAGCTGTGCGGCTGATCGCTGCGACTGATCGCAACGGAACGTTGAAAATATTCAGCGTTCAGAAATTTCGAACGCAAATCGCAGCATCCAATCGCAATCACAGCTACAGAAAACTGTGTCTGGTAAACGAACACCATTTGACCGCAACCACAGCGGCAGTAGGCAAACTAAAATACTCTATATCTAAACTTTTTTTTTTGGGTGCAAATTGTATCTAACCTTTATACTACTTTATATATATATATATATATAATTGTTAACTACCCCACATCCACATGAAATATGTCAGAAACCAGTGAACCCATCTGTTTCGCCGGGATCTGTTCAGCCGCCGGCGAAATTTTACCTTGATTTGGATCCAATTTTTTCTAGTAACTTAGATTGATGTTATAACCTTTCCAAATACAATTGAAGAAGACGTGAATATAGATAAAAATGTATACGCCTCATTATTATATAGTATAGTGTATATTATGAAAGAATGTTATAGACTGATATAATAATCGCATCTCAATTGGTTGGTATATGGCACGCTTATCAAAGCCGATCGGCAAGGACTTATTGCGATCTTCTTTTTTTTTTTTTTTTTTTTTTAAAGTTTACGTGATCATAGTGTTTTTTGACCCCCAAACAAAAAAAAAAACACATAAAAATTACTAGTGAATCAGGAAGCACTTTCAATAAAACAATTTAATAAATGATTCTTGCCTTAAAAATGCATAAGTCCAAAGACATACAAACTTCACTATCTTTCAATCAAGACTAATGTCTGGCTTTATTTATACAAAATCACAGTCTTTTTCTTTTCACATAAATACATAATAGAAAATCACATCTTTTTTTACGTCACATTTAATACATTAAAAATTACTTTTGTTTGTTTGTTAGTTAATTAAACTATAACGCTAATTTCTTCATCTTCATCTTCATCTTCATCTTCATCTTCTTCCATATAATTAGACTAAAATAGACAGACACAGTAAGTTGCTTCGGACTTGGTTTTACCCTCTTTTGTTGACACTGAAACATGTAAGAAAGCCAACGAAACGATGACGTTTCGCTGCCCTCACTTTTTTCAATTAAGAAACAAGCTGCTTTGAAAATAACAAACATAGATGCTATTTTCCCTTTTTCACCTTTTTACTTGAACAAAGTCACGGTAAGAATTAAACACTCCTCCTTCCCATCGAATCTAAATTTCTTAACCAAGATTCGAAGTCTTGTTCGTACTCTTTTTTTTTTTTGTCTATCGAGGACTTTGATTTTGATTTTTCATAATTTTTATTGATCCTGTTTTCTCAAAAGCGGCCATATATGTCATTAATTACGTTATTGATTGATAAATGCCGTTATATCGAGAGTGATATTTGCTTTGGTTCTGAACCCCAAAAAAAAATAAAAAGAGAGTTAGAGCTGTCGAGATAATTTTGCTGATTATGGTTGATTTTGCTGATTAAAGGTTTAATGTTAATTTTCAGATCTATGTGACCGTGAGAACACAGGGTTAGAAACACACAAAATGACTAGTTAAGTGGCTCTTAGGGCGCTGTAAAGATTTTAAATTTAGTTACAGCTTTTAAAGGCAATATATATATATATATATATATATATATATATATATATTGTTTGGATCCAATCTCTCGTGAAATATTTTATACTAGTTTATAAGATCACACAGTCCAAGTTTTATGTTTTTCTTCTTGTTTTATTCCTTGTTTTCTAGAGTTACTACTGTCGAGATAAATCTTCTGAAAGATTATGATTTGTTTGTTCGGCATTTTCCTTATGTATTTGTTCGTGGATATGATTTCTAAATAAATATTTGTAATTAAAGATCATATCTGATGTGAAAGTGAAACTAGGGTGGCCAATCCAAATTTTGGATTGGGTTTTTTAGGTTTTGGATTGGGTTTGGGTTAGAGTTATTTGGTTTGAGAATTATTTGACCAAATTCGATTTATATAAAATTTGGATCAAATTTTTTAAGGTTTTAGATCATGTTTAAATTGCTTGGATCGTAAATAATTTAACCAAAATAAACATATATCTAATTTTATTTGGATTGTTTAGATCTTGTATTAGGTTTGGTTATTGAATGTTTATAAAAATTAAAAAATTACAATAATATCTAAAATAAATTTTTAACGCAAATTATAATAAATAAAATAATTTATAAAATCTAGAAAAAAAAATATCCTTGATATACTATATAAATAATATATGTAAAACTAATATTGGATTTTATTTGGGTTTTTTTAGTTATCTACGTACCAATCCAAATAGCACAAACTCAAATTAATTAGTAAAAATTATTATATCCAAATATGTTTTTATAGAAATTTATATCCAAACTAATTGAAGTTTTTTAAATTGAATTGAGTTAGATTGTATTGGGTTGTTTTAGATTAACCACCCATTTGTGAAACCTCCAAAGTGAGACTTCCTCTGTATCAGAAAAGTTGATGTTCTGGATTTTTTACATATATTAAAAAATAATCTTAACTAATCATTTTTTTTGTTTGATTAGTTTAATGCACGGTTTGGTTTTCAATGCTGAAATTTGACTTTTCACCTCCTCTCCCTAAAAGGATTAAGAAAAAACAAAAAGAATTAGTATTATACTTAAACATGAAATTTGACTTTTCACCTTATGTCCCTAAATGCTGCAATTAATTAGTCTTGTAAAAAGAAATTTAATTAATTAACCAAATGACATTGTAAACAAAAGTGCATTAATTACAATGCAGAACATCAACCTTTCTGATACAAAAATAAAAACGCAAAACATCAACATTTCTGATACGGGAAGAGTAGTATACAACTTACAAAATAGCTAGGCTTTAATATATTGGTAATTAATTACTTCTGACTTTTTGTTGAGTCTGATTTATATGTTTAAAAATAACATTGTCGTCCTATTATTTGGTTGAGTATATATGGGCATTGTATTAAAATAACAAACATTGGGATCTTCCAAGCAAAATATAGCATAAAATTCTCAATTTAGTTATTTTATTTTTATTAATTGAATAACTAAATTGGGGTAGGTTGCCTCCGAAGGCAAGGTAGTGATACAGCTGTGTTCATGTCCCAAGCATCATCTATGTCCGTTGCTCCTTATTAGCACCACAATTTATATCATGATTTCCGACAAAATTAAAATACTACTCCGTAATTAAAATATTCACAGTTGAAAAATGAATACTAGTCATTTTGTTAATACCGTAAAAAAAAATATAGTTCAAACATAACTGATAGTTTCTGATATATTTCGACTCGATCATTATACAATAACCTTGATATTAGGTTTTATGGATCACTTTCTTATAGTATCTTATAATTTTTTGAACAAGTGCTCTGTATAGTCCTGACACATTTCTATCTTTTCCTTCTTTTTTTCATTATTATATTGTTCATATATAGGAAAATATGAATTATTTTACTTTCTTCGCATTATCTTTTCTTCAATGCTCTTTTTCAAAAAAAATTTTATTATGTCTCTCCAATCTCTCTTTTTATTCGGATAAATTCTCATGTTCTCTGTGACAGGATAAAGTTCATGCACCCCTCTTTAATTATTGCAATTATTGTTATATTTATATTACTGTAACTATTTCACTATATTTGGTGGCTTTCTTATGGAATTTCCATCTTCTTCAACTTTCTAGACAAACTGTTGGATTCAGTCTGAAAAATGAAATTTACAAATCAAAGAAGGATTCGCTGGTTGTGCAATTGTGGAGATGAACCTTAAAAGAGAAAAGGAAAATTGACAGAGTCAAAGAAAAGAAGAAGAAGAAGTCTCGTGAGAAGCATATGGTGGATTAACAAAACATGTGCCTTGCACATGGAGATACCTACGACAAAATCAGAAGAGTATTATGCAATTTGGAAATTTACTTTATGTTTTAGTTAAATTACCAATTCACTAGTTTTCCTTTTAGTGTTTTTTTAAGAAACATTCATAGAAGAATAAGTTAAGCTTTAGCTATAAATATGTAGCTCACGAGAGCAAATTTATCATTCAGATCAATCAAAGAATAATTTTACGTTCTACCAAAAATTTCTTATTCTGAGAGCAATTCAGTTTCTTTTGTTTTCTTATCACAATATTCCAACACAAACTTCTGTTACAATACTCACCAGCTTTATCAATGCATAAGTTCATACAAATTAGGAGGACAAGGATTAACGTTAACTTAATTACAATACTGGATTAATCCAACTAAACTGAAGACAAACTTCTATTTTCTGTGTCTGCATGCGGAGGTTTCCGGTTCTAGTTCGGGTCTTCTGCGAGACTGTAGTATCCTTTTCGTTCCTTTTACAGTTTTTCTCTGCTTTAGATTTGTTCTTATGTTTGTATTTTACTCATGCTGTAATCTTCCACCTGCAATTTATATTGAAAACCTTCGTTCAAATAAAAAAAAAACACATATAAAAAAGAACAAAGAAAAAAGCTCACTAAATATGCATGGAGAGGCACAAAGGTCAAAACCTAGAAGATGGGAGCCTCCGTAATCGGGAGAAATAAAAATTAAAACAATTTTAATATACGAAATAATTAAGACAAACAACTAGGTGATGTGATAAAGATTTTTTTTCTGGTAGAAAAATATAAACAATTTGTGCCAAATAAGGAAATATTAATTATGGGATGAAGAAGAGTAGATCACAGTGTCCTTTTTTATTGGATCTCCTCTCTTTTATTTGCTTGTTTCTTGTTTTTTAGTAGATTTTTGGTATTTGGTACATTCTTTGACTCTTGTTTTTTTATCACCCATCCATGTCCCTTGTGCTATATTAAATGTACTCAATTTATAAAATTTCCGGTGCACCTCACAAGACATTTTGTCTATGATAAATGTATAATCTAGGATAATATATATATTTGTTTTCATTATTGAATATACGAATACCTCTGGATGATTTGAAAGATTCATGCAGAATGGTTTTTCTGCCATTTATATAGAGGTCATGTAAGAATCTCAAAGGTTACGTAAGTTATGCTATGATGAATTATTTCATTTCCGGTCAGTTAATAGACGTAATTTGTTTGTTTTTTAACTAATGGAATTAATATATTTTAAAATACAAAAGAAAAATACTTCTTTATAATTGAAATTCTTTATAAAAAAAGTTGTGGAAAAATAATAATAATTAATTAATTAATTATACTATTACATAAGATATTTGATATATATATATACGATATATCACTATGTAACTATGGTACTAAAACCCCATATAATTTACATTATAATTCGAAATGAACAACTAAATAAATTACTGCGTTTGGCAAATAAAATTCCAATAACCATTGCATTACATATTATTCAAAACTGAAGAAAGCCCGGTTAGGGAGAACGACCGACTTGCAACATCATTATTATATATGTACTATATAAATATCCGTATATATGCGGGTTTGTAATTTAATATTTTATAATCTTTAAAAAAATATTAAATACCGTAAAAATAGAAAACAAAATTAGATCACTTGTGAAAAATATATAATACATAAATTTAGACACAAAGTTTACGATGAAATAAATATATACATTGAAAGAAAAATTTGGTGAAGAGATGCAGTAAATAGTTTTGGATACATTTATTGGATTTTTAATTTTTTTTTTTTGTGTGTAATTGACACACTACCAAATTGTGGTTTATATAGAGGTGAGAAATTATAATTATTTTCCTTAATCTAAATTGAAAACCTAAATAATGTTTTTTCTTTTTTTTTATATTAATTTTGACTTTTAGGATATTTTTTAAAAAATTTAATTTTTTTATTTTTAAGAACTTTACCATTTAAGATTATAAATCGGTTATTAAATTTTCATAATTTTTGAGTTTTTTTATTAATCCATTTTAAGATTATAAATCGGTTATTAATTGATTTGAGTAATTTTACATTCAGTTTTATATTATAAGATTCCCTTATTCTAAACTGAAATATTATTTGTTTTTTTAAAACAAAAATTGGGTTTTGTTCATTTTTTTATGATTGTTATTTATTGTTTAATTTCCTTATTATAATCTGATATATAGTTTTTCCTTTTTTAAAAAAAATAATTTGGTTTTCATTTATAGTTTTTGTGTAATTTCCTTAATCTAAACATAACTACTATTTTTTCCTAATACCTTTTAAGATTATAGTTTTTGTCTATTTTTTTCCTAATACCTTTTAAGATTCCTAAAAGTTTACTTTTATTGTTAATATTATATGTTAAAATATAATTGGAATTTTATAAAACACGTGTCAAAATATAATTAGAAATTTATTAAACATATGCCAAAATCTAATCGATTAACTTATGATATATCATGGTTTTAACCCCGTTTAAGCCATGATATAAGTCCGTTTTATAGAATTTTCTACTATTTTGTAGTGTTTTAGAGTCTTTTACAGGTTTTAGCATGTTTGGAGCATAATTGGAGATATTGGAGCTTTCTGGAGCATTTTGGAGTAAAGCAAACGTTCGTGTAGCTGAGTATCCGATTTGAAGTCTCAGTGTCGATCGATACCCCATTGGTATCGGTCGATACTCATCGAAGCAGATACGACCCGCGACTTTAATGAAGAGTTGAAGAATTGCAAAATAGCCCGAAAGTCTTTATTATTTACAAAAAGTCCCAAAACGTGATTTATGTTATTTAATAGGATTTTACACGCTTTATTTTACTTAGGTTTTGTGAGAGAGCTTTTTGAAGGTAGACAAGTCTGAAACTCTGTTCGTCCGAAAGAAGATTTCGAACCCTTTTGTTACTCTTATTGTTTTATTTGATGATTTATTCAAACATGTTTATTGCTTCAATTTCCATGTCTGAGTAGATCTCTTGTTAGGTTCAGGGTTCTCATAAGGGTTTTCTCTGAATGCTAGGTTGATTTGTTATTAGGATTCACCATCTGAATTAGTTCTTCACCATAGATTGTTTGCAAAGTTAATTCTAGATTGATCACCTAGAACTTAGATCTTAGGATAATTGATTAGGCACGGAAGTGCGATTAATTACCTGATAGAACCTTAGGTGAGCAAAATAACTATTCGCAAAGAGATTTGGTTTAGTTGTTTTGTGAACAAATCAAACTTGATCTAAAAGCTGATTTAGACTTTAGGATTCGCAAAGAGATTTGGAATTCCTATGATTTAGATTTAGATAGTTTTCGCAACGAGAGTTGGTTAATTATACTTTAGTGATTTGAGTTCAAGAACCGCGCTAAATATGAATCCTGCTAGTTAGTTTATCTGTATTCATTGATTCCCTGAGAAATATCATGAACCTATCTTTCTCCAATTGAATTTATAACTGCTTTAATTTACGCTCTGTTTTCAATATCATTGATCGTTTAGCTTAATTCTCACCTATATAATCTATTGTGTGTTTCTGTGAGTCCTTGTGTTCGACCCCTACTATATTGCAACTACTGCTTAGTACTTTTAGGGTATTAATTTGAGCATATCAACTTATCACGTTTAAAATATAATTGGAAATTTATTAAAAATATGTCAAAATCTGATCGTTCGACTTAACATGTGTCGCGATAATGCGAATTACTAACTTTGAAACATTCTATTTTATATAATAAATAAAATTTGACATGTTTAGATTTTTTATATGAAATCTAAACATATAAAAAATAAGGTAATTTTAAAAAAAGTTAATTAATTTCAAAAACTTATGAAATAAATATTTGAAGGAAAAATTTGGTGAAACATATGCTGTAAATACCCTTGAATACGATTATTGGATTTCTAATTTTAATGTGTAAAAGTATATATTTATCTTTTGTAAGTAATTAATAACACATATTCAACTTAAAAAAATATTATGTGGTTAATCTTTTAGCTAAACAGAATCATAATTTTTTCAGTTTATAAGATAGTTTTGATCGATTTTTTAAGTTTTAAAAGTCACACATTTTAAAATTAAAAGTGTAGATTATTATATATAATTTGGTCGTAGTTGTATATTAATAATTTTTCTTTTTAAGTTTTCTTTTGTCATAATGGAAAGGGTTATAAACTTTTAAGTTTGGTCGTATATTAATAATTTCCTTTTAATTTTATAATATATTTATAATTTTCTTTTTTTAAAATTTGGTCATGGTATAAACTTATAAGTTTCCTTTTGTCAATTTTATTTATTGTAAGTTTTCCTTAATTATTCTTGTTTTTTTTTAATTGCCTTTTTTAGTTTAATATTTATTTTAATTCATTTTTACTTTTCAATTAAATTAAAATATGTAAAGATCTAAATTAACAACCGTGACAAATGTCATAATCTCGTGAATGAAAATTATCATACGTGTCACACTTACGTCGAGAGATCAAGTTTTATATAATAAGATATATATATATATATATATATATATATATATATATATATATATATATATATATATATAAAACTAAAGTGTTAAGATTTAAATGGGCCTGAAAGCTTATATGGCCCATTCACAATATTTGCAGTTTGCATCATGACGGTGTGATTGAGTTTAACTGGTTTCTAATTTTTATCATCCAATCATTTTTTATATAGATCAAGAAGAGAAATGGGAGCCGCAAATGCTTATTCCTTATATGTTTTCATATATTATATATTTAATTTAAACAAAAAGACGTTATATTTTAAATTATTCTTAATACCCTATTTATTTAAATTATAAAGCCTTACACTGAGTTTGAGATAAAATACAAAAAAATAAATATATAACCACAAGTTTTAGAAATTAAATATAAAAGTTTATAAAGCCTTACTCTGTTTTGGTATTTTCTGAGGAGATCCACACGGACCACATTATTGGCAAAAAAACTAAAATCCTTCACGTACGTACGGTTGCAGATGAACGAAGAAGAGTGGGAGAAGATTTGTCGGATTTTCCATAAACCGGAGAAACCAGGCCAACCGTTGAGACATCCTTTCCCTTGTCGTGGTTCCATCAAGTATGTCCACGCCAAGTGTCTTCTCCTCTGGCTCAATTACACTGGTTTAGATAGTTGCGAGGTATAACGAACTCCAACTTCATCTTTTCTTTTAAAAAAATTGTTTGACCTTAGGTCATTAATAATAGGGGTGTCAATTAGGGCCAAACACTACAAGAATGCAAGCGATTTCCGACGGCCATATCGGTCGGAAAACCGTCGGGAAACGTCTTTTCCGATGAAATTCCGACCGATTTTGCCCGTCGGGACTATCGCGTCGGAAATAAAAAATGGTCGGAAATTGGTCGGAAATTTCCGACCAATTTCCGACCACCCACTTTCCCGACTGTATTCCGATGAATATTAATAGTCGGGGAATTCCCGACGATTTTCCGACGGGACTAGAATTCCGACCAATTATGGACCGGATAATTTCCGACCAATTCCAGACCGGATAATTTCCGACCAATTTCGGACCAGATAATTCCAGACCAATTCCGGACCGGATAATTTCCGACCAATTTCCGACGGGTAATTAAAAAACAGTATTTTTAAAATTCTTAAAATTAATGATTTTGTTTTAAATTAAATTAAATTAATAATTCGAAAAAGAAAATTAAAATTAAAATATAATAATTGTTTTGAAATAAAATAAAATTGTTTTGAAATTACAAAAACATTAAAATTAAATTCCCGTTCCCGATCCCGTGCCCGTGCCCGGGAAATCCGAGAACTTCGCTTTCATCCAATCCGTCAGGCCAGTGATTTCCGACCGGATGTGCAAGTTCCTCCCCGATTGTTGGACTAACTCCTCGATGGACATGATTGCAGGAGCTTGACTGTGCGACTCCGGGACATTCGCACTTTGTCTTGGACTAGGGGTCTCCGATGGCGGATCGTTATGTTGATGTGGTTGAATGCCTCGAGACGAACCACCGCGGCGAATGTTATCAAAATCCTCGTACGGCCTATAAAAAAAACAAAAAATTTGTTAGTTGTTAGAATTATTTAAAATATAGAAAATACTAAAAATATTTCAAAAAACAGAAAACAATTATGAAAATTTAGAATTTGTTTTATTTGCAAAAACAAATTTATATAACATAAAAATTTTAAAAATCACTTGTAAAATGCCAAAATTTTACTAATATTCTAAAAAAAATCTAAAACACTTATAACATTTAAAATCACATGTAAAATGAAAAAAATCATTTAAAATCACTAATAAAAAAAAATAGATCGCTTGTAAAATGCATAAAAATGTTCTAAAATTCTAAAAAAAAATTAAAATCACTTGTGAAATAATAAAACTATTTCACAATTAACACAAAAATATTTTCCTATTTTTTTCAATATTATTTCTAAAATATTTAAACACAAAATCCACATTATTAACCTAACAACAATCTAACCTAAATTCTAACCTTTCATATTTAATCAAATCTAACAAACCTAACAACTATAACAAATTATTAACCTAAAATCTAACAAATCTAATAAAATTGATTAGGGAAAACAAAAATTCTTACATGGCTAGATGGACGACGATGGCGGCGTGGAGGCAAATCCGGCGAGGGTCTTCGACGGCGGCGGCGGCGACCTAAAGAAGAAGAGAGAGAAGTTAGCAAGGAGAGGAAAAAAGGAAGAAGAAAAGAGAGAAGAGAAGATACCTTGGACGGTGGCGGCGAGGGGAGGACAACAGCGGACGGCGGCGGCGACAAGAGAGAAGGAGAGAAGAGATCCAAAGAAGGAGAGAAGGTGAAAGGAAATGAGGAAGAAGAAGAACAGTTTTTGATTTATTGAACCCATACGGTCGGGATCCGGTCGGGATCCGGTCGGAAATTTTTAATAAACCGCGTACAATGAATTTCGATAAATTTCGTTTGGCGGTTTATTTCCCGGGTTTTTTTTTTAGAATGGTCGGAAATTGGTCGGAAATTACCGACCAATTTCCGACCATTCTAAAAATTGCATGTCGAATAATTTAATATTCATCGGAAATTGGTCGGTAATTTCCGACCAATTTCCGACCATATAGGGTTTAGGGTATGAAATCCTAAATTTGAATACCGTATAGGCTTTAAAAAACATCTAAACATCTTATGTCTAAAAACAATTTGGCAAGGTCAACATAAATAGAGTATATGACGATTTTTATGAATCGATATGAGAACGGGTTTAACCTCTCTTAACGAAACATAGAACTTATACTTACAATTTTCGTTTTCTTGTAAGGTTTGGATTAAATGCTCAAAAATATTGATTCTCAAGATAGTTAGACATTGAATTATTTGAAAAGATCATATCTAACCCTAGCAAACATAAGTGTAATCAAATTTTTACGGTTTGAGGTTTCGAAACCCTGTATGGTCGGAAATTGGTCTGGAATTTCCGACCAATTTCCGACCACACGTAGATTTCATACCATAAATCCTAATTGGTCGGAAATTGGTCGGAAATTTCTGACCAAATTCCAACCGTATATGAAGATTTTCCAAAAAAATGCTAAGTATAAAAATATTAGTATAAACACTTATATTAGTATAAAATGCTAAGTGTAAAAATATCATTTATAAAATGCTAAGTGTATAAACACTTAAAATTAACAATTTATACCACACAAGTTTATAAACACTTAGAATTTTTTGAAATATTAGTATTTCATACCATAAATCCTAATTGGTCGGAAATTGGTCGGAAATTTCTGACCAAATTCCAACCGTTTATGAAGATTTTCCGAAAAATGCTAAGTATAAAAATATTAGTATAAACACTTATATTAGTATAAAATGCTAAGTGTAAAAATATCATTTATAAAATGCTAAGTGTATAAACACTTAAAATTAACAATTTATACCACACAAGTTTATAAACACTTAGAAATTTTTGAAATATTAGTATTTCATACCATAAATCCTAATTGGTCGGAAATTGGTCGGAAATTTCTGACCAAATTCTGACCATATAGGGTTTAGGGTATGAAATCCTAAATTTAAAAACCATATAAGATTTAAGAAATATCTACTAATCTTATTTACTAACAACTAACTTAATAGGTAAACAAAAAATGGACCATATGACGATTTATATGAATCGATTAGAGAACGAGTGTAACCTTTTATAACGATACATATAACTTATACTCACACTTATCGGTTTCTTGTCGGGTTTTGATTAAAAGCTTAAAAAGAATGATTATTAAGATATTTTAACATTGAATTCTTTCAATATATCATATCTAACCCTAGCAATCATAAACGTAATCAAATTTTTACCATTTGAGGTTTCGAAACCACAAATGGTCGGGAATTCGTCGGAAATTCCCGACCGATTACCGACGGTGCGAGAACACATGTTTTAAATGTATAGCAACACGTTTATTTTATGTTTGTAAAAAATATTAAATCGGAATTTCGGACCGATTTCCGACCATATATGACCGGTCTCTATATTGTCAGAAATCGGTCGGGAATTCCTGACCAATTTCCGACCGAAAAAAAACGGTCGGAAATTTCCGACCGGTTTCCGACCGGGTTTATTCCATCGGTATTTAGTCGGAAAACGGTCGGAAATTTCCGACCGTTTTTTTCCGGTCGGAATTCCGGTCGAAAATCGCCTTGTTTTCTTGTAGTGAAAACCCGATGGTCGGCTTTGAAAAACAGCGGACCAAGCCTAAAAATATAAGCCCGAAAACAAATTGGGCCTTTCGGACTAAGCCCATTCGGGTTAGTGTGTTTTTTGGGTTTAGCCCGAAAAGTCCGGAACTTTACATTTTAATTAGTTAGAGATTTTATTTCAACATTTATTTTTCTAAAAATAATAATTTGATTCTATATATTTCGTGATTTGACAACATTTATTATTTTCTAAAAATAATAATTTGACAACATTTATTCATCCATATTTACTTCATTTTTTTAGAATCATTATCTATAGACTTTCAATGACATTTCTATATGATTTATACATGTCAACACTTAATATTATTATTATTATTTTTTTATCTAAGTGATGAGGATTTAGAATACGATTAATGATATTCTAATCTAAACTCTACTACCTAGATTTGAAGTGTTTTGATTTTATGTTTTATTTGGTAATACAATTTATTTAAAATTTATTTGTTTTTTTTGTCAAACTTTTGCTTTTAAATTTAATTTGATTTGATATAATACATTTTAATTTAGATTTATTTTTATAAATATTTTGTTTTAATTATTCATTTGAGAATTGTGAATTTTTGTGTTTGTAAAGAAAAGCCCGAAAAAGTCCGAAAAGCCCTAAAGCCATGTCCGGGCCGGGCCGGGCTTTGGGATATAGACCCGGTTTTTTTTCGGACCGGACCGAACCGGACTCAAATATATGCGGACTTTATGGGTTTCGGACCGGGCCGGGCTAACCCGATTGACATCCCTAGTCATTATAGGGGTTATCTAGTTTTATTTTTAGTTTTTTAACATGGATTTGTGGTTGAAATATGTCAAAAACAACTTTTGTTTTAATGAGGGGAATATGCTTTTTCTGATAGATTAGATATCTACAGTTAGGGACCAAAATCATGGATAGGTCTAGCTCGTATAGAACAAAACCATCCAAAATCCGGATGGGGCGGGTAAAATCTGTCGTTTTCCATTGCACTTATATAAGTTTAAATCAGAATCGGGCCGGGTCTAATACAGATTAGGCGAGGTCGGATATGCCCATTGTAACATTCCTAGCTAGAGATTTTCAAAGCATGTGTATAAGTCATTGTTCTGATGAGTCTTTGCTTATTGTGTGACTAATGATTATGTATGTACTCTTCAATTTGAAGATATGTAGGTGGAAATACCAGTTTTGACGAGTTTATTCCAAAATCGCCTACAAGACCAATTGATGATGTCTTCACCAAAGATATGTAAGTGACTAGGCCGATTAGTCGGCAACTAGTCTCTAATTGGACAATGTCAATTTGTTTGTTCTCTTAATTAATTAGTGTTTTACTGATTGTGTTTTTAGTTTATAAAACATGATAATATATATATTTACAATGTTTTCTTCTTAGGGGCACTTTAATTTTAGGGAATGGTGAATTTTAGATGTTCTTATCTTCAAATAAAAATTATAGCTTAAGAAGTAGTTTGATTGTTGTGAGTCTTGTGACTGATCACTATCACCGGACGATTGATGGGCTTAATTAACCATTAAATCGAATGATTTGACATGTTTTTTGTTTGTGTTGAGTGGATTAATCAGTATACTAACTATATGACATGTTTATCTAAAATCAAATAGGTTTTAGAGCCTCGATCCATTTTTAGAACACACTAAAATAAAGGGGCTTATTATCACAAGAATTGGTGGAATTAGTGGTTGAGCTATGCTTCTTGTTGTGTATAATGGGAATCTTCTATATATTTGGGTTATGGATTGTTAACATCTCTCTGTTTGTGGTTGACAAACGTAAGAGTATCTCAAGAAAGATTTCTGAAGAGTGAAGATTATAGTGAAGCTAATGTCAAAACTGCTGCGGCTGTCATTTGAGTTCAATGAAACATATAGTTTTAGAAGATATTGTGGGTAATCATTTTTAGTAAAGATTTTTTTTTTTTTGCTATGATAGTTAAAGATTGGTATACGACATTTAAGGTGATTTAGTGCAAATCAATGCTCTCTGACATTATAAAAAGTACTTCTAAGACTTTTGGTTTTTGGATTCTTACTTAAGAATCTTCATGGATCGAAACGCCCTTATTGTCTTGGACCAAACTTGTGGTTGCCCCCACATATTCCGAGTTTTCCTACCAAATTTTGAATTTATTTTTTTAAAATATTATATTTTAAAGCATAAAATATAAATTAAAATTAACTTTTACATAAATATTTGAGTAGAAAATTTAATATATCAATCTAAAACATAAACTAACATTATATGCTTGTTTTTAAGAGAAACAAAAACATTGCAAAATTGGACTAATCCTGATTTAACCTATTTTTGTATAAATTACATAGCTAAAACGGGTTAGGATTTACACATAGCTGATCTTATAAAATACATGACTAGAATGTTATGAATAATTATATGGATACCTATTATAAAATCCAGAGATTCTAAAATATTTTAGATATATATACATTTTATTATTCATAGAATAAATAAGACACAATAACTTTCTCCGTCAACACGTAACATATCAAGCGGACCGAACCATCCCTTAAGTCGTCGATACACGGACAACACTTCTTCCTCTCTCACCGTTCGTCTGCTCCCCGGCCCACCACATGTCCATACGCATATGTCTAATCAACGGCCCAGATCTGATCTGACATGTCATGTGTGAATTAAAAGACGGATTGGGAGGAACGTGATGGGCGGTGGGATCTGCACGTGATCAGAGGAGCAACGGTCAGATAATCCGGTGGTTCTTTATAGTGGTAGCAGTGACCGTTTTGATCAAATCATTATGGACCGACAATATCATACATACAAAACAAATATTATTACATTCATATGAGTCACCTCTCATATAATCTTGAATAAAACATATATTTGTTATAATCTCGTTCGTATGTATATATATATTACAGTTACGTAGGTGCATATATGTGTAATGATTGACTTTCTAGTTTCTACTTTAAGGAAAAATAGGTACTAAAATAATAGTGAGTTTTAGGATATGATTTTGATCTAGTTTTGGTTTGTATTACATTTTTAATCATGATATGTTTCTAATTTAAAAAAGAAAAAAAATAGAAGTTTCAACTCAGATTTTCTTTTCGATTTTTGTTTGAAATTGATCTTGGTTTTGGTTTTCACTTTTCAATTACTTTAATTTGTTTTTGGTTCAGATCATATAGATCAGAAATTCAGAACTGTTTGGCGTTTTTTTTAAAGGACCATGTTTTCGTCCTCTTTATGTGACATATTTAAAATTGTACAAAAAGGTTTGGTGTATACAATAATAATAATACCAGAAATGTTAGGACATATAAATTATTATTGTTTGGAAGAATAATGATTGCAGCAACAGTCCTTTTACTGGTAAAGGTTGGTTATGATCACTGATCACAACATTTTAATCTCTGAGTGTACCTAGCTGTAGACTGTCTGATACATCTCATCTAACCCTATTATTTTCTGGATTATTAAGTGTTTGGTATTGTACCCATCTCTTTATTTGGCTCAATTCCTTAATAATATGAGCTCTAATAATATCTCCAATAATTGTCCAAATTAATTCCAATATATTATTTTGTTTATTTTTTTTTTTTTTTTTGACACGACCTTCAGAGATTTTTGCAAAAATAGCACTTTATTGAAGTTTCATTAGTTTTTTTTTTAACATTTTCCTAAAATGTTATTAGAAAATATCATTTTATATACTATACATGATAATCTAGCTCTTGTATAGTACGGTGTGTACGATTGTGGACGGTACACATAAAAACAGAGTGAATATATTTTTATTTTTTGTCCGGTAAAAGATAAAAAAAACATTAAAAATTTAAAAGTGCTAAAATATTAAGTAAAATATAAAATGAATGCCATTTTTTTGCAAATTCTCAACGACTAAAAACAAAGTTTCCAATAAACCTTTTTCCACCTTTTCTATTTGTCTTGCGATTTTTTCCACTTTTTTCTATTTGTCAATTGAAATCACATAAATACCGTTTAGGCGTTTACTCTACAATTCATAAACATAGCCAAAACAATTGAAAATCTAGATCACGAAATGTTGACTCGGAAATTCCATTAAAAAAGTTAAGATCTCTCGCAGTTAAGAAGAAATCGATATGTTATGCAAAATTCTTTTTTTTATATCTGGTGGAATTATATATGAACTAAAGCTCATATTAATTTCTGAAATCTTTGAAGAATTGGGTGTTTTTTTCCGCCATTTAAAACATTTATATTAGCAAATCATAACTGAAATTATAGTAAAAAACAAAAAAATCAAATCATGACCCCCAAATTCTATAATGAATTTTTAAACTACTAAATCACCATATATTGATTTATAAATTCGTTGATAAGAGAAAAAAAAAACTCGTTATTATACAATCACTTCTTTTTTTTTATCATATTTCAAAAAATAAAGTTCTAAAATGAAGTGAAAAGGTATGTTACACGCAATTGATCAATCCTTGCTCAATCCCTATGAAGACATCAAATATTTTTTTGAACAATTCAAAAACACTATAGTTTAGAAAAAATTATCCATTACTTTTTCCCTGCAGATTCTCTATTATTAAACGGTTTTCTTATCACTATTTTTTGTTTTCTTAAGAGAAAATTTCACGAAAGATGCGTATGAAACTAATAACGTGGTTTAGTAATCATTTCATAGTTTTTCTTAACGTCGTTCGATATCATACAAAGGTAATAAAAGACAGCGTTGCGTTAAGAAAACGACGTCGGCTTTTCCATCGTTCGCGGGACCCAATAACGTTATTTTGCGTTTTTGTTTGGGAAAGTCGTCACACGTGCGTGCGCGTTGGTGCTTCTTTTCGAAGATTTTAGAGATATTCCACAAATGAGCCTCAACTAAATGTAATTAATCTAATTATCATCCCAGGAAACAAAATCTCTTGAATTAACCCTTTCCCCAATTACTTTTTGTAGAAAAACCACGGCCTTAATGTACAATTCCAGGTTTATTTATAGTAGTATTCAGTATATTTTGCTTGCCACGGTCCCCAATTTTTAAATTTGTTTCTAATAACAAAAAAAAATAAAGGGGGTATAATGGGGAAATTGCTCATTTAATTTCTGAACTATTTCTGTTGGTTCAATTTATTCCTCAACTATGGTTTGATCAAAATAATTTCCCAAATTGTAGTTGACTGCGCAAAATCGGGATTAACAAAGTCAAACGCTAATTACTAAATGGATAAAAGTCTACTAAATCGGCTGTAATTCATTCAATACAACCCCAAATGAGTTGAAATCACTTCCATTGGAAATCTAACTCAATTGCCTATAACTTTCATGAAGAGAGCCATATCTAAATTCAAAGAGAAGACTTCCATCCGAGTCGATCTTCTAAACACATATTCTTGATACAAGATTGACTCGGATGGAAGCCTTTCCTTTGGATTTAGCTTTGGAGCTCTTCATCAAACATATAGAAAATTGAGTGAGCTTTCTAATGGAAGTAGTTTCAACTCATTCAGAGTTGTATTGAAGGAGTTACAACCACTAAATAGATATATGTCCACTAAATTGGCTCTAACTCATTCAATACAACCCGTAATGAGTTAAAACTACTCCCATTGGAAAGCTCATTCAATTTTATATAACGTTGATGAAGAGCTCCAAAAGTAAATCTAAAGGGAAGGCTTCTATCGGAGTCAATCTTGCATCAAGAATATGTGTCTATAAGATCGACTCAGATGGAAGTCTTCTCCTTGAATTTAGATATGGCGCTCTTCATGAAAATTATAAGAAATTGAGTTAGATTTCCAATAGAAGTAGTTTCAACCCATTTGGGGTTGAATTGAAGGAGTTACAGCCGATTTAGTGTACTTATATCTATTTAGTAATTAGCGTTTGACTTTGTTAATCCCAATTTTGCGCAGTCAACTACAATTTGGGAAATTATTTTGAGCAAGCGATAGTTGATGAATAAATTGAGCTAGAGTAAATAGTTCATGAATTAAATGAGCAATTTCTCGGGTATAATGCATGATTACACATATTTAAACCTTTTGAAAAAGTAATTATTGCTGTATTTTTTTTAATAAAAGGAAAAGAATCTCGATGGGGGAGTAAATTGTATTATCATGACCGAGAAACCGACTCCACAAGTTTCCCGATTCGTTTGACGACCGCAGGAGATAGCTTCTTCACCGGTCTCCTCTCCTTCTCCGGTCTAAAATCAAAACCGAGAGCGTCCGATACTTCCTCGGAGCTCCATCCAGCTTTTCGGAGCGACTCCGAGAACCGACCCGCTTTCAAAAGCAACGCATCTAAAACCGCTTGATTGTCTAAAATTACCATTTCGCCCTCAAAGAAACCAGATGCCGATACGTGGACGATATCGTCTACGTCGGATTCGCTCCACCCGCCTCCTCTTAAAACCGACCCGATCCGGTTCACGTACTCGTCGACCCATTTCGGCGTCTCTGTTCTCGGTAAGTATCTCTCCGGCGATGAAGAGTGTGACGACGACATCGAAGAAGCCGAGTTTCTCCGGCGACGATCAACCGCCGCGTCACTCCAAAACTCCACCCATCTAGGTGTACCCGAACCCTGAACCCGACTCGAATCTAAGCTCATTCTAGAGAAATTCGACGAGGACGACGACGATGACCCGGCGGATTTCTCGCTCACCGAACGCTGCTTAGTGAGGATAGCCGGACACGAGTCGGATCCTCTGAACACAGACTCACGCTCGAAAAAATCGGATAGATCCGACCCGCAACAGAAAATCCGGGTCTCGTCGATGTAGAAAACCGGGTTACCCGCTAAAGACGGGTTACAAGGAATAAAGCAGTGATCGAAAATGGGTATCATCAAAGGAGCTCTTTTGAGAGCGTTTCTCGCGACCCGTAAAGCCTTTTCCGGGTCGGATGGTCTCGGGCCCCAAGATTTGCTCCAGAGCGTGTTTCTCGCGATCTGAAACGACACGGCGGCGATTGGAAGATCGATCATGGCTCGGAGATGGAGACGAGCTCCGGGAGAACGCCAGTCTGGAAAACCGGCGCCGACTGGTAAACCGGCGGTGAGAACGGCACGGAGATCCGGTGGGAAGGCGAATGCAAACTCGGCTTCCGCTCGGGCGAATTCGGCGTCGGTTAGACCCGGTTGGACTTGGATCCCCGAAGTGTGTAAGTGTGAAACTACTTGGTCGGCGAGAGATGAGAAGGAGACGAGGCTGTTCCTGACGGTCGGAGTCGTTGGTGCGGAGGCGCGAGCTGAGAGACGTCGGAGACCCGCCGCGTGTGCCGGACGGAGACCGGTCATTCTCCGATCAACGTCGGCCATTATCGTTTTTTTTTTTGGGAAAGAACAAAAAAATTGGGTAGTAAGAGTTATGGAAAAGAGTAAGCTTTATGAGTTATGGGGTTTCAGATATGTCTGATGGCGAACTGAAAAAGATGATATGCGAGAGAGAAAGAGAGAAGCTTTTTGTTTGATCAAAGTAAGGAGCTTCTTTTATTTATAGCAAGTTTTATTGGTGGGTCCTACTAATTGTCTTTCCTATTTATTTGGTTTTATAATTTAGTATTTTATGAAAATATTGAAATAGTTCGATTTGTAAGAATCTCTTAGTGACTTCATCGACTAGACTAATTTGATGATTAAAGTCTCTGATATTTTCTTCGTTGAGATTCTTTAATTATCTAAATAAGCATCAGATACCTTTCTGATCGGTTTAACACTTTGTTTAGTTCTCTTTCACGGCTCTGATTTTCTTGGAAACACGTAGGGCCCATGCATAAATTATGGATACAAGCAAAGGTTAATAAAAATCAGATTATCACATTAATCAAACATTATATAGAGTCGGTTCATAAAAAACGACTATCAATCCGGTTTATAACCGACCTCGGCCTGATTAGAGGTGTGTTTCGGATTTAGAAGCATTGTAGATGTACTGAACAAAGGTTGAAACGTGATTAGACGTAAGCCAATATATATCATATCCACTCCACCACACTGCATCAAATCATGTTCCTCATTTCATTAGGGACAACATCGATATTAATCACTGTTTGAATTTGATTTGGATTTATCCACTTAATCATAATTTTTGCAGTGGGTTTAATAGTATATAACTAGCAGCATATTAATCCTACATCACTATAGGAGGAATCGGACGCTTGGCTGGTGAAGTCACCCTTTTTATGTTTCTTTTAAAAGGCTTATAAGGAAAGAAAATTATGTATTTTTGGTGTGATATTTTAGTTCGATTTATCGTTTTTTGCTCTGTTTTGAGTTGAGAGATTGTTTGTTTTTATTGTTTTTACTTGTAATCTCTGTTTCAATGTCTCTCTTGTTTGGGCTTTAGTTTTCGGGAGTTTTATGAATTCGTTGGTTTTGTCTACGGAAGGTTTCCGACTTTGTAATTTGTTTGTTGTTGTATCTTAATCTCCCATAAATCGAGCTTTTGTTTATCGGAGGAGTGTTCCTGTCGATTAAACATCGTATCCCACCCATGTTACTTGTATTTCACCCTGGATTCTACCATGTTTAATAAAACTATCAGATGAAAAAAGCATATTAATCCTACATCATACCAGGACATCATTTATCATGAAATGGATCAGAGTATTTTGTTTCTTTCTAAAACCCGTACTTGAAAATCCAAAGAAAAAAAACAGTACACATGCATCTTACGCGTGAATTGTAGTTGTAAAGTTGAAAATTCCACCGCTTGATTTTCTGATTTTATGGTAAGACTTTTTACTACTTTTTACTTATCTTATCTATATAGTTGTGATTTATTTTAATGCGATAGTGAATCTATGACCGTTGAGGCATAATCTTTGAGGGTAAGCAATAAAAACTGTCACGCGACTCTAGGCCACACTACTCGGGAATTTCACATGCCAATACCAATATGGCAAGGATTCTTTAGAGAAAAAAACGTTTCGAGTGTTAGATCGAAAAAGCGTAAGTTTAAATAATAATTTTTATAGAGTACTACAATTTTCAATAGAAAAATTGTGGACATAATTTCAAATTACATCAGTGTATGAAAGTATAAACACAGTAGTTTGTGTATTCATTTTCTAACGTCGTCGAAGCTGCCTATTATTAAAAGCATTAATTTCAAATAAACGGTCACTTTGTCAGCTTAACCACATGTTAGGTTTCAGGAAGAAAAAAAATCACATGTTTTTTTTAAGGTATTTGGGTCCTCGGAAGTATTCCCAGCCTAAATAAATCTAGATTAATCTTTCGGATGAGAATGATACAATATATTTTTAATGCTTTACTTGATCAAGAGTTAATGTGATAATTTCGCTACGATCAGTGCCCTGAACTAGCATGATGACTCTTCCAATAGAGAGGAAACCACCCCACTACAAACGCTTGGTTAAAAAAAAAAATCACATGTTAGAGCACCCGCATCAGAGACACAAGACCTGTGTCTTCCGCTTTTTTTTTTAAAAAAAAAATTGATTTTTTATTGTCGCGACGAATCACGTCGCGACACGTCATCAATTCTGGGAAGACATTGTGTCTTGAATGTGGGTGGTCTTAAGTACTCCCTCTGTTCTGAATTAAGTGGTGTTTTAGTAGTATGCACACAAATTAAAGAAACAATTAATTTTTGTTTTTTTCTATACTAAAACCTCATTTATTATTCATCTGAACCAATGAACAAATAGTATATAAAATGTAATTGGTCAAAAATAATTAAAAAGTCATTTACTTTTACATTAGTAAGTGAGAACATCACTTAATTGTGGGAAAAAAAAACTCTCTAAAACATCAGTTAATTCAGAACGGAGGGAGTATTGTTTTTTTTTTCCTTTCACTTTTTTAAACCCTAGCTATATTTTTTGGGGTGAATTGGTTTTATAATGGTGATTGATTTTAACATTGTCCCTTTACTATTTTTTTGAAATTTGTCACTTTTTGACCCAAATGGCATTTTAATTATTTAAGGCATTTTTAAATATAAATAAAATCGAAAACTTTTTTAAAAATTTTTGGAATCAACAACAAAGGAAATAAAAATATATTCCAAAATCATTTTAGGAAATAAAAATATTTGGCAAAATCATTTAAGGAAAAATGAATATTTAAAAAATATTTTTAACTGGTTCTACGCAATGCAGAATGCGTATTCTACATTATACGTCTAGGTAGAATGTGTTTTCCCGTATTCCCTCATTAATCTAACAGCCTGTAGAATACGTTTTCTAAAATTTACACTATATTCTACGGAGAAGGTGAATACATATTCTATATGTTACACTATATTCTACATTTTTGCAGGATACAACTTCTAATACTTACACAATATTTTATTTTTCCCCAGAATACAACTTCTACTGCTTACACGATATTCTACTTTTACCCAGAATACAACTTCTTGTGCTTACACTATATTCTACTTTTACCCAAAATGTAAGTTCTAACGTTTGGTCTTTGTTCTACGATATGTACAATATGTATTCTATAAAATTTTAACAAAATCAGAGAAAATCTAGGAGAAATGGTAACTTCCAAAACTGAATATTTTCGAAAATCTTTTATTTATTTTTATTTCTTTCACGTTTTACTCATTATCTTCCATCGTCATCCAGTCTTTCTTCTTCTATTTTTGAATCAAAACAATTTTCTCTAAGTTTTTCTCTCTTTTTCTTCAAAGATAGTACATATCTATGTTACTTGTGGTCATTGGAGATTGGGTACCAATAAGGAGTGGATATTTGTCTTTGATAAAGAAAAACGAGGTATGTTCTATTTTTTTTTGTGGCTCGTGTGTTATTAGTTTATTTTTTTGCATTAATATTCAATATATCAATATATTTTTTGTAAATCATATATCAATATTCAATAATTATATTTTAAGGGGTAAAAGAGGTTTAACATTAATATAAGTATTAAGGGGACAATATTAAGCAAAAAAAATAGTAAAGAGACAATGTTAAAACCAATCACCATTATAAAATCAATTCCCCCTATTTTTTAAGGGTTAAATTTTATGGGTAAATTCGAAATATGATCAAATTTCCATGAATCATTTGTCAAATTTAATATGTTAACGGGTCAACGGCATAGACTTGTGCATACCGTACGTGGCCTCCTTAATTAATGGAGTACTAAAGGAGTTTATTATGTTGTTTCCAGAGATTAACGTAAATTACATTTGTTTGATGTTCACACTCGCAAATGATACAAAATCTACTTAACGTAATTAAGCTACTTCCATCTGAACAAATAAAATAGCATCCAAACCAACACACTTGTTCTTATTAAATATTACCAGTGTGTATCTACAAAAATATTATATTTTAAACCCTACATCTTTAACAAACAAAAAAATCCCTAAGTAACATATACGTTTATAAAATTAGTTCAAAAAAACATATACGTTTATAATTGATGGCGAAATTATATCAGAATGTTTTTCTAATTTTGCATGAATATATATACCAATTATACAATCTTACAAAATCGTAAATTCTGTTCACTCATTCAGAAAATTCAATAATGAAATTTAATATCGTATATCAATTATTAGTTCTCTTATTATCTAAAATAAGAACAATAATAAGAGATCAAGCTAACTAGATAAGTAACTTCTATGCCACTCCACTTGCTCTGTCCAGTTATAATTGTGTCCGACCCGATTCCAAAGTTTTAACTATTTATCTATTTTTATATATTACTCAGCGTTTGGTGGCTTCATACCATCTAACATTAATAAATGTACAAGTTCACTGAAACATTGTTAATATTATGCTATTTACTGCTGAATCGACACGATTTTTCTGTTGATTTATTTGACGGAATACATCAACATAGTGGTTATCATCTTGATAGTCGTCGATCATCAACCTATATTATAAAAAAAAATCCCAAAAATATGAATTTCAACCTTAGATCAGAAAAGAAGCTGGATCAGATCTGTAGGTAATATAACTTATAAGTGATTTTGGTATAATCATCGATGACAAGACAATCAAGTTTTATATTTATTAAAATTGACCATTTTTCGTCGATACATGAACTATATATTATGTAACGATGTGAAAGGTTGGACTTAGGTATGGGTAAGAGTTAATGAAATGTTCTCATAAGGTCAAGAGTATTTGTTGTCAGGGTGTGGAGCTTTTGGAACATTTACAAGTTAGATGTTTAATTGTAGCTGAAGCTGTGCGACATTTTGTAGGGTCCATTTGTCCCAACCACATAATCTTAACATCTTTCAATGATTTTTGTATAGGAGATATAAGGGAGGTGCCATTTTTTTTTTTTTGCGACTAGTTCATTGATTAATTTAGGAATATGTATGTTTGTTGTCGATTTACTGAATTAATAAGAGTCAATTCAAAAAAAAAAATTGTTTTTGTCCAATTTTTGTTTTATTTGCAGAATAATATGTGGTTTACTATGTAAAGGAGAAGCCATCTATTTAAAATCTTTATGACATAGATTGAAATGAGACATAATATATCTCATGTTTGGGTTGTATTTGAATATTTATGACATAGATTGAAACGAGACATAATATATATCATATTTTGAACGACAAACGAATTACAAAATAATAAGGTCTAGTTGACTATCCCAAATTAAGTATAGATCAAACCTCTTATTTAGCACGACAAATGATAAGGTCAAACATGTTCGACTTCACGTGATGTTCCATGTATACTATTTGACAAATATGTCGACGAAATTTATGGCAATATCCTTGAATTTAAAGTGTCGTTACAAAATGTCATTATCGTTAGACAATTTTGGTCCGTTTTGTGTGGCTTCGACTCTAATCGACGGTTGCTATGTCCCCACTCGATCACAACTATCGATCAGTCAATTTGATCCAACAGCTTTGGTTTGGTTCAATGTCTTCTTATGCAAAATGTCCAATCTCTTGTTGTGATCGATGGGTTGGTTTTCGTAATTGATTTTTCTTGTTGGTTGATGTTAAGAGAACATAGGACGTCGCTCAAGTTTGGTGTATAATATAAATAAAAAAGACCAAAAAATATCTTTAATGAAATCATAATTAAAAATAGATCAGTGGCAAAAAGACATTTACCAGACCAAAGTACAATTATATAATTAACCTGATTACACTGTTCGAGATATATTTTTGGGATTTTTCGAACGATTGAGCCGTAGTATTTGTTCTTGCGGGTTTTATGTATGCACTTGGATTGCTGGAGAAATGAGTGTGATCTCGAGATTAGCATGGTCATAGAACATTATGTGAAAGATGTATTCATTATACCATATTTTAAAGCGGTAATTGTGATAATAATTTAAACCAACAAACATTTAAAAATAATGTATATTGATTTTATCGGAATTGAAGGTGAGCCAGACGAATATAATAACAAAATACACAAAGAAGGCATATATTATTTCATTGATAGACTAGTATTATATATACTAAAATATCATAACCAATAAAAATGCTATATAATTAAATAACTTCAAAGATGGTTAAAAGCTTCCGCATGTGCTTAATACCTTATTATACCTTCCACCATAACCTGTTTTACAAATAATTAAGAGAACAAGTAGACCGTATTATATATGCATATAGGTACATCAAGTTGCTATCTAAAAAATTAAAATAGATTTACACAACAAAATACACTACTTATGTTCTTACCAAACATAATTACAATCTATTACAGTTGGTATTCTGAACTAATTAAAAGTCTGATTAGTGAAAATAAATATAATAACAAAATCACAAAGAAGGCCTATATTATCTCAATGATAGACTAGTATATCAATATATTCTAAAGTATCATAATCAATAAAAATATTATATAATTAGATAAATTCAAGGACGGTTAAAGCTCCCCCGTGTGCTTAATAAGTTAATATATACCTCGTTAGTTATTACCTTCCACATTAATAACCTATTTTACGAATAATTATGAGAACACCTAGACGGTAATATCATATGTGCATAGGTATATCAGGTTGTTAAATTAAAAAGATATACACAAACAATGCACATCATTCCTGATCTTATCAAATATCATTACAATCTATTAATTACAGCTAGTGGTCTGAATGCAATTAAAATTCAAGTGAATTTTTTTTTTAAAAGGATTTACTGAACACATATAAAATGAAATGTAAAAATCATAAGAAACTAGATTTATCTGACCGGCATTTAGCACAAGCATTAGCTTTTGATATAATTATTTTAAGTTATGAACTATGATCAGTGAATAACAAATATTATTTGTACTATATTATTTGTTATTATGAAGTCGTCCGTAGAACCATTCATATATATGTTACATGTAGTAGTTGTTTTATGTGTTAAATATAAAGAGGTCCATCATAGATGTAATATAGATAAAATTGTCTGTTATGGATCTGTATGTTGCAGAGAGAATTACCATCGTGAATCGTCTATAAAACCGTTCATCATAATTTATTTTGTAAAAACTTTTCTTTTGTTTAGCCCTTTTTTTTGTTGTTTAGCCAAAATTCAAACTTCTGTTTTCGTAAAATGACATTTAAATTATAAAACACAACGACACGATTCTTGTTTTTTTTTCCCCTCTTTTTCACAACACATTTCTTGTTTTTCCCCGGATTACTAGCTAATCCTAACTTATAATATTAAAATAGACTATTCTATTTAAAGTAGAAAAAAACTTTATTCCTTGATTCACTACCACTTTTCATAAACCATTCACACTTTGTTTTTCTTTCCCTTTTATATATCTATAGACTAATAAGCACTCGTGTGGTTGATATAATCCTATATCTTCTTTTTAAATCGATTCTTGGTGTAAAGAAGCATTCGTGCGTGCGGTGGCGAGGAATAAAGTAAGTTTCTCATTGTTTTCTGATTGTTTTTTTTAGGTTCGCCAAACTGATTTTGCAGTCTGCGTTTTTTTTTCTCTATATATATACAGATGAATATTGTAACTTCTGGGCATCCCAAAAAGAGATTATACATTGACATAAGAACGAGTTTAGTTGTATGGTGAAATCACATTAAAAAGTTACATGAGTTATTTTTTATATGGGATATAAATTTAGGATATGAATGGTGAAAAAAAGCAATGTGAAATGGACAAAAAGAATAAAATGTTGTTAGTTTAGAATATGCATAATAAGCCGAAGAAGCGATCCAAACGAATGAAACAAAGTTGAATAATAAGTATTGAATTTTTATTATTTTGTTTCGTTTTTAACATTTTGAATGACCGAAGCAATACTTTTGTCAGCTAGAATTGTATTAGTCGATAAAATCAATTCGGATAGAATTATTTTTTAAAAAAAAATCGGAATTTTCTAGTTCTCAACCGGACTTGAACCATTTTTAGTTTTGGCTGCTATTGGAATTAAAGGCCAATTCACTACAAGAAATTCGCTGGAAAATGTCACTTAATTAACGTCATTTCGTAAACCGATTTTAACATTTTTAAAGAGAAGGAATTTAACGTCTGTTTGTTAACCGATTTTAACATTCTAAATATGTAATGTTAATTGTTAAATAGTAAGGTCCCATATTAAACGATTATAAAACACACAAAAGCTTCAAATCATTTTTCATTTCTCGATTTCAGAAATTGGGAATCAATTTCTTTCAATTTCTAGAGGTTCTGACCTAAGCCTCTCATCGATTTAGACTTTCGATTCGTTTGAAATCAATTTCGATTCCATCTCAAAGGCACACAAGCAGATCTAACATCGAGTTTCAGAAGTTTTTTCTGTGATAGCTCGACAGTGAAGGTTCGTTCGGTAGAAATTTGCTGCGTTTTTTTTATAATGCAGATCGATTCTAATAGTTTAATTTTGTTGACATCGTAGTTTTGTACAAATTTGTGCTCGTGGGAAGGGATACGATGCTTGTTGGTTCCTTTGTGATCTTCTTCTACCAGGTAGGTATCTTCTATGTGACAATTGTTTTTTTTTTTTGGAAGATCGTATAGTTGTCTTTGCTTGACATTTCTATTGGCGTTTTGATTATATTATATTTCGATCTCAGAAACATTTGATGCTACTCTTGAATGTCGTCAAGATGGAAGACATCAAAGGCAGCTGATGATACAATGGATAAAAAGAAGAAGAAAAGGAAGCAACAAGCTGCTACAAATCTTTCGACATTTTCCGTTGAAACCACGCTTGCAGCGTTTCTTTATGTCATCCAAAACTGCTGAATATATGAGGTGGCATGATAGTTCTGAGAATAAAGATGGTAAACTAATGTAGATTTTTCCCGTTTGATTCACACTGGAAATGGTGAGGAAGATGAACCTTATGTGCTAGCTTCTCAAGCAAGATTGGTTTATTATGTGGAAGATCCACAAGAAAAAGGATGGAATATTGTTGTATGATATGGGTGATCCTACCACTATAAGAAAACAGGTGGAAATCCGACGGAAATTCCGACGGCAATAATTCCGTCGGAAATTTCCGACGGATTTCCGACGGATTTCCGACTAACTTCTCATCCGTCGGACATCCGTCGGAATTCCGTCGGAAATATCAACCCGTCGGAAATCCGTCGGAAATTCCGACGGATTTCCGACGACAATAATCCGTCGGACACTTTCCGACAGATTTCCGACGCCTTTTTGACGCTGCCGACATACTGCCGACGGATTTCCGACGACGTTCATCCGTCGCGGATTTCCGACGGATTGCCGACGGATTTCCGACGGATTTCCGACGGATATCCGACAGCTGCCGACATGGCTGCCGACATGGTTGCCGACATCGATAATATCTACTTTATATCCGTCGGAAATCCGTCGGAAATCCGTCGGAAAAGGACAAAATTTTCCTTATAAAAACGTTTCCACGCTTCATTTATAAGCACAACCAAAAAAAATCTCTGTTATCTAATTCCTTACGAAAATGTCTTCTTCAAATCCTTATAATTATTTTCGATCATGGATGGACAAGCCTCATCAAATTCCGAACACGGGCCTAGTTACGGAGGAATTCAAAAAAGGTCTACAGGAATTCATGGCATTTGCGGGTATGCAGAAGAAAGCAAAAAAAACCGGTAAAATCTATTGCCCTTGTACCAATTGTGGGAATCGTAGATTTATCGTGATAGATGAAGTATGGTCACACTTGTATTGTCATGGGTTTATGTCGGGTTACAAGATTTGGTATTATCATGGAGAAAATGATACAATGGTGGATAATTATGCTAGTACTAGTGAACATTATATTGGGGATAACACTAGCTTAGAAGAACCCGCAATGGAAGAACAAAGTACGGTAGGTCATGTTCAGATGGTGAACGATGCATATCGTGAAAATATACCATCGGTTGCTGAGTATGGAGATAGGGGAGAAGAACCTAATTTAGAAGCTCGGAGATTTTTTGATATGTTAGACGCTGCTAAACATCCGTTATATGATGGGTGTAGAGGTGAACATTCCCCTTTATCAACTGCAACAAGGATGATGGGTATAAAGACGGATTTCAATTTGAGTGAGGAGTGCGTGGATGCAATCGCTGATTTTGTGAAAGAAATTTTGCCAGAAGATAATCTTGCACCGGCATCATACTATGAGATACAGAAACTTGTTCAAGGTCTAGGATTGCCGTATCAAATGATAGATGTATGCATAGACAACTGTATGCTCTACTGGAGAGAGGACGCAGATCGTACGACATGTCGTTTTTGTCGCAAACCTCGGTATAAGGAAACAGGTGGAAGAGTGCCAGTGCCATATAAACGGATGTGGTATTTACCGTTAATAGAGAGATTGAAAAGGTTATATCAGTCAGAGCGCACAGCAGGAGCAATGAGATGGCATGCAGAGCATACAACAGATGGACAAATCGCCCATCCGTCAGATGCAGGAGCATGGAAACATTTTCAATCCATTTATCCCAGCTTTGCGTTTGAGGCAAGGAACGTATACCTTGGATTATGTACCGATGGTTTCAGCCCTTTTGGGAAGCACGGCAGAAAATATTCTTTGTGGCCAGTAATTGTAACACCTTACAATTTGCCGCCATCTTTGTGCATGCGAAGGGAGTTCTTGTTCCTTAGCATTCTCGTTCCTGGACCAGAGCATCCGAAGAGATCACTTGATGTGTTTTTGCAACCATTGATTTATGAGCTGCGAATGTTATGGGACCAAGGTATTGAAGTGTTTGATGTTTCTTGTCACCAAAATTTCATCATGCGGTCGGTACTTTTGTGGACTATTAGCGATTTTCCAGCATATGGCATGTTATCAGGATGGACAACGCACGGAAGGTTATCGTGCCCATACTGTCAAGATAACACTGATGCGTTCCAATTGAAGCACGGACGGAAAACGTCTTGGTTTGATTGTCATAGGCGATACCTACCTAGCGATCATCCTTATCGTCGGAGCACCACATTGTTTAGGAAGAACCGGAAAGTATTTGACGGTCCTCCTCCTGAGTTAGATGGTGAGTATTTGTTGACTCAGTTCAGAGATTTTGGTGCAGAGAGGACCGTTGATTGTGGTGGTAACGGACATCATCCTGTTGATGGTTGTGGCAACGTTCATAATTGGCACAAGAGGAGCATTTTCTGGGATTTGCCTTATTGGAAGAACCATCTTTTGAGGCATAATCTGGATGTCATGCACATTGAGAAGAATTTTTTCGACAACATTATGAACACCGTTCTCAATGTCAAAGGGAAGACGAAGGACAATCTGAAGTCTAGATTGGACTTGCCAGACATTTGTTCTCGTAGAGCACTACATGTGACAGGGAACGGGAAGCCTCCGGTCCCGGCTTTTCGTTTCGATGAACCTTCAAAGGCCGAGTTTTTTTACTGGATTACCGAAAGTGTTAGATTCCCGGACGGATACGCATCTAACCTTCGGAACTGCGTTGATCATGGAGAGGTAAACCCGAGAGGTAGAGTTCATGGGATGTCTGATCATGAACCCCTCCAACAAAGCTCCGTAGGTTTGGGTTCAATCGAGCATTCCCTTGAGGTCGACATTGTCGTTGATTTCACCATACAGTCAGACGATCGAGTATTTGAGGATTCAGAAGAAGAATTTGACGAATTTGGGGAACCTTCCGATTCAGGAGAATCAGATTACTCATCATCGGATTGACAGTAGTTTTAATTATAAAATTTGCACCGTAAAATATATACATATATTTGAACTAGAAGTGTAATGTGTAATATATCAGTTATGTCGAAGTTTTATAAAGTTAGACATTTGCTTAAGTGTAACAAAATTGGAGTTTTGCAACAAAAAAAATATTATAACTTCTATATAAATTCTATATAACACATTTTCTTGATGTATATACAAGGTTACCTTTTTATATACATCATACAAGTGTTTGTAAACTTTTGCCAAAAAAAAAACCTATACCCTATACCCTAAACAAGATTTTTAAATATCCGTCGGAAACCCGTCGGAAATTTCCGACGGATTTCCGACGGATTGAGTTGAATCTGGGTTATATCCGAGGGATCGATTTTTTAGCCGATGCAACTGAATCCGTCGGAAATCCGTCGGAAATTTCCGACGGATTTCCGACGGTTTGAGGTGAATCCGTCGGAAATCCGTCGGAAATTTCCGACGGATTTCCGACGGATTCAGTTGCATCGGCTAAAAAATCGATCCCTCGGCTAAAAATCCGTCGGAAATCCGTCGGAAATTTCCGACGGATTTCCGACGGATATTTAAAAATCTTGTTTAGGGTATAGGGTATAGGTTTTTTTTTTTGGCAAAAGTTTACAAACACTTGTATGATGTATATAAAATAGGTTAACCTTGTATATACATCAAGAAAATGTGTTATATAGATTTTAAAAAATTTGATGGAAGTGTTTGTATAAGTTATAGTATAAGATATAGTTGATTTATGTGAAACGATATGTTTTGATGTTGTATAATTTTTAAACTAATGCAAACCCTTTAATATTGATGAACTTAATATATTTATTGAATGAAACATGTAAATAACATGTCCCTAAATCATATAAAGAAACCCTAAACCCTAAACCCCAAATATACCCTAAATCCGTCGGAAATCCGTCGGAAATTTCCGACGGATTTCCGACGGATATGAAAAATAGACACGTGTTTGTTGACTGACCAATCGAAAAACATGCAAGGAATATACCTTATCCGTCGGAAATCCGTCGGAAATTTCCGACGGATTTCCGACGGATACGAAAAATTAGACACGTGCATGTTGACTGAGTCCTTATCTTCTCCAATCCGTCGGAAAGCCGTCGGAAATTTCCGACGGATTTCCGACGGATTTAGATATTTTCGAGACCGCGGGAATATCAACCGCGTAAATGAACTTATTTCTTCGAAATCCGACGGATTTCCGACGGATTTCCGACGGCCATCGAATTATATCGAAGAAACGTAAGTTTTTTTCCTTATTTCTCTCTTCTTCCTCTCTCTCTTCCATCGCTTCTTCTTCCTCTTCTCTCAACATTTCCCTACTTCAAAAATCTCTTCTTCTCCCTTTTATCTTCAATTAATCAACTCATCTTCTTCAATTCCTCAATTTTTCTCCAACAAAACCAATGTAAGTTTAATCAATTCCTTTAATTTTGTTTTATATCATTTTAGTTTTAGGGAATATATTAGTTAGGTTGTTAGAATTTTATCGAAAATGTGAATTGTTAAGTGGTTATAATAGAATTTGTTATTTAGAATAATATTAGTGTTATGGTTTATGTGTTTAGATTGTTGATTTAGAATTGTTAGATCTAGATATTGTTTAAAAATATATGTATATATTAAAATCGTTTTTAAAATATTCTTTAAGTAATAAAAACGTTTAGACAATATTTTTATATATTAAAAACGTTTTTAATATATTTGTTAAGTAATAAAAACGTTTTCATAATATTTGTATATATTAAAATTGTTTATAAATTTTTTAAAATTTGTAATAAAAACGTTTTTCAAATATTGTAATAAAAACGTTTTTATTATATGTGTATATATTAAAATCCTTTATAATATTTTATAACTAATAAAAACGTTTTTCAAATATTTCTATATATTTAAAAAATTGTTAAAATATTTTTTTAATTTGAAAAACGTTTTTATAATATGTGTATATATTAAAATCCTTTATAATATTTTATAACTAATAAAAACGTTTTTCAAATATTTCTATATATTTAAAAAATTGTTAAAATATTTTTTTAATTTGAAAAACGTTTTTATAATATGTGTATATATTAAAATCCTTTATAATATTTTATAACTAATAAAAACGTTTTTCAAATATTTCTATATATTTAAAAAATTGTTAAAATATTTTTTTAATTTGAAAAACGTTTTTATAATATGTGTATATATTAAAATCCTTTATAATATTTTATAACTAATAAAAACGTTTTTCAAATATTTCTATATATTTAAGTTGATGTTAAAATATTTTTTTAATAATACAAACCTTTTTCAAATATTATTTTAAAAATAAAATCGTTTTAAATATTTTTTATAGTAATAAAACGTTTTCTAAATATTTTTATATATTAAAACTGATTTAAAAATATTTTAGCAAATTTTGAAATTTTTTGAAATATTTGAATTTTTAGTAAACTTTGAATTTTTCGGAAACATTGAATTTCCGGAAAATTTGAATTTTTCCTAAATTTTTTTCCGGAACTTTTGAATATATTGTTAATTTACTAACAAATTTACCGTTTTCCGCAGGAAGCACGACGATGTTCTTCAGTTGGGAGGCGGCAACCAAGGACGCCGTTCTCGGAGTTCTCGGTGTACGCCTCCTCCGGGACCAACGAGCTCGGGAACTCACATCCCAGATTCCCTGCAATCCGCTGCTCGGAGCCACATTGAGATCGAGGAGCTAGTCCGGCAGCCTAACCGGGGCCATTGCATTCGACTCGACCCGAAGTTTGAGGATGGCACTTGGTAAGAAATTTTTGGTACATTATTTCAATTTATTTAGATTTTTAAACTTAACATATTTATATCTTTTCATAATGTTTTCAGGTTTAAGCTGTCGACTCAGATCAACAAGGCGATATTACGGATGCTCCACAACATGTTGGACAAACCGTACGAGAGGTATTCGGAAATGCCTACCGAGGAGAAAGACGTGTGGCACCGGACTTTCGCGGTACGTGATTTATTGATATATTATTTAATTTGAATTTCATTTTGTCAATTTTTCTTTTTGATATGTAACAAATTTTTTTTTAAAATTGTAGCAAGAGTTCACGTGGGACTCTCATCATACGCGCAAAGTCATTGAAACCTTCGACAAGTATGCCGCAAACTCGTACTCGAAGCACATGTACGAGTGGAAACAGAAGTGGAAGCAGAACAAAGACAAGCCGAAGCACCTTGACGACGACGTCTGGAGAGGCTTCTGTGAGTACTGGAGTAGGCCTGCGACGAAAAAGACCTCCGAGCAACAGTCGAAGAACCGCACTAGCCAACGAGGCGGGAAAGGGGTCTACATCCACAACGCGGGCGCAAAGACCATCGAACGGGAAGCGATGGAAATGGTAAGTTTAATTTAATTTTTTTATTGTTAATTCTGTTTTTTTATTTATTTAACTTAACAAATTTTCGCAGGCGAGAGCATCTGGTTCCGAACCCGATTATCTTCAACTCATCGAGAATAGACACACCAACAAGAAAACCGGTCAGATACAGGACTTGGGGATGCGGGATGTGGTCGAGAAGAGCAAGAAGGCGAAGCTGGATCGTGAACTATCAGCATCGCAGCTCAGTCTCGAAGGATCGACGTCCTCGACCGCTTTGTCCCGGGAAGAGATAAACCAGATTGTACTTGAGGTAAGTTTTAATTTCATTTCATTTTTTTTTAATTTTCGTTATTTATTAATTATCGGTTTTAATTATTCGCAGCAAACCCGGCAAGTGAAAGGTCGATTCGCTGGGTTAGGCACCCTTCCGACCCAGGAATCTTCTTCCTCGCTTCCTCGTTATCCTTCGGAGTACCGGGTAGAAATCGAGAGGCTCACCCAAACGGTGCAAGAGCGTGACCGGCAGGTTGAAGAGCTACGGACGGAGCAAAAGACTACCACCAAGAAGCTCTCCTGCTTGGAGAAGATGATGGAAAAATGCTTCCCGCATTTGTTTCGGGATAATAATCCCGACGACGGAGATTCTCCAACCGTTTAAATATTTGCTTTTAATGCTTTTTTTGAACACTTTATTTTAATGTGTAATGACTTTTTTTATTTTGTTTAATGAATTTATATATTTATTATTTCTATTTTTAATTTATATTTCAAATTTCTATAATTTTAATATATAAATTTCCAAAAAATAAATAATTACATAAAATTCAAAATACCAATTATGTCGGAAAACCGTCGGAATAAGTTACTGTAACATCTCGATTTCTTGTATATGCGGAGAGGCTTATAAGAATTGATTTGGCGTTATAGACACCAAAGTGCACTTAGCTTTTCCGATCACTTGCTCGAAAGAACTCCAGAGTTAAGCGTGCTTGAGCTGGAGTAGTCTAAGGATGGGTGACATTCCGGGAAGTTATTCGCGGTATCGTGTGAGTGAGGACAAAACACGGGGAAAGATCACGTGGTGATTGCAGGGTCAGTAAACAAGTATTACAAGCCTCCCGGATTAACGCACCGGCCGTCGGACAAGGGTGGGGCCCACGGGCCGAAATAAGGCATGGGGCCCACGGGCCGAGAGCAGGCATGGGGCCCACATGTATGGGTGGTCGGGGAGTTATAGTTACTGTCGTAAATCCTTCGGAACCCATTTCCGACGAAGAACCGACGGACTTCCGAGACAACTTCCGATCAAATTATCCGTCGAAAATAGTTACCGTCGGATGTCCGACGGCATTTATCCGTCGGAGTATCCGTCGGAAATCCGTCGGAAATTTCCGACGGATTTCCGACGGCATTTACGACTTAATATCCGTCGGAGTATCCGTCGGAAATCCGTCGGTAATATATCCGTCGGAAATCCGTCGGAAATTTCCGACGGATTTCCGACGGATTTACGACTGAATATCCGTCGGAGTATCCGTCGGAAATCTATCCGTCGGAAATCCGTCGGAAATTTCCGACGGATTTCCGACGGCATTTACGACTGAATATCCGTCGGAGTATCCGTCGGAAGTCCGTCGAATATCCGTCGGAACGTACGCGGTCGGAAATCCGTCGGAAATGTCTGACGGCGTTCCGACGGCATAAATCCGTCGGAAATTTCCGACGGATTCCGACGGAAACCACATTTCCGACGAACTGTAACCGACAGCTTAAATCCGTCGGAAATCCGTCGGAAAAGACCCTTTCCGACGGATTTCCGACGGATTTGACCGTCGGAAATAGCCCTGTTTTCTTGTAGTGTACTATTTCATATGAAATGTCTTCTGAAACTTTCATTGAAGATCCTCTTGTTCAAAGTTCAATGAATATATCTGATAACGTCTCTAATATTAGACTAGTGAGACAATTAGAAGATCTTGAAAATTCTCAAATTTCATGTGATCTATATGATACTATGGAGGTATTTATTTTGCAGATATTTTTTGAGGATTATGATTCTGAAAATTTTCTCAACAATTTTTTTGCTATCTTTAAAGGTGTAAAAATGTCTCTAGCTGAAGTTCCACACAATGAATATCTCTTAGCTCCACCTCCTCTTGGACCAGAATTAGCTAGTGGAAAATGGAGAGTTCGTGTCATAGGTGACATTTTTATATAATCGTGTTGTCTAGAGCTGAAGTTCCACATACCTGTGTAATTTCCTGTAATATACAATTTTTTTGTGATCAAGAAGTTATCATTTCCTGTAAATAACACAAAGTGTAATTTTTTACAGGTAAGTGCAATGGGTGGGAATACAAAGATTAAAACCAATCTTCATCAAACATCTAGTATCAACAGTGACCAGGTAACAAAATTTTATGTATCTTATGTGGGAATCTGGCTTTTACGTTGTCAGATTAGTAGCCAACTTGTCAACAGTGACATGAAATGGCCAATTGGCTTTCCTTTCTTCAACTTGTAAAATTTCTACAATTTCAGGAAAGTAACATTTCTAGGGCTGGAATTTGAACTCAACCAAAAAGTAATTTGACTTGGATTTCACTTGAAACTGGTATGTTCATCCATAGCTTCTAGTTCCCTCTTATCTCTAAGTCTGTCAATTAGTGGTGGAATCTGTTTTAAGAACTTCAAATTGATTTGGGAGAATTGAATGTTATTGCTTGATGCAAAGGTGTAGTGTTTTTACTATCATTAAGGCTAAGTTGTAGCTCGTGGGATTTTTTTAGTAGGATATAGAGAAGAAACTGATACCATATTGTCATTTTATCATTTGATTATTGATTATGGCCAATTTTGATTTTGATTAAATCTTGACTTCTATTGCAATTTTACAAGCTTGTCTATATGTTCTGCTTCTCGATATTACTGCATTTTGTTTCAGTAATGGAAGATTTTGTTGTCTTCTTACTTTCCAATCACTGATTATGTTGGCTATAATTAGGCATGACCAAAATGGAACCGTAACCGTATTTCGGACCGTAACCGTACCGTTTTCAAACCGTAATCAGACCGTAACCGTGTCAGACGGTTAAAAACCATAACCGTTAACCGTAAAAATATATTAGTTATGGTTAAAAAAATTATTAACCGTAACCATTAATTAACCGTAACCGTATCAAAACCGTTGGTTAACTGCAAGGTTAAACCGTAAATTTTTAACCGTAACCGTTTTAAAAATAAAATTATATATACTAATAATTATAATTAGTCTGTAAAATTAAAAATTTAGAGAAAATTATATATAATCAATTTACCAATAGCAAATGCAAATCTAACAAATAAAAATATTAACTAAAATATTTTCTATGATTTCTCTTAATACTCATTTCATGTAACTATTTTTTAATGGTTTAAGATATTAGATATATGTTTGTCGACTATAACAAAATTTGGGAGGCAAAAAAAAAATTTCAAATTTAAAGTTCACATATACAAAAAAAAAACAAAAACAAATAGAGCTAAATCTCATAATGGAACTAAATAAAAAACTGTAAACATAATGGTCATCGTCATTCGTCAAAATATATAATTTTTTTTTTATTATTCTAGTTTATAAAATTTATAATTTTTTAATTATAAATAATGACATTAACCATTTATTGTCATCAGGTAACCGTAACCGTATCTAACCGTAACCGTATTAACCGGATTCGTATTTAACCGTAACCGTTTTAACCGTATATTAAACGGTTAAGGTTAAAGTTAAAAAAAAATTCTAACTATAACCGGTGGTTAAATAACCTTAACCGCATTAACCGTAATTGTGGTCATGCTTAGCTATAATGTTGTTCTTTCAGTGCAGATTTGCTTCTCACTATCTGTTCAGAAGGGCTGGTGTTTGTGGGCATCTCAGTCTCTGTTTTGAAGAGTTGGTGTTCGTTGACATTTATTTATATATGAAATTCTCAAATAATAAGATTGCAGAGTTGGTGTAAGTACATAGAATACTAAAAAGTCATGTTCTAAAAAGCAGCCGCTTAGCCGTTTAGACAATTGTCTAGTCGCAAGTTGGAGACTCACCGTCCCGATTAATGCATGTGCGGATATTTTGGTGGTCAACCGCTTTTTAACAAAAGTCAACGTTTTTTAAAAAAAATCGGCGATAATCACTGATTATTTTATTTTATTTATATTAAAAATTAATATATGATGTTAAATATTAAGTTTTTGTTGGATTTGGATCCATTTCAATTTTATAATTATATTTAATATCATATATTTAATTTTTAATATAAATTATAAAAAATACTATTAAAATACAATATCTTAGTATTATTAATACATATTTCTCCACATAATAATGCATATTTAACATTATATATTAATTTTTAAAATAAATAAAATAAAATAATATTAAAAACTAATTATTGATTAATCATTGATTAATCGCTGATTTTTGGACTAGGCGCTAGGTGGAACCCGGCCGTCCGACTAGCGCCTAGCGATTTTTTGAACATTAAGTGATATTTGTATTCTATGTAAAACAGAGTTATTTAATTAATTGAACTTTTATATGAGTATCCTGTGAAATTTGAGTTACGTAGGGTTATCTACAGATAATATCTATATATATATATATAATATTGATTAGCATAAAAATAATAAAAAATAAATTCTAGATATACGTCGGTTTATAAGTGACTTAAATATATGAGTTTTGACTTTTGAGTCGGAGTTAAACCGTTGTTAAATTTAGTAAAACCGACACAACTTTTCCGATGTAAAAGTAAACGTCACTTTTTAAAACGAAGTTAATATACTTAACGTCGGACGATGTTAAGACGGTTTCTAAACCGGCGTCATTATTTTCAAGTCGGTTTAGAAATGACGTTAAAGTCAATAATCACCGACGTTAAATGCCGCTTTATTTGTAGTGATTGTTTTATCCAACAGCTTCACATTTTGTTGTGTCGTTAAAAACTTAGAAACCTTTTTTAAGGTCCCGTTTTCAAAACCTTAATATATGCATTTTCCTAATATAAAAGCATATATAATATTCTCTCCGTTTTTTAAAAAGTGATGTTTTAAGGATTTTTTTATTTTCAAATAAGTGATATTTTCAGCTTTCAATACAAAATTAAATAATTTTTTATTATTTTTGAATACTTGTATTCTGCATATTGTTTTCTTGAATTATGTTTAAATGAATAATAAATAATGTTTTTATTAAGAAAAAAAAAATTAAATAAATCTATAATCTGTGTACAAAAACCTTAAATATCACTTATATTAGAATAGAGCGAGTAAGAATTATAACTGTTAGAGAAGGCCTATGCAATGCGGCTCATCAAACTCTAACGAGTAAAGATCATCCACTCCACCCTCACATTGAATTTGACGTTATTATGATTGGCTATGTTTTGAGGTGGAACATAACGAGTATGGTGGAACATAATGAGTCTGCTAAGTTTGGTTCACTGCCTAAACTTGGACCGTTTATGGTTCAACAACTAGTTTCCGCTCCCTTTACTTAGTTCAAGCAGCAAAGTATCATTTAAGCACGGTTAGTTGAACCGGCTATAAAGCGAATTTTTTTTAATAAAGTGGACATTAATGATTTACATGTTAAAGATTCCAACATGTATTTCTCAACATTTGAGCTGGACCTTGAGAAGATTGGAGCAAAACCCTATACAAAAGTTACTGGAATCAATCTCTTTGGTCTCTGCTAATCTTATCATGTATAAAGTGAAAAAAATCCATGTATTAGTCTAAATATAATCCCAAATGTTATAGTTTATCAAATATGTAAAGATGAGCAAGGGGATATTACTTTACTTATTAGAGTAGACAGAGTAGACAGCTATATGTATGGTTTAATGCTATATATGTACATAGTTTATTGGGCCATAAAAAGCTAATTGGGCCAGAAGATTATAGGAATCCTCCTAAACTAAACTAATAAATCCTCGTCGTTTGCTATAATCTTTTTTTTTTTGTTTAGTCACCTATAAATTTTTTTATTAAACAAACTTTGAAAAGTACAAAGCCGGCAAGGATAAAATCATTCCATAGACTAAGCCGACAAATTTATAAAACTCCTAGAAACTAAAACCCTATAAAATGGAGTCAAACAAACTTGATAATATACAAATTCTAAAAACCAAACACTCAGCCAAATTAGGAAACACAAACCAACATAAAAACAGAAGAATGATGAAAAAAAGCAAATGAACCATAGCACTAGGGTTGAGCTGCTGGATCGAAACGTTCCCACGACCAAACTCAAAGAACCTGAAAATACTGAAGCTGAGTTGAAAACCATGAACTTCAAAAAGAATCCAAATCGTAGAGAGCCTTCATGACCTGAAGATCCGACGAATGCACTAAACCGAACACAATCGGCAGCATAACGGGCAGAAAAGAACACGGGATCGAAAAAGAACAGAGCATAGTAACAAAACCACCACGACCACTCCAAATAACTGATGCCGTTGAAAAGAACTAAGCTCAAAGTAAAAATACTTTGATCTCCGATTGAGGACACTCCAAAGAGGATCAACAACGATATAATCTAAAACGATATATTTTTTCTCGAAAGGATTTATTAGTTTTAGATTATATACGATGATGATGATGTTTATTTAAGGTCGTTTAGCTACATGAACCCAAAAGTATTTTGACAAAAGAACCAACTAGTGTATTTAAAATCCACTAAAAGATTTTCTATAAGATTGTTCACTCGTGGAATGTCCTTTATTCTATTAATAATAATAAAATGAAGAAAATCCAAATTTTCTAAGGTCAATTAGATTATATTATATATTTATTGTTAATTCCAGGTAAATTACTTAATATAATAAAATACTAAAAATCCAGGTCATCATGACTTGGGCCGGCCCAATTTCCCTGAGTCGGCGACACTCTCTTACTCCTTTATAACTTAAATCTTCAACAAACCTTTCTCTCTCCCTTAACTTTCCACTTCATTTTTACCAAAATACCAGCCATTGAGCCTGAAACACGCCGCCCACCGCCGCACACCCCCTCGCCGGGGGTCGTGCGTCGCCTCCACGCGCCGCCGTCTAATTCTCTACTGAAACAACACTCGTGGTCTCCGGATCTCATCCGCGAGGAAGCTTGGTCAAAGCGCCGCGATATCTCCCGCCGCGGCCGCCGTGGGAAGAGCTTGACGGACGACGATCTCGACGAGCTCAAAGCCAGCCTCGAGCTCGGGTTCGGATTCGGATCCCCCGAGATCGCCGATCCGAGATTGTCGAACACACTTCCCGCCTTAGAGCTCTACTTCGCCGTCCAGAAAAGCTACAACGACGCCGTTTCTAACAAATCCGCAACGTCGTCTTCTTCCCTCTCCGACGGCGATACCAGCCCCCACACAGTATACCGAACCAGTATGTATAAATCTATATATATATACACACCAGTATGTATAGATCTGCGTTACTTAATTATGAAATTTGGTGAAAACAGGTGATGATCCGCAGACGGTGAAGACGAAGCTGAAGCAGTGGGCGAGAGTGGTGGCGTGCACCGTGAACCAATCGCCTCCGAGATGAAAATTTGACGGCGTTAATTTAAACGTCTGTTAAATTGAAACGGCCAAACAGTCGTGGAGCCCATTCATCATTGTGATATTACACAACACTACACAATAGTAGAATATCAAATGTATATTTTGGGACCCAACTTGTCTGCTGATTACATTATTGTAAAACATATATATCATACCTGATTTGCTTTTCTGTTAGTTTATAATTTTACATAGACAAAACACTGCACAATTTGCAAAGAATATTCTTAGATTTTGTTGTATTGACTTTTTTTTTCTGAATAACATCCATGCTTGCAAGTTGCATCCAGGGACGTGCTTATATAGTATAACAAAAAAGACATTTGCCTCGATGTCCCTCCAAAAATATTACTCTTTATTATATATTAAGTTATGTTTAAGGTTTTTACATATCAATTAATTATTTATTTAATTTTTTTTTCTATACTAAAAACATCATTTATTGTATATTTAAACACAATTCAACCAATAAAAAAAACAATATGCAAAAATTACTTATTACAGAACAGAGTGAGTATAATTTAGGAATCCTTATTTTCTAAAAATCATTGTTAATATAGTGGTTTAAGTCTATTTCTAATTAAACCCTATCTAGTGATTAGTTTCTAAATAAATCTCTATCTATTATTTTTTTTCTTTTTTTCGATAGTTGCCAACATTCGTTATTCTTATACCACGATTCATATTTCTTTCTCTAAATTTGTTTGTATTTTGAATTTTATATTTAGTTTTTTATTTTATTGATTTTATGTTTAATGGTAATGATTTAACATAGACTATGGGTGGGCATTCGGATCCTCGGTTCGGGCTCAGGTTTGGGTAATTCGGGTTTAGAGATTTAGGTACTGATATGATATTTTAAAAATTTGGATCGGGTTCAGTTATGTACCCTTCGGATTCGGATCTGTTCGACTATTTTTTTTTTATACGATATTTTTCGGATAAGGTTCGGATCCGGATCCAAAAGTATCCAAAATATCTAAAAATATTCACAATACCCGAAAAAACTCGAAAACTCCGAAATCCGAAAAAAACAAAAACATGAATATTCATTTTAATAAATTGAAGAGAAGAATTATGTCCGTGTTCCTTTCCAATATCTTGACATTTAAGATTTTTTTCTATCAAAACTTGTTTGAACGTTTTAGACTTTTATGTATCACTGTTTTTTTTTCAATATTTTATAACTATGTAAAAAAAAAAACCATTTTTAAAACTCGCCTTAAGCCTATAAAAGTCTTCGCACGGCACTGCTTGCATCCTACTAATAAGTGATGAGAAAATGAATCAAAGGCATTAAGTGAGGCAAGTCTATGTTTGTCTAAGGCAGTGGAACTATCTTAAATTATGCATATTTAGAAATTGAGCGTTGGTCTCAAGTCGAAATCACCTTAGCTCTTAACAAGTTTAATTTGTTTTTTTTTGTTTGAGATGCAAGAAAAAGATTCATGTTTTGACTTAAACAAACCACTTTATATGCCATGTTCAAAGATGTACTTAGACTAACATATCTAACAAGGACGGTCATGCCGGTTGCCAAAAGTCTAACTGTCTTCTAGGACCACCTAGTTTACCAATGCTCTTGACAAAATTCCGTTAGGATAATTTTGACTTGAGACCAAAGCTTAATTTAAACATAACACATTTGGTTTTAAATCTTTTTATGCGTAATAAAGAGATAATTGCATGATTAATACTTGCTTTATCAAACTTACTTGAAATATAAACGATTCAAAAAACAATGGTTGGAAATACATCAAAGAGAGTATGAAAGTTTAAGGAGAGTTTCTTTTTGAGTGATTTCTCACCAAAATTGCCCCTGCGCGCCTTCTACAAGACTTTTGATGCCTATTTATAAAAGAGAGCTGATGATGATACTAATTTTTCTACGTATCATGGGTGATTTTTCCTTAGTGATACGCGTCTTCAATATTGATGTTGTATATTGCTGAGTAATCTGCATATAATCGATGATGGCCTTGAAATGGTGCAACTTCTCTTGTTGTGAATCATTGTTTTTGTTGATAATCTTGATGAGTCTTGTTTCTTGAGAAGATTTGGTTCGTATCTTCAATTTGTCTTGGTTTGTGTTTAACGATCGGCGATTACTTGGGATCAAATAAGGGTTTCAAGATCTGTTGAGCCTGATGTCGGAATCCATGCTTGAAGATTTTTGTTTCTAGTAATTTGAGCCGTCTCGTGTTGGATTCTCTATGGAAATGATTCCTATTTTGGAGATTTATTAATGTTTGTTTGAATATTTTGCATCGATCGATGTTTACGCAGTCGAGATCAAGAGAAGGGAAATCCAGAAGTGATCATTGGTTATCACGGCAGAAGAGGCAAAAAGATCAATGAAGCTTTTGAGATATTTGACAATGAGGGATCTGTCACCATTGATGCTAAAGAGCTTAATGTTGATGAGTTTATTCATATGATGACTGCTAAGATTGTTGAAAGAGACACAGAAAGAAGAGCTGACATGACAAAAATGTATTTACTCTAGAGTTGTTGCTTCATTCCATCTTAATTTTTCTAGACAAAAACCAATTTTGCATCTAGCTAGGTTTTTTTAACTCACACGTGCCGATTTTGAACCAAACTTAGAACGTTATTGAACATAAGTGGTCCGTATGAAAAATAATTTTGATAAGACAATAATGTTAACACGAGATACAAGCAGGGGGAACACATTGGATCCGTGAATTGGGTATCCAACGGTGGCTACACCGAAAACCTCACGGGGAATATTTTTGACCCAAGCATAATTTTTAAAAAGCTAATAATAATCATATACCAAAGTCCCATATAATAAAAACCCCAAACGAAAGACAAAATCTAATTATCTAGTTGTGAAAAAAAAAAAAAAGGGGTAGTAAACGCTAATGGATTTTATGGGAAAATTGAAAAACAAAATCCAGATCTCCTCCTTACGAAGCCAAAGCTGCTTGGGTTATTGGAATGTGTTTATATATCTTAACAGACCTGGATGATGATCATATTGAAGGCGAAGTGGTTGCGGTGGAGGAAGCAGAGGCGTTGCTGTTACAAGTCTGCTTAGCCACATATATCTGCTTCACCTTTGTGTTGTTTGGGAAGCCTCTCTCTCTAGCCATGGGCTGGTTTCTGCCATGGAAGCCCGACCTCCGGTTATGCTGGAGTTGATGTTGATGGTGGTGGCTAGACCCACCAACATGCTGGGACGGTGTGTTCTTCTCTTGGGAGGATTGTTGTTGTTGTTGTGGCTTGAAGGCAGGACCAGCTGGATTCTGATTGTTGCTGGTGTTGGGATCAGACAAGGTGGTGGTCGGCTTTGGCGGTGAAGCACAAGTGGTGGAACCGTAAGAGTTCGAGGAGTCCATCACTGTATCTGCGACTGTGGATGTTTGGATATTGGGGTATCTGTTAGGAGGAGGAAGCATGTTGTTGTTGAACTGAGATGATGGAAGATTAGAGCCATCTACTGCTTCCTGCTGTTTCTGGATATGCATTGTTGGAGGACCCGAAAATGGCATGTAAGGCCACCGTGCTCGAACAGGCATCTCCTGAGAAGAAGACTGACCACACCAATAAAATAAATATGACGATCCTTGGATTCTGCTACTTAGCATTTGCTGAGATGACTAAGAGACAGATGGACCAAATACCTGGAAAGGGGATGGTTCAAACATGGCGAGAGGAGAAGGCATAGGGAGGTGTTGAAGAGACGCAGGCACAATGTTACATTGCATGGAGGCCACATTTGGATTGTTTACATCACCATCTCCTCCAACCGGAGAAGGAGACACAATTGGGTTGTGTTTCCAATCTGGTTGTTTTCCAGATGGGACGTAAGTTGTGCCCATGAAACTCAACCCTCCAAACTGTCCAACAGGTGCAAAGTGGTTATAAACGAACATGTGAGGAGGGCCTTGAACGCCAGGAATAGCTCCAGGTGGGGTTAGGAAAGGGCCCGTGAAACCGGCAGGAGGAGCATAGAAGGAATCTACTCCTGAATGAGCTTGCTGCTGCCATGTCGTAGGTGGACCAGAAACTGTTCCTGGACCTTTCTGGGACTGTGATTGGTTTGCTCCCACGTCATGGTGCGGGCCAAAAGCAAAGATGGGTCCTCTTAACATGGGGTTCACATCATAGAAAGGAAAATGAGGAGGGCCTGGAGGAAAGTGAGTGATCATTTGGCTTGAGTTGTGTGGACTTGGTAATGGTGGCCACAGAGAGATTGGGGTGTCAACTGAAAGATCTGCTGGGAGAGCAATGAGAGACTCTTCAGCTTTTGATAGACTAGGCTGCCCACCAACAGTGCCTGCCAAAAGCGAAAGAAATGATTGCAGACAACAAATAACACTATTTAGGAATATGCATAACCCCGACAGAAAGTAAATATTACCACTTGCTGCTCCACCATCTAACTCTGTTCCTCCGTATTTTTTAGTTTCAGCAGGTAATACAGAACCAGTACCCAAGGCATTCCCACCGGTTTCATCATTAGTTATGGCTGCAACAGCAATCGCTGAAGCAGCAGCTTCTGCTTCTGCTTCACAAATCTCCATGCCAGCGGATGACGGATTTTGATGTTTATTATCCTTTTCAAAATATAAAGAGCTATCATTCTCCGTACGCCCACCACTGGTTGGGATAACAGTGGAAGATGTAACTGCGCCTGATACAGAAGAAAATGTGCATTATTTAAATGCAAATAAGAGTCACTTCAGAGTGACAATCGAGGTGTCTAGGCCATCAGCTCACCAAATTGGATTTTGCCCTCGGCAAGCAATGACTTTACTGTCTTTGGCACGACAGACGCTGATTTTGGATTTGGCCCACTAATTCGGTTGGCACCATTCTCAACAGAAACACATGAAAGAAGAGATACGGGTTTCATGGCTTCATCAAGCTGACTCTGGGTTAGGGCCATAACCTACAAGGCAATACCAAAAAGGCTTTAGATAATCACATAGAAGTAACCAGTGACTAGTAAAGCATGAGTTAAAAACAATTTTGATATTTATCCGCGATGATTTTCTTTGTCACATGTTCTTCTCATGTTTTCAGTAAACCATTCTATCAATTCATATAAAGAAAGTCTGAGATGCGGAATGGAACACAGCTGTTTTAGATAAGGGAAAGGCAAGAATTTTGCGGAAACATTTTTTGTTGGATGTCTGTTTCTGATTTTTGCAGAAACATAAACCCAAGTGAAAACACGTTAATGAAACCCTCAAATAATATCTACTCACCGGCTGATCGGTGAGTTTGCTACCCCAAGTCCCCAAAGACGTTTGAATATTATCTAGAACCTTATTTTTGTTGCTGAATACGAAACTTGACGCTGGATTCTGATCATTTCTAGGTAAAACTGGAAGAGCCCTACTTGCCTGAGGGGACCTGCCAAATGAAATAGAAGGTAAAAAAACATAACAGTGGGGAGCTATCTCTGCAAACACACTTAATGCATTTCAATTGATCAAATAGTGGAAAGTACTTGCTGCTCCCAGATTTTTCATCAGCATGGGAATCTGTTTTCGGGGAAGGTGTGCCAATTGGGGCTAACGGCTGTCTGTTGGAGACAGGATTAAACTGCTTATTGTTCGCAACTCGGCTAGCTGGTGGGCTTCTGTTGGACCTGGCAACAGCAGTACTGTTTTGCAAAGTTGAACGGGGTTTTCGGGATGCCTGTAAGAAAAAAATACTCACTTTTAATGAGAACTACCTCAGACTAGGTAACAACTACGAGAAGAGTTGAGGATTTAGACTGCATCAGAACCTTGGATGCCTGGGACTTTTCCTTGATTTCTTTTTCCCTCTGTTCACGACGATCATTAAGCATTTGCCTTTTTGATCTTACCTCAATAAAATCATCATCATCACTAGGAGCTTCAATGCCATGTTGCTCGAAGACACGAACGATTCCACTCTGCAAAGGTGCATCAATTTCTTTTTCAGATATCATATTCCTTTTAAGGTTTGCCTGTGCAGAATTTGGAACGACAGTATCTTTCCCAGGTCTACTCTCAAATGAACCCCCAGTATTGGTTTTCTGCACAGTATTCAAACCAGACACTGAGCTATCTGGGGCTTGTTTCTGGGACTTGTTGGACACAACATACTTTCTACTCCCGTTTCTTGTGGAACTTTGTGCCCTTCCATTGCCATTTCGATTCTCCTCGAAAGATGGCCAGTTTGATTCCCGAACTCTAAATTCAACCCTCTGACGTCGATATCTTCTATAACCCCCAGAATCTGCCCGAGAAACCTCAGCAGTGCCTGATGAGCGCAAGCCAGAATTTCTAACTGCAGTTGTGTCAGTTTGGCCTTGGAATCCTGATTGTCTTTCAGCTAAATTTGATTTTCCATGACTCGTTTTTCGAGAGGGTAATTCTAACCTACCAGGCAAGTCTCCTTGATTTTGGGGTGACACAGCAACCTCAATGCTCGCTCTTGCTGGAGAGAAATTAGCATTCTTCAGTTTGCCCCCATCAGAAACATCCATTGGTCTCCTAAGCACACTGATCTGAGGGTTTGAGACAGAGGCTGCATTTCTAGCTACCAGATTAGCCGAATTTCCTTGACCAAGCTGAACAGTCGCCAAGGATCTAGGATTTTGATTTAAAGCATAAGTTGACAAAGCATTCGCCTGGACAGCTGAATGAGGTGGCGGTGGCAGCACCCCTTGGGATATTGGGGATGGATATCGTAGTTGACCAAACTGAATGATAGGAGACTGGGGCTGTTGGATATGTGCAAGCGAGGAGCCATATTGGGGATGAAGAGGAAGAGGCATTTGGATGGAACCAATCTGTATGGCAGGGAAAGGAGAAGGTATCAGTGACGGACCAGAAAACAAGCCAAACTGAAACTTAACAAGCTCCTCCATCTGTGCTGAAGTAGAAGGTACAGGTGGAATAGCTGTCTGAAGAGGTGATGGATGCAGACCAATGCTGTGAGGTGGTGCGACCGGATGAGTAGAAATGGTAGAGTTACTCGTGGAGTCCACTTTATTGGCCAACTCAAATGACCGGCGACCACTATTTGGCTGAAGTGTAAAGTTCTGCATTGTGGTTTCAGTATCCTGGAGGCTCTTAGATGTATTATGCCTGCTCACTGGATCAGAAATTTCAACAGATTGGGCGGCTTGTTCACCACGGCTCGTCTCAATAGAAGCTCTTTCACTATCTAAAGAATTGACAGAGTGCTGAGGAAGTGGAAATGCTACTTCGGAATTCTGTTGACATTTTTCAAAGTCATCGCTGGGTATTTCTACCTCCACTCCTTCATTAAAGCCTAAGACTAGGTTAGAGTCTTTATCCTGGAGATGCATTTCTTCCAACTCTTGGGCAAGATCTATGCTCTCCCCATGTATTTTATCCTCCTCTTGATATCCATCTTCATCTTCGTCGTATTCTTCTTGCTCCTGCAGCCGCTCATTACTGTCAAGAGTCCACTCTTCATTATCCCAACAAGATACAGAGCTTGTAGCAATCATCAAATTATCCTTTGCAGCATCACTAGAGATAATTGGCGCTCCCCCCTTAGCTAGTAAACTAGCATCTTCTCCCTTTCTGGAAGCAGCTAAGACAGATGAATCGGCTGATTCATCCAAGTCATCATGAGAGAGATGAACAGGGGAATCAGGTGGGCTGGTAACAGAAAGTGAAGACTGAGAGTCACATCTTCCAGTCAGCTTGCTATCGAACCGATGATCATCCATACCACTTCCGGACATCACATGATGATCTTGAAGATCCCCTATATAACTGGCTAGAACAGTCGAATTAGTCCCATCTGTATGGCTGTACTTCATCCCTCCAGCAGAAGTTGAGGAACCAGGATTCTCAACCTCGCTTCTAAAAGACGACTTCTGCCTAGACTCCTGAGGAGGGGGAAGAACACGTGGCTGCCTTACTGAATACCTTGGTCTTCCAAAAGGGTAATAGTCATCCCCCTCAGGATTCTGATACAACTTTTCAGGATAAGGAGTGTAGGGACCACGGCGTGGACGGCCTTGGCTTTGTCCCCATCCCGGATCACCATATTGCTCTCCAAAACTTTCACGAGATTCAGATTCCATCCCATAATTCCTACCATTGGGCCTTCCATCTCCAGGTATTCTCCAACTCTGATCAACTGAATGCTCTGTGAATCCCGGTTTGAAGTAGGAACTGGCACTGAGATATCCAGTTGTCCCGAAGAACTCCTCCTTGGGAAAACCTCCACATGCATCTCTCTGCGGGCTATGTGGAACATTCTCCATGTTTTGCGGAATAAACCTTGAATTGCCTCCACTCTCAATATCTTCCTTTCTCCAAGTTGGCTTTTGTCTATCAGGGAACCCAAAAGAACCATCTCTAGAAAATTGAGGGGCGGCATTGCTCTCAAATGATCTAGTGGGTACTGATACATCTGAAGCTGATGACGTAGTAATTCTATCCACCATCCTTTCGCTGTCTTCCCAATCAACAACATCTGCAGATTCTTTCTCTTTAACAATATCTAAGAATTTATCCTCTGAAATAGTTGAAGAGCTGCTGCAACCTTTGGCAGCTTCAGCCTGTCTCCTGGAAATCTTTTCTTCCAGCTCGAGAAGCTTTTGCTTAGCAGCCTGCTTCCTCCTTTCTTCCTCCATGATCAACTTATGTTTCTCCTCTTCTTTTGATTTTCTCAACTCTTCTGCCCTCCTTGCAGCCTCTAGTCTCTCCTGCTCGTTTCTGAAAGCAGCTTCTCTGGCCTCTTCTTCTAATCTTCTCTGCCGCTCATCTTGTTCGCGAGCCAGACGCAGTCTCTCTTCTTCTTCTGTCCGAGCTAGTTCAATCACCCTTTCCTGTTCCTCGATGATCCGCCTGCGTTCCTCTTCCTGCATCTTTTGAACTCGCTCCAGTTCAGCCTCAAATGACTCCCGGACAGGATCATGAAACTCTGTTTGCTTAAAAGCCTCTTTCTTTTTCTTAGCAACACCAAGTACTGGGAATGGATCATGGACATCAAAACCAGAGTCGCCAAAGTCTTTCATAAAAGGATCTTCCACATGAGGTTTGTCACTCTTGAAGAAGGGGCGTTTATCCCTGCAAGAAGTAAATATTGAGATCATATATTAATAAAATTTGTCACAAGAAGTAAACAAATCTCTAGAAGCAGAGCCATACTAGAAAGAATTAGCTGAGAAAGAATTAGCTGCATACCTATTTTGATGATCAATTCCATACCCATCCCGGGTAAAAGTTCCCCTGTTGCCCAAGTTATCCATATTATTATTATTCCATGGTTGTCTTCCGCCATGTTGATATGGAGCCTCTCTAGCTCCAGTATTATTCCAAACATTTTCCCTTGATGCTGACAAGACGTAGTTACTTTTCTTAACAGCTTCTCTGCCCCTACTAGAAGGCCTTGCTCCATAAATACTTTTACTATTATTTGCAACCTCATCTTGGTGCGGCGCAGAGACTCTCCAAACATTGGCCTCCCTTCCTCCTCCACTGACTGGTCTCACTTGAGTCGATGAGGATTTTGAAATATCATTTTCACGCTGTCCTGATTTGTCAAAAAGATTAGGAGCAGCATGCTTCTGGGGTAAGACATGAGGCCTCGGAAGATCATAACCCCTATCCCAGTATGGTTCATTCTTTGAATAACTATGATCCCTGTCCCTATGATCCCTGTCCCGATCTCTAAAGCCATGACTTGTGTCACGCTCATCATCAGCCCAATCAGATCGTGGGGTCAAACGAACAATAGGCAGTGGCCCTGGAAAATACTCCTTTTTCCTCACCTGTTCAGATGAATGTAAACCATCTGCGAAAATGGGACTCTCGCTGAGCTCATTACCGAGCCGGCTACGCGCAGACTGGTTTTGAGGTCTCATATCTACAAGTGAATTGCCCATACCAGAGACACCTCTGGGCTCTTTTGAAAACTCTTCACCTGCAGCTTGCTTCTGTTTCTGATTGAGACCCTCCTTCTGTTTCTGCCCAGACACAGAAGCTGAAGGCAGAGAAGCCTTCAGCGACGGGAAATCTTCACCCCTCAAAGTTGCAACTTTCTCTACAGGATGATAAGCCCGTACCACCGGTTCAGCTGCACCAGCCCGAGAAGCAAGGGGCATATTTAACCCATTGGTCCCCCTGGTAACACCTTCAACAGAATGGTTGGCACCATCACCATCTTGCAAAGCAGATGTAGTGGCAGGCTTACTCCATCCCATTCCGGACGAAGCAGGTCTAGCTCCACTCCCAGAGACTCCTCCACCAGAATGAAAGCTAGAACCAGATGAATCAACTCGCTCATGCTCTTTACGGAGTGAAGGAAGGTTCAAGGGGGGTGGAACAGATAGCTTCGGCCCAGCATTCTGCGAGCTTCTTGGCCGTGAAACGACCACCATACTTCCTCCTCCACCACCACCGCCATATCCACCGACTCTCCCCCGGTTTGCCCCATAACCTCCAGATTGATTATACTGATGATGAGGTTGATACCCATAAGACTTGTTCAGATTCACAGATGCGTACTTGTTGCCTTCTCCATGATTAGCCATATCCCGCTTCCGCCGATCACTGAACATCGCCAACGCATCAAACCCTAAACTTAGATCTGGTTCCCCAGTCAAATTCGAGTCTATTGCCTCAGATCTACTACAGTGACGAATGATCAAAATGGAAAACCAATCGAAGAATCTCCCCTGATCAAAATACAAAAACAACAATCAATTCCAGATTCGATCCTTGATAAACCAGGCGTCGAACAAACGCGGAGCTAGGGAGGAGGAAAGAAGAAAAAATCAAAGTTGATGGAATCGACGAATTAGGGTTTCCCTTTAAATCAGCTCAAAGCGACCGACTAGGTTACCTCCGGCGGTGGTGGGCGTATGATATCGACGACGGTGGCTAACGTGCGCTGCGGTGAGACGACGAAGCGCGAGGGTAACGAATCGTCGGAGAGAAAGCCCTACCCCCTACTACTGCCTCTTTGTCGGAGATAAAACAAAAAACAAAAAAAAAATACAGCAAAACCAAAAAAAAAAAAAAAACAAGCTGAGGCACGAGAGATAATAAACCAGGACAAGCTTTTACTCATTTGATGTTTTGAACCCCATATTAAAATAATCATCTCTTTTTACCCCCATTATTCTCAATTCAGATCATTATTACCCAATTCTCTGCCGTCAACTTTGTGTGTTCGTAACGATGAATTTGGTTCTTGTGCAAATTGTTGATTCAAACATGACAAAAACAAAAACTTGAACTAGACAACATAAAGAAAGACATATTATTTACTTTGCGGGATTCGTTACAAATTTTGTTAAAACACAAATAAAAAATAAACCCTAACTACTTTATACTTTCCAATCGATCTTTGACGGTCCTCCAAGCAAACCCCTTTGAGAATCTCTTCAATTTGCAAGAATGGTGTTCCAGTGATTAACAACGGACTTGGACTCAGACCGGATTTTAGGGTTACCGTTCTTGGCGAGGAACTGAAGAGCGCGAAAAGCATCAGTTTTGGTAATAAGCCGAGGAGTTAGAGGCAAGCTTCGCATAATCCTGAGAACTTGGACGCATCGTATGGCTTCAGGAGAGGCGACGTAAAACCCTTTGTCTCTTGCAACATGAGCGGCTCTTGTAGCTACGCTAATCAGTTTTTCGAGGTCTTTCCTTTTTACCATTCTTTTTTTTCTGCGTCTTCTCTTCACGTCTTTCGTAATTTGTGGTGGAAAATTATCGGGAAAAGCCATCGTTACTAAGGAAAAAACAACACAGAGAGAGAAGAAGAGAAAGAGGCAATGATCGAGTAGTAGTGTTGCGAGAGAGAGAGGAGACCACTATTTGACTATATAGAGTTTGTTTAGATGGGATTGGGTTTCGGAAAAAGGAAATAACGAGAAATAGGATTAACATTTTATTTTATTTTTGGTTGGGAAAAAGGAAATAACGAGAAAAAGATTAAAAAAAAAAATACGTCCGTTGGTAATCTTAATCGTTCGAGATCATCATCGGTCACAACATTTCCTTTTTTCTGTTCTGCTCAACAAATACATGTAGCTTGGGGGGCAAGTCTAAAAGCCCATTAAACTAACAATCCTGGCCCAATTAATCACAGCGAGGAAGATAGTTTTGTGAAATCGGGGATGCGATATGCGTTTGTGATTGAGATTGTGTTTGCAATAACAATCAAATTGCGTTTGCGTTTTGATCACCGGAGATGTCGAAATCAGGATCTTCGGTGTCGACGTCGTCTTCTGTCTGTTGAACCGTGTGTCAAGGGTTTCTTTTTCTGGTGATTGTTAAAGAGGATAAACGTACGGAGAATTATTACCTTTTATGCAGGGTGATTCATGGCTTTTACTATAAGAAGAATATTTATTTACAAGAAAATGTAATTATTGTTCATTGCTTTTGTCAAGAAAACTTAAGAGAAACCCACTCACAATCCGACGAGCTATTGGATTTGGAATCTGTCGACACAAACGTCCGTCGATGTAAGCAACGATACCTGAAGCCACGAAATTGCCAATACCAGCTTTCCACATAAACTTCATCTTCTTCTTCTTCTTCTTGTCACTAAGCACTGGTACGATTGCAGTACTGGAACCAGTGTCATTAGTCTCGGCATCTGCTTCTTCTTTCTTTGGCCTTACACCTGAAATGAACTTAGCTGCGTGCTGTCTGAGTATGCGAATTGCAAAGCTCACGAAGAGATGTTCACATAATGTCATCACCGTTGGTCCGATCTTCCACTCCTGGTCGTATTGAGATATTCACATCACTCAGGGTCCATCAAAATCAAACACAAGAGCATAAACCAAAACCCCCCCAAGTCCGATTGCTACTCATGCAGGGCAAAAAAGGAATTGAGTTTAACCTTATCTCCATGGAGACGGCGACGAGGACGAGAGCTTGAAGGATCTCCTTTGAGCAATCCCCTACTTTCCAGAAAATCTTTAACACGGTCTATCATCTCATCTATGAGAGAACTGCTTGGTGGGAGATTTTTCAGGAAAACCTATAAGTTTTATATGTCTCATCAGTCAGGGAAATAGGAAGCTCATGATTTCTGGTTGGTATGAATGTCTTTTTGAGAAATTATGAAAATTGGTTTCCGTTTTTTTGGAATGGGCAAAGCAAATTTAAGTTAGAGAGATATTGCTTTCACGATTGTTTACCTGATCGTCAATGACTTTGACTCTGAGATACTCTTGTCTATACATTGTATCCAACATAGCTTGAAGGTATCCTTCGATATATAACTGCAAGAAGTGAATATGAGCATACATAACCAAATCTCACAAGAATGTGTGACAATGATTCTAAGTATTTGAAGATATTATTATATGTGACGGGAAGCTATTCTAACAAGTTACGGAAGACCGTGATCCTTCTATCATAAACTGAAAAACTCAGCAGATGGACACGTACAAAAGCTCTATGCTTCGTTTTTTTTTTCTTTCAGTTTCTCTTTTCTACTCTATAGAATTGAAAAAAGTTAATTTGAAAGTATTAAGACAAGGCTGTGAGATATCACCTCATCAATACCGGGACTACGATCAAGCTTAATTGTTCTATCAGGCCCCCCTTCCATCAAAGCTGTTCCTATCACCGAAGGTTCCATCGCCAGTTTAAGGATTCCATGGTGGAAACCGCTAACCTGTGAGAAGAGACAGAGAGATGATAAAAAAAAAAGACCATGTTTAGCCTCATTGATCATTAGTATGAAAGGAGATAAGTCCTCACCAGTCCATCAAGACCTTTCATTTCTGCACCCCTCAGAACAGAGTCTGAGATTTCAGTGAGAGCAACGAAGATGACATTGGACCCAGCTGTTCTTAACTGCAACATGGTAGTTCCATAAGAGGTTTAATGAAAAAAACTATGAAATTCATGATCGATATACTATATGGTACGTACAGTTTTCCCAAGATCACCAAAGTAACGTCTTGTCCCTGACAATCCTTTGTTGTCAATAAATTTGCTGAGGAGTTTGAAGGTGCCTACAACAGATATAAGCAAACGATTATTTTCACCTTAATTGAGATATAATGCATATAGATGCCAAAAATGAAGGTAATGATACCAGAAATGCTCATCGCTTACCCACTGTCAAACCAGGGACGTTCACCAAGCCTCGAGAAGGATCAAAAAAGGCATCAAGAGAGGACGATGAAAAATCATCAAACATGGACGCAAAAGCTGGCGGAAGTAATGGACTGCCCTTGGCAATGTAGATTGCTCTCATTGCATACCTAGAAAGCAGTTATCCAAGTTGATAATGTCCAAAAACAGAGGGTAGTGTACTTAGGAACTTTTAACATACAAACAAAAGATGATACCATGAGTAATGTTTTACACATCGGAGAAGTAGTTCGCGAACCGTTATCAAAGCATGAGTGACCAGCACACCATTTAGCTCTACAACCATATTTTTTATCTGTGGAACCTACAGAAAACAAAGTGCCCAACAAGCATTAGCTCATGAAAATGATTTGCATGCGAATACACGCAAATTAATAAGATATGAAAAATTCTGATACCCATACCTTAACAACACTATGCAGCAATGACCTCAGAGTTTCTTGAGCGGAATTATAGCTCGAATATGAGCTCCCAGGAACAAAATTAGCAATTATCTAATTGAAAAGATGAGAAACGGATGTAGTATTTTAAACACAGCATAGAGTAGAGATTGAAAAAGAAAACGACTAGAATAACTGTTAGAGCACACCTTTACTGGGTGAATTTCAAAATGGTCAAAATAATATTGACTACTTTGCGTATTTGTACTGAGAGACGATCTCCAAAATGCCACAACTCTCATCAAAGTCTCTTCGTCTAGGTTCAAATTGACTGGCTGCACGTAAGACATAAAAATATTAAATCCAACAGCATAAGCAGGCATAGATGTCCATACAATCAATACTTGAAGAGTCAGAAGTTGACTCTGGCTATTCTATTTCGTACTCATTAATATAGACAGGGTGAGGAGAAAAAGGTAAGGAGAATTTCGAAGAGAGTGACACAGTAACCGCCAGATACCTGCAAAACTATTGAGGAGTGCTTGACTTGTGTGACGCTGGAACCACTTGATACTAGAACAAATACACATTTGAACAGACAACCATTTCCGTCACTGGAATCTGATTGATGCTGACGAAGCATGGCTGCAAAGGGTGCCCCTGCCCATTTGTGATCCACATTCAGAGCCTGCAGTATCCAAAGACAAAAGCCCTGTCTTATTTCTGCAACCAGAAAACCAAGCCAACCTATTGCACTTCATAGAAGTATACCTCTATACATAATTGGTTAAATTTCTGTTGGTCAGTGAACATGGATTGTAGACCAAAATTCTCTAGTCTTGCCACTAGAATCGGAGAATAAGTCAGGACAGTTTTCTCCTCTGCATTCTGCATGAACATTTTAACACAGAATCATGTCTAGGAGGCAAAGGAGGTCGACGCAAACTAATGCAGGAATAGCTACATAATACAGATATGATGGTGCAAAAGAGTGACGCACAGGACAGACTTACTTGCTTCACTTTTTCAAGTAAGTGGATTCCTAAATGGGTTATCCGGAACTGAATTTTTGAACGAGAATGGAATACTGAGTCTTCTTTACGGCTTTTTGAAACTTCACAAATGCGAATGACTCGAGTCAGACCATCTGCATATACTTCATATCCGACCTTTACCATCGGTATGCTACTCAATTGCTCGTAGGCCGTTTTATGATCTTTGGCCTTCTTTTCCAACATTAAGTGGGAGGCTATGCTTCTGTGTTGAGTTGCCTTCAAAAGGGGTTTCCATGGACGAACCTTATCTAAGCTGACTTCACGCAGAGGTATCATGCCTGAAAAAATAAAATTGCAGATTTTTGGTCAATCGAAATACCTATGAGTGCTCAGTAGATTGATAACATGGAATAAACTGCTAATTTTTTTTTTTTTCCTAGTAAATCTAAGACGTTATGGAAGTTGATGATTTATATGCAGGAAAAAAGTTGGAAGCCAACTATTACCATCTACTATCACTACAAGCTTGTGAGGAAGGGTCATATCATCCCATGCATAATCAGCCTCACTTCCAGGTCCAAGTACTTCAATCTCCGATGAATCCTGCAATTAACAAGCAACGGGCACTGAATGATGCACAGAAATTGAAAAAAAAAAAAAAAAAAAAAATATGTAGCGATGACAACAAGTAGATGTAGCCAACCTTTTGGTAGTAAGTGAGAGATGCAGACAAGAAATTCTCAATTCGATATGGTGGTGGGGTATTTGGTGGTTTTTGGAAACGCACAGAAAGAGTTGAACCTTCTTCAGTAACATTTACAGATGCGAATTCAATTGCGCCTCTGCCTGTTTCACCTGACTGTTTTCTGAACTTGAGGAAAAAACATCCAATTGAAGTGATGCATAATGGACCTGACCAACTGCAGTTTGCTTTATTCAACCGAAACTGAATGAATGTCAATGGATTAGCATTGTCACTTCCGTGCTTTCTGATAAAATTTTCGAATAGATGAAGTTCTTTCCTCTGAGTAGTTTCTTCCTGCAATCGTAAGGCTGCTCTTTGCTTGCTTTTGATGGTGAATATGCCTACAGAGTCATCCTTCCCAGAAAACCAACAGTGATAAAAAGAAAAGTAAATAAATCATGTTTCTGAGATGAAAGCAACAAAAAATAAAAAGGAGACAACAAGAACCTGAAAATAGCGTTGGCGGATGTTGATGGTCTCTTCCGATTCATTGATTACAAGATGTCTCGGAACAAAAGTCACAATCCGTGATGGAACAAGCATTTTACTTGAGATTGATTTAACTGACAACCCAAACCTTGTTATATACCGAAATCCAGACTCATCTTTTGTTCCCAAACTAATTTCTGTAAGTCCTGATAAAGCATCCAGATCCAACACTGCTTCAGTTGCCCCATGACCATCAGCCAATATAACACTAACCTTGCGAGATCTGGCCAAACAAGGTGTTGAAGTAGTTTATAAAAAGAGATTGGGTGGAAATAACTATGTACTGAGCATGGATAGCCTACCTTAAAAACCATGATCCCTCTGTCTTTTGGGGCAAATACAATCCAAACTCAGGGGGGACAATGTGATCAAGTTTCTCCAGATCTTCCCTGCATTTGTTTACTTTAAAATGTAAATAGCCATCACCAGGTTAAAAGATATCTTGATTTATATTGATATACCTCGATAGAGGCTTTTGACCTGGGGGATAGAAGAACAAGGTGCAGTCTGAGTCGTTCTTAAGAATGTACGACGTGAAAACAGCTGCCTGCACCAACCAGAGATATATTTTTAAGTAAAAGAAATCAGGAAGGAAACAGAATTCAAGATAAAATTATGACCTCCAGTATGCCTCTTTTCCCTAAAGACAATCTCAAGGAAGCACAGTATTTTCCATCGGCAAAATCAAGACCAACATCCAAAGACTCTGCATCATTCTTCTGTTTCTGTAACTTCTTCACCCACTGACCACTATTGACTGGTTTGCAGCTCGTTTGGGAAGCAATGAGAGTAACTCTAAAGTATATCATGTCAGGATTCGCATAGAAATCCATTGTTTTTCCACTCTGTATCGTTGCATGCTTGCCAATGCTGTGTCTCTCCATCGAGGTGAACTGATCTGCGAGCGAGATAATAATGTTAGATGCAGAAATATAGGTTACCTAAAAAGCACATAATTTTCTGCAGTTACCAGTCTCTGTCAAAATAATGGCTGCTTCGGAGGACAGGAAGTTGGACACATGAACGGTGGGCAAAAGAAAAATTTCCTTCTGCTCTCGCAATGCAATACATGCATTCCGTTTCTCAAACACATCAGAGGATGTATCAGGCCGTATGATAGATACTTCCCTCCCAATGGTATGTATCAAAAAATGCACCTTGCCAACACACTGGCTTTCAGATGTGACAGAACAATATGTAGTAGTCAAGGAGACGTTCACTGATTTGATAGATAAAGCCCTTTTAACTCCATAACTTAATTTATCAAAAATTCCTGTTAGGCGTACCGCCTTCCCTCCTTCAAGCTCTTCAGACCATTCACTTGCCACTGACTTCTCACTCTCAAACAAAGTTTCCAAAGATTCAGGTCTGAACGAGAGTGAATAATTACCTGCCATTCAGTTTGCGAAACCAATCAGAATGCCACTAATAACAATCACTGTGTTTAATCATCCTGGAAACTAGACTATTGATATTACCTGCAGAACTAAAGTAGAGAAATATATGGACTTAAAGTCATTGAACACGTAAAAAGAAAAATTGATGGAAACCTAGTTGCATAAGTTATTGTGATGAGGGGACACTTCAACCTTACTGGAAAGTTCAAGTTATGCAAAAAGGTTTCCATCAAGTTACTGTAGCAAGAAACCAAAATCCTGCCAGAAAAACCTACCAACAGCTAAGGATGTCAATGCCTTCTTCTGATCTCCCGATAAGCTTATGGCATTAAATGCTCCCACTGAATCATCAATTGAACCACCAGGCTTCAGAGGTACAGAAGCAAAATCATCTCTCTTCTGCTTAGATCGTTGGAAACGTATCTCCATCGGAAGACTAGTTTCGTTATGAATCCTTGTCAAAGGAGAAACTGAGATCGATAAACCATCCTACATGTTATAATCAAATGCAAAAGGTAAAGGAAAAATTGCATCCATTGGTTGATATTAAATGATCTTATCGAAAACCTTGAGAACCAGCTTACGGCATACCTCAAATCCCTTCTTAATATCAACAACAACAAATGGTCCAGGATGGCTCCTTGAATCTATAAAACATATATAAAGTTCAGCAGTAGCTGCAACATATGCTTATTCAGGTGGAAAATCCATGAACAGATAGAAGGTGTGAAAAGCATCAAAGTACCATGGAGTGATACTATCCTTGTTCTCCAAGCTAGTGTTCTGGCTTCTAACAAAGAAACGTTAATAGAAGAAGTTATGAAATTTCCAGAAGATAACTGGACCGCAACCACTGGAAAAGCTTCTGGTTGATGGTTCATTGAATGCCTTTGAAAGACATTACACACGATTAGGGATCTGCCATCCACTTTGTTATGCAAAATTTCTATACAGGAGTGAACATATTTCTCCACTCTCAGTTAGTTCAAAAAGGTTATTCTTAATTTAGTACTTTTCTTTTGCACCTTATGTGTAAAAGAAGTATGCACTACACTAATCGGAAAAATGGGAAAGAAAATTATTTGAGCAATCTAGTCAAGAGAGTGCCAAAGACTGTCAGCATTCACCACGAAGCATAAACACATGCATCTTCCTGTTACAGAATAAATCAAGGCATTCAGGGACCAAGGAGTTACCGAAGAAAAATCGAAGCAGTTTGCTTCCTACCAACTGTGGCAGTTTGTTTCTCATTGAAACGGCAAGTAAGGTCAAGGCCAGAGAGGTTTTCTATCTGAAAAGACAAAAAAAAAATCATGGTTCCTCTATAGAACAGGTGTATATCGAGGAAAAAGGTACGAAAACTATAAAAGCATTGGACAGAAATCAGGGAAACGATAACCTTGCAACAATTGGCAAGAATAACGGAGGTTTTCACAGAAAATGGACCAGCAAACTCCAGTTTTCCAAGCACAAAAAGGAGCATATCCAATGACAGCTCGCTTAAAAAGACCTCCAACTGCACATGTGAAGGGAAATATATGTAACGAGTTATATAGCTCCAAGACATCATGAAAAATGCAGTAAGAAGCTTTGAGTACCTTGCCAATTCTGCAGTAAATATGGCTAGGTACTTTGTGCATAGTATTTTTAAGATCCTGGGTCTGAAGAGTTGAACGGTAGAAAGCACTAACTTCAACTGGATGAATAAAATCCCGCCTATTCCAGAAGAAAAAATAAGCAATTGCTGGAGGGAATTCTATATAGGCGAGGAAAATGCATAAATCAGGAAATACACATCTTAAGAACCCAGGGGAAGAGAACTTCTCACCATTGGTTTGTCTGAGCATCGAAGTACAGCACTAAAATGTTTGATGTGCTCATAATCCTGGCTTTAGAAGAAAATATTTGTAAAGTTAGCTGAGTGATATTGATTGAACCACGAAACAGGGGAAATTTGTCCCTGGTTTCTGAAAGTTCATGAACAATGGTCAGAGATACGCCATCAATTGTTACGGTAATAGAAGGGGGGGAAGAGTTCATCACAGATTGCGTTTCAGGCTCATGGATCTCAGGAGGTACCACAGATGTACTATTACGAATCGCCAAACTTTCACGAAACACTTTAAACTTGAATGGATTCCCTGGCTTCCGGACAAATTCTGGAAAACCATCGATAAATGCAACGGCTGAATCACTCTTCTTGTTGACAAGGTAAAATGTATCTTTGACCAATTTACGGTAGGTCTCCCAGTCAATGTCACCCTTATAATTTTCGGATTCGCCAACAGATGCCCGGAAGAGTGTTGGTGCATTGTCATGAAGTCCACATACGTTTACAATATCTGAGCTTGAATGATAGTTTAACCGTAATGGCTCTCCTTTATTGTTTTTGGCATATAAAGATGTCAAGGAGAACCATAAGATGGATGAATTCCATCCTTGATAGCGGTGGTAGGTGACCTGCACATGAATTCAAAATTTAGGGGATATCATCTCACTAAAAAAGCAGACGAAACAAATAAAAAAGGCAGCTAGCCTTTTATTCTGAAAACCAAAGAATACTAATTACTTTCTATCTCTTGTTGTTGTTCTAATATTGTACTGTACATACCCTGAAAAGAGCTCTATCTCCGACCAGAGAATAATGAAGGGTACCAGTCACAACACACTTGTCCCCTCTATCTTCCACTGTGAAGAACATATGTTGGTGTATATCTTGAATAGCAACAATCGCTCCTATACATACATCAATTTTCCATTAGGAGAAAACCCAAAAGTTTTATGAATGACTAAAATATTAATATTACCTACTTACCATCAGGAACTACAGACTCAAAACTTCTTTCAGGTTCACTGTTGAACGAAGGCCTTTCTAAAGAAGAATGTGTGCTTTCTCCTCCAGGTAAGGCAGAAAAGGATGAAAGCATTGAAAGGACCATCTGACGTAACAGCACATGATAGGCCAGCAAACATGAGTATTAGCAACTATAGGAATGTGAACACAAAAGGAGTATTTCAAAACCCGTTTACATATGAATTCCAAGCCTGATAACTATACCACAAAGAATGATACCTGCAATTCTGACAGAGAAATGGTTATATCAAATCCCAGAACAGAACAACCACCTTCCCAGGCCTGGCTAAATTGGTGACCGGTATTTTCTCGCTTCTTAGCAGATGCAGAGACACGTAGGTTCTCCAAAATATAGTTTTTATAGCGAGAGTGAAATTCTTCCTGTAAATTGCTGTTTGTAGAGAATTCTCTTAGACCATTAAAATCTCCTGAAACACTTGTGCCTTCACCTGAACTGATTACATCCCTTTGCTGAAATGATGTTTCGGGAGGAGCACCAGACAGAAAAGAAGAAGATTCACTAAATGGTGGGGAAGAATATTGAGTAATATTTATGTCCTTTTCCACGCTCTCAAGAATCTTAGAAATAATTGATAGGCGAGAAACTTCACAAAGAAACTTCTGTTCTCTGCCTGCCGAATCAAGGGAACTGTGGAGAGTGATCTCCAGAACAATTTCCCTTATACCTCCTACAAAACCAAGCAATTATAATTTCTTTGGAAAGTCAATTATGTATTTAGGTAGCATAAACGTTGTACAAGTGGATAAAGATAGTATAACTTACCATATTCATCAACACAGACAAAACCCAGTGCAAACTGGGTGACATCTATAGAAAACGCTTCTGCGAGGTACCATTTTGCTTGTTGAGAAGGAGTACTAACTTCACTAACACCTGAATCAGCTTCTACTTTCTCAAGAACTGGCGCAGAAGATTGAATTACTGACATCTTACTTGAAATGAAATAAAGGTACGCAGAGTAACCATGAATTAACCCGATCAAGGCCTCTGGTTCAAGGACAAAAAGACCACCCTGCCAGCAACATGGCGAGTTACGTCATGCACCATACAAAACTAGTCAATATGTAAATAAAGCAAATGGTGTTTATTATTTACCTCGACTCTACATGAAATTGACTGAAATTTTCTCCCAATAGAGACCGATGTTACAAAGTTACTTGACCGACGAACTTCAACCAAGACATTTTTTGTTGAGCACCTAGCTACAAGTAAGTCAGTCAATGCTAAATCGATGTGTATCCAACGGGTCGAGTTGGACAGTGAAGTGTCTGAAGCAGATTCCAACTGGTCCACTTCTCTCTGAACCTGAACTCTATTTGTAGTAGGTTCATATGCTGTTGATGCATTTCCTGCAGAATCATCAGCCATACGACAGGCGTCCCCTAGAGCTGATGGGCTTGAGCAATCCATACACACACTCAATATGCAGCTAGAAAGACATGCTTCAAACAAGATATCATGTGACCTGAGCGGCAAAGATTCTGTAATAAAGTTGCCAGAACTCTTCCATATATTATCCCTGTATCTGAAGAGTATAGATTGGAGTTCAAACAAATCAACATTGATTAAAAACCTATGTTCTTCACAAGATAGTTCAGCGCAAGCTTCCTGGACAGAAGACCAAATTCTAGAATCAGCTAGCTCCATAGGCTTCTCAAAATTTTCGTCTGCTGCAGGAACATCAAATATCACATCTATAGCCTTCACCTTAATGCTCGCTTTAACTGCAAAAAGAGTTTTGCAAAAAGTCTTCTCGATCTCATGTTCCACATGCACTGCATCAGACCTAAGAAATTCTTGTCCCAGTGAATGACCCGCAGAGCTAGAGCCGCTCATACCACGGGATAGCCCAGAAACTAAGCTTAGAAGCATCTGGTACAGAATAACAAAACTTACTTGAATGCTTTTTTATAACCTAAAAGGTAAATTAGGATCTTGATGCTATTCAGATGTTAAGCTCGGAATCTTATATCATAGAAGCATAAGGACAGGTTCATTTAGAATTGAGGAACTCATAAGAATTTGAGCATCATGTCCAACGCTAAGAAAGCCTAGAAGGATCGTTTCTGACACAACGCCAAAAATTATAAAGAAAATCTGCATCTTGTCTAACATCATATATAAAAATCTTGATAATATCTATTAGCAACAAGTCAATATCCAGAAATTAATCACTTGGGTTAGAAGAGTAATTACGATAGAGCCTTTTTATCAAGTGTTCTACGGACAAAAATTACTCCATGACACTATGTAAGCAAGGACAAAAGGCACACATTTTGAAAAGGGATATGATAATCATGCTTCCGACCATCTGAGCCTTAGATGAACTTACCAAAACAAATATAAACTAACGTGGTAGGAAACTAATGCAGATTTAAAGACATGAAAAGTGAAAACTGCCAGGAAAGCCACTCTTACCTGAAAATAAGCATTTAGGTCATCCGGTTTTGATACAATAGTCAGTCCCAGCACCATTATATCCAAACCAGTTGAGAAATCGATAATAGCTTCGCTAAAGGAATAAACATGCTCTCTGCAATAGATTGCAGTTCTCTCAGATTCAGATGGAATTCCATAAAATGTAATTGATGGATGCTACCAATCACAATACTTGATTGCATAATGAAGTCATGGAATATTGAAAGAGTGATTCTCAGAAGGAAAGTAAAAATATTCACATAAAAAGAATACAGAAATATAAATATAAAAACCTATGGAAAGAAGAAACTGATAATTAGCTGCCACACAAAGCAAGATTACCCTCTTTTCTTTGATGTAGAGTCACTAGAGTTTGGAAATATCTTGTGGACATACACTAACTAGTTCAACGAAGCTCCTAAGCTCAGTCCTATAACTTCGGAAGGAGATGCAGCTAAGTATCAATCTTCAGAGCTAAATGATGTGATCAAACAATTCTCATATGACATGACAACCAAAACATGTATCAAGCAGGGAGATAACGACAATGTTAAGCTTAGTCTAACACATATGTAGCAATAAAAGGCAAAACACCAATGATTAAAAGGGATTAATTTAATATAAGAAGAAATCCCACACCTTAAGGATGAAAAGCAGATAGTTACGGGTCTCAATACAAAAACTTGACTCCATTTCTGTTCTGCCATTTTGCAGAAAGAACAATCAAAACCAGAAAACCCTAAGTGTGAGGACAGAGAATTTAATCCTTGAGATACATATTTTTCATAACTTGGAATCACAGTATCACTTAGCCCCAGCTCCTGACCCAAAGGCCTATCTGATCTTGTGTTTTCAGGCCCTTGAAACATCCCTAATGGCACCACGTCAGATTTTGAAGTCGGCCAGACGACAAACTCAAAATCATGGAAATCAAATAAAAGAAGATCTTTCTGCCCAATTAAAGCATCCACTTCTTCAGCCTTCTCCACCAACAATTTGACCTGGGGGCCACCAACAAGTATGCCAACCTGAATCTGTCTATCTGGATGAACACTTTGCAAAGACAGTTCAATAATGCGTCTGTAGATCCCATAACTAGCCATTTCAGAATCAACTCCACCTGATACCAAAGAACTTGAATGAACCCCTCCAGTAACTTCGTCTACAAATAAGCTCTGAGACTGTTGTGTCTGCCAAATAAGCAGAGCCATTGAAAACAACGATGAATATTCTAAAACAATATCCAACTTTCCCAATACCATGCTGCATTTCCAGAGCCCAGAATCTTGGTTACCAGCATCCTGATATGCCATGCAGCTTTTAATATCAACGAGTAAACAAGGGTTATCAGAAACTTTTAAAGTACTTTTATCCAACTTCAAGCAATTGCTGTTCCAGTTCGACCACATTTCTCTCAAAAGATTTTGTAGATGCAGAATGCCCTCATGACGATCATTGCCATGATTGTTACCTGTTTTGGAAAGTAGGATTGGCTGTGCTGGGTCCATCTCTAGGATAGTTTTCACATCTTCACGCATATGCTTCTTATTTCTTTCAGCAGAACTACTGGGATCTTTTGTAGATCTCATGAAACGACTGGTTTTTCTAAAACTAGAGGACTCAACCTTCAGTTTCCCACAGAAAGCAGATGAACACTGAGTAAGACAGCCAACAGTATGCATTACCAAAAACTCATCAACCGAAAGACAAAGAATGACAACATTTGAGTCTGTGTGTCCATTACTGTCTTTCGATGTCATAAAACTTGAAATCATTTTCTCTGGATAAAATGTGATAGAAAGTTTCCCAAAATTGACAACTGCATGAAACTCTAGAGATACCCGCTCGGAATCATCTTCATTGTTCCTATCAGTTTGTAGTTCTTGGGTCAACAGTTTCTTTGACGAAAGAAAGCAGGATATAGACCAGAATGTTCTACTAATAAGTGTCCAGATATAAGCTAAAACCCAGGTGATCTTACACAAACAACTGAAGTGGCCATATAGGGAAGTTTCGTCATAATTATCACTAGCATTCTGAGAATTCAGGCAAGTTCTGTATCTGGCTACTCTCCGCGCCCGTGCGATTGCTTCAGCAGGGAGTTCTTTCTCAATATTACATATCATCTCCCATTTACGTCTTGCAGATACAGAATGCCTTTTGTTTTCTGAAACTTTCCAAAGTGATGATTTCTCTGGTATTTTCCTGGAGTACCCAGCTAAGGATAGCAAATACTCATAAGCATTCACGTATCGCATCCAGAGGATAACAGCACTAACTAAATTCTGGAATGAAAAAGTGCGAGGTGAGATCATCAAGCCAGTTCCGCGAGCAGCTACTTTCCACAGATAGCGCCCATTTCTGACAGAATTGCTATCTTGGGATGATAACTTCGCCAATCCCATAAAAACCGGAAGATCAGTGGGTCTAAACGAGAAGCTTAATTCTGGAATGCGGACGATCAGATCAGTAAGTTGAAGATTATGCAGCGTAATCAACATGACAAGACTGTCAAACGCACAAAGGTCAGCGGTATCATTATTCCTCTTATATCCAATCTTGAAACCGTAGCCACTCAGTGTTAAGGAACTACGGCTCAAAGGGAATAAAACTGCAGCAGCTGAACTCCTTAATAAACTAAGGTTTCCAGAATTCTCAGTATCACTCCTAAGCTCGTTGATTTCCAGAACACAACACAAGTCACTCGAACCAGGTAAACAAACTTGAACATTAATACCATGTATCTGAATACGGAAATGCCTGAGAACAAGATTCGAGAAGGAAGTCTTGAGCTTATTTTTCTGGGAACTGCCATCCAGCATCCTTTCCAAAATCCCATGTAAGAAGCATCCCTGCGATGTAGATTCAGCAGTTGGCAATAGTTACAATTACGATCAACCAAACCAATCCCAGAGTCAATGAAAGATTTGGGGAAAATAGATTCCTTCATTCCCACAGTAGCAAAATTGGTAAGGCGTCGTTGTAAAAGAAAAATCAAATTAACAAGTGTACCTCGGGATCAATAGACGACAGAGCTTTTCTTATCTCATTCGCCAAAGTTTCACGTGATGCTCGCATCCTTCTCGAGCTTCCTTCCTCCGTCCCTCTAAGGAAAAAAATAAACACAGAACCGATAAACCCTAACGAACTATTGACTTCGAAACCCAATTGAGCGATGGGATTAAGTTACCTGGTCGACAATCTGACATGAACACCGCGAATTTCGATCTGAATGGCCGGAGCTGACCAAACGGACAAGTGAATAACCAGGTGATCGACAGTAAATCCTTGGAATGAAAAACTAGATCCATCGAGGAGTTGATTAAGCTGAGAAACATCGAATCGAAAGCTCCGCAATGTGAGGAGAGTATCAGTAAGCCCTAATTTGACCTGAAGGTCAGGTTCTTCCCGAGAAAAAGGCCGCAACAGAGTACGAAGTCTCCGTCGGACGAAATCGCAAAGGAACGTCATGCGAATTCAATTCAAACAGATTCCTCCATAAACGAACGAGTTCGAAGATCTCCAGGAGAAACGAACGGTTGATATGAGCCCTTTTGTGAGAAATCCCCTTATCAAGCAGAGCGGGAAAGCAAGAGGACAAAGACGACGTCACACGCTCACGGGAACAAACCTTAGAGACACGTGTCAAGTCTATTCAGCGCAGGCGATGAAACTGCATAACACCAAATTTAGTGTAATTTTTGCACCAAACCTCTCTAATAGAACTCTAAAATTAACACCAAATATAGTATTATGAATAGTACAACATCAAACATTATTCACTTATTTTATTAATAAAATAATCAATTAAATAAATATAAAATCAAATAATAAAAAAAAAATTTAAATTAATAATATAATAATAGAGAATACTTTTTGATGTGAGATTTGGTGTTGTGGTTGGAGATGAAAAATAAAGTGAAACATCAAAATACCAAATTTGGTATAATTTCAACACTAAATTTGGTGTTACCCTTGGAAATGCTCTTAGATCATCTCCAACATCAAATATGGTGTAATTTTTACACCAAAACTATCCAATGGAACTCTAAAATTAACACCAAATATAGTGTTGTGAATAGTATCACACCACAACACTATATTTGGTGTTAATTTTGGAGTCCCATTAGAGAGGTTTGGTGCAAAAATTACACTATATTTGATGTTTCGCTGTCACATTAGAGATGCTCTTAGCCAACAGGACTACATGTAGTTTCCAAAAGCACCACCACCAACAAAAGAAAAAATTAATACTCCATCTCTTTCCACAAAAAGTGTAGTTTTAGAGTTAAGATTGTAGTTTTATATTTTCAATGCAATTTTTTTTAATCAATTCTTTAAATTACCTTTTATCCAAAGTTAATAATATTTGTGGTTAAATCATTTGAATTTATTATAGGTATATTTCATATGGATATATTAATAAAAAAAATAAAAAATTAATATGTGTTAATATTCTTTTTGAAACAAGGAGAGTAATAATGAGTTTTAATTAATTGAAAATTATGCATTTAGATTTGGAAACAAACGAAAAAATACATTAAATTAAATCAAAGTACTTAAAATTTCCTTTTTGTCGAAAAAAAACAAGAAAAAATTAAAATTTCCTTTTTTTAACAAATAAACTATTAACCTTTCCTTTTACTTGCGAAATCAGAGAAAATAATCACATCTAAGTAAAACAAAAGAAAACAAAAAAGTAACCAAAAACCCTAAATATTCCGATAATGGACGGCTTACCTGGGCATCTCCTAGACAAGGTTCTCTTCAGGATAGATCTTAGATCTCTGGCGATTATGCGATGCACAAATAGATCTCTCAAATCGCATATATACGACCCGTATTTTGAATCTGAGTACTTTTCTCGGATCGGATCCGGTTTGCTTCATATCTCCAGATATTGCTCATTTAGTGTTCCCTGCTACCACCCTCATCACGGCGATTCTAGGTCACTGAGATTCGAATATAACTTAAAGGAGTGTCATGTTTTGGGCTCTTGCTATGGCCTTCTTCTACTCTTCATCGATGATCTTCTATGCGTCGCAAATCCCCTCACGAAGAAGTTTCGATTCTTGAATCACTCTTCGGCCATGAGTTGCGCTTGGGTAATGAATCGTCCAGAAGTTTTTCTTCAGGACAAGACAAAGCACATCGGTTTCGCAGTTAATCAAATTGATCGAACCACCCAGAGTTTCAAATCGTCCACATGATGGTTGAGGGTGTAAAATCCGGTAAAAGGATGTATTGGTTTGAGATTAACGCCGGAAATTCATGGAGACGTTCGAAAACGAAGATTACTTGCCCCCCAAGCCTTATCGATTCCCGTATGAAAAAACCTGTTTACTTCGACGGATCTCTTCACTGGCTAAGAGAAGACGGAAGCATCGTAGCTTTCAACCCTGAAACAGAGAAAGCACGACTGATTCCGATCAAATTCCCCCAAGGATTGAGTCGGAACACGCTCTTCGCCGATGGGGGTATTAGCCTAACTTTGATATCGGCGACGGAGGAAGTCATTCACGTTTATGCCCTCGAGAATATTCTCAGTGATCCCAAGTGGGTCCTCGTTACGCAGATCCGGAACGGAGTGCTGGACGAAAAGAGGCTTGATTATTGCAAGGTAGAGGCTTACGACGGGAAGTGTTTAGTGCTGAGAGAGAGAGAGAGTATAGGAAGAAGAAAGAAGTGGTTTCGAGTCACTTTGGCCACAGTGGATTTAACATGGCTTCCTCTGGCCTATGGGGATTAGTCTGGTGTGTAGCAAGCCCCGGATTATCCCATATTAATCAAAAAAACAAAAAACAAAAAGAAGTGGTTCATGTGTACGACTTGAGAACTAACAAGCGGGTAGTTATGGGTTCGGTCCTAGTGTGGTTCGATGCAAATCCAGATATTTTTCAGTTTACACCGTCCTTGTCTTTTGTGGTAGGACTTGATGAGATAATATTGCCTTGTGATGATGATAAGCGCATCTCCTCTCTCAGCTCGATTATGGGACTGGTTGGTGGAATCTCATCAGAAAAAGTGCAAAAGCAACTTAGAAAAAGATCGGTTGAAGCAGAAGAGAAGAAATTAATGTTGTTGAAGAAGAATAAGATGAAGCCTTCGTCTAGAGGCAACAAGAAAAGAAGAGTGTAGACAAATTCGTATCACAATGTGTCTTTTGGTTAATGAACATGCATTTTATGTTTGATTCTTCACTACTTTTATCATGCTTTTGTATGCTACTTGAAAGTTATTAATAAGTTTGCTTAAAATATCTCATCCATCTGTTAAAAAAATAAAAGATTTCCTCAAAATCTCCAATTTACCAAAATAAAAGGTTCCAATTTTGAATAAACTATATATAGAATAGACACCATCCTCTCCAGACTCTCCACCCTTTTATTTTTATTTTCCTCGGCGATGTTCTAATCGGAAACAACAAAAAGCCTAAATTTTTGCAAATGCATCATAAGGTTTCGAGCAGAGACGGCAATAGCCAGAAATTTACAAAACTAAAGAACGTAGAAATTACTACAGATCCTGACATTTATGACATCACCTACGTCGATGTTTCTCCCTCTGAAGGCTCCTCTTCTCCTCTATCCAAATCGCCATGGGCCGTACAAGTCGACCCCACCGACGTAGAACCGCCGCACTCGACGGCGAAATCTACGGCGTCGCACCACACCGAAGAATATAATAACTACTCTCCGAACATTCTCATGGGTTCTCTGGTCCGTGAAGAAGGCCATATCTATTCCTTAGCTACATCAGGGGATTTACTCTACACCGGATCTGATTCCAAAAACATCAGAGTTTGGAAAAACCACCTCGAATTCTCGAGTTTCAAATCCAACAGCGGGCTGGTGAAGGCGATCGTGCTCGCCGGAGACAAAATCTTCACGGGACATCAAGACGGGAAGATCCGCGTGTGGAAGGCCTCGTCGAAAGATTCCAACATCTTCCGTCGCGTCGGTACGATGCCGAACCTCCGAGACTACATCAGAAACACGATCGCGCCTTCCTCTTACTTCAATCTCACGAGGCGGAATCGAACCAGCACCAGCGCGCAAGGGTTTCGGCACCTGGACGCGATCTCGTGCTTAGCGTTGAGCGAAGACAAGAGGCTTTTGTACTCTGGATCGTGGGATAAAACGTTTAAAGTGTGGAGAGTCTCGGATCTGAGATGTTTGGAATCGGTGAACGCTCACGAGGACGCTGTAAACGCCGTCGTTTCGGGTTTCGACGGTTTGGTGTTCACCGGATCTGCAGACGGGAGGGTTAAAGTGTGGAGGAGAGAGGATCAAGCCAAGGAGACGAAGCATTTCTTCTCTGAGACGCTTTTGAAACAAGACTGCGCCGTTACGGCGATTGCGGTTGATCAAAGCGCGACGTTAGTTTACTGCGGCTCATCTGACGGAACCGTTAACTTCTGGGAACGAGATAACAGTACGAAAAACGGCGGCGTTTTGAAAGGGCATAAACTCGCCGTCCTCTGCCTCGTCGCGGCGGGGAACTTGTTGTTCAGCGGTTCCGCCGATCTCGGGATTCGCGTTTGGAGGAGGCCAGAACGCGGCGGAGGAGGAGGCGTGCACGTGTGTATCTCGGTTTTGACGGGACACGCAGGTCCGGTCAAGTGTTTGGCGGTCGAGAGAGATCAAGAATCAGCTTCCGGTGAGAGACGGTGGATTGTGTATAGTGGGAGTTTAGATAGGTCGGTGAAGATGTGGCGTGTGTCGGAGAATTCGCCGCCGATGGAATACCGGTCGCCGGATCCGCTTGGCGGTCCTTCTGGACTAACGGTGGCTCCTAGTTTCTCGGCTCAAGGGAGAATTAGCCCCAAAAAATAGTTGCTTTCTTTTTTGTATGTTTATGTAATTAAATATATTAAACTGATTGATCCAACCATCTTCAAGCATTTTCATGTAGTTCCGGTTCACCTTAACCGAGATTTGGAGTATATATTTGGACAAACAACTTTTTTGATATCTTACAAGCTTGATGGAACCTACAATCTATTGGTTCTGTCAAAATCAATCTATTTTTATGATGCATCTTTCTTTATTTAATTCCTTGCTTGAACCCTTTTTCTGTGACTGATATTAAGATCAAGAAATTGGTATTATCTGCATTTGTTGGTTTTAACTTTTAAGTAGTTTCAATTTTATCATCCCCATTCCTGGTAACTATGTACGCAGAATACTACCATGTGACATGTTTTTTGATCTTTGCTATAAGATTTTTCAGAATTGCTTCCAACCAAAATTGGTATTAAAACCGCAATTTGCTTGTTAGACTTCAAAAGTTGTTAATCCTCTAGTAATGGTGTATCAACAATAGTATGCGTTCTATTAGGCACCGGAAGTTCTCCACAATCGCCATTGTTTATGAGAAAATCAAATCATGTGAAGATAAAGAAAAAAACAAAGAGAATCTCAAAAATAATCTCACACTAAGTCTTAAAGTAAGATCACATCACATTTGAATTGGGATCTAAGAGCATCATTATTGGGAGAAACCCAAATGAGTTTCTTAACTAATATTTAATTATAAATTTGAAGTTAAGAAACTACGTTAAGAAACTTCTGTTTTTGCTGTTTTATTGGTAGAACCCTATTAGGGGTTCTTAAAAAAAATTAATAATTTTGTTTTATTTTAAATAGAGTTTATTTTTTAATTAAACATAATTGACATAAAAACATAACATTTTAAACATAGATTTTGAAAAAAAAATGCAAAAGAACGCTCAATTTGGTTTTTTCTGATCTTGTCTATGAATCGCTTCATGTTCACATACCGAATGATTCCAATTCATTAATATGTAAAAAAAAGTTTAATATGTAAATATTCAAATTCATTATGTAAAGATTATAATTCATTAATATGTAAAAAAAAGTTTAGAATTTTAAAGTTGAAGTTAAGAAATTTTTTTTTTAAAAAAGGTAAGAATTTGTTTTTAAGTTAAACTTAAGAAAAAGTTAAAAAAAAAAATTTGGCAAAAAAAAAAAATCGGCGAATTAGGAGTTGACACGTGGCTAAGAATAGTGTAAGAACCCCCATATATGGATTGTAATACCTGTATATAAAATTGTTAATTTATATTTGAACATCAATGTCGTTGTAGTATAGTGGTAAGTATTCCCGCCTGTCACGCGGGTGACCCGGGTTCGATCCCCGGCAACGGCGAGTTTTTGTGTTTTTTTTTTATTAAATTTAAATTTTCAATGATAAATGAAATTAATTTTGCATTTAAATTGCGTTTAGATATCCTCTGTTTTTATTGGTTCCGATGGTCGGATCTGGAGGCAGTCGAATTAAAAAAAAATAATGGTTGAGGTTATAGATAGCCCAATTATATAATAAGCCCAAACGACTGCTAGTATTTTTTTAGCAGGTTGGAATTTTCCCAATTAGGATAAGAAAAAATCAATTCGTGAAATAAAATAATCTTGAAGCATGATGTAAAGTGTTAATAGTAGATACCAAAACAAGTGTATTTTATTTTCAAACTTTCTAAACCATAAACCACCATAATATTGGTGTCCTAACTTTCTCTGTTTTTGTAATAATAATTTTAAAAAATTGGAAACATGTTGACCATAATAATAAAAAAAAAATAGCTTTTGTTTGTTTAACAATCCAGTTTTAAATCTAACACATAAGGTTGCTTCTCATAGCTTCTTTACCAGTCAGAAGAGTTATCTATAAAAACTGATCATCTTTGTCAAAAGAACACAAAATCAATATTTAGAAACCATTTCATGACAATGAAGAAAGCTAATTTCTTCGTCCCTTTCTTCGTATTGTTCTTCTTTGGATCAAGATTTTCAAAAGTAGCTGACGCAGGAGACCAAAACGCCTTAGCCGCAACATTTGTCTTCGGCGATTCGCTGGTGGACGCGGGAAATAACAATTACTTGCAAACGTTGTCTAGAGCCAATAGTCATCCTAATGGCATCGATTTCAAACCATCCCGTGGAAGTCCAACCGGCCGGTTTACCAATGGCCGTACCATAGCTGACATCGTTGGTAATTTGATAATTACATTCATCCAAAATATAAATTATTTTTAAAAAAAAAATCTTTATAATGATTATGCTAATGTTTGGTTTTTGTTGTCTCTATAGGAGAAAAGTTAGGACAACCAAACTATGCAGTTCCATATTTGGCACCAAATGCAAAAGGTGAAGCATTGTTAAATGGTGTGAATTACGCATCTGGTGGTGGTGGAATTCTCAATGCTACTGGCAGTGTATTTGTAAGTCTCTTTGTCTTCATGCAGACATTATATGCCGTATATTACGTGGCATGATCGTTTGGTTGGTAGGAAAAGTTTACGTTAAATTCGTGTTAACAATTTTTACAAATACCTGTTAAATTTAGTTTTTCCACTCGAAAAATTTGCATGACTATGTACACGGATGTGCAGATAGACTGTTGTATATATCTTACGGTTAAAAAGTTACGATTTTGCAGGTGAATCGGTTAGGAATGGATATACAAGTCGATTACTATAGCATTACAAGACATCAATTTGATCAGCTTTTGGGTGAAGATAAAGCTAGAGATTACATCAGAAAGAGATCCATATTCTCTATAGTCATTGGCTCAAATGATTTTCTCAACAACTATCTAGTCCCTTTTGTTGCGGCTCAAGCAAGATTAACACAAACCCCCGAAACTTTTGTTGAGGACATGATAAACCATCTTCGTGACCAACTCAAGGTATGCTACAAAGATTATGAAATAAATATTTTCCTAGTATTTCTGGATGTTATAATTAAGGTATTTGTTCGGAATGAAATGTTAGAGATTATACGCATTGGACGCTCGTAAATTCGTGGTGGGGAATGTTGCTCCGATCGGGTGTATACCGTACCAGAAATCGATAAATCAACTGAATGATAAGCAGTGTGTGGATTTAGCAAACAAACTGGCTCTTCAGTACAATGCTCGTCTCAAAGATGTATTGTTGGTGGAATTGAAAGATAGTCTTAAAGACGCACACTTTGTGTATGCAAATGTCTATGATTTAGTCATGGACCTCATCGTCAATTACAAAGACTATGGTAAGAATATATACTATTGAAGGCCCCATGGGCTGTTAAACATCAATTTGCCACTTAACTGCTGTGTTATTATTCTTATTTTATGTAATTATGAATATTGTTGTTATGAACAAAACAAAACAAAAAAAATGATACTATAGGGTTTAGGACGACTAGTGAGGCGTGCTGTGGGACGGGAGGGAGACTGGCGGGGATATTGCCATGTGGACCAACGTCGAGCCTTTGTACGGACCGGTCAAAGCATGTGTTCTGGGACCCTTACCATCCTAGCGAAGCTGCTAATCTCCTCATTGCTGACAAATTACTCTACGGCGACTCCAAATTCGTTACTCCCTTTAATCTCCTCCACCTTCGTGACCTTTGAGATTCTTTTTTTTCTTTTTTTTTACTTATTAAAAAAAAAAATTGTGATTTCTATTCCGAGTTTGTGAGATTCTTTCCTTTTTTTGTGTGTGTTATGTATGGTTATGTTACCGTTAAAAAACATAATTAATCTTAGTTCATGTTTTGCTGATTTAAATTTTTTTAGATGTTTGTATATTTAGAGTTGAATCATCTGGTTTAATTTCATTCATTTTCAAGTGAAACCAATTTTAGAGCCATGGTTCTTGGTTTTAGTGACTTTATCAGTTGATAATTTGCGGAGACTTTTTGTTTTTTCTCTGTCTTGGAATCTACAAGTGTCAGATTAGATACAGTCGTCTAAATCGTGAAAGAACTCTTTCACTTTGAACTTTTGTTTCTTGGATAAGTAATTGTTATACGAGTCTTTTGTTTACTTTAGTCCTTAGACCAATTGTAAAAAAAATTGTATACCAATATAGTTACGGCCTTAGACCGGAAATGTGAACTTGTTCCAATTTAATGGAAGAATGAATCTATATCGAGCACACACAAAAGAAAAAAAATAATTAAAGTAAGAAAGAACAAAGGAAACTTTGAAAAGCGAAAGGGAATAATCATCATCAGTTGTAACTGAGTTAAAAAAAAAAAAACATTGGACCGTTGGGCTCAAGCGATCGCAGATAAACACGGCGTGTTAAAGGAAAAGACGAAATTAACCCTCTTTGATGCAGACAAAAACACCCTCGGATCCAAGGTTGAAAATAGGAATCAGAAAACAGAGAGGATTGAGGAAGAAAAAGACAAGAAGAAGAGTGATGAGAGAGAGAATAAGGATCAGGTGTCAGTAGTTTTGATCTGAAAGGACCGGACCGGACCCGAATAACCGACAACGAAAGGACGGCTGCAAAAACAAATAGGACACATCGTCCCATATGGCACAACACACAAACCATGCCTCTTTGCTCTCTCTCTCTCTAAGTTTCACTGTTTTGGGTGTGAAAGCGACGAGAGAGAAGAGAGAGAGAGAGAAGTCGTAGGAATGGATGGTGGTTCATGTGTGGGTCATATCATCTTCCTCCGGCTGCGCGTGCTTATCCACATCCTTCGACCCGACCCGCCAGCTTCACTCTTGTCTCTTTGACCCTTTTTTAGATTCTCTCTCTCTCTTCTTCGTTTTTGCTACTTATATACGTATTTGTAAGTTTGTTGTAACTCATTTTCCATATATATATATATGGACCAGACCAGTATGAAAACTTTAGTTCAAAGAAAACGTCGGATTTGTCATTTGTCTTAATCACGTTCTGGTTCTTGTAGGGTATTTTCTTGACGTTATACTGCACAGTCGTTATTTTAAATTAAAAAAACAAGAAGTCTGTCTAATAATAATTTTTTTTTTTTTTAAAAAGAGTGAACGAGAAATGCGGAGAGAGACAGAATGATGTGAAGTGTTTGGGGACAAGGCGTGATGAATTATCCTTTCCTCTGATTGCGGACTCCTTCTCCTCCTATCTCTCTCTCTCTATCCTTTCCAATTCGGTCACATTTTTTTTCTTCTTCTAATTTTTTTAATTTTCGTTAGACTGTTTTACAAAAATTAACACTTTTTAATCTTTACATAGTTTTTTAACATTTAATATATTATTTATAGTTTTTAAACATTTTTGTTACTATTTATAACAATTTAGCTTATGTACAATACGACGTGTACGCTAGTGGACGGTACACATGATATAGACAGAAAAAATAATATTTTTGTCGAATACACGCTAAAAAAACAAAAATTAAGTACTAAAATTATAAAAAGTTAAATTAAGTATTAATCTATGCAAATATGTTTTTTTATTGAAATATATCTTCTTCTTTAATTTGATATAATTTAGTAATAAAATTGGTGTTTGTGTACTAAGTTATGTAAACAGATATACTCTAGACCATATACTCGTTTGCCATGCTTTAAAGATACACACTAAAAGAAAACGAAATATTTCACTTTACCACAAAAATAAATAAACTATTGAAGATGATTTTTTTTTGTTTAATAGTGTTTGAAGTTCGGTGCGGTATTTTGTTTAAAGAAAAAGTTATGATTGTTTCGTACCATGTTTAAACTTTGAATAATCGATTCCTCGAATCATATAATCTCCTATATCTCTTTCTTGCACAAATTGTTTAGTCTTATATCGACTAAGATAGATTCTGATACGGTTGTCATAATCAAATCAACATAATCATTTATAACGTGAATTTAAATTGATAGCATTTTATTTGAAATCCCGCAAAACTTTTCGGTATAAACTTTGAATAAAATAAGCGGCTGTCACCTGTCTATATACTTTGAATAAGATAGTATCTAATTAAAAAGTGTTTAAAAAAAGAGAGAATAATCTCCAAATAAACAAACAAAAGGTTTTCTGTACATTACTACTATATTGTCTTTTCTTAGACAGCAAACGATGAAATAAAGATCAATTTTTTTGGACTTTAATTTCAAAATCTGCGTGATCCCACAAAAGAACAATAATAATTTATTTCGTCTCAACATAAAGTAATATAATAAATCCAATTATCCATTTTTTCATGTTTAATTTGACGAAGACGATAGAAAAACGTGTCCCTTGTTTCCAATTTTTTTTTTATAAATTTCTTCTGGAATTAATGTCGTAATTGGTTACATCTTAACCATTAGAAAATCAATTTAGTCTCTGGTTTATGGGTTAATTGATTGATACCAGGCAATTGAAGTCCGGGTCAGTTGTCCGGTTATTACTGGTTATAGTGAACACCAAACGCTGCCGTTTCAAGCTAAAGAAAGCTTGATTCAGTGAAGTTCGACGAAGACGTTTCGATGTCTGTTACAAACGGTGAAGCTACGCGCCTCAAAGTTGTTATGAGATGGGATATGCGTTAAGAGATCCGTTTGGGTGGTTAGTGTTGGGTGCGCGATTCAATTGTAACTTTCGGGTGAGAGAGAATCAATTGGGTGTGAGAGAGAGAGAAACACGGTGAGAGTTTTTCCGGTGAGAGAAAAGTGTGTGTTCTTTGCATCTCTCCGTGAGTTTATGCCGGTGGTGTTCACGACTGTTCTTAGTGGATTCCGAGCAAGTTCTCGGCCAGACGTAGGATTGCGGTTTGCATCCGAACTGAATAACAAAGCTTGTGTTCTTCGTTTTCTGTTTTGATCCAAGTCTCCGTTTTCAATCGCATTATAATATCAAACGAGAGCAAAACCGTGAGTTATCGGAGAGGTTTTACAACAAGTGGTATCAGAGCGAAGGTCGGGAAGATTGAGACTGAGCTCGTTGATTACTGCGATTCTTTGCTCTGGAGTTGAATCTGTTTTTCTCTAATCGACGATGACTTCCGCAAATATCGAGTTAGAGAAATTCAACGGTGTGATCGATTATAACATGTGAAAAGAACGATTGTTTGCGAATCTAGATCTACTGGGATTAATCGAAGCGTTTAAGGCTCATGAAGAAGAAATCGATGCTAAGACATCTGCAAAGGTTGAAGATCAGAAGCAACTTTTGAATCTCCAAAGATTACAGATCCTTCGCTTGAGGAGAAGAAAAGGAAGGTACAAAGCACTATAACAACGAGTGTCACTGACAAAATATTGAGAAAAATCATCAAGGAAAAAACGGTTGTAGGAATGTTAAGGATCTTGGATTCTCAGTATATGTATCAGTCTCTACCTAATAGGATGTACCTAAAACAAAAGCTCTATGGATTCAAGATGAATGAGTCACAGTCAGTCGAGAACAACATAGATGAGTTATTAAGAATCATTACAGATTTAGGAAATGTCATGGTTGAGGTTCCAGATGAAGACCATGCTATTCTATTATTGATGTATCTGCCGAAACAATATGAATATCTTTGTGATACGCTGAAGTATGGAAAGAAGACCCCGACGCTAGAGGAAGTGATGAGCTCATTACGTTCAAAGCAACTTGAGCTAATTGCCAGCTCTAAGGTGAGCAAGACTCATGGTGAAGTGTTGTACTCAAACAACTCAAACAACAAGGGGAAGTTGGCTGGCAAAGACTCATGTCAGAACAAATATAAGGGAAAGCCAAACTTGAAGACTAAGAGTAAAGGCTTAATGACATGTTGGATCTGTGGAGGTGAGGGCCATTTCAAAAGAAACTGCCCCAAAAAGACAAGTCAGAACGGAAAAGACAGAGCCATGGAAAAGGGAGAATCATCTGCGGTTACATGGGTTAAATTCATTGAATCGTTGACAGTGTCAGAAGCGAATGTGGCTGAAAGTTTTGACTTCAATGAAATTTGGATTCTGGATACTGGATGCACATTTCACATGACACAACATGAAGGATTGGTTTGTGGATTTGAAGAAATGTGCTGCAGGGACCGTGAGAATGGCAAATGAGACAGTATCTTCAGTAAAGGGTATTGGAACTGTTCAAATCAAGACTTCAGATGGTGGGCTCGTCCTGGTCAAAGATGTGAGATACATCCCTCAGTTCTCAAGAAACTTATTATCTCTAGGGACGCTTGAAGAACAAGGATGTGTGTTTTCATCAAAGGATGGGATTCTGGAAGTCAAGAGAAATACCAAGACGATCCTACAAGCTAAAAGGGTTGGAAAGCTCTATTTCTTGCAGGGTAGAAGCTACATGGGTGAAGCAAATGCAGTGAATGCTAAAGATGAAACTAGTCTTTGGCACAACAGACTCAGACATGTGAGTCAAATAGGAATTGATGTTCTGGTGAAGAAAGGGTATCTGGAAAACACAAAAGTCTCGAGCCTATAGTTTTGTGAAAGCTGCATTTTTGGGAAAACAAACAGAACCAGCTTCTCATCAGGAAAACATACAAGCAAAAACTGTTTGGACTACATTCATGCTAACTTATGGGCTATCCTACAGTGCCGCAATCACTTGGGAAGTGTCACTACTTTCTAAGCTTGATTGATTACTGTTCAAGGAAAGTGTGGGTTTATTTTCTGAAAACAAAAGATCAGACGTTTGTTAAGTTTGTAGAGTGGAGATTGTTGGTTGAAAATCAGTCTGGTTCAAAGGTCAAGAAACTTAGGACATATAATGGTTTAGAATTTTGCAACACGGAGTTTGATGGGTATTGTTCAGAAAATGGGATTGCGAGACATAAGACAATTCCTCACACACCACAACAAAATGGTGTGGTTGAGAGGATGAATAGAACAATCTTGAAAAGAGTCAGAAGCATCCTAAGTGAATATGGGTTACCAAAAGTGTTCTGGGCAGAAGCTGTAAATACAATGGTTTATCTGATAAACAGGACACCTTCTGCTGCAATTGAAGATCAGATTCCGGAAGAGGTATGGTATAAAACAACTCCAAGTTTTAATCATCTGAGGAAGTTTGGCTGTGTCTGTTATTTTCACTCAGATGATGGAAAACTGCAACCAAGGGCAAAGAAAGGAATATTTGTCGGGTATCCTGCAGGGGTTAAAGGCTACAAGGTTTTGTCACTGGATGATAAGAGGTGTATTATCAGCAGAAATGTTACATTCAAAGAAGATGAATGTTACAAGGATCTAGCAAACCAATCTGGTTTTTTACAGAAGGGTAACACAACCTTTCTGGATGTTGAGCTTGGAATAATCCCACCAAGGGATATTAGCTTAGGAGGAGACATTCAGGAAGAAACTCAGGAAAATGGGTCTGATACAGAGAGTGATCAAAGCTCTGAGAATGAGGTCTCAGATGAAAATGACTCAGAACAACAAGAATCTGAGGTATAAGATTACGTCTTAGCACGAGATAGATCAAGAATAAACATTGTATTTCCAAAGAAGTATGATGACTTTGTGCATATGGCACTTCTTGCATCTGAAGATGGAGATCCAGTTGAACCTAGTGATTACAAGTCTGCCATGAGAGATCCACAAAATAAAATGTGGAAAGGAGCCTCATATGAAGAAATAGAGTCTCTTGATAAAAACCATACTTGGGATTTGGTGGAAAAACCAAAAGAAAGGAAGATTATAGGTTGCAAGTGGATATTCAAAAGGAAACCAGGAATTCCAGAAGTGGAAAACACAAGGTTCAAGGCAAGGCTAGTATCAAAGGGATTCGCACAAAAGGAAGGGATAGATTATAATGAAATATTTTCCCCAGTGGTGAGACATGCGACTATCCGATTCCTTATGTCTATTGTGGTGAATGAGGATTTAGAGCTGGAACAGCTAGATGTAAAAACAACATTCCTCCATGGAGAGCTTGAAGAAGAAATATATATGGCTTAGCCTGAAGGACATGTTGAGAAAGGAAAATAAGAATGTGTTTGTCTCTTAAAGAAGTCTCTGTACGGGCTAAAACAAAGTCCAAGAAAGTGGAATCAAAAGTTTAATGATTTCATGCTAAAGATTGGTTTCTCAAGAAGCAAACGGGACAGCTGTGTATACATCAAGGTATTCTCAGGTATCTACCTGTATATTCTCTTATATGTCGACGACATGCTAGTTGCTTGCAAAGATATGGAGGTTATATCAGTTCTGAAGAAACAGTTGAGCTCTGAGTTTGAAATGAAGGACTTAGGAGCAGCGAAGAAGATACTTGGTATCGATATTATCAGAGACAGAAAAGCAGGGACGTTGAGAATGTCTCAGAAGGATTATATGGAGAATGTGCTAAGAAATTTCAACATGGATCAGGCAAAATCTACTCAGACTCCACTGGGAATTCATTTTAAGTTGAAAGTTGCAACAAATGAGCAAGCAGAAGAGGAAGCTGAGTATATGAGGTCTGTTCCCTATTCAAATGCAGTGGGAAACCTTATTTATGGTATGATAGGAACAAGGCCAGATTTGGCGTATCCAGTTGGAGTCATAAGCCGATATATGAGTAATCCAACAAAGGAGCATTGGAGTGCTGTAAAATGGGTACTCAAATATGTCAGAGGATCAGCTCAGGTAAATTTGAAGTTCAAAAAAAATTCAGAATTCAAAGTTTATGGGTTTTGTGATGCTGATTTTGCTGCTGATCTGGATAAGAGAAGATCACTGTCAGGATACACGTTCTTGGCAGGAGAGAATGTGATAAGCTGGAAATCTACATTGCAGAAGGTGGTAGCTTTGTCGACTACTGAATCAGAATATATTTCGATGTCAGAAGCGTCAAAGGAAGCAGTCTGGCTCAGAGGTTTAAGTGCAGAATTTGGCTATCCACAGAAGAGTGTAGAAATATTCTGTGACTCGCAAAGTGCTCTTGCTCTGGCTAAGAACAATGTGTTTCACGAAAGGACCAAGCACGTAGCGGTCAAGTATCATCACATTCGGGACATGATTGAAGCTGGAAAAGTAAAGGTAACCAAGGTGCATACAAAAATCCAGCTGATGTATTCACTATGGTATTACATACAGGTAAGTTCAAATCTTTATTGAGCTTACTTGGTGTCTCTGAAGAGTAGACATGGAAGAAAAACCGAGGATCGGGATTCAGCTAAGAACATGTTTGATGGAAGATTAACCAAGGAGGAGTTTGTCGTAATTGGTTACATCTTAACCATCAGAAAATCAATTTAGCCTCTGGTTTATGGGTTAATTGATTGGTACCATGCAATTGAAGTCCGGGTCAGTCGTCAGGTTTTTGCTGGTTATAGTGAACACCAAACGCTGCTGTTTCAAGCTAAAAAAAGCTTGATTCAGTGAAGCTCGACGAAGACGTTTCGATGTCTGTTACAGACGGTGAAGCTACGCGCCTCAAGGTTGTTACGAGATGGGGTATGCATTAAGAGATCCGTTTGGGTGGTTAGTGTTGGGTGCGCGATTCAATTGTAACTTTCGTGTGAGAGAGAATCAATTGGGTGAGAGAGAGAGAATCAATTGGGTGAGAGAGAGAGAAACACGGTGAGAGTTTTTCCGGTGAGAGAAAAGTGTGTGTTCTTTGCATCTCTCCGGCGAGTTTATGCCGGTGGTGTTCACGACTGTTCTTAGTGGATTCCGAGCAAGTTCTCGGCCAGACGTAGGATTGCGGTTTGCATCCGAACTGGATAACAAAGCTTGTGTTCTTCGTTTTCTGTTTTGATTCGAGTCTCCGTTTTCAATCGCATTATAATATCAAACGAGAGCAAAACCGTGAGTGATCGGAGAGGTTTTTCAACAAGTAATCCTAAACCTTTAACGGTTTAGATTAATATTTTGAGAGGCATGAAACCGTCCAGATACATTTCTTATTTCCAATTTTCTGAAACATGCATTCAAATATTTATTAAATCGTTGAAGACTTACGCTTACGATTTTAAAAAATATTATTTTTATGAGTTAAATAAAAAACAAAAAATATATACTATGGAATACTGATGACATATACGTACTCATTTTTAAAAGAAGTTAATAAAAAATACGATCGCTAGGTGTATTATAAAAAATATTAAAATAATTGTTTTTCATCTTCTTTTTTTTTTAATCAAAAAATTATTTATAAGGTTGGTAAAGATTAGACTAAAATATGTATCATGATGTTTTTCCGATAATATAGGTATCTCCAAAAAATTAGTAATCATAGAAGTTATTAGAACAACAATGGTAAATTATTATCTCGTTGAAGTTTTTGAAGAGAAGATATTCCGTTTTATCTCAATTTCATAACATGTCAATTAAAAACGTTGGTGCAACACACTATTCACATAAGTAAAAGTGTTTTGGTAATAGTCAAATATTGCGACGGCCGACGAACATATAAAAACTATATTTTTCATGATGGCATTTAGGTGCAATTTTTTTTGGTTTTTCTTAAACAATTTATACATCAAGTGTTGTAACTAAAATATAACTAAGCTGTTAAAAAGAATCATTTATACAGAAAACAACTGATTTAAAATGTAATAACCTCTCTTTCTAATACTATCACTCCATGTATATAAATCACCCCGCCATTATTTTGAAATCCCTTATTAGAATCAAAGATGTGAGATTTTTGTTTTATTCATTGTTAAAACTGAAAACTTTGAAAGAAGAGCCACCTACGTGTGAAGACTGAAGAGAGCCGACTCAATAGTGTGTTAGGGAGGAAACAGAGCCATAACTGTTCACAATAATCCATTAGCCGACTCAACAATTCCAAAGAAAAAATGAAAACTTTCATAAAAAGACAAATTTTAAAGACAAGAGAAAGACTGAATAAGGAGAGAGAGAGAGAGCGTGGCCTCTAATCAAACCCAACACACTCTGTAAAAAAAGCCTGACTTTCTTCTCCATCCCCATTTTTCTATCTGCGCATGTTTCCTCTTCTCTCTCCTCCATAAAAAAGATAACAAAGTCCCCAAATCTCACTCCCTCGTAACCCAAAAAGTTTCAACCTTTTTAACCTTCACAACAACAAAAAGCTCCAATCTTTCTTCATTCCCGCGTTACCCTTTCTCAAAAAAAAAAAACCAATTTTTCTTTCTTCACTTTTCGGTTATGACGACCTCTGACTCCGGCGAATCACGGCGGATGGCGATGAAACCTCACGGTGTGTTAACAGGGATTCCTCCGTCAACCGAGCAGCAAGAGCAACTCCCTTGTCCTCGCTGTGACTCAACCAACACCAAGTTCTGTTACTACAACAACTACAACTTCTCTCAGCCTCGTCACTTCTGCAAATCCTGTCGCCGTTACTGGACTCACGGCGGCACTCTCCGCGACATTCCCATCGGCGGTGGTTCTCGTAAAGCCGCGAAACGCTCCCGCACTTACTCCTCCTCCGCCGTTAGCTCCGTCGTCTCTACCTCCACCGGAATCCGCAGCGTTCCGTTTCAAGCGACACCTGTTCTCTTCCCTCAATCGTCTATCTCTAACGGCGTTCACCACACCGTAACCGCTCCGCTTGAAAACGACGCAAAGGGAAGCGCTTTATCTCTCTGCGGCAGTTTCACCTCTCTCTTGAGCCAAAACGCCGCTGCAACGGCCACGCATGGATCCGGTTCGGTTACTGGACTCGGCGGGTTCGGAATCGGACTCGGACCGGGTTTTGATGACGTCAGCTTTGGACTTGGAAGAGCGGTGTGGCCGTTTTCAACCGTGGTTGATGCTTCGACGACGAATGTAGGCGTAGGGAGTAACGGTGGTCATCACGCGGTTCCGATACCCGCCACGTGGCAGTTCGAGGGTTTAGAGAGCAGCAACGCCGGTGGATTCGCCTCCAGTGAGTATTTTGCGTGGCCGGATCTCTCCATTACAACACCAGGGAACTCACTCAAATGAAAAGACTTTTCATAAAGCTTCTGTCTTTATTTACCAGAGGGTTTCAGTTTCTTCCTTTTTTTAGCCTCTATTGGTTTTTTTGTCAATCTTTAGTGGTCTTAGTGTGTCTGGTCTTTTTAGAACTTGTGTACTGAAACTAGAAAAACAGAGAAAGTTTGTGTTTTTTGGCTCTAAGATCTTTACTTACTACTCTGTTATTAGAGCTCTTGCACAAGTGATTTCGAATTGAAATGAGGATACTTGTTTACAACTTTTAATCTGAACAGACAAGTCTTGTAAGGAATGGATCTTGTTCATTGGATGATGATCTACACAGCATATTACTCTTTAACCTAATTAGTTCATCTTGAGCTTGATTTACTTCTGGGTTAGACTGGTCTCCAGAGGAGAAAACTTGTGTACTGTTGTTGTTCACTTCAATCCAGCTCAATCCTGGATCTTTAGCAGAAGCTAATCCCCTAATCTTCCTTCTCATCTCTGCAACATCTTCCCATCTCCCATACACCGCATAAAGATTCGATAGTAGAATGTGTGTTGCAGTGTCTTCCGGATCAAGTCTCAGGATCTGCTCAGCTGCGTATAGTCCCATCTGCAAGTTTCTTGTGTTAACACAGGCGCTTAGCAGAGTTCTCCAGAGCTCTGCTTGATTGTTATCCGGAAGACAATCCTCTATTAGTTCCAGTGCTTCGTCTAGTAACCCAGCTTTTGATACCAAACTCACCATGCAAGAGTAGTGCTTAAACCCTGCTTTGATGCCCTTTTCCTTCATTTGGTTCCACAGGAACTTACCTTGCTGTGTCGATCCGCTGTGGCTGCAGGCTACTAATAAAGATAAGTATGTTACTGCATCAGGCGTGAGACCGTTTTCTACGATTTGTTCAAAGAAACTCAGAGCCTTTTCTACCATTCCATGCTGACTATAAGCTCCTAGCATTGAGTTCCAACACTTTAAATCTGGATTAAAAACAAGTAGGAATATTGATTCTGCAGTGTCATATTTGCCGTTTTTGCTGTACATGTTTACTAGGGCTCCGCATACTGACATAACACTTTCAAATCCTGTCTTCACGGCAAGAGAATGGAACACTTCACCTTGTCTTAGCATTGCCATGTCTGAACATGCTCCTAAGACACTGCTCAGGGAAAAACCATCAGTTCTATTTTTTTCTCTGTACATTTCAATAAAGAGTTGGACCGCGCACTCGCTATTTCCCACTCTAGATTGCCCTACAATCATCTCAGTCCACAGAACAATATCCCTTTCAGTGATCACACCAAACACCTTCTGAGCAGATTCAGCTTCCCCGTTCTTGAAGTACATGGACAAGAGTGTTGTTCCAACAAAAACACTCCTTTCATATCCTAATCTCGTTACTTGTCCATGGAGAAGCTTTCCATGAACGAATCTTTCTAGTTCCGCTGTTGCAGATATAACAGCAGAGAAAGTATATTCATCTGGCCGAGGTTTGGACCTTCTCTGTAACCTTCTATACATAAGAATCGCTTGCTCTCCAAAGCCGTTTTCTGAGCACCCCGAAATAATCGAGTTCCATGAAACCAAATTTGGGTTATGAATCCTCCCAAACACATAAAGTGCTTCTTTCATGTCTCCACAACTGCAATACATGTCAAGAAGAGCATTTTCTACAGGTAGATCAGCTAAACTATCCGATACTATTATCCGGGCATGGATTAGTTTCCCCAGTGAATAACTTCCCAATTTACTACAAGCATTCAGCACCATCGAATATGTGAACTGCGTTGGATCAACACCGGACATCAACATGCTTCTAAAGAGCATAAGCCCTTCTTCAATCTTATCATTTCTCAAGCTACCAACTATCATTGTGTTCCAAGCCACGGCATCTCCACCATTCACACACTCGAAGATTCTCCTCACAGAATCCAAGTCCCCGCAACTAGAATACATCCCCAAAACCGATGTCTGGACAACTACATTATCTGAATATCCAAGCTTTATAACCTGCGAATGTAATGATGATCCCATCAAAACATCCTCAAGCACAGCACATACCTGCACTAAGCTAGTGAAAGTCGAGCCATTGGGCCTCAATGAATCAAATGCCATATGGGTTATGAGACTAAATGCACAACTTGCATAATCCGGGTTCCGGGAATACGCCGAATAAAGCGCATTGTAAGACACCACATTTCTCTGAGGCATTTTGTCGAACACATTCCGCGCTTGTTCCAGGGAGCCGCACCTCACGTACATGGAGATGAGGTTGTTGTTCGCGTATGGAGATTCAGCCGTTCCGCCGCCGGTGAGGACTAGAGCGTGAAGCTGACGCGCCCGTTTTAGTGCGGTGATCGAAACGCATTTCCGTGTGAGTTCTACTACGGAAGAAGCTATTCCGTTTGGTGGCATAAACGCTAGAAAGGCTTTTTTTCTTCAGGTTTTTGCAAAACGGTGCGTTTTCAATATACAATAGTCTCTTTTCATAAAAGAAAGCGACGACGTTTTGATCTGACCTCTTCGTCTCTGTATAACAAAAAACGGCGAGAGAGAAGAGTCGTCGGAGAAAATGGCCACCGGAGATAGAGCTTCTCGTCTTCATATCATGATCGATTGTTGTGTCCGACGCTGCGCTGTAAGTATTCTTGTTCTCCGTTTTCGTTGTACATTCATTCTATGTGTTTTGTGTAAACGCAACGCTCAATCAGTCGTTAACGGGGACATGTAGGAAAGAGAAGTAGAGTCTCCGACGAAGGAAATGGAGAAAGATCTGCTTCTTTCTCTATCGCAGGTACATTTTTTGCCTTGGAAGCTCCGGTCTACTAACAGATGGCACTGAGTTTGATTTACTCGGAAAAAATGGTATTCCAGGTGTTGAGAGAAGTTCAATCTTGGATTATCGAAATTGGCCGTGATGTATCGGCGGTGAGTTCCTTGTGTGTAAGATTCTAAGGGTTGGTTATTGCAGCTATTTTGATTAGCTTCGTTCAACAGGAAGCGGGACTGCTGGCTGTTGATAATGAGGAGGAAACTGGTGCTGCTTCGTATGGTCTAGAATCCAAAGAGTATCTATACTTAGAAAGACTTGTGGTAGATCTTGTAAGTTCCTCATTCTTCCTTCACATAGAAACTTCTCTCTGCAATGATGCCATATTAAGGACAAGTTAGATTGATTGTCATTGATTGCAGGTGATGGATAGCTTTTTATTTATAGTTCTCTAAAGTATAGAAAATTTTGCACCTTTCATAGTTTAGGCTGTCTATGATTTGAAGTTGTTTGATCTGGCAGGTTGGTTTGTTAGGTATGAAGAATGTGCATGTCCAACATCTGGCTGGAAACATTCTTGTGGAAGTATCCGAGTCTCTGGTTGAATCTGTATGTTGCGTCTGCCTCACTCGAGATATTAGAATGTAGTATCTTCCAGATCTCATACCCACTCATTTGTTTTCCCAGGGAAGTCAGTGGGATGAATTCATTCGCTTGCTTTGTGACTGTTTGCGCTTAGCAGTTATCTACAGTTGCCCAATTCCTGCTTTTTCTTCTCCAACTGTATTTGAGGGTTCGGATTTACATTACCTTGGCTCTGATGTTCTTAAAAGTGAGCTGGAAAAGGCTAACTGGTGCACGGTGTCTGATATCTTTCGAGTTCTTCGTAATATATTGAAGCGCTTGAGCCAAGAAGAAAACGAGGAACTTCTTGATGTATACTTGGAATCTGTCAACTCTACATTTGCGAAAATCCCTTGGTGCCGAGTGGACACTCATTTTTCTAATAGGCATTGTCATAATGGAACTCTAGGAAGCATTGCAAAGAGTGAGGGGGGAACCGTATTTCTTGGGAGTTTTGTTCAGTTTCTCTGTTCCGTGGTTCAGCAGGTTCGGTTTGCAGAAGATTCTGATGCTTTTGGACCTACACATTTGATACTCCAAAAAACCATCGAGCTTGTTCCGGATCTCCTACGTTGGTGCCAACCAAAGTTAGAAAGTCAAAGTGGCACTTGCATGTCAAGATACCTAGTGCCCAAGTTGCTGGTACGTTATTTTGTATTTTTATGAAATTACAAGTTCAGAGGACTGCTTTGCTTTGTTTCTCGTTATATCTTTGATAGTGTGTATCCTAAGCTGCTATCTCTCCCTTTTTGTAGGTTTTGATGATCAGACTTACTTATCAGTCCCATATAAAATGTACCATGCTTCTTTCATGGCTGCAATATTTGCAACGCCATTTTCAAGGCTTTCTTGAACATCCCCTAACTAGGTTTAAATCCGTCCAAGATAATTGTTTGGAAGGTTCTCCGTTTCTTGTGACTTTGTCTGATTGGAAGGTCAATGAGACCCATTCCAGTCATTTGCAAAGGCTTTCTGTGTTTTTGTTCCTACGGTGCTCCTTCACTTTGCTTTATTCAAGAAGACATACCGACAAGGACTGTGAGTTTGAATGTAGAAAGAAAGGGATGGGAGAGATGTTTAAATGGATTGAACGACAGATTCCAGGCGATACATTTTCTGGTCACAGAACTTATACCAAGAAGAGCGTTGACTTTTCTACATCCTTTGTCCGGCTGTTCATGCATGAGGTTTTATTGTATCATTCTGTATCTGCCATTTGTATGTGTGGTTTTTGTTTAACACCATACAGTAGATTTCTATTAAATCTCTTTTCTATTTAATTGTAGGATGACCTATTATTTAAAGTCCTCCTGCAATTGCTGTCTGTACCATTGGATGGAGAGCAAATGTAAGTATTAGTAGGGTAAAACATTGCCTTTCAGAGTTAACCAAATTCTGTGAGCTCTTATGAGCGTTTTTTTCCTTATAGGTTGTTTGATGGTGAAGGGTGTTTTCTTCAAAATGAGGAACTAACTATACACTTCCGTTTATCAACCCTGTTCGATCCTGTAATCCTCTTCTGTATATTTCTTTCAGAGGTAATTTTAATAAAACATCAACATAACGGGATCTGTTGTGCTATGTTCCATGAAAACTTGGTTATTGTTATCATTGTTGTAATTCTTAATGCTACGCACCCTGTTTTCTATTGTCAGCTGCATTATGATCATCAAGTCCTTCTTGATTACCTTATATCTAAAGACATCGGGGCTAGCTGTGCAGAGTACCTGCTGAGGTTAGTCTTTTTCTCCTAAGTTATTTTTGTATCAACTGCTCCATCCCGAGTATCAAGACTGGATATTACCTAATGCTTATTCTAAACAAATACATCCCCACTGTATTTTCCTGGTAGATGCTTGCGCACAGTCTGTGACTCGTGGACCCTGTTTGTGGAATTCCCATTTGAAGGAAATATAAACTTTTCATCTTCGAAGAGAAGGAAATTTCTGCTCGAGACTTCTGAGGTTGAAAAAACCCGGAAATTACATCCCCAGGCTTTTGAAAATGCCAAAGACTGTCTGCTTTCTTTACACAATTCAATTGTGAAGCTACATCAGAAGAAACTATTTCCATACAACCCAGAAGCTCTTCTACGACGGTTAGTCTGTCATCGCTACAATAAACTCACCATATGCATATAATCACCTAATTAAACTTTTTCTATTTTGAGGCAGTTTGTCAAGGTTTCAAGAGCTCTGTCTACTCCACGAGTAATTTATCCGGACCAAAGATAAATCAATTGCATACTCGATATGGATTCAAAATGACTATCATATGGAAATTCCATGACTCATTTGCCTAATTATGATTTGGGAAAAAACTTAGGCTATTATTTATTTAGGAAATTTCTCGAATTCTACACAATTCCTCGGGAGATTTCCAATTTGTTGTCAAGAAAAATGTGATGGTCCTTAGTTTGTGGGTTGGAGATTAAATAGGAAGTCAGGTTCAACAAGTAAGTAATTAATTGTCTGTTTAGCTGATAGAGAAGTCTTTAACTTCTCAGTTTGGTGCTCCTCAGCTGAGATTCTCTGAGACAGAAGGATTAGATGCCAACACAAAGATGTCACCTTTCCAGATCAAATGCAAACTAAGTGGCTCACATGTAGAATTGTATGTAAGTTCGAGAATCTCATGTCTAACATGAGTTCTGTTTCTGCAGAGAGATCCTACACTCTTGACTGGTTCAGGAGCTATAAACCAGAGAGCATTATGTTCTTGCCTCCACAATCCAAATCTGAAAGGTATAAGATACTCTGGTCAAGCTAGTGTGAAACTGCCCCAGCCAAATTAAGTAAGGAATGTAATGTAAAATATATTAAGAATCACAAAATATTGAAGCTCTCTTTATTCATATCATAAATATAATTGAAGCGTGAGAGATACACACACTCCAGAGCTAGCTTAACTTTTGGATAACTCAATACACTGTTAATATTACATTTCACTTGTATCTTGCTGCTATTCCCTGTAGCAGTTGAGAAAGCTGTTGAGGCTTAGTGAGCATAGCCATGTGACCAGCTTCTTCAATCACCTTCACTTCGTTAGGCTCGTAATTACTAATCATCCACTTCTGAATCTCCTCCGGAACCACATTGTCGCCTTCACAGACGATAAACACTCTCCTCCCAGATCCATAACTCTCCTTCGTCAGCAAATCTTCACCTTCCATTTCTTTTGGGTATAACCAGCTCGGTTTCACCAACGCCATGGCTAATTCTAGGTCCTGCAATCAGATGTTACCAGCAGTAGTGATCACCTGATCTCGGATTGTGGACTTAACCCATATAAATCTCTTGACCAACATGTGTAATCTGCTCATGATCTTAACTGAAATGTGTAGACTAATATGCGAAAATAATAATTATATAAATTAAATGTTTTTTTTTGTTTTCCTTTTTCAAACTCATCAAACAGAAATGGATTTAAAAACTTACCTCTAACTGGCAATTACTGTATGCCTTCTCCTTCAAGAAACTAGTACCGAACATAACTGAACTTGGCGGCTGTTCTGGTCCTTCCTCGAATGTAAACTCACAATCCATGGCGAATCCCTCAGGCAGTCTCTTGAAATACTGGAGACAAACAGAAAGTGACATACGATTTTAAGATAAGATATAATTTCAAGAATATGGTCCCAATCAAGATAAGAAGAACTATGAACTTTTTTTTATTTCCGGCGACCTCTTGAATGAGAACGGACGGAGGAGACTCATGGTGCGGCATATAAGCAGAGAGGAAGATTCCGACAGAGATTTTGGTCGGAAATCTTTCCATGGCGAGAGAGGTTCCAATGCCACCATAGCTATGGCCAACAAGAACCACCTTCTCTTCCTCAGGAAGAGACTCCATGAAACTCATCAAAGGCTCTAGATACTCCGAGACAGAACGAACCTCGTCGAGTCGCCTCGTGTCGATCCCAGACCCACCAAGGTCAACAGCTGTCACGCGTTGACCATCGGCCTTGAGCTTTGCTGCTAGTTTGAACCAGCACCATGCTCCATGACATGATCCGTGGACAAGCACGAAGTGGTGGTGTTGTTGCATGTGATGTGTTTGCATTTGATATATTGTTTGGTAAGTCATGTTATCTTTGTCTATTCGTGTGCATATATAGCCATTCTTCGGGTTGGTTTTACCGGTTGGACCGGTTCTAGTTGGGACTTTGTGTTTAAATTGTTCATGATTCCAACAAGGCACATAGTAATAAACGGAAACAAAATGAAAAACTCTTGGACGGTTAAAGATAAGCACGTGTGTGTGGTAATGCACAAAATGCAAGGCATTGTGAAATGATAATGATAAATCTGAAACTGTTCAACCTTTTTTTGTATCTCTCTCTTAAAATCTTATCAGTGTCAGATCTATTGTTTAATAATGGGCAATTAAGCATGCCTTTGCAACTTTTCTTTTCCGAGTCAACTTTGGTTGGTATATCTATTTAGAAAGAATTAGGTGAGAGATCCTGGATTTTATACTTTGCATTGTATTTGTATGTTCATGTTTGGTATTCTGTTTGGGAGATTGAATTTTTATTTATGATTTAAATATGAAAGAAATCTTTGATTGGATATACTTTTACATTTTTTTCTTATAAAAATAGGCATGTCTTGAGAGTTTTCAAATTTTCACACACATTTTCCTATTTTAACAATATATATAATAATAATAATAATATTTTATTAATATATTTTCTGAATTTAGATATATTTACCCAAAAAAAAAGAATCTAGATATATACACACTTATAAATCTCGTCATTTTCACAAAATCCAAATCTATTTACAATTTTTATAGTCTCATGTTTTGTTTAGTAGCATATAGTTATATTTTAGGATGACTTCACCAAATAACCATGAATTTTTTTTTTATTAGCTAAACGACTAAGAAAATTTTCCATTTGCAAAAGAAAACACAAAAACGAGTGTATTTCCTTTTTTGTTACATAAATAACATGTTTTTTTTAACATTACATAAAATCTATATATATAAAAAAGAATGATTCAAAGTTAGTAACTCACAAGATCGCGACACGTGTCGAGTTAATCAATTAGATTTTGACACGTGTCGAGTTAATATAAAAGTTTTTTTTAGATTAAGGAAATTTAACTTAAAAATATATAAAAGAGAATGATTCAAAGTTAGTAACTCACAAGATCGCGACACGTGTCGAGTTAATCAATTAGATTTTGACACGTGTGGAGTTAATATAAAAGTTTTTTTTAGATTAAGGAAATTTAACTTAAAATTAAAAGGTAGAGTTTAATTTAAGAAAAATGAAAAAGAGACTTAATTATAAAAGTAAAGTTAAAAAAAAAAATAGAACATAAACTTAATCCTAAATGTAAAGTTAGCAGAAAAAGGAAAATAAAAATTGTTTTTAGATTAAGAAAATTTATTTATTAAGGAAATTTAACTTAAAATTAAAAGTTAGAGTTTAATTTAAGAATAATAAAAAAAAGACTTAATCCTAAAAGTAAAGTTAGCAAAAAACAAAAATAGACGATAGACTTAATCCTAAATGTAAAGTTACAAGAAAAAAGGGAAAATAAAAATTGATTTTAGATTACAGAAATTTATCTATAAGGAAATTTATCTTAAAATTAAAAGTTAGAGTTTAATTTAAGAAAAAAAAAGACATAATCCTAAAAGTAAAGTTACAAAAACAAAAAATATATTTAGGATTATATTAAAAGTAAAGGCAAATATCTTAGAGATGCTGTATAATATTAGTTTTTTTTTTAGATTACTATGCTGAAAAATATGAGGTACGTTATAGTTTCTCAATATTTTGTAGTCTATATCTTAACATACCTACATATAGAGGTGGTGTATAAAACAAAAATAATTCGGGTACGTTATTGGTGTATATAAAAATAATAATTATGTTGTACGTTAATGCAAATGTTTTTTTTTTTTACAGGAATATCAAGAGAGAAACAATGAATGCTGAAATTCTAAATAACAATAGAGACTATTTAACATTAGATAGCTTAAACAGAAAACACTCTTATCGTCGTACCGTAGTTCGTCTAATCAGAAAGTGGAAGGCAAAAAATTTGAAAAAAAAACAATGAGCTCATAGGAATGAATTTACTCTTGCTTGATGAGAAGGTCAATATATTTGTAATTTTTTTAACAAATATATTATCCTAATTTTATAAACTTATTATCTAACTTTAATCTAAATTATTTTTGAATACAGGAAAATACTATTATAATTCAATATAATTAACTCTTTTTGTTTGTCGGCATCTTCTGGAACTAAATTCTATATGAATCGTGATTTTGATTATATTACTGCGTTTCGAGAAAGGTATTTTCTTAGCTTTTATTGGTTTCAAATTTACTAATTCATTAAAAAAATTAAAATCGATTAATAAAAAAAACTTAAAAATTCTGAGAAGTCAAAGTTGAAAATTTTATCTTAAAAGATATAGTTACTAAAAAAATAAAATTAAAAAATTAAAATTAAAATTTATCTTAAAAGGTAAAATTAATATAAAAAAAGAAAAAATATTTCTTAGTTTTTTCATTTAGATTAAAGAAATTAATTTTAAAAGGAAAATAATTATAATTTCTCAAATTTATATAAACCACAATTTGGTAGTGTGTCAATTACACACCAAAAAATTAAAAGTCCAATAATCTTATCCAAAAATATTTACTGCATCTTTTCACCAAATTTTTCTTTCAATGTATATATTTATTTCATCGTAAACTGTGTTGCTAAATTTATGTATTATATATTTTCACGGGTGATCTATTTTTGATTTTGATTTTTCGTCTTTAATTTTTTTTAACGGGTTATAAAATATTAAATTACAAACCCGCATATATGCGGGTACTTATCTAGTATTGAATAAAAGATGTAAAATCTCAATTAAGTGTTTTTGATGGATATCTACCTAATTAAGTTCCTCAAATATAATACCTAAATGACCATATATTGTATCTTATTATATAAAGGTGAATCTTTCAACGTGGTTTCAACGTGGGCGTGACACGTATGCAAAATTATAACTCACGAGATCGTGACATTTGTCACGGTTGTTAATTTAGATATTGACATGTGTCAATTTAATTTAAAAAGTGAAAATAAATTAAAATAAATATTAAAAAGGTTAAACTAAAAAAGACAATTTTAGTAAAAATGAATTAAAGTAAATATTAAAAGGTGTAAAGTAAAAAGATATTTTTACCAAAAAAGAAGAAGTATAAGTATAAGTAAGGAAAACTTATAGTAAAGGAAAGTGACAAAGGGAAATTTAAAAGTTTATAATCTACAACCACGATCAAACTTAAAAAAAAGAAAATTATAAATATACTCTAAACTTGAAAGAAAAATTATTAATATACGATTTAAAATCGATTCCTAATCCTAAAAAGTAAATGGAAAAAGTATTTATGTTTAGATTAAGAAAAATTAAACAAAAATTACAAAGAAAAGTCAAAGTTAAAAAAAAACCATATTTTAGTTTAAAATAAATAAATTAAACAATAGATTACAATCATAAAAAGAAAAAGAATAAAATCCAATTTTTATTAAAAATATATATTTCAATATAGAATTAGAAAATTAAACAATAGATTACAATCCTAAAAAGCTAAATTTTAAAAAAAGGAAAGAACAATTAGTAATTCTTACAAAAATCATACACTTAAAAAGGAATACAATCCTAAAAAGAAAAAAAGTTCTCATTCCTCGACTCTAGATAACCAAATTGATACCTTATCAATTTCACATTCATAATTCTAAAAAGTAAATTTTATAATTTACAACCACGACCAAAATTAAAAAACAAAAATTATAAATATACTCTAAACTTAAAAGAAAAATTATTAATATACGATCAAACTTAAAAATTTATAATCCTTTCCATTATGACAAAAAGAAACTTAAAAAGGAAAAATTATTAATATACAACAACGACCAAACTCTATATAATAATCTACACATTTCTAAAATTTTTAAAAAGGAATAAAAGCTAAAAAAAAATATTAGAAAAACATATTTCAGTTAAGAATTAGTAAAAATTTTATCATATAAAACTAAATGTTTCAAAAATGCTAATTCACCTGTTCGCGACATGTGTCAAGTCAAAGTTGAAAATATTTAAAATCGATTAATAAAAAACTTAAAAATTCATAATCTTAAAAGAGAAAGTTACTAAAAATAAAATTAAAAAGTTAACGAATTAAATTTATCTTAAAATGGAAAATTAATAAAGAAAAGAAAAAAAATTACTTAGTTTTTTCATTTAGATTAAAGAAATCTTATTATATAAAGCGGAATCCCTCGACGAGAGTGTGACACGTAGGATAATTTTCAATCGCGAGATCGTGACATGTATTGTTGTTACTTAAGATTGCGACATGTGTCAAAGTAATAATCTGAATAAAAGGAAAAAAATAAAAAGAAAATTAAGATTCTAACTAATATTCTAACAATCATGAGATCGTGACATGTGTAAAAAATGAAAAATAACAATGCAATAATATAAACTTCCTATAAGACAAAATAATAAAAAAGCAAAAATAAATTGTGTTTTATTTAAATATAAACTAATAAGAAAAAAATATAAACTACAAAAAACTATAAAATTTATATATGATTCATATAGATATATATATATATATATATATCTATATCTTATTATATAAAGCTGTATCCCTCGACGTGAGTGTGACACATAAGATAATTTTTAATCACGAGATTGTGACATTTGTCACGATTGTTAATTTAAATCTTGACATGTATCAATTTAATTAAAAACGTAAATATGAATTAAAGTAAATATTAAAAAGTTAAACTAAAAAAGGCAATTTTAGTGTAAATGAATTAAAATAAATATTAAAAAGTTTAAACTAAAAAAAGCAATCTTACAAAAAAAACATGTATAAGTAAAGAAACCTTATAATAAAGGAAAATGACAAAAGAAAACTTAAAAGTTTATAATCTACAACCACAATCAAACTTAAAAAAGGAAAATTATAAATATAATCTAAACTTAAAAGGAAAATTATTAATATATGATTTTAAATCGATTCCTAATCCTAAAAAGTAAATGAAAAGTAGTTATATTTAGATTAAGAAAAATTAAACAAAAATTATAAATAAAATCCAAAGTTAAAAAACCATATTTTAAATTAGAATAAATAAATTAAACAATAGATAACAATCCTAAAAAGAAAAGAAATAAAAGCCAAATTTTATTTTAAAAACCATATTTCAGTTTAGAATAAAGAAATTAAACAATAGATTGCAATCATAAAAAAACTAAAGTTTTAAAAAAGGAAAGAACAATTAGTAATTCTTAAAAAAATCAAAAACTTAAAATGGAGTACAATCCTAAATAGGAAATGAATTATCATTCCCCACCTCTAGATAACCAAATTGATAGCTTCTCAATTTCACATTCATAATTCGAAAATGTAAAGTTACTATAATATATATATATATATCATATTATATAAAGTTGGATCTCTCAATATGAGTGTGACACGTAGAATAATTCTCACTCACGAGATCATGACATTTGTCACGGTTAATTTAGATCTTGACATGTGTCAGTTTAATTTAAAAAACAAATGAATTAAAGTATATATTAATCAAATTAGTTTTAATGTATAATTTATCCTAAAATGCAAGATTAATATAGTAAGGAAAAAAAATTTCGTAGTTTTTCATTTAGATTAAAAAAATTAATCATAAAAGTTTTTTTTTTTAATTTCTCACCTTTATATAAACCACAATTTGGTAGTATATCAATTACACCAAAAAGAAATAAAAGTCCAATAATCGTATCCACAACTATTTACTGCATCTATTCACCAAATTTTTCTTTCAATGTATATATTTATTTTATCGTAAACTTTGTTTCTAAATTTATGTATAAGATATTTTCACGGGTGATCTAATTTTGTATTTCATTTTATTGTCTTTGATTTTTTTCACGGGTTATAAAATATTAAATTACAAATCCGCATATATGCGGGTACTTATCTATATACTTATTTGTGTAGTGATTTGCTTAGGTGTCGCGTTCACAACGAGTTTCGGCTCCGGAATGACGTTTATACCCTTTTTTGAAAATCGATGGCTTATGTGTTGTATTCTTATTCGTCTAGCTTTGATGATGTGTACGATCCACTTACATTGTACCAATTTTAGATTTTATGGTTATTATAATACAAAACCGCAAAGGTTAAGGACGATTTATAGTATACTAAACCGTAAACGTTAGGGTTTTTAGCCACTTTTTGGCAAAACAAGAAAAAAAGAAAAGCGGCTACTTTAACGTTTTTATAAAAAAAATCTAAAACCCTATATGTTTTGCTTTATATATATAGACCACTTTTATTAACCTAAACTCCAAACCTTCAAGGTATCTCTTCTTCTCTCTTATATTACGTTTTAGGTTTTTTTTTTTTTGTGTTCATGCAAACCCTAAACCAAGCTTCTTTATATCGTATAGATTTAATTTTTTATCGATCTTACTTTTATTATTGTTTGTTGTGTGCGTTCATTCTTTCATTATTTTTGTGATCATATCGTTTAAGTTTTTTTTTTATGCAAGGTATATCGTCTTTGATCTTTTCTATCCTAAGAAATTACCGCTTTCATCTTCTATTACCAATCTTTTATTAGCCCAAACGTTTTAGTTTAATTTTTCCTATGCAAGGTGTGTTCTTTTTGCTAGGTATCTCCTACCTTCTGTTAGCTCCTTCAAGTTAAATCAACTTTACTATTCTTTTACATCAAACTTATATTAGTAATATTGTTAGATATCTCTCCTCTAAACTACTTACGAATATACTGTTTAAAAAAAAACATATTGCTTATGTTTGTAAACATTAAAATTTGGATCGATCTTACTTTAATTATTGTTTGTATATTGCTTATGTTTGTAAACATTAAAATTTGGATCGATCTTACTTTAATCATTGTTTGTATCGTGCATTTATTCTTTCATTATTTTTGATCTTGCTCTCTTATAACACATATTTGTTTGTAAAGCAATTTTATTTGTTTTTGTTAATTTGTTTAAATAACACAGATTGAGAAGTGTGTAATCATCGGTATTGTGGAGTCCATTGAAACATACAAGTTATGGTTTTATGACTCTTGCAAGGCTTGCAACAAAAAAGTTACGCCTTATCCAATACAAGACAATGATCCTAATCCCCAATTGTATTTTTGCGAGAAGCGTTGCAAGAGTGATGTACCAGACGTCATCCAAAGGTTATAATTAAATTGTATATAATTTATGTAGATTACTTCTATATATATGATTGAGATTCTGAAATATTCCTATTTTCTAAATTATTAGGCATCGCTTAGTTTTGGAAATATCCGATGGTTCCGGAGGACATGCTAGGTTTTTGATTTTTGATACTATGGCTGAGCAATTGGTTGGGTCTCGGCTGTTGCACTATCACATGATTTTGACAATGACAATCTTTCTCTACTGCCTCAACCTCTTACTGACTTAGTTGGAAAAACTTACCTTTTTAAGGCAAGTGTTACCGAAGATAACTTAAAAAGTAGTAAACTCCTCATCTGGTCGAGTTATTAACTGGCGATCAAGATATCATTCGAGAATTCGCTGCTTTGCCTGTTGCCGATGTAAGATTAATTTGAACTTTAAATTCCTCTAAATTATTCAAATTTCTTTCTTAATAACTTTATTTTCTGAAATAATTAGGAAGCCAATGAAATAACAATGACTTCACAAGGATCTCATACATCAACAGTCATCAACGAGACCTCATCATTAAAAAGAGATCATGAATCTATTGAGGACGATTTGGAACAAGATGGTGAATCCTCAACAAAGAAGACCAAAGAAGATAGCATAATTTAATCACTTTTTAGATTTATTATATAGTGTTTTCCTAGTTATTATGTTTTCAGTTTTAAAATTTTAGAGATTTGTTTTTTAATAAGACATTGAGATTATAAGCTCTTTTTATGACTACAAAATTAATAAATTGCTTTACTATTATACTAAAAAAGTATCAGAATTACAATGAGTTTGTTTAGATGTGTTTCTATTTTATATTTTAAAACTTTGTTCTTTCCTATGACTAAAATCATATAATCGAATTAAGGATTGAATATAAAGTATATACACACAATATAACCTTATTAACTGTTCTTTCCTATGACTAAAATCATATAATCGAATAAAGGATTGAATATAAAGTATACACACACAATATAACCTTATTAATAAGGCTTATTTTATTTTTGATTTTTTTTTATAACTTAAGATGTTAAGACTTATCTTTTCAAATGAGATTTTATTGTGAGAAGATTCTTTAGATTTCCTTTTTATTCAATGATATTAGTATATATATCCTTTCTATAATACATTGAATAAGTTATATAGATAGTAATGAACTTATATTAGATAATATGAGAATACACCAAAATTACATAATACTTAAAGGAATTTTAATTTAAAGATTGTGATGATCCGGTGAGAACTATAGTCAAGGAAATATATGGTGAGTCGTTTGCGCAAAAAGACGATCCAAAGTTTTTTAGAGAAAAAACTATTTTGGCACCTAAAAATCTAGATGTCGAGAAGATTAATGAACATATGCTTTCACAAGTACCAGGTATTCTTATTTAAATGAAGTCAATAAATCTTATTCATAATCTTAATCTCATATTAGCGTTTAACATTTAAATATAATGGTTTAGGTGATGAAAGAGTTTATTTAAGTGCTGATAGCATCAATCCTAATGAAAAAACAGTGGTCGGCAAAGCTGAAAAGGACCCTTCTGATCCAGATTTGCCGAATGATATTGTCTACACACACGAGTTCTTAAACAGCATCAAGATTTCCGGTTTACCAAATCACATATTGATTCTTAAAATTGGAGCCCCTATCATCTTGTTTCGAAATATCGACCCAAAAGGAGGCTTGTGTAATGGGACGCGGTAAATTGTCACCCAATTGGCTAGTCATGTGATAAAAGCGAGAGTCATAACAGGTAAACCAAATGTTGATGTTGATGAGAGGGTCTTAATTCCAAGAATGTTTGTCACCCCTACAGATGCAAGATTACCTTTCAAGATGAGGCGAAGACAATTTTCCGCATCTCTAGCTTTCGCAATGACGATTAACAAAAGTTAGGGACAAACTTTGGAGAAGGTAGGGTTATATTTGCCAAATCCAGTTTTTTCACATGGACAACTTTACGTCGCAATTTCAAGAGTGACATCGAGAAAGGGTTTGAAGATATTGATAACCAATAACAAAGGCGAACCACAAGAAAAAACAACAAATATTGTCTACAAGGAAGTTTTTGAAAACTTATAAACATTGTCTCTACAAGGATTTTATTTCCGAGAGTGTTATTTAGATTATGCAATAGATACCATTTTTTAAAGAATGTTTAACCTAGACTTCGCTTTGTGATGATGAATCGTTCTCTGGTCCTACTATTACACGTTTTTGCTCTTTCCATTTTAGCCTAAGACAAAGTTGTTCTGATTAGGAAAAACATCCTATCTCTTTTTACCACATCGAAGCTTATTTCCGTCAAGTCTCTTAACATTAACCAATTTTGCAAACCTAACCGCATCAGCAAAGAAAAAAAACCAAAACTATATATACAACTTAGATTTCGGAAAAAAACCCCTAAAACAAAATATAGCATCGGATAATAAGGAATCAACACACGAACGTAAAACTTTTAAAATATATCAAAAATACACACAAAAAATTACCAAAATATTAATATGTAATAAAAAGTAATTAATACATAAAAATTAGGGAGAAAGATTACCCTATTTAAGATAAATATATATTTATGAAAAAAAAATTGAAAAAAAAAATATCATGTATAAAACACATGATGAATATACATAAAAGCAATTATTTGAAATAATAAGTTAATCAAGCATATTAGTCCGTGCCAGGCGCGGTCACAATCACTAGTCTAGTATATATATAATCTAAAATAATATTTTAAAAAGATAGACTGCAAATATAGTTCACAATTGGAAGAAAATCCAACAGTCCAAGTACAAGTTATTGCCAAATCAAACTCTCAAAAGAAAATTACCGCAAAGAGTAAAAGAAGAAAAAAGCAATCATTCATTGCGGAAAAGCATAAACGACAACCCAATTTTGGAAATTGTCTAAAAGCTTGAACGCACTAGAAAGACAATATATCTATCAATGACCCCCCAGAAGAAGATGTTTTAAGATGAAGACGCAAATTAAAGAACACTATGATTGGCAAGAGGAGTTAAACCGCTGATCAATTAATTGTGCAATGAACGGTTCGAAGCATCCTCTTGGTCAATGTCATCTCAAAGACACCGAATCTGAGAAGCTGCACCAGTCAGTCAAACCATACAGAATGTTAAGTTAGGCTCTTGAGGAATCAACATTGCACATTGAAGATAAATCACTTTCCACAATGAATATCACATGTTTACCTCAAGGGTCTACATACTTCAGAATGGTGAGACCTTTCCTATTTGGGACATCAAGTTTTGATGAATCGTTGTTCCCATTAAAACCGTACTATTTTTTTTGCTAAACCATTATGGTTGTTCACTTTTACACTTCATAACATATATGTCACTGACAACAACAACCACAATGGATCTCAATCCTAGCTTGATCAGGTAACAACAATCTGAGTTGCAAACAAAAAAACCATAATGGATCACAAATACTAGAAAGTAGAATCAAAGTCCTAAAAAAAAAAAAAAAAAAGAATCAAAGTCTTTAAATTAAATTTATGGGCTTCAAGGCCCATTTATCAGTTAAAAACTTAAAATGCCCATATAGAATATTTTGTAGTTTTCTTCTCCACGCGCTCAAAGTGTTAGAAATGAAATAAACTCACGTTGTTCCACGTCAGCCGCAAGGGAGCAATTAAATGACCCATGAAATGAGAATGATTATCTGCTAGATTTTCTTTTCTTTAATTCCATAATCACAGCAAGTTGGAAAAAAAACCAATCCAAATATGTTATTTTCTCCAAAGACCAATTCCACACAGATTCGTTCATATACTAACCTCGTGCAATCAGGGCAAAGACCAATTCCACACAGATTCGTTCATATACTACTAACCTCGTCACATGGGCAGACGTATCTCTGTGGGACGTGTCACATACTAATTTTTCTTTTCTTCAGTTGTTAAATATAGTCCAAAATTACAAAAGTCCAAACTAGTCTATATTTGATATTATGATCTAGCCACTACGCATAATCATCAAATCATCATCTATTTTTTTGTTCTATGAGACGATACTTTATTTATTCTTTGTCGGGACTTGTGATCGTGAGTGATGTGATACGAGTATGTTAATGTTACAATAATTACTTTGAAACTAATTTATTTTACATGTTGAATATTTCTCTTCAATTTTGATGTATCACTCCTATTAATTCCCATGAAAAACTATATGAATTCATGTATAAATAAACTTAGTTTTTTTTTTAGTTGATAGATTTTTGAGGAACAATTTAATCTGATTATTATTTTGAAAATAGAAGTATACTTTTTTTTAAGAACTAGTCTCAGAATTAATTAAATTATGTATTGAGTGTATTAAAAAATTTATTGTATTTTTTTTTTATAACATGATAAATGAGGTAGTGATAAAAAATTTTCAAAATATAGAAGACCGTAGAGTAATTTTCTATAACTTTTTTTAATGTTTTTTATCATGACTTTTTATATTTTTTGTTGTTTGGTCTTAAACTTTTTTTCTTCTCAGTATTATATTTTTTAATATAAAAAATTAGGTGTCCCATGCTAAATATATTCCTGGAACTGCCCCTTCGTGCAATGGAGAGCTAAAGCTAATTGTGATGAATCTCCTTGTACTTTAATCAAGCCTTGTAAAGAATCTTTAGAAAATGCCTCTTAGTGAGATTATCGCAGAGGCTGCTCTTGGACTTGCTCTCCAAATCCTTCACGAGGCCATTTAAAGAGGAAAAGATAGATTCTCAACCACAAGATGTATCTTGGACCGTCTTGATGCTACAATCTATAGGATCACTCCATTGATCGCTAAGGTCGAGGAGCTCAGTGAAGAAGCCGGACAATCTTTGATAAAAGTAATCGAAGATCTTATTCTTAAACATCCTCTCGAGCAAGCCGTAGTTCTTGTCGACGCTTATGTGGAGCTCAAACGTAGAAACTTACTAGGGAAATATAGGGGTGTGAAGGTCTTTTTGGTCATAAATATACATGAAATACTGAAAGTTTTATTTAAGATTCAAGACAACTTCTATAAATCTCCCGACACATATATTTTTTTTTTTTGAAGAGAATGTAAAATTAATTCAAACCAAAAAAATCGTTTTTACATCAAGGTGCATCAGAAATTAAAGCCAAAAAACAGAGGTGCTAAGAAATTTGAAGGTTGGGGTACTCATCGAGAAGCAAACCATGCTTGCATTCCATCTTCGTAGTTTTTATCTCCCAGTTGTCGGATTGACGTCAAACGATTTCGAATCTGCTTATCGATTACTTTTGCGATATGAAGTGCCTGCTTTGGAGCTTCTCCGTGTCTCATGTTATTCCTTTCTCTCCATATGGAATGAAGGGAGCTTTGAAAAGCATACCGAAGGAGGAATAGATGGATTTTGCCCCTTGAACTGTCTACCAGCAATGTGATGATTTGATCGCAATTTGCTGTGTATGATGACGATAACAGGTTACGGACCAAAACAGACCCTATTTCCTCCGAAAACCTGCAAGTAAAATAGAGGTGGCTGCGAGTTTCTTCTGTTTGTTGGCATAGGACACATCGACTATTTACCGAACCGTTCCATTGAAGCATACGATCACATGTTGATAGTCTGTTGTGAATTGCTACCCATGAAAGAAAGGAGTACTTTGGGATAGCGTATGAGAACCAGATACCCTTCCACCAGTCCTTTGTAGGCGTTACTTCTCTTAGTAGGTGCCATGTATTTTTTGAGCTGAATTTGGGACGGAATTTGTCTCCTTGATTCCTCCAAAGAATGACATCTTCTCCCGTAAGTTCACCCTTCCTCCTTTGCTCCTCAATCGCATCTTCTATAAGATTGCAGAAATCAGATCTATGCCGCCTCCTTCTATGAGATAGTAACACCTTCTCCACTGTTGCAAAATTTGAAATCCCCATGTCTATGCATCCTCGGTCTCCCAAGATATCAACCAGCCGGCCCAAAAGTGTCCATGAGTCATGCCAAAAAGAAGTGTATGCACCATTTCGCACCTCCATTTTCACGAAATTCTTTGCCATGTCTCTGTATTTAAGTAATTTTCTCCACATCCACGAGCCCAACGTCGAAGAGCTCTTGATAGTCCAAAAGGAGCCCTTCCGAATTAAGTACTTGCGAATCCAATTTACCCATAACGAAGAGTGAGAAGATAATATTCGCCATATGAGCTTTAAGCAGCTGACTTGGTTAGCCTCCCGAAGCGGTTTTAACCCCCACCTTCTTCTTTGAGTTTGCACACTTCATTCCAAGAAATTTTCGCTTTCTTCGTGTTTAAGTCCGGGCCCGACCATAGAAACGCAGAACATAGTTTGTCTATTGCTGTCAGACAAGCTTTTGGTAAACGAAATGCAGAGATCCAGAAATTCGTTAAACTATGAATGACAGAGCCAATTAATTGAAGTCTACCCGCGAAAGAAAGATACCGAGCTGTCCAGCTGCTTATTTTTCCTCGGATCTTCTCTAAGAGCGGAGTGTAGTCATGGAGCGTCATGCATTTTGTCAAGAGAGGCAGACCCAGGTATCAGACTGGCAAAGTACCCGAATCAAAAGGAAACTGATCTAGAATCGCATCTCGATTCTCTTCAGGGACGCCAGCCATATATAGTGTCGATTTTTCGAGACTTATTGCCAGCCCAGAGTGCTGTTTAAACACCTCGAAGACCCGCAATATCTCTTCCACCGATTCTTTCTTCCCATCAGCAAACACGAGCAAGTCGTCGGCAAAGCATAGATGTGTGAGATTGAGAGCTTGGCAGGATGGATGATAGCCGATTTCCCCTTCTAAAGTTGCCTTATCCAGCATATGTGAAAGCACATTCATACATATCACAAATAGATAAGGTGATAGAGCACAACCTTGACGAAGACCCCTTTTGCTTCTAAAATATCCCGCTAACTCTCCATTCACTTGAACCGAGAATGAGGCTGTCATTATACACAGTCTTATCCAATGTATGAATATATCGGGAAAATTCATGGCCGAAAGAGTTGCGAGCAAAAAATCCCATTGCACCGAGTCAAACGCTTTTGAAATATCAATTTTTAGCGCACATCGTGGAGATATCATGTCTTGATGGTAGTTCTTCACTAGCTCCGAAGCAAGGAGGACCAGTTTGAGCCGATTTTCCAGGATCTTAGAGATGACCTTGTAGAGTACATTACAACACGAAATTGGCCGGTAGTCCTTCATCGATCTAGAGTCTGATTTCTTTGGTATTAGAGCCAGGATAGTTGAGTTGATACCTGTTGGCAAGAAACCTTTATCGAAGAAGGACCGAATTGCTGTAACAAAATCCTTGCCCAATACTGACCACGATTCCTTAAAGAATTCTGCTGTGTATCCATCCGGCCCATGAGATTTATTACCACCCATCGCAAATAGAACATCCTTAATCTCCTTCTCGGTAACCTCTCTGCTCAACAAGACAGCATCCATATCAGCGCGCTCATATTGTAGTAATGAGCGTAATTCCTCCTCCGACCAGCTCGAGACGTTGTCTCTTTGGAGAGTTAGTAAGTTCTTAAAGAAAGACATAGCAGATGTCGAGACAAATAATTCCTCTGTTTCGCTCCATTTCGACTCCATCAATGGTAGAAACCCAGCATTATGTACCAAAGCATTCGTAAATTTGAACGGTCTCCTTTTTTGTACAGCGTCAGTATTTATCTGGATGCGACAACGCAGATGGTCAGAACATCCCCCAGCCTCAAACACGCAATACGATTGAGGGTAATTTGTGTACCATGTAGCACTCATTAAGACCCTATCGATCTTTTTGCAAACCAGACCTTCTTCGCGTTTATTACTCCAAGTAAACTTCGGACCATGCGTAGTCATATCATCTAAAGAGTTATAACGAACCACTTCTTGGAAATCTCGCATACTTGGATATACAGTCGAGTGTTGTGGATAGCCCGAATGCTCCTCAACATCTAGTATCTCATTAAAGTCTCCAAAGATCAGCCATGGATGATCTCGAAACAAAGGTGAATTCTGATGGTTTTTGAGGTCCTCCCATAACTCCTTCCGTTCCTCTGCGAAGTTCGAAGCATAAACGAAAGAACATAAAAATTCATTCTCCGCTCCTTCCAGTAATATCGAACACGTTATCATCTGTCCACTTTTGAAGAATGGTGTAACTTTTACCTTCGGACTCCACACCGCCCAAATTCTTCCTAGTCGGCCATGCTCATAGTTTGAAAGGAGCGACCAATCATTGAACACAGCAGCAGCAATTCCGCTAGCTTTCCTTTCTTTTACTCGGGTTTCCATTAACCCACCAAACTGAAATGATCCTTGTTGTAACCAATCCCGGACAATAGAATGTTTTGTAGATTTGTTGAATCCACGGACATTCCAAAAGAATCCCGACACATATTATATATTCCTAAATATATTTAGACAAAAACTATCATTTTCTGTTTGATATAATAACATGCCAAAGTGCAATGTTGTTTTTTAGGTACAAGAGAAGAATCAAAGAGTTTGAAGCTTCATTGAGATGTATGGTAGATGTGGATGTTCAAGTCAATCAATGGCTCCATATTAAAGAACCCATGGCCAAAATGTCCGTTATGAACACCAAACTTGACGAAATATTCATGTGTCAACCAGCAGATAATATTATATCTGTTGAGAATGATAACAAACAGAAAATAGTCGTCGAAGCAGAAGATCGATATTTGGAGACTAAATTGATGCTCAAATGATGGTTCAAAGCCGAAAATCGATACTCAATGGAGGAGAAAACATAACAAAAAACACGAAAATCGATTTTTTTGAATTAGTTTTTGATGTAATGTGTGTGTCATAGGTCCAAAAATGAGAGGAAAAATATCAAATGTGAATATTTGATTGATATTTTTTTGTTGTTTTAAAAAAAGTATAGATCTTAGTGTTAGTATTTACGGTAAGTACTTATTTACCGAAAATTTTAGTATTTTCGTTTCTATCTCTATAATATTATTTAAGAAAACATTTTTTAAAATAAAATTTGTTTTGTAAGTTATTACATATTATGTCATTACAAATAAGAAAAGATAATTGAAATATGAAATAATATAATTGTCTTTTAACATTATTGACGAGAATATGTAAATGATTTATTTATCATTAAAAATGTTATTTAATATTTAGTTTCTTAATTATTTTTAACATTATAAGTGGGCTGTGTCACTCCCGCTCGGGAGATTAGTCTAGGCCCGTTAAGGGCCTGGGATTACTTCCGAGTTTAATAAAAAAAAATTATTTTTAACATTATATATATATTTTTAATAATAATCAATCCATATATATTTAAAAAAAATATTCAAAATCTTGCTATATTTTTACTATAATTTATTATATTTAATTTGAATATATATCAAAATAAAAGTTAAAAAATATTTTACTAATTTTATAAAAAATTAGACACAAGAAAATTGTTTTTTTTAAATAGTTCGTGAGCTAACCAGCTAACCACAAAACTAGAGTCATTAACGGTGCATATTAGAGTTATGTTTTCAAGATTATAGCTTTTGTGAATTATCCCGAATAATATTTTAGTCTACTACAAAACGGGTTAAATAGACAAATTATTCCGTTTGATAACTCTATCTATAATTATGAGTTAGACACATTATAAAATTCAAATAAAAGCAATTTTTTTAAAATTTCAAAATAATTTCTTTTAAAAAAATTACCCCGCGCTATAATTGGCGATAGCGCGGGTTAAGTTCTAGTTCACTAATATTACGTTGATCATACTTACAATAAAGCCAGAATTACATAAAAACTTTTGTATCAAGCCTGCTTTGTATAAAGACAAAAGAAGATTGTTACAACTTAAATATGCAACTACTTGAGCTTTTGTATATTTTTGCGCAAGTCAATGATTAATTAGGTACAAAGTCAATCAATGAGATTGATTCTCTCAACAACTTGTACATAGATCCAAACATCTCCCTTTACCTATAAAGAAGGAGAGTGGACCAATACTAAGTCTAAGTCAATGTCTTCATAGAGCTCTTCAATTCCAAAACAACTTGTTTTGTTAACAAAAGACTCTTCCATAGTTCCATGTGCATAGATTTCTCCATACATACACCTCGGGAGAGCTAAAGCTAATCTCAAGAAAAATGCCAGTTGGTGAGATTGTGGCAGGGGCTGCTCTTGGACTTGCTCTCCAAGTCCTTCACGAAGCCATCAAAAGAGCAAAAGATAGATCTTTAACCACGAGATGCATCTTGGACCGTCTCGATGCTACAATCTGTAGGATCACTCCGTTGGTGGTTCAAGTCGATAAGCTCAGCGAAGAAGTGGAACTAAGGAAAGTCATCGAAGATCTTAAGCATCTCCTTGAAAAGGCCATTTTTCTTGTCGAGGCTTATGCGGAACTCCGACGTAGACACTTACTCAAGAAATCTAGGTTTGTGCGGGAAGGCTGTTAATCTATAATACAGGAAATGCAAGAAAACCTTTTGGTTTATATGAAGTCGCCTTAGTTCTTAAATTAATAGTTTAGAAAAATATCTACTGTTTGTTACTATTTGATATTTACATACATATGGATACTACCATTATAAACTTAGATTGATATCATGGTTAATTGGGGATGATGAATTGATATCTTTGTTAAATCTCATGGTTTTTAACACAAAATCAATTGGTAATAAGTAGATTGATCTATATCACTTATATATTAGTTTAGATCTCATCTCAATTTGCGATGTCAGATTTCTAACATTTTCGATCCAATTTTCTTTATTTATAAAGTATAGATTGATTTCTTGGGGTTTTTGTTTCAGATTCAACTTCTGATTTTCTACGAGTATACTTTTATTATAAGAGATTCCAAAAAAAATGTATGGTTGGCTCATTCCCTAATCTCATAAGTATACTTTGGCTCATTCCCTAACCTCTTAACATTAAATCTTAAAAAAACCTATCATTTCTTAAACAAATAACTTGTGTTTTCTTTGTGTTTTGTTGATCTTTAGGTACAAGAGAAGAATCAAAGAGTTAGAAGCTTCATTAAGATGGATGGTAAACGTGGATGTTCAAGTCAATCAATGGCTAGATATCAAAGGACTCATGGCCAAGATGTCCGAAATGAACACTAAACTTGACGAAATCACGCGTCAACCATCAGGTTGTCCTTGTTTCAAGAAGAATCATAGCATACCACAAAGTACGAATCAAAGTATAGTTGAAGAAATAGATCGACCCCCGGAGGAAAATGATGAATGTTCGAGCGATGGATCTAAACCGAAGTTTGATATCCACCTTCGATGGAGTTCAAGAAAACACAAAAAAGATCGTGAGATCCGATTCACCTTGAAGTGATGATTCTTGATTTACCAACTGTATCCAAGGAAAATAAAATGAATGATCAAATGTGATTCTGTGAAATACGGTTAGTTTAAAATATGCAGAGTGTTATTCGTTTATGTAGTTTTATTGATTTGGAAATCTGTATAGGATTTATAAATCTTTGTAAATTTTTTGATTTTTAAATCTAACATGTGGATTTTAATTAGTATTTGTAAATCCGTAGGATTTCCCTCGGATTTGAGTCTTTGTATTTTTAACATCGAAATCCTTCCAAATCCACCAAAATCCATTGTGAAACCAAATCCATAAGTAAATCCGTAAAATTAAATAACACGTGATTTGAATTAGTATTTATATATCATAGAATCAATAACACAATATTTGAATATAGATTTTAAAATCATCGAACCAATAACACTGGATTTGATTTTGATTTACAAATCCATTAAAATACACAAACCAATAACCCCATGTAAATTCGAAATGGGATCATATACACAAATAATTTGTAGAATTCTCCTTTTTCCTCAAATCTAATGTCATTGAATAAAATGCGCCAATAGTGATGAAACATATAAATAAATATATTACACGTTACATATATATGTATGTGAATTCAAAGTTTGTAGAGAAAAAAACAACAAAGGGTCCAAAAATGAACATGGGAGAGGAACTAACACAAAACTCCGATGGTGTCTGAACAGTACGGACAAAACATACTTTGTCCTCAAATCTCAGAGAGCAAAAACTATCTCTCCGATAATATCAACATCAATCTCAGATTCGGAATCAAAGTCATCCATGTCATCATCTAGGTCAAGATTGTCCGCAGTGTCGGATCTAAAAAATATAATCAGTGGAGGCAAAAATATAACATAATAACAAAAAATTGCAAGGTGGATTTTTGAGCTTAAACCAGAAAAAAATAGTGTGGGGGCAATTTTCATAAACAAATACTAATAATATTTTATAATATTTTTTTTTGAGTGGTGGCAGGCTGGCAGCTGCCACCTCCTTGACGTAGGGCCGGCTCTAGGGGGCAGCCGGAGGGGTGTAGGCCCTTTTTTCTTTTCTTTTTTTGTAAAGGAAAAAGACTCAAAATAATGAAAAAATATATATATCTTAAAAAAATGCCCAAAAAAACTCAAAAATTAAGAAAAAATCTATACATATTTGGGAAAAAGACCAAAAAAAAAAAAAATTATATATCATAAAAAAGTTCAAAAATTTTTTTTTGCCTAAAGCTTAAAAAAGTTAGAGACGGGCTTGAGCCATGTAGATCCGCCCCTGATTATCCGCCATGAAATCATCGACGCAACGGTTTCGAACATATGGAATCGTAGCCTCTATATTATCTGCATTATAGGGTCAAGGCTCTGCATCGGCTGCTCTGGCTCTTGAAACTGACTACCCATTCTGTTCTCGTCCATAATTAGATCACCAGGAAGATTCTTCAAGAACCATTCATGAGATTTTATCTCCGGAATACTGATTATCTGCCACATTAGATCTCTCAATTGGCTATTTAGAACTCAAAATGCTTTAAAGAACAGTTTTTTTTTTCAAGTGTAAAACTTACTGTTGCAGGATCGGCCACGAAAATCCTTGATATCAGATGGCGACATTCTGGTGAGAGATGTAAGTCCTCAAGGATTGAGTATGTGACACTAAGTATTCTAAAAAAAAAAGCAAACTCAAACATTCAACCTCAAAAAAAAGATTTCTCTAAAAAAAAAAAAAAACTTGAAAAAAAAAGATTACCAATGAAAAACTTGGAAATATGAATCTTCAATGAGAATGATTCTCTGCTAGATTTTATTTTCTTTAATTCCATAATCACAGCAAGTTGGAAAAAAACAATCCAAATATTTTATTTTCTCCAAAGACCAATGGAGAGCTAAAGCTAATTGTGATGAATCTCCTTGTACTTTAATCAAGCCTTGTAAAGAATCTTTAGATATTGCCTCATAGTGAGATTATCGCAGGGGCTGCTCTTGGACTTGCTCTCCAAATCATTCACGAGGCCATTTAAAGAGCAAAAGATAGATCCTCAACCACAAGATGTATCTTGGACCGTCTTGATGCTACAATCTTTAGGATCACTCCATTGATTGCTAAGGTCGAGGAGCTCAGCAAAGAAGCCAAAGAATCTTTGATAAAAGTAATCGAAGATCTTAAACATCCTCTCGAGCAAGCCGTAGTTCTTGTCGACGCTTATGTGGAGCTCAAACGTAGAAACTTACTAGGGAAATTTAGGGTTGTGAAAATCTTTTTGGTCATATACACATGAAATAGTGAAAATTTTATTTTAGATTCAAGACAACTTCTATAAATCTCCCAACACATATTATATAGATTCCTAAATATATTTAGACAAAAACTATCATTTTCTGTTTGATGTAATAGCATGCCAAAGTGTAATGTTGTTTCTTAGGTACAAGAGAAGAATCAAAGAGTTTGAAGCTTCATTGAGATGGATGGTAGATGTGGATGTTCAAGTCAATCAATGGCTCCATATTAAAGAACTCATGGCCAAAATGTCCGTTATGAACACCAAACTTGACGAAATCATGTGTCAACCAGCAGATCATACTATATCTGTTGAGAATGATAACAAACAGAAAATAGTCGTCGAAGCAGAAGATCGATCTTTGGAGACTAAATTGATGCTCAAATGATGGTTCAAAGCCGAAAATCGATATTCACCTTCAATGGAGGAGAAAACATAACAAAAAACACGAAAATCGATTTGTTTCACATTCACTTTTTGATGTAATGTGTTTGTCATAGGTCCAAAAATGAGAGGAAAAATATCAAATGTGAATATTTTTTTTAAAACTATAGATCTTACCGCAAATTTTAGTATTCTCGTTTTTATTCACTAATATTACGTTGATCATACTTGCAATAAAGCCAGAATTACATATGTATCAAGTCTGCTTTGTATAAAGACAAAAGAAGATTTTTACAACTTAAATATACAACAACTTAAGCTTTTGTATATTTTTGCACTTAATTAGGTACAAAGTCAATCATTGAGATTGACTATCACTTCTTCTTCGTAATTTTATAATCACAACAACTTGCATATAGATCCAAACATCTCCTCACATCTAGAAGAAAGAGAGTGGACCGATGCTAAGTCTAAGTCAATGTCTCTTGTCTTCTAATGGTCTTCATAGAGCTCTTCAATTCCAAAACAACTCGTTAATTTTGTTAACAAAAGACTCTTCCATAGTTCCATGTGCATAGATTTCTCCATAAATACACCTCAAGATAGCTAAAGCTAATCTCAAGAAAAATGCCGGTTAGTGAGATTATGGCAGGGGCTGCTCTTAGTCTTGCTCTACAACTCCTTCACGACGCCATCAAAAGAGCAAAAGATAGATATTCAACCACGAGATGCATCTTGGACCGTCTCGACGCTACAATCTTTAGGATCACTCCGTTGGTGGCTCAAGTTGATAAGCTCAGCGAAGAAGTGGAAGATTCTCCAAGGAAAGTCATCGAAGATCTTAAGCATCTCCTTGAAAAGGCCGTTTTTCTTGTCGAGGCTTATGCGAAACTCCGACGCAGAAACTTACTCAGGAAATATAGGTTTGTGCGAGAAGGCTGTTAATTTATAATACAGGAAATGCATGGAAATATAGGTTTGTGCCAAACATACTTATGAGATTAGAGATTCCAAAAAACAAATTGTATGTTTGGCTCATTCCCTAATCTCATAGTATACTTTGGCTCATTCCCTAAACTCTTAACATTAATTCTTAAAAAACCTATCATTTCTTAAACAAATAACTTGTGTTTTTTTTGTGTGTTTTGTTGATCTTTAGGTACAAGAGAATAATCAAAGAGTTAGAAGCTTCATTAAGATGGATGGTAGACGTGGATGTTCAAGTCAATCAATGGCTAGATATCAAAGGACTCATGGCCAAGATGTCAGAAATGAACACTAAACTTGACGAAATCACGCGTCAACCATCAGGTTGTCCTTGTTTCAAGAAGAATCATAATATACCACAAAGTACGAATCAAAGTATAGTTGAAGAAATAGATCGACCCCCGGAGGAAAATGATGAATGTTCGAGCGATGGATCTAAACCGAAGTTTGATATCCACCTTCGATGGAGTTCAAGAAAACACAAAAAAGATCGTGAGATCCGATTCACCTTGAAGTGATGATTCTTGATTTACCAACTGTATCCAAGGCAAATAAAATGAATGATCAAATGTGATTATGTGAATTAGGGTTAGTTTAAAATGATCGAAATGGGATCATATACACAAATAATTTTTAGAATTCTCCTTTTTCCTCAAATCTAATGTCACTAGGATTTAACCCGCGCTATAATTAGCGCGGAGTATTTTTTTTTTAACGAAATTGTTTTGAAATTTAAGAAAATTGATTTTATCTGAATTTTAAAATATATCTAACTAATTATTATTGATTATAGATAAAGTTGTCAATTTGTAATAATTTGTTTTTTTTAAACCGTTTTGCAGTGAATTAAAATACTATCCGGGCTAACCCGCAAAAACTTATAATTTTAAAAATATAACTCTAAAATGCATCGTTAAATGACTCTAGTTTTTATGGTTAATTTACAAACTCTTAAAAATATATAGTTTTCGTGTGTCTAACTTTTTATAAAATTAATAAAATATTTTCAAATTTTGTTTTGATATATATTCAAATAAAATATAATAAATTATAGTGAAAAATGTAGAAAGATTTTGAATAGTTTTTTTAATATATATGAATTGATTATTATTTTAAAATATATAGTATTAAAAATAATTAAAAAATAAATTAATAAATAACCTTTTTAATGCAAAATATATATTTTCCATATTCTAATCAATAATTTTAAAAAACTATTATATCCTTTCTTATTTAAATTATATTTTGTTATTTGTAATGACATTTCATGTAATAACTTACAAAATAAAATTCATTTTTAAAAATGTCTTCTTAAATAATATTATAGAGATTGTATAAAACGTGCCAATAGTGATGAAACATATAAATAAATATATTACACATTACATATATATGTGAATCCAAAGTTTGTAGAGAAAAAACAGCAAACGGTCCAAAAATGAACATGGGAGAGGAACTAAGACATAACTCCGATGGTGTCTGAACAGTACGGACAAAACAGACTTTGTCCTCAAATCTCAGAGAGCATAAACTATCTCTCCGCTACTATCAACATCAATCTCAGATTCGGAATCAAAGTCATCCATGTCATCATCTAGGTCAAGATTGTCCGCCATGAAATCATCGAGGCAACGGTTTCGAACAGCTGGAATCGTAGCCTCTGATATTATCTGCATTATAGTGTCAAGGCTCTGCATCGGCTGCTCTGGCTCTTGAAACTGACTACCCATTCTGTTCTCGTCCATTAGATCACCGGGAAGATTCTTCAAGAACCATTCATGAGATTTTATCTCCGGAATACTGATTCTCTGCCACATTAGATCTCTCAATTGGCTATTTAGAACTCAAAATGCTTTAAAGAACAGTTTTTTTTTTTCAAGTGTAAAACTTACTGTTGCAGGATCGGGCACGAAAATCCTCGATATCAGATGGCGACATTCTGGTGAGAGATGTAAGTCCTCAGGGATTGAGTATGTGACACTAAGTATTCTCTACGTTTAAAAAAAGCAAACTCAAACAGTCAAAGTTTGAAAAAGAGGGTTAGTGGATGATGATGATAAATGAGATAGCAAGAACATTAAAGAATGTTACTTGTATTGTCTTTCGATAATCTCTTGGCTCTTCTGGATCCTCAAATGGATATGCTCCAACCAACATTACGTATAAGGTCACACCGCATGACCATACATCTGCAATCTGGGAATTGTAACAGCTGCGTAGTTCAGAGAACAACTCATAGAATATTTGTGGTATAAACATTCATGGATAAGTTGGTTTAACTCTAGATAGAGGAACTGGTCTCATGGCCTTACCTTGCCATCATACTCTTGTCGAAGAAGAATCTCTGGTGCAATGTATGCAGGAGTACCAACAGTTGACTTCGGTTGAGAATGAAGAACAGAAGACTGAAGAAAAGGAAAGCATAGTTTGGGCAAAGTCAGAAAATCGATGGAGAAACAAATACTTCAAACAAGCTGAAAGGAAGCAGTATGGAGCCAACATATGTATTATCCAGCACAAAAGAGCCAGTGAACATAAGCGATAAGAAGCACAACGAGGAATAGCAAGTTGCTCCCCGCTGTTTTGCTCAGGGCCATATTGTAACATGTATAAACTAGGAATTCAGAGAACAAACCTTCACAGAAATAGTACCTTGGAATATCCAAAATCACATATTTTCAAACGAGGGGCAGGACTTCCGTCCAACAATGTATTTTCCAGCTTCAGATCCCGATGGCATATTTGCTTCATAAGGAAATCAACACAGAGTAGATTCATTGAACACTCTGAAGGAAACAAATGTAAACGAGAACAGTTCAAGTTGCAAGAACACTGCTCTGCATACCATTGCATGACAATAGCTAACTCCAGATATAAGCTGCTGAAAGAAGAACCGAGCCTGTACATTAACAACTCAAAGATCAGTAGTAGCAAATCGAATAACTATATTATATCAGAATGCTTACCTCATCTTCACTAAACCGCCCTGCATTACATATCCTCTCATAAAGTTCTCCACCAGAAGCATATTCCATTACAATAGCCAGATGGCTAGGCGTCAAAATCACCTATATAACATTATCAGAAACGCGAAAACTCTAAAACCAGAGAGAGGTATGTGCACACACCAGAGGGAACTACGAAGGTGTTTAAATTGATTTACCTCTTTAAACCTGACAATATTAGGATGCCTCAACGACCTGTGGTTGATGATCTCCCTTTGAACATTTTCATCAATCTGTAACACAAAGGTTGAATTCCAATCCAATCAATGTCGTCTTCACTTCGTTTTATAAGTTTATTACAACTTAAAAGCATATATTTGAAAGCCGTTGAACGAATATGGAAATGTCAAAACTTTACATTTAAAAGTCACAGATTTTAAACGTATACATAAAAGCATTAATCATCGTATAAACCCATAAAAGGCTGGATCGAAAATCGAAAAGGAAGCTACTAAATCTGGAAACTAAACCGAAATCATAGGGGATCACAAGCCTATATATATATATATATCAACTTTGATTCAAACGAAGAGAAAAGTGAAATCTTGAGTAAAGCAGATGATAAAAGCACACCTTGTCTCCTCTCTCGATGTACTTAACGGCAACAAGCTCCTTCGTAACCTTATCAGTCATGAGACGTGCAACACCGAAATTACCCGACCCAATATCCTTGACGAAGTCGTAACGATCGCTGTCGTGCATGATCGGTAAATCAACCGCCGGATCCATGTCCAGTTTCTCCCACCTTTTTACCTCTCGATCAATCACATCAGGTAGCTAAAATCCGATACCGGAAGCTCAGGAGCCCTAAATCAATTTAAGAGAAGAAGAAGAAGAAGAGGAAGAAGAAGAAGAATCTCTCAGTAGGTGGAATCTAGAAGGAAAGAAGAAGCTTCGCAAACGAGAAAATATCTGCGAAGTTATAATTTGGGGGAAAAAGATGGAACAACGAATCAGAAAGACAAAGACAATAATTGGTCGAGAGATAACTTCGAAACGACAGCGTTTTGTTGGGGTTTTTTTTTTTCTGCTTTGATACGACAAAAACCGCCGCGTTAAACTGGAATCACTCGCCTTGGCTTCATCCGTTTTTTGTTTTGTTTTTTTTTTATAACCGTAGAGGATTCCTGACAGAAACCAGACTAATCTCCTACCAGCATCATTAGTTGTAGTTTCTCAAAAATTTCTCACACTAAAAAAAAAAAAAAAAAAAAAAGAGAGAATGAGATAGATTTCTCAAATAAAAGATTTTGAAAAACCCATGAAACTGTTAAGCCACTTGTCACTTTATGAATTGTTTAATTTTTGTTTTTAAATTAAAATTTAATTATATAATAAAATTATATTAAAATAATAATATTTTCTTTTTGAGAAATCATTTGGAAATTCTCACCACTAATAGTGCTCTAAGGTCCAAGTAGGCATCCGAATTTTTTTTCTACCTCATTTATAAAATACCTCTGGGTGGAACTCAGAAATCTTGCACTTGAAAATTATCACTAAGAGATCACCACTTCGTTATCCGTTTTTTTTGTTGGCTTCTTTTTACTAATCTCTCTCCATTTTTGGTCAGCCACTCAACATGCAAACACTATCCAGAATTTTTATTTCTTTACGTAAAATTGGATGAAATTCTTAAACCGAATCGAAATTTCAGAATCCGAACCAAAATTCCCAAATCCCATACCACACAAAAATATAAAAAAAATTGGAATGGAAGAAAAATTCTTATACCAAATTGTATGATCTCGAATCAAACTGAATCCAGATAATATAAAACCGAAAAAGATGAAAATGTCAATTACAAATTTACAATGCAGAAGAGTTGATTAAGCAACACTAAATAAATATTTGCATATTCTTAACTTAAGCGCATGCACCCACGGTGCAATTGTCCTACGTCCAAGGTCCAACACTCTCTGTACAAATGACTTCAAGTTACATAATAGTTATGAATACAAAAATCCGTTGTTGTCCAGCGGTTAGGATATCTGGCTTTCACCCAGGAGACCGGGTTCGATTCCCGGCATCGGAGCTCTTTTTAACTGAGTGCTGAGTGCTGAGTGCTGAGTGCTGAGTGCTGAGTGCTGAGTGCTGAGTGCTGAGTGCTCTCACACATGTGCCACACGTGACTTTTCAGGCTATGTTTTCTTCTCGTTTTTTTTTGTTTTTGTCTTTGTCCAAAATAGAGAGTTTTTTTTGTAAAATGAGAGCAAAAGGCATTTTATTTTATTTAAAAAAAGAAACGACAAGTATTGGACCTGAAGAATATACTAATACTAATTCCTAAACGAGAAGTATTGGCATTTTAGGAATTAGTATTAGTATTTTTTTTGTTTTTGTGTTTGTCCAAAATAGAGAGTTTTTTTTGTAAAATGAGAGCAAAAGGCATTTTATTTTATTTAAAAAAAGAAACGACAAGTATTGGACCTGAAGAATATACTAATACTAATTCCTAAACGAGAAGTATTGGCATTTTATTGTAGTGTTGATGGGTTTCCTATGGCGACTTAAAAGTTCACTTTATATTTTTTTCCATCTATTCAATTGAATTGATCGGGTTTAAAGTTCTTTTTCCATAGTTTATCTTCTCACTTTTACTTTCGCCTTAGTTCATGTATTTCTCAATTCCGGTGAGAACACCGAGCCATAGTACTTTTTTGCACTTTGCAGAATGAATGCATACAATTGTTTTAGTCTTAAAAAGTCGATCGATATTTTTAGAGCCCAAATCCAACGAGAACATTAGAGTCTTAGACAACCGTTAGATAGCCCAAGCTCAAACACATGCTTCAAACTTTTTTTTTTTTTTAAATTTTGGACGACTTATTTTATAACAATCGAGTTATATATATGCTGATTTTGAGAAGTCGAAGATTTAAACATCTTGGATAATTAGCATTACTAATCAAATATGCTTTTTTCGCGGGCGGTTTCGTTTTAAAAAAACAATTACAAAGTTTTTTTTTTAATTTACAGTATTTAGTAAAATTAAAATATAGTTTTAGTTATTATTGAGGAATAAATTTTCATTTAGACAAAGTATAAGGTATATCTCAAATTCTTAAAAAAATACTTGGTATATATTTCAAATTTCTGATAAAATTTAGGGTATAGGATCAAATTAAATATTGAGTGTCATGAATTCACCAAACACATTTTATATATTTTAATTTTTTTTAACAATAGTAACATGTTAACAACGGAGATTAGGCTCTAACTTCAAAAGATTAAAAAGCTATCAATCGTTTGCAGAATATCTTTTTTGTTTTTTACGTTTTAATATGCCAATTCCTAAACTCTACGCGTACATGATTGCGATTAGCTCATTAAGCCATTTTTGCGTACGACTACTACGCAAATCACCAAAAAACTTATACCAAAGAATAGCCGGATTCGAGTCTTAACCTTGTGCCACTAGTCACTAGAAGTAGAAACCACTTTTGTATAGTTTTAGAAAAGTACTAAAATTTCTAAAGTGTTCCACAATCACATGACTCATCATTATTCAATCAAGGAGAAATATTAGTAGAGTATGATAATGACACGAATCACCAAAAGCTAGACCAAAATTAGATAAATCGTATATTAGTCGCGTGGGGGCAGTTGAAGAATTAAATGAAGAAGACGAGCATAAATTGAACAATAAACAAAGGGGGTCATAGCTAATTGATTTATTAAATTTTTCATAAGTTCAGACTGATTAGAAGGGAAAAAAAAAATGAAAATTAAATATCCGTACAAATTGAGAAATTTAGGTCCATTCGTGATTATACTAGATTGGTCTAATTTTAGCATTGCCATATATTTTACTAAAATTAAATAGTGGAGAACTTTAACTTATATACTACAAAATGGTGTATATAGTGCACGAGTATACAAATCATGCATCTAAAGAAAATGCACTAACGAATTGAAAAATATAATCAGTTCTAAATTGGAATAAATATATTTCTTTCTTGTTTTTGGTCAAAGGAGTGAATTTCAAAACATAGCATACTATAAATCGATAAATAGAGATAAGAAACATTAGACCACGATTATCGCGGTTTTTTAAAGTAGTCTCTTATGTTTATTTGCTAATTTATTTAATTAGAAGAGATTAAAATGGTTAAGAGACGTCTCGTATTTTGGAGACGTAAGATACGGTTCTTAGATGACATGTGGTCAATTGTGAGTGGTTCTACAATTTGGGGAGAAAAAATGTTTTCTTTTTCTCTTCATTTTTTCCCCGACCAAAATTTGTTCCTCGTTCTCTCCGTCGAAGGCGACGACTCTTCACTTTCGGCGTCAGCATCGTCGACAGTTCTGGCCAGTAACGGCGTTGGGTCATCTGCATCGGAGGATCGGGAACTCTGTGACGACGCGACGGTAAGGGATTTCTTCTCTTTCCCCTCTTTCCTCGGTTTTATCGGATATCTCACTCGTCGGTTTTACTTGTTTAGATTGGTTTGATTATTTTCTTGTTTAGCTGGGTTTGATTATTTTCTTCCTCCTTTTGATTCGATCGGTTTGATGATTTTGTTTTGGTTGTATTTCTCTTCTGAATTGAATTAGGGATCGAGTGTATGATTCTTTGATTTTTTTGGTAGGATTTAGTGTTTGACATTTGCAATTGATGTTTGTGGAAGAGAAGTGTTAGTCGATCCGGATTTTGTGTTTGATTAAGTGTAAATCAGAACTTGATTTTGTGTTTGATCCGGTTTTATATTTCAATGGTTTGCATGAGATTGTTTTTGTTCTTGCGGTTTACTAATTGTGTTGCTAGTTATGGGTTTAAAAATATCAAAAGATCATTTCTTTTTCTATTTAACATAACAATGTCTCTTTGTAGTTGGTAATAAATGCTTGTTTAGAGTTAGATAATGGTAATAAAGGCTTGGTTAGATAGGTTTTGAATGCTCTTAGTTAGGTTTAAGTCTTGTTGATGTGGTTAGATAGGTGTTCAATGCGTTTTTTTTCTTTGATCTTCTTTAAAGAAGATTTGTTTCTTTGATCTTCTTTAAAGAATATATGTTTCTTTGATCTTCTTTAAATAGCAGATGCTTCTTCTCCTTCCTTTCATGTTCGAAACAAATCTCTTCCTTTTTATCTTTTCTTTCCCTACAACGGGTCCTTCTTTTCTTTCATTCCTTCTTCTCTTTGTCTCTTCTATACCCTTTTAAACCGATTCATCTTTTCTTTCATTCCTTCTTTTCTTTCTCTCTTCTATTCCCTTTTAATGGATATGTCCTTTACATATCCATATTCTCAGCCCTCAAATTTTGTTGACTTGTTGAATAGTCAACAAGAAACTCGCCTTGATGATTCCTTCGAGCAAGTCCTTGTCTTTTTGTATTAAGTATGTTTTAATGAAAGAATTATCTTTCTTTATAATAAAACATAATTTTTTTTTAAAGAACCCCTATGGGGTTCTACCATTGGACATACAAAAAATGAGGGTCTCTTACCTAAGTTTCTTAACCCACTTTAATATTAAACAAATGGTTAAGAAACCCATTTGAGTTTGTGCGTTAATCATGCTCAACACTAACAACTTGATGTAAGTGTAGGTGAGACACAAATAAAGTGCAGAAAATAAAGAGACACAGAGTTTTTTAACGAGGTTCATTTCCTACTCCCCGGGACCACGTCCAGTATTCGTATTCACTAGAATAAGAAAGCAATTACAACACAATTGCAAACGCGTAGATCAACCTCTTGAAATACCGCTCTATTCTATAACATGAACTCTTCAGGATAACCTAAACCTGAGTTAAACTCCCCCAAGCCTAGACTTTGATTCACTCACTGACACAGACGATGTCACACCCAAAAAACCCTTTTGTTTTTCTTTCTCTCTCAAGCTCTCTCTACCTTACCAAAGGGCCACGGCCTTGATATATATATTCTTCAACTTGCACTTCAAGTTTTTCCATATATCATATTTCCTTTATTTAAGATATCTCCAAATCGTTTAGGAAATATTCTCTTTTTCCAATATCTTCTCCTAAGAATATGGAAACACTCCAAAACAATAATATCTTCTTCATCCAGCTCATCTACCCCTCTTGGCACGTCTCTGGAAGCTTCTAGACGTTTACTCCAGCCCACGCTGGCTCCAAGTCATCCAATGTCTACGATTTGATCGCTTGTAGCACTTCCTGTATCGCTTGTAGCACTTCTTGTACTACTTCTCAATTGGTACAACAACATTTCAAACATATACATCTTCATTCTCCCCCCTTTTTGACTATGTATGTGAACTCAAGCTCTCTTAGCTTCAAAAGCTTCATCACTAGTAACACAACAACACTAGCAACACCCATTCTCCCCCTGCTTGAGTCACATTATGGTCAAAAACTAATGGAAGAACCGTCTCCTTCCAAATGAAGGATAAACTCCCACTGCACCATCTCTGTAATGATTATCTTTCTGAGTCCAAAAAGCCCCTTGAACAAACCTAGAACAATTACGTTGAACATGTCCAACAACCCCTCAATGATAACATGTTGGACCATGAAATCTCACACCATTAGCTTGCTCCATTAGATTATTCTCCCTCAATAATCTCAAACATCTTGGCTTAATATGCCCAACAACTCCACAATGATGGCACACAAATCGAAAAATTTGTCGAGGTGCACTCTGTACTTCTGGAATTTTCCTTTTTGCAGGCGCTGTAGCAGTTCTTGTACCAGCTACCTTCTCTGTACCAGTTGCAGTTTCCGTAGCAGTTGCAGCATCTATAGCAGATGTCGTTGCAGCCATCATTTTCCCACCAGACACAAAAACACAATCAACTTTTGAAGATTTCCCTTTAAATCCAAGACCATATCGATCACTTTTCCCAATGTTAAGAAGATGATCCAACTGATTCGTGCCATTATTCAACATCCTCAAACCTTTTTGTGTTTCTTCAAGTTGAACTTTAACTTGTTGTGCTTCTTTTTCTTTTTTTGTTGCATATTTTTGTACCTCAGCCACTTGAGCTTCTAACTTGAACTTCTCCTTAGTCAACGCCGAATTATCCTTAACCAGTTTACACCAATGCTCATACAACGCTTTTTAACTCTCAGCAAACTCTTTATCATCGACAATTCCATCATCGTCATCACTTTCATCATTGTCACTTCCAATTTCAGACCTTGCTGCAGACGCTGACGCAAATCCTGTTGCAGACGCAGATTCTGTTGCAGATGCAGATTCTGTTGCAGATGCAGATTCTGCTACAGGTTTTATTGCAGAATCAGATTCAAAGGTTGTAAATGCCACAAAATTCTTAAGGTCATCACCATCATCTGGATCAGTTCCAGAATAATTGATTTTCTTATTCTTTTGTAAGTTTGCACATTCAGAGCGAACATGTCCAAAGCATTGGCACTCATAACATTTTATCTTCGATGATGACTTGCCAAACTCCTTTCTTTTCTCTGTTTTGTTTCCCTTCTGCTTCAAATACTTAGCAAATTGTTTTGACATCATCGCCATAGGATCTTCAGAAGATGAAACCTTTAGAGCAACTCCAACATCAACATCCTTCTTCTGACCTTTATCGTCATATGATTTGCTCAACTCAAAAGCTTGAAGTATCCCAACAAACTCATCAAAAGCCATCTCATACAGATTATGAGCTTCTTCAACTGCATAAATTTTTTACTCAAACTTTGATGGAAGCGATCTCTTCAGTTTCTTCACAAGCTTCTTGTCCTTGTACTGCTTTCCAAGAGCGAATGACTCATTGGATATGTCACACAACTTATCACTAAATTGAGCCACGGTTTCCCCATCATCCATCCTTAGATTCTCAAACTTATATGCTAACATATCCAGCTTAGTTCTCTTGACACTTGTAGTACCTTCAAACATGTTCTCTAATGTCTTACATGCCTTCTGAGCTGATGCACATTGAGAAATCAGCTTGAAGTAGTTTGCATCAATTGCATTGTAAATCGCAGTCCTGGCCTTAGAATTAAAACTTGATGCATTCTTTTCTGTAGCATTCCACTGATCTCTTGGCTTAGGAACTTCAACTCCTTTATCATCAGTCATCATAGGAGGATTCCAACCAATCTCAATTGAATTCCAACAATCTTCATCAAGACCACTAATGAAAGCTTGCATACGAACCTTCCAATACCCATAATTAGAAGAATCAAGTCATGGTGGTCTTGTCATAGACGTACCCTCATGATAGGACTCCATCAAACCCGATTTCAAACTCTGTCCTACTTCATGTACTACTTTTGATCCTCACCTTAGATCTACCCAAAACAAGACTAAATCTCTATCGAGAACCCACTCTGATACCAATTGTAAGTATAGGTGAGACACAAATAAAGTGCAGAAAATAAAGAGACACATAGTTTTTAACGAGGTTCGTTTCCTACTCCCCGGGACCACGCCCAGTATTCGAATTCACTAGAATAAGAAAGCAATTACAACACAATTGCAAACGCGTAGATCAACCTCTTGAAATACCGCTCTATTCTATAACATGAACTCTTCAGGATAACCTAACCCTGAGCTAAACTCCCCCAAGCATAGACTTTGATTTACTCACTGATACAGACGATGTCACACCCAAAAAACCCTTTTGTTTTTCTTTTTCTCTCAAGCTCTCTCTACCTTACCAAAGGGCCACGACCTTGATATATATATTCTTCAACTTGCAGTTCAAGTTTTTCCATATAGCATATTTTCTTTATTTAAGATATCTCCAAATATTTTAGGAAATATTCTCTTTTTCCAATATCTTCTCCTAAGAATATGGAAACACTCCAAAACAATAATATCTTCTTCATCCAGCTCATCTACCCCCCTTGGCACGTCTCTGGAAGCTTCTAGACGTTTACTCCAGCCCACGCTGGCTCCAAGGCATCCAATGTCTACGATTTGATCGTTGTAGCACTTCCTGTATCACTTGTAACACTTCCTGTACTACTTCTCAATTGGTACAACAACACTTCAAACACATACATCTTCACTTGCTTATTAGAGAAGACTAAATTAGCAACAACAAAGGAGGATTTCAAATAATTGGGACTGTTGTAGAATCAAAGAAGCGATTGAGCTTAATCTTACCGAAAAACATTACAGAAAATAATAATCAAAGATAAGAGAGACAGAAATGAGAAACAAACCAGGAAAAAAAACAAAACAAAACAGAGCACTCCAGAGTTTTACGAGTTCGGTAATGATCGGAGTTATCACTACTTACGTCTCACCTAGCTAGCCATTAGAATCGGTTTGCCAAAGAATAATCGGATTCGAGTATTAAACTTGTGTGCCACTAGAAACCACTTCTTGTATATTTTTAGAATAGTACAAATATTTCTAAAGTGTTTCCACATGCACATGACGCATCATTACTGAATCGAGGAAAATATTCGTAGAGTATGATAATGACACGAGAAACCAAAAGCTAGACCAAGACTGGTAAAAATCGTCTCTTAAGCGCGTGGGGCAGTTGAAGCAGAGCAGAAAATGCGACTATAAAACAGAGTGGCTCACAACACAAACATCAGAACTGAGAGAGATTCAATAGCTAAAAAAAAATCATTCTTTCAGAAAATGGGGATCGTAGCATTTCAATGGGGAGACAAACAACTGATGCTGCTGCAGAACAGAGACAATTATGATCCCTGGCAAGTTTAATTTTATTCGGGTTTAATTTAATTATAGCAGTAATAATATTGGATTGTTCGGTTGATGAGTGTTTTGATATATGTTTATAAAGGATGATAAGAGCGGCGGCTTGGGATGAAAATAACCAGATATTGAGAGGTTGGCTTGAACCGAACGGAGGGACATGGTTTGGTATCTCTAGAAACGGCCGAGTTGCTTTTCTTGTGGACGCAATGATTTTTACCGATTTAAAAAGTTGCGTGATGCTTCCTGTTGAATTCTTGCAGGTTTGATTAATCTTTCTCCTTTACTCCTTTCTGTTTGTTTGTTTAAACTATATTTTGATATGGATCTCACGGGATTGCTTTGATTACAGAGCGAAAGGAGTCCAGCGGACTTTGCAAGGGCAGTAGCTCAAGACCATTTGTTTAGCCTCGGGTCGGCCTATAGCCTAATTGTGGCAGACATAAATTCAAACTCGATGTTTTGTATCTCCAAAATGTCTATAAATGGGTTACTTGTTACCACAGAGGCTGTTGGTTTTGGTGTGCATATCCTTTCCTTAAGCGGACTCGATTCCAAAACATCTCCCAAGGTAAACTTGTAACATGTCGAGTTGTTTAGGATATGATTTCATTTGTAAATCTTTTCATAAACAGTAGTGATGCCTTGATAATTTATGCAGGCTTTACGTATGAAAGACTTTTTTAATGAGATGATTGGTGAATACAAAAACAAAGAACTACCACCGCTTAAGGAGATTGCTGAGAGGTTTATGTATGATCCAGTCGAAGCTAAAGAAGGTGACAAACTGAGCGCATTTCTTGTCGACACGACAATCAAAGATTCATACAATGATCTGCCGGTTATGAGAGAAGAAAGGCGCTATAGAACAACGAGTACAACAGCATTGGCCGTGAAACCCAATAAGGAAGTAATGTTTTATGAGAGGTATTTGGAGAATGGCGAATGGAAAGACCACGACTTCACTTTCAAGATCGATGCCTAGTTACATTCCACATCGTGCAGCATCCATATCCGAATATCCTATAGTTAACTAAATAATACTGTTGATGCTGTAATCAATTAACCTCGTCGTCGATTCAGGGAAACCTATTTTCCTTTGGTCACGCTTTATGATCTAATCTAAGAACAATATGCATAAATAAATACTTTGGTTTTCTCAAACTTTCCTATGGCGTTCACTTTATATTTTCCATCTAATCAATTCAACTCGATTCATGGTTTTGAGTTATTTTGTTCATAGTTTCTCTTCCACTTTACTTTCCCATTAATTCATGTATTTCTGAATTGGGTTAGGGACTCTCTGTGAACCGTGAAACTTACTTTGTCAAAAAGCTCTGAGACCACATACCATGAGCAAGTTGGATCCCATTGCATATTTTGTTATGACATGATTTCTGATCTCTTCTCTTTTGTCCTAAACTTTTAACCGATGTGTGTTCGGTTACTTGTTTGGCAAGAAACAGGCGTTGTAAGTCCTTAATTTTGTATGAAATGGTGTTCGTGATATTGAGCAGTTACTGATGTTTAATTTCATGGTACTCATTAGTCAAACCCACTTTCTTTCTTCTTTTGTTATAACAGAAAAAAAAAAAAACACTTTCTTTTCATCAAATACACATCGACCCACATAATCATTTTTTTTTAATCATCTCAAATATTATCAAATACAAATTACGAGGACAAATACAATTCTACTGACCTATCTCAAATATTATCAAATACAAATTACGAGGACAAATACAATTCTACTGACCTACAAAAATCTACGATCAACGGTCTATTTATACTATGCTCGTGATGGAGCACTTTACCCTTGACACGCTGGATCACGACGAGTAGTTATGCTTGCACCGCGCTGGAAATCGCCTGAAAATTTCCCTCCTGTAATTTGCATCCTCTGGGAATCGAACTCCCTACCTCCGGGTATAGAAACATTAATGAACCCTTCATCGACCACTTGACGGAAGGGGCTTCCACATATAATTTTTAGAAATAGAAAACAATCTACTTACGTATGGTTTCAATTAGTTTGCTAAATTAAGCAAACGGAATAATTTGAATCTGCACATATTATAAAGTTTTCAACGTTGGGACCCGCAACTGACTCATTTAAGTGGAGATAGATATATGATGTCACAAAACGCTTCACCAAACCCTCATGCATTGTATATTGCCATTTCTAGTAAGAGACTGATGAACACAAATTGACTTACAAATCATATACTACATATATCTAGTCCTCTATACAATTAATTTCTACCAGCTTAATTAACAGGTTTTTATCAAGTTAATTATTCTGTATATTTATCAAATGTAAAATGAATGTGTACAAACTCTATTGTATACATGTTGTAACATAAAATAAAAAACAAATGGACAAAACAAATCTTAACCTGGCTAATTTTGTTGTGGTTTTTGTTAAAAACGAAATGAATGATCAAGAGTACTAAACTAAAAATATCAAATCTAAGAATTAAGAATATCGATGCATGACATAATAGAAAATCTATATAGTCAAATGCATGTACATACAAAAGCTATCAGACCAAAAGGGTTGTATAGTTTAGTAACAAATATCACATACTATTTTAGTAGTTACTTACTTTTGTCCAAAGGGACCATCAATTTTTTTATAAATTTTAATTTAGATTACACACGGACAGTAAAAACAAAAACAAAAACAAATCAAATTCATGTGCAAATTGACAAATATAATGTATGTCCATTTCGTTGATTATGCTAGACTGGTTTAGTTTTCTCGTTGCCATATTTTTTTTCTTCTTAGAAAAGTAGTAAGCAAAATTGCATGGGTCCATCCATCGTTTCAATCCCCTTTTACTCGCCTCTCACGTCCCGTGATATGAAGCAACATTAACATATAGTATGTGTCTATTTTTTTTACAATCTTGTTGATTAAAGTAATGGCCCAATCGTGTGGCTCATCTCCACTATTTGTTGTTGTTGCAATGCCCACCTCATCATCATCTCCTTGGTGGAGAGTCATATATGTGTTTCTCCGTCTACATTTCACTTTTTTCACTCTCCGATTTAAATACATGGAATATTTCTAAATCGATCCACATACACATGACTCGTCATTACTCAATCAACACAAAGTTAGAGCAAAAGTGGAACGATTAAGAAATACTGAAACTCAAATTAATCTTCCATTTATACTTAGATTGTCACTTTTTATAAAAATTTCAACATAAACACGACTCCTCATTACTCAGTAGAGGACACGAAGAGATTGTTTGTGTCTAAACTCTAACGGCTGATATCAAATTAATCATTTTTCCAAAATGATTAATTTCTCAAATTATAATAATCAGTATTACATGAATAAACAAAACTTAAAATAATGTTGAGTCTTAAAGTTGTCCCACTAGAGTCTAGAAACTTCTTTGTATCATTTTTCATTGTAAGTATGTTAGTTCTTAAATTCCACATGTCCGTTATGGTTATCACGATGATCGATTCTCACGTAAAGTGATATATGATTATTTCCTCCATCCTTTATTACCAGTCACGTACAAAATCTTTTTGTATTTTACCATTTGTAACCACAAGACTCAATAACAGAGGATTCGTAGGGTTCAAATCTGTACATAATCTGTTAATCACAGAGAAGCTTCCTACTGTATCAGCGCCAGCTCGAATTTTTTGTAGGCCCTAGGCAGTGGCGGATTTAGGAATTTTTTTGAGTGGGTGCAAAATGTTATCGCAGGGATTTGAACCATGATTCATGGGGTGCAAAATGTAGGGCTGGGCAAAATACCCGGAATCGAAGAACCGAACCGAACCCGACCCGAAAAAGGGAACCGAACCGAACCCGGAACCGACAAAATACCCGAACGGATCCTAGACTCTTATACCCGAAGAACCGAACCCGAACCGAACCGAGAACCGAATGGGTACCCGAAATATAATTATATACCCAAAATATTAATTATATTTAGAATTGATATAACCTAATTACCCAAAATTATAATTATAAAACCCGAAGATATCAATTATTGTTAGACCGAAATAACCGAAATATCTAAAATAATAAAAAAATCTGAAAATTCTTAGTTATATTTGTCAAAATTTAACCAAATTTTATTCAAATTTAGCATTTTTTTAGTTTTTTCCTATATTTCGGGTATCCGGAACCGATTCGAACCCGAAAATACCCGAACCGAACCCAAACAGAATTTTATAAATACCCGAATCGATCCTTCAACCCTATACTCGAAAGACCCGATACCCGAAAGAACCGATCCGAATCCGAACGGGTATCCGAATGCCCACACCTACCAAAATGAGTCATTGAGCCAACTAGGCTATAAAATCTTTAATAAATCCTATGTAAATAAATTTATTTATATATTTTACTGGTGGCAGCTGCCGCCATCTTGTGTTACCTAAATCCGCCCCTGGCCCTAGGGCAAGATTCAAAACCAGGCCCTCTAACATACAAAAAATATGTAATCATTTGATTTTTCCTTCATTATGTTCCTCCTTCCTTTTTCCTAGCTTACTAGGTAAGATTCGCCCGCGGAATAATTATTAAATAAATTCAATGTTGTTTTAGATACAAAAATCTATTGTATTTATATGGTGCTTATGTATCCCAAAACATGTAATGATAGTTTTTTTTGTCAACTTAATGATTGTTTTTTCTACTTTATTCACATTTGTGATTTTTTGTATAAAAATACGCTTCACCCGTTAAATGATTAATAGTAACAATTTTTTTCTTAGTTAAATAATCATATACATTATGAGACACTTATAATCTGTAATACATAAAATATTTTAAAACAACCAATTTATTTTATTTATAAAACTTTGTATGAAATGTTTTACAATATTGTATATAACTTGTAAAGAATAATGATTTAGTTAAAGTTAATGAAACATTTATTGTTTGATCTAGAATATATATATATAATATTAACTCGATTAAGTTTTATATTTTGATCAGTTATCTTAAGAATATATATAATTTTAGTTGATATGTATGATATTCTAACTTTTGATCAAATAAAAATATTTATATTATTTTTAAAACTTCATATATATCATTATTTCTATGTTTTTCTCACTACAAGAAAACATGCAGTTTGCAACGAACGATTTGGTTGCCAAATCGTCGCAAATCGCCTGTACCATCGACTTTGGGATGAAATTCAAATCGTCGCTAACTGATCGTCGTAAACCAGAAATGGTCGTAAAAACGTCGCAAAATTTACAAGGGAACAAAAAGCGTCGCAAAATCGTTGGCAAAAACTCGTCGCTAAATCGTCGTAAATTTTACATCGAAATTACGACGAATAATAAAATGTCATAATAATGATGGTAATACGAAGGCAATTAACGACAAAATAACGACAATTTAAGGATGCAACGACTTTGCGATGATTTGTTTTTGCGACGATTTGTGTTTGCGCCGATTTGACGACGATTTAAATTAGCGACGATTTGGCGACGATTTGTTTTTGCGACGGTTTGGCGACTATTTAAATTAGCGACGCTTTGGCGACGATTGGTTTTTGCAACGATTTAGCAACGAATGTTAATTGTTTTAGTTTTTTAAATAATTTAATTATAAAATTAAATTTAATAATTAAAATTTAATAATTTCTCCAAAATTAAATTTGAAAATTATAATTAAAATTAAAATTATAAATATAATAAAAGTTTATTACAAAAAACATTAAATAATAAAATTTATAAAGTTATATCGAAATCATCGATTCCGAAATTGTGATCGGGTTGCTGATGACTTGGCCCCGCATCTGCCGCCGGATTTCCAGCCGCGGCTGCCTCCGCTCGTCTTTGGCGCTTCATCTTCAACATGGCCTGCATTGTCGGGTTATCGTTCGCCATGATGTCGAAGAGGTCATCATTCCCCGAAGTCTCCATCTCTAACGCCCGTGGCTCATGTGTCTGCGGGACGAAATCTGTGTGGGTAGTCTCAGAAGACTCGGGTTGGACGCTACCCGATGTCCTAGCACGATCTCTCAAAAACTGAGCATAATGCGCACGACCGCTCATCTACATAAAAATTGAAACATATTACTAACTATAAAAGCATATCAAAAATAATCTCCTAATTTCAATTTTTCTATCAATCTAATTTGTTCCATTCCTATCTATCATTAACTAAACAAATTAAACATTATTAATAAAATATTCTATCTATTCCAACTAAACAAATTAAATATAATTAAAATACAAAATAATTTTACTAACCTTTTTTTTTTGTCGCAGGGGGTGAGGGGTTTGAGTTTGAGAGAGATTTGAGATTGTGAGTAATGAGTTGTGATCGGCTGATTATATAGAAATGGGCATCGTCGCTAAATCGTCGCAACATGAAAATTAATTTTTTGGTTTTTTCCCACACGCGGGAACAGTTACGCGGTAAATTAAATTCTGTGTTGCGACGATTTTACGACAAAATCGTCGCCAAATCGTCGCAAAGTTGCAACGATTTTGCGACGATATTTTATAAAAATAGGGTTTATGGTATAGGTACGAGGATTGTTACATCGCTTGCAACACTTCTAAACTGATCTTAATGTTTATCGAGACCTCTAAATCTTCAAATCATCTATATGTTCATCGAGATTGAAGAAATACTAAAAAATAGAGTTTGTGTACATGATACATTTGCTAAGATGAAGTAAGATAATGAGTTTGTCGAGAGAACGGTGATTGATTGAGTTTATATTCCTGATAATTCAATGAACTCATTAAAGATTTCAAATAAGATTTGGAAAATACAATGAGATTGTTACAGTTTAGTGTTTAGGGTTTGGGGTTTAGGGTTTCAATAAATTTCATTGAATCGTCGCTAAGTCGTCGTAATTGGCGACGATTCCGCGATGATTTCATTAAATCGTCGTAAAATTGTTGCAACACAGAATTTAATTTTTTTATATTAATGTTAATTAAATTCATAGGTTGCAACGATTTTGCGAGATATTTTATAAAAATAAGGTTTAGGGTATAGGGACGAGGATTGTTACATCGCTTGCAACACTTCTAAACTGATCTTAATGTTTATCGAGACCTCTAAATCTTCAAATCATCTATATGGTCATCGAGATTGAAGAAATACTACAAAATAGAGTTTGCGTACATGATACATTTGCTAAGATGAAGTAAGATAATGAGTTTGTCGAGAGAACGGTGATTGATTGAGTTTATATTCCCGATAATTCAATGAACTCATTAAGGATTTCAAATAAGATTTGGAAAATACAATGAGATTGTTACAGTTTAGTGTTTAGGATTTGGGGTTTAGGGTTTCATTAAATCGTCGCTAAGTCGTCATAATTGGCGACGATTTCGCGACGATTTCGCGACGATTTCATTAAATCGTGGTAAAATCGTCGCCAATTACGATGATTTAGCGACGATTTAATGAAATTTATTGTTTTAGATGAATATAGGAGATGCTTTTAAATTTATTGCAAAAATACAAGGAGATGCTAAGATGTTAAAGTTTAGCCATAGGCCATAGAGTTTAGGGTTTACATGAGATTTCATGAATCGTGGCTAAATCGTCACTAATTTTGCAACGATTTTGTGACAATCACAGTTAGCGACAATGTGGCCACGATTCGTCATAATTTGTGGCTAAATCATCGCTAATTTTGCAACGATTTTGTGAAAATCACAATTAGCTACGATTTAGCGACGATTCCTTTGAAATCCCTTAAACCCCAAACTAAATCCCATTTTCGATCACCGCTCATTTCCCGCCATTGTTGGGGCAATTAATAAATTACAAGACACATAGACACATATGTCTCGTAATTTATTAATCGCCGCACCTACGACGGAAAATGAGTGGAGATCGGAGATGTGATCAAGTTTGGGGTTTAGGGGATTTCATAGAAATCATATCACTTAAATTTCACAATAATTACTCGATCACAATATTATATTAATACATTAAATTCACAATAATTACTAGCTAGCGCGGTCACTCTGATTCATTTTCGGACGAAGACACATCTGTTTCTTGATCATCTGGTTCATCACTTTCTTCGCACTCATCTTCCTCATCTTCTTCCTCTGTATCGTCTGAGAGATATTCAACTTCCCTGTTTTGAGGATCTATCAAAAGGATGTCATCAGTGCTCTCATTTGGTTCATGCATATCAGAGCAATGATCTTGCTGCATTGGGAGATCCTCATCAAGCCCCTCAATTCGACCCCTCGGAGAAACTTTTATAACAGATAACCATGAGATACGCGTTGTCCGAACTCGCGGATATGGAACAAAGCTGACTTGTTCTGCTTGTGATGCTATGATAAATGGCTCATACTTATTGTAACGCCGCGATTGGTTGACGTCTACTGCCCCAAATTTGTTTTTACGGACCCCTCGATCAATTGTTGGATCGAACCAGTCGCATTTGAAGAGAACGCATTTCAAACCTAAGCAGTCGGGGTACTCAACTTCAATTATGTCTTGCAACACTCCATAAAAATCTATTTCGCCCCGCACACATACCCCGCAGTTGGCAGTAGCTCTTTGATTGCCGTATTTGAATGTATGAAATATATATCCGCGTGTGCAGTCGTTATCTTCGATATGGGGCCTTTGATTAACTCATGGAACCAGAGTGGATATGCGGTATCCCCATGCTCGACCTAAATCGTTAATTAACAAAATCAATATATATGTATTAGATTGTCCAAGTAATTATTTTCTACGTACTTGCGTCTTCAACCACGGGGCAAAGTGTTGATCTTTACGCTTATTGATTTCGTCTTCTGAGATTCCTTCAATGACTTCTCGTACTTGTTTAACAAATTCACTGCATACATGAGTATATATATCCAATTAAGCATAAACATACTTCTCAAATTGACTAACTTCTTCGCAATTTAAGAGGATATACGTTTGGGCACTATGATGGTCTTTTTCATTGTCAAACCAAACTGACTTCACGCTTCCACATAATCGACCGATTGAAGAAAAGATGTCTTGGACACCTTCATTAGCATATGTTCTTCCTACACCTCCATCATCATATCGCCGTGCTGCCCTTTTCCGTGTGCGGACATTCGAGCCGGAATAGTATCCCGTGAAGTGAGAAGTTTCTTCTGTTAAACTTCCTGCTACTATTGAACCTTCAACTTTGGCTAGATTTTTAGTCTTCCGCTTCAAATGTCCCATGAATCACTCGAATTGGTACATCCACCGATACTGCACAGGTCCTCCAAGTTCTGCTTCGTGAGGGAGATGGATAGGTAGATGTTCCATAACATCAAAGAAGGTTAGGGGGAATATTTTCTCCAAGTTGCACAACAAAATAGGAATAGTAGCATCAAGTTGTGCAATAACATCTTCTGACAAAGTGAGGGTACAAAGATCCCGAAAAAACGCTCCAATGCCTACAATGACAATTACCACATAAATGGTAGACTTGTTAATTTTTCATTTCATATATATTATATCAATGTTTACATATGTGATTAATTTAAAGTTACATGCAATGGCTTCGTGTACATTTCCTGGTAGAAGTTCAGCAAATGCAAAAGGAAGTAGCAGTTCCATAAAGACGTGACAGTCATGACTCTTCATCCCGGAAAACTTTTGTCCATTCTCAACACATTTAGCTAGATTAGATAAGTACCCATCCGGGAACTTCACATCAGATGTCGCCCATTTGAACAAGGCTGGCTTTTCTTCTGCACCCAATCGAAATATGGGAACAGGTGCTTTCCCATTGCTTGTAATATGTAACTCATTCCGACAACAAAGATCAGGCAAGTCTAGTCTTGACTTACCGTTGTCTTTAGTCCTTCCACGCACGTTTAACATTGTATGCATGATGTTATCAAAAACGTTTTTCTCAATATGCATGACATCCAGATTGTGTCTAAGCAAATGATCCTTCCAATACGGAATATTCCAGAATATGCTTTTCTTTTGCCAATTGTGATGCTCCCCATATCCATCCGCCATATTAGCTGGAGTGTGCCAATTTCCACCACGAATGACGGTTTCCAGTGCACCATAATGATCAATTTCTGCTTCTAGATCTTCTCCAGAAAGATAAACAGGAGGAGGAACACGAACAACTTTGTTCTTTCGAAACAACCGCTTGTTTCTCCTATATGGATGGTGAATCGGTCGAAATCGGCGGTGACAATCAAACCAACTTGTTTTTCGAGCATGTTTCAATTGAAAAGCATTTGTCCTATTGGGACAATATGGACAAGCCAATCGCCCATGCGTAGTCCAACCTGATAACATCCTGTAAGCAGGAAAGTCGCTTATTGTCCACATAAGAACCGCACGCATTGTAAAAAAAAGTTTCCTCGCAAAATCATATGTCTGAATCCCGGTATACCACAACTGCCCCAATTCCTCTATCAGAGGCTGCAAAACACATCAAGGGAACGCTTCAGATGCTTCGTACCAGGTACTAAAATACTCAAGAATAAAAATTCCCTTTGCATGCACATATCTGGAGGAAGGTTGTAAGGCGTTAGGATTACTGGCCATAAAGAATATTGCCTACCAGACATACCAAATGGACTAAATCCATATGTGCAAAGACCAAGATACACATTTCGTTTCTCTCTAGCGAAATCTGGTTGTACCGTCTTAAAGTGTTTCCACGCTTTTGCATCTGAAGGATGAGTAACCTCCCCATCTGTCTGCAAATGATCTGCATGCCATCTCATCGATGCAGCTGTCCTCTAAGACTAATACATTCTTTTTAACCTATCAGTTATATGAATGTACCACATCCGCTGGAACGGTACCTTACTCCGACCAGTACCTTACGGCTTATATCTTGGCTTATGGCAAAATCGACATTCCAGCAACTTATCATCATATTTCCAAAAAAACATGCAATTGTCAACACAGACATCTATCATCTCAGAAGGCAACCCAAGACTATAAACCAGCTTTTGTATCTCATAGTAAGTTTCAGCAGCTAAATTGTCCTATGGCAAATACTCTTTAATCAAATCAGCCCAATCATCCATGCAAATTTCAGCTAAGTTATGATCAGTTTTAATAGTCATCATCCTAGCCACCAACGACAATTTAGAGTGCCCTTCTCTACATTCATCGTAGAGTGGCTGATTTGCATCATCTAGCATATCATAAAATCTTTTTGCATCTAGATTGGGTTCCTCATCATGATGATCATGTGTAAATGTACTTACGGTTTTATGAAATGCATTTGTAACCATGTCATGAATCCTATCATGATCTTGACCATGCTCCACATGATAATCAAATTTATTAAAATCATTTGACTCATCAAAATTTGATGCTTGATAATTGCTACTACCACTACCTGTATTTCCCCCATGATCCTCTCCATGATAATACCAGATATAGTAATGCGGCATAAACCCTTTATTTAATATATGCGACCACACCTTCGAGGTAATGATAAATTTCCTATTCTTGCATTTTGGACAAGGACAGTACATCTTACCACTGGTAATCGTATTTTGTATAGTTCTCGCCTGATGCATGAATCCCTCCACCCCATCACTGAACTCCTTTGTTAGCGATCCCTCCGAATCAAAACGATTATACATCCATCTTCTAATTTCGTATATTGACATTTTTTGTTGTTCAGAGAGAAGTAAATGTTTTTGAATATGAAATTTTTCTTATGAGGTTGGCCGCTATATATAGATTTTTATTTTCGTTACTATCGAATTAGCAACGAAATTTGCATCGATTTTGCAACGATTTTACAATATGTTTACCTAACCATACACCCATCAACTTAAACGTGTTCACCTAACTCATTTATCGTCGGTAATTCGTTGCAAAGTTCAACGAATACATTTCGTTGGTAATACGTCGGTAATTAACGACGAATTTTGGGATCGTCGTAAAATCGTCGCCATTTGGACCGGAATTAGCAACGAATTTACGATGATATATTTTGTCCCAATTTTGCGATGATTTAGCGACGAGTTTTACAGTCGTTGGGAAATCTTCGTAATAACGATGTTGATTTGCGACGAAATAAAATCGTCGCAAAAATTTATTGCAAAATGCATGTTTTCTTGTAGTATCTATTATATGAATGATATGATGATTTAATTGTTTACAAACATATAATCAAACAAAAATCAAAGGGAATATATAATTAAAAAAATAAATGTGATGGTCTTTTGATTCTTTTGATTATGAATCTGGACATATATGTTTTTTTTTTCAATTAGTAACGGTTATGAAAAATCTCAGTTTTTTTGTCAAAAAAAAAAATAATTAAGAGAAATAATGTAATATAATTAGAAGAGATAAAAAGTATAATCGATTATGGTAAGTTTTTTTTTTACAAATGGTTAGGGTAATACTTAATAGAAATATAATGGATTTTCTAATAATTTAATATAAGTGGCATATCATGTAAATATTCTAATAATTTAAACCTATTTTTAAATTTTCTGAGAGTTTCTCTTGTGTTGACACATCAGTATGGTATGAGTGTAAATAACATGTCAAGTCGTCAAGTAAAAGTTATTTTCTAACAATGATTCTCAACTGATATATAGGGAATTTTCAACCATTTGTTTCCTTAAAGACCTTCACACTATAATACTCTCTCCGTTTCAAAAAAAATGTCATTCTAGCTTTTTTTTTTGTTACATAAAAAATATCACTTTAGATTTTCAATGCAAATTTTGGCACAAAATACTTAATTTAACCTCAGTTTTAATGAAAAATTCCAAGAGTTATTATATATTTGAAGGGTATAATTGAATTTTCAATATGTTTTATTAATTTGTGTGCAAAATGTCAAAATGACACTTATTATGAAACAGAGGGAGTAAGTGTCTTCTTGAATCTGAAAACACAAAAAACAAGTAGTCATCCCAAAAACATAAATGCAATCACAAGACGCGGTTTTTTCGAGCTTTACTCAATACAAAATCATGAATAACATTTTCAAAATCAATGCTCTCTAATATATTCTTTCAATGCAGAAAATAGCTAAACGATCTTTCTTGAGACATCGAATATCTTAAATAATTTTTCAGCAACTTAAATTTTGAAAAGATTCTTTCCGCTGAAGCTAGAGTCACGGTGTAAACTGTTCACTACCTCAGGACGGATAATAACACCAAGATCACTGATACTAATCAGATGAAGAGTTTGGTTGAACAATTTTACTTCTCCTTGTTGGGATGCAGTAATACTTCAGTCACTCCGTTTTCGGTTGCTCACATTCAGGCTCTACATCCTTATCGTTGTGTTCCGTCATTATTCCAAGCACTGTCTGCAGTTCCTTCTGCTGAGGAAATCAGAGCTGTGATGTTTTATTTGCCAAAGAATAAAGCTCCCGGGCCTGACGGGTTTACGACAGAGTTTTTCACGTCTTCGTGGGACCTGGTTGGTGAGGATGTAACTCTGGTTGTTCAGGACTTCTTTGTGTCTTCTAGAATGTTAAGGCAGGTGAATGCTACGGCTATTTCTCTTATTCCAAAGAAAGTAGGCGCAGAGAGGCTCTCCGACTTTAGACCGGTCTCTTGCTGTTCAACCGTTTACAAGATCATTTCTCGTATCCTCTCTTCCAAGTTAAAGTTGTTCCTTGCTGATGCAGTGCAGAGTAATCAAGTGGGGTTCATCAAGGGTAGATTATTATGCGAGAATGTCCTGCTAGCGGCAGAACTTGTTTCAGATTTTCACAAGACCTCAGTTACTTCAAGAGGTTATCTTCAAGTGGATCTTACAAAGGCTTATGATAGCATTGATTGGAGGTTCCTCATCAATATTCTAAAAGCCTTTGAGCTCCCTCCGGTTTTTATCTCGTGGATTAATGAATGCATATCTACTCCTACATTCTCAGTCAACTTCAATGGGGAGTTATTAGGGTTCTTTCCAGGCAAGTAGGGTTTAAGGCAAGGGGATCTGATATCTTCTTCTCTCTTTGATCTTGCCATGGATATTCTATCAAAGGATCTTGATAAGGCAGCATCTCTCAATAGGTTTAGACCTCATCCGCTTTGCTTGGACCCTTTGGTGACCCATCTTAGCTTCGCGGATGATGTGCTACTCTTTTTTGACGGCTCGGCATCCTCTCTTGATGGGATCATAGAAGTTTTGCGCTGCTTTTATGTGGGTTCGGGGCTTGCAATCAACCTCCGGAAAACCTTTTTATTCTTTGATGGTAACAACCTACAGCTTACAACGACCTTAGCAGCTCGATTTGGTTTTACTGCGGGCTCTTTACCGGTTCGGTATCTGGGGCTGCCTTTGATGTCGCAGAAGATGAAGCCTTCGGACTATCAGCCATTGATAGACAGAGTCACTCAGCGTATCTCTTCATGGTTGGTGCGCCATCGGTCTTTTGCTGGTAGGTTACAACTGATAAAATCTGTCCTTGGAGGAATTGTTAAATTTTGGGCTACAGTTTTCCCCTTGCCAAAGAAATGTCTAGTTGAAATTGAACGATTGTGCAACTCATTTCTTTGGTCGGGAGCTCCAAACTCGGCTCGAGGAGCAAAGGTTTCTTGGGATTCGGTGTGCACCACGAAGGAGGAAGGTGGGCTTGGTCTAAAGCGTCTTGAGGCTTGGAACAAGGTCTTTGGTCTAAAGCTCATTTGGATCCTCTTCACTAAGGCTGGATCTCTTTGGGTGTCTTGGATTCAGAAAGTTTTGGTTCGCGACAGAGTGTTTTGGGAAAAAAGAGACAATGCTGGTGGTAGTTGGATTTGGAGAAAGTTGCTTAAGTTGCGAGCTTTAGCTCGGCCTTTCTTCTGTTGCAATGTTGGTTCAGGTTTAGTGGCAAGGTTTTGGCATGACGATTGGACAAACCTTGGTCCTTTAATTGAACTAACAGGTGCTATCGGTCCGAGAGTGACGGGAATTCATTACTCAGCCTCGGTATCACAAGCAGTTCGTGATGTAACTTGGCTTCTTCCCCGCGGGAGACATCCAATTACTACTTTGCTTCGGGCAGCCTTACCGGAGGAGCCGTGCTAAGCTGATGAGTCACCAGATGTTTTTCAGTGGCGCAACACACCTCTCGGGGTTCCGGGAACGTTCTCAACTTCTAAGACTTGGTCCAATTTGCATCCTATTGGCCAGGTGGTTACTTGGGCGAAATAAGTTTGGTTCTCCCAAGCGATTCTTAAGCATGTCTTCATCCATTGGGTAGTAGCTAGGGACAGACTTCCTACTCGGGACTGGATTCAGAGTTGGGGATTGCAAGTACCAGGTGGTTGTTTGTTGTGCAATTCTGCCTTGGAGTCTCGATCTCATTTGTTCTTTGAGTGCAGATATTCAACTCAGGTTTGGCATTCCTTTTTTACTCACCACCGTCTATCTCCTCCTCACTCTCTTGATGGCATAGTAACTTGGGTAAGGTTTGCATCATCTAACGCCAAGTTAAATGTCATCTGCAAATTGCTTTTACAAGTCGCTTTCTATGAATTATGGAAGGAGAGAAACGCTAGATTACACAAAGCCGTGATCAAGCCCTCGACTCAGGTAATCCGCGAAATCCAAGCCATTCTCCGTCGGAAGCTCGCAGGGCTGGATAAACTTCCCACTGGCCTGCGGCAAAGCTCAACAACAGCTACTGAATCTCATCTCTCTACTTGGTTTGGGTATATTCAGTTTGGTCATGATCCGGCACCGTAATGTATCGTCTCATGACTTCCTTCTCTCGCTATCTCAGTTTTCTCTCTCTCTTGAACTTGAGTATGGTACTGTGTTACCTCACACGTTTTATGTAAGGTTTGTTGCTTTGTGTTTTTTAACTCATCTGTTTGAGCTCGTCTTTGATTCTCTGTAACTCATAAATGATGTCCCTCTTGGAGAGTGCCAAAAGAGAAATAAAGTAATATTCAGCAAAAAAAAAAAAAGAATTTGATAAGCAATTGAAATATTCTGATAACAACCCACACTTTCAACAAATTCAAAAACTTCAATAGGTTCCAAAGACGCATTGGGTAAAGTCGTTTGAAGCATTCTCAATTCAGAATAAAGATCATTTAAATCAACATTCGAACAACTACCATGAAAAAAAGTTTTGTAAAATTCAAGAGAACAAATGAAAGTAGTATAGAATGACCTTAATTGAAGGTTGGCTTTATACATGATGTGTGCATGATGAACATGCTTACGAACATATAGAATCTACAAGTTTCATTTTTATGGGATTACTAAAATGTTCTAGAACTTGACCTTATAATTTAAATCTAGCAAAGTAAATTCTTGAAGATTTCATAATGCACAAGCAAAATTGCAAACCAGAGGTCGATAGCTCGACTGGAAAGGTACTATGGAATAATCCAAGAGGTTACATGATCGAGTGGCAGTTCGGACGGGTAAAAATATTAAAAGTTAGTCCGGACCTAGAGGGATGTACTGACTTCGATTCAGAACCTCCTAGTTATCCCACCAAAAAAAAAAAAATGGCAAACCAACAAATCACTACCAATGTAATTACACATGCATACGCGCACACAAAAGAAAAAGAACAAAAACAACTATTCCCACTATTAGAATATTATAGAACACACTTAACCAAACCATGTTGTTTTATGTAAAGGGTTAACATTATCATCAAAACTATTCCCACTATCATTGATGTAAGCATAATTCATATCTTTGATGGTATCTTTTTGTCACGAGCCATTATCGCTCTCTGGTTGTGATGCGTCTGCGTCTCTGGCGTTTGCTGGATTTGAGCGGTATATATGTGCGGATGCATAACGGTGAGCCTCTTCAGCTAACTGTTGAGACGTGAAATGGTCGCCATAATTAGCCACAGGCATCATCATAGGATTGTGATACGAAATCGGAGGAGGTGGCTCAAGTGTCGGGACGATATTGTAAGAGGCGAGCTCGTTCCTTGCGACTTGGAGTTGGTCCTCAATGTCTTTAAGCTGACGTTGGAGGTTGTAAATGAGACGAGTGCAGCCATGTACCGGGTCAAGGAGACGAGCTTGTGCCTCGATAGAGAGCGAGTTCATGGCGTCTTCTCTCTGACCAGGGTGAAGCTCGTTGAGAATTGTAGCCACGTGGCTTGTTCCGAATACCTTGTGGACCGCTGCGTATTTGTCCTGTTTGCTCGCGGGGAAGTAAGGCGCAAACACGCAGGCTTGTGTGCATTTTCTCCTTATGTGCTTGCAAGCCGCGCATGGTGTCGGCATTCTTTCCATGTGAAATATAAATAATAAGAATCTGTGAAATAAGAAGATGAAATTATTAATTATACTTGTTTATTGTCCGTGAGTTGTTGAAATCATGTAAATAGAGATCGTAAAAATAAATGTATTGAGGAAAGGTTCATGTTTTTGAGCTGCAATTAGGTTATGAAATATGAAGCAACAAAATTTGTTTTTGCTAAATTGTAAATATTCATTAAAAATGAAATGTTTAGGTGTTAAAAATTGAGTAAACAAATTGAAACGACCTAAAAACTTGACTCCATGGGAAAAAAAAAACTAAAAAAACATGGAATCAAATACAATTTGTACTTTGTCGGCACCGAAACTATGAAGCAACATGTAAGTAGTAGCGATAAATAGCTTGAACACTCGAAAGAAAGATGAAATCGAAGCAAGGAAGGATAGAGAAAAACAAGAGGAAGGAGATGTCTACCTTGCAGATCATAACCTGTTTCATCCGGTAGCCCGAAAAAGGGGCTTTCCTCTAAGGAGTCGGAAGAGGCCCGAACAAAGACAGTCTTCAACGTCTATGGTTCGACGCTTATCCGTCACTAAGACGGTACTACACTAACTATCAAAGCCTAGAAACGCTAGCTCGCTCAATCAATATGCGTTCCCGATGTCGGCGAGCAGAGCACCAAACAACCTCAGCTCAAAAGCCTTACTACCTTCTCTGAAAACAAGATAAACGGAACACATAACCTAAGTTATGTGCAACCTCAAACAATCCACACCAAGAGAACACTTAATCCAAACCGAGCAAAACAAGCAAACAAATTATATTGTGTTTCCAAGAAAAGAAAAATATATAAATCTGTGGACAAAGAAGATGAAACTATTCTTGTTTGTTTTAAGCAAGTTCTTAAATCAAGCAAATATGGATCGTAATAATAAATGAACCTAGGAAAGTTTATGTTCATTGTTATGGAGCCAAGGGTAGACATCAAAACCGAAATTCGGTTCTGTTTTAAACCTATTTTCCCTAAATTCAAACGGAATCCAACAGATGATTCTATATGGAATAGTGAAACAGGAAAAAGAAAAGTAAATAAAAAATTGCGAATTCTGAATAGTAATTAACCAACCAGAGTCGGGATGGTGTTGTGCGCACGTATTAAGAACCTTATAAGAGTCGTGGTTCAGTTATTATGGAATAGTGAAACCTACCAACCAAAAAAATCGTTATTTATGAATAATAATGAGATTAATTAACCAATAAGAATGTGGAGACGGCGTTATCAGCTCATATATATATATGTATGAAAACAAAACCTCAAATATAAATTTTATAAGCGAAGAAGGTATGTTCATAAAATTCATGTGTTAGAGAATGAAGTTTTTAATGAAAGAAGGTATGTTCATAAAAATCAAATCGTTAATTTTTACAAGAAAGTAAAAAGTAAATTCAAAAGAGAATTTATAGCCTTACCTAAGCATTGCTGTTCTAAAATCTCTCTTGGTTTTTTACTGCAAGTTTGCTTTGAGGGAGGGCCCAAAAATTTATCCCTTTGACTAGGTCAAAAGATTTCGCACGAAATTTTATTTATATTACAAAAGTAATCCAAGTTTATTTTAGCCACAAAAAAAAAAAAAAAAAAAAAAGAACCCCTGATATTAATAAATCAATACGAATAAAATTTTAAAATGTAGAATTGGTAATGATTTATTATTAGGAATATTTCTATTGAACTCTATCAAAAGTTTAAGCCCAACGACACGCTTTTCAAATAGCTAACTTATAGGGCCCAATGGGCTGAAATTTATTTACCATATTCTTCGAATGGTGTTCGTCGCCGGATCTAAGCCATTGACCTATTTCAGCATCTCCCATGGCGGATTCAAGTTTCGAGTATGCTTCTTCTTCCTTCTCGTTCTTTACATCTCTCATCTTATAGTCTTAATGACGTCTAATGTTGGTTTTTCGTAGTTCCGTCGATCGCGATTATGCTGAGATTATTGTTGTTCGTCATGGAGAAACATCTTGGAATGCGGAGAGAAAAATCCAGGTAAATTTTTTCAATTCAAATGCGTAATGGTTTTGTAGCTGTATCTTGGAACCTGACCTAATCCACCAAAAACAAATTCATGATATTAGTAAGGAAAATTTCGAAATCTTCATCTTGTATCAGGTTTTTGGGAATCTTGATTGTTGATGAAGAAATATGGTTGATTGGTTGTTGTTGCAGGGTCATTTGGATGTTGAGTTAAACGATGCAGGAAGACAACAAGCAGAAAGAGTATGTGTTTTCACTTTTAACATTTGTGTTTTGATTCTTGCTGTAACCTTGAATGATGATGATGAACTTTTTATTTCCTTTTGGAAAAAAAGGTAGCTCAGCGGTTATCAAAGGAGCCTAAGATATCTTATGTGTACTCATCTGACTTGAAGAGAGCCTTTGAAACTGCACAGATAATCGCAGCTAAATGTGGCAAGCTTGAGGTATCAACCAAAATTCCATTTTAAGTACATATAGCTAAAGTCTCCACCTTTAGCTATATGTACCATTTAGGTTGTTGGCAGATGGATCTAAGGTCTACCATTTTGAAGCTGAATCTAGACACACCATAGAGGTTCAAATGTGTGTGATGTTATGCAGGTACTTACTGATCGTGATTTGCGGGAAAGACATTTAGGTGATATGCAAGGTCTTGTGTATCAAGAAGCTTCAAAAATTCGCCCGGAAGCTTACAAGGCCTTTTCATCAAACCGCACAGATGTTGATATCCCAGTATGATAATATTTCACCAAGAAAGCTTGGTATATTATGAATGATGATGATTGGTTTCTTGAATTCAACTAATCCTGCTCGTTTATATGAATGAAGGGTGGAGGAGAAAGCCTTGACAAACTTTATGATAGATGTACATCTGCATTACAGAGAATCGGCGACAAACATAAAGGTGTGATTCTTTCTCACAAATCATAATGTTCTTCAAAGTAGTGTGTTTTTTTACTTACTTGCTGTGGTGGTGATGAAGGTGAAAGAGTAGTAGTAGTGACACATGGAGGTGTAATTCGATCTCTCTACGAAAGAGCTCGTCCAAGTGCACGGAAAGTTGAAAAGATTCTCAATACATCGGTCAATGTGTTCCGTTTATTCGACGGAGACAAATGGACAATCCAAGTTTGGGGCGATGTGACGCATTTGGACCAAACCGGTTTCTTACAATCCGGTTTTGGTGGTGACAAAACCTCTGGTTAGAGACTCAATACTCTTCCACTGAGGTTCTCTGCAATTTAAATTTGACCCAATAACTTTTAGGTTATCCTAAGTTGGGTCCTGCTACTATAGCCAAGTAACTGAGAGAAATGATCAAAGTAATTTGCTGTGAATTTTCGTACAGTCAAAGGATATATGGTCCACTAATTAATAATTAATTACATTGAATCTCACGCCTCTGCTAAACTTTTTAAAAAAAATCATAATTTTCTAGTAGAGAAACCAATTTTAGTTTTCAATAATACTTCGTCTGATCAATTTGGACTTTTGACCATTAATAAATCAAAAATGATGCTTAGCCAAATAATAGACGAGATTAAATGATTAGTACAATCAAAAATGATGTCTTTTATTTTAAAATATATGTGACATTGAACACTGAAAAAAATCAATATTGGAAATAATAAGATTCTGGAGGGGGACCAAATCGTGGTGTCCCAAATTCAAGATACAAATGTTGGAGTTTGAGAATAGAAACATTGAACAATGAAGTGTTTAGTAACTTGACTGAACTCTAAACTAAAACCATTGGGATCATAAAAAATTGCCTTCTTCTTGGAGATTGAGAAAGAGTCATTGTATTTACGGAATTACCCCTCCTGAGTCACCTTTAATTTGGGCGCCATCACTATCAAAAAAGAAAAGAGAGAAAGGTACGTTGAGTTGAGTCTATTTGACCATTGGCCCCAGAGCTCTCTCTGATTTTGGCGGCAATGGGTACGGGGTAAAATTGGAAAAAACATAAATAGGTGAACAAAGTAGAGATGTGTTATTTTCCTAATCTCCATGATTGTCATCATTAGAAATTTAGGAGTATCAGTATTGTGTTGTTGCTTTATTTCATTGGATTTTTTTTTCGCTCAGAGTATCTTCGTTTGTCGACCGTAAGCAGCTGTGGTTGTTGTCTGCGGTGACGCAATTGTTATTGCTCGTTTGGCAGTCGCGCAGCTGGTCGTTGTGATTAATCGCAATGCAACGTTGAATATTTTCAGCATCTAAAAATTTCAAACGTAAATCGTAGCGTCCAGCCGCAAGAAACTGTACCTGGTAAACAAACACCATTTAACCGCAAACGCAATCTGATGCGGCAAACAAAAGAACAGATTTTGACTATAAATGTTGTCAAATAAAAGAATTTTTTATATATTTTATTATTATTATTATTGAAAAAGTAAAAGACCAAAAAATAGAAGGAGACAAACGTAAGAGTATTAACATTAAACCAAAAAATAAAACAAATGTAAGAGTAGAGCGGAATCGTGGAAGAGTAGGATCAAAAGGGTGGCCATATTTTTTTATCATTGCGGTGCACCATGCGATAAAATCATAATCTATATATATCACTTTACATATAATTTTCCTGCACCATATATTTCATAAGATTTTCGAAGTTGACTTCGGAATCTTTAGTGGAATAACAACTAGATTTATTTTATTATCCCGTCTTTTAATGAGGAGGCACAAAATTAAATAAAGGCTAAATGTCCATTCATTTTTTGTTTCTGGTCCATTCATATTCTTGGATCTTGTTAATTTTCTCTTATTTTATTATATCCTATGAACGATTTTTAATTAAAAGAAACAAATGATATAGGTTCGTGGGATGTTAAACCTCGTGCCGCTAGTTAGTCACCTTGGCTATGTGATCTGCTCACGTATATTACACACACCATTGTCACATTTCTTGATCCTAAATTTTGGTTAAGGATTTATAGTTGTTATCACATATTGATCCTAAAATGTTATTAATCACGACTTTTTTAGATACACGTTAATCACGAAATACTATATTTGTCGCATATGTGTTTATCATTTATATAAATGGTAATTCTATTTATAGTGAAGATCCACTATTTGAAAACGTAAACGAAATCAGAAGCTCAAACTCAAACAAATCCTGATTACGAATCTATAAATAGTCACTTTGTTCTTTGAACTCTGTTTATTAAGGGTTTCAGTTGGATGGGAGAGAAATAGAAAAAAAAAACATACCCAAACTGGTTACAAAATGATGTTAATTTTAACAGGGGAATTATGCGAATTCATCAAACACACCTATATATCATATAGGGATACATAATGAATATGTTTACCACTACGTGTGCATGCATTTAAAATTTTAATAATACGAATATAAGTGGGTAAAAAAATGATAGCTAGCTTAGCTGCAAAATTTGAATTGGCTTCTCACGATGTCGGGTGCAACAAGCAACTAAGCAAAGTTTCATTTCATCATGACTGATCTCATACGAACATATATATATAACATAATCATTAGTTGCAGTCTCACGTTGTATTGTCTTAGTTTATAATTTTAATTAATTACATGAAATCTCAAACTAGCCATGGGCGCATAATATCCAAACTCGAAAAACCGAACTGAAATTGATCCGAAAAATTCGGTTTAATTCGGGTTCATATCTATATAAATACATGAATGGGTTTGTAGGTTGAGTAACTTCGGGTATCGATTCGGATAATACCCGATGCCCGAAGTAGTACCCGAAATAACCAAACCTACATATTACCAAATCCGAGCCTATGGCTTTTCAGCTTCCCAATCGGGTTCGAGTTGGTTCGGAACTTTGGATCATGTTTATTGAAAGTTTTGCTATACAAAGTGTTTGGTTTTCGGATAAATCGGATTGGTTTCATGTATTTTGACAGGTTTGGTTATGTTCGGGTACATTATAACCGATCCAATCCGAACCCAAAAAAAATTCGGGTAAATATCAGTTCCTGATTAAAAGATTCGAACCAACTCGAACCCGATTGAAACCGATCCGAACCGACTCAAAAAATACAAAATATCCTAATGGGTCATAAATTCTAATCCCGATAGACCTGCTACCCAAAAGATCCAATTCAAACCCGAACGGTATCCGAATGTCCATGACTACCTCAAACACTTGAATCATAATTTTCCGCCTATAACATAGCTGAGATTTGTTTAAATGGTCAAAATCTACGAGTAGTAGTAGTAGTAGTAGTTATATATGTTTGTGTTTCGTGTTCTACGTGAAAAAGGTAGTTGACCAATGAACATAACGAAATTGAATTTGCAATGACGATTATATATATTTTGGATCATGGAAGCATCGAACAGAGTCCCCACCACCACACAAAATGCAAATGGCAATAGCGTTAATTAAGGAAGGAACAAACCTACTTCTATATTCACTACTTATTAAAGTTTTTAATTATATTGTTATTTAACGAGCTGGACCACCATACTCCTTCCTACTGGGTCCCACTTTACCCACCACCTCTCTATTCCTCCTTACGTCGATCTCCGATTATTATTACATCACATTTTCCTACACCCTCTCTCTCTCTTCTAATTTTTTTTTTGTTTCTTGTTTCTTTACTCAAATCAAACAACAATGTTATTTGGATGAGTCTTTTAGAAATTCCGATTCGACTGCTTTGGGATTACTGAACCAATGATAAATTTCGTTGTCAATTCTAAGTTTCTTACATTCATTTACTCATTCTGTTTTATAAAAAGTATGTATTTTTTTTTAATATAAATGTGATTATACGTTTTAAATTCAACTTTTTAAATACAATTATGTAACATCTATATCCCGACACAACAAGAAAAAGCCCCCAAAATCCATCAATATGAACCCAAATTAGATAAAACCCTAGAAAATTATAGTATTATTCTCTATATAAAGTATATCATTAGAGAGAGGAGAGACACTTTTGCAAATAGAAAACCTTAGGACTGATCGACGACTAGATGAGCCAGCCACCGACCGCCACTGTCGAGAAGCATCACCGCCGTCGACCGCCACCGCGACGGGGAGGAGCCACCGCGAGTTCAACCCGAGCCGTTGTTTTCTCGATTCCGTTGCTTATAGTTGTCGTTAAGAGTAGATCTGTTCCGTCTCTCTTTCCTCTCGTCCCTATACTAAGATCTCTAAGGTGATGATTAGATCTACGTTTTTTTCTATATTCTCTTGTCTTCTACAGGCGCCGCGCCAAATCCGTATTGTTTCGGCGGTTTATGCGCTATCACGTATTCTAAGCGCTCATACATTTAGCTTTTCTCCTACGCAGCGATTGATTGCTTTTTCCTATCATATAGATCAAAATTGGCCAGGGATAAGGTTAATATGTGAGTCTATTTTAGTTCAAATAAGAATTGGAGGGAAAACATATATAATCTTGCCTATATTTGAATATGTTTTACCTTTTTTGATATTCTTTTGAGAGATATCAGTTTCCTCTTACTTTTCTGGGTATTTATACCCGGTTATCTGTGAGTCTTACCTTCCTGGATATTGCTACCCGATTTATGTTGTCATTGACGGGGAGTCAACATGTACATGTCCGAGTTACTCATCTCCCTACTACTGTGCTCTCCATGTTACATGGCACGAGTTGGCGGGTTTAGGAAAAAGCAACCCTCTTCCACTCCGGGACCACTATACTCCTTACTTCCTGGTCTCGCTAATCGAGAACGGTTTTGGGAGAAGGTGGTGGTTCACTTCTCTGTCCTAACATATCATAAGGTTCGATCACTATGCCTCGTAACCGCATTCCTTCTAAGTGGCAAGTTTTTAAGTCAAATTACTATCTAATCTACGGTGACACGTCATACAACCTGCTCTAACCTGTCTTATGATTCGATCACGTATCCTCGTAACCGCACTCTTTGGAAATGTTGTGATTTTAAGTTAAGTGACCATAAACTCTATCATAACACATGTTACCCTCTGATTCACTCATCCGAAGAGATTATTTATCCTTAACAATGTCGTATCATAATCGTGTTAAAACTCGGTAGTCTACATGTGAGAATTATAGTTAACAAAAATAACATTTAAACTAATTAGTATATCAATTTTTTTTTGTTTTTTAAAAGATAGATGAGTGAATATTTTAATTTGTTCCTTGTCAATTTTGTGTGTGTTTTTGTTAAAGACATTTGTTACCTTTTTATGTACATACAATCACAACAAATTCATATTGTTGACAAACAAAAAGATTCATTTTTGTTTAATGGAAATAAAAAAACCAGGTATATTAGTCTAACTTCGAGTTGTTTTAATGGCTGGAAAAACCAAACGCTGACTCGAGTTAAATCCAATAGTATGAAATTATGAATGGTTAAGGTACTTAGGTTACTATTAGCGGCCTTACCAAAAAAATATAATTTTTTTATACTAGGATGTATTCACTTGTAGCGTAAGCTGCGTAACAAATTAAGCAATTAGTTTAGCGATTTTAAAACACTAGTTAATTGTAATTAGTAAGTTGTTCAATGTAATTTCTTTAAAAAGCGAACGTATCGTCGTTTCTCTTTTTAACTCATTCTCTTGGATCCAAATCTTTCGCCATCGACAAAGGAGACAACTCCAAAGAAGAAGAAGCAAAAGAAAGAAGAACACAAAAAAAATCAGTTCCCAAGATATAAAATCGGGAGGAGAGAACCAAAAAAAAACTCCGTTTTTCGTTTGCAAGATTTGAAATTTTGAAATTTGATATCTGGGTTTGTCTCAGCTGTTTGATTTCGAAATGGTGCTCTTGAGATTTTGATCTGTGTGATGCGAGAGATTCTTGATGGGTCTCTGTACTTCGAAATCTCATCCTAGTCCGAATTCTCCAAATTCCGACCGAATTCCGGCCGGGAATAGTCCTCTTCCGGCATCAGAATCCGTCAAGCCTCCTCCTTCTTCAAGCTCCTCTGTTAATGGAGCAAACCCTAACGTCGACGGCGATCAGTGTGTAGCAAACAATGAGGGGAAGAAATCGCCGTTTTTCCCCTTTTACAGTCCGAGTCCCGCTCACTACTTCTTCTCCAAGAAGACTCCGGCGAGATCTCCGGCGACTAATAACGCCAGTGGAAACTCTACGCCGAAGCGATTCTTCAAACGACCGTTTCCTCCTCCGTCTCCGGCTAAACACATCAGAGCTGTCCTCGCGAGACGACACGGCTCCGTGAAGCCGAATTCGGCGGCGATCCCTGAAGGTAGCGAAGCTGAAGGAGGCGGAGTGGGTTTGGATAAAAGCTTTGGATTCTCAAAGAGTTTCTCTAGCAAGTACGAGCTCGGTGATGAAGTTGGTCGTGGTCATTTTGGATACACTTGTGCTGCGAAGTTTAAGAAGGGCGATAACAAAGGACAACAGGTCGCTGTTAAGGTTATTCCCAAAGCAAAGGTTAGTGATTTTGATTGTTTCTTTTGGTTTGTAGTGACGAGATCTGATGATGCTTTCAGAATTATTCAATGTGATTTGTCACTGCAAAGCTTTTCAATTTCAGTTTGGTGTGAGATATATTGTTTCGATTGATTGTTTTTAAATATGTTGTGTAGATGACGACGGCTATTGCCATTGAAGATGTGAGGAGGGAAGTGAAGATATTGAGAGCTTTGTCTGGTCATAACAACCTTCCTCATTTCTATGATGCATACGAGGATCATGATAACGTCTATATAGTGATGGAGTAAGCTCTCTTTTGCTCACATTTTATTCCAAAATCAGCATTGGAGAGTCTTAACAAGTGTTTTGTTTTATCTTTGTTTGTTTTAGGCTATGTGAAGGAGGGGAGCTTTTGGATAGAATACTCTCAAGGTAAAGGGATACTACACTTTAGAAGTAGGATTGTTCGTTCTACTAGTTTCTGGATCGTTTTTTTATTGAACTCGCTGGTGTTTTATGTGCAGAGGTGGGAAGTACACTGAGGAGGATGCAAAGACTGTTATGATTCAAATATTGAATGTGGTTGCCTTTTGTCATCTCCAAGGTGTTGTACACCGTGATCTCAAACCCGAGGTGATAAAAACTCATTACTTCTACTTATACATTTCATGTTCATTGCGATCTTATTGAAGTTGACTTAAAACTCTTTGGATCAGAATTTCCTTTTTACCTCAAAAGAAGACACCTCTCAACTGAAGGCAATAGATTTCGGTTTGTCAGATTACGTGAGACCAGGTAAAGGCCTCAGATTATACGCCGTATGTATATTTAGATTCCAGAATCCAGAGACCAACATTTGTTTATATACTTTGACAACTCCATTTGCAGATGAGAGGCTCAATGATATTGTTGGCAGTGCATACTATGTAGCACCTGAAGTTCTACATAGGTCTTACAGTACAGAAGCCGATATTTGGAGTGTTGGTGTGATTGTGTATATTCTATTGTGTGGAAGCCGACCGTTTTGGGCTAGGACGGAATCAGGAATCTTTCGTGCTGTTCTAAAAGCAGATCCGAGTTTCGACGACCCTCCTTGGCCTTTGTTATCTTCAGAGGCGAGAGATTTTGTGAAGCGGTTGCTAAACAAAGACCCGCGTAAAAGATTAACGGCTGCTCAAGCATTAAGTAAGTTTAGAAAGCATACACAATTTTTTGAATGTAAAAAGATAGTAATATTTTCCATTGTTTCAGGTCATCCATGGATAAAGGACTCAAATGACGCGAAGGTTCCATTGGATATTCTGGTTTTCAAACTTATGAGAGCTTATTTACGATCATCGTCTCTCCGTAAAGCTGCATTAAGGGTGAGTGGATCAGTTTTTTCAGTATTTCTACTGAAATGGGCACTTCTGGTTTTGCTTACCATTCACCGTTTTCTTGCAGGCCTTGTCGAAAACACTTACGGTTGATGAACTGTTTTATCTGAGGGAGCAGTTTGCTTTACTAGAACCTAGCAAGAACGGAACGATAAGTCTAGAAAACATCAAATCGGTAAGTTTTCTACCTTCGGTCGTGTTTTAGTTTATTTTCTGTTATGCGTTGATTATTATCATGACACTGGCTCGAACTCTCTGTGTTAGGCTCTGATGAAAATGGCAACAGACGCAATGAAGGATTCGCGTATACCTGAATTCTTAGCACAAGTAAGAGCTTTATGTTGGACAATTTAATGTTTGAATCGCACAATTTGACTTGGGAATTGAATCTTTTTGGACTATCTATAGCTGAGTGCTCTTCAATATAGAAGAATGGACTTTGAGGAGTTTTGTGCAGCGGCATTGAGTGTTCACCAGCTAGAAGCTCTTGATCGATGGGAACAACACGCTCGTTGTGCTTATGAGCTTTTCGAAAAGGAAGGAAACCGACCCATCATGATCGATGAACTGGCTTCGGTCCGTTCTTTTATTATTACACAATGTAGAGGAAATCTGTGTTGAATTTGAAGTCTTTGAAAAATGTTCTAATTAACTCATCGGTTAAACTTATTTCAGGAACTCGGTCTTGGTCCTTCTGTACCGGTTCATGCAGTGCTTCACGATTGGCTTAGGCATACCGATGGAAAGCTTAGTTTTCTGGGGTTTGTGAAATTGTTACATGGTGTGTCTAGCCGCACTATCAAAGCTCATTAGAAGGGTTTAGAAAGTTCCGAATATTTATGTGATTTGTCTGAGATCTCTTCTCTCCCCAAGAGCTTTGGACCAAATGGGTTATAATATGTGGCTTTGGTTTTTGTAATGAAAGCTGAGAAGAAGAAACAAAAAAAAGAGTGTAGCCAAAAAGAGAAGTGTGTGTTAGTTTGTAGAGGGATTGAGGGCATTTTCGAAATTTGGTTAACTTATGAAGATTGATGATGTTTATGACATTACTTCAAGATTTGGATTTTGACACAAATCTTATTCTCCGATTGTTTCTCTCTTTCTAATTTTTGATTATTAAACTTTTCCAAATATAGATTCTCTAACTTCTTCGAGTTTTATTCATTTAATCTTCGACTTTAAACATGATCCATTTAGATTTAATTTTTTGACATGTCATAGCCTAAGCTAATGAATTATGTTAGTGTTCGTTGTTGGATTGTATTACCATTCGGACTCAAATCCACATATATATATATATTTATTTTTTTGTTAAAATGTGAAATCATATTAATCAACAAAGAAAAAACATTTACGTAGTTTTAGACTTGATTGGCCAGAAATTAAATTGAGAAGGCTAGAAAGAAAAAATAGCCGGGAAGTCAAAAAGCAGAGCACAATAGAATAAAAATCAGAGAGATGAGCCATTCACGCCTCAGCGAGAAGGGAGAACACATACTGAAGACCATTTTTGAAGCAGAGTGTTTGCAGGTGTATCTCGACCAACTACATGGGAAGAGAGACGATTCCGGAGCTGAGTATCGACGGAACGAGCCAAGAGGAGTGGAGAATGTGGAGGTCGGAAATGCCGTCATCCATTTCCTTCTCGCTAGATTCCATAAATCACCGCTTGAAAACTCAGTTATATATATATATATATATATATATATATATAATATATTGCAAATCAATAAAACTAACACAAAACCGGTCCTAATAATTGGCGGAGCCAGAAAATCTATTCACCGGGATCATAAAAAAAATTAATAATATTTTTTTAAATACTATGATAAAACCATAAAAATGTCATCACAAATACAAATTCTAAAGATGGACTCTACGATCACTCATGTTCTAGCTGATTGAAAAAAGAAACGAAGGAGAAGAAGCCAAATCGTTTTTAGGTTTTAACAAAATATACTAATCGTGGACCTTTATGGTCCATTAGTTTGAATAAAAATATGAAAATTAAATATTTAGAAATATGTGACAAATTTAATAGCTAGGCTTTTCTATATGTAGTTTCGCGTTGGCAATCTCAACCTTATATTATTTATTTTCACGGGTGGTCTAATTTGGTTTTTCATTTTTTTCATTTATAGTTTCTTTTTCACGGGTCATAAAATATTAAACTATAAACCCGCGTATACGCGGATCCTAATCTAGTTGTTTATAAACCATGTAACATCTTCTTTTTTTTAACTGCCAATGATGAAATCATTTAACAAACTCTCTTTGTTCATCAACTCTATTATGGTATCAGAGCTTTTCTTCTGCTCATTTTGGTGATTTCATCTTTGTTTCTTCAATTTCTTTCGCATAATCATTTTTTGGCAAAAATGGTTAAGAAATGGGGGAAAACGATGCATATATGTTTGCAATTTATGTTTCCTGCGAATATCTCTGAAACTTGATGCATTTAATTCATTGTTTTAAACCGACTTTCTCATTGTTTACTCGCAACCAAAAGCCTTATTTTTGCCTTAGCTCTACTTTAATCTCACAAATTTGTAGTGTAATTTTGGTCTATGTGGATTCATTCGATACCTAAATACTAATGAGTAATGTCAACCAATAGTTATTTTGGGTAAAACCTTAGTGTATCAGTTTCTCACAATCTAATGGTTCTCTAGGATTAGAGTCTTCAAATGAAACTGTGAATTTACTTGATGTTTAGGAGAAATGGTGTTTTCTCTTGTTGGTAGGTAATAGAAATGGTGCCTTGGTTTCGATGTTGCAATATCTTGAATTGATTGCTCTTTACAAAAGTGTTTCCCACTTTTGGTCTTGTCAGCTTGCAGGGTCTAGCTATGGTAATGCATAAGACTCATGACACCTCTGTCTTTGATATGCTCAAAGAAGATATGGAAGTTGCTAGACAAGGAAACCGAGTAACCGAAGAGAGAAACATACAAGTCTTGATCGGCCAAATGCATATTGTGAAGGTAAAACCGATCAATTGCAGAATTATCCTAAATTTCCTTCTTGTTTGTTTTGGTCCTTTTGAAAAATCTTCAAGTATACAGAGGAATAATGTGGATTGTTGTATGTACTTATGGAGATTGGTTTAAAACCTCATGGTCAATTTGAAGAAGGTATAAAGATATTTCAACAGATGGTTAACGATAACCCGGGAGATTTCGATCTTACCTTTGCCAGGTAAAGTTTATTGATGAAAAGAATGATCTTTGAATCAATAAAGTCATCTCTTAAGTTATCGGGGGCAACGAGTAAAAGGGATCTTTTGCTATTGCACTTTGAAGAAATTGGTGGTATTTGTTTCAGGGCATAACCTATAGCTTAATGGATAAAAAAGAGGAAGCAGCTCAACAATTTGAGGTCTATTGGAGTCTTGTACCTGAAGAATTCCCACAAAAGGGATTTCTTGACGATGTTGCATTGGCTGCTCAAGCCAAATCCCGAGAACGACTCCAAAACACATTCAAAACAAAAGTTACTCAGTTAAAAGACTTGTGCTGCGTTTAGAGTCTTCAACACTTGGGCTTGCTTCAGGATCAGTGTAGATCTGATTGATTATTAGTACAAGAACACAGCTACAGAACATAATCATCCTCTCGAGCAAGTCTTCCACAAAGACAAAGAGTCTTTTTTTTCTCTTTCAAAAATCCACAGTCGAATAAATCCTCACTGTAATTGAATCAAATCTCATGATATTGATTAAAACAAATAATAATACTATGAGATTATCTTTTAATCTAATAATTATAATCTAATGTCTACCAAAAACCAAATACAAAAAACCCAAAATAGGAGCCCACTTCACCAAGGCCATTAACTCGAACTTGGGATGAGGAAACCTAATAGTAATATATTCCGGCTCTGGGACCATCTCTACGTGGAAAGGAGTTGCTATCTCATTCCAAAACAGAGCAGACATGTAAATAAGCTTTATATCGCTCATGTATCTCTCTAGATCTCTCCACACTTTCTCTAGCCTCTTGTACTCTTTCAGCATTTTCCTAACTTGTTTCACGTCCTGTCTGGATCCTCTGGCTATGTCCTGCATCCGCGCGACACCCATCTGCTCTGGCTTTGGTCCATCAAGCTTTGCCACATATTGTAATACCGTTGTCTGTCATAGAGTCCATTATCGTCTTGAACCGCCTGATCTGCGTGGGGCTTAGTTGTCTCTTGTATGATGGAAGTCTAGAAAACATCTACAAAGAATTGGAAGAAACCTTACGAGTCAACTACGTTTCTATGATTTGCTAGAACTTAATTAATTGAACATATAGAGATGAAATCATACCTTGTAAATTGGGCCTTGATAATATTCTTGCATTTTTCTCAATGTGCATTTAAGCATGACCACGGTTACGGTTAATGCGGTTAAGGTAATTTAACCACCGATTATGGTTATAAATTTTTTTTAACCTTAACCTTAACCGTTTAACATACGGTTAAAATGGTTATGGTTAAATACGAGTCCGGTTAATACGGTTACGGTTAGATACGGTTACGGTTACCTAATGACAATAAATGGTTATTGTCATGATTTATAATTAAATAATTATAATTTTATAAACTAGAATAATAATAAATAAAAATTATCTATTTTGACGAATGACGATGACCACTATGTTTACAGTTTTTTTTATTTAGCTCTATTATGAGATTTAGCTTTTTTTTTTTTTTTGTATATGTGAACTTTAAATTTGAAATTTTTTGTTTGCTTCCCAAATATTTAGAAAATCAAACATTGTGAAACATAGAGAGTATATTTCTTCATAAAAACTGTTTTGTTAAAATATTTTTTATATTTGTTAGAAAAATATTAATTAGTCTAGCACGTTTAAGTTCTAATTAATATTTGTATTTGTTAGATTTGCATTTGCTATTGGTAAATTGATTATATATAAATTTCTTTGAATTTTTAATTTTACATAACTAATTATAATTATTAGTATATATAATTTTATTTTTAAAACGGTTACGGTTAAAATTTTACGGTTTAACCTTGCAGTTAACCAACGGTTTTGATACGGTTACAGTTAATTAACGGTTACGGTTAATAATTTTTTTAACCATAACCAATATATTTTTACGGTTAACAGTTACGGTTTTTAACCGTCTGACACGGTTACGGTCTGGTTACAGTTTAAAAACGGTACGGTTACGGTCCGAAATATGGTTACGGTTCCATTTTGGTCATGCCTATGTGTATTCACTCGTAGGATTTTGATTCTGATCTGGTGACAAAGAGTGTCAGAAATCATGAAATAAACAAGAGACCAAAATCAAAGTGGAGGAGTTCATTTGCATACCAAAGAGACGCTTGTGTTGATCATTCAGACTCATCTTCTTCCTCAAAGATTATTTGGGCAGAGGATCGAGTAAAAAAAAAAACTCTCTCTTTGCCTATGCCTCTGTCTGTGTTTTTTGATCCTGAGTATTTATTTGTTGTGTTCTTGATATTGAGATATTTTGCTAGGTTTGGTATTTGTAAATAATAAGAGACGACATTAAAAAATAAAAATGCATGTTTTTAAAAATATCAAGGTAATATTTAAATTAGAAAAAAACCAACAAAAAAAACTAGAATATGAAAATCCAAAACATAAGTAAAAACAAGGAAAATAGATGTAATCGAGCTACATCATCAAATCACATCAATTAAATAATATGGCATATTGATAACAATGAATTTTCCCAATAAATAATCCCAATAGATCTTCAGAACATCACCTTCCTGGACATCTAATGAATGTTTCATAGTACTCCAAACAACCCAAAAATAAAATTTAGTATTATCAATACATCTCATGGTAACTGTATAAATCGTCTTCAACCAAGTCGTAGACTTGCACCTCGATACCGTTTTGCAAATTCTCATTTGTAACGCCATTCATCTTTGTGAGAACAGACATTACTTGTTCTTTCGGTAATTCACATTACCAACAACATCATTCTTTAATAGCTTTTTGATATGATCATAGCCGGGTCAAGTCGAAAGTTAGTAAAATAATCCATCTTACTAAATTTTTTAACCGAATATGATTTTGAAAGTAGAATAATACTTGTAAATTTCTCCATCTTCTTATATATAGGAGGCTTAACCTATAATAGAAATTTGTCTAAATCTTTAGTTTTTCCTTAGAACTCCAGAAATTGAAAGGTAGACTCGGGAAGAAAACTTGCTTTCATTAATAAATTAATAATTATTTCAGCCTATTGGCCCACTAAATATTCAAAATTATATTATTTTCTAGAGTAAGAAAACCATATTTATTTTATTTTATCAAATTTAGATTATATGCACTCCCATAATTATTTTCAAAATGTTCCCATTTCTCTCTCTTTGGGATGTATTATTGCCTATTGGAGCCCACTTTCCCACTCGTCTCAATTTTTAAAGTCTGGGTTTTTAAGAAAGAGATCTCCGGTTGTAATTATTTTCAAAGTTTCTCCCTTTCTCAGTCTCAGTCTCTGAGCGGAAGCTAATGGGCGTGAAGTATCTTTGGGATGTATTAGAGCCTTGCAAGAAGACTTACCAACTGGATCATCTTCAGTGAGTTTGTTGCTTCGTTTCAATTTCACCTCTATTTAAAGTCTGGGTTTTTAAGAAAGTTTTGACGAGATGTATTGCTGCAGAAACAAAAGGGTATGCGTGGATCTCTCTTGTTGGATGGTGGAATTGCATAAAGTTAACCAATCGTATTGCGCCACTAAAGAAAAGGTTTATCTCCGGGGACTCTTTCATCGCCTCCGAGCCCTAATTTCCCTAAACTGCTCCGTCATTTTAGTCTCAGGTAATTCAGCGTTATTTCGTTGCTGGGTCTGTTGTTGAGTAATGGTTGTAGCACAAGCATAAGTCAGTTCTGAGTTATCTGTTTTGCCCCATCAATTTGTGTCATTTCGCTGCTTTGTCTGTTGTTTTGTATTGTTGAGTAATAGCACAAGCATAAGTCAGTTCTGAGTTATCGGATCCTTTGCGCATAACTTGACTTGTAGATGGTTCAATTCCTGGGATCAAAGTACCAACTTACAGGCGTCGATTAAAATCAAGATTCGAGGTACAATGATGCCAAAAGTGCTTTTATCCTTGCATAGGATGCGGAGTTATTTTTTCGATTTAATGCTTTATTGGTTCAGCCAGGTCGCTGACGATGCCGTTGTGCCTGGAAAAGAGACTTCACTCAAAAGAAATATGAGGTCCGAGTTCTCGTGTATGATTAAAGAGGCCAAAGTGATTGCTTCAACACTGGGGATACTTTGTTTAGACGGGTAAAAGTGAAAAACTTTACTCACTATGACACTTTGTTTTGAGTGTTTTGCAACTGTAAAATCATATTGATACACAGATTCTCTTCTCTTTCAAATGCAGTGTTGAGGAAGCTGAGGCACAATGTGCTCTGTTAAACTTGGAATCCTTATGTGTAAGAAACATTTCGCAGCTTTAGTTAGTTTCTTGTTCGTCACGCTCTTAACTCAATAGTCAATAATAATAAATTATGGTTTTCATGATCATCGATAGGACGCCTGTTTTAGCTCTGATTCAGATATTTTCCTTTTTGGCGCAAAGACTGTGTACAGAGAGATATGCCTTGGTGAGTGTAAGGAGACTCTTTAGGTGTTTTCTTTTTTCATCCGATTTTGTTAGTGGTATTAAATATGGCCTAATAATCTGCCAATGAACTAGGTGAGGGAGGTTACGTTGTTTGCTATGAGATGGAAGACATCAAGAACAAACTTGGGCTTGGACGGAACTCATTGGTAACTTAACCAGTCTCTTTTAGTCATTAGCTTTACATACTTAACCCTGAACTTTCATTTCACGACGCTGCACCGTGTTATTATAAGATCGGCAAAAGCATCACTGATGAATGCAGACTTGCAAAAGGTGGCCTCTGGTATTTTGACCTACAATGTTTTCTCGATGAACTCATGTGATGTAGATGCTATGTATATCTATGGTTCCCCAGCAACATTGTAGTTTTATGGGATCAATTCCTTTTAGTTGCATTAGAAGACGAGAAAAACGGCTACTGATTGTTGTCTATAATTTCGTTACATCATAACCTTTTTACCTGCTCTTAAGGTGTTTGCTAAGTTTCATCATTTTACAAGGTCACTTATACTGTTATACAATAATTTCTTCGGTGTGGTTCCAGATAGCTCTGGCGCTTCTGCTTGGCAGTGACTACTCTCTGGGAGTTCGTGGTATTCGTCAGGTGTGTTGTTAACTGAAGCTCTTAAACCATTATCTAGTTTGCATATTATATAAAGAGTTGAGTTTTTAACAGACTTATGGTTGAGTTTCTTCTGTAAACAGGAGAAAGCTTGCGAGATTGTTAGATCTGTTGGAGAAAACGTTATCCTTGAAAAAGTTTCATCAGAAGGACTCTCCTTTGTGAAGAAGCCGAGAAATTCAAAGAAGCAAGTTAGGCCTCCTGTGTGCAGTAAGAAGGGGACCTTACCCTTGGTGGTTATAAATGGTATTTGAAGCAACAACTTCTTCAGTTATATGACATGATTTGCTTATGCAGTTAGTTGCTTTTGGTGTATTTCCAAGAAAATGTTTTTCTCATAGAAGTTCTTTCCGAAATCGGAACTTGGCTTTAGGAAGTAATCATGATCCAGAAGGACTGGAACAGATCAAAGAGGTGATTGATGCATTCATGAATCCCAAGTGCCACCCAGCAGACTCTAATACAGTTTCCAGGTTAATCCTTTTTTTACATTTCTTTTGTTGTCAGTCCTGTAATGATAGTTCTGCTCCTAAATACACCTATGCACGTGCATATGTCCATCTTTTGTAGCAATCATCTGCCACAAGGAATCACCGGTTTTGTCCTGAATTAAGTCATTGTTTTGCAGTTTCTACATGTAAAGGTTCTAACTATTAGTGCTGCTTGTTTGTGTTAAACTGACAACTTAAAACAAACAAGAGAGCAAAAAGGAAATTGCAGATGGGATAAAATGCTTATAACAGGAATATCTGTTAACTCTGGAGATTAGTGATATAAATTTAAATTCTGGTTTTGCAGGGCTCTGGCTGAATTCTCTTTCCAGCGCACCAAGCTTCAGGAGATATGCCATCAGTTCTTTGAGTGGCCCCCTGAGAAAACAGGTATTACTTTGAATTTTATATGTATTTCTATTACTTGTAGTTTGCATTTGCAGACATTGTTCAGAGACAAATGTGGAACCTAAGTTCTTCTTTCTCTCTATCTTTCTTTTAGATGAATACATACTTCCTAAAATTGCTGAAAGAAATCTGAGAAGGTTCGCTATTCTGCAATCAAGATCAATTGAGGTTGGCGTTAACCTTCCTCTCCACAAGGTACCTTTCTTTCTCTCACTGCAAGTTATTTGCTATAGATTTTAGTTCCCCAGAATCATGTCTCGGACTCTGGCTATTGAGTTCAGGAACCACGTGTAGTCAACCGTGGAAGCAACTGTACATATCGGGTTTTACGTTAGAATTTCTACATGACAGTAATTCACTAGACTCATACGGTACATACAAGTTTACAGATTGGTAAGGGAAGTTGTTTTGATTCAGAGATAAAATTTTGTTATCTCAAAAGTTCGTCTTGGTTCTAGCGTTTTTTTTCCGGAGATATTGGTAAATATGAACAATTGGTTTCGTTTTGAGTTTAGAGAAAATTAGCAGCTTGAAGTTAACTGGCTTTCCCTTACATCATTCATTTGGAACTTAAACAAGAACTTGTCTTAACTCTTGCCAGAAACAAAATATTCTTCTGCAGCCGCAGGTGCCAGAGAAGTGCCCCGTGTCTGAAATCATAAAGACTCGCAAAGTACAGGGACGAGAATGTTTTGAAGTCTCATGGAATGACCTAGAAGGGTTAGAGACGTCCATTGTTCCTGCAGATCTTGTAGAAAGGTAATGATAATGATTATAATCTGAGACATTCACTATCATTTACTCAAGGCTGGAAAATAAAGTTGACTAGAGATCTGAAACTTCATAGATCTACTTATGCAGCCAAATGCTACTATTTATCTGTAGACCACCACATAACTGGTTGGTTGGTTCGTTGGTTGGTTTACATTGAATAACTGGTCCTACAATTGGTTTTGCCTATTTCAGGGCTTGTCCTGAGAAGATCATAGAGTTCAAGGAGAAAATGGAAGCAAAGAAGAAGAAGCCGAAGCCAAAACAAAAACAACCTAAATCGATACAGAAAGAAACAAGTTCACCGACCAAATCTTCTTCTCTTATCGAACTCAGCCTCAAACTCCAGCACATTGTTCTCAATTCAACTTCTGTAGTAGCTACAAGCACCATAGAAGAAGCAGAGCAAGGGACAGAACAGCAAAACCCCAAGAAACATAATTACTTGTATCTAATCGATTCTCCTGCTAAAGAAAACTCCAATACTAATTGGTCGGCCATGGATAGATTCGGTGTTGGCCCGAGTTCTTGTTCATTGTATCCGGAAACAGAAGTCATTGATCTGATAAGCCCTTGTCCTGAAGCTCGTTCACGGAGTATGTCAAGAAGTTATCAAGAGCAGAAGAGCCATGATCAAAAACTTGAGACTGTGATTGAGCTGAGTGATTCAGAGACAGATGATGAAGAACATTGCAGAAAAAGCAGAGAGCTTAGGATGTTTCTTGAAAATATTAGGAAAGATATTATCCTCTGAACAAAAAGAGGACGATAAACATTTACGATGAACCGCAAATTATTGAACCGCAAAATCATTTTTTCCCCTTTATTCACCATTTTTGCCAAAAAAATGATTATGTGAAAGAAATAAAAGAAACAAAGATGAAATCACCAAAATGAGCAGAAGAAAAGCTCTGATACCATAATAGAGTTGATGAACAAAGAGAGTTTGTTAAATGATTTCATCATTGGCAGTTAAAAAAAAGAATATGTTACATGGTTTATAAAAAAGATCCGTGTATACGTGAGTTTATAGTTTAATATTTTATGATCCGTGAAAAAGAAACTATAAATAAAAAAATTGAAAAACCAAATTAGACCACCCATAAAAATAAATAATATAAGGTTGAGATTGTCGAAACTACCTATAGAAAAGCCTAGCTATTTATTCATTTTGATTAACCTATTTTTATTATATTTATTTAGTTTTTAATTCAAATTTATCACATTTTTTAAATATTTAATTTTCATATTTTTATTCAAACTTATGGACCATAAAGGTCCACAGATCCCTCCGACGAAGAAGCTTTTAGACTCTGGTATGGAATTTTATCGCTGTCGAACTCGATTCTCGTATGGTTCTTGAGTTTCTGAGCCACTTTCAAGAAACTTCTCATATGAAGTTTTTGTTTTGCTATAAATTCTATTTCTCAGCCAAATCTGGGTTTTGAACAATTCCAAGTTTAGTTGTTTCACGCATTTTGTTGAATCTTTTTAATGTGATATGTTGAAAATTTAATTTGCGGAATCCATTAAACTAATTGATTATAATATGTTTAATGCAGGGCCGACTTAACTAGTGGCGTGATCGACCCCGGGCCCATGCCAGTTTTTTTTTAAAAAGTTTTGGTTTAGATATTTAATAATTTTTAATAAATATATATAAAATGAAATCAGTTTTACAACAACAAAAAATTTAGATATATATATTTTTCAATTTTCAGAACCAAATTTCTAAAAATCTCATATAAAATAGTTAAAAATGTGATATGTTTTTAAAAAAAATTCAAACCAAGGGTTATTTAACGGGTTAAAAAAATATGATATGTTTTCCAAACGACGTCCCTCTTTGCCATATCATCGATACAACCAAAGGTTATATAGTGGATTGACACAGATTTAATTGACCTGCATTTTCTGCAACTTGAGAGTAGAATTTCAAAAAAAACTAACTCGAGCGTTGATTCGCATAAAACCCTTTTTTATTTATGTAAATAGCTAAAAAAAAATTATTGCCTAAAGTATTGAGCCGGCTATGGTTTAATGCTTCATTGATCGTTTAGAAAAAATCGCAGGTGGCTTGCAGGAAAGACGAACAAGTTGTTGGAATATGGGAGAAAAGCTATATTCTAGGGCTGGGCAAAATACCCGGAACCGAAGAACCGAACCGAACCCGACCCGAAAAAAGGGAACCGAACCGAACTCGGAACCGACAAAATACCCGAACGGATCTTAGACTCGGATACCTGAAGAACCCAAACCGAACCGAGAACCGAATGGGTACCCGAAATACCCGAAATATAATTATATACCCAAAATATTAATTATATTTAGACTTGATATAACCCAATTACCCAAAATTATAATTATAAAACCCAAAAATATCAATTATTGTTAAACCGAAATAACCGAAATATCTAAAATAATAAAAAATTTGAAAATTCTTAATTATATTTGTCAAAATTTAACCAAATTTTAATCAAATTTAGTATTTTTTTAGGTTTTTCCTATATTTCGGGTATCCGGAACCGACCCGAAAATACCCGAACCGAACCCGAACCCGAACCGAATTTTATAAATACCCGAATGGATCCTTCAACCCAATACATGAAAGACCCGATACCCGAAAGAACCGACTCGAACCCGAACGGGTACCCGAATGCCCACGCCTACTATATTCTATGTGATGAAAGGAGAATTCGGAATTACAAGTTGCAACTCGAAAAGTGTATCCAACCGTTTTTTTCCTTTTATTTTTGTGGTGATGCTTTTTCTTTTGATGAGCATTGAATTTGGAATTACCTTCATTGAACTGTTTTAGCTTACGAATGGTTTATTGCTTTTCATGAATATTACTAATGGTTTACGTGAAAAGGATTATTGAGGCCTTGAGAAACTGGATTTTTTTACCTAGTCAAGATGTTTCATAAAAGTTAAACATAGAGTAAAAACTCAAATGATTATGCAGTAGAACATTTTTGATGTAATGACTGATGGCTGAGAAATTATTTGGTTCTACTCGATCAACTTCTGCAAGGAGTTTCTCAATCTGACCATTCATTGATGTGAGCTTAGTGTTTGATGACTTACTTTTGTGTTAAAACGACATGTTTGTGTGGAGAAATTATAGAAGACATGTTTATGCATACAAATTATAGTGGATATGTTTGTGTGGACATGTTTCTATGAACATTTTGATTTTATTTGCATAGTATAGGTAGTTTCTTTGAGAGTTATGTGATGATAGATTGACCAGTTCCCTCTACAGCAGAACCTGAAGTCGTATAACATATCGAAATCAATTTTTTGCAGTTGCGAGAATCAGGAGGAGCCGCAGATTCAGAACAATGTTCCAGAAACTGAAGAAGGATTTACAAGCGGTGTTTAGTGTACTCTCAGAAATTTGTGGTTACGAAAGAGGACGATGCTTTGTTTTAGATGATTTTAATTCATATAGGTTTTACAAATAAGTTGAAATGAAACTACAAAAAGTGTATTAAATCTTTTGATGTAACCATCTTAATCTCCATTTAGGAAAGAGGACGATGCTTGTTTGTAGATGATTTTGAATTCTTTAGCGTTGACAAATATGTTCAAATGAAACTACTAAAAAAATTTCGAATCTTCTGAGGTTTTCGATTGTGTCCACGATATGTTGTCTATAATTTGTCATGTTCACATCATTTGTAAACCATACATTGTCCACGATATGTAGTTCACACTCACTAGTCCACATATATTTTATATTACATATACACTAATATTTGTGGACAACGTGAGTGTGAACAACGTATCGTGGACAATGTATTGTGTACAACGTACAGTTTACAAGTGATGTGAATAGATGATTCGATTTGAAACACTAATCACGGCTAAATGATTCGATTTGAAACACTAATCACCATGAAGTATGAATATCCACCAGAAACAAATGATATAGTATTGAATTATGCAATTTACATCAAGAGTTATGTAATGTTGGCTATGGTCCTATGAATCCAACAAAATCATGTATTGAACAAAAGCATCATATTTTTTGTTTACTAGATTTTTCGTGAAAGAAACATGTATTAGACTATTGTAACATGTATTAGACGAAGAGACTATATCTCATGTCCATGATATATATCTTGTTCTTCAAAGTGTTCGATACATTGTTCACCATCTACTGGAATCCATTCACGATCTCATGTCCACGATATCTTCTCCATTAGATCCGGTGATTCGTTTAGATACCTTCTCTGAGTGTTTCTTTTTCTACTATATGAGAATCAATTCACAACAAGCCCATCTCGATCATCCAATCAACCATTAACTTAATCAGGCATTGATATTGACAGAACAACAGTGATTTAACAAAGGAACTATAGCCTCTGTACATCATCAAAATCTCAATTGCGTCTCTCAGAAGATCAAATTTCAGAGAATAGAAACAACAATTGGTCGATCAAAACATACGGCGAAAGAGTACATGTGCCTCCATCACCAACAATAACGAGCTTGAAGCTAGGATAATTGACGGTTCACTGGTTTGGTAGAACGGCGGTATTCTCACTCGTCGGAGCCGTTTTCTCCGATGAGATATAGTCTCTTCGTCTGTTCTTGCCGTGTTGTTCATCGGATCTTTAGGCTTATCCGGCGTCATGGCGTAACGAGAGATAAGACTTTTTGTTAAGTCAGAGGGCATTATGGGATTATCAATTTATCTAAAGTGGTAAAAGTATTCCCCAATAGTTAGAAGTGTGATACGAAAGTGTATGTAATTTAACTCATATATTCGTTGCCTAAAAGAGATACGAGAGAACAAAGTATTGAAGAAAAAAAAAACTTATGGGATTAAACATGTGTTGTTTATAACAAAGAAGAAAGTTCTAACCAATAAACTAATTTTTATAACTATAAATGCTACCCCATATATAAAAGTAAAATATAAATATAGTAATTTTGGTATGGTGATTTTTGGATTTTGACCAAAGGCTAGTGGTTCAGAGAATATAATGTTTTAAAATTTTCAAATAGTATTTACACTAACTGGTTACATTAGATTAATTTATAAATCAGAAAAACGAAGTGCATAAGACTGATATGGTAATAGTTAATAGAAGAACTGATATGGTTTTAGGTTTAACGAAATCATTCTACTATTTGAGTTGTTCATGATCCTTCTCTAAAGTTTACACATAATCATTCAATAAATATGGTTATACGTTTTAAAATTTCTTCCAACCTGTATTATTTTACTATTTTTAGTAGAAACTTTTGCAACTGTCATACACCTAGTAAACATCTTCTAAGGATGGATCAAACTGTAATTAGTAATTACTACAAACAAGCGGATCCAGTTGGAAAGTTTCGGAGCTCCGACTATCTTTAAAGTTTACGTAAAACAAAAAACAAAAACAAAAACTGCTTTTTGAAATTCACATGGCGTACGAGAAGGAGATCATCGATATATGTAGCTTGGATGAGGAAGATGAAGAAGAAGAAGAAGAAGAAGATGATATCGATGACGAGAGTAGTGAAGACGAGGAAGAAAATGACGAAGAAGAAGAAGAAGAAGAAGTAGATCGGAGTTTGAGGTATTTACGTATTTCGCGATGATATATTTTTCTGATTAATTGTAGTTTTTGATCGATTCTGGATTTATTCGACCAGTGGGGATGATAGCGAATGGAGCGAAGAAGATGATTCTACAGATTCGAATTCAGATTCAGATTTTGATGACGAAGACGAAGAAGACGGCGAGGAAGAAGATCATGACGAGAATGAGGAAGACTCTCTTGTAGATAAAGTCACTCGCCTGCTCAAAGGTTTATCAATTTAGGGTTTATGAATCTTAAATTTGTTCACACTTGCTTCTTCTTTTTTTGCATCAATTTCTTTATTCGTTTGTAACAATTCATTAATAAATTCTTCTCTGTATATAACGATAATCATTTTGTAGAAATATTTTGCTCATAATTTTTGGGAAATCATTGTATTTGGAATGTGAAAATAGTCATACACTACAAGAAAACAAGACAAATTCTGATGGATTTTCGACGCAATAAAAAGCCGTCGGAAATAGGCAATTACTTGCAGCCATTTTTGTTTGTTCTATGTTCTTTCTTTCTTTTCTTTTGTTGTTGCATTTTCCTAAGGGAAACAGCTCATCTTTGGCCAGCATTTTGTGTTTGCATCTATCTCTCTGTCTCTATTGGTAAAATTTCCGCGGTTATAAAATCTCCTTCTTGTGATCTTACCGGCTTCGATTAGGAAAAGATAGGAGCAGAGAAGCAGTTTATCTAATAAGATAATCTCTTGTTAAGGTAAATGATACTGTTACTAAACATGCTCTTTACTTGATGCCAGAGATGCCGAAAATTTGTTTCGAAAAGGAGGATTTTGTTCTCTTCACACTTATGTATAAGCTTCATAAGAGAGTTGTAACTTCTCTAATGTCCTATTTGTGGCCTAGTTTCGTTCCTTCATGCAAAACAAGAACACTTAAAGGACCTCTCAGTGTGTTCTTGATATTATCATTACCCTTTTTTTATTCTAGGAAGGTAAAAAAAGTTTCAAGACTCCTTATAGATATTCTCTTGATGATGATTACTGATTGTCATCAAAGTTTCACTCTCTTCTGTAAAAAAAAAAAGGATTCGGAGAAGTTCCTCGACGTGACAACACTTAAAGGACAATTGCCTCTATTTAACCTCTATTTAAGGGGGTCTTTTTTTATTTGTGATCGGACCTTATGTCCATTCACATGACTTGTCGGATCCTTTCTTGTGTCCTGAATTTGAACACGAAGTCACTTGTACCCTTTTAAACTTAAACCACTAGAAAAATTCAAACCTTACCCGACAAGACCAATCATACCAAAAGTCACTCAAAGTAAAAGCCAAATGTGTTATGATATGAGGTTGATAGATCATTCACACCAATCATAAACCAACCCTTTAAATTTTAAAATACTTAATTACATTCCAAATGCAAGAATATATACGTACATATCAAATGATCACACATACGTACCATACGACTTACAAGAACATTGAATAGAAACAGAAACCGGAAGATCAATCAAATCATACTTTAACTACTAGAATCTTGTGTTTGATGGTCGGATATCGAGTTCGTGAGTCCAAGCTCTTCGGTCTTGAACATGGAGGCTCCAATATGTTTGAGCCAATACACCAGGATCCATTCCCATCACTCCCGAGCTTTCGCCTTCTCCTTCTCCTTCTCCATCTTCATCTTCGCCTCCACCGTTGAATGAATGCTCTGCGACCATTCCTCTAGGTGGGATGTTTATTTCTCTGAAGAAATAGTTTCCCAGAGATAATTAGGTTTATATCTATTGGTTGTTCCAAACAAAACAAAAAAGGTTTATATCTACCCAATACTATTTCTTTTTTTTAGATACTCAAATGTTTAATGTCTTTACAGTGTGGACCGTTGTGGTGTGGGGACTCTATTAAAAGTTCTTCACTTTTTTTCATCTTTGATTCGAGAAATAGACCGAATATAGGCTAATGATTCAAAGAATGGTTTCCATTTGCAAATGAATAAATAAATAAGAAATGGAGCCACAAATGTGATATGTTTACTGTGAATCTCGAATCGTTTAAAACTTTTTTGTGATAAAGTAGTTCGATAAAAAAAAACGTGTTTCTTTATTTGCGATTGTAAATAAATTCATTCTTTTTGAGGTAGAATCTTGTCGGTTTGGATCGGAATATTGCCGTTTGTGGAAGGTATAAAAAGTTAAAAACACCTTTTTGGACAGATATTGTGGTTCTAATTTCATCTTCTTTTCTTTTTTTCGATAGATAGTTTAAAAACTTATATATATATATATATAATTGGAGGAAAATAATCATATAGTAACGTACCTTGGAGGTCCAACCACACCATCGATGATAACATGAGCCACATGTATTCCAAAAGCTTGATATTCTCTTGCTAAGCATTGAGAGAGTGCTCTCAACGCAAATTTCCCACAGCCTTTTCCAATTTCAAATATTCTTTAGTGCTATTTTTAACCCAAATTTTAAATGGACAATAATAAATAAATATTTGAAATCTTGAGAAATTTACAGAGTTCGGAGAAACCAGCAACGCCATTCAATGACGCCGAGCAACCGGTGAAGAGTATAGTTCCTTTCCCTTTCTCCATCATCCCGGGAATTACCTTTTGGTATCAAATTTATACAAATCAAATCAAATAAATAACCTTGTAAAAATAGAAAAAAATATATTTATTAAAAAATGTCGAAATCACTCAATATTACATATACCCTACATGCTAATTAAAGCTTATTCACAGAAAATATAAAAGTATTGTAAAAAAAAAAAAATTAATTATACACTACTAGTACATCAACAAATGATTAAATCTACCAAAATTTTCAAAATGTCGAAATCAGTCAATATTACATGTACCCTACATGGTCCAGCTTACTCACAAAAAAATAAAAACAGTATTTTAAAAATAAATTATATACACCTAGCTAGTAGACATCAACAAATTATTAAATCTATCAAAAACTTCATTGCTAATTACGATCGAAATGATCTTATTTAATTTATTTTAACTAAAATATTATAAGTCTAGTTTTTCTTTCATAACTGGATAAACGAAACACATACTACCATGATACCATATGTTCTAGGTTTCCTTGGCCATGACTAACAAGAACGAATCTTCAACTACTATACATAAGAGCATTTGCATCGGTTAGATCTTCTATATGGGGTCTTATGAATAAAATATTAATAGTTTTAAATAAATTTAATTAAAGTTTTAATCAAAAATAATATTGGATCAATAAAAGAATGACACGTATAAGACACCCTCCTAAAAACGGTTATCGTATAAGATACCTTCTTAACACTATTTATTACTTTTTTATTTTTTTAATTGTTTAATGTGAGACACTCTATTTAGACCCCAGCGATGCAGATGCGATAAAAATTCAAGAAAAAACGTCAGCAATTTCAATTGACAATAAGATTCTAAATACAGAAATAATAAAAAATGAGAAATTAAACATGTTTAGCAACAAGTTCAATTTATTAAAATAAATAAAGGGTATTTGGAAACGAATTCTAAAAATAGTTCTGTTTTAATAGTATATATGATATATATACCTGCTGAGCGCAGAGAAATGCAGCAAAGACAGAGACCGCTAGCGAGGTTTGGAAAGATTGGAAAGGAATGTGGGTGAAAGAAGTTGGATGGTGACTTGTGTAAGAAGAAGAAGAATGATAAGCATTGTACACCAAAACCTCCACAAACCCTAAGGACAACACTCCTTCGAAGGCTTCTCTTACGCTTCTTTGATCCGCACAATCAATCCTTATAGCAAACACTTGCGCTTTCTCTTCTCTCGCTATCTCTTCCGCCACTCGAGATAGCCTACCTGCACAATTTATCCGACCATATATACTGATTGTTTTGTGATTAATATATAAGTTAATTAATGAAATAAGAGAAGAAATTAAGAGGAAAGTAATATAGTATTGAAATTTAAATAGAAACCAGTTAAATGTTTTCCTCATCAATTAAGAGGATGTAGAATGAAAGTGTAACTGTTTCTACTACTTTTGGGGGAAAAAACTGAAAAAAAATATTTTAGCGTAACTAAATTTTTTTTTTTCACTCAAATGGTCCCTAAAAAGCTGGATTCAGCAAGACAATTATTTGTTCTATTTTGTCTTACCAGTCAAACCCATAGTGATGTACTGATTCATGAACCCAAAATTTTGAAGAAAAAAAAATCTGAAAACTTTTTAACAAAATTTACATTCAATTTTCAAAATTAATGCACCTTTTGAATAGAAATTACATACGAAAGCAGATATAGACAGAAAGATAGAAATATGTGTGTGTGTGTGTGAAAAACTTTAGTTGCATTGTATTTTTAAATCTAGCCAAAAAATCATTCTGAAATAATTCCTTTTGATAAATAGTGAATGAAAATTCCGTGGGCACATAAAAAGAAAGAGCACATACATATATTCATATATATATATGGAAATCTGATGTGTATAATTGTTTGTATAGGTAGAGAGAAATGGATTCTAACAAGAAAAGCAAAAAAAGTAAAAAAGAGAGAGAAAAAGGGATCAAACCGAGATCACGGGCGAGAATGGCGACGGTGTAGCCTTCGTGTGCGAACTTACGAGCGACGGAGCGGCCAAGCTTTGGCCCGACGCCGACCACCGCCGCTATACCTTTTCCACCGGAGTTCGAACTCCCTACGTTTCTTATCATCATCGATTCTTTATGATCTTTAGATATCTTTCTATTCTTCACCTTCTCTTTATAGCAACTTCCCTCTGAATTGTGAATAAAAATATGAAAAATAATAATTAACTAAGGAGAAAATAATATTTTAAGTTGTTGACGTAACTCGTAAGGCTTCCCCCTTAACCTAGGCCAACCAGTAAGCTCTCTTTCCTTCTCTATTTAATGAGATTGTGTTGAGAGAGGGAGAAATATTCTTGTGGACTATATACACACACACGCATGTAGACACATTTCTTTGTCATTTATATAATAAATAAATTCATCGACTTTAATAAAATAAACAGTTTCACTTTTCCATAATTTTAGCAATATGAATATATATATACATGTACCTTTATTAACGTATAGCGTCGAATTTTAAGAACATGTCATGTGGAAGAGATTGTAGCAACTAGCAAATATGTTTCGAAAAAGACTAAGGTGGGCTTTTGTAAAAGGTTTTTGCAGTGTATAACCAAGAAAAAAAATTATAATTAATAGAATAACCAAAAAAAAAATTGAAACTGATATTCTGTATATAATATATAATAATATATTTTTACTCTTTCTATTTTCTTAGATCTCTTTTTTTTCTTTTCTCTTCATTTCTCTCTTCTTCTTCGTGACCAATACATTTTTTTTATCCTTTCAATTTCTTTTTCTCCTCTTCCACCGTCGATCTCCTCCGCTGTCGATCTCCTCCTCTTCCGATGCTCGAGTTTCAAAGCAACCTCCGCCATCTCCGATAACCTGACTTTGTAACTTCCGCCGAAGAACACGGTGATTGGAGTCCTGTGGTTGGATAATCAAGTATTGGTCACGCCATCGCTGAGTCCCTCAAACGCCGCCTCGCCACTGAAGGTAAGTCCTCCGACGCCCTCGAATATTCTGTTCTTACACCAAGTTCGCCGCGAGATTTTGTTGTTCTCTATGGATGTGTAATGTCTCCCTGTTCCGTGATTTTTTTAGCTTCACATAGCCTGTCTATTTGGCTTTTATGATGGAGATTCTCTATCTGCCTTTCGTTAATTCGATTGTAGGTTATAGGTTTTTGGTATTGATTGGGATGAACTCAGAGAAGGTCCGCTCAACAATTGTGAAATTGGTTTTGTTAGCTTCACGTAGATTGTATATTTTATCTTTCATGGTGGAAGTTCTCTATTAGGCTTTCGTTAATTCTATTGTAGGTTTTAGGTTTTTGTTAATTCGATGTTACATTTTTGTTAGTTCGATTATACCTCTTCATTAGATGGTTTTGTTAGCTTCACGTAGGTTTTAGGTTTTTGTTAAATCGAATGTAGCATAGTATGACTATGTTTTAATTCATTATACCTCTTCATATGTACATCTTCATTCATTATATATATATATATATATATAGAATGTCTATATATCAATTTCTGTACTTTGTTTTTACTTTGTATGGAATGTCTATATATCATTTGATATTTGGAATTTTGTTACGTAAACGTTTGATTTTTTTGGTTAAATAGAAGTTCTATTTTTATTTTGATAAAAACATAGATGTGTTATGTTACGCATTTGTCTGTTTATTGAGGTTATGAACTTTGTTTGTTGTAAATTTATATATAGAAAATCTATTTCGTAGTCGGAGAGGAATGTATTGGCATGTTGTAAATGACGGTTTAATATATGTAATTTTGCTATTTTCTATTTGCTAATTTCATGTGTGTATAGAACGTATATTCTGAAGAAAACCCATATAGTGATTAGCTTCGGTGCATCGGATCCAAACTTCGTATCAAGTGGATTCTTCCTGTACATCGCTCTAACCAAGAAATTGAAAGCTGCTCCATCACCGGGACAACTGGACTCGGCTTTTCCGTTAACGGCGATCTCTTTCTCGAGCGAATCGAAAAGCTTCGCGTTAGTGGATTCAATGCTTTTCCGTCAAGTAACGCAACGACTTGTTGATTCTTGGCGATGAAACCTCCAGGAGGCACATTGATACAAAAACATGTTGGGGTCGTTGTCTTCTTTGTTGCCTTGTTAAAGAGAAGAGAACGTCTATTTGTATAGAACGTCTATTAGTGTAGAACGTCTATTTGTATAGAACGTTTATTAGTGTAGAACGTCTATTTTTTTATTTCAATATTGGAAACTAATTTATATGTGTATAGAACGTCTATTTTTGTAATTTTGCAATTTGGTTGAGCCTTTTTTCCTTTGTTATTGAGATTATTTTGCTATTTGTTATTGGTTGATGTTAGAGGGGAGTTCAGCACCCCCCGGTTTAACTCGGTTCGAATCGAGACCGGTGCGATCAATACCGGTTTACGACGATTCAGATAAGAGAAGATCAGGCCGAAGTCCGACTGGCCGAATCAACAGTTGAGACTAATTGAGACTATTTTGCTATTTTCTTGAGACGATTTGAGTCTCTTTTCCTTTGGTATGAAATGTCTATATTTTCTTTGAACGCATCACTTTGTGTCACGTGAGCTTCATTTCCTTTGGTATAGAAGGTCTAAAAATTGTTATGTCTGTGATAAAATAAAAAAATAGAGTTGCTATGTTATTGATAAAAATAGATTTTTTACATTATTGGTGACGTTATTCGTGTATGCAAAACAAATTATGTTTGTTTTTCAAAATTTAAATCATGTTAGATGTGAAAAAGGAGTGTTTTTTTGTACTAATATAAACTTGAACCAATTAACAGTATGCGAGTAGCGCAAAAAACAAAAAAATGGGATAAATATAAGTGTTGTCAAAAGATCATAATCAATAGTATATAGTCTTTCTATTTCTAACTCAGTTGAGGGTAAAATTGTCTGAGAGAAACACATTTTGTTACTTACTTAATTTGTCTTTATCCATAGCTATTTTCTTCATAGATTAGTGAAATTTGGTTATTTCACCAATTGTCCCTTTTGTAAATTAAGTGGTTGAGGATTAGTTATTAGTTTCACTATATACATTTTTTTTTTGCATATAGTCGTTGTAAATGGTTTAAACTTTAAAATGGATCCTGGAATAATTAGGATTTCATCGCATAGTTACTTGATTGTAATAAGAAAACATAGAAAAACTTTGTGTGGTATATTGTAATAACGTTTACCGATGTTAGAATTTGATGCGCTGTTACTATATATGATTAACTTTATCCGATCATTGTGATATAAAACCGATCACTACAAGAAAACAAGCATTTTGCAACGAATTTTTGCGACGATTTAATTTCGTTGCAAATTGCAAACCATTTTACGACGCTTTTACGACGATTCTTAAAGACGTCGTAAAATCGTCGCAAAATTGGGACGAAAATTTTCGTTGTAAAATCGTCGCTAATTAGCGACGATTGTACAACGATTACCGATGATGTTACGACGATTATAAAAATCGTCGTAAAATCGTTGTAACTTAGCGACGATTTACCGAGTTTTATATAAAACGTTGTAATATCGTCGTAAAATTACCCACGAATTAGCAATGATTATTATAAGTTGAACTTTACATCGATTTCCCAACGATTAATCAGTTAGGTGAGCACGTTTTAAGTTCACGGTGTTCGGTTTGGTAAACATGTTTAATGTCGTTGTAAAGTCGATGTAAACATTTTTAGATTCGTTGTAAAATCGATGTGAAATCGATGTAAAATCGTAGGTAATTCGATGGTAATGAAAATAAAAATCTATATATAGTGGCTAACTTCATAATAAAAATTTCATATTCAAAAATATTTATTTACTTCTTTCTGACCAACAAAAATATCAATATACGAAATTAGAAGATGGATGTATAATCGTCTTGATTCAGAGGGATCGCTAACAAAGGAGTTCAGTGATGGGGTGGAGGGATTCATGCATCAGGCAGGAAGTATACATAATACGATTATCAGTGGTAAGATGTACTGTCCTTGTGCCAGATGCTTGAATAGGAAATTTGTCATAATCTCGAAGGTGTGGTCGCATATATTAAATAGAGGGTTTATGCCGCATTACTATATATGGTATTATCATGGAGAGGGTCATGGGGGAAATGCAGCTAGTAGTAGTAGCAATTATCAAGCATCGAATTTTGATGAGTCAAATAATTTTAATCAATTTGATGATCATGCGGAGCAGCATGGTGAAGATAATGATAGGATTCATGACATGGTTACAGATGCATTTCATGAAACCGTAAGTACATTTGCACATGATCATCATGATGAGGAACCCAATCTAGATGCAAATTTTTTTTATGATATGCTAGATGCTGCAAATCAGCCACTCTACGATGGATGTAGAGAAGGACATTCTAAATTGTCGTTGGCGGCTAGGATAATGACTATTAAAACTGATCATAACTTAGCTGAAGTTTGCATGGATGATTGGGCTGATTTGATTAAAGAGTATTTGCCGGAGGACAATTTAGCTGCTGAAACTTACTATGAGATACAGAAGCTGGTTTATAGTCTTGGGTTGCCTTCTGAGATGATAGATGTCTGTGTTGACAATTGCATGCTTTTTTGGAAAGATGATGATAAGCTGCAGGAATGTCGATTTTGCCATAAGCCAAGATATAAGCCGCAAGGTACTGGTCGGAGTAAGGTACCGTTCCAGCGGATGTGGTACCTTCCTATAACTGATAGATTAAAAAGAATGTATCAGTCTGAGAGGACAGCTGCATCGATGAGATGGCATGCAGATCATTTGCAAACAGATGAGGAGGTTACTCATCCTTCAGATGCAAAAGCGTGGAAACACTTTAAGACGATACATCCAGACTTTGCTAGAGAGAAACGTAATGTGTATCTTGGTCTTTGGACAGATGGATTTAGTCCATTTGGTATGTCTGGTAGGCAATATTCTTTATGGCCAGTAATCCTAACGCCTTACAACCTTCCCCCAGATATGTGCATGCAAAGGGAATTTTTATTCATGAGTATTTTAGTACCAGGTCCGAAGCATCCGAAGCGTTCCCTTGATGTGTTTTTGCAGCCTCTGATAGAGGAATTGGAGCAGTTGTGGTATACCGGGGTTCGGACATATGATTTTGCAAGGAAAAAAAAATTTACAATGCGTGCGGTGCTTATGTGGACAATAAGCGACTTCCCTGCTTACGGGATGTTATCAGGTTGGACTACGCATGGGCGATTGTCAACTACATTGGAGAATTGTATTACCATATTACCATCTCATTGTATTATGCATTTTTCAAAGAAATTGATCGTGACTTTAGAGAATTGTTCGAAAACGAAAACTCGGTCAATCACAGTAATATCCACAAACTGAATCATTGTATTAATAATCTAACATGTACGCAAACTATATGTTTTACTTATTTTTCAATCTCGATGAATTTATTGATAATTTCATGATTTTAGATTTACGGTAAACATGTAAAGTTGTTTATGCAATGTCGCAATCGACGTTACAGTTTTGTACCTATACCCTAAATCCTAAAACATATTTTGCACATTTCCTCACTAAATCGTTGCAGATTTGCGACGATTTGGCAACGAATTGAGACAAATCGTGGCCAAATCGTCGCAAACTATGAATGTCACAAAATCGATGCAATTTGCGACGATTTGGCCACGAATTGTCATAAACCCTTTGCCCTAAACCCTAAACCCTAGCATATTACCATCTCATTGTATTATGCATTTTTCAAAGAAATTGATCGTGACTTTAGAGAATTGTTCGAAAACGAAAACTCGGTCAATCACAATAATATCCACAAAATGAATCATTGTATTAATAATCTAACATGTACGCAAACTATATGTTTTACTTATTTTTCAATCTCGATGAATTTATTGATAATTTCATGATTTTAGATTTACGGTAAACATGTAAAGTTGTTTATGGAATGTCGCAATCGACGTTACAGTTTTGTACCTATACCCTAAACCCTAAAACATATTTTGCACAGTTCCTCACTAAATCGTTGCAGATTCGTCTCAATTCGTCACAAACTATGAATGTCACAAAATCGATGCAAATTTGCGACGATTTAGCCACGATTCGTCGTAAATTATGAATTTAATTTACCGCGTGTCGGTCAATTAAACTCCCGCGTGGGGTGTGAGACAAATCGTCGCAAAATCGTTGCAAATTTAGCGACGAATTAGCAACGATCTTATTACCTCGATTTAGCGACTACAACTAATTCTATATAATCACACGCTCAGAATTTTTCAAATCACTTTCAAAATTTTCTATAAACTTCTTTCTTGATCATTCCTCCGGAATTCCTTGCAAAAAAAGGTAAAATTTTTTTTTAATGTTTTTCATTTTAATTAATTTAAATAGGAATGGAACAATTTAGGTCGGTAGAAATGGAATCAAATTAGGAAAAATAGCAGACTGCCCGGATGTTTATAGATAGTAATTTTTTTTCATTTTTATGCAGATGGCACATCGTCGTTCACATTACGCTCAGTTTTTGAGAGAGATTGGTGATGCTTCGGGTACCGGGTTGCCCGTTTCTTCTGAGGCTACAGAGACAGATTTCGTCACGCCGACGGAAACACAGAGTACTCTGCCGCCACAACCACCTCAGATTCCGCAACCTGGAGGCCGTGCCCCGGCTCCATATGCACACATGACGGTTCATGATTTGCTTGCACAGCCGGGCCGTCATAGGCTTAGGAGATTAGATCCAGATCATATTGACGTGTCGGAATGGTAATATATATATTTATTTTTTTAACATTTATTATTACATATTTATATTTATTTCTAACAATTCAAAATTTTACAATTTTTTGTTTCAGGTTTGGAGTTGAATCCAAAGTTGGACGGACCGTTTCTGAAATCATCAAGTCCTATTTTATCGAGCCTCATACCAATTTTACCCTGCTCCCGTCACACGTCAAGGAAACATGGTTTAAGATGTTTGCGGTACGTATGAAAAAATATTTTTTTCTCCCATAATTATTTTAATTATATTTAAATATATATTTAATTTTATTTTATAAAATATGTAATTATTTTTGTTTTTTCATGCAGCAAAAATATCACTGGGATCTTTCGCTTCATGGCGAGGTTGAAACTTTATTTCTCGAGAAGGTGAAGTTTCGTATCCAAGGCGTGGTTAGTGAGTGGAAGAAAGCATGGAAGATTTCCGGTGATTTAGCAAAGCCCCTGCACATGGATAAAGCCGTTTGGGACGGCTTGGTGCGGTATTGGCTGGAACCGAAGTCCATCATGATTGCTGAGAAGTGTTCGGCTTTCCGCAACACCGTTGGTTCGGACGGGAAACTGAAGGCTTTGTCTCATACAGCAGGGCAAACACCTTTTGCGGGTGTTCGTCTACAGATGGTAATTAAATTTATTTAAATTATTTAATTTATTTAATTTACTTCGTCAATAGCATAGTTTTTTTCTTTAGGCCGCCGAAGACGGAGGTGTACTCCCTCCGATGACCAAGGTTTTTGAGCGGACGCACCGAAAGAAGGATGGTTCTTTTGTTTCCGAGACTGCCGAGCACATCTTCAATGAGGTGACTTCCAAGGTCACCGAACGAGAGACACAGCTCTCTCAACAGCTATCTCCAGGTGGTTCGTCGGTCATGTCTGGAGGGTTGACCACACCCGATATTGACCGGATCTTCGAGCATGTATATACAATAGTTAGTACTTATTAATTTTTAGTTTTTGATTTTTTTTAAATTTCTAATTGTAAATTTAAATATAGGTTGCCCCTAAGCGAAAGGGGAAGGTTGTCGGGATGGGATCTATTCGAGATGTCTCGGCTGCTTCTTCATATGCTCCGCGACGACGATCGCCAGAAGATGATCCAGTCGTGTTACGTGCCACGATTACGAGTCTTCAGGAGCGGGTTGAGACCGAGTTTATGGCATATCAGGCGAAGATTGCGAGTCTTCAACAGCGGGTTGAACTGGATGCTACGCAGAATGATGAACTCTTCGACATCTTGGCAACAGGGAACCCGACAATGTAGGCCATGCTACGGGAAAAGCGAAGACTCCGAGCAGAGGCAGATGCAGCGGCAGCGGCAGCGACACAGGCAGCGGCAGGCACATCCGGTTCGTCGAGACGTCCCGAAGACGATGTCAATCTCGACGATTACGATATAGTTATTTAGATTATTTTGTTTTTTTTTTTCGAATTCTAAATTTTGTTTTTTTTTGTAACATATTTTAATATTTTTTTCTAATAAAATATTTATTATATATTATTTTTAAAATTTTATTTTATAATTTCGAAATTAATAAAATTTCAAAATTAATAATAAAAATCATATATAGAATCGTCGTTAATTCGATGGTAAACAATAATCGTCGTTAATTCGATGCTAATTAATCATCATAAAATCGTGGCTAATTACAACGATTTTACGACGATTTATTAGCAACGATATTGCGACGATTATTTAGCAACGATTTTATGACGATTAATTAGCATCGAATTAACGACGATAATTTTTTCCCATCGAATTAACAATGAAATATTTTCCTTCGAATTGCCATCGTTTTTACGACGTATTTATATTCGTCGTAATTTCGATGTAATATTTACGACGATTTTACTACGAAAATTTAGCAACGATTTAGCGACGAATTTTTGTCCCTCGTACTTTCGCGACGAATTTACAACGATTTGTTCTTTGCGACGATCAGTTAACGACGATCTCTTTTTCGTCGTAAATTCGATTCAAACCCTCTTTTACAACGATTTCACAACGATATTGTTCGTTGCAAATAGGGTGTTTTCTTGTAGTGGATATTTTAAAGATATCACGAAGCAGCTCATATGTATTTTAAAATTAATTATATATATATATATATATATATTAAATCCATTTGTTCTCCTTTATGAGGAATAATATTATTTCCCCTTTTGATTTTGTATAAAGATTTGGCTTTTATTTTTGTCTTGCAGTTGGAAATTTGTGAGTTCTGTCTACAGCTCATCAGCATATCAAACATATACATACAAATATAACATATGCATGTATATTTCCTTTTCATGTTTCACCGAAGTTAATTTCTAGATATACATATATACACATATATGTACATGTATTTTAATACATATATATATATATGTGAAAAATGGCAATAAGAAGAAAAATGGGACCAGAAATGGCAATAGAAAGAAACTAACAAATTTTAGACCCCAAAAAAAAAAAAACTAACAAATACAAATATTAAGTCATTAAATAGATGGGACCAGAAATGGAGAAGTGAGTATCCCTTATCCTCAATGATTGGTCTAATCTTTTCAATGTTTCCTCCATCCTCTTTAAAGTTTTAAGTTCCTTCGATCACCTTAATTTGAAAGTAGATACGTATACAAGAAGTACCTATCTGATTATATAATACGCGTGCATATATGATACTTAGTATATAAAAGTTCAGACGTAAAAAAAACATATATACTTATGGTGTTTAAATTGTTTTTTTTTTTTGTCAACGTTTAAATGGTATTTAATCTGCCGTTTAAATGGTATTTAATCTGCTTTTTAGTTTGATTTTTTTTGTTTGTTTATTTTACAAGATTGTAATCAATATGAAATTAAGTCTAAAGTGAATCGATTTGGTTTTATTCCGTACATGGTTTTGGTGGTTGCGGTTAGAATTAATTTTTAATTTCTTATGTTAATTTTTAACCAAACTAGAAGAAGTTTTTAACCAAACTAGAAGAAGTTTTTAACCAAACTAGAAGAAGTTTTTATTTTAGATCGAATCTCTTAGTTAATTTTTAATTTCTTATGGTACCCTAAAGCACATCGTGTAAAATTATTCGATAAAGTAACAAGTCCACAAAACATGTAGTGCTAAATCTGCGTGCCTTTGCTCAAAAGTTTTTTTTTTTTTAAAGAGCCTACTTTATTCATCTTCTTTCTCAAAAGAGACATCAACTACAATGAGATCTTAGCACAAAGATGAAACTAAGATTACACACAAGACATATTTTTAAAACGAGTGTGAAGCAAAATATGAGTCACATGAAGAACATGAAATCACATGAAGAACTAGCATCTTGAAGCTGATGACGATTGCACAAGGAGAAAAATAGTGAAGTCACCTCTATATGAATTTGAACCAAGTATAAATAAAAGATTCAGAGACTTGAGAAGATGATAGACTGTGCTTGGTTTTTTCTTGATCCAAACCTAAAAGTTTTGCTTTAATAAAAGCTGGATTTCTTTGACAATAACATGAAAATGTTTTGATGAAGCCGTATGCAAACGGGAGTTTCGTTATTTCAACAGAAAATAAACAACCATTTGTGAAATCAGATTGCTAATGAACTTAAGCTTTCCATTTTTTGACGACGATTTCACTCAGTCAACAATATCATCGAAGGGTGATGAATGAGAAATATCATGGTGAGTAAAGAAGGAGTTTTATACCTCATGAAAATAAGAACAATCGAAGAAGAGGTGATGCTTGTTTTCAACTGATGATCCACAAAGAACGGTATTTAGCCTTTTATGAACAACCTTAATAAAATAACATAATGTGTCAATGTCTGGTCATTCTCATCTCATATTCTCGTTAAAAATGACTCTTTTGAGTTAAAATAAATAAGAGAGGAAAAATGTTTTTCTTCTCATTTCTATCGCACCGTCACCAGAAAACTTTTTTTTTAGTTTTTTTTTTTTTTTAAACTTGGTTTTTGTTTTTATTTACGTGTTCTTTTGAGGCGTGGGGATGAAGTCAATTACAAGCATTAATTCAAGAGGTCCCAAAGGAGTTGGTCAGTAGCTGTGTTTGGAGTTGAACAGATTCATTTTAAACATGTTTCTATTCTTGTATAGTTCGTACTAGCTATATCAACTATTCTAAAATATATTATTATTCAAAATGATTTAAACTATATTACCCACATAATCAAACCATGTAATTTCAATTTCCTTGCATTTTAATAGAATATCTTTTAACCAAAAAAAAAAAAATGATTTGATACAGTATATCAGTCATTCTTTTCCTGCAATCTGCATATTCTCAACTACAAACAACTTATTTAATTTCGATGATAAAAAAAAAGGATTATTTAATCTCTTTCTTTTTTGTCATGATATTTATCAAACTTATCATAATTTTTTTTTAGTTCATCCGTTTTTACCAGAATTTTTTATTTATTTCACATATAAAAATTAGCTAAAATATAGAAAAATTCTGAAATATTAATATTTGTATTATCTCTAAAGTCCTAAAATATAATGCTTGGAAAAAACCCCATAAAGTTAAAAATATATCAAGGTGTTGGTTTGTCTACCTCACGGATGACCCGGGTAAAGCCCACAAGGGACTATTATAGAACTTCTTAGCCTTATAATAATAGCCCATAGTTTACTTTCTGAACATGAAATTGATTAAAAACATCAAAGTAGTTTACGAATTAAACAATGGAAATAAATTTGTAGGTGCAGAGAAAACTAACAAAAAAAACTATTGAGTATTTTATTAATTTAAACGAAACAAACCCTAAAAGAAAACCAAAAAAAAAAATTAAAGAAAATCCAAACAGAGGAGACGCGTGAGAAAGATGCGCTTAGTTCTTCTTGGTGTGCTTGATGTGACAAGAGTATTGAAGAAGAGGAGTAAAGAAATGGCTCTTAAACATCATGTGAAGATGGCCGTTACACTTCTTGCCCATATTCACAACGATCTCACAACACTCTTTGTCCAAAGCGAAATCGTTCTCTGCCCAACTCGAAAATATCTGCGAGAAACATTTATCCGCCACCTTCGACTCACCTCCGGTCAAACACTTCTCTAATTCACCCGATTGCGACACGAGAACAGACTGGAATGGACCAGGTGGTCCCGGAAATCCGGGGATGTTGGGCAGTCCCGGGATGTATGGTATCCCCGGGAATCCCGGAATGTTTGGTATCCCCGGGAATCCCGGAATGTTTGGTATCCCCGGGATTCCCGGAATATTTGGTATTCCCGGGATGTTGGGGAGATTGGGGAACGGGCCAGGGGGTGAAGGAGGAGCGTTGGGATCTGAAGAGGAGGAGCAAGCCCAACCAACCTTAGAGTCACCGAAGTTGCCATTGTTGTTGGCTAGATCGGATGGCTTAGGCCACGGTTTCTTTTGTAGTCCGATGGTTGGATTTGGCAGAGAGACGAGACATAGAAGAGCTACGATGACAATGACGGTCTTCATCATGGTTAAGGCGATGAGAACAAAGAATATTTCCAAGTGTATACAATAAAAATTGGTGAAAAGGGATCCGTTTATATAGACCTTTTATTCGTTTATTTTGAAATAAAAATATTATAAAAAGATGATGATGGGATTTGCGTATACGTGATACGAATATCGTGTAGCAATTATCCATATAAAACTGATTTATTGCACTTATTATCTCGTGAAAAAAAAAAAAATACTAATATACACGTCGTTTGAATTTCACAATGTTATTACTACAATTAAATATTTTATCAAATAAAAATCCGAACGATAAAAAAGATGAAAATATGTATAGAATTTATTTTCTGAATCATTAGATACGTAGAGATATTGACGAAAAGAACGTCATATTTTTATTTAAAACATCAATTGAACGTCGTGTATATTATGTATTTGTTACGAAAAAAGATATTTAGGTTAAAAGTTGTTAAAAACTAAATACAGTAAATATCTTCAATTTGACTGAGGAATACTTTTTAGAATATACTAAAGGATATTTAAGAGTTTCGATTACGTTTAGTTAACAAGTTATATAAGTTTAGCAGTTAAGTTAACCAACAAGTAATAATTTATTCTATCGTTAAGTTGTACTATTTATTTTTTTGAAATAAATAATGTTTTTTTCGTCAATATATAATTAAACTGAATATAAATAAATATAAATATAACTTCAAAAAAATAATATAAAAAGTATGTCGTTTAAAAATAAAACTAGATTTTAATTTGTGCATCCGCACAAGATTTTGTTTTTGTTTATTTATCAAATTTTGTAATATAATTTTTTGTATTTAGATATAATTTGTTTTTATATATATAATTTTCTAATAAGTGATATTTTGTGTTTAGATATAGTTTGTTGTAGATTTATTTTTTTCTAATATTAAATATGACTGTGATTATAAAAACATAATTCTAACATGTTCGTTCATATTAATCCAAAAAAGACAGTGATTATAAAAACATAATTCTAAGCCGACCGTTCATATTACCGTATAATATAAATATTTACTAATTTCAAATATTTAAAATTTTAGTTTGATTGATTATGATAAATATATACAATAACATATCGTTTATCATCTCCGTCATTATGAGAATATTATTTGAATATTTAAATTAAATCTAAATTAATATCCAGTTTATTATTTTTGTAAAGATATAATAACAACTGGTTTTTGTGATTTTTGATAATTAATCTAACATATATTTAAGGAAATCTAAAATACTCTAAATTAAAATTTGATTTTTTAGAATTATTTTAAAATATATATTTTTATTAATATTGTACTAAATTGACTACAATTGAGATAATAGTTATCCACAAAAATAATAGCGTAATATGAATGTTTTCTTGTTTGGACACAAAATATGTACCCTTTTAATAGTATATATTGAACATTAGCACATTGCACAATCTAAGTAAATCAATGGATATGAAAATTATGAAAAGAAATTTTAACATCCATTTCTATTTGGCAGAGTATAAGATTTAGAAAAACAAAAAAAATTGGATCGGAGGAGGCATGCAACAAAAGAAGATCTGCCATGCAAGAAGAAATGATGTCAAAAAAAAAAAAAAAAACTGAATTTTTGTTTTTTTCGAGAAATAAACTGAATTTATTTACTAAACAAAGCACGAATAAAAAGGAAAAGAAACATTCGATTCGTGATCTTAATTATTCTTTCCCCGAATATAGGAGTAAATCCAAACTGAAAATCGCACTTTTTTTGAAAGCCTTTTAACCAAAAAAAAATCGTACTCTTTTGAACGAAGAATTTGGTATTTATTGTGGACTTAATCTAATAAAATACAAACTTATAATCTAAAAAAACCGATATACCAAAAGAGAGATTGCACTGGAATCGATATGATACAACAGTTTTCTTTCTTAACGATCTTTTCAAGTTAAAAAAAAAAATATTTCTTTGATCTCGAACGTAATGGAATGTGATCGAAGTTATTGATAACAAAATGTTCTTTCTCATATGCGAACACAAATCAAGCTACAAAGAAAAGAAAAGTAAGCCATATTATTCATTAATTAAGACGTATAACAAAAGAAGCGCCCATAAAATATAGACGACAACAATATTGCATGACTAAACGAACCCAAACAAGAACAAACCATTATAGAAAAAGCCCTAATCAAGAAAAAATAAGAAGAAAAAAACTAGTAGGCGACATGACAAGTGGAACGAACAAGAGGAATAAAGAAAGGATCGGTGAAGAATCCCCAAATGACATTGTCGCATTCGTTTCTCATGTTGACGATAAGACTGCAACAATAGTCGCTGACTTGAAACAACCTCGTGAAGAAACTGAACTCCATCTGCGCACGACAAATCGTAACAGGTCCCATGTTTCTCATACAACTATTAATGTGTTCCCATGGATTCTGATAATGATGCTCCGGAGGAGGTGGATTTGATGGCTGACTAGGAGATGATGACACATCATCACTTGGTGGCGAAGGAGATGGAGACTTCTTGGGAGTTGGAGGCGGCGGAGATGGAGACTTCTTGGGAGTTGGAGGAGGAAGAGACGGTGTTGGCGGCGGCGGAGACGGAGATTTTTTGGGAGTTGGAGGCGGAAGAGACGGTGTAGGAGGCGGCGGAGACGTTTTGGGGGTTGGAGGCGGAGGAGACGGTGTAGGAGGCGGCGGAGACGTTTTGGGAGTTGGAGGCGGAGGAGACGGTGTTGGTGGCGGCGGAGATGTTTTTGGAGTCGGAGGAGACGGTGTTGGTGGCGGCGGAGATGTTTTTGGAGTCGAAGGAGACGGTGTCGATGGAGTTGACGGAATTGACGGAGAAATAGAAATGGCTGGAGCAGATCCGTTGCTATAAGTACATTTCCAGACTTTGGAATCTCCATAGCTGAATTTATGGGAAGTTCCCCTAAACAGATCGTTCCTAAACATATCGTTTCTAGAGACTTCCCACGGATTTGGCCATCCTTCGGTAGGTTTTGGCCAGAATCTCAGGTTTTTGCCGACGGTTGTGGTCGGAAAAGCGACGAGGCAGAGAAAAGCTGCTGCTACGAGGACGATGGAGCTTTTCATGGTTTATGTGGGAAAAAAGAAAATTTGTGATGAAGTGTATAAACAAATTGATGCACGACTATATCGGCTTATATATATGTAGAGAAGAAAAAAAGATTCAGTTTTTATTTTTTAGGTTAAAAAAATATAACGCATCTCGTTACTATTATCTCCTAAAATTTTAAAGTTATATAGTAAATATTATCTCTAGAAATATCAAATATTCCTAACAAACACGATAAAAAAATGTACATTAATACTAGTGTAAGAGCATCTCCAACGCAGGGTTGATAGTGGGGTTCTTAGGTATTAAAGGTATTTAAAATAAATGAAAATGTAAATTTTTGCTAAGAACCGCTCCTTAAAAATCTTGTTTAAGAACCGCTCCTTAAACACACGTGGCCTCATATTATTGGTTTCAGTTTTGGGCAAAAACAATTTCGCTTCATCTCCCCAAATCGTTGTTCTGTCGACGGAGAAATAGAGAGAGAGCGAAGGAGAAATCGAGAGGGTGAAGTTCATGCAGACCAAATCGAGGAAAATCGAAGGAAATCCGATCGGCGATGGAAATTACATATGCGTATTGTCATCCTTGGTGAAAATTGGTGATCGTGCAGAGGCTGAGAGGGTATTCGATGGGTGAGAGGTTGAAATATCTTGTCTTTTTTTTATTTCCGTTGCTTACTAGTGGTAAGGCTTTGACTAGTCGTTGTTTTTGAGTGTATTCTTTAGTTCAGTTTTTGAAACTCTGAGGGTAATGCTTATGATGAGAATAATGATGATTGTGTAGGTCTTGGTCAGGATAAAACAGTGATGTTCAATCTGAGGCAAGAGTCACGAAAGCCAATATCTTTGGAAAATCTGTTTGAGATAGTGGCTGATGATCTGCAGAGCTTGAACGACAATCTTTTATCGGTTAGTATCTCGGCAACATTTCCTTCTGGTCTCGTAAAAGAGGGTTATCCTTCTAATGTAAATGCTCTTCTATTATAGATTGTCGGTGCAGAAAATCCGGTTTTGATATCTGCAGCTGAGCAAATTTTCGGTGCTGGTGGTAAGAGGATGAGACCGGATTTAGTGTTCCTTGTATCACGAGCCACTGCAGAATTAGCTGGCCTAAAGTAATCTATTCAATTGCCATTTCTTCCAAGTTGTTTTCATATAAGAAAAATAGAGAGTCAGTCTTAGTCTTAGGGATTGTTGAAATTTGATAGAATTAAGTGAAAACCGCATTGGTGTATGCAGGCACGGAACAAAACCGATGGTGCTAGACAAAAGGCAGCTCAGGAAGCGTACAAGGAACTTGAGAATGTGAGACACAAGTCGTCAAAGGTTTTTGTTCTTTCTCCCTCAACTGTTTCATTTTCTCGGAATGTCAGATTCTAGGAGAAAATGGTTCTGATGATGGATCATTGGAACAGCTTTTCATGGAGCGGAGGTGGTGTTTTACATGGCAGCTCCAGATTCTTCAATCAATAATCACATGCTTCAGTACTCGGTTAGGGATGTGGGATTTTTCCTGGATTAAACTAGGTGGCATAGATGCAATTGCTTAATAGGAGATGCAAAAGCTGATAGGGAAAGTTCAAATAAATGTTTCAAAGCTTCAAGAAAAACATTTGTATCTTCTTCTTTTCAAAGCTTCAAGAGAAACATTTGTATCTTCTTCTTTTCAAAGCTTCAAGAGAAACATTTTTTTTAAGAACCCCAATGAGGTTCACCATTGGAGGTGAAAAACTCAAGGAGTTCTAAATTTTTTAAATAATCATAATTTATTATTAAAAAATAGCTAAGAACCCCTCATAGGAGTTCACTGATGGAGATGGTCTAACATCCCGATTTCTTGTATATGCGGAGAGGCTTATAAGAATTGATTTGGTTACCTATGTCACCAAAGTGCACTTACCTTTTCCGATCACTTGCCCGAAAGAACTCCAGAGTTAAGCGTGCTTGAGCTGGAGTAGTCTAAGGATGGGTGACCTTCCGGGAAGTGATTCGCGGTATCGTGTGAGTGAGCACAAAACACGGGGAAAGGTCACGTGGTGATTGCAGGGTCAGTAAACAAGTATTACAAGCCTCCCGGACTAACGCACCGGCCGTCGGACAAGGGTGGGGCCCACGGGCCGAGAGAAGGCATGGGGCCCACAGGTAGGGGTGGTCGGAGCGTTATAAGTGGTATCAGAGCCGAACCCAAACACGTGTGTGGAGTCAGGTGGGCCCACACCGTCTAGGGTGACGATCTTGGTGCGCAACGAGGACGTTGCGCTCTATGAGTGGGGGTGATTGTAACATCCCGATTTCTTGTATATGCGGAGAGGCTTATAAGAATTGATTTGGCTACCTATGTCACCAAAGTGCACTTACCTTTTCCGATCACTTGCCCGAAAGAACTCCAGAGTTAAGCGTGCTTGAGCTGGAGTAGTCTAAGGATGGGTGACCTTCCGGGAAGTGATTCGCGGTATCGTGTGAGTGAGGACAAAACACGGGGAAATGTCACGTGGTGATTGCAGGGTCAGTAAACAAGTATTACAAGCCTCCCGGACTAACGCACCGGCCGTCGGACAAGGGTGGGGCCCACGGGCCGAGAGAAGGCATGGGGCCCACAGGTAGGGGTGGTCGGAGCGTTATAACTAGGGCTTGGCGTTTTAACCGAAACCCGAATCCGACCCGAAAAACCCGATCTCGAACATGATCTGAACTAGAAAAATATTCGAACGGGTCTTAGTGTCTAAGTATTTCGGGTTTCGGTTAATACCCAAACCGAACCGAAACCCGAACTACAAACCCAAAACCAATTAACACATTTGTTATACCGAACAAATCCGAAATCGAAAATATGCTTAGTAAAGTCGACATTTTTTTTTTAATATATTCATCAAAAAACTTGTTTGTTAATTTTTTTGGTTTTTATGATATGAGTTTTTGTTTTATATCACATGAATTTTAGAATGTTTTTGTTTTATTTTACTCTATCTCTTTAAAAATTTAACAATATGTTTTGAAATTTATGGATTTTATTTCTATGTTTCTTGTTTATGTGTTTACAATTTGGAACTTGTAAACGTTGTTGAATTATAGAGACTTGTTTAAACTATTTCATGTTTTCTTCATAGTATTGATAAAAATACCCAAACATATCCGAACTTATTCGAACTTACCAAAAACCATATTTACTTTGGTTATAACCGAACCTGATTAGTACCGAACCGAACCCGATCCGATAGTTTAAAATGTCCGAACGGATCTTCTAAGCCTAAAACCGAAAAATCCGAAACCCGAAAAATCCGAAAAACCCGAAAAACCCGAAACCCGAAAAACCCGAAACCCGAAAAACCCGATCCGAACGGGTATGCGAACGTCTATGCTTATAAAAAGCCCGAACTGATAAAACGGCGTAGTTTATGGATTAGACATACACTGGGCATCATAAAGGAACGACCACTCGAAAGATCCGACCCGGATAGAGAGAACCCGACCCAACCTTTTGACATTTTGGTTCGATGTTCTTCTTCTCCCTCGACCTTTTGACCGACTGGTTGATTTTTCTGATCTTCCCGTTCGATCTCGCTCTGTTCCTAAAAACCTTCGTATGTTGAGCATTCGGATTTGAAGCAAATTAATGAACTCATAATCTCACACGGATCTACGAGCAGGTACAGCAAAAATGAACAGTAGAAGCTACTCGGCGAATTTTCCTTGTTTTTGAATTTCAGATCAGTAATCTTGTTACCAGCTCTCTCTCTCTCTGATCGATCTGGGATTCTGGATCCTAATCGTTCGTATGTTTGCAAGATGTGAAAATGGAGTTTGTCTTTCAGGAAAATAGAGCAGCTATGGAGTGGGCAACGGTGCAGCATCTGGATCTGCGCCACGTTGGTCGCGGTGTCAGCAAGCCGCTTCAACCTCATACGGCGGCGTTTCATCCGACGCAGGCCGTTATCGCTGTCGCAGTCGGCTCTCACATCATGGGTGATTTTGATTCTCTTTGCTTTCCTCTTGTTGGATTTTACGTATGAAGATTCTTGGTTCATAGTTGTGATGTTCGAATTTGAACCTATTGGTTGCAGAATTTGATGCATTAACGGGATGTAAAATCGCGTCTATAGACATTGGATCTCCAGCTGTTAGAATGCTGTATAGTCCTACTAGCAGCAATGCCGTGGTTGCCATTCTTGAGGTTAAATTTCCCCGAAAGCTTTTTTAAAACTTTTCCCTTTCAATTTGGAATTTCTTAGATCGTATACTGAATACTACTTTGATCTCGGTGTGCTTTATTCTTGGATCTTTTAGGATTGTACTATTAGGTCTTGTGATTTTGAAACGGAGCAGACTTGTGTCTTACACTCACCTGAGAAGAGGAGTGAGCACATTTCCTCCGATACAGAAGTTCACCTTGCAGTGACGCCACTCCAACCTGTTGTGTTTTTTGGATTCCCAAAACGAATGAGTGTGACAGGTTTGGTTCTCAGTTCCCTTAGTTCTCATATATTAGCAGATTTAGGTGTACTAAGTAGGTGTTATGTTTCTTTTCTGATTGCGTTTTATTATCCTTTGCTGTAGTCGTTGGAACTGTTGAAGGCTGTAGAGCTCCGACAAAAATTAAGACAGACCTGAAGAAACCAATTGTGAACATTGCTTGCCATCCTCGACTTCCTGTCTTGGTGTGATACAACATCCTCATTTTTCCAACTTAGTATGTGGAATTTGGTTTGGTTGCACACATGCTTAATTTCTTTGTTCAATGTCGTGCCTTTCAGTATGTAGCATATGCAGAGGGGTTGATACGAGCCTATAACATTCATACGTATGCTGTTCACTATACACTACAGCGTGAGTAGAAGAGGGTCTCACATTTCTCACTGTCTTCGTTCTTCTCGTTTGAGGTATCATGAGCATTGGCTTCCACTTACGACTTATCTTTGTTATCCTTGCAGTTGATAATACTATTAAACTCATCGGTGCCAGTGCGTTTGCTTTTCACCCGACACTAGAATGGATTTTTGTTGGAGATCGGAGGGGTACACTTTTAGCGTGGGATGTTTCAACTGAAAGACCTAATATGATTGGAATGTAAGTGAAAATTTTGTGCTTTCAGCTTTCTGTCAGCTGGCATTGGATTTCTATCACTTGTTTTTCGTTATAATTCATTCCTATTTGTTTTCTTATGATACAACTGCAGTACACAAGTGGGTTCGCAACCCATCACTTCAATTTCTTGGCTTCCTATGTTGCGTGTACTCGTCACTGTGTCCAAGGATGGATCTCTTCATGTGTGGAAGACACGGGTTATAATAAATCCTAACAGGCCTTCGACACAAACTAACTTTTTCGAGCCTGCCGGTAAGCCTGATGTCTCTTAAAGTGGATCCACAGACGAGGAAATGTCTTTTCGAATCCTACCCAGTTTAGGAATAATTCACATGATTTAGTTTGGAAACTGTGTTTAAGCAGTGTAGCACTTCCTTTTTTTTTTTGCAGCTATGGAATCTATAGACATTCCTCGAATTCTCTCTCAACAGGGTGGGGAAGCTGTTTACCCTTTACCGCGAATCAAAACTTTAGAAGTTCACCCAAAGCTGAACTTAGCAGCTTTGATTTTTGCAGTTAAGAATATTCATTTGACTTCCTACTGTCATTCCTCGCTTAGGTAGAAGTGTGGCTTCTGTCTCTCACATACTGGATTTTTATACAGAACATGGCGGGTAATGAGAATACTCAAAATCGAGCAGCTCAGACCAGGGAAGGAAGGAAGCAACTCTTTGCGGTTCTACAAAGTGCTAAGGGATCTTCAGGTGAATCTTGAGCATTAATTTAATTTGCCCATAACAAACAATGCTCTTCTTAAGCTGTACGGATGTGTCTCTTGAAATCGATATCCTGCTTTCTAACATTTGTGGTGATTAACAGCTTCTGTTCTAAAGGAAAAGCTTTCATTGATGGGTTCTTCTGGAATTTTAGCCGAGCACCAACTCCAAGCTCTGCTACAAGAGCATCATCACAAGGGGTAGGTGGATAATAGTGTTGGAAAATTTCCTTGAAAAACTTACGATCATATGCTGGGAATATGCTGTGAATTCCATACCAAATGACTCAAACTTTCATATTTCATCTGCTTCATCTTTCATCTGTTACTTTTCTGCAGCCAGAGTCAGCTAACAATTTCAGATATTGCACGGAAGGCATTCCTGTATAGTGTATGACTGCTTTACCTTTTTGTTTACACATTATGTTTGTTTATTATTTGGAACTATTTTTATCTAAGTCTATGACTTAATCCATACAGCATTTTATGGAGGGCCATGCCAAAACTGCTCCAATATCAAGGTTACCCCTTATTACCGTTGTGGATATGAAGGACCAACTTAAGGACATTCCTGTTTGCCAGGCATGTAACTGCTGTTTAGAACTTGTTTTCTGTAGTAGCTAATTTATGCCTGACTGATCGGATTCTTTTACAGCCATTCCATTTGGAGCTAAATTTCTTCAATAAGCCTAATAGGGTTCTTCATTACCCTGTGAGGGCCTTTTATATTGAGGGCCTTAACCTCATGGCACACAATCTCTGTTCTGGAACGGACAACATCTACAAGAAGCTGTACACATCGGTAATATCTGATATCATGTGATTTTCAATTGATTTATGGTTTATTTTTACTTACAGCCCTTTTTGATTTCAGATTCCTGGAAATGTGGAATATCACTCGAAACACATTGTTTACAGTCGTAAAAGACACCTCTTTCTGGTTGTCTATGAATTCAGTGGTGCTACAAATGAAGTTGTGCTTTACTGGGAAAATACAGGTTCTCAGCTTCCTAACAGCAAAGGAAGCACTGCTAAAGGTTTGTCTGATTATTGGATTCTCTTGCTGCTCTTAGAGAACTTCCTATCCCACCTCAGAATTTTTAGTTTTTGAGAACATTATATGGTATCAGACTTCATCCGATCATTTAGATATACCAGGTCTACAATGTATTCTATAAACCAGTAGGTGCTCTTTCCCCTGTGAGACTGATGTGAGGGTCTAATGCTGTTTACCTTAGGGACTTACAATCAAGGAAGCTGAAGGTTTCCACAAATGCTCTGTTAACTTAAAAGAGATGCAAGTTTAGAATTATTGAGAGTGTAAATCCGTATCTCGTATCAGATGTCTATCTCAAAGCTATATTTTTGCTCTGCAGGTTGTGATGCTGCCTTTATCGGTCCAAATGACGACCAATTTGCAATTCTTGACGAGGATAAGACAGGACTGTCTATGTATATCCTCCCAAAATTTACCACAATGGAAGAGAATGAGAAGAACTTGTTATCTGAAGAGAACCAAACCAAGGAGGCAAATCCTTCTGCAATTCAGGGTCCACAACAATTTTTGTTTGAGACAGAAGTTGATCGTGTTTTTTCCACACCTATAGGTGATGCATCAGATAACCTCGTTCTTGAAAATTACTTAACATTGAGAGTATGCCAGCGCAAACTGATTCCACTTTTGATTACAGAGTCCACTCTGATGTTTGCTTGTAATGGAACTCAAATTGGGCTGGCGAAGTTGTTTCAAGGCTTCCGTCTCTCAGCTTCAGATGGTCATTATATTGCAACACAAACACAAGGCGATGGACGAAAGTCAATCAAGTTGAAGAAACATGAAATAGCTCTTCAGGTATGAAATTCCCTACAAAACATGAATGACTTGCTGATTTCTGGTATATGCTCTGCTGCAAAATCGATTATAACTTAGTACTGTTCAATAAAATTGTCCAATAAAAAAAAACTTTTGGTCTTTAATTTCTGATTCTGTGACCAGCCCAATACATGCAGTCGTTTTACTCCTTACCCCGTTGTGATTTGCATCTGGACAGTTCTCTCTTGAAATGAAAATGACTCGTGATGTTTGGTGTTAGCTTTTCTATTGCCGTCAAAAATTTAATGACTCCACAAGGGTCGATGATATACTTGTTCCTGAAATTATGGTCAATCAACTTTTGTCTTATGTAGAGATTTATAAAATATGTTTTAGATCTAGAAAGTATCTGCAATTGTATAAAGGACTAATTGTAGTCTCAAAATCTACAGGTTCAATGGCAAGAAACACCCAGAGGATATGTCGCAGGGATATTAACAACGCAAAGGGTGCTGATGGTGTCTGCAGATTTCGATATATTGGCAAGCAGTTCGGCAAAATATGATAGAGGACTACCATCAATATCCTGATTAAATTATCTTTCTTTCCTTTCAATTATGTGCATTATGTTAACACTATTTTGATGTGTGCTCATTGATTATTGAGATTAGCCTTGACTTATGCGAACTTTAGATCTCTTCTATGGGTTGGGCCTGCCCTACTATTTTCTACAACAACTGCTGTATGTTTGCTTGGCTGGGATGGGAAAGTGAGGACCATTCTTTCTATAAGTACACCATATGCAGGTAAGCAGATCTTGGTTCTCTAAATGTTTACGGCGAACTTACTCTATTTCATTCTCTTAAATTTATTCTCTCCAACGCAGCCTTAGTTGGTGCCCTGAATGACCGCCTATTGCTCGCTAATCCCACTGATATAAGTCCGAAGCAGAAAAAAGGAATTGAAATCAAGAGCTGTCTTGTTGGGCTACTTGAACCGCTTTTAATAGGATTTTCTACAATGCAACAAACATTTGAGCAGAAACTGGACCTTTCTGAAATATTGTATCAAATAACAACAAGGTTTTCCTCCTGTCCTTTTTTCTTTCTCGTACATGTTCGAAATTTTTTTAAGCATATTTAACATTCAATATTTTGGAATAGGTGTGCAGGATACATCAATGATTTTTTTTCTCTCTTTCCCTAGCTAATCTTTATTGATTCCATTTCCATCTTTACTATAGTTTGTTTAATATATTGGCTGCAGGTTTGATAGCTTGCGGATTACTCCAAGATCTCTTGATATTCTTGCTAGAAGCCCTCCAGTATGTGGAGATCTTGCTGTATCACTAGCTCAAGCAGGCCCACAGTTCAACCAGGTGAGTCGAATTTAGTAAATCTTATGACAGAAGTCTCTCTTGGAAGTCGTCTTCTTTTACTAAATTCTTCTGAACAAAATTTAGGTATTACGTTGTACATATGCAATCAAGGCTCTTCGGTTCTCTACCGCTTTGTCAGTTTTAAAGGACGAGTTCTTGCGTTCTAGAGACTATCCAAAATGTCCTCCGGCATCTCTTTTGTTCCAGAGGTTCCGGCAGCTTGGATATGCCTGTATCAAGTACGTAAACTTTCTTTGCAGGACATATGTAACATCTGAATCTCACAATATATAATTAGTTGTTGGAAGGCCTATTCAATTCCATTTGCTATTGAACTAATACGTGTGGGAGTTTTTGTGCATCTTGAACTGGACCTTGAAAATTTGATCTCAAGTACATTTACCCTATATGCGTCCCCATTTACTATCTATGGTTAGTTAGAACTCGGTTATAACTCTTTTTGATCCTTGTACCTAAATTACATCTCTACGCTAGGTTCTTATGGAAATGTTATTTGCAAGGTTCAGTCATCTAACTACTCTGGACATTTGTTACTGTAGATACGGTCAATTTGATAACGCAAAGGAAACTTTTGAAGTAATAGCCGACTACGAGAGCATGCTAGATCTTTTCATATGCCACCTCAACCCTAGTGCTATGCGGCGTCTTGCCCAGAAATTGGAAGAAGAAAGCGGAGATCCTGAGTTGAGACGATATTGTGAAAGGATTTTACGAGTACGGTCTACAGGATGGACCCAGGGGATTTTTGCTAATTTTGCAGCAGAGAGTATGGTTCCAAAAGGACCAGAATGGGGTGGTGGCAACTGGGAAATCAAGACTCCAACCGATATTAAGAGCATACCTCGATGGGAGCTAGCTGGGGAAGTAATGCCATACATGAAGAATGATGATGGAACCATCCCCTCAATAGTAGCTGATCATATTGGTGTTTACTTAGGTTGCGTCAAAGGCAGAGTTAATGTGGTGCAAATTAAAGAAGATAGCTTAGTTTCTAAACCTGGAGGGCTTCTTAGTTCCTTAGGTAAACCTGTATCAGATAAACCTTTGGCACTTCCTGCTGGTGAATCCAGTTCCTTGATGGGTCTGGAATCCCTCGGAAAACAAAACGTGGCTGATGAACAGGCGAAGGCTGCCGAGGAATTCAAGAAAACAATGTACGGAGCTGCTGGTGATGGCAGCAGCAGTGACGAGGAAGGTGTACCAAAAACTAAGAAGCTGCAAATTAGAATACGAGAAAAGCCAACATCTACCACTGTGGACGTCAATAAGCTTAAAGAAGCTACTAGAACGTTTAAACTTGGAGATGGGCTAGGCCTACCAATGAGTAGAACAAAATCAATCAGTGCTGGATCCCAGGATTTGGGTGAGATGTTAAGCCAGCCTTCTTCCTCAACAACTGCTCCGATTTCTGCATCTGCTCCTGTAGATCCTTTCGCAATGGGCTCATGGACTCAGCAACCTCAACCAGTGTCCCAACCAGCTCCATCTGGTACGGGTATGGGAGTTGTAGCTGGACCGATACCCGAAGACTTTTTCCAAAACACAATCCCATCTGTTGAGGCTGCCAAGACATTGCTTCCTCCTGGCACTTATCTTTCGAAAATGGAACAAATTGCTCAAGCTGTAAAGGGTGTTCCAAATCAAGCAAATAATACTACTCTGCCTGATATTGGTCTTCCCGATGGTGGCGTTCCTCAGGCAAATCAACAACCTAGTGTTCCATACCAGACCGTTGGACTTCCCGACGGCGGTGTTCCTCCACAGTTTCCTGGTCAGACTCAAGGGACACCACAGGTTCCCGTTTCTACGCAGCCTCTTGATCTTAGCGTTCTTGGAGTTCCAAATACTGATTCTGGAAAGCCTCCTGGACAGCCTGCATCGCCTCCTGCTTCGGTTCGTCCTGGACAGGTGAGATCTATACATTCGCCTGTGATTTTTCCTGTGTTTGCATGCCAATCACAAATCATACTTGTTAATGTTTCTGGAATTGCATATAAAGATCAAAAACATCACTTAAAAGTGCTTAAAATCTCACTTTTGTTTTTCTCCCCTAATGATGATTACTCTGCTCAGGTTCCACGTGGAGCTGCAGCTCCGGTTTGTTTCAAGATTGGACTTGCCCATCTTGAACAGAACCAGCTTCCAGATGCACTTTCTTGCTTCGACGAGGCATTCTTGGCTCTGGCTAAGGATCAATCACGTGGGGCTGATATCAAAGCTCAAGCCACAATCTGTGCTCAGTACAAGATAGCCGTAACTCTCCTTCGGGTAAACTAACTCTCATATTTCTCTCCTCTTTTTACCTGACAAGAAAGATTCTGGTAAAATCATCTTATCAATGCTTCTTTCTTTTCCCTCCCATTTGCAGGAAATCTTACGGCTACAAAGAGTCCAAGGCGCGAGCGCATTAAGCGCAAAGGACGAAATGGCAAGACTTTCAAGGCATCTAGCTTCACTGCCACTACTAGCAAAACACCGCATAAACTGCATTCGAACTGCAATCAAACGAAACATGGAGGTCCAAAACTATGGCTACTCAAAGCAGATGCTGGAACTGCTTCTCTCAAAGGCACCAGCGAGCAAGCAAGAAGAATTAAAAGGACTAGTCGATCTCTGTGTCCAGAGAGGCACGTCGAACAAATCCATCGACCCACTTGAAGATCCGTCTCAGTTATGCTCAGCTACGCTCAGCAGATTATCAACCATTGGGTACGATGTTTGTGATCTCTGTGGCGCAAAGTTTGCTGCTCTTTCATCGCCCGGTTGTATCATTTGTGGTATGGGAAGCATCAAACGGTCTGATGCACTCGCTGGACCCGCTCCTGTATCCACACCGTTTGGCTAAAGGTTATAGACATGATTACGGCTGGTTTGATTAACATTAAGCAAATTTCGAACTGGATACATGTAAGAACATTCGATCGATTTTTGTGGGGTTTGATTTCGGTTTATTCGTCTGTATATGATTTGTTTATTTGTATCTTCTTTTTTTCGTTTCTGGCTAATACAATTTGTAGCGTTACCTCTTATTTTTTCACCAGTTTTCTTTTGTTTAATTCTATTTTAAACGAATATTGAAACGGCAACCTTTTTTAAACAGAATATCAAGCTAGCTTGGGAGGAAATGGGTAAATAACGCACGTCCTTAATATATATACCATTTTCTGAGTTTTACATGTTACATAACTTATTCCTAATTGCCTAACAAGTAGAAAGGATACAGATAATAAATACTAGCTATATAAAATTAATACAACCGAAATAAAATTCAAGGAGAGAGGAAGAGCTTGAATCATGCGGAGGATAAGAGAGAAACAGGTCGCGAATCATACGGTCGATGCACGCCTTAACCGAGGTTGAAGGAGAGTTGACAGTTGTGAAGATCCGAGAGTTGCGTTCCTTCCAAATCAAATAGATGACGGAATGAAAGATGAGTTTGATGATGACTGAAGCTGAGGAGTGAGGAGGTGGCTGAGGCTGCAGCCGAGAGATCTAGAGGAGGATTTTGCCATGTCCTAGAAGCTCCATCAACTTTGTAACACTGAGACAAACGCGGGTATATATTATACAGTTTAAAAAAATATTCGTAGCATTCATTTGGCTTAATGTGTCCCAAATAAAAGTGGGTCAATTACTCATAGCATTCATTTGCCAAACGTCCACATGACAAAATATCGATTTAGGATGCACCAACTTCTCGGCCACGGCAACAAATTTTACACACAAAAAAAATGAAAGTTTTAGGAATTAATTAGATACTAAGCTTACCTTGTTTTCTTAAACTATAAATGGTATGCGTTTACATTATTTATTCAAATATTATTATCATCAAAAGAGATTCAAATAGTAAAAAGCGTAAAGTAGCGCTGTCCATTTCCCAATCTGGAAATCTTTAGACCTTCCATTTATTCTTGTTTTGTTGACCTCGAAAACTCTTAACTCTTATTTATAATGTGTATAAAAAAACTGCACGTATACTAAATATCTTCTAAATGAATTGTTTTAGAATATCTCAGAGCATTCAACAGCACTCATTTTCACGTGCTTTTGAATTATATATCTACCTCATGGTGGCAAATATTAGTCTATGCCAACATTACGTACGATATACCAAATATTAAAAAAAAGTCATAATCAACACAAAAAAACATACAAACTAGCTCATACAATATCAAGAGTTTCAGATGTTACGAAACAATCATTAACCCTAGTTTTATTCATGATCTAGAATAATGAATCCATCATAAAACATTACAAATGGTGTATAAATTATATAATTACGTATCGTAAAATAATGTAATAAATGAAGCTAGAAATTATTAATTTTTCTTTTTAAGCTGTAGGCTCATCGTTCTTGACGGCATGACCAATTCCGGGGCTATGTCCTGGTGTCGTGGGCTTGAAGTCATCTCCTTTCTTATGCCCCACCCCGGGACTGTTTCCCGGAGAAGTTGGTGCGAAGTCGTCCGTAGTTCCGGTTTTGAAATGATCTTGACCGTTCGTTTTCTGCAGCCTTCTTCCTTCCGTGGGCTTGAAGTCATCTTTAAACCCTTCAGCATTTGCATTTCCTTCCTTATGCCCCACCCCGGGACTGTTTCCCGGAGAAGTAGGTGAGAAATCGTCCGTAGTTCCGGTTTTGAAATGATATTGGCCATTTGTTTGCCTCAACTTTCTTGCTTCAGTGGTGATCGGTGCTTGGTCAAATATCATCGAGATGATGATAGCTGTCACAGTGATAGAGAATAGTTTCATGTTTCCTTTTTTTTCGGACTTAGAATTAAGGTTAAGGAGTTTGTATATATGAGTAGTTGTGCTGGAATTTTGGAGTAAGAATGCCCCAAATATAATGTATTTATAGTGTCATGAGATTGCTTGTGTTGCCGTTCATTGAATTTAAAATTTGTGGACAATGGCCACATTGATTGATTGATTGATTGATTTTGGACCGTCTATTCATCAATTTAAGAATATTGATTATACTACAAAGTATTCATATAATACCAGGACCGCGTTCTGTTCTAAAATGAAATAACGTTCAAATTGATTAAATATGATTATACTAAATAAAAAATAATTCCACTATCAATGTGACTAAAACATTTTTTTTTATTAAATAAGTTTTTTTCCTTTATTTAGCTTCTTGGTTAAAAAAAATAATAATCAGGGAGATGATAGATTGATAGTGAAATTATTTTTTTATGTGACAGCTAGAATTCGATTATAACATTCAAAATGTCGAGCATTGTTCATTTCAAAAAAAGGTCGAACATTATTATTTTACTAACAGCTACTTTGTCATGTAATACCTTCTTATTTTTTTGTTAAAACTTTGTCATGCTACATATTAATTATCAGTTCTTTACGAAAATATCATTATAACAAATTGTAAATTTATATAAAATAGTAAGAGTGACGATTTTGTGGGAGTTCTCCTTTTCTTATTTTTTTTAAACAACAATAGACTATAAATGGTTCCTTTTTGGTTTGGAGTTGGGTTTAATACGTTGGAGTGGGTTGGTCTTCAATTCTTCTCTTTGCGTGGTGTGTCTTGCTATAGGTCTGTAGATGACTTTGGCTTGATCTTTGATAAGATGGTATAACGAAGATCCGTGTTAAGTGTTGTTGATCTTTCTTGGCGTATCCCTTGTCGGAATTAAAGGTTTTTATTTGTAAGTCTCGATCGGCTCAAACTATTAATCTCCTTGGAGTGGCAATGATGGACCTAGTTTCTGTGTTATGGTATAGTGTTGGTTCTGCTTTCGTTTATGCTGGTGTTGTTGTCTTTGAGCTCGGTTAGTTGGTTTCATCTCGAGGCTCTATTCTTTTAAAGCAGCTCCGGCGTCGACAGTTTCTATGGGAAATATCTTGGGAGTACTCATGTTCAGAGCTTCACTTTTAGAACTTAGGATTTATAGTTTTTAGTCTTTTTGGTTGGTTTTTTATACTTTAATTCATGTTTGTTTCCTTTGTTCTTGGGTTTGTTTCCCTCTTTTGGATTTGTTTTAGATTATTTTAAGTTTTTGGAGATTTTTTTGTAATCTACTGGATGTTGTCTCCGGAGAATATGTTTATTCCGCTGGGTTTTTTTTTCGGCGAGGTTTTTTACCTCGGTCGGCGTTGTGTAAATCCTTGGATCGAATATGTATAAAATCTTTTAGATGAAAACAAAAAAAACTATCAATGAACGATAAATATTGCATGTCTTAAAGGAGATTCCAAAATTGGTTGATTGCTATTTCTGTTGAAGGTGAAATATAAAATATTACAAAAGTCGATCCTAAACCTCTCGTAGTGCTCCATTGTTGAATATAGAACACACACTGTACTCTGAAATTGCAACGATCAATGAGGAAATAATTACACATTTTGCTTTGCAATTTATATTAATAATCTACATTAATCTTGAAATGAATTCAAAGACTAAGAAAAGCCGCCCTTTAGCCACCATAGAAATGCATTTGAAACACGGTTATTTAATTTCACACGAGTTTAAAGAAACCTAATGATTTGACAAAAGATATTCTTAATTGACTTTTCTCCCCTTTAAAAAGTCGAATATAACATGTAAAATAGGATTATATGCATGTTTGACTATATATAACCATACTGTTGAGATTTTGTAATATACAAAGCATTTTTTACATACTAAGTATAATAAAATGAGCAGTCACAAATACAAGATCTTCCACTACCCCCTCAAAAATGTTGGCGCCAATCAATTTTGTGTTGTTGTATGAAAAGACTTCGCAGTGAGCCAATAGTATACTCTCTCAATAATATTCAGAGATTGTTACTTTTAAAATTTTGTGTTTATTTATTTTTAATGAACGTGGAATATAAGTATAATATTATGAAATTATGTTTATTGTAGACTCAAAGTTTGAAATTTTAGGTTGAGTTGCGTCGGTCAAAATTTCATATATTCATACGCTACAAAAAAAACATGCAATTTCCGTCAAAATCTTCCACTATCCTTTAAACAATTTTTTTGATCATCCGTCGGAAATTCCAACAGATTTGTGAGATTGAAATTGTAAAACTTGGTTTAAACGTGTTTAATACCAGATGTACACTAATCTGTCGAAAATTTATGATGGATTTCCGACATAAATTACTTAACAATTTTTTTTTGGGTTTTCGGAAAGGTGACACCATCCGTCTAATTTTCGTCGAAAATCCATCAGAAATATTCCGATTGATTACCGACGAATACTGTTTTCCGATGGAATTCTGACGGATGTTATTGTCGTCCGAATTCCGTCAAAAATTACCGACGCAATTACATCCGTCGAAAATTCCGTCAAATAATACTATATTTTTTTGTAGTGATGTGTGAGATTGGTAAACAATATATCGTCCTAAAGAATATATAGGTCATTGAATTTCCTAAAATGGTGTGTGATCATATGAAATGAGCTCCGGAGTTTAGAAAAATGTAGTCATTTAACTGAATCTCATGAGCTTAAGATGTTAGACTAATTTTTAAAACGATGATAATATATGTAATATGGAGAAAAATTTCGATACTAGTCTTCAATTGAGGGGACGAAAATCGCTATATCAGAACCACTTGATTGACTTATTATATGTTTGTGGATGTTATTATTTTCCTTTTCAACTCGCATGTGCTTCTAAGAATCTACCATTTCCAAATTAAATAATAATGACAAAAACCACATTAAAAGAGGGAATCAAAAATAAACCAAAAATAAAGCAAAGTGTGGTCAAATAGAATCACTAGAATAAAGTCAAAGGCACCATCACCGTCAACAAAACCACTATATGGCCCCTACCAGTCACTCACCACTCACTTATTTTTGTTTTTCGTTTTCACCTAACCTTTTTTCACATCTCTATAATATTATTTAATAAAATATTTTTAAAAATAAATTTTATTTTATAAGTTATTACATAAAATGTCATTATAAATAACAAATAATAATTGAAATAAGAAAATATAAATAATCTTTTAAAATTATTAATTAAAATATAGAAAATATATATTTTACATTTAAAAGGTTATTTATTATTTCATTTTTAATTATTTTAATATTATATAATTTAAAAATAATAATCAATTCATATATATTCAAAGAAAAAATATATATTCAAAATCTTGCTATCATTTAACGGTGCATATTAGAGTTATGTTTTCAAGATTATAAGTTTTGCGGGTTACCCCGAATAATATTTTAGTTCACTACAAAACAGGTTAAATAGATAAATTATTATAAATTGACAGCATTTTTTTTTGCATATTATAAATTGACAACTTTATCTATAATCATTAGTTAGCTATATTATAAAATTCAGATAAATTTCTTTTAAAAAACTTACTCCGCGCTATAATTAGCGCGGATTAAAACTTAGTGTAGTACATAAAAAATATTAAAATATATATATCATGTTAATTTAAGAGTTTGATCAATATTGTTAGTTTCTTACTATTAAAGCATATACTTAACTAGACATTCAAATCCCAAATTTTGATTCCTATGCGTATAAGCGTATTTCAACTCAATCTACTCAAGTTTGAGCATTTTTCTGGACGACATGAAAAAAATATTCCTAAAAAAAAAAAACTATGATAATTATATTTTATGACAAAAATACATTTGCAATTTATAAATCATGTACTAAATGATGTAGCCGAGATTAATGGTCCATTTTAGAAGTGTCGGTTCAATCATCGATAAGATCCGGTGCGGTAGAACAACAAAAAAAAGTATCTAAGACTATTTTTAATGTATTTCTCTATTTTTGACTTTAAAATAGAGGTGGATTTTTCTCCAATGTATTTCTCTATTTTTGACTCTAAAAAAATAATATTCGAAGTATATTCTCTTTTTATTTTATTATTAATAACTTTTATTTATAAACATTTACAATTTAACCTCAGTTATTTTATTCTTTCCAAAATTTCCATAAATTATGATATTATTTAAATTAAACATTTATTAAGTCACTAGTTTTTGTTGTTTAAATTTATTTTATGTTGCTTATCTTTAATTTCAGTATTTGATATGTTGTTTATTTTTAATTTTAGTAGTTTTTTAAATCAAAATTGATTAAAAAGTTGAATCAAAATAAAAAAATTAGTTATAAATATAATAATTTAAAATAAAAGGATTATTTGATAAATAAAAAAAGTTCAACTCTAAAATATAGTAAAAAATAGAGTTACTCCAAATATAGAGTAAGAAATAGAGTTACTCTATTTTAGAGTTGAAAATAGAGTGGGGTTGGAAAAATATTTGCTCTAAAGTAGAGTTTACAGTAGAAAATAGAGTAGGGTTGAAAATGCCCTAATACATCTTTTTTTGTTAAAATTTTTTGGACCCTTATAATTTTATATAGTGTAGAATTTTAAAATTTGGACCCTGAAGCCACATTCAGTACATATATATATATATATATATATATATATATATATATATATATATCTTGAAAACAAAAAAAAATTATTAGTTTTGAAATCGAAGCATTACAGTATTGGTAGAAGAATGCGAATGCATATATATATACAGTACGATTAGTATTACGGGAATCAAAGGGATATAAAAATGATAAAAATATATTGAAATGAAATGTTGAAAAGTGAAAAAAAGCTTTATAATTTTGTTGGCTCCTGCACACAGGGAAGTTCAACGAAGGGCCCCACCGTAGCCTCCGCCACCCAGGCTTCTATTTATACATACAATCAAATAGTACTAACAATTTTTTGCTTTCTTTGATTTTTATTTTAATCGTAAACATTGAAAAAATTTAAATGTGGATCATAATCTCTACCAAGTATCAACATATCTTTCATCTCTGTTAAAATGACCTGTATGGCTGCATACACAAACTTGCATGATATTAGTATTTCCCATGCTTATATCGTTTAAATATGTTATATCAAAAGATATATGTCACGATTTCTGCGATAGTTGTTGAATTGATAGATTAGATTGTAGATGTTTTTGTTGAAGCGTGAGGTTTTAGAAGTCGTGGAATTAGGGTTCTCATTTATGAGACAAATAAAATTAATAACGTAATTTAAAGTGTGACTAGACGATCTAAGAGAGAAATTATGTGAAAAAATATTGGTTTCGTGATAAAAAAAGTCTATTGTGACTTCGGTGGAATTTAATTTTGAAATAATTACACGACAAACCTTTTCATTACGAAACCGGTGTTTTCTCACATATTTTCTCTTTTATGTTTATCGTGTAATGAAGACAAAACACCGGGTTTGCAGTGAAGTTTCGTAAATAAAACTGCAGAGGTCTCTGTATTACTTAATCTAGATTCATGTGGAATTTAACTCGCACGTCGGCTTAATTTTTTTAAAAAAATCATGTGATTTAAATATTGGAACATAGCACCAAATACTTGATTAACGTATTTGCGAATGATATATATATTATAATGGAAGTTTCAAATCACTTTAGTTATAAAAAAAAAAAGTTTCAAATCACTTTTTCAGTTTTAATACGTAATCTATTAGTCAGCAAGGAGGGTCAAGTGACCCCAGTGAATTTTTAAATTTTTTTCTTTTTGTTTAGAAATTTTTTAAATTTAGTTCTATTTTGGTTAAGAAAAATAAATTAACCCTACTCAAAATAAAATATTAACCCCAATGACATTTTATTTTTATGGTTTTATCATAGTAAATTGACCCCATTTAAAAAAAATAAAAATTATAATCTCAATAATTAAATTTTCTGGCTCCGCCACCACTGATAGAAAAGGTCACTATACCATTAAACTTCATGAAAGAATCAATTTATAAGGAATCACATGTCATTGTCATATATAAATTTGTAACAAGCACAGGCTGTTTCCCTCAACTTTCCAAACTTAAAATTGTAGCGGTTCAAAGGCATTCACTCTTGCTTTCTTTCTTCTTTTTCTTCCCCATTTTTTGGTCTGCTATAAGCACTTTTCATTTAATTATATTATTTCGAAGCTTCTTTAGTTTCTTCCTGCACCAAAAGTGAATCTTTAGAAAGAAAGTGGAGATATTATTCTCTCTGATTGATCAATGGCATAATCTTAGTTTTCTTTTAAGATATTTTTGTTCACAAAACTAAAGAAGAGATCCATAATTAATAAATATGCCAATTATGCCGACAAAAAAAATGATTCTATTTCTATGATTTGATTATATTCTTACAATCGTTAAATGTGTAAATTACTGACTGGAGTTGATTATAATATAACCTAGTGGCCTCGTAAACTCACCACATGCCATGTGGAGGTTGAAAAGGTAGTTAAATAGGCCATTAAACTAAAGATGGTAAAAATGTTTTCCATGTTGGGCTTTTCACGTCGACAAAATAATATTAAACTATAATATAATCCGTGCTAATTATATCTGAAAATTTATAATATAATTAACTAATAAATATAAATAAAACTGTTAATTTGTAATAATTTATCTATTTAATCCGTTTTGTAGTGAACTAAAATATTATTCGGACTAACTCGCAAAAACTTATAATCTTGAAAACATAATTCTAATATGCACTGTTAAATGACTTTAGTTTTTGTGTTAGTCTACGAACTCTTAAAAAAATAGTTTTTTTGGGTCTAAATTTTTATAAAATTAATAAAATATTTTTAGACTTTTATTTTGATATATATTCAAATAAAATATAATAAATTATAGTGAAAAATATAGCAAGATTTTGAATAGATTTTTTTTTGAATATATATAAATTGATTATTATTTTAAAATATATAGTATTAAAAATAATTAAGAAATTATATAATAAATAATCTATTTAATGCAAAATATATATTTTTCATACTTTAATCAATAATTTTAAAAGACTATTATATATTTTTCTATTTCAAGTAATTTATGTTATTTGTAATGGTATTTCATGTAATAACTTACAAAACAAATTTTATTTTTAAAAATGTCTTCTTAAATAATATTATAGAGATACTAGAATGTGATCTGCGTTACGCGTGGGCGTGTTAACTTTTGTTCTTTATATATTTTGTTTTTGATAGTTTAATACTTTATCTTTGTTTGTTACATATATTATTTTCAATATTGTTTTTTCTTATAAAAATAGAAGGTGTTTGTACATTTTGTATCTTTTACGTTTGTTGTCAATTTACGCAATTTGTTTTTTTAAAAAGTTTGTTATTTTGCGTTTTTATAGTAGAAAACATTAGAAATCTCTAATAATGCATTTTTTAATTTATATCAATTAGAGTGTATTAATTATATGTTAATTGCTGTCGCAAAGTTCATATTTGAAGTAGTTACATTAAAGCGTAATGAAGGCACCAAAGAGATAAAAATACACTAAATGAGTTGTTTTGTTTTAGAGTTATTGCGGAAGGAGGATGAGAGTTCGGTTCTGAAGCATATGTGGCGGATGTTGGGTTTATCCTTACTTAGAATTAGATATTGTGCTTTGTGATGAAGCTAGTTGCACCGAATTTTAGGTTTGTGGCTCTTGTCTTCCTCGAGTAATATTGTGTTTTTTCGTTTTATATTTTTTTGTTTTATTTTTAGTATTATTTCCAATATTGTTGATGTACGATTCTAATCCTCATTATTGTATAAAATATGTTTCTAACTCTTAAGCCTTTTTGTTTCCAATTTTTAAGTAATAAGTTTTCAAGTGTAGATAAATATGATAATATAACATACATATCCAAGTCTTGATTTATTATGATTTTTCACATATTTTTCATTTGTATCTTGTGTCCAAGCCCGACTCTACGCAAGTGCTGAAGGTGCAAATGCATAGTGACCACCTGATTTTTGTACAATTTTGTCATGTTTGAAAGTTTTATTTGTAAATATTTAAGGGTTCTTTATAAAAAAAAATTGTTTATATGCCTACAATTATAATTTTTTTTATAATATGCACATGGTCTACTTTATTAGTGAGCGGGTCCTGCTTGTGTCATGTAGTAGCTGAGTAATTTTGCTGCATTTTCATAGAGAAAATTTCTATGATTTCATTCGGATTGCTGTTTTGGTGTGGATTTTTTTTCTTCGATGTTTATTTAATAATTTTATTAGATTCTAAGTTTTGTTTTATGCGGTGTTTAATTTGTATTTGTATTTAGTTGTAATTTTGTTGTGTCTATCAAAATGTGAGAGTTGAAATAAATTATCATATTTTGATATTTAAGCTTATTTTGAGGATATTTTTTATAAATTAAATATTAAAAATGTAGTAGATATCAATAGATTTTCATTTTTGTTGAAACTAATTATCAGTATGTTTGTTTATATGTATAAATAAAATTTATTTATAATGATCTTAGTTATGTAATTAAAACCAATTGTTAAAAAAATAATAATTAAAATAATGTTAAAAATGATCAATTAAAATTTGACATGTGGATGTTGAAGTGACTGAAAATATAGAAAAACTAACTTTATATAGAGGCCATTAGACCATAACTTAATATTATCCATGTTGGGCTTTTCTCGTTGACGAAATAAAATATGTAAGTTTGTTTTTTTGACATAAAATTTGTAATGCCACAGAACTCGAATATTTCAAAGAAGAAAATGAGATTCTGGATGGTCTTCTTGGGCCTATTTTCGAGGCCCATTTTATCTATGAAAATAAAGTCTAAGAATGTACATAAATATGAATAGAGGGGACCAAATAACAAAACTGAAAAGAATTTTCACCGAACAATTTAGTTTATCTTTAAAATTAATAAAATTATGTTTTCAAGATTATATATTTTATGAAATAACCCAAATAATATTTTAATCCATTACTAAACGGATTAAATAGACAAATTATTCCGTTTGACAATTCTATTTATAATAATAAATTATGCGTACTATAAAATTTAAATAAAAACAATTTTTTTAATTTTCAAAACAATTATCCCTAGATAACTCTAAAAGCAATACATTTTCCAGTCCCTATACAACCAATTGAGAATATTAAAGGAAAAGAAACAAAATAATTTCTGTTCTAAAAGGATAAGAGAAAAACAAAAACAAAAAAAAAGAGGAGAAATGAAAGATCAACAAGTAGTTGAGCAGAAGAACCTAGAAAGTAGAAAGCTTCAAACAAGAAAACCCTTTTGCATTTTGCAAACTCTTTAGCTGAGTGTAGAAGAAAGTCTCTTTAGATGGCTAAAAACACTAATAATCTGCTCGTAGAAATTTCTCGTACTCGGTCCCATTCAATGTCTTGTTTATATCTTCCCAATTCTTGATGTGATCTGACAAATCCCCTCTGTGTATTTTCACCTGTCTGCTTGACAAATCCTTCACAGGAATGTTCAAAAACTCTTGAACTTGTTTCAATTTCTGCATCAAACAAACCCCAACAGAATTATTCGAGATAAAGCAAAAGTAATATTTCTGATTCATAAAGTCTCCAAATTCGAATGTGTTAAAGAGTGTTTATAAGAAAACAAAATTTTGCTGTTAAAGTTCAAACCTTTGGATGTTATAAAACCTTACCGTTCCATTTGTTATGAGATCTTCATAGAAGACAACGATGTGACGGGTGGTATTGAAATATTCTAAAGCCTTTACAGCTAAATTCTCTGTTTCTTGTAAATCGTGGATCAACAATGTTGAGTTGATTACCGGCTTATACCTAGAAAGTGCATCTGCCTGCAGAGGAATTGTAAGGATCAAGAAACCAATAGAAATCAAGAATTCCAAAAAACGAAACATCTGTATGCATATAATATAAACCTCTTCAGGAGAATGAACATGAGACTTGTGAGTTCCATTCAATAGCTTAGCATAACGGTCATAAGAATTTGCCAGCACAGAAACCATTCTTCTTAGAGGGTTCTTTCTGAATAGAAATATAGCCGAGACACCTCTTCGGTCAAAGTAATCTACTATTTCTTTATGGTTATCCAACAAACCCTGCACACAATCAGATCAAAAACTATAAAACCGGAAGTAAATGGTGCGGTAGTGATTGAAGTTTTCTTTTTCTTTTTCAAGATTACCTGGTTAAGCATCCATTTGAATCCAATTGCAGCAGAGCATTCGTTCTTCGAAGCGCTCGTAAGCCAATCGAGATTATAAACTCTATCGAGAGTCTGAATGATTGAAGAAATGTTTTTCCTTCGATCCAAAACCGAGAAGATCTCGCCGTTAGAACTCACATTGTTATGACTATTCAACAATGTTTCGAACCAACCGCTTCCAGATCTCTGCATCGACAATATCGCAAAGAACCTCACTGGATTATGCCCACATTCAGCTCTGTTTATGGAAAACCAAACAAAGATTTCAACAACAACAAAAAAAGAGAGTCCAAACTCCAAAGCACATACAAGAACAGAAATGATAATAGTTACCTATTAAAAGTCTGTGGCTTTGGGTAGTGAATCCGAGTAACAACGTGTAATGAGCGAGAATCAATATAACTTGGAACAAGTTGGGAGCTTTGGAGATTTACATTACCAAACTGTTTTAAGCAAACGGAGCAGATGTAGAGACCACAAACCATAGCAAACACCAAAACTATCATCCTTAAGAACAAAGGTGATTTCTTTGGTGGCTTTATAACAATCGCTGCACTGTCCTGTTACATCAACATCAAAGCCAGTCTTTAAATTACAGACACTTGAAGCGGAGAGGACAATTAAACCCTAATTAAACACCCAATTGCTTTCTCTAGGGTTTCTTATTCTTCTTCTTCTTTCAAAATTAGAAACAAGATTTGGTTCAAATTAAAGTCAGAATCAAGAATATAGAAAAAAAAAAGATAGATACCAGTCAAAAATTAATCCTATTTCTTATACAGTGGAGAAATAACATGATTTGTTTTTTTTTAAAAAACATAACTTTAAATCTTATGAAAAAGAAAACAGATTTTGCAGGTAGATTCCATTGATAAAACATACATGCAGAGATACCCAGAAGCTTAAATCACAAAAACATATATGAGAGAGAGAGAGAGAGATCAGAACCTTGCCGAATAAACAGATGAACTCCGCCATTGAAGCTTCTGGAACAGAGAAAACGAGAAACAGAAGCTTAGTTACAGAGACGTGATGGATTCATGAATCCTCTTCCGGGTCCAGAGAATCTGAGAAGAAAGAAGAAAGAAGAAGAAGAAGAAGAAGAAGCCAAAAGAGTTAAGAATTTGGTGTCTGAGCAAACATTTTGTATAATATAAAGTTTCCCTCGTGGAAAGCTGAGCCACTGTCATTAAAACATGGGGACTGTCTTTTTCTCCTTCGCTAATTAATCTCAGAATTAAAATAATTAAATTTTGTGTTAATCAAATTTAATTTCGATTTCCCTTTCTCCACAAACTCAAGATTAGCAAAGCTTTCGGATCGGAGATTGTTATTAAGCATTTAATATTTACTTGTTTTGGGATTGACTTGTTAATACAGTATATCTCATTTGCTGTTATTACGTAAGTTCCTGAATTGATGGGTTTTTTTTTTTTTACCAAAAACCTGAATTGATGTTATTATGGTAGTAAATTAGAAAGAAATTTAATGGTGTACAAAATTTATTTCGAATTTCACTAGTTTTAAACTTATTTAATGAATAGATTTAAATTAAAGTCGAAAATGTAATCTTTATCTACTAAAGCACAAGTCACTTGACGAATCAAATTCTGCCACATGGATTATGATTACATTTTAAATTAAAAAAAAATTAAAACGAGATAATATTAAAAAAACATGATGTAAAAAAAAAAAAAAAAAAGCCTAACAACGGTTTCTAGATACAGCCCACGACCCACGATCCTTCTTTTTCGTCCATGATTTTGTTTTCTTCCATACTCCTATATAAACAGCAGAGAAACTCACCGTTGCTACGCTTTTAATAATATGACGTGTTTCTGCTAGCAGGTCGGAGTGAAGGCTCCGGGGACGGCGAATAGGATGGCTTTTTTCCCGGCGGTTTGGAGCCGGTGACTGTTTTGACATCGCCAGTGGTGGGATCGAGGTAGGAGAGAGTGGAGTCAGGGAGTTTGTCTCCGACGGAAATGGAGGCAGCGACGGTTGTCGCGAAATATCTGGCGGTGGAGAAGGAGGCGGAATTGGAGCGGCGGCTGCGGAATTTGAGGGAGAGGATAGGAGCGAGATAGCGTGTGAAGGAGAGCGGCGCGGTGAAGGTGGCGGTGGGGGATAGTAACGGCTTGGCGACGGAGATGGCCGTGGCTGAAGAGGAGGAGAGGAGTCTGGAGACGGAGAGAGAAGTCGCCATGGATGCGGTTTAGCGGTTCAAATGAAATGTTGTTGTTTGGTCAGTGACTCAGGTTTGTGATTTTTTTTCAAATGAGTAGTGATGTCGTTATTGGGCCTACTGCACATAAATGGGCCAATGTTGCAGTTGTGTACACCGATGGGCCTCTTTATTTCACTGTTATTTTTATGTATTAGAATAGTATTAAATTTCATAATTTAAGCGAATATACTAATTGCCAAAAGAAGAAGCGAAAATGCAAATTTCAAATTTTCAAAACTCCTGTCAATAGAATATTCCTTTGTAATGCCCGAAAAGGTAAATTATCTTATGATTTATGGGATACTACGTATTAGTATTACCAAGATATACTCCTCTGTTTATTTTTAATTGTCATTTTAAGATTTTAATTTTGTTTTATTTTAAGTGTCGTTTTACATTTTCAATGCAGATTTTTAATAAATTTTTCACTTTTATCTCTATTTTTCAGCTCATTAATGAGTGTTATATAGTGCATTAATAAGGGGCAAAACAAAGAATTTTACTCCCTCCGTTTCAAAAAGAATGTCATTCTAGCATTTTTTTTGTTACATAAAGTGTGTCACTTTAGATTTTTAATGCAAATTTTAGCACAAAATATCTAATTTAATCTCAGTTTAATGAAGAGTTCCAAGAGTTATTATATATTTGAATGGTATAATTGAATTTTTAATATGTTTTTATTAATTTGTGTGCAAAGTGTCAAAATGACACTTATTATAAAATAGAGGAAGTATTGTTTTATTAATATGTGTGAAAAAACCTTAAACGACACTTAAAAAGAAACGGAAAGAGTAGTAATTAAGAGTTTGAGCTTATTCTACATGGCAGAGTAACAACTTCATGACATCAATAAAAATAATATTTAGTGATTCTTACATGACATCAATAAAAAGAATATGCATGTCTCGGACATGTGTCGACTCATCTAAATAAATAAAAAACAGTTTAAATGAAAAAGTAAAATTAAAACACATAATAAAATTTAACGAAAAATCCCTAATTTTTTTCATCCTTCATCTTAAATAAAACGTGTCTACATAGGCTTGGTTTGAATTACGGTTTTTAATTGCTTTGTTCAACACATCCACTTTCAATTTCATGTGCATTTTATTCATCGTTTGTGTCATCTTATCTACCTCTAAAAAATGTATGACTAAATAATGTTTTATTTTGATGAAAACAATCATTTAAAATGAAGCAAAATTGATCCGTGCGTAGCTCGGGTGGTAATACTAGTCAATTATAAGTGTGAGAAGAGCCTCTATGTCACTCGCGACAGTCTGGAGTTTCTGAACTTACTTATATTTTTGTTTTATAACTAAGATTTAACTCACGCTATAATTAACACGGAATATTTAAAAAATATATATATTTTGAAATTTAAGAAAATTGATTTTATCTGAATTTTATAATATAGCTAACTAATGATTATAGATAAAATTATCAATTTGTAATAATTTGTCTATTTAACATGTTTTACAGTGAACTAAAATATTATTCGAGATAATCCACACAAATTTATAATCTTAAAAACACAAATCTAATATGCACCGTTAAATGACTCTAGTTTTTGTGGTTATTCTACGAACTCTTTTAAAAAAATAGTTTTTTGTGTGTAACTTTTTATAAAATTAGTAAAATATTTTTAAAATTTTGTTTTGATATATATTCAAATAAAATATAATAAATTATAGTAAAAATATTGTAAGATTTTGAATAATTTTGTTTTCTTTGAATATATATGAATTGATTATTATTTTAAAATATATAGTATTAAAAATAATTAAGAAATAAAATAATAAAAAACTTATTAAATGCAAATATATATTTTTCATATTCTAATCAATAATTTTAAAAGAATATTATATATTTTCCTATTTCAATTATTCTTTGTTATTTGTAATGACATTTTATGTAATAACTTACAAAACAAAATTCATTTTTAAAAATGTCTTCTTAAATAATATTATAGAGATTTATAATACAGTATATAAATTTTTTTTTGACATCAAAACTATATATAGTTTAATTGGTTTTCTGCTAAAAAAAACATCACCTTTATTGTTTTGCAATAATACCTCTCAGCTACAAAATGAAAGTCAATTCTCTTAATTTCCAAAGTCATCCGGCTGAAACGGCGGTGAAAAACTAACAAAAATTAAAATGCATTATTTCATTATATAAAAAACAGCAGGATATGTACCAAAGCGTAAATAAAACAACACACATTTCTCCAATCTCTTCTTCATTTCTGCTGTTTTTTTTTTCTATCTTTCTTGATTTCTGATTTGGTTGCCGAGATAATGCATGAAAATTCTGCATATTCGGTAGCCAGAACATCGATTTTCACGCTTAAAATTTTGTATATTCCTAACCTCGTTGATTGTCTTTTCTCCAGACGAACCTGGTTGGTAAATTTCTCGAATTTTCTTTGAGATCTGTCGTCGAAGGAAGCTTTTAAATTTAATGGCAGAAGAACACCGATGTCAGACGCCGGAAGGCCACCGTCTCTGTGTCAACAATTGCAGTTTCTTCAGAAGCTCAGCCACAATGAATCTCTGCTCCAACTGCTACGGCGATCTCTGCCTCAAGCAACAGCAGCAAGCCTCCATGAAATCAACCGTCAAATCCTCTCTCTCCGTCGTCGGAGATCGCACCCGTCCTCGATAACTACGTATCAGAATTACATATCCCGGTGACGGAGAAGCCGATTCCGCATACTCCGACGGCGATAGATCAGAACCGGCAGCAACCGCCGCCGCAGCAAACGGCCGTATGTGCATTGAAGAAGATAATGTAGAAGGAGAGCTTTATTCCAACAAGAGACAACCGAATGAGGCTTCAAAAGATGACATCAGGTCAGAAATATCGAACCCCGCTGCGTCTCCGATGGATAATACTTCAAGTTTTCGGGATATCACTAGTCATCCGGCTAAATCGAGTTCAAATTGGTGAAAATTTAGGGATTTAAGTTGGTTGTGGATTCTTCTTTGAGACGACGGAAACGAGCAAAGTCGGTTTTGGAACTTTCGATTTAATGGGAGTAGAGGAGAAGAAGAAGAAGAGACAAGAAAGGAGAGAGCTCGAGAGAGAAATAATTTTGTGTTTTTTTTTTTACATTTTTTTTATTATTTTAACTAAAACCTGTATAAATCTTGTAAAATTATTTTAACTAAAACTCAGCATTTTAAATTCCGTCGTCAATATAACGTATGTTTGATGGAGAGGTTGTTTTGCGGGTTGCTTTGGAGGTGAGGAGATTGACTTACATTTTTTTTAGCTAAGAACTATTCTTACAAAAACAATAAAAGTAATCAGTTTTTTTTGCAGAAAACCCTAGTTTAATATATAGTCTTTGCTTCGTAACTACTCAAAATTTTAATTAATTAGCTCTGTTCTTCTTTGCTCTGAGCTGCATCTTAGATCAATACTAGTGTACTTTACACAAAGGAATAATAATGACAAATAAAAATTAGAGATATTTAATAAACTTTTCTTTAGGACAAATCATGGTTGGCATATTACATTGTCTTCATTTGCTAAGCAGAAGTTATTATGTCCCTTTACGTCTAATTATTTATCTAGTTTCTGTTTATTCGATCATTCATTTTATAAATTATAACTTTTATTATCCATTGAACGAGTTTTGTCGGCTAAATACTTGAATATCTGAAGCGGGAAGAGAAGGTAAGAGCCTTTTGAAGTTTTACAATATTTTTTGAGAGAATTTTAGAAACACTGCAAAATAAGAAATTAATTGGTAAAATAATACAAAATTTGGAAAAATTATAAAAATAGTCTTTTTGAGAAAAGTTTTTATGTTAGACAACTAAACCCTACACCCTAAAAACTCAACCCTAAACCCCAAAAAGTTCAATTTTTTTAAAAAAAAAAATATTATTCTAGCAATTTTCTCAAACTTTATACTATTCTAACAATTTTTTGTCATAGTACATTTTTTCCTATTAAAAAATGGTGTTAGTTTGAAAGTGCTAATCAAGATATATAGTAAAAAAATAAATATATATATATAGTAAAACAAATAGTTGCAATACTAAATTTAAAAAAAAAAACAAATCCTAGAAACAGCTAAAAGGAATAAGTTTACCTAAAATATTAAGTCGTTTGTTTTTATGGGAAATAAATAACAGTAATAAGGAGAGTACATTTTCATTAAATTAGCCACAGAAAATACAGACGCATACATGACAAAAGAAAACAAATACAAACACATTAAAGTTCGAGCTACCGACACCGTACGTTATAACTGGTCGGCTTATAAAACAGAAACAATAGTGTTTATTTGGTCTTTACGATATTTAATGTAATACTCCAAATCACATGAAACTAAGCTTCATCGTAGTTTCTAACTTTACAAATTTATATAATACTAGCTCAGTTAATTTTTGTTAGTAGCATATTGATGGTTGCGCTTAATTTGAGCAAACCCTGAATTCCTAATTAGTTTATACCCCGAGGCTAGTCTAGTGTGATGTGATAACTATTATATATATTTGTGTAGTTTAGAATATATTAGGGTTAGGCATGCTGCATGCAAATGAATATATAAATATTGAACTATATATAGATATATTATCATTATTAGAATTTGGCATGCGATATAATTTGCATAGTTCATCATCATGACTTACAGATAATAATTATACAACTCAATGTTTTCCTCCATATAGTGTTATACATAGTAAGAGAAATAAAGCCCAAGTCCAATATTATTATTTTTTATGTTTTTCGGTCTCGGAGAGTAATCTCAAGCCCAAACAGGTTCAGACTAATTTCTTGGGTGGGGGTGACACATCCCATTTATAATGTCTCACTTGGCCAAGTGTTTGTCCTGGTAATTCTGCTCCCGCAGAGAATTGATCCCTGGCCTAAACCAACATGACCGACACTCACCACAGGATGGGAACCACCCGACCACCAACAACTTAGTTACCCAAGTCCAATATTGTTTCAACAAATGAAGAATTGTCAAAGAATGCCAATGTGTGTAGGGTTTTCAACAAGTGTTTTCATATAAAGAAAAACTTAATTTTGAGAGTTGCCTCCTTCTTCCTCTTTTATGAAATAAATCTAAAAATATTTTGTGCTTGGTGACAATTTAAGTTTTCTCGTCTTTTTCTTTTCCTTTTTATTAGAATAAAGTTCCTATGAACTATTTATTTATGCTTTGCGGTCCCAAGAATAATTCCAAATTCAAACAAGTCCAGATTAATTTTCTGGATAGTTTCGTTTTTGCGGAGAGTCGATCTCTGACCTAGACCAGCAGAACGATTCTTCCAACGAACATGGGACCACCCCATTACAATCTCTCGATTATAAACTATCTATTTTCTAATTTTATTTTTTATGTTTCAATAAGTTTTTTTTAGAGTTTGAATCCACGTGTTTTAGATTATCCTACAATATATACAGAAAAATACTAAATATTTGAAAAAGCAACCTCAATGATTAATCAATAGTTTTAGTTGTATTAGTTGATTTATTAGTGTTTTGAATAAATATATACTAGTTTTCTTGTTTTTTGTTTATTTGATTGTCATGTCCTTATTTGTTTAATATTCCTAAGATGCCAAAAGGATTTTGATTTGGGTTGGTATCACATGGATCAAGTCTTTGAGCGTTTGAGTGGGATCCAACGTGGCTCTCATCGATGTAGGAATCAAAATATCAAATGGTGCGAAGAGTACTTGAGGTCCATGGAATCGAGGGCAGAGGGCAGAGGGCAGACAAACTTTTATTTTTTGGTTGATAAAAATGTATTTGTTATGGGAATATTAGTTTTGTTGACTGATGGATTTTGGTTGACTACGGGATTTTGGTTGATTAGATTTGGTTGAGTGAGGAGTTTCTAGATCGAAGATACGTACGCTTCTCGATCCAAAACCTCGAAATATTATTTTTGTTGAGTCATGACATGAGTTTTGTAATTTTTCGAACTACTAGACTTTTTTTCTTTAAACGTTATAAGTGGCTGAAATATGGGTACCATAAATTAGATTGAAAAATAATAATTAGATATTGTTTGGTTTGGCCCAAAAAGAAACTGATGGAATTCTGTTACAAGAATAAAAGATTTTGATTGTTTAACCCAGAAAACTGTCGAAGGCCCAAATAGATGATCTCTAAAACCCATTTCTGTTTTTTTTGTTTGACTCGATAAAATGCTAAAGCCCAATACGTTTTTCTTTTTGCCATTAAAAAGCCCGATACATTGTCACGGAACTAGTAAAGCTGTTTCTTTTTTTTTTTGTAAAATTTTCATTTTGAGAAAGCTTACGTATGAAAAAATTCAGGAAGAAACTCTAATGCGGGACTATTAATGGTATCTGAAAATCGGGAGATAATTTGGTATTATATATCAGACTTCTTTTGTCGAAAATTGTGTAAGAGTTTAAATTTGTTAGAAAAAATGATAATATGCGAATTGTTAGAAGACTATGATTTAATTCGTGATAATTATAGCGTGGAGTAATTTTTTTTAAAAAAAATTGTTTTAAAATTTAAGAAAATTTATTTTATATGAAATTTACAACTAATAATTTGTAATTTGTAATATAGATATGAATTGCTCTTCTGGGATATTGAGAGAAATGAATTGCTCTTCTTCTGTGGCTGAGACTTGGCAAGATGAGAATTTGCTGGATTGAACATATTCCCGAACCCTTCGGCTTGACGAAGGATGTATGAGCTCGCGGACGTTCTTTATTGAGAAAACACTGGGTTTTCTAGCAAAGAACTCGTATGGATTCACCAGTGGAAGTGTTGTTTCAGGCATAAGATCGCCTGGAACATATTCTATTTCGTAAAGAGAATTTATATCGGAATTATTTTTTTGGTTTTTTATTTTTGGTAAAGTAGAAATTGCGAATTGAGAATCGATTGCTAAAGGATTGGAATTAGACATGATTTGAAATAGTTTTCAGAACATTCAAAACAATCAATCATAAACAAAGATTCATTCCCTCAAACATAGGTTGTTAGGCTCTGATACCAATATCTGATTACACGAGAGACGAACGCTGAGTAACGAGTAACCGTATGACAGAGTCGTGTTGAAGATCGTGAAAGCCGTGTTGATAGCTATGGGATCTGATAAGTTCCAGGTAAAGGGAGCATATGCGGCACACCCGACCTTGGCTCAACCACTGTTAGGAACCTTATCGCCCCCCACAACCACCGTATTGGCTCTCACAACCGTCGTATTGACCGTCATCACGGCTAAACGATTCGCTCATTGTAAGCACGAATAAACATAATCAATAGAGAGAATCGCAACCCATGAGAGAAAGAACGTAACCAGAGCTTATGAAAGATGTAGAGAAGTCTGAAAACTAGAGAGAGTTTAGAGATTCATAGAGAGAGAAAGCTAGAGAGAGGTTTTTAAGGAAAATATGAGATGGTATTTCACAAGGGGGTACACACATATTTATAGTGGAGGTTTAGTGCGCTGACATAAGCGCTTACCTCAGCGATGACCTCATCGCTTACATCACACCTATCTACATTATTTATTGCGATTACATCATCGCTTACATCACACATATAATTGCGATTACATCATCGCTTACATCACACTTATTATACATTATTTATTGCGATTACATCATCGCTTACATCACACATATAATTATACATAATTAGATTATTAAGACGAGTCTTAATGATCTATCTCGAACTCGATGATATGTTCATCGCAGCAGCCGTAATAGTCATCTGGACACTTGAATTCGATTTCTGGTTCAGTGAAATCTTCTAGAGGATCGTTTTTGTTTAAACCGAACCTTTTCCCGATCTCGTCAATATTCATCGAATCGTCTGGGGACTGTGCATCTTGGAAATGTTCTTGCAGAACCGTCGTTGGTTCTGGATCTGGTGTCGTTTTCTGCTGGATTAGCTTCGGGGCTGGCTTGCTTTCGAAGTATTGTAGGTCTTCGTCTAGACTCATCTGATAGTCAATTGGATAGTAGCTCCAATTTAGGATGAAGGGAATAGGGAACGTCTGTGTAGCACTATTGAGGCGAAACGCATGTTTCTGGAATTCCTCAAACCCTTTGTTCTCATAAACATTGAAGTCCGGTCGCATGCCTCGGTTGTAGTCGTCGTGGTGGATCAGCGTCGGCAACGCATGCATCTTGTTGCTTTTGATGTTGACTTGGATGGGGCGGTGGAAAAAGTATATCGTGTGAGGATTGAAGAAAGGGTTGAGGCACCCTTGTCCTTTTAGCCTTTTGTACGATATGTTTACCGTCTTTGCTGATCGTCTTAGTTTACCACTCCAGGCGCTTAACGGCGCGAACCAAGCTAGAAACGTAGAGAGGTAGTCCTTTTGACCTTGTCGCGAGTTGACGAACTGGTAAAGCCAGTGTATGTCGAAGGTGATGCCAATGGTGTATACAGAACATATATACCAAAGGAAACAGAGGACTTCTTCTGGCATATCAGTGCTCACGATTCTGTAGAGATGAGCGAACGGGTGATCTGGATGTATTCCAAGTGGCGCGATGTGTTGACATCTGACACCGTACTTTGATAGGATGATTGATTGGTACCGGAAAATCCTTTCTTTGAAATGCTCGTGAATGATCTTCATGTTGACAAGCTGATGAGCATCTTCTGGCATGTTGGCACCGAAGTCGTAGTATTCCTTTTCGGTTGCCGATGAGCTCGCCATCATCTGAATCTCCTTCAGAGGGTTTCTGCTGAGCATGTCGGCAAGGATGTTCTTAGTGCCCTTTAAATAGATGGAGACGAAGTCGTATTTTGAAAACCATTCGCTCCATTTTACCAACTGTTGATGTGGGACCATCTTTTGCTTGAATTGTAACATCTTCGGGAAGGATGACATATCCATTTCGATGCGAAATTTGTGTCCAATCAAATGGAACTCAAATTTCTCAATGGCCTTCTTTACAGCTAAGATCTCTTTGAACGTGGAGTGATAGTGGAGTTCCGAATCTTTAAAGCGCCCGCTTTTGTATCCGCAGATTTGACGTTTCCCGTCTATCTCTTCGAACAGGACAGAACCCCAATACTTATCACTTGCGTCTGTTTGTAGAACACGCATGCCCTCGCAGGGAATCTTTAAAGGTGGCAGCTTTTTTATCTCCAACTTTAGTCTTATGACTGCATCTGTTTGTCTGGTAGTCCATAAAGGAGGATTCTTGGATAGCATCTTTTGTAGTGGACGCGTCAGCTGCGACAGTTGCGGGATAAAGTCACTTAGGTAATTGATTACCCCAAGGAACTGTTGGACTTGTCTCTTCGAGAGGTCGCTGTCTGGAAACTCCAGAAGCGTCGTGGCTAGATGGGCCTGAGGGGTGAATTGCCCATTAGCGATATACATCCCAAGGAATTCGATGTTGGGCTGGGCTATAATCATTTTTCGGGCCGAGAGCATTATTCCATGATCCTTTACGATGTTCTGAAACTGTTGTAGAGTTCAAACATGATCTTCGTGGCTTGACGAGAATAGAAGGATATCGTCTATGTATATTAGGGCTGTATGAAGCAGAGGCTTGAAGATCTTTAGCATAACTTGTTGGAATAGTGACGGCGCCGTTTTGAGGCCGAACGGTAAGACATTCCATTGAAGGTGTCGGTTGGGCAAACAGAAAGCCGTCTTGTACCTATCCTCTGGTGCAATACCGATTTGCCAGAAACCGGATTTTAGATCGAACTTTGAGAACAGAGTCGCACCTTGAAGATGTTGGAACAGCGCCCTTTTGTTTGGTAATGGGAACTTGACATCTTGGAGGTACTGGTTCAGTGGCTTATAGTCAATGACTAGCCTTAATTTTCCTCTTGCTTGTTCAGCTCTGTTGTTGACATAAAATGCCTTGCACGCCCACGAAGAATTTGTTGATGAGACTACCTTCTGACTAACCAGCTGGTCACATTCTTCGTTTGCTTGTTTAAGCAATACTGGGGGCATTCCTGCGTGACTTGCCTTTGTTGGTGTCATGTGGATATTCTCCTTGAATGGTAATGACACGAAGAATTCCTCGTTTAACCACAGTGGGTTTTTGCATACACGAAGGAACTCTGTATGAGAGTTTGCACATGAACTCGCTGTGATCTCTTCTTTGATTTTGTCGAAATCATGGGACTGAAGCTCTTCAACTGCGAACAACCTAGGCATCGTTGTGAATGCTTTGAAATAAGATTTCCATCTTATACCTCTTGGTTCGATTGAGATGTCAAAGCTTTTCTTTAGCGCGTAATACGAGTCCCATCCTAGAATTATGTCCTTTCCAGGAGCGGAGGATCCTAGGACTTCCGTAGTTATTTGGCATCCCGGAAAAAGCTCTATAGTGATTGGCTTCGATTTAAGCCTGATTGATAACGATCCCGAATTTGCTACCCTGAACTCTTGCTGGTACGGGTGCCACATGGATGAGGAAAGTACCTTGGGATTCATTATCGTTGTGTGAGCTCCCGTGTCTATGAATGCGATAGCATGGACCGGCTCTTCTTGCTTTGCAGGATCAAAGATCGTCACCGGAAGGTGAGGAGATTGTATCTCTTCTTGATGAGGTGCACGAGCAATGTTGAAACAGCATTCTTCCTCATCGTCGGATTCTGAAGTGTTAGAATCTGAGTAGCCACAAATGGCATCTTGTTCGTCGCTATCGTAAGACAACACCGATTCGAGATCATGATTGTCAAGATCAATATCTTTGGCAAGCTCAGATATTGAGCTGATTAGATATTGTCGTTTCTTTTTCGAACTGTTCGGGCAGTTTTTGGCGAAGTGCCCTTCTTTGTTGCACAGAAAGCACTTTGTTTCCTTCTTGAAAGATTGCTTCCTTCTGAAAAACCGTTTGCGCCCGAACTTCCCGAATCGGAATTTATTTGATTTCTGGGAACGGCGAGCCTTGCTTTTTTCTTTACACGAGCAGCTTTTCTTGGATTTTGAACATTTGATCGACAAATCTGGTCTTGCACAGACTTTGGATAAATGTTTTGAATTATCCATGAATTCTGTCCAGAACTCCTTTTGTTTGCATAGTTTGTCTAATGTTCTGAAGACGTATTGTTGGATTTGTCCGATGGAGATCTCTTCTACCGACTGGCCTTGCTCTTTGATGTTGAGTTTTGTTTGTTGGCTCAGATAATCATCAATAGATGATAGGTAGACTTGCTTTAGGCTCGGGTTATTTAGACCGTTTAGCGCATAGTATCTCCGTGTTTGTCGCTCGAAATGTTTCGCAAGATCTCTTTTCTTTAGCGAACAACATTTTGCTGCGAAGAATTCCTCTTTTAATTGATCTTTGAGGTGGCTCGGGGTGCCGATGAATTCTCGATGAATTTCTCCGAGTAATAATGGTGTGGTGGTTTGATAGACTTGCTGCTGTCTGTATTCGCCAAGCGAATTCCACCATTCTTTGAGTGCACCTGAAAATCGTGCCGTGAACTGTTGTATGACGAGGTGTGAGGATGAGGTGATAGCTTCGGAATTCATCCATGCGTGGAATTCGTTGAGTGCACTTGCTCCCGAGATGTGGATGGTATGCGTTAGAGGATCTTTGCTGGTTTTGGACCATACTTTCGAGGCATCTTTGAAGATCTTTGCTGGTTTTGAAGATCTTCTTTGAATAAACTTAGGTTCAATACCAATTTCATTGGCAATTTCCTTAGCTTTTACCATAGCATCAAGAAATCCAGTTTCTCTATATTTTTTAAAATAAGAAATTAATGCAGTTACTTCAGTCATTGCAACATCAATTTGCATATCTATTGACTGTAATTTTTTGCTAACTATATTTACCACATGCAATATGTCAAACCAAATAATAGTAGATAACAAAAATTCAAAGCTACTAAGCTCATTCAATGCTAAAGATTTAGCTTCACTTTGAATCATTGAATCATTATCATTTTCAGCCACTTCGAATAAAGATTCTCGTATATCCACAATTTGAAATCTTATCGCTTTAATACTCTCAACACGACTTTCCCATCGGGTTGTTGACAATTGCTTAAGAGTTAAGCTTTTCACATTTTTTTTCAAAATATCCCACCTCTTTATAGAATTAGCAAACAGAGAATACAAACGTTGCACTACTCCAAAAAAATATTTCCCTAAAAATATTTAAGAAATTAAATAATAAATAACATATTTAATGCAAATATATACTTTCCATATTTTAATCAATAATTTTAAAAGATTATTATATCATTTCCTATTTCAATTATTCTTTGTTAATTGTAATGACATTTCATGTAATATCTTACAAAAAAAAATTTAGTTTTAAAAATGTCTTCTTAAATAATATTATAGAGATAATAACAAACATGATTATCCAATACTCTTAACCTCCACTATAAAAGGGTGATTACCCATTGTAAAGATGTGAATAAGAGAATGTGAAAGAAATCATTCATCCTCCTCTTTCTCGTCTCTTACTCTCGTATATATATATATATATATATATACACATATATAATAGTAAACATATCTCACCTCATATTACAAATATATTATATTATTTATAACACGTTATCAGCACAATCGTCTCCCGATCTGTTCATATACCGAAAACCACAATCGTTTTTCGATCCGTTTATATACCAAAAAAGGTTAGATTTAATTTATGTTCAATCTATTTACGTTTATATATTATTTCAGGATGCTAAGCGATGCCTTCCCCGAACTGATCGTTATGATAGGCTCTGCCTTCATGATCATGATCATATGGTAGACTATGTCTCCATAGATCATATGGCAGGCTCTGCCTCCATAAAATGAATGTCCTGAAGACATTCTCAATTTCGTCCAGAAGACGAAAATTTTACAGTTATTATTATCGGAGCGCGGCTCGGAGCTGCCCCATTATTAATTTATTATTTCGCAATAATTATTTATCGCACTTTATTTATTGTCAATATTATATTTTATCTGCTGTTTATATTATGGTTTTTATTTTATATTCCTATGCGGTTATATTTCTTTTAAGCCGCCACATATTTTATATGAGTTCCGGATGGAGATTTATGTCTGGCAGACAGTGCTACAACGCACACAATACTTAAAGATAAAAAGTATTTCTCCTCTCTAAATTTTTTTTAAAAAAGATTCTGCTACAAGCATGAATACTATATATGGGAATGCAAAGATTATTATGGGCTCTAGAAGAGCTTGTTTTTCAATGCCAAGGGGAACAAAGTTTGAATTCCAAGATACACTATATTCCCCTGAATCTCTTAAAAACTTAACAAGTTTCAGAGATATCCGCAGAAATGGATATCATATTGAGGCTATGAATAAGAATGACATCGAATATCTTTGCATCACATCACTAATTCTAGAAAGGAAAGTTATATTAGAGGAGCTACCAGCAATACCCTCCAGATTATATTCCACAAAGATTCATATAGTTGAATCATATTTTACAGTAAACCCAAAGTTTACTAGTACATTTAAAGTGTGGCATGAAAGACTTGGCCACCCTGGTTCAGTCATGATGCGAAAAATTGTGAAAAATTCTATTGACCATCCTTTGAAAAACCAGAAGATTTTTCAATCGAGTGTATTTTCATGTAATGCTTGTTCTCAAGGAAAACTCATAATTCGACCATCAATAGCCAAAATCGGAAATTAATTTCCAGTATTCTTGGAAAGAATACATGGTGATATATGTGGACCTATCCACATACCATGCAGGCCATTTCGATATTTTATGAAATTGATTGACGCATCCATTAGATGGTCAAATGTGTGTCTATTGACAACACGAAATATGGCTTTTACAAAATTCATTGCCCAAATAATCAGGTTGAAAACGCAATTCCCTGAATACGCCATCAAAAAAGTTAGGCTTGATAACGCTGGTGAATTCACTTCACAAGCTTTTAATAACTATTGTATGTCAATGGGAATCGATGTTGAGCATATGGACCCAATGTACGTACACAAAATGGCATGGCTGAATCTTTTATTAAGCGTCTGCAACTCATTGCTAGACCATTGATTTTGAGAACAAAGCTCCCAATTTCTATATGGGGTCATGCTATCTTGCATGTTGCGTCATTGGTCCAAATAAGACCAAGCGCATATAATAAACGTTCTCCTTTACAATTAACATCTGGCCAGGAGCCAAATGTATCCCATCTCCGTGTTTTTGGTTGTGCGGTTTATGTTCTTAGAGCCCCACCGCAAAAAACAAAAAATGGGGCCACAAAGGAGATTGGGTATATACCTTGGTTATACATCAATAAGTATAATTCGATATCTTGAACCGCAAACTGGTGATATGTTTACGGCTCATTTTACTGATTGCTATTTTAATAAAGATGAATTTTCAGCGTTAGGGGAGGAATTAAAGAAATTCCAAAAGATGTTACATGGTGCACACCGTCTTTGTTGCACCTAGATCCCCCTACAAATAAATGTGAACTGGAAGTTTAGAAAATCGTAAATTTACAAAATATGGCAAATCAATTACCAGATGCGTTCACTGATACAAAAGGATGACAAAATCATATATCCACGCTGTAAATGCTCCATCAAGAATTAATGTTCTTGGAGGACAAATTGATGGTAATAGAGCAAATGAACCGAGAGTTCAGTTGAAAAGGGGGAGGCCAATTGGTTCTATAAATAAAAATCCCCGAAAGAAAAATAAATTGGGAGAACCAAATGAAAAGGTTCCCGGAGAACCATAAAAAGAAAAAGTTAGAAGCTCCGGAAGAGCTGGAAGTTTCCGTAGAGCTAGATGCTTCTGAAAAGCTAAAAGTACTTAAAGGACTAAATTCTCTTAAAGAGAAAAATACTCAAGAAGAGCACACGATGGAGACATGCATATATGTGATGATGATAAAAAAACAAAAGATGGCAAAGGTATATATAATAGTAAACCTTAAGTTTACTAATTGAATAAACCAGTTAAAACCATTCCGGTACTTCCAATGATATATAAGATCATTGAGAATACATGTTGAAAAACTAGAAGTTTTTTCAACTATTGCATGTCATCAAGAAAACAATGAAAATGAAGTCATCGTGAAAAGTATCCATGGATGAATCACCAATTTTTTTGGTTGAAGCCCATTGGATATAATAGTTTGGTTTATTTAATCAATCTCCCGAATCATACCCCGAGTATAACCGATATAAACTGAAAATCGGTCAAAGACGAATGGAAAAGAAAACCATCACCTTAAAAAGGGGGTATTAAGTGTCCTACATCAGATGAAAAGTTCCCCCTAGAGAGAGAGCTCGCCCTAGCGCCGTCTTCAACTTACCGCTCCGATCTCCCTCTCCAGTGGCCGGTTTTTCTCACCGCTACCGCGAGAGGGACCCCGTTATCTCTTCTCTCATCTCGCCTGCTAGTTTCTTCTTGTGTTTTTTCTCTCGACTCGCTGGTCTTTGTTGGTGTCGCCGGAGTCGTTCCTCGGTCCGGGTTCGCCGGCGTTGTAGCTCGCTTGGATTCGTCACGGTCTCTCGCCTTCCTTCGTTTGTTGCTGGAGGACGGTGATTCTCGTTGGTTTGGATCGGAGAGTCCGTCAAGCCTCCGTGTGTGTTCTCGCAGCCGGTTTTTCCCAAGATTCGTCGCCGGTTTCCAAGCTCTTGCTTGGCCCGCAAGCTCTTGGATCTGGACGGTTTGCTGGTATTGTCAATGATTCTGCTCAGCTCGAGGACAATTGTTCCTTGTCGTCGACTTTGCTGCTTTCCCTCCTCTTTTCCATGGAGTTTGAGTCTCTTCCAACGAACGTCTCTTTACCGGCACCGGCGGGTTTTCTCGAGGCTCCACCCTTCCGTCACGTGTTGTCCCCTCTACCGCCATCGCCACCAGAGCCTCCTGCCCTGTCTCTTCCCCCGCCGGAACCACCGGTGCTGCCGGATCCATCCGCCTTATCTTATCTCCCGTCGTCTGCTCTCACTGCCGAGAGAAATGCTCACCAATTTGAAGGTTTGGGCTTGGCCCATGTAGATTTGAGTATGGGTTATTTTTGTGAAGGCCCAACTAGAAGAAATATATGGTTCAACAAAGAATGACAAGGGGGTAATAAGAATAAATCCACGACATTTTTGTTGTTGGTGTCCATACCTTCCTTTGAAACTCTGACAGACTTTAAATGCCAAACCGAGGGTCATTTGAATAAATCCAAGGCTTCTCCGCTTGTGGTGTCAATCCGTATAATCTTTTGTCAAAAACTGCATCTCCTAACCGCCTCTAAGAGCGGTGTTTTATTCCCGAGCTTCTTGCCGAGAAACTTTATGAAGGTCTTTACCGACTTGTCTTCTTGCGTAGCGGTCTACACGGGACCAGAAGAGACAAACCAGATCGTTTCGGCGAATTCCGGAGGTAGAGTTTCAGTTGCAACGTCACAACTTAAGTCACTTCTTAAGGTGACTAATTTCTAAATAATCTCCAAATAGTCGCTAATTAATAGTCTGAAATAGCGAGAAAGCGAGAAAAGTCTGAAATAGATAAGCCAGTCGTCGTTAAAACTCAAGTCAGATTTTGATTAATTTTTAAAATATATATTCTTTATAGAGCAAGTCAAATCACATTTTGTCGTTATGCCTTGTATCAAAACACATACAAGAGATGGTTGTTGGAAAGAGGATTAATCTCTTGAAGAGATCGTTGATATGGTTAATATTATAATCAGGTACCTGAATGAAATCGATAATAATGATAAAGAGATCTCAATTAACCATGTCATTACGGGAAAAGTGGAACCAAAGACAAAATACTTGTCTAAATAATATAGCATGCGAGATGTAATTAATGAGGATCATGAATCTATCTCTATGGATGAGTGTAGAAAGAAAAATGTTTGGCCAAAAGTAAAAAGAGGCAATCAAGTCTATATTAAGCTCTTTTGAAGAAAGAGAACATTTTGGACCAAAAGTCCAAATATCAAAAGAGTATGTATTTGTTCAAAAAAAGGAATGGACAAAATGTCTTGTATTGCGACTCTATGTGAAAAATCCTTGAATGATTTAATCCATGATGGATTTAACCTCTAGAGGACTTAATCCCTGAATGATAAATAATATCATAATTATGTTCCCGGGAACACTACTCGATCGAATTAAAGAAAGATGATCATCAAAACTCCCGGGATTAAAGAGTTTGGAAATACATTTGTGAAAAGATTCCAAAAGGATCATATAGAGAAAAATGTCCCGAAGAAATTTGTAAAAATGTTTCAGAAGAAACCATATAAAGAAAAATGTCAAGAAGACATATATGAAAATGTTCAAAGAGAACAACATAAAGAGATTCATCCAGAAGATGAACATGATACATAAAAATATGAGATTTCCATTAACTATGCCCAAGACGAAAATTATGGGATAGATATGAAATAGAAGATAATGATGAAATTTTCTCATTTTCTGTATCCAAAGAACTTGATCATGTAAATGATTATCAAGACCCAAAGTCAGTATAAGAATGCCAGAAAAGGTCTGATTGGGAGAAATGGCAAATGGCCATGAGAAATGTAATGAAGTGCGTGGCTGCACTCTTTTTTCCTTGCTATGGTTTTTGTCCCACCAAATTTTTCCATAACAAGATTTTTAACGAGGCAGCAAGGAACATTCAAAAGATAGAAATCTAAAGAGGAACACTTCTAGGAGGAGAAGTATGATGGTGTGCGTAGATGTATTCTTTTTCTCTTGCCATGGTTTTTGTTTCACTGGGTTTTTCCAGAATAAGGTTTTTAACGAGACACCAAAGACCACGCAAAAAGATAGATATCAAAGAGATCAAAGGAAAGTGTTATAATTCCAATGATGTAAAGGTCAAGACTCATTTATTCGAGGGAGAGTTTGCGTTATCTACGGAATTTATGAAGATAATGCTATATCTATCATTTTATATCTATCATTTTAGGGGTAGATTGTGTCACTATATTCTTTTTCATTTGTCGTAATTTTTATTTTATCGGATTTTTTTATGATAAAATATTTAATAAAACAGTATATAATATATTAATAGTGATGGATAATCAAAGAAAGTGTTAAAAGATAATAACAAACATGATTATCCACTACTTTTAACCGACGTTTTTCTTCATTTTTTTATTATTTTACCTCCACTATAAAAAGGTGATTTGTAAAGATGTGAATAAGAGAATGTGAAATAAATCATTCCTCCTCCTCTCTTTCGTCTCTTTACTCTCATATATATATATATATATATATATATATACATATAATAGTATACATATCTCACCTCGTATTATAAATATATTATATTATTTATAACACGAATGAAAATTAAAAAGCGAGAAAAGTCTGAAATAGATAAGCCAGTCGTCGTTAAAACTCAAGTCAGATTTTGATTAATTTTAAAATATATATTCTTTATAGAGCAAGTCAAATCACATTTTGTCGTTATGCCTTGTATCAAAACACATACAACCTAAATAATTAAATGTTGATGAGACATATGTACAAAACAATGGTATTTCAAATTTAGGAGTTTATATAATTTGTGAGAGGAAGAGAAAGAGCCACGAAACCAACAAACTTATTATATATTTCATTTTGAAAATTTCCAAATGTATAATCATTTAATCAGTATACCACATTAATTGTATCTTCAAAAATTAATCCAAAACAAAAATATATACCGTACGTGGACCTGTGTGATTGGTGATATTTTGCTATTGTGACAAAAGTTTTTTTCAGTCTATAAATGCTATTAATCGGTAAAGTATAAGAAGAAGACGGCTAAAAAGAACGTTATTTTTATTTTATTTTTGTTAAAGGCTAAAAAGAAAGTTTGAAAGTAAAAGTTAGATGAGAGAAATGTATTTGAAACTTTTTTTTTGTGGAGAAACATAACAGGTTTTAGTTCTATGTGTAAGTAGAGTCAAAACAAAAAGATTCATGCTCTAGAAGAGCTTATTGACACAAAAAATAAATCTAAAGAAAATACCTCATAAGAGTTTTATTCAAGTGCATTAATGAAAAAGAAAAAGAAAGGGATTAAGATTGTCACAAAAAACACAAATAATTTTCGATTGATATTCATGAAATGAGAGGAAGAGATTTGCACAAATTGCAACCCTCAAAGTTGCTTTCTTGATATTCGTTACAAGACTATATATATGAATACGTACTCATCTTGGTAAGAACCTAATTACATGGATTTGTGAACTTGCATTGGGTCATAAAATTGGGTTTGTGTTGGAACTTTTATGTGTGCTTCAATACTATGTACTTCTAATGCTATATGAAACTTTTGATGTGGCAATAGATTATCAGCTCAAGAAATGTATTTGCTTTGTTATATCGACTGTTGGGGAAAGCTAGAACTAGAACAGTGAGAAGATAGACACGTGGTAGTAAATGAGGGGTTGGCGTCATACGTAAGTGTCCACGTTGTAATCTCTTAGAGAGCGGTGGACCATGAAGAAGAAGGGCACACACGTTAAGATCCCTTCTTCTCCAAGTTGATTTACTCTTCCCTTACCGAAGAAACGACGCCGCATGAAATTTAATGTATTATGCTTTATTTACATGTAAATGTGATACTTTAACGCGTAACTACCTTAATACGTAAAGTGTAATTCTACGTCTAAAGAAGAACAATCAAAACGCTGGTGCAAATAATTATTATATCCATGTTCCCCCGGTTAAAACTTTGACAATGACTGAAAATAAGTCACTATATATCCAACACAAAACCTTCTCCAATGATTGAATCTGCTATAGATACACTGATAAATACTGTAATCATGTTCTGTAATTTCTCGGCCATGAAAATATAACTACAGTATATATATATATATATATATATATATATATATATATATATATGTGTGTGTGTGTTTAGTACGATCTAATAACTTGTTTTTATATGAATCCAATCAATTGATTTGACTAATCTATTCAAACAAGTTATCATATAGAACGGTCCAGTGTATAGGAAAGTTTACGTATGGGTGGTGGCATGTTATCAATCGACTATGTATTAATCAATATGTTTTCGATTGATTGGTGCACGTATCACTACAAAAAACAGCATTTTGGTGATTACTGATGGCGACTAATAATTTAGTCGCTAAAAATTGCGACTAATTAGCGACTATTTGGTGATGGCGACTAGTACAAATTAGTCGTAATTGAATCGCTGTTTTACGATCAAAGAACATAGTCGTTAAAGTAGTCGCTAATTTAGCGACTAGTAGACAACTATTTTGGTAGATTGCATAGTAGTCGCCTAATAGTCGCTAAATTATCGACTAATAGGCGACTACTGCCAAAATAGTCGCCAAATTTAGCGACTATTAGGCGACGACGATACAATCTGCCAAATTAGTCGCATAATAGTCACTAAATTAACGACTATTTTGACGGATTGCATAGTAGTTGCCTAATAGTCACTAAATTTAGTGACTATTAGGCGACTATTTTGGCGGATTGTATAGTAGTCGCCTAATAGGCGGAGGAGAGCGGAGGAGACGGTGGAGGCGGATGGGTTTCATCGGTGCCGGCGAGGGTGGAGAAATCGAAGCGGTGCTGGTGACACTACACCAAAACAGGGTTTTTGCTACTGCAAAAACGGTCGGAAATCAGTAGCAAAACACCCTGTTACGACTGATTTCCGACTGATTTCTGCAGTAGGTAAATGTCTCGTCGCAAATAAAATCAGTAGCAAAATTGCTACTGATTTACGACTGATATTAGGCGGTCACTATTCAGTCGCTAATCAGTAGCAAAATTTTACGACTGATTAGTGACTGAATAGTGACTGAATTTTGCTATTACAGCCGTAGTCGGTAATCAGTCGTAAAATTTAGCTACTGAATTGCAACTGATTACCAACTACTTTAGCTACTGATTTGCTACTGGTTTGTGATTTTTTTAACGACTGATTTACTACTGGTTTGTGATTTTTTTACGACTGATTTAAGCTATTCAGTAGCAAAATATAGCTACTGATTAGCGACTGATATATTGTTTAAATTATAAAAAAAAATTCAATTTATTAATATAAATGTAGACTAATTATATATAAAACATTCAAGTTTACAAAAATAAAGTAAAACAAATGAAGAACACAAATTCCCGATGTTATAAAATGTTGTCGGCTCGATATTAGCTCCCAGGATAGCATCATAGTTTGGCCACTTATCCAGTGGCGCTTGTGATAACTGCACCATATTGAGTAAAGAGAAAGCAGCTTAATGCTTATATTGTGATTTAACAAACAAACAAAAACTGACTATATAAATGCATTTTTTACTTTCTCAAACAGACTTACTTGCATACTCATGGAATTGTATCCACCAAGACGTCCAAGAATATGCCATGAACGGATTGTCTACAAGATTTTAGCCATAAAAACAAAGCAGCAAGTGATTTGTTTGGTTTTTCCTTATCTTCTCAGAATAGTATAGGAATGGTAAAGGTTTAGTTTAAGGGGCTCACATAAGAGATCAAGGCAATGTCTTTGTCCAGCGGTGCGTTGTGAAACTCCAACCACATGTATGAATTTGAATACTCAAATCTTACAAATCAACAATACTGAGAAGAGTTAAAAAGACAACAATAGAGCATAAGAAACAATGAGAAAGAACAAACGTAGACAAAGTAAGAACATGAATATCAAAACCACTCTATAGAATAACAAGGCAGTGACGATATCAACAACAACAAGGCAATGTGCAAGAAAAATCAACCAAGGAAATCACATATAATCTGAGTCACTCACTTGTTGAATGTCACCTGCATCGAAGTAGCTGAACCAGTCTTAGTGTGCAGAATCATGTTTCTCTTCTTCCTCAATCTCTCTTCCATCTACCAAAAAAAAATGAAAACAACATTCAAAATCGACCCAGTAATCGAAGGCTCAGCTCAAATTTCAGTCTCACATCTAGCAAAGTTCTAAAGAAAACGAAAACGATGGATGGAGACTCACAACGTAAAAAGAAAACGATGGATGGAGACTCGAACTCAAACAGATCTAAAGAACAAATGAGAACCCCCGTAATCAGGTCAAGAATTTCGCAATAAAACAGAAAAAGAATCAGAAGAAATCGGTTGTTTGACCGCACGAAGACAGATGGATTACCTTAGCAGTGGAGGACGAGGATTCATAGGCCTGAGAAGGCTGAGAAGACATGAATCCGCCGCCGGAGAAAGCTGAATTCGGCTCGAATTGGCTGCTGGAGACGAGGAGATGCCGGCGGAGATGGTGTAGTATGGCCGCTTCGTGGATATCGGGAGGCGAGTTAGGGTTTGGGTGACCTAGGTTAGGGGAAACAGGAGGTGGAGGATGAGGATGAGGCTGAGTGCGTTGGTAAAACCGGATCGGAAGGTGGTGGCGGAGGAGGAGCAGTGTCGTCAGTGTCAAAACGGAGGAGGAAGATAGGAGAAGAGGAGGAAAGAAAAGAAAATGAGAGAAGTTGTTGTCATTAAAAGCGAATCCAAAATCCCCGTCGGAGGAGGAACCATGACGAGTGAAATCAGAATCCATCTGGGTTTTGGGGTCGAACAAATCCGTGTTTTGAGGACTGCCTGTAGAAGAAGACATTCAAAGAATCAAAGCCTTGAAGGGAGATGAAGGAAGAGGAGAAGAAGGGGACAAGAGGCGGAAAAAAAAACAAATTAGATATTGTCCGTTGGATTTATTATATCAACGGTAGATGATAAATCAAAGTGCAATCCTTGTCTCAATGGATTATCCAATGAGAAAGAATTTTTCATTATATTGTCATTTGGTTAGATTTATGCTTAAAAATAATTATAAGTACATAGTTTAACATTGGTTTTATGTAAAGTATATATGTAAATGGTGTAAAATATTGGTTTTATGTATATATAATGATTATATTTTGATTTTATGGTTTATGATTTAACTTCTATGATTAAAAGTTTAAATTTTTAAGGTTTAGAGTTTATGATTTAGGGTTTGGAGTATAGATTTAAAGTTTAAGGTTTGGGGTTTAGGTTTGAAAAAGATTTATAAAACTTGACTTTTTTTATAAGTGTTGGATCTTAGTTTATGATTTAGGGTTTGGACTTTGGAGTTTAGGTTTAAAGTTTAGGGTATGGGGTTTGAGGTTTAGGTTTAATAATTAAAGTTTGAAAAAGATTTATAAAACTTGAGTTTATGATTAAGGGTTATAGGTTAAGGGTTAAGGGTTTGTGTTTGGGGTTTGTGTTTGAGATTTAGAATTTATGATTGATAAAATGATTATATTTATAACAATTGTAAGTGTTGAATTTTTTGATATTTATGTGTAAGATCTAGTTTACAAATTAAGATTTATAGTTTATGATTAAGGGTTAGAGGTTTAGGGTTTATGGTTTAGGGTTAATGGTTTGTGTTTGGGGTTAAGAATTTATGATTTATAAGATGATTATATTTAAAAAAATGTAAGTGTTGAATTTTTGTATATTATTTGATATGCATGTGTAAGATCTAGTTTACAATTTAAGATTTATAGTTTATGATTAAGGTTTAGGGTTTAGGGTATGTGTTTGGGTTTTAGAATTTAATATTTATAAAGTGATTATATTTAAAAAATTTGTATCTGTTAATTTTTTTGTATATTATTTGATATTTATGTGTAAGATCTAGTTTACAATTTAAGATTTAGAGTTTATGATTAATGGTTAGAGGTTTAGGGTTTAGGGTTAGTGGTTGGGTTTAGAATTTATGATTTATAAAATGATTATATTTAAAAAATGTGTAAGTGTTGAATTTTTTGTATATTATTTGATATTTATGTGTAAGATTTAGTTAGAAAATATATAGAAAATTTCCCGACTGATTCCCGACTACAAACCAAATTAGGTACACCAACCACCAAATGAAATCCACGTGATTTATAACTACTGTTTTGCTACTGTTCTACAACCCACCGAATTCAGTAGCAAATCAGTCGCTAAAATTACTACTGATTAGCTACTGCATGTTTCTGACTACAATTCAATCACTAATCAGTCGTAAAACGACTACTAATTAACGACTGATATTTTTAGTCACTAAATACCTACTGATTTGCGACTGTTTGAAAATAGTCGCAAATCAGTCGGAAATCAGTAGCAAAACAGTCGGTAAATTTACCGACTGCCTAATCAGTAGCAACAATCAGTAGCAAAAACTCTGTTTTGGTGTAGTGTGAGGGAGAAGAAGATGCAGGCGGAGGAGGACGTCGGCACGGAGGAGCTCGGAGGACCTCGCCGGATCTGCTCTCGGGAGAGTGGAGGAGGCACGGAGGAGCTCGCCGGATATGCTCTCGGGAGAAGAAGATCGACAATGCCGGCGGTGGCCGCGAAGATCTTAGATCTTCGATCCAGTTTTTCTTTTTCTTTTATTTTTTAATTTTTTTAAAATTTTTTTGTTTTTTAATTATTTTTTACAAGTAGTCACCAAATAGTCGGTATAAGTACGACAACTGTTTGTAGTCGTAAAATAGTCGCTATTTGGCGACTATTTATACGACTACACATTTTAGCGACTAAGTATTAGTGACTACATGATTTAGTCACTAATTAGTCGTAATCTAGGTTTTAGTGACTAAATAGCGACTATTTCTATAGTTGCCAAAACTCTGTTTTCTTGTAATGTATATTAGCTGGTATCCAACTAGCATATATATCTCTATAATATTATTTAAAAAGATATTTTTAAAAATGAATTTTGTTTTGTAACTTATTACATGAAATGCCATTACAAATAACAAAGCATAATTGAAATAAAAAAAGATATAATAGCCTTTTAAAATTATTGATTACAATATGAAAAATATATATTTTACATTAAAGAGATTATTTATTATTTTATTTTTTAATTATTTTAATACTATATATTTTAAAATAATAAGCAATTCATATATATTCAAAAAAAATCTATTCAAAATATTACTATATTTTTTTACTATACTTTATTATATTTTATTTGAATGTATATCAACAAAAAAATTGTAAAATATTTTACTAATTTTATAAAAAGTTAGATAAAAAAAAACTTTTTTTTAAGAGTTCGTAGACTAACACAAAAATAGATTAATTTAACGGTGCATATTAGATATTGTATTTAAGATTATAAAATTGTACGGGTTAACCTGAATTATATTTTATTCACTACAAAATAGGTTAAATAGACAAATTATTATAAATTGACAGCTTTATTTATAATCATTAGTTAGCTATATTTTAAATTTCACATAAAAGTAATTTTCTTAAATTTTAAAACAATTTCTTTTAAAAAAAATATTTTGTACTATAATTAGCATATATTAAATCTTAGTTGTGTTTATTATACATATTCGATGTGTATAAATACGTGGATAGGGACATGCATTATGTATGCGTATACGTAAATGTGTATGATTTTGGGGCCCTAGCTATTTGTATAGCTTCTTACATATATAATAACTAAAATGTAGCTTGTCCTCTTCTGCTAGTCCACCATCAGGCCAATTATCAATAGGTGTATATATTTATTACAATTTGGATACATCGTCTGTAATTAACACTAGATGTTGTCGCTGCATATAGGGTTTAGAAATTGGTAACACAAAAATTGACAAACAAATTTCGGCCATACGTACTATTTGCGGCGGATTCCGCAAAATTTGTGGATTGGCAAAAAAAAAAAAGGTTTTAATTGGCGAAATTTTGTTTAACTGAAAAGCTAACAAATTAATTTTTGTGGCAAATTCCGATGGTTTTTTTTAGAATATATTTCCAATTTTACCAACTAACTCTAACTTATGTATTGGCACCATTTTTTCTTATCCGGCTTAATTGGGTCTTCATATAATTTATGTTATATATGCATATACCATGGTATGATATTGGACCCAAGTCCATGACGCAATACATAGTTATAAATAGTTTATTTTTATCATACCATCTCGTTTTATAACATTTGCTTCCAATACAATGCTAAATATTATTTTCGAATGAAAGAATAATATTTGCCTAGAACTTTCGAATTTTTATCCATAGTATTTTTAAGGCAAACAATTAATGATACATATGATGACTCCATAAAACATGACATGCTTCGTCTTTTGGATCTCATATCACTAAATTAATTTTTTTCATCAACTAGTGAAGTAACCACATTTTGATTAAAAGATAATATAGTGTGCATATACGTTCCAATAATGTTGATAGATTTAATAAGCAACGCATGAAAGTTTTATTTGTTTTTATTACATAAGCAACGGTTGGCGCAGAAGAACACCACGTGAATAATGCATATTTTCATTTCTCCGTCGGTTGATGCATAATCGAAGAAGAAAGATGAATCCACTTCAATTAAATTTTAAAAAGCTATTAAAAAAAACTTTAATGAGTCTTCCTTTCGGAAATTTGCAGCCTTGGGAAATCCAGAGGAAGAAAAAGAAAAAGTTCGACTTATAAAAGTGATATGCTTTCTTTTCCACTATAATTGAGTTTATTGAATAATATTTTTAAAGTATCCGGAAAATACAGCACTTTATTTCCTTTTTTATAGCTTAAAAGAAAAACGTAACCTTTAATTATATAAAGTTGTCGTCAGCTTTCTTTGGCATATGGAGTTATAAACTGTATTTTATCAAATCTATCTCTCCCCTTGTTACTAGGGCTGAAATTATTATCCGGAATCCGGTATTCGATCTGACATTCGTTCCGATTCAATCAGAAAAAACGGATATCCGGGTAGTTCGAATACAGATACATATAATAAAATAACGTATCCGACGGATCCAGATACGGATTCGAATAATAAAAAAATTCGAAAACGGATAACAGATTTCCGTTTATATTTTTTTTGTAAAATTTTATAGGAAAGGCTATGTTATTTTTGGTTTGATTGTGAGATTATGAAACACAAAGCCCGTCCATTGAGCCCAATTTTCTCTTTTTCTACTTAAACTTTTTGCTACTTTGAATGCTTCTTGAACATTTGCTATTTGTAATTTTTGTTATCATAAGATAATTTTATTATCTATGTTTTTTGTTTCAAATTTTTCTAATTTTAATTAAATAGGCCGGATCGGATCCGGATATTCCGGATTGGATCCGGATATTCAGGATATCCACGAATATCCGAATTTTTCAACGGATATCAGGAACCCGGATATCCAGAGCTTTCGGATCCAGATTCGGATAATGAAATTGATTATCCGACGGATACGGATACTAATCCGGATACCTTGAAAAACCTGGATATCCGTTCCCATACCTACTTGTTACTGGTTTTTATTTCACACCAATTTCATCAACTATATGTGTGGCGAAGTATATAATTTTTCAATAATTTATGACATGGCATATATTATTAAAAATTCTAAATGATGAGTTTTAGGATTGGAATTTATTGACTATATAAAGTAAATACATTTATATAGAGGTTGAATTAACCTAATTACCTAAATAATAAAATCACATTAATATAAATACAAATCTTTACAATATATACACAATTTTTCATGATCTTCTAAATCCTTTTACATGTATTAAGCCCAATTATACAATTTAAAAACTCCAATACGAACCTTTTTCATTATTGAGGAGTTTTCTTAGGTCCATAGATTTTAATCGAACATTTGGATTTCATTTTTCTTCTACTAATCAAAATGTTTTCAGATGTTGAATAAGAACATTTAACTGTTGCATTTTTGCATTATTTATGTTGCATGGAGTGAACAGTGAAGGATATTTTTTCCTAAAACTATAGATCTTTGTTTTCGAACGACTATGTAATGAATAGTTATATTACTTGTTGTTTTATATTAGCCAATTAGGTCTAACTTCTTTTACGTAATACAATTTGATAATTTTCTTAAGATGTGCTTATCATAGCAAGTTTCTCGGCAAAACTAGTTTCCAATCATTTCACTTTAGTTCACTAAAAGATAACTTCTACGTACAATACTTCATTTTTAAAACAAAAAATGTAACTAATTCTATTTATTTTATTTTAAAAATTAAATCCGGGCTGATTTCTCAAAACTAAAGTGATGCAACTTTATTTCCAATTCTTTTTATTACTATGATTTTTTTTTTGGTGCAACTTTATTACTATGATTAGTTTGTAGTTTATCGACTTGATTATCGTTTTTTTTATGTTCAAATGATAATATATAAAATACGATAAGAATTCTGTCTAATTTATAAAAGGACAGACGTCAAAACAAAAACAAAAACGTCAAAAAGGTTCAAAAAAGGACAATATTGGATCGCATAAGCATATAATCAGATTGACAAATCATATTATCACATTTTAGCTTTGATCCATTTAATTAAGGTTTAGTTCGGAATATTTAGCCTTGTTTTGGTCCACCCTCCAACCAGGTTGGACCAACCTCTACCAATTGTCACTTAAAAAAAATTATTTGTGTTTATACAATTCAACAGTGGTTGTTATTTGTGAATCATGTGATAGCTTCACAGTAAATATTGAACACGAAATTAACAACAAGATAATGTTTTTACATCAAATATGAAATTAAAGACTTTTTGTCTCAACTTAATACTTTATTACTCAACTCATTAATCATACACCGTTAAGCATATCAAGTTATCAATCTCAATTAAAAACTTTACCATCTAATAATAGAATAAAAATGGAGAAACGGAAAGTTGCTTCGCGATTTGGTCTGCATAAACGTTTAAACACCATATTCTCCGTTTTCAATAATTTTGTTGTAGTATATTGTATCCATTCATTGTGAATGGTTTATAAAGATGTCAATATCTTTTTGCTAAAATCGAAAAGAAAAGAAAAAGATAGAAAATGTTTTGTTGACTTGTAGTCAATAGCGAACTAACATTTATACGTAATTACAAATTATGATCATGATAGACTTTATTCATTATAAATTTTCGTGCCCACACTATACATATCACTAAAGATCTCCATGTGCCCTTGTCTGCATTCACTTAGACCATCTCCAGTAGGAAGGCAAATTTCCCTTCCAATATTCTTTCCACATCATTTTATTCTCCTTCCACATCATTTCTTTCCAACAATTCACATCCAATTCCACAGTAGGAAGGCAAATCGTTTTCTCTTTCCTCCAACTCATTTTCTCTTTCCTCCACATCACTCCATCATATATATAACTCATTTTATTTTATCTTAATTATTTTATATATGTTATACATTTTATAAATACTATTACGATTAATATATTTATAATCACACAAATTATATTTTATAACTAATATATAATTGTTTTTTTAATTAGAGTTAATTAATAAAAAAAAATAATATACTCATTTTATAGATAAATAAACAACACTCGTTATTATTAATAAAGACAAACCAAACATACATAATTCATTAAAATCTTACAACAAAACAAACACCAAACATTAATAAACTTAGAAATAAATTTTGATATTTCTAATTGAGGGTTGCTCCGAATCTTTGCCAAATATGCTCGACGAGATCCTTCTTCAATTGAATATGTTGACCCCTATCACGTAAATTGGCTCTAACATGAATATCCGATTCTGACCGGCCTTGCACATGAACTTCAAATTGTGGTAATATTTGGGTGTCGACGTTGATTGAAGAGCTCGATGCAGAATTGTTTGAAGGTTCGAAGTCGATATTTTCCCAGTTTCGCGAATATGTATCACGTTCATCCTCTACTATCATATTATGTAAAATAATGCAGGCCCGCATTATTTTACCTAATACCTCGATATCCCACATTCTAGATGGTTGCCGCACAATAGCAAATCGTGCTTGGAGAACACCGAATGCTCGTTCCACGTCCTTCCTACATGATTCTTGTTGTTTGGCAAACAATTGTGCTTTGTCGCCTACAGGAACTTGAATTGACTGAACGAAGACAGGCCATTTAGGATAGATTCCATCGGCAAGATAGTATGCCCGATTGTATTGTCGACCATTTACGATGAAGTTCACCTCCGGGGCTTCACCGGAAATGATGTCGTCAAACACCGGTGACCTATCGAGTACATTAATGTCATTCAATGTACCAGGCAACCCAAAGAAAGCATGCCATATCCACAAATCATATGACGCCACAGCCTCAAGAATAACTGTTGCCGAGCCTTTGTGTCCACTAGTGAACTGTCCATGCCAAGCCTTGGGACAATTCTTCCACTTCCAGTGCATGCAATCAATACTACCAATCATTCCGGGAAAACCACGATCCTGACCAACTTGGAGTAACCTCTCCAAATCTGTCACATTTGGTCTTCGTAAATATTCATCTTGAAACAAGGTAATTATCCCTTCACAAAATTTTTTAGTACACTCGATCGCCGTGCTTTCTGCAATCTTCACATACTCATCACAAGCATCAGCTGGGCAGGCATATGCGAGCATGCGGAGGGCAGCTGTGCACTTCTGGACAGGGGAAAGACCAGGCTTCCCAGAATTATTTCGTCTTTGGGTGAAGTAGACGTCGTAATTTGATAAAGATTCTACTATTCGTAAAAACAATGACCTTGTCATCCGATATCTTCTTCGGAACTGCATGTCGGTGTAAGTGCATGACTCGTCAAAGTAGTCGGCCATGAGCCTTTGATGGGCAGCTACATGATCTCTATAGATAATTTTTTTGGAATGGGATCTTTCGTTTCTTCTTTGCAGTTCCTCAAGAAGTTCTTGTTGCCTTTGGATAAGAGATTCTTCCAACTTCCATTGTTGTTCGAACTCTTCGAAGTTAAACAAATTTGGTGGTACACACATTGAATGATAAGAAGAAAAAAGTATGAATGTTTGGAATGAGTTATGTTGATATGATGTGAACTACCATTTTTATAATAAATGAGCTTTGGACTCCAAACGTTTTACTTAATTAAATTGAATATGTAGATAAGTCTTGGGGGTATGATGAATTATTATCCTCGTGGGTCTCATCAATAATTCAATATATGCATTGAGTATAGTCACATCTTGTCGGAAGTAGTGGGTCTGATCAATTATTCAATATATGCATTGAGTAGAGTCACATCTTGTCGGAAGTAGTGGGTCTGATCAATTATTCAAAATTTGCATTGAGTAGAGTCACATCTTGTCGGAAGTAGTGGGTCTGATCAATTATTCAAAATTTGCATTGAGTATAGTCACATCTTGTCGGAAGTAGTGGGTCTGATCAATTATTCAATATATGCATTGAGTAGAGTCACATCTTGTCGGAAGTAGTGGGTCTGATCAATTATTCAAAATTTGCATTGAGTATAGTCACATCTTGTCGGAAGTAGTGGGTCTGATCAATTATTCAATATATGCATTGAGTAGAGTCACATCTTGTCGGAAGTAGTGGGTCTGATCAATTATTCAAAATTTGCATTGAGTATAGTCACATCTTGTCGGAAGTAGTGGGTCTGATCAATTATTCAATATATGCATTGAGTAGAGTCACATCTTGTCGGAAGTAGTGGGTCTGATCAATTATTCAAAATTTGCATTGAGTATAGTCACATCTTGTCGGAAGTAGTGGGTCTGATCAATTATTCAATATATGCATTGAGTAGAGTCACATCTTGTCGGAAGTAGTGGGTCTGATCAATTATTCAAAATTTGCATTGAGTATAGTCACATCTTGTCGGAAGTAGTGGGTCTGATCAATTATTCAAACACAACACTTTTATTAAAACATAATTATTTAAGGTACAAACACTCATATCACCCATAAATTATTCTGACAAACACACAATAATAAATTTAAAACATAACATATTAAAACTAACTGCCACAAATTATTTTAACAAACACACAATTATAAATTTAAACACACAACATATTCAAACTAACGGTCAAACAACGCATTTGTCAACATCATGTAGGCTTCTTGTTCTGCATCATCACGAGATTTGTTATGGAGTTGGAACCACAACTCCATGTTCTTAGAACGTGCAACTTCCTTCTGGCTAGCAGACAACTCTAAGATAGCTGAAACAGTGTTTGTCCTATTTTGTTGAAGGTTTTCGTGAATAGAGGCTAAATTGGCCAACTCTTCTTCGATGGCATGCTTTGATCTTCTGGTAGTAGACGATTTACTGGAAGAAGCCCTAGTTTTTTTCTTCGTTGCTTCCCTACCTTGTGGACGAACAAATGACTGAAATGGTGATTCAACATCATCACTACCACTTTTTCGCTTAGAGCCACTGCTACCAGATTCATTTGATCCCACCATATATTTGGGCTGATGGCGAACCATTTTCCATTCATCCACATAAGCGAACAGACAACCTTCTTTTGCTTCATACAAACCAAGAGCACTAGTTATATAATCATCATCAGACAAACCACTACGCCTCTCCCTGGTTGCAGTACTGTAACAACCAACAAAGGTGCAAATTTTCTTGTTTATGTCACGAAAGTGACTTTGGCATTTTGATGCGGTGAATATTTTGTTGTTGTCGGTGCTCTCGTTCACGTACTTAGCAATTTTTCCCCAGAAAGTATCACCTTTTTGATTATTCCCCAATTCACTATCAGTACTGAAGTGGAAATAACCATTTAGTAGCGCTTTATTGTCTTCAGAACTCCAAGTAGTATAACTTGCCTTCTTCTTTGCTGATTGTTGGGTTGGTTGAAGAATAGGAGTATCCCCGCCAGCATCTCCCAAAGAGATTTGGGTGCAAAATTGTGGAGTATCCGTCGATCCACTACTAAAACCGGTTGGCTCGTTAATGGGTTGACTGTTAGGGTAGTTCATATTAGGTGAAACATTGGTGTTTCCCAGAACTGGTGGGTATGCATATGGCATATATGGATGATTGTACGGGTATTGCATGCCAAAATTTGGTGGCATCATATATGGCATTTGAAAATTTGGATGCATTCCCGAATTTATAGGATTTTCTGGGAATTGTGTATTTGGATTTGGTGGTTGTATGTTTGGATTTTGAGGGTTTGGAAAACCATAATTTGGTAGGAAATTGTGATTACGAGAAGGATCCATAAGGATGTTGAAAACTGAAAGAAAAAAAACACGAAAGAGAATGAAAATGTAGGAGAAAAAATGTAAAGAGAGTGTTAAAACTTTAGATTTTTTTTGGTGTCCAAATGAAATAAACCTAGTCTCTATTTATAGATGTTAAGAAATAAAAAATAATGGTGTGATTTTTATTTTAATTTTTGATTAATTATTGAAACAAAATAGCATTTAAAAAAAAAAAAAAAAAAGTAACCAATCATAGGTCACCACATCAGAAGGATGTGGGACCCATAACCTAATTTCACACGAAGGGAAAATTTGCCTTCCTCCTTGCTTTTTTTATTTGCCTTCCTCATTTGCCTTCCTACTATATAGAAAAACACCCACATTCCCTAGCTAGTGAAGATGGTCTTAGTCTTTTTCGTTTTATTGGATATATTTTTCCCTCTAGAAAAATATATTTTTCCCTCTAGAAAAATATATTTAGATGTGTCGCAAATTCACTTTTCATGATCGACCCAGTCTTTATATTTGGATAGAATTATTTAGATGTGTCGCAAATTCACTTTTCATGATCGACCCAGTCTTTATATATTTGGATAAAATTTGGGGACATATTTTAAACTTAAAGTAATGTTTCTCGATATATATCATCACAATTTTCTAAAATTATCCATCAAAACTAATATTTGTTCACACATAGATTTTTTTTAAGTTGTGGATTTATGGAATTTGTTAGTATTAAGATTTTACTTATAATATTCAAAACGATTTTTTACAAACTGAACATTAACATAAATAGGCGAACTCAAATTTTAATAAGTAACGATTAAAGATATGTCTTATATAAAATATTTAAAATAAAAAAATGTCACCGTATATATTTCTCAGAAAGTATCATTTTAGAATATATACGAACAATATAGGATGCTAATTAGTCATGCACGTTGTTGATCCCGGGGATCACTAATGATGTTTAAGAGGTTGATTAGAGAGAGGGAGGTGAGATTTTCGTTAATTAGAACAAGTTAACCACGATTTATGGCAGGTCGGGTTAATGATGAACATGTCGTGGGCCGTATTGCTTTTATTGATGATGGAAGGAAGTGAGCAATTTAGATTTACGAACTGGTTCCGACGGAAATCCAGTTCGGCGTTCTAAATGTGCTGCTTTGTTACAAATGAGAGAGAGAGGTCGGGTCTATTTGTGGTAAGTGAGATCCAAAAATCCAGAGATCCCCCTCTTAATGAATACTAAGGGATATATATACTGTGAGTCGACTTCCTGCTCCCCGGGATTCCGGGGCCACGTGGCGTCTTCAGCCTGTTTCGCGGGTAAGGCGGCCTAGAAGGCGTGTTCCGGCCTTCGGGGAGAGAGGTCATGATGAGCTCGGCGCCATACCTCTGCAGAGTAGTACACTGTTTAACCAACTCTCCTCCACGTGTCTTTCTCTCCTTTGTCAAATCTGCAAGGTTGGTGAGAGAGGTCATGATGAGCTCGGCGCCATACCTCTGCAGAGTAGTGCACTGTTTAACCAACTCTCCTCCACGTGTCCTTCTCTTCGTCGCTTACTCTGCTGGGTTGGTGGGACGTCGAGGTCAGATCGTACCTCTACTCAGATAGCACATTGTTCGACCGACTCCTACGTGTCCTCTTTCCTTTTGATATTCCTGTTTAGGTGAAGTGTCAGCACGGAGCCAAGGTGCGTCCTCAGGAGCTCGGGAGTCCCGGACAGACGGGAGCGCGGGGCTTCCAGGTCGGCGACCGAACTGAAGAGGGATTTTTCCTAAGATGGGCCTAACTAATTGGGGGTGCTAGGCCCACCTCCAACAATAGCCCCCCCCCCCCCCAGTTCGGTGTCACGAGGCGAGGTGAGTGACCCGAAGTTGATCTGATGTTAGTTCGGCGCATCTTAGGACGGTTTCTTGAGATTTGAGCGGAAGAGCGCGGGGTGTTACAGCCCAAATTTGATCCCTTGCTCGTACGCGTCGACCTTTCCAAAAATTCGTAGGCGGTTGGCGCGTACCCATCACGTGGGAGAACGAAAAGGCGCCTCTTTTTCGCGTGTACCGCCCACGCGCGGCGTGCGAAAGACGCTTCGCGTTTATCGAGGCGTCCCCTGCTTTTTGGCGTGGGGGTAACGAGGAGACGCCATAATTAGGTTTCTGGGAGGCCGCGCTTCTTTCGACACGTGTCCAGGCGTCGCTTCGTTGTCCCCTTCCTCTATTTAAACCCTTCTTCCTCCTTCAGTTAGAACTTTCTGCGCATAATCCTAAGGTAACTCCTTCTCTCTTATTCCCTTCCTTTCTCTGTGTTTTACGATTTCTTCCTCCTCTTTGTGCAATGGCGCCGATGCTAGATGGAATCAGGGTTGAGTCGAGCGATGAGTCGGCGTCCCGTGGTAACTGCAGCGATTCTCCGAGTTCTTCTTCCGATGGTTCCGGGCACGCCTCCTCTCCGTGTCGAGGCGCAGATAGTGGGGAACAGCCTGTTCCTTCGACTTCGAGGGCCGCCCCGCTGCTCCCTGGGACCCATCTCCGAAAAAAGGCGGTGATAAGGTCCTCCTCTGGTGCCCGCGGTGCCGACCAAGTTGGGAGAGGAACCGGTCGTCTGGGTTACCGAGGTGGTCGTCAGGGCGGTCGCAGTGGCGGAGTACGAGTGGCCAGGGCGAGGTCTCCCCTGGTCCTTTACGAGCAGGGCGGGTCGTCGACTTGGAGCACGCCGGAGTCGCTTAGACTGTTGAGGGAGTTGTGCGATTTCCCTGCTGGTGCCGAGCTCAGACTAACCAGGTCGGACGAGCGCCCGTGGACTCCTCCGGCGGGCTTCGTCTGCCTGTACGAAGGGTTCTTCCAGAAGTGCGGGCTGCGCCTTCCTCTCCCCGAGCTACTCGTCCAGTACTGCCGGGCGCGGGGTTTGGCCTTCTCGCAGGTCTGCTCGTCTACTATCCAGGGGATGATCGTGCTGCTGACCCTGGGGCATGAGTGCGACGTGGAGGTGACGGTGCCCATGTTCGAGGCTCTCACCCAGCATAAGGCAAACCCTGGGATCCCGGGGACCTATTATGCTGTTTTCAAGCCCGCGGCGAACATCCTTGAGGTCAGCAGCTCGGGGTCCAAGGCCAGCAAGCTGTCCAAGGTCGAGGACTGGTCTCGCAGCTACTTCTACATCCGGGCTGCCGAAGTGGTTGGACTCGACCCGTCAGCGAGATTCACCCGGGATTGGAATTTTCCCCCTGGTAGGGGTTTGTAGACCGAGCTGTATTTCTTTCCTTTAGCTTTGGTCCGACTAACGTTGTCTGTTTTGCTTTCAGGTCCTCATTCTTCCAGATTCAAGCTACCGGACTACGCGGGTATCCTTGCTGTGTTCAGGACGGTGCGTGAAAGAGAGTGGAAGTCATTCACCTCGGGGAGAATAGCAGCAGCAATGGCCGGAGGTCGGTAAATTATATATATATATATATATTTTTTTATTTACGAACTGGCTGCTGCCATTATTGCAGGTCGAACACGGTTTGCCAGTCCGCTGTACGCGGATTCTTTTGTGGCGCCGCCGCCGCCAATAGTTGAGGTGTCGGTCCAGCGAGAGCAGGCGCCGCGGGCTGGGGGTGGCTCGTCCGAGACGGCTCCTTGGAAGAAGAGGGCGGCCGTAGCAGCCGGCGGTAAGGCTGGCAAGAAGAAGCAGAGGACCGAGGTGGGAGGGTCCTCGATTTCAGGTCGGGAAGCTGTCCGACCTGAAGAGGCTGGTTGGGAGCCCGAGGGCTCTCGCGTCGCGCTGGCCGGGGAGGCCGAGGTACCTGCTGCCGAGGTGCCAGCAGGTGGTGTGGTCGAGGGGGCCCGAGCCCTGGCCGATGACGAGGTCGGAGATCGGGCTACGGAGGGCGGCGATGCGATCGTCGTTGGGGAGGATCCTGCTGTTGTGCAGGGGGCTGAGGGCCGAAGCGGTGATGGACGTGGTGCTTCGGAGGATTCCGACGCCGAGCCTCGTGACTACAGCTTCTGCTTCTGTCATGTGGACGGTGGCAGCCAGATCATTGTGGATCAGGATGAGTGCGCCGAGCTGGCGCAGGCGATGATGTTCGGGCAGAAACATCCGCACTTCCTGCCGCTGGAGATGGCGGAGTCTGATGCCTTTCGCGCAGCGGCGCGGTCCGCGGCTCGGGTGAGGTTTGGTTATAGCTGTTTTTGTCAGGATTTGTTGTACGTCTTTGCTAACAGCTGGTTTGATGCAGACGATGACCCTTACTGCCTATCTAGCGGAGGCCTATGAGAAGCGACTCGCCGAGAAGGACGCGTCGCTCAACTTGTTTAAGAATCTCTTAAGCTCCCTCCTTCTAGCGCCAATTGTTGATCTCGGGGATCACTAATGATGTTTAAGAGGTTGATTAGGGAGAGGGAGGCGAGATTTTCGTTAATTAGAACAAGTTAACCACGATTTATGGCAGGTCGGGTGAATGATGAACAGGCCGTGGGCCGTATTGCTTTTATTGATGATGGAAGGAAGTGAGCAATTTAGATTTACGAACTGGTTCCGACGGAAATCCAGTTCGGCGTTCTAAATGTGCTGCTTTGTTACAAATGAGAGAAAGAGGTCGGGTCTATTTGTGGTAGGTGAGATCCAAAAATCCAGAGATCCCCCTCTTAATGAATACTAAGGGATATATATACTGGGAGTCAACTTCCTGCTCCCCGGGATTCCGGGGCCACGTGGCGTCTTCAGCCTGTTTCGCGGGTAAGGCGGCCTAGGAGGCGTGTTCCGGCCTTCGGGGAGAGAGATCATGATGAACTCGGCGCCATACCTCTGCAGAGTAGTACACTGTTTAACCAACTCTCCTCCACGTGTCTTTCTCTCCTTTGTCAAATCTGCAAGGTTGGTGAGAGAGGTCATGATGAGCTCGGCGCCATACCTCTGTATAGTAGTGCACTGTTTAACCAACTCTCCTCCACGTGTCCTTATCTTCGTCGCTTACTCTGCTGGGTTTGTGGGACGTCGAGATCAGATCGTACCTCTACTCAGATAGCACACTGTTCGACCGACTCCCACGTGTCCTCTTTCCTTTTGATATTCCTGTTTCGGCGAAGTGTCAGCACGGACCCGAGGTGCGTCCTCAGGAGCTCGGGAGTCCCGGACAGACGGGAGCGCGGGGCTTCCAGGTCTGCGACCGAACTGAAGAGAAATTTTTTCTAAGATTGGCCTAACTAATTGGGGGTGCTAGGCCCACCTCCAACACACTTATACAGTTGGCAAGTAGATTCCACAATTTCCAATACTTACGAGTTCCAATAATTTACATTGTTAGATTGGGTGAAAAAAAAAGAGAGACAGTTAAGTAATGATTAGGCTCGGCATATTATTTAATTGAATGGTATGATTGATATTGAGACACTGTATCGTGTGAATTTTTTTTCTTTTTTCGTAAGAAGTATTATAAATTATGAAAACAATTATATGAATAATTTTATAATAGTTTTATTTGTCTACAATGATTTATGGCTGACAATTTTACATGTATCACATTTATGATGGATAATTTTAAGAGTTAACGATGTAGATATATATGGTTGATCATATGTTTAAGAATATAACAATGATAATCCGAAATTTAGTTATCTCTCATGAAATAAATTAATATTCTGATTATTTTGTCTTTATTATCAAAATTGTGGAAAAACTAGAGAAAGCATTTAATGTTTTGATAGAGCATTGGTGATAAGATAATTATCGGAAGCATTTATTGGATAACACAATGAACCGATAACATTATAACTATATTGGATAACACAATATCTAGATAGTAGACCCTAAAAATAACTATGTTATCGTACGACTTAAATGTTAAACAATATATTAGATATCTATCTCGTTAACTCAATTTTTAATAAAATCCTTCTATGTATGTAAATTGAATAATTGTAATTCGTAGCAACCAATAAACACAAAATTAACTCTTAAATATTTATGCATCATACTTCGTCGTTATACATATTATAAACTCTAAACCCTAAACTCTAAATCTTAAATTCTAAACCATAAACCCTAAATCTTAAACCATGTAGTCTAAACCCAAAACCTTAAACATTAAACCACAAACCCTAAAATCAAGACCTAATTTAGTAAGGTAACATTATTTTAACCGATAACATTATCTCAATGACTAGATATGAGTACAATTTCACGAGAGATGATGTCGAAATCTTAAACCCTTAACCCTAAACACTAAATCCTAAAGACTAAAAAATCTAAACCCTAAAAAAACCCTTAACCCTAAACATTGAATCCATGCAATTACATGTTAAACGTATACAATGACATATAAATATAATATATTAATTGTAATTTTCTGATAACTACGTTACCCGATAAGTTAGATGTGAAAGTAACGCACATATAAATAGACATTTCATATGCTAGTATTCTAAAATCCGATAACATTAAATAGATACACACAATTGTTCGATAATATCCTTAACAATAACTATATTATCTTATAGGCCGATATTTGTTAGTCGGTATAAATGTGTATTACAACAGTGAAATATATAATTTGAAAGTAACAAGAGGCAACAACCCTAATAACATAATTTTTGTAAATTTTAAATACCAATTATCGAGATAGTACATATTAAGTAGAAAAATGTTAACCGTGAAACCACACAAAAAGATTAACAGACAATGTGAATAGCAGACATACAAGTTTCCGTAGTGTTCTAAAAGCCAGAGAGTTCAGTCAAAAGCATGAGTACCTATAAGGAAAATAATTAGGGGTGTTTTGGTTTTTCGATTGTGAACATAAGACAATGAATAGTTTCCAATGTGTGTCAGTTAATATTGAGTTTATTGGTTGTTACAAATTGCAATTATTCTAATTTTAATTTTCATATGCATGCGGGACTATGATGAACTATTATATTTACACCACACTGAAAATTTAACATAAGTTTACTTTCACAAATATGCATTAATAAATTTGTGGTCAACTATTGGTGTATCATATAACTTCAAGAATTAATACAAGACGACAAAAAAATAAGGAATCACAATAGAACGAAAGATGATGGATATTTATTTGGAAATTCATTAATTTTTTTTATTTATCAACAAAATTTCATTTCTTATTTAACAAAGCAAATTAAGTGATGGTACCCCATTTATACCTTTGATTTCCAATTAAATTAAATAATCGTTAGAAAGTAAGATTTGAATTGAATTTAAGGATAGCAAGTCAAATTCACTTTTTAATTTCTATCATCTTTAATATATAGCGTATAATTCAGCTAATATAATAATTTGCTTTCAAATTTTCTGTAACGATTTTGTAAACTTGTTTTGACATCAATAAATTTGTTTAGTCTGAAAAAAATATTATCCCACTCCATATTAATCATCCATATTATAATGTCAATAATTTGTTTCACTATGTATATTGATATCTAAGCATGTGAATATGTTTGTGTACGTATTATATTGCCACAACAAATCAAGCATGTTGCAGCATTCATTTCATTATCACCTAACCGTTAAATACCGTCGATGGCCCTAGATTTATTCATTTATTGTTGTAAATTTGTACCTTCCGTTTCCCATTATAAAGATATGTTGAACCTTTATAAAGTTAAATTAGGATTCAATCCGCATTACATATATAGCGTGAGATAATTTTTTTAAATAGAAATAGTTTTAAAATTTAAGAAAAAATAATATTGTCCGAATTTTATAATATGTCTAACTAATAATTATATATAGAAGTGTCAATTGGACTAACCTATCTATTTAATTTGTTTTGCAATGAACTAAAATATTATCCGGGCTAATTTACAAAAACCTATAATTTTGAAAACATAACTCTAATATACACCACTTAATAACTATGAGTTTTGTGGTCAATTCACAAACACTTAAAAAAAATCAATTTTTTCGTGTCTGATTCTTTATAAAATCAGTAAAATATTTTTCAAACTCTTGTTTTGATATATTCAAATAAAATATAATAATCATAGTGAAAAATATTACAAGATCTCGATTTTTTTTTTTGAATATATATGGATTGATTATTATTTAATAATATCATAATAATTAAGAAACTAAATAGTAAATAATCTCTTTAATGAGAAATAAATATTTTTCATATTCTCATCAATAATTTTAAAAATACAATTATATCATTTCCTATTTCAATTATTTTTTCTTATTTGTAATGACATAATATGTAATAACTTACTAAACAAAATTCATTTTCAAAAATATATTCTTAAATAATATTATAGAGATAGTATAACGATTTAGTAAAACTAAATACGACTATATTGCATTGTCATGTATATATACTAGAGATTCCCAAAAAAAAAACCACACGAAATCTCTCAATCATATACTCCTTCCGTTCTTAGATAAGAGATATTTTAAGAGTTTTTTTTTGTTCTTAAATAAATGATATTTTTAGTTTTCAATACAAAATTAAATAATTTTTTATTGTTTTTGACTATTTGTATTCTGCATATTATTTTTTTATTGGTTGAATTATGTAGTAAATAATAATTTTAGTATAGAAAAAATAAAAATTAAATAAATCATTAATCTGTGTATAAAAACTTTAAACATCACTTATATAGTTATATTAGAACAGAGTGAGTAAGAAAATGAAACAATTGGGGTGTATATTCGTGATTTCTCTGTAAAGCTAGGGATGTTATTGGGTGTTAACATAAACTCGCAATTATTACCACGAAAAGATAAACAAATCCCTATCTTATCTTAAAACCACGAGAATTATTCTCTCCTTCCTTGGTTGATTCCATTGGAAAAGTAAAAACAATTATAAACAAAAACCAAAACTAATCCAAATATTCGAATTCGAACTCTATTTGCCACTCAAAAAAGAGATATGCACAGATTCTGTAACGTTTGAGGCCGTTAGTTACGTAGTGATTTAAATACACTTGTCGATCGTATAGGCTAAAAGATATTGATCTATATAACGGCGCCGTCAAATTCCCCGTTACACACACGAAGGAGGCTTTTGCTCAGTGAAAATGACATAAAAAAGAGTAATCGTGGCCGTTAATTATTACGATCGTCATCACAACTAGTATAACAGAACAAACCAATGGTACAATGAGCTAGAGAGAGAGACCACGCACGCACACACACACACAACGAGAGAGAGAGAGAGGAATCTAGGAGAAGGTGACGTCGGAGATCGATGGCGGCAGGAGAGGTAGGTCTGAGAGGTAGGAGAAGAGAACGAGATGTGGCGGAAGGAAACGAAGCGACGACGACGACGGTGAAACGAAGGAAGCTGGAGGAGGAAGCAGATGTAGAATCTAGGATAATCTTTTCTCCTTGTGTACAGGCAGCGAATCGTGGTGGAATCGTGGCGAGAAATTCGGCCGGAGCTTCGGAGACCAGCGTCGTTTTCGTTCGACGGCGAGATTCTCCCGTCGAGGAACAGTGTCAGGCAGCTCCTTGCTCGGAGTACGATTTGGATCGCGCGTCGGTTTCTTGTTGCTCTAGTAATAGATCTGAAGAGAAATCGAAAAGGAGGATCGAATTCGTAGATAATGCTGAGGTGAGCATTGTCGTCGTCGTCTCCCTCCTCTCGTCGTTCTCGATCCTCTTTTGATTTCGTTTCATCTATTCAGGAAGATCATAACGGTGGTGATCGGAGCGGAACGTCGTGGATTTATGATAACTTAAACACGAGGTTTGTTAATTACAGACATTAAATTTGATCTCTTGAGGGTTTTGAATTTGAATCGTCGATTACGAGAATGTGAATTGGAGTTTTTTTTTTTGTTTTTTATAGATATAAATGTGTCTTTCTTTCTTTGATCTTAAAAATCAGGAGAGATCAATACAGTGAGGAGCAGGAGGAATCCGTGAATATGAATTCGTCGGCGGCTATGGATATCCAAGAGGTCGAGTCTCGCCGCCGGTTAAGGATGCAGGAAAAGAGCCGTGAGACGGTGACGGTGAGGGAAGCCGAACTACAAGATTTTTTCCAGGCGGCGGAGAAAGATCTCCGGAATAAGATGTTGGAATGTTCTAAAAAGTATGTTTTTTTTGGAGAGATATGCCTAGACATGGCCATTCGGGTATCCGTTCGGGTTCGGGTATTAAATGATGAACCGTTATGCCAATGAAAGATTTAATTAAAACTAACGAAACTGAGAATTTGCAGGTATAACTTCGATTTCGAGAAAGATGAGCCACTTGGTGGACGATACGAGTGGGTAAAATTGAATCCCTGAAGACGAAGACGAAGACGAAGACGATGATCACTCACCAAGTAGTTTATTCTCTTCTATAATAATCTATGAAAATGTAATCTATTGATTTTTCTTACCCCCAAAAATGTAAATATCTCTCAGTAATCAAATAACCTGTAATCCATAAACTCTCGTTTGTCTTCGTAGTACTTAGATCTATGTTTCTTTCACGATTATATCAATTAAGATCCTAGAGTGCTTTATTTAAAAATTGAAGTATTTGCGTACACTGTTCCTCGACGGGAGTCCACTTTCAGCAAAGAGTCGAGGAACAGTGTCAGGCAGTCCACTTTCAGCACAAAAATAACATTATTAGTAATATGATGACATTATTAATAACATTATGACATTGGTAAGAATGTTATTAGTAACATTATTAATACTATTGTGTGAGTTAAAATCTCGGCCCACTTAATTGGTTCTAATAAATATGTGGTAAAAAATCCAGAAAAGTCAGAGAAGCTAGGCAAGGTCAAATGAGTAATTGAGATCGCATGCCGAATTAATAAGCCCACGGGAGTGAAAGTCTACGGCCAATGTGATTAAATGATCAACCGTTAGTCAATCTCGACGAGATCAAAAACTCATTCAAACCGGTGAACTAAAGCTCTTGGACGTAACAACCGAATCTTCAGACTTAAAGACCATTAATGACGAATTAGACGGAGTAAACGGAGACGTTAAACACGATCTCAAAATATAAAATAAAGACAAGAGCAAGGAGTAAATGACCATAATCTAATTCTTTACACCACTTCTTACTACAATTTAGCTCTAGGCTCAAACACTTGTTTTTTCTTTGTTCTTGTTCTTGTAAATCACTCTCGAGATTCGAGAATCGAAATACTAAACCAGTTTACTCCGCAAAAACTTTATCCAAACCGTTATGAAATCTTAGTAATATTATATTGATTTTTTTGTTTTTTTTATGTATAGCAGAAAAAGGCGAAACTGAACCAGCTGACGTGGTAAAGGAATATTACTGTTTATTCATCAGGCGTTTTCGGTGTAAAAAAATATTTTATTCTCACTTGGATTTACGTGCTACTCTACTGATTTAACTACGAACTTATGCTTCGCATGCTATTAAACAAAAATAGTACTACCAATGGAGTATTTAAGTGTTTTTTTTTTTTTGGTAATTCATGGTAAATTCCAGACCTATGGAAGGGTCTAAATTAATTCCTGGCGGAAAGGCAACTCACGGATAGGTCTCTTTCTGGGTTTTCAAATGGGCCGTAAACAATGGGTCCATATTCGTGTGGGTGTCTAAGAGAATTATGATTTAGTTTCGCGCAGCAGGAGGATCGAACCCGGGGTATGGTGGCAATCCGATCCCGTCCCCAACCACTTGACCACAAAGCCTTGGACGGAATATTTAACTGTTTCCAGAATCCATTTTTAAAATTCAAAATAGTTTTTTTTCCAAATAAATAGCCATTTTTAGTTAGCTTATTTGTATTTAACTAAATGATGTGGATTTATTTGTTCTTGTAAATCACTCTCGAGATTCGAGAATCGAAATACTAAACCAGTTTACTCCGCAAAAACTTTGTCCAAACCGTTATGAAATCTTAGTAATATTATATTGATTTTTTTGTTTTTTTATGTATAGCAGAAAAAGGCGAAACTGAACCCGCTGACGTGGTAAAGGAATATTACTGTTTATTCATCAGGCTTTTTCGGTGTAAAAAATTATTTTATTCTCACTTGGATTTACGTGCTACTCTACTGATTTAACTACGAACTTATGCTTCGCATGCTATTAAACAAAAATAGTACTACCAATGGAGTATTTAAGTGTTTTTTTTTTTTTGGTAATTCATGATAAATTCTAGATCTATGGAAGGGTCTAAATTAATTCTTGGGGGAAAGGCAACTCACGGATAGGTCTCTTTTTGGGTTTTCAAATGGGCCGTAAACAATGGGTCCATATTCGTGTGGGTGTCTAAGAGAATTATGATTTAGTTTCGCGCAGCAGGAGGATCGAACCCGAGGTATGGTGGCAATCCGATCCCGTCCCCAACCACTTGACCACAAAGCCTTGGACAGAATATTTAACTGTTTCCAGAATCCATTTTTAAAATTCAAAATAGTTTTTTTTTCCAAATAAATAGCCATTTTTAGTTAGCTTATTTGTATATACCTAAATGATGTGGATTTATTAGAAATGATTGGTGTTTGTTTCCGGGTCGTTCTCTATTAGTAAAGAAATTGGTCAATCACAAATCTTTTCATACCAAACTCTGTCATTATTATATAGTAACACTCTTTAATTTCCTAAATCGAGAATGACTTTACTATTAACTTTTTCCCCTTTTTATATTGGTCTCTCCTTTTCTGTTCCTTTATTTTCTTTTTTTGTCATTATTATCTCTCTTACTTAAAAAAAATACTCTCTTTCTTTCTTTTTATAAGTAATTTTAGATAAAAAACGCAGATTAAGACAAATTTACTTTTTACATTTTCTAAAAAAATTATTATTTTGCCTGATAACTCAATTAAAAAGAGAAAAAAATATGATTACTTTTTAACTTTTAATTAAATATTATTTTTTTTTACCTTGAATTTTGAAAACAACTTAGATTCTAAAACAAAAAAAATTCTTCAAAACTACTTATAAAAAAACGGAGAAAGTACTAGAACTCAAGATTCAACGATTCAATGAATAATTCAGAGGTTATGATTAAAATGTGTAAGTGTCGTACATGTACTGATCGATTAAAGAAACTGACACAACACAATGATGCGGGAATGTACACTAAAACCCACGAGGCCAAGATTTTACCTTTTTTTGTTTGTCGTTTTTTTCTTTCTTGTCGACAAAAGCCGAACAGAGTTGGAATCGTTCGCGACTTATATGTTTTTATAAGTTGGGCTTTGCGGCCCAATAGAGATTTTGTTTGTTTGTATTGAACCCAACGTAGAGTTACCCATATAAACAAAGTCCTTTGTTGAACAAAAAAAAAAACGAAGTCCTTTAAATTAATGTTGAGCAAGTTCACATGATGATCATATCTTCTTCAATCTTCATGACACAAATATTCGAATAATTGAATGTGTTAGAACTGGGACAGACTATAAAACCGCCAGAATTTTCAAAGCCTTTTGTTGTTAACAATTTACGAAACCAACAAAAAAGAATGGTATTTCTTTCTAAGACAGTTCTCTAAAATAGCATTTTTGTTTTTTTTTGTTTCAAACGTAATACCACTAGTTTAAATTTTTAACAATAACACAATTTCAATATTAAAATAACTCAACTTTTATTTAAAAACATCTAAACCTTAAGTTAAAAAGACTGAATCCAAACATAATGTTTTAAATTTTGTTTACAATTTATTTAAAGTAAACACATAAACAGAGATGTTCTAATTGAGACAATGTGCATGTAACAACTTATAATTAAAAGTGATAAATTTTTTTTGTTTTCATGGTACACACAAATCTTCCACTTGCAATAGAAAATAGAGATGTTCCCACAAAATATTGTTTCTAGAACAAAACAACAAACTGAAAAGAACAACAAAACACGTGAGCCGATAAGAGTTGCTGGAACCATCTTAATTTGTCCAAAGAACATTTAGATAGAGTCAATCTAGATTATCATAAATAATCTAAATTAATTTTTATAAACCAAAGTGAGAACTCTACCAGTCCTTCATCATGTATCTCCGACTTGAAACTCCCTCGTCGCAACATTTCCTGAAACCCAAAAGATTTTCATTAGCTCAAATTAACCCCATGAAAAAATTGGCAGATTTCGACTAACCCCCTTTAGAAAATCACCAGATACAATAGACCAGAGGATTTTGTTGTATACCTGAGATTGTTTTGTGATCATTGATTTTAGCCGTCTTCTTAGATCTAACATGGGCCCTCTTGAGCCCCAATAGCTCCTTCAACGTGTCCTTTGTGGAAAAGGACGAAGAAGGCAAAAATAGTGGTGTTGTGCATTTCTAAGCATGCCATTGTGTGTTTGATGCTTACAAAGAAATACTTGTGGAGAAAAAGAGATAGAGAGAGATGGAGACTCAGTTGCATATATAATGAGAGATCTAAGCCTTTAGTTTGTAACTTTATATATATATATATATAGGAGTTGCGATGAGATGATTAATGTCCAACTCATAGATCAATTAAATAAGTTGGATTCTTATTTATCAACAACATTCATTATCCGAGCTTTAATCTGAATCGACGATTATAGTATAAACCACTATCCATAAAACTCGATCTATATGAATATTTCTTGGAAAGGTTAGCAAAAAAGTGTTAAATATATATTATTCATTGGCAAAATATTGATCTTCGTATCTTGAGGGAGTTCAAAATCACATGGGGGCACGTGAGAACTATCCAATGTTCTCTCTTGATTACCATCAAATTAATACTACTCCCTAATGGAGTATAAGAAATCTCAGTAATGATTGGCATGAAAAGTTATACTCCCTCCGTTTTTTTTTAAGTGTCGTTTAAGGTTTTTTCATACATATTAATAAAATAATACAATTTTTTATTTTACCCCTTATTAATACACTATATAATGTGTTCATACTCATTAATGAGCTAGAAAATAAGGATAAAAGTGGAAAATTTATTAAAAATCTGTATTGAAAATATAAAATGACACTTAAAATAAAACAAAATTAAAATCCTAAAACGACACTTAAAAAGAAACAGAGGGAATATTAATATCTATGTACATATAATTGCAACGTGCAGTCAAAGGACCACGGTTGTCAACCACGTGCTTCGTAGTTCCATTGAAGTATTGAACCATGTTTCTGCCACGTGTTGAGATTGGAAGTTGCCACTTTACTCTGCCCATGATTGGTCAAACATCAGTTTCATATCAAAACATCCCTAGTTAAGCTTTTTTTTTAATTAGAGTAACCAAAAACTGATATCAATGACTTGGAATTTCGTTTTCAAAGTTTTAGTTTCATAGCATACTCTGCTTTACAAAAGTGGTAATATTTCTACCAATTAGCTTTTTTTTTCTTTCTTAAATTGAACATCCCTGGATAAGCTGTCAAAATGGAAGCAATTAGCCGTAGATAATTAAATTACTTGGGTTATGTACTCTTTTGTCTGTAATTGGACAGGGCTAGGCCCGTTTATTTTGGGCCAAGAAAACAGTGATAAAATAAAGTGAGCGAAAGAGGTTTGAGGTTTGAGATGTGGGGGACCACAAAGACCATTGGAGAATATCAAGTGATATCGTCATCATGGCACGTAAAGAGAGAAACACATACACTTATTATGTCGTTAAAATTTTCAATAAAGCATCTAATTAATATAAAATCAAGCTACACACTTATATTTTCTTATAAGAAATAAATTTAGTCAAATATTTTAGATACATTATTACAAATTAACAACAAAAAAACCAACCAAACCAAAAGATTGTAGCGTGTGGTTTCTTTATGTTGGAAGAGTCGTTCTGCTGGTATAAACCAGGAATCGACTCTCCGCGAAAACGAAATTATCACATTAGATTATGATCAAATAGGACATTTAAAATAAGTTGTGCCACTCCAACTCGAGATTAGTCTGAGTCTATTTGGACTTGAGATTACTTCCAGAAAAACGTAAAACATAAAAAAAAAAAAACAACCATCACTCCAAATACTAAAAAAATATCTAAAAGGGAGAAAATAGCTTAAGAGTAATTTTACAACCAAATCTAAAAACACCTCTTTTTAAAACTTCACTAGTTCAGAGAAATTCTTTAAACAATGCAATTCCAAAAACTAACTCACGATTAATTTATCAACACTAAACATACGAGAAAAGAAAAAAGCCGTCGGGTCGGTTCGGATATATTGGATCAGATCGTCAACGCCAAGAGGAAACAGTGAGGAGAGGCACATTGTTCCAAGCTAAGGATATGAAACCTGGCTCCGATTCAACAAGTGAATACAATGTGCTGTAATTGTAACTCCATAGGAGCAGATTCGCTTGGCTAACCGCATAATTGCTCGGTTTAACCGGCTCAAAACCGGCTTTCTCCATCAAAACTCTCCATTGTTCTTTCTCTTCCATTCGTCCTGACCGGTTACCCGGTTTATTATTACCGGGTCGGACCAAATCCGATATCCTCCTACCGAAAAGCACTCTCTCCACTCTCAGCCTTTCCTTCGAATCTCGCTCCAAATTCGGTTCGAGGGACTCAAAAACCGCTAAATAGAACCGGAGAGCGTTTTTGACCCGGTTGGCGAATTCGACCCGGTTTAAACTCACTTCGTATTCACCTAGAGTCACGATTCTCGGGTTTAGTGATCTAGCGAGCCGGAGTGCAGTATCGACGGTTTTCGCCGTTTCGTCGAGAAGCTTGTAAAGCTCGAGCATGAAATTCACGGCGAGAACATCGTCCGGTTCGACCCGGAAACTCGACACGTTTAGCAAATGGATCGGAGTGAGAATCGGATAAAACTCAAAATTCAGATCCAAAAGCGTCGCGAAATCGCGGAGGCGGTTTCCCGTAGCGATCAGAGACGGTCCCGGCGATTCGCCGAGAGACGGAGCGGGTATACCCGAAATCCGAATCCGGGCGGGTTTTCCAGAAGCTCGGGTCGCTAGAGCTTGCAAGAGAGCAGCCCATTGAATACCTTGGAAAATCCCGAAATCGACGATGTGAATGTTGCTGGATTTGTGCGTAGCTTCTAGAATCGCTTGATTCGCCGTCAAATGAGCGAATTTGGAGAAAGGGCAAGCGTCGTTTAAGGTTTTGTAAGAGAGGATGAAATCTTTTAGCGACGAAGACGACGGCGATTCCGTTTCCTTCTTTGCCGTCGACGACAGTCTGTTAGACAGAGCTTCCGTGAAGTAAAACCCAACTCGCTCCGTCGGGTCGCCCGATTCCGATACGGATTCTCGGATCCGAACAAGTGTTCCCGCGGCGACGTCTGGTTCGATTTCTGAATTCCGTGTATAATCGTGGATAGCTTTCAGAATCGGCCGGTTTAAGTCAAAATCTGGCTCCTTTCTTACTAGCTGCGGCGGAGATGGGGTCCACAAAGTGGTGGCAGCCGGCGGGTTAGTGGGTTGACTCGCTGATTCATCCTTATCTAAGAATATTACTCGGTTAAGATCTGACGGAATACTGAGTCGACTCGGGAATACCACGGATGGATCATGGCCGTAGATTGAAAAGTCTTGATTGGTCTGCGACGCATCTCCACCGTTGATTAGACTTTCCATCCACTCGTCCGAGTCGAACTCTTCATCAGATGAAAACGTAAAAGCCTCGGAAAAGACGGCGTTTTGGTGCTCCAGGTGTGGAAACTGAAAACCCGGGTCGACGGTTACCTGTAACGGGTCGGAGAAACCCGAACCGGTTAGAGCATAACCTAAAGGTTGATTGGACCATGGATTTGGTTGTTCTTGTTGGTGTTGCTGCTGTGATTGTTGTTGTTGTTGTTGTTGCTTCTGTTTGATGAGTTGTTGGGCTATGGCCATTAAGTTTCCACTGTCTGTGCATATGTAGGCCATTTTCCGGCTAAAAAACTCGCCGGTGAGGAAGGCGTTTTCCGGTTTCTGTCACTGGTTGTGAATGATTGATAAAAATAGAGTCTTTGGGTCTGAGAGACAGAGAGTGGAGATTGTAGAGCTTAGGTAGAAATAAACGGTCAGCCTTAGAAAGTGGACAACGAGTAGTTTAATTAAATAACCATTGGCACAGTTACGTATCGAAGAGTGTGACATCATGTCCACCGTTTGATTTTTGGTTCGTAGAATCAGATCAATGGCTTTGCTGAATGCTGAAGGTGACACGTCGACAACTGTCTTCTGGTACTTGTCACCTGCATGTCCCCCAATAACTCTTCTTTACTGACAAAGAAAGAAGTAAGATCAGAACCAAGAACACGTAAAAGATTAATGTAAGAAAAGTGAAAAAAAGGGGAAGGTTAACTTTTTAAATAATACTTTGTGCTTTGAAGCCGCAAAGGTCATGTACAAGCTCTCTCTTATAGGGCTGGGCGTTTCAACCATTCTCGAACCCGACCCAAAAAAACCCAATCCCAAATCCAATTAAAAAATATTCGAACGGGGTTTAATATCTAAGTACTTTGGGTTTTGGGTAATACCCAAACCGAATCGAAACCGAACTAAAAACCCGAAGTTAATTTAGGCAATTAATCCCTTTTATTATACACAGACAAATCTAGGGTTGAGCATTTTAACCGTACCCAAACCCCAACCGAAAAACCCGATCGCGAACCCGATCTGAACTTGAAAAAAATCCCGAATGGAAAATTTGTGGATCATAGTTTCATAGTTTTGATCATAGTATGGGTAAAAATACTCAAACATATCCGAACATACCCGATCTTACCTGAATTTACCAGAAAGCATAGTTATTTTGGTTATAACCAACCGAACCCGATCTGATAGTTTAAAATACCCGAACAAATCCTTTAAATCTAAACTAAAAGTCCGAAAATCTGAAATATCCGACTCAAATCTGAACCGGTTAACTAGACCGGTTAAAATTCAATTGGTTTAGTTTTACTAACTCTTAGAGCATGTTCAATGGGGGGTTCTAAATAGAAGAGTTCTAAAAAATTATAATGATATATAATTGATAAATATTGGAGAGGTTCTAAAAAGAAGAGAGAAGGGTTCTAAAGTTAGAACTTTTAGATACAGATTCTAAAAATTAACATACAAAATGTTGGGGTTCTAAAAGGTGAAGTTCTAAAAATTTTAGATACCCATTTTTAGAACCTCACCATTGGACATGCTCTAACATTTTGAATAAAAATAGACTTCTTTTATTTGTATTTATTTATCTGAACGTTATTGTCTACGAGGACGGCTTGTGGGCCAAAAGCGATAGGTGGCGGGTCCCAAAAGTATTTGTTGGACCGATCTTTGACGAAGAAAATGCAGCAGCCGGATGGCTAAAATTACCCAAAATACAATCACTGCGGTTGCAAACGAGTCTCACTCGAATACCACCAATCAGCAAGAGTGGTTGAAAAAAGCGTTTAAAACCATAGTTGAAATTGTTGGAGGTGGGCCTAGCACCCCCAATTAGTTAGGCCCATCTTAGGAAATGCCGTTCTTCGGTGCGGTCACCGGACTTAATATCACCGACCTGCAGGACCACTCTTCAGCTCGGTAGCCGACCTGAAAGCAACGTACCCCGGGCCCGCGCTGGTGCCCCGCCAGAGCAGGAAGTGTCAGAAGAGTAGGCGCGTGGGAGTTGGTAAGGCAGTACCCTACCCGCGTAGGGACGTGCCTTCGACCCGACGTCCCACCAACCCTGCAGAGCTGACAAGGGCAGGAGGGAGCAGGTGGAGCAGAGTTGGTAAAACAGTGCATTGCTCTGCAACACGCCACGCCGAGCTCATCATGACCTCTCTCCTCGAAAGCCGGGACACGCCTCCTAGGCCACCTTACCCGCAAAAGAGGCCGTAGACGACACGTGGCCCGAGATCCCGGGGAGCAGGAAGCCGACCCCGACTATATATACCCCTCACATGTCATTAATGAAGGGGACTGGGATTTTGACTCTCTCACCTACCACAAGTCACCCGACCTCTCTATCTTTGTAACGAGACAACACTTTAGAACGCCGAACTGGACGTCCTTCGGAACCAGTTCGTAATTCAAAAGCGTTTGCTTCTCTTTCATCAATAAAACGAAACACGGCCCCCGGCCTACTCATATTTCTCCCGACCTGTCTTAATTGTGGTTAAATTGCTCTATTAACGAAAATCTCACCTCCCGTCTCCTAATCATTCTTTAAACACACTTAGTGATCCGTGGGATCAACAATTGGCGCTAGAAGGAGGGAAGAGATTCTTCTACACGCAAGGAGCAGTTCAACCACCGCCACAACCGAAGCAACGATGGCAATTCCGACCCCAAGAGTGTTGTCAGACCAGGACACTCCGGCCCAAACAACGGCCCAGGCCCCGACAACGGCCCCGCCAACGACTCGAACGACGGCGACCATTCCGTCGTCAGCCTGAGCAGCTGCCAACCAGGCGATTCCTCGAGAGCAATTCTCCAGGGCCCCGCCCCCGGCTTCAGCACCCGCTCATTCCGACGGCTCCGCCGCCCACAACGCGCCACGAGCATCGGAAGACCAGCCCACGCCGTCCGTCGTGATGCAGACCCTGCTCGCCCGGATCGATGAGCTAACGCGAGCCACCGACCAACGGTTCGCCACGTTAGGGGCCTCCCGTGACCGGTCGGACAATGTCGGGTACCCCGACGTCCATCCCAGATAACCGGTCTCTCGGGAAGAAACCCCCCGCTTCCGGACAAGCCGACCGAGCGACTCGCCGTCTGGATCCGAAGGGCCGGACGGACGTTTCGTCCCGGCCGTAGGAAGCCACCCGGGCGACGAAGCCCACCATCTCCGATCCAGCGCGGAGTGCTCAAGAGACGCGGAGTTCGAGGCTATGAAGGAGACCATCCGTGCGATGTCCTCCAAAATCCACCAAGCCACCAGCGCGGCCCCGGAAATCGATCGCGTCCTCAGAGAGACGCAGAACACGCCGTTCACCCGCCGGATCGCCTCCGTCCCACTCCAGCACCCCGGAAAGCGCAAGCTACAGCCCTACGCGGGCACCACCGACCCGGCCCAGTATCTTACGGCGTTCACCATCGCCATGGGCCGCGCCCACTTCTCACCAGACGAGCGCGAAGCCGCTCACTGCCAGCTTTTCGTGGAGAACCTCACCGGCCCGGCCCTCACGTGGTTCTCTCGGCTAAAGACGCACTCCATCGACAGCTTCAGGGACCTGTCGACCACCTTCCTCGAGCATTACTCCATCTACATCCGCCAGTCCGCATCCAGCGTGGACCTCTGGGCAATGAACCAGGGAGCAAAGGAGTCGCTCAGGTCCTTCATCGAGCGCTTCAAGGCCACGGCCTCCCAGAGCAACGTGACTGACGAGTCAGCGCTCCCCGCTCTGAGAAAGGGACTGCAGGCCGATTCGGCCTTCAAAGACGACATGAAGCTTAACAGGCCGCGCTCGCTGGAAGACGCCTTGCACCGCGCTGGACTCTTCGTCGAGCTCGAGGAGGAGAAGGCGGCTGAGTCGAGAAACAGCACCCCTCACAAGGCCCTGGTCCCAAAGGAGCGGCCTCAGGAAAGGTACCAGGAGCCTCGTCAACACTACGATGACGAGTACCAGCGCAGCAAGGGAAAGCAGGCCGCCGCATTCCTGGTCAGCGGACAGCCCTCCGGCCCCCGTCTGCGCGGTCCCATATTTCCCACCGGCCCCGCGCCAGGGTTGCCTTGGAACAAATACGTACGGGATCCCCACCAGCAGGATCGGCGTCCCGACGAGCCGAGCGATAGGGAGTTCCGACCAGATGAGCCCTACGACAGGACGGCCTTCTGCGACTTCCACCGGCGAAAGGGGCATCCGACCTCTCACTGCCGCGCCCTCCAAGAGGTCCTGCTGAAACAATTTCAGCGGGGAGAAATCAGCGTCCCAGAGCGGCTGCGACCGCATGCTCGGGACGGCGATCACGATCAACCCCGCGACAACCAAGGTCGCGAGGATAACCGGGCTAGGCCCTACCACCGCGCCCAGAACGACGACCGGCGGCGACGATCTCCCTCGCGAGACCGGGAAACAGGTAGATCGCCTCCCCCGGCCCGCACTCTGATAGGGATGATCATGGGAGGCCTCCTCTCGTGTAACGACTCAGTGCGGTCCATCAAGCGTCACGAGAGGATGACCGACGCATCCCTGAAGTGGCACTCCGGGCCGGAGATCGACGCCCAGGACACGAGCAAGAGGGGGATATGTTTCACTGAGGCCGATGCGGCCGGGGTCCACCAGCCCCACAACGACCCCCTCGTCGTACAAGTCCGCGTAGCCGACTGCGATGTTAACCGAGTTCTCGTCGATACGGGCAGCTCGGTCGACCTCATCTTCAAGGATACCCTCGCCAGGATGAACCTGAACGGGGTCGAGATCAAGCCGCACTCCATCCCGCTAACCGGCTTCGCCGGGGACACCGTCAACGGAATCGGCACCATCGAATTGCCGGTCTACGTAGGTCGGGTGACGAAAATCGTCAAGTTCGTGGTCTTCGACACCACCCCGATCTACAACATCATCCTTGGGACCCCCTGGCTGCACTCGATGAAGGCGGTCACGTCGACGTACCATCAGTGCCTCAAGTTCCCCAACCAGGCCGGCACATACACTCTTAGGAGTAACCAGAGGGTCTCCCGCGCCTGCTTCGCCATCGAGCACAAGCTGCGCCGCGCCGCGCCGGCCTGCTTGGCCATCAATGCGCTTCAGCCCGGCGAGCTCGGCGCCCAGGACCTCTCCGGGCGGGACCTTGTCACCCAGGTCAACATCGACCCACGCGACCCCGCCCGCTGCGTCGGCATCGGCACCGACCTCGACGAGAGCATCAAGCAAGAGCTGGTCGAGTTCCTAGGGCAGAACGTCTCCACCTTCGCCTGGTCAACTGGCGACATGCCCGGCGTTGACCCGAACACGTGCAGCCACGAGCTCAACGTGGATCCAACCTGCAGGCCGGTCAAGCAGAAGCGGCGGAAGCTTGGCCCGGAGCGCGCCCAAGCGGTCAATGATGAGGTAGAGAGGCTCACCGCGGCCGGCTCGATCACCGAGGTGAGATACCCGGACTGGTTAGCCAACCCAGTGGTAGTCAAGAAGAAGAGCGGAAAATGGAGGGTCTGCGTGGATTTCACCGACCTCAATAAGGCATGCCCTAAGGACAGCTTCCCCCTCCCCCGAATCGACCAGGTCGTCGAAGCCACCGCGGGAAACGAGCTACTCTCCTTCATGGATGCCTTCTCGGGGTATAACCAAATCCCCATGCACCCCGATGATCAGGAGAAGACCGCGTTCATCACGGACCGAGGCATTTACTGCTACAAGGTAATGCCCTTCGGACTAAAAAACGCCGGGGCCACCTACCAACGGCTCGTCAACCGGATGTTCGCCGACCAAATAGGCCGCACTATGGAGGTATACATAGATGACATGCTGGTGAAGTCTCTGGTGGCAACCGACCACGTCACTCACCTCCGGTCCTGCTTCCGAACGCTGAACGAATACAACATGAAGCTGAACCCGGCCAAGTGTTCCTTCGGCGTCACATCGGGCGAATTCCTCGGGTACATCATCACCCAGCGCGGGATCGAGGCCGACCACAAGCAGATCCGAGCTATCATCGAGCTCAAATCCCCGGAGAGCACGCGTCAAGTACAACGACTCACCGGGAGAATCGCCGCACTAAATCGATTCATCTCCCGCTCTACCGACAAGTGTCTCCCGTTCTACCAACTGCTACGGGCTAACAAGCGGTTTGAGTGGGACGACAAATGCGAGGACGCCCTCCGACAGCTGAAGGAGTACATATCCACTCCCCCCGTCCTGTCCAAGCCAGAAGAAGGCGAAATCCTGTACCTCTACGTCGCCATCTCCACGTCAGCAGTCAGCGGCGTGCTAGTGCGGGAAGACCGGGGTGACCAAAAACCCATCTCCTACATCAGCAAGTCGCTCGACGACGCGGAAAGCAGGTACCCGACTCTGGAGAAGCTCGCCCTCGCAGTGGTCGTCGCAGCTAGGAAGCTCCGGCCTTACTTTCAATCCCACGCGATTGCCGTCCTGAGCACCTACCCCCTCAGAAACATCCTCCACAGCCCGAGCCGATCAGGCCGGATAATGAAGTGGGCCGTTGAGCTGAGCGAATATGAAATCGAGTACCGAGGTCGGACCGCGATCAAATCTCAGGCCCTGGCCGATTTCCTAGTCGAGTTGACACCCGAGCTGACAGTCAGCGAAGTGCCCGAAGTATGGACTCTACATGTCGACGGATCGGCCTCCAAACACGGGTCCGGCGTCGGCATACGCCTCGAATCCCCGACCAAGGAGATCCTCGAGCAGTCTTTCCGCCTGGCCTTCCCGGCATCAAACAACGAGGCCGAGTACGAAGCTCTGATCGCCGGTCTGCGCCTAGCAAAGGAGGTCGGTGCGAAGAAAATCCGGGCTTACTGCGACTCCCAGCTCGTCGCCAATCAGTTCAGCGGGGAGTACGAGACCAAGAACGATCGCATGGATGCCTACCTCACGGTGACCCAAAGCTTGGCCGCAGACTTTGCCGAGTTCACCCTGACAAAGATCCCCCGAGGCGATAACACTTCCGCAGATGCCCTCGCCGCGCTAGGATCCACCTCGGCCCCGGCCCAACGACGAGTGATCCCGGTCGATATCATCGATTTCCCCAGCATCGAGCTGCCAAAGGGGGCCTACTTGATCAACCCCCAGGCCGCGGACGAAGGAGCACCACCTCCCGAAGTTCTACCACCACCCCCGGTAGAGCCCGAACTGCCAGACTGGCGAGTCGACCTACTGCTATACATCGCAGACGGCATTCACCCCCCAGACCGATGGGCCGCCCGGCGGCTAAGAAAGAAGTGTGCCCAATATACGATGCTGGACGGCAATCTGTTCCGATGGAGCGCTTCGGGAACCCTGCTCGCCTGCCTCCACGGGCAGGAAACCATCGACGTGATGAAGGAAATGCACAAAGGCGCCGACGGAAACCATTCCGGTGGCCGGGCTCTCGCCCTGAGAATACGGAACCAAGGCCACTACTGGCCGACAATGCTCCAAGACTGCGAAAAATTCGCAGCCCGGTGCGAGAAGTGCCAGCGCCACGGTCCCCTCATTCACTGTCCAACCGAGCTCCTCGCCACTGCGGTGGCACCCTACCCCTTTATGCGATGGGCCATGGACATAGTCGGGCCCCTTCCCCGATCTCGCCAAAAGCGCTTCCTCTTAGTCATGACCGACTACTTCACCAAATGGGTCGAGGCCGAATCATACGCCAAGATCAAGGCAGAGGACGTCCGAAAGTTCGTCTGGAAGTTCATCATCCGCCGTCACGGGCTCCCGTACGAGATCGTCACCGACAACGGTGCCCAGTTCACATCGGCCCTCTTCGAAGACTTCTGCGCGAAGTGGAAAATCAGACTAAGTAAGTCCACTCCGAGGTACCCCCAGGGGAACGGACAAGCCGAGGCCACCAACAAGACCATCCTCGACGGCCTGAAAAAGCGACTAGATAACAAGAAAGGGTCCTGGGCCGACGAGCTCGATGGAGTCCTCTGGTCCCACCGCACAACACCAAAGACATCGACTGGCCGAACACCGTTCAACCTCTCCCACGGCATGGAAGCAATGGCCCCATCCGAAGTCGGGCTCCCCACTCCTCGCCGCGCTATGCTCACCCAGCAACCCGCACTGAACAACGCCATCCTACTCAGCGAGCTGGATTTCCTTGAAGAGCAGCGGGACCATTCCCTACTCCGAATCCAGAACTACCAGCAGCTCGCCTCCAAATATTACAACAAGAAGGTTCGAGGCCGGTTCTTCGCCGAGGGCGACCTGGTCCTCCGCAAGGTCTTCGAAAACACCGCCGAGCTAAACGCAGGCAAGCTCGGTGCCAATTGGGAGGGCCCCTACCTTATCTCCAAGGTCGTAAAACCCGGCGTCTATGAGTTAGTCACGATGAACGGCGACGCCATCCCGCGCTCATGGAACTCGATCAACCTCAAGCGCTTCTACTATTAAGCCCCCGGGCTCCATTCCGCTCTCCGCTTTTGTAAACAATCGAACTACGACCGGCTTGATCCCTTATACTAAAGGGTACGTAGGCAACCCCTAACCAGGGCTCAGCTATCAACCTAATAAAACCTTTTTTACAAAGGAAGACGCTCCCGAGCTCCAAACGCTCGCACCACAAAAAAAAAAAAAAAAAAAAAAAAAAAAAACGAAGCCGGGCTCCAAATGTTCGCACTACAAAAAAAAAAAAAAAACGAGCTCCAAACGCCCCCACAACAAAAAAAAAAAAAAAAAAAAAAAAACCAAGCCGAGCTCCAAACGCTCGCTCTACAAAAAAAAAAAAAAGGAAGCCGGGCTCCAAATGCTCGCACTACAAAAAAAAGGGGACCGAGCTCCGGTGCTCGCTCTCCCCGGCACACAAGTTATAAGTGCCAAAGCCGGGCCCCAGGGCCCGCACCTCTACTAGACACACAAGCATTAAGTGTCTCTAAAGCCGGGCTCGCTACCCGCACCAAAAAAACAAGGTACACAAGCAATAAGTGCCTTAAGCCGAGATTACCTCGCACCGAATACAAGAGCACGGTCCACGACCTGCTTACTTGACAGAGTACGGTCTACGACCTACTCTACCAATCAAAAAAGCCTCGAAATGGCACTTATACAAAAAAAAAAGGGCCAACGGCCTCTTTATTATTAAAAAGGGTCCACGGCCTAGTCATTACAAAACCCTCGAAATGGCACTTATACAAAAAAAAGAGAGGGCCAACGGCCTCGATATTATTAAAAAGGGCCCACGGCCTAGTCATTACAACAGCCTCGAAACGGCACTTACAAAGAAGAAAGAAAGGGCCAACGGCCTTGTCATCATTAAAAGGGCCCACGGCCTAGTCATTACATAAACGGCCTACGGCCCAGTCCTTACAAAAAGAAACGGCCTAAGGCCCAGTCTCTACAAAAAGAAGAAAACAAAAAGGAAAAAGTTTTTACAAGGCCGCATCGGCCGGTCGGTCTTCACTCCCGTCAGCACGGGTACCATCTAAATCAGCTGGGGCCACCATCCTCGCGTTGGTCCCGTACTCACCAAGGAAGGGCTGCCCAGACCCCTCTTCCCCAACCACGGCTCCACCGGGTGGCACGTCGGTTCCGGTCTCACCGGACGGCGCGTCCGTCCCGGCCTCAACGGCAGACAGGACCGAGGGATCTGCTTGCACAATCCCAGCAGCTTCGGGGACTCCCTCGTCAGCAGACGGGATCGAGGGATCTGCTTGGACGGTCTCAGCGACCGCAAGAACGTCCTCAGCAGCCGGCGGAGCCTCCAGGGTCAGATCCACCACGGGGGTGCTAGAGGGAGCGACGGGTATAATGTGCTCAAGCAAAACGCCGTGAGCACGGTCCAGAGGGATTTCCAGATCCTCCGGGGTCAAATCCGGAAAGTCCATCCCGTCCAGTACGGCACCGAATGCCGCCTCGTCCTCGTCCAGCTTCTGATACCGGTAGAACGGTACCGACACCCCGTCCTCTGCTTCCATCCTCTTGAGGCAGGCCTTTACGCCGGTCACCTGGCTGTACAGAATGTGAGGCTGTAAGGCCCGGCGGCGCCCGTCCAGGTGGGCGCGGATCTTCTCCATCTTCGCGGACCACTTCCGGTTCCGTGCGTCCCACCGGGCTGACACCCGATCGCTCTCCGCAGCCACGGCCACCTTCGCCCGGCCTATGGCGGATTCCAGCCCCTTCACCCTGGAGCGGAGTGTCTCCCGCTCCCCCTTCAGGAGCCCGTTCTCCTCCTCGAGCCCCGACGCCCGATCCCACCCAGCTGCAGCACGGTCCCTTTCGGCCTCTAGTGCAGACTGCAGACTGGCCACCTCGACCGCCCGGGCTCTTAACCGCACCGCCTCCTCTTCCAGCGCCGCAGATCGGGCCTTCTCATCTCTCAGCTCCTTCTCGAGCCCGTGGAGATGGGTAGACTGGATCTGCGAGCTGGACTCCCGGCACCCTTGGAGGAAGTTAATCGAGGCGGCCTGCTCGGCGAGCCTCTTCTCATAGGCCTCCGCCAGAAAGGCAGAAAGGGCCATCATCTGCATCAAACCAGTCGTTAGCAAAGACGCACAACAAGTCCAGCTAAAAACAGTTAGATCAGAACAAAGGCTTACCCGCGCTGCGGATCGCGCCACCTGGCGGAAGGTATCGGCCTCCGCCATCTCCAGCGGGACAAAGTGCGGACTCTGCCCGAACATCATGGCCTGCGCCAGCTCGGCGCACTCGTCCGGATCGACGATGACCTGGCTGCTTCCATCCTCGTGGGTAAAGGAGAAGCTGTAGTCCCGAGGCCCATCGTCGGAACCTCCCGAGGCGCCGCCCACTTCGACGATGCGACCCTCGGCCTCCTGCACAGCAGCAGGATCCTCCACGACGACGATCGTCTCGCCGACCCCATCGCCCCCTTGGGCCCGGGTATCATCGACCCCCCCTGCCGGCACGACGGCCACAGGCACCTCGGGCTCCGGCCCGGGCAGTGTAGGCCGGATGACCTCCCGACCTCCGGAAGAGGACTCTCCCGTCCTCCTCTTCTTTCTGCCGGTCTCCCCACCAGCAGCCCGGTCTTCCCTCCTCTTCAGGGGAGTCGCCGCGGAGGAATCCCCGCAACCCGTGGTGCCGGGCCTCGCCTGACCGGCACCTCGGGTATCGGCGGCGGCGATGCAACAAACGAGTCCGCGTACTGCGGATTGGCAAACCTTGCTCTACCTGCGAAGGAAGAACCGTTAGTTCGGCAAAAAAAAAAAAAAAAAAAAAAAAAAAACCACCTCCGGTCATTGCAGCTTCGATTCTCGCAGCGGTGAAGGACTTCCACTCTCTCCGACGCACTGTCCTGAGCACGGCAAGTAGACCTGTGTAGTCCGGTAACTTGAATCTGGAGGAGTGAGGGCCTGAAGAGCAAGACAAAAAAAAAAAAATCATCAGTCAGACAACCAAAGAAGAGAAGTCAGCTCGACCTGCAAATCCCTACCCGGGGAAAAATTCCAATCCCGGGTGTATCTCGCCAACGGATCGAGCCCAGCCACGGCGGTAGCCCGGACGTAGAAGTAGCTGCGAGACCAGTCCTCGACCTTCGACAGCTTGCTCGCCCTAGACCCCGAGCTGGGTGCCTCCAGAACGTTCGCCGCGGGCTTAAAAGCGGCATAAAAGGTCCCAGGAATCCCGGGGTTTGCCTTCTGCTGGGTGAACGCCTCGAACATAGGCAACGTCACCTCCATGTCGCATTCGTGCCCCAAGGTCAGCAGCACGATCATCCCCTGGACCGTGGACGGGCAGACCTGCGAGAAGGCCAAGCCCCGCGCCCGGCAATACTGGACGAACAGCTCGGGGAGAGGAAGGTGCAAGCCGCACTTCTGGAAGAACGACTCGTACAAGCAGACGAAGCCCGACCGAGGAGTCCACGGGCGCTCCTCCGCCCTGGGTACCCTGAGCTCAACGCCGGCGGAAAAACCACACAGATTCCCCAGGAGGGTCACCGACTCCGCTGTGCTCCAGGTCGGTGACCCTCCCTGCTCGTAGGGGACCAGGGGGGACCTCACCCTGGCCACTCGAGCTCCGCCTCCACGGCCGCCCTGACGACCACCACGGTCGCCCAGATGCCCGGTTCTACCCTCAGCTTGGCCAACACCGCGACCGCCAGAGGATCTAACCACCGTCTTCGGGCGGAGATGGGTCCCCGGGAGCAACGGGGCGGCCCCCGAAGTCGAGGGGGCCAACTGTTCCCCACTGTCTGCCCCTCGTCGCGGAGAAGAGGCATGTTCGGAATCACCGGAGGAGGAACTCGGAGAATCGTTACCGCCACCACGGGGCGCCGACTCTTCGCTCGACTCAACTCTGATACCGTCTAACATCGGAGCCATTGCACGGAGAGGAGGAAATCGAAAAGACAGGAAGAAAGTAGGAAGAGAAGGAGGAAATCGGAGAAAGGAGGTTACCTTAAGAGTATGCGCAGAAGGTTTTAACATTAGGAGGAAGAAGGTTTAAATAGAGGAAGGGGGACAGTGAAGCGACGCCTGGACGCGTGTCAAAAGAAGCACGGCTGCCCAAAAAACCTAATGATGACGACTCCTCGATCTCCCACGCCAAAAAGCAGGGGGTGCCTCGATAACCACGAAGCGTCTGTCACACGCCGCGCGTGGGCATCTCGCGCGAAAAACGAGGCAACCTTTCGATCCCCCGCGTGGCGGATACGCGCCAACCTCCTACGGATTTTTCGGAAAAGGCAAACACAGTTGAGCACGGAAAAACCGTCCTAAGATGCGCCGAACTAACATTAGATCAACTTCGGCACGCTCACTTCGCCTCGCGACACCGAACTGGGGGAGGGCCTATTGTTGGAGGTGGGCCTAGCACCCCCAATTAGTTAGGCCCATCTTAGGAAAGGCCGTTCTTCGGTGCGGTCACCGGACTTAATATCACCGACCTGCAGGACCACTCTTCAGCTCGGTAGCCGACCTGAAAGCAACGTACCCCGGGCCCGCGCTGGTGCCCCGCCAGAGCAGGAAGTGTCAGAAGAGTAGGCGCGTGGGAGTTGGTAAGGCAGTACCCTACCCGCGTAGGGACGTGCCTTCGACCCGACGTCCCACCAACCCTGCAGAGCTGACAAGGGCAGGAGGGAGCAGGTGGAGCAGAGTTGGTAAAACAGTGCATTGCTCTGCAACACGCCACGCCGAGCTCATCATGACCTCTCTCCTCGAAAGCCGGGACACGCCTCCTAGGCCACCTTACCCGCAAAAGAGGCCGTAGACGACACGTGGCCCGAGATCCCGGGGAGCAGGAAGCCGACCCCGACTATATATACCCCTCACATGTCATTAATGAAGGGGACTGGGATTTTGACTCTCTCACCTACCACAAGTCACCCGACCTCTCTATCTTTGTAACGAGACAACACTTTAGAACGCCGAACTGGACGTCCTTCGGAACCAGTTCGTAATTCAAAAGCGTTTGCTTCTCTTTCATCAATAAAACGAAACACGGCCCCCGGCCTACTCATATTTCTCCCGACCTGTCTTAATTGTGGTTAAATTGCTCTATTAACGAAAATCTCACCTCCCGTCTCCTAATCATTCTTTAAACACACTTAGTGATCCGTGGGATCAACAGAAATAAACATTTGAAATAGGTGATTGGAGATTGATTTTTGAGCGGTTACAAACATCTAGAGTCCGATTGGTGACCATGTTTAAACAAAGTGGTTAAAGAATTTTGAGCGGTTAGGAAAAAGACGGTTAGAAATAGTGGTTGGAGAAAGCGGTTCAACATCTAATTTCAACCGTCTCGATGATTGATAATCACTTGAGCGGTTCGTTTCCAACCGCAGCGCTTAAAAGAAACCAATCAGACTCCAAAAAGATTGGGCATTTGGAGCATTCAGCGGTTGTCGACATAGTTTTTTTTTTTTTTTTCAACGATATTTGTGGTTTTGTATTGTTATTTTATTTAGTTTTTAGTGAATAAATGATCGATGACATAGTTTTTTAGCGGTTGACGCTTTTTCTACAACCGCTCAAAATTCTTTAACCGTCTTATATAAACATAATCACCAATCGAGTCCAAATAAATACTAAAAAAGACCGACGCAACAAAGAACCAAGAGTTAAATGAGGTTTATAGATTTTACATCGTCTTTCAATGGCATACTCTAATTTTTCATAAACCAAGTTTTATCTTTCGTGAAAGACACATCTATATTCAATTTTGGTGTGAAATCTTTTTGCCCTTTAATCATTTAGCCAATTGTTGGGACCAAAACCGTTTTCATGCTCATAGACTTGACTAATTGACTTTGTAAGATTTGAAAAATAACTATATAGAAAAAAACAATATAGTGAATAAAAAGCACATGGGAACGACATTGGACTCTTGAGACATCATTCTTTTTCATTTCATCGTTGTAGCCACGTCAAAAGGCCAGTGCCCTACCTCCACTATACTTTATTTATAACCTTTTTTGTTGGTCGAAACTTTATTGATAACTTGCTAAGAAAAATATCTAAATTGCATTACTAAACATGGTATTTGGCCACTGGTTCAAATCTACTTTTTTTCTTTTCACTTTTGACATTTTTACTACTAAGCGTATTAGACGGTTCTAATTCCGTAATGATTTCCAGAAGTGACCACATTGGCATACATAGAAGGAGAATGAAGAAGATGAGATTTTGAAAAGGAATTGTCTGTAAAAATGGCAATTCCACTTTGGTGTTCCTCCATTGCAACTATCTGCAAGTGGACTTGGAGAGAGAAGAGAAGAGAAGAGAAGAGAAGAAAAGAGGAGAGGAGAGAGAGAGAGAGAGAGCGGTGTGTGAAAGGGACAGTAGTTAGAGTGAAAGGGTTCGATTTGTCTTTTCTTTCTCTCCAAGTCATCTGTGGGGTTTTGTATGTATGACCAAAGAGTGGCATTGAGTCATCACCAAGAAAGTTTCACTCTGTTTTGGCTCTTACTTATCTCTCTATGTGTTTACCCATTTTTGTCACCTCTTTTGCCTTTGTTACACTAATTTTATTTTCAGCCCTTACTAACCAAAATTTACCCTTTTTTGTCTCATCCTTTTTCAGTATGCACTAATTTTCATTTCAACCCTACATAATATATTTGTTTGTCCTATTGGGTAAACAAATACTTATACTAACTCTAATAAATTAAGGTAAATCCTAGTTTTTCCTTTTACATTAATATTTTTTGTCAAAAATCATTTCGATTTTTACTTGAAATATTGATTATCAAATTAATATCTGTTTAACATCTTGATCAAGAATTACAAAAAAAAAGTTTTGGAATCAGCTGATTAATGTTTTGCAAGTGTTATTTTCTTACTTCTAGATATTTTGCAAGGATGTGATATGATTTTATCTACTAAATATTTTTGAAAAAATTGCTAAGCAAATATGATTTTGGATAAAAACATTTGAAACGAATAAGATTTCCAATATCTTCAAAATTATAAACAATCAATCAAAGCATATGATGAACATTTGAAACGAATAAGATTTTGCATTTGGGGTTCAATCCCCACTTTCCTCTTTGTGAGTCCACTGCGGGAAAAAAGAAAAAAGAAATAGCAAATCCAATGTATGATGAGTCCAATAAAGGTCAAGCCCATGGGCTTTCACTTCGGTTTAATCGTAACATGATTGGGCAATAAAAGCCCATTTAAGGTTTACTCAGCAATCACCGAGCCTGAAAGATGAGGTCGATATTCAGTAACATCCAACGGTTCCAAACCTATACAATAGAATGTCTAATATCTCCCAATAATATTATTCATCCAATTTTTTTGAAAAAAAAAAATAATGATTAAGAGAGGATAAAAGAAAACACATGAACTTTTTTTTTTTACAGAATACGAGAAACCCTAATAGGCAAACCGTTAGGAAAATCGACGAAAGGAAAAGCAAATGGTTGATCATCTTCTGCTAATTCCCAATAAAAATTAAGAACAAGATGATGAATAAACACTGCCATTTCTAGCTTCGCTAACTCCGAACCAGCACATAGCCTCGACCCTCCTCCAAACGGCATGAAGTTCGAAAAGCTACCACATCCTGACGAAGACGACCCGCACGCTCCGTTGTTTTGCTGTCAAAACAAAACGACACACAGTTTTATAAAGACAAAAAGGGAAGAAGAACACGTGCTTGTTGGCACCACCCCACGTGGGTCATTAATCATCTTACCTTCCCCACTCACTCTAAAATCATGACTCCCATTTATTTAAGTAGGAGTATTTATTTAAGTAGTATCCCACAATCTTTTTATTTTCGTTTCTAATTCGCCGATTTAATCAATTAAATTAATATAAGAGTGGGACCGGTCAACGTGGCAGAATCTAACACACGTACAAGTCATCGGGCGTGTGAGATCCGTCATAAACCTCATTGTGGGACCCATAGTTTGATGAGATTAATAAGAGAAATTACGCAGTTCCCACGTCATTAAAGACATTCCATTAATTGTCTTCACGTACACCACTAGGCTTGGACATTCGGCTATCAATTCCGGTTTAGATTCGGTTCGGCTTTTTTAGGTTTCAGGTATATCATTTTTTTTAGGTTCCGGTATCCCGAATTTATCCTAAATACTCGACAAAAACTAAAAAATTGTTTAATTTAGATAAAATTTGGTTAAATTTTCAAACATTGTTTAATTTTAACATATATCATTAAATATTTTTAGATATTTTAGGTATTTTGGTTATTTCGGTCTAAACATAACTAATATATTCAGTTTATAATTATAATTATGAGTATTTTAGTTATTTCAAATATAATTATACATAATATTTTTGAAAATATAATTATATTTCATATATTTCGGCTACCCATTCAGGTTTAGGTTCGGTCAAATTTCGTTTGGGTACCCAAAATAATCAGGTTTTGTTAGGCTTGATATCTCCTAATTCAGTTCGGTTTCGATTCGGTTTTTCGGGTCCGGATTTAAAAATTTAGTTTCGGTTTTTCAGTTCGGGTTCGAATATTTATAAAAATTTAGTTAGGCTTGATATCTTCTAATTCAGTTCGGATTCAGTTCGGTTTCGATTTGGTTAGGCCTATACACCACCACGTCTCTCTTTTTTCTCTCTCTTCTTTTTTAATTTACATGCTTCATGTGATAAATGATCGATGACGTGTTATAAGATCTAACTTTCAAAGATAGTTAAGTTTTGCCAGATTAATGGTACTCGTATAGTATCTATTGATAGGTTAGTCAAATGCATATGCACGTATGACGTATCAATTCATGCATAGATGGAACTATATATTATACACTTAAATTATTAGCTTTCGAAAATTTACCTGTTGCCATCTCCAAGGATTAAAAAGATTAGGTTCGTCGAAACGAGAATTATCCAAATGTACGGCTGAGATCACCGGTAACACTTTCCACCCACTCGGGATATCGTATCCTTTTTTTCCAACATTATTATAAAAGATAACGTATTTAATATTTTCAGCCAATAAAGAGTCATATAATTCGGATTTTATCAATTAATTTTGTATGTAAAAGTTTACCTTTGTACCGAACGTCTTTAAGTGCTTTGCGATGCAAAAACCTTACTACATTTCCCAGTCGAAGAGTCTCATTTATAACCTTCATAAGACCCCCAAAAAAAAAAATATCAATAATTTTGTTCCACTAGAAACTATACAAAACTATAAGATAAATAATAAAATAACATACACACTGAGTAAAGTCCATTTTCTTGTAATCATCCCAATTTAATTCTGATTCTCCAAGTTCCTTCTTCGCCCTCGCGATCTCAAGATGCTCTTCCTTCAAAAAGAGTTTAAACCAATAAACATAAGTTAATAATAACAATTAAATAAACTTAAGCCTTTTAACAAAAAAACAATTAAATAAACTTAAAAATACGTCATAATTAGTAGTAATTAATTATAATCTTACCCTAAGCTCTTGAACGGCTTTAGGACAAGCTTGTAAGAAGAAGATAGCGAGAGAAATGGCGACAGAAGAAGTTTCGTGTCCGGCGAATAATAAACTAAGAATGAGATCGAGAATTTGCTCCGTCGATAGATTCGAATGTTTTAAAACCCATCCCAAAAGATCATCGTCTGTTCTATGTTTCCTCTCATGATGATCACTTTGACTAATCTCTGCTTTATCCTCTTCTTCGTCTTCTTCTTCCTTAATCTCTAATTTTCTCTCTTCCATTTTCCTCTCAATAAACTTCAATATCGTCGCTCGTGACTGCATAATCATTTATTTATTTAAAACATAAAATAAAATCACCTATACGAAAGGTTATGCCTTTACAGCAAAAAAGAAAAAAAATTCAAAACTTTTTCAAATTTCACAAGTTCAATTAATGTACCTGAAGAGCTTTACGATAAGCAGTTCCTGGGAGATTGAGTGGAGCAGAGACAACACCTTTCATGAAAGTGACATACTCTTTCTTTAACTGCTCTGTTTCTTCTTCTCCAGGATCCATACTCATTATATGCTTCGCCATTAGATTGAACGTAAACTACTCAATTTAACCCATAAACAGTAAAGTTAGATTCAGAAACAAAAACCCAAAATTTAGCAAAAGAAAAAAAAAAACCTTTTTCGCCTCATCTTGAGCAGAGAAAACAAAGTGTTGTTGCCAAGAATCAAGAACGAACAAAGTATGTCTCTCAACGTCTTTGAGGAGAATGGTTCTGAGACGAGCATGACTTAGAAAATTAAGCGAGATACTTCTCATGTCTCTATGCATGTCCCCAACAAGAACAAGCATCGACCATTTACCAAGAATCCCACCAATACTTCGAGGATAACTACATTCGAAGAGTCTCCCTTCGTTCTGTAGTATGAATCTGTTGAGTCCTGCATCAGCTGATACAATCGTTGGTTCTCCAAACAAATTCGATCTGTATATCTTCCCATACCTATTAAAAGATCATTAGTCAAAATTGGAGACAAAAACAAGAGGATGTTTTTGAGGTTTGGAGATATCAATTTACTTGGAGACATGTTGTTGCATGAAATCACCGAGAGTTGTTGCAGAGTAAGGTTTGAGATAACCGATGGTTTCACCCAGAAATGGCCAACCGGATTTTCCCGGAGGGAGATTGAATCTGTGCCGACTTCTTCTCTTCAAGAGGATCAAGAAGAGGAGAAGAGACAAAAGCGATGGGAGAAGAAGAAGAGGCAAGAGAGTATGCTCTGTTTCGAACATGGAGTTTCTCTCTCTTTATCTCTCTCTCTTCTCTCTCTGTGTTTTGCCTTTTTCTTTTCTGAGGGATTGGGAATCGGACCTCTACTGAAAAAGGGAGCTTCTGTTTGTAAGAGGGGGTTTTAAACAAGTCAGAAAAAATTAATTTAATTATAATTGTTATCATCGTCATTAGTTTATTAAATCTTCCGATTAAGCTAACCTAACCAATGAGCTTCCTGGCTTTTGTTTTCCGTATTCATTACTTTTGTTGCCTCGTTACCTATGCTTTAATCCTTTATTTATTATATTCACACAAAAAAAAGTTGCAGAAAGCTGCGATGCGAAACTGGTTTAACAGCTATTATATAATTATTATGAATTTTAATTATAATTATCTATAGAGTATATAATTTTTTTTTTGGTCGAAAAATATATCCACACAGATATGTGTCCATGTATTAGGGTCCATTTAAATATCTAGAGAGAGAGTCTATTTGTGGACTGCACTTCCAAAAGATTAGTCTGAACCTCTCTATAACTCTGGAATCTATCTATGAGTTATCAAAAAAACATAAAACAACATTGTTTGTTAAAAAAAAAAAATTAAAATGATACTTTTTATGAAACGGAAATAATATGAATAATGATTTCACCGTGGTAAGAAACAGAGTGTTATTTGTCTAAATCCAAAGAATTTTATCACACAATTAAAAATTAGTTGATAGTTTGAGCATAAAGTAGTACTACTGTTTATGAGTTTATCTGATCAAGTGTGAGATTTTTTTATTAATAACCATTCGTGCTAATATAAAACAGTTTTGAACAGAATCCCAGGAAGTCCGGTACGGTCTCCATCTCGGTTTAATAAAGAGTTCCAAAAATACCCTCAGGATTTTGGAAAGGAATGACTTCACGAGCAGGGGTAGAACAGTGAAAATGTCAGAAGGACCCCTACACGAGCGTGCGGTCAAAGACAGAGTTATTAGATTATTACCGAACTGGACAGTCAAACCCGTAGACTTTTGGCATTGTCTTTTTTTGCACCTCAATAGTCACAAACACTCAATTTTTTGGTGAAAAAAAATAGTTTAATTTTGTGAGATATATTTTTTTTTATTATTGTTCCAATTCTGAATCGCACCACGAAATATTAACTACTATGATAAAATATTGTGATCGGGTATAATATATATTAATTCTATTTATCTTCACCATTTTAGTTTAGTAACTTTTATACTAGTAGATAAAAATATAACAAATTCAAATTAATTTTCAGAATTGTTTTAGTTTTTTTTCTCTCAATTTTTTTAAATAATATATATGGGATTTACATAATATGCCCTTAAATTCGGAAAATTGAATATTTGTTCAAAGTAAATAAAAATGTAATACTCAGCGGTTTCTTTATATTAATAATAGCATTGAATTGAATACATAAATTTATTATTTGCAGAAAGAATTGACTGTCACAGTTGTAGAGGCCGTGTCATTATGGCAATAAGCATATATGGTAGTACTTAAAATATACTCCTAAAAAAATAGATAAAATTTTGGTGAAAAACAAATAATAATAGTAGAAGAATGACCAGATTTGAAACGGAAAATTTTTCATATTGCAAATATGTGACCAAAATTTTCTCCTCAGTAGTTAAATCCGTATAGGAATCAGACAGATCATACATCAAAAAATGTATTTTGAATAACCACATCTCTTATAAAAATATGGTAAACTGTTGCAAGTTTTTTTTTTTTTTGAACAATAAACTGTTGCAAGTTCCTTCTTATTAAATTCCAACTAACACTAAATATGTTAAAGATGCATTAAAGAAAGCAATTTAATAGTTGCAGATGGTTACACGCTTGTAGAGGTCTTCGAAACTGTAACCCAAAAGATCTATGCATTTTAGATCATTGAATGGAATCCAAGAAAAAAAAAAAATCAACAAACGACAAAAAATTCGGTTTTTTACTGTTGACAAACAATCAGCAAACGACAAGTTTGGTAATGTAGTGATTGTAATATAGGGTTTTCATCATTTCATTTACTACATATCACATAATAGTATATCAACAATAATTCTATGTTACATATGGACTTCTCTTAACATATATGTTAATCTATATTTTACATAACAACTAAAAATTCCATGAGTTACTATGTATTTCGAGCTAAAATTTAGAGTAAATTATAAGTATTCAATATATATAGATTGATGGGTTCTTTAAACTAATAGTAATTTTCACTATTGATACTGTACTATCACATTTTAAATCTAATTTTAAGAAATAGATCGAATTTGCCTTTAATAAAGGTTCATAAAGGCAAAGAAAAGACGATAGATTTTGAAATCGAAGAAGATTCTTCAAATATATCATCTAGTGATTCAGAAAAAGATATTTTCTCAAAACTTCTCAAGTCACGTTTTTCATATGAATATATCAGTTTCCACCCGAGAACAACTGAGTTTCAAAAATCTCACCTCATGTTCGCAGATGACGTAATGATTTTTTTCGATGGTGACAACAACTCTTTACACAGGATCACTGAAACTCTTGAGGATTTCTCTTGTTGTTCTGGTATGAGAATGAACCAAGATAAGACCGAATTATTTCACTCATGATTGAGCCTTACAGAATCCACTACAATTGATAGATTTGGTTTCCATACATGTTATCTTCCCATCATGTATCTTGGCCTCCCCTTAATGCATCGAAAGTTGCGTATTGGTGAATACACTTCTTTGTTGGATAATATTTTGCATGGAGATTCAAGTCATATGCAGTAAAAACATTTTTTTTTGCCGGTAGAGCTCAACTGATTGCTTCCGTAATCTCTGGAACTGTGGTTTTTTGGATTTCAACTTTCATGCTTCCCAAAAGTTGCATCTGAAAGATTGAATCCTTAGGTGCCAGATTCTTGTGGTCAGGGGACATTGAAAAATCGAAAAGAGCAAAAGTTGCTTGAAAACCAGTTTGCGTCTCGAAAGAAGGAGGGTTGGGCTTTGCCTCCTGAAAGAAGAAGGAGGGTTAGGCTTTGCCTCCTGAAAGAAGAAAGAGGGTTGGGATTAAGGAGCTTTGCGAAATGGAATATCACCCTTTGTCTAAAACTTATTTGGTTATTGTTTTCAAAGATTGATTCTATGTAGGTATCTTGGCATAAACAACACCACATCAAGCAGAAAATATTTTGAGATCTGAAAGAAGCAAAGGGAGACTAATGAAAGTGGAATTCACTTTTTCGACTCAGACCTTTGGCAGAAAAATTCATGCAATGTGATTTGGGAAACGGTCAAAATGCAAGTTTTTGGTTTGATAATTGGTCACCTCTGGAACCTTTGATCAAAATTATGGGAGAGTCATGCCCTTCCACTACAAGAAAACAGGGATATTTCCGACAGATTTAAGCTGTCGGTTACAGTTCGTCGGAAATATAGTTTCCGTCGGAATCCGTCGGAAAGCCGTCAAACATTTCCGACGGATTTCCGACCGCGTACGTTCCGACGGATACTCCGACGGATATTCAGTCGGAAATGCCGTCGGAAATGCCGTCGGAAATCCGTCGGTAATTTCCGACGGACTTCCGACGGATATATTACCGATAGAATTTCCGACGGATGGTGATCAGATGAATTTGTCGGAAGTCCGTCGTAAATCCGTCGGAAGATATTTCCGACGGATTTCCGACGGTAACTATTTTCGACGGAGTTACGACGGATAATTTGATCGGAAGTTGTCTCGGAAGTCCGTCGGTTCTTCGTCGGAAATAGGTTCCGACGGATTTACGACGGTAACTTATTCCGACGGTTTTTCGACGGAATTGGTATTTTGAATTTTATTTAATTATTTATTTTTTTGAAATTTATATATTAAAATTATATAAATTTGAAATATAAATTAAAAATAGAAATAATAAATATATAAATTCATTAAACAAAATTAAAAAATTCATTACACATTAAAATAAATTGTTAAAAAAAAAGCATTAAAAGCAAATATTTAAACGGTTGGAGAATCTCCGTCGTCGGGATTATTATCCCGAAACATATGCGGGAAGCATTTCTCCATCATCTTCTCCAAGCAGGAGAGCTTCTTGTTGGTAGTCTGTTGCTCCGTCCGTAGCTCTTCAACCTGCTGGTCACGGTCTTTCACCGTTTGGGTGAGCCTCTCGATTTCTACCCGGTACTCCGTAGGATAACGAGGAAGCGAGGAAGAAGATTCCTGGGTCGGAAGGGTGCCTAACCCAGCGAATCGACCTTTCACTTGCCGGGTTTGCTGCGAATAATTATAACCGATAATAAATAAATAACGAAAATAAAAAAAAACGAAATGAAATTAAAACTTACCTCAAGTACAATCTGGTTTATCTCTTCCCGGGACAAAGAGTTCGAGGACGTCGATCCTTCGATAGTGAGCTGCGATGATAGTTCACGGTCCAGCTTCGTCTTCTTGCTCTTCTCGACAACATCCCGCATCCCCAAGTCCTGTATCTGACCGGTTTTCTTGTTGGTGTGTCTATTCTCGATGAGTTGAAGATAATCGGGTTCGGAACCAGATTCTCTCGCCTGCGAAAATTTGTTAAGTTAAATAAATATAAAAAACAGAATTAACAATAAAAAATTTAAATTAAACTTACAATTTCCATCGCTTCCCGTTCGATGGTCTTTGCGCCCGCGTTGTGGATGTAGACCCCTTTCCCGCCTCGTTGGCTATTTCGGTTCTTCGACTGTTGCTCGGAGGTCTTTTTCGTCGCATGCCTACTCCAGTACTCACAGAAGCCCTTCCAGACGTCGTCGTCAAGGTCCTTCGGCTTGTCTTTGTTGTGCTTCCACTTCTGCTTCCACTCGTACATGTGCTTCGAGTACGAGTTTGCGGCATACTTGTCGAATGTGTCAATGACTTTGCGCGTATGATGAGAGTCCCACGTGAACTCTTGCTACAATTTTTTTAAAAAATATGTTACATATCAAAAAGAAAAATTGACAAAATAAAATTCAAAATAAATAATATATCAATAAATAACTTACCGCGAAAGTCCGGTGCCACACGTCTTTCTCCTCGGTAGGCATGTCCGAATACTTCTCGTACGGTTTGTCCAACATGTTGTGGAGCATCCGTAATATCGCCTTGGTGATCTGAGTCGACAGCTTAAACCTGAAAACATTATGAGAAGATATAAATATGTTAAGTTTAAAAATCTAAATAAATTGAAATAATGTACAAAAATTTTCTTACCAAGTGCCGTACTCAAACTTCGGGTCGAGTCGAATGCAATGGCCCCGGTTAGGCTGCCGGACTAGCTCCTCGATCTCAATGTGGCTCCGAGCAGCGGATTGCTGGGAATCTGGGATGTGAGTTTCCGAGCTCGTTGTTCCCGGAGAAGGCGTACACCGAGAACCCCGAGAACGGCGTCCTTGGTTGCCGCCTCCCAACTGAAGAACTTCGTCGTGATCCCTGCGGAAAACGGTAAAATTGTTAGTAAATTAACAAAAAATTCAAAATTTACCAAAATTTTTGAAATTTCCGGAAACAAATTTAGGAAAAATTCAAATTTTCCGGAAAATTCAAATTTTCCAAAAAATTCAAAATTTTCGAAAAATTCAAAGTTTACTAAAAATTCAAATTTTTCAAAATTTTTCAAAATTTGCTAAAATATTTTAAAATCAGTTTTAATATATAAAAATATTTAGAAAACGTTTTATTACTATAAAAAATATTTAAAACGATTTTATTTCTAAAATAATATTTCAAAAAGGTTTTTATTATTAAAAAAATATTTTAACATCAACTTAAATATATAGAAATATTTTAAAAACGTTTTTATTAGTTAAAAAATATTATAAACGATTTTAATATATACACATATTATAAAAACGTTTTTATAATTAAAAAAATATTTTAACATCAACTTAAATATATAGAAATATTTTAAAAACGTTTTTATTAGTTAAAAAATATTATAAACGATTTTAATATATACACATATTATAAAAACGTTTTTATTATTAAAAAAAATAAATTAACATCAACTTAAATATATAGAAATATTTTAAAAACGTTTTTATTAGTTAAAAAATATTATAAACGATTTTAATATATATACATATTATAAAAACGTTTTTATTACTATAAAACATTTTAAAAACAATTTTAATATATACAAATATTATGAAAACGTTTTTATTACTTAACAAATATATTAAAAACGTTTTTAATATATACAAATATTGTATAAACGTTTTTATTACTTAAACAATATTTTAAAAACGATTTTAATATATACAAATATTTTTAAAAATTCAAACAATATCTAGAAAAGTTTTTAAAATATTTTTAGAAAATAAAACAAGATCTAAAAATGATTTTAATATTTTTAGAAAATAAAACAAGATCAAAAATTTGTTTTCTAGATCTAACAATTCTAAATCAACAATCTAAACACATAAACCCTAACACTAATATTATTCTAAATAACAAATTCTATTATAACCACGTAACAATTCACATAAATAGAATTCTAACAACCTAACTAATATATTCCCTAAAACTAACATGATATAAATTTTTTTAAAGGAATTGATTAAACTTACATGGTTTTGTTGGAGAAGAATTGAGGAATTGATGAAGAGGAGTTGATGAATTGAAGATTAAAACTGAAATTGTGAAGAAGAAGAAGAGAAGAGGGAGAAGAAGAGATTTTTGGTAAGGAAGAAGAAGAGAGAAGAGGGAGAAGAAGCGACGGAAGAGAGAGAGGAAGAAGAGAGAAATAAGGAAAAAAACTTACGTTTCGTCGATATAATTCGATGTCCGTCGGAAATCCGTCGGATTTCGAAAAATAATTTCATTTACGCGGTTGATATTCCCGCGGTCTCGAAAATATCAAAGTCCGTCGGAAATCCGTCGGAAATTTTCGACGGATTTCCGACGGATTGGAGAAGATAAGGTTTATTCCTTGCATGTTTGTCGATTAGTCAGTCAACAAGCACGTGTCTAATTTTTCATATCCGTCGGAAATTTCCGACGGATAAGGTATATTCCTTGCATGTTTGTCGATTGGTCAGTGAACAAGCACGTGTCTAATTTTTCAGATCCGTCGGAAATTTCCGACGGCTTTCCGACGGAATTAGGGTATATATGAGGTTTAGGGTTTAGGGTTTCTTTATATGATTTAGGGACATGTTATTTACATGTTTCATTCAATATATATATTAAGTTCATCAATATTAAAGGCTTTGCATTAGTTTAAAAATTATACAACATCAAAACATATCATTTCACATAAATCAACTATATCTTATACTATAACTTATACAAACACTTCCATCAAAATTTATAAATTCTATATAACACATTTTCTTGATGTATATACAAGGTTAACCTATTTTATATACATCATACAAGTGTTTGTAAACTTTTGCCACAAAAAAACCTATACCCTATACCCTAAACAAGATTTTTAAATATCCGTCGGAAATCCGTCATAAATTTCCGACGGATTTCCGACGGTTTGAGTTGAATCTGGGTTATATCCGAGATATTGATTTTTTAGCCGAGGCAGCTGAATCCGTCGGAAATCCGTCGGAATTTTCCGACGGATTTCCGACGGATATTCAAAAATCTTGTTTAGGGTATAGGGTATAGGTTTTTTTTTGTGGCAAAAGTTTACAAACACTTGTATGATGTATATAAAATAGGTTAACCTTGTATATACATCAAGAAAACGTGTTATATAGAATTTATAAATTTGGATGGAAGTGTTTGTATAAGTTATAGTATAAGATATAGTTGATTTATGTGAAATGATATGTTTTGATGTTGTATAATTTTTAAACTAATGCAAAGCCTTTAATATTGATGAACTTAATATATATATTGAATGAAACATGTAAATAACATGTCCCTAAATCATATAAAGAAACCCTAAACCCTAAACCCCAAATATACCCTAATTCCGTCGGAAAGCCGTCGGAAATTTCCGACGGATTTCCGACGGATCTGAAAAATTAGACACGTGCTTGTTGACTGACCAATCGACAAACATGCAAGCAATATACCTTATCCGTCGGAAATCCGTCGGAAATTTCCGATGGCTTTCCGACGGATATGAAAAATTAGACACGTGCTTGTTGACTGACTAATCGAAAAACATGCAAGGAATAAACCTTATCTTCTCCAATCCGTCAGAAATCCGTCGGAAATTTCCGACGGATTTCCGACGGACTTTGATATTTTCGAGACTGCGGGAATATCAACCGCGTAAATGAATTATTTTTCGAAATCCGACGGATTTCCGACGGACTTTGATATTTTCGAGACCGCGGGAATATCAACCGCGTAAATGAAATTATTTTTCGAAATCCGACGGATTTCCGACGGACATCGAATTATATCGACGAAACGTAAGTTTTTTCCTTATTTCTCTCTTCTTCCTCTCTCTCTTCCGTCGCTTCTTCTCCCTCTTCTCTCTTCTTCTCCCTCTTCTCTTCTTCTTCTTCACAATTTCAGTTTTAATCTTCAATTCATCAACTCCTCTTCATCAATTCCTCAATTCTTCTCCAAAAAAACCATGTAAGTTTAATCAATTTCTTTAAATTTTTGTATATCATGTTAGTTTTAGGGAATATATTAGTTAGGTTGTTAGAATTCTATTTATGTGAATTGTTAAGTGGTTATAATAGAATTTGTTATTTAGAATAATATTAGTGTTAGGGTTTATGTGTTTAGATTGTTGATTTAGAATTGTTAGATCTAGAAAACAAATTTTTGATCTTGTTTTATTTTCTAAAAATATTAAAATCATTTTTAGATCTTGTTTTATTTTCTAAAAATATTTTAAAAACTTTTCTAGATATTGTTTGAATTTTTAAAAATATTTGTATATATTAAAATCGTTTTTAAAATATTGTTTAAGTAATAAAAACGTTTATACAATATTTGTATATATTAAAAACGTTTTTAATATATTTGTTAAGTAATAAAAACGTTTTCATAATATTTGTATATATTAAAATTGTTTTTAAAATGTTTTATAGTAATAAAAACGTTTTTATAATATGTATATATATTAAAATCGTTTATAATATTTTTTAACTAATAAAAACGTTTTTAAAATATTTCTATATATTTAAGTTGATGTTAATTTATTTTTTTTAATAATAAAAACGTTTTTATAATATGTGTATATATTAAAATCGTTTATAATATTTTTTAACTAATAAAAACGTTTTTAAAATATTTCTATATATTTAAGTTGATGTTAAAATATTTTTTTAATAATAAAAACCTTTCTCAAATATTTTTTTAGAAATAAAATCGTTTTAAATATTTTTTATAGTAATAAAACGTTTTCTAAATATTTTTATATATTAAAACTGATTTTAAAATATTTTAGAAAATTTTGAAAATTTTTGAAAAATTTGAATTTTTAGTAAACTTTGAATTTTTTGGAAAATTTGAATTTTTTGGAAAATTTGAATTTTCCCGAAAATTTGAATTTTTCCTAAAATTTTTTCCGGAAATTTCAAAAATTTTGGTAACTTTTGAATTTTTTGTTAATTTACTAACAATTTTACCGTTTTCCGCTGGGATCACGACGAAGTTCTTCAGTTGGGAAACGGCAACCAAGGACGCCGTTCTCGGGGTTCTCGGTGTACGCCTCCTCCGGGACCAACGAGCTCGGGAACTCACATCCCAGATTCCCAGCAATCCGCTGCTCGGAGCCACATTGAGATCGAGGAGCTAGTCCGGCAGCCTAACCGGGACCATTGCATTCGACTCGACCCGAAGTTTGAGGACGGCACTTGGTAAGAAAATTTTTGTACATTATTTCAATTTATTTAGATTTTTAAACTTAACATATTTATATCTTTTCATAATGTTTTCAGGTTTAAGCTGTCGACTCAGATCACCAAGGCGATATTACGGATGCTCCACAACATGTTGGACAAACCGTACGAGAAGTATTCGGACATGCCTACCGAGGAGAAAGACGTGTGGCACCGGAATTTCGCGGTAAGTTATTTATTGATATATTATTTATTTTGAATTTCATTTTGTCAATTTTTCTTTTTGATATGTAACATATTTTTTTAAAAATTGTAGCAAGAGTTCACGTGGGACTCTCATCATACGCGCAAAGTCATTGACACATTCGACAAGTATGCCGCAAACTCGTACTCGAAGCACATGTACGAGTGGAAGCAGAAGTGGAAGCACAACAAAGACAAGCCGAAGGACCTTGACGACGACGTCTGGAAGGGCTTCTGTGAGTACTGGAGTAGGCCTGCGACGAAAAAGACCTCCGAGCAACAGTCGAAGAACCGAAATAGCCAACGATGCGGGAAAGGGGTTTACATCCACAACGCGGGCGCAAAGACCATCGAACGGGAAGCGATGGAAATGGTAAGTTTAATTTAAAATTTTTATTGTTAATTCTGTTTTTTATATTTATTTAACTTAACAAATTTTCGGAGGCGAGAGAATCTGGTTCCGAACCCGATTATCTTCAACTCATCGGGAATAGACACACCAACAAGAAAACCGGTCAGATACAGGACTTGGGGATGCAGGATGTTGTCGAGAAGAGCAAGAAGACGAAGCTGGACCGTGAACTATCATCGCAGCTCACTATCGAAGGATCGACGTCCTCGAACTCTTTTTCCCGGGAAGAGATAAACCAGATTGTACTTGAGGTAAGTTTTAATTTCATTTCGTTTTTTTTTATTTTCGTTATTTATTTATTATCGGTTATAATTATTCGCAGCAAACCCGGCAAGTGAAAGGTCGATTCGCTGGGTTAGGCACCCTTCCGACCCAGGAATCTTCTTCCTCGCTTCCTCGTTATCCTTCGGAGTACCGGGTAGAAATCGAGAGGCTCACCCAAACGGTGAAAGACCGTGACCAGCAGGTTGAAGAGCTACGGACGGAGCAACAGACTACCAACAAGAAGCTCTCCTGCTTGGAGAAGATGATGGAGAAATGCTTCCCGCATATGTTTCGGGATAATAATCCCGACGACAGAGATTCTCCAACCGTTTAAATATTTGCTTTTAATGCTTTTTTTTGAACAATTTATTTTAATGTGTAATGAATTTTTTAATTTTGTTTAATGAATTTATATATTTATTATTTCTATTTTTAATTTATATTTCAAATTTATATAATTTTAATATAAAAATTTCAAAAAAATAAATAATTAAATAAAATTCAAAATACCAATTTCGTCGGAAAACCGTCGGAATAAGTTACCGTCGTAAATCCGTCGGAACCTATTTCCGACGAAGAACCGACGGACTTCCGAGACAACTTCCGATCAAATTATCCGTCGTAACTCCGTCGAAAATAGTTACCGTCGGAAATCCGTCGGAAATAGCTTCCGACGGATTTACGACAGACTTCTGACAAATTCATCCGATCACCATCCGTCGGAAATTCTGTCGGTAATATATCCGTCGGAAGTCCGTCGGAAATTACCGACGGATTTCCGACGGCATTTCCGACTGAATATCCGTCGGAGTATCCGTCGGAACGTACGCGGTCGGAAATCTGTCGGAAATGTCTGACGGCTTTCCGACGGCACAAATCCGTCGGAAATTTCCGACGGATTCCGACGGAAACCATATTTCCGACGAACTGTAACCGACAGCTTAAATCCGTCAGAAATCCGTCGGAAAGGGCCTTTTCCGATGGAATTCCGACGGATTTGCCCGTCGGAAATATCCTTATTTTCTTGTAGTGACATCTGGAGGCATCGAAACAATGTCCTTCACAACCTTCAATCCATCCCATCAGCTTCAATATTCAAAGAACTTGATCGGGTAGTCCGAAACTCCATCACAACAAGGAGATAGCAGGAAAGCTTTCGTGTCATAATAACCCTTTGGCTCAATTGAGATGGTTCTCTTCCTCTCAAAACCTTTTATTGCCTTGTTTTTTATTCTCTTTTTTTGGCCAAGGTAACAAGTTATTAGGTAGTTTTACATAGTTATGTAATACCCCAAACTTTCATTCCTAATGATATTTACAATTTATCAAAAAAAAAAATCACATTTCAAATTCGAGTTTAATGTCGAGGAAATACATATATTTTGGAGTTTTAGAAAAAGTCTACTTAATATTGTCTTATATGATTTTGTGAATTCATGTGAATAGTCAAATATCCGAAATAAAAATTAATTTAACATAAACAAAATAAAAACAAAAAAAAAACTATTTTTTTGTTTGTTGAAGAAGTAGGTGTAGTTTATGATAGTTATTTCAAAAACCACTAGGTTTATATCCGCGCGTACGCACATGTTTTTTTTTTAAATGTTTTAAATTTTTGTTTAATCAAAAAAATGTTGAAAGACTTATTTATAACTAATATAAATGTGATAGTAAATATATACTAAAAATTACTTACAAAACCATTTTATTTAGAAAACTCATTTGTACTGTAACTATAAATATAAGAAAAGATTGTGAGAATGGAGATTAATGAAAATGTGAACTATATTTAAGCTTCAAATTATTTAACAGTATTAAATTCGAATATTTGATTTTTTAATGTTCTTATGACATTGTATGAGATAATGTATGAATTTATAATTTTGTTATATAAAAATATATTGAATCTACTTAATTTCATGCTTACAATTAATGTACGGATGGGTTATTAAATCAAAATTGTTACTAAAAAGAGAACATAAAAATAAGAAATGCATAAGAAAATTTTGAATAAAGGAAATGAATTTGACTTTTATTCTCTTGTGATGAATATATATGTGCTAGCTAAACCAAAGTCCACGATTTATGAATACAAACTTAATCTATATATTTAAGACAATGATGTTGATATGTGAGTTGCGTCTATCATTTTTGACAATGAAATCATAGCCATTTTTTAGGGTTTTTTAAAAGGTTTTCCATGACTATAGCTACTTTTTTAGTTCTAACGCCATAGTCGGACGTGATCAAATGTTTGAATCAGTCCAAATAAAAAATGAATGGAAAGCTTTAGACATCATATAAAGAGAAGGAATTGTGATAAAGGGAGAAAATTGCATGAATGACGAACCGAAAACATCAAAATGAGAACTGAAATGTGAGGAATATAAGAAGAGCTAGAAGTTGAAGTTGGAGCAATAATTGAGAAAACTGCTAAACATATTTATTTGTTGTGTTAATAAATTTTTGGAGTACATGTGGTACTTCCACAATGATCAAAATTGGTGACATGACGAAGTATGGAGAGAATTTACCTTTTTTCATATATATGATTTAACAAAAAATGATATTTATTTTAAAATAAAATTTATTAAAACTATGAGAACTAGATTTTAAACAATTTCAAATACGAGAACAAGTTTAAATATTAAATAAGAGAAGTCCAGAACTCATTCATATTTAGATCAACTTACAAATATTCTATTGTAAATATTTTTCAATATCGTTATCCCAAATTTTAACGAATATTTAGAAAATCCAAATAGGGTCGATGTTGATTGTGAGAGAAAGCTGGCAGGGACCATTATTCCACAACCTTTTGGTTGTCACCTCTTATTCTCTTCGATAATTATTCACATACTCCATGGGTCACTACTCTTTCTCTTTTCGTTTTTTTCTATACCCTTGTTAATAATATGTACGCTTTTGTTTCTTTTAAATTTGCTGGATTAGCACAAGAATCATAATCATGATTGGACTGATCGAAACATGGATATTCAGGCCTTGGTCCAGAATTTCTTTATCATAAAAAAAAAATACTCATATTCGTATCTATATATTTTACACTCATATATGTATACTTTAATAATCAAGAGATTTGAAATCGAAACTTAACATAAACTACAAAAAAATGATGCATGTAACTATGATTAGACAAATGACGATATGTATTCAAACCAATGGTGAAGAAGAAGATGTGGTCTTAAGGAAAGCCAAAAGAGATGTATTCAAACCATCTTTTTCGATAAAGGATATATACTTGGAATCATATTCAGACCACATCAAACAAAGTAGTTTGGTATAAGGGAGTATTGTTCCTACATGCAACACCAAAATACTCCTTTTGCACTTGGCTCGCGATACATAATAGCCTATCGACGAGGATCATATAGCTAGTTGGAACGTGGGATCTACATCTACATGTTTCTTGTGTCACAACCACATGGAGACACGAGACCACTTATTTTTTCGTGCAACTATTCCTCGAAAATCTGGGGTACACTTATAAAACATCTCTTCCGAATAAGCTTCTCAATCGAATGGCAAGTAATTGTCAACTACATTTCGAACAACAACTTTAATCGTATTTAGAGTTTTCTAACCCGATATACTTTCCAAGCAGCGTTGCACCACTTCAAGAAAAAGTAAATATTGTTACAATTTTTATGTCACATTTTTATGTCACAATATATAAATATTTCGTCACAAAATTTATATTGTGACGAAAATGTCATAATTTCTAAAACATCACAATAAAACCGTCACAAATCAATTTCGTCTAAAAAAACATAACAAAATTTTGTTACGAATAATAACGTAACATTTCGTCACCACTTGTGACGACATTAAAATAGTTACAAAAACGACACAATTTGTGCCGAAAAATATTGTCACATATTTGTCACCAATTGTTACTATATTTTAGTCATTGATTCGTCATAAATTATGACCAAAATAATATCACAAATCTCATCAGTATTTGTGACTAATTTATAGTTATAGAAACGACATAATTCGTGACAAACGATACTATCACAATTAAGTTACAAAATATGACAAAAATAGTCACATTTGTATCACAAATTATTACAATATTTATGTCAATGATCCATTACAAATTGTGACCACAATAATATCACAAACTCCAGCACAATTAGTGACTATATTATAACAAAAATTATCATTATTTGATTTATATTATGACGTTTTTTTCTTACCTAACCGTTACAAATTGTTATAAAATTCACTACAAGAAAAAACAATTTTTGCGACCACCAAAATAGTCACAAAATGGTCGCAAATGACTCATTTGCGACTATTTTGGGATTAAAAAAAGTAGTCGCAAATATTTCGTCGCAAAATAAAGTGGTCACAAAACAGTCGCTCTTTTGCGACTAATATGTGACACACATTATCAGTTTTAATTTACAGACTGATTTGCGATTACTTTAAAAAAAAAATCCAATTTATTTATTAATTTTATTAATTTACAAAAATGAAAAAAAAGGAAAAAAATGAAAAAAAAAGAAGATCGAAGATCTTCTCCTCGCCGATCTGCTCCTCCGCCTAACCTCAATACCACCGCTGATATACTCCTCCCCCTGGCCTCAATACCACCGCCGATCTTCTCCTCGCCGAACCACCCATCGAAGATCGAAGATATTCTCCTCGCTGAACCACCCATCGGAGCAACCACCACGCGAGGCACGAACCAATTGGAGCAACCACCACGCAGCCCAACACCACTGCCGCCGAGAAGAAACCGCCGCCGCAGCCCAACACCACCGCCGTCGGATCTGAAAAAAAAGAGAGTTGTAAATCAATTAAAACCTTTGGAAGAAGAAGAAGAAGCGTGTTTTGTTTTTGTTAATTAGAAGAAGAAGAGAAAAAGTTTAAATCGCAAGAGAAGAAGAACGTAGGAAGGGGAGAGAAAAATAAAAGAAAAATCAATTAAAAAAAAGAAAAAACTAAAATAAAATAGTTTAAATCCTTCACTGTTGGATTAAACCAATCAACGGTGGAGGATCTCGATCTTCGTCGCAAGGAACTAGCAAATAAGAAGCTTTTATTATTTTTGTCATTTGGTCGCAAATTAATCGGAAATTTGAGATTCTTTTGTGATTACTATAAAAAAAAATCGTCCGGAGTTACTAAAAAGTCGCAAATTTGAGATTATTTTGTGACAATAAAAAATCTTTACCATAAACCATAAACTTTAAAAACCTAAAAAATTTGAATATAACTTTACAGTGATTTTGTGTATATAGCAGTTCAAAAATATGTTAAAACTTAAAAATAATTAAATTTTGAGCTAATTTTTTATTTTCAAAATCAATCCTTATAAAACACATGTAACATTTAGTAGATGTTATGATTAGATTGAGCTTTTTTTTGTTTGTCTTTTTTTTTAATTGTAAACGAAGATTGAGATTATGAGACTCAAGGGTTGAGATTTAATTGGACGTGGGATACAAAGACACGTGTAGATGATCCAACGCTCATGGCCATTTCTATTCTTTTTTTTTTTTGATCAAATCCCATTTGTATTCTATAGTATATATAGTATATAATAATATATACGTGTGTGAAAAATGCAAACATTTTTAACTAATATGAGAAATGCAAACATTATGATTATCTAATTAAACCAAAAATTATTAATTTATTTTTACAACATTATGATCATCATATGACATCGAGAATTCACTAAAAATATCGAAGTTTAGAATATTTGGGAAGCAAAATTTTGAGCATATCCATTTTAACCTGTTCAAATTTTTTGAATCGGCAGAATTGGATCAGATACTGAAGATGGAAATTCTGATATCGAATTATCTAGTGAAGAATCTGATTCTTAGTGTTGTCTTCGATCTCTTTTCTATCGCCACTCAATCCTTGTAAGTTCTTTATATTTTTGCTTTAATTTTATTTCTTATGATACATTGTTTACTTGACTTTATATTTCAGTTTTTGTGATTGATTTGTAATATGTTAATCATCTTGTATTGTTTTCAGATCTTGGATACATGTTTTTTAGATCGTTGCTGTGTTTTTTTTTTTTGAACTTCTGTTTAATTAATTCTTTTTTTTGTTTATTTTATGTAGGTCACATTCATATCAAGAACTAGTGTCACGTTCACAATTTTTTTGTTTTAACATATTATGTCATTTATACTCTTTTTAATTATTATGTATTTTTGAGTGTTTTTTTCAGAATTGAAGCGATTTAAAAAAAAAAAATCACATGTGATTTTACTCTTGTCACAAATTCGTAACAACTATGTCACATTCTATGACCAAATGCAAATGCCACTAAAACGGTGGCAAAATGTGACGGTTTATTTACAAAATATGTGTAGCTATAAGTGACTTCAATTTAGTCACAAAAATCGTATAATTTAGTTACTCGATTTGGTCGCAAATTCGTAACAATATTTATGACAATATATTTTGTAACAATTATGTCTCCATTAGTGACAGAAGTTTATTACTTTCAATTTAGTCACAATTTTATGACGAAATGGTAATGCTTTTATGACTAAATAATTTCGTCACGGATTCGTATGAATTTCGTCACAAAATTGTTACCAAATAAAGTAGTCACAATTATTTTATAACAATATTCACTTTTTTTGTAGTGTACATCGTATAAAGGGAAACAAATGCGAGGAGACATGGAGAAGATCTGAATCACTCAGCTCACCTTGTCAATTTGATTGACAAACAAGTGAAAAATCAACTATTATCCATTCAGACCATAGGAGACAAGCAATACGAGACAGGTCTCCAAGCTTGGTTCACATCTAAGGACTAAATTTGCATAGATTATGTTCAGTTTAGATTCAAAATTCAAAATAAAGAGGCACTTGATGTCACAAATGATTTTTTGTTCTTGAATTAATTTAACATTAAAAAAATATTCTTTTTTTTTAATTGAATTTAAAATTTTATTCAACTCCCAAAAAAATCTTTTTTACATCAAGTGCTTCTTTAGTTTAAAAGTTTGAGATAAATTAATAGAGGACATTTAGCTTCTCGTAGAAAACCACATTTGAAGAGTGTTGTCGTACTTATGATCTTCTGACTTTCGAACTGATAACAGACGGTTGCAGATTTGCTTGTCTATAAACTTGATGAGGTGCTGCGAGGGAGTAAGGATTTCTCCATGTCTCTTTGCATTCCTCTCTTTCCATATGTTATGGATTGCTGTTTGAAAAGCATATCGAATGAGGAAATGTTCCACACTATCAAATCTTGTATCCGTAATCATGTGAAGGAGTTGCCGTAATCATGTGAAGGAGTTGCTGCCAATTTGTGGAGAAGCGAGTTTTGAGAATACTCTTAGTTACAATTGTCCAAACCTCCGTTGAATACCTACAAGCAAAGAAAAGGTGGTCGCGCGTCTTCATTGGATCTTGGCAAAGAGTACATGTTGTACTTGATCCCGAGTCCCAATTAGCCATGCGATCTCCCGTAGATAAGTGATTATGAATCGCAAGCCAAGAACATAATGAATATTTTGATGTTGCGTGAGAAAACCACACCCCCTTATACCATTCCACTTTGATGGATACTTCCCGAACGAGCAACCATTAGTGTTTTGAATCAAACACAAGTTTGAACAAATCACCTTTTCTTCTTCAAATACCAGAATCTTCAGCGTTGAAATATGCTCTTCGTCGTTGTGTTTCCAACGTCTTTTCTATATCATTCATGTATTCTACATGATGCCTTCGTGGGCGGTGATTATTCTTAAGCTGCAACGACTAATGCGTGTAAAAAGACATCCATATCTATGAGTCTGCGTGGACCCGTGATGTCAATTTACATTCTGATCGTTACTAAATCTCTTCAATATATACATATATATATATATATTTTTTTTTTTAATTTAGGATGACTTCTTAATATTTTAATTAGTTTTTCTAATTTAAAACCAAAATTAAAAAGAACAAACGAAAGTCTAGTAGCTGATACTGAACCCAACAAAAAAATAAATATCCACCTCTAACGACCTCAACCAACATGACAAAAATCACAAAGCTACTATGAATTCTTTTTCTTGGTCAATCAAAAGCTACTATGAATCATTTTTCATATCTGTGTACATTTGTATATGCGGTTTCGATTAACGAATAATTTATTCTATGTATGCATGGATCATGCTGTATTGACTTTATTTCAAGCTGTATTGAGTCTTATTGCAGATATATTGGGGAGCAAGATGCGAACCAAGTGTTGTGGGCCATAAGAGCCCGGTTATGAAGTGAAGCCCGTGAATCCAACCGGAAAATATTTTCATAGATATCCTATTGATAAAGATTAGAAAGATTTACATTATTTGGTGTTATCAATATGTCAATATTAAACATTATATATATATATATATGTGTCTTATGATATTGTATCAAAACAACTCAATAATATATTTTATTCTATAATATTTGACAAGTCTATTGACTTGTAACTTAACAGAGAATCAGTGATAAACAAAAAAGAAAATTCAGTAAAACTATAAAAAGAGGGAATTATTTTTATTGCCACTACCGTCCACTATTTCTCATATACGGGAATGTCACTAGTCTATATACATATATATTTATAACTGTCGGACAATATTTTTTTATAGTATTGAAACTTTTATCATCATGAAATGAATTCGAATATTACCAAATATTGAAAATTTATACTTTGTCGACATAATTAAAATCTATATATAATTATAAAAATATATATAAGTTGTTTAGTTGTTTATATTTTTGAGAAATATAGAAGAGAATGATAATGGGATACTTCGGCACGTCCATGTGTTCACATTATTGCACTTCACGTGCATTTGCTTGTCCACCAGCTTTCTCCAAGTTTTTTCTTTTCTTTTTTGATAAAGACTTTTCTAAGCTTTCTCCCAATTTCACATGACTTTTCCTCATTATTTTTGTTTCTCTACAAATAAGAAAACAATTCCTAATAAGGATTTACATGCAACCAACTATATTTAGTTTTACAGGTTCCTTGCTCACCATAACCAATAACAGGTGCTAATTACACCGAAAAAAAACGAATAGGTCAAATTTATCCTATTCATTCGTGGTTAATAAGTTCTTTTAGTGTTTTTGCAACAAACTTATAAATTAAAGTATAAGATTTTTAAAAAAATTTAGATATTAATAATTTTTTTACAAAAAACAATTAAATTACACTAAAACTCTTATATTATTTGTCCAATAATAAAGTTTACAACAGAAACACAATATTTATTTTACAAACATGGGATACACATACTGTCCTAATATTTAAAAAACGAGGAATTAAAAATAATATATATATATATATAAGTAAAAAATATATATATAAGATTTCTAGTTTAAAAGATTAGAGAAGGTGGACTATTATGTGGGTGACTATAATATTTATTAGTTCATTATAATTGAACTCAAAATTCTGACAATTTAATATTTGATCAAATACTATTGTATCGCCCATAACAACTATTCCATCTTTGAATTTTTTATCTCTGAATGAAGAGATGATTGCGAAATGTTGAATCATTTTTTGTGTTACAAATATACACCATTCGTTTTTTTTTTTTGATGCAGCTAAATAACTTCTTCGTTAATTAAGTAAAAGCATTGTTTACATCATTCGCTAACATATATGGTACAAATACACTAGTAAAAGAAAACAAAACATTTTACTTTTTGCTTTCCGGACCAGAAAATCAGTCTTAAACATTATAGTTCGTAGATTTTAGGAAATTTCTAATCCATTTGCTTTTGATTTTGACTTATATGTGTCTGAGTGCCGTGCTTCATGTTATTGAAGAAAAGCATTTGCTTAAGACCACCCAAAAATATATACTCCTATTTATATTTAGTTTGTAAACATGTTTGAGCTCTAAATACTACTATAAATTTTTATCTAAATATTTTTTATAAAAATTTCGAATCCATTTTCTTTTTAGGTTCACGATTTTATTCTTTTAAGTATTTTTTATTTTTAAATTTTTAATTGGTCAGCAATAACTTTTATAGCAGATTGTTCCAAGTTTGTGAAAATGATGTTTACATCAAAAGATTGGCCGACTTTTGCATTACATTTGGATGAATTCGTGAAAAATAAAGAGGTGTTTTTTGTTTTTCAATCCCATTCATTCCACGCACAAAGAACATAACGACATACAAATTAACAAAGAGTGCTCGTGTCTATCCAATGGATATCATTTTTGTAAACTCGATACTTCAGTTTGAAATTTGGACTGTTCTAAACATTTAAACTGTTGATAAAAAATAATAATTAATTTTTAAATGGAAAATGGATAATAAAAGAAGAGGGGAAGCACTCGTGCGGGTGCGGGGGGACGTAACGGCGGCCCAATGATTGCCGTAATGGGGCATGCACGAGGTGGGAGAGTGACACGTGGCAAGTCACACGTGTGGAAGTGAAAATGATATGACGAGATGAGAGTGGGCTGTGACATAAATGCTCTCACCAACCGTTTGCTTTAGCATTTTTCTCACAAACTCTTTTTTTTTTTTGATCTGACCTCACTTCTCTCCTTAAACCCACCACCTCTCTCTCTCTCTTAAAAAGTCAAACCTTTTTTCCCTCCAAATTTCTAATTCTTTTTTTTTTTTCGATTTCGTAGCATTATTTACAAAATCAAAAGGTGTGTGGAGCTAAAATAAAAACCTGAATTTTGAATATGATTTTTTAAAATATTTAAGCGATTACTAGACCAAAACTGTTTTATTGTGAGTAATTTGACTTTTCTAAACTCGGAATAAAATAAAACAAAAGGATCAACGAAGCTAAAGACCGACTTGATTTTTTATATATAATGTCACGGTCTAGTGGAGCATGTAGCTACTACCTACAAACTAATTTGTTTTGTTTTCTTTCAATTTATAACATTATTTTAAAAATCACAATTTAATTTGACTTACAAATAATGTATCATCGATAACTATCACAATTTAAAAAATCACAGTTTGAAATTACGAATTACAACAATCTGCGTTATTTTAAAGCTTGATTTTGAACGGTACGAATTACAATAATCTGTGTTTTCTTGATTTTGATCTACAAAAATCACAGTTTCTCTTAGCTTTTTGTAAGTAGTTATATTTTTTTTTCTGCATGCAGGATTTAAACGGTAACATCGCAATCTGATTAAAAATGATGTTGGTGAGAATCCGATGGAATATTTAAAGAGCATTTCTAACACTATTTTATTTTTTACTCTAATTTTTTTTTGAGTAGAAGAATTTTCTTCAATCATATTTCATTTTCAACTTCATAAAAGAGTAAAAAATGGGATTGCTCTAAATACGGAATAATTATATTCATTACTCCATTTTTTTTTACTCATTACTCTATTTTGAAATAAAAAATAAATTAGGTTGGAGTATAATTCAACTCCATTTTAAAATTACTTTATTTTAAAATAAAAAATAGAATAATATATTGAAAATGCTCTAAAAATCTATATAATAACAAAAATATTTGATAGAAAAACTGAAAAAAACAAATTGCTAAATAATTATGATAGCAACATAATAAATGCAAAGATTAACTAAATACATGAATAAATTATTTGACGGTTTAATTAAAAACTAGATAAGTAAATAAATTTATTTATCATATTTTAAAAATTAAAATTAATATGAATAATATTTTAACCTGTAAAATTGAATCAAACAGAATCATTTTTCTATGAGTTTTTTTTTTATTTATGGTCGAAAATATGAGTTTATTGATTATTAAAAGTATGTAAACAATGATTTGGGCTCATTTCTCAGTTTTTTCACTAACCCAACTCAATTTTTCGAAAAACAATAATCAGTAATTTCACAAAAATCCAGTGAACTAAAAAATTTCATTAATTCCTCATCACTTCACTGATGTAACACTATATTTTTAATTATTTTATCAATCATATATATGCTATATGATATAGCCAAAATAATATGTTAAAATTAATTTTGATAGATTTTTTTTTTACTTTATGAAAAAACCATTCTATTCTTGTTTTTAGTTTATAAGATTTATTATTAATATAACTATTAAACATAATTATTTATAATAATTCATGTTTTCCTGCTCTTTTAACAACACGAATTCAATTTTATTTCTTATAAACATGTAGTCAAACCAATTTTTGTTTTTTTTAATAATAAAAAGCACTCTAATGTTTGCTCAACAACATCTTTTTTATTTCCACAAGAATTCCACCAGTCTCACAAAAATCTACAAAAGATGCGTGTTACCCATTTAGACCCGTAAGTTGATTTCACTAAACTCCGAAAACGACAAATAAATAGATCAACGTAGTTAGACCTACTTGATTTTTTAATATAATGACGCGATCTAGTAGATCACGTAGCTACTAGATAATCTTGGATTCAATTATTTTTGTCGACGATCCATAAATTTGATATGACTTAACAAAAGTCAAATTTTGTTGACTGGAAACTAAAAAGTTAGGACTCGGATCGAGAGAGATAGAGATGGATACAATCAATTGAAAAATAAGAATAGGATCACCACTATCTCTATCAAATCAATATGACAAAATCTCAATCATACAATTCGTTAGGTACGTTTCTCTATTTTATTTTTGTCTTTTTTTTCCTACCTCGAGCAGATTAATTCCAATCACTTCACTTCTCTTTGCATCCCTCGACCGACAAATATACCTTAAATCAATGCGACATTTTATTTTTACGATCTCTGTTATAACTCCCGCAAGGACACGCACGCATCACATACGTATAAAACCATTTCTCTACCTTGCAAGACAAAAAATTGTTTTGGTAATGAAAACTAAATTTCCAAAGTCTCATGTTGATTCTGATTCGCTACAAAGTAAATAAAAGATAATTAGAGATCGGTAAATTTCGTTTTATTATCAGATCTCGGCGAAGTACAAGAATTATATTGTTGGAATTTAACCGGAAAAAGTAAGAAATGAAACTAAGAAACTATGCTGGAAGTCTCGGAGCTAGGTCTCTTAGGTCTCGCGAGATTTTTTTGGATATCGTGTGAATGAAGTGTTCTTGGCTATCTATAAGGTTTTGACGCGGTCCGATTTCTTTATTTCTCGTGGGGTCCGATAAAGAAATCTTCATTTTGTTCTCGGAGATTCTTCTTTTATTTCAGAAGTCGACGCCGATCTTGATTAGTTGGGATCAATGGGCCCGGAGGCAGATTAATGGGCAAAGGCGAAGTGGATGGACGTCGGGCCTTGTTGGGACGAGTCCATGAAGTTGATTAAACGTCAATGGGCCGAGGTTGGCCGACATTGATCGTGAAAGCATGAGCCGTGTAGGTCAAATCGGAATAGATTTGTCAGAGTTAAGGCAAGTCAACATACCGGATTGATCGATTTAAATTTGGGTTGTAACAAATTTAAAGGGGTGCACAGCTTACTTCCAACATCTCACATTTAAAAATTCATATACGCGAGTTAACAATCGTGATAGCATGCATAATGCTATACGAAATGGAATAGCGTCATTTTAATTTGAACGTTGTAAAATAATGAATAATGACTGATATGAAAAAGATGATGATCGTAGTTTAGTTATTCATATTAATGCCGTAGATGTGATATAATATAGATTTAAATTCGGAAATATGAAAAAAAATTCGGAAATATGTGTGTGTAAATTGTAGAATACTAAACATAAATAGGAATTTTATATATATTAGATGAGTCCCCGCGCTAACGCGCAGATATTTTTATGTAATTTTTTTTGGTGTTTTTAAAAAAAAATTTTTGTAACAAATGCAGATCTAGAGAGACATCATGCCAGCTGAATAGCTGATATTTCTATTACTACTACGAAGTCGTAACCCACTACATATCCATTAAGACATATACATATGCTCATACTATAAATCATGCAACATATGCTTATCCAAAGACATTTAAACCACAATATGAGCACATGCGTTGCAATAAAACACAAGATGTTACAGCGAGAGCGTGCCATGAATAGTTTGAGTAGCCATGAAACAAGCCGCCAACATCTGAATATTTACCATTCCCAGAAATGATAGACCATCACCAACGCTTGGCTCACCAACACCACCCATCTGGCTCGACTGCAATAAATCGTGGTTCAACCCACCATGGGTTAGAACACTCACCAACACCGGATACGTGTAACCTCCTCCGGCTGCTGGTGCTAAAGCTGGATTCCCCAACATTCTGGTTACATAAACCGGATGGTATTGGTTCCCTAGCATGAACGGCGATGCAGTCATTCCACCACCGGTAAATACATGTTGCCCTTGCGCTTGATGTTGCTGGGACTGACCCTGATTAGCAATCGAACCTAATTAAACTCCTCTTCAACCGGACCCACTTGGTAATGCCCCTTTTCCGAGGACGCATGCCCCATTGAAGCAAGTTGGCATGTCACCGTTCGATTAAGAATCCTCTTCTTCGGCTCCTTAGCGCCTCTCTTGCTCTTTTCCTCGTCAAAAACCTTTAATCTTGGCCCTTTTAATTTAGGAGATTGAATCCGCGATCATTACTATTCCAAAACAAATCATCGCTGGAAGAGCCTTGTTTATATGTTATATATATTTTCTAATTTGTGTTTAGTAAAATATGATTTAAAAAAATAGTTTAACGAATACAACCTAATTCGAGATAGAGGCCATTTGATGAATTTGTTTTATATTGTATAATTAATTTGTGTTCTCCAATTTTCTTTTTTATTAAACTAAAATAAATATATAAAATAAAACAATGAGTTTATAATATTGTGATGAGCCCATGTGTGTTTACAAATAAAACAGTTTGACTTTCATCTTCTTATAATCTATTTGCCTTCTTTTCTAGTGTTTGCATCTGTCTCCCCCAAACTTCGAAACCATTCACTATGTGTTACCACCATGTTCTGATGCGGCCATTGATTCATATCATTTTTTATCATCATCAAAGAGTATTATGGCATAGCAATTTTCTTTGAAAATTTTATGTGTAACGCTTATAACGGTTCGAATAACTTCATAGCTCATATAATTTCTTTTGTGATTTATCATCATTCGTAGATAATATAACTTACATGCTGATGAATGAATGTTAAATGTCTTATCGGTGCTCTTTCCTCTTAGTCGTGTTTTTTATCCTAAATAAATATTTCATATGCATGTTAGAATGTTTGCATGCCAAAAAGTAGCCAAATTTCCGTTTTGTGCAGCCATAAGATAAAATTTATAAATAACATAATTAAAAGAATCTGCACTTATTTAAAAGGACAATTTAACATAACTTTGAATTTAGATAAAATTTGTTATATGAATAAAATAGCAACCATTGAGTGGGTATTTATATTTGTTTCTTTATATATATTAAATGTTTTAAGTTAATTTTGTCTTCTTGTTTTTCGTAGATACATTTTAGATATATGAATAGCATGAATTTAGACTTGTTTTATTTATTTATTTTTACTTTAAAATACAATGAATTTGGAAAGAATTGTGTAAAAACATAATTATTATAAATAAGTTCTTTAACAAAAAAAATTATTGTTAGTAAGTTGAAAATGTTTTTATATATTTTTGAATTAAATAGAAGTTGGAAGATTTATAAAATTATTATGGTTTTTTTAATCTTGAATTTATTGAGAAATAAAAAATAAAAAAAAGTAACCAATGAGGGGGGGACAAGTGTCAAAGATGGAGAGCACCCCTTCTCTCTTTATAAGGTATATCGTAGTAAAATAAGTAAAGGACTGAAATAGGTTTAGGGTTTAGGGTTTAGGGTTTAGGGTTTAGGTTTTACCGTTCAATAGATGACTAATTCTAATATTCTACCGTTTAATAGATGACTAATTCTTCCGTTGAATATCAGAAATAAAAACTGATTCTGATATTCTACCGTTCAATAGATGACTAATTATTCCGCTCAATATATTACTAATTATAGCTCTTATGGATTACATTACTTCATCATGATTACATACACATATATGTATAGAATCTCGATGTTATGAACTCAAGAATTTAATAAGAAACTCTCTTATTTGTCTTAAGGAAAATAACTCAAAACCTTAAGCACTCAATTTCATAAGTTATGCCACATCTTAGCATATCCTTATATAAGACTTGATAATTCCTAATCCAAATAGGAAACACATAGATTTAGATAACTCCTAAATCCTAAATCTTAGACATGTATATCTAGATAACTCCTAAATATACTTGACTTAGTCTCTAAGTTATTTCAAGTTAACAACAACATTCTCCCCCTTAAGCTTGAAATAACCTTCCTTCACTTCTTGAACTCCAACGAGTCTTCTCATTTCTTTGAACTTGGTTCGTCCGAGTGCTTTCGTCAAGATTTCAGCCTTTTGTAAGATACCTGGAACATGCTCAACCTCCACTTGCTTATTCTCCACACATTCTCGAATAAAATGGTACCTTGTGTGTATGTGTTTGCTGCGGCCGTGAAACACCGGATTTTTGGTTAGAGCTATTGCAGATTTGTTATCAACACGAATGGTCACCTTTTCACAATCTTTACCAGTTATCTCTGCGAAGAGTTCTTGAAGCCACAATGCTTGCTTTGATGCCTCTGTGGCTGCCATAAATTCAGCTTCACAAGATGATAAGGGTACTGTTTCTTGTTTTTGTGAACACCATTTAATCGGGCATTCATTAAAATAGAAAACATGACCAGTTGTGCTCTTTCCATCATCCACATCAACGTTGTGACTACTATCACTGTAGCCAACTAGTCCAGTACAATTCGATCTTCCAAAGACAAGACCGTATGACAGAGTTCCTTGTAGATACCTCAAAACTTGTTTTAACGCAGCTCCATGTGACTCCTTTGGCTCTTGCATGTAACGACTGAGTACTCCGACACTAAATGAAAGATCCGGCCTGGTATGAAGAAGATATCGGAGACACCCAATACTCCTTCGATACTTCTTCTCATCGATGCATTCTTCTTTCCCATTCTTAGATAACGCCACATTTTGATCCATTGGAATATGGGTTGCATTACACTCCTTCATACCGAACTCTTCAAGGATCTTAGATGCATATCTTTCTTGTTTCAGTGTTATACCAGCCTCGCATTGAGATACCTCAATGCCTAAGTAGTAAGACAATTTCCCAAGATCACTCATTTCGAAAACTGTTGCCATCTCTGTCTTGATGTCAACTATCAATTTTAAATTTGATCCAGTGACCAAAAGGTCATCTACGTATACGGCAACAATGGTGAGATGTCCCTTCTCCTTCTTTCGGTAAAGTGATGACTCCTTCGTACATCTACTAAAACACAATTCTTTGAGAAATTTGTTTAGTTTCTCATTCCACACCCTTGGTGCTTGTTTTAACCCATAGAGTGCTTTGTTTAGCTTGTATACTTTGTCCTCACTCCCTTTTATCACAAATCCTTCTGGTTGTGTGACATACACTTCTTCCTTTAATTCTCCATGTAGAAATGCGGTTTTGACATCTAGGTGATGTATCTCCCAAGCATTTGAAGCCGATAAGCTAATGATGAATCAAATGGTTTCAATACGGGCTACCGGAGCAAACACTTCGTCGAAATCAATACCATGTCTTTGTACGTATCCCTTTGCCACAAGTCTTGCTTTATATTTGTTAATACTTCCATCAGGGTTATGTTTGATTTTAAACACCCACTTGAGTCCAATTGCCTTTGCTCCAATCGGTAGGTCAGTTAAACTCCATGTTTTCTTTGTTATAGAACATATCTCATCTTCACAAGCTAGAATCCAGTGTTTTGATTCCTTGAAAATCGTAGGGTTCTTCATTTATCACTAGTAAGAGCTGTTCACATTCGATCTCAGCAAGACAAACATAATCACTTAAGTACCCGGGTCTCTTGGTTGGTCTCGTTGATTGTCGTCTGGTAGGGTGATCATGGTTTAGTTCGCTATTGTCGGGGTCATTGTTCCCGTCAGTCACTTATTCATCATCGCGATTCTCATCATATTCGATCTCACTCTCCTCTGTTTCTCCTCTGTTTTCTTCGTTCTCGCTTCTTGTATCAATAGCTCGGATGTTTTGTTCCGGTTTCACATATTCCACAACAACATTGTCTCTTCTAATTCCTCTGTTCCCAAATTCTCCAAAGAATACATCAAAGTTTCCAGACTCTTTGTTGTTTTCTTCTCCTTGATTTCGCCACCTCCAGCCTTTTGATTCATCAAAAACGACGTCTCTGCTAATGACAATTTTCCGTTTGTCTGGATCATATAATCGATAAGCTTTGGACCCGGGCTCTGTTACTAGATGCACCAACGTTCTTGACCTATCATCGAGTTTCTTCCTGTCCACAACCTCTGTCCTTGCATAACTAACACAACCGAATACTCGAAGATGTTCAAGATTTGGCTTCTTACCTTTGAAGAGTTCATACGGAGTTGTTTCAGACAGAGATCTCGTTCCCACTCTATTAATCAAATAAGTGGCATGTCTAACAGCTTCTCCCCACATATGGTTCGGTATCTCCATATGTTTTAATAAGCTTCTCGTCATACCGAGCAACGTCCAATTCCTCCTTTCCACAACTCCGTTTTGTTGAGGAGAATATGGTGCAGTTAAATTTCTTTGGATACCATATTTTCCACAAAACTCCTGAAATTCATGAGATGTGAATTCTCCACCTCTATCCGTACGAAAGGTTTTAATTGTGGATTTTGTCTCCTCCTCTACTGCGGTCTTGAATTTCTTGAAATTGTCAAATGCTTCACTCTTTTCTTTTAACAGTACGGTCCACATGTATCGAGAGTAATCGTCGATAATCACAAACACGTATCTCTTGTGTGCTGGCGTAGGAGGTGTAATGGGTCCACATAGGTCTCCATGTTATAGCTCTAGGACTTGGGATGCTCTGTATAAGGTGGCTTGTGGGAAGGTTTGTCGTGTTTGCTTCCCGAACAAACATGACACGCACGTCTCTCTCTCGATCTTCATTTTTGGTAAACCTCTCACAAGTTCTTTATTCACCATCAACTTCATGGTTTCCCAATTGACGTGTCCCAATCTCGCGTGCCACCTATTTGACTCGCTTAGCCCCATTAGTTGTAAATATTTGATGTTATCAACATCCAGAGATACTTTGTATAGGCGATTTCTTGATCTATTAATCTTAACAAGTAGAGTACCATTCCGATCAAATAGCTTAAGAATATCGTCTTTCATGTTTACTTCACATCCAGCTTCTGTGGCTTGATCCAAGCTTATGATGTTACTCTTTAGTTCCGAGATAAAGTAAACATTCTTCAGTACTTTCCTCTCACCATTGTTGAACACAAACCGTATTGACCCTTTCCTTTCAATATTTATCCGAGAGTCGTCACCAAATCTCACTTTTTCCGTAATTGTTTCGTCGAGATGCATAAAGAAGCTCCAATTTCCACACATGTGATTGCTGGCTCCATTGTCTAGATACCACACATTACATGTGTCTAGATTGGCTTCAAATAATTTCGGTTTGACATTCTTCTCATTGAGTAGAACTACTTCATGCATCATTAGTTCATCAGCATCTTGAGTATCTTCATCTTTCTTCTCCATCGCTTCTTGTAGTTTGAGAAATCTGTCGGGGCAATCTGACGCGTAGTGACCTTTTTTATCGCATCGATAGCACGTGATCCTTGACTCATACTCCTTGTCTCGTCCTTGTTGATTACCAAATCGACCACGTCCTCTACCTCTCCAGGGAGAGCGACCTCCTCGTCCTCTTCCTCTGTTTCCACCGTAATTATACTGAGAGGTTTGCTTTGAAGAGTCAGCATCGGTATACATAAGTTTGTCATGATCTTCTTGATGCTCTTCTTCTTCTTCTTCGCAGATCCTTTCCTCGTAGGCTTTTATTCGACCGATGATGTCTTCGAAGCTTGTTTTATTGAGGTCCAGCACTTGTTCAAGAGATGCTACAATATGTATGTAATTCTTTCGAGGAAGACTTGACATAAACTTCTTAACCATCTTGGGTTCTTGTATTTCTTCTCCTAGTGCAGCTGATTTTGATGAAATTGCTGATAATTTTCCGACAAAATCATCAATTTTCTCTGTGTCTTTCATCTTAAGTCGGTCAAATTCTGCCATTAGGGTCTGCAGTCTTGCCTCCTTAACTCTGTCTGCTCCTAGATATCTTGTTTTGATCGCTTCCCATACTTCCTTGGCTGTTTCTAGGTCGCCTACCTGAAGGACAAGAGATTCGGGGATTGATTGGACCATTAGAGCTATGGCTATGTCATTCTTTGTCTCGTCGATGTTGCCCTTTTCAACTACTTCCCAAGCTTTATGAACTCTGAGCAGAATCCTCATCCTCATTGTCCACACCGTATAATTAGTTGAGTTCAACATGGGACACTTGATGGAGGGAGACGATCCTGTTTCTTCTTTCGGTTTCGACATTGTTGATGTCTCGGCCAGTAATACCTCCTCCTTCTCATCTCCGTTTGTCATCGTTGTATCTTCGCACAAATCTTAAAGCTCTGATACCAAATATAGAATCTCGATGTTATGAACTCAAGAATTTAATAAGAAGAACTCTCTTATTAGTCTTAAGGAAAATAACTCAAAACCTTAAGCACTCAATCTCATAAGTTATGCCGCATCTTAGCACATCCTTATATAAGACTTGATAATTCCTAATCCAAATAAGAAACACATAAATTTAGATAACTCTTAAATCTTAGACATATATATCTAGATAACTCCTAAATATACTTGACTTAGTCTCTAAGTTATTTCAAGTTAACAACAACAATATGATAATGTACTGTCTAAATCTCATTACAAAAAATGGAAATTTAGGTGAATTGATATGAAGAAGGGTGCATCGGGGTTCCCCACATTCACCTGCAAAAGTTATGAATTAATTTCAATCATTGCTCACGAGTGCAACCAACACATCTCTCTCTCTCCCTTCAATTCATTTTTTTTCTTCATGTCTATCATTTACTTTGCTCGATATATAAGTTTTATGTAATATATATTTCTCATGCTTTGAATCATATCGTCCCACTACTTTTTGGAACTAGTTGCTCACATTTTTTTGACTCTTTCCCTTCTATTCTTTTTGTCTTTTTCTTTCTCTATTTTAGAAAGGCTTTGCTTGAATGGTATGCTTGATGAGTAATAAAATTAAATTACAATGATAAGTCTCTCTCTCTTTTTTTCTTACTTTCAAGTTTTTCTTATAAGCGTTTATAGAAAGGAACAAATTGTACAATCTCTATTTCAGAAAAGTATTGAGCTAGATTTTTCTTCACGGATTTACATCTAAGTATATATATCACAGTGCTAATTTGTTTGCAACTAATATATATAGTTTCATAAAAGGTATATGCATATATATAAACATTTTCTTGTGATTTTTTCCCGACATAAGAACCATTTACTTATTGTTTATAAACAAAACATAATTATGTAGAGAAAAAACCTATGGAAAAGGAGGAGGCAAAAACTTAAGATAAAAGCCACATGAAGCAAATGATGTTACGTAAAAGAAAACCAATATAAAAACTAATAAACGTTGTGTATGTGTGGGTAATGGCAAACAATAGTAAGACAAATTCTAGATTGTTTATGAAAAGAAATAATTTAAAATCATGGCTTGTATTTGACTGTAGTAAAAAAAGACTTTTACAATATATAGATATAGAAAATTGACAAACATTATTATAATCAAAAGAAAAAAGGGAGAGAAAGAAGAATAGAAGAGAAGAGAAGAGTGTTGAGTTATTGGACCCTCTTAGGTTTCGCATGGGGTTAACATTATAGCGTATTCGCCTTTTACTTTCGGCTCTGGTCCCTTTCCAGATTCATTTTTGTTAATTATTATCATAATTAGTTTTTATCCACTGCTCTTATATTTTAATATTACTTTATCTTCCATTGTTTTCCGTAAGCATGTCCTAGAAATAAGCTAACTGGGCTGAGATTTGTTTGCGATTGTTACTGCTCGTATGAACGTTAATGGGTCATTAAGTATTCGAATTCATAGCATGGGTTGTTATTTCCTTTTATCATAAACTAAAATTTTTTTTGAACGTTGCCTATATACAAAATCAACATCTATATGTATATATTTTATATAGTAAAAAAAGACTACAATCTATGATATTAGACAAATCTACACATTAATACATAACTTATTCGGTCTCTAGATCTATGAAAATGGCATGGACATTAAAAAAACATCTTTATAATTTTAAAAGTCTAGTATAAAACAATACTTGTATTAAGTCCGGCCCAGAAGTTAGACCATAGCTTTTGACCACTTTTTTTTTGTTGTGATGGACCACAAAATTAGTTTTAAGTTATAAAGTTTTAATTTTTAAATTTGAAACCCATTTTTTATAAGGCCACCAAAAAAAAATCTATACTTATCCTTTTTTATATCAAGTTATTTTATTTTCTTTATTTTCAATGATTTTCAAATTCAATTGGAATTATGCCTTAAAACTTGTATATTTTACATTTTATAAAGTGTCACTTTTTTTTATTATCTCGAACCATCATTTTTGTTGGACCGAGCCTGCTAGTATTAAAAAAGTAACACAAACAAAATGAGTAAATTACATCAAGAAAACATATTAAACGAAGCAAAAAGATTATCTACCCCAAAAAATAGAAAGTTTTTAAATAAATTATTTGGCGGTGGCAGGCTCTTTTTATTAGTAATCGTAATCTATTATATAAAGATTCAGTGAGTCTCAGAAGAACTTGACACATCAGCATCCATATTTTTGACACATCAACTTTGATAAATAACTAAAAAATCAAATTTAGAAGAAGAAAAAAATGACGGTCAAAGGAAGGTTAATACTCTGTTTCTTTCTATGGATAAAATTCATGTTTCAAAAAACTAATATTGATAAGATTGCTCATCAATGCATATCAGATACTGATTTTAAGATTATAATATTATCCTGTAATTCAATGGGTTCCTTAGAAAAAATGCAAATATCCTAGAAGTGCCAGATTCCAGGAATGCATCAATGAACATAATCATCTCTCCTCCTGTCCAACTAGATAAGAAGCATCTCCAAGGTAGCGACTATGCGATATGGAAGGCGAGATATGTAAGGAAAAACAGGGAAGATCCTTAATGGAAATTGATAGCCACATATTTTCTACTCTATTTAGGTCACGTTATCTTGTCCCATGACGAACGTGGGATCAAATCTTCTGTACAAAACACAATTTAAGTTTTACAGGAATCCACCCATATTTCTTTTTCTTTATAAATGTCAAAACATAAGATTTCATGAAATCTCCAACAGTTTTAGGATCTTCTAAGAGTCAAGAGAGAGTAATTCAGATTATCTCCATGACTTCGCTAGCAATCTCATTAAAGAAATAAAGAAAGTGAGCTGAGAGCCGATAATCTATGTTATTTGTGCTGATGGAGAGGCTAAATAAATTCATGAATTACCTATTTTTTGGTGTATAAAATAAATATATGGGTTGAAACTGATGTGATGAGTATGTCTTCAACCCTACAAAATAAAAAAAAATTAACATACAAGGCTGCAAATTCTAAAACACTAATTCATCAGTTTGTCGCAACAATAGAAACTAAAGTTACTTCTCTAATGGGTACTCATCGGTACGAACTACCTTCGTTTTAGATTATGTGTTTTGGTTTCCATTATTGCTCATGCCTCATTGTAATTGATATTTCCCTTTTTGATGTTTGGCCAGAAGGATAAACGCACATTATTTGGAAATGGAAATTTGAATTTCCTAAACACTCTTTGGGTTTTCAAGTTGTGCCCGAAGTTTCACTTTTTGATATTACCCGTTAAATATTCCAAACCTCGTCATTGTTTGAATCTACTAGATTGCATCTGTTTCTTTAGTCCTTAGTTGAATGATTCATTACCTTTGGCACAGTGCAAGAATTCTTCTTCGAATTCTTTGTTTGAATTATGGTAATCCTTTGTGAAGATGGTTTTTTTATATCTGAGTTTTTTTTTTTTTCGCTAAATGGTTGTAGGAGAGGCACACTCTGTGAAGGTAGAGAAAATTATATTCCAGGGGAAATCAGATTACCAAGATGCGATAGTTTTCCAGGAAACACGTTAATCTCACGAAACTTTCTACACCGATTGGTCTTTCTCTTACTCGATTTTTATTTTCGGAACGTTTGAATCTGTTTTTAGTCAAAACAGAACATAAAACCACGAATCTTTCGATTGTATAGCAGCGGGAAGAAAATATGTTTCGTATCTCCGCCACCCTGAAGAAGACGCCATCATCACGACTAATGTTTCGGTGTCTCTTCCTGGGTTCCCTTTCGCGTTATCGCTGTCTGACATTTCCCGTTATCAATATGACGGAAAGTTAAAAACAATATCCGTTGTCGTCCAGCGGTTAGGATATCTGGCTTTCACCCAGGAGACCCGGGTTCGATTCCCGGCAACGGAGATTTTTTGTTTTTGCGAAGTGATAATTATCAAAGCAGTTCTTTTACGGGAACAGGCGAGGTATTTGATTTGTTTGTGAACTGTGTCTGTGAACGTACTTTATGATTTTTGTAGCGAGTAACCGAATAACAAGCTATATTTTTTTAATCTTTTTTTTTAACTTTTTTTAATTGTTTTTGAACAATAACAAGCTATATCTTGTGGGATGTATAAATAAATACAGAGAAACATGTGGGATTTCAATATGCGTAAGCGTAAGCGGAACCGTGGAGAATGCACACTTGACGAAGAAAGTGTCAGGTCAGGTTCAATGAGTTACATGCATGGATTCATTATCCATAGTTAAAAGCGACATCTATAGTTTCAGAGTTGTGTTGGCTATAGCTCATCACGTAAGAAAAAGCAGTCACTCAGCAAAACAGATGCTTGGCAATATCTTTTGCTCTTGTTGTGAAAAAGAATAGATTGGTAGACGTTATTTCTTACAAACTGAAAGACAATCACAACCTTGCATCAAAACTCGTTTGAAGGTGTGTGAGTCTTAAAGGCACAAAACGACCATAAGAGAAGTTTTTGTGGAGTTGGAACGGATTCGTTCGTTGCAGCTTAAAGATCCAGAGCCACTGGTCGAAAGCGAAGAAAAAGATAAAGTGGTGTGGTGCAATTTGCGATAGGTAGGGGGGACTCAAGTTTAGTGTGGAAAATGACATATGTTGGAAGTGGGCTTAGCACTCTTAATTAGTTAGGTCCATCTCAGCAAATAAGACCCATCAAATCGAAGCCTAAACAAAAGTCAATGGTCCACCGAGCTCGCTGACACCTCACCAACTCCGCACAGAGGGACCGAATGGGAAGACGACACGTGAAAGGCAGCTCGGTAAACAGTGTGCTATCCGCGTAGAAACATGGCGCCGGGCTCATCATGGCATACCTACTGAAGAAGCCGGGTCACACGTCTCGAAGTACCTTACCCCCAAGAAGCGCTGAAGGCGCCACGTCACCCCGGAATCACGGGGAGCAGACAGCAGATCCTTGTTATAAATATCCCCTAGCATGCATTTATGGGGGGATGACGTATTTATTACTCTCTCTCTCTAGATATTACATCCGACCTCACTGTCTTGTAATTGAGCAACGTCGTTTAGAACACCGAACTGGATTCCCGTCGGAACCAGTTCGTAAATCTAAACCGTTCATCCTTTCCGATCATTAATACTAAGAATACCCCCCCCCCCCCCCCCGACCTATTCATCATAATATCCGACCTACTTCTCTCCGTCCCGACCTGCTCAAAAGTAAAGTTAACTCGTTCTATTAACGGAAATCTCGCCTCTCAATCTCTTAACATACCTCTAATCATCATAATTGATCATTTGGATCAACAACATCAAACAACTTTTAGGGAAAAAAAATAAATACAGACATTGTTTGTTCTTTGCCAATATTAAACACCGACGGAAAAAAAACGTCAACAAATAAAAAGAAAACAAAAAGTAATTGAAGATGATTTTTTGTTTTTCTTTCAAAACTCTTCTTGTTGACATCCGAAGTAAAAGAAAAGGAAGATAACATCTTCTTACCTTTAGGAAAGAAATCTCTATGGGAAAGAGTTGCTATCTGAGCAAATGACATAAAGTAAATGCAAGAGGAATTCGAAGTCTCGATGATCAACGAGACAGTTTTCGAAATAAATCTTCTAATATAGAGTAGTAGGAAAATGATTGTATGTTAGGCCTATATTTGGTTTATTTCATTAACAGTGTAGAAGTATTTATAATACGCAAGCGTATTTCCTATTCTCTTTATGATTTCCTTTTCATGATAATATTAAATCTAGGCCTAACATATATACTTTTTCCGAATATAGAAACATGTGTGCCTCGATTCAAATGCAATTTTGCTAAAAAAAACTAAATGTAGTAATTTTGCTCAACAAACGGATCACCTTCAAGTGACTTTTGTTGCCTAAATTGTGATAAGAATTATGAACGCACTTAGAGTATGCAGGGAAGAAAAAACCCCATGCACGGACGCTCATGAACAAAAAAAGGGAGGACAAATTGGTGCTTTACATTTTGAGAGAGAAGAAGTTAAGTTTTCCTAATGAGTTTGCTTTGTGAACTTTGGCTATTGGCTTCAATATTCTTCTTTATTTCAGTCTGCGTTTAATGATTTCAAGGAGGCTCTGGTTGATTTGAATATGGATTAGCATCCTCGTTGAAAAGGTTAAGTTAGAACAGACACGCATGTGTATCTGTTCTAGGGTACGATGATACGCTCAAAGTGGTCACTCTGTCGATGTACCTTGGATTAAAGTCACAACTTTGTTTAACATTACTGGCTAGATTACTTGAGCAGTTACACAAAACAGAAATATCGACTTTTCTTTATCGGTTGATATACTTTCCTACTTTCTTTATTTGGTATTCCATTTTATGATGAGTTTCTGAGAAACAGTTATGCAAATTGAATATCAACACAATTTTCTCATTCTTATCTGTTCAAAATTCCTGATCCGAGAGATGATAATTTTGTTTTATTTTTTCAAAGAAATATGCTTAGACAATTGGTATAAATGTGATGTAGGATTTTTAAAAGGGTATGATGAATTTTTGTTTGATTATTCCTTTCAATATTTAGTGGAATTCATTGATATAGCCAAATACTTTAAGAAAAAAAGAAAATGAACCCACATCATCAAAATCACAACGACGACACCACTACTACCCCTATAATATATTTTGGGGCTTTAAGCATGTAAGTATATTTTGTATTGTTTTTTCTCAAAACAAGATTGTATCACTACACGAGCTTTTGTTCATTGTAATTTTGTTTTTAGCTTAGGTAATGTCCAAAGGTTTTGATTTTGAAAAAGAAAAAGCATTTTTTGCTCTTTCTTTTGAGCAACAAAACTTTCATGTTTGATTTCATGTTTCTATTTCCATTTCTCAATTTCATGTTTGTTTTTTTCATCTGACTCAAGAAAGCAGATATATGGTTTACATTTTTTTGTGTTGTTCGCTTAGATAATCTCCAAGGGTTTTGATTTTGAGAAAAGAAAAAAAAACATTTTTCTTATTTTTCTCTTATGGAAGAAAACTTTTCATGTTTCTATTTCAATTTCTCAATTTCATGTTTGTTTTTACATTTGACTCAAGAAATAAGAAATAGAGTTCAAGATTTTGATTTTGAAAAGAAAAAAACATTTTTTTATCTTTCTCTTGAGAAATATAACTTTATTCAAAATATCACTTATTCATTTTTCATTGGACTTTTTGTAGTTGTTGTTAGCTTAGGTAATCTCCAGAGGTTTTGATTTTGAGGAAAAAATACATTATTTTAAACTTTATCTTGAGGAAGATAATTTTATTCTAAACTAGAATGTGATCCGCGCTACGCGCAGACGTGTTAACTTTTTTTTTTCTTTATATATTTTGTTTTTGATAGTTTAATACTTTACATATATTATTTTCAATATTGTTTTTTCTTATAAAAATAGAAGGTGTTTGTACATTTTTTATCTTTTACGTTTGTTGTCAATTTATGCAATTAATTTTTTTTTAAAATTTGTTATTTTGCGTTTTTATAGTAGAAAACATTATGAATTTCTAATAATGCATTTTTATTTTAATTTATATCAATTAGAGTGTATTAATTATATGTTAATTGACGTCACAAAGTTCATCTTTGAAATAGTTACATTAAAGCGTAATGAAGGCACCAAAGAGATAAAAATACACTAAAGGAGTTGTTTTGTTTTAGAGTTATTGCGGAAAGAGGTTGAGAGCTCGGTTCTGAAGCATATGTGACGGATGTTGGGTTTATCCTTACTTAGAATTAGATATTGTGCTTTGGGATGGAGCTAGTTGCACCGAATTTTAGGTCCGTGGCTCTTGTCTTCCTCGAGTAATATTGTGTTTTTTCGTTTTATATTTTTTGTTTTGTTTTTAGTATTATTTCCAATATTGTTGATGTACGATTCTAATCCTCATTATTGTGTAAAATATGTTTCTAATTCTTAAGTCTTTTTGTTTCCAATTTTTAAGTAATAAGTCTTCAAGTGTAGATAAATATGAGAATATAACATACATATACAAGTCTTGATTTATTATGATTTTTCACATATTTTTCATTTGTACCTTGTGTCCAGGCCCAGCTCTAGACAAGTGCTGAAGGTGCAAATGCACAGTGTTCACCTAATTTTTGCAAAATTTTGTCATGTTTGAAGGTTTTATTTGTAAATATTTAAGAGTTCTTTATAAAAAAAATTGTTTATATGCCTAAAATTAGAATTTTTTTTTATAATATGCACATGGTCCACTTTATTAGTGAGCCGGTCCTGTTTGTGTCATGTAGTAGCCGAGTAATATTGATGCATCTTCATAGAGAAGATTTCTATGATTTCATTCGGATTGCTGTTTTGGTGTGGATTTTTTTTCCTCGATGTATATTTAATAATTTTATTAGATTCTAAGTTTTGTTTTGTGTGGTGTTTAATTTGTATTTGTATTTAGTTGTAATTTTGTTGTGTCTATCAAAATGTGAGAGTTAAAATAAATTATCATATTTTGATATTTAAGGATGTTTTTTATAAATTAAATATTAAAAATGTGATAGATATCAATAGATTATAATTTTTGTTGAAATTAATTATCAGTATGCTTTTTGTTTTATATGTATAAATAAAATGTATTCATTAATGATCATGGTCCACATAAAAATAAGTACAAAAAAATTGTTTATATGCCTAAAATTAGAATTTTTTTTTATAATATGCACAGGGTCCACTTTATTAGTGAGCCGGTCCTGCTTGTGTCATGTAGTAGCCGAGTAATTTTGATGCATCTTCATAGATAAGATTTCTATGATTTCATTCGGATTGCTGTTTTGGTATGGGTTTTTTTTCCTCGATGTTTATTTAATAATTTTATTAGATTCTAAGTTTTGTTTTATGTGGTGTTTAGTTTGTATTTGTATTTAGTTGTAATTCTGTTGTGTCTATCAAAATGTGAGAGTTGAAATAAATTATCATATTTTGATATTTAAACTTATTTTGAGGATGTTTTTTATAAATTAAATATTAAAAATGTGGTAGATATCAATAGATTTTAATTTTTGTTGAAATTAATTATCAGTATGATTTTTGTTTTATATGTATAAATAAAATTTATTCATTAATGATCTTAGTTATGTAATTAAAACCAATTGTTAAAAAAATAATAATTAAAATGATGTTAAAAATGACCAATTAAAATTTGACATGTGGATGATGAGGTGGCATCATGAGAAGAGAGAAAAGCTAACTTTTTATATATATATATATATATATATATATATATATATATATATATATATATCCAACAAAACAAATTAAGACACGCATATTTTCTTAAAGTTGGCATTTTGGAGTTGAAACTTCTCAATAGAGAATCAATGTTTTTTTTTTTTTTTTGAGAATCAAAATCATGATTGTGTCAAGCATGACAAATAAATACCTACATCTGATGTTGAGAAAAATAGTTTTTTCGGAATTTACAAAAAAATAACATTTTGTTATTTTATTCTCCCGTTTATGTATTCCTCATTGGTTATTTTGATTGTGCTTTTCTTTTAATAAGCCCCAAATCTACAAGGGCAATGTTCTTTGTAATCCGATCATGTATGGCAATGATGTTTATGCCATTTGGGTCTTTGGTTCAGTTTTGGTCAAAGGAAATGTGGAAAGCTATTGATCTCGTATTCGTTCAGTAATGGAAAAGGTTGCTATCTAAGCAAATTGCACGAGGTTCGATGCCATAACAGTTCCGGTCAATTTATGTTATTCTTGGAGAGAATCAATAAAACAGTTTTGGGAATTAATCTTCTAAGGCATCAGGTAGGGATTCCATATGATGTAGCTTGAAACCAAATGCCTTTGTTATGTGATGGTGATGAGAGTGGATATCCATTGAACTTAACAGACACACCTTTTACTATTGGTAGATCCTTGTAGCTACTGGTTGACCAATGTCTTGTTTACGAACCTTGGGCCAAGAGTAGTGGGTTGTGTCTCCATTTGTGCACAAAAAGAGAGTGGGGCTAAAAAAGGTTGCAATAGTTACGAATGTTGCATAACGACGACACCTAATGGAATTGGACATGTGACCGGTTTCGGTATACATTTCGTTGATGAAAATTGTCAAAAAAAAAAAAAAAAAAAAAACATTGGTTGATGAAAGTTATCAAATAAAATGTGGCAAGATTTTGATACCATATCCATTCGGAATTGGAGATGGCTGCTATCTCAACAAATCGCACGAGTTTCAATATCATAAGAATTCGACTTCCGTTCAGCTTATGTTATTTTTTGCCAAGGATCAATAAAACAATTTTGGAAATTAAACTTCAAAGTCATTATGCACCAGTTCCATATGGGTCAATTCACATCAAAATTAAAATCTCTTTCACATGATGTAGCTCTCAATCACATGTTTTTGTTAAGTCTAATGGAAAAAAGGTTGGGGATCCATTAAACCTAACGTGCAGACCTTTTATCATTGGTCGCTACAACAACTTTAAAAATTTGGATTTGGATTTGTCTTTGGAATTTTTATAAATTTGGGTTTGTGGATGGTCAGATTGTGGCTGAGAAGACAAGACGACCAATAAAAAGAGGTGTATGGTGGAATTGGAGCAGATCCGTTTGTCGCAACTTGGAGATCCACAACCATTGGTCGAAAGTGATGAAGAGGATGAAATGTTGCAGTTTGACATACGAAATTTAAAAACGAAATTGGATTGGTTATGTAATGCACTCCATTTCATTTGATGATATTTTTTGCTATTTGGAATCTTGTGATTGATTTTGAAAACAAGTTTAAAGCTGATATCAAAACAATGTGAAAACGTGTGATTGGAAAAGGGTAGGCCACATGTTGAGAAATACACGGCTGGTGTCTTTTGTTTTGTTGCCTCGGCTATGTGACAATTTCGAAAGAAAATTTATAGAATAATAAAACAGCAATCACTAGACCTACAAATATTCTGCAGTAATAAACAAAATCGCATCATGTTTGACATATAAAAAAAAAACCAAAAGATCCCCAAGTTACAGAGTTTTTAGACTCACTTTTTTTTTTCTTGGAAGAAAATTGTAAAACAAAAACAATAAACAGGCCAAGGATACATCAGCGAGCATACTCACGTGACTCTGATCTCTCAGACCGCTTGTAATCACGTTCATATCTGTACTCATCTTCCTCCATTTTATCGTAGCGATGACTATACCGGTCTGTGTCCCCCTGGTCGTCTTCGTAGTAGTTGCTACGGCTCTCTTCTGGCTCGCCATGTCTGTCTCGGTCATGGTGCTTTGACACGCTCCGCTCATACTCCGACTCTCTTTCACGGGACCGACCACCACCACCTTCGTGCTCATTTTCACCTCCTTCATAATCTCGCTCCCTCTTTCTATCGCGGTCTATGTCATGATCCCTTGTAGTAGTACGGTCTCGTCCCCTGTCACGGTCGCGGCGGTGGTCTCTGTCTCCTCTATCACGGTTCCGCTCACGGTCACGTCTGCTGTCTCTTTCTCTATCCCTATCTCCGCCTCCTCGGTCACGTCTGCTTTCTCTCTCTCTATCCTCTCTCGGTCTGTCATGAGACCGCTCTCGAGGCTGTTCAATGGACAGCTCACGAGACCTTTCTCGTTCCCTTTCTTTTCCCTTTTCCCGAGATTTCTCACTGGACAGACAAGGCCACAACATTATCAGCACAAAATTGGTCAAAACAAGGCAAATAGTGATGAATGAAATATATATATATATATATATATTGTTACCGCTCTTCCCGTGGTCTTGTTGGCTCTTCTGACTGGGACGTTCTACCTTGCGTGAACGCCAGTTGTTCCCCAACAGTTTCTTCACCACCACCACCGACTCTTGAGGTCCCAAGTCCACCACCAAGCCTGCGTGGACGCCAGTTTGGAACGGTTCTACCTCTCTCAACATCAACCAACACTCTTCTACCGTCGATCTTTTGTCCATCAGCTTGTTTATATGCAGCTGTAAGAAGACCAACAAAGCACACGATGCATAGTCAATAAGAAAGAGCAAACATCTCAGGGAGAGAGAAAAAAGGATTGAGAGAAACCGGATTCAGTCCGACCTTTCATGTCACGGGTGTGCATGTACTCAATGAAAGCATATCCTCTTGGTTTGTTAGTCAGCTGATCAGTCACCAATTGAACCTGCAAGAAGAAGAAGACATTAACAAATCAAAGATCTGCAAGAACAAGATCGATTTTCAGAAAGAAAGAGTGTTTCATATTCAAACAAACAGGCAGCTCTATAAGGCAGGCAACCTTTATTTTAATAAGCTTCCAAATCCGAGACCGTCACCACGCACATCAAGAATTGGCAGTAAATTGGATGCATTGCAGCAAATTTACCATTTCTGAAGGGTCTAATAAACCACCCCTTACCAGGGTATAGAAACCTCTTCAAAATTAAGATTACTAAAAATGAATAAAATGTGAACCAGAACTTCATAGTAACCCAACTCCCAGATACTGAATTTCTATAGATGTTAAAATACGAAAAGAGAGAAGGGTTCCTGATACTACCAAACTACCAAAAGCGTAAAGTGTATGATACCAGTAACCTTGGTTGCTTGAAAATAAAGAGCTTATATTCACTGCCCAACTCGGTATTCCTGCTTCCTGATGAAGCATTTTCTTTGGGACAGAATGGCTTTGGGAGTATAGGCAGAAAATCTTTCTAACTGGCTTACCAGGTTGAGTAAAGGTCTTTACAGATTGAGTAAATACCTCGTTGATTAGGAAACCATTAAACTCACAACCTCTAAATAATAGTAAAAGGATAGAGTATTTGTCCTCTGAAGAGACAAATAAATTAAAAGCAACTATAGCAGATCTTGCTCCAGAACATCACAGAAGAGGTTTGTGACACTACATGAGATTGACTGTATGCATCTCTAGTTTTAATTATTTGAGAAAGTTCTAAGAGACTAGATGGCTTTAAACAGCATTGAAAATTCATAGCCTTGAAGACTTCTGTACATAAAATAAAACATATTGAGCAAAGAGCTTGAGAGGGGGAAGCCATTAGATAACTTCTTACCGAACCCGCAAGGGAATGTTCAGAATAACCTACCCGTTTAATTGGTCCATAAGATTCAAACTCCCTTTTAATCTTACTCTCAGAGGATTCGTAGTTCTGCAAAACGATAACAGGCTAAAGTCAAGCACAACAAAACTCACCTGTCTAAGTAAAGTCATTCAACACAAAACAGCACAACTTACAAGTCTTGAAACAAATAGTGTCTTGTATGGATCTCCAGAAGCATTCGGATCATTATTTGGGTCATCTGCATATAAAAACTCAAGTTAACTTGGAATCCTCAAACCGTAAGAGGGCATGAAATGAACATCCAACAAACATATATCTAATAAAAATGAATGGTGGATTACATTTCTTTAAGTCCTCTGCAGCCTTTTCAACACCTTTCTCGAGTCGTAATTTCTGAATTCTCTCCCTTTTATGTGCCTGGACCGTGAAACAAAAATACGCGACTATAAGACACAGACTAGGGCAAAAAGCTCCAATAACCGAAACAGTTTTCAGGTGCATCATACAGGTGTTTCAACTTCTGGCTTAGGTGGAGCGTATCCAGGATCCCCAGGCTCAGCGAAGTTACTCACAAACAGAGCCATGCCTAAAATGAATACATGATACCAAAATCACATACGAAAGCTTTGTGATAGCAAAGTTGAAAACAAAATACGTATATACCAGTTTCAGACCTGTATAAGGTGGACACTTTCTCTTCTCCGGTGGTGGTTTGTACTCCAATGGCGGCCGTGGCTCAAAGAGCTTCAAGAGATTGTTTGTTAAGCCAGTAGGGTGGCTTTGACCCATCTGCAAAATATAAAGATACATAATCAACGAGAAATCTTCTCTGAACAAATCAGAGTAGTTCCAAATCAAAAACTCAAGATCAAAATAGAGTACAATCAATCATATGGCCTAGAATCGAAATCTCAATAATAAAGGCAATTAGGAACTAAATTCCGAGTCGAAGCAAATTGATATCGAAGGATTCATTAGCGAATCCGAGAGAAGAGACTAACCAGTTTAAGCTGAAGAACATTAGCTCTGTTATGAGCCTTAGTGCGCGCCTGAACGGCGGCGTTCTGGTTACGCATGAAAGGATCATTGGAGTCTTCCATGGCGACAAAGAGATCTCGGAGCTCAGCTAGGGTTTTTCGGGAGGAAGTAAAGATGTGTGATTCGCAGAGACAATCAAAATTAACAAAACCAAGATGAATCTGAAACCGGATTCCGGTTATTACGAAATTGGATCGAAATCCAAAAGATAACCAAAGTGAGAAGGATTTGGTTCGGTTTACAAATGTAATCTCAATTACATATAAGTAAGATTTAAACCGTGCTAAATATAATGCACAGTAATTTTTTTTTAAAAAATTATTTTGAAATTTAAAAAAAATTAATTTTATATAATGATTCTAGATCAAACTGTCAATTTGTGATAATTTGTCTTTTTAACCCGTTTTGCAGTAAATTAAAATATTATTCGGGTTAACCCCAAATACTTATAATCTTGAAAACATAACTCTAATATGCACTGTTAAATGATTATAGTTTTTGTACGAACTCTTTAAAAAAAATAGTGTTTAACTTTTTATAAATTAGTAAAATATTTTTTAATTTTGTTTTGATATATATTCAAATAAAATATAATAAATTATAGTGAAAAATATAGCAAAATTTTGAATAGATTTTTTTTTTTGAATATATATGAAGTGATTATTATTTTAAAATATATAGTATTAAAAATAATTAAAAAATTAAATATTAAATAATTTTTTTAATACAAAATATATACTTTCCATAAGACTATTATATAATTTTTTATTTCAATTATTTTTTGTTATTTGTAATGATATTTATGTAATAATTTATAAAATAAAATTCATTTTTAAAAATGTCTTTTTAAATAATATTATAAATGAAAGGAATCATTGATTGACACGTTTGGTATACGACATTACACGTGACAGACGACGAACAAGAAATTGGTTAACCAAAGCACTGGTCACTAGGAAGCGGGCCAGGAACCGACCCATTATCCAAAAACTGAAGACCGAACACCACAAGAATGGCTAGAACCGACAGGTACGACAAGCCCTCGACCGCACCCAACAACCCAAACGGCCCATTAGGTAGACCCGACCCGGTTCTAGTCTTGGTGTACAGAGACCAGCCCACGATGCCCAACACCACCAAGTAGCTCACACCTTCCAACGCTCCGATTGAACCAGCCGGTCCTGGAGGTAAACCACACCCCGTGGTCTTCAGAGTGTAGAGTGACCATCCAATAACTGGCGTCGACACCAAACCGCCGGCTATAGCCGCCTTCTCAAGAAATCCGCCAATTTCGTTATTGTCATTGGCCTTTGCTACGACCCTACATGACGGCTTGATCGATCGCCGGATCAATTTTCCCCGGTGAAACGACGGTGGTAGAGAGGTGGAGATCGGAGATAGTAGAAGCATTTTAAGAGAGAGAGAAGAAAAGGTAGAGTGAGAGAAAGATTGGATTTTGAACTCTCACCTGTTACCACAAAATTTTGGTCTTGGTGTGGAAAATAGCAAAACTCCTGCATAAGCTTTTAAGAAGCCTTGACGACCGTTTGATCTTAAATGCATCACTCACACACTACGACAATCCTAAGCAAACCATCCTCACCAATCATGATACGACATGTGTAAGTGTAATGGGATGTGAAACAAAAGACGATTATAACTCAAAAGATTTATCCACATATAAGCATCTTACAAGACCCTCTAACAGAGAAACAAGGTCTCGAAACTATCCTTTGCTGTCTTTGTTTTTTGTTTTTCTTTCCCTCCATAAAGTGGGTTTCTAAAAAGGCGGTAAATCCAAGTTGAGTAACCGTCATTTGAAAATCCACCAGCCAGACCATAACTGACATTTGAACATTCAGATATAGCCGTCCTAATCCAGAAGGCGCAGAGCTTCTTTTGCATCCAAAACTCATGAAAACTAGATAATGTGTGTACATGTTCAACCTTCCTCATCATCAACACCGTCGTCGTCATCGTCATCATCATCATCATCATCATCATCTTCGACGTCATCTTTGTCATCACGTTTTCTCTTTGGACGAGATGATGATGGCAAGGACTGGTCAGGGATTGGCAGGTCATCTTCAACTTCTTCTTCTTCATCTGGATCGTTGTCTTCATTGATGGGCTCGATGTCACTACCCACAGCATCATGATCTTCCACTTGAGACACTGGCTGGACAAGGTACCCTTCACCAGATTCTTCATCCTATCAAAATCATCAAATTCTAGGTTAGCCATAAACACAAAAGAGATCAGTTCATTGTACATCATACATTAAACAAATGAAAAAAACTTCACACATGGACCATTCCAGCAACAAAAACAGTCAAACTGTAAATCTATCCTGATACTTTAAGCTGCAAACAAAACAATACAAGACCGGACTGATATTCTCAACCACGCAAGAAAAATAACAACATACTCAAGTCATATCTTAAACGTCCACTATCAATCATCAAAGTTCTAACATCTGTATCTGAATACCTGCAGCACACTGGACTTAGACATACGACATTTCGAGCTGAAGTGGTAAGCCTATCAAGAATATAGCTACAGCAACTAGGTACCAGTGAAAGAAAACAAGGATCACAAAAAGCAAGAATCAGTGAAACGCAAGCATAGAATTCACATATCCCAACATTGCAAATATCTGCAAGTACCAAGTATCTCACCTCCTCTTCACAATCATCATCATCCCCGAAATCCCCATCATCCTCAACCCCTTGGTCGTCCTCACCCGTCTCACCATCGTTATCCTCATCATCATCCCCTTGCTCATGCCCATCAATCTCTCCTGCATTCATTAGCCGCCCTGTACTCCCTGACCCACCAAGACCACGATCATCGTTATCCACTTCCTCTTCATCATCGTCCTCTTCTTCATCTTCTTCATCATCAACCCCATCTTCCTCGTTATCACTATCTTCAATTTCATGCACCTCAACCACATCATTGTCTTCCCCTACTTCCTCCTCATCAATCTCCTCCCCAGACTCACTATCGTCACCATCATCTTCCCCTTCCTCTCCATTTACAGCTTGAAGAAGAAACCCATTAGGCCTGTAACTCGTCCCGTTTACTCCAGCCGCCTGCTCTGACTCGTCATCCTCTGCATCACTCTCTTCATCCTCATCCACATCAACAACTCCATCTAGCCTCTCACTGTGTCCATTACTCATCCAAGGACCCTCTGTTCTTTCGTCTCCATCAACCTCCCCGCTTCCAGGATCCTCCTCATCGCCTTCCTCTTCTTCTTCTTCGTCCTCTTCATCTTCCTCATCGTCTTCATCGTCAGATTCAGGCCTCTCGTTCCCTTCCGCATCCGTCTTATCTAAATACTTCAAAGTCTTAATCAAAGCAAAAACCCTAGATCGATAATCCTTAACCCTCGTAACAGGACACTCATACAGATCAAGCGACACCAGCTTCAACTGAGCAAGAGGAGCAAGATCCTCAACAAACTGGATCCGGTTATTCGACAAATCCAAATCACGCAGCGAATCAAGCCCAGCCTCAACCAGAAACTCCAGACCCACAGTGATCCGGTTATCCGATAAGATTAGCTTCTGCAGATTCCCGAGCCGAGGGAACTGCTCGAGCGAAGAAACACCGATGTTAGCTATCGAAAGATGCTGAAGATTCTGAAACCTCTCGAGAAGGCTAGGAGGTGGTAAACGTCCCTGGACGCATTTCACAGCACCATCAAGTGTTAGAGTCCGTGTAGCTAAACGGTCCGTTTGACCATCCAGTGCCGCTTCCACAGCTCTTTCCCAAATCTCGTCCATCAAAACAAAACCCGCCTGAAAAATCTCACAGTACCAGTATCTCTATTTCACGGCACCAGAAACTCGCGGAGAAGAAGATTCACAACACAGAAAAACCAAAAAAAAAAAAAAAAAAAATCCTTTTTCGATTAGAGGAGAACAGAGTAAACAAAAAAAAAAACCCTTTTTCGATTTTTTTCCTCTACCGGCGTAAAAGGAAACCCTAATTCGTACGGTCACCACCAGTCGCCACTAAACCTCGTGAGGAAGACGAAAACCTAAACATCGTCTCTCTTGGTGGGCTCTTAATTGATTGGGGCGGGTCTGTAAAAACCAAAAAAAAAGGGGCCAAAAAGTGGGGGCGGGTGGTTTTGAAGAATTATTTAACACGTTAACAACCGTTCGATTAATATATTTAGGATCGATGACGTGGATAAATGGAGGGTGTAGATTGAATAGTTTTGTGCTGGTTCTCTAGAAAGACGTAAGGTTTTGGATCTGGAAAATTTCGACACGTCTCTGTAGTGTGCAACTAATAGTGGTAGCCCTGAGACTTTATATCCGGGATCTGGCATCCGTTCTGGCATCTGCTCTGCTCCAAAAAATAGGATATTTGATATGGGCGCAGACGGAGGCGGAGGCGGATGGTAAAATAAGTCACGGTCGGAGCTCCGCACATCCGGCTTTTTTTTTTTTTTTTTTTTTAAAACTGTTTGTCTTCTTCCGCCAAGCCTTCTGGTCCGACCCGTCAAGATCATCCCATGATAAGATCTGGTGTAGATCTTATCTTTCTTAAGAAATAGGTAAGAAATTAAGAAGAAAGGAGATGAGAAACAGAAAAAACGAGGAAGAAGAAGAAAAGAATCGAGAAGAAAAAAAAACAAAAAAGTCGGATCGGGTGCGGGTCGAGTTTTTTTTTTTTAAGCAGGGCGGATGCGGGTCGAGGGTTTTACAATGCGGGTCGGTGCGGGTCGAAAGTTTTACAACCGTGGGTTTGCGGGTTGAAAGTTTTAGAACCGCGGGTTTGCGGGTTAGAACCGAAAGTTTTATAACCGCGGGTTCGTAGAGCATGAATCTAGATTTTTTTTTTTTTCAGTAGAAAAAAAAACCGGATTATCCGGATATCCGCGGATATCCGGATTTTCAGAAGCGGAGGCGGATAGCATAGTTGCACATCCGACCGGAGGCGGAGGCGGATGCGGATGCGGATACCCTTATTTTGGCTGGATATCCGGCTCCGTCTCAGGGCTAAATAGTGGACCCCTTTGTTTGACATATTTACAAAGACGCCATCCATTATCGGTGTTTTTTTTCTTTCTTTTTATCAAATATCTACAAAGAAGATTAGTGGATCTCGTAATTGTGTTACAAATTTAAAAACATATGATTCATCCGAATTGTTGTATATTATAGGTTTTGTTCTACTACTATATATATATAAAAAGAGTTTGGATTTTGGGTTTAATTGAATTTGTTTTTACAAGTTCATACTAGACTTATTCATTATATGGGTAGGTACGTTTACTAAATTCCAAATATGTTTTGTCATGGAGAAGAAGATCATTTTGAAATGTTACTATCAATATGTGATTCAAAGTTCTAGGCCAATTTCACTTGAATAGTTTGTCGAGTAAATTACAAAGAACACAAATACCGAGAAAAAATACAAGCAATTTATGGGAAAACTATATTTGATTATGCAATTTTCACCGTTGATTATGTTCTCACCGATGTAAGTAGTGTCTAGGAACATATTCTTTGTGGATTCAAGACTTTCCTTTTGTTCACTGAACCAAACAGTCAATAAATAATGTAATAAACATGTAAAAAGCGGCAAAACGATCTCGATGGTCTTGTAAACAACTATGACTTGTTCGGTAAATGGACAAACATGACTAGGAGAATGTTATGTTGTTTTCTCCAAATGACTTTACAGTCAGAAATGGCGAGTTTGAGACACCATGCATCTATTTGGCTGTTTATGCCATAACACGAAACCATGCACCCATATCTTTGTTGCTATTAACACCCGTGTCGAATTTATCTCTTTGGTGAAACTTCGACGCGGTCATCTCCACCTAGTTTTATCTAGGTCTGGATACGGGGCGGGTATCCGCTTATTTTGGCCGACTTGCTACTTGATCCGCTCCATACGGGTAATGAAAATATTGACCCGTACTTGGACCCGCAAAAACGGGTACCCGCTGATTCAAGATATCCGCCCAGATTTTTAATATTTGCGGGTACCTTGACCCGTTCCCGTACTTGCAAATACCGGTCCCCGCTCAACAAGTAATTACATTACTTGCCTTGTTTTTTCCATTACTTGCCTTGTTTTCCATTACTTGCTTTGTTTTTTCCATTACTTGTCTTGTTTTTTCCATTACTTGTCTTGTTTTTTTCATTACTTGTCTTGTTTTCCATTACTTGCCTTGCTTTTTTCATTACTTGTCTTGTCTTGGGTACAAGTAGCAAACTGGGTAACGGAGAACAAGCTGGGTAACGGGACAAGTAGTCAAAAAATTTTTTTGCCTTGGACTTGTCCCGTTACTTGCAAGTAGTTGGTTAACTCACCTTGATACTTGTCTTGGATGAGTCGGGTACCCGGTTTTACGGACCGAGTACGGGACGGGTCGAGCGGGTCGGGCGGGTAACGAATACTGATTCCCAGGGCTAGTTTTATCTTTATGCCCTAACATTTGCAAAGTTTTGTGTTTTGTGTTTTTTTGTTTGGTTTGTCAACACAGATTTACGAAGTTTATTTGTTTTGGAGTGTATATGGTAATTCGACCGGATATCTCCACTACTTATTACAAAACTTATAAGTTGAATAGGTTATCAAAACCATGCATTACGCGGAGTTTGAATTTTAACGTCACCTAATTAACTATTATGCGAGATATTATAATCTACTCCATTTTTGATTTTCAGCACAAAATTTTTTAAAATCCATGTTTGAATAACATATGATTTGTCATTTTAACACAAATCACTTCAAATATTTGGTTGAATAATGAATACCCCCTCCCCCCCTAAAAATTAAATTCTTAGTATATCTTTTGTTTTATAATTAAGGCTTCCGCTTTTGAAACGATAGATTTTTTTGTCAAGTATACAAAATTTACATGAGAGCATTAAACACATTGGATCAATATTTGATGGGCTTTGTGAAACCGAGTGACCGGCTTTAATATGAAGAAGAGGAATAAGAGGCGATTCTACGACGTCTATATGGAACCACTTTGACTGAGCCGTCATCGACGTTTGCAAATTCTACCACATCAGCGTCATTATTGTTCCCATCCCGACAAACATTTCCTCGGATATGGGAATTTCTAATACCGTCTCCAAAACCATTTATGTTGGTGCTCAAATCCATTGAAAAAAACAAAAATTCGAATGTTAATGGAGAAATATGTACTTTATTTAGTTTTTAAATTAATTTACTCGAGTTACCCATTACGTCCAGACTTTGTTCCGGAAAATTTTATAATTTAAATCTCATTCGTTTCCTACGTATAGCCTATATAAGCGAAAATGAAACATAGCTACTTTGTTTGGTTAACACTTGTTTCAGGATATATTCGTTCTTTTTAAGGCAAGTTTCATGTATCACAAAATAAACGAGGCCAAAGGTCAAAAAATACGATGTGTGCATGTTTTCCGATGATTATTTGACGCTCATGTCAGTAACAAGGAAGGAAAACCGCATAGATTTGCGTCAGAAACGCGAAAAGAACCGGAAAACGTGATAGAGAGAAAGTTATGGTGACTCCGGACCCTGAGGAAGAATGGATCCGCAGAGTATCTTGACATATTTGAGTGAACGGTTTTCGGAAGTATAGTCGGAATATTCGAGCCACAAGACTGAATATTCATCGGAAGAGAGGTGATATATGGTCTCGAGAGTTAAGAAAACCTAAGTGTCTCGAGAGAAATCTCTAAGTGAGATAAAAATCGGATCCCCCACTCTCGGTGAGTGAATGTTGTATATATAGCTAGGAATACCTGACCCGGGTTAGTATATCGGGTTATGTTTGTTCGGGGGGGTCAGACTGTGGATTCTTTGTTAGATCAGGTACAGAGTACTCAAGTGCTTTTCTGCATATTTCCTTTGTCGCTTATGTTTGTATCCCTGACATGTGACAACACATAAACTGCCGAAACATCATGGACTGGGCGCGACGCCTGCAGAAACTGCACATACCTTTATCTTCATCATGAGCAGCGATTGGTTGCTTTTTCCTCCCATATAGGCCAAAATTGGCCATAGATAATATTAATGCGAGAGTCTACTTTAGTTCAAATGAGTATTGGATGGAAAATACTTATATAATTCTGCGTATATTTGAATAGCTTTTACCTTTCTCAATATCCTTTTGAGGGACATCGAGTTCTTCTTACCATCCCGAGTATCTCAAACCCAGTTATCTAAGAGTCTTACTTTCCCGGGTATTGCTACCCGGTTTATGTTGTTATCGTCGGGGAAGTGAACATATGCATGTCTGGGTTACTCATCTCCCTACTGCCGCACTCTCCATGTAACATGGCACGAGTTTCCGGATTCATAAAAAGGCAACCCCTCATCACTTCGGGATCACTTATCTCCTTTCTTTCCAATCCCGCTAGTCAATAATGGTTTTGGGAGAGGGTTGATGTAAAAATGATGTAAGATTGGAATCCACCAAATCTTATTGATCACAAGATATCAAAGTTGACAAGTTTGAAGGTGGGTTGAGGATTGCCACAAAGGGTTGCAAATTTCCCTTTGATAAAATCATGAATCATGTCTATGTGAATCCACACATTAGACTATGATCCACACTTGTATTTTAGAATGAATCCACAAACTAAAATAAACAAGAAATAAGAGAACAAATGAAACCACATATGAACTCTAATGAAGAACACAAAGACAAACTTTGTAAGTAAAACTTTACGTATATATTTTAATTCAAAGAAGGGTGATTTGTACAATGAGCTTACTTGAAATTATATATGCTCAAATATAAGCATTTACACGTTTTTACATTGATGTAAAAGAGAAAAATTAGCTAAAATAAATTATGGTCTTCAACTTCTTTAATTTAGCCATTAATCTTTAATGAGAAACTTCTCTTGTGGAGTATGATCAAATGTTAAATATTTTTTGATATTTTGATGGTCTCAATATATCTAGAATCTTGTAAAATAAATGAAGGATCAAAGATTTCCAACACACAATCAACCTTGATAATTAATACGTATTTGACCAACCAGAATTAAAAAATCTTCTTTAATTCTGACAATTCTTCATCTGGTTGATTTGATGAAGTTTTGGTTTGATGACCTCATCAAGGGTGGTGGTTTGTTTTCCTGTTCTAACATGTCATATGGTTTGACTACATAGTGTCGTAATCGCACCCTCTCTAAATGGTATGCTTTTAGGTCAAGTGGTTATCTAGTCTATTGTGACATGTCATACAACATGTGTTATCATGTCCTAGGGTTCGATCACATAACCTCGTAATCGCACTCTCCCGCGATGGTGCACCTTTATGTTAGATTATCGTTTAATCTAATATGACATGTGTCATCTTCTAATTCGCTGATCCAAAGGAGAATTATATTTATCCCCAACAACACTTAACACCACCTTTATTTTGTTTTCGTTGTTAACCCATTTAACGTCAATTTTTGTACATCATGTTTATTACTTCACATGTTTCACAAAAAATGTCATTTTAAAGATTTATTTTTGTTCGATAAAGAGTGTCGTTTTATATTTTCAATGCAAAATTTTGAACAAAAATCCAGTTTTATCCTTATTGTGTTAGTGTATTAATTAAAGAGAGAAAATTTGTTTAAGGTATTAATAAAGGGTAATATTGAATTTTTAATATATGTGAAATATGTCAAAATGATTTTTTTGTGAAACGGAAGGAGTATATGTTTGTATGCATTTAATTGTACCTATTTCATTATCTTCCAATAAAAACGTTTTAATTTCTTTGAAAGAAAAACCAGTTAAAATTTTTTTTTATCGTTGAGTGAGATAGCTAACACATGAGTTGGAAACAAAATACGATAAGATGAATATAATAACATACAAAGTTAATGAGCTCAGCTCGGGATAAAGAGATTTCGGCCCAATAATGTTTGGATTATCACATCGCTTCTTTATTTTTGGTTCAGTGTATTTTAAATTTTGATTATCACTTAACCAGCCTTAATTTTTTTTTTTGTAATTGGTAAATTTACAATACATATAATATAATAATATTATGAGTGCGATTTGTAATTTAAAAAAAAAACCATTTATTATTTCCTTAATGTGATTACGTGATAGTGGCTGAAACTTTTTCTTTGTAGGAAATAGAATTTCAAAGCTGGCTAAATAGTGTTTCTGGAATCTTGTGGGACCCTATCACGCCTAAAATAATGCTTTTTTGAAAGGAAACTAATATACAAATTAGATAGTAGAAAAAATGTTTATTAAGTCAAACACTAGTTTTTGATGGATAATTGGCATACAAAGTTGCACCTGTCTTTTTTTTAATCAGATGCAAAAGTAGAGAAAACAAAAAAAAACAATTCAATCTTATATGCCATATATTATGACAAAGATGACAATTATATTGTTAAAAAGGTGTTACCTGATTCGAATTTTATCCAACGGGCGATGAAATTATACGATACACGTGGCAACATCTTAACAACACCTCAAACACTAACGAAGTAACGAGTAGTCCTCGGCATTCTGGTTCACGGATCAGGTTCAAATCAGTTTCTCGGTTTTTGGGTATTCAAAGTTGGAACAGATAGAATCCGTTTAGGACCCAGAAATTTGTTGGTTCGGCTCTGATCTTGTCGGGTTCGGATCGATTTTAAGATTTTAAATGAAACCTGATATGAAACTGAAATTAAATTTGGGTCGGTTCAGGTCAGTTTTAAACCAAAATTATCCTAAAAATGTATCTGAATAATTTGAAATAACCTGATATGTATATGCGATATATACATAATATGATATATTTGTAATTTTTTAGATATCAGATCAAGTTTCAGGTTATACCCAACCCGATCCAAAAACCGAATTAAATTGACACAATAACCGTTTAGATTTTACACACAAACCACAACTGAACCGAATCCAAGAATCCAATATTTTGGGTTCGGTTGGATCCGGCAGATCTGGGTTTTATGCCCAGCTCTACTTACGAGGCCTCCTGATATCAAAATCAACTTAGTAATGTAGCATGTAGATAACTAACAGGTCAAAGTCAACAAATTACGCGATCAATTGCATTAAATGTGTGTAGTATTGATACTGAAAAGCTTAATCACATCGCTAGACGACAAAACTTCAAAAACTTCCGTAATTGTTTCTCTTTTGTTGTTTTACCGACAAATATGGAAAATTAACTTTTTCATCGGAAGTGTTTGGTCCGACGACGTGACGGTAAATCCTCCACTGTCTTCGCTTAAGGACAACGGGGGTGAAATCTTTTTTAACTCTCTCTTTTTCTTTGCTTCTTACAATTTGGGGATATGATGACAAAAAACTCATTTATCTAGTAACTTCCGTAAGGTTTCTTATCCATTTAAATTAAAATGAGATTATTATTAGTTAAAAGAATTCAAGAAAGACAATGAGATTGAATTTTTTTTTTTTATATGTATAAAATGCATGGGAGTCCAGCAGAATCAAGATAGATACTTATCAGGAATGCGTAAAGTATGAATGAGAAAAGATGCTTTAATTATTTAGAAATGTAATTGCTTTATATACATGTATGATTAGTGAGATAATCAACTAACTAGTAAACTAATGACTTGTGTATAATAATAATACTTGAAAACACTCGAACCCCACAAGGATCGTCAAAATATTTCTTTTAGATGGCTCAAAAACTATTATTTTTTAAAATTTTCCCAAAATTCAAAAATATCCAAAGTGTTGAAAAGTTGTGAAAATCGATTAAAGAGAAGAAACAATAATAATAGTTGTTCTGAGAGAGAGAGAGAGAGAGAGAGAGGCTCCTTTGTCTCCTAAGAACCAAAGGAAAACCAAAAGAAGGTCGTAGCTTTCTTTCACACGAAATCTCACGAGCCGCCTTATTGTTCTTCTTCTTCTTCTTTCTCTGTCTCTTTCGAAAAAGAACAAAAACCACAGCAAAAAAAACCAGAGCTTTGTGAGAACGGAAGACCCAACGGCGTTTCTCTCCGGTGGAATCTCAGCCGTTGGATCTAACAAATCCGCCGTTTCCAGTGGAGGAGTTTAAATGAAAGTTTTTTTCTTTCTTTCTTTCTAATTTAACTTTTTTGGTTTAATAGTTATCAGAAAAGGTAGGTAGCGAAAAAGAAGGTTTTTACGAAAAGCAGATTGATTGACTGGTAGCTGAAGAACAACGGAGGAGAGAGAGAAAGAGAGAGAGTAAAAATAAAAAGGAGAGTGAGAAAAGATAAACCCTAAAGGTTGAAACTTGGTTGACGAAAATGAGCTGAGAAATTTCTTCATTTATTTCATTCTTACTTTACTTTTTCCTCTGGGTTACTTCAAGAATCAGTAGAGAGAAAAAAAAAAAGGTTCGATTTTTTTTTTTGACGATGCCGGTAGATTTAGATAACTCCTCCACAGTTTCCGGCGAGGCAAGTGTCTCATCCACCGGAAACCAAAACCCACTTCCAAAATCCGCCGGAAAGAAGAAACGAAACCTCCCTGGCATGCCCGGTAACTTAAAAATCCAAACTTTATGTATATCTCAAATTAGAATTTGTTTTTTCTTATTTCAATTTTGCTGATTTTGTTATGCTTTTTGTTTCGTTTCGTTTCAGATCCAGGCTCAGAAGTCGTAGCTTTGTCACCAAAAACATTACTAGCAACAAACAGATTCGTTTGCGAAATCTGCAACAAAGGATTCCAGAGAGACCAGAATCTGCAGCTTCACCGTCGAGGTCACAATCTACCATGGAAACTCAGGCAGAAATCGAGCAAAGAAGTTAGGAAAAAGGTTTACGTTTGTCCTGAGTTTAGCTGTGTTCATCACGACCCTTCACGCGCTCTAGGAGATCTCACCGGGATCAAGAAACACTTTTGTCGGAAACACGGCGAGAAGAAGTGGAAATGCGATAAATGCTCCAAGAAATACGCTGTTGTGTCCGATTGGAAAGCTCATTCGAAGATTTGTGGCACTAAAGAGTATAAATGCGATTGTGGTACTCTGTTTTCTAGGTAAAGTGCTTCGATTTTTTCAATCTCTAAATCTTTTAAAACTATAATCTCTGATTGTTCTTCTCGTCTAGGAGGGATAGCTTTATAACGCATAGAGCTTTCTGTGATGCTTTGGCTGAAGAAAGTGCGAGAAGCCATAATCATAGTAAGAAGCAGAATCCGGAAGTTTTGACCCGAAAGAAACAAGCACCGGACCCGAAATCTGTAGCCGCAGCTAATTCACCATCGTCTCCGAATCTTCTTCCTCCGGTGGAAACTCAGTCTGCTAAAATCAAATCTCCTCCGATTAAGCGATCAGGTAAAAGTAAAAAACTCTGTTATAGAATTCTAGATTAGCAAAATTTGGAATTTGGAATCCATTTTTGTCGCTATGTTTGCTTGTTTTTTTTCTTTCTAGTTTTAGAAGAAACGAAGAATGAGAAGTCTGTGTTAATGGTCGGTGATCTTGGAGTTTAGTAGGTTTTTGTCCGTAGCGTCGTATTATTTTATCTGTTACCTGATTAAGAACATAATTCGTATGGTAAGTTTTAGTGTTCTATATGGCTGATTGATTCTTTATGATAAAGAAATCAAAGATATGATTAATTTGCTTTTTTTTCTTTCCCCCAATTTTTCTATTGATTATATAAAAGAAAAGTCTCAAATTTTATACGGTTTTCCTTATGATTTTGCAGAATCCCCAAAAACCCCTCCTGAAATCTTGCAAGAAGCTCCAAAACACACCGGTTTAAACGTTACAAGAAACGGCGTTTTCGCAGGCTTATTCGAATCTTCATCAGCTTCTCCAAGCATATACACATCTTCTTCTTCATCACAGAGTCTATTTGCGCCATCCTCATCCATCGAACCCATCTCTTTGGGTCTCTCAACAAGTCATGGATCATCATTTCTCGGGTCAACCCGGTTCCCAACTCAGCCCGCAATGTCAGCAACCGCTCTGCTTCAAAAAGCAGCTCAAATGGGAGCAGCTTCTTCGGGAGGATCATTGCTTCGCGGGTTAGGCATAGTTTCATCGTCTTCACCTTCTATGGACTCAATAGTCCCTCATGGCTTAGGATTGGGACTGCCTTGTGGCGGCGAAAGCAGCTCGGGTTTGAAAGAGCTCATGATGGGGAACTCCTCCGTGTTTGGTCCGAAACAGACAACATTAGACTTTCTCGGATTAGGTAGAGCGGTTGGCAATGGCGGTGGTTCCGGAAACGGACTATCCGCTCTAGTTGGAGGAAGCGGCGGCATCGATGTGGCGGCGGCATTTGGATCAGGAGAGTTTTCAGTGAAAGACATTGGTAGAAGAACATCATAAGTACAGTAAGTTAATGTCTCAGAGATTGGAGTTTTCTATGTTCTTGTTCAATAGGTTTTAGTGTGAGTTGAATTAAGAGTACGTAGTTGTACACCAAAACAGGAAACTTCCATTTAAAAGAGAAGGTTTAAATTTAAATTATTTTGCAGATAAGTTTACTCTGATTAATTAATTTATATCTTATTCTTAAGCGCAAAGAAATAGTTAGTGAGGACTGATGATGATTGAATCTAAAAATTACGTGAGAATGCAGTAAAAATGGAATTGTTTTGTTTTCATTGCCTTAATCGGAATTGTATAGGGAGATGAGATTTACTTCTTTTAATAGAAACTCTTTCCAAATCATGAAGAGTTTTGGGACCCAATTGTTTTCGTTAGATTTCGGTCGAATATTGAAATTTTACCTTTCGATTTTTGACCACTGATTTGATTAGATATTCGATAGCAAAAAGAAAAAGAGATTCGACAATAGATATTTTTTTGCTGTTCCAATCGTATTGTAGGTCCATAATGATAAAATGATATCATGACATGACAAGACTGTTGGAGGTGGGCCTAGCACCCCCAATTAGTTAGACCCATCTTAGGAAAAGTCTCTCTTCAGCTCGGTCGCCGACCTGAATGCACTGCGCTCGTATCACCCGAGCCTCCGAGGACGCACCTCGGGTCCGGCCTGACACTTCACCAAAGCAGGAGTGTCAGAAGAGCAGAAGGCACGTGGGAGCTGGTAGAACAGTGCCCTACCCGCGTAGTGATACGGATTCGACTCGACGTCCCACCAACCCCGCAGAATGGACGAAGGAGGAAAGGACACGTGAAGAAGAGTTGGCGAAACAGTGCGCTGCTCTGCAACACGCCACGCCGAGCTCATCATGACCTCCCTCCTCGAAAGCCGGAACACGCCTCCTAGACCACCTTACCCGCGAAACAGGCCGAAGACGCCACGTGGGCCCGAGATCCCGGGGAGCAGGAAGTCAACTGCCAGTATAAATACCCCTCGATGTCATTAATGATCGATATAAAAAAATTTGGTATCTCACCTACCACAAGTTACCCGACCTCTCTCTCTTTGTAACAAGATAGCAATTTAGAACGCCGAACTGGACGTCATTCGGAACCAGTTCGTAACTCTAAATTGTTCACTTCACTTATCATCAATAAAAGAACACGGCCCACGGCCTCCCCAAAAAATATTCCCGACCTGCTTTTGATTGTGGTTAACTAGCTCTAATTAACGAAAATCTCACCTCTCATCTCCTAATCACCCCTTAATCTTCATTAGTGATCCCCGGGATCAACAAAGACCACTATTGTAACAAGAAATACAACATTAAATATTTAAAAATAATGAAAATAGAGGGTGTAATTTGGTTTATCTTTTTAAAAAAATAATCTAAAGACTATCAAAGAATAAACAGAAAATTTGTTGCTCTATTAAAATAAATAGAATTCGAAAGCGTTTTGGACAAGATTTTCGAGATGTAAACTGGATTAATATTTCGATTCTCATGAGAGATTTACAAGAATAAGAACAAATAAAAGATAACTGTTTGAGTCTAAAACTAAATTGTAGTTGAGAGTAGTGTAGAGAGTTGGAATCTAGTCTTTAGCTCCTTGCTCTTGTCCTTGTTTTATACTCCGATATCGTGTTTAACGCCTCCATTTACTCCGCCTGATTCGCCATGAATGGTTTTTAAGTCTGAGGCTCTGACCGTTACTTTTAGGCGGCTTAACTCATCGGGTTGAACGAGTCTTTAGTCCCAACAGAATTGACTAATAATTATGTATTTAATCCCTTTTGACCGTAGATGTGTACTCCGATGGGCCTTTCAGCTCGGCCCGTCACCTCGTTACTAATTTGATCTCATTTGGCTTCTTTGACTTCACCAAACCTTTTTACCGTAAGTTTACCGTGCCCAATTTATTAGGCCAGGATTTTGACCCCAAAACCACTAAAAACCGTTTGTGGAAGCCTCCTTAATCAAGTGATTGATTTAAGAGTAACATTTATTGATTCAAAGTTAGTAACTCGCAAAATCGCGACACGTGTCGAGTTAATCAATTAAATTTTGATATGTGTAAAAACATTATCAATTAGATTTTGACACATAATATATTTATATATATATATATAGGATTTAACAATAAAGAGAAAAAATATAATCTAGACTTAATCATAAAATTAAAGTTAGCACAAAAAAGGAAAATAAATGTTGCTTTTAGATTAAGAAATTTTTTCTTAAAGTTTTTTTTTATTTAATAATAAAGGAAAAATATAATTTAGACTTAATCCTCAAAGTAAAGTTAGCAAAAAAAAAGGAAAATAAAAGTTGTTTTTAAATAAAGAAAAATTATCTTAGAGTTTTTTTTTAAAATGAAAAAAAAAATTCATGTTTATAATAAAGTAATTAAACAATAGAGTGACATCCTAAAAATGAAAGTAAACAAAGAAAAATTAAACCAACAAATATCATAAAACCTAAAGTTAAAAAAAGGATAAAAGCTAAAGTTTCAAAAAATAAATATAAAATTTTCTATTTTGATTAAGGAAATTAAAAAAAAAGAATACAATCCTAGAAAGAAAAGAAATTCTAATTCCTCACCTCTATATAACCAATTTGATAGTTTCTCAATTTTACAACAAAAAACTTCGTTATATACACCCGCTACACCCGAGGTAATCTTCTGTGCAATCGAAATTATGATGTCTGTTATAAAATATCTTCGTTACATACACCGCTTCACATATTTTTCGTTATCTACATCCAAAATTATGTTATACGTTATCTAAAATAAAAGCTAAATTATGTTGTACATTATCGAAATTATGTTAGAGGAAATTGTGATTCGTTATGTACATAAGTAAGATTAATAGAAATCAAATAGATTAGTACGTATTAATCGCTTGATAACTAAAAATCAAAGTTAAAAAACAATTAAATCGATTAATAAAAAACTTAAAAATTCTAAAAAGTCAAAGTTAAAAATTTAATCTTAAAAGATAAAGTTACTAAAAATATAAAATTTAAAAGTTAAAAATAAAATTTATCCTAAAAGACAAAATTAATATATATAAAAAAACATTCATTAGTTTTTCCATTTAGATTAAGGAAATTAATCATAAAAGAAAAAGAATTATAATTTCTCACCTTTATATAAACCACAATTTGGTATTGTGTCAATTACCCACCAAAATTTTAAAAGTCCAATAATTCTGTTTGTGGAAGCCTTTTGACCGTAGATGTGTACTCCTTTTTGACCGTAGATGTGTACTCCGATGGGCCTTTCAGCTCGGCCCGTCACCTCGTTACTAATTTGATCTCGTTTGGCTTCTTTGACTTCACCAGACCTTTTTACCGTAAGTTTACTGTGCCCAATTTATCAGGCCATGATTTTGACCCCAAAACCACTAAAAACTATTTAAAAACTGTTTGTGGAAGCCTCCTTAATCAAGTGATTGATTTAAGGGTTAATTAATGATTCTACACCAGGAGGATGAGTTTCGATTCCAAAAAATGTGATTTCTGCAGGTTAAAATAGGCAAGCTTAAAAAAAGGAAATCATCAATGTGATGCAAGAAAAGTCATTCGCTGTGGTCCCAATCTGCGTGAATTCATTGTGGAACGAATATATTGTCAGTTGAAAAATTATCATTATAATTATCCTCCTAATTTATTATAAAAATTTGATTAAAAAAAAAAATCTCTAATACGAACATATAAATACGCTATAATTTATAAAATATATTTACAAGTTACGATATCAAAAACCGTTTCTTCTCTCTCTCTCATGCGATCGAAAAGACGATTTCTCTCCGGCCAGATTAATTTCTTCACACACCGATTTATCTCAGACCAGATATTTCTACGCCGGAAAGGACAACACGGCGGCTCTGGCGTCGGTCGGTGTACTCTTCCTTTTTTCTCTGTTTTTGATTCTTTGAATTTTATGGCAACGAGAGAGACAGAACATTTATTGTTTCTCTCTTCCTTCTTTGTGTATTTATGTTGGTTCTCAGTAACCACTCTTCCTCTCCTCCTTGGAGTTTCCTTCCGGTACCCATCATGGTGGTGTTGCCGGCGATTTATATATGAGATCGTTTGGAATTACTTGAATCAAATAACCCAATTTGATCCAAGTTTGAAGCGATGGTTTCAACGAAAGTTACTACCCACCATTTTATGGTTTGGATATGTCATTTGGATTTTCGATCCGGGGATTGAAGTGAATATGGTCAACAAAGATGATAAACAACGTATTTGGGATTTTAGTTCGATTCTTATCAGTGATTTTACTCTGTTAGATATGGCATTTCTATGGAAACAACCACCATAGAAACCGCCATGGAGGGTACGAGGGTTTGGAGCGGAAGACGTATTTTCTTTGTGGTATTGCGACATTCGTACAGTCGTTGAAAATTGGCAATCTCAGGTATTATTTCTATCGAAAGAATCAATAAATTGGGTTCTTATTAGAAGAATATTTTTAGTTTTTACTTGAGGATGTGTCAATGTAATACATCATGAGAAATTTTTTATAATAGCCAAATATCGCATCAGATCGAATGTGAATATGAAGAAGAGAGGTGTGTACATTCTTTCATCGAGTAGAACTTCTCGGATAAAATGATCGCTAAATTTCATTTTCGTTGTTTTATTGATTGTAATTTTTTATTTTATGTATTACTAGATAAGTACCCGCATATATGAGGGTTTGTAATTTAATATTTTATAGCATGTGATAAAAAAAATTAAAGTTAAAAAATAGAAAACAATATTAGATCACACGTTAAAATATATAATACATTAGAAACAAAGTTTACAATAAAATAAATATATACCTTGAAAGAAAAATTTGGTGAAAAGATGAAGTAAATAGCGTTGGATACGATTATTGGATTTTTAATTTTTGTTGTTGTCTAATTGACATACTACCAAATTGCGGTTTATATAGAGATGAAAATTTAGAATTCTTTTCTTTTATGATTAATTTCCTTAATCTAAAAAGAAAAATTAAGGAATATTTTTTCCTTTTTATATTATTTCACCTTTTATATTATTTTTAAACTTTTTAATTTTATTTTTAGTAACTTTATCTTTTAATATTATGAATCGGTTATTAAATTTTCAGAATTTTTAAGTTTTCTTATTAATTGATTTAAATGTTTTCCAACTTTGACTTGACAAAAGTCGCGATCATGTTAATTAACAATTTTGAAACATTCAATTTTATATAATAATATTTTCTTATTCTAAACTGAAATATTATTTTTCATTTTTTTATATTATTTTGTCTTTTATTACTTTTTTTTTATTATTGTTATCTATTATTTAATTTATTTATTCTAATCTGAAATATGGTTTTTCCTTTTTTTTTAACTTTCTTTTTTATTTATAGTTTTTGTTTAATTTCTTTAATCTAAACATACCTAATATTTTTTCTTTTTACCTTTTAGGATTAATAAATGATTATAAATTTTACTTTTATTGTTAATATTATGTGTCAAAATCTAATTGGAAGTTTTTAATACATGTGTCAAAATCTAAGCGATTAATTTGACATGTGTCGCGATCTTGTGAGTTAGCAAATTTGAAACATTATCTTAATCAAAATAGAAAATTTTGTATCTCATTTTTTAAAACTTTTGCTTTTATCCTTTTTTTTTTTTTAAATTTAGCTTTTAAGATATTTGTTGGTTTAATTTTTATTTGTTTACTTTCTTTTTTACGATGTCAATATATTGTTTAATTGTTTTATTATAAACATTATTTTTTTTTCATTTTTTGAAAAAAATTTAAGATAAATTTCATTAACTAAAAACAACTTTTTTTTTTGCTAACTTTACTATTAGGATTAAGTCTAGATTATATTTTTTTCTTTTATTGTTAATATTATGTGTCAAAATCTAGTTATTTTTTTACACGTGTCAAAATCTAATGGATTAACTCGACACGTGTTGCGATCTTGCGAGTGACTAACATTGAATCATTCTCCTATATATATTTACTAGATAAGTACCCGCATATATGCGGATTTGTAATTTTATATTTTATAACCCATTAAAAACAACTAAAGACGAAAAAATGGAAATCAAAATTAGATCACCCGTGAAAATATATAATACATAAATTTAGAAACAAAGTTTACGATGAAATAAATCTATAAATTTAAAGAAAAATTTGGTGAAAAGATGCAGTAAATAGCTTTGGATATATTGGACTTTTAAAATTTTGGTGGGTAATTGACACACTACCAAATTATGGTTTATATAAAGGTGAGAAATTATGATTCTTTTTCTTTTATGATTAATTTCCTTAATCTAAATGAAAAAACTAATGAATATTTTTTTTATATATTAATTTTGCCTTTTAGGATACATTTTATTTTTTAACTTTTTAACTTTATGTTTTTAGTAACTTTATCTTTTAAGATTAAATTTTTAACTTTGACTTTTTAGAATTTTTAAGTTTTTATTAATCTATTTAATTGTTTTTTTAACTTTGATTTTTAGTTATCAAGCGATTAATACGTACTAATCTATTTGATTTCTATTAATCTTGCTTATGTACATAACGAAGCATAATTTCCTCTAACATAATTACGATAACGTACAACATAATTTAGCTTTTATTTTAGATAACGTATAACATAATTTTGGATGTAGATAACGAAAAATATGCGAAGTGGTATATATAACGAAGATATTTTATAACATACATCATAATTTCGATTGCACAGAAGATTACCTCAGGTGTAGCTTATGTGTAACGGGTGTATATAACGAATTTTGTTTTGTTGTAAAATTGAGAAACTATCAAATTGGTTATATAGAGGTGATGAATTGGAATTTCTTTTCTTTTTAGGATTGTATTCCTTTTTTTTTAATTTTCTTAATCAAAATAAAAAATTCTGTATTTCCTTTTTTAAACTTTTGCTTTTATCCTTTTTTAACTTTAGGTTTTATGATATTTGTTGGTTTAATTTTTCTTTGTTTACTTTCATTTTTAGGATGTCAATCTATTGTTTAATTGCTTTATTATAAACATGATTTTTTTTTTCATTTAAAAAAAAAACTCTAAGATAAGTTTTCTTAATTTAAAAGAAACTTTTATTTTCCATTTTTTTTTGCTAACTTTACTTTAAGGATTAAGTCTAGATTATATTTTTTCATTTATTATTAAATAAAAAAACTTTTAGAAAAATTTTCTTAATCTAAAAGCAACATTTATTTTCCTTTTCTGTGCTAACTTCAATTTTATGATTAAGTCTAGATTATATATTTTTTTCCTTTATTGTTAAATCCTATATATATATATATATATAGAGATATTATGTGTCAAAACCTAATTGATAATGTTTTTACATATGTCATAATCTAATTGATTAACTCGACACTTGTCGTGATCTTGCGAGTTACTAACTTTGAATCATTCTCCTTTATATATATAGATAGATAGATGTTTGTTTATGTAATTTTTCTATTTGTATCATCCGTGATTTTGCTGATTAATATAATATAAGTTGATAAAAAGATTATAATTCGAAAGCCCAATTACCTCTTCGAAAGCCCAATTACCTCTAAGTAGGCCCAAACATATAAATACTACTAAATTAACTACTTAGAGGCCCATGGTTCAAATCAAATTGATAAATTTCAAAGCTCGGTTAGACTGTAAATTGTTTCTTTATAAAACCAAACCGACGATAATGAAAAGTTTTTTTTTTATAAATTGAATAGAACCAATGTCCAAAACATACACCACGAAACATAGCAAACGACGAACGAAAACAATCCCCTTTTACACAAAGGTAAAAGGGTCGCTCGTGATAAAACAAAACAATTTATGTGGTCTAGTGGTAGATAAGACCTGAGAATTCGTTAATTCGCTTTCTCACGGGTTCGAACCTTTCGGGAAACAAAAATCACATTTGTGTGAGAAGTTTAGGACTGAGCCAAATGCCATGACAGTTTATATGATAGTTCAATAACAAGCGATTTGGCTACCCCTATAACATTAGTTGGAAGGCATTCCAAACTCGGAATATGCGGGGTGGTGACCCATTTGGATTTCATGGCCCGTTGACCCGAGCCTAGCTCGGAGCTCATGGTGTCCGTTGAACCTGGGAATAGTCCACTCTGTAGCACCTCGGTGCGTTCTTACCGAGACTGATCGGATCAGTTGATAGAGAATATTAAAAAAAAAAAAAAAATTAAAACCCAATACGACATAAGATTGTCTTCAATCTTCCACTTTAACACTTCGGGCTGTGAGATAACGGACTTCAGTTAACTCACAATTTGGGCTAGTTATTAGGTCTTAAAAAGTTTATATAGTTTTTATTATTATTATAAATACATGTGTACAATTCAAGGAATACGTAATTCCGAGTCTCGAAGATTCCGATCGTCTTGGAGGCGGCTCGTAAAGCATGAGTGATCTTCATATTGTAAACCACATCAGAAGTGTTTTCTGTTTCTTTATAGTGGATGTTGTAGATTCTGGATCCACCCCATACGTAGCGGTTAGAGACTGTGAACTGGGTAAACAAATTCTTGTGTTTTTAAATTTATAAATCAAAGATAGATTTGGAATACGATTAAAGTTTAAATCCTAACACGGACAATTGAAAACACTTCTTTATTACAGTGAAACTGATATATACCTATTGGTCTCTTTTGCCATTCTTTGATGCTTCGTGATACATTAACTAAATCACTGCCTATATATATGATGTATTTGTATACATGGATCATATGGTAATCAAATATATATGTTTCATGATACAACTAAAAAATAATGACCATGCCATATAGTTTAGTAGTTTGTACTAGTGTTATTACTATGTTATTATATCTAAATTCAAACTTTATAGAATGCATGTTATTGTAAAAAAAAAAACGTGATTGACGGAAAACGATAATAATAACAATTTAATATAATATATAGCCAACGTTCGTGATGGTTAACGGTTGCAAATGAAATAGCATGGCGATATATTATATTTTTGTTAAAAAAAGTATATCTAATTAGTCGGAATGTACAAAAGACCACTCTATGTCTGTCAAACAAGAGATCTAATTTATATTCTCTCTGTTTCTTCTTCTGATTCAATTCAATGATAAAACGAACCATAGTCCAAAACATACACCACAAAATAGAGCTAACAAGGAAATATATATATCAGAACCCTAATTTACATAGATCATGATGCAATCAATAAATAAAACCTAATGCGATATAAAATTGTCTTCGATCTTCCATTTTAACGCTTCACACAGTTAAATAAGGTCCTTTAGTTCATGAAATGAATATATATCTATTGGTCTCTTTTTCCATTTGTGATGCTTCGAGATACATTATTTAAATCACTGCATACATGATATTTTTTTCTTGGTTTAGTATATATGATGTTGTTCATATTTATTTAAGTACGTTTTATGATATAACTAAAAAAGAATAACGATTGTTGGATAAAATAAAAGGTGAATTAAATAAGTAGACTCAGATAAAAAAATATTTAGGTAAGTACCGTTCAATAAATTGATATTAGTTTTGGAAAAAGTAATGTGCATATTATGACCAAAATACCCCTATAAATATTGAAAACGAGAAAGTGGATTGCAGGGGACACAACATTTAATGCTCGAGAAATATCCATGCATCTAATTTCCAAGTTATTGAGGGTCCTGCATTACAATAACCCTTGTGTTTTTTTTATACATATCTATTTAATTATCACGATAACCTATATTAAACTCATATTTGATTATCAAGATAACTCATATTTATTGATATCTATTTGATTATCAAGATAAATCATATTGATAATTCTTATTATCAAGATAACTCATATTTGATCATAGATATTTATTCGATTATCAAGATAACTCGCATCAATAACTTTTATTATCAAGATAACTCATATTTGATTATAGATATCTATTTGATTATCAAGATAACTCATATTGATAATTCATATTATTAAGATAACTCATATTTGATTATGAATTATCTATTACATTATCAAGATAACTCATATTATCAGAGTTGTGTTAACACGAGTCTGAGATGTTTCCGTTGTTCGCCAGTCCTCCATAGATTTCGATGATGACATGTATAATATATTAACAGTTTAAGGGGAATTATAGCACCGTCACCACCACGGCCATCAACTTCTTCACCGACGTCTTCTTCACCACCACCATCTTTTGGTTTTGTCGGTGGAAACTGAATCGAAACCTATATATGAGCCTCGCCATCCTCGCTCAACTCCTCTGGCTAATCTTCCCGCCACAAATTGAGGATTTACTCGAACTCCGTTGAGCTCTTCACCGGCGGCGAACAGTCGATTGGGTAGTTCTAGATCAGTCATCTGAAGAAAAAAAATGAAGAAATGAGACATCAGCGTTAGAGATCAGAGGAGGTTGAGTATCACGACGGGAAGAAGAAGAAGAAGAGAAAATTTGTTTGACGGCAAATTGAAAAAAGATGGACTGTAACAGCGAAGGAGGCAACAAGGTTTTTTATGATTTTATTTTATTTTAATTTTCCAATTTGAAATTAAAAATAGAATAATTGAACAAATGCTCTTCTGACATAAACCCAAAATTGAAACTCTCTCTCCTCATCAATATTAGCTATGCGATAAATAAAGTAGGGGTTAAATTGATATTTCATATGCCAATAGTTACAAGTAATTAACAATGACCTTTTTACAAAACTAATTTCCAATTTATTGAAGGCCCTGCACCGGTAATACTCTAAAATAAACCCACTATTTGATTATGTATATATTGGTATTGCCACGTCAGTTATTATCTTTATGGAACTAACATTTAACAAAGACACGTCATTCCTAATTCAGAGGAAATCAGGGCTTGACATGGACCTATAAATAGAAGTCTAAAATAGAGAGTAGAGGAAACAAAAAAAACCCTAGAGAACCGATTCCAAAGGGCTAACGATGATCGAAGATTCGACACACGATTCACAACCGTTGAGCAGTTTTGATTCGATAAACTGTAATTTAAAGCGATGTTGTTTGAAGATTATTCATGAATAAAGAGATATTATCTTCTGTCGATCCGTAGAACTGTTTTGATTCGAACGAGTTAAAATTTGCCCAAACATCGATCATGGCATATAGTTTACTGGTTTGTATTAGTGTTATCGTTGTATCGAGCACTATACTTGAATTTAAACCTTGAACTGCATGTTTTTTTAGGGATCCAGCTTTTTTTAACGCCCAGGACCGGCCCTGAAATTTTGGGGGCCAAAGACCAATTTTAAAGTTTTTTATTTTTTTGGGCTAAAAAATGAAGAAAAAAAGTTTGGGGGCCAAAAAATGAAAAAAAAAAAAATTTGGGGGCTAAACAAATGAAAAAAAAACTGGGGCCAAGGCAAATGTTTCAATGGGCTTGGCCCAGGGCCGGCCCTGTTAACGCCCGACTAATTCTCCTAGGATGAGTTTAACCGTCAAGTAGCCTACTCACCGGACTTCCAAATGGGTGTAAAGTATGACACCATTTAGACTGGTAAAATTGGAGTAGTTAGATTGGATACGGGGAATCAGTCCTTAGCCTAAATTAACATGACAACTTTTTTACAATTGGGAACCAATAGCCCACTACTACGTTGTTGTAAAATGCATGTTACCGAAAAACAAACAAAAATTATATGATTGTCAGAAAAAGATAACAGTAGCAACTTGATAGAATATATAGCCAAGGTTCACGTAAATGATATGCTATTTTAGTATCAACGTATGGCAAGATCACTTCAAAAGTTATCCAAGTTTATGTTTGTCAAACAAGAGAGCTAAATTCAAGTATTTAAAAAAAAAAATTAATTCAACGACAAAGAGAACCATAATCCAAAACATACACAACGGACTAGAGAAAACGAGAAAAGAACAAAACATAACGGTTTGGGAAGTTGAGGAAACAAAACTCATTCATTGATGCATCCGTAAACATCCAAAAATCTCAGTCAACTAAAGTTGGAAAGCTGGCCAAGCCGAAGGTTTTTGAACTACTCCAATAAATATAGTGTGATACTAAAAGACTACAAATACAGTTTACACAATAGATTAGTATATAATTAAACTGTTGAAATTTGAAACTACAGTTAAAATTTTAAATATAATTTATACAGTAATTAATATACATATACATCCCTAACCAATCGTACGTGTACCATAAATCTGTATTACGATGATTATCATTCAGATTTAAAATGTTAAATTCATCCAAATCTACCTGAGATTCATTCAATGGATAACAATAAAACATCGATATAGTTGAAATTTCATTGAAAAGAAAAATGGCAATGCATTGCTTTTTTTTTTTTTTTATAACAACAAGAACAACAAAAAAACAACAAGGAAAAAAGAACAAAACCCAAAAATAACAAACAAACACTGACAAAAGTTTCAGTCTTGTCTTATTGTTTCAACTTCCTATGGGTTTTGTAATGAAAGAAGCTCAAAACCCATTTTTTCCAACCTTTATGGAAAACATAAAAGTTGGTCATGGCTTGTACAAACAAGCCCTGAACATCTTGAAGAAAGGGCGTATCAAATTCATCACTTTCTTCTTCATCTTCTTCTTCTCTTTAGGTCTCACCTCCTGGAAAGGGCGTATTAAATTCATCACTTTCTTCTTCATATTCTTCTTCTCCTTAGGTCTCACCTCATGGCTCGTTGAACCCTCATCCATTGAATCATCCATTGAATCGTCCATTGAATCGTCCATTGAATCGAAATCATTATCGTGGATTATTACTGTTGCATTACAACTACTACTGTCGTCATCTGAGCCCAAACTGCTTAGCAAGTGTTTCAATAAGACAATAATCTCCTTAAACTCAGGACGTGCGTTCGAGTCCTCTGCCCAACAAAATTCCAGAATGGCGACAATTTCATCCGGAATATCCCTAACGCTTGGCCTCTCATTCTTTAAGAAAAGAATATACATCGCATTTTCAAAATCTCCTCCATTTTTAAGAGAGTTTCCGGGTAAAAAAATGTTGATTTTGTGAGTTTTTACCTGGCTGACAAAATAAGGCACACATATTTGATACATTCCACTGAATGGTTGTTTGTTAGTAAGCAACTCCCAGAAAACTATGGCGAAGCTGTAAACATCAGCTTTGTGATCATAATGCTTTTTCTCCCCTCTTCTGAGCGGTTCACGGCTAAATACCTGGATACAAAACATAAAAAAATTCATTTATATATGTTTCTATGAGTCATAGTGTCGAAGATTGAGCTCAGAGATTCACCTCAGGAGCCATCTGTAAGTGCCAGCCTCACTAGTCATACAACCCACAGTCTCCTCTCTTGCAAGTCCAAAATCAGCTAACTTCACTTGTGTCAGACCACTTGTTGGCAACACATTCCCTAGACATAGAGAGAAAAATCTCAATTTGTTTCTTTACAACATAGAGTATGCAAATATTGGAGCATATTTTACTTGGCTTTAGATCTCGGTGAATGATGCCATTTGAGTGCAGATACTCCAAGGCTCGAGAAATATCCAAAGCAAAGCTTAATGACATCTTCAGATCAAGAGGGGTTGGACGAGAGTCCCACAAGAACTTCTGAAGACTACAGCCTTTGAGGAGTTCGGTAACAATCATCAATTGTGGCTCTATGCAAGCTCCAAAAAACTGTCAATTCATCAAAACCCATGTTTACTCATCATTATTTATAACATATGATTGAAATCACCAAAATATCTTCTTCCTCTTTTTCATTTTTTACCTTAACAATGTTATTATGATTAATGTTGGATAGGGACATCACTTCCTTTTGAAACTTTTCCTTGTGCTGTTTGCTTACAACAGCTGTTCTACTTGGCTGCACTATCTTCACCGCCACATGAATTTGGTTTTTGAATCTATAAATCATTAAAGAGATCATATGAAAAAACCTCGGAATATCCGAATGTTTGAGGTAATTAGATGTTAATCAAAAACAGTGATTAGCCAGAAACTTCATTCTTGTGCTACTGATTAAGATATTGTCATTAACGGTTTCTATGAAAAAAAACATTAGATTCACATAAACTTGTGGAGTAGATCTAATTGAATACATATTTGACAAAGATTATAATATATCTTTAGTTTGCCTCACGACATTAGCCAAAACTTCACTTACTGCTTCAATGAAAACTTCACAATGGTTTGTTCATTTTCAATTAGCAAAGGAATCCTAAAACTCATACGCTAAAAAGTTTAGCCCTAAATTATTTAGGAACACTCTAAACTCAAAATTAAATCATATATCATAAAGTTTAGCCCTAAACTTGTGGAGTAGATCTAATTGAATACATATTTGACAAAGATTATGATATATCTTTAGTTTGCCTCACGACATTAATTAGCCAAAACTTCACTTACTGCTTCAATGAAAATTTCACAATGGTTTGTTCATTTTCAATCAGCACAGGAATCCTAAAACTCATACGCTAAAAAGTTTAGCCCTAAATTATTTAGGAACATTCTAAACTCAAAATTAAATCAAAATGGAAGAAAGAAAATAAAGAACAAGCAAAAATAAAAGAGCAACATTTATTCTTTAACAAAAAAAAAGTTGGTAACATTAATTAATTAAACACATTTAATTAATAAAATAAAGAAAAATAAATCTTAGAGAGAAAAAGAGAGAGAGAGAGATGAAACACACAAGCCTTTGTACACGATGGAGTAGGCTCCTTCTCCGATCATCTCTCCCATCACGATATCGTTTGGGTCGAGTAGCAATTCTTTTCTGATATTAAAATCGAAATGATTGTCAACAAACTCATCGCCGTCAAAGTGAGACGATGAGAAGGTAAAAGCGTAGTTTGAGTAAGGCGTCATCGCCGAAGCAACTGCCATTGTTGGAGTTCGTTGGAACATTTGACCTCTCATTTCTGAAGACTGTAAGTGAGTGAGGAAGAAGAAGATGACATGAAGACTATTTATATTACTGCAAAGTTTGGGGGGTATTTATGTAATTTCAAAACGTTTTTTTCAGAGATGTGTATGTTTTAAGAAAATGGACGCTCCAGTCTGGCTGGATGAGAGGTAGAAAAGTGAAACTTTGTTTTATGTATTAACTCACAATTATAAGTCATTAATTTGAATTCAAGTGTTTATCTATGTATCTAATCTCTTTAAGCAATTTGTTTTAATAGATATATGTGTCCAAATTTATGTGGCCTATAATATATACAAATGTGTCTCTTTTGGAAAACAATTATATTCATGGTGTACAAATGGTATAGGGCAAAAAAGCAAAGAAAAATCATTTAAAGTAACAATAAATAAATAAAAACATGTATTCCGTTTTTGGTTTCATGATAATATTTAAGTGTTCAGTTTCTGACCAAATTTATTACATGAAAATATTTTTTAAGAATAAAATAAATTAATATGTATATTTTTTTCTAATTTTACAAATGGTATGTCACAAAAACAAAATCAATTAAATGAAAAAAAAATGTATTCCGTTTCAGTTTCTGGGTAATGTTTAGGTGTTCAGTTTCTAACCAATTTGTTACATGAAAAATTGTTTTACAAAAAATATTATATATTTTTCAAAACAATTTTATCATCTGAATTTTTTTTTATTACAAATTAGAAAAACAATGACAAATACAATTTTTCAACTGACAATTTATCCTTTTTTAACGCTTTTATTGATGAATCCAGAGACAAAGTATCAAATAAGGATGCCAGTAGGCATCTTACAAAACTGAAAGCAAACCTTCGATTAAACAATCGGAGAGGAGGAAAAACAAAATTGGCAGAAAATTGGGATGCCAAAAACTTGCAGAGCTTACATAGCCGAAGCTTCAGATTGAATGAGCTGATGCAACCAAGATGGGCCACCGCGAGCAACATAGGATTGGCTTCTCAGATCACGGGTCACGCTCGACGCTATGGAGATCGCTACCTAATTACAACTTTTCGGTGAATAGTCTAGACTCCAGAAGTCAAAAGCTCGAAGAAGACCAAAAATGGTATCCAAGAGATGGGAATGCGACGCAAACCTCTGGGGATGCAAAAGGGCATCTCTTGCCTGAGTGAAAGAGGACTCAAAAATAACCATTTTCTGTTTCATATTCTTGAGAGATTCCACTGCCCATAGGATTGACAGCAACTCTGCTTCTAACGAAGAAGAAACCCAAGAGTAGGAACGACGACTGTGAAAAATGGTCTCACCTCTACAATTACGGACTAACCATGAAGTGCTACAAATAATCTCAGTAGAAAACCAAGAAGAGCCAATATTGCATTTTAATACAGAAGCAGGGGGTTTACGCCATAGGGTAGTACAAATAGGATTCAGAGGAGGAATTATCACCACTTCATCGATACAACCATTCAAATTAAGCCAAATCCCTGCATATTCTAACGCTAAAGCACAAATCGAGGCTGGGCTAAGCTTAGTCCTCTCAAAGATTAAGGCATTATGGGCCTTCCAAAGGTGCCAGAGGATCCAGGGGAAAGCTAGGCGGATATTCTTTGCTAAAAATTGTTTCTTACCACAGGACAAGAGGTAGTGGAGATTTAAGAAAACATAGTTAGCCGAGAAACCGTGTTGAGGGGCAGGGAACCGAGAAAGCTTCCACACTTCACATGCAACAGGGCATAAGAAAAGCACATGACAAATACTCTCTGGTTCCAAATTGCAAGCCTTACAAGTAGGATCTAGTTGAATACCTCGAGTTAGTAATCTTTCTGAAACGGCCAGCGCACCCGCCAATACTTTCCAAAGAAAATGCTTAATCTTAGGCAAGGTTTTGACCTTCCATAAGTTCTTCCATAGCTGTTTCTCAATGGGAGGCAGAGTGTTTGCGGGGGGAGCCTGTAAAGCTTGAATCTGATCCAACAATCGATAACCGCTTTGCGAGGAGGACGGGGAAGGTCTCCCAAGATCCAGTTATCCGCCCAAACATGAGTATCACGACCATCACCAACGGCTTTAAGGAGCCCTTGTTTCAAAATTTCTCTTCCATGGAGGATACTCCGCCACGCATAAGAAGGCCGTGAACCAACGTTACACTCAAGAAAAGACGTTCGCCTAAAGTAGCGATGTTTTAATATCTGAGCTAACAAGGAGTCCAGACGATTCCAAATTCTCCAAGCTTGTTTCCCGAGGAGAGCTTGGTTGAAGTTGGTAATGTCATGAAATCCCAACCCGCCTTCTTCCTTATTCTTACAGAGTTTAGACCAAGCCACCCATGCGATTTTCCTATGATCAGAGTTGTTGCTCCACCAAAACTCAGTTAAAGTTTCTCACACAAACCCTTAGGGAGTTTAAAGCACTGCATCGCTAATACCGGAAGCGCCAAACCAGCTGATTTAAGCAAAATCTCCTTGTCCCCCGGAGATAAAGATTTAGCAAACCACCCATTAACTCGTTTTTGAAGCTTCTCTTGAATAAAGTTAAGGAGCTTCCGCTTCGAGCCGCTAAAACATTCCGGCAAACCAAGATAGGATTCTTCACCACCTTCTTTATCAATTTCCAGTACTCGTTTCACTTCTGATTTTACCGTATCCGTAACCTTAGAAGCAAATATAACAGAGGATTTCAATGTGTTGATGAGCTGGCCTGAGGCGTCTCCATATAACTTTAAACATGACTTAATCTCTGATGCTTTCTCTGGAGAAGCTTTACACATGAGTAGGCTGTCATCTGCAAACAAAAGATGATGAACCGATGGACCATGGGAGCCGAGAGATATGCCGTGTAACCTACCATCAGCCTCACTCTGGTTGAGACAGTTGACCAAAGCCTCCGCACACAAGATGAACAAGAATGGAGAAAGCGGGTCTCCTTGTCGAATCCCTCGTTATGGCTTAATAAAACAGTGTGGTCTACCATTGAGAAGGACTGTATAAGTGACTGTGTTAACACATGACATTACCCAACGAATCCAAACATGATCAAACCCCATCTTTTCTAATAAGGTCTCTAAGAAGCACCATTCCACTCGGTCATAAGTTTTTGACATGTCTATTTTAATAGCCATAAAGTCCTCAACCACCGCAGCATTAGTCCGCAGACCGTGAACCATCTCATGAGCTATGATTATGTTGTCGGAGATGAGATGGCCCGATACAAAGGCTCCTTGAGTATCCGAGATGATGTCTGGCAAAATGCGCATGAGTCTCCCACATAAGATCTTAGAAATAATCTTATATTGGACAGAACATAGACTAATCGGTCTCAAGTCTTTCATCACAGTTGGATTAGGGACTTTCGGTAACAAGCTGATTTTCGTATGATTGCAGCCCTCCGGGAGAAATGATGTCTGAAAAAAATTCGTTATTTCACGAGTAACTGCATGCCCAACTATGTGCCAAAAATTTTGGTAGAAAATTACAGTTAATCCATCTTCTCCAGGGGCACTACTTCCTTTAACCGCAAAGGCTGCTTGTTTAATCTCTTCATCAGAGACTTTAGACACAATAATAGAATTCATTGCCGGGGAGACTCTACTTGTAAAGCCTTCGAAAAGGGACTCCATATCGAAGGGATTGGAGCTCATGAAGAGATCGTTGAAATATTCCACCGCCACTGATCCTTTCGATCCTTCATTAAATTGTTCAGTACCCGTTTCATCCTTAAGAATCCCAATATGATTTTGAAGCTTTTTCCCTTTGACGCTATTATGAAAGAATTTTGTGTTACGGTCCCCCACCGTGAGCCATTGGTTTTTACTGCGCTGTTTCCAGAAAATCTCCTCTTCCCTGTGAGCGCCTGCTAAATCACGTTTTAGACAAAGCATCCTGGAATTATCCGGAGCTAGTTTCGCAATCTCCAGCTCCAAATTCCTTTCCAGACGCTGAATGTGTGTCAGAGAATTCAGCCCAGAAGCATTCTTCCACTTCGATAAACCCCGACGACATCTACTGATTCTATCCAACAAGGAAACATGGTTCTGCGTAGAATCATCACCCCAAGCTTCACGTACGACCTCTTCAACACCCTATTTTCCAATCATTCTTTTATAAAAAAAGAATCTACCTCGATTGGGATCATCACTTTCCAGCGCAAAACTGAGTCTAATCGGCCGATGATCAGAAGCCCTCATATCGAAATATTCCAGTTGCGATCGGGGAAATAACCGAAACCATTCATCATTCCCGAAGCTTCTATCGAGACAAAATTGGACCCAAACTTTGTCTCTCCAGCCAGCCCAGGAGAAACTATTGCCAGAGCTTCTCATCTCTTTAATTTTGCAATTCTCGGCCATATTCCGAAAATCACAGAAAGTAGATTTAGCCCGAGCTGAACCACCAAGCTTTTCAGTATTGTTCATGAGTTCATTGAAATCCCCAATCAAGATCCACGCCCCATCACGAGACAGACCAATGTTCGTTAGCTGCTCCCACACTAGTTGTCTCTTTGAACGTACCGGATCTCCATAAAAACAAGACAAAAAGAAACCAAGAGAGCCCATTTTAACCTTCAAATCAATAACTCTCTTGTCAGTTGAAATAACCTCCACTTGATAACACTTCTTCCACATAACCACCAAGCCACCACTTAATCCAACTGGCTCGACATTAACAAAATCATCATTACACAAACTACTCTTCAAACTTGCAATGAAACCAAACTTTTGCTTAGTTTCCATGAGAAACAGAAAGTCCGGAAAATATTTTTTGCGTATTCCCCGAAGTCTACGAACTGTCTCGGTGTTTCTCGCCCCTTGACAGTTCCAGCTCAATACGCTCATTGGGATAGAGCGGCTTCAAATCGGAAGCCACCGTCTTTTCGAAGAGTTTTGGGGATTTACTTGCTGGTCTGCATCAGACTTACGCTTATAATTACAGTATGTAGCAGGAGCTGGTAGAGGAGAATTTTCCACGTTTGGCGCAGCCTTGGCTGAACGAGAGCGACGAACCCAGACTTGGGGACGTTTACGACTCTTCCTTGCGGATGGCAGATTCCTGGAGGGTAAGGATTTACTAGAAATCCCAACCTTGAAACCCGTCGAAACCTAATCTGCAACAGACGAGGGTAAATAGTTGGTAGACGAGGATTCCCCGCTGAGTGATTGAGGATGAGTGATGAGGGGTGCTGAAGCTGCAGGTTTGTATTCACTCAAGTTCATGCGTTTCAGTCTATCTCTGTCTTCTACGTATTCAAAAACGTGGCCCTTCCCTTTATCCAAATCATGAGTGATTTTAGTCAATTTAGCAGAGGATTCAGCTGAATCTTCAATGGATTGCCTAACTCGGCAGATTCTGGCACGTCTTTCAGTCTCATCAGAATGAGAAATATACTGCAAGGCCATCCGTTGGTCCTGTTTTAAAAGTTCAGGAAATAGCGGGTGAAAACCAGGGGGTCCTGCAAGTAAATGTTGCGAGGTAGCCGGAGGAACAAGATTGACTGAAGGAGCTTTGTCCTCCGTCGCTTCAGAGATCATAGCTTTAGGGGCGTGATGATTCTTCCGTAGCAGGGGACACACGACTTTCTCATGAGTGAGGCGAAGGCAGTGAAAACACCTCTTGTGGAGCTTCTCGTACTCATATTCATTGACGACCGTCTCTCCAGTGGGAAGCTTCAAGTTTTTTGCATCCCGCGCCGGGTTTGCAGTGCTGAAAACGACCCTCGCCCGAATATAATTGGTTGTTTGCGAAACCTTGGGGTCATAAGCAATCTCCTCCGGCTTCCCAATAGCTTTAGCAAGCTCGTACATCGTTTCGGACATGTAATAGTTTACAGGGATATGAAGATGCAAGTGTTGTTGTGACATATGCAAGTGTTGCTGTGTCAATCACGAAGTAGTACAGGAAGTGGTACAGGACGTGAATATATGAGATTGCTGAGATATGATCGAATCTGGGTGATAAGATTCGAATCTAGAGTTGCTTGGTGAATTGGAATGAAGATGTGTGTGTTTGAAGTGTTGCTATACCAATTGAGAAGTAGTACAAGAAGTGCTACAAGCGATACAGGAAGTGCTACAGGCGATCAAATCGTGGTCATTGGATGAATTGGGGCCAGCGTGGGCTGGAGTAAACTTCTAGAATATTCTAGAGACGTGCCAAGAGGGGTATATGAGCTGGATAAAGAAGATATTATTGTTTTAGAGTGTTTCCATATTCTTAGGAGAAGATATTGGAAAGGAGAATATTTCCTAAAAGATTTGGAGATATCGAATATGCTATTTGGAAGAACTTGGAGTGCAAGTTTGAGGCAATATATACAAGAGGTCGTGGTCTTTTGGAAGTAACAAGAGAGAGAGCTTAAAAGCACAAAAAGATGAAGAAGAAAAAGAAAAAAGAAAAAAGGGGTTTTGGGTGTGTGTTACACAAGGGTGATGGTGTGTGTTACCCACAGGTGGTATTGATCTGTGGAATCTGCAGACGTCAAGAGGACGTTGTTGCACCGGTGCGTCCGGGTGGTATTTAAGCATGCGTGCTTGATGCTGTTTTCATGGAGAGATCGTGTGTGAATGGAAGTCTAGGCTTGGGAGAGTTTAGCTCAGGATTAGGTTATCCTGAAGAGTTCATGTTATTGAATGGAGCGGTATTTCAAGAGTGTTGTGCTTGATCTACGCGTTTGCGATTAAGTTGTAATTGCTTTCTAATTCTAGTGAATTCGAATACTGGACGTGGTCCCGGGGATGTAGGAAACGAACCTCGTTAACAAACTTTGTGTGTCTTTACTTTCTGCACTTTATTTGTGTCTCACCTACACTAACAGGATATGCTTGATTCTGATCCAAACCTCAAAAGATGACAGGAAATCAGGAGGTGTGGATGGGGTCCATCTTTCTATCACCATAGTCCAGTGGTTGTAAGACCACGGTCGATCCTTCAAGACCGTAAGGAGATCCTCTTCTCGCTTAAAGATGAACTGAAATCGATCCCTGGACAACGCGATTCCACGTACTCTATCATAGACTCTCCAAGCTCTCGGCATATACTCGATCATTCTGGCCATCGATTGACAGTCATGATTAAGAAGTCTCCCCAGCAAGCTGTTTGCATTTTTGTCGAAAACCATGTATTTAGGATCTGCAGGCAAGCAGATCGGCTCATCATCTTCCAACGACATCGACCTGATAGCAGAGTGGAGGTCATCAGCCATGCTTTTGCTAACTTTGAGATTTTCGATACTTCAACGGAGGCGCAAAGGAGGGTTTTTGGGCAGAAGGTCGATGAAGAGGGTGGTGAATCTACCATTAATTATTCAATATTCAGAGTGGATTTTAAGGGAATTCATAGGAGGAAATCCGCTTGACAGGCATGAAATAAGAGAAAAGGAAGGAGTTTGAACGAGGGAGGAAAGAGAGAATGAAGAAGAAAGGAAAACCAAGATTTAGTTTCAAAATATACCGTAGCAAAATTAGCCGGTAATTGGGCTCCACTCACGAGAGAGGGAAAGATAAGGAAATAGGAAGAGGTTAAGGCGAACCCTCTAAACCAACTAGAGAGGCCTAAGCGAAAACTATTGAAGTCGTATATGAACTGACAATCTATCTGTTCCACAAGAATCCACATAAGGACCTTAACGAACTGTTTTACTTGCACCACACTGAAGATTTCTTGTAAGTTTGCTTCTATTAAACTGCAGAAATCGCATCTTCTGATAATCGAACCTCGGACTTCCTGGTGTAGAAACATTAATTAGACTAGAGTAAATAGCTATGAGATGTTACCATTTGGTTATGGTCGGAAGATATGTCCAGGGATTGGTTTTGCGATTGCGACCGTTGAAATGGGACTATTGAACGTGCTTTTTTTTACTTCTTTGATTTAAGATTTCCTGAGGAGAATAAATATATGAACATGGAAGAATCTGGTGATGCCACCATTGTTAAGAAAGCTCCTCTTCAGCTTCTTCCAATTCTTCATCATTAAAATGATGGCCCAACTTTAAGGGAAAAAACCTAATATATGAAATTATATAATTTTAACAGTCGTGGAAGGGGAAAAATGATATGTGTCATAGCATATGTTTCTACTTTTCCTATCCATATACTTTATTGAATGATATTATCTTATAAGATTTTGCATAAACCCCTGAGTTGAAAAAACAAATACAGTAATGGCAAAAAAAAATAAGAGAGAGAGAGCAAATATAGTAGCCGATGAATTCCTAAATTATATAATTGGAATTATTGTATATAGTATATAGTACCAGCTGAGTTGTATCTAGTACTATAAACTTTAGTCCATACTCTATAGTGATAAAAAAACACTTTATAACCCCTTAAATTTTTATAGATAGATAAGAAAATACGAGTAGGTGCTTAATCTTTGGTGCGATTTTCATTTTCCAAAACAATTACCTCTTTTCTTAATGGTTTTCCCAGTTCCCAATCCATTAGAAGTCAATTTCAATATAAAATATTAATATTCGGTATTGGTGGTGGGCTTAGCACAGCTCTCATCCTTCCTCAAATTACGGCCCATCAAAATTGAAACCCATCTTCAAGCCACTACACCAAAACAGGGATTTTACTACTGCAAAAACAGTCGGTAATCAGTAGCAAAACACCCTGTTACGACTGATTACCGACTGATTTCTGCGGTAGGTAAAAGTCTAGTCGCAAAAAAAAATCAGTCGCAAAATGGCTACTGATTTACGACTGATATTAGGCGGTCACTATTCAGTCGCTAATCAGTAGCAAAATTTTACGACTGATTAGTGACTGAATAGTGACTAAATTTTGCTACTACAGCCGTAGTCGGTAATCAGTCGTAAAATTAGCTACTGAATTGCGATTGATTATCTACTACTTTAGCTACTGATTTGCTACTGGTTTGTGATTTTCTCAACGACTGATTTGCTACTGGTTTGTGATTTTTTTACGGCTAATTTAACTATTCAGAAGCAAAATATAGCTACTGATTAGCGACTGATATATTGTTTAAATTAAAAAAAAATCAATTTATTAATATAAAAAAACATTCAAGTTTACAAGTCATAATCAAACTTCCAAATCCAATATTCCTAGAAAGCATTTGTGTAACGTATGGTAACTCTCTTCCAATGGATCTCTTCATAGCTTCACTCCGGTCCTCTCTAATGTAGCAATCACCTCCTTTGCAAGCTATCATTAGGCGTATATATAACTGCACAAAAACGATATTCAATCAACAAGCTATGATACGATAAGCAGACACAAACAAGTAACATTTGAACATGGTTAAGTTTCATGATAGTATTTTGTATGGTACAGTTACCTCATCTGCAATGACCGCGGCTCGAGGGATCTCAATCATCTGCAATGACAGTATGACCCGTTTCAGCAAATACTCTCTTTGCAACTTACCGGATTACAACAACTTGATGACCATATTCCTGTCATATTATCATCTTCTCAGTTAAATGTTTATTCTTCGGTTTCTTAGTTTTGTTGCAAGAGTATAACAATACCAAACGAGTTGTTGATAATTGTTAGATAAATTATACAAAGGAAATATTCACTTACTGTCAAGTACAAAATGATATGGATGTAAGTCAAGGAAGAGAAGAGGTACCTGCACAATTAAATTCAACAATGATTTTGTAAATTTTAGTAGCGACAAAGAAATGCTAATGGGAGAAGAGAGTATTAAGCTAGCTTACCATGCTAACAGTTTCCTGCCTGGTTTGTTGTCTATACTCACTTAGTCACTTGTTGACTTTAAGGAAGACACCATTGAAAATCTGCATTACATAAAGCCCAAAACTCAAACATTATTACAGTTTATGGAAGCCACATAATAAAACTTTTTTTTTGTCTATACAAGTAAACACTAACTACCAATCAGAATTACTTAATAATTGTTTACTATCTCAAAATCAAACATAAGAAATAATAATGGTCGAAAGAAAAGAAATGGTATCTGACTCTCATAGTCCAAACCTAATTGACTTGTCTACACAAGTTTAGACAGAAAAAACAAAACAAAAGACAAACCTGTCTCAAGGTCTCAAACGCAAGAGCTGCAGAGTCTTCTTGATCTCAAACGCAAGAGCTGCAAATTCAAGGAGCAAAAGATAAGAAAACTATAACATAACATCTCATGGAAATGCTAAAACTTTCATAAACAGCACACATACCCACGGATGATGAACAAAAGCTTAGTTTCAGGGTCGACATAGAAACCTCCTTTAAGTTGAACAATAGGAAACATAAGTTATAACTCAGAGAACTTGTTCAAGCTCACAAAAATGACTATCAAACTTTGCTGGCCTATAAGATGCATATAAGATGAGAGTAAAAGAGAGAACCTAGTCGTGGAGAAACATGTGGTTGGAAATGCTTCTTGACATCAAGAAGTTGCAGATTCATTAGTCTTCTGCTTTGAAACTCAAGAGCTTTTTCTTTAAACCTCCTTCTCCAAAAATCAGTCAATCTCAAAATCTTTCCAAAAATATAAGGTTCTCACAGATAATCAAAACAGATATGTGTTTCCTTGGTCATTCCGGTTAAAACCTAAAAATTAGAACGGCACAATCCTATAAAGACATACTTATTAAGCACATATCAAACTTAAGTTTGTATAAGTTCAGAATGTAAATGAAATGAGATGGCTCTCGAAATACCTCCAGGTCGAGATCGGAGCATGTTACTTCACCAATTTTTCTGGAAATCAGAAACAACAGATGTCGCCGGCGAAGGTGAGTTGGGGAGCTGATTATTTGCTGATTCAGCCAACAGACGGATCTGACCCAAGCTCTTCATCCCCCGAATCCCTATCTTCTGCATTTTCAGAATCGCCGGCGAAGGTGAGCTGCGGAGCTCGTCCTTTCTGGAAAGCGGAAGGCTCATCGAGAGACAGTGGAGGCTATGATTGGTGGAAGTTTTGGAAGAGATTAGAGCAGGAGACAAGAAAATAGGGATTTAGAGAGAGAATGGGAGAGGAGGATCTCGAATTAGGGTTTGATTTGGGAGAAAATGTTTTTCCCAGACTTAGAGAAATTAGGGAAATGTCGGAAAGGGGAAAAAATATGGGTTTCGTCCGTTGGATTTATTATATCAACGGTAGATGATAAATCAAAGTGCAATCCTTGTCTCAATGGATTATCCAATCAGAAATAAGCTTTCATTATATTGTCATTTAGTTAGATTTATGCTTAAAAATAATTATAAATACAAAGTTTAAGATTGGTTTTATGTAAAGTATATATGTAAATGGTGTAAAATATTGGTTTTATGTATATATAATGATTATATTTTTATTTTATGTTTTATGATTTAACTTCTATGATTAAAAGTTTAAATTTTTAAGGTTTAGAGTTTATGATTTAGGGTTTGGAGTATAGGTTTAAAGTTTAGGGTATGGGGTTTGGGGTTTAGGTTTAAGAGTTAAGGTTTGAAAAAGATTTATAAAACTTGACTTTTTTATAAGTGTTGGATCTTAGTTTTGGAGTATATTATTGTAATTTATTATAAGTTTAAAGTTTAGGGTATGGGGTTTGGAGTTTAGGTTTAAGAGTTAAGGTTTGAATTTTTTTTTATAAAACTTGACTTTTTTATAAGTGTTGGATCTTAGTTTTGGGGTATATTATAGTAATTTATTATAAGTTTAAAGTTTAGGGTATGGGGTTTGGGGTTTATCCTTGCAAAATATTTATAAAACTTGACTTTTTTATAAGTGTTGGATCTTAAGTTAAGAATTAAGGTTTGAAAAAGATTTATAAAACTTGATTTTTATATAATTGTTGGATCTTAGTTTATGATTTAGGGTTTGGAGTTTAGTGTATGGATTTTGAGGTTTAGGTTTAAGAATTAAGGCTTGAAAACGATTTATAAAACTTGAATTTTATAATTTGTTGGATTTTTTTTTTTTTTAACATGGGATGATCCCATGCTTATGGAAGAGCATAGACTAATCCCCATGGAGAGTGATACCGTTGAGTAGCCCACTCCCGGGTTTTTTTAATGGGCTTAACACGACACCATTTCGGCTGGCCAAATGGAATGATGTGATAATTCCGCGCTTGGGGAGAGTTTTGGGGTATAGTATAGTAATTAATTATAAGTTTAATGTGTTAATTTTTTGTATATTATTTGATATTTATGTGTAAGATCTAGTTTACAATATAAGATTTAGATTTTATGATTAAGGGTCAGAGGTTTAGGGTTTAGGGTTAAGGCTTGTGGTTGGGTTTAGAATTTATGATTTATAAAATGATTATATTTAAAAAATGTGTAAGTGTTGAATTTTTTGTATATTATTTGATATTTATATGTAAGATTTAGTTAAAACATATATAGAAAATTTTCCGACTGATTCCTGACTGCAAACCAAATTAGGTACACCAACCATCAAATGAAATCCACGTGATTTATAACTACTTTTTTGCTACTGTTTTGCTACTGATTTGCTACTGTTCTACGACCCACCGAATTCAGTAGCAAATCAGTTGCTAAAATTACTACTGATTAGCTACTGCATGTTTCCGACTACAATTCAGTCACTTATCAGTCGTAAAACGGCTACTAATTAACGACTGCAATTTTTAGTCACTAAATACCTACTGATTTGCGACTGTTTGAAAATAGTCGCAAATCAGTCGGAGATCAGTAGCGAAACAGTCGGTAAATTTACCGACTGCCTAATCAGTAGCAACAATCAGTAGCAAAAACCCTGTTTTGGTGTAGTGAGCCATCATCACCTTCTAAACTCACTCTATAAATAGAGGAAGGATGACAAGCACCAAGGGAGAGACTCACTATCTCTCTAAATAACTTTCTCTCTCAAAATAATTCTCTCGCCGAGCTCTCCGACCTCGCCGTCACGAGCTCTCCGACCTTGCCGCCGAGCTCTCTGACCTTGCCGTCACGAGCTCTCCGACCTCGCCGTCACGAGCTCTCCGACCTCGCCATCACGAGCTCTCAGACTTCGCCGCCGATCTCTCCGACCTCGCCGCCGAGCTCTCCGACCTCGCCGCCGAGCTCTCCGACCTCACCGTCACGAGCTCTCCGACTTCGTTGCCGAGCTCTCCAACCTCGCCGCATAGCTCTCCGAGCTCGCCGTCACGAGCTCTCCGACCTCGCCGTCACGAGCTTTCCAACAATTGCCGTCACGAGCTCTGCGACTTCGCCGCCGAGCTCTGCGACTTCGCCGCCGAGCTCTGCGACTTCGCCGCCGAGCTCTCCGACTTCGCCGCCGAACTCTCCGGCTTCGCCGCCGAGCTCTCCGACCTCGCCGTCGAGCTCTCCGACCTCGCTGCCGAGCTCTCCGACCTCGCCCTCACGAGCTCTCCGACCTCGCCCTCACAAGCTCTCCGACCTCGCCGTCACGAGCTCTCCGACCTTGCCATCTCGAGCTCTCCGACCCAGCCGCCACGAGATCACCATGCACGTCGCCAACCACGAGATACTCACCACCGACCTCACAAGACGAGACATGCCGACCTTGGGTCGAACCATGGAAACATGCCGACCTCACACTGTCGCCGAGACTAGATCTCATTGTATAAAATGCGAACTACGATCCGGCTTGATCCCCAATCTGGGGTACGTAGGCAGCCCTTCAAGGTACATCCATAAATCTTTTGTTCCTTCTCATTTGCCGAGCGAAACTCTATTTAGCTGAAAATCTATGAACCCTCGATACAAATTTATTTGTGGGAGACGTGCGAAACCACGATCAACAATTGGCGTTAGAAGGAGGGGGTTTGAGGATTTTCTACACGCAAAGAGCAGCTCGGCAAATGTCAAGAACATCGCCCTCACCTCCGAACGGCGTCAGCAACCGACGAGTTCCTAACAGATAAGTGTCGAGCATATTCTTGTTTCTTTTATTCTTTTTATTTTCCTTAAGTCGAGCTTTCGCCTCGCACCTCAGGTCGAACCCAAAAGCTGAGCTCCGGCTCGCAAAGGATAAGCCGAGCATTCGCCTCGCACCTCTGGCCGAACCCAAAAGCCTAGCTCCGACTCGCACCTCGGGTCGAACCCAAAAGCCTAGATCCGGCTCGTGAAGGATAATCCGAGCCTTCGCCTCACACCTCGCACCTCGGGTTGAACCCAAAAGTCGAGCTCCGGCTCGCAAAGGATAAGCCGAGCCTTCGCCTCGCACATCGGGTGGAACCCAAAAGCCAAGCTCCGGCTCGCAAAGGATAAGTCAAGCCTTCGCCTCGCACCTCAGGTCGAACCCAAAAGCCGAGCTCCGGCTCGCAAAGGATAAGCCGAGCCTTCGCCTCGCACCTCGAGTCGAACCCAGAAAGCCTATCTCTGGCTCGCAAAAGATAAGTCGAGCCTTCGCCTCGCACCTCGGGTCGAAGCCAAAAGCCGAGCTCCAACTCGCAAAGGATAAGCCGAGCCTTCGCCTCGCACCTCGGGTCGAACCCAAAAGCCGAGCTACAGCTCGCAAAGGATAAGCCGAGCCTTCGCCTCGCAACTCGGGCAAACCCAAAAGCCGAGCTCCGGCTCGCAAAGGATAAGCCGAGCCTTCGCCTCGCACCTCGGGTGGAACCCAAAAGCCGAGTTCCATTTCAGCCCCTTGTTTGTTCATCAAATACAATTCAAGCAGCAATCGACGATTGACCGAATTTGATTTTCACCGAGCTAACTTACTTCGTCCGCCGGCTTAGACACTCATTCGCAGAACTTGGGGGAGGGCTATTGTTGGTGGTGGGCCTAGCACAGCTCTCACCTAGCCCAATCCAAATCAAATTACGGCCCATCTAAATTGAAACCCATCTTCAAGCCATCATCATCTTCTAAACTCACTCTATAAATAGAGCAAAGATGACAAGCACCAAGGGAGAGACTCACTCTATCTCTATATCTCTCTCTCTCTAAATAACTTTCTCTCTCTAAATAATTCTCTCGCCGAGCTCTCCGACCTCGCCATCACGAGCTCTCCGACCTCGCCGTCACGAGCTCTCCGACTTCGCCGTCGAGCTCTCCGACCTCTCTGTCACGAGCTTTCCAACAATTGCCGTCACGAGCTCTCCGACTTCGCCGCCGACCTCTCCGACCTCGCCGCCAACCTCTCCGACCTCGCCGCCGAGTTCTCCGACTTCGCCGTCACGAGCTCTCCGACCTAGCCGCCACGAGCTCACCATGCACGTCGCTAACCACGAGACACTCACTGCCGACCTCACAAGACTAGACATGCCGACCTCGGGTCGAGCCATGGAAACACGCCGACCTCACACTGTCGCCGAGACTCGATCTCATTGTATAAAATGCGAACTACGATCCGGCTTGATCCCCAATATGGGGTACGGGGCAGCTCTTCAAGGCACATCCATAAATCTTTTGTTCCTTCTCATTTGCCGAGCGAAGCTCTATTTAACTGAAAATCTCTAAACCCTCGATACAAATTGATTTGTGGGAGACTTACGAAACCACAATCAATTACGAAACCACAATCAACATTCGATGCCGTTTTCATTTTCCATATCTGTTTTTTGTGCCTCTGATTTTCATAAAGTGGACTAACAAAAAAAATTAAAATGATGATAGTCATATTAAATCACTGTCTTCCGGTCATGTGGAGATTTATCATATTAGGACCGAGTAATTTAACAATTTTGCCTTATATGAGACCGAGTGAAGCTTTTTCAACAATTTTGCTCTGCGCCTTTGCAAATGCCACGTTTCAAATTTCTTAAAAGTTTTTTTTTCCTTTTTTGTAAGAAATTTTTTCTTGGAAAATAAAATTTAAAACGCCATATATGATAATTTATTTTTAATCTAATTTAATTTTTGTATTTGTATTTATCATGTGGTGACTCAATAAAAGAGTGGAAAATATATTATTTTAGGATATTTCTCTTATATGAAAGAAAGAAATGAAAAATGAATTATTTGGAGATATTTCCCTTAAATGCAATTAAGTGACAAAAGTAGGTATTTAATTATTTATAATTAACAGACGTTTCTAATGTATATAAGGAAAAAACAAATAATTAAAAAATGATTTCAACTATTAACCTTATATGGAGATATTAAAATTATTTTTATTACTATCAAAGCAAATATTGGGAGAGATAAAATTTCTCAAATTGAACCAAAAAGATGACAGCTTGATATTTTTTTTGTTTGACAACTTGAAATTTATCAACAAATTTAAATGTTATTTTTCAAAATATGTCTAATATGAACTTCCAAACTACTTTAATCAAAATTCATAGCATTATTTCAAATTTAATTGTTATCTTAAAAATTATTTGATGTAAATTGAATTATATAAACCATTTAAAAAATTTAATTGTTTTTTTAGAAATTAATTGCAATCTAAACTAGTACAAATTTAACTGTTATTTTAAAATTTATTTGATAACTTAAATTTAAATCATGTAATATGCATATGTAAGTTATAAACGGTAGTAAAAAGTTCAACAAAGCTGATGTAAATTTAAATCATGTAAAAATTATTTGATGTAAATTGAATTATATAAACCATTTAAAAAATTTAATTGATTTTTTAGAAATTAATTGCAATCTAAACTAGTACAAATTTAACTGTTATTTTAAAATTTATTTGATAACTTAAATTTAAATCATGTAATATGCATATGTAAGTTATAAACCGGATACAACCATCGGATCGTGGATATGGAGGAAACTCCAAAAGCTGCGTGATGTAGCTTCGCCATTCCTCAAGGGAGTAGTTCGAAATGGTGAATCGATCTCTTTCTGGTACGATACATGGATGCCGCAAGGGCGACTAATTGATATCATGGGACGTGCATGGCCTCGCATTATGGGGATTCCCCTCACAGCAGTGGTAAGAGATGCCGTAGGTCCACAAGGGTGGAAGTTGCGACGACAGAGGCTCCGTCAGTTTGATGCCTTGATAGCACTCATCAGAGTTCAGCCTCCTCCCTGCCCTGAGAATGGACCCGACCTCTACCTATGGCGGTATGACGCAGAAACCTATAAAGAACAGTTTTCAACCTATCACACTTGGAACCAGATCAGATCGCATCATCCTGAGGTTCCCTGGTGGAGACTAGTATGGTTTAATAAGGGGATCCCTATAGATGCCGTTTTATAACTTGGTTGGCTTTACATAATCGCCTTACAACAGGGGATCGAATACGTAATTGGGGAGCAATCCAGCCATGTGTTTTGTGTGGAGAAACGGATGAAACCCGAGATCACCTATTTTTTGCTTGTCCGTACTCCTTTACGGTCTGGTCTGATATAGCGGGGAGACTAATGGAGCAACATCAAGACCCGGACTGGGAGGAAACGGTTCGGATGCTTAATTCTCGCCATGGAGACTGACAACATCTGATTCTACTCCGACTTTGTTTCCAGGTGACACTCTACTCGCTCTGGAGAGAACGTAATTCGTGAATCCATCGTACAGCTTACAACACGATTCACCAACTGGTTCGAGCGATCGAGAAGCTTATACACAACAGAATCAACTCACTGGGTTACCACACACGCCCCTCGCCTTCACGACCTCCTTCAACGATGGTTTGCCGTCTCACCTCGGTGACTCTTTGCTCGATGATTTTTATTTGTATTGTTGTTGCTTTGTCACTTGTCTCCTTCCGTGGTTAGTCATATGTGATACCACCAATTCTTTACACATTCCATGTACATAATTTTTTAATAGATCAATAAATTTAACATTTTATCCAAAAAAAAAACAAAAAAAAGTTCAACAAAGTTTTGTAATGTTATGCATAATTTCAAAAGAAAACACATTTATAAGATAAGGTTGTTGAGTCAGGATTTAAGTTTGAGTTTTTGGTTTTAAACGATATTGAATGTAAAACTGAAAGTGGTTTTAGTTGTCTTGGATGAAAGTGGTTTTAGTTGTCTTGGACTTTTAATTATATATGAAGAACTATTTGTTTGTTCTATTATCTATATCATTTTGGGCTAAGAATGCTTATTTAAATGTTTTTTATTTACATTGTTAATCGTAACATTATTTTTTTTAGCGATAAAATAAAAAGTAGTACGCTTAGGTGTTAAGAGATCGATCGATCTTATACTAACTTAATTTAGGATATTAAAACCATTATATTTCAATAATTAAATTATAAAACATATCAATCTAATACTCTTTAGCAGCAAAATAGAAAGTATTTTAGTTAGGTCCTAATCGATCTTATAGTTAGTTAATTTATGAAATTGAAACCGTTATAGTTCAATAATTATATTTTATAAGTTATTGATTTAATATTAAAACCAATATTGAATCGATCGTTTAATATTTTTTATTTTTTATTTTTCTACATTGATTGCTTAACAGTTAACATTATTTATATTTTTGATAGATCACTTAAAATTTAATTGTGATATTTTCGTCATCTCAGAATTTAGCAGTTCCTTCTTGCTGTTTGTACAAGGGCACATCTCTCGCTCTTCTTCAAGCATGTCAAGCTTGTATATATGAGGTTTGGTGTGAAAGAAATCGCGGATTTTATGATGGTGTCTCTCTACCTTCTTCTAGGTTCTCTCAAAAGTTCCTTCTTGCTGTTTGTACAAGGGCATAAAGTTCGTCATCTCAGAATCCGGACAGGTTATCTCTTGTTCAATGCTGGTCCAGATCTGTGGCTCATGCCCCCTAGGAGGAAAATGCTCTGTTTTGGGTCCACCGTTACCTTTGCTTCTTCCTCTGCTTCTTCTCTTTATCTATCTATCTTCCCTAGCCCTTATGTTGGTTTTATCTCCTTTTGTTTGTAAAACATGAGTGGTTTCATCTTGCTCCTTTTGTAACACATTATTCATTTATTCAAGAAAGCCCTTCAAAACAAAAAAAAAAATCTCACTTTTCAGGTTTTTTTTTCGAGAGATTAGGGTTTCGTCCTATCGACCGACTATGCATTGTTTTTTCGTGGAATGTTGTAGCCTTGAATCTTGATATCAGCCATTGTTTCTCTTGAAAGTAAAAAAGGAGCTGGTGGGTATATATAGTCTTAAGGTTTCTTTGATCACAAGCTTCAAGTACTTAAGCTTACTGACATCTTCTTCCTCGATTCTCTCATTTGCTTGATTCTAATGCAAGTACGGATCTCGTTGTGAGCTTTGACATCACCTGCGGGTTTCTAACAAGCTCTGCTATCAGAGTCAAATTCGAGGAAGTGTTAAGAAATTAAATCTCAATATATAAAAATATAAAAAATCTATAGTAAGATAGAATATATACTTTTGAGATAGAAGCTTATGACTTTTCACTAAAATTATGAACTGCGGAATCGTGATTTTTACACCAAAATCACAGATTCGCGTTTTGACGATGCCAAAATAATGGAATCACATTTTGATGTCAGAATAAATAGTCGTGTTCTGACACCAAAATAATAAAAATGCATTTTGCGCCAACATTACGGAACTGTGTTTGGCACAAATATGACGGACTTGTGTTTTGATGCCAAGGCCCAAATTTGCAAATTTCAACAACCCAATTGGACTCAAGATGTCACTGCCAAAATGACAACATAACTCTAGTCTTATTAAGTCTGATTTATTACAAAGTTCAACTTCTTGTTCCTCAAGATTCTGTGACCCATCACTGACGAAGAATAGGAAGCAGCTCAAGAGGAACTTTCAATAGTAACAACACCAGCTTTTTCCATGTCCAAATCTTTCTCCCCAAGCAATCTCCAATAAAAAAACTAAAGCAAATTCAAGAGTCCCAATTCAATGGTCGCAGTCCCGAAACCATTCCTGGACGCATCCTCCGACCAGAACCAAAAGGTAACATCTCAAAGTTGTGTCCTTTGTAGTCCACCGGACAATCCATAAACATCTCAGGGATAAACTTTTCTGGAAATGTCGTAGCCTTGAATATTGATTTGACTAATTATTTCTATCGGGAGTAATAGAGGAGCTGCTGGGTGTAGTCTTAAGGTTTCTTTCACCACAAGCTTTAAGTATTCAAGTATTGATGCTTATCGGGATCTTCTTCTGCGTTATGAAAATTAACTATGATTTATGAAGACCGAATACTTATGAAGAATATATACAATTTACATCTTGTAATTGGAAGACCGAATACTTAGGTTAATTATTTTCGGTTTAGCACTTCTATACCCTAAACACTAAATAAACTTCACAAGAAGTCAGCTATACCCTAAACTATAAATAGACTTCACATGAAGTCTCAAAAATTAAACATACTTCGTTTGAAGTCTCTTAATTGGTGCAGACTCTAAATCTAAATCCTAAATCGAATATTTTGCATTCAATAGTCAAAACCATAAATCAAAATTTTAACCCTATATGCACAATCAAATACATAACTCAAAATATCATGAAACTTATAAATATGAAACAATAATAACTACCACCACATGACCACATGTTTAAACCTATGGTTATGCACTATGTATTATGTATTCATTTCATTACTAGTATGTATCAGACTATAACCTAATTTATCTTTGTTGGTTTAATTTGATTAAATTGTATGAAATTTTAATTTATATACATCATAATTGTTTATATTTAGTTTATGCAAACAAATGTTTAATCAATTTTTAAAAAAAATTAAATATAAGATTTATTTTAAATAACATATTTTTATGAAGTTTATATAGTAGACTTCTCTAATTCTTTAGTAGAATTCACAAAGTTATAACCGTAATTGAGACTTATGTTTTTTGTTTGGTCATATGGAATATAATTATAATTTCTCTACCCCATTTGAATTGCTTTAAATTGAATAAACTACTTTTGTATTTATAATCAAATTGTGGGTCATTTTTGGCAATTCCCCATAATAATTTTAGAAAGACCGAATACTTATCTAGAATATCAGTACAAACTACTGGTATATATATTTTTTAAAAAAATAGAAAGAAAAATCAAATAAAGGAAGTATGCTTATTTAGTATTTTTTTAATTTGCATATTATAACTGGAAATAAAATCATCATTATTTTAGACATGGACATGTATGTAGATTTTACTTATTTTCCATAGAAAATATATTAAATCAATTTGAATAACAACATAAATGAATTGATATAAAAAATGTAAGACCAAGATTTGTGATATAGCGGTTTGTGTTTTTATTGCCGTTGTGTCATGACCATAATTTAAACCCGGCGTAATGGATATATGTTGAAAAAGTTATATAAAAATATATTTTAATCTTTATTTATTTATATAATGAAAAAAAAACCTTAACTTATTTTGAGTTTTTTTTTATTATTCACCAATATAAAAATCAAATCCGACTAAGCTAAAGATCGATTTCATTCAAACGTGAAATTATATAACCATTTTCATTTGATCAGTTTTCTCGTCTGGTTTCGCTTTAACCCAGCTTCCATATAATCAAATTGATTCAGTTCGATTTAACATACCTTCGAATAAGATCTTGAAGATGTGTGTTTTTGAAGTGTTGTTGTATCAGTCACAAAATAGTACAGAAAGTAGTACGTGAAGTGATACAAGACGTGAAGATGTGCTATTGCAGAGATATGAACGAATCTTGGTGATAATATTCGAACCAAGAGTTGGTTGGTGAGCTGTATGAAGATATTGAAGAGGATATTGCAGCTTTTGGGTGTTTCCATATTCTTACGAGAAGATATAGGAAAAGAGAATATTTTCAAAAAGATTTGGAGATATCTTAAAAGAAAGAAAATATGCTATATGGATATTTGGAAAATTAACTTGAAGTGCAAGTTTAGTCTAATATATATAGAGGGGCGTGGTCTTTATGAGACATACAAGAGAGAGAGAGCTTGAAAGCACAAAAAGATGAAGAAAAGAAAGAAAAAGAAATAGAGTTTTTGTTGTATGATTGTGTATAGATCTATGAATTCTGCAGACGTTAAAGAGGACGTTGTTGCACCCGTGCTGCCGGGTGATATTTAAGCATGCGTGCTTGATGCTGTTTTCATAGAGAGATCGTGTGTGAATTGAAATCTAGGCTTGGGGGAGTTTAGCTCAGGGTTAGGTTATCCTGAAGAGTTCATGTTATTGAATAGAGCGGTATTTCAAGAGTGTTGTGTAGGCCTGGGCAAAATAACCGGAACCAAAATACCTGAACCGGAACCGAACTGAAATACCTGAACCGGAACCGAACCAGAATTGTCAAAATACCCATTGGATCATACACATTGATATCCATGGGTATCGGGTAGAACCGAAACCAAACCGAAAATATTTTGGGTACCCGAATACACAAAATATAATTATATATCCCAAAATATTAAATATATATCAGGTTTTTGGTTATATTTTTTGTATTATGGGTATATTGTTTTTAGTTTTTTTTTTATTTTCGGGTTTTCAGATATAATTTCGGGTTTTCGGGCATATTTTTGGTATTTCGGGTATATGTCCCCTAAAACTTTTTCGGGTTTTCGGGTAAAATTTTGGGTTTTCGGATATATTTCGGATTTCGGGTATATTTTAGACATTTCGGGTAAAAAATACCCGGAACCGATTAAGATCCGAATGGTTCCGGTATATTTCGGTTCCTAAACCTTTCTACACGAAATACCCAGAACCGAACCGAAATCATTTCGGTATCTATATGGATTCTAAACCTCTCTACCCGAAATACCCGGAACCGAAAATGCCCAGGCCTATTGTGCTTGATCTACGCATTTGCGATTAAGTTGTAATTGCTTTCTAATTCTAATTCTAATGAATTCGAATACATGACGTGGTCCCGAGGATGTAGGAAACGAACCTCGTTAACAAACTTTGTGTGTGTTTACTTTTTGCACTTGTTAATTGGTGTCACCTACACTTACATATCTATCTCGGTGTCAATTTCCCCAAATCCAATTTCGAATCATGGAAACTTCAATCGATACACCAGAATTTCGAATTTGAGTAAGGGACCAAATAAAATCAAACTCTTTTCAGTAACATATAAAGAATTTGATATCATAGTATTAAACAATTCGTTCCCTTCTTTGCATACGGGACTAACATATGATTCTCTTGTCTTTTGCAGTGTGAATGAAGAAATGGTAGAGACGCAGGGGAATGATCCAAATTCAAAAACAAGAGATTTGAAACCTTTTTTATTTTTTCCCCAAAATTGATTTTAAAATGTTTGTTGTTTTACTTACATTATTGTAAAATTCGTGTTGTTTTTATATTGGTGAAAACCATCGTTTTGAATTCTGTCTAAATCGTAAACAACGTTTAATATTGCCACATCATCAATACACGCGTGGGCTATTTTGCGGGTGATTTTGGAGCTGAGAGGATTGACTTGCATTTTCCAAATGTGAGGGGTATTCTTGCAAAAACAATAAATGTCATGGTTTGTTTTGCAGAAAACCCTTTATTTAAATACGTTTCATGATATTATCAAGATAACTTAGATATGATTATGAATTTTCTATTACATTATCAAGATAACTCACATTATCAGAGTTTTGTAACACGAGTCTGAGACGTTTCCGTTGTTCGACGGACTTCCATAGATTTCGATGATGACATGTATAATATCTCAACAGTTTAAGGGGAATTAGCACCGTCACCACCACAACCATTAACTTCTTCACCGATGTCTTCTTCACCACCACCATCTTCTGGTTTTGTCGGCGGAAATTGGATCGAAACCTATGATCCTCACCACATCTCCTCGCTCAACTCCCCTGGCTAATCTCCTCGCCACAAATTGAGGATTTACTCGGACTCCGTTGAGCTCTTCACCGGCTGTGAACAACCGATTAGGTAGTTCTAGATCTGTCATTTGAAGAAAAAATGAGACATCGGCGTTAGAGATCAGAGGAGGTTAAGTATCACGACGGGAAGAAGAAGAAGAAGAAGAAGAAGAGAAAAAAAATCTGACGGCAAATTGAAGAAAGACGGACTGTAACAACGAAGGAGGAGGCAGCAAGGTTTTTGTGATTTTTTATTTATTTTAAATTTCCGATTTGAAATTAAAACTAGAGTAATTGAATAAAGGGTCTTCTGACATAAATCCAAAAATGAAACTCTTTCTCCTCATCAATATTAGCTATGCGATAGATAAGGTTGGCATATTAAATAGATATTTCGTATGCCAATAGTTACAAGTAATTAACAATGACCTTTTTACAAATCTAATTTCCAACTTATTAATTGAAGGCCCTGCAGTGGTAATACTTTAAAGAAAATCCACTATTTGATTATGTATATATTGGTATTGTCACAATTATTATCTTTATGGAATTAACATTTAATAAAGACACATCATTCCTAATCCAGAGAAAATCAGGGTTTGACATGGACCTATAAATAGAGGTCTAAAATAGAGAGTAGAGGAAACTAAAAAACCTTAGAGAACCGATTCCAAAGGACTAACGATGATCGAATATTCGATACACGATTCGCAATCGTTGAGCAGTTTTGATTCGATAAACTGTAATTTAAAGCGATGTTGTTTAAAGATTATTTATGAATAAAGAGATACTATCTTCTGTCGATCCGTATAGAACTGTTGTTATTCGAACGAGTTAAAATTTGCCCAAACAACGATCATGGCATATAGACTACTGGTTTGTACTAGTGTTATCGTTGTATCGATCACTATATCTGAACTTAAACCTTGAACTGCATGTTTTTTTTTAGGGATCCAACTTTTTTAACATCCGACTAATTCTCTTAGGGTGAGTTTAGCCGTCGAGTAGCCTACTCACCGGACTTCCAAATGGGTATAAATCATGACACCATTTCGACTGGTCAAATTGGAGTAGTTAGATTGGATACAGGAAATCAGTCCCTGGTCTAAACTAACATGACAACTTTTCTACAATTGGGAACCAATAGCCCACTACTACGTGGTTGTAAAATGCATGTTACCGAAAAACAAACAAAAATTATATGATTGTCGGAAAAAGATAACAGTAGAAACTTGATAGAATATATAATCAAGGTTCACGTAAATGATATGCTATTTTAGTATCAACGTATGGCAAGATCACTTCAAAAGTTATCCAAGTTTATGCAGCCCCGGCTCAGTAGCAAGGACGAGGGGTGCGACGGCCCCAGGGCCCCGACCCGTGTCCTAATAATTAAGGGCCCGTTTTTTTTATATATATTTTTACTAAAAAAATAATAATAATAATAAATATTAGAGTGAAAAGGGTCCATAAATATTTTATAAGTATTTTTTTAATAAAAACATTCTACAAAAACATTACACAAACAAATTTTATTAAAAACAAATAGTAAAAAAGCTTAATAAATAAATGTAAAGGGTCCAAAAAATTTTTTTGCCCTAGGGCCCCGAATAATGTTGACCCGGGGCTGAGTTTATGTTTGTCAAACAAGAGAGCTAATTCATGTATTAAAAAAAAAAAAAAAAATCAAAACATACACCACGGACTAGAGCAGACGAGGAAAGAACAAAAACCTTTTTTACACAGAGATAAAGGAACGGTGTACGATAAAAAGATCATGCGACAAAAGAAGGAAACCTGATGCTACAGAAAATTGTTTTCGATTTTCCACTATAACGGTTTGAGAAATTGAAGAAGCTATTTTATTTGTACCCGAAAATCATATACTACACACGTCATTCATTGATGCATCCGTAAACATCCAAGGATCAGTCGACTAAAGTTGGTAAGTTGGCCAAGCCGAAGGTTTATGAACTACTCTAATAAAATTTTAACAAGACTACAAATACAATTTACACTATAGATTAATATATAATTAATCTGTTGAAATTTGAAACTACAGTTAAAACTGTAAATATAATTTATACAGTAATTAATATACATATACATCCCTAACCAATCGTGTACCATATAAATCTGTATTACGATGATTATCATTCATATTTAAAATGTTAAATTCATCCAAACCTACATGAGATTCATTCAATGGATAACGATAAAACATCGATATAGTTGAAATTTCATTGAAACGAAGAATGGCAATGCATTTGATTTTTTTTTATCAACAAGAACAACAAAAAATCAACAAGGAAAAAACAACAAAACCCAAAAATAACAAAAAAACACTGACAAAAGTTGCAGTCTTGTCTTTTTGTTTCAACTTCCTATGGGCTTTGTAATGCAAGAAGTCTTTAACAAAAATAAAATATGAAAGAAGCTCAAAACCCTTTATTTTCCAACCTTTATGTAAAACATAAAAGTTGGTCATGGCTTGTACAAACAAGCCCTGAACATCTTGAAGAAAGGACGTATCAAATTTATCACTTTCTTCTTCATCTTCTTCTTATCCTTATGTCTCATCTCCTGGCAATGACGCTCTTGAATCAGATTGCTCGTTGAACCCTCATCCATTGAATCGAGATCATCTTCGTAGCATATTACCGTTGCATTACAGCTACTACTATCGTCATCTGAGCCCAAACTGCTTAGCAAGTGTTTCAATAAGACAGTAATCTCCTTAAACTCAGGACGTGCGTTCGAGTCCTCTGCCCAACAAGTTTCCAGAATGGCGACAATTTCATCCGGAATATCCCTAACGCTTGGCCTCTCATTCTTTAAGAAAAGAATATACATCGCATTTTCAAAATCTCCTCCATTTTTAAGAGAGTTTTCGGGTAAAAAAATGTTGATTTTGTGAGTTTTTACCTGGCTGAGAAAATAAGGCACACTGATTTGATACATTCCACTGAATGGTTGTTTGTTAGTAAGCAACTCCCAGAAAACTATGGCGAAGCTGTAAACATCAGCTTTGTGATCATAATGCTTTTTCTCCCCTTTTCTAAGCGGTTCACGGCTAAATACCTGTGGATACAAAACATAAAAACATTCATTTATATATGTTTCTATGTGTCATAGTGTCGAAGATTGAGCTCAGAGATTCACCTCAGGAGCCATCCATCTGTAAGTGCCAGCCTCACTAGTCATACAACCCACAGTCTCCTCTCTTGCAAGTCCAAAATCAGCTAACTTCACTTGTGTCAGATCACTTGTTAACAACACATTCCCTAGACACAGACAGAAAAATCTCAATTTGTTTCTTTACAAGAGAGAAGTATGCGAATATTGGAGCATATTTTACTTGGCTTTAGATCTCGGTGAATGATGCCATTTGCATGCAGATACTCCATGGCTCGAGAAATATCCAAAGCAAAGCTTAGTGACATCTTCAGATCAAGAGGGGTTGGACGAGAGTCCCACAAGAACTTCTGAAGAGTACCGCCTTCGAGGAGTTCGGTAACTATCATCAATTGTGGCTCTATGCAAGCTCCAAAAAACTGTCAATTCATCAAAACCCATGTTTACTCATCATTATTTATTACATAATAATATTGAAAACACCAAAAGATCTTCTTCTTCTTTTTTTTTTTTTTTTTTTTCATTTTTACCTTAACAATGTTATTATGATTAATGTTGGATAGGGACAACACTTCCTTTTGAAACTTTTCTTTGTTTTGTTTGCTTACAGCAGATGTTCTACTTGGCTGCACTATCTTCACCGCCACATAAATTTGTTTTTTGAATCTATAAATCATTAGAGAGATCATATGAAAAAACCTCGGAATATCCGAATGTTTGAGGTAATTATATGTTAATCAAAAACAGTGATTAGCAAGAAACTTCATTCCTGTGCGACTGATTGAGATATTGTCATTAACGGTTTCTATGTAAAAACAATATTAGATTCACACAAACTTGTGGAGTATATCTAATTGAATACATATTTGACAAAGATTATGATATATCTTTAGTTTGCCTCACGACATTAGCCAAAACTTCACTTACTGCTTCAATGAATACTTCACAATGGTTTGTTCATTTTCAATCAGCAAAGGAATCCTAAAACTCATACGCTAAAAAGTTTAGCCCTAAATTATTTAGGAACACTCTAAACTCAATATCAAATCAAAATGGAAGAAAGAAAATAAAGAACAAGCAAAAATAAAAGAGCAACATTTATCCTTTAACAAAAAAAAAAAGAAGTTGGTAACATTAATTGATTAAACGCATTTAATTAATAAAATAAAGAAAAATAAATCTTAGAGAGAGGGAGAGAGAGAGGGAGAGAGAGAGAGAGAGAGAGAGGAAACACACAAGCCTTTGTAGACGATGGGGTAGGCTCCTTCTCCGATCATCTCTCCCGTCACGACGTCGTTTGGGTCGAGTAGCAATTCTCTTCTGATATTAAAATCGAAATGATTTTCAACAAACTAATTGCCGTCAAAGTGAGACGATGAGAAGGTAAAAGGGTAGTTTGGGTAAAGCGTCGCCGAAGCAACTGCCATTGTTGGAGATTGCTGGAACATTTGACCTCTCATTTCTGAAGACTGTAAGTGAGTGAGGAGGAAGATGACATGAAGAAGATATAGTTTTGGGCGTATTTATATTACTGCAAAGTTTGAGGGTATTTATGTAATTTCAAAACATTTTTATCAGAGACGTGTATGTTTTAAGAAAATAGACGCTCTGGTCTGGCTGGATGAGAAGTAGAAAAGTGAAACTTTGTTTTATGTATTAACTCACAATTATAACTCATTCGTTTGAATTCAAGTGTTTATCAGTATGTATCTTATCTCTTTAAGCAATTTTTTTTAAATAGATAGATATGTATACAAATACATGTGGCCTATAATATATACAACTGTGCCTCTTTTGGAAAAAAATTATATTCATGGTGTACAAATGGTATAGGGCAAAAAAAGCAAAGAAAAATCATTTAAAGTAACAAAAAAAACATGTATTCCTTTTCAGTTTCATGATAATATTTAAGTGTTCTGACCAATTTTATTACATGAAAATATTGTTTTAAGAATAAAATAAATTACTGTTTGAGGTAATTAGATGTTTATCAAAAACAGTGATTAGCAAGAAATTTCATTCCTGTGCGACTGATTGAGATATTGTCATTAACGGTTTCTATGTAAAAAAACCTTAGATTCACACAAACTTGTGGAGTAGATCTAATTGAATACATATTTGACAAAGATTATGATATATCTTTAGTTTGCCTCACGACATTATCCAAAACTTCACTTACTGCTTCAATGAATACTTCACAATGGTTTGTTTGTTCATTTTCAATCAGCAAAGGAATCCTAAAACTCACACGCTAAAAAGTTTAGCCCTAAATTATTTAGGAACACTCTAAACACAAAATTAAATCAAAATGGAAGAAAGAAAATAAAGAACAAGCAAAAATAAAAGAGCAACATTTATCCTTTAACAAAAAAAAGAAGTTGGTAACATTAATTAATTAAACGCATTTAATTAATAAAATAAAGAAAAATAAATCTTAGAGAGAGAAAGAGAGAGAGAGAGAGAGAGAGAGAGAGGAAACACACAAGCCTTTGTAGACGATGGAGTAGGCTCCTTCTCCGATCATCTCTCCCGTCACGACGTCATTTGGGTCGAGTAGCAATTCTCTTCTGATATTAAAATCGAAATGATTGTCAACAAACTCATCACCATCAAAGTGAGACGATGAGAAGGTAAAAGGGTAGTTTGGGTAAAGCATCGCCGAAGAAACTGCCATTGTTGGAGTTCGCTGGAATATTTGACCTCTCATATCTGAAGACTGTAAGTGAGTGATGAAGAAGATGACATGAAGAGGATAGTTTTGGGTGTATTTATATTGCTGCAAAGTTTGGGGGTATTTATGTAATTTCAAAACGTTTTTATCAGAGACATGTATGTTATAAGAAAATGGATGCTCCTGTCTAGCTGGATGAGAGGTAGAAAAGTGAAACTTTGTTTTATGTATTAAGTCACAATTATAACTCATTAATTTTAATTCAAGTGTTTATCAGTATGTATCTTATCTCTTTAAGCAATTTTTTAAAAATAGATATATATATATATATATATACAAATATATGTGGCCTATAATATATACAACTGTCTTTTTTGGAAAAAAAATTATAGTCATGAAGTGTATAAATGGTATAGGGCCAAATAAAAGCAATGAAAAATCATTTAAAGTAACAAAAAAACAAAAAAAAACATGTATTCCGTTTTAGTTTCTGACCAATTTGATTACATGAAAATATTTTTTAAGAATAAAATAAATTACTATATATATATATTTTTTCTAATTTTACAAATGGTATGTCACGAAAAAAAAATCAATTAAAAGAAAAAAAAATGTATTCCGTTTCAGTTTCTGGGTAATGTTTAGGTGTTCAGTTTCTAACCAATTTGTTACATGAAAAATGTTTTACAAAAACTATTATATATTTTTCTAATTTGTTATCATCTGAATTTAGAAAAACAATGACAAATACAATTTTTCAACTGACAATCTATTTGTTCCACAATAATCCACATAGGGACCATAACCACAATAATCCGCATAGGGACCATAACGAACGGTTTTACTTGCACCACACTGAAGATTTCTTGTAATTAGTTTGTTTCTATTAATCTGCAGAAATCGCATCTTTTGATAACCGAACATCGGACTTCCTGGTGTAGAAACATTAATTAGTGAGTGATGCCACCATTGTTAAGAAAGCTCATCTTCAGCTTCTTCTAATTCTTCATCATTAAAATGATGGCCCAACTTTAAGGGAAAAAACCTAATATATGAAATTATATAATTTTAACAGTCGTGGAAGGGAAAAAATTATATGTGTCATAGCATATGTTTCTACTTTTCCCATCCATATACTTTATTGAATGATTATCTTGTAAGATTTTGCATAAACCCCTGAGTTGAAAAAACAAATAAAGTAATGGCAAAAAAAATAAGAGAGAGAGAGCAAATATAGTAGCCGATGAATTCCTAAATTATATAATTGGAATTATTGTATATAGTATATAGTACCAGCTGAGTTGTATATAGTACTATAAACTTTAGTCCATACTCTATATAGTACTATAAACTTTAGTCCATATATTTTTGATAGATCACTTAAAATTTAATTGTGACATTTTCGTCATCTCAGAATTTAGCAGTTACTTCTTGCTGTTTGTACAAGGGAACAAAGTTCGTCATCTCAGAATACGGACAGGTTATCTCTTGTTCAATGCTGGTCCAGATCTGTGGCTCATGCCCCCTAGGAGGAAAATGCTCTGTTTTGGGTCCACCGTTACCTTTGCTTCTTCCTCTGCTTCTTCTCTTTATCTATCTATCTTCCCTAGCCCTTATGTTGGTTTTATCTCCTTTTGTTTGTAAAACATGAGTGGTTTCATCTTGCTCCTTTTGTAACACATTATTCATTTATTCAAGAAAGCCCTTCAAAACAAAAAAAAAATCTCACTTTTTAGGTTTTTTTTTCGAGAGATTAAGGTTTCGTCCTATCGACCGACCATGCATTGTTTTTTCGTGGAATGTTGTAGCCTTGAATCTTGATATCAGCCATTGTTTCTCTTGAAAGTAAAAGAGGAGCTGGTGGGTATATATAGTCTTAAGGTTTCTTTGATCACAAGCTTCAAGTACTGAAGCTTATTGACATCTTCTTCTTCGATTCTCTCATTTTGCTTGATTCTAATGCAAGTACGGATCTCGTCGTGAGCTTTTACATCACCTGCGGGTTTCTAACAAGCTCTGCCATTGCCCAAATCATGGTGATGGCATTTGTGTCTACTCCGCAAGATATATATTCTAGGTCAACAAAGACACAAGATGGTTAAGAACATATTAATTTAGACTCAAGATTTGTTAAAGAACTCTACATCGATAAGCATATAAAAATTCTAATCGAACGTACACATTATATGAATCAATCATAAAACCCCATAAATTTTAACATGCTATCAGAGTCAAATTCGAGGAAGTGTTAAGAAATTAAATCTCAATAAAAATATAAAAAATCTATAGTAAGATAGAATATATACTCTTGAGATAGAAGCTTATGACTTTTCACTAAAATTATGAACTAGATTAGTAGATTCTATGCTTACGATTATGGGACTGATGAATCAGATTTATTTTCGCCAGAAAGACGATAAAATTTGTCGCTGAATTGCGGAATCGTGATTTTTACACCAAAATCACAGATTCGCGTTTTGACGATGCCAAAATAATGGAATCACATTTTGATAGTCGTGTTCTGACACCAAAATAATAAAAATGCATTTTGCGCCAACATTACGGAACTGTGTTTGGCACAAATATGTCAGATTTGTGTTTTGATGCTAAGGCCCAAATTTGCAAATTTCAACAACCCAATTGGACTCAAGATGTCACTGCCAAAATGACAACATAACTCTAGTCTTATTAAGTCTGATTTATTACAAAGTTCAACTTCTTGTTCCTCAAGATTCTATGACCCATCACTGACGAAGAATAGGAAGCAGCTCAAGAGGAACTTTCTTAACAATAGTAACAACACCAGCTTTTTCCATGTCCAAATCTTTCTTCCCAAGAAATCTCCAATAAAAAACTAAAGCAAATTCAAGAGTCCCAATTCAATGGTCGCAGTCCCGAAACCATTCCTGGACGCATCCTCCGACCAGAACCAAAAGGTAACATCTCAAAGTTGTGTCATTTGTAGTCCACCGGACAATCCATAAACATCTCAGGGATAAACTTTTTTGGAAATGTGGTAGCCTTGATTATTGATTTGACTATACCCTAAACATCTCAGAGAAGTCTGCTATACCCTAAACTATAAATGGACTTCACATGAAGTCTCAAAAGTTAAACATACTTGGTTTGAAGTCTCTTAATTGGTGCAGACTCTAAATCTAAATTCTAAATCGAATATTTTGCATTCAATAGTCAAAACCATAAATCAAAATTTTAACCCTATATACACAATCAAATACATAACTCAATATATCATGAAACTTATAAATATGAAGCAATAATAGCTACCAACACATGACCACATGTTTAAACCTATGGTTATGCACTATGTATTATGTATTCATTTCATTACTATTATGTATGAGACTAACATAATTTATTTTTGTTGGTTTAATTTGATTAAATTGTATGAAATTTTAAATTATATATCACAATTGTTTATATTTAGTTTATGCAAACAAATGTTTAATCAATTTTTTTTAAAAAAAATTCAATATAAGATTTATTTACATAACATACTTTTTATGAAGTTTATATAGTAGACTTCTCTACAATTCACAAGGTTATAACCGTAATTGAGACTTATGTTTTTGTTTGGTCATAAGGGATGTAATTATAATTTCTTTACTCCATTTGAATTGCTTTAAATTGGATAAACTATTTTTGTATTTATAATAAAATTGTGGGTCATTTTTGGCAATTCCCAATCATAATTTTAGAAAGACCGAATACTTATCTTCATAATTTTAGAAAGACCGAATACTTATCTAGAATATCAATACAAACTACGAGAATATATCTTATAAAAAAAATAGAAAGAAAAATCAAATAAAGGAAGTATGCTTATTTAGTATTTTTTTATTTGCATATTATAACTGGAAATAAAATCATCATTAATTTAGACATGGACATGTGTAGATTTAACGTATTTTCCATAGAAAATATATTAAATCCATTTGAATAACAACATAAATTAATTGATATAAAAAAATGTAAGACCAAGATTTGTGATATAGTGGTTTGTGTTTGTATTGCCGTTGTGTCATGACCATAGTTTAAACCTGGCGTAATGTATATGTTGAAAAAGTTATATAAATTTTTTTTTTAATCTTCATTTATTTATATAATGAAAAAAAAACCTAAATTATTTCGAGTTTTTTTTATTATTCACCGATATACAAATCAAATCCGACTAAACTAATTAAAGATCGATTCCATTCAAACGTGAAATTATCTAACCATTCTCATTTGATCAGTCGAAATAGTGTAATGTTTTAGATCCATTACAAACATGGTGAATGAGCTACTCGACGATTACATTTAGCACGAGGGGATTAGTCGGGTAGTAACAAGCTGGATCACCTCTGTTTATAAACAAAACATCCAACTGAGCCAACAAAACAGAATAAATAAGGGCTAATCTGGATTTTTTAGAAACCATCCCCGAAGAAACTGCCACGTATATGCTTCTTCTTCACCAGAAGCCTAATAGGATTGAGATCGGACGGAATTTTTTTGTGTTGAAGAGCACTTTTTGGATAACAACGATGAATATCATATATGTTGTTGAATGTCCGACGATGTTATACGGTTGGAGGACTAGTACAACCTTCAAAATAAACCAACCGAAAAAGACAATTGAACCAACTAGTGTTAACCAAAAACTCACATCACAAACGGAAGAATTAACTGATATAGACAGAATGTCCAACCCAAAAGCATAATAAACAAAGTGAGCGATTTGGTATAATTTTATTTTTGGTGTTATGGTATAGTTTTATTTTTATTGATAAAGTATTTGTTGGGGGTTAAAGTATTTGAAACCATATGTTTAAATAAACCTTTTGTCGTTTTTAATGCTCCCACGCCTTCCCACGTCGTGAAACAAAAAAAATACATATAGAGAGATTAATAAAGCTGGATCACACTATATAGTTCGGCCTTTTCTACTTCATCGAGTGAAAATATCCGGCTACTCTCTTGGCTTTGATTGTTGTTTATATGTGTCTTCTTAAAAGCTGCACTTCTTCATTGGATCATTGGATCACTCTCTATATTGGGAAGTCGAGATTATGAGAATATTCTGGAAAAATGATGTCGTTGTATGAGATCGTAGATATGATTCAGGTAGATTAGAAATGATTTGATAATATCCTTTAAGGATCTTCTCTTGCTTATATATAAACTGTTGATAGTTGAATGGAATACACAAGAGTTTCACCTCATTTTGGCACTCCAAAAGGTATCTTTATAAGAGAATACAAAAGGTTGAAGGAATATATAATTTATTTTAAAACCAATAGAAAAGTTGGATCAAAAGTACAAATAAGACAAAATTCAGCTACTCCCTTTTTGTTTCTTTAGGTCGATAATGGGTGAAGTAGATGTGACGTTCAGTTTTATGTTGATTATAATACAATTACGGATCTTACCTTAGGGGGTTAGTAATGATTAGATGATTAAGACGTCATATCACATAACAAATTTAGTTATCATCATCACAATGATTTTGTAAATCAGCATCATTTTCCTATACAAGAGTTTTTTAAATCAACGTTTCAGATCGACCTTTTTCATTGCTAGTCTAAGACCGAATTAGAGTATCCTTACAAAAAAAAACTTAATCAATTATATAAACTGTCCACATCAGCACCATACTCCTCAATTAATGGATCCCACCTATTTAAAAATATTGCTAATTAAAAGCTGTATTATTTTATTGTGTCACGTAAATTTCAATAATTGAAAGCTGTGTCAAATCTTACTAATCGAAAATATATGCGTGTGGTATTGTATTGGGTATTTATTTGTTCATTTTTCGGTTTTTCATAGCTCTCCCTAAGAGATTATCAGAAACCCTGTGGTCTGATTTTTCTGAATTTTCCAGAAGATTAAAGTATCTTGTGGGTGTTCTCGAAAACAACTGATTAGTTTAGTTTGATTATAAATAAATATTAATTATTAGGAGAAAAGAGACATCAAACCCACGCTCAACCGCTTCTTACTTCTATTTTTCAAATCGGTTTATCAAACGAGGTTAGAAAAAAATGTCTTATAACGGATATCTTATTGTGACATTAGAAAATAATTCCTAAAAAATAGCATATAAACAAATTTAAAATAGGAATGTAAATGTAACACCCGCAATCCATTAATTGGGCTTAATTTGACATTTTAGAAGTTACGGGGGTTAAATTGAATAAATCAATTTTACTGGCGGGTGTGATTGTTAATTTTGAAAGTTTGGGGTTAACTTTCGGAAGGGGAGGAAGTGCGAGGACCGGTTGGTGTAATAAGCAAACTTGAAACACACCTAGGTTTATATGCGTGTGTGTATCGCCGTCTTGGGAGAGAAGGATCGAACCTTAGCCGTCAAGGAGGAAGATTGCGCTGGTTTTCGGCGTGGAAGCAAGGAGAGCTTCGAGCCACGCCTCTCTCTTTCTCGGTAAGACTCTTGGCCTTGTCGTTTGGTTTTGTCGTGCGTGTGGTCCGTGCGTTGGCGGTTGTGGCGGGGTCGCTGTATTTAGGGCCGGCCGTGTGTAGCGAGTCTCGTGGTGGTGATCGGAGGCTGGATCATGGCGGTTTCGGGGGGAGCTCCGGCGGTGGTGTGGTCGGGCGAAGCGTAACGGAACGCCGTGTGGTGTGGACGCCGTGTGGTGGGGTTCGGTGGATCGGAGTGTCCCTGTCGTCAGAGCGCGAGAGAATTGTTCGTGATCGGTGGTTGGATCATGGTGGTTCCGGTGGTGACGGTGGTGAGCTCCGGTGGTGTAGTTGAGTCGGCGATGGGAAGAGGAAGACGATCGTACGTAACGTGTAGGAGGGGTTTGAACAATTAAAGATTGGTTTGTTTTGTTTTTGAATATTTTATTATTTTTATTTTTAGGTGGATTAATAGAAGGTTATTCATCCCGGGGAGTTCTAGAAAATTGCTGAATTTTCTCGTGAAACTTGCTGTGCGGGAATAAGGTGAGTGCAGGACCATAGGCGTAATTAAATAATTTTGATAATTGGTGTGATTTCGTGATTATAGGCCGTTTACGATCTCGGAGGGTCTAGATCGAGTGTTTCATGAAATGTTTGATTTATTCGGTATTTTCGTGATAGTCTATATTAATTATCTTAATTATTTGTTAGCCTGTAGATGGGAGGATTGCCTCACTAAGTATTTATTGAAATACTTATGCATCTCTTATATTTTAATTGATGCAGGAAAAGAGAAAATGTGACCGTGGGATCAGGGCGAGGAAGAGGGGGTGATCTAGACTTGCCGTTTATTTGATTATTTAATTTAATAATTTATGATTTGCATTGTTCGGATTTTTAGTCTTGAACCGGGAATTAATTGGTGAGGTTCAGTTATTATTTATGGGATTTTAATGATTATTTTTGAAAAAAAAAAAAAAAAAAAAAAAAAAATGGGTGCGGTTGTTTCAGTAAATATGTAAAATAAATATAAAACTATAATTAAAATCACACAGTAGTGAAATACAAAATATAAACACATAAAAAGAACAATATTTCAACATAAGTTAATAACATAAGTAAGAAAAAACCGTTACTATATACAAACAAGAATAAGGAGAAAAAGAAAACACACATACATATAATGCAACTTTAAACATAAATCAAATATTAAACTAAATTTTGAAATTAAAAAAAAAAGTTTCCAAATAAATTACATAAAAACAAATATAAAACATGAATGTAAATAAGGACCGCGCGAAGCGCGGGGGTCAATCCCTAGTTATATAAATTAAACAGCGATTATTTATTGATACTAGTGATGTTAATATGAGCGGTCCGATCCCGTTTAGGCCATGCCCGTTTAATAAACGGACTTAAACGGATATACCCAATTATGTATACAAATAATTATACGGGCCACTAGCACTACAAGAAAACACACGGATTTTCGACAGCATTTCCGACGGGTTTGAAACCGTCGGAAATTTCCGACGGAATACCGAGGGCATAACGAGGGCATTCCGAGGGATTAATTTCCCTCGGAAATCCCTCGAAAATTTCTGACGGATTTCCGAGGGAATATCGACGAACCTGAATTCCCTCGGAAATCCGTCGAAAATTTCCGAGGGATTTCCGATGGCTATAATCCGTCGGAAATTACCGAGGGATTTCCGAGGGAAATTAATCCCTCGGAACGGCCGTCGGAAATCCCTCGGGAAATTTTCGACAGATTATGATTTTAGACGAGGAAATCTGATTCCCCCAGCTAAAACCATAATCCGTCGAAAATCCGTCGGAAATTTCCAAGGGATTTCCGACGGATTCCCCATAAACCGTAAATCCCCCTCGGCTAAAACCGTAAATCCCTCCGGATAAAACCATAAATCCTCCTCGCCTAAAACCGTAAATCCCCCCGGCTAAAACCGTAAATCCCCTCGGCTAAAACCGTAAATACCCTCGGCTAAAACCGTAAATCCCCACGGCTAAATCCGTAAATTCCCTCGGCTAAAACCGTAAATCCCCCCGGCTAAATCCGTAAATCCCCTCAGCTAAATCTGTAAATCCCCTCGGCTAAAACCGTAAATCCCCTCGGATAAAACCATAAATCTCCCCGGATAAATCCGTAAATCCCCCTCACCTAAAACCGTAAATTCCCTCGGCTAAAACCGTAAATCCCCTCGGCTAAATCCGTAAATCCCCTCGGCTAAAACCGTAAATCCCCCCGGCTAAATCCGTAAATCCCCCCGGCTAAATCCGTAAATCCCCTCGGCTAAATCCGTAAATCCCCTCGGCTAAAACCGTAAATCCCCTCGGCTAAAACCGTATATCCCTCCGGATAAATCCGTAAATCCCCTCGGCTAAAACCGTAAATCCCCCTTGCTAAAACCGTAAATCCTCTCGGCTAAATTGATATTCGCATATTTTAACTCTTTTTATCATGCATCTCATCTAGTTTTTGTACATTAATGTGTAGTTTCATAGAGTTTTTCTATAGTTTTGCATTCTTAAGTAGAAGTTAATAGATTTTAGATAGGTCCTAGAGAGTTTTGGTACAATTGGAGTGTTTCAGGTACTTATTGGAGTCTTGGGGAAGATCATGGACCAGGAGGAACGTACCCGCAGCGAACGGAGATGATCGAGTGATGGAGGAGGAAATCAGGAAGCGCAGCGGCCAGCATGCAGCGGTCTAGGGAGACCGCTGCACTTTCAAGTCCGCAGCGGTCAGGTGCAGCGGTACGAGCAGACCGCTGCGGATCCAGCCGGAGCAAAAACCAGAAGTCTCGCAGCGGTCATACAGCGGTCAAACCAGACCGCTGCACTTTCAAGTCCGCAGCGGTCAGGTGCAGCGGTACGAGCAGACCGCTGCGGATCCATCCGAAGCAAACAGCAGGCAGTTCACAGCGGTCATGCAGCGGTCTGAGCTGACCGCTGTGAACCCTCTCGGACAAAAAAGTTGTCGGGTCAAACCCGGTTTGTCCCGGGTTGACCCGATCTGTATTGACTTAAGCAAAATTAAACCTAATTAGAAAGGGGAACTTTTGTTTTTCTTCTTTTTTGAGATTTAAGCAAAAAACCTTTTTGAGAGCTTTGAAGGAGATTGTAAGAGATTATTGAGTGATTTATGCAAGTTCTTATTGGATTATTTCTTCCATCTATTTTCCCTTTATCTTTTATGATTCTCAACACTTCCTTCATGGGATTTGTGGAGAAAACCATGTGTTGTGAGTAGTTTCCTAGGGTTCTTGGGTGAAGTAGATTTAGGTAATTTTAGAGTGAATCAATGATGTTAGGGTTTTGATTGTTAAAGATCCTTCCTTGTTTAGTGAGTTTAATGCTAAATCATCCATGATCAAGTTGATTTAGATCATAGGGAATTTCTCGCCCGGAAGGTGTTCGATGAAATTCCCCAATGAACTAATCAAGGGATATTTCATTCTTAACCTATGGAAATAGTTGTTTAAGGTGTTTATTGATTAAATGATCTTGTTTCTAATGCTTGAAATTTATTAAATCACAAATGGGAATTTGTTCTTGACTTAGTAAATTCCAAAGGGACCGATTTCAAGGGATTGGATTAGTCTTGTTAAATGATCATAGTCTAAGGATTAGCATTACTTGAGTTTATTGGCATCATTGTGAACCACTAAAGTTACCAACAATCGTATACTTCACCCTTGGATTCGTTTGTCTTAGAACTTTCTTTAAACCGTAATTTACATTCTCGTTTAAGTTTCTATCTTTGCTTTGATTGGGAATAGTTTGCTTTTAGGATCCTTTAGGTTGCTACAAAACCAATTCTTGAACTGCTTAGATTAAGAAGTTTTATGTATTCTTAGTTTTTAATCCCAACCCATTATGGATTGACATCTCAAGTACTACAATGACATGAGTACACTTGGGATAATTGACACGAAAATATCCTGTATCAATTTGGCGCCGTTGCCATTTGGGTTTTGCATTAATCATTAGGATTTTAAATCTTCTTGAGCCTAAGTTTTATTTTTAATTTGTTACTAATCTCTTTCACTTGTTTTTCCCCTTCTCATAGGTGTATGAACACGAGATCACAAGGCACATCAAATCTTATACACCGTGTTGACAACATCCGTGCTCTAGAACGAGCAAATACAAGGGCAAGACAAGAAAGCGCGAGACACCTTCAACAGTTAGAAATGGAAGGTGAACAAATTCCTCCGTTTGCGCACCAAAATGCACCCGTGCAAGGTGCTGGTCACCAAGGTGTTGGTCACCAAGGAAATGGTGTGAACCGAATACCAAATCATCCACCACGACCTGCACGACTAATTGGAGCCGGTGATGCACCAAACACACACGCTAACCGTCAAGGAATTGCACCACCAGCAGTTGACCACAACAACTTTGAGATCAAATCTGGTATTATCTCTATGGTGCAGAACAACAAGTTTCATGGGCTGGCCATGGAGGACCCACTGGATCACCTGGATCAATTCGACCAAGTGTGTGGTTTGGTGAAGATCAATGGCATCTCTGAAGATGCATTTAAGCTGCGGTTATTCCCTTTCTCTCTAGGGGATAAAGCTCGGCAATGGGCAAAGAACTTATCTCAAGGTTCCATTACTTCATGGGACCAATGCAAGCATGCATTCCTGTCAAAATTCTTCTCTACAACAAGGACAGCTCGACTAAGGAATGACATCTCAAGCTTCACACAAAAGAATAATGAAGGCTTTAGTGAGGCATGGGAGAGGTTCAAAAGCTACACCATGCAATGCCCACACCACGGGTTTTCAGATGAATCTCTCTTAAGCACTTTGTATCGTGGTGTTCTGCCCAAGTACCGGTTGCTCCTCGACACAGCGAGCAACGGGAACTTTCTGGGTAAGGAAGTTAATGATGGGATGGCACTTGTAGAAAACTTAGCTCAAAGCGACGGCAACTATGGTGAAGACTATGACAGATTTTCACGAGGAGGTGGAGACTTTGATAACCAAAAGACGAGACAGGATATTAAAGCTCTTAATGACAAGCTTGACAAGCTTATCCAAGTCTCACAATCAACCGTGAACTTCGTTGGTGAGTTCGATGAACACCAAGGCAATCAAGAGGGAATTGCGCATGATGATAAGCAAGAAGAAGTCAATTATGTGGGTGGTCAAGGTGGCTACCAAGGTGGCTTCAACACAAACTATAGGAATCATCCCAATTTTTCCTATAGAAGCAACAATGTCGCAAACCCTCAAGACCAAGTGTATCCCCAACAAAACACTCAAGGTCAAGGATTTCAACAAAAAAACTTCATCTCTACAAACCAACAAAGACCATATGTCCCAAGGAACAATTTTCAAGGAAACCAAGGTGGGTTTCAACCAAAGCAACAATCTAACCCACCCGGTTTTGGACAGCAAGGACAACCAAGCAACGCAACGCCTCAAGACAACGAGATGAAGAACATGCTTCAACAGATATTACAAGGCCAAGCTCAAGGAACCATGGAATTGAGTAAGAAAATGGCGGAAATCCACAACAAGGTGGACTGTTCTTACAATGATCTCAACTCCAAATTTGAGTCATTGTCGTCTAGGGTCAAACAATTCGAAGGACGAGGAGTTGCTTCATCATCACGCCCTCAAGGTACCTTCCCGGGAAAACCAGAGGCTAATCCGAAGGAGTTTTGCAACGCTATCACATTGCGTAGCGGAAAAGAGCTTCCCCCACGGGAGATTCCATCTAATCTCAACGAGGACATTGAGAACCAAAGCGGGGAGGTGATCATTGAGAATGAAGCAAATATCGATGAAGAAGATGCTGTTTCGGGGAAAGCTAAAGGAGCAAGGACAATCGAAGACGAAACTGTGGTAGCACCTACAAAGAAGAAATCTTTTGTCCCACCGCCTTATGAACCCAAGCTTCCTTTCCCGGGCCGCTTTAAGAAGCAACTCATGGAAAAATACAGAGCGATCTTCGATGAGCAAATCAACAAAGTCCAAGTGACTATGCCTTTGGTTGATGCTTTCTTGCTAGTCCCACAATACACTAAGTTCCTTAAAGATGCAATCAAGGATAGAACCAAGAACCTAGAAGGAATGGTTGTGCTTTCCCATGAGTGTAGTGCAATAATTCAACGGAAAGTCATACCAAAGAAGTTGGGAGATCCAGGAAGCTTTACTCTTCCATGTGCTCTTGGACCACTTGGTTTTGATCATTGCTTGTGCGACCTTGGAGCAAGTGTAAGCTTAATGCCTTTCTCAGTGGCAAAACGTCTAGGCTTCACTACCTACAAAGCTTGCAGAATTTCTCTCGTGCTAGCGGACAGGTCGGTGAGACACCCAATTGGAATGCTTGAAGATCTACCGGTGAAAATTGGCGATTTTGAGGTACCCACCGATTTTGTTGTTCTTGAGATGGATGAAGAACCCAAAGATCCTCTCATCTTTGGAAGACCATTTTTAGCCACCGCCGGGGCTATCATAGATGTGCGAAGAGGGAAGATTGATCTTCATTTGGGTAAAGACGATGTGCTTAACTTTGACATCAATGAAATGATGAAGAAGCCCACAATAGATGGTCAAGCCTTCTACATTGAAACTATGGAGGAGCTAGCGGATGAGCTTCTAGAGGAGTTGAACTTGGAGGATCATCTTCAAATTGCTTTGACTAAAGAGCATGGAGAGAATGGGTATCTTCATGAGGAGAGTGTTGGTTACATGAAGTTGCTAAACTCGCACAAAGCGCTAGTTGGAGAAAATCAGTTTTTGGAACTAGAGCACAAAGAAACTGTTGAAGACGGATTGGAGAACAATGTGAGCTCTTTGGAAATTGACTACGTGAGTGCTTTGGATGTCGACTTGGAGGACGAGCAAGGAACTAGCAATGGTGAGACTAGTTTCGATGAAGATTGGAGCGAACTCAAAGCCCCAAAAGTCGACCTCAAACCACTCCCAAGTGGACTAAGGTACGCGTTCTTAGGTCCAAATGAGTCTTATCCGGTCATAGTCAATGAGAGTTTAGATGAGAATGAGTTGACCGCCCTTTTGAGAGAGTTGAGGAAATTTAGAAGAGCAATAGGCTACTCTTTAGATGATATAAAAGGAATTTCCTCTTCTCTATGTGCACACCGAATCCATCTAGAAGATGAGTCTATGAGCTCTATTGAACATCAAAGACGGTTAAACCCGAATTTGAAAGAAGTGGTTAAGAAGGAGATTCTTAAACTTCTAGATGCGGGGATAATATATCCCATTTCGGATAGTACATGGGTCTCACCGGTTCATGTGGTTCCCAAAAAGGGTGGGATAACGGTTGTACGGAATGATAAAGATGAATTGATCCCCACTAGAACTATAACCGGACATAGGATGTGCATAGATTATAGAAAGCTAAACTCGTCTACTCGAAAAGATCATTTCCCTTTGCCTTTTATTGACCAAATGTTAGAGAGATTGGCAAATCACCCTTATTATTGTTTCCTTGATGGATATTCGGGATTCTTTCAAATCCCAATCCACCCCAATGATCAAGAGAAAACGACCTTTACATGTCCCTATGGTACCTTCGCATATCGAAGAATGCCATTTGGACTTTGTAATGCACCCGCGACTTTTCAACGGTGTGTAATGTCTATTTTCTCGGACTTAATTGAGGACATGGTAGAGGTGTTTATGGATGATTTTTCTGTATATGGTGCCTCGTTTGCTTCTTGTTTGTCAAATCTTTGCAGGGTACTCACTAGGTGCGAAGAAGCAAATCTCGTCTTGAATTGGGAGAAATGTCATTTCATGGTGCGAGAAGGCATTGTCTTGGGGCATAAGATCTCGGAAAAGGGCATTGAGGTTGACAGGGCTAAGATCGAAGTGATGATGGGTTTGGAACCGCCAACAACGGTGAAGGGCATTCGAAGTTTTTTGGGCCATGCTGGGTTTTATAGACGGTTCATCAAGGATTTCTCGAGGATAGCGAGACCTCTAACAAGACTTCTTTGCAAAGAGGTGGAGTTCAATTTCGATGGAGAATGCCTTGAGGCATTTCTGGAAATCAAGAAAGCTCTTGTGAGTGCTCCAATTGTGCAAGCACCGGATTGGGATCTTCCGTTCGAAATCATGTGTGATGCTAGTGACTTTGCGGTTGGCGCAGTTTTGGGTCAAAAGAAAGACAAGAAGATTCATGTCATCTACTATGCTAGTAGAACCTTGGATGATGCTCAGACGAGATATGCAACCACGGAAAAGGAGCTCTTAGCGGTGGTCTATGCTTTCGAAAAATTTCGCTCCTACTTGGTGGGATCCAAGATCGTGGTATACACGGATCATGCTGCCTTGAGACACTTGATAGCAAAGAAAGATGCCAAACCAAGGCTTCTACGGTGGATCCTTCTTCTCCAAGAGTTCGATATGGAGATTAAAGACAAGAAAGGCATTGAAAACGGCGTTGCGGACCACTTGTCTAGATTAAGAGTCGAAGAGACAATTCCCATAGATGATTCTCTTCCCGAAGAACATCTTATGATTGTTGGGATGTTGAAGGAAAGTTATCATGCGGGGTTGAGACTAGACGAAGTTATGAGTTTGAGTGATCTCGGTTTGCCGTGGTATGCTGATTTTGTGAACTATTTAGCTTGCGGGAAGGAACCACCAAACTTGGACAGTTACAACAAGAAGAAGTTCTTTAGAGATGTAAACCATTTCTATTGGGACGAACCTTATCTATACAAGAGATGCTCGGATACTCTGTACCGGAGGTGCATCCCGGAGGAAGAAGTGAATGGAGTGCTGTATCATTGTCATGGTTCGGTATATGGAGGGCACTTCGCATCCTTCAAAACTGCGACAAAAGTGCTTAATTCCGGGTTATGGTGGCCAAGCTTGTTCAAAGACGCTCACACCTACGTTTCGTCATGTGATGCTTGCCAAAGAAAAGGCAACATAAGTAGAAGGGATGAGATGCCTCAAAATCCCATCTTGGAAGTCGAGGTGTTTGATGTGTGGGGAATAGATTTCATGGGACCATTTCCCTCATCTTATGGAAACCAATACATATTAGTGGCGGTGGACTATGTTTCTAAGTGGGTGGAAGCCGTTGCAAGTCCAACTAATGACGCCAAGGTGGTCATTAAGCTTTTCAAGACGATCATTTTCCCGAGGTTTGGAATCCCTAGAGTGGTGATTAGTGATGGTGGAAGTCATTTCATTAACAAGGTGTTTGAGAGCTTGCTCAAGAAGCATGGAGTCAAACACAAGGTTGCCACACCCTATCACCCTCAAACAAGTGGGCAAGTGGAAGTCTCCAACCGCCAAATCAAGGCAATATTGGAAAAGACGGTGAGTAACTCGAGGAAAGATTGGGCCAAGAAGCTAGACGATGCTTTGTGGGCATACCGAACCGCGTTCAAAACTCCCATTGGTACTACACCTTTCAACTTACTTTATGGGAAGTCATGTCATTTGCCCGTTGAGCTGGAGTACAAAGCATTATGGGCAGTCAAGTTGCTGAACTTTGACATTAAGACAGCTTCGGAAAGACGTCTAATCCAGTTACATGAGCTAGATGAAATCCGTCTCGATGCCTATGACAGCTCAAAGATTTACAAGGAACGGACTAAGGCGTTCCATGACAAGAAGATTGTCAAGAAAGGTTTCAAAGCTGGAGACCAAGTGCTGCTTTTCAATTCCCGGTTGAAGCTGTTTCCCGGAAAGTTGAAATCGAGGTGGTCGGGGCCGTTCAAGATCAAAGAAGTACAGCCTTATGGAGCGGTGACGCTATGGAACAACAGTGGTGGGGAATTTACGGTTAACGGGCACAGACTCAAACCGTACTCGGCATCAGCATTCATCGAGGAAGGGATCTCGGTTCCGCTCTCGAACCCGTCTCCCGCCTAAAAGGGTTTGCAAAGTCAAGCTTAGTGACTTTAAACAAGCGCTCTTGGGAGGCATTCCCATGACTATCCTTGTATATATTTCAATCTTTCTAGTTCCTTTTTATGTTTTTGTCTTTTGTTTTCAGGTTTATTTGCTCGGGTCTGCAAAAAGGGGAAGAAGCACTTCGAAAAGGAAATTTGGACTTTTTCAAGACTCGCAGCGGTCAACTCGCAGCGGTATAGCCAGACCGCTGCGAAATCACCCGTCGAAAACCAGGACATCCGCAGCGGTCATGCAGCGGTTGGAGGAGACCGCTGCACTTTCAAGCTCGCAGCGGTCAACTCGCAGCGGTATAGCCAGACCGCTGCGAAATCACCCGTCGAAAACCCGAGATTCCACAGCGGTCATGCAGCGGTTGGAGGAGACCGCTGTGGAACTCTTCCAGGTAAGTCAACTCTGATTTTCGAGTTAGGAGGAAGAGAAGAGCCACAAGATCACCATCAACGAGCGGTTCAGGGAACCCAGCACTCTCCATTGACACGTCCCCTTCCGTCGAATTCTAAAGGTAACACTCCAATTTTGTAAATATTTTTCGAGTCTTCAGTTCGTTTTTTTTTAGGTACTTTCTCCAAATTTTCTTATACACCGAGACGGTGTTAAGTAAGTTGGGGGGAGGTACCCGTTGCTAATAGCGTGTTTTGTTTTGTTTTATTTTCCTTGAGTCTCATGCATTCATGTATTGCATTGATATAAAAAAAAAAAAAAAAAAAAAAATGATCATATAGTTTTGCATTGCATTCTTTTCTTTTTAGGATTGAGTCTAGAAGCATTTAGGAGTGCATTGCATATGCATAGGGAGCAATGATAGTAACTAAAGCTTAGCATTTCATTCAATGTTATGCCCTTGTTAATCATACCATGTTGCTTGAACATCTCTTGAAAAAAAAACTCGCAAACTTCGTGCTTTGATCTCTCCACTTGAAACTTGTCGTCTTGTTGATGTTTGCTTGAATTGAAACCAACTCCTTAACTATTGGACTGAATTGAATTTAATTTTCTCACTTATGGGCTTGTGTATGCTTAACCATGGTCACCTAAAAACATCCAAGTCATCTTTGCATTAATTTTTACCACTCTTGTTGACTTGGGTGGCCATTTCCATTTATAAATGGTTTCCCCACCTTTAAACCCAACCATTTCCTTCCACCCTTGATGATTTTGTGAGTGAGGCCTCTTTTCTTGATAGTACTACACTTGTAAAATCTTGTAAGTATCGAGGACGACAAAGGATAGCTTCCATTAGCTAGGTTTGTTGTTCTTGGGGAATTGGCTAGTGATTAGAAAGGAGATTGAGAATGGTGAAGAGTTGTCAATGTTTGGGGATATATATAAAAAAAAAAAAAAAAAAAAAAAAAAAAAAAAAAAAAAAAGAGACTCCCCCTAGAGATGAAAGAAAAGAAAGGATAAGTGAAAAAGAAAGGGAAAGGAGTAGTGATGAAAAGATAAGAAAAGGAATCGAAAGAGCAAATGGAAATTTTCAAGGAACGATTTGAAAAGAGAAATGATCAAAAGGGTAGAGATTTAGTTTGGCAAAGAGCAAAAAGAAAAACACTTGGGTAGAAATAGTGAATTGGATACTCAAAGCTTAGGGAAGGGTAGAACAATGGAAGTGAATACTTTGTATGCGTAAATTGTTCCGATCTTCCTTGCTTTTGCGAAGTGTTTGTACTCCGTTTTTCATAGAGTTAACCACTAAATTGATCTCTTGTTTATATTGATAAATCTTTCTCTTGTTCAACCGATTGGTCTATAGATCACTTGCCCATTTGTGAGACCGCACCTTGAAACGATTAATTGAATGTGAGAGTTGGTTAATATGACGGTAGTCGGATGCTTGACTTTGAGTGTAGAGAAAAATATTTGGAGTTGCGATAAGCCTAGAGAAGTTAGAGTGGATTAAGAAGTTTGTTCTTGCAACATGTTATCATTTCCTAAGGACATCATGGTGAATGCTTTGCTAGCTTCTTTTGATTTGAGCTCCCGCTTTCAATCATTTTCTCCAACTTGTTTATGTTTGTTTGCTTGAGGACAAGCAAAAGGCAAGTCCGGGGGAATTGATATTCGCATATTTTAACTCTTTTTATCATGCATCTCATCTAGTTTTTGTACATTAATGTGTAGTTTCATAGAGTTTTTCTATAGTTTTGCATTCTTAAGTAGAAGTTAATAGATTTTAGATAGGTCCTAGAGAGTTTTGGTACAATTGGAGTGTTTCAGGTACTTATTGGAGTCTTGGGGAAGATCATGGACCAGGAGGAACGTACCCGCAGCGAACGGAGATGATCGAGTGATGGAGGAGGAAATCAGGAAGCGCAGCGGCCAGCATGCAGCGGTCTAGGGAGACCGCTGCACTTTCAAGTCCGCAGCGGTCAGGTGCAGCGGTACGAGCAGACCGCTGCGGATCCAGCCGGAGCAAAAACCAGAAGTCTCGCAGCGGTCATACAGCGGTCAAACCAGACCGCTGCACTTTCAAGTCCGCAGCGGTCAGGTGCAGCGGTACGAGCAGACCGCTGCGGATCCATCCGAAGCAAACAGCAGGCAGTTCACAGCGGTCATGCAGCGGTCTGAGCTGACCGCTGTGAACCCTCTCGGACAAAAAAGTTGTCGGGTCAAACCCGGTTTGTCCCGGGTTGACCCGATCTGTATTGACTTAAGCAAAATTAAACCTAATTAGAAAGGGGAACTTTTGTTTTTCTTCTTTTTTGAGATTTAAGCAAAAAACCTTTTTGAGAGCTTTGAAGGAGATTGTAAGAGATTATTGAGTGATTTATGCAAGTTCTTATTGGATTATTTCTTCCATCTATTTTCCCTTTATCTTTTATGATTCTCAACACTTCCTTCATGGGATTTGTGGAGAAAACCATGTGTTGTGAGTAGTTTCCTAGGGTTCTTGGGTGAAGTAGATTTAGGTAATTTTAGAGTGAATCAATGATGTTAGGGTTTTGATTGTTAAAGATCCTTCCTTGTTTAGTGAGTTTAATGCTAAATCATCCATGATCAAGTTGATTTAGATCATAGGGAATTTCTCGCCCGGAAGGTGTTCGATGAAATTCCCCAATGAACTAATCAAGGGATATTTCATTCTTAACCTATGGAAATAGTTGTTTAAGGTGTTTATTGATTAAATGATCTTGTTTCTAATGCTTGAAATTTATTAAATCACAAATGGGAATTTGTTCTTGACTTAGTAAATTCCAAAGGGACCGATTTCAAGGGATTGGATTAGTCTTGTTAAATGATCATAGTCTAAGGATTAGCATTACTTGAGTTTATTGGCATCATTGTGAACCACTAAAGTTACCAACAATCGTATACTTCACCCTTGGATTCGTTTGTCTTAGAACTTTCTTTAAACCGTAATTTACATTCTCGTTTAAGTTTCTATCTTTGCTTTGATTGGGAATAGTTTGCTTTTAGGATCCTTTAGGTTGCTACAAAACCAATTCTTGAACTGCTTAGATTAAGAAGTTTTATGTATTCTTAGTTTTTAATCCCAACCCATTATGGATTGACATCTCAAGTACTACAATGACATGAGTACACTTGGGATAATTGACACGAAAATATCCTGTATCATAAATCCGTAAATCCCCTCGGCTAAAACCGTAAATCCCCTGGGCAAAAATGTTAACCCCCGGCTAAAATAATTAATCTCCGGGCAAATTTTAGCCGAGGCATTGGAAAATGTCTCGGCTAAAACTGAAAATCCTTAAATCCGTCGGAAATCCCTCGGAAATTTCCGACGGATTTCCCACGGATTTCCGACGGATTTAAAGATTTAAGGAATCAGTTTTAGCCGAGGCATTCGAAAATGTCTCAGCTAAAACTGAAAATCCTTAAATCCGTCAGAAATCCCTCGGAAATTTCCGAGGGATTTCCGACGGACATTTAAAGATCTAGTCGGATGACCGCCTTGCCTTTTGATTTAGCTTGGGATCTCTTCATGAAACTTATAAGAAATTGAGCTATCTCTCCAGTGAAAGTGGTTTCAGGTAATTCCCATCAGTATTTAAGGAAATGCGTTTGATTTACTGAAGACATGTCATTACCAGAAAATGCAGCTACAATCCGAAGCGGCTGAAAGATCATATACGATGGAATCGTTTCCCTGCCCATTTTAATCTAAAATTCAGTCACAAGATAGAAAATTGAGTTAGCTTCAATTGAGAATTGGATTCATCTCATTCCGAGCCATGGTTAAAGACGTATGGTCGAATTAGTGAAGTCATGATTAAAAATCCGTCGGAAATCCCTCGGAAATTTCCGAGGGATTTTCGACGGATATTTAAAGATCTAGTCGGATGACCACCTTTCATTTTGACTTAGCTTGGGATCTCTTTATGAAACTTATAATAAATTGAGCTATCTGTCAAGTGGAAGTGATTTCAGGTTATTCCCATCAGTATTTAAAGAAATGCGTTTGATTTACTGAAGACATGTCATTACCGGAAAATTCAGCTAGAATCCGAAGCGGTTGAAAGATCATATGAGATGGAATCCTTTATCTGTCCAGTTTAATCTGAAATTTAGTCACAAGATAGAAAATTTAGTTAGGTTCACTTGAGAATTCGATTCATCTCATTCCGAGCCATGGTTAAAGACCTATGGTCGAATTAGTGAAAACATGATTAAAAATCCGTCTGAAATAACTCTGAAATTTCCGAGGGATTTCCGACGGATATTAAAGATCTAGTCGGATGACCGCCTTTCCTTTTGATTTAGCTTGGTATCTCTTCATGAAACTTATAAGAAATTGAGCTATCTGTCAAGTTGAAGTGGTTTCAGGTCATTCCCATCAGTGTTTAAAGAAATGCGTTTGATTTACTGAAGACATGTCATTACCGGAAAATGCAGCTACAATCCGAAGCGGCTGAAAGATCATGTGAGATGGAATCCTTTCACTGCCCAGTTTAATCTGAAATTCAGTCACAAGATATAAAATTGAGTTAGATTCACTTGAGAATTGGATTCATCTCATTCCGAATTCCGAACCATGGTTAAAGACCTATGGTCGAATTAGTGAAGACATGATTAAAAATCCGTCGGAAATCCCTCGGAAATTTAAAGATCTAGTCGGATGATCACTTTGCTTTTTGATTTAGCTTGGGATCTCTTCATAAAACTTATAATCAATTAAGCTATCTATCAAGTGGAAGTAGTTTCAGGTCATTACCATCAGTATTTAAAGAAATGCGTTTGATTTACTGAAGACATGTCATTACCAGAAAATGCAGCTACAATCCGAAGCGGCTGAAAGATCAAATGAGATGGAATCCTTTCCCTACCCAGTTTAATCTGAAATTCAGTCACAAGATAGAAAATTGAGTTAGTTTCACTTGAGAATTGTATTCATCTCATTCCGAGCCATGGTTAAAGACCTATGGTCGAATTAGTGAAGACATGATTAAAAATCCGTCGGAAATCCCTCAGAACTCTTCATGAAACTTATTAGAAATTGAGCTATCTGTCAAGTGGAAGTGGTTTAAGGTCATTCCCATCAGTATTTAAAGAAATGCGTTTGATTTACTGAAGACATGTCATTACCGGACAATTTTTAGCCGAGACAATTTCCGAACCCCGCCTAAAACCCGAAACCTAGTTTTCTTCCCGGAAATTATATATAAATACTAAAGTGTCCCAAAAAGTTTTTTTATATTCATTAATCCTTTAAAATTTTTAAATATTTTTAACACTTAGCATTTTCGTGTGAAAAACATGGAAAATTCAGTCGGATACGACAAATTTTGGTTTTAGCCGAGACATTTACAAAACCTCGTCCAAAACTTGAAAATGTCTTGGCTAAAACCAAAACTGGGCATATCCGTCGGAAATCCCTCGGAAATTCCCAGGGATTTCCGACGGATATGCCCAGTTTTGGTTTTAGCCGAGACATTTCCGACGGATTTCCGACAGATACGTATATTTTGATGTTTATACTTAGCATTTATCGAGTTTGAAACAATACAATATCATAGGCCGTCGGAAATCTGTCGGAAATTTCCGAGGGATTTCCGACGGTTTAGGGTATTAAACATCAAATTTGCAAGATTTTGAACACACTTGTTCTTCATATATGTAGAAGTAACAAATCTAAACTACTTTATGTGAAATGTTTTTAAGAATCAAACGTTTTAAACTTTTTAATTGAAACCGAAGCAATCCCGTACATGTCCTTAGATGTTCTATGTGTTTTTATGAATATTTGATATCATTCATCGATCGATTTTTATAAAATCCTAAATAACTTGTTTTGATTGGTTTTTAAAAGTTTTTCCTGTAAGTATGTAACAGTAATGTTTATTAAATTTATCAAATTTTCCATTTTTAAGCCCTAAACCCTAAACCCGTCGAAAATCGGTCGAAAATTTCCGACGGATTTATTAATTTTTGCCCGGGAAATTGAACCGCATAACGAAATCCATCGAAAATTGAGGCGGTTAAATAATTTCAGACGGGAAACCGACGGTGAGGTCCGTCGGAAACGACGGTAATTAATTATATCGATCGATTCCTTCTTCTTCTCTTTCATTCTCTTCTCTCTTCTTCTTCTTCTCTCTTCTTCTCTCTCAACCGTAAATCTTCTTCTCTCCTTTCTCTTCTTTCTCTCTTCTTCTTCTCTCTTTCTCTCCGATCTCTCTTCTTCACTCTTCTTCTTCTTCTTCCACCTCTCCTCCGCCGTCGCCCCCGCCGGTCAACCTCGCCGGAGATTTTTGTCCCCTCTCCTCCGCCGCCGTTCAACCTCCTCTTCCACTATGTAAGAAACCCTAAATTCTTTGTGTATATAGATGTGTATTTAGATTAATTTTTGGATTTGTTTTTTTAGATTTAGATTGATTTGTGGAATTAGATTTAGGTTTATTTGTGGATTTTCGTTTTGTGTAGTGTTAGATTGTTGCATGTAGATTTAGATTAGGTTGTTAGCTTAGGTTAATTGTAAATATTTTTTAAAAAAAGTTTTTGATAATTATATATATAAAAAAGGTTTTTCAAATTTTATTTATATGAAAAGTATATTTGAAAAACGTTTTGTAAAATTTATATCTATGAAAAAATTGTTTTTTATATATATATGTATTTTTAAAAAAGTTTTTACATAATTTATATATATGAAAAACATTTTTACAAAATTTATATATATAAAAATGATTTCTAAAATTTATATATGTGAATAGAAAACGTTTTTTGTATATATGTATTTTATAAAACGTTTTTTTTTAAATTTATATATATGAAAAACATTTTTGTTATATATATGTATTTTTTGAAAATATATTTACAAATAGAATTTTATAAAACGTTTTTGTAAAATATTATTAATAAATAAATTTTGGAAAAAAGTTTTCAATACAAATATATTGTAAAAACGTTTTTCTTAAATTTATTTTATAAAAACTTTTTTACAAATTTTTATATATGTATTTATTTTTTAAAAACTTTCTTACAATTTTTTATATATGTATATAAGTATTTTATATGTGCTTTTAAATGTATTTATTTTATGTATTTTTTAAAATGTATTGATTTTTTTACAAAATTTTTATGATTATTTTGATATTTTTTGAAATGATTCGGTTTTTATTGTTGTAGGTCTTACGGGCAATTCGCTAGTGATCGTGCCGGCGGTTCGAGGCAAGGAGGGTGCACACCAACAAGAAGACGGGCCAAATTCAAGATCCAGAAGTTAGGGAGGTCGTCGAAACCGTGAAGAGGGTGAATGTCACGGTATTGGAGGACAAGCAAACGAAGTGGGCGGATTTCTTCAAGACGAAGTTCCCGGACATGCCACCGAATCTCTTTTGATTATGTTTTTTTATGTAATTTCAACTTTCTAAAACTTTTAAATATTTATGTTTTGTAAGATTTTATTTATATAATTAATTTTTGTTTTTAAAAATTATTTAATATATTTAATTTAATTAATATATCATTTAATAAATATTAATTATATATAATAAATACTAAAAAAAATTACAAATTTCTCATTACCGTCGGAAATCCCTCGGAAATTTCCGACGGCTTGAGAATCCACTCTGTCGGAAATCCGTCGGAAATTCACCGACGGAATATCCCTCGGATAATCGTCGGAATTATTCCCGACGGACAAGTCGTCGGAAATCCGTCGGAAATTCACCGACGGAATATCCTTCGGATTATCGTCGGAATTATTTTCGACGGACAAGTCTTCATAAATTCGTCGGTAAATTGGCCGTCGAAAATCCGTTGAAAATTTACGAGGGATTTCCGACAGATTTTCTTTTCCGACGAGATAGAACCGACGGCCAAAATCCATCAGAAACCCATTGGAAATGGCCGTTTCCGACGGAATATCAACGAATTTTGCTGTCGGTTCTAGCGTGTTTTCTTGTAGTGTAGCTAACAATTTTATGCCAGACTCATATAAGCCTGCGGGCTTAAGGCCGATATTAACATCACTAATTAGTACAATGTAAATTACACATTAATGATAGCAAGTGACATGTGGCAAGACTGAATACAATGTTACAAAAACACTCAAATGACACGCAGTTCAAACGTAAAATTAAAAACGGTAAGCATTCCTAGGCACCACGTGCCGTGCCTCTTATAGGCTCCAAAACACGTTCGCATTGCTCGGCGACTCTCGACAACGATTCGTGTGCCGATCCACCGTCTCGACTCAGCGATTTCTCCGCCGTGTCCCTAAGCTTCTTAACCTTCTTTCTCATCTCGCAACCTTCCTCCTCCACCATAATCCTTCTCACCAACGCCTCGATCTCCACCCTAAAAATAACTCCATCTGATGGCAGTTTTTTAGACCGGACGGCAATTCCAAGCTCCTCGTTGAGCAGTGTTGCATTTGTCATCTGATCCCCGAAAAGCGGCCAAGCGATCATCGGAACGCCGCTAACGACACTCTCGAGAATCGAATTCCAGCCGCAGTGAGTCAGAAACCCACCAACCGCTGTGTGAACTAGGATCTCGGCTTGAGGGGCCCATGAAGGGACTACGAGGCCTCTCTTAAGAGTCCTACTAACGAACGCTTCCGGTAGATAATCAGGTATTTCGCCGTTGTTAACCGATAAATATGCGCTGCAAGCCGAACCGTCTACCGGGGGTCGGACCACCCAAACGAACCGTTGCTGGCTCAGCTCGAGCCCCCAAGCCAATTCGGTTAACTGTTTAGCCGAGAGAGACCCGCCGCTTCCAAATGAGATGTAAAGCACGGACTCATCCGGTTGTTTGTTTAGCCAATTCAAAACCGGATGATTAGTTTTCGATGGATCAACTGGTCTGCACAACGGACCAATCGGATAAATCGGTACACGAGCGATCTGACCCAAGAGCTTTGGGTCTTGAAGAGATTTCAAGGTTTTGGGCTCCATATCAACACATGTATTCACAATAATGCCATCAACCGTCGGGTATACTAAACCGAGTGGAACAGATTCCTGGTAAATCTTGCTCGACGGGTCAAGGAATATTTCAAAAGTATCCTCAAACCGAACCGGTTCACATCCCGGTATAGCTAAGGGTTTCTTCTTGATTATGTGCTCTTCTTCGACGTCTTTGTCCAGCGTTGGGAAATACATCACCAATGCGACAAACCGCGCGTTTGAAGCGATGAAGAGATAAGTCAACATGTTGAACTCGCCACTGAGCCGTAAAGCGTTCAAGCTTAACACGTCTACGATCAGAGCCGTTGGTTTGTGCTGCATCTCAGCTATCTTTGATCGGAGGGTTGGAACGCTCTCACGCATCATAGTCATGATCTTCATCCCAATGACGGCTGATGGATCCACTAAACCGGAGATATCCGGAGGCGCGAGGCCGATGACGTCAACATGGGTCGCGTGGGAGCCAGGTGAGTTGAGGAATTGGGATTGAGCGGAGGCTGCGTCGGCTTCGAGGACGAAGATGGTGACGTGGAAGCCGTGGGATCCAGCTAAGCGTTTTCCGAGCTCGATCGCCGGGATGACGTGGCCCATTCCCGGGCTAACAAACATGGCCGCGTGTGGTTTTGTAATCTCCATATCTTCGATCGACGATTTGTTTTTTTGTTGCTGTGTGCGTTTAATATATAAAACCTAAAGCTTCTTTAACAACGAAAATATATAAAACCAAAAGTCTTCATCAGACATTTATATATATAATATCCTCTTTTTTTATACGTAAAACGTTTGTATCGACCACCTTTAAAATTTGTTAAAGTCTTATCTACCACCTTAATTTGTTATACAGTTATACAAACCTGCCCAATTTCTATTTTATCAATAAAATTGCTGGTTATGTCATTATTTTTTTTTTTATATGTAACAACTTTTGGTTTTATAAAAATTTGATTAAACATGTATGTAACTCTATTTCTGTATCTGCATATATATATATATATATTTATATACTAGATGAACGCAAAATATATCCATTATTTTTATTTAAACAAATATCAAACAAATTAAATTAGACAAATGAAGTTTTTAAATTTCTAATAGTGTTCATCCATGTGTTAGATAGGTCTAGATTCGGATTTTTTGGGTTTTAGATTTTTGGTTTATAAATAATAGCATTCAAAGTAAAAAATTATCTATTGTAGATGATTTAACATAGTTTTGTGTTTGGTTCATATTTTTAAATTTCAATCCTTAATTTCTAAACAAATTTAGGCTTTCGGCTAGGTGTAAATTCGGATTAGTATTTTTTCCAGTATACAAATAATGAATCCATAAAACCAATTTTTGATTCGATATTCAAATATATTATTTCAATTCGATTCATATCAGAACATATCGGTTTATCTGATTTTTGTTTGTTTTGGTTTTAATGTTAAGAGGTTTGTCTGAATTAAACAGCCGTTAAACGCTATTGAACAATAATAGCCTGGGGAGGAAGCTTTCTTTTTCTTCATCTAACTGTTAACGGGTACTTCTTACATATTTCTTCGACTCTTGTCACGGAAACGAGACTTCACATGGGCCAAGATATAAAAGCCCGTCAAGAATGTATTACTTTCACGTCAGAAAGCTAGTTCAAGTTTTCGCGAAGCTAGTTCAAGAAAACGCATTAGTTTTTTTTTTTTTAACTTCTAATTATTATTATGATGAAAATACATAGTTAAAATGTAAAGCGTTAGATAGAGCAAAAGGAGCATAAGGATGATAAACATAGGAAACGTTTCCTGAGATCTCTAATTTTGATAAAATATATGTTGCATTGTTTCCATTCTTTGATATCCATGTCATCAACTTGAATTCGTCAAATCGATTACTCCAATCCTTGACTTGACGAATCCAATTGTATGCGCTAAAGTTCAGAGTCTCACCGTTAAATAGTTTTGTCAGGGTTTTACAATCAGCTTCAAATCTCATTTTTTGATAGCCTCGAGTCCAGCAATTTTGCATTGCCATTAGCAAAGCTTGGAACTCACTCTCTAGAGCATTATGTGTAGCCGAGTGTTCAAGGAACAAAGAGAGATTGGTTAAGTTTCTCAACGAACAAAGAGACATTGGTGTGCTAAAATCGTTTCCAAAAAAATTACAAAGGGAGATTAGTCTGCAATCAATTATACACATTCTTAAACATAGACAACTTATAGTTGCCAGCTCGACTGGCACATGACAACACCTTAATTATTTCTATTATACACCTTTTGAATTTAAGCTGATAACTAGTTTTAAATTAGATCAAACATGAGTAAGAAATTCCTACAATTTCCCGTTCTCTCATGAAACTAAAGCTATAGAAATCAAATTCCATTGTCATAAATTAATAATCAAATCATATCATAGTTCTAGGTAGATTCAGCTTATATTGTGTATCCTTTTCAAGTTGAGATATATAACCACTTGTAATAAATCTACGACTATCACGGTATCACCACAGTCGATCTGTTACATAATGCCATGGCATATAAGATTTGAAAAAAAAAAAAATACGATCTTTAGCAAAAAAATAAAATAAAAATAAAATATGATACACGAAGGGGATCAGCTTTTCAAAAAAAAAACATAGAAACTGCGTATATATTCCGGTGGACAATGCACTATGCATATGATAATCAATTGATAAAAAAAAAATTGGGGTTAAAATATTGTAACACACGTCATTGCTTAAAATGATTGAAGTATTTTATTTGAACCAACATCAATCGGCGTTTAAAATGCGCCCATGCATATCCCGACAATATCGGAGGTAGAGGAACTGTCACGTCCGAGCTAATCTGTTATTTGTTTCTTCTTAATCTCAGTTCCAATTAAGTTAAAGTTTCCTTAATTAACCAGATAAAAAAAATCAAAGATTCGTTAATAAAGATCATTAACATATAAGAGATTAATAAAGTTGGATGAAAAAAGTAAGTAGAAGACAAAACTGAGCTACTCCCTTTTTTGAGTTAGATGTGACGTACTTGATTATTATTTATTTGGTCTAAGAATGTAAATATTTATCATTAAAAATAAACTGTTTATGGTTTAACCTATGAAATTGGTCTTATGGCAAAAAAAATAAGAGTAAAAATATGGAACCAAAGAACAACTCGAAATTCGGTCAATCGACTAATCATAAGCTTTTCAGGTCAATGTATCAAGATGAAGCGATAACGTTTTTAAAACCCAAAAAACAAAAGAAATTGAGATAAGACCCAACCGGAAAAACAACTTGAAAGTCTTCGAGAAACGATTCTCCATAAATTAGAAGCTCTTTCACTGGAAAAACTCGATGAAAACAGCGACAACATGTTGAAAAGCCTTCAATGCCATTAATTTTAGACCGCCCTCAATGTCATAAAATCATCGATCATTGATCATCCAACTAACCGAGGTCAAACGCTGAACGGAACTACTCGAGCCTATATAATCTTGAAAAGCTTACTCATTATGTTAAGATCATTCCCCGATGTCAGCCAGCACAGAGCCAAGTAAAACACGTTTCAAAGACTTTACTAACTCCTCCAAAAGCAGAGAGAACGAGACGCATAAACCTCCTAAATATTTTTTTATCGAAACTAAATCCCAAACTCCTCGCCTTCTACTCGACAATCACGAACCATAACATCGATTTCTCAAAGAGAAACCGAACAAGCCAAACATCCAGAAGCCGAAAAGGGTTATGAGGAACAAACCTCAAGCCCGAAACAAGAATGCTGTTAAAAAAGGACGCCAATTTGATTCGGGATTCCACACAACCCGAGACCGAACCAAATCACAAAAACCAAAAAGACAATACCCGAACGATTTTTTGCTCGAGAGAGAATCAGAGAAATGGACCCTTTTATACCATCTTGATTATATAATGTTGGAGGTGGGCCTAGCACCCCCAATTAGTTAGGCCCATCTTAGGAAAGACCGTTCTTCGGTGCGGTCACCGGACTTAATATCACCGACCTGCAAGACCACTCTTCAGCTCGGTAGCCGACCTGAAAGCAACGTACCCCGGGCCCGCGCTGATGCCCCGCCAGAGCAGGAAGTGTCAGAAGAGTAGGCGCGTGGGAGTTGGTAAGGCAGTACCCTACCCGCGTAGGGACGTGCCTTCGACCCGACGTCCCACCAACCCTGCAGAGCTGACAAGGGCAGGAGGGAGCAGGTGGAGCAGAGTTGGTAAAACAGTGCATTGCTCTGCAACACGCCACGCCGAGCTCATCATGACCTCTCTCCTCGAAAGCCGGGACACGCCTCCTAGGCCACCTTACCCGCAAAAGAGGCCGTAGACGACACGTGGCCCGAGATCCCGGGGAGCAGGAAGCCGACCCCGACTATATATACCCCTCATATGTCATTAATGAGAAGGGGTCTGATTTTTACTCTCTCACCTACCACAAGTTACCCGACCTCTCTATCTTTGTAACGAGACAACACTTTAGAACGCCGAACTGGACGTCCTTCGGAACCAGTTCGTAATTCAAAAGCGTTTACTTCTCTTTCATCAATAAAACGAAACACGGCCCCCGGCCTACTCATATTTCTCCCGACCTGTCTTAATTGTGGTTAAATTGCTCTATTAACGAAAATCTCACCTCCCGTCTCCTAATCATTCTTTAAACACACTTAGTGATCCGTGGGATCAACAATTGGCGCTAGAAGGAGGGTCGAGATTCTTCTACACGCAAGGAGCAGTTCAACCACCGCCACAACCGAAGCAACGATGGCAATTCCGACCCCAAGAGTGTTGTCAGACCAGGACACTCCGGCCCAAACAACGACCCAGGCCCCGACAACGGCCCCGCCAACGACTCGAACGACGGCGACCATTCCGTCGTCAGCCCGAGCAGCTGCCAACCAGGCGATTCCTCGAGAGCAAATCTCCAGGGCCCCGCCCCCGGCTTCAGCACCCGCTCATTCCGACGGCTCCGCCGCCCACAACGCGCCACGAGCATCGGAAGACCAGCCCACGCCGTCCGTCGTGATGCAGACCCTGCTCGCCCGGATCGATGAGCTAACGCGAGCCACCGACCAACGGTTCGCCACGTTAGGGGCCTCCCGTGACCGGTCGGACAATGTCGGGTACCCCGACGTCCATCCTAGAGAACCGGTCTCTCGGGAAGAAACCCCCCGCTTCCGGACAAGCCGACCGAGCGACTCGCCGTCTGGATCTGAAGGGCCGGACGGACGTTTCGTCCCGGCCGTAGGAAGCCACCCGGGCGACGAAGCCCACAATCTCCGATCCAGCGCGGAGCGCTCAAGAGACGCGGAGTTCGAGGCTATGAAGGAGACCATCCGTGCGATGTCCTCCAAAATCCACCAAGCCACCAGCGCGGCCCCGGAAATCGATCGCGTCCTCAGAGAGACGCAGAACACGCCGTTCACCCGCCGGATCGCCTCCGTCCCACTCCAGCACCTCGGAATGCTCAAGCTACAGCCCTACGCGGGCACCACCGACCCGGCCCAGTATCTTACGGCGTTCACCATCGCCATGGGCCGCGCCCACTTCTCACCAGACGAGCGCGAAGCCGCTCACTGCCAGCTTTTCGTGGAGAACGTCACCGGCCCGGCCCTCACGTGGTTCTCTCGGCTAAAGACGCACTCCATCGACAGCTTCAGGGACCTGTCGACCACCTTCCTCGAGCATTACTCCATCTACATCCGCCAGTCCGCATCCAGCGCGGACCTCTGGGCAATGAACCAGGGAGCAAAGGAGTCGCTCAGGTCCTTCATCGAGCGCTTCAAGGCCACGGCCTCCCAGAGCAACGTGATTGACGAGTCAGCGCTCCCCGCTCTGAGAAAGGGACTGCGGGCCGATTCGGCCTTCAAAGACGACATGAAGCTTAACAGGCCGCACTCGCTGGAAGACGCCTTGCACCGCGCTGGACTCTTCGTCGAGCTCGAGGAGGAGAAGGCGGCTGAGTCGAGAAACAGCACCCCTCACAAGGCCCCGGTCCCAAAGGAGCGGCCTCAGGAAAGGTACCAGGAGCCTCGTCAACACTACGATGACGAGTACCAGCGCAGCAAGGGAAAGCAGGCCGCCGCATTCCTGGTCAGCGGACCGCCCTCCGGCCCCCGTCTGCGCGGTCCCATATTTCCCACCGGCCCCGCGCCAGGGTTGCCTTGGAACAAATACGTACGGGATCCCCACCAGCAGGATCGGCGTCCCGATGAGCCGAGCGATAGGGAGTTCCGACCAGATGAGCCATACAACAGGACGGCCTTCTGCGACTTCCACCGGCGAAAGGGGCATCCGACCTCTCACTGCCGCGCCCTCCAAGAGGTCCTGCTGTAACAATTTCAGCGGGGAGAAATCAGCGTCCCAGAGCAGCTGCGACCGCATGCTCGGGACGGCGATCACGATCAACCCCGCGACAACCAAGGTCGCGAGGATAACCGGGCTAGGCCCTACCACCGCGCCCAGAACGATGACCGGCGGCGACTGTTGATCCCGTAGATCACTAAGTGTGTTTAAAAAATGATTAGGAGATGGGAGGTGAGATTTTCGTTAATAGAGCAATTTAACCACATTTAAGACAGGTCGGGAGAAATATGAGTAGGCCGGGGCCGTGTTTCGTTTTATTGATGAGAGAGAAGTAAACGCTTTAGAATTACGAACTGGTTCCGAAGGACGTCCAGTTCGGCGTTCTAAAGTGTTGTCTTGTTACAAAGAGAGAGGTCGGGTAGCTTGTGGTAGGTTCTAGAGTCAAAATCAGAGTCCCCCTCATTAATGACATATGAGGGGTATATATAGTCGGGGTCGGCTTCCTGCTCCCCGGGATCTCGGGCCACGTGTCGCCTGCGGCCTCTTTCGCGGGTAAGGTGGCCTAGGAGGCGTGTCCCGGCTTTCGAGGAGAGAGGTCATGATGAGCTCGGCGTGGCGTGTTGCAGAGCAGTGCACTGTTTTACCAACTCTGCTCCACCTGCTCCTTCCTGCCCTTGTCAGCTCTGTAGAGTTGGTGGGACGTCAGGTCGAAGGCACATCCCTACGCGGGTAGGGTACTGCCTTACCAACTCCCACTCGCCTATTCTTCTGACACTCCCTGTTCTGGCGGGGCATCAGCGCGGGCCCGGGGTACGTTGCTTTCAGGTCGGCTACCGAGCTGAAGAGTGGTCTTGCAGGTCGGTGATATCAAGTCCGGTGACCGTACTGAAGAACGGCCTTTCCTAAGATGGGCCTAACTAATTGGGGGTGCTAGGCCCACCTCCAACAATAGGCCCTCCCCCAGTTCGGTATCGCGAGGCGAAGTGAGCGTGCCGAAGTTGATCTAATGTTAGTTCGGCGCATCTTAGGACGGTCTTTCCGGGCTCAACTGTGTTTGCCTTTTCCGAAAAACCCGTGGGAGGTTGGCGCGTGCTCACCACGTGGGACGTCAAAGGACGCTTCGTTTTTCGCGTGGACTGCCCACGCGCGGCGTGTAAAAGACGCTTCGCGTTTATCGAGGCGTCCTTTGCTTTTTGGCGTGGGGAAACGAAGAGACGTCATCATTAGGTTTTTTGGGCAGCCGTGCTTCTTTTGACACGTGTCCAGGCGTCGCTTCACTGTCCCCCTTCCTCTATTTAAACCTTCTTCCTCCTACTGTTAAAACCTTCTGCGCATACTCTTAAGGTAACCTCCTTTCTCCGATTTCCTCCTTCTCTTCCTACTTTCTTCCTGTCTTTTCGATTTCCTCCTCTCCGTGCAATGGCTCCGATGTTAGACGGTATCAGAGTTGAGTCGAGCGAAGAATCGGCGTCCCGTGGTGGCGGTAACGATTCTCCGAGTTCCTCCTCCGGTGATTCCGAACATGCCTCTTCTCCGCGACGAGGGGCAGACAGTGGGGAACAGTTGGCCCCCTCGACTTCGGGGGCCGCCCCGTTGCTCCCGGGGACCCATCTCCGGCCGAAGACGGTGGTTAGATCCTCTGGCGGTCGCGGTGTTGGCCAAGCTGAAGGTGGAACCGGGCGTCTGGGCGACCGTGGTGGCCGTCAGGGCGGCCGTGGAGGCGGAGCTCGAGTGGCCAGGGTGAGGTCCCCCCTGGTCCTCTACGAGCAGGGAGGGTCACCGACCTGGAGCACAGCGGAGTCGGTGACCCTCCTGGGGAATCTGTGTGGTTTTTCCGCCGTCGTTGAGCTCAGGGTACCCAGGGCGGAGGAGCGCCCGTGGCTCCTCGGCCGGGCTTCGTCTGCTTGTACGAGTCGTTCTTCCAGAAGTGCGGCTTGCGCCTTCCTCTCCCCGAGCTGTTCGTCCAGTATTGCCGGGCGCGGGGCTTGGCCTTCTCGCAGGTCTGCCCGTCCACGGTCCAGGGGATGATCGTGCTGCTGACCCTAGGGCACGAATGCGACGTGGAGGTGACGTTGCCTATGTTCGAGGCGTTCACCCAGCAGAAGGCAAACCCCGGGATTCCTGGGACCTTCTATGCCGCTTTCAAGCCCGCGGCGAACGTTCTGGAGGCACCCAGCTCGGGGTCTAGGGCGAGCAAGCTGTCGAAGGTCGAGGACTGGTCTCGCAGCTACTTCTACGTCCGGGCTACCGCCGTGGCTGGGCTCGATCCGTTGGCGAGATACACCCGGGATTGGAATTTTTCCCCGGGTAGGGATTTGCAGGTCGAGCTGACTTCTCCTCTTTGGTTGTCTGACTGATGATTTTTTTTGTCTTGTTCTTCAGGTCCTCACTCCTCCAGATTCAAGCTACCGGACTACGCAGGTCTACTTGCCGTGCTCAGGACAGTGCGTCAGAGAGAGTGGAAGTCCTTCACCGCTGCGAGAATCGAAGCTGCAATGACCGGAGGTGGTTTTTTTTTTTTTTTTTTTTTTTTTTTTTTGTTGTTGCCGAATTAACGGTTCTTCCTTCGCAGGTAGAGCGAGGTTTGCCAATCCGCAGTACGCGGACTCGTTTGTTGCACCGCCGCCGCCGATACCCGAGGTGCCGGTCAGCCGAGACCCGGCACCACGGGTTGCGGGGGATTCCTCCGCGGCGACTCCCTCGAAGAGGAGGGAAGACCGGGCTGCCGGTGGGGAGACCGGCAGAAAGAAGAGGAGGACAGGAGAGTCCTCTTCCGGGGGTCGGGAGGTCATCCGGCCTACACTGCCCGGGCCGGAGCCCGAGGTGCCTTTGGCCGTCGTGCCGGCAGGGGGGGTCGATGAGACCCAGGCTCGAGGGGGCGATGGGGTCGGCGAGACGACCGTCGTCGCGGAGGATCCTGCTGCTGTGCAGGAGGCCGAGGGTCGCAGCGCCGAAGTGGGCGGCGCCTCGGGAGGTTCCGACGATGGGCCTCGGGACTACAGCTTCTCCTTTACCCACGAGGATGGAAGCAACCAGGTAATCGTCGATCCGGACGAGTGCGCCGAGCTGGCGCAGGCCATGATGTTCGGGCGGAGGTACCCGCACTTCGTCCCGCTGGAGATGGCGGAGTCCGACACCTTCCGTCAGGTGGCGCGATCCGCAGCTCGGGTAAGCTTCTGCTCTGGTCTAACTGCTTTTAGCTAGACTTGTTGCGCGTCTTTGTTAACAATTTGTTTAATGCAGACGATGGCCCTTAGTGCCTTTCTGGCGGAGGCCTACGAGAAGAGGCTCGCCGAGCAGGCCGCCTCGATTAACTTCCTCCGGGAGTGCCGGGAATCCAGCTCGCAGATCCAGTCTACCCGTCTCCACGGGCTCGAGAAGGAGCTGAGAGATGAGAAGGCCCGATCTGCGGCGCTGGAAGAGGAGGCGGTGCGGTTAAGAGCCCGGGCGGTCGAGGTGGCCAGTCTGCAGTCTGCACTAGAGGCCGAGAGGGACCGTGCTGCAGCTGGGTGGGATCGGGCGTCGGGGCTCGAGGAGGAGAACGGGCTCCTGAAGGGGGAGCGGGAGACACTCCGCTCCAGGGTGAAGGGGCTGGAATCCGCCATAGGCCGGGCCAAGGTGGCCGTGGCTGCGGAGAGCGATCGGGTGTCAGCCCGGTGGGAAGCGCGGAACCGAAAGTGGTCCGCGAAGATGGAGAAGATCCGCGCCCACCTGGACGGGCGCCGCCGGGCCTTAGAGCCTCACCTTCTGTACAGCCAGGTGACCGGCATAAAGGCCTGCCTCAAGAGGATGGAAGCAGAGGACGGGGTGTCGGTACCGTTCTACCGGTATCAGAAGCTGGACGAGGACGAGGCGGCATTCGGTGCCGTACTGGACGGGATGGACTTTCCGGATTTGACCCCGGAGGATCTGGAAATCCCTCTGGACCGTGCTCACGGCGTTCTGCTTGAGCACATTATACCTGTCGCTCCCTCTAGCACCCCCGTGGTGGATCTGACCTTAAAGGCTCCGCTGGCTGCTGAGGACGTTCTTGCGGTCGCTGACACCGTCCAAGCAGATCCCTCGATCCCGTCTGCTGACGAGGGAGTCCCCGAAGCTGCTGGGATTGTGCAAGCAGATCCCTCGGTCCTGTCTGCCGCTGAGGCCGATACGGACGCGCCGTCCGGTGAGACCGGAACCGACGTGCCACCCGGTGGAGTCGTGGTTGGGGAAGAGGGGTCTGGGCAGCCCTTCCTTGGTGAGTACGGGACCAACGCGAGGATGGTGGCCCCGGCTGATTTAGATGGTACCCGTGCTGACGGGAGGGAAGACCGACCGGCCGATGCGGCCTTGTAAAAACTTTTTTCCTTTTTGTTTTATTCTTTTTGTAGACTGGGCCGTAGGCCGTTTTTTTTTGTAAGGACTGGGCCGTAGGCCGTTTATGCAAAGAGCAGGCCGTTGGCCCCTCTCTTTTTTGTAAGTGCCGTTTCGAGGCTTTTGTAATCATTAGGCCGTGGGCCCTTTTTGTAATAAACGAGGCCGTTGGCCCTTTTGTATAATGAAAGAGGCCGTTGGCCCCCTTTTTTGTGTAAATGCCATTTCGAGGCTTTTTTGATCGGTAGAGTTGGTCGTAAACCGTACTCTGTCAAGTAAGCAGGTCGTGGACCGTGCTCTTGTATTGGGTGCGAGGTAATCTCGGCTTAAGGCACTTATTGCTTGTGTACCTTGTTTTTTTGGTGCGGGTAGCGAGCCCGGCTTAGAGACACTTAATGCTTGTGTGTCTAGTAGAGGTGCGAGCCCTGGGGCCCGGCTTTGGCACTTATAACTTGTGTGCCGGGGAGAGCGAGCACCGGAGCTCGGTCCCTTTTTTTTTTTTGTAGTGCGAGCGTTTGGAGCTCGGCTTTTTTTTTTTTTTTTTTTTTTTTTTTTTTTGTAGTGCGAGCGTTTGGAGCTCGGCTTTTTTTTTTTTGTAGTGCGAGCGTTTGGAGCTCGGCCTTTTTTTTTTTTTTTTTTTTTTTTTTTTTTTTTGTAGTGCGAGCGTTTGGAGCTCGGCTTTTTTTTTTTTTTTTTTTTTTTTTTTTTTTTTTTTTGTAGTGCGAGCGTTTGGAGCTCGGGAGCGTTTGAGCGTTTGGAGCTCGGCTCTTGTGCGCAGGTCGGGGACCGTTTTTCTTTGTCTAAAAGGTTTTATTAGATTAATAGCTGAGCCCTGGTTAGGGGTTGCCTACGTACCCTTTAGTAGAAGGGATCAAGCCAATCGTAGTTCGTTTGTTTACAAAAGCGGAGGGCGGATTGGAGCCCGGGGGCTTAATAGTAGAACCGTTTGAGGTTGATCGAGTTCCATGAGCGCGGGATGGCGTCGCCGTTCATCGTGACTAGCTCGTAGACGCCTGGTTTTACGACCTTGGAGATAAGGTAGGGGCCCTCCCAATTGGCACCCAGCTTGCCTGCGTTTAGCTCGGCGGTGTTTTCGAAGACCTTGCGGAGGACCAGGTCGCCCTCGGCGAAGAACCGGCCTCGAACCTTCTTGTTGTAATATTTGGAGGCGAGCTGCTGGTAGTTCTGGATTCGGAGTAGGGAATGGTCCCGTTGCTCTTCAAGGAAATCCAGCTCGCTGAGTAGGACGGCGTTGTTCAGTGCGGGTTGCTGGGTGAGCATAGCGCGGCGAGGAGTGGGGAGCCCGACTTCGGATGGGGCCATCGCTTCCATGCCGTGGGAGAGGTTGAACGGTGTTCGGCCAGTCGATGTCTTTGGTGTTGTGCGGTGGGACCAGAGGACTCCATCGAGCTCGTCGGCCCAGGACCCTTTCTTGTCGTCTAGTCGCTTTTTGAGGCCGTCGAGGATGGTCTTGTTGGTGGCCTCGGCTTGTCCGTTCCCCTGGGGGTACCTCGGAGTGGACTTACTTAGTCTGATTTTCCACTTCGCGCAGAAATCTTCGAAGAGGGCCGATGTGAACTGGGCACCGTTGTCGGTGACGATCTCGTACGGGAGCCCGTGTCGGCAGATGATGAACTTCCAGACGAACTTTCGGACGTCCTCTGCCTTGATCTTGGCGTATGATTCGGCCTCGACCCATTTGGTGAAGTAATCGGTCATGACTAAGAGGAAGCGCTTTTGGCGAGATCGGGGAAGGGGCCCGACTATGTCCATGGCCCATCGCATGAAGGGGTAGGGTGCCACCGCAGTGGTGAGGAGCTCGGTTGGACTATGAATGAGGGGACCGTGGCGCTGGCACTTCTCGCACCGGGCTGCGAATTTGTCGCAGTCTTGGAGCATTGTCGGCCAGTAGTGGCCTTGGTTTCGTATTCTCAGGGCGAGAGCCCGGCCACCGGAATGGTTGCCGTCGGCGCCCTCGTGCATTTCCTTCATCACGTCGATGGTTTCCTGCCCGTGGAGGCAGGCGAGCAGGGTTCCCGAGGCGCTCCATCGGAACAGATTGCCGTCCAGCATCGTATATTGGGCGCACTTCTTCCTTAGCCGTCGGGCAGCCCATCGGTCTGGGGGGCGAATGCCGTCTGCGATGTATAGCAGTAGGTCGACTCGCCAGTCTGGCAGTTCGGGCTCGACCGGGGGTAGTGGTAGAACTTCGGGAGGTGGTGCTTCTTCGTCCGCGGCCTGGGGGTTGATCAAGTAGGCCCCCTTTGGCAGCTCGATGCTGGGGAAATCGATGCTATCGACCGGGATCACTCGTCGTTGGGCCGGGGCCGAGGTGGATGCTAGCGCGGCGAGGGCATCTGCGGAAGTGTTATCGCCTCGGGGGATCTTTGTCAGGGTGAACTCGGCAAAGTCTGCGGCCAAGCCTTGGGTCACCGTGAGGTAGGCATCCATGCGATCGTTCTTGGTCTCGTACTCCCCGCTGAACTGATTGGCGACGAGCTGGGAGTCGCAGTAAGCCCGGATTTTCTTCGCACCGACCTCCTTTGCTAGGCGCAGACCGGCGATCAGAGCTTCGTACTCGGCCTCGTTGTTTGATGCCGGGAAGGCCAGGCGGAAAGACTGCTCGAGGATCTCCTTGGTCGGGGATTCGAGGCGTATGCCGACGCCGGACCCGTGTTTGGAGGCCGATCAGTCGACATGCAGAGTCCATACTTCGGGCACCTCGCTGACTGTCAGCTCGGGTGTCAACTCGACTAGGAAATCGGCCAGGGCCTGAGATTTGATCGCGGTCCGACCTCGGTACTCGATTTCATATTCGCTCAGCTCAACGGCCCACTTCATTATCCGGCCTGACCGGCTCGGGCTGTGGAGGATGTTTCTGAGGGGGTAGGTGCTTAGGACGGCAATCGCGTGGGATTGAAAATAAGGCCGGAGCTTCCTAGCTGCGACGACCACTGCCAGGGCGAGCTTCTCCAGAGTCGGGTACCTGCTCTCCGCGTCGTCGAGCGACTTGCTGATGTAGGAGATGGGTTTTTGGTCACCCCGGTCTTCCCGCACTAGTACGCCGCTGACCGCTGACGTGGAGATGGCGACGTAGAGGTAGAGGAATTCGCCTTCTTCTGGCTTGGACAGGACGGGGGGAGTGGATATGTACTCCTTCAGCTGTCGGAGGGCGTCCTCGCATTTGTCGTCCCACTCAAACCGCTTGTTAGCCCGGAGTAGTTGGTAGAACGGGAGACACTTGTCGGTAGAGCGGGAGATGAATCGATTTAGTGCGGCGATTCTCCCGGTGAGTCGTTGTACTTGACGCGTGCTCTCCGGGGATTTGAGCTCAATGATAGCTCGGATCTGCTTGGGGTTGGCCTCGATCCCGCGCTGGGTGATGATGTACCCGAGGAATTCGCCCGATGTGACGCCGAAGGAACACTTGGCCGGGTTCAGCTTCATGTTGTATTCGTTCAGCGTGCGGAAGCAGGACCGGAGGTGTGTGACGTGGTCGGTTGCCACCAGAGACTTTACCAGCATGTCATCTATGTATACCTCCATAGTGCGGCCGATTTGGTCGGCGAACATCCGGTTGACGAGCCGTTGGTAGGTGGCCCCGGCGTTTTTTAGTCCGAAGGGCATTACTTTGTAGCAGTAAATGCCTCGGTCCGTGATGAACGCGGTCTTCTCCTGATCATCAGGGTGCATGGGGATTTGGTTATACCCCGAGAAGGCATCCATGAAGGAGAGTAGCTCGTTTCCCGCGGTGGCCTCGACGACCTGGTCGATTCGGGGGAGGGGGAAGCTGTCCTTAGGGCATGCCTTATTGAGGTCGGTGAAATCCACGCAGACCCTCCATTTTCCGCTCTTCTTCTTGACTACCACTGGGTTGGCTAACCAGTCCGGGTATTTCACCTCGGTGATCGAGCCGGCCGCGGTGAGCCTCTCTACCTCATCATTGACCGCTTGGGCGCGCTCCGGGCCAAGCTTCCGCCGCTTCTGCTTGACCGGCCTGCAGGTTGGATCCACGTTGAGCTCGTGGCTGCACGTGCTCGGGTCAATGCCGGGCAGGTCGCCAGTTGACCAGGCGAAGGTGGAGACGTTCTGCCCTAGGAACTCGACCAGCTCTTGCTTGATGCTTTCGTCGAGGTCGGTGCCGATGCCGACGCAGCGGGCGGGGTCGCGTGGGTCGATGTTGACCTGGGTGACAAGGTCCCGCCCGGGAAGATCCTGGGCGCCGAGCTCGCCGGGCTGAAGCGCATTGATGGCCAAGCAGGCCGGCGCAGCGCGGCGCAGCTTGTGCTCGATGGCGAAGCAGGCGCGGGAGACCCTCTGGTTACTCCTAAGAGTGTATGTGCCGGCCTGGTTGGGGAACTTGAGGCACTGATGGTACGTCGACGTGACCGCCTTCATCGAGTGCAGCCAGGGGGTTCCGAGGATGATGTTGTAGATCGGGGTGGTGTCGAAGACCACGAACTTGACGATTTTCGTGACCCGACCTACGTAGACCGGTAATTCGATGGTGCCGATTCCGTTGACGGTGTCCCCGGCGAAGCCGGTTAGCGGGATGGAGTGCGGCTTGATCTCGACCCCGTTCAGGTTCATCCTGGCGAGGGTATCCTTGAAGATGAGGTCGACCGAGCTGCCCGTATCGACGAGGACTCGGTTAACGTCGCAGTCGGCTACGCGGACTTGTACGACGAGGGGGTCGTTGTGGGGCTGGTGGACCCCGGCCGCATCGGCCTCAGTGAAACATATCCCCCTCTTGCTCGTGTCCTGGGCGTCGATTTCCGGCCCGGAGTGCCACTTCAGGGATGCGTCGGTCCTCCTCTCGTGACGCTTGATGGACCGCACTGAGTCGTTGCACGAGAGGAGACCTCCCATGATCATCCCTATCAGAGTGCGGGCCGGGGGAGGCGATCTACCTGTTTCCCGGTCTCGCGAGGGAGATCGTCGCCGCCGGTCGTCGTTCTGGGCGCGGTGGTAGGGCCTAGTCCGGTTATCCGCGCGACCTTGGTTGTCGCGGGGTTGATCGTGATCGCCGTCCCGAGCATGCGGTCGCAGCCGCTCTGGGACGCTGATTTCTCCCCGCTGAAATTGTTTCAGCAGGACCTCTTGAAGGGCGCGGCAGTGAGAGGTCGGATGCCCCTTTCGCCGGTGGAAGTCGCAGAAGGCCGTCCTGTCGTATGGCTCATCTGGTCGGATTTCCCTATCGCTCGGCTCGTCGGGACGCCGATCCTGCTGGCGGGGATCCCGTACGTATTTGTTCCAAGGCAACCCTGGGGCGGGGGTGGGGGGAAGTACGGGATCGTGTAGGCGGAGGCCGGAGGGCGTTCCGTTGACAAGGAATGCAGCGGCCTGCTTTCCCTTGCTGCGATGGTACTCGTCGTCGTAATGTTGACGGGGCTCCTGATACCTTTCCTGGGGCCGCTCCTTTGGGGCCGGGGCCTTGTGAGAGGCACTGTTTCTTGATTCAGCCGCCTTCTCTTCCTCGAGCTCAACGAAGAGTCCAGCGCGGTGCAAGGCGTCTTCCAGCGAGCGCGGCCTGTTGAGCTTCATATCGTCCTTGAAGGCCGAATCGGCCCGCAGTCCTTTTCTCAGAGCGGGGAGCGCTGACTCGTCAGTCACGTTGCTCTGGGAGGCCGTGGCCTTGAAGCGCTCGATGAAGGACCTGAGCGACTCCTTTGCTCCCTGATTCATTGCCCAGAGGTCCGCGCTGGATGCGGACTGGCGGATGTAGATGGAGTAATGCTCGAGGAAGGTGGTCGACAGGTCCCTGAAGCTGTCGATGGAGTGCGTCTTTAGCCGAGAGAACCACGTGAGGGCCGGGCCGGTGAGGTTTTCCACGAAAAGCTGGCAGTGAGCGGCTTCGCGCTCGTCTGGTGAGAAGTGGGCGCGACCCATGGCGATGGTGAACGCCGTGAGATACTGGGCCGGGTCGGTGGTGCCCGCGTAGGGCTGTAGCTTGAGCTTTCCGAGGTGCTGGAGTGGGACGGAGGCGATCCGGCGGGTGAACGGCGTGTTCTGCGTCTCTCTGAGGACGCGATCGATTTCTGGGGCCGCGCTGGTGGCTTGGTGGATTTTGGAGGACATCGCACGGATGGTCTCCTTCATAGCCTCGAACTCCGCGTCTCTTGAGCGCTCCGCGCTGGATCGGAGATGGTGGGCTTCGTCGCCCGGGTGGCTTCCTACAACATCATCCTTGGAACCCCCTGGCTGCACTCGATGAAGGCGGTCACGTCGACGTACCATCAGTGCCTCAAGTTCCCCAACCAGGCTGGCTCATACACTCTTAGGAGTAACCAGAGGGTCTCCCGCGCCTGCTTCGCCATCGAGCACAAGCTGCGCCGCGCCGCGCCGGCCTGCTTGGCCATCAATGCGCTTCAGCCCGGCGAGCTCGGCGCCCAGGACCTCCCCGGGCGGGACCTTGTCACCCAGGTCAACATCGACCCACGCGACCCCGCCCGCTGCGTCGACACCGGCACCGACCTCGACGAGAGCATCAAGCAAGAGCTGGTCGAGTTCCTAGTGCAGAACGTCTCCACCTTCGCCTGGTCAACTGGCGACATGCCCGGCATTGACCCGAACACGTGCAGCCACGAGCTCAACGTGGATCCAACCTGCAGGCCGGTCAAGCAGAAGCGGCGGAAGCTTGGCCCGGAGCGCGCCCAAGCGGTCAATGATGAGGTAGAGAGGCTCACCGCGGCCGGCTCGATCACCGAGGTGAGATACCCGGACTGGTTAGCCAACCCAGTGGTAGTCAAGAAGAAGAGCGGAAAATGGAGGGTCTGCGTGGATTTCACCGACCTCAATAAGGCATGCCCTAAGGACAGCTTCCCCCTCCCCCGAATCGACCAGGTCGTCGAAGCCACCGCGGGAAACGAGCTACTCTCCTTCATGGATGCCTTCTCGGGGTATAACCAAATCCCCATGCACCCCGATGATCAGGAGAAGACCGCGTTCATCACGGACCGAGGCATTTACTGCTACAAGGTAATGCCCTTCGGACTAAAAAACGCCGGGGCCACCTACCAACGGCTCGTCAACCGGATGTTCGCCGACCAAATAGGCCGCACTATGGAGGTATACATAGATGACATGCTGGTGAAGTCTCTGGTGGCAACCGACCACGTCACTCACCTCCGTTCCTGCTTCCGAACGCTGAACGAATACAACATGAAGCTGAACCCGGCCAAGTGTTCCTTCGGCGTCACATCGGGCGAATTCCTCGGGTACATCATCACCCAGCGCGGGATCGAGGCCGACCCCAAGCAGATCCGAGCTATCATCGAGCTCAAATCCCCGGAGAGCACGCGTCAAGTACAACGACTCACCGGGAGAATCGCCGCACTAAATCGATTCATCTCCCGCTCTACCGACAAGTGTCTCCCGTTCTACCAACTGCTCCGGGCTAACAAGCGGTTTGAGTGGGACGACAAATGCGAGGACGCCCTCCGACAGCTGAAGGAGTACATATCCACTCCCCCCGTCCTGTCCAAGCCAGAAGAAGGCAAAATCCTCTACCTCTACGTCGCCATCTCCACGTCAGCAGTCAGCGGCGTGCTAGTGCGGGAAGACCGGGGTGACCAAAAACCCATCTCCTACATCAGCAAGTCGCTCGACGACGCGGAAAGCAGGTACCCGACTCTGGAGAAGCTCGCCCTGGCAGTGGTCGTCGCAGCTAGGAAGCTCCGGCCTTACTTTCAATCCCACGCGATTGCCGTCCTAAGCACCTACCCCCTCAGAAACATCCTCCACAGCCCGAGCCGATCAGGCCGGATAATGAAGTGGGCCGTTGAGCTGAGCGAATATGAAATCGAGTACCGAGGTCGGACCGCGATCAAATCTCAGGCCCTGGCCGATTTCCTAGTCGAGTTGACACCCGAGCTGACAGTCAGCGAAGTGCCCGAAGTATGGACTCTGCATGTCGACGGATCGGCCTCCAAACACGGGTCCGGCGTCGGCATACGCCTCGAATCCCCGACCAAGGAGATCCTCGAGCAGTCTTTCCGCCTGGCCTTCCCGGCATCAAACAACGAGGCCGAGTACGAAGCTCTGATCGCCGGTCTGCGCCTAGCAAAGGAGGTCGGTGCAAAGAAAATCCGGGCTTACTGCGACTCCCAGCTCGTCGCCAATCAGTTCAGCGTGGAGTACGAGACCAAGAACGATCGCATGGATGCCTACCTCACGGTGACCCAAGGCTTGGCCGCAGACTTTGCCGAGTTCACCCTGACAAAGATCCCCCGAGGCGATAACACTTCCGCAGATGCCCTCGCCGCGCTAGGATCCACCTCGGCCCCGGCCCAACGACGAGTGATCCCGGTCGATATCATCGATTTCCCCAGCATCGAGCTGCCAAAGGGGGCCTACTTGATCAACCCCCAGGCCGCGGACGAAGGAGCACCACCTCCCGAAGTTCTACCACCACCCCCGGTCGAGCCCGAACTGCCAGACTGGCGAGTCGACCTACTGCTATACATCGCAGACGGCATTCACCCCCCAGACCGATGGGCCGCCCGGCGGCTAAGAAAGAAGTGTGCCCAATATACGATGCTGGACGGCAATCTGTTCCGATGGAGCGCTTCGGGAACCCTGCTCGCCTGCCTCCACGGGCAGGAAACCATCGACGTGATGAAGGAAATGCACGAAGGCGCCGACGGAAACCATTCCGGTGGCCGGGCTCTCGCCCTGAGAATACGGAACCAAGGCCACTACTGGCCGACAATGCTCCAAGACTGCGAAAAATTCGCAGCCCGGTGCGAGAAGTGCCAGCGCCACGGTCCCCTCATTCACTGTCCAACCGAGCTCCTCGCCACTGCGGTGGCACCCTACCCCTTCATGCGATGGGCCATGGACATAGTCGGGCCCCTTCCCCGATCTCGCCAAAAGCGCTTCCTCTTAGTCATGACCGACTACTTCACCAAATGGGTCGAGGCCGAATCATACGCCAAGATCAAGGCAGAGGACGTCCGAAAGTTCGTCTGGAAGTTCATCATCTGCCGGCACGGGCTCCCGTACGAGATCGTCACCGACAACGGTGCCCAGTTCACATCGGCCCTCTTCGAAGACTTCTGCGCGAAGTGGAAAATCAGACTAAGTAAGTCCACTCCGAGGTACCCCCAGGGGAACGGACAAGCCGAGGCCACCAACAAGACCATCCTCGACGGCCTGAAAAAGCGACTAGATAACAAGAAGGGGTCCTGGGCCGACGAGCTCGATGGAGTCCTCTGGTCCCACCGCACAACACCAAAGACATCGACTGGCCGAACACCGTTCAACCTCTCCCACGGCATGGAAGCAATGGCCCCATCCGAAGTCGGGCTCCCCACTCCTCGCCGCGCTATGCTCACCCAGCAACCCGCACTGAACAACGCCATCCTACTCAGCGAGCTGGATTTCCTTGAAGAGCAGCGGGACCATTCCCTACTCCGAATCCAGAACTACCAGCAGCTCGCCTCCAAATATTACAACAAGAAGGTTCAAGGCCGGTTCTTCGCCGAGGGCGACCTGGTCCTCCGCAAGGTTTTCGAAAACACCGCCGAGCTAAACGCAGGCAAGCTCGGTGCCAATTGGGAGGGCCCCTACCTTATCTCCAAGGTCGTAAAACCCGGCGTCTACGAGCTAGTCACGATGAACGGCGACGCCATCCCGCGCTCATGGAACTCGATCAACCTCAAGCGCTTCTACTATTAAGCCCCCGGGCTCCATTCCGCTCTCCGCTTTTGTAAACAATCGAACTACGACTGGCTTGATCCCTTATACTAAAGGGTACGTAGGCAACCCCTAACCAGGGCTCAGCTATCAACCTAATAAAACCTTTTTTACAAAGGAAGACGCTCCCGAGCTCCAAACGCTCGCACTACAAAAAAAAAAAAAAAAACCAAGCCGAGCTCCAAAGGCTCGCACTAAAAAAAAAAAAAAAAACGAAGCCGGGCTCCAAATGCTCGCACTACAAAAAAAAAATAAAGAAGCCGAGCTCCAGACGCTCGCACTACAAAAAAAAAAAAAAAAAAAAAGAGCCGAACTCCAAACGCTCGCACTACCAAAAAAAAAAAAAAAAAAAAAAAAAAAAAAAAAAAAAACCAAGCCTAGCTCCAAAGGCTCGCACTACAAAAAAAAAAAAAAAAAGCCGGGCTCCAAAGGCTCGCACTACAAAAAAAAGGGGACCGAGCTCCGGTGCTCGCTCTCCCCAGCACACAAGTTATAAGTGCCAAAGCCGGGCCCCAGGGCCCGCACCTCTACTAGACACACAAGCATTAAGTGTCTCTAAAGCCGGGCTCGCTACCCGCACCAAAAAAACAAGGTACACAAGCAATAAGTGCCTTAAGCCGAGATTACCTCGCACCCAATACAAGCACGGTCCACGACCTGCTTACTTGACAGAGTACGGTCTACGACCTACTCTACCAATCAAAAAAGCCTCGAAATGGCACTTATACAAAAAAAAAAAAAGAGGGCTAACGGCCTCGATATTATTAAAAAGGGCCCACGGCCTAGTCATTACAACAGCCTCGAAACGGCACTTACAAAGAAGAAAAAAAGGGCCAACGGCCTCGATTATCGCAAAAGGGCCAACGGCCTCGCTATTATAAAAAAAAGGCCCACGGCCTAGTCATTACATAAACGGCCTACGGCCCGGTCTTTACAAAAGAGAGAAGAAAAACAAAAAGGAAAAAAATATTTACAAGGCCGCATCGGCAGGTCGGTCTTCGCCCCCGTCAGCACGGGTACCATCTACATCACCCGGGGCCACCATCCTCGCATTGGTGCCGTACTCACCAAGGAAGGGCTGCTCAGACCTCTCTTCCCCAACCACGGCCTCACCAGATGGCGCATCGGTTCCGGTCTCACCGGGTAGCGCGTCGGTGCCGGCCTCATCAGCACACGGGGCCAAGTCCTGCGCTGGCGGATCTGCTTGGACGGTCTCAGTCAGATCCACAAAGGGCACCTCCGAAGGAGCGGCGGGCATGATCCGCTCAAGCTGGACGCCATGAGCACGGTCCAGAGTGGTGTCCAGATCCCCCGGAGTCAAGTCCGGAAAATCAATTCCGTCCAGCACGGCGCCAAATGCCGCCTCATCCTCGTCCAGCTTCTGATATCGGTAGAACGGTACCGACACCCCGTCCTCGGCCTCCATCCTCTTGAGGCACGCCCTGACGCCGATCACCTGGTTGTACAGCAGGTGAGGCTCTAAGGCCCGGCTGCGCCCGTCCAGATGGGCGCGGATCTTCGCCATCTTCGCGGACCACTCCTGGTTCCGCGCGTCCCACCGGGCTGTCACCCGGTCACTCTCCACAGCCAAGGCCACCTTCGCCCGGTCTATGGCGGACTCCAGCCCTTGCACCCTAGAGCAGAGTGTCTCCCGCTCCCCCTTCAAAAGCCCGACCTCCTCCTCCAGGGAAGCCGCCCGAGCCCGCTCACCGGCAGACCGGCCTCTCTCAGCCTCCAGCTCGGCCTGAAGACGGCCCGCCTCTCCGGCCCGGGCTCGCACCCGTGCCGCCTCCTCGCCCAGCGCCGCAGACCGGGCCTTCTCCTCCCTTAGGTCCTTCTCCAACCCGCGAGTCAGAGCGGACTGGATCTGCGCGCTGGCCTCCTGGCGCCCCTGCAGGAATCGAAGCGACGCGTGCTCCTCGGCGAGTCGCTTCTCGTAGGCCTCCGCCAGAAAGGCAGAAAGGGCCATCGTCTGCATCAAACCAGTCGTTAGCAAAGACGCACAACAAGTCCAGCTAAAAACAGTTAGATCAGAACAAAGGCTTACCCGCACTGCGGATCGCGCCACCTGGCGGAAGGTATCGGCCTCCGCCATCTCCAGCGGGACAAAGTGCGGACTCTGCCCGAACATCATGGCCTGCGCCAGCTCGGCGCACTCGTCCGGATCGACGGTGACCTGTCTGCTTCCATCATCGTGGGTAAAGGAGAAGCTGTAGTCCCGAGGCCCGTCCTCCGAACCCACCAAAGCCCCAACGCTCCGGTCACCAGCGGTCTCCCGCCCTTCTTCCACAACGACGGCTACATCGCCGCCCTCCGTCGCCCTTACTGCGACCTCTTCACCCTCTCGTAGGCCCTCCACGACCTCCACGACCTCCCCTGCCGGCACCTCGGTGACAGACGGCTCGGGCTCGCACCCGGGCAGTTCAGGACGGACCTCATCCCGACCTGCGGCGGAGCACTCTCCCACCTCGGTCCTCTTCTTTTTCCTGCCGGCCTTGCCACCAACAGCCTCTGCTGCCCTCTTCTTCGAAGGAGCCACCCCGGAGGACTCCCCCCCGACCCCAGACGCCGGGTCTCTCCGGACCGGCACCTCGGGCACCGGCGGCGGCGCCGCCACAAAGGAGTCCGCGTACAGCGGACTGGCGAACCTAGCTCTTCCTGCGATAGAAGCACTCGTCAGTTCGGCAAAAAAAAAAAAAAAAAAAAAAAAAAAAAAAAAAAAACGACCTCCGGCCATCGCAGCTCCGATTCTCGCCGCAGTGAAGGACTTCCACTCTCTTCTACGCACTGACCTGAGTACGGCAACGATACCCGCGTAGTCCGGTAGCTTGAACCTAGAGGAGTGAGGGCCTGAAAAGCAAGGCAAAAAGGCATCAGTTAGACAAAACCAAAGAAGAGAAGTCAGCTCGACCTGCAAATCCCTACCCGGGGAAAAGTTCCAATCCCGGGTGTATCTCGCCGACGGGTCGAGCCCAACCACGGCAGTAGCCCGGATGTAGAAGTAGCTGCGAGACCAGTCCTCGACCTTCGACAGCTTGCTCGCCTTAGACCCCGAGCTCGGTGCCTCCAGGACGTTCGCCGCGGGCTTGAAAGCGGCATAGAAGGTCCCAGGAATCCCAGGGTTTGCCTTCTGCTGGGTGAGCGCCTCGAACATAGGCACCGTCACCTCCACGTCACATTCGTGCCCCAAGGTCAGCAGCACGATCATCCCCTGGACCGTGGACGGGCAGACCTGCGAGAAGGCCAAGCCCCGCACCCGGCAGTAATTGACGAACAGCTCGGGGAGAGGAAGGCGCAGGCCGCACTTCTGGAAGAACGACTCGTACAGGCAGACGAAGCCCGGCCGAGGAGTCCACGGGCGCTCCTCCGCCCTGGGTAGCCTGAGCTCGACGCCATCAGGAAAGCCGCACAAGTCCCTCAGGAGAGTCACCGACTCCGCTGTGCTCCAGGTCGGCGACCCTCCCTGCTCATAAGGCACCAGGGGAGACCTCACCCTGGCCACTCGAGCTCCGCCTCCGCGACCGCCCTGACGACCGGTTCTACCCCCAGCTTGGCCAACGCCGTGACCGCCGGAGGAAGACCTGACCACCGTCTTCTTCCTGAGATGGGTCCCCGGGAGCAGCGGGGCGGCCCCCGAAGTCGAAGGAGCAGACTGTTCCCCACTGTCTGCGCCTCGACACGGAGAGGAGTCACGTCCGGAGCCGTCGGAGGAAGAACTCGGGGAGTCGCTACCGCCACCACGGGACGCCGATTCTTCGCTCGACTCGGCCCTAATACCGTCTAACATCGGCGCCATTGCACGGAGAGGAGGAAATCGAAAACTGCAGAAAAAAAAGCAAGAGGGGAAAGGAGAAAATCGGAGAGAAGAGGTTACCTTAGGGTTATGCGCAGAAGGTTTTAACAGGAGGAAGAAGGGGGGGTTAAATAGAAGAAGGGAGACAGTGAAGCGACGCCTGGACGCGTGTCAAAAGAAGCACGGCTGCCCAAAAAACCTAATGATGACGACTCCTCGATCTCCCACGCCGAAAAGCAGGGGGTGCCTCGATAACCATGAAGCGTCTGTCACACGCCGTGCGTGGGCATCTCGCGCGAAAAACTAGGCAACCTTTCGATCCCCCGCGTGGCGGATACGCGCCAACCTCCTACGGATTTTTCGGAAAAGGCAAACACAGTTGAGCACGGAAAAACCGTCCTAAGATGCGCCGAACTAACATTAGATCAACTTCGGCACGCTCACTTCGCCTCGCGACACCGAACTGGGGGAGGGCCTATTGTTGGAGGTGGGCCTAGCACCCCCAATTAGTTAGGCCCATCTTAGGAAAGGCCGTTCTTCGGTGCGGTCACCGGACTTAATATCACCGACCTGCAAGACCACTCTTCAGCTCGGTAGCCGACCTGAAAGCAACGTACCCCGGGCCCGCGCTGATGCCCCGCCAGAGCAGGAAGTGTCAGAAGAGTAGGCGCGTGGGAGTTGGTAAGGCAGTACCCTACCCGCGTAGGGACGTGCCTTCGACCCGACGTCCCACCAACCCTGCAGAGCTGACAAGGGCAGGAGGGAGCAGGTGGAGCAGAGTTGGTAAAACAGTGCATTGCTCTGCAACACGCCACGCCGAGCTCATCATGACCTCTCTCCTCGAAAGCCGGGACACGCCTCCTAGGCCACCTTACCCGCAAAAGAGGCCGTAGACGACACGTGGCCCGAGATCCCGGGGAGCAGGAAGCCGACCCCGACTATATATACCCCTCATATGTCATTAATGAGAAGGGGTCTGATTTTTACTCTCTCACCTACCACAAGTTACCCGACCTCTCTATCTTTGTAACGAGACAACACTTTAGAACGCCGAACTGGACGTCCTTCGGAACCAGTTCGTAATTCAAAAGCGTTTACTTCTCTTTCATCAATAAAACGAAACACGGCCCCCGGCCTACTCATATTTCTCCCGACCTGTCTTAATTGTGGTTAAATTGCTCTATTAACGAAAATCTCACCTCCCGTCTCCTAATCATTCTTTAAACACACTTAGTGATCCGTGGGATCAACATATAATACAATTACCTAAGTGATTTTATACATCATCAGATTCTTACCGGGATCATATTGATTTATAACTAATGCCATAACCATTCATTAGCTGATTAAAAATTCTTAATATAACTAATGCCATAACCATCATCATAGTGATTTTATACATCATCAAAAAAAAAAAAATTAAATCAACGCTTCAGATTGACGTCAAGCATACAACCTTTTGTTTCATAACCGAAGATTTAGCAAACCGTTTAAAAAAAAACAAAAATAATAAAAAATAACCGAAGACTAGAGATTTAAAAATCCACACTTTATTATACAAACGAAACACCAATTATTTATTCATACAATGTGAAATACATTAGTGATTCCAAGTGGCGCTGATACAATAAAACGTAATACCATGTGGCAAGCGCAAGACCCGGAAACTAAACAACAACAAAACAGTAAAATGATACGCAGTTTAAACGTAAATTTTCAAAACGGTAATCATTCCTAGGCACCACGAGCCATTCCTCTAGAACGCTCCAAAAGACGGTCGCACTCGTTTGCCACTCTCGACAGCGATTCGTACGCCGATCCACCATCGCAGCTCAGTGACGTCTCCGCCGTGTCCCTCAGCTTCTTCACCTTCTCTCTCATCTCGGAACCTTCCTCCTCCACCATGATCCTTCTCACCGAGGCATCAATCTCCGCCCTTGAAATCACTTCCTCCGACGGCAGTTTCCCAGACCGGATGGCGACTCCGAGCTCCTCGGTGAGCAGTGTTGTGTCAAATATAATAAAATATAATATATTATTGAGTTGTATTTTGATACAAGATCATAAGACACATATATATAGTATTTAATAGTGACATATTAATAACACCAAATAATTTAAATCTTCCTAATCTTTATCAATAGGATATCTACGAGAATATTCTCCGGTTGGGTTCACGGGCTTCATTTCATAACCGGGCTCTTATGGCCCACAACACTTGGTTCGCATCTTGCTCCCCAAGATATCTCCAATACTCCCCCGCACGACAAAGGTGGGATGCGAAACACGAAATCCGCAATCACAAAGCAAAACACCTTTGTTGTGGACACTTGTCGAGGACGGACAAAACATGTCAACTGACTCCTCCGGATTAAACTTCAATCTTCAAAAAAAATAGGGATGGAACTTTAGCTCGTCTTCGGTTTTGAAAAAATGGAATAATAACATCATGTGGGTATAAATCCTGCAACTCCATAAATAATCGTCATTGTCTCGGACAGTCCATAAATCGGACTAGAAAAAAAATGACCTAAAAACATGAGCGTTCCAAATAAAAATCCCTAAAGCCATAACCAACTCCTCCATAACATAAAAAGCCAAAATATATAAACTTTGAGAATAAATCTCAGAAAATTAAAAAAAAACCAATAACCCGTTAAAACCCCAAATCCTTAGAAAAAAAAACAAATCGATCTCCCAAATCCCATGCTCTTAAAAAGAAAACTAACGTGACTAACATGAACCCCAAATAAAGAAAATTAAGGAAAGTTCACGTCGAGCACACGATCTAACCAAAGTCATCTCCATCATCGTTGTCAGCACCGTATTCACCGTCTTCAACGCCGAGGGTCACCATCGTATTCTTGATCTCCTCTTAATCACAAGACTTTTATTGCAGAAATTTTTAACTTCGATCCACAAGGATCGCCCTCTCTGATACCATGTCAAATATAATAAAATATAATATATTATTGAGTTGTATTTTGATACAAGATCATAAGACACATATATATAGTATTTAACATTGACATATTAATAAATCCAAATAATGTAAATCTTCCTAATCTTTATCAATAGGATATCTACGAGAATATTCTCCGGTTGGATTCACGGGCTTCATTTCATAACCGGGCTCTTATGGCCCACAACACTTGGTTCGCATCTTGCTCCCCAAGATATCTCCAATATGTTGCATTCATCTTGTTGTGATATGTGTGATGGTGATTCAATTTTCAGGTTTGAGAACGTGAACCGGAGAAATTGATGAAGACCAAAGTATGGCGTTGGTTTGGTTAAACCGGAAGTAGAAGAAAGAATTTACTTTCAAAGAAGGACCTAAATGCAAATATTGTTTAGTCTGTTCTTCTTCTTCGTCATAACAGAAGAAACGGGATAATCTTGGATTATCACCATTGTTGAAATTGCTCTGAGTTTGAGCTGAGATACTTCTCTGATAGTGGATTGCCGGATTGAATCGGCCCCAGACGTAGGCTTAATCACATCGATTAATTTGAACTGGGTGAACATTGTGTTTGTGTTCTTTCTTTCGTTCTTGCTTTGATTTCAGAAATTGTTAAAATTGAGATTAGATTGCGTGAGAGATTGTGAGTATTTGAGGTCAGAATTCGTTTGATATAGGGGTGAATTGTAACAGATTGGTATCAGAGCCAGGTTTATGGCTAAAGATCTCATGACGAATGCTCGGATTGAAGTCGACAGATTCGACGGCACTGGCGATTTCTCCTTATGGAAGATACGCATGATGGCACATTTTGGGATTCTTGGATTGAAAAGTATCCTGACGGATCACAACCTGGAGAAGGAAGTTCCATTGACAAAGAACGAAGAGAAACAACCAGAATCTGGAGAAGGAAAAGACTCGATGGTACCATTGACGAAGGTAATCCCTGATCCTGATAAGATTGAACGGAATGAAAAGGCTATGGGATTGATCATTACAAATGTTGGAAACCAAGTACTTCGGAAGATTAAGAACTGCGTAACTGCAGCTGAAATGTGGTCCATGCTTGATCGCTTGTATATGGAAAGTTCTTTGCCTAATAGGATTCATCTACAACTGAAGTTTTACACCTTCAAGATGGTTGAAACTAAGAATGTTGATGCGAATGTGGATGAGTTCTTGAAGATTGTAGCGGAGCTGAGCAGTCTTGATGTGAATGTTTCAGATGAAGTTCAAGCTATATTGTTCTTGACATCACTTTCACAGAGCTTCGATCAGCTGAAACATACCCACAAGTATGGAAGGGACTCTCTAGAGGAAGTCATCTCTGCTGCACGGTCAAAAGAAAGGGAAAACTCTAAGACTAGATCTGACAGAGGTGGTGCAGCAGCTAGCTTATACGTCAAAGAGAGAGGCAGACCAGCTACAAGAGGAGGTTCTAAGGATAAGAATGACAGAAGCAGGTCAAACTCTAAAACCAGAATGACTTGTTGGTTTTGCAAAAAACAAGGACATCTCAAGAAGGACTGTTATGCATGGAAAAGAAAGTATGAAAATGAAGATCAATGAGAAGCTGGTGTGATCACAGAAAAACTTGTGTTCTCAGAAGCTCTAAGTATGAATGATCATGAATCAAAGGAGACTTGGGTGATTGATTCTGGTTGCACCTATAACATGACTTCCAGAATGGATTGGTTCTCTGGATTTCAAGAAAACACAGGATATATGATTCTACTTGGAGATGATCACACTGTTGAGTCAAAAGGGAGTGGATCTATTAGATTGGATACTCATGGAGGTACTATCAGAGTCTTGAAAAATGTGAGATATGTTCCAAATCTGAGGAGAAACCTGATTTCCACGGGTACTCTTGACAAGCTTGGGTACACTCATGAAGGTGGAGATGGTGTAGTAAGTTTCTACAAGAATAAGAAGTTAGCTCTGCGTGGTCACTTAAAGAATGGACTATACGTGTTGGATGGTAAGACAGTTGTAGAAGAAAGCTGTAATGCAGAAGGAGCTAAAGATAAGACAGCCCTGTGGCACAGTAGACTTGGCCACATGAGCTTGAATAATTTGAAAGTCCTCACAGGAAAAGGTCTGCTGGAGAAGTCAGACATCAAAGACCTTTCGTTTTGTGAACATTGCGTGATGGGTAAATCAAAGATGCTGAGCTTCAATGTGGGTAGGCACAAAACAGAAGATGTGCTTGGGTACATACATGCAGACCTTTGGGGATCACCAAATGTGACACCATCACTCTCAGGAAAACAATACTTTCTCTCTCTCATTGATGATAAAACTAGGAAATTTTGGTTAATGTTTCTCAGATTGAAAGATGAGACATTTGAAAAGTTTTGTGAGTGGAAAGATCTGGTAGAAAATCAGATGGGCAAAAAGGTGAAAGTGTTAAGGACTGATAATGGGTTAGAGTTCTGTAACTCAAAGTTTAATGACTACTGTAAGAAGTTTGGGATTGAAAGGCATAGGACGTGTACATACACTCCTCAGCAGAATGGCGTGGCTGAAAGAATGAATAGAACATTGATGGAGAAAGTCAGATGTTTGCTTAATGAATCAGGTCTTGATGAGTCGTTCTAGGCTGAAGCAGCTGCAACAGCAGCCTACTTGATCAACCGGTCACCAACTTCTGCAGTAGACCACAACGTTCCAGAACAGCTATGGCTAGACAGAAAGCCAGGATACAAACATTTGAGGAGATTTGGATCTGTTGCATACGTTCATCAAAATCAAGGAAAGCTAAAGCCAAGGGCATTGAAAGGAGTGTTCTTAGGTTATCCTCAAGGAACCAAAGGTTACAAAATATGGTTATTGGATGAAGAAAAGTGTATGGTCAGCAGAAATGTGATAATTCAAGAAGACAAAATCTACAAGGACTTGGAGTCAAATGCTAAACAAGATCAGAGTAATGGGGCTCAGTCAACTGCAAGGGTGTTTACAGAGTTAGTTGCTGATGACAGAAGGATAGATGGGTCAAGTACTAGTGATAAACATGTTGCAGAAATCTCAAATGCAGGTGGAGAAATCTCAGTCAGTGGAAATGATTCAGAAACAGAAAATGTTGAAACAGAAGAGACATCAGGAGTTGGTGTTGACTTAAGGGATTATCAGCTGGCTAGAGATCGAGTAAGAAGAGAGCATGTACCACCTGCACGGTTTTCAGACTATACAGAAGTGGCTTTTGCCCTCTTAACCTCAGAAGAAATAGACATTGAAGAACCAAAGTGTTTTCATGATGCGCAGAGGGATAAGAATTGGATTAAATGGAATGGGGGAATGTCAGAAGAAATGATATCCTTGAAGAAAAATAGGACATGGGATGTAGTTGATAGACCAAAGGATAAAAAGGTCATCAGCTGCAGGTGGCTGTACAAGAAGAAGCCAGGCATCCCTGGAGTAGAACCTGAGAGATACAAAGCACGGTTAGTGGCTAGAGGGTTCACTCAAAGGGAAGTAATAGATTACCAAGAAGTGTTTGCACCTGTCGTGAAACACATTTCTATAAGAATCTTAATGTCTCTTGTGGTAAAAGAAGACTTGGAGCTTGAGCAAATGGATGTTAAAACATCATTCTTGCATGGAGAACTTGATCAGGAGCTTTACATGGAGCAGCCGGAGGGGTTTGAAGAAAATCCAGGAAAAGATCAAGTCTGCTTATTGAGAAAGTCCATTTATGGGTTAAAGCAAGCCCCACGTCAGTGGAATAAGAGATTTGACACATTTATGAAGGGTCAGAAGTTCACCAGAAGCAAGAGTGACTCGTGTGTATATGTAAATGAAATTGGTGATGAGAATTATGTCTACTTGCTACTCTATGTGGATGATATGCTTCTAGCTGCTAAGAATAAAGCAGAAATCAACAAGCTTAAGGAAGTATTGAGTCTCGAGTTTGAGATGAAGGACATGGGGGCAGCAAGCAGAATATTAGGCATTGACATTAAGAGAAACAGAAAAGAAGGTACTCTACATCTGTCTCAGTCAAGGTATATTGAAAAGGTGATTCAGAGGTTCATAATGAGTGAATCTAAGACTGTGACTACACCTATTGGAGCTCACTTCAAGTTATCATCGGTACAAGATGAAAATGAGGGCTTAGATGCTGAGACAGTGCCATATTCAAGTGATGTAGGTAGCATAATGCATGCGATGGTAGGTACTCGTCCTGATGTGGCTCATGCTATTGGGTTAGTCAGCAGGTTTATGAGTAGACCAGGTCCCATTCATTGGGAAACAGTAAAATGGTTACTGAGATACCTTAAGGGTTCTAGTAGTTTGAATTTGGTGTATACAAAGGGATTCAGCGACTCAGACTTTGCGGCTGATCTCGACAGAAGAAGGTCCATTAGTGGATATGTGTTTACTGTTGGGGGTAATACGGTTAGCTGTAAATCAAGCTTGCAACAGATTGTAGCATTGTCAACAACAGAAGCTGAGTATGTTTCATTTACAAAAGCTGTTAAGGAAGCAATGTGGATCAGTGGCCTTCTAGAAGACATGGGTTTAAAACCAGACAAAGCTTCAGTGTGGTGTGATTCTCAATCTGCGATTTGCTTATCAAAGAACAATGCTTTCCATGAGAGGACTAAGCATGTGGCAACCAAGTATTATTTCATAAGAGATGTCATAGATGAAGGTGAAGTCGAAGTGCTTAAGGTGCACACGTCTACAAATCCTGCAGATATGCTTACAAAAGGTATACCTGTGAAGAATTTTGAAGCAACTTTAGATTTTCTGAAGTTTCTCAGGTGAAGATGAGATATCTTTGATGCCGAGGTTAAATCCAAGAATGTGCAGTCTATGGTAAAATCAGAGAAGAATTGAATCAAGGTGGAGTGTTGTGATATGTGTGATGCTGATTCAATTTTCAGGTTTGAGAACGTGAACCAGAGAAATTGATGAAGACCAAAGTATGGCGTTGGTTTGGTTAAACCGGAAGTAGAAGAAAGAATTTACTTTCAAAGAATGACCTAAATGCAAATATTGTTTAGTCTGTTCTTCTTCTTCGTCATAACAGAAGAAACGGGATAATCTTGGATTATCACCATTGTTGAAATTGCTCTGAGTTTGAGCTGAGATACTTCTCTGATAGTGGATTGCCGGATTGAATCGGCCCCAAACGTAGGCTTAATCACATCGATTAAGTTGAACTGGGTGAACATTGTGTTTGTGTTCTTTCTTTCGTTCTTGCTTTGATTTCAGAAATTGTTAAAACTGAGATTGGATTGCGTGAGAGATTGTGAGTATTTGAGGTCAGAATTCGTTTGATACAGGGGCGAATTGTAACACATCTTCTGCTCTGCGAAAAGTGGCCAAGCGATCATTGGAACGCCGCTAACAATGCTTTCAAGAATCGAATTCCAACCGCAGTGAGTCAGATCCCACCAACGGCTTGGTGGGCTAGTATCTCGGCCTGCGGGGCCCACGAAGAGACCACAAGGCCTCTCTCGTGGGTCCGGCTAACAAAACCTTCCGGTAGATAACCCGGCGTGCCGTCTTGTATCTTGCCGATATTAACCGAGAAATACGCGCTGCAAGCTGAACCGTCTACCGGCGGTCAGACCACCCAAACGAACCGTTGATGGCTCAGTTCGAGCCCCCAAGCCAATTTAGTTAACTGTTTAGCCGAGAGAGACCCGCCGCTTCCAAATGAGATGTAAAGCGTGGACTCATTCGGTTGTTTGTTTAACCAATCCAAAACCGGATGATTAGTTTTCGATGGATCAACCGGTCTGGACAAAGGACCAATTGGATAAACCAGTACACGAGCGATCCGACCCAAGAGCTTTGGGCCTTGAAGAGATTTCAAAGTTTTGGGCTCCATATCATCCCATGTATTCACAATAATACCATCAGCCGTTGGGAGAACTAAACCATAAGGAACAAATTCCCGGTATAACTGTTCGGTCGGGTCAAGGAATGTTTCAAGAGTATCTTCAAACCGAACCGGTTCACATCTAGGCATAGCCAAAGGTTTCTTCTTGATTATGTGCTCTTCTTCGACGTCTTTCTCCAGCGTTGAGAAATACATCACCATCGCGAGAAAACGTGCGTTTGAAGCAATGAAGACATAAGTCAACATGTTGAACTCACCACCGAGCCGTAACGCTTCCAAGCCGAACAAGTCTACGATCAAAGCCGTTGGTTTGTGCTGCATCTCCGCGATCTTTGATCGGAGGGTTGGAATGGTCTCACGGATCATGGTCAAGATTTTGATCGCAAAATTGACTGACGGATCCACTAAACCGGAGATATCCGGAGACGGGAGGCCGATGACGTCAACAAGGGTCGCGTCGCAGCCAGGTGAGTTGAGGAATTGGGATTGAGCGGAGGCTGCGTCGGCTTCAAGGACGAAGATTGTGACTTGGAAGCCGTGGGATCCGGCTAAGCGTTTTCCGAGTTCGATCACCGGGATGACATGGCCCATTCCCGGGCTAGCGAACATGGCAGCATGTGGTCTTGTAATCTGCATAGCTAGCCTCTATTGATGAACGTTGGCTTTTTTGTTTTGTTTTTGTTGTGTGGGTTACTCTCTGATGGTCGCAAGTGAGTTAAATATATAGAACCAAAAGTCTTCCTAGCGTTTGTAAATAGTATAATATAAGGTCTAATCTACTACCTTAATTGTCTTATACAAACAAGAAAATATAAATATCTAGGTGCATGTTACTGTATCTCAGTGAAGTGCATATATATTTATATAGAGAAAATAATTAACCACGTGAGCCGTCGCGTGGATGATCCATTTTGTAATACTCCTAAGGCTGTGTATTGGAGATATTATGAAATATAAACGAGATATGGCATAATCATAAGATTATAGGAAGTTATAGAATAAGCCCAAACCTAGAAAGGTCGGCGAAATTACTTGTATAAAGACGGGTTCTGGGTTCCGTGAATAAACAAGTCGTTCCTCTATTTTACATGGTATCAGAGCAGAGATCAACCTAAATTCGATTTTTGTTTATCTTTCTTTCTTTCTTGGTTCTTTCGTTTTGTTGTTTGATTACGATCGATGGCAGAAGATGGCGATGGTTCGAAACAAATTGGTGCTGTTTCACAACCAAGTGAAGTTGTGGCGAAACAGAGAGAAAGCGTGATGGTTTCTCCATACGCGATTTTCTCTTCTGATAATCCAGGAGTTATGATTACCTCCATTCAGTTGAAAGGAGATAATTATAACGAATAGGCAATGGAGATGATGAACGCGCTTCGAGCCAAGAAGAAGACGGGATTCATTGATGGGACGTTGCCGAAACCAGGCGAAGATAGTCCTGATTTGGAATCATGGCTAAGTGTTAACTCAATGATCGTAGGGTGGATACGAACCTCCATTGAACCAAGAGTTCGATCCACGGTGACTTTTATTTCTGATGCTCACAAGTTGTGGGAAAATCTAAAAAAACGTTTTGAAGTAGGTAACAAGGTGCGTGTGCATCAATTGATGGAGCAGTTGGCTTCTTATCGTCAAAAAGGTCAAGCTGTGATTGACTACTATGGACGATTGGCAACAATGTGGGAAGAGTTGCAAACATATAAACCCCCGCCGGTGTGTATGTGTTCTGCAGCGGGGATTTATGATAAGGAGCGTGAAGATGAACGCGTTCACCAGTTTATAATGGGTTTGGATGAATCCAGATTCGGTAACGTTGTGAGTTCGATCATCGAAGCAGATGACTTACCTGATCTAGGGAAGGTTTATGCGAAGGTGATTCGAGAAGAAGTCCGGCTTAACTCTGCCAAAACCCGAGAGCAACAACAAGATGCTATTGGTTTTGTGGCACGGCGAGAGACACGTTCAGAAGATCAGGTTGGTGGTGTGACTCGTGGTGAAACTCGTGATGCTACGGGTTACGTTACAAGGACTGATTCAGCTGGAGGTGGGAATGGAAACAGAGGACGAGACCGTGTGCGTTTTCATTGTGGCATACCCAGACATGAGAAGAGTGCATGTTGGCAATTGGTTGGTTATCCAGAATGGATGTCAGATAAATTAAGGCGTGGTGGTGGACGTGGCGCTGGCAGAGGTGGTGGTAGAGGTGGAGCAGGTCAAGGGTATGGACGAGGAGGAGGACGAGGTGTAGCTCATGTGGCGCATGCTTCAAGTCCTAATGTTTCTGCTCCTCCTGAGCTCACAGCTGATCAATGGAGAGCAATTACCCAGATTATCCATGAGGGAAAACCTAATGGATCAACGGAGAAACTTTCTGAAAGGTTTTTGGTGAAGTTATTTTAGACACAGGCGCTTCACATCACATGACTGGAAATTTGTCTCTTCTCATCGATGTGAAAGGCACTTCGGCGTGTACGGTCGGGTTTGCTGATGGTAGCACGACCTTGTCTCGTAGTATTGGTGATTTGATTTTAACAGATCGAATACCTCTCAGAGACGTTTTATTTGTGCCGGATCTCAATTGCACTTTGATCTCGGTGTCTAAGTTGTTGAAGCATACGAACTGTTTTGTGTTGTTTACTGATGCAATATGTATTTTGCAGGACCGTTTTTCGAGGACTCTGATTGGAGCAGGTGAAGAACGTGATGGGGTGTATTACTTTACGGATGTTGCGGCTGCACGAGTCAACAGAACTGATGGAAATTTCGATCAAATCTTATGGCATCGAAAGCTGGGACATCCTGCTTTTTCAGTTATTTCTTATTTGCCTAAGTTTACTGGTGTTGAGTCTTCTACTTCTACTTCTGCTGTTTTGAATAAGGCTAGCCCGAGTCATTGTGACGTGTTTTTTCGGGCTAAGCAGACAAGAGATGTTTTTCTGAAATTATTAATAAAGCTATGGAGTGTTTTGGTTTAATTCATGTCGACGTGTGGGGACCATATCGTGTGCCTGCATCGTGTGGAGCAGTGTATTTTCTTACCATCGTAGACGATTTTTCAAGAGCTGTGTGGACCTATTTGTTGCTCGAAAATCTGAAGTTTGGACCGTGTTGGCAAATTTTTGTGTTTACACCGAAAAACAATTCGGTAAATCAGTTAAGGTAGTTCGTAGTGACAACGGAACAGAGTTCATGTGTTTGAGTTCATTCTTTCAGCAAAATGGAATCATTCACCAAACTTCATGCGTAGGGACTCCATAGCAAAATGGAAGAGTCTAAAGAAAACACAGACACATACTAAATGTTGCGCGAGCATTGCTGTTTCAAGCAAAGTTACCTGTCAAATTCTGGGGAGAAGCGATATCGACAGCCACTCATGTTATAAACATGACGCCTTCGAAGTTGTTAAAAGGTCAATCTCCCTTCGAAATTATGTTTGGTAAGAACCCGCCATACAATGAACTGCGAGTCTTTGGGTCCTTGTGTTATTTGCATCGCAGGGATCGTGATAAAGATAAGTTTGGAGAAAGAAGTAGACGGTGTATTTTTGTGGGCTACCCATTCGGGAAGAGAGGATGGCGAGTATACGACATTGATCAGAATGAATTTCTTATCTCTAGAGATGTTATTTTCAAGGAAAATGAATTTCCATTTGCAAATATAGTCAAAGAAAGTGGTGAAAATAGGGTATTAGATGTTTTTGATGAAGATTGGGCTCTTATATCAGCCCCGATTCGTGGATCCAGGGGGAGCTCCGTTGATGATGAAGTTGTTTCTTCGAATCAAGAGAATGAATCAGTTCTTGTTTTGGATGAAAGTATGTCTGTTGTTTTTGAGGAAAATTCGAGCACAGAAAATTCTTCTCTTCCTGTTGTTGAATCGGAAATTCAGGTTGCCTCCGTAAATGAAGAAGTTTTAGGCAGAGGAATGTGAGAAAAATTCCCATCTGTGAAACTTCAAGGTTTTGTTAGCTACAATACTAGATCCCCATCACACTTCTCATGCTTCTACTTCAGATCCTCCGATTACGGTCCAAGGTACGCCGTATCCCCTTGTGAATTATGTTTCTGATTCACGTTTTTCACCAGCCCATCGAGTTTTCTTAGCAGCAGTTTGCGATGGAGTTGAACCACGAAATTATAAAGAAGTTGTGGCTTTGGAGGTGTGGCGAAATTCAATGAAAGGCGAAATGGGAGCTCTCGACATTAATAAGACATGGGACGTGACAGATTTACCTCCGGGCAAAGAAGCTATTGGAAATATGTGGGTATACAAAATTAAGTACAGAGCAGACGGTTCGATTGAGCGCTATAAATCGCGTCTTGTGGCTTTGGGAAATCGACAAGTGGAAGGAGAAGATTTCGATGAGACGTTCGCTCCGGTCGCGAAAATGACTACAGTTCGTGGTCTCTTGCGCATGATTGCTGGAAAAGGATGGATAGTACATCAAATGGATGTTCACAACGCGTTTCTTCATGGAGATTTACACGAAGAAGTTTATATGAAACTTCCGCAAGGTTTTCACCATCCGGATCCCAACAAAGTATGTCGACTTCGCAAGTCACTGTATGGTTTACGGCAAGCACCGCGGTGTTGGTTTGCAAAATTATCTGAAGCTCTCAAGACATTCGGTTTTACACAGTCTTATGGGGACTACTCTTTGTTTACTCTCACCGATGGTACTGTCGAGCTTAAAGTCCTTATTTATGTTGACGATCTGTTGGTATGTGGCAATGACATGGATGCTTTAAGAAAATTCAAAGATTACTTGAGCAGGTGTTTTCATATGAAGGATTTGGGAAAGCTTAAATACTTTCTCGGCATCGAAGTTGGGCGTGGTGCAGAAGGGATATTGCTTACACAAAGGAAATATGCGTTAGACATAATTGCTGAGACTGGATTACTCGGTTCGAAACCTGCAGCAACCCCGATGGAACAACATCATCGTTTAGGTTCCGATACGAGTGGGTTCCTTCGGGAATCAGAAAAATATAGGCGTTTGGTTGGACGTCTGATATACTTGTCTATCACACGTCCTGACATTTTGTACTCGGTTCACATTCTCTCCCAATTTATGCAAACACCACGTGAAGGGCATTAGGAAGCGGCTTTACGTGTTGTTCGTTACCTCAAGGGTACGGCTGGTCAAGGAATTTTGTTGAGTTCAAATCCCGATCTTCGGCTCTCTGTTTTCTGCGATTCTGATTGGGCATCATGCCCTAATACTAGACGATCATTGAGTGCGTTTGTCGCTATGCTTGGCGATTCTCCGATCTCTTGAAAAACTCGAAAACAACGGGTGGTGTCACATTCTTCGGCTGAAGCGGAATACCAGTCAATGGCAGAAGCTACACGGGAAATTAAGTGGTTGCGACAATTTTTGGTTGATTTAGGTGCCCCACCGGCTGAACCGGTTCGGTTATTTTGTGATAGTAAATCTGCAATTCACATTGCGGCCAATCCGGTTTTTCATGAAAGGACGAAGCATATTGAAGCGGATTGTCATCAAGTTCGTGATGCCATTCAAGCTGGTTTGATTTCTACGGTTCATGTTCGTACCAATGAGCAATTAGCGGATGTTCTCACGAAGGCTCTTGGACATGTTCAGTTTGACTACTTGATGTCCAAGTTGGGGGTTCATAATCTTCACCTTCCAACTTGAGGGGGAGTATTGGAGATATTATGAAATAATATCTCATATATTCGTATCTTAGATAAATGGCAATACCAATTGTGTATCTTAGATATATAGAAATTGTATAAACGAGATATGGCATAGTCATAAGATTAGGAAGTTATAGAATAAGCCCAAACCTAGAATGGTCGGCGAAATCACTTGTATAAAAACGGGTTCTGGGTTCCGTGAATAAACAAGTCGTTCCTCTATTTTACACTGTGTATACATAGCACATAGGTACATTACACACACACGACTATATATATTGTATTACACATAGTCCATTATGCATAATATATATATATTGTCTGTATATATGTCAATATGTCATGTTTTGTAGCCAAAAAAAAATGTCTATGTCATGTATGCATAAAGTTTCGTAGATGCTTTTCTTGTACTTGCTAGTAATTAAATATGTTTTTTAGATGCTTGGTCAGTGATCACACTATTCTATAACATTTTAGCTCCTCTAAAATAAACATTATATATATATATGCGATTATGAATCTCACATAAAATAAAGTTATGATAGTTATACACAATATGCATACAATTCAAAATACAAAATAATAATAATAATAAAAATCTGGGATGATGGTCGTAGATGGTGGAAATGAGTGATAGATGCTTGAATAATGTCACTGTAACGTTGCAATTTGCTCAAATCATGTTACCCTACGTACTTGGTTTCGTGGTTATATTAAGATAGTAATTTCTGTAAGCAGTTAATGCTTTTTTGTATTTGGGCAGTATAGGACCCCAGTTTATTGATCAACCATTTTTTTTTTTTGATAACTCGGATGATCTAGTTCAACGGACACCATGAGCTCCGAAGCAGATCTGGGACGAGTTGGCTCGGGTTAACGAACCATAAAATCTTACTTATCCTAAGGCCAGATGAGCCATGTAAAAATCCATGTGGCCGATGGGAATCAAACTCAGAAATCTCACACTTGTGAGTTACCATTATGCCAACTAACGCTGGTTTGATCCACCATTATTCAACCTCTTGATGTTATTATTAATCTCCCCAGTTAGAATAATAACCCATCACTAATTTTGAATTAATTTTTATTATAGTGGTCTTCATTTTATATATAGTAGATGAGAGAGAAAAAAACACTTGAGTTTAGCCCAAGAAAATCTTTACACCTAATATTGTTACACAAAATAATTTTATTACTTCGAATTTACAGATAAAAAAATTATTAATTAAAAACCATAAATACATTTCAGTATGTGACGGAAGCATAAAACTTATGTCTGAAACCGTATTTCTGTATCATAATTTGAATTATGTATGTCAGTATGTGTGTTGTAAATGACTAAAGATACATTTTGTAAGCTAAATTATATTCAACTTGAGTTTATATGATGGAAAATTATGTTTCCTTAATCTTGTCTGATGTCAAACACATCAATAAGTCGTATAGTTTTTTATTTCTCACTTAATTACATCACTTCTTATATTGATCACCCAAAAAATAAGGTTGCTTCAGCATCTAACCAAAAAGTTACATAAGTGCTTACAACATTAAAAAAAAAAAAAAAAATTTGAGAGGAGAAAACATGACATTTCATATGTTGGAATATAGCTTGTGCGATAATTTTATTATTATATCATTTCCTCATTTAATCAAGAACTTTGTTTTAATTATGTCATGTCTTCTGCGTATTTTCCCAATACTCTTAAATTCCTCTGGTTTTCCAATATGTAGGAGAATCCGTTTGAACAACATACTCCGTTTGAACTTCTAACAAAAAGATAATTCAGAGACTAATTATAAGCCTATAAACTCCGTCATATATTCGGTATGATGCTTCTTGGGGATCAAACGGATCTTTATCTCAATTATCTCAGCATCGAAAAACGTCCCCATCCTCATAATAAATGGTAGTTATTATCAACATCTGACATATATGATGGAGAAATGTTAAACATTTGATTGATTCAAACAAAATTATCAACACTGGCTGCGTGAACAGTGCCGTATTCGGGATAGAATTATTAGCTTATCGGCATGCTACTTGTTGATCACGAGGATCACTAAGGTTATTTAAAGATTGATTATGGAGTGGGAGGTGAGATTTCCGTTAATTAGAACAAGTCAACCATAATTTATAGCAGGTCAGGTATTACGACGAACAGGTCGGGGACCGTATTCTTTATATTGATGGTGAAAAGAGACGGACGATTTAGATTTACGAACTGTTTCCGACGGGAATCCAGTTCGGCGTTCTAAATCGCGATGCCTTGTTACAAAGGAAAGAGAGAGAGATCGAGCCTATTTTTTGTAGAGAGTAATGAGGTTTTTTCCCAAAAGTCCCTTTCTTAATGCATAACGAGGGGTATATATAGTGAGAGTAGCTTCCTGCTTCCGCGGATTCCGGGACCACGCGTCGCCCTCAGCCTGCTTCACGGGTAAGGTGCTCTAGGAAGCGTATCCCGGTTCTCAAGGTGAGAGGTAATGATGAGCTCGGCGCCATGCTTTTGTAAGATAGCATACTGTTCTGCCAACTTCCTTCCACGTGTCTTTTCCTCTTTCGCTTACTCTGCAGGGTTGGTGGGACGTCGAGGTCAGACCATGCCTCTATTCGGATAGTGCACTGTTCGACCAACTCCCACGTGCCTTCTTCTCTTTTGACATTCCTGTTTTGGCGAGGTGTCAGCGCGGACCCGGGGTGCGCCTTTTGGGAGCTCTGGATTTCTGGATGGAGCCGAGCGCGGAACTCCAGGTCGGTGATCCCTGGTCAAAGGTTGACGTTATGCTGACCGAATCGAGGAGGGCTCTTGTTAAGATGAGCCTAACTAAATAGGGGTGCTAAGCCCACCTCCAACACTACTAAGCGTCGGAGTACCATAACGACACCGTATAGGATGCTATGAGCGAGTCAACTAAATTAAGAGCAGCCACGTTCGCTCTAAAAATATATACATTCCTGATGAAATAAAGATAAAAGGTCTTCTTTCTCTTGAGTTGCGTACTATATCTCGAAGTATGTATATTGCTTATTATTCAAAGTAGGTCTGGGCATTCGGGTTCGGGTAGGGTCTTTCGGGTATCGGGTCTTTTTAGTATTGGATTGAATGATCCATTCGGGTATTTATAAAATTCGGTTCGGGTTCGGGTATTTTCGGATCGGTTTCGGGTATCCGAAATATAGGAAAAAACTAAAAAAATGCTAAATTTAAATAAAATTTGGTTAAATTTTGACAAATATAATTAAGAATTTTCAAAAAAATTTATTATTTTAGATATTTCGGTTATTTCAGTCTAACAATAATTGATATTTTTGGATTTTATAATTATAATTTTGGGTAATTGGGTTATATCAAGTCTAAATATAATTAATATTTTGGGTATATAATTATATTTCGGGTATTTCGGGTATCCATTCGATTCTCGGTTCGGTTCGGGTTCGGTTTCGGTTCTTCAGATATTGGAGTTTAGGATCCGTTCGGGTATTTTATCGGTTCCGGGTTCGGTTCAGTTCTCTTTTTTCAGGTCGGATTCGATTCGGTTCTTCGGTTCCGGGTATTTTGCCCAGCCCTAATTCACAGTTTTGTCAAAGCCAAAATTTATTTCTATCAAGATCAAGCCAAGTCTATATCTTACGTAAATATGATATGCTTTTGCGTATAGGGTTGTCCGACCCTAAATTCAGCTCTTCAATTCTCGAAAACGTTGGGACAGGAATTAAACCACAAAGAGTAATATTTTATCTAATCCTATTATTCTCTCCGTTTTAGAAAGAATGTCTTTCTAGTTTTTTTTTTGTTACATAAAAAATGTCACTTTATATTTTCAATGAAATTTTTGGCACAAAATACCTAATTTAACCTCAGTTTTAACGAAGAATTCCAAGAGTTATTATATATTTGAAGGGTATAATTGAATTTTCAATATGTTTTATTAATTTGTGTGTAAAGTGTCAAAATGACACTTATTATGAAATAGAGGGAGTAAAACAGAGTGATATTTTGTGTCCAAACAAGAAAATATCAATATAAATCTATGCATATCTTGTATAACTTTTAAACTTTAGATTTTTGTGGATAACTATCACTGTTTCCAAACGGAATAATTTTGTTCAATTAAAAATTCATTTAATTAATCTGATTCAATTAAATAGTAGTTTAATTAATTAATTAATTAATCTTATTATATATATATTAATTTTAATTTGTAATTATAAAAAAATCCAGACTATGTCAGAAATTAAATTAAATATTTAAAATTATAAATAAAAATGATTATTTCAAAATATGTAAATTAAATTTTCAAAAATAATTAAATTTTTATTATTATTTTGTTACGAAAATAATATTAGTTATTTTGAATTTTTTATAATTTAGATTATGCCAAATATTTTAATAATCAAGTTTTTTTAATGTTACATATTCAAAATTAACAATTTTCATTGAAAGATAATATTAAATTTTGAAATTAATGTAGATTTTCTAAGATTTTAATAAAATCATTTTATCAACACTTACAAACAAAATATTCATAATTAATAACAAAATATGTTTATTTCTAAATTTAAATCTTATTAATACAATCAGATTTATAATTGAATATTTTTTAAACTGAAAAAGGAATATATTATTAATTAGATTTGCACAACCATAAATTTGATTATGCATATGGACAACATTCAATTACTAATACAAATTTAATATTTTTATTTACATATATTAAATGATTAATATTTTAAAAATCACACAATTTTAGGAATTGTTAATTTAGAATTAAATTCGATATTGTCCAGATTATGTTAATATTCGTTTATATTAATAAATATTTATTAAAAAAATATTATCATAAAATCTAAACCAGAAATGGTTATTCTATTCAAATTCAAAATTAAGAATTCTACCACAAGCAATACTAAAACATATATATATTTTGTGTCCAATCATGAAAACCTTTATATTAGGCTATTATCAAAAATCACAAAACCAGTTGTTATTATATCTTTACAAAAATAAGAAATCGGATATTAATTTAGATTTCAAATTTAAATAATATTCTCATAATGACAGAGATCATAAACGATACTTCCTAGGTTTCATAATATAAGTTGTTTTGGCTAAAACACAAATATTAAGAAATTCAATTTTCTTAAAAAATATATCATTTAATATATAAATTAAAAACAATTCAGTCAATCATAAAAAACACTGCATAATATTATTGGTCACACAATATTCAATAAAGGTAAAAATTGCATAAAAATGTGAAAACAACTTATATCTCTATAATATTATTTAAGAAGACATTTTTAAAAATGAACTTTGTTTCGTAAGTTATTACATAAAATGTCATTACAAATAACAAATAATAATTGAAATAGGAAAGGATATAATAGTCTTTTAAAATTATTGATTATAATATGGAAAGTATATATTTTGCATTAAATAGGTTATTTGTTATTTTATTTTTTAATTATTTTTAATACTATATATTTGAAAATAATAACCAATTCATATATATTCAAAGAAAAACATATATTCAAAATCTTGCTATATTTCTCACTATAATTAATTATATTTTATCTGAATATATATCAAATCAAAAGTTAAAAAATATTTTACTAATTTTACAAAAAGTTAAACACAAGAAAACTATTTTTTTTAAGAGTTCGTAGACTAACCACAAAAAATAGAGTCATTTAACGATGCATATTAGAGTTATATTTTTAAGATTATAAGTTTTTTGCGGGTTAACCAGAATAATATTTTAGTTGACTGCAAAACGGGTTAAATAGACAAATTATTACAAATTGACAGCTTTATCTATAATCAATAATCATTAATTAGCTATATTGTAAAATTCAGATAAAAGCAATTTTCTTAAATTTTAAAACAATTTTTTTTTTAAAAATTACTCCGCGCTATAATTAGCCCGGGTTAAATCCTAGTTTTGAAACAAAACAAAACAAAACCTCTAAAACAACTTATATTATGAAACAGATTGAGTATGTTATTGTATATTTTTTCTTTATCATAATCAATCAGCCTTAAATTTTAAATATTTGAAATTAGTAAATATTTATATTATACAGTAATATGAACATGCGGGTTAGAATTATGTTTTTATAATCGTGGTCATTCTCGGATTAATATGAACGGACGGGTTAGAATTATGCTTTTATAATCACGGTCATATTTAATACTAGAAAATATTAAATATACAAAAACAAAATATATCTAAACACAAAAATAAATCTTTGTCACTTATTGAAAAATTATATCTATAACATAAATTATATCTAAATACAAAAAAAAATTATACTACAAAATTTGGTAAACAAAAAAAAACAAAAATTCTAGTGCGGACGCACGGGGTAGAATCTAGTTCTGTTTTTAATACTGATTTGGGTAGGCACTTCAGTTTTTGGTTCAGTTTTTTTTTGTTTTATGGTTTATCAGTTTTATAAAAATTCAAACCATATATATTTCAGTCTGCTACGGTTTGGTTTTCTTTGGTTTACGGTTTATCGGTTTTATAAAAATCAAAACCATATGCAGTTTGATTTGGTTTGGTTTGATTCGGTTTTGGGTTTTTTCAATTTATTACATAATTTTCAAACGTGAAAGATAAACGAGATAATTTTCAGAAAATAACATAAGTTCCTAAGAGTAGTTTTGATTTTTTTAAATTTAAATAAGTGTCACCAATTTCTAATTCCACATAATATCATATGAGAAAACGTATGACAAAACGTTGCTTTGAGATGTAATAGTTAATTTCACATGGTTCAAACGGTGATGGTAAGACTGACTTTGATTCAAACAAAAATAAATCAATGAATAATACGATTTAGAAATCCACCACCACAAACGTTTTTTGTTTTGTTTTGTGAAGTAAGGTTTTTATTATTCTATAGATTTTGTTTTTAATTTTTAAAATTAAAGCTTATAATTAATCTTCTTTTTTCCGACTAAGTATTTTATTGATTTTGTAAATCATAGTCTTTGTTTACAGCCATATAGAGAAATTGAGGACATAAATTATACAAAGACCATTGTAATGGATTTAGTATTGATTTTCTAGCTAACAAATCAGCACAAACGTGTGTCGTACGGTTCCTAAATTTCTAGCTTATAATTAATCAACTATAAAAATAAGCCAAATAACAACAAATAAATATATAATTATTTTAATTTTAATTCTAAAACCGAAAAATCATTTTTTTTTAACCAAACCAAACCAAAACCAAAATCTAAAAAAATGATAATCAAATGGGGTTTTAGGTTAAACTGGTTATGATTTTTGTGTCCACCCAGTGATTCACGAGTATTTTTCTTTTTGATTATACAAGAATTTTCTCGTGTATATTCTCAACTATATATATATATATATATATATATATATATATATATATATTCTATTCCCAAATATGATTAAGGTTCAAACAAAAAAATTATTAAAATGGATTGTCAATTTATAGGTTCAAACCAAATCACTTAGTCTAAGTTTAAATTCATAGATTCGTAAAATTTTCTGAGATTAAAAAAAAAAAATTCTGAGATTTGTGATCCGGTGGATTGGATTCAGCGGTTTATAAGTTATATTCACTAATTTTTAATAGCTATGATTTTTTTCTTCTTACGGAGAATTAATTTAGGGGAAAAATGCTTTAAAAAAAAAAAATTGGAAAAAATGACAAAAAAAACTCACCTATTTTTCCAATAATATTTTTTCACTTTTGCCACCTTTTAACTAAACTACCCATAAATTAAATGTAATAAATTCTTTTAAAAAAATTAAAAAATCTTTAATATTTTCGAAAAATACAGATAAAGAAATAAAAAATATTTTAAAAAATCGTTTTTGGAAAAATCAAGATTGAAAAAAAAAATTTTACTTGTTCTACGAAATCCAGAATACGTATTCTAGATCCGCGATATTGGTAGATTATGTGTTCTGCTATTTCGTCTATAATCTACCAAGCCTACAATATATATTCTACCATTTTATCTATGTTCTACCAAACATAGAATATATATTTTTCCATTTGCTCTATGTTCTACTTAGTGTTAGAATACATATTCTAGCTCTTTTTCTATATTCTACAATCAGTTGAATATAAATTTCACAATTTTTTCATTGTTCTACAGACTGTAGAATTTGTATTCTACCAAACTAGTTAAGAAAATCTGAAAAAATCTAGGATATAGGTTAATCACCAAAAATGAAAAACCAAAAAAATATTTATGTTATTTCACAGTTTTCATCTTTCTTCTCCGGTTCTTTCATGTTATTTTCTCTCTCCTTCGTTTCTTTCAAGTTTTTCTCTTTTCTCAGTTTTTCACTTCTTCTTCTCCGTTAATATGTTGCATGTCTATATAACTTGTGGTGTATGGAGATTGGATACCAATAAAGAGTGTAGATTTATTGTTGATGAAGACATTTTGAGAAAGGCAATTTCAACTCTTTTGATTTGGGTTCAAAGGCCAGCTTGTAGAACTGTCACACACTGAAATAAGTAACACAATCAAATTAATAAAAATCTTGCCGTGCATCTCATCAATCTTATAAAGTTTCGAACACTTTGTTGCAAAGCCAAACTGCATGTGGATCAAGACACTTGAAATCAACTGATTAGGTGCAGAGCACGTTTCAATTCTTAGCCTTTCCAAACTCGACCGGAGAAAAACTTTCACAGGTAGCTGCAATGGCACTTGGTGAAACAAAAGAGGGTCTAAGTTAAACCATTGCAAGAGAGAAAAGAAACAGAGTGTTTTGAGTGAAACTACCATCACTAGCTGACGGTAACAATGTCATCAATCTCCAAAATCATCCTTACGCATTCAGCTGCGAGTGTGATGGCGCTGGTATTCACAAGCGAGGGCTAAACCACATTTTTCTCCAAAATATTAGTGATCTGACCTTTTCTCACATTGATCCCGGAGTTGATTTCCCCTTGAGCATGCTTGTTCATGAGTTCAGTCAATGGCAATAGCGGATCAACCCTACCTTCTCGGCCAGAGTGTAAGGGATAACCTCGAGGGCTTCAGCCAAAGACTTGACACAGTAACCTTCCATCCCATGGAGCACCGCCTTGGCCGAAGCACCAAGCTGCCTTAAGAGCTCAATCTCTGGAGCACCACCTCATGCGATCAAGAACCTCTTGCTCACCAGACACCTGACCACACATAATGCATCGTGTAGGCTCCTCTCGGCTTCATCGAGAAATAGCTGGTTGGAGCCACAGACGAGAACAGAGGTAGTTCTGCCTATGCTTTTGATTCCAGTGATCCTCAAAATATTTATGTCAGCTTGTTCGACAAGTTGAGCATGGCCAAGCTTCTCAGCTCTGAAATGTTCAATACTGGCGATTGGCAAGCAGTTCAATGTCCTGGTGTCTCTTTCTACATCCTTGATTACCATGATTTTGGCTTTGGCCAAGTAGTGAAGCGATAGATCCCTCAAAATACTCTTCTGGATTAGCAAAACATTGCAGCCAGATGCCTTGATCCTTTTTATCATCCCCAAGATGTAACTCCTCTCTTCTTTGGGGGTGACATCTGGAACTCAGACACACCGATCTTAGCATCTTCCATACGAGTCGGTCCACCAGTGGAATGGCTCACCTTCTTGTCAAAAACGAAACCTTTCACAATGTGTGTATCATCCACAATTTCACCAAGCTTCTTAACAATCTTTATACCACGCAAATCCACTGTTTTTGGCTTTGCCGGATCTATAACAGAAAGGACCGTATCTTCAGCTAAAGGAGCAAGTAATGTGACTAACGACCTTACTGTTAAGCGACGAGCTGGCGGATCTGACGAACGAATCTCGGTCAGTGAGCTCCACCGGAACATGATGTCAACTTTTTATTAATTTTTTATTTTATCTTTTTAATAATAATTACTCACTCCATTTTTTTTAATAGATTTTTTAAGTTTTTCACAAATATTAAGAAAATACATTAAAATTTGATTATAAATGCATCATTTTTGTGATTAACAATTTTCTATAACTCTAAACCAATAGTAATTCAATAACCTTAATTTTTTTTCTTGAAGTTTATAATTCATCATCATTAACTAATAAAAAATGAATAGAAAACTGGAAAGCAAAAAAAGTAGTTAGAAACGGAGAAAAAAAATGCATAGAAAACTTAAAAAAATTTATCCATTTTGAAACAAAATTCTTAAAATATTCAACAATTAGAAACGGATAATTAGAAATGGAGGGAGTATTATTTTACAAATTTTGGTGACGTCAAAGTGTTTTTTTCTTGTTTTTATAATAAAACATTTATAAACACGTTTAGTGTAGGTTAAAAACTTTGAAGCCAGGTTTGTTGTTATAAACTGGACCAACTCAAAATACTAAACTTGGACTATTGGTCATATAGTTTCGGCCCACTCTAGTCTACTAAATGACATGTTTTAGCCCACTGAATGGAAAAAACTAACATACTGTTTTTTTTTTGTCAAAAACATTTATTATATAGATATATCCAAACCGGTTGGTTCCCTTTCGAGCCGAATCTGTATAAGTAAACCAATAATACTTTTACAAAGATATCAGTCTCAATCAAAACTTTGACTATAATTTACCGTTTAAACGAGTATACAATGACAAAAGTCACAGAACACATGAACCAACCAAACCAACCTCTCATGTTTATAGCAAAACAGCATTCTCCAACAATAAAATAAAGTCACGTAACGATTAGGCATGGGCATTCGGATATCCGAACCCGAACTGATCAGATCTTTCGGATATTCTGATTTTCGGATTCATGAATTTAATATCTATTTGGATATTTTGTATTTTTCGGATCGGTTCTGTTTTAATCGGATTCGGTTCGGTTTGGATATTGAAATCAAGATCCGAAATTAATTCGAAAAAAATCGGATTATTCGGATTATTTGGATTATTAAGATTTATTATAACCGAATACAATAAAAAAAATATCCGAAAAAACCCGAAAAAAAACCGAAATTTTTTTTTCGGACTTATGAAAAATTTTGGATTTATGAAAAAATTAGGATTTGGATTATTCAGTTATATTGCAACCGAATACAACCAAAAAACCGAAAAATATTCGAAAAAACCCGAAAACCCCGAAAAACCTGAAAAAACAGATCCGAAGTATAACCGAGATATTATATGTTTGGTTAGTTCGGATATCCGAACGGATTTTAGATATTAACCGAACCGAAACCGAAGAAACAGAAAATCAAAAATCGATCGGTTATTTGAATATATCCAAAGCCTAAATGATTCGGTTAGATCGGTTCGGGTTCGGATTCAGATTTCGGGTATGGATTTTATGCCGAGGTCTATAACGATACATTCAATCTTGGATAATGTTTCTCATTAAATTTCTTTAAAAAAAAACAAATACAAATTACTGGTCCACTTCGAAATTGGTAAGGCACATTGAAAAGTCACGCGTGGCTAGAGATAAAAAATCACATTCACCTGCCCCATCACAACCACATGGGGAATGGTGCCTCTCACTTTCACTCACACACTTGCACTTTCATATCAACCATCACATTTTGTAATAATAAATTATAAATGAAAATTAGATTTGTGAAATGAAGCATTTGATAATGACTGTACAGTGGTCATGATTCATGAATACGTGAAGACGACGGACCTAGACGGCTAGACCATCCTTCTTCTATTAGCTACGGTTAAACCGGAAACACGTTACCGAACTTATCCCCCCATCCTAATATAGTTAAATTACGATATTACCCTCTTTACCTTTAGCAGCCGCGTCCTCTAGCGTTACCTAACGTCAGCTCCAAGTCATCGATACCAACATCGTGAATCCTCTCACCTTCCCACGGCTTCACCGACACGTCTCCTCCTCCTCCGCCGCTAACGCAAACGCTATTTTTGACGAGGTTAAAAGTTGGCGACGGTGGACATGTCTGAGAAACGGCTACCGGTTGGAAACTGGTCCATCGACACGAATCAACCGTCGAGACATCCGATTCGTCGCATTCCGGAATCGATGTGTAGTGGTGGAGACGCCGTGTTGGGCTTGAAGGAGCAGAGACTGGGAAATTACTGATCTGCCATATCGGGAGCCTCGGATTTGAGCTTCTGGGAGATGAAATGGGGGGTGTGACAGGTGCACTACTGGAAATTCGGAGAGGAGCGAGATTTCCCGACGAAGCGAGGTTTTGGAGGTAAGGCATGAGATAGGCCGAGGATCGATTCGGGTCGAACCGGTTCGGGTTGTGATCGAATCGCGTCGGGCTTGGGTAAGACGATGAGGCTGGGCTCGCTTGGTACGACGGAATTGGGCTCTGAAAGGCCGACGATTCTGGACTGAGTTGGATTGGCGAACACGCGCTCACGCGCGGCGGTTTTCCCTCTGTTGGTCGGAAGCCCTGTCGGAAAAAAAACTTTCGAGTCAATGTCCGAAAATTATAAAATTTTGTTGAATTTTAAGAAACTCAAAAATCGAACCTTTCGGTAAGTGGTGCCGTCTTCGTGGACGATCCAACCAGCTTCGACGCAAAGTGCTTTGAGTACTTCATTGTTGTCACAATGCTTAGGGAGTTTGTAATTGCCCTGAGATCTGAGTCCGGTGAATATCTTAGCTGCTATGGCTCTTCTTCTTCTCTCTCTCCTCTTGTTGTTCTCTCTCTCCTTCCACGTCGGCATCCGCCCCGTTGCTCCCGCTCCCGCCGCCGTCGATCCTCCTACTCCTCCTGATGCTGTCATTCTCTCTCTCTCTTTCTCTCTCTATTGTTTACTTCACACTCTTTCTGAGTTTTTTTCTGGGGTTTTGTTTGTGTTGCGTAATTCTCGAGGAGCGAAAAGACTAAAAGAGTTTTTCCTTCACGAGGAGAAAACAGAGGCAAGAGTTGCATATAAAAGCTTTTCTTATTGTTTTTGGGGTTCTTCTTTTAACAGTGTAATTAAATGGAGAAAAAAGAAGAGATGTAGGCCCATTTGATATCGTTACGCCATAATTGAGGTTTTTGATTTGATGGTAACTAATTTTGGCATATTAAGAAAAAGAAAAAAAAGTGAAAAAAGTAGAGGTGAATATGTGACCTCACTTTACTTTTCAAAAATTTGAGGGTTGATTATGTATTTCTCCATCATGTGAAAGTGCATGGTTGTAATAGGGTTTATGGAATTCATTAAAAAAAATCGAGTTTTAGGGGTTGAATGGAGTTGTAAGTGGGTTAATTTTGGTTTTTTTTTGGTATTTAGTTGGTTAGCACTTTATTGGTATACAATAAACCGAGTTAAATCGTGGTCCGTGAAAATAGGTTTTGAATTTTGATTTCGTGGAGAAATAAGTTTGAAACTTTGATTTCGCGAATAAATAGAATTCGAACTTTCAAATGATAGAAAAATAGAATTATGATTAAATTTTGTGTAGATATGTTATTATATAAAAGTTTTGAAGAAAAAATAGATTGTCAACCCAAAGCTTGACTTTGAAGTTTTAAACCTCCTTTGATCATCAGACAATGTTCGGCGGAAAAGGGATAAATCTTGATCCTGGTTTCCTCACCGTGAGATCAGAATCTTCGAGGTAAAATCCAACGGATGTAAACGCGAGTGCACGGTCGAGAGCATGTGTGAAGCTGCAGAAGAATATGTTTAATTTGAAGGGATGATGATTGAAAGAAAAAAAAGATGCCTTTTGGGTTTCCGGTAATTGTGGTTCATAAGATCCGACGACGATGTTAAGTTTTAACGGCCCAGATTCAGTGGTCCCCAATACAGCACCTCCCGCTCCAGTCAGGTCAACATGGGAATCATGCATGTACCAGAAGTTGTGGACCCTGCGTTACTTCACACGTGCGACACAAAAACCCATAAACTAATATTGCTCGAGCCGGAGCCAGGGGGCCCATTAGGCTTTCCAGCCCTACAATGCACGTGACTGTGGGGATCACACTTGTGGTATCTCTGTATATATTTTTTCGAAACTGATCCTTCTTCTTCACGGTTTAGAATTAGACCATTGGGCCGCCTAATTACTGATGCATAAATTTTGTTTAATTAGGATTGTTTTGGAAGCCGTAAACCTCTATTTAGAAAATTATTGATAATTCAGCCACTCATTAAATCATGAATTACCTAATGATATCATACATTAGTTTATGGCTTCAAAGAATGTGAACACTTGAATCATCGTGTTTCAAGTGTCACGTCAAGAGAAATTAGGCAATATCGTGAGAGTTGGCCTCCTCGAGGTGATCAAGATTTCTACACTTGAAGATGCATTAGGTTATCAATCGATAATCGAATTGCATGTACGAGTGCCTTTGGGCACTTCATGTTCATTGTTTTTGGTAGGGGTGGGCAGAAAAACGGTAACCAAAAAACCGAACCGAACCAAACCAAACCAAACCGAAATAAATCATATGGTTTGGTTATAGTGTAACCTAAAAACTCATTTGGTTATCATTTTTGTTAAGAGTTTGGTTTTGGTTTGGTTTAAAACCGTAAAACTGAATGGTTTTTTCGGTTTTTACATTTTAGATTAATTTTATATAGCTTTATATTTTTTTGGTTTAGTTTAGATTTATCATTTATCCATTCTTGTTTTTTAGTTGAGTTGTCAATATCTTGTGAGATGATTTTCTTTCATGGTCAATACATTATAATATATTTAGATCATATGTAAATATAGATAATTCTCAATGTTTATTTGTTGTTAATTTTGTTGATCAGAGATTCATAAGCAATATGAGGAGACCAATCGTGGCTGATGACGATGATAAGAATCTGAATTTTTTTCTTTTCATCTATTTTTTAGGTTTTTTTAGTTTTGATTTTTATTGATGATTTGGATTTACGAACAATTTGATTTGGATTCTAGTCTTTGAATTCTTTTTGTTTTTGCACTTATTAGTATGCCTACTTATTAACTTAATATATTATTTATACATTCATTTTATTTTTGCTTATTGTATGAACATTATCAAAAGTTATGAACCAAACTAAAAACCGTAACCGAACCAAACCGAACCGAGCCAAAATTGCATATGGATTTTAAATGGTTTCATTTTTTATAAAACCGATAAACCGTTAAAAACTGAACCGTACCAAACCGATATATATATGATTTTTATATGGTTTGAATCTTTATAAAACCGAAAAACCGAAAAAACCAAACGGAAGTGCCCACCCCTAGTTTTTGGGTTATCAGCTGTGAAGGAAAAACTATGTGGGCTTTTTTTTTATATATAAAATGTTATTACATTAAGAGATGAAATATGTGAGGAGTTGTCGTTTTGATCTCAATTCAATAATGAGTCAACTGAGCTGGAATTGGGCTGAAGACTAAAAGTAGTTGGGCTCGAATAAACCGTATCACATAAGTTTGGGCATTACTCAGGAAAATGGCCCAAGTCAATAGTCCATATATTCGAAGTCAACTTCGTCTTCAACGTAACAACTGATACGAAACCGAATATGGGTTTCCACAAAATATAGAGAGAAAGAGAAAACAGAGCAAGAGAGAGAAGATCTTCGGTGGTGAAGCTTCAGATCTTCGTCTTCTGTGATCGGCGGCGACTCGATTCCGATGGCTGTATGCGCGGTTTGCGACGATCTTAGATTATTAATCGTAATCTCAAATTTATCTATATCATTACACAAATGAGTTCATCTAAATTCTTTAATATATTATCATTGGAAGAATAGTTTCTTAAAACTATAGACTACAAAAAAAATATTTTCTATAAATTAATAAATATGAAAGTATCAATTAATTAATATTTTTGACATCTATTAATTAATATTATCAATCAATAAATTAAGTTTTTCAAAAAATTATCAATTAATTTTTTTTTTTTTAAAAGACGTCAAAAAATTATTTTTAAAAAAAGTTTTAAAATCTTGATATTACTCCCTCCGTTTCAAAAAGAATGTCATTCTAGCATTTTTTTATTACATAAAGAGTGTCACTTTATATTTTCAATGCAAAATTTGTATTAAAAATTCAGTTTTAACCCTAGTGTTTTAATGTATTAATTAGAAAGAGAATTTTTTTAGTGTATTAATAAATGGTAAAATATAATTTTTATTAATTTTCTTAATTTGTGTGAAAATTGTCAGAATGACATTTTTTTGAATCAGATGGAATAATAATTTATAAGAGGTTTAGTGTATTACCGTTGAGTATGCCTATGGCGAATTCAAAATGCTACTCCCTCAGCATGTTGTACACAGCATTAATGACACGAGTTAGAGAAGGCGCCATTGTCGTCGAGACTAGAGAAGGGGAGTGAGAGAAAATTATGGAAAACAGTGTATAAGATTAGCGATTTGGGAACAAAAAAATTAGAAAAAAAAAAAAATCAAGGATCAGTGAGACTATTTTGGTAATAGAAGGAAGCCAAGAACAAACAAAATACTCGTAAGAGTAAGCGAAGAAACAGATTGGTAACTCATGATCATGTGTACTTTCTTTTGGTTAAAGTTGAACTTTTTTTTACGCATCTCTATTCTCTAAAATTCAATGGAAAACAATAATCTATACTTAAATGGATCAATCACAACCACTTCTAAAACGATACACAGATTAGTTTCGATCACAAACAATATCTTAAACGCACAGAGCTTAGAGAAGAAAAAAACTATATAAACCGAACTCTTTTTTCCTACATTGAGAAACGCAGACCACTGAGGGAGAGAGAGACGAAACTCATCGGAAGAGAGGCGAGTGAAAATTGGGGAGTTAAGGTTTTGTGGGTAAAGTACTCACTGACACTACAAGAAAACATGTGTATTTCCGACGGCAATTCCGATGGTAATAATTCCGTCGGATATTTCCGACGGATTTCCGACTAACTTCTCATTTGTCGGAAATCCGTCGGAAATATTAACCCGTCGGAAATCCGTCGGAAATTCCGACGGATTTCCGACGACAATAATCCGTCGGACACTTTTCGACAGATTTCCGACGACGTTTTGACGAATTCTGATGTTGCCGACATAATGCCGATGGATTTCCGACGACGTTCATCCGTCGGAAATTTCCGACGGATTGCCGACGGATTTCCGACAGATGCCGACATGGTTGCCGACATCGATAATATCTACTTTATATCCGTCGGAAATCCGTCGGAACATGCACAAAATTTTCCTTATAAAAACGTTTCCACGCTTCATTTATAATCACAACAAAAAAAAATCTCTGTTATCTAATTCCTTACGAAAATGTCTTCTTCAAATCCTTATAATTATTTTCGATCATGGATGGACAAGCCTCATCAAATTCCGGACACGGGCCTAGTTACGGAGGAATTCAAAAAAGGTCTACAGGAATTCATGGCATTTGCGGGTATGCAGAAGAAAGCAAAAAAAACTGGTAAAATCTATTGCCCTTGTACCAATTGTGGGAATCGTAGATTTATCGTGATAGATGAAGTATGGTCACACTTGTATTGTCATGGGTTTATGTCGGGTTACAAGATTTGGTATTATCATGGAGAAAATGATACAATGGTGGATAATTATGCTAGTACTAGTGAACATTATATTGGGGATAACACTAGCTTAGAAGAACCCGCAATGGAAGAACAAAGTACTGTAGGTCATGTTCAGATGGTGAACGATGCATTTCGTGAAAGTATACCATCGGTTGCTGAGTATGGAGATAGGGGAGAAGAACCTAATTTAGAAGCTCGGAGATTCTTTGATATGTTAGACGCTGCTAAACATCCGTTATATGATGGGTGTAGAGGTGAACATTCCCCTTTATCAACTGCAACAAGGATGATGGGTATAAAGACGGATTTCAATTTGAGTGAGGAGTGCGTGGATGCAATCGCTGATTTTGTGAAAGAAATTTTGCCAGAAGATAATCTTGCACCGGCATCATACTATGAGATATAGAAACTTGTTCAAGGTCTAGGATTGCCGTATCAGATGATAGATGTATGCATAGACAACTGTATGCTCTACTGGAGAGAGGACGCAGATCGTACGACATGTTGTTTTTGTCGCAAACCTCGGTATAAGGAAACAGGTGGAAGAGTGCCAGTGCCATATAAACGGATGTGGTATTTACCGTTAATAGAGAGATTGAAGAGGTTATATCAGTCAGAGCGCACAGCAAGAGCAATGAGATGGCATGCAGAGCATACAACAGATGGACAAATCGCCCATCCGTCAGATGCAGGAGCATGGAAATATTTTCAATCCATTTATCCCAGCTTTGCGTTTGAGGCAAGGAACGTATACCTTGGATTATGTACCGATGGTTTCAGCCCTTTTGGGAAGCACGGCAGAAAATATTCTTTGTGGCCAGTAATTGTAACACCTTACAATTTGCCGCCATCTTTGTGCATGCGAAGGGAGTTCTTGTTCCTTAGCATTCTCGTTCCTGGACCAGAGCATCCGAAGAGATCACTTGATGTGTTTTTGCAACCATTGATTTATGAGCTGTGAATGCTATGGGACCAAGGTATTGAAGCGTTTGATGTTTCTTGTCACCAAAATTTCATCATGCGGTCGGTACTTTTGTGGACTATTAGCGATTTTCCAGCATATGGCATGTTATCAGGATGGACAACGCACGGAAGGTTATCGTGCCTGTACTGTCAAGATAACACTGATGCGTTCCAATTGAAGCACGGACGGAAAACGTCTTGGTTTGATTGTCATAGGTGATACCTACCTAGCGATCATCTTTATCGTCGGAGCACCACATTGTTTAGGAAGAACCGGAAAGTATTTGACGGTTCTCCTCCTGAGTTAGATGGTGAGTATTTGTTGACTCAGTTTAGAGATTTTGGTGCAGAGAGGACCGTTGATTGTGGTGGTAACGGACATCATCCTGTTGATGGTTGTGGCAACGTTCATAATTGGCACAAGAGGAGCATTTTCTGGGATTTGCCTTATTGGAAGAACCATCTTTTGAGGCATAATCTGGATGTCATGCACATTGAGAAGATTTTTTTCGACAACATTATGAACACCGTTCTCAATGTCAAAGGGAAGACGAAGGACAATCTGAAGTCTAGATTGGACTTGCCAGACATTTGTTCTCGTAGAGCACAGGGAACGGGAAGCCTCCGGTCCCGGCTTTTCGTTTCGATGAACCTTCAAAGGCCGAGTTTTTTGACTGGATTACCGAAAGTGTTAGATTCCCGGACGGATACGCATCTAACCTTCGGAACTGCGTTGATCATGGAGAAGGGAAGTTTACTGGGATGAAGAGTCATGATTGTCATGTGGTGATGCAGCGCCTCCTTCCATTTGCCTTTGCATGTCTTCTACCACGTAATGTCCACGAAGCAATTGCAGGTACAATCATGAAATTATTTATTTAATACTTTATACAATATATACTTCATTATTTAATTATTCATTTGTTATCCATATATTGCAGGGATTGGTGCTTTTTTCCGAGATATATGTTCTCGCTCTCTTACATCAGACGGTATCCGCAATCTTGGGGCTAATATACCTGTAATCCTTTGCAATTTGGAGAAGATATTTCCTCCTTCATTCTTTGATGTTATGGAACATTTAACAATTCATCTCCCTCGAGAAGCAGAGCTTGGGGGCCCGGTTCAGTACCGTTGGATGTATCCTTTCGAACGGTATATGTTACATCTAAAGAAGAAGGTGAAAAATTTGAGTAGAGTGGAGGGTTCTATCGTCGCACAGACCATCAATGAAGAAACCTCACATTTTGCCGAGTCCTACTTTCCATCACAAGTCAAAACAAAGAGTCGTAGAGCAGCTCGACATGATGACGGAGGCGTCCTACCTTTCTATCCGGTCGATGTACCTCATATATTTTTACAGATTGGACGACTTAGTGGAAAAGGCAAGAAGAGGAGACTTTCACCACAAGAGCGAGAGCATTTGCATATGTATATTCTCACAAATTGCGACGGAGTTGATGAATATGAGAGGTATTATATATTGAACTTAATTTTTAATTACTTATTGGGTTCTTGATTATATATATATGTACTAACGTGATAATTGTTTCAATCTCACAGGATGTATATGGCTTATCAACGTTTTGCATTTCCTGACAAAACAGAGGACGAGCTAATCAAGCTCAAACAGGAAGAGTTCGGACGTTGGTTAAGAGATTATGTAAGTCTTTTAATTGCCTTGTTTTTAGCAATCATCATATGTAATGAAAGATTTAATTATTTAAAGTATTTTTATTTTAATTGTGCAGGTGACGACAGAGAAGGCTAACGGACAAACATTTCCCACGTGGTTAGATGAAATTGTGAGATTTCCACTAGCAACCGTGCAGTCACATGTGATGTATAGCACACGGGGGTACGCTTTTAAGATTCTTCGGGATGATAGGAGTGCGACAACTTCAGATTACGGTGTATCAACTCAGTCAGGTGATCTTGTATACTATGGTGTCGTACGTGAGATTTTCGATGTTCAGTACCCGGGAATGCTCGGTCTAAGATGTGTTGCATTTTTATGCGACTGGAACGACCCATTAGTAGGAAGCGGTGTGCGACACGACCAATTTGGTGTTACATCATTACATAGCAGAAGAAAACTCCAGAGATACGAGCCATTTGTACTTGCATCACAAGCAGACCAGGTTTGTATTTCTTTTACGTTAATTTTTAATTTAGTTTTGTTGCATTCCCGTGGTTAAATTTGTACATGGTGTAGGTATGCTACATTTCCTATCCGCGGGTGACAAACAAGCAAGACCCGTGGGTTACAGTCACATCGATAAACCCGAGAGGTAGAGTTCATGGGATGTCTGATCATGAACCCCTCCAACAAAGCTCCGTAGGTTTGGGTTCAATCGAGCATTCCCTTGAGGTCGACCTTGTCGTTGATTTCACCATACAGTCAGACGATCGAGTATTTGAGGATTCAGAAGAAGAATTTGACGAATTTGGGGAACCTTCCGATTCAGGAGAATCAGATTATTCATCATCGGATTGACAGTAGTTTTAATTATAAAATTTGCACCGTAAAATATGTACATATATTTGAACTAGAATTGTAATGTGTATACAAGGTTAACCTATTTTGTATACATCATACAAGTGTTTGTAAATAAGATTTTTGAATATCCGTCGGAAATCCGTCGGAAATTTCCGACGGATTTCCGACGGAGTCAGCTGCATCGGCTAAAATAGGTTTTATCCGAGGCAGCTGACTCCGTCGGAAATTTCCGACGGATTTCCGACGGATATTCAAAAATCTTGTTTAGGGTATAGGGTATAGGTTTTTTTTTGTGGCAAAAGTTTACAAACACTTGTATGATGTATATAAAATAGGTTAACCTTGTATATACATCAAGAAAATGTGTTATATAGAATTTATAAATTTTGATGGAAGTGTTTGTATAAGTTATAGTATTAGATATAGTTGATTTATGAGAAATGATATGTTTTGATGTTGTATAATTTTTAAACTAATGCAAAGCCTTTAATATTGATGAACTTAATATATATATTGAATGAAACATGTAAATAACATGTCCCTAAATCATATAAAGAAACCCTAAACCCCAAATATACCCTAATTCCGTCGGAATTCAGTCGGAAATTTCCGACGGATTTCCGACGGATCTGAAAAATTAGACACGTGCTTGTTGACTGACTAATCGACAAACATGCAAGGAATATACCTTATCCGTCGGAAATCCGTCGGAAATTTCCGACGGATATGAAAAATTAGACACGTGCTTGTTGACTGACTAATCGACAAACATGCAAGGAATATACCTTATCCGTCGGAAATTTCCGACGGATTTCCGACGGACTTTGATATTTTCGAGACCGCGGGAATATCAACCGCGTAAATGAAATTATTTTTCGAAATCCGACGGATTTCCGACGGACATCGAATTATATCGACGAAACGTAAGTTTTTTTCCTTCTTTCTCTCTTCTTCCTCTCTCTCTTCCGTCGCTTCTTCTCCCTCTTCTCTCTTCTTCTTCCCTACCGAAAATCTGTTCTTCTCCCTCTTCTCTTCTTCTTCTTCACAATTTCAATTTTAATCTTCAATTCATCAACTCCTTTTCAACAAAACCATGTAAGTTTAATCAATTCCTTTAATTTTTTTTTATATCATGTTAGTTTTAGGGAATATATTAGTTAGGTTGTTAGAATTCTATTTATGTGAATTGTTAATTTGTTATTTAGAATAATATTAGTGTTAGGGTTTATGTGTTTAGATTGTTGATTTAGAATTGTTAGATCTAGAAAACAAATTTTTGATCTTGTTTTATTTTCTAAAAATATTAAAATCGTTTTTAGATCTTGTTTTATTTTCTAAAAATATTTTAAAAACGTTTCTAGATATTGTTTGAATTTTTTAAAATATTGTTTAAGTAATAAAAACGTTTAGATAATATTTGTATATATTAAAAACGTTTTTATTACTTAACGTTTGTTAAGTAATAAAAACGTTTTCATAATATTTATATATATTAAAATTGTTTTTAAATTTTTTTATAGTAATAAAAACGTTTTTATAATATGTATATATATTAAAATCGTTTATAATATTTTTTAATTAATTAAAACGTTTTAAAAATATTTCTATATATTTAAGTTGATGTTAAAATATTTTTTTAATAATAAAAACGTTTTTATAATATGTGTATATATTAAAATCGTTTATTGTATTTTTTAACTAATAAAAACGTTTTTAAAATATTTCTATATATTTAAGTTGATGTTAAAATATTTTTTAATAATAAAAACCTTTTTCAAATATTATTTTAGAAATAAAATCGTTTTAAATATTTTTTATAGTAATAAAACGTTTTCTAAATATTTTTATATATTAAAACTGATTTTAAAATATTTTAGATAATTTTGAAAATTTTTGAAAATTTTGAATTTTAGTAAACTTTGAATTTTTCGGAAAATTTGAATTTTTCCTAAATTTTTTTGCTGAAATTTGAAAAATTTTGGTAACTTTTGAATTTTTTGTTAATTTACTAACAATTTTACCGTTTTCCGCAGGGATCACGACGATGTTCTTCCGTTGGGAGGCGGCAACCAAGGACGCCGTTCTTGGAGTTCTCGGTGTACGCCTCCTCCGGGACCAACGAGCTCGGGAACTCACATCCCTGATTCTCAGCAATCCGCTGCTCGGAGCCACATTGAGATCGAGGAGCTAGTCCGGCAGCCTAACCGGGGCCATTGCATTCGACTCGACCCGAAGTTTGAGGACGGCACTTGGTAAGAAATTTTTTGTACATTATTTCAACTTATTTAGATTTTTAAACTTAACATATTTATATTTTTTCATAATGTTTTCAGGTTTAAGCTGTCGACTCAGATCACCAAGGCGATATTACGGATGCTCCACAACATGTTGGACAAACCGTACGAGAAGTATTCGGACATGCCTACCGAGGAGAAAGACGTGTGGCACCGGACTTTCGCGGTAAGTTATTTATTGATATATTATTTATTTTGAATTTCATTTTGTCAATTTTTCTTTTTGATATGTAACATATATTTTTTTTAAATTGTAGCAAGAGTTCACGTGGGACTCTCATCATACGCGCAAAGTCATTGACACATTCGACAAGTATGCCGCAAACTCGTATTCGAAGCACATGTACGAGTGGAAGCAGAAGTGGAAGCACAACAAAGACAAGCCGAAGGACCTTGACGACGACGTCTGGAAGGGCTTCTGTGAGTACTGGAGTAGGCCTGCGACGAAAAAGACCTCCGAGCAACAGTCGAAGAACCGAAATAGCCAACGAGGCGGGAAAGGGGTCTACATCCACAACGCGGGCGCAAAGACCATCGAACGGGAAGCGATGGAAATGGTAAGTTTAATTTAAATTTTTATTGTTAATTCTGTTTTTTATATTTATTTAACTTAACAAATTTTCACAGGCGAGAGAATCTGGTTCCGAACCCGATTATCTTCAACTCATCGAGAATAGACACACCAACAAGAAAACCGGTCAGATACAGGACTTGGGGATGCGGGATGTTGTCGAGAAGAGCAAGAAGACGAAGTTGGACCGTGAACTATCATCGCAGCTCACTATCGAAGGATCGACGTCCTCGAACTCTTTGTCCCGGGAAGAGATAAACCAGATTGTAATTGAGGTAAGTTTTAATTTCATTTCGTTTTTTTTTATTTTCGTTATTTATTTATTATCGGTTTTAATTATTCGCAGCAAACCCGGCAAGTGAAAGGTCGATTCGCTGGGTTAGGCACCCTTCCGACCCAGGAATCTTCTTCCTCGCTTCCTCGCACCCTTATGTTTCGGAGTACCGGGTAGAAATCGAGAGGCTCACCCAAACGGTGAAAGACCGTGACCAGCATGTTGAAGAGCTACGGACGGAGCAACAGACTACCAACAAGAAGCTCTCCTGCTTGGAGAAGATGATGGAAAAATGCTTCCCGCATATGTTTCGAGATAATAATCCCGACGACGGAGATTCTCCAACCGTTTAAATATTTGCTTTTAATGCTTTTTTTTTGAACAATTTATTTTAATGTGTAATGAATTTTTTAATTTTCTTTAATGAATTTATATATTTATTATTTCTATTTTTAATTTATATTTCAAATTTATATAATTTTAATATATAAATTTCAAAAAAAAAAATAATTAAATAAAATTCAAAATACCAATTCCGTCGGAAAACCGTCGGAATAAGTTACTGTAACATCCCGATTTCTTGTATATGCGGAGAGGCTTATAAGAATTGATTTGGCTATCTATGACACCAAAGTGCACTTAGCTTTTCCGATCACTTGCCCGAAAGAACTCCAGAGTTAAGCGTGCTTGAGCTGGAGTAGTCTAAGGATGGATGACCTTCCGGGAAATGATTCGCGGTATCGTGTGAGTGAGGACAAAACACAGGGAAAGATCACGTGGTGATTGCAGGGTCAGTAAACAAGTATTACAAGCCTCTCGGACTAACGCACCGGCCGTCGGACAAGGGTGGGGCCCACGGGCCGAGAGAAGGCATGTGCCCACGGGCCGAGAGAAGGCATGGGGCCCACATGTAGGGGTGGTCGGGGCGTTATAGTTACCGTCGTAAATCCGTCGGAACCTATTTCCGACGAAGAACCGACGAACTTCCGAGACAACTTCCGATCAAATTATCCGTCGTAACTCCGTCGAAAATAGTTACCGTCGGAAATCCGTCAGAAATATCTTCCGACGGATTTACGACGGACTTCTGACAAATTCATTCGATCACCATCCGTCGGAAATTCTGTCGGTAATATATCCGTCGGAAATCCGTCGGAACGTACGCGGTCGGAAATCCGTCGGAAATGTCTGACGACTTTCCGACGGCACAAATCCATCGGAAGTCCGTCGGAAATTACCGACGGATTTCCGACGGCATTTCCGACTGAATATCCGTCGGAACGTACGCGGTCGGAAATCCGTCGGAAATGTCTGACGGCTTTCCGACGTCACAAATCCGTCGGAAATTTCCGACGGATTCCGACAGAAACCATATTTCCGACGAACTGTAACCGACAGCTTAAATCCGTCGGAAATATCCCTGTTTTCTTGTAGTGTGAGCCTCATTTTATTGGACAGGCGATTCAAGCTCATGCATGCTTTCTTGGTGGGTAAAGCAGAACGTACGATTTCATGACTGTTGCATGCAAAAGATTGACTGTTGTCTGCTGCATGCGAAAGATTGACTGTTGTTTGTTGCATGCAAAAGATTGACTGTTCTCTGTTGACTTCTGCAACTCACTTCTTCTTCTTTTCACAACAACCACATAATCAATTGGTACTTGCTAATTGTTAAGTATTTTTTCATCATAATTTTGTTTCATCTAATATTAGAGTTAGTTTGATTGGTGATTTAGATTAAATTACAAACGAAACTCAAATAATTGGCAAAATTATCAACTTTAAGGAAAATGAAGTATGAATTGGAATTTTAGATTGGAATATTTTTAAAATTTTAGATATGTATTGTAGTTTTGTGAATATGGAGACAATCAATTGTTGTTATGGTAAGGAACATATGTCGTTTTAGACTTTTAGTGCACATTTAGTGCACATGCTCTTTTTATCAAAGTCTATAAAACGTGAATTATTTCTTAATATACAATACACTTGTGTAAATTAAGTATGTTTTTTTATTGAAAAATTGTTGTAACTCTGTATGAATTGGATGATTTTATATGAATTTGGACTATGATGGTTAATTGAGATCTATTTTTAACACCGTTTATGGGATCCGTATCTCTAGGCACGGCTCTGATAACACGTCATCGTTCCCACTATATCCATTGTTGCATTACTGGCCGTTGGATCCTTTTGAGATGGGTGACTTTAGTTTATTGACACTATTCCCCTTTAGTTTTGAGATATTTACATATATAGCTCAGAAAACTTGTATGAATATAAAAATTCCGGTACACATCAATCAGTACGAGAACAAACCCACTAAGGTAGTGGTGATAAACACACCCTTTTGTAGAGATCAAACATTATTTAAAGGTACAAACGAACTGGCAATTTTATAACATTTCTTGCCTATTTGGGTTGCTTCAACACACTTGAGTTGTGTAATTTTCTAATGAGCATCGTTAGAGTCAGAAAACTCGAAAATGAACTGTAGAATGCTTCTTCGGTGATTCTTAAAAGCTGCATAAAGTTACAAGCAACTTGGCTAATTTTGCTTCCTTGCCAGGTAAATGAACAGAAACTTCCCATTTGGCTAAATGCATCAAGAAAGCATTTTTTTCCCTGATGGCTGTTTATGGGCCTTTGTTTTGGGGGCTAGTTCAAGAGCTTTGACATGTTGTTAAAGGTGACATACACGTACACTACATGAAATGGTCTATGTGGCCATATATATGATTCAATTCTAACTATTTTTCCTTTTATTAAAAAAATAGTCAATATTAGTTTTATAAATAATGATGAAATAAATCAAATTTCTAAAAATTCAAAAAAAAATCATAAAAGCAATAAAGAAGAAAATTGATTTTATGATGAGTTATGGAAACGTATCGAAATTAATATTAAAATGATTATAGATAAATAAATTTGTTAAAGTAGTTATGGTTCTTAATATATACTGTATATTTTTAACAATATTGGCTTCTTGGTTCAAGACAGGTAAACTATAGAAAGTAAAAAACTTTTTATTATATTTTTTTATTTTTAATCAGCTTTATTTTCTTTAAACTACTCACAGTCTATGATAATAAGAATTGTGTTGCAATCCAAGACATAACTACGCATGATGCGACACTTACATCTATGAAACGCAATCAGAAAAAAAAAAAAAAAAAAAACATATATGAAACGCAACCTTTGTCTCTATTTAAGGGTACATCGAGTGAGTTGTTGGTTAGGACTTAGGAATCATTCACTCTTGAATCTTTTTGATATCAATAAAAAAAAATCTCACGATGGCAGTGAAACTACCATCTGATTTGGATGAAGAAATTCAGAGTTCAGGTCAATTTTCTTGCAAGATTCAGATCTGTGTGCAAGCAGTGGAACACTTTGATTGTATCGGTTTATAACTAAAAAGCTATTATAATGATAAGATTTCTCCATATTGGGCTTAAAACTCAATGAAAAAAGCAGGAAAACGTCTTCAATACGCCTTTAGTGCTCCAAGACCTTACCCTCAGACCCACTCGTCGAAACTACAAGAACATTAATTAAGGTCTTAGGTGTCTAAGATAGGTCACTGCAACGGCTTATATATTGTTATGTGTCATGAACAACCAAATTTTATTTTCGAACCCATTATTAAAACTTACAAAATGGATCAAATGCGGCAGCGACTTCCATCGAGAGGATGACGCGTACGGCCTTGGATACATCGTGCCGATCATCAAGCAGCTATATATGGTAACAAACTCGTAAGGCTTCGATGTCCTCGTACAGAGGTTGAATTATACGAATTCAAATCTCATATCTGGAAGACTATATATAGATATTATTTTTGATTACTTCCTTAGAGTACCATTTGTTGAGTGTCTCTTTGAGAGGAACTCCTTACCGGATTGGTCTTCGAGAAGATTATACGGCTTTTATACAAAGTTTTGAATTTTCCAATGAAAGATTTCAACCTTTGGATCACCTACCTTTTAAGTATACCGAGCATAAATCTCTTGCACTAGAGGTTTATGGGAGATCGCCTTTCCGTGTTACATCAATGGTATGAAACGAGGAAGATATACATATGGGTGAAAGATTGGAACATGTTTTGAAGCAGATTGATGACCGTGGATATCAACATCCTAAACTCTTCCACACGCATCTTTTGATGGGCTTTGTCTGGCCTTAATAACTGATGTAGCGGAAACTTTAAAAGATATGATAGTAATCCGTTGATTCTAAGAACACCCGGAAAACTATGATAGTCGCAAGATTATTCGTTTAGTCTGAGAATACCCGAATAAACTAAGCCTTTTTAGATTCGTTGAGATCTCTGTAGATCTACCGAAAACAAGGAACAAAGAGACAAAAACTCAATATCATTAATCAATTAAAAACTGAATACAATTTTAGGCATAAACAACTTATCTTATTATATAAAGCAAGATCCTTGAATGTGAACGTGATACGTAGGATAATTATAATTCACGAGATTGTGACATTTGTCACGGTTGTTAGTTTAGATCTTGACATATGTCAATTTAATTAAAAAAATAAAAATGAATTAAAGTAAGGGCAATTCTACAAAATAGCACAAAAAAACTAAAAATTCACAAATTTAGCACCCAAAGGTAAAAGTCACAAACATAACATTCATTAAAAGAAAAATTGACTAAAGTACCCTCGTTTTTTTAATAAAACAAGCAGATTTAATCTCCGCCATGCCTCTTCACCGCGTCTCAGAAGGCCATGGAGGCTTGTGGGATAGAGGCTCGTGACCTCCAGCGGCGCACGATGCGGAGGTTCCGGGAGGATTTCAGATCCGCGAGCGAGGAAGAGAAGTTGATAGAGTCGACGACGTAAGGCTTATCGGAATATTGAAACTCGTGTTTCGTTTAGCCGCACCAAACCGGAATCGAGTTCGTATCAATGCGAAATCATGCCTTGACAATCAGAGCTTCGATTCCAACGATTTGGATTCTTTGTCGGAGACAACCAACAAAACCCAGGTTAATATTAATATAAACTGGCCTTCTTCGTTCAGTGTTCTTGTTTCTTATTGTGTCATCTGAGGTTTTCTCTTGTGATATGATCCTAGACGGCTCAACGGAGATTAATCACTTAGCCGGGGGAAAGCTTGCCGAGGGGGAACTTACCGGGGAAACATTTGCCGAGGAAGCTCGAGGAAGCACTAAGAGGACTTATTCAACACGTGCAAAACCGTTCACAATATTTGGGTGCTAAGGAAGAGGTGTTTCAAACCACATTGGTTTTGATTCAAGCCCAAGTGTGCTCTTTTCTTTAGTTACGGTTTTACCCATTGGGTTTTACGCAACAAGGTTTTTAACGAGGCCTTGGCACCTCTTCCCCAAGCCCAAATCCAGCCCAATATCAAATCACATTTTCGACCAAGGAAGCTCAAGAGACATTTTCGAATTTTTCCTTAGTCAAAGTCAATTCAAACTCTCTTTATTTCTTTTATCTTTTTCGAGTTTTCTTCTTGTATTTTCGAGGAAGGTTTAGTCCCTTGGACTCCCTTGTCTACTTAAACAATTCGAGATCATTGTTGATCTCTCAACAATTAATCAAACAACTTCTTTCTTATTTTCTAATTTCTTAGAGTGGATTCTCTTTGTTTACGATTTCGGTTTTATCAAGGAGATTTCCATCTCTCTTTGTGGGTAACCATTCAAACGATCGTCGTCGAGAGAGTGTCCGCAAGCGAGCTGCGACTTGGGAGGAATATTTAGAGGAGTCTCACGCCTTCGAGCCGGTTCCACATTTCCGACGCTACGATTCCATCGCCTTGTACTTCCATTCAAGGATTATCCATCCATTACTGCTCTTTTGAGAAGATCCCGTGGACAAGGGGTGTATTATCTTGTGTAGATATCACTTTCAATTTCTAAGCTTCTCGACTTCCATGAACTTAAGAAAAGTGATGGATCAATGAGTCATGCCAATCTCGTGACACGTATTGCTTACTATTTCAGCCGCGACGAGAAGCATCTTGTCTTTGAGTACATGTCTAGAGGAAGCTTATCTGCACTATTGCACGGTAAAGATCGAAATCACCATCACTGCATTTTGTCGATTTTTTCAGGTTTCTCAGGATCTTGACAAGTTTGGTTTTTGGTTAACAACGAAATTGATTACCGCTCTGTCGATATAAGGTTCTTAGTTAGTTGGTCTTATATCTCTTGATGCTAGTTCTTGATCTTTGATGGGATTGGTTAAGTCATTAAGCTTCGAGCTCTGTTTTTGAGCTTTTTATAACGGATTTGCAGGGAACAAAGGAAGCGGGAGGACTTCATTGAACTGGGAAACCAGAGCCGGAATAGCCTTAAGAGCTGCAAGAGCGATTAGTTACCTACATTCGCGTGATTCGACAACTTCTCATGGAAACATTAAGTCCTCAAACATACTCTTGTCTGATTCCTATGAAGCAAAGGTCTCTGACTAGAGGAGGAAATATGGATAGGACAGAAAGAAGAATGCGTATGAGAAGTGACAGCATTATCACCAAAAAACCCAATGCGGGTTTTGCTCGACAGACCGCGGTGGGCAGTACAGTTGTTGCTTATCCTCGCCCATCGGCCTCACCGATGTATGTCTGAAGAAATAATAACACGTCTTGGGTCTGTGTTCTTGATAAAACTTTTGCGGGACATGAAGTTAGACCATGATTAACGGGGTCTCTTAAGGGTCTCTAATGAATATTTTGTATTTCATTTAATCAGAAGAATGAAAAACTCGTGAGAGACGTCTCTAAAATTAGAGACTTTAGAGACGGTAGTTATAGGTGACGTGGCATTAGGTGATTGGGGGATTTTTTTCTTTCTTTTTTCTTTCTTCTTTCTTCTTTCTTCTTTCTTTCTTCTTTCTTTCTTCTCCGACTCTCCTCGTTCTCTCCGTCAGACGAACGATCTCTGACCTCTCTGTTTCGGTATCATCGCCGTCGGCGGGATCGGTAAAAGGATTACCGGGTTTGTGTTTTATCTCTTGGGCCTTCCGATAGAAGAATTCGGAATCGGGAGGAGAAGGAGGGCATGAAATTGGATCTCTCACTCATCGGAGAAGACGAAGGGCTTGACTCCGAGAGAATATGAGGCATTTTTGGTTTGGGTTGATATTTCCTTCGTCGATTGGAAGAGGCAGACGTGATTGGAGGCTGCTTGTGTTTGGTACTTGCAACGGAAGGAGACATTGGAGGAGGAGGAGCATGCGACGGCGGAACACGTGGAGGGATAAGGAGGATGGAGGAAAACTGCCGGAGGTGAAATCAGGAACCAAGCGTTAATCATGCTCGTATGTAAAATCTCTCACTTTAAGTCTCTTAATCCAATTTAATATAAAAAATTGCTTAAGAGACCCTTTTGGGTATATAGCGTTAATCATGCTCTTACTATATCATGTCCTGTATATGGAATCTGGATGTACAGTTTTGTCTATGTTAATGTAAGAGTTCAGTTCGATACAGTTCATGTCTCATTACGGGACGACAAACATTTTGATCTTTGTAACGTGATTCATTAACACAAGGAGAAGTTGGCTCTCATATTTGCTTGTTATTGATGCATGTCTTCTATTTGTTAGAAGCTCTTCTATTTATTTATCTTTTTTCATTTCCTTTCGATTACATACAGAAAATGAAAATCTTTTGACATGCTCAGGAAAAAAAAAAAAATGCAGCAAAGGGAGGCCTTGGAATTGATCGTCCAATAGTATGTTGGAACTTTTTACATCTCTATGAACTATTAACGGTTTGCAGCCAATATGTAAGTACTCCAACACTTTCTCCGAAATTCAGTTTTGTCAATTAAACAATAGAATAATTGGTCAAATGCGTGTTAACCAAAAAGGAAATGAGAATGGCGATTTTCATTCTCTAAACGAACCTAGTGCGGCATCAATAGCTATGTTTAGTCTATCTATCCAGCTCGTGATGGAGCTACCTGCATGTATTATAATAATCATATAATAATCATTATAGGAGCTTCAACATTATAGGAGCTTCAAAATTTAGGAAGGTCTTTCTAAAAGTGTAGAAAAACTTCAAATTTTTTATTTGATCTAAATTAACATACGATTTAGGAAGACCTTTCTAGAATTGTAAGAATCATTCCTAAATAATCAAGATAAAACTTACGGTTTTGGAAGACATTCCTAGAATTGTAAGAATCCTTCTTAAATAAATTAACATACGATTTCGGAAGACCTTACTAAATTTTGGAATTTAGGTAACATTTCTAAACATTTAGGAAACATTCATACAAATTTTAGTAAGGTTTTCCTAAAGATTTAAGACTTCCCAAATTTATAGGCACAAAAGTTCTAATTTAAACGTTTTATGAATGACTTTCTAATTGTGTATGACGGCTTTCTAAATTTTCATTTATACATTTTGGGAACCCTTCCTAAATGTGTAGGACGATTTCCTAAATTTAAGTTATTGTATAAATGGATACAAAAGTTCATATTACACATTTTAGGATGAATTATTTGACCATTAAAAACTTACTAAACATACAATGATTATTAGTTGTCACATATCTTGCCAAATTTAGGATTTGAGTGTCTCACTTGAGAATAAGCGTTATTCTTCTTTTATTAGATAATTTCAAGAAGCCCTTCCTACAATATTATTTCATGTTGATTTCCATGCATAAATGAAGCATCAGAACAAATGTATTGTTGTTTTGTCGACACAAAGAAATAAAGAAAGATACAAATGATGAAAACTGATCATTTCTTGAAAATGAAACGTATTTAGGAACATATATAAAGTATTTCGGAAAGTCTTCCGAAATGAACAAAAGCAGAAAACTATATAAAAAACGATATTTCATGTTGATTTCCATGCGTAAATGAAGCATCAGAACAAATGTGTTGTTGTTTTGTCTACACAAATAAATAAAGAAAGATTCAAATGATGAAAACTGATCTTTTCTTGAAAATGAAACGTATTTAGGAACATATATAACGTATTTCGGAAAGACTTCCTAAATGAACAAATGATGAAAAATTATCCTTTCTTGAAAATGAATCGTATTTAGGAACATTATAACGTATTTCGGAAAGACTTCCTAAATGAACAAATGATGAAAACTGATCCTTTCTTGAAAATGAAACGTATTTAGGAACATATATAACGTATTTCGGAAAGTCTTCCGAAATGAACAAATGATGAAAAATGATCATTTCTTGAAAATGAATCGTATTTAGGAACATATATTTCGGAAAGATTTCCTAAACGAACAAATGATGAAAACTGATCATTTCTTGAAAATGAAACGTATTTAGGAAAATATATAACGTATTTTGGAAAGTCTTCCGAAATGAATAAATGATGAAAAATGATTCTTTTTGAAAATAAATCGTATTTAGGAACATATATAACGTATTTTGGAAAAACTTCCTAAATGAACAAATGATGAAAACTGATCCTTTTTTAAAAATGAAACGTATTTAGGAACATATATAACGTATTTCGGAAAGTCTTCCGAAATGAACAAAAACATAAAACGATATTTCATGTTGATTTCCATACGTAAATGAAGCATCATAACAAATGTGTTGTTGTTTTGTCTACACAAAGAAATAAAGTAAGATTCAAATAACGAAAACTCATATTTTCTTGAAAATGAAACGTATTTAGGAACATATATAACGTATTTCAGAAAGTCTTCCGAAATGAACAAAAACAGAAAACTATATAAAAAACGATATTTCCTGTTGATTTCCATGCGTAAATGAAGCATCATAACAAATGTGTTGTTGTTTTGTCTACACAAAGAAATAAAGAAAGATTCAAATGATGAAAACTAATCCTTTCTTGAAAATGAAACGTATTTATGAACATATATAACGTATTTCGGAAAGACTTCCTAAATGAATAAATGATGAAAAATGATCATTTCTTGAAAATGAATCGTATTTAGGAACATATATAACGTATTTCGAAAAGACTTCCTAAATGAACAAATTATAAAAACTGATCATTTCTTGAAAATGAAACGTATTTAGGAACATATATAACGTATTTCGGAAAGTTTTCCGAAATGACCAAAAACAGAAAACGATATTTTCTGTTGATTTCCATGCGTAAATGAAGCATCATAACAAATGTGTTGTTGTTTTGTCTACACAAAGAAATAAAGAAAGATTCAAATGATGAAAACTGATCATTTCTTGAAAATTACTCTCTCTAGATCTAGATAAGACTCTTGATGAATCCCTACACTTTCACATAACTAATAAGTATACTCAGGAATTGCTTTTGGAAAATTAATCATTCAAGCTCTATTGGTGAATCTTAAAAACTCAGAACATATATATCCAGGATTTGATCAAACAGAGTGATGAGGGAAAGGAAAAGAGGTTAAGAAAAACCCATAACATTCTCTCGCTCTCTAGAATTTGCCCTAAACTTTCACACAACTAGTAACTATATTCAGGAATTGTTTATTGGATATTTGGCCTTTCAAGCTGTAGTGGTAAAGCTTAAATCTTGAATACAGAATGAGAACATCAACGTAGCCAGTGTCGATAATCCAGGAATTGATAAAACATTCATTCATAGAGTGATGAAGGGGAAAAACGATGAACGAAATCACGCACAAAATTACTTCGCTCACTCTAAACCCTAGCGCCGCAACTACACATTTAGGAATGCTTTCCTAAAAAATTAATCGTGTTTAGGATGACTACATAAAAATATATAAATGTCTTTACTAAGCTTTCTTTCATTAGCCCACTCTGAACATATCCAGAGATCATGCAATTCCATGTCACCGTACCAATGTCGTATATGCATTCATTTGTGAAGCTTTTCAATTTGCAGGACGAGACAAACCTGACACCGGCATCACCCACAATCCCAATAGCCATTCCAGCTGAAAGACCAGCAAGACCACAAGCAAGATCAGACGAGAGATGTGCGTATCCATCAAAGAGGTAATAAGACTTAGCCTTGGGGTTAATCCCGGTACTGATGATAACAGCAATAATCAATCCGTAAATATCCAAAACTCCAGGCATAAAAACAAGGACAATCGATTTTATCACCAACTTGGGCCTCATCACTCCCATAGAAGCCACACCAACACCACTCTTTGCGGTTCCATAAGCAGCTCCCATACCTATTCATCCAATTAATCATATTTATTATCATTTCCAAAAGATGAACAATCCTTATTGGATGCCCACAGAGATCACTCGAACTATGGTATTGATTGATCAATAATGGGTTCCATAATTTCAAGGAATGCACACAAAAATCGAATCTCATCTCAGATTTACAGCCAAATAGAAATTGACTAAACTACACAATACATGGTGACTAAAAAGCATTGCTCAATCAGATGTTCCAAAGTCAAATGCAAACATATCCAATAAATCACAAATTCCTTCTTTTTTCTTTTTTCCTAGATGCAGATCAAACCTAAAAGACTCATTTTTTTTTTTCAATCAGACAAACAAGTAGCTAATATCTATCGATCCATCTACAATTTCTCAAGCAATCATACAAATCTCAGACATTTTTCCCAGAAACTAGGAAGACGATCAAAACGAAACATTTTGGGAGAACAATTTGAAAAAAAATATATAAAATTGGAAATGATGGAATCATATGTAAATAGAGAAAATGAATTACAGGAGAAGACGAGTGCGGCTGCTGTTTCATCGCCGCTGAACGTAGACATGCCGAAGCTTGTATCTGGGATCTGAAATATGAAATCGGGTCGCTGATTGAAATCTGGTGATATAGAGATGGAGAGATGGGATTGAAATCTGAAATCGGGTCGCTAAATGCAGCGATGATGAAGAAGACGATCTCTGATTTTTTTTTATTGAAAACTTTTTTTTTTAATCTAAACCCAATTTTATCAATATTCAATTGCTCATTAAAGAACGGAGGATATAATGGTCTTTGTGTTTACTAGAAATGCTAAATAGGAGATATTTTAGCGCTAGTGCTACTATGGTCACCAAACTTTATTTTAGTGCTATTTTAATCAATTTCTCTTAAAGTAAATATTAAAAAAGGTTAAACTAAAAATGGTAATATTACAAAAAGAGAAAACAAGAATAAGAAAAGAAAATTTATTTAAAAAAAGAAAAAACAAGAATAAATATGGAAAACTTATAATAAAAGAAAGTGACAAAAGAAAACTTAAAATGTTATAATCTACAACCACAACCAAAAATGTAAACTAAAAAAATGCAATATTACAAAAAGAGAAAACAAGAATAAGTAAGAAAATCTTATTAAAAAAATGAAAAATAAGAATAACTAAATAAAACGTATAATAAAGGAAAGTGACAAAAGAAAACTTAAAAGATTATAATCTACAACCACAACCAAAATTAAAAAGTGAAATTTATAAATATACTCTAATCTTAAAAGGAAAATTATTAATATACGACCAAACTTAAAAGTTTATAATCCTTTCCATTATGACAAAATAAAACTTAAAAATGAAAATTATTAATATCTATATATATAAAGGAGAATTATTCAAAGTTAGTAACTTGCAAGATCACGACACGTGTCGAGTTAATCCATTAGATTTTGACATGTGTAAAAAATTAGCAATTAGATTTTGACACATAATATCTTATTATATAAAAAAGAATGATTCAAAGTCAGTAACTCGCAAGATTGCGACATGTGTCGAGTTAATCCATTAGAAAGAAGAATGATTCAAATTTAGTAATTCGCAAGATCGCGACACGTGTCGAGTTAATCTATTAGATTTTGACACGTGTACAAAAAATTACTAATTAGATTTTGATACATAATATCTTATTATATAAAGCTGGATCACTCGACGTGAGCGTGACACGTAGGATAATTATTAATCACGAGATCGTGACATTTGTCACGGTTGTTAATTTAGATATTGACATGTGTCAATTTAATTAAAAAATGTAAAAATGAATTAAAGTAAATATTAAAAAATGTTAAACTAAAAAAAAGGCATCGGTTAAACTAAAAAAAAACAATCTATATAAAAAAAGAAACTTAAAATCTTAATATAACCACGAAAGGAAACATTCAAAAAAGAAAAAAAAGTACATAAAAAAAGAAACATAAAAAGGAAACTAATAATAAGTACGACAATAAAAAAAAGGAAACTAGGAATAAAAAAGAACCACGAAAGTAAACATAAAAAGGAAAAAATAACATAAAAAAAGAAAACATAAAAAGGAAACTAATAATAAAGAAACTAGCAAAAATAGGAAACTTAAAAAATTAAACTTTTTAAAAAAAAACTTAAAAAAATAGAAAATCTATATATATAAAAGCGAATGTTTCAAAGTTAGTAATTCGCAACATCGTGACACGTGTCGAGTTAATCGATCAGATTTTAACACGTGTTTAATAAATTTCAAACTATATTATGATAGGTGTTTGATAAATATCCAATTATATTTTAACACATAATAATAACTATAAAATAAAATTTATAATCGAATCTTAATCCTAAAATGAAAAAGGAAAAAAAAATTATAATCGATTCATAATCCCCAAAGTAAAAGGAAAAGAAAAATATTAGTTATGTTTAGATTAAGGAAATTAAACACAAATTATGAATAAAAACAAGTGTTTATAAAAAAAAGAAAACCTATATTACATATTAGAAGAAAAAAATTAAAATATACATAACAATCCTAAAAAGAAAAAGAATAAAAGCCAAAAAAAATTAAAAAAGAAAAACCATATTTTAATTTAGAATAAAGAAATTTATAATCGATTTATAATCCTCAAAGTAAAAGAAAAAGAAAAATAGTAGTTATCTTTATATTAAAGAAATTAAACAAAAATTATAAATAAAAGCAAATGTTTTTTTTTAAAAGGAAAACATATATTAAATATTAGAATAAAAAAATTAATCTATACATAACAATCCTAAAAAGAAAAAGGATAAAAGCCAAAAAAAAAATTAAAAGGAATAACCATATTTCGGTTCAGAACAAGAAAATCTTATTATATAAATCCTAATGTTTCAAGATTGTAAAATCACCTGATCGTGAAACGTGTCAAGTCAAAGTTGGAAAAAAATCAAATCGATTAATAAAAAAAATCTGAAAGGTAAATCAAATAATGATCAATTAATAACTTATTCATAACTTAAAAGGTAAATTTATTAACAATTAAAAAAAATTATACTAAAAGGCAAAATAAATAGGAAAAAATAAAAAAAAACTTAATTTTTTCCATTTAGATTAAAAAATTAATCCTAAAAAGAATAGAATTCTAATTTTTTACCTCTATATAAATCACAATTTAATAGTATGTCAATTATACACCAAATAATTAAAAGTCTAATAATCGTATCCAAATCAATTTACTGCATTTGCTTCACCAAATAATTTTTTTAAGGTATATATTTATTTCATCGGAAATTTCGTTTTTTAAATTTATATATTATATATTTTCACTGGTGATCTAATTTTATTTTCTATTTTTTCGTTTTTAATATTTTCCACGGGTTATAAAATATTAAATTACAAACCCGCATATATGTGGGTACTTATCTAGTTTATAATAAATCCAAAACATTAGAAAAATCCTAAAACAATAAAAGGAAATTGTTTAAATAATAAAAATATTTGGAATATTTCTAAATATCTGTCTGCATCATTCTCTCCGACGACGAAAAGATTCGTCCTCGAATCTTAGTTGTGGTCTTTGATTCCAAAATTTGATAAGCTATGAACATTCAATAGTTTCTTTGCTTTTTTCTATCCTTCCATCGATAATATTCTTTAAATAAAAGAACATAAACTTTCCTCACTTCATCCAAAACAATCAACGTGAATGTATTCCTTAAATCCATGTGCTCCACCCTAACACGATGACAAGTAGAAGTTTCTATTGGGTTGTTTCTTCCCAAAACCCCATTGGCATCATGATTCTTCAAATTGTCTGCACACACGTCTTCTTCTTCTTCAGAAGGGTCTTCCACCGACAACAATCCAAAATTACGATTGTCTTCAGAATTTTTCACGGCTTGATTTTTGATAAAGATTTCATCATCTTGAATAAAATCTTCATCATCGTAAATATCAAAAATTGGATCACTAAAATTTTCTCTGATATCTTCACATAAATCTTCGGATGAAACAAACGGATATGCATCCGTTAAATAATTTAAACATTTGAGAAACGTGGTGTATATGGAAAACAGGATCGAACTATGATTAAGAAACCAAAGTGATGTCTCTGATACCAACTGATGTAGCGGAAGCTTTAAAAGATAGGATAGTAATCCGTTGATTCTGAGAATACCCGGAAAACTAGGATAGTCGCAAGATTATTCGTTTAGTCTGAAAATACCCGAATAAACCAAGCCTTCTTAGATTCGTTGAGATCTCTCTAAATCTACCGAAAACAAGGAACAAATAGACAAAAGCTCAATATCATTAATCAATCAAAAACTGAATATAATTTTAGGCATAAACGACTTATTTTTAATAAATCCAAAACACTAGAAAAATCCTAAAACAATAAAAGGAAATTGTCTAAATAATAAAATAAATAATAAAAATATTTGAAATATTTCCAAATATCTGTTTGCATCAATAACTTGGCGAAATAGTGTACTAATCTCGAAACTAAAATTGAGTTTCAAAAAGAACACCCTAATATTTTTGGTACACCGCACACATAAGATTAGAAACTCCATCCGAATTTTACAGAGTAACTTAACCATTTAGATGATTTGTTCATATCTTGTTATCGGCTCTATATTAAAATTAGAATTAAATTTAAGAAAATAATCTAAATTTTAATTTTTTTGATAAAATTAATAGTATAAATTTTAACTCTAAATTCTAAATTTTCAACCCTAAAATCTTAAACTCCAAACCTCGAACTCTAATCTAACAAATAAATTTATTATCTCTAAAAATTAAATTTAAAAGTTGCCTCCTGGTATCGAGAAAGATTATAGGCCAAAGGCTCGGAACTCCGACAATTTTCAAATTGAAAAATTGATTAGCATATGCTTCTTCAAATCGAAACCAAAGTATGAGGAACCTTCTTCTATCTGATGTGATATCTTTCGTAAAACTTAAATCAAAGTGGTTGAATCACTCTTGAATATGGCATTCTCAATTACTGCTTCTCTACCTTGAGACTTGGCCCTAGTCTAGGGTAAACTTTAGGATACTTAAATGGAAATTACCGTAATTACGCACTGGGTTCTTGGATTTAAAGCACATCAATAAATTAATATAAAACAAAATATAGTTCAATGAATTAATCTTACCATTATTTACAAATTACTATGGACTTTTTAATATTCTCTTAGACAGCACAATTGAAATGAAACCTCACGTGAAAACTGAAACGCACATGCATGGCACATCATCATTTGGGATCATTAAATTAATCACGGTTTTGAATTTAAATCTGCGTCGTAATTAACCGAAATCACGGCTCGTTTTGTTAGTTGCAAATCAACTAGTAGTAGTAGTAGTCTCCACACATCATTTTGGGTCAGTTACTTTCCCATTGAACTAATTAAAAAATCAATGGAATGCTTTTAATGCAAACCATTTATTTAATTACTCAATTATATACGCATGCTCTATAGCAAATCACTGAATAAGCAGCTCATAAAACCAACAACAGTTAACTAATTCTGTAAGTGCATAACCAAATGTTTTCCGTAGTAATATAAAATCAAAATCAAAACGATTGCTGCATTTTTGGTTCGATAATACCTTGAATCAAAACTGTCACATGTCATTATAACAATTTTGCAACAACAAAAATATCAATTTCCTTATTGTATGGGTAGGTCAGGTGGCACTGAAATGTGACCCATAATATATTGTTACGTGGCAAACGCTTAGCATGTGTGTTCCCAACTCCCGCCAATTAATTCCGGGGCGAACGGACCGGAAAATCAGTTGATCGCTTTAACCGTCGAATTTTCTGACAAAAACGAATAAATTAGCTTTCTTTTTGTAACTAAGAAGTCTCTCTTAAAAATGTATAGTATATGCTAGTAGCTAAGAAGTTCCACTTCCACACCGTCGTAGCCAAATATATTTTGTTGATGTTTCTTTTTGTCTGTGTTTCCTTGAGTTTTTTTGATATTTATCGCTATTGTTTCGACATCATTTGCTTTTCGCTACGATGTTGACGTAAGTACCGATTCTTTATTGCTTCCAAGTTTTTTTTTTTTGTCATGTGACCAATTGTTTAGATCGAGCAATTTGTTTACGCATTTTGTAACACCAGATCGTTTTCATTTTCAATGAAATATTTACATTTCTAGCCCAAAAATATATATATATATATATCAAAACAGATTGAGTTAAGATTTTAACCACAGCCAATAAATTACTCCGTCTATGTTTTTAAAATTTGTTTTGTTTCGTTTTATTTGATTTTTTCAGAATTTTATGCAAAAATTATACTTATTAAATATGTTATGACCATTTTCTACTTTATTTATTTTATTGGTTGGATTGTTTTTAGTTAAATATTAAATAATATTTTTAATGTAAAATATAAAAATAAAAACATATATAATTTTAGTATTCTTGCGCTTTAAACCGGATTTTTAATATTAAAAAAAAAACAGAGAGAGTTGGGTTTTTTGTGTGTGCCTAATTCTTCAATAACTTGCTAATGTATATGCTTTACATGTCCATTTTACCTCTCACAGAAAATGTTACATTAGAAAGAAAAAGGGAAAGAAAAAAAATCTAAAAAAATTAAAAGGTAATAATTTGAATAATTCACGGAAGAGAAAAGGAATGATTTGATTGATAAAGAGTTGATATAATAGGAGTGAGTTAATTTATTAAGCTTTAACAAATAACACGTAAGGCTTCTCATATTAAATATGATAGTGCTTACACGACCACTCACAATGTGTCACGTACAAACATATATATGTCAATATCGAATCCTTAAATGTAGATCAATTTTGTGTGTGTTGTTCCATTATATGGTTTATACGTTCAGGCGTGGGAAAGAATGTTAAATAAGGAAACGATAATATTTAAGAATTACGCTAAAGAAAGACTGAATCGGTCCAAAAATTGATAGAGAGAGTTACCCATTCTTAAATCTTTATTACTTCCTCTGTTTTTTTATTACTCAATCTATTGGGATTATGTAGAGATTAATGAACCATGGGCCTTAATTTATAGGAAGTGTGTGAAGATTATCCCACATCGAAATTGAGAATTACATTAAGTAATATATAAGAGACTTGGACCAATCCACTCATTGCCAATTGATTTTGAGTTAGAAGCCCATGAAACTTAGTATGGTATCAGAGCCAGGTAAAGATTAATGAGCTATGGGCCTTAATCTCTAGGGAGTGTATGAAGATTGTCCCACATCGGAAGTGGGAAGGGACATTGAGTAATATATAAGGGACTTGAGCCAATCCATTCATTGCCAATTGGTTTTGAGTTGGAAGCCCATGGCCCATTAATCTCTACCTAATCCCATTACCTCCCCTCGAGATAATGGCTATTCTAGCCATTAATCTCGACAGACCATCAATCCTCGGGTCGGGGCGGTCGGGGCGGTCGGGCCTTCTTCTGGGCCGGATTATGGGCAATGTGTGTTTGGACTCTGATACCATGTCAAATATAATAGAATAGAATATATTATTGAGTTGTTTGATACAAGATCATAAGACACATATATATAGTATTTAATATTGACATAATGATAACACCAAATAATGTAAATCTTACTAATGAGCTACGGGCCCTAATCCCAATACCCTCTGTTTTTAATACTTAAATTTTAATATGTTTTTTAAACCTTACTCCCTCTATTTTTAATAATTTTTTTAAATTTTCACATATATGAAAAACACACATTAAAATTTGATTATAAATACATCATTTTTTGTGATTAACAATTTTCTATAACTTTAAACCAATAGTAATTCAATAAACTTAATTATTTTTTAAAAAATTTACAATCCATCGTTAACTAATACAAAAATGCATTTGAAACAAATGTTTTTTCTAAACAGTTAAAAACCGAGGGAGTAACTCTTATTAAAAACATATTTTTATTTTTTTTCCTTGGCGGGGGACAGCACGCCAAATCTGAAATCTCGAGGAAACAAACCAGCATTTAAAGATGTCTCTTTTTCTCTCTTTTTTTTGCAGAAAAGATGATTTCCTAAAATAAATGAATAACAATCTCGCCGACAAAATTTCATTCAATAACATTGACTTTCTCGTTACCCCTTTTGATTACACATTCGTATTTTCCTAAAGAAATTTCTCACTTGTAGATCTTCTCTCTCTCTCTCCCAAAGCTAATAAATACAGCATTTGCATCTAACGTCTTCTCTAACGCAAAAATGCATGCGAGCTGTTTATATCTCACCATCCTCGCCATCTTCACGGTCTCTCTCGCCGCCGGGGAGAGATTCAGAGAGGCTCCAGAGTTCTTCAACTCACCACACTGTCTCACCGTCGACAACAACGATGTCGATTTCGCATGTTCAGACAAAGCCGTCCACGTGGCAATGACCTTAGACGCGGCTTACCTTCGTGGCTCAATGGCCGTGATTCTCTCCGTGCTCCAACACTCGTCTTGCCCTCAAAACATCGTTTTCCACTTCGTCACTTCAAAACAAACCCACCGACTCCAAAACTACGTCGTTTCCTCTTTCCCTTACTTGAAATTCCGGATTTACCCTTACGACGTAGCCGCCATCTCCGGCCTCATCTCCACCTCCATCCGCTCAGCGCTCGACTCTCCCCTAAACTACGCAAGAAACTACCTCGCCGAGATCCTCCCCACATGCCTCTCACGTGTCGTCTACCTCGACTCAGATCTCATCCTCGTCGACGACGTCTCCAAGCTCTTCACCACTCACATCCCGACCGACGTCGTTTTAGCCGCTCCTGAGTACTGCAACGCGAACTTCACCACTTACTTCACACCGACGTTCTGGTCAAACCCTTCTCTCTCCATCACACTCTCCCTCAACCGTCGTCGTCCACCGTGTTACTTCAACACCGGAGTGATGGTCATCGAGTTAAAGAAATGGAGACAAGGAGATTACACGAGGAAAATCATAGAGTGGATGGAGTTACAGAAGAGGATTAGAATCTACGAGCTGGGATCTCTACCACCGTTTTTACTGGTCTTCGCCGGAAACATAGCTCCCGTAGATCACCGGTGGAACCAACACGGCTTAGGAGGAGACAATTTCAGAGGACTATGTCGGGATTTGCATCCAGGTCCAGTGAGTTTGTTGCATTGGAGTGGGAAAGGGAAGCCTTGGGTTAGGTTAGACGGTGGTACACCTTGTCCTCTCGATGCGCTTTGGGTTCCTTATGATTTGTTAGAGCCACGGTTCGATCTCATCGAGAGTTAGATTATAGTCTAGACGTTACGTTTTTTTAAAAAAAAATATACATATTTTTTGACTGGATGTGAAGAGGAGTACTAATATTTGAATAAAATAATAGGAAGGATAGTATCGGATATGTAACTAGTTTGGGGATGGTTCTAGCATAATAAATTCGATACCTATACGGTAATAGTTAATTGTGAATATATATCTACCAAATGTACTACATACGGCGAGTCTAAGGAATAAGGCTGTAATAACAAATAAATATATGAGAGCTTTTCTGCTTATGAATTTTCAATACGCCTCTTTTTTTTACTTGAATTTAAATTTATAATCCTCCATAATTTATAATAGAAAATTTCGAGATTTTAGGTTTCTAGAAAAATACACAGGAAATTCAATTACTTTAATTTAATTTAATACTCAAACTTATCACCGTAGTTATATTATACACTCGACTTAACCGATGTTAACAAAAATGGAAACATTGTTAACCTTATTGACAAAAAAAACAATCGAAACCTAAAATCCCTAAATAATAGTACATTCAAACGTTTAGGTTTTGCTAATCTTTAAATGAAACACACAAATACACCGTCATTGAAAAAAGGTTGACGATATTCTAATTGTATTAAAATATGTTGACGATGTGTGCTTTCTGCAATCACACACTCGAAACTAGAGATCACTTATTCTTTTCATGTCCATATTCGATGGAAGTATGAAAAAGTTTAGTGGAAAGATTTCTCATGACAAGATTTACCGGAGACGGGTAAACTCTCCTTTTCATAATTTCGGACAAAGATCTGCCTCGAATACCACTATTTCTTCTACGCTATATTTTAATGTAATCTATAAGAAAATGTATGGTGTAGAAGAAAGTGTATAGTTAATACCTTAATTTATATATCACGTATAAGTCATGCAGAAGAAAATGATTTAGTACAATTATTGCATACTGATTTAACAGATATTGATTATGATGACGATATTGTCATGCTAGTTGCAGTTTTTTGTTCGATTCCATATATCTGAGCTGTTTAGTCAATATTACCATAATATTTCGATTGGGTCATTGTACTTAATTGTTCATATAGTACAAATAATATCGAGTAATTTTACATGTAAAATGAATTAAACTTCACCGGCCAAGAGCCTTGCGAGGTTGTCGTGTAGTTAATCATTACACATAAAAAGTCAACAAGTCAGCGCGTTGTCTGACTACTTGTGATTAAACAAGGAAGCCCAAATACATTGGGGACCTATATAAGTCTTAGTCTATATTTGAGTTCTATTTCTGTAACCCAATAATGTAAAACGGAATATTATGTTTGAATCGTCTATTTAGGGTAAACAGAACTCACGTAGACTTATAGGTCGCTGTGAATAGAACTCACGTAGACTTATATACAAAGATTTATAAGTGATGTATGAACGTATATAGATACGTAAAGGTATATACGTAAATGTATCGATGTCATATATATGTGAGATTATAAGGTTAAAAAATAATTGAATGATTAATATTTAATAAGCAACATGCAAACTACTAAATATATGTTTACGTACGGCATATTGCCACAAGTATAAAGAATTTTGCGCGTGGTTCAACTCAATGGGGATTACGTCTAGATCTCTACGGATTATTATATAATAATGTAGTTTACCAATGAACATGCATGTTATTTATATTCTTTCCTCGGGTCAACTCAGAAATTTAATATAACATGTACATGAGCTGTAGATGGTATTATCCACCGTGCTTAATATATCATAAAATGTTATTTTAGTACCTTTCACAAAAAAACAAAACATAGTTCAAAATTTTGGCATTTTAGTGGTAGTTGTATATTTAAATAGCATTATCCCCTTAGTGTGTATGTTATAAAAATGGCAAAAAGCTTAAACCTTGAGTTATATATATACTGAGTCGTTTCCCATTTTTTTTTATAAATAAGTAAATTGAACCATATTTGAGATGTAGTTTGAAAAGAGATATTTTAGTTTTTTTTTCTTCACATATTCGAATAGAAGTAAAATTAGAATTTCTGTTTTCAAATTTCCGTTTCGATCTCGTTTTCGCACTCTTCTCTCAATTTTTTTGGTTTTCCTACCCCAAATGTATATAAACAAAATTCTTTGTTAATGTTAAAATTCATGAGCATTATCTTGATGTTATTAATATATATGAATCTTGGATCTCAAAATAAAAACATAATTAAATGAAGTCTGTAATTTCTAAAAGATTTTTCAGTAAAAAATGGTATACATCTGATCACACTTAAAAGGTCAAGCTTGGGTATTACATATGATATGAGTGGCATATTAGGCTTGTGGACAATATGCCAAATATCAGCCTAATTAACTCTGACAAGACTAATCGGGTCGCAATAAAATTTGGCAGATGAAGATTATTTTGCACTTCTCTTTCTTTGTCAAATCGCACCGAAAAAAAAACAAAATATCGTACCGACGATTTTTTTGCTAGTTTTCGTGTACGACCGACCAACCAGAATCGCATAAAAAAAACAGGAGTGCAGGCTTCAGTAAAACAGCCCATTGGACATTTGCTGTAGGCCCAAAAGCCTATCTATAGCTGATTAGAGAGATGTTAGTGGTTTTAGATTTGTTTGTCAGATCGATACATATGTCTTCACTTCATATTTGACATTCCTAAACTGATGAGAACTTATAGTTTTGTAATCATTTAATTAAACTCCAACTAAATAAACATCCTGTTATAAAACTATGATATAATATGGTGGGATATATATATATATGTATATATATATATATGTGTGTGTGTTTATATATATATATATATATATATATATATATATATATATGTGTTTAGCGTTTATATATATAAAGAGAGGAAGAGAGGAAGAGAGGAAGAGAGGAAGAGAGAAAGAGAGGAAGAGAGGAAGAGAATATGTTTTTCTTATTACTTGTGTGTGTTGAATCATTTACAAGCATCACATATTTGTTGATCCCGGGGATCACTAAGTGTGTTTAAGGAATCGATTAGGGAGAGAGAGGCGAGATTTTCGTTAATTAGAGCTAGTTAACTACAATCGAGAGCAGGTCGGGAATATTTTTTGGGCAGGCCGTGGGCCGTGTTCTTTTATTGATGATAAGTGAAGTGAACAATTTAGAGTTACGAACTGGTTCCGAAGGACGTCCAGTTCGGTGTTCTAAACTGCTGTCCTGTTACAAAGAGAGAGAGAGAGAGGTCGGGTCGCTTGTGGTAGGTGAGATACAATTTTTTCTTCCCCTTCATTAATGACATCGAGGGGTATTTATACCGGCAGTTGACTTCCTGCTCCCCGGGATCTCGGGGCCACGTGGCGCCTTCGGCCTGTTTCGCGGTTAAGGTGGCCTAGGAGGCGTGTTCCGGCTTTCGGGGAGGAAGGTCATGATGAGCTCGGCGTGGCGTGTTGCAGAGCAGCGCACTGTTTCGCCAACATTCCTCCACGTGTCCTTTTCTTCTTCGTCGACTCTGCAAGGTTGGTGGGACGTTGAGTCGAGGCCGTATCTCTACGTGGGTAGGGCACTGTGCTACCGCCTCCCACGTGCCTTCTGCTCTTCCGACACTCCTGCTTTGGTGAGGTGTCAGGCCGGACCCGAGGTGCGTCCTAGGGAGCTCGGGAGCTAGGGAGCTCGGGAGCTCGGGAGCCCGGGAGCTCGGGTGCCTTCAGGCCGTCAGCCGAGCTGAAGAGGGATTTTTCCTAAGATGGGCCTAACTAATTGGGGGTGCTAGGCCCACCTCCAACAATAGGCCCTCCCCCAGTTCGGTGTCACGAGGCGAGGTGAGTGATCCGAAGTTGATCTGGTGTTAGTTCGGCACATCCTAGGACGGTCCCTCGAAATTTGGCGGGAGGAGCGCGGGGTCTTACAGCCCAGATTTGAGCCCGTGCTCATATGTGTTGACCTTTCCGAAAATCCGCAGACGGTTGGCGCGTGCCCATCACGTGGAGTACGAAGGGTCACCTCTTTTTTCGCGTGAGATGCCCACGCGCGGCGTGCGACAGACGCTTCGCGTGTATCGAGGCGTCCCCTGTTTTTTGGCGTGGGAGAACGAGGAGTCGTCATCATTAGGCTTCTAGGCGGCCGTGCTTTTTTCGACACGTGTCCAGGCGTCGCTTCATTGTCCCCCTTTCTCTATTTAACCCCTCCTTCTTCCTCCTGTTAAAACCTTCTGCGCATAACCCTAAGGTAACTCCTTCTCTCCGATTCTCTCCTTCCCTTCCTTTTTCTGTATTTTTCGATTTCTTCTTCCTTTTTGCAATGGCACCGATGCTAGATGGAATTAGGGTTGAGTCGAGCGAAGAATCGGCGTCTCGTGGTGGCGGTAGCGATTCTCCGAGCTCTTCTTCTGATGGTTCCGGGCGGGCCTCCTCTCCGCGTCGAGGCGCAGACAGTGGGGAACAGTCTGCTCCTTCGACTTCGGGGGCCGCCCCGCTGCTCCCGGGGACCCATCTCGGGGAAAAGACGGTGGTTAGATCTTCCTCTGGCGGGCGCGGTGCTGGCCAGGTTGGGAGAAGAACCGGGCGTCTGGGCGACCGGGGTGGTCGTCAGGACGGTCGCGGTGGCGGAGTACGAGTGGCCAGGGTGAGGTCTCCCCTGGTTCCTTACGAGCAGGGAGGGTCACCGACCTGGAGCACAGCGGAATCGGTGACTCTCTTGAGGGATTTGTGCGACTTCCCTGCTGGCGTCGAGCTCAGGCTACCCAGGGCGGACGAGCGCCCGTGGACTCCTCGGGCGGGCTTCGTCTGCCTGTATGAGTCGTTCTTCCAGAAGTGCGGGTGGCGGCTTCCTCTCCCCGAGCTGTTCGTCCAGTATTGCCGGGCGCGGGGTTTGGCCTTCTCGCAGGTCTGCCCGTCCACGATCCAGGGGATGGTCGTGCTGCTGACCTTGGGGCACGAATGCGATGTGGAGGTGACGGTGCCTATGTTCGAGGCACTCACCCAGCAGAAGGCAAACCCTGGGATTCCTGTGACTTATTACGCCGCTTTCAAGCCCGCGGGGAACATCCTGGAGGCACTCAGCTCGGGGTCTAAGGCGAGCAAGCTGTCGAAGGTCGAGGACTGGTCTCGCAGCTACTTCTACGTCCGGGCTACCGACGTGGTTGGACTCGACCCGTCGGCGAGATACACCCGGGATTGGAACTTTTCCCCGGGTAGGGATTTGCAGGTCGAGCTGACTTCTCTTCTTTGGATTTGTCTGACTGACCCTGTTTGTTTTGCTTTCAGGCCCTCACTCTTCTAGGTTCAAGCTGCCGGACTACGCGGGTATCGTTGCTGTGCTCAGGACAGTGCGTAAAAGAGAGTGGAAGTCATTCACTTCGGCGAGAATAGCAGAAGCAATGGCCGGAGGTCGGTTGTTTTTTTTTTTTTTTTTTTTTTTTTTTTTTTTTACCGAACTGATGGGGGCCATCAATGCAGGTCGAGCAAGGTTCGCCAGTCCGCTGTACGCGGATTCCTTTGTGGCGCCGCCGCCGCTGATGGTTGAGGTGCCGGTCCGGCGAGACCCGGCGCCGCGGGCTGTGGGGGGGTCGTCCGAGCCAGCTCTTTCGAAGAAGAGGGCGACCGAAGCTACCGGCGCTAAGACTGGCAAGAAGAAAAGAAGGACCGAAGTTGGAGGGTCCTCGACTTCAGGTCGGGAATCTGGCCGGCCTGAAGAGGCTGGTTGCGAGCCCGAGAGCTCCCGAGGCGCTCTTGTCGGGGAGGCCGAGTTACCTGCTGCCGAGGTGACAGCGGGGGGCTAGGCCGAAGGGGCCCGGACTCCGGTGGAAGGCGAGGTCGCAGTTCGTGCGACGGAGGGCGGCGATGCTATCGTAGTCGTGGAGGATCCTGCTGCCGTGCAGGGGGCCGAGGACCGCAGCGCTGATGGAGGCGGCGCCTCGGGAGGTTCCGACGATGGGCCTCGGGACTACAGCTTCTCCTTCACCCATGAGGACGGGAGCAGCCAGGTCATCGTCGATCATGACGAGTGCGCCGAGCTGGCGCAGGCCATGATGTTCGGGCAGAAGCACCCGCACTTCGTGCCGCTGGAGATGGCGGAGTCCGATGCCTTTCGCGCAGCAGCGCGATCCGCAGCTCGGGTGAGCTTTCGTTGCTTTGCTAACTGTTTTTGTCAGGACTTGTTGTGCGTCTTTGCTAACAATTGGTTTGTTGCAGACGATGGCCCTTACCGCCTTTCTAGCGGAGGCCTATGAGAAGCGACTCGCCGAGAAGGACGCGTCGCTCAGCTTACTCGCGGGCTGGAGAAGGACTTGAGGGAGGAGAAGGCCCGGTCTGCGGCGCTGGAAGAGGAGGCGGCACGGGTGCGAGCCTGGGCTGTAGAGGTGGGCAGTCTTCAGGCCGAGCTGGAGGCTGAGAGGGCCCGGTCTGCCGCTGGTTGGGCTCGGGCGGGTGCCCTGGAGGAGGAGGTCGGGCTCCTGAAGGGGGAGCGGGAGACACTCCGCTCTAGGGTGATGGGGCTGGAGTCCGCCATAGGCCGGGCGAAGGTGGCCGTGGCTGCGGAGAGCGACCGGGTGACGGCCCGGTGGGACGCGCGGAACCGGAAGTGGTCCGCGAAGATGGAAAAGATCCGCGCCCATCTCGACGGGCGCAGCCGGGCCTTAGAGCCTCACCTGCTGTACAACCAGGTGATCGGCGTCAGGGCGTGCCTCAAGAGGATGGAGGCCGAGGACGGGGTGTCGGTACCGTTCTACCGATATCAGAAGCTGGACGAGGATGAGGCGGCATTCGGTGCCGTGCTGGATGGAATGGACTTTCCGGACTTGACCCCGGAGGATCTGGACATCCCTCTGGATCGCGTTCATGGCGTCCAGTTCGAGCGTCTCATGCCCGTCGCTCCTTCGGAGGCGCCCTATGTGGATCTGACTGAGGACGCTCCCTCGGCTGCTGAGATCGTCCAAGCAGATATGCCAGCACAGGACTCGGCCCCGTGTGCTGATGAGGCCGGCACCGACGCGCCATCCGGTGAGGCCGGCACCGACGAGCCATCCGGTGAGGCCGGCACCGACGCGCCATCCAGTGAGGCCGTGGTTGAGGAAGAGAGGTCCGAGCAGCCCTTCCTTGGTGAGCATGGCACCAATGAGAGGATGGTGTGCCCGGGCGATTTAGATGGTACCCGTGCTGACGGTGGCGATGACCTACCGGCCGACGCGGCCTTGTAAATTTTTTTGTAGTTTTTCCTTTTTGTTTTCTTCTCTCTCTTTTGTAAAGACCGGGCCGTAGGCCGTTTATGTAAGTGCCGTTTCGAGGCTTTTTGTAAGGACTAGGCCGTTGGCCCCCCCTTTTTTGTGATAACGAGGCCGTTGGCCCTTTTTGTAATAACGAGGCCGTTGGCCCTTTTGTAATAACGAGGCCGTTGGCCCTTTTGTAATAACGAGGCCGTTGGCCCTTTTTGTAATAACGAGGCCGTTGGCCCTTTTTGTTTTTGTTTTTGTTTTTTTTTGTTTTTTTTTGTTTTTGTAAGTGCCGTTTCGAGGTTTTTTTGATTGGTAGAGTAGGTCGTCGACCGTACCCTGTCATGTATGCAGGTCGTGGACCGTGCTCTTGTATTGGGTGCGAGGTACGACTCGGCTTGAGATACTTAATGCTTGTGTATCTTTAATATTTTTAGTGGGTGCGAGGTGATCTCGGCTTAAGGTACTTAAAGCTTGTGTACCTTGTTTTTTTGGTGCTGGTAGCGAGCCCGGCTTAGAGACACTTAATGCTTGTGTGTCTAGTAGAGGTGCGAGCCCTAGGGCCCGGCTTTAGTACTTATTGCTTGTGTACTATGGGATTGCGAGCATTGGAGCTCGGCTTTGGCACTTATAACTTGTGTGACGGGGAGAGCGAGCACCGGAGCTCGGTCCCCTTTTTTTTGTAGAGGTGCGAGCGTTTGAAGCTCGGTTTTTTTTTTTTTTTTTTGTAGTGCGATTGTTGGAGCTCGGCTTTTTTTTTTTGTTTTGGTATGCGAGCGTTTGGGGCTCGGCTTTTTTTTTTTTTTTGTAGTGGGGGCGTCGGGGCTCGGGTTTTTTTTTTTTTTTTTTTTTTTTTTTTTTTTAGTGTGAGCGTCGGAGCTCGGCTTTTTGTGCACAGGTCGGGGGCCGTGTTCCTTTGTCCAAAAGGTTTTATTAGATTAATAGCTGAGCCCTGGTTAGGGGTTGCCTACGTACCTTTTAGTAGAAGGGATCAAGCCAATCGTAGTTCGTTTGCTTACAGAGGTAGATGGCCGGGCGGGGCCCGGGTGATCAGTAGTAGAAGCGTTTGAGGTTGATCGAGTTCCATGAGCGCGGGATTGGGTCGCCGTTCATTGTGACGAGCTCGTAGACGCCGGGCTTCACGACCTTGGAGATAAGGTAAGGGCCCTCCCAATGTGCACCGAGCTTGCCTGCGTTTAGCTCGGCGGTGTTTTCGAAGACTTTGTGGAGGACCAGGTCGCCTTCGGTAAATAACCTGCCTCGAACCTTCTTGTTGTAGTATTTGGAAGCGAGCTGCTGGTAGTTCTGGATTCGGAGGAGGGAACGGTCCCGCTGTTCTTCGAGAAAATCCAGCTCGCTCAGTAGGACGGTGTCGTTCAGGGCGGGCTGCTGGGTGAGCATAGCGCGGCGAGGAGTGGGGTGCCCGACCTCGGAGGGGGCCATTGCTTCCATTCCGTGGGAGAGGCTGAATGGTGTGCGCCCTGTCGACGTCTTCGGCGTTGTGCGATGGGACCAGAGGACTCCATCGAGCTCGTCGGCCCAGGACCCCTTCTTGTCGTCTAGTCGCTTTTTGAGGCCGTCGAGGAAGGTTTTGTTGGTGGCCTCGGCTTGTCCGTTCCCTTGTGGATATCTCGGGGTGGACTTACTTAGCCTGATTTTCCACTTCGCGCAGAAGTCTTCGAAGAGGGCCGACGTGAACTGGGCACCGTTGTCGGTTACGATCTCGTAGGGCAGCCCGTGCCGGCAGATGATGAACTTCCAGACGAATCTTCGGACGTCCTCTGCCGTGATCTTGGCGTAAGCTTCGGCTTCGACCCACTTGGTGAAGTAGTCGGTTATGACCAAGAGGAAGCGCTTTTGGCGGGATCGGGGAAGGGGCCCGACTATGTCCATGGCCCATCGCATGAAGGGGTAGGGCGCGACCGCAGTGGTGAGGAGCTCGGTAGGACAATGAATGAGCGGGCCGTGACGCTGGCACTTCTCGCACCGGGCTGCGAATCTTTCGCAGTCCTGCAGCATCGTTGGCCAGTAGTGTCCTTGGTTCCGTATTCTCAGGGCGAAAGCCCGGCCGCTGGAGTGGTTTCCGTCGGCGCCCTCATGCAGTTCTTTCATCACGTCGACGGTTTCTTGCCCGTGGAGGCAGCCGAGCAAGGTGCCCGAGGCGCTCCACCGGAACAGATTGCCGTCCAGCATCGTGTATCGGGCACACTTCTTCCTTAGCCGTCGGGCGGCCCACCGATCTGGGGGTTGAATGCCATTTGCGATGTATAGGAGTAGGTCGACTCGCCAGTCTGGCAGTTCGGGCTCGGCCGGAGGTGGTGGTAGATCTTCAGGAGGTGGGGCGCCTTCGTCAGGGTCCGCGGCCTGTGGGTTGGTCAAGTAAACCCCATTAGGCAGGTCGATGCTGGGGCAGTCGATACTCTCGACCGGGATCACCCGTCGTTGGGCTGGGGCCGAGGTGGAGGCCAGTGCGGCGAGGGCGTCTGCGGAAGTATTATCGCCTCGGGGGATCTTTGTCAGGGTGAACTCGGAAAAGTCTGCGGCCAAGCCTTGGGTCACCTTGAGGTAAGCGTCCATGCGATCGTTCTTGGCCTCGTACTCCCCGCTGAATTGATTGGCGACGAGCTGGGAGTCGCATTAAGCTCGGATTTTCTTCGCGCCGACCTCCTTTGCCAGGCGCAGGCCGGCAATCAGAGCTTCGTACTCTGCCTCGTTGTTTGACGCCGGGAAGGCCAGATGATATATCATGGTTTTTACCCTATTTAGGCCATGATATAAGTCCTTTTATAGAGTCTTTTCTTGTGTTTTGGAGTCTTTTAGAGTCTTTCACAGGTTATAGCACGTCTGGAGCTTAATTGGAATTATTGGAGCTTTTCTGGAGCATTCTGGAGCGAGACTGAAGTCTGATGACTAAGAGCCCGATCTGAGCACCGAGCATCGATCGATACCCCCTGGTATCGATCGACACTCATCAAGATTTCATGGGCCGCGACTAATTATGAAGTCTTGGAGAATTGCAAAAGCACCCAGAAGACTTTGATAATTACAAGAAGGCCCCAAATCGTGATTTAGGTTATAAATAGGATTTTACAGCCATTGTTTAGGCTATGCCTTTTTATGCTTTATTTTGCTTTAGTTTAAGAGAGATTTTGGTGAGAGACAAGTCTGGTTTCCCTTCGTCCGAGATCAGATCTCAAAACCTTGTTTCTCTTTCTGATTTAATATAAGAGTATTTATTCAACATGTTTATTAATTTAATATCCATGTCTGAGTAGATCACCTGTTAGGTTTAGGGTTTTCTCATAGGGATTTCTTTGAATGCTAGGTTGATTATCTGTTAGGATTCACTATCTGATTAGTTCTTCACCTTAGGTTGTTCTCAAGGCTACTTCTAGATTAGTCACCTAGAACTTAGATCTTAGGATAATTAATTAGGCACGAGAGTGCGATTAATTACCTGATAGAACCTTAGGTGAGCAAATTGATTATTCGCAAAGAGATTTGGTTTAATTGATTTGTGAACATATCAAACCTGATTTTAAAGCTGATTTAGACTTTAGGATTCGCAAAGAGATTTGGAATTTCTAGGATTTAGATTTAGATAGTTTTCGCAACGAGAGTTGGTTAATTATATTTTAGTGATTTGAGTTCTAGAACAGTGCTTAATCTGGATCCTGTTAGCTAACTTAGCTGCATTCATTGATTTCCTGAGAAATACCCTAAGCCTACATTCCCCCAATTGAATTTACAAACGTTTTACTTGCAACCCTGTTTTTCAATTACATCATCTGGTTTAGCTTGTTTCTGATCTATAGAATCTATTGAGTGATTCTTGAGTTCTTGTGTTCGACCCCTGATTTACTGCAGCAACTGCTTTAGTACTTTAGGGTATTAAATTGAGCAAATCAATTTTGGCGCCGTTGCCGGGGACTCAATTTGCCATTAGATTTTAGTTTAGAATTTCGACTAAGTTCGTCGGTATCGATCGATACTCTGTAGTATCGGTCGATACTCGTCGTCTTCTTTCGTTGGTATCGATCGACACCACTTGGTATCGATCGATACTCAACGTATTTTTCTGGTTACTTACGTGCTTTGCCTAGTGTTTTGTTTGCAGGTGTATGCCTGTTCGTGAAACCAGAAGCAACAAGAGCACACAGCTAGTTGAACTGTCATTGGAACAGCTAGCGTTTGTGGAACGCACAAACAGAAAGACCAAGCAAACATCAGGGATGAACAACCCAGTGGTTTTAAGAGCTGATGAAGCTGGAATTCTGAGAGACCAAGAGGGTCACGTGTGTAATGAGAGAGGGCAGCGACTTGATGAAGCTGGTAACATCGTTGTCCCTGCTGCGGTTGTTGAGATTATCGCGCCAGCTGGGCGCGCCAACGCAGGGAATGCTGTGGTTAATCGTGGAAGAACGATTGGTGAGTACAACAGGCCAGAGCAGTTTTTCGCCAATCGGTCAGCGATTCGTCCTCCTGCTTATGAGAGGAATGACTTCGAGCTGAAACCTGCTTACTACACTCTAGTAGGACAACATCTCTTCCATGGTCTTCCTCATGAACATCCAATGGACCATGTAGAGAAGTTCGAGGACTTGGTCACTAGCATCAAGAGCAATGGAGTGTCCTACGACTACCTCTTCTGCAAGCTCTTCCCCTACTCTCTGGGTGGAGAAGCTACTTACTGGCTGAGGCAGCTATCTCCTGGATCGCTAACTAATTGGGAGGACACCAAGAGAGCCTTCCTGATTAACTTCTACGATGATGGAAGATCTGAAGATCTGAGAAATAAAATCTCCCAATTTTCTCAAGGACCTACTGAGGCGTTCAAGGCTGCTTGGACAAGATTCAGATCGTATCAGAGAGATTGTCCACATCATGGATACTCTGATGTGCAACTGCTGGGTATCTTCTTCAGAGGAGTAGATTGGAGATATCAGATGGGTCTGGACTCTTCCAGCAATGGTAATTTCAACACCAGATATCCTGAGGATGCTATTGTGTTGATCGAGAACTTTGCCTCTAGTAGTAGCACCAAGAGCGCAGATTTCGAGCGCAAGAGGCTGGCTGGTAATCAGGATGGGTCGCAGATCGCTGAAGTGAAAGCTCAGCTGGATTCTATGCACAGTCTTCTGCTGGGAAAGACAACAAAGGCCGTCCACTTCGCTGCTGAGAATGAAGTGGAAGATGTTAACTACATTGGTGGTTCTGGTTTTCAGGGTCAGCGATTCGGATACAACTCCAATCGAAACTTCACCAACAATGCTCAGCAAGGAGGGTACCAATCCCCACCACCCAAAGCTCCTGAGAGTAAGATTGAGGCTATGCTTGAACACCTGGTTCAAGGGCAGGAGAAGATGACAGCCACCTTCAATGGTAAGATGGACACCATGTACACCGATTTGAGTGGAAGGATCGAGGCACTAAATACGAGCCACAGGATGCTGGAGACGCAAGTAGCTCAGACTGCAGCAAATTCCAAGGGAAAGGCGGTTCAATCACACAATGCACACGTCAATGCCATCAGCTTACGTGCAGGAAATCTCGAAGCCATTCCTGAAATCGCACAAGCATCGATCGATACTCCCCAGTATCGATCGATACCAGCCCAGACGTCTGCTAGAATGGATTCAATCACCCGTGTATCGATCGATACCCCATTGGTATCGGTCGATACTAAGGTGATTTCTGAGGAGACAACAGAGAGTTCTACTGTGGTGCCTAAGGTCGTTGCAGAACGAGTGTATGTAACCAGGATGCCTTATCCTATGATTCCTAAGCTGACAAGGGAGGAATGGGAGATTGCTAAACTACAGTATATGCTGGATAACCCGAACGTGGAGCTTCTTTCTGATGAAGATGTACTTGTCATGAACGATTCAAATCGCATGGCATCGATCGAGACCCTACCTGGTGTCGATCGATACCCCTCTCAGAACGGACCAGAAGTTATGAAAACACCTGAGGTGATCGGAGAAAGAGTTCGCAATTCACTACAACCGCGGAAATTGACACAGAGGGAAGACCCAGGGAAATTCGCTGTTCCATGCTCCATCTCAGGAGTTAATTTCAAAGAGTCTCTTGTCGACTCAGGGGCTAGTGTCAACGTCATCTCAAGGGCAATTGCAGAGCGGTTAGGAGCTGATATTCGATCACCAGAGGCATCTATCACATTCGCGAACAACTCCACCTCGCTTCCACACGGTACTATCCATGGTTTGCTGGTCAAAGTAGGAGACTGTCTAGTTCCTACTAATTTTCAGGTTGTAGAGATGGGTGCAATATCTCGTATGCCTATCCTTTTGGGACGACCGTTCATGGCTACTGCAGGCGCGATCATAGACACACCTAATAAGAGAATCTCTTTCTCTTACATTGACAGAGGGGTCTATTATGGTGTCATTCCCCCTAGGAGTGCTCCCACACATGTATCTAGCATCGAGGTTGTCACAGGAGAGTCGCTAGCGATTGATAATTTGGAAGAGCCTCCTGATGAGCCTACTGTCGCAGATGTTCCAGGTGAACCGCCCAGCACCCCCAAAGAAGTTGCCAAGAAAACTAAGGCAACAAAGAAGAAGGCCAAGAGCAACAAAGTTGAGAATCCCCATGTCACTTTGATACCTCAGAAGTGTAATGGAGATTCGATTGAGTACAAGGTCAAATGCAAAGGAGCCTTGAAGCCATTCTCTAAGGCAAGAGTCCTTCTTACTTCTGAGCTGAAAGAGAAAGGGCAGGAGTTTGTGGACAGCATGCTAAGCAGAACTTTGAAGCTAGTAATGTCAAGTGATGGAGCCTGTTTTGGTGCAAGCTCTCACTCTTATCCAGCCTGAAGGGCGTTACAGTCAAGCTATTGACGTTAAACGAGCGCTTGGTGGGAGGCAACCCACTGGTGAGTCTGTTTTTGATTCGTTTTTATTTTTATTTTCGTTTGTTTTGAGTCTGTGTCAGGATGAACAAGGAGCAACTCGAAATCGCCTAAGCATCGATCGATACCCCTATGGTATCGATCGACACCAATCGCGGATGAAAATTCACAAAGTCGATCTAAGCATGGTATCGATCGATACCATGCCGTGTGTCGATCGACACCGACTGTTCCAGAACGGTAATTTCTTGTTTCTCTTCGTTCTATCCTTTTTCTTTGTTTCTTTCACTGGCTCTAGGCTAGATAACACTGAGGACAGTGTTGTTCAAGTCTGGGGGAGGTGTCTGCTGACATTGTTTTCGTTTTTCTTAGAGTCAGTCGTTTTATCGAGTCAAAACTGTTTTATTGAGTCAAAATTTGTTGGAGATGATGATCCTGTGCTTGAACCTATTGATTTGATTTTGTTTTTGAGTGCACAGTGTTACAGGATCAGTTCTAGATCGACTAATGAAAAATCCAAAGGCTGACCAGTTGACTAGAAAACATCCATGTCTCCAGCAGAGTTCTTCTGAAGCCTGAGCCAAATTTTTGCACTTCATCAATGTGGTTAGTGTTCATAGAGCTTGATTCATCATTCATATCTGATAAAGGAACCCGTGTGTTTAGAATTATGGTATCTCTCTCCCCTGAAATAAGTTGATAGATTAAGAGCATAAAAGATTGAAATGATTTTCTTCTGAGTAGAGGGTTAGGAAAATTTCCAGCGATCCCATTATTCTACTTAAGAGGGGATGATCACACAAAGGATTGGAAGCGAGGCTAGGATTTTCCTATGATGCCATTATTCGCCTACATCCTTTGATACATAGAGAGGGAAGAACCGGGGATTTGGTGGCAAACACCATCAATACTCGCGTCTCCTACCTTGATATGTATATGCTAAGCTGAAAATAAAAAAAATAATAAGGATATAATAAGAAATAAGTCTGGAGGAGAGAAATTGATACAAAAAAGTGTGAAAAAGGGTGGTTCCTTTGTCAAGATATTGTCTGGTAAAGAGTCTAGAAGGTTCTTAAATATTAGCTGCAGAGATGAAACTGGCGATGAGGGCTTTACTTGAACAATGCTGTGGGATTTTGTGTGGAGTCTGGAAAAGCTGCAAATGTCTACGGAGAAGTACATGGTGGTTAGATCGAAAGCTGATCAGGTGACATTTGGGTACTTGGGAAAAGGGTCTTTTCGATGGTTCAGGAACAGGTGAGTCTCTACGTTTTCAAACCTCTTTTTCTGGTTTAGTCTTCTATTTGCTTGAGGGCAAGCAAAAGGCTAAGTCTGGGGGAGTTGATATATCATGGTTTTTACCCTATTTAGGCCATGATATAAGTCCTTTTATAGAGTCTTTTCTTGTGTTTTGGAGTCTTTTAGAGTCTTTCACAGGTTAAAGCACGTCTGGAGCTTAATTGGAATTATTGGAGCTTTTCTGGAGCATTCTGGAGCGAGACTGAAGTCTGATGACTAAGAGCCCGATCTGAGCACCGAGCATCGATCGATACCCCCTGGTATCGATCGACACTCATCAAGATTTCATGGGCCGCGACTAATTATGAAGTCTTGGAGAATTGCAAAAGCACCCAGAAGACTTTGATAATTACAAGAAGGCCCCAAATCGTGATTTAGGTTATAAATAGGATTTTACAGCCATTGTTTAGGCTATGCCTTTTTATGCTTTATTTTGCTTTAGTTTAAGAGAGATTTTGGTGAGAGACAAGTCTGGTTTCCCTTCGTCCGAGATCAGATCTCAAAACCTTGTTTCTCTTTCTGATTTAATATAAGAGTATTTATTCAACATGTTTATTAATTTAATATCCATGTCTGAGTAGATCACCTGTTAGGTTTAGGGTTTTCTCATAGGGATTTCTTTGAATGCTAGGTTGATTATCTGTTAGGATTCACTATCTGATTAGTTCTTCACCTTAGGTTGTTCTCAAGGCTACTTCTAGATTAGTCACCTAGAACTTAGATCTTAGGATAATTAATTAGGCACGAGAGTGCGATTAATTACCTGATAGAACCTTAGGTGAGCAAATTGATTATTCGCAAAGAGATTTGGTTTAATTGATTTGTGAACATATCAAACCTGATTTTAAAGCTGATTTAGACTTTAGGATTCGCAAAGAGATTTGGAATTTCTAGGATTTAGATTTAGATAGTTTTCGCAACGAGAGTTGGTTAATTATATTTTAGTGATTTGAGTTCTAGAACAGTGCTTAATCTGGATCCTGTTAGCTAACTTAGCTGCATTCATTGATTTCCTGAGAAATACCCTAAGCCTACATTCCCCCAATTGAATTTACAAACGTTTTACTTGCAACCCTGTTTTTCAATTACATCATCTGGTTTAGCTTGTTTCTGATCTATAGAATCTATTGAGTGATTCTTGAGTTCTTGTGTTCGACCCCTGATTTACTGCAGCAACTGCTTTAGTACTTTAGGGTATTAAATTGAGCATATCAATTTTGGCGCTTTGATCGGTCTGCAGGTCGGGTCCACGTTGAGCTCGTGGCTGCACGTGGCCGGGTCAATGCCGGGCATGTCGCCGGTTGACCAGGCGAAGGTGGAGACGCTCTGCCCCAGGAACTCGACCAGCTCTCGCTTGATGCTCTCGTCGAGGTCGGCTCTGATGCCAACGCAGCGGGCGGGGTCGCGTGGATCGATGTTGACCTGGGTGACGAGGTCCTCTCCCGGGAGATCCCGAGCGACTGTCTCACCGGGCTGATACGCGCTGACAGCCAAGCAGGCCGGCGCGGCGTGGCGCAGCTTATGCTCAATGGCGAAGCAGGCGCGAGAGACCCTCTGGTTACTCCTAAGAGTATACGTGCCGGCCTGGTTGGGGAACTTGAGGCACTGATGGTACGTCGACGTTACTGCCTTCATCGAGTGCAGCCAGGGGGTTCCGAGAATGATGTTGTAGATCGGGGTGGTATCAAAGACCACGAACTTGACGATTTTCATGACCCGACCTACGTAGACTGGCAATTCGATGGTGCCGATACCGTTGACGGTATCCCCGGCGAAGCCGGTTAGCGGGATGGAGTGCGGTTTGATCGCGGCTCCGTTCAGGTTCATCCTAGTTAGGGTGTCCTTGAAGATGAGATCGACCGAGCTGCCCGTATCGACAAGGACTCGGTTGACGTCGCAGTCGGCTACGCGGACTTGTACGACGAGGGGGTCATTGTGAGGCTGATGAACCCCGGCCGCGTCTGCCTCGGTGAAGCATATCCCCCTCCTGCTCGTGTCCTGCGCGTCGATCTCCGGCCCGGAGTGCCACTTCAGGGAGGCGTCGGTCTTCCTCTCATGACGCTTGATGGACCGCACTGAGTCATTGCATGAGAGGAGGCCTCCCATGATCATCCCTATCAGAGTTTGGGCCGGGGGAGGCGATATGCCCGTTTCCCGGTCTCGCTAGGGGGATCGTTGCCGACGATCGTCGTTTTGGGCGCGGTTGTAAGGCCTAGCCCGGTTGTCCTCGCGACCTCGGTTATCGCGGGGCTGCACTCGATCGCCGTCCCGGGCATGCGGACGCATCCGCTCTGGCACGCGGATTTCCCCCCGTTGAAATTGGTTCAGCAGGACCTCTTGGAGTGCGCGGCAGTGCGAGGTCGGGTGCCCCATTCGTCGGTGAAAGTCGCAGAAGGCCGACCTGTCGTACTGCTCGTCTGGTCGGGGCTCCCTATCGCTCGGATCGTCGGGACGCCGATCCTGCTGGTGGGGATCTCGCACGTACTTTTTCCAAGGCAACCCTGGCGCGGGGCTGGGGGGAAGTACGGGGTCGTGCAGATGGAGGCCGGCGGGCGGTCCGTTGACAAGGAATGCAGCGGCCTGCTTTCCTTTGCCGCGCTGATACTCGTCATCGTAGTGTTGACGAGGCTCCTGGTATCTTTCTTGGGGCCGCTCCTTCGGGACCGGGGCCCTGTGAGAGGCGCTGTTTCTCGACTCAGCCGCCTTCTCCTCCTCGAGCTCGACGAAGAGTCCAGCGCGGTGCAAGGCGTCTTCCAGCGAGCGCGGCCTGTTGAGCTTCATATCGTCCTTGAAGGCCGAATCAGCCCGCAGTCCCTTTCTCAGAGCGGGAAGCGCTGACTCGTCCGTCACGTTGATTTGGGAGGCCGTGGCCTTGAAGCGCTCTATGAAGGACCTGAGCGATTCCTTCGCTCCTTGGCTCATTGCCCAGAGGTCCGCGCTGGATGCGGACTGCCGGATGTAAATGGAGTAGTGCTCGAGGAAGATGGTCGACAGATCTCTGAAGCTGTCTATGGAGTGCGTCTTCAGCCGAGAGAACCATGTGAGGGCCGGGCCGGTGAGGTTCTCTACGAAGAGCTGGCAGTGCGCGGCTTCGCGCTCATCTGGGGAGAAGTGGGCGCGACCCATGGCGATGGTGAACGCCGTGAGATACTGGGCCGGGTCGGTGGTGCCTGCGTAGGGCTGGAGTTTGAGCTTCCCGAGGTGCTGGAGCGGTACGGAGGCGATCCGACGGGTGAACGGCGTGTTTTGCGTCTCTCTGAGGACGCGATCTATTTCCGGGGCCGCGCTGGTGGCCTGATGGATTTTGGAGGACATCACGCGGATTGTCTCCTTCATGGCCTCGAATTCGGCGTTCCTGGAACGCTCCGAGCTGGATCGGAGATGGTGGGCTTCGTCGCCCGGGTTGCTGCCTACGGCCGGGGCGAAACTTCCGCCCGGGCCTTCGGATCCTGACGGTGAGTCGCCGGGCCGGTTTATCCGGATGCGCGGGGTTTCTTCCCGAGAGGCCGGCTCTCTGAGATGGACGTCCGGGGAGCCGGTGTTGTCTGACCGGCCACGGGAGGCTCCTAGCGTGGCGAACCGTTGGTCGGTAGCTCGCGTCAGCTCATCTATTCTGGCGAGCAGGGTCTGCATTACGGCGGACAGCGTGGGCTGGTCCTCCGATGCTCGGGGCGTGTTGTGGGAAGCGGAGCCATCGGAAGGAGCAGGCGTCGGAGCCGGGGGCGGAGCCCTAAAGAACTGCTCTCGAGGAATTGGTTGGTTGGTAGCTGCTTGGACTGACGGCGGAGCGGCCGCTGTTGCTCGAGCTGTCGGCGGGGCCGTTGACTGGGCCTGGGCCGTTGTTTGGGCCGAGGTCTCATGGTCTGACAACACTCTCGGGGGCGGAATTGCCATCGTTGCTTCGGTTGCGGTGGTGGTTGAACTGCTCCTTGCGTATAGAAGAATCTCTAAATCCCCTCCCTCTAGCGCCAATTGTTGATCCCGGGGATCACTAAGTGTGTTTAAGGAATCGATTAGGGAGAGAGAGGCGAGATTTTCGTTAATTAGAGCTAGTTAACCACAATCGAAGGCAGGTCGGGAATATTTTTTGGGCAGGCCGTGGGCCGTGTTCTTTTATTGATGATAAGTGAAGTGAACAATTTAGAGTTACGAACTGGTTCCGAAGGACGACCAGTTCGGTGTTCTAAACTGCTGTCCTATTACAAAGAGAGAGAGAGAGAGAGGTCGGGTCGCTTGTGGTAGGTGAGATACAATTTTTTCTTCCCCTTCATTAATGACATCGAGGGGTATTTATACCGGCAGTTGACTTCCTGCTCCCCGGGATCTCGGGGCCACGTGGCGCCTTCGGCCTGTTTCGCGGGTAAGGTGGCCTAGGAGGCGTGTTCCGGCTTTCGGGGAGGGAGGTCATGATGAGCTCGGCGTGGCGTGTTGCAGAGCAGCGGACTGTTTCGCCAACTTTCCTCCACGTGTCCTTTTCTTCTTCGTCGACTCTGCAAGGTTGGTGGGACGTTGAGTCGAGGCCGTATCTCTACGTGGGTAGGGCACTGTGCTACCGGCTCCCACGTGCCTTATGCTCTTCCGACACTCCTGCTTTGGTGAGGTGTCAGGCCGGACCCGAGGTGCGTCCTAGGGATCTCGGGAGCTAGGGAGCTCGGGAGCCCGGGAGCTCGGGTGCCTTCAGGCCGTCAGCCGAGCTGAAGAGGGATTTTTCCTAAGATGGGCCTAACTAATTGGGGGTGCTAGGCCCACCTCCAACAATATTTATACAAGTGAGGTAGTGACTTATGTAGTAAGTGGGGCGGCTTAATATTGTAAGTGGGTCGTTGAGTGGATGGATTAATTATTCTATTCTCAACACTCCCCCTTAATTATCCATCACTAATGTATTACGTACTGTCTCATTACAAACCTTTTCATGTTTTCATGGAAAAACTCAATGGGATAAAAATCATGATAAGAAGAAAAGAGTGCAGTCTCTCCCTCGAAACAATCGATATACTCTCTTCTCTATAGATCACGTAGACGACGCATTCCGATACTTTGAATATGCTTCTTAAATGTTGTAGTAGGAAGCGCCTTGGTAAATAAATCTGCTGCGTTGTCACTTGAGCGAATATATCGGATATCCACTTTTTGATTTTTCTTGAGTTCTTGAGTGTAAGAGAAAAATCTTGGAGGGATGTGTTTTGTTCTGTCGCTCTTGATATAGCTTTCTGTTGTCTGGGCAACGCATGCAGCGTTATCTTCATACAAGATTGTTGGTTCTTTGCTGGTGATTATTCCGGTGGCTTCTTGAATGTGTTGAGTGATGGATCTGAGCCATACACATTCTCTACATGCTTCATGAAGCGCAATAATTTCTGCATGATTTGAAGAAGTGGCAATCAAAGTTTGTTTTTGTGATCGCCATGAGATTGCAGTTCCTCCAATGGTGAAAACATATCCATTTTGCGACCGGGATTTATGCGGATCTGATAAATATTCTGCATCTGCAAAACCAACTAAACCAAATTTGGGATTTCGAGGATAAAATAATCCCAAATCAATCGTTCTTTGAAGATAACGAAATATATGTTTTATCCCATTCCAATGTCTGCGCGTATGTGACGAACTATATCTTGCAAGTAGATTTGTAGCAAATGCTATATCCGGTCGGGTACAATTTGCAAGATACATAAGTCCTCCTATAGCGTTCATATAAGGTACTTCATGACCTAACTCTTTCTCGTTATCTGCACGAGGTCGGAATTGATCTTTTTCAACAATGAGCGATCTATTAACCATCGGGGTACTCAATGGATTCGCTTTATCCATATAAAAATGTTGTAAGATCCTTTTGGTATAATTTGATTGATGCACAAATACTCCATCTCGGAGGTGCTCTATCTGGAGTCCAAGACAAAATTTTGTCTGTCCGAGATCGTTCATTTCGAACTCTTCTTTCATATGAGTTCTTACATCATCAATTTCTTTGGATACAGAGAATGAGAAAATTCCATCATTATCTTCTATTTCATATCTATCCCATAATTTTTCGTCTTGGGCATAGTTAATGGAAATCTCATATTTTTTTGTATCATGTTCATCTTCTAGATGAATCTCTTTATGTGGTTCTCTTTCCACATTTTCATGTATGTCTTCTTAACATTTTTCTTTATGTGGTTTCTTCTGAAACCTTTTAACAAATGTCTTCGGGACATTTTTCTCTATATGGTCCTTTTGGAACCTTTTCACAAATATATATCCAAACTCTTTAATCCCATTGTATTATACTACTCGCGATAACTCTTCAAGAGTTTTGATGATCATCATTCTTTAATTCGATCGAGTAGTGTTCCCGGGAACATAATTATGATATTATTAATTATTCAGGGATTAATTTCTCTAGAGGTTAAATCCATCATGGATTGAATTCTTCAAGAATTTTTCACATAGAGTCGCAATACAAGACATTTTGTTCATTCCTCTTTTTAGACAAATAAATACTCTTTTGATATTTGGACTTTTGGTCCAAAATGTTCTCTTTCTTCAAAAGAGCTTAATATAGACTTGATTGCCTCTTTTTACTTTTTGGCCAAACATTTTTCTTTCTACACTCATCCATAGAGGTAGATTCATGATCCTCATTAATTACATCTCGCATGCTATATTATTTAGACAAGTATATTGTCTCTGGTTCCACTTTTTCCGTAATGACATGGTTAATCGAGATCTCTTTATCATTATCATCAATTTCATTTAGGTACCTGATTATATTATTAACCATATCAACGATCTCTTCAAGAGATTAATCCTCTTTCCAACAAACATGAGGATTTTATATTTGGAACCAAAGTAGTCTATCACGTTTCTTACGTGTCATAGACTCATATAGACCGTCCTTCAGGGACATCTATTTTTCAGCGGAACTCAGTTGGGATATGAGATTTTTTTTTTCACTCATTATGAACTTCATGTTCATATTCATTAGGATCCATAATAATAATTAATTTCATGAAATCTCATCCATCAACTGTTTACTGCATGCAAAACTGCATGTTCTATGCTATTACATGGAGATCATATATCACCATAATTGGTTTTGAAATCCCTTGGATTTGGTTTACTTTAAGCTCATTTTTAGTGTGAACATGAACTTCTGGATGTTCAACTTACTTTTGATGTGGGATTCTTTAATTCTCCCCCTCGAGATGATGACGTTTTTCAGGTCCATCCATCTCGAATTGAATCACACTCAATGACCAACACCATATCCTTTTAACCCATTTGGGTCAGGTATTATGCATCAAATCCTTTTGATATAGGACTCTTAATACCCCTTTTCAAGATGATGGTTTTCTTTTCCATTCATCTTTGACCGATTTTCAGTTTGTATCGGTTATGCTCGGGGTATAATTCGGGAGATTGATTAAAGAAACTAAACTATTATATCCAATGAGCTTCAACCAAAAAAATTGGTGATTCATCCATAGATACTTTTCACGATGGCTTCATTTAATGTTTTCTTGATGACATGCAATAGTTAAAAAAACTTCTAGTTTTTCAACATATATTCTCAATGATCTTATATATCATTGGAAGTACCGGGATGGCTTTAACCGGTTTATTCAATTAGTAAACTTCAGGTTTACTATTATATATACCTTTGCCATCTTTTGCTTTGTATCATTATCACATATATGCATGTGTCCATCGTGTGCTCTTCTTGAGCATTTTTCTCTTTAAGAGCATTTAGTTTTTTCAGAAGCATCTAAAGCGTATTCAGGGAATTGCGCTTTCAACCTGATTATTTGGGCAATAAATTTTGAGAAAGCCGTATTTCGTGTTGTCAATAGACACACATTTGATGTTGGAATATAATCCGGAGGATAATGATGGTAATTCCTCTAATATAACTTTCCTTCCTGGATAATCCAGCAGATTTTTTTTTTTTTTTTTTTTTTTTTAAATTTAGAGAGGATAAGTACCTTTTATCTTTTTAAATTTCTAGTTTTAAACTTTTTCTTCGGATATTCCTTATCCTTTAAGAGAAGGATATTTACAGTTTAAATTTCTTCTTCGGATATTCTTTATCCTTTAAGAGAAGGATATTTCCAGTTTAAACTTCTTCTTCGGATATTCTTTATCCTTTAAGAGAAGGATATTTCCAGTTTAAACTTCTTCTTCGGATATTCTTTATCCTTTAAACGAAGGATATTGTCCTTGTTTGTTCGAGAAAACTTTTCGCGGAATCGCTTGACAAGCGTTCGCAAAAACCGTTTCGAGAACACTTTGCGGAAACACTAAAGAGGGATCGCAAATCTTTTACTGTTTAACAACAAAGTGAGTAATACAATTCCGTGATTCTTTTTTTATTTTTATTTTATTTTTTATTTTTAAAAGAAAACCGCTTTGAAATTGTTTTAAGCAAGTTGACAAATTCTCAATCCGATTTTAGCGATAGGCTAGAAGCGGATTTATTGAATTAAGATAGTACTTATTTTACAACACACTTTTATAAAAAAAAATAACACAAATTTATGTTAAAAAAACTAATTTTAGTCAACTTGTTGGGCTTTGATATCCTCAGGGTCAACGAGGAAATCAGAAAGATCGAGATGTGCATCATTATCAATCCCATCGAAAGAGGGTCCGGATTCATCAGAGATGAAGTTGGTTTCACCATCATTTTCTTTTCCCTTTTGGGACTTTTGATATAGATCGGCCAAATGCCTTGGTGTACGACATGTATTGGACCAATGTCTTTTCATGCCAGTAGCAAGCTGTTTCATAATGCTTTTCCACAGTTTTACCAACTTTATTTTCTTGATAATTTTTGTCAATTCTCCCGGTGTTGAAATTATTAAAATAAAATCTTCTTCCTTGGCTTCGACCACGCCCACGACCACGACCAAGTCCTCGACCACGGCCACGACTACGGCCTCTACTGGGTCCATGTCGTTGCCAATTATTGTAACTGGATGCTACAACATTCGCTTCTGGGAATGGAGCAGATCCAGTTGGACGAGTCTGATGGTTCAGCATCACAAGCTCATTATTTTGTTCAGCAACAAGAAGAGTTTGCATGAACTATGAGTAAAGAGTATACTTTTTTGCTCGGTATTGTTGCTGCAGGATTACATTTCCAGGATGAAATGTTTGGAGTGTTTTTTTTGATCATATCATAATCGTTTACTTTTTCTCCACATAACATCATCCTGGAAGTAATTCCGAACAAAGCGGAATTATATTCTCCCATACTTTTGTAATCCTGGAATCGTAGATTAAGCCACTCATATTTGGCTTTTGGTAAGATCACATATTTTTTGTGATCAAACATATCTTTGAGCGATTTCCATAGATCCGCAGGATCTTATTTTGTGATGTATTGGTCTTTTAGACCATCATGGATGTGATGGCACATAAATATCATAGATTGTGTCTTTTTCTCATCTGATGTCGTTTTTAACGCATCGATGGTATCAAGGAGGGTTTTCCCTCTCAAATGCATCTTTACTGCTAATGCCCATGTCATATAATTATTTTCGGAAATATCAAAGGCATTAATCTCGAGCTTTGCCAAGTTTGACATGATTACTGTAAACATAAATTAACATCTTATTAATCATAAATTTAAATAAGATAATGCTATTTTAATAAATACATATCAAATTAAAACTTAGGAGGTGATTTTTAGTGAAGGTGTTATATTTTTAGTGAAAAGAATGAATGAAATATAAGTATATTTATAGGTTGAAAATACTGTTTACTAGCCGTTTATAACCTTTGGAAATGGCGAAAAATCGATATATAATTTTCTTTGATAATCAATCAGATAAATTTACCAGTTTTTAGATCAATATGTTATATACAGGCGGCCGAGCCTCCTTATATAATAACCATAATAAACAAAATAATTAACGGCAATATTGTGGTGACAGAATTATCTACATTTAAGCAGTAAATAAATTTTGTGGCGTCTGAGACGTCCACTATAATATTAACAGAAAATAAATAAATCATGGTGACTAAAGTCATCCATTTAAATTATTACGAAAATTAATAATGGGGCGGCCGAACAGCGCTCCGATAATAATAACTGTAAAATTGTTTTTTGTCTTCTAGACAAAATTGAAAATGTATTCATGACATTCATTTTATGGAGGCAGAGCCTGCCATATGATATGAGGAGACATAGTCTCATATGATCATGATCGTGAAGGCTTAACCTTTCATAACGATCGGTTCGGGGAAGGCAACGCCTATCACTTCGAAAATGATATATAAACGTAAAAATATTGAACATAAATTAAACCTTACGTTTTTCGGTATATGAACGGATTGGTTAGAGTCTCGTGCTGATAACGTGTTATAAAACTATGATATAATATGGTGGGATATATATATATATATATGTGTTGAGCGTATTAGAGGGAGAGAGAGAATATGTTTCTCTTATTACTTGTGTGTGTTGAATCATTTACAAGCATCACATATTTATACAAGTGAGGTAGTGACTTATGTAGTAAGTGGGGCGGCTTAATATTGTAAGTGGGTCGTTGAGTGGATGGATTAATTATTCTATTCTCAACACATCCCACATATATAGGGTTTGAATGATTTGGACTTTATAGGAGCAAGTGGGCTTCCCACATATATAGGGTTTGAAAGGTTTAGAGGAGTAAATGAACTAGTGGTTGTTCGACTCTACTTGTTTCTATATGTAGTGTTGGGTTATTGTACCGGTCCGTTATAGTCCAGATGACAAAAAATGGTTTTCCCACAACCATCCATAATGCTACATTTGCATATTATAGTTACACTTGTTTGACACTAAGTCATTAATCATCGAAATCAATTTAATTTAAATTTATAATGTTTTAAATTCTTTAAAATCAATTTTTTTTATGTCTATTTGTTTTGGTGAATAAAAACTGAAGATGCAGCTTTTGAAATAGTTTTTGTACCAGTTGAAGTAGTTCAGGAAATGATATAAAATGATACAAGGGAGTACTGCTAGGTGACTGATGACGAGGATCATAAGTCGTGAGCTGGATTGGACCTCTAGATTGGGTTTAGTAGCTGACATGGACGAAGCAAGATGTGGTAGCTAAGCTGGACGTATCTTGGAGAGGATATTGCAACTTTGAGGAGATTCTTTATACTATACTCTATTTTTGCCTATAAACTCTATTTTTAGAATAAAACCATCTCCAATGTTACTCTATATCTTATTCTAAAAATAGAGAAATGAACAGTGTTACTCTATATTTGAGTAACACTGTTCATTTCTCTATTTTTAGAGTATAATATTTTTATTTACAAAATAATCCTCTAGTTTTTATATCTTTTCATTTTGTACCTAAACAAAATGATGTTGCAAATAATATTGCACTTAATTAAAATCATATTAACAATAACTATTTATATACTCATTTTAACTTTAAAATGCAGCAACAATGTATATTAAATTAAAATAAATACAATGAGATAACAAACAATAAAATTAAAAATAAATAATTGATACTAAAAATTAAAGATAAAAATCTCAAAATAATTGCCGTTAAAAAATGGTCCACCATAGTGAAAACTATTCATGAACCAAGGGGTCTTATGAAAAAATATTTTTCTTCGGAATTCTCCAATCACGTTTGCAATTGTGAAAGGACCGGCTCGTTTTTGGAAAAAAAAATGTAATACATGACATAATAACTACATGTATAATTTTATATAATATGATAATCGATGATGAGCGTGATCTCAATGCACCAATTGAAGTACACTAATTGTGATGCTTAAACAAAAATGTATTAGTTGTTTATTTTTCAATTTATCTGGTGTAATGAACTTTTATAATAAATCAAGTTTTAAGAATATGCTTATTTTGAACTACTGTTAAAAAATAAAATAGATATAAGAATTTTAAATTTTTATAAGTAAAGTGTCTTGTAAGTAATTAATACTAAAGAAACAAATAATATATTTGGATTATTTATTTATAGAGTCAAATATAGAGGTGACCATTGGAGTAAATATTTTCTCTATTTTTAGAGAACTCTATATTTAGAGTGAAATATAGAGTCAACCATTGGAGATGCCCTTAGAAATAGAAAAAGAGAATATTACATATCCTTGGAGATTTGCCTTTATCTCCAAGGAGGAATTCGACTAGGGTTAATCTTTTACCTATTGTGTATAAATAAGTGTGTTTAAGTGTTGTATGCACTCATCACAATGAGAAAGAATTCTTAGCAAAAAGGGTTTTGAGTTTCTAAAAAACCAAAAGCTAAGAGGCTAAGGGGTTCTTCTTGAGAGGTTCATGGATCGTGTATAGATCCTTGAACGTGTGAGGCTATTTAGACAAGTCAAGGTGTGTCATGAGCTTGTCATAGATCGTTTTAGGTGAAACTTGTAAGTGCACTTAAAAAATTGGCTAATTATATATTTTTGTAGAAAAATCCCATATGTCAGATTGTTTTTACAGTTTCTGTTGCGATATCTCTTGTGTTTATAAACACAACGAGGATGATCGGGGATGATGGGAAAAAAATATGTATATTTTTACAAAATTTTATTTATTATACTAAAACAAAAATATTTGTAACTACTAATTCGTTGTGTTATGATTTATTTGGAAAATGAACTTTGAATTTTAATTTTAACAATATAATGTTACGATATTAATTTTTAAAATTATATAATATTTATATTGAGTTTGTGTCTATTTTATATTAAAATAAACGTTTTGGGTCAACCAATCAAATATATCTTGCAAGCGCATTCGCTTCTAAGTTCTAACTATTATCTGTTGTTTGAATAACTCAATTAACACTTAAAATCGCAAGACACTCTTGCAAACTCTCAAATCCACATCCGAAGCCATAGAGCATCTGCAGCCGTTAGGCCATCTCCAACCATATACCAAAATACCAAATTTGGTGTTGATTCTTCTCCAATGATACACCAAATCTTGCACCAAACATTAAAATATATATTTTTATTTACTAATATAATTTAATTTTTATTAACTAGTTAATTAAATTTTATAGTTTGGCCATTTGGGTACCGTTCGGATTCTGATTCGTATCAGTTTTTGGATTTTGATATTTCAGTACTAGAGATGTAGGATCTATTCTGATAATTTAGAATTTCACAAAATATTGTTATTGATATACAAAATGATTAAGATTAAAAATACATAATAAAATTCAATAAAACATTCCAACATAGAATTACTAAATTAAAACAAAAAACATTAAAAAATAATGAAGATACCCGATTTCAAGAATTCTTAGCTCGACAAAAAAAATCAAAGACCGAGAAACTCATATTGAACTTCGAAATGCATTAATTGAACACGTGTGGTCTAAATATATTAATTCTGAGAATTAGTACAATATAATTTATTTTCCGGTATTTTCATTTTATCGATTTAAAATTTTTTTTTATCGAATGTAATGTTATATCGAATTTGAAGTTAATTTATTTTATGATTAATTATTATTTATCATAATTATTTAAAAATAAAGAATTTTTTTAAATTTAATAATATAACAATAAAAGTTATTTTTTTGGTGTGAGATTTGGTGTCGTGTTGGAGATGAAATAAAACACTATTCACTTTAACACCAAATTTGATACTATTCACCGCACCAAATTTGGTGCTATGGTTGGAGATGGCCTTAGACACCTAAAGGGTGTCTCAAAAAAAAAATTATTATTATTATTATTTTTTAAATTAAATAATGAAATTAAAAAAAAAAATTTGGACCAGTATCAGCATGCCACGTCAGCGCGAGGATGTTTCAGTTTTTGTTCAGAGTGTCTCGTATGAGATACAGTCTCTCTCTCTCCTTCTCTCTTTTTTTCTTTTTCAATTTTTTTTTAATTTTTTTAATAGACGGTGTCTCGATGCGGATGCTCTAAATGTATTCTATAAGACATTTTACAATTTATTATACACTCTTATTATTACACTATTTATTCAACACACTCATTATTACACGCATTCACAACTTAGACCATCTCCGATAGAAAGAAAAATTTCACATCCTATATTCTCTCCACATCATTTTATTCTCCCTCCACATCATTTCATTTTTTCAATTCACACTCAACTCCACAATAGAAAAACAAATCATTTTTTCTTTCCTCTAACTCATTTTTTCTTTCCTCCACATCACTCTATCATATAAAATTCATTATATTTATTTATTTTATCTTTATTATTTTATATATGTTATACATTTTATAAATACTATTACTACTAATATATTAATAATCACACAAAATATTTTTTATAATGTAAAAAAATGATATATAATATTTTGTTTTAATTAGAGTTGATTAATATTTAAAAATATATTATTTTAATGATTCAAATAATATATTCATTTTCTAAATAAATAAACAACACTCGTTATTATTAATAAAGACAAACCAAACATAATTTGAGGGGTTGGAAAACCATAATTTGCTAGGAAATTGTAATTGCGAGATGGATCCATAAGGATGTTGAAAATTGAAAAAAAAAATACGAAAGAGAGTGATAATGTAGGAGAAGAAATGAAAAGAGTGTTAAATCTTGAAAAAAAAATTGATGTCCAAATGGTATAAACCTAGGCTCTATTTATAGATCTTAAAAAATAAAAAATAATGGTGTAATATTTTTTTATATATCAATTATTGGGTAAAAATAGCATTTAAAAAGAATTGGTAAAAGAACAAAAAAAGAAAGCAGCGAGCGAATCACAAACTGCCACATTAGAATTGATGTGGGACAGACAGAATTTCATGGAAGATAAGATTTGCCTTTGTCCATTGACTTGACATTTTACCTTTTGAATTTGTCTTCTTATTAAATGAAAATACACTCCATTTCCCTTGCTATTGCACTTGGTCTTAGTTGAATCCAATTTCGGATATGAAGCACGTGAAAGAAACGCGTTATCTGTGCGCGTAGGGTAATGAGCAAAATGTTTTGGTGGGACCCGATGTACTACTGAGAGAAGCATATGAGAAACGAGGACTTCTATGGGCTCCATATTGTTGGGCCGAATAAACGTTTTGCGTTGTATTTACGTTCTTTTGGATTTTATTTTATTCTTGTATACCTTTTTTGGTTTACGTGTTAGGTAAACTGTATTTTCATTACCTACAATAACACATACATCAAATAAAAAAAATTGTCAAAATTGTTTGTGGTAATCTACGAGGTATGGTGGGAGAAAAACTACCACCTTCATGGCAACAACCACCGTTCACAGATTCCTTATTATGGAGTTCTTTATATTTTGGGCTTAGCCACTAAAATTGGCTTATGTAATTGGTGAGTACTTTTGCTACTTTTAATTTTAATGCAATAAAAAGTTCAAACAAAAAATTGTTTGTGGTACAATTTGTGAGGGGGAAAAAACAATAGTGATTAGGCAGAAATTTGGTTTCGTGTCGCTCTGCGAATAATATTTAGTTGTATATATTATATATTAAGAAAACATAATTAAAAAAAAAAAAAAAAAGAATGCATCAAATTAATGGTGAATAATTTTGCATCAAGGTAATTTGGTGAATAATCTCGAAATTAGAAATGTGTGCACCTAAAAGCTAATGATTGATTACTTAAAATGTAATGCAACAAGAAGAGTCAATATCGGATTTGAAAGAGATGGACCATATAAAACAATGAATAACACTAGAGGAAACTGCGATGAAATTTCACATTGTATTTGTCTTTTATCCTCAGGGTCAACGAGGAAATCAGAAAGATCGAAATGTGCATCATTATCAATCCCATCGAAAAAGGGTTCGGATTCATCAGAGATGAAGTTGGTTTCACCATCATTTTCTTTTCCCTTTTGGGACTTTTGATATAGATCGGCCAAATGCCTTGGTGTACGACTTGTATTGGACCAATGTCTTTTCATGCCAGTAGCAAGCTGTTTCATAATGCTTTTCCACAGTTTTACCAACTTTATTTTCTTGATAATTTTTGTCAATTCTCCCGGTGTTGAAATTATTAAAATAAAATCTTCTTCCTTGGCTTCGACCACGCCCACGACCACGACCAAGTCCTCGACCACGGCCACGACTACGGCCTCTACTGGGTCCATGTCGTTGCCAATTATTGTAACTGGATGCTACAACATTCGCTTCTGGGAATGGAGCAGATCCAGTTGGACGAGTCTGATGGTTCAGCATCACAAGCTCATTATTTTGTTCAGCAACAAGAAGAGTTTGCATGAACTATGAGTAAAGAGTATACTCTTTTGCTCGGTATTGTTGCTGCAGGATTACATTTCCAGGATGAAATGTTTGGAGTGTTTTTTTTGATCATATCATAATCGTTTACTTTTTCTCCACATAACATCATCCTGGAAGTAATTCCGAACAAAGCGGAATTATATTCTCCCATACTTTTGTAATCCTGGAATCGTAGATTAAGCCACTCATATTTGGCTTTTGGTAAGATCACATATTTTTTGTGATCAAACATATCTTTGAGCGATTTCCATAGATCCGCAGGATCTTATTTTGTGATGTATTGGTCTTTTAGACCATCATGGATGTGATGGCACATAAATATCATAGATTGTGTCTTTTTCTCATCTGATGTCGTTTTTAACGCATCGATGGTATCAAGGAGGGTTTTCCCTCTCAAATGCATCTTTACTGCTAATGCCCATGTCATATAATTATTTTCGGAAATATCAAAGGCATTAATCTCGAGCTTTGCCAAGTTTGACATGATTACTGTAAACATAAATTAACATCTTATTAATCATAAATTTAAATAAGATAATGCTATTTTAATAAATACATATCAAATTAAAACTTAGGAGGTGATTTTTAGTGAAGGTGTTATATTTTTAGTGAAAAGAATGAATGAAATATAAGTATATTTATAGGTTGAAAATACTGTTTACTAGCCGTTTATAACCTTTGGAAATGGCGAAAAATCGATATATAATTTTCTTTGATAATCAATCAGATAAATTTACCAGTTTTTAGATCAATATGTTATATACAGGCGGCCGAGCCTCCTTATATAATAACCATAATAAACAAAATAATTAACGGCAATATTGTGGTGACAGAATTATCTACATTTAAGCAGTAAATAAATTTTGTGGCGTCTGAGACGTCCACTATAATATTAACAGAAAATAAATAAATCATGGTGACTAAAGTCATCCATTTAAATTATTACGAAAATTAATAATGGGGCGGCCGAACAGCGCTCCGATAATAATAACTGTAAAATTGTTTTTTGTCTTCTAGACAAAATTGAAAATGTATTCATGACATTCATTTTATGGAGGCAGAGCCTGCCATATGATATGAGGAGACATAGTCTCATATGATCATGATCGTGAAGGCTTAACCTTTCATAACGATCGGTTCGGGGAAGGCAACGCCTATCACTTCGAAAATGATATATAAACGTAAAAATATTGAACATAAATTAAACCTTACGTTTTTCGGTATATGAACGGATTGGTTAGAGTCTCGTGCTGATAACGTGTTATAAAACTATGATATAATATGGTGGGATATATATATATATATATATATATATATATATATATGTGTTGAGCGTATTAGAGGGAGAGAGAGAATATGTTTCTCTTATTACTTGTGTGTGTTGAATCATTTACAAGCATCACATATTTATACAAGTGAGGTAGTGACTTATGTAGTAAGTGGGGCGGCTTAATATTGTAAGTGGGTCGTTGAGTGGATGGATTAATTATTCTATTCTCAACACATCCCACATATATAGGGTTTGAATGATTTGGACTTTATAGGAGCAAGTGGGCTTCCCACATATATAGGGTTTGAAAGGTTTAGAGGAGTAAATGAACTAGTGGTTGTTCGACTCTACTTGTTTCTATATGTAGTGTTGGGTTATTGTACCGGTCCGTTATAGTCCAGATGACAAAAAATGGTTTTCCCACAACCATCCATAATGCTACATTTGCATATTATAGTTACACTTGTTTGACACTAAGTCATTAATCATCGAAATCAATTTAATTTAAATTTATAATGTTTTAAATTCTTTAAAATCAATTTTTTTTATGTCTATTTGTTTTGGTGAATAAAAACTGAAGATGCAGCTTTTGAAATAGTTTTTGTACCAGTTGAAGTAGTTCAGGAAATGATATAAAATGATACAAGGGAGTACTGCTAGGTGACTGATGACGAGGATCATAAGTCGTGAGCTGGATTGGACCTCTAGATTGGGTTTAGTAGCTGACATGGACGAAGCAAGATGTGGTAGCTAAGCTGGACGTATCTTGGAGAGGATATTGCAACTTTGAGGAGATTCTTTATACTATACTCTATTTTTGCCTATAAACTCTATTTTTAGAATAAAACCATCTCCAATGTTACTCTATATCTTATTCTAAAAATAGAGAAATGAACAGTGTTACTCTATATTTGAGTAACACTGTTCATTTCTCTATTTTTAGAGTATAATATTTTTATTTACAAAATAATCCTCTAGTTTTTATATCTTTTCATTTTGTACCTAAACAAAATGATGTTGCAAATAATATTGCACTTAATTAAAATCATATTAACAATAACTATTTATATACTCATTTTAACTTTAAAATGCAGCAACAATGTATATTAAATTAAAATAAATACAATGAGATAACAAACAATAAAATTAAAAATAAATAATTGATACTAAAAATTAAAGATAAAAATCTCAAAATAATTGCCGTTAAAAAATGGTCCACCATAGTGAAAACTATTCATGAACCAAGGGGTCTTATGAAAAAATATTTTTCTTCGGAATTCTCCAATCACGTTTGCAATTGTGAAAGGACCGGCTCGTTTTTGGAAAAAAAAATGTAATACATGACATAATAACTACATGTATAATTTTATATAATATGATAATCGATGATGAGCGTGATCTCAATGCACCAATTGAAGTACACTAATTGTGATGCTTAAACAAAAATGTATTAGTTGTTTATTTTTCAATTTATCTGGTGTAATGAACTTTTATAATAAATCAAGTTTTAAGAATATGCTTATTTTGAACTACTGTTAAAAAATAAAATAGATATAAGAATTTTAAATTTTTATAAGTAAAGTGTCTTGTAAGTAATTAATACTAAAGAAACAAATAATATATTTGGATTATTTATTTATAGAGTCAAATATAGAGGTGACCATTGGAGTAAATATTTTCTCTATTTTTAGAGAACTCTATATTTAGAGTGAAATATAGAGTCAACCATTGGAGATGCCCTTAGAAATAGAAAAAGAGAATATTACATATCCTTGGAGATTTGCCTTTATCTCCAAGGAGGAATTCGACTAGGGTTAATCTTTTACCTATTGTGTATAAATAAGTGTGTTTAAGTGTTGTATGCACTCATCACAATGAGAAAGAATTCTTAGCAAAAAGGGTTTTGAGTTTCTAAAAAACCAAAAGCTAAGAGGCTAAGGGGTTCTTCTTGAGAGGTTCATGGATCGTGTATAGATCCTTGAACGTGTGAGGCTATTTAGACAAGTCAAGGTGTGTCATGAGCTTGTCATAGATCGTTTTAGGTGAAACTTGTAAGTGCACTTAAAAAATTGGCTAATTATATATTTTTGTAGAAAAATCCCATATGTCAGATTGTTTTTACAGTTTCTGTTGCGATATCTCTTGTGTTTATAAACACAACGAGGATGATCGGGGATGATGGGAAAAAAATATGTATATTTTTACAAAATTTTATTTATTATACTAAAACAAAAATATTTGTAACTACTAATTCGTTGTGTTATGATTTATTTGGAAAATGAACTTTGAATTTTAATTTTAACAATATAATGTTACGATATTAATTTTTAAAATTATATAATATTTATATTGAGTTTGTGTCTATTTTATATTAAAATAAACGTTTTGGGTCAACCAATCAAATATATCTTGCAAGCGCATTCGCTTCTAAGTTCTAACTATTATCTGTTGTTTGAATAACTCAATTAACACTTAAAATCGCAAGACACTCTTGCAAACTCTCAAATCCACATCCGAAGCCATAGAGCATCTGCAGCCGTTAGGCCATCTCCAACCATATACCAAAATACCAAATTTGGTGTTGATTCTTCTCCAATGATACACCAAATCTTGCACCAAACATTAAAATATATATTTTTATTTACTAATATAATTTAATTTTTATTAACTAGTTAATTAAATTTTATAGTTTGGCCATTTGGGTACCGTTCGGATTCTGATTCGTATCAGTTTTTGGATTTTGATATTTCAGTACTAGAGATGTAGGATCTATTCTGATAATTTAGAATTTCACAAAATATTGTTATTGATATACAAAATGATTAAGATTAAAAATACATAATAAAATTCAATAAAACATTCCAACATAGAATTACTAAATTAAAACAAAAAACATTAAAAAATAATGAAGATACCCGATTTCAAGAATTCTTAGCTCGACAAAAAAAATCAAAGACCGAGAAACTCATATTGAACTTCGAAATGCATTAATTGAACACGTGTGGTCTAAATATATTAATTCTGAGAATTAGTACAATATAATTTATTTTCCGGTATTTTCATTTTATCGATTTAAAATTTTTTTTTATCGAATGTAATGTTATATCGAATTTGAAGTTAATTTATTTTATGATTAATTATTATTTATCATAATTATTTAAAAATAAAGAATTTTTTTAAATTTAATAATATAACAATAAAAGTTATTTTTTTGGTGTGAGATTTGGTGTCGTGTTGGAGATGAAATAAAACACTATTCACTTTAACACCAAATTTGATACTATTCACCGCACCAAATTTGGTGCTATGGTTGGAGATGGCCTTAGACACCTAAAGGGTGTCTCAAAAAAAAAATTATTATTATTATTATTTTTTAAATTAAATAATGAAATTAAAAAAAAAAATTTGGACCAGTATCAGCATGCCACGTCAGCGCGAGGATGTTTCAGTTTTTGTTCAGAGTGTCTCGTATGAGATACAGTCTCTCTCTCTCCTTCTCTCTTTTTTTCTTTTTCAATTTTTTTTTAATTTTTTTAATAGACGGTGTCTCGATGCGGATGCTCTAAATGTATTCTATAAGACATTTTACAATTTATTATACACTCTTATTATTACACTATTTATTCAACACACTCATTATTACACGCATTCACAACTTAGACCATCTCCGATAGAAAGAAAAATTTCACATCCTATATTCTCTCCACATCATTTTATTCTCCCTCCACATCATTTCATTTTTTCAATTCACACTCAACTCCACAATAGAAAAACAAATCATTTTTTCTTTCCTCTAACTCATTTTTTCTTTCCTCCACATCACTCTATCATATAAAATTCATTATATTTATTTATTTTATCTTTATTATTTTATATATGTTATACATTTTATAAATACTATTACTACTAATATATTAATAATCACACAAAATATTTTTTATAATGTAAAAAAATGATATATAATATTTTGTTTTAATTAGAGTTGATTAATATTTAAAAATATATTATTTTAATGATTCAAATAATATATTCATTTTCTAAATAAATAAACAACACTCGTTATTATTAATAAAGACAAACCAAACATAATTTGAGGGGTTGGAAAACCATAATTTGCTAGGAAATTGTAATTGCGAGATGGATCCATAAGGATGTTGAAAATTGAAAAAAAAAATACGAAAGAGAGTGATAATGTAGGAGAAGAAATGAAAAGAGTGTTAAATCTTGAAAAAAAAATTGATGTCCAAATGGTATAAACCTAGGCTCTATTTATAGATCTTAAAAAATAAAAAATAATGGTGTAATATTTTTTTATATATCAATTATTGGGTAAAAATAGCATTTAAAAAGAATTGGTAAAAGAACAAAAAAAGAAAGCAGCGAGCGAATCACAAACCGCCACATTAGAATTGATGTGGGACAGACAGAATTTCATGGAAGATAAGATTTGCCTTTGTCCATTGACTTGACATTTTACCTTCTGAATTTGTCTTCTTATTAAATGAAAATACACTCCATTTCCCTTGCTATTGCACTTGGTCTTAGTTGAATCCAATTTCGGATATGAAGCACGTGAAAGAAACGCGTTATCTGTGCGCGTAGGGTAATGAGCAAAATGTTTTGGTGGGACCCGATGTACTACTGAGAGAAGCATATGAGAAACGAGGACTTCTATGGGCTCCATATTGTTGGGCCGAATAAACGTTTTGCGTTGTATTTACGTTCTTTTGGATTTTATTTTATTCTTGTATACCTTTTTTGGTTTACGTGTTAGGTAAACTGTATTTTCATTACCTACAATAACACATACATCAAATAAAAAAAATTGTCAAAATTGTTTGTGGTAATCTACGAGGTATGGTGGGAGAAAAACTACCACCTTCATGGCAACAACCACCGTTCACAGATTCCTTATTATGGAGTTCTTTATATTTTGGGCTTAGCCACTAAAATTGGCTTATGTAATTGGTGAGTACTTTTGCTACTTTTAATTTTAATGCAATAAAAAGTTCAAACAAAAAATTGTTTGTGGTACAATTTGTGAGGGGGAAAAAACAATAGTGATTAGGCAGAAATTTGGTTTCGTGTCGCTCTGCGAATAATATTTAGTTGTATATATTATATATTAAGAAAACATAATTAAAAAAAAAAAAAAAAAGAATGCATCAAATTAATGGTGAATAATTTTGCATCAAGGTAATTTGGTGAATAATCTCGAAATTAGAAATGTGTGCACCTAAAAGCTAATGATTGATTACTTAAAATGTAATGCAACAAGAAGAGTCAATATCGGATTTGAAAGAGATGGACCATATAAAACAATGAATAACACTAGAGGAAACTGCGATGAAATTTCACATTGTATTTGTCTTTTATCCTCCGGGTCAACGAGGAAATCAGAAAGATCGAGATGTGCATCATTATCAATCCCATCGAAAAAGGGTTCGGATTCATCAGAGATGAAGTTGGTTTCACCATCATTTTCTTTTCCCTTTTGGGACTTTTGATATAGATCGGCCAAATGCCTTGGTGTACGACTTGTATTGGACCAATGTCTTTTCATGCCAGTAGCAAGCTGTTTCATAATGCTTTTCCACAGTTTTACCAACTTTATTTTCTTGATAATTTTTGTCAATTCTCCCGGTGTTGAAATTATTAAAATAAAATCTTCTTCCTTGGCTTCGACCACGCCCACGACCACGACCAAGTCCTCGACCACGGCCACGACTACGGCCTCTACTGGGTCCATGTCGTTGCCAATTATTGTAACTGGATGCTACAACATTCGCTTCTGGGAATGGAGCAGATCCAGTTGGACGAGTCTGATGGTTCAGCATCACAAGCTCATTATTTTGTTCAGCAACAAGAAGAGTTTGCATGAACTATGAGTAAAGAGTATACTCTTTTGCTCGGTATTGTTGCTGCAGGATTACATTTCCAGGATGAAATGTTTGGAGTGTTTTTTTTTATCATATCATAATCGTTTACTTTTTCTCCACATAATATCATCCTGGAAGTAATTCCGAACAAAGCGGAATTATATTCTCCCATACTTTTGTAATCCTGGAATCGTAGATTAAGCCACTCATATTTGGCTTTTGGTAAGATCACATATTTTTTGTGATCAAACATATCTTTGAGCGATTTCCATAGATCCGCAGGATCTTATTTTGTGATGTATTGGTCTTTTAGACCATCATGGATGTGATGGCACATAAATATCATAGATTGTGTCTTTTTCTCATCTGATGTCGTTTTTAACGCATCGATGGTATCAAGGAGGGTTTTCCCTCTCAAATGCATCTTTACTGCTAATGCCCATGTCATATAATTATTTTCGGAAATATCAAAGGCATTAATCTCGAGCTTTGCCAAGTTTGACATGATTACTGTAAACATAAATTAACATCTTATTAATCATAAATTTAAATAAGATAATGCTATTTTAATAAATACATATCAAATTAAAACTTAGGAGGTGATTTTTAGTGAAGGTGTTATATTTTTAGTGAAAAGAATGAATGAAATATAAGTATATTTATAGGTTGAAAATACTGTTTACTAGCCGTTTATAACCTTTGGAAATGGCGAAAAATCGATATATAATTTTCTTTGATAATCAATCAGATAAATTTACCAGTTTTTAGATCAATATGTTATATACAGGCGGCCGAACCTCCTTATATAATAACCATAATAAACAAAATAATTAACGGCAATATTGTGGTGACAGAATTATCTACATTTAAGCAGTAAATAAATTTTGTGGCGTCTGAGACGTCCACTATAATATTAACAGAAAATAAATAAATCATGGTGACTAAAGTCATCCATTTAAATTATTACGAAAATTAATAATGGGGCGGCCGAACAGCGCTCCGATAATAATAACTGTAAAATTGTTTTTTGTCTTCTAGACAAAATTGAAAATGTATTCATGACATTCATTTTATGGAGGCAGAGCCTGCCATATGATATGAGGAGACATAGTCTCATATGATCATGATCGTGAAGGCTTAACCTTTCATAACGATCGGTTCGGGGAAGGCAACGCCTATCACTTCGAAAATGATATATAAATGTAAAAATATTGAACATAAATTAAACCTTACGTTTTTCGGTATATGAACGGATTGGTTAGAGTCTCGTGCTGATAACGTGTTATAAAACTATGATATAATATGGTGGGATATATATATATATATATATATGTGTTGAGCGTATTAGAGGGAGAGAGAGAATATGTTTCTCTTATTACTTGTGTGTGTTGAATCATTTACAAGCATCACATATTTATACAAGTGAGGTAGTGACTTATGTAGTAAGTGGGGCGGCTTAATATTGTAAGTGGGTCGTTGAGTGGATGGATTAATTATTCTATTCTCAACACATCCCACATATATAGGGTTTGAATGATTTGGACTTTATAGGAGCAAGTGGGCTTCCCACATATATAGGGTTTGAAAGGTTTAGAGGAGTAAATGAACTAGTGGTTGTTCGACTCTACTTGTTTCTATATGTAGTGTTGGGTTATTGTACCGGTCCGTTATAGTCCAGATGACAAAAAATGGTTTTCCCACAACCATCCATAATGCTACATTTGCATATTATAGTTACACTTGTTTGACACTAAGTCATTAATCATCGAAATCAATTTAATTTAAATTTATAATGTTTTAAATTCTTTAAAATCAATTTTTTTTTATGTCTATTTGTTTTGGTGAATAAAAACTGAAGATGCAGCTTTTGAAATAGTTTTTGTACCAGTTGAAGTAGTTCAGGAAATGATATAAAATGATACAAGGGAGTACTGCTAGGTGACTGATGACGAGGATCATAAGTCGTGAGCTGGATTGGACCTCTAGATTGGGTTTAGTAGCTGACATGGACGAAGCAAGATGTGGTAGCTAAGCTGGACGTATCTTGGAGAGGATATTGCAACTTTGAGGAGATTCTTTATACTATACTCTATTTTTGCCTATAAACTCTATTTTTAGAATAAAACCATCTCCAATGTTACTCTATATCTTATTCTAAAAATAGAGAAATGAACAGTGTTACTCTATATTTGAGTAACACTGTTCATTTCTCTATTTTTAGAGTATAATATTTTTATTTACAAAATAATCCTCTAGTTTTTATATCTTTTCATTTTGTACCTAAACAAAATGATGTTGCAAATAATATTGCACTTAATTAAAATCATATTAACAATAACTATTTATATACTCATTTTAACTTTAAAATGCAGCAACAATGTATATTAAATTAAAATAAATACAATGAGATAACAAACAATAAAATTAAAAATAAATAATTGATACTAAAAATTAAAGATAAAAATCTCAAAATAATTGCCGTTAAAAAATGGTCCACCATAGTGAAAACTATTCATGAACCAAGGGGTCTTAAGAAAAAATATTTTTCTTCGGAATTCTCCAATCACGTTTGCAATTGTGAAAGGACCGGCTCGTTTTTGGAAAAAAAAATGTAATACATGACATAATAACTACATGTATAATTTTATATAATATGATAATCGATGATGAACGTGATCTCAATGCACCAATTGAAGTACACTAATTGTGATGCTTAAACAAAAATGTATTAGTTGTTTATTTTTCAATTTATCTGGTGTGATGAACTTTTATAATAAATCAAGTTTTAAGAATATGCTTATTTTGAACTACTGCTAAAAAATAAAATAGATATAAGAATTTTAAATTTTTATAAGTAAAGTGTCTTGTAAGTAATTAATACTAAAGAAACAAATAATATATTTGGATTATTTATTTATAGAGTCAAATATAGAGGTGACCATTGGAGTACATATTTTCTCTATTTTTAGAGAACTCTATATTTAGAGTGAAATATAGAGTCAACCATTGGAGATGCCCTTAGAAATAGAAAAAGAGAATATTACATATCCTTGGAGATTTGCCTTTATCTCCAAGGAGGAATTCGACTAGGGTTAATCTTTTACCTATTGTGTATAAATAAGTGTGTTTAAGTGTTGTATGCACTCATCACAATGAGAAAGAATTCTTAGCAAAAAGGGTTTTGAGTTTCTAAAAAACCAAAAGCTAAGAGGCTAAGGGGTTCTTCTTGAGAGGTTCATGGATCGTGTATAGATCCTTGAACGTGTGAGGCTATTTAGACAAGTCAAGGTGTGTCATGAGCTTGTCATAGATCGTTTTAGGTGAAACTTGTAAGTGCACTTAAAAAATTGGCTAATTATATATTTTTGTAGAGAAATCCCATATGTCAGATTATTTTTACAGTTTCTGTTGCGATAACTCTTGTGTTTATAAAAACAACGAGGATGATGGGGGATGATGGGGAAAAAATATGTATATTTTTACAAAATTTTATTTATTATACTAAAACAAAAATATTTGTAACTACTAATTCGTTGTGTTATGATTTATTTGGAAAATGAACTTTGAATTTTAATTTTAACAATATAATGTTACGATATTAATTTTTAAAATTATATAATATTTATATTGAGTTTGTGTCTATTTTATATTAAAATAAACGTTTTGGGTCAACCAATCAAATATATCTTGCAAGCGCATTCGCTTCTAAGTTCTAACTATTATCTGTTGTTTGAATAACTCAATTAACACTTAAAATCGCAAGACACTCTTGCAAACTCTCAAATCCACATCCGAAGCCATAGAGCATCTGCAGCCGTTAGGCCATCTCCAACCATATACCAAAATAACAAATTTAATGTTGATTCTTCTCCAATGATACACCAAATTTTGCACCAAATTTTTTTTGGTGTTTTGTGAATAGTGTACAACACTATTCACTGCACCAAACATTAAAATATATATTTTTATTTACTAATATAATTTAATTTTTATTAACTAGTTAATTAAATTTTATAGTTTGGCCATTTGGGTACCGTTCGGATTCTGATTCATATCAGTTTTTGGATTTTGATATTTCAGTACTAGAGATGTAGGATCCATTCTGATAATTTAGAATTTCACAAAATATTGTTATTGATATACAAAATGATTAAGATTAAAAATACATAATAAAATTCAATAAAACATTCCAACATAGAATTACTAAATTAAAACAAAAAACATTAAAAAATAATGAAGATACCCGATTTCAAGAATTCTTAGCTCGACAAAAAAAAATCAAAGACCGGGAAACTCATATTGAACTTCGAAATGCATTAATTGAACACGTGTGGTCTAAATATATTAATTCTGAGAATTAGTACAATATAATTTATTTTCCGGTATTTTCATTTTATCGATTTTAACTTTTTTTTTATCGAATGTAATGTTATATCGAATTTGAAGTTAATTTATTTTATGATTAATTATTATTTATCATAATTATTTAAAAATAAAGAATTTTTTTAAATTTAATAATATAACAATAAAAGTTATTTTTTGGTGTGAGATTTGGTGTCGTGGTTGGAGATGAAATAAAACACTATTCACTTTTACACCAAATTTGATACTATTCACCGCACCAAATTTGGTGCTATGGTTGGAGATGGCCTTAGACACCTAAGGGGTGTCTCAAAAAAAATTATTATTATTATTATTTTTTAAATTAAATAATGAAATTAAAAAAAAAAATTTGGACCAGTATCAGCATGCCACGTCAGCGCGAGGATGTTTCAGTTTTTGTTCAGAGTGTCTCGTATGAGACACAGTCTCTCTCTCTCCTTCTCTCTTTCTTTCTTTTTCAATTTTTTTTTATTTTTTTAATAGACGGTGTCTCGATGCGGATGCTCTAAATGTATTCTATAAGACATTTTACAATTTATTATACACTCTCATTATTACACTATTTATTCAACACACTCATTATTACACGCATTCACAACTTAGACCATCTCCGATAGAAAGAAAAATTTCACATCCTATATTCTCTCCACATCACTTTATTCTCCCTCCACATTATTTCATTTTTTCAATTCACACTCAACTCCACAATAGAAAAACAAATCATTTTCTCTTTCTTCTAACTCATTTTTTCTTTCCTCCACATCACCCTATCATATAAAATTCATTATATTTATTTATTTTATCTTTATTATTTTATATATGTTATACATTTTATAAATACTATTAGTACTAATATATTAATAATCACACAAAATATTTTTTATAATGTAAAAAAATGATATATAATATTTTTTTTTAATTAGAGTTGATTAATATATAAAAATATATTATTTTAATGATTCAAATAATATATTCATTTTCTAAATAAATAAACAACACTCGTTATTATTAATAAAGACCAACCAAACATAATTTGAGGGGTTGGAAAACCATAATTTGCTAGGAAATTGTAATTGCGAGATGGATCCATAAGGATGTTGAAAATTGAAAAAAAAAATACGAAAGAGAGTGATAATGTAGGAGAAGAAATGAAAAGAGTGTTAAATCTTGAAAAAAAAATTGATGTCCAAATGGTATAAACCTAGGCTCTATTTATAGATCTTAAAAAATAAAAAATAATGGTGTAATATTTTTTTATATATCAATTATTGGGTAAAAATAGCATTTAAGAAGAATTGGTAAAAGAACAAAAAAAGAAAGCAGCAAGCGAATCACAAACCGCCACATTAGAATTGATGTGGGACAGACAAAATTTCATGGAAGATAAGATTTGCCTTTGTCCATTGACTTGGCATTTTACCTTTTGAATTTGTCTTCTTATTAAATGAAAATACACTCCATTTCCCTTGCTATTGCACTTGGTCTTAGTTGAATCCAATTTCGGATATGAAGCACGTGAAAGAAACGCGTTATCTGTGCGCGTAGGGTAATGAGCAAAATGTTTTGGTGGGACCCGATGTACTACTGAGAGAAGCATATGAGAAACGAGGACTTCTATGGGCTCCATATTGTTGGGCCGAATAAACGTTTTGCGTTGTATTTACGTTCTTTTGGATTTTATTTTATTCTTGTATACCTTTTTTGGTTTACGTGTTAGGTAAACTGTATTTTCATTACCTACAATAACACATACATCAAATAAAAAAATTGTCAAAATTGTTTGTGGTAATCTACGAGGTATGGTGGGAGAAAAACTACCACCTTCATGGCAACAACCACCGTTCACAGATTCCTTATTATGGAGTTCTTTATATTTTGGGCTTAGCCACTAAAATTGGCTTATGTAATTGGTGAGTACTTTTGCTACTTTTAATTTTAATGCAATAAAAAGTTCAAACAAAAAATTGTTTGTGGTACAATTTGTGAGGGGGAAAAAACAATAGTGATTAGGCAGAAATTTGGTTTCGTGTCGCTCTGCGAATAATATTTAGTTGTATATATTATATATTAAGAAAACATAATTAAAAAAAAAAAGAAAAAAGAATGCATCAAATTAATGGTGAATAATTTTGCATCAAGGTAATTTGGTGAATAATCTCGAAATTAGAAATGTGTGCACCTAAAAGCTAATGATTGGTTACTTAAAATGTAATGCAACAAGAAGAGTCAATATCGGATTTGAAAGAGATGGACCATATAAAACAATGAATAACACTAGAGGAAACTGCGATGAAATTTCACATTGTATTTGTCTTTTTCCCATATAATCATTTAATCTTTGTAGTCTACACCATCACGCAAATCTAAAAGCACCTTCTGCGAAATTCCCTTGGAGGAGCAAAATATATGGACCTCCTTTTTGTTCCCTTGGATTTTCCCGGAAAATATGGACATCCATGTCGTCTTATTATCTAACTTAACCTATCCCTTCTTTCATTCAAAATTCAAATATGATTTTTGTTCTTCTTCTTTTTTTTACTACAGCAAACTAAAATTTTTTTCTTTCTTTTTTTAATAGTATCATGGTGGGATGTTTCTTATTATATATAGAGCTGAGTTGAAGACTAAGTAACACACCACACCATATAATATCAAAGGTCCGACATGGCAACTCACCAGGAGAACCTTTCATCCAAATCTTTCAAATGGTTTTCAACAAAAACCCTGAAGCTAAACCTAAGTTTCCAAAACCGACGAGGATCACCAAAATCCAATTCTTCCTCAACCTTCAACTCCCCAAGAAGCACCATCGATGACAACAACAACAACACAAAGAGTCATCACCTCTCCGACGTCGAGCTCCGTAGAGTCTTCAGCCATTTCGACGTTGACGGCGACGGTAAGATTTCAGCCTTTGAGCTCAGAGATTACTTCGGATCCGTTGGTGAGTATATATCTCACGAGGCAGCTCAAGAGGCGATAAACGAAGTTGACACCGACGCAGACGGATCTTTAGGGTTTGAAGATTTTCTTGGATTAATGACAAGAAGAGATCTTGACGGTAACGGTGACGGCGCCGGAGAGTTGAAGACGGCGTTTGAGATGTTCGAGGTGGAGAAAGGGTCGGGCTGCATAACGCCAAAAGGTTTGCAAACGATGCTTGCGAAGTTGGGGGAATCAAGAACGTACGGAGAGTGTGAAGCAATGATTAAGTTTTACGATATTGATGGTAATGGAGTTCTTGATTTTCATGAGTTTCGGCAAATGATGACCGTTTAATTTAATTAATTTATATATTTATTTCATAATTACCGTATTTTTTTTGCTCGAAATGCTTGTGAAGTGTATGTGTGCGTGTGTGTATGTATAGGTTCTATGTACGAAGTGAAAAATTAACTATTTATCTTGAAATATATATATTTGTGATGAAATAAATTTAAGAATGATTAATTTCTAAGCTTGACGTAAATTCACGGCTAATATATACCTAATACCATATAACTCTAATTATTCTATTTTGGAGGGTTTAAATTTTCTTATAAGATTTCTTTTTTGATAGATACATTTTGACAGTATTATTGTAGGCTATTTATGACTTCTGAGTGATATATAATAATAATATAATATAAACGAACTTGTTCTGCAAACTAGCCTTGGGCATCAGTACTCATTATCCGCCCGACCCGCTCGACTCGTTTCGTACTTGGCCCGTAAAACTGGGTACCCGACTCGTCCAAGCCAAGTATCAAGGTGAGTTAACCTACTACTTGCAAGTAACGAGACAAGTCCAAGCCAAAATATTTTTTTGACTACTTGTCCCGTTACCTGGCTTGTTTTTGTTACCCGGCTTGTTCTCCGTTACCCAGTTTGCTACTTAATTGTATCCAAGACAAGACAAATAATGGAAAAAGCAAGGCAAGTAATGGAAAACAAGACAAGTAATGGAAAAAGCAAGGCAAATAAAACAAGACAAGTAATGGAAAAAGCAAGACAAGTAATGTTATTACTTGTTGAGCGGATACCCGTACTTGCATGTACGGGTACGGGTCAAGGTACCCGCAAGTATCAAAAATCTGGGTGGATACCTTGAATAAGCGGGTATCCGTTTTTACGGGTCCAAGTACGGACCAATATTTTTACTACCCGTATGGGGTGGGTCAAGTAGCAAATCGGCCAAAATAAGCAGGTACCCGCCCTGTGCCCAGGCCTTGCAAAGACAAACCAGTGAAAGTTGAAGGAGAGAAATTATTCTGACTTGGCCTTGCTGGACATTCGCCATGTGTTCTTTACTATTACTCTTTTTATTTTATTTTGGGTTGAGAAGCATTGGTTCATATACGAGATATCGTGTACATAGTAGTAGTATATGACAAAATTTGTTGTTTTTTAAAAAAGCAAATTTTTATATATTACGAATCATGATAATTGTTGTAGCTGGAATTATAATTGTTAAAATTTGTAATTAATGAAAATATAATGGTTTTTGGCTTATTTTTATAAAAATGGACTATCGAACAATAAACATATAGTTTGTTGTTTGAAAAAAATGGACTATCGAACAATAAATATATAGTTTGTTGTTCAATGAGAACATACAAGATTCGAGAGCATTTTGGACAATGTTTTTGGATAGTACTGGATTAATATTTCAATTCTCACGAGATATTTACAAAAACAAGAACAAAGAAAGAACAATTGTTTGAGTCTAGAGCTAAATTGTAGTTGACAGTGGTGTACAAAGTTGGAATCTGGTCCTTGGCTCCTTGTCATTGTTTTATACTACGATATCGTGTTTAACGTCTCCGTTTATACGACTTAACTCACCGGTTTGAACGAGTATTTAGTCTTGGCGTGGTTGATTAATGATTCTGCATTTAATCCTCTTTGACCGTCACTACAAGAATACACTCGATTTCCGACGGGTATATTGGTTGGAAAATGTCTTTCCCGACGAATTTCCGACCAATTTCGCCCGTCGGAACTATCGCGTCGGAAATCAAATATGGTCGGAAATTGGTCGGTAATTCCCGACCGATTCCCGACCAGAGTATTCCCGACCATTTACCGACGCGAAATATCACCCGACGATTTCCCGACTAAAGTCCGATGCACCCATTCCCGACCAAATACCGACCAAACTAAGTTCCGACCACATTCCGACCATTATAATACCCGACGATTTACCGACAAAAGTCCGATGACCTTTTTTCCGACCAAATGCCGACGTTTATAATTTCCGACCATATTCCGACCTTTCTACTGTCCGACCAAATTCCGACCTTTCTAATTCCTGACCAAATACCGACCAAACTAAGTTCTGACTAAATTCCGACCATAATAATACCCGATGATTTACCGACAAAAGTCCGATGACCGTTTCCGACCAAATACCGACGTTTTTAATTTCTAATTTCCGACCAAATTCCGACAAAATATATTATTTTGAAATTATTTTAAAAATTACGAATATTGATTAATAATTCAATTGAAAATAAATTTATTCGAAAATGAAAATGAAAATTAATATTAAACATTAAAATTAATATTAAACATTAAAATATTTGAAAATAAAATAGTTTAGAAATAAGAAAAAGTGTTTTTAAAACATTAAACATTAACATTATTAACATTTGCATATCCGGATTCGGATCCGGATCACGTTCCCGGGAAATCCGGAAACTTCGCTCTCATCCAAGACGACATGCTAGCGATATCTGACCTCGCCTCCGAAAGCTCATCTTGCGTGGCACCTAACCTGAATTCGGTGTCCGTTTTCGCCGCCTCCAAAGCTTCTACTTTGGACTTGAGCTCTTCATTCTGCTGGATGAGATCTTCAAAGAAAAAAGAACAAGAAGAAGACCCGTCGTCCATAAACGGGATCGTACCCAAACCGCCGCGACGTCGCCCTTTTTTATCAAGGGGAAATTCCTGTATAAAATATAAATAAATTAGAACATAATAAAATTATAATGTAAAACTATAAGAAAAAAAAAACTTACGTTCATAACGAGTTGGTTGACCGCTTCCCGCGACATCTCAAAGGAGGAGGAGGAGTCACCTTGTGACTGTTGGGTCAGCTCGATGTCGGTCTTCTGCTTCGTCACGTTCTCGTAGATCTCCCTTATGAGGGGATCCTGAATAAGCCCGGTTGTCTTGTTCGTGTGGCACCTCTTCATTAAGTCCAAATGATTCGGACGCACACCTCCGGCCTCATTAGTCTATAAAAACAAATAAATTTAAATATAAATAAATAATTTAATAATTAATTAAGTAGAGAAAACAATGTAAACAATAAAGGATTACCATTTGAATTTCTCGGGTCTGGAAGCTGCTCGATCCGGAGTTGTGGATGTATTGGCCCTTCCCGTTGCGATCACTCTTTCGGTTTCCCGAATTAGTCTTCGAGAGTTTCTCTGTCGCCGGCTGTTGCCAATATGGTCTGTAGTGATTCCAAACCTCCAAATTCAAGCCTTTCGGCTTGTCTGCCCCTTTCCTCCACTTTTTCTTCCACTCGTTCATGTGTCTCTTGAACTGCGTACTCGCTTCCTTCATAAATAATTTTTCCACCGTGACAGTATGAGAAGGATGCCATGTAAACTCTTGCTACGAAAACATAAATAAAAATGCTTAGTAAAATATTTTAAAAATACTTATAAATATAAGAAAAAATATAGTAATTGACAACTTACCGCAAATTGTCTAAACCAAATTTGCTTCTCATCATACGGGACTTCTGAAAACTTCTTGTACGGTTTGTCGAGGATCGAATCGAACATCCTCATAATGGCCTTGCTAATCCCGTTGTTCGATATACCAAACCTACAAAAAAAGATAAACTATAAACAATTTGATATTAAATATATATGAAGTAAGGGTTTTTACCATGTCGATCTTCCAACGAGATGTGGATCAAGCCGGATGAGCAAGTCCCGGCCCGGTTGTTGGACTAACTCGTCGATGGTTATGATTCGAGGAACTTGACTCTGCGACTCCGGGATATTCGATGTGGCCGGACTTGGTGGTTCTGCCCCTCGAGTCGAACCATCGCTACGTGGAGGTTGTTGCACCCCTTGAGACGAACCACCGATGCACAAGTTTGCGAAACCGTCGTAAGACCTTACCAAAAGACGCAAAATTTGTTAGATATTAAACGTAAACGCAAACTTTGTTAGATATGAAATGCAAACGTAAACTAAAATTAAAACGTTGTTTTTGTAATTAGAAAGATATCGAGATTTTGTAATACGTAGCCTTAATTAGAAAGATATCGAGATTTTAATATGAGATTAATATTATGTAATTCATCACTTGAAAGGCTCCTGGAAAGTTAAAAGTCATTACATAACCGAGATACTAATAACCGGTCAGGTCAAGACAAAAGGAGAGCATCAACAAAAAGAAGACATTTAGGGAGAAGCTAATTACTACTAATGCATATATGTCATTGTCTTAGCATTTGCAATTACCCAACTAACATTGTAGCCGCGGTAACGGTTTTTATCCTCCTAGATACAGTATGTATCGGTATGTATTCACAATCTATCGGTATGTTTTCAAGATATGTATTTTCATTTGTTTTGGTCTCGGTGTATGTTGGAGGTGGGCCTAGCACCCCCAATTAGTTAGGCCCATCTTAGGAAATGCCGTTCTTCGGTGCGGTCGCCGGACTTAATATCACCGACCTGAAAGCAACGTAGCCGACAGCTCGGTAGCCGACCTGAAAGCAACGTATCCGACCAGCTCGGTAGCCGACCTGAAAGAAACATAGCCGACCAGCTCGGTAGCCGACCTGAAAGCAACGTACCCCGGGCCCGCGCTGATGCCCCGCCAGAGCAGGAAGTGTCAGAAGAATAGGCGCGTGGGAGTTGGTAAGGCAGTACCCTACCCGCGTAGGGACGTGCCTTCGACCCGACGTCCCACCAACCCTGCAGAGCTGACAAGGGCAGGAGGGAGCAGGTGGAGCAGAGTTGGTAAAACAGCGCATTGCTCTGTAACACGCCACGCCGAGCTCATCATGACCTCTTTCCTCGAAAGCCGGGACACGCCTCCTAGGCCACCTTACCCGTAAAAGAGGCCGTAGCCGACACGTGGCCCGAGGTCCCGGGGAGCAGGAAGCCGACCCCGACTATATATACCTCTCATATGTCATTAATGGAAAGGACTGGGATTTTTACTCTCACCTACCACAAGTTACCCGACCTCTCCATCTTTGTAACGAAACAACGCTTTAGAACGCCGAACTGGACGTCCTTCGGAACCAGTTCGTAATTCAAAAGTGTTCACTTCCCTTTCATCAATAAAACGAAACACGGCCCCCGGCCTACTCATATTTCTCCCGACCTATCTTAATTGTGGTTAAGTTGCTCTATTAACGAAAATCTCACCTCCCGTCTCCTAATCATTCTTCAAACACACTTAGTGATCCGTGAGATCAACAGTGTATTCACGCAAATCGGATTCAAAAAAAAAAATCCCACAACAAATCCCACAAATCTCACAAATCTAACCTCAAATCACAACAATTAACCACAAATCTCAAGCTACAACAACAACCACAAATCTTAAAATTACTTACATGGTTAGAAGTCGGCGGCGGACGGTGAAGAGAATCGGCTCCGGAGGACGGTGAAGAGAATCGGCTCCGGCGGACGGTGAAGAGAATCGGCTCCGGCGGACGGTGAAGAGAATCGGCTCCGGCGGACGGTGAAGAGAATCGGCTCCGGCGGACGGTGAAGAGAATCGGCGGAGAGAGAGAATCGGTTTGAGAGAAGAGAGAACGAACAAACGAAGAAGAAGAGGCGTATGTGGTATTTAGATCTACGAAATTCCGACCACCAAATCGGTCGGAATTTGGTCGGGTATGAAAATATCAAAACACCAAAATATTTCATTTAGCGGTTAATTTCCGCGGGTTTTATTTCGGATTGGTCGGAAATTGGTCGGCAATTTCCGACCAATTTCCGACCAATATGAATATTTCTGAAAAATGCTAAGTGTTTATAATTAGAGGATATTTTCTGAGTATTAATTTTGGTCGGAAAATGGTCGGAATTTCCGACCAAATTCCGATCATTTAGGGTTTCGAATATAAAATACTAAATTTTCAAATTGTATACCGTTTAATAAACATGTAAACATCTGATGTCTAAAAAATATGTGGCAAAGTAAACATATAATAAAATATATGATGTTTTTATAAATTGAAAGTATATCGAATTAAACCGTTCATAACGAAACATTCACTTTATATTTATATTTTTCGGTTTCTTTTAAGTTTTATAGGATATGCCCCAAAATTGGGTTAGTTAAGATATATTGACATTGAATTCTTTAAAAATATCATATCTAACCATATTAAACATAGTCCAAATCAAATTTATGCGGTTTGAGGTTTCGAAACCCCAAATGGTCGGAATTTGGTCGGAAATGTCGAGTAATTCCGACCATTTTCCGACCAAACAATTCGATTTAATCAAGAAACAATGTTGTTGCAATTAAAAAAAAATGAAGGCATGATCAAAAACTATATATATATATATGTGTAAAAAAAGGATGATCAAAACCCCTTTAGCGCACCAAAAAAAAAAAAAAAAAAAAAACTTAGCGGTTATTTTGGTCTGGTTTGAAACCGGCAAAATATTGGTTTTATTTCGGGTTAGTCGGAAATCAGTCGGTATTTCCGACCAATTTCCGACTAACCCATAATATTGCATTTTCGAAAATATTCATATTGGTCGGTAATTGGTCGGAAATTTCCGACAAATTTCCGACCAATATGAATATTTCTGAAAAATGCTAAGTTTTTATAATTAGAGGACATTTTCTGAGTATTAATTTTGGTCGGAAAATGGTCGGAATTTCCGACCAAATTCCGACCATTTAGGGTTTCGAATATAAAATACTAAATTTTCAAATTGTATACCGTTTAATAAACATGTAAACATCTGATGTCTAAAAAATATGTGGCAAAGTAAACATATAATAAAATATATGATGTTTTTATAAATTGAAAGTATATCGAATTAAATCGTTCATAACGAAACATTCACTTTATATTTATATTTTTCGGTTTCTTTTAGGTTTTATAGGATATGCCCCAAAATTGGGTTAGTTAAGATATATTGACATTGAATTCTTTCAAAAGATCATAACTAACCATATTAAACATAGTCCAAATCAAATTTATGCGGTTTGAGGTTTCGAAACCCCAAATGGTCGGAATTTAGTCGGAAATGTCGAGTAATTCCGACCATTTTCCTACCAAACAATTCGATTTAATCAAGAAACAATGTTGTTGCAATTAAAAAAAGAAGAAGGCATGATCAAAAACTATATATATATATATATATATATATGTGTAAAAAAAAGGATGATCAAAACCCCTTTAGCGCACCAAAAAAAAAAAAAAAAAACTTAGCGGTTATTTTGGTCGGGTTTGAAACCGGCAAAATATTGGTTTTATTTCGGGTTAGTCGGAAATCAGTCGGTATTTCCGACCAATTTCCGACTAACCCATAATATTGCATTTTCGAAAATATTCATATTGGTCGGCAATTGGTCGGAAATTTCCGACCAATTTCCGACCAATATGAATATTTCTGAAAAATGCTAAGTTTTTATAATTAGAGGACATTTTCTGAGTATTAATTTTGGTCGGAAAATGGTTGGAATTTCCGACCAAATTCCGACCATTTAGGGTTTCGAATATAAAATACTAAATTTTCAAATTGTATACCGTTTAATAAACATGTAAACATCTGATGTCTAAAAAATATGTGGCAAAGTAAACATATAATAAAATATATGATGTTTTTATAAATTGAAAGTATATCGAATTAAATCGTTCATAACGAAACATTCACTTTATATTTATATTTTTCGGTTTCTTTTAGGTTTTATAGGATATGCCCCAAAATTGGGTTAGTTAAGATATATTGACATTGAATTCTTTCAAAAGATCATATCTAACCATATTAAACATAGTCCAAATCAAATTTATGCGGTTTGAGGTTTCGAAACCCCAAATGGTCGGAATTTGGTCGGAAATGTCGAGTAATTCCGACCATTTTCCGACCAAACAATTCGATTTAATCAAGAAACAATGTTGTTGCAATTAAAAAAAAAAGAAGGCATGATCAAAAACTATATATATATATATATATGTGTAAAAAAAAGGATGATCAAAACCCCTTTAGCGCACCAAAAAAAAAAAAAAAAAAAACTTAGCGGTTATTTTGGTCGGGTTTGAAACCGGCAAAATATTGGTTTTATTTCGGGTGAGTCGGATATCAGTCGGTATTTCCGACCAATTTCCGACTAACCCATAATATTGCATTTTCAAAAATATTCATATTGGTCGGAAATTGGTCGGAAATTTCCGACCAATTTCCGACCAATATGAATATTTCTGAAAAATGTTAAGTGTTTATAATTAGAGGACATTTTCTCGTATCCGGTCGGAAAATGGTCGGAATATAGAATTAAATGTATTAAAAAATACGTACACCATATTTAAAAATTTTGAAATTTTTTGAAAATGTTGTTGCTTTAAAATAGATGCATATGAAAAAACATTTTTACAAATTTGTTACTTAAAAATAATTAAAGTATGTGAAAAAAGATTCATAAATTTGTTACTTAAAAATAAATGCATATAAAATATTTTTTACAAAAACCTATTCTGAGTCCGATGAATAATCTGAAGAAGCTGAATCGGATTCCTCATCAAATTCTCCTCTTTCTTCTTCAGAATCCTCAAATAGTTCGCTCATGCCGGTGAAGTCAACCACAAGGTCAACCTCTAGAGAATGCTCGATTTCACCTAAATTACCAATTGGCATTTCCTGTAAAGGGTCATGCTCGGAAACACCAGATATCATTCCTCTTGGTTGTATCGATGTTACTGCAATCCATGGATCCTTCTTGTTCCTAACCCGGGGGTATCGAATGTAGGAAACCTGGTCTGTTTGTGAAGCAAGAATAAATGGATCGTATTTCCGATGTCGCTTGCCTCCGTGAACAGATGTCACACCGAATTCGTCCTGACGTAGACCTTCCACTGGATCATACCAATCGCAATAGAACACAATGCACTTCAAACCAATCATTCCTGGATATTTGACTTCTAATATTTCGCGGAGTATTCCGTAGTAAACAAATTCTCCGGATGTAGACGAAATACCGTAGTTGCCTGTTGTCCTTGAACTCCCTTCACGAAAAGCCTTAAAAGCATACCCCCGAGTGCAATACATCGGATAAACACTTGGAACAAAAGTAGGGCCACGCACCATCTCAACTAACCATGTGGGAATTGATAGTTGCATAATTTAGCCCATTTTAGCATACATTTTAGTTAGCATTTTGTGACTTATTGCATTCATTTCTTTGTTTTTGGTATAGTTTGCATCCATTTTAGAGTTAGTGAGTCTTAGGTTAGTTTTTGCATATGTTTGTGTGCTATGGAGTCTTTTAGGTATCATTTGGAGCTTATGGAAGCTTTTTGGAGCTTGGAGGAAGATCACGGACTAGGAGGAACATACCCGAAGAACGGAGAAGGCAAACGAAAGAAGAAGAAAAATCCGCAGAGGCATATCGGTGCGATGCATCGGCCGCAGGAGACCGATGCAGGACGAAGGAACAACGGCAGGAGTCCATCGGTCGGCATCCCACCGATGCATCTGACCGATGGAAATTCTGGAAATCCGAGGATCATATCGGTGCGATGCATCGGCCGCAGGAGACCGATGGAAGCTCACAGCATCGACGTCAAGAAGTCCATCGGTCGGCCTCCCACCGATACACCCGACTGATGCGAAATTCTGGAAAAACCGAGACTGCATCGGTGCGATGTATCGGTTGCAGGCGACCGATATGACCCGCTGAAAAACTCAACCCGATGGGTTGACCCGACCCGACCTGTATTTACTTAAGCAAATTTAGCCTATTTAGGGGAGGACCCTGATTTTTAGACTCTTGTGTTGTTTTTGAGAGCTTTGAAGGAGATTGTAAGAGATTCTTGAGTGATTTATGCAAGTTCTTGTTGGATTATTTCTTCCATCTATTTTCTTATCATCTTTTATGATTCTCAACACTTCCTTTATGGGATTTGTGGAGAAAACCATGTGTTGTGAGTAGTTTTCTAGGGTTCTTGGGTGAAGTAGATTTAGGTAATTTTAGTGTGAATCAATGATGTTAGGGCTTTGATTATTAATGATCCTTCCTTGTTTAGTGAGTTTAATGCTAAATCATCCATGATCAAGTTGATTTAGATCATAGGGAATTTCTCGCCCGGAAGGTGTTCGATGAAATTCCCCAATGAACTAATCAAGGGATATTTCATTCTTAGCCTATGGAAATAGTTGTCTAAGGTGTTTATTGATTAAATGATCTTGTTTCTAATGCTTGAAAGTTATTAAATCACAAATGGGAATTTGTTCTTGATTTAGTAAATTCCAAAGGGACTAATTCCAAGGGATTGGATTAGTCTTGTTAAATGATCATAGTCTAAGGATTAGCATTGCTTGAGTTTATTGGCATCATTGTGAACCACTAAAGTTACCAACAATCGTATACTTCACCCTTGGATTCGTTTTTTTTTAGAACTTTCTTTAAACCGTAATTTACATTCTCGTTTAAGTTTCTATATTTGCTTTAGTTGGAAATAGTTTGCTTTTAAAATCTTTTAGGTTGCTACAAAACCAATTCTTGAACCGCTTAGATTAAGAAGTTTTATGTATTCTTGGTTTTTAATCCCAACCCATTATGGTTCGATATCTCAAACACTACAATGACATGAGTAGGATTTGAGTAATTGATAGGAAAAATCCTACTATCAGGAATCGATGTCCCGGTAGTATTAATCTGATCAACCTGTACAATTTGTGGACACTCATAAACAATATGTGTAAGTATGTAAAATTTAGTTTAATTGCGGGAAATCGAGCACTTACGTAATATTTCAACCAATCCGCGAATTCATTCTGTTTACGGACCATAAGCTCATCCTCTGTGCAATTTGGAAACCAATTCCTTATTTGCTCCATGTATATACTGTGAATAAAACAAATACATTATTCACAATACTACCAAGGATTAATTTTTGGTATTTACTAAACAAATACATTATTCAAAATCAAGTGACGTACCTCTCATATTCGAAAACGTCTTCGCAGTTTGTCAGAAGATATGTATGCAAATGCCTTTGTTCCTCCTCTGTTAGTCGTCTAGACCTCCCTTTTCCACTAAGCCTTCCAATTTCTGCAAAATATTTTGGGACATAGACCGGATACATCGGTTTTTCTCCTCCATCATCATGACGTGCAGGTCGTCTACTTTTAGTCTTCACCGAAGATGGAAAGTAGTAGCTAGCAAAGTTGGATGCTTCTTCATTCACGCTCTGTGCAACAATAGAACCCTCGACTCTTGCAAGATTTTTCACCTTCTTCTTTAGGTGGAGCATATATCGCTCAAACGGATACATCCATCGATATTGAACTGGCCCACCAAGTCTTACTTCCCTAGGGAGATGAATAGGAAGATGTTCCATAACATCAAAAAATGCTGGTGGAAATATTTTCTCGAGGTTGCATAGGAGAGCCGGTATCTTTTCCTCCAAATTTTGGATACCGTCTGCTGTAAGTGATCTCGTGCATAAATCCCGGAAGAAAGCACCGATCCATGCATAAATGATAAATAAAATTAGTAACATTTAGACAATTTAGATAAATTTAGTAAAATTTAGATATAATTTTGTAAATTATAAATGTACCTGCAATAGCTCCATGGACGTTTCTAGGAAGAAGACTGGCAAAGGCAAATGGAAGGAGGTGTTGCATGATAACGTGACAATCATGACTCTTCAACCCTGAAAACTTCCCTTCTCCAATATTAACGCAATTACGAAGGTTAGATGCGTATCCGTCTGGGAATTGAACACTATGCGTAATCCAGTCGAAGAACACCTCCTTTGAATGCTCATCCAAACGGAAAGCGGGGGCCAGAGATTTTCCGTTCGCCATTATATGGAGTTCCTTCCGAGAACAAATTTTTGGCAAATCCAATCTGGCCTTCAAATTATCTTTCGTCTTCCCTTGCACATTTAGAACAGTATTCATGATGTTGTCAAAAAAGTTCTTTTCAATGTGCATGACATCTAGATTATGGCGCAGCAGATGGTTCTTCCAATATGGCAAATCCCAAAAAATACTCCTCTTGTTCCAATTGTGGTATTCGCCACAACCATCTACGGGAAAATGACCATTACCACCACATGAAACCGTCTTCTCAGCACCAAAATCTCTCAACTGAGTGATGATGTTATTCCCATCCGGCTCAGGAGGTGGACCATCAAATACTTTTTTGTTCTTCTTAAACAATGTCGTGCTCCGACGATATGGATGATCATGCGGCAGAAATCGTCGATGACAATCGAACCAAGAAGTCTTTCGACCGTGCTTTAATTGGAACGCATCAGTGTTATCTTGACAATACGGGCACGCCAACCTTCCATGAGTCGACCCTCCAGATAGCATACCAAATGCTGGAAAATCACTTATGGTCCACATAAGTACCGCACGCATCGTAAAATTCTGTTGGAGAGAAACATCGAACGCTTGAACACCATCTTTCCATAACATTTTCAACTCATAAATTAATGGCTGCAAGAAAATATCAAGGGATCTCTTAGGATGCTCCGGTCCGGGGACAAGAATCGTGAGGAACAAAAACTCTCGTTTCATGCACAAACTAGGCGGCAAATTGTAAGGTGTGACGATTACTGGCCACAATGAATATTGCCTCCCATGTTTCCCAAAAGGGCTGAATCCATCTGTAGATAACCCGAGGTAAACGTTACTTGGCTCAGCCGCAAAACTAGGATACACCTCTTGAAAATGTTTCCACGCTTCCGCATCTGAAGGATGCGCAATCTCTCCATATGAGTTATGTTCTGCATGCCATCTCATAGCTCCTGCCGTGCGCTCGGATTGATATAACCTCTTCAACCTATCTGTTAACGGCAAATACCACATCCGTTTATGTGGAACTGGTACTCTTCCACCCGTTTCCTGATACCGAGGTTTCCCACAAAAACGACACTTGCGACGGTTTTCGTCTTTTCTCCAGTATATCATACAATTGTCGATGCACACATCTATCATCTGATACGGCAATCCAAGACCAGCTACAAGTTTCTGAACCTCGTAGTATGAAGCCGGTGAGAGATTATCTTCAGGTAAAATATCTTTCACAAAATCAGCTATCGCATCCACACAATCCTCTGCCAAGTTGAAATCGGTCTTTATTGTCATCAACCTGCTTGCAGTTGATAAAGACGATATTCCCTCTCTACATCCTTCGTATAGTGGATGCTTAGCTGCATCTAGCATATCAAAAAACTTCCGAGCTTCTAAATTAGGTTCCTCTATTCTAATACCATCCGGAACATACGATGCTACGTTTTCGCGATACGAATCATTCACCATCTGAACGTTTGCATCTACTTCCGGTGTTGGTTCCTCTATTCTACCCGAATAATTAAAACCACTACAATGATGTTGCACCATTGCATCAGTTTCTCCATGCGTATACCAAATCTTATAACTCGGCATTAACCCATTCCTATAAAGATGCTTCCATACTTCCCCAACAGAGACTAATCTATGATTCCGACATTTAGGACAAGGACAATACAATTTACCGTATTCCGACGTCATCCTATTGTTTGTCGCAAATGTCATGAATTCCTCAACACCTTGTGCATACTCCTCCGTCAATAGATTCGTCGCTGGATCTTGTCGTGGTCTATCCATCCACGATCGAAAATAATCTCTAGTGTTTGGATTTGAAGAAGACATTTTCTATGTTTTTTTTGGTGTAAATTGTGAATGAGGGTGGTGTTGTATTTATAATTAAAATTTCCGCGGATTTCCGACCAATTTCCGACCAGTCTAAAAATTCAAACGGCTATATAACGGCTACTGCAACGGGCAGATTAACGTATATATTTCGTCGGAATTTAGTCGGATTCCTTACTGGTCGGATATTGGTCGGAAATTGGTCGGAAATTTCTTCTAATTTCCGACCAATTTCCGACCAGTCAGGAATCCGACTAAATTCCGACGAAATATATACGTTAATCTGCCCGTTGCACTAGCCGTTTGAATTTTTACAATGGTCGGAAATTGGTCGGGAATACCCGGAAATTTCCGACCATACTAATAACGAATATTTCGTCGGAATTTAGTCGGATGTAGTACGGGTCGGACATTGGTCGGAAAGTTAATCCCAATTCCGACCAATTTCCGACGCTTGTTAATAGGTCTCCAATACGTCGGAAATCCGTCGGTATTTCCGACCAAATTTCCGACCAACTTAAAATTGTCGGGAATTACCGATCAATTTCTGACGGGTTTGTTTTAATCGGAATGTGGTCGGTATTTGGTCGGAAAATCCCGACCATTTTAAATTGGTCGAAAATGTGGTCGGAAATCGGGATGTTTTCTTGTAGTGCGTATATGTTCATTTCGATGGACCTTTCAACTCGGTCCATCACCTCGTAATTCATTTGACCTCATTTAGTTTCTTTGACTTTACCAGACCTTTTTACCATAAATTTATTAGGCACAATTCACAATAATCCTTATATAGACGGTTTTACAAACGAATAATTCTATTTGTTTTATATACACCACATTTGTAACAGACATTTATATTTTTGATACGAGGAACCACGATTGATTTAAATGTAACCAATGTTTTGAAACTTGGACAACCCGCAATCTGGACCCTAGCTAGTCCGGTCCGGATATATCTAAAAAATCAAAACCTTTTTGACTTTTTTTTTTTTTGACATCTGAAAATTCCATTGAACTTAAACAAGATGTTCATAAGATAAGTTACAAAAAGATCTTATACAATCAACAAAGATAGAGAAAGCATAAGATACAATGATTACCACTAATACTCTCTTGATCAAAAAAATCTTTGAGCCAAACCGGCGAGCCTGCGGCTACATATGATTGTCTACGATCATCGTTAGTGACACTTCGAGCAATATGGAATGCTCCTCTATTAGTCATCATTTCTACATGTACAAATTTCCAGTCTTGTAGCTGCAACAATAAATGAAGTAATTCCTGGGACTGGAACTTAAACGCCGGCCAGGTAGGCGGTCTATACACTGCACCAACAAGTGTTTTCGACTCGGCCTCAAAAATAACTTTGTACACACCTAAGCTTATCATGCTTTCAATTGCCCACAACCAACTAGCAACATGTGCATCTAACTCTGAATTTTGTTCCACAAAACTCCTCCTACTATGAAGCAGAACTTTCCCAAAAGCATTACGCAAAACCCAAGCATCCCCTCCCAATCTCGATCTCTTATCAAAGGAAACCCCAATGTTACATTTCACCCACAATCTAGGAGGAGGAGACCAGAAATTCATACCTCGATGAGTTGATGAGAGGGATCCGTCCTCAACCTCGTTCTCTACAATCTGAGCTTGGAACCACTGATGAGAATTTTCCCTAATTTTTGACATAATATCATCAATTCGATTATTCCATCCTTCAAAGAATACTTTGTTTCTGTTTTTCCACAGCAACCATAGTATCCATGGATAAGATCTACGAATCTCAACAGGTATGTGAGCATTTCCACCAGCTTCCATAACCAAGAATATATTTTGGTAAATCGATGCTTGATCAAAACCACCTTGGGGACATGGGATGCTAGATAGAGCCCATACATGTCTAGCAAAATGGCACGTGAACAAGACATGGTTTGTTGATTCTCCTTCTTTGCCACAAAGCTGGCATCTTAAGTCCACCTGAATTCCCTTGAATGCAAATTTTTCAGCCACTGGAACTACACCACTGAAAGTTTTCGACATAAATGTTTTGACCTGTTTAGATCCACGATCTGGCAAGTTATCGGATCAAATCACAAATCATTTATTTTAGTTTAACACTTTTTTCTTAAAAAAATATAATATCTTATAACTCTTTTTCTTCAATTTGATTATGTGTTGATTTATTTGTTTTGATCACTTACGAGTTTTTCTTATATATTCGAGTTTCGTTTTAAGTAATGGTTCAAATAAGCTTAGTTTAATTATTATTTTTAGTTGACATAGGGTTAAAAGTCGTCGGTTAAAAAACATTCACACTATCATCGACTAAATTAAAGATAACCGGATTGGACATGTATAGCCCAAAATTATTTCTTCATCCAAAGCCCATACATAGTGTAGCTCAATGCTTTCTCCCGATTTATAACTGGTATAATAAAAATCGAATCAGAAATATACATCCAGCAAGCATTATGAAATATATGGAAAAATACAAAAACATCAAGAAAAATATCGACCACTCAAGCCTTCAAGCAATTGCCTCTCCATGGTACGATCCTAAACAAAACCAAAAAAAAAACAAACAAAAAAACAACCAAACCGGAAATCAAGATCAGCAAACCAACACGTTCCTTAGCTTCATTAATCACTGTACAAGTCTAACAAAGATTACTCAGTTTTTTTTTTTTTATAAAATCACTCTCTTGAAGTCGAATCTGTCTGACACAAACCATTAGCCTGACGATCTGAGTAAGGTCTAATAAAGGATCGTCTCCACCAAACCTCGAAAGCTCTCTGAAGATTCGGACATCCATCTCCTCCTCCGTTCAGAAAACTCCCCAGCCACGACAACAAAATGCTCTGCTGATCTTCCAACGGCAATGTCAGTATCGTCCGTCCAATTCCTTCCTCTACAAGTTTACCATCGAACGATCTGCAACCGTGTTGGAGCCAGTTATAGTCGTTGAACAGTGGCTGCAACCATGTGGTTAACAGCAAAAGCCGAGTGTCTTTCGAAGGCAGCAATTCTCCTCTCCCGATCCCTACAAAGAGCCGAGATGTTACACGGCTTACGTGGTAACGAGACATTAAAGGAAGCTTCTCGTGTAACAAAGCGAGCTCCTTTTGGTTTGCCCATGTTATGGAGAATTCCTCTGCAGCTTGTCGTTCAGCTAATACATCTAGCAGCCACGTGAGGTTATCAGCTTCTATCGCTATCTGTTTGGTATCAGTTTCCGGGTTTTCTCCCTCGGAAGCTTGTTTAAACAGAGACAGAACCGAGTCTAAACTGTTTTGGCAAGAAGAATAGATCGTTTCGTTGAAGTTATCCGCTACATTGTTCCCATTCTGTTCCCTGAGAAGCTTCAGGACAATAGATTTCATCTCACGGCGACTTTTATCCTCTTTGCTTCTCAAAACAAGCTCGATGATGCGCGAGAGCGTCTCTTTTGGTGGATCCACAGCACTGGAAGCAACTCTTTTGAGAACAGGAGTGACACCAACTCCTTCGGTTTTTAATCTAAGAATCGATGAGATAACTTTCTCCTCTTCTTCTTCCCCAACCCACGGCACAGCTTCTAAGTAATCCAAACAAGATTGAATACATGAGCTGAAACCAAGAAGCTCTGCAACCTGCAATAACAACTAAGTCCTTAGAAATTCCCAAAAGCTCTAAAGTTACCAAATTGAGTCATTTATATGAAACATCAACACCAATAATGACCAGAGTATAATAGAGGGATTTAGCTGCAAATACCTTGAGGACACGAAGGACTCTGCTTACATTCTGTTTCATTAGCCGTTGCTTCATATCTTTACAATACATAAGCCCAATGGTCTCAACGTAAATCTCGGCATCTTCACAGCTCTCAATCTCAAGACAAGCGAAAACCGAATCTTTCTCAGCGAGTTTCTTCGCAAAGAAACTGCTATGATCCACCAAAACTTTCTTGTGAACACTCAGCTTCACACAAAAACCTTGCTTCCCTACCAAAATCACTTTAGCATCGCTACTTCCTGGTTCACCGAACTCAATCGCCACTTTTCTCGGCAAAGTCTCAACCTTTTGCCTCTGTGGTCTCTCTTGAACCGTCGCCGGAACAGCAATACTGTGATGGGTCTCGGAATTAGCGGAATTCTGTTGTTGTTCGTCGGAGGCGATGACGGATCTAATAGTTGTCGACGACGGTTTCTTCTCCTTCTCCGTCTGTCTGGGTTTAGGGAGTGGAGGAGGAGGAGGAGGAGGAGGAGGAGGAAGAGGAGTTTGTTTGTGTTTGTTGAGAGAGTTGTGAGATTTAAGAGTCTTTTGAAAAGCTACAGGAGAAGGACAACACCAGAAACCTTCAGGAGTTACAGCTACTGGAACATTCCTAATCTTGGTTTGCCCTTGTTCTACTTTTGCAATCTTGATCTCAGCCATTGTTTTATACAGCAGAGAGAGAAATAGAAAGTTTTCAGCTTTCACACCATTAAGGGAAAGAAAAACAACAAGAAAGGGACCCAGAAATCTACAAACTAAGATACAGACACAAACAGAGAGGAATCGAGTCAATTTGTAGGAATTAGGTCAAGGAGAATTTGAGGGAAAACAAGAAAACCCTAGAAATCGGAAAAAAAATCTGTGAATCTCTTAAGAAAATATCTAAAAAGATAGACCAGCTGTGTAGAATGATTTGAAGGTAATAATAGTGTTGAAGAATCAAAGAAGCAAGCTTTAACCTAAAATCATATCAAAAAGACATTGGAATTTCAAAAGAAGAGTAAAGCCAAAACACACAAGAAAGGAAGAGAAAGAGATGCATCAAATGGGTTGTCTCTCCCGATTCCTTTATCTTCACTTTACCCTTGTCTCCTACTTACTCACTCTCTCTCTCTCATGATTTTGATGATTACATGTATTTGTGGGCCTTGAACTAAAATATTCTTCTCTCTCTCTCTCTAAACATTACTTTATGTTTATTCATCAGTGACCAGACAGCCACGCCATCTTCTCTCTCATCCTCTACGTCGTTATTGCTGTTTATTTTATTTTTAAATGATTACAAGAGACTAATCAAAAATTAAATGTGAAGTTGTTTTGTGTCATGTTCATGTTCATGTTCATGTGGGGACAGTCTTTTTATTCGTAAAATCTTGATTCTTGATGATGCTTTCAAAACAATCCATCCCTTTCTTGAAGATTTGTGAACATATATAATCCACATGCGATGCTGCATTTATTCGGATTAAAATTGGTAACAAGAATCATTAATTAGTGGAACCTGGCTATAGCTTAAAACCCTATTTTCTTTTTAATCGAAGAATATAAAATATTCCATAATTGATTAGTCGTACAAATATTTATACTTTGGATTGTGAGCTCCATAAATTTAGGGGGTTGGTTGAGTAGTTATATTATTTTGCATAGTTTATTCTCATACTATATGATATAGACTTACCTTTATGGTTGAGCAATGTAATGTATAATAATACTACTGAATTTATTTTACATACGTACATCACAGATATTGCTGAAGTTATATACTTCATCCGTTCCACAAAGATGGATTTTTTAGAGAAAAAAAAATTGTTTCACAAATATAGATTTTTTAGTTTTTCTATGCAAATTTTATCAATTAATGATGATATTTTGAAAAGTTTAAGAAAATTAATTAAATTTATTGAACTACTATTGGTTTAGAGATATGGGAAATTGTTCATTAATAAAAATTGATGCATTTATGATTAAATATTAATTATTTTCTTAATATGTGTGAAAACTCTAAAAAAATTCATCTTTGTGGAATGGAGGGAGTATAAGATATGTATAACAGTTTTTGGGCTAGAAAAAGCATTCTCAAACTGTCATGAGAGTGGCACGTTCGAATTTTCATTCATAGTTTTAAAAAAAAAAAGACTATCTTACACCGATGTTATTGCACTTGTGATGTCCAATACTACAGAGAGAAATATCACCCAAGAAAGATATTAAAAACTCATCTAACCTAAGAGGGTTGAACATTAGAAAAACCATATGAAAGCTCATATCAATTAAATCTTGTTTAAACCTCAAGGAACCCTTTAAGTCAAATGCTTTCTTTTATAGCTAACTAGGTAGGTAGCCCGCGCTTTGCGCGGGCAGATATGTTTCATAAACTAATTATATTATTCAATTATTTACTTTGTTACCGATAAAAAAACCAAACACAAATATAATAACAATATTAGATTTACGATCAATCAAAAAAAGGAATAAAAGAAATAACAACCAATATTATTCATAAAAAATACGAAATAAAGCAATGACAATCATAGAACTCGAGATCATATTGAATAATGTTTTATTCACTCACACATTATATGTAAAACAATTATTTTTTATCTCTCTATCGCTAGAACTCTCTCTCCATTTTATCGTAAATGTCTCTCGCTCTAATCGGTTATTCCTCGTCTTTTCCTTCTTCTTTTTATCGTCTTTGATTTATTTTTCTTCTTCTTCTTCTTCTTCTTAATCGTCTTTGACTTCTACTTTTTTTTATTTATCATCTTTATCTACTCCAACAATTCTTCTTCTCCAACAATTCTTACAATTCTTCTTCTTCTTCTTCTTCTTCTTTTTCATCATCTTTGGCTTCTATGAATTCCATTTTTTTCACACTTATCACTCTTCCGATTTTTCTTCGTCATTTTCTTCTCCCTCTTCTACATCATTTTCCTTTTTCGTCGTCTTCTTTCTCTTATTTTTCATCATCTTTGGCTTCTATGAATTACATTTTTTTTCACTCTCTCACTCTTCTGGTTTTTATTCGTCATTTTCTTCTCCCTCTTCTACATCATTTTCCTTTTTCGTCGTCTTCATTCTCTTCTACATCATTTTCCCTTTTCCTTATTGTTTTTAACTTCTATGGCTTCTTCTTCCTCTTTTTTCTTAAGGTTTGTCTTCATTTTCTTCTTCCGGTTTTTCTTCGTCCTCTTCTTGTTCCAGATTTTTCTTTGCATGACTTTTCTTCGCCCTCTTCTTCATCAGCTTCATATTCTCCGACTTCTTATTCTTCCGTGTTTCTTCGTCTTCCTCCTCGCCATAATCAACTTTGAATCAAAATCTTCCATTTTCGATTTCTATTACTCTCTCCCTCTCTCTCTTTATCTCTCTAGATTCCTAACTTAGATCTTCCTTGGTTTTTCCTCGATAATCTCAAGAATGTTCTTCTTCCTCTTCTTCTCCACCATGAAAGATAAATTCCACAATAGATTGGTTTAGTCTTGTCTCATTCTACTTCTCTTTCTCTCTTTTGTTCTCTTAATTTACCTTCAAACATCTTCCCCATCTCTTCCTTCTCCTTCTTCATAACTTATACACATTTCTTCGACGCCAAAACATCTTCATTGTTTCAACCATTGTTTCCTTGTAGCTTCTATACTTTTCCTTAAGCATTTCAAACATGGTTTGGAACCGGTTCAGTATTGTCGTGTTCAATATCTCTAAAATTTCTTTGTTCATACATATATATGGTTAATAGCGAGTCTTTCAATTATGGCTGATTAAGAGGCTTACATTAGAATTAAAAAAAATAGAATATATATAAAAAAGAAGTAAAACTACCATTACCAAAAAAACTACACTTACATGTTCTCTCTCTTTCTCTCTCTCTCTCTCTCACTCTCTCTATCTCTCTCTCTATCTCTCTCTCTCTCTCTCTCTCTCTCTCTCTCTCTCTCTCTCTCTCTCTCTCTCTCTCTCTCTCTCTCTTTCTCTCTCTCTCTCTTCTCATATCAATCACACATTTTTTCGCCGTCAAAACAACTTCATCATTTCAACTACTATTTGCTTGTATCTTCCATGCATGAAACCACTTATTTAAATTGTATATCTAAATTTGAAAACAAAATTACAGCAAAAATATAATTATCATATCAACTACATTATAGTATCATATAACATGTTATCCTATTTGTGTTACCTCCGATTAATAATATTTATAAAAAATAAAATCCTAAAATATGGTTTTCCTCCTCTTTTCCTTATTCTTCTTCAACCTCTTAGTATTCTTCGTTCTCTTTTTCATCGTATTCGTCTTCTTTGACTTGTTTTAATTTCATCGTCTCCATCTTCTCCGACTTCTTTTTATTTTTTTCTTTCTTTAAGTTTTTCTTCGTCTTCTTCGTTCTTATCCTTTTTCATCATTTTCGCATTCTCGACATCCTATTATTCAGGTTTTTCGTCGTCTTTTACTTCTTCTGCTTTATCTTCTTCTTCCTCTTCTTCCTTTTCTTTATCTTTCGATTTTTATTCTTTTTCATAATTTCCTTATTTTTTTCATCGTCTTGGGCTTCTTCTTTTTCATAATCTTCGTCTTCTTCGACTTCCTCTTTTTTTTCCTTCCGGTTTTTATTCGTCGATCTTCTTCTTCTTGTTCTTCGACTTCTCCTAATTCATTGCATTTGTCTTCTTTGTCTTCTATGGTTCCTTATTCTTCTAGTTTTTCTTAGCTTCCTTTCGCATCTTCACCTTCTCAGACTTTGTCATCTTCATCTTCCGGTCTCCTCCCACATCTTTAACGTATGGGTCCTTGTATTTTCCGAATTCTTCTTCCCCAGCTTCTTCTTTTTCTTCTTCCCCATCATCCTTTTTACATATTCCTCGTCTTTTCCTTCTTCCTCTTTATCGTCTTCGACTTTTACTTCTTCTTTTTTATCGTCTTGTCTTCTTCGACTTCTTCTTTTTTGTTTTTCTTTCAGTTTTTCCTTGTCTTCTTTCTTCTTATTTTTCTTCTTTCTATTATTCTTACTTATTTCGTCTTCACCTTTGTCCTCCTTCTTCTTCTTCATATTAATCACATATTTCTTCGTCGTAAAAAAATCTACATCGTTTCATCGTAGCTTCCGTACATTTCCTCTAACATTTCAAGCAGGGTTTGGAACCAGTTTAGTATTGTCAAATTCAATATCTATTAATTTTCTTTGATCATACATCGATATGTTTCGTGGGTCGTTGCCATTTTCTCGTCGTCTTTCTCTATTGGCTTCCTTCTTTATCATCTTCGTCTTCTCTGGCTTATTATTATTTTAGTTTTTCTTCGTCTCGTCTTCTACTTCTTCTTCTTCTTCTTCTTTATTGTCTTCGTCTTCTTCTTCTTCTTCTTTTTTCTTTAGGTATGTCTTCATTTTCTTATTCTTGTTTTTATTCGTCCTCTTCTTGTTTACTCTCATTCTTCATCATCTTCATATTCTCCAGGTCTCTTATTCTTCCGATGTTTTTTTGTCTCATCTTTGTCTTCCTCCTCGTCACGTTTCTTTGGGAAGCGGCAATCAAAGAGATTGGCGACAAAACGTTTTTCGGTGCTGCGATAAGTGTTCCTCTTCGCAATTTTTTTGCCTGCTGTAATTTGGTGGAAGAAGTCAATAGCTTCTTAGTTTAATTATGTTCTAAAACAATTTTTCATATGGGCGTGATGATCAAAGCCCAAACTCCTATTTATCAGATTTGCCTTTTGCTAATTAATTAGAAATCTTGCTGAACTTTTGAAATTGAGTGAAAATATAAGTGTTCTTACTTTTTGTTGAGATCCTTTGTTCATTGAGAGTATACACAAATACTCTTTAACTTTTCCGACTTCTAATTCCTCTTCTTTCTATTTTCTTCTTCTATATCATCTTCTTCTTCTTCTACTTCGCTTTCTTCATATTTTCTGGTTTTCTTCTTATTCCTCTTCTTCCGGTTTTCTTTTTCTTCTCTAACTTCCTTTTCTCTAACTTCGCTTTCTTCATATCTTCAGTTTTTTTCACTTTTTTCTACTTTGTATTCATCATCTTTAACAAATTTATGTTCCTTGTCACCCATACAGTTTTCTTCCCGCTATTTTCACTTCAACATTCCCATGAGATTTAATTATCAAGTCCCCCGAAAAAGTTATCATTTGACAATATATATATCAAACTTGTCAAGAGGATTTGTTAAAAATAATGTAAAATTTTAAGAAAATTACAAGAGAAAATTATCCTTAAATGTCCACATAAAGTCTGTGTCGGATCTTGAATGATGAGACTTTAAGATAATCTCATAGCGTGAGTTTTGATCGGAAAAAAAAAAGAATAAAAAAATTCAAGTTAGAAAATACACATAATCTCTGCGTCTTTTATGAACAGAGATCGAAAAATCAAAAGAGCAATTATCACAGAAATCAAGACGAAAAACAGATTCGCGTTTGAAATCAAAATCAACGCAACTAAGATAACGCAAAATCATATGGAAATCGAGAAACCAAAGAATTAACTAAAACCAAAAACTATAATTGTATTTGAAATCAAAATAAAATACAACTGAAACATCGCACACAAGACATGATCGAGAGAAATCAGAAGATTGATTATAGTACCTCAGCGGTACTCAAGAATGGCGTACATATAAACTGGAGCTCCGACACCGACACGCTCGGCGTATTTTCCGGCCTTAAGGAATCTAGCGATCCTTCCAACGGGAAACTGAAGATCAGTTTTGCTCGATCTAGAGAAGGACTTTGTAGCTTTCGGCTTTCCTCTGCCTCCTTTGGTTGTTTCACTTCCGGAGCCTGAACTTGAAAGTGACACACAAGCGACTTTGAAGTGGAGAAGAAGCAAATCCGTGGATCAATATAAGCCAAAAATCAATAGATCAATAGACGCTCTGTTTTAAGAAGAAAATAGACGCAAACAGATGATATGTTTAATCGAAAAAGGCAATAACAACAATCGATAATCCGAGGAGAATATAGATTCTAGACACAAAGAATACGAAGGATATAAAGAACAACTTTGTTTATATATACAAATCTCAGCATATATAAACACTGAATAGAATTAAAAACGAAAACATGGGCCGACCGGCTTGATTGGAAGGAGCTTTAGAGGCTGCACACAACCATATTTATTTCTACAACTAATTTTTGTTTTCAATCATGATTTCTACAGATTTTTAAACCTACAGCCCTTTGTATCATTTTTTTGCCGTAGAGAGCTTTGGGCCTGATTGGTAACAGCTGTAGCTTCGGTTTTATGCTGTGGTTTTTTGGCTGTAGGCTTTTTAGCTGTAGAATTTTGGATGTAGGATTTTGGATGTGGCTTTTTAAAAAGTGAAAAAGAGGAAATATGAGCTATGGAAATATAGCTCTCTACAGCCAAAAAAGGATACAAATGGTTGTAGGTTTAAAAATCTGTAGAAATCATGATTGGAAACAAAAATTAGTTGTAGAAATAAATATGGTTGTGTGCAGCTTCTAAAGCTCCTTCCAATCAAGCCCTATATTTCCACATCCCATATTTCCTCTCTTTCACTTTTTAAAAAGCCACAGCCAAAATCCTATAGCTAAAAAACCTACAGCATAAAACCTGAAAACTACAGCTGTTACCAATCCGGCCCATGATCTCTAAAATATTAAACACGTACAAAGCTAATAGAAATCGAGATCCGAATGACTTGAATGAGGGCTAAATATGATGTATTTATAAACCAAATGATAAGTTAGGATTTGCAAAAAAAAAAAAAAATTAGTTCGAAAAATTATTTTGAGAAGCCTAATATTACGAAACAAAACCAATTAAAAGCCCAATTTTTGATAATCGGTACGACAAATTATGAATTTTTAAAAAACTTAATTTGAACCGATTTTAAAAGTATTAACCGAGTTTTACGGTTTATAGTGAATGAGAGAGCTCAATTCTCAAAATTTACTTCACTTTTACTATATAGGATGTCAAAGTCATATATTTTGCCTTAGTTGTAAAAAAAAACTAACTTAGTTGAAAAAAATGCTCTCTCTTATAGCTAATGTCAAAGTCATATATACTTTGTCTTATTGTAAAAAAAACTACCACATGTTGCAAGCTTGCTTTCTAATTGACAGAATTTCCTTCAGCTGTGGAACAAAAAGTTTGTAATCGAGATTTTCCTATCTAAATTTGATGCACAATCGGTTTTTGAATTTTGAACTCTTCCGAGTAATTAATCAGTTTTATGTTTTGTGTTCTTTTCAAATACTACAGTATACATTAACTAACTTAATCTTTAAATATCGTATTCATGGATATTCTTTGCTTAATTGAGGAGAATTTATGATCCTCATTTCAAAGGTTATCTAAAGGTATAGACATTTACATAATGTGAATTCGTTGTGGTAAGTTAAGAAAAAATGGAAACAAATGAAATTGATGGTCATGAATTTAATTAAGGATTACGTATTTTAGATATGAGAATTTAATTAGTAGCAAACTGAAGATAGTATCATCCGTATTTGGAAATGCAAGAACTCTTTTGAGTGTTTATAAATCTTTTTCACAACAATAGTTTATGAGTGAGACATACTATTCAACAGAACTAGACAATTGAATTTGATAAACATCCTCCAAGAGTCTCTCCCCATTAATGGTTCCACAACTCTCTACATGTTCCAGAAACTCCATAACCACTGGGTCGGTCCAAGGAGCTCCGCTTGGAGCTTCTGCGCCTGCCACCCACCCCAAGTGCCCTCCTCTTGGTGTTACTATCAACATGCAGTTTGGGTTTGCCTGAAACTTTTAGTTGTTAGATAGATCCAAAATCATCATTTGCCTGTGAATAAAGAGCCCTCGATCATTCGTCTCTTACCTTTATGTCATCGCGAGGGATCCCTCTATCAGGAGCAATCGGGTCATTTGATGCCTGCATTTTAAGACATGAACATCTGAAGAAACCATATTTCAAGCTGATGGGTTCATCACTCATTGTTCAGGGATTCACCTGGATGCAAAGCAAGGGCGTACGGACATGTTTTATAGATTTGGAGCTGCTCGACTTGGAGTAGTACTCATCCACTGTTTTGAAACCGAATGAGACTGTTACACCAAAACAGACAAACGATTAAGATTCCATTTCATCTTATCAAAGTATCAATAAAAAAGATATTCCTTGATGTAGACGAAACTAACCACGGGTTAAGCCGTCATCGAAATCCCTAACCGTCTCAGCATTTGCAGCCATGGGAATGTTAAATTCACCTCCTATATCTTCAAAAAGAAGAGAATGTCTGCAGAGAGATTGAACTATATGTGACAAATGACTTTAACCGGCAAGACGAAAAGATGGCAGAAAGAAACCAACAATTACTTGCTAAATATTCTACAAAGAGATCTCGACAGGGCCTTGTCATAAACATTGTTAAAACCCTTGTGGAAATCTTCATCCGCTATGACCAAATCGAAAGGATTGCACAACGAAACAGCAGCAGAGAGAGGGCAGTTAAGAGATTCCTGAAACAGAACAAAGGTCGGTTATAACCAGCAAACCTGCAAATCATCTACATGGGTTTTTCAAAACTCATGGGGGTTAAAGCTACACCTGACCCAAATAGTTGACAAGAATGTTGCCTCCAAGAGACCATCCTGCTGCATACAAATTAGCTCTTGGGAATCTATCTCCAACATGAGCAATCACTTCAGTAATGTCTCCTAAAAACGAAGCCGAGTAGAACTGCATTATCAGTATCATACATACTTCAGTCTACCAGATTCCCAAAACAAAATGAAGCTAATTGGGACTAATCATCATGGAATTGGAATAGTTAGCTACTTTATGAATCTAAAGATGGACAAAGTAAAGAGTAGAAATCAAAACCTGAGGAGTAGTTACAGGACTGTCTCCACATCCTCTGCTATTGAACACCACACAACGCCAGTTTTTACTTCGTGCTCTTAACAACATATGTCTCACATACGAATCTTGGCTCCCTCCTGTTAAACCTGGCTGCAAATTTAAAGTAAAAGACTCAAACTTTTGGTAACATCTAAAGCAAAAGACTCAAACTTTTGGTCACAACAAAAGTAAAAGACTCAAACTTTTGGTAAGGAAGAGTAACGAATTTGAGAGTGTACCAACAGAATGAGAATCGGAGATTCGGGAGGAAGGTGACTGTCGTCTCCGGCGACCCAATCGAGAGCGACGGATCCGTCGTCTTTCGTGCGGAGGCACTCGCGGCGGAGCCTGACGGAAGGAACAGAGCGGAAAAAAGCTGCGTAGATGGTCTCCACGTGGCGGTTAAATCCGATTAGAGGAAACGCATCGTAGGCTTTGGCGAGTGATTCTTTTAGAGCTGGTAGGAAACGATCGCTTCCTCCGCCGATAACTTCGAGGGAGCTGTGGTGTCTGCGGGCCATTTCGGGTGTGTTCGGAGTTACGGCGGCTAAAACGGAGAAATGTCGGCGGAGAGTACGAACTGAGTTTAGCGGTGGGGATGAGGCAAAGGCGAGTCTCGCCATTGCTCCTCCACCAAAAGGAATGGCTACGCCTAACTGCCTAGGCAAAGCAACATTTCTGTGGTCGGGAAATCTAAATTAATTTGCAATTTACCCCTGAATGATTTGTTCTTACAAACAACAACCCTTAGTTACAACAATTTATATTTTCTAACCCTGTCGCATATTATAGTCCATAACAAAAAATTGGCCCTGGACTTCTATTCCATCTTTTGCAACCCTTATCAGTAGTGAGGCGGAAAAAAAAAACAGAAAAATTGAGCTGAACCAAACCTAAAATTTTTAAACAGAAACCGAATCAAAATTTATACATCAATAGTATTAGAACCGGAAAAAAATATTAAAGAATAAAGTGTGAATGATTAAACGTGAAATAGTTAAAGTTGATGTTTTCTTGATTCTTCGAAAACCCATTGAGTAATTTTCTTTTCATGAAACATCTTTCACCGTTTACATCACAAACCCTTAAGGCCTTGACACAAAAAACGATTTTAAGATGGGAGCAGAACGAACCACTGAGATAAATAGAGACATGTGACTGTATAAGAGAGATGAATGAACCTTGCCCATTAGTCATTGTCTTGATATTTTACTTGTTATCTTAGTTTTTTTTTTTTTTTTTGGATGTATTTCAGCCTCCGCTAGTAATCTCAAACCCAAAGGGTCAGATTAATCTCCTGGGTGGGAGTGGCACAGCCCACTTATAATGCATCACTTGGCCAAGTGCTTGTCCTGGTAATTCCGCTCCCGCGGGGAATCGATCTCTGGCCTAGACCAACAGGGCTGACACTCACCGCAGAAAGAGAACCATCCGACCACCAACAACTTGCTTATTATCTTTGTTACATCATAGACATATGTCATTCTTTGCCAGTATTGTCCCGGTTTTACTACAAGTCGTCAGGAGAATAGTCTTCTATTCCACAACATTGTTTATGTCATTATGGCTGAGCCGATATCTTACGGAAGCAAATCAATTTCGAAACTGAGAGCTACTCACATATTCTGAATATGTATATATCTTTCAATCAGTCAATTAGGCATTTGAATATGTATATATTGAGATTAGAAGTATTCTGAATATGTATATATCTTTCAATATGTATATATTTCAATTAGGCATTTGAATAACACACAAAGATTGAGATTAGAAGTACAATTTGTTACTTTCATCAAGTTCACCAACTCGCTAGCTTCCTATTGCTGGATCTCCCGTATGTGTATAAAAAAAAGTGCCATACGTCCGATAACTTTCTTCCTCTTTGATGCGTCTTGTTAGAAAACAAAAATTCAATAAGAACATCTCCAATGCTTAGATACCTTTCAGAGTGTATCAAAGATAAAATATTAATAGTTTTTATATAATTTAATTATTTAATTACATTTTAAATTAAAAACTAAAATTCTATCAATCAAGAACGGACACATATGAAGACAGTGTCTCAACAAAAATTCTTGAGTGTCTCGAACGGCACACCCTTTTTTCTCTCTCTCCTATTTTTTCAATTTTTTCAATTTTTTTTATTATGAGACATTTTTTTTTTTAGTGAGATACCCACATTGTGGATGCTCTAAATTTGTCTTTTCTTTTCTTTTTTGAAGTTTGAGTGAGTAATTTGTTACCGTTCTGTCGAAAATTCGAGCACTTGCTAGTTGCTTCGCTTACGTACGAGTCACTGCCTTCGTGCTTTACCAGATTTCATGGAAGCTTGAATCCTATCTCCCTATTATATAAGAAATTTAAGCAGAATTGTGTTTTATCTATTTGAATCAGATTTTTTAGAAATCATAACTTTAAATGCAAGTGTACATTTTCATCCACAATGATAACTTTCATGCCGAGAACAACTCCGGGTTTATCTTTAGGATAAAAATCTCAAGCCCGGGACAATAGAGCTCTTATTTCCACCATTCTTTTTTTTTGAAGAATTAAGCTGGTTAATATAAGAATATACTCCAGTGGCATCTTCATCCTGAATCACTCGGAAAAAATCTGATATTAATTTGACGAGAAGAAAAAACCGAATGAATCTGAATAGAGAGTAATCATAAATCTGTCTGATTGTTTTTTTATATAAGCGGTTGGCTATGACAAACATCCAAAAAAATGACGGAGAGAAATAGAGAGCACCAGAATCAGAGATCAGAAACCTAAAAAGAAAGACAAAAGATGGATCAATGGAGAAGAAGAGAGAGAGAGAGAGAGAGAAAGAGACCTGAAATCGTCTGAAATTGTGATATGACTGAGAATTACAGTTCATCATCTCTATAATATTATTTAAGAAGATATTTTAAAAATGAATTTTGTTTTGTAAGTTATTACATGAAATGTCATTACAAATAAGAAAAGATAATTGAAATAAGAAATGATATAATTTTCTTTTAAAATTATTGATCAGAATATGAAAAATATTTATTTTCCATTAAAAAGGTTATTTGATATTTAGTTTCTTAATTATTATGATATTATTAAATAATAATCAATCCATACATATTCAAATAAAATATACTCGAGATCTTGGAATATTTTTCAATATGATTATTTTATTTTATTTGAATATATATCAAAACAAAAGTTTGAAAAAATATTTTACTAATTTTATAAATAGTTATTCACGAGAAAATTAGTTTTTTGTGGACTGACCACAAAAATCATAGTCATTAAATGGTGCATATTAGAGTTATATTTTCAAGATTATAGGTTTTTGCGGATTAACCCGAATAATATTTTAGTTAATTGCAAAATAGGTTAAGTAGATATGTTAGTTCGGGTTGATAGTTTTATATATAATCATTAGTTAGACATATTATAAAATTCAGATAAAATTATTGTTTTCTTAAATTTCAAAATAATTTTTAAGAAAAAATTATCTCATGCTATATAGCTAGAGCGAATTAAATTTTAATGAATTTATGATAGAGGAAGTATGAACAATTTTCAGATATCGTGATTTGAATGACAAAAGCGTAAATTATGCCAAGCGGACCATCACGCGGTGTTGACCAAGAAAAGCCCCAATTGCAATTTCTTTTGGTTTTTTCTTCTTTTGAAATGCATTTGCAATTTATTAGCTTTGCATCATCACTTCATCCTCGTGACTGAACTCTCGATTTGTCCATTTTTATATGTAGAACTAGTCTTTCTGGACGTTCGGATATCCGATGGGGTCCAGTTCAGATCAATTATTTTTATTTTTAGAATTTTGGTTCCGGTTCGATTCGGATCTATTTGGGTTCGGTTTGGTTTTGGATATCCAAAAAATCATTTAAAAAAAATGAAAATTTGTTAAATTTGAATAAAATTGATTAAATTTAAATAAAATTTAGACAAAACTCAACAAATATAACTAAAAACTCTATATATCTTGGTTATTTTGGATCTCTCAGTCATTTTGGTATAAAATAGCTCATATTTTCGGATTTATAATTGTAATTTTGGGTTATCAAGTGTAAATATAATTAATATTTTTGGTATATAATTATATTTCGAGTATCTATTTAGTTCTCGGTTCGGTTCGGTTTAGTTTCGGTTCTTCATATATATGAATCTAGGATCCGTTCAGATATTTTATTGGTTTCAGTTCGGTTTCGATTCTTCTTTTTCAGATCGGTTTCGATTAATTTTTTCGAATCCGAATATTATGCCCAGGTGCTAATAGAACTATTAAATAGCGAAATCAAATGGATATATATAAAGAAGTCAAACTTCCTAAATTACAATTTACACATTGTCTGACCATATTACCCCTACTCCGCTATAGAACTCAACTCCGCCGTAAACTTCCTCTTCCCTTTACCACCACCACAGCCTCTTCCGCCGCAACCATTTCTTTTCACTCTCTTCACTCTACAGTCACCGCCAGAGACTTTTCTCGCTTCACCTTCATCGCCGCAATTCCAACCGCCTCCACCGCTTTTCGTAAGCGCAGAGCTTGCTTTAACCGCCAAAGCCGCCATTTGCTCTGCTCTTAACGGGTGATTGAGCCATGTCAACGGTAAAACGAAGTAAAGCTCTCCAGGCCGGAGATCCTCGCTGCCACCGACGGCTAAAACGGCGTCGTCGAAGTCCATATCGTCGGAATTACAAACAAAACTCGTGGGATTCTTCTGAAGAACCTGCCACACTTTCACCGGCGATGAAAACTCCTGTAATGTTCCGTCTGGTAATATCAGCTTCGCCGTCTCCGTTCTCCCAGATTCACTTGAACCGCAAGCTCCCATTTTTTTGTTGACTCGTGAGTTTGTTTATTAAGAAGGTTTGTAGTTATAGTCTTATAGATAAAAGAGAGAAGATCTCGTCTCTGTGTTTTGAAGGAGATACAAAACCTCGTGGGGGCTTTATATATTAGGTACCATGAGTTAAGCCAAATGGAGCCTCGTGATTCGGAAACTTCAAGCAAAGTTAGTTTTTTGTCGTTTATTGCTCAAAATCGGACAGGACAGCTCACGAAATCTTATTGTCTAAACGAATTTACAAACACACCCCTCGCAGTAGACCTAAGATTCGGTGGAAGTTAGGGGTATTTCGGGAAGGAAACGTGGCGAAGAAGGAGAGAAGAAAGGAGTAAAGAGCCCACGTGGCAAACAAAAAACAAGAGAATGGAGACAAGCTTAGGTGGCCGGATGTTTATTCTCCGGCGGACGGGGTGCAAGAAGCTCGGCTTATGGAGCATCACGTGAAGGCAACATAGACTTAAGCAATGGTGGGACCCAACTGGGTCTGGTCGGGTCGGGTCCCATTTAGATACATCGGGTTTCGTGGGCCTGGGTCACCTAACGAGAGATTCGGGTCTTGAAGTCTATGTATGTACGTGCATCACATTAATTGTTTAATTTTAATTTCGTATCGTATGAACGTGCATCAATAATGTAGTTCATCAACTCGAAATTATTGAGTGTCTTATACAGTATTACGGTCCGTCCACAACGCTGCATCGAATTTTTTTTTTTTGGTGTTGTTATAATTATATAACATAAGTACAATGTTACATTTTTAATATTTTGATTAGGATCGATTTGTTGAAGAATATCGCTTTCCGTTGAACTTTTTTAAAAAAGGAGTTGTATTGTAGTATCTAAAGTCGGATACTTATGTAACCAAACACATTATAAAAAAGCATAGGCCTCAATTATATGAAGTTATGAACCTCTATTATTCCCTACCACTTTATACTTTTTTCCCCCAAAAAGAAGTCTGTTTTAGTTAAACTAATTAGCATTATTGTTTAAATTAGTTTAAAAGATAGTATATTATAATTTTTATCTGTTGTCTGGGATTAGGATCACCCACGTATCCGCCGAACTGTATTTTATAGTTTGTGCGTCTGATAATTGAAAGATAATAAAAAGCGATTTTGTCCGATTTCTCCTGTTCTTTGCATATGATGAGGAAGAACTAGTCCCAATTCATAAAAAACATTACAATATGTCAATAATCTTTGTTTTGTAGTATTATTATATGGAACAGAATTTGGCTGACCATTACTATGGCGTTATACTAACCATCACCATACGGTATGTTTTAACAAAATCAAAATTGACGTTTGATACCTTGTTCAACAAAAAAAAAAATTGACATACCACATACCACATACCACATTCAATATATTAGATATGTTTATGTTTCCGTTTGCTTTTTTGTTGAAGAATTTACACAAGTATTATAGAATTACATCTGTTTTACGAAAATAATATTTCCATATACATGAGTTTGTTATTACTATCCTTACACACTATTTTGGATACAAATTGTGTGTGTTTTTTTTTTTTAATAATATAGATATTCTCTTTGGTTATGTGTTGTCCCACGCCAATATAACTGACTTTTTTTTGTGCTCAAGAGGTGATGTATCGGAAGCATAGATAGAATAGTAATCCGTTGATTCTGAAAATATCTGAAAAATTAGGATAATTACAAAATTATTCATTTAGTCTGAGAATTCCCGAATAAATCAAGCATTTTTAGATTCGTTGAGATCTCTAGATCTACCAAAAATTAAGAACAAAGAGACAAAAGCTCAATTTTATTAATCAATCAAAAATTGAATGAAACAATAAGCCTAAAAGACTATTTATAATAAAAACTAAAAACCTAGAAAACCCTATAAGATCAACATTAAAATATAACTATAATTTAAATACAAATAAATTATAATTATCTAGATATGCAAATCTCTTATTATATAAAGAAAAATGTTTCAAAGTTGTTAACTCGTCTGATCGCGACACGTGTCAATTTAATCGATCAGATTTTGACATGCGTAAAACAAATTTCCAATTAGATTTTGCCACAAAATATTAACAATAAAATAACAAAATGTAATTGATTTCTAATCCTAAAAGATAAAATTACTAAATAAAAAAAGAAAAACAGAATTTTATTTTTGCCACATAATATTATCAAAGTTATAAAAAAATAGATATATGAGTAGCTAACTAATAAAAAGTAAACATAATTCAAATAAGAATAGGAAAAATTAAATATTTGGAAACATGTCACAAAACTTAATTGGAAATTAAATAATAGATTTTTTATATTAAATTAAAATAAATGTTACTTTGTTAAAAAAATTTAATTGTGTGTGCTTTTTGTATTGACGTTCTTAAACTTAAGGTGATCTAATATTATTTTTTATGTTTTTATAATTTTTTAACGGACTATAAAATATTAAATTGTAAACCCGTATATATGCGGGGTTTAATCTAGTAAATAATAAAGATCGCTGCATCAAGATGCTTATAGAATTGTTTATGTTATTACATGTTTCAATATTGAAAGACAAATCCACAGTCGAATTTAACTAAATCGCATGCACATACCTGAAATTTTGGGAAATAAAATAACGATAAATAACAATTATTTCCACGTGGACCTAGCTATTTTAAATTGAGAAAATTTGAGAAAATATCTTCACATGAGTTTATATTTTGAAAATTACACCATTTTTAATTTTTTTTATAACTACACGTATTTAAAAGTTAAATGACCAAATTAACCTAAATTACAATTATACTAATTTAGATATTTAAATCATGAATTTTATTCAAATAAATACTAAAATATATTTACAGATCTACACAAGATAATATCTAATTTGTTTTTTATTTATTCTATTTTATTATTCTAATAATAAACTAATTTAAACTATATTTTAATATCGACGATTTCTCAGAATTGGAAGCTCGCCGGAGAAATTCCAACATGTACACCTCAGTTTTTTTTAAACCTTTGCAAAGCCATTGTTTAGAATTTCTTCAAATTCTGTCATATACGCCTCAAAATAGTCTTTTGATAAAACTTCCACCCATGGGACAACACTTTTCTTCTTTGATTTCAAATTGTCCGGATATGTCTGCTCTGTTTCTGCCTTTCTTTTTCCATTACTTTCTTTCTGAAACTTGTACTCCATCTCTAACAGAACATATTAAAAAGAAAAAAAATCAAATCAAATTTGTGTTAACTTTCAATAAGCAAATCATCTATTACAAGAAAGAAAAAAGAATACGTCAATCATCTATACAATAATACAATTATCCTACCTCGAGCAGACAGTTAGACATACATCTAATTATGGACTACTAAGTTTAATAAATTCATAATCTTCATCATCTATTAAGCAAAATCGGAATCTCAGGTAAAGAGTAAATCATTGACTTTTATTTCATGAACCTTTGGACTAATAAAATCGACTATTTTCAAGTGTGTTTGTCTATTAACTTGGTTTGACTACTTTACTTATTTATATGTTGTTGATGCTACATAGATAAACTCTTAGCAGTGAAGCAACGAAGCAACTACTTTTCAAAAAAGAAATTAAGACAAAGTCATTTACGTACAGATCAATAGATATAGTCATTAAAAATAAAGAGAAGGACCAGAGAGAGTATTGTTGCTCTGTTTTTTTTAGAAAACTGAAAGAGAGTACCACAAGTCGAAAGATCTCTGTTCCTCTGTTTTTTTTAGAAAACTCAGTTGTTGATGAAATTGTTTACGTAATAACATGCTTATATAAGACTAAGAAAAGTGTTTTTTTGTAGAGATAAAGTTAAAAATATTTTAAAGATTTATCCAATTATAAATTTAAAAATATTAAGTAATTAGATATTTTTATCTCAAATAAAAAATAATCATAATATTAATTATTTCGAATTTTTATTTTCATTAATTAAAATATGTTATTTCTAATTAACTTTGGTCAAAAAAATCTTTTTACATAAACCAGAAGTGTAGTTTTCAAAACAAATAAAAAACAGTGTATTTTACTAATTCAAAAACTTAAATAGTGTATTTTGCCAACTATCCCTTTTAAATTAGAGGGTTAGGAAACTTGTTTATAAAAAAAAAAAAAGTTCAACATGAATGTCTGATGGTCTAAATCTCATTTATATGAAACCTCCTAAAAACCTAATAAACCATATATATATATATATATGAAAATCGAATCGTTTTAGAATTTAGAAGGGTCCCAACTCCCAATTTAAAACCTAGTAGAATGGAGATTTATGTGGAATCCCTTCCGTCATATGTTTTTTTTAAATAATAACGGGTAATCCGGGTTTTTACCACCCGATTAATCTCTCTGGATATGTGATACCGTCGACTACCCCATTTATCGGGTTTTCAAATGGGTCTAAAGCGTGACACCATCTTCGACTGACCAAATGAGAGTGGTTAGATAATTTCGTGTTTACGGGAATTGATCACTGGCCTAAACCAACAAGACAACTCCTCCACAAGTGGGAACCACTAGCTCACCACCACTTGGTTAATCATATGTTTCTTCTTCGCAACGGACTCAACAACAACATTTTATGAATTCTCCATAAACTCATTCAGTTGTGATCCAAGAGCGTTATGGAACTGTCAATTTATTTTATTTGATTTTATTTTTTAAACTTCGAAACTGTCAAATTATAGTGTTAAATTTACACACAAAAAGAAAAACGAAAAACGCTTGTTAAATGTAGATTTATGGGGTTCCAGCTCAAAACCAATTGGCTCAAATTCCTTATATATTATTCAAAGTCCTTCCCAACTTCTGATATGAGATATTCTAACACGTCCCCTCGAGATAATGGTCCGTATAGCCATTAATCTTGACAATATCTTATCATAGGATTAATTTCGGGTTAGATCGACTGGCCTAATTTGGATCGGACCGATTTGAGCCAATCCTTTATCTAAAAATCAGCGGAGCCAAATGTCTTTTAGAAATTAAAAAACTAGCGAAATGTTTTCTATGATTAAACAATAAACTGTTGCCAAAAAGAAAACTGTATATAGACAAAGTCAACAAGTAGAAAATTAGATAAGAACATCTTTTTATATCCTTGGAATGTAAGAAATATAGTGAAAGGTGAAATATTTAACACTCATACGCGCTTGCATTGTGGCTCCTTTCGCCACCCTGGACCAATATGTATCCTCGGTAACGCGGCTGTGGAAACTATGGATCACAGCTTCTTTGTTAGCTCCATTACCTGGTCAGTTTGGAGATGAATTAGTAACAAATGCCAAATCACTCTCATTTTGGAACAAGTTTTTTTCCTAGCAATACAAAACCTTTCACGGCTACAAAGTGAAGAAGAAAATCACCTTATTAGCCTGGCAATGCACTATCTATTCAATCTGGGGGAGAGAAATAACCGACTTCATCGACAAATCATTCTTAGATGTCGACGTGTATATATGTGATAATGGTTCAAAGGCACGAACATTCAACATTACAAGGAAGTTGATACAACATCCTCAACTTCCCAAACTCCTTCCAGAAACGAACTTTAGTGCTAGTACTTGGTGTTCTTCCGTGAAAAGCTCAGAAAAAGATTGAAAAGTCCTATAAAGTCTTTAAACCCTAGCACAACAAATTTTCAGCGGTTGAGTCATTGGGGCATCTCAAAGCTCTGATCAGCGGTTGAGTCATCTGGGCGTCTCAAAACTCTGATCCTCTCAGAACATCACTTCCCGAGGTCCCCAGCAAGGTCAATGTCGGAACACTGGCGTAAATCGAGGTGTTCCAGGTGCGGACAAGAGTCAAGAATGGCTATCAAGCCCGTGTTGGTCATAAATTCGTTCCCAAGAAGCTGGAGGTGGCGTAGTTCAGTCATGCCTTCTGCAATTGATATGGCAAACCGATCATCCTCATAGCCCCCCTCAGGAGATCTTAGCTTGAATGTCTTCAGATTTGGACAAGACTTGCCTAGAGCTTTCAGAGTCTATTCTAAAAATAAGCAGTATGAAAAGTCGATTTCTTCAAGCAATGGAAGTTTCGCAGGTGCTTCGAGTAATATATCGTCTGATAAATCATGGCACGTTGCAAGTCTAAGGATTCTCAAATTACTTGAACTGCAAATAAAAACTCTGTATAAGTTATAGAAAACATATCCTAAGATAGAGACCATGAGCGATAAAGATGCAAAAATATAAATATCTTTTTTATAGCACACTAAGAAGTAAGAACCAGAAGCCAAAGATTTAGACCTCCACAGCATAACAATGTCAGAATCAATCACGCGGATGGTTTCTACTACAAAATGGATACTGGATTGATCAGACCAAATAAGAAAACAAAACCGGAAATACTTGGTGTGATCGACCAAGACTATTCCGTTTCCTTGTACGAAGGGATCCAATGATCCCAGACTCTATGTATTTGCTACAATACAACGTAATGAAAATCCGAAAACAATAGGCAGACCTAAAAAAGTAATCATGTGTTCTTGATGATTTGACTAGGGCCAAAGGTCCAAAAGCTAACAAAATGACCCTAATGGGACAATGTAGAGAAGAAACAAGGGAATGTGTTACAATGCGTACATATTCCCAAGTAACACAACAATTCTCTTCATCATCAGAGATCCAGTAGAAAAACAAACAAGTGACACAAAATCCTCCGAAAAACAACCATAAGCTCAGAAAGAAACATCAAACTAGGAAGATTGTTTCATATCTAAACCCTAGAAATCGAAAATTGGCATGGTTCGGAGTCACAGGGAGAGAGACGACGGTACCTATCGGCGATGTAATTGAGGAGAGAATCAGTACAGAATCGCCAAATGTCGATCTCAACCAAACCGCCCTGGCTACGATCGACAGCGTGACGACACATGGCCTCGTGCCAAGCCATGGTCCAGATGTCCCACCCAAGGATTGTAAAATGGCTGTGCATTTTAATCTTCCGCCAGATCCAAGGGTCTTAACAGACGCTATGCCACGATTTGCACACTTTCTGAGCGTTTTCCAGTATCATAGTCGCGTCAAGCCAGCCCAGGATCGACGACGTTAGCTCCGGCGGAAGCCCCGCCCAGTTTCTATATCCTCTGTCTTTCATCACCGGAGGCAAAAACACGGAGGAGGAGAATCCGATGAAAAATGGGGGCAACAGCGAAGAAGAGATTGTCAAATCCAGTCAAAGAAACAAGAATCAACTAGTAATTTAGTTCGAGCCATAACGGTACCTATAATAAGCCCATTACAAATATTCGCCTTGGGCCTATGGGTTTTATAAGTGATTTATGCTTAGAATTGAGATGATTTCACTTGGTTAACATATACGAATTTTAGGTTAACTACTATTTTGGTTTTATTAATCACATTTCACACCCAATTGGATTGGTTATCGGTTCGCGGTTCAACCGGTCTGGTTCATTTTTTGAATCATTGGTAATTCACATCCAAAAAGAAGTTGATTGTTTTTTTTTTTTTTTAATCAGGAGGACTTCGGGTCTAAACCCACTAATCTCTCTTGGGATTAGCCTTTGCTAATACCAATAACGCGGCGTAAAGCATCCTTTTCAATGGGGTTCGAACTAGAAAGTTCATGAGACCAACTCCTATGCTGAAATCACTAGCCCAACCATCCGTTGGTAAAGAAGTTGATTGTTTTAAGAGATAAATTTCCAAATTTTTATTTGGCACTTTGGTTTGGAAAGATACCTAAAGATGTCAAATTGAATAACCTAGTTAACGCCAATCCGGTCTATATTCAAATAAGTCAACCGATAAATAGGTTGATCGATCCAATTTATTTAGCTAACTAGGTGAGTACCCGTGCGGGTTTTTTTAGTTTTGATTTATAAAACAACATATTTTCTAGTAATATTTTGTTGGGGTATATATTTTATATGATATTTTGGTTATTTTGCTATTTTAGTGGGTGAAACACGCTCACTCCCTCGTATGTTATAAATTGATTTGTTTCACTATATGTGTAGTTTATGTTTTCATATATGTATTCTAATCTATCTATTAATTATAGTTTGTTAATATATTTTTTGTAGATTGTTTGTGTAAATTTGGTATTTGAGTTAATGTTTTGGATATCCTAATGTTATGTTGTAATGGTGAGGCATCTCCATAACCGTGTATGTAATTATTTTATTTCTTGTTCTATGTTTTTAGATATTTGTAAAAACATTTTGTTGTATTATTGTTTTTCTTGGTAGGTGACGTTGTGACGAGTAATGAGATGATATTGTGAGACCTCGTTTTGGCTAATGAGTAATAAGATGACATTGTGACAAATCCGGTTTTGGAGTTAAGTTTTCTTTTCTGTTAGACTGTATGCAGCCATGTTATTAGCAATTTTTAAAATCATCTAGCTTTAGATTAAAATTTCAGTTTGCTTTTATTACAATGGTTTGTCTGAATCGAATATTCATTTTTATAGCATCAGTGCCTTGTATTTTTACTACAAATTTTGATTGGCTTACATATATACAAACACACAAATAGGCCTATAAAGACATCAAAAATAGCTAAGCGGTGAAGAAAGACTAAGAAATAAATGCTTGTATGCAAGTTTGTAAACATTAATCAAGAGCACCAATTAGTTCCAGAGCTGACTACCCATCCTTGATCTTTACAGAGCAACACCACAGAAACAATGATAGCCACAAACCAATATCGAACAGGTCCATAATTCCCAAATTGAATCAAAGCAAAGGTAGACCTGGATAATAAAAATCGAAATGTGGAACAAATGCTTTTACTTTCAGACAATCATGAACAAAATTTATGAGTCAAAAGAGCATATCCAATTGTTCAATATCCACGAACGTAAACAGAAAATACCTCAATAGAACTGGTGGCCACATTGAAGCTTGCCGTTTTTAGCCATCGTCTCAAGGCAAATGGAACATGTAACCGAGGCAAACACATCTCCCTCGTGGTGAGATCTTTTTCACCGGAATTGCTAACCTTATTGCATACACCTATAACCAAAACCTAATCAAAACAACCCAAATCTCAGCATTGATATAAGTTGTTATATATATATTCATTGGTGTTTGAGATTAATTTGTTCAATTAATTTATTCATAAGAAAGCAGATAGACATCCACACTAATACCTCGTAAAAAAAATGTTCATGCTTCCCTCTTGCATCAGGATATTAACAATCATGATTCATGAGTAAACCTTAAAAATGTGTCTTCCATGTATTAGTTTTGAAACTGAAGGTGGTTGATGTAACTTTATCACGTTGAAACATGTGACAAGTGTGTGCTTATGTATCCTATCTGGCTATTTGTTGTGTGAGAAAGAGAGTGAGAAAGGCATAGTGTGTACATTGTCAGAGCATTTCTTGTAATAGCGCTTTGTCCGAGCACCTGTTGGATCTTCACTTTAAAAGGAGCAGCTTTTGGAGAGTAGCTCCAAAATCTTAATGGGGAGTGGAACTCAAAAGGGACTTAATTGCATCACAGGCATAAGATATTTTGATGGACTCGTGGTGTATGCTTGAGCTGTCTAAACCAGTACAATTCTGAAAGTTGATAGAAATAATGAAAGAAGGGGAATTTGAACTATCTATTAAGGTAAATAATAAGAAACATAGAAGAAAAACACCTAACGAAACCTATTAGACAGAAGAAAATCCGAACTGTATGTGAAAGCCACTAAAACATTCCTATGATATTAATGAGTAATGGAGCGGTTATTACCATTGACTCTTCATCTCCTTCACCAAACCGTAAGGCCAGATAACACAAAGCTTGTGTTGTAGATTCTACTATCATTGGCTCACCATACGAGAACTTGTGGTTCTACGCAACATAAAAAGGAGCAATTGGTAACATATTGATGTAAGAAAGATTACTTCTTAGATGCTTACAACGGAAAATAAAATAAATCGGAATCAACCTGTTCGATTTTGCTGAACATAGCAAGTGTGTTAATAGAAAGACAAGTCGCAAAGGGAAAAATTTACCAGCATGGTCGATGTGATACGCTTCTCGACAGCAAGAACAACTCCTTCTTTTGTCTTTACGCCAATTGTTGTAGAACCAAGCTGCAACAATTCGAAAGCCTCGAGAACATCAAAATATTAAGCAGAACACGTGTGACTCTCTCCAACGCTGACGTGGCAAGCTGATGGAGAGAATTGGCCAACTATTATAGTATTGCCATGTCTTTTTTTTTTTTTTTTTTTTTGAACAGCAGCTAATGTCATGTCTTAATTGGATTAGTTATAGAGAACCCGATCTACTAAATAAATGGGATAAATCCAATTCCTTTTTTTTTTTGTGCAACTTTAGTTTGGCAGTTTTTTTCCTAAGTAAGAATATCAAGATTAAACGATTTAAACATGATTTAAAAAAAAGTCATATTATTTCGTAAGAAAAAATATTATCTATTAAACCCGGAAGGAAAAGTCCAACATGCATGTGTATACACATGTTCTGAATTATATGAAACCTCTTCAAACCCTAATAAATAATAAATCACATATATATATATATTGAAAATCGTATTGGAATTTAAATATCCTAGTAGAATGGAGATCTATGTGGAATCCCTTTCCGCCTATGTTTCTTCTTCACAACGGTCTCAACAACAACATCTTCTGATGAATTCTCCATAAGCTCATCCAGCTGTGATCCAAGAGCGTTCCTAAACTGTCGTCATATTTACAATTGTAGTGTTAGATTTACGAAAACCAAAAAAATTGTGGAGTTAAAACTGTAAAAAAATGAGAAATAATGTACCTTGCATTCTACGGAACAGAACAAGGCGGAAGAAGCAGCGTCATGAAGAACCCATTCACAGACTTTGCATTTACGCGAAACATTGTTTCTACTACAATGATTACCATTCTCACGTCTCTGATTAATGTAAACGATGTACTCGTTGTTTATCTTATATGTATGTATTCCCGACGTGTCCATATAATTTGATATCGTCTTGTTCCATACTCCTGACTGGTTGGAACATCTATGTGACTGCAATTTCAAAACCAAATAATCATATGTAACTATAAAGCTTGTTTTCATTATTAAAAAGTCGATTGTGAATGTGGCAACGTACGTAATAATAATTAACGAGAGAAAGATTGTTTTACTTGAATCGTAAGGTGGTCTATATGATCGTTCTCTTTGAAGCAGTTGACGCAGAAAGGAGGAGTCATGCAATCGCAACAGAAGAGACCTCGCAGTTTTCCCATGTGTTGATCGCAATATTCATGGAACCGTCTCGATTTCACCATCTGAATTAGCCATGGAAACTCTCTGATGCAGCTCTGAACTTCAAGAGTTTCTTTCATACTTTCCACCATTATAAATTAGGGTTTTCTTCGTAAGCAGTTTCTATTTAATGTGATATGTTTAACTTGGGATCGTGTGTCTTCTGGTTTTACACTTTTATAGAGTAAATATAGTTTTCAAGAGAGGATTAGGTTTTGTAGTTCTTTTACTTGTAATCAAAACAAATATTTCCTTTTATTTTTGTTCAACAACAAACGTTTCCTTTTTTCCATTTTCTTTTCCCAAAAGAGAAAGGAAATATAAAAAGTCAAACGTGAACGTTTTAATCAGCAGAGCTCCTTAACCTTCAATTTGTGTTTTAAACTGAAGTTGGTCAGATCATTGGGCTTATTCAATTTGAAGGAAAATCTCGGGCCACCTACAAAACGTCGTCGTTTCTTTGTATTTGATCAAGGGTAAAACCGTAAATCTACAAAGCGAAATGTTGTCCAAGAGGACCACCGAGAGAGAAGAAAACCCATAGTCCCAATGCAATTCCAAATTTGCAATGTAAAATATCATGGAATCACTTACTCAACAAGACAAATTACAAACCAAAATCCATTTTGTTTTGAAGTGTGTGTGTATATAAATTTGGTAAAGCTTATTTCACATTAAAAGTTACATGTTCTGAGTATATAAAATGTACATTATGATTATGATTTCTATCTATCATCTATAACTATATATAATAACCCCAAAGTCACTGGAATAAACAAGGTAAACTCCAAAGATTGAAAAGTGCTGAAGCAAGCAATAGAAACCAACACAAGAAGGCCAATGTAGCCGAGATTTGGTATTGGCTACAGAGGTCATCGCCGCAGATTTCTGCACTGAGAGACAGAAGCAGTTCGGTTGCACTGGCTACAGCACAAGCCCCACCCAGAGAAAGAAACGACAGCACCTGTTACAACATTATTGAATTGAGAGATTACACAATATGAAGAATGCGATGAATTGATTCCTGCATTTCGCTTTACCAGATCACCGACGACAACCATGGATATAACTCTTGCTTCATGAGGAAGTTGTTTCATTAGGACAGAATATGTGTCGGTAAGTGCGAGTGAGAAGCTCCATGGAGTTGCAAAAGCCATCACAGTCGTCAAATAGCTTTAGAAAAAGAAAAAAACAGATCAGAATCAGATGTTTATGAATCAATACAAACCGACCGAATCTATCTATCCTCAATTTAATCAAAACCACAAACAGAGATCAAACCCTATCCTCTCAAATGTTTTGATCAAAATTCAGAATTTCAACAATTAGGTGTTTTCGATCAAACGAATAACGAGAAACCCTTTTCCGAATTTCGCTCCTTTTTTTTTCTTCTTTTCATATTCATCGATTCGATAGATTCCACTGAAATATTGACTCGCTAATGAAAATCGAAGAAGAATTTACCAGAAGGTAGTGAAGTCATAGAAATTGTAATCTAAGCACATGAAGACAAGCGAGGCGGTAGAGAAAATGATTTGGCCCAAACGGAGAGCGAAACTGGCGCTGGTGCCGAACGATCCCGGCACACGCTCCATCCGATTTCACGCCTACTCTGTTTCTCTTCATCATCCGAAGAAGAAGAAGCAAAAATTCAACTCATTTTTCTGGGGAATAAAAAAGCAAAAACTGAAGCACAGAGCAAAGGAAAAGCTGGGCCAATAAGCTTCATACCTGTGACGACGCCAATTGGACTTGTGTTCCTCTTTATTCTACTCTTTTTTCCTTTGCTTGTTTACAAATAATTTACTTCATAAACTAAACGTTATGAAATTATATATTCTTTAAATAAATAGATTTTTTTTTTTAAATGAAAATTTTGTTTGTTTTAAGGTTATTTCAATTTTCAAAAGGAAATAAATTGCCAGACAAAAAATAATAATATTGGTTATGTTACCAAATTATGAGATTATATATTCTTTAAATAGATTTTATTAAAACAAAAATTGTTTGTTTTATTGTTCAATCAATTTTCATGAGGAATTTAGTCAACCAAACAAAAAATATTGGCTATGTTACCAAATTATAACGATAATGGGGATAAGATGTTATTTGTGGAAGTCCCTTTGGTCTAATAGTTGACCAAATGATTTATTAATGTTTTTATACCAAAAGGTTCGAGGTTCAATTCCCAAATGATACAATTTATGTATATTAATAGAGACAAACTTATAAGGAAATCTTCAGCGTGATGCAAGTAGAACCGTTCATCGTGATTGTAATTTTTAGTGGAACGAGGTAATATTGTCTGTTGTGTAATTGTCCTTATAGTAGTTTTCATAATTTGTATCAGAGTTAAAAAAAGATAATTTTAAATTTTTACCGGCCCTACGTTTTTATCATTTTAAGTACTTTTAAAACATAATATTTTGATGGATATGACGATTCATTTTTTTTAGCTGTCTCAAATTTTTTATTACAAATTAGGAAAATAATTACAAAGACAATTTTTCAATTGACAATATATTCGTTCCATGAAAACCCACGCAGATTGGAACCACAACGAACGATTTTACTTGTATCGCGCTGAAAATTTTATGTAACCTTAATTTTATTAACTTGTAGAAATCACATCCTTCTTTCCTGGTGTAAAAATATCAATTAACTTTTTAGTCAACCACTACACTAAAAAGACTTACTAAGAATTTGAATTATTTTTCATTTATTATTAAGAACTTGAATTATAATAGTCAACGTGTAAAGAGTTATTACATTATAATACAAATGAAATAATTATTAAGCAACAGATGGAAACAAACTGGCTGGTATAATTTTTGATTCTGATTATATATAATTGGTTCTTGTGTCATATGACCAATTTTTTTTTGTTGGACTGTATTCTAGTAACTGCTAAATTATGAAACTTTCCATTTTAAAATACTTTCTTATCTATAAAATATATATATACCAAAATTGACACCCTCTCGCTCTATGCGCTGGTTTCAATCAACCACATAATAATCTATATATATAAAGTAAGTTTTTCTCCCTTCTCATGCTGTCACCTCAACATCCTACAAATTTAATACACATACTAAATATATATATTAATTATAAATTTGGTTTTAACATTATGAAAATAATTTGAAAATGCATTATTCATATTCTAAATTAAACCAGAAAATAATAAACTTATATGAATATAGTTCTTTGCAATAATAACAGGTTTAATAAATTTGGTTATTATAATATAATTCAACTTTTATAAATATTTAATTAGGTTAAGTTGTATCGCAAATATTATAAAAAAACTAAAATATCAAACAAGTCCTAACAATTAAATAAATAAGTTAAATATGTAACTAAATTGATAAAGCAAAATATAAGTTGGCAAGTTTTACATCTAATAAAGAGACAAATAAATAAAATTTAGGTATACTTAACATAATAATTGCAATTATACATAACTATGAAAAAGAAAATAAGAGCCAAAAAAATTAAGAAACATATTAAAAGTATTTACACAAAAATATAAATTAAGTTTGAAAATTTAAGATCGTTGTGTTTTGTGATATTATTTTTAACAAAAATAAATAAAAATAAATGTAACTACAACAGAAGAAGAAAATAAAAATTTTGTATATGCAAAATATATATCATGTGATGTAAATATATTTCAATTGTCATAATAATTACCATTCATTAATACAATAGTTTTCCCTAGAATTTGAAAAGACATTTACTTAATAGAAGATATATTATATTGAATTAATCTAAAGAAATTTTTAATTTAATAATTTACTTTTATCAGTTTATTTATATAGTTTAGAAAAACTATAGAATTTAGTGTTTATAAATTATGGATTAGATTTATTCTAAATAAAATCAAACAAATGTTGTGGCTTCAAACAATCAGTTATATATATGGAAATCTTTTCAACAAAAAAAAAAGATTTAGGAATCACAAATATATTGCACACATAAATAAGGTTAAAATCATACATGAAACACTCCAAAAATAATAACTTCACATGAAACAAAATTTTAAAAAATTATTATTATGCAACTTTAAAATATAAATATCTTCCCTTTAAAATGTAAATATCTTCCTTTTTAAAAAATAGGTAAAAATGTGTACAATCCAAAAAATAAACACATAGATGATAATAAATTAAAAAAAAACAAAAACAAATACACAGATCTTAAGCTGAGGGAGATAATTAAATTAACTACGAGAGAAATAAAATAAAATACCATTAGATTAAAAAAATTGTTTACCACGTCCGCGCGGATCACACATTTTGTGATTGAAATTGAAAGTGAAATCTCACCGGCGATTGGGGAAGATATCGGAAAAGACGAGGGTTTTAGAGCAGTGGGTAATGTTTTTTACAGGATAATTCTATTCACAAGAACACTCTCTCTCTCTCTCTTTCTCTCTTTCTCTCCCTCTCTCTCTCTCTCTAAATATTTGAATCAACGCTCGACCCCATATTTCTTATATTTTTCCAAATCGGCCCATATTATATCAAATATTCCCATTAACCTATACATCTACGATGATTTTGATAGTAAATTAGTGATAGAAATTAAATCGTTTTTCAAATAAAATTAGATTCATTTTGTAGTCAGCAATACTGGATCATCGAAGATGAATAATAGTAAATTCTGAACATTTTATTAGTATTCGATTTTAGGTAAAAATAGATAAAAATACAGTGACTTATTTCGAAGTGTTTTTTTTTTAAGTTCGGAGAATTCTAAATTCACAAAACTAACTTTCCTTTTATTACTATTCGAAGTAACCTTCGGACTATACAAAACTAATCCTATTTCGAAGTATTTATTTTATTCGTATTCAGTTGGGTTAAAAAATATACAATTCCCTAAACTTTAAAATGACATAAATTTAACTTTTAAAAACCAACTAATTGGATAAATAGTGTACCAAAAAAAAAATTAAATTGTGGATCACTCACTAAACAAATAAATAAAATTAAGAAAGGAAAAAAAAAACTTAATAATAAACAATCTACATTTCTTAAGCTAATAAAGACAAATCCATTAACAATCATACTAATAAAACTAAAATAATATTATACCAAACTTTTTAAAAAAAAATTATGTTCACGTCCGCGCGTAGCGCGGATCACACACTAGTCTACCTTATAAAGAGTGAAGGGGTTCTCTCCAGGATTGACACTTGCCCCCCCCCCCCCCCCCACCCTCCCTCCTTATTGGTCAATAAATGTTTTTTTTTCTCAATAAATTCAAATTTAAAAAAACATTAAAAACTTTAAAAACCTTCCAACTTCTATTGTACCACCTTTGATCTAATTTAAAAATATATAAAAACTTTTTCAACTTACTTACAATATTTTTTGCCAAATGCATTGTACCACATTTTAACTTACTTACGCATTTAACACAATCCTTACCAAATTCATTGTATTTTAAAATAAAAACAAATAACTAAAACAATTCTAAATTCATGCTATTCATATATCTAAAATGTATCTACGAAAAACAAAAAGGAAAAATTAACTTAAAACATTTAATACATATAAAGAAAACAAATATAAATACTCACTCAATGAATTTTACGATAGAAAAATTGTATTTTGGTAATGCGCAGAGAAGTGCAGTGCTGTATAAGACTCCTAATCCTCCGACGAACCAGCAACAACAACAATCAAGAAGAAGTGACGCTAAAGTATTGTCGGAGATTGAAGACTGGCTCATGGACAATTCTACCCCAACTGATCCGGTTTTCCCCTTGTCTGCTCAATTCAATTCGACGACATTCCGATTTTGAAACCCTCTTTGAACGAATCCAACGAAAGGGAGAGGGACAGAACGGCGACAAGAAGAGAGAGAAAGAGTGTTCCAGCGAGAGTGAAAGGGACAGAGAACCGGCGTGAGGGAGAGGGAAAGAGGTCTGACGAGAGGGAGAGGGAGAGAGCCGGCGCGAGGAAGAGAGAAAGAGAGAGAGCCGGCGAGAGGGAGAGAAAGTTCAGGCGAGGAGGAGAGATATAGCCGACGAGAGGGGGAGAGAAAGATCGGCCAAGAGAGAGAGAAAGAGAGAGAGAGAGAGAGAGAGAGAGAGAGAGAGAGAGAGAGAGAGAGAGAGAGAGAACGGAGAGTGGTAAATCGTGACTGGACATGGCGACGATGGGAGCACAAGTAGTGGAGGCGTCACCGAATGCAACGTCGGAGAAAATTTGGAAAATAAAACGAGAACGCCGCATCGATCGACTATCGATAGATTGAGAAATAGAGCGACTTCGAAGCTCGAGGAGGTGGTGCTTAATTGCATAGACGAATCAATCCGATTAACGGCGACTCGTAGACAATCGTGTCATTTTTAGAATCTATCTATGAATAAAAATGGCATGCAAGCCAAAACGACTCAGCAACATATGAATACATTTTTCTTTCATCTCTCTACATCGTGAAAGAGACAGCCTTCAACACTCATTACACGAATCTTTGTAAGACCTATGTAGATTCTCAAATTGATAGAACAACATTTTATATATACTAGGAGAGCGGAAATTTTACCGGATCGCGACTGGACATGGCGACGATGGGAGCACAAGTAGTGGAGGCGTCACCGAAATGCAACGTCGGATAAAACTTGGAAAATAAAACGAGAACGACTGATATTTCGTGCTCTTATATGTTCAAAAACTCTTAATGCGACCGAGACTTTCATATTCTTCATTATGACATGAGACTGATAACCCAATGTATGCTTACCAGCAGAAATTTTACCGGATCACGACTGGACATGGCGACGATGGGAGCACAAGTAGTGGAGGATCACCGAATGCAACGTCGGAGAAAACTTGGGAAATAAAACGAGAACGACTGATATTTCGTGCTCTTAGATGTTCAAAAACTCTAAATGGGACTGAGTCTTTCATATTCTTCATTACGACATGAGACTGATAACCCAATGTATGCTTACCACTTAATTAAATATTATACAATCATTTTTCCAACAACTAAACAAATTTAGGGAGAAAAATAATATGTGCTTAACTAAACAAGATAAAAATACATCTTAAAAAAAAAAACACCAAAAAACTTATAAATAAAAATACATGCGCGTTAGCGCCGAAACTCACCTAGTAATCAAATAAAACTGAGTCAACTTCGTATTAATTATAAGAAGAAAAAAGCAAAATACAAAATTCATTATACTCGTCTATAATACTGAAACATACCATCACACCCAACTATAATTCACCTAATCATATGTATACAAATAAAGGAAAATAATTGGACACAACACATTTTTAACTCCTAACAAATTCCCCATTTTGATGATAATCTCATAAGCTGTAACCAATACAATACGTAACTCAATCTTCGTCCGCTCCAATCCATGTTCCATTTGTTACGGTTCATTAATGAATAGATACTTAATTTCTCAAATTATTGGATAAACGACATATTTCCCTCTTGAAAGTATCATATCCACACAAAGTTATAACTTCGTCCCAATTCCTCATTGTTTGAAAGTTAAAAACTTATATCCCACAATTTAAAAGTTCAAAACATATTTACACACGGACCACAGTTTATTTCGATTTACAGTAAACCAATTCAATTTTAACCACCGAAACAGAAATTATACCCAATGACAACTTTAACAACCTTAAACCAAACCCAATAAAAAAAACCAATATGTAAACGACCCGACCCAAAAGCCGAAAGTCTCATTCTTCACCGGATTTTTTGTTGATTCACAATTTTTGTGCCGTTAGATTGTGTCTCTTCCCCTTCTATCATTTCACTCTCTTCTTCTAGTTCCTCATCTGTAACAGTCCTTAAGCTTCTAGGCACATGAGCCATAATAGTTGAAAGTAAAAGTTGAAAGCTTCAGAGAAGGAGACAAACCTGAAGTGCTCATCAGATGCATTATAGCTCTGAGCATTTTCATTAATAAAGAAGAGGTTTCAATACAATTTGCCAAGAGTTTTGAAATATAAAAATCACTCAAGCTGACCATACCAAACCCCTTGGATCTTCACATCCTTTGGTACCTTAGCACCCAAGTCAGTATCCGACGGCTGAAGACTCTCGAACACTCCGATCACTTCTCCTGTCTCCGGTTTGCTCTTTGTAATCTTCAAAGTGATCTCTCCGACCGAAGCCGCCGTGTTCTTCACGTTTTCCTTCGACAGATCTTCCTCGTCTCCTCTGCCTCCGGCAGGCAAAGCCACAGCATTATCGTACCCAGTGGATCCACCACGACCCTTAGGGTCCAAGAAGGACGAACCACGGTACGAAGGAACTAAGAATTTGCCACTAAAGTTGTCGGGTTTCCCTGAAGCCTCGAGCTGCTTAACCGTGAAGAGGAATGGCACGCGTTCTCCTCCCGGAAGCTGGACTGTGACTGCTGCGTAATCGATCCCATCTTCTTCCTTGAACTTCACGCTTCCATCTGAACCAATCTGTCAAATGAACAACTCAATTTGACATGCCTGTTTCTTGCGGTAGAAGCAACATCTAGAACCTGAGATTGGAAAAATATTTGAGGACGAACCTCAAAGGGTCCTTCGATCTCGTCGAGTGTGTAAGTGAGACGGGTCATGAGCTTGGTGTTTTGGAAATCCGGCGGCGCGTTCTTGCTGACGCTATCTGCCTTGACGGTGAAGGAAGTAGGCTCGAAGCAGAATTTCTTGCCAGTGTACTTCCCAGGCTTGAATGAGAATGTCTCAGAGCCACCGTCGATGGTCGGACACTGGTTCGCCGTACCGGTCCCCTTAACCTCCATGTAGGTCTTGCTCTGTATCTCGTCGTACGTTAGCCTCTTCGGTGCCCCCTCCGCACTTGCCCCCTTCAATTTCCCAAATATATATATTTACAAATATAAAAGACTAAAATTTTCCATATAAAATTTGCAACTAAATCTAAAAGTATTGCAATGCTCCTATGAAATAGAAAAGGTAATGAATAGATTTGTCGATGTTTCACGAGCTTTCAATTCAAAATTTATCGGCAATAAAGATATGGATGTGTCTTAGTTCTTCAATTAACACAAAGGCCAATAAGTTTTAGTTTGTGTGTTCAATGTACCGAGACGACGAGAGCAGAAGTGGCGAGAGCAAAACAGGCGATTTTGGCGGCATCAGAACATTTTCCGACGAAGTCTTTGAAGTCAGAGTGGAGGGAGCAAGTGAGTCTAGCTGGTGAAGAGTCCAGCCCAAAGGACTTGCTAACGGTTTGGTTTGATCGGAGATGAACGCTGCGAGAAGGAGAAGCTGCGATCTTAGCCGGCTGAAGAAAAGTTGCGGCGGCTTGGAGAGAGGTTGCCATGAAGACAAGTCTCAGATGTTTGTGTTTGTTTGAGTGATGATGATGCGAAGTAAATAATCGGAGAAGAGAGATTTTTCGTTATAAGATAAGGTCGGATAAGTTTCGAATTTTTTCATTGGATTGTTTCAGGAGTATATGGTTGTTTGGTCGCCACGTGTCGAAAGCTGATGTGGAAATATAGATACTGTCTCAATCTGAAATGCTGACGTGGATAAATCTAATTAGTTGAAACAAATCATTATTTTCTCTGGAAAGCTGTTCGAACCTCGTCCTATTTTTGATAAAAAGCCCTTTTCTTAAAAATTAATAGTATTGTTTATTCTGGGCTCTAAAACCATTTCCAATGCTTACCATTTTTTTTATTTATAAATTTTATTTAAAAACTCCACAATTTCATTAATTTGTTTTTTCTCTTCGAATAGTAAAATCTCTGATCAAGTTCTTAATAAAAAAAATTATGAAAATTATTTTATTTTAAAAATAGTTTATTTTCTTGAATAAAACATAAAATATATTGCATTGAATGGAAAATTTGAAACATACATGAAAAATTTGAAACAACTTCTTTAAAGTTGAAGTTAAAAAAATGTTTTTTTAAAAAAAGTAAAATTTTTTATTTTATTTTTTAAATTAAAGTTAAAAAAAAAGTTAAAAAAAAAATTCCGGTGAATTATACATCGACACGTGGCTAAAAACCCACCTAAGAACAAGCTTTTAAAGTTTTTATTATTAAAGTTCTTATTTAAGAACCGGTTCTTAACTTTTCTATTTAATTTTTTTTTTTGCATTAAGAACCCCATCTAAAAATCCCCTAAGAATCCCCTAAAAACCCCTATTGGAGATGCTCTAAGACCATGATCAACGGGGTTCTTAAGTGGGGATCTTAGTTTTTTTTGGAATAAAAGTAAATCAAAATGAGTTAATAAGGTAAGAACCGATCCTTAATTAAGACCCTTAAGAATCGGTTCTTAATTGTCACGTATGTATTTCTAATTGGATCTCTTCCTTTCTCTATCTACGCTTCTCCTCGCTCTCTCCGTCGCCAACCTCCACATTCCCATTCGATGTTTCTCAGCTCAATCAACTCCTCTTCAACCCCTATGTATCTCCTCTTTAACCCCTCTGTATCTCCTCGATTCATCCCTCACCACATCTCTCACCGCTTCATCCCTAAGGCCTCCGCTTCTCCATCATCACCGTCTTCGTCTTCCTCCTTATCTCTAAATCGGAGGCAGCTTCTGTACCAATTTGCGGCGGTATCGCTCTGATTGTTGTTGTAATTCTGCACCAGACTCGCCCTCACGCGACAGTAGAAGTGAAAAAATCAGAAGATATGCAGCTCGTGCATTTCAATTTTAACAGGTACTCCCTCTGTTTTTTTATAAGGGGTTTTCCCTAAAAGCACAGAAATTAAAAAAATCTCTTTTTTTTGTTTGAAACATTAAACACTAGCATAACAGCATTTAATTATCCAATTAGGAAGAGGAGTATTAATGTTTTATGATAGTACCAAGACTACTAATGAGTATAATTAATTAAATTTTGCATGGAAATGTGAGAAGCTCTTATAAAAAAAACAAAACAAAATGTCTAAAACCCCTTATAAAAAAAAACAGAGGGAGTAAAAAAACTAAAACACCAAATTTGATCTTCTCTTTTCAGCAAAATGTTCTCCTTAAAAATCTATCTTCGCTATTGCAACACTCCATGAGAGCTCCACGACGACAATTTTGTGCTTAAGACGATGAAATTTTGTCGTGGTAATCAACTTGATATGTCTTCTTGTATGTTTTGTGCAGCCCACTTGAACCATTTTAGAGAAATGTACATCATGCATATTGTACCTGGTGTTGGGCCCGAATTTAGCACCCTAAATCCAGCCCGAATAAGCATGCTCAACAATGAAGGCTCGGCCCACGACGAGGTCTCATGAGACTGTTTACAAGCTGAAGTAAGAAATGCACAAGTTAAAACAAGCGTGCTGGGAGCAGCGAGCATGCTGGAAGCAGCGAGCATGCTGAAAGCAGCGAGCATGCTGAAAGCAGCGAGCATGCTGAAAGCACCGAGCTCGCAGGAAAGGAGCGAGCTCGCAGAAAGACAATAGTACGAGCTCGGCCAAAGTTCAAACCTGGTCAAACACAATTACTTCACTTCCTAGAATCAAGCCTTACATTAAAGACAAAGATTATGGATTTAATTCTATAATTAAATGTAGTATCATGCAGTTATCTTTTCTGAGCTTGTATAAATTTGAACATCAGCTACAATGTAATGATATACCGAATTCTCGACTAAGAATAATAATACACATTTTTCTCTTGATTTTCTGAATTACTCTCAAGAACATACGACCTGAAAAGTCGGGAATTGAGGTTGTGAGATTCTGCTCTCACAATTTGGCGCCGTCTGTGGGGAGGAGCAAAACAATTTCCTCCTCTTAATGTACGAAATCGATTATCCAAACGAAGAAGATGTCAGAAACCACGGGATTAACAGTCACAGCTTCATCAGGAGCTATGAACACTCCTGTTCCACCATCCCAGCCTGATATCACCGCTCCGTGGGGCTCATATGGGACAACAAACGTTCCAATAATCGGCTCGGAAGCGAATGTCATGGCTGGGACCAACGAAACTGTTGATCCTTCGGGAAATACAGTCTTAAACCAGCAAGCTCCGGATCAAATAGTTGAGATCCGGAATTTAATATCGATTCTCATACAACAGAATCGCGCAATGGTTGCTCGCCAAGACGACCTCGAAAGAGCAACTCGGGCAGGAGCAATCAGACGATCTTTTTTCCAACCTGGAATGCAAACCTCATTTGCACCAGAGCATGGAGGACTAACACCTCCACCGATAACGAGGTTAAACTTTTCCGGTATTGATGCCTCGACCAACAGAATGGTCGGCTCAGCCACCACCTCGCGGTTCAGCTCATTAATATCGAACCCCATATGTATTCCTTCTACGATCCAGATCGCGGAAGGAAGGATTCCCCCAACTGAAGCTCGAGACAATCCCGAGGTCGAAACGCGACCTGGAAATAGGATCAGCAACCATGCCCAGCTCGCTGGAGATTCCCAGCTCTGGTTCCCGGTCAATATCGAAAACGATCTGGGATCCGGCGCCTCACATGGGTTCGAGTCGTATAAGAAATATTACGAAGAAACTAATGTTGAACTTCAGCGGATCTGATCGCAGGTCCATGCTGCTCTTAGCTCAGCATCCGAAATAGATATGGTGAGTGATGAAGTCATTCAGACCCCATTCACCTCGCGGATTGCGAGCCCCCAGCTCGGCGATGTCGGGAACATCCGATTTCCCCGATATAACGGAGAAACCGACCCTAAGGCATTTATGAGAAGTTTGAAATTTGCCTTTTCGAGGGTGCGGCTACTCGGGGGCGACCTCGAGTCAGCTCGCTGCCATTTTTTCACCGAAAATCTAACAGATTCGGCCCTGGAATGGTTCACCTCCCTGAAACCGAACTCGATTGACAACTTCACCCAACTTCAAGCTGCATTCTTGAAGCAATATTCAGTATTTATCCAGATCGAGACCTCGGAGGCCGATCTATGGGTACTTACTCAAAAGCTAGGCGACTCGTTGCGGAAGTACATTGACAGTTTTAAAGCCGTTAAGGCAAAAATTGCCGATCTACATAACCCAACGGCCTTGAAAGCCCTTCAAAACGGACTGTTGAAAACCTCAAAATTCTTCGAGGAGCTCACAGTCCGGGAGCCGGTGTCGCTAGACGATACGCTACACCGCGCTTCACGCTGGATTATTCTCGAGGAGGCAAGTGCAGCTCAACAGGCATCCGCAACCTCGGGAAGCCCACCTTATAACAAAATCGAGTCGTATGATCCCAACAAGTGGTGTGATTTTCATGAAATCATGGGTCATTCGACTGAGGAGTGCTACGAGGTAAAAAAGCAGCTCGCTGCGAAATTCGCAGCAGGAGAACTAGGTAATGTTGAGCTGGAGGAACCTCCGAGGAGGAGGAACTATTACCCAGCTCGAGATGGAGAACGGCTAGATCGCTTATCTGAGGATGATCGTAAGTGAGAACGCTCATCCGAGGATGCAACGAGGCGAGAGCGCCCTGATCACAAGAAGGTCCATATCAAATCTCCGACACAGTAAAGAACGGCGTATACAAGCTCGCCAGGGTGCATGATAACACACCTGAAAGGAACTCATTGAATGCCATGAACCTGAAGAAATACTACCATTAAAGCAGAAGACACTTGTAAAAATGGAACTACGAAAGGCTTGATCCCTCCTCAAGGTACGTAGGCAACCTCATAAGGGTGCAGCTATTAAAATAAAAAAAATCTTCTTCTCTTAAGCCTGTTAAACGCAGCCTGAGATCTTTTCAGCTTCTATCTACAAGCTAAAAGCTTACTCCATAAATGAACAGCCTTACGAGCTAGAGCATGCTACCAGCTAGCATGACTCGACTTTGCGTCTAAATTGCAAGGTCACACCCCTTTTAGTCTCTAAATGACAACAACCTTTACGTCTAAACTGTTTAGGTTGCATGCCTGCCTCTAAACGGCTTCGACCTTGTGTCTTAAAATCGTATGGTCAGCTCCCTAGGTCTCTAAACGACCTGGGAGCAGGGTCTCTAAATGGCTCGGGACCTTGGCTGAAAACCTGCCTTTGACCCATTGAAAAGTGTCAGCCTCCAAATGGCAAAAGGTTTGATCCCTCCTCAGGGTATGTAGGCAACCTCACAAGGGTGCAGCTGTTAAATAAAAAAAATCAGAAATTGAGCATGCTAAAAGCAGCATGAAGTTCTTCAACTTCCATCTTCAATCTTGCGTCTTAAAATCGCATGGTCAGCTCCCTAGGTTTCTAAACGACATGAGAGCAAAAATTGAGCCTGCTAAACGCAGCCTGAAGTTTTTCAACTTCCATCTACAAGCTAAAAGCTTACTCCATAAATGAACAGCCTTACGAGCTAGAGCATGCTACCAGCTAGCATGACTCGACTTTGCGTCTAAATTGCAAAGTCACAAACTTTTTAGTCTCTAAATGACAACAACCACTACGTCTAAACTGTTTAGGTTGCATGCCTGCCTCTAAACGGCTTCGACTTTGCGTCCGAAAATCGTCTGGTCAGCTCCTGAGGTCTCTAAACGACCTGGGAGCAAGGTCTCTGAATGGCCTGGATCTTTGGCTGAAAGACTGCCTGTGATCCTTTGAAAAGTGTCAGCCTCTAAATGGCGAAAATGATAAATCATTCTAAGGAAAAACGAAAGATTATCAAAGAAAATTAAATTAAGCCTCCTCGCAGGAGCATAAGTTCAACCAAAAGGCCCACTAGGGCATAACAAGTTCAACAACAAATTCGAACATGATTTAAAGATCATGTAAATCCCGAGATTTCAGGACCGCACCCTCAGTGAGACGTCACTAAGGATGCTGGGGGGCTACTGTTGGGCCCAAATTTAGCACCCTAAATCCAGCCCGAATAAGCATGCTCAACAATGAAGGCTCGGCCCACGACGAGCGTGCTGGGAGCAGCGAGCATGCTGGAAGCAGCGAGCATGCTGAAAGCAGCGAGCATGCTGGAAGCAGCGAGCATGCTGGAAGCAGCGAGCATGCTGAAAGCAGCGAGCATGCTGGAAGCAGCGAGCATGCTGAAAGCAGCGAGCATGCTGAAAGAAGTGAGCATGCTGAAAGCACCGAGCTCGCAGGAAAGGAGCGAGCTCGCAGAAAGACATTAGTACGAGCTCGGACAAAGTTCAAACCTGGTCAAACACAATTACTTCACTTCCTAGAATCAAACCTTACATTAAAGACAAAGATTATGGATTTAATTCTATAATTAAATGTAGTATCATTCAGTTATCTTTTCTGAGCTTGTATAAATTTGAACATCAGCTACAATGTAATGATATACCGAATTCTCGACTAAGAATAATAATACACATTTTTCTCTTGATTTTCTGAATAACTCTCAAGAACATACGACCTGAAAAGTCGGGAATTGAGGTTGTGAGATTCTGCTCTCACACTCGGGATGGTAGGAAGCATTAATTGTATGCATTGGGAGTGGAAGAATTGCCCCACCGCTTGGAAATGGCAATATTCACGTGGTTCTAGAAAACCCACAATCGTTTTAGAGGCGGTAGCTTCATATAATCTCTGGATATGGCACGCGTTTTTTCGACCTCCCGGTACCTTAAACGATATCAATGTTCTTGATCGCTCACCCGTTTTTTATGATATAATAAAAGGTCAGGCTCCGCAAGTGAATTTCTCTGTCAACGGAAGGGAGTATCATTTGGCTTACTATCTCACAGATGGTATTTATCCGAAATGGATAACTTTTATCCAATATATTCCAATTCCACAGAACCCAAAAACATCTTTATTTGCTCTACATCAAGAAGCAACCCGAAAAGATGTCGAGCGTGTTTTTGAAGTCTTGCAAGTTCGATTTGCCATTGTTAAAAACCAGCTCTTTTTTGGGATAAAGCAAAAATAGAAAATATTAGGAGAGCATGTATCATACTCCACAATATGTAGAAGACGAGATGAATACACTCAATTTGATGTTTCAGAATTCCAACAAAGATAAAGAAACGGAAGTTCACATGTGGATCTCATGTATTCTACAAATATATGCCTACAAATCTCGCCATTATGTTGGATGTTCGAACTATAATTCATGATAGACAATTGCTTTAACAATTGAAAGCTAATTTGGTTGAGCATATATCGCAAAAATTTGGACGTGATCAAGATAACAACTGAGTATTCCTTTCCATTTATTATTTCAAAATCTATGTTTCAAATGTTTTTATGTCAAGTATGTTTTATTCAAAAAATAAACTCTACTTACAGTAAAACACAATTATTGTTAAATATAATTATCCATTCTTATCACTTACTTCAATACGAAGGAAGTCCACCGACTTATATTATTCTATTATTTTACTTGTAGTATAAATAGTTAACGATCAGTGTAAGAAGTATTAATAAGAAGAAGAAATGAAATCCTCTCTCTCCTTCGTTTGTATCTTACTCTATCGTCCCTCTCTCTCTGACTCCCTTCTTCCTCAACAAAATAAACCTCACATATATATAAGCATTAGTTTATAACACGTTATCAGCACAATCGTCTCACGATCCGTTCATATACCGAAAAATACGATCGTCTTCCGATATGTTCATATACCAGAAAAGGTGAGGTTTAATTTATGTTCGATCCGTTTATTTTTATTTTTGGGATGATAGGCACTGCCTTCCCCGAACCGATCGTTATGATAGGCTATGCCTTCACGATCATGATCATATGGTAGACTATGTCTCCTCGGATCATATGGCAGGTTCTGCCTCTTTAAATACATGATTAGCTTATGATCATATGGCAGACTATGTCTCCTCGGATCATTGTCTCCATAAAATAAATGTCCTGAAGACATTTATGAAAGGTTCCAGAAGAACCATATAACAAAAATAATGTCCAGAAGACATATTTAAAATAAAAATGTCCAAAAGACATACTTAAAATAAAAATGTCCAGAAGAAATATATGAAAGCGTTCTTGAAGAACTGTTTCGTCCAGAAGACGTTTTAAATTATTGTTATTTTAATTTATGTTTATTATCGTAAATTATGTGGAAGGCTATGCCTCTTGAATATATATGTTTAATTTATGTTGTTGATAAAAAAAAAATATGTATGTGAGTTCCAGAAGAACTACATAAAAAGAAAAAAAATTATTATAGATAATAGAGAGCTCCGGAAAAGCGAAACGCTCCCGATGAGCGAAACACTCCCGTTGAGCGAGACGCTCCCGTTGAGCGAAACGCTCCCGTTGAGCGAAACGCTCCCGTTGAGCGAAACGCTCTCGTTGAGCGAAACGCTCCCGTTGAGCGAAACGCTCCCGTTGAGCGAAACGCTCCCGTTGAGCGAAACGCTCCCGTTGAGCGAAACGCTCCCGTTGATCGAAACGCTCCCGTTGAGCGAAACGCTCCCGATGAGCGAAACGCTTCAGAAAAGCGAAATGTTTCAGAAGAGCAAAACACTCTTGAAAAACAAAAACTCTCCAAAACAATAATCGCTCCAGCAGAGCGAACATTTTAGAATAGCACTCTTGGAAATTTATGGGTATGCAATATATGCATCCACCACACTGCATAAAAGTGAAACCCATAAAATATATTGAATCATCAGTAGAAGATGTGCTTATCAAAAGATTTGCATATCATTATTATAGGGAGAACCGTTGAATAGTTCGAATCTTTGAACAAATGAGTATGAACTTGAAGTTCAAAGTTCAAAGGATCACTATTCAAGATGTGCTGCAAATCAAATACCAGAAGCATTTATAAACAGCTAATGGATGAGATTTCTCGAAATAAATTATCATTAAAAATTATGGATCCTCGTATAAATATGAACCTGAAGTTCAAAGGATAATTCATATGTAAATTAACTTCCAGACATATAATTACATAAAGAAAAATCTCATTTCTAACTGAAAATGCTCCAATAAAAATATATGTCCCTGAAGGACGATTAATCAATAGTAAGTCTATGACACGTAAGAAACGTGATAGACTACTTTGGTTCCAAGGAAATCCTCAATTGGAAAGGAGCAAATATATATTGAATAGAGGATTAATCTCTTGAAGAGACCGTTGACATGGTTAATAATAAAATCAGGTACCTGAATGAAATCATTGATAATGATAAAGAGATCTCGATTAACCATGTCATTACGGGAAAAGTTGGAACCAAAGAAAAATAATTGTCGACAATATAAACAAGATATCGCGCGATATAAATGAGGATCATAAATCTACCTCTATGGATGAGGGTAGAAAGAGAAAAATATTGGCCAAAAAAAAAGTAAAAAAGGCAATCAAGTCTATGTTAAGCTCATATGAAAAATGAGAAATTTTTGGACCAGCAGTCCAAGCATCAAAAGGGTATGTTTCTTCCTAGAATAAGGAATGAGAAAATGACCTTACAATATGAAAAAGGCTTGTTATACAAGGTCATACCCGATATTGAATGAATATTCAAATGTGGTGGATGCAATGTATTAAGTCTTGCAGTACATGAGCGACTTGAATTGCGTTTTGATGGATATCACAAAAATCCATGAAAGATTATATCCCTGAAGGATTAATGATAACTGGATTATGTTCCCGGGAACTCTACTTGATGAATATGTTACATGGGGTATAATAATTAGCGTTAACCGATATACTCATGTATAATTATGAAAAGATTATGGATCAATGGAAAATATCTTTGATTTAATCATAATCTGAACTCCTGAAGAGTTGTCACAAGCCGTATAGTATTTATAGAAATATTTTGGGATAAGGCGTCTTTGAAAAGGAGAAATCTTTTCAAGCATCCCAATTGAACAGCTCACTTCCTACGCGCAAACATTGGAATGATATAAAACATATATTTCACTATCTCAAGGTACGATTGATTTAAGATTATTTTATTTTAGAAACTTCGAAGTTGGTTTAGTCGATTTTACAGGTATCCCGATTGAACATCTTATCTCGAAAGATCCCAGCAGGATCTAACATATAGAAAAACTCACATTTAAGCATTTCTAAAGGAAGTGCTATTTGATCCTGAAGTATCAGACTATGTGAGTAATACCTCATGGTATAAAAGTATTGTGGTATACAATGTGCTTTCGTATGAGAAAATGGAAAGCCAAAATATTATAAATTCCCAATATTAGGGAAAAATATTGAATGAGTGCCAAAAGATATTACATGGTAAACACCATGTTTGGTATATCTTAATCCTCCTTACAAATTATCACGAACTTGAAGTTCATAAAATTTGACAGTGCTCCATCAAAAATTAATGTTCCTGAAGAACACAAATTTATGGATGCAGAATAAATGAACCCAAGGTTCAGTTAAAAAGGGGGAGGATGATGGACTCTAAAAATAATATTCTCCAGAAGAGAAAGAAAATTAGAGAACAAAATGAAAAGGTTCCAGAAGAATCAATAAAAGGAAAATGTCGAGAAAATATATGAAAGTATTCTCGAAAGATTGCATAAAGAGATTCGTTCAGAAGACGAACATGATACAGAAAGTATGAGATTTTCATTAATTACGCCAAAGATGGAAAATTAATGAAATACCATGTATCCATAGAGATTGATCAGTAAAAATGATTACACAGACCCAAGGTCCGTGTAAGAGTGCTAGAAAAGGCATATGACTAGAAGAAATGGCAAATGGCCATGAGAAATATTCTGAAATGTCTAAGGACCTATAGTCATTACACCTGATGATGTAATGCCATTCAGGTCCAAATGGGGTTTTGTGCGAATACAATGAGGAAAAACGAGGTCACAAGATATAAAATCCGATTTGTGGCATGAAGTTTTTCTCAAAGACAAGGAATTGATTATGAAAAGATATATTCCCTTGTCATATATGTAATCGCATTCAAATATTTGATGTGCCTAATGACATATAAATATCTAAATATATATCTTATGGATATCGTGATTGCATATTCATATGGATCACTTGATAGTGATATATCCATGAAAATCCCAGAAGGATCATAGATGCTTGAAGCATCTGAGAAAATTTGTTCGATCAAGTTATAGCGATCAGTACTCAAAAGAAGATTGATGATGCAAGAACTAATTTGAAAGATGAGTTTGAAATAAAAGATCTTGGAAAGACAAAATTTTGTCTTGGGATCTATATAGAGTATTTCCAAGGTGGAATATTCATGCATCAATCAAATTACACCGAAATGGTGAAAAATGGATTAAGTGAATCTTTTGAGTATTGCAATGGTTAATAGATCACTCGATATTGAAGAAGATCTATTTCGACCTTGCGAAAACAACAAGAAAATATTAGGTCCTGAAGTACCTTATGTAAATCTCGGTACATATTGTGTGTTGTTTTACTACAAAATAAGCAGGAAAGTCGGAATAGTACATTTTGTGAAAAGAGCATGACCAACTCGAATATTTTGGACCGGATGTCCAATAATCCGAGAAAATATATGAAGATCATACGAGTTTGTTCACTAAGGCTCTACTTATAAATATTCCCAAAAAGATGAGATATATTCTTGGAATGCATATCCTGAAGATGATGCTTCCAGGGGAAGAAATGTGATGATGTGCGTGGCTGCACTCTTTTTTCTTTGCTATGGTTTTTGTCCCATTGGATTTTTCCATAATAAAGTTTTCAACGAGGCAACAAAGAACACGCAAAATGTTAGACATCTGAAATGAAATTCTATAATTCTATAATCCCAATGAAGAGAATGATATATCCATCATTTCAGGGGAGATTACGTCACTGTACTATTTTTCCCTTATCGTGGTTTTTATCCCATTGAATTTTTTCATGATAAAGTTTTTAACGAAGCAGTACGTAATACATTAGCAGTGATGGATAATTAAAGGACAGTGTTAAAAATAATTATCCATTATTATCACTTACTTCAATACGAAAGAAGTGATAAATATCGTTGAACATGCTCTAACAATTATTATTAGAGCATCCATTTATAACGTGAAGCAGTACGTAATACATCCATTTATAACAATTATTAAATTTTTTTTTTAAGAACCCATAATAGGGTTTTACTATAGACGCAAAGAAAACAAAAATTTCTTAACAAATTTTATAAATAAATATTAACTAAAAACCCCATTAGGGGCTCTTGAATTGAACATGCTCTAACTCAATTTGTCATTAACGTTACAACAAACGCTTTTCGGTCTTTAATGTTATTTTCCCAAAAAAACTTTCAAAGTGGCACATTTCAAACCTGTAAAATATTTTACTAACACTTCAAACTTAAAACTTTTAATAGAAAAAACCCTTCCAAAATGGATATTGAGTATGGTCCGGAAATTTCTTAACAGAATTAGCAAACTCAGTTAACGGCAAAGCTAAAACTGTTTAAAAAAATAAGTAACGAAGTTTACTATTTTGTTAAAAATTTGGAGCGTATACTCAGAATCCATTTTCGAATTTTTTTTTCTATTAAAAAAGTTGATGGTTTAAATTGCTAATGAAATATTTCAATTTAAAAATGTTAGTCAGCCTTTGTTTTGTCGATATTTACTACATTCTGATCAATCTACGAATTTTACATTAAATCAGAAAGACAAGATCGCATGAATGATTCGCTACAGTTTAAACTTTGGGTTAACAAAATAAATAATAATTGGGACTTGGGACAAAGTAAAATTGATAAATATGCAATTCAATGTAAAGAACCAATTCAATTCGACAAGCCGACTGATTCAGTTTTATAAGACGAAAACGATTGTAATTATGAAATCAAAATTGAAATAAAATAGAGAAAACTAAGAAACAAAGGTAAGGCACTCAGAATGAGTAGGAGGTATTGATTCGTCATGAATCAGATGACAATAAAACAATCATCATCATGCCTTTTTTCCTTCTTCTTCTTTAAAAATATCACAAAATCAAAAGCTTTTAAACAGAGATTCTGAAAGATTGAAAAACAAAACATAAAGGATTCCTCTCAGACAAATGCCTCGTTTGTCCCCATGATTTAATGAATGGATTCATCGGACTCGTCATCTATGGTTGTTCATCACTGAGAAACCTATTTATTTACAAAAGACACTCAAATCGAAAGAAAGAGGTGAAAAGAAAAGAAAGATAACAAATCTATGCAGCCAAAGTCAATAAAGCTATAAAGTGGACATCTAAAGAAGTAAGAGAGATCGGAGAAGACGACTTTTGATTACAATCGGCGGATAGTGGAGTATTTATATAGAAGCCGAGCTAGGGCTAGGGTTTTTGGATGTCCCTTAACATAAAAACGACATGAAGTCTAGTTATTTCAATTTGAAACGGCGTGTAGTTCTCCTCCTTTTGTGAATCCAAAACGCCACTCACTCCGCATGCGGAAATTATTAATTGAGATAAATTACAACAATACACATTCTGAATTTTCAAGGAGTACAAAGACTGTCCGATGAACAGAAATTACTTCCGTTTTGATTAATGTGACATCTTTGGAAAGTTAGAAACAATTTAATTTTTAACAAGATTGTTGTTAATCCCCAACGAGATGTCGAGCTTGCAACAACCGATGTTCAAGAATGGATTTCAGCTACGGTTAAAAAAATCGAGGTTAATTCTACACCAACATCAACTTGGATTCACCCTAGAGTGAGAACGTTTAAATGCAACTATGATACAGCTTACGACTCGAATTCTATAAGAGTTGTTTGTGGATGAATTTTACGTGATCATATGGGATTTGCAAAATGTTAGGGCGTTGTGTTTTTAGGTTCCGCCTCCTCAAGTCTGGAAGCCGAAGGTAAGACTTTGCTATCGGCCTTGCAAAATGTGTGGAGCAGAAGATTCAATAACGTTCACTTCAAAGGTGATTGCTAGGTGTTTGTAGAAATCTTAAAAAAAAGAAAAAGATATATCAATGACAAATCTAATAAATGATATTAAAATGTGGAAGAACATATTTCTGTATATAATTTTCCTTCACGTTAAAATAGATTCGAATGAGGCAACACATAAATTAAAACTCAGAATGTGTTTATCCACGCTTATGGTTAACTAAAACTCTGTATTCTAACTTTATGATGTTGTTTGTCGAAAAAAAACAAAAACAAAAAATACAAACGACATGAAGGCTAGTTACTTTGTATGAAACAGCGTGTGGTTCATTCACTTTTTACTATACCAAAACGGCAAATATTCCACGGCGGCGCATACGAAACGGAATCCATAAGCAATTTACACACAAACAAATTTGAAGTTCTTCTTACAATAGACAAACAAATAGTTGAAAAAATGAGGTTCTTTTATATATATATATATGGAACATTGATTGAGCTTGAGGCAGTAGTATTTGGGTATGTAACAGAAGCAGAAGAAAGGAACACCAAAGGTTTCCGAGGTTCTTGCCCGATGTTTCACGAAGTTTTTATTGGACCAGCCGAGCAAGAAACAACTTGGAGATGGAAGAGGAATGTGGATTTATGCGACACGAAGGATTAGAGCCCAAACAGGGTAGACCAAAAGAAGGATGATCCCTAAAGTGTTTGATACTCCACGGGGCTGCGTGAATGAATTCCTGAACCCACCCGATACTCGGATATGTTCTTGAAGAAGGTAACAGCCTATGAAAAGGCTGATGACGGAGCCAATCCAGGTTCCGCGTATATGGTGAACTAGGAAGTGTGGAGAAACTACGAGCAGAAGGATCAGAGAACCTGGCATCTCAAGCCAATCTGCCAATTTTGAGTAGCACCAAACAACAAAAAGTGTGAGACTTTAGCAATAAACACCATACAAGTAGAGATTTACCTCAAAGCGTATTCGTTTCTAAGATTTTGGAAACGAAGAATACAAATATGCAAATGAAGAATGCGCAGCAAGAGGAGGAAACAAGAGATACGAGATCTCATCACCTGGGAAATGCTTAGGGAAGAAAAGTCTGAGTACAACTGCAACGAAAGCTATCCATTTCCCAACGTCTCCACTGATAAGAGAAAGGGAAACTTTCGCTTAGCCAATGCAATTCATAGACTTTAAGTGTAAGAACATGTTGATTGTTACCTGAGAAAGTTAAAGATTACACCAGGAAGGCTGAGGAAGATGTATGGTATCAAGAGTGATGTAAGCATCTTGGTTCTCCAATTGGTACGATCCAATATTAACAAGTAACTGCATCAAAACATGAGTAAGTTTGCAGCAGGCAGAAGTAAGTAACAAATCCCCTTTTCATGTTTGTGATCAAATGAGAGAAATTAAACCTCTCAAAGCCGCGAGAAAACGCTAATCGATATCAAAATCTCAATCAGATTCAGCTACATAGACCTTTTCTAAACAATAATCTCGATACCGAATTCTCTCAATTTCAATTGACCCAACATGAACGAAGTTACCCCAAACAATCGACGACAAGCAAGCAAAATCGGAGATGGCGAGTTGAATATTTTGATCACGAATTGAGAGCACTCACATGGCAGCGAAAGAAGCGATCCATTTGACGAAAGGAACACCAAAGGCTAATCCACCAAGCTTCGAAACATCGCTGACGAGTTTCTTCGCGGCGATCTTGAGCTCCTCCAGGTCGGAATTGACCAGAGCAACCGTATCGACGTCGGTCTTCATCGCCAGATAATCCACACGCCCCATTACTTTTGCTCTTCTTTCTCCAGCCGAATCAAAACGATAATCGATCTTCGTTTTTCAACATTTATTCCTCCAGCCTATCCACGTCGTGTATTCTTAATTGTTCACTGGTTTACCGCTGTTAAACAATTGTGCGTAGTGACGTGTCATCCTCTGATTGAATAATATATTTGGGAGAAAGGTTAAACCGCCACGTGTTAAAATTACCATCCGGTTGACCTATTCCGTTGGTTTGCGCGTTGTTTTTTTTTTTTTTTTTTTTTTTTGCGGTTGGGTATATCCTCAATTATTTAGGGATAAGCGGGAAAAAAAAAATGATTGACATATATGATTACAAAATATAGGAATAAAATAAATTAGAAGAATAGGCTGAATATATGATTAGTTTAGTAGTAAGTTCACTCCATCTGCTACAACCAAAATTTATGCTATTTTCCTAATGCTTCCATTTTTTATAAAATATTAATAAATTAGTCCATATACGAAACCCAAATTATGTATTTCGTACCAAAATGATCACACTAGTATTTCTTCAAAAAAAACACAATAGTACCCAGCATAAATGCGTTAAAGGATAGTAGTATAAAGTTTTCCTTTCATTTAATATAAAGTTATCAATCTTCTTTTAAATAAATGATATTAAAAAATACATTTTTTTTGAAGAAAACAAAAAAATACAATTCAAGAAGTACAAGTGTTCTGATTTGTGTATACTAGGTAGGTAGCCCGTGCCTTGCGCGGACATATAGGCTTCATAAACTAATTACACCATTCAATTATTTATTTTGTTACCGATAAAAAACCAAACACAAATATAACAACAATATTAGATTTACGATCAATAAAATAAATAAAATAAATAACAACCAATATTATTCATAAAAAATACGAAATAAAGCAATGACAATCATAGAAATCGAGAACATATTGAATAATGTTTCATTCACTCACACATTATATGTAAAACAATTATTTTTTATCTCTCAATCGCTAGAACTCTCTCTCCATTTTATCGTAAGTGTCTCTCGCTCTAATCGGTTATTCCTCGTCTTTTCCTTCTTCTTTTTATCGTCTTTGATTTATTTTTCTTCTTCTTCTTCTTCTTAATCGTCTTTGACTTATAATTCTTTTTCTTTATCATCTTTGTCTTCTCCAACAATTCTTCTTCTTCTTTCTCTTTCGGTTTGTTTTCGTCTATCTCTTCCGGTTTTCCTTCTTCATCGTCTTCGTTCTCTGGCTTATTATTCTTTTGGCTTTTCTTCGTCTCGTCTTCATCCTCAAATTCTTCTGCTTCGCCTTCTTCTTCTTATTCTTTATATTTCGGTTTATCTTCTCCCTCGTATTTTCCTTTTCTCTTTTTCATTGTCTTTGGCTTCTTCTTCTTCTTCTTCTTCTTCTTCTTCTTCTTCATCACCTTCGTCTTCTTCTGCTCCTTCTTCTCCAAATCCTTAAGTTTCTCCTCTTCTTCTTCTTCAACGTCTTGGTCTCATCCGCCTTCTTATTCTACTTATGGTTTTTCTTTTTCTTTGTCTTTGTCATCTTCCTCGTCTTTTCCGACCTTTTCTTCATCATCTTTGTCTTCGTCTTCATCTTATTCCTCTTATTTTTCATCATCTTTGGCTTCTATGAATTCTATTTTTTTCACACTTATCACTCTTCCAATTTTTCTTCGTCATTTTCTTCTCCCTCTTCTACATCATTTTTCTTTTTCGTCGTCTTCTTCCTCTTATTTTTCATCATCTTTGGCTTCTACGAATTCCATTTTTTTCACTCTCTCACTCTTCCGGTTTTTCTTCGTCATTTTCTTCTCCCTCTTCTACATCATTTTCTTTTTTCGTCGTCTTCTTTCTCTTCTACATAATATAATTATCATATCTACTACATTATAGTATCATATATAAATAACATGTTATCCTATTTGTGTTACCTCCGATTAATAATATTTACAAAAACAAAATCCTAAAATATGGGTTTCCTCTTCTTTTCTTTATTCTTCTTCAACATCTTAGTATTCTTCGTTCTCTTTTTCATCGTCTTCGTCTACTCTGGCTTGTTTTAATTCCATCGTCTTCGACTTCTTTTTCTTTTTTCTTTCTTTAAGTTTTTCTTCGTCTTCATCGTTCTTATCCTTTTTCATCATTTTCGCCTTCTCGACATCCTATTATTCAGGTTTTTCGTCGTCTTTTACTTCTTCTGCTTTATCTTCTTCTTCCTCTTCTTCCTTTTCTTTATCTTTCGATTTTTCTTCTTCTTCATAATTTCCTTATTTTTTTCATCGTCTTGGGCTTCTTCTTTTTCATAATCTTCGTCTTCTTCGACTTCCTCTTTTTTCCTTCCGGTTTTTATTCGTCGATCTTCTTCTTCTTGTTCTTCGACTTCTCCTAATTCATTGCATTTGTCTTCTTTGTCTTCTATGGTTCCTTATTCTTCTGGTTTTTATTAGCTTCATTTCGCATCTTCAACTTCTCAGACTTTGTCATCTTCATCTTCCGGTCTCCTTCCACATCTTTAACGTATGGGTCCTCGTATTTTTCGAATTCTTCTTCACCAGCTTCTTCTTCACCAGCTTCTTCTTCTTCTTCTTCTTCCCCATCATCCTTTTTACATCTTCCTCGTCTTTTCCTTCTTCCTCTTTATCGTCTTCGACTTTTACTTCTTCTTCTTTTTCATCTTGTCTTCTTCGACTTCTTTTTGTTTTTCTTTCAATTTTTCCTTGTCTTCTTTCTTCTTATTTTTCTTCTTTCTATTATTATTACTTATCTCGTCTTCACCTTTGTCCTCCTTCTTCTTCTTCATATTAATCACATATTTCTTCGTCGTAAAAAAATCTACATCGTTTCATCGTAGCTTCCGTACATTTCCTCTAACATTTCAAGCAGGGTTTGGAACCAGTTTAGTATTGTCAAATTCAATATCTATTAATTTTCTTTGATCATACATCGATATGTTTCGTGGGTCGTTGCCATTTTCTCGTCGTCTTTCTCTATTGGTTTCCTTCTTTATCATCTTCGTCTTCTCTGGCTTATTATTATTTCGGTTTTTCTTCGTCTCGTCTTCTACTTCTTCTTCTTCTTTATTGTCTTCGTCTTCTTCTTCTTCTTTTTTCTTTAGGTCTGTCTTCATTTTCTTCTTCTTGTTTTTATTCGTCCTCATCTTGTTCACTCTCATTCTTCATCATCTTCATATTCTCCAGGTATCTTATTCTTCCGATATTTTTTTGTCTCATCTTTGTCTTCCTCCTCGACACGTTTCTTTGGGAAGTTCGATTTAAAGCGGCAATCAAAGAGATTGGCGACAAAACATTTTTCGGTGATGTGGTAAGTGTTCCTCTTCGCAATTTTTTTGTTTGCTGTAATTTGGTCGAAGAAGTCAATATCTTCTTAGTTTAATTATGTTCTAAAACAATTTTTCATATGGGCGTGATGATCAAAGCCCAAACTCCTATTTATCGGATTTGCTTTTTGCTAATTAATTATAAATCTAGTTGAACTTTTGAAATTGAGTGAAAATATAAGTGTTCTTACTTTTTGCTGAGATCATTTGTTCATTGAGAGTATACACAAATACTCTTTAACTTTTCCGACTTCTAATTCCTCTTCTTTCTGTTTTCTTCTTCTACATCATCTTCTTCTTCTTCTACTTCGCTTTCTTCATATCTTCTGGTTTTCTTCTTATTCCTCTTCTTCCGGTTTTCTTTTTCTTCTCTAACTTCCTCTCTTGTCTTCTTCTTCTCTAACTTTGCTTTCTTCATATCTTCAGTTTTTTTTTTCACTTTTTTCTACTTTGTATACATCATCTTTAACAAATTTATGTCCATTGTCACCCATACAGTTTTCTTCCCGCTATTTTCACTTCAACATTCCCATGAGATTTAATTATCAAGTCCCCCGAAAAAGTTATCATTTGACACTATATATATCAAACTTGTCAAGAGGATTTTTAAAAAAATAATGTAAGATTTTAAGAAAATTACAAAATTTATCCTTAAATGTCCACATAAAAGTTTGTGTCGGATCTTGAATGATAAGAATTTAAGATAATCTCATAGCATAAGTTTGGATCGAAAAAAACTAAAGAATAAAAAAATCCAAGCTAGAAAATACACATAATCTCTGCATCTTTTATGAACAACAATGAGAGGTGTCAAATCTTTCTTCTATGTGTATTTTACAATCCACATAAACATATCAAATAGGTTTTATAGTTTTAAAAGAGACGAACTTTTTAAGAAAATAGAGTCTTTGAAACTAATAACAACACCTTTTTGTGATAATGAGAGTTTGGTATCACCGAGGGCAACTCATATATGCAGATCCGCTCTGCAATCCATCAACTTTACTTTGAATAAAAAAAGTGTCACAACAAAAATTTAAAATCACTTATCGGATGATAGTATACAAAAGCCTTACAGTGGAATGGAAACGACATGTTGTGATCAAGAGATCTAGGTGTAAGTATTCCCACATCTCAGGACTGGATTAAACTAATAAGCATCGATATCAGCACAAAATTGAAGATCCAAACAAAATGAAGATCCAACTGCAGAAACATCCTTTCATGAAGATCCAAACAAAATAAGAACATACTTCCTCGCCATAAGGTCTGCAAACGTATTCATGAGATGTATTAAAGCATATCCAACTGCAAAAACATCATTTCTGGGAATCTCAAGTCCAAAGCAAACCATAATTTTTGGGATAAACCAAACACTACCAAACCAGAAACCAAATCGAGATCGGAGCAGCTTAAACAATTCGAGATCCGATCGATAAGAAACCCAAGATTACACATAAACCTCAATTGCAAATCTCGGTCAGCTCCACAAAAAAAAATCTAAACAAAAATAAATGAATAAAAAAAAAAACCAAGATATGTATATGAAAACTAATAATTATCTCATTTACTTTTTTTAAAAAAGCAAACCAATAATTATCTTATTTAAAAATATTTAGTAAACATATTATTTGTTTGTAAGGCATATCTAAATATTAGCAAGGTTTACGTTTTCCATTTTTTATTTTTTTTATAAGTAAGGTTTACTAAATTCTTTTTTTTATAGCCTTGCGTTAAAGAATATTATGGGGGCTGAGGATTACAGAAGAGGTGAGGATATTGTGCTATGTTTATTGATTCTATGATTATCGACAACAAAAAATATAAATAACAAATGGAAATTTCTCAGCATATATATAAAGAAATAAATTACGAAAGATACGGAGAATCACCGATTATTGAAATAGATTAACAAAACTATTAAAGTGTCATAATCATGTGTCTATATATGTTTCTCGAAAACAAAATACTTATTTTTCAATAAGGATGAGCACAAGAAACTGTTGCGATTTCTAAAATACTTTTTTTTAATAAGGATGACCACAAGAAACTGTTGAGATTTCTTTTTGAAAATATTCCACATCCAATATTCAATTCTCTGTCATTAAAATCAACGACATGCTCTCTTCGTCACTAAACCATTACTCTTTCACGTTAGCAACACACCATAGCGAAAAAGCAGAGCGATCGATTCAACCTGTCTTATAGAGAGAACAGTAGAAAATCGCTCAACATCGTCTCTTTGATGCTTTTGAATTTTTTTTTTGTTGAAACGTTATATCAATTGATCAACAAAAAAGACTATGTACATAGTTTTGGACCTTCAATTGGAAAAGAAACAGAGCACAATATTTAAATGCAAAGCAATCAAATAATTTTAGAAGATCACACGTTCAAACCAAAATACTTAAGGCAGACTTTTCATGAGGCAGACTTCCCGCCAACAAAGGAAATATCTTCATCAATATAATTGGAAATCACATAACAAAACGCTAAATCGGTATGATTAGCATCACTTTGATTATGCGAAATTTAACTTAGATGAATATCCGCTACAAAAAGACCAGTATACAATCTCTAAACCGGCACACACCAAAAACAAAAAACAAATTTTTATTAATATGAATCCAAAACGAATCCAACACAATTTTAGCCATAACAAAAAAACCAATACTAAAAAACAAAAATCAAAAATAAATAAATAAACCCAAATCCTATAAGCAATCGGGAGTTAGATCATTTGGAAAATTTTATTAATTTTCCAAATATGTCATCTTTCAAGATTTTCGTTTAGAATATACGATTCTTAATAATCATTATCGCAACACTAGTCAAACATTAGTAATCATTATCGCAATATTATACAAATATTAATACGTAGACAATATCATCCCAAATTTCTACGCAATAAGAACTATTTGGGCAAAAAATGTAATTCATACTTCACAAAGCAGTGATGCTTAATTAAACGGTTAAGAGGCAGTGCGTAGGATTCAGGTATGCTTAACAATCTTAGTGTTATAATTTTTTGATGGGAGCAGTTGCCGTAGACGAAGGTCGCTTTGTCATTCATTTCGTTTATAAAAAGACGTATTGATATAAATGAATAATCATATATGAATTTTACGAACGAATGAACAAAAAAACAATAGGTGGCAAATACGAAAAATAAAATCTAAACACAGCTAAAAATCCCAAATAGTAAAGACTAATATCGCATCACGAATCAATGCTCGATCGTATTGAGTTCCTAAAACTGACAACCTCAGCCAAATGACGATTGACCATAACGTGCGTGAAGTTGTGAAATGTAATGGCCACCCAAAAACCTAATTACACAAGAACCAAAACCAATTAGTCAAGGCAATTATAAAAGATATACCATTTCGAAAACACTACAGATAAGATATAAGACTACCTTTTTGTATTTCTATCTTTGCAAATCTCATAATACAAATAACATCTCCTTGCCCACAACTGGACAAATCGTTTCAAAATTCAGCAGCATAATCGCCACTCAATCGGCAATGCAAACGACATACACTACACGAAGATATATATTTATAATTAGAGAGAACGAAAGCACAAATTCTGAACGACCTTGGGCTACAAAAATTTAAGTGTACCTAGCATTCTCAATATCAAAATCCACAACTATTTGGTTTTTCTAACCGACCATGCGTCTCACGATGTTTGAAATTTCCAACATTCCAAACTCGGACAATCAAATCTTCAAAACCATCTTATACTTTAGTTATATATATTAAAAAAAAAAAAAAAAAAATTTGAAACCAAACTAACCAACACAACGTTCAAGATCGAGGTTTCCACCTAGAACATCTTCGAGATCAACAAAAAGAAGTAATTTTTTGAGTCTATCGGCGGAACCGAATCACATAGAGTACTTTGCTTAAAGCCAATTATAAACCGATGAGCAATGGGACTGGTAAACTTCTTATGAGGAATTAGATCGAAATCAACCAATATTACCCAATCCCCTTCATGGAAACGGCTAGAGAACTTCTCAATGAATTCTCTCTTTATTGAAGCATATATCTTATCACCCTGCGAACATGAAAACACAAAGAAGAGAAAACCTTAACACAAGAGCACAATAAAACAATTAAAACGATACGACAACAGTGAAAATACCTTGACATCCACTAAAATAAGATCCAAATTTTCGTTTGCCCCACAAAATTTTCTAAATTTCCGTAACATCTTAACTCTAATTCTCCAAACAAAACGTAGTGGATCAAGACCACAAACATCAGCTAAATATGCATTGTAGGACTTATGGATAGCTAGTGAGAGAAGATGAGCCATGGAGGGTGTTGTATATAGAACGTTTTACAATTGAAATAGAGAACGAAGAACAGCGGTTTTATATATATATATCACGCCTTTGATTAAAAAAAAAAATCAAATACATAATAAGTAAAAAATCCTAAACTGGTGCGGCAAGCTAATAACTATATCCTTCTTTAAAAATGAAAACCAATAATTATCTCACTTTAAAATATTATCAAAACCAATTATCTGTTTTGAAGGCATCGGAATATCTCAAAGTGCTAATAAATACATTTTGTTTTTGATAAGCTAAGTTATCCAAATCTATCAAAATATGAAAGATACGGGCATATATTAATTAGTGATTACAAAATCCTAATATACACCTCAATGTTGCCTGGCTTATTCTAGTAAATACATTTTGTTTTTGATAAGTAAATTTTCTAAATCTAACAAAATATGAAAGATACGGGCAGTTATTCATTTTTGCTATCAAAATCTCCGTTTGGTTCTTGCTCAAATTAATTTCAATAAATATCTCAATGTTGCTGGCTTATCCACATTAATCGGTAACTAAATTATACCAAATACAACAAAATACGAAAGATATGGAGAATCGACGACATAAAGATAAACATACAAATATTCATCTTTCTCGTTAAAAAATACACTTTTTTCAATCAGGATAAACACTCGAAAACGGTGCGATTCCTTTTCAATCACAACTGGTTCAGAGGTGGTTCCCATGTCAGATCCAAGATTCTCGATTGCCTTCACCACATTGTACCCATCCACAACTTTCCCAAACACAACGTGTTTACCATCAAGCCACGATGTTTTCTCAGTGCAGATGAAGAACTGAGACCCATTTGTGTTGGGACCTGAATTAGCCATAGACAAAATCCCTGGACCCGTGTGCTTCAACTTGAAGTTCTCGTCCACAAATTTAGACCCGTATATGGATTCTCCTCCAGTTCCATTCCCACGAGTGAAATCTCCACCTTGGCACATAAATCCTGGGATTATACGGTGAAAGGATGAGCCTTTGTTGTGTAATGCCTTTCCTGCTTCCCCAAATTCCAGAGCCAAATGAACGCCAATTGCAGTTTATTTAAGATATCGGATATGTTAAGCAATACAATAACGATTTTACGATCAATATTCTCGCAGCCGATGGCGAACACACTAAAAAGAACAGCGGCTTTGTTATAGAAATCCAATGTTGTTATTAACAGTCTAATTTATTACTAAAAAAATAAATAAAACAGCAGAAACGTGATGAATGTCGTCTATTTGATGTTTGCAAATATATTATCCTCTATAATCGATAATTGGTATTCAAAAAACATCACAGAATCCATAATTAAAAAAAATAATTTGAATGTGAACAAATTCGAGAAGACCGATCTATTCAATAAGAGGAACCAAACCGCAGGCACGACATGCATCTCTGAAAGTAAGGTAAACAACACCGTAAACTGTCTTGATATCCTTAAAAGAACACGGGTCCCTAACAAAATCAAGCAAAAGCCTCAAACAATAAGACTCGCCTGCTTGTTCCGGACAAGACTCCACAACACAAGGCGACGGAGTACCAACAACACGGGGCCTCCACCTCTTATCCTTACGATCCCAAACAAACTTTGACGAGAATTCTGAATATCGAAGATACCGAGTCTCTTGAAACACACGATTAGATTCCATCCAAGCCTGAAAAATGCTACTCCGATCGTCAGCAATAGCATCAGAATCATCAAAGGACAAATCACTTGACCGAGGAAGATGAAATGGCAAAACACAAACACCTTGAAAAATAACAAATTCTTAATATAGATCGGGAAAACAACTAAAGATATACCGCAACCAGTAAGAGATGCGTAACCTCTCGCAGCCATCACAAACACAATACACCCGAAGACTAACACCTACGAAGTACAAAAAGCGAATAATAATAATCAGTAAACTTATCTCCGAAGATCAAAAAAATAAAGAAAACAAAACTTAAAACCAAACAAAACAACGACGATTCCACAAAACAAAACCGAAAAACATGGTACGTGTTCGGTTGTTAAAAAAACCAGAAAGTCAGTAAACTTATCTCCGAAGATAAAAAAAATAAAGAAAACAAAACAAAGACGATTCCACGAAACAAAACCGAAAAAAAAAAATTAACAAAGACGATTCCACGAAACCAAAACAAAACAGAACAAAAGAAATATATTGCCCGTTAAAAATAGAGAAAAAAGAAATTTAAACCAAAACAGAGCAAAAGATAATACAGAATCTAGACGGATCAAAGAGACGATGGCAATGAATGAATTTTAAAAACATTATAAACGTGGGATATATAGCATGTCAAAAATTTAGGGTTTTCCGAAAAGCGATAAAGTAAATCGCTAGAAAATCGTTTAAGAAAATCGCAACCCAATTTCCGAAAATCGCAAAAGAATATCGCAGGAAAATCGCAAAAGAAAATGGCAACCCAAAAAAAAAAAAAACGGCAAGAGAATATCAAATCCGATATTATGTAGGATTTTCCGAAAACTGTAAGATTCTGATAATCGGTACGACAAAAAACTTAAATCAAACCGATATAAAAAGAATTAACCGAATTTTACGGTTTAGGGTGAATGAGAGAGCTCCATTCCGAAAATTCATTTCGCTTTTACTATATATGATATATACTACTAAGACTTAATCCGTGCTATTATTAGTGCGTGATCATTTTTTAAAAAAAATGTTTTGAAATTTAAGAAAAATTAATTTAATTTTAATTTTATAATATGTCTAATTCATGATTATAGAGGGAGTTGTCACTAAAATATTATTCGGGCTAACCCATAAAACATATAATCTTGAAAACATAACTCTATTATGCACCGTTTAATTAATGACTCTAGTTTTGTGATTAGTTCACAAATTCTTTAAAAAAATCAATTTTTGTGTTTAACTCTTTATAAAATTAGTAAAATATTTTTCAATTTTTATTTTGATATAAATTCAAATAAAATATAATAAACTATAGTGAAAAATATATCAAGATTTCGAATAAATTTTTGTTCTTTGAATATATATGAATTGATTATTATTTAAAAATATATAATAGATATCATCTTGAAAAATAAATATTTTTATCATTAGTTGTAGAAAACAATTATAATCTTTTTATTTCAATTATTTTTTTGTTATTTGTAATGACTTATTTAATATAATAACTTACAAAAAGAAGTTTATTTTCAAAAATGTTTTCATAAATAATATTACAGAGATTTAAGTATTAACGTCGACATCTTCGATCGACCACCTTTGCTTTATCCGAATCACAGACCTGTGTCTTGAATTTGCATCCGAATTTCTTGCTGATAGACCACTTCCTCGGCCGATCGTTCACCTCCTCCGACGAACTTTCCTTGTTGATCCTCGCGATCACTTCCTTCAAGCTCAAGCATTCTCTTTCTAACTGGTACACACGTGTCCTCATCGTATCCATATCCAAGCGAAGCACCTGATTCTCTCTCACAGCTTTCTCCCATATCCCAAACTCCACCTCTCCTTCTCCCGCCGTTTCATCGCCGTTTTCCACCATCAGTAACGTCCCGGCGATTGCTTGCCGGAGCTGCAACTGTTCGAAGAATAGGACTTTCACGACGGCTCCTAGTGGCAGACGCTCGTTTTGCGCGGCGTGTGTGCACCCTTCAACCGTTAGTTTTTGACAGTCCATTACGCTACATACCTTCTCTTTCTCTGCCTCCAGTATCCATGGATGCGCCTATTAACAACAAAATCATTAATCAAACATAAGGTGCTGTGGTGTAGTGGTTATCACGTTTGCTTTACACGCAAAAGGTCTCCAGTTCGATCCTGGGTAGCATCAATATTTTTTGTTTTTTAATCACCTTTAAATATATATCGATGGCTCTGTACAGTCCGTCATCGTAGAGCCGTGCTTCATCAGGGAGCGAAACCGCTAAATTGTAGAATTTTTCCGGTTTGAGATTAGCGTCCGATGCGATTTCACCGAAAACTCCGTCGATGAGTTTCCCAACCACCGTCAGCGATGAAGATACGGCGGCGATTTCGAGGAAATGACCTAGGAGTCTCTCCACCAGATCAATATCGTATAACGTCTCGTTGAGATACGAGTAACTTGGGATGAGCAGATCGTCAAGCGTGGCTTTCTCCAGCCGCGATCCAATTTTTCTCTCCAGGGACGTCCGGCATTTCTCGGAGGTGTTGAGGATGATGGCGGATCGTTATAAGCCGAAGAGAGATCTCGTCGTCGCGGTTTTCGAGGAGTTGTTATCTAACGGAAGATCTGAGATTATCGTCTCCAACAATTCTCTTTGATTGTTCTCTGACGCTATGGTTAAGGAGGAGGAAGATGACGACCGCGACGAAATTCCGGGAATGTGCTTCTTCGCGTAACGAATTAGGGAGCTCTCTACTATATCGGGACTCAGATCTCCTGATTTCATGGCTAGGATCACACGACTGAAGATCGGAAAGCTCAAATCCGCCAGATCTTCGAGCCACGGCTCCAATTTCGAATCCTTGCTCTGTTGTTTCTTCCGTTTTGTATCGGCCGATTTCGTTTTGTTTATTGGCCAACCGAACAACGACGGATCGGGTGATGGAGATCTGGAGACGATTGACTCTATGCAATGTTTCGTTATACCGATCGATTCGGCTATATGAGAGACTGATTCGCACGCTTTCAACGCCTTGATGGATTCTCGTATGCTATTGAAGACGGAGTGTGAGAGGAACTTGTCCGTCTTTGAAATTAGGTTATCCGGTGAGTGCTCTTCCGTCATTTCGAGGTCCTCGGCGGCGCACCGGAGTGGAACGGCTGTTGAAGCGGAGAGATCGACTTTGACGCAGTAGCATATCTTTACCACAATCTCGAAAATCTCCGAACCTCCAGGAAAATTCTCGAGCCTGACGTGAAGGTAGTCGTTTTCTTCTTCTGCTCCCTCTTGTTCATGGCTTTTCCTCTTCTCGTCACTCTCTTCTAGTAGTCTCTGCTTATGCTCTGTAATCAGCTGGTGGAGTTTTCTGCTCCTGGACATCAGAGGAAACTGAAAGGAACACAAAATCTGAGTTAAGTTTTTGAGAAAACTCTGAAAATCAGAGAAGATGATGAATCTCGAGACCTTATGAAGATGAAATGTGATGTCATCGACTTCGATTTCGATGTCACTGGGTAAGCCTGTGGAACAAAACCTGCACCGAAAAAATAATAAGACAGAAGGAATTTTCAAAATGAACAAGAAACATCGATCTTTTTGAGTTTTGAGTATTGAAATGAGGTGTTTTGTCTTCTTCACCATGCTTGCCTCTTGGAGCTCGGTTTCTCTGCTGCCATTGGGAGTTTGCTTTGATACCAGAAGTTCCGAGAAAATCACTCGCTGGAAGTGGAAGCAATAAGATTCTAAGAACAATTTGCTACTCCCTTTTTTCTACATAATAAATATTTCTGTCTTTTGCTTTTTAATTTATACTCCATAAAGAATTGATTTTTTAATACGTTGGATGCAGAACAGCCAGAGAGTTTCAAGAAATTGGGCATTGAAAGGAGGCAAAGTCGCACTCATTTGTTAATCAAAATTTCTCCAAATTTCCCTAATATAAAAATTTGTGAATGCAAATGATTCCAACTAAATTTTCGTTATAGAATATAAAAATTTCTGCGGAAACAAAGATATCGTGGGTCAATATTTATTGTTTTTGTGTGTATATTAGTATATATATATATAGTGTCTGTTCGTTTGCCTGTCGCAGGCGGCTGCGGCTTACGGCCAAACGCTGCGATCAGACGCGGTTGATATTATTCGTTTGACTGCCGCGCGGCTGGACGCTATGACTAGTCGCAGACCTGTTCGTTTACCTGCCGCGTGGTTGGCCTCTATAATCGCAGACGCAGTTCTAATCGCAACGCAACGCTGGATTTCTCCAGCATCCAAAAATTGCGATCGAAGGTCGCTGCGACCAGACGCTGCGTTTGGCCGCAGGAGGCTGCGTCAAGTAAACGAACAATTTTTGGCCGCTGGCCGCAGCTTTCTGCGGCAGGCAAACGAACAGACCCATAATGATGATCTCAAATGCTCAATCATGCTTTGAAAGTTTGTTTGTTTTTAATCCTATTTCATTAAGTTATCCGAAAAAAACTCTTCTCTAGGGAAGAACTGGTCGGGAGACGACAGACTTACATAGGAAAAACAATATTCTTGTGTTTTTGTCTTTTTTTACAAGGAAATTTGAACGGACATTATCCCTACGAGAGATATAAGTAATACTAAAAGATACAAAAGACCGCCTATGAGATCTAAAATCTTTCATTTCTGATCTAAAATCTCTAGGCCACTCCGAATGGGTGTTTTAACATCGTGATTAGATCCGAACAATATGTGGCGAAGGAGATAAGCATCATCGAGGTCGAAATCATGCATTCCAGAGCCCATAGCAAGGTGTCTAACTCGGCGTGTAGCGATGACAAACTCCTTCTAGATCCTTTTAAGCCCAAGTGGAACAAACCTTTCTCATATCGTTATATACTTTTAAATAATAATCAATCCATATATATATATTAAAAAAAAAGTATCTATGCAAAATCTTGCTATATTTTATCGGACCGCCGGTCCAGTCCGGTTTTAAAAACACTGGTTAGCTAGGACCCATCCATGCTCGCTAATAGACTTTGTGCCATTCCATGATCCATCAATATAACACACCGGGAGATGTGATGATAAGGTTGCCACATTGCCTAGGGTCGCGAGTGGTAGCTCTTTCTGCTCGTCTTGGGAATTGGCTCTCCTCCAGGCATCCTCTTCTTGAATGGTGTGGTTTAGGGTGTTTAGAGGAGAATCATTCATGTTGTCGAAAACTTTTCTATTTTTCGTCTTCCATATGAACCACGTAATCCATGGGAATATCCTTAAAGCCTCCTCTCCCGCTTCATATTCCTTCTCCCTCAAAAACAGGTAGTCTAAGCTTTGAAAGTTTGTATCTACACAAATATTATTATTCAGGATATATGAATGTACCATATGAATCATGCTTAAAAGACAATTAATTTATTCCTCCTTCTATCAACCCTTTTCGGAGTCGCTATGCATTAAAATTTTTAGTGAAATTTCATTTGTAGTAGTTATTGATTAAAGACTAACAAATGTTGTGCTCATACCCTAGTACCCTAGTACCCTAGATGACTAACAATTAGTTAAATCAACTAACTCGTTGATTAAATTAACAAGACATTGTCAGAGAAACAAACGGTCGTCAACTGAATGTTTACCCCAACCACCAAAGTAGCCTCCATAACAGTATAAAACAAAAATCTACATGATCAGGACAGGATATGTGAGTGATTAATGCAGACAGGACAAGTACAGACTGATGTTTATGTCAGAAACAAAAAATCTATGGTTGTAAGAGTTTGTCTTCTACAACTTAACCAAAGAGTTTGTTGGCACAATATCAAGATTGGTCCATTATTCACCACACTATATTGGCTTTGCAATGTTCAAGTAAGACATGAGAAAGTTAGATATAAATCTACCTTTCATGGAAGTTTTGAGTCGGATCTTTTTTACAAGAAGTGCATTAACTAAGACATCTTTACCAACCATGTAAAAGTATAAGAAACAATGAATCACGACCCTTTTTTTTAATATGATTGTACACATATTTTGCATGTTTTAACAGGTTTATTTTTATAGGTTTTAAAGTCCACTTTGTTCAATTTGTTGGACATTTTCATGCATTTGAGTCTCATCTAGTATTGTCTTGCATTTTAGATGTCTTATATCAGATTGGTATTCTTTTTGGTATTTTTGTGTCTACTTAGGTGCTTGGGAGTGGCTTGAATCAAATTAGATGCATAGAATTTGAAATTGAGAAAATTGGACGCAGAACAACCAGAATTTCAAGAAATTGAGCATTGAAAAGAGTCCAAATCGCACTCCTTTTTTTTAATAACTTTCTTTCAGCAGTTTCTTTTTCAACTTGTGTTTGTTCGAATATTGAAAATACTCCAATTATGATTTTTGTTTGTATATATGATGATGATTTCAAATGCTCAATCATAGCTTTGAAAGTTCGTTGGTACTTGGTACTTGGTACTTGGTACATGGTACACAACTTTATTATTTTAGATATATGAATTTATCATATCAATCATGCTTAAAAGACAATTTATTTATCCTTTCTTCTATTAACCCCTTTCTTAGTTTTCTCTATGCGTTAAAAATGCCAGTCACTTGTTAAGTGAAAAAAAAATCATTTGTAGCTATTGATTAAATGATTTCTCTGTGTTCATACCCTAGATGACAAACAATTAGTTAAATCAACTAACTAGTTGATTAAATTAACTAGTTGATTAAATTAACATGACATTGTCAAATAAAAGAAAGATTAACTAAATGTTTACCCCAACCACCAAAGTAGACTGATATTTATCTCAAATATCAAAATATATGGTTGTAAGACTGTCTTCTTACATTGCCTGTTTTACATAACTTTAACCAAAGAGTTTGTTGGCACAATATAAAGATTGGTCCATTGTTCACCACACTACAATTGACTTTGATATGGTTTAATTGCAGAATTCTACCAACTGTCCTTTTAATTACTATTGATTAGAATCATTAGATACAATACAAATTACAAGTAAATGACATATAACTAAGTATGGGTAACAGTCCTGTGTAACAGTCCTGTGATCACAGCTTCTTTTCTAGTTGTTCCGGTAACTTCAACCTGTGGTTAGTATCATTATTAAGCAGTATACAACATTCGAGCATCGCATAATGTGTATTGTGACATTAGCAATACAAAAAGAGACAAGAGCGGTCTCTTAGGCATACAATGTAATCCCGATTATTAAATTTGTACAAGGGAGTAGAAAATAAATGCTCTGATTATATCTCATTGGAGAAGATACACTCATCCACGAGCTGACGGAGATTAGGATTCTCCAACGCAGCTATCACTCTTTCTTTATCATTCAGCTGTTTATTCACTACAACAACAAAAACGGTATCAAAGTTCAGAGCAAAAGACATGACGAATACAAAGATAGAAAACCAGATTTTGCCCTAGAAGCTGAAATATAGTCTTAAAACCGGGGACAAGTGCATATATTATAATTTCCAAATATCATCCATCTTATTGCAAGCTCTGCACTTGCTAAGCTTTATAGAAAGCTTATGGACTACTGCAGCTTGAACCATGTCGGTCTAGTGGATATTTATATGACCTCACCTGAATGTTCATCGGCGTGAGATCCAGGAGAGACTCTGATATCAACCTAAATAAGAGTAAGTAAAACGAAACAGAAACAATCAAACAGATATAAAAAGACATGTATAACAAGTAAGCTTTTGAAATAATATGTCTTGATCAGAAAAGAGCGAAGAGTTTTTCTAAAGCATAGATGACCTTATAATGAAGTGGCAAACATTCTTTAAGCTTAGCTCTCAAACACAGACCAATTACATTTGCCATACTACAATGCTGGATCGTCGGTGTAAACGTTATCCTGAGTTTATCACAGAGCCAAAACCCAATTTTTTTCGTTAAAGATCATATAAGTAACACACAAAAAAGGCCTTCAACGTTCGGATCCAGTTTCTATAACTTTCTTCTGATAACAAGAAAGTGATTGAACAATAAAACAACCAAGGATGAAGTTTATTATAACTCACAGGATGCGATCGAGCTTGTCATCGACAGTGATGGAATCTTCGGACACAACACTTAGCTGCTCCAAGGAATAAGGGTGTTCTGGATCTCTTATATCTCTTACACGCTTTGTCCATTTTCGTCAAAAGAATCCAAAATATATATTTCAGAAACAAATATCAGGAATTGAATTGATCTAAACCAAACTCAAAAAAGAAGAAAGGATATCATAGATTTCGAGAGGATCAACGCCATCATCTCTATATTGATCTTGTGTACGAGCGAGCCGTTCCTTCTTAGCCTGCACAACTGGATTCGCGTTTATCAGTCCCAGAGTCATTTCTTCTTTCCTCAAGACTTCCTTCTCAGTACGGACAACCTAAGTTGATTGACTAATTTAGTGCTCTGCTTACAAAGGTCAGGGGTTCGAAGCCCCAATAATGGATTAGCGGACATATAAACAAAATGTTTCTCATAAAATGTTTCTTGTTTGCACTACATCTTGTTCTATCGGTTGAGGTAACCTAGTAACGTGTGTATCAAATCAAAGAAGAGGTTCGAAGAATTTCGATTATATTTAAAGTCGTGGATCGGTAATAGCAATAATTAGATATGTCAATTGTTGTTATAGTGAAATAGATCGGTTTAGATAATGAACTACAAATAGGTATTTAAGTTCGGTATCTTAAACGAACTTTAGTTTAATCGGTGGTTTAAAGATCGGTGTAAGTACTGTTTCAGAGTATTTATTTCGAATTACCAAATCTTTTTCTTAGAGAGTACATCACTATTTATATGAAGACTAAGACGATGGATTAGAGATATTTTAAGTCCTAGATCGTATGGTCAGTCAGGAGAGGTCGACTAATTGGGCAAAACAGGCTAACCGACCCTTCTTTAGTAGTCTTGGTGGTGATCCATCCACTTCATTTTTCCGTAGGTCGTACGACCGAACTAAACGGACTTGATGGGATTTGGTCGTTTGATGAGCCGACCTGGATTTGGGAAGAGTTTTAGGGCCAGGGTGCGAAGCTCACCTCCAACACATCTTATTGGATCAGAAGAAGTCTTTTTCTTTACCGTATCACAAGTTTCCATTTCCATTGTTTAAGTAACACAAAGAAGAAATCTTTTCAAGCCTCCGAATTGGATGATACAGTTTCATTTATCAACAACATTTGACAAAACATTTTTCTTCTGGGTATGATCTCTCGGTGCAAAACGGTAAACTACAACTCCGATTCGAGAACCTTCTTGAGGATCATCACAGTGTATAACATCAACATCGAAGAGCTTCCGAGCTTTCTTGAAGAAGATCGATTCTTTCTTCCATCTCTTGAGATGAGCCATAAGAAACACTCTCTTTGCCTCTTTATTATCATCTCCTCCTCCAAAGAGAATCAAACGCAGCGTTTTAAGGAGAGGCTCATAAAGATGCTCATGGTAGACCACGTCAGACGCTAGAATTAAGTCAATACTTTGACCCAATACCTCCACGTCACCAGCTTCTCCCCACCGAAGAGGCGCCACGTGGATTTTCCCACCGGATCTCGCCACGACTTCAGCGTTCGCGTCGGCGTTGAATTTGAGATTCTCGATAACGTTTGGGAGATCCGTCAATGTAACATTGGCTCCTAGCGTCGCAGCCGCCGCGATTCCGACGATCCCTGTTCCAGATCCGAGCTCGACGATGTTGAGCCGTGAGGAATCTGAGCCGTCGGATGTAAAACTCGAGAGGGTGCGAGTGATGGGGCTGTTGTTCGGGTCACGGCGGTAGTTATCGAGAAGCGTGACGAGAGTTGTTGCAGGAAGCCAGAGCTTGAAGGAGATGCCTTGAGACGGTAGCTGACGAATCACAACCGTTGATTCGATCGAGTGGATGCGGTGCATCTGAAGCTCCGATGCACCGTCGACTTCGTTTTCGCCGATTAGAAGCGTTTTCGTGTGGTCTTCTTCTCCACCATCTTCTCGGAGAATGCCAGTAACCATTGATTTGACCAATCCTCGCGACGGTTCACAGTTTTCACTTTTCACTTTCAAAAATTCGTTTTCGAATTTGATTACACGTAGAAAGTTCCAATTAGTAATGACGTCATATCAATTTGGAAAAGCCTCTATGCTAGACGGAAGGTTACTGTAGTTGAATATGTGAGATCGGAGTTTTCGAGAGTTTCGTTCGGCGACGGAGAAAGAGAGAAAGAAGGAGGTGAGAAAATGATAAAGGCAGTGATGATGATGAACACACAAGGCAAACCACGACTAGCCAAATTCTACGATTTCTTGGTCCGATGCTTTTGATACTCAATTTTGGTTTCTTCGATCTATAGTGACCGATTCTAAACTTGGGTTTTCATTTTGTGATTTTGGTTTCAGCCTGTAGAGAAGCAACAAGAGCTCATCCGCGGCGTATTCTCAGGTTCATCCTTCTCTCTTTATCTCATTCTGTCATCGAATTTTCCCAGATTCCAATCTTATATTTCTAAGATGTCGGTCGTTCACGATCGTGTGTTATGGGTCGCCAGAGACTGCGATTCTGAAATTTTCGTTATCGTAATGTTACAGTATTGTGCAGTAGACCTGAGAACGTAAGCAATTTTCTGGAGATCCATTCATTGTTTGGCCCGGTAATGGCTCCTTCATGATTGTAATTTCAATGCTTGGTTTCTCACAAAAACAAAAACTTTGTTTATTATTTACTGTGTTTGAATTGTTTGCAGGACTCTCGGCTTGTATACAAGCACTATGCTACTCTCTATATTGTGCTTGTTTTTGATGGTTCAGAGAATGAGCTTGCTATGCTTGATCTCATTCAAGGTGCGTTTGCTTTTCGTTATTTGTATCTAGTTCGTTTTTGGATTCCAATAGATAACCTAAAATGGATTGCTGTCAAACTTTTCTCAAATATTTTTTTTTTAATTTGTGTGCTTTGGAATGAGACAGTTCTATAGTTGTAGCTTACTTTGAACGTCTTGAGCATTGTTTTCTTCATCCGTACACCAATCTTGCTCTTGAATATCGTATTTCAAACGGAGATTTTGCAAAAATTAACGCCTTCCATCTTTAGCTTCCGATAAGTTAATGTATTAGGTCTCAGTAAGTAGATGTATAGGGGAGTCTGAGATTGCAACGGAGACTATAGGAATCAGAATCTTGAGTAGTAGAATAGTGCATTGTCTTAACTCTTTCATTAGAGCTTTTTGCCATGTATCTGAATAGAGTGCCAGATCAGCTGGCATGTATAGGATGTGGTTAACGTATCCCTTGATGTTAAGTTCTTTGGGTTGGCTCGACAGTTGAGACTCTCTTAATCAAATCTATGTGGTATAGTTCTTTCCTTTTAGTGAATAAGAGAGTATATTGGCTCGAGTCGTATAATCATGAACTCTTAGCTTGTCACGGATGATGTTGAAAATATGAATCGTTGCCAATTCTTCTGCTCATTGGCTTTTCTTCTTTAAAGCTGTGAAAATGCATCTTCCATTGTATGATGACTTTAGTTTGATTCTTGCATTGGCAGTTCTTGTTGAAACACTGGACAAATGCTTCAGTAATGTCTGCGAACTCGACATTGTGTTCAACTACAGCAAGGTAATGGTGTTACACATAATACCATGTACTCGGTATTAAAATCAAAAGCTAGTGCTGCATACTCGTTTGGACGCTTTTTTGGGATAACTAAATGCAACAAAAGCGTGTAGTATTAGAATGTTGTGTCATCTTCTTTCTTTCATTTACCCACATGTAGCAGATGCATGCAGTGTTAGATGAGATTGTGTTTGGAGGCCAGGTACTGGAAACTAATTCCGCGGAAGTCATGAAGGCTGTTGAAGAAATATCAAAGTAGTTCTCTCTTCTCTCACCATCTCTCTCTCTCTCTCTCTCTCTCTAATGTTATCTGCATTTGTGGTGTGGAAGTAAACAGTTTTTCTTTCGCGAGTTGTGCAGATTAGAAGCTGCCTCGAACGCGATTTCGCTTGTCCCGAAGTCTGTTTCCGGGTGGCGTGGTCGATAGCTTCAAATCTTGCTTGAACGGTGATAGAGAAAGAGTCTTGTCTTGAAATTACTTCAAACGCTTTGTAATTCAATTCTTCTTTCCAGTGTTTGTTTATACGAACAAGTCTTCTCCTCTTGTAACTCTGTGCATGAAATGGTGCTTCAATGGGCTTCAGTGGGCTTCAGTGGTCTAACGTGGGCCTGAGAATCGCAATGGTGTAGTTTGAACTGCAGGTTGTTTATGAATACAAAAAACGGCGAGAGGTTGAGATCTATAAACGTTAAGTGGTGACCAGTTTAGTTTATGTGGGTTTAAAAAGATATTAATAGATAGTATAGGGGCTAAGACTAAGAGGTAGTAGATAGGAAGTACGAATACGCCGAACGGCGTGCATTGTAAAAAGAGTCAAAACGGAATTCGATGGGTGGAAGACTGAAGATTCGAAAATGGTTGAAGTGCCAATTCATATCAAAAATATCATTCTGCCTTTTGAAATTCTTATGATCCATCCTGCATTTTCCAGTGACAGGCTTTTGACCTTTTGTATATGTATCTATAACTTTGAATATGCAAAAATAAAATTGTTTTTATGTTAACTCAAAGTTTGTGATGGTAACCAAATGATGGTATATATATATATATATATTTTTTTTCTTGGTATATATATTTCAATAGTATTTACTTCGTTGAATCTAATTTAATGATCGATTATAATTGTATACAACTTTTCTTTTACTTGCGGTGAAACAGTTTTTTTTTGGGTGGGGGGGTTTATATTGGATCTTTAATGTATTTTTAAAAAATAATAACAACTATGATTTTTTTGAAATTTAAGAAAAATTGTTTTGAAAATTATTCTGAAGTTTATAAAATGCCTAAATAATGATAATAGATAGAGTTGTCAAACTTGACTAACATGCTTACTTAACATGTTTTGCAGTGAACTAAAATATTATTTTGGCTAATCCGTAAAAACATATCATCTTTAAAAAATCAATTCTAATATACACCGTTTAATGACTGTGAGTTTTGTGTTCAATCTGCAAATAATTAAAACATCATTTTCTCATTTCTAACTCTTTATAAAAATAGTAAAAACACTTTTCAAATTTAAATTTAATATATACTCAACTAAAAATATAACAAATTATAGCTAACCTTCAAAGAAAAAATCATATTACTTAGTAAATTGAGTATACCATCTATTTATAAAATTAAAAACTATTTTTTTACTTGCAAGACCCGCTTTTGTGGACATTTGACAAATCAGAATCCTAACTCGTCCATTGGCGGGCTAACCCGCTTATTTAACTCATTTTACAGTAGACTAAAATATAATTCGGGATAACCCGCAAAGAACTACAATCTTGAAAACACCAACTCTAATATGCACACTTAATGAATTTGGGTTTTGTGGTCAGTTCACAAACACTTACAAAACCAATTTCTCGTGTTGAACTCTTTATAAAAATAGTAAAATATTTTTAAAATTTTGTTTTGATATATATTCAAATAAAATATAACAAATTATTAATTATAGTGAAAAATATTTCCAGATATCAAATATATATTTTTGAATATATATGAACTGATTATTATTTAAATTATATATTTTTAATATCGTAATAATTAATAAACTAAGTAATAAATAACATTTTTAATAGTAAACAAATATTTTATATATTCTTTTCAATAATTTAAAAATATAATTATATCATTTTCTAATTCAATTATTTTTTAGTATTTGTAATGACATCATATATAATAACTTACAAAATAAATAAATTTTATTACATACATTTTAAAATAATAATATAAAGATAATTCGACTAAGATGGAGTGTCTCCCTCTTTATGCTCCAAAGCTATTGGGCTACAAGAACAATAAAAAGGTTGAAAGTTTTGTGTTGTGTTGAAGACAAAAGAATATAAGTGGAAGATTCAAAGTGGAGTGATTTCATTGGGAAACGTTAACAGCTAAATTATATATATATAAAGAGAAACTTGTTGGGTAAAGATGATACAACAAATCCAATATACATTTGTGCCCTAGAAGAATTGGTCAAGCTAGCAAAGATGTACCATGGACCAAAGTGACCACCTTTGATCATATTTATATATATACATATCTTATGTTTTTTTTTTCGTATCATGATTGATACCTCTCCCAATCTTGGGGCATTCCTCTAGTTGGTCCAACAATTTTCTTTATCCATTTTTGCCCTTTTCACTTACATTGGACCACTCCCACATTTGTTTCTCTTTTTCTTTTCTTTTTTGTTGCATCTGTCTCTTTTATCTCATGTGATATATGCGATTAGATTCATCCACAACCCATATAAAGAATAAATTCCGATTGATTCATCCATCCATTATCCCCGAAGATTTTCAAATCTATCAAAGCTTATAAACGTTTAATTTTACGTAAACTATTTTGGGTTTACTTCTTTTTTTGACGTCAAAAACTCCATATATTATTACGATGATTTTATCAGGGTGGCCTCCTAGATCATAACCAAAGAGTTTACATAGAAAAAGGTAATACCGCGTGTTCGAGTCTCTTTTGCAAGAGAATCAACACGAACATTTAAAACACGAAAAATAGAAGAGATGTTAAAATAAACAAACTAGGACACAAATGATTAAACTCATCAATTTCTGAAGCCAAAGCAAACCATAATTAAACTCATCATTTTGGGTTTACTTAATTTGTACATAATTAATAAAGTTTAGAGTACATGATTTATGCTCTACCAACACTAAGATTGTTATATTTGATAAATTTGTTATTTAAACAAACAATAAATAAATATGATATGGAGTTGGACCTATGTTCCAGTCAACCATACTACTTGACTAAATACAAAAAAATATAGCTGAAACTTTTAAAAAAATAAAAATATGCCGAAGAGTTTATAAGAGCATCAACAATAGTAAGACACCCATAAGAATGTCTCAACTAAAAATAAAAATAATTTTTTTTTAATGTACCAATCAAAAAATAACACATGCATATGAGTGTCTCAAATTTTTTATATCTCGCGTCTCTTTTTTTTTCATTTTTTTTAATAAGGTGTCTTGCGAATGCTCTAACACGAATCCTTAGGAAATGTGAAGAGACGCTTTGGAGGGGACAACATGAGGTTACAGGAGCCGTAGACAAAAAAAAAAAAAAAAATGGTCCTCATATGACAGCTGGAATTTGTACTGTTATATTTATCATTTAGTATAATTAAACCGTTTAACCAAAAAAATAACGGGCCATATGGAAGCGACGTGCTAATTTGAAAAAGAAAAAAAAAACCAAATCGATGGACATGTTTTTTTTATTATTAAGGACATGTTTTATTGTGTGTTAATATACTTATAAAAATAATTCTTCTGAATAGAAACAAAAATAAGTCATCATACGGACTTTGGTGGTAACATTAAAAAAAAGATGGTATCATTAAATTCCAAACATCTTATAATAAGTGATTGCAAATGGAAATTATAACAATTTCCACTAGTCAAAACTTTATTTCGAAGTACAGTGTGCCATACAACTTTAAATTTACTAACTAATGTGTGACCAATTATATTATGTAGTTTTTTTTCACAATTGGTTGAATTGTTTTTAATTCATATAATAAATGATAGTACATTCTTTTAAGAAAAACAAATATCTAAATTATTGTGTTTTTGGGTAATATTAATTAAATATTTCAAAAACTCAATCCATGTAATCAAACCTTATTCTATATATAAAAAAAAGTATTGATCTAAAGACCAGTTACGTACCGACATATATACAACATTATTTTCACAATATTTTGTGTGAGTATACACACAATATAAAAGTAGAAAGCATTCCAGTAATGATTTTTCGTTTTTTAAGAACGCATACCATACAAACAGAATTTTTCAAAAAAAAAAAAAAAAGAGAAAGCAGAATACATCAAAAGGGCAGAGAGAAGAAACATTCCAGTTGTGTTTTGTAACTTTTGAGGAATGTCCCGTTTTTTATATTATTAAGGTAAGCAAGACGACTCCTAAACCAACACTATATAATGAATTAAACATTAATTAGAATTAATGACTTATCATTTGATTGCTTTTTACATGCATGCATGCGGAGAATTAAATCTCGCACCCTGATTAACGACAAACGGATTAATTAATTCAAGTAATCGTCACCAAATTACGATCTCTCTTTCTCTCTTTATGTTTCTCGGAACTCGCGAAACTTTTTGGGAACGTTGTGGGTCCCACCGAATCCACTGAAGCCAACATCATCATCATTTGCATTTGCATTATCATCAAACACTGTGTAGTTTTATTGCTCTCGTACCGGACTACGAGCCGGTCTCTCTTCCTTCCTTTTTTTTTTTTTTTTTTTGCGTATAGCCGTTTGTTTGTTTTTTTCTTTTTAATATTCAAAAAAACTCCTATCCACACAAATGTTAAGAATGTAAACTCTAAATTTAATCTGAATAAATTAGTTTTAAACATCTTGATGTATGCATACAAAATGTTATTTTAAGATGGTGGTTTCCTGAGCTCGTTTAATTTAGAAATTTCATTTCTTAAATAGAAAGTTATGATTAAAAATAGTAATAAAATTATTATATTTACTCGAAAGTTTAGGAATGTGTGATTGTGTGGATGAAAATCATGGTATAATAAAAATAAGCTCCGTAAATAATAAAAGATCTAGAGGATTGAAAAACAAAATTGAGATAGAAAGCCAAACTAAAAGGCATATCAAATTCATTCTGCAAACAACCAAAAATTCGTTCAAACTAGTTATTAAAGAAGCATAAACATAACAATCAAATTCTTCGAATTAAAAATTATTCATGGCAAATCAAACAAAATAAATGACAATGTTAAACATTATAAAAGCAAGAGGAAAGGCAAAGAATAAGACAATGTTCTTCTTTTCACAATTAGCACTACACGCTCAATACTTGTTATTTTTATGTGTTCTTTATTCTTGTGTTAATGTGGATTTATGTTCGGTATTCTCCACTTATACTATGAGGGTTAATGTGGAAATACAAAGCTCATTCTAGTAAAAGAGTTAATGTAGATTTCTGTTCAGTATTCTCCACTTATAAGAAGAATAAAAATATATTTGCACCAAGAAAACAAAATAGCGGGAGAAAAACAAAGAATGTAGTAATGTTTAGTTTATGGATAGATTTATGATAGATAATCATTAAATTAAATTAATTTTCCATATAAAGCAAATCCCGGGGTATAATTACGGAAAGCCGATCTCGTGCCTAAATTTAATTATAAGTAGTTTATTTATGGGCATTAGCGAAATGTTTGGTTTATTCATATCAATATATAACAACGCGCCGTTTAAGCCCGTGAGGTAAAAAAAAACTCGTGGTTGGATTGGAGCGTATTGATCACGGATGGTTGGGTCGCGTGAGATCATATAAGTAAACTTTGCATGTACTGGCGAAACGTATCGCTTTGTGTCTCGGGGTAATCACGGTTTTACGTTTCGAGTTTAGCAAAATTACTACTATAAATATAGATTACGTACAATAATTAGAGTTTTAAATTGTTTAAATATAAACATTCGACAGAGCATCTTTTGGAAAGTGGTGGTCGTCCCATAAGTCGAACTAAGTTTCAGCAATCTCAAGACAATCTGATTTTCACCTTTTTTAATTTTTTAATTTACTGTTTTTCAAATGTTTTTCTTAAATGTTAGAAATTGATATAGGTAACCTTTGTTTCAGATGTTTTAATTAAATATTGCCACTTTGGTTAAAATTTGAATTTTCTATATTTTATTTTATTTTTATAGTTTTACAAGATAGATAAAATATCCGATTAAATATCTAGATTTTGACAGATCTGAATACCGAATATCCGATTTGAATACCTAAAAATAGATGGAGCTTATGAACTGGAGAAGAGGAATGTAGCGCAAGCTGCGCAAACATCTTCTTTACAATCCGGTGGCAAAATACAAACAGACCTTGAAAAGCATCCAAAAATTGGAAATTCAATTTCCTCTCCATTGGATGTTGTTGGTCCATCTTCTCCTCCAATATATGAGAACCATCAACCTCCTCCCTATATAGGTAAAGGAGCTTGGGAGAAGCCTCTGATTATTACTTCTACAACTCATCAATCGGCAGCGGTTGCTACGGACAATGCAAACTCGCATTGGCCAGAATTGATGGCTGTGAATCCTACTCAGCAACATAGTGTCACCAAGACTGCAACATCTGCTTCACTCGGGTCAGAAACAAAGGTAGCAACTCTAAAGGAACATTCAAAAGAGTATCCTTGGGCCGCGAAAATGAACCAATCGATGCATAATCTTCACAGAGTAACCATCCCTGTGTTTATGGAAGACGGAACTCCTAAGGTAACAATACCCAGCCACGTCCTTTTAGGTGGTTTAGAGAATCAAAAGGAGTTCATTGTTAGACAGTTTTACTGTTGTTATGCTCCCTCTAGAGGATTAATACAAGCGGTAGTTACTCGGATTTAGGGAAAAAGGTGTAAGATCATCACTCGACAATTAGGAGAATCAACCTACTTGTTTCATATCCCTGATGAATCAACCCGAAAATGGATTCTCCAGAGAGGGTTGTGGCACTTCGACGATTGCTTGATGTTCGTGTCGAATTGGACACCGACTGAAACTATATCTTTGCCAGAAATTACTACAGTACCAGTGTGGTTAACTCTCAAGAACATCCCATACCAGCTATATTCTATTGTAGGGATTAAATGGATTGCATCGGGCATTGGTGAACCTATGTTAACGGAGAAGCCGTGGCTTGATCCAACACAGATGGGAGAAGCAAAAATCCTAGTAGAGGTAAAGCTAAACAAAGCATTCCCACATAGGGTTGCTTTAGTGGATACAAGCAATGCAATTTCAATGGTGGATGTCATATACTCATGGATGCCTTCAAATTGCCGCAAGTGTCAAAAATTGGGTCACAAAGCATCTCGGTGCTTGCTTTTGAATGCAAATGAAACCTCCAGTTATGCTCCAACAGACAAGGTGAGTACAACTATCTTAGAAACCCTAATAGTTATTGTGGTTGGCGACTTGATTGTTGATGTTGCTAAAGAAAGGGAGAAATAAACTAACTCCGTTGCTAAAGGCTCAGACATAACAGCTACTGTCACGCAAGTTTCAGAACATGGGACCATTACCCCCTCTTCTCACATTGCACTAGGTGATAAATCCATTGCCTCAAAGCCCTTTTCTACACCTAAGATCAAAGAATTCTACCAGTTACAATACTGGTTCCATGGTCTTATCAAAAAAGATAGACACTACTAAACAAATTTCCACTTCTTCTGCTCAAGCGGAGCATAGTATATGTAGGTCCTCGTCCAGCAAAGCTTTGAGTTCAAACCGGTTTGCCTCTCTGGATACTTCAGATGACGAGGAAGAAACACGGGTTTCAGATGACGATTCTGACCCGACGACTCTTATGACGCCAACAGGCATAAGAATCCTAAGAGAAAGACCGGTAAGACCTTCAGCGAAAGCTAAGGAGATGGTTTGGCAGTCCACATCGGATAGACGTGAAAACCGTGGTCGCGGTAATAGAGGTGGTCGTGGCTAAATGGAGCCCGCGTATCAATGTCTTTACTAAATCGAAGTGGAAGATTCGATTTGTTTAAATACCACATTTGTTTGTGGTCTAATCTTTACTTTGGTGTAAGCTACTAAAAATTACAATATGACTTCGGTCATCGTTTGTAACCGTAATTAATAATTATAAAACATGGTTTTCGTCAAAAAAAATAAAAGAACAAAAAAATCATAACCCAAAAAAAAAAAAAAATTGTGTAGGTATGAGTCAATCAGATATAGTATGCGTAGTTAAATTCATTTTCTTCGCTATAAAATTTCACCACTGAATCCGTATATATTTTACTTTGAATTATTTAGACTCTTACTCAAAGTTTAAAACTAAAAATTCTTCAAACGTTCATTTTTGGATTCTAAAAATTCTTCAAACGTTCCTTTTTGGATTTGTATTTGCTACTATGAGTCTATGATTCTTTTTATAGAACTGCGTAATGATGGAGTCTTAATATGTACACATAATCGAAAACTGACTCACACTTGAAACAAATTTAACTAAATTGCATTTAAAAGTGAAAAATCATTAAATTTTCTTTTCTTTAATTTGTATTATTGTAGAATATATCATACTGAGTCAACGGAAATTCTAATTTTCAGATATTATGAATAAGCCCTTCTATCCATCGAAGCATATACAAGCATTTCTTCATAGCGTATCATTGTAATTAATATGGCTATATAGAAAAAAGAAGTTATCATGTGGTATTACTATTAGGTATAATGATTTAAGAGGTGGGTCCAATAGCTTTTTCTTTGTTTCTTTTCTCTAGTTCAAGATCAAATTTATGGGGAGTATTATTAGTTCTTTGACCTTTCCTTTTTAGGGAGTCCTTCTTTGACCCATCAAGATTCAAGAGCCGAATCTCTCTCTTGCTAAGCTAAGATAACATGAAAACAATATTAAATATAAAAAGAGATATATAGCTCATATATGTGTATGCATAGGCTAATTGGAGTGTTGATTTGATGATTGTAGGAAGGTACTTCACTTGAATAGAGGGGATTCTTCCCTTTATCTGTTGGGTTCTTCACAATCTAATCTATTAGCTTTTCTTTTCATGCAATATTTTTCTTGTTACTCTAAAAACTCATCCAAATCTTCCTGGATATTCTCATGTCATTATGATTCTAACTTCGTATTCTCTTTATTAAAAACCCCACAAGGAATTGGATTCTCATAGGGTTTCGATACGTTACTCAACCATACTACGACCATGATTGGTTCTAACGAGACTATTGAAGGTTTTTTTTGTTTAACGTTTATATTTCACAAAGACTATTTGAAGGTGTTCTATATATGATTGTTATCTTAACTTTTTTTTATAATCCCTTAATAGCATGTTTTATAAGCGTCTCATTTGTTTTTTAAAACGAAATTTTGATAGAACACACACATATATCAAATACGTAAAATGTCTTTCATAATTAATATAATACAAATTTTCTCAAATATGTTATAAGAGAAGTAAAATACTAAAAGATTAAAAGTTAATACCTTTTTTTACATATATTTAGCAAGCTTATGGTTGTCTTGTTTGGCAGACATAAGTATTCTTTTTTACGTCCGACTAATTAGATATACTATGTTTAAAATAAATAAATAAAATCTCGTCATATACATAGATACTAAGATAGCATGTCAACTCCATAAGCATATGCAACATTGGATTGGATATATATTCTAATTAAGTTTTGATTATTATTGTTTTTCATTAATCACATTTTTTTGTCAATAACATGCATTTTTCAAAATTTGAAATTAGAAATAAGTCGGCATGTATGTGGTTGTATATGAGTTGTCTTGGGATATGGCATAAATTCGTTCCCCTCTCTCCCGAGTTTGATTCTCACTTTAGAACAAATTTGATAGGTTGGTCTTTTTTGTCGGACTAACTTACTATAGAGATTAGTCGAACGAATACAAGTTACCGACTGGTTATGTTGACTTAATCCTTACAATACAAGTTAAACATCGCACTCTCCAGCTCGGTGTCGGGGTTTGGATTACCCAATGTCATCCAAATAAATAGAAACAAAACATTGTGGTGCTAAACCTATAGCTAAGAACATTTATGATAATCCATCGTTAAATCAACAATTAACCTAAGTTATCTCTCTGATTATGTAAAATCTTACATGTACCAGGGGCTGATCTATTTTGTAGGGTAATGTGTCGCTTGCCCCAAATCCGTTTCACAAATTCACTTAATTACATATGAAGATATGCTTTTATTGGTTAATTTGGATACGTTTTTCACATGCCATCCTCAATTGCTCAAATACAAAGGCACATAACACTCATATTTTGCTTTTTTTTATTAGATAAAAACTTTCATGTACAAAATGGAGATCGCATCTGATCAAAGACGATTATGAGGAAAAAAAATAACAAAGTTGACACTTTGTTAAACTTGTAGAAGAAAAATGGGAGTATTGGCTATTTTGTCACTAAATTTTATAAAGTTTTTAGCACTTTATAAATTTAATTTGAGAACTAACACTTATTGTACTGTACACACCTTGATTTTCTAGTTGTGCTCCTGTACATTATTACGCAAAATCAACTGTATATAGTACGAAGACGAATATGAGACACGGACAAAATCGTCATTTTATACAGAATAATACAAAAAAGTGACAAAACTGTAAATAAACTTGTAAAAAAGTATTTTGGGGTGCAAATATCTCAAGAAAAATATCTTCAAAATTTATTTTCTTTTGAAATTTAATTATGTATTTATTTATAATTTTATAATTTTCTGTACTTTTCATGTAATTGTAGATTCTACATTAATAAAATAGCTGTTAAAAATAAAATAAAAAACTTTCATGTACAATATTTCTCATGACTAAAAATAGTTTTTAACAACGTATAAACATATACTTCTCTTTAAAAAAATTAGATATATAAAAATGTGATTTATGTCTTCAAAGTTATATCATTAACATATGACAGACGATAGAAAAAAAATTATGGACCATATATCCAAATTTTGTACGGTTTACTTAAAAAAAAGTTATAATATGCCCAGGTCAACATAAATGATAGATCACCCACCACGACTGCATATCTAACTGAAGCTCTTCTGCTACCATCTATCTACAAACCTAACAAAATCGAGAGTCCATGTTTTGAAGAAATGGAGGGTTAATTTTAGTTAAAGCACAAGCATACAAAATCCATTAATAATTAGGGGACGAAGACTAGTATTCGTTGACGACAAGAGTAGAGTAGACTATAGCTATAGCTACAAGTTTTGAGGAAATCTAATAACCAAATCTAAGTCATTTTTTACTTACATCATCATGGATCATCATTAACCACATGAGGCTGGAGCAGATATCGAACGTGTGATGGCGATGTGGAAAGTAAAAAGACGAGTCCACGCGCGAGTGAGAAGGAGCGCGTGCGATTCAGGGTTTTTTAGGGCAGAGATACGGAAAGAGACAGAGGTTTATATTAGCATTATATATTGGAAGAGAACAAATAAAAATCAAAAATTGAGCCTCGTGATCGGAGATTTTTTTGCAGTGATGACTGTACTCTTCTTCCTCCTCCTCTCTCTCTCTCTCTCTCCCTTGTCACGTGGGCTAAATATTGACCACCCTTCTTCTTCAATGACCATCAACATCACATCACTCTCTAGCTCCTTCTTCTTCTTCTTCTTCCAACTTTTTTATTTGTTGCATGGTTTAATTTTCCTCCACAAAAACCGATAATTTTTCAATCCTTCTTACAATTATGTAGATCTAGTAAACAAACATTCGTGTGTGAGTGACATAATAATTACTTTAAAAAGCTATAACGAATTAACCAGAGTTGTAAGTATGATGGTCCAAAACTTGTATGTTTTTCATCCGACCCCACCATCTCGTTTATTAACGTTAAGATCTATCTTATCTATTTAAATAAAGTTTTGATCTATAGTATTTGGAAGCACGTAAATGAATGATTTCATTTTAGCATATGTTACCAAATATGTTCATCTTAATTTTACCATTTAACATCTAAGCTTAGCATATACACCCGAAATTTGGCATCCATCGACCAGCTTATACTTTTGCTCAAGATAAGTTTCTCTACATAGTTTCGATTTTTTCTTTACAAATAATTTTTTTTTATATAACTGGACAATATCGAACAGAAATCAACTCTCATATATAGTATGTGAAAGAGCCGAGTATTAATGTTACTAGATTCTATGCAGTGACCAATCAAGGTTAATTTTGCTGTGAAAAAAATTCAAACCTTAATTTCTTAATTTTAGGGGTGAATCATTCAACCATATTAGAACCCCACTAATTACATTTGTTTGATTTTCTATTGATATTTTTGTAATGTGTGTCATGTCAACTCCGTATCTTATCGTCCTTTGTCTAAAGGCTAATCAGAGCCACTTGCTCAAAATCTGTGATATCAATTATATTTCATCATCTTCTTCTTTTATCTCTTCATCTTCTTCTTTTAAATATTTTTCTGTAATTTCGTTTTTAATTAAACCATAATCAAAAAAAAAAAAAAATTTAGATACTAGTTCATTTAATTTCCGCAAATTAAAATTCAAAAAAAATAATATAATAATTAAATTAACATCTTTTTTCGAGAAAAATCAGAATTTTAAAGGTCATATTTTTGTTCTTTGATTTCTCTTGAATTTGTCATTCACTTCTTCATTTCCTTTTTACGAGGTACCATAGACGAGGAAAGCGAATCCGCAACATCCCGGTCAAAGAGAGTACGCGAGGAAGCCATAAACCGAAAGGTCGACGGCATGGACCGAAAGGTCGAAGGTATGGACCACAAGGTCGACGGCATCACTCAACTGCTTCAAGAGATGCGTGATCGCATGGCCGCTTTAGAAGTGCACACACCCGCACAAAATTCCGGAAATCATGGCGGAGGAAACCGTTCCGATCGAAGCATCTTTCTTCTTAAGGGATATCATTATTTTTTAAGCTGAATATGGAAAAAAACATAAGCTAATTAACTTGGTATTCTATTTTGATTCAATTAAATATCAACGCAATCACACAGATTCTATATAGAGCAAGCATGTGTTATGTAAGTAGAAAATATAAACAGTGATTAAAATATTTCTTTGAACTTAGCGGTCTGGAGAAACTTGATAGTATCATCTTATTTTGTAATTAAAAAAAAAACATAAAAAAGCAAGCAAACCCCATTTGAGTAAATGATACTATAAATTAATATTACTTCGTAAAAAGCTGCGTCCCCACATATTCTATTGATTTTAAATATTCGTTTTACTATAAACCTGCATATACACTTCTGATTCTATATATAGGTGTGAGACCCTCTTCTCCATTCTTCACTTCACTCCAACGTGAAAACCTGCAACTTAAATTTATCACCTCATATTTTCTTTCACTTCTCTTAATTGAGACTTAGGGTTTTCAAAGTTAGAGAAAGCGAGAAAAGTGTGTGAGGGAGAGAGATGATGCAGACTCCGTACAATACTTCAACGCAGGGGCAATATTGTCATTCTTGTGGAATGTTCCACCACCATAGCCAAAGCTGCTGCTACAACAACAACAACAACTCCAACTCAAACGGCGGCTCTTACTCGATGGTGTTCTCCATGCAAAACGGCGGCGTTTGCGATCAGAACGGCGAGGATTATTACTCTTCCTCCGTCGTTGACTGTACTCTCTCTCTTGGAACTCCCTCGACGCGGCTTTGCGAGGAGGACGAGAAACGCAGACGCTCTACTTCCTCTGGTGCTTCCTCTTGCATTTCCAACTTCTGGGACTTGCTTCACACCAAAAACAACAACAACTCCAAAACGACGCCGTATAGTAACGTCCCTTCTTTCTCCACTGCTAATCCCATCAAGCCAACACGCGGTTGCTCCGGCGGTAACGGCGGTGGCGGTGGGGACTCTCTCCTCGCCAGACGCTGTGCCAACTGTGACACCACTTCTACTCCATTATGGAGAAATGGTCCTAGAGGCCCTAAGGTAATTTATTTCCATTAGATCATTATGAAAATGCGACTTCTTTCCGAGTAATCAACAAATAAAACAAAGATTGCCAAAAAAGACATTTCATCCTTTTTTAACCAATAGTATTTTTCTGTCTCTATAACTCATCTCTATTTTTTGAAAACAGCATTAAATATAGGGATTTTGATGGTTAAATAAGGTGATTAATTTCCATTAATTTTCATTGAATGTAGTTTTAAAAAAAAATTCAAATGTGATTTCATATATAAAAACCCAACAAAAAAAACAAAAGATTTTCAAAAGAAGACATTTCATCCCCTTTTTAAAAAAATATGTCCGTTTCTCTACCGCTTTATTTATTGAAAACACCATTAAATAATGATATTGATAGTTAAATGATATGGATGGTTTTGGAATTTGCAGTCCCTATGCAACGCATGCGGCATTCGTTTCAAGAAGGAAGAGAGAAGAACCACGGCGGCTTCAGGGAACGCCGTCGTCGGAGGTCAACCGGTAGCTACCGATCAGTACGGACATCACAACTCCGGCTACAATAATTACAACATTTCCACTGGTGATAACAATAATGGTACTTCTTCGTTGGCTCATCATCACACGACGCAGAGGGTTCCGTGCAATTACCCGGCAAACGAGATCAGGTTCATGGATGATTACGGCGGTGGAGGAGCTAACAACGGTGACTCCGACGGTGCTCCGTTCCTTTCGTGGAGGCTAAATGTGGCGGATAGGGCAAGTCTTGTCCATGACTTTACCAGATGAAAAAAAAGAAAAAGAAATTGACGTTAGAATCTTAATATTTCCATGTTGTTTAATTAATTATTATGTCTATTTTTTTTCCTAGAAAAAGAAGAAAATGTTTGAAAAAAAAAATAGAAGTGTATATCGAGAGACGATGTTGATGGTGCTGATAGCGACGGTCTAACTTATGGTTTATCTATAAAGTTCTGGTCAAATTTTAAACCAATTCTCTATTTTTTTTCTTCAAAATTGAACTTCCTTATTGTGGAAAATTTCTCTGCCTTGGTCTTTTAAATTTAACAAGAGTGTTCGTGATGAATATATAATATAACTTATCAAAATAGTGATGTAATAAAAAAAAAAAGATGTAAAAATGCAGACATAGGATATAACTCTTTTAATGTATATAGTTTTTTTGGTTGAACGGAGAAGTTTCAGTTCCACCTGAGTCCCTGAATTTCACAACTGAGACTTTCATTATTATTATTTTTATTGGTTGATGATATATAAGAAAAAAATAAATAAAATTTTGAGAGATTGAAATCTGATCGTCAAATTGGGAGATTAGATTCTGATCGTACCAATGTGTGTGGGTTTACTCATGTCTGTGGTTACTGTTGTGTGTTCAGTTTGGATCAGAGCATTGTAGTGATTTAATGAACTTATTTTTGTCGTATTATGCTCTGTTTCCCTCTCGCCTTTATATTTTGACCGTCGTTTTGTCCTTTTCTATTTACCTCTTTCTTGACCTTTTGTTCGTGTCAATATGCGCTCAACAGAATATTTTTTTTATTAGTATATTTGTTTTCCGATTTTACTGAACCGATTCTGCAACATTGTTTGTACTAGTTCTACCAGCTTTTAATCTACTCTGCACGATCACACACACAAAATATCTTATTTTTATACTTATTTTCTATCCAGTCGTCGTCGACAAATATTCAACTTTCTTCAATCTCCACCATAAAGAAAGGGATTTTAGCCTATTCCCTCGTAAAGTATTTGTCTCCTGATTATTCATACACGAGGTATCGATCAATGCTAAAAACATCATGAACTATTTATTTTTTTGAATTTACTACGTGAATTTATGAAATTTGGTCAATTTCACCAAAACCGTAAACGGTGTTAGTTCTCCGTTAATGATTGATGACGTATCTGACATGTGGCACATCGGTTTGGTCTGGTTTGAGATTAAACCAATTAATTTTTTTTTTAATTGCTCCGACCAAAACGACGTCGTTTTTGGTATCAATGTCGTCAAAATATTTTTTGCACCAGCAGGGAATCGAACCCACGTTTATACTGTGGGAAGGTAATAGTCTACCGCTAGACCACTAGTAATTCATTGCACGATAAAACACATGATTATATATATATATATAAATATATATATACAAAGCTAGATCCCTTTCCTTCTGTGTCGTCTCTTTACTCCTCTTCTCGTTGATTTTACTTTTTTCCCTGGGTTTTCTAAGCTAGATCCCTTTCTTTCTCTTCGATTTGCGGGTCCTTTTCTGGGTTTTCTAAGCATGAATTTCATTATTTTCCGTTTATAAGGGTTGTTCGGAAATTTTATATACCTTCCGTTCGTAAAAGATCGGAAGTGATAGATCTGACATTCCATGAATCACGCAAACCCTAACCAGGTAATTTCGAGATCATACACAAAATCAGGAACATGGCATCCTCTCTTACTGTACCCGGCTTAGAGTTTGTCCTCAGAAATTGCGAAATTTGATTGTTGGATCACTAAATTTTTGCACCAAACAAAAAAAAGAAAAATTGAAATCAGTCGAAGAAGATAACGGGAGAAAGATTACTGGCGAGAATGGAAGCTTCGATGTTGTTAACGAGTGAGAGAGAAGTCAGTATCAGCTTGGAGGAGAAGGAAAATCTGCAAATGTGTTCGTCGAAGTAAGCACAGGGGTGAAGGAAGTAGACGCCAATGGACTTTTATTATGATTTCGTATATAAATATATATATATATATATATATATATATATATATAGTTATGTGTTGTAATGTACAATGAATTACAAGTCGCTTAGTGGTAGAGTATTATCTTGCAACGCTGCAGACCTGGGTTCGATTTCTGGTCGGTGCAAAAAATAATTTAGCGACATAGATACCAAAACGACGTCGTTTTGGTCTGATTAATTAAAAAAAAAAAAAATTGGTTTAATCTCAAACCAGACCAAACCGATGTGCTACATGTCAGACACGTCATCAATCGTTAACGGAAAACTAACACCGTTTACGGTTTTGGTGAAATTGACCAAATTTCATAAATTTATGTAGTAAATTCAAAAAAATAATTAGTTCATGATGTTTTTAGCTTTGATCGATACTTCGTGTATGAATAATCAGGAGACGAATACTTCATGGGGAAATAGGCTAAAATCCCCATAAATAAATGATTTTTTACTGTATGCGCGATCATAAGTTTTCATTCAGTGTAATTAGGCTAATAATTTAGTTAGGCTTAACGCGAGGAGATAAAAAAATCCGCTGTCTGCAATCATTTGGCATCGACAACACCATAACATAAACATGCAGATTTTAAATGGGTAGGGCCTAAACGGGCCGGATCGCCCATATTAACAAAATCGCATGACCAATCAAAAGAATTCATTGAATATCGACACATAATCGTCAATGCGAATGTCAAAACTCAAAACCATGTTCCTAATTTTCACTTACATACTCAATTTGAATTTGAGGGTCAAATGGGTTGGTAAGCTGTTCAACGAGAGAATTGTATTGTCCCCTCGAAATCACTTCACTTCGGCTACAACGTCGCTAAACGACGAGTTTCAAGTCGGAGAGAGAAAGAGATTGAGAGAGAGAGAGCTCGAAGAAGAGGACAATCAGAGCTTAAAAAAGAAGAGCTCGAAGACAATCAGAGCCCTAGAGAATGGCGATTTTAATCGTGACTTCGTGAGAACTGAGAATCAATCTTGTTCTTAACTTTTATTTAGTTAATTAAAAAAAAAAACATAAACAAGTACTCATTTATTTCACAATCATGCCCGTTTAATAAACATGTCTAAACAGACATTCCCAATTATGTATACAAATTATTACACGGATCACGGGTTTACAATTTTATGACGGACTCATATAAGCCCGCATGCTTAAGGCCCATATTAACATCACTAGCGACCACCAATATATGTTTTGTTGTTCGTTTTATATTTCTCGCGGACCAAAATTCAACAACATATGATGATCTTGTTTGTTTCGTAGTTGTAAGTTCTACGACATGTTTGGTCAAAAAAAACAAAAAAAAGTTATACGACATGTTGCAATTAACGATTAAACTTTTCGGAAACTGATTTTTTTTAAAAATGTTTTAACTAATGACACTAGTAATCCGTCGCTGAAACTTGTCGTTATTGCCAACGATAACGAAACGAACACGATTTAGTCGTTTGTCACTTGCCATGGACAATTGTAAAACAAACATGATTAGTTAGTTAGTCGTTTGTCCATATCGACGAAACTAACATAATAAATGCAATTGAGCCCAAAATGTGTTATTGGGCTACTTATGGGCCCATCGATAATGCTTGATGCCCAATTAAGGTGAGAGATAAAAATTCTGAGTCTGGAGTTAATGAGGTTTACGATCACCGGACACTGACCAATTCTGCCGTCGCCATGTCTCTCCGTAAAACCCTAACCACCGTCAAACGACCTTCGTCGCCGCCGGATTCCTCAATTGCCGCCGTTAATCTCAAAATTCAGAGCCATCTCGTTCTTCTTCTTCTTCTAAAATCACATTTCGACCCCGTAAAATCAGGAAAGTTTCGTCAGTTCCTCTCGATTCGTCGCCGATGATGATCACCGCATCTCCTCTATCATCCAAATCGACGGTTGATATCGCCCTCCGCCACTTACAGAGCTCCGATGAAGTGCTCGGAACCGTAATCGCAGCTCACAACAATCCTCCGGCGTTCGATTCAAGCAGCCCCCCGTTTCTCTCCCTGGCGAGATCCATTATCTACCAACAACTCGCCACCAAAGCAGCGAAATGCATCTACGATCGATTCCTCTCTCTATTCGACGGCGGAGAATCAGGTGTCCTCCCAGAATCCGTTATCTCAATCTCCGCCGTTGATCTTCGTAATATCGGCGTCTCCGGTAGGAAAGCTAGCTACCTCCACGATCTAGCCGGTAAATACACAAGCGGCGTGCTTTCCGATGAACTGATTCTCGAAATGAGCGACCAAGAGCTTATCGATCGATTAACGTTGGTCAAAGGAATTGGTGTGTGGAGTGTTCACATGTTCATGATGTTCTCGTTGCATAGGCCTGATGTTTTGCCCGTGGGAGATCTCGGTGTCAGGAAAGGCTTGAAACATCTTTACGGTTTGAAAAATCTTCCTGGTCCATTGCAAATGGAGCAGCTTTGTGAGAAATGGCGACCTTACAGGTCCGTTGGTTCATGCTACATGTGGAGGCTAATCGAGTCTCAGAAGACATCTAACACCAAAGTGCAAAAAACATAAACACATTCATCTGACTGGTGATAATTAGGACCTCTCTGCCATTGATTGCTCTGATTAGGAATTAGATTTGATTGATATGTATATAGACAAGCTTGATTCTATATAGTGTTCTCAAGCTTGATAACTGGTTAAGTTTAACATTTATTTGAAGTTTCTTGAATTGGTATATGACATGATTAATAGTTTTTTTTATCTTTGGAATAGATTCTAAAATCTCCCAAATTTATAAAGCTAGCATTTTTGTTTTCTTGCTGTATCTTCTATATCTCGCATCGATCCTAGTATAGCATGACTGATGGTATTATCCTTTTTCACTGAAGCTTCTAAATTTAGCATCAATCATCGTACTGTGATCGATATGGGATCATCTCATACTCAAGACCCACTTGTTCTTGGTCGGCCAGCTAATCTGATTCTGTGACGAAGAAGCTATTCCACGCCCACCACTTTGCATCTTCCCTTATCTTCCAAGCTTCACTTGCTGGAAAATCTTGAGTTCTGTCTTCCTTTTTTCTTTGCATCACGTGAGAGAAACCTTATTTGTATTTTTAACCTTATTCTCCTGTGATTGTTAGAACTTGTAACCCTATGTTGGGGAGAAAGCCTAATTAGTGCCTCAACCAAGACTGCTGGTACTGATTACTACCCGAATTAATGAGCTATGCTCAAACATACCATAACTTTTAAATATTTGAATATCTATATATGAATTTTTTTTTTTTTGGCCAAATTATATATTGATCCGGATTCTGTCAGTCAATCCTGTTAAACCATTAACGGAGCTGACTTAGCTGCCACGGTGGAATTCCTGTTGGAACGATAGTCAATACGACTGTTGAGGATTCGATCCTGGGTTAATTGATGTGGAAGTGAGACAAATACCAGTAAGCCATAATGATTTATTATAACCTATCAAACAAAAAGGGTTAAGCGGAGAAACAAAGGTTAAAAAAAATAAAAACGGGATTACAATGTTCTTTTCATTTTCTCCCAGGCCCAGCTCCCTCCGCCGGCGTTCCTCCTTCTCCTCCGACCAATCCTTGATTTTGGGATTACAATGTCAGTGCGTTTTTATTTTTAACAAGGACTTACATTTTTCTTTTCTTTTCTTGTTTTCATATCGAAGTCTTGTTTTAGAAGAAAGGAAAAGGCAAAAAAAAAAAAAAAATCTCTGCTTTGAAGAGTTTGATCCATCGTCACTACTTTCTTAGATTTTCCAGATTCTGGGTATCTTCGTTTATCTGTTAATCTCTTTCGATTTGTAATCAACGATGGCTACTGAGAATCACACCGACAAGAATGTTGTTTTCAGAAAACTAAAAGCAAAATCCGAGAACAAGGTTGGGTTTCTCCATTTTCGTTTATATTTGAAGATTTTGAATTTGAATTTGTGTGCGATGTCGATCAGATCTAGAGCTAATCCGACCTAATCTCCGATTGATTTCTGATTTTGGTTTATTAGGTGTGCTTACATTTATTAGTGATGGGATCTCTCCAATCGAACGCCGACAATGCCGAATTAGGGTTTCCGAAAGGAAGAAAAGGGAAAGGCAAAGACGGAAGCGGCGGTAGAGTCGGCAACGATGGTAGATTCGGGTACGGCCAAGGGAACCAGTATGGTGGCAGATAAAGCCAGAAGAACTTCGAATCTCTCAATTTCTTCTCCTCCTCTCTCTCCCGTCGGTGATGTCTATTTCCGCCGCCGCACAATGTGGTGTTTTTGTGCGAAGGTTTGTAGCTGAGTGCGCTTAAGTTGCAGATACAGACCCGATCTTGCTTCGATTTGACGGATACTTCGTTAGATGCCGATTGAAAAACGGGGATGTTGCAGCCGACATTGTCGTCGGAGGTTTGGTTTTCCCGTTTTTTTTTTTTAAACCTTTGTTTCTCCACCTAAGCCTTTCTTGTGTGATAGAAACTAATAAATAACTCTGGCTTATTGGTATTTCTCTAACTCCCACATCGATCAACCCATGTTCAAATGCTTGGTTGAACAATTTTTTTTTTTTTTTTTTTTCAGAACGACGTCGTATTGACTATCGTTCAACGGGGATTCCACCGTAGCAGTTGAGTCAGCTCCGTTAATGGTTTAACGGGATTGACTGACAGAATCCGGATCAATGTATGATTTGACCAAAAAAAATAAAGTTCATGTATGAATATTCAAATATTTAAAAAGTTAGGATATGTTTGAGCATATCTCATTAGTTTAGGTAGTAATCAGTACTAACGGTCTTGGTTGAGACACTAATTAGTCTTTCTCCCCCCCCCCTATATTGATATCATATCTAGTTTCATTTTGCTTAGAAAGCATGGCTTAGTTCCCAATTCTGTTTATCCGTCTTTTATTGGGCTTGACTCAATGTTTCAACCGGCCCAATCAGTTAATCAAAAAATTAATTCTAAATTGACACTCTTAGTGAAACGGAAAGAGTATATGGTAAATCTATTTTTCATTGATTTCAAATATTTGGTAAATTAGGGCTTGATTGAAAGGAACTTTAGAGGCTGTACATAGCCATATTATGATTTCCAATTATGATTTCTACAGATTTTTAAATCTACAACTCTTTGTATCATTTTTTGGCTGTAAAGAGCTATATTTCCACATCCCATATTTTCTCTCTTTTATTTTTTAAAAAGCCATAGCCAAAATCCTACAATCAAAATCTTATAAGTAAAAAATATACAGTAAAAAAACCACAACATAAAATCGAAAGCTAGAGCAGTTACCAATCAGACACTTAAAAGATCATCATAAAAGTGTAACACAGCTGTGGGAAACAAAGAATCTGAAAACATGACATGAGGCATGTGGAGATAAATAAAAGTGCAGGTCTTTGATAAATAAAAGACTCTTTGTGTTGTGGTTATGTGGACCAGCTTTTCACTCTTTCATACTTTAATTCCTCAACCCTCTCCACCAGGAAAATAATTTAATATGTCTTCTCTTTCAAGACTATGATTAACTCTGTTAATGATTAACTTTGTTAATGCATAACCAATAAATGTCCATATTAGAAACCCTAATTCCGTATGGGAAATTGAAGCTCTAGTAAATACCATTAATTAATCTCCATGCAAACCCCAAGCCACCACAGTTGTTGATGTTATTTTTCTCATATTTATTGTAACATTAATTAATTCGGATAGAGTAGTTATGACACTTGATAAATAGAGATATTATGAGAGTGTATTGAATCGACATATATAATACTCCTACAAGTAGTAGTGGATACAAGCCTAATGTTTATGAGATTTTTCGTTTTTTTGGGTAAGTTTCAAACAAAACATGTAAAGATGTAAAGGTTCGGAAAACATAATAGAATGTTGTTTTCCGATGGCTCTTCGACACAGAGCCGGGCCTGGGTAGAAGCCCATGAAACATGTGTTTCGGGGCCGATAAGAATAAAACTAATTTAGGGGCCAATTTTACAAAAAAATGAGTTTGTCCAGATGGTTTAGAGTGAGCATATGGTTTGACTTGGTTTAGAGTTCAACTCCTCAATGTGACATTTTGTGTGTTTTTTTCCCTTTTTTTTTGTTTTTTCTTTCGACACTTTTTCTTTTAATTGAAACGTGTTTTATAAAAAAAGAAATAGATTCGTAAGACAATTATAAGTAATAAAAATATAAAAATAAAAACAAATCTAATTACCCTAATTGACCTCTCTATAACTCTATTTGTTTTCCATTCATCTTCGTCGGCAGCCTTTCGATCTCTAATCGTTGCTCGGTGTTATTATATTTTGACATATTTCACTTTAATTTTCTTCTGTTTCGATATCTTTCACTCCAGTTTATTTTACATGTTCATTCTGTTTTAATATCGATAAACATTGGTGTTTTTTTTTACGTTAAAATATTTTATATATATGATTAAGGGGCCAATTTTTTGTTTCCGCTTCTAGCCTGAGAAATCTCAGGCCCGGCTTTGCTTCGACACTCAAATCAGAAAATGTATGAAGAAAGACCACATAGTGGTCGGAAGAACATAAAAAATGATCGGAAAATTGGGTGAAGGAAGATACCTATCGGGCCCGAAAGAAAGTGTGGATTCGCGATGAACTTTGAAAGGTGGGCACTTTGAGGTAAAATAGAAGAAAAACAAGAGTTTGATGAGAGATCTTCACGGCTTAGGAATGGTCGTGAAGGTGACCAGAGAATGGTCGGAAGTGAGACTGAGAGTCTCGGAAAATAGGAAAGCTAATTGTTTAGAAGCACACAAAACTCATAACAATCTATATGAAAGTATTAGAAAATGTGTGAACCCATTTCTCGTTGGAGAATGTGTGATATTTATAGAGTATTAACTGATACGGGTCAGTATGCATGGTCGGATCCTGGACTGTCCGGTTGTTGGATCGCTGGGTCGAATATCAGGTATGTTGAATGGGTCTTGTACCTAGTATGAGTCTGATTTCTCACATACTTTCTTTGGCAGTTTGCGACTGCTACTCGACTAAGCCTTGTTGCGTCGATATGTCTCTCAGTGTACGACCTCGGAAGCAGCGGATTATGCGCGATATATATAGGCATCTCTCATACCGTTGCTCTTCTTTATGCTCAAAATGTTGTCATTTTCACCTAACATGTGTAAACATAAAGCATTAATTGTATGATACATAGGTTGCCAGAAGCATGGGTATACGTTTGAACATATTCTGATTATCGATTGGAGGGAAAATGCAAATATTGAAATAACTATTCATGCCTAAGAGAATCGCGTATCTGGCCGAATCCCTTGATACCGTGGATCAGGTTGTCGAGGCTGCCTGGTCCGGCATGCTCCTTGCTCCCAATACCTTACCTGTGTGGATTACCCTTTCCCGACCTCGACCTTTCAAGATTACTGATTTTCGGACGAGATAAGGAAGGAATAACCGCTCACTCCTCCTGACTACTCAGTCTCCGGTCTCCCTGTGCATGACAGCGTAGCATGCACTATGAGATACGGGGAGCCCGAAGTCATGTAGCCTTGGCCGGTCTCGTGGTTCTGTAGGTTATAAGACCCAGTTCTAAAATCCGAGATGCTTGAACCGTAAACCCAAGCAAGACCCAATTTGATCTTGAGATCACAACACGTAGCAACATGTAATTCATCTACATAAAAAAGATCGTATTTATCCCAAATACCTAAGATTTATTTTTATGTTTTTTTTCACTAAACAGTAAAAACTACTTTTTATGATACAGTATGTTCAAATATACTCCATTAGTAAATATATTATATACTCCACGATTTTAATATATATATTTTTTTGGGACAACACACGATTTTAATACAGTTTTCTTGATTAAATAACACGTCATTTTCAAATGAAAATTTATTGATTGAATTTTATAGAACTTAGATATTCAATTTAGAAAATGAATGCATAACTAGTAAGTCTAGTACAGTAAGTTTCTTCTCCATTTCTCTTCCCACCCCTACAGTCTTTACTAGTTGGTAAATTTTTGACTAAGCTAGAGTTTTTTTGGTTTTGCAGACACACATTAATTAGCAACACCATTACCATCATCACAAAAGAAAATGGTGAAATAGAGAGGCAAATGCAATAATGGGAGATGGGCCTAAGTTGCAGGTGGTGAGAGATAACAAACATATGACAATGTCTCTAAATTAAGAGGCACCACTACTTCTCTCTCTCTCTCTCTAGTAGGTTTGTATTTTTAAAATCTTAAATTTGGATTTTTTCCATGTGAAATAAACTTGATGGGTGATAGGAAACAGATGCATACACGTCATCACTATTTCTCCCTCTTCTTCAATATCAATCTCATCTTTCACACTACTCTTCACTGAAACAATAAGCTCTACAATCTCTTCAGGTGAGTCTCAAATCTAGCAGTTTTCTTCTTTAAAATACGAATTAAACATTAATCCAAATGAGTGATTAATTGTGCATGCATTAGTGAATGATTATAAGATTTATTTTTTTAACAAAGTGTTGTTCTTTTGAGTCAGATTTATAATGGAGTTTGGAGGAAAAGGTAATGCCATTACTTCCATGATCTCAACCAAAACCTTAGAAGTAAAACCTCATTCCAACCCGGGAAGAGATCCGTACCCGGATCCGGAAGCCAAACCTGGTTCAGATCTGATCTCCAAACCTCCCACGGTACACGCCGTCAAGAAGACAAACCAAAAACCGAGGACACGTGGCGACCAAGCAGCGAAGTACAAGGAATGCCAGAAGAACTACGCGGCCTTAACCGGAGGACACGTGGTGGACGGATGCTGCGAGTTCATGCCCGGAGGCGAAGAGGGTACGCTCGGTGCGCTGAAATGCGCCGCCTGCAAATGCCACCGGAGTTTCCACCGGAAGGAAGTGTACGGACACAGAAACAGTACACAAGAGCTGATAACTCCGGCGTTTTACTGCAGTAGCAGCTCGTTCAAGGCGACGGAGCCACGTGGAATGTATCCAACGGGAGAGATTGGACGGAGGACTTCTTCGTCGAGCGAGGATATGAAGAAGATTTTTAGTCATCGGAACCAGAATATTGATGGAAATGGGTCGAGGATGATGATGAGGAAGAAGAAGAGGATAAGGACAAAGATCAATGAAGAACAAAAGGAGAAGATGAAGGAATTTGCAGAGAGATTGGGGTGGAGGATGCAGAAGAAAGACGAAGAAGAGATTGATAAGTTTTGCAGGTTGGTGAATCTGAGGAGACAGGTTTTTAAAGTGTGGATGCATAATAACAAGCAAGCAATGAAGAGGAACGGTAACACTATAGTTATTATGCAAGCAATGCATAATAACTAAACTCTGTTTTCTTTGTCATTACTCAAATTTTTGAGTATGAATTCGTGACTATAGTTTATAGGATTATATATGCAAATCTGGACAACAGAAGCGTCTATTATGTTTTGATTCCTCGTGTTTATGTGCGATTTTTGTTTATTAGTTTGTGGTTGCAACAAAGTGATAAACTTGGGCCTTTAAATAAAAAGGGATAAAATCATGTATAATATGATACTTAAAATGCAAAGCAGAACAAAGAAGCTGGAATAGCTCAGTTGGTTAGAGCGTGTGGCTGTTAACCACAAGGTCGGAGGTTCGACCCCTCCTTCTAGCGATTTTAAAAAAATAAGTATCCTCTTTTTTTAAAAAAACCAGAGGATTAAAATCATGTTCATATTGTACTCGTGTGGAAAAGTCCAGCATCAGGGACATCGTACGGACCACATTTAGCATGGTTCTATATTTGCTTCATGGTTGATGATTAGGAATTGAAGTCTATACTTGTCTTCTCTTGATTTGTGGTTGTAACTTGTTGGTTGGAAAAATAATCAGCGTATTGTATTTTTTGTTGATTCTGATTACAAAGAAAATGTATTTGTTGACACTACATGCAGGGGAATAGCGAGGAAGAGAGCTGGAATGCAAACACTACTTGGGTAAGAAGAAGAATTTGCGTCTATCGATAATGGTTTGGTTCTCTCTAACAAAAGATTTGTTGATCCTATTTGCAATCAGAGTCGGCCCTGGACACAAGCCAATCAAACATAGGCTTGTGGCTCCTAATTTTTTTTAACTGATTTCAGCCATGCATAGGCTTGTGGTTTTTTTTAATTGGTTTGGTTCTCTCTTATCCGCATTTCTCATTGTGTAATCAAATCATCAAGTTCCTTGTAAGTACATTGAGACCTATAATAACATATATGGGAAATTAACATTGGCCAATCTGACAACATAATAACTTTTTGTATTGTCATAACTAATTTGGTCGATTGTTTATTCCGTATTTGTGTCTTCTTCTTCTTTCCTCTTTCACTCGTTTCAAGAAGAATAGGGTTTCCATCTCACAATCCGGCTTAAGATTATGACAAAAGTCACAAAACACAAAAATATAGATATAGTCTATTGACAAACACAAAAGTCATAAATATAATTAATTGGGATGTTCAATGTCTGTGCAGACAAACCTATTTTGAACGCGGATGAGAATGGTATTCGCCTATTTGGACCATTTCCTATTTGGGTGTGACCATAGACTGTCCGTAATGATATGATATGGGCTAGCCCATGAACAGTCCGCCCAATTAACAACTCTAGATATAGGAGTAAGTCTAACATGATTATATGATCAATTCAGTCCATCTTTGACTTTACGTGGATTTGGAAGAAAAAAAAGTGCACTAGATATTTCTTTGCAAATGGTTTCTGAGAGGTTTCCTTTGATCTTGTAAGTTTTCGACAAAGTTGCAACTTTTTTTCTTCTTACTAAGAATAATAAATTGTTGGATTTACATGAGACAAAGAAAGTTTTGCACACGATAAGTTTAGTGTATACTCTAAAGCCATTGTCCATTTGAATCGTCTAAAAGATGTAAGACGTAATTAATAGTCAACATAAAACACAATTGACCGGCGATTAAACAGGGACTAGATGTATACATCATATGGGTGTAACATGTTATGCTTTTTTTTATTAAATTATACACATATAATTAATGTTGTTAGTTGGAGATCTACACAAAAATAAAAGTCAACAGATCTATTATTTGTCTTTTCATTTCACAAAGCAAACTTGGCCTACTTACATAAATAAACACCATCAAGAGAAAGATTCAAGAACACACCTAACAAAAAAGAAAAATTCAACTTTTTCCCCACAGCACACCACCATGTTTAGAGCCATGAGCACCAGGAAAATCCACGGCGGCTACGAAAAGCTCGGCGAAGAAGAGCCGAGATTGAAGAGGGTCACGAGCGTTCCGGCTAGTGTTTATGGTAATTCAAGAAACCCGATTCAAGAGATGAAGAAGACGCCGACGGCGAAAGCAATCGGTGGTTCTGTTCATCCTTTGCTAAGTTTCTTCGACGTTCGTTTTCAGAGGAAGCAGAAGAAGGTGACGAAGAAGAGTTTGGCGACGGCGAAACCGGAGTTCGCGAGGTATATGGAATATGTGAGGGAAGGAGGTGTGTGGGATCCGAACTCTAACGCACCTGTGATTCATTACAGATAGATTCGATGAATAAAGACTTTAGTTCAAAAAAAAATGAATAAAGACTTTGTATATTGTTTTTCTATATAATCTATGAGGAAAAAGAAAAACAATTCGTGATGAAGATGGATCAAACTAAGAATATCATGTGTTTACGAATTGATGTATCAAAACGTTGAGTGTTTAGTACACTTTCATTGAGTTCTCAAGAATAAGATCCAATAGCTTTTTTTAATGACTAATAACTTGGTTTTGATTTTTTTATTTATTTATTTATAAAGATATGTTTATGAGAATCGAATCAATTCGTAGTTTGATGATATAGGATGTCCAAAGTTGGTTGCTTTGAATCAGGTTCTATATTCTTGATTTCACACCTTTAGCTTTTTTTGTTTTAAAAAATTCAAAATAAAGGGAAGAGAGTTTCAAATTTTCAATGGCAAATGCATTTGATTTCTTCTTCTCATCAAATAGTAAAGTTTAGAAAATATTATAATAAGATATAGTCTCCTTTATTTGGAAGACATGATTTTAAAAACAAAATTCTGTCAAAAACAAATTTTAAATACTCTTATAAGCGTGGTTAGGGCTAGGCGTTCGGATATCCGTTCGAGTTCGGATTTGGGTATTTTGGATTTTGGGTATTTCGAGTTCATGTTCAGAGGATTCGTTCTGGTATTTTAAACTATCGAGTCGGGTTCGGTTTGGTACTAATCGGTTCGGTTATAATCGAAATAATAATAGTTACGGGTAAATTCATGTAAGTTCGGGTAAAATCAGGTATTTTTATCCGAGATAAAATCTATAAAATCCAGTTTTTATAAAAGATATACCCGACTTCGGATTACTTTAGGTATGACTTCGAATTTTGGGTTTTACACGAACCCGACCCGATATCCGATCTAGAGGTGAGACCCATTCGGGTATTTAAAAAGATCCAAACTTGATCCAGACCCGCTACTTCAAATCGGGTTCGGGTTTCAGATCAAACGCCTAGCCCTAAGCGTGGCTCTAGAAAATATAAGAGTCTAGATTTGAAGAAGACAAAAACAACTTTTAAAATCGTTTTCAAAATGGGCTTTACAGATTCGTGAACAGACAAATTGGGTTAAAAAGTTAAAAAAAAACCAAAAATTGCTTTAGGACCTAATGTTGCCACGTCACTGTTTTAATGACGTAATTGAATATTCGAGATAGGACCAGAACATTACTTAACAAGATCCCTTAGACGACGTCGTTTCGATTAATCTCGAAACCCTACCGTTGAATTATTTACACAAAATACCCCTTGTTAATCGCGCCGACCTTGTTCGTTAGTCATACAGTCAAAGGTTAAATCCGTCTTTTGGAATCTCTCAAAACGACACGTTTGGCTAAAATGTTCGACGACCAGGCCGTAGAGGATTAAAATACAAAATTAAAGATTTGAGATAAAATAATGAAATTTGTTAAGAAATGGGTCGCCAAGAATAGGAGAAGGAGAAGGAAGCAAAGAAAAAAAAGGGATTATCGCCTAGAATACCACTATTAGAAAACTTTTAATCACAATACCACTCACTTAATCACAATACCCCTCTCTAATAGTGAAACGACGAAAATACCCTTGAGTTTTTTAAATGAAATATCACCGTCAGTATTCCCTAGTATTACAAGTATTACAACCTAGTATTACCTAGTATTACCCCTAGTATTACTCACCGCCAGTATTCCCTAGTATTACCCAGTTTTACAAAACTAGTATTACCCAGTTTTACAACCTAGTATTACCCCGAGTATTACCCCGAGTATTACCTAGTTGTACCACGTAGAGGGGGTTCGAACCCCGGCCGCGCGCACGCAGGTGACGCGCGTTGAGCTCGCAACCACTGAGCTCCCGTGCATTCCGTTGTTTTCTTACCAATTCAATTCTAGTTAATCTTTACAATTCTTCATTAAGGGTAAAAACGACTTTTTACCATTGAGGGAGATTTGTGATTACATTCTGGGGCATAGTGGTATTGTAGAAGAAACCCAAAAAAAAGAGCGTTTTCAAATCAAATATTTGCGGAGAGACAAAGCGGATTTGCGATTAAAAAAAGCCTTGGAGAAGAGGTTTTCTTCTTCCCTCCTCCTTCCTCCTCCTCTGCATCTCTTATACGATGCCGTATCAAACCTCTTCTTCTCCCAATCTTCGCCGTCGTCTCGCTTCCGTCTAGCCAGGATCTACCGTTGGATCTTTTCAGCTTCTTCCGTGGAGATCTCCTTCGCGTGCGAGGTAATCGTTCTTTTACGCCTTTGTATTTTCTTTTGGTTGTGTTTTTTCGGTGGGAAAATTCGTTATCGGAGGATTGAATCTTGGAGGTGTTGTTCTTGCTTCGCGTTGGGAGATTCGACTTTACCTTTTCGTTAGCTTCTAGATTCTCGATTTGCCTGCTTCTTCTCGATTTTAGGTTTTAGTGAGCTGCTTTTTTTTTTTCGGCGAGAATCTAAAGTTTTGTTAGGTGGCTTCGTGGTAGAGATGGTGTGTCTTTGCTTTGTACCTTCCCAATAGCTGATTTCTCACTTACTCCATGTTAATTGCATTTCGTGCTTGTTTCTTTTTCATTTCTGATTCGATTTGAAATGACGAAAGCTCTTGTGGTTTCGTCTCTTTAGCTATTGGCGTCAAAGAGAATTTACTAATTTGAATCTTTATTGATGCAGAGCCATGCCTACTTTTTCTGCTATTGCTTTGGATAGAATGCTAGAGCCAGGGGCTTCCACATCTGTAGAGACTGCTCCAAGCAAAAACTCGTTTTATTCAAAGCCGCCTATATCAAAACTGGAGAAAGGTAAGGCTAAATTGCCTAATGAGATGACAGTCACTCGTCCTCAGATGTCACCGGCTCTCTACGCCACCCCTGATGCAATTCCTCTCCCCAATTCGCCATCTTCTTTCCCACCGTCACCTTATATTATCAACCACAAATCACGTGGACCACGTCTTTTGAAAAGCTCTTCCGAGGCCAATGTGGCTTCCCAACAGAAGACCCCCCTGGAAGATGAAACTATTGCTAGTGGTACAGACGTAAAGGCTTCACCTCGGAGGAAGTCCACCTCGTTCTCATTTCCTATAAGTGAGGCTACTGAAGAGGATTTTACTAATGGTGTTCATGCCCATCCAGTTGGAAACTTTAATTTTGATGGGATTGTTGATGGTCCTGTTGGGAATTGGAGTCCGCTTGACGGGAAAGTTGGGAATGGAAAGTCGGAGTTGGATAATGCTGCCAATGGTTTAGGACGGGAAAACAGTCTGCCGGACCCTGCCACTGTCAAAACAGACAAGGAGAGTGAGTCTGAAGATTTCTATGACCCTGGTGAATCAGCAAGCTTCACAAGTAACACAGAGGTAGAGGGTGATGCAGGAGAGGAAGGTTCACAAAGACTTGCTACGCCTGTGGGAGAGTTTTATGATGCTTGGGATGGTACGTATCTACATTTTCACTTTCTTACTTAGTATTTCCTTGTGAGATGGCTGTGAATGATCTTAACGTTCCCATGATAGTATGATCAATCACATTTTAGACTCCCTTATCTTTTACCTTTAAGCATTTGGGGATATATTCGTACTGTTTCTCTAACTAACATGCAGCAGTAGCCTTTTCTTGTTTCGGAATTTTGTGTGCTTCTTGATATCTTGAGAGTCATGATTCAGATTAGTATGAAGGCATAATTCTTTTCCCCTGTAGTTGCAAATTGTCTTATAAAATTAAGGTTAACTCGACGGTATGATTGGGAAGTGTTTTGTAATCCATCTAATACCCTAACGTTGAAGCTCTCTTTTTGTGGTCTTCCAGAACTATCAACCGACAGTGGAATGCAGAGTTCAGTTAACAACATCGAAGCTGAACTAAGGGAGATAAGGCTGAGTTTACTAATGGAAATCGAGAAGAGAAAACAAACAGAGGAGGCTCTAGAGCAAATGAAAATACACTGGCAGAGACTCCGTGAGCAGTTGGCCCAGGTGGGTCTGTTTGTTCCTATCGATCCTACAACCTCCACCAACAACATGAACCTATCAGAAGAATTACGCTGCCAACTCGAGGTTGCTAGGTTTGTCTCCGACTCTCTAGGCAGAGGTATGGCAAAGGCAGAGGTAGAGATGGAGATGGAATCTATGCTCGAAACTAAGAACTTTGAAATCACACGGTTGTCTGACCGTGTACACTACTATGAAGCCGTGAACCGAGAAATGTCCCAACGAAATCAAGAGGCCATAGGTAAAAGAAAGAAAATCAAATTATTTATTTGTCATTTCTGTCTTTGTTGTTTGTATGTATCTGATCCGCAACTTTGTTGATACACCAGAGGTGGCACGACGAGAGAGGCAGAAGAGAAAGAAGAGGCAGAGATGGATTTGGGGTTCAATTGCAGCAACCATTACTCTAGGGAGCGCGGCATTGGCATGGTCTTACATTCCTGCATCCAAACCATCGTCCGAAGTATCACAAACTCTCAAGGATGATTAATTTAAGCCCTCTTGTCTCCGTAATGGGGTTTGATATGAGCAAGAGAAATAAGATCCAGGACGTTTAGCACGCCTTGTGAATAGAAGAAATATATACATATTTGGTTTATTGTTTTAACCGTTCAAGAGGATGTATAGCTCCGAGTAGCTGCAAACACATGTTTCTTTTTTTTTTTTTGCCACCATTCACTAATATTTGGTTCGTGTTACCTTTCAACATTCAATGTTTGTTATTCGTTGCCTACATTTGACTTGAGATCAGAAAGAAGCCTTCACGTGATTAGGGAAGGTAGGCTACAATTTTGAGCAATGGTAATTAAAGGTTTTTTTGTGTGTGTGTGCACGCGCTTACAATGTTAAATTATAAGGTCTTTGAACCACGTAAGTACAACGTAGGCTGCAAAAGCTAGCGTAAAGGTAGCTGCAACAAGAAACACAGATATTTGGAGCAATAGAGATGACTCGAAGGCTTCAATGAGAAGCGAGTTCCACGTTTTGTACCATAAGATGCAGAAAACAGAACCCACGATTGCACCAACCACCACTTGACTGCTTGTGTGTAATTTCTGAGAAACCCTTAACCGTATCTGCAAACATTGTAATAGTGTAAGCATTTGCTATAGGGAGGAAGCATGTTTAACTTTTATGTAGACTTACAAAGTATGAACCCAATGCGAGGATGAAGCCGCTAAGAAAGAAAGAGACTTTATTGGTCCCAAGCCATTCTATAACTGCAGATAATATGACCCCCGAGTAAATGCATTGTCTTCACAGTTTCCATGATAGTGAAAGCTGACTAGTTCAAGGTTTTGAGCTGCTGCTTACCGGACAAAACAGCAAAGACAGATATGAAAGAAATGGATTGTGCGTGAGAAGATGGCATCCCGGGATCAGTTCGCAAGGTTGTAGCAGGCCTCTCTTGGTTAAGTATACGTTTGAGAGCTACGGAGAGAGCCGAATTCGAAACGGATCCAATGATTGCCCACAAGGCCAGGGCTGGATCTGGGCAAAGCCCAATGAAACATTTGTCTTGGCCCCCATAGAATATATCAATAAAAAAAAATTATAAAACTAAAAAACAAAACCCTTGATCACGTTTTTTTTTTTAAAAAAAAGATCATGCTTCCATTTTTTTTTTTAAAAACCACGCTTCCGTTTTTTTTTTTCTTTCCGACTCTTACATTTGAAATTTTTTTTTATATGAAATGAATTAATGGCCCCCATTTTTGTTTTTTTTCCAAGCCCCTAAATTTTCAGATCCGGTCCTGCACAAGGCTGCACCATCATGTCGCAGAAGAATGATGGAAGCAAATAGAGCAGACACTACCCATTTGCTCTGTCATTTATTGGATAAAACCGGTAAGAAAAACACGATGATACTTTAAAGAGGCATTTCAACGAACACATTGCGTGCATCAAGGAGATTCCATTACTAACCAGACGATTAACGATGGCTTCAACCCCACGGTCGGCGACCAACTCTTTCCGGAGCTCCGACGAGCCATTGATTAAAGATTCTTGCTCTACCGCCCCAAGTTGCTCGTTTCCGTCATTGCTGCTAGCAAATCTTTTGACTAAAGCGGTCATCGATCAAGCGCCAGAAACAGAGAGAGGAAACCCACGAGGAATTATCGAACTATAGCTCCGAAACCGGATTGAGATTTCTGATCTGAAGGACCAAAGCAGAAAATTGCAGGTGGAGAAGGAGCTGCCATTTCCAAAGGAGAATAAAGTCAACGTAAAATCAAATGCATCGCTACTACAAAAGTAAATTTCGTCACAAAAGTGGGAGCTTGAAGATGAAATCGTAAGGCGAAGAAGGAACAGATGCAAATCGGGAAATGAATTGTCTGGTCGAGAGAGAAAAAAAACCTGAGAGCTTCTTCAATCTTCCTCCACGTTGAATGTTTTGTTTTGCTCGAAACGGAATTTTGCAATGTTTGGTGCATTTTATATTATATTATACATTCTGATCCAATTTACTTGATGATTAAGGATCCTATACACAAATTAAAAAATTACACAAAATCATAAGTTTTTAATTTTTTTTTCTAAATTAAAATATCATTAATTATCTAATTAAAACACAATTCAACCAATCATAAAAAACTTTAATTTTGTATTGAAAATGTAAAACATCAATTAAAATGAAACAATTTTTTCACTTAAACATCAACTAAATTGGATAAGAAGGAATATTATTTTTGTTCTTAACATTTTTCACATTGTTTTTGTTTGAATATTTTATATCAAATTAATATAGTTTCATTTACAATAAGCTCTTAAATTACACATAAACTCAACTGCATTTTCCTTTGAAGATTTGTTGTAGGACTGGGCATATTTCTCAAACCGAACCAAACTGAATAACATTATTTGGTTAGGTTTCGGATAACCCGAATAACCCAAATGGACACATTATTAAATTTATTCAGTTTTCAGTTCGGTTTAGTTTATCAACCGAATACCAAATTAACCGATTGGGTAACCGAATTAAAATCCAACTCATATAAAATATGTCTACATATCATATAATTTGCTATTACGAAGCCAAATTATTTTCTATTAGTTTTTTTTGGAATGAATATGTAAGTTGAAACTCTTAAACCATGATATCTTCTTTGGAAAATATGAAAAAAAAAATATTTTGATCTTCCATTATTAAGGAACGCATAATTAGCACTTAAAACTAATTTAATCTCGAATGGAACTTAATACTTTAAAACCGAAAAACCGAAAAACCCGAACCGAACCAATTAACCGAATGCCCACCCCTAGTTTGTTGTATATATTCGATGTTTTCAAAACCATTCTCCGCACCCAAATATAAGAATATAAATTATTAAATTATTTTGAGATGTATATGTGAGACGTGGCCAAGACTGGAAAATATTATTTGTTGCATGATACTATTGTAAATTTGAAAGGGAAATTGTCTTATTTTAAAATATTATTGAGTATCTTATTTTATTGAGTAATTGATTATATATATTAAGATGTTATAATGTTAAGAGTTATGGTTTTGTCATTGGAACCAAATCAATGGTATTTATGTACAAATTAGTATTTAAATGATGTTTTTAAGATTATAGTGATGAGGAAATTTGGAGGGTTTTGTGTGTGGCAGTGGATTTATTGGACGTGTGAGTTTTTAGTGTGTGTCATTAAGTCTATGCCAACGTTTGTATTTATTTTTTGTTGTGTGTATTATTTTTTTTGGTAGGATAATCAGTGTTTATTAACATTCTTATTTATTTTTTTAGAGAGGCATCGGGCGATAAAACATCACACCTAATGAAACATAAATAACCAATAATTGTGCAAACTCAAAATGTTAAAAAGAAATAATAATTAAATAACAAATAATTTTGGACACTTGGCGTCTCCGGTGATTATGTCCATTCATCTCCATCCACGTGGCATATTGTGAAATCAAAAGGTAAACCAATTCTGAAGACAAATTAATGGGCTTATGTTTCCTCGCACAAGGCCCATGTATTCAAATTACGGGCCCATCATAATCATCGTTAAAATACGGGAAGACATTTATGCTTTTAAATTTCTCCGGTGGAAAAAGAATATGTCATGTTGACATGAAAAAGTGTTAAGTTACATACAAATTGTATGATACAATACGTTAAAATTCGAATATAACCTAAATAATGTATCAACGGTGAGAAAGCCGTGTACACGTCGTTTTATTCGGAAGAATAATTTAAATCTTTCAGCGTTTTTAATTAGAACAATGTTGTTTTCTGTGGAATTCTGTAGACAGAAACATATGAACTAAAATTTGGATATATATATTAAATATAACATATTGATAAAGTTTATATATACAAATATGGAGGTCGAATATGCCTTAAGGAACTTTCAATATATGATCAATTGAAGATATGTATATGGAGGTCGAATATGCCTTGGAAGAATTTTCCACGTATGGTTTACGAAAATATATTGGATAAAGTAATACAACGACAAAAAGGGGAGTGCTAAGGTTAAAAAAAAAGAAAAAGGAGAGTGCTCTTTATATTTTGACCAATTGTAATCAGATTAAACTACTTTACGTATGTGTAAAATGAAATATTCACGCTTATGTGTAAAATGATTTTTCTCGTTCTTTTGTCGTCTAGAATATAATTTTAAAAAGTGCTAATTTAATTTAATATATATTCTATTTTATTATATAAAGATGGATCCGTGAGTGTGACACGTAGGATAATTTTCAATGACAATATTGTGACATTTGTCACGGTTGTTAATTTAGATTTTGACATTTGTCAATTTAGTTTAAAAAAATTAAAATAAATTAAAATAAATATTAGAAAATGTTAAACTAAAAAATGTAATCTTAGTAAAACTAAATTAAAGTAAATATTAAAAAAGTGTAAACTAAAAAAAGGCAATCTTACAAAAAAAAAACATTTATAAGTAAAGAAAACTTATAATAAAGGAAAGTGATAAAATGAAACTTAAAAGTTTATAATTTACAACCATGATCAAATTTAAAAAAGGAAAATTATACATATACTCTAAAATTAAAAGAAAAATTATTAATATACGGTTTAAAATTGATTCTTAATCCTAAAAAGTAAATGGAAAAAGTAGTTATGTTTAGATTAAGAAAATTTAAACAAAATTATAAATAAAAGCCAGAGTTAAAAAGAAAACATATTTTAGTTTAGAATAAAAATATTAAACAATAGATTACAATCCTAAAAAGAAAAGAAAAAAGCCAAATTTTATTTTAAAAAACATATTTCAGTTTAGAATACAGAAATTAAACAATATATTACAATACTAAAAAACTAAAGTTTTAAAAAAGGAAAGAACAATTAGTATTTTTTTCAAAACACAAACTTAAAATGGAATACAATCCTAAAAAGAAAAGGAATTCTCAATCCTAAAAAGAAAAGGAATTCTAAATAACCAAATTGATAGTTTTTCAATTTCACATTCATAGTTATAAAAGATAAAGTTACTAAAATAAATATATCTCTATAATATTATTTAAGAAGACTTTTTTAAAAATGAACTTTGTTTTGTAAGTTATTACATGAAATGCCATTACAAATAATACATAATAATTGAAATAGGAAATGATATAATAGTCTTTTAAAATGATTGATTAGAATATAGAAAGTATATATTTTGCATTAAATATGTTATTTATTATTTAATTTCGTAATTATTTTAATACTATATATTTTAAAATAATAATCTATTCATATTCAAAATCTTGCTATTACAAATGAATTCAAAGAAAAAAAAATCTATTCAAAATCTTGCTAAATTTTTCACTATAATTTATTATATTTTATTTGAATATATATCAAAACAAAAGCTCAAAATTATTTTACTAATTTTATAAAGAAATTAGACACAAGAATTCTATATTTTATTTAAGAGTTCGTAGATGATAGTTACATAATTTAGCCCATTTTAGCATACATTTTAGTTAGCATTTTGTGACTTATTGCATTCATTTCATTGTTTTTGGTATAGTTTGCATCCATTTTAGAGTTAGTGAGTCTTAGGTTAGTTCTTGCATATGTTTGTGTGCTATGGAGTCTTTTAGGTACCATTTGGAGCTTATGGAAGCATTTTGGAGCTTGGAGGAAGATCATGGGGCAAAATAAACCTGTTTGGAGCAAGAGCTATGCCCAAATATCAAGGAAAATGCAGAGGCCATCCGACGTGCTCTAAAGATCGGCTCAGACAAAGATCTTGCGCTCCGATTTAGCTTCGCGAATCTTCATCAAAGTCGTAGATAATCGAGATACCTTTCTAATGGAGGTCGTTTCAAGTCATTCGGAGCAGCCTTTCAAAAGATACGACACATTTAGTAAGAACAGGTCCGTCTGGCATCGATTTGGACTAATGGCAGAAGTCCATCGGTGTGCCTCCGACCGATTCATATGACCGATATAGAAGCTGGAAAACAGGAGAAAAATCAGAGTCTCCCATCGGTGCGTTGTATCGGGCAGAGGCCGACCGATATGGTTTCCTCCGGAGCAAGAATGCAGAGTCCGTCCGAGGGGACTGAAAGATCGTGTCAGAAGAAGACTTTTAGTTTGGATTTAGCTTTGGAGATCTGCATAAAAGTTATAGGAAATTGAGCTAGCTTTCCAATGGAAGTGGTTTCAGGTCATTCCGACCAGTGGTTAAAGAGATACGATAACTTTATCAAGCGCATGTCCGTCTGACCTGCAAACGGAGCAAACCAGGAATCACATCGGACAGATGTATCGGGAGCAGGAGACCGATGTGATTCATGCGACCCACTTTGCTATTTAGGCCAAAAAACTTGTTATTTGTGATATATCTCATTTTTAACTTGTAAAAACACTCTTCTTAGAGAGAGTTTGGAGATTTTAAGAGATTTTTAGTGTTTTTATGAAAGTTCTTGTTTCTTTTCATCTATCTATCTATTTCTAATCATCTAACCATGAATCTAAACACCTCCTACATAGGATTTGTTGAGATTATCATGGTTTGTGAGTAGTTTCTTTAGAACTTTGGGTATGGTAGATTAAGATGTTTTCTTGCTAAATCATGATGCTTAGGACTTAGTTTATGAAGAATCCTTACTTGTTAGGTGTGATTAATGCTAGATTAGCCTTGACAAAGTTGATTTAGAACTTAAGGAATTTCATGCCCGGAAGGTGTTCGATGAAATTCCTCAACCAAACTTAGCAAGTATTTTACATTCCTAGCCTATGGAAATGGATGTCTAGGGTGTTTAATGGCTATTTAGACTTGAGATTAATGCTTGTTGATCATTTAATTGCAAATGGAAGTTTGTTCTCAATTAAGTGATTAGTGAAGTGATTATTTTCATGGAAGTGGATTAGTCTAAATTAGTGATCTAAGGCCTAAGGATTAGCATTGTTTGAGTATCATGGTTTAGCTAGAGAATGTCCAAGTCGATTACCATTACCCGAAGTTCGTTTGCTTATTCTTGTTTAAATCGTTTTCGTTACGTTTTAGTGCAAAACTTGTTAGTCTTTTAATTACATTTGTTATATGCTGGGTTGTTTATTATCATGTCTTTAAATTGATTAGGATCATTAGAAAACCTTTATTCGATTAGCTTAGATTAAGAAGTGTCTCGCATTCTCTGTGTGTTGTTCTCGTGCCTCCTTGTGGATTCGATCCCTAAGTGCTACAATGACATACCATTAGATTGTGGTATTGTGCACAATGAGTTAATTGTGCGAACCGTAAAAAGTTCACTATCAATTTGGCGCCGTTGCCGGGGAGGTTTAGCAATAGCCATAGGGATTAGGACTCTTTTTGAGACTAAGTTTTATTTTTCTTTGTTTACTAATCTTTCCACCTTGTTTGCTCTTATCTCTATAGGTGCATGAACTTTCAAAGGCGAGGTATGAATATGGATCAAGCACCACTTGTTAGAGATGCAAATGAGAATCGAGAAGAGGTTGCTCAAAGGGTTAGAGCACCGAGGTTGATTGGAGCGGGTGATGCTCCCAACGCCCATGGAAATCGCGCCGGTATACATCCACCACCGGTGGAGAGTAATAATTTTGAGATCAAGGCGAGTCTCATTTCCATGGTGCAAGGAAACAAGTTCCACGGTTTACCGGTGGAGGATCCCTTAGACCACTTGGATCAATTCGATCGAATTTGTGGAATGGTCAAGATCAACGGAATTTCCGAGGATGGGTTCAAGCTTCGATTATTTCCATTCTCTCTTGGAGACAAAGCCCACCAATGGGAGAAGAACCTACCTCAAAGATCCATCACTTCTTGGGATCAATGTAAGAAAGCCTTTCTAGCCAAGTTCTTCTCTTCTACAAGAACGTCAAGGTTGAGAAACGAGATCTCGAGCTTCACTCAAAAAGGGAATGAGAGCTTTTGTGAAGCGTGGGAACGATTCAAAGGCTACACAATGCAATGCCCACACCATGGCTTCTCCGAAGAATCGCTCTTAAGCACTCTATACCGAGGAGTTTTCCCCAAGTTTAGGATGCTCCTTGATACCGCAAGCAATGGCAACTTCTTGGGAAAAGAAGTTGATGATGGGTTGGAGCTTGTTGAGAATCTTGCCCAAAGCAATGAGAATTATGGTGAGGATTATGATATAGCTTTGAGAGGAAGTGGAGAATATGAGGACCGAACAAGAAGGGAGATGAAAGCCCTAAATGAGAAGTTAGATAAGGTCTTGGAAGCCACACAAAGGCGAGTGAACTATGTAAGGGATTGCAAAGGTTACCAAGAGGAAGTTCACTTTGTAGGAAACCAAGGCGGTTACAACAAAGACTTCAACTCCAACTTCCCGCAACAAGGGTTTGTTCCTCGAAACCAATTCCAAGGAAACCAAGGTGGTTACCCAAACAAACCATCTTTTGCACTTCAACTTCAACAAGAGCAAGGAAGCAACTCGACACAACAAGATGTCGAAATGAAGGGTATGCTTCAACAACTCTTGACGGGCCAAGCTCATGGAGCAAATGAGTTGAATAAGAAGATGGACGAGATTCACACTAAGGTGGATCGCTCATACAACGATCTCAACGCAAAATTTGAAGATCTATCCTCTAGAATCAAACACTTGGATCAACAACGCACTCAAGGAGATTCCGATTCTAGTAGACCCATGGAGAAACTAAAGGGCAAAATCGATGCAAACCCAATGGAGTATTGCAATGTTATCCTCTCAAGTGACGAGATCGAAGAAGCTATACGAGAGATCAAGAGAGTTCTCCATGAATCCAAAGATGAAGTCGTAATGGTTGCTAGCAACGAAGTAGTTGAGAAAAGAGATGTGGAGGCCAAGACAGTTGTGAGAAAAGAGACTTCTTGCATTGAACCTCCTCCACATGAGCCCAAATCGATTCCCAAGCTTGGAAATCCGGGTAAATTTGTCATCTCTTGCTCCCTTGGTGATTTGAATGTTGATGACGCCATGTGTGATTCGGGATCAAGCGTGAATGTGATGTCACTTGAATTGGTAAAGAGTCTTGGAATCAAGAGCATGAAGCACCACCCATCACACATCACTTTTGGAGATTCTTCTTCTAAGCAACCACTTGGCATTGTTGAAGATTATCCTCTCAAGATCGGAAATTGTCTCATTCCAACCGACTTCATAGTTATGAAGATGAAGCAAACCAGCAAACTCCCGCTCCTCCTTGGAACTCCATTCCTCAATATCACCGGTGCAAGCATGGACTTCCAAAACATGAAGGTCGTTCTCAAGAACGTGAATGACAAAGTCTTCTATTCCATGAAGCCCTCTTCCACTAAGCTTTGTGGCACCATTGTTTGTAAGGATGATGAAGCGGAAGTTAAAAAGGTTGAGTATGTGGGAAGTTGTGAGAAGATGAATTTGGTTTCACCCCCAAAAGCTTGTAAAAAGAAGAAAGATTCTCATGAAGAGAAAGCTTTGGGTTATGGTAATGTTGAAGAAGCCTTAGCGCTGGATGGTGTTTGCTTGGAATATCTTTTCCATACCGCTATGGAAAATGAGGTTGAGAGTATAAAGGTTCAAAAGAAGGGTAAGGACACTAAGGCCAAAAAGAAGAAACCCAATGATACCCACCCTCCCACCCTTGTCAAAGGCATGACGAGCAAGCCTAATGCGGTTAGATCATTTTCTCCCAAACTCACCACTATGACCTTGACACCGTGGAGATATGAAGATGGTGTGGTTGAGTACAAGATCAAGTGTAAGGGAAGGTCAAAACCTTTTGCCATGGTTAGAGCAATCATCACACCCGAGCTCAAAGAAAAAGGTCCAACGGGAATTCAAGAGATCATGAGGAAGGTTCTCACACTCAAGCTCGAAGACCCGCCATGGAGTTCCACTACTCCTTCTCTCCAAGCCTAAAACGGTTTGAAACGTCAAGCGTAGCGACGTAAAACAAGCGCTCTTGGGAGGCATTCCCATGACTATCTTTGTATATATTTTCGTTCTTTCTTGTTCCTTTTGATGTTTTTGTTTGATGTTTATAGTTTTCTTGGGTCCAAGGTCGTGGTACTTAACGCATGAATGGGTAGAGCTACAGCACGTCACACTCCTCTCCAATCCAAAGGTATGATCCAAACTCCATTTCATTGTACATACTTTTGCATATTTTTACCTTCTCTTTGATTTGTGTTGCACCGAGACGTTGCAATTCAAGTTCGGGGGAAGAATTTATGTCTTTTGATATTGTGTTTTGTGATCTTATTTTTCTTTTTGCATATTTGAGTCTCATTCATTCATATAAGTGCATATAGAAACCATTAAAAAAAAAAATATTTAGTTGCATTTTGCATGTTTAAGATTGAGTCTAGATGCATATAGGTTTGCATTCACTTGCATTGGGAGAATTATCCATGTAGAATATAAACTTAAGAGCTTGAATTAATGCCCTCGTTAGGAGTTCTTTGATGCATTTGAGCGATCACGAAGTTAAGGATGATCCATGCTTTGATCTTGCGGTTTGAATGTTTTTGTCTTGGTTGAAGCATGCTTTGAATTGAATCTAACTCTATCTACATGAACTCTAATCTTGACTCATAATTATCATGTTTATGTATTGAAAAGTGAATTCATGGATACCTTATACATATTTGAGCTATCTTAGCCCTTTTCACCACTCTCTTGTTAGCTCAAATAGCCGTTTCCCATTTTTGGAACGGTTAACCACACCCTTAACTATACTTTTCCTTCAAGCCTTCATTTCTTGTGTGTGTCGTGAGGCCTAATTTTGAATGAACTTAGCAAAAAGTGTTGAGTTTGGAACGACAAGGAGTTGATAGATAGGTTGGTGATTTGGGTGTTGATGTAAAGAAAAGAAAGTGTGGAGAAAGGAAAAGATTGAGAAAAAGGATAGGGGAAAGTAAAAAGTTTGGATTGGTTGGCATGAAAATGTGGAATAGCTCTAGGGGTTGAAAGTATAAGTCTCTATGTGTGTAGAAGAAAGAAAGAGCCAAAAGAAAAAAAAAAATATATGGCTAAGGCATCTAAATGATGATTGAGAGACTAGTTATGAAAGTGAAAAAGAGCTAAAAGAAAAAGATGAAGAGCCAATCCATTTGTTGAAAGAGAAGAAGAAAAGAAATGTGGTCTAAGAAGGCAAAATGCCTTGTGATATGGGTAGTTTATAATGGATCTTGATGAGTTTAGAAATAGGAGTGGAGTTCATATTGGGGCATTGGGTAGACGGATGTCATCCTTGTACGCATCAATTGTTCTTTACTCTTAGCATTTTGCCAAAGTTCATTCTTTCGTGAGAGATCCCATTGCATTGGAATACCCACATGATTGAGATTATTTTCATCTCAAAACCTTTTTTCTAAGCCAAATGAGTTCACTTGATTTTTATTAAGCATGATTCACCATTGTACTTAATGAATGTTAAAGAGTTAGAAGATATGATTACTTGTAGATGCTAAGGCTTAGACCAAATTCGTGTAGCAACGAGTATGGCTAAATCTTTTGAAGTAGAGGTTGTTTGTGCATCACATAACTACTACCAAGGGCATTGAATTGAATTCTTTTGTTAATATTCTCGGATATGATATCCCGCATTCCAACCTCTTCTTCGATTTGTTCTTGTTTGTTTGCTTGCGGACAAGCAAAAGGCAAGTTCGGGGGAGTTGATAGTTACATAATTTAGCCCATTTTAGCATACATTTTAGTTAGCATTTTGTGACTTATTGCATTCATTTCATTGTTTTTGGTATAGTTTGCATCCATTTTAGAGTTAGTGAGTCTTAGGTTAGTTCTTGCATATGTTTGTGTGCTATGGAGTCTTTTAGGTACCATTTGGAGCTTATGGAAGCATTTTGGAGCTTGGAGGAAGATCATGGGGCAAAATAAACCTGTTTGGAGCAAGAGCTATGCCCAAATATCAAGGAAAATGCAGAGGCCATCCGACGTGCTCTAAAGATCGGCTCAGACAAAGATCTTGCGCTCCGATTTAGCTTCGCGAATCTTCATCAAAGTCGTAGATAATCGAGATACCTTTCTAATGGAGGTCGTTTCAAGTCATTCGGAGCAGCCTTTCAAAAGATACGACACATTTAGTAAGAACAGGTCCGTCTGGCATCGATTTGGACTAATGGCAGAAGTCCATCGGTGTGCCTCCGACCGATGCATATGACCGATATAGAAGCTGGAAAACAGGAGAAAAATCAGAGTCTCCCATCGGTGCGTTGTATCGGGCAGAGGCCGACCGATATGGTTTCCTCCGGAGCAAGAATGCAGAGTCCGTCCGAGGGGACTGAAAGATCGTGTCAGAAGAAGACTTTTAGTTTGGATTTAGCTTTGGAGATCTGCATAAAAGTTATAGGAAATTGAGCTAGCTTTCCAATGGAAGTGGTTTCAGGTCATTCCGACCAGTGGTTAAAGAGATACGATAACTTTATCAAGCGCATGTCCGTCTGACCTGCAAACGGAGCAAACCAGGAATCACATCGGACAGATGTATCGGGAGCAGGAGACCGATGTGATTCCTGCGACCCACTTTGCTATTTAGGCCAAAAAACTTGTTATTTGTGATATATCTCATTTTTAACTTGTAAAAACACTCTTCTTAGAGAGAGTTTGGAGATTTTAAGAGATTTTTAGTGTTTTTATGAAAGTTCTTGTTTCTTTTCATCTATCTATCTATTTCTAATCATCTAACCATGAATCTAAACACCTCCTACATAGGATTTGTTGAGATTATCATGGTTTGTGAGTAGTTTCTTTAGAACTTTGGGTATGGTAGATTAAGATGTTTTCTTGCTAAATCATGATGCTTAGGACTTAGTTTATGAAGAATCCTTACTTGTTAGGTGTGATTAATGCTAGATTAGCCTTGACAAAGTTGATTTAGAACTTAAGGAATTTCATGCCCGGAAGGTGTTCGATGAAATTCCTCAACCAAACTTAGCAAGTATTTTACATTCCTAGCCTATGGAAATGGATGTCTAGGGTGTTTAATGGCTATTTAGACTTGAGATTAATGCTTGTTGATCATTTAATTGCAAATGGAAGTTTGTTCTCAATTAAGTGATTAGTGAAGTGATTATTTTCATGGAAGTGGATTAGTCTAAATTAGTGATCTAAGGCCTAAGGATTAGCATTGTTTGAGTATCATGGTTTAGCTAGAGAATGTCCAAGTCGATTACCATTACCCGAAGTTCGTTTGCTTATTCTTGTTTAAATCGTTTTCGTTACGTTTTAGTGCAAAACTTGTTAGTCTTTTAATTACATTTGTTATATGCTGGGTTGTTTATTATCATGTCTTTAAATTGATTAGGATCATTAGAAAACCTTTATTCGATTAGCTTAGATTAAGAAGTGTCTCGCATTCTCTGTGTGTTGTTCTCGTGCCTCCTTGTGGATTCGATCCCTAAGTGCTACAATGACATACCATTAGATTGTGGTATTGTGCACAATGGGTTAATTGTGCGAACCGTAAAAAGTTCACTATCAGTAGACTAATCACAAAAACTAGAGTCATTATGGTGCATATTAGAGTTATGTTTTCAAGATTATAAGTTTTTTGCGGGTTAATCCGAATAATATTTTGGTTCACTGCAAAACGGATTAAATAGAGAAATTATTACAAATTGACATATTTATCTATAATCATTAGTTAGCTATATTTTAAAAATCAGATAAAAGTAATTTTATAAAATTTCAAAACAATTTCTTTTTAAAAAATTACTCCGCGCTATAATTAGCGCGGATTAAATCCTAGTATATATATATTATATAAAGCTAGATCTCTCAATGTGAGCGTGATACGTAGGATAATTCTCACTCACGAGATCGTGACATTTATCGAGGTTAATTTAGATCTTGACAAGTCAATTTTGTTTTTTTTAAAATAAACTAAAATAAATATTAAAAAATGTTAAACTAAAAAAATGCAATCTTAAAAAAAAAAAAATCAAGAATAAGTAAGGAAACTTATACTAAAGGAAAGTGACAAAATGAAACTTAAAATTTTATAATCTACAACCACGAAGAAACTTAAAAATAAAAATTATTAGGATAATTCTCACTCACGAGATCGTGACATTTGTCCCAGTTAATTTAGATCTTGACATGTGTCAATTTAATTAAAAAAGTAAAAATAAATTATAGTAAATATTAAAAATGATTATACTAAAAAAAGACAATCTTTAAAAAATAAAAAACAAGAATAAGTAAGGAAAACTTATAATAAAAGAAAGTGACAAAAGGAAACTTACAAGTTTATAATTTACAACCATGACCAAACTTAAAAAAGGAAAATTATAAATATACTCTAAACTTAAAAGGAAAATTATTAATATACGACCAAACTTAAAAGTTTATAATCCACTCATTATGACAAAAGGAAACTTAAAAAAGAACATTATTAATATACAACCACAAACAAACTCTATATAATAATCTACACATTTCTAAAGTAAAAAAAAGAAAGAATAAAAGCCAAAAATTTTTTTACAAAAAAATCACATTTCAGTTTAGAATTAGCAAAATTTTTATCATATAAAATTAAATTTTCAAAGGTGCTAATTCATATGATCGCGACATGTGCCAAGTCAAAGTTGTAAATATTTAAAATCGATTAATAAAAAACTTAAAAATTCTTATTCATAATATTAAAAAATAAAGTTACTAAAAATAAAATTAAAAAGTTAAAAAATTTAATTTATCTTAAAAGGAAAAATTAATATAGAAAGGAAAAAACATTACTTAGTTTTTCTATTTAAATTAAGGAAATTAATCATAAAAAAAGAATTATAATTTCTCACCTCTTTATAAACCACAATTTGGTAATATATCAATTACAAAAAAAAAGTCCAATAATCGTATCCTGAGCTATTTACTGCATCTATTCACCAAATCTTTATTTCAATGTATATATTTATCTCATCGTAAACTTTGTTTTTAAATATATGTATAAGATATTTTCATGAGTGATCTAATTTTGTTTTCCATTTTATCGTCTTTAATTTTTTTCACGGGTTATAAAATATTAAATTACAAATCCGCATATATACGGGTACTTATCTAGTCACTAATAAAAGTTGATGTTATAGGCATCTAAAAGCGTCCATATAGGATTTTAAACGATCAGTTAAAATATGCCAAATAAGTATTTTAATTAAATTTTAAATAATGTCAATAATTCCAAAAAATAGTGTCTCATAAAATGGAAATAAATATAAAAAAAAACTAAATAAAGAAAAGAAAAAATCATTTAAAAAGAAATTAACTTGATATCTATGCTAACTCTATGGAAAATCAACATAAAAAGCTTTTCAAAAAAAGGAGGAAATTATATGTCAAAATAAAATTTTATACTAATAAACATTAATGCTATATGCATCTAAGAATGCCAAATCAGCATTTTAATTAAATCTAAAATAATGTCAAAAATTTCAAAAAACCGTCTCTTAAAATGGTAATAAATATCAAGAAAATATAAATTAACAAAAGAAAAAAATATTTTAAAAAAATTAATTTGATATCTATGATAACTCTATGAAAATCAACATAAAAAGCTTAACAAACAAAAAAAGAAAAAGAAAATTATATGTCAAAAAGATCGTGCGTATTAATATGGAAATAAATATCAAAAAAAATAAATTAACAAAAGAAAAAAATCAAAAATAGAAATCAATATCAAAAAAGCTAAATTGACAAAAGAAAAAATTATTTAAAATGAAATCAACTTGATATTTATGCTAATTCTATGAAAAAATCAACATAAAAAGCTTAACAAAAAATAATTATATGTCAAAATAAAATATATCTTATTATATAAAGCTGGATCCCTCGATGTGAGTGTGACACGTATGATAATTTTCAATCACGAGATTGTGACATTTGTCACGGTTGTTAATTTTGATCTTGACATGTGTCAATTTAATTAAAGTTAAAATGAATTAAAGTAAATATTAAAAAAATTAAACTAAAAAGGCAATCTTACTAAAAATGAATTAAAGTAAATATTAAAAAGGTTAAAATAAAAAAAACAAAAAAACAAAAAAACAATCTATATAAAAAGAAAATTTAAAATAATAATATAACCATGATACTTAAAAAAGGAAATTTAAAAAAAAAACTCGACCAATACTCTATATTAAAAGGAAACATAAAAAAGAAATTAATAATATAACCATGACCAAAAAAATAATAATATAAACACGGAACTTAAAATAATAAAACATAAAAATATAACCACGACAAAAAAACACGGAAAATATAAAAAAGGAAACATGGAACATAATAAAAAATAAAACTAATAAAGAGATACTAATAAAAACTAAAACATAAAAAGAAACTAATAATATAACCACGACCAAAAAAAACTAATATTAAAGAAATTAATAATATAACCACGACCAAAAAAATAATAATATAAACACATAACTTAAAAAAGAAAACTTAAAAAAAAAAACGAACAAAAAAAAACACACGACCAGAACTGTATATAAAAAGAAAACTTAAAAAGTAAATTTAAAAGTAAAATCTCATTATGACAAAAGAAATCTTAAAAAAAGAGAATTATTAATATACAACCACAATGAAACTCTATATAATAATCTACACCTTTCTAATTTTTCAATGTGTACTTTCATCTTTTAGTTTTCTTATTCAAATTCTAATCAACTAAATCATGACTTCTAAAATACAAAAAATCGATCAAAACTATTTTACTTTGAATCAATTAGATCGAAATAGGGTCTATCGCCGTACTATTGTGCGCATAATTCAAAAGTGGGAAACTAGAAATCTAAAAGCAAATAATGTGCTTATGGGAGTGAAACTTTTATTCCTTGATGAAAAAGTTTGTATCATTTAAATTAAATATATATGTACTCTTTACAAATATTGATGTTTAAATTTGTGTTGTTTTAAACAGGATAATACAATTCAAATTTTGTGCATAATTATCTTCTCCAAAAATTTGGAGAATAAAAAGCTAATAAGTCTAATTTACGTTTGATAATTACCTGTAAGAGAATAGAAAAAAATTCATAATATATAAAATTAAATTATTAACAGTTTGTTAAGATACTGACATGTGTAAAAAATAGAAAATAATAATATAATAATATAAACTTTCCTATAAGAAAAAATAACAAAAAAAGAAAAAGAAAATTTATTTTATTTAAATAGTAGCTAATAAAATAATAAAATAAAATAAGAGAAAAAATAGTGTGACACGTAAAATAAAAAACTTAAAATAAAAATGTAATAACAAAATAAAAAACATAAAATAACAAAAAAATAAAGATTTTTATAAAAAATAAAATAAAAACTTAAAATAAAAAATGACATAAAATAATAAAACGTAAAATAACAATGTAATAATATAAATTTTCCTATAAGACAAAATAACAAAAAAAGGAAATTAAGATTTTTAGAACACTCTCATTCATATAGAATAAATGTTTACCATGTTTATGGGTAATATGAATCAATTTCGAATTTTTTTAATTGTGAATAACAAAACATAATTTCTAGATAACTTAACATGAGTCTTAAATTAAAATCTAATTATACGGGTCATATTTACGCGAGTTATCAATTTAAGAATCAAATATAGTTTATAAAAGTTGATGTTATATGCCTATAAGGGTATTGATTTTGCCTACTTAATTGTCTTCTTGATCAAAGCTATGCTCTGATGGAATAAAAAACAAATTACGCCATGAGAAATAATTCACCCATGAATTGAGAAAGACGACTATAATGAAGGAAAAATGACTATGTGTAAACCAATATTCTCAGATATAAAATAATGTTTGTTACTTCAATATTATTTGCAATGACCCCTAAATATAAGAATTAAATGCTCATCGCTTAGGTTTATGATCTCATCGAAGAACCATTGAAAAGTTACCACAACTAATATGTCACCAGACAAAATTCCTGCTTCTATCTCTCGAATGTAAAATTTACAAAAAATATATTTACTTTGTCGGTTTTTTGGTTATTATAACTTTGTTTCAAAGTTCATATCATATTCATATATTTTTTTGGTTTCAAAATTGTTTTTTTTCATAGATATGAGAGCAGGAATTGTGTTTATTACATTTTTATTCGATTTGTAGATTAAATTAAAATTTTGTATTGATTAAAATAGTTAAGAAACGAAAATAATTTTTGACTTTTTTGCTTTTTTGTTGTTGTTTTTATAGAAAACATATATAACGAGAATGAAAATGAATATAATGAAAAATCTTATTCACTCTGATTTGAAGAAGTAAGGTACAATCATTGAAAAATCATTTAAAAGTTACCACAACCAATATGCTACCTGACAGAAGTCCGGTCTTTACATCTTCAAGATAAAACTGACAGAAAATTGTCGATTTTTTGTGATTTTAAATTAGTTTCAAAATTCATTTCATATTCATCTATTGTCTTAGTTTCAAAATTAAAGTTCTCATGAATGTGAAAGCAATAGTTATGTTTATTAGTTTTTTTTCAATTTAGTATATTATATCAGAAATTTGTATTGGCTAAATTAGTTAAGGAAAGAGAATAACTCTATATATATATATTTGTTTTTGCATAGAAAACATATATAACGAAGATGAAAATGATTAAAAAAAACTTATTTACTTGATTTAAAGAAGTGATGTATGATATTTTATCTTTGTGTACTATGGCTATTAAAATATTATTTGATTACTTTGTTACACTTTTAGTTGGCTTTGATATACTAACTTATAAATGTTCGACCATATAATACAATTTTCAAACGCGACATATATAGATGCAAAACAAACCGTTGAAATCTCACAAACTATATATAATTACTGAGATTAAAACTGCAATATTTTTAATATATATTATTATAATCACATTATACATAAAATAATATCTCAATAAATATAATTGCTCGCATCTGATTTTTATCAAAATAGTATTAAAAACAATACTACTAATAATTGTTGATGCTATAAGCTTTTAAAACTGTCCACGTAGGATTTTAAACAATCGATTTTATTGGTCCACATCAGTGTTCAAAATAAATTCATACTTGCCAAATATAAAAAATGAAAAACGTCAAAAACAACAAATAATGGAAATTATTCAAAATAACAGCGTTTAAAATAAATTCATACTTGACAAATATAAAAAAAGAAAACGTCAAAAACAACAAATAATGGAAATTATTCAAAATAATGAATTCTAGAAAATAAAGAAATCATGTTTTAGTTTCATATTCTATTAAATTCATTTCATATTCATCTATTGTTTTGATTACAAATAAAATTGATCATGAATCCCATAACAAGAGTTATGCTTATTAATTTATTTTCGACCAATAATTAATTAAATATTCACATAGAATTTTAAACAACCACTAATAATTATCTACGTAATCTTTTTGAATTCGAATATATTTGAGCATAAAATGTTAAGTTGATATTGCTTGATGATAAAACGATAAACGAAAATTAAAATTTTGACGATATATGCCTTTAAGGGTGTCCATATCAGCTTTTAAACAATCAATTTTATTGGTCAATATCAACATTCAAATTTTTAAAAAGTTTCCAAATTCTAATATAATTTATAAAAAATATAAAAAATAAGAAAATTATGTATTAATTTTTTATTAACAACAAAAAACCGACATGATAGTAAATTATGAAAAACAATTAATTTGAAATAGTGGTCTCAATTATATAAATGACTAAGAATGAATATAATCATAAAATCTCTTTACATGTGTGTCTACGCACACGTTTAGAGAGCACTTTTTTGTTTATTATGATGGAATAATTTTATCACCGTTTTTGTTACAAAAGTGATTTATTATCTATAAAAAATATATATGTTACTTATAAAAGTTGAAGTTATTTGATTCTAAGGTATCCACATAGTACTTTAGAACTTTTGATCCTTTTTCCAATAATTATATTTTACATTAGCATCTAAAATTTTGCCACACGTCCATACAAAATTTTCACACGATCGCACGGAATAGATAGTGCAAAAAGGATCGAATTTTTTTTATTTTCATATTCGGACTGAGATTGCCACATATCAATTAATGTATGAGTTCTTTGTTTTGAGTTGTTCAATTTGTTATTCATTTTTCTGGTGAAAGTTATGCTCTGATGGAATAAAAAAATATAACAGAACGGCATGAGAAAGAGTTCACCCATGAATTGAGAAAGACGACTATAATGAAGGAAAAATGACTGTGTAAACTAATTTTTTCAAATATAAAATAATGTTTGTTATTTCAATATTATTTGCAATGACCCCTAAGTATGAGAATTAAATCTTCATCGCTTAGGTTTATGATCTCATCGAATAACCATTGAAAAATTACCACAACCAATATGTCACAAGAAAAAATTATGGCTTCTATCTCTTCAAGGTAAAATTTACAAAAAATATATTTACCTTGTCGATTTTTTGTTATTATAAATTTGTTTCAAAGATCATTCCATATTCATTTATTGTTTTGGTTTTAAAATTGATTTTTTCATAGATACGAGAGAAAGAGTTGTGTTTATTACATTGCTTTTCGATTTGTAGATTGAATTTAATTTTTGTATTGATTAAAGTAGCTAAGAAAAGAGAATTATTTTTGAGTTTTTTTTAATAGAAAACAGATATAACGAGAATGAAAATGAATATGATGAAAAAAACTTACTCACTTTGATTAGAAGAAGTAATGTACAATCAATGAAAAAATATTTAAAAGTTATCACAACCGATATGCTACAAGGCAAAAGTCCGGTCTTTACCTCTTCAAGATAAAACTGACAAAAAATCGTTAATCTTTTGTGATTTTAAATTCATTTCATAATCATCTATTGTTTTAGTTTCAAAATTAAATTTGTCATGAATGTGAAACCAAGAGTTGTGTTTATTAGATTTTTTTCAATTTAGTATATTAAATCAGAAATTTTTTATTGGTTAAATAGCTAAGGAAAAAAATAACTTTTAACTTTATTACATTTCTATGAAAACATATATAACGAAGATGAAACTGAAAATGATAAAACAAAAAAACTTATTTTCTTGATTTAAAGAAGTGATGTATAATATTTTATCTTTGTATCAATACTATGGTTATTAAATAGCACTTGATTACTTTGTTACACTTTTAGTTGGCTTTGGTTTACTAACTTATAAATGTTCAACCATATAATACGTTTTTCAAACGGGACATATATAGATTCAAAACAACACCGTTGAAACTTCACAAACCATATATAATTACTGAGATTAAAACTGAAATAATTTTAATATATATTATTACAATCACCATAATACACAAAATAATATCTCAATAAATATAATTGTTCACATATGATTTTTATCAAGATAATATTAATAACAATACCCACGCATAGCGTGGATGCAAAATCTAGTCTTATTACATAAAACTAAATCGCTCAACATGAACGTGACATGTAAGATAATTCTTACTCACGAGATTATAACATGTGTCGTTGTTAATTAAGATCACGACATGTGTCAAAATAATAATCTGAATAAAATAAAAAAATAAAAACATAAATTAATATTCTAACTCACAAAATCGTGACATGTGTAAAAAACGAAAAAATAATATAATAATATAAATTTTCCTATAAAACAGAATAACAAAAAACAAATTATGTTTCACCCTAGCTTCTCTCTGACGAAGGCGGCGGCGAGTCAAGGTTTTTGAGGATGGCTTCGGTTTCCTGCGGTTCCCGACTGCACTTCACGGCGGTTGTGGTCATTGATTTATTTTCGGATGTCTATGCTTGGTTACGCGGATGTTGGGTCTTTTTCGGCTTACGGAGATAGCTCATGGTTTCAGTTTCGGGTTGGCTCGGATTCGGCTCACTTCACGGGTCTGTGGATTTGATCAATCCTGGATCGGGAAGTCTCAGATTAACAGTTCTGGGATGGGATATAGGATTCGGATTTCTGTGGCGGATTCGCGGGATTGGCGGCTTCGAACAATCAAATCCCGGGGATTGATATCACAGGCTGATATCTTCGAACTAATTTTCATAATCGCAAGTCGCAACACAGTTTTACCATCGAGGGGGATCCCACGAGATTTCAAATCGACAATCTTGGGCTGGGATTGAGGGGATCGCGCTTTCATCGGAGAGATTGGAGGTGTTGGAGAAGCATAAGAAATCTCTCCTTGCTTCTGAGGCTTTGATTGTGGCAGAAATCTTTCTCAATTCAATCGCAGGATATCTCGGGGAAGATACAAGGTCTCAATATCGGATGGGACTCCACAAAGGAAAATACTTGGGTTTACTAATAGGCTACTATGGGCTGAGAATGGAGATAGGCGTTAACGAGTGTTTGAGAAGGAGTAGTGATTTATCGGCTTTCTATTGGACTACCTGCGAGTTAGCAGGTGTCGATCATGAGGCAGTTTCAGATATTGTTTTCGAGATTGGGTTCTCGAAAATCAACAAAAAGCAAGGTTTGATTTTAAAAATATTAGCGGAATATCGGAGACAAGGTTGGCAAGTCATGGTGTTAATGTTTGACGGGTTTTTCCCTACTATTTCTGGACACCAACAGAAGTGGAGATGGGTGGATCTGGTAGGTTCTAAAGATGCCATCCGTTTTTTAGATGGTCAAATGTTTCGGAAAAAAGGACGACAGCAACGGTAAATATTGTCGTTTTGGGGTTTTAACGGACGCCCCAAAACCGATGAGTGGTTCGGGTTCTTCGCCCAAGGCTAATCAATGGTTCACGTTTTCTATTTGTTTATCAGGGTTTATTGGATTTGATAAATACATACAAGTTATTTCGTATTCTTTGTATGGTGGTTTCGGTCCCTCTTATAATAATAATGCCAGGTTTTCTTTAATACTTGCAATGAGACAGACATATGGTATATTATTGAAGATACAAGGGAAATGGTCCTATTTCACCCATAATATCTCATGTATTTTATGGTGTAATTGGAATTTTAGAAAATGTGTCAATGCGGAGGAAGAGGGAGACCTTTTGTCACCCCCAGGGGAGGCAAAGGTGATGGTTATGAAGTTTCATCAAACCCAAAGACCAATTTAGCAATACCAAATTAGTTTTTATTTATGCGGATTATGAGTTGGAATTGTCAGGGACTCGGGAATCGGTACACAATAGGTTATTTGCGGGAGGTTTGGAAAAAACATAAGCCAGAATTTTTATTCCTTTCAGAAACTAAGCAAGATTTATCTTTTATACAAAAATTTCAGTCTCATTTTGGTCATTTTGGTCGAACCGTGCGGTGCGAGTGGTGGACTCGCTTTATATTATGAGGATTCATTGGATGTTATTATTTTATTTTCAAGTAAACGAATAATTGATATTGAGGCAACTATTCAAGGAAAAAAAGTTTTCTTGTCGTTTATTTACGGTGATCCGGTACCGAAAAATCGAGATCAAGTGTGGGAACGGTTAACTCGAACAAGCACAACACGAGACGCCCCTTGGTTTATAATTGGCGACTTAAACGAAATTACGGGAAATAATGAAAAACAAGGAGGAAATTTACGACCTGCATCCTCCTTTATGTCCTTCAATCTTATGATTCAACATTGCGGCTTTCTGGAATTTCAGTGTCTTGGAAATACCATGTCCTGGAGGGGAAGACGGAATTCAAAAATTGTTTGGTGCCGTCTGGATAGGGCCTTAGCTAATGAGGATTGGCATGAATTTTTTTCTCATTCATATGTCGAATACTTGGCAATGATCGGGTCGGACCATAGGCCAATTGTTGCCACCATTGAGGATAATATACCGCGGAAACGGGGCCTGTTTTGGTTTGATAAACGGTGGATTGGACTGGACGGTCTTATGGACACAATTTCAAAGGGCTGGGAAATTAACACAGGTGGCAACAGATCCTCATTTATAGAAAATAACGAATTGCCGGAGAGAAATATCAAAATGGCGGAAAAATAATTTACCATACGGAAAAGAGAAAATTAGAGATTTACAACAAGCTTTAGAGGAGGTCCAGAATGATGATAATAGTACACCTGAGGAATTAATGGATATTGCGAGGAAACTGAAAGAGGCTTATTTAGACGAGGAGTTATTTTGGCAACAGAAAAGTCGCACATTATGGGCAACGATGGGGGACAGAAATACAAAGTTCTATCATGCGCAAGTTAAGCAACGACGAGCGCGAAATCGGATTACTGGACTACGTAATGCATCTGGATCTTGGGTTACCTCGGATAAAGAAGTGGAACAAGTGGCGGTTAACTATTTCGAGGATTTATTTACATCAACTTCTCCGACGGATTTTGAGAATTCTCTCAGGGATATTTCGGCTTTAGTTTCGGAACAGAACAATGAGATGCTTACGGCAATGGCCACGGAAGAGGAAGTTCGCAGAGCCCTTTTCATGATGCACCCAGAAAAGGCTCCGGGCCCGGACGGAATGACGGCTTTTTCTTCCAGCGATCATGGCAAATTATAAAGGCAGATGTAGTAGGACTGGTTAACGGTTTTCTGGAAACAGGTTCTTTTGATCAACGGCTGAACATGACTAATATTTGCCTAATCCCGAAGATAGGACGGCCCACTCGTATGACGGAATTACGACCTATAAGTCTGTGTAATGTGGGCTATAAGATCATTTCGAAGGTTTGATGTCAGAGGTTAAAGAGATTGCTACCGGACCTGATTTCAGAGACCCAATCAGCCTTTGTATCAGGAAGACTGATATCTGATAACATTTTGATTGCACAGGAGATGTTTCAAGGTCTACGTACCAATAAATCATGCAAAAGTAAGTTTATGGCAATTAAGACGGATATGAGCAAAGCATATGACCGGGTAGAATGGCCATTTATTGAACACCTCTTGAGGAAATTTGGTTTTGCGGAAAAGTAGATTTCATGGATGATGTGGTGCATCCAATCGGTACAATATAAGGTACTTATTAACGGTATTCCCAAGGGCAAATAACGCCATTCAGAGGGCTGCGGCAAGGCGACCCATTATCACCCTATTTATTTATACTTTGTACGGAGGTCTTGATAGCCAATATACGGAGAGCAGAGAGAGAGAAATCACTTACGGGAATGAAAGTGGCGAGGGCAGGCCCTGCAGTCTCACATTTACTCTTTGCGGATGATAGCCTGTTCTTTTGCAAGGCTACGGTACAGGAGTGTCATACCATATTACATATACTTAAACAGTACGAGTCGGTCTCAGGGCAACAAATTAATTTCTCAAAATCTTCCTTAATTTTCGGACATACAATACAAGATGCGGTATAGGACGAGATAAAACAATTGTTAGGAATCCAAAATATGGGAGGGATGGGTACTTATCTGGGCCTCCCATAAAGTCTCGGAGGGGCAAAGAGCAAGATTTTTAATTTCGTCGTCGAAAGACATAATGACAGAGTTAATGGATGGACATCCAGGCTACTAACCAAAGGGGGTAAAGAGGTTCTACTTAAATCGGTAGCATCGGCTATGCCGACTTTCGTTATGTCATGCTTTCGACTACCCAAGTCTATTACCGCAAAATTAACTAGTGCGGCAGTGCGTTTCTGGTGGAGTTCCGACGGACACCAAAAAGGGATGCATTGGATAGCGTGGAAGAAGATGTGTCGGAGCAAATCAAATGGCGGAATTGGTTTCCGAACCATAGAGTAATTTAACACGGCACTGCTGGCAAAACAGCTATGGAGGTTAATGGAAAAACCGGATTCGTTATTTGCTCGAGTTTTTTAAGGGTCGTTACTTTCGGAACACAGACCCATTAGATCCAATAAGATCATACTCCCCGTCCTTTGGGTGGAGGAGCATTATTTCAGCTAGACCTCTGGTTACAAAAAGGCTCATTAAAAGAGTTGGTTCAGGTGGCTCCATCTCAGTATGGAATGATCCTTGGATACCATCTTCTCCCCCGAGGTCAGCAACATGTAAGGGGTATAATTATTACCCCAATCTTAGGGTCAATCATTTGGTTGATCCAGCGACACAAACGTGGAATTGGGAGTTGATAAATGCAATTATCGACCCGGCCGATGTGGTAATTATTCACGGTATACCCATCAGCAGCACATACTGACCAGACACTCTTGGTTGGCACTATACAAAAACAGGAAAGTTTACGGTAAAGTCGGGATACCAGATTGAACAACAAAACCCAGACAATGGCGGAAATTACTTCTACGGTCCGGATATAAAGAAATTACATGCACATACATGGAAATTAACATGTCCACCGAAATTGCGACATTTCATTTGGAAAACTATTTCGGGATGTCTCTCGGTATCAGCAAATTTACGCGCTCGAGGAATAAATTGTGATACACAATGTCCTCGGTGTGGAGCGGAAGGGGAAACGATTAACCATGTTCTGTTTGAATGCCCACTAGCGCTACAAACATGGGCACTCTCTCATTTTCCATCGGCCCCGGGAGTTTTCCCGATGACATCGGTTTTCTCCAATTTTGATCACCTCTTTTGGAGACTCCCAAAAGAGGAAAGGAATACAATGTTTCCTTGTATTGTGTGGAGTATCTGGAAAGCAAGGAATGACAAGGTGTTCTCAAATGTGGATAGAAATCCAAAAGAGATTTTGCGGATAGCGGAAACAGAAGCAATAACTTGGGAAACAGCGCAGTATAGCGAACCAGACATAACTTCCCAACAAATCGATCATAATACGGGTCAACAAGATGAAAATAATGGAATGACATGCTATATTGATGGTTCGTGGAAGGAAACATATAACTATTCTGGTCTAGGATGGTTCTGCTTTCAGGAGGGATTCGAAGGAGTAATTATGGGGTCCCGTAATCTGCGAAGAAGTTTATCCCCGCTGCACGTAGAATTGGAAGCGCTCATCTGGGCGATGCATTGCATGATTGCAAATCACAAGACGGCGATTGCCTTTGAAACGGACTGCTCAGAGTTGGTGAAGATGGTGTCTACACCCAAGGAGTGGCCGGCGTTTACACTTCATTTGGAGGAGTTCAAGAGGAGCACGGAGGTTTTCACTTTTTTCTCCATCACACATATCCCACGCGCAAACAACACAGTGGCAGACAAGTTAGCACGAGGTGCTCGCGTCTACCCATCAGATTTCACTTATGTAAACTCGATACCCCCGATTTTGTTCGCCGAATCGGAATAGGTATTTAGGCTGTTGACAAAAAAAAAAACAAATTATGTTTTACTTAAATAGAAACTAATAAAAAAAAGTAAGATAAAAGTAGAAACTACAAAAAAAAAAAAATTAAACTATCAAATTTATATAAGATTTATAATATATAAAATTAGATTAATAACAGTTTGTTACCATGTTTGATAAATAAAAAAAGAAATTAAGATTCTAACTCACGAGATAGTGACATGTGTAAAAAACGAAAAATAACAATATAATAATATAAAAAATTTCTATAAGACAAAAAAATAAAAAAGAAAAAAAAAATAGATTGTGTTTTATTTGAATAGAAACTAATAAAAGACATGTACCAAAGTAATAATCTGAATAAAAAAAAATAAAAACGAAAAAATTAATCTTCTAACTCACGAAATCGTGACATGTATATAACTTTTTTACTATGGAACCCTTTCATTCATATAGAGGTGATGTTTACCATGTTTATGGGTAATATAAATCAATTTCGAATTTTTTAATTGTGAATTACAAAACATAATTTCTAGATAACTAAACATGAGTCTTAATTTAGAATCTAATTATACGGGTCATATTTATGTGAGTTATCAATTTAAGAGTCTAATATAGTTTATCTTTTATCCATTTATCACGCGAAACGTAATCTAATTATATTATAAATGATAATATCAATTAAGACGAATGAATTTAACTTCTTACCGTACTTGGAATCATGATGAGCAGTTTCACCACTGTTACATAGATTTACAATATACGGTTTTACATGCACCACGTTTAAAATGAACATCTGTATTTGTAACATATAGTTACACACTTACATTTATACCACGTTAGATATCTCCGTTGTATTTGCCTCGAATCATTAACATAATTTTGTATTTTTTAAGAATCGAGTCTGAACTAGATGTACAAACATTAATAAATATAGATCAACCATTGGATTAAGAGGTCTTTTACAACGGTTATTTTTATGATCGTAAAATATTTAGCCTAACTTCTCTTAGACACAAATGATTTAGTACTCAATAAACACAGTGATTAATGTTATGCTACAAAACGTAATTTATATTTTTAAAAAAATATGTTATGCTAAAAAAAAAAAATTGATTAAAATTTATCTTAAAAATTACAAAATGAAAGATTTACCTATCTTACATAGCGATAAAGCCTATAACTAGTAATAAAAAAAAATCGACAATACATCATTTGAATTTAAAGATGATTTAATGGAAATTTCAATTCGTTGAGGGAAATTTTAAATTATAATAAATTATTTGCTATTTTTATAGTTTAGAAGAAAACAATTGTTAGTCACTCACTTTTCTAACTTTTTGGCTGAAATAGTTTTCAAGCCATACAAATTAGTTATCAGAAAACATTATCAGTTTGTGCAACTATTTTGTAATAAATTTGTATGCTGCATATGGATGCGTTATATATGAAGCCAAAAAGAAAAATATGTGTAGGTGGTAGAGTGTACATAGTCATTCTTCTGATTATTTAGATGTCGCTAAATGGAATCACTTCAAGAAGCGGTCAAATTTGATCAAACAATAACAATGGAATTTTTGTTTTTCACTATAAAACTCTAGCCTTAATAAGGAATATATATGGTTCATTAGGTCATTCCACAAGAATGTTCTCATCCTCTTTATAGTTCCACTTGGTTTTCTTTTCTCTTTTGATTTTAGAAGCCATAAAATATCATTCGTATTTTTCATCGGTTGTGTTAATAATACAGATATATGGGAAAAATTTCAATTGGAGGTCGCCCTAATTTTTATTTTCTCTCCAACTTTCCTCTAAGCCACCGCTCGAATCTTCTTCCTATTCATTGTCGCTGTCTTCCCAGAGGCCGGTGCTCCTCACCGCCGCCGGTGGAGGCTCCCCCTTTTTTCCTTCATTTGGTTTGCGGCTCATCCTCCCCTTGATTTTTTCGTTTTTTTAGTGGTGGGGGTTCTTCTTCAGTTTTTGGATCTCCTCTAGGGTTCCGACGGGGTGTACTCCGGCGTGTGTGGCGACGCAGTGGGTCGATCTGGTGGTGGTGTGTGGCGAAACGGCTCTACCTCGGGTTAGGCTCCAGTGCAGATGATGAAGCGGATCTCGTATGGATCTCGACAGTGGGCGATTCCAGGGTCCTCGTGGACGGGTCTCCGGCGTCAACGAAGAGGCTCCGTGGTTTCCCCTTCCTCTCTTGTGCCCGGAGTTGTGGCTCCTCCGCCGCTTCTCTAGTTTTGGTCCCGTCGGCGGTGAATGGAGGTCGGATTTGGCTCATTTGGCTCCACTTGTCTTTTTTTTTCCCGGCAGTGTTCGACGGTTCTAGGAATGGGTCAAAGTTGCGGATAGGGAGTGCTCCGTTAACGGCTCTGGTGGTGACTTAGTGACGATTAAAGGCGGCGGATCTGTTTTAGCAACTATTTTCATTTCTGTGGGAGATGATTCCTGTAGCTTTCGCAAGCTCGGGAATGGCGGCTGGAGGCGGCTTCTCTGGCTGCCCGAAGAGGCTCCCGTACCGCCGGTTATGGAGTGGTTCGTTGAATCAGTTACGTTTTTGTGTTTATCTTCGGAGAAGCTGTAGGCGTTCCTTTTAGCGGGGTTTGAGGGCTGGCCTCGGGTGGGAACTGCTCGTGGCAACGACGATGAGGACTCGAATTATTTGGAATTGCAAATGCAAATGTCTGAGCTTCGTGTTCGGAATCGGTGTATCTTCGTTGAGGATCCTTTTGGTGTCCTGTGACGTGTGATTTTCTTGCTCGTTTCGTTGTCCATTTCTTTGTTTTCGATTGTTCTTTGCTTTTGTTTGTAGTTTTCGGTTTTTCTGCTTTTTAAGTTATTTCTGGGATTTCTGTCACAAATCTTAAAAATTGGTATAAAATTTAACATTTAAACCAAAAAAAAAAAAATACAGATATATGGTCGTAGTTGATGGAAAATAAATACCCTGGTCACATCAAATTTGAAATCAATACCAAAGATTTGCTTTTATTTCATCCCAGAATTATAAATATAGTTAAAAGCTGGAAAAAATGGTATATACCTTGAAGTGTGGTTAAAAAGAGTGTGAAGTTTGGGTGAAAGTAGATGTAATGGGAGGAGTGACGATTGCCAAACGCCATGGCGTCTTATCATTGGAGATGAAAACTGTGTGTCGTTTTTGAGATATTTTTTATATATTTACTAAAGAGCAAGATACGTCCATCAGTCTGTCAAACTCAATCTTCAAAGTACAGATTTGGCAGGGATTTGACGATGACCCAGTAAATTTTTTAAATTAAATTTTTAAAAAACGCTATGAAGTTCGGAAATGTATGGAGATAACACGGTGTCGTATTATGTCAAATCGTTCTTGAATATCATGATGATATATTTTCCTTATGTGGCTATAATCAAATCAATATGGGTATGTCAATATAGCTTGAGTCGTGGTCAAATTTTGAATCAGGACTCCAAACAAGAATGTATGCTTTTCTTATAAGTAGTGAAATTTGAACTAATATACGCTAATTTGCACTTGATAACATTTGTTTTCTCCTACATTTATGATACATCAATGTTATGTACCAAGTTATTATTATTATTATTATTATTATTATTATTATTATTTGAATAATTCCTATGTACCAAGTTATTGCCAAATCCATAACTATAATTAGTATACATGTATTATAGTCGTGCGTGCATGTGTGTGATTTGTATGAACAAATAATAACGCATGTAAGTGGAACTTATGGGCAGAACTAAAGGAAAATAATCAAAATTAAAGCTATGGGTCGACCAATCTTTATTATCCACTAACTATGTTTCCATTTTTTTGTTATCAATGTGGCTTCTAATTATAAATTGAAACGACTCAAAGCGTTCTTTGAATCTTTTAGCCGAATATCTTTACATTTGGCCTCACCTAATATATTAATTAATGCCCACCAACGGAAATAGTGTGTCTGTTTTATGTGTATATGTTATTTATTAATATGTAATTAGTCACATATATAAACTTTTAGTACTTTTTTATATGACAATCCAACGTGCAATATATAATAAAATTGTAAAAGAAAACAGTATGAAAAGAAAAAAACTAAAGTGTTTGATGTTATAAAACTAGTGTTTATATATATATATATGTGTATATGTTATATATATTATTATATATTGTTTTGTGAGAGAAAGAGATGTGAGGGAAGTAAGTGAAGGGACGAGTGTGAGAGAGAGAGAATGATCTTATTGCTGTTATATTTTCACTACTTCATTTACAAAGTAAATGTCCATATTTATAGTAGAAACAGAGTCGGTGAAACTAAGTCGGTGAAATAAACTTACTGAGCAAGTTAAAGATAATGATGGATAATTATCGTTTTTAATACTCTCCCTTAATTATCCATCACTATTAACATATTACGTACTGTTTCGATAAAAATTATGATAAGGGAAAAAGAGTACAGTGACGCAGTCTCCCTCTTAAATGATGGATATAGCATTTTTTTCATAAATCCCGTAGATGACACATTCCGATACTTTGAATATGTTTTCGGAATGTTGTTGTGAGAAGCGCCTTTGTGAAGAGATCTGCTGCATTGTCACTTGAACGAATGTACTGAATATCGATTTCTTGATTCTTCTCGAGTTCTCGAGTGTAAGAGAAAAATCTTGGAGGAATATGCTTCGTTCTATCATTTTTGATATAGCCTTCTTTGAGTTGAGCGACACATGCAGCATTATCTTCGAACAATATCGTTGGCTCTTTATTGGTGACTATTCCGCTTGCTTCTTTAATGTGATGAGTCATAGATTTGAGCCATACACATTCTCTACATGCCTCATGAAGCGCAATGGTTTCTGCATAATTTGAGGAAGTGGCGACTAGAGTCTGCTTCTGAGAACGCCAAGATATTGCAGTACTTCCAATTGTAAAAATATATCCGGTTTGCGATCGAGCTTTATGTGGATCTGATAAATAGCCTGCATCTGCAAAACCGACTAAATCGAAATTGGAGACTCGGGGGTAAAATAAACCCAAGTCAATTGTTCCCTGAAGATAACGAAATATATGTTTTATTCCATTCCAATGTCTGCGTGTAGGTGACGAACTAAATCTTGCAAGCAAATTTGTAGCAAATGCTATATCCGGTCGGGTACAATTTGCAAGATACATAAGTCCACCTATAGCGCTCATATAAGGTACTTCAGGACCTAACACATCCTCGTTATCTTCACAAGGTCGGAATGGATCTTTTTCAATATCGAGAGATCGATTAATCATTGGAGTACTCGAAGGATTCGCTTTATCCATATAAAAACGTTGTAAGATCCTTTTGGTATAATTTGACTGATGCACAAATACACCATCTCGGAAATGCTCTATCTATAATCCAAGACAAAATTTTGTCTTTCCGAGATCTTTCATTTCAAACTCTTCTTTCATATGAGTTCTTGCATCATCAATTTTCTTTTGAGTTCCAATTATGTTCAGGTCATCAACATATACAGCAATGATCACAAATCCTGATGAAGATTTCTTAATAAAAACGCAAGGGCAAATTGCATTATTCACATAACCTTTCGTTAGCAAATATTCGCTTAAGCGATTATACCACATGCGCCCGGATTGTTTTAATCCGTAAAGTGATCGATGTAATTTGACCGCACATATCTCTTTAGATTTTGAGCTTAATGCTTCAGGCATTTTCAATCCTTCTGGGATTTTCATATAGATATTGTTATCAAGTGACCCATATAGATATGCTGTCACAACATCCATAAGATACATTTCTAGATTTTTAGATGCCCCAAGGCTCATCAAAAATCTGAATGTTATTGCATCCATAACCGGGGAATATGTTTCTTCATAATCAATTCCCGGTCTTTGAGAAAATCCTTGTGCCACAAGTCGAGCTTTATATCTTGTGATCTCATTTTTCTCATTTCTTTTTCGTACAAAAACCCATTTGTACCCAACCGGTTTTACATCTTTGGATGTAGTGACAATAGGTCCAAAAACATTTCGTTTATTGAGGGAGATTAATTCATTTTCTATGGCCATTTTCCATATCTCCCAATCAGATATTTTCTGGCATTCTGATATGGACCTTGGATCTGGATCGTCACTTTCATAATCAATTTCTTTGGATACAGAGAATGAGAAAATTCCATCATTATCTTCTATTTCATATCAATCCCATAATTTTCCGTCTTGGGCATAGTTAATGGAAATCTCATATTTTTCTGTATCATGTTCATCTTCTAGATGAATCTCTTTATGTGGTTCTCTTTCCACATTTTCCTGTATGTCTTCTTGACATTTTTCTTTTTATGGTTCTTCATGAACCTTTCATTTTGTTCTCCCTTTTCCTTTTTCTTTCGGGGATTTTTGTTTTTAGAACCAATTGGCCTCCCCCTTTTCAACTGAACTCTATGTTCATTTGCTCTATTCCCATCAATATGTTCTTCAAAAACATTAATTCTTGATGGAGCATTTGCAGCAGGGATATATGATTTTGTCACCCCTTTTGTATCAGTGAACGCATCTGGTAATTGATTTGCCATATTTTGTAAGTGTACGATTTTCTGAACTTCCAGTTCGCGTTGATTTGTAGGGGGATCTAGGTGCAACAAAGACGGTGTGCACCATGTAACATCTTTTGGAATTTCTTTAATTCCTCCCCCTAACGCTGGAAATTCATCTTCATTAAAATGGCAATTGACAAAACGAGCCGTAAACATATCACCAGTTTGTGGTTCAAGATACCGAATTATACTTGGTGATGTATAACCAACGTATATACCCAATCTCCTTTGTGGCCCCATTTCTGTTCTTTGCGGTGGGGCTATAGGAACATAAACCGCACAACCAAAAACACGGAGATGGGATACATTTGGCTCATGGCCAGATGTTAATTGTAAATGGGAATGTTTATTATATGCGCTTGGTCTTATCTGGACCAATGACGCAGCGTGCAAGATAGCATGACCCCATATAGAAATTGGGAGGTTTGTTCTCAATATCAATGGTCTAGCAATGAGTTGCAGACGCTTAATCAAAGATTCAGCCATGCCATTTTGTGTATGTACATGGGGGACCGGATGCTCAACATCGATTCCCATTGACATACAATAGCTATTAAAAGCTTGTGAAGTGAATTCACCAGCGTTATCAAGCATAACTTTCTTTATGGCATATTCAGGGAATTGCGCTTTCAACCTGATTATTTGGGCAATGAATTTTGCGAAAGCCGTATTTCGTGTTGTCAATAGACATACATTTGACCATCTACTGGATGCGTCAATCAATATCATAAAATATCGAAATGACCCGCATGGTGGGTGGATAGGCCCACATATATCACCATGTATTCTTTCCAAGAATACTGGAGATTCATTTCCAATTTTGGCTGGTGATTGCCGAATTATGAGTTTTCCTTGAGAACAAGCATTACATGAAAATTCTCCCGATTGAAAAATCTTCTGGTTTTTCAACGGGTGGCCATTCGAATTTTCTACAATTTTTCGCAACATGACTGAACCAGGGTGGCCAAGTCTTTCATGCCACACTTTAAATGTACTAGTAAACTCTGGGTTTACTGTAACATATGATTCAACTGTATGAATCTTTGTGGAATATAATCCGGAGGGTAATGCTGGTAGCTCCTCTAATATAACTTTCCTTTCCGGAATTAGTGATGTGATGCAAAGATATTCAATGCCATTCTTATTCATAGTCTCTATATGATATCCATTTTTGCGGATATCTTTGAAACTTGTCAAGTTTCTAAGAGATTCAGGGGAATATAGTGCATCTTGCACTTCAAACTTTGTTCCCTTTGGCATTGAAAAACAGGCTCTTCCAGAGCCCATAATAATTTTTGCATTTCCATATATAGTATTCACGCTTCCAGCGGAATTTTTTAAATTTAGAGAGGAGAAATACTTTTTATCTTTAAGTATTGTGTGCGTTGTAGCACTGTCTGCCACACATAAATCTCCATCCCGGATCTCAGATCTTGACATATTCTGGATTTAAATTATGCATTAATAACTTATTTTGCAACATACTTTTAAAACAAAATTACATATAAAACAAATAAAAAAAAGAAAATACAAGTTATTTTAGTCAACTTGTTCGGCGTTGATATCCTCAGAATCAACGAAGAAATCAGATAGATCGAGATGTGTATCGTCATCAATGCCATCGAAAGAGGTCCGGATTCATCAGAGATGAAGTTGGTTTCACCATCCTTTTTTTTTCTCTTTTGGGACTTTTGATATATATCGGCCAAATGCCTTGGTGTACGACATGTATTGGACCAATGTCCTTTCATGCCACATCTGTAGCAAGCTGTTTCATAATGCTTATCCACAGTTTTACCAACTTTATCTTCTTGAGAATTTTTGTCAATTCTCCCGGAGTTGAAATTATTAAAATAAAATCCTCTCCCTTGGCTTCGACCACGTCCACGACCACGACCACGACCACGTCCTCGACCACGGCCACGACCACAACCTCTACCGGGTCCATGTCGTTGCCAATTATTGTAACTGGATGCTACAACATTCGCTTCTGGGAATGGAGCTGATCCAGTTGGACGAGTCTGATGGTTCAACATCACAAGCTCATTATTTTGTTCAGCAACAAGAAGAGTTTGCATTAACTATGAGTAAAGAGTATACTCTTTTGCTCGGTATTGTTGCTGCAGGATTACATTTTCAGGATGAAATGTTTGGAGTATTTTTTCGATTATATCATAATCGTTTAATTTTTCTCCACATAACACCATGCTGGAAGTAATTCCGAACAAAGCAGAATTATATTCTCCCACACTTTTGTAATACTGAAATCGAATATTAAGCCACTCATGTTTGGCTTTTGGTAAGATCACATATTTTTGGTGATCAAACCTATCTTTGAGCGATTTTCATAGATCCGCAGGATCTTCTTTTGTGATGTATTGGTCTTTTAGACCATCATGGATGTGATGGCACAAAAATATCATTGATTGTGCCTTTTTCTCATCTGATATCGTTTTTAACTCATCGATGGTATCAAGGAGATTTTTTCCTCTCAAATGCATCTTTACTGATACTGCCCATGTCATATAATTATTTCCAGAAATATCAAGGGCATTAATTTCGAACTTTGCCAAGTTTGACATGATTACTGTAATTATAAATTAATATTTAGTAATCATAAATTTAAATAGTGCAATTAAAAAAATATAACCGCATAGAAATATAAAATATTAACAACATATAAAATATGTTGCGGTTTAACCATCTAATATAATATTGGCAATAAATAAAGTGCGATAAATAATAATTGTGAAATAATAAATTAATAATGGGACGGCCGAGCCGCGCTCCTATAATAATAACTGTAAAATTTTCGTCTTCTAGACGAAATTAAGAATGTCTTCAGGACATTCATTTTATGGAGGCAGAGCCTGCCATATGATCTGAGGAGACATAGTCTACCATATGATCATGATCGTGAAGGCATAGCCTATCATAACGATCGGTTCGGGGAAGGCAGCGCCTATCATCCCGAAATAATATATAAACGTAAATAGCGGTTAGGAGAAGGTAACGTCTATCATCCCGAAATAATATATAAACGTAAATAGATTGAACATAAATTAAACCTAACATTTTTCGGTATATGAACGGATCGAAAGACGATTGTGGTTTTTGGTATATGAACGGATCGTGAGACGATTGTGGTTTTCGGTATATGAACGGATCGTGAGACGATCGTGCTGATAACATGTTATAAAACTAGTGTTTATATATATGTGTATATGTTATATATATTATTATATATATTGTTTTGTGAGAGAAAGAGATGTGTGGGAAGTAAGAGAAGGGACGAGTGTGAGAGAGAGGGAATGATCTTATTGCTGTTATATTTTCACTACTTCATTTACAAAGTAAATGTCCATATTTATAGTAGAAACAGAGTCGGTGAAACTAAGTAGGTGAAATAAACTTACTGAGCAAGTTAAAGATAATGATGGATAATTATCGTCTTTAATATTTGATACTTAGATGCGAGATGCGAATAAATTCGGACATAAGCAATTGCGTGTCTGACAACTTACAATTTCCAATAATGAGAATGTACAAAAATTGAAAAAATGTGAGAAACCCATCTAAAATATTCTCCGGTTAACCAAAATATATAAATTGATTCGAAAAAAAAACATTTAAATATTTGGAAGGAAGGTTTTGGGTAAAAATCAATTTAAAATGGAACGTAGAGAAAAAATATGGACAATGGGCTTTGAAACAAAGACCGTAGATATATCTCTACAATACAAGGTACAGTATTTTTATACACACGTGATTTATGGCAGATTAATTATCTGTAGAATCTTTCTCGGAACCATGTGACCGTATTAAATGCGATATTACGTATAACCTAATCATAGGATCATATTTAATTTTATCTTAATAAACTCGTTCTTATTTTCATGAACACGTGATAATTAGTTGCATTCAGACTATGAGATTAGTGCAATTTGCATTATCAGAAAATAGACTTACAAAAAAGAAAAGAAAAATAGTCCATAAATATTACTCATTCTGTTTCACTTAGGTGGATTGGTTTTTTTTTTATTTCAAATTATTGTTTACGATTTTCAATGCAGAATTTTAAATAAAAATTCAGTTTTAATTTTATTATTGTAATATATATTAATAAAGGAGATAAAATTATGTAGTGTGTTAATAAGAGATATAATATAAATTTTAATATATGTGAAACAACTTTTGAGATGGATGGAGTAAGTAACTACTAGCTATTTTTTAAGGATATCCGTCAGAGTCATTAACTTCCAACTTGTTTGATTTTTGAGAAATAAAATTAAAAACAAGATTTTTTATGAGAGTTTTGCACGAGGTATCATTTTTTAACTTAATTGTACCAATTGAATTTTTTTTTCTTAATTTACTGGCAAAACTAACACTTTTTTACTGTTTATGAAAAATATACTGATAAATAAGAAGAGAGGTAAAATTGTATTTTTACCACAAAAAACAGAAAGAAAAAAATATCTAAAAACTAGAGAAAATTGAAAAAAGTGCTATGGTGCAATTATATCTTTTTATTTATTTATTTAGGGTAATCTCAGGTTTATAGAAGGGACATACAAATTTATGGAAGAATAGTAACCTACGGATAGGCTTCCTCTTAGGTTTTAAATGGGCCCTAATGTATGAACCCATATCCGTGTAGATGTCCGAAACAAATGTGTGTTAGTTTTGCATAACACGATGATCGAACTCGGAATGTAGTAGCGTCCAAGACCCGTCCCTACCACTTGACAACAAACGCTCGAACAATTATATCATTTTCTATTGTTCATTTACATATAGTTTTTCAAAATGTAGAGTGTAATTTTAATTGAAACGGTGAGATGCACGGGATCGACAAAATGTTTGGTAAAAAAAGAAAAGAAAAAGAGCGAGCGGTGGTTATACGGTTCACGTGAAAACCTGATTCCTTCTTGCATCACCTTTCCATTTTGCCCGGTCCAATTCCTTTTTCTATTTATTTTTACTCTTCTTTTGTTAATAATTACAGCTGTAACTCATTCAAACATTTGTCCCCTGTCAATTACTTGTTCAAACATTTTAACTCGATTGTATTTTTTTTTCTCGATTTGATGAGTATTTATTTATTTATTTTCCTGAAATGAAGGATCCTGCAATTTAATTTGTGGAGTATATCTTATATACAGAAATCAAATTAAGTTTTTTTGGATTAGTGGTAAGGGATGTTTATGTAGAGTTGTGGACTTCTTTTACCTGGTTTCGAGTCGTTTTAGCTATTTAACCGTGCGATTTTTTAAACAATTGCGTGAACCCATATGTAAAGTTTCTTGAAGATTAGTCTGGGTCCAAAGGGTCTGAGATGACTCCAGAATTTAACTAAAAAAAAAAAACTAGAGAAATATCTTAAAATAACACAATTTTGTTTTTCCAAATCTAACACACTAAATTTAAAATTCCGAAAATAACACAAATAATTTTATGAAAATACATGTTTACCCAAAATAAATTCAAAATATACTTAAAACATTATGTTTCAGTTTACTATTTTATATCTAAGGTTTAGTTTTTATTTATTAAAAAATAATTTTAAATAATTTTAATATTAAATTTATATTATTATTTTTAATTTTAACTAATGATATTAAGTTTGAAATAAAAAAATTTAAAATGCGTTATTTTGGACTATTGTCCGTCAAACTATACAGAATTCCTTAAAAACAGTCAACAAGTTAGTGTTAAAAAATGGTACCAATTCAAATTGTATATCCCAAAAAAAACAATAGAAAAAGTGGGGGAAAAAAAGAGTCTATAAAAAGAGACGCTTGGGGAGATGCATGGGTCCACTTCCTTCTTCTTCTTCTTCTTCTTCTTCTCTGTTCTTCCTTTTTCGAAATTTCTCTCTGAAAATTATTACTCTCTCAAACTCACATTTCTAATATAGAAAGATGGATTTCGACAACGTGAAAGCAGAGAAAGCGGAGGCGTTGCATCGTTTCCACAGTTTCCGTAGTATCGGTTTCTTCTTCCGTGTGACGGAGATCTGCGTCGCTCTTCTCTTCGTCTGTTGGCTATTCACTTGCCTCCCTTTCGCCGTTCGAATCTCCGGCGATTTCCTCCGTCGTCTCGCTTGCGTCGTTTCCACTCCTCTGTTCGTCTTCGTCCTTGGAAACTCCATCGTTGTCGCTCTTCTCACTACCAAATCCACCGTCTTCTCCGCCGGTCGGGCAATCTGCGGCGGAGACAGCGGGGCAGAGACGGATATCTACGACTCCTTCATCAGATCCGGAGAGAATCGCGCCAATTCGTCCGACGGAGATCTAACGGAAGGCATCATCGTTTACGACGACAAACAGATGATCGCCACCGTAACCGATTCGAATTCGAATTCAAATTCGAATTCCACGGTGGCGCGTGATGATCACGTGGCAATCGAGTCAGAGAAGGACTCGATTTCTGTTACTGATTCAGCGAAGGATCATCCTACGAAGGTCTATCGAAGAAGCAAATCGGAAATCTCTGCGAAACAGAGTCCGGAGATGGCGACGAAACCTTCACTCAGGCGATCGGAGACGGAAAAGTGCCGGGAAATCGTTGAATCGTGCGAAGAAGTTCCTTTCCCGGAGGATAATCTGACAAACGAAGAGTTTCAGAAAACGATCGAAGCATTCATCGCAAAACAGTTGATATTCCGTCGCCGAGAATCTCTCGCCGTCGTTATCCATAATCAGATCTAAAAAAGTATATATTCGAGTTCGAACCAACAAACAAAGTTTTGGAATGAAAAAAAATTTATCAAATTTAACAGTATAGAGACGATTGATCGATCTCGTTTTGTGTTTTCCTTCGTTGTTGGATCAAATACGTATAGTTTCTATAATGTTGGAATCAAATTTCTCGAAAGATTCGGATGCATTTAGAACTCGATTTTATATGAACAGTGCTTCTCTGTTTCTCAATATGATATTATTGCACTTTTTTTTTTTTTATGTTGGTTCAGTGAGTGTCACTTCCCTGAAGTGATAATAATACAAACTTGAAGTATAAACTATGTTTCGTGAAATTATGGCATTACCAAATTGCTTTTGGTTCTAGTGCAATCCAAGAAAAGAAGCCAATCGTCTTTTTGTTGTTGTTGCTTTTGCAATGAAATATATGAGTACATATTTTGAAGTTAGTAAGCATTTGATTGAGTTGCATATTGTCTTCTTACGATTAAAGAAAAAGCAATCACTAGTCATTGTTAGAACACGATCTAATTAGTTGTATTAGCTATTAAACACAACTAATTCAAATTTTTATAATTATTAAATAAAATGAAATGAAAAAAAAAAATTAAAAAAAATTCATTAATAAAAATTCATTATCATTAAAAAAACAATTCATTACACAAAATGTTCAAAATAAAAAAACATTAATTTCAAACTAATTCTTCCGATTTTGCTAGTTTGTATCGGCGAGTGTTTTCGTCTTCGACTCACTACAGTACTCGCAGAAGCCCTTCCACACGTCCTCCTCGAGGTCCTTAGGCTTGGATTTTCCATACTTCCACTTCTGCTTCCACTCGTGCATTTGCTTCGAGTACGAAATTACGGCATACTTGTCGAAATGGCCAAGAACATTCGTCGTATGATTAGAGGCCCACGTGAACACTTGCTATAATAAAAAAACATTATGTTAGTTTTCAAAATAAGATATAACAAAATGAACGAACTAAAAAAATAAAAATATATTAAAAAACGACTTACCGCGAAAGTACGGTGCCACAAGTGTTGGAAAATTTGAACTTCTCGGGATTGCTAATACCAACTCCAGAAACATGTTGAAAGAGATCTTCTTATTGAAAATTTGAACTTCTCGAGATTGCTATTACCAACTCCAATACAAAGATCTCCTTCAACATGCTTCTGGAGTTGGTAATAGCAACCCCGAGAAGTTCAAATTTCCCGAGAAATTCAAATATGTTTATAATTAGTAAAAATTCTAAAAACGTAAACGTAAGTGTACGTCGAACGATGATTCAATTATATACTTATTTCACAACTTTCTTCTTCGTCATCGTCGCGTCTACCAAACCTTTGCGTATTAGATCCCACGGCAACTGCGTCCTAAAGCAGTTGCTGCTTTCGGACCGAGTTGCTATGAGATCCAATACGCATCGTCTGGTAGCCGCGAGGATTACGAAGAAGAGAGTAGTGAAATAGGTATATAATTCAATCATCGTTCGACGTACACTTACGTTTACGTTACGTTTTTAGATTTTTTATTTTATAAAATTATAATTTTGATTTCATATTTTGATTAGTATTTATAATTTTTATATAATTAGTAGATTAGTGATTTAGATTAATAATTTGTTAGATTAGTATTTATAATTTTGATTTCATATTTTCCAAAAAAAAATTTATATAATTTTTATATTCACACAAAACGGTTTTTATTTTATAAATACGAAAAACGATTTATAAAATACTTATAAATACTAATCTATAAAATTATAAATATTACTAAATATACTAACCTAACAACAAAATTATAAATTACTAAATATAAAATTATAAATATTAATCTAACAAATTCACAATTTATAAAATACTTATAAATACTTATAAATACTAATCTAAAATTATTAATCTAAATCACTAAAGCACTAAAATTACAACATAATTCACTAAAATAAAAACAATTAGTCACTTACATTTACAAGGAAAAGTGGAGGAGTGGCGGCGGCGGACGAGCAGCAGCGGTGGACAAGCGGCGGCGGCGGTACCTGAAAAAAAAATTGAAGTTAGAGATTGAGGAAGAGAAAGATTAAGAGAAGAAGAGAAGAGATTGAGGAAGGGGAAACTTACCGGCGGCGAGAAGAGACCGGTGGCGGCAATAAGTTACCGGTCGCGGCGAGAGCTTCCGGCGGAGAGAAAGAGAGAGAGAGAAAGAGAGAAAGAGAGAGAGAAAGAACAAGAAGAAATACTAATCTATTTATATTGTTTAACAATAAAATACCCAAATTAAAAAAAATTAGGGTTTTCCCTTCTTCTTCTTCGTTTTGATGGTCGCCGGCGATTCCTCGCGTCTGCCTTTTTCCCTGTTGCCGAATCTCTTGGCCGATAATCCGCGACGCCTCTACAGACTGCGACCCCACGACGGCGGCGAACCCAAATCGCCATGCGCTTCTTCCGCGTCGGCGAGAAACCCGAAGCTTCTCTGTCTTCTCCGATGACGATTTGCCTCTGCAGCTTCAACGACCTTCACCGGCGACTTCTTCCCGTGAATCTTAGTCGCCGCCGCTTCATTTGAAATCGCCGATCAACCGCCGCATCTCCACGACCCGAGAAGCTTCTTCTCACGCGTCACCTTCCCGATGAAACGAGACGACATCGAACCATAAGCAATTCCGATTTGGAATTTCTGCTTCTTCCGGTGACCCTTCGCCGTGACCTCCGATCAGCCGCCAGTGCACTTCCGGTGACTCCTCATCGAAGAAGAAGAAGGGAAAACCCTAATTTTTTTTAGTTTGGGCATTTTATTGTTAAACAATATAAGTATATGTGTTTGTGTGTTTGTTAATAATACATTTAGTTCAGTTGGTAACGTGTCTATTGATTAGTCCTTGAGGTAAGTGGTTTGAGTCTCATATATACGTTTTTTTTTTTAAAAACAAAACGATATCGTTCTATGTTTAATGGAAATTCTTAACGTTGACTTAACAACGTGACTATTTTGGCCGGGTCAACAAAAATATGTGATTAAAAGTGAAAGTCAAGTAAAATTTACGATTTATTTTGTCCATCTGATAGTTGGAGCTTTTTTTGGCTTAAAGTGGTAAATTGGGAATTTTTTGGCTTTTTTCCCAATTATAAAAACTATCTATCACTTTATAACTTTTACAAGATCAAAACCAATATATTTCTCATAACATCTCTATACCTTATACTAAAACTTATACTAACACCTCTATCAAATTTTATAAAATCTACTATTTTTTATCTTGTAATTTTATTTAAAATTTGACAAGTTCAAGCTATTTTATATACATCATATAAGTATTTGTCTACAATTTCTACAAAAAAACCTAACCCCTTTACCCTAAACCACATTTTTTTGGAACGCAGTCAGAAATCCGTCGGAAATTTCCGACGGAGTTCCGACGGATTGTTGACCATAGGGTTTTATATACGTTTATCTCGTTTACAAAACCGAAAAAAAAATGCTAAGTATACTTCTGTCGGAAATTTCCGACAGATTTTCGACCGATTTTAAATCCCCGGCTAAAATTGGATTCATATCAACATCTCCCCGGCTAAAACTTTATCCGTCAGAAATTCGTCGCAATTGGTCCGACGGATTTCCGAAAGATACGATTTTTTGACGGATTTCCGACGAACCTGCTATCCGTATGAAAATTAATGTTTCATGAGATATGGAAATGATTGATGGTCTAATAAGTCATCCCATGGTCATGATTAGTAATTTAGTATAGATATATCCCAAGGTTGAAAAAATAATTATGATTAGTAATTAGTATAGTATATTACATCAATTATTTTATTGCTGTCCGGTGGGTACGTCTTAGCACTAATCATAGTGCAATAATATTGAATTTCAAAAGTATAAAAATGCACTTTTATGCAGACACTCACGCAGGAAAAATAAGATGAAAAGTGACTTTCTTTTTCACCAAGACCCGTAAAATCTCTGCTGATAAAATTTCAAATTTAAAAGCAGCTTCTTTTCAACTCTTCTTTTGTGTTTCGTTTTTTCAAATTTTAATCATATAACTGTATAAATTATAGAAGGAAAAAACTTTTAAATACACCAATTATATGAATTTTAGAAGAAAAAAAATACACAAACTATTTTGGTTCCCAAAAAAATACATGAACTATTAATCGTTATTTAATACTCAAACTATTAACCACTCCCTTTTTAATATCTAAACTATTAATTTTTGTGTATTTTACACAATTTGATATAATTTATTTTGTGTAAAATACACGAAATTTAATAGTTTGAATATTAAAAAGGAATGATTAATTAATAGTTTGAGTATTAAAAAGGAATGAATAATTAATAGTTTGAGTATTAAAGACAAAACGATTAATAGTTCATGTATTTTTTTGGAAACCAAAATAATTTGTGTATTTTTCTTTCAAATTTTTGATAATTGGTGTATTTTAAACGATTTTTTCCCAATTATATAGATTGTCCTTATATATATATTAATTTAGATCAGCAACAATGTTACAACGATGATTGTTTTCACCACGAACGGCTAGGCATGACCAAAATGGAACCGTAATCGTACCGTTTTCAAACCGTAACCAGACCGTAATCGTGTCAGACGGTTAAAAACCGTAACCGTAAAGAAATATTAGTTATGGTTAAAAAAATTATTAACCGTAACCGTTAATTAACCGTAACCGTATCAAAACCGTTGGTTAACTGCAAAGTTAAACCGTAAATTTTTAACCGTAACCGTTTTAAAAATAAAATTATATAAACTAATAATTATAATTAGTTCTGTAAAATTTAAAATTCAAAGAAAATTATATATAATCAATTTATCAATAGCAAATGCAAATCTAACAAATAGAAATATTAATTAAAACTTAAATGTGCTAGACTAATTAATATTTTTCTAACAAATATAAAAAATATTTTAACAAAACAGTTTTATGAAAAAATATACTCCCTCTGTTTCACAATGTTTGATTTTCTGAATATTGCACATGAAATAAGAAGCAATAAATGCTCAATTATTTGTTGTTTTATTTCTATAAAAGAGTTTATTATCTTCTTCTCGATTACATTTTTCTCTCACGTTCTTAACAAAAATTCATCAATAACCATAAGAGATTTAAGCAAAACAAGAAAAAATACATAGAAAAATAAAGGAAAAATATAAACAAACCAACAAAAAATTAGAAAAAGAATATTAATAAAATTTTATTTTTTTATTATTCTAGTTTATCAAATTTATAATTATTTAATTATAAATCATGACATTAACCATTTATTGTCATCAGGTAACCGTAACCGTATCTAACCGTAACCGTATTAACCGGACTCGTATTTAACCATAACCGTTTTAACCGTATATCAAACGGTTAAGGTTAAGGTTATAAAAAAATCTAACCGTAACCGGTGGTTAAATAATCTTAACCGCATTAGCCGTAACCGTGGTCATGCTTACGAACGGCTAAGGGTGTCAAATTGGTTGATCCAAACCAAACCAATCTATTAACTCATTAACTCATTACTAAATGAGTTATGATTTTATCCAACTCATTAAGCAAATGGTTTGGATCAAACCATTAACTCATTAACAAGTTTTAATAAGTTTACCCATTAAATATTGAATTCAACATTAGTTACAAAAACAGAAAAACAAAAAAATAACCTTAGGTGAATAGGTGAGGTTTTCCCGACAAAAAAAAACACAAAATAGAAATCCCCAATTTTGGAGATCTAGGGTTCTTGAGAGAAAACCCAGAAAATCGAAGAAGAGAAATTGGAGGAAATCGAAGGGAGAGTCGGATGTATTGGAGTCGAAATGGGGAAGGGATGTTTTCTTCCTCCTTATGTTGTTCAATTTCTTCCTCATTGTTCGATTTGTGTTCTGATTTTCGATTTCGATGTTATGGATTTTTGATTTTCTATCATCTGCTTCTCTATAGATGATAGTTACTCATAGAAACATGCTTCTCTATCATCTGCAAAACTTCAGTGTGTGTGTTTGTTTTCCCCGGTTTCAGGTGAGAGAGAGATGCAGAAATGAATGGACGATGTTCCAGAACCGTGTAGCAGAAGCAGATAAAGAGTACATGGAACAACACAAGCTAAAAGAATAACCGAGTAAATAAAGCTTTTTCGTTTCATGATCTTGAGTGTGAAAAGAGATATATATGTAGTTCTTCTCAGATATATCTACATTTTTAGCTTTTGTAATATCTGTTCTTATCCCCTGATCTTTACAACTCTAGTGGTATGATATTTTCTTGATCAAATGCAATATATCGCTTAGAGTAAATTTCCAGATTTGATAACATTAATCCAACATACACAATACAGATGAACACAAATACACAATCCAAAATTGAGATCTGGAAGAAAAATAAAAAAAGGGAGATGTTATTGGTTTGGTTATGGGTAAACCATTAAGTGTGAAGAGAGAGATATATGTAGTTCCTCTCAGATATATCTACATTTTTAGCTTTTGTAATATCTGTTCTTATCCCCTGATCTTTACACTACAAGAAAACAGGGATATTTCCGACGCTCAAATCCGTCGGAAAGGGTATTTTCCGACGGATTTCCGACGGATTTAAGTTGTCGGTTACAGTTCGTCGGAAATATGGTTTCCGTCGGAATTCGTCGGAAATTTCCGACGGATTTGTGCCGTCGGAAATTTCCGACGGATTTGTGCCGTCGGAAAGCCGTCAGACATTTCCGACGGATTTCCGACCGCGTACGTTCCGACGGATACTCCGACGGATATTCAGTCGGAAATGCCGTCGGAAATCCGTCGGTAATTTCCGACGGACTTCCGACGGATTTGTGCCGTCGGAAAGCCGTCAGACATTTCCGACGGATTTCCGACCGCGTACGTTCCGACGGATTTCCGACGGATATATTACCGACTGAATTTCCGACGGATGGTGATCGAATGAATTTGTCGGAAGTCCGTCGTAAATCCGTCGCAAGATATTTATGACGGATTTCCGATGGTAACTATTTTCGACGGAGTTACGACGGATAATTTGATCGGAAGTTGTCTCGGAAGTCCGTCGGTTCTTCGTCGGAAATAGGTTCCGACGGATTTACGACGGTAACTATAACGCCCCGACCACCCCTACCTGTGGGCCCCATGCCTTCTCTCGGCCCGTGGGCCCCACCCTTGTCCGACGGCCGGTGCGTTAGTCCGGGAGGCTGGTAATACTTGTTTACTGACCCTGCAATCACCACGTGATCTTTCCCCGTATTTTGTCCTCACTCACACGATACCGCGAATCATTTCCCGGAAGGTCACCCATCCTTAGACTTCTCCAGCTCAAACACGCTTAATTCTGGAGTTCTTTCGGGCAAGTGATCGGAAAAGCTAAGTGCACTTTGGTGTCATAGATAGCCAAATCAATTCTTATAAGCCTCTCCGCATATACAAGAAATCGGGATGTTACAGTAACTTATTCCGACGGTTTTCCGGCGGAATTGGTATTTTGAATTTTATTTAATTATATATTTTTTTGAAATTTATATATTAAAATTATATAAATTTGAAATATAAATTAAAAATAGAAATAATAAATATATAAATTCATTAAACAAAATTAAAAAATTCATTACACATTAAAATAAATTGTTCAAAAAAAAGCATTAAAAGCAAATATTTAAACGGTTGGAGAATCTCCGTCGTCGAGATTATTATCCCGAAACATATGTGGGAAGCATTTTTCCATCATCTTCTCCAAGCAGGAGAGCTTCTTGTTGGTAGTCTGTTTCTCCGTCCGTAGCTCTTCAACCTGCTGGTCACGGTCTTTCACCGTTTGGGTGAGCCTCTCGATTTCTACCCGGTACTCCGAAGGATAACGAGGAAGCGAGAAAGAAGATTCCTGGTTCGGAAGGGTGCCTAACCCAGCGAATCGACCTTTCACTTGCCGGGTTTGCTGCGAATAATTAAAACCAATAATAAATAAATAACGAAAATAAAAAAAAAACGAAATGAAATTAAAACTTACCTCAAGTACAATCTGGTTTATCTCTTCCTGGTACAAAGAGTTCGAGGACGTCGATCCTTCGATAGTGAGCTGCGATGATAGTTCACGGTCCAGCTTCGTCTTCTTGCTCTTCTCGACAACATCCCGCATCCCCAAGTCCTGTATCTGACCGGTTTTCTTGTTGGTGTGTCTATTCTCGATGAGTTGAAGATAATCGGGTTCGGAACCAGATTCTCTCGCCTGCGAAAATTTGTTAAGTTAAATAAATATAAAAAACAGAATTAACAATAAAAAATTTAAATTAAACTTACCATTTCCATCGCTTCACGTTCGATGGTCTTTGCGCCCGCGTTGTGGATGTAGACCCCTTTCCCGCCTCGTTGGCTATTTCGGTTCTTCGACTGTTGCTCGGAGGTCTTTTTCGTCGCAGGCCTACTCCAGTACTCACAGAAGCCCTTCCAGACGTCGTCGTCAAGGTCCTTCGGCTTGTCTTTGTTAGAGGGGGGATTATCACCCCCTGGTTTAACTCGGTTCGAACCGAGATCGGTTCAATCAAGACCGGTTTACGATGGTTCGGATCGAGGATAAGTCGGCCCGAAAACATTGGGCCGAGCTCGGGATCTCGCTGAAAGCCCACCTCGGCTACCGATCTAGGCCCATCACAAGCCCAGTCCGTTACAACAGATGAAACCGGAATATTTCATCTTTCCCGCCGATCTCGGAAATGGAAATATTCCTTGCGAATAGACCGCCAAAGAATAAGGAATATATCCTTATCTCGGAGGGGAATCCAGAATATTTCCATTCCCTAATCGAGCAAGGAAAAGGGAATATTCACATTTAGAGCCGCCTCAAGACAATATAAATAGAGGAGAAGGTTCATTCATCAACATAGACACAACTTCCGCAGAGACAGAGAATACAAGAGAAAGCTCATTACCGATCTCAAGTCTTCTGTCTTTGCCTTCTTACTTAAACTCTGTTGTAATCGCCGACTTAGATCAATAAACGAGATTCCGACTAAAAGTACTGTTTTACCCCTTTTTGTGTGATTTACGGATCAACAATTGGCGCCGACTGTGGGGAAAGATTAGAGCAGTACTTTCGGATATTGTTCGATTGAGTTCGGTGATGACCCTTCGAGCCAACACCTCCGTAGTCGACATCAACGGCACAGAAAACGATGATCAAAACCCTCGGGCTGACGAACTCAATCCAACCGACACTGAGTTACCGACAACCGGAGGAGGACCCCCTCCTTCTAGCGCCATCGCGCCGACCTTGTTCGCAGTCAGGCATCGCGCCGACCTTGCTGGCAGTCAGGCATCACGCCGACCTTGCTCGCAGTCAGGCAACGCGCCGAACTTGTTCGCAGTCAGGCATGCGCCGAACTTGTTCGCAGTCAGGCATCACGCCGACCTTGCTCGCAGTCAGGCAATGCGCCGAACTTGTTCGCAGTCAGGCATCGCGCCGACCTTGTTCGCAGTCAGGCATCGCGCCGACCTTGCTCGCAGTCAGGCATCGCGCCGACTTTGCTCGCGGTCAGGCATCGCGCCGACCTTGCTCGCGGTCAAGCATCGCGCCGACTTTGCTAGCGGTCAGGCATCGCGCCGACCTTGCTCACGGTCAAGCATCGCGCCGACTTTGCTCGCAGTCAGGCATCGCGCCGACCTTGCTCGCAGTCAGGCATCGCGCCCACCTTGCTCGCAGTCAGGCATCGCGCCGACCTTGCTCGCAGTCAGGCATCACGCCGACCTTGTTCGCAGTCAGGCATCGCGCCGACCTTGCTCGCAGTCAGGCATCACGCCGACCTTGTTCGCAGTCAGGCATAACGCCGACCTTGCTCGCAGTCAGGCAATGCGCCGAACTTGTTCGCAGTCAGGCATCCGCCGACCTTGCTCGCAGTCAGGCAATGCGCCGAACTTGTTCGCAGTCAGGCATCGCGCCGACCTTGTTCGCAGTCAGGAATCGCGCCGACCTACTCGCAGTCAGGCATCGCGCCGACCTTGCTCGCAGTCAGGCATCACGCCGACCTTGCTCGCAGTCAGGCATCGCGCCGACCTTGCTCGCAGTCAGGCATCGCGCCGACCTTGTTCGCAGTCAGGCATCGCGCCGACTTTGCTCGCGGTCAGGCATCGCGCCGACCTTGCTCGCGGTCAGGCATCACGCCGACCTTGCTCGCAGTCAGGCATCGCGCCGACCTTGCTCGCAGTCAGGCATCGCGCCGACCTTGTTCGCAGTCAGGCATCGCGCCGACCTTGCTCGCAGTCAGGCATCGCGCCGACCTTGCTCGCAGTCCGGCATCGCGCCGACCTTGCTCGCAGTCAGGCATCACGCCGACCTTGCTCGCAGTCAGGCATCGCGCCGACCTTGCTCGCAGTCAGGCATCGCGCCGACCTTGCTCGCGGTCAAGCATCGCGCCGACTTTGCTCGCAGTCAGGCATCGCGCCGACCTTGCTCGCAGTCAGGCATCGCGCCGACCTTGCTCGCAGTCAGGCATCACGCCGACCTTGCTCGCAGTCAGGCATCGCGCCGACTTTGCTCGCAGTCAGGCATCGCGCCGACCTTGCTCGTAGTCAGGCATCGCGCCGACCTTGCTCGCAGTCAGGCATCACGCCGACCTTGCTCGCAGTCAGGCATCGCGCCGACCTTGCTCGCAGTCAGGCATCGCGCCGACCTTGCTCGCGGTCAAGCATCGCGCCAACTTTGCTCGCAGTCAGGCATCGCGCCGACCTTGCTCGCAGTCAGGCATCGCGCCGACCTTGTTCGCAGTCAGGCATCGCGCCGACTTTGCTCGCGGTCAGGCATCGCGCCGACCTTGCTCGCGGTCAAGCATCGCGCCGACTTTGCTCGCGGTCAGGCATCGCGCCGACCTTGCTCGCGGTCAAGCATAGCGCCGACTTTGCTCGCAGTCAGGCATCGCGCCGACCTTGCTCGCAGTCAGGCATCGCGCCCACCCCGCTCGCAGTCAGGCATCGCGCCCACCTTGCTCGCAGTCAGGCATCGCGCCCACCTTGCTCGCAGTAAGGCATCGCGCCGACCTTGTTCGCAGTCAGGCATCGCGCCGACCTTTTTCGTCGAACTCAAAAGCCGAACTCCAACAGTTCGCCGACCTTGTTCGTCGAACTCAAAAGCCGAACTCCAACAGTTCGCCGAACTCGAAAGTTCACCGAATTTGAAAGATCGCCGAACTCAAAAAGTTTGCATCATCAAAAAAAAAAAAAAAAAAAAAAAAAACAGAGAAAAGAAAAGACGGACTTCAGCAGTTCGCCGAACTCAAAAAATTCGCCGAACTCCAGCAGCTCGCCGAAATCAAAAAATGAGCCGAGCCCAAGCAGTTCGCCGAATTCTAAAAATTCGTCGAACTCCAGCAGTTCGCCGAACTTAAAAAGCCGAACGCGCACAGTTCGCAAAAAAAAAAAAAAAAAAAAAAGACGCTCTTCTACCTAGCTACGCTCTCGCTATCAAGCTTTCTCCTCTATCAAGTGACAATACACTCTCCAACAGAGCTACATCTTCTACCGAGCTACAACACGCTCATTCTGACATGATTTGTCCAATTAACGGTTTATCAGTTTCAGTTCAGAATGGTTTATCAGTTTCAACTCGTCTCGGTTCAGATTGGTTTTCACAGCTTCAGTTCTTCAGATTCAGAACTTCACTGCTTCAGTTCTTCAGATTCAGAACTTCACAGCTTCAGTTCTTCAGATTTAGAACTTCACAGTTTCAGTTCTTCATTCAGAACTTCAGAATTTCAGAGTAATTTCAGTTCAGATGAGTTTTTCGTACATAATTCAAGCTCATCAGATTCAGAATTTCAGCTCGTCAACCTCATATTGAAGCCGTACTCTAGAGTCTGCACTACAGTCTAAAACGACTCCCAAATCATCCGAGCCAAGTAAGCCGGGTCCGTCTCGCACACTCGGATTCGATTTGCAAAATAGTAAGCCGAATTCTCAACATTCGCAAATTATAAGCCGGATGACGCAATTCCCAGATTGTCTGAGCCAAATAAGTCGAGTCTGTCTCGCACACTCAGATCCAATATGGGAACTAAGCCGATCAATCGACGATCGCCGACCTAGAAGCAGGTCGTAAGATCGAGTTCATTCTCTACACCCCGGCTAAGACCGTATTATGTACGGCACCAATTGTGTGCACAATGAACTCGAGAGGATGTGTAACACGACCTCGGAATTAACAGTCAAGAAACGACTAAGTAAGATGAAGCTTCCACAGCTCGCAAAGCCATCTTATGATGAACTACGAATGGCTTGATCCTTCTTTCGAAGGTACGTAGGCAGCCCTCACAAGGCGCAGCTATAACATTAATAAAATTTTACCAAGGCATTCTACCGAACTCCAATAGTTCGAACCTTCAAAGCCAAACTTTATGTTTGCCGAACTCCAACAGTTCGTATTTTCTAAGCCAAACTTTATGTTTGCCGAACTCCAACAGTTCGTATTTTCCAAGTCAAACTTTTAGTTTGCCGAACTCCAACAGTTCGTATTTTCTAAAGTCAAACTTTTCGTTTGCCGAACTCCAACAGTTCGTATCCTCTAAGTCAAACTTTTAGTTTGCCGAACTCCAACAGTTCGTATTTTCTAAGTCAAACTTTTAGTTTGCCGAACTCCAACAGTTCGTATCCTCTAAGTCAAACTTTTAGTTTGCCGAACTCCAACAGTTCGTATTTTCTAAGTCAAACTTTTAGTTTGCCGAACTCCAACAGTTCGTATCTTCTAAGTCAAACTTTTAGTTTGCCGAACTCCAACAGTTCGTATCCTCTAAGTCAAACTTTTAGTTTGCCGAACTCCAACAGTTCGTATTTTCTAAGTCAAACTTTTAGTTTGCCGAACTCCAACAGTTCGTATTTTCTAAGTCAAACTTTTTCGTTTGCCGAACTCCAACAGTTCGTATCTTCTAAGCCAAACTTTTAGTTTGCCGGACTCCAACAGTTCGTATTTTCTAAGTCAAACTTTTCGTTTGCCGAACTCCAACTGTTCGTATTCTCTAAGTCAAACTTTACGTTTGCCGAACTTCAACAGTTCGCATTTTCAACCACCAACGGTTACACATCAACGTCCTGGCCAGACGATCTGATAAAGCCGAGCTTAGCTCGCACGCATCCTCATGGTGCAATGGATAATACACTTTCCACATTCAAAGCCGAGATCAGTCTCGCACCAACTTCTCAGATTATCCGAGCCAAATAAGCCGAGCCCGTCTCGCACACTCGGATTCAATGTGAGAAACCTAGAGCATATTAAGATGAGCTGTTCACGTACTCTTAAACTAAACTCTAGGGTCAAGCCGAACGTCCTTCCTCGCAAATCTAAGCCGACTTCTCAACAGTCGCAAAACTAGTAAGCCGATTTCTCAACAGTCGCAAAAACAAGTAAGCCGATTTCTCAACAATCGCAAAAGCAGTAAGCCGATCTACGATAGGGATTGCCGACCTCGAGCAGGTTCAGTCGAATTTATCCTCTTCACCCGGCTAAGACCGTACAGTTTACGGCACCACTGTGTACGATAAATTCGAGAGGTTCGTATTATGTACGACTTCAAATATATCAGAGCTCAACAACCCGAGAAAAATCAGCCGAATTCAAAATTCAATAGACTAGTCAAACCGCGAGAATTCCGATCTTCACTTTCGAAAGAAGTTCGCCGGACTCAAAATTCGCCGAACCTAAAAATCCGCCGCACTCGAAATAGAATCTGATCAGATCGTACCGATCTCAGTTTTAACCGAGCTAAATAATACTCCCCAAAAATTCACCGAACTCATAAACTCCCTCGCCGAACTGAGGGGGGGACCAATTGTTAGAGGGGGGATTAGCACCCCCTGGTTTAACTCGGTTCGAACCGAGATCGGTTCAATCAAGACCGGTTTACGATGGTTCGGATCGAGGATAAGTCGGCCCGAAAACATTGGGCCGAGCTCGGGATCTCGCTGAAAGCCCACCTCGGCTACCGATCTAGGCCCATCACAAGCCCAGTCCGTTACAACAGATGAAACCGGAATATTTCCTCTTTCCCGCCGATCTCGGAAATGGAAATATTCCTTGCGAATAGACCGCCAAAGAATAAGGAATATATCCTTATCTCGGAGGGGAATCCGGAATATTTCCATTCCCTAATCGAGCAAGGAAAAGGGAATATTCACATTTAGAGCCGCCTCAAGACAATATAAATAGAGGAGAAGGTTCATTCATCAACATAGACACAACTTCCGCAGAGACAGAGAATACAAGAGAAAGCTCATTACCGATCTCAAGTCTTCTGTCTTTGCCTTCTTACTTAAACTCTGTTGTAATCGCCGACTTAGATCAATAAACGAGATTCCGACTAAAAGTACTGTTTTACCCCTTTTTGTGTGATTTACGGATCAACAGTACATGTGCTTCGAGTACGAGTTTGCGGCATACTTGTCGAATGTGTCAATGACTTTGCGCGTATGATGAGAGTCCCACGTGAACTCTTGCTACAATTTTAAAAAAAAATATGTTACATATCAAAAAGAAAAATTGACAAAATGAAATTCAAAATAAATAATATATCAATAAATAACTTACCGCGAAAGTCCGGTGCCACACGTTTTTCTCCTCGGTAGGCATGTCCGAATACTTCTCGTACGGTTTGTCCAACATGTTGTGGAGCATCCGTAATATCGCCTTGGTGATCTGAGTCGACAGTTTAAACCTGAAAACATTATGAAAAGATATAAATATGTTAAGTTTAAAAATCTAAATAAGTTGAAATAATGTACAAAAAATTTCTTACCAAGTGCCGTCCTCAAACTTCGGGTCGAGTCGAATGCAATGGCCCCGGTTAGGCTGCCGGACTAGCTCCTCGATCTCAATGTGGCTCCGAGCAGCGGATTGCTGGGAATCAGGAATGTGAGTTCCCGAGCTCGTTGGTCCCGGAGGAGGCGTACACCGAGAACTCCGAGAACTCCGAGAACGGCGTCCTTGGTTGCCGCCTCCCAACTGAAGAACATCGTCGTGATCCCTGCGGAAAACGGTAAAATTGTTAGTAAATTAACAAAAAATTCAAAAGTTACCAAAATTTTTGAAATTTCAGCAAACAAATTTAGGAAAAATTCAAATTTTCCGGAAAATTCAAATTTTCAAAAAAATTCAAATTTTCCGAAAAATTAAAAGTTTACTAAAATTCAAAATTTTCAAAAATTTTCAAAATTTGCTAAAATATTTTAAAATCAGTTTTAATATATAAAAATATTTAGAAAACGTTTTATTACTATAAAAAATATTTAAAACGATTTTATTTCTAAAATAATATTTGAAAAAGGTTTTTATTATTAGAAAATATTTTAACATCAACTTAAATATATAGAAATATTTTAAAAACGTTTTTATTAGTTAAAAAATACAATAAACGATTTTAATATATACACATATTATAAAAACGTTTTTATTATTAAAAAAAATATTTTAACATCAACTTAAATATATAGAAATATTTAAAAAACGTTTTTATTAATTAAAAAATATTATAAACGATTTTAATATATATACATATTATAAAAACGTTTTTATTACTATAAAAAATTTTAAAAACAATTTTAATATATACAAATATTATGAAAACGTTTTTATTACTTAACAAATATATTAAAAACGTTTTTAATATATACAAATATTGTCTAAACGTTTTTATTACTTAAACAATATTTTAAAAAATTTAAACAATATCTAGAAACGTTTTTAAAATATTTTTAGAAAATTAAATTTTTTTTTTTTTTTTTTTTTTTTAAAAACGATTTTAATATTTTTAGAAAATAAAACAAGATCAAAAATTTGTTTTCTAGATCTAACAATTCTAAATCAACAATCTAAACACATAAACCCTAACACTAATATTATTCTAAATAACAAATTCTATTATAACCACTTAACAATTCACATAAATAGAATTCAAACAACCTAACTAATATATTCCCTAAAACTAACATGATATAAAAAAAATTTAAAGGAATTGATTAAACTTACATGGTTTTGTTGAAAAGGAGTTGATGAATTGAAGATTAAAATTGAAATTGTGAAGAAGAAGAAGAGAAGAGGGAGAAGAACAGATTTTCGGTAAGGAAGAAGAAGAGAGAAGAGGGAGAAGAAGCGACGGAAGAGAGAGAGGAAGAAGAGAGAAAGAAGGAAAAAAACTTACGTTTCGTCGATATAATTCGATGTCCGTCGGAAATCCGTCGGATTTCGAAAAATAATTTCATTTACGCGGTTGATATTCCCGCGGTCTCGAAAATATCAAAGTCCGTCGGAAATCCGTAGGAAATTTCCGACGAATTTCCGACGGATAAGGTATATTCCTTGCATGTTTGTCGATTAGTCAGTCAACAAGCACGTGTCTAATTTTTCAGATCCGTCGGAAATCCGTCGGAAATTTCCGACGGAATTCCGACGGAATTAGGGTATATTTGGGGTTTAGGGTTTAGGGTTTCTTTATATGATTTAGGGACATGTTATTTACATGTTTCATTCAATATATATATTAAGTTCATCAATATTAAAGGCTTTGCATTAGTTTAAAAATTATACAACATCAAAACATATCATTTCTCATAAATCAACTATATCTAATACTATAACTTATACAAACACTTCCATCAAAATTTATAAATTCTATATAACACATTTTCTTGATGTATATACAAGGTTAACCTATTTTATATACATCATACAAGTGTTTGTAAACTTTTGCCACAAAAAAACCTATACCCTATACCCTAAACAAGATTTTTGAATATAGGTCGGAAATCCGTCGGAAATTTCCGACGGATTTCCGACGGATTGAGTTGAATCCGTCGGAGAGTCAGCTGCCTCGGATAAAACCTATTTTAGCCGATGCAGCTGACTCCGTCGGAAATCCGTCGGAATTTTCCGACGGAAATTTCCGACGGATTTCCGACGGATATTCAAAAATCTTGTTTAGGGTATAGGGTATAGGTTTTTCTTTGTGGCAAAAGTTTACAAACACTTGTATGATGTATACAAAATAGGTTAACCTTGTATATACATCAAGAAAATGTGTTATATAGAATTTATATAGAAGTTATAATATAGGTTAACCTTGTAACCAAATGTCTAACTTTATAAAATTTCGACATAACTGATATATTACACATTACAATTCTAGTTCAAATATATGTACATATTTTACGGTGCAAATTTTATAATTAAAACTACTGTCAATCCGATGATGAGTAATCTGATTCTCCTGAATCGGAAGGTTCCCCAAATTCGTCAAATTCTTCTTCTGAATCCTCAAATACTCGATCGTCTGACTGTATGGTGAAATCAACGACAAGGTCGACCTCAAGGGAATGCTCGATTGAACCCAAACCTACGGAGCTTTGTTGGAGGGGTTCATGATCAGACATCCCATGAACTCTACCTCTCGGGTTTATCGATGTGACTGTAACCCACGGGTCTTGCTTGTTTGTCACCCGCGGATAGGGAATGTAGCATACCTACACCATGTACAAATTTAACCACGGGAATGCAACAAAACTAAATTAAAAATTAACGTAAAAGAAATACAAACCTGGTCTGCTTGTGATGCAAGTACAAATGGCTCGTATCTCTGGAGTTTTCTTCTGCTATGTAATGATGTAGCACCAAATTGGTCGTGTCGCACACCGCTTCCTACTAATGGGTCGTTCCAGTCGCATAAAAATGCAACACATCTTAGACCGAGCATTCCCGGGTACTGAACATCGAAAATCTCACGTACGACACCATAGTATACAAGATCACCTGACTGAGTTGATACACCGTAATCTGAAGTTGTCGCACTCCTATCATCCCGAAGAATCTTAAAAGCGTACCCCCGTGTGCTATACATCACATGTGACTGCACGGTTGCTAGTGGAAATCTCACAATTTCTTCTAACCACGTGGGAAATGTTTGTCCGTTAGCCTTCTCTGTCGTCACCTGCACAATTAAAATAAAAATACTTCAAATAATTAAATCTTTCATTACATATGATGATTGCTAAAAACAAGGCAATTAAAAGACTTACATAATCTCTTAACCAACGTCCGAACTCTTCCTGTTTGAGCTCGATTAGCTCGTCCTCTGTTTTGTCAGGAAATGCAAAACGTTGATAAGCCATATACATCATGTGAGATTGAAACAATTATCACGTTAGTACATATATATATAATCAAGAACCCAATAAGTAATTAAAAATTAAGTTCAATATATAATACCTCTCATATTCATAAACTCCGTCGCAGTTTGTGAGAATATACATATGCAAATGCTCTCGCTCTTGTGGTGAAAGTCTCCTCTTCTTGCCTTTTCCACTAAGTCGTCCAATCTGTAAAAATATATGAGGTACATCGACCGGATAGAAAGGTAGGACGCCTCCGTCATCATGTCGAGCTGCTCTACGACTCTTTGTTTTGACTTGTGATGGAAAGTAGGACTCGGCAAAATGTGAGGTTTCTTCATTGATGGTCTGTGCGACGATAGAACCCTCCACTCTACTCAAAATTTTCACCTTCTTCTTTAGATGTAACATATACCGTTCGAAAGGATACATCCAACGGTACTGAACCGGGCCCCCAAGCTCTGCTTCTCGAGGGAGATGAATTGTTAAATGTTCCATAACATCAAAGAATGAAGGAGGAAATATCTTTTCCAAATTGCAAAGGATTACAGGTATATTAGCCCCAAGATTGCGGATACCGTCTGATGTAAGAGAGTAAGAACATATATCTCGGAAAAAGGCACCAATCCCTGCAATATATGGATAACAAATGAATAATTAAATAATGAAGTATATATTGTATAAAGTAGTAAATAAATAATTTCATGATTGTACCTGCAATTGCTTCGTGGACATTACGTGGTAGAAGACATGCAAAGGCAAATGGACGGAGGCGCTGCATCACCACATGACAATCATGACTCTTCATCCCAGTAAACTTCCCTTCTCCATGATCAACGCAGTTCCGAATGTTAGATGCGTATCCGTCCGGGAATCTAACAATTTCGGTAATCCAGTAAAAAAACTCGGCCTTTGAAGGTTCATCGAAACGAAAAGCCAGCACCGGAGGCTTCCCGTTCCCTGTCACATGTAGTGCTCTACGAGAACAAATGTCTGGCAAGTCCAATCTAGACTTCAGATTGTCCTTCGTCTTCCCTTTGACATTGAGAACGGTGTTCATAATGTTGTTGAAAAAATTCTTCTCAATGTGCATGACATCCAGATTATGCCTCAAAAGATGGTTCTTCCAATAAGGCAAATCCCAGAAAATGCTCCTCTTGTGCCAATTATGAACGTTGCCACAACCATCAACAGGATGATGTCCGTTACCACCACAATCAACGGTCCTCTCTGCACCAAAATCTCTAAACTGAGTCAACAAATACTCACCATCTAACTCAGGAGGAGGACCGTCAAATACTTTCCGGTTCTTCCTAAACAATTTGGTGCTCCGACGATAAGGATGATCGCTAGGTAGGTATCGCCTATGACAATCAAACCAAGACGTTTTCCGTCCGTGCTTCAATTGGAACGCATCAGTGTTATCTTGACAGTACGGGCACGATAACCTTCCGTGCGTTGTCCATCCTGATAACATGCCATATGCTGGAAAATCGCTAATAGTCCACAAAAGTACCGACCGCATGATGAAATTTTGGTGACAAGAAACATCAAACGCTTCAATACCTTGGTCCCATAACATTCGCAGCTCATAAATCAATGGTTGCAAAAACACATCAAGTGATCTCTTCGGATGCTCTGGTCCAGGAACGAGAATGCTAAGGAACAAGAACTCCCTTCGCATGCACAAAGATGGCGGCAAATTGTAAGGTGTTACAATTACTGGCCACAAAGAATATTTTCTGCCGTGCTTCCCAAAAGGGCTGAAACCATCGGTACATAATCCAAGGTATACGTTCCTTGCCTCAAACGCAAAGCTGGGATAAATGGATTGAAAATGTTTCCATGCTCCTGCATCTGACGGATGGGCGATTTGTCCATCTGTTGTATGCTCTGCATGCCATCTCATTGCTCCTGCTGTGCGCTCTGACTGATATAACCTCTTCAATATCTCTATTAACGGTAAATACCACATCCGTTTATATGGCACTGGCACTCTTCCACCTGTTTCCTTATACCGAGGTTTGCGACAAAAACGACATGTCGTACGATCTGCGTCCTCTCTCCAGTAGAGCATACAGTTGTCTATGCATACATCTATCATCTGATACGGCAATCCTAGACCTTGAACAAGTTTCTGTATCTCATAGTATGATGCCGGTGCAAGATTATCTTCTGGCAAAATTTATTTCACAAAATCAGCGATTGCATCCACGCACTCCTCACTCAAATTGAAATCCGTCTTTATACCCATCATCCATGTTGCAATTGATAAAGGGGAATGTTCACCTCTACACCCATCATATAACGGATGTTTAGCAACGTCTAACATATCAAAGAATCTCTGAGCTTCTAAATTAGGTTCTTCTCCCCTATCTCCATACTCAGCAACCGATGGTATACTTTCACGAAATGCATCGTTCACCATCTGAACATGACCTACAGTACTTTGTTCTTCCATTGCGGGTTCTTCTAAGCTAGTGTTATCCCCAATATAATGTTCACTAGTACTAGCATAATTATCCACCATTGTATCATTTTCTCCATGATAATACCAAATCTTGTAACCCGACATAAACCCATGACAATACAAGTGTGACCATACTTCATCTATCACGATAAATCTACGATTCCCACAATTGGTACAAGGGCAATAGATTTTACCGGTTTTTTTTGCTTTCTTCTGCATACCCGCAAATGCCATGAATTCCTGTAGACCTTTTTTGAATTCCCCCGTAACTAGGCCCGTGTCCGGAATTTGATGAGGCTTGTCCATCCATGATCGAAAATAATTATAAGGATTTGAAGAAGACATTTTCGTAAGGAATTAGATAACATAGATTTTTTTTTTTGTGATTATAAATGAAGCGTGGAAACGTTTTTATAAGGAAAATTTTGTGCATTTTCCGACGGATTTCCGACGGATATAAAGTAGATATTATCGATGTCGGCAACCATGTCGGCAACCATGTCGGCATCTGTCGGAAATCCGTCGGAAATCCGTCGGCAATCCGTCGGCAATCCGTCGGAAATCCATCGGAAATTGCCGACGGATGAACGTCGTCGGAAATCCGTCGGCAGTATGTCGGCAACATCAGAATTCGTCAAAAAGTCGTCGGAAATCTGTCGAAAAGTGTCCGACAGAATTTCCGACGGATTTCCGACGGGTTAATATTTCCGACGGATTTCCGACGGATGAGAAGTTAGTCAGAAATCCGTCGGAAAGTCGTCGGAAATATCCGACGGAATTATTGCCGTCGGAAATACACATGTTTTCTTGTAGTGTTACAACTCTAGTGGTATGATATTTTCTTGATCAAATGCAATATATCTCTTAGAGGAAATTTTCAGATTTGATAACATTAATCCAACATACACAATACAGATGAACACAAATACACAATCCAAAATTGAGATCCGTACAAAATTGAGATATGGAAGAAAAATAAAAAAGGAAGATGTTATTGGTTTGGTTATGGGTAAACCATTAACCCATATTAACTCAATTCATTTAAACCAATAACCATTTAAACAGATAACCTATTATGATTCAAATTTCCAACTCATTGAATTAATAGATTGGTTTGGTTTGAATCAACTCATTACATTTAAACCATTATGACACCCCTACGAACGGCTATTGGTATTGTGGTTGTTGGATTAGTCTCTCTTTTTTTTCGGCATCGAGGTTGTTGGATTCATTGACCAACAGTGCACTTTAATTCGATTGGCTAATGTCTTCGATATACTTAACAATAAATTACATTACATAGTAGAGTTAGATGTTGTAATCATTGTTTAACACATAAGCTCATTCTGAAGAAAAACTGACATGCATTACGTACATTGTCACATTGATATAGTGAAAGATAAAGAAATTACATTTACGAAAAGGAATATTTGCATGCGTAAATGCACTTCTCTACTGTTCCCAAAGAAGCGCCTTCCTATTTTATGAACTTTCCCCTCAGGCTCACAGCTTTGGGACCCGAAGAACGAAAAACGTATCACTTCTTTATTGTTTCATTTGAATAAAAATAAAACGGAGCTAAGACATGCATTATTATCCGTATCATGGGTGCATAAACGAAAACAGGAAAGATAAGGATGTTGACGTAAATCAGTATAGTATTATACATATAATTCCAAACCTATGAATTGTAGTGTAGTTTATAGATATTTTGGCCCACATTTATATCAGCGGTCGAAAAAAATCTCTATAATATTATTTAAGATGACATTTTTAAAAATAAACTTTGTTTTGTAAGTTATTACATAGAATTACAAATAACAAAGAATAATTGAAATAAGAAAAGATATAATATTCTTTTTAAATTATTGATTAGAATATGGAAATTATATATTTTACATTAAAGAGGTTATTTATTATTTAATTTTTAATTATTTTTAATACTGTATATTTTAAAATAATAATCAATTCATATATATTCAAAGAAAAAAATCTATTCAAAATCTTACTATGTTTTTTATTATAATTTATTATAATTTATTTTAATATCTATCAAAACAAAAATTGAAAAATATTTTACTAATTTTATAAAAAGTTAGACACAATAAAACTATATTTTTAAATAGTTCGTTGACTAACCACATAAACTATAGTCATTTAACGATGCATATTAGAGTTACGCTTTTAAGATTATAAGTTTTTACGGGTTAGCCCAAATAATATTTTATTTCAATGCAAAACGGGTTAAATAAACAAATTATTACAAATTGACAGCTTTATCCATAATCATTAGTTAGCTATATTGTAAAATTCAGATAAAACAATTTTCTTAAATCTCTATAATATTATTTAAGAAGACATTTTTAAAAATGAACTTTGTTTTGTAAGTTATTACATGAAATACCATTACAAATAACAAAGAATAATTGAAATATGAAATCATATAATAGTCTTTTTAAATTATTGATTAAAATATGGAAAGTATATATTTTACATTAAAGAGGTTATTTATTATTTAATTTTTAATTATTTTTAATACTATATATTTTAAAATAATAATCAATTCATATATATTCAAAGAAAAAAAAATCTATTCAAAATCTTACTATATTTTTCATTATAATTTATTATATTTTATTTTAATATCTATCAAAACAAAAATTGAAAAATATTTTACTAATTTTATAAAAAGTTAGACACAATAAAACTTTTTTTTTTAAAGAGTTCATAGACTAACCACAAAAACTAGAGTCATTTAACAGTGCATATTAGAGTTAAGTTTTTAAGATTATAAGTTTTTACGGGTTAGCCCGAATAATATTTTATTTCAATGCAAAACGGGTTAAATAGACAAATTATTACAAATTGACAGCTTTATCCATAATCATTAGTTAGCTATATTGTAAAATTCAGATAAAACAATTTTCTTAAATTTCAAAACAATTTATTTTTAAAAAACTACTCCGCGCTATAATTAGCACGGGTTAAATCCTAGTATAAAACATTATCTGAACAGCAATTTCCACTTCAATTAATTACATTTAGGGTGTATTCACCGGGATCCTAATTTCCGTAGTATATCACATTTAGGGTGTAGTCGTTTTATATTAAACTATATTAGCTTATGCGTGGATGAAATTAAAAAAAAATATATAAATTTTAAAATTGATAACCTGTATAATTATGATCCATATAATTTGATTTTAAAGTCAAACACTCATTTAGCTATCTAGAAATTACGTTTTGTAATTCATAATTAAAAAGTTCAAAATTAATTCCGATTACCCATTAACAATCTCTTTAAATGAATGAAACAGTTCAAAAACCAAATTTCAAATCTTATATAACTTAAAACTGAATCTATTGATAAAATCAATATTTCATAATTTGATATATTATGAATCTTATATAAATTTAATAGTTTACATTTTTTGATTTTCTATTTTCTATTTGTTCTCGTACTTTACTTTTTTGATTTTATTATTAGTTTCTATTTTCTTAAAATATAATTTCATTTTTATTAGTTTATATTATTAGATTGACACATGTCATAATCTAAATTAACGATGATATATATCACGATCTCGTGAGTTATAATTATCTTACATGTCACATTCACGTTAATAAGATATTTTTTGTCAATATATTAAATAATTCTTTAGTGAGTAATTTTATTTCAATTCTACGTAATTTTTTTTGGTTGTTGTTTCGTACATAAATGTTTTTGTTAAATTTAGTTATTATTAGATGATTAGTTACAAAACGGAGATACTTTAGCCAATTTTTAATAAAGCGTTTTGTCGTAATATATCAATTTCTATTTATTGCTCGATATTTTTTTGATTCTTATTTTTTTTTAAAAATAAACTATAATCCGTCATTTATTCATATTTAAATCGTTATATTTCTAACTACAACAAGTATAAAACATCAAAAAACTATAAAACATCAATTGGTGTGTTATTAAATGTGTGGATATATATCAACACATACGCCAAAACATTCGATTATAATCCGATTATAATCCTAACTAGTATAAAGGCATTTAAACTTGACAAAACATTCAAATGCCAATTATGTTTTCAATAACTCGATATATATATATATATATATATCAATTTGGAAACGCTTGAAATTTGGATTGCAGAGAATCATCTACTAGTGATGAAAGAGAGGTGGAGAGAGTCGTCACATGCTGCTTCTGCATTAGATTTGACCATGTTCATATGTACAAGCCACAACCAGATCCGTACGACATTGACCAGCAAATCATGATCACAACTAACAGTCTAACACATCATATTCCCGTTGTTACTACGCGAATCCCGTTGCTCCAAATGGTTTAATACCTCCATTCGCAATGAGATCCAAGGCTGGACAATAGAAAACTCGACTTCCCTACACACCAAAACTCGATTACCGAGCCGGTTTTCAACAAGTACGCACACTATATGGCAAAATATCTATGTGTTTCAAACCACCGCCCTAATATGACACTCGTCATCGTAGTTTCGTTGACTAGGAAATAATGTTGGTCCATGTTTTTTTGTATGTGTGAGCAAAGAGTGGCAGTCTTGAATTTTTGGATGGATTATTGATAAAATATTGGTGATGAATGATATACTATTTGTTCATGTTTTTTTGTTTTTTTGGTGAATGAAAGAAGAAAAATAACAAATCATGCACGGACCCGTCGTAGGCTCGCAGGCCCAGCAACGTCATCCTGTACAATCGAACTAATAGCGTCTGACATCGAACTCAAAACATGAAAACCAAGCGGTAAAGAAAACGCATAGTTTGCTAATCCGTCTGCAAGACGTAGAATTGATATTTATATTGAAGTAGACTAATGTATAAAAGTAAATTTAATACCTTTTAGATATACATTATATATCACAATCTAATGGGTTTGATACAAAACTTGATGCATTATAATTTCAAATTCTTTGTGCATTTCAATTCTCTTACAAAAAAAGTTAATGTATTACCCATTTGTACTTCAATTGGAAATTGATTGTAATTACTTGATATTGTTTGCCATTTGTATGAACTTTTCTTCTTCTTAAAATAAAATACAAATGCAAATGTCTTCAAAGCCATCATTATTCTTATACTAAGAAATCGATTCAAACATTTTGTTCTTACATCAATAATACATCATGTGGAAATAATTTGATAGTGATAGAAACGACACGGTTTCTGGTAGACTAATCTTTTCTAGTTAAAAGAGAAGAATGACCCACACGTCAAGTTAGTCTTTGTTTACTATTTCTTTTCTCATTTTTGATAGACCCACGTTCTTTTCTCTCGTCGATAAATCAGAAATGCCTCATGACCAAGTCATTGACTCCACTAAAACTCAAACTTTTCTTCTTCTTTTCATTATTTTATTACACAGAAATTTCGAAGTTGTTGCAACGGAAGGATCCTCGCTTATTCCTTGCGTCCATTAGTCTACGGTTCCCATCTATAATAATTTCAGAGTTTTTGGGCTAAACACAACTCAGAACAAAGACACCCCAAAGAGGATGAGCTTCTCTGACTCTTCTTCTGCGGAATCACGTCTAGCCACGGCTAAGATGGTTCTCACAACCGCGGCTTCGGTGGCTGCAACCGCTGTGCTGGCTAAATCGTTAGTCCAAGATTATTTACCTGACGAGGTGCACCACTACATCTCTTATGGCTTTCGCTACTTCTTGGGTTACTTCTCCTCCCAAATGACAATAATCATTGAAGAATTTGAAGGATTTGTTCACAACGAAGTCTTTGAGGCCGCAGAGGCCTATCTAGCCACCAAGATCACTCCTTCCAACAAAAGAATCAAAGTGAGTAAACACGAGAAAGAAAACAACTACAACGTCACCGTGGAACGTGACGAGGAAGTTATGGACACCTTCAATGGCGTTAAATTCCAATGGATCCTCCATTGTCGCCATGTCGAGTCCAAGAACTTCCACAACCCGCGGGATCTAAACTCCACACTCAGATCCGAGGTCCGATCATTCGAGCTCAGCTTCCACAAGAAATTCAAGGACATGGCTCTTGAATCTTACTTGCCATTCATGGTGAAAAGGGCCACTTTGGTGAAGCATGAGAAGAAAACACTCAAGATCTTCACTCTCGACCCAGATTCCATGTACGGGACTTACTCAGACGCTTGGACCTCTGTGGTTCTTGACCATCCTTCGACCTTCAATACGCTAGCAATGGATTCAGATGTAAAGAGAAATGTGATGGAGGATCTAGACCAATTCGTGAAGCGTAAAGACTTCTATAAGAGGGTTGGTAAAGCTTGGAAGAGAGGATACTTGTTGTACGGTTCACCAGGCACAGGAAAGTCAAGTTTGATCGCAGCCATGGCCAACCATCTCAACTTTGATATTTATGACCTAGAGTTGACTGCGGTTAACAACAATTCTGAGCTCCGACGATTGTTGATTGCCACTGCTAATCGTTCAATTCTTGTTGTGGAAGATATCGATTGTTCGATCGAGTTGAAAGATAGGACAACTGATGAACTTCCTCTGGAATCAGACGAACCTAATGACCCACGGTACAAAAAAGTAACTCTCTCTGGACTGCTAAATTTCATAGATGGTCTGTGGTCAAGTTGCGGCGACGAACGGATCATAATATTCACAACCAATTACAAAGAGAAACTCGACCCAGCGTTGTTGAGGCCAGGACGCATGGATATGCACATCCACATGTCTTACTGCACGCCAAGTGCTTTCAAGGCGCTTGCTTCAAACTATCTAGAGATCAAAGATCACCGCCTTTTCAAAAAAATCGAGGAAGATATTGAGACAACCGAGGTTAGTCCAGCAGAGGTCGCAGAGCAGCTCATGAGGAATGACACTGTTGATAAGATTCTTGAGGGTTTGATTGAGTTCTTGAAAGTCAAGAAGATCGAAAACGAACAAGCTAAGGCCAAAAAGGAGGAGCAAGACTTGAAGAACAAAGAAAAGGCCATCCAGGGCAAAGATTCAAAGGTCAAGAAAACCGAAGAGGTGGATGAACAACTTATGAGGAATGACCGTGTTGATAAAGTTCTTGAGGGTTTAGTCGAGTTGTTAAAAGCCAAGAAGAACGAGAACGATCAAGATTAGGCCAAACATGAGGAGGAGGCGAGTATCATTAACTTATGAGATTTTGAAGAGGATATATTAACTAGATATTAAATATAATACCTTGTTAAATAACATGAGATTAACCATGCAGTGGTAGCCTGGTGGTTGTCGACTTTGGAATCCGCGAACAACGGTCTTCTGAGTTCGATTTCCACTAGGAACAAAAAAAAATTGATGTTGTTTGGCCAAATGAGATATGAAACTATATTTTATCATTTAGAACGTTTATATGGTTATGAGATCATGTGATGATGGCCACATTCACATGTCCTACTGCACGCCTAGTACTTTCAAGGCTCTTGCTTCCAACTATCTAGAAATCAAAGAGCACGGCTTCTTCAGCAAGATCGAGGAAGGTCTTGAGGCGACACAAGTTACTCCAGCAGATGTGGCTGAACAGCTTATGAGGAATGACACTGTTGATAAGATCCTTGAGGGTTTGATTGAGTTCTTGAATGTCAAGAAGATCAAGAACGAACAAGATGAGGCCAAAACGGAGGAGCATAGCAGTTTGGAGAACAAAGTAAAAAACTTGGAGAACAAGAAAAAGACCACCAAGGGAAAAGATTCCGAGGTCAAGAAAAAACGAAGAGGTTGATGAATAGCTTATGTATGAGGAGTGATCATGTCGCATGTTTTTCTCTCTGTTTTTTTTCTTTCTTTTTATTATTTGGTGAACAAGTTTTTTTTCTAGCATGATTTGTTTTCAACAATATGTTAGCTAAACCTTTGCATTTATCTTATCTCTTTTATTTTATTTTTTATATAAGCCCTTCGCTTCATGAACAAAATATTTTCTAGTTTTTTTTTCTTGTTTCAAAATGTTTTATATTTCTACATTCTATATTAATTAATACCAGTAACTTATTAAACTAAAACAAGCATAACTAAATCAAACTAATAATTTCGGGAACAAATATGATATTGCTAGTTTTAGAGAATCATAACCCCACACACACACAAAAATCAGTCTTCATGAAAAAAAGATGAAAGGCTTGATTGGAAGGAGCTTTAGAGGCTGCACACAGCCATATTTATTTCTACAGCTAATTTTTGTTTCTAATCATGATTTCTACAGATTTTTAAACCTACAGCCATTTGTATCTTTTTTTTTGCTGTGCAGAGCTATATTTCCACATCTCATATTTCCTCTCTTTCACTTTTTAAAAAACCATAGCCAAAATCCTACAGCTAAAAAACCTACAGCGAAAAAACCACAGCATAAAACCGAAAGTTACAGTTGTTACCAATCAGGCCCGAAGTGTTTTGTTTTCCAAGAAAGAAAACAGTATTTTGCCAACATGTCGTTCTAATAGAAATCACTATTTGTTTTCAAGTCTGCAAATTCAAATTTATCTTTTGCTAGTATAAGACGGCATATGTTAAGGAGCTTTTGCATCGACTAGTCTAGAAGACTGTAGGGCTATCGAGTTTTCACTTTTAACTATATACTTATCAAATGGGCCGTAATCTTGGCCCACTATACACAATTTGTTTAGTGATCCATCCCCTATTAGATAATTAATCATCATCATCCCAAATTCTCTACACCCCTAATTATCTCATCTTTACGATCAGAGGTGTCGTGTGAGTGAATCGCAGAAGCCCTAATTTTCTAGGTTCGACCACCAAATAAAGAGTAGAACTTGGTATCAAATTATCTCCTAAACTTTCACAATTTCTTGTTTATCTCTGTGATTTATGTGAAGTAACTTGCTTTACTTTTGATAAAGATTGAAGGAGATGAGTTCCTCTGCCTCATCATCGTCTGAGTCTCATCTAGCCACCGCCAAAACAGCTCTCACGGCGGTTGCATCGGTGGCTGCAGCCGCAATGCTAGCTCGGTCAGTGGTCCAGGACTACATGCCAAGCGAGGTGCATGAATTAATCTCTTGTGGCGTTCGCAGATTCCTCGGCTACTTCTCTTTTCAAATGACAGCTGTTATCGAAGAATTCGGAGGTTTCGAAAACAATGAAATGTTCGAAGCTGCAGAGGCTTATCTCGCCACCAAGATATCTCACTCCACTAGAAGAATCAAAGTGAGCAAGCTCGAGAAACAGAGCAGTTTCAATGTCACTGTAGAACGCGACGAGGAAGTAGTGGATACTTTTGACGGCGGCGTCAAGCTCAGTTGGATCCTCCATGTTGATAAGAAGGACTCTCGTAACCCTCGGGATCTAAACTCCACCTTGAAATCGGAAGTGCGTTCTTACGAGCTCAGGTTCCACAAGAAGTTCAAGAACGTGGTTCTTGAATCTTACTTACCCTTTGTTGTGAAACAAGCTGCTTCGCTGAGACAAAAGACTAAGACGCTGAAGATCTTCACTCTTAACTGTTACTCCGCGCAGTGGACCTCTGTGACTCTCGACCATCCTTCCACGTTTCGCACTCTCGCCATGGATCCTGAGGTGAAGAGAGACTTGGTAGAGGATCTCGATCGTTTTGTGCAGCGTAAAAGCTTTTATGAGAGAGTGGGAAAAGCTTGGAAGAGAGGTTATTTGTTGTATGGTCCACCCGGTACAGGAAAATCAAGCTTGATCGCAGCCATAGCCAACCATCTTAACTTTGATATCTATGACTTAGACTTGACAGCAGTTAACAGTAATGCTGAGCTCCGGAAGATTTTGATGTCTACTGCGAACCGTTCGATTCTAGTTGTGGAAGATATTGATTGTTCAATCGAGCTCAAGGATCGGACTAGTGATACTAACGATCCGCTGCATAAAACGGTGATGCATTTTGATTCACTATCACATATGTTTTAAAATGTGTATGTCTTATAGCTTATTAGCATAAGCTCATAAATGATATGCTTATTTCTCAGGTCACACTCTCTGGTCTATTGAATTTTGTTGACGGGCTCTGGTCAAGTTGTGGTAACGAGCGGATTATAGTGTTCACGACTAACTAGAGAGAAAAACTGGATCCGGCATTGTTGAGGCCAGGACGTATGGACATGCACATTCACATGTCGTATTGCACACCGGCTGCTTTTAAGGTTCTGGCTTGGAATTATCTTGAGATTGAAGACCATATACTTTTCGAGCAGATTGAAGAATTTATCCGGGAAATACAAGTTACACCAGCACAAGTAGCTGAACAGTTGATGAGGAATGACTCTGTGGATAAAGTACTCCAAGGATTGATTGTCTTCTTAAATGCCAAGAAAATTGAAAATGACGACCAAAAAGGTTATTAGTTACAAATTACAATGCTTCTGAAAGTGTGAAAAGTTTCATCTGAAAATTCATTAATTTGTATTGTGATTAGGTAGAGATTAATGGGCCATGGGCCTTAATCTCTAGGGAATGTGTGAAGATTGTCCCACATCGGAAGTGGGAAGGGACATTGAGTAATATATAAGGGACTTGGGCCAATCCACTCATTGCCAATTGGTTTTGAGTTGGAAGCACATGAATCTTAACAATTTGAATCATTTTTTTACAGGAAAATTGAAAAGGTGTTAAATGATTATTATTTAGAAATATTGAATTTATCAACGAATCCTATCTAAACAAGTTCGTAGTCGGTAGCTAGCAAGTAACCAAGAAAACGAGTATAGTTGACTGTTGACTTCCATTTCGATTAAAGTTTCTTTACGCTCATTCCTGAAAACAAGTTGCAAAGTATAACAAATCAAAAGATCCAAAGATCAGGGAGCTTCAGATCCTTGTCGGCTCACTCACTCCCTTGTAAGTGTTCGATGGTTACTTTGGTTTTAGATTCATCTTGATTTTCTAGGATTTCTACATGTTTCTTGAGAAAATACCGATTGGTTAAGAAATCATCCCATCTTGGGTTAGTGATGGTTGATTGATTGGATTCTAGAAAATTCGATCTTTTGATACATAGCCGATTGAATTATCGCTTAGAACTTTTGTAGCAACTAGAGATCTTTGTTTGATTCCAGGTCTGAGAAATGGTGGATGCTGTAGTGACAGTGTGTCTGGAGAAAGCCTGGAAGATCCTCGAAGAGAAAGGCCGAGTTGTATCGGAGTATCGAAAACAGTTAAAAGATTTGCAAGATGAGTTACAATATATGCAGTCTTTTCTTAAGGATGCAGAGAGGCAGAAGAGGACGAACGAAGTCTTGCGCAAACTCGTGGCAGACTTACGAGAATTGGTTTATGAAGCTGAGGACATACTAGTGGATTGTCAGCTCGAGGATGGTGATGAGGATGATAACGAACAAAGGCCTTCAAACGCGTGGCTTTCGCGGTTTTATCCTGCCCGGGTTTCACTGCAGTACAAGAAAAGCAAGCGTCTCAAAGAGATCAATGAGCGAATAAAGGCGATAAAGACTAAGGTTGAGCCTTATTTCAAATTCAGAACGCCCAGCAACGTCGGTAGAGATAATGGAACTGATCGGTGGAGCTCTCCGGTGTATGATCATACTCAGGTGGTTGGTTTGGAAGGAGATAAAAGAAAAATCAAGGAGTGGCTCTTTCGATCAAAGGAGAGCGAGCTTTTGATGATGGCCTTTGTTGGGATGGGAGGGTTGGGTAAAACTACCATTGCTCAAGAAGTGTTCAATGACAAAGAGATCGAAAATCGTTTCGAAAGAAGGATTTGGGTGTCTGTGTCCCAGACTTTTACTGAAGAACAGATCATGAGAAGCATATTGCGGAACTTGGGTGACGCGAGTGTTGGAGACGACCTTGGAACATTGCTGAGAAAAATCCAGCAATATCTTTTAGGGAAAAGGTACTTGATCGTGATGGACGATGTATGGGACAAGAATTTGAGTTGGTGGGACAAGATCTACCAAGGACTGCCTAGAGGACAAGGTGGCAGCGTTATCGTGACCACAAGATCAGAATCTGTCGCGGTAAAGGTTCAGGCGAGAGACAAGACTCACCGTCCACAGCTCCTTAGTGCTGATAACAGCTGGCTGCTATTTTGTAAAGTGGCATTTGCAGCAAATAACGGTACTTGTGAGCGTCCTGAGCTAGAGGATGTTGGCAAGGAGATTGTAACAAAATGCAAAGGTTTGCCCTTGACAATCAAGGCGGTTGGTGGGTTACTTCTGTGCAAAGACCATGTCTATCATGAATGGAGACGAATAGCAGACTATTTTCAGGATGAACTTAAAGGAAACACTTCTGAAATTGACAATGTGATGTCTTCTCTGCAGTTGAGCTACGACGAACTCCCTTCTCACCTTAAATCATGCTTTCTCACACTCTCGCTCTATCCGGAAGACTGTGTTATACCGAAACAGCAACTAGTACATGGATGGATCGGAGAAGGTTTTGTCTTGTTGAGAAACGGCAGATCTGCAACTGAATCTGGAGAAGATTGCTTTTCAGGGCTTACAAATCGGTGTCTAGTTGAAGTTGTTGACAAAACCTACAGTGGAACCATCCTCACTTGCAAGATTCATGATATGGTTCGTGATTTGGTGATCGATATAGCAAAGAATGATTCCTTCTCTAATCCAGAAGGCCTCAACTGTCGTCACCTTGGGATTAGTGGAAACTTTGATGAGAAGCAGATCAAAGTTAACCATAGACTGAGAGGTGTAGTGTCAACAACTAAGACAGGTGAGGTGAACAAGCTTAACTCAGACCTAGCTAAGAAATTCACAGACTGCAAATATCTGCGGGTTCTCGATATCTCGAAATCCATTTTTGATGCTCCTCTGTCTGATATTTTGGATGAGATTGCGAGCCTTCAGCATTTGGCGTGTCTTAGTATGAGCAACACACATCCGTTGATCCAGTTTCCTCGTTCTATGGAGGAACTCCACAATCTTCAGATTCTAGACGCGAGCTACTGTCAGAATCTAAAGCAGCTTCAACCTTGCATTGTCTTGTTCAAGAAACTCCTTGTACTTGACATGACAAATTGCGGATCACTTGAGTACTTCCCTAAGGGAATTGGAAGTCTTGGGAACCTCGAAGTGCTATTAGGATTTAAGCCATCCAGGTCGAACAATGGGTGCAAGCTAAGTGAAGTAAGAAATCTCACCAACCTCAGAAAACTTGGTCTTTCTCTGACTCGCGGCGATCAGATCGAAGAGGATGAGCTTGATTCTTTGATAAACCTATCTAAGCTTATGCTCATCTCCATCAACTGCTATGATAGCTATGGCGATGATCTCATAACCAAAATAGATGCTCTCACTCCTCCACACCAGCTCCATGAGCTTTCTCTACAATTCTATCCTGGAAAGTCGAGTCCTTCATGGTTGAGTCCTATCTCGCTTCCGATGTTGAGGTACATGTCAATATACTCAGGTAATTTGGTGAAAATGCATGAACGATTCTGGGGAACTGAGACTAACGCTCACTGGAGAATCGAGGGTTTGATGTTAAATTCGTTGTCGGAACTAGACATGGATTGGGAAGAGCTCCAGCGGTCAATGCCATACCTTAGGACCGTGCACGCAAACTGGTGTCCGGAGCTAGAGACTTTCCCGATCGAAGATGTCGGCTTTAGAGGTGGGGTGTGGACGAAGACACCACCACACAGGACCTGATGATGGCACGTTTTAAGCAAACCGGTCAATGTTTATGTATCAGCAACAACAAACTGGTGTTATTACATATACCAGCATACAATGTCATGTAGCATTTGACCGTTTGGATATTATATCAAAATTTTCTCTTCTAATAAACATATAACAAAGGAGCAAAAGGCAAAACAGAGACAAGCAGCAATGCAAATCTGTGATGTCAACTGCTGGATCAGTCAGAGTCAGAGTCCAGATTCTCTGAAGACCTAACCGACCGCCTTATGCTCTCTTGATATTCGGCATCTTCATCATCTTCCTCTTTCTTCTTCTTGCTGAGCATTCCTGTTTAAAGATTTGCACATTTTAAGCAACAATTCTCTAACTGACTTGTAAGTATTAAAAAGGTAGATGTAAGGTTCTTCATACCTTTTTTAACCAGAACGTTCTCCAATTTAGTCGTGCTGAAATCGTCCTTTGTGCCCAGATCCTGGAACCCAACTAGCCTATCTTTCGCGATTCCCTTGCTGAGAAAAAAATCATATTTTATCAGTATAAAACCTAACAAAAAACCATGTATGTAAGAATGAGTCGAAAGAGGCGCAACCTGAAAAGCAAAACGCAAGGTAAAGTCTTTATTGCAAGCTTCGCAACAAAGAAAGGAGCATTCTGCATTTATGTCAGCCAAGCATCAGCTTCACAGGACAGAGCTTAAACCCGCAAAACAGAGTTCAAATGATTGTTGAAAAGCCATTTTCTTTTCTTTATCTTTAACCGAGTGGTTCACTAACCTCTGCGTCCATTTTAATGAACTTTGTGTCCACATGTCTAGGAGCAAGAGTTTTCAGATGCTTGTCCATTATCCTACAATGATGCAGTGCAAATGTTTGGTTAAGAACTGAAATATTATAAGACGAACAAACAAAAAAGCTGATGGGTGACAACATCTTACTTGCACCGGTAAAATTCCTTGTGGTAGAAATGACATATCACTTTCTCACTCCTAGTGACTTCGCCCAAGAAATCTCCCTCGCTTACCTCTCGATACTCACCATGTCCTTGCCTTTTAAAGGCTTCTCTCTTCTCGACTTCTCTCTGTCACAGATAAAATCTTGGAGGGTTAGCTCATACCAATATCTGCATAACCAAAAAGTAAGGCACAGTACGATGCCAAAGTTATAACCTTGAGTGATGCAATCCTATCTGCGTGCAGTTTCTCTAGCTCTGGATCCTACAAAGCATAAGCAAGTAAGTCTACAGTTAGATACAGAAAGCGTAAATCTCAAAAACCGAAAAAATAAGATAACAAGTCGAACAAGCAACACTGCACTTACATCCATCAGTTCATCAAGATCAACCTCCTCATTGACAGGATTTGATGATTGCGTCTTCTCATTTGCAAGAACTTCCTGAAAATTATCATCAGAAACATACAAGTCCTCACAGATTATATACAAAATGTGTAGCCTAACAACACAGGTAAATCATTTTCAAGTTTCAGCAATTCCGTCTCCAGGATTTACTCGTAACACAGATAAGCCAATATTTGTGAGTAGCATATGGATAAAGAAAGAAACCCACCAAGAGCATATGCTAGAAATACGAAAACCTAGAAATTATCGCACAATATCCAAAAACCTTCAGAAAAATGGCAACTATGAAAGAAATCGCATTTTATGGATTTAACCAGAAAATCATTTACCTTCTGATAATCTCTAGCAGCTGCCGCCATTACATTTCCGAATGCCAGATTCGAGAGGGTCGACTTGACTGCATCCGGATCCATTTTCGGCACCAAAAAAATCTGAAACAACAAAACACGAAAGCGTCGGCCACAAAATTCATGGATTCAGATATTGAAAGTTACTGCTCCGAGATCATACCTTGTTCAATTCCCTCCTGCTGGGAAAAAAAAAAGTTTGAGTAATCGCAATCAAAATCGAAATCCGAGCACAATTTCAAATCTGGAGCCGGAAAAAAAAACCCAAAATCAAAAAGATGGAAACTGGAACCACAGACGAAACGACAGCGTTTGTCTGGGGAGAATATGCATAACTAGGGCTTCCGTTTCGGCCATAACTAAAGGCCATAGGGCCCAAATAAGATATGTTACCGACATAGTATATGTTTAATTTAAAAGAGGTGTAGATAAGATAAGTTACCGACATGTGTCATTCGTATCCAAAATCGGGTCTATAGAACATTCATTATTCATGAGCTTCTGAATATTTCATCGCTCAAAAGTCTCAATCCAATCGAAAATAAATTTGTCTAAGTTAAGTTTCGAATTAAAAGAGGAAAATGGAGGAGTCTTACCAGAACCAGTCCGGAGCGCAGCAGAGTCACCAACAGCTTGACCAATACGGAAATCCAGTCCAAATCGGAACCGGAGTCTATGCAGCTCCGGTCATGGCTGAAGGTGGTGGCTTGAGCGGCATGCTTCACCGTTCTGGAAGTAGCTCTAGCTCTAGCTCTAGCTCTAACTCTAGCTCCGTACCATTATCTATATCAACGTTATGAGCAAAACAGAGCAACAAGGACCAAAGGAGATGAGTCAAAATTACGATGGGTTGAAAGGAAAAGCAAAGTTGGGCCAAAACAATTATTCAAAGCCCAAAAATAATTCTCTCATATCGCAAATGCACAGTACGACAAAGTTGAATCAGATCAAGTTGGCAAACAGGTTTTCAGTTCTTGAATCTCTTGAGACAGCCTGAGGAAGACACTTGTCCAATCACTTAGGGTTTCACAGCTTACTTGCTTTCTTGTATAAATTAAGAACGAGTAATCTGTAGAAACCTAAGGCTGAAAATAATAAGAAAAGAACTGTTCATCTTCTCCTTCACGAATATCTGGTTTTGAGAAACTCCTTCATGGTATCAGAGCCATGGCTAACGCATCCATGGATCCTTACACTCCTCCTTCTCTGAACATTGCAAACTGTGTCACGGTGAAGCTCACTGAACGAAACTACATCCTTTGGAAGTCCCAATTTGAGGCTTTCCTCAACGGTCAAGGCCTCCTCGGTTTCGTTAATGGAGCTACACCGGCACCATCGTCAATGATTGATGTTTCAAGGCTTCAAAATACCCACAACAGAGTCACAAATCCAGACTATCAACTCTGGTTTCAAACGGACCAGGTTCTTAAGTCTTGGCTTCTTGGCTCTTTCTCTGAAGATATATTGAGTGTCGTCATAAATTGTAACACATCTCAAGATGTCTGGGAATCTTTGGCTAGACACTTTAACCGAGTCTCTTCTTCACGCCTTTTTGAGCTGCAAAGGAAGCTTCAAATTGTCTCCAAGCAGGAAAAATCTATGGTCAATTATCTCAACGAGATCAAAGCTCTTTGTGACCAACTTTCCTCCATTGGTAGTCCAGTTACCGAAAGGATGAAAATTTTTGCAGCCCTCCATGGGTTGGGAAGAGATTACGAACCTATCAAGACCAGTATTGAAGGCTCTATGGATACAACTCCAAGCCCAACCTTTGAAGATGTTGTTCCTCGGTTGACTGCATTTGACGATCGGCTTCAGAGTTATACGTCTGAATCATCTATTTCTCCTCACTTAGCGTTCAATATAGCTAGATCTACATATCACAACGTGCGTGGTCGTGGTCAGTATCATAACAATAGGCGCGGAGGCAGAAACTACTTCTCGACTCGAGGGAGAGGCTTCCATCAACAAATCATCTCCTCTCCTGGATCTTCAGCCTCCTCTGACTCTGACAATCGTCCGGTCTGTCAAATATGCGGTAAGGTTGGTCACCCTGCTCTCCGTTGCTGGCATAGGTTTGATAACAGTTATCAGCTTGATGAAATTCCCACTGCATTGGCTGCGATGCGCATTACTGATGTCACTGAAAGTTCTGGTCTTGAATGGCATCCCGATACCGGAGCAACATCACATGTGACCAATTCTCCATTCCATCTGCAACGTGCTCACCCGTACCATGGTTTAGACTCTGTCATGGTCGGTAACGGAGAGTATTTGCCTATTACTCATACAGGTTCAACCACTCTTTCATCGACAACAGGTAACCTACGATTGAATGACGTTTTGGTGTGTCCATCTATTGCGAAATCTCTATTGTCAGTGTCGAAGATAACAAAAGATTATCCATGCTCTTTTGACTTTGATTCTGACAATGTCCGTGTGTATGATAAGGAAACCAAGAAGCTTCTTCTTCTGGGAAGAAACAATGATGGGCTGTATGTGTTGAAAGATTCTAATCCTCAGGTATTATACTCTTCACGACAACATATGGCTAGTGATGAGGTATGGCACAGAAGATTGGGACATCCAAATCCGCATATCCTACAACTACTATCGGCAAATAAGTCTATTTTCATAAACAAAAGTGTCAAGTCTGTTTGTGAGGCATGTCAGCTTGGAAAAAGCCATAGATTGCCTTTTTCTGCTTCTTCTTTTGTTGCTTCTCGACCTTTGGAGAGGGTTCATTGTGATCTCTGGGGTCCTAGTCCAATTGTGTCTGTTCAAGGATTCCGGTATTATGTAATTTTTATCGACAACTACTCGAGATATTGCTGGTTCTACCCTTTGAAACTAAAGTCAGACTTCTTCTCCACATTTGTTATGTTTCAATCTCTGGTTCAAAACCAATTCCAGTCACAAATTGGAACTTTTCAGTGTGATGGGGGAGGAGAATTTACAAGTAAGAAGTTCTTGGAGCTTCTTCAAACCTGCGGAATTCAACAATATATCTCTTGTCCGTATACCCCGCAACAAAATGGTTTGGCTGAACGAAAGCACCGCCATATAACTGAGCTTGGTCTCTCCATGATGTTTCAAAGCAAGATCCCACAAAAATATTGGGTGGAATCATTCTTTACTGCTAATTTTCTTAGCAATCGTCTTCCTCACACAGCTCTAGCAAATACTCGCAGTCCTTATGAGCTTCTTTATGGAAAATCACCAGAGTATTCATCTCTCCGCGTCTTTGGTTGTGCATGCTATCCCACTATGAGAGATTATACAAGCCATAAATTTGATCCAAGATCTTTACAATGTGTATTTCTAGGCTACAATGACAAATACAAGGGATACCGATGCCTTCTTCCTACAACAGGCCGCGTCTATCTTAGTCGCCATGTGGTTTTTGATGAATCATTATTCCCTTTTTCTGATATGTATTATCATTTGCAGCTGTATCCCAGTACAATTCTCACATCAGCATGGCAGCAGAGTTTTAAACCATATGCTCAGGCAGTTCCGTCTCAGACGGATAACACTTCCTCAAATTTGTCTCGCCCAATCTATTCCCCAGATCAGACCTTCCAGGAACGTTCGGTATCATCTGCCGATCATATACAACTTGCTGCAGTTTCTACAGATGCAGACTTTTCGCCTCCTACAGATGCAGTTTCTCCAAATTTGGTTCACGATGCACCGTCTCATACAGAAACTGATTCCCTTTTCACTCCTCACGATTTTCCGCCGTTGACAACCCCAACTAGTTCTGCTCCTACCTTGTCGGCTCTTGAAGTCCCGTGTGTGTCTACTGTCTCTGAGATGGTGCGTTCTGGGTGTACGGCGGACATCGATTCCGTTCCTATAGGCAACAGCACATCTTCTCAGTTGAACAGACCAGACACATGTCCAAGGACTTCCCCCACTCGTTTAAATGTCTCCACATCTGCTTCCTCTGAATTCGAAACAGGGCAACAACGTCAAATGATTACTCGCTCACAAGCAGGCATCATTAAACCAAATCCTCGATATGCTCTTCTCACCCAAAAAGTTGCTTTCCCTGAGCCTAACACAGTGACAGAAGCTCTTAACCATCCGGGATGGCACAATGCTATGAATGAGGAATATGGGAATTGTACTGAAGTACATACTTGGTCTTTAGTGCCTTTTACTCCGGATATGCATGTCTTAGGAAGTAAATGGGTATTTCGAACAAAGCTCAATGCGGATGGCACATTAGAAAAGCTTAAGGCTCGTCTTGTTGCGCAAGGGTTTAATCAAGAGGAAGGGATTGATTACCTGGAAACTTACAGTCCCGTGATAAGAACCGCCACTGTAAGACTCGTTCTGCATGTTGCTACTGTGATGCAGTGGGATATCAAACAAATGGATGTCAAAAATGCGTTTCTTCATGGCGAACTTACCGAAACCGTCTACATGAAGCAACCGGCGGGATTTGTTGATAAAAAAAAACCTGACTATGTGTGTCATCTTCACAAATCCTTATATGGTTTAAAACAATCTCCACGGGCTTGGTTCGACAAGTTCAGCAATTATCTTTTGGAATTTGGGTTCATATGCAGCATTAAAGATCCGTCGTTGTTTGTCTACTCGAAAGAAAAGGATGTGATCATGCTCCTTCTCTATGTAGATGACATGATTCTTACTGGGAACAACTCCTCTGCAATGTCTAAGCTGCTTGAAGATCTCAACAAACAATTTCGCATGAAAGATCTCGGACAGATGCACTATTTTTTGGGTATTCAAGCAAAGTTTCACGACAACAGTTTGTTTCTATGTCAACAAAGATACGCTGAGGACCTTCTGGCGGTAGCTGGTATGGATGACTGCTCTCCTATCGCTACTCCCTTGCCGCTGCAACTCAATAAAGTCATAGCTCAGGATCCAGCTTTTCCGAATCCAACTTATTTTAGGAGTTTAGCCGGGAAGCTGCAGTATTTGACATTGACAAGGCCAGATTTACAATATGCCGTCAACTATGTATGTCGAAAGATGCACTCTCCATCAACTTCAGACTACAATCTTCTCAAGAGAATTTTACGATATATGAAAGGAACCATCACTATGGGTATAAATTTCTCAAAGGACACTGATTTTACACTACGCGCATATAGCGATAGTGATTGGGCTGGATGCCCTCATACCAGACGTTCCACTGGAGGATTTTGCACGTTTCTCGGCTCTAACATCATCTCGTGGTCCTCTCTGAAACAGCCGACCGTCTCTCGCAGCTCTACCGAAGCAGAGTACAGATCTCTATCCGAAACAGCTACGGAATTAACCTGGATCTGCTCCGTTTTACGAGAGCTAGGAGTCCCACTACAGGTAACTCCGGAACTCTACTGTGATAATCTATCCTCTGTCCAGCTGACAGCCAATCCTGCATTTCACAAAAGATTCAAACACTTTGAGCTTGACTATCATTATGTAAGAGAACGAGTAGCTCTCGGTTCGCTTGTCGTCAAACATGTTCCGGCTCATCTCCAATTGGCTGACATCTTCACCAAATCACTCCCGTTTGAAGCTTTCAGCAATTTGCGTTTCAAACTTGGTGTAGATGTACCACCCACACCAAGTTTGAGGGGGACTATCAACGTTATGAGCAAAACAGAGCAACAAGGACCAAAGGAGATGAGTCAAAATTACGATGGGTTGAAAGGAAAAGCAAAGTTGGGCCAAAACAATTATTCAAAGCCCAAAAATAATTCTCTCATATCGCAAATGCACAGTACGACAAAGTTGAATCAGATCAAGTTGGCAAACAGGTTTTCAGTTCTTGAATCTCTTGAGACAGCCTGAGGAAGACACTTGTCCAATCACTTAGGGTTTCACAGCTTACTTGCTTTCTTGTATAAATTAAGAACGAGTAATCTGTAGAAACCTAAGGCTGAAAATAATAAGAAAAGAACTGTTCATCTTCTCCTTCACGAATATCTGGTTTTGAGAAACTCCTTCAATCTATACTTCTCCTTCGTAAAACTAGATATTTTGCATTTTTTAGATATACAATATATAATTTGTTATGTTTGCAATATTTAATAGGGGTAAACCGTCACTAAATGAAAACATTGTATTGTTTTAGTATTAACATTTTACAAAAACTAGAAAAATAAATAATACTTAGTGTATTGTAAATGCGTTCATTTTTCAGTAGTATCTATTTACAATACTGTACGAATCAAAGATGTATAATTTACGTATTAGTAACAAAAAAAACGTCTTTTTAAAAAAGAAAATATTATTTAATTTTTTAGAATTTGGAAAGTATTAAATCACAAATTATGTTTTGATGCAAATATCTCTATTTAATATATTTTATGTTATAAACATAATATCAAATACATTTTTACTATATCTATACATTTTAGTTATTTCATTTATTTTGAATTAGTTTAATAGAAATTAACGAATTGGTTTGGAGTAGAGATGAAGAAACATGTATAGAATTTACAATAATTAAAGAATTTATTTTAAACATACGCATATTGCTAGCATAGAAACATGGGAGAATTGCTGAAAATAACTTAAATTTTGGTTTTTTCAGCAAAACTAGACCTCTATTTGAGTTAAAGCAAAAGTAACATGTAGGGGTAGTGAAATTACAGTTACCTTCTCAATGACTAAACCAAAATCCAGAACGTGTTTTTACGATTATAACCCTGAAACACAGGTAGACTTCATATAGAAGTCTACATGAAGTCTGCTCTGTAATTAAATTTATATTTAAATAATAAAAAATAATATTATGTTATAAAATGATGAGGTTTTAAAATTTTATTATACTAAGTTATGATGTTTTAAAAATCAAAAATTCATAAAATTTGATCAAATTAACCAAGAAAATAATTTATAGGTTATAGTTGAATTATGAGTAGATTTCATATAGAAGTCTGTTAAACCGAAATCTATTGAAATAAATTTACCTAACCAAAATTGAACCAAAGTATTTAACTTAACCATTGTAATTTTACGGACATATAAATTATGTTTTTTCACCGACAAAATATTTAGTTCGGTAAAATAGAAGAAAAAAACCTAGCGGCGATTGGCGATTTCATCTTTCTCTTGCTCGCCGGCGTATTTTCCGCTGTCTAACTCCGGTAAGCCGTCGTTCCTCCTTCCTCTCTTCGTCGTTCCTCCTTCCTCTCCTACTCCTCCCGTCGTTCTTTCTTAGTCATCTATTACGTTTACAAAATTAGGGTTTTTTCAGATCTGTCGCCGCGGCGGTTTGCTTCTTCTGGATTACTTCCTCCGCGAAACGGTAGGCCTTTGTTCCTCTCTTTCACCTCTATACCGAGTATCGCCGGACATTTTCGTTCACTTATTGGGTTCACTCTTTCAGATCTGTTGCAGCCTCCGATTTCTACTTCGTCGCAGCCAAGTTTCCTGTTTCCTTCGCCGCGATAAGGTAACCCCTTCTTCCTCCGTCTTTCAGTTGTTTTTCGTGTTCTTTTATTTAAAAATTGGGTTTTTTATATATATTGCCGACGCCGTATATTCTATCTTGTCGGCGGATTTTTCGTTGGCAGTTGTTAAGCCGTCGACGCTTTCTGCCGTAGAACTGTTGGTAGACTTCGTCTGACACGTAATGACTTCTTTCAAAACTATGTAAACTTCTTTCAAAACTATGTAGACTTCATTGGTAAACTTTTTATTCAAACTTGTGGCCATTCGTAGATTTCTTTCAAAATTGTGTAGATTTTTTTCAAAATTCTGTAGACTTCTTTTAAAATTCTGTAGACTTCTTTCAAAATTCTGTAGACTTCATTAGTAGATTTCTTAAAAAATTCGGTAGACTTTTTTAGTAGACTTTTTATTCAAACCTGGCGGTCATTTGTAGACTTCTTTCAAAATTCTGTAGACTTCATTAGTAAACTTTTTTGTATGCACTAGTTATCATGTTCTTATTCAGACCTATTTATTTTTTTGTACGTTTTGTTAATTGTTCTCTACTGTTTTGAAGTTATATCCTATCAGAGAATGGATGCCCCAGAATTTTCACTTCGGTGGTACATTAAAGGCCATGAGCCCATGGCCATGTCCTTTAAGAGCATAAGCTACTACGCTGATAACACACGGTTGATTCCTGCACTCCACAGAGCACTGCAAAAAGATGAAGTTTGGGATGAGCTCTATGAGTCAAAATTGGGTGTTATTTTAAAGTTCGGCAGACTTGAGTTTGGCTGGGCATCGAGGCTGGTTCACTATATGCTCTCTTTTCAGTTAGTCTACGAGAAGAAGTACGAGATTTGGAGTCTAGTTCGTGAAAACCTAGTGAGGTTTTCATTGCTTGAGTTTAAGCATCTTACAGGACTAAACTGCGAGTACATAGAGGATCTAACATGTCCAAAGGTTGAGGTTACTGATGAGATGCGTGAATTCTGGGAGAAAATAGGAGTGATTGAAGATGTTGGTCCAAGCACTGATAATATAATAGATGCATGTTCGAATTATTCGGCATGGTCTAGGGAGGATAGGTTGAGGTTGGGATATCTAGGCATCTACGCTGGCTTCATTGTAGCCGTAAAGAGCAGTACACCTACACTGGTTGAAATGGCTAGACTTGTGATGGATTTAGAAGCTTTTGAAAACTATCCTTGGGGGAGGGTAGCGTTTAAGAATCTGATAGGGTCTGTGAAAGAAAAAGTGGATATCAACAATACTATCACCCTCGAAAGGTTTGTGCATGTTCTCCAAGTGTGGATCTACTATGCTCTACCTGATTTTGCTTCTGAGTATGTTTTTTCATTGCCTAATAACCCAACTCCACCGCTGCTGGCTTACAAATGATTGGGTTATTAGGGAGATCGTTTGTTTCCTATCAAATTCTTAAACGCTACCTTCCCCCAAGGATAGTTTTCAAAAGCTTCTAAATCCATCACTAGTCTAGCCATTTCAATCAGTGTAGGTGTACTGGTCTTTACGGCTACAATGAAGCCAGCGTAGATACCTAGATATCCCAACCTCAACCTATCCTTCCTAGACCATGCCGAACAATTCGAACATGTATCTATTATATTATCAGTGCTTGGACCAACATCTTCAACCACTCCCATTTTCTTCCAGAATTCACACATCTCATTAGTAACCTTAACCTTTGAAGATGTTAGATCATCTACGTACTCGCAGTTCAGTCCTGTAAGATGTTCAAACTCAAGCAATGAAAACCCAGTGAGGTTTTCACGAACTAGACTTCAAATCTCGTACTTCTTCTTGCAGACTAACTGAAAAGAAAGCATATAGGGAACCAGCCTCGATGCCCAGCCAAACTCAAGTTTGCCGAGCTTTAAAATAACACCCAATTTCGACTCATGGAGCTCATCCCAAACTCTATCTTTTTGCAGTACTCCGTGGAGTGCAGGAATCAACCGTGTGTTATCAGCGTAGTAGCCTATGATCTTCACCCATGACCTTAGTGTACCACCGACGTGGGAATTCCGGGGCATCCATTCTCTGATAGGATATAATTTCAAAACAGTAGAGAAGCATTAACAAAACGTCCAAAAAATTAAATAGGTCTCAATAAAAAAAGGCTAACTAGTGCATACGAAAAAATCTACTAATGAAGTTTACAGAATTTTGAAAGAAATCTACGAATGGCCACCAGGTTTGAATAAGAACTACTAAAAAAGTCTACCGAATTTTTAAAGAAGTCTACTAATGAAGTCTACATAATTTTGAAATAAGTCTACAGAGTTTTAAAAGAAGTCTACGAATGGCCACCAGTTTGAATAAAAAGTCTACCAATGAAGTCTACCTAGTTTTGAAAGAAGTCTACGAAGAAGTACTTACGTGTCAGACGAAGTCTACCAACAGTCCTACGGCAGAGAGCGTCGACGGCTAAACGGCTGCCAACGAGAGATCCGACGACAAGGTAGAATATACGGCGACGGCAACATATATAAAAAACCCAAATTTTTAGATAAAGGAACACAAAAAAACAACTGAAAGACGGAGGAAGAAGGGGTTACCTTATCGCGGCGAAGGAAACAGGAAACTTGGATGCGACGAAGTAGAAATCAGAGGCCGCAACAGATATGAAAGAGTGAACCCAATAAGTGAACGAAAATGTCTGGCGATACTCGGTATAGAGGTGAAAGAGAGGAACGAAGGCCTACCGTTTCGCGGAGGAAGTAATCCAGAAGAGGCAAACCGCTGCGGCGACATATCTGGAAAAAACCCTAATTTTGTAAACGCAATAGACGACTAAGAAAGAACGACGGGAGGAGTATGAGAGGATGGAGGAACGACGAAGAGAGGAGAAGGAGAAAACGTCTTACCGGAGTTAGGCAGCGGAAAATACGCCGGCGAGCAATAGAAAGATGAAATCGCCAATCGCCCCTAGGTTTTTTTCTCTTTTTTTACCGAACTAAATATTTTGTCGGTGAAAAAACATAATTTATATGTCCGTAAAATTGCAATGGTTAGGTTAAATACTTTGGTTAGGTAAATTTATTTCAATAGATTTCGGTTTAGCAGACTTATATATGAAATCTACTCATAATTCAACTATAATCTATAAATTATTTCCTTGGTTAATCTGATCAAATTTTATGAATTTTTGATTTTTAAAACATCATAACTTAGTATAATAAATTTTTAAAACCTCATAATTTTATAACATAATATTTTTTATTATTTAAATATATAATTTAATTACAGAGCATATTTCATGAGAATCGTAAAAACACGTACTAGGTTTTTGTTTAGTCATTAAGGAGGTAATTGTAATTTCACTACCCATGTATATTACTTTTGCTTTAACTCAAATAAGGGGTCTAATTTTGCTGAAAAAACCAAATTTTATGTTATTTTCACCAATTCCCCGAATTAGTTATGATCGCATATATATAAATAATCCCTTTATATATATTTGTTTTAATTGAATTTTTTGTTGGAATGATATTATTTTTCTTTGTTCATTATAATTTAAGGTTGACGTTTCTAACCAAAAAAAGTTTAAGTTTGACATTTTAAGTATGTATCACATTTAAAAAATAAATATTGTAAAGATCAAATTTGCAAAGTATATATACCCAAATTTATAGCTTTTGATGATGATACTCGCGTGCGTGAATGCATATGCATTGCAGGATGACGATGGACTAGGTGGAAGGAGAAAGAAGAAGGGAATAACGGAGAGGATTAAGGAGAAGCTGCCATGTCATCATGGGTCCCACCAGACTTCTGGCACCACCACGGCTTATGATACTACCGGCACTGGCGCCGTTCACCACGAGAAGAAAGGCATGATGGAGAAGATCATGGACAAGCTTCCCGGTGGTCATTATTAGATTCAAGTTGCTTCCGTGTACTTCGGTAATTTGTATTGTGTAATACTATAATGACGTGCCTTTGTAAGACGCGTTACGCGTAAATGGTCCTTGCATGTGTAGACTAAACTAATGTTGAGTTACTTTTTGGGATCACATTGCAAAGGAAACTAGTAGTTGCAAGAAACAACCAAGTAAAGGCTCATTTCAACTTTAAGGACATTTTATCTGTTTGTACTCAAAAAGGAAAGCCATGTTTGGTTGTAACAATTGTTGTTACAAAGTTGCATCTTTGACGTTTGAAGAAGCATTTTTGACGATTAGAGTTTGCATATAAAGCCTTAATTTGTTTTCACTATATATAAATTAGGTGCTTATGGTATTAGGGAGAGAGAGACCAGTGAGACCAGTGAGACACGTTTTTTACAAGAGTTATAGTGAAAAGAGAGAAGACTTGTAAGTATAAGTTAGTTCTGAGTTTTCTCTAGCACATGAACTCGTTAACGTTATGTATGTGCTCCTCTTTCTTTATATCTTGCATCCTTTCTCCTTCATTCTCGTTGTTCTGCAATCTCTACAACTTTCTGTGTTACATAGCGGATCCCTAGTGTTACTCTGTTTCTTTGCATCATCTTGGTTTCACGGTCAAATTCTTTTAGATCTTGGTTTGTTTGGTTTTTCCCAAGGAAAGTCTGACACCTTTGGGATTAGGAAAACTTAACAAAAGTGGATCCAAATTAAGACAGTTAGCGTGCGCAATTGGTTATTTACCAGTCTCGAATCAGCACCCGCCCCTTTTGTAGTAACAAAGGCAATGGACGTTTTCTTCTCTCAACACAAAGAAAGACAAAAAGACAAAAAGACAAAAAAGAAAAAGGACAAGTTGACGTTTATCTTGTAATCAACGTAGTGCCTAGGCAGCCTAACAAAGCAATTGAACCAACATACTTTTTTTTTTTTTTTTTTTTTTTTTTGGTAAAAAAACCAACATACTTACTATATCCATACACTACATGCATAGTTTTTGTCGACGTGCAATTCCAAATAACGCTTTTGGGTGGTACTTAATTCAAATTCTAAGACAGTTAAAGATGAACATTTTATGGGATATATGAAATGATAATTAGAAAACTTAGAACATGGCACAATATATAGAAGTAAAAAAGCTTATATTCAAACAAACACTCACATTTGATGTGTCCATCTAACTGTCTTAAAAGCTAAGTTTAGGTAAACTATCAAACAAATTAAGCATTCCTCTATAAATTAAATGAAACCATGCATGCATTCATCACTCTCACAATAATCATAAGAATCCCAAAGTGAATAAAGAATCAAATGGCAAAATCAATGATGTGCGTTGTTCTCACTGAAATCTCCCTCGTTGCCTTGTTTCATATTTGTTTTTGTTCTCAGACCAACGAATGCACGAGCACCGCCTCTCTATCCCCACAGTTTTACGACAACCCGTGCCCAAAAGCTCAAGCAATCGTTCAATCATTTGTCGCCAAAGCATACTCCAACGACCCTCGCATGGCTGCCTCATTGCCTAGGCTTCATTTCCATGACTGTTTCGTCAATGTTTGACAAAATCTAATCTCTTTTTAAAACTTAATGTTTGATATGATGAATATATGGATAATTATTATATTTTTTTTTGCTAAAAATATATGGATATTCAGTCTTAATCTATGGATCTTGCTTGCTTTTTGGGTGGTGCAGGGATGTGATGCTTCAGTATTATTGGACAATAGCGGCACCATGGAAAGCGAGAAACGATCAGACTCAAACCAAGACTCTACTCGAGGATTCGAAGTCATCGACAATATCAAGTCTGCCTTGGAAAATGAATGTCCTCAAACAGTTTCTTGCGCTGAAATTTTGACTCTCGTCGCTAGAGACACCACTGTTATTGTAAGTCAATTCTCGTAACACAAGAAGACAATCATTGGAATTAATAAATGTTACTGAAGCTCGTTATAAATTAATTCAATTTATATACAGACTGGTGGACCGAGTTGGGAAGTAGATTTAGGAAGAAGAGACGCAAGAGAGGCAAGCTTGATTGGCTCCAACAACATTCCTATTTCCTACTCCACGTTTGATCAGACCCTTGTCACCAAGTTCAACGTTCAAGGACTCGATCTCACTGCTCTCTTAGGTAACATACTAGTACTTAATACATTTAATGAGTTTATGTTTTCCAAAGTTAAATTTCGATCAATTTTTAAGGGAACATCAATTAAATTTGCTAGATTTAAAAAAAAAAAAAAATAAGCTAATTCTTCTAAGCATAAAAGATACAATTTCCGAGTTTTTGGAGATTGTATTCAATCTAGTATTTGCCATTTGGAATAATTTGTATTAAAATCACAAATCTCATGTTATTCACACATGATTTTTAAAAAAATCTCATCTTATTGAACTATTGATTTGTAAATGAATCTTCAAATCCAATGTTATTAGAAATATTTTAAGTAGTAGGTTTTACGAGATTTCTAGTGATTTGAAAATGTTTTGGTGGAGTTTCTTAGCTAAAAAAAAAAAAATCCAAATCTCATAATTTTAGGTAAAATTATTTCATATAATTTTTAAAAAAAATCATAACAACTTACCTAATTCACTCAAATTATCTAAAAACTTACTAAAACTCAATCTTTCCAAATCTTCCTAAATATTAGATTGAATACACTCCTTTATAGTTTAGCTTTAGGATTTAGGGTTAATACTATTTTGTTAATTTAAAGTTTTAAACAAAAAATAGCATGTTTTTTTCTCTTTTTAGCATCAATATTCAATTCTATTTAGAAAAAGATAAGAAAGAAATTCTGAATGCATAGAAATAGAAATCATTTTTATTTTGATCCGATCAAACAAAATAGGGACAGTCAAGTGAAATCCAATCCACGAAATAATTTGCACAATCATAACTTATTGCCAACAATATATTGCACGAACCAACATGGCAAATATCCGGAGGATATGCCGGAGAGTTAACCATGTAGACGTCTAACAAATAACAAACACTGAAATATTATATCTTTTTTACATTATTAGGCATCATTGATTACGATCACTCTCGGGTTTTATTCTCCGATACACATTACTACATTAGTAGTTTTACATCATGCAACTATAAGGCCATCCTTGGTAAAACAAAAAACAAAAAAACTATAAGGCCATAAAACGGCAAGATTTTACACTTTTGTGTGCCCTAACTTGTTTAAGAAGGAGAGAATCTCTTGAGAGACTTGTTCAGACTTCTCTTGCTGGATAAAATGATGACCATCCTCAATAACAACAATCTCAAGATTAGGCACAAGACTCTTGAACATCTCTCCTTTTACATACTCCATTTTGCCATGCGGTCCTTCATTTCCGATATCTTTGTTTCCCATAATAAATTTTGTCGGAACAACGATTTTGGAGTCTTGCCACGGTGCCAATATCTCCCAATTCCTGAAATTTCTCACTTCAATACCTATAATTAAAACATAAAGACTCAGAGAGAGGGAGAGGGAGAGAGATGACACTTACAGATCCATGGCTCTGTAGTAATTCAAAGGCCCAGTGAACCCAGATCTTTGAAACTTGTCTGCATACACCTGAATCTCCTCTTCGGTTATCCAATCTGGAATCGTCGATGGAATCTCAAGATCATCGATGATCTCGGTATAAGGAGGAGCCACCAAGTAATCTGTTCTCGTTGTTAGCAAGAACTTCTTCATAACCGTCAAGAATTCATGTTTTGCAAATGCAGCCTCAGCTCTTCCGGGTTTCTTGTGAAACACGAAATTGAATCAAGGACGACAAACGATTACTATAAAAAGTAACACCATAAATCTAGAAAGTAATTTTGGGTTTTACCTGAAACTGAGAGATGTATAACCCATCTCCAAAACTTTTAAAAAACTCGGAAGGTTTGAGTTTTGGATCTCTTGGAAAATATGGAACAGAGAGACTTATGAAACCTTTGACTCTGTCTGGTCTAAACAAGCACAGAGACCAACCTATTGTTGCTCCCCAGTCATGCCCGGCCACAAAAGCCTAAACATTTTTTTTGTTAAAACAATAGAAGGTAATTAATCAAGAAATAAATGAGAAGGGTTAATTGGGTTGAATTTCAACTAATATTTTAGAAACTCGTTGAAAATAACAAGATTTGTCCTCGTATTTGAGTATTTGTATTTTTTTTTCCAAAAACATTTTAAAATTGGTTTCGTATGAAATCAAATATTGAACAACACGAGATTCAGATGATGAGATATCAGTTAAAAAAATTCAGATGATGAGAGATCAGTTTAAAAAATTCAGATGATGAGAGATCAGTTTCACCTGAGCGGTGCCGTAGTGATCGAGTAAACCGATGACGTCAGCGACAAGGTGGCTCACTGTGTAAGACTCGTGGCTCGGAGGAGAATCGGAGTCAGCGTAGCCTCTGAGATCTGGAGCGACGACGTGGTAGCCATGGCTCGACAAGAAATCGATCTGGTGACGCCACGAGAACCATGTCTCAGGGAAGCCATGAAGTAGCAGAACCAAAGGCCCGTCGTCGTCTCCTTTCTCAGCCACGTTTAGCCAAACCCCGTTGCTCTTGATCCTCTGTTCACTCACTTCGCTCGTCATGATTCTTGACAGATGTGAGAGAGAGAGAGAGAGAGAGAAAGAGAAAGAGAAAGAAAGTGGATAAATCAGCGACCAAGAAGACTTTTGTAACAAAAGTTGAGATTTGGGAGATGAAAACAATGGGTACACGTGGCAGAGAAAGCCTCTAGTAAGGTTACACGTATTGTCTTGATTCAGACAGAAATCTTGAATGTTTCAGTCTCTTTGAGGTGCCGTGAATAAAAGAATGTCAACGAAGACGGAAACGGCAAATTAAAATTTTATAGATACATGTATGGTATATATACGTCAATATATATACATATATATAAATATTACAATATATTTAATTTTATATTTGTGCTAATTCTATACTTTTATAAAAAAAATGTATCATTTAACTCACAAATAGTATAGTAAATAGTAAATTAATTAATTTTTTCAATTAAAAGGATGATAAAACTTGAAAACTAAAATCATGTTTCAATTGTTCGTTTAACCTAATGGCTTGACGTTTTGGAGCCGTCCCCAAGCCGTCCCCAAGTTGTTCCCGTCCCGAAACATTTCCGGTACGTGAGACGACTACATATAGAAGTACCCATGCTTCATAGCTTTCAGGTTTGCGAAACTTATCATATGCACCCAGTGACGTGCGAAGGTTTATAGGAGTTTAAGGCAAATTTTAAAAATGGGACTTTTTAATAAAAATATAATTTAATTTAAAAAACATATAAAATATTCAAAAACAAAATTTTAATCTAAAAAAACTAAGACATAATATTTCTTCCTTTTTTTTCAATAAACTCTTTTACCAAAGTCTCGTAATCGAGGTTCCTAACCATTTCTCTTTCTATAGATATGATAGCTAGACCATTCAATCTTTCTTGTGACATAGTTGATCGCAAATAAGACTTTATCAACTTTAACTTTGAAAAACTTCTTTCAGCAGAAGCAACTGAAATTAGAATCGTCAGCAATATCTAATAAGCAATCCATGAGTTTGGATAACACTCTTCCATTCCTTTCAAATAATTCAACAGTTCAACGGGTCTCTTGTACTCTTTTGGCAAAGACTCTTTTATGTGAGTTCAAAAAACAAATCAACCTAAACAAATCTCAGTCAATTTCCTAAACAAATTCCCCCAATGTAATTTACAAAAGTTGAATTTATAGTGTTGATTGGATATTGGCGTACCTGTTGGATTTTTTCCTATTCTGAATTTGGAGAAGACGATAATTATAAGAAGACGTACATGTTGGATGTCGCAAGGCCAGAGGAAGAAGACGATAATTATAAGAAACTTGGGATTTTGATTGATCTCAGATTTCATATTTGATTTATAGACTTTAATTCATTCCTTTTCCATTTAGAATCCCGATTTTTAGGTTGAAAACAAATTTCCTTTTTAGAATCTCAATTTTCCTTTTTTTTTTCCTTTCTCGTCCCAAAAAAAAAAACGTTTATAAAAAAAGGACGTCGGCTGGTTTCGAACTCGGAAACCTAGGAACAGAAATCAGTTGCTAACCACTCTGTTACATCACACACATTGCAAAAATGGGGACTCTAAAATATTTATATAATTCGGGGGCTTGAGGCAAAATCCTTTTTCATTACACTGTAGGCACGACTCTGTATGCACCACCTATTGTTAGCACCAAGGAATGAGGTGGTTGCACACAAAATCAATGTGCAACACAAGATATCTGATTTGACACGTAAAGTTAAAACAAAGCGTGTGTGACGTGGCGAAAGATTACTGGAGCTGAAGAGACAAGATGTATCTGAATCGAGAATCTCAAATCTAAGAAAAAGGAAGATTTTGAGATACACAAATTGGAAGCAAATATTCTCTATGACGTGTGTTGGAGAATATTTAAGGCGGAGGAGCCGCTAGACTTTCGGTATCCAAAAACAAAGACGTCGCGTGGTACGTGCTCAAAGGGTTTTGGTGAGAGAACAAAGAGTCATTGTGAGAACAGAGAGTTCTTGTATTGGTTGAGATTTAGAACGGGTGAACAAGAGTGTTTAAGGGTTCTTGGGTAGATTAGAAATTGGTCAGTGGCAAGTCAAGTTGTGACGTTGCGTAAATCTGATTAAATAACTTGTAAAAAGTGTGTTTAAGTGATTTATAATAAAGCAAATAGAGAATTTGCAGAATCTGTCCAATCGTTCTTTGTTGTCTTTGTGCTCTTGGTTTTACAATTGGTATCAGAGTGGGACACCTAGCCGAAGGAGTACGCTTCGAACACAGGTGAGATCCTGAGAAGAACATGGAGACAATAGTCGTTCGACGAACTCTTATGCTCGATGAGAACAATTTTGGTCACTGGAAGGTGCGTATGAAGCAGAGAATCAGGTCGATCGACGAGGATGCGTGGACTGCTGTGGAAATTGGTTGGGAATAACCATATGTTCTTGATAAAGCAGGAGAAAATAAGCCTGAACCAAAGGATAAATGGACTGAAGCGGATAAAGAGGCATCGAAATTCAATTCTAAGGCAATCAGTGAGATTTTTGCAGCTATTGAACTTGACAAGTTCAAACTGGTTCAAGGTTGTGTCGCTGCTAAGGATGCTTGAGAAGTGTTGGTTAATTTCTATGAAGGAACATCTAGTGTCAAGAGAACAAGGATAGATCATCTAGCGTCTCAGTTTGAAAATCTTCGAATGGGAAGTGACGAATCCATCTCAAGTTTTGGATCCAAACTCAGCTCTATAGCGAATGAAGCATCAATGCTTGGAAAAACTTATAAGGATAAGAAACTGGTCAAAAAGATGTTGAGATTCCTACCTCCAAAGTATGGAGCTCAAAAGGTTGTTCTAAAGATGGCTATGAACACCGATGACATGAAATTCTCTCAGTTGCTGGGAATGTTGAAAGCTGAGGAGATGGAGGCAGATGTAGACCAACCTAAAATTGTCAAAGATTTAGCGTTTACTGCGAATAAGAAATCAGATCCGATGCAGAAGATGAAAGAAGCTATGAACAAGAAATTTGATGAAAATATGGGAATGATGGCCAGAAATTTCAAGAAGGCGCTGAAGAGAATTGAAAAGGGCCAAGAAGGTGGAAAAACGAGCAGGAGAAGCGACATACACTGTCACGAATGTGAAGGATATGGGCATTTCAAATCAGATTGTCCACTCGCAAAAATCAGAGAACTCAAGTGTCATGAGTGCAAGGGATTTGGTCATGTAAAGAGTGAATGTCCGAGTCTACATAAGAAGCATGACAGGTTATTCTTGAGCTTCAGCGAAACTGAGTCTGAAGAGAGCGATGAGAAAGGTGGCGTGCTGAACTTTGTGGCATTTGTAGGCGAGAAATCAGATGAAGAATATGATGCTGAATCAGAATCCGATGACGATGTTGAATTTGATGCAAAGGCTGAATATCGATCATTGTATGACAACTGGGTGAAACTGAGTCATGAAAACCTGCGCTTGTTGAAAGATAAAGCGATTTTGGAAGCAAAAATCAACATTCTTGAGCTTGAAAGAAAACCAATGAAGGAGAGTTTCGATGGTAGTATAGCAGATGCAGCAGGTGTGTTACACACAATTTCATATGTGTCACACGCAGAATCGAATCCAAAGGAGACAAAACATGAAATTGCAGGTGGCCTCAAAGAGTCTGCTAATTCTGAAAAGAAAGACGAGCCAGAAAAGGAGAAAGCTGAAGTGTTGAAGGATGAAGCAATTGATGTTGGGGTTTCTGATGATGATGAGAATTTAGAAAATGAGAGCTTAAAAGTTTTGGAATTGGAAGTCAAAATGGTTAAAATGCAGGAATTGCTTGCTCAAGAGAAAGATAAGAGCAGGAGTGTTGAACATGATTTGTCTGAGAATTACAAGAAAATCATAATGTTGAACAATGGAACTGACAAGCAGAATTGGGGACTGGGTTTAACGGTCGCTATCAGCCAAGTCAAAGGTATGTGGAACCAAGTTATCAAAACATGAATAACTTTTTTCAAGGTAAACACGATAGGGAAAAGGAAGGCAAAAACATCCAGGTGGAAATGAGAAAGATCGATATTCCAACACCCCAGAGGATGACACCAAAGAGAGAAGTCATCAAGCCAAGAAAAGCTTGTTATTTTTGCGAGAAAAGTGGGCATATCAAGAGGAACTGTTTTGAGCTAAAGAAGAAAATCATGGAGGCTTGGAGAAACAACAACTGCCACATCGAGAGAAGGTGCTTTGGAAAGGTGTGGATAGCTAAGAAGCACTTGTACTCAAGACAATCAAGGGAGAATAAGATCACAGTGATGTAGAGAACACAAGCACGTGAAACTGAAAAAACTGCAGACATGTGTGTTGCACAACCAGAGATTGTGTGCAATATGGTCCTTCCAGAGATGGATGAAACTCACGAGGAAATTCATGAAACAAGAGATGAACATGCATTTGGAAAGGATGGCTGTGAACCAATAAATCTGGTGACAAGGTTCAAGATACAAACAAACCAGGAAGCCAGAACCCCAATGAGTACCACTGCCAAGTTTTCAAGAAACACAGAAGGAATAAATGTTGATGAAAGATTTCCTTGTGCTGTTCGTGTTAATTTTCTCTGAGAGTGCACTCAAGCAGGGGGAGAATAGGAGGACTGGGCGAATCCAGACGGCGTAGGAGGAGAAGATAGAGGATGAGGATGCAAGAAGCTTGAGGTGTCACACTCAGACAAAAAGGGAGAGATTGTTAGCACCAAGGAATGAGGTGGTTGCACACAAAATCAATGTGCAACACAAGATATCTGATTTGACACGTAAAGTTAAAACAAAGCGTGTGTGACGTGGCGAAAGATTATTGGAGCTGAAGATACAAGATGTATCTGAATCGAGAATCAAGAATCTCAAATCTAAGAAAAAGGAAGATTTGGAGATATCACAAATTGGAAGCAAATATTCTCTATGACGTGTGTTGGAGAATATTTAAGGCGGAGGAGCCGCTAGACTTTCGGTATCCAAAAACAGAGACGTCGCGTGGTACGTGCTCAAAGGGTTTTTGATATGATTCCGGACACGGAGGTTCCTATCGAGGAACAAGACGAGGCATTCAACATTCCGGAAGGAGCAGTCACGCGATCAAAGGCGCGGAAGCTAGCCGATGCGGTTCGGAGCTTACTTGGCGATACCCGGATCAAGGAGGATCAAATCACGCAACCAGCTTTCACCATCCTATCTTCGAATTCTTCGTAAATTCGGCCGTTGCGTGAAACCCGTTGTACTCTTTTTCCTTTTGACGGTTTTGTACCCAAGGGGTTTTTCCGTCCTAAGGTTTTAACGAGGCAACGGGCTAACACCGTCTTTCGGTCCGTCTTTACCGAAGAATTCCGCGGGAAATTCTCACCGAATTTTCCCTCCTTTATTTTCGAATTTAAACTCCTTTTTCTTTTATTTTCTATTTAAAATAAATCATGTATTTTTGCATGTCTTTGCATGTTCTTTTACATGCAAGACCATGCAAGGTCTTTGTCTTTCCCTAGGAGAGTGATTAATGTGTTTTTCCTCTCCTATATATACTCTTGCTTCTCTTTGTATTTCAATCATCTTATTATCAATCAACTTACAAGTTTTTTTCTCTAGTTCTCTCTCGATTTCTTAGAAGGTTATTCTTAGAAATTCTTTTCGATTTATCAAAGAGTTCTCATCCCTCTTTGACGTAGTCATTCACTTGTTCGATCTTGTCCGATTCTTCTTGTGATAAGGGGATTAGAGAGTTTTTGAGTTCACACTCACGCTCTAACATCCTTATCCACGGATCCTCAAGTTTCGGATTCCACCGCCTCGTTTCTTTGTGTTCATCGTGAGATTGGGCTTAAGGAATTTCGGGTTTATTCCCACGCCTTAACATCTTTCTTCGTTGAATCCTTTGAAGTCAAGGATTATCCCTCTATCCGATCATCACTGTACCATAGAGCAAGCCGATCCTTTCCCGGTTCGTATCAAGTGGTATCAGAGACACTTGCTCAAAATCGGTGATATCAATTTCTATCTTTCATCTTTTCTTTTATTTAAATTTTTGCAATTTTCGTTTTTTTATTTAAAAACCAATTCAAAGAAAAAAAAAAAAATTTTGATCCTGTTTAGTTCATTTACATTTCCGCAATTCTAAAATTAAAATTCAAAAAAAAAAAAAAATAATTAATTTAGCACCATTTGTTTTCGAGAAAAATTCAGAATTTTAAAGATCATATTTTTGTTCTTTGATTTCTCTTGAAAAATTGTCATTCACTTCTTTGTTTCCTTTTCTTACGAGGTACCATGGACGAAGAAAGCGAACCCGCGACATCTCGGTCAAGGAGAACACGAGAGGCAGCCATGAACCAACAATTCGATGGCATCAAACAACCGAGAAGGCAAGCGAGACATCAAAAGGAAGAAGCAGCATATGATTGCCATAGACGTGATGGTAAATTGTCTTATGACAATCAAAGGAGTCTTAGAGGTGTGAGGAAAGGCAGAGAAGAACTCAGCTACAAATTTGGATTGCTCAAAAGGAGAGACGAGGAAACGACCGATCGATTCTCTCGGCCAAAATCCGAAAACTACTTGCAACGCTTAAGGGATGAGCAAAAGCATAGGATTTCCACTGAGGGATATCATATTCATCGACCAAGTGGCCATTCCCGACGTGTTGGTCGAGCCCCTCAGCCCTTATTCAATCCAAACGAAACTCAAGAGCCGAATCAAGAAGTAACTAAGATAAGTGTTGATCCATATCAAATAAATTCTGAAAATTTTGATTCTAGTATCATACACTTGTCTTTGCCAAAGGGAATTGATGCAGGTTCAAATGAGAAGCTTGAGGAATTGCTGGCCAAGGAATACCTCATCACGGATAAGGAGTTTGACTCCGCACCTATTTATGACGACTATGACGAGGAAGAAGAGCTTGAAACCGCGCCAATCTTTGACGAGTATGAAGAACATGCGGTTGATGGAGAGTTACTTGTAGCTAGGCATGATCTTCTTTCTCAAGATCAAAGGAAGGAAGAAAGCACTGACTTTGGGGACGCAAATTCAGAAGACAAAAGAATCGATCGATCTTTTGTTCCCGAGCACCAAAATTACTTACAACAAATGAGGGAACGTTTAAAACTTCGAATCTCTACTGAGGGAGTTGATTTTCATCAACCAAGTGGACCTTGTGGATGTTCTGGTCGAGGCAGAAATCAATTCGGACATGAGGATTTTATACTTCCTTCACAAATTCTCTCCGATGGCCTTATCGTCAAAATAAAGCCTACCGAGCCAAAGGAGTATCTAAATGACCGATTCTCTTCCACTGGAGGTAAGTTCACTCATCCAGTTCCTTATTTTAAAACTAATGGTTGTGTTGTTTCGTTATTAGGACATACAGGTTCTATCTTGTTTCACAAACCACGAATCGGATTCGATGGAGACCAATTCGGACGAGGAGAAGGAACGGAAGCTAAGGGTCTACTGAAATCTGTGCACAATGAATATTCTGACTTTGAAAACTATAGGAAGCACGAGCAACTTCAAATCCCAGCACAGATCATGTGCAAGACCTACAAGAAATGCTTGCAATGAGCAACCGTTGAGACAATTCCTTGTTGCATCCGAAAAGGTAAGGAAATTGTTGTACCTAATACAACGATTCAAAGGTATGTATTTCTTTTTGTCTCTGAATCTAAATTGCTGGAATATGAACACATCCAAGAACTTTATTTGTCAAGTATTGATTTTAAAGATGTGATTCATTATTTTGTGAAATTCGAGCATAAAAATATCTTTAGGCATGGAGGATTTCTTTTTGATAAAACGTGTGAAACAAAAATAAATGTTGTGCTTATGGATTTTGATAGAATCTCTAAGAGAACACAATGCATTTCATATCATGAATTTAGAGAAGTTTCATATGACTTGAAATCATTCATTAAGATGTTTGACGTGATCTACATTCTAATCTATAATCAACTCTTTGATGATCTAAATAATAAACCGTTTGCTGAAATAGAGAAGTATGCCTTTTGTGTGTTTGATCTTGTGTTTCAAGTTATTGTGGTGAAAGCACAGGGTATACATGACGAAGAGCTGAATTTTCATGCACCAAAAACGTGGCTTTACCATGAGTGGCTTAAGAAAATTGTTGTTCTTGAACCAATGGAGCGTTTGCAAAACAAACAACATCACGTGCAAGCAAACATTAAGGTGAATTCTTATGACATCAAAAAAGGTAAGGAAATTATTGTTGCCGATACAATAATTCAAAGGTATGATTTACTCTCTACTCTCAATGATAATTTGCTAGATGTAATTCAGTATTGTGAGAGATTTTTCTTTGGAAAGTTCGTCAAGCGAAAAGGTTTTCTATTTGATGAGAACAAATCATATGAGCGTAATTATGCTTTGAAAAATTATGTGTTGAATGATAAAATCTCTAAACATGCTACTACTTTGTTTTCGCCATTTGAAATTGTTTACGGCTTTAATCCGCTTACTCCACTTGATTTAACTCCTCTTCCTTTGAGTGAATTTGTGAGTTTGGACGGAAAGAAAAGAGCTGAAAAGGTAAAACAGATGCACGAAAAGGCGAAGGCGAACATCGAACACAAGACGGAACAATATGTCAAACACGCCAACAAGGGCCGAAAGAAAAGGACGTTCGAACCCGGCGACCTTGTTTGGATCTACTTACGAAAGGAGCGGTTCCCGGAAGAAAGAAACTCCAAGCTCAAGCCGAGAGTTGATGGACCGTTCACCATCGTAGAAAAGATCAACGACAACTCCTACAAACTTGATCTTCAAGGTAAGTATGCTGTTAGTTCAAGCTTCAATGTTGCTGACCTTATCCCTTTTCTTGCAGATAATTCGGATTTGAGGGCAAATCCTTTTCAAGAGGGAGGGGATGATATGATTCCGGACACGGAGGTTCCTATCGAGGAACAAGACGAGGCATTCAGCATTCCGGAAGGAGCAGTCACGCGATCAAAGGCGCGGAAGCTAGCCGATGCGGTTCGGAGCTTACTTGGCGATACCCGGATCAAGGAGGATCAAATCACGCAACCAGCTTTCACCATCCTATCTTCGAATTCTTCGTAAATTCGGCCGTTGCGTGAAACCCGTTGTACTCTTTTTCCTTTTGACGGTTTTGTACCCAAGGGGTTTTTCCGTCCTAAGGTTTTAACGAGGCAACGGGCTAACACCGTCTTTCGGTCCGTCTTTACCGAAGAATTCCGCGGGAAATTCTCACCGAATTTTCCCTTCTTTATTTTCGAATTTAAACTCCTTTTTCTTTTATTTTCTATTTAAAATAAATCATGTATTTTTGCATGTCTTTGCATGTTCTTTTACATGCAAGACCATGCAAGGTCTTTGTCTTTCCCTAGGAGAGTGATTAATGTGTTTTTCCTCTCCTATATATACTCTTGCTTCTCTTTGTATTTCAATCATCTTATTATCAATCAACTTACAAGTTTTTTTCTCTAGTTCTCTCTCGATTTCTTAGAAGGTTATTCTTAGAAATTCTTTTCGATTTATCAAAGAGTTCTCATCCCTCTTTGACGTAGTCATTCACTTGTTCGATCTTGTCCGATTCTTCTTGTGATAAGGGGATTAGAGAGTTTTCGAGTTCACACTCACGCTCTAACATCCTTATCCACGGATCCTCAAGTTTCGGATTCCACCGCCTCGTTTCTTTGTGTTCATCGTGAGATTGGGCTTAAGGAATTTCGGGTTTATTCCCACGCCTTAACATCTTTCTTCGTTGAATCCTTTGAAGTCAAGGATTATCCATCTATCCGATCATCACTGTACCATAGAGCAAGCCGATCCTTTCCCGGTTCGTATCAAGTGGTATCAGAGACACTTGCTCAAAATCGGTGATATCAATTTCTATCTTTCATCTTTTCTTTTATTTAAATTTTTGCAATTTTCGTTTTTTTATTTAAAAACCAATTCAAAGAAAAAAAAAAAAATTTTGATCCTGTTTAGTTCATTTACATTTCCGCAATTCTAAAATTAAAATTCAAAAAAAAATAATAATAATTAATTTAGCACCATTTGTTTTCGAGAAAAATTCAGAATTTTAAAGATCATATTTTTGTTCTTTGATTTCTCTTGAAAAATTGTCATTCACTTCTTTGTTTCCTTTTCTTACGAGGTACCATGGACGAAGAAAGCGAACCCGCGACATCTCGGTCAAGGAGAACACGAGAGGCAGCCATGAACCAACAATTCGATGGCATCAAACAACCGAGAAGGCAAGCGAGACATCAAAAGGAAGAAGCAGCATATGATTGCCATAGACGTGATGGTAAATTGTCTTATGACAATCAAAGGAGTCTTAGAGGTGTGAGGAAAGGCAGAGAAGAACTCAGCTACAAATTTGGATTGCTCAAAAGGAGAGACGAGGAAACGACCGATCGATTCTCTCGGCCAAAATCCGAAAACTACTTGCAACGCTTAAGGGATGAGCAAAAGCATAGGATTTCCACTGAGGGATATCATATTCATCGACCAAGTGGCCATTCCCGACGTGTTGGTCGAGCCCCTCAGCCCTTATTCAATCCAAACGAAACTCAAGAGCCGAATCAAGAAGTAACTAAGATAAGTGTTGATCCATATCAAATAAATTCTGAAAATTTTGATTCTAGTATCATACACTTGTCTTTGCCAAAGGGAATTGATGCAGGTTCAAATGAGAAGCTTGAGGAATTGCTGGCCAAGGAATACCTCATCACGGATAAGGAGTTTGACTCCGCACCTATTTATGACGACTATGACGAGGAAGAAGAGCTTGAAACCGCGCCAATCTTTGACGAGTATGAAGAACATGCGGTTGATGGAGAGTTACTTGTAGCTAGGCATGATCTTCTTTCTCAAGATCAAAGGAAGGAAGAAAGCACTGACTTTGGGGACGCAAATTCAGAAGACAAAAGAATCGATCGATCTTTTGTTCCCGAGCACCAAAATTACTTACAACAAATGAGGGAACGTTTAAAACTTCGAATCTCTACTGAGGGAGTTGATTTTCATCAACCAAGTGGACCTTGTGGATGTTCTGGTCGAGGCAGAAATCAATTCGGACATGAGGATTTTATACTTCCTTCACAAATTCTCTCTGATGGCCTTATCGTCAAAATAAAGCCTACCGAGCCAAAGGAGTATCTAAATGACCGATTCTCTTCCACTGGAGGTAAGTTCACTCATCCAGTTCCTTATTTTAAAACTAATGGTTGTGTTGTTTCGTTATTAGGACATACAGGTTCTATCTTGTTTCACAAACCACGAATCGGATTCGATGGAGACCAATTCGGACGAGGAGAAGGAACGGAAGCTAAGGGTCTACTGAAATCTGTGCACAATGAATATTCTGACTTTGAAAACTATAGGAAGCACGAGCAACTTCAAATCCCAGCACAGATCATGTGCAAGACCTACAAGAAATGCTTGCAAGGAGCAACCGTTGAGACAATTCCTTGTTGCATCCGAAAAGGTAAGGAAATTGTTGTACCTAATACAACGATTCAAAGGTATGTATTTCTTTTTGTCTCTGAATCTAAATTGCTGGAATATGAACACATCCAAGAACTTTATTTGTCAAGTATTGATTTTAAAGATGTGATTCATTATTTTGTGAAATTCGAGCATAAAAATATCTTTAGGCATGGAGGATTTCTTTTTGATAAAACGTGTGAAACAAAAATAAATGTTGTGCTTATGGATTTTGATAGAATCTCTAAGAGAACACAATGCATTTCATATCATGAATTTAGAGAAGTTTCATATGACTTGAAATCATTCATTAAGATGTTTGACGTGATCTACATTCTAATCTATAATCAACTCTTTGATGATCTAAATAATAAACCGTTTGCTGAAATAGAGAAGTATGCCTTTTGTGTGTTTGATCTTGTGTTTCAAGTTATTGTGGTGAAAGCACAGGGTATACATGACGAAGAGCTGAATTTTCATGCACCAAAAACGTGGCTTTACCATGAGTGGCTTAAGAAAATTGTTGTTCTTGAACCAATGGAGCGTTTGCAAAACAAACAACATCACGTGCAAGCAAACATTAAGGTGAATTCTTATGACATCAAAAAAGGTAAGGAAATTATTGTTGCCGATACAATAATTCAAAGGTATGATTTACTCTCTACTCTCAATGATAATTTGCTAGATGTAATTCAGTATTGTGAGAGATTTTTCTTTGGAAAGTTCGTCAAGCGAAAAGGTTTTCTATTTGATGAGAACAAATCATATGAGCGTAATTATGCTTTGAAAAATTATGTGTTGAATGATAAAATCTCTAAACATGCTACTACTTTGTTTTCGCCATTTGAAATTGTTTACGGCTTTAATCCGCTTACTCCACTTGATTTAACTCCTCTTCCTTTGAGTGAATTTGTGAGTTTGGACGGAAAGAAAAGAGCTGAAAAGGTAAAACAGATGCACGAAAAGGCGAAGGCGAACATCGAACACAAGACGGAACAATATGTCAAACACGCCAACAAGGGCCGAAAGAAAAGGACGTTCGAACCCGGCGACCTTGTTTGGATCTACTTACGAAAGGAGCGGTTCCCGGAAGAAAGAAACTCCAAGCTCAAGCCGAGAGTTGATGGACCGTTCACCATCGTAGAAAAGATCAACGACAACTCCTACAAACTTGATCTTCAAGGTAAGTATGCTGTTAGTTCAAGCTTCAATGTTGCTGACCTTATCCCTTTTCTTGCAGATAATTCGGATTTGAGGGCAAATCCTTTTCAAGAGGGAGGGGATGATATGATTCCGGACACGGAGGTTCCTATCGAGGAACAAGACGAGGCATTCAGCATTCCGGAAGGAGCAGTCACGCGATCAAAGGCGCGGAAGCTAGCCGATGCGGTTCGGAGCTTACTTGGCGATACCCGGATCAAGGAGGATCAAATCACGCAACCAGCTTTCACCATCCTATCTTCGAATTCTTCGTAAATTCGGCCGTTGCGTGAAACCCGTTGTACTCTTTTTCCTTTTGACGGTTTTGTACCCAAGGGGTTTTTCCGTCCTAAGGTTTTAACGAGGCAACGGGCTAACACCGTCTTTCGGTCCGTCTTTACCGAAGAATTCCGCGGGAAATTCTCACCGAATTTTCCCTCCTTTATTTTCGAATTTAAACTCCTTTTTCTTTTATTTTCTATTTAAAATAAATCATGTATTTTTGCATGTCTTTGCATGTTCTTTTACATGCAAGACCATGCAAGGTCTTTGTCTTTCCCTAGGAGAGTGATTAATGTGTTTTTCCTCTCCTATATATACTCTTGCTTCTCTTTGTATTTCAATCATCTTATTATCAATCAACTTACAAGTTTTTTTCTCTAGTTCTCTCTCGATTTCTTAGAAGGTTATTCTTAGAAATTCTTTTCGATTTATCAAAGAGTTCTCATCCCTCTTTGACGTAGTCATTCACTTGTTCGATCTTGTCCGATTCTTCTTGTGATAAGGGGATTAGAGAGTTTTCGAGTTCACACTCACGCTCTAACATCCTTATCCACGGATCCTCAAGTTTCGGATTCCACCGCCTCGTTTCTTTGTGTTCATCGTGAGATTGGGCTTAAGGAATTTCGGGTTTATTCCCACGCCTTAACATCTTTCTTCGTTGAATCCTTTGAAGTCAAGGATTATCCATCTATCCGATCATCACTGTACCATAGAGCAAGCCGATCCTTTCCCGGTTCGTATCAAGTGGTATCAGAGACACTTGCTCAAAATCGGTGATATCAATTTCTATCTTTCATCTTTTCTTTTATTTAAATTTTTGCAATTTTCGTTTTTTTATTTAAAAACCAATTCAAAGAAAAAAAAAAAATTTTGATCCTGTTTAGTTCATTTACATTTCCGCAATTCTAAAATTAAAATTCAAAAAAAAATAATAATAATTAATTTAGCACCATTTGTTTTCGAGAAAAATTCAGAATTTTAAAGATCATATTTTTGTTCTTTGATTTCTCTTGAAAAATTGTCATTCACTTCTTTGTTTCCTTTTCTTACGAGGTACCATGGACGAAGAAAGCGAACCCGCGACATCTCGGTCAAGGAGAACACGAGAGGCAGCCATGAACCAACAATTCGATGGCATCAAACAACCGAGAAGGCAAGCGAGACATCAAAAGGAAGAAGCAGCATATGATTGCCATAGACGTGATGGTAAATTGTCTTATGACAATCAAAGGAGTCTTAGAGGTGTGAGGAAAGGCAGAGAAGAACTCAGCTACAAATTTGGATTGCTCAAAAGGAGAGACGAGGAAACGACCGATCGATTCTCTCGGCCAAAATCCGAAAACTACTTGCAACGCTTAAGGGATGAGCAAAAGCATAGGATTTCCACTGAGGGATATCATATTCATCGACCAAGTGGCCATTCCCGACGTGTTGGTCGAGCCCCTCAGCCCTTATTCAATCCAAACGAAACTCAAGAGCCGAATCAAGAAGTAACTAAGATAAGTGTTGATCCATATCAAATAAATTCTGAAAATTTTGATTCTAGTATCATACACTTGTCTTTGCCAAAGGGAATTGATGCAGGTTCAAATGAGAAGCTTGAGGAATTGCTGGCCAAGGAATACCTCATCACGGATAAGGAGTTTGACTCCGCACCTATTTATGACGACTATGACGAGGAAGAAGAGCTTGAAACCGCGCCAATCTTTGACGAGTATGAAGAACATGCGGTTGATGGAGAGTTACTTGTAGCTAGGCATGATCTTCTTTCTCAAGATCAAAGGAAGGAAGAAAGCACTGACTTTGGGGACGCAAATTCAGAAGACAAAAGAATCGATCGATCTTTTGTTCCCGAGCACCAAAATTACTTACAACAAATGAGGGAACGTTTAAAACTTCGAATCTCTACTGAGGGAGTTGATTTTCATCAACCAAGTGGACCTTGTGGATGTTCTGGTCGAGTCTTGATACGAACCGGGAAAGGATCGGCTTGCTCTATGGTACAGTGATGATCGGATAGAGGGATAATCCTTGACTTCAAAGGATTCAACGAAGAAAGATGTTAAGGCGTGGGAATAAACCCGAAATTCCTTAAGCCCAATCTCACGATGAACACAAAGAAACGAGGCGGTGGAATCTGAAACTTGAGGATCCGTGGATAAGGATGTTAGAGCGTGAGTGTGAACTCGAAAACTCTCTAATCCCCTTATCACAAGAAGAATCGGACAAGATCGAACAAGTGAATGACTACGTCAAAGAGGGATGAGAACTCTTTGATAAATCGAAAAGAATTTCTAAGAATAACCTTCTAAGAAATCGAGAAAGAACTAGAAAGAAACTTGTAAGTTGATTGATAATGAGATGAATGAAATACAAAGAGAAGCAAGAGTATATATAGGAGAGGAAAAACACATTAATCACTCTCCTAGGGAAAGACAAAGACCTTGCATGGTCTTGCATGTAAAAGAACATGCAAAGACATGCAAAAATACATGATTTATTTTAAATAGAAAATAAAAGAAAAAGGAGTTTAAATTCGAAAATAAAGGAGGGAAAATTCGGTGAGAATTTCCCGCGGAATTCTTCGGTAAAGACGGACCGAAAGACGGTGTTAGCCCGTTGCCTCGTTAAAACCTTAGGACGGAAAAACCCCTTGGGTACAAAACCGTCAAAAGGAAAAAGAGTACAACGGGTTTCACGCAACGGCCGAATTTACGAAGAATTCGAAGATAGGATGGTGAAAGCTGGTTGCGTGATTTGATCCTCCTTGATCCGGGTATCGCCAAGTAAGCTCCGAACCGCATCGGCTAGCTTCCGCGCCTTTGATCGCGTGACTGCTCCTTCCGGAATGCTGAATGCCTCGTCTTGTTCCTCGATAGGAACCTCCGTGTCCGGAATCATATCAGTTTTGGTGAGAGAACAGAGAGTCCTTGTGAGAACAGAGAGTTTTTGTATTGGTTGAGATTTAGAACGGGTGAACAAAAGTGTTTAAGGGTTCTTGAGTAGATTATAAATTGGTCAGTGGCAAGTCAAGTTGTGACGTTGCGTAAATCTGATTAAACAACTTGTAAGAAGTGCGTTTAAGTGATTTCTAATAAAGCAAATAGAGAATTTGCATAATCTGTCCAATCGTTCTTTGTTGTCTTTGTGCTCTTGGTTTTACACCTATGACCAGACCCGGTCCTTAGGATAGGCGCGCTAGGCCATGACCTAGGGCCACCACATTTTTTAATTTTTATAGGCCACATATTTAGTTTTAGGTTAATAGTTTATACAACACAAAATTTGAAACTCATGTTTTTATTTAAAATATTATTTTCTAACTAAAGACAATTGGTTTTGTCACATAATTATCTATCTAATGGCCACAATATAAACTGTATTTTTCAAAAATGTACAAAATTTGTACTTTATTAATGGTCACATTTATTTTCTTGCCTAGGACCACCACTTTTGTTGAATCGGGGCTGCTTATGATGTCAATCGATATTCTTCCTAATAAAACCATGTTTCAGTGAACCGGAAAAAACAAAAAAATGGCAAAAGATGAAAAGAACATCGATTGTACCTATGTATCCAAGTCGCGCAAGTTTCACTTAGATCTTCCAAGCTATCTGGTCGGCTGAGATTGGAGGGGTAACCCGACATTGTCAACATCCGAAATGATTTTGATAGGAAGGTGTTCATAATCGGCGGGAGCTAGTATCAGAGGCATGTTATCGACAAGTAGACGGCGTGAAGTGTGGAGCTAGGGTTAGTTATTGATTTATACAATGGGCCAAAAAATGGGTTGGATTTCATTTTTCAGTTTTGTTTAAGGCTATTTTAAAAATAAGAAAAATTCAAACCCATAAATAGAGGACCGAATGGATCTGAACCGAACTAAAGCAATATGATTTGATTTTGGTTATACCATATAAACCGATTATATTCAAAAAATTCAAAACCGTAGGATACGGATATAGTTCGGATATCAACTCATTAAACCGATTAAATCGAAAAAATCTGATTAGTTATAAATTCTATATAATATACACTATATGCTACAGTTATAAATAGTCATATATAATATTAATCTTTATATATGTAATTCCAAAAATCTAATATCTAAAGTCTAAACAAATTTTAATATAAAATAAAATATTAGAATTACCTTAATTATAAGTTTTAAATAAAACAATATTCTCTTTTTCATTAGTATGAAATCGAAATCTAAATAATTTTAAATTAAACCGAACGTAATTTATGTTTTCAGTATAAAACCGAATTAACCGAAAATATCCAAACTATACCATACCATATTATATATCAATTTGAACACCCCTATCCAGAAACATCAAAACTAAACAAATCGATCGCCAGATCACCGGATCTGGGATTTGCCATCCGAGATAACAAAAGATTGAAAACCAAAAACAAAGCATAATTGTGAGATGAGAAAAAAAAAAAAAAAAACAATCAAAAACTTGACAAAACATGAGAATGAGAAAAGATGATAACAAATTAACAAACAAAATACAAATTGAAAACTCTTAGGAGGAGAAGAAGAAGACATGATAAGAAAAACTTAAGAGGTAGATGGTAGAGGTGGAGGCTTAAGATGGTAGGTGACCTAAACGCACACGTTGTATACTAAATATTTATTTTTTTGCTAAAGTAAATATTAGGTGAAATGTCCCGCTGACATTCTAGCAAAACAGTTTATTCCTCCTTCCACAGATTATATTTTCCATTATTATGTTCCTCCTGTAATAACTATGGCCTTACATGATGACTATGTAAATGTTTAATAGTAATAAAATAGATGTTATAAAAAAAAGATTAAGCAAATAACACAAATTTTTTTTTTAATAATCAGGGTAGATCCTGGACCGAGAATATATACTTGATTAATAAAACAAGATTTTATAAGATCAGTGGCTAATAACACAAAATTTCAGTGGCTAATAACACAAAATTTTAGTTTTAACACAAGATACAGATACTGATGAGAGATCACTCTCACCTGAGCGGTGCCGTAGTGATCGAGTAAACCGATGACGTCAGCGACAAGGTGGTTCACTGTGTAAGACTTGCGGCTCGGAGGAGAAACGGAGTCAGCGTAGCCTCTGAGATCTGGAGCGACGACGTGGTAGCCATGGCTCGACAAGAAATCGATCTGGTGACGCCACGAGAACCATGTCTCAGGGAAGCCATGGAGTAGCAGAACCAAAGTCCCGTCTTTGTCCCCTTTCTCAGTCACGTTTAACCAAATCCTGTTGCTCTTGATCTTCTGCTCTCGTCATGATTCTTGATAGATGAGATATAAAATCAGCCACCAAGGAAGACTTTCTATTTAGGTTACACGTGCGGTCGCTTGTCATTGTCATTGTCATTGTCATTGTCATTGTCATGATTTAGGGAAACACATGACTGAATGTAAAACTTATATTAGATATCACAATCTCTTTACACATTGAGAGAGAATATAATATAAGATCTTTCTTTACTTTAGTAACCATTATTTTTGCCCAGATCTTTCTTCATTCTTGGACACACACATTAGTAGTTTAATTAATTACTAGCAACATAGTTTTTCTATAAGGCCATAAAAAACAGCTAGCACTCACTATGTTGTGCTTAACTTGTTTAAGAAGGAGAGAATCTCTTGAGAGACTTGTTCAGACTTCTCCTGCTGGATAAAATGATGACCATCCTCAATCACAGCAATCTCAAGATTAGGTACAAGACTCTTGAACATCTCTCCTTTCACATACTCCATCGTTCCATTCGCTCCTTCATTTCCGATATCTTTGTTTCCCGCAATAAATTTTGTCGGAACAAAGATTTTCGAGTCTTGCCAAGTTCCTGTAATTTGCTCACTTTAATACTTTGTTTTTGTAACAGCAAGGACTCGAGATAGATACAGAGAGAGAAGTGAAAGTTACATATCCATGGCTCTGTAGTAATTCAATGGCCCTGTGAATCCAGATCTTTGAAACTTGTCTGCATACACTTGAATCTCTTCTTCGGTTATCCAATCTGGAAGCGTCGATGGTATCTCAAGATGATCGATGATCTCTGTGCCAGGAGGAGCCACTAAGTAATCTGTTCTCGTTACCAGCAAGAACTTCTTCATAACAGTTAAGCAATCATGCTTTGCAAATGCAGCCTCGGCTCTTCCAGGTTTCTTGTTAAAAACAGAACCAAGAAATTGAATCATACGGCGACAATAGAAACACCACAAATCTTGAAGTTTATTTTGGGTTTTACCTGAAACTGAGAAATGTATACCTCATCTCCAAAGCTTTTGAAAAACTCTGAAGGTTTGAGTTTTGGATCTCTTGGAAAATATGGAACAGACAGACTTATGAAACCTTTGACTCGGTCTGGTCTAAACAAGCACAAACACCAACCTATGATTGCTCCCCAGTCATGACCAGCCACAAAAGCCTATACACAGTAAAAAAAAATGTAAACTTTAGTCCAGAAATCTATCTAAATCTAACCGTTGGATTCTCAGAGTATCATCAGTATAACCTGAGCAGTGCCGTAGTGGTCGAGCAAACCGATGACATCAGCGACGAGGTGGCTCACAGTGTAAGACTCATGGCTCGGAGGAGAATCAGACTCAGCGTAACCTCTGAGATCTGGAGCGACCACGTGGTAGCCATGGCTCGACAAGTAATCGATCTGGTGACGCCACGAGAACCATGTCTCAGGGAAGCCATGAAGTAGCAAAACCAAAGGCCCGTCGTCTCCTTTCTCAGCCACGTTTAGCCAAATCCCGTTGCTCTTGATCCTCTGTTCTCTCACTTCGCTCGTCATGATTCTTCATAGATGTGAGAGAGAGAGAGAGAGAGAGAGAAAGAAAATGGATAAATCAGCGACCAAGAAGACTTTTGTAACAAAAGTTGAGACTTTGGAGATCACGGAAAACAAATAGGTACACGTGGCAGAGAAAGAGACAGGCCAAGCCTCTAGTAAGGTTACACGTATTGTCTTGATTCAGACAGAAATCTTGAATGTTTCAGTCTCTTCGAGGTGCCATGAATAAAAGAATGTCGTCAAGCTAATGAAACGAGAAACGCATGACTGAATATAAAAAGACCATAAACGGCAAGCAACTCTCGGTTCTTCCAAAACAGTTTGTAGACGACAAGGACGAGTAAACTCTTCAGAGAACACAACACAAAGGAGCAAACCTAACTCAAGACAAGAAAAAAAGAGATTGTCATTTTACGATTATTCTATGTTTGTTTGAATGAAAGCAATTCAAGTAGACATTGATTTCTTTTTCTCTTCCTCGAGCTGCTGAAGCTCAGCCAGTCTTTCTTTCCATGCCCGGTCCCTTGCAACAGCGGCCATCTTACGTTCCACTTGCTTGATTCTCTTCTTCCTCTTCGCCTCTTGCACCAGTGCTTGCCTCTTCTTTTTCTCAGACTGTGAGAGTATACAGGAGGACTCGAAACTCATTATAAAAAGACATTACTCATATGTAACAAAATCGACAAGAAACACTGTTGCGCCAAGAAATGGAGAAATAGAGACACAACCTACGTCGGTTACTTCGATTTCTCAAAGTTCAAACATTTTTCTTATATGTACAATCTATGGATTCAACATTTCAAGATTTCTCATCTGAAGTTTATTCTAACAACCAGCAGAAATAACACCCTGATAATGTAGAAACATGGTCTCGCCAAGAAATGGAACGAAAACAGAGAAGCAAGAGAGATTCAGCACACATTTTTCTCATTTGTATAATCTATGGATTCAAAATTCCAAGATCTCTCATCTGAAGTTCCTTCTAACAATCAACAGATATAACATCCTAATAATGTAGTGATATGCAAACATCAAAAGGGCTTCAAATTTCTTAAAACAAACTAGAAAGAAATCACACAAACCAGTATAAAGGCACGCCGCTGCCCTATACGCTTCTTCGCATTCCTTCTTTTCACACTGCCCTTGTTGGGATTGTTTGGAGAAATCGGCTCGCCAGGGGTATATTGAACATATGCATACGGCCCTGCATTTTCCTTAGATCGGTTATTCATCCAACCAAGTGACCAATTCCACCATAGATTATTAGATTCACTGGCTATATAATTTTTTCAGTATGAACACTCATGTCGGGTTTTAACACAATCACATCCCACTTAGAGTACACGAGATCGATACTAAACCTAGTTACACAGAAAAAAGAAACCCACACTAAACTGCACAAACAAAAATCCCTGTCAAGATTACACTTACTCGACTTCAACCACACAACACTCATCCCCAATTTCACAAACAAAGCATCAATCTTAGCGCTACTACAATGTCCAAGACTAACAATGAAGCTTAAATAAAAACACAGAAGTGGCGAATAATCGATATAAAATCTTAAATAACCATTAACCATCAAAACAAAATAGCAAACCTGGAGGTTTCAATTTAGATCTTTTCTTCTTGGGATGAGTCATGGGTCGTCTCTTGGGAAGCCGAGTATCAGTTAAGCTTAAGCTATGCAAATGGTTAGCCACAGGAATCCATGGCAATCTCAAATGCCTCGATCCACCGAAGAAGGAGCATAACTCGGGCTTCGCCGCCGGAATCGTCGCAGGGAATGGCGCAGACGAGCAGCTTGCGGCGGCACGCGAAACTAGGGTTCTCGACAATGGTCGGAAAATCGATCTGATTGCACCGAAACCCATTTCAGCAAAGCATCAGCAGAACAGATTGCGATCCAAAAGCTGCTGGATTATCCGATTAAGCTTTCCGAATTTCACTTCGCCGATGCCAAGGTTGAAACTTGAAACGAAGTAGTACTCTCGCTAAACCCTGAACAGCGCACTGAACACTAATGGGCCTTTAAAGTGTGATTCGGCTCATGGGTGTGGCGTTAGAAGGTTTGTTAATTAATAATTGGGTCTGGAAAAAGCCCATCACACGCACATCATTTGATACGAATTTTGTATTCTATAAAGACCAAAATCATGGACATTATTGTCTTTAAATCTCATCAGTTTTTTTTTCTGCGAGAATATATGTGTTTATTTTCTAAAGATATAGACGGATGTATTCAATCTAGTATTTAGATTGATTTGTATTAAAATTCAAATCTTAATAAACCTTCAATCCCATTCTTATTGGATGAAAGTATGTCACATAAGGAAAGCAACTATTATACCATTAACGACACTAATTCCAAATATGGAACCCTTTATGTAAAATATAGATATGGTTACCATATAAATATAATCCAATATTAATTATCGAAACCAATATAAATATACACCACGCATTCATTTGTCAAAGAAAGACAAGACTTGCAATTCATACAAGATCTATAAAGTTTCTTCACGAGTTCATAAAGGTGACAAGCATGTTTTCGTCAAATCGTCAGACAACTACAAGGCTGGTCCGTTTTCAATCTATCATTACATGTTCATAATCATATTTCTCAATTTTTGTGTTGATAATTCTTGCGATCCGTGTGTACATATACTTATTCTAACTTTTTCTCGCAGACTTGTGGGTTCAAAGTGAACACAAAATCTCCCGAATGGCACAAGAGCATGACGAAAATCCTCAAGAAAATCAAAGTTTTGTTCTGTTACTCTTAACATAATATTACTATATCGTCTCACTACCAAATTTATATTTCTGAAAATGTCTTTTAATAATAATGGTTATAGGAGGAAATTTTTGGATAGACGTGGACGAAGGAATGGCATACGTAACGGGTCACGGCGATCCAAACAAGCTATTGAAACTAATGGGTTCGAAGAAAGGCAAAGATGCTGGAATGGCCTTTGTGAAAACCGGAACACATCATCCTGAACATGATCAAAACTCTTACTTCGGCCAATCAACGCCTCATTGGCCCGCCGATATGAGCTACTTTCCTTCATCGTCTCAGGGTTACTACTCTCAGGCGCCGGCGATGCAACCTTACCATCATCAATATCCATTTCCCGGCGGGTATAGTAACTACGGTTATTATTAGGGCATAGGAGGATTTTTTTTTTTTAATATAAAACTACTTCGAGATCGAGCAAAACCCTTTTTTTTTTTAAATTAGGGTTTTTTTGCTTGTATCCGAAAGATGAGACTTTTTTTTTTTTTGCTTTAGCGGATGAATATTCTCCCTGCGGTTTATTAGTATTAGCAGAAGAGAATCGATCGAGGAGAATTAATTTTCTCTGTCTTTTTTTTTGGTAGTTTGATTTATTTGTGTTTTTGTATGATTCCGAATGATTATTCATTTATGTTGGGGTTCATATAAAGTTATAAACTATATCAGAATGGGATGTTTCAACTTTCAAGTTTGCATTTTTTTGTCAAGTTGCTTATAGAATTATGGACTCGTACTATTGCTTCGCCAAGTATCTTTTAGAATGATCCATCTTGATTCTCTTCATGTGAAAGCTTCAATGGTTTTTTTAAAAAACTCTTGTTTTCAGGACAATAATTATCCTCTCTTTGAACATGTTTGCAAACAAGACTAATGATCTTTCCCATCTTCATCGCCCAGAGCTATCTTCTTATTTTAGATAACTTAACATCAAGTGTTACCTTCTTTAATTTGGCCTCATCATAACCACAAAGAAAACTACTTTTGGGCATATGGAACAATTTTTTTTTTTGGGTAGGAATGTAAATATTTCATTAAAAATGAAAACGTTCTTGTTTTACAAGATTGTAAAACCCATATAAATGGTATTGATCCCATGGCAAAAAAGAATAAAAAAACATGGAAGCATAAATAATTTTGAAACATCAGTGCATCCACAAATGGTGGCTAGATGCAGTGATCTACCGAGGAAAAACCAAAGATAGAGAAACCGCTAGAAAAACCTGGGTAGATGCTAGCTTCGTGTAACAGAAGAACTTTCAAAGGCAGCTTGAAAACAGACTCACCACTCTAAGAAGCTTTCAAAAACCAACGATCAAATAACCGTCCTTATCGTCAGTTAATCGAGGTCCATCCAGACTATTACGAGAACAAGGAGGAACTACACACACTATATGAGTCTTGAAGTGGTCACTCACTCTTCCAGGAACTACACATATGGAACAAATTAGCAAACTCTCTTTTATTTTAATTGCGAGAATAACTTTTCGAGGACAAGTGTAGAAAGTAACTTTATGATACAGATTGAAGTAGAAACAAGTAAAAGAAATAGATTTACTGGATCTGCAAAATGAAATTTCAAATTCACTAGTAAAATATATCTTATCAGATGAGATTAGACCGGAATGATCATAACAAAGGGGAACAAAGTTATAACATGTCAATACTAGTAAAGCAATTAATTAATTAATCCAACATCTTAAGACAGAAATTAAGGACTTGTAAAAAGCCCAAGAAAGCTTAAACTAAGCCAAGTGTTTGGCAATGGTAGACTCAAGCTCATCTTTCTTGGCCCCAACAACTTTGTCCACAATCTTCCCTTCCTTCATGAACATGAAGGTTGGCATCGACTGAATCGCCCAGTCACTCGCGACCGACTGTTCCATCAAAACAAAAAAAAAGAGGATATTGATCATAGAAGAAAACAATCTCTCTATCACAAAAGAGAGAAAACTTGGTTGATTTTACCTTCAATTCGTCGGTATCAACCTTGAGAAAGATCACATTGGGGAGTTTCTTAGCCAGATCATCAAAGAATGGAGCTATGAAACGACATGGTCCACACCAAGAAGCCGTGAAATCAACCACCACCTTCAACAAATGAAACATTACATACAAAACCGCAGAGAGAATCTAATGTTTGTGTAATTCATATTCGAGAAAGAAGAGGGATTCCAATTGTTATGTACGTATATATGGTGTGTCAGAGCATGAATCCAAATCAAAACAATCAAACGCATTACATACATTGCTTCATGATGTGAGAGATCGAGACTATGAAGACAAATCAAAATTCAATGATAGAGCCAAACCCATATCTGAACAAAACAAAATCAAATCAGACAAAAAAGAAGAAGGAGATTACAAGAGTTTTGGAGTCATTGCCCTTCTGGAGTTGCTCGTTCCATGACTCGACTGTGTGACACGCGATCACTTGTCCTTCTTCTGCAGCCATCTTCGATCTCTCTCTTTCTCCTTTTCGTCTCTGTGTGTTGATATGTTCTGTTTCTCTTCCTCTTCCTCTGCGTTTCAATTACTTAGCGTGCTCTCTCCTTTTCAAAAATAGCCCCTGGACTCACCTACAAATCACAATTTTGCCATCAACATTTTTTGCTTTCTCTTTTATTCGGCGCGTGATTTTATTTCCCATAATTAACCCCACCAAATATGCCACTTTCCTTCTTCACCCAAATGATAAATATTCCAACTTTACTCTTACAAGTTTTAGTTTCTGACAATTTACACCCTTTTTTTCAAGTCTGACACAACAAAAAATCATAAAATTAGTGACAAAGACCTTGCCATTCATTCATTATCCACCGGCAAAACAAGCGAAATGATGGATATATTACAAGTTACAACAGTCTTGGTCCGGCCCATTCCGACAAAAAGTTCACATTGAAAACCCCACTTCAACATCATAATTCTCTATACCAGATCTTTGGATCAAACCAAATCTACAGCTGGATCAATTTCTTGAAACAAAAGGTCCCAATGATGAACCAACCCGTAAGCAAACCCGCTAGGATGGAGCAGGAAGCTATGAAAGTCCAACCACCCAGTAATATCCCTAGAGCGTAGACTATGATTGGAGGCAACAAGGACTTTACCATGGCTGTTTTGCTCACCCAACGTCCCTTGATGAACACAAGTGCTGCGAGATTCACCACGTTCCACCCGCCTGACCTTACTGCTAGACGGTTCAGGTTGTTGGCTACAAAGGAATGACAGTTGCATGTGAATATGTTATATGAGTGGTGTTGGTACTCTTGTATGCCTTTTCTAAGTGCATCATCCCATGTTGGCTCTTTCTCCTGAGTGTCTTCTTGCTCATACCTGCTCTCACCATTGAACATACGAGAACCGGAAGAAAGAGATGATTCCTGATTATCATCCAAGGCCAATGTGAGTAAAAGTTGTTAGTTTGCAGAAAGGAGAAGAAGAAAAAAAATGAAAGCCAGCAGCATCTTGCAAACGTACCTTTTCCTTGTTGATTTGGATATATCGAGACACAGCTCCAAATGCAAAATTGTCGACACAGACGAAATTAGGTCCGGCAAAGTCGAGGATGACACCGTCTTCTCTGCAAATACCCACGTGGCCGATGAAGGGAATCAGACATGAAATGAAGGGGAGAGGTGTCCAGACAATGCAGCATGGGAACCGATCTCTTCTGGGATCAATTTTCATGGGATCTGCAAAGCCCATCATCATGAGATGTTCTGATTCTGTTGTTGTTGTCTCTCCCATTTCCAAGTCCAACTCCAACTCCAAGTGGGTTTTGTTATTCGATTCTCTCTTCTCTAAACAACATGCCCAGTGAACCAGAGTAAGTAAGACTTACCAAAAAACATAGATGCAACATCTTGAGCATATTATCGAGATAGATATTCATCTTGTGCAAACTCAAAAACCCATTCTGGTGTAAAATAGATAAAGACTACCAATTCATTGATTTCTTAAATAAAATATGAAGATCTGATGGAAAAAAAACTAAAGTATTTTCTATCAACAAGTTGCTAAACACCACAGAGAATAGCTAAGTAAACGTTATGGTGGTTCTATGAATTGCGAGTCAACATCGAAGCATCTCATAGACCATGATTCATTCTGAAACTACAATTCATTGAAAAATAGATCAAAGCGTACCAGTTTAAGCGGCAACGACGATGACAAATTGGATCTAACATGAACTGCACATGAGGCGAGAAACGGCGAGAAGTGATTCGATTACCAAGTTACGAACGATGGCTAATGAACATGTTTGGTTCCTTGGTTTAAAGTAATCCTCCCGGACGATTATCTCCACCGTGAGACGACATATGGTTCGGTTCAATATAATAAAAACGGCACGCTGTTTTAGATATAAAATGTCTGAACTTTACAAAACGACGTAGTACCGACGAGAGCTTCTGGGCTCGCCTGCTTCCTCCGACTATTTTCATCGCTCTCTCACTTTCTCTCTCTCGCTCTGGGGAGATTGCTACCTTCTGATGCAAATCTGCCATTGATACATCTGCTCGAGGTTAAAGAAAGATGAGGAAACGCGATTTGGCAATTTTGATGCTCTCTGGGTTTGCTATATTCTTCACTCTCCAGGTGATTTGTCTCAATTACAGCTTAGAACTTGTAGAGCCCTTAATCGATCTGTTACTAGAGCAGGGTTTGAATTTTCCTTTATCGGTAGAATTCGACTGCCAATTCGATTAGCTAGGTTGTAAAATGTTTCAGATGGAATCTATTGATTCGTATGTATTCAATTTCCCCGTTATTGATTTTCTTACTCTATAGAGATTATTCTACATGATCCGTGAGGCTTGATTCTTGATATTGCAGCACGAGGGTGATTTTGCGTTCAAAGAAGCATGGTTTCATTTGTACGATGAGTATCCTGTCAAATACGAAGCTGATCGTCTACCACCACCTATTGTAGCTGATCTTAATGGTGATGGCAAGAAGGAGATCCTCGTTGCTACAAATGATGCGAAAATTCAGGTATTCTATTTGTGAATTTCTAGTCTCTGCACTTTGTCTTGCTCCGTTAGCTAAACATTTCTGATTTTTATCTTTCTCGCCAATTTATAGAGCCTTGCTAGCGATTTTTTCTTATACATTTCTCTTTATTGCTATGCTATTATGTGTTGGATCAAGTGCTCAACTGTTGATGTTTGGCGTCTTAGGTCCTGGAGCCTCATTCCAGGCGTGTGGATGAAGGTTTCAGTGAAGCACGTGTTCTTGCAGAGATCACCCTTTTGCCTGACAAGATCCGTGTTGCGTCAGGGAGACGTGCTGTGGCGATGGCCACAGGTGTTATTGATAGGTATTATAAAGATGGAACACCACAGAAGCAGGTTCTGGTCGTTGTTACCTCAGGTTGGTCTGTGCTCTGCTTTGATCACAACCTGAAAAAGCTGTGGGAAACGAATCTGCAGGTTTTTTATCCTCTTCGTCCTTTGTCTAAAGTTCCATACAAAAGTTTGCCTTAGTTCTATAGATTATTTCTCCTTCTACTTACCCATGTTGATGGAATGACAGAAGGATTTTCCACATAATGCCCACCATAGAGAGATAGCAATTTCGATAAGCAATTACACATTGAAGCACGGTGATACTGGTTTGGTTATTGTTGGTGGACGGATGGAGATGCAGCCATATGTATGTAGGAGGAAAAATCCCTCTGTTGATTTCCTATTTAACTTGCATGCATTACTAATAGACTATTCTTGTGGTTTTAGAATCACATGGACCCATTTGAGGAGCTTGGCATGACAGAAAAAAATGCTGAGCAACACAGAAGGAGTGCTGCTGAGAATCAGGTACGAAAGATGTGCAGTTGTTATATCGCAATCGCATCCTTGGACTGCTTCTGGTAATAAATTTAGATGTGTATCTCTGTTGTCTGGTTACCCATTTTTTCTAGAACTCAATGATAAAGAAAGAACTCTCTCGACAATTGTTCATATCCCACTGTGCATAAGAGCTGTGTTTGGACTGTTTAGAAGAACTTTAAGCTTCCTTTCAGGCCTCTGAAGATTCTGGAGCTATAAACTTGCGTCACTTTTCTGTTTATGCATTCGCTGGCCGGACTGGTGATCTTAGATGGAGTAAAAAGACTGATGTCAGTTATTTCTCTTTTTCTGCTCACTTCTTTCTCCACATATTGCTTAACTATATTCTTATCTGCAACAAATTTTGGCGGTCAGATTGATAGAATATTTTCTTTCCTCTTCTAGGATGTTGAAGCTCAGACCTCAGATGCATCACAATTAATTCCCCAACACAATTACAAGCTCGATGTGCATGCTCTGAATAGCCGTCACCCGGGAGAGGTAAAGTTAACCCGTTATCCATTGATTAGTGACTAGTGGCAATATAGTTAACCCGCTCTTAGTTGTCTTTTAAGTGATTTGTATTGCTCTATCATATTTTGAAAGCTTTGAAAACTGAGATATGCTGGGTTGAAGTTTGAATGCAGGGAATTTAGAGAATCAATTCTTGGTGTTATGCCCCATCACTGGGTAACTCTTATGCTTCCTACTACGTGCTTTCTTATTCTAATATGCTTAAAAACTGTTTTAACGTACGTTGTTGTCTTTGTATCAGGACCGACGTGAAGATACGTTGTTGAAGCTTGCTCATTTCAGGCGACACAAGAGGAAAACATTGAAGAAGCAAGCTGGTAAGTCTACAACTTTTCCGTTTCACAAACCTGAGGAACACACACCCGCTGGAAAAGACTTGTCGAGAAAGATTCCGAAAATGATTGGGAAGGCTGCTCGCTATGCTGGCTCGGCAAAACCCAAGAAGGTAAAGCTCTTATAAAATGTAAATTACCCACATGAAAAATACCCATATTGGTTTATGGTAGCAAAGCAACATGTTGATGCAGGGTATGCAATACATCCCGACTATAACTAATTACACTAAGCTTTGGTGGGTTCCTAATGTTGTTGTGGCTCATCAAAAAGAAGGAATTGAAGCTATTCATTTGCCTACTGGTCGAACTCTTTGCAAGGTAGCTATTCCTTCAGATCATGAACAAGCTTACTGTATCACGAACCCTTTTTTTATATGTTAGCTTCCTTAAATTATTCCCGTCTCCAGCTTCATCTGCTTGAAGGTGGGCTTCACGCAGACATAAACGGAGATGGTGTACTCGATCATGTTCAGGTACACATTAGACACCATTGCCGCTTTCGCTTCATTGGCTTTACAATCGATCTTCAATTCTTACGACCATATATTCTCTGTGCGCACCTTAGGCTGTCGGAGGCAATGTTGGAGAGAGAACTGTAGTGAGCGGATCAATGGAAGTGTTGAAGCCTTGCTGGGCAGTGGCAACCTCAGGCGTTCCCGTCCGCGAACAGCTCTTCAACGTCTCGATCTGCCATCACGCCGCCTTCAACTTCTTGCACTACGGAGAGTTTTCACGAAACTTTGCTCACACAAGAGACACCTCTTCTTTGGAGATTGCAACTCCCATTCTCATCCCCAGAGATGACGGTCATAGACACAGAAGAGGAAGTCACGGTGATGTAATCTTCTTGACTAATCATGGAGAGGTACTTTTTTCCTTTCTTTATTCTGATAATCCAATCGTTTTAACTTCTTGAACTTTGAATTTCGTTCAATAGCTCATCGCTTTTCGTATCAGGTGACATCATACACGCCTGATGTGCATGGCCGCGAGCCGCTCTGGCAATGGCAGCTTCAGACAGAAGCCACATGGTCGAATTTCCCGTCTCCATCGGGTTTAACTGAATCAGGGACTGTGGTCCCAACACTGAAACCATTCTCTCTGCGCATTCATGATAACCAGCCTATGATCCTTGCCGGGGGAGATCAAGCGGCAGTCATAATATCTCCAGGAGGAAGCGTATTGGCTTCTATCGAGTTACCGTCTCAGCCGACTCATGCACTTATCACTGATGACTTCTCGAACGACGGACTAACGGATGTGATTGTGATGACATCAAATGGGATTTACGGGTTCGTTCAAACCAGACAGCCAGGGGCTCTGTTCTTCAGTTCGCTGGTGGGATGTCTCTTAGTAGTAATGGCTGTTATTTTTGTTACTCAGCACTTAAACTCCATTAAAGGTAAGCCTCGACCTTCCTCTAGCTTTTGATAGAAACCTCTATGAGGTTTCTTCCTCTCTACGGAAGTCCCATCAGCAGCGCTTCACCCACACCGGTTTTGGTAAACCGGACAGGTTGCTGTTATACCGGTGTAGATTTCAGCTTTATAATTTTATTATACTTTTGTAGAATTCAAAGTAAAAATGATAGTGGCGAGTGTAGGGACTTTATGTTTCTTTCAGTTTTGATGGGATTGTTGTTGTGACATTTAATTAAGAGAGGTCTTGAAAAGAAAAATCTGTTTTAAAAAACAAAATATCGTAGTTATTTCTTTTCCTCGTTATATAAGACTTGCATTTTTTTTTTTCATGGGACTCATCGTATATTTCGTTTTCTGAAACACAGTCTACTATATAAAAAGGGTTAACTCTCTCCGGCTAATTGCTACGTCATTACTGGAGAGAGTTTCATGTATACAGCCAAAACAAAATATTAAACGCTTTACGTTTTACCTTTTCATCTTCCATTTTCTTACGCTTGGATTTTTTACCTTATCCAATCTTTATATTAGATTCCATGTTTTAGAAGGAAAAAAAAAACTTAATGTGGACGAATCCTCTTCCCAATGAGTCTGAAGGTTTCAAGATCAGTGGTTTAATTGAGACTTTACCAAACTAGATTTTTCATTTAAAATTCTTTGATTACGTAGATTTCGTCAAGACAATTATCATGGTATTGCTTGTCGGTGTTTTTACATGGGTTTATCAATCAATCCAACCACCACCACTGTAAATCCTAGGGGTATATCGAAGTCAAATATAACATTAATAATATATAAACTATTTTCTTCCAACTTACGATTAACAAACCATTTTATGTTTCTCGGTTCAACTTTTTGAATGGTAAAAAATCTCATAAAGAAGTTAACAAAAATTCGAAAAATGTTAAAAAAAAACTCTGATGTCCAAGATGATATTAATATTGATAACTATAGTGAACATCTACGATGCATGCAATTTGTAATTTACAAATGTCATAATTTCATGCTTTGAGTTAGATTACTATATTTTTTTAATATTTGGTAAACAATTTATATATATCTTATTTCTTATCAATTATCAAATAATCAAAATAGCATATTATATATAATTACATCTTGTTCAACAGTATACCGCAGCGCAGGTTTCACCTAGTATATAAGTGAAAGTAGATAAATAGGTTTAGCTTGCCAGTAATAATTGATGCAGCGATATGATTAAAAGCTATTGAATTGTGGACCACGCTAGTGGTAATTATATATATACCTCAATTCTCAAATGGGAATGTGGGAGGCATGAGTGGCGTAATGATTTACATATATTGAAATTATACAGCAACATAATACTCCATTTGCCCAATATATATTTTTGGTTTCCTCTGTTGACGTATACTTGCATTTGTTAGTGCCGAGAAAGAAGAAAAACTCTAAAAACCTCACCAAAGTAAATTGATCGACCCAAACATAGTTATTGTACAGCAAATAGGTTTTTACATTTTCTTGGTAATAATGGATTAGTTTCACCAGTATTTATATACGCTTTATAAGACAATTGAATCGTCTCGATCGGGTTTAATCGTTTATAAATAGATGGTCTAATTCATTTGTTAATATAAGACTTTATGAGCATATTTTATTAACTAGTCTACAATAATTTGTAGTTTTAACCCCAAACAAAAGTGTGTAGTCTATGAATTTGACATTCTATAGGATAGACGATTTAATATGCAATAATTACATTTTAACAGCAAAATAAATAAATAAATAAAATAACCACAAATGGCGATTTAACCCAAAATATATGTACAAGATTTGTTTATAGTTCAAAAAAAAAATCATGCGAAATATCTCATATGCTTTATAGTTTCAAGCCCAAGTTTTTTTTTTGTTTTGACAAAATTTCAAGCCCAAAGTTTAAGAGTAAATTCGTATATATCTTGTGCAAGTCTCTTTCTTATGGTAAAAGGAAAACATCTCATGATTTGGATATCTATAATAAACACATTAGTTATGAAAGAATGGGAATGCAAATACATAGACTTAATGAGGAATGTAGAAGGTGACGGAAAAAGCATATTTCTAAAAAAAGCATGCAAAGAGGTTCACGAGATCACTTAATATGGGGCAGTTGGGCACTACTCTATTTCCATTCTTCTTTTTGGCTCTTTTTTATCCCTTCATTTATTTATGAACTTTCTTATGTTTTCCTAAATTAAACATCATTGTCGAGACAAAAAAACAAAACAAAAAAACTCAATTGTCGAGAAAAATAAATAAATCAGTTGTTATTGAAAATTGTCGAACCCACTCCTAAAATTTATTAATATTACAAGCCTCTCTATTTACAAACGTTTGTATGCATGTGTATTGTAAAAAAAATAATCTTAAAACATCATTTAATTTGGTCGTAGGAAAATCTTCGAACCCATTTTTCCCGTAGTATACGACGTACTATTGAAGTCTAACTGAAGAATAAATTAATCGTAGAGTTTGTGGTCAGGGAGACATTTAAATAAATAACATGCGTATGTGTTTGATTTATATATGCCCTAATAAATTATCTAGTTAGGGTTTTGCAATTTCCTTAGAAGGTACAATAATAGAATAATGAAGAAAATTAGTGGTCCTTTTATGCAGCCTCTATGTGTGTTTTTTTTTTCCAACTTTGATCCACACTCTTGGTTTCTAGTGTGGGGACTTGTTATCGGCCACGATAAATCAGACCGATCCGATCCACTTTTGTGTCATCTTTTTTCTACATTCATATATGGTCCAACCCCTTCAGGTCGATCTTACCGGTTGGTTTAACTTTGTTGACCATATTGATTTCGTTTGGTTTGGCTCGGTTGCCAGTATAGATGAGTAAACATCACTATTAAGCGTGTAGATGTGTACAACATGTACCCATCCTCGAGATACCTAAACAACAAGATGCAAACAAACAGCCGTAAATGCTCTACAAATACATAGTAAAAGAAGCAAAATTGTGTTTCAATTTCAAATTTTCAATCATGGCTATAGTAGGATATGATATCTATATTCATTATGCTACTTTTATCGTTTAAAGAAATGGCGTATATTGATCAAGACACATATCCTAATGTCTTTGTATTACTATCATTATTGTGTTACTACTCATATTTAAATTGGATATAATGTATTTGTGAGATGTTGACACAGAAAATTGTTTATATTCATATATGTTTGAGATGTCATCGATCAACTAGTAGATATATAGATTATTATATAATTTTGGTATGCCTTGAATTCACAAAATGAGAATGATTCCATATATATATTTACCAATCATAAATTTTCAGAATCGCAATTTACATATAGCCACTCTAGCATTTCATAGATAAGAGGTAAAGATATGAAAAGGGTCATGTCAGTTCAGGAAAATTCAGTCATTTTGCATGTGTGTTTTTTAATAATTTTGTAGTGTTAGTACCAATCAGATATACGATGACTTAAATTGGTGGTGATAAGTTGGGTCTAGTAATGCGAGTTGAAAAATCCACGACACGTAATGACTTAAATTAGACCAATAACAAGCTAATGAGTTGGTTATTGGTTAAAAGAGAAGCTGATAATGAAACGTAAAATCAAATGACAAAGCGTATATAACGAGAGTATACGTGTATGCATGTGCATGACATGGTGAGACGCCATAACTTCAAACCTTCGGGACCCACAAGAACTCTATTGGTTGTATTGTATACTTTTTATTTCGTAAATGAAGAAAATATAAAGTATTGTACATAGAGAGATACATGTATATAAATGAAATGTATGTATACGAAGTGGAAGTAAAGTGGGGTCCAAATGGAAACACAATCCATGTGAAGAAGTTTCAGCTTCTGATTGGAATTGAAAGGAAAGCGAGAGAGAGAGAGAAGACGCAGAAGCAGAAACAGAAACTAAACCAAGTTTGCAACTTTACATTCTTCTTCTCTCTCTCTCTCCTCTCTACAATAACTACTCTTGCACCAAAGAGAATGTAAGAAACTAAAAGCTCATTTATATTGGCTTTTGCCTTGGAAACAAAATAGTATAAAAAAGTAACCCACCCACCTAATTTTTTCTTGTTTTACTTCTTTGGTTCTAAAAAAATAAAAATAAAATAAAATTTTAATAATTTAGAAAAGGAAAAGAAAATGGATATGAGGGAGCAATGAATGATTTGACAGTGAAAGCATGGCTCGTTGTAGAAACACTGTTCTCTCCCTGTCTCTGTAAGAAAAATCTGTTAATAACATTATTATTGGTAGAAATATAAATGAGTTTCTTAACTATTTGTTTAGTATTAAAATGGAATAAGAAACTTAGTTAAGATACCTTATTTTTTTGTATCTCCAATGATAGAACTCTATAGGGGTTCTTAAAAAAAAAAAAAAAAATCCTAACCACAAAAACATCATTTTATCCAAAATTCAACCCAAGAATTTTATATCAATTACGAAGAATATGAACACAAGCGTGTACATTCAGGCACATATTATGTAGATTGAGATCCTAAACAGTCGGATTCTCGACAATCTTCATTCGCATGCATGTCTTCTTCATCTCCTGATTCAGTATCGATTAATATGTGTATCTAATTGCTCGTAGTTGAATACAAGTAGAAGTTCCAAAACACAGAACCCATGGACATGAATGCTACACGAGCTTGAAGCGGACTACCCTGTAAATATCACATTTCATCAGACTACTAATGTAGAATGCCAAATTCAGACTCTATGCATATTAATCCAAATGACACAAAAAGGAACATTTGAATCTTAAACTGACCTTGTGTCCGAGCTTTAACGAGCATTGAGAGAGATAATAGATGTGATTCTCCACACCACCAAAGTTTGGAAAGAAAAAATCAGAGACCATTAAGACCCTAAACTTCGGTTCCGCCATAGATACTCCAATCACAAAATTATATTTGAAGCTCCAAAATTTTTGCTACAAGGACGTGGCTTTCTTCGTTCATACTCTTAAATATGATTTAACCAGAGAAACGAACTTCTGTAAACATATGCACAAGATCAATCAGCAAGAAACAGCAAAAAACCATGGAACCAGAGTTCCCCTACTACAGGACAGCAATCGAAAGAATAATAAGAAATCAAAAATTTTACTTAGACATTCTATCGAACACCTCATCTACCATGTATATCAAATATTATCTATGAAACCAAAAACTATCGAATCCATTAAAACTTTTCATTTGAGAGTGTATCTACCTTTAGATTAAACAATTTTTCGAAATTAGATCACCACAATCGTGCAATAAATCTTGACTCAAAACTATTTTTGACAAATTACAAAGGAGGAAACTTACCGATTACAAAAAAATGGAGACAACGTCGGAGTAAGGAGACGCCGACGAGAGATCGATGCGATGGAGACACGACTCGGTAAAGGTAACGACTTCCATGATCGATTAGCTTTTGATCGGTGAAGAAAGAAAGAAGAAATAAAAAGAAAAAATTCTCCTCAAAATTTTTGTCCACTCGCCTGAAGACACGTGGACCTTAAGAGCCGTATCTTAAGTATCCCAAATAAGAACTGGTTCTTAACAAAATTTGCATTTTAACTTTAATTTAATAAAAAAAAATCTTTAAGAAACTCCTTAGTCTGCGATAATGATGCTTTAAGAGTATGATTAACGCACATACTTATTTTGGGTCTCTTACCTATTTTTTAATATTAAAATGATGATATAGTGGTAAGAGATGTTTCTTATGTCTCTTAATTAAGAGATATTTCTTCACAAAAGGGAAAAAAGTTGTGTGGATTAAAATATTAAAATATTCTAAGAGATTCATAAAAATATGTGCGTTAATTATGGTATAAGTAGCAGTGATGAGAAGCCACCAAACACTAGACTCCAAAATCTCTTTCTACACTTAAATAAATGCTTCACACAAATTAATAAAGATAATATATTACTAGAATACATATTAACTGTTTTCTACAAATAAATATGCTGGTATTTTGGTTACAAGACAACGAATCATTATTTAAAATAATACGTTTGTTATATATCCTCTCGACTATAAACCCTAAATTAGATTCACGAAGATGAGTTAACTAATTCTCGCGAGTAGAAGAAGCATATATATGGTCAATTGTGGTTGAAGTCTCTTGGATGGTTTCTAATTTCTATATACGTCGTATGAATCTCATCGTAATGTATACACACATGTACATACGTATACACTTGTGAGAATTTAAAATGGGAAATTAAGAAAGAAAAAAAAGAGGTAGACAAGTTAACATAACACAGGGCTCGAGAAGAGACAAGACTCTGCGGCTTCTACCCTTTTTGGGGGGACTCGCTCTCTTCTTATCATTCACTCCCTCTCTTTTTCTCCTCCACGTCAACTCTGATTCCCATCCTTCTCTATTAAAAATGTAAGTTTATCTTTATATTACCATTATATATGTAGAAACCTGTTATCGATTACTCCTTATGGAGTATTTTAGAGTATAATTGTAGTCTAATTATTAGTTTGAGTCTAGTAATAATACTATTTCATTCCTTTCATTGTAACACTCTTTAATTTTCTATCTAGTAATTAAATTATACATAAAATTGTCATTTATTTATAAACCATGTATTAAAAACTAGTATAATGCAACCAAATTATAATGGTATAGTAGTTTTTTTGGGCTAAGTGAGATGGTATAGTAGTTGAAATATTCATTTATAGAATTGACACTGTGATTTTGATTAAATCTGGTCATTGTAGACGTTTTATTTAATTCATTTCTGGTCGAAGCTCATTGTAGACGTATTATAAAGTAAGAATACATGGTTCTTCCGTATATCACATGCATTAGTCTGAATTTTGGTTCATAGTCTTTTGGTTATATAAAATAAACGAAAAAAATAACATGTTTATCTAGGAGAAAACAATGCATTTTAAATTTATTAGAGCGAAGAAAAACTGTGATTGGATTTTGAGTATATTAATTAAGAGAAAGAGCCTGGAGAACTGAGTGATAAGCAAATTTCTTCTATATAAATATTCGTACCAAAAGATAATAAATAAATAACTATAATAATAACGAATTAAAAATAAGAAGTGAATGTTATGGATAAAAATGAATTAGATAATGGTTGGACTGAAAACGCGTGTAGAGAGGCCACGAAAGTCTTATCATCTCTTCCCATTCTGCTAAATTCCACCTAATTCTCTGTTCTACACACTACTACGTACCTAAATATATATACACAAGTTTTTGTTTTTGTTTTTGGTTAATACATACGTAAAGTGCAATGTTGGCATGCATAATATTTTTACACTTGGAAAATTGTATAATAGTAATACATACTGCTGTTTTGATAACATCCTAAGTTTTGATCAATTAAAATTGTTTTCGTCCGTTAATTATTTCATGTGTTATTTCGGAAATGATGTTTTAAATTATTTGACATTAATAGATTTGTAATGTAGCAAATAAAGAAATAGACTACGGGAGAGAGAAAAAAAAGAGAGGGTCGTAGTCTCGATTGTAATGTATCCATCATCACACCTTCTTGAATTAATTGATCTCCTCTATTGATCTTTTAGTCGAATAGTATGTAGGACCAAAATTTACACTACAGACAGGAAAGATTTAATCACAATAATATGTAAATAAACAGTTTAAGGAACAGACGATTTATAAACGATAAAGCAATACAAGATCTGAGGAGGCGAGATAAATCTCTTTCCTTAACTCTAAGAATCTCCCGTAGTGTGACGGGGTTTTATAGATCCATGAGTCCCAGGATACAACCAAAGTTTAACTGAATCATCAACACCATGATTCATATCTATCGACCATTATTCTACGATACTCTCGAAATTAAAACTTACTCTAAGCAGTAGGGAATTGAAGAAAACGATTGCTAGAACTTTTAGTAAGTGTTTTTTGTGTATCCGAGGATGATCTTTTAGGTGAAAATCGTGTTGTATATATAGGAAAGAGGCTAGGGTTTTTCCATGACAGAAAAGGAATATTTCTAGAATAACCTAGGCGGCTGCGATTTTTAAGTCGGCCCGCTGGGTATCGATCGATACCAAGGGGTATCGATCGATACCTCAAAAAGTCCACGGGCCCAATCAAGGCCCAAGATGCGAACGTCGCACGTATGGCTTTTCTTCTCTCATGTTGTTCATTTAAGACACAACCATTCCAACATATATACACGAGAAAACATTTCTCGGTTAATGAAAACATTTCATTAGAAAGAGCTTAACTCATTTCTTTTCACACTAACACAATTTTATCAAACCCTCAGGCTTTGACAAAAAATTAGTTCCAACAATCCCCCACATGAATAGAAATGACTCTAGAACATATGAAAATTGTACAGACTAGACTTTACTAGACATACTTGACTAGACTTATCTAGACGTAGACAGACTTTCGAGAGTATACGAAAATGTAACTGTATCTGAGAGGTAGCATTTTCCAGCTTTGAACCAAACATTTTTAATATCTGTCGAGTTTACTCGGCCAGGAGGTGAACATGATGTCTTGAACCGCCCGAATTTTTATGTAAACTTAGACAACAGGTATCGCACAGAGACATCTTCTCGTAGAACTTTGTTCTCTATTGTGTTCATTTTGGCCTTGAACATTCCTGGTATTCGTGAGTGAATTTGGAGAATATAGCCTTCTCTTTCATTCTCCTAGAAACGGCCCCATTTCACACTTCACTAGGTGACCTTTTATTAGCTTGTTTTTCAGAAGTGTCCTGTCACACTCCACTATCTACATAGCTATGCAATCATTAAAAGCCAACGCTTATCCTTACTATCCACAGGTAGCACTGTTATATCATCCTAGGAACTGGGCAGAGACATAGTCTCACAGTGCTCAATTCGAATCAGTTTAATTTTGTTTCCCTTTGAACCTAGATCTTGGGATCTCCAGTCACATAGGTGGGGTATCTGTCAAACATCATATTTTTCTATAGGCTTTAAACCCATTCCTTTTGATGATTTTACAATTTGATCTCGCGGAAAACCTTTGGTAAACGGATCCGCTAGGTTATCAGCCGACTTGATGTAATCTATCGTTATTACACCAGTTGAGATCAATTGTCTAATGGTCTTATGTCGTCTTCTTATATGACGAGACTTGCCATTATATAGATTACTCAGTGCCCGAGAGATAGCCGACTGACTATCACAGTGTACACGTAATGCTGGCACTGGTTTCTCCCACATTGGGATATCTTCCAAAAAGTTTCGAAGCCATTCTGCTTCCTCAGCAGCTTTGTCTAAAGCGACAAACTCTGACTCCATGGTTGATCTGGCCAGGAGTGTTTGTTTGGAAGATTTCCAGGATATTGCTGCACCAGCAAGAGTAAAGACATATCCACTCGTGGATTTGGAGTTTCTTGAATCTGAAATCCAATTGGCATCACTGTACCCTTCCAGCACTGCTGGTTCTTTACCAAAGTGCAGCCCATAACTTTTGGTGTATCTTAGATAATTTAATACCCTAGTTATGGCTCTCCAATGGGTATGACCTGGATTGCTCGTGTAACGACTTAGTACGTTTACCGAGTGTGCTAAATCTGGTCTAGTACAATTCGTTAAGTACATTAGACTCCCGATGACTCTTGCATACTCCACTTGTAACACTGCTTCACCTGAATTCTTTGTCAAGTGAAGATGAGGATCAAGTGGAGTTTTTGCAGTCCCATTGGAGTAGGTCTTAAACCTCTCTAGGATTTTTGTAGCGTAATGATCTTGAGACATAATTATTCCTTTTGAATTTCGAATAATCTTAATCCCTAGAATTACATCAGCTAATCCCATGTCTTTCATATCAAACTTTCCACTTAGCATTTTCTTTGTTTGAATGATTATATCTTTGTTGCTTCCCATGATTAGCATGTCATCTACGTACAAACACAACAACACATAACCTTGTGAAGTACTTTTGATATAGATGCACTTATCACATTCATTGATGTGAAAGCCATTTGACATCATTACACTGTCGAATTTTTCATGCCATTGTTTCGGAGCTTGCTTGAGTCCATATAGCGATTTGACAAGTCTACAGACTTTCTTCTCTTGTCCGGGAGCAACATAACCCTCAGGTTGATTCATATAGATCTCTTCCTCTAAATCTCCGTTTAGAAAAGCAGTCTTAACATCCATCTGATGTATTTCAAGGTTTCTTAAAGCTGCGATTCTAATCAACATGCGAATCGAAGTAATTCTCGTCACTGGAGAATAAGTGTCAAAGAAGTCCAATCCTTCCTTTTGACGAAATCCTTGTACCACAAGCCTGGCCTTATATTTGTCTATAGAGCCATCGATTTTTAGCTTAGTGGTGAAGACCCATTTACAGCCCAGAGGTTTACAACCTTGAGGTAGGTCTACCAACTCATAAGTATGATTTTGCATAATTGAGTTGATTTCACTGTTAGATGCCTCCCTCCAGAAAGGTGCATCAGGTGTAGACATCGCTTCCATGAAAGTTCTTGGACCACTTTCCGCTAGGAATGCCATTATGAACTCAGAGCCAAATGTCTTCTCCTTACGAGCTCTCTTGCTTCGTCTCGGTTCAGCTTCTTCTACTTCTGTAGAAGTGCCTGAAGTGCTTGCCTCATTGCTAGCATCTCGTTCGTGACGAGTTCGTTTAGGATTTCCTCTATCCTTACATGGAAACACATTTTCGAAGAAGTATGCATTCCTTGACTCCATTATTGTGTTTACATGAATGTCTGGTATATCTGATTTATGTACCAAAAATCGATAGGCACTACTATTGTGCGCGTATCCGATGAAAATACAATCTACCGTTTTAGGTCCGATGGTGACCTTTTTTGGAAGTGGTACTGCAACTTTTGCCAGGCACCCCCACACTTTCAGGTATACATACGAAGGTACATAACCTTTCCAAAGTTCATAAGGAGTTTTTCCTGTGACTTTGTGTGGAATTTTGTTCAGGATATAATTCGAGGTAAGCAGAGCTTCCCCCCACATGTTCTGGGCTAACCCAGATTCCTGCAACATTGCATTCATCATTTCCTTGAGAGTTCTGTTTTTTCTTTCAGCAACTCCATTGGATTCCGGTGAGTAGGGAGCAGTTGTTTGATGGATAATGCCATGTGCTCTACAGAATGCATCAAATGGTTCACTATATTCACCACCCCTATCACTTCTGACCTTTTTTATGGTCTTGCCGAGTTGGTTTTCAACTTCCAGCTTGTATTCTTTAAATTTGTCCAAGGCTTCATCTTTACTTCGCAGTAGAAAGATGTAACAATATCTCGTGCAATCATCTATGAAAGTCACGAAATATTTCTTGCCTCCTCTGGTTTGAATATATTTCAAATCACATAAATCTGTGTGAATTAAACCTAGAGGTTCTGTTGTTCTTTGAACGCTGGGTGATCGCGTTTTAGTGAGTTTGGCTTGGACACAAACCTCACATTTGTCTTTGCTTAATTTGCATTTAGGAATCATGTTCATGTTCATTAATCTACTCATAGACTTGAAATTAACATGTCCTAGTCGTTCATGCCAAATATTAAAAGACTCAGCGAGATAAGCAATTGGTTTCTTATCATTAATCTTAGGGTTCTTCGAGGTGGAAGCCTCGGTTACATTATCCTTTCGGATTACTGCCTCAACAGACATCTTAAAAAGATTATCACAAACAAAACCCTTACCCAAATACATCCCATTCTTCGTTAGGATCAGCTTATCACCTTCCAGCTTCACAGAGAATCCATGCTTACTTATGAGCGATCCAGAGATCAGATTCTTGCGCATATCTGGTACATGGACGACGTTCGTGAGTACCAGTTCCTGTCCAGAGGTGAGCTTCAGAACAACCTTCCCGTGACCATCAATTGTCGACGAGGCTGAATTACCCATTAAGAGTTTTTCACCATTCTTGGTCTTTGTGTATGTGGAGAACATCTCTCGATCCATACAAATGTGTCTGGTTGTACCAGTATCGAACCACCAAGTCTTTGGATGGCTTTCAGCAACATTGGCCTCAGTGACCACAGCACACATGTCAGCTTCTGTCAAGTTGGCTTGAGCCTTCTTGCTACGACAATCGACGGATTTGTGTCCTTGCTTCCCACAGAAGTTACACAGTCCTAAGAACCTTTGAGAAGTCTGACCATTCTGACCACTCTTGTTCTTGAACTTTTGGAAGTTCTTTGGTGGCATCTTCCCTTTGCCTTTGTTTAGGCGACCTTTGGTCTGCCACTTGCCTTGATTGGGGTTTTGGTGTTCAACCATGTTCGCATTGTGTTCGCGAATTTTCACACCTACATTGATCTGCTGTTCCCGATTCGTAGACTCTACGCGGAGCTTAACAATCAGATCTTCAAGGCTCATCTTCTTTTTCTTCAGCCTGAGGTAGTTCTTGAAGTCCGTCCAACCAGGAGGTAGCTTCTCAATGATGCAGCAACCTTGATAGGTTTCACACAACCGCATTCCCTCAGCAAAGATATCGTGTAGGAGCCTCTGCACCTCATCGACTTGTTCCATTAGTGGTCTTGAATCCACCATCTTGTACTGCTCGAACTTCGCCACAGTGAATTTCTGAGTACCAGAATCTTCAATGCGGTACTTCTTGTCTAAGGAATCCCACAGATCCTTAGATGTCTCAGCATTTTCGTACACCCCAAACAGAGAGTCCGAAAGGCTATTCTGAATATAGCCTTTGCACAAGAAGTCAGCATGTTCCCAGGCGTGGACACTCGCAAGCGCACGTAGATCAGTGTTATCTTCTGGGAGAACAGGTTTCACCTCACTGGTGTATTTCTGCAGATTCAATGTTGTCAGATAGAAAAACATCTTCCTTTTCCACATCTTGAATGCTGTCCCATCAAACTTGGTTGGAGGAGCGACGTGATTCCCAGATGGAACTTTGACCGTCTCGATCTGACTCGCAGTCGATTCAACCTTCTCACTGGTTTTCTCCACCAATCCAGAGTTGTTTTCCACATCAATTGTCATTTCTGTTAAGACAAAAGAAACAACTTTTAATTAGTATCGATATATAAACTTTAAGAATCGCAATTCTAATATCGAACTAAATCGCATTGGTGTCGATCGATACTCCTTGGTATCGATCGATGCACACTCAATGTCTATTGATGCACCCGTATGGTGTCGATCGATGCTCGATGCACATACTGTGTTAATCGAAGCATCTTGGTGTCGATCGATACACATTGAGTGTCGATCGATACACCCTGGGTTCCGATTGATGCTCGATGCACATACTGTGTCATTCGAAGCAACCTGGTATCGATCGATACACGCTCAGTGTCATTGTCGATCGATATACCCTGGGTGTCGATCGATACAAGTGAATTTCACAGGATCGATCATAGCACCAGTGTCGATCGATACCTGTGTCTTATACACAGTATCGATCGACATAGACCAACTTGGTCGATGCAAAGTATCGATCGATACACTGAGGTGCCGACCGATACACTGTTTGCATGGTATCGATCGATACACTTAAGTGTCGACCGATACAATTTAGTCCAATATCGACCGATACCATAGGGTGTCGATCGATACTCACAAGGCCTCGATCTGAATCGAACCTATCAAGAACAGATGTGTGTTCGTTGATTATACCGTTCTTTAATCGCAATTAAAGACGGTTTTTTAGAAGATGTTTAAGCAGATCTGCTTCTACTACACGTTTCAAGTTGCTAAACAGCTGTTTGATTAACGTTTGAGTATCACTAGCAGAAGAACATCTTCTTAAAAAATAGAGAGAGATGAAGATTGCCTCTACTACACGTTTCAATTTGCTAAAAGCTTTTTGACAACGTTTGAGTATCATCAGCAGTAGAAGAATCGTTTAAAAACCGTTTAAAAAACGTTTATTTACTCGTGATTAAAGATCCAATTGAAGTAATAAAACAGAAATTGGATCTTCTTAGAGTTAAGATTGTAGGACCAAAATTTACACTACAGACAGGAAAGATTTAATCACAATAATATGTAAATAAACAGTTTAAGGAACAGACGATTTATAAACGATAAAGCAATACAAGATCTGAGGAGGCGAGATAAATCTCTTTCCTTAACTCTAAGAATCTCCCGTAGTGTGACGGGGTTTTATAGATCCATGAGTCCCAGGATACAACCAAAGTTTAACTGAATCATCAACACCATGATTCATATCTATCGACCATTATTCTACGATACTCTCGAAATTAAAACTTACTCTAAGCAGTAGGGAATTGAAGAAAACGATTGCTAGAACTTTTAGTAAGTGTTTTTTGTGTATCCGAGGATGATCTTTTAGGTGAAAATCGTGTTGTATATATAGGAAAGAGGCTAGGGTTTTTCCATGACAGAAAAGGAATATTTCTAGAATAACCTAGGCGGCTGCGATTTTTAAGTCGGCCCGCTGGGTATCGATCGATACCAAGGGGTATCGATCGATACCTCAAAAAGTCCACGGGCCCAATCAAGGCCCAAGATGCGAACGTCGCACGTATGGCTTTTCTTCTCTCATGTTGTTCATTTAAGACACAACCATTCCAACATATATACACGAGAAAACATTTCTCGGTTAATGAAAACATTTCATTAGAAAGAGCTTAACTCATTTCTTTTCACACTAACACAATTTTATCAAACCCTCAGGCTTTGACAAAAAATTAGTTCCAACATAGTATTTTGCAATTTTATTTGTCGATCGATAAAATCATTTTTACTATATTGATACAAAGTCAAACAATGTTTTAAAGTTGTAATTAAGACAATAGATCGATCGATTTTTAGGGCGGCGAGGCGGTGCTTTTAGCCTGTCTCAAACTATTCACTCAATTTCACATATTTGAATCTTAATATTTTGAAATGTCTAATTTACCCTCTTCCCAATTAGTCAACTCTCTCCATCTTTTTAACTTACTTACTTTTTATTTTTTTATGTCTTAAAAACTTTTATTTACTACACTCATACAATTCGTATTTCTCAAGATTTTGATTCTATCGCGACATAATTTTTCGTGCCGTTATTCTCAGGCAATTCAAGGGTATAAAATAAACGATAATTATAATGATAAATTAATTAGTATCCATGATGCTCACGGCACGGGCTTAGAGGTGTGTGTTTGTCTCTATATAGTTGTATAAACATTAACATATAGTATACAATAATACAAAGATAATGCACAACATAGGGCACCTCAATAGAATCGTACGTTTGTCTCAACAAGAGAGGGTTTGTGTTTGTTTACGTGCATTTTTTTAGTTTTATATAAAAAATATTAAAATCATATATACACATAAATGTGTGTATATCATAATAGTAATTTTTGTTTCCTCGGAAACATGGACAAAAGCATCTGCTTTCCAGCTACAAACTTTAGACACTAAATTTAAGCCACAGGTTCAATCTGCACCAAAATTGATTATTTTTTAAAAAGATTATGGGCTTTGGAACATTATAATAATTTTAATCATTTCTGATAATTGGCAATCTTTAAAGTTTTTAAAATTAAAGTAGTGACTTATTTAATCCACATGTTTATTAACGTCTTCTTTTTTTAAAACACCAACCTTCATTATTAGTATATTTGATACAATTAATCTCACATATATATACACCACACACAAAAAAAGGATTGAATAGACCTATGGACTTTTGACAAGGTTTTGTCGTCAGTTCTAGATCATGATTAAGAGGTCTAATTAATAGGTCCAAAAATATAGAACTATCTTAGGATAATCAAAAAATAGAATTTTAGTATTAGTATTATTAATCTATTTATTCATTTTCAAGGTTATTTAGTTATTTACACACTATTACAAAAAAAAACATAAATAATTTGTAAGAAAAATGGGCCGGGTTTCCCGGAATAAAGAAGGAAAATCCAATTTATGCGGACGTGGCAAATTATTTACCGTCCGATTGTACACTAAAAATTATCAACGATGAGAGATGTGGCCATTTGGTATAGAGAAGTGTTGAATTTTTTTTTTTTTTTTGGTTTTAATGTTAAAGTGTTGTAAAATAGTTCTACGAACAAAAAAAAGAGAAAAAATATTTCGTAAAACCTGGAAAGATAAAAGAAACAAACAAAGAACAAGATGAGAGAGGAGGAGACAGAGAATTAAATTAGAGGAGCAGAGGGGAGAGAGAGAGAGAGAGATTATTAAGGTTATGGCGGCGTTGCAGAGCGCGAGAAAGGCGATGAAACCTCTCTGATCTCTCTCCTTCTTCTTCCTCTTTCTCTCTGTGTGTTTCTTAAATACTCTCTGATCTCTCTCTCGTACCGACAAACGAGCTTTGCCTTTACCAGACCCTTAAAAGCTTCTCAACTTCAATTCAATACACTACAAACCCAGAGAATGAATTCGACCTAAACCCTAGAAATCCTCTTCCTCCCCAGTAGTCTCAAAGATCTAGAGCGAGAAAATAGATAGAGTAGAACTAAAAAGCTAGGATCTTTGATTTTGGGTTTTCTTTCATTTTTCTGAATTGGAGAGTGGTAGTATGGGTGGTCGAAGCTGTGCCGGTGAATGGCGGGGTTTTTCTCGCTAGACGGCGGAGGAGGCGGCGGAGGAGGAAACAGCCAAGACGAACACCGGACCAACACGAATCCTCCTCCGCCTGTATCAGAGGCTTGGCTCTGGTACAGAAACCCTAACGTCAGCGCAAACACAAACGCAAACGCTCCTTCCTCTTCAAACGCTGCTTTAGGCACACTTGAGCTATGGCAAAACCACAATCAGCAAGAAATCATGTTCCAGCATCAACAACATCAGCAAAGGTTGGATCTTTACTCCTCCGCCGCGGGTTTAGGCGTCGGACCAAGCAGCCATAGCCAATTCGATATCTCCGGCGAAACATCAAACGCCGGCGCCGGAAGAGCCGCGTCACTGATGATGATGCGGAGCGGCGGCGGAGGAGGAGGAAACGGTGTGAGCTGTCAAGACTGTGGGAATCAGGCGAAGAAAGATTGCGCTCACATGAGGTGTCGAACTTGCTGCAAGAGCCGTGGCTTCGAGTGTTCTACTCACGTGAGGAGCACATGGGTTCCTGCTTCCAAACGCCGTGAGAGACAGCAGCAACTAGCCACGGTTCAGCCGCAAACGCACCTGCCACGCTGTGAAAGCGTCCCGAAACGCCAACGGGAGAATTTGCCGGCAACTTCTTCGTCTCTTGTCTGCACTCGCGTACCTACTCACCACAACGCTTCAGGTATTATAAATATATCAGTATTATTAGGTCTTGAAATAATGAAATGCAACCCTATTTTGTTGATCATTTTTTTTGTAAAATAAGTATTTTGTGATTAGATTGTTAAAGTAGTACTGTGTTGGAGTAAACACTGACTATTCGATTGACAGGAACAAGCTGTTCTCATCAATCTTGAAATCTGTGTTCTTTCTCTAATTCCCTGCACCTTCTTTTCCGTAACCTGAATTTTGGAAGAGAAATATATAAAAAATCTCTCTCGCTATATATATAATCAAACATACGATTTTCTTTCTTTAAATCTAGGGTTAGAGGTTGGGAATTTCCCGGCGGAGGTGAGCTCACCGGCAGTGTTTAGATGCGTGCGAGTGAGCTCAGTAGAAGATGGAGAAGAAGAGTTTGCTTACCAAACAGCTGTAAGCATCGGTGGTCACATCTTCAAAGGCATTCTCTACGACCATGGTCCTGGAAGTAGCAGCGGCTACAACGTTATCGCCGCCGGTGAGAGCTCCTCCGGTGGTGGTGGCGGAGCTCAGCAGCTCATTACAGCAGGATCTGTCACGGTTGCAACCGCCTCTTCCTCCACTCCAAACGCCGGTGGTATTGGCAGCTCCTCCGCGGCGGTTTACATTGATCCAGCCGCTCTTTATCCAACTCCGATCAACACTTTCATGGCCGGTACACAATTCTTTCCCAACCCAAGATCGTGATCAATCTGACATAAAGCAACATAACTCTTTTGAATTCTTAGAATAGAATTAGGGTTTTTTTAAAAACCGTTAATTGTTGGATCATGTTATATAAGTTTGCAAAAGTGGGGAAAATTTAGGAGGAAAAGTGGATCTGTTTATGCTTCTTCTGGTTACTCAAAAGTTGTTGCGATTTTAGGGTTTTAAAGGGAAATTTTATTCAAATAATACCATCTTCTTATTATAATGATTTTGTGAGGATAGGGTTGTGTCTTAATTTAAATATCAGGAGCACAATATAGCTCTTGTTGTCTGAATCTTTGTTTCATTAATGTGTCTGTTTCTTGTTTGTGTAACACGTAACCTTAGAATCCGGAGATAATGTTTTTCATCTTTATATCAACCTTTTGTGTCTTCTTCTAACCAATAGAGAAATTCGTTACATGTGTTACCTATATTATATACAATTTAATTCCTTCAACCTTTAATTTTTTTTTTTCATCTTTATATCAACCTTTAGTGCCCATCCCATGCATTTAATGATTTTTATTTTGTATTATTATTTTTTTTGCTAGAATATTATATAGTTTGTTTGTTACTACTAGTAATTGATACATGCCATAATTGACATGTGATTGAATCAGAGAAGATGACTAGATGAGTATATATTTATGTTACAAAAGCGACATGTATAGATGTGACATGAGGGTGCGTTCTACAATGTACTTTGTTTAACCCCATTAATTAATCATCCATCCCCTCCATTACATTAGTCCTTTGATTACTAAAAATATTTAAGTTTAATTATACAATTAGGTTTCTTTATTCTTTCACATGTTCATGTGTTAACTTGAGAAAAATATTACTAAAATATTTTTGTTTTTTAAAAGTGTTGTTTAATGATCTGAACGTAATTTTTGATAAGAACATCTTTTATTCGTTTCTAATTAAAATTAATAAATTTATAAAATATCGTAATAGATTTTCTTATGTTGCATGAAAAATTAAAATACTTAATTTTGTGTGCTAAAAGCATAACCATACTTACTTTGAAACGGAAGATCGAGTACCATGCATTTTCGTTTGTATGATTAGTTCAAGCATTATCAGTTGAGAGGGTGAAGGAAATATAATGATAATATTTAAGGAGTATTTACGTTTCTTTATTGTCCATACACAAATAGTCACGCACACAAGTTCATGTAAGCTTACGTACATATATATGAGCGTTGGGATTATTAACCCAACCGAATCGAACTTTTACAAATTCGGTTATGGTTCTATTATGGTTTAGTTATTTTCGGAAACATTTAAAATTAATTTTTCGATTAATCGAAATTAAAAAAAAAATTGAATTTTTTGAAAATAACCAAATATATCCGAAAATAATCGAAAAATTACCCCAAAAAAACCGAAACTATCCGAATCAAACTGAATTTACCAACATTTCAGTTATTTTCGGTTATAAAAAAATAACCAAACTACTCGATAACCAAACCGAACAGATCTGATATTTTATTCGATTATTTTCGGCATGATTTTTAAAAACCGAAAAACCGAACTATTGGAACCGAATTCCCCGAAGCAACCGAATTCCCGGCCCTATATGTACATAATACATAAAACTTATTATGTGTTCCGTGATTAAAAAAAAAAACCCTATGTATTGCGTGTATATGTAATGTATGTTTACACTCCTACACACGAAGTCATACACACACACAGTGTATATGTATATATATAGAGGTAGAGGTAGAGGTAGAGGTAGAGGTAGAGGTAGAGGTAGAGGTAGAGGTAGAGGTAGAGGTAGAGGGAGAGAGTGATGTTTTGCAGATTCTCATGTTTGATTCAGATTAATATGTTTGGCTACAGAATCAATATATTTACTCCTCATTCCCATATTTTTCATCAATTAATACGGTTTGGCTCATTTAAACACAAAAGGGCCTTCCTTCTTCTCTTCATTTTATATGATTTATGGTCTCACAAATCATAATATCATGGAATGTACAAAAAGAAGAAACAAATAATAAGATATATTATGGGGGAACAACAATGGAAGAGAAGAGATAGTATTTGAAACCTTAGCTTGGCTGTGTAGTTGTGGAGTGTTCGAACCATAACTATGATGATATAATGCCTTTTAGATAGGCAATAACCAAAAAAAATCCGATACTGTTTGTGGGAATTAGTAGTTTTGTGGAGTTGGTAAAAGCAAAATCCCTCACGCAATTTGGATTGATTCGGTCCATTCAAATAGTGCTGCTGTCCAATCGGCCGACTCGTTCCGACTTTTACTCCCTGCCGTATCCCACCTTCTCTTATCCAACAAGTTATATATTTTTAATAGACCCAGCCACAAGCATACAATGTTTTCGTATTATGTTTTCTTATATGTAAATTTGATGAAAGAAACAAAATATAGATTTGAATTGTGTTCCCTCTTGACGTCGACATTTGAATTATGTAAATTAAGGGGTCAAAAACCGTACCAAGGTCCACAACACTACACTATATGTGAAAATATCCAACATCGCAAGTTGAGAAAGATCTTGAATAGTATATAAAGAATTTGGACTAATTCACTTATTGCCAATTGATTTTGAGTTGGAAGCCTATGTACTTTAACATGGTATTAGAGCTCAAACACACGCTGCCGAAATCGATACGGCCCACCAAAAAAGATTCGATCGATCGTAACAAAAATCGGCCCGACCCAAATTAGGCCGGCCGATCTAACCTGAAATTAATCATATGATTGGATATTGTCGAGATTAATGGCTATACGGGTCATTATCTCAATGGGGCATGTGAGAATATCCCACATCGAAAGTTGGGAAAGACTTTAAATAGTATATAAAGAACTTGAGCCAATCTATTCATTGCCAATTGGTTTTGAATTGGAAGTCCATATATTTTAACACTATACATTTTATTAGTACCACAAAACCAACTTTGAAATAAAACATTTTGTTATGAATTAATTATATGGATGCCCATTATAAGGTCCATATTCTAGGAGGTTTAGAATATTCTCGGTTTCCTTATTCTCCTTATTCAGCTTGCTCTCCAAGTCTATGTAAACCTATATATACCTATCTTTATTCATGAAATAAGACAATAACAATTTCCTCTCTCTCTTTTATTCACAACACGTTATCAGCACGATAGTCTCTCGATCTGTTCTTACACCAAAAAGGTGAGATTTAATTTATGATTATATTTATGTTTATGTGTATGTATTATTCCGGGATGATAAGCTATGCCTTCCTCGAATTGATCGTTATAGTAGGCTATGCCTCCTCAGATCATTATTATAGCGAGGATGGTTATAAATCTAATCCTACTTCAAATCATGTTTATTATCGACTCATGATTTGTAATATGGATTCACGATACTTATCTAGAATAATTATTGATTTGAGATTTAATTTCTCTATATGTTTATATTATTCCGGGATGATAAAGCGATGCCTTTTTCCAAATCGATCGTCATGGTAGGCTATGCCTCCACGATCATGATCATATGGTAGACTCTGTCTCCTCAGATCAAAGGATGGTTATCAATGCTTATCTAAAATAATGATTGTCGATCGTTTGATCTTTGTATTTTATTGATCTCTGAATCTGCACAAATTTATTATAACCTGCACTATTTCTAAAACGGATTTTGCACGGTGATTTTCTGAAATTAATCTGAATACTGCTTTTGCACTAATTCGATTATGCCCAATCTATGCACGGCTAGATTTTACCATAATTTTACTTTGATAAGGATTTCTAAAACGGGTTTTGCACGATGATTTTCTGTCATTAAACTGAATATTGTTCATAAATCTGAATACTGTTTATGCACTAATTCGTTTATGCACGATATATGCACGACTAGATTATAAAAGCATCATCGTTTATGCCCTATATATGCATGGCTAGATTTTAGCATACTTTACTTAAGGATTTCTAAAACGGATTTTGCACACACAAATTAAAATCATGTTTGATCACGAAATTTGCACATTCCAGTAATATGATATTTTTTGATAAATTGATTGATTGATTGAAAACATAGTTTAATGACATGATAGTTATGAATCAATGAATGGTGATGAATTATTATGATATTATATGTGACCATTATCTTTGTTTCATGATTATACTTATGTGATATTGCCTATTTGTTGATATCAACATTGAGTATTTGACCTGAAAAGATCCACAAAAAACTTTAGAGCAATCTAAAGAAAACGTATGATCACTAGAATGTGACATTACACTCATTATGATTGGTTGAATATAAAATTACATGACTTGAAATCTGTAAGTGAGTCTGACTCAGCTATGTTCAGATATTATGCGAAGATAATATCATTGATGCAGAGATGTTAAAAGACAATACTCTACACTTTGAGAAGTCTTATGAGCTCGAGAAGTAATGTTGTCCTGAAGACACAATACTCTACACTTTGAGAAGTGTTATGAACTCGTATATTTGTCTAATCGAGGTTGAGCAAAATAATGAGTTATAAAGAGAAAAATCAGGATACACTCCTGATTTGCGATGGTCCATTCCTTGAAGCGAATGTGACATCCTATATGAGAAAGAAAAGACCACATGATTAACGTTGGCCGAATAAGTGGCTATGGAACTGATCTCATACATAGATGTGGATATGGATATGGTCAAGGTCAAGGTTGAGGCCAAAGAGTTTCATTTAAGAACTCATATTCTCACTAGAAGTGAGAAAATAAAGATGGTTACATAGAAGATATATTTCTCTTATGTGACGATAAAATAAGCTAGTGTGAGTACAATAAGAGATATTATAAAAGAATATCGAAAGCTCTGGAAGAGCATATATATATATATATATATATATATATATATATATATCTGCCTTATGTGAATGCAATTTGAAATCATTCGTATTCTCTTATGTCTCAAGGGTCAAAAAGATCTAAGATATAATACAAAACCCAAGTTGGGTATATAATTGATCTTAGAGTGAGATTCAATTCGAGATGGATGGACCTGAAGTTTTATCATCTCGAGGGGGATAATTGAAGAATCTCACAATTCATAATAAGTGGAACATCTAGAAGATCATGTTCACACTCATGTTCAATAAATCATGTGATCTAGAAGATTTTATGATTTATCAAGTTGAGACAATGAGTGAAAAACAAAAAATATTGAATATCTTCACATCATGAATATTACTTAAGGCAATACAAGTATTTTAGAGAAATTATATGCATTCTCTATTGGATTGTACTACACTAGCATATAAGATATAAATGTGTCTAGTAAACCAGAAGTTTACTGAAAATCTCACTGTTTTGGCATGACTGGTTAAGCCATTACAGTTCAATAATAATGCGAAAAAGATCCAGAAGATTCTTATGTGTTCGGCTTTCACTCTCCAATAAATTTGGACTACATGAGTTTTCTGGTACTTATACAAAGAGATATTTTGGACTGATCATCCACTGTATCTTCGTGAAAGTATTTGGTTAATTGATTAAGAGTGAAACCACATTGATTCACATTAAGTCAACGAAAGATGAGTTCTCCCCATAATTGGTTTTGGTCAGGAACCAAATGTTTTCCATCTAAAAGTTTTTGGATGAAATGTTGCTCCATCATATTGATCTAAGATGGGACCTCAAATGAGGTTAGAAATATATGTTGGAATCTCCCTTGATGATTTAATGTATTGAGCCATCAATAAGGAATAATGTTTGATTTATGGACTGTAACTTCAGTGAGTCAGTATTTCCAACATATAAGGGGGAGAAGAAAATAAACAATTGGAAAAGAAAATCAGTGAAAGAAATTATCTTGATCCTCATAAATAATGTGCACTAGAAATTCAAAAGATAATTCATTTGCAAACTTTAGCAAATTGGATGCCAGAAGCATTTCCTGACCCTGATTGAGTGATACCAGTTGTGCTCCAATTAATATTGATGTCTCGGGGGGGGGGGGGGGGGGGACAATATCAACTGCTATTGAGGCTAAAGATCGCATGAAACGTGATAGACCTGTTGGTTCCAATGATAAAAATCCTCGAAAAGAAAAAAGGAGCATATTATAATATGGCAAGATCGAGGAAGCAATCTCTAGAAGAGATATAGATATGACAAAGAAAGAAATCTAGGTACCTAGTAATGAAAAGAGATTTCAACTAGTTGACTCATATCTGAAAAAAATGGAACCAAAAGCAAATCGACGTCGATAATATTTTACATGCAGTGAAACAGTTGATGAGAATTGAGGATCATAAACCGCGATAGAATAAGATGTATTGAAAAACGTACGTAAAGTGATGATTGGCCAATCATGAAAAAAGCGGTAGAGGCAAAGTTAGAATCTCTTGCAGAGAAGTATTTGGACCAGTAGTCCGTACACTTGAAAGTGTAAAACAAGTAAGACACATAGTGGATCTTTATGAGAATGATATATGAAGAGATATAATTTCTTGTGGTGGATGCAACTATTTTCCAGATCCCTTATCAGTCTGAGAATGAGAGAAAGACTTGATTTAATCCTAGAAGGATTTAAACTACCAGAAACAGCCTAGAAGAATTTAAATTGCTAAGAAACAACAAATTCTAGTTCTCGAGAACACTAGCTATTGGATTGATTTAAAGAAAATATGTTTCATGGGGTATACTCTTAAAGTGAGTATTATATATGAGGTTAACCGATATACCCATGTGTATTTATCAAAAGATTATAGATCAATGGGATCCTTGATTTGAACATAATCAAAACTCTCGAATAGTTTATTGGAAGTCGAAATTTGGATTAAACGACTTTGAAAAGACAACATTGTCTTCAGGTTTTCCAAATTGTAAATCTAAGTAAAGAGATGTTTTATCAAAGATCTTTGCAGGATTTTACATAGAAAATGCTCATATATAGTTGGTCTTGAAGTACCACACTTGAAATAATATTTGAGCAAGTTGTTAATCACTTTCATGATTGAAAGATGTGCTTTCATATGACAAGAGAGAAAGCCAAAATAATATCTAGAAGATTGTAAGTAAAATGAAATTTGGCATGAAGTCCAAATAGACGAATAAAATATCGTCTATGTGAGAAGGATGTTATGGACAAGAAGTCCAATGACCTGAGAAATTATGATAATCATACGAGTGTATTAACTAAGGTTATGTTTATACTAATTCACTAAAGATTATATATGATTGAATTGCATTTCTTGAAGAAGATGCTTCTCGAGGGAGAAATATGATGATGTGCGTGGTTGTACTCTTTTTCCTTATCATGGTTTTTATCCCACTGGGTTTTTCCATGACAAGGTTTTAACGAGGCAGCAAAGAACACGCAAATGATAGACACCTAAGGGGAATGTAAATATGAAAGTCTATCACTATTCCAAAGATTACTGAGATCATCAGAAGCAAAGAGAATTATCAAGATGGATCATCTGCGACACCCATTAATTGCAGAAGAATGTCGATGTACGTCTACTACAAATTCGTTCAAGTAAAGATTTGGCGGACTTATTTACCAAGACGTCTCCAACTGCTACTTTGAAGAAGCTAGTTCCTCATATTGGATCGCGTCGTCTCAAACATTTTAGGTGATGTACTCATGAGGGGGAGTAATAGCGCGTTGTACTCTTTTTCTCTTAACTATGATTTTTTCCATTGGGTTTTCCTAGTAAGGTTTTTAATGAGGCAGCATCTTATGCGCATTAAGATTATTTTTGTATAATGGTCATCCAAGGGAGAGTGTTATGAATTAATTGTATGGATGAATTAATTATATGGATGCCCATTATAAGGCCCATATTCTAGGAGGTTTAGAATATTCTCGGTTTCTTTATTCTCCTTATTCAGCTTGCTCTCCAAGTCTATGTAAACCTATATATACCTCTCTTTATTCATGGAATAAGACAATAACAATTTTTTTTCTCTCTTTTATTCACAACATATTTAGATTTGTGAGAAAATGATTAAAATTGAGGAGGTATGTTAAACTAATTAGTAAACAGAAACAATTTTTTTTTTTTTTTATCAACAATGGATTAAGCGGGTGTTGGTGTTCCAATTATGCAATCGATCTTGAACACTCTTCGATTAACTCACAAACACTCAAGGATTTGAAATATACAAAAAGATGAAGAAATCAAGGAAAACGACACGAGATATAACGAATTTTCAAAGCTTTTGTAGCGTACAATTTGTTGACGGTCCAAAACAATCCACCATAACCGGAATTAATCACCAGAATTGGAACTGTACAAAGATACAAAGATACAAAGAGAAATTTCCCCAAAAAGAAGAAGAATGAAAGAAATTTCTTTTCTATTTCTCTAAATCTTAATCTCACCCTTACACGTTAATACGTTATACAACAAGCCCAAACAATAAATCCAATTTAAGCCCTATTGGATCATGGATTATAATAGTTACTAAAGCAATTAAAAATTTAAATCTAAGCACAACCCATAAGATCCCCCACAAGAACATAGCCCAAATTCCAACAACGGAGCTGGTTTAAATCCGAATGATAACATAACACTTATAGATCATTAGAACATTTTCTTGATCCATGATTTTTTTTTTTTTTTTTTTGTCTAGATTTTTATTGGAAATTATAGTCTTACAAGAACAGAAACGAACGCCCAAAAGAGGGAAGCAAAGCCAGAGGAAAGAAAACATATCCCCAGAAACAAAGCCGGAGGAAAACAAGTATTCCCCGGAGACTAAAACCCTATAAAAGAGAGTGAACTAAACTTGAAAATATACAGAACAAAAAACCAAACACTAAGCCAAACTAAAAAGCTCATACTTTTCACGATCCTTGCAAGCTCGAGAGAGAATGACCAAACTAACAAACACCTTAATGAAAGAGTAATTTAGCAGAAATCACAATAAGGAGAGACTGAATCTCTCATTTAACTCTTGTCCCGGAACTTTCACACGAACACGCGACCGACAAAGCCATAAGTTCAATCCAGTCAAACCAAAACTTCTGCAAAAAAAACTCAAACACCAAGATTTCAAAACTTGACGAATTGAAACCACTTCGACGAACCGAACCTCCAACCCATAAACAACTAACACAGCAGAAGAGAAGGTACTGAACGAACAGATCCATGATTTCATATCATTCATTTTTCGATGCTTAACTCAAATATATAGAACATATTTAATCACACACACCAAAAAAAAATACCAATCATATATAATATAAGCGAAGTGATTTTTGGCTTTCGAGACCTCTTATTCATTCTCGGCATGGTTAATTACCCCTTGCCCCTCTTTAAAAAAATCAAAATTATCCTTAATGAATCTTAATCGCAATTGGGCTCTTATTTCGTGGTGGGCTATATCTTAATTTCGAAATATTAACCTTCTAAATTATATCATGTTCGTTTGGTCCACTAATTATAAAAACCCTAGACTACTTTTTTTTTTAATTATAAAAACCCTAGACTACTTTTTTTTTCCGGTCGTGATTAATCGGCTACGTATCATGTTAAAAATGTAAAAATTCATATTTTTGACGATTCACATATCTAATATTTGTACTTATCTTATACGTATATATTAAAAATGTAAAAAATACATATTTTCGGAGATTTGCGTATCTAATATTTGTACTTATCTTAATTAAAGAAACTAAGAAAACCCTACGTGTAGGGGCTATAAATATCCCGTCTTCTTATACTGTTTTCTTTAGGTTTATTTGTTGTTTATTTTGTCTTTGAATGTTTACTATTATAATTTTATTTTTGGGGTCAATCTTCTTTTGATTTCCGTATATTCATGTTTAATCGTCTCCATGCAACTGATTGTTCGTTTTTGTTGTCTTATTGTGTGTAGGTACTTTTTGGTGTGTGTTCGTTGTGGCATCGGAGTGGTGTATGCATCGTTGCTTTTTGTTCGAGGTATATGTTTCATGTGACAAAAGTTTGTTTGGGTTGGTTATCATAGACAAAAGTTTGAAATTGTTTACTTTAGATTCGCTTTAGATTTGACCTCGAAGTTTGTTTTAGATTTGAACGTTTGGTACACGAATTGTTGTAAATTGCTTTGTGTTTTGTTTTGGATTTGTTTAGATTATAAACGATTCGTGATCTTCTGTTAATATTAACGTCCGTCTGTGTTCTGCATATTTGTTTTAGATTTGGATTGTTTTAGGTATAATACCAATAAATATAAAAAATACAAGAAAGCTTTTCTATTAAAGAGAACCCTAGCGGCATAAAGATCCTAGCCGCGAGCTCGACGCCGGTTAACGACCAGTCGATATCTACGATTTGATCAGGTCACCGTAAAAGCCAGACGACGAGTGTGACTTTATGATTGAGAAGTCGCCGAACTGTGGTTTCAAGTGACGCATAAAGCTAGGGTTTCCTTTACCGAAGAGGTTGAGTTCAGCGTTTATTTTTCACTATTTATCTGTTTTTTTTTCCTGCTGAAAAGTATGCTCAATAGCTGTTATGGAATTCCTGGTCGTCAAGGAGATTTTTACATTCTGGTAAGCTTTTAGTATGAGTTTGGTTACACGTCTAGATTGATCAGGTATCTTTTATGAAGAAACGTTTATAATATTTCAGGTCATGGTCATGGTCCATGGATCTAAGTTAACAATGACACGTTTAAAAAAAATGGTTAAAAAGATTGAAACAGGTGATGATCTAATAGTATGTTTTACTTTTCGGTATGTAACAGATAGTAAATCTTCATCACATTTTGTCAAAATCGGTGGTGAATTCTAACACAAGTGTGCTATTGTGCTACAAGAACAGACTCGACATTAGTAAGTTCGATTTATCATCATGCTTGTGTTTCAGATATTTTTTTTTCGTGAAATTAGAAACTTTACCTGAAATGTTGTTATTAGAACGTGCTTATGCGTGATTTTCTTTTGGTCATTCCAAGACGAGAATGATGGATCCTTACTTTGTGAACTATGTTAAGCATGATTGTTGATAATGAACTTTTTACGGTTCGCACAATTAACCCATTGTGCACAATGCCTCAATCTAATGGCATGTCATTGTAGCACTTTGGGATCGAATCCACAGGGAAATAAGAACGACGCACTAAGAATACAGGACGCTATCTAATCTAAGCAAATATCGGGTTTTGGTTTATTTATCGAACAATTTGAAATGTGCAAAATAGAGAAATAAGCGAGTAGCAAAGCAAACAAGAAAACGATTAATATCAAATTTAAACAAACGAATTCTCGGGTAAAGCAATCGACTCGGGTGATTCTTTAATCTACTCAAGATGCTCAAACATTCGACTAAATATCTCCTTAGGCCTTAGAACACTACTAAAGATTAATCCACTTCCATGGTATTAACCCATTTCTTAGTCATCAATCGTCATAAACTTCCGTTCGCGATTCTATGACTAACAAGCATTAATAACAAGTCCACTTGGCCACAATTCACCTTAGACATCAACTCCCGTTGGCTAAGATATGAAAAGCACTCATTGAATTGGTTGGGGAATTTCATCGAACACCTTCCGGGCGAGGAATTCCCTATGATCTAAATCAACTTTGTCAAGGCTAATCCAGCATTAATAACACTCAATGAGAAAGGGTTTTAAGTAATCTAACTCTTAAACATCAAGAACAAACCTGGAATCACCCTAATCTACTTCACCCAAGAATCCTAAAAGAACTACTCACACATAGCTAAATCACAAATATAAACCATACAAATGAAAGCCATAAGCAAAATAAAAAGATTGGTAAAAAGAGTTTAAGAAAATCTTCACTAAAATGGTTTGGATCTTGAATCCTTCATACAAAACAAAAACAAGAAAAGAAGAAGAAAGAAATAAGTGGCTTAGAACCCTAAAAAGAAGCAGCCCCCGTCTAATTAGGCTTAATTTGCTTAAATAGATACAGATCGGGTCGGGTCAACCCGGGACAAACCGGGTTTGACCCGACAATTTTTTGGTCCGAGAAGGTTCACAGCGGTCAGCTCATACCGCTGCATGACCGCTGTGAAATGCCTGCTTCTTGCTCCGGATGGATCCGCAGCGGTCTCCCTATACCGCTGCATGACCGCTGTGAATCTCTGTGTTTTTGACGGGAGGATCCGCAGCGGTCACTGTAGACCGCTGTGAGCTGGCCGCTGCGAATGTCTGGTTTTCTCCTTCATCACTTGATCATCTCCGTTTGCTGCGGGTACGTTCCTCCTAGTCCATGATCTTCCCCAAAACTCCAATAAGCTTCCATAAGCTCCAAATGGTACCTAAAAGACTCCATAGCACACAAACATATGCAAAAACTAACCTAAGACTCACTAACTCTAAAATGGATGCAAACTATACCAAAAACAAAGAAATGAATGCAATAAGTCACAAAATGCTAACTAAAATGTATGCTAAAATGGGCTAAATTATGCAACTATCAACTCCCCCGAACTTGCCTTTTGCTTGTCCGCAAGCAAACAAACAAGAACAAATCGAAGAAGAGGTTGGAATGCGGGATATCATATCCAAGAATATTAACAAAAGAATTCAATTCAATGCACTTGGTAGTAGTTATGTGATGCACAAACAACCTCTACTTCAAAAGATTTAGCCATACTCGTCGCTACACGAATTTGGTATAAGCCTTAGCATCTACAAGTAATCATATCCTCTAACTCTTTAACATTCATTAAGTACAATGGTGAATCATGCTTAATAAAAATCAAGTGAACTCATTTGGCTTAGGGAAAAGGTTTTGAGATGAAAATAATCTCAATCATGTGGGTATTCCAATGCAATGGGATCTCTCACGAAAGAATGAACTTTGGCAAAATGCTAAGAGTAAAGAACAATTGATGCGTACAAGGATGACATCCGTCTACCCAATGCCCCAATATGAACTCCACTCCTATTTCTAAACTCATCAAGATCCATTCTAAACTACCCATATCACAAGGCATTTTGCCTTCTTAGACCACATTTCTTTTCTTCTTCTCTTTCAACAAATGGATTGGCTCTTCATCTTTTTCTTTTAGCTCTTTTTCACTTTCATAACTAGTCTCTCAATCATCATTTAGATGCTTTAGCCATATATATATATTTTTTTTTTTTTTTTTTTTTTTTTTTGGCTCTTTCTTTCTTCTACACACATAGAGACTTATACTTGCAACCCCTAGAGCTATTCCACATTTTCATACCAACCAACCCAAACTTATTACTTTCCCCTATCCTTTTTCTCAATCTTCTCCTTTCTCCACACTTCCTTTTCTTTACATCAACACCCAAATCACCAACCTATCTATCAACTCCTTGTCGTTCCAAACTCAACACTTTTTGCTAAGTTCATTCAAAATTAGGCCTCACGACACACACAAGAGATGAAGGCTTGAAGGAAAGGCTTAGTTAAGGGTGTGGTTAACCGTTCCAAATATGGGAATCAGCTATTTGAGCTAACAAGAGAGTGGTAAAAAGGGGTAAGATAGCTCAAATATGTATATGACATCCATGAGTTCAACTTTTCAATGTACAAGCATGATAATTTCAAGTCAAGATTAGAGTTCATGTAGATAGAGTTAGATTCAATTCAAAGCATGCTTCAACCAAGACAAAAACATTCAAACCGCAAGATCAAAGCATGAATCATCCTTAACTTCGTGATCGCTCAAATGCATCAAAGAACTCCTAACGAGGGCATTAATTCAAGCTCTTAAGTTTATATTCTACATGGATAATTCTCCCAATGCAAGTGAATGCAAACCTATATGCATCTAGACTCAATCTTAAACATGCAAAATGCAACTAAATTTTTTTTATGGTTTTTATATGCACTTATATGAATGAATGAGACTCAAAGATGGGAAAATAAAAATAAGATCACAAAACACAAGATCAAAAGACACAAATCCTTCCCCCGAACTTGAATTGCAACGTCTCGGTGCAACACAAATCAAAGAGAAGGTAAAAATATGCAAAAGTATGTACAATGAAATGGAGTTTGGATCATACCTTTGGATTGGAGAGAAATGTGACGTGCTGTAGCTATACCCATTCATGCATTAAGCACCACGACCTTGGACCCAAGAAAACTATAAACATCAAACAAAAACATTAAAAAGAACAAGAAAAAAAACGAAAATATATACAAAGATAGTCATGGGAATGCCTCCCAAGAGCGCTTGTTTTACGTCGCTAAGCTTGACGTTTCAACTGTTAATCATGAGAATCAAAAGGTTGAGCCAATGCACCTTTGGTCCTTCTCTTGTCAGGACAAGAAACAAAATATGCAACATGGCACACGACTATCCATGGCAAAGAGGCATAAATCACATCAAGAAAAGTTACTAAAAATATAGCATACATCTTGGAATTTTCCTTGATGATGAGATGTTCACGGGGACCAAATGCATTTGATGGAAAAATAAAGTCGATTTCATGTTTAAACGAGTTAATCACAAAATAGTCAACTTCATCTCCATCAATCATGTAAAACACATCCTCTTTCCTAGATTTCATCTCAACCTTAGGGTCATCTATCTCATTCAAGATCTTATCTACATCAAGCACACCCCCTAGGTAAGATTTTTCAAGAAGAGAACTAGATTCCTCAGGCATTGAAAGCTTAAACTCGATATCATGATCATTCAAAGCACATAGATAATTAATATCAAAACATACTTCATGATAATCACTAGCAAGCTTTTCTACTCTTAAGGTTTCTAGTATTTGAGACTCACATATTAAATCACAGCAATCATTAATGAGCTTGAGAGCATGTGAACTAGAAGCTACATCTTCAATGCAAGGCAAGTGACTATCCTCATAATCAACGATTTCAAAGGTTGTGTCAAAAATACCTTCTAGTTGGCATGGTGGAACCCAATAAATTACCTCTTCGAGTGCATGAGCTATCTTTATCTCAATATATGTGAGCTCCCTTCCCTCAAGCGCTGCCCGACGTGACATGAGGTTCAAACGGATCATAATCGCGAGATTACTCCTTGTCAATGCCGGGTTTTCTTTGCAAAGCTCATCCAACTCTACTTTTTGTTCTGATGTGACTACACTTTCATCAAATGGTGGCTCCACATATGGCTCATCATCAATGCTTTCATCAAATGTGGCATCCTCTTCTTGTGGCCAATCATTGTAATCCATGGCCATCGACTCTAAGAAGCAAAAAAGAAGAAAATAGAATGTTAGTAGAAGTCAAGAACTTAGTCTCAAATAGTATCCAAATCCTAATGGCTATTGCTAATTTCCCCGGCAACGGCGCCAAATTGATAATGAACTTTTTACGGTTCGCACAATTAACCCATTGTGCACAATGCCTCAATCTAATGGCATGTCATTGTAGCACTTTGGGATCGAATCCACAGGGAAATAAGAACGACGCACTAAGAATACAGGACGCTATCTAATCTAAGCAAATATCGGGTTTTGGTTTATTTATCGAACAATTTGAAATGTGCAAAATAGAGAAATAAGCGAGTAGCAAAGCAAACAAGAAAACGATTAATATCAAATTTAAACAAACGAATTCTCGGGTAAAGCAATCGACTCGGGTGATTCTTTAATCTACTCAAGATGCTCAAACATTCGACTAAATATCTCCTTAGGCCTTAGAACACTACTAAAGATTAATCCACTTCCATGGTATTAACCCATTTCTTAGTCATCAATCGTCATAAACTTCCGTTCGCGATTCTATGACTAACAAGCATTAATAACAAGTCCACTTGGCCACAATTCACCTTAGACATCAACTCCCGTTGGCTAAGATATGAAAAGCACTCATTGAATTGGTTGGGGAATTTCATCGAACACCTTCCGGGCGAGGAATTCCCTATGATCTAAATCAACTTTGTCAAGGCTAATCCAGCATTAATAACACTCAATGAGAAAGGGTTTTAAGTAATCTAACTCTTAAACATCAAGAACAAACCTGGAATCACCCTAATCTACTTCACCCAAGAATCCTAAAAGAACTACTCACACATAGCTAAATCACAAATATAAACCATACAAATGAAAGCCATAAGCAAAATAAAAAGATTGGTAAAAAGAGTTTAAGAAAATCTTCACTAAAATGGTTTGGATCTTGAATCCTTCATACAAAACAAAAACAAGAAAAGAAGAAGAAAGAAATAAGTGGCTTAGAACCCTAAAAAGAAGCAGCCCCCGTCTAATTAGGCTTAATTTGCTTAAATAGATACAGATCGGGTCGGGTCAACCCGGGACAAACCGGGTTTGACCCGACAATTTTTTGGTCCGAGAAGGTTCACAGCGGTCAGCTCATACCGCTGCATGACCGCTGTGAAATGCCTGCTTCTTGCTCCGGATGGATCCGCAGCGGTCTCCCTATACCGCTGCATGACCGCTGTGAATCTCTGTGTTTTTGACGGGAGGATCCGCAGCGGTCACTGTAGACCGCTGTGAGCTGGCCGCTGCGAATGTCTGGTTTTCTCCTTCATCACTTGATCATCTCCGTTTGCTGCGGGTACGTTCCTCCTAGTCCATGATCTTCCCCAAAACTCCAATAAGCTTCCATAAGCTCCAAATGGTACCTAAAAGACTCCATAGCACACAAACATATGCAAAAACTAACCTAAGACTCACTAACTCTAAAATGGATGCAAACTATACCAAAAACAAAGAAATGAATGCAATAAGTCACAAAATGCTAACTAAAATGTATGCTAAAATGGGCTAAATTATGCAACTATCAATTGTGGAATTTTCTTTTTGTCATCAAGAATAATGGAACCAAGTTGGGCACAGTCGATAGCTTGGTCCTGGATATTAAATAGTGAGGTTAGTTTTGTGTGCAGTCACAAAAAAAACGTTTGAAGCAGTTGAAGAAGATGAAGGAGAGAGGACAATTAGATCCTGAAAGCCTTGACGCTTTCTCTCTTTTTCTTGATGTTGGGGAAGTAACACATTGCTTGTAAAAAGATTCTGAAAACATTCTCGGGAATAATTTTGGCATGTGCATCCTACAGGTAGGCCTGGTTAATATAAGAAATATCCTTGATGCAACTTACTTATACTTTCATATTTAAATTTATATTTGGTGTATTCAGGATTTTGAAACTCTAACCTCAAATCTACTAGCACGAACAAGAGAGACGGTGGAAGGCGGTGGGCTAGATCGTGTACGGGAAGAGGTGTACGGCAGTTCAAAACTTATCTTCTTCAAAAGGCTTGGACATGCAAGTCTATGTTTTTTTTTTGGGGTCAAAATAGGACCGATCAGATGAGTGATGTTGATCACTTTCCAAGTATTCCATGAAATTTATAAGCAGTTGCTTTTGTTGGCTTCCTTAGGATATGAAGCGTTTACTTGAGAAGAAGAAAGGAGAGACTGATGTTTGGGAACTCAAACGTGTTTATCATGCTTACAAGGAATACAGTATCATACATGGTACAACATTCAATCTAGATAATAGGTATCCTTTTTAATTTTAGTCTACTAACCATATTTCTACTTCGATTTCAGCGCGTCAACATTAACTATGGAAGTTCTTTTATCTTAATAGTCAGCAAGAGAAGTTTATCAAGGCATCCATAATTGCTTCGGTTTTGTATGAAGTTCTAAAGACAGTCACAAGTGGCGCTGGTCCGCATGTTCTTTTCAGTTTATCTACACGCGAATATGTATAACGTGTGCATCGGTTTTCCAATTTTGTATATATAAGTTGAAATTATGGTTTCTGTTAGGCCATTGCGGATAGAGAGTATTCGGCCGAATCTGAATTCTATGTGCCATATATATAACATTCTTCCATAGTCGAATCTGAATTCTATGTATGGTTTCATAAAGCAATCCATCCTTTGAGTTTAAAATGATCAAAAAACCGTTCTAAACAGAGTTCTCGAGAATGTTTAAGAGTTTAAGATCTTAAAGGTGAAAAAGTTTGTAGGTTTGGTATTAACACAGTCAATGCAATTTCTATGTTTATGAAATCTTAAATCAAGGCCTAAGTAAAACATCTCTAATTAAAACATCTCTAATTAAATTGCTTTGTATCATAGTGTGTTTGATGCCTATATATGTTGTAAATACAAGTACAAGTAATGATGCAGTATCAAATTTAAATTGTTGACTAATATCTAACGAGATGAGTTTATTCGGTGTATGAAGCACTTATTTATGGTATGCTCCAAGGCTGACTTTCATTTATATCTTCACACAAAATGAAATTATTTAAAATTATTTTTTGCCGAATAATGAATAATTAAGGCTCTAAATAAATTGATTTGTGACTGTATACACCAATTTAAAAAAAAACTTTATCCACACAAGGTTTTCGCTAAGGTTTCAGTTATATACTTGCTATTCTTGGACTTATTTTTAGGTTGGGCGTTGTTGTAAGGATATGGAGTATAAGAAGAATACACATTACCCCAAATGTCGGGTAGGTTAGAAAGTATATGTTGAATGTGGTGAATTGAAGAAGAAAAGTTTCAGATTGTGGATGAGAATCTTTGAAAAAAGTTTGAGAATAAATATATTTGTTGTTGTTGTTGAATCTTTAATAATTTTCGTATATGTTTTTCCCCATCATTTTGGTGGTTGATGAAGAGGAGGGGCCAAAGAAGATCATGGAGGTAGCGACTGAAGTGTAAGAGGATAGTTGTGTGTTCATTCATAGATTGTGATTAGCTTGGACGTGTCTACTACACATATTTAGACCTATAATACATAATCTAGGAAAAATAGTTAGATGATTTTTTTAAAACGTAAGCACATGAAAAAATATTATAACATGGAAACGAAAAGCAAAGAGAACATAAGATTGTTCTATTTAAATGTATATATATTCTATAGCATCACTCCAATCTATTATTAATCTGAAAACGGTTATTAAGTGTAAATGATTCATGATTTCTATCTAAACTAAATTAATTGCTTAAGTTGAAGGAGACAAGACTATTGTCGAAATTATATTTTATGAAGGAGAATAAGAAGAAAAACATGTTAAAGATTCTCGACGAAGAACGAAGAGTGATCTAAATTAGGGGAGAGAGAGAGAGAGCCTTCAAGGATATTTAATTGATCCATATTCTATCACTGTTACTTAGTCTCTTACGTGTTTCTGATTTCTGTTTAATATGGTTGATAAAGAAGTTAAAACCTTCAGGTATATGTAAGTGTAGATAAGAAGCGACTAGAAGGAGGAACGAAAGCTATTAAAGGGATTGTTTACCTACGCTTTCATGCCATGGTTTTGTGCCCGCGCGTGTGAGAAAGATAAGAACCGACAAGACGAAGTGACAAAAGTTAAGAAAGGGATTGTTTACCTACGCTCTGAAATCATGGTTTTGCGCCCGTGCTTGCGAGAAAGATAAGAATCGACAAGAAGGAAAGACAAAAGATACCAAAGGGATTGTTTACCTACACTTTAATACCAAAGGACAAAATGGCAATGACCCTCATAACATATAAATGTATGATCAAAGAAACTTTAAAGATATTTAATTCGATAATACTAATCTGGTAACAAGCCCTATTTGAAAGGCTGGAGGAAAATCACGGGAGCTACAAGGAAACAGTGGTTAAAACCATGAAAATGTTTTGGCGATAAAGAAATGTGTGGTTGATATGAAGAAGGAGAAGGAAGAGATGGCGAAGATGTTTGAACGTAAACTAAGAGAAAAGAAATGAGTATAATTTGAAGGAGACAATACTACACCTTTCTATTGTGTAAATTATATTTCATGAAGGAGAATAAGAAGAAGAACATGTTGGAGATTCTCGAGGAAGAACAAAGGGAGATCTAAATTAGGCGTCTAGAGAGGGAGGGAGAGAGAGAAAGAGATAGAGAGAGAGAGAGAGAGAAAGAGAGAAAGAGATAGAGAGAGAGAAAGAGAGAGAGAGAGAGAGAGAGAGAGAGAGAGAGAAGTAAAGTCTTCAGGGACATGTAATATAGTTGATAAGGAAGTTAAAGCTTTTAGGTACATGTAAGTGTAGATAAAATTCGGCCAGAAGGAGAGACAAAAGTTACCAAATAGATTGTTTACCTACGCTCTGATGCAATGGTTTCATGTATGCACTTGTGAGAAAGATAAGAACGGTCAAGACAAAGTGGAAAAACTAAGAAATGAATTGTTTACCTACGCTCTGATACCATGGTTTCGTACCCGTGCTTGTGAGAAAGATAAGAACCGCTAAGACGGAGTGGCAAAAGCTAAGAATGATATTGTTTACCTACGCTCTAATACATTGGTTTTGTGTTCGTGCTTGCGACAAACATAAGAATCAACAAGAAGGAGAGACAAAAAGCTACATCCAAAGAGATTGTTTAACTACACTCTAATATCAAAAGAGAAAATGGCAATGACCCTTGAAACATATCGATATATGATCAACGAAATTTCAGAGATATTAAATTTGACAATACTAAACTGGTACCAAATCATGTTTGAAATGTTGGAGGAAAAGCACGAAATCTAAAAGGAAACAATGGTTAAAACAGTGAAGATGTTTTGACGATGAAGAAATGTTTGATTGATATGAAGAAGGAGAAGGAAGAGATGGAGAAGATGCTTGAAGGTAAACTAGAGAAAATATATGAGTAGAAGTTGAAGGAGATAAGATTAAACTTATCTATTGCGGAAATTATCTTTCATGAAGGAGAAGAAGAATAAAAAGAATATGCTGGAGATTCTCGAGGAATAACGAAGGGAGATATAAATTAGGAATCTAGAGAGAGAGATATATATATATATATATATATATATATATATATATATTTTTGGTAATGGAATTAGTTATATATTTTTATTCTAATGTAGGTTTCTTAATCGTCAATAATTGTTAGACTCGCTATTATGCGTTTTGGCACATCTTCAATTAGGACTTTCGAACGTATCTATTTTATTTACTTGGATTTGTAATATTAACCCTAAAATCTTCGGTTAATAAGGAGAGTGCTTGAAATGACAAAGTATTTAGACAAACAAGCATTTCTCGAGTAGAAAATGGCAACGACCCACAAAACATATCGATGTATGGTCAAATTTATTTTAGAGATATTAAATTCGACAATACTAAATCGGTTCCAAACCCTGTTTGAAATGTTTGAATTAAAAACACAATTATTTTGAAGGCGAAGAAATGTGTGATTGATATGAAAAAGGAGAAGAAAGAGATGGCGGATATGCTTGAAGGTAAACTTAGAGAACAAAAGAGAGGAGGAGAATTTGAAGGAGACAAGACGAAACTTACCTATTGTGGAAATTATATTTTTTGTAGGAGAAGAAGAACATGCTGGAGATTCTCGAGGAAGAACGATGGGAGATCTAAATTAGGAATCTAGATAGAGAAAGGAAGAGAGAGAGCATTTAGGGACATGTAAATTATCGATATTCTATCACCTTTAGTTCGTATCTTCCGTGATTTTTTTATTTCTGTTTAATATGGTTGATAAGGAAGTTAAAGAGTTTAGGTACATGTAAATGTAGACAAGAACCGGCCAGAAGGAGAGACAAAAGCTACCAAAGAGATTGTTTACCTATGCTATGATACTATGGTTTCGTGCCCTCACTTGTCAGAAAGATAAGAACCGAAAAGACAGAGTGACAAAAGCTAAGAAATGGATTGTTTACCTACGCTTTGATACCATGGTTTCACGCCCGTACTTGCAAGAAAGATAAGAATCGACAATAAGGAGAGACCAAAGCCAGCAAATTGAATTTTTACCTACGCTCTAATACCAAAGGACAAAATGGCAATGGCCCTCATATCAATGTGATTAAACAAATTTCAGAGATATTAAATTTGACAATACTAAGCTGATACAAACACTGTTTGAAATGCTGGAGGAAAAGCACATAAGCTACAAGAAAACATTGGTTAAAACAGTGAATATGTTTTGACAGCGAAGAAATGCGTGATTGATATGAAGGAGAAGGAAGTTATGGAGAAGATGCTTGAAGGTAAATTAAGAGAACAAAAAAGAGAAGGAAAATTTGAAGAAGACATGACTAAATCTATTTATTGTGGAAACTATATTTCAAGAAGGAGAATAAGGTGAAGAACATGTTGGAGATTCTCGAGAAAAAACGAAGGGAGATCTAAATTAGAGAGAGAGAGAGAGAGATAGAGAGAGAGAGAGAGAGAGAGAGAGAGAGAGAGAGAGAGAGAGAGAGATAGAGAGAGAGAGAGGAGAATAAGGTGAAGAACATGTTGGAGATTCTCGAGAAAAAACGAAGGGAGATATAAATGAGAGAGAGAGAGAGAGAGCCTTCAGGGACATGTAACTGATCAATATTCTATCACCGTAAGTTCGTCTCTTCCGTGTTTCTAATTAATGTTTAATATGGTTGATAAGAAAGTTGAAGTCTTCAGGTATGTAAGTGTAATATTTTTGGTAATGGTGTTCTTGAAAGGAAACAAGACTAAACCTATCTATTGTGGAATTTATCTTTCATGAAGGTGAAAAAATAAGAACATGCTGGGGATTCTCGATCAATATCCAAGGGAGATCTAAATTAGGAATCTAGAGAGAGATCGAGAGAGAGAGGGAGAGTGATGGAAACCGATTATGGAAGATATTGACACAAAATTGAATATGGCGAGGAAGAAGATGAAGATGAGATAAAGAAACAACGGAAGAATAAGAAGTCGAAGAATATGAAGATGATGAAGAAACTGATCAATATTCTATCACCGTAAGTTCGTCTCTTCCGTGTTTCTGATTAATGTTAATATGGTTGATAAGAAAGTTGAAGTCTTCAGGTATGTAAGTGTAGTATTTTTGGTAATGGTGTTCTTGAAGGAAAAGGGACTAAACCTATCAATTGTGGAATTTATCTTTCATGAAGGTAAAAAAATAAGAACATGCTGGAGATTCTCGATCAATATCCAAGGGAGATATAAATTAGGAATCTAGAGAGAGAGAGAGAGAGAGAGAGAGAGAGAGAAGGAGAGTAATGGAAACCAATTATGGAAGATATTGACACAAAATTGAATATGGCAAGGAAGAAGATGAAGATGAGATTAAGAAACATCGGAATAATAAGAAGTCGGAGAATATGAAGATGATGAAGAATGAGAGGGAACAAGAAGAGGTACAAGAAGAGGGAACATCAAGAAGAATGAAGATATGGCGAAGATCTTGAAGGTAAACTAATAGAACAAAGGGACAATGAGAAGTTGAAGGGTACAAGACTAAACCTACCTATTGTAGAATTTATCATTCATGAAGGAAAATAAGAAGATGAACATGTTGGTGATTTTTGAGGAATAACCAATAGAGATCTTAATTGGGATTCTAGAGAGAGATATAGGGAGAAAGAGATAGAGAGAAAGAGAGAGAAAGAGTGAGAGAGAGAGAGAGATAGAGAGAGAGAGAGAGAGAAAGAGAGAGAGAGATGGAGAGGGATAGGGAGAGAGAGGGAGAAAGATAGGGATGAAGAGAGGGATGAGTGAGGGAGGGGAGAGAGAGAGATAAAGGGAGAGAGAGAGAGAAAGGGAGGGATATATAGAGTTGAAGCCTTCAAAGACATTTAAAGACATGATCTTTAAACAAGAAGACGATGTAAGAGAAATAGAAGAAGAAAAAAAGAAGAATAAATAGAAGTCGAAGACGATGAAGAAGAAAAAAAAAGATGATAAAAGAAAAATATTTAACGATTTTTTATTCTTAAATACTTTTTATAATCGAAGATCACACATATAGGATAATAGTTCATTTATATATGATACTATAATGTTGTCAATATAGTTTATATTTTTGCTGCATTTTTGTTTTCAAAATTAGATATACAATTTAAATAAATGGTTTTGTGTCCACGTTTAAGAGAAAGATAAGAATCAACAAGAAAGAGAGACAATTTCAGCAAAACAAAAGGAGAGTATTAATATGAAGAAGGAGAATGAAGATATGGCGAAGATCTTGAAGGTAAACTAATAGAACAAAGGGAGAATGAGAAGTTGAAGGGTACAAGACTAAACCTACCTATTATAGAATTTATCATTCATGAAGAAAAATAAAAAGAAGAACATGTTGGTGATTTTTGAGGAATAACCAATAGAGATCTTAATTATGATCCTAGAGAGAGAGAGGGAGGGAGACAGAGAGAGAGAGAGAGAGAGAGAGACAGAGAGAGAGAGAGAGAGAGAGAGAGAGAGAGAGAGAGAGAGAGAGAGAGAGAGAGAGAGAGATGGAGAGGGATAGGGAGAGAGAGGGAGAAAGATAGGGAGAGAGAGATGGAGAGGGAGAGGGATAGGGAGAGAGAGGGAGAAAGATAGGGATGAAGAGAGGGATAAGTGAGGGAGGGGAGAGAGAGAGGAGGGAGGGAGGGAGGGAGGGAGGGGGAGAGAAAGAGAGATAAAGGGAGGGATATAGAGTTGAAGCCTTCAAAGACATGTAATTGATCTTTAAACAAGAAGACGATGCAAAAGAAATAGAAGAAGAAAAAAAAGAATAAATAGAAGTCGAAGACGATGAAGAAAAAAAAAAGATGATAGAAGAAAAATATTTAACGATTTTTTATTCTTAAATACTTTTTATAATCGAAGAACACATATAGGATAATAGTTCATTTATATATGATACTATAATGTAGTCAATATAGTTTATATTTTTGCTGCATTTTTGTTTTCAAAATTAGAAATACAATTTAAATAAATGGTTTTGTGTCCACGTTTAGGAAAAAGATAAGAATCGACAAGAAAGAGAGACAATTTCATCAAAACAAAAAGAGAGTATTAATATGAAGAAGGAGAATGAAGATATGGCAAAGATCTTGAAGGTAAACTAATAGAACAAAGATAGAATGAGAAGTTGAATGGTACAAGACTAAACCTACCTATTGTAGAATTTATCATTCATGAAGGAAAACAAAAAGAAGAACATGTTGGTGATTTTTGAGGAAAAACCAATAGAGATCTTAATTAGGATCCTAGAGAGAGAGGGAGAGAGAGAGAGAGATAGAGAGAGAGAGAGAGGGAGAGAGAGAGAGAGAGAGAGAGATGGAGAGGGATAGGGATCGGAGAGAGAGGGAGAAAGATAGGGATGAAGAGAGGGATGACTGAGGGAGGGGAGAGAGAGAGGAGGGAGGAAGGGAGGGAGGGGGAGAGAAAGAGAGATAAAGGGAGAGAGAGAGAGAGAAAGGGAGGGATATAGAGTTGAAGCCTTCAAAGACATGTAATTGATCTTTAAAGAAGAAGACGATGCAAAAGAAATAGAAGAAGAAAAAAGAAGAATAAATAGAAGTCGAAGACGACGAAGAAGAATAAAAATATGATAAAAGAAAAATATTTAACGATTTTTTATTCTTAAATACTTTTTATAATCGAAGAACACATATAGGATAATAGTTCATTTATATATGAAACTATAATGTAGTCAATATAGCTTATATTTTTGCTGCATTTTTGTTCTCAAAATTAGATATATAATTTAAATAAATGGTTTTGTGTCCACGTTTAGGAGAAAGATAAGAATCGACAAGAAAGAGAGACAATTTCAGCAAAACAAAAGGAGAGTATTAATATGAAGAAGGAGAATGAAGATATGGCGAAGATCTTGAAGGTAAACTAATAGAACAAAGGGAGAATGAAAAGTTGAAGGGTACAAGACTAAACCTACCTATTGTAGAATTTATCATTCATGAAGGAAAATAAAAAGAAGAACATGTTGGTGATTTTTGAGGAATAACCAATAGAGATCTTAATTAGGATCCTAGAGAGAGAGAGGGGGAGACAGAGAGAGAGAGAGATAGATAGAGAGAGAGAGAGAGAGAGAGAGAGAGATGGAGAGGGATAGGGAGAAAGATAAGGAGAGAGAGAGATGGAGAGGGAGAGGGATAGGGAGAGAGAGGGAGAAAGATAGGGAAGAAGAGAGGGATGAGTGAGGGAGGGGAGAGAGAGAGGAGGGAGGGAGGGAGGGAGGGAGGGAGGGGGAGAGAAAGAGAGATAAAGGGAGAGAGAGAGAGAGAGATAAAGGGAGGGATATAGAGTTGAAGCCTTCAAAGACATGTAATTGATCTTTAAACAAGAAGACGATGCAAAAGAAATAGAAGAAGAAAAAAATAAAAATAAATAGAAGTCGAAGACGATGAAGAAGAAAAATATTTAACGATTTTTTATTCTTAAATACTTTTTATAATCGAAGAACATATATAGGATAATAGTTCATTTATATATGATACTATAATGTAGTCAATATAGTTTATATTTTTGCTGCATTTTTGTTTTCAAAATTAGAAATACAATTTAAATAAATGGTTTTGTTTCCACGTTTAGGAGAAAGATAAGAATCGACAAGAAAGAGAGACAATTTCAGCAAAACAAAAGGAGAGTATTAATATGAAGAAGGAGAATGAAGATATGGTAAAGATCTTGAAGGTAAACTAATAGAACAAAGATAGAATGAGAAGTTTAAGGGTACAAGACTAAACCTACCTATTGTAGAATTTATCATTCATGAAGGAAAATAAAAAGAACATGTTGGTGATTTTTGAGGAATAACCAATAGAGATCTTAATTAGGATCCTAGAGAGAGAGAGGGAGAGAGATAGAGAGAGAGACAGAGAGCGAGAAAGAGAGATGGAGAGGGATAGGGAGAGAGAGGGAGAAAGATAGGGTTGAAGAGAGGGATGAGTGAGGGAGGGGAGAGAGAGAGGAGGGAGGGAGGGGGAGAGAAAGAGAGATAAAGGGAGGGATATCGAGTTGAAGCCTTCAAAGACATGTAACTGATCTTTAAAGAAGAAGACGATGCAAAAGAAATAGAAGAAGAAAAAAGAAGAATAAATAGAAGTCGAAGACGATGAAGAAGAAAAAAAAGATGATAAAATAAAAATATTTAACGATTTTTTATTCTTAAATACTTTTTATAATCGAAGAACACATATAGGATAATAGTTCATTTATATATGATACTATAATGTAGTCAATATAGTTTATATTTTTGCTGCATTTTTGTTCTCAAAATTAGATATATAATTTAAATAAATGGTTTTGTGTCCACGTTTAGGAGAAAGATAAGAATAGACAAGAAAGAGAGACAATTTCAGCAAAACAAAATGAGAGTATTAATATGAAGAAGGAGAATGAAGATATGGCGAAGATCTTGAAGGTAAACTAATAGAACAAAGGGAGAATGAGAAGTTGAAGGGTACAAGACTAAACCTACCTATTGTAGAATTTATCATGATGGAAAATAAAAAGAAGAACATGTTGGTGATTTTTGAGGAATAACCAATAGAGATCTTTATTAGGATCCTAGAGAGAGAGAGTGAGAGAGAGAGAGATAGAGAGAGAGATAGAGAGAGAGAGAGAGAGAGAGAGAGAGAGAGAGAGAGAGAGAGAGAGAGAGAGAGAGAGAGAGAGATAGAGAGATAGAGAGAGAGAGATATATGGTTTTGTGTCCACGTTTAGGAGAAAGATAAGAACCGACAAGAAATAGAGATATTTTTTGGCAAAACAAAACGAGAGTTCCAATGAGGGAGGAAGAAAATCTTTCGTAATTACAATGTGTGTGTCAAAGAAACATTATTCATTATATTATCGAGCTTTATGAAATTTGTTTCTTCTGTTTTACGACCACATGTGAGTACACTGCATGTGTGTGTGTTAAAAAAAGGTTTGAGTGTGTGTTAAAAAAAGGTTTCAAATAAGTGGAAATATCTTTGATGTGTCATGAACATTTTGGAGACTTATTAATGACGTTGGCAGAAAACACTTCATTTCAAATTGATAAGGATATCATGAGAGAAACTCTTGATATTTTTTGTGCTATTGTCTCAATTGTATGATATATTCGATTTTGCACGAGTTTAAAAATTAACTTCAGAATTGAAATGAAAACTGATGAGAATAATAATTGCCGATTGGTTTATTTGGAAAATAGCTACAGAGAAAGGTAATTGTAAACTTTTTTTTCAACGTGTTACTAATTTTAAATTTTATGCTAAAAAATAATCAAAATTTTTATTGATTTTGTAAAAAAAATGAAATGACGTTACTGATGAATGATTTTAATTAGATGAAGAAGTTAGCCATTGTTTGTAATGATAGAGACTCAAAAGAGGATGATGAAAAGAAAAGCTTTATGGACATTATCTATAATTATCGATAAAGGTAAAATCTATATACTAGCCTAAGAGTCGATGGGGTTATGCATGTGGAGAAACCGATATGGAAGATTTTGATACAAATTAGAAGATGACGAGGAAGAAGACTAAGATTATTCAAATCTTGTATGCGTTTTGACGTTTGAATGGATTGGATTTCTGTATTTTCGAATTAGGGTTTTGTTTTCTTATTTTCAGACTTTGGGTTTGTGTTCATGATGAATGAGTAGGATTTAGTATTTCAGATTTGCGATTGATTCCAATGATAAACCACAACGTAAGACAATGAACGTTGTCTACAAAAAACATGTTTCAGAATATTTATAAGAAATCGCGTTTGTCGTAGTTTTGTTTTGTTTGTGACTTTTACACACTTCATTGGTTTTGGTTTTTATGTTTTTAATTCATGATTAATATTGGTCATTTATTGTTGCTCAATTTTCAATTCGTTGATCTCAATACATGTTTTATTTTTATTTAGTTTTAGATAGTTAATCTTTGTGTTGTTTTTATTCGGTTTTGAGATAGTGACCCGCGCCTTATGGCGCGGGTTAGACACCTAGTACTACAAGATAACTAAACTTAATTCGGTGGAAAGAGTTTTATTAATTTGTACAGAATAATAAAAAACTGATTTCAAAACCGCACAAAATAGAATTTAGCCAAACACTTTTTGTTTGTATGAGTTTTTTTTATAATTTAAATATTTTGACCATAACAGAAAGATAAAAAAAAATCTCAAGAAAACAGAATTCAAATTGAAACCAAAACCATATGGAACCTATGTAGTTACTATACATATTAAAACCAAAACTCAAATTAAATATCCTTAGAATCAATTAATGCAAAACAAAAGTGTTTAATGTTTCCTTGACTAGGCGTTACCATTTAGCGTCGCATTACATGGTTTTAATTTTTCATGGACAAGATATGAGACACAGAGACCATAAACTAAATTTTCCATGGACAAAATATGAGACACAAAGACCATCAACTAAATTTAGAGACACGAAATTGAAAGTCCCATGTCCTCCGACTCTATTGGATCTTTGATTCAGTCTTGTCTCTTCACAACCTCTCTTTCTCTTCTTTTTCTTCTATTTTTACTTCCTTCAACTCCCATTTTTCTCCTTCATTTTTCTTTCTTTCTTTCTTTCTCAGTTCCAATCTTATTTTTTTCTTTCTCCCCCACAAACATTACAGTAAAACCGGAAAGATGGCATTTGGAAAAGGACGTGGAAACAAACGCTCTTCTACGACGTCGTATGCGTCGACCATTACAATGGTCATCTTTGTAGCTCTATGTGTCATCGGTGTGTGGATGCTTTCGTCCAACTCCGTTATTCCACCACAGATCACCCAAACCTCCACTCGAACGGTCATTGCAGAGACAGAGAGGAGTGATGTGTCTGCCTCTTCAAACGGTAATGATGAACCCGAACCAACAAAACCGGAGTCTGATGAGCAACCAGCATTTGAGGACAATCCGGGAAAGCTTCCAGACGATGCCATAAAGTCTGAAGACGAGCAGCAGAAGTCAGCAAAAGAGAAGAGCTCAAAGGCAGGAGGAGAAGAGGGAGGAGGGAAACATAGTCAAAGCGATACTCAGAAACAAGAAATCCATGACAAGATTCCCGAGGAGAAAGAGAAAGATAACGACAAGGAGAACAAGGCGGTGCAAGAGAATGGTGAGGGTCAGATGAAACAAGTGGTCAAGGAGTTTGAGAAAGAACAGAAAAAACAGCGGGACGAGGACGCTGGGACTCAACCAGGTAACTCCAAAGGAACACAAGAGCAAGAGCAAGGACAAGGGAAAGAATCGCAGGATGTGGAACAAGGAAAGAAACAAGGGCAAGATCAGGATTCGAATGCCGATGTGACATTCACAGATGCGACAAAAGAAGAACAACCTTTGGAGGTGGGGCAGAGCGATACATCAGAGAACTCAAAGAATGAAGTAAACGGACAAGAGGATCAGAATTCAGGGAAGGAGGAAAATGGACAACAAAACGAGGAGAATATCACGGTTAGTGAAGAAAACGGGAAGGAGCAGAAGAGCATGAAAGATGAGAACGGACAACAAGACGAACATAACACAACAGAGGACGAAAGCGGAAACAAAGAAGAACAGAGCACAACAACAAAGGACGAAAATGTGGAGCAACAAGAAGAGCAGAAAGATGAGAAAAGACAAGAGGGTGGTTCAGAAGCGAGTGGGTTTGGCTCTGGAATACCGAAAGAATCTGCAGAATCACAGAAATCATGGAAGAGTCAGGCAACAGAATCTAAGGACGAAAAACAAAGACAAACATCTGAATCAAATAACGCAGAGAGTATGATGGGTGGAAAGACATGGGTGTTGTGCAATGCAACTGCAGGTTCTGATTATATACCATGCCTAGACAACGAAGAAGCTATACGGAAACTGACGAGTAGAAGACATTTTGAGCACAGAGAGAGGCATTGCCCAGAAGACCCACCAACGTGTCTCGTCTCCCTCCCAAAAGGCTATAAGGAGTCCATCAAGTGGCCAGAGAGCAGGGATAAGGTAAAACATTCGATCCAAATAAGCTTTTGTTCAGGTGAAATTGGGTAAAAGTTGACTAACATGTGATCGAGTAGATATGGTACCACAACGTCCCACACACAAAGCTAGCAGAGGTGAAAGGACATCAGAACTGGGTGAAGGTCACTGGCGAGTTCTTGACATTTCCTGGTGGCGGAACACAGTTCATCCATGGAGCTCTCCATTATATCGATTTCCTTCAGCAGGTGAACTCATTTCTCGAATCACGGATGGCCTTAAAACTGCACCAGACAAAGATCTAAAATTTCTCTAATTTCTTCCTATGACAGTCTTTGAAAAACATTGCATGGGGTAAACGTACTCGGGTCGTATTAGATGTTGGATGTGGAGTTGCGAGCTTCGGCGGTTTCCTTTTTGAAAGAGATGTTATAGCCATGTCTCTTGCACCAAAGGATGAACACGAGGCTCAGGTCCAGTTTGCTCTGGAAAGGAAGATTCCAGCCATTTCTGCGGTGATGGGCTCTAAGCGACTACCATTCCCGAGCAGAGTGTTTGACCTTATCCACTGCGCACGCTGCAGAGTCCCTTGGCACAATGAGGGTGGCATGCTTCTTCTAGAACTTAATCGGATGCTACGACCAGGAGGTTATTTTGTCTGGTCAGCAACACCAGTCTACCAGAAGCTCGAAGAAGATGTTCAAATCTGGAAAGGTAAGGTTTGAACTAAAGAAGTGTTGTCCTTTTTGTTTTGTTCCACTGAAGCTGACATGTTTTGAGCTATGTAGACATGTCCGCGTTGACAAAATCCATGTGTTGGGAACTTGTGACAATCAACAAGGATAAACTCAATGGTGTTGGCGCTGCCATCTACCAGAAACCTGCCACGAATGAATGCTATGAGAAACGAAAGCGAAACAAGCCTCCGATGTGCAAAAATAACGATGATGCAAATGCAGCCTGGTATAATTCTTTTCCACGATATGCAAGAAAGAAACCAAATGTGAAAAGTAATAGAAGAAAGAAAGTCTAACACTTGAATGCAAATTTCAGGTATGTACCGCTACAGGCATGCATGCATAAAGTGCCCACCAATGTGGTCGAGAGAGGGAGCAAGTGGCCCGTGAACTGGCCCCGTCGGCTTCAAACACCTCCTTACTGGCTAAACAGCTCTCAAATGGGGATCTATGGGAAACCAGCTCCTCGAGATTTCACTACAGATTACGAACATTGGAAGCACGTTGTTAGCAAAGTATACATGAATGAAATCGGAATCAGCTGGTCTAACGTGAGAAATGTAATGGATATGCGAGCTGTCTACGGAGGGTAAGCATCAAACAAAACAAAAAAAAACTGAAAGAGATCAAACAAAGTTTCAGTTCAATCACCAAAGCTAAACTTTTTTTCTTCTAACTATGTCAATATGTGCAGGTTTGCAGCAGCTCTAAAGGACCTGCAGGTGTGGGTCATGAATGTAGTAAACATAAATTCACCAGATACATTACCGATAATCTACGAGAGAGGCCTGTTCGGAATTTATCATGACTGGTGTGAATCTTTTAGCACATACCCTCGGAGCTATGATCTCTTGCATGCAGATCATCTCTTCTCCAAGTTGAAAGCAAGGTAAAGCTCAAGTCATTTCCACCTTATTTTTTGGTAATTTTCATCTGACGAATTAAGTTGAAAAATCGGGTTTTTGTTTATCCTTTTGGAAGGTGCAATCTTGCTCCAGTAATGGCAGAAGTGGATAGAATAGTGCGACCGGGAGGTAAACTGATTGTTCGTGACGAGTCCAATGTGATAAGAGAAGTTGAGAATATGTTGAAGTCACTGAACTGGGATGTTCATCTAACCTTCTCCAAGCACCAAGAAGGAATATTAAGTGCCCAAAAAGGATTCTGGAGACCAGATACATCTCAAACTTCTTCTTCCTGAAATCTGCAAACTGAGATAGCAGAAGCAGCATTATATAATACATTAATCACACATATCTATAAGCCCCAACAAGAATGTTCTTGTTCGTGTTGCAAGAATTGGATCAAGAATGTCAGTAAAATGACGCAGTGTTGTTAAACTATAGACTAATTAGAACATTTTTGTTTCCTACTTCATATATTTTAACATGGTTATGATCTTCGATTCAAGTAAATGAAATTCCTTCACTGAAGTGATCAACATTTTTTTGTTTTGTATTCAATCAATATTATCATAACTGAAGTGATTAGGGAAGGCATAACAAATACGGATTAAAACTAAAACTAAAACTAAAACTAAAACTATGAACCTGGGATAAAGGAAGAGAAACCGAACTTACATGCATCAATACTTGGAGAAGATGGCGTTCTATAAATCCGAAGCCGCTTGATCTTCAAGATGTGGAAGAAGACGGAGAAAAAAAGGCAGAGGTACATGTTTTTGTCTTAGTTTTACTTTAATTGAAGATTGACAAAGAAAACAAATGTCGAAATTTTAACTTTTACTAGTAATTAAATATTCAAAGAGGTAAAATAAAAAGTCGTGTTTCATATTCAGCTAACATTTTTGGGAGTCCAAATTATTTTCTTCTATCTTACCGTTTGACCATTTTATTGTGCATCAAGTAATGCCAATTTGGGGAAGAAAAAAAACAAAATGTTGAATAATTGGTAGTGGGCTTAATTAGATGTCCAAAGTTAAACAAATTCAGTCAGCCCAGACCATCCCAGCCCAATATTGTTTCCGCATTTTAGAACGAACGGTGCCATTTCTTCTTTTTAATTCATCTTTATCCATAACGTATTAGAATTTACAAAACGTATCTAATGATTACACATATTTATAGATTTTGCCAGTTGGGTAAAAAATTCCATTCCACTTCCCACCCAAGAGAAATAATTATTTCGTTTACAAGTTTTAGTTTTGTTCTTGAAAAAACAAAGAGATTGAGAAATAATAAGAAATAATTATTTCGTTTCCATCTTTATATATTAAAATATTATATGACAAAATTTAATTGAAAAATCTTTTTACACGTATTAAAATCTGATCGATTGACACAGCACGTGTCACAATTTGGTGGATTACTAATTTTAAAACATTCAACTTTATATAATAAGATATACGAGTAGCTAACTAATAAAAAGTAAATATAATTCAAATAAAAATAGGAAAAACTAAATATTTGGAAACATGTGACAATTGTTTTTTGGAAACTAAATAATAATATAAAATTAGAAAATCAAAATAAATAAATAACTTTTATTTAATTTAACGGATAATCTAATATTATTTTTTCACTTTTTATAATTTTTTTAATATTATAAAATATTAAATTATAATAGCCTAATCTAGTTATTTCATAAATTATAAATCAGCAATTTGTAACATAACTTTCTGATATTTTTTTTAAAAGGTTTTGGGAATAATTGTTTTTTTTTTCTTTTCTGCTATACAATTTGACCAATTTATTGTGATACCCAAGTACCGACTATTTTTGTTTTTCCAATAAATAATAATAAGTCATTTTTATGTTGGAAGAGGAGAAATAAATAACTTTGAATAGTAAATGTTAACGGACATAATAAGGTCGCGATAATTCAGACAGCCCAGCCCAAAACATGTTTCCGTATAGGGAAAACGTTGCCGTTTCTTTCACGAGTCATCATCTGTAGTATCCCAATAACGTAGAATAGATACGCTTCGAAATTTACAAAAAAATATATATATTTTTGCAGGATGTATAAAAATTCCATTCCAATTTTAAACCCAAGAAGAAAAAATAAGAATTTATTTGTGAGCCCTTATCTAGTTTTAAATTTGTTCTTGGAAAAAAGAAAGATTGAGAAATAAGAAAGGAACGAAACAGAAAGAAAGAGAAAGAGAAAGAGAAAGAGAAACGGGCACTTTTTATTAAGTAGAGGCTGGGCACTATCAATATTCAATGCTTTACCAAACTCACACCCTCTTAGTCTAATTCTTAAGAAAGATTGATTGTTCTTCTTCATCCTCTCTTTCTCTCTTCCTTCTCCTCCATAGTTCTCTCTCACTCTCTGTGTATCAGGTATTTCGATTCCTTTTAGGGTTATCAATTGGAGGTTAACTCGTCACATTGTATTGATAAGTTTGGAATTGACATGGAGAAGAGGAGGAATCTTTTTCTCTTTTTTTCCCGTTTCTGTCTTGTGTCTTGTGGGTTCTAGGCGCTAGAATTTCTGGGTTTTCGTTGGATTTTGTTTTCATTTTCTCCTTGAATTGGAAAATTGAAACGGTTTATGATAATTTTCAGTTTTGTTTGGCGAGTTTTGATATTTCCTCAGGCAAAAATATAAAAAAAATTAGGTTTTTTTCTAATAAACTTGGTGGGTTTTGATAGGAAATGGAAAGTGTTGAATTTGGGTTGAAGAACAGTAGTGACCGGAAGGAGAACGCCGTCAGTGGAGGCGCTCAAATCGGCGACGATTTCTCCGTCGACGACTTGCTTGACTTCTCAAACGACGGCGTTTTCGTTGAGGATGAGGCTGATGAATTGAAGGTGCAGCGAAAGAGAGGAGCCTCTGTTTCCCAAAATGACGAAAATACCCTTCACCGGAGCAACGATTTCTCCACCGCCGCTGAAGATTTTGGGCCTCTCCCCCCCACAAGCGAGCTCTCCGTTCCGGTAATTTAATTCGTTTTCAACCTCAGTGTGATTCCATCTTTAACTTCATATTGTATGCTTTTGTTAGATGGATGATTTAGCGGAACTAGAATGGTTATCAAATTTCGTAGAGGACACTTTCACACCGTATTCGGCTCCGACGAACAAACCGGCGTGGTTAACCGGAGACCGAAGACACCCTGTAGCACCGGTTAAAGAGGATTCGTGCTTCAAAACCCCTCTTCCGGTTAAAATCAGAACCAAACGAGCCAGAACCGGAGTCAGCGTCTGGTCTCTTGGTTCCTCGTCGTTAACCGACTCGTCTTCCAGTTCTACAACATCCTCGTCCTCTTCTCCTGGTCCTTCAAGCCCTCTATGGCTCTCCGGCGCTGAGTTTCTTGATGAGCCAGTGGTTAAAAGACAGAAGATGAAGAAGAAGAAGAAGAAGAAACCGTCGGAGATTTGGATAAACGGTGCTCAGACGCAGACGCAGACGCGGAGGTGTAGTCATTGTGGCGTTCAGAAAACGCCGCAGTGGAGAGCAGGACCATTGGGAGCGAAGACGCTGTGCAATGCGTGTGGTGTGCGTTTCAAATCGGGTCGGTTATTACCCGAATACAGACCCGCTTGTAGCCCAACTTTCTCGAGTGAGCTCCACTCCAACCACCACCGTAAAGTCGTTGAAATGCGTCGGAAGAAGGAGACATCCGACGATGCTGATGAACCCGGTTTGAAACAGCCGGTTCAGACGGTTCAGGCTGTGCCGAGTTTTTGATTTTTTGACATCTTTTGGTTTTTTTTTAGAGAAGAATTAGGATCGGACCCGGTTCAGTATTAAAATGTTAGTTTCTCATTAATGTTATGAAATACTATTAATTTTGTTTGACCTTTTTCTCTTAATTTACTCATTGTTTGTGGTGGTGGTCGCAGTAGTTTTTAGCAGGATGATTTGCATAGCTAACCATATTGGATCATGAACTTGAAGAATATAGCCATATTGTAATGGATTTGGGTAACTAACCAAAATCATAAATTTTGGTCCTATCTTTGAAGTAGCAGTGATCACCCCATTGTGTAGTAGTGTAATGTAGTTGTTTATATTGTTCTGTTTAAATATAAAATATAATTATTCTATTTATTTTTGTTTACATTGTTAATCTTACACTAAAAATCGATTAAATCTCGAAAATACTACTTTAAAAACTCAGATGTTTTTGTATGTATACAATGCTTTGAATTTTGAAAAACGGATACAAATTTTTTAAATAAGTGAATAGTATTACTAATGAAGAACACAACAATCTATATAAATATACATAGAATATAAAAGTGTCATACTATACTATTTACGATAACATTTAATTCATACGAATATCATGAATCATACTATATTATAAGTGTTTATATATTTGGTTGTTGGGAGGGAACAAGAATAAAAATAAGAAAGAAATTGTGTGCTGCACTGGATACAAATATATATATATATATATATATATATATGTTTTAATTTATAAAATATGTTTTAATTAAGTGATATTGGATACAAATATTTACGTTTAGTATACCCAAAAAAGTATTTTATAACATCTTAATGGGCATCACATTTTCTGTTGTATTTATAAAATTAACATAGCGTAAACTGAAAATTCAACTGGCTAAATAAACGTACTGGGCACACTCTCTGATTGATTAATTTATTACTCTGCTTATTTTTGGGGAGATTGAATGCGACTTTTAGTGACGTGCAATAACCAATATAGCCAATTTTTGCACTCTATATATATAATAACATTCGTTGACCATATCTTTGAGATTAGCACGAACTACCACCGCTCGCAATTCGCATCACTAAAATTGTTGACTTTTTATATCTACGAAATCTATTAAAACAGAGGATCATTATATAATATTTTTTTTGTTTTAAAAATATTATCATTTTACATTTTCAATGTAACTTTTCAAACTATTTTTCATAATTACCCTTTACCCAAAACTAAAAACCTTTATATTTATATCATTTTGAATTAATTATGAATATATTAAATAGGAGTATATTAGTATAATTTAAAACAATTTTAATCTGTGTGAAAAGTGTCAAAGTGACTCTCTTTATGAAACATAGGGAGTATATAATCGGAGAGTTCTTTCTCAATCTAAGGTGTCCATCATCACCACCATTTTTTTTTAACATTAACACATATTTAAAATATTTATTTAATACATGTCTATTTATATTTATCATTATTTTTATTTAATACAAATTATAAAAATAGAAAACTTAATGTAAATAAATAGAAAAAATGATAATTTGATATTAAGAATCAAATAAAATTGTAATACTAATTGGATAAAAAAATAATGAAATATTTTATTGAAAACGATATATTGTTAGATTTGCAGCAAAAACTTGAATTGAAGATTTATCATATTTAAAATGTTAGAATGTGATTATGAAATTAAGAATGTAAATTAGATTTTACTACATATAGTGAAAAAAAAAATTTATTCAATTTCGGTCTGAGAATATATAATTTATTATAATAAAATTTACATCATTGTAAAGAGTGATACCAGTTATTTTGTAATGTTCAAACACTACAGCAACAAAACATACATGTAAAGAGTGATACAAGTTATTTTGTACCATATCGCGAGTGGAAATGCGATTTTACACCATATTTCAGGAGAAACACATGCGTGAGAATTCTGTCTTCGTATCAAATTCTAATAGTTTAATGGATTCGAATAATCAAAATATTTAAAACATGCTATGTTTTGTGAAGAAAAGGTAGTGGATGAAGTCCACAATTAAACATTTTTAATAAAAAAATGAATTGCATGTCGCTGGTGTTGTTTTATGTGCCAAATATTATGATGAATAACACTCCAATATTTTTTTTTCTTTTTAAAGTATCTAATCGCACAAGGACATATATAAGATCATGCAATTTTTTAAAAAGATATTTTTTAGCAAAAGAGAATCAAATCAAAACCTATATCGAGCTATTTTGGTATTTAGTATGTTGAGTTAGTTCCAATTTCTTATTATCTATGTACTATTAACGTGTAATCAATATAAACAAAGTAAAAAAAAAGTGAAAAACAATTGTGGCACAAAAAAATATCGTCAAACAATGTTGACATCATATACACAAAAAGACGATATATTTACTGTCTTAAAAATGATGGCAAGTATAATGTATTTTTTAACCATAAATATAAGAAAAATGGTATGTAGGTTATGCCAAAAACAAATATATAAAAACTTAGAAAAAGATAAATATTGAATTTATTTAATTAAATTATTATTGACTAACCAAAATATTAAACGAGACTAAAAGCGTAAAAAGACAAATACTCAAAATAAAATTTAAAAATAACAAATTAGAATTTGATATAATTTTAATTCCGCGCAACTCGCGGATCACTTATTTAGTTTCTATAAACTTGGGAGTTATTCCTCGACTGATTTTAGTTGACTAAGCTTTTAAGTGTTGGCCTAAAAATCTAAAGATTTGAAGTGTCATTACTCTACAATTTAAAATGTAAAATATACAAAACCTACCAATATGAATAAACTACCAAATTATCAACCTTCATTAAATTTTTTTCTAAATTAATAAAAAAAGTCATATTTTACAAGCATGGAAGTAAATGCGTGAATATGACTTTTAAACTAAATGACTACAAGCTGAAGGCTACCTTGTCGATTATGAACGTGTTCCTGTAACGGATGAAAAGTCACCAAAAGAAACAGATTTTGATACGTTGGTAAGGCCTATGCTTACGAAATTAGTTACATCATTTTAATTTTGTGGGTAACTTTAGCGAAACACCAGGCTAGGACAATTTATTTTTATGCCATTCCTCTAAGTAGACAACCTTGAATGATCTTATCTCTCTCCATTTGGAATTTTGCTAGGTATATCCTGTCAATTATAATATTACCATACATGTGTGTTTGCAGATTAGGAAGATATCTCAGGCTGACGGAGATAATTTTCAATTGTCAAATGGGACGTGGACATACGACGACTGGAATGGTGATTGCAACTCTCGTCTATTTCAAACGCACTGGAGCATGCATCATCATGTACATCATCTTCTCCGACCACTTAACTAATGCCTTTTGGAGTGTCGTATCTGCGAGTGCTTTTTATTTCAGAAAGAACTGAAACAGTATAGACTATCCAAATAATCACATCTCAACCCTCTTCTCCATATATAGCCTCTTCTTATGCATATATGTAAGACCAGAAGCCACGTTTTTCTGGAACAAAATGTAAACTAGACACAGCGAGTCCCGACAGACAGATTGGTGTTTAAGCCTAGTGCATTATGGTAGAGGTTTCTATTAATTATCTATCATTTTTCTTTCTTTCTTTCAAGTGATAAACCTCCCTGGAGAATCTTGATACCAGTACTCTTATCGAGGTATTTAGTCTCCTTCTGTTTGTCTTTATCTGATCATCTTGCTGGTCATGCTTGTTCTAACTATTAACTCTTTTCATGATTCCAAGGTTGTGTAGAAGGCAAAAAGCAAGTTGATAAAGTCATTGACAAATGTGGAAGGTATCTTATACTATTCTATGGGAACATGTGGATGCTGATTGTGTTCAAACACCCCTTTGAGATCTACAAATGGTTAGAGGATGTTGGTTATCCGGTTAAGTATGTGCGAGTACCTATAACTGATGGTAAAGCCCAAAAGCTAATTAGACTTTGACACATTGACATCGAATATTGATTCTACTTCCAAAGACACTGCTTTTGTCTTCAATTGCCAGGTTGAGTTTCCCAATCTGCTTGGTTATTTGGATATATTAAGTATTCCTCTTGAGCTTTTCTGTTTGAGTTAAAACATTTCCTTTTTCACTTGAACATTCACAGATGGGGAGAGGTGGAACAACCATTGGAACTGTCATTGCCATTCTAGTGAAGCTCTGCATCAATTATGGGAGACCGATAATTAAGGTTTTGTATGATGTTCTGAACCATGTTATGATTCAATTAAATAGCATGATATTTACATTTAATCTGTACAATCATGGATTAATGTTGATTTATTATATTTTAAATAATATTATAATAAAATATAATATTAAACATTTTCTTTCTTTTTTATGACCAACTCATCTTTCCTGTTTTGTTTCTTCTAAATTCTGGGATAGAATTGGCGTTTGGTTCGTAATCTGAAGAACATTTTCCACATACAATGATAGTATTCATAGAGGTGGAAGAAGCATCATCATATACGTTGATAGCAAATCTCATTTCTTTCTTTTTTACTTTTCCACTAGGATTTAAGCCGCGCTATAATTTTTTAAAAAAAAATTGTTTTTATCTGAATTTTACAATATAAGTAACTAATGATTATAGATAAAACTGTCAATTTGTAATAATTTGTCTATTTAACCCGTTTTGCAGTGAATTAAAATATTATTCGGGATAACCCGCAAAAACTTATAATATTGAAAACATAACTCTAATATGTACCGTTAAATGATTCTAGTTTTTGTGGTTAGTCTACGAACTTTTTAAAAAATAAGTTTTATTGTGTCTAACTTTTTATAAAATTAGTAAAATATTTTTCAACTTTTGTTTTGATATATATTCAAATAAAATATAATAAATTATAGTGACAAATATAACAAAATTTTGAATATATTTTTTCTTTGAATATATATGAATTGATTATTATTTTAAAATATATAGTATTAAAAATAATTAATAAATTAAACAATAAATAATCTTTTTAATACAAAATATATATTTTCTATATTCTAATCAATAATTTTAAAAGACTATTATATATTTTCCTATTTTAATTATTTCTTCGTTCATGTAGTAACTTACAAAACGAAGTTCATTTTTTAAAATGTTTCTTAAATAATATTATAGAGATATAATGAGGAAATAAAATGAATACATTAAACATACGAATGATTCACAAGATGGAGAGAGCAGACCAAGATTTCATCCTAGAATTTAGAAGACACAAAACAGGAAAGATGAGTTGGTCATGAAATCGGCACCGTCCGATGGAGAGAAGTCACATGACGATCCGAAGGACAGCGAGACCAACAGCTGAGATGGATACAAGTGTACCGATACAGTACTTGATCACCTCGTACTTGGCCGCTTCCAACTGAGCTCTCAAAGTGTGAATCTCCTGAGGGAGATTGAAAAAAAAAACAGGAAACAATATATAAACAACTTTTGCTGCAAAAAAAACAAACAAATGCACAGAAACCAGACATGAGAAAACGAACACGGTCAAGTTTGTTTGTAAGGTTAGAAGTTTCGGCGTTTTGATTTGTTAGCTCATCTCTTATCCTCCTGCACCATTATCGAAACATACCACAGCGAATTTTTAAAAGTTGTAACCTAAAAACAGGGTTAATGAAGAGAGAAAGAATGTAGCTGTTTCTCTGACCCTTTTTCAAGATTCAAGTCCAACCGTTGTCCTGCTGTGACTTTGTCGATCTCGTGCCTGCAATGTAAATTTTATTAGTCACTGCACTGGGTCTATAGCAAATCAAACCCTAGAGGTTGCTGACCTTATATCGGTGCGGATTCGCCCTATGTCATTGCGGAGTTTCTCATTCTCGTGTTGCAGCAATGAGAAATGGTGATCCTATACATAAACCGCTTTTTATCCAACAATATTTCCGAATCAAGGTTTCATAATAAATGAGAGCAAAACACAATAATGCAGTGAAAATAAAAAGCGGAAACATGGCTTACCAGCGAACTGTTAATTTCACTTTTGAACTTGGATAAGTTTGATTCCTGTGTCATTTCAGCCTACCAGAAACAAGAAGGTTAAAGTTAGACATTTTCAAGCTGCCTGCTGTAAAAAAACAGAGCCTTGTCGTAGATCTCACAATAGAAAACTTACTTTCTGCATCTCTCCCTTGGAGACAACCAACTGAGACACGACTCCCAAACTATCATTCAGAACTTCGGTTATAGCACCCGTTATTGCCTCGGCTTGCTTTGAAGGCAGGCCTTGTGCTTCTAAGCTCCTAACCTGAAAAAAACGACATGCCAAATTCTCATTTGAACTATAACCATAAGACAAGGCATGTTAGTCCTAGATGACTCCGATCTTGAATATAACCATTCTGTTGTCCCATTTCAAAAATCAAGAAAGTTACACAAATTATGATGAATCATTCACACATAGAGTTCCTTCTTATTTTTTAAAACCTTCACAATCTTGCCTAGGGAATTAGTAAGAGATAAGACAATTCAAAACAATCATCTTCAAGGTTGAGTAAAATCATTAGGCAACTAAAAAAGAAGAGAGCAAGAAAGGGTTATTTACCAAAGCGAGTGTATCGACGAGATACAAACGTTTCCCATTGGTCTTGACAAGTTGAGATATGAATCTGGCGTGTGATTGTCTGTACAGAGAAGATGCTACCAAGGATGAAGAAGAAGAGCGAATCTCGTTGTGATCGAACAGAGTCCTGTCAAATGTGGGATTTGGAGAACCGATTGATCTGAGAGTCGACAAATTTACACCTGAACTAGCTCCAAGCCGTGCCACCCGGAGATAGTTCGCGTAAGCGGCCATCAAAAGGAGAAGCAAAATTGATTTGCAAAGTAGAACCCTAGAATGGAATCAAATTTGGATCGGGTGGAAGAATGCAAATGAAATTCTGAAGATGGTCAAAAGAAGAGAGAGGAAGGGGAAAACTTTGAAGATGGGTTTGGTTCTTATGGATATTCTGTTCTTGGTTTTATCTCTGATCCTCCCATTGGAATCGCAAAGACGTCTCTGCACCATCAAAAGAAACAGACGGACGACGATGATAGAGAAAGCATGAGCACGTTTCCCAAACTCAAATTCTTGTTTAGTTAATTCTTTGGATATTCCATTTTAATTACTGTACCCCATCTGCTAATAATCTCTAAAATTCCTTAAACTTCACCGTCTCATCATCAAATCACTCCTAGGTTTTTTAAAAATTAATAAAATTAAGCTCTGTTAACTTGACTGTAAGAGGAACATGTTGTCCGAAAAAACAAGTTGTCCAAAAAAGAATTCAATAGAAACAAAAAATACAACCACATGATGAACGAACAAGACAATCATATAGAAGATAGTTCAAATAAAAAGAACTGTTTTTGTTTGGAATCAATTATTTTTTATTTTGTTAATGAACACTGGAGCCTAGATTTGTCATTACCGTACCTGGTTCTTCTGTTGGAATTTCGGTAAACAACTGGTAATCTATGAGTAATGTTGCAGACAGTCAGTGTTCATATATCAAGTTTTTTTAACCATCAAGAAGAAAAGTACATATTGACAGTGCTCATATATGAGTAAAACTGTACTCCCTTTGGCATATGAATATGTATCAGTAAAACCAAAATTGAGGAAGGTGGACACATTACTGTTCACGTAGTCATAGCTAATCACTTTGGTACATGGGCTGCTTTAAGATATCAATCCAGCTATTTTTTTTTGTTGTTTTTTTTATTTTGAGAATTCAAGATGAGAATCAAAAACAAAGTGTCAAATCCTGTCGTCTCACCTGTGATCTTTTTTTTTTTTTTTTTTTTGGTTTTGTCTCCACAATTTAATATAAAACGTTTCTTCTTCATTTTGGTCGCTTTCGATATGGGTCCATGGACTCGTCCACAGTCTCTTTGACATAGTTGCCCACTCTCTTCAGGTTCTTCATCACCCCTGATGCTACCAGGTTTGCGTTTCTTGTGAACCTGATACATTCCCACCAAAATGAACGAATATTGTGTGCTAGTTATGACTATCATACATGGCTTTTTATGGTAGATAGGACTGATTATTGGTTAGTCTAACTACTGCAGTTACACAAGGATCTGTAATTTGATGTTTGTAGATTTTTCCTTGACAATCAATTAGGCGTTCTAGTCAAATGCCAATTCTATTACCAATTAAGCCACAACAAGTCAAATCTTAAAGGTAGACTGTCACCAGCTAAAGGAAAAGCTCTTTGCTTACCTGGTTACGAAGCCGTTTTCTGTGTTTGTGGTTGGGGCTGGAGCTGGTTTCTGGTTCTGGTGCTGAGGCAACTCCCGCGAATCTAGAGCATAGAAAAAAAATGATAGGCTTAAAAGAGGCAGGACACGTTTCATAGTTGTAAACGGGTGAGTGAGAGTGGATTTGGTGTACCATTTCTATTTTGAACACGGGCTGGAACAGATGAAGTGTTGCTAGAAGCTAATCTTCTATCTGCTAGTATCTGCATGGACATAGAGATCGCAAATATTACAAAGTAGACCATATTCCTCTTTGATGCCAGTGAAGATTATGTACATAACAGTCAGCTTAACCGGGTGTAATGTCAGCACATAACAGTCAAATGACAGCAAGACCTACACTTAGCAAGGCAATGAATATGGAGGAAAGTGATGAGTGTGAAACCTCAAGGCCGACACAAACGGGAAGATGGGTCTTTGTAGGTTGCTTCATGGCAGATGAGTCTTTTTCAGTCATGTAGACTGAATAACCCAAACATCCATAGTAAAAATCCGCTAGGGTCCGCCCTTCTTTAGAAGCTTCAGCTTCAGATTGTCCAACAACGTAATCAGGAACTGAAAATGTTGTGAAATATCATTACTGTATGCAGAATCCATTGGAAAAATGAAGAAACAAAACATCTCTCTTCAGTTCACCCAATATAGCATAGTAGCCAAGAGGGATGATTCTGATTTTATACTTGTGAATTACGGAATCTACAATCACATATGATTTTCATGTAACATGATTCTAACTAAATTCGGAATAAGCGACGATTCAATTACAGAAAGAGAGCTGATTCAGGAACACTATCATAACAGAAGCAGCCATGAATTGTAAGGAGCCTTCCGTCTCGAGAAAACAGCGGAATACCTTGACGGAGAGTACGAGGGATTCCGACGCAGCGAGGGTTTTTAGCCTTGGATTTGAGAGTGGAAGAGTAATAAAGATAGCCTTTGCACGATCTTCCTTTCTCGAGAGATCCTCTCCCTTGTTGCTCTTCCGATTTCTCTTCTTCCATTACCGTCCTCTTCACTTCTCCGCTCGAGCCTTCACTCATCGCAAACCTCTCTATCTTCTTCAAAGTCTTCCCCTCTCTCTCTCTCTATCGTTCGCTCATCTTCTTCCGATCTGTTCCCGTTTTACGGCGGTGCCCTCCCATTTTTCTTTCTTTTCATCATAACTGTTTCGAAATGTTAGCAGATAAATTAAATGGGCCTATACCCATGAAGGTAACAAATAGAGCCCAAATAACTACAAATATGAATTCCGGTCGGGTCGGGTTTCTCGGGTTTCGGGTCTTTCGGATAGGCATGTATTGAACCCGAGAAAATTTCGGTTCGGGTCGGGTCGGGTCCATGGCGGTTCTGTGACCCGAACAAACATTAACGTCGAACTTTTTTCCTTTTTTTTTGGCGAAAATCAAATCACAATATAAATCGGAGTTGGAAATAATCTCATTGATAATCGTCTATATAAGAGAATTAGGGTCGAACCCTTTCTTCATTCACTCTTTTCCAACAACCAGAAATCTCAGAAAAAGGAAAATACAACAAAATAACGCAAAACGCCATGGACTCCGGCAAATATTCCGACGTGAAGCTTCCAAGGCCGACGCGGGTAAAGAACAAGACCCCGGCGCCGGTGCAAATCACCACCGAGCAGATTGTAAGGGAAGCTCGAGAGAGGCAAGAGGCTGAGATCCGGCCGCCTAATCAGAGAATCACTGATTCGGCTCAACTCTCCGACTACAGACTCCGCCGCCGGAAGGAGTTTGAGGACCAGATCCGTAGCCCAGGACGATGCGGTATCCAAGTTTGGGTAAACTATGCGCGTTGGGAAGAGTCGCAGAAGGATTACGCGCGTGCTAAGAGCGTGTGGGAACGAGCCTTGGAAGGCGAATACCGGAACCATACGCTCAGGGTCAAGTACGCGGAGTCGGAGATGAAGAACAAATCCGTCAACTCTGCGAGAAACGTTTGGGATCGAGCCGTCACGATTCTCCCTCGCGTGGACCAGCTCTGGTCTAAGTATATACACATGGAGGAGATGCTTGGCAATATCGCCAGAGCTAGACAGATATTCGAGCGGTGGATGGATTCGTCACCGGATCAACAAGGTTGGCTCTCTTTTGTTAAATTCGAGCTTAGGTATAACGAAATCGAGCGTGCAAGATCGATCTACAAGAGATTTGTTCTTTGCCATCCGAAAGTTTCTGCTTATATTCGATATGCAAAGTTTGAGATGAAGCGTGGTGGAGTTGAGCTTGCTAGGGAGGTTTACGAACGCGCCACGAAGAAGCTTGAATACGATGAAGAAGAAGCTGAGATTCTCTTTGTGGCGTTTGCTGAATTCGAAGAACGATGCAAGGAAGTAGAACGTGCTAGGGGTATCTACAAGCTTGCTCTTGATCATATCCCTAAAGGAAGAGCCGAGGATTTGTACACAAGGTTTGTGGCGTTTGAGAAACAGTATGGGGATAAGGAAGGCATTGAGGACGCCATTGTTGGGAGGAGAAGGTCTCAGTATGAAGATGAAGTGAGGAAGAACCCTTTGAACTATGATTCATGGTTCGATTACCTTAGGTTAGAGGAGGAGACTTTAGGGAACAAGGATAGGGTGAGAGAAATCTATGAGAGGGCCATAGCTAATGCTCCACCCGCCGAGGAGAAACGATACTGGCAAAGATACATCTACCTATGGATTAATTATGCACTGTATGAAGAGATTGAGACTGAAGATGTGGAGCGTACACGACAAGTATACAGAGCATGTCTCAAGCTTATCCCCCACACCAAATTCTCTTTTGCCAAAATATGGTTGCTCGCTGCACAGTTTGAGATCAGGCAATCGAACCTCACGGGTGCTCGGCTGGTTCTAGGGAATGCGATTGGAAGAGCTCCAAAGGGCAAGATATTCAAGAAATACATTGAGATCGAACTCCAGTTGGGAAACATAGATAGATGTAGAAAACTGTACGAGCGGTATCTCGAATGGTCTCCTGAGAATAGCTATGCTTGGAGCAAGTATGCTGAGTTTGAGATGTCTCTTGCTGAAACAGAACGTGCTAGGGCTATTTTTGAACTTGCAATATATCAGCCTGCTCTTGACATGCCCGAGCTGTTATGGAAGGCATACATTGATTTTGAGATATCGCAAGGGGAATTAGAGAGGACACGAGCTTTATATGAGCGGCTCTTGGACCGCACAAAGCATTACAAGGTGTGGGTTAGTTTTGCGAAGTTTGAAGCTTCTGCTGCTGCGGAACAAGAAGAAGAAGAAGAAGAAGATGATGATGATGTTATTACTCAACACAAAAAAGACTGCATCAGACGCGCCAGAGAGATTTTCGATAGAGCCTACACACACTACAAAGACTCCACACCGGAGCTCAAGGAAGAACGAACTACGCTGTTGGAGGATTGGCTGAACATGGAGGCGAGCTTTGGTATGCTCGGGGATGTTAGTGTTGTACAGTCGAAGCTCCCCAAGAAGCTCAAGAAGAGAAAGCCAATCACTAGAGAAGACGGTTCAACAGAGTATGTGGAATACATTGATTATCTGTTCCCTGAAGAACTGCAGAAGTCGAATCTCAAGATCCTCGAAGCCGCTTATAAATGGAAGAAGCAGAAGGTTTCTGCTTTCTGAGGATTACGATTTAATAACTTGTTTGAGTTGTTTTGTATTCTTACTTCTCTGTACATGGTCACGATTTAGAGTCATTTTTATTATCCAAGCCAACTCAAACCTGATTTGTTTTATTTCAAAACTGAGAGTTGTTTTGTATTCTTCTTACTTCGTCATTAGTATGAACATTGATCAAGAAGTACCTACAACTTGAACAAGCCTGTGAATATCCAGCTTCTGGTCGCTTCCAGATACCTTAATTCTCGAAATTGTGCCTACAACCTTTTCGTTAACTTTGTTGATATCATCAAGTAGTGTCTGAAAATTTACGTCTCAACATCAATGGCTGCATATATGCATCCATATTTTCATTTTGTATTCTGCCATCAGTTTTCCTACGCATCTTCCGTCTTCTATCCTCCTTTATTTGGCTAGGAACAGCATGAGTAGTTTCACCATTCGTGGTTTTCTCATATTTCGGGTTTCTCTTGAATAAGGAAGTGAGACTCACTTGTTGCTTAAGCATTTCAAAGTGACCCACTTGTTGTTTGCCAAACAGATTGAGATATGAGATATCCCCAGTGGGGATGCTCTAGTTGCAACTTGAAAACTTATAAATGAAAGTTATATAAGAAGCTTTTGATAATTATACTAAAAACATGCGGCTTATGGGTACAGAAACTTTGGTGTTACAAAAAGGGATGTTCGAGAGATGAGTTAAATAAACAAATACATACAAAATACAAGAACTGAGAATCAGGGGTGCCAAAAACTGCAAGAAGCACCCTTTTTGCAGTATCCACTCTCATAGAATTTACAGATTTTCAGCCCTTTGGGCGGTTGAGCTGCGTACGAACCTGATCCATGGTCATAACCATGGCTACTGCTGTATGGCCATTGCCGGTTATTATGACTGTTGTTGAAGCTACTGTTGTGACCGTTGTTCCACCATTGCCGGTCTCTGCTGTGCCCACCGGATCTCTTTTGCTGACTTCCCCGTGGACTGCGCTCGGTGTTTCCACGGGCTGAGTCATGAGATGATAATGACCTAGGGCTCGGTTCCAAACTAACTCCCAAAACAGACTTGGGAAGCCTCTCGACCGATCCAGCTTCAACTGTGGTTTCTGATCCCAGTCTGAGAGCCGTTGTCGTTAGAGTCAGGTGGTGACTTATTGAAGCTGACGCTGGCGGTGCAAAGAGAAGGAGCTCTTGACCAGCGGTGCCGCAGTGGCTGAAGGGAGTGTCGTCTTTTGCTTCTGTTCCCATTGAGCTTTTCCCGGCAGAGACATTGTCGAGAATACTTGCCTGAGAGATATCCAATCTACATGTTCCAGGTGTGAGGGACATGCGTGCCACGGGGTTAAAAAAATCTTTTTCTGGCCCTTTTGTCAAATCATCGTCGTCATCGCAGTGAAATGTCGAGGTAGGTGAAGATGGCAAACCGTTCTGCTCCATTGCTTCAACTTCGGCTAATAGATCTGAAACTGATTCATCACACTCGTCGGGGTCAGCCACAATGGCCGGCCACCCAGATGAGTGAGCCACTTGGGTGTTGTCTGAAGTCTGAGTAGTTGTGGCATGATCAGCTGCCAAATCAATTGGCTTCACAGATGTTTCAGCTAAAACAACAGCATTCTGAGTAGTTGTGGCATGATCAGCTGCCAAATCAATTGGCTTCAGAGATGTTTCAGCTAAAACAACAGCATTCTGAGTAGTTGTGGCATGATCAGCTGCCAAATCAATTGGCTTCACAGACGGTGCGGCTAAAACAACAGCAGCATTCTGCTGAGTTACTTGAGGAAATTGTCCTCCAGTGACCACAACACTTAAAGTGGTAGTAGCAGCATCGGTGGTTGTGGTGGTGGTGGTGCTCCATGTGACACCAGATGGTCCTTTGACCAGAACACATGAAGACAGAGACTGAATAGTCTCCGCTGCTTGAGCTTCCAAGTCTTCAGGGCTCGACTTAGGTGTAGGACTGGGGAAATCAGGGAAATGGATTTCTTGATTCAGGTTGGGTGCATGAACAGAACCGTTTATGGAAACAGAAACACCATTTGTTCCATCCTCCACAGTCTTAATTGTGCTATGGTTACCATCTGCCCGCACAGCATTGGATTGACCAGTTCCTGGAGTTTTTCTTACGTCAGGAGTAACCACATGTCCTGGAACCACAGATATTGACGCCGGACAACTAAGTTGAGGCTGGAGATGAACAGAATTACTATCCTCAACTTTTCCAGAGCTAGATACATGAGCCTCAACTTGTTTCTCTTTTGGATCGTTAGCAAGGACACCAACGGTAGAGGACGAAGAGGAGGTTGCACTGGTGTTGACTGGAGTAGGGTTCTTCTGAAGACAGTTCACATCCACGCCAGTATGTCCAGAGTTGTGCGGAGACAGTTTTTGTTCTTGGGGAAGCAAAGAGGAACTTGGCATAGCAGTTGCTTTATCAAACCGTCCAGCAAGAGCTTCAGTCAGAAGTACAGACTCATCTTGATTCTCATGCGCTTTCCATATCCTAAGATAAGGGGGAAAATGGCCACTAGATTTCCATCTGCGGAGCTGCACCATAGAAAACGGTCCCTGGGTCTTTCCTGTTGGATCTCGATAATGCCATATTTCACTCTCCTCGTCATCTTTACCAGTTTCCTGCAGTATCCAGAAATTTATATGACGTGAAACCAAAATTTAAAAATTAAATGAGAGGTTACATTGCAAACAGAGTAGGAGGTATGGTCAAACGTGGATATTTGATGAGGTGTTGTGGACCTTGGAACAATCATCTTTATCAGCATGCACGACATTTCTGCTTCGCAAAATTGGAGCATCATATTTTTTATGCGCATTATTTCCCAAGTTGTTCAGGATATCCCCTTTTTTCTGCAGACCTTTACTTTGTGCCTTTATGTGATTATCTGCAAATAAAAAACGTAGAAGATTGTAAACAGCATCCACCAATCAGGAATTTTCGTAAGATAGCTGTTTCACATCCTAGGTTAAGGTGGGAGACCTTGTTTCCTCGTACCCAATCCTGCATCTTCTGCTGATGCATCACTCGGATCCATGCTTGGATCTGTATGAACTTCTGGGACTTCCTGCAGAAGCCGCTGGCGTTCCTCAGGTGATTCTAGAAGCCCTATCTTTTCTACACATTCTCTAAGCGTGGGAGATGGTTAAGAAATCAAGACTTGAAATTCCATGCAATTAGTGTCAAAGTATACGTTCACATATAGATTAACGCAACCCTAACATCTAAAAGGGAAGACAGGAGTACTTGTCAAGTTGTATACTACTCAAACTACATAATTCTTTGCCGTTACGAGTGGCATGGTCATCTCTTCAAACGACTCATAAAGATTCTATAACCAGCAACACTTGCAAAGAGAAATAGTGTCAGCTAAGTGCAACAAATATAGTATAGCAATATCAAAAAGGATATTCCTTTCTATGACCCTTCTCACTGGCCCGATCACGGAGATGCTTGAACTTTAATATCTCAGCTCCCAGAGCCTACATCGACAAATCACCAATAAGAAGCACAGCAGAGGACAATAAAGAACTATAAATATGGGGATCTTTAATATTTATACGAATGATATTTGCTGCTTTTAATTAACCTACCTCATTGATTCTCATGGCTTGCAGTGTTGCTGCCGTCTTCAAGATGTCTCCCTGACACCGCAAAAAAAAAATATATATATATATGTTTCCAACTTAGGTAAAATATACAATTTCAGGACGAGAAGATATCATGTGCGCATTCTTACCACAGTCAAACGTTTATTGAGGCCACATTTTATGCTCTGGCGCAGCCGTTTGCACTCGTCCTGAAAACCACAGTTATAAGTACATTATAAGAAAAAATGAAACATAATTACTAGGGTTACCTTATTAGTAGATGGGGTTCTAATTTTTTTATTCATGAGCAGAGTAAGGTAGAGAAAACAATATTACAGAGAGGACTATATTTACCTCTGTGACATTCTGGTCTGATAATTGATCAATCGAGATGACTTCTCTCTTGTCTAAATTCAGTATTTCTAGCATAACATCTGTAGTCTTTGTGCCAACCTGGTAGGATGCTGTTGCCTTGCTTGTACCTGTTAAATAACCACAAAATCAGCTGAGATATTACTACTAAACTAAACTTTTGGGACACTTTAAAAAAAGCATTAATATGACTATTGATCATGTACCTACAACTTGAACAAGCCTGTGAATATCCAGCTTCTGGTCGCTGCCAGAAACCTTAATTCTCAAAATTGTGCCTACCACCTTTTCGTGAACTTTGTTGACATCATCAAGTAGAGTCTCTAAAAATTTACGTCTCAAATAAATCAGGTTGATATTGTGAACATCAATGGCTGCATACGCATCCAGATTTTCGTTTTGTACTCTGCCACTAGTTTTTCTACGCATCTTCCGTCTTCTATCCCTTACCGTTGGATCATGAACACTACCCTCCTCTATTTGGCTAGGAACAGCATGAGTAGTTTCACCGTTCGTGGTTTTCTCATCTTTCGGTTTCTCTTGAATAAGGAAGTGAGACTCAAGAAGCTTAAGCATTTCAAAGTGACCTACTCGCTGTTTTCCAAACAACTTCACAAGCATTAGGTCACAAATGACTTGAGACTTCTGAAGTGGATCCCTAAGATTTTTTTTCTTAATATAGTCGAGCAGAAGACCCTGCACGTCGAACTGAGAAATAACCGATGTATCGCCATTTCTCATGAACGACAAAAACTCGAGGAGTTCGTTTGTTGCCCAGTTTGTATCTCTAGGAAGCTTCTTTAGTATATTACTTGGACTTTTGGCATCCAATTTGCTGGGTAAGGTGGGGGAATCACTGGTCCTTCTTCTTTTTGTACCATTCACTGCTACATCTAAAGCTGAATTGTCTGAAGAATAAGCTTTGGTACGATCATTTCGTGACTCCACTTTAGGAGCAGTGTTAAGAACCCCCTTCCAAGGATTATTAGCTTTAGTAAGCTCGTCAACAGTTAGAGACAGATCTTCCTTCAGGCAAAGCCAATATACCTTGAATAGATACTCCCAACTGAGCTTGTCATCAAAATCCACCTTAACCTAAAAAATAAGGAAAACAATTATGAGCCACATTATGATAGAGTAAAGAGGATAATATAAAAGCAAAACGCTCAACTTTCTAAGAAAACCGAGGAAATACAAGATTTCCTCCCAAAACAAGAGACGTGACTCTTGTCCTTTGGTTTCACCCTATTATTTCAAAAACAAACCCAACATACCCTACTGCTCTTGCAAGAGCTTATTAGATAGGAAACCATGACTACCAAATCTGGAAAACTCCCATCATTCCCTTAATTCTCTCCTAATATATGGTTCTAATCAATCAACTCCAAATCTCTAAAATTCCATGAATTTAGCTTGTGATTGATTGCTATCTTGTGTCGATACGTACGAGTGTCATGTGCATGGCAACACTACGAGGGATTTTAATCGGGTTAAAATAAATAGAACAATCAAAAGAGATGTAACATTCTCAACTAAAGATTGTGGAGGAGTGTCTTACCGCTTCATTATCTCCTTGAGCAATATTCTCAATCAACATTATCGGCTTAATACATGTGCCACAAAGACCCATGTTACCTCTCACAATCACATAGTCGGCATCTTTAATGCACCGCTTACAAACAGAAAAAGTGCATGTATAACACATGTAACTCGAAGCTTTCTGGCATGTACCGCATATGTGCCAACCTGAAACGAATGAACGGAAAAACATCATTTTTCGAAGGACGTCCATTTAAGAGTTTAGAAATGAGAACAACAAGTCCCTAGATTGCTGACAGCAAAGACAACATAGTAACATCATATACTATACCACATACCACAGTTCCATTTAGCCGTTGTTCGAAAGAATGCCTCATCTCTCTTAATACAAGCTGGATGGTATGCCTTGGGGCAATTCCTGAATGGAGAAGACAAACCCATCAAAATTTATAAATAACGATCATTAACACTGCCTCCTTGCTTCTTTAGCAATCGCATAACTCTAATCTATGGCATTAACCAGCGGGAAATCAATAACAGTAACTATAGCACGAACATATACCATAAAAAACCCAATTGACTAAACTAATTTAAACTATTTTTCGTTGTAAACATGGGCCAATGCTCTAATCTCTATCTATGCATACAATCTAACAGAAATGTCACTGAAAGCTGACAATCACTCACCGGCGATCACAGAGAACGAGGTCTCCGCCGTCGAAGCAAATAAAGCAGACATCTTCTTCCTTATCTTCCTTCCGCTGCGGCGGCGTCTTAGCATGTGACCTCGGAGGCCGGCCCCGTTTTCGCTTTACAGGGGCAGCTTCATCAACAAGTTTGGCCTCTCGCTCAATGGACACACCGACCGTCACGCCCACCGTCGGGGCAGGTAAAGAGAGAGAAGGAACGATCTCCTCGCATTGATCAACTCTCATAAGATCGATATCCCTGACCGAACTCTCTTCGCGACGAGCCAAAGCAGCCAACTCCGGCTCGCCTTGTTGGAGCCGCTTCTGCTGATTCTCCATGATTACTCAAGAATTCGAAATATATATGAGCAGTAGGTGCAGATCAATCAGTGAAGGAGAAACCCTAATCTGAGGTTCTTTGGGGATTTTGGCGATGATGATGGAGAGTATGGGTGATGATGTGTTGAGAACGAAGACTAGTGGGGAGAAAAAATAAAATGGACTTTTGTTTTCGCTTTTTTGCCCACTTCTTCTTCTTACATCGCTTATGCCTCCTCCATTTTAAAGAAAACAAATGTTAATACTTCTTTCTGCTTATAGAAATATATTTTTTATTTTTTTCAAAAACAGTATTTCTGCTTCTAGATTTTATTTTCCATATATATCACTATTTCCAGATTTCAAATTAATTTCTAAAATATAGTGTTAGATTTTCTAAGTTAACGTTGTTAATTTGTTTTGATTCTGTTTTTATAGAAAATAATATTTTGACTGTGTTTCTGGGTGTAGATTTTATTTTCTAAATATATACAACAATTTCTGGATTTCAAATTAATTTCTAATTCTAATGTTGGATTTTATAGATTAAGCCTTCAATTACATAAACTGTCAAAAAACAAAAAATAGAATATAATATTTAGTTTACATACTAACAAAAAACAAACAAAGAATCAACTAACCAGCTGTCTCAAATTATTTATAGGCTATGTTCAGTTTTTTATTAAGGGCATATTTAATATGATACAAATGTTAAAAAAAAAAATTAGGCCCTAATTCATATATGTAGTCTATAAATAATTTAAAATGTTTACTCATTTTAAAAAATAAAATATACTATTTTTTTAAATCCGGCCATATGCGATTGCTCCATTTATTCATGCTAAAAGACGCCCTGCAACTCAGCAATCAAGCATTGATAATAGTCAAATATTGTGTCTCGAATTTAAAATGTTTAAAGTACTTCCCATTATCTTTTTTTTTCACACAAATAGTATCCAAAGGTTGAAAACAAAAATATCCTAAACACATGTAGTTATGGAAAACATCAAAGAATAACCCGACGGAATACAATTTCGTAGGATATTTCATTCTTCTTTCTGTTGTATAAAAATCATAGGTTATTTCATGATTTGGTCATCTACTTATATAACTTCATTCGCCTTTTACCAAAAAAAAAAAAAACTTCATTCGCCACACTCACATGGTATTGTAGGTAGGCCTTTGTACCACTGTTGGGCATTGTTCACGTGCATGTTATGCCTTTTGTTATAAAGTTTCGAAATAGATTTCTTTCCTTTTTTTTCTTTTTTTTTAATAACTAGAGAATGATCCGGGTTTTTACTACCCCACTAATATTTTTCAATATGAGCGTAGCCGTCGAATAGTTCACTCATCGAATTTTCAAATAAATCTAAAATATGACATCATTTCGACTGACTAAATGAAAATGATTAGATAATTATTTTGATGATTTTATTTTTTTACAAACCGATACGATAAGTACGAAAACTCACATCATCTGATTTTGAAACATCTTTAATATAGTTTTAGTGTAACCATGAAGGGTTTCGCATTGATAGATATGTTTAATTTGTTATGCCACTATCGATACACTTAGTCTTGACCATGGTTTTGGTAAGACAACTTCTTATTCAACTTAAGAGATGCATGTTTGTGATCACATATATACTTCATTTTAGATCTATATATCATTCCTTTTACAGTGATTTGCTTTTTTTTTCATCGTAAAAACATCAACGTAATTGTTGTGGATAGCAAATTGATTATTCCTATCTTTATTTTTACACGATAAGAAACCTATAATCGAACATTGACCATCAATCTTCAATCCATTTACATGAATCCCATAGAAATTTTATAAAATTGATGCATATCCATGGAAACCTTTTTGTATCAAATCCATTATTGCAAAATAAGCATGAACTTTGTTGGAACTTGGAAATCGTCAAATATAAAAAATACCGTCAATAATAAACATGATAATTAAATATTGGTTATTCATTAGAGAAGCACTTCCAATATAAAAGAGAGAAATTATATATCTGAAGCATTATAAACACAAGAATATTCGAAATCGTTACACCGCTAATGCATAAATAGAAAAGAAAGATAACAGAGAAATTGTTATCTGCATGTTTTAAATGAAGTTGAAAAATCAAACGTATATTCGTTGTTTTGAGATTCAAGTCAGCAACAAATCATTTTGTATCAAAAAGATTTGTTTTGTGATTTAAACTACAACTTTCAATATGTATTTCTTATTTTTTAGTAACGTCTTGATTTTTTTTTTGGAATTTCCAGCTCGATGTAGGATTTCAGTTAGGTTTAGTTTCCACTATAAGAAAACATACGTTTTCCGACGAAACTTAATAATTTTGTTTTTTTAAAAAACTTTTATTTAATAAATTAATTTTATTAATTATTAATTCAAAATTTTTAAATATATTAAATAATAATCTAATTAATCAATGAAAATCAATTATAAATATAAAAATTTATTAATTAATAAATTTATTAAACAAAAAAAAATCATAAAACATAAAATGTGATAAAAAAAAAACAAAAAACATAAAAAAATTAGTTTGGAAAGATATGGGATTGGGAAGACGTTCTTCATATCCGTGAGCTTTTCCCGGATTGAGTTGTGTGCGTACTCCAACTCCTCGACCTTCGCGTCATGGCCTTTCGATTTCGTCCTTGTACTACGAAGCATATCGTTACAAGGCGTACCCCGAGAACGATTGCGTCCATTGGAGCCCAAACGGAGAGAGTTCTCATTATTCCTAAAAGAAAAACATAATAACGTTAGTATATTGAATTATAAAATTATAAAATTTTCAAAAAAAAAATCGAATTTTTTTCTAAGACTTTCGAAAATTCAAAAATTTCCAAAAATCCAAAAATTTCAAAAAATCAAAATATATCCAAAAATTCAAAAAATTCATAAAAATTTCAAAAATTTCAAAAAAAAATCAAAAATTTAGAATTTTTTAAAAATTCAAATGTTTTAAAATATTAAATTTTTTTATTAAAATTCTAAAATTTTCAAAAAAGTTTTTAAAATTCTAAAACTTTCATAATTTTTAAAATTCTAAAACTTTCATAATTTTTAAAATTATTAAAATGTTTTTAATAGCTAGATAAATTTTTTTTAAAAGTTTCTAATCTTAAAAAAATGAGAAAAACGTTTTGAATTGGTATATAATTCCCAAAATAACGTTTCTAAATTTTAAATATTTTGTTAAACGTTTTTAGGAGTTCGTTAAAAATAAAAAAAATTGTTAAACCGTTTTTTATCTCACAAAAACACATTTAACAAACCTAACAACAAGCAATCTCATTCCAATCCTATTTTCTAACCACCTAAAACCTAAATTTACACTAAATATCATCCTATACTCAATAAACAACAATACATAACAATAAAATTTAATATACAACATGTATTTGAGAGACTTACATGTTTGAATCCATTAAGAATGAAGATTTGGGTTTAGATTTATGATTATTAGAGATAGATGAGAGGGAGTTGAGAAGAAATTGGAAGTAGATGGAGAGAGAGTTGAGAGAATCGATCGGAAGAGAGAGAGACAGAGAGAGAGAGAGAGAGAGATAGAGAGAGAGAGAGAAGAGAGAAATGGGAGGAACCATCTCGGATTTAGGATATATATCGATTTCCGTCGGATTCCCAAAAATTTTCATTTAGGTGGTCAATCTTCCCGCGTTCTCGAAAAAACTAAAATCCGTGGGAAATTTGTGGAAAATCCGTGGGAAATTTCCGACGGATATAGGAATATACCATGCATGTGTTTCTATTGGGCCGTCAACCGACACATATCGAAGGACCCATATCCGTCAGAAATCCGTGGAAAAATTTCGATTGATTTCCAACGGATTTAGGGTATATTTGGGGTTTAGGGTTTAGGATTACGTGATATGATTTAACTATCCATAATCTACATGTTTCATTCAAAAAAATTGTTAGTTCATCAATGTTAAAAACTTTCTATGAGTTTATTATTTTTACAACATAAAATTTAAACATTTCAAATAACATCTTCTATACCTTATACTCTAACTTATACTAACACTTCCATCAAATTTTATAAAATATATAACACTCATTTATTTTGAAACTTGACAAGTTGAAGCTATTGTATATACATCATACAATTGTTTCTCTACGGTTTCTACAAAAAAAAACCTACCCTAAACCACATTTTTGGTCATCCGTCGGAAATCCGTCAGAAAATTTCCCACGGATTTCCGACGGATGTTACATAACAATTTTTTTTTGGTTTTTCGAAAGGGTGATAACTTCCGTCGAAAATTTCCCACGGATTTGCGAAATTACACTAATCCGTGGGAAATTTCCGATGGATGTTACATAACAAATTTTTTTTTTGGTTTTTCGAAAGGGTGATAGCATCTGTGGGAAATCCGTCAGAAATTTCCCACGGATTACCCACGGATTTGCGAAATTACACTAATCCGTGGGAAATTCCCGACGGATTTCCCACGGATGTTACTTAACAATTTTTTTTTTGATTTTTCGAAAGGGTGATAACATCCGTCGGAAATTTCTCATTGATTTCCCACGGATTTGCGAAATTACACTAATCCGTCGGACCGTGAAAAATTTCCGACGGGTACTATTTTCCGACGGATGTTAATTTCGTCTCAATTCCGTCGGGAAATTACCGGCGGAATTACCTCTGTCGGAAAACACCATGTTTTCTTGTAGTGTTCTAAAGATTTAGGGTTATTTTTAAGGGTCGGAGTTAAGAATTAAGAATTTAGGTAGGAATACGTCAGGGTGATCGTCTATTTCCGTATTTATTCATCTTATGCGCAGAGGTTTTATCCCACTTAATGACTAGAGCAATGGTAGAAAGAAGAATTCAAGGTTTGAAAATCAGCAATCAAAGTCCAGCAATGAACCACTTACTTTTTGCTGATGATTCCATTTTCTTCTCACTTACAAACCCGAAATCAGGCAGAGGAATCAAGTACGTTCTCTCTCTTTATGAAGCTGCATCTGGACAATCTGTTAACTTGAGAAAATCAACTATAACATTCGGAAGTCGCGTCAAAGATTGTGTTAAAACAGCTGATGATTCCATTTTCTTCTCACTTACAAACCCGAAATCAGGCAGAGGAATCAAGTACGTTCTCTCTCTTTATGAAGCTGCATCTGGACAATCTGTTAACTTGAGAAAATCAACTATAACATTCGGAAGTCGCGTCAAAGATTGTGTTAAAACACAAATGCGAAGATTACTTGAGATCCATAATGAAGGTGGAGGAGGAAAGTATTTAGGGATACCATAACAGATTGGGGGGAAAAACATATATGTTTCAATATATTCTCGATAAGATCAAGGCAAATACACAAGGTTGGGATAAAAAATTTCTCTCTCATGGTGGTAAGGAAATCCTCCTCAAATCGGTTGCAACCTCGATGCCAGTTTATTCTATGAACTTTTTCAAACTTTCTAAAGGCATTTGCGAGGAAATCAATGGAATTCTGGCTCGATTTTGGTGGGGTAAAGGAAATGATACAAAGGGGATGCATTGGTTTGCTTGGAAACGTTTAAGCATACCAAAAAGATAAGGTGGATTGGGCTTCAAGGATTTTGAAATTTTCAATTTAGCTCTATTAGGCAAACAAATTTGGAGAATACTACATTTTCCTAATTGTCTGATGGCTAAAGTCTTAAAAGGAAGATACTTCACATAAAAAAATATTCTAATCGCATGAGAAGGAAAAAAAGTTCTTAGTGATGAAGGGACTGAGATTCAATATTGGAAACAGATCGACTGTTAGTATGTGGATTGATCCTTGATTAGCTACAGAACCTCCACGTCCACCACAAGCAATACACGTCGAAGTAGAGCACTGCCTAGTTAAAGATATGATAACAGAGAATCGGGAATGGAATGAGGAAAAAATACAAAGTTTGGTTGTCGAAGAAGATGCAAACCTCATAATGTCAATGAGAATTAAAGCTCGTGGCATTAAGGACTTTCTGGGCTGGCATTACAATACCTCAGGTATCTACACCGTGAAATCTGCATACTGGTTAGCTACTCACCTGCCTAATACAGATTCGACAACAGTCCCACCTTCTGGAAATCCACTTCTCAAGACAAAAATATGAAAACAAAAAACAGCTCCAAAATTGAAGCACTTTTTATGGAAAATGATCTCCCAAGCATTACCGATTGGAGACTGCTTACGAAGAAGACATGTTACTCGTAATTCTGAATGTCCTAGGTGTCTACAACATGAAGAAACAGAACATGGTTGAAAAACACTTTAATATCCACTGGATACATAAGTTTAATGACATTTTTTGCTTAAATACTATATAAATCTATTCAGGAAAAAAAAATCTCCATTTACTTTTTACATACAGTTTCCAGATAACTAGTTCGATGTTAAATACTATTCAACCGTTCAATTTAAGCCTATCGAAATTTTAAACATTGGTCATAACGAGTGGATGTTTTTTTTTAGTCAAAAATGATTGGGGTTTTTTTTTTTTGGGAAAATTCAATAAAAATACATCAACTTTATTCCGATAAGCTTTTTAATACCTAAATTATTTTTGTACCCAATAAAATATTCAAACTATTTGTTTTGCCCATTTTAAATATTCAACTACGAACCGTGTACTCATTTTACAACCCGGCGTTAACAGAAGTATACAGACCTATACACGGTTTGATACAGTATTTATATTTAATAATAAATTATTAATAAATAAATAAATAAATTACTTTCAATTTTCAGAAAATCCCTAAAAATCCAAAAAAATCTGAAAAATCGAAAAAAAATTCCAATTTTTTAATAAAGTTAAGAAAACTTAATTTTTTTTTTTTAAAATATATTATATTTGACCTTTTGAATTTTGAACTAAAATATTTTAAAAACTCAAAAATACAAAAATCCAAACAAATTCTCAAAAAATTATAAAAATTCAAAAATCCACGAATAACACATCACAGTTAAAAAAACCTTAATTAATATTATTGTTCTTCGTTATACTTCATCAAATAATCACGTTCTGCCGGACACATCACAGTTAGACTTCCGGAAAACAACACCAAAGTGGAGAGTCTAATAAATATTATTGGTCTTCGTTAGGCTTCATCAAATAATCAAAGTGGAGAGTCTAACCTTGATATGGAGTCTTCCGGAAATAAATATTATTGGTCTTTGTTAGTTTCTACAAATAAATATTATTGGTTATTATTATTTGTGGTTGATCATATGTTTTAAATTGTTGTTTATTTGTGTTCGGATTATTATCGATACCAAATTTAATAATCTAACTAATATGATTATTTGATGAAATCTCCCGTGCGGACTAAACACCTAGTATATATATATATAAAAGAAAATGTTAGACTCTCCACTTTGGTGTTGTTTTATGGAAGTGTAACTGTGATGTATCCGGCAAAATGTGATTAATTGATGAAGTCTAACGAAGACCAATAATATTTATTAAGGTTTTTTTTTAACTGTGATGCGTTATTCATGGAGTTTTGAATTTTTATAAATTTTTGAGAATTTGTTTGAGTTTTGGTATTTTTTTAGTTTTTAAAAAAATTTAGATAAAAATTTCAAAAGCTAAAATATAATATATTTTTTAAAAAAAATTTAAAATTCTTTTTTCTTAACTATATATTTTTGGAATTTTTTTCGATTTTTTCGGAATGTTTTCGATTTTTGGGGATTTTTTTTGAAAATTGAATGTAATTTTTTATTTATTTATTAATATTTTATTATTAAATATAAACACTGTATCAAACAGTGTATATGTCTGTATATATCTTTTAATCTCGGGTTGTATAATGAGCACACGGTTCGTAGTTGGATATTTAAAATGGACAAAATAAATAGTTTGGGTATTTTACTGGATACAAAAATAGTTCAACTATTAAAAAACTTATCAGAATAAAGTTGGAGTATTTTTATGGAATTTTCCCTTTTTTTTTTGGGGTCGGCAAACGATTTGGTGGCAAATATTAATTATTTTAGTCAAAAACATCTTATTATTTTAAATGAGTAATGAATAATTTTAGGTTTATTAAGTACTAGTATTAGACCCCGTACTTCGTACGGGAAAAAATTAAAGAATAAAGTGTAAAAAAATGAACGTGTCACAATTAAACGATAAAGCAAGGACATGTTTTTAGTTAACTAAATCAGAGTTTGAAGAGGAAATAAAAATCAGGGAAAAAGAGAGAGGAATCAAAAATCGAAATCAGAATTAAAATCAAAACTAACACAGAAGATTCACAATGGTTGAAAGAGCTCTCTCTGAAGAAGCTTGACTTCTTATCTCCAATAAATTGATTGGGCCTAAGATATGGATTGGATTTGGGCCTGTAGTTTTCTGAGCAAGAAGACGATAACAATGCTGCATCTCAAACTCTCGCCACTTTCAGTGTCAATGGATGCTACAATAGTACCAGCATTAGCCACAATCAAGAATTTTGATGTCCATAAATGTTTGTACTGCTAAGATTACCTTCTAAATCTTCTGCTCTAAGTGACTCAAAGTCAAAAATTAGAGGTTAGCTCTCATGAGGTGAACTTTACCATCTTCATGGTAATGATGGGTTGTGACTGCAGAGAGGAGAAGAGGTTAGCTCTCATGAGGAAGATGCTGATGTGGCAGCAGTTGATTAGCTGCAAAAGGAAGATTGGATCTTTTTTATCATAAAAACGCAAACGCAAAAATAGAAATTGTATTTGAAACAATAAGAGGCGATAGAATTCTACCACATATGATTAAAGATAAAAAAGTTTCTGCTTTTTTCACAAACTCAAAAACTCTGAAATCTGGAAAAAAAACAGAGAGAAGGAGATGATTTACATGAGGATCTGGTTAGTTCGAGGCTCGGATTCCGGTAAAACATAAACCAAAATCATCGACGCCGTTCTCCCTCAAAATCTCGGCAAGCCATTGACCCGAAATTGATATTTCAGACGGATATCACAAAAGATGGATCGATGGAGAAGAAGATAGAGAGAGGGGGACTTGAAACATTTTGTAACTCATCGTTGATTCTCTGCATAAACGGTAAAATAAAAAGATTCAGAGAATCATCAATACCACAAAGAAAACTCAAAAGAATCGGACCAAAAAAAAATCATCAGATCGGATAGAGAGCGTTGTTAACCTGTTGGAGAAGAGTTGAGGAAGAGAGAGAAGTAAATGGTGAGCATTGACGGCCATGAGAGGAGAGGTTTAGAGAGAGATGATGAAGATGATGAAAAAATAGAAATGATCGAAGAGAAAGAAAGGGAGAGCAAATATAGAGTTACAAAGGAAAGAAACTGCTTGAAATCGTGACATGATTGGGAGTTATAGAAAGATGAATCGTGAATCTTTTGATAGAGGAGGCTAAAACTGATTCAGAAATCGTTCGTGGAATCGTGATTGTTTGGGATGAGAAAATTTAGGATTTTTAGAATAAGGGTTTTAAAGCTTTTTACTTTTTCCGTTATTTTCTAGTTTTATTTTGTTTTTTATATTAATTGTTTTTTAAACTTTGTTGCTCTGCCACATGTCAATATGTAATTGGTCATGTAACTTGTGCTAAATAAAGATAGGTGGCAAATATTAATTGTTAATATATTGGTGATCAGCGGACAGGTCAACAGCCCAAGCCCGACCCGTTTAGCAAAAGTTTTCATAAAGAAATGCACCAGAGGAGCTAACTAGGCCCGGCTTATTCATCAGAAATTCTCTTCATCTTAAACAAACTACACTTTTTTAATTTTTGTTTTTGTGCGTGAAGCAAGAAGAAGAAAAAAACTGTTCTCCTCCGTCCAAGAAACCGATCCATCGTACATGAAGGATTACTCAAAGATCGGTGATAAGTTGGCGATGCAGAGAGTACGGCGACGATGCGAAGGCACCGCCATGGGCGCCACCGTCTTCGATCTCCGACCCGGCGTCGGCATCGGACCTTTCTCTATCGGTATGCGATTCTCAGAGATTTCTGCTGCCTTTCTTTAGTTTTGGAATTCGAGAATTAGTTTATCATCTACCCTGCGTCGATTGACTTGGAAGATGGCAATCGATTCGCGATCGGCGATTGCGTGTTGGTTTGGGAACTCCGTGATAAACATATCTCTGGGGTGGAAACTCGATAAATAGCTGCCTGGTAGATAGCTGCTGGATCATATTTAGTTTTAGCAAACGTAGTGTCAGTTGTTTTAGTTCATTAGCAAATTGTGGTGTTGTTTCAGGAATGCCAATCTGTGAAGCATTTTCTCAAATAGAGCAGCAACCGAACATATATGATGTTGTCCATGTTAAATACTACGACGAGGTTTGTGCTAATTCACTCACTGCTTATGGTCGCCACTTCTTTCATCTTGTTTTTGTCTTGGAATTTTCTAGGATCCTCTGAAATTGGATGTTGTTATTAGCTTTCCGGATCATGGGTTTCATCTTCGGTTTGATCCCTGGTCTCAGGTACTACTCTTTACTAGATGATGCTGTGGTTCGTACTTCTCTTTTATACAACTAACTTCACTGCTTTACAAACTATTGTGTTTCAACTATTCAAGAGTGGAAAATGATATCCTCATGTTTACCTGCAATTCGGAATATCCTTGTTTTGACTATTTTTTAGTGGAATAAACTTTTTTAGTCTTCTCTTGTTTGTGAAAGACTCTCTAGTTTAGTTCTTCCAATTTTGTTTGCAGAGGTTACGCCTTGTTGAGATATATGATGTCAAGCGGCTTCAGATGCGCTACGCCACTTCTATGATTGGGTGAGTCTAGCAGTTAAAATTTATGGTTTTGGTGTAGTTTACTGTTCTAACGGCTGTCATTTGCTTGTACTTCAGGGGTCCATCAACTCTGGCCACATTTGTGGCTGTTTATGCACTTTTTGGACCGACCTTTCCTGGGATTTATGATAAAGAAAGAGGGATTTATTCTCTGTTCTATCCGGTGAGCAAGAAATAAAACTACGGTCACACTGTTTTTCTATAAATGTTTGAATTTGTTCTATCAATGTTAAACAAAATTTTAACTATGGCAGGGGCTATCCTTCGAGTTTCCAATTCCTAACCAGTACACGGACTGCTGCCATGATGGAGAAGGTATGTTCTTCTCCGGAAACCAGAGAAATTATGTTTATGTTTTTTGTTGTGTCCAATATCTAACTTCTCTCATTTTATTCCCTCTTCTACAAAGCGGCACTACCGTTAGAGTTTCCAGATGGCACCACACCAGTAACATGCCGGGTCTCTATATATGACAACTCATGTGACAAAAAAGTTGGTGTAGGAAAATTGATGGATAGAGCTTCTGTCCCTCCTTTGCCTCCTGGCAGCCTGTATATGGAAGAGGTTCATGTCAAGGTGTGTTTTAACATCTCTTAGTCTAACATAATTAGCAGTTAGCCCCCTCCTTACTCTTCGCATGGATTTATTAAATATTTATGCAGCTTGGCAAGGAACTATACTTTATTGTTGGAGGCCAGCGTATGCCTTTTGGTGCATCACCACAGGTAAAGTTTGTACCTTGCCTTATATTGTACTTCTTCTTTGGAAATCATCATTTCGTGCTCCCTGCAGGATGTATGGACTGAATTAGGACGACCATGTGGTATCCACCCAAAGCAGGTGATTTATACCCGTCTCTATTAACTTGTTTGTTGTATATCGCGAATACATGCTTACATTAGGTTCTTTTACTATTTTGCCTGCATTATCTGTCTCTGTTCAATGCCCATTTGGACATTTGAATTTCTGCTTCTGAATTGTCCTTTGCTTTCCAGGTAGATCAAATGGTTATCCATTCCGCATCAGATCCACGACCAAAAACAACTCTTTGTGGTGATTACTTTTACAACTATTTCACTCGTGGTTTGGACATCCTGTTTGACGGCGAGGTAGGCAACTCGTCAAATAGAGTTAATATGTTCCCTTCATATGTTTTTCTTATCCATGACTCTACTTTTTCTACAGACTCACAAAGCTAAGAAGTTTGTTCTTCACACCAACTATCCTGGTCATGCTGATTTCAACTCATACATAAAGTGCAACTTTGCGATCTCTGGTAAGCGATGCAAATAATAGCAGCTTCATGTTAGTTAACTATCCTTTATTCAGATATATGTTGTGTCTTATTTTTCAACTTTTCAGTTGGAGAGGTTGAGGTAGAATCAAACAGAGGTGGAAACCAGATCACTCCAAGAACGAATTGGGAGCAGGTTAAGGTAAATTAGTTTCAGAGCAAGGCATAAAAATTGATAGGAAGCTAGTCTATGTTAGGCCTTGACCAATGTCCCCTGAGATGTTTTAGTGATGCAAAATCTCTTGAGCAACCCTAAAGCATTTCTCATGAAACCTGGCTTTCACCTTAGGAAATACTCGGGGAGTGTGGCCCAGCAGCTATTCAGACACAGGGCTCAACTAGCAACCCTTTTGGATCGACATACGTGTATGGCTATCAGAATGTTGCTTTTGAGGTGAAGCATTTTGTTAAGTAACCCCTATTGTTATATATATATGCAGATTGTTAAACGAAACATTAATATTTGCAGGTGATGAAGAACGGTCATATAGCCACTATAACTCTGTTCCAGTCATGATGAGTATACCGTTGAGGTATGCCCTAACTAATTCTTCAATTTTACTGTCTGATTCTGTAGAATAAATTGGGGTTTTAGTTATCCTCTGTTTGATGCTGCTGAACGAAAGAGTCCTCTGACATGTGAAAGATCAACCAATGTCTTTGTAGGGGCTTTTATGCTTTGGGTCGAGAGGCTATCTTCTACCAGACTCTGTAAATCTAACGTCAAAAACTACAAATGCATGAAACAAACGTTGTACAGTTGTTTAGTTGATATCAAGTGTTGTTATATGATTAATTATATTATTTCAGACTATGTCCATCCATTTTTAGTTGATGAATAAATAATATCTGGGCTCAGTTGAAAAATTTTAAGATTAAAAAAAAAAGACATTGGCAAAAATCTCCGTCGCCGGGACTTGAACCCGGGTCTCTCGGGTGAGAGCCGAGTATCCTAACCAACTAGACTACGACGGAATGGTTGTTTACTTAAATTATTAGAATTAAAAAACAAAGCTGGAAGGACTAAGGAGCGTACCTCTTCTTCTATCCGTTGCGTTGCGAGCAGCGTTTAGTGGAAGGTTCCGGGAGGGAAAGGGGAAACTGGTTGTGTGGATTCGGCGATACGTCTCTTCTCCTTTGGTACTCAAAAGTCCTTTTGAGTTTGTTTTTGTTCTCTTTTGTTTCGAAGCTTCTCCCAATTTATTGTATTAAGAATTGGCTTTTGCTTCAATCCATGGGGATGCGAGAACTTGAACTTTGAATTTTGCCCAGTTCTCTTCAGTTTTTTCAACTCTTCGACTTTTTAGCTGCGCGAATTGTGCAATTGGTTTCGCCACGGTTGTTTATGGTTTTTGATTTTGCTTTATTGGTTTCATGATTTAGGGATTGTATTGAGCCCCCGGTCGTTTTTGCCAGAGATGAGTGCGTCCGGGTTAACTGTTACTCCGCCCAGATTCCACCTTCGATGGCGTTCAGATCGTTTTGGTACATCTCAGAGAAGCTCTCAAGCTTTTACTCTTCTTGGCAAACTGAATCGTCGAGATGCAGCTTGGCCTGTTCTTCAAAGGTAGTTTTTTGTTCTTGTTGGATTAAGCATATGCTACTTCTTTCTCATTGTTATCTCTAATGGTTTTCTCTTCGTTGCTGCGCAGGACTTGTTTGGCGCTTCCATCACAAAGAAACAATGCTATGATCGTCCGTGCCATGAGTGCTTCCTTTGGTGATATGGCAGACGATTCAACTGGTAACTACATCATTCTGAGCTATGCATAATTCTAGGTTAAGCTTTCTAGTAACTGATTCTGCATTATCTCTGGGTTATACTTGTAAATCGTGCTTCTGTCTTCCTTAGAGGTGATAGTTAAGGTGCTTTTGAGTTGAAGTTGTTGTCAGTAAATGAAGCAAGCAACGCAATGCATAATTCTTAGTTAAACTTAAAGCTTCACAACGATGACTCAAAGCAAAATGACTAATGTTCCCTGCTACTTCCATAGGTTCAGCTGTTTTTCCTCGGATCAATGTCAAAGACCCATACAAACGGCTTGGGATAAGCCGGATGGCCTCCGAGGATGAGATTCAAGGCGCGAGGAACTTTCTCATTCAGCAGTACGCGGGTCACAAACCCAGTGTTGACGCAATCGAATCAGCTCATGACAAGATTATCATGCAGAAATTCCATGAGAGGAAAAACCCCAAGATCGACATAAAGAAAAAGGTCCGCCAAGTGAGGCAGTCCAAAGTTGTCAACTTTGTTTTCGAGAGATTCCAAACTCCTCCAACTGCGTTCCATGTCAAAACGGCAGTCACGTTTGCTGTTCTCGGCGCTCTAACGGTCTTGTTCCCTACAGAAGAAGGGCCGACTCTGCAGGTTTTGTTATCAGTAATATCTACGTTTTACTTCATCCACCAAAGGCTGAAGAAAAAGCTCTGGTCTTTCCTTTACGGGTAATAAGCAAGCTTATCATAATCGCAAAACCTTTGGTACCTTATTGATTTGAATTCGCACCTGATCAGGTTGACATTGTGAAACAGGACCGGAGCTTTCATCTTCTCGTGGCTGGTTGGGACCTTCTTGATGGTATCTGTGGTCCCGCCATTCATCAAAGGACCAAGAGGTTTCGAAGTCATGTCTTCTCTCTTAAGCTACGTTTTTCTCTGGGTGGCTTCGAGCTACCTTCGGTAGCATTCTAGCTCTGTTCTTTCCCCTTTTTGGGTCGCAAATTCTCAAGTATTATCTCGGATATATGAAAACACACAAAAAGCGAAATTGTATCATAGTCATGTGGCATAGAGAGAGAGAGAGAGAGAGAGATTTTGTTCTTGAAGTTGTTATTTTCGCTGAGATCTCACTATCTTTCACAGCTCAATTTCCAAGTCGTGTCTTGCGCTTGCCGGCTACTTCATTCATGTCCCGCGATAGAAAATTAGAAATTGTTTTCTCGAATTTAGAGCAGTAAAAATATGTTGGGACTGGACCGGTCAGGAATGGAAATTCTCTCAACCAAAAAGGCTAAAGTTTCTTTACAAATTTTGCTTTCATGAATGCGATTCTTCAACCACAAAGTTCTCCGAGATTCAAAACCTCCTAAATGTCGTTTTTCTTACAGGTAATCGAGCAGCAACTGAAATTGCTTTAAGTGTGACAAGAGACCATCGATATCATTCTTTTATTGTAAGACAGGGTCCTTCTTGGCTCAAAGTCCTGCTTGATTCTTGTTGGAGGTGGGCCTAGCACCCCCAATTAGTTAGGTCCATCTTAGGAAAAGTCCCTATTCAGCTCGGTTGCCGACCTGAAGGCACCGAGCTCGTATCACCCGAGCTCCCGAGCTCCCGAGGACGCACCTCGGGTCCGGGCTGACTCTTCACCAAAGCAGGATTGTCAGAAGAGCAGAAGGCACGTGGGAGCTGGTAGAACAGTGCCCTACCCGCGTAGGGATACAGCTTCGACTCGACGGCCCACCAACCCTGCAGAGTCGACGAAGGAGGAAAGGACACGTGGAGGAGAATTGGCAAAACAGTGCGCTGCTCTGCAACACGCCACGCCGAGCTCATCATGACCTCCCTCCTCGAAAACCGGAACACGCCTCCTAGACCACCTTACCCGCGAAACAGGCCGAAGGCGCCACGTAGCCCCGAGATCCTGGGGAGCAGAAAGTCAACCGCCGGTATAAATACCCCTCGATGTCATTAATGATCGGGATCATAAAATTGGGTATCTCACCTACCACAAGTTACACGACCTCTCTCTCTCTCTTTGTAACAAGACAGCAATTTAGAACGCCGAACTGGACGTCCTTCGGAACCAGTTCGTAACTCTAAATTGTTCACTTCACTTATCATCAATAAAAAGAACACGGCCCCCGGCCTGCCCAAAATATTCCCGACCTGCCTCAATTTGTGGTTGACTCTCTAATTAACGAAAATCTCGCCTCTCTCACCCTAATCAACCTATTAATCTTACTTAGTGATCCCCGGGATCAACAATTCTGAGGTTGAATTGTGTGAAGGAATGGTTTTGATTACTGGTTCATTGCTGCTCAAACTCAAAATATGTTTGGTTGAAATTTCTGGTTCCCAAAAAAAAAAAAAAAAAATCTGGTTCCGAGCTTCTTGTATGGGTTCAGTGTTTAAGCTTTTTTTTTCGGGCTACCTATTGGTACTTCTAATTTGTAACCATAAACCTTTCTCAATAAAATTGCATTTTCAGCGTTAAAACGAAAAACAAAAACAAAATTTGCTTCCAAAAATGAGTGAAAAAACTTATTTATGAACAAAAAAAATACAAATAAAAACAGCAATAGCTTCTCGAGCTCCTGGTCTGAACGGATTCACTGCAGGTTTTTATCAAAAATATTGGGATACGGTCGGGACTGCAATTGTTAAGGAAGTGCGTTTGTTCTTCGAAAAAGAAGATTTCAACAAAGAATTGAATAATACTAATCTCTGTTTGATTCCGAAGCCGGAGATTCCGTCAACAACTTCCGACCAATCAGTCTTTGTAATGTCATTTACAAAATAATCTCCAAAATTCTGGTACAAAGACTGAAAAATGTGCTTACTTCTATCGTTTTGGAAAATCAAGCGGCTTTCACTACATGATGTTTCATCACAGACAACGTATTCATCGCACATGAGGTTCTTCATTCGTTGAAAATACGGAAACGATGTGCGACGTCATATATGGATGTAAAGCAGTGGTGGATCTAGAATCTATTTTCATCCGGGGCAATGGTACATAAAATAATATATCAAGAGGGGCATTATGAAAAATCTTTAAACAATTACGCTAATTTTTAGAAAAATCGTAGGGGGCAGCTGCCCCTCCCAAAACCTATCTACATCCGCCTCTGCTGTAAAGACAGACATTAATAAAGCATATGACCGTATTGAATAGGGATTTTTAGAACATGTATTACAGAATAAAGGATTCAATGAAAAATGGGTTACATGGATAATGCAATGTGTGACAACGGTGTCATTTTATGTTCTCATCAATACGGAAAGTTTGGTGTGTCCCGAGGATTCCGACAAGGAGATCCGTTGTCACCATACCTTTTCATTCTCTGTTATGATGTACTAAGCTCTTTAATAATCAAAGTGAAATAAGGAGTCAGAGTTAGCAATGGAGAACCGGCGATTTCTCATATGCTTTTTGCAGACGATTCCATGTTTTTCCTAAAATCAGAATAGTATTCGGTTACTGAAGATCTTTGAAGAGTACGGTAGGAGTTCCAGCCAGGTGATTAATTTAGAAAATTTGGCATGTACATTTGGAAAGAAAGTTTAGCACCATATAAGGGAGAGTATTCTGAAAATTCCGAATATTGGTGGAGGAGGAAAGTATTTGGGGGCAATTCGTCGTAAGAAGAAAGAGATGTTGCAATGCCGGTGTACTCGATAAATTGTTTTTAGTTACCAATGGAAGTTTGCTCGGAAATAGATTTCACGATTTTTGTGGGGATCAAATAATGATGCTCGGATGTCAGTCTCTTTGTTCTGTTGTCTGTATTGCTTCTCATGAAAGAAGATGTCAGTCTCTTTGTTCTGTTGTAATTTTGCCATTGTTTGTAGTTTTTGGTATTTCTGTTTTTTAGTTTTTTCTGTACCCCTGTCACAAATCACAAAATGGATATAAAATTTAACATTAAAAAAAAAAAAACCAGGCATGGAAACTAATGAGGCGTCCAAACAGTCCCGACTTCTTAAAGAGAGAATGGAAATCTTTTATCAGCCTCAAAAGGTACCCTGCAAGTGAATTGTTACGTAACGGATTGCAAGTCAGAATTGGCAATGGAGAGAGAGCACTATGGTTGATAAACAGCAATAGGTCTGAATATTAATTTATCAATGGTTGATAAATAGAGAATTAGTTATCTGAGAATATTAGTTTATACCAATGACTTTGTCAACATTCTCATGTGCCGACGTCTCATTATAATAATGAAGGCTGCATGGTTTTGTCCGTAGCCATCATGTGCAAATTGTGCATGGCCCTCTTTATTTATTTCCGTGTCTAATGTTATGTATATATATCTCTCCCAAAAAAACACATTTTAGATCAATATATATATATATATATATATATATATATTGTTTTTTCTGACCTCACGATTAAATATATTTTTTATCAATCAACAGGAATAAATTATTTGCAGTGTCCCTTCCAAATTACTGACCGTTATAAAATTTGGCTATCATCAAAAGTTGAATTTTAACGTCGACGACTGAAGTTTTAGACTTTTAGTCTTTTAGACGATATTTGCATTAAACCATTTTATGTGCTTGAGAAGTAAGTAAGAAAAAGCAAACGCACATGCCTACATGTGCTCTGCTTTTATATTATTTTACTTACATTAACTTATCGAAAGTAAACTCAAAGCTTAAAAACGAGAAGAATGTAAATATGACAATATGTGCTGGTACAAATCATTGCCTGAAAAATCATGTAATTACTTTTGTGGTTGTGATGTGATGTGATGTGCCATTGAGATCGAAATAATGTGTGTTCTTCATAATAAGTGATTAGGTTAATGTTGTGATTAGCTTATAAAATGAATTTGGATTACAAATCATTATAAAATTGTTCCTATCTTATCTTCTTGTGTATCATGTGCATTATCGGTTTTAGATAATAATTAAAAAAAAAAGATACGGTTTAAACACATTTATCAGTATTTTTGTAAAATCTGTTGATAATCTTAATTGGTTAACCTCCGTAGTGGGAAAGATCGTGTTCCGCTACAAAGTCTTCATTTTCGAAAATATGAGGAAAGCGATCCAATCTTGTATGAAAGTGATATCAAACCATGGAGAGCTTATTGGTCGGCGAATATGAGATTTCGAAAAATGGAAATCAGTATGGAAGGAACAATGTTTTGGCGTCAAAAATGATAGTAGGCGGTTTTGAGATTTTAGTTCAATTTTTTCGATGATTTTACTCTGTTGGATATGACGTTATCATGGAATCATCCACCATGGAAACCGCCATGGAGGGGACGAGGTTTTTAAGCGAAAGATTCAATCTCCTTATTGTGTGGCGACATTCGTATAGTTGTTGAAAATTTGTAATTTCAAGTCTTTTTTCTATCGAAAGAATTAATAAATTAGGTTATTTTTCGAAGAATAGTTTTAGCTCTTACTTGTAAATATGTCAATGACATACAACATGAGAAAAGATGGATCATAGCCAATGAAAATCACATCATATCAAATGCGATTATGAGAAAAGAAAGTGTGGACACTCTAACGAAAAAACTCGGAGAAAACAATCGTTAAACCCCAATTTCGTTGTTTTATTGTTTTTATGTTTAATTTTATGTATTATTGTTTTTATGTAACTTGATTTTTATATTAATAAATATAGATATTTAAAAAAAAATCTTAATTGTGCCACACTTTTTTGGCATATGTAATTATTAATTAATGATGGTGAAAAATGGCAATTTGATTATGGCCAAGAAAAAAAAAAATTTGGCAATTTGGCAACACATTAAATCAGAGGAGCTGCTCCAAATCTGTAACTTTTCTTATTTAATAATAATAATCTCAATAATTGTATGATTCATCATGGCCATTTAGGGACGAAATAATCTTTAACTATAAGGTGCTCCAATTTAATGCTTTCTTTAGCGCGCTAATATAATTAGGCTAATCCCCTAATTCACCAATGAAGAAGAAAAAAAGAGATTAACGATTAACAGCTCCGCAATTCCCCTTTTTAAATACCTGATTTATCGCTGTAACAAGCGAAATAGGTCGACCCAGAATCTCTGGTTTCTTCCGATCTCCTCCTTCCTTGAGATCGTTTTCTGGTCATTTCCTTCGTCGGAACACCGTGGTTCTCCGCATCGTTCACCGTCGCTTCCGCCATTGTTCTTTCATCTCGCGTTTGGTCTCCTTAGCGGATTCAGAGACTCACAACGGTGTCGCAGGTTAGAATTTCTTCGATTGTTCCTAATTACCCTGCCGGATTTTGTTTCTTAATTGACCACCGTGTCACGATTTCGTGTTAATGCTTTGGATTCCAGTAGAACTAGGCACGATGTTTGAATTTTTCTGGTTTTGGTTATGAATTTTCCGAGATTCGTCGATTTGAAGTTCCAGTGTGAGCCTGTGAGCCGGTGAAATGGAGATTTTGGGCTCCTAGCCGAAACGTAGGTTCACGTTCCGGCGACGCATGTCACACTATATATATTGGAGGAGGATTTTTTTTTTTTTTTTTTTTTTTGTGGGTGCAGTTGCGGCGAATTCTTTATTATTGTTACTTCCTTGGATCTTACGGCTAAATTTGTGTTGGATTTTCCATTGTTAATTCTTGCATATGTTCGTATACGCATCTACTGTCTTTCAAGTTCCGGCGACGCATGTCACAATATTGGAGGAGGTTGTTTTTTTTTTTTTTGGGTGCGTGTGTGTGGGTGCAGTTGCGGCGAATTCTTTATTATTGTTACTTCCTTGGATCTTACGGCTAAATTTGTGTTGGATTTTTTTGTTGTTTCTCGGAGACAGGTGTAAGTAGTCAAAGCTCTGTCTCGTCACTGCACATGGAGTTGCTAAAGATTCTTGGCTCCAGATCGAACATTCTGCAGAAACGGCTGTGAAATCCTTTCAATAACATCAAATCTCCGAAGGTAACTGGTTTTTTTGTTCGCAAGTGCTTTCTTTGTGATTGTAGGGAATATATTATAAGCGTGGGCTTGAAACGTATGCAACATGCAAGGAAGACTCTCTGACAGACTATTTAGAACGGGGACCATTGCAGAAAACACCAAATCCTCTCCAGAAATATTATATGAAACTTTCGTTTGTTTATGTCTCAAATAATGATGAAAAAGAACCACGTTGTTACTGATTTCCCTGTCATTCTCTGCTGACATATTTGGAATATAAAACACGTGGATAGAGAAAATGTTCTTTTGCCCGAGACATGGAATTAGACAAGTTCATAATAAGTGGAGTCATGATCTACAATGATTGAGTTGCCCTTCATAATTCCCTCTCTCCCCCCTCTATATATATATATATGACATTGCTGTTGTCTTCGTCCTGGTTTCTTTTGGGGTAGGATGAGGTAAGGGAGGTGAGGGATGGAGATGGCTACAGGAGAGGATCAGATGCAAAGATCGAGCGAGAGGGAAGAGAAGATATTTGTTTCTGTTCGTCTGAGGCCATTAAATGTGAAAGAAAGGGTAAGGAATGATGTGGCAGATTGGGAATGTATCAATGATGAAACGGTCATATACAGGAGCCATCTTTCCATTTCCGAGCGTTCCATGTACCCCACTGCGTACACATTTGGTAAGAGTTGCTTACTTTTGCAGCTTCTTGATAAAAGGTAATCCTTAATTCTATCTTGCTGAGCTTTCCTATGCCTCTAGACAGAGTGTTTGGCCCTGAGTGTTGTACGAGGGAGGTGTATGATCAAGGGGCGAAAGAAGTGGCTCTCTCTGTTGTTAGTGGGGTTCATGGTAAGGCCTGTCTAGTACTGTTTTTAGTCTTTATCCACTGTGGCTCATGTTTGATCCAAATTTCAACTGGTTTCAGCTAGCGTCTTTGCATATGGGCAAACAAGCAGTGGAAAGACATACACTATGAGTGGAATTACTGATTACGCATTGGCCGATATATATGATTACATTGAGAAGGTAAAGTTAACAATATTATAGACTTCATAGTACTCTTACCACATTAATTCCAGTTCATTCACTAAATGACGCCCTTTTCGATTCTTTTGTGTGTTTTCTGCAGCACAAGGAAAGAGAATTCGTTCTGAAGTTCTCAGCCATGGAGATCTATAATGAGTCTGTAAGAGATCTCTTGAGTACAGACATTAGTCCACTCAGAGTTCTAGATGATCCTGAGGTAAAAGTTGACACTGGCACCTTATGGAATCGGTTATGCATACCCTCACACATACCCTCACTTTGCTGGTCATTTGCTTTTTGACAGAAAGGGACAGTTGTTGAGAAACTCTTGGAGGAAACTCTGCGGAACTGGAATCATTTTAAGGAGCTTTTATCAATCTGTATAGGTATTGATTTTCCAAACGTGTATCTAAATTAATACGTTTGATGTTTAGCACCAATTTGACTAGTATCATCTAATCCTTGCAGCTCAACGACAAATTGGAGAGACAGCTTTAAATGAAGTTAGTTCCCGCTCTCATCAGATTCTAAGATTGGTAAGGCATTTTATTGGTTTGCATTAGAGATTCAACGCTGCAGTCTTCAGGCTGATTTTTTTGGAACTTATTTCTGACTGATATGTTTTACAGACAGTTGAAAGCACAGCGCGTGAATATTTGGCGAATGATAAATTAAGTACACTCACAGCTACAGTGGTTTGTACCCTTGAATCGTCCATCATGTATTATCCTCTTGATTATCCTGATGAAATAAATTCATAGATTAACTAATCATCCTGCAGAATTTCATTGATCTTGCTGGAAGTGAACGTGCTTCTCAATCATTATCAGCTGGCACAAGGTTGAAAGAAGGTGGTCATATAAATCGAAGTTTACTAACACTAGGAACTGTCGTTCGAAAGCTAAGGTTAGCCTGTGTAGCATCTTTAGCTTCAATGAAATTACCCAATTGTGCACCTTAGTCTGCTCTTTATTATTTGAGTTTGTAAGTAAATTCCCTGTCTTTAAAGATGGTTGAGCAGATTTCCATTGCTTTGATAGTTGAGTTCTCAAGCTGAAACATATGACTTTTACCTGTTTTACAAAATTATTAGCAGATTGTTAATATTAACATCTAATGTATGTATTGTCTTCGAGTGGCTTCCTTTTACATTACTAAATTATGTGGCTAGCTTAATGCAGTAAAGGAAACACTGGGCACATTCCATTCAGAGATTCAAAGCTGACACGCATACTTCAGTCTTCCTTGGGGGGAAACGCCAGAACTGCCATAATCTGCACCATGAGTCCTGCAAGAATCCACGTTGAGCAATCAAGAAACACATTGTTATTCGCAAGCTGTGCAAAGGAGGTGACAACAAATGCACAAGTCAACGTTGTCATGTCTGATAAAGTTCTGGTTAAACATTTACAGAGGGAGTTGGCTAAACTGGAGAGTGAGTTGAGAAGCCCTCGTCAAGCTCTTGTTGTGTCTGACACAACTGCATTACTGAAGGAGAAGGACATCCAAATAGAAAAGGTATAATGCAATTTACTCCAATCAAACTATCAAGATATCTAGAAACTAGATGCAGTATGAGAGCTCACTTCCCTAATAAGTCTTTTGCATTACTGCGTAGCTGCATTCATACTGTGTAAAACTTTTTCATGATCCGTTCACTCTAGAAACTTTATGTTCTTTTCATAATTTACAGCTAAATAAAGAGGTATTCCAACTAGCACAACAGTTAGAGCGGGCTCATTCTCGGATTGAGGATCTCCAACAAGTTATTGGAGAATCACCAAAAGAAGAGATATTATTATCAACAGACTCAGAACAGACAAATGTACGTCATTTTCATTTTTTAATTTTACTGAAAGCATGAATAAACCCTTCAACTGCTTGATTTATAATCCCGTTTTGGTATTCCTACAGGTGGTTCTGGGACATCAATACCCAAAGCTGCGGGTGCGCAGTTCATGGGAATCTCTGAATATAACACCAGAAAGCCCTGTATCAGCTCCACCGTCCAGTATGATTTCCCCACAATCAACCGAGCACGGTTCTGACGAAAACGTCTTCCAGCTTTCAGACTTTAGGATATATTCTGGTGCAAGTAGTCCAGGCCAACAACATTCGTTTGTAACTCCTGGGAAATTCACGAAAGTTCGACTTAATATTCGTGGGGCAGAAAGTAAAAACCAACCGCACATTCACAAGGAGGAATCTGTAGATCAGTCTTGTGTTCAGGAGGAACGATTTTCTGAAATGGACGAACCAAGTGAGGTGGATTCGGAAGATACTTGCACGGAACTTCGGTGCATAGGAACAGAGAGTCCCAGTATCATCATGTATCCAGAGCCAAAGATGCTTCCAGACCGGTGTGTGGCTGTGAGTGCGCTACCAGTATGTGTACCAGATTCAAAGAACTTAAGACCGCCAACAGAAACTGAAGAAGAAGAAGAAAGAGTAAAGGAAGTCAGTGCTGTTTTTATCCAACCAAAGGAAAAAAGCGAAGCCATCAAAGTCTCTCCACGCTGTGTTTTGTCACTAACTGACAAATCATTTCCTCAAAAGTCTTCTAGCCTACCGTCTCCTGAAAAGCCTTATGCTTGGCATCTTGAGAGAGATTCGCAAACGGTAGGAGGCATGGGGCATACTAGAAGCCGAAGCTGCGGAACAAGCTTTGTATCGAGCTCTTCCTCTACATTGTATGAGTATGAGAGAGATGCTAACACACCACCAAGCTGGTATCAGAAAGAAAGAGCTGAGAGCAACCTGAAACCGTCCAACATCAAGAGGGCGCCATTACCAAAGCATTTTAGCCGGACGAGCATGCCAGCAACTTGGTTCGAGAAAGACTTTAACCGCATTCAAAGAATTCCAGCTGCTTTAGATGGTGTTAATAAGAGAAAGTCATCACTGAATGAAACACAGGTGTCTCCCTCTGAAGCTCCTGTGTATGAGCGTCAGACAAGTGGTAGAGCTTCCATCAGGCAGGAGGAAGGTGAAGAGACTGCTCCTCAAAGGGACAAGCGAATCATTCATTTATCGGTTAGTTGTACTTAATTGATCAAGCAGAGCTTGCTTTTTGCTTACCTATACTTGATACGAATTTAAAATGTTGGCCTTTATCTTGAGGGCTATCAAATATGGCAGATGGAGGAAATAGAGCAAAAATTCTTGGCTCTAAGATCATCAAAGAGTTTCAAGGATGCCGCGTTGGACCCTATACAAGACTATCTAACCATGCCATTGAACTGGACGTTGGAGTTCAAGAGACTCGAGATAGAGATAATAGAGCTATGGCATGCTTGCAACGTTTCCATGGCACACAGAAGTTACTTCTTCCTTCTCTTCAGAGGAGATCAGAAAGATTGCCTGTACATGGAGGTAGAACTCCGTAGGCTCAAGTACATCAGAGAAACCTTTACCCACAATAACAAAGCTATTGAAAATGGACGCACTCTTACAACAATGTCCAGGTATATATTCATTCATACAGAAACACCTTGCGTTTCTTTGACAGTTTAGATCAAGAATGTATTAATTGTATGGGACCGGAAACAAAACAGCCTGAGGGCGTTGAACAGGGAGAGGTACAAGCTAAGTCAGCTGATGCAGAAGAAACTGACGAAAGAAGAGAGAGAGAACTTGTTCTTGAGATGGGGCATCGGGCTGAACACAAAGCACAGGCGGGTCCAGCTGGCGCATCGCCTCTGGTCAGAGAGCAAAGACATGGATCATGTCCGAGAGAGCGCCTCAGTTGTTGGAAAGCTCATGGGGTTCGTGGACATGGATTTGGCGTCCAAGGAGATGTTTGGCCTCAACTTCTCTCTTAAACCCCGTCCCAAGAAATCTAGCTTGTGGAAACGCAGTGTTTTGTCTCTCTCCATTTTGTAATTAAAGAGAAAACAAAAAAAAAGGGTCAGAAATCAGAAATTCAATTGATTCAATGCTGAGTACTGGATTGAAAGTGATGTGGCTTCTGTGCAAATGTAAATTGTGATTCGGGTCTGAGACTGAGAAGTCGGCGATCTCAAATGTAATTTCAAAATGCCAATTCGTCAAAATGTGTTGATATCAAAAGTAAAGTAAAAGAGTCAATTTTGTTTGATGTAACTTTGGGAGATACAAGACTAGAAGAACAGAGGATGTGCTTCCTTTTGCACTTTCATACAAAATTCACTGTCTCAATTGAGGGAAACAAATTGGATAACTTAAGAAACAAAAAAAAAACAACAAAACGAAATTTTGAATTCTATAAAAGCAGATTAATGTAAAACTCCTCCCTCTTTGTATTGATCTCAATCAAGGTTGCTGCTGAGCATCCATGTAACCAGCATCCACAAGCACTTTCTCCCTCTTGGCAAGCTCAAGATCTTCGTCCACCATCATCTTCACCAGCTTCTCAAACCCTACTTTCGGTTTCCATCCCAACACTTCCTTTGCCTTGCTTGCATCTCCTTTGAGGTTGTCTACTTCCGTAGGCCTGAAGTACCTCTTGTCGATCTCCACATGATCTTTCCAGTTTAGTCCCAAGTACCCAAATGAAACCTCAAGAAACTCCTCCACCGTATGTGATTCCTCTGTTGCCACAACGTAATCGTCCGGCTTCTCTTGCTGCAACATCAGCCACATTGCCTCCACGTAGTCCCCTGCGAATCCCCAATCTCTTGACGCCTGCAGATTCCCGAGGAACAGCTTCCTCTGCAAACCCACCTTGATCCGTCCCAGGGCTCTTGTGATCTTCCTGGTCACGAAGTTCTCGCCACGTCGCGGTGACTCGTGGTTGAACAGGATTCCGTTACAGGCGAACAGACCGTAGGCTTCTCGGTAATTGACTGTGTACCAATGAGCAGCGCACTTGGATGCTGCGTACGGAGATCTGGGATGGAACGGCGTCGTCTCCGATTGTGGAGGCGGAGTTGACCCGAACATCTCCGAAGATCCGGCCTGGTAGTACTTGATGCTCCGGCCACTGTCGGTGGTGTGAGATCTGACGGCTTCCAGGAGACGGAGAGCACCAGTGGCGACTACATCGGCTGTGTAATCAGGGATCTCGAAGGAGACAGCGACATGAGACTGAGCGGCTAGGTTGTACACTTCGTCTGGCTTGATCACGTCGAGCCAACGGCGGAGCGATGACGCGTCGGAGAGATCGGCGTAGTGGAGCTTCATCAGAGCCTTGTCCACGTTGTGTGGATCGATGTAGATATGGTTGATTCGCTGGGTGTTGAAATTCGATGATCGGCGGATCAGGCCGTGAACTTCGTAGCCTTTTCCGAGAAGGAACTCCGTCAGGTACGATCCGTCCTGGCCGGTGATTCCGGTAACCAGTGCTATCTTCCTCGGCTGCGACGGCATTTCCACGGCGGTGGAATCAGCGATGGGAGTGGTGGTGGATTCGGATCTGGGTCCGCTGTTTTCTGACGCCATTGATGGTTTTCGGATCTGTATTTCGCGGTGGGTCAGAGGCAATACACGTCCGCTCTGTGTTGAATTGGGCTCTGAGTTTTTTTTTTGGTTTAAATAAGACATAGACGGAGATGAAAGCTTGAAGACGAAGGGGGTATTTTGGTCAATTTTCGGGTAAGGAAAGAAGGCTATTTTGGTCAATCATCGTGGGTCTTTTATTTTCAATTTTCGGGTAAGGAAAGAAGGCTAATGCGATATTTTTCTATTTTACGCCTAACACGTTAATGGTTTACCTATTTTCTGGTCAAACTCATTATTGGTTTACTATAGAATAATCTTACGTCAAAATAAAGAAATTTCATACAATTCAAATCGTATACAAATTTGTGAGTTATGATTAGAATTGTTTGAAATTTTTACTTGTATGTTTTAGCAATATATAAAATCTATCAAACATTAAAGTCTTAATATACTATATACCAAATTTGGTTTGGTTTTCTTGAAACTTGAAAGGAAATTCTTATCATGAATGAGGGTTCGATTCTTATCATGAATGAGAGTTCAATTCTTATCATCATGAATGAGAGTTCTTAACTCGAACCGTTTGATTTTATTTTTTTGTGATGGCCTCATAGGTTGGATCCAAATGGTTGGATGTTGACTCACAACCCTATTCACAAGTCTCATTAGTTTTCTGTGTTTTTCGGTTCAAGCAGATTTCTTGCGGGTGTGTGTCTTCGGGGAAGCTGTAGACTCTGTCGATCTAAGGGGTGGCCTAGAATCTCAATCGCTCATGGCAACTTTGTTTACAAGTCTCGTTAGCTCGTTGTGGCTTTCAGATCACTCGGTTTTCTTTTTCGAATTGTTTGTTGTCTCTCCCGTCTTGGTTGTTTTTGTTGTTTAATTCGTTTTTCGGTCTAAGTTTCTAGTCGTAGTTAGTTGTTTTTTTAGTTTTTGGTTTTTTTGCTTCTTGTTATCTCTGTAATCGTCTGTCAAAAATCGAAAATCGGTAATAAATCTTAACATGTTTACAACAACAACAAAAAATCCTGAAATGGGTTACTTATTATATCATATGGTTTGCTGGGTACGGTACACACATGGGTGAAAAGTATTGAGGTGGACGTGTGCACCACACAAAGAGCTTTTCCGAGAAAATAAAAAAAAATCACACGAACTTGATTAATTTAGCATGGTTTTGTAACTATAGTTTATAGGCGTATGAAGTTGTTTCGTCACCTGAGGAGTTTATTGGGATATATTTTCATCTTAAAAAATTGTAAACATTCCTATTTAGATAATGACACATTCTTTTTTGTATTAGGTATAGTTAGTGTCTAGAGATGTATATCCCTTTGTAAAATACAAGCCGATATATATATTCTCTAATTTTGTATCAAAACATGGCATCGAGCTGTAAGAATTATGAAGCTTAATTAGTACCTTAACAGGATTCGCTGGATATATGATCAGTGTGTACAAAGACATGTCTCACACTGGATTACTTGAACAAGACGTCATCTACGGGCTAAGGCTGACTATGATAAGGCAACTGGCAACATACGAGCTTTTTAATGTGTATCGTTGGTATGACTGAGCAACTAGGCCCACTACTATAACAAATGATTGGTCATAGACCAATAAGATATTGGAGAACACATGCACATCCCGGAGATGGTGGACATATATAGAAGATCATACGTGGTCAAGTCGATTAGTAAAATGCGATATGAATTATTTCGGAAGTGGTTCAGAAAGAGCTTCAAATGTCCATACCTGGAGCAGGGGCAAATCTAGCAATATATTTAATTGGGGGTATAATAGGGTCAATAAAAGGAATTTGCATTCAATTTCTTCAATCATTCCAAATTTACTTAACAAAATTACAATTTTTAAAAAACTTAATGGGGGCAAGTGCACCCATACCTCTCTTACTAGATTCGCCCCTGCCTGGATCAGCAGAGTCGTGTCTAGAGATACGAAGCCCGTAAACGAAATTAAAAAAAAAAGACCCTCATCGTCTCAAATCCATATAAAACTAATCCAAATCATATAAAACAAATAATGACCATCATCGTCTCAAATTCATATAAAACCAATAATAACAATCATCATCCTAAATAAATATATAAAAACCAGAGTAACAAATTTTAAACATAATTTTTGTTCCCTTTTTCTAACAAAATCACTAACCAAGCTTTCAAAATCAACACTTTTAACCAACTCTCTTTCGATAGACAAGATAGCCAAATCACTCAATCTCTCTTGTGACATACTATAACGAAGATAAGACTTTATCAACTTCAACTTTAAAAAACTTCTTTCAGCAAATGCAACTGAATTGATAATGAAGAAATACCAGTAATTAATTTATTTGAAGATAAAAAAAATTAGAAAAAGGAAGAATGTTAAACGGAAAATTAGCAAATACCGTTTGATGATTATGTTATTGTTGTGAAAAGAAGAAAACTCAAAGCTTCAAAACTTCAACGATGAAGAAGGAGAGTTGAAAATGTATTAGGTATTTGTTTAAACAATAACTTTACCCTAATTTTTTATTTGTTAAATTATTTTAAAATTAATTTCTATTTTTAATACTAATGGACCATTTTCATCTAACTTAAACTACTAAAAACTAATAGTCCTTCCGATTTTTTTATTTTAAATGGATCCTTCCGAAAAAAAAAAAAGGCCCGTAGGTCAATGTTTATAAAAATAAGCCATAGCCACGGGCCTGTGGATCACGGGTTCGAGCATCTGACCATGTCTATGTATGGGACAAGTGTTTTGTTTACAGTCATGCAATCCTCATCATGGACAACTGGAGTCGGTGACAGTGGCGGAGCTATGTGAGAAGCAAGGGGGTCAATTAACCCCTATGAATTTTATAAAATTTCGTTTGCATGTGTATTCAAATAGTAGTTTGTGGATTATTTGGTGAGATGCATGTAGAGCTGATCTTGTTGCTTCAGGTTCAACTCTTGCCCTTGCACCCTTTCGATATTTATTTTTTCATTTAATCGTTTGTTATTTTATTTGTTTTGACATGATTTGCATAATTTTTATAAGAATTTTACTTTTTCCTTTCTTTCCTATATATATTAATATATATATCAAATTCTTCGTGTATTATGTAAAGTGCATGCTTTTTTTTAGGATATCTTTTTCTTTTTTTATTAATCTTAATTAATGTGGACAATAAACTATATATTTGAGATAAAAAAGAATTAAAAAAAAATCAAAACTAAGTCTTTATTAATATGAAAATCAATTTCTCTAAAAAGGCAATTCTACAAAATAGCACCAAAAAACTTAAAGTTCAATAATTTAGCACCCAATGGTGAAAATCACAAACATAGCATTCATTAAAAGAAAATCACAAACATAGCATTTGTTTTTTAATTAAACAATACTCTCTCTATTTCTCATTTGGTCATCGTTCCAAGCCTCCAGTTCTCTGAAATTCGATCTTCTCGGCCCTGAGAATCAGACTTCGAGCCGGTAACTGCGAATGGACCCGAATCTCAGCCAGATAATGCGCCTGTAATTACGGACGAATGAACCCGAATCTCAGCAAAAATTTGGTGGTGATTACGGTTAGAGTGTTAAGAGAGAAGGAGAACTCCGCCGTCGTCGTCGCTTATTGGTCACTACTCCTTTTCAGAGCCTCCGACAATCCTCGCCATAGCTTTATTCACTAATCCATGGAGGAAGATGACGAGACTCGTTCACGGCCGTCGCCGGAAGATTCCCTATAAGATAATCACTAAGCATTTGGAAATCTAATTAACTCATTTTGTAAAATGGGAATCTTCCGAGAAAGTGACGAAACGGAGAGAGTCTAGACAGGGAGCAGCAAGCAAACCCCCTGAGGGAGATGGAGGTAACAACCGACGATTTACTGCCGGAGGTAAACGCCGCGGTGGCGGAAAACCTTGATCCGAACGAGCTGGTGGAGGGGCCGAACGCCGCCGTGCTCGCTGACGGAGTCTTGACGGCGGAGGAGAGGAAGATTGAAACGGATAATCGTGGAGAGAGGAAGACAGAGAGCGAGACGCCTCCAGATGATGATTGCTGCCCGATCTGTTTCAGTTCCTTTACGGTTCCGTGTCGAGGGAATTGTGGCCATTGGTATTGCGGTTAGTGTTTGATATTTCTTCTTCTCTTTTTTCCTCTCATGAATCTCTGAGCCATTGAAGTATCCCGCTTGCGTTTTTCTTTCTGCTCGCTAGAGGAAGATTAGTAGCTCTCTATTAAAATTGCTTTTCTGATATATCTATTAGGAACCTCATTTGTTGGGTTTGAAAATTGATTTAGGGTTCCAGTGTTGGGATTATTGGAAGAAGCGTTTAGGAACATATATAACATATTTCGAAAAGACTTCCTAAATGAACAAATGATGAAAACTGATCATTTCTTGAAAATGAATCGTATTTAGGAACATATATAACGTATTTAGGAAAGCTTTCCTAAATGATGAAAACTGATCCTTTCTTGAAAATGAAACGTATTTAGGAACATATATAACATATTTCGGAAAGACTTCCTAAATGAACAAATGATGAAAACTGATCCTTTCTTGAAAATGAATCGTATTTAGGAACATATATAACGTATTTAGGAAAGCTTTCCTAAATGATGAAAAATGATGAAAACTGATACTTTCTTGAAAATGAAACGTATTTACGAACATATATAACATATTTCGGAAAGACTTCCTAAATGAACAAATGATGAAAACTGATCCTTTCTTGAAAATGAATCGTATTTAGGAACATATATAACATATTTCGGAAAGACTTCCTAAATGAACAAATGATGAAAACTGATCCTTTCTTGAAAATGAATCGTATTTAGGAACATATATAACGTATTTAGGAAAGCTTTCCTAAATGATGAAAAATGATGAAAACTGATCCTTTCTTGAAAATGAATCGTATTTAGGAACATATATAACATATTTCGGAAAGACTTCCTAAATGAACAAATGATGAAAACTGATCCTTTCTTGAAAATGAATCGTATTTAGGAACATATATAACGTATTTAGAAAAGCTTTCCTAAATGATGAAAAATGATGAAAACTGATCCTTTCTTGAAAATGAAACGTATTTACGAACATATATAACATATTTCGGAAAGACTTCCTAAATGAACAAATGATGAAAACTGATCCTTTCTTGAAAATGAATCGTATTTAGGAACATATATAACGTATTTAGGAAAGCTTTCCTAAATGATGAAAATGATGAAAACTGATACTTTCTTGAAAATGAAACGTATTTAGGAACATATATAACATATTTCGGAAAGACTTCCTAAATAAACAAATGATGAAAACTGATCATTTCTTGAAAATGAATCGTATTTAGGAACATATATAACGTATTTAGGAAAGCTTTCCTAAATGATGAAAACTGATCCTTTCTTGAAAATGAATCGTATTTAGGAACATATATAACGTATTTAGGAAAGCTTTCCTAAATGATGAAAAATGATGAAAACTGATACTTTCTTGAAAATGAAACGTATTTAGGAACATATATAACATATTTCGGAAAGACTTCCTAAATGAACAAATGATGAAAACTGATCCTTTCTTGAAAATGAATCGTATTTAGGAACATATATAACGTATTTAGGAAAGCTTTCCTAAATGATGAAAAATGATGAAAACTGATACTTTCTTGAAAATGAAACGTATTTAGGAACATATATAACATATTTCGGAAAGACTTCCTAAATGAACAAATGATGAAAACTGATCCTTTCTTGAAAATGAATCGTATTTAGGAACATATATAACGTATTTCGAAAAGACTTCCTAAATGATGAAAAATGATCCTTTCTGGAAATGAAACGTATTTAGTAACCATTTAGGAACATGTATAACGTATTTAGGAAAGTCTTCCTAAATGATAAAAAATGATACTTTATGGAAATGAAACGTATTTAGGAACATATATAACGTATTTAGGAAAGCTTTCCTAAATGATTCCTAAATGATGAAAAATGATGAAAACTGATCCTTTCTTGAAAATGAAACGTATTTAGGAACATATATAACATATTTCGGAAAGACTTCCTAAATGAACAAATGATGAAAACTGATCCTTTCTTGAAAATGAATTGTATTTAGGAACATATATAACGTATTTCGGAAAGACTTCCTAAATGATGAAAAATGATGAAAAATGATCCTTTCTTGAAAATGAATCGTATTTATGAACATATATAACGTATTTCGGAAAGTTTTCTGAAATGAACAAATGATGAAAAATGATAATTTCTTGAAAATGAATGGTATTTAGGAACATATATAACGTATTTCGGAAAGACTTTCTAAATGAACAAATGATGAAACTGATCCTTTCTTGAAAATGAAACGTATTTAGGAACATATATAACGTATTTCGGAAAGTCTTCCGAAATGAACAAAAACAGAAAACTATATTTCCTGTTGATTTCCATTGGCAAATGAAGCATCAGAACAAATGTGTTGTTGTTTTGTCTACACAAAGAAATAAAGAAAGATTCAAATGACGAAAACTGATCCTTTCTTGAAAATGAAACGTATTTAGGAACATATATAACATATTTCGGAAAGTCTTCTGAAATGAACAAAAACAGAAAACAATATTTTCTGTTGATTTTCATTCGTAAATGAAGCATCAGAACAAATGTGTTGTTGTTTTGTCTACACAAATAAATAAAGAAAGATTCAAATGATGAAAAGTTATTGTATGAATGGACACAAAAGTTCATATTACATGTTTAAGGATGAATTATTTGTACTTACTAAACATTCAAGTAAACATAAAACGATTATTTGTCATATTGTGTTGACATATTGTGTTTCCTATAAATGAATGTAAAAACCAAATCCATGGGGTTCTTCGCTCCACAATCCCAACGCACTTAACTCTCTCTCTCACACTTCTGCTTCTTCTTCTTCTCCCTCTATTCTTCATCACCGATGCCACATAACCCTAGATTCTGCTTCTTCCTCATTGCCAACAAAACGAATTTCAGTTTATGTTAATTTTCATGATTTTTATCACAGAGCAGTGCAAGGCAATATCTATATCAAAATACGTAAATATCATGTTAAGTAATCCGAGGGAAATGTAGAATATGTCAAGCTTTTTAATTGATAATGCCAACAATGTTGAAGACACAGGTCCTTCTTTATCATAAATAGTCATCACATTAAGTTATAATGAAAGAGAAAGAAGTTGATGATAATCCTATCAGCTTCCACTACGTCAACTACAGATCATATCTATTCTTACTATCTTCCTTCCCTTTTGGTGGTAAGTGAAAAGTTTAAGAACTGATCCAGAGGCAATACAGGCATCTAACTACACTTATATGCAGGGTTCTGCTTTCCCATTCCAATACACTGATTATCTCATGGTACTAACATATGTCCGTATAAGTTTCTCTAAGAGGAAATCTAAATCTAAATCTCAACTCTCATGCCATTTGCAAAATCAGCCAACCAAAAGATCACATACTGCATCAAAAGAAAGAACTAGAAACCTTTCAGCTGTTGAACAAGGCCTTTCAAATAATTAACTGAAAGAGAGTAGAAAGGGATATTCACGCCCCAATGTCACCGGAATAATTATTGAATTATTCCAATAATAATTATCGTCTGGTCCAATCCCTGATGACATTGGAAACTGCACGGAGCTTCAAAACCTCTACATGTACCAAAACTCAATCTCTGGATCGATTCCGGTGACATTGGGGCGTCTCAGGAAGCTTCAAAGTCTTCTCTTGTGGCAGAACAATCGCGTCGGTAAAATCCCGTTCGAGCTCGGAAACTGTCCGGAGCTTTTCCTCGTCGATTTGACGGAAAATCTCCTCACCGGAAACATCCCGAGAAGCTTCGGGAACCTTCCGAATCTCCAGGAGCTTCAGCTCAGCGTTAACCAGCTTTCAGGTACAATCCTTAAAGAACTAGCGAATTGCACGAAGCTGACGCATTTAGAGATCGACAACAACCAAATCTCCGGCGAGATTCCGCCGTTGATAGGCAAATTAACAAGCTTGACGATGTTCTTCGCCTGGTCGAATCAGTTAACCGGAGATAGGCAAATTAAAATAGTCTTTTGCCTCTTTAATCTTTAATGAATGCTAAAAATGAGGTTTTTTTATTAGGGTGCTAGTTTGGTGAGAAAGTTTTCAAAAAGTGTTATTTTGATCAATTTCTCTAAAAACAACAATACATAAAATCAAAAGTACAAATCAATAAAACAAAGAAAATAGTTTTAACCAAAACTAAGTCTTTTCTAGTTTTAAAGTTTTTCAAATAAAAAATCAATAATTTTCCTAAAAGCCGCAAAAGAAATGAATTTTTTTTAATAAGCTCATGGACTTTGGGTGTATAGTTGTGTCAAACCTAAATACCCAAAAAACATTAACATAACAGCTTTATTGTTTCGATGGAAAGATATTCTAAGAAAAAGAAAATAATCATACCATTTTCTTTCACCAATATTTTAGAAACAATAAAAAAAAAAGAATAATATGGGATTATTTATATATTTTACATAAAAATTAAGTATTTCTATTTATGGGATTTATAGCAATAATACATTATTTTAGTTCTATTTTATATTTACAAACTAATAATAGTATAAAATTATTTTAAAAATTCAGTTTCAACAGTGATATTTTAATTCATTCAATGTTACTATATATATATATATATATAATATTGATCCCGATAAAAAAAAATTCTAGCTCTGCCACTTAGCGTGCTCCTTTCTTATAACCGCCTAGTATACTTATAAAAATATTAGAAACGTTACGCGCGCTATCCCTTAATTATATTCCGAGTAGTTGAGATTTGAGAATTACACGCCCATTAAAAACAAAAAAACTATCTATATATAAATCTTATAGTGGTGCGTCTAAAAAAATAGACGACCGCAATAAATAAAGGGAAAGAAGAGACCTTTCTAGGGTTTTCTGATCCTCGCGCCGACGTCTCTTCACAATTTCTCTTTTTTTTTTTTTTTTTTATCTCTCCGATCTCTGACTCACGCCTCCGAATTTGACCACATCTGTATTCGAATTCTTCCGTTCGATTCCCAAGTGTTTTGTTAAAACAAAAACTGTAGATCTAGCGAATCGTATTGATCGCCTACCTGAATCTGATAAACGATTATCGATTTGACTTAAAATATTCGAGTTTTGTGATATTTGATTTTATAATATGAAGAGATGGAAGAAATCCAGGGTTTCATGGCCACCAGGTCCTTTGCTTTGTCAGGTATATGTCGTATGTTCGCATGTTTTTACCCACTTTTTGTGATTTTGAATCCTGAATCCGAAAATTGATTATTTGTTAAACCGGATCTAAAAAATCTCGATTATACTAGCAAGTTTTTGATCTAAATCGGTACTTATCAAACGAATTGATGCGATTTTGAATTTTAATTTTATTGTTCAATCCGATTGGGCAATAAACGAAACTTGGAATGTGAAAGGGACCAACTTTGATGAAGAATTAAAAGCCTGTTACTTTCACGAGTCTATCCTTGAAGATAAACCTATATTTGATAATGAGAAATTGATTATTGTCTTGGAAATTTGGAGCAAATATCAGTTGGATTTGGATCTGACGATGTTTTCAAGTTTGAGTACATAACTGATGAATGTTTGATAATTACCCAGAAAGCCTGAGTGGTTAGTTTCATGGGAAAACCAGCTTTTTTTGTCGGCTCCTAACTATGCGGATTTGAACAGGTTAAGATTTTTCGAACAGAGGACTGTCCGGCCAAAGTTGCCTCTCAGCCTCAACGTCATAACTGCACCAAGATATCATCTGGGAAACCTCGAGCGCCAGATCTTCCACCTGGTTTTGAAGGAAGTCACTATGAAGATAAGCTCAATCTCTCAATCATTCCTCGGATCAAATGGAAACGACCTCCTAAGGTATTATACAATTCCTTAAAATTAGGAAAGCCCTTTCAAGTTTTTTTTTTTTATGTCTTGACGTTAACTGTCTTGAGCAAAACAGTTCCTCGTCAATGATGCTTGGCTAATTGGAGATGGTGGTGAGAGCACAGAAAGGCGAACTGAAAACTTGAGGATTACAAAAGTCTTGGAAGCCATGTACCCGCATCGCTCTGCCATCCCTTCTCGGTATTTGACTTCTTTCTTACTCCCCCAATACATTTACCTTACTCAACATTTTGTTGCTGTCTGATTGCGTCCTGTTTACACGCAGACCATCTGTTTCACCCGTTGTAGAAGCGGAAAGCTTTGATGACAGCAAAACTCCTGCCATTCGTCTCACTCCAATTGAGGACGAGTGGGAACCTGCAGAGGAATCAACCCACAGTGTGCTTGCATCCGGCCTTACCGCAAACAAGCAAGGTCAGTTGGAGACTAAACCTCTCTGTTCAGAACAACAACCGGTTTCTGGTCTTGCACCAGACTTGAGCCTGGCTGCTTCTGCAGCTCTGACTGCACTGATGAAAACCAAGGAACAGGGGAGTATGGTTGATCATGATCTGCTTATCAAACTCCTCAGCGACCCGAAAATGATCAAGAATCTGATCACCGACACAACAGGTAAATCCTCTGAAACTGCGAATCAGCCCGTTGACACTAGTATCAACCCTACTAGACTTGTTCCGCAGCATGTCACCGCCTCAACCATGGCTAGAAAGCCGCAGCCACAAATAGTATTACCCCAAAAACAGAGTTTTGCAGCTTCCCAGCCTTTTACTAACCCTGAGCAGAGACGAGTGTCTCCACCCAAGCCTGGCAATGGAAACATATCCCCACTAAATCCTCTAAATGAAAAACCCTGTAATATAGCAATGCCCGTTCAGTTCTCTGTTGGCATCGCTACAGAACCATCTCTGCCAGCTCGGCTTCCATCGAGTTCCCTGCCAATGAGCCTTAACCTCCAGAGACCTCAACATGCTTTCTCAGAACCAAAGGTAATAGTAAAGCCTCAGCCTCAGCCCCAACTCCAACACACTTCTGCTTTCCGCACTTCTGAAATGAACAATGTTCAAGCATCAATTGGATTTGGAAGGTATCCTCAAACCGGTTTTGATACTTATCCAATGAACTTAAATCGGGTTGATGCTACTGGTATGCCTAAACCGGTAGTGCAACCCATGAAGAGTCTAGACTATTTCAAGAACCTTATAAGGGAACATGGCACAGTGAATCATGAAACTAACCAATACCATTCACAAAATGGGAAATTCAACGGACGGGTTGATCAAATTAAGGTTCAGAAACAGTGCATCTACTATGGCACTGCGAGAGGATGTAAGCTGGGTGATAGTTGCGTATATCTTCATGGCCGATTGAGACCCAGTTTTGAGGCCGAGGCTCCAAGTGCTAAGAGATTAAAGTTTGGAAGGTATGCGAAAACTGGTTTTTGAAAATATAATCCTGACGCTGATTCATTCCAAACTACAAATTAGAATCTGTCCATCACTGGTTGAGTAAAAAAACCAAACCCGAGGTGAAACCACTTTCAGTTTTGATTAATTTCTGTGCACAAGATTTTAAATAATTTGGCAAAGTACTTGTGTTTAGAGAGCACCAAAATGACCAGACCAGAATTTGGAAGGTCGTCGAGTTGAAGAAGTCCAAAATTCAGCTGTATTTTTAGAAGAATAGTTGAGAAATGCCGAGAATTAGCAGGACAAAAATTATAAAATTCATATTCTATTCAAGATTTGACAAATTCTGCATTAATTTTCGCTCTTGCAGTGACCGTATACAATTTGAAGTGAAAAATGTCTATTCTTTATTTAATAAGTTGACGAAAGATTCGACTGATTGATGACCAAAGTTGAGTTTTCTATTGCTTACCCAAAAAACTACAATGTTGTACGATACACCAAGATAATCAAATATTATCTTAATTTTAGCATGTGGATTCCGGTTTTGCCGAAAAAGACCGGATCAAACCGTATGATTTAGACTAATTGCTCCTTGGATTCTTCACCATCAAACAAATACATTAACAAAGTCTTAACCAGCTCATAACCAGAACCAATTGGGATCACAATTCTGATCATATTTCTAATTTGCTTCGTTTTTTTTATTTAGGTCAAGGGAAAATGGTTCGTGTGCGTAATCTGAATACAGTGATTGTTCTTCTCCACATTTTGATTGAGTTCTTTCGTTTCGTTCTCGTTTCTGTTGTTCGATTAATAAGTCAGTGATTTATCACCGTTTCCTTGTATTCCATCACTGTTATCGGTGGTCATTACTCTGTAAAATGTTTTTTTTCATATATGAGATTTGGCTTTTAGAATGTCTAAGTTTTTAAAAACACTAGAGAAGATCATAGATGTAGCAGAAGAGTAACGTAATAAATAAATCATAACTCTACCTTCTAAGGGCAGATTCAGTACAAAGCTCATAAGGTTTCAAAACAAAAAAATTGATCTTAAGGGTCTAATAAACAAAATCAAAGAGAGCAGAGAAGAGTGTGTCACAGTCAATTCTAGCCTGACTTGGCTGCTGCTGCGGCAGCTTGACCTCTGAGACGACCAGTTCTTCTTGCAGCAATTTGACCAACCTTTGCACCTGCAGAAGTATCGCGCCTGACCGTACTGGCGTGACCAATATGCTGGTGGTTTCCTCCTCCGTGAGGATGCTCGACTGGGTTCATAGCCACACCACGAACCTTAGGCCAGCAGTTTCTCTTCACGCGATACTTGTGGTATGCGTTACCTGCCTTGAGAAGTGGCTTCTCTGTTCTTCCTCCACCTGCAACTTGCCCGATCATGGCTCTACACCCACTCTGCACAATCTTCTTCGATCCAGAAGGTAGCTTAATCCTTTTACATGACAAAAATATTATTATTAACCCTAGGAAACAAGAAACTTTAAACAGAAACGCTTTACTTCTAGTGTGTCACACAAGTTACGTTAGACTATGGTTTTCCAATAATATAAACAAGATAGTACACTTTCATGCAACTTAAGAGTAATTTAGGGTTTATATATAGATATATACACTAACTGATTTTCATTAATAAAAAGTCTATGTGAATCAACCACAGAGATGATATTACCTAGTGGTGTCGTTGTCAGGATTGTGAGCAATCACGATGGCGTAATCACCGGACGCCCTAGCGAGAGCTCCACGGTCACCGACCTTGAGCTCGACATTACAGACAACAGCTCCCTCAGGAATCGATCTAAGCGGAAGAACGTTCCCGACGACGAGATTCGCCTTCTTACCACAGTAGAGGAATTGTCCCGTGTACATACCTTCGGCGGCGACGAACAGTTCCTTCTGCTTCTTGTAACGGAAAGGATGACGGAAGTCGACGCGAGCTAACGGAGCTCCACGTCCTGGATCGTGGATGATCTCCGTCACAACACCCTTGAGATATCCATTTCTCTCGCCGAAATCGAGGCTACGGAACTTAGCCGGACCCTTTCGGTGGTGAGTGTGGGACTTGAAGACGGAACCAGCAGCACCCTTACGCTGTGCCCTAATCACACGACCCATTACGACCACGCAGTGTTTCTTCTTCTTCTTGCCCTCTGCGCAAGCTATTGGGATTTGCAGCAACTCTGTTTATAAGCGTGCCTTTTTAGAAAACCCTAGTTAGTAATGGGCTTTTGTATTGGGCCTCCATGTAGCGTAATTACAATTGCAAGCCCAGTGTGTTCCTTGATTGATAGTGAGAAAAGGGGAAAATGCTAAAACCAAAGTACTTTCAAAAATTGTTAAGCTAGTACTCTATTTTGAATTAATTTTTTTTAAGTTTTCGAATTATATTTCCAAATGAAATATTCGTGTCTTTTTATTTGATAGAAGGAACTTGATAAGATAAATATTTAATTTATATTTCCAAATGAAATATTCGTGTCTTTAAAGCCCAGTCTCTTAAACAGCCCAAAAACAAAAGTGGTAGACTTGATTTTGAACCAATAGATAACCAGATCATTGATCTAACCAAACCAAGTTGGAAATGCTCGCATCTAAACCATTTTGCCTAAACCGAAAATGCATTTTCTCTACAAGGTGAGGCACGACTCTGCCTTAAGTAAAGGTTCTTCCTCTAATTAATCTGCATGTTGTGATAACTTTCTTAACTTGTTATTGTGCTAAGTTATATTTTCAATTGAACTCTTTGAGATATGGGGAACATGCTGCTTATTAACCGCCGATCACGAAACAAAGCAGTAATTTTCACATTAGTTCACATTAGAATAATCTAGAACAGAGGACTGTCCGGCCAAAGCAGTAATATGAGTATACATATTTTATATATGTATAGTTAAAAATAAATTAACGTGTGGTTTCATTGTGATAATACATAATCACAATTATAAAGTAAATATTCACCATTAGAGAAATTATCACCGTAAAACACACAAAAGAGAGATAATGATTTAGATTCTTCATCCATCAGAAGAATCATCAAGGAAAAAGGGAGGATAAGTCAATTGATGAATTGAATCCATTCTAAGCCTAATCAAGCATGGATCAAGGTTAGTATATTTCTTCTTCTACATAAAAAAAAAGTGTTTATGGTTGTTGGATTAAATCAAATCTAGATCCATTATTATAGGAATAGATTTCAGAATTGAAATCATAAATGTAATTTACATTACATTTACATGCATCCCCCAAAATAAGAAGAATGAAATTTGGGGGATCTTATTTCGGAATTAATTTGTAAGACACACATGAGTAAACGCGAGACGAGGATCGTTTGAAGTGGTTAACTTGACCGGTTTCTTGCAAAGAGCCAAGCAGCCAATGGAAGCAGTGGCTTCATCTTCTTGGTCGTTTTTTTCACCATAACTTGGTTCTTCTTCTCCTCTTTGCTCTCAATGACCTTCGTTAACAATGGTGGATTCGCAAACTTCACCGAACGCCTCCTCTCCAGACGATCACCATCATCTCCAAACCCTTCCTTTTGATCAAACCGGTTCATCTTGATCTCGGTTATGTTATCCGGTTCAATAACCGTGGATTGCTCTATGAATTTGAGGTCATCTTCATCAACTTGAGGGTGTTCTTGGAATTTTCTGAGCGAGTGATTTAGCTTTTCCTTAGTGGTTTGAAGCTCTTGTGTGAGGGTTTCGAGAAGCTGAGACAAAACCTTGTTCTCTTCTTCTGCTTTCTTCAGACTCTCCTTTGCTTCATCCAGCTCAGCTTCTATGCTTTTGCTTCTAATAACCGCATTGCTAACTCCGTAATCTCCATTGTTTCTCTAAAAACCACACGGTCGGAAAATCATTGCAACAATGTTAAATCATTGACACTATTGTTGTTACATGCGAAAAACATGTAATAAAATGATTATAACCTCTGCGGATTTGTTGATGTAATTATCTCCGAGAAGAATTCTCTCGCCGAAGAGAGTGACAGCCTCTTTAACAGACCGGAAAGGAGCTCCGGTGTCGATCTCGGCTCGTACCATTGCAGAGTTCAGTTTTTTTTATTGCTTTGGGTGTATGAGTGGTCCATGCCATGACGAACCATCATCTTTTTATAAAGAAATAACTAATCACCTTCCCAAGAGATTGCAACTGTTACTAAAACGGATGGTGACTCCATTAGTATAAATTGACCACGTTATGATTATATTATGGACATTTCATTTATAATACCGGGTCCAAATTCAACTAAACGACAAAAAGTGATTTGAAGTTGTTAACTTTTCGTAAATTTAGCAACAGAATATAGTTGAAAATGTCTTTGCGTTTACTTCACACAAAATATAACTTTGGGTAAATGGAAGTAGAGAAGGTTCGTTGGAACGTCTTCATGTGTTCTTCTTTGCTCTTACCAAATAATCCCATCCTCATTTCGACAACGACCTTTCTCCTATTCTCTCATAAATGGGCCTTTTATGTATATGCAAATTTGTTACCACTGTGTTTAGATCACTCTTTCGTGACAGGCCCAATAGAATCAACAACATTCTTCGTCTTCTTCAGTTGCAAACCTGAAATGCTTTCCTCTTGGAGTTGGAATCCCTTTCAAGTGCAAAATTTCTTTGGACTCTACAATCTCCTCATCTTCACTGTTGTACACAAATCTTCTATGTTTCCCTGCAAATTCAGCTGTAGTCGTCTCCACACTCATCTTCTTCATTCCTTCACACAACCCATGAATTCGAGCAGCAAAGAACGAGTAATGCTCGTACTCTTATCTTCTTTCTCGTCAAATATCTCACTCGCCTTCAAAGTCCTACTAGCGTAGTTTACTTGAGATGTTCTCAAATGGCCCGCAATAACCGGAGATGAATCGAGAAGTAATAACTTTTATAATACAAGAACGAGTTTTTATTTGGAACAAGAACATGATTGAAAGAAACTAAAAGAAGGCGGAAAGACAAACATACTCAATGAAAAGGGAGTTTTAGAGTCAGAGTCAGAGTTGTTGGTTGAAAAGATAGCATGCGATCTAGTGACTCTTCTTGTTGATGATGGAGTCTCCATTTGGATCTTGATCTTCTTGTAAGACAACAACAACAACGAAAGCTGAATTGAAATAATAGCTGGGAAATCAATCTCGATTTCAATATCTGAGACGGCAAGAAAAATACAAAAAGGCAGATGAGAAAACGAGTATGACCTCTTAAGGCCGTAGCTTTATAGGCATGAGGATAAAGGTTGCCGTTAGAAACTTTTATCAAGAAAACTAGCCGTTGCGTCTTAACGGAAGAGCCGCAAGACCCAGAAACAAAAAAAACATCTGAAAACTTAGCCGTTGGGCTGAAATCTTTGTACTTTATTATGGGCTTTAACGAATTAAGAAGGCTGCAGTGAATAGCCCAGCCCATTTATCTATCTGTTGCAGGTGTTAAATTCCCTTATTTTGTCAATTATGACTTTATCTCAAATAACATGCGCTGTTTAATTGAATAACAAATAACAAAATAAGGGAATTTAACACCTGCAACAGATAGACAATCTACAAGAAGATCAACAATTAATTAATTGAACAAAATAAGGTGTTCTAGAAAGAGAAGATAGAGTATAGTACCGTGGTAGGTAGCGAGCGCACTCTTGGTTCGTCAGTCTTCACATTTTTTTGGTAAAATATCTTGTGTTCTAGAAACAGAAGATAGAGTATATATATTCGTTACATTTTCTCTACTTTTTTTTTTTGTAATATAGTCTTTTGTCTTTGTAGCGAAAATATAAAATGGCTCCAGGAACTCTCACTGAGCTAGCCGGAGAGTCTAAGCTCAACTCTAAATTCGTCCGGGACGAGGACGAACGTCCCAAGGTGGCCTACAACAAATTTAGCGACGAGATTCCGGTGATCTCTGTCGCCGGAATAGACGATGTTGGTGGGAAAAGAGGAGAGATCTGCCGTCAGATCGTTGAGGCTTGCGAGAATTGGGGCGTTTTCCAGGTGGTCGATCATGGTGTCGATACCAATTTGGTGGCCGATATGACTCGTCTCGCTCGCGACTTCTTTGCTTTACCTCCCGAGGAGAAGCTTAGTTTCGACATGTCTGGTGGTAAGAAAGGCGGCTTCATCGTCTCTAGTCACCTTCAGGTATTCATGTTACGTTTCACGTGATTCCAACTTTTCCTAGTCCTAAAAATTTCAAACCAAGAAACTGTAGACTTATTAGACCTATAATCGTTTCGGGCCGCAAAATACAAATTACGTTTTAATCTTGTAGTTAAATACAAAATAATGATTATAAATGCAGGGAGAGGCTGTGCAAGACTGGAGAGAGACCGTGACGTACTTCTCGTACCCGGTGAGAAACAGAGACTACTCACGGTGGCCAAATAATCCGGAAGGGTGGGTGAAAGTGACGGAGGAGTACAGCGACAAACTGATGGGTTTGGCTTGTAAGCTTCTTGAGGTTTTGTCTGAAGCTATGGGACTCGAGAAAGAAGCACTTACCAATGCTTGCGTCGATATGGACCAAAAGATCGTTGTTAATTATTACCCAAAATGTCCTCAGCCTGATCTCACCCTCGGACTCAAGCGTCACACTGATCCTGGAACCATCACTTTGCTTCTCCAAGACCAGGTCGGTGGATTACAAGCCACACGCGACGATGGGAAAACATGGATAACGGTTCAGCCTGTTGATGGAGCTTTTGTCGTCAATCTCGGCGACCACGGTCACGTCAGTACTCTCTCACACTCTGCTTTTTATTTTCTTCGTATGTGATTTTGACTTGAGCAAAAATTGCATGTCTTGTAAAAGTATTTGAGCAACGGGAGGTTCAAGAACGCGGATCATCAGGCGGTGGTGAATTCCAACTCGAGCAGGCTATCTATAGCGACGTTTCAGAATCCGGCGCAGGAAGCAACCGTGTATCCGCTTAAAGTGAGAGAAGGAGAGAAGCCGATCTTGGAGGAACCAATCACTTTTGCAGAGATGTATAAGAGAAAGATGGAGAGAGATCTGGAGCTCGCTCGCCTCAAAAAGCTGGCCAAAGAAGAACAAGACCACAAGGAAGCAGCCATTTGCCTCAAGAAGCTGGCCAAAGAAGAACATGACCACAAGGAAGCTGCCAAGCCTCTCGAACAAATCCTCGCTTAGAATCCTAGTTGCTCCTTTGCTAGCGTTGTGTTGGTTTCGGTTCGGTTTTGTAATTTATAATTCTATTTTGTGATCAGGTTTGTGTTACATTTTCAATCAGATAGAAAGGTAAACATCACATGTCACTGTTACTTGCCGTGTTTGGTTTAATGTCAGAAGCATTATTAAATAATACATCAACTCCAGTCTCTCCCTATTCGTGTGGATGTATAAATGTTATTAACCGGCGGAAGGACCCCACAGTTTATTTATTTATAGTCTCTTTGCGCCACGTGTCCACGTTCACGTTCACGTTCCGGCGACGCATGTCACAATATTGGAGGAGGTTGTTTTTTTTTTTTTTGGGTGCGTGTGTGTGGGTGCAGTTGCGGCGAATTCTTTATTATTGTTACTTCCTTGGATCTTACGGCTAAATTTGTGTTGGATTTTTTTGTTGTTTCTCGGAGACAGGTGTAAGTAGTCAAAGCTCTGTCTCGTCACTGCACATGGAGTTGCTAAAGATTCTTGGCTCCAGATCGAACATTCTGCAGAAACGGCTGTGAAATCCTTTCAATAACATCAAATCTCCGAAGGTAACTGGTTTTTTTGTTCGCAAGTGCTTTCTTTGTGATTGTAGGGAATAAATTATAAGCGTGGGCTTGAAACGTATGCAACATGCAAGGAAGACTCTCTGACAGACTATTTAGAACGGGGACCATTGCAGAAAACACCAAATCATCTCCAGAAATATTATATGAAACTTTCGTTTGTTTATGTCTCAAATAATGATGAAAAAGAACCACGTTGTTACTGATTTCCCTGTCATTCTCTGCTGACATATTTGGAATATAAAACACGTGGATAGAGAAAATGTTCTTTTGCCCGAGACATGGAATTAGACAAGTTCATAATAAGTGGAGTCATGATCTACAATGATTGAGTTGCCCTTCATAATTCCCTCTCTCCCCCCTCTATATATATATATATATGACATTGCTGTTGTCTTCGTCCTGGTTTCTTTTGGGGTAGGATGAGGTAAGGGAGGTGAGGGATGGAGATGGCTACAGGAGAGGATCAGATGCAAAGATCGAGCGAGAGGGAAGAGAAGATATTTGTTTCTGTTCGTCTGAGGCCATTAAATGTGAAAGAAAGGGTAAGGAATGATGTGGCAGATTGGGAATGTATCAATGATGAAACGGTCATATACAGGAGCCATCTTTCCATTTCCGAGCGTTCCATGTACCCCACTGCGTACACATTTGGTAAGACTTGCTTACTTTTGCAGCTTCTTGATAAAAGGTAATCCTTAATTCTATCTTGCTGAGCTTTCCTATGCCTCTAGACAGAGTGTTTGGCCCTGAGTGTTGTACGAGGGAGGTGTATGATCAAGGGGCGAAAGCAGTGGCTCTCTCTGTTGTTAGTGGGGTTCATGGTAAGGCCTGTCTAGTACTGTTTTTTAGTCTTTATCCACTGTGGCTCATGTTTGATCCAAATTTCAACTGGTTTCAGCTAGCGTCTTTGCATATGGGCAAACAAGCAGTGGAAAGACATACACTATGAGTGGAATTACTGATTACGCATTGGCCGATATATATGATTACATTGAGAAGGTAAAGTTAACAATATTATAGACTTCATAGTACTCTTACCACATTAATTCCAGTTCATTCACTAAATGACGCCCTTTTCGATTCTTTTGTGTGTTTTCTGCAGCACAAGGAAAGAGAATTCGTTCTGAAGTTCTCAGCCATGGAGATCTATAATGAGTCTGTAAGAGATCTCTTGAGTACAGACATTAGTCCACTCAGAGTTCTAGATGATCCTGAGGTAAAAGTTGACACTGGCACCTTATGGAATCGGTTATGCATACCCTCACACATACCCTCACTTTGCTGGTCATTTGCTTTTTGACAGAAAGGGACAGTTGTTGAGAAACTCTTGGAGGAAACTCTGCGGAACTGGAATCATTTTAAGGAGCTTTTATCAATCTGTATAGGTATTGATTTTCCAAACGTGTATCTAAATTAATACGTTTGATGTTTAGCACCAATTTGACTAGTATCATCTAATCCTTGCAGCTCAACGACAAATTGGAGAGACAGCTTTAAATGAAGTTAGTTCCCGCTCTCATCAGATTCTAAGATTGGTAAGGCATTTTATTGGTTTGCATTAGAGATTCAACGCTGCAGTCTTCAGGCTGATTTTTTTGGAACTTATTTCTGACTGATATGTTTTACAGACAGTTGAAAGCACAGCGCGTGAATATTTGGCGAATGATAAATTAAGTACACTCACAGCTACAGTGGTTTGTACCCTTGAATCGTCCATCATGTATTATCCTCTTGATTATCCTGATGAAATAAATTCATAGATTAACTAATCATCCTGCAGAATTTCATTGATCTTGCTGGAAGTGAACGTGCTTCTCAATCATTATCAGCTGGCACAAGGTTGAAAGAAGGTGGTCATATAAATCGAAGTTTACTAACACTAGGAACTGTCGTTCGAAAGCTAAGGTTAGCCTGTGTAGCAGCTTTAGCTTCAATGAAATTACCCAATTGTGCACCTTAGTCTGCTCTTTATTATTTGAGTTTGTAAGTAAATTCCCTGTCTTTAAAGATGGTTGAGCAGATTTCCATTGCTTTGATAGTTGAGTTCTCAAGCTGAAACATATGACTTTTACCTGTTTTACAAAATTATTAGCAGATTGTTAATATTAACATCTAATGTATGTATTGTCTTCGAGTGGCTTCCTTTTACATTACTAAATTATGTGGCTAGCTTAATGCAGTAAAGGAAACACTGGGCACATTCCATTCAGAGATTCAAAGCTGACACGCATACTTCAGTCTTCCTTGGGGGGAAACGCCAGAACTGCCATAATCTGCACCATGAGTCCTGCAAGAATCCACGTTGAGCAATCAAGAAACACATTGTTATTCGCAAGCTGTGCAAAGGAGGTGACAACTATTAGAGCATAAGGAAGAAGCCCATAATTATCTCATGTCAAGCCCATTAGCCTCTATGTGTTTAGGGTTTTCAACAAGATAGATTCATATATAAGTTTGTGTAATGAGAAAAAGAAAAACAACTTTGGAGTTGCCGATTGTGCAACTTTTCCCCTTCTTTTATGAAATATCAATCAAATATCATTTAGCTCTTGGTGTTCTAAATTCAATCTTCCCATTTTCTTTATTTCTTGCACAATAAAGCTCAATGAGCTATTTCCCTTTTTATCTTTGATTTTCTATCAATCTATTCTTGTTTTGAACTTGCTTACAACAACAAATGCACAAGTCAACGTCTCATAATTTACAGCTAAATAAAGAGGTTTTCCAAATAGCACAACAGTTAGAGCGGGCTTATTCTCGGATTGAGGATCTCCAACAAGTTATTGGAGAATCACCAAAAGAAGAGATATTATTATCAAATGTACGTCATTTTCATTTTTAAATTTTACTGAAATCATGAATGAACCAGAACAATCTCTGCCATGTAAACCTTAACCTATCGCGACCAATTTTTAAATTCATTTTGGATAAAAAAAAGTCATTTTTATTATTGTTTTTAAGTACATGCAACCATTTTTGAGACGTGGCTTTAAATTCACCGTTAAAAACGTAGATATTGAGGATGATGTAAAGCAACTGTCATATAAAGTACATATAACCTAAAGTGTACCTTGGAATGTAGCTGAAAAAAAATATGTAAGAGATATTTTTAAAAAGTTTATAATTTCTTTTTTTTTTAAAGAAATCAAAGACAGATGCACGTAGGTGGTTGAGTATCTTGTGTTCTAGAAACTCTTCGTTCGTCAGTCTTGTGGTAGGTAGCGAGCGAACTCTTCGTTCGTTAGTCTTCACAATCTTTGAAAGGTTTTCAGCTACCAGTCTCTCCTTATATATATTCGTTACATTTTCTCTACTTTTTTTTTGTAATATAGTCTTTTGCCTTTGTAGCGAGAATATAAATGGCTCCAGGAACTCTCACTGAGCTAGCCGGAGAGTCTAAGCTCAACTCTAAATTCGTCCGCGACGAGGACGAACGTCCCAAGGTGGCCTACAACAAGTTTAGCGACGAGATTCCGGTGATCTCTGTCGCCGGAATAGACGATGTTGGTGGGAAAAGAGGAGAGATCTGCCGTCAGATCGTTGAGGCTTGCGAGAATTGGGGCGTTTTCCAGGTGGTCGATCATGGTGTCGATACCAATTTGGTGGCCGATATGACTCGTCTCGCTCGCGACTTCTTTGCTTTACCTCCCGAGGAGAAGCTTAGTTTCGACATGTCTGGTGGTAAGAAAGGCGGCTTCATCGTCTCTAGTCACCTTCAGGTTAAGTTTCACGTGATTCCAACTTTTCCTAGCTTGAATACAAAATAATGATTATAAATGCAGGGAGAGGCTGTGCAAGATTGGAGAGAGATCGTGACGTACTTCTCGTACCCGGTGAGAAACAGAGACTACTCACGGTGGCCAAATAAGCCGGAAGGGTGGGTGAAAGTGACGGAGGAGTACAGCGACAAACTGATGGGTTTGGCTTGTAAGCTTCTTGAGGTTTTGTCTGAAGCTATGGGACTCGAGAAAGAAGCACTTACCAATGCTTGCGTCGATATGGACCAAAAGATCGTTGTTAATTATTACCCAAAATGCCCTCAGCCTGATCTCACCCTCGGACTCAAGCGTCACACTGATCCTGGAACCATCACTTTGCTTCTCCAAGACCAGGTCGGTGGATTACAAGCCACACGCGACGATGGGAAAACATGGATAACGGTTCAGCCTGTTGATGGAGCTTTTGTCGTCAATCTCGGCGACCACGGTCACGTCAGTACTCTCTCACACTCCGCTTTTTATTTTCTTCGTATGTGATTTTGACTTGAGCAAAAATTGCATGTCTTGTAAAAGTATTTGAGCAACGGGAGGTTCAAGAACGCGGATCATCAGGCGGTGGTGAATTCCAACTCGAGCAGGCTATCTATAGCGACGTTTCAGAATCCGGCGCAGGAAGCAACCGTGTATCCGCTTAAAGTGAGAGAAGGAGAGAAGCCGATCTTGGAGGAGCCAATCACTTTTGCAGAGATGTATAAGAGAAAGATGGAGAGAGATCTGGAGCTCGCTCGCCTCAAGAAGCTGGCCAAAGAAGAACAAGACCACAAGGAAGCAGCCATTTGCCTCAAGAAGCTGGCCAAAGAAGAACATGACCACAAGGAAGCTGCCACTTGCCTCAAGAAGCTGGCCAAAGAAGAACATGACCACAAGGAAGCTGCCAAGCCTCTCGAACAAATCCTCGCTTAGAATCCTCGTTGTTCCTTTACTAGTGTTGTGTTGGTTTCGGTTCGGTTTTGTAATTTATAATTCTATTTTGTGGTCAGGTTTGTGTTACATTTTCAATCAGATAGAAATAAACATCACATGTCACTGTTACTGTTACTGTTACTGTTACTGTTACTGTTACTTGTACTTGCCGTGTTGGGTTTAATGTCAGAAGCATTATTAAATGTTAGAGCATCAGTAGAATTTTAATATAAATTTGAAGTTAAGAAAATGTGTTAAAAAATTTCTGTTTTTGGTGTTTTATTGGTAGAACCTCATTAGAGATTTTTAATTAGAGTTTATTTTAAAAATTAATAATTTTGTTTTATTTTAAATAAAGTTTATTATTTTAATTAAACATAGTTGACATAAAAACATAACATTTTAAAGATATATTTTGAAAAAAAAATGCAAAAGAACGCTCATTTTAAACATAACATTCTGATCTTGTTTATGAATCGCTTCATGTTCACCCACCGAACGATTCTAATTCATTAATATGTAAAAAAGTTTAGAATGTTAAAGTTGAAGTTAAAATTTTTATTTTTTTTTTAAATATTCTTAACTTTTTTTTTAAGTTAAAAAAAAAGTAAAATAAAAATTTGACAAAAAAAAAAATTTTGGCAAAAAAAATCTGGCAAAAAAAAAACTGTCAAAAAAAAAAATTTCGGCGAATTAAGGATTGACACGTGGCTAAAAATAGTGTAAGAACTCCTTTAAAAACCGGTTCTTGATTTTTGCACTGTTCACAATTATTATTGTTATTATTATTATTTTTTTGGGTTAAGAAACTCGCTTTTTTGGTTAAGAACCGGTTCTTAGTCTCTTTGCGCTTATTAACCGGCGGGAGGACCCCATAATTTATTTATTTATAGTCTCTTTGCGCCACGTGTCCATCTAAAAGAAAGTCAACTTGAAAATTTCCTCTTTCTCATTTTTTCTCATTTTTTCTCTTTCAGTATAGATTTTGTTCTAATCGACGTCGCGGCGGAGATGAATCCTTCTCACGGTGCCGTCGGGGAGCAACGACCGGCGATGTATCCCGATATTGATCAATCGATCCCGGATAATCCTTTTGCTCAGACGAACCCTTATGCCGCTTCTTCCCCTAATCTCTATCCATCTCTTTCCTCGCACAATCTCGGGCCTAATCTTTTCCCAGACCACGGAGATGCATCCATCAACCAGTCACCGTCTGCTCCGCCTCAAGCGACGGAGGAGGTTCTCATCCGTGTCCCCGGCGCTATTCTCAACCTTATAGACAAATCCTACAGCGTAGAACTCGCGTGCGGTGATTTCACCGTCGTTCGAATCGTCCAGGGCCAGAACATCGTCGCCGTTCTGGCCAACGTCGCGGATGAGATTCAATGGCCGTTGACCAAGAGCGAGGTAGCAGCGAAGGTTGATGGATCGCATTATTTCTTTTCAATCCACCCGCCAAAGGAAAAAGGTCACGGATCTGGGTCCGACTCAGATGATGAAAAACAGGGGGAAAAGAGTAATCTGAAATCGGAGGATGAAATCCTCAATTACGGATTGACCATTGCTTCGAAAGGGCAAGAAAACGTATTACATGAGCTCGATCGGGTTCTTCGGGACTATTGCTGTTTCACAGAGCAGAGGATGTCTGAAAAGGCCAAGGAGACGGGAGAGGAGGTGCTGGGAAACTCCATGGCTGCAGCGACTTCGCCGGAGGAGCTGAAGGGTGAGAGAAAAGACATTGTGGAGGGTCAATGTGCGGCGTACTGGACCACACTCGCGCCTAACATCGAGGACTACAGTAGCAAGACTGCTAAATTGATAGCTTCTGGGTCAGGTCAGCTGATTAGAGGGATACTTTGGTGTGGGGATGTAACCGTGGAGAGACTCAGGAAGGGAAATGAGGTTATGAAGAACAGGCTGAGTCGTGCTGAACAGGATAAGGACGTTAGCCCCGAGACATTGAGGAGAATCAAGAGGTATGGTGATGTTTAATACCATGTGAACTTCTGGCCATCACTCTTACTTAGGGATTTAGCATCTTTGACCTTAAAAATTCACTGCCCAGGAATTCTGATCTTGTTCTTTGTTTCATCATCATTAGAAAACTGAGTAGTAGGAGATGCTTTTGTTTGCAGAAGACCAATTCTTTGAGAAGTGATGAGAGTTCTTGTTTAAAAATGTTCAATCAATGTGCATTCTCGTGGTAGTTTTTTTTGAATGAACAACTTTGGTGCTAATCTCCCTAGTGCGGTTTCTATGTAAAGGGTCAAGCGAGTGACATAAATAAATAGAAGTTGTTGTTAAGACTAATCAATGCACATTCTCATGGTAGTATTTTCTGGATGAAACAACTTTTGTGCTTGTGCTAATCTCCCTAGTGCGGCTTCTACTATGTAAAGGGTCAAGCGAGTGACACAAATGACAGAGAAAGTGGCGACTGGTGTTCTTTCTGGTGTTGTCAAAGTCTCGGGATTCATCACCGGTTCGGTGGCAAACTCAAAAGCTGGAAAGAAGTTTTTTGGCCTCTTGCCCGGAGAGATTATTCTTGCATCACTCGATGGATTTAGTAAGTAGATTACTTGTTTTTGGTTTCCCAAATTTTCAATCCTATGCTTGGAGGGTCATGGAAAAACTTCTTGATTCATGAATGCCTTGCTTTCTTTCGTATCACCAGCATTTACAATCATGCTTGTTTATCAAAGTTTCGTTCTGATGACTATTTCCCATCGTTTTTCCAAAGATTTTTCAAATATGACATTTTTGATATGGTGTTTGAGTCTGCTTCTTGCCTTGAGAAATATAGGCTAATAAGCCCTGGAAAGTTGCCAAACGTTTTGTAAAATTTGGTTTTCATATTTCGTCTTTAATAAACATATTGTCTTCTAAACTGGAGGGTCTTCGTCATGAAATAATGCGTCTTCTTTCTTCAACTTCTTTTGTGATCTCTTCCAATGTTCTGTGCTTTACACTCTCAACCTGCTGCTTCTTTTTTGAGGCACATGGCATTATTAATATTGCCTTCTTTGCGTTCGTGTTTGTGACATGTTTACTTCCTGCAGGCAAGATCTGTGATGCTGTTGAAGTGGCTGGAAAAAACGTCATGTCGACTTCATCAACTGTCACAACAGAACTCGTCAATCACAAGTATTGTTTTTCAATGTCATATGAAAACAGTAACATATGCAAAGAGTGATCTATAGCAAATGATTAAAGTTTGGCCTCAGATATTAAAGAAACCTCATGGATTTTGCTGTGAGATTTGCAGGTACGGTACAAAAGCAGCAGAGGCTACTAACGAAGGGCTAGACGCAGCAGGACATGCTTTTGGAACCGCATGGGTTGCTTTCAAGATCCGAAAGGCACTTAACCCCAAAAGTGTCTTAAAGCCTTCAACATTAGCCAAGTCCGCTGTTTCTGATTTAAAGGCTAAGAAAGGATCCAAGTAACAACCTTATTGGAAAAGCATATGAAGTATTCATGCTTGCATTTAGTTTATCTTTTTTGGAAAAGTATACGAAGATTTACCGATGTACTCTAAATTTTAGTGTTCTGTGTATATTGTTGATCTATGTAAACTATATAAACAATTTCTTCTAATTTTCTCCCAATTTACGTTAATGTTTATTCTAAACGAGAGGAAGGTGCTCTGAGGCAGCTAGAAGAAGCTGAAATCGATGTTATTGCGGCTGAGGTCGAAGCAGAGAAGGCGGCCGCATAAGCGACCAAGAAATTCCCTTGGAAGGAAACATGAGCAAGATCTTACAGTAGTAATGTCAGTTTCTGAGTTGTAATGTTGGTTCAAAGTCGGGTTGAATAGAAATCTGGACTGCGTGAATTCGTTTAGTTGGATTTATCAGCCTGTGTTGACCGACCTTCTTGCTTTTAAATCTTAGTCGACATTTTTAGCAGAGCACCATAATTAGCCATGAGAAAATAGCTGTTCTTGTTTTCTGGTTGTGGAATGTCTCATGATATTCTGAAATCCTTCCTTTTTTCTTGTCATCCTTGCATCTCCATTTACTTGTAGACGAACATAGCATGAAGAGAAAATCAACATTAATAACCGAAGACCTGACATCAAATTTTCACTACCAAAACAATCCGGTAAGCAAACAGCAAGATGCGAGCAATACCATTTCTTCTCCTTGGCAAAACTTAGCACCATCAGGTTTTATGATAAATTACTTTCTCTGTAGTCTGCACAACAAGATGGTTTCGTGGTGTAGTTGGTTATCACGTCAGTCTAACACACTGAAAGTCTCCGGTTCGAACCCGGGCGAAGCCAATTAATTTTTTTTTTTACAATTTTTACAGTATTTTAATTCTATGAAAAAAAACATACGCCGTTGCCGGGGATCGAACCCGGGTCACCCGCGTGACAGGCGGGAATACTTACCACTATACTACAACGACCTTTTTGCTTGATTATGGCAGATAAAATATAGGTAAAGTATATCGCTCATATTTTGTTACACTAAATTATAAGTTTATAAACCCTAGACGGCTAAGCATATCTCTAGCGTTTGGAACTTTTGGCTATTCAGAGGAAGGGACCTGTTGTATGAAAATGCAATAAGACATCTCTGTTTTATATTTTTTGGTGAGGAGTAAAACATTTATATTTGTTAAGTTTACCATAAAATATAGATTACACTAATCCAAACAAAATAATAATAATTATAATTAGAGATAATTGTTAGCCTTCGGATTTTTTAGTTCACCAGAAAAATTACTCCTCCCTCTGCGCCGCTCTCTCTCTGTCAAAGTTTAAGGTAAAGCTTCTTCAGCTTTCCTCTTGTGGTTTCGTTTCTAGACATAAGCTTTCTCCCTCTTCAAGGTTTGTATGGGATCGATAAACCTGATTGTCTCCTTTCTTGTCGGAATTTAATCGTACCTAGTCGGCATCTACTTGTTGCTTCGATGGCCATATTGATTACTTCAAAGAGTTTAGTTTTTTACTGTTTGTTGTTATCCTGGGTTTTTCGTTTAGGGTTTTATTCAGTATATTACAGCAATTCGAAAAATTCTATCTTTATCAGCCAGGTTTGAATCAGCAGAGTAGAAAGGGTCTTACGCTGAGGCGTAAAGGATGAAGCTTGACGTGAATGTGTTGAGATATCTTTCCAAAGATGATTTTCGAGTTCTCACTGCAGTGGAGATGGGAATGCGAAACGTCAGTCTTCTCTATTCCCTTTTATTGTAGAATTCAAATTTAGGGGTTAGGGTCTATGATTGTGTTACCATTTGTTTTTTCTTCTTCTGATAATACTTCGTTGTTTGTATTTGCAGCATGAGATTGTACCTTGCGAGCTCGTAGAGCGCATTGCTTGTCTGAAGTATGCCCCATCTTGATGCTTTGAATGTTTCCCTTCTTCGTTTTGATGATTCATATTGTGTGATTCACATACCTGTTATATACGCAGACATGGAGGCACATACAAAGTCCTGAAGAACTTGCTCAAATATAAGCTTTTGCATCATGACAGCTCTAAATGTCAGTAGTTATCTCTAAAGGCATTAGTAATTCTTCTGTTTTGCAGTCTTAGAAATTCGCAGAATCTAATGGCTATTGCCTTTTTTCTCGTCTAGATGATGGATTCCGACTCACCTATTTGGGTTATGACTTTCTTGCCATTAAAACATTGGTCAACCGTGGTATATTTACCGGTGTTGGTCGTCAAATTGGGGTCGGTAAAGAGTCTGGTAAGTCTTTTACCTATTTATTTTGATCCAGTGGTGCGTTGAAGAGATACTTGTTGGTGGCTGATATACTTATTTATGGGTTCTTTTGCATATAATAGACATATTTGAGGTCGCTCAGGAAGATGGAACTATTCTGGCAATGAAGTTACATAGACTAGGGAGAACCTCCTTTAGGGCTGTCAAATCTAAGCGTGATTACCTGAGGCATCGCAGTAGTTTCAGCTGGTTGTATCTCTCCCGTCTTGCGGCTCTCAAGGAGTTTGCTTTTATGAAGGTTTATTGCCTTGTTCCATTAATGTAACACTATTCTTGTAAGTGTATCATCTTTTATTATTTCTGGCCTAATGCTTGTTTGGCTTCCCGGTGAGCAGGCCTTGGAAGAACATGACTTTCCGGTTCCAAAAGCTATTGACTGCAATAGGCACTGTGTTATCATGTCTCTTGTGCAAGGCTACCCCATGTAAGGACCTACCTTCATATTCACATAAAGGAAAGTTGTTATAATTTGTTGTTAGACATCATCTACTGATGCTTTTTGGTTAGATTCTGATTTTAGCTAAAAGGTTAAGGAATTTATGCATTGCATTCGAGATTCCTAAAATGTTGATCCTTATGCTTCATCCACGCACTAAGAAACAGTTATACCCTTGCTGCTGTGAATCACAATTCTTTTCACATTTTCATTTATGACAGGGTTCAGGTGAAGCAATTACAGAACCCTGAGACAATTTTCGAGAAGATTATTGGCATTGTTGTTCGTATGGCTGAGCATGGCCTAATTCATTGCGACTTCAATGAATTCAACATCATGGTGAGATACTACGATTCATCTAATTGATTAATGTCTTCGACTTGTGAGTAGTTTCTGCTGACAATTGTATGCAATTATGTGATGATGCCTCGTTATTTGAGATACCTTACTTCTGTAAGCATGCTAGCTTTTTCCTTTGCTTGCTAATAATTTTCATTGACACCTTTTGTTTATGTATGTATATCTTAGATTGATGATGAAGAGAACATTACGATGATTGACTTTCCACAAATGGTATCTGTTTCACACAAAAATGCACAGATGTATGTGATCTCTGGACCATGCCTCTGTCCTTTTTTTTTTTTCATTTTCCATGATTGTTTCTTGGTTTGTTAATGACCTTGTTCTTTCAGGTACTTTGACCGTGATATCGAATGCATCTTCAAGTTTTTCAGAAAAAGGTTAGTTACCAATACCTGGTAGCAAATAATCTCATCCTTAAATTCTCCTTTTCTGTGAACTCTGGTCCTTTCTTCCAGGTTTAATATGTCTTTCCAAGAAGATAAAGATGAGTCAGATGAGACAGAGGTGGAAGTAGATGAAAACAGCAGACCATCTTTCAATGATATAACTAAAGATGCTAATTCTCTGGATAGAGAACTAGAAGCTAGTGGGTTCACAAAAAAGGAGCAGAATGATCTTGATAGAGTATGTGAGCTTATGAATTCAGTAATAAGACTTCTTATATATCTGGGGCTGCATGTACTCAATATATATCTCTATCTTGTGCAGTTTATTGAAGGTGGGCTAAAGAAGAGTAAAGATTCTGATGAGGATGAGGAATCTGATGATGAAGAGCAGATTTGTGAGTCAAATGAAGAAGAAAACCTAAATGAAATGAAATCATTACAGTTGCAAGAGAAGGTATAACAGTTTCCAATTTCAATCATATAACTGAAGCATATACTGAGTAGAGATGTTCTCTGCTTTTGTGTGTCCTCCTCGCGCTTACGATTGTATATATGCTTGGCATGATGTAGGAACAAAATAATTCAGGTGGTGTAGAGGCAGAAGTTGAGTTGGATAATAATGAGAAAGGTGAAAGCAATGGAGATAGAGATGAAGCTGGAAGTGATGATGTTAGCTTCTTCTGCCTAGTAATACAGAGAGTAATGTAATCAAATCACTTCAACAAATATTGATGTTCCTTCCATTGTGCAGGAGGAAGAAGAGGATGATGCAGAGCTGGTTAAAAAACTGGGCAAGCAAAGACGTAGAGCCATGGCAGCAGCCAGGGGAGGTAGAAAGTCGCAGTCTTCAAGAAACGCATACAAGGACAAAGGAGGCCGTTCCCAAAACTCCAAGATCCACAACAACATGAGCGGCTGGTGAAAACTTTTTCCTACAGATACACAATGACAATTCCTCTCCAACTATGGGCTTAATGGGCCTGTAAATGATGTAAACAGGCTCATATTCGGTCTTCTAGTGACTTTTCCCGATTCGTCTAGATTCCCAATTGAACACGAACCAATGTACGAAAAGACAGAAATCTAAACTATAATGGATATGTTTCTTTATAAATATCATCTCAAATATGATTTTGTCTGATTTTGTTTTGGAGGGCCAAAAACAGAAAATACATGCAAGTCAAGGGAGTAGACGAGAAACGCTCCCTCAATAAGCGGAAAAAAAAAAAAAATACAACGCAACGGCTAGTGATCTCAACGGTCGAAAATTTAAAACCTTTTAATAATTCTCCCGATCTCTCTCAAGCCGTCTTCTTAAATCTCGACCTCTTCTCACATCACTCTTCCGCCTGAGATTCCTTTGTCTTCTTCTTCTTTTTCTCAACTCACTCCAAAGATGATGAAAGATGTATTCAGGCCGACCAAATCTGCTCCGAGTTCTCCTGCAAAGCCACTAGGCATCTCCCGCACTCGGTCTGAATCATTCCATGCTATCCACAAAGTTCCTATCGGAGACAGTCCTTATGTCAGGGCCAAAAATGTCCAGGTGATTAGAATTATATCCTTTTACTTAGATCTGGATCGCACGGACTCTGAACTTGTGTTATGGGTTTGATTTTGTTTTCATCTGATTGATTGTTTTGCGATTGATTATGGATTCAGTTGGTGGAGAAGGATCCCGAGAGAGCTATTCCTCTGTTCTGGTCGGCCATTAATGCCGGAGATAGAGTGGACAGTGCTCTGAAAGACATGGCCATCGTGATGAAGCAGCAAGATCGCGCTGAAGAAGCCATTGAAGCCATTAAATCTCTCAGAGTCAGGTGTTCAGATCAAGCCCAGGAATCGCTTGACAATATCCTCCTAGATCTATACAAGGTCCTTAATTTACAAAAAAAAAGAATCCTTTTCTTATATTTCCTTTTGCAAATTGCTTAATTCTGTATTGAGATGTTTGTTGGATTGGATTGTTGTTGCAGAGATGTGGGAGATTAGATGATCAGATAGGACTTCTGAAACACAAACTCTTCTTGATACAAAAAGGACTCGCCTTTAACGGTAAGCGAACCAAAACCGCTAGATCTCAGGGAAAGAAGTTTCAAGTCTCTGTGGAGCAAGAAGCCACTCGGTTACTGGTAAGCAGCAATTCAAAAATATGCATACGCAATCCCAAATTTGTTAAATTCTTCTAATTGAATGGAAATATTTGGAAACAGGGAAATTTAGGATGGGCTCTGATGCAAAGAGACAATTTCGTGGAAGCTGAAGATGCATACAGGAGAGCTCTATCAATCGCACCGGACAACAACAAGATGTGTAATCTCGGTATCTGCCTTATGAAGCAAGGCAGGATCGATGAGGCCAAAGAGACATTACGGCGAGTGAAACCAGCGGTCGTGGATGGTCCTAGAGGAGTGGATTCACATCTGAAAGCTTACGAGAGAGCGCAACAGATGCTCAATGATCTGGGATCTGAGATGATGAGACGAGGAGGGGATGATAAAGTTGAGCAGAGAAGGCTTTTCGACGCAATGTTCGGGTCTTCATCTATATGGCAGCCTCAGCCTTGTAGAGACCAAAACGTGAAGCCCAAATCGAAGCTGGATTTGAGCAATGATGGATATGCTGACGAGAACGTGAAGAGGAGTGTCAATCAAGTAGTAGTTGTAAACCCATTAAGGGTGGATGCAAAGCCGTTCTTCTCTTCCAAGTTGATCAGCAATAACGAGAAGCTAAAGAGAACGAGATCGTCGAGCCAAACGATGGGAGTGTTAGGTTGTGGTGGTGGTGATGAGGGAGAGACAAACACGAAAAGAAGATTGTCAATGGAGAAGAAGAGAGCAACGGAATGTGGATTACCAGACAACAAGGAGTTTGAAGAAGCAATGATTATGGCTGTTGTTTTGGGGACAGAAAGGAAAGTGGACAAGAAGAGGCTCAAGGTTTTTCAGGATATCACTTTGTCCTCCCTTAGCCCAAGAGCCTCCTGAGTTATTATTATCTCAATCAGAATCTCTAACCAATCTTATTTATTATGCATTCTAATTTATTAGTTCTCAAAAAGGAGATGAGCTCTTATTCTCCTTGGTGGTTTATGTATTTGTCAGCTTAAAGTTATGCTACATTTTTATTTATTGTTCTTCACAAATTATTGTCATTGACCAATAATAAAAGTGAAAGTTATGTTCTTTGCCAATCTATAGATTGTAGATGTTAAAAACATATGTGTTCTTGTTGCACGTGTTGTATACACTGAGTGGTTACCATTACTCTTCTCTCTCTGATTTCATCTAGCCAAATCTTATCACTGCATCTCCAATAGTTGTCTTTATTCTTTTGATTCACCTTTCAACTTATGTCGAAAAATTAGGTATCCGTTAAACAATTATTAATAGAAACGCTTGGCACCAAAATACTTAAATTGGGCCAAAATGCAGCCGTTGAAATGTTCCGGAATTGCCCTCTTTAGTTTAAAACCATGGCTTATAAAAACTTGGTTACAAAAACCCTTTTTCTTAATTTCAAAAGTTTTGGCATTTTTGGTATCCACATTAATTCGAGTCTCAGGAAAGGTTAAAAGTAGTAGTAACTTTGATGATATATCCCATGATGGTAATAAAATTGAAAAATAAAGGTTAATTTGGTCAAGAAGATTAGAAGAAAAAAAGAAGCGATTTTAATTGGAGGAAAGGGCTCTTCCTCCAAAGCCTAAAGGTTAAACTGAAAAAAGAAGGAGAGTCCCAAATTCCAACTACATTCCTCAGGAGAAGCCAAACAAACCCCTTCACTATCCTTTTTTTTCTTTCTTTCTATACAAATTATCGTCAACCTCAACATCTAATCCTTTGAGTTTCATATCAGGACAAAGTTTGGATCTTTTCTTTTTACACAAACGAGGTAAGCGCACTTTTTTCACTTCACAAGTAGAAGAATAAAAATGGGATTTCTGGGTAGAGTGTGAGATCAGTTCAGATTTGTTGAGAAGTCGAAGAACATAAGAAAAAAAAAAGAGATTTTTTTGTTTGTTTGTTTTTGATGCATGGTGAAGAAGAAGTAATTTTTCAGACAGAGAGTGTTTTTTTTTATATAAAAAATGGGTTGTTGTCAGTCAAGAATAGATAGAAAAGAGATAGTGTCTCGTTGCAAAGCGAGGAAGAGATACTTGAAACAGCTTGTCAAAGCTAGACAAACTCTCTCCGTCTCTCACGCGCTTTATCTCCGTTCTCTACGCGCCACCGGCTCTTCCCTTGTTCAATTCTCATCCAAAGAAACCCCTCTTCATCTCCACCACAACCATCCTCCTTCTCCTCCTCCTCCTCCTCCTCCGCCGCCGCGTCCTCATCCACCTCCTCTAAGCCCTGGCTCCGAGACCACATGGACCTCCACCACCACTTCCTCCGCTCTCCCTCCTCCGCCACCTCCTCCTCCTCCGCCTTCCTCTACATGGGACTTCTGGGATCCGTTTATTCCGCCTCCTCCTTCTTCCTCCGAGGAGGAGTGGGAGGAAGAGACAAACACCGGAACAGCCACCGCAACCGCCACAGGAACCGCTTCTGACGCTGCTGTCACGACGGTTCCGACGACAGCTACTCCTCAAAGCTCTTCGGTAGTAAGTGGATTCTCTAAAGATACAATGACGACGACGACGACGACGACTGGAAGCGAGTTAGCAGTCGTGGTGTCGAGGAACAGTAAAGATCTGATGGAGATTATTAAAGAAGTTGATGAGTATTTCCTTAAAGCTGCTGATTCCGGTGCACCACTCTCTTCTCTCCTTGAAATCTCAACCTCTATCAACGCCACAACAACAGCTTTTTCTGCTCATTACAAAGGAGGTAAAAATCAATCAAGCTCTTGTCTTGTCTTGTCTTGTCTTTCTTCTGAGTGAATTTGATTTTATGTGTTTTGTGTCTCCAGGGAAAATGTATAGTAACTACGAATGCAATCTGAATCCGACGTCGTTTTGGACTAAGGGATTTGCTCCTAAGTTGAACGAATACAGAAACGCAGGAGGAAATTGCATTGTTGGTAGCCATTCCTCTACAGTCGATAGACTATATGCGTGGGAGAAGAAGCTCTTTCAAGAGGTTAAGGTATTCGCTTTTTTTGTCCCTCTTAGTTTCACATTACGAAAGTTTCAATCTTTGAACCAAAAATTTAGTTTTGTGGAAGATGTTTAAAATGTTGTATGTTTTAGTTTAAATCCAACGCTTAGTTTGAACTTTGAATCTTGAAGTTACTTGCTTAGTTTTTATCTAAATATGGATTAAAAATATAAGATTCGAATTTGGTTGTTTCATGTCGAATTAAAGGCGTGTGGTGGGTCTAAGAGTGAGCAGATAGTGTAAGAGACCCACATGTGCACTTACTTCTGATAATGATACTTGTTATGATGTACACTGACACAAATATATTGCCAAAGCATTGAGAAAGTGAGTGCTTGTTGTTGTGTGAATGTTGGGGTTGTTTCAGAATGCAGAGAGCATAAAGATGGAGCATGAGAAGAAAGTGGAGCAAGTGAGAAGGCTTGAGATGAAGAGAACTGAGTATGTCAAGACTGAGAAGGCTAAGAAAGAGGTCGAGAAGTTAGAATCTCAGCTAACAGTGTCTTCACAGGCTATCCAGAGCGCCTCTAACGAGATCATCAAGATCAGAGAGACCGAGCTATATCCTCAGCTCGTCGAGCTTGTTAAAGGGTTAGTTGTGTATTTCCATTGCTTCTAATTAAGAACAAGTAAACAGGGGTTCTTGTATGATGTAATGTAGGCTGATGTGTATGTGGAGGAGTATGTACGAGAGCCATCAAGTTCAAACTCATATTGTTCAGCAGCTTAAGTACCTCAACACCATCCCCTCCACTGAACCCACTTCAGAGCTTCACCGACAATCAACTCTTCAGCTTGAGCTCGAGATCCAACAATGGCATCACTCTTTCTGCAACTTGGTCAAGGCCCAGCGTGACTACATCCAGTCTCTCACGGGTTGGCTCAGGTTAAGTCTGTTCCAGTTCAGCAAGAATCCACTAGTTAGGAGTAGCTATGAGTCAAAGATCTACAGCTTCTGCGAGGAATGGCACTTGGCTATCGACAGGATCCCTGATAAAGTAGCATCTGAAGGGATCAAGAGCTTTCTGACTGCAGTCCATGGAATTGTGGCTCAACAGGCCGAGGAGCATAAGCAGAAGAAGAGATCGGAATCCATGTTGAAAGATTTTGAGAAGAAAGCGGCTGCGCTGAGAGTGCTCGAGGGCAAGTATAGTCCATACTCGGTGCCTGAGAGCAGGAAAAAGAACCCGGTGATAGAGAAGAGAGCAAAGGTTGAGATGCTTAAAGGTAAAGCAGAAGAAGAGAAAAGTAAGCATGAGAAGGCAGTGAGTGTGACTAGAGCCATGACTCTGAATAACTTGCAGATGGGATTCCCTCGTGTGTTTCAGGCAATGGTTGGGTTTTCAAGTGTGTGTATGCAAGCCTTTGAGTCTGTGTACAACCAAGCTAAGTGCATTGATGAGGAGCAAGAGGAGGTCAAGAGTTTGCTTCCTTAGAGAGAGAGAAAGAGACATCAAACAAATTGTTATACCATTTGCTCTCTGTTTTTGCTTGATCCAAGCCAACCTTTTGGAACCTGTTATGAAACTTGAGTTGAGTTCATGCTATTTTAAAATAATGAAATTAGTTAAAGACTAATCACTGAATCGTTGCTTGAATCTTCATCAAGTCAAGAACTTCTAATTTATATACATTGATTGACAGAAATGTAAGTAAAAAACTCTCAGCTCTAGGCAGTACTAGCATTTACATTTCCATTGAAGCCAAGCCAAACGCATGTCACTTTTCAACGACAAGAATGTCTCCCTTGCACTTGGGTTATTGAAGAACTCGAGTGCCGCAAAATAGACATTCTTCGCTAAGCCGTGAATCTGATCTAGCTCTCTGATACACTCGGAAAGAGAGAACCTGCTCGTCAGCTGCGTCGAAGCAGTAGTCCGCAGCTTCGATGCAGCCGCCATTTCAAGTATAGCATTGGCAATAGCAGCCTCCACGCCACTAGTACGCCTCCTCTTGGGAGGAGGACAAACTACAGCGGCATCATCGTACTCATACGAGCATTCCGTTTTAGCTCGAGGCAACACAGGTTCCTCGAGATGAGCAGAGTAAGGAAGCATTGTTTCATGTTTCCCGTTTGTCATGGAATCTTCTGCGAATATCTGGGACAGCTGCTTGTAAATTGGACAAGCACCTGTTTTTATAGCCTCTGCGTCTGGATACTCCTGATTTCAGGACTAGTAAGATCAGCAAAATAGATAGAGAACGAAGGAAAGTTGAAACGAAGCATAGAAGTTATTAATAAGACAAGACCTTTACATATTTGTCCCAAGCCTCATCAGTGGCAATAACAGAACCACTGGATTCATCAAAAATGAAGTCATCTCGAGCCAAAAGCAACTTAACGACTGTAAATTGGCGTCTGAGAACAGCAAATTTGTTCTTGAGATGTTCTTTATCCCATTTGAGGCCACTTCTTTTGTAAAACTCATCGGCTATAAAGTTCCAAGCTTTATTAGAGAAGGAATAGTTGACTCTGTTTCCTTTAAGGACCTGATCGGCTATAAGGTTTGCGAGTAGCTTCGTTAGGAACGACGTCCACTTTGGCTGCTGCTGCTGATACTGTTGTTCACCGGAGCTCCGAGTCGCCATCTACAGATTCCGACGCAAACCGATTCACATTCAAATGTAAATGCAGAGAGATGGAGAAACTCTAAACCCTAATCGATCATACCAACAGGTCTTAGGGATCAGACATGAATGAAAGGATCAATTTTTGCGGAAACCCTAAAATCTAACCTCAAGGTTGTATTCGCAAAGGCGTTGTGATTTCTATTAATCACAGCCAAACAAGCCATGATGACTCATTAGCATTAGCCTTAAGAATGTCTGTATGATTGGAAACCCCCTAAAGTCTTGCTTATTCGCGTTGTTGCCCCAATTTCTATTGAAGTTTCAACAAAAACCCTTATAGTCTTGCTTATTCACATTGGTGTCCCATTTACAACAAATAATACGATCCTTGACCATGACCCCTACATTGAGGCTTGAGCAACAGAGGATGGCCAAAAAACCAGCACGGCCGCTTCTAAAATGTCGGCTCAATTAGAAATTGAATCCAAATATTTATTCGATTATGAATCTTAAACGCTAGAAGCCGTAGACGTTCTTTCTAGCGGGGTTTGAGAGCTGGCCTCGGGTGGGAGCTGCTCGTGGCAACGACGATGAGGACTCGAGTTCCTTAGAACTGCAAATGCAAATGTCCGAGTTTCGTGTTCGGAATCAGTGTTTCTTCATCGAGGATCTTCTTGGTTTCCCGTGACGTATGCCAAACTTGCTCATTTCGATGTCCGTTTCTTTGTTTCATGTTGTTCTTTGCCTTTATTTGTAGTTTTCGATATTTCTGTTTTCTAAATTACCTCTATAACCGATGTCGCAAATTTTAAAATTGATATAAAATTTAACATTTAGATCCAAAAAAAACAATGGGAGTGCGTAATGATTATGCAACCTACCTACTTACTAACTAACTTTGGACAATTGTTTGTGTTGTTACTTGTTAGTTAGGGCATTGCTTAAAGAAGAAAGGAAGTTAACTGATAATTAAAGGGAAAACGACGTATTTTCACCTCAGAAATACGACATAGTTGTAGATCCACCCGTATTTTTGACCTCGACATAGATCCCCCCCCAAACAAAAATTTAATACGTATTTCCACCCCATTTGAAACTTTGAAACCTATTTACACCCAAGATAGAAGTTCGAAACGTTAAACCACCTAGACCATGATTTTCGTCGGTTTACTGTTTACCAAATGATACTTAACCACTTAAAAACGGAAGTAAACCGGTTTATTGACCCGATTAAAAAAATTAACCGCATTAAACCCGATTGAAAGATCCTAACCCAACTCGCGAAACCCAGAAACAAAAATCTCCCCCAATTCAAAAAAAGAAGAACCCTAAATCGCAAAGTACAGAAATCGAACCTTCGTCTCTCACTCGACAAAGGTCTGTTCCACCTTGATTTCGATTCAGTTTGTGTTGAGGGTTTTGTATTTTGGGATTTCGAAATCAGTTTAGGGTTTTGGATTTTGGGATTTGAATTTCGATGTTTACATTGTATCTTTCGATTTGTTCATGTAGGTTGTAATGTCGGTTGTTGAGTGGCATAATGTGCCTCCATATGTGGAAGATATTCCACCTGATGTCGACTCTGACGGTGAAGATCGATGTGAGCGTGAGGAGTTCCAATTCGAGTCAGCCTTAGCTCAGTTTGAAGACGAACCTCCCATCAGGCACGATGTGTATCCAGATAGTGACGATGAAGAAGGAAATGAAGGGATAGCTAATAGGCGGGACAGCATCAGAAGAGGAAATGGGAACTTGTACTTAGGACAACTCTTCATCAACGGTATCGCATTTAAAGAAGCTGTCGTGGACTATGCTTTGCGTACTGGTCGGAATGTAAGGCAGTATAGGTATGACAAGAAGAAGATTGTGTTTAACTGCGAAGGCAAAGGTTGTTCATGGCGTATATATGCCTCTAAACCTGGAAAGTCTACTAGGTGGCAGGTGGTAGTCTTAAAGTCGGAGCATACATGTGTTTCGAATGGGAGTTGTGAGATAATAAAAGTCCCACAGATTGCTCGTATATTTCTTGACAAGATACGTGAAGAGCCAGAGTATTATATGCCAAAGAAGATTGAAGAAATGATTATGCAGACATGGAAGATATCTGTGACACGAAATCAATGCCAACATGCTAGAAATAAATCACTGAGATGGATTGAAAGAGAGTATGCTGAGCAGTTTGCAAGACTTCGTGATTATGCAGCAGAAATAGAGGGATCAAACCCTGGATCTTCTGTTGAGGTTGACTGCGAGACAAATGAGGAAGGATTTCATGTATTCCAGAGGTTCTATGTATGTTTTGACAACATCAGAAGGTCATGGAAAGACCATTGTAGGCCTCTTATAGGAGTAGATGGGTGCTTCTTGAAATCTGTTCAGAAAGGTGAGTTGTTTGTTGCTAATGGTCGAGATGCGGATAACCGTATATATCCAATCGTGTGGGATGTAGAATAAAAGGAGAACACAGATAACTGGTCATGGTTCTTTAAGAAGATCAAGCATGATTTAGGACTACAAGATGGTGATGGATACATTTTGATATCTGATCGTCAAAAGGTAAATATTTTGGTATGTTTTTGCTTACTTGTGTTCATACGTTTCTTAACATATGTTTTATGTAGGGATTGATCAATGCTGTGAAGGCTGAACTCCCTAAGATTGAGCATAGAATGTGTGTGAGACACATCTACATGAACCTAAAAAAATGGCATGGAAAGAAGCATGAGCTTAAGCCCTTGATTTGGCGTCTAGCTTGGAGCTACAATGAGGCGGATTACAAAGAAAACTTGTGGAAGATAAGGCTCTACGATGACTCTCTTTACACTGATTTGATGAAGACAAATCCAGAGACTTGGTGCAGGGCATTCTTCAAGCTTGGACCGTGTTGTGAGGATGTGCAAAACAACTCCACAGAATCATTCAACAATTCAATAGGTATGATTCATTTTGTTCTTATGATTCATTGTTTTCACTATTAAATGATGTATGGTTCACTGGTTTTTAGGTAAAGCCAGGGACAAGGCTTTAGTCCCGATGCTGGAGACTATTGCAAGTCTTGCTATGGTTCGTATAGCCACGAGAGATTACAAAGCCAATAACCCCGAAGGCATATGCACTCCATATGTGAGTAATTATCTAGCTGAGTTGCATGAGGATGCTGCTGCATGCATTGTCAAACCCTCCACCAACAAGCAGTGGTAATCTAAGCTCCATGGTTGTGTTTATCGAGTCAACTTGGGGAACATGACTTGTACCTGCAGAAGATGGGAAATCAGTGGAATTCCGTGTGAGCATGCATACGGAGTAATGCTGAAGAAGGGACTTGAAGCTCAAGATTATGTTAGCCACTGGTTTAGAACCCTTAAATGGAGGATGATTTATGCAAATGGTCTTGTTCCTGTTAGAGGATTTAGGTTTTGGCCAGTTGGAGATGAGCCACCAATTGTTCAACCTACGGTTCCAGACATGCCGGGCCGGAAAAAGATGACTAAGGCCGATAAGAAAAGGAAGAAAGGAACCAATGAATCTCCATCGAAGAAGAAAGATAAATTGTTGAAGAGGACAATGCATTGCGGTATTTGTGGAACCGCAAATCACAACTCACGTTACCATTCCAAGAAGAAATCATCTCAGGTTTGTATATTCTTCTTATTTCTTTCGTATGTCTCTTGTTCTCTAATCTTTCATATTGTAACATCTCTTGTTCAATGGTCTTTCATGTTGTAATGTCTCTTGTTCTTTGATTTTTGCAGGGTGCTTTAGCTTTAGGTGAACCATTATCTCAAGTTGAGTCTTCAAAAGGAGTTCTCACTCAGTTTAGGAATTGAGAACTTGTTTTAGTATGCTTTAGTGTACTTCTTTTGTTGTGGTTATGGACCTGTTTTAGTATGCTTTTGTGTACTTTTTTTGTTCTGGTTATGGACCTGTTTTAGTACGCTTTTGTTGTGGTTATGGACCAATTTCAGTATGCTTTAATCATCAATGTAATGATCATACTGTTTTTAATGACCATTTTCAGATTGTTTTGGTTATGGACCAATTTCAGTATGCTTGTAAGGAATGAACAAAGAACAAGAGAACACAGGTTTCATTAGACAACAAAGACACACATGATCACACATCCTAAACACATGTGGCCATAACAGAACAAAGACACACATGATCACACATCCTAAACACATGTGGCCATAACAGAACAAAGACACACATGATCACAATGACACAACATAACACCACCAAAAACACATCCTACTTGCTAACCGATACTCAACCTATAATCTTACTGCAAACCACAATGATCACACATCCTAAACACAGCAGAAACATCATTTTCTTCATCTCGGATTTGCCTTCAGCTAGCACTTCTTCCACTCTTTCAAAAATCTCTTTCTCTATCTTCATTTGGATCTTGTCAAACTTCTCCTTCTCGGCCTCCATACACATTGTTGTGATTTGTTTCAGCTCTTGTTCAACTATTTCGGTTCGAAATGCTAACGCCTCAATCTCATTCCCTAAAGCTTCATCAACCCACTTGAAAATGTGCTTATCATTTCTTAGCTACATAAACAATCAAAAGTTGTATCGAAAATCAGACCACTCAACAACTCAACCCATCTTCACCATCGAATTTAACAATGACAAACAAAGAAATTGAAGTTTACCTTTTGCTCTACAGCAAGCGCACACCGGTAGTATCTCCGGTAAGGATTAGGATCGGACTTCGAAATTCTGGCCACAATTGCTTCACCACACCAACAACTTCTCGGAACACCCACAAATCGTCCTCTTCCTCGATCCCCTGATGTTCCACTCGAAGCTCCTGATGCGTTACTCATCATCAAAATCAAAGGTTTTGGGAAATTTGCAAAAAAAAAATTTTAGGGTTCATCAACGACATTTTTGGGGATTTTATGATTTTGAATCGCCTCGGGTCGGGTTTCGGGTCGGGGTTAGGGGTCGGATTCAGCTCCACTAGGGTTTTAAATTCCATATACCAAACCGGTCTACGTGGTTTACATGGTTTTCTCTCTGGTTTAAGTCGTAAACCATTAAATCCGAGACTTGGGTGTAAATAGGTTTCGAAGTTTCAAACGGGGTGAAAATACGTATTAAATTTTTGTTTGGGGGAGATCTATGTCGAGGTCAAAACTACGGATGAATCTACAACTATATCGTATTTCTGAGGTGTAAATACGTCGTTTTCCCATAATTAAACCACTGTCAAGATTTGTACGCAACAGAAGAAAAGAGAAAGGATTCGTTTTAACGGATTGAAAAATGAGAAGAAAAAGACAACTCCCTCCCTAATTTAATTTCCCATAAATAAACACACAAATCGATTGGTAAGTTTGGTGTTTTGTTTTGTTAAAAGCGCTATTAAAAGAGGAAATCCATAATACAATAGTCGGAAATAGAAAGAGAAACAAGAAGAGAGACATGTGAGTTTTGTTGCCGAAAAAAGTTGATTGTTTTGTCCAGCGGAACGTTTCAACGCCATTTTTCCCGGCCAAAGCTAACTAACAAACTCTTCGTTTTCGTTTCTGTCACCTTCGATTTTTCATTTTTTTTGTTTCCCTCTTTCTTTGGGTGAATAGGGTTTTCTGATTTCTGGGACAAAGTCCGCTCCTTTTGGAATCCGCAATGCCCAGATGGTCGATTAACGTTGAGCACCGAGAATAAGAAGAGCAAGGATCTCCAGTTCCAGGCTTGTTTTTAAGAGTTTTGAAGATCTCAAGGCTCAAATCTTTCATCTTTTAATAATATAAATAATCTTCGAGGGGAAATGAGCGCTTCGAGGTTCGTAAAGTGCGTGACGGTTGGTGATGGAGCTGTCGGAAAAACATGTTTGTTGATATCTTACACAAGCAACACTTTCCCTACGGTTAAAATCCAATTTCCCCTGATGCTCATGTTCTTGTTTGATAGATTGTTCTTGTCTGCAGCACAACAACGTACGTCTCATATTCGTTGGTTTATATTATACAGGATTATGTGCCCACCGTTTTCGATAATTTCAGTGCCAATGTGGTGGTTAATGGAGCCACCGTTAATCTTGGATTGTGGGATACTGCAGGTTTTCATTTAACTATCTTGGTTTAACAAAATTTGGAATATGGGTTTCTTTTTTTTTTTTTTGCTTTTTGGATCTGAGATTTTGAAATTTGGGTATGAAACAAAAAAAAAGGGCAAGAGGATTACAACAGATTAAGACCACTGAGCTATCGTGGGGCAGATGTTTTCATATTGGCCTTCTCTCTTATCAGTAAAGCCAGTTACGAAAACGTCTCCAAAAAGGTAAAAAAAAAAATCCAACAAAAATCTTGTTTTTTGTGTTAGTGTTGTTAACTCTTCTCCTCTCACAAAGTTACAATTGTGTTTGCAGTGGATCCCGGAGTTGAAACATTACGCGCCTGGTGTCCCTATCGTCCTTGTTGGAACAAAGCTTGGTGAGATTTTCATTATCTTTCTGATCTCACCCCTTAAATTACTAGTTGTGACACAGAGTGTGTGATGCTGCTCATATCGTCCAGATCTTCGAGATGATAAGCAGTTCTTCATTGACCATCCTGGCGCTGTCCCGATTTCTACTGCTCAGGGAGAGGAGCTGAGGAAGCAAATAGGAGCACCTACTTACATCGAATGCAGTTCCAAAACTCAAGAGGTATTATTATGATTAGTGTACTCGGTTGACAGATTTTTGATGTTTATATATGTTGATACGTAATGATCATATTTTGATGTTTGAGTTGCAGAATGTGAAGGCAGTGTTTGACGCGGCCATTCGAGTGGTGTTGCAACCGCCGAAGCAGAAGAAGAAGAAGAGCAAAGCGCAGAAGGCATGCTCCATCCTATGATGATTGGAAAAAAACAGTTTTTATATATTTGGTTTTGGTATATTATGATCTTCTAACATTTCATCAATGTGTTAATGGACAGACACCCAAGTTTGGTTTGGTCTTTCTTGTTCTTAATATTAATGGAGTTTGTCGAAATCGACATCTTTTTGCTTATGCAGTTCAATACAATGCACAATCAACACACACACACACAACCACATGTTTTGAATCAATTTTCAATCCCACAATTTCTTTATCTGATCATATTTTGTATGTGTATCCCTCACCTGTAGTTCTGCGCATGTTTCAAACTTAGCAAACATGTTTATTGATAGAGAGTGTAACTAGGAAAGGAAAATTGATGATACAAGTTTTATTTCTCAGTGTTACTCTTTTTCTTTACGCTTATCCAACAAAGAAGTGAAGCCATGATTATTGGTGATGAGCCTAAAAGATTGCAAGAAAGAGTATCATTCAAACCATTCCATTTTGATTTTCTGGTATTTCTCATTCATGCCACCATCCTGCTGTTGTCTCTGAAACTCCATGTAACGCACAGTGCTGGATATGAACGACCCTGCGTCTGACTCAACTTTCTTTGTCTCGCTTCTGATTAATTCAGCTAAGCCCCGGATTGTATCGCCTGTTACTTGTGGATTTCCTTTCTCCAAGAAATAGAGATACCTGCGTTTCACTCGTAAAACCATTAAGAGAGAAAGCGGTGGCAAAGTGCTCAATCACAAGCATTTCATTTTGCAGCGCAGGTACTAAATAGCCGCAACTAAAACGAGTAGCTTACTTGTTCAGCAGTTCTACATATAGAGCCACAGACCCGGTACTACTGGTACCACGGGATGCGTTGGCCATTTGTTGAACAGCATCTGCAATTCTTTGCGCTCTCTTCAGGCAAAGCACAACCCTGTTCTCATTTCATAAATTCCATATTACTCAAATAGCCACCCAAAACAACGACCAAGTATCAGTATGCCTCAGATTTTCCCCCTAATGAATTGTGTATGGTTCCCAATCTTAACTTCATGATATAGTGCATTCATATGTAGCATACCTCTCTCCATCTTTCAGGTTCTCGCACTCGTCAGCCCAGAAAAGATGCGCACATTCGTAAACAGCTCTACACTGATCTGGCTTCTTAAGGAGTTTTGCAGAGTACTACAACAACAGAATATAATTTAGCCTTGTTAGTATTCAATGTAACACTCACTAACTCAACTGGAATGTCAGGAAAGATACCCCAGTTGCCTTGTGAGTCAGAGTATCTCTGTTCTCAACATTAAATACACGCATCCGCTGGAGTGTCCCTATTATTAAACGTAGTGCTGTTACTTGTGCCTTTGAATCCTAAAACACCAAACATTTGAGGCCATGTCAAGTTTTTTCTTACAGAAAGATGCTTGTAGCATCGTAAGTAATTCACTTACTGAAATTTCTTCTTCATATAGAAGATATGCCTTTGTGAAGAACTCATAAGCGACTGCTTCTAATTCACAGTCATTTGCTGCCTGAGGATTGAGTAAAAGAAAATTTTAGCTCATTCACTATATCTAATGGTTTTGATACTGGATGATCATAAACCAAACGATCGTATACCTGAGCACATTGCAAGTAGAGTCGCAATGCCAACTCAGATGCTGAAACATCAGATAGAACTTCCACGGTCTGTAAACAAATAAGATTCAAAATCGACTCGCATCATTGTAATTATGGCAAAGAAAAAACAGCTGGGTTTCACTGGACAAAACCAATGAAGTTCGCAAGGCAACTAAACCTTCTTCACTCTTTCTAACAATCAAGATGTATGTACAGTACACTTGCCTCATTTAAGAGCTGTAGAATTCTCTTCGGTGTTGCTGACGTATCATCTCCAAATGGGTTTTCATCTCCACCTCGTAGTCGCCGAACTAACTGCGCAAGCATATCAGCACAAACATATTTTATGAGCATACTTCCAATTTCAAATACAATGTCTATTGAATCCTTATAGAAAATGGAAGGACACACAACTCCTTCCAAATCTTAGACAGAACTTATGTTTTTTCCCAAGTTGGAGAATAGAGGAACAAGTGATCACAGTAAGAAATACAAACCTTGAGAGCGGAAAAGACAAGGGGTGGTATCGTAAGAGGCAGACGCTTAGGTCCTCCAGTCAGGATGTGCTTCCTTACTCTGAAAATTATCTGTAGTTGGGTATATGAATTAGGGCACACACAGGTCACTTTGATAGAGTCTCTGATGTGCAACAATATATAAATATATGCACACCTTAGACATTTCTTCTTGATCATCATTGTAGAGCATGTGAACCAACCGTGCAACAGAGTTCTGCTCTTCCTGGAAATCTTCTTCATCAACCTAGAACTCATCATAGTTTTCCGTTTAAAACCATGTCGGGTATAATAACAGGTAAGCTATCTAAAGAAAAAATACTCCTTTCGAGTGACTAGAATACTGTGAACACAAATGCAATAAGTATAGATGAACAAATGTTTAATACCTCATCATTATCAGTTGTCCCGACAAAATCCTTGATAAGTCCTTTTATCAGTTCAAACAAAGCATCGACCTGAAAGACGCAATAAGGAAACGTCACATCAATAAAAAACGCTATAGGAAGACACTAAACCAGCAAAAAAGCACACCTCATCAGCGGTAGCAATGCGAGTATTGTTTTTCAAAATGCTCTGAATTATAATAATTGCCATTGCTTTGTTTGTCTCATGGTCAAGGTATTCCATTACTCGAGGATAGTTGGTAAGCTTCAAAATAGTTACAACATCATTATACTTATCCAACGGAGCACTAAGAAATGCAACGATCTGTTTTGATGCCTTGTCATCACGAAGCTTTCCTGTGGCAGAGAGTTGGCCAACACAAGAACCCTAAAGAAAAATTTAAAAGAGAGACAGCAATGTGTATTAGCAACTTGCAGAACTGATTAAGTAGACACAACGTAATTCTGAATAAACTTAATATGCTTATACATGCTCGGAAGGCTTTATACCAAAACTTGGTCCACATAGTCTAGACGATCGGAATGGACATGGAGAGTGAATTTCAGAAGAAACAAATACAATGTTACAGATCCTGAGGCCGGTAAGTCCACCTGTGCTTCTACAACCTATAATCATATATAAGATGTAGACTCAGTCAACTGTTTATATAATATAACTGTGAAGAGATTATCAACATGATACAATCAGAGAGAGCTAGAGGAAAAAATTACACAATATTTAAGAGCTAATTCATGACAATACCAGTGGCGATAAAGCTATATTTTTTAGCTATTCTCTAATACTAGCCACCCTCATAAATAAACTTAGATTCAAGTGTTAATTGCAGTTAGATTCCCAATGGCATAATTCAACTCAGGTTTACCTTCCCAATGGCATAGATTCATCTTTGTGATTAGATGCAAGATTTAGATTTACCTTGCCAATGGCATAATTCAACTTTGAAAAGGCATCTACTTGCAGGAAATTAGGCAATGCTTCCACAGTAGATGCAGCATAGTTCGAAAGCCTTTCCATTAGACCCGAAAGAACCGTCTTGATATCAACAGACGACTGAAAAACACAATGACGAAAAGGAAAATAGAGGAAACATGTTCCGATGGGATAATTTATTTAGAAGTGTTATCTTTTATCAAATACTGCATATAAAAGAAGAAATGGTAGGTTAAAAGAAGTACCTGAAGTTGTGGACAAGCACCTAATAATACATCGAGAGTTTGAAGGTGAAAATCATCAGGAAAGACTTGAATAATGCAATCCATTAGGTAGCACTGTGCAGGTTCATCCTTACAGTTGACAACCTTTTACAACAGTGATACATAATTCATTTCCACCGACAAGTAGACGGAAACTTGGATGCTGAAACTATCTAAAGGAAGAGAAAAAACAAGACCTGCTCCAGTATTCTAGGAAGAACAGTATCTCTGTAGATTCCAAGGTCAACACCTTCCAACTGACTCAGTATATGAAGGTTCTTCCCAACCTAATCAGGAGAAAACAGAAGAATTTCAGCAAAAAGTAAGAATCATTACTCGCAAATTTCTACATGAGAAGAATCAGCTACAAGTTACTGCTATTACAAGATCACGTAGTTCATTCCTTTCTCTCTCCCGTTTCTCCTTCTCCCGAGTAGGTCCCTGGATACCAGAAAGCCTCAACTCAGGTTCAGTTCAGTAGGGGAAATTCACAGAGTAGACAATAACAGCATGATCAGACATTGGACTCTCGCGACATGCAACCATATTCAATACATACATGGTAAGTATGAGAGCAGAAATATATCATTAGTATTTCCAACCAACCTGATGTTGCATTCGGACCCATAGTTTGTTCATCTCAGTAAAATTTTGAAGCACAAACTCTAAAGCATCCATGTGTGTATCAGCATCTCTGGGGAGAATAGCAAAGCATTGGCCTCTTTACATGAGTGTCCTAAATTAGCAAAAATCATCTAGCAACAGGTTGAAGGAGAAGTAAGCTTTGAGGCCTTACCCTTCCAACTCTGAACCAATGCTGGGTAGCTTTTTACTAGTAACTTGAGCAAGGTAACTTCTCAAGAAAAGACCACGTAAAGGATGTTGAACAGCTCGGCACATTTCAACAAGATCCTTAAGTATATCCGTGGCAGTAACGTCCTTGGATTTGATATATATAGATCCTATGGTACAGAGGAGATACCTGCAATTCGATTGATGTGTCTATCTATAAATTTCAAAACAGCAATGCATACTCGGAAACAATGCTCCTGAAAAGAAAGAAAAAAACTTACAATCTTGGCAAAATGTTACCGGCATGCTGCACTAGCTCGTAAAGCTCTGCAATGGAGCAACCACGCCCCGTCTCATCCATGAAGAAGATCTCCAATTTCCTCAGTTCATCAGAAGCTCGAATATCTGAAAAAACCAGATCGCGGTAAGAAATAGGAAGTAACGCACAGGAGATATCCCCCGAAATAGAGAAAGATGGTAACGCGACTCACAGAGTTCATAGTATTTATGAGGAGAAAGCTTGGAAGTACGAAGCTCGCTGAGCATCAGAGCAGAAAACTTAAGAGCGTCTTTGAGATTGTTGGAGTCCTGCGATAATAATTGGAGATCTGTTACAAACCAATCCAGAAGTTAGGGTTCCAATGCGAAAGGAAATCCCCGACGGAAAATTGATTGATGAATAACAGAAGAGAAGAGAAGATAGATACGATCGCGCGCTGCATGTAGAAAGCATTTTGCTTAACGGCGGCGATGGCGGCGGCAAGCCACTTCTCATCGTCGTCGGCGATCATTCTGTTTAACTTACTACTTTACTTGACAGAGAGAGTCTCAATTTTGACCCAATAATCTTATTAGCGTAGAGACCCTCCGCATTTAATTCTTCTCTGTTAATTATTATCCACTTTACCTTTTTTGGGGTCAAACACTTGTAATTGAAAAGTTACAAAAAAAGAATTATCATTCATTCATTCGCAAATAGGCAAAATCTCAATCTCTCATGTAGATCACAAGCATTACTCTTTTTTTTGCCCCTCACATTGACTTTCTTAAAACTAAGAAATGGCAAATCTGACCCCCAAAAAACAAAAAACAAAAATGAATCTAATTAGAGAGACCATAGTTGCTCTTGTTTCCATTCTAAACAGAATTTTACTACTCTTCTCTGCAAAAACAGTAGATCTGGCAAAGGAGCAACTGTATGCTTTGACTTGGGGATTAGCTTATTAAGTCAGTATAGCGTTTTCCTCTAGACTAGTCTCAGTAATCACCTTGTCTTCCTCTTCGCATCCTAGTATCAGGCCATGGACTATCTCCTTCAAGTCCACGAGGCCACACCCGGGTATTCGTCCTATTTTCCTCTCCTTCACCACCTCTCTCACTCTATCAACATCTTCCCACCGCCCCGCAACACTGTAAATGTTCATCAGCAAATGGTAATACTTGTAGTTCATGGGATCTTTTTCTATCAGGGACTTGGCAATGCTCTCCCCTAGAGCCGGGTTTCCTGTGAAACGTGAAGAGCTGAGCAAGTTAGCCCATTTTGCAGATTCTGGCGTCACATCTTCCTCTGGCAAGTTCTTCAGAGTTTCCTCTGCTTCTTCAGGGAACCCGGCACTGGAGTAAAGATTAGCCATGCACCATTGGTGTCCAAAGTTGCGTTTGATCTGGAACTCGTCAACCATCAGGGCATAGTAAGTTTTCCCTTGTGAAACAAGCCCAGATCTAGCACAACCGCAGAGAACACCAACAAACGTTACTTCATCGGGAATGAGCATACCATTAATCATGTCTTGAAATAATTTGAGCCCATCTTCAGGATGCCCGTGAAGACAATGTGCCAATATCATCACATTCCACGTAACTCTGTTCCTACGGGATAGACTGTCGAATATCCTACGTGCCAAGTCTACTTCCTTGCATTTTCCGTACATGTTAATAAGAGCTGTATCGATGACTATGCTAGTATTCAGCAAGGTTCTTATCAAAGAAGCGTGAACCGACCTACCTTCCTTCAGTCTAGCTGATCTGCCACAAGCACTCAGTAGCAAAACCAAGGTCCTCTCGTTTCCTTGGAACCCTGCTCCGACCATCTCACGGAACAACCTAATAGAAGCCCCGGGATTATTAGCACCCAAACAAGCGCTGATCATGATATTCCAAGAAACCATATTTTTCTCGGGCATTTGATCGAACAGCTTGTGAGCAGACAGAAGATCACCGTCTCTCACCGCCCCAGCGATGATTGAGTTCCAGGACACAATATCTCTCTTGGGAATTTCAACAAACAGCTTCGTGGCAAGCTCCAAGGCACCACAACAGGTATACATATGCACTAACGAATTCTGGACAGGTAAAACTTGATCGCATCCATGTTTAATGGCCTGCCCGTGACACATTTTTCCGGAATCAACGCAGCACGTCTTCTCGATACAACCAAATAATGGGACGAAGCTGTAGGTGTCAGGAACAAAACCGCGTCTCCGTATATCGAAGTAAAACCCTAACGCTTGTTGCGGAGTAGAGGAGACCAAATACGCCTTAAAGACCGGGTTTGCGCAGTTGAGCTTGCCAATGCTGCGGAATATCGAAACGGTGTAGGTGGCGTCACCAAAACGCGAAGAACACTTCAACAATCGGATAGCCCAAGAGGAATCCCAGAAGTTACCGGAGGCGATGAGCCTGGCGTGGACTTGGAAGAGGTGTCCAATAGTAGTGGATTCTTCAACAAGTTTGAAACCCCTAAGAAGACCAAGAACGGGGGCGATAGATCTGGATGTGACGAATTGGCGAATAGAAGAAGCTCTTGCCATTCATCTCCGGCTTGGATCCTTTGATTTGAGTCAGGGATGATGGATTCGGAAATCGCCATTAACCCACGATCATATCTGTTTCAGGGACTGAGGAGCGTCAACGAACACAAGGAAGGAGACTCTTCAGTGTAAAACTAAAACCTTAAGGGAAGCCACCTGAAAGAGCCGGAGAGTTCCGGTTTTGCCGAACCAAGTCAGGTAGATTAGAGGGGCCTAGAAAATAAAATAGGATTAAGGAGCATTTATGCAATTTCTTATATTTGTTTTGAAAAGAAGAATGTAAAATTGGTGTGAATGGGATAAGGCACCTCACAAACTAATTTTAGGTAAGATGGAGTTTCAAATCATATCACAGAGACACAGACATAAACAAATCACAAAGCAAATCTATTTTAAAAAATATGCTAAATCATCTTCTTATCTGGATATTTCTTCGGTTAGAATCCAGACACACACATACATACACACGCTTCTTATCTATATATAACATTTTCAATCGAGCCTTTTCAATTGATTTTTAGAATGTCTGCATGAATAAAGAAAAAAACAAGAAAAGGTGGATACGTAGAGAGAAAGGAGAGAAATAGAAGAAGAAGGTGAGAAGTAAGGGTCTTGGTGTTGGTGTGTGAACATAGAGGAAAGGTGTTTTAACGTACATTGTAATCCATAAAAGAGGTCGAGAGGCATTGCAAATCACGCAACACTGACCAACAATCCCCTTTTTTGTTTGTTGCCTCTCACTCTGTTAAATTGATAACACAAATCCCCAGTAAGAAGAAGAAAGAAGATGGGTCTGGAGAATTGGATGGCTTTGCTGTACCCTAGAGTGCAGGGAGGAGGAAGAATAGAGAAAGAGTGTTGCAGTGTGTGCCTGATGAGAATGGAAGAAGACGATGTGATCAAGTCCCTGCCTTGTTCCCACGAGTTCCACAGTCTCTGCGTCGACACGTGGTTCCATGTCAGCCGTAAAATCTGCTGTCCACTCTGCCGCTTTTCACCCGCTACCATCCTCCTCACCGATGAGCTTTTCCTCTGGTTCTCTTCTTTCCATTTCTGATTCCTTCTGTATGTATTCCTCTCTTTTTTTTCCTGGGGATCAAACATCTTTCTCCTTGTAATGCTATAAACTCTCTTGTAGTACTTTAGTTTTTCTTTCAAGGGGGAACGTCTAAGAAGTTTGATTCCTTTCTGTAAAAACGATACCAAACAAAGCTTCGACCATATCGGTCTCCTCCTTATGCAAATGGGGTTCCTTTCCGATTCTCAGAACAAAAATTAGAAAGACTGTAATTGTTGATGCACCGGGAGCAATGAAACATTCTGCCACACAGTACAGATAGGCAATTTGCTTCTTATTCCAGCCAAAAAAAAAAAGGCACTGTGCATCACATCACATATTAGTAAGGTAAGCTGATACTGCTTTCTTACTCTCGTGATTCCCCATCTGCTTTCGGATTTCTACTCTCTGTTAGTGTTATATTCTGGAGATGCACTGGTTATCCCCTGCTCCAGCAGGACAAGGGCTGTAAATGCTTGTATCCCTGTGAACAGAACGCCTAAACTTGTCCCAGTCATCTAGCTTCCTTATAGATTCATCCTGCAATATAAACACAAAGAACAAGCTTCAATTCATCAGCTTCACAGGATTCAGAACGGTTCAATATGAAAACACGACTGGAGTAAGCTAGATACTGCTGGTCAGCTCGGCAAACTGAAACTTTTCAATTCCAACACACACACACAAACACTTGACTGTAGTTAGATCTTTCAATTCACGAAAAAGTACTTCAAAACTCAAGAGTCATTCACTCATATGTAATACAAAACTAGACTGGAACTCAAAGAGAGGGAAGAAAGGTAGCGTAGAGCCGAACGAGACAGGAAATTAATTCAAGAGTTGATCGGGCATGATACAGAAAGACTCAGACTTTAAAAGAGATGATGACTTATACTCAAATGCCTTCCAAGGCGGACAGAGAATAGCTTGTTTTCCTAAACCCAGCAATAAAGCTAACAGGAACCCAGCTGTTTCGGTTCCTAGGCAAATTCCGGAGCTACGGATTTGTGAAATTATAAGGGCCACCTCTTTGGTTGAGAAATGGTACTTAGAGGTGCAGCTGGTGCATTGCCAGGATTGAACGGATTAGAGATGGTACTTGTGAAAGATGAGGTAGCACCAACAGCCAAAGCCAGCATGTTGAACAAGAAAAAGAGCTGCTTGGGTACATTCGGTAATCAAAGAAGGTATTGATACAAGTTTAAGTTCTGAAGTAACATTCAAAACAAAACAATGAGCTTGCAGATAAATCGAAGGAAATCATGATTGCAAAGTGGTACAATCCCTAATCCGTAAACCCAAGTTTAGCAAGACACAACACTGAAAGCAGAAAGAAAAAGAGGGAAAACGGAAAGTACCTACTGATGATGACCAGTCAGACAAAATATTTCCAACGGTTGGCAATTCGAAGAAACCCTAGATGGAGTCGAAGCTATCTGGAGGCTATTTTTCACCGGTGCCGTCACCGGAATTCTCCATTTCGGTCGGGGGGGATTTATAGGCAGGAGAAAGGTATGCTCGCGGGCGGCGGAAGGACTCAAAACAAAAGGAGACGAATCGTCCTCGTGGATCGAGAGAAGCGACGGTTAAAGAATGGAAGATTAAGTTTACAAAAATACCCTTTCGCGTATTAATCGTAGGACTCAACAAAGTCATTTAATTGATCTTTGATTTGTTAATGTTAATTCTTACCACTAAAACATGGTTTGACAATGCATGCACCTCCTCCTTGCACTTTGACAAATCCAAAACATTTTATATAACAAAAACATACATTGTAACAGGGAGATCAAACAAACACAATGATTATTGTTTTACTCATCAGACGAAGTAATTGAACATAAAATGGTCAAACGAACAGAGGAAGAGTCAGAGGAAGGCCAAAAGAGGTAGGAGAAGTAGGTAGGAGAAGTAAGAGTTGAGATGCGAGAGGGCTGAGATAGGCTGCACCGTCTGTGCCAGCGTTTCTGGTGGAGTTACTGTAAGCGCAAGAGCTACTGAGACATGAACTGTAACAGGATCTAACACAGAGTTTTCCTTACAAAGATATTTTACTAGTCAATCTTTTAAGTGCACTTACAAGTTTCACCTAAAACGATCTATGACAAGCTCAAGACACACCTTGACTTGTCTAACTAGTCTCACACGTTCAATGATCTATACATGATCCAAGAACCCCATAGATAAACCCTTTAGCCCCTTAACTTTGATCTCTTACAAGACAACCAAAAACCCTTTGCTAAAATATTGCTCTCAATCTGTTAGCCTCATACAAAGGTCACGCCCCTCTGTTTATACACAATAGATCACGGCCAATACAAGCCTACCACGTTCAACTAAAGATCTCAACCAATCTCTAGCAATAAGTCACATTCCTATTTTTTAGGCTAAGATTTAGGAAATGTTCATTATCTCCAATATACTAAGGAATCCTCTCCAAGATGCTCTTCCAGCTCAGCTACAACTTCCTGGTGCATCCACGTGGCTTCACAAGCTCGATCCAAGTCATCTCCCTTGTTCCAAGTCGTTCAATGCCTTGAGCTGCTCGCATGTATCACTTCCTGTACTACTTCTCAACTGGTACAGGAGATGCCTCAGCCCATTGCATCTTCAATATATTCACTTATGGGTCTAATCCATAAGCCCAATCCAAGCCCATAACTTCTGCTCCTCGTCATTAGTCACACATCTGCTTGCATGTATCATTTCCTGAGCTACTTCAGCGACTGCTTCAGAAGTTTCATCTTCAATCTCCCCCTTTTTAGCTTTGTGTGTCTCTCAAACACCTGAGTAACAACGATCTCCTTGACTTCCCCAGAATCTCTGATTTGGTTACTCCCCCACAATTCTTATCTCCCCCTGCTTGTGAGCACACATAAGTTAAAAACACATGCACTTGAAGCAGTATGCATACTTAGCTCGACACAGCTATTTCGACTTCAATTGAAGCATCTCTTTGAAGTTAATTTGAACTCCAAGGGTTTTCCTCCCTTCGGTCACATCCCCGATCACATCAGATAGTGAGTGATTCCGATGAACTCGCTGTATCACCTCATGTTTTGAATCAGTCTGTTCTGAAGCCTGCTGTATTACTCCATGTTCTGAGACAGAACCAGACTGGTCTTCTGAAATAGTACGCGTCTTTGGTTCATCTTCTGAGTCACTTTCTGTACTAAATCCATTCCACTTCGGAAGATAATACTCATCGAACACCGCATGAACCGTCTCCATGACCACATCAGTTTGAGTGTTGTACACTCTGAAGGCTGTACTACTTCCTGAGTAGCCCATAAACATCCCTTCATCACTCCTTCCATCGAACTTTCCTTGATGATCCTTGTCATTCAAGATGTAGCATTTGCATCCAAATACATGAAAGTAGCTCAGGTTAGGCGTCTTCCCTTTCCACAGCTCATATGGAGTCTTAATGGTCCCTTTCCTAACATAGACCCTGTTAATGATGTAGTACGATGTGTTTAATGCTTCTGCCCAGAACTTTTCAGGTACATTGTTGCCATGTATCATTGCTCTGGCCATCTCTAGAAGAGTTCTAATCTTCCTCTCTACAACCCCATCATGTTGTGGTGTTCTTGAATCCGAAAGATGATGTACGATTCCATGACTTTCACAAAACATCTTCATAGACTCACTTTGAAATTCATCACATCGTCCGCTGCGAATCGTCTTGATACCTCTTTTTCATTGATCATATGAAGCGCCCATATTCTGAAGCTATCGGCTATCTCAGATTTTTTACGAATAAATCTGACCCAAGTGACTCTGGAGTAGTCATCCACCAGAACGAGCACATACCTCTTGCCGGCTAGGCTGTCAACTTGCATTGTCATCAAATCCATGTGAACCAGATCCAACACTGCTTTAGTTTGCACATTTGGCACATTCTTCTGTTGAACTTTTACATGCTTTCCTTTGTAGCACGAATCACACACCATCTTGTTTTCTTCCTTGATCTGAGGCACACCTCGTACTATTTCTTCATCAACAAGAGTAGTTAGAGTCCTTACATTCATGTGACCAAGTCGCTGGTGCCACATATTGATATCATCCTTTGCATTGTAGCACTTGTACCCTCTTTTGAGCTTCTTGATATTTTGCAGGTTGCTTTGTGTACCTGTTATGTGTCGTGAGCAGCTACTGTCATCATGTTCATCTTCCACAATGACCATATTGCACCCGAAACCAAGTCTTGAAGTACCCCTTGGTATTTTTCTTGTGGATGTCTGAAATCCATGTCCTGTAGTACCACTTGATGTACTTCTTGTCTGTTGCAGATCGTACTTCATGTTTGCATGTTGCAGGTCAGACTTCGTGTTTGTCTGTTGCAGATTAGAATTCCTGGTTTCTTGTACCAGATCAAACTTCTTGGTTTCCTGTAGCAGATCAGACTTCTTCACCCATATCTGATTCCGAAAACATTTCCATGTGAACCTGCCTTGATTCCTGAGCCTCTTCACTCTATCCCAGAACTTGTAACAGTATGCCCTGATGTGGCTGATAGTTGCATAATTTAGCCCATTTTAGCATACATTTTAGTTAGCATTTTGTGACTTATTGCATTCATTTCTTTGTTTTTGGTATAGTTTGCATCCATTTTAGAGTTAGTGAGTCTTAGGTTAGTTTTTGCATATGTTTGTGTGCTATGGAGTCTTTTAGGTGCTTTTTGGAGCTTGGGGAAGATCATGGACTAGGAGGAACGTACCCGCAGCGAAAAGAGATGATCAAGTGATGAAGGAGAAAACCGGACGTTTGCAGCGGTCAGCATGCAGCGGTCTAGGGAGACCGCTGCACTTTCAAGTCCGCAGCGGTCAGGTGCAGCGGTACGAGCAGACCGCTGCGGATCCAGCCGGAGCAAAAACCAGAAGTCTCGCAGCGGTCATACAGCGGTCAAACCAGACCGCTGCACTTTCAAGTCCGCGAGTAATCTCGCGATTGTGTCAAAAATACCTTCTAGTTGGCATGGTGGAACCCAATAAATTACCTCTTCGAGTGCATGAGCTATCTTTATCTCAATATATGTGAGCTCCCTTCCCTCAAGCGCTGCCCGACGTGACATGAGGTTCAAACGGATCATAATCGCGAGATTACTCCTTGTCAATGCCGGGTTTTCTTTGCAAAGCTCATCCAACTCTACTTTTTGTTCTGATGTGACTACACTTTCATCAAATGGTGGCTCCACATATGGCTCATCATCAATGCTTTCATCAAATGTGGCATCCTCTTCTTGTGGCCAATCATTGTAATCCATGGCCATCGACTCTAAGAAGCAAAAAAGAAGAAAATAAAATGTTAGTAGAAGTCAAGAACTTAGTCTCAAATAGTATCCAAATCCTAATGGCTATTGCTAATCTCCCCGGCAACGGCGCCAAATTGATAATGGATATTTTCGTGTCAATTATCCCAAGTGTACTCATGTCATTGTAGTACTTGAGATGTCAATCCATAATGGGTTGGGATTAAAAACTAAGAATACATAAAACTTCTTAATCTAAGCAGTTCAAGAATTGGTTTTGTAGCAACCTAAAGGATCCTAAAAGCAAACTATTCCCAATCAAAGCAAAGATAGAAACTTAAACGAGAATGTAAATTACGGTTTAAAGAAAGTTCTAAGACAAACGAATCCAAGGGTGAAGTATACGATTGTTGGTAACTTTAGTGGTTCACAATGATGCCAATAAACTCAAGTAATGCTAATCCTTAGACTATGATCATTTAACAAGACTAATCCAATCCCTTGAAATCGGTCCCTTTGGAATTTACTAAGTCAAGAACAAATTCCCATTTGTGATTTAATAAATTTCAAGCATTAGAAACAAGATCATTTAATCAATAAACACCTTAAACAACTATTTCCATAGGTTAAGAATGAAATATCCCTTGATTAGTTCATTGGGGAATTTCATCGAACACCTTCCGGGCGAGAAATTCCCTATGATCTAAATCAACTTGATCATGGATGATTTAGCATTAAACTCACTAAACAAGGAAGGATCATTAACAATCAAAACCCTAACATCATTGATTCACTCTAAAATTACCTAAATCTACTTCACCCAAGAACCCTAGGAAACTACTCACAACACATGGTTTTCTCCACAAATCCCATGAAGGAAGTGTTGAGAATCATAAAAGATAAAGGGAAAATAGATGGAAGAAATAATCCAATAAGAACTGGTATAAATCACTCAATAATCTCTTACAATCTCCTTCAAAGCTCTCAAAAAAGGTTTTTTGCTTAAATCTCAAAGAAAAACAAAAGTCTTTTTCTAATTAGGTTTAATTTTGCTTAAGTCAATACAGATCGGGTCAACCCGGGACACCTTAAACATAGGCTAGGAATGTAAAACAAGGACTGCACCCTAGTTCAATATCAATTTGGCGCCGTTGCCATTTGGGTTTTGCATTAATCATTAGGATTTTAAATCTTCTTGAGCCTAAGTTTTATTTTTAATTTGTTACTAATCTCTTTCACTTGTTTTTCCCCTTCTCACAGGTGTATGAACACGAGATCACAAGGCACATCAAATCTTATACACCGTGTTGACAACATCCGTGCTCTAGAACGAGCAAACACAAGGGCAAGACAAGAAAGCGCGAGACACCTTCAACAGTTAGAAATGGAGGGTGAACAAATTCCTCCGGTTGCGCACCAAAATGCACCCGTGCAAGGTGCTGGTCACCAAGGTGCTGGTCACCAAGGTGTTGATCACCAAGGTGTTGGTGTGAACCGAATACCAAATCATCCACCACGACCTGCAAGACTAATTGGAGCCGGTGATGCACCAAACACACATGCTAACCGCCAAGGAATTGCACCACCAGCAGTTGACCACAACAACTTTGAGATCAGCACCTTGGCATCACCGGCTCCAATTAGTCTTGCAGGTCGTGGTGGATGATTTGGTATTCGGTTCACACCAACACCTTGGTGATCAACAACTTTGTGACCAGCACCTTGGTGACCAGCACCTTGCACGGGTGCATTTTGGTGCGCAACCGGAGGAATTTGTTCACCCTCCATTTCTAACTGTTGAAGGTGTCTCGCGCTTTCTTGTCTTGCCCTTGTGTTTGCTCGTTCTAGAGCACGGATGTTGTCAACACGGTGTATAAGATTTGATGTGCCTTGTGATCTCGTGTTCATACACCTGTGAGAAGGGGAAAAACAAGTGAAAGAGATTAGTAACAAATTAAAAATAAAACTTAGGCTCAAGAAGATTTAAAATCCTAATGATTAATGCAAAACCCAAATGGCAACGGCGCCAAATTGATATTGAACTAGGGTGCAGTCCTTGTTTTACATTCCTAGCCTATGTTTAAGGTGTCCCGGGTTGACCCGATCTGTATTGACTTAAGCAAAATTAAACCTAATTAGAAAAAGACTTTTGTTTTTCTTTGAGATTTAAGCAAAAAACCTTTTTTGAGAGCTTTGAAGGAGATTGTAAGAGATTATTGAGTGATTTATACAAGTTCTTATTGGATTATTTCTTCCATCTATTTTCCCTTTATCTTTTATGATTCTCAACACTTCCTTCATGGGATTTGTGGAGAAAACCATGTGTTGTGAGTAGTTTCCTAGGGTTCTTGGGTGAAGTAGATTTAGGTAATTTTAGAGTGAATCAATGATGTTAGGGTTTTGATTGTTAATGATCCTTCCTTGTTTAGTGAGTTTAATGCTAAATCATCCATGATCAAGTTGATTTAGATCATAGGGAATTTCTCGCCCGGAAGGTGTTCGATGAAATTCCCCAATGAACTAATCAAGGGATATTTCATTCTTAACCTATGGAAATAGTTGTTTAAGGTGTTTATTGATTAAATGATCTTGTTTCTAATGCTTGAAATTTATTAAATCACAAATGGGAATTTGTTCTTGACTTAGTAAATTCCAAAGGGACCGATTTCAAGGGATTGGATTAGTCTTGTTAAATGATCATAGTCTAAGGATTAGCATTACTTGAGTTTATTGGCATCATTGTGAACCACTAAAGTTACCAACAATCGTATACTTCACCCTTGGATTCGTTTGTCTTAGAACTTTCTTTAAACCGTAATTTACATTCTCGTTTAAGTTTCTATCTTTGCTTTGATTGGGAATAGTTTGCTTTTAGGATCCTTTAGGTTGCTACAAAACCAATTCTTGAACTGCTTAGATTAAGAAGTTTTATGTATTCTTAGTTTTTAATCCCAACCCATTATGGATTGACATCTCAAGTACTACAATGACATGAGTACACTTGGGATAATTGACACGAAAATATCCTGTATCAGTGGCCATACTTTCCACAGAAGTAACATCCACCATTTTGTGTTGTACTACTTACAGACTTAGTTTCTGCTTGTTGTTGAAAACCTGCAGACACAAAGTTGATTTTCGCAATCTCAGGCATTTCCATTCCAGTATATCCTAGACTTCGTTTCATAGCCACTGTTCTCCCGTAACTCAGAATCTTATCAAGCTGCTTTGTACCAGCAAACATATGAATCTTTTTATGTTGCAGATCCAGTTCTGACTGAAGCTGTGCATACACTTTCTTTTCAGCCTGCAACTCCTTATCCAGTTTGTCAGCCTTGTTTGTAAGAACCAACTTTTCCTTCATTAGTGATAAGCTCTCCTGGTTGATTTTCTTTTCTGCAATGAGCTCACCCTGCAGTGACTCAACAAGTGCTTCAAGACGAATTTTTTCTTTCTTTAATTCTGAGTTCTCTGTTCCGATTCTAATCAGCATCTCACGTGCTTCTTTGTAACTCTCAATGAAATCATCATCTTGTTCTTCCTCTGACTCAGATCCAGAAGGCCCTTCTCCTTCCTCAAACTCGGTGATTCCCACAAAAGTAACAAGGTTGCTCAGCTCTTCTAAATCTTTTGAATTCGATATCACCTTTGAATAATTCCCCAAAGCCTCACAGCTCTGCATCTTCTCCACATGACCACACCTGTTTGTATTACACACATGTGCCCTCTCTGATACCAATTGTAAGCGCAAGAGCTGTTGAGACAGGAACTGTAACAGGATCTAACACAGGGTTTTCCTTACAATGATATTTTACTAGTCAATCTTTTAAGTGCACTTACAAGTTTCACCTAAAACGATCTATGACAAGCTCAAGACACACCTTGACTTGTCTAACTAGTCTCACACGTTCAAGGATCTATACATGATCCAAGAACCCCATAGATAAACCCTTTAGCCCCTTAGCTTTGATCTCTTACAAGACAACAAAAAACCCTTTGCTAAAATATTGCTCTCAATCTGTTAGCCTCATACAAAGGTCACGCCCCTCTGTTTATACACAATAGATCACGGCCAATACAAGCCTACCACGTTCAACTAAAGATCTCAATCAATCTCTAGCAATAAGTCACATTCCAATTTTTAGGCTAAGATTTAGGAAATGTTCCTTATCTCCAATATACTAATGAATCCTCTCCAAGATGCTCTTCCAGCTCAGCTACAACTTCCTGGTGCATCCACGTGGCTTCACAAGCTCGATCCAAGTCATCTCCCTTGTTCCAAGTCGTTCAATGCCTTGAGCTGCTCGCCTGTATCACTTCCTGTAATACTTCTCAACTGGTACAGGAGATGCCTCAGCCTAGTGCATCTTCAATATATTCACTTATGGGTCTAATCCATAAGCTCAATCCAAGCCCATAACTTCTGCTCCTCGTCATTAGTCACACATCTGCTTGCATGTATCATTTCCTGAGCTACTTCAGCGACTGCTTCAGAAGCTGCATCTTCAGTTACGAGGGTCGATTGGCGGCGGTGTAGCAGCAGAAACAAGAGGAGGAGAAGGAGGAGGTAGTGGAATGGATACTCTTGGTGGAGGGGCTTCGATCTCTGGTGGTGGAGGAGTAGCTGCTAAGCTTTCATCCTCAAAACCTGCCATTAACGCAAAACACTTCATTACCAATGCTTTGTTCCTAGGTATGTTATATATATAGTAACTTCCTAATTTGGTCACTTACAATTAGACCGCTTCCAACCCAAAATCATCCTCTCCCGGTCGAATACAATACGGTAGCCAGCCATCAAGTTCTCTGCATTACACAAATACTCACATTAATTATTATATGCATATATATATATATATTTATAAGTTGTGCATCAGTATTGAGGTACTTACGTCCGATGATGTTAATTTTGAGATCTTCGCTCTTCAGTATTCCCAAGCAGTACATCAAATTACCCTCCTGTTACTCATGTCCAAAACCAAATACCAAAATGTAAATAGATACGCTAATATATACGGGAAAGAAAGAAAATTAAACACCATGTCTTGCCTGAGCTCGTCCTGAAATAAACGGATTCTTGAGTCTCATTTTGGATCCTCCTCCGAAAGTCAACTCTAGTATGGGGTACATAATGGTTGTAATGTTTGGACTGCATGTGAAGAGGAAGAGCATCAGAATTCAGACCATTATTTACAATCTTTCTTACTTTTTAATTAGGTCAAAAAGTCCAACATGTGCTACTAAATTGGGTCAAAGCATATGACAACATACCCCAAGTCGTAACAGAACTCAAATGGAATCGTAGGATCAGCTGGGCGACGCTTGTCATCGGTAAGATTGTTAAACTGCATAAGTTAAAGAATTAATGAAGGTCATGGCTTTTAATTTCTTCTAAGACGCTATATATCTACGGATTTTCCTGGAGGACCAAAAGTTTACACACCTGGGTTTGTTAACATGAATTTTATAAGAAAAGATGATCATTAGTCTAATAATAATCTAAGCACTTACAGCTTCGGTAAAAACACCATATGCTGGCTCCAGTAAGTGGGTAAATGACGAGCCACTGTCGAACTCTGCAAACATGCGAATACCGGTAGGTTCTCCCCCCACTGATACTCCCGTCACATTCACGCCATATGACGTACTAGTTTTCATTTTGGATAAGAGATGGGAGATTTATTTAATTAGTACACTGACTTAGAAAACTTTAATCTGAAATATTTGACTTCATGCATACCTTGGTTCAACAGAAATAAATGAAGTCTCCTCCTGGTCTGTGTAGCCTTTGTCACCGAAACTGATTCTTCCGACAACGTCAATGACACGCCCGAAACACATGGAGAAGGAGTTTGCCGTGATATTCGCTTTTGCCAGTGTGCTCGGAACAGAATATTCTTTCACACCAAGCCCGAGAACACCGTTCACGGCAAGACTTTTCTGGAACTGACCTGTCTGATTCTGACCACTACTGCACCACAAATCGGTTATTAGCTGCTTAAGCATACACTTAGCTTGATGTTTAATTAGGACATCGATCAACAACTTAGAATAGTTGAGTAAGAGCTAGAAAAACAATAGCTCACTTGAGATCCTTAGAATTATGGAGCTGTACATGAGTTTCTAATACCTAGACTTTTTACATGTCCCGATTTCACTTTATATTCATTATTATTAACGTTTATTGGGTTTTGCTAGGCACACAAATAGGTTGCTTCGGGAATTTTTCATGGCGTTAACAGGAAATGAAACTTTTTTTATTTAGAGGTGCATTACTTACCCAAGCGTGACATTAGCGTTGACAGGCTCTAAATCCGCATCCTCTTTGGCCAAATGCAATACATCCTGCAACAATGTCCCCGTGGTGACTGTGGTTGTAGAGTAGGGAATCTGATAAGGGCAAATACTTGCAGGAGAAGAACACCCTCGCGATCCAAAACAACGCTTGTCGCTGCATCTAATGCTTGAACTTGTAGAAGATGCGTTGGGAGCATATAGATTGAGTGGTATACTCTGTGTCAAAGAAGAAGAAAACGGAAAAAAAAGGTTAAAAGCAAAAATATATATTGAAGACAACGCTTTATTTGATTTCGACAAGGGAAATGTACCAGTGGAATTCCAGCATCTTGCAAGTCGCGGATGCAAGTGGTACCGCAATTGCAAGGCAACCAAAACAAATCGCTACCAGTGTCCAGAGCCACAAAGAACCAAGTAGGTGGTGTTCCCACAGAGACATTGGCGTAATACAGACTGAAACCACATGCATGGACGTAGCAAATCAAAATTTAACAGACAAGACAAAGGAGTCGAGCATTATACATACATACCATACCAACGTAACGCCTTACTACATTAAAGAAGAAAACGATTTGTTATGAATCAAAGAGGGAAAAAAAGGCATTACGCTCCAAGAGGCCGGACTGAAGTGTGAGGTTGCCTTCCTTGAAAGTAATAGGGGTTTCTTCGTTGTTGGAGACAAGACCTCGGCCTCTGATCAAGCGATCACGCTGGGCCAAAACCTTGAAATACTCCATAGAACATGTGGTGAACTTCGAAGCTGAACTTCCCAGAAGCCTCACATCTCTCCAATCCCCAACATACCACTAACACAGACAACAACAACACAAACACATGCCGTGCTACATCCATGATGATGTTTCTCTCTCTGAGTTTTCCCGAGAAAAACAATAACACTTCCCGTATTTGTAAGGAAATTATTGAGGAAATGAAAAAGGTCAACCGATTGACTCGTTCGCATTGTTTCCAGACAAACAGAGAGAAGCTGAGTTGGTTCTTCGAACAATTACTTGTTTAATCGGAGTATTTGTAGCCATTATTTTTGCTTGCTTCGTTTTCTTGCCTTAAGCTGAAGGTTGACGAGGGAAGAGCCTATGATGAGGATGGTGGCGACTTCTGAAATTTACAAGTTTCTTAGTCAACGCTTTCGTTTTGCCGAAAAGTCCTTTTACTCTTCTTATTTAATCTAACACAAACACTTAACCCATACAATTATATAATCTAATTAACCAACAAATCTTCACCTAACTACTGATATAATAGAATCTATACTATTAAAATAAAAATATTTTTAGAATCTGTTTCTAAACATCTTTTTTAAAAAAAAAAAAATTGAACATGTTGTCAAACAAATACTAAACATGTTGTCAAATAAATATTAAACATATTGTCAAACATTTATTAAATTTATTATAAACTGAAAAATTACAAATTAAATATATTTGAATTAATAATACTTAAATTAATTCTTATTTCTCATTTCATATTTTATATATTACAGAAAAATTTTATTTCGCGCGAATGCGCGGATTTAAAATCTAGTGAGGCATTATAATAGAAAACAATATTGGAGTTGACTACAAAAAGAAAGGATGTAGTTGCCCTTTTTATACAAAGTATTACGGTGTCAAAGAGTATTAAACCTGATTAAGAAAAAGTTGTGGATCATTACAACTTTTATAATCATACTAAATTCGATTTTATATATACAACAAATTGAGAAAGATATAGCTCATTTTAATGAAGTCAGCAGACGAGGGCATGAGTCACACAGATAGATAAGTTGAGTCATTCTCATTTGCTCTTTGAAAGTCTTGGCCTATATAATACAATACATATCTAATCTAAGCTAATCCATCTCCCATTTGTCCTTGTTATTTTTAAATTATAATTAAAAAAAAATATTAGACTTTTGAAAATTTTACAATTTTGGCGAGGAATGGGATACTCTCATGCTCCCATATAAGTGTGACCGTTTGAAACTAAGATGTTACAAATGTCCTACTTGGATGAAATGGACGAATATGGGGACAGAAGATGAGAATTAAAAACTACTGGGCGTGGAATGAATAATATGTGAAACTCAGATGGTAGAACCGCAAATATAAGATTAGCGCTTCGCTTGCACTCGAGATGTAAATAATAGGATTTACAAGGAACATACAACACAAAGGAAGCAAAGGATGAAAAGTGAAGAAGCAGTGAGAGGGTTCAAACGAGTGGAAAGGTTTCTGGGTCTTGGAGACCGCGGTGTCGACGGCAGCGACGGCGGTTTCGCTGATGCGGTAGGTCCCGTGAAACCGTTCTCATCGTTACCTGAAAAATTTCAAGAAATAACATGTTTATCATGCATGTCGTTGTTTTTTTTCATATTTGGACAAGAGTTTAACTAAAATTAAGGCATACAATCAGATTCCCTCCATCCCAAGATCATTCTCTCTCGATCGTGGACGATTCTGTAGTTAGTCATGAAGTTTTCTATATTAAGACAAAAACAGAGAGGAATTTGACGTGAATAAGAATTGGTAAAGATGTGAAACAAGATGTTGTAAATTGAAAAGAAAAAAAACGAACGTCCGATGATGTTGAAGTCGGCATTATCTTGCTTTAAGACGGCCAAGCAATAGACTTCTCCGCCCTGTAAATGCAATGGAGATTCATATATATAAATTATAATATGATTAGATGAGATATATATATATATATATATATATATATGTGTACGTACATTGGAGGTGTCGAAGACAAGTATGGGGCTGAAAACATTATACGTAGCTCCTCCTTGCATCTCAAAGCTAATTGAAGGAATCTTATCGTCATCTGTACTGCAAAAGAGCAACACACATGCATCAATATTCCTTAAATTAGATACATTCATTTGTTTTCTTCTGGAATCGTATATGTATAGTAGCTAAAGGGAGATCACGCACGCTGATGTGATAATGTAGCAGAACTCAAACGGACTCTTCACACTTGCCGGAAGTCGTCTGTCTGTTACATGAAGATGGAACTGCACAACACAACTTTTTTCAGTATACACACTAACTAGTATGCTCTAGCTAGTGAATTAATACCTCGACTGTTTCAAACACAATTTATATGAACAAAGCACATGTTTCATATTTAAACCATTGTGAGTTTTTCATTAAATCTACGTGCAAATGTAAACGGGAGGATGTTTATCTTTACAATTAACAAAAAATAATTGCTTAAATCCTTGAGGTTGTAGGTTCATTTCGAATACAAACGTAAATGCAAACAAACAATCAATCAGGCATGAGTCTAATGAGAAGCCAATAAAGTTAGGTAGGTACGTTTGTGGTTAGAGAAGTGTAGTAAGGCTCGAGCAGCCATGTAACCGCAGTCCCAGAGTCAAATATGGTACTAAACTCTATATCCACCGTCACACTTCCTACCTTGAATTTGGTGATGCTCACATCGTAAAACGGTCTGTATTCAGATGTTAATGCTCGTTACACAGTAAATTTGCTTGTGTAAAAAGAAAGATATTATAATTATTAGGTGTAAGAGGAGTTATACAGAGAAGGTGTGAGAGTCAATGGAGTCTCAAGTTGGTCTGAGCTGCCTTTGTCTCCGAAACTGATTGTTCCTTTCCCTCTCGGACCAAAACACATTGAGAAAGAGTTTGAGGCCACACCGGTTTTAGCCAACATGTTTGGAACCGCTATGTCGGCTATTGCAAGTCCCATTATACCATTTACAGCCGCTTCTTGGAACAACCCTAGTTGAGATTCACTACATCTGCCACCATTTAAATACTATTAATTAGTGTTAAGAATAACCTCACCTCTGAAATAAGAGGAGACGTAAAGTGATTTATAAAAGATTTTAGTCAATTTTTCATTTGGTTTTATTGAAGTTAGAAACTCATGAACTTTTGATATAATTAGCAATACACAGCATCACTCATAATACGTTTTCAAAGTTGAAAGAATTACAAACCCGAACGTGATCCGAGCATCTCTGGCTTCTCCTTCTTCAGTGGTCATGTGGATCACATCCTCCACCAACACACCTGTGCTTCTGCTTCCCGGCGAGAGATATCGGATTCTGTAAGGACAATCGCTGAGCGAAGAAACACATCTGTTTCTTGATGCACAGAGTGTGCTATTGCACAAAACCTTTGAGCTTGATGTTGATATGCTTGGGTCGTAGATGTTGAGCTTTATTCTCTATTATTTATATACATACATGTATCCGTGAGTGTTAAATAAAATACGATCGAGATTTACTGTTATAACTTTAATTCCAAGATATTATTTTTTACCTGGCCCTGGTCCGTCTCCATGCTCCGTACGCAACTAGAATTGCAATTGCAAGGTAACCAAAACAAATGACTTCCCGTGTCTAAAGCCACCAAGAACCACTGAGCCGGTGTCCCTACCGTCACATTCGCATAATGTAGACTGATCATTAAGAAGAATAAAAAAAACATAGAATCAAAGGTCTATATATAAAACAAAAATGAAAAACAGAGGAAAATCCATACAAACTGATTTCTTGAGTGGAGTTGCCTTGAGCGAAAGAAACAGTCGTCTGATTGTTGTTGGAGGTTAGCCGGCGACCTCGATCACGGTGAACCAACGTGTTGTAGTATTCGAGGGTGCCCATTTCAGGCAAGCCATGGCCACCAAGAACGGTCTTGACTTGCTCCGAGAATCTATGGTGAATTTCAAAGGAGAATGATCCTGAAACTGAAGCACATCCCAAACTCATAACACATAATCCAAACTGCAACATCCATCTCAACTTTCCACTACTCCAAACCATTCTCCGATCTTTCTCTTTCTCCATGAATCTAATTTCTGTTAAATTTAGGAAAGGTCTATTGCTTCTTGCAACTTGACTTTCTTTTACTACACGAAACTTTCTTTGTTTCCATAAGGTTTTTTTTTGTGTGTGCGAGGGAAAAGGTCAACGTTTTGTCTGGTGCTTGGCATTTGTCAACGGATTCTTAAGATCATTTATTGAAGGAATTTGCAACGAAATTCCCATTTTTAATTCAATTTTAGAACACAACTCTCGTATTTAATTATACTAGAGCAACTTAATTGTAGAACCATAGTATTTCTATATTCTTATTATAAACAAATTACAACCACAAGTACATGGTCTACGTATTGAATCGTTGTGTTTGTATATATATTTGGTGGAAATCTGAATAGAGACGTGGAGGGATGTTTGTTTGTTCCATGAGTTAGGTGCAGCCGGTACACTTTTTTTGGGGCAATGATAAAATTAGAGAAAATAAAGGAGTGTTTTGGTCATGAGATAAAAATAAGAGGATGGAAATGCAAAATTAGAGAAAATATAAACCGTTGACTTCGGATAAGGTCATGTACACGTGTCAGGCACATATATATGGGCCCAGCCCCAAATTGCTCCTTTTAATTAATACGGCTTTGTATTTTGATTAACGAACGTACGCTCTCATAATTATTTGGATCCAAACAAAAAAAGAAGCTTTGAATGAATCATAAACTCATTGATCTCTTTTCTTTCTTTCTGGTCTGAAAATGATTGATCTCTTTTCTTTCTTTCTGGTCTGAAAATGATTGATCTCTAATCCCATAAATATGACAATAATCAGTTGACCACTACTTCCTCCGTTCCACAAAGATGTATTTTTTAGTAAAATAAATTGTTTCACATAAATAGATTTTTTAGTTTTTCTATGCAAATTTTATCAATTAATGATGATACTTTGAAAAGTCTATGAAGATTAATTAAATTTATTGAACTATTATTGGTTTAGAGATATGAGAAATTGTTCAGTAACAAAAATTGATGCATTTATGATTAAGTATTAATTATTTTTTTAATATGTGTGAAAACTCTAAAAAAATCATTCTTTGTGGAACGGAGGGAGTATAATTTATTTATTTTTTTAAATATCTTTTTTTGGGAAAAGAAGCTCTATACAAGTAGAATTTGAAACGATTTTAACAAAATTGGTTGATGTTGTAGAACTCTGTAACTTACACAGACGAACAAGTACACATAGAATCAAAGGAAACACAAGTCATATATAAAATTATAGGAATGTCTCAAATACAAAACAAGGCATAAACAAACTAAAAAGAGAAAATTTTCTATACTGTAATCGACATCCAAATCCTAATACATGTCTCCAATTAACCTTTCTATATAGAAGTCTCTGCATTCATAGTGTACTACTAAGTTATGGGTGATACTGTGATTAGTAAGAAGTATTGTGGTGATCTCAACGTGGACTCTTGGTGATCAAGAATATCCAAATACATTTCTACAAAGAATAAACTCCAAACTTGTTGAGGAATAGATGCATATATGTGTAAAAACCGTTTAGTTGGTCAGGTTAATCTTCTTTACGCGGAGATCAATCGATATCATGTAGTGGACGTAAGGAGGTTTTTTTTTTTTTTTTTTTTTTGCGGGTGCGGCTATGCATGCATATATAGGCTAAGAAAATGGGAAGATCAAGCCTTGGTTCTTGATAAATTGGGGAGAAGGTCGAGGCAGTGAATGAAATGAAGGTCGTGTACAAGAGGATTTCCGGTTCTCCTAGGTGGCGACCCTGCGTACCACATCGACTCTATTGTTCCACCTTCTATCGGCTGCACCACAGTTAATATACATATTTAAGTAACACTCAAGATTCATATATACACGCAAGTATATATGTAAAAAATACACTTTTCAGTTTCAATATATATATTACCACACAAAAAAAACAGACTTTTGAACTATTTTACAATTTATTAATTTTAGATATGAACTACATCAAAATTTCTGTATTGAAATCATAAAACGTTCAAGATCCATCTTTCTAAAAAAAAACATAAAACGACATTTATTTTGGAAAAGAATATCTATAAGCAAGCATGAATGACCTTATCGATTATGCTGACAACGGCGCCGCTTCTGCCCTCCGAACTTTGTTGGCTGATTGAGGCACAAACATATGTATAAGAGCCCATCATGATGAGATTTCAAGAAATATAAAGAAAAAGCCTTCGATTGTTTGGAAAACAATTTTTGTTTTTACGTTTATATTTGCGTATATATAAGAATACAAATCACAACTTGGAGAATTAAAGCATTATTTTGTTTTTTCATCAAAAGTTTTGTTGTGAAATGGAAATACAAAATACCTAACGTAATTGAAAACGACCATATAATATAATGTTACCAGTTGGAAGAGTGTAGGGAACATGAGAGAGGTTTGAGGAAGTCAGGAAGAGAAGGACACACACGGCGTGGCTTAGGGCAAAGAGGTTGCTTCATTGACGTCGTCGTCTCCGAATGATGTTGCATCTTTTCTATATATATATTCTTAATCCCATCCAAAGCACAGCTAGTTCCTTTGTTAAATGGAGTCTGAAAAGTAATTTAATTAAACAGTGTGAATCTCTATATATATATACATGATCGACACAGCAAAAACACAATGTAGTTGGTTAATTTGTAGTGATGAGTGAAGAAGCCAAGTTTGGTTATTCTCAGACAAAAAAACATTAAAGAAAACGTGACAGTTTACATGTGGGGGAGTTTCTGTGATTCCTCTATGGCTTGGTAAAGAGTGAAAGTAGGGTTGGTTTTCTTGACTACTCCCCTCATTTTTTTACTTTTTTTTTTATTTTTTTTCAAAATGTATGGTGATAAGGCTCATCATTAGACCAATCTAAGGCCCATTTAATGTTAGAGAAAAGGCCCATTATTATTATTATTTTTTCTAAAAAAGAAAGAAAGAAAGAGAGAGAGGAAAAATGTGATTATGTGGAGGAAGAGGAAAGCGAAGCACATGGGAGAAGTGAAGGGGAAACGGGAAAAGAAGTGCAGGTCAGGTGCAGGTGGAGATGGAGGTGGAGATGGATGCGGATGTGCACACGTATGTCCTTATTGAGACAGCTAACGTTTGATATGATGTCATTAAATCACGTGTGTGTCTCTCCCTCTTTCAATCACTCACAGATATTCGACTCTTTTTTTTTTTTTTTTTACTTTCAACAATCTTCTTCGACCAAAAACACAACACACTTCTCTTTCCTTTTTTTCCATCTATCCGCAACACATTTTTTTTTTTATAATATACTTCATAGAACTTCTCAATTTTCGTTTGGGTTTTTTCAGTTTTGTTCCATCCATAAAAAAACATATGTTGTCTTATGTAATAATAATGTTGAACCCCCCCCCCCCCCCCCCCCCCCCGAAAAAAAACAGCCTGAATATGGGTGAATAGAGAAGAAAAGATTAGTTAGTTGGCATAAATCGCAAATATTGCAAAGATAGAGGACTGTTTGTAAAAAACAAAAAGGACAGGAAAAGTCAATTTGAGGAAAAAGAGGGGTTAGGTTTAGAAAATCTGATGCAGTAATTGGGATTGGATTGTCTGGTTAGAAGCAGTGGAGCCCTTTCCTTTCCTTCTCTTCTCTTCTTCTTCTTCTTCTTCTCTTTGCCTTCCTCTGGAAGAGAAGGTCGTCCCCAAGTGCTTCTTCTTCTTCTTCTTCTTCTTCTTCTTCTTCTTCTTCTTCTTCTTCTATCTCCTTCATTTTTCTGGATCTGTTTCAGATCCATCGCTCTCTCTTCCTTCACATCGATCATACAGATCTCCATCTTTTTTCTTCCACCTGTAAGACTTTGAGTTCATATTTTCTCACCTTTTCTCTCATTACTAAACCCTAAAACCCCCCTTAAGATTGCTTTTGATCTCAATCCTTTGATGCGTATCTATTGACTCCAAGTCTGCGGGTGACTTTCTTCCTGTTACATCTGCTTCTGCAGAATCTCACAGGTACTGATTCCCCGAGTTTTCAAAAAAGTTAGGATTTTGTTCTGAGTGTGTTGATTGATTCCATCTGTTCCATCATCCACTGGGTTTGCAGATTCTTGAGTTGATAATCAAGTTTGGTTTCACTCTTTACCTTATCTTTTCCTGAGAGTTTCCAGATTCTCTATCTAGGTAATAACTGTTATCGCTGTGCAGATTAATGTTTTTTTTTTCTTTTTCGGAAATTCTGAGACTCGTTTCTCTTTTGAATTGCAGATTCATAAAGCCAAATCTCGTTTCTACTTGTTCCGATCCTGCATCCCTTTGACGGATGTGGAGGAAAAAGAGGGTTTCCCTGATGACATGAGGAATGCTATCAACGTTGATGAAACTTTTGAGTGCTTGTCTGTGGCCTTCTTCCTCGGGCAAGTCCTCCGATTCTACAGGAAAACAAGATGGACTGCTCTGGTACAAAGACTCTGGTCAGCACCTACTTGGTGAATTCTCAATGGCTGTTGTTCAGGCCAACAATTTGCTTGAGGATCAGAGCCAGGTTGAGTCTGGCCCTTTGAGTACTCTTGATTCGGGTCCTTATGGAACCTTTATTGGAATCTATGACGGTCATGGCGGCCCTGAGACCTCCCGCTTTGTCAATGATCACCTCTTTCAGCATCTAAAGAGTGAGGAAATTAATTATATTATATGCATACATTCAAAAAGAAACTAAAAATCTTATTGAATTATACAGGATTCGCAGCAGAGCACGCCTCTATGTCCGTGGATGTAATTAGAAAGGCATATGAGGCGACCGAAGAAGGGTTTCTAGGGGTTGTGACAAAGCAGTGGCCGGTTAAGCCACAGATTGCAGCGGTTGGGTCTTGCTGCCTGGTGGGTGTTATATGTGGAGGCAGGCTCTACATTGCTAACGTTGGGGATTCCCGTGCAGTTCTTGGAAGGGCTATGAATGCGACAGGCGAGGTTATTGCGCTTCAGCTCTCAGCGGAACATAACGTGAGCATAGAGTCTGTTAGACAGGAAATGCGCTCCTTGCACCCGGATGATTCTCATATTGTCGTGTTAAAGCACAATGTGTGGCGTGTTAAGGGTCTTATTCAGGTACGTTTCTCTATCAGAATTATACTTAGTTAGATTTTTGGGTCAAAGGATCCAGTTTTTTTATAGCTACCCTTGTCATGTCAAGAAAAACTGGAGAAAGTCTGAATTATATGGCCTTGAACTTATTACTGTTTTTTTTAAACCAAGGCGCTATAATTTTTATTCAAAAACCAATGTTTTTTTGTTACTTATAGTTCATATCAAGATCAATTAAGAAATCTGACAGTTGTTGTGATTTCTGTATGGAGATGAGGTCCCTGCATTAAACTAGGATGTACAATCAAAAGGCTTGATTTGTAGTAACCTGGACTTTGTCATAACCGATACCAAACCCACCAACTCGAGAGAGAGCTGTTGTTGAAGTTGGTGGTATCTGAAACCCAGTTTGTGTATGTTATACATTAAGATAGATACTATAATCGACACAACACTTGAACCTGTGTTTTGTTTCCATGACTGCATATTTAGCAAATGCCTAGATATGTTTGTTCCTTTGCCATGTCAAGATAAACCCTGATGATTGAAATTGAAATGGCTAGATATGTTTGCTCCTTTGCAGATATCTAGATCCATAGGCGACGTCTATCTTAAGAAGGCAGAGTTCAACAAGGAACCATTATACACAAAGTACAGACTCCGCGAGCCGATCAAGAGACCGATCTTGAGTGGGGAACCGTCGATAACAGAGCATGAGCTCCAACCACAAGATCAGCTTCTGATATTCGCTTCTGACGGACTATGGGAGCAGATGAGTAACCAAGAAGCCGTTGACATCGTTCAAAACCACCCACGAAACGTGCGCTAGACCCACTTCTTTTTTTCTTTTTCTGTTTCAGTAAAAAACCTATTACAAAACCAAATATTGACTCTGTCCCTTGCTGTGGGAATGAGTGCAGGGGATTGCAAGGAGACTTGTGAAGATGGCACTGCAAGCGGCGGCAAAGAAAAGAGAGATGAGATACTCTGATCTGAAGAAGATAGAGAGAGGCGTGAGGAGGCATTTCCACGATGACATCACTGTGGTCGTCATCTTCCTTGATACCAATGTAGTGAGCTCTGCCAAAGGACCCTCTCTTTCTATCCGAGGCGGCGGTATGACTTTCCCCAAGAAACTCTAAAGCTACTACTACACTTTTAGGTTTCATCTTTTGTAGTTATGGAAAAAAAGTCACTCTTGTTTGGTATAAGAATGTAAAATTGTAACGTGAAAGCCACACACTACTGACGTTTGGAAACTCATTCCAGTAATTATTAATTGTTATTTTATTCAGCAAACTTTGTGTAATGATGTAATTGTTGTTGATGATGAATGAATCTAGGCCTTTCTTCTGTCGTATATTTGTATTGCATAGTTCACACTATACAGAGAAGTATTTGATAATCATTTACATTCTAAATATGTGAAAGAAGCCAAGAATCAGTAAATATGTGTAGTATTATACTACATGACAAGAGATCATCCATCAAATTACCTTTGTCCTCGTTTCGTTTCAGGTCCAATTTTTCTCTTTTTCTTAGGCTTTTTTTAATTCTCCTTAGCACTTGGCTTTCAGTTGATAACATGCTTGACGTTTTTCTGATTCAAATGATTTCTAATGCAATCCACTACTGCCCGTCTTCTTACTGTATAATATCTATACTTTTTATATGTGTTCGTCTGGAATTTTCAAATTTGGTGATCTTCACTTGCTGATCTTGAAGCTTATAGGTGTTGAGCTTCATGTTCTGTAAACAACTAGTGAATCCAAGGTTGGTTTCCGAACATCTCTCATGTTGGTGACTGCTTGCTTCCCATTGTTGTTGATATTAAGCTACTCAATGGTAACAAAACCATAAGGTGAAATATCCGGAAACAGTAAAAGAAAGAATGAAGCATGTTGATAATGTGTACAGTTAAGGGGGTTTGATATATTTTCCAAGTCCAGAAAATATACAATTGGGTAGAGAGATAACGTGTGTTGTGCATTAATTTATGGCACTGGTGGACCGGAGTCTTAATGTAGCTATAGAGAAGTAAATAGTTCTTGCCTCCCACTAGAGCAAAAAAAAAGGATTTGGTTTTTACAATGCGACATTAAAACTTGGATCTTTCTCTTGAGAATCTTCAATGGAGAGAGAGAGAGAGAGAGAGAGAGAGAGAGAGAGAGATGGGTCATTAGGGTTCATAACTGGCTTGAGGTTGTAAAAAGCAGAAAGAGAGAGGGCCTAAAAGAAAAGCAGTAAGACCATTAATGGTTGCAGGCAGGCCAGTGTCCCCTTCTTCTGCGAGATTCCCTCAAAATTTATTATAGAGCATCTTCGATGTTCTTTAACTTCTTCCTCAAAATCTTTTTTTTAAAAAATCTTTTTTGTTTTGAACCTCAAGAAGGAAAGACAGAGGAGGAGACAAAGGAGTATAGGTTCACATTGCATAGCCAGTTACGTTTTGAACGATGGATATGTAATGAAAGTTACAATAAGTAGAGAGAGAGAGAGAAGAGGGATTTAAGGTGACCCAGCTTTTGTGCTTTGGTAGTAGATGTGGTTTTAATGCTCCATACCTTCCATTTCCTTCTCTCATGCCCTAATTTAATTCCCTCTCTCCTTTATATCTCCCCACAGACATTCTCACTTTACCCTCACACTTCCCCTCACACGTCTTTCTTCTTTTTTCATTTACAGGCTTCCTTTCAATCTGCACTTTAGCACGAAAGAGTCCCTTTGATATTGGCCTGGTTCATTCAGATCTTCTCGACCACACCACCACACGCACATATAATCTAGATATCTGATTGAGCCGCGCCAATATCCCAGTGCTCTCTCGTCTCTCTGTTTCTGTTTTCGACTCTGTTTCTCCTACATCTACCTATATGGAGTTTTGCTTCTTGATGGTTTTTTTTACATATATAGGTGATGTAAACTCCATACTTTTAAGGTTAACTGATCTTTCTTCATCAGCTTTCTTACCAAGTATAATAAATCTTTTATACTGCTTGCAATGGGTTTTGCTTCATATAATCTATGGATCCTTTTAAAATGCAAATTTGTGGAGACAAATATCGTTATTTTTCATCAAAACTTGAGAGGGAATGTGTCAGCTAGACATTTCTTGTTTATCAGTACAAATGCAGGGTGTTAGACGAGTTAACTAGTACATATACAAAACCACAGAGCGGTATTTGAAAGGACAATGAGATGTTATGTAGAAGATGTCACAATCACAAGAAACAGGGCAAATTAAGGAATTAATGGGAGAGAATCTGACGAGCACGAACCCTAACCTGCAAGCGAGCAAGAGCATGCATACAATGTAAAGCAATTCGAGCTTGTCTCCTCACAAGCACTCCTCTCGCCACCGCCTGAAGCTTCACTAGACTTTTCAGCGCTCTAAACGCTCTCCTTCCCTAGCACATTTTTACAATGGTCAACTTTTCAGCTGTTCTTGAAAATTGCAGAGATCATCTATAAAAATGCATGTGTTTTTATTTTTTTTACCAGGTGGCCTCTGAAGAAAGCTTGGATTTTAATGGCGGCAATGTCTTCTTTGGTGGTTTCTGGGGTTGAGCGGATGATGGTGATCCTGCTGGGAGATCGCCGGAGAAGTTTCCTCCGTACAACGCCAAACAATCTTCTGGAGTTGGCCATATTTTTGTGGAAAGCCTTGTCTCTGCTTTGGTTTTGGTTTTAAAGAGAAACGTGGAGAATGAAACGTAAAATGTAAGTAAAAATTAGTGAAGGCGGTGGCTTTAAGGGAAGGAGATGATGTGCTCTCCATTTTTATTTCGCTGATATCCTAACGAACGAACGTGCTCGCATGCTCTTTTTCTTTCTAGTTTCTACTTGATTTTGTTTTCTTTTGTTTATGAGATTACTTTTGCTTTTTGAAGACAGAAGAGTCTTTGCCCTTTTTACATTGATATTTTGACTTGAGAGTTTTATACTAAAAAGTCTAAAACTTACAACACTGTTAATTGTTCACATTTTACTTCTGACTCTTCTGGTGCTTTATTATTATACAAGACATATATGTAGAGACTTTTTACATATGATGTTGTCGCATTACGTTCAGCCTAACATTCTAACTAACTAGTTTTGTAGGCTAATCAAAAGAATCTTAACTTTTCTCGATTAAATTCCACAAATGTCATCATTCCTCTCGAAAATGAAATCCAAATCGTTCATATCATCGTACGTACGTGTGTGACTCTAGAGGAGGCCTAACTTGTTCACCTTCATGCTAAAAAAGAAAGCAAACACATCAGTAGGTTAAGTATAAACATTTCAATGCATATGTTATAAAATGGGCCTAAATTTTGAGACAATTTACAATTCTTCCATTAATAAACCCTTAAAGCCCATAAATTCTCCAATTAAAACATGGGCCTAAATTTTGCAAAAGAGACCCAACCAAACTCTGTCTTCCCTATTTTGATTTCCTTCTTTTACACATCCATTGTCTTGTTGCAATGGCCAACAAACTAATCTCTACTCTGTCGATTCTCTCTACAACTACAAGTCTACAAGATTGCATTTGTTTAAAGATCTTCTTTTTGTCTTCGTGGGCGATTCTCTCTGTATCTCTCTCTCCCAATGTTTGCCTGAGAGAGTCAACCATGGGCGTTTGCTGCCCTTTCCTTCGACCCTGGGATCGAGCGCGGGACCGATTTCTCATCAACCTTCCTTGTCTCTCTGATCCTGGTTACCACTCCTCACCCTTTTAACCCTAGTGTTGATGTTATCGTCTACGTCTCAATTTCCCCTTTTTGAATCCCTTGTTGAGATTTGATTTAGGTTCTGATTCACTAACTAAAATTGTTTGCTTTTGCTATTTTCCACGACCACTTACCAGTTCGAAGATCTTCACTGCTTCTGAAATTGGCACTAGTAGCGCTACACCTTATCTTCATCTGCTTTCTGTTCGTTTGCGATGCAGAATTTATTGAGAAAACTAAGCGAGATCCATGGTAATTGCTCATCTTTCTGCCTTATTTAATCACATCTATACTCTAAAGAGCTTACCTTGTTGCTACTGTTTCTTCTCTCTAACAGGTACATGGCCTCTTATTTCCTGTTGTTTTCTGCCACACTTGTGCAGTATTTTGTGACTTCTGGCTCTTCACCTGGGTAAACTAGCTATCCATGCCTACTTGTGTTGTGTGTGTGTGTTTCATTTTTCATTCTGCAATTGAAAACCATACCGTACTTTTCTTTCAGGTATGTTATTGATGCAATGAGGGATGTTTGCGAGACAAATGCATTGTACAGAAACGTGCCTACGAACTCAATGTAAATACTTGTTATTTCGTTGTTGTTTTCGCTAAATCTTTACGGAATTTGATGGAACGAACAAGTGATGGAATTGCATTCTGCTTAACTTGTGTCTGTCTCACTGTTGTGTTTATACTTCTATTATGTCTGTTATTTAAGCGAAGACAACATGCTTCCAGAAAAAGTGGGAGCGTAGTTGTTACTGTGGAAGGAGAACCAGCCTCAAGTGCCAGAAGGACTCCAACTTCCTGGGGGAAGATGGTTCTGGACTTGTACCCTCCAGGAACATCCTTAAGGTACGTACATATGAACTTTAATCAAAGCTTTCCTACTGTGTGAATCTTGAAAGAATCAGCTTATATCTGGGTAAACTATTATTAGTAGGAAGGAGTGTACTGAATTGTTTCTTTTATAACCTGCAGAAATTTGACATGCGGCTATTGTCATGTGGAGCAGGTAACATTTGGATTTTGTATGATTTAAATCGGCCACTGTAGTTGTTGAACTTGTTTTTACCGTGTTTGTTCAAGTTTTCCCTCCCTAAATCTTTCTATCGAAACGTGTGGTACTTTGCAGCCTCCACGAGCCAAACATTGTCATGATTGTGATCGATGTGTTCTTCAGTTTGATCATCACTGTGTTTGGCTGGGAACATGTGTAGGCCAGAAAAACCATTGTAAATTCTGGTAAGCCTGCGAAAGCTGAACTCGTACTGTTACATTGTCCAGTAGCGGTAGAGATAACAAAGCTAGATTGTTGTAATTAAGTTTGATATTATGCATCAAAATTTAGTTTTAGACCCCATAAACGCGTTTCCACCATATCAGGTGGTACATCTGTGAAGAGACAATTCTATGCATCTGGACACTCGTCATGTACATTGACTACATGAGCAACGTAGCAAAGCCTTGGTATAATACTTTTTCATCTCCCTCTCGTGTTTTGGCCAATTTCTTAGCAGCTCCAGTTCATTGAAACAAGAATTTCAAATGGAAATGTGAACAGGTGGAAGAATGCAGTTATCATACTACTGCTTGTTATATTAGTGATCTCCTTGATATTTGTGCTGCTTCTATTGCTTTTCCACAGGTGAGTATTCAACATTTCGTGATATTTTCCGCAGTCTCATAATTTTTTTTTGGGTCTAATTCCGTCCATTTCAATTTCCAAACTGATTTCCTGCAGCTATCTCATTCTAACGAATCAAAGCACTTATGAACTGGTGAGACGAAGACGTATTCCGTACATGAGGTACTCAACCCGTCTTCTATCACCTAGTAATAATACTATCAGGTTGTTTAAAAAAACATAAAAAGAGAAACTTTGGTTCTTCGAGTGACTTTATGGAGAACTCTATTTCTTTTTCCAAATGTAAATGTGTCAGTTGATCGGTTTGTTTGTGCGAGGTATTAGTTGTTTATGTAATAATAGAGCTTTTGGGGTTTGTAGGAATATTCCGGAACGAGTGCATCCTTTTAGCAGAGGAATTAAGAGGAATCTATACAACGTCTGTTGCGGCAACTATAATCTAGACTCACTGCCCACTGCTTTTGAACTCGAGGATAGATCAAGACCCTTCACTTGCTTAGATATGTTGAAATGTCGCTGCTGCTAAGTTTTTGTTTTTGTTTTTATACAACTATCTCTATTAGTGTCATTTAATCTATGAAGGTAACATGTTTTCTCTAAAACATCTGATCAACAGACACATGTAATCTAGTGAATGGATTTATTATATATGCAAAGAGAGTATGTTTAAAAGAGAAACTCTAGCTTGGATCATACGCCTGTACAAGCTCTCAAGCGACTCCTCCAGATCTTCAACTACAACATCTACGTTATCCAAGCTGGTGATCAAAGACTTGATTCGGTCCTTCTTTATCTCTTTCGTAAAGCAGAATCTTCGTAGTTCTTCGTCCATCATATGGAACTCGTTTATGTGTCCGTTCTGAACTTGACCATTAGTGGTAGCGTTCTTGATCACCAGTTTGGTGACCAAAGCCCATCTGGAAGGTCCGGGCTTTGGTACAGATGTGGATAAGGACAACAAGACTGTCCTAAAGGAATGGCATGTTTGGGAACAAACTTGTCGGAGCAGTGTGATCAAAGGATGAGTTGACCCGGGGGAGGAGTTATCGGTTTGTTTGAGCAACAAGAGTAGCTTAGCGAGGTCCTTATGAACCGCTTTCCTAGAGCGGATAAAGGCTTTGACATGGCAGCGGATGGTAGAATCTCCACCGTGTCTCCTCCGTCTGAAAGCAGAACGGAGGTCTCGGAGGCAGTCCTTGATGCGGCAAGTAATGTCTCTTAGCTTGGAACACAAGTCAAGGTGTACAAGGGAGAGATCAAGAAGGTGGGTGAAGAAGGAGTGATGAGGGAGAAGTGATGAAGCTGGTGAGTCGTTGAAGAGATGAGAGACGGAGTCGTAGAGATGAGAGAGAAGCGAGAGGCTGTTATCGTTATCTGTAGGAAGCTTGTCGAGAAGTTGCTGAATGTGGTTGAGGCCATTTGAGTGTAGCCGAGCTGGTAAGCTACAAGAACGGGCGTGGTAGGAGGCAGCCATTGATGATGGGTTTTGAGATAGAGAAAGCTTTAGCTAGAAAGAAGCTGAAGTTGAATATATATATATAGAGGGAGAGAGAGAGAGATAGGTCAAATGAAATAGGATTTAGACTTGTGAATGTAAAAGCCACGTGAAGGGAGCAATGTTCATTTGTTCCATCAAAGCCCCCACTTATTGTTATTTTTATGCCTCTCTCAACTAATTTTGATCTCGACGTATATATACCTAATTAGCTAACTTCATAACTACCTAATTAGCCCACTTAGATCTATTAATTAGGCGAGAAGAATCAAAACAAAGATATGTCGTCTAGCATGATCTCCTCAACTTTGGGTATTGATAAACACCGTCATGCATATGGTTATATCATATATTGATTGTAATTACTTAATTAGTGAGCATATATGATCTCTCATATATGTGTAATCAAAGGAATAATTAGAACTGATAATGATCTGATATAAGAAATGAAGCTGCTGGTTGGATAATACTATATATGGGACCGTGTGCACGAGTGTCTTGTTGAAAACTTCTAGAGGAAACGATACTAATTAATAATCTCAATCTCAATCACAATCACACCGCTTTCTTTTTTTTCTCGACTAATTTGAATTCATGAACGTGACTTGTCATGATGATCAAAATACAGCCTGCAGCTGAATCTCTCACCTCTTGGGATTAGATATTCAAATTGTCAAAAATATCTATCCCAAGTATCCTAACTATTAGGCTTTTCATCTTTATGAGAAAAAAAGAAGCTTTTCGACCCGTGCTTAATTTGGAGATGTAACTTTTTTTTCTTTTCTTGGATGTGCAACTTACATGGATTTGAGATATTTCATTACTTTTATAAACAAGGAGATATTTTTTTGTTTGAACCTTAAAACAAAGAGATATTTCATTTGAGATATTTGTTCGATCACATGCATATGCATGTATGAAAAACACAAATTAAGTTGTTGGTTTTAACTTTTACGTATCCAATGAATCTCTCTTCTGTTTACGTATTTAACCTATAATAACCAATCCAACAAACTACTATATATAGAAGAAGTTTTTTTCCTTCTTTTATTAATTAAACATATTAGAAGAAGTTAGAAAATCTAACATAAAACATATAGACGAAGTTGATATTAAGGATAATCTAACATGATAAACTTATTATAAGGAAGTATGTGAAGTTTAGGTATTGCGACGATAGACAATAAAATAGTTGGGCCATGTGAAGTCACGTGACTCTTAGATGGACCCTCCGATACATAAAAATGGGCAACTATTAACATTACACTTGTTTTTTTTTTTTTCATTTTTCATTTTTTGTGTTTGGTTTTTGTCATTTTGTGTAATAAATGTGCCACCCAATTGCCATAATTGGTGAGCCATTGCACCCATCACCTCACCTCTATTGCCGCCTCTCCATAACTCTCTCTGTTCTGTCTCTTCCTTTCTTCCCTCACTTCAATAAAAGATGAACAATATAATATCATAATGTTATTATAGAGAGTTATAAAAGGTATGAAGTAGCCTTATGCTTTTGTTCATCCACCCATGTTTTCTCTATGTATTGGGTTATACAAAACAAAAAAACAGTTTTTGCTCCCATTATGATAAACATCAATTTAGACATCTATTACTCCTTATAAAAGTTCACTATTACTCCTTATTAAAAAAACTACTAAAAATTCACTATTACTCCTTATTAATCGTTTTGTATCAATTTCAATTTCGTTCCTAGAAATTAAACTTATCTAATATATTACTAAAAGGTACAATGAAACTTGATATACATTATCATATATATGAAAATATTAAACGTAATGTATAACGAAACCTATGAAATATAATATCTATTGTATTGAAACTTGTTAGCTGTTTAGATTTATTATTAGTTATCGCTTATAACTTATACATGCATCCTTTTAGGGAAAACAATAATGCAAACCAGGCTATACAAAAAAAAAAAAAAAACTCGTTTAATTATGATTTTGAAATAAAATCTATTAGTTATTTATAGATATGTATTATTGTCTAATGATTACTTAAGTGGAGTATTCTATACAATTGGAATGGGGTCGGCATCTTAGCAAACTTGAACTGTTGCATGTGTCGATGTGTGGGGACAAGAGGAATCAAAGATCAACGGCCTCTCTCTCTCCTTTTTATTCATTATTAAGATATTAGCGATTAACGATAGATATGTCCGGGTAATAGTGGCCTAGGGATTTGAGGGGTCGGGGTCTCTTGGCCTGCAATTGTCGAGGTCTCAGGTTCGAGTGTTCTTGGGAATACTTTCACCATTTTCTGAACATCCATACGGATATGAACTCATTCTTTAGGGCCTATTTGAATATCCGGAGAGAGGGTCTATCCGTGGGTTGCACCTTCTCCTATCCGTGGGTTGCACCTTCGTGGGCTGTATCTCTGTGGGGTGCACCTCCGTGGACTGCACTTCTCCCAGAAAATTAGTCGGACTTCGGCTCGGATTTATCTATGAATTATCCAAAAAAAAATATATATATATAGATCTAGATGTTTGGTGATGTCAAACTTTAATTTTTTAAAAAGTAATGTGCACGATTGAAGAGACTTTCCACCAATGGTAGACTGGCACATCATCATTTTGCCATGAAAACACTCGTAATTGTACGGACACAAATCTTACAAACTCCTTATTGTACCGTCCCAAACTTTGCCCTGTTGAGAGGCTTTTCTTGGTTACTAAGAAGCGTTTGATTTATGTAGCTATCATGCATTACCGATCTAGAATTTCAAAAATCCATTAATTTCTTCAGTGTAAGAATCTGTATGTATTTGTATATATGTTTTGTGTACAATTAGAGACTAATTAACTAACTAAACAAACAAAATAGGAGTGTGTTGTAAGAATGTTGAGCAAAGAAACTCTATATTGAACAAGAGACTTGAAAAGAGAATCAAGTGAAGCTTCAAGTCCCTCCGTTCTCTCTTCTAATATCTCCAACGTCTTCCTCGCTTCCTTGGAGTTATCCCCATCTGAACGTAGAACCAAATCCAAATTCTGCAACTCGCTCATTATTGACGACGATGATCGACCACCAGCAATAAGCTTAGAGACGAATTTTATCGTACATGTATTTGTCTTCATCGCCGGAGTAGTCGATAGAAACATGAAAAGGGATCGGAAGACGGAGACGGCCAACGCGGTGGTCTCAGAGCCTTCCAACTTCTTGAGGCCAAGAAGAAGCTTGTTGGTTTCTTTCTTGACTTTCTTCCTGAAGGAAAAGTACTCTTTGATATGGACATGCATGGATTTGCCTTTTCTTCTAAGTGCAGACTGAAGGTTGAGGAGATGCTCTCTGAGGGTGAGGATTAGGTTTCTCGCTGCGTCACAAGAGTCTAGTAACGTGGCTGACACGTCAAGAGTATGCTCGGCTTGACTGATGGGAAGAGAGTGATTGAGTTGGTGGAGAGAATGGTAAAGCTCAGCGAGATTGAGTAATGAGATTTGAAGAGGTTGAGAATCAGAAGATGAGTTTTGGCAAATCTGAAGTTGAGAGATTGAAGCTTGAAACTTAGCAGAAGGAGGGTGTATTCTTGATGGTAGACTTATAGATCTAATAGGCATATGGAGATGGGTTTCAGGAAATGCCATGTTTCTTGATTCTGCTGAAGAAAAGAAAGAAGTAGAAGTTGGGTATATATATGAGTGTGGGCATGTGCGATAAACATGGGATATTTTATTAGTTATATAATATGTACAGTGAATGTTTAGCTAAGCCACGACGCACATGGAGGCTTTGAATGCTCTGTTTTGAACGTGAAACCGAATTAAGAGGACCAGAGCTAGAGAGAGCCATAACTTAATGTTGCCTTTGTGATTCCCATTTGATCAGCCGGAGAGAGTGGGATTGTCAGAAGAAGGAGACATGGAAACATTTGTCGCAGACCATTTCAGATTTTAACCTTTGGTTCATGGGCAACTTCCCGAGACGGTCGGAAGAAGATTGTCGCAAACAATATCAACGTTATTTTATATAGGAATATCCTAATTACTAATTAGGATTATACAACTGTTACCTACTTTATTAATGTTGATTAATGTTTTGTGACTTTTGCCCCCTGATTCACCCAATCAAAAAACGTCTTATTATAAGGTTAAAAAATAAAATAAAAATCAACTGAATGCCTCAAGGCTGTCATCAGATTCATGATCAACTACTGGAGGCATTGTTGAGTGAGAGACAGGATTATGAATTGAGATAATGGTCTGTCTCTGTTACTAGAGCTATGGCTATATGACAGATTTGTTTATTTAGAAAAAGGGATTATGGATTGAGACTCGTATGTATACGAATACGATTAGCGCTAGATCACGGGACGATTTAATGTACGGGGGAATCTTAAAAGTGGTACGTTTCAGACAAAAGATCTTCATGGATTTTGTTACATTGAACCTCGTCTCAAAGTGCTGTTGAAGAATATATATTTAATAATTGAAATGTGTTTTTATCTGGTTTAGCAAGATTATTAGAGGTGAACCGGATGATTTCGAGTGGTTTAGTTCGGGTCAGAGGCTAAGGAAGAAGTCTCCGGTTTGATAGAGGAGAGACACTTTATCAAATTTTATCTTAAGAGTTAGGAGCATACTTCATACTTGAAAGGTTATACATGTCTAAAATCCTTGACTAATTGAATTTATCTTCACCCCACGTTCTACACGTCTAGGATGTCTGAATCGACATTTATAAAAAATGACAATATAGATTATTTTGTCAAGATTGTCACTAACCTTAGCAATCTTGGAGTGAAAGAAAAATTCTGATGAAGTTCAAGCTATTCTACTTTTAAGTTCACTTCCATTGAAAGAAACTCTCAAGTATGGGAGAGAATCACTCACTCGTGAAGAAGAGTTTGGAGCAACACGATCTAAGGAGATGAAGTTTACTGAAACAGGATAAATCAAATTATAGGTTTACTACAAAGAGGTAGAACTGAGACTAGCTAGAGATGATCCTAAGAACATCTAGATCTTGTTTAAAGGTTATCACACTATGGAAGCTCAAGAAGTTGGTTATGTTAAGCATGACACACATGGAGGAACAGTTAAAATCATGAATAATGTTAGGTTATGCTCACTATCATGTGCAAGTGAGCATTAATTACTTCATAATTTCTTAGACTCCTCTAATTAATAACGGTTTTGATCATTATCATGTGCAAGTGGGGATGTTGGTTTAAAATTTGGTTTGCGTCCTTGATTTGACACCATAACGAACATGTAGTTATGAGAAGTTTGATAATTCGGATAATTCTATAGATAGTAAAACCATTATTAAGAGAAACTTATTTGAGAAATCAAACGGCAAGACATTTAAACGTTCATCATCGACCTTTCCGTCCAATATCCAACGAATTTCAAACCAATTTCATCGCTAAACCGGATTAAGGTATATGTGTTGTGATTTAACATTTATGCATTGAAATGTTTTACAGTTATATTATTAAGAAACGCCTAATTTAATGGTTGATTAGGATTTATGAGGGATGTTCAATGTTTTTGTCCCCTGATTCACCCCAAGCAAAGAAAATTTATTAGAAGGTTTAACTCGATTGTGAGTGCTTCAAGGCTGGCATTGTTTATTTATGGAAGCATTGTTGATAGAGAGACAAGATTGTGAGTTAAGATAATGGCGTGTTTCCTTTACAAGAGCTACGACTCTATATGATAAAGTTGTTTATTTAGAGAAAAAAACAAAACAAAAAGATCATATATGTACGGGGAATCTTAAAAGTGGTACGTTTCAGACAAAAGATCTTCATGGAATTTGATACATTGAACCTCGTCTTCAAGTCAATCTATGCTTCTTCTTCTCTGCATGTACTACTGATTCAAATCACGGCCTGATAATGTAAGCCCAAAACGTAACTATAAACATATTGGGCCTTTTGGGAATATAGTCAAAGCCCAAGAATGAGGACTATGACTCACGTATGACGTACCTCGGATTCAAAGATTCTTCAAGTCAAAGATAGTTTTCTGAGCTTGCAACATCAATCAAAACGGTGTTTCTCTTGGAGTTGTTCACCATTTTCCACAAACCCAATCCTTTCTCCAATGGCTCTGTTCTTCTTCTCCTCACGTTTCCTCTTCTTCTCCATCACCATCCCCTTTCTCGTCTCTATCGCTCTCTACCGACTCGACACCTTCGACCCAGCTCCGCTTCCTTCCGATGCACTAGCCTACTCCACTAACTCCATCCCGCCGCTTCTCAACGACAGATTTCTCACCGGCGCCGAGTTTATCGGCGTCGGTCTTCTCATTAGCCCCGAGGATATCGCCTATCACCGAGACTCGGGTCTCATCTATACTGGCTGTGTAGATGGATGGGTGAAACGAGTCAAGATCCCCGAGTCAGCTAATGACTCACTCGTAGAGGATTGGGTCAATACCGGTGGTAGACCACTCGGTATCGCTTTCGGACTCCACGGCGAGGTCATCGTTGCAGACGCATACAAGGTTCGGTGTGTTTGTGATTTTTCGAATCAAAATTTTTGAAAATCTCAGGTTACAGTTGATGATTTGTGTGTGTGTGTATATAGGGGTTGTTGAATATAAGCAATGACGGGAAGAAGACGGAGTTATTGACGGATGAAGCGGAAGGAGTGAGATTTAAGCTCACCGATGCAGTCGCCGTTGGAGATAAAGGCGTTTTGTATTTCACAGACGCTTCTTACAAATACAATCTCCATCAATTCGCCTTTGACTTCTTGGAAGGCAAACCCCATGGCCGACTCATGAGCTTTGACCCCACCACGCGAACCACACGTGTCCTCCTCAGAGACCTCTACTTCGCTAATGGCGTCTCTATGTCTCCCGATCAAACCCATCTCGTCTTCTGCGAAACCTCCTTGTAATCTCTCTCTCTCTCTCTCATATCATCTCTGTGCATTGAATTGAATCATCATCTCAAGTTGTTTTCTTGTTGTTCTCAGAAGAAGATGCAGCAAGTATTACATCAACGAGGAGCGTGTGGAGGTATTTATTCAAGGCTTACCCGGTTATCCAGATAACATCCGGTACGATGGAGATGGACATTACTGGATTGCAATGCCTTCGGTACTTTTGACAAATTGAAATCTTTTAACTTTATGATTGAGTTTTTGGTATCATCTTCTTTGCTAACTGTTTTCCAAAACAGGGAGTAACAACGTTGTGGAAGGTCTCGTTTAGATACCCTTTCTTGAGGAAACTCAGAGGCATGGCGGCTAAGTACGGCTACGAACCCATGTTTATGGAGAATGCTGGCGTTTTGCAGGTTGATTTGGTTGGGAAGCCCATCGCATTGTACCATGATCATAAAATATCTCACATAACCACCGGAGTCAAGATTGGGAATTATCTCTATTGTGGGAGTCTATTGCATTCCCACATTATCCGGCTCGATCTCCTGAAATATCCTGCACACTAGAAGAGGCTTTTAAGGATTTACATTTACTATCATTTCACTGCCACACAATGTAAACACATCGTCCGTAAGAACGAAGATGATGATGATAGGATCTTTCTCTCTCAAATATTAGTAGCATGAAACATTGATTCCAAAACATACAAGGTGTAAGACATACTCTTACATGGAAATGATAAGCACATACTCCTACATACAAAATGATAAGGACCACACTAGTACCGTTGTACCATAAATCAATCCACTCATAAGTTATTGTTCTCTCTGTTTTCTTGCTATATGTTTTGTTCACTTTTGGTTCTAAGAGGAAGAATTTGTTTGATTTTGATACATTTACGTTTGATAGATTTGCAAAGAGGAAGTTGGATGTAAGAAGAATTTTGTTTACATAAGAGGAATTTTGTTTTCTTGAGCCATTGTTGTGGTCTCTGTCTTGAGAAAAAATTGGAGTTTTCATTGAATTAAAGAAATTACAAAATCACAATAATCTATTTATTATGACCAATGGACAGTCCATTTGAACATAATCTTTAATGGTCATGTTCTTTAATGATCATGGTCTTTAATGGTCATGATCCTTACTATTTATCCACAATCAAAATAGTTCTTAATGGACATGCCCAAATGGGGTTTGGACAGACCATTTTGACATCCCTAGTCATAACCAATTTGATCATGTAGATGATGACTTTCTGGCTCATGTGTCTAGAACCGGTTCCATTTTGTTTGGGATCGATTATACCCGTTTAAATTTATTAGACTTTGATGCCTGTAAAGTTTCATAAGCTTTCGAATCAATTGGTGGAGTGGTGATTTTGTATAATTATTGTCAAGAAGAGAAGTGATTGGATCAAATTTTACCTTCTGCTACTCATCCCATGATTTTACTTAAAGGAATAACAAGATGTGAAATATCAAACGCAAGATCACGGGACGATGTAATGTCCGGCGAAATATTAAAATTTGTACGTTTCAGTTTCTGAAAAAATATATTTGATGGAATACATTCAAGTATTCAACCTTGGGCATAAAAACCGACTCGAGAACCCACACCAAACCGACCTGAAAAACGCGGTTCGATTTGGATTCGGTTCTTCAAAATAACCCGAATGGTTCTCTACATATTTGATTTGGTTTTCGGTTGGGGTCGTTTTTATCCGAGAGGCGAGAACCATTAGGGTCCCCGAATAGCCCGAAAAACATGACCTATGTTTTTCAATTTTCGTATATTGAATGTTTAATAATCGATTTTGCCCTAATCCCCTTTTTGCAATTCCCCATTTTTCGAAATCCAGACACTCATTTTTTTCATTTTAAGTGTAAATACACATATTTTTTAGTTTATATGTACATCTAGATGAGTTCCCACATGATACGCGGGTAAAATATAAATTATATTAGATTTTTAAATTGATAATTCACGTAAATATGACACATATAATTAGATTTTAAATTAAGACTCATGTTTAATTATCTAGAAATTATGTTTTGTTATTCACAATTAAGAAAATTTGAAATTGATTCATATTACCCATAAACATGCTAAACATTCCCTCTATATGAATGAGAGGGTTCAAAAATAAATTTCAAATCTTAATTTCCTTTTTTGTTATTTTGTCTTATAAGAAAATTTATATTATTACATTATTATTTTCCATTTTTAACACATGTCGTGATCTCGTGAGTTGCAATCTTAATTTCCGTTTTTATTTTTTTCATTTTATTCAGATTATTACTTTGACACATGTCGCGATCTTGATTAACAATGACACATGTCATGATCTCGTAAGTAAGAATTATCTTACGTGTCACGCTATTTTTTCTCTTACTTTTTTTTATTAGTTACTATTTAAATAAAATACATTTTATTTTTCTTTTTTTGTTATTTTATCTTATAGAAAAGTTTATATTATTACATTGTTATTTTTTATTTTTACACATGTCACGATCTTAACAAACGGTTATTAATCTAATTTTATATATTATGAATCTTATATAAATTTTATAGTATAATTTTTTAATTTTATTTTGTAGTTTTTATTTTTTCTCTATTAGTTTCTATTCAAATAAAACATAATGCATTTTTCATTTTTGTTATTTTGTCTTATATTATTGCATTGTTATTTTCCGGTTTTTTTACACGTCACAATCTCATGAGTTAGAATCTTAATTTTCGTTTTTATTTTTTCTTTTTATTCAGATTATTAATTTGACATATGTCGCGATCTTAATTAACAACGACACATGTCACTATCTCATGAGTGAAAATTTTTCTACGTGTCACGTTCACGTTGAGAGATCCAACTTTATATAATACTAGATGAGTTTCCGCTTATACACGCGGATTGTTTTTTAAAGTTGATTGCTTAAATTTACCATGATTGGCGTTTGTTGATATAGACCGATCATTTCCCGACTCGAAATCGTTTGCTTCCAATTATGTGAAATTCTTTTTATTTAGGGTGAACAAATGATATGAAGCCATTTAAAGGACTACATGAGAACGCAAAACATACTAATCAATTTTTTTGACATTCTACCTTCTCTTTGGAAAAGAAAAAGAAAAAACCGAGAAAATCTTTATAACATTCGAAAACATATTTGGATTGTTATGTATATTTTTGTTTACCTAAATTTAATTAAAAATTTAGAATATGAGACTAAAGAAGAGGTGCTGCGCATGGATGTATTACATAAATTTTTTCCGAACTCTTTGTACATTTTGTTTTTTTTTGATAATTTTGTACATTTCATTTATGAGTACATTTGAACGATAAACACCACCCATTAGCATATTTATTACACAGTTGAAACATCCTTTTTCTATCATAAACAACAAAGAACACACTTACAAAATGAGTTCTTAATTTGGTCATCGAAGCCCAAGAATCTTGTGCGAATTCTATTGTCAACATAATTTTCTTTGCATCTGTCTCAAACCCAATGCTAATGAAGTCCAAATGTTTCATACAATTGAGAGCCATTTTAGGTTTTGCACTTCATCATGAAAAGGAGTACACCATACCATAGCATAATTTCCTTCATTCATCCACCCCATGATTGCTAATACACACATACCCACAAAAGCCGAGTCTTTCATACCCGACTTGGAACTTATACCAATACACATACCCAAATTTAGCCGAATCTTTATCTTATTCCTTGTGATCTCTCCAAATTAGTTTCTACCTCATCAAATCCAACCAATCTCACTCACACTTAATCTAATCTTTGGATTTTTATTTCAGATTAGAAAATAACAAAGTCTATAGCAACAATAGTTTACTCTTTTTCCCCTAAAAAACACAGAAGACATTAGAAATTTTTTGGAGCAAATTAATGACTAAGAAAATAATTGAGCAGCTGTCATATACTAATAGAAATTAACATTAATAAATTAGAAAGAGGGAAATACCATAAAACAATTCATGCATTACGAAGTAATTGAGCAATGCCATATTCAGTATTTAATCTTCACCACTACAAGATATCAAACAAATATTAACACATACATAACAGTTACTTCAAATGAAAAGTGAAGTAGAAGAAGAGACATAGTTTGTTGGTTTATCTCATGTAACAAACTAAACTCAATTCCAAAGGTTATAAAACGTAGCATAAGCATGTAGACATCTAAACATGTGCAATCTAGCACTTGCAATTCATGGTTGCTTATAGCTTAATATTTGGGAAACAAATAACATATATTTGAGAAAAATAAAAAATACAGAAGAGAACAATTCACTTTTTGTGAGAGCCTCGATATCCAAAGTTGGTTAGGAGACTATTTGAGAGTACTATACCCAATTCTCTTAAAGGTAAAAAAGATGGTGATGTTATTGATTTGAGGTCATAAACGCAACTTTGAGATCATGATTCTGCATTTTTATATGAAGTGAACTGCAAAAGAAAATACGTTGAGTAGTCGATCCTATCCCAAATTCGCTTACGACCATTTTCCAATTGTCTGAATCTATGCTGCGACAACAAACACATAATTGTTTATGCATTGTAAGTTAGAGAATGTGTGAAGTTGATAAGAGACATGTCATGTGCTTATATACCATAGCTAAATCTGGAAACATTGGAGCACATGAGCTGTTTTTAGCCATAATGACTTTGATGGAGCTCAGGGTATAGTCACGACACGTGCAAAGCTCTTTGTTTCTTTCTCAGATGAATTGGATTAAACTTAACCAAATTATATTTTTTTAGGTTTGGAAAATTGGACACTACCAGTATAAGAAGAGATAGACGTGAAACAAATGAAAGAAAAATAGAAAACAAATTACAAATAAATCAGTGAAATCTTATATTGGAATTTTGCCAACCTGTTGACTGATCTATTAATATACCAAGATAATCAAAAGAAGATTGGGAATGAGTTAAACTATTAAATGGGTTATTGTCTACAACTTGGAATCAACAGCCTTCGTAATAGAAATGACTTCATTAGATGAAAACAAAATGAAAGACGAAACTGATAGTGAATAAGGAAAAGGAAGCTTAAAAGATTCGACTACAAACACAGAGATGAAGTGGAGAAGATGAGTCTTCGTTAAGATGAGAAAATAAATACAAATTTGACCTAATCAATATGAAGGAGCCGAAGAGGCATGATGACTTGATATCAAGATTGTAATGTGTATCTTTTCGCATTAATGTTTTTTTCTTCACAAAGTGTAATTGTAAAAGTTTTTTCTTCAAAGCTGATGTGTCATGGAGAGAAGTGATGATGTGTCATCCCCTTATGAGACAAAGTGTAGGATGTGATCCGCGCTACGCGCGGGCGTTGTAAACAATTTTTCTAAACAGTTTTTATTGTCTAATGTTATTTTATTTTTTGAATGTGGTAATTAATTGAATTGTCTCTATCAGCTTAAAATATGTGTATTTTTTATTTTTTGGTTTATTTTCTTAATTTCTTAAATTTATGATCTTACATGTATTTGTTTACTGGATATTACATATTTTTACTTATTTTTTTCCTTTGTTGGTCAATTTCATGCAATTAGTTGGTTTTTTTGAAGAGAAGATCTTAATAATTTAAAGTTTTCTTTGCATAAATTTTGTTTTTTTTTTTAAACTAAAACATATTTGTTGAAACCCTTGTATAATACGTTTTCCTTTAATATTTAGGAATTTAGGAATTTGGGCTACTTTTAAAAAATTTAGTTTTAAGATAATTTTCTATTTTTTTTAAATATGTTGGATGTATAGATGCGCGAACGTGGTCCACATTTTTTTTAATTTTGTTTTGTTTGTGTAATATTATTTTATTTTATTGGTTTTGGATTTAACGGAACTGTTTCTAACAATTTAATATTGGGTGGTTCCTTATTTTATTTTATTTTCCATTTTCATATTATTTTTAATCATGTTTTTTTAACATCATTCTTTTTAATCGTGTTTAATATTGGATTCTAATCCTTTTTATTGCGTGAAATATGTTGTGTGTTTCTTAACTATATTATTTTTAAATTTTTGCAACACCGATTTTCATATTTATCAGGCACAATATGCTTTTGTTATGGGGTTAGCCCATTACATCAATCATTAGCAATCTATCAAGCTGAGTAAACTATACCCATTACAATCATTAACAATCCATCAAGATGACATAGGGTCTTTATGGGAGAAATTCAAAAATTGGATTGTTAATGATTACATCAAACATACCTAAATCTCTATGGAAGAAATTCAAAAATCGGCACTGTTTCAACCCCCCCCCCCCAAAGTAATTGAGAAGTTCGTTATTCTCGCTGTCGTCATCGTAGGGTTATATTGACGGCAGTCGGAGAAATTCCCTCTTGATTGTCTAACTAATCACAGACCAATGACATCATTTGTTGATTGTTGGTGGTTAGGAACGTGACATGCGGAAATGAGATGATAGAAGAGGCGGATGTGACCCTAGAACTTAAAATTGAAATAATAAGATATGGTTTGCACTCTCTCCTCTACAACGATTGATCTTTCTTAATGGGTCTATTATGTATATTTCGAAATTTTTGTTTTAAATTTGGTTTTTTTTGTGATTATTTTATTTTATGTGTGTGTGTTTTTTTGTTTTTGTTTTAATATTTATTGTTTAGGTGGAGGGTGAGGTGACATCGTGAGAAGAGATCAAAGTTAACTTTATATATATAAAAGATAATTCAACCTCGTCTTAATGTCAAATCCATGTTTCTTCTTCTCTGTATGTAGTGATTCAAAACAGGGCCTGGTGATGTAGGGCCCAAATCATAATCATATTGGACTGATGGAAAGCCCAAATCATAACCAGTGAATGGTTACGTTACGTAATACGTACCACGGAGCAAAGGATTCAAAGATTCATCTGTGATTGCAACATCAATCAAAACGTGTCTCTCTTTTATTTATCACACCGAAATTTGGAGTTGTTCACCATTTTCCACAAACCCAATCCTTTCTCCGATGGCTCTGTTCTTCTTCTCCTCACGTTTTCTCATCTTCTCCACCATCATCCCATTCCTCGCTTCTATCGCTCTCTACCGACTCGACACCTTCGACCCAGCTCCGCTTCCTTCCGATGCATTAGCCTACTCCACTAACTCCATCCCGCCGCTTCTCAACGACATATTTTTCACCGGCGCCGAGTTTATCGGCGTCGGCCATCTCAATAGCCCCGAGGATATCGCCTATCACCGAGACTCGGGTCTCATCTATACTGGCTGTGTAGATGGATGGGTGAAACGAGTCAAGATCACCGAGTCAGCTAATGACTCACTCGTAGAGGATTGGGTCAATACCGGTGGTAGACCACTCGGTATCGCTTTCGGACTCCACGGCGAGGTCATCGTTGCAGACGCATACAAGGTTCGGTGTGTTTGTGATTTTTCGAATCAAAATTTTTGAAAATCTCAGGTTAAAGTTGATGATTTGTGTGTGTATATAGGGGTTGTTGAACATAAGCAATGACGGGAAGAAGACGGAATTACTGACGGATGAAGCGGAAGGAGTGAGATTCAAGCTCACCGATGCAGTCGCCGTAGGAGATAACGGCGTTTTGTATTTCACAGATGCTTCTTACAAATACAATTTCCATCAAGCCGCCTTTGACTTCTTGGAAGGCAAACCACATGGCCGACTCATGAGCTTTGACCCCACCACACGAACCACACGTGTCCTCCTCAGAGACCTCTACTTCGCCAATGGCGTCTCTATGTCTCCCGATCAAACCCATCTCGTCTTCTGCGAAACCACAGTGTCCTCGTTCTCTTTCTTAGCTCTATGTCTGTCTGTGCATTGAATTGAGTCATCATCTCAAGTTGTCTTGTTGTTGTTCTCAGAAGAAGATGTAGCAAGTATTATATCAATGGAGGGCGTGTGGAGGTATTCATTCAAGACTTACCCGGTTATCCAGATAACATCCGGTACGACGGAGATGGACATTACTGGATTGCAATGCCTTGGGTACTTTTTTGACAAAATGAAATCACTTTGTATCATGTTTTTGAGCTTACTGTTAAAAAGATGTTCGTTGTGAATACACAATACAGGGAGTAACAACGTTGTGGAAGCTCTCGATGAAGTACCCTTTCTTGAGGAAACTCGCAGCTATGGCGGCTAAGTACGGCTACGAACCCATGTTTATGGAGAATGCTGGCGTTTTGCAGGTTGATTTGGATGGGAATCGCATCGCATTGTACCATGACCGTAAAATATCTCACATAACCACTGGAGTCAAGATTGGAAAATATCTCTATTGTGGGAGTCTATTGCATTCCCACATTATCCGGCTCGATCTCCTGAAATATCCTGCACACTAGAAGAGGCTTTTGAGGATTTACTATCATTTCACAATGTAAACCCATCGTCCCTGAGAATGATGATAGGCTCCTTTTTGGCTCATGGATCTAACTATATTAAATTTCATAAGCTTTCAAATGAAAATGATGGATTGTTAAGAAGAGTGTTTAAATTTCATCATCACATGAATCTAATTAAAAGGTTGTCTAGCTGGCTTTGAATCATACGTGGTGTGGTGGTCGCCCACTAAAAAAAAAAATAAAAAAAAATACTTGATCCAACGAAATCATCTCACGTTCGTTCTACGCATTCCATATTTCAATTTTTCTCATAATTCGCCATCTCTCTTCTCCGACGTTTCCCGGCGAATAAGCTTCAGATCTCCTCTTTCCTCGCTCAGGTGATCTTCTTCTATTTTCTCCTTCCATCATCTTCCTTTGCTTTCCCCTACGATTTGTGAATTCCTGTTGTTGATTTTAGTATGGAGGCAGGCGATTCTCGGAACAAATTGCATTCCCGTTTACGTTTATGGGAATTTCCCGATCAGTATATCATCGAGCCAGCTGATGGTTCAGGCGCTCCCTGTTTGGATATTAGTCGTGTTGATGCCTCCATTAAGCTCATCGGTTCCGTCTTCTGCCCCCAACGTTTCTTCTTTCTTTGCTTTTACTGGGAAACAAAATAAATAATGGTTGCTGTCTCTCATCCTCATTCCTTCTGTTCAGATCAAGTCGCTGAATGCAATTCCTTGCGTGTCCCTAAAATCCATTCCATTTTTGGTGTGGTTGGGATGTTGAAGCTCCTGGCAGGTTTAGAAACAATCATCTATCATATGGATCAGTACTGTTTATATTCTTTTGCGTATGCTGTAGGTCTTTATGATTTGTTTTCCCTTTAGATCTGGAACCTATCTTCGAGTTTGATTAGATTGCAATATTCTTCCAATTCAGGATCATACTTGGTGGTTGTGACAGAGACTGAACGTGTTGGGTCGTTTCTGGGCCATCCTATTTTCAAAATTACATCGCTCAAGGTTCTTCCTTGTGATCACTCACTTAAAAACTCGCCTGAAGAACAGGTAAAACCGATTCTCTGTTGGAATATATTAGCAGTAATGATGGATCTCAGCTCCCAAAGCATTGTACCACTTCTGGCAGAAAAAGATGGAGACTGAGTTCTCCAAGCTGCTAAGTGTCGCAGAAAAGACCACTGGTCTCTATTTCTCATATGAAGTTAACTTAACACTGAGGTAAACGGTTTTATTTCTTCCTTATGGTGCATTCTGCTTACACATTGATGTTGACAATTAGGTGTGTTGTAGTGTCCTAAGACATGCACTAAACAATTTTATCTGAAACTATCTGACATGCCATCTCAGAAAAGATTCTGTTGTTATTTTCTTTTAGTTTGATCTTTCGTTTTGTAATTTCAGCTCACAACGCTTGCATGATTTGGGTGCTGAGTCTAAGTCGCTTCCTCTGTGGAGACAGGTGGCCATATTGTTACTTTTGTGAAATTGATCAAACTTCCTTATAAACATTAATTAATCTTTCCTTGTTGCTTGTTTGTGACAGAACTTGAAAATAACTTCTTTTGGTGCTGTGTCCTTTTTTACAGGCTGAGCCGAGGTTTCTTTGGAACAATTACATGTTGGAAGTTCTTATCGATAATAAAGTGAGTGTATTCCTGAAGTTCTTTGAATTTTTCACAGCCACTTGTTTTTCCTACTTGCAGAATATCTTACCTTTTTTTTCTTATGTTTGCAGCTTGATCAGTTCTTGCTTCCAGTAATTCAAGGGAATATCCTTTTTTTATCAGTTGTTTCACTCCCTTTTCTTCTATTTACTCTACATGGCCTCGTTTTAATATTGAATGAATCTTTCCTTAACCCTTAATCACGTTTTAATAGTTTTGAATCAGCCATTGGAAAAGATATTGCTGACATTACTCTGATTGCAAGAAGATGCACTAGGAGAAATGGTACATATTTCTCTGTGCTAAATTTTACCCGTGATACTTCGATTTCAAGTTGTTCGAGGGTAACAGTCCAGAAGAATGGGCAAGTTTCAATAGGTTCTATTGCAGTAATGTCTAGCGTTAATGTGTAAGTAGGTTATTGGGATGTCAGTCATTTGTTTGACTACTAGATAACTAAATCAAGGAAATCAATAGAACTGTTGGGACTTGTTTTTAGATTGGGAAAGCACGATTGTTAGCACCTTAACATCAATTGAACTTATATCTTTTAGATGGATAGGAGACATATATGTCCTCGCCTGCAGGAAATTCAGATGACGAGTATTGTGTTGTGATTGTGTCTTCCCCCTTATCTTGGATCATTTACAAGGTACGCGTATGTGGCGAAGGGGAGCTGATCCTGATGGCTACGTTGCTAATTTTGTGGAGACGGAGCAAATTGTTCAGATGAATGGATATTCGTCATCATTTGTTCAGGTGTTGTTTTCACATGCTCTCTTATCGTGAATTCCCTTATGCTGCAAATCTTTGATCATTTATATATATATATATACCATTCACATGCTTTCTCTTTGCATACAACTTTTCTCAAGACTGAATTATCAATGATTTAATTCTTGATGTTATTTTACCTTCTACGTTTATAGGTCAGAGGTTCCATGCCTTTTATGTGGGATCAAGTTGTAGATCTGACTTACAAGCCCAAGTTTGAGATTGTCCAGCCTGAAGAAGCTGTGAGTACTAATTTCTTAATTAAATGGTTGCTATTTTAGCTCTTTACTTCTTTTAAGTAACTTGCATTGGGTGCTTCTCTTGCAGACACGGACAGCTGAGCGTCACTTTTTAGACCTAAGCAAAAAATATGGATCAGTTTTGGCAGTTGATCTTGTTAATAAGGTACATATTCTTTCAAATTGACATGAATATTTGTGGAGTAATGCGACTCAAGATGTGGTACACATCATGTTTGCGAGCTCTTCTTGATCTTTAAATGAAGTACAATGCATAGATCTACTTTAATTTTATATTCCTCAATCAGCATGGCGGCGAGGGGCGTTTATGTGAGAAGTATGCTAGTGTTATGCAGCACATTACTGGGGATGAAATAAGGTAGTTATCTATTGTCTAATATGCTTCTTAGATCGTTTATACCTTATTGTCTTCAACTCATTAAAGAAGGTGCCTTATCCTGTAGATACCTGCACTTTGATTTCCATCGCATCTGTGGGCATATACATTTTGAGCGCTTATCAATTCTGTACGAGCAGATTGAGGGTTTTCTTGAACACAATGGGTATGAATTTCATTGGACATTTCTAGTTACATAATCTCGAATATGAATAATTGTCAAAATGGCATGTCATTTTGCATTCTCTTAATTGCACAGGTACTTTCTGTTAAATGAAAAGGGTGAGAAAATGAAGGAGCAGCTTGGTGTTGTCCGAACAAACTGCATAGATTGCTTAGACCGTACAAATGTCACCCAGGTTAGTCATAATAATTGATTATGCTGCTCTTACCTCATTGGCCTTTGCTCATCCATGCCGCATACTTTCTGCCAAATGCAGAGCATGATCGGTCGAAAGATGCTAGAACTTCAACTCAAAAGGATCGGTGTTTTTGGCGCTGAAGAAACCATAAGCTCGCATCTGAATTTTGACGAACGCTATAAAATATGTCAGTCTCTTATCTTTGTAGCATATCTGATATTGCAGTACTTAGATGTAAAATTCTGAAGTTTTGCTCATGCACTTTCGCCTTTCAGTATGGGCTAATCATGGTGATGACGTCAGCATTCAGTACTCTGGTACTCCTGCACTTAAAGGAGATTTCGTCAGGTACCTTTTCCATATGTTTAATCTCGGGTCTGAATATGTCCTGCTTATAAGGAAATATGCAGTAATTTAAGAAGGGAGGGTTTTGTAGATTTACTTTACAAGCCATCTAATGTGTCTCTAACTTAACTGGCTCAATTCTAGGTATGGGCATCGGACTGCCAAAGGTGTCCTTAAAGATGGTTGGAGCTCCCTCGTACGCTATTACCTGAATAACTTTGCTGATGGAACTAAGCAGGTCGGTGGCTTTTCATTCTCAGTAACTATACTTTGTATAATATAATAATGTTCAGTTGTAATAATACTTAGAACTGTGTGCGACTACGCGTCGTATCACTTACCCCTAAGACTGGAACGTGTCCTGACTCTATTTAATTTTTGCTGTGTGCAAAAGGATGCGATTGATCTCCTGCAAGGGCACTATATAGTTGCTGTGAGCCGAGACATGGCTCCTGTGCCTCGAAAGGGAGGCCTAGAGGCTATAGCCGTAAGCATTCATCAATTAAGATTAAAACTATTCCCATTCCACTTTCTCAGTATATGAAGAATCCTAGTCTAACAAAAAAGTGATTTGATTTCTCAGAACTTCCCAGTGGCATTGGCGGTGGTTCTGATCAGTTTCTGGTTTGCAACGATGTCTCTGAAACAAGGTATGAATCTGATCTTTCTTTTGCGGTATGGTTAGAATTTTCTTTCAAACTTGATCTAAAACCGTGTAAAATGCTGAGCAGCTGGGAGTGATTATAAGCATAAGCACTTGTTCTTCTCGTTCCTGTGGACGGGCATCTGTGTGGGCGTCGTAGCACTGGTTAGGGCCAATGGCCGGATCTTCTGCAACCGGCCCCGTCTGCACAAGCCCAGAGGCTGATCCATTTTTTCTCCACTGGGGGTGACCATTGTGATCACTAAGACATGGGGCTCAAGTCAGAGCCAAAAGTTTTCTCCTTTTGTTTTTTTATTGTATCAAAGTTGGACCTTGTGACGCCATCTAGAGGCAATTGTCTCAGGTGGGGGATCCCTTACGATTTCATATTCCCACAGCCATCAATGACTCGATTCAATTACAATTACACATCTTTCTTCATTTTCATTCTATGATTACTCAGGCTATAATATTATTAAATTTTGATTTACAGAAATTATAATAACTTGCAAACTTATAATTATATAACCGATTTTGACTTGCATTGACATAAAATATTTTAAAAATATTATTTTAACCCACAAAATCCACAAGTTGTGGTATATACATATATTTTTGTTTCATTTATATATTTTATGCAAGTATATACATTTTAAGTTGTTTTTTTCTCTAAATTTACTCTTTTTCCGACTTATAAATTTAGTTATATTATAGTAAAAATAGACATACATTTAAAAAACCATATATAAATTATATATTATTTATAACATAATAATTAGAAATATATAACTATTATACATAATATCACAAATTTTAAACGGACATAAACGGACCACACTAATTTTAACGGATCTAAACGGACGAACCTAAACAGGTCCAGAAAATAAACAGGCTTAAACGGGTTGGGCCTAAACAGGCCGGACCCGCATGTTTTAACATCTCTAACTAATGGCCTGATTCTTTGTCCAAGAGTGGTTGGTCTATAGCACAAAGATCAAAGACGTTTTTTTTTGTTTTTTTTTCGTTTTTGCCGCCAAACTGTGCTCCTTGGCGACTTGGACCTATTTTCAAATTTTAATTCGTTCGAGATTCTGAACCGCAAAGAGAGCGAACGCTAGCTGATATCTGTTGAGGTACTATCTTTTTCGACTAGGCTGTATCTTGATATTTGGTTTTAGGCTAAAAGCTAGAGGGAGGAAAGCAGGAACCGTTCCAGGCCTCCTAGTTCAGGAAGCAGTTCAATGAAAGCAAACCCAGGCAAGAATGGTTGCTGTGAGAGGGAGAGGTGAGAGTTGCTTCAATTGTGTGAAATGGTCATGTCTCATGTGCAAGACTAATTTGGTATTTGTGACAATTTTATAAGATGAGGAGATAGTTTGCTTGATCTCAGCAAACAAAGGTTTTAACCGTTCAAGACTGATCATTTTCAAACCAAATATTAAATAATTTAGATATGGTAAGATCTACAGTAAAAGAATGAGTAAACTTCCTTACAAAAAGAATAATGTAATCAAAACTTGGAAAACCAGAGAAAAAAGCACACAAATTTGGAATCTCTGAGCTTCCTGTCAAAATAAATAATAAAGCAAGTCTCTTGTTACATTTTCCAGCTTTGCTCAGTTCCTTCACAAATCATTCAAAACACCTTTGAGGAGATCCAATCCCTCAGCAGAGATGCTCCTCCTCTTATGCGACTTAGGTATCTCAATCCGAGGAGGTGGTTCCGGCGAGAAACAGACAACCACTACAGTAAGATTATCGAAGCTGTTGCGTTGGAGGGCTTCCTTGACCAGAGCTTCAGAGCATCTCTCAGGGTCATTATGCTGCATCAGCTCCCTCCTCACCATTGTGACTGCACACTGGCTACTCATCACATCCCAGAGTCCATCACAGCCCATTATGAGAAACTCATCTTCCTCCGTCAGCACAACCTCCTCCAGCTCAGGCTCGCAGCTGAGCGGGCAGAGTGACCCTTTGGTTCCCTTAATGTGCCAATCTCCTAGAGCTCGAGCCACAGAGAGCTGTCCGTTAAGGTAGCCATCGTAGATGACACCTCCGAGCTTCTCAATGCGTAGGCGCTCGGAGGTGCAGTTGGGTTTGTGGTCCTTGGATAGCTCAATGGCTCTGCCACGTTTACCGAGCACGGCTCTGGAGTCGCCAGCGTTTGCAATGAGCATGGTCTTGTCCAAGATGAGGGCAGTGAGTGCGGTTGTGCCAGAGGATCTGTCGAGAGAGGAAGCATCAGCCAAAGCATGATCCGTCTTCACAAAGGCACTCCTTGTTGCCTTCTTCGTGCTGCTTGGGAAATGTTTGTCTTCCGTCACAAGCTTCAGAATGTTCTTCTTCGTGAACGATGCAGCATCAACACCTCCGTGTCCATCAAACACCTTCATAACAACAACACTTTTTTTTGTAAAACGGAGAGTATATGATCAGAAAGATCTCAACAAATTTCGAACACTTTATATATATATATACCCCATAGAAAGCTCCAGTGGATGATCCAATATGCTCCGTGAGATCATCCACGCAGATGAATTCGTCTTCCATCGACCGCTTTGGCCCTTTATCCGACCAACTTCCAGATCTGAACACAGGCTGGAATGTGGAGTTTACTCCTTCCGGTGACTTTTCACCAAACCTCTCGTCTCCTTCCTGCGCCATTTCATTTCACAATGTAAATTGAATTGCTCACAAAAAAACCCCATTGATTAGGTAAAGATCGAGAGGATTCAAGTCCGATCTAGCTACATTTTCGTGATCGCGCAATCACAATCAAAGAGAAACGGGAAAGAAAAAAAAGCAAAGAAGACTTGAACCAACGGAATCGATCAACCAAGCAGTGCTATTGCAATGGCGCATTGCAGAGAGATTCCTTGGAGGCTTTCCAGAGGAAGCGAGGTGCGCCATTTTGTCATCTCCGAACTCCAAATTGTTAATCATCGGCGAAACTTCCGTCACCGGGGCCATTTCCAGATTCCGATCAGCTTTCTTTTGCTCAGAATCATCTCTCTCTTTGTATATATTAAAAATAGCTTCCTCCTTCTTATTTTACTCACCAATTAGCTCTCTGGCTGCCACGTGTGCTTCCGATTTCCAACTTGAATATTAAAATTAATTCTTTTTTTTTTTTTCGCCGTCTCCTTCCCCTTCCCTTGTTAACACAGATCAAGTGTACACAGAGGAAGCTTGAGCGAAAAATGAAGGTTTTGTCTGTGTTTTACCCTTAAAAAACCCCATTTCTTGGCGTCGGCATGATCAGCGTTTGAATCAATTTCCAAAACCCTAATGGCAATATCATTTGGTACACTTTCAATTTTAATCGCTTCTCCGTTTTTTTATTATTTCTAATTAACAGAGGATAATAAGATTGTGATGTCGTGAATCTGGCTTGAGAGTTTTTGTTTTTGTTTTTGAGCACTAACTCGAAGGCGCAAAAGCTGAGATTTTTCCAGTGTCTTCAAGTCTGAGTGGTGTTTTTGGTAAAAGGAGCATCTTGATTTGATGTGGAAGTAATCATATGAGGAAGAGAGTGGGTTGGGGAAAGATATGAGAGTTGATGGATCCACTGAGACACAACGATATGAGAGTTGAATCTTTCACAAAGGATCTCCACTTTCTAGATGGGCACTCAGTCAGAAAGCGACAGGTCTCTTCCTTGCAAAATTCCAGTGCTTTTCAGTTTTGTTTATGTTTGGCTTTGTAGTGGTGGTGGTCATTTCAGTGACTCTATAACTTGACCTTCCTCTCTCTTTACTTTCTGAAGCAGGAATCTGCTGAAAATTGAGAAGATGAAGTGGCTTCTGCTTTTGCTCATCCTCTGCGATGCAGTTCCTCTACAAGGACTCACCACAAATGTCTCTGCGAGACCCCAACTTGTGAACATCGGCTCGGTTTTCACATTCAATTCTCTCATTGGGAGAGTCATCAAAACTGCCATGGAAGCCGCTGTTGAAGACGTGAATGCCAACCCCAGCGTTCTTAACAACACCCAACTCAGGATCATCATGCATGACACAAAGTTCAATGGATTCATGAGCATCATGGAACGTAAGTTAGACTGCTCTGTGATTGTTGGGATGATCATTATGTGTTTTACTCTGTGGAAGTTCAGTTGTTTCGTTTTTCTGTTTTGTGTATGGATATCAAAGCTGATTCATTTTTCTGTCGTGGATGATTCCGTTATCTACTTTTGTTTCTAATACTACAACATGTAAGTATCCTCATGCCCATATTACCGACTGATTGGTTTTGTTTCACATTGAAAGCTCTGCGGTTCATGGAGTCTGAGACAGTGGCCATAATAGGGCCTCAGAGATCAACATCCGCCCGTGTTGTAGCTCATGTTGCAGCAGAACTAAAGATTCCTATACTATCCTTCACTGCCACAGACCCTGCCATGTCTCCTCTGCAATTCCCTTTCTTCATCAGAACTTCACAAAATGATCTCTTTCAGATGGCCGCCATAGCAGACATTGTTCACTTCTATGGTTGGAGAGAGGTGATAGCAATATACGGGGATGATGATTATGGCCGAAGTGGGGTAGCTGCCTTGGGAGACAAGCTAGCGGAGAAGCGCTGCAGAATCTCATACAAAGCAGCTTTGCCCCCCGAACCTACCAGAGAGAACATCACTAACTTGCTGATTAAGGTAGCTTTGAGTGAGTCACGGATCATTGTTGTTCACGCTTCTTTCATCTGGGGCCTAGAGGTGTTCAATGTGGCGCAGTATCTTGGTATGATGAACATTGGTTACGTGTGGATTGCCACTAACTGGCTTTCTACTATCATAGATACAGACTCACCTCTTCCCTTGGACACAATAAATAACATTCAAGGGGTCATTGCACTGCACCTGTACACTCCTAACTCTGTCATGAAGAAGAACTTCGTTCAAAGGTGGCATAACTTAACTCATGTTGGACTGAGCACTTATGGACTGTATGCTTATGACACTGTCTGGCTGCTTGCTCATGCCATTGATGATTTCTTCCACAAAGGTGGAAACGTTTCTTTTTCGAAGAATCCGATTATATCTGAGCTTAGGGGTGGAAACTTGCACCTTGATGCTCTGAAAGTCTTTGATGGAGGAAATACATTTCTTGAGAGCATCTTACAGGTTGATAGAATTGGCTTAACCGGTAGGATGAAGTTTACTAGGGACAGAAACCTTGTGAATCCAGCATTTGATGTGCTTAATGTCATTGGGACTGGTTACAGGACCATTGGTTACTGGTATAATCATCTAGGCTTGTCTGTGATGCAGCCTGACGAGCTGGATAACACATCTTTTTCGGGACACAAGCTTCATAGTGTTGTCTGGCCAGGACAGACAACACAAAATCCCCGTGGATGGGTGTTCTCTAACAATGGAAGGCATTTGAGGATTGGAGTTCCAAATCGTTACAGATTCGAAGAGGTTGTCTCAGTTCAAAGCAACGGGATCATCACTGGCTTCTGTGTTGATGTCTTCGTTGCCGCTCTCAGCTTATTACCTTATGCAGTCCCGTTTGAGCTTGTAGCTTTCGGGAATGGTCATGACAATCCAAGTAACTCTGAGCTAGTGCGCTTGATAACAGCTGGGGTGAGTATATATATAAGCGCTCTGGTAGAATCTGTTATGATGATGGCTCTGTATGATGACATGTATTGGAGCTCAAACATTTTTTACACAGGTCTACGACGCAGGTGTTGGTGATATCACCATCATAACAGAGAGAACCAAAATGGCAGATTTTACTCAGCCGTATGTGGAGTCAGGGCTAGTTGTGGTGGCTCCTGTTCGGAAGTTGGGTTCTAGTGCTATGGCGTTCTTGAGGCCGTTCACTCCCAAAATGTGGCTTATTGCAGCTTCCTCTTTCCTCATAGTCGGTGCAGTCATTTGGTTTCTGGAGCACAAACACAACGACGAGTTTCGAGGCCCTCCTCGTAGACAAGTCATCACTACTTTCTGGTGAAAACAGAATAAGCTCAAACTGGATGGACTCAATTCAAAACACACTACAAAGTTTTTCAGGTCTTTTCTCTGAAATATTTCGTTTGTTTTGCAGGTTCAGCTTTTCAACTCTTTTCTTCTCCCATAGTAAGTGTACCACTCCCTCTTCTTTCTTAGTTGTTTTGCATTTTTAAAACTGGCATAAGGTGTTCAATGTTTTCTGCTGAATTTATACAGGAGAGACTACCATCAGCAACCTTGGACGAATAGTGCTGCTAATATGGCTATTCGTAGTTCTCATAATCAACTCAAGTTATACTGCGAGCCTCACATCAATTCTCACAGTTCATCAGCTGTCTTCGCCAATCAAAGGCATAGAAACTTTGCAAACAAACAATGATCCTATTGGGTATCCACAAGGCTCTTTTGCCAGGGACTATCTGGTTAACGAGCTCAGGATCCATGAGTCAAGACTGGTCCCTCTTCGGTCTCCAGAGGAATATGAGAAGGCCTTGAGAGATGGTCCAGGAAAAGGTGGTGTTGCTGCTGTTGTTGATGAACGTGCTTACATAGAGCTTTTCCTTTCAAACCGATGTGAGTTTGGCATAGTTGGTCAAGAGTTCACAAAAAACGGATGGGGATTTGTGAGTATCGTTCTGAGTCTGTTGTCACTGAATCTAAACAACTTCCAACTGGTTTGATGACAAACAGTCGCCAGCAGAGTGTTTAGAACTAATAACGTTTTTCTATCCCACTGTTCAGGCATTCCCACGTAACTCGCCTTTGGCGGTTGACGTTTCAACGGCGATTCTGCAGCTATCAGAAAATGGAGATTTGCAGAGAATACGAGACAAATGGTTGCTAAGGAAAGCTTGCTCCTTGCAAGGCGCAGAGATAGAAGTGGACAGGCTGGAGCTTAAGAGCTTTTGGGGATTGTTTGTGGTGTGTGGACTGGCATGCGTTCTTTCTCTTGCAGTGTATACAGTGTTGATGATACGTCAGTTCGGACAACACTGTCCTGAAGAAGCAGAGGGTTCGATAAGGAGAAGAAGCTCACCATCCGCACGTATCCACTCCTTTTTCTCTTTTGTGAAAGAGAAAGAAGAAGACATCAAGGCTCGGTCCTCTAGAGAAAGGCAGCTTGAAGATAGCTAAAGTGTTTCAAGAGAAATTAAATGCACCAGAGAGACCTCATAATGGCTCTAGTATGTACTTATCCCTCTTTGTTGCTACACTTGAGATCAAACTCTCTTTGTATTTAATTTCATGGTGGTTTTGATTAATATCTCCGAAGAAGTGTAACAGAAAAACAAAAAGTCTGCTTCTCATCTCATGGTTACAAAAAGAAATATCTCACAATTTGCATCTACAGAATCAGGAATCCAAGAAAACCTCTATGTAGCCTGGGGAAGCATTATAGAAGCCCAAGCTAGTGGTATCGAATTGTTATTATTAACCTGTTCAACATACAGCAGGAAAGTTGAAAAGGGCAACATAGAAAAGAAAGTCAGCCATCAGAGAGAAACGAAGCTGCAACGTCTTGCTGTTTTGCACCGACAGAGAAGAACTCGGAGATAACTTCAAGGGGCATTCCCTTTGTCTCCGGTACCTTAAGATACACGAAAACCCACGCGACAGCGCAAACAAATGCGTAAATGCCAAAGACTCCCGCAAGGCCAAGGGACTTCAGCATGACGGGGAGAGTGTAAGTGACAATTATGTCACAGATCCAGAAAGTGAGAGCACAGATGGTGATGCAGAGGCCGCGCACAGATGTAGGGAAAATCTCTGAGCAGAGGATGTTTGGGATTGCTCCAAAACCCATCACGAAACAGCTTAGGTACACCATAACGCTAGCTGTTGATATCAATGCGTTTGCTGTGCCTCCAAGCTTCACCAAGCTTCCTACCACCAGCGTTACTAGCGACAGTATTAGAATGGGGATCGTGGAAAGCATCAGAGATCTGCAATCACACTTTCGTTCTGTTACATTTTTCACATTCAACTGAAAAAAAAGAGAAACAAAAGCAGAGAGAACTCACCTTCTTCCAGCTACATCCATTAACCTCATCGAAACAAGAATGCAGGGAAGCATCAAGAATGTGGTTAAGGCGCTTATGAGAAGCGATGCAGACTCTGCGCTTATTCCAAGGTTTTTCAAAAGACCCGACACGCCTGTTTCTTCCAATATTTGAGGTGTATAATACATCACTCCATTTATTCCTGCAAACTGCAAACATTCTTCCGTTCCTTTGTTTGCTTCCTTATGGTTGTGTGTTTTTACATTTTAGAGACTAAAAAATAACTATTACCTGTTGCAGTATCTGAAGCCCAACTCCAACTATCAACGCTCTCTTCACACCTGGTTCCCTCAGCTCCCTCCAGCCTGGACCAGCCTTAAACTCCTGTGGCAACATTGCAGTCTCGCCTTTAACTCCGGGAATCATCGAAGCATGGCTCACTAGTGCAGCAGCCTGAAAGTATCCATTCTCGTGATCAGGAACATCAGCTTCTGTGTGAAAGGAGAGAAGCGATCCACGTCGCGAAATACCAGTGTTGTTGGGGACGGTCTCCTCGTGAATATACATTCTCTGCAATCCTCCATTGACCCTCTTACCATCTGCACCAACCTTGTCGTTATACTTCCATGCCAACTGCCATCCACCACCTATGCTTGTAGCTGTCGCCGTCTCACCCACGTTTGCCATAAACAGGCTGCTCTGTCGCCTGTGCATGGTCCCAACTGTCCGCTGGTTGCATTCATCCGGCTCAGTGGTCTGCGGAGAAAGCAGAGGACTGTTCAAGTTTTCATCTTGGTCAGAGCTGTCTTCATTGTTCCTCTCAGGATCCCACTGAGAATCCTGCCTTCCCATCATTCCCAGTATACTTCCCATATTGGGGAAGATCATGCTGCGCGATGATGCGTTCATGCTCTCAGAAGGAAGTTTCTCATGAATGCTACCAAAGAGAGTGACAACTGGGTCGACAAGGGATGCGCCACGCTGTAACATGCTTCCATGTCGAGACGTCAATGCCAGAGAACTTTGTCCTTTCACTGGCTTAGCCATCCATGACTGTCCATCCTCTGGACCGTATAGTTTTATCTGATCTTTCCTCGGCAGTTCATGTCCGTTCTCGCTTTCCTCGTTGTCGGGTCCAATCACATATTCTTCTATTGACGTGTCTTTTCCCACCCCAAGCCCTTCAACCAACAGAGCAAGCTCGCCTAGATCACACCCGGAGTTAGTCTAAGTTCAAAGTCGATAATCTAGAGGTCTTAGAGTGTTCATCAAAGACAAACCTGAAACATCTTCTCTTCCACGGAGTCTCTGCAGAACCAGCCTAGCTTCATCCATCCGACCTTTGCTGACAAGCCACCTTGGAGATTCAGGCAAGAAGAAGGCCGCGAGTGCAAAGTAGAGAATGGAAGGGATTGACAAAACCCCGAGCATCAGCCTCCAGCTGGGCGACTCTTGAAGCGACATCCCAAACACAAGACAATACGATAGAAACATCCCACCGGATCCACAGAACTGCGGGAAAGTGTTGAGTAATCCTCTGATTTCAGAAGGTGCGGTTTCAGAGATGTAGATTGGGACAAGAGTGACAGCTAGACCGATCCCAAACCCATCAAGCAGCCTTGCGAAAAGGAGAACGTATACATTGGGAGACCAAAACATGACGATGCTACTCAGAAAATAGAGAAGAGAGGAGAGTACAAGCATGGAACGCCTTCCTACTCTGTCAGAGACAGGACCAGAGAAAGTTGTGATCAAAGTGGCTCCGATGAGAGACATTGCTACAATCAGCCCTTCTATCTTTGGTTCTTTCTCCAAATGAAATTCTTTCTTAATGTAAATTACAGCTCCTGCCACCAAGATAGATAGATACAGCATCAATCATTGTTTTCGTATAGTTCAATGTAAAACAAAAAGACAGAGAAAGAAAGAGAGACACCTGCAATGGTGGCATTGTCCCAACCCTGCAACATATTACCAATCGCAGCGGCCAAAGCAACAAGCACTACGCTCCTCATCTTTCTTAGCGATTTTACCTCCCACGATCAATAATCGAGTTGAAAAAACATCATATGCATGTTTCTTCTTCCTTCCAAAAAGAATACTTTAATGTCCTAGAATCACTAACCGAGAAAGAAAAGAGAGGAAAGGAAACTTAACAAAAGTTGATGGTTATTAATTACAGATGTCAAAGATGATTTGTGTTTTTGTTTCATCACAAAAATAGAAAAACAAGTGTTTAATCAGAAGCATGCAGAATTTGATAAGTGGTAATAATTAACGGTAGGAGAGAGATCAGAGATAAGGAAGTTGGTTTGGTCAAGAGGAGAAATAAAAGGGGAAGGTGACAACAAACTCTCGCTCTCTCCTTTGATCGCTTCTTCTGTGTGCGAAAATTACTACTCTCTATATCTTTTCTGTAATTTTCCAAATAGCAAAGTGTCATCTCAAAACCTTTATGAAGAGTTCTCCTCGTCTCATGACAATATGTCCCACTCTTTTAAAACTTATCTCCACATGTTGTTTTCTAAATATAGATGCATCATGCATCTCTCTTTACCACCCTAGCTACAACAACGTAGTAAATATATCTATTTATGGTGTGATTCCATCTAATTACAAAACTGTAATGAATAGACTATCTAAACTCTAGTAGTGGATACAATCTGTATCTTAAAATGAAGTTACTACTTTATACAAAAAAAAATAATAATATTGATATGATAAGAAAAATACAAATTATTGAGTTACAAATTAGGGTATTATAGAATACTGGGTGAATGCCCGAGCTACGCACGGGTGGTTGTCATAATTTTTTTTTTGTGTAAAAATTTCAACTTTTGTAAGTTGATTTTAATTTTGAAAGAATGGAACTCATAAGCAAGAAACAACAAATTGTGGGACCAAAACAAACTAATATAATGCTAATTATTTACATATTATTTAAGGATGGCGAAAAGAAAAGAGAAATTGATCAAAATAGCACTTTTTGAAAACTTTCTCACCAAACTAGCACCCTAATAAAAAAGCCTCATTTTTAGCATTCATTAAAGATTAAAGAGGCAAAAGACTATTTTAATTTGCCTATCTCCGGTTAACTGATTCGACCAGGCGAAGAACATCGTCAAGCTTGTTAATTTGCCTATCAACGGCGGAATCTCACCGGAGATTTGGTTGTTGTCGATCTCTAAATGCGTCAGCTTCGTGCAATTCGCTAGTTCTTTAGGGATTGTACCCGAAAGCTGGTTAACGCTGAGCTGAAGCTCCTGGAGATTCGGAAGGTTCCCGAAGCTTCTCGGGATGTTTCCGGTGAGGAGATTTTCCGTCAAATCGACGAGGAAAAGCTCCGGACAGTTTCCGAGCTCGAACGGGATTTTACCGACGCGATTGTTCTGCCACAAGAGAAGACTTTGAAGCTTCCTGAGACGCCCCAATGTCACCGGAATCGATCCAGAGATTGAGTTTTGGTACATGTAGAGGTTTTGAAGCTCCGTGCAGTTTCCAATGTCATCAGAGATTGGACCAGACGATAATTATTATTGGAATAATTCAATAATTATTCCGGTGACATTGGGGCGTGAATATCCCTTTCTACTCTCTTTCAGTTAATTATTTGAAAGGCCTTGTTCAACAGCTGAAAGGTTTCTAGTTCTTTCTTTTGATGCAGTATGTGATCTTTTGGTTGGCTGATTTTGCAAATGGCATGAGAGTTGAGATTTAGATTTAGATTTCCTCTTAGAGAAACTTATACGGACATATGTTAGTACCATGAGATAATCAGTGTATTGGAATGGGAAAGCGGAACCCTGCATATAAGTGTAGTTAGATGCCTGTATTGCCTCTGGATCAGTTCTTAAACTTTTCACTTACCACCAAAAGGGAAGGAAGATAGTAAGAATAGATATGATCTGTAGTTGACGTAGTGGAAGCTGATAGGATTATCATCAACTTCTTTCTCTTTCATTATAACTTACTGTGATGACTATTTATGATAAAGAAGGACCTGTGTCTTCAACATTGTTGGCATTATCAATTAAAAAGCTTGACATATTCTACATTTCCCTCGGATTACTTAACATGATATTTACGTATTTTGATATAGATATTGCCTTGCACTGCTCTGTGATAAAAATCATGAAAATTAACATAAACTGAAATTCGTTTTGTTGGCAATGAGGAAGAAGCAGAATCTAGGGTTATGTGGCATCGGTGAAGAAGAAGAGATGGAGAAGAAGAAGAAGCAGAAGTGTGAGAGAGAGAGTTAAGTGCGTTGGGATTGTGGAGCGAAGAACCCCATGGATTTGGTTTTTACATTCATTTATAGGAAACACAATATGTCAACACAATATGACAAATAATCGTTTTATGTTTACTTGAATGTTTAGTAAGTACAAATAATTCATCCTTAAACATGTAATATGAACTTTTGTGTCCATTCATACAATAACTTTTCATCATTTGAATCTTTCTTTATTTATTTGTGTAGACAAAACAACAACACATTTGTTCTGATGCTTCATTTACGAATGAAAATCAACAGAAAATATTGTTTTCTGTTTTTGTTCATTTCAGAAGACTTTCCGAAATATGTTATATATGTTCCTAAATACATTTCATTTTCAAGAAAGGATCAGTTTTCGTCATTTGAATCTTTCTTTATTTCTTTGTGTAGACAAAACAACAACACATTTGTTCTGATGCTTCATTTGCCAATGGAAATCAACAGGAAATATAGTTTTCTGTTTTTGTTCATTTCGGAAGACTTTCCGAAATACGTTATATATGTTCCTAAATACGTTTCATTTTCAAGAAAGGATCAGTTTCATCATTTGTTCATTTAGAAAGTCTTTCCGAAATACGTTATATATGTTCCTAAATACCATTCATTTTCAAGAAATTATCATTTTTCATCATTTGTTCATTTCAGAAAACTTTCCGAAATACGTTATATATGTTCATAAATACGATTCATTTTCAAGAAAGGATCAGTTTTCATCATTTTTCATCATTTAGGAAGTATTTCCGAAATACGTTATATATGTTCCTAAATACAATTCATTTTCAAGAAAGGATCAGTTTTCATCATTTGTTCATTTAGGAAGTCTTTCCGAAATATGTTATATATGTTCCTAAATACGTTTCATTTTCAAGAAAGGATCAGTTTTCATCATTTTTCATCATTTAGGAATCATTTAGGAAAGCTTTCCTAAATACGTTATATATGTTCCTAAATACGTTTCATTTCCATAAAGTATCATTTTTTATCATTTAGGAAGACTTTCCTAAATACGTTATACATGTTCCTAAATGGTTACTAAATACGTTTCATTTCCAGAAAGGATCATTTTTCATCATTTAGGAAGTCTTTTCGAAATACGTTATATATGTTCCTAAATACGATTCATTTTCAAGAAAGGATCAGTTTTCATCATTTGTTCATTTAGGAAGTCTTTCCGAAATATGTTATATATGTTCCTAAATACGTTTCATTTTCAAGAAAGTATCAGTTTTCATCATTTTTCATCATTTAGGAAAGCTTTCCTAAATACGTTATATATGTTCCTAAATACGATTCATTTTCAAGAAAGGATCAGTTTTCATCATTTGTTCATTTAGGAAGTCTTTCCGAAATATGTTATATATGGTCCTAAATACGTTTCATTTTCAAGAAAGTATCAGTTTTCATCATTTTTCATCATTTAGGAAAGTTTTCCTAAATACGTTATATATGTTCCTAAATACGATTCATTTTCAAGAAAGGATCAGTTTTCATCATTTGTTTATTTAGGAAGTCTTTCCGAAATATGTTATATATGTTCCTAAATACGTTTCATTTTCAAGAAAGTATCAGTTTTCATCATTTTTCATCATTTAGGAAAGCTTTCCTAAATATGTTATATATGTTCCTAAATACGATTCATTTTCAAGAAAGGATTAGTTTTCATCATTTGTTCATTTAGGAAGTCTTTCCGAAATATGTTATATATGTTCGTAAATACGTTTCATTTTCAAGAAAGGATCAGTTTTCATCATTTTTCATCATTTAGGAAAGCTTTCCTAAATACGTTATATATGTTCCTAAATACGATTCATTTTCAAGAAAGGATCAGTTTTCATCATTTGTTCATTTAGGAAGTCTTTCCGAAATATGTTATATATGTTCCTAAATACGATTCATTTTCAAGAAAGGATCAATTTTCATCATTTTTCATCATTTAGGAAAGCTTTCCTAAATACGTTATATATGTTCCTAAATACGATTCATTTTCAAGAAAGGATCAGTTTTCATCATTTGTTCATTTAGGAAGTCTTTCCGAAATATGTTATATATGTTCCTAAATACGTTTCATTTTCAAGAAAGGATCAGTTTTCATCATTTAGGAAAGCTTTCCTAAATACGTTATATATGTTCCTAAATACGATTCATTTTCAAGAAATGATCAGTTTTCATCATTTGTTCATTTAGGAAGTCTTTTCGAAATATGTTATATATGTTCCTAAATACGTTTCATTTTCAAGAAAGGATCAGTTTTCATCATTTTTCATCATTTTTCATCATTTAGGAATCATTTAGGAAAGATTCCCTAAAAGACTCGTTCACGGCCGTCGCCGGGAGACTTCCTAAAAGATAATCACTAAACACTAAACTATGAAAAGTAAATGTCAGATATTACACTGCAAGCTAAGATGGAAAATAAAACAAGTTTGCATGACCAGGGTAAGATGTTCTTAATTGCAAAGATGCGCACTTCGTGAAAATACAGAGTGTTTGCATCTGGATCCATCATGTGCCACACCAATCTCTTCATTAGCAAAGGCAGCTCCTGCACCTTCTGAAACATTCGAAAGATGGAGGGGTTTGTCAAGTCATAAAAAAGAGAAATATGACTCATTTACTGTCTAAGAAATGCACACCAAAAACATTGAAGTGAAGAAAACAAAATCATGATTCAAAGACATTACCTGAACAAAGCCGGTTAGACCTCCAACAAAGAGACAGTTATACCTACGGACCTTAGCAAGAACCTCTTTCACCTCTTGCTCCTGGCGCTGTTGCAAGGATGCTTCTGGTGAGAGCTTGGTGATATGCCGAACACACATGGGACACTTGCAAGGCCTAGATACTGCAGCATAGCTCCAGTACTGCAAGATGCAACTTCCTGTATATAATGCGGCAGCAGTAATCAGCAAACTTAATGATCATAAAAACTATTGACTACTAAAAAACGCTTCTTCCAATAATACCAACACTGGAACCCTAAATCAATTTTCAAACCCAACAAATGAGGTTCCTAATAGATATATCAGAAAAGCAATTTTAATAGAGAGTTACTAATCTTCCTCTAGCGAGCAGAAAGAAAAACGCAAGCGGGATACTTCAATGGCTCAGAGATTCATGAGAGGAAAAAAGAGAAGAAGAAATATCAAACACTAACCGCAATACCAATGGCCACAATTCCCTCGACACGGAACCGTAAAGGAACTGAAACAGATCGGGCAGCAATCATCATCTGGAGGCGTCTCGCTCTCTGTCTTCCTCTCTCCACGATTATCCGTTTCAATCTTCCTCTCCTCCGCCGTCAAGACTCCGTCAGCGAGCACGGCGGCGTTCGGCCCCTCCACCAGCTCGTTCGGATCAAGGTTTTCCGCCACCGCGGCGTTTACCTCCGGCAGTAAATCGTCGGTTGTTACCTCCATCTCCCTCAGGGGGTTTGCTTGCTGCTCCCTGTCTAGACTCTCTCCGTTTCGTCACTTTCTCGGAAGATTCCCATTTTACAAAATGAGTTAATTAGATTTCCAAATGCTTAGTGATTATCTTTTAGGGAATCTTCCGGCGACGGCCGTGAACGAGTCTCGTCATCTTCCTCCATGGATTAGTGAATAAAGCTATGGCGAGGATTGTCGGAGGCTCTGAAAAGGAGTAGTGACCAATAAGCGACGACGACGGCGGAGTTCTCCTTCTCTCTCAACACTCTAACCGTAATCACCACCAAATTTTTGCTGAGATTCGGGTTCATTCGTCCGTAATTACAGGCGCATTATCTGGCTGAGATTCGGGTCCATTCGCAGTTACCGGCTCGAAGTCTGATTCTCAGGGCCGAGAAGATCGAATTTCAGAGAACTGGAGGCTTGGAACGATGACCAAATGAGAAATAGAGAGAGTATTGTTTAATTAAAAAACAAATGCTATGTTTGTGATTTTCTTTTAATGAATGCTATGTTTGTGATTTTCACCATTGGGTGCTAAATTATTGAACTTTAAGTTTTTTGGTGCTATTTTGTAGAATTGCCCTAAAGAAAAATATAAAGAAAATAATCAATAAATAGATATTTCTGAAATTCTTTAAACTAAAGAAAATTACATTTTCTCTCTATTTTTTGCTCCGTTTTTAGAGTTTTTTTTTTTGGTACCTCACCACTATAATTCAGTTTCCTTACTATATTTACCTATTTTTGTTTCCATATACAAGTGTGGTTATTATTTTATAATTTTGTTTTTTACTTTGTTTTTTTTCTCTTAGTCGTGCTTTATAAGTCATTAAAAATAAATAAACTTATGAACTTTTGAATGTATAGCTCCTTACACCCCAGTTCATGTTTATCTTATTTCAAATTACAGCACAGACTCTCCAATATCATCATAAACTTATTACTATCAGTTGTTGGTTAATTTAAGTATACCTATTTTTATATAAGATATTTAGTAAATGTGTTTATCTCTTTTTGGTGGAGAAATATTGTTGTATATTTCTTTGTAGGCAATGTTTGTAACGCCTTTCTTTTCATCTTCTTTGGATTCACCATTCAAGATTCTCAAGCCTTCACCTTATTATTCTTTGAATATTATTGTTGTAACTCTCGATAATCTTTCACCTTACCCATATTAATGTTGGAACTAATTTTTTGTCAAAGCCTGAGGGTTTGATAAAATTGTGTTAGTGTGAAAAGAAATGAGTTAAGCTCTTTCTAATGAAATGTTTTCATTAACCGAGAAATGTTTTCTCGTGTATATATGTTGGAATGGTTGTGTCTTAAATGAACAACATGAGAGAAGAAAAGCCATACGTGCGACGTTCGCATCTTGGGCCTTGATTGGGCCCGTGGACTTTTTGAGGTATCGATCGATACCCCTTGGTATCGATCGATACCCAGCGGGCCGACTTAAAAATCGCAGCCGCCTAGGTTATTCTAGAAATATTCCTTTTCTGTCATGGAAAAACCCTAGCCTCTCTCCTATATATACAACACGATTTTCACCTAAAAAATCATCCTCTGATACACAAAAAACACTTACTAAAAGTTCTAGCAATCGTTTCTTCAATTCCCTACTGCTTAGAGTAAGTTTTAATTTCGAGAGTATCGTAGAATAATGGTCGATAGACATGAATCATGGTGTTGATGATTCAGTTAAACTTTGGTTGTATCCTGGGACTCATGGATCTATAAAACCCCGTCACACTACGGGAGATTCTTAGAGTTAAGGAAAGAGATTTATCTCGCCTCCTCAGATCTTGTATTGCTTTATCGTTTATAAATCGTCTGTTCCTTAAACTGTTTATTTACATATTACTGTGATTAAATCTTTCCTGTCTGTAGTGTAAATTTTGGTCCTACATTCTTAACTCTAAGAAGATCCAATTTCTGTTTTATTACTTCAATTGGATCTTTAATCACGAGTAAATAAACGTTTTCAAACGGTTTTTTAAAAACGATTCTTCTACTGCTGATGATACTCAAACGTTGTCAAAAAGCTTTTAGCAAATTGAAACGTGTAGTAGAGGCAATCTTCATCTCTCTCTATTTTTTCAAGAAGATGTTCTTCTGCTAGTGATACTCAAACGTTAATCAAACAGCTGTTTAGCAACTTGAAACGTGTAGTAGAAGCAGATCTGCTTAAACATCTTCTAAAAAAAACGTCTTTAATTGCGATTAAAGAACGGTATAATCAACGAACACACATCTGTTCTTGATAGGTTCGATTCAGATCGAGGCCTTGTGAGTATCGATCGACACCCTATGGTATCGGTCGATATTGGACTAAATTGTATCGGTCGACACTTAAGTGTATCGATCGATACCATGCAAACAGTGTATCGGTCGGCACCTCAGTGTATCGATCGATACTTTGCATCGACCAAGTTGGTCTATGTCGATCGATACTGTGTATAAGACACAGGTATCGATCGACACTGGTGCTATGATCGATCCTGTGAAATTCACTTGCATCGGTCGACACCCAGGGTATATCGATCGACACTGAGCGTGTATCGATCGATACAAGGTTGCTTCGAATGACACAGTATGTGCATCGAGCATCAATCGGAACCCAGGGTGTATCGATCGACACTCAATGTGTATCGATCGACACCAAGATGCTTTGATTAACACAGTATGTGCATCGAGCATCGATCGACACCTACGGTGCATCGATCGACACCATACGGGTGCATCAATAGACATTGAGTGTGCATCGATCGATACCAAGGAGTATCGATCGACACCAATGCGATTTAGTTCGATATTAGAATTGCGATTCTTAAAGTTTATATATCGATACTAATTAAAAGTTGTTTCTTTTGTCTTAACAGAATGACAATTGATGTGGAAAACAACTCTGGATTGGTGGAGAAAACCAGTGAGAAGGTTGAATCGACTGCGAGTCAGATCGAGACGGTCAAAGTTCCATCTGGGAACCATGTCGCTCCTCCAACCAAGTTTGATGGGACAGCATTCAAGATGTGGAAAAGGAAGATGTTCTTCTATCTGACAACATTGAATCTGCAGAAATACACCAGTGAGGTGAAACCTGTTCTCCCAGAAGATAACACTGATCCACGTGCGCTTGCGAGTGTCCACGCCTGGGAACATGCTGACTTCTTGTGCAAAGGCTATATTCTGAATAGCCTTTCGGACTCTCTGTTTGGGGTGTACGAAAATGCTGAGACATCTAAGGTTCTGTGGGATTCCTTAGACAAGAAGTACCGCATTGAAGATTCTGGTACTCAGAAATTCACTGTGGCGAAGTTCGAGCAGTACAAGATGGTGGATTCAAGACCACTAATGGAACAAGTCGATGAGGTGCAGAGGCTCCTACACGATATCTTTGCTGAGGGAATGCGGTTGTGTGAAACCTATCAAGGTTGCTGCATCATTGAGAAGCTACCTCCTGGTTGGACGGACTTCAAGAACTACCTCAGGCTGAAGAAAAAGAAGATGAGCCTTGAAGATCTGATTGTTAAGCTCCGCGTAGAGTCTACGAATCGGGAACAACAGATCAATGTAGGTGTGAAAATTCGCGAACACAATGCGAACATGGTTGAACACCAAAACCCCAATCAAGGCAAGTGGCAGAACAAAGGTCGCCTAAACAAAGGCAAAGGGAAGATGCCACCAAAGAACTTCCAAAAGTTCAAGAACAAGAGTGGTCAGAATGGTCAGACTTCTCAAAGGTTCTTAGGACTGTGTAACTTCTGTGGGAAGCAAGGACACAAATCCGTCGATTGTCGTAGCAAGAAGGCTCAAGCCAACTTGACAGAAGCTGACATGTGTGCTGTGGTCACTGAGGCCAATGTTGCTGAAAGCCATCCAAAGACTTGGTGGTTCGATACTGGTGCAACCAGACACATTTGTATGGATCGAGAGATGTTCTCCACATACACAAAGACCAAGAATGGTGAAAAACTCCTAATGGGTAATTCAGCCTCGTCGACAATTGATGGTCACGGGAAGGTTGTTCTGAAGCTCACCTCTGGACAGGAACTGGTACTCACGAACGTCGTCCATGTACCAGATATACGCAAGAATCTGATCTCTGGATCGCTCATAAGTAAGCATGGATTCTCTGTGAAGCTGGAAGGTGATAAGCTGATCCTAACGAAGAATGGGATGTATTTGGGTAAGGGTTTTGTTTGTGATAATCTTTTTAAGATGTCTGTTGAGACAGTAATCCGAAAGGATAATGTAACCGAGGCTTCCACCTCGAAGAACCCTAAGATTAATGATAAGAAACCAATTGCTTATCTCGCTGAGTCTTTTAATATTTGGCATGAACGACTAGGACATGTTAATTTCAAGTCTATGAGTAGATTAATGAACATGAACATGATTCCTAAATGCAAATTAAGCAAAGACAAATGTGAGGTTTGTGTCCAAGCCAAACTCACTAAAACGCCATCACCCAGCGTTCAAAGAACAACAGAACCTCTAGGTTTAATTCACACAGATTTATGTGATTTGAAATATATTCAAACCAGAGGAGGCAAGAAATATTTCGTGACTTTCATAGATGATTGCACGAGATATTGTTACATCTTCCTACTGCGAAGTAAAGATGAAGCCTTGGACAAATTTAAAGAATACAAGCTGGAAGTTGAAAACCAACTCGGCAAGACCATAAAAAAGGTTAGAAGTGATAGGGGTGGTGAATATAGTGAACCATTTGATGCATTCTGTAGAGCACATGGCATTATCCATCAAACAACTGCTCCCTACTCACCGGAATCCAATGGAGTTGCTGAAAGAAAAAACAGAACTCTCAAGGAAATGATGAATGCAATGTTGCAGGAATCTGGGTTAGCCCAGAACATGTGGGGGGAAGCTCTGCTTACCTCGAATTATATCCTGAACAAAATTCCACACAAAGTCACAGGAAAAACTCCTTATGAACTTTGGAAAGGTTATGTACCTTCGTATGTATACCTGAAAGTGTGGGGGTGCCTGGCAAAAGTTGCAGTACCACTTCCAAAAAAGGTCACCATCGGACCTAAAACGGTAGATTGCATTTTCATCGGATACGCGCACAATAGTAGTGCCTATCGATTTTTGGTACATAAATCAGATATACCAGACATTCATGTAAACACAATAATGGAGTCAAGGAATGCATACTTCTTCGAAAATGTGTTTCCATGTAAGGATAGAGGAAATCCTAAACGAACTCGTCACGAACGAGATGCTAGCAATGAGGCAAGCACTTCAGGCACTTCTACAGAAGTAGAAGAAGCTGAACCGAGACGAAGCAAGAGAGCTCGTAAGGAGAAGACATTTGGCTCTGAGTTCATAATGGCATTCCTAGCGGAAAGTGGTCCAAGAACTTTCATGGAAGCGATGTCTACACCTGATGCACCTTTTTGGAGGGAGGCATCTAACAGTGAAATCAACTCAATTATGCAAAATCATACTTATGAGTTGGTAGACCTACCTCAAGGTTGTAAACCTCTGGGCTGTAAATGGGTCTTCACCACTAAGCTAAAAGTCGATGGCTCTATAGACAAATATAAGGCCAGGCTTGTGGTACAAGGATTTCGTCAAAAGGAAGGATTGGACTTCTTTGACACTTATTCTCCAGTGACGAGAATTACTTCGATTCGCATGTTGATCGGAATCGCAGCTTTAAGAAACCTTGAAATACATCAGATGGATGTTAAGACTGCTTTTCTAAACGGAGATTTAGAGGAAGAGATCTATATGAATCAACCTGAGGGTTATGTTGCTCCCGGACAAGAGAAGAAAGTCTGTAGACTTGTCAAATCGCTATATGGACTCAAGCAAGCTCCGAAACAATGGCATGAAAAATTCGACAGTGTAATGATGTCAAATGGCTTTCACATCAATGAATGTGATAAGTGCATCTATATCAAAAGTACTTCACAAGGTTATGTGTTGTTGTGTTTGTACGTAGATGATATGCTAATCATGGGAAGCAACAAAGATATAATCATTCAAACAAAGAACATGCTAAGTGGAAAGTTTGATATGAAAGACATGGGATTAGCTGATGTAATTCTAGGGATTAAGATTATTCGAAATTCAAAAGGAATAATTATGTCTCAAGATCATTACGCTACAAAAATCCTAGAGAGGTTTAAGACCTACTCCAATGGGACTGCAAAAACTCCACTTGATCCTCATCTTCACTTGACAAAGAATTCAGGTGAAGCAGTGTTACAAGTGGAGTATGCAAGAGTCATCGGGAGTCTAATGTACTTAACGAATTGTACTAGACCAGATTTAGCACACTCGGTAAATGTACTAAGTCGTTACACGAGCAATCCAGGTCATACCCATTGGAGAGCCATAACTAGGGTATTAAATTATCTAAGATACACCAAAAGTTATGGGCTGCACTTTGGTAAAGAACCAGCAGTGCTGGAAGGGTACAGTGATGCCAATTGGATTTCAGATTCAAGAAACTCCAAATCCACGAGTGGATATGTCTTTACTCTTGCTGGTGCAGCAATATCCTGGAAATCTTCCAAACAAACACTCCTGGCCAGATCAACCATGGAGTCAGAGTTTGTCGCTTTAGACAAAGCTGCTGAGGAAGCAGAATGGCTTCGAAACTTTTTGGAAGATATCCCAATGTGGGAGAAACCAGTGCCAGCATTACGTGTACACTGTGATAGCCAGTCGGCTATCTCTCGGGCACTGAGTAATCTATATAATGGCAAGTCTCGTCATATAAGAAGACGACATAAGACCATTAGACAATTGATCTCAACTGGTGTAATAACGATAGATTACATCAAGTCGGCTGATAACCTAGCGGATCCGTTTACCAAAGGTTTACCGCGAGATCAAATTGTAAAATCATCAAAAGGAATGGGTTTAAAGCCTATAGAAAAAGATGATGTTTGACAGATACCCTACCTATGTGACTGGAGATCCCAAGATCTAGGTTCAAAGGGAAACAAAATTAAACTGATTCGAATTGAGCACTGTGAGACTATGTCTCTGCCCAGTTCCTAGGATGATATAACAGTGCTACCTGTGGATAGTAAGGATAAGCGTTGGCTTTTAATGATTGCATAGCTATGTAGATAGTGGAGTGTGACAGGACACTTCTGAAAAACAAGCTAATAAAAGATCACCTAGTGAAGTGTGAAATGGGGCCGTTTCTAGGAGAATGAAAGAGAAGGCTATATTCTCCAAATTCACTCACGAATACCAGGAATGTTCAAGGCCAAAATGAACACAATAGAGAACAAAGTTCTACGAGAAGATGTCTCTGTGCGATACCTGTTGTCTAAGTTTACATAAAAATCCGGGCGGTTCAAGACATCATGTTCACCTCCTGGCCGAGTAAACTCGACAGATATTAAAAATGTTTGGTTCAAAGCTGGAAAATGCTACCTCTCAGATACAGTTACATTTTCGTATACTCTCGAAAGTCTGTCTACGTCTAGATGAGTCTAGTCAAGTATGTCTAGTAAAGTCTAGTCTGTACAATTTTCATATGTTCTAGAGTCATTTCTATTCATGTGGGGGATTGTTGGAACTAATTTTTTGTCAAAGCCTGAGGGTTTGATAAAATTGTGTTAGTGTGAAAAGAAATGAGTTAAGCTCTTTCTAATGAAATGTTTTCATTAACCGAGAAATGTTTTCTCGTGTATATATGTTGGAATGGTTGTGTCTTAAATGAACAACATGAGAGAAGAAAAGCCATACGTGCGACGTTCGCATCTTGGGCCTTGATTGGGCCCGTGGACTTTTTGAGGTATCGATCGATACCCCTTGGTATCGATCGATACCCAGCGGGCCGACTTAAAAATCGCAGCCGCCTAGGTTATTCTAGAAATATTCCTTTTCTGTCATGGAAAAACCCTAGCCTCTCTCCTATATATACAACACGATTTTCACCTAAAAAATCATCCTCTGATACACAAAAAACACTTACTAAAAGTTCTAGCAATCGTTTCTTCAATTCCCTACTGCTTAGAGTAAGTTTTAATTTCGAGAGTATCGTAGAATAATGGTCGATAGACATGAATCATGGTGTTGATGATTCAGTTAAACTTTGGTTGTATCCTGGGACTCATGGATCTATAAAACCCCGTCACACTACGGGAGATTCTTAGAGTTAAGGAAAGAGATTTATCTCGCCTCCTCAGATCTTGTATTGCTTTATCGTTTATAAATCGTCTGTTCCTTAAACTGTTTATTTACATATTACTGTGATTAAATCTTTCCTGTCTGTAGTGTAAATTTTGGTCCTACAATTAATTGTGTGGAGTGGAGTAGTGTGTGTTTTTTTTATTTAAATGTGTGTTTTTTTTATAAAAAATATCGTAACTTACAGTATGTCGTTGTATGTTGGATATATTAATGTGGGTTGCAAGAAACTTTTATCACTATAATATTCCTAAGTATCTCGGTGCACTAATTTTTTTTTTTTTTAGAATTTAACATGGTTTACTAATTTTTCGGATATATGTTTAATTTTGGGTTAATTTGACTTATTCAATTTGTAGAAATAGTTACCCAAAATATAAAAGTGGGTTTGGTTGCTGAAATTTGATTAGTAATATAGATAAGTACCATAACCTTTCGGAGGGTAATAATCTAAGCATATGTTATTATATTTACTATGAAAGTCTTCAATCGTCATGTATTAGTGCATTTATTTTGAAGGTATGTCTAAGTGATTGGTGGGTTCGTCCAGCACAAGTAGAGTGGATGGTTTCACCATGAATTTGCAGAAAGCAAGGCATGCCTGCGACCGTAAGAAAAATGGCGATGAAGAACACCAAAGTGACAATACAAGTCTTATTGGGAATGAAATAGGCATTACATTACCTTCAAAAGAGAGACTTTTCTATCTAACATGTCAGCTTTGAAGTTGCAGCGACCAAGAAGACCTTTTAAATCATCAATTCTCCAATCTACAGTAGTTTCAAAAACCGTCTCAATCACATTTTTATCCAAATCTAGAGCCTCTGCCTATAGCCAACAAGTGAGTAAAACCGTATTTCTGAATCCTTCAATAAGCCTTTTCTTTATGATAGAACAAACTTGATTCTGCTCGAAGTAGTTTGGCAATACATTGTGCTCCCCGAGAATCACTTCACCTCTCATAGGCTTCTCCAAACCCATAATCAGTTTCAGTTATGTACTTTTACCGCACCGTTTGGACCAATAATAACGACTTTCTCTCCTCTTTCTATCGCTAGATTTGCCTTGTTAAATAGCATCTGGTTGCATCTGACACGGATGAAACCATGAGGCCACAAGTAATACAAAGAATATCCAACATCATTGTTTCTAATTCTATGATCTCAACTTATCTTCAAAACAGAATTCAAGATTCTTAACAGTGACTACAAATCTTCAGCTTAATCCACATTCTAAACCTAATTTTCATTTGTTTCCGCTGAAATGGCTCCTCTTCTTGGAGCCTCTCCAGTTTCTGTCCACAAACAAAATCAAGAGAAGTAAGTTTCCATACATACTCCGCTTCATAAGTACTAAATTTTGCTACCTAGTTATTACCTTTTCTGCTGAAGAAGCCCGACCGGAATTTGCTCCAACACTGAGTCTACTGATCAAATCATTTGTTGCTTCAATCTCTTTATGTTGCTTCTCCCAGGCAGCATACTGAGCTTCGACCCACTCTGCCTTTGAAATTACATACTGAGAGTAATTACCCTCGAAATTCCTCGACACACCCATTCCGGTTTCCACGATTTTGGTACATAACTGATCAAGAAATGCTCTGTCATGGGATATTATAACCATTGGCACATCTTGCTTATTCAAGTAACCTTCAAGCCACTCAATAGTATCACGATCCAAATGATTCGTTGGCTCATCCAAAAGCAGTAAATATGGATTATGTTCACATAAATCACACACATTAGCTACCTTCAATACATAAAAAAAAAGGAATTACATTTCTCAGGAATCATTCATTACCTGAAGCAGACATTCTCATTTGCCATCCACTGCTAAAAGAAGCCACATGCCTATCTGCATCCTCAGACACCAACCCTAATTCCGACATCAGCTTACTGATTTTTACATCGACATAATCCAAATCAACCTCTTGAGCTCGTCTCTGCAACGAATCGAATTCGTTGAGTAACCTTCCTATTAGTTCTAAATCATCAACAGCTCCTTCTATCGCCTTCTGCAACTTGTCAAGCTTCCTCGCTATTTCCATCTCTTCCTTAAACGCACTCATGAACTCTTCCTTCACGGTCTTGCTCATCGAAACCTCGAATTCCTGACTCAAGAAGGCGATTCTCAAATTGGGTTTGGCTCTAATCACGTTTCCCGAATCGGGTTCCTCTTGACCCGTGATTATCCTGAGCTAAGTCGTCTTACCCGCACCGTTGACGCCAATTAGCCCTACTTTTTCACCTTGTTTCACTTCCTAGTTCACATCCTTGAGCACCGTCACGCCTTCATAGCTCTTGCTTATGTTTTGAAGCCTCACACCCGACGAAATCGTAGATGCCCCGTTGTTTGCTGAAGGCAGGCACTTGGGCTCCTCTGAGTATCTATTTTTTGTTTTTGACGTTTTTTTTTTTTAGCAATAAGTGTTTTTTTATTTTATAGATAATATATTATTGAATTGTTTATTTGATACAAAATCATAAGACTCATATATATAGTGTTTAATATTGATATATAAAATACACGTTTTACGACCCAAAATATCTCTAATAAGTAATTTCTTCTTGATCAATGGCAAACTCGAGTCTCAAACTCTATTGAATCACAAATGAAAAACAGAACGACGCTCGTGGTTTTATACTTGAACCAGAACGCTCCCGCCTAACACTAACAGTCGATTAGAGTGAATTAACAAACTAATTGCTAATTACAGTTTCACCCCCTAACGTAAAACACGTGAGCTAGAACAATGGGCCAATTAGCCGGAAGGCCCATTTAAACTTTTCTTCAAACCGAGGATGTCAATGTTTTTAAAAATCGAACCGGACGTTGAACCGATCTTACTAATTGGGTCAGGTGGTTCAATCGGTTGGACAACGGTTTTAACGTGAATTTACGGTTTGAAATCGATGACGGTTCTAGATAAAAATCATAAAACCCAGACCGACTCAATCATCATCCCGCAACCTTGATAATCTGCTTTTCCCAATTCTCTTTTCCGTCGAGTGAAACCCTAGGCGCCGATATCAGGTAAATTCTACTCCAGGAATCTAAAGTGAGATCTTGATTCGCACACAATTTTTTGGGTTTATTCTCTGCTTTTGAGTGGAGATGTGTTGTTGTCTTTGATCGACATCGTTGAATTAGTCTGTTTTTTTATCTTAGCAGAGATGCAAAATTCGAGGATTCCACCGTTTTCGGAAGGGAAGAGAAAGAAGATTCCTACTCCAAAAGAAGAACCCTTGACCCAATTAGCACCACGAATCGGGAAAAGGGGTTCAACGAGGAGCAAACCAGACCAGGTTTATGCGATTTCTCATCAACCCGAGATGTGTAATTCAGATTCATCTTCCGGAAACGAGTACAGAGCATTGAGGCGCAAATATTTGCTGCTGGAGGAAGACAGCTTCGCGTTGGAGAGAGAGTTAAAGGAAGCCGAAGACGATGTTAAGGCACTCGAAGATGAGAAACTTGAGCTCTTGGACAAACTCGTTGTAATGGAAGGTTTAGTTGATCCTTGATTCTAGAGCCTAGCATTTGCCTTGTCTGGCTCATTCTTATGTACATAAAACTTATGAGCTATTTTTGTGAATCTCACTCACTTTTTGTGTCTAAAGAATCCTTTTTTAAGAGGCACCACGTGTCCTTCGTCCACATTATGATGCTAGATAGATAAAATAGATTTTCAAGAACTGCAATGTGTGGCTGAAAATCGTTTCGCCGCTTGAGAATCTGTTTTAGACCAAAGTTGAGTGGGGGTTTCCTTCTTCTTAACCGTAAATGGCCGCGTCTCTTCCGACCACTTTTTGTCCAAGCCATGGTGATAAGTGCTGCAACCGTTCACGCACCAAATCATCATTTCCAGGCCATTCTCTGGCCGTGAAGAGGAACCTAATGGGTCAGTCGCTGCACTACGAACGTAGTACAGTGAGGAGATTGGTCGTGACGGCTGCGACGGAGGGATCCAGAAAATCTAAAGAAAGTCAACCGTCTTGGGCGAATCCTGACTCCGATGAGCCACCTCCTTGGGCTAGAGACGAAGGTCGTTCTTCTACGTCTCAAGAGAGCTTTGAGATTCCCTTCTATGTTTATCTGCTAGCCTCAGCGATTACTGCCATTGCTGCTGTATGCTTCTTTGATCTCTCGCTCGCCTTTGTCTTTTTATCACCGATTCATATCAAAGATCTTATCTTTATGCATCTGTTGGTCACTGTAGATTGGTTCTGTCTTTGAGTACTCTAGTAAGAATCCAGTGTTCGGGGTCTTGGAATCTGACAGTATCTTTTATACTCCTGTGCTCGGATTCTTTGCTTTTACTGGAATCCCCACTTCTGTGAGTTTCCTCTCTCTCTCTCTCTCTCTGTTTTCCATTTGATCTTTGTGTTGTTTCATTAGCTGAACTAGTGGGTTTTGTCTGCAGGTATTCCTATGGTTCAAATCCGTCGAAGCTGCTAACAAGGAAGCTGCGGAACAAGATAAAAGAGATGGATATCGTTAAAACTCTTGTGTTCTTTTTCAACTCTTACAGTGATTGTTGTTTTCCTCCACATAGTTTGAATATAATTCTGCATTTTTAACGAGCTTGCTTCTCTGGTCACTGTTTATTACCTCCAAGTCTTTTCTTGTAATTCTAACAATATGTCCCAAGGAGTAATGGCTGCAGCAGCAAAACAGAGTAACTAGTGTTCGAAGTTGCCTGCGATTTAATTCTCATCTCAACACTCCCAAGTAAATGGATGCATCTTGGTTTAAACTACATGAGGCCAGTTTCATCCTCAATTTTAAAAATCCCTCTGAAAGTTACGTATCAACACAAGCAACCATAGAGCTGGATAAGCCATCGCCGATCATCTCGCAGCTGAAATGTCTGGAGCTGATTCTCTTGTATAGCAACTCATTGAAGAAATGAAAGCAAGCAATGCATTTCCCGAATAAGTTGGATCATGTATAGCATTTCATTTGTTTAATGAGTTGCTATACAAGACCCAACTTGTTCTGGAAAACCATTGCTTGCTTTCATTGTTGGTAGGAGATTGGAGTCAAAATATCAGTTGAAGGATATTCCCTTGGCCCTTGAAAAGTAGAGCAAGGAGAGACAATTGCTGTTAGACTGACTATGCTTGAGCAAAGGCTATATCTGGGAATGATCATACACAAATCATGTGTTGAATTGGTTGTATGAGAATGTGATGTTTCCACTTGAATGAATATAAGTAAAGCTCTAGGCTCAATTTAGCAAAGAGTGGAAACAGGAGTGAGATCCCTTTGGAAGATGTCAAGTGGTATGCAAAAACTGTTAGAGCATATTAAATGAGTGTCATTTTCAGGAGATGGCTCGACATAATTAAATGTGTCAACTACTGTGTCAAATGTGTGAACCAAGTAGGGATGTCAATCGGTCTCGCCCGGTCCGGCTTGAAACCCGCATATATTTAAGCTCGGTTTGGCCCGAAAAAAAAATTTAGATCTATATTTTGAAGCCCGCCCCCCTAACAAGGTTTTTCGGACTTTTTTACACAAACAAAAAATTACTATTCTCAATGCAAAATAATTATCAAAAAAATATTTATCTAAATAAATCCAAATTGAAACAACCACCAATATATTTTGATTAAATCCAATATAACTTAAGAGTAAAAGTTTGACCAAATAAATCCAAATATAATTTAATTAATTGTATTACCGAATAAAACATAAAAATTAAACACTTTAAATTTAGGTACTAGAGTCTATTAGATTTGAATCTCTTTCAAGGTCTTCTTCTAAATCTTCTTCTAAATCTTCATAACCATCAAAAGTTGCAGATAAAAATTTATTAAGTTTTGACATGTATATAGAAATGTTACTGAAAGTCTATAGATTTATAGTATGGCACACAACTAGAAAACTAATGTTTTTGATTAAAGAATATATATATATAAAATATTCCAAATCATTATTTTTAGGAAATTCAATTTTGAAATAAATTTCTAACTAATTAAAATGTAATATTTGGGGTTTTCGGGCCGGTCCTATCCCGGTAGGGCTTAAGTCCAAAAAACCTTTAGTCCGATTAGACTTGGCTTGAAAAGTTCAATTTTTTGGGTTTATATATTTAAGCTCGAACCCGGTATTTTTCAGGGTCGGCCCCGCTCCGGCCCGGCTCTCGTGCTTTGGTCCTAATTGACATCCTTAGAACCAAGATTGCAAATTAACTTGCAAGGACATGACCCAAAATTAATATGATTTACTTAGGGGTGGAACGGATCGGATATCCGGATATGTATCTGGGATTTCCAGATATCCGGACTTCGGATATCCGCCTAGATATTTGCGGATATCCGGATCTGTAAAAAAAATATGATAGGATTCGGATCTAAATTCAGATATCCGAACCTTATAATTTAGCTATTCGGATATGGATCCGTCCCCTCATATATCTAAATTTTCGAAACGGATCTCAGATAATACTACTTTTTGAGATTTAACAAAGCCTTAAACTTTAATCTATGAAAACGCCAATTACATTACGGTTCTAATGAAAATGACTCTTTTTTGGGCTCTTTAAAGATGGGTTGTTTAAAGATTGGTTGTTTGGGCTCTCCCAAGAGAGAGAGAGAGAGAGAGAGAGAGAGTGATAGATCTTTAGGAGAGGATCTACGATTCAGCATCGTCGTTGGTCTGAAGCGGACAAACCAAAGAATCAGCCGGAGCTGGCGATATGGGCGGATTCAGAGAATTCCGAGCTGATGAACTTTTCCCTTCAAACCTATTCCACTCCGTGACCGCCATGGCCATCTTGCTTGGCGCCATTCACTTGAACGTCGCTCTTGTTCTCTTCTCCCTCATTTTCCTTCCCCCTTCTCTATCTCTCCTGTATATACATACACACACTCTCTCTCTCTACCTCTCTCTTTAATTTTACAGGTCTCAAACTAAACTCTTTGAAATCCTCTGTTTTCAGGGTCTTGGGCTTGCTCTTTCTGCTTATCTTCATCCCAATCGACGATCGTAGCAAATACGGTCGTATGCTCGCTAGGTACTTCTTTCTCTCTTCCGTTATCTGCTTACATCTCCAATCGTTTATGTTCTCGAATTCATCTCCTTCTTCTTCTTCTTTTGTTGTTTCCAGGTACATATGTAAGCACGCGTGTAGTTATTTCCCCGTTACTCTTCATGTAGAGGATTACGAAGCTTTTCAGCCTAATCGTTCATATGGTCTGTCACAATCCCCTTCTTACTCCAAAGTTTCAAGCTTTTAAGATGGGTTTGTGAAATCGTTGACTTTTACCAACCTGGAATTACAGTTTTTGGTTATGAACCACATTCGGTGTGGCCGATTGGAGGTATTGCACTTGCTGATCTTACAGGATTTATGCCTCTTCCTAACATCAAAGGTCTTGCAAGTACTGCTGTGAGTTTATGCTCTGTTTAATCCCTTTGTGTATCCTTAACCTTGTCCTCAAAACTCATTGTTTTGCACAAAAAAATGATGGTAGGTTTTCTACACACCGTTTCTAAGGCACATATGGACATGGTTAGGGCTCTCTCCTGCTTCTAGGAAGAATTTCTCTTCCCTTTTGGAGTCTGGCTATAGTTGTATCCTCGTACCTGGTGGTGTGCAGGAGGCATTTCACATGCAACAAGATGTCGAGGTGACTTTATTCTAGCTAATACTTGCTACCATTCACTTGTGCTCTGATGAAATCATATTGTTCTGAGGGGTTTGGATTACTGAGAAAGTTACAAGTTTGGAATACTTGAGATATTAGCTATCTGATTGACTGTTTATCGCTTTTGCAGAACGTCTTCCTTTCATCGAGAAGAGGATTTGTGCGCATAGCCATGGAACACGGGACACCTCTGGTTCCAGTTTTCTGCTTTGGTCAGGTAGAGAAAAGAGTTGATCACAAAAATGTTGTGCTCTATGTAGTTGTCTTCACGTAACTGAAACTCTCAAAACGTAATTTAGTTGGTCAGATGCATGATTTATATCTTGTACCGTTTCTGCTTTTCCAGTTTTTATCTTATCATCATGCCTTTGTTTCTTCCGCAGTCACGCGTGTACAATTGGTGGAAGCCAGATTGGAACCTCTACCTTAAATTATCGAGAGCCATCAGGTTTACCCCGATCTGCTTCTGGGGAGTTTTTGGGTAAGTGGGTTGGTTCTCTTATGTACATTTGCCTGTAAAAATCTTGAAAGAGGTAAACTATTCCTATTTCGTTTGTAGATCCCCCTTACCGTATCAACACCCTATGCACGTGGTGGTTGGTAAACCAATAGAAGTTACAAAAACTCTGCAGCCAACTGATGAAGAGGTTAGTCATCTTCTTGTATACTGTTTTGTAGCTTCTTCTTAGAATGGAGTCAGGACGGAATTGCGGTTCTGCTACTAGAGGTTACTGTGTAGAATGCTTCTTAAAAGTTTTAGCATTCATCAGCTTTCTGGTGTTTTTGTGCATCTCAGATTGCTAAGTTACATGGCCAGTTTGTGGAAGCGCTGAAGGATCTGTTTGAGAGGCACAAGGCCCGATTAGGCTATTCTGATCTTCAGTTGAACATTCTTTGAATGAAAAGTTCTCCAATGGAAATGATTGTCCACGTATGATCCTTAATCATTTGTTTGCCTTGGTGCATGTCTTTTAACATCGACTGTTGTAGTAATTAAATACGTTACTACTTATAAATAAAAATAGCCTACAAATTACATTTTATTTTGTAGTGTAAGAGTGAGTTTTTGGTGGGATGCACAAATGAATTGGAATTGATCAAACAAAGAAGGGACTACTAGTCTTCTTGGGCCTTATAAAATGGGCTCATCACATCAAATTGCCCATGACCACATAAACATAAAATGGTCAAATTGATTCACGAACTATGACCATCCGTTATCACCCTAGTCCATACTAATGACTAATGAGACTGGCAATTTGCAAATGTATAAACAAACTAATTTTTTTGCCGTACTAGCTATATAGGGCGAGATATTTTAAAAAAAAAAATTATTTAAAAATTAAAAAAAATTCTCTAAATTTCATAATATGTATAATTATTATTATATATAGAACTGTCAACAAGACTAACTTGTCTACTTAACGTATTTTGTAATGAACTAAAATATTATTCGGACTAACCTGCAAAAACCTATAATCTTTATATATGCACCGCTTAATGACTATGGTTTTTGTGGTCAATCCACAAACTTTTTTAAAAAAATGATTTTTTGTTGTCTAACTATTTATAAAATTAGTAAGATATTTTTCAAACTTTTTTGAGGTATATTCAAATAAAATATAATAATAATAGCAAAAAATATTGTAAGATTTTGAATATATTTTTCTTGAATATGTATGGATTGATTATTATTTAATAATATCATAATAATTAAAAAAACTAAATAGTAAATAACTTTTTTAATGGAAATAAATATTTTCCATATTCTTATCAATAATTTCAAAAAATAATTATATCATTTCATATTTCAATTATCTTTTCTTATTTATAATAACATAATATACAATAAGTTACAGAATAAAATTTATTTGCTTAAATAACTTTTTAAATATTAATATAGAGATCATTAAGGGCTTCCACAAACTGGCCATGTAATGGGTCAATTTTTTGATTTTAATGGGTTGGTGTGTCAAATGGGTAATGTGTCATGGTTCATGGGTCAAATGGGTCAATTTGTAATAGGTCATGGATCAAATGGGTGACCCAATTGACCCATCATCATGACATCATCATACATAATTATGACATCATCACACATTATTATGAAATCATTAATACATTATTATGACATCATACCAATATTACCTATAATTCCGTCATTTTTTTTCTCAAAAAGCAATAATCCATCATTTTTCCGCCAAAAACGCGATTCCGAAATTTCCCGCCAAAAACGTGATTTCACATTTTCCGCCAAAAACGCGATTCCGAGATTTTCCCGCCAAAAATGCGATTCCGAAATTTCCCGCCAAAAACGCGATTCTGCGTTTTCCCGCCAAAAACGCGATTCCGAGATTTCCGGCCAAAAACGCGATTCCGAGATTTCCCGCCAAAAACGCGATTCCGAAATTTCCAGCCAAAAACGCGATTTCGCGTTTTAACGCCAAAAACGCGATTCCGAGATTTCCCGCCAAAAACTCGATTCCGAAATTTCCCGCCAAAAACGCGATTTCGTGTTTTTCCGCCAAAAATGCGATTTCGCGTTTTCCCGCCAAAAACGCGATTCTGAGATTTCCCGCCAAAAAATAGATTCCAAAATTTCCCGCCAAAAAATAGATTCCAAAATTTCCCGCTAAAAACACGATTCCGCATTTTCCCGCCAAAAACGCGATTCCGCGTTTTCCTGCCAAAAATGCGATTCCGAGATTTTCCTGCCAAAAACGCGATTCCGAGGTTTCCCGCCAAAAATGCGATTACGAGATTTCCCACCAAAAACGAGGTTTCACATTTTCCCGCCAAAAACGCGATTCCGAGATTTCCAGCCAAAAACGCGATTCCGAAATTTCCCGCGAAAAACGCGATTTCGAGATTTCCCGCCAAAAACGCTATTCCGAGATTTCCCTCCAAAAAAGCGATTCCGAAATTTCCTGCCAAAAACGCGATTTCGCGTTTTCCTTCCAAAAATGCGATCATCCACATCCATGAGACACCCTAAAATATTAATTTTCTTTTTAGTTAAATAATTAAATTTTTTAAAAAAATTGGACCTATCAAAACGTGACACGTAAACAAGAGGTTATCGCAACTTTTTTTTTAGTGTCTCAAATGAAACACCTTTCTCCTAATTCACATGCTCAAACATGTTTTATTTCACCAATTGAGTCATTTTTGACCATAAATATAATATGATTTGGTAGATCCCATGGAAGAGATAACTATTTTTTTTTACTTGCATTGTACCACGTTAGTAGATAATTTTGTTTTTATCATCATTTTAGATCATAACAGGTCGGCCCAATAGCCAAATATCCCAAACATGGAAAGCTGATGGAATCGAACTCGACACCAATAAAATAACAGTAGAAGTGTGGCAACCACCGGCCCATTTGCTACTTCTTCGTCAGAAGATAATCAACTCCTGTTGATCGAGTTTCTATTAGCTTTCAAATCAAATAGTTAAAATAATTACCCCAAAAAAAAGAAAACAATTAATTATTGCAAGAAAACGACGTGAAAACTAAAACCATACGGAATGGAAAATGCCTCTTGAAGGCTCTGACTCTTTTTAAAACATAAAACTACCCAACCCACCTTCTTTTTAGGAAATCTCTTTCACTCTTTTTCGTTGTCAACTCTTTTTAAGAAACAAATTATTGAAAAACATTTCACTTTCTCTCTGTTTTGTCTCTTTATCTGAATTCTATTTCCTCTGTTCTCTGTCCTGTCTTGTCTAAACCACCGTCGATGAGCGATCGGAGTCTGAAATGTTAGGATTTAAACTCAAATCCTCTTTGTCCCAATCTATCTTCGATACACAAATTAACGAACACGAGAATTGTTCACCCAGTTCACGGCCTCTAACCGCTACGTCTGGGGTGGATCCTGGATCCACAACATCCACTATAAAGAATCAATCGGAAAACACCTCCGATGTGGTTCACAATATAGATCTCTCTCACACCCAACAAACAAGAAAGAACAAAGAACATAACTAGATTCCCCAGAGAAACTCCTATTCTCTCTCTAGCTTTACGAGCCGCCTCTAAGGCGCTCGGAATCCCTGGAGTCTGGATTAGGTATTCCTATTGTTAAACACTTGTATTTATTACAAAAAAACCCTATAAACTTACTTGGGCCCAACTTGACACTAAAACTTGTACTAAGCCCAACTGTTGGCCCAAGTCATGAGTTGACTGAAGTCTGACTTCTCACAATCTCCACCTTCAGATTCAGACAGCTCTCGACTCTTCCATAAATCTTTGTTCCTTTGTCTTTCTTCCTGTTTGCTTCTTCTAGAATCTCCACCTTGATCCCAGCTTGAAATCTCCTTGTGAATTGCCCTTTGAACCTTTGACTCATGGCTCTAGACTTGACACTTTGATCTTCATGTAAACTTGTCCTTCTGCAACTTGATTCACTTTGGTGTTCTTTGATTCTTTTCTTGTACACTGAGCTTAATCAAACACTCCTTGAACTGTAAGCAGCTAACCCTGAATCATACATGCTTCAGACCTGAAACAATCCCTGATTCAACACTCTCTGACAAAACATATCAGCCTTGAACTCCTGTTATACCGCTGTTACCCCTAACAGAACACGCCATCCAACCATACTGTTGAACAGACTTTCGACACAACCATGTTCATGCATCATGCTTTACAGAACCTTGCTGACAAACCAATTCCTCTTGAATCAACTGCAGAAAACCTCTAAGTCATTTATGCTTCATTTCCCTGAAACCGTCTTTGACTTACCAAGACATCACTGAACCTGAACACCTCTTTGAACATCACTTTGTACCGCTGTTGTTGCCTGCATAACCCTCCTCCTAACTCCACCTGGCTAAGAAGACTCTCGATACAAATATCTTTGCTCAACATTTTGTTCAGAACCTTTCTGCACCAGTAGAACCATCCAACCAACAGACTCGAACTGTTTGGTAAACCTGTCTCACATCCACATCCTTGTGAAGTACCCGAGACACCATGTTACAGCCCTTAGCACTTCATCTCTAGAACCCTTGAAGCCGCTTCCTTGCTGTAAACATACCTTGCATCACATCACCTGTATGCAAATCCACCTATCTTGACACTAGCATCTTTTCCCTTAGAAATCAACATGAATCTTCACTTGAGCTCCCTGCAAGTCCACCTGCAAAAATTCATCCACCAGACTTCTCTAAGATGCAAATAGGTATACCAGAACTCTGCTTGTTCTCCTTTCCCAATGCAGCTTTTGCCATCTGCATTCTGATCCTTTCTTGGATCCCTCTTCAATTGCTAAAACCTGCAACTGATATCCAGATGTCTTCACCACCATCAAGCAACAAAGCTCTAAAGCTTTCCTTCTAACCCCGGTTGCAACCTGATTATGCTTGAACCTGTAGACATCTCCATCTGCTCTTGGACCTCTATCCACCAACTTGAGACTACCCCTGCTAACAAAACTCCTCAAACCTTAAACATACCAATCTGCCTTTGACCCCAACAGATTCCTTGATCTTGTTCCATACTCATCTGCAACTCTCCTTGAACTGAATCCATAAACATTTTCTTAATCCTCAAATAGCCAATAACACACAGACAATTCAAACTCCTAAGGCGTCCCTCAGTCCCATGAATTCTCTTCCAATGGCAAATTTTGAACCCTGAACACCATCTCTTGTGTTCTCCCAAGACTTCAATTCCCTGAATTTTGCAGACCCTGAGCAACCAGAAACAACCAATCAAAACTTCACAAATTGTACTTTGTGATTCCACGGTTTGACCCTTGAGATTGACGATGCAATTCTGATTTCCTGATCTTAATCTGAACCAAAATCCATCTGATACCGGAAATTACTCCACCTTAAACCAATCTCTATGTTGCACTTTTCTGTCTCAACTTCTCTGAATATTTTCTGTCCCCTGAGCTCATGTCCATTCTCCTTGCATATTCCCTTATGCAATTTTAAACAATTTCCCTTTGATTAAAATTAGACTTGTTTTAATCTCTGGTTCACTGAAATTTTCTCCAAAATAATATGCATCAGTTCGACAGGCCCACTTGGAATTTAATATTGGCCCAACTCCATTCTCCTTTTTTTTTTCTTGCCTGGCCCAATAATTCTCCAACTCCATCCAATAATTCCCAAAAAAAAAAAAAAAAACAGGTCCAAGTTTAATTTCCTTTCACCTTTTTCTCGTTGCCCAGTAGAAGCTCCAGGCCCAAATGTTTTTTTTTATTTATTCTGGCCCAATTAGGGCCCAGGAAGAAAACCCTAGTCTTCTCGAAACTCATCTTCCTCGGCGACAACCACCGGCGGCGGTCCTTCCCGATGACAACCAGGCGGCGGCCATCCTTCTCGACGCCGACGCTCCTTCCCGGCGACTCGCCCCGGTCGCCCTCGCCTACTTCTTCTCTGGCGCTCTCTCTAGTGACCGCAGGAGCTCGCGATCTCTCTCTTTCCGCCGAGATCTTCTTTTCGCCGACCACCACCGAAGCTCCGACGGAGCTTTCTGTGTCTTCCCCGACGATCTCAACTTGCAACGCCGCCATGTCTGCTCCTTCCGGTGACTCCTCATCGCCGCTTGCCAGATCCGCGAAGCTTCTTCTTCCGGCGGCATCCTCCGGCGAATCCTACCGGCGAGATCTTCTACCTTTGCCTCCGACCAGAAGTTCTCTGCAATTTCCCGGCGATTTCACCTGCGCATCTCCGACCTCTGCACCTCTGCGATTCCCGGAGCTGTCTCCTCCGAAATCTCTGCCATTCCCGGTGTTGTCTCCACTAGAAAACTGCTGCAAATCCCCTGTTCTTCCTATTCCGTGAGATCTCGATATTCCCGTTAAAACTGTGAATCGAAGAGCCTGACGCTCTGATACCACTTGTTAGGATTTAAACTCAAATCCTCTTTGTCCCAATCTATCTTCGATACACAAATTAACGAACACGAGAATTGTTCACCCAGTTCACGGCCTCTAACCGCTACGCCTGGGGTGGATCCTGGATCCACAACATCCACTATAAAGAATCAATCGGAAAACACCTCCGATGTGGTTCACAATATAGATCTCTCTCACACCCAACAAACAAGAAAGAACAAAGAACATAACTAGATTCCCCAGAGAAACTCCTATTCTCTCTCTAGCTTTACGAGCCGCCTCTAAGGCGCTCGGAATCCCTGGAGTCTGGATTAGGTATTCCTATTGTTAAACACTTGTATTTATTACAAAGAAACCCTATAAACTTACTTGGGCCCAACTTGACACTAAGACTTGTACTAAGCCCAACTGTTGGCCCAAGTCATGAGTTGACTGAAGTCTGACTTCTCACATGAAAAGTCTCTCTCCGGAAAAAGCAACCGCCTCGTTGGAGATGCCGACGAGAATTTGGATCTCTTCTCAGTCAACCGTGGTGGCCTCACTTCTTTGGATCGTATATCATCTTCCCTCCATTGACTTGTCTTTTAATTTACATGTACGATAATTGATGATCCACCAAAATCAACAAAACTTGGCTTTTCTTTGTGCTCAAACGAATAGTGTTGTTTCAGTATTAATGTGATATGTAATGTTCTATTTGGTCAGCAGTTTTGCTTAAACAAGGAAGGCATTCTTTCCAACAACCTAAAGTTGCTAAGCCTGAGCCCGATGATGAAAACAAACATGGAAGTGACCCGTATGTAATGACTCTTTTGAAATTTATACACAATATATCGGTTGGAGGTGGGCCTAGCACCCCCAATTAGTTAGGCCCATCTTAGGAAAAGCATCTCTTCAGCTCGGTCGCCGACCTGAAGGCACCGCGCTCGTATCACCCGAGCTCCCGAGCTCCCGAGGACGCACCTCGGGCCCGGCCTGACACTTCACCAAAGCAGGATTGTCAGAAGAGCAGAAGGCACGTGGGAGCTGGTAGAACAATGCCCTACCCGCGTAGGGATACGGCTTCGACTCGACGTCCCGCCAACCCTGCAGAGTCGACGAAGGAGGAAAGGACACGTGGAGGAGAGTTGGCAAAACAGTGCGCTGCTCTGCAACACGCCACGCCGAGCTCATCATGACCTCCCTCCTCGAAAGCCAGAACACGCCTCCTAGGCCACCTAACCCGCGAAACAGGCCGAAGACGCCACGTAGCTCCGAGATCCCGGGGAGCAGGAAGTCAACTGCCGGTATAAATACCCCTCGATGTCATTAATGATCGGGATCTGAAATTTTTGTATCTCACCTACCACAAGTGACCCGACCTCTCTCCCTCTCTCTCTTTGTAACAAGACAGCAATTTAGAACGCCGAACTGGACGTCCTTCGGAACCAGTTCGTAACTCTAAATTGTTCACTTCCCTCATCATAAATAAAAGAACACGGCCCACGGCCTGCCCAAAAAATATTCCCGACCTGCTTTTGATTGTGGTTAACTAGCTCTAATTAACGAAAATCTCACATCTCATCTCCTAATCACCCCTTAATCTTCATTAGTGATCTCCGGGATCAACAATTAGCGTTAGAGAGAGGGGAGAGATTCTTCTATACGCAAGGAGCAGTTCAACCACAACCGCAACCGCAGCAACGATGGCAATTCCGCCCCCAAGAGTGTTGTCAGACCAGGAGACCCCGGCCCAAGCAACGGCCCAGGCCCAGACAACGGCCCCGCCGACGACTCATACAACAGCGACCGTCCCACCGTCAGCCCAGGCGGCTATCAACAAGACGATTCCTCGAGAGCAGTTCTTCAGGGCTCCGCCCCCGGCTCCGACGCCCACTCCCTCCGACGGCTCAGCTGCCCACAACGCACCCCGAGCACCGGAAGACCAGCCCACGCTGTCTGCCGTAATGCAGACCCTGCTCGCCATAATAGACGAGCTGACGCGAGCTACCGATCAACGGTTCGTCACGTTAGGAGCCTCCCGTGACCGGTCGGACAACACCGGATCCCCCGACGTCCATCTCAGAGAGCCGGCCTCTCGGGAAGAAATACCGCGCATCCGGATAAGCCGACCCGGCGATTCACCGTCAGGATCCGAAGGCCCGGGCGGACGTTTCGCCCCGGTCGTAGGAAGCCACCCGGGCGACGAAGCCCACCATCTCCGATCCAGCTCGGAGCGCTCCAGGGACGCCGAGTTCGAAGCTATGAAGGAAACAATCCGCGCGATGTCCTCCAAAATCCATCAGGCCACCAGCGCGGCCCCGGAAATAGATCGCGTCCGCAGAGAGACGTAAAACACGCCGTTCACCCGCCGGATCGCCTCCGTACCGCTCCAGCACCCCGGGAAGCTCAAACTCCAGCCCTACGCGGGCGCCACCGACCCGGCCCAGTATCTTACGGCGTTCACCATCGCCATGGGTCGCGCTCACTTCTCTCCAGACGAGCGCGAAGCTGCCCACTACCAGCTCTTCGTAGAGAACCTCACCGGCCCGGCCCTCACATGGTTCTCTCGGCTGAAAACGCACTCCATAGACAGCTTCAGAGACATGTCAACTACCTTCCTCGAGCACTACTCCATCTACATCCGGCAGTCCGCATCCAGCGCGGACCTCTGGGCGATGAACCAAGGAGCAAAGGAATCGCTCAGGTCCTTCATCGAGCGCTTCAAAGCCACGGCCTCCCAAAGCAACGTGACGGACGAATCAGCGCTCCCCGCTCTGAGAAAGGGTCTGCGGGCTGATTCGGCCTTCAAGGACGATATGAAGCTCAACAGGCCGCGCTCGCTGGAAGACGCCCTACACCGCGCTGGACTCTTCGTCGAGCTCGAGGAGGAAAAGGCGGCTGAGTCAAGAAACATCGCCTCTCACAGGGCCCCGGTCCCGAAGAAGCGGCCCCAAGAAAGATGTCAGGAGCCTCGTCAACACTACGATGACGAGTATCAGCGCAGCAAAGGTAAGCAGGCCGCCGCATTCCTTGTCAACGGACCGCCCGCCGGCCTCCGTCTGCGCGATCCCGTACTTCCCCCCAGCCCCGCGCCAGGGTTGCCTTGGAACAAGTACGTACGGGATCCCCACCAGCAGGATTGGCGTCCCGACGAGCCAAGCGATAGGGAGTCCCGACCAGATGAGCAGTACGACAGGTCGGCCTTCTGCGACTTTCACCAGCGAAAGGGGCACCCGACCTCGCACTGCCGCGCACTCCGAGAGGTCCTGATGAACCAATTTCAACGGGGGGAAATCTGCGTGCCAGAGCGGCTGCGCCCGCATGCCCGGGACGGCGATTGAGTGCAGCCCCGCGATAACCAAGGTCGCGAGGACAGCCGGGCTAGGCCTTACAACCGCGCCCAAAACGATGATCGTCGGCGACGATCCCCCTCGCGAGACCGGGAAACGGACAGATCGCCTCCCCCGGCCCGGACTCTGATAGGGATGATCATGGGAGGCCTCCTCTCGTGCAATGACTCAGTACGGTCCATCAAGCGTCATGAAAGGAAGACCTATGCCTCCCTGAAGTGGCACTCCGGGCCGGAGATCGACGCTCAGGACACGAGCAAGAGGGGGATATGTTTCACCGAGGCCGACGCGGCCAGGGTCCACCAGCCCCACAATGACCCCCTCGTCGTACAAGTCCGCGTGGCCGACTGCGACGTCAACCGAGTCCTCGTCGATACGGGCAGCTCGGTCGATCTCATCTTCAAGGATACCCTGGCCAGGATGAATCTAAACGGGGTCGCAATCAAGCCGCACTCAATCCCGCTGACCGGCTTCGCCGGAGACACCGTTAACGGAATTGGCACCATCGAGTTGCCGGTCTAAGTAGGTCGGGTCACGAAAATCGTCAAGTTCGTGGTCTTCGACACCACCCCGATCTACAACATCATCCTCGGAACCCCTTGGCTGCATTCGATGAAGGCGGTCACCTCGACGTACCATCAGTGCCTTAAGTTCCCCAACCAGGCCGACACGTATACTCTTAGGAGTAACCAAAGGGTCTCTCGCGCCTGCTTCGCCATTGAGCATAAGCTGCGCCGCGCCGCGCCGCGCCGGCCTGGTTAACCGTCAGCGCATATCAGCCCGGTGAGACAATCGCTCGGGATCTCCCGGGAGAAGTCCTCGTCACCCAGGTCAACATCGATCCACGCGACCCCGCCCGCTGCGTTGGCATCGGAACCGACCTCGACGAGGACATTAAGAAAGAGCTGGTCAATTTCCTTGGGCAAAACGTCTCCACCTTCGCCTGGTTAACCGGCGATATGCCCGGCATCGACCCAGCGACGTGCAGCCACGAACTCAACGTGGACCCGACCTGCACGCCAGTCAAGCAGAAGCGGCGAAAGCTGGGCCCCGACCGCGCGCAGGCAGTCAATGACGAGGTGGAAAGGCTCACCGCAGCCGGCTCGATCACCGAGGTCAGATACCCGGACTGGCTGGCCAACCCGGTGGTAGTCAAGAAGAAGAGCGGGAAATGGAGGGTTTGCGTGGACTTCACCGACCTCAACAAGGCGTGCCCGAAAGACAGCTTTCCCCTCCCCCGAATCGACCAAGTCGTCGAAGCCAACGCGGGGAACGAGCTGCTCTCCTTCATGGATGCCTTCTCGGGGTACAACCAGATCCCCATGCACCCCGACGACCAGGAGAAGACCGCGTTCATCACGGACCGAGGCATCTATTGCTACAAGGTAATTCCCTTCGGACTCAAAAACGCCGGGGCCACCTACCAACGGCTCGTCAACCGGATATTCGCCGATAAAATTGGCCGCACTATGGAGGTGTATATAGATGACATGCTGGTGAAATCCCTGGTGGCGACCGACCATGTCGCTCATCTCCGCTCCTGCTTCCGGACATTGAACGACTACAACATGAAGCTGAACCCGGCCAAGTGTTCCTTCGGTGTCACGTCGGGTGAATTCCTCGGATATATCATCACCTAGCGCGGGATCGAAGCTAATCCCAAGCAAATCCGAGCTATCACCGAGCTCAAATCCCCGGAGAGCACGCGTCAAGTACAGCGACTCACCGGGAGAATCGCCGCGCTGAACCGGTTCATCTCCCGCTCTACCGACAGGTGCCTCCCGTTCTACCAACTGCTCCGAGCTAACAAGCGGTTCGAATGGGACGACAAGTGCGAGGAATCCCTCCAACAGCTCAAGGAGTACATATCCACTCCTCCCGTCCTGTCCAAACCAGAAGAAGGCGAAACCCTCTACCTCTACATCGTCATCTCGGCATCAGCAGTGAGCGGGGTGTTAGTGCGGGAAGATCGGGGCGACCAGAGGCCCATCTCTTACATCAGTAAGTCCCTTGACGACGCGGATAGCAGGTACCCAACTTTGGAGAAGCTCGCCTTGGCGGCAGTCGTCGCAGCCAGAAAGCTCCGGCCTTACTTTCAATCCCACACGATCGCCGTCCTAAGCACCTACCCCCTCAGGACCATCCTCCACAGCCCGAGTCGTTCTGGCCGGATAATGAAGTGGGCTGTTGAGCTGAGCGAGTACGAAATCGAGTACCGAGGTCGGACCGCAATCAAATCTCAAGCTCTGGCCGATTTCCTGGTTGAGTTGGTACCCGAGCTATCAGTCGACGAAGTCCCCGAAGTGTGGAGCCTGCATGTCGACGGATCGTCGTCCAAACACGGGTCCGGCGTCGGTGTACGCCTCGAGTCCCCGACCAAGGAGATCCTAGAGCAGTTTTTCCGTCTGGCCTTCCCGGCGTCAAATAACGAAGCCGAGTACGAAGCTCTGATTGCCGGTCTGCGCCTGGCCAAGGAGGTCGGCGCGAAGAAAATCCGAGCTTACTGCGACTCCCAGCTCGTCGCCAATCAATTCAGCGGGGAGTATGAGGCCAAGAAAGATCGCATGGATGCTTACCTCAAGGTGACCCAAGGCCTGGCCGCAGACTTCTCCGAGTTCACCCTGACAAAGATCCCCCGAGGCGATAATACTTCCGCAGACGCCCTCGCCGCGCTGGCCTCCACCTCGGCCCCAGCCCAACGACGTGTGACACCGGTCGAGAGTATCGACTTCCCTAGCATCGAACTGCCAAAAGGGGCCTACTTGATCAACCCCCAGGCCGCGGACCCTGACGAAGCCGCCCCACCTCCCGAAGACCTACCGCCACCGCCGGCCGAGCCCGAGCTACCAGACTGGCGAGTCGACCTACTTCTGTACATCGCAGACGGCGTCCATCCGCCAGACCGGTGGGCCGCTCGCCGACTAAGGAAGAAGTGCGCCCGATACACGATAATGGACCGTTGGAGCGCCTCGGGAACCCTGCTCGGCTGCCTCCACGGGCAGGAAACCATTGACGTGATGAAGGAAATGCACGAAGGCGCCGACGGAAACCACTCCAGCGGCCGGGCTCTCGCCCTGAGAATACGGAACCAAGGACACTACTGGCCAACAATGCTTCAAGACTGCGAAAAATTCGCAGCCCGTTGCGAGAAGTGCCAGCGTCACGGTCCCCTCATTCACTGTCCCAACGAGCTCCTTACTACTGCGGTAGAACCCTACCCCTTCATGCGATGGGCCATGGACATTGTCGGGCCCCTTCCCCGATCTCGCCAAAAGCGCTTCATCCTGGTCATGACCGACTTCTTCACCAAGTGGGTCGAAGCCGAAGCTTACGCCAAGATCACGGCAGAGGACGTCCGAAAGTTCGTCTGTAAGTTCATCATCTGCCGGCACGGGCTGCCTTACGAGATCGTCACCGACAACGGTGCCCAGTTCACATCGATCCTCTTCGAAGACTTCTGCGCAAAGTGGAAAATCAGGCTAAGTAAGTCCACCCCGAGGTATCCACAAGGAAACGGACAAGCCGAGGCCACCAACAAGACAATCCTCGACGGCCTCAAAAAGCGACTAGACGACAAGAAAGGCTCCTGGGCCGACGAATTCGATGGAGTCCTCTGGTCCCATCGCACAACGCCGAAGACGTCGACAAGTCGCACACCATTCAGCCTCTCTCACGGCATGGAAGCAATGGCCCCATCCGAAGTCGGGATGCCCACCCCTCGCCGCGCTATGCTCACCCAGCAACCCGCACTGAACAACGCCGTCCTACTCAGCGAGCTGGATTTCCTCGAGGAACAGCGGGACCATTCCCTCCTCCGAATCCAGAACTACCAGCAGCTCGCCTCCAAGTACTACAACAAGAGGGTTCGAGGCAGGTTCTTTACCGAAGGCGACCTGGTCCTCCGCAAAGTCTTCGAAAACACCGCCGAGCTAAACGCAGGCAAGCTCGGCGCACATTAGGAGGGCCCTTACCTTATCTCCAAGGTCGTGAAGCCCGGCGTCTACGAGATGGTCACGATGAACGGCGACGCAATCCCGCGCTCCTGGAACTCGATGAACCTCAAACGCTTCTACTATTAAGCCCCCGGGCTCCATTCCGCTCTCCGCCTTTGTAAACAAACGAACAACGACTGGCTTGATCCCTTCTACTAAAGGGTACGTAGGCAACCCCTAACCAGGGCTCAACTATTAATCTAATAAAGCCTTTTTGACAAAGGAATACGGTGCCCGACCTGTTCCCAAAAAAGCCGAGTTCCAATGCTCGCACTGCAAAAAAAAAAAAAAAAAAAAGCCGAATGCTCGCACTACAAAAAAAAAAAAGCCGAGCTCCAATGCTCGCACTACAAAAAAAAAAAAAAAAAAAAAGCCGAACTCCAATGCTCGCACTACAAAAAAAAAGGGGACCGAGCTCCGGTGCTCGCTCTCCCCAGCACACAAGTTATAACTGCTAAAGCCGAGCTCCAATGCTCGCACTCACCTAGTACACAAGCTATAAGTACTAAAGCCGAGCCCCAGGGCTCGCACCTCTACTAGACACACAAGCATTAAGTGTCTCAAAGCCGGGCTCGCTACCCGCACCAAAAAAAAGGTAAACAAGCTTTAAGTACCTTAAGCCGAGATCACCTCGCACCCACGAAAAAATAAAGATACACAAGCATTAAGTATCTAAAGCTGAGTCGTACCTCACACCCTATACGAAGACACAAGGGCCCGGTCTACGACCTGCGCCCACGACATCGATTGACAGAATACGGTTTACGACCTATTCTACGAGACATACGAATTCGGAAATATCATCTTTATTACCAAAAAATAAAGCCTCGAAGCGGCTATTACATAAACGGCCTACGGCCCGGTCTTTACAAAAAAAAAAAAAAAAAAAAGACTCGAAGCGGCACTTACATAAAACGGCCTACGGCCCGTTCCTTACAAAAAAAAAAAAAAAGAGAGAAAGAAAAAAGAAAAAAGCTACAAGCAGCAAAATTTATACAAAGCCACATCGGCCGGTAAATCTCCACCCCCGTCAGCACGGGTACCTTCCAGATCAGCGGGGCCCTCCACCCCCACTTCCACGCCTTGCTCACCAAGGAAGGGCTGCTCGGACCTCTCTTCCTCAACCGCGGCCTCACCGGATGGCGCGTCGGGACCAGCCTCATCAGCACGCGGGGCCGAGTCTTGTGCTGGCAGGTCCGCTTGGACGACCTCAGCAGCCGAGGAGGGAGCGTCCGCAGTCAGATCCACGTAGGGCGCCTCCGAAAGAGCAACGAGCATGAGCCGCTCGAGCTGGACGCCATGAGTGCGGTCCAAAGGGATGTCCAGGTCCTCCGGGGTCAAGTCCGGAAAGTCCATTCCATCCAGCACGGCACCGAATGCCGCCTCATCCTCGTCCAGCTTCTGGTACCGGTACCACGGCACCGACACCCCGTCCTCGGCCTCCATCCTCTTGAGGCACGCCCTTACGCCGACCACCTGGTTGTACAGCAGGTGAGGCTCTAAGGCCCGGCTGCGACCGTCGAGATGGGCGCGGATCTTCTCCATCTTCGCGGACCACTTAAGGTTCCGCGCGTCCCACCTGGCCGTCACCCGGTCGCTCTCCGCGGCCACGGCCACCTTCGGCCGGCCTATAGCGGCCTCCAGCCCCTTGACCCTGGAGCGGAGTGTTTCCCGCTCCTCCTTCAGGAGCCCGACCTCCTCCTCCAGGGCAGCCGCCCGAGCCCGTTCAGCGGCAGATCGGGCCCTCTCAGCCTCCAGCTCGGCCTGAAGACTGCCCACCTCTGCAGCCCGGGCTCGTACCCGCGCCGCCTCTTCTTCCAGCCCCGCTGACCGGGCCCTCTCATTCCTCAGCTCCTTCTTGAGACCGCGGAGAAGAAGGGACTGGCCTTACGTACTGGCATCCTGGCGCGCCTTCAGAAAGCCAAGCGACGCGTCCTTCTCGGCGAGTCGCTTCTCGTAGGCCTCCGCCAGAAAGGCAGTAAGGGCCATCGTCTGCATCAAACCAGTTGTTAGCAAAGGCGCACAACAAGTCCTGATAAAAACAGTTAGATCAAGCAACGTAAGCTCACCCGAGCTGCGGATCGCGCTGCTGCGCGAAAGGCATCGGACTCCGCCATCTCCAGCGGCACGAAGTGCGGGTGCTTCTGCCCGAACATCATGGCCTGCGCCAGCTCGGCGCACTCGTCCTGGTCCACGATGACCTGGTTGCTACCATCTTCATGGCAGAAATAGAAGCTATAGTCCCGAGGCCCCTCCTCGGAACCCTCCGAAGCCCCACCGCTCCGATCCTCGGCCTCCTGCACAGCAGCAGGATCCTCCAAAACGACGACCTCATCGCCGCCCTCCGTCACCCGACCAGCGACCTCTTCGATCGCCAGGGTCCGGGCCCCTTCGACATTCCCCCCTGCCGGCACCTCGGCCGCAGGTACCTCGGCCTCCCTGACAAGACCGCCTCGGGAGCCCTCGGGCTCGCAACCAGCCTCTTCGGGCCGGCCAGCTCCCCGACCTGAAGTCGAGGATCCTCCCACCTCCATCCTCTTCTTCTTCTTGCCAGCCCTACCGCCGGCTGCGACGCCCGCCCTCTTCTTCGAAGGAGCCGTCTCGGACGAGTCACCCACAGCCCGCGGCGCCTCCTCTCGCCGAGCCGGCACCTCAACCATTGGCGGCGGTGGCGCCACAAAGGAATCCTCGTAGAGCGGACTGGCAAACCTTGCTCGGCCTGCATTGGTGGCACCCATCAGTCCGGTAAAAAAAAAAAAAAAAAAAAAAAACCGACCTCCGGCCATTGCTGCTGCTATCCTTCCCGAGGTGAATGACTTCCACTCTCTGTCGTGCACCGTCCTGAACACAGCAAGGATACCGGCGTAGTCCGGCAGCTTGAACCTAGAAGAGTGAGGACCTGACAGCAAAACAAACAGCATTAGTCAGACAAAAGCGAAGAAGAGAAGTCAGCTCGACCTGCAAATCCCTACCCGGGGAAAAATTCCAATCCCGGGTGTATCTCGCCGACGGATCGAGCCCAACCACGTCGGTAGCCCGGATGTAGAAGTAGCTGCGAGACCAGTACTCGACCTTCGACAGCTTGCTAGCCTTAGACCCCGAGCTGGGGGCCTCCAGGACATTCGCCGCGGGCTTGAAGGCAGCATAGTAAGTTCCCGGGATCCCAGGATTCGCCTTCTGCTGGGTGAGAGCCTCGAACATGGGCACTGTCACCTCCACATCGCATTCGTGCCCCAAGGTCAGCAGCACGATCATCCCCTGGATCGTGGACGGGCAGACCTGCGAGAAGGCCAAACCCCGCGCCCGGTAATACTGGACGAACAGCTCGGGGAGAGGAAGGCGCAACCCGCACTTCTGGAAGAACGATTCATACAGGCAGACGAAGCCCGCCCGAGGAGTCCACGGGCGCTCGTCCGCCCTGGGTAGCCTGAGCTCGACACCATCAGGGAAATCGCACAAATCCCTCAACAGAGTTACCGATTCCGCTGTGCTCCAGGTCGGTGACCCGCCCTGCTCGTACGGAACCAAGGGGGACCTCCTCGCCTTGGTCACTCGCTCTCCGCCGCCGCGGTCGCTCAGACGCCCGGTTCCGCCCCCAACTTGGCCAACCCCGCGGCCACCAGAGGAGGACCTTATCACCGCCTTCTTTCGGAGATGGGTCCCAGGGAGCAGCGGGGCGGCCCTTGAGGTCGAAGGAACAGGCTGTTCCCCACTGTCTGCGCCTCGACACGGAGAGGAGGCGTGCCCGGAATCGTCGGAAGAATAACTCGGAGGATCACTGCGGTTGTCACGAGATGCCGACTCGTCGCTCGACTCAACCCTAATCCCATCTAGCATCGGTGCCATTGCAAAAAGGAGGAAGAAATCGAAAAACACAGAAAAAGGAAGGGAAGGAGAGAATCGGAGAGAAGGAGTTACCTTAAGGTTATGCGCAGAAAGTTTTAACAGGAGGAAGAAAGAGGGGTTAAATAGAGGAAGGGGACAATGAAGCGACGCCTGGACACGTGTCGAAGGAAGCACGGCCGCCCAGAAACCTAATGATGACGACTCCTCGTTCTCCCACGCCAAAAAGCAGGGGACGCCTCGATAAACGCGAAGCGTCTGTCGCACGCCGCGCGTGGGCATATCACGCGAAAAAAGAGGTGACCTTTCGTTCTCCCACGTGATGGGTACGCGCCAACCGTCTGCGGATTTTCGGAAAGGTCAACACATATGAGCACGGACTCAAATCTGGGCTGTATCACCCCGCGCTCCTCCCCCCAAATTTCGAGGAACCGTCCTAAGATGTGCCGAACTAACACCAGATCAACTTCGGATCACTAACCTTGCCTCGTGACACCGAACTGGGGGAGGGCCTATTGTTGGAGGTGGGCCTAGCACCCCCAATTAGTTAGGCCCATCTTAGGAAAAGCCTCTCTTCAGCTCGGTCGCCGACCTGAAGGCACCGCGCTCGTATCACCCGAGCTCCCGAGCTCCCGAGCTCCCGAGGACGCACCTCGGGCCCGGCCTGACACTTCACCAAAGCAGGATTGTCAGAAGAGCAGAAGGCACGTGGGAGCTGGTAGAACAGTGCCCTACCCGCGTAGGGATACGGCTTCAACTCGACGTCCCACCAACCCTGCAGAGTCGACGAAGGAGGAAAGGACACGTGGAGGAGAGTTGGCAAAACAGTGCGCTGCTCTGCAACACGCCACGCCGAGCTCATCATGACCTCCCTCCTCGAAAGCCGTAACACGCCTCCTAGGCCACCTTACCCGCGAAACAGGCCGAAGACGCCACGTAGCTCCGAGATCCCGGGGAGCAGGAAGTCAACTGCCGGTATAAATACCCCTCGATGTCATTAATGATCGGGATCTGAAATTTTTGTATCTCACCTACCACAAGTGACCCGACCTCTCTCCCTCTCTCTCTTTGTAACAAGACAGCAATTTAGAACGCCGAACTGGACGTCCTTCGGAACCAGTTCGTAACTCTAAATTGTTCACTTCCCTCATCATAAATAAAAGAACACGGCCCACGGCCTGCCCAAAAAATATTCCCGACCTGCTTTTGATTGTGGTTAACTAGCTCTAATTAACGAAAATCTCACCTCTCATCTCCTAATCACCCCTTAATCTTCATTAGTGATCCCCGGGATCAACAATATCTAATACTCCTCATATAGACAATTATTGTAACACAAAGTTATTATTATCTTTGTTTCTTAATTAGGCTTTATACTATTCCTGAAGCTCCATTGGGAACTCTTTCTAGATTGGTTCTAGAAGCTAGAAACGTAACTTCCAAGCTTCAATCCATTTCTACGACAAAGACTGCTTCAAGGGTATGATGCAACATAATTGCAAGTTTACCATATAACTAAAGAGGTAATTTATGTATGATTCTTAATCTTGTTTCTCGCAGAGCGAGAGCGATCCATCTTCAAAACCAACGCGATGCAATTCAACAATACGTCCCTCCAACATTCCCACGTTTCGTCCTTCCAACATTGGCCCCGCCTTTCCCACTGTCAGATCTTCTTCAGCCCCCAAGAAGACAACAACAGCTTCAGCTTCAGCTTCGGTTTCATCTCCAAAGAGATCTGTCTCTCCGTCTTTAACTCCTGTATCACGCAAAACACCATCAAGATCTTCAACTCCTTCAAGAAACAGTACAACTACTTCAACAACTCCTTCCTTTGAAAAAGCTGGAGACGCTCAAAGATCAAGATCGTTGACTCCAAGGTCAAAGCCTCAGATTGCAGCAAACTCATCAGCTACACCTTCAAGTAGGACCAGTGTGCGTTCTGCGTCTGTGTCATGCCCATCAGTTTCAGCAACACCTCGTACACCGCCAAGAGTAAAAGAAACAGTCACTCTAGCGTTTGGTAGACCAGTGGGAACCCCAGGGAATGTAAATTCTCCAAAACGGAACACCTCACCGGATGTTACAAGAACGAGGCCTAAAGGGCACTCTGTTTCTTCTTCTCTGATTCCTACGTTTTCAGGCGTTTTACATACACCAGCAAGTCCCAAGTCTGTAAAGCCAACTGCAACAGTTGCGGATTCAACGAGGTCTGGAAGAAAACTGTCAAAAGCTTCGGTTCAAATGGCTAACAATCACTTGGTAACATTCTCTTTATAAGCGAGGGATCTTGAACCTTTGAAAAGTCGGGTAACATTCTCTAGTCACAAAATAGTAATGTTCTTTATGAAATCTTGCATCATGATTGCAGGATGTCTCACGAAATGGGAAAGTGGGCACAAATCCGTTTTCGACTACAATGTTGTACCCACACAGCATCAGATCTTCTTCTTTAAGAAAGCGGTGTGGTAGTAGTGAAGGCAGCAGCAGCAACCAGGAAGAGGAAGAAGGAAAAAGCTTATAGAAAGAGGGCAACACGGAGAAGAACGATAGTGCGCGTTACGACGCACTCTTGAATGTAAAAGATGTGAAGGATACTAACTGGCTACTTAACCTTGACGATGAATCTAATCACTCCCTCATCTTCGACAATGCTTTCGACTCTCCTCCTGAACCATTCTCTCCTCTTTGAGAATCTTTTATATTTTCTTTCCTATTTGTTTAGTTTTAAACTCTAAAACATGAGTTGCTTGGAAAAATAATCCTAATTTTTTTTAATTGCAATGAAAGAGGGGAAAAAAAAGGATTGTTCTACTCGTTGAGATATTTGTGTTCTTGGAGTGTTTTCTTGTATTGATTGACAAAAATATACAGCTTTGAGCTTGTGTTGTTTTGCACAACATATTTTTGCAAGAAAAAACTTAAGAGTCTCGTTACCTAATTTGTGTCACAATTTACTTTTACACACTTGTTTGTTACGTTTCTCATCGCTATAAAATCTCCAATTCGACTTGCAATGGCTAGTAACGGATGCATCCATTACGAAAGCGTTGTTATATTACAAACCAAATAGTAGTACATTTACGCGAATCATTTTTAATGTTTTGTAATAAAAGAAGAAAAAAAATACATTATTTTATACACTCTTCATCGTGGTAGTATCAAATACACAAATCCAAAATTCTAAATAAATAGCAGCCAAGAGAATAATAAATAGTTAAGATAGAAAAGAAAACAAAAAGAGAGAGAGAGAAAGAGAAACGAACCAGTCTCCTTTGGATGGAGCCGGTTTAATACTCTCTAACGTCCCTTAGGGTTCATGATCTGTGAAAACACAGCACTTGGAGTGAGTCCATCTGAATCTTCGCTGACCATACTCCTGTCTATTCCACTGCTCCTTGAGTCAGTCACGTTCCCTTCATACACATCAGAACTCTTGTCGTTGTTCTTCCCTTTACAGTCTCCATCATCGTACTTAATCTCATCCATGTCCATGTCACTGCATATTCCTTTCCCGCTCTCCTCTGCGCTTTCCTGAAGCTGTAGCGCGAATTCTAAGTTCCACAGAACATCTCCCATAGACGGTCTCTCAATGCCCTGGTCTAGTACACACTTCATCGCGGTTTCAGCAAACTTCTTGAAGCATTCCGGTGTGATCTTGCCCTTGAGATAAGGATCTACTATCTGATCAAGCATGCCTTTTTTGTAGCAGTATGGTGCCCACTCAGCTAAGCTCACTTGCTCTTTTGCCAGTGTCGGGTTCAAGGCTGGCCGTGCGCATAGGGCTTCAAAGAGAACGACGCCAAAGGAGTAGACATCGGATTTCTCAGTCAGTTGCTGCCGTCTGAAATACTCTGGGTCAAGATAACCAAAACTACCTTTCACGACTGTGCTTACATGTGTGTGGTCCAGTGTTGGACCAGTCTTTGACAGCCCGAAATCAGAGACCTTGGCCACCCATTTCTCATCCAACAGGATGTTTGTTGTCTTCACATCTCTGTGGATGATCGTGTGTTTTGCACCAGTGTGTAGATAGTGCAAGCCTCGGGCTGCCCCGATGCATATCTCAAGGCGTTGCTTCCAGGGAAGAGGAGAATTCTGGGTTTTGTAGAGATGCTCTCGCATTGTCCCATGAGCCATGTAATCATACACTAGGATCATTTCGCAGTTCTCTTCACAGTATCCAATCAATGACACAAGGTGACGGTGTCTAAGCTTTGAAAGCATTTCAATCTCAGTCTGGAACTCGTGTACACCTTGCTCAGACATTGGGTTGCCTCGCTTGATGGCTACCTTTGTAGTTCCGCCATCAATTTCTCCTCTGTAAACCTTTCCGAAACCTCCAACACCAAGCACCCGGGACTCATCAAAGTTTTTAGTGGCAGCTTTGATCTCAGCAAAGGAGAAGTGACGGCATAGATTGGACGGAAGGGACGAGGCATAACTTCCTGTTGTGTTTGTCTTCCCCGAGCCAGCAGAATGTGAGTTTCCATAGAGAGACAATGGAAGCCACCCTGACGTTGCATCACTTGCAGGCTGGTAATCACCACGGTTTCGTCTGCGGTAAGCAGCCATTATGCAGAAACCGATGACAAGGGCCAGAACTACTGCACCACTGGCTGCGCCTGCAACAATAGCTGTATGGTTCTTGGATTGACCAGTACGCGGGCGTAAGATTTTGGAAGGATCTGCAGTCACCTGTGGACCAGGTATAGGATTTGGACCAGCCAGATTACCATCCGAGGTATTCATCTTGAATATCTCTACTCCATTAAGAATAGCATCATAATATTGTGGCTTGTTACGTTGATTTGGATGAAGAGCAAGCCACAGATCTTGTTGTCCCTTTCCTTCTGGAGGATTCACCACGTAATCTAGGTGTAACGCGATCCCGTTTCCATTCGTCCAGCCAGCCACATCAGCTTCACGCTCAGCTGTCTGATTGTTGAGATAAATTGTAAACACCCGTTGGTTGACCTTAGTGATGTTTGCAGAAACCTCGCAGAAATGAAGCCTAACGAGGTAACTGAAGCCAGAGTCAATGCTGAAAATCCAAGTCAGATTGTAGTTGATATTGATTTGAGCAGTTGGACCCATGGACCTAGCGGTTGAATAAACATCCGTAGGAGCAACATATGTAGGCGTGCCAGTAGGATACTTAATGGTCATGTTAGCATCAGCAGTCTCCGGGATTCCGAGAGCTGCACCGAAAATATAAGGCTGATCGTCATACCACGATCTGTAGAGTCCGGTATCAGCAGAAGGCGAGATATCATTCCCTCCCACATTCAGCCTATAAACATTCTCGAGGGCAGTACTGTTATCGATGGTGACAGAACCAGAGGATCCAACCACAGGCAAAAACCCATCTGTGCTGCTGTAAAGATCAGGCATTGAAGTCACCTCAATCCCGTTGACAAACGCATAAGCATTAGAAGGTGTTGATTCTGGTGTGAAGGTCATGTTCAATGTTCCACCTTCCACATTCACAATAAACTCCTTGACGATGTAAGCATATGTCAAGGCCTGCGCCGTCTGAGCAGCACTGAAGTTCTTGAGGAGAGTGTAAGAGGCGGAGGAGACGGAGAAGAAGGAGTTCGTGGCATTGAGGCCATCGTATGAGTTTGGGTAGAAGTAGAGACGCACAAACTTACGACCTGCTGCGACAGGGAAAGAGTATGTGAAGGAAGATCGGAAAATCCTCGCCGTCATGTAAGGTATTTCGGGAACAGAAGGATCTTGCGTGGCAGCCGGAGACGTCTTGGAGTCTCCCGATGAAGACAAGAACTTGGACTTGACATCGGGAATCCATGTCCGGTTATCTATGTCAACGGAATCAGAAGAACCACCACAATTCAACAGGATTTTATCGGTGGGAGTGTAATCAGCAGCTGAGATTAGAGGAGATGCAGATAAGAGGAGGAGAAGAAGAAAAGACACAAGGGAGACACGGAATCGTCCCTCCGTGATCCCCATCGATCTTCTTCCCGATCTACCAAAATCAAATCAAACCAGGAACTGCAAAAAGAAACAGAGCAAACAAGAACTTCACAGATCTAGATTTTCCACAGAGGTACATGTTCATTTGACAAGGAAACTAATACCGAAGACCAGATGAGTAGGAAAACTGAAGTTGAAATCAGTAGGAGGAGAGTGAAGCAGAGAAGAACATACCTTAAGAATCGGGGAAGAACCCTAGCCGATGAAATCGGAGAGTTTTGAGATATTATTTGGGGAGAGCAAAGCAAAGCAAATAGAGAGAGAGAAACGATGAATTAATTAAAGAGGAGAGATAGTGGGAGTAAGTCTAAGTTAAGACGACAAAAACGGACAGCATTGTTGCCTCCCTCAACGCGTAAACGTTAGTTCCTAATTTAAATTAAAAAAAAAAAGACAAATTTGATGCCGGCTTGAGGAAGTGACGAAAACACCCTTAGATTAACAACAGCTGTAATTATCCAAGGATAATGAATGTATGTTGATTGGGATGGGACCATTGGTCTTGGATGACAGTTCATGTGTAATAATAAAAAAGAAAAGAGAGAATCTGCTCGTGGCTGAGCTGGCGCTCTAATTATATAAAGCGATAGAGTGGGGCCCGTTTTGATCATGGGCTTTTTATTCTTTTCGTTTCTTCTGTTCACCTCATATGGGCCTAGTTATAAATGGGCCCTTGTATAACGTGCAAACCATATCCATATGTTTATGTGAGTCGGCTTTTTTTATTACAAAAACTGACTCACAAGCATTACGATTATAATTTTCGTACGTCACGTTTCAGAACAATAGAGATATATGGTGAATCGATGCATGGGATCACTTGTATCTCTTTTTTTAAATGACTACAAGGTTCATGGCCTGACCCGTAAACACACAGTTTTTCCATCAATTATTTACAACGATTTATTTTTGTTGTAAATCAACCAATTTCAAAATCGTCGTAAAATCATGGTGAATTTGGGACGAATATATCAGTCCGATAAACGACGATTCTTGACTTCGTTGAAAAATCTGCCTACTTATATTTCTTGATGGTTTGCTTGTAAACACCGACATGTCAATTTATTACTTCTTTGGGTATTAGGTTATTGTGAACTCGTTTGTGATTGCGTTTCGTTTGTTTGAGCTTATTATCATTCTGCTGAGGCTAAAGGGGTATCATTCTACCGGTAATTCATGTTTTTCCCCTGTATCAATGCCTAATTTTATTGATCGAGGGCATAATGGTTCAGAGATTCATTATCTCCAATTATGAAATTTGATATTGAGAGATTTAAGCTAATGGTTAACAAATATGTACACTCTTGCCGTTAATTGTTCGTGAATATTCTAGTCCATAAGTGTTGGTACAAAGACTAAATTTGTTCGCGAAAATACAAGACTAAATTTGTTCGTATACATGATACAAAATATGAAATTAAAGTATGGAAACAAAACACAATTGGGAGGCTGTAGTACAAAACGTGACATTTCAACTTAGTCAAAGAATTTTTAAAAGATCTATATAGGCCAAGTGCGCGTATACATTAACCATCTTCTGTTTCTCTGTCTTGTTGTCTTTGCAGGAGGAATCTGTATCTTTTGACTCTCTAGTAATAGTTATCCATCCACTGATAAAAACACAATATTCTAGTCGTCCCAGTCATGATCCCAGCCATCTCGGCTCGGAGCTCTCGCTGTTAATCCGTTGGCAGATATGCTGACACTTTTTGCTGCACCACCGGGCGATTTCACAGCGTTATTCTCATCCCAATCATCATCCCAACCCTCGTCCCAGTCCGCTGTTTCAACGTCATGGACTACTGACTCGCTTTCTAAGCCCGTCCCTCCACTCAATTCTAGCTCCCGGTAAGGCACTCCATTGCCTGCACGGCGATTCTTCCGGCACAGACATAATGCCCAAGCTCCCCCAAAAATAACGACAGATACTATCAAGAAATAGGCGCCGTTAATGGGCGTCACTAGCTTTTCATATGAGGGAAGGTAGATGAATAGTGAGCTTTCTTCTGATGGGTACATGTGAAGCACACACTCTCCCTTCCCGGTATCCAGTATGATTTTGTTTGTGTCTCCACTAATGGATATGTTTACCTGTGCATAGAGCAACAATTCCTGTCAAATTTTCTCCAAGTGAAAGAACTCCGATTCGGTTGATCATTTATGGAATAACTATAGTAACACTTGCATCGTATCATCAAAGATCACAAAGTATTTCAGACTTCCAGAGATAGACATGTCCAAGATAACGTTTTTATCGATGGAAACAGCACAGAAGCACATAGAATACGTACCCTTTGACTTTGGTGTTTTAGCAGTGTCAGTTCTGGTAAAGGGTTAACTGGAAGAACAACTTTTGCTTTTAAAGATTCTTCACCGTCGTTTTGAACTAGAATCAACCATTTCGAAGAATCTGCAATAATAAAACACAACTTAAGAATGAGAAATTCAATCAATTCAAGCAAAGCCTACTGGAGAAAACAGAACAGATAAAGCAGAGACCTTACAAATTGTAAGGAAATAACTATGATGTGTAAAAATGTTTCATGTCACTGAGATCACACTCATTTACACATTAACACAACACACTAATGTCAAAGTGTCAAACATTTGCTAATTTGTGTCGTTGATTCAGCAACAAGGCTTCCCAATAATGTAAAGCATCTGCTAGTTTAGTCCTTAACCAGATAAATTCCATAAAGACCACCATAGCCAACAACTTGTCCACCCAAATTTAATGGACATTTCTCCATACTGCAAACAGAACGTGCTATATGGCTTTTACTCAAGAAGCTAACACGGCTTATTCTGATGGACATCGTTATCATTGCATAGTTCAATAAACAGGAAAGCACAAGCCAGAGATATCATTTCGAATTAAAGTTGAGACCAATCGCTTTGTGCAAGTCTCCTGGTTCCATGTAGTTCTGGATAGAATAAAAAGCCATACGTTTCCACTCCCCAACTTTGACAGTCATCGAAAGCTCAAAACTTTAAATGCTACACTACCAGTGCTATAAAAATTGAAAACAGGTTCTATAGATATCAAAGAAAATGGGACTAGAAGAAGGTGTAAATGTACCTTTTTCGATGCTTAAAGTGCATGCCACCAATGAATTCACAATTGTACAAATCTGAGACTTTCCTGCACAGGTCTCTGCACTGGCAGGCTCTGAGCTCCCCTTAGCGTCATTCACCTTATCAGGATCTTTAGCCGGAGGCGGATTTCCCGTCTCTGGCTCCGTCCCATTTTTCCCACTCTCCAAACTTTTTGGGGGCGGCGACATTTTAGCCGGTAATTTTACATTATCCTGGCTATCTGTTTGGTTCGCTGGAGGCGGGCTTATAGGCTCTGTTGTGTTTAACATCGTCGTGCCATTCTTCACACTCTCAGGTTGCAGTTGCGGAGGTGCTGGACTCACCGGATCAGCCTCCTTAAGATTAGGATTCGTCGAATTACTACTTGTCAAAGGAGATTCTGATGAGCTAAAATTGGACTTTCCATCTCCAATGGGTTTAAGACTAGGCGACGGAAACTTCTGAATCAGAAACATAGAGCAAGTCAAAACACATTGTTCAAAACCCTACATAAGATCAAACAAAAAAAAAGAAGAAGAAAAAATCGAATTTACTTGTTTAGTGGTTGAGTTAGAGTTATCCTTGGGTGCTTCTTCATCAACTAAATCCCGAGATTTCCCGAACGACGAAGCATTGGAGACAAACAAAACCAATAGAAGAAGAGAGCAGACGAAACTTCTATCCATCGTAACCAGGGTCAAACCCTAATTATAACTCGATCGCTTGATTTCTAAGCCAGTGGAAGTCCTGATTCGATCCAAAAAGACTTACCAGATTTGAAACTCCGCACATATTTCAGGGTATCCGTAGTCTTGCAAAACGCATCGCAGATTCGCAGATCACAGTGCTTAGATTTCACGCAAAGGATTGGAAAACCAGTGAGCCAGATATCGATCCAGACATACGGACCTTTGTCGGGTTGAAGATCGATCGGTGGTTCGAGTTTTCTCGTGTCTGAAATTGGATCAATTCGCAGAGCCAAGTTGAGTTTGACAACCCCTTCACTCCACGGAGCCGTCGGACAAATCATTGGGCCGTAATTTTTTAAAGCCCATTAGTTGTATTACTTTAAGCAAAGAAGAAAAACTGACTATGCGTATGAGTCAAAGTGAGTATTTCAGATCATAGCACCAATTATTTGATTGATTGATAATAAATAGGGAATTAAGACTTAACCTGCTCCAATTATGTTGCGGGTAGTTTTTTTTTAAGATTTTTTTTGAAATTTAATAAAAATTTTATTTATCTGAATTTTACAATATGACTAATTAACGATTCTAAATAAAGCTCTCGATTCGTAATAATTTGTTTATTTAATCCGTTTTGCAGTGTACTAAAATATTATTCGGGCTAACCAGCAAAACTCTATAATCTTAAAAACAAAACTCTAATATGCATCGTTATATGACTCTGGTTTTTGTGGTTAGTTCACAAACTCTTTAAACAAAAAAATTGTGTCTAACTTTATATAAAATTAGTAAAATATTTTTCAATTTTTGTTTTAATATATATTCAAATAAAATATAATAAATTATAGTAAAAAAATATAGTAGAAATTCGAATATTTTTTGTTTTTGAGTATATATGGATTGATTGTTATTTTAAAATATATGGTATTAAAAATAATTGAGAAATTAAATAATAAATAATATCTTTATTGGCAACAAATACTTTTCATATTCTCTTCAATAATTTTAAAATATAATCATATCATTTCCTATTTCAATTTTTTTTTTGTTAATTGTAATGGCATAATATGTAATAACTTACAAAATAAAGTTCATTTTCCTAAATGATTTCTTAAATAATAATATAGGTGGAAACCCCTTTAGTCTAGTGATTGACCAAAGGTTCATTAATGATTCTACACCATGAGGTCTGGGTTTCGATTCCCAGAAATTACAATTTCTACGGATTAATGGAATGAAGCTTATTACATTTCCCAGAAAATGCAATTCCAAGAAGGAAATTTCCAGCGTGGTGCAAACAAAATCGTTCATCGAGGTTGTGGATCCTAGTGGAGCGGAGAGAACTGTCCGTTGTAGAATTGTCTTGTAATTGTTCTAATAATTTGTTAGTAAGTGTTAAAAATAGATATATATATATATATATAGAGATTACTGTCGGCTTATACATCTCTATATTATTATTTAAGAAGTCATTTAAGAAAATAAACTTTATTTTGTAAGTTATTACATATTATGTCATTACGAAAAAAAAAGATAACATAAATAGGAAAGAATATGTTGCCGACTAAACAAGTACTTAGCTAGTAACTTTAACGATATTTAACGTATCTTATTATATAAAGCTGAATTTCTTAACGTAAGCGTAATTCTCACAAACAATATCGTGATATTTATCAATTTAATTAAAAAGTAAAAATAAATTAAAGTAAATATTAAAAATGTTAAACAAAAAAAGGCAATATTAAAAAAAGAAAAAACAAGAATAAGTAAATAAAACTTATGATAAAGGAAAGTGACAAAAAGAAATTTCAAAGTTTATAATCTACAACCACGACCAAACTTAAAAAAGAAAATTATAAATATACTCTAAACTTATAAGAAAAATTATTAATAGACGACCTAACTTAAAAGTTTATAATCATTTCCATTATGACAAAAGGAAAATTAAAAAAAGAAAAAGAAAATCTTATTATATAAAGCAGAATATTTCAAAGTTAGTAACTCGCATGATCGCGACACATGTTAAGTTAATCGATAAGATTTTGGCATGTGTTTAATTAATTTTCAATTATATTTTGACACATGTTTAATAAATTTTCAATTATATTTGAACATATAATATTAAAAATAAAAGTAAAATTTATAATCGATTCCTAATCCTAATTTTTTTTTTTTGGCGTTTACTCATTTTCTTTTTAGGATTGTTATCTCATTATTCTAATATGAAATATGGTCTTTTCTTTTTTTTTTCAAAAAAACTTTGTCTTTTATTTATATTTTTTATTTTATTTCCTTAATCTAAACATAACTAATAATTTTTTTTAATTTACCTTATATGATTAGGAATCGGTTATAAATTTCACTTTAATTGTTAATCTTATTAGTTAATATATAATTAGAAATTTATTAAATACTTGTCAGAATATAATTTGAAATTTATTAAACCCGTGTCAAAATCTTATCGATTCACTTAACATATATTGCAATCATTCGAGTTACTAACTTTGAAACATTCTCTTTTATATAATAAGATAAAGACTTGGATTTTTCTAATGAAAATATGGTTTTACGTGTTTTTTTTGGTTGGTGTGTTTATTTTCAAATTTACCACGTCATACCGAAACGTTTTATGTTAGCATTTCACCGGTATGATTCTTTCGGTTTGGTTTAAGCTGATGCGGACTGTTGCCCATATCGTTTGCTTGAAAGCCCATTATAAAAATCTGAGGCCCATGTAAACTTAATTTTGTTCATCGTCAACGGTACACTAACTTAACGGTTGTCTCTGGGATTCAAATTTCTTTTTTAAAAACTGATCACGCCTTTCTCTCTCCTCTCCATCTTTATTTTGCGATTAGGATCTGATTGTTTTTGGGGTAAAACCAGAGACGATGATAAAGAAAAAGAGAGAGAGAGAGAACGAATATCTTTTATTCACGTGGAGTTGCTTTAGTTTAGATGAATTTCATTTTTTTACGAGTCCTCAATAAGATGATTTTTGTGATCCTTTTGTCTCATTTTCTTCTCTGAAAGATCTTTGCTTGAAATATCAAATGGTGACCAAAGAAGAAGATTGTCTTCCTCCTGCAACGGAGCCGTCGAGATGTTATTCTCCTTCTTCTACTCTTGCGGAGTTAGACACTCTTCGGAGCTTAGAAATCGTCGAATCTTCCTTTCTATCTCTCGTTTGGTATGTGATTCATTGCTTTACCGATTTTGAGATCTCCCTTCTCCGCAATATGAAGAAAACGATGCAAAGTCGTAAGCTTTTCCCATGATTTTGGATTACCTGATTTGTCTTTGTTCTTCTATCTAAGACTATGAATCTCATTTTTGATTTGTGTGTTTGATCTCTTTGCATTATCTTCTTCAAAACCCTTTTTCAGGTTACTGGTGATCTTTTGCATCATCAACTTAATAAACTACATGGATCGAGGTGCGATAGCTAGCAATGGTGTGAATGGAAGTTGCAAGAGTTGTGATGATAAAGGAAAATGCACTACTGCAACTGGAATTCAGTAAGATTTAATGATGTTGTATAGAATTAGGATAATTATTCAATATTTGCATTTTAATTATATTGCTTATCCTAATTTAATTATGATTGTTTCCAATGCTTTTAAGTTTTTGTGCTTCTTAAGATTGTTTATGCATATGCTTTTCTTACTTTGATCATACTAAACATATAATTTTGCGATTTGTGGATGTTCTCTGATGTAAAGTTGCTTCTTTTAGGGGACATTTCAATCTAAGTAATTTCGAAGATGGTGTATTGTCATCTTGATTTATTGTTGGACTTGTTATTGCATCACCAATCTTTGCTTCATTGGCAAAAAGGTTTGAAACACTTTCATTTTTGTTTTTTTTGTTCCCTTTCAAAATAAGCTTATTCAAGTGGTTTATTGTTTTTAGTGCAGCTTCAATCCATTTAGACTTATTGGAGTAGGCTTAACTGTTTGGACTATTGCAGTTCTTGGTTGTGGCAGTTCCTTTGCCTTTTGGTTTATCGTCTTATGTCGTATGTAAGTTAGTTTTGTTTTTGGTACAAGATACGATTGACTTTGCTTGGTCCAAATTTTGATTTTTGGTACACCATTTGATTACTCGTAGGTTCGTTGGTGTCGGTGAAGTAATATTGAAAACAGGGTTTCCTTCTACTGATTCGATAAAGACGGTTAAATCAATTGAAGTAATGGCTTCATCAATAGGTAATATTTTTCATCTCTCTTCTATGTCAATGAGAATGTGCTCTGATTATACAGTTGTGCAGTGAGACTTTTCTTTTTGCAGGCACACAGACATCGAAAAACAACAATCATCTTCAAGCTGGTAATGAGATTGAGCATGATCAGTTTTAGGTCTCCATTGAAACTTTCATAATCTTAATTTCCTTCCATATGATTGTATAATTCTCAAATATTTTACTTCAACTTTGGCAGGTCAAGTTACGCGAGCGTAATTTGAAAATCATTTACATTCGCGAAAGATATGAAAGTTTTATGTAAAGGAAAGGTCTTTATTGTTAATGTATTAGGTAAAATTTTCCTCTTTACTTCCACTAATCTCTTATTCTTCTTCTTATTATTATGTATCTTCTCTGCCGATTGATACACTTATCTTGACAGGTTATGTATCATACAATTTTGTTATTGGAGCATACTCATATTGGGGACCAAAGGTAGTGTGATATGTCCTGGTCGAGTTAGAACATTAAGTATTAATAACACTAATCATTAACAAAGTTTCAATCTTGATCTTCCAGTTGATGCCTTTGTAGATGCTTCTCCTATGGTTGTTTCGGTGCTAGACGGCTACAAAATTAAAGGTTAATTTTCTTTTTCCTAACTTTTAACGGTTCCCTCAAAAAATTAATTGATCACCGAAATCAAATAAAGCCATGAATAATCAATTTCACCTTATAAAATAAACTATGATACCTAAATATTCCATAGTCAATTTTTACCAAATTTCAAAATTTCCTCGACCCACTAGCTTGTCCATGAACATTAATCATATTAGAGATTTAGGTTGTCCGGTTTAATCAAAGAAAACATAATTGTAAAAGATAATCGAGCTTGGGATCCTATCTTCGTTTGATGATTATTAGAAATATTCATATTTAATTTGTATTCACATCAATAAACCAATTTAACCTCAAAAATTTAACGAAAAACATTTTTTCATCTACCACTTATTCACAATTCAATCTGATTTAAAATCTTAAATTGTTTGTTTACTCACCAATTATCTCATCCACGATCTAAACCTATTAGAGATTTTAAGTTGTCGGATTACTTAAAGATTCTTGAATCATTTACAAGATTGTGAAAACTAACCGGGCATGCAATACTGTTATTATTTGATGATTGTTAGAGATAACCATGTTCAATTTGTTTTCACATCAGTAAGTGAATTAGTTTCTAATTAATTCGACAACAACAAAATCTTCTACTGAAAATAATTTCTCATCTCCCACTTATTCACTATTCAATTTGCTTTGAAATCTTAGATTGTTTGTTTACTCACAAATTATCTCATTCACGATCTAAACATATTAGAGATTTTAAGTTGTCGTATTACTTAAAGAAACTTGAATCACTTACATAATTGTGAAAACTAACCGGGTATGGAATCCTGTCATTATTTGATGATTGTTAGAGATAACCATGTTCAATTTGTTTTCACATCAGTAAGTGAATCAGTTTCTAATTAATTCGACATCAACAACAACAAAATTCTCTACCGAAAATCATTTCTCATCTCCCACTTATTCCACAGTTCAATCCGCTTTGAAATCCTAAACTGTTTCTTTAGTCACAAATTATCTCATCTACGATCTAAACTTATTAGAGATTTTAAGTTGTCGAGTTACTTAAAGAAACTTGAATCATTTACATAATTGTGAAAACTAACCGGACATGAAATCCTGTCATTATTTGATGATTGTTAGAGATAGCATGTTCAATTTGTTTTCACATCAGTAAGTGAACCAGTTTCTAAATAATTCGACAACAACAACAACAAAATCTTCTACCGAAAATTAGGGCTGGGCAAAAAATCCGGATCCGAAAATCCGAACCGGTTCCGAACCGAAAATACCAGAACCGAACCCGTTCCGAATTTGTAAAATACTCGATCAAATCTTAAATTCCTATAACCAAAGAACCGAATCCGAACTGGTACCGAACCGATAACAAAATGGGTAACCGTAATATCCGAAGTGTAATTATATACCCAAATATATAAATTATATTTAGATTTATATAACCCAAATACCCAAAATTACAACTATAAACCCGAATATATTAATTATTTTTTGGGTATTTCGGGTATTTTAGTTATATTTTCGATATTATGGGTATATCGAATACAACTATTTTGTTTTTTCTGGATTTTTGGGTATTTTGGATACGTTTAGTTTGAAAGTATATTGGTTTAATGAAATGAATATTCATGTTTTGTATTTTGTCTTGGATTTCGGGTTTTTTCGGGTATCATGGATACTTTTGGATACTTTCGGATCCGAACATATCTGAAAAATTTCGGATCTTAAAAAAAATATCCGATCCGAACCCGAACAGGACCTAAACCGAATTTTTAAAATACCCGATCGGTACCTAAATCCCTAACTCCAAAATACCCGAAACCCAAAATACCCGATCCGAAGATCCAAACGTCCACCCCTACCGAAAATCATATCTCATCTCCCACTTATTCACGATTCAATCCGTTTCGAAATCTTAGATTGTTTGTTTACTCACAAATTATCTCATCGACGATCCAAACCTATTTGAGATTCAAAGTTGTCGGATTACTCAAAGAATTATTTACATAATTGTGAAAACTAACCGGGCATGGAATCCTGTCATTATTTGATGATTGTTAGAGATAGTCATGTTTAATTTGTTTTCACATCAGTAAGTGAATCAGTTTCTATTTAATTCGACAACAACAACAACAAAATACTCTAACGAAAACCATTTCTTATCTCCCACGTATTCCATGATCCAAACCTATCCGAGATTTTAAGTTGTCGGATTAATAAAAAAAACTTGAATCATTTACATAATTGTAGAAATTAACGGGACATGGAATCATGTCATTATTTGATGATTGTTAGAGATAAACATGTTAAATTTGTTTTACATCAGTTTTTGATTATTTCGACAACAACAACAAAAATTCCTCTAACGAAAATCATTTCTCATCTTCCACTTATTCACGATTCAATCAATTTTTAAATTTGAAATTGTTTGGTTACTCACAAATTATCTCATTCATGATCAGAAAGAAGAAGGAAGTGAAGATCAATGAACATGAGAATTAGGGAAACAATAAGAGAAACTTTGCACACATGCACACATGTCGGCGGCAACGAATCTGTTGTCTAAATCTGAGATTGCCTTCTTGTGATGATTCTTTGAGGTAACTTGAGGCCGGAGGTTTACGAGGAGAAGTGTATATTTGCGAGAGCAGCTGGGATTGAAAGAGAAGTTACGAAAAAGATTATTCTCAAACCCATAATTAAATCCCAAACAACAAAAATTGTGTGCTGTTTTTATTTCCTAAAACAACATGACATTGGGATATTGTTGTCGTTTTAAATACATTCAAAGTGCCGTCTAAACCTGCATCGATACATGCAAAGATTATAAGGGTTGGGTATTCGAGTATTCAGTTCAGTTTTTTTTGGGTTTCATGTAGTTTGTATAGAGTTATAGAAACCATATTAACAATGAAGAAAAATCGATTCGGTTCAAGTTTGGGTAGATTTGAGTATGGGTTGGTTCGGAAAACATATTGAAGAACTACCTTGGATCCGAAATATATTGGGATTTGGTTCAAACCCGGTTCGGATCGGATATTATTTATCCGAACTACGAAAAATATGTAACCGGAAAAAATACCCAAATTATATGATATTTTTACGGGAAAATAGTCAAAAACAAATAAAGCATGAGCTTTCAAATTTTGACCATTCAAAACACGAACTATCGCGTGGACATTTTAAATAATCAATTTATGTTGATTTTAAATTTAAATCACAAACTTCTGTTGACTGTGTCAAATTAGACATGACGTCAAATCGACAAACGGAATAGATAAAACGAGATTAAAAAAACGTTATAAATTACAGTTAAGTGATACGACATCGTTTTTTCTTTTTTCTTAAAACTCCAAATCACGAAAATCCTAACCATGTTTTTGGGGGTTTAAGAGAAAGAAAAAACGATGTTTTATTAAGAAGGAACTACTTATTTGAGTTTTCCACTTCTGGGAGGCACGAAATGACAAAAAAAAAACTTTTATTATGGGTTTTGAACTGTTTCTTATCGATTAAAGGTACTAGGAAATCTATTTACTCATCACCAATCAAAAATTTGATTAGCACTACTATATTCTTTTTCTAACACAAATTTTTTAAGTCAACTACAATCCAAGCAATCATAGCGGTTAATCGAATAGGCTATTATGAGGCAAACCTAAAGGCCAACGTAGTCAACAAGATTAAAAAAACATTAACAACAAAGCAAACTATAAGGTGAATTCTCACAAGTTTATAATCTAATTTACTCAAAAAACTACATTGGTTCATGCCATAAATATTATCTAAGAATACTAATTAACAAACTAAAAGACCACAATGTTTTGACGAAATTCTAGATTTCAAATCAACATGTTATGCTAGAGGTTTACTAGATTTATGTTTCACAGGTACCTACAAATCTCCATGTAAGATTACAAAAAAATAAACAAACATTATTTACCTTACCACAAATTAATATTGAATACATTTTTTTTTGTAAAAAATCTTATCTATTGCAATGCAATATAAAGTCATACCAATTTCGCTACTACACACATGAGTTAATCAAATCAAGTAGAAGGCCACATCTAATACACTAGACTATTTCTACTTTTATCTCAATAAATAAAAATTTACTTAACGTTAGTTAAAATTCATCAAATGTTTACTACTCATTTTTCTATTATCTAAAAAATATTACTTAATATTAGTTAAAGTTCATCAAATGTTTACTGTGAAATTTCAAATTCAAAATCCGGGTATTATGTTATCAGATAGACATTTTAAAATGATAAAGAAACAGTTCTTCATACACAATAATATATAAAGTAAATATATAAAAATCATACACTCATCGTGAGTTCTTTCTTAATACAAAACAAAATTGAATACTATGCAAACAAATTAACAAAAAATGGAAAAGAAGATTTTGAAAGATACGATATAACTTATGTCTTTGACGGGGAAATACAAAATTTTCTTTAATTATCGTGAATTCGTTGAACCATGTCTTTGCCGAAAAATGCGAAATTATGTTTTTGGCGGGGAAATACAGAATAACGTTTGGGTGGAAAAACGCGGAATAACGTTTTTGGCTAGAAAACGCGGGATAACGTTTTTGGCAGGAAAACGCTGAATCCCGTATTTAGCGGGAATATATGAAATCACGTTTTTAGCGGAAAAAAGTGAAATCACGTTTTAGGGCGGAAAACACGGAATCACGTTTTTGGCGGGGAAAAAGTGAAATCGCGTTTTTGGCGAGAAAACGCGGAATTGCATTTTTGGCGGAAAAACGTGAAAACAGAATTGCGTTTTTGGCGGGAAAGCGTGGAATCGTGTTTTCGGCGGGAAAATGTGAAATCACTTTTTTTGCGGGAAAATATGAAATCGCGTTTTTGGCGGGAAAATGTTAAATCAAGTTTTTGGCAGGAAAATGTGAAATCACGTTTTTGGATGGAAAATGTGAAATCACTTTTTCGGGTTGAAAATGTGAAATCATGTTTTTGGCGGGAAAATGCGGAATAACGTTTTTGGCGGGAAAATGTGAAATTGTGTTTTGGCGGAAAAATATGGAATCAAGTTTTTTACGGGAAAATGACGGATTTACATTTTTGAGGAAAAGTTGTGAAAACCTCAGTTTTGACGGAAAATCATGTTTTTGGTAGAAAATAACGGAATATTGTTTTAGGCGGGAAAATCGTGTAATTGTAATTTTTGGCGAAAAAATAATGGACTCGTTTTGGGAAAAAATGATATATTGTTGCTTTTTTGAGAAAAAAAATTATGTTATGATATATTGTTATGATGTCACGATGATGATTAGTTGAGGATCAAATGAAGTTAATGTGTCCAACGGATCACCCATTTGATCCATGACCCATTACAAATTGATTCATTTGACCCATGACCCATTTGACTCATCAACCCGTTAGAGTCATGAGTCAAATAGAGTCGACCTATGACCCATGACTCATGACCCATTTTGACACCCCTAGATATAAGCATATATTAAAATAATGTTTTTTTAGTTTTCTAAAATAAGAATGCTTTTTTTAGTTTTCTAAAATGTCAAACAATTCTTTTTCTATTCTTATATCTATACTGATACATGACATATAGTCCAAACATGTTAGTATTTTTGATAAATTAGTATTCTAATTAGGTAAAAATAATTGATTTATTAATATTTTACTTAACAATCTATAATCTTATAAATAAATACAAGTAGGAGAAAACGGTTTTTGTTTCCTCTATCATAAAAGGAAGACAACGATATCATTTTGTTGTAATCCATGATTTCACATGCCAACAACTGCACTAATTATGAATTTATGATTATGAACCCTCTCTTATTAATCTTAAAACCTAATCAACCGTTGGATTGATTTTGTTGTATTTACCGTAGATAATTAGTCATTGAATTGGTTATTCTTTTGGTTTATTTTTTTCATCTCTTTCTTAGATTGGTTCTTCATTTTATGCTTTGTTTCTATTTTTTATATATAGAATGCCATTTTTGTTACCGATTAAGAATTTTGAGATGAGTTTTATGAGTCTCTCTTTTTATAATTCTCACCATTTGACCATGATGACCAAAACAAAAAACAAAAGGGAGTGGTGATGTATTATTTTATAAGATGTAATAATCTATACTAATAAAATAGAAGCACTTTTAAAATCAGTTTCTAAATATCCCTTATTTAAAAAAAAAAAAAAATTGAACATGTTATCAAACATGTATTAAACCGGTTGTCAAATATTTATTAAATCTATTATAAACTTAAAAATTATAAATTAAACATATTTAAATAAATAACATTTAATTTATTTCTAATTTTTCATTTCATATTTAATATATTACAAAAAATCATTTATCCCATGCTGACGCATCAATTTAAAATTTAGTATATAAGTAAATTGCGAATTAGGCAGACCGTCGGTAATATTCAATAAATCATATGAGAAAGTGAGCAAGTTGACAAGAGGAATATGAAAATGATGGCCACCACACGACCAAAATTAAAAATACATATCGAAACTATATATATATATATATATATATATATATATATAAACAAACTAGATTAAAAGTTGCTTTGATTTGGGATTTTATCTTTTCAATTTTATTGTAAAGTTCAAACTATTATTTTAAGTTGAACTAATTAATTTTTTAAGTTAACAGCAATTTAAAATGGTAATCAATATACTCCAATATTAATGGGGAACATTATAACCAAAAATAATGATATAATAATTTGACTGGCGAAAGAAGATTCATAGCTGCGGAAGCATCGGGTTTGGTCTCTAAAACAAGTAAAATATGTATAAATTAAATCATGGGAGGTAACACACAATTCCATTTAAGTTTTCGAAAACATCATCATGGTATGAAGTGTTAAAATCTCCAAATGAGAAAAAATTAAATTCTCTTTTAGTGTAAAATTATGTGGGCAAAATAATTCAAATCGGTCATCATCTCTAAAAATTTTGGAAAATATTTGGATTTTAAACCATAGGAAATACTTTTGATATATTTTAAATCAACATTATCTTTCAAAAACCTAAGCTTGTCTTGAATTTTATAACATCATATAGCACTAGACATAGTATGTATCTTAACAAAAGCTTAATTATACGAGATTAGTTTTTACCAAGTAGAACTCATAGACATAAATTTCCTTTAGGCAATGTAATAATGACATTTGAATGTCTAAATCAATGGCAGAACGGAAAAATATAGAAACACTGACTATTAAACTGAGAATAAATATGACATTTTTTTAACCAACTCTCTTTTCATAGATATGCGGACAGGCGGCAGCTTTCTTTATGGTGAAATCGTCTTTCTGTTTTAGGGTTAGTATTTATTAGGGACTAGATGAATACCCGTGTTTACACACGGTATTTTTATCAATTAATATTTTTTAATTTAATGTATCAACTATTTTATTTTTGGATTTTTTTTATTATGCCGTTACATAATTAAAAACTTTGGTAATAAAGTTCGGTGTTTAATTTGATACGTCCATAACATTTTTACAAACGATAAAAAATTTCACTTGTAATTGTCAACATATGGTAATTCTTGAACAATCCCTCTTTATCTAGATCTCCTATTTGAACTGAACCACTGGCTACTATAATTGTCCTTCCAAATAAATCTTTTGGTCATTGTGCACTCCATTAGTAGGCTCTATGATCCTCTCGTTCAACACATCTAGTGTGTTATTAGCTTCTTCAACCTTCTTCAACAACTCAGCCCTCTTTAACTCCTTCTCCATTTTTTTTTTGTCATTCACTCAGAGCTTCCTATGTGCGTTTCTTCTTAAATTTACAACTCTCCAATACGCATACGAATTGAAAGAGCACTAACAATTGTAAGAAAACCAAAGAAAATTCACGGCCAGTATGAATACAGAGAAAGAGAATTTACCATGAAAACTTTCTAACGTCAAAAACAGAACCATGATAGAACCATCGGAGTTAAAAGTAACAATGGGAAAAATTGAGATGTAATTGAGACACATGTTTTTTAAATTATATTTTTCTAATCTGACAAATTAACATTTTATTATTTTGGAAAAATGTTTTTATCATTCATGTTCCATTATACTGGAGGCTTTGGTAAAAATTAGTGTTTTATTTGAAATAGCAACATAACACTTTATCCACAAAAAAAAAAAAAAAAAAAAACAGCAACATAATATTTTTTTACATATGATAAAAGAGTTAAACAAAACAAACTTGAATAGGAAAGTAACTTATTAGCAGTGTTTCCTCTCTTCAACGAAACAAACCCCTCATCCTCAATTGTCCAACCTAAATAATCACCAATGCCCTTGTGGGAATCAGAGGCAGCATTCATCTCATCCTTGTTTCAACCACACCATTTACGTTCCCTTTCCATCAACACATCAACAAATATCACTGCCACATAAGTAATTCATATCACTTGCACTTGAACTCTTTTACTAAGAACCAAAATCTATAAACTCGTTTCATTTAAGTGAATCTAGAAAGGAAATGGTAAATATTTATATCACTTACTACTAACATCTGGAGAAAACTAAATTACATATCAATAACATGGATCTGCCAAGAGTCAAAATCTGAACCAAAAATTATGTTTGGAGAAGTTAAACATTTTTACCCTTCCTTACACAAATATGCTTCCCTGAGTGTGTCAGTCGCACATGCCTAAATGCAATCCTAGCTACTGGTTGCCACCACTGAGAGCCTTTATGCTCAAATCAGGAAAAAAAGGATGAGATTTTGGCGACAATGAAATTTTTTCATAATTATATGTTGCAAATTCTAGCTTATTCCACTGTCCATCCAAAAAATACCCTCATCAGATGCTATCTAAAACATGAAAATCTTAAAAATATCTGTTAAATGAAGAAGAGGAAGAATAAGGTGAAATCAAAGACACTTACGGTTCCAATCTTATGAATTGAATATTGAAGAACAATCAAAATTTGGAGTAAGACGAATAAAACAAACCACCTGAGAGTAGACCATAATTAAGTCATATTAACAAAGAACATATATACAATAGTGTTTATGTAAGTATGTACCTTTTTTGCGATTTGGGAATTGTTCAGAGCCAAGTGAGCATCAAATTTCCGGAAACCAAACCAAAATAAAAGCTAGGATGTGAGACTGGAATTAAAAAGGATTGAAGACATAATTAAAACAAGATGAAATTATTTAGTCTAGAATTGTCCGTCTTGGGTCAAATCAGATAAAGCACAACCTTAGAAAGAGGTCAATTGAGATTCCTTAAATCAAATTGATGAGATCGATCGAAGCACAAACTTTTGTCATACTTAGGTCAAATAAAATATCAAGATTGCAGATGATTTCAGATTGAATACCGAAATCAGATAGTGTGTGCAGAGCAAATGCCACCGTTGCCTGCAACCATACAAAAATAGACATCTTAACAAACACATTTGGGAAAATTAGTTATTACCTTTGCGGTTTTACGGTTCAGTTTCTGCAGACTGCCAACAAATTCGCAAACGTCCCGGATAGAACTCGAACTGTAGAACCAGCACCAAGCTTCTTCTTCTTCCCTTTTGGATCCTTTGTTTCAGTAGCAAGAGTAGCATTTCTCGGAGCTCTTTTCAGTTTAGTTTCTAGGAGAAATTCTACAACCTCCATAACATCTGAATTAGATGCGAGAAGTTTCTGCAAGGCTATACTCACTTCTTCTTCTCCAAATCACTGTCGGTTTATTAATATGTCTCTTGCTGCAAATATGCATATACAAACCAACTCACAGACTATTACACACACATAGAGAGTGAGAGTGATAATACTCACCCGTTTCCAACTTTTGAACCTATGAAACCTCCGACTCCATCACACTCTCTTATGGAGTCATGGATCTCTTTCTTTAATATACAACACGGGTTTCGGTTTAACAGATAAAGTACCGATCTTTAGCTTTCTCTTCACCTGAACAGCATGAGCATAAACCTGAAACATGAAATTCGAAAGCCACTTTTTTCAACATCAATTAATAAACTTTCTCAACGTCATCTATGTTTGTTGAATTCATTGTTCATAATATTTCGGAAAAACTCAAAGATTTGCACAACAATTTTCCCAGATGCCTCATTGTCCGCAATCCAAACTCAAGATCACACAATAAACCAAATCCAGTTTAAGAAAGAAAAAACATGAAGTCAATTTCAGGGAAGTTAAAATTTTCAAACAACCTTTACACATACCAATCAACAATTGTTTAGATTTTTCTCAAAGTGTCCTGTATTCAGCTCCTCCGTCTATGACGCATACCGTTTCTCGGTTTCTTAATCAGACGTTCCTCGACTTCTTCTCGCTCTCCCGCCGCTCGTTCCAGAGCTGTCGTCAACTGGTTGTTCCGCTCGACGACACAGGCGGAGATAGAGAGATGACTTTATTAATTGTCGTGTTAATCGACGGAATTAGGCTGCTTCGACTCCATTGAAGAAGTCCCCCTTGCATCTTCCTCATTTGTCGGAAAATTCGGTCGATAAAATCAATTTGAATGCAAATCAATCGATGCCATCTTCTAACGAGTCTGTAGCAAACCATAAACTTTTGATGTCGCTTAAGTTTTGTATTCAATCTTTTCATGTCGCTTAGGTTTTCGGAATGAATTTATGTTTCTAGGAGTTTGAATGAAGTTTTTTTTTTCCTGGCTGATGTGTCACAAAAGAGAGAGCTGACGTGTCAAACTCTTGTGAGACATAGTGAGTCTTTATATAATAGATTAACACATGATAAATATTGTTAAAAAGTGATTTTATTTATTAAAAATATCCTTTTTAAAAAAAAAAGTAAAAAAGAAGATTTCTATTTCAAATTAGTTTGAACCCATATATAATAAGTCTAAATTTTAATCAATGATCACTATATCAAATAAAAAAATTTAAGCAAAATTTTGGACCCCTAAAATTTATATATATATATGGGGCCCTAGAGTAATGTTTTATTCCTATCAAGCTAAGCACGCCCCTGAGCGTGGTGCAAGTGGAATTGTTTATCGTAGTTTGTCCGTTGTAGAATTTTCCTTGTAATAGTTCTCATAATTTGTATCAATGCTTAAAAAAAAACTAAATTATTAATACAGAGCGCGGATGAAAAACCTAGATATTAAACGTCAGAACACGATTTCAAACCATAATGTGCATCTTTATTTCCTTATCCAAGAAACTAGTCTATAATATAGTGTAAACCCAACTCTCTGTTTGCCACTACATGATGTGTCTATCGAGGCTTCAGTTTTATAGACATTCTACCGCCGCATGTAACGTGTTAAGTTAATAATCTTTCCAACAACGCACTACAAAGTACAAACAATTGGCATACACATGACATGTAGATCCCGTTGGCCGCGTCGTGCCCAATTCGTATATCCTTGGATTGAATTTGCAATTGCAAACATTACATTTATTTATAATTGCATCATGAGTGCTTTAGGGTTGATATGCGGTTGAGTCTAATCTCAAAAGATATATGCAATGTCTTGATTAGGGATGTAAATATGGGCTCAAACTCACAGGGTTAGTCCGGTCATGTATAAAAAATTAAGCTCTAAACCCTGTATTTTATAATAAGGCTAAAAATGGCTGAATTTACAGGGTTAAATTTTTTACAGGACTAAGTTTTAACCCAATTTTTTTTTAATAAAAACATAAACAACACCAAAATCAAATGTGTAAACCAAAACCTTTTTTCTCGCCAAAAACGTAAAATCTCGTTTTTCCGCAAAAAACATAAAATTCCGTTTTCCCGCCAAAAACGTAAAATCTTGTTTTCCCGCCAAAAACGTAAAATTCCGTTTTCCCGCCAAAAACGTAAAATCTCGTTTTCCCACCAAAAACGTAAAATCCTGTTTTCCCGCCAAAAACGTAAAATTTCGTTTCCCGCCAAAAACGTAAACTCCTATTTTCCCGGCAAAAACGTAAAATTCCGTTTCCCGCCAAAAACGTAAAATCATGTTTTCCCGCCAAAAACGTAAAATCCTGTTTTCCCGCCAAAAACGTAAAATTCCGTTTTCCCGCCAAAAACGTAAAATCCCGTTTTCTCGCCAAAAAACGTAAAATCCCATTTTCCCGCCAAAAAACGTAAAATCCCGTTTTTCCGCCAAAAACATAAAATCCCGTTTTCCCACCAAAAACGTTAAATCCCGTTTTTCCGCCAAAATCGTAAAATTTTGTTTTCGTGCCAAAACATTAAATCTTGTTTTCCTACCAAAAACGTAAAATATTATTTTCTGTCAAAAATGTAAAAACTCGTTTTTGTTAGAGAATCAATCCCATAAGTTTATTTAATTTTGACGGGAATGGAAAGTCAACTCTAATGTCAACTTGCATGTTTTTGTTTTTTTTTATTATTGAATTCTTTCTTAAAGAAAAAAAACTCATTTCATGGCTGAGCTAACCCTGATTTAGCCCATTTTATATAAATTATAGAATTAAAACAAAGTCAAGACTAAGACCATCTCCATTAGTTAGAACCTAAAAAGGAGGTTCTTAAAATTAAAATATTACTATTTTAATATAATTTAATTATTTGATTTAATTTTTGTTTATGTTAAAAAGATACACCAATAAAAAGTTGACATCTGTAGAACCTCTCTAAAATGGGGTTCTTAAATAAGAAACTTAAGAACCTCTTCTATAATCTCTCTCTTACTTTTTTATTTTTTTTCTTTAATTTATTGCTAAGAACCTCTTCCTAAACCTCTCATTGGAGGTGCTCTAACATAGGGTTGGATTTATAACATTTAGAGTTGAGCTGGGGTGAAACACTTTATTTAACATTACTAGTCTTGACTCTTGATCATAAATATAAGACAGTAAGTGGTATCCCTGATGTTAAGCACGGTGCACGTACGCTTGTACGCTACGTGTACCACTAATACACCTGCCACATGGCCTTTTCTTTCATACGTATATACATCTTTGAGAGAGAGAGAGAGAGAGAGAGAGAGAGAGAGAGAGAGAGAGAGAAATGGTTGATTACATAATAAGAAGAAAATGAAGTCATAAAACGGGAAATAACAGCAGAATACTTTTTATTTAGCTGGCAACTTTGATTAGTCGTACATCTCTATAGCCTCTTTTACACGGCAGTCGATATACTGCAACATTCGAACAAACCAAAACAAATATGTATCATGACATTATTGGAAACTATAGGATAGAAACTCCAAATGGATTTATTCGTACAACAATTAAAAAATATAATTACTCCATTCTTCTAATTATCCACATGTTTAAATTAGTAACAAAACTTTTGTTATATATTCGATTACGCACAAAAGTGAATATTTAATTATAATAATAGAAAGTAAACTAAAAAAGAATCATCAGCTTTCTTATTTCTCTAATAAATTTTATGTATTAATTTTTTGGAGTCACGTGTATCAAGATATTTTCTATGGAAAAAAAAGATTTAAAAGTTATTTTCATATTCCAAAAAGAAACAGAAAAATCTAATATAAAACAAAAAAAACAAGATATGGAGACGTACTTGTCACAATTGGTGCTGAAACTAATGGGGTAGGGAACTGAAACACCACAAGTGGTAGGGAGTGCGGCCACAAGGCCGGTATTGAGGCCATTGATTTCCTTAGCGGCTGATTTAAGGCATTCACATACTTGTCGGCGGTCCGGTGTGGTCTGAGCCATTTGGTTCAATGATTGGACTCCCACGCAGCAGTCTGATGGCAATGGACCACTGTTGGTCAAGTAGCTCACGCACTGTGCCAGTGTGCTCGTCACTGTCCCACACGTTATGTGTGACTCTGATGGGGCTGCCATGTAGACCGTAAGGACGAGGAGGCATGTGATGATCTTTGGAGCAAACGCCATTTTTTGTTTTTTTAATTGTTTTGAATGAATTTTGTTGAGATCGTCGGTGCGGTTTTTATAATTGGGAAAGCTCATGAATGTCATGCGTACCCGTTAATTATGCTTAGTTTCTCATGCATGCAAATTTAATGAATAACAAGAATTACTATTAAACATTAATAATACACATGTTCCAATGTAAATACACAGAAGATGTATGTAACATCAGAAATCTAGATTAATTCATCCAGAATTAAAAAGATATTTCGACTTAATTGGTTTGACTAAAAGAAATTAAATACATATTTCGACAAATTATAAATTAGAAATTTTACATCATCATCATTAAACAAGGGGAGGAAACCATTTAATTTAAAATAAAAATAAAAATAAAATAATTATTTGCTACGGCCTATGTTATTTATTTGGACATGTCAAACAAAGTGGCCAAGCACAAATTATGAGGCCACTCGTACGAGTCCAAGAGAGTAACAAGAACTTGGACATGTGGACCGAAAATGATGATCAAGTGGCACTTCAAGTAAATAAAGAAAACGAGACAAAGTGGAAATGGTCCAAGTAAAAATTAATTGAGCAAAATATCAAATGGTAAAGAGTTGGAGACATCAAAGAAAATGACAAGAGGCAAGGATGGAAAACAAATAGACGGGCAAAGAGATTTGGATCTCTACAGAAACAAGGACTCTTAAGGTCTATACGATCACACGGACTTGGATAAATTAATCTTGGAGGATCTCGACAAGTCGTAGGCAAACTATATGCATTATTATGTTTTTTTTTTGTATGCATTGTCATGTTTGCAGAGTGTGAATAACTACATAAGGATTGCATCTTGTTTACGAGTTGATCGACTCCCTTGTGTTGTAGAGATCAGCTGTTGTTTTGTATATATATATTTTTTTTTTGTCAGCAAAACCCCGTACATTCGGTCAAGTTAAAACGATATAGTGATTGCCTCTATAAGTATTTCATACCAGTTCGGTCTGATTTATATGAAAAAAGATATAGCTTCTTGCTTGCGCTGCTTTTGCGAGAGCTGTTATTTTGTATATATAGGACGATCTTTTCGCAAGCTCAAAATTTGAGGATGCTTTAAAGCTTAAATTTTTTAAGTTTTGAATAAATTTGGATCTTCTTTAGACAGCTAACTCGTTTAAGACAGTTATTAGTATCTTACTTAAGTCAATTGATAATAATAACTGTCTTAAACGAGCTTAGTGTCGGTCTTAGTTCACTATACGGTGCAAAAGAAGCAATGCATTAAAAGCAGAACGTGGCAAACTACTGAATGGCAAGAAAACGGAAACAATACATATCGTAATTCCAAAATATTATTAGAGTATTACATAACACAAACGACCAATTAAATGGACCGTCGTCATACATAAAGAAGAAAGACATGAAAACACAAATTCTAAAAACAACACATAACAGTAAAAGGACTACACTCTTAACAGCGAGTGACATCTTATTTTTAATACTCTCTCATCGACTATCTATATGAAAACCCTTCAACGTCTATCCTCTCATGCTCACCTGATGCTGCACCAACCAAATACATCAATTATAGATTATATGTTAGCAACACTATATTAAGATCAAAATAAAGACTAGAGCTTAGACAAGTGGTTTATACAAGTGTTGCCGATACGTTATATTCCAAATTTCAACTGGAGAGTGTGCATGTGTGAGTTGTAGACGGAAGAAAAAAAACTTCAAGTAAACTGAAATACAAAGAAATGAGAGAGGATTACTTGTTACAGTTGGTTCGGGCGCTGATGGGGTAAGAGATCCTAACACGGCAAGCTCCGGGGAGACGAGCAGCACGGCCAGGGTTAAGTCGTGAACCTAAGGCTCTAGCTGCTCCCTGGATGCAGCGGCATGCTTGTTGGCGGTCACGGGTGGTCCGAGCCATGCTACTGAGCCTCTGAACGCCAGAACAACATCCTCGAGGAATGAAACCACCTCGGCTAAGGTAGTTAACGCATTGGCCCAAGTTGCTAGCGACTGCGCCGCACGAGATTGCTGCCTCGGACGCCATTGGAGCGGACACTAACATGCACACAATCACCAACGTTGACAACTTTAAGAGCCCCTCCATATATATAACTTTGTATTTCTCTTTTGCTTAATATTAAGTAATGGGTTTGGATGATGAAGAGAGCTAATAGAGTTTGTGTTTATATAGAGACTAGAGAGAAAGGCAAGAGGGCAAATGCATCGAAAGTGAGAGAAGACGGTGTGGGGTTAGTTGGTTGTTGGTTTCATTGAATGCATTGCTTCATATTTATGTTTCTCTTCTCTCATCTTTTGTTTTATATAGTTTAGTTTAATAAATCTTATTAAGCCAGTTACAACGTTCTCTCCGTTTTTTTGTCAGATCAGATCAGATCTATGTAGTAGATCAAAATGTGTAGTTCATTCTTGTATGCGCATAAAAACCAATCATTTACCGACTTGTCAACGTTGGTATATGGTATTAGATTTCAGGTAAAACTGCAAGAAAAGAAACCTAATTTTAATAAAAGTGTCACCTAAAACATTAATTAAAATTTGAGTATATATATATTTTAAACTCAACATATTCTAAGTTTCTAACTAACGACGTTAAATCTCAAACGGAACAAAACGTATCTAGTATCACTCAGTCAAACGATCGTGTTCTTAATTTTAAAGAAATTTTGGAACAAAAAATCAGAAATCATTTTACTCCCATTTTCGAATATCGATTATAGATATTAGGGGTGGGCATTTCGGTTTAATTTCGGGTTCGGTTCGGATGATTCGGATTGAATCTAGCCGAACTCAACCGAAATAAATTTGGTTTGGGTTTAGTTCGGTTTGGTTTGGTTTAGTTCGGTTCGGTTGTAATTTGGTTTGATTTTAGTTCGGTTTTTAAAAAATCAATTTATAAAAAACAAAAATCTTAACAAAACGTAAACAAAACGAAGCCATAAAAAAATCATTCCCTAAAAGTCTAAAATCAAACTGAAATTATTCCGTTTAATCAAAATAAAAAATAAAAAAATTCATGGGTTCGTTTCTCTCATGCCACTAAAATGAACCCGCAACAAGTCAATAATTTAAATATAAATTAATTATACAAGTCAATGTTTATTCATCTCTTATATGAACTGACCATATGTGTTTATATTTATAATATTTTAATTAACTAATTAACAAAAACACATTGGTTTATCAGTTCGGTTCGAATTGAGAAAAACTTCAACCGATTGAATTATATATAAAATATGGTTTGGTTTAGGTCGGTTTAAATTCGGTTGGTTCAATTTAGTTTGGTTCGGTTTTTTTGCGCACCCCAATGGATATCCTAGCCATGGAAACGAAAACTCTGGTCAACCTCATCATCGTACCAACACCACCATCAACAATGTCATTGTTCCGGAAACCGAAGCATTAACGTGTCATTTGCCTCGTTTTAGTAGTTGTATTTGGCCAAAAGATCTACAAATTACTCGTGTTGATTCTCTTCCAAAATTTGGTTTAAGGACAGTTTTGCTTTCGACTATTCAATTTTGATCAAATCTTTCTTTTTCTGGAAAAAAAAAATATTTTTCCAATTACAAGCATCTAAAACAGCAGCAGCAACATACATATACTTGACTATGACTTTCACTCCACCTTCCCAATTTCTCCAGCAATCGAGCTGCTTTCCACAACCGTCTCTCTTACAAACCTACACCAATATTTTCAAGAATTAGGCTCAAGAAAGAATATATATACGTTTGACTTAGAGAGAGGACAGGAACGTCATTTTAATTACCTCGCCAGCTTCTCTCGTGAAGATTGTAAGACGTAAATGGAGAGTACGAATGAGAATGTGAGAGCTGATTCATAAGAATACATTAAGTGTATGAGCTTATTTCCCCTTAACTAATAAATCAATTAGCAAGAAGAAAAAAGGACTTACCTGAGCCAAATAGGACATAGAATCCTGAGGATACATCAATCTCTGACTGCTCTTTCCTGCATCATACTAATTCGTCTCAGCAACATATCAGTAATTACGTGATGTTCATTAAGCTTTATAAGTCAATCGTTCACACAAGCTTACTAGTAAGGAGAGAGGAGAAAAAAGCTAAAAGAGGTCAACACAATTAGCCTACCATGTGTATCTAACAAGAACATGTTTTGGCCAGTGTTGAAGATCCCAGAACTGTTTACGGACCTCCGGGTGTGTATTCAAATCTGTTCATGGGTAAAAATCTCAGCTCAGAAAAACTGCGGATGTTTACTTTCAATATTTGAAGCAGAATTGCAAATTTTACAAATCAGAGCATCGAAAGTAGGAGATTCATTCCTTACAAGCAATAATCAAAGCCATTATTAACATAACCATGGTTCAGGCAACTTGTACGAAATAAAGAAATCATGGAAGCATAGAAGACCATGAAAATGTAAATTTAATGTAGTAATGCCACCAGAAAGATGGACTGTATCAGCCTGAACATATCTGGTTAGACCAGATTAGTAGTGTAGACAGAATTCGCTTATATGCTCAGAAGACAGAGGGTAATAAAGAGACACCTAAATCAGGACACGATATAGCTAGATAAGGAGTATTACGTACAGCTATGAGGCATATCGATAACTTGAGCTGTGACTCCAAGCAGATCTCCTCCAGAATATCTCTGTGCAAACGAAAAAAATCAAGCCACACCGAGATGACTCAAAACCAATGCTAAGCATACCAAATTGAGTAATCAGTCAAAGCTTATAAACGACTCAAAAACAATGCTAAACATACCAAATTTACATCAATCATCGGAACTTCTGAGCTCTTACGGTTAATCAACAAAAGCCAGTGAATTAGGAATTTCTCACTTCCAACTTGGAATTTTCTGCACGTAAAATCATATCCGTAACCACACATCAGACACCAAATCAGCATATGACTAATGTACAAACAAGGAAAAAATGTGGCCAGAAATCAGCATGGTATTCCATGTTCAGCGCAGAGAAGACATCAGAAGAACACAATCTGCAGCAAGATACAACTAAAAACACCATACAAAAGGGCTCCTACTGGAAATAAAAACAGATGAGATGTGACGAATCATCACTCTTATCTTCATCAATTCCTATTTGAGCAGCAACAACACAAATTGGTAGATGCTATCTAATAACTAGCAAAACAAGTGATGAACTTGGCAAATAAACTAAAGACACAGCAATCTCAATCTCAATCCAAAGCACCAAATAAAAACAAAATCAATTCTCACATCTTATACGGATCGGTTCCCGTGTAGCCAATTGGTTTCGCTATGGGGATCAACACCTAAAAACAAACAAAAAAAGAGAAATTTAATCTAATTTCCAGAAAAACTATCGTAAGTTCGTAACCTAATATACACAGTACCTCGCGATTAACGGCGAAGATCGGGCAGTGCTTTCCGATCACATCATGCCAAGTGGTTCTCGACTGCCATGGAATCAACAGATCCTTAGAAACCATCAAATTAGAAAGAAATTTCAGCTATATGTAAAGATGGGATACGAACAGAGTGATACTGCCCCATCTTGCTCATCCGGACGATATCTCCTGCTCGGTAAGCGCTGGAGAGAGCGGGAAATGATGATAGTGATATCAGAACTAAAGCTTGAATAAACGCATTCCACGGTCGCGATCCTGCCACCGCAACCATGCCGGCCATAACTTGCTTCTTCGGCGAAGTTTCTCCGCGAAATTTACCGGTGATTTTCTTCGCCTGGAAATTCAGAACTGAAGCGGAGAAAACTCTTCTTTACACTATTATTGGGCCACAAACATTAGCCCAACTTCGAAGTTGCCCAACTTAATATGTTGACTCAGTTTTTGACCAGCAGAGTGCATTTTTGCTAGGGTGGGCAAAATATCTGTTAAAATTGTTTCGATGGATTACCAAGAGATTTTAGACCGAAACCCGTAATTCCTTAGATCCGGAACTACAATATGTAATATTAGTTTCGTCTCAAACGTTATTCGATCATGTGATCTCTAGGTTTTGCCTAAAGTACTTTTACAGTCAAACTAATGACTCTTAGTTATGTGATAAAGAATATGTTCTTGTTGTGCAAACTTTGGAAATGATACAAAGTTGTACAAACAAATAAAAACACACTTATTCTTCATACTGTCAGTCTCAGAAACTTAGTTCGTTTGACAATTAACATATAAGTTTCAATCTTCAGATTGATGATGCAATAACTTTCAAAGTTGGAAGTTTAACGCTAGAACAACCTCTTATTTCACCATTTTATCGATATTGTGGTTATCACTATCTCATTTATAAAAATTGCTTGCGTGTTTTTATCCGTTTGATTTGTTCAGTTTCATCATATTGCTTAGATAGATGTTCAAAAATATTAATATGACAACACCACTGAAAACGTTTTCGTTGTAATGTTGTAGGTGAAAGGAACTGATAGGACATCCTAAAGAATTCACGAAAAAATCTATCATGATGTGTTGTAGCTTGAGTCCTTTTTGATTCTGTAGCAAGGCTAGACTCAAAAGAACGTTAAGGATGGCCGAAAACTACTGTCCGGAATATCAACTAAACCGTGATCACGAGGATTATCGTGATTACCTTGATCACGAGGATTATCGTGATTAGATTGAAAAACTCTTGATATTTTTTAAATTGTTTTTTTTTGTTTGACTCTCTAGTCAATCATTTATTTGTAAGTGGGTAAAACTGTAATGATATAAGTTGTTTCGGAGATATCATTACAATTTGTTCATCGTGTATAATACTTTCTAACCATTGAAGCATCCGATACAAATATGTATTTTCAAAATTATGTGTCATTCAAAAAATGATTATGAATACATAGTTTTCGTTTCCCAAATACCGAATCACCTCGCAATATAAGAAAAATTTCTCCAAATTTCATAAGTTCGGACTCAAATAACCCGAAATTTGAACTCCTCTTGTGATCTTATCACAAAAAAAAAAGTTGTCCAAACATCTCTTAAATATACATGATTCTTTAAAACATTCAATAAATCTCTTAATAATTAACCAACTATATTTGAATCAAAGACATTAATAACTCCCGAATCACTAATCAAACTCAAATGATGTCTTAAGAATCTAAATTCATTTTATGCTGGTCACTCTTTTTAAATACTGCATGTTTAAATAAATAAATAAAAAGTAAATGAAAAGAGCGACATAAAAAGTGTTTTGAAGATGCAAAAGACAAAAAGTAAGACAATTTTTTGTTCTCGTTATTTTTCCTCTTATTGATTGCAGTCAAAAAAAAGAGAGAAAGAACATCAATACACAAAATCGGTCCTTAACAGTAATCAATCACTTGGGATCCTTGAAAACCTAGAAGAAAACCCTTTTCCCCTGATATCGCTTTCTCCTTCTCGATTCTTTGTTGCTTCTTCTACTCGCTTCTTCGTTTTTGCCGTCGCCGAACTCAATCGGATTCAATCTCGGGGCGTACTTAACACCGAACTGATTCCTCCGTTTGATCAATCGGGTGCTCTCGTATCAATCGATTTTTTTTTTTTTTTGGGTTAGTTTTAGGTCTTTCCTCTTTCATGGCCGCGGATCTCGATGATTGGTCTGTATTGGAAGAGAGTTCGTCCTCATTTTCACCGCTTCCGCCGCCTCGGTCCCCGTCGAATCAGTCGGAGTTCTGGAAAAGAGTGGAGGAAGCCACCCGTGAAATTATAGAGCAGGTCCATCCAACACTTGTGTCCGAGGATCGAAGAAGAGATGTGATTGATTTTATGCAAAGACTAATCAAAATGACACTTGGATGCGAGGTTAATTTCTTTTTGAAACATTCTGTGTTATGTGGCTATACATTGGCTTTTGTTTGCATTATCATCTGGGAAAAAAAAACGTGCTTTAAATGTTGGAACCTACTTGAATCTGCTATATATTTTAGATGCTGGCTTAAAATTTTAATGCTTTAATCCGAGTGCAGTGCCATAGCAATATTCATGTAGTATTCTGTTTTGTTGTTCTTAAGTTGATGACTTTGTTTTAAACAGCACTATTCCATCTATTTGTTATTTACTGTTTCGAAGTGGTGTGATTTCTCACACCTTACTGTTGCTGGCTGAAGATTCTTCGACGTTGTGGCTGATCATTTTAATTGATTATGGATGTGATTTCCAGAGTTGTGATTTTTTTTTTTATTGGTATGTGTCTTTCAGGTACATTCTTTTGGATCGGTCCCATTGAAAACGTATCTTCCTGATGGAGACATTGATCTCACAGCTTTTGGTGGACCGTGTCACGAGGAAGAACTGGCCCTTAAAGTTTTCTCTGTACTGGAGAGGGAGGAACATAATGGGGGTGCCCAGTTTATGGTTAAGGATGTGCAGTTAATACGGGCTGAGGTTTGTTTATCCAATCTCTATGTTATTCAATATTTATCCTTAAAAACTCCACAAACTAGCTTCTGCCGTGAGTATTCCATGTGTGTATATGGTGTTTTTGGATGCGTATCATGTTGTTTGTTATCTACTCAAGTACCGAACTTTCTTTTCTGTTGCAGGTAAAGCTTGTTAAATGTCTGGTGCAGAACATTGTGGTTGATATCTCTTTCAATCAGCTCGGTGGTATATGTACTCTGTGCTTTCTCGAGAAGGTAATCTGTCCTCTTCAGTATGACCATGCTGTGTCAAACAAATTTAACTAACCTGTTTAAAAGGTAAATACAGTTTAAGGCTTATTTTACCTGTTCGATATATGTACAGCAGAAATTGAATGTCACTAATCTATCATAATGACATTGTTTTCACCCAACTGCATGTGGGGTTTTCTGTTAACTAAATAGATTTTCCTGAATATTGAATATTGCTCGCCATATCACATTCAATAACATGTTTGAAGCGCATTTGCGTAGAACAGTATTCGTATTAGCAATTGTAAAAGGCAAAGATTTACGTCTGGCAGATTGACGTTAATGATTTGATTACGCAGATTGATCACCTCATTGGAAAGGACCATCTCTTCAAGCGAAGTATCATACTCATCAAAGCTTGGTGCTACTATGAGAGCCGTATTCTCGGGGCTCTACATGGATTGATCTCAACATATGCTCTGGAGACGTTGGTCTTATATATCTTCCATCTCTTCCACTCATCGTTGGATGGTCCACTAGCAGTAAGAGTCTTTGGCAATTTTGACGGATACATCATATGATTTAGTCTCATCTTGATTTACTGAGCTTTTGTTTTTCCATAGGTTTTATACAAATTCTTGGACTACTTCAGCAAGTTTGACTGGGATAACTATTGCATTAGCCTGAGTGGTCCCGTCTGCCTTTCCTCTCTACCAGAAATCGTTGGTAAGCATTTTATCAAGTTTATGTAACACTGAGATTTTTTGTGATTTCAGTGTCTACATTTCTTTGATTTCTGTAGTTGAGACTCCGGAAAATGGTGGGCAAGATCTACTGCTTACCAGTGAGTTACTCAAGGAATGTTTGGAGATGTACTCTGTACCTTCACGAGGATTTGAGACAAACCCACGTGTGTTTCCATCAAAGCATCTTAATATAGTTGATCCGCTTAAAGAAAATAACAATCTTGGTCGCAGCGTGAGCAAAGGTTGTCTGCTTTGCTTTTCTCCAACCATCGTAATTTTTTTTTTCTGCTGTTATCTCTCTTCTTATGGATTTCTATTGTTTGAGCAGGCTTAAGACAGTGGCTTCTGACCTTTCCTTGTCCAGAGTTTTAGTGTTATATATGGTTTTTCTGAAAATCTTGGATTAGGGTGGGTAGATTTTAAGTGCAGCTAAAATTCAGGTTGTGATATTCTGGAATGTCTTTTCACCCTGCAATCGAAGAAATGTTTAAACTTGAGATAACCTTTAAACTTAGTATGCTCTGTCCATGGAGTTTATGGTCTAGACACTCCCTGTTTTGGTAAATTTTTAAAGCGCATGGGTATTACTTTCTCTTACACAGGTAACTTCTATCGCATACGAAGTGCATTCACATACGGTGCTCGGAAGCTTGGGCAAATCATTTTGCAGTCAGAAGAAGACATAAGTTTTGAGCTTCGTAAGTTCTTCTCTAACATGCTACACAGGCATGGGAGTGGCCAGAGGCCCGATGTCCTTGATGTTGTTCCATTTGTAAGGTACAACAGGTACAGTGCCATATCGCCTTCTTCCACTGCCAACCATTTCCAAGAAGATCAAATGGTTTACGAATCGGAATCTCCCAGTTCATCTGGTGCTGCTAGAAATGGTATGCATGACCAGGAAGACTCGTTGTATGCAGGAGCCAATGTATCGAGTACAGCAGGGCTTGATTTAAGCGGATCACCTGGTGAAACAGCCCCATCAGTTTCAGAGGAACGATTTGCAGGAGACTCAAAAGACTTGGCTACCGTGAGGATCCAAAAGCTTGAGATTTCTGATGATGCAATGAAATCTATGTGCGTTAGTGATAAGGAAAGTGTCTCTCCTTCGAATGGTAAGCATCATTCTCTCCATCAGATCAGAAATGGAGAAGTATTAAATGGAAACGGGGTGGAGAAACTGCAAGAGAATTCCTGCCTTGTTGATTCTAGAAGAGTTAAAGAGTCACATAGTAATGAGAACAAGAACGAGCATGTTGGTCATGAAGACCTGCCGTTTACAGGTTCTGTACACCATACTTCACTCATGAACCCAGTAACTTGGCCACAGGAGAACATGCATCTCCATTACTCAGGTCACTGTATTTATGGCACTCCAAATTTGCTGTCTGACCTCACAGGGGATTACGACAGTCAGCTTAACAGTTTGCGATATGGGCGCTGGTGGTTTGATTATGTCCAAAACGGTCCCCTGTCTCCACTACCTCCTGGGCTATCTCAGCTTCCGAACAACAATTCATGGGAAGTAATTCGGCATGCATTGCCATTCAGACGGAATGCGTCTGGCCCAGTAAACGCCAATGGAGTTGTTCCGAGACAAGTTTTCTTTCATGTGAACCCTCAGATGATTCCAGGTGCTAATTTTGGTATCGAGGAATTGCCTAAGCATCGAGGAACTGGAACATACTTCCCCAATGCGGTATTTACTTATACTCTCTCACATATCTTACTGATACTCTGTAAAAACTTGTGACCTCTCAATGGCCAAGCTTCTTAACGTCTCTTTTATGCAGAACCATTACTCCCCAAGAGGAAGAAACTCACACCAAGCTAGGTCGCCACGTAACAACGGCCGAAGCATGGCACACTTGCACTCGGAAATGAATTTTCATGACAGAAACACCCGTGAGCGACAGCATCATCATCATCATCCCAACCAAACGAATGGTTTTTGTGATAGGAGTCAAGCTGATTCACTTGAAAGCTTCTCCGATACCAATGGCTCTGCAAATCATCCATATGAGAAGGCTCCAGATTGTAGGTCTAAAGAGCCTCCACCAGCTGAACTACTCTCCCCTGCGGAGGGCAGCAAACAAGGTGATATAAGCAGTGGAGATAATTATAATCACTCACAGCGCCCAACATCTATACCCTCCGCCACACAGGAAGATCGGTACAGTATATTCTCTTACCCTTAAAACGTCATTGAATTATTACCATTTGATCATCAAAGCTACTTCACTGTGTCTAATTCATTATGGTGTGTACATGTAGGGTAACACCTACACAGTCATACCATTTGACGGATGATCACGAGTTCCCTCCTTTGTAGCTCATGATCTGGTCACAAACACATGCTCTTTAGACCGTTATAGGAACAGGTATAGCTTTCTAACTTGGTTTGTCTCCTATGTTCTTTTTTTCCCCCCCCCCCCCCCCACAGAAGAAAAAAAAAAAACGAAGGAGCTGATTGTTTTGGGCTGTGTTTTTTTGTTTTGTATGTTATTTCTGCTGCTATAGAATTATCTATGTAACTTTATCAAAATCTCAAACTCTCTGGACAAAACCTTTGAAGAGCTTTGTATTTTCTACTTAGACAGGTTTGTGAGTGTATTATAGGATTCTTTTGTTTTTTTTTTTAGTTTCAACATCACTATTCTACATGGTTCTTCTTGTTTTCTGTTGATGCCCTGGAGTTGCATTTTTTCTTCTCAGTGGATGATGAAAAGTATCCAGATTTTGGTCATTATAAGTTGTGTAAACTGTATATTTGCTAAATAAAATCCTACCAAATTAAAAGTGAATGTTTTTTGGTTCTAAGTGGAGTGAATGTTTTTTTTTCTCAGTGGAGTGAATGTTTCTTTGTTCTTATTGTAACAAATTAAAGGGACAATTTGCCAAATAACTAATTTTCAATAAACCTTTAAAAAAATAGCCACAAGTAACAAAATGGTTGCTTTTTGGACATATTTGCATTCGGTGTAGATTGTATATACTATTTTGATATTGTTCTATTTGACAGCACATATTGTTATCCCATATATTTTATTTTTTTCTGTTATTTGCATCCTATGAATTAATTCAATTTTGTAAAATTACAAAAAAACACATTTTTTTTCACAGCAAACATGATTTCAATTTTTTAAAACTAAGAAGATTTTTTTCCCGCCATGAATAGTGTCACCAATAACGTAACAAGTCTATTTTTATTAATAACATAACAAGTCTATTTTTTTTTTATCAAAAACGTAGCAAATTTATGAATAACATAACAAGTTTATTTTTTTCCAGACATTTCATCTCTTAAGTGTCTCACCAATAATTCACAAAATTGCAAAAAAATATAGACATTCAATACACACATAAAAATTAGTCTCCATTAATTTCTGATCGTCTCTCGCCCACGACGTCAAAGTCACCGTTTTTCTCCAACGTCGAAGTACTGGGTAGTCGTGCGAAGTGATAAAACCAACAATTGAATTAACAAAAGCCACATATATAACCTCCACCATGAAGCCAAATATATAGACAGCCTATGTGTTCTATATAGACCGACGTTTTTCAGCTACAGTATATATCAATGATTGAATTGAAAATTACAAATCTTTACATTGATTATAATAACAAGTTTATAAAATAGTATAGACTTGATAAGTAGAATAGACGCGGAGATGAGAGGAGTACAATATGGGGAGAATAATGAATATAATGAGATATTTTACATAGACATTCTATCCGTTTTGTCATTTTTGTCAAAATATTTATCAAAAGCAAAATTATAAAAAACAAACGTTTTATACACACGTAAAAATTAGTGCCTAATATTGAAAACACTAAAATGATGAACACTCTTAATAAATAGAAATTAATCTCCGTTAATAAGACAACATTTTATACAAATAGAATGTTGAAAACAAAACAATTGTCCGCCATTACAGAGGTAACTGAAGATTCTAAGTTTATGCGGGGCTGGTAACAAAACAATCAAAACATCATAGTCACCATATAAAGAGCTATACTTTTATAAATCAGCATTTGACAACAAAAAAATAGAGGTTCTATACAAATACACGATTATACACTAATAGACATTCTATAAATGATAAAGTGAATGTAAGCCTCTAATTGTTGCCTTGTTCACCTTAAGGAAGACACCATTGATGATCTGCACAAATGTTTAGCACAAGTCGGCGATTATGAAAAACAAGAAAGAAGTGAAGTACCAAACAACAATTGAAGCTCTGTAAGATTACTCTTCGGGAGCCTTTTTCAGATTTGGTAATATAAAATAAATAAAAAAATCAGTGATACTGTGACCAAAACCTGTTGCATAAGAAATCCAAAATTATCAAAGAAGAAGTTAATGCTCTGTTCTGTTCTGAAAATGTCTGAAAACAAAAATCAGACTCTGACTCTTGGCTTTGAAGTGGATAATGAATATAGCTTTGACTTTACCCCTAGTTTCAGTGAAGGGTTTCGGCGTACACAGTCTCGTAGCCAGTTTATGGTCAATGGAAGTGAAGGCATTACGGCGCTGGAAGTGACATGTGATTGGTCGTTTGGTTGCAGAGGTTTCGTGGTGGTGGCTGAGGAGCGGCATTAGTAGTGTTGTTCGGTTTGAATCTAGTTTTTGGTGGCCGGCGATTTGGTTTTCTGTGGAGTGGCTCCTCTTCGCGATCCTGGGTTACCCGAGTACGGTTTCTCGATTGGGTTTTCGAGCTGGCATCTTCTAGGATTCTCTCTAGCTTCTTTTCTGTCTGCGTCGCTCTCCTCCCACCTCAAGTCTTCTAGGTGGTTTCAAGCCGCTGTGGGCTGTTGTTTTTCCACGATTTAGAAAAGATGCATAAGAGAAACAAAAAAGGTTAAAATTGGTATTATTACATAATATACAGAGAATATTGCTCCCTAATTTTTTTTTGGTTAATTTGTGAATTATAATTTTTTTTTTATGGTTATACACTGCAATTTCTCCAAATTAAAAGCCTATAGATTTTGTTTGTTTGCGTTAAAATATAAAATGAGATATAAGAACTAATTTAAACGTTATTGATTCAAATATGTTTAATTTATAAAGTTTATAATATATTTAATAAATGATTGACAATTTATTTTAAAAAATTCGAGGTGTTTAGAAACAAATTCTAAAAATGTTTTTATGTTAATAGTATAGATAATCTTTAATAAATAAAAGTAAATAATACTGTGTTTGACAACATGTTCAATTTATTTTTAAAAATAAAAAATGTTTGGAAACAAATTATAATTTTTTTGTGTGTTAATAGTATAGATAATGTTTAATAAATAATACTTTATTTGATAACATGTTCAATTTACCGGTGGTGAAATGTATACATCGCCGTTTATGCTAGGGAACCAATACCATCCGGTTTATGTAATCGGAATGTTGGGGAATCCATCTTTAGCAGCAGCAGCCGGAGGAGGTTACATGTATCTGATGTTGACGAGTGCTCTAACCCATGGTGGGTTGAGCCATGCTTTGTTGCAGTCAAGCCAGATGGGTGGTATTGGTGAGTCAGGCGTTGGTGCTGGTCTATCAGTTCTGAAATCTTACTTTAGAGGTCAGAGCCTGCCTAAGGCTTATTGTGATTCGGATACCGAGAAATTAGGGAATGGTAAAGATTCGGATGATGGCGGCTCGTTTCATGGCTACTCAAAGTATTCATGGTACGCTCTCGCTGTAACCTCTTCTGTTTTATAGCAAATCATGTGCTCATATTGTGGTCGGATACCGGGAAATGAGGGAATGGTTAAGATTCGAATGATGGCGGCTCGTTTTATGGCTACTCAAAGTATTCGTGGTACGCTCTCGCTGTAATCTCTTCTGTTTTATAGCAAAGCATGTGCTCATATTGTGGTCGGATACCGGGAAATGAGAGAATGGTAAAGATTCGGATGATGGCGGCTCGTTTCATGGCTACTCAAAGTATTCATGGTACGCTCTCGCTGTAACCTCTTCTGTTTTATAGCAAATCATGTGCTCATATTGTGGTCGGATACCGGGAAATGAGGGAATGGTTAAGATTCGAATGATGGTTGCTCGTTTTATGGCTACGTACGTTCTCGCTGTAATCTCTTCTGTTTTATAGCAAAGCATGTGCTCATATTGTGGTCGGATACCGGGAAATGAGAGAATGGTAAAGATTCGGATGATGGCGGCTCGTTTCATGGCTACTCAAAGTATTCATGATACGTTCTCGCTGTAACTTCTTCTGTTTTATAGCAAAGCATGTGCTCATATTGTGGTCGGATACCGGGAAATGAGGGAATGGTAAAGATTCGGATGATGGCGGCTCGTTTCATGGCTACTCAAAGTATTCATGGTACGCTCTCGCTGTAACCTCTTCTGTTTTATAGCAAAGCATGTGCTCATATTATGGTTAAATGTCTTTGGATAAGCATATGTTGCATGATTCATAGTAGAAGCGTATATATTTGGCTTAATGGATATATATAATGGATTACGACTTTGTGGTAGTAATCGGAATATCAGCTGTCATGATGTCTCTTTAGATATGCATTTGTTATGAAGAATTTAAAAAAAAATACAAAAACTTCTAACTAAAAATATCCGCGCGTTAGCGCGGAATTCACCAAGTATAGATAATGTTTAATAAATTAATACTTTATTTGATAATATATTATTTAAAAATAAAAGATGTTTGGAAATATATTATAAAAATATTTTTGTGTTAATAGTATAGATAATCTTTAATGAATAAAAATAAATAATATTGTATTTGATAACATGTTTAATTTATTTTAAAAAATAAAAGGTGTTTGGAAATAGTAAAAAATAAAAGATAATCTTCGAGGAAATAGTCAATGAGACAAAAGAAAATAAAAATGAAGACTGTGCCAATCAAATTACGCAATCATCGGTTACATACATTACACTTAAACCACTCGTCTCTTTCAAATTTCTACAGACATCATACTTCACTTTAATCAAATCTCTTTGACTTGTAATAAAGGGGAGAGCAAACAAAAAAGTTGAGCTAAAACAAATCCGATTCTTAATTTTTTTTTATTTTCCGAATCGGAATCATCGATGGTGCATCCGAAGCGTGGCCATAGGTTTTTCAAATTCAGAATTGTCTAAGTGCTCTCGCGAAATCCCACTGCTTTTGCTCTCTTCTCTTTCAAATTCTCTTCCCCTTTTGTTGTTTTTTCCAGTATTTTCCCGAGAAAACCCACGAATTTTCTTTCTTCACACCAACTTTTCCCACCAAACTTGTTTTTAATTTTGCTTTCTTTCTTTCTTTCTTTCTTTCTGGGTCTCCTTTTTTGAATGAAGGTCCGTAAGGGAAGGAGACAGATGATTGCGAAAGAGCACGAATACAAAACACGACAGCAAGGTGTTGTTGTAGAAATGGCTTGTGTTTTGCTCTGCGTTGATTATTCTAAGCTCTTTTGGCTGCTCTTCGGCGTATTCACCTACGAGAATCACGAAGGGAAACCTAGGATTTTCTAGCACGCTTCTCTCCCGATCTCTTGTTTCTCCGTTTTTTTCTTCTTCTTCTTCTTCTTGTTTCTCCCCGATTTCGAATTTTTGTTTTTTTTTTCGCTTTTGTAAAAATTTCCGCCGATTTGAGATTCTGATAGATCGCCATCATGTATATGGAGATTTATTCGGCCGGAGCTTCCAATGAATCGACCCCTTACGCCGAGACTGATCCTTCCGGTCGCTATGGGCGTGTAAGTTGCTCTTTCTCTTACGATTCATTTCTCAGCTGATTGGTAATTTTATCGGTCTTCATGTTCGTGAGAAGCTCGTAATTGTGCCTAAATCTGGTTTTAGAGGTCACTTTGTGGTTTTCTCCTTTGATTGTTCCATTCAAATGTTGCCAAATCTTTTCAGTTTCTGGAGATAAACCTGATGAACATTGGCTTTGAAGATTTGCTTTTGATTACTAGGATTGCTCTTGAACATTAGGTTGATTGATTCTCGGTTTGTTTCTAACTATGTGTTTGCATGCATTTGATTTGGTGAATCAATGGTGCGCAGTTTAGAGAAGTACTTGGCAGAGGAGCAATGAAGACGGTTTACAAAGCATTTGACCAAGTTCTAGGAATGGAAGTCGCATGGAATCAGGTTAAGCTCAATGAGATCTTCCGATCACCTGAGCCTTTACAACGCCTCTACTCCGAGGTTCATCTCCTCAAGAATCTCAATCACGAATCTATTATCCGCTACTGCACATCTTGGATCGACGTCAACCGCAGAACATTCAACTTCATCACTGAGCTGTTCACATCAGGCACCCTTAGAGAGTAAGTAATGAGAACCCTCTACCTCACGCTTTTCGCCAAACAAACACTAGAGCCTCATGCCTTGTGCCCTGTGTCTTAATGTTGCAGGTATCGGAGGAAGTATCAAAAGGTTGATATCCGGGCAATCAAGAGCTGGTCATGCCAGATCTTGAATGGGCTTGCTTACCTGCACGGACATGATCCTCCTGTCATTCACAGAGACCTCAAATGCGATAACATCTTTGTTAATGGTCACCTTGGGCAAGTCAAGATTGGTGACCTGGGCTTAGCCGCAATTCTCCGTGGATCACAACATGCGCACAGCGTCATAGGCATTCTCTCTATTTCTGTTTTCTCCATGTTCTTAAATAAGATACTGGTATTAACCTCTACCTTTGACTTGAATTTACCATTAGGAACGCCTGAATTTATGGCACCAGAGCTATATGAAGAAGATTACAACGAGCTTGTGGACATTTATTCATTCGGAATGTGCGTCCTAGAAATGCTTACCGGTGAATATCCTTACAGTGAATGCTCCAACCCTGCACAAATATACAAGAAAGTTACGTCGGTAAGCAGAGGACCTGAGGCTGAGGCTCATCTCAATCATCATCATTTTCAGGAAAAAAATCTATTGATCTCCTAACTTTCTTTGATGCGGATTTGGTTCAGGGGAAGTTGCCTGAATCTTTCCATCGAATCCAAAACACGGAGGCCCAACATTTTGTTGGTAAATGCCTGGAAACTGTTTCAAAGAGATTGTCTGCGAAGGAGCTCTTGGGGGACCCATTCCTCGCCACAACTGATGAGAGAGACTTAGCGCCTCTTTATAAATTGCCGCCACAACTGGCAATTCAGAATTTGGCTGCAAATGGAACAGTTGTAGAGCATCTGCCTTCAACGACTGATCCAACTAGAACGACAGATATGTCGATAACAGGAAGGATGAACTCAGAAGACCACACCATCTTTCTTCAAGTGCAGATTTCAGATGGGCATGGTACGTTTTAAAGCTCTACTTGCTAGAAATTTCTAGCCTGGTTTGTTTGGAACATGAATATTGTTGGGTAGCTAGAATCTTGCTCAGCTGAATCGGGCTGCGGGATCTGGGGCAGCTTTAGTATCAGCTGAGTATTGTAGGCAATATATGAAGTTTTTTAACATTAGCTTCTGATTCTTGGGTTATGGACCTGAATGGGGAAACTTTGATGGCCAATTGTTTTTAGAATCACCGATGGAAAATGTTGTGATGAACCTGTTTGGCTGTGGTGCAGGTCACATGAGAAACATTCACTTCCCGTTCAGTATTGTAAGCGACACACCTCGTGAAGTAGCTTTGGAGATGGTGAAAGAGCTTGATATAACTGATTGGGATCCTTGGGAGATCGCTGCAATGATAGAAAATGAGATATCTTTGCTCGTCCCAAACTGGAGAGCCCATGACTCTTCTCTCCCGCACCACAGATTTGGTCATGAAGATGATGACGACAATGGCGAGGGAGGAGGAGAAAGAACACGCCCTTTCTCCTCTGCTTCTTCCTCTCACGACTCTTCTGTAGCAGTTAGAGACAACAACAACAACGGTTTGAGCAACGATATGATCCGAGGTAACAATGGTGGCGGTAGTAGAAGCTCTAACGCTTGGTTGAATTCTTCAACATACCACTACTCTCCTGCCATAGATGAGGATGATGATCAAAGTCAGCAACAGAGGAGACGTGTAAGGCTACAGAAAATGAGATCGCTAGTGGACACGAGAACGCAAGTGCTGCACCGATCGCTCATGGAGTTGATCAACAGGCGGCGTGGGCGTGGCTTCAACACGAACGTGAACGAGCTACAACATCAAACGTCCACTGATTTCTTGAGACGATCTTGAGAAAATGGATTTGTGAGTCTTTCATGTTAAAGACGGATCTTCATATTGGTATTAGCATTTTGCTTTAGTGATATTATATCAAATAATTGTTTAGTTAGTCCTTTGCATAGATGAAATCCCATAGAGGTGCTCAAATCAAACTAGTTACCCTCTCTTTCATCATCTTTCGAGGTTGATCCCAAAAGTATTAATAGTATAATGATTCTCAGAGCTGAATGATTTGTCAAAAGAAGCTAAACAAAATGATGGCACATCTTGTCTCATATCAACAGATTAATTGAGGATCATAGTGCTTGCATCAAGGTACCATAGAAGGCTTGGGTCAGCTAATTGCCACATACTGACTGATAATGTAGGTTTTGACAAAGGTTTATTGCAGGAAATGGAAGAGTCTAAATGCTATTTTGTATCACAAAGATTTGCTGTTCCAAGGCAGATGGCAAGAGATCTCCTCTTCGGTGTTCTAAAATCTGCAGCTGAATGGCTCAATCACTATTGCGCAACCTTGTATTCAACACCTTAGATGAGCTGATGGAGCCGATTTGATCATCCCCAGGGAAATCAGAAAACTGGACTCAGATTAAGGAAGAATATCTACAAATAAAAATGAAACCATCCAAAAAGACAAATAAAGAATAAATGACTAGGACATGCATGCCAAAGAGCTCCATTCTCATATATCACTTTTGTTGAAAACAAAATTCTCCCATGCCATGTACTAATCTACATGCCACTAAAAATGTGTAATACCAATTGTAACTTTAATGATATTTGTAAAAAAAAAAAAACGAAAAAAAAACAGATGCCATTAACCCGCGGGGACGAGTCCGTTCCTCACCTTCCTTCCTCCTCCCGAGACGCCATTGTTGCTCAAACTGAGCTCCTTCAACCACGTCCTCCGTCACCTCCGGCGAGTTCTTCGTTCTCGTCGGTGTCGGTTTGTTCTCCTTTCTTCATCGGGTTTGGTGAGTTCTTGGATAGGGGATTTGGGGATTTGTTAGATTTAGGGATTTGAAAATGAATTTGGTTGTTTTGATATCACATTTGGTTTGTAATGATGTTTAATGGTAAGAATAGCTATTTTCATAGGTTATTTATCGAATTTAGCTGTTGAATAGTGGTAAATCTAGAGGAAACCACGATTTAGAATCGATCCCAAATCTGGAAATCTGCAGACGTATGACAACTGGAACATATGGTATAACTGAGAGATAGTAGGACAACTGGTTCAAATGGTATATAACTGAGAGATATTAGGACAACTGGAACAAATGGAATAACTATGACAAATTGTGTAATTCGTAATTTGTGTTTTTTTATCTTATTTCCAGGAGACGATGAGGAAGAGGCACACAAACGTTCATTTTGACTATGGAGGGTACTATACAGAAGAGCATGAATGGGTTTCAATAAATTCCGTATACGCTATATCGTTTAAGACCGCATCTATGGAAGAGATAACTTATTCGATGTTAGTAAAGAAAATATGCAGGAAGATTGCGTTAGATGAAACCCCGAGGAAGCTGAAATTGAGTTATAGCGTATCTAATGCTGCGAGAGAGTCATATATTGTAGATGACGAGGACGTTTTTGTTTATCTGACTACATCAGATGAAAAGGGACTTCGACATGTTATGCATGTGGAGTTATCCAATGATGATTTGGAAAAAAGTCAGTGGGTCGATCAAATTTCAAGAGCGGGGCGAGGAAGTTCATTTGGTAAGAATTATGGGGAGCCGGCTTCAAATGGGAGAGTTGATGATGCAGATAATGGTGGAATCCTTACTATTTTCAGAGCTGGTGAAATATCAGAACAAAATAACGAGAATATCAATGAAGAGCCGATGAATGATGGTAATGAAGGTTGTGAGAATGATTCACGTAACGATTTTGAGGCTGTGGATAGCCCAGTGGATAACCATGTGGATGACTGTTTCGATGGTAGGCATGAATATGTTGAGCTGCCACCTCTTGTACAAGATAGTCAGTATGTTGAAGAATGGGAAGATGGTACGGGTCTTGAAAAGGGTCAAGAATTTTGTTCAAAGGAGGCAGTGCAAGAACTGGTTCATAGAGCTGCAAATTTGAACTGTTTTAGGATTCGTACAGCTAAGTCGGATACGGAGCGACTTATGCTACGATGTGGTCAAGCTGCACAAGGTTGCAAATGGTATTTACGAGTTGCAAGAATTCAGAAATCAGAATTTTTCAGTGTAAGAGTACATAGAAAGATGCATAGTTGCTCTCGAGCTGTTGCGAGCACAAGCAGTTGTAAACAGAAAGGTACACCAGGAATGGTAGCAGCTCTTTTGCATGAAGACTATCCAGGTCTATTAGACACCCCGAGTCCTAAAAATCTGATGAGTATTGTTCAAGGAAGACTCAGTTTGCATTTGTCTTACGCTACGGCCTGGAGAGGAAAAAAACAACATGTAAGTGATGTGCGAGGGAGTCCTGAAAAAAGCTACAAGATGTTGTATTCCTATCTGTACATGTTAGAGAAGGTGAATCCTGGATCAGTAACAACTGTGGAATTGGATGTAGAAAAACGATTCAAGTACCTTTTCATTGCTTTGGGAGCTAGCATTGAAGGGTTTAGGGCTATGAGGAAAGTGATAGTTGTAGATGCAACTTTTCTTAAATCTGTATATGGTGGTATGCTGGTTTTCGCAACAGCTCAGGATCCCAATCATCACCATTACTCCATTGCGTTTGGTGTAATTGATAGTGAGAAAGATGCTAGCTGGACCTGGTTTTTCAAAATGCTGAAAACAGTTATACCGGATGTTCCTGGAATGGTTTTTATAAGCGACAGACATGCAAGCATCATCAAGGCAGTCTTTGAGGTGTACCCGAGCGCACATCATGGACATTGTATCTGGCATTTGTCTCAAAACGTGAGAGGAAAGGTGAAGAAACAACACAAGGATCATGTCGCGATGAAATTCAGGGATTGTGCTCATATTTATACGGAGAGTGATTTCAACCGAGAGTATGCTGATTTTAGGAGTAGGTATCCTAAAGTCGCCGAATATCTCGATAAGAGCATAGAGCCGGATAAATGGGCAAGGTGCAAATTACCAGGAGACAAGTACAACATAGACACCATCAATTCCGCAGATTCAATGAACAGTGTGTTTAGGGAAGCAAGGAAGTACTCTCTATTACCTATGATTGATGCGATTCTTGAAAAAATTTCTGAATGGTTTAACAAACATAGGAAAGAAGCTGGTGCTGCATCGGACCACAAGAGAGTGGTGCCTTTTGTGGAGAACGAGCTGCACACACGATGTGCAATTGCATCGAAATTAGTGGTGACTGAGCTAAACGGCTTCCAGCTTGAATATAACGTTATTGGACGCGATGGGAAGAGTTATTTGGTGGACCTGAAAATGAAAAGTTGTTCTTGCAGATGTTTTGATATAGACAAGTATCCGTGTGTCCACGCAATAGCCGCAACGAGAAACCTCATGAGGAAGGATGGGAGAACAGCGAATATCCAAATCTATGATCTCTGTTCTCAATATTACTTGATTGATACATGGGCGTTGGCATATTACAGAACGATTTATGTCGTCCCGCATGACTCTAACTGGATGGTTCCTGCTGAAATAGAAGAATTGTTCGCCTTACCGCCGCAATACACCAAACGATCTGGAAGAAATCAGGAAACGCGGTTTCCATCTACCGGAGAAGGTAGCAGGAAGAGGAGAAACAAGTCTGTCCCTGGCATTAACTTGGAGAGGTGGTTGCAGCCCGAAAGTCCTGATGAGTAAACATATTTTCCTCTTTGTAATTCTCGAATTTAACTAAGAACATGTCTGTTACTAAGTACAACTAAGGACATGTATGTTGCTGTATTTCTCCGATCTTGACAACCAGATTTAACTAAGTACTACTAAGAACATGTATGTTGTTATATGGCATCGGATTTGTACAACCAGGTTTAACTAAGTACAAATAAGAACATGTCTGTTCAGCAGTTCTCGAATTTGTACAACCAGGTTAAACTAAGTACAAATAAGAACATGTATGTACTCGGATTTGTACAACCGGGTTCAACTAGTACAACTACGAACAAAATAATTATACAATCATAATTATTAATATAATATCCAACTAATAATAAAAATGGTAAATTAAGTTTTAAAAGGATTCGTAATACCTTAAGAAACGATTTATAATCAATAAAAAACGAATTAAACATTTTCCTAATACATATGCTTGTTCTCACATCAAATACTCCTTATAGTATAAGGAAGACTTTGTTAATACTCACCTCTTACGATGGAAAAGAGTTGAAAAATTCGATTTCGTGCAAATTGTCTTATGAAAACCTCATAAATGGTACATAAATGTGGGAAGTCACGTGGACAACTACAACATAATCATTTATATTAAGGTCCAACTTAAAATACGCAAATATCGCCAAAAGCACAACTATGATGTTTGGTGAACAACTGTACATCTAGGGGAAAACTATGTACATTTTTTTCGGAAGTTCCCTCCTCCCTTCTTTTCCCAAATTGGTTCAATTTTTTTTTTTTTTTTTAATCAATATACCGCCTTTTTGTCCTTTTTCTTTTTGTCGACATACGCTCACTCTCATTTTCCGATAGGGCGATATTCTTCCTTTTAGAGTGAGAGAGAGTGAGAGAGGAGAGAGGAGGGCGAGCGATTTCTAGGGTTTGAGAAAAGGGAAAAAGTTCTGAAATTTCTTGATTTGGAAGGTGGAGTTCAACAATCGACAAAGGTAAGTTTATGGTATTTCAATTTTGCTAGTTCGAGTTCGATTTCTCGATTTTGTGAGTTCGTTTTCGTGATTTTCGATTCTTAAATTCGCGATTTCTGGGTATATGAGATTTCTGGGTATATGTTTACTGGTTTCGATTTCTGGGTATATGGGTATATGGGATTTCGTTATATGCTTGACTGATTCGTTAAATAATATTGGATTTCTGGGTGCTGGTTTCGATTTCTGGGTGTATGGGATTTCTGGGTACATGTTTATTGGTTTCAATTTCTGTATAACTATTTACAGTGACAAATTATTGTTTTTGGATATATGATTGTTGTTTTTCCCGTTACAGTGACAATGCCAATAAGTGCAAGAGATACTGATTCCTCAGAAGAAAGTTATGAGGATCTCTACGCAAGAGAGGACGCTAATTTCGGTATTCCTTCAAAGTGTTGGTGCGGTAAACAAGTGAGAGTCGACGTGGCAAAAACTCCGGGGGATGAAGGAAGAAGATACTACCATTGCACAACGAGTGGTGGTGGAGGCCTTTGTTATGGTGGAGACCACCTTTTTCAGTGGTGGGATCATGCAATCCAAGAGCAGTTTACAAGAGTAGAGCTCCGACTAGATGAGCAGAGAGCTTCATCTCACAGTGCTTTCAAACTACATTGTGAGATGCGTATGGCCGTTGCCCAAATGCGTCAAGAAATTGATGAGATCAAGGAAAGCTTATCCAAGAAGGACCACAAGATCCATATGCTGAGGGAGAAACTTTCGGAGAGAAGGAAGTGACTTTAGTTTATGCGGCTGAATGTCCTTTTGTATTACGAATCTTATGTTTATGTTTATGTTAATGTTTCTGTGGCCTTATGTTTATGTTTAAGTTGAACCTATATAAACCAGTTGTTTCGAAAGAACTTAAATAAGTTGAACCTATATAAACCAGTTGTTCCAAAAAACTCAATTCAGTTGTACCTATATAAACCAGTTGTTCCGAAGGAACTTAAATAAGTTGAACCTATATAAACCAGTTGTTCCAAAAAATTCAATTCAGTTGAACCTATATAAACCAGTTGTTCTGAAGGAACTTAAATAAGTTGAACCTATATAAACCAGTTGTTCCAAAAACTGAAATACATAAAAACGATAAGTAGTGTGTTTCCACCCAAATAGTTCATAACCAAAGAACCAAACTACAACAAACCCCTACTTCTTCCCAGTCTTCTTCGCAGTCTTCTTCGCAGTCTTCTTCGCAAGCTTCTTCTCATCAACCCACGGTGGCCTTAGATAGTCAGACTCTCCCCTTCTTCCCTTCACTCCGGTTGGTATTGGAGTGACACTGGGATCCTTCGCCTTCCTCTTCTTATTGTCTTTCTTTCCTTTTCCTTTCTTCTCTTTATGAGCCTCTACCTCAGCTGCATAAAAAAATAAACAAAGTTAAACACAACAAGGAAATCACCAAACCCAAAATCGCAAACCAAAAAAACTGACTTATATCCTCGATGATTGGTGGAGATGGGTCAGGGACTCCACTGAAAAGAACCACACCAGCTGCATATGGAGTCTCATAAGCTCCACACTCACTTGTCTCCTCGATGATTGGTCGAGTTGGCTGATAGGATGGAGTCTCATAAGATCGACTCTCTCGATGTGTTGAGACAAAATTCTCAAGCTCTTTCAGTCTCCCATGCATCCATCGCTTTCTCCAAGTCCATAGCCTTCTCTGTTATTTTCTCTGTGATCTTCTCAAACCCTTTCTCCATCGCTTTTTCCATCCATTTCTTCATCTTCCTCTCCAAGGCTTCTCCAGACTGTGCAGGTACATGCCCAGGTACCTGAGAAACTCTGTCAAGGCCAACATCAACTATCGCAGTCTCAGGGACTGCATCACTCCGCGAAGCCACGTCCAAATCAAAGAGATCTCTCCAAAATATCTTCTTCTTCTCAACAGTTAGACGCTATCTCCAACTTTCAACAATGGGATCGATGAAACCTATCCCATCATCATAGTCATCGTCTATGATCCGCTCCAACAGATCATTCTCCTCTGAATATGGTTCCAAGATGCTAGAGATGTCCTGTAAAGATTAATAATTCGAACATCAAATGAAACTCTAAAAGATTACAAATATTACTAACTAACTATGTTCACAAACTCTTACCTTGCTGAGACCGACCGCTTCATTGATGTCATCCAAAGGATGACCTTTCATTAAACTTTCTGAGAATTTACTTTTACAACACCTTGGACATTCCTGCTCTGCGGGTACAGATTCCCGAAATCTTCGTCCAAGATTTGGAATCGCCTCATATGCCATAATCTACATATATCGTTATATTATCTCAGTGTTAAAATCTTTAAACTAATATTTAAAATCATAAATTACTCTTAAATATTAACCTCGAGAGGAAGAACAAAGCCACCAAACGCCGCCTGCTGTTTTGGTTTCACGACGCCTTTGAAGCTTTTCACAAAGCGTCGGATCTCTTTCATGGTTTCGTCGAATGTAAACCGACCCCAAGGAAATGTCTCACAAGCGTGGACATTATCAACAACACTCAGCAGCCACGAATCTATGTTACCATCAACCTTAGACTTGGTTTTCACTACCTTGCATAAGAAATACAAGATGGTGAGCTTCAACCTGTCTCCCAAGGTCTTCCTCACTGCTGAGGTCTTCTTCTTCACTCCTTCGGTCTTCTTCTTAAGTTCCTCAAGCTTCTCCTCCACATCTTTGATTGTTACCTTCAGGTCCTTACCAAACATCCGCTCAGCAAACTCCAAATCCCCCAACGCCTTATAGTTGTCGGGGTAATCGTGGCAGTCCAATCCAGTAAGGAGGGCGTGCTCTCTCAAAGAGTACCTGATAGGCACTCCGTTCACCACAAACCAGGCTTCTCTCTCCTTCTCCGTAGATGCTGTCCGAAGGAGAAGCATCCACATGCCTTGAAGCATGTGGTTTGCTTCCTTAGGCATATGGAACAGATGCTTGAATTGAGAATGATTTCGAAACCATTCCAACTCTTCATCAAGACCATCCTCAATGTACTCCACCGTCGATTTCAGCTTACACCTACTTCCGACCTTGCAAGTCTTGCTGTACTCGCTTGGACCAAAAAACATCTTCTCTGGCGGCAGTGGTTGGCTCTCATCATCATCATCTTCATCAGCATCACTATCGTAGTCCTGCAAATAAAAATAACACTTATTACTATCACTTATCCACAGTTGAACTCAGATGTTCCAGTTAGCCAGAGTTGTCCCTACATCACTGTTGAACTAAGATGTTCCAGTTAGCCATAGATGTCCCTACATCACAATTTCATACCTAAGATGTTCCAGTTAGGCAGAGTTGTCCCTACATCACAGTTTCGATGTTCCAGTTAGCTAGAGTTGTCCTAACATCACTGTTTTAAACCTAAGATGTTCCAGTTAGACACATTTGTCCCTACATCACAGTTTCAAACCTAAAATGTTCCAGTTAGCCAGAGATGTCCCTACATCACAATTTCAAACCTAAGATGTTCCAGTTACCTCTTTTTCCTCTTCTTCCACCACAACATTGTCTTCCCCTGCGATAGCAATGTTTTCTTCAACGTTTTCAGCAACGTTTTCTTCGTCGTCAGCAACTGTTTCTTGCCTTTCATCCACGTTTTCTTCCTCTACTCTCCTTCCATCCACGTTTTCTTCAACTAATTGCTCTTTAGTAACTTCTTCTTCTTCTCCTTCATTAACCGTCACTTTCGGATTGGTTTCATGACAATCCATTGCTTCTCCTTCTATAATTGCTTCTAGGTAATTCCTAAAACAACCAAAACTAGATATAAGTTAGACAACACATCCACATACCATTTGTGAATAATCCAAACCAATTCGAGAACAATTTCATATCAAAACCGAAAGGAGAGAAGTTAGGCATAATGGCGCTCATCGAAAATCGAAAACTAAGGCATCGAAACTAGCTTTGATTCCGTTACCTATTACGAAGTCTGAGAGGAAGAATATGAAGAATCGTGTGGGTCTGAGGGAGGGCTCGGGATTTATGAGGGAGGGCTCGGGATTTTTGAGGGAGGGCTCGGGATTTTTGAGGGAGGGCTCGGGATTTTTGAGGGAGGGCTCGGGATTTCTTGCCAATCGACGAAATCTGCAGACGAAATCGAAGACCAGAACTCGAGGGATGAGCAGATGGCTAAGCTCTTGTCGGATTTCATGGCGGAAGGTCGGACCTCAGGGAAGGGGAAGACCAATGGTCTCGCGGGGAAGGAAGTAGGAGGTTTTTTTGGTTTCTTTTTTTTTCAAATTTAAATTAACTGAATTTGGGTTTGAGTCTGGATTGTTGGGTCTGGGTGGGTTTTTCATCGGATTCAAGTGGTTGGATCTGTAATTTTCTAGTTTTGATTTGGAATTTTCGGTTTTTCCTTCAATTTTATTTTAAAATTAATTATTTATTAAAAATACAAAAAAAGATCGCATATGGAAATAAATTTTAAAAAATAGTGGCTTTCCAGCAATTGATCCAAACGAAGGAACAAGATCACAAGAAACACACGAGACCAAACATCCAAAAAGATTTTAAAACACCAGACCAAACATCTTTAGAATGTCCAACATATCACTGCCGATAGAAAAACCTCCATTAACTATGCTTGACCAATGCCAAATCAAGCATGCTTCTTCAGAAAAAGGCACATTTTCTTCTGGGCTCTTCAGTTTGTAACCTCTTGCATCCATGGCCTCGAGAAAATAGGATATGTCCCCTTCGCCTGAGATGTCGTTTGCAATTACCATCATATTTTTTTCACAACTGTTACGTGTGCCATGAGAGTTTCATTCCGGCTGCGTCAAAGTGGTCATGAACTATCATAAGCCATGATTTCAATTTCACCAAAAGTACCCTCTCTCTCTAAAGCTTCTTTGAATTTCTGACGAACCCAAAAGAGATCGTGACCAGGAGGGATTGGGAAATCCACCACGTCCCAGAAGACCACTGTCATCTCACCACCTGCGAGAGGTTTCATACATAAAAGGACATTAACGCATAAATAATTACCAAACGAACAAAACAAAACAAAACAAAACAAAAAACAATTTCGAGCAATAGATAGATCTTTCTTACGCCCCCTGGTTTCGACGGAGATAGATTCGTCGAGAGGGGGAAACAAAACAAAATATTAGGGTTTGATCTATTAATTTGACGAGAGACTCTCGTTCAACGGTTCCAATAAACTAATTTCTTTTCGCCCGTCGGATCTCATGTGGTTTTTGCTGAATCTCGGTTCTACCCCCTCCCCCAGCCAATAGCTGAGGGTAATTTAGTAACTTTGTCAAAACATTACCACAAAGACTGGGAAAATGCACATTTAATTCATGACCTATTTTTAATTGGCCATTTTATTCTCCAACTTGATCGAACAAATTTCCTATGTTGTAGTTGACCTCACAACATTAGGATGGAAGGATTACTAGACTAACATTGGAATGTATGTTTATTATTAGTTTAACATATTTTTATTTTTATTAGATTAGTATCCGTATATAGATAGATTTATAATTTAATATTTAATAACCCGTGAACAAATATTGAAAAAATAATAGAAAACAAAATAAGATCACCCGTAAAATATATAATACATAAATTTAGAAACAAAATTTCCAATGAAATAAATATATACTTTGAATAAAAAATTTGGTGAATCATATGCGGTAAACATCTTTACATACGATTATTGGACTTTTAATTTTTTGATGTGTGATTGACATACTACCAAATTATGCTTTATATAGATAAATTATTTTCCTTTTAGGAATAATTTACTAACTTTGAAACATTCTTCTTCATGGACAAAAATTATATTTTGTCACACAATTAGAGAAGCATACAGAGTAACATTTTTTTTTATTCTCTAATTTTTTTCTATGATTTAGTTTCCAATAAAATTTGTCCCATGTTTCCAAATATTTGGTTTCTTATATTCCTATTTGAATTATGTTTACTTTTTACTATGTAGCTAAATAAATTTTCCTTTTTGTTATGTAGCTAAATAAAAAAGTGACCTCACAAAATGACCTCACATATTGGTTCTCCACCTCTATTTTTTTTTTGTAATATTGGTTTTCTCTTAAACCTTCAACCTTTTGATTATTCATATCAAACGATTTAATTACAGTTAAAAACATGTAATATTGGTCCACAAAACATTCAACATTCTACAATAACTCTGCTTACAAGATAGTATATTTGTCAAAAAAGCCATTATCATGTATTACTAGAAACCCCTCTCTTGATATCTTTATCCCGGAATACCACCTTGTTGCTCTCTTGATATCTCTATCTCCGGAGTAGCATAGCACCTCGTTGTAGAAGTCAAATTGGTTATTAATGTTGAAACTAATTTTTTGTCAAAGCTTGAGGGCTTGATAAAATTATGTTAGTGTGAAAAGAAATGAGTTAAGCTCTTTCTAATGAAATGTTTTCATTGACCGAGAAATGTTTTCTCGTGTATATATTTTGGAATGGTTGTGTCACTAATTTAAATGATGAACAACATGAGAGAAGAAAAGACCACACGTGCGTCGATCGCACATTGGGCCTTGTTGGGCTCGTGGACTTTTAGAGGTATCGATCGATACTCCTAGGTATCGATCGATACTCAACAGGCCGACTTAAAAATCGCAGCCGCTAGAATATTCTGAGGAATATTCCTTTTCTGTCTGGGAAAAACCCTAGCCTCTCTCCTTTATATACAGTCCGATTTTCACCATAAAAATCATCCTCTGATACACTAAAAACATATCCTAAAAGTTCTAGCAAAAGTTTCTTCAATTCCCTACTGTTTAGAGTAATTTTCTATTCGAGAGTATCGTAGTATAATGTTCGACAGATATGATATCAAGTGTAGATGATACATATTACTTTGGTTGTATCCTGGGACTCATGGATCTATTAAAACCCGCCGCACTACGGGAGATTCTTAGAGTTAAGGAAAGAGATTCATCTCGCCTCCTTAGATCTTTTTATTGCTTTATCGTTTATGAATCGTCTGTTCCTTACTGTTTATTTATATAATCGTGATTAAATCTTATCCTGTCTATAGTGCTAAATTTTGGTCCTACAATCTTAACTCTAAGAATATCCAATTTTGTTTTATTACTTCAATTGGATCTTTAATCACGAGTAAATAAACGTTTTCAAACGGTTTTCTAAAACGATTCTTCTACTGCTGATGATACTCAAACGTTATAAAAAAGCTTCTTAGCAACTTGAAACGTGTAGTAGAGGCAATATCCATCTATTCTATTTTTAAGAAGATATTAATCTGCTAGTGATACTCAAACGTTATCAAAAAGCTGTTTAGCAACTTGAAACGTGTAGTCGAAGCAGTACTGCTTTAAACATCTTCTACAACCATCTTTAATTGCGATTAAAGAACGGTATGATCAACGAACACAACGTATGGTTCTTTATAGGTTCGATTGCGATCGAAGCCTTGTGAGTATCGATCGACACCCTATGGTATCGATCGATACTACAAAAAATATGTATCGGTCGACACTGAGGTGTATCGATCGATATTTTGCATCGAGTTGTATCGGTCTACACTGACGTGTATCGATCGATACCGTGCATCGACCAAGTTGGGTCTATGTCGATCGATACTGTGTATAATTCACAGGTATCGATCGACACTGTGGGGCATCGATCGATCCTGTGAAATTCACTTGCATCTATCGACACCTAGGGTGTATCGATCGACACTAAGCGCGTATCGATCGACACCAGTGATGCATCGATTGACACTGTATTTGCATCGAGCATCAATCGACACCTAGGGTGTATCGATCGACACTAAGCGTGTATCGATCGACACCAGTGATGCATCGATTGACACTGTATGTGCATCGAGCATCGATCGACGCCATATGGGTGTATCGATATACATTGTGTGAGTATCGATCGATACCAAGGAGTATCGATCGACACCAATGCAATTCAGTTCGATATCAGTCTTAGAATTGCGATTCTTAAGTTTATATATCGGTACTAACTGAAAGTTGTGTTTTCTTTGTCTTAACAGAATGACAATTGATGTAGAAAACAACTCTGGATTGGTGGAAAAACCCGGTGAGAAGGTTGAGACGACTGCGAGTCAGATCGAGACGGTCAAAGTTCCATCTGGAAACCATATCGCTCCTCCGACCAAGTTTGATGGGACAGCATTTAAGATGTGGAAAAGGAAGATGTTCTTCTATCTGACTACATTGAATCTGCAGAAGTACACTAGTGAGGTGAAACCTGTTCTCCCAGAAGTTAACTCTGACCCACGTGTGCTTGCGAGTGTCTACGCTTAGGAACATGCTGACTTCTTGTGCAAGGGCTATATTTTGAATAGCCTTTCGGACTCTCTGTTTGGGGTGTACGAAAACGCTGAGACTTCTAAGGATCTGTGGGATTCATTAGACAAGAAGTATCGCATTGAAGATTCTGGTACTCAGAAATTCACTGTGGTAAAATTCATGCAATACCAGATGGTGGATTCAAGACCACTAATGGAACAAGTCGATGAGGTGCAGATGCTCCTACACGACATTCATGCTGAGGGAATGCGCCTGTGTGAAACCTATCAAGGTTGCTGCATCATTGAGAAGCTACCTCCTGGTTGGACGGACTTCAAGAACTACCTCAGACTGAAGAAAAAGAAGATGAGTCTTGAAGATCTGATTGTTACGCTCTGCGTAGAGTCTACGAATCGGGAACAACATATCAATTTAGGTGTGAAAATTCGCGAACACAATGCGAACATGGTTGAACACCAAAACCCCAATCAAGGCAAGTGGCAGAACAAAGGTCGCCTAAACAAAGGCACAGGGAAGATGCCACCAAAGAACTTCCAAAAGTTCAAGAACAATAGTGGTCAGAATGGTCAGACTTCTCAAAGGTTCTTAGGAATGTGTAACTTCTGTGGGAAGCAAGGACACAAATCCGTCGATTTTCGTAGCAAGAAGGTTTAAGCCAACTTGACAGAAGCTGACATGTGTGCTATGGTCACTGAGGCCAATGTTGCTGAAAGCCATCCAAAGACTTGGTGGTTCGATACTGGTGCAACCAGACACATCTGTATGGATCGAGAGATGTTCTCCACATACAGAAAGACCAAGAATGGTGAAAAACTCTTAATGGGTAATTCTGCCTCGTCGATAATTGATGGTCACGGGAAGGTTGTTCTGAAGCTCACCTCTGGACAGGAACTGGTTCTCACGAACGTCGTCCATGTACCAGATATGCGCAAGAATCTGATCTCTGGATCGCTCATAAGTAAGCATGGATTCTCTGTGAAGCTGGAAGGTGATAAGCTGATCCTAACGAAGAATGGGATGTATTTGGGTAAGGGTTTTGTTTGTGATAATCTGTTTAAGATGTCTGTTGAGGCAGTAATCCGAAAGAATAATGTAACTGAGGCTTCCACCTCGAAGAACCCTAAGATTAATGATAAGAAACCAATTGCTTATCTAGCTGAGTCTTTTAATATTTGGCATGAACGATTAGGACATGTTAATTTCAAGTTTATGAATAGATTAATGAACATGAACATGATTCCTAAATTCAAATTAAGCAAAGACAAATGTGAAGTTTGTGTCCAAGCGAAACTCACTAAAACGCCATCACCCAGCGTTCAAAGAACAACAGAACCTCTAGGTTTAATTCACACAGACTTATGTGATTTGAAATATATTCAAACCAGAGGAGGCAATAAATATTTCGTGACCTTCATAGACGATTGCACGAGATATTGTTACATCTTTCTACTGCGGAGTAAAGATGAAGCCTTGGACAAATTTAAAGAATACAAGCTGTAAGTTGAAAACCAACTCTGCAAGACCATAAAAAAAGGTCAGAAGTGCTAGGGGTGGTGAATATAGTGAACCATTTGATGCATTCTGTAGAGCATATGGCATTATTCATCAAACAACTGCTCCCTACTCACCTGAATCCAATGGAGTTGCTGAAAGAAAAAATAGAACTCTCAAGGAAATGATGAATGCAATGTTGCAGGAATCTGGGTTAGCCCAGAACATGTGGGGGGAAGCTCTGATTACCTCTAATTATATCCTGAACAAAATTCCACACAAAGTCACAGGAAAAACTCCTTATGAACTTTGGAAAGGTAGTGTACCTTCGTATGTATACCTGAAAGTGTGGGGGTGCCTGGCAAAAGTTGCAGTACCACTTCCGAAAAAGATCACCATTGGACCTAAAACGGTAGATTGCATTTTCATCGGATATGTGCACAACAGTAGTGCCTATCGATTTCTGGTACATAAATCAGATATACCAGAAATTCATATAAACACAATAATGGAGTCGAGGAATGCATCCTTCTTTGAAAATGTGTTTTCATGTAAGGATATAGAAAATCCTAAACGAACTCGTGACGAACGAGATGCTAGCAATGAGGCAAGCACTTCAGGCACTTCTGCAAAAGAAGAAGAAGCTGAACCGAGACGAAGCAAGAGAGCTCGTAAGGAGAAGACATTTGGCTCTGAGTTCATAATGGCATTCCTAGCGGAAAGTGGTCCAAGAACTTTCATGGAAGCGATGTCTACACCTGATGCACCTTTCTGGAGGGAGGCATCTAATAGTGAAATCAACTCAATTATGCAAAATCATACTTATGAGTTTGTAGACCTACCTCAAGGTTGTAAACCTCTAGGTTGTAAATGGGTCTTTACCACTAAAAATCGATGGCTCTATAGACAAATATAAGGCCAGGCTTGTGGTACAAGGATTTTGTCAAAAGGAAGGATTGGACTTCTTTGACACTTATTATCCAGTGACGAGAATTACTTCGATTCGCATGTTGATTGGAATCGCAGCTTTAAGAAACCTTGAAATACATCAGATGGATGTTAAGACTGCTTTCCTAAACGGAGATTTAGAGGAAGAGATCTATATGAATCAACCTGAGGGTTATGTTGCTCCCGGACAAGAGAAGAAAGCCTGTAGACTTGTCAAATCGCTATATGGACTCAAGCAAGCTCCAAAGCAATGGCATGAATAGTTTGACAGTGTAATGAAGTCAAATGGCTTTTACATCAATGAATGTGATAAATGCATATATATCAAAAGTACTTTACAAGGTTATGTGTTGTTGTGTTTGTACATAGATGATATGCTAATCATGGGAAGCAACAAAGATATAATCATTCAAACAAAGAACATGTTAAATGTAAAGTTTGATATGAAAGACATGGGATTAGCTGATGTAATTCTAGGGATTAAGATTATTCGAAATTCAAAAGGAATAATTTTGTCTCAAGATCATTACGCTACAAAAATCCTAGAGAGGTTTAAGACCTACTCCAATGGGACTGCAAAAACTCCGCTTGATCCTCAACTTCACTTGAAAAAGAATTCAGGTGAAGCAGTATTACAAGTGGAATATGAAAGAGTCATCGGGAGTCTAATGTACTTAACGAATTGTACTAGACCCGATTTAGCACACTCGGTAAACGTACTAAGTCGTTACACGATTAATCCAGGTCATACCCATTGGAGAGCCATAACTAGGGTATTAAATTATCTAAGATACACCAAAAGTTATGGGCTGCACTTCGGTAAAGAACCAACAGTGCTGGAAGGGTACAGTGATGCCAATTGGATTTCAGATTCAAGAAATTCCAAATCCACGAGTGGATATGTCTTTACTCTTGCTGGTGCAGCAATATCCTGGAAATCTTCCAAACAAACACTCCTGGCCAGATCAACCATGGAGTCAGAGTTTATAGCCCTAGATAAAGCTGCTGAGGAAGCAGAATGGCTTTGAAACTTTTTGGAAGATATCCCGATGTGGGAGAAACCAGTGCCAGCATTACGTGTACACTGTGATAGTCAGTCGGCTATCTCTCGGGCACTGAGTAATCTATATAATGGCATGTCGCGTCATATAAGAAGACGACATAAGACCATTAGACAATTGATCTCAACGGGTGTAATAACGATAGATTACATCAAGTCGGCTGATAACCTAGCGGATCCGTTTACTAAAGGTTTGCCGCGAGATCAAATTGTAAAATCATCAAAAGGAATGGGTTTAAAGCCTATAGAAAAAGATGACGTTTGACAGATACCCCACCTATGTGAATGGAGATCCCAAGATCTAGGTTCAAAGGGAAACAAAATTAAACTGATTCAAATTTGAGCACTGTGAGACTATGTCTCTGCCCAATTTCTAGGATGATAAAACAGTGCTACATGTGGATAGTAAGGATAAGCGTTGGCTTTTAATGATTGCATAGCTGTGTAGATAGTGGAGTGTGACAGGACACTTCTGAAAACAAGCTAATAAATAGATCACCTAGTGAAGTGTGAAATGGGGCCGTTTCTAGGAGAATGAAAGAGAAGGCTATATTCTCCAAATTCACTCACGAATACCAGGAATGTTCAAGGCCAAAATGAACACAATAGAGAACAAAGTTCTACGAGAAGATGTCTCTGTGCGATACATGTTGTCTAAGTTTACATCAAAATCCGGGCGGTTCAAGACATCATGTTCACCTCCTGGCCGAGTAAACTCGACAGATATTAAAAATGATTGGTTCAAAGCTGGAAAATGCTACCTCTCAGTTACATTTTCGTATACTCTTGAAAGTCTGTCTACGTCTAGATGAGTCTAGTCAAGTATGTCTAGTAAAGTCTAGTCTGTACAAATTTTTCTTATGTTTAGAGTCATTTCTATTCATGTGGGGGATTGTTGGAACTAATTTTTTGTCAAAGCTTGAGGGCTTGATAAAATTGTGTTAGTGTGAAAAGAAATGAGTTAAGCTCTTTCTAATGAAATGTTTTCATTGACCGAGAAATGTTTTCTCGTGTATATATTTTGGAATGGTTGTGTCATTAATTTAAATGATGAACAACATGGGAGAAGAAAAGACCACACGTGCGTCGATCGCACATTGGGCCTTGTTGGGCTCGTGGAATTTTAGAGGTATCGATCGATACTCCTAGGTATCGATCGATACTCAACAGGCCGACTTAAAAATCGCAGCCGCTAGAATATTCTGAGGAATATTTATTTTCTGTCTGGGAAAAACCCTAGCGTCTCTCCTTTATATACAGTCCGATTTTCACCATAAAAATCATCATTTGATACACTAAAAAACATATCCTAAAAGTTCTAGCAAAAGTTTCTTCAATTCCCTACTGTTTAGAGTAAGTTTCTATTCGAGAGTATCGTAGTATAATGTTCGACAGATCTGATATCAAGTGTAGATGATACAGATTACTTTGGTTGTATCATGGGACTCATGGATCTATTAAAACTCGTCGAACTACGGGAGATTCTTAGAGTTAAGGAAAGAGATTCATCTCGCCTCCTTAGATCTTTTTTATTGCTTTATCGTTTTATGAATCGTCTGTTCCTTACTGTTTATTTATATAATCGTGATTAAATCTTATCCTGTTTATAGTGCTAAATTTTGGTCCTACAATTAACAGCTACATCAGTTTGAAGTTTCCCACTGCAGGTAGAACCTCTCCCCAAGTAAACTTCAACATCAATAAGTCTTAAAGTTTCAACCAATCCCACAAAATCGCAGTCTTCGCCTATAAGAACGACTTTGCATGGTTTTCTAAAAAACCGGATATGATTGAACACCAAATCTCCAATTTTAAAATCAGCAATATCATGGTCCCTTTCGAAAGCAACTGAGAAACAGAAAGAAAACATTAAATTTCCAATTCTTTTCTCTGCTATCTAGGAATAAAAAAAAGTATACATGTGAGACATCTACAATCAAGCTATAGAATTGGTGCTGAGCAGATAGTGCCATTGCTTTTACGGACACTACATTTCCTTCTTCTACAATGAACATCAACGAATTTGACTCTTTTCCAAGTTCCTTTTCTATCCAACGGATGACAAAATAAGTCTATAATCGCATAAAGATATAATAGTAAGAAAATAACACAAAGATAGATTTTCATTTTGAATTGCACAATAGTCGCACAATTACTACTAACATGTCAAATTTTTAGAAACAATATTCATGGAAACAAGGCTAAAACATTACTGAGTAAAAAGCCGAGGATACACCAAAAAAGATCAACGTCTCAATTTTTAAAATAGCCGAGAATATACATGAAAAAAAATAATACTAAGTAAAAAGCACAATTTGAATGAAGCTTTAACAAATTCAACTATAAAAGACTAAATAAAAAGGTGAACGTCTCAATTCTTATATGTTACAATGATTTTGAGAGACATGGAATCTCTTAATCTTATTAAGGAAAGGTTTAGAAGAAGTATGTTGTTGGCACTTGAAGAAGAGTGCATGGCAACTAAAGATGGAACTCTTTTTGTGTGTGTGTTTCAAAATCACCCTATCAATTCAAAAAGGGTGTGTGTATATATCTCAGGGAAATTAGATGGAAATATGTAAAGGCAAGTGAGAGCAATCATCAAGTTGGCCAAATCGGCTTTCTTTTTATTTGAGCTCATTTCTTCGGGAGAGAGAGAGAGAGAATGAGCTCTACATCAAATAGAAGCATATGTGCAGGCTTTATCTACATCAAATTGATATTTGATTTCCCCTTCTTTTTTTTTCTCAGTTTCGTAGTGTTTAACAAAACAGACCAATGTGCTTATGATCATTACAATGCATAAGGCGTTTATGTTGAATGAATAAATTGGGGTAAACGATCTATTTCCCCTCGAATTATGACCATATCCCTCCAGATCCCCACCGAACTATGACCTATGTATATCTCCGCACAAAATAAAAGTTAAAGACGTAAATCCCCCCGAAAAAAAAGTTCGAACCTTAAATCCCCACATATGTTGGTTTAGATGGTTTGTGCTCTAAACCATCAAACCAAAAAACTAAACCGAGCAAAAAAACCCTAATTTCCTAAAACCCGACCCGCCTAATATATCCAATTCCCCAAAATTATATTGTTTTTATTTCTTTAATATAATAATAATTTAAAACAAAAAATCAAAACAAAAAAAAATTATTTCCTTCTCGACGCAGTGACTCATCCATCTCTGTCGTCTTCTTCCTCGGTAAATCGTGGAACATCAGAGACGTCAACGGCGAAGAAGAGTCATTGCCACAATTTTATCACCTACACCCAGATTTGGGGTATAGAATCTGGAATTTCGAATTCTCGATTTGAATCTAGAATCGGAAACCTCGTTACCCTGATAATGTAAGCAAAACTCGATTTGAATCTAGAATCTGGAATTTCGAATTCTCAAACAATATCTCTTAGGCCGTAGGCGAATCTAATGAAGATGATTCAGAGAATCAAGAAGTTACATGAAGATGAATGTCCTCAAAAACCAATGCCTTGAGCTATTGTCCTCTAAACAGTTTCGTATCTTGAAATGGCTAATTGATTTCTTGATGAAATCGTAATACAGATTCGTGTCTTCATAAGGAGCCTTCCCTGTATCAGCTTTGAAATCGATCATACCGCGAAGCACAGTGATTTCATCTTCTTCAGTCCATAGTCTCTGAAAAGCAGGTTTCTTTGAATCCTCCCCGATCTTCTTCTCATCGTCTCCTGAAGTAACCTTCTTAGCTCGCTTCGAATTCGACTCCCTTGAAGTCCCTTCACTCGGCCGCTTCGTTCCCGCTTTCACCGCCGATGAAGCTAAAATAACAGACGGCTGAGCCTCTTCCTTCTTCTTAGGCTTCGCGGCGGCGACTGAGACGGTTACGGCGACGGCTACGGATTTTCTAGAACCTTGAGGATTCGAAGGTTGTTCGGTTTCAGAGTCGGAATCGGTCTCAGTCTCGGATCCAACATCTGAATCGGAGGCTTCCTTCATGGCGGAGACGACGATGGTTTTGCCTGGAACAGCGATTGCAACAGCGGTGGCGGAAGGAGGTTTGACGGGAAACAAAGGCTCGTCATCTTCTTCCGATGAAGAACCATCATCTTCTTCTTCCTCTTCTCCAGCCAAAGTCTCGACTTCATCGTCGTCGCTTGAAGATGCCGTTGGTGGATCTTCCAAAGGATTGAGCTTCTTCGACATCGGGAATTTCAAAGAGGGGGAATTTGGATTCTTCTGAGAGAGAGAGGAATTGAGATCGAAGGGAAACGGGAGGAGAAGGGAAAAAAAATTGTTTTTAAAATTATTATTATAATAAGGAAATAAATAAAATAAAATAAAATTATTTGTTTTTCCGGATTGGGATCGGATTTAATTGTTATCGGATCTAAATCCGGTTTAGAGTCGGTTTAATATGGTTTACGTTTGATTAGAAAACAATAAACCAACTAAAACCAAGTTTTATGGGGTCTGGGGTTTCGAACTTTTATTATGTGGGGATTTAAGTTTCGAACTTTTTTTTCGGGAGGTTTTACGTCTTTAACTTTCATTTTGTGGAGAGATATACAGAGGTCATAGTTCAGTGGAGATCTGGAGGGATATGGCCATAGTTCATGGTAAAATAGATCGTTTACCCAATAAATTGACATTCGCTAGTTTGAATAATCCTCAACACTACATTATACGCTTCTAGTGCAAGTGCAACATATACTTCCCCTTTTTTGGGGGTAAGAGGATAATGTATTGACTTTGGACCGTCGGAGTACTTACTCTGACGAGATGATTCCATCATTACCATACGCAATCTGAGTTGTTACACAACTGCTTAGTAAAATGTTACTATATAATTTGTTGAATGAAGAATAAATTGTGACCAACCAAAAAAAGACGAAAAGCTTCAAAGCGAACTTGATTGAAAAGTTAAAATCATTCCACGGGCCGGCCCTCCGTCTCGACCATCATTCCAATAGGGTTTCACTCTCTCTCTATTGGGCCATTTGGCAATTTTTTTAATTTTCTTAAACAATATATTTTACAATAATAATTAAATTTAATTAAAATAAGAATGACCACGGTTACGGTTAATACGGTTAAAATTATTTAACCACCGGTTACAGTTAGATTTTTTTTTAACCTTAGCCTTAACCGTTTAATATACGGTTAAAACGGTTATGGTTAAATACGAGTCCGGTTAATATGGTTACGGTTAGATACGGTTACGGTTACCTTATGACAAGAAATGGTTAATGTCATGATTTATAATTAAATAATTATAAATTTGATAAACTAGAATAATAAAAAATAAAAATTTATTAATATTCTTTTTCTAATTTTTTGTTGGTTTGTTTATATTGTTCCTTTGTTTTTCTATGTATTTTTTCTTGTTTTGCTTAAATCTCTTATGGTTATTGATGATTTTTTGTTAAGAACGTGAGAGAAAAATGTAATCGAGAAGAAGATAATAAACTCTTTTATAGAAATAAAACAACAAATAATTGAGCATTTATTGTTTCTTATTTCATGTGCGATATTCAGAAAATCAAACATTGTGAAACAGAGGGAGTATATTTCTTCATAAAACTGTTTTGTTAAAATATTTTTTATATTTGTTAGACAAATATTAATTAGTCTACCACATTTAAGTTTTAATTAATATTTCTATTTGTTATATTTGCATTTGCTATTGATAAATTGATTATATATAATTTTCTTTGACTTTTTAATTTTACAGAACTAATTATAATTATTAGTATATATAATTTTATTTTTAAAACGGTTACGGTTAAAATTTTACGGTTTAACCTTGCAGTTAACCAACGGTTTTGATACGGTTACAGTTAATTAACGGTTACGGTTAATAATTTTTTTAACCATAACTAATATATTTTTACGGTTAACGGTTACGATTTTTAACCGTCTGACACGGTTACGGTCTGGTAACGGTTTAAAAACGGTACGGTTACGGTCTGAAATACAGTTACGGTTCCATTTTGGTCATGCCTAAATTAAAACAATAAACTACATAATTGATATAATTAATGACTTTTCCAAAAACTGTTACAAATGTTTAAATCAAAATTATTAAAGACAAAATCAATTCAAAAAAAATAACCACAATGACATTTACTCATATTAAAATCTGCATTAACTATACAGCTGAATATATTCTAACGATGAAATAGTGTATATATATATATATAAGTAGATGTTTGCTTGGAGTTGTGGACTGAGATTAGCTCTCACAAAGAAAGAATATTTTTATTCGATTTTTATCTAAATGTTTTTTTTTTCGGGCAAGTTTTTTTTTTTTTTTTAACTAGAGGTCATCCGGGCTTTAACACTCGACTAATCCCCTTGGAGAGTGATACCGACGAAAAGCCCACTCTTGGGTTTTTTCATGGACCTAATTTAGCCCACCCTCACCTGGCCAAATGGTAAAGATTTGATCAATTCCGTGTTTGCGGGGAGTCGATTCCTGACCTAGACCAACATGGCAACTCCACCACCACCACTTGGTTAATTTCGGGCAAAGTTTCATGTTCTTTGGACGAAAGGTATCAATGTCCAGAACTCCATATGATATCACAAGGAGCATCCAAGGTAGCACACTGCTTATGGTAAAATCTTGCAAACACAAAAGTCTCTATCCATTCACCCCTAACAAAATTTCTTGCTTGGAGTCTTGGCCTGAGATTAGCTCTCACAATAGATCATCATCTTATAATGTTTAATGTACGTAAGAAAATCAATTAAAATAGTTCTATGTTTTTAAAAAAAAAGAAGTTATTTCTGTTTTATTCCAATTGTAGTTGAAGAATTTTAAGCATCTATCGAGTAAGTGGATTTTTTCACACATCATTTGTTATAAATAGTAGTTTTTTTTTTCATTACAACACACAAATCTATTTTATTTTTTCTTACACAAAAGAGTGACACGATATTCTATTTTGCTTCTATAAGATATATTGTGGAAGTATGATTAGTAGCCAATTCTTATGAAGAAAAGTAAATGACAAACATTATTTTATTTTAGTTATTTACTATATTCACGAGTCGATGTTTTTTTTTCTATTGATATTATTCTTTTGATGTTTCATACTATTTTTTGTTTACAGATTTTTGACCGAGAACAATAGATACATGTTTAAGCTGGTCTTTCACTACTACATGTTCAAGCAAAGGAATATATGGGAAGTCAGACACCAAGTGTAGGTTCATAAAGTTTCGTATCGAGAAGGGACGTGTTCGCAACAAAATCATCCATTGCATCATCATCGGGCATGATAGGATATCAAAACTTACAGAAAACAAATTTGGCAACGAAAAAAGCGTAACACGATGAGACGATCACTAAACCCCACGCCTTTATGAAAGGCATCATCATTATTGTTTTTTTTTTCTTGCTTCTGATGATGATAATCGACAAAATTGACACAGAATCTTACAAAACGTGTCATACCATCGATGAAAACAAGTATTCCTTGTTTTATTTATTATTTCTATTCGTTAACAAGTTGACATTAGAGAACCAATTCTCTCCGGATAAAACTGCATTTGAACACAACAAAACAACAGAGTTCAAGAGAAGAAAGATGAAACGTTGATGTTTTTATTAAGGATAATCATCTATCAAGATCCCTACGATTATTTCCTATAATTATTCTCTATGATTTTTTTCTATGATTTTCTCATTTATTATATGATTCTGTAGTTCTACTATATATAGCTATATAATTCTCATTATAATACAATACAATATTCTTATATTTAATATGGTATCAGAGCAGATAATTAGGGTGAGTTTTGATCCACTGATCAAACTCAACCCACGATCCACTTATTGAATAAAAAAAAAAAAAATCTATGTTTCTTCTTCTTCTTCTGTTTGCTGCTCTTCTTCTTTTCTTTGTTTCTGTTTGTCGGTTAAGCCAAAGTACTTCTTTTCTCTTAAGCCTATGTGCTTCTTCTTCATAACAAAAAAAAAAAAAAAAAGCCTTGAGCTCACGCCATCTTCAACATCCTAGCCGTCTTCTCATCTCTCACCGCCCTGTCTCTCTCGTTGTCAAGTCATAAGGCCACATCATCATCTCTTTCTCAAGCTGAGACATCTGCTATGCATCTTTCTCTCTTCTCTTCTCCGTTCATGTGGCCATGTAGGGTGTGTATGTCTCAAACACCACCGCCTCTGTTTATCACCGCTGAGTCACCGCCACGTACTAGAGACGATGCCGTTGTCATTGGCGAGTCACTTCAGCACAGTCGAGCAGCGTAGTCACGATCTAAGGCAGGCTTGAGCTGTTTCTTGCGGAGCAAGCAATCTCTGCAACTTCTTCTATCAAATTCTCCGTCAACGATCGTTGCTTCGGTCCGCCTTGCCTTAGCACCACCGTCGCTCAGCCACCGTCCGTTTGCTTATCCGAGCAGCCATCAGTGTTCGTCGTCTTCGCCGCAAGTCTCTACTTCTCTTTCACGATCGTTTACAAGCCACAGTGCTTCCTTTTTCTTTTCTTTTCTTTTTTTTGTTTTTAAGCCATCGAGCTTCCAAGCCAAAGTGCTTCTCTTATTCAAGCATAACAAGTGCCTCTGAATCTTAAGCTATATGCTTCCTCAAGCCATCAATGATGAGCTTCTCACCGCCGACTTCGGCGCCTGTTCTCGGATCTGCTCTCGGCCTCAATCATCTTTCACCGCCACATTTCTCTTCCGCTGGTGCATCTTCTCCGTCTTCCTCGATGTGTCTTCTTCTTCTAGTCAATCTCAAGTGGTTCTTCGTTTACACTTCATCCCGCTTGAGCTTGAGGGGGCGTATTAAGGATAATCATCTATCAAGATCTCTACGATTACTTCCTATAATTATTCTCTATGATTTCTCTCTATGATTATCTCATTTATTATATGATTCTGTAGTTCTACTATATATAGCTATGTAATTCTCATTATAATACAACACAATATTCTTATATTTAGGCCCTGTTCGTTTGTGAATCTGGGTGCCGCGTCTAGAAACTGCATCTAGACGCAGTATTTTGACACAGCAGCCAGACGCAGTTCGTTTATGTATTTAGCTTTTGCATCTAGAAATTGCATCTAGATGCATTTTTGTTTGTTTGTGTGTTTGCATATTTTATTTGGATGCATTTTTAAACCAAATGACCAAAAAGGACATGTTATATCTTTATAACAATTTGTTTAATCTAAAGTATATTTACAACTAAATAATTATCAAATTAATATTTAAATAACATATAAAAGTCGCTTTAATGAAATAATTATTTTTTTTTAAAAAAAATAAAAAATAAAAATAATAATAAATAAAGAAATATTTTTTCAAAAAAATCATTTTTTGCGGTTTTGGCGGAAAACCGCTATTTTAAGGTTTTGGCAGGAAACCGTTATTTTAGGGTTTTGGCGGAAAACCGCTATTTTGCGGTTTTGGGGGAAAACCGTTATTTTACGGTTTTGGCCAAAAACCGTTATTTTGCGGTTATGGGGGGAAACAACGTTTTACGATTTTGGCGGAAAACCACTATTTTACGGTTTTGGCGGGAAAACGCTATTTTCGGTTTTGGCAGGAAACCGCTATTTTGCGGTTTTGGCGGAAAACCGCTTTTTTGCGGTTTTGGCGGGAAACCGTTATTTTACGGCTTTGGCGGAAAACCGTTTTTTACGGTTTTGGCGGGAAACTGCTATTTGCGGTTTTGGCGGAAAACCGCTTTTTGCGGTTTTGGCGGAAAACCGCTATTTTGCGGTATTGTCGGGAAACCGCTATTTTGCGGTATTGGCGGGAAACCGCTATTTTGCGGTATTTGCGGAAAATCGCTATTTTACTTTTTTGGCGGGAAACCGCTATTTTGTAGTTTTGGCACGAAACCATTATTTGCGGTTTTGGCAAGAAAACCGCTATTTTGCGGTTTTAGCAGAAAAACCGCTTTGCGGTTTTAGCAGGAAAACCGCTTTGCGGTTTTGGCGGGAAACCACTATTTTGTGATTTTTGTGGGAAACTGATTTTTGCGGTTTTGACGTAATTTTTGTTTCTTAAAAAATAATAAAATATAAATATTTTAAGTTTTGATTATAAATGAGGATATTTTAGACTTTTGTAATTTTGGATGCACTTTGGTGCATCGAAACTCTAGTTTCAAATGCATCCAAAATATCCAATTATTTTTGATGCATTTCATTTTGCATCCAGTTTTTACATCCAGATGCACTTCTTATTTTGATAAAAACGAACTGCATCTCATATCTGCATCTAGACGCAGTTGCTAGATGAACAAAAGAACAGGCCTTAATAGTTTTATCTCATACCACAAAACCAAAGGTCTTTTGGTGTGATTTCCCATCGCACATAGGACAAGGAGTATCGTCCTCTATGGTTTCGCCATATTGAAAGAAGCAGGGAATCCTTGGCACGTCAATAGGCGTTTCTCCCTTTAAAAGGCTTCCCCAATACCATACTGAGTCTACATACCATAATGAGTCTACATCAGGAACTGGCATGCCTTCTGGAACATCAGGCAGTACGAAGACAACATTGAATTGACGACTATCGGCATGAATGTCTCCAATAATATTTGAGAGCTCCGTTTCTTGCGGGATGTTTTTTGCGATTAGCAACAAATTATATCGGCCAGGTCGATCTTATCTATCCACTCCCCATAAATGAATGTCGAATAACATCTGAATAAGTCTTAGACATTTATTACCTGAAAATAAAATGCATATCAACAACAAGATGATTACATATATTATATATAAGTCAACATTCGCTTAAAAGGAAATCACTTTTGCGTATGAAGGTGATTTCACCATCCAGATTGTCCGGCTTCTTCTCACCATAAGCAGCCATGATTGAGACCTCACCAACATAACCATTTTTCTCAAGAGCTGATCTGATAGTCTAATGATAAGAGACCCTAGAAGACAGAGGGAAATCATCCACGTCCCAGAAGACGCTTGTTTTAGCATCTGCGCATATATAAATTAAACAATTACGAAAACATTACATGTTTGATTACATCTGCTAGTTTCGATCTAATCCATATAAAAGACCAAAAACATCTCGACCAAGAGATAGATCTTACCGGCGAATTTCAAGGCTCGGGCCATGGTTTCCAAGAATATCGGAGATAAACAAAAAAAAAACAAATTAGGGTTACTGCGGAGGACCTTAGAGCATCATTATCGGTGACCCCTACACACGGGGTCATCCGAATTTTTTTTTTTTTTTTTTTTAATTTTTTATTAATTTTTTTAAAAAAAATAAAAAAATAATAATTTTTTAATATCGTAACGAATCAGAAAGCGACACGTCATCACAAATCGGATGACACGGCGCGCGCGGGTGTCACCGCAGAGACACACAGACACCCAGTTCATCCACGTGTCACTTCCTCATTTGTCCAAAAAAAAAAAAAAAAAAAAAAATTAAAAAAATCGGATGACCCCGTGTGTAGGGGTCACCGATAATGATGCTCTTAACCTCAGATGAGATCAAACCCTTATAAAAAACATATTCTTTTTTATTTTCATTTTAAACCAAAACGCATATAAAGCCCTTAATGAATCCGAATAATTACATATCCAACCATGGCTACCCACCCAAACCCGGATCAATCATGGATCATCACAATTAAACATATATATATTCCCAAATTCTCATTTTCGTCGTCTTCCATTTTTGTTTGTTTTTTTTTTTTTGTCGTCTTTCCTTCTTCAACCTTTGTCCTCTTTTTTCAATTCTCTCTATAAATTCTTCTGTCTTTGTCTCTTTGCAACTATCCTTTCTTCTTCTCCTTGCTTCTGCTATTATATCAACCTTCTCATTGACTTGAGTTGACCAAGCATAGTGCTACACGATCGTGAAAGAGAAGCCGAGACGTGCGTCGGAGACGACGAACACCGGCGGCTGCTCGGATCAGTGAACGGATGGCGGATGAGAAACGGTGGTGCTAAGAAAAGGCTGACGGAGCAGATCGGAGCAACGCTCGTCAACGGCGACTTAGAGAAGGAGTTGCAGAGATTGCTTGCGCCTCAAGAAACAGCTCAAACGCACCCTAGATCTAGATTCCTTGGGTCGACGGCGCTGCGATGGCTCTCCGATGACGACGGCGTCTCGTCCCTGGAGCACGGCGGTCGGCGGAGAACAGAGGCGGTGGTATTTGAGACACACAAACCCACATGAGAGATGAAACGAACTGAGAAGAACATGAATGAGAATAGGAAGAAGCAGAACGGAGAAGAGCGTTAAAACACATTTTTTATATCTTTCGCAACATAAGGTAGATGATCGGAACTGGAACTTGTGTTTTTAAATACTTTCACGTTTTAGTAATAGTTTCGGTATTACTAGAGTTATTATGTACTATTATGAACCAAAAATACACATAGTTTTGGCAAAAAAAAAATACAGATAGTTGTACCTTTTATTTTATTAACACTTTCATAATAACACATAATTAAATGAAAAATAATATAAAATTACCTCATTTAACAAAATAATATTCATTAAAAAATAATCTAATTTTTGTCATAATTGTACCCTTTATTTTTTTAGTACTAAGATGCACATAGTTGTACAAACCCATATTTTCAGGTTTATTTAGTAATACCCTGTTCAAATTATATTTTTAATAGTAGTATTTTTGAGGTTAAATAATTGAATTACATTTACTAGATTTTCATATAAAAAATGTCTTAAAATACTTTGTTTGGTTGTTTCTCATAACATTGAGGTTAGTACTCACACATTAACCATAAAAGTGTAAGATAGTTTTAGTTAACATAAGAAATTTTGTATCTAATAACCAATTTTTTTTTTTGCCTAATTTAGATGTCTAATAAGAATATTTGTATCTAGTAATCAATGTTTTGTATATATAGTTACATATGTTTTTTTGGTATTTTTTGGAACAAAACTCTGGTAGATGGAGCTTCCTCTCTCTGCTCACAAAGATGGCAGCAACTATTGCAGGCACACATGGGCATTTGTCTATATCAGAATATTCCAGTTGTATCAGTAATACTAGTTCTCTAATTAATACTAGTTGGTCTCAGTAATATCACTTTCCTCAGTAGTACCAGTTGTCTCAGTAATATCCAGTTTTGTTTCAGTAATACCAATTGGCTCAATAATACCGAGTTTTGTGTTAGTAATACCAGTTGGCTCAGTAATACACAGACAGCTTCTATTTAGCTACGAATCACTACGATTCAATACGATTCACTACGATTCAATACGATTCACTACGTTATAACCACCATAATTGGAAGAATATTTGTATGTCTAATAATAATATTTGTATATAGTAACCAATGTTTTGTATATAGGGTTACATATGCTTTTTGGTATTTTTTTGGGCAACGGCGTTATAGTTAGTTTTGCCACAGTTGTACCGGTTACCAAAACATAGTATAGTTTTAAGTTGACTTGGATAATCACCATGAAGAAAAAATGAAACGCACCTGCTGTTACAGAACCTGTTGTTACAGAAAAATCAAAATAGGTGTGGTTAGGTGTGATTTACAGTTGACTTATATATTTATGTATCATATAATATTTGATTTTATATAGTTATTTTAATTCAAAAAAAAAATTAAAAATATTTGGATTCTAGCTTTGGGAATTATTATTGTATTTGTCTAGTTGATGTTATTAGCTTTACGATACAAGATAATAATCTTTCAGATTTATAAGTTTACATGTTTATATATGTATATATACATGTTTTAAAGCTCAGAAAAATTTGAAATAAATTATATATGTTAACTTTATCAAATACCAAAATTTTATTTTAAAAAGACTTGATCATTAACAAATTAATAATTTTAATTTATAATTATATTAATATCATTAATCCATTTTATTTATAAAATATTTTTTAAAAAAATATATATCCCACACCGTTTTTTACATTTCCACCATTCACACATTTGGACCGCACCGCATGTTGTTTTTTCACCATTCATATAATGTCTCGCACCGCTTGTTTCGCAGTAACCGCAGTTGTTCCGCATGATGCGTTTTTTCTAACCGCACCGCACTAAAATTGCATTGTACCTTCTAAACCGCTTGTTCTGCACCGCTCAAACCGATGTCACCATTCAAAACATAAATTTCCAATTCTTTTCTCTGCCATCTACGAATAAAAAAATTATACTTGTGGGACGCCTCCAATCAGGGTATAGAATTGGTGCTGAGCATATAGTGCCATTGCTTTTATGGACACCACATTTCCTTGTTCTGCAATGAACATCAACGAATTTGACTCTTTTCCAAGTTCATTTTCTATCCAACGGTGTTGCTCCTCCAGGACCAAACACAAACTTCAAACTGCCCACAACTGCTATGTATATATTCGTACCCAAAGGCTGAGGAAACCTCTCAACCAAAACGGCTTTGATGATATCGTATATACGTGGAATTGTCCAACCATTCTCGCTGATACGCCTAAGATCTTTTTGCAGATGTTCCAAGTCAATGAAGACTTGGAAACAACATTGACGATAATTATCATAAATGTTCCTATTGTTTTCGAGGTGTTTTTGGGTTATAGACAAATGGCCAAATCTCCTAGCTGCTAATAATTTTTCCTCGTAACTTTTCTTCCTCCGTGACCTACGGCTAGATTTCTTTCCATTGCTGTTTTCTTTTTCCATGGTTAAGATATATATGTAATTTAGCGACTCTAAAAGAGGGGGGGGGGGAATATTAGGGTTTGGGGTTTAGGATATGTGTGGCTGCGGACGAGAGGCGACTTGTTGAAAGAGTGGATTTTATTATATATATATAGATGTGGAGGAGAGACTCTTATTTAACAGTCCAGATCTTGTCGCATATGTTCTCCAAGAAACTACTTTCTTTTTAAGGGTGGGTTTTATTATATATATAGATGTGGAGGAGAGACTCTTATTTAACAGTCCAGATCTTGTCGCATATGTTCTCTAAGAAACTACTTTCTTTTTGGCCGTTGGATCTCATTCTCACGTTGTTTGCTAAATCTCGGTTATATCCCTTCTTACAATGCAGACACAGCCACGTAGCTGAGGGTAATTAAATAGTTTCGTTAACCATTATTACCATAAGGATTCCGCCAGATTAATAGAAGAAACTCAACTATAAAAATGCTTTTAAAATTATATAAGGGATAAAGTGATAATCTTACATGGACATTGTGTGTATCAATTGGTAGATTTATTATAATATTTATTGCTTTGTTTTTAGTTTTCGTTGGTCTTGGTTCGAATATAATCTATCATCATCTACGTTTTTTTTTTCGCTGCTTTAACTTGTATGACTACATCACATTATTGAAAAAAATAACTCTCTGGATCCAGAATAAATAAAAAAAAGTTTTTGTCTATAATATTGCAAAATTCTATAATGAGACAATGATTCATCTAACATGAACTTCTTACTCTGATCCGCGTGATGCTATTCGGAGAAGACGCAGCGAGGGAGAAAGAATCTGAAAGAAGTCTTTGTCCGGAGAGACTACGACTCGTACCTGTAAGGATGGAACAAACAAATGATCAGTCCACATCTAGAAAAAGGACAAATTGAACAGACCCGTAGCATTAGATAAGCAGAGAACACTTCTTGAATAGCTGACAATGATTACTTTGAAACCGGCACCAATGCTTCGCATAGCCAGTGTTCCAATAACATCATCAGCTTCTACACCTGTCTTCATAGAATTTCTACCCATTAGTGAGTAATCATCACAATAAAAGGTAATATGACAATCATGTGTATGATTTACCTCTATAACCTTTATAGACATCGCCTTGATGGACGCTTTGAGATATTGAAGTCCTTGAACTATGGTCAGGTGTGGGAGGGCGATTACTTTTGTAGGCAGGGTACATGTTATGCCGGAATTGTTCAAGGCTGTAAAATTTAAAGCACAGAATAAAGATAGGTTTAGCATTGGTGAGATTACATAAAAATCATCATTCACACTCTGCAAAAAGAAAAGGGAGAATCATGTCGAGATTAAGAGAGCAGAAAAAAACTGCATCCGAGATAAACCCGATGTACATATATAGTTATCCTTAATTATTTATGTATATTATTAAGCATTTTTGGGAAAAAAACTGCATTTGCCCTTTACAGTGATATATTCAAATAACAACAATAGGAATCATAACAATTGTCTGACACTCTGACTCATTGACGAGGTGGTCAGATCACTACAAGAAAACAGCCGATTTCCGACGGCTATATCGGTCGGAAAACCGTCGGAAAATGGCTTTCCCGACCAATTTCCGACCGATTTGGTTCGTCGGGACTATTGCGTCGGAAATCAATATTGGTCGGAAATTGGTCTGGAATTTCCGACAGATTACCGACCATTATTTTTCCGACCAATTACCGACGTTATAAAGCGTCGGGTAATACCCGACGAGTTACCGACAATAGTCCGACTAACTTATTTCCGACCAAATACCGACCATACTTTTTTCCGACCAAACACCGACCATCCGCATACCCGACGGTTTCCGACCATATTCCGACCAACCTAAATTCCGAACAAATTCCGATTAACCTAAATTCCGACCAAATTCCGACCACCCTAAATTCTGACCAAATTCCGACCAACCTAAATCCCGACCAAATTCCGACCAACTTGAAATACTGTAATTCGAAATTATTTTGAATTTTGAATTTTGATTAATTAATTTAACTTAATTTAATTAATTCGAAAATGAAAATTAATATTAATATTAAACATTAAAGTATTCTAAAATAAAATAGTTTTGAAAATAAAATAACAGAAAGTGTTTTTAAAACATTAAACATATTAAACATTTGCGGATCCCGATCCCGTTCCCGTGAAATCCGGGAACTTCGCTCTCATCCAAGCCGACATGCTAGCGATATCCGTCCTCGACATGCTAGATGTGGATCAAGCCGGATGTGCAAGTCTCGGTCCGGTTGTTGGACTAACTCCTCGATGGTGAGGACTCGAGGAGCTTGACTCTTCGACTCCGGGATAGTCGATCCAGCGGGACTTGGTGGTTGTGTGCCTCGACTCGAACGACCGCTATGTCTAGGTGGTTGCATCTCTAGAGGCGAACCACCGAGATGCATGTTCGCGAAACCCTCGTACTTCCTACAAAAAAACGCAAACTTAGTTAGATATTAAACGCAAACGCAAACTATAAATAAAACGAGAAAAATACCAAAACCGGAAAATATTCACAAAACGGCGAAAAAATACCTAAAACCGGAAAATATTCACAAAAAATACCAAAAACCACAAACTATTCACAAAAACGCAAAAATACCAAAAACCGGAAAAAATTACAAAAAACAATATATATTTCAAAAACCCCAAAAAGTTATGAAAATTCTCGAAACGGTTTTTTATAAAAATAATAAAAATTCATAAAACGTTTTTTATGCAAAAAACGAATAAATTATTCTTTTCAAACGTTTTAAATAACAAAGAAAAAATTATTCTTTTCAAAAAATGCTAAAAACGATTTTTATAAAATTTTAAAAATATATTTTTGGTTTTTTTAATCTAAAAACGATTTTTTCATATGTTTAATAATGAAACTAAAAACAAAATCTTATGAAAATTATAAAATTAATCAAGTTTTATATAACTATTCAAAACAAAAATTAAAATTAAACAAATCTAACAAAACATAAACAAATCTAACCTAAACTCAAATCTCAACTCAAATCTAACAACAAATCTAACCACAAATCTAACTAATCTAACTACAAATCTCACAAAACCAACAAATCCTAACAACTAACATCCTTATGCATGGCTTACATGGTGATAGATGAAGGAGGCGGCGGAGGAGGACAGAATTCTCCGGCGGATGGCGGCTCCGGCAGCTCCGTGAAGACCTAATTTACAAAAAAAAAAACATTACCTTGAGTACAAGAGAAGAGAGGAAGAGAAGAGGAAGAAAAGAGGAAGAGAAGGGGGAGAGAAGACTTACCGTGACAAGAGAACGGCGGCGGTGAGAGCAGACGGCGGAGGGAGAATCGCCGGAGAGAGAGAGACGAAGAGAAGAGAAGTGAGGAAGAAGAAGAAAAATCTGGGTTTTAGATCTATTTATTTTAGACCAACCCATACGGTCGGAAATCGGTCGGTTTATGAAAAAAAATAAACCGCCTCACTTTTCATTTCGCGGTAAGGTTTCCCGGGTTTTTTTTGGGGTTGGTCGGAAATTGGTCGGTAATTCTTTAAAATTTCCGACCAATTTCCGACCATATAGGGTTTAGAGTGTATAAATGCTAACTGTTTATAAATCCAACATAAAACTTTGAAATTTATAAAAATTAGTATTTCCGACCAATTTCCGACCATTTATTCATATTGGTCGGATATTGGTCGGAAATTCCTAAGCTTTTCCGACTAAATTCCGACCATATAGGGTTTAGGGTTTAAAATTCTAAACACTTAGCATTTGAAATTCTAAACACTAACCCCTATTTTAAATTTACAAAAAATTGTATAAACTTTGCATTTTTTTCGATTGGGTGTTGGATTTATAAACACTTAACATTTTTTTCTAAAATGCTCATATCGGTCGGAAATTGGTCGGTAATTCCTTGGAAATTCCGACCAATTTCTGACCAAATAGGGTTTAGGGTTTATTAATGCTAAGTGTTTATAAATCCAACATTAAACTTTGAAATTTATAAAAATTAGTATTTCATATAGGGTTTAGGGTTTATAAATCCAACATAAAACTTTAGAATTTCCTTGTAATTTCCGACCAATTTCCAACCATTTATTCACATTGGTCGGAAATTGGTCGGAAATTCCTAGAATTACCGATCAATTTCCGACCATATATGGTTTAGGGTTTAAAATTCTTAATTTACAAACTGTATACTGTTTAAAAAACATGTAAACATCTTATGTCTTACAAATATATGACAAAATAAATATTTAATAGAGTATATGATGTTTTTATAAATTGAAAGTAGATTGAGTTAAACCTTTCATAATGAAACATTGACCTTATACTTATACTTTTCGGTTTCTTGTACGGTTTTTAGTATATGTCCGTAAATAGTGATACTTAAGATATATGGACATTGTATTTTTCAAAAGATCATATCTAACCATAGCAAACATAGCCCAAATCAAAATTTTCCCGTTTGAGGTTTCGAAACCCCAAATGGTCGGAATTTGGTCGGAAATACTGAAAGTATTCCGACCAATTTCCGACCATATATGAAGATTTTCCGAAAAATGCTGATATGTGTCCACTAAATCGGCGATAACTCCTAGAATATTGCTAGGAATGAGCTGAAACCACTCTCATTGGAAAGATAACTCAATTTCCAATCTGTCTGCAGGATTTGAGATTAAACTGGGCACGGGAAGATTTCCATCCGATATGATCTTTAAGATGATTCGGATTGGCTCTGCATTTTCCAACTATGACATATCTTCAATAAATCAACCGTATCTCCTGAACCGCTGATCGGAATGACATGAATCTACTCGATTTGGAAAGCTAACTCAATTGCGCATGACTTTCATCAAGAGCTTCCAAGCTAAATCCATCGGAAAGGCTTTCGTCTGACTCGTTTTATAAATCCCGTCGGAAACTGGTCGGGATTTCCGACCAATTTTCGACCATGTATGAATATTTTCCAAAAAATGCAGATATGTGTCCACTAAATCGGCGATAACTCCTGGAATATTACTAGGAATGAGCTGAAACCACTCTCATTGGAAAGATAACTCAATTTCCAATCTGTCTGCAGGATTTGAGATTAAACTGGGCACGGGAAGATTTCCATCCGATATGATCTTTAAGATGATTCGGATTGGCTCTGCATTTTCCAACTATGACATATCTTCAATAAATCAACCGTATCTCCTGAACCGCTGATCGGAATGACATGAATCTACTCGATTTGGAAAGCTAACTCAATTGCGCATGATTTCATCAAGAGCTTCCAAGCTAAATCCATCGGAAAGGCTTTCGTCTGACTCGTTTTATAAATCCCGTCGGAAACTGGTCGGGATTTCCGACCAATTTCCGACCATGTATGAATATTTTCCAAAAAATGCTGATATGTGTCCACTAAATCGGCGATAACTCCTGGAATATTACTAGGAATGAGCTGAAACCACTCTCATTGGAAAGATAACTCAATTTCCAATCTGTCTGCAGGATTTGAGATTAAACTGGGCACGGGAAGATTTCCATCCGATATGATTTTTAAGATGATTCGGATTGGCTCTGCATTTTCCGACAGTGACATATCTTCAATAAATCTCCCGTATCTCCTGAACCGCTGATCGTAATGACATGAATCTACTTGAGTTGGAAAGCTAACTCAATTTCGCATGACTTTCATCAAGAGCTTCCAAGCTAAATCCATCGGGAAGGCTTTCGTTTGACTCGTTTTATACTCCCCGTCGGAAATTGGTCGGGATTTTCGACCAAATTCCGACCGTATATGAAGATTTTCCGAAAAATGCTCAATCCCGTCGGAAAATGGTCGGGATTTCCGACCAAATCCCGACCATATATGAATATCTTCCGAAAAATGCTAAGTATAAAATGCTAAGTGTATAAACACTTAAAATTAACATTTTATACCACACAAATTTATAAACACTTAGAAATTTTCGAAATATAAGTATTTCATACCATAAATCATAATTGGTTGGAATTTGGTCGGAAATTTCCGACCAAATTCCGACCATATAGGGTTTAGGGTATGAATTCCTAAATTTAAAAACCATATAGGGTTTAAGAAACTTCTACTAATCTTATTTACTAACAACTAACTTAATAGGTAAACATAAAATGGATCATATGACGATTTATATGAATCGATTCGAGAACGAGTGTAACCTTTCATAACGATACATATAACTTATATTCACACTTATCGGTTTCTTGTCGAGTTTTGATTAAAAGCTTAAAAAGAATGATTATTAAGATATTTTAACATTGAATTCTTTCAATATATCATATCTAACCTTAGTAATCATAAACGTAATCAAATTTTTATCATTTGAGGTTTTAAAACCACAAATGGTCGGGAATTCGTCGGGAATTTCCGACCCATTACCGACGGGGTGAGAACACATGTTTTAAATGTATAGCAACACGTTTATTTTATGTTTGTAAAAAATATTAAATCGGAAATTCTTACCGATTTCCGACCATATATGACCGGTCTCTATATCGTCAGAAATCGGTCGGGAATTCCCAACCAATTTCCGACGGGACAAAAATGGTCGAGAATTTCCGACCGGTTTCCGACCGGGTTTATTCCATCGGTATTTAGTTGGAAAACGGTCGGAAATTTCCGACCATTTTTTTTTTGTCGGAATTCCGGTCGGGAATCGCTTTGTTTTCTTGTAGTGGATGCAAGTATTTTTATTTTATCTTGATACGGAAGTTGTTTATCTTCTTGTATCAAACGTAGATGCAGTTGAACAATTTAACAAACGAAAATGTAAAAGTAGTAATAAAAAAAGGGACAGATAATAGAAAAAATATTTTTAATAACGTGATTGGCAAAACATATGAATGTGTTCATAAATCATATATAATTCAGTCAACTTTTAGAAATAATTTATATAGAAGAAGGCATTTGAAAGTTGTTGCATCCGGCGATTAAATCGTTATTATTTGTAGTGAACTATAAACAATACTTTATTTTCATATATATAAGAAGATGATATATAATCTATTAAAAAGTGATAATATTTGATCATATATACAAACTACAAAGAAAACATAATGGAATATTAAAAGAAATTCGCGGTAATTAGGTTATCTAACCGCATGCATCCAAACAAATCACAACTTCGCATTCTGACCTCATCTTCATCCAACACCAACTTGACTTTGTCACGTAAGAATATAAAAGCAATGAAATAGAAGGCAACAATAATGAAATGCAAATAGAGATCTTTAAGCCAACATTAACAACCTCAGGGCTAAGGTCGAGAGTTAGAGAGGGAGAAGAGGAAATATGGAGAGCAAAGGGCCATCGCCAATAGTTCCACTTGTGCTTGTGGTACTCTTCGGATGGATCCTCTACGGCTCATACCTTATCTCACTATTAGAGGATTATATAAAACCAATCCTACAAACCGGAACATTCATTGTAGGAATCCTTCTTTTACTTCTTCTTCTGCTTCTCCATCTCTTATCTTCTTCTTGGATCTCTCCATGGATCCCGTCTCTTCTCCTTCTACCATCTCCCCCCTCCGCGAATTCCACTGACTCAGACAGCTTTGGCCTTGGATCTTTTCTTTTGCTTTCACTTTTTTTCATCTTCTTCTGGTTCTTTCAATCACTCTAATTAATGATTTTTGTGCTTGTATATATTTATATATATTGTGATTTCCTGATTGTGTTTGCAAAATATTGCTTTATGTGTTGTACGTACATCTTCTAGAAAAGACTACTTGATTAATCATGCAAGATTCGATCATATAATGTAAATTTGTTTAACTTTAAGGCTGTGACCGGTGAATAGGGAGATGAGAAAAAGATAAGAGTAATTCCTCCCTTCCCGCTCATAGTGTCAAGAGGGAAGATTCCAAAAAATATATATATATAACCCCATTAATAACAAAAAATTGTAGTGGGTAGATACTAGATACCCGAGAAATAGTCTGGTTTTGTATTACATTTGAAAGAATTCGTGTAGAGTAATTAAGGAGGTGTTTACTTTTTTTCTTTATCCCACACATCATACGCACAAACAACACAAAGACAGATAAGTTAGCATTGAGTGTTCGTATCTATCCGCATGATATTAGCTATGTAAACTCGGTATCACCGATTAAGATTTTCGAACCGTTGTAGATATTTAAGTTGTTGACAAAACAAATTTTGTAGTGGAGCTAAAGGGTAGAATTACGCTCTGCGTCTAAATCATTAATTACTGATGTTCCATAGAGAAACACAATACAAGAGACCTAAATTTGCATAATAATGAGTCCAAGCAATCCATAGAGACTGAACTCGAAGCAACTGCAAATGACGTGCTAGACTAATACCATAATAAAATGAATATCATGACATTTATTTAAACACTTCAGTAACAATATGTTATATTTCTATTTATATAGCCGTTCCTTTTAGTTTTAAAAAATATTTTTAGATATGTTTGTTTGTTTTTACCGAGATATTGTGAGTTAAAAAACATTTCCAGAAACTGTGTATATTCACCGCTCAAAAATCACAAAAAGAGTAAAAAATTGGTAACACCGCAGTAGTTCTGTTTTGAATTAACAAAGACTTACAAATTATAGCACACCACTGTAGTCTAATAGTTGAATAGTTCCACGTTAGGAATTTTTTTCAAGATCTGATTTTTTTTTTTTAGGGTCAACTATCTATCTATTAAATCAGATTTGGGTAATTGGAGAAATATTTCGTAGAACATCCTCAGGAGATAGCATGACATAACATAGGTTAGTTGGACTTGGACCACCGATTTAATCTGGATTTCTTTTCCCTTTTTGAAAAGGAAAGAAGTATTGCGGACCAATTGTTAATCTGGTTATTGAGTCGATTTTGAACAAAGAAAAAAATTTCTTTTTTGAATCACAAATTTATTCCGGTAATCTCAAGTACATACCCATGCCCCATTGGGTCGTTATTTCGATTGCATTTTGTATTCCTCTTATTACGTTCTGTTCCAAACACAATGGAAGATCTGATTTGTATTGTGTGATATCCAATGTCCATAGTAAAGATAAAATAACCCATTTAACGTTAAAGGTAGACATGCTAAACCCAAAAGAAGAGTTAACCAAAACAAAGTAGTCGAGGTCACTTTTTTACTGTTTTTAAAAATGGCACAATTCACAACTCATTCACTATCTAATATCGCTACCAAATGGGATTATTTTTCCGCATTATCAAAAAAGAACAAAATTAACAAAATATATTGATGTTTGTAAGATTTTTTTTTGTCTTCCATGCATCTGGATACCAAGTATGGTTACACTATGCATCTAGTTACTATTCATTTTTGACAAACTCAGCAAATGATTTGGGATGCTTAGTGACTGGCATAAAATAAACTGAAATTTCTGGATGCAAAATGTTAGAGATTATGGCTGCTTTGCATCTAAACACTACCAAAATATATTACTTACTTCTTTTAAAAGTATAAGTTATGTGATGTCATTATATTCGATTGCACTTTGAGGATTTATATCTATTTTAAAAGTTTTGTTAATCGAATATATGATTTAGTATTTATATATATGTTTCTGACATTCCATCACTATAATTAATGTCTATAATATTTTTAAAAATTGAGGATGGCATAGCTAAGCTAGTGGTGCTCACTGCTCACCCTTTTCACTCGCAGGTAAATAGGAGTGACATGTCTTTTTCTGGGGATTTCTTAGTACAAGACGTATGAAAAAAAAAATTATATTTTTTGGGCGTTTGCATATCTTGTTTTCAGAGTTGTGATGACTGATGATTTTGAGACTTCTTTGTATTTCATTTAATCATATTTTTTTTGGATTTTAATCCATAAAAGTAAATTAGTTATTGTCCCAGTAGCTTTGTACTCCTAATGGCCTGTCACCAATAAATCAACATTCACTTGTACATAAAATAATTTATAAAACCATATATCATCGATGTAGTTTAATAAAAAAAAACATGTAATCACTTGAGATTATTTTTTTGTCTAGCTTTCATTTTTCAGTTCTTACTTAGAAACAATGATTAAATAACGAAAAATCCGCAGTTTGTTAATCTTCAAGGAGACCTGCAAACCCTATTTCTTCTCTAATAAAAAATTGTTAAGTAAATACAAGAAAATGAAATTATGACCGAGTCCAAAGACTCAGTCTATAAGTCTCTCGGATTAGGGTCAAGATCTCGGTATGTTTTATTTCAAGTTTTATATTAAGATTATATGGTCAAGATCTTACTTATTGAACGATGATATAATAGTATAATTAAGCTTGTAAACATAAAACAGAGTTAAATAGGGGATTATGTGGCTGTATGTGTTCGTTAACTCGAACGATATCAACCAAATCCATAATTTTTGTTTGATGAACAATAGAAAGATCATAAAACTATAATTTAGAAGGGAGAGGCAAAGATGTGATATCAAAAACCTTAAAGATAAAACGAGTGGGATGAATAGAAAAATGAGTGTGAAGAATAGAACCAACGGTCGAGATGAGTTGTCTCTTTACTTGTTTGGTGATACCTCCCATAGACACAATCTCTGCATATGCAGCTGCTTCTTTGTTCCCACCGAACACTATCTCTATTGACCCCTTCAACACCACCATTACCAACTGCAATTAATAAACATAATTTTGTTTGATAAACATATGGAATTTGGAAGATTGCCAATCTTTTCAACACATAAAAACAATGTTTTGAGGAAACGTGTGACATCCCAAGAATGAGTTTTAGGGTCTATTTTTTTCGATTAAAACCCTAAGGCGAGAAACCTAAACCTTGCAACCAAAGGAACCTAACCCTAACTTTCCGAGGAAGAAAACTCTAGCTTGCAAAAGAAGCAATGTTTCGAGCTCTTAGTTTCCGCGTTCAAACCTTTTGGACCGTAGCCTATTTTATCTCAAGTTGGTCTACAGAAAAGTTGAACCAAAGAATGAAAAAGTGTTGGACCGAAAGGAGCATTAGACGAAGCGTCAGACCTGTTTCGGGTTAAGGAAAAGCCCATAAGAAGAAATGGGTATTGAGGCCATTTTAAAGTGGATCATAAGGTTTTGTGAGCACATTTTCGTGGCCCTAGAGGAAGGAGAAGAGAAGCCCAAAGTCGCAAGTCCAATAAGATTATTAAGGGTAATTTGGACATTCCCTATGCAAACCTAGGGTTCCCTCTCCACCTCTATTTAAAGAGGAGCTCGTGGCAGAGAGGAGGCAGAGAGTTCGGAGCGGCGAAGCCCTGTCGGAATCCCGCTGGAGCCACCACCGTTGAGCCACCTCGAAGGGGAAGCCACCGCAGCCTCCTAGAAGGCAGATCTGACCCGTTCAGGCGTAGAAGAGAAAAGGATGAGCAAATCGAATCGGATCGACATGAAACTTGGTAAACATATTCTAGACTCCCAGATCTGTCCATAGCCGAAAGCGGATCCCCATTTAGAGTTCTGGGCTAAAAGTCATTGATGTTTTTCTGAGACCGATTTGTGGAGTTATGATTTTCGGACAGCCATATTGCAAGATGATTATCCGGCGAACCAGGAGGAACCAGGAAGCGATCTACATACCTCTGGAAAGCCCCGAGTCTTAGATTTCTGGAAAGCTCAAGTTCATCCAATTCAGAGAACCGTGATGGAAGTTATCAATGTATCTTTTCGTCTGGTACATTATGGCCGAATCTCCGACCATCGCATATCATACCCGTTTTGGTAGAAGGGAGAAACGGATGAGAAGATCTTCTCCGAATGTTATGAAACTCGGTAAGGACATTATGAACTTCCAGATCTAGCTACTGCCGAAATCAGTTTATCATTTGAAGTTATGGTTTGAAAGATATTTGTATTTTACCGAGACTATTCTTCGCAGCGCACAGATCCGACCAGGCTGGAGAGTTGGGCTGTTTGGTTGGGCAAATCAATCCGGATTATTCTGAAAATTTGCAGAGACATGTAGGACTCATGGAGGTAGATTCTGGTAGAAGGGTGACCGATTTGGAGTTACAGAACACGAGGAAACGTGCTGATGAAGCTAAGTCAGTGAATCTGTCCAAAGAAGAAGGAAGGAGAAAAAGGTGTTTTGCCTTCAAACCAAAGGCAAAGGTGAGGACTAGTTTGTGGATTCCTAAGATACATTGGTTGGATTAGTAATATGTGTATGCTTAGTGTAGGGATTAGATATGATTGATAATTGATGATTGATATTTAATGATTGACGTTTGAATTGTAATGAGTAATTATGGAAAAGAATGATATGGTTATGAAGTATATATTTGTTAAAAAGGATAATTGCTGATATGGTTAGGAAGTGTTATTCTTTGTTTGACGGCCTACAACGATGAACTGAATATTGTGAAGTTGTAGTGATCGAGAAATTGTTTGACGGCCTACAACGAGGGATTGAATATTGTGAAGTTGTAGTGATCGAGAAGGGGCTGACGAACCATTGTCAAGCCCAGATGGGGTGGTGGCACCGTTACTATTATTTGTCAAGCCCGGTATGGGTCGAGGCATGAGAATGAGTACCTTGGGCGGAGGTTCCTTGGAAATGTGAACTAGACTCGTTAGGTTGATTGTTATGAATGGATGAGTGTCTTTATTTAGGAATATTAGAACTATGTTATACAGTAATGTTAGTTATGATATGTAGGTTGCTTGTGTGTGTCTAATATCTATATTATGTATACTCGTTATTGCTATTTCAAATTATGTGTCTAAGAATCTTGTGTGCCCCAAAAGCACACCTTCACTAAGTATTCCCAAAATACTCACCCCTCTCCCCTTTTCATGTTTTGCTTAAGAGATCAATTTGGCGTGGAGTGCAAGCCAAGTTATTTATTAGGATTTCCCCGGGATAGGGTGTCTCAAAACGAATCTTAGCCATGCTATTATTCTTTGGGTTTCATTAGGCACCACAATCCACATTAGATGTTATATATTAATTGAGAAGGATTGTTAAAAATAAACTTCGTCTTGACATGTGATTTACAATATTGTCATGCTGACATGTCATCATAAGAGAGTTTCTAAGACAAATATAAAAATATACCTAAACAACTAGATTATTTACAACTTATACTACTTACATTAATTTGGTTAGAAAATAGTTTATACCAATTAGTTATTTAATATTAGCATTTAATTTATAAATATATCTTATACCTTCCATTTTCTATCAAAATATTTATTGAAAAATTAATATATCATATTAATTATTTTTTAAACACTACATTCATTCTCTCATATTTGTTTGATCTTATTTTTGTTAAATTATTTTTTTCGGTTTCATATAGTTATTTGATTGAGCTGTATAATTAAACCGAAAAGATGAATGTTATAAATATTTAAACTTGATAAAATGTTAAAAGTACTTATAACGAAATTTTCAAATATTGTAAATAGTTTAATAAGGTAAAAGGTTAGAATGTTTTTTGTAAATATAGTTTGATCAAAAGATTAATATATTATAAGAAAATTAGCTTGATCAATTTTTTAAATTTGATAAAGAATAAAATCGATTATAATCAGCATGTATATTTGCAATTGTGTTATAACACCAATGCAATTATAGTTATAATATATAGTTACGTAATCAACATGTTTGGAAAGAGGAAGAAGCATATAGATCAAAGATCTCCCTTATGCGTTTTGCAGTTGTAAATATCAGCTAATATTTTTGTAATTACATTCATATACATAACATTCACATGTTCCAATAAAAAAAATGAGGGGCAACCTCATGTAAATATCTAATAGAATAAATAATGATGATGTTGACTTTTTGTTATTATAAATTTCGATGCCATTTTTCTTTTTCTTCTTTGTCAATATGCCAATTTAAGTGAAATCTAGTAATAAACAATGCTTTTTATTATTGCATCCCAATAAATTCAATAAAATATCATTTTATATATATTCAAGCGAAACGTAAACGTTTTACAAGATGCCTCAAATATCTTATCTTTTCTTAAAAAAAAAAAAAGCTCTTTCCATTCTAGATTCTACAACAAGTGTTATATTGAATATTTATAAAATGTTATCAAGATTCCAAATTTATCCTTGTAAATGCATCGGAGAGGTTAAACAAGATGCATCTGTAAAGTCCAAAACTTAAAGTAGTGTTCTACAGGAAAGAGGAATCAAACGTAAAGAGAGATTCTTACGTTCTGAGGCCGCCCGACGATGGAAGCGACGGCTCCGGTGACTTCCGAGTAGAACGAATCGGTGTTAACGCCGTCCAAATTGACGTTTGTCGTAATGTAAAGACAAGGCATTTTCTCACGGTCAACACTAACGCCCGTTTTTTTTTATTATTTCCAAGACTCTGAAGAAACCGAAGGAAAGAGATCAAGAGAGGATTTATGGAGTTGGAGTTGGAGTTGAAGTTGGATTTGGAGTTGGAGTTGAGGAAGAGAAGATCTCACATGGCCAATAGATAGAGAACTAAAACAAAAAACTCATCTCCAAATTAATGAAGTGTTTTAAGAAATTATTGGAATGTACTATTTTTAAAATGCGTTTGATGTGATTGTGAGCAATAATTGATATAATATCTTGGTGTTTCAAATCTGACAACTTGACGTGTGACTAAATCAATTACAACAGCTACGTCGCCGTCTAAGAAAATTGGTTTCAGACCCAAATTGGACCTAGTTTTTTTTTTTCTTTCTTTTGGATTAGTCAAAAGACTCAAAACTGATATGGTGAAGTTCATCCGTAAGAGGAAACTTTTGAGAATTAAGTCAGATTTTAAGATATTCGTTTCAGATCTTGACCATTTTTACATTTATGTGGTGCGGATGGACCGCCGCTAATTAATCTTAAGGATATACGATTATGGTAATTTCTACTATTAGTGGAGAGAAAGCTTCACGAAAAAGAAGATCCAAAATAGATTTTATTTCTGTTATTAACACTCTCAATCAATCGTACAATCGTACCAAATACAATAACCAATGTAAACCAGAATAAACCAGAAAGATACAATCTCTAATATCTATCTACTATAGATGTCAAAACGGACCGAAACTCGCATGTCGAACTCAATCCATTTTTTTTGTTATGAAACAGGTATGGGTTGGCGTATACTATCAACTCACGGACTATTGTTTTATAACGAAAACCAATCATATATAAATACATACTTTTTATATATATAATAAAACACAATCTACAAATGTTTTTTTTTTACGAATCAAAGTACGTCGATTAATTAAAAAAAAATCAGTGATATAGAAATTTGTTATTTTAATATTTTAAAATAATTAAAATTTAGCCTATATATGGATCAACTCCTATGGAAACCGTGGAGATTTGTAGCTCATATATCACTTGCATGCCGATCCTTCATGGATCAAAACAAATTGGCTCGTCGTTGGGAGGGCTTAACAGATCGGACTAGCCTCTTTGACACCTCTAATCTACTATTTATTTATTTTTTTGGTCGAAAATCTACTATTTATAAAAGCCGATCGATCAGCTACAATTATATGTGGTATATCTTGTTAAGATTTATGGATTTTTAACTCAAAACCAATTTTCAATGAGTGGATTGACACATATCTTCTATATACTAGTATATTGATCCCTTTAAACTTCTAATATGAGATCCTAACATGCCTCCTCGAGATGATGGTTCTTATCGATCCATCTCGAATTGAATCCCATTTTAGGACCGGTAATAAACTCTTCTTTGGCCACCCTATTTGGGTCAACAAACTTGGTTCTGCTACAATGTTAAGATTTTTGAGCTTCCAACTCAAAACCAATTATCAATGAGTGGATTGGCTCATATCTCTTACTCCATCTTATCCAATTTAGTTGATGTTTAAAGATTCTACACACAAATTAAGAAATCACACAAAATCATAATTTTTTGATTTTTTTATAAATTAAAACATCATTTATTGTCTAATTAAAACACAATTCAACCAATGATAAAAAGACTGCAAAATATAAATGGTTAAAAATAAATATAAAGACTTTAATTTTGCATTGAAAATGTAAAACATCAATTCAAATGAAACAATTTTATATAATTGGATCAGAGGAAATATATAATAGTGTTGGTCCCTTTAAACTTTCAATATGGGATCCTAACATATGTGCACACTTTAAAATTATGGAAATCGTTAGGTATGGTTATTGGTTACAATTCACAATTACGATGTCACATGTTTATTTCACGTTTTGGTACGAGTTTGCGAATGGGCCTGTATCAAGAGCTAATTTTTATTGATGTACTAATTAACTCATGTATGTGTGTTCTCGACAATTATGGTCCACAATGAGAGCGATGCATAAGACTTCTAACGATGTGCGGTCGAAAATCATACTTAAATTGTATATACTTGTCATATGTGAACTGCTATATGATCTTCTTAATTACCACTAGACGAGGTGTTAATCAGGGAAAAAAACAAATTAGGTTTTCATCAACATTAATTCGTGTCCCCAATTGAAGCGGAAACGAGATCCATGTGTAACATGTGTTAATAATAGCCTCGAAAGAAGATAGTTGGTGTCAAAGAATAAGCTATAATATACATGCTGAGTTGGACTCTACCCTATTGTCGATTCACAATATATATGAGTACATTAATAAAAAAAATCGGCAGAAAGTGAATATCCAGATGTATTAAGTTCATAAAAGGATTGAGTGTTCTTTGATGTTGTACTAGAACTTTGGCTTTCTTTATTATTTGTATAGAAGTTATAGAATTTCCTTTATCTTCCTCAAACCCGGCCAAAGCCTCTTTGTTAATCCATTATCAAATTCCTGAATGTTAATGTCATTGGACTTAAGTCCAACGTCTCAAATATTTTTGTATCACGGAACTTCGATCGTTACTTACCCGAATTTCTAAACCAAATGCATTTATAAAGAACGCAAGAATCATATGATTCTATCAATATATAACAACTCATGAATCATATGATTCTATCACCTATGTGAAGAAGTATAATTTATAAAGAACCCAAAAGAAAACAAGTCATATGACATATTCAGCCGTTAATTCTCCCAGGTCAGCTAAAACAAGTTACCCATTTAGAGTCGTCGGAAACAAAAACAAAAATACACCAAATTGATAGAATATTAGACCCAAAACAAAAAGGGGGTAAATTACCGAAACAAGAACAGAGGCTCTTTTAAGGCATCGCGTATGATTAAAGGGTACTTAATCAATTACTGTTCCACTGTCTCACACTCTCACTAAGTCAAAAGTGAACTCTAAAGCCAAAGCTTTCAAACATTTTTAAAGCAAACATGTCCACGATAATTCCCACATTTGAGGTCCACCATGTTATTATCAATCAACGCCAAAACATTTTTCTTTTTCTTTTTTATCTTTTTCAAATTTTGTAGAGAACTATATATAAATAAATACTTGGTGTTAAAAAAGAAGAAGTGAACATAAATATTTTTATTAAAAGATATTTTGAATAAGATAAGATCAAATAAAACTAAAATATTGTAAATTCAGAAATAAACATCTATAGTATCAACTATAAAAGAAAGTAAAAATATGTACATACAAGAGGTGGAGTTCTACGTGTTTTTTTTTAACACTGAACAAATTAATTATAAAAACTATTACAAAGACAATTCTACAATGGACAATCCTACCCGCTCCACAAAGATCCTACGATCACGATGAACGACTCCACTTGCACCATACCGAAAATTTCCTTATAAGTTTGCCTCCATTAATCTGCAGATATTGCGTCCATTGGGAATCGAAACCCGGACCTCATGGTCTAGAAGCATTAATGAACCCTTTAGTCAACTACTGCACTAATGGGGCTTCCACGAATTATAAGTGTTTTAAAACAATTAAAATGATAAAAGAAGGAAAAAATGGTTTTTTATAGAAAAAATAATAGAAAAATGTGAAGTGTTACCCGTTATTATTATTTTTTAACGAGATAGATTTTTTTTTAACTGGTTTAATTAATAAACCAGATTTTCAAAAACAAAAACAAAAAAGTCTCGGAATTTGTGAAGTGTTCATATCCAATTTTATAGAAAAGCGAAAGTCGCATGGCTTTGTATTTGATTTTCGTTTGTTTAAAAGTAAGATCATATACATGTTAAAGTTGAGAAAAATACTCATTAATTAACAAGATAGGGAATAATGATGGTTATTCCAACGAAACTAGTATTGTAAGTTTGAGTTATAGATGTGGTCCAACGTTACAATGCTACTAACATTGCCATTACACATACATGGTAATAATGATTAGATATAATTTTGTGAATGATGCTATTTTTTTTTTTAATTGTAGGTTATGTGAATGAACTGGAAAGTATATAAAGTTGAATCGCATGGTGTGGAAAGATGATTGTTTTTGGCAAACTAATGTATTTTATATGCTAATTGATCAGATCCCCAAATATTCTCATGTATAATCCTTTCGCTTATATGTTGAAACTTGAAATAAAGTGCTGAGCGTAAACTCCTTTCGCCTTTTAGAATCTAGAGGAGAGAACAAAAAAGATTTTACCAAGTTATTAAGGTCTAAATTTGCGATTACCAAAATTATGCCTATGCGTCTATCAATGACTATGAGTCTTTTTTATAAGGTTAGTACTTTGCCCTATAACTATAAAGACCTTCTTTTTTTTGCCTCACATAACCCTAACCATGAGTCCAATTGTGAGGGTCTCCTTATATTGCATTTTTAGGATTTTATACTAAAAATGAGTAATTTAGATGTAGAGGTCAAAGTTTGACCCCAAAAAAAAACGATGTAGTGGTCAACATATTATGGTTATTGAGTCCACTGGTAAATCATAATTCCAATAGGGCACTAAAAATGTTGTTTTTGGCAGTTAAAAACAGGGTACAATACGAAAAATGTGGTTTTGTAACAAATATAAATCATTTGACGCACGAGTAAGGTTTTACAATGGTTGAAAGTCTTTCAATCTTAGATTGTTAATCAGCTATACGTAAATATTACTCTTTCTGTTTCATATTAGTTATTGTTCTAGGTTACGTAGATTAAGAAAACAATTCAATTTTCTGTTTTCTTCTCATTAATGTATTATATAATATGATCACACTAATTAATAAGGTAAATGAGTATGGATAAAAGTGAAAATATTATCAAACATTTGAATTGAAATTCTAAAACGACAACTAATATGAAACAAATTTTAAGGTATAAAACGACAACTAATATAAAACGGAGAGAATACATATTATCGTGTTTCACATGTTTCAAGCATAAAGAAAACCAAAAATAAAAAAGGACTTCAAACATTACTTTGGATGCACATAACATGCAAGTTATGTAAAAATATACGTTGGGTTAGATAACGAACCGAGATCAGTTTTCAGAAAGCATTGTAAAAACATTAGAATATATACATTACACAGTAGATAATAAGATAAGTGTGTTTGAACGTAGAGGCGACTTGGAGTTTTGGTGAAGGAAAAAAAACAAAAGTGGGGACCCAAGCACACACCATTCTTCTCATTATTATTATTATCAGCTCTTCCACACGTTACCCCATTTGCAACTCACGCTCCTCCCCCAACGCACGTGACCCTCACGCTCCACTTCCCTATCTCTTTGTTTTTTCCCAACACCATTCTTCTTCTTCTGTCCTAAAAAAATCTTTTTCCAATTTCGATTTACATTCAAACCAAAAACATGTTTCCTGCTATATATACTTTTTTTTTTTTTTTGGTTGTTTGTTTTCAAATTAAAAACATTTCACACATATTTGTATGGTCACAATTTTTTTTTAATCAGTTTTGTAAAAAAAAAAAAAATGCTTTATCAGATTTTTATTATTTTTAAAAGCCGCGTTATCTGTTCAAAATCAGAAATCACAAGTCACGCCTATCTCTCTCTCTCTCTCCCGTCACTCTCAGTCTTCCTCCTCTGCTTGCTTTTTTTTTGTTGTTGTTGTTCAACTCCTCTGCTTGCTTATTATTACATCGATCTTCCTTGTCTCTCCTCTCTGTTTTTTTCTTCTTCTTCTCCATTGATAATCTCTTTCTCACAAAATCGGGGGAAAACAAAAAAAAACTCTTTCTTGACAAACAATGGACTCTTCATTGTCACCAAACCCATTCGATCTCCAAAAAACCCCAAACGCAGAGCCAAAGAAAAGCTTCATAACCTCACTCATTACCCTCCGTTCGAATCACGTCAAAGAAGACACTTACTTCGTGTCGGAACTCAAACCCTCCGAGCAGAAATCGCTTCAGGAGCTGAAAGACAAACTCTCCGGAGCCTCTTCCATGTGGGGGGTCCCACTCCTCGGCGGAGACGACAGAGCTGACGTCATCCTCCTCAAATTCCTCCGAGCCAGGGATTTCAAAGTGGGAGACTCGCTGAGGATGCTGGAGAAGTGTTTGGAGTGGAGAGAAGAGTTCAAGGCGGAGAAACTGACGGAAGAGGATCTGGGTTTCAAGGATTTGGAAGGTAATGTCGCTTACATGCGTGGATACGACAAAGAAGGACATCCTGTGTGTTACAACGCGTACGGTGTGTTTAAAGAGAGAGATATGTACGAGAGGGTGTTCGGTGACGAAGAGAAACTCAACAAGTTCCTCAGATGGAGAGTTCAGGTTTTGGAGAGAGGTGTTAAGATGCTTCATTTCAAACCTGGTGCTGTTAATTCCATTATCCAAGTTACTGATCTTAAGGATATGCCTAAGAGAGAGCTCAGAGTTGCTTCAAACCAGATTCTCTCTCTCTTTCAGGATAATTACCCTGAGATGGTTGCTACTAAGGTACCCTTTTTCTTGATCTTTCATCTGATTTTTATTTTGGAGACAAGAACTTGAATTTCGAAATTATGTTTCTGTACTTGTTGTCTGAAATTGTTACGATTTTTTCATGTGCGTTTGCTCTGTTTTGCGTGTTTGGGGTTGCTTGCTACTACACTCATTACATTTAACAGAAGCGAATCTCATTCAAGAAAATCTGAAATGTCTTAAATGCTTTCTAAATGTCTCGTTCAAGAAATCTGTTACTTCATTTTTTTTGTTTTTGCTCTAAATCTTGGAAAATTGTTGATTTGTTTATATTTTTGGTAGTTCCGTTCAAATTTTCAAAAGAGTGGTTTTAGATGTTTATGTGTTGGCATGATTCTATCTATGTCTTGTCAATTTTGATTCTTTTTTTTTTGGTTTTACTCCTAGCTTTTGTCTTCTACTGCTACAGTTACATTGAAGGATTCTTTGTGTGGCCGTACGCTGCATTTATAATCATCACTCTCCATCCTCTATCACTATTTAAATATTTGACAAAGACATTGCATAATATCTAACACACACAGCTTTCCTCGTATTGAGATTTGGGACAAACCAACAATATTCTTTAATATTTAAAAGGGTAGTTCCATACTACAAATACTGAACATGTCTAATTTCAGATATTCATCAACGTGCCTTGGTACTTCAGTGTCATCTACTCAATGTTCAGCCCTTTCTTAACTCATAGAACAAAGAGCAAGTTTGTTATGTCCAAAGAAGGAAATGCAGCCGAAACACTCTATAAGTAAATACTATAAACTCTTTACATATTTCTTTTGCTAATTTACCGTTTTGTATTAAATATGCATACCATTGTTGCTATTTCAGGTTCATAAGGCCTGAAGATATTCCGGTGCAATACGGCGGCCTTAGTCGTCCTACTGACTCGCAAAACGGACCGCCAAAACCCGCGTCTGAGTTCTCCATCAAGGGCGGTGAGAAAGTTAACATTCAGATCGAAGGCATCGAGGTAACATCATCAATAATAAGCATTTGACAGATAGATGCCAAAAGTGAGTGAAAAAATGATTTGATGAATATTGAAATGTATGTGTTTGGATTAATAACATTACAGGGTGGAGCAACCATAACATGGGATATAGTAGTTGGAGGGTGGGACTTAGAGTACACTGCAGAGTTTGTTCCAAACGCTGAAGAGAGTTATGCGATTGTTGTCGAGAAACCGAAGAAGATGAAAGCTTCAGATGAAGCTGTTAGCAACTCTTTCACGACAGGAGAAGCTGGGAAACTCATTCTCTCTGTTGATAACACTTTGTCCCGCAAGAAGAAAGTCGCTGCTTATCGTTACACCGTCCGGAAATCTACTACAGTCGTCTAAGACCTCTTTTTTTTTTCAGAAGATGGGTTTTCTTATTGCTACTTTTTTTGGTTGTGTTGAGGACTTTCTTGGATTTGGGTACTAGGTTTGTTTGCTCAACGGTCGTGTTGAACCGGATTTCGCAAAATGCAAGGAGATATGTATAAAAAACAATGATTGTATGATGACATTTAATTAATGTTTGGCTTAATATTTAACTATAGCTTGAAAAGTAGCAATCCAAGATCATATGCCTGTTTGATATCAGAAATTTGAAAACCAGTGCTTATGTTTGATACATTGTTGAGACTAACAACAGTATATATATAGTTTGTCTCTGTTGCACCCAAACTTCAAGACCAGTGCTTATGTTTGTTACATTGTATCATTAACTTGAAGAATCAATCATTGCATTCATTACCTTCTGCAGATCTAGTCTGATATTACAGCAAGTCAGCAACAACAAAGACCTTTGTATCCTCTGGCATTGTTAATTTGTTACCCAATATTTCCCCAATGGCAAAAATCAGAAACAAAAACCGAAAAGCCCAACGAAAATGCAACGGAAGTCCCATGGAAAATAAACTAACCTTCCAAACCAAAACTATAAAACATAAGAAAGCCCAACGCTCAGAAACAGATATAACACTATTGAAATGAAAAAGAAAATTCCTCAAAGTTTTTGTTTAAAACTTGTTTTTACACTATCTTAAACGTTTAGATGTTTTTAATTTTTAGAAAAAAGCTAAGTTGATACTTTTAGAAATAGTAGAAACCATAATCGTATATCTTAAAATGAATTTTGTTAATTTTTGCACTGGCCCAATTCATAACCAGCAAAAATTATTATTTTATTATGTTTATTAATTTATCGAATATAAATTTTAAAAAGTTTTAGTGTATTTTCATATATCTTGGCTTGTACAACTTTTATGAGCTGGAATTCTGTTTCCTCATGAGAAAAAAAAAGAAGCTAAATTGGCTTATACACAATTCTTTTAGCCTTAAAACATAAATGTCTAAAGATTTTTTTTTGTTCTTAATGATATTTAATCTATTAAAACATAGTGCTATTTTGTGTTCAAACAGGAAACAATGAAAATAAATCTATTTTTATCCTGGATAATTTTTAAACTTTAGATTTTTGTGGATAATTATTCCATGTTCTCAAACAGTTGAATTTTGTTCAATTAAAAATTCATTTAATTAATCTGATTCAATTAAAGATTGATTTATTTAATTAATATATATATTAATTTTAATTCGTAATTATAAAAATTCATACTATGCCAGAAATTAAATTAAATATTTAAAATTATAAATAAAATCGATTATTTCAAAAATATGTAAATTAAATATTTCAAAAATAATTTAAATTTTTATTATTATTTTTTTACAAAAATAGTATTAGTTATTTTAAATTTCGATTATGTCAAATAATTTAATAATCAAAATTTTTTGAATGATACAAATTCAAAATTAACAATTTTCATTGAAAGATAATATTAAATTTTGAATTTAATGTAGATTTTCTGAGATTTCATCAATAGTTACAACAAAAATAGTCAGAATTAATAACAAAATATGTTTACTTCTAAATTTAAATCTTATTGATACAATCAGATTTATAATTGAATATTTTTCAAACTGAAAAATGAATATATTATTAATTAGATTTGCACAACCATAAATTTGATCATGCATATGGACAACATTCGGTTACTAATACAGATTCAAAATTTGTTATTTACATATATAAAGTGATTAATATTTTAAGAATCACACAATTTTAGGAATTATTAATTTAGAATTAAATTCAAAATGCAAATCTAATTAATATTGGTAAGATTTTCCAGATTATATTAATATTCTTTTATATTTATAAAGATTTATTAAAAAAAATTATTATCATAAAATCTAAACCAGAAATGGTTATTCTATTCAAATTCAAAATTAAGAATTCTACCACAAATAAAATTAAAATATATACATTTTTTTGTCCAAACATGAAAACCTTTATATTAGGCTATTGTTTACTTGGATAACTAGTATTCAAGTTGCCAAACAAGTCAATTTAGTACAATATTAATAAAAAATTATTTTAATTTATATTTAAAAATAATTCCAAAAATTCAAATTTTAATTTAGATTAGTTTGGATTTGCTTAAATATATGTTAGATTAATTATCAAAAATCACAAAATCAGTTGTTTCTTTACAAAAATAATAAACCGGATATTATTTTAGATTTAATTTAAATATTTAAATTTAAATAATATTCTCATAATGACGGACATTATAAACGATATGTTATTGTATATTTTTTTATCATAATCAATCAGCCTAAAAAATTAAATATTTGAAATTAGTAAATATTTATATTATACGGTAATATGAACGGGCGGATTAGAATTATATTTTTATAATCGCCGTCATTCTCGGATTAATATGAATGGACAAGTTAGAATTATGTTTTTATAATCACGGTCATATTTGATACTAGAAAACCTTAAATCTACAAAAATAAACTATATCTAAACACAAAAATAAATCTTTGTCACTTATTAGAAAAATTATATCTATAAAAAATTATATCTAAAAAAAAATATATTACAAAATTTGGTAAACAAAAAAAAAAGAAAAATTCTCGTGCGGACACACGGGGTAGAATCTAGTACATAAGGTAAAACTCAGTATTACGTACGTAGACATTGTCAAATATTATAGAATATATTATTGAGTTGTTGTTGATACAAGATCATAAGACACATATATATAGTGTTTAATATTTACATATTGATAACACCAAATAATGTAAATCTTCCTAATCCTTACCAATAGGATATCTATGAGAATATTCTCGGGTTGGGTTCACGGGCTTCACTTCATAACCGGGCTCTTATGTCCCACAACACTTGGTTCGCATCTTGCTCCCCAAGATATCTCCAATATTCCCCCGCACGACAAAGGTGGGATGCGAAACACGAAATCCGCAATCACAAAGCAAAACACCTTTGTTATGGACACTTGTCGAAGACAGACAAAACATGCCAATTGACTCCTCCGGATTAAACTTCAATCTTCAAAAAAATAGGGATGGAACTTTAGCTCGTCTTCGGTCTTGAAAAAGTGAATAATAACATCCCGTGGGTGCAAATCCTGCAACTCCACAAATAATCGTCCTTGTCTCGGACAGTCCATAAATCGGACTAGAAAAAAATGACCTAAAACATGAGCGTTCCATAAAATTCCCTAAAACCATAACCAACTCCCCCGTAATAGAAGAACCCAAAACATATAAACCCTGAAAAATTCTAAAATTAAGAATAAATCTCAGAAAATTAAAATAATAACCAAATTGTGAAAACCCCAAAATCTTTAACTTAATAATTTCTCAAGGATATACCAATAACCCATATACTAAACCAAACCATTAATTTAGAATACAAAATACATATCCAAAACAAAACAGAACAAAAAAAAGAAAAACCCAAAGCTTTTTCTTTAATTAAAAAAATAAACCAAACCCTAACTTTGAAGGAAGAGGAATTTTAAGAAACCCCACCGACCAATGTCATCTTCATCATCGTCGGCATCAGCGGACCCGTCTTCTTCGCTTACACTAACGTTCATGATCATATCTAATGCGGAATTTAAAAAACCAAAATCGAAGGCTCTGATACCATGTCAAATATTATAGAATAGAATATATTATTGAGTTGTTGTTGATACAAGATCATAAGACACATATATATAGTGTTTAATATTGACATATTGATAACACCAAATAATGTAAATCTTCCTAATCCTTATCAATAGGATATCTATGAGAATATTCTCGGGTTGGGTTCACGGGCTTCACTTCATAACTGGGCTTATGGCCCACAACACTTGGTTCGCATCTTGCTCTCCAAGATATCTCCAATACTCCCCCGCACGACAAAGGTGGGATGCGAAACACGAAATCCGCAATCACAAAGCAAAACACATTTGTTGTGGACACTTGTCGAGGACAGACAAAACATGTCAATTGACTCCTCCGGATTAAACTTCAATTTTCAAAAAAATAGGGATGGAACTTTAGCTCGTCTTCGGTCTTGAAAAAGGGAATAATAACATCCCGTGGGTGCAAATCCTGCAACTCCACAAATAATCGTCCTTGTCTCGGACAGTCCATAAATCGGACTAGAAAAAATGACCTAAAACATGAGCGTTCCATAAAATTCCCTAAAACCATAACCAACTCCCCCGTAATAGAAGAACCCAAAACATATAAACCCTGAGAAATTCTAAAATTAAGAATAAATCTCAGAATATTAAAATAATAACCAAATTGTGAAAACCCCAAAATCTTTAACTTAATAATTTTTCAAGGATATGCCAATAACCCATATACTAAACCAAACCTTTAACTTAGAATACAAAATACATATCCAAAACAAAACAGAACAAAAAAAAGAAAAACCCAAAGCTTTTTCTTTAATTAAAAAAATAAACCAAACCCTAACTTTGAAGGAAGAGGAATTTTAAGAAACCCCACCGACCAATGTCATCTTCATCATTGTCGGCATCAGCGGACCTGTCTTCTTCGCTTACACTAACGTTCATGATCATATCTAATGCGGAATTTAAAGTACCAAAATCGAAGGCTCTGATACCATGTCAAATATTATAGAATAGAATATATTATTGAGTTGTTGTTGATACAAGATCATAAGACACATATATATAGTGTTTAATATTGACATATTGATAACACCAAATAATGTAAATCTTCGTAATCTTTATCAATAGGATATCTATGAGAATATTCTCCAGTTGGGTTCACGGGCTTCACTTCATAACTGGGCTCTTATGGCCCACAACACTTGGTTCGCATCTTGCTCTTCAAAATATCTCCAGTAGACATCGATCCTATAATGAAAAGCTAGATGCACAAGGACTTCCATTGACGTGCATTTTGTATATAATACTCCATCCCTTTCTTAATACGTTTTAATATTTTCATGACAAAAAATATATAAAAAATTGTGTTCGTTAGAAGTAAAATTAATAAAGCAAGCTATAATATATAATGGTAGTATAAAGGGTAAATTCTATTTACGTAATAACTCTAAAAATATACAACTTAATGAAACGAAGGAAGAAAAAGGTCATATGATCACACATCATAATTTGAGATAAATCTTAGGAATCTACTTATGTAATAGAGTAGAGATCCAATGCAACGGTGTAGCATCAAATCCGCAACAAGTGTAACAATTATTTTGCGTGGAAAGATGCAACGGTGTAATTAATTGCATGCTAGGAAGATTGTAATTGCTTATGGAGTATATTGTCAAAACATTTGAATGCGAGTCAGTTTTTGTTTGCATTGGAGCTGCTTACTTAACTAGAATAATTGCATGCTAGGAGAAGATTGTAATTGCTTACTCCTTCCGTTTTTTTTTATATATCGTTTTAGAGTTGATTTTTTTTTCCAAATTAAATGTCATTTTTAGTTTTCAATGTAATTTTTACAGAAAATATCTATTATAACCTCAAGTGAAAATAGAGATTATTAATTAAAACTGTACATACATTAAATTTGTGAAGGTATAATAGACAAATTAATAGATTTCTTAATTTGTGTGTTTAACTCTAAAACGATATAAAAAAACGGAGAGAGTATAATATTTTCCAAGATTTTGAATGCGAGTGAGTTTTTGTTTACGTTTATGAAGCTGCTTACTTAATTAAAAGTATCAGAGGAATGAATGGCGATTCAAGATCTTATAAGTGGTACTCCTTCTGTTCTATATTAAGTGATGTTTAAGGTTTTTGCACACCAATTAAAGATTCATTTAATTTTTATTTTTTCTATACTAAAACATCATTTATTGTATATTTAAACACAATTTAACCAATAAGAAAACAATATGCAAAATACAAAGAATAAAAAACAATTAAAAATTATTTAATTTTGTTTTGATTTGTGAGAACATCACTTATTTGAAAATAAAAAAAACCTCTAAAATATCACTTATTACAGAATGGAGGGAGTAGTTAATAACACTATACGTATCTAGGTAAAATTCTAGCCAAGGTGAAAATTTAGAACTGAGGAGGAGGTTAAGCGTTAATTGTCTATTTGAACTCGAAACTTTTGAAAGACTCTGAAACATACGAAAAGGTTCAGAAAAGAAGAGAGGTTTGGTTAATTATATATAGTAAATTAGTAATAACTTATTAACTTGGGTAAGTTGCTTTCGTTCTTGCTATGTTATTGGAAGAAGGTGAGCTGGAAAGTCTGGTTACGAGTGAGCGAACAAATAATTTTGTGGTTGAGTGTTTTGATCGAGGTTTAGGCGGTTGAGTTTAAGTCCCCAATTGTTTGTTTGCAGTGTGTATTTTGTTTTTTTCAAATATACTCGTAACTTTAACCCTTTGAAATATTTTTTTTTTCTTTTGGTAATTGAAAACGCAAACGCCAAACAATTAGCAGTCCGTTTGCGTTTTGAATTTTGCAAAAATGTTTTATTAGATTGCATACATAGTAGAGATTTTTTTAAAAAATACTACATAGTATTATATTTAAATTTTGCAAAATTAATTAGTATTATATTGGAAAATTAATTCTGCCGTAATTTTAGAGCACCCTCATCGGTAGGATCCTAGACGGATTCTCAACAATAAAAAAATGAATTATGATGAAAAAGCAGGAGAGAAGGTAAGAATCGTTTCTCGTATGAGAACCAAAAAAAAAAATGAGATACCGTTTTTAGATGTGTCAATTTTGTATTTGTCCAATTTTACTTTTTAAAAATTTAAAATATGAGACACACTGTGTACATACTATAAAAAAAATTTTTGAGATACCCTTGGGGTTCTCACCGATGAAGATGCTCTTACCAATCAAGAGAAAATAGTGGAAAATATTTTATTTTTCTACTATGGAGAAATCCAAACACCAACAAAAAAAAAATGAGAGAAACTTTTTCTTTGTTTATAGATGTGTAAAAATAATTTAATCAAACAGGCAAGAAATAAAAACTACTAATAGAGGGTAGAAAAACTAGAAACATAGAGAGCATGCAAGGAATTACAATTTCAGTGAGATTATAGTATGCTTTAGACTTAAACTCGTTCAACTTTTCATCTTCTCTACATTTCTAACAAATCAGAGTTAACAACTCAAACCTTAAAAATTAAATATTCCTAACAATTAGAGTATGTAATGCTACATGAAGACTTGGGGTTAATTTTACAATGGTTTTATTCCAACATGATCTCAACTCTTTGGTTAGGAGGTTTCCACGATCAAACACCTCTAAACATGACCTACTTTCACATAAGAAAATCAATTCCTGCTAGTTTTTTTATTCATTCCGTAATTTAGCTTAGAAAAGCCTTAAAAGTGAAAAGCATTGGTATGGAATAAATCTTCATTTCCTCCCAATCCCCACTCAAATTTCATTTTGATTACTCGGTTTTGATTACTTATGATTTTCATCATCGTTGGAAAATTAAAAAAAAGAACTTTTTAAAAAGTGAACAATAGACCATATAGTCAAATGTAGGCTATCGAAGAAAGTGAATCGTCGGTTTCAAGAAATGGAATCACTTTCCTAATCGGTTCTTCTCTTTTAATAAAGAACAAATTATAGTGTGTAGCTCTGCGTTTGACAATTGGTAACCAATCTTTACTTCGTGGTTTTTCTAAGCTTTTTTCAATCTGAGTAAATGATCCCACATATATTAATAACGCCATAATTGCATTCATTAAAATATATGGGTAAGATCGAACCTTAGCTTTGAAGAGCCATTTTCCATTTTTGCGTAAAATAAAGTATCATTCGTTTTTGGTGAACCTCAATATGAAAAAACAGGAATAAATTCTGAGTTAGTCAAAGAGATTCGGATTCCATCCTCCCAATTATATTAACTATATTATTTTTTCAGAGAATTGTTTTTTTTTGGATGAATGTTAAAATTTTATTCAAACCCGAAAAAAACGTTTCTACATCCGAGATGCGAGCTAATAAATTAAAGAACTATTACAAAACTCAGAAAAGAAGTAGATAAAGAAACTAGATCCCTCCAACTTAAGTTGTTGGTCGAGAAGCATACCATTGTTGCATTCCGTCTTCAAAACGTTTGTCACCCATCATTCGAATAGAGGTAAAACGGTTTCGAAGACCTTTGTCGATGAGATTTATTATGCTAGACGCCGGAGAAGGTTTAGTTCCATGTCTCCGTGCATTCCGTTCTCTCCAAAGCGTATGAACTGTCATCTGGAAAACAAATCGAAGGATGAACCCCTTCAAAAGATTAGGTTGAACTCTCGCTATTAAACTAACCACCGTATTCCAATCAAGTGTGAAATCTTGATGCAGAATCCTCGCCACTAAATTTGTCCACACCTGTTTCGAGTAAGGACATAAGAAGAACAAATGGTTTCTAGTTTCCAATGGATCTTGACAAAGAACACAAACCGTAGAGACATTTGTGTTCCAAGCCCGCATACGATCTCCCGTGGAGAGTCGATTTTGCAGTGCAAGCCATGCCATAAACCCATATTTCGGACAGTTGTGCTTGAACCAAATCCCAGCAAACCAAGGAACCCGCGGGGACGTCAATCTCAACTGTTCCCGAGTTGATTTGGTGCTAAAAAAATTCTTGTACTTGTCGCTTTTTTGTTCAGAGAATTGTTCCTAAAAAAGATTGCATCGGTCGCTTTTTTGTTTTCTTTTCAAAAGGCAGATGAATTAACAAACTCCGTCAAGGCCTCTCGCGAGACCTTTCTTGTGCTGCGATGTTGGATCAGGATTAGTTGCTCAGTTTTGGCATGATGATTGGACGAATCTCGGGCCATTAATAGATCTTACGTGGGCAAATGGACCTAGAGTCACGGGGATTAATCGCCTTGCAACTGTATCTCAAGTAGTTCGCAATGGGTCTTGGATTCTGCCTCGTGGAAGACATCCTATTACACTGCTGTTGAAGGATTCTTTACAGGCTGTTCCGATGTTAGTGCAGTCAGAACCAGATGAATTTAAATGGAAAAATACGCCTTTTGGAGTTCCAGGTGTATTCTCAGCATCAAAACCTTGGAGAACACTACATCCAGTTGGGCAACAAGTTACTTGGAATAAATCTGTTTGGTTTTCGCAGCATATTCCGAAGCATGCATTTATACATTGGGTTGTAGCACGGGATAGGCTGCCCACGCGTGATAGGCTTCGGAGCTGGGGAATTCAAGTACCTGAGATTTGTTTACTCTGCAACGCAGCTCCGGAATCCCGATCACATCTCCTCTTTCACTGCACGTATTCATATCAGGTTTGGGAATCTTTTTTCACTCATCCTCGGCTCAATCCTCCTATAGGTCTCGACTCAATTGTACATTGGGTTAGATCGGCTTCTTCTATTTCTAAGCTCAACATCATTTGCATGTTGCTGCTTCAAGCAACCATTTATGAAACATGTAAGGAAAGGAATGCGCATTTGCATAGAGCTGAAACTAAGCCTTCAACCCAAGTAATTCGCGACATTCAAGCTACTTTGAGAAGGAAGCTAACCGGCCTTGATGCTGTGTCATGTACTTCTATCCAAAGTTTTTCTTCATCTGCACTATCTTATCTTTCTCTCTGGTTTGGTTACATCCAATTCGGGAATGACCCTGCAACGTAAGATTCACTAGGTTGTTCACAGGTTGTTCATTTAGTACTTGTTTGTTTTGTATCTCTCACACTCCGTTGTGTTGGTAGGGGAAAACTGTTATTTTGGTTTCTCTTTGTTAGCTCACTTGTGAGGAAACGTGTAGCTCAAAATGTTGTCCCGTTTGGGAGTAGCAAAAAAGAGAAATAAAGTAAGATTCAAGTAAAAAAAAAAAAAAAAAAAAAAAAATTAACAAACTCCGTAATTAAAAAAAAAAAACAAGCTCTGTACTTATTTAATGACGTAAAACATAGTATTGATCTTAAGAGCATCATTATCGGTGACCCCTACACACGGGGTCATCCTGATTTTTTTTTTTTTTTTTTTTTTTTAATTTAAAAAAAAAAAAATAATAATAATAATAATTTTTTAATGTCCCGACGAATCAGGAAGCGACACGTCATCACAAATCGGATGACACGGCGCGCGCGGGTGTCACCGCAGAGACACACAGACACCCGGTTCATCCACGTGTCGCTTCCTCATTTGTCCAAAAAAAAAAAAAAAAAAAAATTTAAAAAAATCGGATGACCCCGTTTGTAGGGGTCACCGATAATGATGCTCTAACAAACATGAGTGTTTGTAGAGTCTGTTTTATGAGGGCCCAAACGGAGTTATGTGTAGTTGGTTTATTTTTATTATTTACTTTATAATTATTATTATAAAAAATAAACATTTTCCGAATCTATCTTATAGTATTTACACATAATTTTATATAAATTAAGAACAAACAAATCTTTAGACCAGCTGACATTTATGTTTTAAGGCTAAACTAGATTCTACTCCGTGCGTCTGCACGGAAATTTTCTTTTTTTTTGTTTACCAAATTTTGTAATATATTTTTTTTTTAGATATAATTTTTTTATAGATATAATTTTTCTAATAAGTGACAAAGATTTATTTTTGTGTTTAGATATAGTTTGTTTTTGTAGATTTAAGTTTTTCTAGCTAGTATTGAATATGACCGTGATTATAAAAACATAATTCTAACTCGTCCATTCATATTAATCCGAGAATGACCGCGATTATAAAAACATAATTCTAACTCGTCCGTTCATATTACCGTATAATATAAATATTTGCTAATTTCAAATATTTAAATTTTTAGACTGATTGATTATGATAAAAAAATATACAATAACATATCGTTTATCATGTCCGTCATTATGAGAATATTATTTAAATTTAAATATTTAAATTAAATCTAAAATAATATCCGGTTTATTATTTTTGTAAAGAAACAACTGATTTTGTGATTTTTGATAATTAATCTGACATATATTTAAGTAAATCCAAACTAATCTAAATTAAAATTTGAATTTTTGGAATTATTTATATATATAAATAAAAATAAAAATTTTATTAATATTGTACCAAATTGACTTGTTTGGCAACTTGAATAGTAGTTATCCAAGTAAACAATAGCCTAATATGAAAGTTTTCATGTTTGGACACAAAAATGTATATTTTTAATTTTACTTGTGGTAGATTCTTAATTTTGAATTTGAATAGAATAACCATTTCTGGTTTATATTTTATGATAATATATCTTTATTAATATAAAAGAATATTAACATAATCTGGACAATCTTACCAATATTAAATAGATTTGCATTTTAAATTTAATTCTAAATTAACAATTCCTAAAATTGTGTGATTCGTAAAATATTAATCGTTTTATATATGTAAATAACAAATATTGAATTTGTATAAGTAACCGAATGTTGTCCATATGCATGATCAAATTTATGGTTGTGCAAATCTAATTAATAATATATTCATTTTTCAGTTTGAAAAATATTCAATTATAAATCTGATTGTATTAATAAGATTTAAATTTAGAAGTAAACATATTTTATTATTAATTCTGACTATTTTGTTTGTAACTGTTGATGAAATCTCAGAAAATCTACATTAAATTCAAAATTTAATATTATCTTTCAATGAAAATTGTTAATTTTGAATTTGTATTATTCAAAAAAATTTGATTATTAAATTATTTGACATAATCGAAATTCAAAATAACTAATACTATTTTCGTAACAAAATAATAATAAAATTTTAAATTATTTTTGAAATATTTAATTTACATATTTTTGAAATAATCGATTTTATTTATAATTTTAAATATAATTTCTGGCATAGTCTGAATTTTTATAATTACGAATTAAAATTAATATATATATATTAATTAAATAAATCAATCTTTAATTGAATCATATTAATTAAATGAATTTTTAATTGAACAAAATTCAACTGTTTGAAAACATGGAATAATTATCCACAAAAATCTAAAGTTTAAAAATTATCCAGGATAAAAATAGATTTATTTTCATTGTTTCCTGTTTGAATACAAAATAGCACTATGTTTTAATAGATTAAATATCATTAAGAACAAAAAAAATTCTTTAGACATTTATGTTTTAAGGCTAAAAGATTTGTGTATAAGCCAATTTAGCTTCTTTTTTTTTTTTTTGTCGGCAGCCAATTTGGATTTATTAATGAGAGGAATTTGTTTTTTTCGACGTTATAGAAACCAGTTAATTTAAGAATATCCATGTACTAAAAAACAGCTGTAACCTAAATAATGAACTCATCCATCAGTTAAAAAATCGGAATCTTCCATATTAATGTCATCGACCGAGATTAGTATGCAATTATAAGCTTTACTTTATTGTCCCGTTGACATATCCAATTAAAATCACTGTTTTATTGATATACCGGCAATCAATACAACCATATGATTGACACATAAGTTTTTTCAATGATTTTAGTGTTGACACCTCATTTAAAATCTCAAGTCAATCAAATTAAAACATTAATAAACATCATTTTTTTGAATAATTTAATTATTGATTTGATTATAGTGTAAAACATTAACATTTTTTATTTTTTCTAATTAAGAGTTATCTCTTAGTTAATTTTTTAAGATTCTCACTAACTTTAATTTTGACTTGTTGAGAATAAAAAATATGGATCGTTCAATAGTTTATAATTATATAATGAGAATAAGTAAATAATGATACATTAAAAATACATTACAAAATACACTTCCGTTTTTTTTCTTCATAATTATTAGTTTCAAATATGTGTCAAACGCGAGATTAGAATTTCAATTAATTCAAATTATGAGATGTAAAAAATATTTACAAATTTAGAAAGAGAAAAACATGGTGGTTGAAGAAAAAGAATCGAACCTAAAAACGTCGAAATCGTACCAGTGAGGGGAACCGAAGCCGCGAGAACTTGTGAATATGAAGATAGCGGAGGAAAGTAGAAAGAGGCGAGGCAGAGTAGGTGGATTAGAGAGTTGAAGCGGCAGAGTTTATGAGTTATAATAGTGAAGTAAAAGTGAATGCGGTCTCACAAGGTCAGAAGATCAAGGAGTTGAAGCGGCGGAGTTTCTGAGATATGACAGTAGAATGGAAGTGAGTGTGGTCTCGAGAGGTCAAAGATTCGCCGTTACGGAAGGCATGCAGCAAGCGCATGTCTGAGGAGGCGATCAGATGGATTGTAGTTAGCGGTGGTGATGAAGAAGAAGAAGAAGAGGAAGAAGAGGATTTGTCTACGAACAAGAAATGAAAGAGTTCGCTTGAATTTTTAAAAATTTATATGGTTTTTTTTTAGTTCATGGTTTTATTTTTGTAAACCATAAGAAAGTGTTTCTCAAAGTATTGTGTTTTTGTTGACAGCTAAGATGCCAGCTTATGATAAGTTATTAGGTAAATGTTATTGGATGCGAAAGTGATAAATTAGGTTAAAAAACAGTCAAATATGATAACAACCTCCAACATGCCGAAGTTACTGAAAATGAACGAATCAACAATGATCTAAAAAATGATAGAAGTTGGTTCAATAAAATCTAAAGTTAACAAAATTTTGATTCAGGCTGTTTTTTGTAAGTCAATGATAATTACGTGTATATTAAAAAAACTCAATTGGAGAGAAAATAACATATTAGTAAAAAAAAAATTAAATATTTATGAAAAGATTTATCAAATAAAACATAATATTAAATTAATAAAACATTATATATATATATATATATAATCCTAGTTCCAACAACAACGTAACACACCAAAAGGAACATAAAGATTTACCAAATCCAGGTAATAAACTGTCAATTAGCAACAAAAAAAGACAAAACCCATTTTTATCACAAACCAACACAGTTTCTGGCAGTCGTAACGCCACCATCAACGACAAGGTTATGTCCGTTAACATACTTAGACTCATCACTCGCCAAATATAACGCCGCTTCTGCTATATCCGTCGCTCACAGTGTCTCTCCTTTCAAATTAGCCAAACTCCTCACAAACTCTTCCATCTCCTCCACCTCAGCATCATCCTCCACGTCGCCACCACTAGTCTTCCGCCACGCGTTCACCAGCATCGACGTGGCAACTCCAAACGGCGATATGCAGTTAACCCTAATCCCATACCTCCCTAGCTCACACGCTGCGTTCTTGGTCAATCCAACGATCGCATGCTTCGACGCCGTGTAAGCGTGTGGGCCCATTCCACCCATCACACCAGCCACACTCGCCGTCGAGATTATGCAACCTTTTAACCCTCTCTTGATCATCGCACGTGCCGCGTGTTTCATACCGAGCCCTGCGCCTCGCACGTTCACACGCATCACTTGGTCGAACTCTTCACCGTCGAAGTCTAGTATGCGCTTCCATGTTTCTTCTGATCGCCTAGAACTCCTGCGTTGTTGAATAGAATATCGAGCCGACCGTACCGCGCCACGGTTACGTTCACGAGGTTTTCCACGTCAGCTTCCACCGAGACATCGCAGCTTATGAACGCCACAACGTTGGAAGTTAATTGGGACGAGAGCGATTTAGACAGGGAAGAGCCAGCTGCGTCGTCCACGTCAGCGATCACTACCGTTGCGCCGTGTCTAGCGAAAAGCTTGACGGTTGCTTTGCCGATTCCTTGTGCGCCTCCGGTAATGATGGCTACTTTTCCTTGCAACCTATATTTACAAATATATACACAATTAGTTTAGAGTGAATTAAAAATGAACCAACACTAATATGTAAAGAAACATGAATGTATCGTCGTCTCATTGTTAATTAGTTTTGAGTTAGAAATAAATAAAAAACAATGTAGTTAATTATGAATGTATATATAGATTTGTACCTTTTATGAAATATAATTGAATTTGTCTCCTCCATGATGGTGTCGTGGAGGGATTGAAATGTCTGCTCAGGCATCACTTGGGCCGGCATGGCTGATTTTTAGTGAGATCGATCGGTAGAGGTAGAGATGGAGAGAAACGGTGAGAGGGAGAATTCAAATGAATACTGAAAGATACATACATTTACATCTATTTATATCAGTGTGTGTGTGTGTACGAAAGACAAATTCCGAACCAGTGTGAAACATCCAATTATGCTCAAGTTCTAGAATCATTCTAAATAATAATTTAGTATGGACAAAAGCTAACAGATAGGAAATATATATGCTCATAAATTATATGAACTAAATTGAGTTAGGACTTGAGAGAGACTAATAAACTTATTTGGGTCAACCGGATCTGTACTTGTGATATTCTCGGTATAAAACAAAATTAATCACCACCATCTCCGAAACTAAATCAAAATAATTTTGGGATGTATCATTGAGGATTTGATATCAGATTTAATGTGCCAAAGAATCTATAAGAAAATAGTAATTAGATATGAGATCTAGCTACTTGTATTTATTATGCTAGCTGGCATTGCAAAAGTTACAGTGATACGAAAGATATCTTGAATTAATTACCGGAATCCTCATCACCCCTCCATAAAGAAAAGGCTGTGGTAGATATTACTAGTCCTGGGCATCAGTACTCGTTACCCGCCCGACTCGCTCGACCCGTCCCGTATTCGGCCCGTAAAACTGGGTATCGACTCGTCCAAGCCAAGTATCAAGGCGAGTTAACCAACTACTTGCAAGTAACGGGACAAGTCAAAGGCGAAATTTTTTTTTTACTACTTGTCCCGTTATCCGGCTTGTTCCTATTACCCGGCTTGTTCCCCGTTACCCAGTTTGCTACTTGTACCCAAGACAAGACAAGTAATGGAAAAAGCAAGGCAAGTAATGGAAAACAAGACAAGTAATGGAAAAAGAAAGACAAGTAATGAAAAAAACAAGGCAAGTAATGGAAAAAACAAGGTAAGTAATGGAAAACAAGGCAAGTAATGGAAAAAACAAGGCAAGTAATGTAATTAATTGTTGAGCGGGGACCCGTACTTGCAAGTACGGGTACGGGTCAAGGTACCCGCAAGTATCAAAAATCTGGGCGGATACCTTGAATCAGCGGGTACCCGTTTTTGCGGGTCCAAGTACGGGTCAATATTTTCATTACCCGTACGGGGCGGATCAAGTAGCAAGTCGGCCAAAATAAGCGGATACCCGCCCCGTGCCGAGGCCTAGATATTACCGTACAAAACATAATATAAAATATTAGTTTTTCTCTGATACTCATAGTTTTTTGTAATCTCAACGAAAGTTTTAATTTTCAAAATGCTCGATGTATCATCAAATAATAAAAATAATATGGCTGGATGGCATGGTCCAATGATATGAAGAACTGTGTGAGGTGTTACTCCACTCCACCCGGGCGATCCGTCCTGGAAACAAAAACACATCCATGTGAGAAGTTTGGATTTTAGCTGAAGATTCATACAGTTTATCTGATAGTCCGGTAATAGGCGATACGGCTACCCATGACATTAGTCAGAAGTCATTTCAAACTCGGGACAAACGGTGTGGTGCCTTATTAGATCTCATGGACCGTTGATCCGAGTCCAGCTCGGAGGTTATAGTGTCCGTTAAACCATTGAACCTAGAAAGTAATCCCCTCTATAGCATCTCAGTGCATTCCTACCGAAGCTGACCGGATCCGCCGATAGGATATATCAAAAAAAAAAAAATCATCAATAATACTTATTTTAAACTTTTAATGGTCGTTGTTTGTTGGGAGTTAGTGATAGTGACCTTAAAAAATGGACATCGTTTTTGTTTTTGGAGGGTCACACGAATAACTAAATAGGTAAACTATATATATATCAAACATAAGTTTTTAATAATTCTATTGTTTCTCCAGATGTGTAGAGATGTGAGGTTCGAATAATCATAATTTTTTTTTTTTTGGGAAAACTTCTCATTTTTATAGTTAAATAAAGGGAAATCAGCCAAAAAAATCCCCAACTTTGTCAAACTGGCAAAAAAAAACACGATCTTTTAGTCTAGCCAAACAAACCACGAACTTTTGTTGACTTGCCAATTAATTACCAATGTTTTCGTTGACCCGCCAATTAAACACACCGTTAAAAACTTAACAGAATTTTTAGTTAAATAAAACGACGTCGTTTCAACTAGTTTTGAGATTTATGAAAATGAGCCAAAACGACGTCATTTTGATTAATTTTGTAAAATTTGCATTTTTCGGGATTCGAACTCGGAACCTCTAGGTCGAATAAAGAGGGGGTTTACCATTGAGCCATGATCACTTTGGAAGGTATGTATAACAAATTTCATTTTATTTAGTAGGGAAGGGAGTTCTGTTAAACGGTTCGGATTCGTTTCAGGAAATTCGGGTTTTGAGAAATTTGAAATATAAAGAATATGTCCGAATGGAAAATTTGAAATTTTCAGGAAATTTTAAAAAAATTTCAAATTTCGGTTATATTTTTAAAATTTTCCGAAACCCGAATTTCTCCAAAATTTCAAATTTCCCGAATTTCGGTTACGTTTTCAAATTCGGGTTTCCCGAAACCCGAATCTTTCCAAAATTTCAAAATTCCCGAAAACTGAATTTCTCCAAAATTTCGGGAAATTTGAAAACGTAACCAACCGAAGTTCGGAAAATTTGAAATTTTGGAGAAATTCGAGTTTCGGGAATTTTGAAATTTCCTGAAATTTCAAATTTTCCATTCGGACATATTCTTCATATTTCAAATTTCTCAAAACTCGAATTTCCTGAAACGAATCCGAACTCCCTTCCCTACTAAATAAAATGAAATTTGTTATACATACCTTCCAAAGTTGTCATGGCTCAATGGTAAAACCCCTCTTTATTCGACCTAGAGGTTCCGAGTTCGAATCCCGAAAAATGCAAATTTTACAAAATTAATCAAAATGATGTCGTTTTGGCTCATTTTCATAAATCTCAAAACTAGTTGAAACGACGTCGTTTTATTTAACAAAAAATTCTGTTAAGTTTTTAACGGTGTGTTTAATTGGCGGGTCAACGAAAACATTGGGAATTAATTGGCAAGTCAACAAAAGTTCGTGGTTTGTTTAGCTAGACTAAAAGATCGTGTTTTTTTTGGCCAGTTTGACAAAGTTCGGGATTTTTTTGGCTGATTTCCCGTTAAATAAACATATTCTTATTTTACTACATATATAGTTAGTATACTGAGCATATATATATCAGATTTCTTTTTGTACTGAGTTTCGTTGTTTGATCGATCGGTTGCGTCTCATACAATACATGAATGGATGATGCGCCTGACGTAACATGAATCATTATTGGGAGAAACCCATTTGGGTTTCTTAAGTAATATTTAATTATAAATTTGAAATTAAGAAATTTTGTTAAGAAACTTTTGTTTTTGCAGCTTTATTGGTAGAACCCTACTAGGGTTTAAAAAAAAAAAAAAAAAAAACATAATTGACATAAAAACATAACATTTCAAACATATATTTTGAAATGAGATTCACATGTGCACTTCCGTTTCCAAAATTATAAACATACTATATTTTATAAAACCAAAATTATATTGCATTTCATGAATTTTAAAACATACAAAATATTGCTGAAACTTCAGGAAGAAGAAGTTTAGAATCTTAAAAAAAAAATTTAATATGTAAAGATTCCAATTCATTAATATGTAAAAAAAAGTTTAGAATTTTAAAGTTGAGTTAAGAAAAAGTTATATATAATAAAAAAAAAGTAAGAATTTTTTTTTAAGTTAAAGTTAAGAAAAAGTAAAAAAAAATGTGGCAAAACAAAAAATCTGACGAATTATGAGTTGACACGTGGCTAAAAACAGTGTAAGAACCCCTTAAGAACCGGTTTTTAAAACTCTTATTTAAGAACCGATTCTTACACTGTTCATAATTTTTTTTTTTTTTTTTTTTTGAGTTAAAAACCCCATCAAAAACCTCCAATAAATTCGACTTCGTGAGTTAGTAATAGTGTTGTATGTTGGACCACTTAGCTATATATTTGTTAAGTAAATGACTTTATTCATAAGGAACATCTGATCTTAGTTTATATAAATCTCGCTACCCAAATCTTGTAAGATCGAATCATATAGGCGCCTATCTATAACTTATTCTGGATTAGATATAAATAGTGTTAATAACTTACTGTATCACATAGAAAAAGGGAAAACACAGCTCAACCAAACCTATTCCTTGTTGTCTAAAGCAATTCATATTATCATCTCAATGCACCTACATATAAAAGTTCAGGTTATTGTTTTATTTTGGGTTTTCTGAAAAAACAAAAATCCTATAAATGATATTTTTTTGCAAATTTATCCTCAACTCGTAAAAATGTAGATCAAACACCACGAAGTTGAATTTAACTTACAATATAACTTTTCCGTATTTCCTTGAAAAGCCTTTATAGTCATATAAATAAGAGTTTTTAAATTCTAAAAGTAGATTTGTACCGTTCGTCGCGAGTACTTCGATTTGATATAGAATTGATCATAATTTAACAAATTTGACGACAAGTTGTATACTTATATTGCAGGTTCAATTTTCTAGGTTTAGTAAACTTGCAAAAAATTGTTATTCGGAGGATTTTTTTTTACTGAAAACCCTTTTATTTTTTATTTTAATAATGCATGATCAAATGGTAAATTCGCTATGGAATCAAACAAACAGAAAGAAAAAAACATTATTTGAAAATCCTTTTGGCGCATTTATTGCATGTTAGTTGTGCTGAAGCCCGTTTGAGTTCAATTATTGCTCTAAGCCTGATTTGCGTTATCTGCTACGTTGAAAGGCTTTTGATGACATTCCCCCCATTTCGGCTCAAATTCATTCCAAAGAAAAAAATAAAAAAATTAAGGTACTTTTTACGTAGAGAACGAATGAGTTAAGATAGTTTTTCGAGAAAGTTAACTATTTGAGATAGTTTTAGTTTATAACCCTTTCTCCCAAAAAAAAAGAAAATTTTCTTAAAATAAGTTTTTGTTCCAAACATATCATCATTAGTTTTTTTCTTTTACAAAAAAACCAATAAATGACTTTTTCCACAAATATCACAAACACTAAAAAAAGAGTTTTAAGGGTTTATGATTTAGATATTTGGGTTTGGGTTTAAGGTTTAGTTTTTAGGGTTTAAGATTTATTTTCCAGGGTTTAGGGTTTAGTTTTAGTTTTGTGGTATTTGTGAAAAAATCAATGTTTGTGGTAGTTTTGAAAAAAAAACTAGTGATGGCATGTTTGGAACGAAAACTTATTTTAGTGATATTTTTGAGAATTGTGCTAAAAAAAAAAGATCTTTAGTTTATTTAAAATTGAGTCTACTGAATCAAGTTTAACATAGGAGAAGGATGGCATCACAAAAATGATGGTTTGATTGGATCCTTAAAGGATCTGGAATTGGATAGAGACGAAATCTTTAATTACATATGGTTAAACGGATATACAGATGGAGATTTTATCTTGTGATATTCGATTGCGATCGATACGATCTTCCTTCGCTGTTTGGTTTTAGAAATGAAGAAATTGGTATCTGAACGTTAAAGAAATCTTTAATTCTTCGATACACAGAAAATATTTGGAAATATCAGATTCGCAGTTACTGCCAGGAACTAAGAGAAAGATACGTTTTCTAATCCACCATTAGTTTGATTTAAAATTCCAAATTTGGTTAATAAAAAATATTCGTTCACGTAATGGTCACTGGTCAGTAATGTTAACTTGAATGTTTTGGTGGTGTTTTTTACTACCTCATATTGCTTAGTTATATTCAGTTTGCGCAATGCAGTCCTAGTGGAAAAGAAAAGAAAACATATGAATATTTTGACATGGAATCGTTCTTTAGGTTTAAAAAACAATAGCTGATGTTTTAAAACTGTGTTTCTGATACAGAAACTGCAGAGAATCATCTATTGTTTTGGGTCTGTGTTTATGTCAATTTATCTTTTACACAGAAACTGTTTATTTTGAAATTCATATTATATAATTAAAATACACTATTCTCCATCTCATGTTGCATAAACACCACATTAAACCAAAGTCTGATTATGTTTTGAAAAAAAAAAAAAAAAAACTATAACAGAGCAGAATGTAAAACATTATATGTAGTTTGAAACAGTCTAACCATTAGAAAAACCATGAAAATCAAAACGATGTAAAAGCAATCAGTTTGCAGCCTGAAGAAGCTATAATAATAAAACAAGAGTCTAACACATGTCGACTAAATGTTGTGAAACACCTCTTTGAACACAACATTCATGGTTTTTTCCTCGGGTTTCCCATCTTTATCTGTGAGAAGAATTTTCAAACCATCTCTGGACTTCATTCTGGATATGGCAACATACAGCGATCCATGAGAGAACACACATCTGGGTTGAAATATACCAATTTTGGAAAGCGTTTGCTCTTGACCTTTATCTATAGTCATCGCGAAAGCAACTGTCAAAGGAAACTGTTTTCGCCGCATTTTGATAGGAAAATTTGCTTCTGTTGGGTATGCATACATCCTAGGGATTAAAACTTTCTCACCAGCCTTATCACCTGTCATAATTTTAGCCTCAAGCACAAACTTACCCAGCCGAGTAATTTGTAGTCTTGTCCCATTACATAATCCTTCGCTTGGCATAATATCCCGAAGTAACATGACCGGAGCACCAACCTTTAATCTCAAACTATGGCTAGGCAATCCGGGGACTTTGATGCTATTCAAAACTTCTGTAGGATAAACCATGTAATCATTTGGGCCGGAGTCTGATGGAGAAATACTGTCAGCACTAAGATAAACTTGTTCTTCACCTGATATGATATTAAACGAAATCGTAGTTATAGTACGTGCCGAAAATGGCTATCGGTGGAAAAAGAAAACTATCAACATAAGGATCAAACGCATTACCTGATAATTGTGAAAGCATATAATCATTAATCTGATCTACATCGTTATTTGTAGGACACAAAATGGCACTCTCTTTATAAAAATCAGGATTATAGGATTGTGCAAAAGATTCTCCATAGACTTGCCTCACTATAGCTCTGATAGGATCTATGCACTCAGTTATCAACAAATCTTCAAGAATATCAACTTCAACATCATTTTGATCCTTGATTTTTCCATTAGTAATATCCACAATCCATTTGGAGAAAGCTTCATATAGTTGTGTGAATTCTTGTCCCCTGGAATTCAATTAACAAAACATCATAATATAGAAATTGAACTACTAAAAGTATATATTTCTTTCACATTTTCTACTTGTAAAATGTCGAAATACTTGTTTTAATGTTTAGAAAGAAAACCAAACAAGTTCTTAAGGAACTACAACATGCGTAATGAGTAAACAAAAACTCCTTACAAACGATTAGTCTCCCTCGATTTTCGTTTGGACAAACTGCAAATCATTATGATATACTATGAATATATATAATTTAAAATGCAAAAGACACATTCTCCACCATTGATTTTTTTTTTTTTGCATGTAACAGCACAGAATACTGTAGGATGATTAGTCAGAAACTCATAGTAAATCATTAGAATAAGTAAAAAATCGAGATTGTTGCATCTTCATCAGATCAAGCATCAAGAATGATTCAAGTAAAAAGTGAGTAATGAGTAATCAAATCGATTACTATGTATCAAAGTGCAAATCATTCGGATATATACATAAATTACAAAAGACCTGTTTTATAGGTTTGTAAACATGCACTTTGTAACAAATTCAACTTAAGAAGCATATGTATATAACTCAAATCAAGCCTTACCGGTGAATCAAGTAAAACCATATCGATCGAGTTGCCTGATTCTTTCTTATTTCCCTTCCACATTCGAAGTATCTGCACTTTGATCTTCCATGGCTTGATGTCATCGAGAGGAGCAGAAGAAGAGGAGGTAGGTTTTCGAATTAGGGCCATTTTTTTAGAGCGGTTTTGTGAATTTGGTGAAACGAAAGTTTGTGGGGCTTTATATAGACTGATCAGAATCACGATAAGATTTTTTGGAATAATTTGTTTTTTTGTGCCAATTATTGAAATAATATCGGTTACATGTTAATATTAGAGATAATTAATTCCTAAGTTAATTCTTTCTCGATTTGGGTAGAATACGTTTCTACTTATCTCGTCGTTCCAAGTACCATAATCTTCTTATTATATAAAGTGAAATGTTCCAAAATAATTCACCAGATCATGAAAAGTGTCAAATTAATCGATCAAATTTTGACACATAAAAAAAATCTAGATAGATTTTGACATATAATATTAACAATAAAAGAAAAATTTATAATTGATATTTTATGGAGAGTTACCAAACTAAAAGGAAAAATACAAAATGTAAATTGATTTTAAAAGTCAAAATTATTTTTTTTTTAAAGGAAAAAATATTTTTAATAATTTTAAAAGGTAAAGTTACTAAAAAAATAAATTGAAACTTTATATTTATCTTAAAAAACAAAGTTAATAAAAACAATAATCATAATAAAAATTCTTCTGTATCTGATTTATTGGATGATTTGAGTCGGATTTTTATTCTAAACCAAACCTTTTACTTGTTTGAGAAGGTTCAGTTTTTAGACGGTAAAACATCAAAAAATTTCAAAATACGAAATTTATGTGTAAAAGTATATATATATATATATATATGACATGTAGCACGCCTTCTGATATCTATAATATTATTTAAGAAAATATTTTTAAAAATAAACTTTAATTTGTAAATATTTTTAAAAATAAACTTTAATTTGTAAGTTATTACAAGAAATGCCATTACAATTAACAAAAAATAATTGAAATAGGAAATGATATAATAGTCTTTTAAAATTATTGATTAGAATATGGAAAGTGTATATTTTGCATTAAAGAGGTTATTTATTATTTCAATTCTTAATTATTTTTAATACTATATATTTTAAAATAATAATCAATTCATATATAATGAAAGGAAAAAATATATTCAAAATATTGCTATATTTTTCACTATAATTTATTATATTTTATTTGAATATCTATCAAAACAAAAGTTGAATTTTTTTTTACTAATTTATAAAAAAGTTAGACACAAGAAAACTATTTTTTTTAAAAGTTCGTATACTAACCACAAAACCTAAAGTAATTTAACGGTGCATATTAGAGTTATGTTTTTAAGATTATAAGTTTTTGTTGGTTAGTCCGAATAATATTTTAGTTCACTGCAAAACGGGTTAAATAGACAAATTATTACAAATTGACAGCTTTATCTATAATTATTAGTTACTTATATTGTAAAATTCAGATAAAAATATTTTCTTAAATTTAAAAAAAAAAAAAATTATGGTTAAATCTTAGTTTACATTAAATACTATAAAATGGAATCCAGCTTTTTGGATTACCATTGTATTTTGAATTCATCATATACTCATTTATTATATTAATTGTAACTCGAAGAACGTTCATCTTCCAAAGGTTTAACCTCATTATTCTTGTGAGTGTATTTATAGATATTGATCTAGGACGGATACAATGTTATTCGGTGTAGGAGACGCTTGTGAACTAATGGGCCTGATGAAAGAGCTTCTCCGGGAAACTTGATCGGATTACTTCTTCAGCCAATGTCCTGTCCACAAACATTGTGGACAGGAGAATGTGAATTTATTGATCACAAGTCCGTTTCAAAAAAATGGGTCGCATTGAGTTTGTGGACAGGACAATTCGTGGGCCGAAATCGAGAAGCCTATAACCCCTGAAACCAGAAAGAAGGATTTGGTGGCCAAGGGTGTTTCATACGCATCGCTGACATCAGCACGTAGAGACATGATGAGTAAATAAGTTGTGTATTTGCACGTAACAGACAAAGACAGGGATCGCCACTTCTCGTGGCCCATCTTAAAGCCAATATCAAATATATGACATTAGTCCGACTAAATTATTACTAACTACTAAACAAATCTCACCTAATTCCCAACATATACCTGCTTTACTTCCCCACTGTCAAGTCTTCAAATATAATCTTAGTCAATAAATACTATCGTTCGATTTTTTTTTTCTTTTTCCTTAAAACGTAATTTTTATTATAGCTAAAAAGACACCAATTTTGATACCATTTTAAGTTTCATAAACTTTTAACTACTCAAAACCAATTAGCTTTGATTGGAGAAACCCATATATCCATTATATACTATGTTAGAGACAACTCCACTTCTTGTTATTATGTGAAACATTACAACAAGGTAACAAAACACTCTCTAAATGATCAATCTTTTATTTCTATAAAAGGACAAAGATTTTTTCTGAGACTAAAAAAAACTCAGAAAAGGAACATCTTACATTATATCCCGGTAATTTCATTTTTTTTGTTTGTCTTTTGCTCGTTATAGATCTCTATTATTACTTGACGACGTTAGAGGTTTTTTTAGAAAACACATCACCAATATCTATCTCATGATTTTTTCATGTTTAGACTTTAATTTTTTCTATGCATGCCAAAAATAGAAGTGTTATAATTTGTTCTCTATGTGATATGCAATATGTTTTTTCAAGTGTTGTACAAAAAAAAACTTTAATTCCCTTTATAAGTAACTAACTACACAAATAAGTGGAAAAACTGAAAATACTAATCTGTGTATCTATTTGAGTTTTTTTTTTTTTTTTTAAATACCAACAATAGGGAAAAAAGTTTAGGATAAACAGAAGACACCACAAACAACAAAACAAATGCAAAATGAAAGCAAACACTTTTTCCCTGCAAAAGTGTAGAGAAAAAACACACTCACACCTAACTTTGCTTCTTTTTTCCTTCTTTTTCTTATCATCTTTCCTTTTCCCCCGGAAAATTCCGAATATCAACAACAGAAGAAACATCTCATGATATTATGATGAAGATCTATACATTCAGTTTATTAATCTGCTTGTTCTCTAAACTCCAAGGTCACTGCAAATCAGATATCAACCTTGGTTTTGCTCTGACGCTCTCTTCTCCTGTAGAATACACTCCCGGATTTATGGGCAAAGCTTATATAATGGAGACAGAATCATCATCAAGAAGAGAACCCGTTTTCAAAGCCGCGTTAACGATGGAATCAAGCGATGATAATGGACGGTATTTGTGTTCTCTCCAAGTTTTCTTTGGAGATGTAAGAGTTTGGAACTCAGGGCATTACTCAAAGATGTATGTTTCTAACAAATGCATCTTCGAGCTCACAAAAGATGGAGACATGAGGCTAAAGAGTAGCAACAAACACGTCGGATGGCGCAGCGGAACCTCAGGACAAGGCGTGGAGGTATACAAAACATCACAACATTATATTGGTTGGAAAAAAAAAATTCAATTTAATGAAAGAAGATGTAATTGTGTTTGGGAATAAAAATTTGCAGAGGTTGGAGATACAGAGCACAGGGAATCTAGTGTTGCTTGATGCTATGAATCTGATCAAATGGCAAAGTTTCAACTTCCCAACAGATGTGATGTTGAGCGGTCAGAGACTAGACGTGGCTACGCAACTAACTTCATTCCCAAAAGACTCGACTTTGTTCTACTCTTTTGAAGTTTTACGCGACAAGATTGCTCTTTTCCTCAACTTGAACAAGCTCAAGTACTCATATTGGGAGTACAAGCCTAGAGAGAACAAAACGGTCAATTTCGTGAGATTAGGATCAAAGGGTCTTGACTTATTTGATGATAACAGCCATAGAATAGGGAGGATAGAGCAACCTTTGATCAGATTCTTGGCGATTGGGAACAAAACCGGGAATTTAGGACTTTATTCGTATAAACCGGAAAAGGGAAAGTTCGAGGCATCGTTTCAAGCGGTGAGCAACACTTGTGATCTTCCTGTTGCGTGTAAACCATATGCAATCTGCACATTCTCCAAGTCTTGTTCTTGCATTGAGGTTGGGAGCAATGGAGATTGCAACAGCAACGAGGAAGAAAGGCATTTGATGAAGAGGTTATGTGATCACGAGATGGTTGAGCTAGAAGGAGTCACGACAGTGCTAAGAAACGGTACACAGGCGAGAAACGTAAGCAAAGAAAGATGTGAAGAGTTGTGTAAGAAAGATTGTGAGTGTAGAGCTGCGAGTTACTCTGTTTCTGATGAGCGTTGTGTCATGTATGGGATTGTGATGGGTGTTAAGGAGATCAAGAGAGTGAGTGGATTGAGTTATATGGTGAAGATTTCAAAAGGAGTGAGATTGAGTGATGAGAAATCGAATGTGAGAAATTGGGTTGTGGGATTAGTTGGAGGGATTGATGCTTTTGTCATTTTGCTGCTTCTTTCTGGATTTGGCTTTTATTACATTAGGAAGCGACGAAAAAACTCGTCGCAGCCGCAGCCGCAAGGCCTGCAACAACAGCCCAATACAGATTAGAATATCAGATTTGTGTTTGCCATATCAAAATTGTAATTTATTGAGATATTTATCAAATTGTAGAAAATCTGTGATTTTTGAAGTCTATATTCCAAAATATGGGAAATAGTTTAGAGAAAATTTGTTCTGTAGCAATTTTGGGGTTTATTCATTTAACTACTAACCTTAGCTTAGCTTGTATATAATAAACCAACTAGATTTTAAATCCGCAAATTTTTTGTAATATATAAAATATGAAATGAAAAATAAGAACTAATTTAAATGTTATTAATTTAAATATGTTTAATTTTAAATTTTAAGTTTATAATAGATTTAATAAATGTTTGGCAACATATTAAATACCTGTTTGGCAACAAGTTTATTTTATTTTCAAAAAATGCTCATGTTTTAATAGTATAAATATATCTAACATCCCGTCCGGATCACTTCCCGAGTACTTCTATTTATCGAAATATGAGCTTCCTTTTTGGAAAGCAGAAGAGTTCGGTTTATATGAACCACAAAATGATACATATCCTTGGATACTTTGGTATATTTGGAAAGCAAGGAATGACAGGGTTTTCAACGGGAAAGATATTTCTCCAGAAGACACCCTTCAACATGCGACACTGGAAGCAGAAAGTTGGAGGATCGCGAATCGGAAGGAAGATGAAGATGAAGACGAGGTTTTGGACTCACATCACCCTCTTGTCATGACGGCACCCTCCTTGGTTTTCCGAACCTTGACATTTCAAGTTGATGGATCGTGGATCAATCATGGACCGGTTAGTGGATTAGGATGGTGCTTTAAGGACAGTAGGGGGTATGAGTTTCTTGGACAGCAAGGATGTCGTAGAAACCTCTCGGCCTTACACGCTGAAATGGACGGTCTTCTATGGGCCATGACTTGCTTGATAGAAAGACATTTTCTTTCAATGAAGTTCGAGACAGATTGGTCGGATTTGGTTAATATGATCGAGAACCCGACGGAGTGGCCAGCTTTTATGACAGAACTTGATTCCTTTAAAATTCTTAGAGATTCCTATCAATTTTTTAGTTTATCTGTTATCCCGCGTGTTCTAAATGTCCGTGCCGATACCCTTGCAAAAAGGGCTCGAGTACGAGGTTTTTTTATTTTCCCATGTATGTCATTCTGAGCTAGCTGTGGATGCCCTAATCCACTCTAGCCAAATATGATGTAATAGATGGATAGTTGACAAAATATATATATATATAACGTAATAGTATAGATATCGACGTGTTACCAAAGAAAACAATTCAAAACATAAAACTTGCATACGTATTTCTCGACAAATAGAATCCAAAATCAGTATATGCTAAACTTATTAAATGGAACCCATGTTAGCTAAACATAAATTTATTAAGCATGGAAGGAGCATAATCACTTCAAAGCTTCATCATTTTTTTTTTCTGCCATCTTCTCTTTGTCCTCAAATGAGTTAATCCTCTCAATCTTGTCTTTTTTGAAAAGAAAAAAAAAGTTACCCAGCAATAAAAACCAGAATAGCAATGAAATTGTAAACGATAAAATTGAAGTGTCAAGAGTATTACCATGTAACTCTCTATTTCTTCATTAGCTTCTTCTAAATTACATGTTTTAAAAACCTGTTTTAAATCCACCACTACAAGAAAACAGGCAATTTGCAACGATTTTTTGCGACGATTTTATTTCGTTGCAAATTGCCATCGTTTTTGCGACGAATTTACGACGATTATAAAAGACGTCGTAAAATCGTCGCAAACTTGGGACGAAAATATTCGTTGGAAAATCGTCGCGAATTAGCGACGATTAGACATCGATTACCGACGACATTACTACGATAATCAAAATCGTCGTAAATTCGTTGTAACTTAGCGACGATTTAACGAGGTTTGTATAAAACGTTGCAATATCGTCGTAAAATTACCCACGAATTAGCAATGATTATTATAAGTTGAACTTTACATCGATTTCCGAACGATTAATAAGTTAGGTGAGCACGTTTTAAGCTCACGGTGTTCGGTTAGGTAAACAAGTTTAATATCGTTGTAAAGTCGATGTAAACATTTTTAGATTCGTTGTAAAATCGATGTGAAATCGATGTAAAATCGTAGGTAATTCGATGGTAATGAAAATAAAAATCTATATATAGTGGCCATATTCATAATAAAAATTTCATATTCAAAAACAATATTTACTTCTTTCTGACCAACAAAAAATGTCAATATACGAAATTAGAAGATGGATGTATAATCGTCTTGATTCAGAGGGATCGCTAACAAAGGAGTTCAGTGATGGGGTGGAGGGATTCATGCATCAGGCAGGAAGTATACATAATACGATTATCAGTGGTAAGATGTACTGTCCTTGTGCCAGATGCTTGAATAGGAAATTTATCATTATCTTGAAGGTGTGGTCGCATATATTAAATAGAGGGTTTATGCCGCATTACTATATATGGTATTATCATGGAGAGGGTCATGGGGGAAATGCAGCTAGTAGTAGTAGCAATTATCAAGCATCGAATTTTGATGAGTCAAATAATTTTAATCAATTTGATGATCATGCGGAGCAGCATGGTGAAGATAATGATAGGATTCATGACATGGTTACGGATGCATTTCATGAAACCGTAAGTACATTTGCACATGATCATCATGATGAGGAACCCAATCTAGATGCAAATTTTTTTTATGATATGCTAGATGCTGCAAATCAGCCACTCTACGATGGATGTAGAGAAGGACATTCTAAATTGTCGTTGGCGGCTAGGATGATGACTATTAAAACTGATCATAACTTAGCTGAGGTTTGCATGGATGATTGGGCTGATTTGATTAAAGAGTATTTGCCAGAGGACAATTTAGCTGCTGAAACTTACTATGAGATACAGAAGCTGGTTTATAGTCTTGGGTTGCCTTCTGAGATGATAGATGTATGTGTTGACAATTGCATGCTTTTTTGGAAAGATGATGAAAAGTTGCTGGAATGTCGATTTTGCCATAAGCCAAGATATAAGCCGCAAGGTACTGGTCGGAGTAAGGTACCGTTCCAGCGGATGTGGTACCTTCCTATAACTGATAGATTAAAAAGAATGTATCAGTCTGAGAGGACAGCTGCATCGATGAGATGGCATGCAGATCATTTGCAAACAGATGAGGAGGTTACTCATCCTTCAGATGCAAAAGCGTGGAAACACTTTAAGACGGTACATCCAGACTTTGCTAGAGAGAAACGTAATGTGTATTTTGGTCTTTGCACAGATGGATTTAGTCCGTTTGGTATGTCTGGTAGACAATATTCTTTATGGCCAATAATCCTAACGCCTTACAACCTACCCCCATATATGTGCATGCAAAGGGAATTTTTATTCATGAGTATTTTAATACCAGGTCCGAAGCATCCGAAGCGTTCCCTTGATGTGTTTTTGCAGCCTCTGATACAGGAATTGGAGCAGTTGTGGTATACCGGGGTTCGGACATATGATTTTGCAAGGAAATTTTCTTTTGCAATGCGTGCGGTGCTTATGTGGACAATAAGCGACTTCCCTGCGTACGGGATGTTATCAGGTTGGACTACGCATGGGCGATTGTCTTGTCCATATTGTCTCAATCGGACAGATGCGTTTCAATTGAAACATGGTCGGAAAACAAGTTGGTTTGATTGTCACCGCCGATTTCTACCGATTCATCATGCATATCGAAGAAATAAGCGGTTGTTTAGAAAGAAAAAAACTGTTCGTGTTCCTCCTCCTGTTTATATTTCCGGGGAAGATCTAAAAGCAGAAATTGATCATTATGGTGCATTGGAAACAGTCAATCGTGGTGGAAATTGGCACACTCCAGCTAATATGCCGGATGGATATGGGGAGCATCACAATTGGCATAAGAAAATCATATTCTGGAAGCTTCCGTATTGGAAGGATCATTTGCTTAGACACAATTTGGATGTCATGCACATTGAGAAAAACTTTTTTGATAACATCATGCATACATTGTTAAACGTGCGTGGAAGGACTAAAGACAGCGGTAAGTCAAGGTTAGACTTGCCTGATCTTTGTTGTCGGAATGAGTTACATATTACAAGCAATGGGAAAGCACCTGTCCCCATATTTCGAGTGGGTGCGGAAGAAAAGTCAGCTTTGTTCAAATGGGCGACATCTGATGTGAAGTTCCCGGACGGGTACGTATCTAATTTAGCTAAATGTGTTGAGAATGGCCCAAAGTTTTCCGGGATGAAGAGTCATGACTGTCACGTCTTTATGCAACGACTACTTCCTTTTGCATTTGCTGAACTTCTACCCGGAAATGTGCACGAAGCAATTGCAGGCATTGGAGGGTTTTTTCGGGATCTTTGTACACGTACTTTGTCAGAAGATGTTATTGCACAACTTGATGCTAGTATTCCTATTTTGTTGTGCAACAAGGAGAAAATATTTCCCCCAGACTTTTTTAATGTTATGGAACATCTACCTATTCATCTACCTCACGAAGCAGAACTTGGGGGACCTGTGCAGTATCGATGGATGTACCCATTCGAGCGATTCATGGGACATTTGAAGCGGAAGGCTAAAAATCTAGCCAAAGTTGAAGGCTCAATAGTAGCAGGAAGTTTAACAGAAGAAACTTCTCACTTCACGGGGTACTATTTTGGCTCGAAGGTTCGCACACGGAAAAGGGCAGCACGGCGATATGATGATGGAGGTGTAGGCCGAACATATGCTAATGAAGGTGTCCCAGATATCTTTTCTTCAATCGGTCGATTATGTGGAAGAGTGAAGTCAGTTTGGTTTGCCAATGAAAAATACCATCATAGTACACAAACGTATATCCTCTTAAATTGCGAAGAAGTTAGTCAATTTGAGACGTAAGTGTATAAACATACGTCTTATATATATGGCTAAATTATATATATGCTAGCTTTATACCAATTATAAATACTTTTGTATGCAGTGAATTTGTTAGACAAGTCCGAGAAGTCATTGAAGGAATCTCAGACGATGAAATCAACAAGCGTAAAGATCAACATTTTGCCCCGTGGTTGAAGACGCAAGTACGTAAAATTTTAAGTGATCTGATTAATTACTAACTTGGACAATTAACCTAATACATATTTTGATTACTTTTTAATTAAATTAATTAATGAAATATAGGTCGAGTATGGGGATACCGCATATCCACTCTGGTTCCATGAGTTAATAAAAGGCCCCATATCGAAGATAACGAGTGCACCAATGTATTGCACACGCGGATATATATTTCATACATTCAAATACGGCAATCAAAGAGCTACTGCCAACTACGGGGTATGTGTGCGGGGCGAAATAGATTTTTATGGAGTGTTGCAAGACATAATTGAAGTTGAGTACCCTGGTTGCTTAGGTTTGAAATGCGTTCTGTTCAAATGCGACTGGTTCGATCCAACAGTTGATCGAGGCGTCCGTAAAAACAAATTTGGGGCAGTAGATGTCAACCAATCACGACGTTACAATAAGTATGAGCCATTTATACTAGCATCACAAGAAGAACAAGTCAGCTTTGTTCCATATCCGCGAGTTCGCACCACCCGTATCTCATGGTTATCAGTTATAAAAGTTTCTCCGAGGGGTCGAATTGTGGGGGTTGATGAGGAACTACCAATGCAGCAAGATCATTGCTCTGATATGCCAGAACTAAATGAGAGCAATGAAGACATCCTTTTGATAGATCCTCAAAACAGGCAAGTTGAATATCTCCCAGACGATACAGAGGAAGAAGATGAGGAAGATGAGTTCGAAGAAAGTGATGAACCAGATGATCAAGAAACGGATGTGTACTACTCTTCGTCCAAAAATGAATCAGAGTGACCGCACTAGCTAGTAATTATTGTGAATTTAACGTATTAATATAATATTGTGATCGAGTAATTATTGTGAAATTTAAGTGATATGATTAATTTCTATGAAATCCCTTAAACCCCAAACTAAATTCCATCTCCGATCTCCACTCATTTTCCGCCGTAGGTGCGGCGATTAATAAATTACGAGACATATGTGTCTATGTGTCATGTAATTTATTAATTGCCCCAACAACGGTGGGAAATGAGTGGTGATCGGAAATGGGATTTAGTTTGGGGTTTAAGGGATTTCAAAGAAATCGTCGTTAAATCGTCGCTAAATGTGATAGTCACAAAATCAATGCAAATTAGCGACGATTTGGCAACGAATTGAACTAATCGTGGCTAAATCGTCGCAAACACTGAATGTCACAAAATCGATGCAAAGTTGCGACGATTTAGCAACGATTTGTCATAAACCCTAAACCCTAAACCCTTTGCCCTAAACCCTAAACCCTAACGTATTACCATCTCATTGTATTATGCATCTTTCAATGAAATTGATCGTGACTTTAGAGGATTGTCCGAAAATGAAAACTCAGTAATATCCACAAACTGAATCATTGTATTAATAATCTCTAACGTATACGCAAACTATATGTTTTACTTATTTTTCAATATCGATGAACTTATTGATAATTTCATGAATTTGGATTTACAGTAAACATGTCAAGTTGTTTATGGAACGTTGTATTCGACGGTACAATTTTGTACCTATACCCTAAACCCTAAAACCGATTTTACAAAAATCCTCACAAAATCGATGCAAATTGGCGACGATTTGGCAACGACTTGAACTAATCGTGGCTAAATCGTCGCAAACACTGAATGTCGCAAAATCGATGCAAAGTTGCGACGATTTGGCAACGATTTGTCATAAACCCTAAACCCTAAACCCTTTGCCCTAAACCCTACCCTAACATATTACCATCTCATTGTATTATGCATCTTTCAATGAAATTGATCGTGACTTTAGAGGATTGTCCGAAAATGAAAACTCAGTAATATCCACAAACTGAATCATTGTATTAATAATCTCTAACGTATACGCAAACTATATGTTTTACTTATTTTTCAATATCGATGAACTTATTGATAATTTCATGAATTTGGATTTACAGTAAACATGTCAAGTTGTTTATGGAACGTTGTATTCGACGGTACAATTTTGTACCTATACCCTAAACCCTAAAACCGATTTTACAAAAATCATCACAAAATCGATGCAAATTGGCGACGATTTGGCAACGACTTGAACTAATCGTGGCTAAATCGTCGCAAACACTGAATGTCGCAAAATCGATGCAAAGTTGCGACGATTTGGCAACGATTTGTCATAAACCCTAAACCCTAAACCCTTTGCCCTAAACCCTAAACCCTAACATATTACCATCTCATTGTATTATGCATCTTTCAATGAAATTGATCGTGACTTTAGAGGATTGTCCGAAAATGAAAACTCAGTAATATCCACAAACTGAATCATTGTATTAATAATCTCTAACGTATACGCAAACTATATGTTTTACTTATTTTTCAATATCGATGAACTTATTGATAATTTCATGAATTTGGATTTACAGTAAACATGTCAAGTTGTTTATGGAACGTTGTATTCGACGGTACAATTTTGTACCTATACCCTAAACCCTAAAACCGATTTTACAAAAATCCTCACAAAATCGATGCAAATTGGCGACGATTTGGCAACGACTTGAACTAATCGTGGCTAAATCGTCGCAAACACTGAATGTCGCAAAATCGATGCAAAGTTGCGACGATTTGGCAACGATTTGTCATAAACCCTAAACCCTAAACCCTTTGCCCTAAACCCTAAACCCTAACATATTACCATCTCATTGTATTATGCATCTTTCAATGAAATTGATCGTGACTTTAGAGGATTGTCCGAAAATGAAAACTCAGTAATATCCACAAACTGAATCATTGTATTAATAATCTCTAACGTATACGCAAACTATATGTTTTACTTATTTTTCAATATCGATGAACTTATTGATAATTTCATGAATTTGGATTTACAGTAAACATGTCAAGTTGTTTATGGAACGTTGTATTCGACGGTACAATTTTGTACCTATACCCTAAACCCTAAAACCGATTTTACAAAAATCATCACAAAATCGATGCAAATTGGCGACGATTTGGCAACGACTTGAACTAATCGTGGCTAAATCGTCGCAAACACTGAATGTCGCAAAATCGATGCAAAGTTGCGACGATTTGGCAACGATTTGTCATAAACCCTAAACCCTAAACCCTTTGCCCTAAACCCTAAACCCTAACATATTACCATCTCATTGTATTATGCATCTTTCAATGAAATTGATCGTGACTTTAGAGGATTGTCCGAAAATGAAAACTCAGTAATATCCACAAACTGAATCATTGTATTAATAATCTCTAACGTATACGCAAACTATATGTTTTACTTATTTTTCAATATCGATGAACTTATTGATAATTTCATGAATTTGGATTTACAGTAAACATGTCAAGTTGTTTATGGAACGTTGTATTCGACGGTACAATTTTGTACCTATACCCTAAACCCTAAAACCGATTTTACAAAAATCCTCACAAAATCGATGCAAATTGGCGACGATTTGGCAACGACTTGAACTAATCGTGGCTAAATCGTCGCAAACACTGAATGTCGCAAAATCGATGCAAAGTTGCGACGATTTGGCAACGATTTGTCATAAACCCTAAACCCTAAACCCTTTGCCCTAAACCCTAAACCCTAACATATTACCATCTCATTGTATTATGCATCTTTCAATGAAATTGATCGTGACTTTAGAGGATTGTCCGAAAATGAAAACTCAGTAATATCCACAAACTGAATCATTGTATTAATAATCTCTAACGTATACGCAAACTATATGTTTTACTTATTTTTCAATATCGATGAACTTATTGATAATTTCATGAATTTGGATTTACAGTAAACATGTCAAGTTGTTTATGGAACGTTGTATTCGACGGTACAATTTTGTACCTATACCCTAAACCCTAAAACCGATTTTACAAAAATCCTCACAAAATCGATGCAAATTGGCGACGATTTGGCAACGACTTGAACTAATCGTGGCTAAATCGTCGCAAACACTGAATGTAGCAAAATCGATGCAAAGTTGCGACGATTTGGCAACGATTTGTCATAAACCCTAAACCCTAAACCCTTTGCCCTAAACCCTAAACCCTAACATATTACCATCTCATTGTATTATGCATCTTTCAATGAAATTGATCGTGACTTTAGAGGATTGTCCGAAAATGAAAACTCAGTAATATCCACAAACTGAATCATTGTATTAATAATCTCTAACGTATACGCAAACTATATGTTTTACTTATTTTTCAATATCGATGAACTTATTGATAATTTCATGAATTTGGATTTACAGTAAACATGTCAAGTTGTTTATGGAACGTTGTATTCGACGGTACAATTTTGTACCTATACCCTAAACCCTAAAACCGATTTTACAAAAATCCTCACAAAATCGATGCAAATTGGCGACGATTTGGCAACGACTTGAACTAATCGTGGCTAAATCGTCGCAAACACTGAATGTCACAAAATCAATGCAAAATTGCGACGATTTGGCAACGATTTGTCCTAAAATATACCGCGTGTCGGTCAATTAACCTCCCGCGTGTATGAATGTCACAAAATCGTTGCAAAGTTAGCGACGAATTAGCTACGGTTGATTGACTCGATATAGCGACGACAAGTAATCTTAAATATACACGCGAGTTCCTTGCCAATTCATTTACAAACACCTCAAAAAAAAACTGATCATAACATCCTTGCGATTTCTTTCCGAAAAAAGGTAAATTTTGTTTTTTAATGTTTTTAATTAATTAGTATAGATAATTTTTTTTATATAGTAATTTTTTGCGAAAATAATTAGCAAACTGCCCGGATGTTTATAGATAGTAATTTTTTTTCATTATTATGCAGATGGGCCAACGTCGTGCACATTACGCTCAGTTTTTGAGAGAGATTGGTGATGCTTCGGGTACCGGGGTGCCCGTGTCTTCTGAGGCTACAGAGACGGATTTCGTCCCGGTGACGCAACCACAGAGTGCTCCGTCGCCTCCACTACCACCTCAGATTCCGCAATCTGGAGGCCATGCTCCGGCTCCATATGCACACATGACGGTTCATGATTTGCTTGCGCAGCCGGGCCGTCATAAGCTTAAAAGATTAGATCCGGATCATACTGACGGGTCGGAATGGTAATATATATAAATATATATTTTTTACATTTATTATTACATATTTATATTTATTTCTAACAATTCAAAATTTTACAATTTTTTGTTTCAGGTTTGGAGTTGAATCCAAAGTTGGACGCACCGTTTCCGACATCATCAAGTCTTATTTTATCGAGCCGCATACCAATTTTACCCAGCTTCCTCTACACGTCAAGGAGACATGGTTCAAGATGTTTGCGGTACGTATGGAAAACATATTTTTTCTCCCATAATTATTTTAATTAGATTTAAATATATATTTAATTTAATTTTATAAAATATGTAATTATTTTTGTTTCTCATGCAGCAAAAATATCACTGGGATCTTTCGATTCATGGCGAGGTTGAAATTTTATTTCTCGTGAGGGTGAAGTTTCGTATCCAAGACGTGGTTGGTGAGTGGAAGAAAGCATGGAAGAAGGATGGCGATGAAGCAAAGCCCCTGCACATGGATAAAGCCGTTTGGGACGGCTTGGTGCGGTATTGGATGGATCCGAAATCCATCGTAACTGCTGAGAAGTGTTCGGCTTCCCGCAACACCGTTGATTCGGACGGGAGACTCAAGGCTCTGCCTCATACAGCTGGGCAAACACCTTTTGCGGGTGTTCGTCTACAGATGGTAATTAAATTTATTTAAATTAATTAATTTATTTAATTTACTTCGTCAATAATATAGTTTTTTTCTTTAGGCCTCCGAAGACGGAGGTGTACTCCCTCCGATGACCAGGGTTTTTGAGCCGACGCACCGGAAGAAGGATGGTTCCTTTGTTTCCGAGACGGCCGAGCACATCTTCAATGAGGTGACTTACAAAGTCACCGAACGAGAGACACAGCTCTCTCAACAGCTATCTCCCGGTGGTTCGTCGGTCATGTCTGGAGGGTTGACCACACACGATATTGACCGGATCTTCGAGCAGGTATATAGAATAGTTAGTCCTTATTAATTTTTAGTTTTTGATTTATTAAAAATTTCTAAATGCAAAATTTAAATATAGGTTGCCCCTAAGAGGAAGGGGAAGGTTGTCGGGATGGGATCTATTCGAGATGTCTCAGCTGCTTCTTCATATGCTCCGCGACGCCGATCGCCAGAAGATGATCCAGTCGTGTTACGTGCCACGATTACGAGTCTTCAGGAGCGGGTTGAGACCGAGGCTACTCGGTCTCAGGCATATCAGGCGAAGATTGCGAGTCTTCAGCAGCGGGTTGAACTGGATGCTACGCAGAATGACGAACTCTTCGACATCTTGGCAACAGGGAACCCGACAATGCAGGCCATGCTACGGGAAAAGCGAAGACTCCGAGCAGAGGCAGATGCAGCGGCAGCGGCAGAGGCAGCGGCAGGCACATCCGGTTCGTCGAGACATCCCGAAGACGATGTGAATCTCGACGATTACGATATAGTTATTTAGATTTAGGATTTCGAATTCTAATTTTGGTTTTTGTTTTTGTAACAGATTATAATATTTTTTTTTAATAAAATATTATTATATATTATTTTTAAAATTTTTATTTTATAATTTCGAAATTAATAAAATTTTAAAAATAATAATAAAAATCATATATAGAATTGTCGGTGATTCGATGGTAATTCGTTGCTAATTAATCGTCATAAAATCGTGGCTAATTTACAACGATTATACGACGATTTATTCGCAACGATGTTGCGACGATTATTTAGCCACGATTTTAGAACGATTTATTAGCAACGATATTGCGACGATTATTTAGCCACGATTTTACGACGATTGCTTTGCAACGAATTAACGACGATAATTTTTTGCCATCGATTTTACAATGAAAGATTTCCCTTCGAATTAGCAACGATGTTACGACGTTTTCATATTCGTCGTAATTTCAATGTAATATTTACGACGAATTTACAACGGAAATTTAGCGACGATTTAGCGACGAATTTTTTTCCCTCGTAAATTTCCCGACGAATTTACGACGATTTGTGGTTTGCGACGATCAGTTAACAACGATCTCTTTTTCGTCGCAAATTCGATGCAAACTCTCTTTTGCAACGATTTTACAACGATATCGTTCGTTGCAAAAAGGGTGTTTTCTTGTAGTGCACATTCATCGTTTTTTCTGTGGTTTCCCTTCTTTGTCTACAATTAAAATGTTTAATTCCTTTTTAGATGTGACTCTAGATAGAGCCACATAGAGTTATCCGTGTGAAAACATTGGCCTGGGTAAAAAGATTACAACTTCATATAGTGATTGTCCTTGACTTTTATTGATTGTTATCGCAAAAGCAACATAAAATGACAACTGTCTTCTCCGCATTTTGAAAGTTAGTCTTGTATCAGATGGTGTTATCAACAATCTGGGAATAAGCAATTGAACACCAACCTTATCTCTGGTAATAAATATAGCTTCCACCATGAAATCAGTCATTTGTGTAATTTGAAGTCTAGTACCATTCATTAACCCTCATTTAGGATCAATGTTTCTTAACAACATCACAAGATAACCAATCTTCAATCGTAACCTATGGTTGGGTAATCCAGAGGTCTTGATGTTGTTAAACAAATTATGACTTAGAGCTTTATTATTACTTGCGCTTTTAATAGAAGGATCTATAGAATCAGAACTCATGTACATCATTTCCTCACCCTATGCAAAAAAAGTCAGTATACTATTTGTTAAACAACATAAGGAAAACTAAAAATAGTAAAATATAATGCACAAAAATTGAATATTTTACCATTGAGTTTATCCAGCATATGATCATTTATGGTATTAACATCTTCATTCGTAGGACATAGAATTGCTCTTTCCTGGAAATTTGTTGGCTCATTATTATCTTGTAAGGAAGATGTATCTCCATACACTTCTTTGTTGATTGCTTTGATTGGATCAATTACGTCAGTAATAAGAAACTCTTCTAGAATATCGATTAGAGCATCACCATCATTGGGTTATGCAATTTTCCCATCTCCAACATCTAATATCTAATCCGAGAAATCCTTAAGATCTTTTGCCTCTTGAACAGTCAAATTGTTTGAAAGTAGTCGCATGTTCTTAGTGAGTTTCAACACTTTGCAATGATCTCAAAGATATGATGAATTAAGTGCTGCCAGAACAATGTCAGCCCTAGAAGCTCCATTTATTACATGAAGAACCTGTCTGAAATCACCTCCAAACACAACAACTTTTACAGCAAAAGGTTTTTCCGATGGATTCCCAATAATATCATCTAGACTTCTATCTAATGACTCAAAACAATGCTTGCTCATCATGGGTGCCTCATCTCATATGATAAGATTTGCGGCCTTACTAACCCATAAAGATATGTTTCATGTTTCATTGAGCAAAATGAATTCTCATACGGATTTATAGGGATCACAAACCTGGAAATAACAGTCATGCCTCCTTGCAACAACAGAGAAGCAATACCGCTAGAGGCAACATTAAGCACAATATCTCATCATGATCTTATTGCAGCATATAGTATTGTCGAGAGAAATGTTTTTAAAGTTCCACCATATCCATACACAAAAAACACTCCACCTCTTTTTTCTCACACGTCTCCCATTATCTCATCATAAATTTTATTTTGTTCATCTGTCAGCTTTGCAATGTCTCTATCATGATTTGCTCTCAATTTTTCTCGGTCATAGCTTGTCTCATCAATTATTAAGACATTATCGTTCTCATTACCCTATCTACATGGCTGCAGCGTACTTTTAAATCGTGATAATGAACTCCCGTTACTTTTCATAATCTTCTCGATTTCTTGAAAAGCATATTTTTGTTTATCCTCGTCACTTAAGCTTTGTTCTGCAACATCAAAAAGAGGTTCAGTGTCATTATTGTAGAAAAACATAATATAATACTTTAATGGAAGTCACCATGTAAAAATAAAGATATACGTTCTAAACATGGTCTGTTTAAATGGCGTCTTTTGTTATGCTCAATGTCTTCTGACAGAAACTTCCAAGTATGGTTCCAAACCACTTATAGCTTAGATAAACTATCTGAAGTAAGCATGATAACAAAAAACTGCCGAAGAAAGCTTGTAGAACTTGAAAAACTTTTTCTTACTATATCATCAATATACTCATGGTCATCTTCTAGCAATCCTTGTGCATAACATGACTCTTTGTAGCTCTCGTAAACCACTTTATTGAAAGTTTTAATTTTATTAAAAGAGCGCGGACCTTTTACATAGTTCAGCAACACTGGCAAATAATATGTATCTTCTATCTTACGCGGTGCATAATTAATTCTTCCAACATTAAATACTTTTTTGTCTTTCTTTGAACATCTTCTTCTTTTTATCGAAAATAAACTTATTAAGAATTTGCTCATACGTGAGCTCTCTAGTTTATGAATTAACCATATTTAGCACAAACCAGGCTAAAAACATCGTATTTTCAATGAGTTTACGATTGATAATTATTTCTACACTGTCGTCACCCTTGAATACTATAATATGTTTCCTCGGTAGAGGGAAATAAAGCTTCTCAACCGGTGTAAATCGATAATGTATATGATATTTAAAAATTCTCCATGTAGCTTCAAAAACAGAGATATACCTGCAAATTGTAAAATTGTCACGTTTAGTAATGGAAACACAAAGACAGATGATTTGAAAAGAAAACGTTATGGTGAAGCCATTAAAAACCTACAGTCAAAGAAGTCTTTGATTATTTTTTTTTTGAATGTTTCCTTGGTCGTTTCCCGCATCGTTTTTCCACCTTTCTGAGGTGGTTTTACATTAACAGTTACACGATCTTTCCTTTTAGTAATGTACTTAAAGAAGTACTTAATAGAACCAGCTTGGTTGCATGATTCCACATTAATGTGAGCTTGGTAACGGATAGATAGTTTCTTGTTGTAAGGTATGACATATATGTTGCCACACTTAAAACCATTCTTCTCAAGCGTCTTCTGTAAACTGGATTCTTTGTTAATTGTAGTTTTGTCTGCATAAGCCTTTGGGTATAACTTAGAATATTCACCATTCTCCATGCATGGTGAATTCATGTTAGCAACCCCACAAGGTCGATGAATCATCATTTCCTTAATGACATCGTAAAGATCAAGTTCTTTTTCTTTGTCTGGAATTTTAGTAGAAATGAGTTTGTATATGTCGTTAGTTGTGGGAAACTTTGATGTTGAATCCATAAAAAGCATAACGTGAGCAAGTGGTATGCCTCATTTTTGAAACTCAATTGTATACATTGCTGCACATTTTAAAAACAAAACCAGAAAGTTAATTACAACATGTAGTTTAAACATAGAAAATGTAAAGACACTTGTAGAAAATATAACTTACACGATCTTGTAATTCCTAAAAGTTTATTCTTTGTTAAATCGTTCATCAAAGCATCAAGTTTCATCTTAAACATTTTGCAAATAATATATGGTCGATCCTCACTCTTTAAATTCCGCTTCTTTAGATATCTAGTGATCTCATGCCACTTTGCAGGAGTTAAAGAGAAGTTCTCAATAACTTTCCACTCTCCAACAGGAAGTTGTTTTCAACACATAAAACCCATGTTTTTTTTACATGAAGTATGAATTTTAACATCTTACAAAAGTAAAAGGAGAGTAGCTTTTTAGAAACATAATCAAATGATATGGAAAATTACACGTATTTATTTTGAAATTGAAGTCAGAACTTACAGTTTCATCGGCTAATATTAGCTCCAATGTTTCTCCAACTGTATTGTTTATTTGTTTTTAAGAATGCAAGACTTTCACATGGATTCACCGACTTGTTTTATAAAGTTTCACATCTTTAAGGTATGTGAATCCATTTGAAAAAACTATATTTTTTTAGAGATTTGAGATTACGTTTTTTTTAGTGGTGAATTGTTTACATTCATGCCGTCTTATTTATAATGATTTGAGATGTAAAATCTTGAGTGGAGATTTGAGATTAGATTTGAGTCAAGATTTGGTGAGATTAGATATGATTTGTAGATGTTGGAAGTTAAGTAAATCTTATCCAATTTTAGGGAATATTACGGACTATATTCTACGAATCTAGGATTGAATTTTCTCATAGAGATTTGGGAAGATTTGTTTGTAATTGTATAACAAATTTCATAAAAATATTAAGATTTGATAAGATTTACTTGGAAACATTAAACAATTTATTCAACCTTTGCCACGGTGCAGTAAATGAACCATACTATTGATTCAACAAACGATCGATTTACCTAGTGCTGGGCATAATAACCGAACCGAATGAAACCGAACCGAAACGAACTGAAATTAATGGTTCGGTTAGGTTATGGTTATTTCACAATAACCGAATAGTTTTTATTTTTGATATCTATTGGTTATGATAACCGAATCGTTATTAACCGATAACCAATGGGTATTCATGGATATCAAAAAAAAAAATTATGTTTATTTCCCCTAATTAATCGAAATAACCGAACCGAAATAACCAAAACTAACCGAAATTTAACCGAAATATTTCTGAAATTTAACCGAAATATTTTGAAATTTAACCGAAACTTAACTAAAATAACCGAAAATATTTGAAATTTAACCAAAATAACCGAAACCATTCGGTTAACCGAAAATAACCGAACATAACCGAAAACCGAAATAACCGAACCGAATATCCATATGCCCATCTCTAGATTTACCTTAATGATTATATCAGATGCGAATATTCATGAGATTGGATAATACTCCTTTTTCTTTTCATCTTTTGCTTTTAACGTCCAACGGCTGGTTGTAGTAATAACATTTTTTAAACTGAGAGATCGATTTTTTTTTTAATAACATTCATAATGTGGGCCCACATTATGACCGTTAGATATCCCCACCACTCTCTCCATCATTGACGCAGCAAACTCCGGCACAACACTTCCTCTAATCCAACGGTCCAAATATTCTTTTACTCTTTTTTTTTTCTTCTTTTTTAAAAATTCTAGTCAAATTGATAATTAGCATTAAGGTCCAGTTTAGCATGTCCAAAAAAACCTAGAAGAAATTAATGATTACTTGAGCAACAACAACAAAATGAATGAAGAGTATTTTTAGGATCGATTTTTTTTTTAATCAAATAAACTGATTGTTTCTTTTCCGATTATATAAGAGCCAATAAAAAACTCAGTTTGCTAGGACTATAATCTATTTAATCAAACAACATAATCACAATCCTCTTAAAACAAGATTGGATTATTATAATTAAAAACAGGAACTGAGCAGAAAAACGGATACTTTGAAAAGGCCGTTGAGATGTATAAAGTCACATTCACACCAGTATCGAAGAAAACAACAGTTTGATCACTCTCTGTCTTCTCTCTCACTTATTTCTTCTTCCCAAGTTTCTTGTCTTCTTCTTCTTCTGATGGCCGAAACCCTAGAACCCTCCGTCGTAGGGGAAATCGATACTTCGGCGCCATTCGAGTCAGTGAGAGAGGCCGCCACTCGGTTTGGCGGATTCGGTTTCTGGAAACCTTCTTCCCATTACATCCCCGAAGCTTCTTCTCAGGTCTCGCTCTCTCCCTCGATTCGTCTCATTACTGCTTTTGCTTGTCTGGCTGATTCTTTGCTTTGTTTACGAAGATCAAAGTAATTATTAGGAAATTTGGAATCATCAGCTCTTGCAAAATCTTGCGTTTATAGTTGTTTCTTGTGATGCGAAATTTCGAATTTTGGTGACAGAAGGATGTGGATGAAGCTAATATGGTGGCGAAAGCGAGTGAGTTGGAGAAGGAATTGATTGCGAAAGAAGGAGAAACTTTGAAGGTTTTGAAGTCGCTCGAGTCGATCAAAGCCATCGTTGAAGAGCTCAAATCAAAGCTGCAGCGAAAGGAAGAGAAAGAAAACTGCGACATGAATGTTTTAAAAGAAGCAAAGACGAATCTGTGCAAGACAACCCAAGATCTTGCTGCTATACGCGAGTCCGTTGAGCTACTGAACAAGAGATTGGAAGAGGAACGAGCTGCACTCGACAAGACACGAGAGAGACTAAACTCTGAGAATGCAGCAGAAATCTCCAAGGAGATCCAAAGATTGAGCTACGAGGCTAAGGTATTTAGTAAAACAGGAGACGATGTGCGTTCCGCGGTCGATAAAGCTGTGGCTGAGATCGAACAAACGAGAAACAAGATCAAAGCTGCTGAGATGCGTCTGGTCGCTGCTAGGAAGATGAAGGAAGCTGCTAGAGCTGCTGAAGCAGTTGCAATCGCTGAAATCAAGGCTGTTACCGGGAGAAGAAGAAGAAGAGGAAACGGTGAAGAGACGCTGCAGGAGGAGATTCTAGAGAAGATAGAAGAAACGGCCCGGGAAATTAGAAGCAGCCGGAGGACGCTCGAGGAAGGCCTGGAGAGAGTGAATACCGAGGAAGAAGAGGGGAAATGGCAGTGGTCAGAACATAGGAGGAGATCATCATACACGGCCAAGTACAAGAACAGGATTCTGATGGATGTAAATGGTCTGAATCTGATGATGAATGGCGACGGGACATCATCCTCAGTTGCTGTCTTGAAACCAACGATGTCGATTGGGCAAATACTGAGCAGGAAACTACTTCTTGCGGATGAGTCAGCAAGAAGTAGAGTGTCGTTGGGTCAGATTCTTGGAAAGACTAACAATGGAAGTGGTGAAGGGAAGGAAAAAGATAAAAAGTTCAATGGGAAGAGGAAGAGGTTCGGATTGGCCAAGTTATCTGTGATGTTGAACAAAGAGAGCAAGAATAAGAAGAAGAAGATAGCTTTGAACCTGAAGTGATGAGTGAGTGATTGAACCTTATCCTAGGAGTTGTTAAGTGTTTTGTGTACTGTCTTTATTATATGCTAAGTAATTGATTTGTTATCTATATGTATTGCTAATTTGTAAAATGTGGTGTGATTTGTTTTTCAAATGGAACTACTCATAACAGGATTCAGTTTCTTGGTTTTTGGAACTCTTTGTGAAATTGTTTTTTTCTTTTTTCCTGCCTTTGTTTCTAATCTGATTAATGAAAATTTTGTAACCACAAATCTCTATAATACTATTTATTTAAGAATATTTTTTTAAAAATAAACTTTGTTTTGTAAGTTATTACATGAAATGAAATGCCATTACAAATAAAAAAAAATAATTAAAATAGAAAATGATATAATTGTCTTGTAAAATTATTGATGTAAATATGAAAAATATTTATTTCCCATTAAAAATATATTTACTATTTAGTTTTTTTTTTAATTATTATGATATTATTAAATAATAATAATTTCATACATATTCAAAGAAAATATATTCGAGATCTTGTAATATTTTTAAATATAATTATTCTATTTTATTTAAATATCAAAAAAAAAGTTTTAAAAAATATTTTACTAATTTTATAAAGAGTTAAACACGAGAAATTTTATTTTTTAAGAGTTTGTGAACTGACCACAAAAATCATAGTCATTAAGCGTGCATATTAAAGTTACGGGTTAGTCCGAATAATATTTTAGTTCATTACAAAATAGATTAAATAAATATGTTAGTATGGGTTGATTCTATATATAATCATTAGTTATATATATTATAAAATTTATATAAATTTTTAAAAAAAAAAAAATTCAAAACAATTTTTATAAAAAAAAATAATTCGGGCAATATAGTTAGGCAGGATTGAATTATATTGGATTTCATTATAATAGTTGCGTTGCGGCATATTCGAATATAAGCCACCAGTTGATGCTGACGTGGCCGGATAATTGCTTGTGCTTTGAGAAAACCTCTCATTTGACTTTGGATTTATCATACGCAATTCGACGGATCTGGTAGTGATTGATATCATCATCTTCTTCTTCTTCTTCTTCTTCTTCTTCTTCTTCTCTCAAGCCAGATTCTACGAACCATTTGCTCGATTTTTTTTCTGAAAAATAGGTAAAAACTATCTCTTAGATTTTCGGTTTATTCTTCTTACCTTCTTGACTCTAATCCGGCGTAGAGATTCTCATGTCTTAGTTGAATCTTGTAACCTTGTGATGTTATTTTCTTTAGCAGGAATCAATGGGACCCAAAGCTGGAACGTTGGTTATTTTCTTGCTGGGTTTGACCTTGCTTTCTGACGCTAGATCTTTCTTTGACTCCACCCTCTCAGGTACCAATTTCTCGGTGAAAAATATCATCTTTCTACTCATTCTTGATTGATTCTATAAAAGCTTTGCACTTTAGAATCCAATTTTTTATGAAATAGTTAGCTTCAATGGCTGGAGATGAAAATTGGGTAGTTGAAAATTTCACCACCCAATTTATTCCCTAAGCGAATGGCTCAGTTATAGTCTAATAAAAGGCTCCTTTTGGCTTAAAATTTCAAGACTTTTCTTTTGCCCTTTGTGCAGAGGAAGTTTCCAAGAAAGAAAACGTTTGCACTCTGTGTGAGGAATATGTTACCGTTGCTCTCAGCTATCTTGAGAAAAATGAAACACAAGCCCAGATAGTCGAGGATCTTCATGATCGGTGTTCCCAAATGCGCGGATTTTCGCAGCAGGTTGATCAACTTTTGCATTTCTCTCTCTCTGTGGGTTAATATATAATAGCAACTGTGTTGAATTGAATGATGATATGTTTTTTTGTTGCAGTGCATAACTCTGGTTGACTACTATCTCCCTCTTTTCTTCATACAACTGGAATCGTTTCAACCTGAAGATTTCTGCAAGAGGATGAATCTTTGTGACAAAGTGGTAGCTCTTGTAGAAGAAGCCCGTCAAGACACTTGCGGTGTATGCCACAGGACTGTTTCAGAGATTCTCATCAAACTACAAGATCCTGACACACAGGTTAGTAGTAACTCTAATAAGATGACAATATCTGTGCATTCTGTGTCACAGACTCATAGCACCCCGCTTTAGTCATAATCTGATCATATTCCTAAGAGCACCCACAATCACAGTCCAAGCTGCTACGCCCTCGTGTTATTTGTTCTCGAAGACTACTCTTTAGCAGTTTAACTATCACGGGTTATATGTGTAGATGATCCTCGTGTAGACTTTTTCTTTTTCTTAGAATGCTTAGGCGTTTCATATACTGATTTTGTTTTCCCTGGCCTTGATTATCCAGCTGGATATAGTTGAGCTGCTTCTCAAGGGATGCAAATCGTTCAAGAACTACGAGAAGAAGGTTAGAATATTTAAGAAGTCAAAATTTATGACACGGCTTACACATGTTTACCATATGCTCATTTCTTTCTGATTTTGCTGTTGTTGTTCTCTTCAAACTTGTGCAACGCAACTTCATGATCGTAGTAGTTAGCTTTGGCTTTTCTCAACTTACCATGTTGTGTCTATTACAGTGCAAGAAGTTGGTTTTCGAGTATGGACCTCTGATCCTCGTTAATGCAGAGGAATTCCTAGTGAAAAACGATATCTGTACACTCTTAGGCGCATGTCCGGCCAAGAAAACAGTTCTTATGCAGACCGGGATGGCGGATTCTTGAATGTTAAAACGATGGTCTAAGTAGGAACAGGAGCTGCTGTGTATTGTTCATAAGAATTGTTGCAGACTTTGTGAAACTGTCTGTGTGTGTATGGATTTAGGACACACTCCGTAAACGTTTCTTTGCGTTTGTGTAAATAATGATCGCTACAATTATTGTACCTCTATCATCCCATGATCTTGTTCAGTATCAACATGATAAGATAGTCAAAATGATTGTATTCTATTTTATTACTTTTCAGGTTCGTTTGTGTTATTAATTTTCTCATCGGTGATGTTTCTGATTCATTTTGGCAAGTATCCTCTTTTTTTTGGCAAGTATCCTTTGATAAGGAAGTCTGTGTTGTAGTATTAGGACTAAAAGACGTCTTCCTTTTAGTCTTCTAGAGGGTTTAGACCCAAAAAATAAATTAGTATACACACCGAAACAATTCACAATATTTGGTTTCTCACATTGTATCAGAATTTGATTTTTTTTTTTTTTTCTGTGATTTTAGATTTGTCACAGAATTAAAATGGATTTTCACAGAAATACATTAAATTGCTTATTTTTAATTCTAAATTAAATGAAATAAATTTTACAACTTAGTACTATTTACTATTTAACAAACACATGGATGTATTCAATCTAATATTTGAAAAGATTTAGAAGGATTTGAGTGAATTAGATAATTTGTTATGATTTGTTTTTAAATTTTTATAAAATCTCATCTAAAACTATAAGATTTGAATTTTTATATTTTTAACTAAGAAAATCTACCAAAACATATTCAAATCACTAAAAGTTTCATAAAATCCACTACTTAGAATATTTCAGGTTCATTTACAAATTATACAGTTCAATGAGATTTTATAAAACTTTTTAAAATTCATGTTTAAATAACATAATATTTGTGATTTTAATACAAATTATTTCAAATATTAGATTGAATACACCTTAAATGTTTACCGAATGATTTGTGTATGTATATAATTATATACAAGTTTATTGTTTCTACAAAAAATTACTAGTGTGTGTGCACGATTGGTACTAGGACTGACGTGGCCAAAAGTGTCAAGATTTGACCAATTCAGGATATAATCTTTTTTTTTGTCTGAACATAGAAAATAATATTTCTTATAAAAAAAAATAGAATAGAATCTAGGTTAGTGAGATTGGAATAACTATTATTTGTATGACATGTTAATAAATCATTAAAACGGTCGAAATGACTTTATAGCCGTTGGTCATGTTTTTCTCGCTTGCCGTTTTGTTGGCGCAGGCCAAGAAGTAAAACTAGCCGTTGCAATAAACATAAACTAAACTCTTTTCTTTGTCTTTCTCCTCCGTCACTCCAACCATAATTACTCTTGGCTACAACACTCACTCACATTTTCCTTTCCTATCTCACTAGAAATCAAACTTCTCTCTCTCTATCTCTCTTGCTTTGTTGTCCTCCAAAAACAGACGAATAAGAACACAACAAAGAACTGAAACTCCTGCTTTTCTTCATCTTTCTTCTTTTTTTTTTTTCTATTTTTCTATTTTGTTTCTTTCTTTTGAAATGAATCAGCTATACAGAAGCCCATTTCGGATTTTTGAAATTAGTTTCAATTTTTGCACGAGTCTCCTCTTGTGTCTCTCACTCTTGTCTTCTCAAGCTGTTGCAGGTGGTGGTGGTCGTCACTCCTGGGATGGAATCGTGGTGACTCAGGCGAACTATCAGGCACTCCAAGCAATCAAACACGAACTCATTGACTTCACCGGAGTTCTCAAAAGCTGGAATGACTCTGCCTCCACCAGTGTTTGCTCTGGCGGCTGGGCTGGAATCAGATGCCTCCGAGGCCAAGTGGTTGCCATTCAGCTCCCTTGGAAGGGACTCGGCGGCACTATCTCCGAGAAGATCGGACAGCTTCAAAATCTCAGAAAACTTAGCCTCCACGACAACGTCATCGACGGTTCCGTTCCCCGTTCCCTCGGCTACCTCCGGAGCCTCCGTGGAGTCCATCTCTTCAACAACCGCCTCTCGGGTTCGGTCCCAGCCTCACTCGGCAACTGCCCTCTTCTCCAGAATCTTGACCTTAGCAATAACCAGATATCTGGAACCATCCCGGCTAGCCTTGCTGAGTCCACCAGGCTCTATAGGCTCAATCTCAGCTTCAATTTGCTTTCCGGTCCCCTTCCAGTCAGTGTTGCCAGATCATATACCCTGACTTTTCTTGACCTTCAGCATAACAACCTCTCTGGTCCCATACCCGACTTTTCGGTTAATGGCTCTCACCCTCTCAAAAAGTTGAATCTTGACCACAATCTCTTCTCTGGAGCTGTTCCCTTGTCTCTCTGCAAGCAGAGTTTGTTGGAAGAGGTTTCTTTAAGCCATAACCAGCTCTTGGGTTCAATTCCCGGGGAATTCGGAGCTCTTCCACACCTCCAGAGCCTTGATTTTTCATACAATTCAATTAACGGAACCATCCCAGACAGCTTCTCCAACCTTTCATCTTTAGTTTCACTAAACCTCGAAAGCAACCACCTCAAAGGCCCAATCCCAGATGCCATCGATAGACTGCACAACCTGACAGTGCTTAACCTCAAGAGAAACAAGATCAATGGTCCTATCCCAGAGAGAATAGGGAACATATCTGGAATCAGACAGCTTGATCTGTCTGAAAACAACTTCACGGGTCTGATCCCGTCCTCTCTAGTCAACCTGGCGAATCTTTCTTCATTCAACGTCTCCTTCAACACGCTCTCGGGTCCTGTTCCGGCTATTCTCTCCAGAAAGTTCAACTCAAGCTCTTTCGTGGGAAACATTCAGCTCTGTGGCTACAGTTCCTCGACTCCATGTGCTTCTCCTAAACCTCATCACCCTCTCACCCTTTCACCTACCTCATCACAAGAACCAAGAAAACACCACAGAAAACTCTCGGTGAAGGATATAATTCTAATCGCCATTGGAGCTCTTCTAGCCATTCTGCTTTTGTTATGCTGCATATTACTCTGCTGCCTGATCAAGAAACGTGCCGCCTTGAAACAAAAAGATGGCAAAGACAAGACCTCTGAGAAGACATCATCTGCAGCTGCTGCAGCAACAGCATCAGCAGGAGGTGAGATGGGAGGAAAGCTAGTCCATTTCGATGGTCCGTTTGTGTTCACTGCCGATGATCTGCTCTGTGCCACGGCTGAGATCATGGGGAAAAGTACTTATGGTACAGCATACAAGGCGACCTTGGAGGACGGAAACGAGGTCGCTGTGAAGCGGCTGAGAGAGAAAACAACCAAAGGGGTCAAAGAGTTTGAAGGAGAGGTCACGGCTTTGGGCAAGATTCGACACACGAATCTTCTTGCACTAAGAGCTTACTACTTAGGACCCAAAGGAGAGAAGCTCCTCGTCTTTGATTACATGTCTAAGGGTAGTCTCTCTGCGTTTCTTCACGGTAAGCAAAACAAAAACCCTAATTTGGATTTTGATTGAGATTTGGACATTTTCGTGATTTTGAATTTGGGGATTGAAATCAACAGCTCGAGGACCAGAAACCCTAATTCCATGGGAAACAAGGATGAAGGTAGCAAAAGGGATCGCTCGCGGTTTGGCTCACCTTCACAGCAACGAGAACATGATCCACGAGAATCTCACGGCCAGCAATATTCTCCTCGACGAGCAGACCAACGCCCACATCGCCGATTACGGTCTCTCGAGGCTCATGACAGCCGCCGCCGCCACAAACGTGATCGCAACCGCCGGAACGCTGGGGTACCGAGCGCCGGAGTTCTCAAAGATCAAGAACGCAAGCACAAAGACCGACGTATACAGCTTAGGGATCATCATATTGGAGCTATTGACGGGGAAATCTCCCGGAGAGCCGACGAACGGGATGGATTTGCCTCAGTGGGTAGCGTCGATTGTGAAGGAAGAGTGGACCAATGAAGTGTTCGACTTGGAGCTGATGAGAGAGACACAAACCGTCGGAGACGAGCTTTTGAATACTCTGAAATTGGCGTTACATTGTGTTGATCCGTCGCCAGCGGCGAGGCCAGAAGCAATACAGGTGGTGAATCAGCTGGAGGAGATCAGGCCGGAGCCTGAGGCCGAGATTGGATCCGGCGGTGATGGAGCCAAAGATCCACAGTCAAATGAAGAGGAGGATTGAAGGAAAATTTTCAGTTGAGAATAAAGAAGAAGGCATACTTATAAAACACATTTATATTTCATTATTCTTTGATTCAAGTAATTTGTAGATACAATTTGTTATCAGAAGTTTGTGTTAGTAATGTAATGTAATTCGATTATCCATTCTTTTTGGTTATGTGATGACTTATAAAACACATTTATATTTCATTATTCTTTGATTCAAGTAATTTGTAGATACAATTTGTTATCAGAAGTTTGTGTTAGTAATGTAATGTAATTCGATTATCCATTCTTTTTGGTTATGTGATGAATTTAAACTATTTTATTAAGATGGTTGGTAGAAGAGAGAAAGAAAATCACAGGTTCCAGCCTCGGCTGAAACTACTCTTAGAAATTAACACTTGTTTGTCGGATCAGTTGGTTTTTGGATTTCGGTGCGAAGTTGGACAAAATAACTGGAATCTGAACCGAACTGAAATATTCGAATTGGAACCAAACCGAAATTGTCAAAATACCAATTAGATCCTACACATTGATACCCATAGGTATTAGATAGAACCGGAACCAAACCGAAAATATTTCGGGTACTCGAATATCCGAAATATAATTATATCTCCAAAAATATTAAATATATATCAGGTTTTTGAGTATATTTTTGTTTTCGGATATATTTTCGGATATAATTTCGGGTTTTCAAATATATATTTGGTATTTCAGATATATTTTCCTTAAATTTTTTTCAGGTTTTCGGGTAAAATTTCGGGTTTTCAGATTTTCGGATATATTTTAGGCATTTCGGTAAAAAATACCTAGAACCGAACCGGAACCGGAACCGATTAAGATCCGAATGGTTCATGTATATTCCGGTTCCTAAATCTTTCTATCCGAAATAACCGGAACTGAATCGAAACCGAACCAAAATCATTTCGGTATCTATATGGAACATAAACCTCTCTACCCGAAATATCTGGAACCGAACCGGAACCGAAAATGGCCAGGCCTAGTCCAAATGTTTCACATGATGTCCAGTAGTACCTAACGAGCTGGCTCATCTCGGGATTAGTAGACACTCATGGGTCGTAGACCCAAGCTAGGATAGGCCAACAAGCATGATGCCAAGTTCTGGCATTTCCGGGTTCCGTTGACCCAGATTACCCTAATTATAAAAAAAAAAATGAGAAAGAAAATAATAATTAAAGAGATCTCATAAACACACAAAAATATTTTTTCAAGATCTCCCGAAACATTTGTCACACTCTTGTCTCTCTGGTCTCTAATAATCATCCAAAACACCAACAAATTGGATTACTGATAAAATGATGGGACAACTTTAGAGTTTGAGGCAAGAGAGCCAACCACGACGTCGAGGCTCGGTGTTGCTGGATTCTTGGTCATCTGACTCATCGTTCTCTTTTGGTTGTTCGTCGTCTCTGTTTTGGTGTAAAGCAGTTGAATGAGAACGGAACATCTCCCATAGTAATTTTAGGTCCTGGGGTCTCGAACCTCCAGACACTGTCTTGTTCCAAACGTTCTCTAGATCATCATGTTTCACTGCAATATATTAAGAAAATCCATTATTAAATCCCATATATATTAAAATATGGGTAATTGATTAAAATAGCACACTTTTAAATTTTTATTCCAAACTTAACATTATTATTTGAAAATGACAATAATAGTACAAAATTTTAATAATAATAGCACAAATTTAATATTAAAATGATTTATAATTATTTTATAATGGGAAAAACTAAACCCTAAATTATAAATAGTGAATGAAAACATAATATTTTATTTTATTTTAAATTTATTTTGGATAAACAAGTATTTTTACATAATTATATATACTATTTTTAAAATTTTAAATTTATGGTGCTAGTTTTGAAAAACAAAATTACGTTCTTTTAGGGTAACAAAAAAGCGCTAAAAGATTGGAAATTGATGTATATTCATTTACTAATTTTTTTTATTCTATCGTGATAAATGACACAGTAATTTAAGAAAATGACAATATAAACTAGGCATGGACATTCGGATACCCGTTCGGGTCGGTTCTTTCGGGTTTCGAGTACCCAAAATTTGGAAGCAAAAAATACTTTCACGGTAAAAACGCGAAATCACTTTTTTGGCGGAAAAACGTAGAATCATGTTTTTGGAGGGAAAACATGTAATCATATTTTTGGCGGAAAAATGTGAAATCACGTTTTTGGCGTGAAAACGCAGTATCACGTTTTTGGCGGAAAAACACGGAATAACGTTTTTGGGCAGAAAATGCGGAATCGCGTTTTTGGCAGGAAAATACGGAATCACTTTTTGGCGGAAAAATGATGGATTGTTGCTTTTTGAGAAAAAAAATAAAAAAACGCAAAATCAATTTTTGGCGTAAAATGATAGATTGTTGCTTTTTTGAAGAAAAAAAAATGATGGTATGATAGGTAATATTGCTATGATGTCATGATAATAGATCCAATGGATCACTTATTTGACCCATAACCCATTACAAATTGACCCATTTTACCCATGACTCATTTGACACATGACCCATTTGACCCATCAACCCATTATGATCAAAAAATTTGACCCATTAAAATTATAAATTATAGATCAAATTGGGTCAACCCATGACCCATTTTGACACCCGTAATTTCACCCTAACTTTGATCGATATATTTTTGTTATTTTCTACTACCAATCTAAGCACTTGTCATCTACCTAAATAAATATATGTATTTTTGTCAATTACTTAATTAACTTTAAATGATATATCATTTAAAGAGTTTATACGTTTTGAAAGCATGATTCTATATTAGATGGATCTTTTGAAGTTATTTGTTTAGTTTGAATTTGAATGAATTTCTTACCCCTACATGTATTCTATATTATGTTAATTTCTTAACGTTATTTGCTTACTTTAAGTTTTCGTCAATTAGCAATTATAGAAATATATGGATTCAGTTCTATAGATGCCTGAATTATCCAATGGGTAAGGTTATTTTGTTTATGCTCTTTAAACCGGGTAGTGCATATGCGTTACCCGGTATGTTAAGCACTTGTGACTGAGTGAGTAGTCAGATGGCTAGGAATCAAAACGGATCCCTCAAACAAGTTTCTCATTCCCTGATCAGGATCCAGATCAAGTAAGTCGTCCTTACTTTTAGGATTCTTGGAGTACTCAAAATTAAGAAATTATAACTCTCTTACGTGTAAACTTCGTAAAATTCAAATCAATACAATAAAAACACAATGAGTCTCTCCAGCAGTGACACATCAGTTTTTATGTGTTATGTGAGATTGACACATCATTAAAAAAATCAGCCAATTAAAACATTTTATTTAATACATCTCACCATGTTTGCTTTCTGGCTTCTCTTTAGGATCTTTAAGCTTGTTTATTATATAATTCTAAATTTCCATGTTTCTTTATATGTTACTAGATTCCTCTCTCTCGCCACAACTTTAAAGCTCTCTCACTCCTTGCTTTTTTTTTTTTAATTTGCTCTCTAGATTCAGTTTTTTTGGATACGGGAATCATGAGATTAATATTTGAGAAGAAAGCATGTAATGATTAGGGTTTCCAAATTTTGGGGATATAAAAGTGGCAACATTTTGTTTCGAATCTAAACCATATTCCACAGGGATCTCATACAACATTCCTCTCTTGCGTTTCTGTCAGATCCGTCTTCGAGTCGAGAAATTTTAAGTCCCCTCCTTTCATCAATTGATATGCGGATTTGAGCTTGCTCAGCCTCTTTGATTCCCAATTTTCATCAATGCTTCTCGACATTCGCTCGCCGATTCTGATGGATTCAAATAAGGTTGTGATTCTCGACATTCGCTCGCCGACAGTGCCTGTTGCGGAGCTCGAACGGGACCAGGCTAGCGTCAACGCCATAGCTTGGGCTCCACAGAGGTGCAAGCACATCTGCTCGGCTGGTGATGACACACATGCTCTCATTTGGGAGCTCCCGACTGTATCTTGACCTAACGGTATTGATCCCATGTCCGTTTACTCAGCCGGCTCGGAGATAAACCAGTTGCAGTGGTCTCCTTCACAGCCTGATTGGATTGGCATCGCTTTCTCTAAAAAAATGCAGCTCCTTAGAGTTTGAAGTTAGAGTTTTTGCATCGTTTAAATATGATATCACCTTTGGAAGCGTTGATTGTTGGTTTGGTCTATCTGTAATTTGCTTTCCTTTTCTTATATCGAACATCTGCTTGTGTCCCCTGAAATGGATGAAACATTGATCATTTTCTCCGTTCTTCTGTTTGGTTATATTATTTTTTTGTAATAATTCTTTTTGGTTATATTGTTATACTGTTGTTTCACAGACTGACAGACAGTAGTTTAGTTTTATTCATGCTTGCTTCAGATTAGATAGTACGCTTCAAAGCTCCTATTGAATTCTTTTGTTTTGGTTCAGTATCTCAGTAGATTCGGTCCTTTCTACTCTTTATGCCCTGTAATATTTAAGCATCTCCTGATTTGGATTGTTAAAACAAAAAAAACATGTCCTGGTTTGGGTTGTCTATATTCATGCAGGGGTCAAAATGGAAGGAGAAAACAGAAAAACTGGAAATAGAGCTACAGCAATGTTACAACTTACAAAGCGCATCTATCTTTCCCGGATACATAATCTCAAGCAACATTGCTAAATATGTAGTTTCTCAGAATTCATGGCAAAAGCTTAGGGTCCGACACTTTCTCATCTTCTTACTATCCTCTCCATCTCTTACTATTATGAACATTTTTTTAAATGTGTTAAAACATTTTTTGACATCATAGCAATAATTATGCTTTAGATAAGAGAAAAACATATATTTTCGATGCAAGAGTGGCACCATAAGCGAAAAGGTATTTTGTAAATGGGTTATTCTTGGCCAAAAAAAACACAATAATAATTGAGCTTCACACATTTATTTTAAAACATAATACTCTAATATATAATTTTTCTTCACTTGCTAAAAGAATAGATGTAATATTTTTTCTTCAAATAGTAATGTCTTATTATTTTTTAGATCAATATATGATGTGAATAATTTTCAAGACAAGTTGCGACCATAGACAAAACCTATAAGTTGAGTGAAAGAGAGAAAGATGGACATGCATATATAAGCAATTAAGATTATTCTTTCTTTTTTCTTTTTATAGCTTTGCCTTCGTTTTTGGTTTCTGATGAGAAGCACGCGACTAAATGATTATAATAAAATACAAAAATCAAACTATTAAGTTAGGCTACATAAAACATAAGAAAGTATGTTTAGTAACATGAGTTCATGAATTTGTCTTAAACTATGGTTGGTGGTGTGTTACTCGAATTTGTCAAAAAATAACATAAAATTCAAGAAAATAATGATTTTATAAAAATTTACTTAATATAAACAAATAAATAACTTAACTTAATACAAATTATATTCATCTAACTTCACGATTAATAACGAAGCATAGAGATCATTAGAAAAAAACTCATCAAACGATTAAAAAATCACTAAAAACTAAAAAAAAATCAGTAAAGGTTAAAAGAAGATCTAACACGATGATTCCTAATTTACAAATTTCATATAATTCATGTTCCTAAGCTAGAGTTACCATATAATTTTTTATATTGAGTAAACAATTTGTAAGCTTTATTTCTTATCAAAATAACATGAATCTAACATATAAAACCACGTTGTATTACGACATCCCGCGGCGTAGCGCGGGTTTCTACCTAGTTTAAAAAGAAAAACAGGCCAACTAAATCGCAATCATTGGAAAGATAAAAACTATCAAGCAGTAGGTACAAAACTCTGTAAATAACAATATTCACTCTCCCCTTTTCACGTGACTGAGGATTCGTTTGCCGACCAATTGTCACAAAGAACAAGAAAGATAGGTGAAAAGATTTGAAATCGTACTAACCTGACTCAACAGATCATTCACTCTACCTAGTATAATAGGGTAAGTATTCTCTATAGAACGACCAGGGATTTGATTCCACTTTTACTACAAACTTCTATCTTTCTTTTTTTTCATCTTACACCATCAACTAAATAGAGTTTTGTTAGTATGGCAAAAAGTCCGGAGGGACATACCATACTGACTCGTCGTGATTTATGTGGGAGAACAAGATACAACGTGCTCGTGCTTTCTTTGTGAGTTCATCGACACAGACATTTTGACTACGAGGTAAATAAGATAAATTAAAAGTTTCAAAATATGCTCTAAGATCATACACATCATTTAATTATGTTCTGAAGGTTTGTCAATCCGTTGGATTATCGATCATCTTTATCAGGTCCGAACAATTCGTCTCGACCCTAACCGGTAAAATTATCTTCTCTCTTAGGCATGACGATGCCCATAATAGATCGTCTAGCTCCGTGTGTAGTGCCGAGAGGCTTCTACGACACCCTTGCATACCGATGGTAAATTGTCTCATGTGGTCCCTTAAGCACCACCCTAATCCACTATCCGGCCCATGATCGATCCAAGAGGTATCGATCTGGCATGTTGGAGTTTTGGGTGGGGGCGATATCCGGATATCCTGTTGTTGTGGATCATTCTCCTCCCCGACGCACTCCTTCAAATTAGCGATTCTCCAACTTTCTGCTTCTAGCGTAGCAATTTGGAGCGTAACTGCTGGTGTTATTTCCTTTCCATTAAAAACTTTGTCATTTCTCGCTTTCCAAATATACCAAATTATCTAGGGGTATATGTCTCTAGTTGGATCAGGTATGTCCATTTCTTTCGTCCTCCAAAATAGAAAATCCATATTTCGGACAAACTTATATCTTTTTACTTCTGACTTTTCTTTGACCTCGATTCGATTTTCATGCCCTTACTCATTAAAAAATACAATGTTTTATTATGTTTGATCGGAAATGGCCTAGGGGGCTATATCCAGATATCCTGCTATTGTAGATCATTCTCCTCCCCGACGCACTCCTTCAGATTAGCGATTCTCCAACTTTCTTCTTCAAGCATAGCAATTTGGAGCGTAACTGCTGGTGTTATTTCCTAAATTCCATTAAAAACATCGTCATTTATCGCCTTCCAAATATACCAAATGATCTAGGGGTATATGTCTCTAGTTGGATCGGGTATATCCATTTCTTTCGTCCTCCAAAATAGAAAATCCATATTTCGGACAAACTTATATCTTTTTACTTCTGATTTTTCTTTGACCTCGATTCGATTTTTATGCCCTTACTCATTCAAAAAAATACATTGTTTTATTATGTTTTATCGGAAATGGCCTAGGGGGCGATATCCGGATATCCTGCTGTTGTGGATCATTCTCCTCCCCGACGCACTCCTTCAGATTAGCGATTCTCCAACTTTCTGTTTCTAGCGTAACAATTTGGAGCGTAACTGATGGTGTTAATTCCTTTCCTTTAAAAAACTTGTCAATTCTCTCCTTCCAAATATACCCAATGATCCAAGGGTATATGTCTCTAGTTGGATCTGGTAGATCCATTTCTTTCGTCCTCTAAAATAGAAAATCCATATTTCGAACAAACTTCTATCTTTTTACTTCTGACTTTTCTTTGACCTCGATTCAATTTTCATCCCCTTACTAATTCTAAAAAATACACTGTTTTATTATGTTTGATCTGAAATGGCCTAGAATATAGTAGAGCATGTCGCACCTCTTTTTCTTTAGACTCGATGTCATGCGAACACATTTTCCTTCCCCTTTCTTTTATTTTTATGGTTTACTATTTTGTTACTGACTTGATCGTCAACGAGTCTCTGAAAACCACCTAGCTGATATGAATACATCAATTTATCGTAGCAATGACGTCTAATCTCATATGTGATACCACACATGAACCTGTTGAGGTCATTGGAGTAGAATGTGCCATTAACGGAAATCATAAAAATAATAAGAGATCAAAGTGAAAAAAGAAGATCAGAATATTTAGTGAATTTATTGTTCTATACATATAACATATTAACTATGTATATTGACTTAAAGTATAGGAAATCTAATTTTGCATAAGAGCAATCCCAAAAGATTTTATATCTTTTTGGCTCTTCATTTTAAATCGCATTCATGTCCAAGACATATTACTCAAATCTAATCTTGTTTGGTATGTGGTTTGGAATAGAAAAAAGATGAGTCTCCTCCGACTAGGCCTCCTCTTGAATGGTGTTGTTCAGCTCTTTCTTGGATCCATCCAACTTGCCCCGAAGAATCGTTTTTCACATTCCATTGGTTAACCTCTCTGGCGTCTTCAGAACCTCCCAACGGCGATTCTTCTGATTTCGATTCCACCATATCCGATGGTAAAATCTAATTCCACTCTGGATGTGGTTTTCTCCAGTGAAACTGGAGCCTCCTATCAAACCCGGTTTTAAGTACGTGTTCACAGTGCATTTGCATATGGCCCAATTAAAATTTATCAATTTTTTTTAGTTTTTAGAGCCCAAATATTTTTAGAAAATTATAAAACAAGGCCCAAATTTATAAAAATATTATATATATAATTATTTTGAATTTTTGTTTGGGCTCGGCACAGGGCCCGATTTAACATTGAGCCGGGCCTGCCTCCTACACCACCTATCTTTCAAGATCTGCCCAAATCCTCCTCCATCTCAGATCTCCACCGTCTCACTCGGTGTATCACTCGCTGTCCCACCTACTCCCTCGCTACAGATCCTCTTCACCGGCTCCCTTTCAGCTCCGGCATGAGAACCTTCACGGCGCTTCTACCGGTGGCTCTCCGACAAAACTTCTTCCTTTATCTTCCATCCTTCTGATTTGCTCATCCACGCTTGATATTGGAAAAGTGGGCCTGGCCCAAGTTTGTCTCTTAATGGGCCTTTATATTGGCTCGTTAAACCACACGGTTCGTAACCCGTATGGCCTTATCTAGCGGTTCGTTAGATCCGCTTGTAGCTGTTGGATAATTTTAAAATCCTCCTTATTGGAAAGATCTTTCTCTACAACTTCCTCCTCATGGGAGAGATCAATTTCATAATATCACATTCGAAACTCAAACAGGACCGAGAGATGAAGATCAACTTCAAATTGATCATTTAACCCTTTCGAATGAGTTTCCGGTTATTATCTACAATCTTATCCCCTAATTTGTATCATATTTTGAATTTCAATTATATATTAAGTTCGAACATGTGAGAAACAGACTCTTTGACAAAAAGCTTCCGGTTTCATTATGTTGTAACCGCGCGTTAAAATTAATATTAGTATAGCTTGCAAAAACAAAAATCACTCTTAAATTTAAATCATAAACTCTAGATTTCAAACCGCCAAATCTTAAAAATTAAACCATAAGACTTTAAAATTAAACTCTAATACTAAATAATAACCCCTAAAACCAAAAAAAAAATGATCCCTAATGCTTAATCAAACTGATTTGTTCCTTTAATTTTTTTTTTTCATTCAATTATCCTATCTTATATATATGAATAGGTTGACTCTTACATTTTTACTATTTTGTCTAAATAAACTTTATATGATTTGTATGAGTACCTTCAGGCAGGTGACTTATGCCACGTTTGCTTGTTCCAGCAACGGAGTTTGACTCCAAAGTTTCATTGGATCCTGATAACAAAAAAAATCATTTACGATTTACATATTTTTTAAATCAATTTGTTAATGATAGATTTTAAAAAATTTAGTTGTTCATCAAATAAAATAAAAAAAATCATGAAAGACACCCACAAAAAGACAAAGTATAAGTGTTAATGTCATGAACAAAATAAGAAAAATACCTAGTATCAATGTATCTTTTTCTTGATTTTTCCTCAAATATATCTTACTCATCCAAAATAAAAAACTTTTAGGAATCTTCAAGTAACTTTTGTTCGTACTTTTCATTTTTCTCTGTTTTCTCTCAAAACTAAAATTTGATACTGATGAAGTTCAAGAGTTAGCTTTGCAATTCTGAAGAAAAAAAGTAAAGCTTATCTTTTCTAAGAAAAATGTACGTATTTTTAGAAAAGTTGTCCAAAAAAATACATTTCTATAATATATAATTAATTACCTAAAAAAGAAAAACAAAATTAATTTTCCTTTTATAAAAAAATAATTTCCTTATAATAAAAAATTAATTTCCTTTTTATAAAAAACTAATTTCCTTTTAATAAAAATATGAAGGGATAAATTGTATTTTTGATTTAGTGGATACAACTGTAAAAAAAAAAACACAAATAACATAAGTTTCCATTTTAATATGATATGTAGACTCATATATAAACAAAATTATTGTTTGGGATAATTTTTCGTTATCTCTATATTCAGCAATTGTAATATGTATGACACGTCGATCTATACCTAAATATAAATAATTTTGAAATAATTTTCAATTACCTGTAGACTTATATTTGTATTCCACGTAGACTTATATTTATATCTGAAATATTTGTATTCCACGTAAACTTATATATAGTTATCATGTATTTACTAATTGCAACATGACACGTATATTTGATATAAAATGAATATTTTTAGAAAATAATTTTTCACTTATCATATATTCATCAACTGTAGCGTGACACGTAAACCCATGTTTACATAGGAGTTTACTCATTGTGCATCTTGCGCAAACAACTTATGATACCTCTCGAAGAAAAAAATACTTAAAAGCATTGTTACACAATCGCCAGTATATATTCAGAAGGTATATTGTAGGAATGCTAGCAGCATCTCGTCTACTCCACATGTGACTCATGCAAATGTCTTAATGAGACCCGGTTTATGAACTGTGCTCACAGTGCAAATGCACAGTATCCAACATAATTTTCAATAATTTCTTTTAGATTTTATAATAACCCTTTTTCAAAGATTTTAGGACTTTTATTTTTTTTTTAAATTCAAAACACGGTCCAATTTTAAAAAGATTTTGGGCTAACAGGATCTATTTTCTATGAGCCGGGCCTGGTCTTAATACCATATTTTTCAGATATTCTAACACAAGATCATGATGGATTGATAGTTAGTCTGGAGAAGATTTCAAATTCACAAAGACAAAACACACAGAGAGTTTCGGTAAGAGGAATAACAAAATCACAAGTCAGAACAACGAAAACGAATTGTGGTTGAAGTCTTCTCTTCAGTCAATCACAGAGTGGATCAGAATGGATGCCTCCTCCGTCGTTGGAACAGCATCTTCGGCTATTGCAAAAGAATAATCAAAACCAAGTTAGCAATATCGCACTTAAGTCGCTCCACTTTTTCAAACTCCAAAACTATTCCACAACCTATAACACTATTTTATTTAGCCTTGGATATCTGGACTTCATCGAAGCATTAGTTTTGGTGGATAAATTTCCACAAACTCACACCACATATCAAACATTTTGCCTAGGGCCTTATTCATTTGTGTATCTCGGTGTCGCGTCTAGAAACTGCGTCTAGACGCAGTAGCTGGATGTAATATTCAGACGCAATTCGTTTATGTGTTTAGTTTTTACATCTAGAAATTGCATCTGGATGTAGTTATGTTTGTTTGTGTGTTTGCATATTTTATTTGGATGCATTATAAAACCAAATGACCAAATGCCTGTTTTTTTGTTCATCCAGCAAATGCGTCTAGATGCAGATATGAGATGCAGTTCGTTTTTATCAAAATAAGAAGTGCATCTGGATGTAAAAACTGGATGCAAAATGAAATGGATCCAAAATAATTGGATATTTTGGATGCACTTGAAACTAGAGTTTGGATGCACCAAAGTGCATCCAAAATTACAAAAGCCTAAAATACCCTCAATTACAATCAAAACTTAAAATATTTATATTTTATTATTTTTAAGAAAAAGGACATATTCTATGTTTATAACAATTTGTTTAATCTAAACTATATTTACAACTAAATAATTATCAAATTAATATTTAAATAACTTATAAAATTTGATAATTATTTAGTTGAGGGTATTTTAAGTTTAAAATTTGATAATTATTTACAACTAAAATACCCTCAGTTACAATCAAAACTTAAAATATTTATATTTTATTATTTTTAAGAAAAAGGACATATTCTATGTTTATAACGATTTGTTTACTCTAAACTATATTTACAACTAAATAATTAACAAATTAATATTTAAATAACTTATAAAATTTGATTAATGAAATAATTATATTTTTTTTAGAAAAAATTTAAATTAAATAACAATAAATAAATAAACATTTTAATACATTAAAAACATAATAAATCTTTTTGGCGGGAACCAGCTTTTTCGGTTTTGGCAGGAAACCGTAATTTTGCGAATTTGGCCGGAAATCGCTATTTTGCGGTTTTGGCGGGAAACCGTTATTTTGCGGTTTTGACGGGAAACCGCTATTTTGCAGTTTTGGCGGGAAACCGCTATTTTGCAGTTTTGGGTGGAACCCGCCTTTTTACGGTTTTGGTGGGAAACCGCTTTTTACGATTTTGGAAAAAAATCACATTTTTGCGGTTTTGGCGGGAACCCAATATTTTGCGGTTTAGACGGAAAATCGTTATTTTGCGGTTTTGGCCGGAAACCGTTTTTTGCGGTTTTGGCGGGAAATCGCTTTTTACCGTTTTGGCGGGAAACCACTATTTTGCGGTTTTGGCGGGAAATCGTTATTTTGCGATTTTGGCGGAAAACCGTTTTTTTTTGCGGTTTGGCGGGAAACCATTTTTTGCAGTTTTGGCGGGAAACCGCTTTTTGCGGTTTTGGCGGAAAATCGCTTTTTTGTTGTTGCGGGAAACCGCTTTTTTAGGTTTTGGCAGGAATCCGCTATTTTGCGGTTAAACGGGAAACCGTTATTTTGCGGTTTTGGCGAGAAACAGCTTTTTACGGTTTTGGCGAAAAACTGTTTTTTTTTTGCTTTTTTGGCGAGAAACCGCTATTTTGTGGTTTTGGCAGAAAACCACTATTTTGCGGTTTTGGCGGGAAACCGTTATTTTGCGGTTTTGGTGGAAAACCACTATTTTACGGTTTTGACCGGAAACCGCTTATTGCGGTTTTGGCGGTAAACCGTTATTTTGCGGTTTTTGTGAAATTTTGCGATTCCGTTATAATGACGTAATTTTTTTCTTTAAAATAATAAAATATAAATAATTTAAATTTTATTTTTTTGTGGGATAAATATTTTAAATTTTGATTGTAAATGTGGGTATTTTAGACTTTTGTAATTTTCGATGCATTTTTGTGCATCCAAATTCTAGTTTCAAATACATCCAAAATATCCAATTATTTTGGATACATTTCATTTTGCATCCAGTTTTTATATTCAGATGCACGTCTTATTTTGACGATAACGAACTGCATCTCATATTTGCATCTAGACGCAGTTGCTGGATGAATAAACGAACACGCCCCTAAATGAAAAAAAAAAAAGAAATGAACAAACCGAGATAATCGTACCATCACGCGTGTTCATGTTTATGAAACAAAAGCGTTACCTGGAAGATGAGAAATAATATTTTCTAAGATTCCAGCACCTAAACTCTGTCTCTTCTTCTCATCTTCATCTTCACATTCAGATTTCTGAATGTTTGCACCAGATTTGTCGTCTACTGTTGTTGTTGTTGCTGCACCCATAAAGTTGGATATCAGATTGTTCAAAATCCCACCATTAGATCCCTTCTTTTCCTCTTCTTCTTGTTCTTGTTCTGCTTTATCTTTGTTTTTTTCTGCGACTTCTCTTGGACTAAAGAGGTTCTCTAGCTTCTGGAACGCCCTCTTCCATATTTCCTTTCCAATGGTTCCACTTCCATCTTTCCTTTAAATACAAAATTGTGTTAACAAACAAACGAACAATGAGATATAAAAATTGACTATCCAAAGCCGACAGAAATAATATAAAAACAATACTTATGAAATAATATTAACTTTTTTTGTAAAAGTGGGTACGTCGGTGGTAGAGAATCTTGAAAAGACAAGCGGTCATGTACTTCTTACACGTACCTCGTAACTTGTTCTTTACCCATATATTGCATTACACGTGTCCACCAAAACATATTGATGATATCTTTATCTCTGACTCCACGAATCCCCAGATTCCACACATATTTTTTTTTTTTTTTGGATTAGGAGGAAATTATAGGTCCAAGTCCGTAATATCCGGTTCCAAAACCACATCATCTCTATAGTATTATTTAAAAATATGTTTTTAAAAATAAATTTTATTTTGTAAGTTTTTACATAAAATATCATTATAAATAACAAAAAATAATTAAAATAGGAAATGATATAATAGTATTTTAAAATTATTGATTAGAATATGGAAAGTATATATTTTGCATTAAAGAGGTTATTTGTTATTTAATTTATTAATTATTTTTAATACTATATATTTTAAAATAATAATCAATTCATATATATTTAAAATCTTGCTGTATTTTTTACTATAATTTATTATATTCTATTTGAATATATATCAAAACAAAAGTTAAAAAATATTTTACTAATTTTATAAAAAGTTAGACACACGAAAACTATTTTAAAAGTTCGTGAACTAACCACAAAAACTATAGTCATTTAACGGTGTATATTAGAGTTATGTTTTCAAGATTATAAGTTTTTGTGGGTTAGTTCGAATAATATTTTAATTCACTGTAAAACGGGTTAAATAGAAAAATTATTACAAATTGACAGATTTATCTATAATTATTAGTTAATTATATTGTAAATTTTAAATAAAACTAATTTTCTTAAATTTAAAAGCAATTTCTTTTAAAAAATTATTCCGCGCTATAATTAGCGCATGTTAAATCCTAGTGTAATATTAGTTTTGTCTCAAGTATTACTCAATCATGTGACTTTTCTAAAATTTGCCTAAAATACTTGTCCGATCGAAATAATGACATTTGATTATAAGTGAAGAATGCGAATTTGAGTTATTTCACCAAAAAAAATTTCTAAACTTTTTGCATTAATTTAAATGTAGCATGTAGCCCATTCTAGTAGTGAACCCAAACCCAAAGAACACAAATCGAACCAAATAAGTAATAACCCTAAGGCAGCCCAAACAGTTGAAAGCTTAGTAACCAGATAAAGACAGTCGACGAAATCCTAAAAGAGAGTGAGAGTTGTGATTAAACTAGTTGGGTTAAAGAAGAATCACCATTTTCCCAGACTAATTTTATAAACATACCAACTAGTAACTGTTGTGTGGTTTTAGACAGTTTTTTGGGAGTTAACATGTACTTTTGATAACTTGAGTCGATCTTGAGCCAAAACTCTATCTTTGAGGGTAGTAAAAATTATGGTACATATGCTTGTATTGTTTTTTTTTTTTGACAAATAATAGTATGATTGTATTGTTTCTCTTCAATTTTTTCTTTAGCTAGGACAATAATGTATATTCCACAACGTTAATTACAAGCATATTTACCAAATAAGTTTTGAATACTACATCATTATTCGAAAGCTAGCTGCATCAATTTTGGCTAAAAAGCCTTATGTTTGTACATGCTTTTTGGTTTAGTGTTATTAACCATCACATTGTGTCACAACAATATATAGTCTTATAACCAGTACCTTATTAGTTCAACTAGTTATCTTTTGTAATAAACTTGGATTGCAAGTGGATGTGGGAAGAAGGAGAAAATGCGTTTTTGACGCCACAGATCCTATGCTTAGTACTGCTCCAAGGCAGCAACACATGCAAGCCACAAGCTTTTGGTGAAAAACAAGATTGCCCCACCGTTGCACTCAAATAAGAGAGCTTCTTCTTCCTCCTTTGGCTTGCCGCTGATGTCACGGCTGCCAGAGCCGCTGCATCCGGCAGGAACCGCTCTATTATGTAACTCGGTGACATGTCTTGGCTTCGCTCTGTACTCTCCATTGTTAAGTAGCCGTTTGAGTCACCTCCTCCGCTGCTTCCATCATCCGATTCCGTAACGCTATCTTTTGGGTGTTCGACCATGTCTATGGCTTGCGTGAGAGACAAGACATCGACCGTGTCTCGGTCGTTGTGATGGGAATGTTCTTGATTGTCGCGTGTCTTCAGACGCAACAATCTAGCTGGTGTTAAACTCTCACTGACATCATCGAAGTCGTTGTTTTCACCATTAACGTGCATCTATAATGCAGAACAAGTGACAAAACCAATTGGCAATGAGTTTAACCTAAAACGAGGAGAAAACATGAAAAGTATATATAGTCCGGAGAATAATAAACCTTCAATCTTCCGGGAGGAAGTTTGAGGCGGGGCGTCTCGGATTCAGCGTCATTTTTCAAGAGAGACGAGTTCTTGGGCATCCCGGGAGCGGTCTCCCAGCAAAACGGAACAGAAGCTTCCGGAAACTGACCCGGAAGCTTCTCTTGGGAGACGTGGCGTTTCATTGACAAGAAGGGAGCATTGAAGTTTAGCCTCCGAGATCGGTTCATATCCATCATTTCTTCAATCGTAAGAAACGTCATATGTAGGGAAAAGATAGATGTTCCTTGTTAATCCAAGAAGGCAATTTGTGAGTTTGGGGAGAAATTTTGTTGTATTGAAACAACTTTTTTTTGGTTAGCTGAAAGTTGAAATTTAATGAGTTGTTTGTTAAAAGTTTGAAGCTTTCTCGTGTGTGCAAAACCGATATTTGTGGTCTCATTATTGTGTTCACAAGCGAGGAAGAAAAAAAGAGAAATAGAGAAGCAGAAAAGCTATAGAAAAGGTTATAAGTCACCAACCATGTGGTTATCAAATCTACCACGAAACCAAAGATGTTGAGATAGTAGGGATAGATTTTTGGAACATGTTGAAATGTATGAATGAATAGTTTTCTTGTTTTCTTGTTTCAGGAGGATAAAAAACACATCCCCCGGATGCTTTGAGAATCAATACAAGAAACATGTAAAAGAAAAAGTGAAGAAAGTTACAGATACAATTACATAATTCCAGTAAAAAAAATAAAAAAGGAAAGAAGCAATAATACATCTAGAAATAGGACAGAAGAAGAAGTCCAATTTCACCAGAGGTAAGTTCTTCTTCGTGGTTCCCTTTTTGGCCTGAAAACGTATTATCTGTTGCAGCAAGAAACACTCTCTGCACTACTATAGTATCCTCAACCCCCCCCCCCCCCCCCAATAACCAAAATTAAGGAAAAAAGTATTATAAAAGTTTCTATTTACATGGCTATGTTTTTTTTTGTCTGTTCACTCAAACCAAACCTTGTTGATTGCTCAATTTCTGTTTGCAGAAGGAAATGAAACAGTGTAGAAGCATACCAGGAGGGAAGAAGAGAAGAGATTTGCCAACCCAATCAAATGATAGTTTTGTTCTACTTTTGGTCCGTAGCATTTGCTTCACGAGCTTTGTGGTAGAGCTCGAGTGTATCTGCATGACCTGGATCGATACACAATGCTGCTTCACAATCTTTAATAGCAGATGCTCCTTCTCCCATAGAATCATAGAACGCTGCCCGTAGATGTAACAGCTGCAGATCTGGTTTAAAGGATATCACCCTCGAAAGCTCATCTATGGCTTCACTTTCTTTGTGGTCGTCCATAAGAACTGCAACCAAGTGTTCACGTTAAACAAAACCATCAGAAAAACTGCATATCATTCCAGTGTAAGAACAGAAGTCGATAAAAACAGTCATTTCTACTTTTATCTCCAGAAAGATGACAGTTTAAGAAAGGATAATCTGTTGATCATATACAGAGCCATAGTATCATTCCCGGCACTGAAATTTTTATTCAAGCTTAATGCAAATCTCGGTTGTTTCATGTGTTGGGTCATAAATTTTTATTTATGCTTTCATCACCACATATATGCAGGGTTCTATATTTCTAAGACTTATTCTGTGTCTAATTAATCATCAGGAAACATACAGTACACATTCAATCCCTCAAAAAAGGATCAACCTTTGCTGTCCTGTTTCTGGCATTCAATTCTAAGCAACTAAACAAAAAAACAAAAAGGAGAAAAACTAGATCTGGCTTTGTAATTAGCGTACCTGCAGCTCTGTATCTGTAAGGATAGGTTCGGAGAGGGTCTAGTTGTGTTGCCAGGCTAAGGTCGCTCTGTGCCATCTCGCGGTCACAATATTCAGACCGCTTCTCATATGCTGACGAATTGTTCTGAGCCTTCTCTATTAGCTTTGTCATCTCATCATAAGCAGCTTTACGTTGATTTTTCAGATGATAAACACGAGCAAGACCTTGGTGAGCTCGTGTGTGCTTGATGTTGAGCGCGTTCGTATAGCAATCAGCTGCAAGATCCAACTTATCACAATCCACATATACGCTCCCCAGGTTGTTCAAAGCCTGCAAGCAAATGCACCAAAGAAAAGTTCATGATACAGAATCATTCCTATAGAAATGCCATAAGATTTACTACACGTTTTTTTACTACACGTTTTTTTAGAACAGTTAGTTCCTGAGAGGCTAGTACATTCCAGTATCAACAAATTATTCCAGACACTTTGATCAAAACACAAGTCGAATATACCTAAAACTTGGATTCTGAAACTATGGCAGTCCGAGAGACGATCCAACAAGTAAACAAACCGGCGAAAGAAATAAGAAATCACATACTTGATGAAAAATGTTGGAAATTTTTTACTTACTTGTCCCTTACGGAGAGCATCTGAGGGGCACCGAAGTGCTTCTTCAAGGAGCTGGATAACGTAATCTGAGGACTTTGGGTCGAGCGTAGAGTCTGCAAGAGCATAAGCTTTGAGGAAAAACGCTTCGAAAGATCTTTGTCTGGAAATGGACTCCTCAGCCTTGGCCAGGGCTTCCTCGCGGTGGCCTGTATCGTACAATATCCATCCTTCATACACAAGTCTCTCATGCTTCAACTTTGAATGGTTTCGAGCCAGCCTTAGACTACGCATTGCTGCCTTTTGACAATTTAGCCTGTCAGTATGCATTTAGAACTTGTTAACATCAATAAGGGTCTGACACAACATGCACCGCAAAAATAAAATAAAAAGAAAAATCATTGAGAAGAGCGAGGAGAGGCTATACCGTAGCAGAAGAAGAGACTGTCTAAACCTTAAAAGACTATTCCCTGGATCATTTGCAAGCATATCATGAACAACTGCTAGAGATCCAATATCATCCACAGAAGACCAATGATCAAACAGCTGCATCCAGCAATCAGCCTGGCTCCGCTGCTGGGCCAGCGGACGGAGCAGCTCCACCATATGATCGGCATGGATTTTCCAGTTAAACATCATAAAATTCGGCTCCAATGTCAAAAGTGCCCGAATATCTTTCAACGCTCCCTCATAATCCTCCTTACCTATAGAAATCCATGCCCTCATCTCCAGACAGTCAGGAGAGGCCTTGAATCCAAGAATCTTGTTCAGTTCCGAAATGGCAGCCCCAAACTGGTTCTCCTCCACCAATGCCACTGCCCTGAATTTGTAGGGGAATGTCAAAGTCGGGTCTAACTCGGTAGCTGTATCCAAATCAAGCAGCTTTTCTTTACCACTGCAATACAGGGACCTCTCCTGGTGCATCCACCCAGTAGCCGTGTAATCCGAGATCAGCGAATTGATGATCTTATAAGCCGAGTACCTATGGTCACGCTTGAACTTAGACCTAGCAACGCCCACAAGGGAGTAAAGATGACCAGCCTCAACTGCCGTGTTAAACCATCTCTGAGCATCCTTATATTCTTTCCTCTCCAGCATCACGACCCCTAATTGGTGGTACGCAAGCTGTTTCTCCCAATTTTCCACCGCGCACTCAACCAAACGTTCTAAGAGCATCACAGTTGTGTTAGATTTCATATCATCTTCCATAGCAATCTGGCTTAAGAAGAAGTATAATGTAAATGAAGCATGGCCAAGAGACGCCAATCTTTCCCGTCCCTCGGCGCTGCAAAAGATCTTTATAACATTCGGATTATGCATAGAGCTCGGCAATTCCCTGAGGAAAACCTGGAGACAAGCTGCCACAAGAAGGTACGCAGCCTCTTCTAATCCATACTCTATCAACAACATTGCCTCGTCCAGATTATTAACAAGATATGCCAAATGCGAATCGCAAGAGGATTTCAATTCATCGCAGCAGAACCGATTCGCCAGCTTCAGAAGCTCCAAGACAACATTAGGAGGGAAGTTATCTAACCTGTTGGTCCTGCTGAATAGCTCTGCAGCTCTCATCCCTTCAACAGAGATTCCGTTGTGTGTGAAATTGATCGTCTCTCGTTTCATTTCTCTAAACCCTCCGTATAGCATGGCCTTGAAAGGTCTCGACAAAGACGCGATTTTGTACCTTACACAACGAACCTCTTCGTCACCGATACAGAAGGACATGTCGTAGTCTAACTCTTCCTCAGAAGTCGAACATTCGGGAACATCATCAACGTTCATCTCTGATCTGGAGCAGACACATGGATCGTAAACGGATTCCGGGTCGTACCGGGAAACAAGGGTCGCCTTTGGGCATTCCAAGTTTCTGCCGCAACAATCCATAGAGGTTGTTCCGATTAGCTCGTCCTCCCTCCTCTCGAATCGGAGCCACGACGCTAAGACGACTTTCGCGTGAACGTCCACGGCGTGCTGCCTAGACGACCGGAGACTCCGCCGGAAAAGTTTCGGATCAGATAATCCCCGGAATATAGCGCATTGTTCTAAATAAGCCCCGGATTTCTCGAATTGAGGGCAATTGTCGATCCGACGGTAGACTTCGGCCATCTTCTCGACCAAATCGACGAATTTCAAGCAAGGATCGATCTGTGGCTCAAGTAGATCCGTATCGGGGAGTCCGCAAGGGAGGAGGGATTCAGGGGACACGACGGCGTTTGCTTGATTCGGAGGCGGATATGTCCGGCTTGATTTGGATCGGACCGAATTGACACGGAGGTGATCTTGAAGGTGCTGTAGAAACTTGTCGCCGACTCCTCCTCCTCCTCCGGTTCCGCCACCGCCACCGTTACCGCTACCAGGTGGAGGAGGCGGAGGAGGAGCTGATGGGTTAAGAGCGTATACTTGCGCCCCTTTACAACCTTCTGCAAGCTTCAAACTTCGCATTGTCGTGAATAGATTATGCTGCATCTTCAATCAAGCAAAACCCCAAATCGAATGTTGAGAAAGAAACAAAATTTCAAATTCATATCCCCAAACTCTGCGAAAACCAACAAAGCAAAAACCAAGATTTACAATTTCGCCGTCGCCTTAATCAATCCCGGAAACAAATCGGAAGAATAGATCACGGAGCCAAGTCCTCCGTGAAACCTCTAATCGAAATTAAAATAAGAATAATAATAAAAATCAAATTTTTTGCTTTCGTCACGAAAACTCAACGAAGCTCGCTTGCGTCTTCTTCTTCTTCTTCTCGGAAATCGTGTTTTTGCAGTGTGAGTTTCATCGATCCGCTTCGTTTTTGTTCCCACTAATTTTCCGTAAAAATAGAGAAGAGGTAATTGGAGGAAGAATCTTCCGCCGCTAGATCGCTCGCTCTCTTCTCTCTCTTTTGATTTTTTTTTTTACCCTTCTGTTTCAGAGTGCGTTCTAATAATGCAAAGTTAAATTTAAATAATTATGTGTTTTGTGGCACCTTTTTATATTCGTAGGGTTTTTTTTTTGGCAACATATAAAACTAGGGCTGGACATATTTACCGAACCGGACCAAATCGAGTAACGTTATTTGGTTCGGGTACGAATAGCCCAAATAACCTAAGCAAACATATTTATAAATTTATTCGGTTTTTGATTCGGTTCGATTTATTAACCGAATATCGAATTAACCGAATATCGAATTAACCAATTGGATAACCGAATTAAAACCAAACTCATATAATACCATATAGGGTTTTAAACTTAGTCTTTAGTAATTTTTATAAAGTATGTTTATAAACCATATAGTTTGTTGTCATGAAACCAAATTATTTTATATTGTTTATTTTATGGTGGATACCTCTTAACTTCGAACGTGAGTTGAATTACTAAGCCGGTTTTTTTTTAGACGACAACCGTAGTAATTTGGACAATATTTTTTCTTCTTTCTTTGTTCATTTTTGTTGGATAAATTTTTTTCTCACAATTGTCAAACTCTTCATCTTATCTAAAAATACCCGTATTATCCAAAATAATCAAAATTATCCTAAAATAATTTTAGTTTGGTTATTAATTGTAAAAACCGAAAAACCCGAAAACCGAACCGAAATAGAATTTAATCCCAAATGGGACCTAAAATTTTAAAACCCAAAAACCAAAAAACCCGAACCGAACCCAACTAATTAACCGAATGCCCAACCCTATATAAAACACTTAGAACGATTCCGAAATCTAAATCGGTGGCATCGAATTTACATAAGAAATATCAGATGTTGTATTTTTTTCATGTGAAATTAGTGAGATAGAGGAAAAAAACCTCCTTTCTCCTCCTGAATTCCTCCATCCTCCAGATGTAAAGAGAATGCTGGTTATTCTTTTGGTGCAGATACCATCTTCACCAGCTTATAACAGTTTGTTGTGAAAATCATCTCCGTCTTATGTGAAACAATCATGCTATGCATTGCCCAAATAAGTGTTTCTAGTTCAGCGTGTAATGGAGATAAACTTCTACGAAGATTCCTTGTTCCTAGTAGCGTTCCTTCACCAACTTTTTGGACTCAGTGTCATGAGAAAGTATCAGTTTCCTTCCAAAAATTGTCTACATAACACCAAAACCCTTCAGGTTCCGGACAAATCATCATGGAAACCGTATTATGGGGAATCACATTTTGATCGATATGTTGTGATGTATTTCATATGGTTGCCTCAGACTCCGCAATCTTAAGAATCTCTTGTGGGATTCTATCCACATTAGAGAAAACTTTATCATTTCTATTTTTCCAAATATACCGTATTAACCAAAGAAAATTATAGTATGGTCATCTAGCAGTATTCGACAAAAAAGATAATCAAAATTCAAGAAGACCGATGAAGTTCGGAACCCCGCTGGAGGCGATGAGATCGGAGTGATAACCCAAGCTTGTAAAACCGGAGGGCATTCAAACATGGCATGCTTAATTATTTCTCTTTCTATTTCACATCGAGCACATTGTGTATCACAATTGATTTCTCTTGCTTGCAAATTTATCGAAATCGAAAGATATCTGGATAAAACCTGCCAAATAAAGTGTCACAATTTTGGCGAATATTTTAGCTTTCAAACATGTGCATGTAATTTAATATAATTTAGTTACATTTGATCCATAAAATTGGATTGTACAATCCCTAGTTGGAATGTTATGTTCTGTACGATATCCCAATTTAACCATATATCTTTTCGTTTTTGTAAAGTATCATTCTAAATTATCATGTATGTAAGTGCTGATTATTGGCATGATTTGAATAAGTATCACATATGTCAGATCTATAATTGCATTTAACAACGGTAAATTCCACGTCTATGTCATTAGATTAATCAGATGATTTACCCTTAAGTTTATGTAATAGTTGTATCATTTACAGATGAATGGTCTCGAAGGATGAGTTAGTATCCAGAGATCATTTTACACAGAAATATAACACCTTGAACCAATTCTTTTGATATTCGTGGGTTTTTCCTTTTATTTTTGTCCTCTTGTTAGCTTTGTGAAAGTAATTGATTAGTTTACTTCCTTTATTCGTTTAAGAAGCTCAATTTACTTCAAGTTATCAACTGCCGTTTTTTAGTTTCCTCTTTCTTAGATTTCGCGGCCCTTTATTTACTTTGACAGTTTATTTATCCTCACTTTTCTTAGCATACTTGTCCGTTACAAATTATTTTCCCTTTTTCTTTTGTTTAGTCCAAAATGTGTATGTATTATTCATTGTATTTCATTTCTTTTAACCATTTTGTCCGGATTAATTCAAACTTTTACTTTTTGGTATTTCTTCTTCTTCCACTAGATCTTTTGATGGATGATACTTATTATTAAATAAATAGTTCAAATAAATTACCAAGGACAATGGCATCCAAATTCAAATCCAAGAGCATGTAATGTTGTTGACAAGAAAGAAAATTCTAAAGTTGGATCATATTTATTAACAAAAATTTGTAAACTTATTTAATCGATTTTATTACATAGGAAAAAAGAGCATAAGTTTATCTGATTACCAAAAGCTTCGAAGTATAATATGTAGAAGAGTGAATTTCATCAATTTTTTGGTGTTTTATTTACAAAATTAGCAACAAGTTTTGTCTTCTCATTTGACAAGATTGTGGTGTAATTTGTAAATTTTCTCATTAAAAAAAACACTAAGTGACACATTTTTATTTTACGTAATTCATAAATAAATAAAAAATGTTAATCATTATTTTTTCACCGTGAAATAATCGTCAATTATTATAAAATATAAACATTTTTAATTGGAAGAAAAACATTTCCAAACATATTAGAGATTAGTATGAATTTCGTTCGATACAGAATTGTTCGAAAATCAAACAAAATTATTGGACTCATAATTTTGTTACTTTAATTGAAGATGAATGATTTTCTTTTTATAAGCAATACTTTTTGTGTTAAAACACATTTTTTATTTATGTGATAAATATTTTTTACTGATCTTTGAATATTTTGAATAGTTACATCATATTTCATTTGCTCTGATATTAAAATCGTAAAAAAAACTGGCAGGATTTGTTTTGTTTGTCACTTAAATATGAAAATCGCCAAAATCAGTTATCAATTAAAATCCGTCAAAACTATAATCCGCTATATAATTCTCATTCTTTTACCATATAATTTTCATACAAAAATTTTAATTTTGAGGCTACCACATCCACATACCTGTGTGCGTGTCCATAAAACACAACCCCTAATATTATTATTAGCTAATATGATGCTCAAAACCAATTATAATACTGATACAAAACGTAAGAAAATTATGATAGAGTATTATAATTAAAATATTTTGTGACAGAACATAATAAATGGCGAGGGAAAAAAAAAGAATTATTATATGTGCTGTTAGATAGCCGGCAAATAGCTTATGCCACCCACATTGCGCGGAGAAGTCATGTCAACACGTTTTACTGTTAATTGTTGTTATATATATATATATATATTTATGGTTAAGGAAGTAATCGTAATTAAATCTGTGCAAAACTATGATTAAGTCTGATATTTGCTGGTGATTAGTTTGTGTGATGGCATAAGAATATTATATATGTATAAATTCCTTTGGAACATAATTGAGAATGAAACATAAGGTCATGTGGGTGAGACAGCTAAGAATGTCGTTTGGGTAAAGAAGGAATTTTATCCAAAAGCACGGATCGTACTATACACTTTTGGACATTACCACCAAAATCACTTTAGACATTACCACCAAAATGTCTATTTCTCCATGTCCCCACCTTCTATTTTACAATTCTCACCATATTCAGTTATACAATTTTAGCATAAAATTGTGCTCAGTGCTTATCTGCATACCAATCAAATTTTATGATTTGGAATCTAGATTAGAAACTAAGGAGGTGTTGTTGTTTGATTTTCTATCTGGATTTTAAGTTTGGATGCTCAACACCCATAAGCCATTAGTTCAAAAAAAAAAAAAAAAACCCATAAACCATTTATTTGATTACACTCAGATAAAATATTTATTCGTTAAACATAATATAATAATATGAATCAAGAAAGAGTAATAGGGCCATTGGTTGTCACACCTGCCATCTTACAGATGTCGAGTTCGACTCCACATGATTTCCATTTGTGAAGTATTTGGCTATTGGGCTGGTATGTTGTGGCCAAAAATGATGAAAAAATAAAATAAAATAATACGAATCGAACCATTTAAACTATAGATCGATCCATCAAATATTCGATAATAACTCTCCGAATCGACCCATGTAGCAATTTGATCCATCAAATTCAAATGGGTTATGCCCAATCCAACCATTACTCGTTTAACCCCCAAATCATTTGGGCAATAAATAGATCGGACCGTACCGGGTCATACATTTTTGACACCCTTAAATAAAAATGAGTAGTCCCTTTTATGCAAGTTGGTTGGACACACTGTAACATTTCCAAAACATTATCAAATCAAACTTTAACGCCCGATTGTTTTTCTTCTTATATGTTTGCGTTTCCATGTTAATGATTATAACATATATAGCATAAGTAAACGCAAATAAACAATCGAAACTTAAGAGATGTATATGAATGAACTCCATCCCAAACTTGAGCCGTAAACCTACAACTAAGCATTAACCAAATCGGGCACTACAAAGACATCAGACTTATTTGAAACATTTCGTACAAAACATGTATTCAGATTCAGATACTACCAAAATTCATATAGACATTCGAGGATAGATTAAACCGAGTTTTTTTTAATGGTCATTTTTCCATTTAACAATAACCAAAAAAAAAAGATAAGGAAGAAGCAAATTCTAATTTTTGTTTGGCAACATAACAATAATCGAATGTCAGTCAAATTTCTCCCAATCTTGAGTTACATTGGCAGAAGGCGAAGCTGGCGGAGGAGGGTTCAAACTTCCAACACCGTTTCCAAACGATTCCCAATCGGTGCTTACAGCTGCGGCTTTGCTCTGATCCACAAACGGATTTGAACATCTTGCCTTCAACGTATCCACAATCTCCTGCAACTTTTGGACCCTACGTACCTGCCAACACAAACCCCCAATCAATCTATTTAACTATGCTTAATTTAGACTGAAGATAGAAGAAGTATCTCAAGTGATTCAGTGGTGTACAACATGAACTTCTCCAATCTGAATGAATCCTAATGTATCTTTACCAATGTCTCTAACTGAACAAAAACGATATACAGAATCCAAATGTATCTTTAACAAAGTCTACATTTAGATCGTTGCAACTCAAGTCACAAGAAGCCAATGTACATATAAACAATATGTTTCCGATTGCTCATATAGCTTTCACATCTATTGACACTCGTATCATGTAAACATAGTTTGTTATGCACACAGATGAAGAATAAACTAACCTCTGCCTTTCGCTGTACCCTAGCTTCCCCTTCTGCCTCAATGCCATCCAATTTGAGCAACTGCCTCATGAGAAGCTCTGCAGTCATGTCAAACTCCTCCACAGCAACTTTCGTCCCTCCATTCACAGCAACCTCTAAAGCAACAACCTAATTTTCACTCAGAAAAGAAACAAAAACAGCTTAATCACAATCATTCCTCTCCTTTCCTACCGTGATAACCAAAAGATGCAGCCCTAAACCTCACCCTATCCGAGAGCTTATCGACCTCTCCTGTGACTGCGCCAATTGCAGCAATAGCCTTTGCCATCTCTTCGGTCATCACTGGAGGCTGTTCAGCTTGTTCCACTCTCTTATTAGGATCATCCACGAGGACAACCTTAGACCCATCCTTAGCACCAGCAGCTTGCAATTGTTCAGCGTCATCTTTCTCAACTCCCCTGAACAAGATCTTCAGTTCACTAGCCTCTAGGCCAGTTTTCTGGACAAGGGCTTTCTTCACATCCCCTGTTATCAAAATCGAACCTAAAGATATCAAATTCAAAGTAATAAACATTGTTTTCCTTAATGATGGGAGTGGTAACGGGAATAATTCGCGAAACAATTACCGAAAGTGGCGTGTGCAGAAAGATGAAGATCGTGCAGCGATGAGCCATGGGAAACGCTAATCCTGATGGTCTGACCAAAAACGGCGGAAGCAGAGTCAGGATCCTGGAGAGGTTGGTCGGAGGAGGCAGCGTCGTCTCTTCGTTGGACGAGCATACCACCAGGTCTCACTTCCCATTCGGAATCGTCGGTTGAATTATGCATCATCGTCGTCGAAAAGAGATCCAATGGGATAAAACCCCCTTAGAGCACGAAATTAGGGTTTTCGCAGTGTATGGAAGATTTCATTCACCTCCTCACCTCACGCCATACAAATTCTCCCAGATACACGGGTTTTCAATTTTTCAATTTTTTCTTTTTTTCCGTAATTAGAAATTTTAAGGAGTGTAAATTGAGTGAACAACAAAATATCTTGAGAACAAAATGACGACAAAAATATCTAAATGTGCATTTGTGTCGCTATGACTATAGATGAACATGTGTATAGGATTTGATTTTCTTTTCAACAAAATTATAAAACAGACATGTCTTCCTTATGAGTAAAGAGACGATCCATTTTTTGTATTATACATATAATGATTTCATAAACTCATTCAACAAAATTTGTGAAACAATATGAAAGTTGGTATGCTTATTTGCTTTGGCCTTTGGACACCCAAATATTTGCATGTTTCGTGGTAATACGAAAACAATCGATCTGACATCCAACCTTTTCAAATCAAAATTTGACAAAAAAACATATACAAAACTGCAACAAGTCGGTCCATGGGTTGTACCCGGAACACTTATTGTGGTGGGAGTTGAAGAAAAGGGGCCAGGTTGTATACAGCCGGCAAAGCCGTCACAATAGAGAGAGAGATTCATGAGTTAAGAGAGCCAACCTATTCTGGTTTCCGGTTCGAGAAGCTATATACCTAAAACCAGAAACTTCTTGGTTACCCGGAAAAACCAAAAACAAAAGCTATTGAAAAGGAATATGGTTTCATAGAAAGTTAGAAACAGAGCAACAAGTAGTGTAGTGCGTCGTTTGACCCATTTTCAAGATGGACCAAGCACACAATAGCAGTGATGAAAATAGGAAATTTGTCATGCACTGGGAGAGAGGCTCATGTATACTAGTTGGTGATCAAGTACAACTCCCAAGCCAAGTGCCAATGCCATGTTTCTATGGCTAAAAACTCTATAAATGCAATAGAGGCACCGAACAACTCAAAAGTACAAACTTGAAATCTTCAGAGCGGAATTGCCTAGTTGGAGCAGAAGATACATAAAAGGAAATGCCTAACCATCGTCGAGATTGTCAACAACCTCGACCATAGATATAAGGTCTTGAAACATCCAGAACGACAAAACAGGAAACTCTGGAAAAGGATTATACGTTTTCAACTCTCTTGTCAATATTACCTACGTCCTAGTAATATACTATGAATAAGCTCACACAAGAATCTACTTTGGTAGACAGCTTCACTAGATATAATATAATCTGTGTGCAGAAACAACATCAAACAAAATCCAAAAACACAGGAACCAAGCAGAAAAATTGATTTGATCCCACGTAAAAGTGTTTAATTTATTTGATCGACATAACAAGAAAATAGATTAGCTTAGCCTTGTGGGATCTCAGACAAAGGCTAATGTACAGTGTATCTAGGTTCTTCTTCTTAATTCTCAAAAAGAGACGAACTCAAATCTCTGTTTTGCAGGAATATAACATATCTTCCTACTCTTTCCGGGAACTATATAAATCGAATGTATATTATCAGATGATAATGCTCGAACCTGTAAAACTTTGAGTAGCTGAAAAGAATGAAATTATACCATCTAAGAAGAAGCCAATTTAGCCGCTTGTTCAGTCGCCTGGTTAGCTTCGATTATCTTCTTATTCTTCTCAATCGCCGCCGCAACCTCCTGTGGCATATACTTCTCGTCGTGCTTAGCCAGAACTTCCGTCGCCGAGAAGAAGCAATCGAGGTTCCTTGCTTTCTGAGAAACGGGTTTTGTGGAAACCTCCTTCTTCACTTCATCAGTAAACGGCTTGATGAATCCTTCAACCACAACGGAATGACCTTCCCTGAACAGATCCGGCAAAGATCCCTTGTACCTGACTAAAATATCCGTGATCAGATCGGTAATCACGAACTCCATCTCCTGAGACGCCGCAGGCTGCGCGACGCTGCCTTCTAGAACCAGACCTCCGAGCCTAAACTTGTTCTTCGTCGGATTCTCTGCGAATTTCTCCATAGCGTCCGATGGCGTTAGGTAGAAGACAAGCTGGTCCTGGAACTGATTGAGGACGATAACCACGAAGCCTGCGATGCAGCTGAAGGTTAGTGCGTAGGTCCATAAGCGGCGATTCTGCATCTGACGCGCTCTGGCTCCTATGTCGACTTTCTTGGGCCGCGAGGGGACGCGGCGGGCGATTGAGAGGGATCGGAGGAGGGTGAACGACGATAATCGCGGCAGATCTGGTGAGGCAGTGGTCAACGAATAAAGAATCGGCGTCGGAGATTCGAAGGATGACGGAGGGACTTGAGGATGTCTTTGAATAGATCGCAGGATCTGAGAACTCCGACGGAATATGAACCTAGCCGCCATTTTCTGGATTTTCCAGAGACGCAGTCGCGCGATAGTTTTTCCTCGAGAATTTTCTCGTAGGAAAGCAAATTCCGAGAAAGTGAGAGAGGTTTATGGGGTTTTCTTCTTTAGATTGAAACAAAACAAACAAAAAAAGAGAAAAAAAGGAGAAAGAAGCCACACAAAACCTCTGTGTGGCGTAGAGGGTTTGATCACAGATTACGGATTACCCATGATTTCTTCGTAAGAGCGCCAATCAGAAATCTTCCATCCATAAACATGTCGCTACAGCACTTTGTCACGTCTATACATAAGTGGCTTTTTGTGTTGTCTTAATATCATCTTTTCACCACTATTGGTTGGAATGTAATAATCTTTTTATGCCGTTTGTGTGTGTGTGTTTTTTTCGCTCATTGGACCATATATAAGTTCAAAATTCAATTATCTGACTACTCAACAACTAAGCTATAGAAAGACAGTCGTGTCACTGGAGCATACGATTTTTTCGTCTCACATGATCAACACAACGTATTCCTTAGTAGGTGATAACTGATCAAGTTACTCGCTATTTATACTCACTCTTCGACAATTCAAGGCTTATCGCTTGCAACTTGCAAATCAAGAGGCATGTGTTGCAATCAAAGGTTGCTAATAATGTAAAGCCGAGTGATTTGGTTGGTCATGTTAAAACTGAAATGCATTCGAGATATTGGCTTCAACGTTAAGATGACTTGTTTGCTACCAAACCCTAAATATCTTTGATTCCAGACTGAGATAATATGTTTAGGAATTAAGTAGAGCAGATATGCCAATGAACATTTCAGAAAAGGGTTTGTGCAACAAAAAAAACCACAAGTTGATAAGTATTTTTTTTGTTCTTTTTTCTTACAAGAAGACTCTGAAACCCGAACATACAAAGAAAGAGGTACCTCAAATTTCCAAAAATTCTTTAAAAGAAACAAAGAGAGAGATCGCCTCCTCATTCTTGAGCATTACTACTTGCTTCCATTGGCTCAGCCTCCGTTGAGGCCTCCCCTTTCTCTCCTGCCTTCTTGGCTGAAATAAACATTCATAAGCAATCATGGATCTTTTTTCTCAATACCAACACTGTGGATTGCATTTTGTGGTAATGTCTGCAAATTTATTTTTATAACTTCATACCTTTCTTCTTCTTTCCACCACCCTTCTTCTTTTTGAAACCTAAGGATAACCACCCTTTGATCTCAGGGTTATCAATGGTCTTCGTAGGTTGAAGCTCCTGAAGCGTATGTGAAGTGATCCTATCCGATCCATTTGGCATCAGCAAAACTGTGAACTTAATCTGGGCAACAAAATCCCCTGTTGAAAAACCAAAAAAAAAAAAAATTATATATATATATAAAATGAGTCCCAGTGTAAAGATTCATCTAAGAGAGGTTAATGGAACAAAGAATCTTCATCATCCTTACCAGGCTTCTCGTAAAGAACAGGATATGATTGCAAATGACCATGGTTCACACACTCCACAAGTCCAAGACGTGCCCTTTTCTCCTCCAGTGACCTGAATTGATAGTAGTTTCAGGCAAAGTTAGCAGGTGAGATAATATTTTAAAAATGCTTAATAAGGTACAAAAGACACCTTGCAGTGAATGGCATATGGGGGAAGTTCTCTTTAATCTCGCTGATTAAGAATCTGGAGGCCTTCATCTTCAACTGATAGTTAACATTCTCATCTTTCCTGTAAATAGTTGTTTGCTTCTCATCTAATAGCTTCGGCTGCAAATTCAAATATTGTGTTAACAATGGCAATAAAGGAAGCATCGCCAATGGTCATCAAGATGAGATCAACAAAAGGCAATTACCTTGCCATCACCAGTGCTTGCCACGATATCTATTGCATAGACTTCATTCTCCTCAAATTCCACATCATCAACTCTTGATTCTGGACTGGATACACTTAGGACAACCTTGTTTCCATCTATCACCATCTGTTTCATCTGGTGGGAAAGAACCCCTTCAACAATTTTGCAGTCATAAGCTTCAGCCACCTTCTGAATAGCTTCAGTGACAGCATTGTTCTGCCACAAGAAGAAAACCAAAATTCAATTGTCTTGTAGGGCTAAACAGGAAACAACCAACTCATAGCAATAACTTTTGTTAATATATCATCCCCATATCAGAGTAACTATGACATAAGAGCTTCATTTGGATATGAATCCATAGCTTTCTTAGTGAATATTCATCATTGGGGAAACACAAATGAGAAACTTGTCCAGAATCAGCAAATCAATATCTTCTACCCGAAACATAAGAGGGAAAAAGGAAGGAAAACGAAAACAGTAGTATCTTTTCGGCAACGTTGCAACCACTAACAGTCGGTCTACAATGGACCCTACTAAAAAATAGAATTAAAAAGTTCCCATCAGAGTAACTATGACATAAAAGCATCATATGGATAATAATCCATAGCCAACAAAAGTGTTCATCATTTGAGGTTTGCAAAATATAAAGCCAGCAGCCTATAATTTCAACTTTCATGTAAGAGTGGCAACATATAAATAACAGGTTACCTTCTTCCCAGGTCGTACAAGCCTCAAAGCAACTTCAGCGGCTGTATTTGCAGCAGCAATAACATCAGCTTTGCGTCCACTAATCGGTCCTTCTTGAAGAACATGTGTGTGGCCAACAAGGGCAATGAACCCATCAATATGGCATCCCATATCACTGCAATGGAGAAAGTAAAAACAGCATCAGATATATAACAGGTGAAGGACACATAAACGTCTAAAAAAGGTATTACTCATACAGACAAAAAAACACAAAGCCATTTCTTGAATACGGCTTACATTTTCACCATATCACCTTCTTCCAAAACTGTCTCATCACTGGCAAGCGGTGAGAAATGACCTACAGTGTTGTTCACAGAAATGCATGTTGGAAAAGCGACACCTCTATCAATCTTCTTCTTAGCATTCTTGTACATGCTCCCTGTTTGCCTTTATACAAAAAAAGACATGCGAGTAATGAAATCTTTAGCAGGAGATTAAGACAAGGAAAACAAAATTGAGTAAATATACTCACTCTTTGATGAAAGCATCTCCTTTCTCACAGATATCGACAATCTTAGTTGTTGGCTTGCATTCAGCGAGGACAACCTGCAACGCCTCTGCAATCACAATCCAAAAAGTAATAACACACAATAAATACACAGAAGATAAACCAAATCCAAATCGGAAATGAAAAAAAAGAAAGAGAAAGAGGGCATTACTGTTAACGATTTCAGCGGCGCTCTTGTACTTGGTGACGACTTCAGGAGAGGTAAGATCCAGCTCCTTCTCGTCTCTCTCATCGTCGGAACTCATCTCTGACAACTCTCGAAGATCGGATACTCGCAGCGAAATATTAGGGTTTAAGAAATGGCTAAGGAGGAGCGATTGGGGAATAATGGTGAGAAACGAAATGAAGTTGGCTCAAATAAAGGCACTAGGGTTTTCGCTTGCGCTCTCTTAACGGCACCGTTTCAGATAAATTCATCTTATTTTTGTTTTTACGTTTCCAATTGCAGCCGCGCGTTTATTCTTTTTTACTCCAACATGGGCCAAATGGAGACAGTTTTAAGATTGTTGCGATAAAACTGTGCGTAAACCGGCCCACGATAAGCCCATCGGCAGCCTCCCTTTCTTATGTTAAACCCATCATTGTTACTGGATAAAAAGATGTTTGAACTTGGGGAAAAAAAATTACTATCGGTAGATCCATTTAAAACTTATCAAATATAAGTTTAACGATATAAAATTTTCAATTAAATTGTTAGTGATATCGACCATTCGTCCGGTTCTGAGTATAAGGCATGGACAAAATATCTGGATCCGGAAAAATCGAACCAAATTAGAAGATATTGAACCGAATCGAATAATTATAAATAAATATATAAATAGTTTTTTTCATAAAATATTTTGGATATTCGAACCGAACCCGAATGAATATCCAAAATATATTAAATACAATTATATATCTAAAAATATTATGTATCTTTAGTTTTGAAACAACCAAAATACTCAAAATTATAATTATAAACCGAATATATTAGTTATGTTTAGACCGAAATAACCAAAATACTCTAAATGTTCGAAAATTTTAGTTATATTTGTCAAAATTAAATATTTTTTGTAAAATTTAACGAAAATTTATTTAAATTAAATATATTTTTTAGTTTTTTCGAGAATTAAGATAAATTTTGGGTATCCGAAACCAGACCCGGATCCGAACGGAACTAAATCCGATAAAAAAAAAATACCCGAATGGATCCTAAACTTTTAAAATTTATATACCTGAAACCGAACGGAAACCGAATGCTCATGCCTTTGTATAACATTTGGATTTGGGACCTCAAAATATATTTGTTACGGGTTAGTTTTTTGTAAATTTTTTTTAGTATAATAGTATGAATTAGTGAATATTAGAGTGTCAGCGAATAGAATAGGTTCAAATCCAAAAAATGCATTTTCTTTAATTTGACAAAAAGAGACCACAAAATTTGTTTGGATTTAGGGGATTTCGAAATGTAGAACCGGTTTTGGTCTATGCATAGTAACGTTGGTTTAAATCTACGTTTTGGTTTGTCGGGAAAAAAACAATTAAGTGTTTGCAGATTGGAGATAAAACGATATAGTTTGAACGAATTCCTAAAATAAATCCAAAATATATAAAACATCTTCAACTTCAAAATTAAGATTCGTTTAATTTTTTACGGAGGATAGATAAATATATATAATCAAAGAGTTTAAAATGGATAGAATGTTAGAGAATCATTATTACAGAGTTCTTAACTTAAAAATAAAATAAAAAATAAAATAAAATAATTGTGATCATTGTAAGAACTGGTTCTTAAGGAAGTTTTTACACTGTTTTTAGCCACGTGTCAAACCTTAATTCGTCGGATTTTTTTTTACCAGTTTTTTTTTAGTTAGAAATTTTTTAAAAATTTTTCTTAACTTCAACTTTAAAATTCTAAACTTTTTTTACATATTAATGAATTGTAATCGTTCGGTGGGTGAACATGAAACGATTCATAGACAAGATCAAAAAAACCTAAATTGAGCGTTCTTTTGCATTTTTTTTTCAAAATTTATATTTAAAATGTTATGTTTTTATGTCAATTATGTTTAATTAAAAAAATAAACTCTATTTAAAATAAAACAAAATTATTGGTTTTTTATAAAAAAACCTCTAATAGGGTTCTACCAATAAAGTAGCAAAAACAGAAATTTCTTAACAAAATTTTTTAACTTCAAATTTATAATTAAATATTACTTAAGAAACCCAAAAGATATCTCCCAATAATGATGCTCTAAGAGCATCATTATCGGGGGTTCTTATAAGGGGATCTTAGTTTTTTTGGGATAAAAATTAAATCAAAATTAATTAAAAAGCTAAGAACCGTTTCTTATTTAGGAGACTTAAGAAACGGTTCTTAGTTACCACGTGTCTATTATTGATTGCATATCTTCCTTTCTCTCTGGCTACGATTCTTCTCGCTCTCTCCGTCGAAAACTTCTAACCTCCACATTCCAATCCGATGATTCTCTCAATCAACTCCTCTTCAATCCACGTTCCCAGAATTTGATTTCTGCTCGAAAAATTGTTCCCCAAATTGTCACGAAGATTATCGGAAGAGGAAGACGATGGTTTGGTTTCAATGCGAGGACTGTGGAGAGGAACTGAAGAAGCCAAAGCTCCCGGATCACTTCAGGATGTGCAGTGCCACAAAGGTCATCTATTGTGTTTCGAAATCGGCCGAGATCATTGACTTACGACCATAGTAGCATAATAACAGTTATTGCTTGATTACAACTTTGGTGAAACATCTTGATTTGGTAAGCTGTTGCTTGGTCCCGTTTTTTTGTATCAGCCCTGACTTTGTTTGCACTGATAACGTACTTCACTACATTATTAATAGATGATTACATGAAATAAAATCTGTTTGAAATCTGATTCAGCTCGCAAAGTTCTCTGCCAGTTTTTTTTTAGGTGCTTTGGTGAAATTTGTCACTTCAACAAAGAGATTGAATTGCAGTGGAGCTTTTAGTTGCTTCTAAGTTGGTTTTACATGATTGCAACATCACTCTTCAGAATAATGTTATGCTGCTAAGTGCTAACATATTCATTTACGTGTTCCAAGGGTACAATCCTTGTTGTTGCAGGAGGAAGTAGTGCCTCGGTCAAGCTTTGGGACACTGCAAGCTGGAGATTAGTCTCAACTCTATCAATCCCACGTCCAGAAGCACCAAAACCTTCTGATAAAACCAGCAGCAAAAAATTTGTTCTCTCAGTGGCATGGTCTCCTAATGGGAAACGGCTTGCTTGTGGTTCAATAGATGGCACGATCTGTGTCTTTGATGTTGAACGCTCAAAGCTTCTTCACCAACTAGAAGGCCACAACATGCTTGTAAGGTCCTCAGTCCACCGGCCATGGTTCTTGCGTGGAATCCTACTAAGCGTGATTCAGCCTTTGTAGAATTTGAGGGTGGAAAAGTACTTGGCTATGAATCTAGGTCAGGTATTATGGAACCTCGTATTAGTGATGATAGTGTATGTTTTCCATTGACTTGTCCTTGGGTGATAGTGATGATAGTGTATGTTTTCCAACTCTTTTCGTGCCTGTTAATAATGATCCCAAACATGTAATGTTGTTGACTTGTGAAGAAATGTTTTGGCATAAGTTTGCAAACTCTAAATGTTAATCTAAACAAAATTATAATTTTTTTTTTAAGAATTCCATTAAGAGTTCTACCATTGGAGCATACAAAATTAAAAGTTCTTAGAAAAAATTCTTAACTTAAAATTTATGATTAAATATTCATAAAAACCTCATGAAGAATTCTACCAATAATGATGCTCTTACATACCCAAAGTTAACCCAACTTTGTTAAAGTTTATATTAAAAGAAAAAATCTCCCTCTGTTGATAATTAGTATCTTGGTGTCTTGGAAAACAGAAAATGGATTAAGCTTAAAGTGAAGTCGTGTCAAGCAGCTCGTTGATAACTGTAGTAAGTTGACTGAGTAAGCATCAACGTGTCATCTCCCCACGACCCACTCTCTCTTGTCTCGCCGCTGTCTTCTTGTCCATGTAGCACCTCACTTTTCCTTTCGTTTTGTTTCTTTTGGAACCCAGCAGTCTCTATTTATAGGAATATTGCGTCGTCCTTATCTTTGTCGGAGCATAAAACCAAGCAAGAGCTTTTTAAAAATCCTTAATTGCGTACACGTAAATCGTTCGTTTTTTTAAATTTATTTTCAAAATGGCATCACAGCAACAAAGCCGCGAAGAGCTTGATGAGAGGGCCAAGCAAGGAGAAACGGTCGTACCAGGTGGCACCGGCGGCAAAAGCGTCGAAGCTCAAGAGCATCTTGCTGAAGGTGTTGCCTTAAATCACACTTTTTTCCCTTTGTTTTCTAAATATATGTTATATAGGATAGCCCATTAGACGTTAATATCTTAATATAAGAGTGATGTATGTGTTACGTGAATATAAATTGTAAGTGTGGTGTTTGACTGAGTTTAGGAAGTGGTGGAACGTGTGTGACACAACTAAAGGAGTGTAGGATTTGATACATCAGGCGATGTAGTATTGGTTGTGTGCTTGAGCTTTACAACTCAGTCATCAAGGGAAAGATTGAAAGTGTTGTGTTGACTAAGTTGAGAAGCTGCCAGAACAGAACATGATACAGCTGTAGGAACATGACGTGTTACAGAAACAGTTGTTGTATCAGTTGGAAGTAGCACATGAAGTAATACAAGGAAGCAGTACAGAGCAACTAATGACGTGAAGTTAAAGTGTGAGCTATGGGAACTGTTAGAGGGGGGATTAGCACCCCCTTGGTTTAACTCGGTTTGAACCGAGATCGGTTCAATCAGGACCGGTTTACGATGGTTCGGATCGAGGATAAGCCGGCCCAAAAACATAGGGCCGAGCTCGGAATCTCGTTGAAAGCCCATCTCGGCTACCGATCTAGGCCCACCACAGGCCCGGTCCGTTACAACAGATGAAGTCGGAATATTTCCCTTTTCCGCCGATCTCGGAAAAGGAAATATTCTCTTTGGTTGATTCCTCGCGATATCAGGAACTTATCCTTATCTCGGAGAGAAAACCGGAAGATTTCCTTTTCCCAATCGAACTCGGAAAAGGAGGAATCTTCCTTTCGGCCGCCTCAAAGACACTATAAATAAAGAAGGAGGCTTATTCATTCGAGATCATCCACAACTTCCGCAGAGACAGAGAATACAAGAGAGAGCTCATTACCGATCTCAAGTCTTTTGTCTTTGCCTTCTTACTTAAACCCTGTTGTAACCGCGACTTAGATCAATAAACGAGATTCCGACTAAAGTACTGTTTTACCCTTTTTGTGTGATTTACGGATCAACAATTGGCGCCGTCTGTGGGGAATATAGAACAGTACTTTCGGATATCGTTTGATTGAAGTTCGGCAATGGTTCTTCCAGTCGATACCACCGCAGCCCTCGTCAACAGCTCAGAAACCGATGATCGAAACCCACGGATCGACGAGCTCAATCCTATCGATACCGAACTACAGACAACCGGAGGAAGACCCCCTCCAACCGTACCTGTTGGAGACGACAATCAGGTCGATCCATCTCGGACTCTTCCTCAATCTCCGGCCGCTTCGATATTCACGGATCCGACCGTCTTCATGGAAGCTATGGCGGCGCAGTTCGCCGAAATTAACAAAAAGAACGAAGAGCGGATCGCGTCTCTCATAGCATCCCATTTCGAGCGCCGAAATCAGATCGGTATCCTCGATCGGAATCCGGTTACCCCCCCCCCAACGATAGCACGTTACGCCGAAATCTCTTGTCCGACTTAACCGACGCTCGACCCCCAGGCACGATCGACCCGCCGACAAGAAGATCCTCCGCGACCGGTTCGGAAATCAACATCACGGACCGAGCCGCCCTGAATTTGGAATTCGCCAAGGTTCAGGCCCAACTACAAGATATGCGGACCACAGTCCATCAGGCTACGAGTTCGGCGCCCGAGATCGACCGGGTAATTCAAGAGTCACAGAGGACGCCGTTTACCGACAAAGTCGTCAATACTCCAGTCCGACGATTGGAAAGAGTCAAGATCACACCATACGACGGGTTTACCGATCCTAAAAACTTCTTGACTTCGTTTGTCATCACGATGAACCGATTTCGTTTCGGCTCGGAAACTGAGAAGGACGCAGCCATGTGCCAACTATTCGTGGAGAATTTATCCGGGGCCGCGCTCGATTGGTTTTCAACGCTCGAGCCAAGTTCGGTAAACAGCTATAACGAGCTCACTACCAAATTCCTCAAACGCTTCACCATGTTTATCAAGCAGAAAACAAAAAACGCCGAACTCTGGGCCCTCGAGCAGAAGCAGGACGAGCCCCTACGCAACTTCATGGAACGTTTCAAAGCGGTTGTATCCCATTGTACGATCGACGACGAAGCCGCGATCGAGGCTCTTTACAAAGCCACCTGGTACGAATCGGACTTTCACAGGGAGATCAAACGCAATAATCCAAAGACATTGGAGGACATCCTGCACAGGGCGCATATCTTCATCATGGAGGAGGAGGAAAGGTCCGAGAAAGATAGGCGATACGCAATCACGAAGCAGCCCGCCACCAAGGACAAACTGTACGTTCCCCCGAAACAACCCGTCAACACGGTCCAAACTCAGCAATCCTGGTCAAACACTTGGATTCGGTCGGATGAACCAAAAGAACCCGACACCACTGAATCCGCACCGTACTGCAATTTCCATAACCGGTATGGAAATCATTCCACCGAGGAGTGCCGACATCTACAGGAGTTCCTGATGATGAAGTACAAAAAGGGGGAAGTCCCGGTCGAAGGAGCCTTCCAACCCTCGAACAGACCGCGCCGTAACGATAACGGTAGGAGACGTAATTCCAGACCAAACAAGGCTACCGAGCAGCCTAAAAATAAAACCGACGACGAACAGCTAAAACGGGATCGAGAGGACAACGTAGAAGCTCAGCAACCTCCGCAGGTTCGAAAACGCGTCAACATGATCATGGGTGCGTTGGAGACGTGCAACTACTCCGTCCGAGCTCTGAAGACATACAGCAAGGAAGCAGTGGCCGCGAAACAGTCACATCAGACTACACCCTGCGGAACACCGATCACCTTCTCCGAGGCCGACACAGAAGGACTTCATATGCCGCATAACGACCCGTTAGTCGTCGAGGCACTCATCGGTGATGTCGTAGTCGGGCGAATTTTGATCGACACTGGGAGCTCAGTTAACGTGATTTTCAAGGACACGCTGAAAAATATGGATTTTCCCGACAACCAAATCAGGCCGAACATCGAACCACTCACCGGATTCTCAAGCGAGAAAACCATGACAGCAGGAACGGTCAAAATTCCTATGTATACCGGGGGAATATGTCGAATGGTCAAGTTCTTGGTGCTAAACAAACCCGCGATCTACAACGTAATACTCGGCACGCCATGGATATTCTCGATGAAAGCAGTCGTGTCAACGTATCATCAATGCGTCAAGTTCCCAACACCTTCCGGAATCTTCACCCTCAGAGGCGACCAAGTGATGTCCCGAACGTGTTTCATCAACGAATGTAAACTGAGGACCACTCCCCGCACCTGCGTGATCAATAAAAAGAAAAATCCAAACGATCCCGATTTACCGCGACGCGAAACGATCGTCCAAGTCAGTATCGACGATTTCAATCCGGAGAGATGCGTAGGAATCGGAGCCGAGCTCCACGAGGACATCAAAGCGGATTTAATCCGACTCCTCAAAAGAAACATCTCGACCTTCGCCTGGTCAATCACAGATATGCCTGGAATCAATCCAAGGGTAATAAGCCACGAGCTCAACATTGATCCCACCTTCAAACCGATCAAGCAAAAACGACGCAAGCTCGGCCCCGAGAAGGCTCGAGCCGTGAACGATGAAGTCGAAAGATTACTCAGCGCAGGATCGATTACGGAGGTTCGGTATCCCGACTGGTTGGCGAACCCACTCGTTGTGAAAAAGAAAAACGGAAAGTGGAGGATATGCGTCGACTTTACCGACCTGAACAAAGCCTGCCCAAAGGATAGTTTCCCGCTCCCACATATCGACAGACTCGTCGAAGCCACCGCCGGGAACGAACTCCTCTCGTTCATGGACGCTTTTTCAGGTTATAATCAGATACTCATGCATTCGGATGATCGTGAGAAAACTTCATTCATCACGGACCGCGGTATCTATTGCTACAAGGTGATGCCCTTCGGCCTAAAAAACGCCGGTGCTACCTACCAACGCCTCGTTAATCGGATGTTCGCTATCCAGCTCGGCAAAACGATGGAGGTTTACATCGACGACATGCTCGTCAAATCTTTGGTTGCGAAGGATCACGCCGGACATCTCAACACCTGTTTCGATATCCTGAACGAGTACGGCATGAAGCTAAACCCGACCAAGTGCACATTCGGTGTAACCTCCGGAGAATTTCTCGGGTATATCGTGACTCAAAGGGGAATCGAAGCCAATCCAAAACAGATCTCGGCAATACTTGACCTACCATCGCCGACAACGAGAAGGGAAGTGCAAAGACTCACGGGACGCATCGCCGCACTCAACCGGTTTATCTCCCGGTCCACCGATAAGTGTCTCCCCTTCTACCAATTACTGCGCGGAAACAAAAATCTTGAGTGGGATGATAAGTGCGAGGAAGCATTCAAGCAGCTCAAAGATTACTTGTCAACACCACCAGTTTTGGCAAAACCCGAAGACGGCGAGACCCTCTATCTCTACATCGCAATCTCAACCTCGGCGATCAGCGGGGTCCTCGTTCGGGAAGACCGGGGCGAACAAAAACCGATCTTCTATATCAGCAAATCACTAGATGGAGCTGAAGGACGGTATCCGACTCTTGAAAAGCTGGCCCTCGCCGTTGTCGTCTCAGCTCGGAAATTGCGCCCTTATTTCCAATCACACTCAGTCACCGTGCTAACCGATCAACCACTCCGGACAATCCTACATAGCCCAAGCCAGTCCGGTCGGTTGGCTAAATGGGCTATCGAACTCAGCGAATACGATATCGATTACAAAAGCCGGACAAGCATCAAATCACAGGTCCTCGCCGATTTCCTCATTGAATTATCTCCGGAATACATCAACACTGATGTCATAACCGCCGAACGATGGATCCTTCACGTCGACGGGTCGTCGTCTCATCGAGGCTCTGGAATAGGCGTTCGCCTCAAATCTCCGACGGGAGAAATCTTGGAGCAATCTTTCCGCCTGACGTTCAACGCGTCTAACAACGAGGCAGAATACGAAGCGCTAATTGCCGGACTACGTTTGGCCAAAGCCATCGGCGTCACACGCATTCACGCCTACTGCGACTCACAGCTCGTCGCAAGTCAGTTCAGCGGGGAGTATGATGCCAAGAATGATCGAATGGACGCATACCTCAAGCTCGTCAAACAACTTGCTTCCGAATTCGATTCGTTCGAACTTACCAAGATTCCGCGGGGCGAAAACGCTCCAGCCGACGCACTCGCTGCCTTGGCGTCAAGCTCCGACCCTCACCTCAAACGGACGATCCCGGTGGAAAGTATATCAGAACCTAGTATCGGCAGCACAGAACAATGCATTGTCACGACTCGCAGACGGGATTACGAGGAAAATCCCGCGACTGAACCTGTCTCACGTCGACAGAGACGAACTCCGACCGTCGAGCCCGATCAGGACACCGAGCCCGAACACTCTAATACCGCCGAAGGCAACAACGACACGTTGCAAGACGGTGACACGGCCCGATCAGATGATGAAACGGAGGAACAGACAGACGGACTTCATGAACCAATAGACCTTGAACAGTCCGACGAGCAGACTCCCGCCGATTGGACACTGGAAATAAAAATGTACATCATCGATGGCGAAATTCCGGCCGATAGATGGGCCGCTCGACGACTCAAAATGCGCGCCGCTCGCTACATACTTATCAAAGACGGACTGTTTCGTTGGAGTGCAGCAGGAATCCTCCTCAAATGCATCTCGGGTGATGAAATTCAGGAAGTCATAAAAAAAATACACGAAGGCGACGGCGGCAATCACTCCGGCGGCCGATCTCTAGCCCTGAAAATCAAGAGAGCAAGCTATTATTGGCCAAGTATGCAAGCAGACTGCGAGAGGTTCGTCGCGAAGTGCGACAAATGCCAAAGGCATGGCCCAATGATACACCTTCCTACCGAGCTGCTAACCACTTCGACAGCTCCGTATCCATTCATGCGATGGGGGATGGACATCATCGGTCCTTTCAGACGATCCACTTCGCAGAAAAAGTTCATCCTCGTCATGACGGATTACTTTACCAAATGGGTAGAAGCCGAGGCGTATCCCGTCATCCTCGCCTCCGACGTTCAAAAATTCGTCTGGAAGTTCGTTATCTGTCGACATGGAATTCCGTACGAGATTATCACCGATAACGGCCCCCAATTCATATCAACACTATTCAACGACTTCTGCGCTAAGTGGAAAATCCGACTAAGTTTTTCCACACCAAGATACCCGCCGAGCAACGGTCAGGCCGAAGCAACAAACAAAACAATCATAGCCGGCCTCAAAAAACGATTGGATACTCATAAAGGGACATGGTCAGATAAACTCGACGGAGTCTTATGGTCGTACCGAACGACCCCGAGATCGTCAACGGGGCAATCCCCCTTCTACATGGCCTATGGCGTGGAAGCTCTATGCCCCGCCGAACTCACCATCCCGACTATCCGTCGGACGATGCTCGCGCAAAATCATGATCTTAACGACGAAATCATGCTCGACAACCTCGACAATCTCGAGGAACAACGCGATCAATCCTTACTTCGGATTCAGAATTATCAGAACTTAGCAGCACGCTACTACAACAAAAAGGTCCGCGGACGTCATTTCACCGATGGCGACCTTGTTCTGAGAAAAGTCTTCGAGGGCACCGAAGAGAAAAATGCCGGCAAGCTCGGTACGAACTGGGAAGGACCTTATCAGGTCATGAGGGTAGTCAAACCTGGCGTCTACGAACTCATGAAGCTAGACGGAACCCCCATTCCCCGTTCGTGGAATTCCATGAACCTCAAGCGGTACTACATCTAGGCCAACCCTCAAGGGCTAAAAAAAAAAAAAAAAAAAAAAAAAAAAAAAAAGATCACCGAGCTACTACACATACGCTCAATTCTAATATGTAATATGAACTACGAATGGCTTGATCCTTCTTTCGAAGGTACGTAGGCAGCCCTCACAAGGCGCAGCTATAACATTAATAAAATCTTACCAAGGCATTCTACCGAACTCCAACAGTTCGTACCTTCAAAGCCAAACTTTGTGTTTGCCGAACTCCAACAGTTCGTATTTTCTAAAAGCCAAACTTTATGTTTGCCGAACTCGAACAGTTCGTATTTTTTAAGCCAAACTTTGTGTTTGCCGAACTCCAACAGTTCGTATTTTCTAAAAACCAAACTTTATGTTTGCCGAACTCGAACAGTTCGTATTTTCTAAAGTCAAACTTTTAGTTTGCCGAACTCCAACAGTTCGTATTTTCAAAGTCAAACTTTGAGTTTGCCGAACTCCAACAGTTCGTATTTTCTAAATCAAACTTTTAGTTTGCCGAACTCCAACAGTTCGTATTTTCAAAGTCAAACTTTATGTTTGCCGAACTCCAACAGTTCGTATTTTCTAAATCAAACTTTTAGTTTGCCGAACTCCAACAGTTCGGATTTTCTAAATCAAACTTTCAGTTTGCCGAACTTCAACAGTTCGCATTTTTTCAACCACCAACGGTTACATATCAACGTCCTGGCCAGACGATCTGATAAAGCCGAGCTTAGATCGCACGCATCCTCATGGTGCAATGGATAATACACTTTCCACATTCGAAGCCGAGACCAGTCTCGCACCAAACTCTCAGATTATCCGAGCTAAATAAGCCAAGTCCGTCTCGCACACTCGGATTCAATGTGAGAAACCTAGAGCATATTAAGATGGGCTGTTCACGTACTCTTAAACTAAACTCTAGGGTCAAGCCGAACGTCCTTCCTCGCAAATCTAAGCCAACTTCTCAACAGTCGCAAAACTAGTAAGCCGATTCCTCAACAGTCGCAAAAACAAGTAAGCCGATTTCTCAACAATCGCAAAAGCAGTAAGCCGATCTACGATAGTGATTGCCGACCACGAACAGGTTCAGTCGAATTTATCCTCTCCACCCGGCTAAGACCGTACAGTTTACGGCACCACTGTGTACGATAAATTCGAGAGGTTCGTATTACGTACGACTTCAAATATATCAGAACTCGGCATAATAATAACTTGAGAAATAAAGCATAACACTCAAAATAGAAAGAAGACAGATAGAAATCAGATTCATAAAAGCCCCTCGGGCAAAACGACAAAACGGATACCGGACTTTAAAAACCCTCCGGTCCAAGAGGTCAAGTTATAAGCCCATCCGGGCAAAAGAAATCCAAACAAGTCGCAAAAAAAGGCTTAGACATTTTGCTTCCGCATCGCGTCAGCGCGATCAGCCGACATGGAAGCCTGATTGGAGCCGAACTCGTCGAGGCCCAGTGGAACCTCATTGCCCATCGACGTCGAAACCTCTGGATGCACCGGATCACTAAAAGGCGTGACAACCAAGTCCGCCTCATCCAGCTCACAGAGGTCGATCGCGGCATATTCCTCCACCTTTTCAGCCTTAAGCTTTTCGAGCCGATCGATACGAGACAAAGGGACAACGATGCCGTGCTTCTTCTTGAGGGCCTCACAGAAATCGAGTATTCCCTGAACCTGATTGATCACGAGGAACGGTTTCTTCGCCTGCTCAACCGCCGACAAATGATCCTTTACCTTCTGGAGCCGGACTTGGCACTTTTCAGTGACCACCTTTCTCCTGGAGATCTGCTGGGTACGACCGGCCCTCAATCGCGAAGTTTCCGCGAATAGCTTTATCGAAAGAGCGTCTCTTTCCAACCCCAGCTCGGCATTGGATCTCTTAAGTGCGGCAATCTCGCGAGTCAGCTCGGCTACCGCACGATCGCCCGCCTCCACTCGGTCCTCGGATATATGCAGCTCCTTGCGAAGCTCCGCCGCTTGAACCCTCGCCTCGAAAGCTTTACGGCGCGATTCTCCGAGCTCGCGGTCGTAAGACCCGACGATCTCGTTCGTCTGAGCAACCATCTACAGAAATAACGAACTTCAAAAATAAGCAATCGAAAGAAAGAGGATAACAAAAAAAAAGAGAGTTTTACCTCGGCAGTAGTCTGGGCCAGTTTCTTGTAGGCCTCAGATTGGCGAAGGCTGTCGATCGGCGGAAGGAAGTCCGGGCCGAAACTTAAGCGCCGATACGATTCGACGTAATCCCAAGAATCGACCTCGGGATCTGACGTCCGACGCTTCTTCGACGCTGGAGAACTGTCCGATAGGACAATTGTATCTCCATCAGCTTGTTGGGGTTCGGTAATCCCCTCGTCGCCTTCGCCACCTTCGGCGTGCTCGGTACCGATTCCAGCGGTCGAACCAGCAGCCCGCCGAGACCCCCTTTTGGTCTTCCTTTTTTTCTTCTTCTCGGCCGGATGAGAAGTGTGCTCCCCAGCAGGAATGTCTCCTTGGCCAATCTCTTCTGTTGGAACTTCCGGGTTTGCCCGTTCGGTCGCCGAAGGAGTCCGATCCCCAGCAGGAACCTCCTCTTGGCCCGCCTGTTCGTCAACAGCCGTAGCCCCGGGATTCATTTGGTCATCGGGCAGGGGAACACCCACGTCCATCTCGTCATCGTCCATCTCGGCTGAAAGATTAGGGATATCTTCAAACTTCATTTTTCTCCGACGACGTGATGACTTTGCTGCAAAAGGAAAAAAGCGATATAAACACCGGAAAACGAGTCTCGGTATCGACGATCTACAAAATGACAGAGTTATATACCTCTGAGAACTCTCTTCGCCTTCAAATCAAGCTTTTCCTGGTAAGCTTCTGGCCACCGAGCTTTACCTGCCGCACTTAATCTCTTCACGTGGATAAAGGTGAATCCCGGCGTAGTGATAAGGAAGCCCGGTATGTGACGATCTGAAAAAGAAACGAAGAAATATAACTTAGGCAAAATAAAGCACTAAAAGGAATCAGGAACGAATATCTACCAATAGGCGTCCTCCACTGAGTTCGGTAACTCCCGTTTGGATGCTCGACAGAGGACTCGTCGATCTTCACATAGAAGTACCGAGCATCCCAGTTGTTAACCTTGCTCGGTTTATTCCCGGTGACGAGGTCGCACTCCGGCTTCGCACTAGCTGATAAAAACCAAGGCTTCGCCTTCGACAGATTCACCCGGAATAACCTTTCAAAAATCTTCGCCGTAATAGGGATATCGCACTCTTCACCGAGAGTGAGAAGACCCATAAGATTTATTACCGTGGCCGGCATCAACTGAGAGATCGCAACATGCCGCCTCTTGCAATACTTATAGAAGAGTTCCGGGATGGGAAACTTAAGACCGCAGCTCCTGAAATATTCCTCGTAAACACAAAGATAACCGTCAGGAGCGTCCCACGGGCGGTCGGTCTCTTTCGGGATCTTGACAAGGATGCCATCCGGAGCATTGCATCTTTCCAAAGTAACTTGGACCGTCTCGGCCTTGGAACAAGACGGCCCAATATTCGCGGGCTTTTCAACCACCCGTCCGGTAGCCGACCTGGAAACATCATCCTGACGAGCCGCTGGCGATACAACGTGATCATCCGGACAGGCAGCATCATCGCCCTCCGCGAGCCGAACTGCAAATTCCCGATCTGCCCGAATCTGTTCATCTGTCTCAACGACTTCTTCAAGTTCATCCTCATCAACAAGTTGAGGAACCTCGATCGAAACCCTGGAACTGCTTGCTTCACCACGACGCGAGTTATGTCTGAGTAGATCCTGCATATCCGAGCTCGAAACAGAATCATCCATAAAACGTCTAAGGTCCGGGAAGTCTTGATTCGGAGATCGGTCACCAACAGATATCGAATCACCTTCAGAGGTCATTTCGATCGAAGGAAGGAATCGGTGAAGAACAGCTTGAAAACTAACGAAGAACAGTTGAAGATCGCCCGGAAAGTTTGAAGATCTTCAAGCAGATCGGAGAAACCACGGCGGAGGAATGATCGGCGAACGGAAAGAAAAATAAATTCTAGAGAGAAGGGAGAGCGTTTAGAGAGAGAAAGTACCTTTTTCTTTTCGGAAGCAAAGCAGAAGTGAGAAATGAAGGAGGATCGAACGGTATTTATAGAGAAAAAGGCAATGATGACAGTTCCTCGAAACGCGCAACCAGAGAGGATAAATCGACACGCGCCTCTTCGAATTCTGCGACAAGAGAAGACGAAACGACGCCCTCTTCTCAAGAAAAAATACCGAACTCGAACGTTCAGGAGCGATACCGAAAACTCACCGAATTCGAAAGTTCGATAAAACAATTCAACCGCGAGAAACCCCAATCTAAAGAGGATCCGTCCTTTCAAGCCGAACTTAAGCAGTTGGCCGAACTCGAACAGTTCGTATCATCAAGCCGAACTTAAGCAGTTCGCCGAACTCGAACAGTTCGTATCATCAAGCCGAACTTAAGCAGTTCGCCGAACTCGAACAGTTCGTATCATCAAGCCGAACTTAAGCAGTTCGCCGAACTCGAACAGTTCGTATCATCAAGCCGAACTTAAGCAGTTCGCCGAACTCGAACAGTTCGTATCATCAAGCCGAACTTAAGCAGTTCGCCGGACTCGAACAGTTCGTATCATTAAGCCGAACTCGAAACAGAATCTGATTAGATCATACCGATCTCAGTTTTAACCGAGCTAAAGAATACTCCCTAAAAATTCGCCGAACTCATAAGCTCCCTCGCCGAACTGAGGGGGGGACCAATTGTTAGAGGGGGGATTAGCACCCCCTTGGTTTAACTCGGTTTGAACCGAGATCGGTTCAATCAGGACCGGTTTACGATGGTTCGGATCGAGGATAAGCCGGCCCAAAAACATAGGGCCGAGCTCGGAATCTCGTTGAAAGCCCATCTCGGCTACCGATCTAGGCCCACCACAGGCCCGGTCCGTTACAACAGATGAAGTCGGAATATTTCCCTTTTCCGCCGATCTCGGAAAAGGAAATATTCTCTTTGGTTGATTCCTCGCGATATCAGGAACTTATCCTTATCTCGGAGAGAAAACCGGAAGATTTCCTTTTCCCAATCGAACTCGGAAAAGGAGGAATCTTCCTTTCGGCCGCCTCAAAGACACTATAAATAAAGAAGGAGGCTTATTCATTCGAGATCATCCACAACTTCCGCAGAGACAGAGAATACAAGAGAGAGCTCATTACCGATCTCAAGTCTTTTGTCTTTGCCTTCTTACTTAAACCCTGTTGTAACCGCGACTTAGATCAATAAACGAGATTCCGACTAAAGTACTGTTTTACCCTTTTTGTGTGATTTACGGATCAACAGGAACATGAGATGTTGTATATGCTTCGACAGAATCAATATACAGGGTGTGGCAGTTCAGACATAGACATTGAAAAGAGCTGACACAGTTGCTAAGGCAATACTTGATGCAGGTACTTGATACTCAGTGATCGACACATGATGGAAATACAGTGTGGCGATCAAGAAGACTGCATTTGGATACATCAGAGGATGTATCATACGATGAGTCAGAACGTGGTACATCAGATGATGTATCAGACGTTGTATCAGGAGGCAAGGACTTGACGTGGCGCAGAATCTGACGTGGCAAGTGAGTTGCTGAGCTGGACGAAATCGCTGGAATGTATATCTGGCGTTGATGCAGTTGATGCAGTTGTTGTACCAGTTTAAGAAGTAGTACGGGAACTAATACAGAGGTTTATTGAAAAGGCCCAGAAACCCAAAATGATGAAGAAATCGTGTGGGCTCTTAGGGTTTCGACCCTAACCATATAAATACCAAGAGACGGCCAGAGAAACGAGTGTGCGTCTAGGGTTTATTAGGAGAGGCACACAGGTGTGTGTGTGGCGTCGCCCCATCATACAAGATTTGTAGATCCGTTGGTGATGGTTGATGGAGTACAATCACATCTGTAAGATGGTGTTTGTATCGGTTGTAGCCGAGCGGTAGTCTTTGTAGAGATACCGTGTCCGTAGTTCGTCCGTCTAGAAAAGAATGATAGGCATTGTAGTGATGTATATCATAGCAATTGTAATTGCAATCTTGTTCTAGTGGATTTGTTCTGGACTAGGTCCCGGGGATGTAGGGAAACCGAACCTCGTTAAAAACTCTATGTATTATTTACTTTATGCTCATACGTATGCTCAAACACATAGATCTAGCTACAATTCCGTTTTCATAAATTAGTTAATGTTTGATCTAACTCTAAGATCTCCTTTTAATCTTATTCTCTTGGCTATATCTTAATACAAGATGATTTATGTTTTACGTGAATATTAACGTCTTCATGCATGCTTCCATGAAATTATATATGTATTCCTTGCTCAGGAAGGAGCAAGGGAGGGCAGACGAGGAAGGAGCAGCTAGAGCATGAAGGGTACCAAGAGATAGGGAGCAAGGGAGGGCAGACGAGGAAGGAGCAGCTAGGGCACGAGGTTTATCAGGAGATGGGTCACATAGGAGGAGAGACGAGGAAGGAGCAGTTAGGAACAGGGGTTATAAGGAGATGGGTCAGAAAGGAGGAGAGACGAGGAAAGAGCCGTTAGGGCACGAGGATTATCAGAAAATGGGTCACAAAGGAGGAGAGACGAGGAAGGAGCAGCTAGGAACGGAGGGTTATAAGGAGATGGGACTCAAAGGAGGAGTCGGTGCAAAGGACAAATCTGGTGGAGAGCGTACGGAGGAAAAAAGGATTGAGATCGATGAGTCCAAGTTCAACAACAAGTGATAGTAGCTAGTAGTGTCCAATCTGTAGTAAGATAATCTAAATAAGTAAACCTCTAGGTTTTGTGAGTTGCAGCGAGTGTTAGACTAATTAGGGTCAATGTAATGCGCCTAGTTTTATTTTCATGTGTGTGATATAACTACGCAAGGTTTGTACTAACGGTAGGGATTAAGATCGATGAGTCCAAGTTCACCAACAAGTGATAGTAGCTAGTAGTGTCTGGATTTAGCACTTTCCGGTTTAACTCGGTTCGAATCGAGATCGGTATCGGTTTATAATGGTTCGGACAAGAGAAACGGACTTTGAACTGACGGGCCGAATTCTAACAAAGTCCAAGAACAAACATGTTCGCTTTCGTTACCGAATTCTACGGTGCAACAACGGTCCAGTCCGGTACAACGAGATAAGCCGACTTCTGAGATAAGCGGAAGATTTTTTTATATCTCGGAGAAGATCCGGAATATTTCTCTTCTCAGCTAATAAGGGAAAATTAAAATATTCCTTATATCACCGATTCTAAAAACCTATAAATAAAGAGGAGGCAAACTCGAAGAAATCATTCACAATTATTCGAGAGATCTAAGAGCAGAGAAATAGTTTTATCAAGCGCCGATCTCAAATTCTTTAATCTCTTTAGTCTCTTTTTATCGGAACTCTGTTGTAACGTCGAATTCAATCAATAAAACGAGTTTTCGATCAAAATTCTCTGTTTAAAATCTTTTGTGTGATTTACGAATCAATAGTGTCCAATCTGTAGTAAGATAATCGGAATAAGTAAACCTCTAGGTTTTGTGAGTTGCAGCGAGTGTTAAGACTAATTAGGGTCAATGTAATGCGTCTAGTTTTATTTTCATGTGTGTGATTTAACTACGCAAGGTTTGTACTAACGGTGGGGTTGTACCGCACGGAAGTTTTTTGATTTTTTGGTGAGGGTCAAAATGATATGCGGTTATGGTTTTGAAAGGTGGTTTTACTCTAGTTTTTACATACATGCAGGAAAGGCGGCATAGGAACGGCCTAGGAATACTACTTTTTTTAAAAAAAATTATATTTTAGATTAATAATTTATAGGTTTCAAAATTTAAAGTTTATGTTTTTTTAAATATATTGTTATCCCATTAAGAAAATTTTGTTTCGCATAATTATCCATCCCAGAACTATAAAGTTTTTTTTATTATGAAATGTGATCGGGACTGTTTACATACTACAGTGTGACAGTATCTCGGGTCTTAACATGAACGAGAGACCTGCAAGGTTGAGATTACATGCAAGTTGTGTTTGGTAAAATCAGTAGAAAATAAGCACGTATAGGGTAAAATCAGTAGAGATCTGCAATGTTGAGATTACATGCAAGTTGTGTTCCGGTGCAGATAATGAAACTTGTGTGTTTTTGTCTTGGATAAAATTTGATTTGTAGAATCAAGACGAAAGTATTGACAATATTCGGACTGACATAAAACCCGAATCCTAAGGGGCATAAGAAACGCATTTCCGACCTTATTCCACCCGATTCGGGTTAAGTGGTTACAACAAGAGTTGTTTCTAGTGCTGGTACATACATTTTACAATATCTTAGACTAGTCGATGCCACCACTTACCCACATTTATGGCTCGCAATAGCATATTTGCTTTCGCCAAAACTTCATTAAAATACGCTCCTTCAGTGACTCGACGCTAATGCCGTCACGAATATGCCTAGCACCAAGAATGGCTGTGCGCTTGCCTGTAATCAAGCAGTGAAAGTCAAATTCTTAGTAGTTAGCCTCCAAGGCAAAGACGAGCGCTACATTTTTTCCGATGACTTACCTGGTACTTGACGTCGTATTTGACAGGGTCCTTGAGAAAGTACTTAAACTGCAGTTTGAAGAAGAGTGTAATAATCAGACAGAGTGACAAGACTAGTGAATTTGAAGATGACACTGTTATACATCTTTACCTGGAACACAATCTGCGGAATGATCAAAGCAAGCAACGCCAACGCATAATAAGATTTGCCAGATGCTAATAGATATCCTGCAACCAAATAAAAATTTACTTGTGATGAACTATTCCTTTTATTTGGTGCTATAACACTTACTGTGTAGCTCATCGGGAGCTCATCCACTCGCAAAGATAGTTTATCTCTCAAGATTATCATCTGTTTTACTACATTTGGAACAGTCAAATCTAGGAAGGAGAAATTTCCCAAAAACAAAAAGACAGTAGGTGATGTAAATGGCCATATAATGAAATGAAGATCCACCAAACACACAGTTGAAACATAAAAACAGATGCCTCTCCATTAGCTCACTTCTCTAAAGTCTGTGACCCCCCGAAAACCAAGACAAATCATTCAGTTTCATTGGTTTGTGTTTTTTTAACCGGTGGTGATAGTTGATAAGATCAACCAGAGATATAGAAACCACACAAAACTCTACATACCGGCAACAGAGAGCTGAGTAATGTCTATAGCACCAACGCATATCCATTTTGCAGCTTCAGTGCCAAAAGCTACTGGGAGAGACTGAAGTCCCATTGCTCTGTCTCCTTCAACACTTTTGAAGTCATTAACAATGGCTATTCCCAACTACAGTATTACACAGGTAGATGAAGCAAAATTAGACTGTTAAAGATAACAAAAAAAAATCATCATAAAGGGTTGCAAGAAGAGTACCCCAGCTATGCTGTACAAGAGTGTTAGAACAACAACGTCTGGTGTAAGAGTACCAAACAATGCTTGCCCAGCCCACCTATCAATCAAGTGAACAAACAACAAATTAATGAGATGAGAACGCTTTATATATTGATGCACTAGATATCTTACCATGGCAAACTGATATAGCTTGCTCCAAGTGCAAAATTTCCAACCCATCCATTTTGCTTTAGCTGCAAAGAGATCCGTTCATGTATTGATCAGTTCTAAACTCCAAAACTTATCTTCTTCCATCAAGAAGACAACACATAATGTTTTGTCACTACAGCAGTGGAAATTCGGTATAGAACTTACCTTAAGAGGTGGAGCAGAGTATATATAAGACAGCAAGGATCCTCCCAAAGCAAGATAGAACAAAGTGGGAGTGGTATGCCCTGCCTGAAAGCGAAGGTTTAGTAATTCTGATGTGCCGTTTATCTGTACTAGTTACATCAAAACCGCCAACTTACCCACACATCTAATATTCCAGCAATTCCAAGACCTCCTAGCAATAGCACCCAGACTTGTGTAATAACCTGCATATAAGGAGTTGCGAACAAGAAGGAGAAATCAGTATCAAACAAACTAATGGTTAAAAGCTCAAAAATGTTCCGTATCAGTACCTCTTGCTCTGATATTGCTCCGGATGGAATTGGGCGATATGGCTCATTAATTGCATCAATATCTCGATCATACCAGTCGTTGATTGTCTGGAAATCGACACGTCTAGGTTATGTAGCACTAAGAAAATGCACTACCATAAGAACAACTCAGGTTTTTGTTCAGCGAAACCAGACCTGTGTATAGCCAGTAAGACATGGGCCAGACATCATCATGCAAAGAATGGACTTAGCAACATCCTCCGGGGTCCAGTGGAAGTTTCCTACCAGAAGAAACAATTTGAAGAAAGATGTGTCTTTGAGCAACCAAAGACTTAGTCATGGGATTCCACAGAGAACAAGTTAACGATATCTAGGGAAGACGTCAAGAAGATTGTAAAGAGGTTCATACGTTACCTGAAGCAGCAGCACCACAGACCACTCCCCACACCAATGGGGGCCAGGTGACTGGCTTTGTAAGCTGCAGACGAATCTTCCATTTATTCTGAAACAACTAACTCTTTTTAGCTAGCTAACTAAATATGCAGCATTCTGTCATAATTGTTTACTAAAACGTCAATATATACATATGCAATGTTGAGAGAATTATCAACTCGAAAGAGGTCCTTCAATTGGAAACACCTAAAGTATGTCATTATGCACACAACATATGATGGTTTTGTTCTCATTTCTATAAATTGTGATGCATCCAATTCTGGAATTTCAGATGCATTGGAGAAAAATTCAAAAAGCCCGAGAAGATGAAGAAAAATTACAGTCTCTTGAGCTGCTCCTTTGATACCCAGAAGCTGGTTAATGCTCGAACCACTGGCTGGTGCCTTGTCCGGTACCTGAGATTTAACTGCCGTGGAGATTCAAACCCTAGTTAAGGTAAGATTGAAATCTAACGGAAAAATTCAAAGAAAACTGAAAATTTCAAAACAGCTGCAAACCTTTATCCGTATCAGTCTCCGCCGCACGCACAACCAATCTCCGCCCTACGAACATAACAAAATCAGTGAAAAATCGAGGAACGCGCTCAGAATCCAACTAAGGGAATGGAATGTACCAGACGATTCGAAGCCCAACGTCGACCAAACTGGACGCCGACGAGTGAACTCGACGGAACCCGGATTACGGAGAGAGAGAACTCCGACTCGGTCGACGGAGGTAACTCTAGAGGTAAGTATGGAGGAGACGGTGTTGAGAATCGAAGTCATAGAAGCGGCGGAGAGAATCGTATCTCGTGGCAGCAAGCCGGAGATGGAGTGGTGTGAGCTTCTTTGGGCAGTTTGCTGTTTCGGGAAAGCTGTGGCTGTAAGTTACCGGTGATAAGAGTCTACGTCACAATTTTGGCGGCCGCGATCGCCATGCTACTACGTGGCACGATTCTATTGCATAATCATAATTAGAGTTTTCAAATTGAATAACAAGCAGATATTTTGTATGAGGCCCATGCGATAAGGGAAAGCCCATTAGTACCGACGAGACACACGTGGCAACAGTCAACTTTGTTGACATTCTTTTTCTCTGATCCCGTTCTTCTTGAACAATATCAAACTCAAACATCATCCTTCAATTTTATCTTCTTTTCGAATATTCTTTCAAATCTCAGTATTGTGTTAATGGAGATCGCGCCATCTTCAAGTAGATTCAAGCTCTACGATCAATTTGAGCTTCTGGAGTTTCCTGATAAGTACGTCGTCAAACCCGTCGAATCGCCTCATGAAGGCTTCTCCGTCGATCGGCGCGATGGCAACATCAAACCTCTTGATGGTAATCATTCTTTCACTCTTCCGTCTCAGCTCTCTCTCTCTCTCTCTCTCTCCGTTTACTGTTTTGCTTTCAAGAATAAACTTGGCATCTTTAGGGATAATTACCGAAACTAGCTATAGCAGGTTACGAGGAAATGTAGAGGAAAACTGTTTCAGAGAGGATTCGAAGCAAGAGGAATCTGTATTTCATTTCTCGTTAGATTTTCATGTTTAGGCTGTTGTATTTGATGTTACTGTTTCTCTGCTACTGCAGAAAACACTTCTTCCGGAAATCCTATCAGAGTCTCTACTATCTATGGCGTAGGAGGAACTATTAGGCTTTTAGCAGGTAAAATTATTTCCTGTACTATGTTTGCCTCCGAATCGAAAGTTTTATGGTGGTTTTCACCTCATGTTTAGGAACATACTTGCTCGTTATAACGTCTCGGGAGGAAGTTGGGACTTTCCTCGGTTTTCCCATTTTTCGAGTCACGGCTATGAAGTTCCTACCTTGCAATGAGGCTTTGAGGTTTGCTACTTCTCAAGAAGTAAGTTTTTGTAAATTTTTATCAGATATACGATTTTAGGAGTTTTTATCAAGTTAAGTTGTCTGAAGAACTTTTTCCATACTTGGAAATGGTGTCTTGTGCAGAAAAAGGACGAAACATATTTTAGGACTCTGTTACAATCACTTGAGGCAACCCCAGGATTGTATTTTTCGTATGAAACAGATCTAACAGTCAAGTAAGTTTCCCTATCTGATGATCCTGAGTAAACAGTGCCGTTCTCTTAATGTGTGTGATCCTTCATATAAGTAGGATATCCTAGGCTACGGAGTTCCAGCTTTAAGAATATTCATTAGATACATTTATCCAATGTTACAGCTTGCAAAGAAGGTGCAAGCTAGCTGAAGGTTGGACGCGTAAGCCCATGTGGAAGCAGGTTGGTTGTTCCTCTGGTTCTTATCTTTACAAAATGTATCTTCTTGGATCCAGTGCAATTTCATTTTTTCTGTTACTACATTGTTGTCCGATTTTATTCCGTCAAGTTAAAGTTAGGCTGAAGGTTGGTTTTCTTGCTTGTCAGGCTGACCCTCGATTTGTTTGGAACTGGCATCTTTTGGAGGAATTGATTGAATGCAAAGTCAGTTGTCTGTTTCTAGTTTGAATCTTCTCATCTCATGTCAAACTTTACAGATCTAATCTTCTCTTATTGTGGCAGCTGGATGGTTTTATCATCCCTCTACTTCAAGGAAATATCCTTTCTTTATCTTCTTAAGCTTCTGTTTTGCTTCTTCTTGGACTGTTTATATATATATGTAATGTTGTGTCTTTCAAATATGAATTTTAATAGACGATTTACATGTTTGTTTAAAAATTAACCAACGGTTAAGCTACCAAGTTGCTGAGCTACAGCTCAAGAGTTCTCCTGCTGTGATATCGTTACTTTCCAGGCGATGTACACGGCGTCTAGGTAGGTTTTAATTTTGTGATTAGTGCTGCTGGAAAATTCAATTAAATGTATGTTTGTTTGACAGTCATGTTGGAATTGGCATCCCAGGTACACGTATGTGGCGAAGAGGAGCCAATCTTGAGGGAGACACTGCTAATTTTGTCGAAACTGAACAAGTAGTGGAGATTAATGGTTTCAAGTTCTCATTATTGCAGGTATACCTTTGTTAGGAGCTCATTCATGTGCTGTGTCCTGTTAAAATGATCTCTTCTTGTTACTGTATTGTCTTTTCTTGTTACTGTATTGGGTCATTTGCATGTGAAATGACATTCATTGTTAAATTTAAATGCTATGTGAGATTTCTTTAATGGCTCTGGAAAAATAATATCCAATGTAGCTCATTTCAGCGGAATAGTTACTGTTTTAAAAGTTTGGGATATGCTTGAAATCCAGTGTTTCAGTATTTTCTTGCTTCATTTCTCTACTTAGTTTATATAAGGCACCATGCTCTTCTTTTTCTCCATTTTTAAGGTTTCCTTTCATTTCTTGTTGATTATAACCGTCTTGCTTTCGCTGGCTAGGTCCGAGGTTCAATTCCACTTCTTTGGGAGCAGATCGTTGATTTGAGCTATAAGCCACGGCTTAAGATAAATAAGCCTGAAGAGACGGTAACTTTTTATGATCGTTTTACCAATTTGTTATACGCTGTCCAGCCGTCGACCTTGATTAGTTTTCTTTCTGCCTCCAGCCGAAGGTTGTGCATCGCCATTTCCATGATCTTTGCCAAAGATATGGGGAAATCATGGCAGTTGACCTAACAGATCAGGTTGATTTCTTTGCTCCTCATTTCAGATAACATAAGTACATGGCAAAAAGATACGTTCACTCTTAAATCTATGACACCTTAGCTTTAACTCTGTTGTGGTTTCTGCTATGCAATATTCAGTTGCTTACTTTCCTTGTCTGAGTAACTTAGTTTCTCACATTTTACTACATTAGCATGGAGATGAAGGTGAATTAAGCAAAGCATCTGCCACCGAAATGGAGAGGCTTCCAAATGTGAGGTAAAATTCTTTTTGCGTATTGACACATTCACCATCCTTCGTGTTTTATCATTAATGTATTTGGTTTTCGTTTGGGATATCTCTCAGCAATCACTATGAAGTTTTTTCGTTTCCTGATGCTTCTTAACCATTTTCTCGTTTGTTTGGATGTCTCTCACCTTCGTTTTATTCGAAGTGTTCTTCGATCGTACACATCAAGTAGATTTAAAGATATTATTAGTTAATGAGGTTTTTTGACGCAGATATGTCTCCTTTGACTTCCATCACATCTGTGGAACTACAAACTTCGACAACTTGGGGGTACTGTATGAACAGATTGGGGATGAATTTGAAAAGCAAGGGTAAGCAGACAAATTATCATTTTGATTCTGCTCGTTTCAGATCTAGACGCTGAGTTAATTTGGTTAGCAGTCAGATGTTGTTTATTTGGTTCAAGTTAGGTAGCTGCTAGTTGTGTGCAGAGAATTTTGTTTCAGCTGCCACTAATCCAAGCTGAGCAGATATTTCCTTGTAGACGCAGACGAGAACATCCTAGAAGAGCAGAAAGGAGTTATCAGATCTAACTGCATCGACTGTCTTGACCGCACAAATGTTACCCAGGTTTGTTGAATTTATTTCTTACTTTTTCTCGTTTACACTAGCCATCTTGATTGGTTCAGTATGTTCTATATGAACTCATGGGTGATACGGGTGGGGTGTGTAAAGCCTTCTTTTGCGTCATCTGGGATTTTGAGAACTTGCCTGTACATTTAAACTAATTTCTTTGGAGAAAAAAATCACTGTTTACATATTTAACTTCATGTAATGTCGTCTCTGGTTGCACATAGCAGCTAAAAATGACTTGCTGTAAAGCCATTCAAGCTTTTTAGATGGTCAAAAACTTGTACCTGAGATGTAAACATTGTCATTGAACTGCTTCTGATTGCATTTTAAAATCTTTTTTCATTGAACTGCTTCTGATTGCATTCAAAAACCTTTTTTGTTGCATCATATGAAAAGAATTACATGGCCCAAAAATCTCTGAATCTACAACTTCAAAGGATCGGAGTGTTTGATTCCACAGAGTGTGTATCCATGTTCGAAGATGATTACACAAAGTTCAGAACAAGTAAGTGGTTTTTGCTTCCAACTTTTCAGTGCACTTTCCAGTTTTATAGCTGTAGAATATCTTCCGTATTCATCAAAAGACTAATAATTTTTGCTATTCTAATAGTTTGGGCTGAGCAAGGGGACGAGATTAGCTTGCAATACGCTGGGACTTATGCTCTTAAGGGCGACCTCGTCAGGTGAGAAATGTCTGCCAAAGATTCTTCAGAAAATGTTGCTTTTTAAACTGTAAATATGTAGGATTGTTTATGATTATAGAAATAAAGCTGAACTACACATTGTGATATATTGCACAGTTTTCTCTGAAATGTTCCAGGCCTCGGCTTAAATCAATATTCTAAATAAGAAAGACGATGATAATAGTGACATATTAGCAATATATGATCTGGGGGTATTTTGGTGCAGGTACGGGAAACAGACAGTGTCTGGAGCAATCAAAGATGGCATCAGTGCGATGTCGAGATATTATCTGAATAATTTCCAGGATGGTGTGAGGCAGGCAAGTTTCTTTTACAAGATTAAAGTTGAGGTTTATATAAGGTATAAGATGAGAAACTGAAGGAAAAGAAAACAAAAAAAAAAAAATTTGAAAGAGAGATTTTCATATTTCAGGATGCTTTGGATCTCATAAGTGGTCGCTATACAGTTGGCACAAACAGCCCTTCACAAATCCAGCCTATTGGATCACAACAGTCTGTATGTTCCCTCCTAACCGCTAGAAACACAATCAAACAATTTGTTGTTAGATGCTGATTGGATTTTGTTTTTATTTTTGGTTCTCTTGCTTGTTTTGTTTGCTTGCTGGGTGAGAATAAACAGTTTCTGCCGGTAGCATCAGCATTGTTGATAGGTGGTGTAACGGTAACATCTTTCACAATTCATCAAGGTAAAGGCTTTTTGATTCAAATATGACTTATAGGATTGAGTTGTTAAAATGATGTGTGTGTGTGTTGGGTGATAAACACAGCGGGAAGAAACACGCAGCAGTATCTGGCGTCGGCGTTGTGGGCTGGAGTGACTGCAGGAGTTGTGGCGATGATCAAGGCCAATGGAAGGCACTTTTGTTCAAGGCCTCGTCTTTGCCATCTCATTTGATTCTTTATACATTCAGATTCTCTGTGTTCGCCACACTCTTCTCAATTCCCACGCCTGTTTTCTTGTTCAACTTGCGTGTGCAAAGCTTTTGAATACTAAAAGGTCATATCAAAAACAATCAAATACGTTTACAAAAACTAAATAATGTATAGTGATGTTAATTCAGAATATTAATTACTGTTTAATGTTTTAAGAGTTTTTTTTGTTTGAAAATATAAAATGTTCTCACATATTTCGAGATTGTATGACCAAGCTAAATTATTTTTAGTTTATATAATATTTGTGCTTTTAACTAAAACATCTTATATTATGAAATAGAGAGAATATTTATTAATCTATTTTGAGTTCTTCTTCAAACCAATCTAAATTTCTGTTATAGTTTAATCAAAATTCGAACAAAAAGAGAATTGTGATTCAACAAACGTTATTTATTATTTCTGCTTCTTTGAATTTAATAAAATAAAATGTTACGGAATGATTTTATTCCTTATTACATGAGCCCATCATTATTGCAATAAAGGTTTGCGCACGACCCTTTGAGATAGATTATTTGGCCCACGTTACATTACCAAAGTAACCAACAGAACAACAAACCTTATAACCTTAAAGACGGCTCCGTGAAACCGGTTTGAAACTCGCGATCCCCGTTACTTCCCTCCCCGTCACTAAGGTGTTTATATCGTAAGTCCCTTCGTATGTATAAATGGGTTCAAGGTCACAGAAAGCCTGCATATTTTTTTCACATTTTTAGCACTTGACTCTTCACCATTTTTCATTAATATCCAACCAAGCTCACCTTTGCCACCAGAAAATCCGTTAAAATTCCATTCCCACCGAGTAGTTCCCGACCTAGCGAAGCAGTTTCCCTTCCCTTCGATGAAATCCATGCCTAGTGACACCACATAATTCGTTATGCAAATGATTTCAGTCAATGTTTACTATTGAGCTATGCGTGATTCTACACTACAATGCCTCCACTCGGGACTGCTCAAGTTAATAGAATAGCTCATGAGCAAATGTATCTCGTCTCGTCTCAGCTCACAAATATTGTATAATGTCGACCTGACCTCTCTACATTTGGATAGAATAGTCACTTATAAATTATCTCTAGACACGAACATCAGTAAACCTGTGGGGTCTCTACGCACAATACTGATACATTCACATTAGTTGTAACTTAACCTAATCTCTACACACCAACTTCAGATACCTTTATTCTGCCATTATGTCCAAGCAAATAACTGTCTCATAGCAAATATGATGTCTCCTACTAAATGGTTCATAACTCGTGAGTTCCTATCGTCATTTAAGTCATCTTACATATACTTTTGATTGATTCTCTGTACAGCTAGCGGACTGGCTATGTAATTAGACATCATGTTTCTCTATATCGAATATAAACTCGAGTTTTTAATAAGCAAAAAGGATTTTTTGTCATACCTTTCCTAAACTGGCTTGACCTGGAGTCATCTGACCCGACTCATATAGCTTGCAGAGGCGCCAACCCATTAGAAACATCGCTTGAACATTACCCAACATCTGCACAAGCTTTTGTTGATTTAACTGGAAAGCAGCCAACGGTGCTCCAAACTGTTTCCTCTCCTTCAGATATCTTTAAACAATACACATTATATGGGGAATTATTTTAAGTAACGATATAATTCCTAAACTATGATTACTGAGGTCTGGCTGTTTCCGCGGGAATACCTGTGACACATATCGTAGATTCCCATTGATATGCCGATTGGTTGCCAGGCGACCATTACACGTGAAACAGCAAGAACCTATTCAAGTAAAGTGTAGACAACGACTTCAATATCACAAAAATGAGAGGAGTATGTGATGTTTTGCTTGTGTTAAAATATCCGAAGAGCATTTTTGGGTCATGCGGAATTATCACCACATTACCTTGCTGGTATCCTTAAAAGAATTTACCCCAGGTAACCGATCCTCATCCGGAACAAAGACATTCTGTAGTAGTATATCTCCATTTTGAACCATACGTAAGCCTATTTTATTCGGCATCTTCGTAGCCTTTAGGCCGGGCGCATCTTTCTTGACTATGTATCTGCAAGAGGGTTGCCGCTCAATAATTTTCTAATGCAGAGCCATGTATTTAGAATAACACATTAGTCCAGTATGCTCTAGATAATTGTCTATGCAAAATGAATGAAGAGCCATGTATTTAGAATAACACATTAGTTCAGTACACCCAATTGTAGAGCAAGCTATTTACCATGTTCTTGAAAAATGGATTTTAACATCTACCATAAGTTGAAGTTAAGAGACACCTCATTCGCTTAAGTTTTTGAGAAACAACCTCTACACCTAAGACACAAAATCTGAGAGATATAAGAAACCCAAGAATATGACATACCCGTTGATTTGGTTAGTTGTCGTATTCCTAGCAAAGATGATTAACAGATCTGCAAAGGTGCTGTTTCCGATCCAACGCTTTTGTCCCTCAATTATCCAACCTCCTTCCACCTGATGAAGTAGACAATTGAAACAAGTAGAAAGAATGAAACACTCCGGTTACTTCAGAAGTCGAGCAGGAAAGAATACAAGCAAATGAAAACAAGGAGAGAAGCCAGCCACACCTTTTTGGCTGTTGTTCTTAGACCACTTGCATCGCTTCCATTATCAGGCTCTGTCAAAGCCTTTATACAAGTTCAATATACGAAATGGTATCAACATCAGCTTTACATAACACAAAAACTTATTCAGGGATGCAAATAGTCTACGTCCAAGATCCACGTACTCACCCAACAAGCCACAGTATTCAATTTCGCCAAAGAAGGCAAATACTTCTGCTTCTGTCCTTCTGTTCCACAAAGTGCTATTTATTGACAAAATCAGAAGACATTAAGCTTATGGAAACCCTGGTATGGTGTTTTATCAAAAAAAAACAAATTAAAAACTAAACAAGCTAAGAAATTTTTTTTTATAGTAGATCTCACCAATAGTAAGCATGCCCAAAGAAGAATGCACCAAAATGAAAGTCGAACAGCTTGCATCAACCCTAGCTATTTCTGCTGTTGCAATTGCGTTGGCGGTGATGGAGAGGCCAGGACAGCCATAACCCTAAGAAGTCAGACACAAGTTAATATTGAAATTGAAAATCCACATTATCAAACAAGAACCCAGAGACAAGCATTGCAAATCACCTTGATCGAGCCACCAGCAACACCCATAGCCCCAAGCTTTGGAACGATATGGAAAGGAAATTCTGCCTTCTCCCAGTACTGAGGAGTAAAAATCACCAAAGGAAGAACACAGATGTAACACAATGATACCATCAAAGTAAACCAAAAAAAAAAAAACATCTTGAACAGGAAGATAGACACCTCTGCCATTATCGGGGCAACTTCTTTCTCCATGCACTCCCTCACTACCTTCCGGACGGCCTGTTCCTCCGGAGTCAACAGATCATTGAAATGATAATAGTCTGAAGCTGTAGCAGTATCAAGTATAGAAAAACAGATGACTATGAGGCCAAAACACAACAAATCATCCAAATGTATAAAACCTCTGGAAGAAATCCATACTGCACGGTGGAAATGTAGAGGCTGGGGTTGCTTGAGGAAATGCTACAGATATGTCCATAGACGGCAAATCAAAATATGAACTCTTCACCTTCTTCTCAGTAATATCTGCAAGACCAAAACTCATTCATAATCAAAATTCTCAACGCTCAAAACCAAAATTCATACATAATCTCGTTGTTAATTCCTATATACAGTTTATTCCATAAGTTTCAGCAATCATGATCCACAAATGAAACAAACAGTCCGCGAATTTGAAATCACGAAAATTCGCCATCTCAAAACACAATATCATCGACGGAACCAACGATATTACTCGGTCGATCGGTGATCAACACATAAATCGTCCAAAACAAAGAAAAACTCGTTCATTTCTCGAAAATTGAAGAAGACGAGAAAAAAAAAGGATCAAACCAGCGAGCGAAATCAGCTGCATCAGACGACGATTAAAATGAACATGCAAACCATGATGAGAAAAAAGGAAGGAAGACTGTGGAGAAGATAACGAACCTCGATCTGCAGATGATAGCATAGTCATGGCGAGGATCGTAATGGAAAAATGTATTTGGCAGGATCGTGATGAAACGAAAGTACAAGGAGACAGAATGAATTAATAAGAGCCAGGACCCGACCCGGTTACGTGTTTAGAATTTTTTTTAAAGATAAGATTTTTTCCTTGTTTTTTTTGCTGGTCAAAGAGGATATTTTATCTTTTTCATCGAAGTTATCGACTTATCATGTTTTTTTAAAAAAAATAAGATGAAAACGGAAGTTTTTTTTTTGTTGGTTTTAATGTTAGATTTTATACCCTTTTCAAAGATATACAACCTAATCTACTAATTGAAACCTAAAAAAGAACATAATGTTTGACCTACAAGAAACGATTACAATTAGAAAAGGAAAAATTATCAAAAAGTATTAATTTTAAAATTTTAGTCATTCAAAGCATGAACTATCGCGTGAACAGTTTAAAACATTAATTTCTGTTGCTTTTAAATTTAAATTACAAATTTCTGTTGATTGTGTCAAATTAGACATGACTTCAAATCGACAAACGGAATAGATAAAATAAAATTAAAAAATCCGTTGTAAATCATGGTTAAATGATACAACGTCGTTTTCTATTTTTTTTTTAAACTCTAAATTACGAAAATCCTAACCATCTTTTTGGAGTTTTAATAAGAAATATAAAATGACGTCGTATCACTTAACTGTGATTTATAACAGTTTTTTAATCTCGTTTTATCTGTTTCGTTTGTCGATTTGATGTCGTATCTAATTTGGTTCAGTCAACATAAGTTTGTGATTTAAACTTAAAAATCGACATAAATTAATGATTTAAATTTTCCACGCGATAGTTCGTGTTTTGAATGGCTAAAATTTAAAATATCATGCCTTTTTTTTTACAATTTTTCCAATTAGAAAAACACAAGTTTTTTTTTGTTGTTGATAAAAGTAGAAAATAGAAGTTACGTACAGGCCTCGTCTTTTTGGTGACAAATGACAGCAGTACTTAATACTTATGAACAATAGGGACATATAATGAAATGTTTGGAACTCGACAAATTGTGTCGTCTTATATAACTTTCCATTGTTACTTTTAAAGACAGCAATGAACATACATTGTTGCTATTCGTTTGTCGTTATCGCATGAAGATGGAGCTTTGAAAATTAATTTGTAAGAGAATAAAAGATCTACGAATAGTTAGTTTATCACTTTGACATTGAACGGTTCCAAATCAGTCATCATGGATCGAATTTTATTTTATTTTTCAATACGGTAATTACTTATGTTGCAGTGGTTTTTATGTAATTTTTCCGACTACGGAATGGAGACTCTAATGTCTTAGAGATAGCGAGAACATTTACGACCATGAACCGACAAGTAGTAAGATGATAACGCAACAACAATAGCAGAATTGGAGGGACCATCCGTGAGAGCAAAATAGTGACCTCGTGGATGATAGCTAAGAATGAACATTAGTTTAGGATCGAAAACGGAAAAAAAAAAGAAAAACAAATTTGATAACATGTTAACTAATAATTTTTGTTTTTGATAATTAGAAGGTTTTAGGGTGAAATTCGTATATCTCAAACCAAAACATATAATATGGTCGCGGATATGTGACCTCTAAATTTTGTCATTGATATTTTTCTAGTTAAACTAACGATACTATGTAGCCGTATATAATTAAGCATATCAACGACTTAGCATATTGTAAACTCTAGTTGCAAGTAATATAAAAATGATACAACATTTTCAAGAAAAAAATTAATCAAATTAGAACTATCTTTTTATAGGAACGTTAAATTCATTCAACAGAAAGTATGGTTAGTTACAAAGAGCAAAAACGTGTAAATGGTCCAAATCTTTAAAAGATAAAAACATAGAAAGCTAAGGTTAGGATCGTCAATCAAACTAACGTCGCATGAGATCATATGTCGCCGAAGAGAGTCTTAATACCATAAGGAATTAATGCAATTTCGAATTTTTCTATCAATGAGAGTATGAGACGGCGCATCTGGTCTATCAAGTGGTGTCTTCGTTGATGCCGTCTTTCATTTTTTGCGTGCCAAATACGATCAAACGTTATTTGGAAGACCAAACGCGGTAAGATGAATTGTGATCGATCGAAATTTGAAAAGATGAGGTATTGCTATGTGACATTTCAATATGGGTCTAGTCTATCTCCCAAGAGAGATTCACTCATTGCAGACCAAACTATAAACATGTAGGGGCAAACGAAGAATAAATTGTCTTTAGTTTCATTCGATTTTCTACAAAGAACATACACACGTTGTTGTCCCCCGCAAGACCGGCCATGGACCAAACCCAATGAAACATTGACATTGGTTCCAAATTTTAGCAGGCTCATATATAAGATAAAAACTCATATATATATATATAATATAAATAAGTTTCTGTTTAAGTTTATGAACCAAACAAAAAAACAAAATTCAATTAATTAAAATAAAAAATCCATATAAAACTATAAAAGAAAAAAAAACATTTTATGATATGATTATTGTCTTATGGGTTTCCAATTTTTTTTTCAAACCTCCATAATTTCAGGGACGGCCCGGCCCAGATATACGTACGAAAAGAAGTTTGCAAATAAGTTTAGTCACCCATATAGTCACTAAAATCAAAATATGGAACAAATGCTTTACTTTTCAGACAATGAAGATCAAAAGAGCATATCCAAGTGTTTAATATCTGCATACGACAAACTGAATAATACCTCGATGAAACTGGTAGTCACATTGAAGCTTATCCCTAGTCGTTTTTAGCCACCGTCTCGAGACAAATGGAACACGCAACCGAAGCAAACACGTATCTCTCGTCGCGAGAATCACCATCAGCGCCGCCACCTTCGTCGGTGAGATCATTATCACCATAATTGAACTTGTTAACCTTATTGCCTAGATCCATAACCAAAACCCAACCAAAATAACACAAGTCTCGAACTCCCTTTTTCCCTTTTCGAGTTGAACATAATAACCACAAAATTCCAACCCAATCAACAAAATTACCAGATAAATCCAACTCACACATAATTACCACAAAATTCCAACCCAACTCACACAAAATTCCAACCCAATCAACAAAAGCTGAACAAAATTACCACAAAATTTGGAAGTGTGCATCTGTGAGTTGTAAACAAGATTGAACTAAATATACGTATATAGACAAGCAATCATTTAAATTGTTCTATCAATGAGAGTATGAATCAATGATAAAGGAATCCCCCGCTCAAGAAGAATGGCAACATCTATCGGACCTAGAAGAAAGATTTCTTCGCCAAAAATCGAAAATACACTGGTTGCAGGTTGGGGATAGAAACAATCCGTATTTTCACTAGGCTGCGAAAACGAGAGAAGTAAGAAACTCAATACGAGAAATTAGACGAGGAGATGGAACTATCGCTGCCACTCAAGAGAAAATAAAGGATGAAGCTGAAACTTTCTTCCATAACTTCCTATCACATTCCATCACGGACTATATGGGTATGCCAGAAGAAGAGCTGGGTAATCTATTGGGTTTTCAATGCTCGGGGAAGATGGAAGTATGTTAACCCGACAAGTAGGGGAAGACGAGGTGAAAAAAGTTCTTTTCGCAATACCAGGAAACAAAGCTCCAGAGCCCGACGGATACACGAGTGAATTTTTCAAAGAGGCTTGGAAAGTGGTAGGAAAAGACTTTGTGGTGGCTATCCAATCGTTTTTCGACAAAGGATTCCTCCCTAAAGGTCTTAACTCCACTATATTGGCTTTAATCCCAAAGAAAAGGGATGCACAAGAGATGAAAGATTATCGACCAATTTCTTGCTGCAACGTTATTTACAAGGTAATATCCAAGATCTTGGCTAATCGGTTGAAACAGGTCTTGCCGAAGTTCATATCACCGAATCAAACAGCTTTCATTAAGGACCGTCTATTGATGGAAAATGTCCTCCTTGCGTCAGAATTGGTTAAAAGTTATCATAAGGACAGTGTGTCGGCCCGATGTGCACTAAAGATAGATATCTCGAAAGCATTCGACTCGGTACAATGGCCATTTCTGTTCTCCACTCTACATGCACTGAGTATTCCGGAAAGATTCATATCTTGGCTGGAATTATGTATCACTACGGCCTCTTTCTCAGTACAAGTGAATGGAGAACTAGCGGGTTTCTTCCGGAGTGCAAGAGGACTTCGACAAGGATGCTCTCTATCACCTTATCTCTTCGTCATATGTATGCATGTCCTATCAAAAATTCTGGATAAGGCGGCTTCGGAGAGGAGTGTGGGATACCATCCGTACTGCCAAAACCTCAAACTCACACACTTATGTTTTGCGGACGATTTGCTGGTGTTCTCTGATGGTAAGAAGCAATCGATAGAGGGAATACTTCGAGTTTTTCATGAATTTGCAGAAGTGTCAGGGCTACATATCAGCCTCGAAAAGTCGACATTGTGTATGGCACGTGTTTCGGAAATGGCTAGAGATAGCATCCTTGAACAATTTTCTTTCGAGTGGGGTTCCCTTTCGGTCCGGTATTTAGGATTGCCACTCTTGACGAAGCGAATGGTCGTGAATGATTATACCCCTCTTCTTGAGAAAATTCGACAACGGATCAGTTGCTGGACCGCCAGATATTTCTCATTCGCAGGGCGACTCCAACTTATTGGGTCAGTCATTCATAGTCTCACAAATTTCTGGATCTCTGCCTTCCGATTACCGAAAGCATGTATCGAGGAGATTGAAAAATTGTGTGCAGCATTTCTCTGGTCGGGACCAGAATTAAACGCAAAGAAAGCCAAGGTTGCTTGGATCGATATCTGCAAACCAAAGGAAGAAGGCGGGCTGAGCTTAAGATCAATAACAGAAGCGAACAAGGTGAGCTGCTTAAAAATGCCATGGAGGATACTGTCATCTCGTTCATCTCTCTGGGTACACTGGGTACGACAGTATTTAATACGGAAAGGCTCCATATGGTGGGTTAAAGACACATCTTCTCTTGGCTCTTGAACATGGAAGAAATTGCTGAAGTACAGAGATCTTGCGGCATCTCTGTGTAAGATTGAAGTCTATAATGGTGCCTCAACTTCGTTCTGGTATGATAGGTGGTCACCGCATGGACGATTGATTGACATCACGGGAATGCGAGGATGTATCGACCTGGGAATACAAATTCACGCCACTGTTGGGAGTGTAATGACTTCACATAGATGACGTAACCACCGTACGGAAGCGCTTAACAAGATTGAAGAAGTGATTGCGCAGCAACGACACCAAGGAATATCTGACGAGGAAGATAAGGTGCTATGGCGGTACAATGGGGATAAATTCAATTCAAATGCAAGGTTAACACAAATGAGACATGGAAGCTCTCTCGGATAAGGCAATCGACAATAGAATGGTATAAGGGCATATGGTTCTCCTACGCTACGCCCAAGTACTCTTTTATGTCATGGATTGCGATACGAAATAGACTTTTGACGGGAGATAGGATGCTTTGCTGGAACACGAACGTTTCGGCAGCATGTGTGTTTTGCAACGAACCTATCGAGACAAGGAACCATCTCTTCTTTACCTGCAGGTATTCAGAGGAGACTTGGAGCATACTCACTAAAAATCTCCTAAATCAGAAGTTTACGACAAGCTGGGATGGCATTCTTGCCTTTCTAGTTGATGAATCACAAGACAAACTCCGGTTATTTCTCTTGCGATATTGCTTCCAGATAACAATTCACTCCATTTGGCGAGAGAGGAATGGTAGAAAACATGGTGACCCAGCCGTTAACTCCATTCAACTTACAAAACGTATTGACAAGCAGATTCGCAATAGACTGTTGTCGATTCGAAGCATGGGCGATGCGAGATACGACAAAGGGATGGAACTCTGGTTTGCTACCCGATGACCAATTTCAAACTCTCTATCTAGTTTCAAATTAGTTTCTATCAATTTGTAAATGTCAAACACTCGATGCATTCATTGTAACCATGGGTCTTTTTTGATTGAATAAAATTTTACATTCAATTAAAAAAAAAATCATTTAAATTGTTCTAACATTCTTTAAATTTGATTAAGAATTGAACTCGGTACTTAAATACCCAGCAACACAACCTCAACTTTATTGCCAAGCTAATGGGGGGGCACATGAAAAGAATAAAATTAGAAAATGCTATACGAGATGAGTGCATTGAGACCTTGTTTTTGTAGCATACTTGAGTTTATATTTAGATGGCCCATCATGCTATGCTTTCTCTTTCGCTTATACCATAGACTTCGCGACAATTGAGGAAAAGACAAGTCCAACACATTTTACTTTTTTGTATAAATAGAAAATAAATAAAAGGTATCTTGGTGATTTTTTTAATATAAAATCCATTAATTCATATACCCATCTACCTTGTGCGTCCTGATAAATCATGCCTTTTAAGTTCTTTGACTACCAAATTATTTTAGAGTTGTAATATTTATCATTGACCAATTGTGTCTGTCTTCTCTTAAATTAAGAAAGACAATATGATGTAAAGCTTCCGGCTTACGGAAGCGGTCAAGCAATGAATATCCATGGATTTATGAGGATTCGCTGTTGTGACAATAGAATATTTTGTTATAAATTTAATGGAATTTGTCAGTCAATTATAAGTGAATTGGTTGCAAGTTTGGTAGAAGACACTACACACAAAAGTTATGAGCTAATAATATCAAATGTTACACGTTGTTCAAGAGATTCGTCAACACTGTCGAAAACAAGTTGAAACCTATATTTCTTATTTCAAATCAAGATTATCAAATTCAGGTAGAAAAACTTATACATTGTAATAGTATTGGTTCATTGCTAAAAATGAAACGAATAGAATTCTCAAATAAAATCCTAGAAAAGTATACAAGGATTTTTTTTGTTTGTTACAACTGTAAATATCATTAATGGAATGAATGTGAAGCTTTACAAAAGAAGAACCTATACACTTGTTACTTTGGCAAAAAAATAATAAAAACAAGGAAGCAAAAACTTAGGAAGAGAGATTTTCCTTCAAATTAGCCAATGAGGCATGAGATCTTAGAACCGACGCAAATGTCTTCTAGCCGAGATGGAGTTACGGGCCAAAGTATACACGGATTAAACAAATCAATCAATAGATAGTTTGTTGGGTTTGATCTTTTGTACGTTTAAAATAAAATAACATAAAAAGATGGCCGTTGGAAATTGATCTCTTAGGAGGATATCTTCTCTTTGGTGATATGTTTAAGTCCTTGGTGATATGTGTGAACGCATTTCAGACTAGCCAGATAAGTTAACTAGATATGTTGTGGTAGGTGTGAATGCATCTCCACATTTTGAGATTTGGTTGGTTACATTGGGTCAAATGTGAACGCAGCTTCAGATGTAGTAAATAGACGTTTGTAGCTTCTCAAAACATTTTTGTGATCCACACTCCACCAAATAATTAGATATGTGGCCGTTGCAACAAGCTCAAGTTCTCTACGCATCTTTGTGGGTTGGTGGGGTTCCATAAATGGTAAGTAGACATTGGTTTGCTCTCCAAAGAAACCACTTCGGTTTCCACATATTGACACTTTAAGGGTACATGATCTTTTGGTTTCGAACCAAGTCTTCGCGTTTTGGACATCGGTTTATTGGTCTGATCGAGAGTCTTGTGTCGTCCTTACTAGAACACTTTTTCTATCTAGAACACGTTACATAAATCCTTAGCAGAACACATATATTTACTAATCAGGAGGTGATAGTGGGGTGGTTCCCTCTCGTTGGAAGAGTCGCCCTGTCGGTCCAGACCAATGATTGATTTTCCGCGGGATTGGAATTACCAACACAATTTATTGGTCACGTGGGGTATAACTGAGTGCCTGCGATTACTCTCGAGTCCGCAAGGAATAAAATATATATATATTTACATGATACTAATTACTACACATTTTTTAGAGAATGTTATTCTATGATTTTCTTCGAAAATTTTGTTAAGCGTATGAAATTTATCTATGATATATGGAGATTTCTCTATTTTTGGAAATGTAAGTAATATTTTTTTTTGGGACATATTTACGTATCGCAATGAATTAGTTTATTAGAAGTTAGAATAAATGGGACTTGAGATGTTAAATAAATAAATAAATAAATAAATGGTCCTATAAATAAAGTGTTGATTTACCAAACAAGTAAAGACCGTTTTTCAAAAAGAAAAAGAAAGCAAGGAGACCAAATTATGATTGAGTTTTTTTTACAAAGATAGAAAAATATGAGTTGAAAAAGAAAAAATATCAAAACTGAAAAAAGGAGAGAGACCTTAAGCTGCTCATCTTCACCGTACGCTTCTTCGATCTATGCTTCTCTCTCTCTCTTTATCTCTCTCTCTCTCTAGCTAGCTAGCTTCATAGATTCCATTGTTACGACGATTCTTTCCAAAGGCTAGAATGTGGAGTAGCTAAATTTAGTTAGAGCTTTGCAGAGATCTGTCTACTTTTTTTGCTCTACTTTTTGTAGCCCCAGCGAGCTTGAGGCTCTGAGCTTCAAGTGATGGGGAACTGTTGTAGATCTCCCGCGGCTGTGGCTAGAGAGGACGTTAAATCGAACTATTCCGGCCACGATCACGCCCGTAAAGACGCTGGCGGTGGTAAAAAATCGGCGCCGATTCGAGTCCTCAGCGATGTTCCCAAGGAGAATATCGAGGACCGGTACTTGCTCGACCGAGAGCTCGGCCGCGGCGAGTTCGGCGTCACCTACCTCTGTATCGAGAGGTCCACGCGCGACCTCCTCGCCTGCAAGTCGATCTCGAAGCGGAAGCTCAGGACTGCCGTGGATATCGAGGACGTGAAGAGGGAAGTGGCGATTATGAAGCATCTGCCCAAGAGCTCGAGCATTGTTACTCTCAAGGAGGCTTGTGAGGACGATAATGCCGTGCATTTGGTGATGGAGCTCTGTGAAGGTGGTGAGCTTTTCGATCGGATTGTAGCTCGAGGGCATTACACAGAGCGCGCCGCCGCGGGAGTCACCAAGACAATCATGGAGGTCGTGCAACTCTGCCACAAGCACGGCGTCATTCATAGAGATTTGAAGCCGGAGAATTTTTTGTTCGCCAACAAGAAGGAGAACTCGCCGCTCAAAGCCATTGATTTTGGATTATCGATTTTCTTCAAGCCAGGTATGTCACTGCGTTGAGTCTTCTTTTCAGAGTAGATTCTAAAATCAATTCAAGGGTGAGTTTTGCATTAGATTCAAAGTTATCGAGCTTTAATGTTGCCATATCTGATGCTCCGTTTACGGGGTTGGTTCCTGAATATGTCCAAGAAGTTGATGTTCTACGAATTAGGGTCACGGTGAGGGATTTAGATTCTTAAATCCTCTAGCTTTTGGATGTTTCCACCTACAAGCTTGAACTGATTATCAGTGGTAATACAGTGGATTACCGGGTCATAGAGGGAGCTTCTTGTTTTTGCTGGCCTCATGTTTCTTGATTGATACATTAGATGCACCTTGTCCTGTTTAACTGTTGTTGACACTATTTTCTTATAATGCTTACACATATACAGGTGAGAAGTTCTCCGAGATAGTTGGGAGTCCATATTATATGGCACCTGAGGTGCTAAAGCGGAACTACGGACCCGAAATAGATATTTGGAGTGCTGGAGTTATTCTTTATATTCTGTTGTGTGGAGTTCCCCCATTCTGGGCAGGTCTGCTTACACCTTCCTCTCTTCTTTATTCTCTCGAATAACCTCTGCCTGAGCATTTGCTTATTGATTCTTATGATACACATCTATGTCATTTCAGAGAAATTAACTTTTGCTTATTGATTCTTATAGTACCTCTTTTAGAAAGCTAGTTTTTTTCGTAGTTTCAGCCAAAATATTTTATTTCAACCACAGAGTCGGAACAGGGAGTTGCTCAGGCTATTCTGCGCGGGATAATTGATTTTAAGAGGGAACCGTGGCCAAACATTTCTGAGACTGCTAAGAGTCTAGTCAGACAAATGTTAGAGCCTGATCCGAAACGTCGGCTGACTGCAAAGCAAGTGCTTGGTACATAAAATATACCTTTGCCCTCTGCTCTTACTCTCTGCCCAATCACTTCATTGATCATGAGATACTCCAAAAGATTGTTTATGCTTATTCCTAATTGTGATGACATTTCTCATTTTCTAGAGCACCCATGGATTCAGAACGCAAAGAAAGCTCCAAATGTTCCTCTTGGAGATGTTGTGAAGTCCAGGTTAAAGCAATTTTCAGTGATGAACAGATTCAAGAGAAAAGCTTTGAGGGTTAGTTAATCAGATAAGCTTTCACTGTCAATTATTTGCATGTGTCACTTCTGAGAGCAAAGTCATCAAATAATTCTTATTTTACTTAATCTTATACAAACCAGGTTATTGCCGAATTCTTATCTACCGAAGAAGTAGAAGACATCAAAGAAACGTTCAGCAAAATGGATACTGATAATGATGGTATTGTTACCATCGAGGAGTTGAAAGCTGGACTTCGCGATTTTAGTACACAGCTAGCAGAATCAGAAGTTCAGATGCTTATTGAAGCGGTGCACATATTTTTCCCCTTCTACATTACCATGTTTGTTATTATTGATTGCTTGACTGAACAATTAGAGTAAAACTTCCTTGCATGATCCTGTCCTTCAAATTCTGCTTCATTTTTCAGTGATTTTTGCTGGTACGTAACACTATCCAAGCTCACTAAAATATGGTATTCGTATTTCAATTTTTTTTGGATAAAACAGGTGGATACTAAAGGGAAAGGAACACTAGACTATGGGGAATTTGTTGCAGTCTCGCTCCACCTGCAAAAGGTAGCAAACGATGAGCATCTCCGCAAAGCATTCTCGTACTTTGACAAGGATGGAAATGGGTACATTTTGCCCCAGGAGCTTTGTGACGCCTTAAAGGAAGATGGAGGGGATGACTGTGTGGATGTCGCCAATGATATATTCCAAGAAGTTGACACGGACAAGGTAAGTGTCAAATCTTCTATGCATGGTATGATCTCATGTTCAAAAGATCTTTCTTTTGCAAGCAAGACTATCAGGAAACCAAAGTTTTGAAGGAAGTGTGACTTAAAAATCTTTTTTTGCGCTATTTGTTTGGTATCAAACCCTTTGAAATTACAGTCGTACAAATAGGTAATGGAAACATGCTTTGCAAAAGCTTCTTAAAGCCTGCAAGGACAAAACGTGTAGCTTTAATCACTTTTTTTTTTGTTCCCGCCTTTGTCTGTTGTGTAAGCGGTCCCCATAAACTAAAGCAAAAATGATTTCTATGTTGAATGTGGTGGAAATGCTTTGTGTAGAGCGTTCACTTCTCATGTCGTTGAATAGTTAGTGTAAAAGATGTTTCTTCTGGTTATGCCTGACATGGATTATTGTCATTAGGATGGGAGAATAAGCTACGAAGAGTTTGCGGCAATGATGAAAACAGGAACGGATTGGAGAAAGGCATCTCGTCATTACTCGAGAGGGAGATTCAATAGCCTAAGCATCAAGCTAATGAAGGACGGATCTTTGAACCTAGGCAACGAATAGCGAACAAAGTGAAGAAGCCGCATTAGGTTTTTTTTTGAGTTCGTCTCTCTCACGTCACGTCACGTCCTCGTTCACGTCAAGTATTAAGCCAAGAGAAGGTAACCATCTTGGAACTCAGAATTCAATCTTTTTTGTAAATCTTTCGTTTTTTGGTGATTTATTTTATCTGTCCTTTTTTATTGGTTTGTGGGCTGAGTTGTGTTTGTTTAGTTTGTTGTGGTAGAGAGGGCAAAAGACACGAGAATCAATGTTTGATATGTAGAAGAAAAAAAAAAAAAAACATAGACCTTTCTGGTAATGATGTTGTAATACTCTATCGTTTTTCTTAATATCTTCAATGATATGAATCATTCACAACTCCTCAATTTTCTCAAAACAGGTAATTCAAATTACTCAATCTCTTCAAGCTACCTAGTACCTACTTTCTTTGTCTCAGTTCTTAGAGCATCAACATCAGTGACTGCACCAGCAACCCCCTGCATTATTGGTTGGATCTAGAATAGTCCAACCAACTTAATGTCCTATTTAGCCCCTTTTTTTAATTGGAGATGACTCGGTCATCTTATAGGAACAAAGTAACCACAAAAGGCACTTGCTTTCTTTTCAAAGTTGACACATGACAGTAATAGGAACCCTACTGGAAATCATATGAACAAGATTTGAGCTTTAAGATCCATTTCAGAGTAAGTAAACAGATCAAGAGGTTTACTAAATACTAATCATACCAAGATATGGAAGTTTCCCAAATTTGGGTTTTCACAAACTTGTAGAGGTGTGTACTAGCAGAATTAGACACATCGAGCCGATGAAAACAAAAACTATAATCAGAAAGTCAAGCTCTTTTTTTCAGTGTCTACAAGCTTCAATTCCCTTTTTAATATTTCCCTTAAAACATTATATATTGAAATTAAAAGATTTAATATGTGATGTACTTTAGAAGAAGAAGAAATCTAATAATCTTTTTCTTACAAAAATTCTGTAAACCCAACATGGTCGGATATATAAAAAAGTAAAGTGTAGATGAAATATATCTATAACACACAAAAACTCCAAGCTTGAGTTAATAATCATTCTCAAAGCTCTTATGCCTCCCAATAAAAACAACTATTCATTAGAATCCTAAAAAAACAAAAAAAGAGTTACAAGAAGAAGATATAGACTGAAGTGGGCACCATGAGAAGCAGAGACACCAACTCAAAGACACATGTGTCCTGTACTATGTTATTAATTATTCCGGAAAGCTCCACTTCATTTTGGAATTTTCTCCAGTCTCTCGTTTTGGCTCGGTGTGATTTACGTATGGGCAACAAATCGATGAAAGGCATATATAAATCACACGATTAAATAAAGTCAAGAAAATGATTTGAAGTTGTATTTCGATAAAAAAAAAAAAAAACAGAGATATATTTGTAAGCTTATGGAGATAGGAAACTTCGAGGAAGGCCTCTATTTGAGATAGGGTCTCTCTCTACATGTGAAATGCTTGAACGACCATTTATGGATAATATTTACTAGATCTTTTTCAATTGTCCCTAATAGTTATGTGAAATTCCTATACAAATTAAGTATATACATCTTTAACCAAAAAAAAATCTTAAAATATGTTCACTAATTTCAGCTGCTCGTTTAGTCCAGACTCCTTCTCCTTCACCATTACCTATTTTGAGTTAATAATCCAAGAGCCATCGAAAATACAACACACTGTTCTATTTTTGGAGTTTGAAAGACCAACTTTCGTTAAGTATATGGTGACCATCGTGGTATGGATGATGGCAAATACTTAAAAAGTTACAACTACATCATTTCTGGAGTCACGTGTTATGCTTTATAGACATTGCAATTATTGGCTAATATAGCGCGGCCCATTCGTAGTCTATCCATGATAATGGATATTCTCTTTTTATTCCATGTCCCTTGTCAAATCGCTAACTGCTACAGTCTTATTTGCAAATAAAAAAATTCTTACATCCTAAACATAAGTATTGAGCTAATAGGTTTGTATTAGTGCCAATCCTATTATCTTTTGGATTCACTCAAGAATATGCATGTGTGATTATAAATTGTTAACCAAAAACATATTGTTTATATATATATGTTGCTTTTATGATTGCTGAGATTATTGATTTTTTTATTATTAAAAAATGTAAGATAAAGATACATATCGCTCTTATAATAGTCAAGTTAAGTGTTAGAAAAAAACATCCCCCTTTGATTTAAAATAATTTAGATGCAAATCTATTCAGTTTAGTAGGATTTCAAAGATATAAATCGAACAACCGATGATTTTTAAACAAATAAATAGAAGATTACAAGCCTTTCTTAAACTATTTTTCAAAACTTTCAGCATATTTTCGATTACTTGAATTTTTGTTTTGTTTGTTAATCAAGTAAACATGCCAAATTGCCAATGCCAAAGAAGTAAATATATTAAAAAAAAAAAATGCCGGCAATGGCAATAGAATAATAACAATAGCAATTTAGTTACTTAAATACTCACTTATAATTAAAAACTATCAAATTGACGAAAAATAAACTTTCAAACTATTAGTCTACTTGAATGAGAACAAAGTCGGGTGAAACTTCCTCAAGGTTCGATTCTCGATATTTTTGTCGAATTCCTCCGTTTGGTTTTGTTTATGTTTCTGTCGGCGAAGTGGCGATGGTGGCATAAAGTGGTGAGGAAATGGTTAGTTTGCATGAATTATTTACAAGTAAGCTCGCGGCTCTTGAGGACGGCAGCGAGTCTTGAAAGAAGTCTCGGCGACGGCTAACCACGGCGACGGGTGTAACTTGACGGCATGAGGTATGGTATGGACTCTCTTCCCACTCTCGTCATCAGTTAATGTCCGGGTCTGCTCTCTTCTCACTAAATCCCATTTTCAAGCTTCCTCCGGTGAGTGTTCCCGGCCACGACATTTAGAGAGGATCCCAAATGCGTGGTTGATTTTTTTCTCTCATTTCAGTTGTTTTCCTCAGGTGGTTTGGCTATTCTTCCAGGCAGTGACAATTTTCTCGGTGAGCTTAGGCTCTGGCTTCAGTGGAGATCGGCTTCTCTTTCGCGGATGTGATGGCAGCGGCTTCATAGGTCGTCAATTTCGCGGTTAGGATTTTTGTTTTCCTGGTTTAGCCGGTTTTTTAGCAAATTTGTTCTGGTTCAATTCCTAATCGGGTCCATTCAGTTGGACTTTTCTTTTTATTTTTTCCCTTTTTGAGTTTTTAGTTTTTAATTTCATGTCTTCTTTGTACATTGTAAAATCAACAACAAAAATTATCAAAAAATATTCCAATATAAAGATTCTTAAAAAGAAAAAAAAAAAAAAAAAAAAATATTGAATGAGAAACTGACCAAAAAGAAAATAGCCGCATCTCGCTTTTTATTTTGTTTCTTGTTCCTAAAACTGCCGCTTCGAAAAGCCAAAGGCAAAGCGTTAGACTAGTACGACTAAAGTGATAACGAATGATGCTAACATGCTACTGCTAAGTGCTAACTAAGCATGGGTATTCGGGTTGGGGTGGGATATTTTGGATTTTCAGGTTTTTTTAATTTAAAGGTTTAATTCTTATTCGGGTATTTATATTTTTTGGATCGGATTTGGTTCAAATCTTATACCAATTAGTTATTTAATATTCAGAATTTAATTTATAAAGATATCTTATTCAACATTTAATTTATAAAGATATCTTATTTCCTCTATTTGTCGCCAAAATATTTATTGAAAATTTAGTATATTATATTAATTATTTCTTTAAACACAATATTCTTTCTTTCATATTTGTTAGATCTTATTTTTGAAAAAAAAAACTAAATCATCACATTATCCATGTAATTAAAAAAAAAAGTTCACACATGTTATAATTCAAATTTTTTAAATGAACATAAATTACTCAAATGGTGAACAAATATGTGTGTCTTGAAAATTCCACATAATAATTAAAAATGTATGCTAGTTCATATATCTATTATGAAAATGACTAAAATGATAAGAAACCATAAGAGTAGGAAACCTCACCTAACTTTAAAAAAAAAAAATCGGTTTAATATAGTTTTTTGATTAAACTGTATAATTAAACTGAAAAGATAAATATTATAAATATTTAAACTTGATAAATATTTTAATAAATTTTTAAAATTAGTTTGATCAAAAGATTAATATATTATAAAAAAAATTAACTTGATCAAGAATAAAATTGATTATTAACCTTATAATCAGCCCGTATGTTTACAATTGTGTTATAACACAAATACAATTGTAGCTATTATTTGTAGTTACGTAATTGACATATAATCTTGTAGTTACAAATATGAGATAATATTTTTGTAATTATATTTATATACATAACATTCACTTATTTTAATTAAAAAATTAGGGTTAACTTTCAACCCCGTACATGGCATGGATAATCACCTAGTAATGCTTAAAACGTATAGCCACTATTCATATGATCAATTAATTTTAATGACAACAAATATTATATCCAAAAGTTTTAAACTATCAAACCAAACCAAAAAGAACCCAAATATTTTTAATCATAATTAATTAGCTATAAACATTTATAAGTTCAATTTACAAAAAAAAACATTTATAAGTTCATTACATAGTCTTAAAAACAATTATACGTAAATATTAATCAAAGAAATCATGAACTCAATTAATATCTTAAGCTAAAGAATCATGTCAAATCATCACAATCTAACTTCCATTAATACTGATTTTAAGCATAAATTAAGATGTATCATACATCATTTCTCTTAAAATGATAACCCCTGAATATATACATCCAAGTTCATATATTTGCAAGACAAGAATGTTAATAGAGGGGGAGAGAGAAAGAATTGGGTACAGTATAATGAACTATAATAGAGTTCCAAGAGAATTCACTCTTAAATTTTATAAAATATGGTCTATAAACCCCAAAACAACATTAAAACAAAGTAACGCATCTTATTGGTATGCTAAGTAAGTTCGCCTTGACAACCTTTTCTTATATCTCTATAATGAAATGTAGTTTGTTTTATAAGAATGGAAGGTTATATATGCAAATACAATTAAAGATACGGTAATACCAAAAAAAACGTGATCGTCGTAACCCACATGCATGAACAATTACACAGAATGCCATATATTTATCTAAAATATAAGCTTCGCTTTATATATAACAAAAGATCGGAAGGTTGGCGATAATTTTCACATATATATATCGGTGAGAAATGAAATGCAGACGCAGTTTTTGTTGTTTTAGTAGAATGGCATGTTTTTTTTTTGGGACCAATAGTAGAATGGCATGTTTACTCCATGCACGTGTCAGTGAGGATTGCATGTTCAAGCACAATGGAATACTATATTTGTCTATAGAATAGATCCACATGCATATTTAAAAAAAATGATGACGAAATAGTTAAATTTTAGAGATAGACAGCCGTCTGATAGACCATAAATGTCGTTCACAATGATATATTATAATGGTACATAAAATAGCCGTCTATACACGAAATGTACAAAATAGATTGTTCTACAGAATATTCCTGAAATTACCAAAAAAAAAGATTCCTGAAATTTCCAAATAACACGCATGATCATATCAATGTTGAGATAACGGATGATTCAACTCAGGTTACTTTATACGTCATATTAGTGGTGATATATAATATATTTAATTACCTCCAGCTTCTCAACCAATTAACAGACAAGATCATTTTAACTTAACTGAGAGCTGACTCTAACACACTTGCATAGTTCGTTGGGACTCACATCAAAAGACCAGTCATTTGAATCAGACCGGACCCATCTACGTAACAACAAGATACTGTTTCTCGTTCTTTCATTCTACCGTCGGAGAAATCAAATCTATTTTTCTAAAACATGATATATATACCAAAAATGATCATGTTTATAGAAAAAATGTACCATTACAAGTCATGCCATTAGATATTAAAATAATAATAATAATGAATCTCTTGGAAGACCGGCCAAAAGAAAAACCAAAAATTGACCAAAAATGACTAAATAGTATATCAGCTAAATAACAAAATGGTTGAATCACCAAAAATGATCATGTTTATAAAAAAAATGTATCATTACAAGTCATGTCATTAGAGATTAAAATTCCCAAAAAAAAAAGAAAAAAGACATGATAGTATGATTTTCAACTAAATGCAAATCAAATCTACCAAAATCTGATTTTCGTCAATACAAAGCAAAAACCCACTACAAAAAAAAGTAAATATTATTACAATTTTTTATGTCACAATATATAAATATTTCGTCACAAAATTTATATTGTGACGAAAATATCACAATTTCTAAAACATCACAATAAAACCGTCACAAATCAATTTCGTCTTAAAAAACGTAACAAAATTTTGTTACGAATAATAACGTAACATTTCGTCACCACTTGTGACGACATTAAAATAATTACAAAAACGACACAATTTGTGCCGAAAAATATCATCACATATTTGTCGTCAACTGTTACTATATTTTAGTCATTGATTTGTCATAAATTATGACACAAATATTGTCACAAATCTCATCACAATTCGTGACTAATTTATAGTCATAGAAACGACACAATTCGTGACAAACGATACTATCACAATTAAGTTACAAAATGTGACAAAAAATAGTCACATTTGTATCATAAATTATTACAATATTTATATTAATGATCCATTACAAATTGTGACCACAATAATATCACAAACTCCATCACTATTAGTGATTACATTATAACAAATAATCACTACAAGAATAATGTTCCATTGCCGCAAATAATATATTATTAACCAGAATAATATATTATTATTATTAATAAACAAATCGATTTATATATAAAAATAAATAAAAATTTCAAGCATCCAGAGATTGTAGATCACGAGTTTTTAGATTGCTAAGATTGTGTTTGTGCATGGTTGGCTATCTCTTCTCGGGTTTTTTGTTTGGTTGAAATCACGTTTGGGAAAAAAAGAATGAAAAAAAAAAATGATCTTGGATCTTCTCCTCCATCGCCGGCGCCGATCACCTTCCATGGCCAAGGTCTGCTCCTCTGCCTGCATCCCGAGCTCAGCCTGACTCGCGAGTTCCTCCGTCTGGCTTAGATCGCCGGGAAGCAACCACCACGAGCCACCGTCGACGCGAGGCACGAATCCGTTGGAGCGGCGTATCGGCACTGTCCTCGCTGGCGCCGTCGTGTTCTCGTATCCTCCTCCTCCGTTGACAGCAGCTGGATCTAGAAAAAAAAAAGAGTTAGATAAATTCAATTAAAAAAGGAAGGGAAAAAGTATAAGAAGAAGAAGAGAGAGAGAAACATAAACACAATTAAAATAATAAAATAATAATAAAGCAACTTTGATCCTTGTCCGTTGGATTAAACCAATCCACGGTTGATGATCTCAATCCTTGTGATTATGAAGTAACCAATAAGAATCAAGTATTTTTTGTTTTTTGCATTTAGATGTAGATTATTAGTAATATTATAACTTTATAACTTGTTATAAAAGTAATATTATTACAAATATAATTTTATTTTATTTTTTTAGAAACAGTTTACAAAAATATTTAAAGCAATTCAAAGAAAAATAGCGCATAAATGATCATAATAATATTTATGGCAAATTTTTTTGGAGTAAATTCTCCAATGTAAATGCCATAAATGGAAACAAAAATTACAATTAAACTTAAAATCAATAACAAATTAAAAAAAATTCAAAACATTTTTCTTACAAAAGAAATCTAATAAAAAAAATATTTTAGAAATATTTTAGAGAAGATGAAATGTTTGAGTTTATGTGTAAGAGTTTACAATTTAAGATTTACAGTTTATGATTATGGATAAGTGTTGAATTTTTTGTATATTATTTGATATTTATGTGTAAGATCTAGTTTACAATTTAAGATTTATAGTTTATGATAATGGTTAGAGGTTTAGGGTTTAGGGTTAAGGGTTTGTGTTTGGGGTTTAGAATTTATGATTTATAAGATGATTATATTTAAAAAATTTGTAAGTGTTGAATTTTTTGTATATTATTTGATATTTATGTGTAAGATCTAGTTTACAATTTAAGATTTTAAATTTATGATTAAGGGTTAGAGGTTTAGGGTTTGTGGTTGGGGTTTAGAATTTATGATTTATAAAATGACTATATTTGAAATTTTTCGAAATGTTAGATTTTTTGTATAATATTTGATGTTTATGTGTAAGATCTAGTTTACAATTTAAGATTTAGAGTTTATGATTAATGGTTAGGGTTTGTGTTTGGTGTTTAGAGTTTAGGATTTATATTTTCGTAAAGCCACAAATATATTTGTGGCAAATCCGTGGTTATCTCATTAAATATGTGGTAAATCCATAATTCTGTGGCAAAATTGCCATAAATTATCACATTTATTGTGTCATAGAAAGTTTTACAGGAAAAAAAATCTAATAATTTGTGGCAAATATTGATACGGACGTTTTTGTGGCAATTTGTGGCATAATTTGCCACGAAATACCACAATATTTTTCTACGTGGCAAATTTGACACGAATTTCCAACAAAGCGCAACAAAATTTTAAAAATCGCTTTTTTGTGGTAAATTTGTGGTAAAAAATAATTACCACGAAAAATTTGTGGCAAAATTCTGGTAATAGGCAACTTTTCTTGTAGTGAATTGTCATTATTTGATTTATATTATACCTTGTACTACGTACGGTTCAAAATTTATATTGGAGGTAAAGCCCGTATGATTTTCGTCGTTTTCAAAAGTTATATTAATCCAAAAAAAAATAAAATATCATTGTAGTCTAGACAATATACAAATACGAAATTATAGGTTGGATTGCCATGTGAAATGCTAAAATGTACGGTAAACGGTATAAAAACCTTTGAAAATAATCATATGAAGGAATTTAATGATTTTGTTATGCGATAGCCGTCGGAGTGTATATCAGATCTTCGACATAACACCCGTTGCCTCGTTTCCATTCTTTTTGTTCTCCGAAGATTATTGTTAGGGGAATTTTGTAAATGATAATTTACTGAGAACAGAAAAGAAATAAATCCATGAAATAAACAAAAAAAAACATTTTTGGGTGCGGCTAGTCGGCTACCTACTAAGGCATCAATGGTAGTACGTACATTAGTGTGTATGGCGATGGAAGGAGATTCTTTGGTCAACCTGTCATAGAAAATCGATAGAAGATAATAAAGTAATAATTTCCTTAGTTGGAGATTGTGGAAAAGAATTAGATTAACGTACATACGTGGTTACTTTTAAATTAATGAAAGCGATAAAATTAAATGGAGGAAGAAGATTGTGATCTGTACCTTGAATCGGAAAAACAATTTTGTGGTCTCAGTTGATATTAGCAAATGAAAAAATGAAAGTTTAAAATTTACAACCGTTGAAAAACATCATAAATATATATGGTAGTTACTGGAGTTCTTCGAGATCGTGTAGATATGGGAAAGTAATTGGATATTTTTTGGAGGACAATTACTTACTTTTATTATAAAACGTCTACGTTAATTTTTTTTGTTTTGTTGCTTTGCCACATGTCAACTTGTAATTGGTGAAGTGACTTATGTTTTAGTAGATGAATTATCTTAGATATATGTGACGATTTATTTATAAAATATGTGTAGCTATAAGTGACTTCAGTTTAGTCACAAAAATCATATAATTTAGTTACTCGATTTGGTCGCAAATTCGTAACAATATTTATGACAATATATTTTATAACAATTATGTCTCTATTAGTGACATAAGTTTATTACTTTCAATTTGGTCACAATTTTATGACGAAATGGTAACGTTTTTATGACTAAATAATTTTGTCACGGATTCGTATGAATTTCGTCACAAAAATGTTACCAAATAAAGTAGTCACAATTATTTTGTAACAATATTCTTTTTTTTTTGTAGTGACCTACCAAAAACTTAATTATAAAAAACAGTAAAAGAGGAAACTTCCGGGAAGTTGCATGCGTGGACCCAACTTAAATCTATTTATACAGAATCTGACACAACACACACAGATATATGGAGTTTTAAAATCAAAAAGTATCAAGCTATGGGGAGTATCGTTGAGCCATGGGAAATCGCGGAGAACGGAAACGCAAACGCAAACGCGACCGCCAAGGGTTCGAGCAGGGAGCTGCGACATGGGAGAACGGCGCACAACATGTCGTCATCGTCGCTAAGGAAGAAATCAGACCTGAGAATGATTCAGAAGGTTCCATGCAAAACTCTCAAGAACATTCTCTCAAATGTCCAAGAAGTCATTCTTGATTTCTTGGTACTAAGCTCACTGTCTTATTTCTCGCCATTCCTCTCGCCATCATCGCCAATTATTACCACTACGGTCGCGTAAGCTCTCTCTGTCTCTCTCATATTTGGTGAATTTTGCTAGATAAATTAGGCAATTCTTGTTCATCAGTATCCCAAAATGTTTAGTTGAAGGAAATAAGAATTTTCCCAACCAATTTAAAGGGTTATTTATTTATTTGATTTATTTAAGACATAGTTTTTATAAATCTTTAGAATTAATTTCACGACTGTATTTATATCTAAATAGTACTAGCAAACAACAAAATCACTCGTTATTCTACTGCGTTAAAGCAAACTTGAATAGGAGCTAGATACATGTGTTTGATGTTTATGTGCATTGTATTTTTCGTTCTTTTAATCATACATCTGTCGAGGAGTAATTAATGATCTCTCTCTGGAAAACGTTATCTACGCTCTATGTTGTAATATCTCTACTTTTGTCTAAATCCCGTGATGGTTACATAATAATTAGTTTCTTTGTTTGTATTACGCCACGTAATTATGCGTTACCTATATTTATTGCGTGGCGTCAGAAAAAGGATAAAGACAAACTAAAATATTTTTCTTCTGTAAAAATGTGTGTGTGACACAGCCGTTGATATTTGGACTGAGCTTAATAGGGCTGACACCTCTAGCTGAGCGAGTTAGCTTTTTGACAGAGTAAGTTACTTATCGTCCCACAAAATCTATATATGTTTACCAAAAAAAAAAAAAAAAACTATTTATACAAAATCTCGTTTAAAAAACAAAAAGTATTCAACATTTCATTATTTCGTATTCTACTTTACTAAGAAATCATTTATTATATATATTATTATGAAATGATCATTCATGTATTCTTGGTGAAAATCACTTTTTAATATTCTTTTGAAATTTCAAAACGATGTTAAAAAGCCAATGTTTCAGTTTCTTTGACTAAGAAAACTACAATTAAAAAAAAAAGAATAATGTAGTAGATGATACAAATAAAAAAGGATACGAATCAAGAATTATATCTCAATAAGCTAAAAAAAAATTTTTAGTTACAATTTATACACATACGATTAGAATAGACATGATCGTCCTATCCATTTACTCGTGCAGGCAACTAGCTTTCTACACGGGTCCAACAGGTAACAGTGTTTCATACTAATAAATTACTCTCCAAATCAATCATGTAAATGTAATCAACAACGTCGCTTATTATATCATGTTTTTTAGAGCATTCACATTGCACACACGTTCAACGTGTTTTCCGTTTTTTTTTTTTTAAATTAATTTTTTTATGTCACGACGAATCACGTCGCGACACATCATCAACTTTTGGGGAAAACATATGTGTTCCGCGAGACACAAGTCTCGGATGCTGATGGTCTTATGTGTTTGTTTACTTGGCAGTGGGCGGTTTGTTGAACGCAACTTGTGGAAACGCGACGGAGCTGATAATCGCGATACTAGCGTTGGCTAATAACAAAGTGGCGGTGGTGAAATACTCTCTATTGGGTTCAATTCTCTCTAACCTTCTCTTGGTTCTCGGTTCCTCCCTCTTCTGTGGTGGTATCACCAATATCCGCCGCGAGCAGCGGTTCGACTGGGTATATATGCTCTCCCTTTTGTACACTCCGGTTTAACCGGAAAAACATGAATACAACAATTGCATTCGGAACTGAACTGAACTGAACCAATGCCGAATTATATATATAATGTATATTAAGAATACATTTGAAATACAATAAAATATAAAAACACATTTTTAAAAATTAATTTTTACTCAAAACCAAATTGAATCCCGATTATTCACTCAGAGTTAGGTTGTGTTAACCGAAATTATCAAAATACCATATATTTTCGGTTTTACTTGATAATTGAAATCAAACGATTGGTATGTAATCGAAGCCAAAACCCTTGGATGAATTCAGGTTGAACCGGATAAAAATAATTCTCCACGGTTATTAAAGCTGGTAGGATGTGATGCTTTTCTCATTGTTACAGAAACAAGCCGATGTGAACTTCTTCTTGCTGCTTATGGGTCTGCTGTGTCATTTGCTACCATTGTTGTTAAAATATGCAACAACTGGAGAAGCATCAACCTCTCAGATTGACAAAATGTCGCTTAGTCTGTCGCGGACAAGCAGCATCATTATGCTTATCGCTTACATTGCTTATCTCATCTTCTAGCTCTGGACTCACCGCCAATTGTTTGAAGCACAAGAGGTAACTAAAAGTTATATGTTTATAGTTTGGTCGATAAGTAGAATGGGAATAAATGATGTAACTATATATATTATTTTCAAATGGGATTCAGGACGATGATGATGATGATGAGGTGACTGTTGAAGAAACTCCAGTGATAGGATTTTGGAGCGGATTTTCTTGGCTCGTTGGGATGACACTCTTCATTGCATTGCTATCAGAGTATGTTGTGGCCACGATCGAGGTAATTAATTAAGTCGATATGTTTAAATTCCTAAATTTGAAAATAAGTAAAACTTATACAATATATATTAATATGGAGGTTTATAAATCTTGGTCAGGATGCATCGGACTCATGGGGACTATCAGTGAGTTTCATAAGCATCATATTGCTTCCCATTGTTGGAAATGCGGCTGAGCACGCTGGAGCCATCATTTTCGCATTCAAGAACAAGCTCGTGAGTTTCCTTTTTTTGTTTTTTCTTACATGCCTTCTTGATTATGCCTTCTATTGTTTGTTTGCGTTTTTGTTCTTTTTATGTTTAGTGTGCATTTTTTTTTCAAATGCAACTATAAAGAAACAACTTTGTTTTGTTAAAAACAAAAACAAATTCTATAAAACTTCCCATGTAAATGTAAATGCAAGCGGGTAAGACTTAAATCGAGCACCTCTTTCTGTGGAATGGTCATAATTGCAGGACATATCTCTAGGGGTCGCGTTGGGCTCTGCAACTCAGATTTCTTTGTTCGTGGTAAGTTCTTATTATGTTAGGATCTGAAAGATTCAGTGAAATGTAGAGTGCAAAATAACAACAATTCTAAGACAATAATTTGTGTGTTTCCTCAGGTTCCGTTGAGTGTTATCGTTGCGTGGATTCTGGGAATCAAAATGGATCTCAACTTCAACATTCTTGAAACAAGCTCTCTAGCTTTGGCCATTATCATCACAGCCTTCACCTTACAGGTAATATATATGGTTTTGAGTATAAATTTCTAATTAATTTCAGTTACAGTATTTGGTTTGGTTACTCCAAAATCATTTTTGGTAAACACATTTTGGTTTGATTTCAGTTTGGTTCAATTTGGTTTATATGCTTATCCCTATAATTCTATCATCCGTTTGTTTTTGGGGTGGTTAGGATGGAACTTCTCATTACATGAAGGGATTGGTTCTATTGTTGTGCTATGTCATCATTGCCGCCTGTTTCTTCGTCGACCAAATTCCTCAGAGTAAGCAACTGAAAAAACAAACTATATATAATTACTACTGAATATATAACCAACATACTTTGTGTCTCACCGAACAACCAGATGGTGCAGTCCTGGGACTTCAACACAGAAACAACGCAGGAGGAGGATTTTTCTCAGCTTAAAATGGAGAACAAATTATCATCAAAGGACTTGTTAAAAACAAAAAAGGGCAGAAATCAGCAAATATGATTTGATTGAATCCTCATCCAAAAACAGAGAGAGACTTGTTAGAGAGATTCCTCAGTATGAATTAGGGAGGGAAGCTTGATGAAGACAGGGTTTTGATGTTTTAAGAAGTTACGTTTCTGGCGCTTTTTTTCTTTTGTTTGTTGGCATTTTATGTTTATTTAGTATATTTTGTATGCTTTTTTAGTGAGTGAGTGGTATGAATAAATGGCTATTTTCCGGTAAAGCTATAAAAGAGATGAGCTGTTTGTCATAAACCAACTTGTACGATATAGAGATATCACACAAGGTTGTTTGACCAAAAAAAAATATATCACACAAGAGCAAAAAAAAAGAGTAATTGCAATAGATAGACATCAATAATGTCAAAATTAGTTTTTCGTTTCATGCTTCTCGATTCTTTCAATCATTCGTCCCAAATTTTGATTTTCCCTGGAATATACACCTTCGCCGGCGATGGTGACTAACCAACATCGTCTGTGATTAAGAAAATGGAGGGAATTACTCATCCTATGCCTCGAATTCTCGAAGAGGTCTTTAGCGACTTCAGAGGTCGACAATCAGTTTGGTCTTCTCTTTCTCTCTCACTCTCATTTCATGATTTGGCCGATTCTGGTTGTTTCCCCCAAGAAGTCTGCATCGGTGAATTAGAAGGATAAGCTTCTGTAGATTTGCCAATTTTGTTGCGTTTGGATTAAGTTTTTTTAGGGAGAAAACCCTATTATTGACCCGGCAACAATTTGATTGGAGCTTCTCGGAGTCGGCTGCAAAGGGATTGACGAAAACGACTCTGAAATGTAAACTTCTTATTGTTATCATGATAACTTCTTAATTGTTATTGGTAAATAATTGATGTAAATTATGCGTTAATATAAATATTATCTGTTAATTTACTGTCTTATTACGTTAACTTCTTAATTGTTATTGGTAAATAATTTATGTAAATTAAGCGTTAATAAAAATATTATCTGTTAATTTACAGTCTTATTACGTTAACACACATATTACGAGTTATCAATAAGAATTAGAAAAAATTCATCAAATTAACATCGTGCATAAGGAATATTACTAGATTAACCTCTAAGGAGGGAGGTCATACTAGACTAACCTTACTTTGTTGGTCAATGTCCATTTTATCCATATGTTGTATTGTATTACGATTATGCTATTATTAATTACTTTTAATTTATTTTTTTTGAACAAAAAAAAACCTACCGTCATATATATGAGGGAAAAAGCTTAAAAATACATCAACTCTACATAATTTGGACGTTTAATACACGAACTATTTTGACACCCAGAAAAATACACAGACTAACGTTGGAACCCATATTAATACTCCAACTTCTGTAATTCGTAGTTTTCACACCGATTCCGTCTGCCCTGTTAATATGTCTAACGGATGTTAGACAACTCCGTTTAAACTAAAAAAACGTGGGTTAATTATAAAACCACCTCTTTCAAATGACTCTTTAAATCCAATCCATATTGACCCGACCCGACCGAATCCGGAATGGAGGCCCAATACCGCAACCACGGCAGAGACACCTCCTTCTCCAGCCTCCGGGTCTACCTCAACTCTCTCTCCGACACTCCCTCCCGGTTTTCCCGCCGCGCTGTCTCCGTTTCAACCTCTTACGACGAGATGAGCCGCGTCCGCGCCGTCTCCGGCGAGCAGTTACGCCGCACTCTTCGGTGGTACGATCTTGTCGGACTCGGAATCGGAGGGATGATCGGTGCCGGAGTCTTCGTCACCACTGGCCGTGCTAGCCGCATCTTGGCTGGTCCCTCGATCGTCGTATCCTACGCAATCGCCGGCCTCTGCGCTCTCCTCTCCGCCTTCTATTACACCGAGTTCGCCGTCCATCTCCTCGTCGCCGGCGGTGCCTTCAGCTACATCCGTATCACATTCGGTCAGCATATACTCTCCCGCCAAAATCGAACAATTTCGTCTCAATCTAAAAGTCTGTAACCGTTTCTCGGGAATTTTCCGTTTCAGGCGAGTTCCCAGCGTTTCTAACCGGAGCGAATCTGATAATGGACTACGTTATGTCAAACGCCGCCGTTTCGAGAGGATTCACCGCTTATCTCGGATCTGCATTCGGAATATCCACTTCCGAGTGGAGATTCGTCGTCTCCGGTCTCCTAAACGGATTCAACGAAATCGATCCAATCGCCCTTCTCGTCGTCCTCGCCGTCACCTTCATCATCTGCTACAGTACGAGGGAGAGCTCCAAGGTGAACATGGTGTTAACGGCACTGCACATTGCCTTCATAGTGTTCGTGATCGTGATGGGTTTTTGGAAAGGAGACACGAAGAACCTAACCCGACCCGCAAACCCGGAAAACCCATGTATAATTGTGATCTTTTCAATTATAAAATCACAAAAAAACGTGGGTTTTGGGGAACAACCCAAGGGTAACAATGTCTTTTCAATAATGATTAATCCACGTTTTTTAGTTTAAACGGAGTTGTCTAACATCCGTTAGACATATTAACAGGGCTGACGGAATCGGTGTGAAAATTACGAATTACAGAAGTTGGAGTATTAATATGGGTTCCAACGTTAGTCTGTGTATTTTTTTAGGTGTCAAAATAGTTCGTGTATTAAACGTCCAAATTATGTAGAGTTGATGTATTTTTAAGCTTTTTTCCCTATATATGACGATAAGTTTGTTTATATATGACTGTAGGTTTGTGCCATCATTAAATGTTAATGACAAAAAACAAAAAAAAACATGGTTTACAAAAAAAAAACATGGTTTACGATTTTTTTTTTGTTTTCGAGTTCGATAATGATAAGTTTCCTTTTTCTTCGGCGATAATTTTTTTTTTTTTTGGAAGTGATGAGGATATTTTCTTTTTATTTCGGAAGTCGGTACCGACGTAGATTAATCGGGTTTAATGGGCTCTGAGACCGATATAAAACCGATATGAATTGAGTCTTATACGGTTATAAACTGTCGTAGACCGGAGTCAATTGAGCCAATTTCAGTTCAAACTGAGTTAAATTGAAGGTGCAAAGCTTACCACTAACACAACTGAGGTTAAAGAATAGTCGTTGAAAAGAAGCCCATAAAGCCCAATGGAATGCTCGAGCCCTAATGTATTCGCGCCAGTTGACGGAATAACAAACAGAGCGGCCATTTTCTTTATTGTTTGTTTTTGAAACAAACCTTCGCCTTATCTCTTTCCCTCTTAACCATGCAAGAAGAAGACAGAGCGATTCTCACATTTCACCGTATCCCTTCCCTCAATCCCTCCATACTAAGCTCTTCACCGGCCAAATCCGGCACCGTACAGTTTCGCCGCCGTGTGTGGCGGAATTCCGCTCGCGGAGATGCCGGTTTCGGTAATAGATTCGCCTGCATTTCCCTGGTGGAGAAGTGCGACCAGAGGGAATTCTCTCCGACGCCGGCTCAGCTATTGAACAACCCGCTTGCTATACTTGCTCTTTTCCCCAAGGATGCCGCTATCTTCGCCGCCGGTGCTATTGCCGGAGCCGCCGCGAAAACGGTCACGGCTCCGCTTGACCGTATCAAGCTTCTTATGCAGGTTTTAGGCTGTCTCTGTAATTTTCCTTTGATATTTTGTTCTTAGATAGATTACAGAGACAGCCTACAACTGGTAAATGAATATGAATCCTAAGGATTCTTAGTGATTTAAAAAAAGAGTAACTGATTAGTCAAGTAGCATATATGATTACAGTATTACAAAGAGATATACATCAGCAGATGAACAAACCGTGGAAAGTGTTTATTTTGTCGTTTCACTATGAGTTTTTGTTCTTGCTTCTAATCTGAAAATGGTTTATCTGCAGACACATGGTATACGAGTTGGACATCAGAGTGCAAAGAAGGCAATAGGATTTATCGAGGTAGGTTTGTGCGCCGATGTTCATGTTCTTCTTTTGCCACTCTTACCTTAGCCTTTTATTTGAAATGAACTGCAGGCAATCACTTTGATAGCCAAGGAAGAAGGAATGAAAGGTTACTGGAAGGGAAATTTGCCACAGGTTCTCTAAATTGTTTGTTTTGAAGCTTGTGGTGGTATTTTATACATGTGAAGAGGTTTGTTTCTCTCGAGTTAATGGATTTTCTGTTCTGAAAATGTGACACCAGGTGATAAGAGTGTTACCTTACAGTGCGGTCCAGCTTTTGGCTTACGAGAGTTACAAGGTGAGTCTGTATCATCACCAGCTTATTAGCTATTTGGCTCATCTATTGAGTATAAATAAAAATGATGGTTGTACAACACTGCAAAGTCACAGAAAATTCTGTAGCTACTTGTCCTAAAAACAAGATGATAAAATGACATATTAAACGATGATGATGCTCTAAAGTTAGCTAGATTAACCACAGGGAGCTTGTATTAGAGTTTATGTGACCGCGTCTATGAAACTTTTCTTGATTGCATTAGTTATTTTTTTCTCTGTATTGAAACTGACAACATTTAGCTTAAAGCAAGATTCATCACGTTTTTCGCTCTTTCTATCTATTACTTGTTCCGTTTGACTGATGCTTCCATATTTTGAATAGAAATTGTTCAAAGGTAAAGATGATCAGCTCTCAGTAATCGGAAGACTTGCAGCTGGTGCTTGTGCTGGCATGACGTCTACTTTGGTGAGTAATTGTGGCTCGATGAATTTACCGCTTGCTAAAATTGTTTACCCTTTGTTGGGTAAATTAACTGTCATGAATAAGGATATCAAATCCTTAAGATTACCTATCTATTTGTAGAGCCTACTTCTTACCTCCAATTGGATCCATCAAAAGTTCACATCCTTATGGTGGCTGTACTGATGTATGACTGAATATAGGCTTAACATCCTCTCTGTCTACGTAAAACTAAATCCTTTTATATATATATATACGCTAGAATCAGTTTAATGTGGTTTACTTTCCGCTTAAGGTTTAATTAGTGTTTCTTCATTTTACTTCAGGCATTCAAGTAACATTTGGTTAGAGTATGCACTGCTCCTAGCGTATAGATATGTTAATCTGATTCTTGCATCTTGATTCTTATGCAGTTGACATACCCACTAGATGTTTTGAGATTAAGATTGGCAGTCGAACCCGGGTACCAAACAATGTCTCAGGTGAGATTGTTTTTCATGTTATCATTCCTGACTTAAGCTCTCAATCTCTAAACAGTAGTAGCCATGTCCTCATTTGTAAATGCGGGGTATGATAAGGTCGTGTTCATGTATTTATCGATAGACATTAATTGTGTAATGTAAACTCTTGCAGGTTGCTTTGAGTATGCTCCGTGAAGAAGGAATCACATCTTTCTATTACGGTCTGGGACCTTCTCTAGTGGGGATAGCTCCATATATTGCTGTTAACTTTTGTATTTTCGATCTGTGAGTCTGCTAAACCTTCATTCCATCCGTTTCAAGTACCCGTAGGAAACAAAAAATTTGAACCGGGCTAGTATCCTTGTTTTTTCCATAACTGACTACAGAGTGAAGAAGTCTTTACCGGAGGAATATAGACAAAAAGCACAATCGTCTCTATTGACAGCTGTTCTTTCGGCCGGTATAGCAACACTGACATGTTACCCTCTAGACACTGTGAGACGGCAAATGCAAATGAGAGGAACTCCTTACAAATCAATCCCGGAAGCATTTGCTGGTAAATAATATTTTTCATCATGCAACACATTAGAGCAAGATCTTCATTAGTCGATTTACGTTCAATACATGTTGTGTATTATTGAGCAAAAGACTTGAGTTTTGAACTGAGACAGTTTTACATCGGATGTGCAGGAATTATAGACCGTGATGGGCTTATAGGCTTGTACCGTGGCTTTTTACCCAATGCATTGAAAACTCTACCAAACAGCAGGTTAGACTTGTTAAACAATAGAATTAAAAATTCTCAGTGCATTTATTTAGATGCTCATATGTTGTAGATGTATCTGATACAAAACCAAGCTCAAAACTAACTACTTTTATGCTTATCGGATCATATACTTTTTATGATTTAGGTCTCTTAACTTGGAACTTTGAGTATTGCTTTATTTAGGTCTTAGGAACCTCACACTGCCAGTAAGAACAGGCCTACTGAATGTCCGTTTATGTTTATATTGCAGCATTAGGCTTACAACCTTCGATATGGTAAAACGCCTTATCGCCACAAGTGAGAAGCAGCTTCAAAAGATCAACGATGATAATCGTAACCGAGACCAAACTTGATAACCATTTTTTAACTTTTGTAACATGAAAATTTTTGAGCCGCTGGAATATTATTTTGGCTTGAGAGTGACTAGTTTTACATTTTGTTTAGTTTGTTCTTCACTTTGCTAGTTCAGTTGGGGAAAAGATTTTGTATTTTCAGCAAAATTTGTCGGAAAACTCGTTATTATTTGGATTTCAGTAGAAAACCAACAACCTTGAGATTCAAGAGACCGAAGATGCATTTGAAGGGCGAGCTTAAACATGTACATAGTTTGTGTTTTGGTTTGGATGATCACTAAAGCAGACAGTGGTACATTGTTTGTTGTGGAGAAAGAGCTGAAACAAACCTGTTTCGCTTTCTTACGAAAAGAAAAAAAACACACACACACGATTTGGATCTATAGTTCTCAACACACAAATTACAAAATACTTACTTCTGCTTCTGGACCTGCAGTTATGCTCGAGATACAAAATCTGATTTCTATCTCCAGTTTAGTCTTCTTCCTCATCGTCAGCATCATCATCATCATCCTCATCATCTTCATCCTCATCATCTTCACCTTCTGTCTTTCCCTTCTCTAGCTGCTCTTCCTGCAGAGAAACATGAAACATATTCTTAAGAAACCTAAAACTCATTACAAGACACAATGGGTCATGTATAAACTCTGCATTGTTTAGAGGAACTGTTACCTCCTCACTAGCTTCATCTTCATCATTCACCTCGGATCTAGAGTTCTCAGATTCATCACTCCCTTCCTCCTGCTCCCATTGCAAGGAAATTAGAGTTAGCCACATAAGTGTTTGTATATGTGAGATAGGGCTTAGGGCTTACCATGTTTTTGTTGTATGCATCCATAAGCTTTTCATATTCAGCTTTCCTCTTTGCAGCTTTCTCTTCATATGGAGCTTTTTCCTTCAAAAGGAAGAGGTGGAAACTAATGTCAATGTCACACTAGATTCCTTTTTTGGTTCAACGATCACAATAGAATATTTACAAGTGATATTTTTGGAGGCACAAAGACTTCAACATTACTTAACAAATTGACGTAACCAATGTTGTTCTGACTTTCTGGCACTATATGTAACCATGGATTAGTTTAGTTTGTTTAAGCGCTCTGGTAAAAATAAAAACAGAACTTTTTTCTAGTCATCTAATAGAAGGTGGTTGTATATAAACGAAGCGGGGCAATAAGACTTTTTCTATTGTCAGATGACTACAGAACCATCCTTTCTACAATAGCTTAGAAGGTAACTATATTCATGAACAAAAAGTTCTAGATCCATAACAGTATCAGAGAGGAAAGTTCCACAAATACTTACAGCCTGAGACATTGACTTCCATTTCTGCCCTCCAGCTTTCCCAACCTTGACAAGGATAAGTGAAGGTAGGACTATGAGGAATTCATCCAATAAAGAACTAAGTACATGTAAACTTTCAAGGAATCTGCCAAATTCTTACAGCAGAGACAGCCTTCACATTTGGATTTTCTTTCTTGAACGTTTTCCTAAAGTCTTCTCTGAAACAAAGAAACCAAAAACATTCAGTCCAGTAACTTTACAGCAAAAACAAAACAAAACAAACCAGTAAATCATGAAAGATTTTAAACTTTTAAAAAGGTTATACAAAAAAAAAGTAAATCATGAAAAATGTTCTAGGAAGTTCAACAATACAAGTAGAAATCTCCTTCAAGGAAAGCATCCACAATACTTACAGAAAGACAAAAAATGCACTAGGAGCTCTTTTCGGTTTGTTTGGATCCTTTTTGGCCTTCTTCTCTTTACGAGTCTCTCGTTTGTTAGCTTTCTCAGCCGGTGCCTTCCTCTTTCCCGCCTTTCTGAAAATCAAACAGAAGCCAAAGCTTTTGGTTATATTTGAGATCAAGAGACAATGCTTGAAGCATAAAACTAGTCTGCCCAACCTAAGCTACAAAGTCAACAGCAACTCCAAGCATGAACTTTTACTGTTTCAGTACAGCTTAAGCTAACCCAGATTTGCAAAGCTACTTTAATGACCGATTCAACAAGAAGATATTCCCTTCACAACAGCCATAGTTTCTCATTATGACTGTATAAGTTTCAGAGAGATAATGGATTCACCTGTCATCAACTAGCTTCAAGGCTTCCTTTGTGGTCTTAACTTTCTCTTTCCCCTTTGCTGTCTTCATCGCGGCAACTGTAGAACCAACGAACTTGAATCAATTTCTTAGCAAACTCAACATGGAACAGGATCAAGATCAACACATACACTACTCTCTACAGAGAAAGGAATCTAATAAGAAGAATCAATCTAATATACGAAGGAAAAAAATCAAATCAACCAAGCTAAGCTCCAGATTCTCCAAAAAAGAGGGATGAATAGAAAAGGAAACGTAGAAAATGAATTCGAAATAGCAAACGAAGAGATTCAAAAACCAAAACAATAGAGAAAATCCATTACCCTAAGATAGTACTCGAGACGAATGGAAGAAGATCTGTTCGTTTGTGAGAACCAAGCGGAAAAAGCAGAATCAAAAGAAAAAGACGATCATAATTAGGGAATATTATCCGACATCCTAAGTTGGAAGGTATCCTATATAATATATAAGGGACATGGGCCAATCCACTCATTGCCAATTGGTTTTGAGTTGGAAGCCCATGTAACTTAACATGGTATCAGAGCCCGATCCATACTGTCCAACCCGATCCATTATCGACCCGACCCAAAGTTGGTCCATCGATCCATGCCCGAACATACCGAGATTGATAGGCAAAGAGCCATCATCTCGAGGGGGCGTATTAGGGAATATTATCCCACATCGGAAGTTGGAAGGGATCCTATATAATATATAAGAGACATGGGCCAATCCACTCATTGCCAATTGGTTTTGAGTTGGAAGCCCATGTAACTTAACAGAAAAAGATGCTTATTACCGGTTACCTGTTAAACCTAGGACTGGCGTTCGCAAGGTGGAAGAGTCCAGTAACCCCAGGTGCTTTTACCTGCTATAGCCGGTTTGATGATAACAGCGAAGGAAGGTCGTTGATTTGAACGGTTGCGATGAAACGGTTGCCGCCAAATGATGATGAATCAATTGATACGATAAGCATGTCACGTGTGGGTCTAACATGGCCCAAGACTTTATTATTTTTTATTTTTTTGACTAACAATTTTATTGATATTAAATTAATATTATAAAATCAATATACAGAATTACATAATCAGATATATGCGCTATACATTGAAAAATATACATTAGAAAAAATGAATTTAACGATACTTTCCGTAGATAAGCCTTATTCGGTAACAGATCATTAAATCCATTATTTTTCTTCCCCGTATTCGATCTTCCTTTCATACAAATTGTGTGCGTGGATATCATATATTGGCTTAATTTCCAAATTGCACACCATATGAAAAAACCCGATGTTTCCGACAACAGTCTTGAAATATCGACAATATGATACCAATTATTCCGTATCAGTGTCATTCTAAAAAATAGAGACTTTGATTTTTTTTCTCGATACAATCCCAAATGAACATTAATTCGTCTTGTTAATCCTCTTTGTTGACCCAAAACTCGCCAATTCCTAGATTGAAAATCCATATTACATGCCCAAACCATAAGATGGTGGGTAATGAAAATAGATGGTGGGTAATGAAAATCGCTGAAAAGCTATTTCAATCTCGGACTAAATTAGGTCATTTGGTTCAAAGAATAAATCCAACCATTCTCAGAAAAACGCCGGCAGCACCGACTCCGAAAAGAGACTCTAAGGAGGAAAGGAATGATGGTTACTATTAACCAACATAAAGACACGAAGGAGGGAAATGACGAATATTGCATGTGTCACGTATCTTGTTCTTTCCTTGCTATGCAGATCTCTCCTGCGATGGGAATCTTCAAGACAAAACCGGTGAGACAGAAGAGGGAGAGCATGGTAGAAACAATGAAAGCGACGTATAATGACGTGTCCGTTGGCACGGCATGGGTACGTGCTTTGAGTCCGGTGAGAACGAAAATTCCAGAATCGATGACCACACTGGTTCTGAACCACATCAAATCCCACCGCGTCAACAATTTCTTCATCTCACAATTATAAAGCATCTTCATCCCGTGAATTTCCATCGAGTCGAAGGAATGAGACATCATTCGATTCATGAATCGATCTATGATTATTTATTTCTAAATCTGACAAGTATTATAAAATATATTATTGAGTTGTCGGTTTGATATAAGATTATAAGACACATATATATAGTGTTTAACATTGACATATTGATAACACCAAATAATGTAAATTTTCTTAATCCTTATCACAATAGAAAAATATTCTTCGATTGGGTTCACGAGTTTCATTTCATAATTGTGCTCTTATTATCCATAACATTTGGTTCGTAAGATACACGTCTTGCTCCTCAAAATATCTCCAACAAAATCTAGAAATTAAAAACAGAAGAGGCAAAAAGTACGACCAACGAAGCCGGCGGCGGTCGGAAAAAGCACAGAGAAAATAAGTTATGACAATCACACTTTGGGAGAGAAAAAGTTATAGGGAATACTTTATTTAAGAGACGATTTGGGCATATTTTGTGAAGCTAATCTATCTAAGATGGGCCAGTCAACAATCTAAGATGGGGTTTCCAAAACCAAATTTTCTTTTTTCCTACAATAGTTAAGGAAAAACGGTTTATTTGTGCCTTTACTATGATCAATTGTGAAAAAGTATACCCCAACCTATCTTAATTTCTGAGTTTTAAAATTTTCATACCCGAACTCTGAAATCGTGGTTAGGACCGACAAATTGATTTAGACGGTGTTAGTCAAACCGCTAACAGTGCTACCTCGGATTGCACAACCATGTTAATTACAAAGTTAGAGATATTAAGATGAAAATTGGTGTCATACATTTGGGTTCTATTTGATTAATATGAAATCAAACCAAACCGATAATTCTACAACCCAATGCAGCTAAAAAAATCTAAAGATTGGTGAGAAAACAAACCAATGTTGGGAACGGTCTGATTATTCAAAACCCTAAAATTTATTTGAAAGCCAAGTGACATGATGAAGAGGAGACTCTGGTTAAAGATGATGACGAGGAGATCAGTGATGACAGAAAAAGAAAAGAAGAGGAGAAACACAATAGATCTTCCGGAGGATTTGCTAGTGGAGATGCTCTCTAGTGTTCTGGAGGCATCTCTGGCACGATTCCGATCTACGTGAGAAGGATGGAACGCTCTGATACTTAAAAGATGGGAGGGTTGCTGGTAAAAAACAATGTTCTTTTGGCAGGAACACGATGTACACACATTATGGTCTGTCTTATTGGATATAAACATCAAAGTTGAAAACTGTGTGGGAGTGCTAAGACCAGAGAAACGTAACCAAAAGAAGCAAAATAACATGAGGAAGCTAACAAATTGCAGACGCTTTACACAAAATAAAGAAGAAGTTAACTTGTCACAAACACAAACTACAGCTTCTTTGAACCTGCGACCCGTTTGACTCACGGGTCAACTTCAGATGGTGTGGGCAATTTAGGCTTCATATGTGAAGGTGGATTGTGCTTGAGTCTCGTAAGCACTTGACGCATACGAGACAGATCAGTGGGCTTCCCGGGTTTTGGTCCCTGTATCACAGTTATGGAAGCTGTCTTACTCTTCCCTTTCTTCTCTAAAACCGGTACTTCACGAGGAACGAGTTCCGCAATGGCCTTCCAGTTGTTTTTCTCAGCTTCAGCATAAAACTTTTCTTGGCTCTCCAAAAACAACTGGCAATCAAAACAGGCATTTTCATCACAAAAAGAAAGCTTGAGAGAGTCCACAACACAAATCTTTAATGATAACAGCAAGTTTACAGAGACCAGTCACCTTCTCTTTCACGCGGTTGGATTTCTTGTTGTTTTCAACAGTTATGCTACGCTTGCTATAGAAATCGGCCTTGTATTGCTCTGCTGTTTCTATAATTTGCTGAACCATTTCTTTCTCCTTCTCCTTCTCTTCCAATCTCAGAGCATTTAGCCTTGAAGACACACAACACAACACTTTTCAATATAAGCTGTTTAATTAGACATTGCTCATGTAAATGGAAAATAGGACAGCATAATTTTACCAGCCACAATTAGTAACAAGGTCAAGGACATGGATTACTAGCTTTTGTCAGTCTATGATAAAAACTCTTGAACACATTAAAAGACTCCATGGGACAATGTTTGGTCAACGTTAGGAGTTGAGGTCTAAGTCAATGGATATTTGCTAAATTAAGGTTTTAAGCAAATCCAAAATTCGTGAAAACTCTCGAACAAAGATATAAAAAAATGGACAAATTCAAAGATTATAGAATTTATGAATAAGAAAAAGAGGCGATGAAACAAGAAAAGGATCAAAAGCTGCATGCAAGAAGAAAGCTTTTACCTTCGCCACTCCCTGAGAGCGAAACCTTCCTCTTTCCCCATGACCGATGGAGGCGGCAAGATCGGACCGTTCGTAGGTTCTGAACTGTTTATAAACGGCGGAGATTGATTTTCCGGTAGTTCCTTCTGAGACGACGAGAAATCTCCTTGGTTGGAGTGAGGAGACGAATCGCCGCCTGGTAAGTCTTTCTCAGGTTCGGCGTCAAAATCGGAGAAGGACGAGTCAAACCGCTGCGACTGGAAACGAGACTCGTAAGGCGTGTTGTTTCCTCCGTCGCCGCCATCTACTTCCGTCGAACGATTTAACTCACCGAGTCGTGAATCGCCGTTGCTCATCTTTAGTTCTGTTTTCTCAAAAAAGTCTCCTTGCTCTGCTTGTGGACACACTTGATTTCGTAACGACGAAGTTCTTCTCGGAAGCACCACGTGGCGTCTTAGTATTGGTTAGGGAGTGAAGACACCAAAGTTCTATAACCTGATGGGCTTTTATGAAAAGAAAGGGCTATAACATTGGTGGCCTTTTTGATCACAAAACCGCTTGTGTAATTACACATGATTTTATTTTCGGTTTAATTCGGTTCGGTAAATTATTATTTTAGTGGTTTGTAAGCTTGTAAACTATATCCGGTCGGACTCAGAACCAATTTCTTCAGACTTCTCTTCGATGTTTTATTTCGCTAAACGTCAAAACTCAAAACATTTATAACACCTACGTACTCTTCGATATTTAGATTGCATGTGACTAATCGTCAATGTTTTATTTGACAACTATTTAGCCTGGTTGCGTAATTTGAGATTACGTCAATGTTTTAATTTCAGATTACGTACTCTTCGATGTTTAGATTGCAAATAAAACATTTTATAACAGACTACGTACTCTTCTACATTTAGCCTGGTTGTCACTTGAGGAGAAAATTAAGAGTACAGATTGCATGTGACTAATCATTCGTCAATATTACAAAATGCGTTGTTCTTTTACTTTTTCCTGATATTTGAGATTACATCGAACTATTTAATAACGAGCAATCTCAAAACGACTAAAAAAGGAATTATACGTTGTTCCAAGGCTCCTCTTTGGAAGCCGGTTCGGCTTTTGACGTGTGAAGCATGAAACTACAAGCCTCCACGGCTTCTCCTACCGTTAAGAACATCCATTCTTTACCCAAATTATCATCGATGAATTTCGATCTGGTTAATTTCTTCACGACCTCTCCTTTTGGATTTGCCAATACTAGCTGAGGATTAAAAAAAACATATAACAATATGAAGAAAATGCGTAATATACCCTAAAAATATATTACACGAGGACGTGTTACGTTACCTTTAACGCTCTTCTGTCGATAATTTTCTTAATTTCCTCCATCATGCTTATACCACTCGTGTCGATATTACCAACAGCTGTTTTGTTCAGCACACACAAAGTAAGCCTCGAACAAAAACATTACTAGCTAGTATCAGAGAAAATCAAGATATGCTTTATATATATTACCGGACATATCGAGTATAATATATTGCAAACTGCTTTCTCCTGATGTTTTGACTCTCTCTTCCTCTTCATCGATCCACCTTGTGAGTCTGTGCCCGGTAAATAAATGAATGGAAAACATAAATTTAAAACTAATCCTCCATATCCTTGGCATGTATATATGAATTAGGGTTGAGGTTACCTCTCACGCAAGTAACCAGCGTTGGCAAAGTAGATGGGAGCGTCAATCTCCAAGATGAGAAGACCAGGAACGGTAACTGAGTAAGGGTACTGCTCGGTGTTCCTATATATCATGCTGTTTGGTATGTTTCCCTTCACCGCAGTCCGCGGCCTCGACACGAATAGCAACAATCTCGCTATCGATATCGCCACCTTCATCACCGCCGAAATGTATTAAAAACAACCTTTTCTTAAAATGTAAACGCAAACAAACAATCTGAAGATAGTAGGTACATTCTGGAGACTGGACTATAGTAAAGATAAAATACTTACCGCGACGACGAGTCCGATCTCGACACTACCGAATACGACCCCAAAGTAGGCGCTCATGCAGACGAGGAAGTCGAATTTGTCGACTTTCCAGAGATGAATGGCAGCTTGATAGTCAATGAGTCCGAGCATTGCGGATATGATAATGGAGGAGAGGACGACGAGTGGTGTGTAGTAGAAAAACGGAGTGAGGAAGAGCAGCGTGAACATAACCGCAATCGCCATCACTATATTCGACACGGCTGTCTTGCAACCCGCGTTGAAGTTCACGGCCGACCTCGAAAATGGTCCTAGTAAAGTGGTATGTTGTGATTAATATATTATATTCAACTTTTTAAAAAAAAAACTAAATATATATAGTTAATGTGATAATATATATATAGAAGTTGTATGTGTGTACGTAACATACCGGTTGTGAGGTAACAAGAAGTGAGGGAACCAACGATGTTCATCATTCCAAACGCTATCATCTCTTTGTTCCCGTCTATGTTGTAGTTCTTGAACATCGCAAAGCTCCTCCCCACAGCTATACCTTCCTGCATTTTACACATGAATTTTACTTTCTATTTTTCATTATTCAATCTCAAAACTGCTGATTATGAGTTATATAGGCTGCTCGGCTTGGTTAGTTTATTAGCTTTTAACTTAGTTGGAGGAGACGTTATTTAGGCCCGGATTGTTTCAAACATAATTATTGTGGTTTCTATAATTTATTTAGGAAACCATTTTTAAAAATGAATTTTGTTTTGTAAGTTATTACATATTATGTCATTACAAATAATAAAAGATAATTGAAATAGAAAATGATAAAATTGTTTTTAAAAATTATTGATAAGAATATGGACAATATATTTATTTATTATTAAATAGGTTATTTGCTATATAGTTTCTTAATTATTATTAATATTATATATATTTTTAATAATAATCAATCCATATATATATATATTTTTTAAAACCTATTCGAAATCTTACTATATTTTTCACTATAATTTATTTATTTTATTTAAATATATATCAAAATAAAATTTGAAAAATATTTTACTAATTGTATACAAAGTTAGACACAAGAAAATTAATTTTTTAAAGAATTTGTGAACTAACCACAACACAATAGTCAGTAAACGGTGCATATTCGAGTTGTGTTTTCAAGATTATAAGTTTTGCGGGTTAGCCTGAATAATATTGTAGTTCACTGCAAAACGGGTTAAATAGATAAATTATTTCGTTTGACAACTCTATCTATAATTATGAGTTATATATATTATAAAATTCAAATAAACGCAATTTAAAAAAAAAATCAAAACAATTTAAAAAAAAAAAAAAAAATCTTTATATGTTTAAGGTTTTTTCATAAAATATTTAAAGTTTTTAATAAAATATTTAAGGTTTTTAATTCTAAGAAATTGTATAATACATCAAAAGCACAAAACAAACAATCGAACGAGTACTTGGTTAATTTGGTAGTGACACTGTTAGTAGAGTTTTTTGGGGCTCAAATTAGTCGAGTATAATTAACAATTATGAATTAATGGGAAAACACATTTTACACAATACTTAGTATTGTTCATATTTCTTCCTCTATCATCATCTCTCGGATATTACTCTCAAACTTCAAAGCTTACTATTATCTTCTCGTTAAATTCAATAATTGTAATTTATAATCTCTACTTACAGCGAGGGCGATGATGCCGGTGATGAGGCCAGTCTTGACAGCTATCGAGATGTAAGGCGAAGTAAAGACGAGATCAGACACGGACAGTGGATTCAACCCTTTCTTCAGGCTCCCTATCTGCACAAGCGTACACCTTCCTTTATTCTATCATTCCTCTCCGTTTCATACAAATAAAAATTCCGACAAAGCCCACTTCTTTTCCCACAATCATTTATAAACTTACAACTTCTTGCTTCTTGTATCTTTTCTAACCACAATATTCTACCCAACTTCTTTTCCCTTTTTAGATTTCGATGAAATGTATACACATTATCTTTTTGGTCTTAATTGAAAATATTTTATTTTATAGTTATTATTATTATTATTATTTTTTTTTTTGATGCATCTCAATATTCAGGAGTAGTTCCAAATCCAAAGGCCCAGATTAATCTTTCGCGTGGGAGTGACACAGCTCACTTATAATGCCCCACTTGGCCAAGTGCTTATCCTGGTAATTCCGCTTCCGCGGGGAATCGATCCCTGGCCTAGACCAATAGGACCGACACTCACCGCAGGAAGGGAACCACCCGACCACCAACAACTTAGTTTATAGTTATTATTATTGTCAAGTAAAGAGATGGAGAGATTGAAAAAATACCACTTGAACACCATGTCTCTCAGCGTGAGTGAGGTAAACCAAGAGGCTTCCAAAAATCACTGAGGTCAATGGAGCCATCGCCGCCACCCAGAAGAATTTTGGTTTCTTCGTGCTCTGCATCATCGATCAATTCGTCATTAAACACATTAGTTACGTTTTCTACTAAAGACGGAAGAGTATATATATATATAGAGACTAATGGAACTATACGAAATATCAATATCAAGATGCGCCTTGTCGAAAGAAATGGGATTAATTTATTTATTCAAATCATGATATTAATCTTACGAAATATCTGGTGGAGAGAAGGAAGAAAAGGAAACCACAGCCGAGAACGCCACTCTCCCATCTCCACTGCACAACAAGATACAAAAAAAAATACAATTATTATTTTTAATTGTGAGTATAACTATCTATATTAGGAGAGATATTTGCACTAAATATCACTTATTCTAACTTTCATTAGCATATTAACATTTTTTGAAAATGTAGTAGAAAGTAGCATTTTTTAAAAAAATTATGTTCCGTCCATTATCGTACACGCCTCTTATTGCTACAACGTGTACCGTCCATTATCGTACACATCTCTTATTGCTACATCGTGTACCGTCCATTATCGTACACGCCGTACTGTTCAGTAGCATTTTTTGGTTGAATAGTAACAAAAGTATTATTTTATACTATATTTTCAAAAAGTGTTAATATGCTAATAAAAATTAAAATAAGTGATTACCCATACAAAAATCCCACATTGGAATGATATTTTGGATGTACTATATTAGAAAATTAACGAAATAATTAATATGAAAAAACGGAAATGAGAGCCACCTGGTGAGTTTGGGAGAAAACGGAACGCATGACGGAGATAACATCAGTGGCCTCTGTGAAATGTTTAAGCCCGAAGATACCCTTAAGCTGTTGCAGACTCACCACCGTCGCTGCTCCTCCCATGAATCCCACTATCGTTGCATGCGATAGAAAATCCACTATGAACCCTAACCTACAGATTAATTATGTTTTTAACTTTTTACCTTGATTTAAGTTTGTGTATTTTTACTTTTTTACTTTTTCAGTTTGCATCATTAACTCATCATCAGTCATCACCAAACTCACCAGCTTTATCAGAATTTTTGGGAATCCATAAGAGATTCCACCTATAAATATACACAATATATAATATATGTATACGTCACTGGAAAATATCTCTTTTACGTCCGCTTGAACCAAGTAGTAATCAATCACACTAAAAAAATTAAAACCGATCATACCAGTAAAGTTATTACATTAGCGTATAGGATTCTCTATATTTCACACTTTGTCCCTATTTGCTCGTTTATCAGCAACTATATCAAGTTCACGTGACGTAACACGCAATGACGTATCTCACTCATATAGCCTAGTGCTTTCTGAATGATTAATATATAATGTTTCTTATTGTATACGTACAAGAAAGCAAGGTAAAACAAAAGTTACTACTATTTGGTTAGATATTTTTGATGCCGGATCCTTTTTCCACACGCTTTGGATCCAAAGATATATCTCATACGGAGAAATCAATTAAAAAAAAAGAACCTGAAAATGCCGAGTGAGGCTTGGAGAACGCCGGCGAAAAACGTGGCCGTGAAAGCAAGGTGAAGGTAAAGCTTAGGATCTTTCTCAGCGTCGACTTCTTTGCTCAACATAGCACCTGTTAATAGAGACGCAACCGCAACCGTTCCCACCGCCAAGTCCTTTGAACTCCCCAGCACCGCGTACACCAATGGTGGTACAAAACTCGAGTCTAAACGCAAAAAAAAAAAAAAACACAATACAATAATTAGACCACTGAATTTTAATCAAACTGTATTAATTGTTTCATTGTATAATTATTACCTTCACGAGAGATTATATATAATTATTTAACTGTGTGGATTTTTTTTTATCTTGAATAATATATTTGAGTTAGGGACAAAAAAAAATGGTTGGATTTGAGGTTCTTTTGTTAATGCCGTAATGCTCTCTATGTATTTTTTAAAAATCTAGTTTTCAATGGAATTAAAAGAAACCGCTGTTTAATACAAAAATATCCGTTTTACAAAAATATAAAGGACAGAATAGAAAAAGAAGATATAACGCTTACAAAGGCCAAGAATGGGAGGCAAGTTAGCGAGTTTGGCGTAACTGATGCCCTGAGGGATGGCGAGGCTAGCGATGGTGATTCCGGCAATGAGATCCGATTTCAAGAACTTGAGATTGTATTGTGGAGCCCATTCGCAGATCGGGAAGAAGTACTTGAGGCCTAATACAACTTTTCTCGATGCTTTCTGGTTCTTGAACTGTCTAAAAGGGTCGTCTGGAAACAGAGTTTCCTTCACTGAGTACTGAAGTGACTTCAAGAACGGCTGAGGCTGTGGAGCCTCCACCGTGTGGTGGCGGGGGCGCGGCTCCTCCGCTCCTTGAGGGAATGTGTAGTCCGCCGTGCCCATTTGAAGACCGCTCGGGGTCGGTTCGTGATTAGGAAGGATTTTGTTGGAGTTTTTGGTTTTCGTTTTGGCGGCTGTAAAGTAAGGAATGAGGAGAAGAGCCAAGGTGGTTTCTTCTTTTTATAGGAGTTAGTGTGCACACGATGTAAATAAACAAATAGAAGAAAATCATTTAAACTGAGTAATTACCAAATGAACCACTCGTCTTAAATTATTTCAATCTCATAAGTTTATTTTCTGAATTAGTTTTAGTTGACCCAGATATAAGTATACAATTTTGATTTCTCCATAATTAACTATAGACGCATGATTGATATCCTGATTTTTTTCTTAAATTATTCATGATTCATTTAAATATTTAGTTATGGTTGATTGTTTTTTCGCTCCGTCTAGCTAGTTCAACATATTTCGAGTTTCATATATGTTTCTGAAGCTAATTAGATATCCATTAAAACCTGAACAGTTGATCATATTTCTCTTAATTAATTAAAATTTGGATAGCTTGATAATTAGTCTAATGAATGTGTAGCGTCTACTACACATATAATATCACTCTTTGTATAAATTTGACGTTAAACATCAGTTGTGTAGAATAGTCGTGAAAAAATAAAGGAGTTAGAGAAAATGGATAAAGCACCGAATCACGGATGTATGACTCTGATGCGTGTCTTGTTCCGACACATAGAGGACGCAAAAGCAAGAAAGCTTACGTTTCCACTTTCAATCATATTTCTTGAATTACCCATTTTACCCCCAACTCAGCGACTACTGACATCATCGTTCCCTTATCATTAAACTACTTTATAATGTATGGCTCTGCTGACATTTGTCCATTAGAAAGATGGGTTAGTTTCTCCTCACTGCCATGTCACCTTTTTCCCAAAATTAGGAAACTATATACTATGTTTGATATTTATAAATGTTCAAGCATAGTAAGGTTTTTTTACCAGGTTAACGCTATATTGATTTTGCGTTGTGTGATATTTTTTTCAAAAGTTATTTTGAACGTGAGGCACGCAAAGATTTTTTTTTTTTTTTTTTTAACTAGGAGAGAATTCCCATAGTCCGGAATTAGTTTTTTTTTATCGCCAAGAATCGAATTAGGAACACAACACACAACAAAATCAACCTCTACGTTTAACTACTAGCCCACTTCATCCAGTAGTTAACGTTAGGAGTTGACGATTTAGCAGCAACAAATGATCACGATACTTTAGTTGGTGTTAGATATTATACTTTTTTCTTCTTATTTTTTTTACACTTTGTCATTAATTATTATTGTATGTTCTTACTTCTTATATATATAGAAGTATAAGTTTTTAACTAACTGTTGAGTTTTGGTAACGGTTGCAAACACATGACACTCCACGTTGCTTCAGTAAATCTCTTGGGATTAACCGTTCCAAAACTAAAAGTTGACCAACCATGTAACTGAAACTTTTAACCATATCTAGGCTCCGACTAGTATAACACGTATTATTAAAGTTGAATTGCAGTAAATATTATAATTTGATGTAACTTGCAGTAAAAACTATGTGGTAAAAACTGTAAATTTATGTGGTGAGTTTTTTTGTACAAATATGAGTTATCATTTTTGTCAAAACAACTGACTGATAATTTTTTGTTGTATAAGTTACAGTATGTGTTATTAAAAATAAAATAAATTTTAAAATTATTAGTAATGATAATATGTATTACAAAATTTAATGATAAAATATATAAAATAAATTAATATTAACATAAAAATAGTAAATTTTAAAAATCCGTAAAATAGTAATAAAAATAAAACTAACGACATCCATTCCAATTATTTTTTCTATAAATATTAACTTATTTTTTTATAAAATATCAAATAAAATGAACAACTAAAAATTATAGTGACAATTTTGTTTTGATTATCCAAATAAAAATAAAAATAAGTAAAAAGTGGCTGACCAAGTTAAAACAAACAGTCAAAGTTTTAAAAATTAAAATGTTGACCAAGTTTTGCTAAGAAAAGAAAGTGGAAAACATAACTATTTAAAATAGAATCAACAAAAAAGACACGTTGGAAAGAGAAAATGAAAAGAAAAAAAAACTACTAACTCAACTTCTAATCCATCACCGTACCTTTTCAATGATTTGAATTAACTTTTTAGTTAGCAAAATTTATAAATCAATCATAACTTATTCTAACTCAAACTCAAATCAAATTCTTAAAAATTTGATTCATGATTGGTATAACATTTTTGAGTTATTAATGAGTTAGACCTTTAACTCAACCTAAATCAATGATAACTCATGTTACCTAGTTGATGTTGCACATATAAAGCCCTGATACACTACTAATCCCTATGTTGGTCGTAACATTTCGCATAAGAACTAACAAAAATATGATAGTAATAGTTTTCACCTTGAAAAAAGTTGAGCCTAATTGACGAATATTGGTATATATGCCTTACCATTTATCAGTCGAAATATGAGTGCAAACACAGCTGGATGGCCACGTGGTAAACGATGATTTATGTTAGTTGTTTATTACTTGAATAAGTTTTGTATAACTTGTACCCACCGAATATTTGTAGCTCCAAATTTGTCTATGACTTGTCTTGTTTCTTGACCGAATTTTATTTGCATATCAGGTAATTTAATTTGATATGGTATGTTTGAACATTAAACACTTGAAATAACGAAATCTGTGCAAACAGGAGATTATTTCTGTTTTAAATCACAACCAGGGTCGGTTCTGAGTCAAAGCAAAGCAAGTATGGGTTTGCGGTCCTTATTTTCATTAAAAAAAATCAGCTCTTAAATTTCAAAAAAATTATTTAGTTTAGTAGTAAAATTATAAAAAAAATTTAGAAATTCATAAGTTCAAAACTTAATATGATAAAACGGTTTCATTTTTTTTTTAGCTTACGGTCTTCTAAAACTGATGACCGGTTCTGATCACAACAATTCTAACTCTTACTTAACTATATTAATTATGGTCTTATTTGAGATCACTTATTAATCGTATGACTAAATTAAGCACAGCACATAAGTGTTCATTTAACTGAAGACCATAATTTACAAGTTGAGTTAACAAGCCATATGCTTTTCTTTTTCAACTAGTCGTATCGTCGTCTTAAAAGTATAACAAAAGAGTGTCAAAAAAAGTAACAAAAAAGACTCTGGTCAAATTAAGAAGTAACGGCTATTGACCCGGAATATAAACAGTCGATATCCGACGCGGCTCGAATCGCAATCGCAGCCGCAGCCACAGGTGCCTCTGTCTTAAAGGGAAGTTTTTCCCACCACAAATATCCTGACACCTGGTGTTCTTTTTTTTTTTTTTGGTATACTATTTTTTCCCCACTATATATATATATAAGTAAAAATAGTGTTTTTCTTTTAATTCTCATCGAAAACGATGAATCAGCTTAATCCTTTATCCTCCACTTACAATGGCCTCTGTTTCACGCTAGGAGTTACAAAGGATGACGTCGATAAGTCTCATGTAACAACCGCGAAATAGAATAAACAAGGATGGATTAACTACTTTTGATTGCATAAATTTTGTTAATAAACGATTTGGTTCAGCAATTACACATGACAAAATAATCTATGGCTAAATAGCCATAGTTTACAAAAAAATGTTTCTAACAGATTATGACGGTTCTACTAGTAATATATTAACAACGATTGCTCAATGAGTTGTATCGTTTGGTAACGACGGAATTCCACAGCTAATATAAGAGTTGAGTCATATTTTATCGCTAGTAGAAGTGGAAAACAAAAGTTTTTTGCATTCGACGTCACGGTTAACAAATCAAAGTTTAAAGTCGATCTTAGCGGAACATAGACTTGATGGGTTGATGGTGTTGCCTTAAACATATATTTTCATTGGTGTTTCATTCAAATATGCTTGTTTTTTTTTTTGACCAAATTTTTGCATATATTAAAAAAAAATTGGGGTTTTTTTTTTACATAATAGTAAACCGGATACCGAACTGAACCACAAAACCTAATAGGTCCGGTTTGGAAAACCTAACCCAATTATAAGAGAAATTGAAACGAGACTAAACCGAAAAAAATCGGAAAGAAACCGGACAACGGCCAAACCCTAATCGGTGGGGAACAGGAAACCACCACCATGGTCGCGGAACAGAAAACCTGCGCAGCTAGGAGAAGCCGCCGGATCAGAAGACTTCCGGCAACGCACAGATAAAAAAATCTCCACACGAATAAGCCGTCACCAGTCACCTCCACCACCGCCATCCGTGAACTCCACCACCAGTCATTTCAAAGCTATAGGATATGCTTGTTGTGTGCTAGATATTTTTTTATACATCATCTGTTCGGTAGATCCAGAAAATCAATTCCAAACATACAAAAATCATGTTCTCTCTTTTATCCACGTGAAAGGTATTAATATACTTAAAAAAGAAAGTGATTTCATAATTATTTACTTAATTTAAGTTCCATATTTTTTTTTTTGTGCGAAAAGTTCCATAATTTAGTTATCTACTTAATCTGTATATATAAAGTAAGTTTTTCTCTCTTCTCATGCTGTCACCTCAGCATCCTAAAAATTTAATACACATACTAAATACATATATTAATTATAAATTTAATTTTAACATTATAAAAAGAATTTGAAAAGACATTATTCATATTCTAAATTAAACCAGAAAATAATAAACTTATATGAATATAGTTATAAATTAATATATATATATAAAGTAAGTATTTCTCTCTTCTCATGCTGCCACCTCAGCATCCTAAAAATTTAATAAACATACTAAATACATATATTAATTATAAATTTGATTTTAACATTATGAAAAGAATTTGAAAAGGCATTATTCATATTCTAAATTAAACCAGAAAATAATAAACTTATATGAATATAGTTCTTTGAAATAATAACAGGTTTAATAAATTTGGTTATCATAATATATTTCAACTTTTATAAATATTTAATTAGGTTAAGCTGTATCGCAAATGTTATAAAAACCTAAAATATCAAACAAGTCCTAACAATTAAACAAATAAGTTAAATATGTAACTGAATTCAGAAAGCAAAATATAAGTTGGCAAATTTTACATTTAATAAAGAGACAAATAAATAAAATTTAGGTATATTTACCATAATAATTGTAATTATACATAACTATGAAAGGGAGAAAAAGAACCAAAAAACATATTAAAAGTATTTACACAAAAATATAAATTAAGTTTGAAATTTTAAGATCGTTGTGTTTTGTGATATTATTTTTAACAAAAATAAATGTAACTACAACAGGAGAAGAAAATAAAAGTTTTGTATATGCAAAATATATATCATGTGATGTAAATATATTTCAATTCTCATAATAATTACCATCCATTAATACAATAGTTTTCCCTAGAATTTGAAAAGATATTTACTTAATAGAAGATAAATTATATTGAATTAATCTAAAGAAATTTCAATTTAATAATTTACTTTTATCAGTTTATTTATATAGTTTAGAAAAACTATAGAATTTAGTATTTATAAATTATGGATTAGATTTATTCTAAATAAAATCAAACAAATGTTGTGACTTCAAACAATCAGTTATATATGAAAATCTTTTTCAACAAAAATAAAAGAAAATAGATTTAGGAATCACAAACATATTGCACATATAAATAGGGTTAAAATCATACATTAAACACTCCAAAAATAATAACTTCACATGAAACAAAATTAAAAAAATTTATTAAGCAACTTTAAAATGTAAATATCTTCACTTTAAAATGTAAATATCTTACTTTTAAAAAACTCAACTAATTGCATAAAATTGATCACCAAAGAAAAAATAAGTGGTAAAAATATGTACCATCCAATAAATAAACACATAGATGATCATAAATTAAAAAAAAAAACAAATACATATATCTTAAGCTGAGAGAAATAATTAAATTAACTACGAGACCAAATAAAATAAAATACCATTAGATTAAAAAATTGTTTACCACGTCCGCGCGGATCACACCCTTTGTGATTGAAATTGAAAGTGAAATCTCACCGGCGATGGGGGAAGATATCGGAGAAGACGAGGGTTTTAGTGCAGTGGGTAATGTTTTTTTTAAAGGATAATCCTATTCACAATAATTCTCTCTCGCTCTCTAAATATTTGAATCGACGCTCGACCCATATTTCTTATATTTTTCCAAATCGGCCCATATTATCTAAAATATTCTCATTAACCTATACATCTACGATGATTTTGATAGTAAACTAGTGATATAAATTAAATCGTTTTTCAAATAAAATTAGATTCATTTTGTAGTTACCAACACTGGATCATCGAAAATAAATAATAGTAAATTCTGAACATTTTATTAATATTCGGTTTTAGGTAAAAATAGATAAAAATACAGTGACTTATTTCGAAGTATTTTTTAAAAAAGTTCGGAGAATTCTAAATTCACAAAACTAACTTTCTTTTTATTAGTATTCAAAATAACTTTCGGACTATACAAAACTAACCCTATTTCGAAGTATTTATTTTATTAGTATTCAGTTGTGTTCAAAAAAATATACAATTCCCTAAACTTTAAAATGACAAAAACTTAACTTTTAAAAACTAACTAATTGAATAAATAGTCAAAAAAAAAATCAAATTATGGATCACTCACTAAAAAAATACATAAATAAACATAAAATTAAGAAAGGAAAAAAAAACTTAAGAATAAAAAATCCATATTTCTTCCGCTAATAGAGACAAATCCATTAATAATCATACTAATAAAACTAAAATAATATTATACTAATTTTTTTTAAAAAAAAATTGTGTTCACTACACGCGGATCACACACTAATTAATTAATAAAAAGGAAAAAAAAAAGATTTGAATATGAATGATGTGATCTTTTGGATAAATAATAAAGTTAGTAGGAGTATAATTTGGTGGAAAAAAAACAAACAAAAAAAGCTATAGAATTTTGACTAAAAGGACATTTAATGGCCCGTGGTATCATGACAATGGTATCACATTACTCGAAAGCCACCACACTATTACTGTATAGAGAACACCAAAATATTTTCAACATCGCATCAATCACACAGACTGATTTACGATTTTTGTCGTTTCAGGTTTTCAAAGGCCATTATGACCACTTTACGCGTTGTTGATCTAAATTTAACTTTTTCTCGTATTATATTAACTTTTTGGCATCGCATGCTGAATAATAACAGTTTATAAACTTTAATCAGAAAGGAAAAACAGTTGTTAATTTGGTAATTATCTGGTAAGAATTATCTTACACGGAAACAAAGTAGTACCCAGTGGCGGATGGAGACATTAATTTGATCGCGAACAAAGTTATTCAAAGTTGTACCAATGTACCATACTAAGGTATCTTACAATTATATACGTTTGCTCATAATTTTAAACAATTTCACTGTTTCATTAATTTGTAACAGACGTGACCCAACATATTTAATAAAAAAAATTCAAATTAGGCAATCATTTAGAAAATGATCACCCATTTGATTGAGTTATCTTAACTAGTTTCAGAAGTTAAAATTAATTTCAGATGTTTATAAATCAAAATCGATTTTATTTTTTTCTATTATTATTTTTTTCCTTTTTATTAACTTTGGCTTTATAATAAATTAATTTTTTTTCTTTTTATTTAGTAATTTTATCTTTTAGAATTAAAAATTGATTGACTTGACACATGTTTTGATCATGCGAATTCGTAACTTTGAAATATTCAGCATGATATAATAAAATGAATCTTATATATTTAACATTTTTATTTTGTAATTTTAGTTTTTTTCTCTTACTTGACTTTTTAAATTTTATTAGTTTCCATATAAAAAATATACAATTTTTTTTGTTTTTTGTTATTTTCAGCTTTTGGTTCTTAACAGCTTTCGGTAGATTAAGTCAAACCTTAATCCTTTCTTCTCTAATATTTTCTTCTTTTGTGTTATTTTGTAATGTTTCTATTTTTAATTTAAGAAAACCCTTTAGCAAAAAAAAAAAACAAATTACACAACAAACACTTAAAAAGTTTATATTAGTATATTAACATATGTCACAATCTAAATTTACAATGACATATGTTACAATCTCAGAAATAAAAATTATTTTACGTGTCACACCGATGTAAGCGTATTCACCTTATATAATAAGATAATAAGTATTTTGTATATTTTCAGGGCCGGCTTAACTAGGGAGGCGAGCAGGGTCCACGCCCTAGGGCCCATGCTATTTTTTTTTTGTTATGATATTTTATTGTATAGGAGTCTTTGAAAATTTTTTTTATTGCCTAAAAGGTCCAAAATTTTTTTTTATTGTTCAGGGACCCCAAAATTTTTTTTTTTGCCCAGAAACCCCCTAAAAGTATTGAGCCGGCCCTGTATATTTTTAATACATATTTTAAGTATTTTACTTTTAAAACGTATTATATAAAATGGAACGAGTAATAATAGTAAGGTTTTGATCGTAGTATCAAACAAATTCTGGATGGTCCAATACCAAATATTAGAAACCCAACAAAAATCAAACATGAGTAAAAATAAAAATAGAATGGAGACATAATCATTATTCCATACAATATTCTAACGTATTCTAATATTTAGTGGGCACATTTACACTCTTTATAGACCACATGCATCTGTCTATATATATATTTGTATATAGTATATATCGTTGACTATACGCGAAATCGAAGTATCGAAGTTTCTGAAATGTTTTTTTTTTGTTTTGGGTTAAAAGTTCCTGAAATGTTAGTATGATATTCTGGCAGACAACATAAATGGGTTCTCATATCACACCTCAATTATATGTACTATGAGATTGGCCCCTCGCCAATCTACAGTCTCATACACATGTGTATGCCATATACACCCTTTAAGTTGCATGGTTACATGATTTTCATCCATTGTTTTTGGGATGCATAATTTGCAAGTCACACGTATTGTGCGGACACAAAATGTGGCACTTGCTGGACCCATCAGAACTATACACATGTGCGTATGTCTGTGAGTTGAGTAAAAATAAATTGGATCCGTATAAAGTTTAAACTAAATTCATATGGCAACAACGCATGTAAATGATGTGGATAGAACAATATCAAAAGAATATACTTAAACGCCTGCGTGGGGGGGGGGGGGGGGGGGTCGAATTCCTTATTAAAAAAAACTTTTATTTTCCGTTTATACACAGTATTAAATCTGTTAAATAAGTTGTGACGCTTGTATATCAGCAACTATATGCAAGTAAACTGTATTTTTATATGCCCGAGGATTAGTCTGTTTTTAGGCCTAATTGAGCACTAACCAAGGCAAGGTAATAACATAGACAATAATCAAGGTCGAAGGCCTAAATGTTTGCTAATATATATTAATATAAAATACCAAATGGATAGTTCAACCGGTTAATCCATAATGTTTTATAAAAAAAAAGAAAAAAGTGGATCCGATCCCGGGATCGAATATATACTTGCAGAAATGAGTGGATCCGTTGCAGAAATGAGTGGATCAATAAGATTTTTTTGGTTAAATAAGATTAGGTGTGGGGGAGGGGGGGATCGATATGATGGGTTATGCAATGATTATAAGTTTCTATTGTAATCCCCATAATTTAAAAAAGTAGGCAAGGCAAGTCTTCTTCAGATCCCATCCACTTCTAAAAAGAGATTCCCAATACATGGATTGGGCCATTGGGGCATTGGACCCACTGGCTAGGTAGTTATCTGTAATTAATTTTGAAGAGTTATATAGTAATAAGATTGTTGGAGCTGGGTTTATCATCTCCAATTAGCTAGGTATATCTCAGTAAATAAGGTCCATTAAATCTAATCTCAGCCAAAAGTTAACATAAGGATCCACCGAGCTCGCGCCGACATCCCACCAACTCTGTGCGAAGGGACCAAGTGAGAAGATGACACGTGGAGGGTAGCTCGTTGAACAGTGCACACCGAGCTCGCGCTGACACCCCCACCAACTCTGCACGAAGGGACCAAAGGAGAAGATGACACGTGGAGGATAATTTGTTAATAGTGTCCTACCTACGTAGCAGTTCGGCGTCGAGCTCATCATGATCTACCGCCGCAGAAGCTGGGACGTATATCCCGAGGTACTTTGCCCATAAAGAGTGCTGGAAGCGCCACGTCACCCCGGAAACGCGGGAAGCAACTATACAGCCCCTGCTATAAATATCCCTTAGCGAGCATTTATAAAGGGGATCCGAATTTATTGCTCTCTCTCACATATATCTTTCTCTCTCTCTACACTATTGTAAGGACATTATTTAGAACACCGAACTGGATTTCTTTCGGAACTAGTTCGAAAATCTAAATAATCTGTCTCGTTTCAACAATCAATACAAAGGATACGGTCCCCGACCTGTTCATCATATGCACCCGACCTATCTCTTATAAACCCCGACCTATTCCTCGCAAAGCTGTCTCCTTTCTATTTACGAAAACTCACCCCCTTTCACCTTATACTATAACACTTCAATCTCTTCGGTGATAAAAAAGATCAACAAAAATGGTTTATTATTTAGGTTTAAAACTTTTTGTTATTAAATGGTTGGATAGTTATCTGCAAAATTAAAAGACTTGTAGGAACGATAAGATTTTTACTATTTAGGCTTGAAATTTTTTGTTGTTATATGGTTGTGACTTACATGATTATTCACCTTTTGGTCTTATGTATTGGCAATTTGGCATGCTCTATTCGGACCGACTAGCTTGGAAAGGAGAATAAGGCAGTCGTGTGATGCATGGGAGATAAAGCAGGTGGTCTCATTAAAGCAGAGTTATACACATGGATCGCAAATGTCAGGTCCAACTGGATTAATCATTGATTTATAAGTCACTACAAGAAAACAGGTGGAAATCCGACGGAAATTCCGACGGCAATAATTCCGTCGGAAATTTCCGACGGATTTCCGACTAACTTCTCATCCGTCGGACATCCGTCGGAATTCCGTCGGAAATTCCGACGGATTTCCGACGACAATAATCCGTCGGACACTTTCCGACAGATTTCCGACGACTTTTTGACGCATTCTGATGTTGCCGACATACTGCCGACGGATTTCCGACGACGTTCATCCGTCGCGGATTTCCGACGGATGTCCGACGGATTTCCGACGGATTTCCGACGGATATCCGACAGATGCCGACATGGCTGCCGACATGGTTGCCGACATCGATAATATCTACTTTATATCCGTCGGAAATCCGTCGGAAATCCGTCGGAAAAGGACAAAATTTTCCTTATAAAAACGTTTCCACGCTTCATTTATAAACACAACCAAAAAAAATCTCTGTTATCTAATTCCTTACGAAAATGTCTTCTTCAAATCCTTATAATTATTTTCGATCATGGATGGACAAGCCTCATCAAATTCCGGACACGGGCCTAGTTACGGAGGAATTCAAAAAAGGTCTACAGGAATTCATGGCATTTGCGGGTATGCAGAAGAAAGCAAAAAAAACCGGTAAAATCTATTGCCCTTGTACCAATTGTGGGAATCGTAGATTTATCGTGATAGATGAAGTATGGTCACACTTGTATTGTCATGGGTTTATGTCGGGTTACAAGATTTGGTATTATCATGGAGAAAATGATACAATGGTGGATAATTATGCTAGTACTAGTGAACATTATATTGGGGATAACACTAGCTTAGAAGAACCCGCAATGGAAGAACAAAGTACGGTAGGTCATGTTCAGATGGTGAACGATGCATATCGTGAAAATATACCATCGGTTGCTGAGTATGGAGATAGGGGAGAAGAACCTAATTTAGAAGCTCGGAGATTTTTTGATATGTTAGACGCTGCTAAACATCCGTTATATGATGGGTGTAGAGGTGAACATTCCCCTTTATCAACTGCAACAAGGATGATGGGTATAAAGACGGATTTCAATTTGAGTGAGGAGTGCGTGGATGCAATCGCTGATTTTGTGAAAGAAATTTTGCCAGAAGATAATCTTGCACCGGCATCATACTATGAGATACATAAACTTGTTCAAGGTCTAGGATTGTCGTATCAGATGATAGATGTATGCATAGACAACTGTATGCTCTACTGGAGAGAGGACGCAGATCGTACGACATGTCGTTTTTGTGGCAAACCTCGGTATAAGGAAACAGGTGGAAGAGTGCCAGTGCCATATAAACGGATGTGGTATTTACCGTTAATAGAGAGATTGAAGAGGTTATATCAGTCAGAGCGCACAGCAGGAGCAATGAGATGGCATGCAGAGCATACAACAGATGGACAAATCGCCCATCCGTCAGATGCAGGAGCATGGAAACATTTTCAATCCATTTATCCCAGCTTTGCGTTTGAGGCAAGGAACGTATACCTTGGATTATGTACCGATGGTTTCAGCCCTTTTGGGAAGCACGGCAGAAAATATTCTTTGTGGCCAGTAATTGTAACACCTTACAATTTGCCGCCATCTTTGTGCATGCGAAGGAAGTTCTTGTTCCTTAGCATTCTCGTTCCTGGACCAGAGCATCCGAAGAGATCACTTGATGTGTTTTTGCAACCATTGATTTATGAGCTGCGAATGTTATGGGACCAAGGTATTGAAGCGTTTGATGTTTCTTGTCACCAAAATTTCATCATGCGGTCGGTACTTTTGTGGACTATTAGCGATTTTCCAGCATATGGCATGTTATCAGGATGGACAACGCACGGAAGGTTATCGTGCCCGTACTGTCAAGATAACACTGATGCGTTCCAATTGAAGCACGGACGGAAAACGTCTTGGTTTGATTGTCATAGGCGATACCTACCTAGCGATCATCCTTATCGTCGGAGCACCACATTGTTTAGGAAGAACCGGAAAGTATTTGACGGTCCTCCTCCTGAGTTAGATGGTGAGTATTTGTTGACTCAGTTCAGAGATTTTGGTGCAGAGAGGACCGTTGATTGTGGTGGTAACGGACATCAACCTGTTGATGGTTGTGGCAACGTTCATAATTGGCACAAGAGGAGCATTTTCTGGGATTTGCCTTATTGGAAGAACCATCTTTTGAGGCATAATCTGGATGTCATGCACATTGAGAAGAATTTTTTCGACAACATTATGAACACCGTTCTCAATGTTAAAGGGAAGACGAAGGACAATCTGAAGTCTAGATTGGACTTGCCAGACATTTGTTCTCGTAGAGCACTACATGTGACAGGGAACGGGAAGCCTCCGGTCCCGGCTTTTCGTTTCGATGAACCTTCAAAGGCCGAGTTTTTTTACTGGATTACCGAAAGTGTTAGATTCCCGGACGGATACGCATCTAACCTTCGGAACTGCGTTGATCATGGAGAAGGGAAGTTTACTGGGATGAAGAGTCATGATTGTGATGTGGTGATGCAGCGCCTCCTTCCATTTGCCTTTGCATGTCTTCTACCACGTAATGTCCACGAAGCAATTGCAGGTACAATCATGAAATTATTTATTTACTACTTTATACAATATATACTTCATTATTTAATTATTCATTTGTTATCCATATATTGCAGGGATTGGTGCCTTTTTCCGAGATATATGTTCTCGCTCTCTTACATCAGACGGTATCCGCAATCTTGGGGCTAATATACCTGTAATCCTTTGCAATTTGGAGAAGATATTTCCTCCTTCATTCTTTGATGTTATGGAACATTTAACAATTCATCTCCCTCGAGAAGCAGAGCTTGGGGGTCCGGTTCAGTACCGTTGGATGTATCCTTTCGAACGGTATATGTTACATCTAAAGAAGAAGGTGAAAAATTTGAGTAGAGTGGAGGGTTCTATCGTCGCACAGACCATCAATGAAGAAACCTCACATTTTGCCGAGTCCTACTTTCCATCACAAGTCAAAACAAAGAGTCGTAGAGCAGCTCGACATGATGACGGAGGCGTCCTACCTTTCTATCCGGTCGATGTACCTCATATATTTTTACAGATTGGACGACTTAGTGGAAAAGGCAAGAAGAGGAGACTTTCACCACAAGAGCGAGAGCATTTGCATATGTATATTCTCACAAACTGCGACGGAGTTGATGAATATGAGAGGTATTATATATTGAACATAATTATTAATTACGTATTGGGTTTTTGATTATATATATATGTACTAACGTGATAATTGTTTCAATCTCACAGGATGTATATGGCTTATCAACGTTTTTCATTTCCTGACAAAACAGAGGACGAGCTAATCGAGCTCAAACAGGAAGAGTTCGGACGTTGGTTAAGAGATTATGTAAGTCTTTTAATTGCCTTGTTTTTAGCAATCATCATATGTAATGAAAGATTTAATTATTTGAAGTATTTTTATTTTAATTGTGCAGGTGACGACAGAGAAGGCTAACGGACAAACATTTCCCACGTGGTTAGAAGAAATTGTGAGATTTCCACTAGCAACCGTGCAGTCACATGTGATGTATAGCACACGGGGGTACGCTTTTAAGATTCTTCGGGATGATAGGAGTGCGACAACATCAGATTACGGTGTATCAACTCAGTCAGGTGATCTTGTATACTATGGTGTCGTACGTGAGATTTTCGATGTTCAGTACCCGGGAATGCTCGGTCTAAGATGTGTTGCATTTTTATGCGACTGGAACGACCCATTAGTAGGAAGCGGTGTGCGACACGACCAATTTGGTGTTACATCATTACATAGCAGAAGAAAACTCCAGAGATATGAGCCATTTGTACTTGCATCACAAGCAGACCAGGTTTGTATTTCTTTTACGTTAATTTTTAATTAAGTTTTGTTGCATTCCCTTGGTAAATTTGTACATGGTGTAGGTATGCTACATTCCCTATCCGCGGGTGACAAACAAGCAAGACCCGTGGGTTACAATCACATCGATAAACCCGAGAGGTAGAGTTCATGGGATGTCTGATCATGAACCCCTCCAACAAAGCTCCGTAGGTTTGGGTTCAATCGAGCATTCCCTTGAGGTTGACCTTGTCGTTGATTTCACCATACAGTCAGACGATCGAGTATTTGAGGATTCATAAGAAGAATTTGACGAATTTGGGGAACCTTCCGATTCAGGAGAATCAGATTACTCATCATCGGATTGACAGTAGTTTTAATTATAAAATTTGCACCGTAAAATATGTACATATATTTGAACTAGAAGTGTAATGTGTAATATATCAGTTATGATTAAGTGTAACAAAATTGGAATTTTGCAACAGAAAAAATATTATAACTTCTTTATAAATTCTATATAACACATTTTCTTGATTTATATACAAGGTTACCTTTTTATATACATCATACAAGTGTTTGTAAACTTTTGCCACAAAAAACCTATACCCTATACCCTAAACAAGATTTTTAATTATCCGTCGGAAATCCGTCGGAAAGCCGTCGGAAATTTCCGACGGATTTCCGACGGTTTGAGTTGAATCTGGGTTATAGCCGAGGGATCGATTTTTTTAGCCGATGCAACTGAATCCGTCGGAAATCCGTCGGAAATTTCCGACGGCTTTCCGACGGATTCAACTCAATCCGTCGGAAATCCGTCGGAAATTTCCGACGGATTTCCGACGGATAATTAAAAATCTTGTTTAGGGTATAGGGTATAGGTTTTTTGTGGCAAAAGTTTACAAACACTTGTATGATGTATATAAAATAGGTTAACCTTGTATATACATCAAGAAAATGTGTTATATAGATTTTAAAAAATTTGATGGAAGTGTTTGTATAAGTTATAGTATAAGATATAGTTGATTTATGTGAAACGATATGTTTTGATGTTGTATAATTTTTAAACTAATGCAAACCCTTTAATATTGATGATCTTAATATATTTATTGAATGAAACATGTAAATAACATGTCCCTAAATCATATAAAGAAACCCTAAACCCTAAACCCCAAATATACCCTAAATCCGTCGGAAATCCGTCGGAAATTTCCGACGGATTTCCGACGGATATGAAAAATAGACACGTGTTAGTTGACTGACCAATTGAAAAACATGCAAGGAATATACCTTATCCGTCGGAAATCCGTCGGAAATTTCCGACGGATTACCGACGGATACGAATAATTAGACACGTGCATGTTGACTGAGTCCTTATCTTCTCCAATCCGTCGGAAATCCGTCGGAAATTTCCGACGGATTTCCGACGGATTTAGATATTTTCGAGACCGCGGGAATATCAACCGCGTAAATGAAATTATTTTTCTAAATCCGACGGATTTCCGACGGCCATCGAATTATATCGAAGAAACGTAAGTTTTTTTCCTTATTTCTCTCTTCTTCCTCTCTCTCTTCCGTCGCTTCTTCTTCCTCTTCTCTCAAAATCTCCCTAATCAAAAATCTCTTCTTCTCCCTCTTATCTTCTTCTACTTCACAGTTTCAATTCCTCAATTATTCTCCAACAAAACCAATGTAAGTTTAATCAATTCCTTTAATTTTGTTTTATATCATTTTAGTTTTAGGGAATATATTAGTTAGGTTGTTAGAATTTTTTCGAAAATGTGAATTGTTAAGTGGTTAGAACTAGAATTTGTTATTTAGAATAATATTAGTGTTATGGTTTATGTGTTTAGATTGTTGATTTAGAATTGTTAGATCTAGATATTGTTTAAAAATATATGTATATATTAAAATCGTTTTTAAAATATTCTTTAAGTAATAAAAACGTTTAGACAATATTTTTATATATTAAAAACGTTTTTAATATATTTGTTAAGTAATAAAAACGTTTTCATAATATTTGTATATATTAAAATTGTTTATAAATTTTTTAAATTTGTAATAAATACGTTTTTATTATATGTGTATTTATTAAAATCATTTATAATATTTAAGTTGATCTTAAAATATTTTTTTAATTTGAAAAACGTTTTTATAATATGTGTATATATTAAAATCCTTTATAATATTTTATAACTAATAAAAACGTTTTTCAAATATTTCTATATATTTAAAAAATTGTTAAAATATTTTTTTAATTTGTAAAACGTTTTTATAATATGTGTATATATTAAAATCCTTTATAATATTTTATAACTAATAAAAACATTTTTAATATATTTCTATATATTTAAGTTGATGTTAAAATATTTTTTTAATAATACAAACCTTTTTCAAATATTATTTTATAAATAAAATCGTTTTAAATATTTTTAATAGTAATAAAACGTTTTCTAAATATTTTTATATATTAAAATTGATTTAAAAATATTTTAGCAAATTTTGAAATTTTTTGAAATATTTGAATTTTTAGTAAACTTTGAATTTTTCGGAAACTTTGAATTTCCGGAAAATTTGAATTTTTCCTAAATTGTTTTCCGGAACTTTTGAATTTATTGTTAATTTACTAACAAATTTACCGTTTTCCGCAGGGAGCACGACGATGTTCTTCAGTTGGGAGGCGGCAACCAAGGACGCCGTTCTCGGAGTTCTCGGTGTACGCCTCCTCCGGGACCAACGAGCTCGGGAACTCACATCCCAGATTCCCAGCAATCCGCTGCTCGGAGCCACATTGAGATCGAGGAGCTAGTCCGGCAGCCTAACCGGGGCCATTGCATTCGACTCGACCCGAAGTTTGAGGATGGCACTTGGTAAGAAATTTTTGGTACATTATTTCAATTTATTTAGATTTTTAAACTTAACATATTTATATCTTTTCATAATGTTTTCAGGTTTAAGCTGTCGACTCAGATCAACAAGGCGATATTACGGATGCTCCACAACATGTTGGACAAACCGTACGAGAGGTATTCGGAAATGCCTACCGAGGAGAAAGACGTGTGGCACCGGACTTTCGCGGTAAGTGATTTATTGATATATTATTTAATTTGAATTTCATTTTGTCAATTTTTCTTTTTGATATGTAACAAATTTATTTTAAAAATTGTAGCAAGAGTTCACGTGGGACTCTCATCATACGCGCAAAGTCATTGAAACCTTCGACAAGTATGCCGCAAACTCGTACTCGAAGCACATGTACGAGTGGAAACAGAAGTGGAAGCAGAACAAAGACAAGCCGAAGGACCTTGACGACGACGTCTGGAGAGGCTTCTGTGAGTACTGGAGTAGGCCTGCGACGAAAAAGACCTCCGAGCAACAGTCGAAGAACCGAACTAGCCAACGAGGCGGGAAAGGGGTCTACATCCACAACGCGGGCGCAAAGACCATCGAACGGGAAGCGATGGAAATGGTAAGTTTAATTTAAATTTTTTATTGTTAATTCTGTTTTTTTATTTATTTAACTTAACAAATTTTCGCAGGCGAGAGCATCTGGTTCCGAACCCGATTATCTTCAACTCATCGAGAATAGACACACCAACAAGAAAACCGGTCAGATACAGGACTTGGGGATGCGGGATGTGGTCGAGAAGAGCAAGAGGACGAAGCTGGATCGTGAACTATCAGCATCGCAGCTCAGTCTCGAAGGATCGACGTCCTCGACCGCTTTGTCCCGGGAAGAGATAAACCAGATTGTACTTGAGGTAAGTTTTAATTTCATTTCGTTTTTTTTTTATTTTCGTTATTTATTAATTATCGGTTTTAATTATTCGCAGCAAACCCGGCAAGTGAAAGGTCGATTCGCTGGGTTAGGCACCCTTCCGACCCAGGAATCTTCTTCCTCGCTTCCTCGTTATCATTCGGAGTACCGGGTAGAAATCGAGAGGCTCACCCAAACGGTGCAAGAGCGTGACCGGCAGGTTGAAGAGCTACGGACGGAGCAACAGACTACCACCAAGAAGCTCTCCTGCTTGGAGAAGATGATGGAAAAATGCTTCCCGCATATGTTTCGGGATAATAATCCCGACGACGGAGATTCTCCAACCGTTTAAATATTTGCTTTTAATGCTTTTTTTTGAACACTTTATTTTAATGTGTAATGACTTTTTTAATTTTGTTTAATGAATTTATATATTTATTATTTCTATTTTTAATTTATATTTCAAATTTCTATAATTTTAATATATAAATTTCCAAAAAATAAATAATTAAATAAAATTCAAAATACCAATTCTGTCGGAAAACCGTCGGAATAAGTTACTGTAACATCCCGATTTCTTGTATATGCGGAGAGGCTTATAAGAATTGATTTGGCTAGCTATGACACCAAAGTGCACTTAGCTTTTCCGATCACTTGCCCGAAAGAACTCCAGAGTTAAGCGTGCTTGAGCTGGAGTAGTCTAAGGATGGGTGACATTCCGGGAAGTTATTCGCGGTATCGTGTGAGTGAGGACAAAACACGGGGAAATATCACGTGGTGATTGCAGGGTCAGTAAACAAGTATTACAAGCCTCCCGGATTAACGCACCGGCCGTCGGACAAGGGTGGGGCCCACGGGCCGAGATAAGGCATAGGGCCCACGGGCCAAGAGCAGGCATGGGGCCCACAGGTATGGGTGGTCGGGGCGTTATAGTTACCGTCGTAAATCCTTCGGAACCTATTTCCGACGAAGAACCGACGGACTTCCGAGACAACTTCCGATCAAATTATCCGTCGTAACGCCGTCGAAAATAGTTACCGTCGGATGTCCGGAGTATCCGTCGGAAATCCGTCGGAAATTTCCGACGGATTTCCGACGGCATTTACGACTGAATATCCGTCGGAGTATCCGTCGGTAATATATCCGTCGGAAATCCGTCGGAAATTTCCGACGGATTTCCGACGGTATTTACGACTGAATATCCGTCGGAGTATCCGTCGGAAATCCGTCGGAAATTTCCGACGGATTTCCGACGGCATTTACGACTGAATATCCGTCGGAGTATCCGTCGGAAGTCCGTCGAATATCCGTCGGAACGTACGCGGTCGGAAATCCGTCGGAAATGTCTGACGGCGTTCCGACGGAACAAATCCGTCGGAAATTTCCGACGGATTCCGACGGAAACCACATTTCCGACGAACTGTAACCGACAGCTTAAATCCGTCGGAAAAGACCATTTCCGACGGATTTCCGACGGATTTGACCGTCAGAAATAGCCCTGTTTTCTTGTAGTGAGTATGCTTTACTTTTTAGCGTCACTAAGCGCACGCCAAAGAAATCTAAAAAGAACCGAGTATAATTCATGCACTAGAAGTCTTACAAACCATAGTTTGACTCGAAATCAAACTATATGGTTTATTTGCATTGCATGAGTTATTAATTCTCGCATGGCTTGACTTTTGTTATCTACTCAATCACTTACGTTGTCTTAACCATTGTGTTATAAAAAACCCAACTTGTGTAATCAATTGCTGCGCCATAATCAATCTCTCACTTGGTGCAGCATGTCGAGATTGTTCTCAAGCACTACACGAAAACATGTCAATTACAAAGGCCATATTTTTGAGACAAATTAGCGACGATTGACAAATCGTCGTAAAGGGATCGTCGTTATTCAAAAATCGTCGTAATATCATCGGGAAAATTGGAACGAATATGAATCGTCATAAACAATTCGTCGTAATATCGATGTCAACTTGATAGAGCTAGCGGAAGTAACGATAAATAACTCAACCAATAGATTCAAAGAAATCAATTGGGACATGCCAACTCAACCAAAAGATTCGAGAAAATCTCCGGTTGTGACATGCTTCTTGAACTCGTTGAAATCTCGGTAGATCTACCGAAAACAAGAGATAGAGAATACTCTTCTCTCAAAAGCCAAAGCTCTTTATTAAAAAAATCAGCAACTGAATGAAAACAATAAGCCTAAGAGGTTATTTATAATAAAAGTTAAAAATCCTAATCCTAATTAAATTAAGAAAATAAAAAAATAAAAAAATAGAAATTATACATATTTATATTGATAATAATGATATCAATAATTATACGTTGCATCAGGTCTCGCCGGCCAAAAACAATTCGTCCCCGAATCTTTTATTGGTTTTTCTATATCGGTTTAGTTTTTTTCTTGTTGATGATATGAAGATGAATTACAGTTATCATAAGTTTTATGATAGAGGAAGCCGAAACTATTTCAGAAATAGTGGAATCGTGGTGGTTTTGGATGAGAATATTCAGAATTTTTAGAATAAGGATTTTTAAGCTTTAATTATTTTTTCTTGTTATTTTCTAATTTTGCTTTATTTTGCTTTTTACGTTAAATTATACTAGATTCAACTCCGTGCGTTCGCACGAGAATTTTTGTTTTTTTGTTTACCAAATTTTACAATATATTTTTTTGTATTTAGATATAATTTGTGTTATAGATATAATTTTTTCAATAAGTGACAAATATTTATTTTTGTGTTTACATATATTTTATTTTTGAAAATTTATTTGTTCTATTATTAAATATGACCGTGATTATAAAAACATAATTCTAACCCGTCCGTTCATATTAATCCAAGAATGACCGCGATTATAAAATCATAATTCTAACCCGCATGTTCATATTACCGTATAATATAAATATTTACTAATTTCAAATATTTAAAATTTAAAGCGGATTGATTATGATAAAAAAAATATACAATAAAATACTCCCTCTGTTTAATAATATAAGTTGTTTTAGAGGTTTTGTTTTGTTTCAAAATATAAGTTGTTTTCACATTTTTATGCAATTTTTACCTTTATTGAATATTGTGTTACCAATAGTATTATACAGTATTTTTTATGATTGACTGAATTGTTTTTTATTTATATATTATTAAATGATATATTTTTTAAAAAAATTGAATTTCTTAATATTTTGCTTTTACCCAAAACAACTTATATTATGAAACAGAGGGAGTATCGTTTATGATCTCTATCATTATGAGAATATTATTTAAATTTGAATATTTAAATTCAATCTAAATTAATATCCGGTTTATTATTTTTGTAAAGATATAATAACAACTGGTTTTGTGATTTTTGATAATAGCATAATATTAAGGTTTTCATGATTGGACAAAAAAAAAATATATGTTTTAGTTTTGCTTGTGGTAGAATTCTTACTTTTGAATTTGAATAAAATAATCATTTTTGGTTTAGATTTTATGATAATATTTTTTAATAAATCTTTATTAATATAAACGAATATTAATATAATCTGGACAATCTCGAATTTAATTATAAATTAACAATTCCTAAAATTATGTGATTCTTAAAATATTAATTATTTAATATATGTAAATAAAAAATATTGAATTTATATTATTAACTGAATGTTGTCCATATGCATGATCAAATTTATGGTTGTGCAAATCTAATTAATAATATATTCATTTTTCAGTTTGAAAAATATTCAATTATAAATCTGATTGTATTAATAAGATTTAAATTTAGAAGTAAACATATTTTGTTATTAACTATGAATATTTTGTTTGTAACTGTTGATAAAATCTAAAGAAATCTACATTAAATTCAAAATTTAATATTATGTTTCAAAGAAAATTATTAATTTTGAATCTGTAACATTAAAAAAATTTGATTATTAAAATATTTGGCACAATCTAATTTAAAAAAAAATCAAAATAACTAATATTATTTTCGTAACAAAATAATAATAAAAATAAAAATTATTTTTGAAATTTTAATTTACATATTTTGAAACAATCGATTTTATTTATAATTTTAAATATTTAATTTAATTTCTAACAATGTCTGCATTTTTCTAATTACGAATTAAAATTTATATATATATAATAAAATTAATTTTTGTTTTTTGTCATCATTTCGGGCCACAACAGGCCGGCCCAATAGCCAAATACCCCCACACATGGAAGACATGTGGTGTCGAACTCGACACCGATAAAATGGCAGCAGAAGCGTGACAACTATTGGCCCACTTGCTCCTTCTTATAATAAGATTAATTAATTAATTAAATTACTATTTAATTGAATCATATTAATTAAATAAATTTTTAATCATATATTGTTTGAAAACAATGATAGTTATCCACAAAAATCTAAAGTTTAAAAGTTATCCAAGATATGAATAAATTTATATTGATATTTTTTTGTTTGGACACAAAATAGCACTCTGTTTTAATAGATTAGATTTTTAGATGATTTGTCATATGTCAACTTTTAATTAGTGACATAACTTGTACTTTAGTAGATAAATGATTATTAACAAGTGATCTGATTAAAGAAGCTTAAAATGAATTTAGCAAAAACGTCAGGTTTAAAATGACTCTAGACCTAAGCCCTAATTTCCTTAGATCCAACATTAGTTGATAAATATATTCTTATATGAAAAAGAAAACATAGTTCAAAATATTGGTCTAGTCGGCGCCTAAGTGCTCATGGACCCATGGTCACTCCAATTTTACTAAGCTCAGTTTTTCGATTTAAGTATTTTCTTGTTACACCCTAAGTATTTTTTGAGTAATCGACAAAAAAATAATGAAAAAACCCTTAATTATTCAAGTTATAAAATATAATTTAATTATTCCTAGTTTTTTTTTTTGCTTATTAGAGTTTTGCTTCTTTAGTTTTCATCTAACTTAGGTGTAAACACATAACAAGTCTGGATTGCTAACGTTTTCAGTGTTCTATATTTAAAGATTATATTTTATTATAAAGTTTATAAATTATCAACAAAATAAAAAAAAATATTATTAACCCCTAGATTCCGATTAATCGATTTAGATGTGAAGCCTCTACCAAATGCCTAGCTAGCTACCGATTCCATTCCAACCAAAAATCAAATTAGTAAACCGGGGTGCTCCTTCCAAGAGGACCCTAATAAACGCCCTAACTTGGTAACGTTTAGGTTTATACTTTATAGTAAAATAGTAAATCATATTAATATTGCGTCTCATCCTCTTAGGTTATATTTTTTTAATTTTTTATATATTTTTGACGACAATATCCGTCTCATTCTCAAAAATCAACAAATTCTAAATCCTAATCTATAAATTCTAAATCCTAAATACTAAATCCTAGTAAAAGATTAGTGAACACAAATTAATTGCCGTCACGTTGCATTACTCTACTCACTCAAAAGAGCCCCATTGCAGTCCATATACAAATTTAGGTCACCTAAAGACAACAAACTTGTTTACGGATCGATCGGGTTCATGGCGGATCCTTACATGAAGATTTCAGTTGTGTCCGGTCGTGTTCATCAACAAACACATGGCTATGTATGCATCATTAACAATATGCTCATGTGTCTCCTTCTTGCACCACACCTTTTAAAATATTACGTTATCTTCATAAGCTCAATTCAAAGAAAAACACTTGAAAAACAAAAGTTTGTTAGATATCCACATCGGTTAGGAATAAGATCAACAAATGCCTTATAAAGTGTCATGATCAAAAGCAGGATGGTTGGTAAGAGATGACAGAGGCACATTTTGTGGAGCAGGACAAGCAAGAGGTAGAGCACTCTCTAATGTTTTGGAAAGTGAAATTCAAGCCCTGATTTTTGTGATGCAACATTGCTGGAGTAAAGGATACATAAAAGTAGTTTTTGAAGGGGATAATAAACCCTTGGTTGATCTAATACATGGGAGAAAGTTAAATTTCAGAGTTCATAATTGGATTCGTGAAGTTCGGATGTGGAAAGAAAAGTTTATCGAAGCCAAATTCAGGTGGATCAAACGAGAACTCAATAAGACAGCGGATCTCATGGCTAAGAAGAATATTCCAAGAAATAAAGACTATATTTTTCACAATTTTGTACCCAGAGAGATCTCTGATATCTTACATTGCGATTTTGTAAACAGTTAAGTTAAATTGCATTTTCAGAGGGAAAAAAAAAAGTGTCACGATCATGATCCCCCATTCTTAAACTAGGTTTTTTGGGGGGAAATATTCTACCTATAAACTTTATTGGGCTTGGTCATGGGATTAATATGGCTTAGAATTCCATCAAGTAGTAGTAGAACAATTCGATCCTCATACATGCGATGTCCGGCTGGAGAGAAGCGAAATGGAAAAGGCCCAAAATACGAGTCACCCAAGTCGTCAATGAAAAGAACGTCGCTGTCTGAAAAAGGGCACTAGTGTTAGATATTTCACATCGGTTAAGAATGAGATTAACTAATTTCTTTATGAAATGTCATGGGTTCCCCACTCTTAAGGTAAATTTTGGATAGGTTACTTCTATTGGACTTAATTGGTTGTCGTAGGCCTAATATGGGATACGCTTCTGAGAATCATACCTTGACTTTCGTTGTCGATGTTTAACTTGATTCGTCATTCATAAGCTCTGTTGCTCTTATAGGTCTGTCCATATTATGCGAAACACCTAATAAATTTTTTTTATTGATGTCTGGAGATAGAAATATAATGAAGTTTTATTCTACCATATAAATTAAACTAGCTAGTTATCAGTAGAGAAATATACTTTGAGGTAATCCAAAAAATCACAGAATCGAATGGCAGTTGGGACGAATAAAAATATTAAAAGTTGTATGGGTCTTAAGGAATGTACCAATTTCGACCCAAAACCTTCTTATTATCCCAAAAAAAAAAACTAGTTAGTTTTCATTGGTGGGTTTTTAAAAATAAACGGGGTATAATTTTGTATTGTTTTAGATCAAAGCTGATCTTGTGTTTTTTGTTACTTGGATGATATATATCTATATATATATTTATTTTTTGTTGGCATTTTTTCCTAATAGCCATATTACAAAATAAAATAATTTCTATTACTATATATTAAAAGAAAGTTTACGAAACAAATGTTATGAGAATTGATTCAATCAAATGTTTCCACATTGTTTTTGTTAATCAGTGTTCGAATTTATATAATTCGTCACTATAATATTTTAAAGATCCCGTCTGATAAACAGTCTGGCACTATAAGCTTTAGCTGTAAGGCAAGCCAGATGTTTAGCACCGCGCTAATCGATCAAGTGTCACTTGCACTGTTCGACACATGTCTGGTGAGATTATTATCTGATCATCAGGAATGAACAGGTGGCTTGAGAGTCTACTGTTTCTAGGAAAAGTCCAAGCGGACCAATTAGCATTTGTTCTGTATTGTCAAAATAAATCATATATAATTTGTTTTCTAGTGTTTCTATTTTCTTTCTACGTTTTGTTTTCTCTCTTTTGGTACGATGAACAACTATGTTTTTGTATAGAATATTAATATGTGTCTGCTCCAGATACTGTTTTCACCGGCCAAATCAGAATTTATGTATAGAAACTTCGCTACCTAGTAAGTAGTACCCATGACCGGTCCAATATAGATGTTAGTTCAAGCCACAAATTTATTTAGTAATTTAGGAGTCGCACTTAGAAATGTGATTGTGTAAGTGTATTGCAATAATTCCAGTTCCATTGTCATTACATCCTAAGATTCCGTTAATAACATAGTTTATGCTCTATTTTTGTGTTTTTTGTTTTCTTTCATTTATTAGTTTGAAATTTGAAATCATTTTTTTGAACAAAATATAATAATTAGAGTGTAATTTTACTAGTAACTATTATAATGTTTGACGTTAATATTTTATACTTCAAATATAATTAGGGCCACAATTTTTTTTTAGCTTTAAGCCACAAAAAAATATGGGTCGGCACTGTTTTTCTAGTATGATAGGTGGCTGCCGATGGGTCGTATGATTGATATCACTGGACCGGCTGGACATAGAATACTAGGCATTCAAATCCATGCTTCGTTAGAGATGCAGTGGGGCCGAATGGTTGGAGATTACAACGTACGAGAATATGTTAGCTTGATCAAATAAGAGCACAACCACTTCCTCGGTCGGACAACATACCAGATTACTATCTCTGGCGTCACGATTTAGACTCTTATAAAGAGAATTTCTCAACCACTCACACATAGAATCAACTTCGGATTCACTACCCTCTGGTTCAATGGCAAGGCCGTATAATTGTCGGAAACTTTGTAATTCCTCGAACAATTCTTGTTTTAATCATGCTTCTTATCCATCCGGTTTAGACCCAAACCAAATGTCTAGCTGGACCGACCGCCACGTCGACAATGAAAACAAGATTTAGCCAATTAGCGAATTGCCATTGCACTACTCTGTTCGAGTTTTATATTTAGGTGGGTCCCATTCCCATGTTAGAAGAACTATACCGTACAGTCCTCACTTTGAAAGTTCCAGAACTTTCTAATTTCTAAGTTGAGAACTTGAGAGAGTACTATATTCATTTTTTTTGGATTGTTCCAATTTTGTTTTTCTAATCAATTTAATATCATCACTCACTCTCCACTCTTCCTATTTAAGCCACCTCGAATGGCTTACGTGGATACTATCTTCCTCACTTTTAACTCCCTTCCCTCAACTGCCATAAACGAACTTAAACCAGACAGAACATGTCAAAGTAATCTCCATCTCTAACCCAAATCTACTTCCCGCCCTTTTATCCTCCTCTTAATTCACTAAACTATGTAAACTCCGATAAGAAAAACCCAATTTGGGAGATCGTTTCATTAATCCCAAGATCGGATTGATTAGAAAGGAAAATCCTTGTTTTTTATTTCACGATGAATCCGTTTCTCTTCCCAGAATTTCATCCACCACCACCAAGACCGATTGAAGGATTACAAGAAACCGGTCCGCCTCCGTTTCTAATCAAGACATTCGAGATTGTGGAAGATCCAAACACAGACCACATCGTATCTTGGAACAGAGGAGGCACTACTTTTGTCGTTTGGGATTTGCATCTTTTCTCTACCGTTCTCCTCCCTCGACACTTCAAACACAGCAATTTCTCAAGTTTCATCAGACAACTTAACACTTATGTGAGTCTTCTCTCTGTTTTGTCTATGTTCTCTGACAGAAACAAAAAAACCAGCAATGCTCTGTTTTTCTTTTCCATTTTTTTACTGCAAAATCTGTTATTTCTAGAAACATCGAAAGTGTAGATTCCATGTGGTAATGGAGTAGAAGAAGGTTTAGTAAGTTCTAGAATCATGATTCGTGTCAAGTTGGCTTCTAAACTAATCGTAAGAAACAGTCATCAATCTTAAAGGTTTCCCACTTGTTCCATTCTTTATATATCTCCTAATAAAAAAATTCAAAACTACATCTCACTCAAATCATTGATGTTGTTTAATCACATTTATTCATGAGGACTTTTTAAACATTTATATATACTACAAATTCAGTTTTTAATATTAATGTATAAAAAAAAAATACAGGGCTTCAGAAAGATAGAAGCAGAGAAATGGGAATTTGCAAACGAAGGGTTCTTGGTGGGACAGAGACAGTTGCTGAAGACCATCAAGAGACGAGTCTCCTTCCCTTCATCATCTCCATCGATCCATGATCCTTGCAACGAGCTTCGCAGGGAGAGGCAAGAGCTACTGATGGAGCTGGTGAGCCTGAGGCAGCAGCACCAAACCACGAGAAACTACATCAAAGCCATGGAGCAGAGGATCCAAGGAGCAGAGAGGAAACAGAGACAGATGATGTCTTTCTTGGCTAGAGCAATGCAGAGCCCTACGTTTCTGCATCAGCTACTGAAACAAAGAGATAAACAGCTTAAAGAGCTTGAGGATGAGGCAGCGGAGAGGGAAAGAGGTTCTTCGATGTCGGAATTGGAAGTTCTGGCTCTGGAGATGCAAGGTTATGGAAAACAGGGGAATATGAAGGAAGAAGAGGAGTTGGTGATAGAGAGAGAATTAGACGATGGTTTCTGGGAAGAGCTGCTTAGTAACGAGAGTTTGGCTTCCAGCTCTAACTAGATGGATCCTTTTTGGTTTTTTTTACTTTTTAGTTGTACTATGAATCTCATTTTCTTCTTTCAAAACAATAATAATTTCTTGTCAATTAGTAGTATGGAGATATATGATATGAAATATATGATTGTCATATGGAGATATCTGATATATCCTCACCTAGGCGGCTAGGCTTACTGATGTTGTCCAAATACGCTCTGAATCACTGTTTATTTAGACCCTTTTAAAAATGTGATCTTCACTTTGGTCTCTGCATTCGTTTCCATTCCCTACATACACAGCATCAATGTCATATGACTCATGAGAAGCTTTGGCTTATTTGGGTCAATATCGAGACAGGTCAACAATGGATTGGTGAGAAATCATCCAAGTCTGTGAATCTAACCTGTAACTGTGATCTTTCACTGGCATCTTGGTTTACGAAGCTCATCTACTGACTTTAGGTTGTGCTCATCCCCATGGGAAACAACCAACGTCTGGGTTTATCTTAGAGAACAACAAGATTTATCCTTGTGATCATTTCAAGAAGTCCACTCTCTCCGGTCATTACTAGACTCATCCTCTGCCCACATCTGATCTCTAATCTTCCTGAATACAGAAATATTGTCCAACCAGTGAACCACCTCCTTGTTGGCCCTCAAAAGTATCTTCTTAGACAAAACACACCCTTTCTTCAAGACCATAAGGGACAAACATCAGTAACACCATAAGTCTAAGAGTCAAGTTTGGGTAACTTATCTAAGACCCTTTCTTCAAGACCATAATGAAACAATCAAAATTCAAAATTGGAATTTGGAACAACAATTTAAAGCAAAGTTTGATAAGTTATGAACAGTTTCGGCAGATTCAACCCATTTACATATCAAACAACTACTACTGATTCTGGGTTCCTCCTCCTCACACCGGTTTTTGTTTAGGGTTTCGCAACGCCTGGAGATGGAACATAAGGACCTAATTGAGAACAATCCGAACTACTACCGAATATGGGTTACCGGAGCAACGGTACCAGACAATGTCGAAGACAAAGGTTGTGACTTGTGACTCCGGTTTGATCCTGGCCGCAACCCTCGAGTGACCGAGTCAGAACTCTATTTCCGTTTTTCGTTTTTCCTTCTTCTTTTTTTATTTATCCACACGGACATATACACTGGTTTTTTTTTTTAGTGGATACTCTGTTTCTATTTTCTTTTAACAAATAGACAAATTGAAAAACTGTAAATGTTGACAAAAAAAAGCAGTATGTTTTGTAGCAATTGGTCGATAATAAGATGCTGTTTTTTTTTTTTTTTTATAAGTTGGAGGTAAATCTCAGGTCTTCGGTCCAGACTAATCCCCGTTAGGTCCAGCATCCTTTACGCGCAGTTACAAATCTATGCGGGTTGGGTGGTCAAACAGAATCGAACCCATAACCTCAAAGTAGAACACATACCCATACCCCCAGGACCACTGGGACACTACTACTTGGTTTAAAAGATGCTGTTTTACTCTGATGTTTAAGCTAAAAGTTTGATTTTCCATTCATAACTAATCGTTATATTAAAAAACAACTCGTTTTAGATTTCATTTTTTTACTAAATAAAAAAATGCACATAATAAATCTTTACACTAGCACATCCCAGAATTGTTATTAAGATTTGAACATCACATATTCTTTTTAACATATATCGTAATATCAAAATCAGTTCACAATTTACTCTATTTTCATACTAGTATCTAAAATATTTATCAACCTTTTTGTTAATCGGCTAATTAATTCAAAAGAATTCATTGATATGGGACAGCCAGTTTTATTATTGTTGGGAAAAAAATACAGTAATAGATGATATGATCTCTCTTTAACATATTGGAAAGTATAGTTATAATAATTAAGTGCAAAAACAAACCCTTATATCATAGCTTTTTATATGCTAATAAGAGGCAGCGATCATCATTTTGGAGAACTCATGGAAAGTGAGAAAACCATCGCCGTCGAGATCGGCTTCTCGCACCATATGCTCCGCCTCCTCCGCCGTTATTTTCATCCCCATGTCCTTCATTCCTTCTCCCAACTGCATTAATTACATAATTTTTTAGGGTTAAGATTTTCGTTATTAAAAAACGAGTTTTGAGTCATTTTAATATTGAATTTATGTTATTATTTAAAAAAAAAAAATTAATAGTGCTATTAAAAGTGTATACCATTTTAGAGAATTGCCGTATATGTATTTTTTTATTATCTCTTGTTTTGGTTCAAAATAATAAAAGAAGACTCGAAGAGAATAGAATTACCTCAAGTGCAGATATGAAACCGTCTCCGTCTCTATCGAACACTCTGAATACTTCTATTAACTCATCCGATGCCGATTCCTATACCAATTTTTCATTTCAACATTTCTCTAATTAAGTTTAATTAATCCTCATTGTAATTAAATATTTTTTCTTAATTAAGTGTATAAATATATACCTGAGAAGTGTTTTGAGCCATTATGTACAAGAAATCATCAAAGGTGATGCCACCGTTCCCGAAGATGTCGACGTCGCTCATCATCTCTTGAAGCTGCTCCGCCTTTGGATTCTTCCCCATCGATTTCATCACTTTCGTCAGCTTCTCCTTCGTGATGAATCCTGTTTCACATGCACGAACCATATAATAAGACATATATATCAACTAATCCATCATATCATCAAGATCGGCTAGAATAATATCCAATCGATTCTGATAAAACTATGAATCATCAAACCGGAGTATAAAAAAAGAAAACAAAAGCAGACCATCGGAGTCTTTGTCGATGAGACAGAAGGCTTCGTAAAACTCCTGGATCTGCTCATCCGTGAAAGCATCCGCCATCTTCGATATATCACTAAGAAAAGTCAAAGCAAGCTGACTTTTCTTGATGATTACCTTTTTTTCTCTTGGTTTGTTTTGTGAAGGAGGAAGATGATGAAGAAAGAAGGGAAGCATCTAATCTGATTTAAATGTACATTCATGACCTCACAGTTCTTGCCTCTTTTGCCCGGTCAAGGTCAACACATATGGCCTTGTTTTTTCATAGTTTTGGGATTTTTATTTTTTCTCGGAGCACGACTCCAATCCAAGTCACGCGTCTTTGTTCAAACTTTTGACTTCAAGGCTTATATTTTTTTTAGTTTTTAAATTAGGATTTAATGATGTACGGGTTCCTCTAATAGCATTAAGTTAGGATCTTTGAAGTATTGATCGGGTTTTAGAGCATCTTTATTTGGGTTTCTTAACTCAGGTTCTTAGGTTTTTTTGGATTAAAATTAAATAAAAAATAGTGAAAAAACTAAGAACCGTTTTTTAAGTAAGAGCTTTAAGAAACGGTTTTTAAGTGCTACGTGTCAAATTTTTATTGGCTTTTCTGTTTTCTCTCTGCGCATTTGGTGAGAGGTGTTGAGAAGAGGAACCCTATGCATGCGATGTCTTTCCTTTCTCTCTCTCTGCGCATCTCTCATCTAATCAACAATGGCGATTCCTTTTGTAGCGAGTAGAAAAACCCTAGCCGGCTTGAAGAGACATCTTCGAGGCTTCTGGGATTCCGTGGAGCCGGCGATTAGCGGCGAGATTAAGCAGATTCATCACCAGAAGCACCACCAAAATGTCCAAGGTGATTTCTCTCTACGCAATTCGACTTGCTTGCTTCTGTGTTTTACGAATTTTTTTAACGTTCTGGATTTCGTTTCCTGCGTTTTATTCAATGAAATGTTGAAGGCCTTCGGTTCTTTAGTCTGGTGAATATCTCCAGGACATGCTTTCAGATTAGCGACCTCATTACTTTTGATTTCATACATTAGGCGGAGGATACTTTGGTGTATACGTTCTTTTAACAGAAATCCATGTCTATCATTGATTTAGCCTATGTCATGTGTTTTTTTTTGCATTTCTTTCGTTTTTCAGAAGAGATAAATTATAGGATTTGGCTCCGCTTCTATGGCATTCTATCGGTACCATTCCTGCTCTTTTTCAGGTACTTTCTCCATGTTTGTTGCTCTACTTTTGGCACTTGTTCCTTTATTCTTCAGGGGAAATTATTTATTGCTTGATGGCTTCTCTATGTTCTGCTGTATTTTTAACATTTTAATTTTTTTCGATCTGATGTACACCGTATTGGTTAAGATCTAGTCATTTTCTACCTTTCCTCTTTTCAGGAGATCATCTCGGTTTACCATGTCCTATCTCCTCCAACTATGACTTCTGCTCAATCAAAAACAGGGTCTGCAATTCCCTTGCGCTTCTTCAGGTGCATAAATTCTTGTTATCCTCTATTAAACGCTTCTGCTTGGCTTCTCTTTCTTTTCATCTTTGATCACATTCACGATAGAGGGCAATGTAGAGATTGACTTTGCATTTGGAGTAAACAAACAAGCAATAGAGCTAAACCTGCATTTGGTGAAATAAAAATTGCTTAATCTAATGTGTGTTTGTAGGCATACATCGCCACTTTGTTCTTTATGGTCTGATGTTTTGTTTAAGACATGCTTTTGTCAATAATAAAGACAAGCAAGTTTCTGTTCTTCATGTCCTGTGATGATCCTATGTCATCACCTCTGTGTTCTCAATAACAGAACAACAACTCTCTGTCACTGGTGTTGATCCGTAAATCACACAAAAATGGGTAAAACAGTACTTTTAGTCGGAATCTCGTTTATTGATCTAAGTCGGCGATTACAACAGAGTTTAAGTAAGAAGGCAAAGACAAAAGACTTGAGATCGGTAATGAGCTTTCTCTTGTATTCTCTGTCTCTGCGGAAGTTGTGGATGTCTCGAACGAATGAGCCTCCTCCTTTATTTATAGTGTCTTTGAGGCGGTTGAAAGGAAGATTTCCTTTTCCGAATTCAATTAGGAAAAGGAAATCTTCCGGTTTTCTCTCCGAGATAAGGATAAGTTCCTGATATCTCGAAGAGTCGACCGAAGAGAATATTTCCTTTTCCGAGGTCGGTGGGAAAAGGGAAATATCCCGGTTTCATCTGTTGTAACGGACTGGGCTTGTGATGGGCCTAGATCGGTAGCCGGGATGGGCTTTTAGCGAGATTCCGAGCTCGGCCCAACGTTTTCGGGCCGACTTGTCTTTGATCCGAACCATCGTAGACCGGTCTTGATTGAACCGATCTCGGTTCGAACCGAGTTAAACCAGGGGGTGCTAATCCCCCCTCTAACAATTGGTCCCCCCCTCAGTTCGGCGAGGGAGTTTATGAGTTCGGTGAATTTTTGGGGAGTATTCTTTAGCTCGGTTAAAACTGAGATCGGTACGATCTGATCAGATTCTATTTCGAGTGCGGCGGATTTTCGGGTTCGGCGAATTTTGAGTTCGGCGATCTTCTTTCGAAAGTGAAGATCGGAATTCCCGTGATCGAATAGATTTTGGAGCTTTCGAGTTCGGCAGATTTTTCTCGGGAAGGGGGCGTCGTTTCGTCTTCTTCGGCTACGGAATTCGAAGAGCCGCGTGTCGATTCGTACTCTTCGGCTACAGAATTTGAAGAATCGTCATCATTGCGTTTTTCTTTATAAATACCGCTCGATCCTCCTTCATTTCTCACTTCTGTTCATTTTCTTCAAAAAGGTATTTCTCTCTCTCTCTAGAGCTCTCCCTTCTCTCTAGAATTTATTTTTCTTTCCGTTCTCCGATCATTTCTCCGCCGTGATTCTTCCGATCTGTTTGAAGATCTTCGAACTTTATGGGCGATCTTCACGCTGTTCTTCGTTAGTATTCAAGTTGTTCTTCATTAGTTCTTTCTTTCGATCGATATGGTTTCAAGGACTTCTTCTCCTTCTGTTAAAGACTGAGCTTCTCCATCTAAGTTTCCCGACCTTGGATTGTTCGTCAACAGCTCTGATTCGAATTCGGATGGGATAAGTGACGTCGAACGGGAGATGTTCAGGCGCAACTCTCAGCGTTCCGCGGCTGGACCGAGCAATCCTAGAGTTTCGGTCGAGGTCCCGCATCTCGTCGATGAAGACCTGTCTGAAGAAACTGCTGAGTCGAATGAGCAAGTTCGGGCAGATGCCGAATTCGCCGCTCGGCTTGCCGAGGATGAGGATGCGGCCGACCTGGACAATCGTGCTGCTTCTCCAGCACGTCGTCCTGACGAAGGAGACGATGATCCCGTATCGGCTGCTAGGCGGATGGTTGAGAGGCCGGCCAATATCGGCCCATCTCGGTCCACCACGGAGACGATCCAGATCACCTTGGAGCGGTGCGGTGCTCCAAATGACTTGCTTTTTAAGACCCCGAAGGCTACGGATCGCCCGTGGGATGCTCCTGACGGTTACATTTGTGTCTACGAGGAGCATTTCAGAAGTTGCGGGCTTCGGTTTCCCATCCCAGAGCTCGTCTATAAGTACTGTAAGAGGCGGCACGTCGCGATCTCTCAGTTGATGCCGGCCACGGTGATAAACCTTATGGGTCTTCTTTCTCTCGGGGAGGAGTGCGGTATCCCTATTACGGCGAAGGTTTTTGAGAGGTTGTTCCGGGTGAACCTGTCGAAGGCAAAGCCGTGGTTTCTATCGGCGAATGCGAAACCGGAAGCCGACCTTGTTACTGGGAACAAACCGAGCAAGGTCAACCATTGGAGCGCCCGATACTTCTTCGTGAAGATCGACAAATCTTCCGTTGAGTGTCCGGGAGGGAATTACCGAACTCAATGGAGGACTCCCATTGGTAGATACTTGTTCTTGATTTCGTTTTAGTACCTAATTTTGCCTGAATTATATTTGTCTTTTCCGTTTTCAGCTCGTCATCCTCCAAGCTTCCTTATCACCACACCAGGATTCACTTTTGCTCATGCGAAGCAATTGAGTGCGGCTGGGAAAGTTCGGTGGCCTGAAGCTTTCCAGGAGAAGCTCGATTTGAAGGCGAAAAGAGTTCTTAGAGGTTGGTCGGTCGACTTTTCTTCGTAGTCTGTTGATACCGATCTCCCCTTTCCCTTTTTTTTTTTATTTACTTATCGTTTTCCCCTTTTTCAGCTAAACCGTCTAGTCGTCGGAAGATGAAGTTCGATGACATCCCCGATCTATCTGCCGAACTTGACGGTGACGAGCGGGAGATGAATTCTGAAATTCTTCCTCCGCCTGAAGCCGAACCGGTAATTGTTGATGAAGGCATCGTTGGGAACGATGTTCCTGCTGGGGAGCAAGTTCCTACTGAAGGGCGCACCTCTCCTCCCGCCGAAAAGAAGAGGAGAAGGAAGACTAAAAAAGGAGCCCGGCAAAGGGCTGATCACACAGCTGGGGTCGGCACTACGCCTGCTGAAGGCAACGAAGGGAATACCGGCCCCCAAAATGTTGGAGGTGATGATGGGGGTTCTGAACCCCAACGAGCCGAAGAGGAGACGGTGGTCCTGTCGGACGATTCTCCTGTCTCGAAGAGGCATCGGGCTTCAGCACCGGAGGTCGAGTCATTGGGTTTTGCCGAGACGTATCGGCAGGTTAGCTTCGGCCCGGAATTCCTCCCTTCGGTCGATCGTCTGTATAAGTCTGATGAGTTCAAGAAATTGGCCCAGACTACTGCCGAGGTAAATGCCTTTTTCAAGTTCGTCTCTTCTTTCTTTCAATTCTTCTTTCTGATGTTCGCTGTTTTTGACAGATGATTGCCCAGACGAATGAGATCGTCGGGTCATACGATCGTGATCTCGGAGCTTCGCGCCGTAAGGCTTTCGAAGCGAGCGTCCAAACCGTGGAACTCCGCAAAGAGCTCCGAGTCTCTGAGGATAGAGTGGAAGCCGGCGATCGTGCAGTAGCCGAGCTGACCCGCGAACTAGCCGTGCTGAAGAGATCCAATGCCGAGCTGGAGTTGGAAAAGGATGCCCTTGCGACGAAGCTATTCACAGAGACTTCAAGGTTGCGGGCTGACCGCACTTATCAAATCTTAAAGAGGAAAGCGGCAACTGAAAAATGCCAGGTTCGTCTTCAAAAAGTTAAGGACCATCTGGCGGCGGTTGATCAGGCAAGGAAACCATTCCTGGCCGTTAATCAGATCCATGGGATCCTCAGCTTCTGCCAGAGTCTGAAGACGAAGCACGGTATCGTCGTCCCGCCGTCTCGTATCGAAAAGCTTGAGAAGCTTAAAGCTGAGAAGTCGGCAGAGTACGAGGCGATCGACCTCCGCGAGCTGGAAGATGCGGATCTAGTCGTCTCGCCCTTTACTGATCCGGTTCACCCGGGAATTTCGCCCTCGATGGGTAATGAAGTCCCGCCAGGGCTTGATGAGTTCGGTACTAACCGAGCTTCGATGTCGACGGACCAAGCTGAAGCGATGCGGAGGCAAGGTGTTTAGGCCTTTTTCCTACTTCATGTAATTTGTTTTTAGTTTTCTTTTTGCCCGGATGGGTTTATGACTTGAACTCTTGGACCGGAAGGTTTGTAAAGTCCGGTATCCACTCTGTTGTTCGCCCGAGGGGCTTTTGAATGAATCTGATTTTTATCGATCTTCTTTTTATTTTGAGTGTTATACTTAGTTATTTCTCAAGTTATTTTTATACCGAGCTCTGATATATTTGAAGTCGTACACAGTGGTGCCGTAAACTGTACGGTCTTAGCCGGGTGAAGAGGATAAATTCGACTGAACCTGTTCGAGGTCGGCAATCCCTATCGTAGATCGGCTTACTGCTTTTGCGATTGTTGAGAAATCGGCTTACTTGTTTTTGCGACCGTTGAGAAATCGGCTTACTAGTTTTGCGACTGTTGAGAAGTCGGCTTAGATTTGCGAGGAAGGACGTTCGGCTTGACCCTAGAGTTTAGTTTAAGAGTACGTGAACAGCCCATCTTAATATGCTCTAGGTTTCTCACATTGAATCCGAGTGTGCGAGACGGACTTGGCTTATTTGGCTCGGATAATCTGAGAAGCTGGTGCGAGACTGATCTCGGCTTTGAATGTGGAAAGTGTATTATCCATTGCACCATGAGGATGCGTGCGAGCTAAGCTCGGCTTATTTCGATCGTCTGGCCAGGACGTCGATATGGGAACCGTTTGTGGTTGAAAATGCGAACCGTTGAAGTTCGGCAAACGTAAAGTTTGACTTTGAAAATACGAACTGTTGGAGTTCGGCAAACAAAAAGTTTGGCTTAGAAAATACGAACTGTTGGAGTTCGGCAAACGAAAAGTTTGATTTGGAAGATACGAACTGTTGGAGTTCGGCAAACTAAAAGTTTGACTTAGAAGATACGAACTGTTGGAGTTCGGCAAACAAAAAGTTTGACTTAGAAAATACGAACTGTTGGAGTTCGGCAAACAGAAAGTTTGACTTAGAAAATACGAACTGTTGGAGTTCGGCAAACAGAAAGTTTGACTTGGAAGATACGAACTGTTGGAGTTCGGCAAACGAAAAGTTTGACTTAGAAGATACGAACTGTTGGAGTTCGGCAAACTAAAAGTGTGACTTAGAAGATACGAACTGTTGGAGTTCGGCAAACTAAAAGTTTGACTTTAGAGGATACGAACTTGGAGTTCGGTTGCAATGCCTTTGCGTAATAAAGTTTTATTAATGTTATAGCTGCGCCTTGTGAGGGCTGCCTACGTACCTTCGAAAGAAGGATCAAGCCATTCGTAGTTCATATTACATATTAGAATCGAGCGTATGTGTAATAGCTCGGTGATCTCTTTTTTTTTTTTTTTTTTTTTTTTTTTTTTTTTTTTGGCGCTTGAGGGTTGGCCTAGATGTAGTACCGCTTGAGGTTCATGGAATTCCACGAACGGGGAATGGGGGTTCCGTCTAGCTTCATGAGCTCGTAGACGCCTGGTTTGACTACCCTCATGACCTGATAAGGTCCTTCCCAGTTTGTGCCGAGCTTGCCGGCATTCTTTTCTTCGGTGCCTTCGAAGACTTTTCTCAGAACAAGGTCGCCATCGGTGAAATGACGTCCGCGGACCTTTTTGTTGTAGTAGCGTGCTGCCAAGTTCTGATAATTTTGAATCCGAAGTAAGGCTTGATCGCGTTGTTCCTCGAGATTGTCGAGGTTGTCGAGCATGATTTCGTCGTTAAGATCAGGATTTTGTACGAGCATCGTCCGACGGATAGTCGGGATGGTGAGTTCGGCGGGGCATAGGGCTTCCACGCCATAGGCCATGTAGAAGGGGGATTGCCCCGTTGACGATCTTGGGGTCGTTCGGTATGACCATAAGACTCCGTCGAGTTTATCTGACCATGTCCCTTTATGAGTATCCAATCGTTTCTTGAGGCCGGCTATGATTGTTTTGTTTGTTGCTTCGGCCTGACCGTTGCTCGGCGGGTATCTTGGTGTGGAAAAACTTAGTCGAATTTTCCACTTAGCGCAGAAGTCGTTGAATAGTGTTGATATGAATTGGGGACCGTTATCGGTGATAATCTCGTACGGAATTCCATGTCGGCAGATAATGAATTTCCAGACGAATTTCTGAACGTCAGAGGCGAGGATGACGGGATATGCCTCGGCTTCTACCCATTTGGTAAAGTAATCCGTCATGACGAGGATGAACTTTTTCTGCGTAGTGGATCGTCTGAAAGGACCGATGATGTCCATCCCCCATCGCATGAATGGATACGGAGCTGTCGAAGTGGTTAGCAGCTCGGTAGGAAGATGTATCATTGGGCCATGTCTTTGGCATTTGTCGCACTTCGCGACGAACCTCTCGCAGTCTGCTTGCATACTTGGCCAATAATAGCTTGCTCTCTTGATTTTCAGGGCTAGAGATCGGCCGCCGGAGTGATTGCCGCCATCGCCTTCGTGTATTTTTTTCATGACTTCCTGAATTTCATCGCCTGATATTCCTGCACTCCAACGAAACAGTCCGTCTTTGATAAGTATGTAGCGAGCGGCTCGCATTTTGAGTCGTCGAGCGGCCCATCTATCGGCCGGAATTTCGCCATCGATGATGTACATTTTTATCTCCAGTGTCCAATTGGCGGGAGTCTGCTCGTCGGACTGTTCGAGGTCTATTGGCTTGTGAAGTCCGTCCGTCTGTTCCTCCGTTTCATCGTCTGATCGGGCCGATTCGTCGACTTGCAGCGTGTCGTTGTTGCCTTCGGCGGTACTAGAGTGTTCGGGCTCGGTGTCTTGATCGGGCTCGAATGTTGGAGTCCGTATCTGTCGACGTAAGACAGGTTCAGTCGCAGGATTTTCCTCGTAATCCCGTCTACGAGTCGTGACGATGCATTGTTCTGTGCTTCCGATACTAGGTTCCGATATACTTTCCACCGGGATCGTTCGTTTGAGGTGAGGGTCGGAGCTCGAAGCCAAAGCAGCGAGTGCGTCGGCTGGAGCGTTTTCGCCCCGCGGAATCTTGGTAAGTTCGAACGAATCGAATTCGGCAACGAGTTGTTTGACGAGCTTGAGGTATGCGTCCATTCGATCATTCTTGGCGTCATACTCCCCGCTGAACTGACTTGCGACGAGCTGTGAGTCGCAGTAGGCGTGAATGCGTGTAACGCCGATGGCTTTGGCCAAACGTAGTCCGGCAATTAGCGCTTCGTATTCTGCCTCGTTGTTAGACGCGTTGAACGTCAGGCGGAAAGATTGCTCCAAGATTTCTCCCGTTGGAGATTTGAGGCGAATGCCTATTCCAGAGCCTCGGTGAGACGACGACCCATCGACGTGAAGGATCCATTGTTCGGCGGTTATGACATCAGTGTTGACGTATTCCGGAGACAGTTCAATGAGGAAATCGGCGAGGACTTGTGATTTGATGCTTGTCCGGCTTTTGTAATCGATGTCGTACTCGCTGAGTTCGATAGCCCATTTAGCCAACCGACCGGACTGGCTTGGGCTATGTAGGATTGTCCGGAGTGGTTGATCGGTTAGCACGGTGACTGAGTGTGATTGGAAATAAGGGCGCAATTTCCGAGCTGAAACAACAACGGCGAGGGCCAGCTTTTCGAGAGTCGGATATCGCCCTTCAGCTCCATCTAGTGATTTGCTGATATAGAAGATCAGTTTTTGTTCGCCCCGGTCTTCCCGAACGAGGACCCCGCTGATCGCCGAGGTTGAGATCGCGATGTAGAGATAGAGGGTCTCGCCGTCTTCAGGTTTTGCCAAAACTGGTGGTGTTGATAAGTATTCTTTGAGCTGCTTGAATGCTTCCTCGCACTTATCATCCCACTCAAGATTTTTGTTTCCGCGCAGCAATTGGTAGAAAGGGAGACACTTATCGGTGGACCGGGAGATAAACCGGTTGAGTGCGGTGATGCGTCCTGTGAGTCTTTGCACCTCCCTTCTCGTTGTTGGAGATGGTAAGTCAAGGATTGCTGAGATCTGTTTAGGATTGGCTTCGATTCCCCTTTGAGTCACGATATACCCGAGGAATTCTCCGGAGGTTACACCGAATGTGCATTTGGTCGGGTTAAGCTTCATGCCGTACTCGTTTAGGATGTCGAAACAGGTGTTAAGATGTCCGGCGTGATCCTTTGCAACCAGTGATTTGACGAGCATGTCGTCGATGTAAACCTCCATTGTTTTGCCGAGCTGGCTAGCGAACATCCGATTAACGAGGCGTTGGTAGGTAGCACCGGCGTTTTTTAGGCCGAACGGCATCACTTTGTAGCAATAGATACCGCGATCGGTAATGAATGAGGTCTTCTCGCGATCGTCCGGGTGCATGAGTATCTGATTGTAGCCTGAAAGGGCCTCCATGAATGAGAGGAGTTCGTTCCCGGCGGTGGCTTCGACGAGTCTGTCGATATGTGGGAGTGGGAAGCTATCCTTTGGGCAGGCTTTGTTCAGGTCGGTAAAGTCGACGCATATCCTCCACTTTCCGTTCTTCTTCTTCACAACGACCGGGTTTGCCAACCAGTCGGGATACCGAACTTCTGTAATCGATCCTGCGCTAAGTAATCTTTCGACTTCATCGTTTACAGCTCGGACTTTCTCGGGACCGAGCTTGCGTCGTTTCTGTTTGATCGGTTTGAAGGTGGGGTCGATGTTGAGTTCATGGCGTATTATCTTTGGGTTGATTCCGGGCATATCTGTGATTGACCAGGCGAAGGTCGAAACGTTTCTTTTGAGGAGTCGGATTAAATCCTCTTTGATGTCTTTGTCGAGCTCGGCTCCGATTCCTACGCATTTTTCCGGATTGAAATCATCGATATTGACTTGGACGATCGTTTCGCGTCGCGGCAGATCGGGATCGTTTGGGATTTTCTTCTTATTGATCATGCAGGTGCGGGGAGTGGTCCTCAGTTTGCATTCGTTTATGAAACACGTTCGGGACATCACCTGGTCGCCTCTAAGGGTGAAAACTCCGGAAGGTGTCGGGAACTTGACGCATTGATGATACGTTGACACGACTGCTTTCATCGAGAATATCCACGGCGTGCCGAGTATTACGTTGTAGATCGCGGGTTTGTTTAGCACCAAGAACTTGACCATTCGACATATTCCCCCGGTATACATAGGAATTTTGACCGTTCCTGCTGTCATGGTTTGCTCGCTTGAGAATCCGGTGAGTGGTTCGATGTTCGGTCTGATTTGGTTGTCGGGAAAATCCATATTTTTCAGCGTATCCTTGAAAATCACGTTAACCGAGCTCCCAGTGTCGACCAAAATTCGCCCGACTACGACATCACCGATGAGTGTCTCGACGACTAACGGGTCGTTATGCGGCATATGAAGTCCTTCCGTGTCGGCCTCAGAGAAGGTGATCGGCGTTCCGCAGGGTGTAGTCTGATGTGACTGTTTTGCGGCCACTGCTTCCTTACTGTATGTCTTCAGAGCTCGGACGGAGTAGTTGCATGTTTCCAATGCACCCATGATCATGTTGACACATTTTCGAACCTGCGGAGGTTGTTGAGTTTCCACGTTGTCCTCCCGATCCCGCTTCGGTTGTTCGTCGTCGGTTTTGTCTTTCTTTTGCTCGGCAGGCTTGTTCAGTTTGGAGTTATGTCTCCTACCGTTATCGTTACGGCGCGGTTTGTTCGAGGGTTGGAAGGCTCCTTCGACTGGAACTTCCCCCTTTTTGTACTTCATCATCAGGAACTCCTGTAGATGTCGGCACTCTTCGGTCGAATGATTTCCATACCGGTTATGGAAATTGCAGTACGGTACGGATCCAGTGGTGTCGGGCTCTTTTGGCTCATCCAACCGAACCCAAGTGTTTGACCAGGATTGCTGAGTTTGGACCGTATTGACGGGTTGTTTCGGGGGAACGTACAGTTTGTCCTTAGTGGCGGGCTGTTTCGTGATTGCGTATCGCCTATCTTTCTCGGATCTTTCCTCCTCCTCCATGATGAAGATATGCGCCCTGTGCAGGATGTCCTCCAATGTCTTTGGATTATTGCGTTTGATCTCCCTGTGAAAGTCCGATTCGTACCAGGTGGCTTTGTAAAGAGCCTCGATTGCGGCTTCGTCGTCGATCGTGCAATGGGATACAAACGCTTTGAAACGTTCCATGAAGTTGCGTAGGGGCTCGTCCTGCTTCTGCTCGAGGGCCCAGAGTTCGGCGTTCTTTGTTTTCTGCTTGATAAACATGGTGAAGCGTTTGAGGAATTTGGTAGTGAGCTCGTTATAGCTGTTTACCGAACTTGGCTCGAGCGTTGAAAACCAATCGAGCGCGGCTCCGGATAAGTTCTCCACGAATAGTTGGCACATGGCTGCGTCCTTCTCGGTTTCCGAGCCGAAACGAAATCGGTTCATTGTGATGACAAACGAGGTCAAAAAGTGTTTAGGATCGGTAAACCCGTCGTATGATGTGATCTTGACTCTTTCCAATCGTCGGACTGGAGTGTTGACGACTTTGTCGGTAAACGGCGTCCTCTGTGACTCTTGAATTACTCGATCGATCTCCGGCGCCGAACTCGTAGCCTGATGGACTTTGGTCCGCATATCTTGTAGTTGGGCCTGGACCTTGGCGAATTCCAAATTCACGGCGGCTTGGTCCGTGATATTGATTTCCGAACCGGTCGCGGAGGATCTTCTTGTTGGCGGGTCGATCGTGCCTGGGGGTTGAGCGTCGGTTAAGTCGGACAAGAGATTTCGGCGTAACGTGTTTTCGTTGGCGGGGGTGACCGGGTTTGGATCGAGGATACCGATCTGATTTCGGCGCTCAAAATGGGATGCTATGAGAGACGCGATCCGCTCTTCGTTCTTTTTGTTAATTTCGGCGAACTGCGCTGTCATAGCTTCTATGAAGACGGTCGGATCCGTGAATATCGACGCAGCCGGAGGCTGTGGAAGAGTCCGAGATGGATTGACCTGATTGTCTTCTCCAACAGGTATGGTCGGAGGGGGTCTTCCTCCGGTTGTCTGTAGTTCGGTATCGATAGGATTGAGCTCGTCGATCCGTGGGTTTTGATCATCGGTTTCTGAGCTGTTGACGGGGGCTGCGGTGGTATCGACTGGAAGAACCATTGCCGAACTTCAATCAAACGATATCCGAAAGTACTGTTCTATGTTCTCCCCACAGTCGGCGCCAATTGTTGATCCGTAAATCACACAAAAGGGGTAAAACAGTACTTTTAGTCGGAATCTCGTTTATTGATCTAAGTCGGCGATTACAACAGAGTTTAAGTAAGAAGGCAAAGACAAAAGACTTGAGATCGGTAATGAGCTTTCTCTTGTATTCTCTCTCTCTGCGGAAGTTGTGGATGTCTCGAACGAATGAGCCTCCTCCTTTATTTATAGTGTCTTTGAGGCGGTTGAAAGGAAGATTTCCTTTTCCGAATTCAATTAGGAAAAGGAAATCTTCTGGTTTTCTCTCCGAGATAAGGATAAGTTCCTGATATCTCGAAGAGTCGACCGAAGAGAATATTTCCTTTTCCGAGGTCGGTGGGAAAAGGGAAATATCCCGGTTTCATCTGTTGTAACGGACTGGGCTTGTGATGGGCCTAGATCGGTAGCCGGGATGGGCTTTTAGCGAGATTCCGAACTCGGCCCAACGTTTTTCGGGCCGACTTGTCTTTGATCCGAACCATCGTAAACCGGTTTTGATCGAACCGATCTCGGTTCGAACCGAGTTAAACCGGGGGTGCTAATCCCCCCTCTAACATCTTCGATCTCTTGTAATAGTACTTACCAATTACGTACCAACAACTCAACAAATCAAGAACCCAAGAATAAATGGGCAAGTCATGTCATAATAAACATTTACGTCTGATTTGGTAGATATGTTTCATAATCGGAGTCACGTGAACTTACGCTCCCCAAATTAATCTTTAGTTAATCTCTCATTTGCTATCCCCAAATTAATCTTGACATTTTGATCTATTTTTTCAGCTGTTTTTAATTGTCGTTAACTAAATGTTCCATTTCATCACACTAGTTTATGTTTAATTTTAAAGCTGATATCTTGATTTCCGTATTAAAAAAAAAGGATTTGTCTTCTCCCACCAATAATAACACCACAAATAAAGAGAAATCCAAACAACAAAAAAGACAATACATTTTTTTTTTAACATTAAGACAATACAAATATGAAATATGCATCAAATCCTTATGAATTGATCTATTGGTCCATCTACCAATTTGTAAAAACAACATTCTCGTTCTAAATAGTCTTGGGAATATTAGTTGAGAATAACTCGTAATTATAATATGTTACGAAGCTAGCAGCTAACTAAATACGAGGTCTGCTGATTACTACCAACTTATTCGTAACCAATTTTGGTATACAATATTTTGACTTAATTATCATAACCCTTAGTTAACGTTAACAGTATCCACATTATCAACTACTACTATTAATATCACTGGTCAAACAACAGACCACCGATCAATCGGTCCGTTTTAAAAAGAATGTCATTCTAGCTTTTTTTTGTTACATAAAGAATGTCATTTTAGATTTTCAATACAAATTTTGGCACAAAATACTTAATTTAACCTCAGTTTTAACGAAGAATTATAAGAGTTATTATATATTTGAAGGGTATAATTTAATTTTCAATATGTTTTATTAATTTGTGTGCAAAATGTTAAAATAGCACTTATTATGAAACAGATGAAGTATTATATATATACTCACGTTAAATTCAAGGCGCCTCAATTGGTTACATGTGTCAATAATACGAATTGAAAATGAAATTGTCATTAATTTATAAGGAAAACATTGAAAATTAGAAATGCGAAATGATAAGCAAAATGCAAAAAGAGGAGGCTATGCCATCTGTCAAATGTAGCCGTTGCACCTTCCACTTCCTTTTTAACCCTTTTTAAATACTCCTTTAACATTTCCTCAAACGCTCCATTTTTTTGTTTCTCTGTACCAAAAAACCCACAAAGAATAAGTCTTGATGCGATGGTGAGATCAATCCAAGAAGGAATCTTGATGTTGTCTTCATCTTCTTCCTCCACAACCACAACCAACGGAACCGACTCCGAAGATTCGCTCAGCCCATCCGCCTCATCCAAAAGCTTCGTCCTGAGCACTCTCCGTCCGACGATCACCGGCGCGTACAAGCCACTCGCCGTCCTCTCCGCCCACGTAGGATCTGTTTCGTCATTGGCGCTCTGCGGCGAGTTCTTGCTGAGCGCGTCTCAGGGAAAAGACATCATCGTCTGGCAACAGCCAGATCTCAAGATCTTCGCGAAATTCGGACAAGGCGATGGGTCTGTGAAGGCTCTGGTTAGCGTGGGAAGCAAAGTGTTCACGGCGCATCAAGACAGCAGAATCAGAGTCTGGAAAGTATCTCGAAAAAGCTCCGAGAACGCTTTCAGGCTTGTCGATACGCTTCCCACGACCAAAGATTACTTGGGAAAGTTTATGAAACAGAGTAATTACGTTCAGACGAGGAGGAATCATAAGCGTCTTTGGATAGAACACGCAGACAGCATTTCGTGCCTTGCGGTCCACGCCGGGATAATCTACTCCGGATCCTGGGATAAGACACTTAAAGTCTGGAGATTGTCGGATCTCAAGTGTCTTGAATCGATCAAGGCTCACGACGACGCAATCAACGGCCTTGTCGCCGGAGAGGGCAGAGTATACTCTGCGTCTGCGGACGGGAAGATCAAGATATGGGGGAAAGAGAAGAGAAAGCAGATTGATTCTCCTTCGTCTTCGTCTTCGTCTTCTTCTTCTTGTTTACATGTTCTGATGGCGACATTGGAGGGTCGTGCGGAGGTTTCTGTGAACTCGGTGGTGGTTTCCGGCGACGGGAAGTGGGTATACGGAGGAGGATCAGATGGGTTTGTGATGGGATGGGAGAAGAGAGAGAAAGGAGGAGACTTGGAGGAATGGAGATTAGGGTTTGAGATGAGAGGGCATAAGATGGCAGTTCTGTGTATGTGTGTAGTTGGGGAAATTGTGTGTAGTGGATCGGCTGATAAGAGCATTGGACTGTGGAAGAGAGAAGCCAGTGGCATGCTCTGTAAATTTGGAGTCATACAAGGGCATGACGGACCGGTCAAATGCTTGCAAGCTTCTCCCAACAATGTCGGTGCTGGCTTCATGCTTTACAGTGGAGGACTTGACAAGAGCATCAGGGTTTGGTGGGTCCCAAAACAAGACAACGTAGAAGAGAAGGAGAAGTCAAGTTTTAAGACATTGTTGATGAATCAGGGATGAGTAAAAGATATACTGTTTGGTGTTTATTTTTTTGTCGGTTTTCATATACGTTTTGGTTTATATGTGTAATTTGCTATTCAATTTGTAAAGTCAAGGAGGGTTTTCCCAAGAATAAATGATATTTGATTCGTTTTGATGGACTTGTGTCTCCTGTAATCAACAGAAGAACCTCTGCTTACTGTAAGTTCAAGTATTCTCATTATCTGTCGAATTGATGAGAAAATGAATGGAATTCTTTATTTTGTTAAATTTTGTGTCTACCAACTATTTTGGTCCTAATGATATAGAATAGAGTAAAGTCTCATGCTTTAGTTAACACCTTTGCTTTGTATTGAAACTGTAGCAATGGGATGATGGCTTCCCCGTTGAATTAAGTATTGTTTTCAGCCTCTTTTTGAGGTTTGATCACCGTCCAAATATCAAAGCAGGGAGTTATGCAACTTTCTCCATCACCATCATGCTTTAACCATGTTCAATGACTGTTTTTTTATATTATTAATCAGATGCACCCATCATAATGGACCAACCTGTTGTTTTGAAAGTGAGAAAGCAGAATTTTCTCAGTTTTCAATATAAAAATGTGATGAGAAAGCTTTGAAGGGATGCATGGAGCCAAAAACATAAGTGTATTTATTCATGTGTGTATATATGCCTTTCTTTTTGAAGTTGGAATAGATTAGGTAAAGTGTGATTAAAACCTTTTCAGAAGGGAACGTTATCAATCCAGTCCCAAAGGCAAAAACCCTGAATAGTTTAGTATGAAACATCATCATTAAAAAGGGTACTCGTAGTCGTATATAAACCTTACCTTTGAATTTCTATTAACACAATCAATGACCCAGCTTACACTAAGACATCAAACACAAAAAGACATCCCCACAAAAACAATGGATCATTTGATCTACTTAGATAAGAAATTGACCTTCCTGTTCTGATAATCATCTCTTATAGGCCTTGAAGTTTTGGTAGTTAGAATTGTAGCCAGATGAGTCATATCTTTCTCTATTTCGCCTACCCCAACCATCACTCGATTGTTTCACATCCCAATTTCTTCGATTCGTCTCACTCGCTCTACGTGTTTGCCAACCGCCTGCATTTCCCCCATAATCTCTCGGAGTTGTATTTTCAGGCACATAGCCAGCTTTCCATGAATTATAACTCTTTGGCTCCCGATAATCCTGACTATATCTCGTACTACGCCACTCTTTCATCTCCATAACTTGATTTCCCAAATCCCGGTTTTTCCATCCACCACCACTGCCCCGACCTCTATCCTCCCACCCCTTACCAGAGCAAACTCCCCAAGCGGTATCTTCTGCTGTCTCCTTTCTACAACTAGGCTTGGATTCCCAAGGATTGTCGAGCATTTCATACTCTTCGGCTGGGACACTTACAGAACCTCTCGCCTTCTTGTTTTGGTGTCCTGACTTATCCCATCCATCGTTTCCCTGGCCCGAGTTCTCCCACCTTTCATTACCCCTGTCTTTGGTTTGCCACTGGATCTGGCTCCATTCCTCAGCCGTCAAGCAATCCCCAGATGTTGTATCAATTGCTTTCTCGTTTCCACAACTAGGCTTAGATTCCCAAGGCCACGAAACATTACTATCATGGACTTTGTCACTGCCTTCCCACGGAATCTTTAACATACGAGTCTCTTCAATGGGCACCAGATTACAACCACTCCAATTCATGTCTCGACGCCCCCGTTTCAAACCAATCTTGACCTCATCAGGAGGAGCAAAGTAAGCCCGTTCTAAATCCCTGATCAGTTCCGGGTCAATGGAAGTGTCCCAATCTACTTCACTGATGTAAAGATCCGGATCAGGAAGAGAAACATCACAAAGGAGGCCATTAACTTTAGACCAAAATCGGTTTTTCTCATTGTGAAAAGTCTCCTGGCAGGCAGAATCATCCCAAGTGATTACATTACCTTGGTACCAGCTCTTGAAGTCACTAGCTTCAACAACTTTTTGCCATGGCACTGATCCAATCACCTCACAGAATTTCTTCTCCCAAACTGGAATCCCATCGTCTTCACCATAAACTTTGACAAGAAAAAAACACAGAGATAATCTCACCTTTCCGTTTGATAAACTAGTGAAAGTGTTTTTAGAAATATCCTAATTCAGGTAACAATAGCTCCGGAGACGGAACTTAAACGAATTAAGATCAGATGAATGTGATAACATGAAAACAGGAAGGAAAATACCAGAAGAGGAAGAAGAATGTCGGCCGCTATACCATCGCGAAGGAGATCTGCGACGGAGGAATCTGGATCGATTGTTCCACTTTCCCATCGAGAAATCTCAACCGGCGTGATTGATTTACTAGAAACTCGGAGCAAAAGAACGGTTGCAATGGGAGAATTTGGGGGGAGAGAGAGAGAAGAAACTGAAGCTGACGACGGAACGAATTGGAAATTGCAGGAGGAGCAGTGAAGTCGGTGGTGGTGCCGATTCGAATTCCGGCTCTGTAACGACCCAAATTTCTTCTTATATGTTGGCTATATAAATGGGTCCAATAGAGTAAGGCTTTATGGCCTTTAAAACATAATTGGGCTTATAAGAACACACTCAATATTTTTTTTAAATTAATCATAGAGAATACGAGAATAGGTGTGGATACCAAAATCCACACTCAAAATTTTGTAGTGAAATTTGAAATTCTCGGATGAACCAACAAATATAACAAAACTTGAATCGACGAATTATATTTTATTGATATATATTGAAGGGTACAAAGTATGTGTGTTCGCAAATCATACAAGTCTAACTAAGTCAAAAATTTCTTTTATAGTAGTTCTACGATGTACTTAGCCGTTTCGTGTATCTCGAATTCACGTACTACACCGGACTCCGGAGATCTTAGGATTGTGCAGATATCAGTTGATTTGTTCTGATGGCATTCTGTCGAGGTATGCAGCTCGTCGTCTTGTCAACAGGTCGTAGCTCGCCATGTCGATATAAACAAGCCGAATAGGTTTTGGTCAGAGTATTGGGTCTTATGTTACCTTAACAAAGTCTCAAAATTTTTATGGGTCTAATTTAATGCTATATTCAATTCCAACAATATGTGAATCCTTTCACAAATTTTATGTAAAACCTAATATAAAAGATTTGAGAACAAATAAAAACATTTTTTGTATACTTACAACTCACGCATGTATATTATCAATTATAAACTTGGTTAGGGAAATAATATACATAATTAATAAAATTCTATAGTTTGTGATTTTGTATATATCTAATAGTCGCCAAATTGTTTTTTTAAAAAGATTAATTTACTATAATATTTGTAGAAATATAGAGTGAATCGGAATTGGGATGACAAGTCGAGAAAGAAGATCTTGCCTCTTTTAGGTCTGTTTCCAAGTTACAAGAATCAACTCGATCAGGTGGTTCGTACTATTTGTTAAGACCTAAACAACCCATTAGACTATTACGTAGATAATGTATAATAGCCCACGAAGGCGTTATTTTAAGGGTAGAAAATTCAAAAATCTTGCAACTATTTGGATCATCTGATCTAAATACAAAAGTTTTGCTCCCGAACTTCAACAAATAGCGCCAAAAAAAGTTAGGGTAAAAAATTCAAAAGTCTTGCTGCAGCTATTCTCAGCTTTACGTACCAAAATTTACAAAAGAACTATACTGACAAATGACGTCGTTTATAACGAAAATGAACAAAAATTACCAAATATCTAGAAGATTATCACATTATCATTAGTGTTTGTTTTTCTCGCGTTGCAATATGATTATATGAATGTCTCACTCTGGCACCGGTTTCGGGTTCCATACGTAAAAACCTCACTTGCAAATTCAGTTTTAAAATCAAGGATGATAAGATCAGCTCGTAACCAAATTAGTGGTGGTCTGGTGGTAGGGATCGATTTGGGAATCCATGAACAATGGTCCTCCCGAGTTCGATTCCCGCTGGGAACTAAGTTCATACTAGTTTGGCCAAATGGGATATGGGACTAATGTCTAGGCCCTATTTACAAACTCGGATATACGCTTAGACCGTTGGTGGTATACCCCCAGGAGATTAGTTTGGACATCTGCATGGACCTATGATTTACCACTGATTCATCAAAAAAAAAAAAAAAAATCAGTTCGTAGAAGTTTTATCGGCTTTGGACTTTCTTTTCGGACCAAACTTCTCAAATTTACTAGTTAATCAATTAAATATAGTCAATTTTTTTGTTCAAATTAAAAGCTTCGAAATGAGCATCCACAATGCAAGTGATTCTAATAATGTCCCTCCTATCCTAGGAACTTGTTCACGAACAACATCAAACTTTGGAACTCTCTCTTTTCCAGTTGTCCAAACAGATTTTCTTACGTAAATTCAAGTAATTGTTCTATTTTGTTAACAAGAAAACAAAATGTTGTTAGTTTTGTGCATGTCAACAGTCCACATATTGAAGTTATTGTTTTGTAACATTTATATAGATATCGGAAATAAAAAAATGTTTGTTAATTCGAAAAAATGATTGATTACAACTATTGAACTAATACTAAAAAATAATTTTAAAAAAGCGTTGAAATCGGAAAAAAATTCGTTGGCCGATTTTTTTTCCCGACATAAATCAGGACGGTGAACCGCCACCTAACACCTAAACAGTCGATTAATCATCTAAACAGCCGATTTTTTGAACATGAACCACAACTATTGAAACAATAGTAAAACAAATAAATATACGCTTGTTGAATCAATGGTGTGGGTGCGTAAAGTAAATTCGTCATTCAAATGCTCCACACACCAATCAGTAAAATTATGACGTCGCCTTCCAACTTCGATTCGCTCTTAATAATATTGCTATTTTTACTCAAACAGATCTCTCTACTCTTAATATTGTAGAAAATGCTATAAATTTGGAAAGGAAAAAAAAAACAGGAAACAGGAAAGAGGAAAGAGAAACAAAAATGGGACCAATTTTAAGACAATAAAAGGTAATTGCACGTTGTGTTGCATTCAACACTCTGACACCATCATTTTAATTTTCAATTTTCTCTCACTTCCCCATTGCTTCCACTCTCCCATACAAGATCATGTGATGGGGGCATGGCCTGCTCGAAACTTCTCGGTCATGTGGCAAATATCTCCCGCGATAGGTGGTGGTTTGGGCGGTGGTCTAGTGCAGTGGTTAAGTTTGGTGTGGGTCCCTCGGTGACGGCCGACAGAAAGCCTTAAGCGACGGTTGGAAGTTCATAGCTCCTTGTCCTATGATGTGTGTTTGTAATTTTCGGCTTCGTTCGACGGTTCATGGAGCGGATCAAAGTTTCGATAGGAACGGTTTCATTAAAACTTGACATTTAGACAAAAGAAGAAAAAAAAATCAATCGCAAATTATTTTTGTAACGTTGTGTTTTAATCTTTGGCAGTTACTCTCTCGCGCGTACCCCACCACACGCTACTGTCCGTGTCCGTCTTTGCTAAATCATTAAGGATACACATAATATCACCCATTTCATTTAATTTGAAAATCTATCATAACTTTAATCTTTACATGCGACATGTCCATAACATTTTTTTTTAAATCACGGTAATAGACTAATAGCCATGGATGTATCACTATCACTTACTCTTTTTACACTCTCCACCTCACAAAGTTACATTTAATAACGAGGACACAAAACCTACTTCATAAAATCAAATCTTAAGATTATAGTTGAAAAAAATATAGCCAAAAGTGGACATCTCAGGATTTTATTCAAGTTGGAGAGTGGTTAGAGTGGGAGGGTAGCAACTAGCAAGGACAAGAACAGACTTACTCGCACTTTTCAAACCCAAACTGTAATCCCTTTCTTTTGTAAATCTTTAGAGAGATTACACTTCTTGTCCTATATATTTATATCATATCATATCATACTACATCATCTTGTGTGGTCCATCACATTACACATTAAAACTAGAGAAATGGTACAACAATCTTCCTTCTCTCTTCTCTATCTCTTAGATCAAATTTCCTGCTTTATTTTTTACACCTCTGCATCTTTGGTTATTAAGGGACTCTATATTATCAGTTTTTTTTTTTAACTTCCTCTGTTTTTTTCTTTCTCACCACTCTTCCTGCAACAACAACAAAGACAAAGAAACTATTAACCTAACAAGATTGTTGTTTTATGTTTCACCATCCATTAATCTACTCTTTCTACCTGCTTATATCCCGACACGACAGGCCGGTCCACCCCTACCGGGTAACATTCCAATCGGCGGTAACCTATATAGATTCATGAAAGCAATGTTAGATACCATTTACTTGATAGCAGAAACATAAACCGTGGTTGAATCTCGAAACCTCGGCATTTGGTAACTGAAAGAGTTGAAGGAGTCAGAGAGTGTAGAAGGAGTAGAATTATCGTCATTATCAGAAGAAGGCGACCACAAATCCGATCCATTATTGTCTGCAGACTCAGCAAACAGAAGCAAATGATGGGCGGACGATGCGAATGGACTGTCCGGCAAGCTATCCTCCAACCTGTAAGAAAAACTTGCTATTCAACTTCACAACTTCCATATACACAAACAATTCCTTGTTCATAAGTAAACCTACCTCTCTGGTAGATTCATTGTATCATCATCAGATCCTTCTTTGGAACTTCCTTTCCCTGTCTCTCTTCCTACATATTCTCCTATTTTCACCGGTAATGGGCGTGGAGATACAAGTGTTTGGCTAAAAGGATTTGGGGAGTGAATGTGTGTAGGGGAATTGAGTTGGAAATGCTTCTTGACGTCAAGAAGCTGCAGATTCATTAGCCTTCTGCTCTGAAGCTCAAGAATCTCTTCTTCAAACTTACCCCTCCACAACACATCTTGGGCGTTGTTATAAAACCCTCTCCCTCCTGCGCCAGAAGCAAAATCAGTATAGAGCACGCAAATGGTTCTTCAATTAAATCCTAAATGACATGAGCTTGAGTGTTTGTTTACCTATAGCATCCCTGGGGCTAGAATCAAGGCCTGTTGGGGACAATTCTCGCTCCATTGTTTGGTTAGTTCTACACGAAAGGATAAAAGCGCGATGAACACAAGGATTCAAGGAACAATCTAGTGAAGTACTGATACTAGTTCAGTACCTGTATTTGTCTGGTACTTTGCCTTTTTCCTTGTAAGGCTTAACAAGAACCCTGGAATCACACACAAAGTGAGGATTCCCTTTGGCGAGAATGCTCTTGACAGTCTCAGGGTACACAAATGTCACAAACCCAAACATCCTCTTTTGCTGATATGGTATCCTCACATCTTGAACTGGTCCAAAAGTACTATACCCACCATAACAACATCTTAAGTCACAAAAGAACATACATTTAGACCAAAGAAAAGGTGTGACTGATTGTGTTTGCAGCATTACCTGAAATAATTGGACACATCTTCCTCCCTAAACCTACTGTCGGCAGGAAATGTCAGATAGATCTGTCTCGAAGCAGGACAAGCCATAGCAGAGAGATCAATCCTTTCAGGCCTCCATCTTCCAAGCTTCTGCAACTCATCTCCTATCATCAAAGCAGCAGCAGCCCTGCCCCGAAATTTACACAAGTTCAACAACAACGACAAAAAAATACTTTGAATATCTCAAAACAAAAACAGTTGGAGAAAAAGGTCGAACCTTTGAGCATCGCCTTTTGGAGAGAAAGAAGGCAGAGAAGAGCGAGTCATGAAGTGGTGAGCGAGTCTTGGAGGTACCGAGTTAGACCTAAGAAGCTCGATTCTGCTTGGAGAGCCAACCAATTCGGCGCCACCATCATTGTGGACGAATCTGCAGGTACTTCCGTTTTTGCAGAAGCCTCTAGCGAAATAAGAACAGGGCACACCTCCGAACCCTAAATCGGAATCACCATAGCCTAAACCGTCCAAAACGCAGCTACCGCTTCTCGCATGCACAGAGCCCAAAAAATTAGCTCTTGGGTTCACATCATCCATGAACTCGAACTCGTTGGTCAAATCCCTAGATGATCTTCCTCCATTAGCGTAGAAGGGCAAAGAGGCCGGATTGAGAGAAGAGCCACGGTTGTTCTTAGGGCTAATTAACTCCTCTTGACTCCATGGGGGCCTTGAACAGCTCATGAGACCTAACTCTTTCTTGGCCTTCACTATCACAGAGTGAACAAGAGTCTCGGGACCAAAAGCTAGCCTTATCATCTCTTTCTCACCGTGATCTTGGATAAGGAGAAGACCCATGATCTTTGATGCGTTTTCTGGGTCTAAGGTTTGGATTCGAGAGAGCACAATCCTAGTTGCTTCGTACCCATCCATGGCTTTTTTTTTCTCTCTCTCTCTCTTGTATTAGATTAGAGAGAAGAAGGAAGAGTGATGCTTTTGTAGAGAGAGTGTTTGTTGTCTTGTGTACAGAGAGGTTGTTGTCGTTAAGAGGTCTCTCTGGTTTCTTGTGTTGGATTTTAGTTGAAGGGGTTTTTCTTTTCTTTTTTTACTTTCTAAACTACAAATTTTATAAACCTAATTACAATATACTACCTTCACTATAAATTTTCATCTCTGATTCCTGCGAAAACACCAGCAAAAGAACAAAAAACAAAAAAAAATCAAACTTTAAAAAGCATAAACAGTAGAAAAGTTATATATTTTCTTCTCGCGTGCGTTTAATTTACAACCGGAAGAGAAGAAACCAAAAAAACAAAAATTTACACTTTAAGAAAAAGAGTTGGAGAGAAAAAAGGGAAAGGTAAAAACATTTTAGGTAAAAAGAAGAAAGTAAGTTTAAATTTAATTACCTGAAAAAGTCAAAATGATCGACACTAGAATCTCTGTGGAGAACATTATTCGTAAAAGAGTGAGGTTACTGACGGTTACGGATCCTTTGGGGAATAGATGAAGAAAGATGTGTTAAGATTCTATAACCAAAATTGCAAGTTTAATTAATCTCCCTAGAGAGAGAGAGAGAGAAGATGTACGTACTTAAAACTGAGTATGTTGAGAGTAGATCTGAGTTACGAAGAAGTTTCTTCCGGATTTGGGATCAGGAGAGAACTCTCTGGTCTTTCACGAGTGGAAGAAGAAGATGAGAGAGACAGAGAGAAAGAGAGAGAGAGAAGGAGAGACTGTAATAAACTGTTTTAAAAGCCCAAAAAAAACAAAAGATGGTTGCATTGCACGTTCTCTGACACAACACCCTCTCTTTTCTTTTCATTTGGACACTTAACTCCACGCGCCTTATGTTGGGGCGTATTTCACACGCGCCGGTGATTGATATGCAGACCAGCTGTATCGCTGGGGTCTCCACTCTCTTCTACTGTCCCTTTCTCCAATTTTCATCATTATTTTTGTAGGGACACATTTTAACTTAACTAAACTAAACTTAACTTTTTGTTAATTAAAGGAAATTACCCCCCCTCTCAGGTTTCTTTCTTTTTAATTGTGTTTTCTTCTACTTCTAATTTAATTTGCTTTTATTATCATTTAATAATATAAACTTAGTAATTAGGAAACATAAAATCATGTCATCCAAAATTGTCACTTGCCCAGCTTAATCTCTGCTATTTTTTTTTTGTAAATTTATTTCTGTGTTTGGTAAGACACTTTAATTTTAGTTCGTACTGTTGCAGTACTACTTAATATTTGAGTCAATGCTTAATATTTGATTCAATCATTATTGCATGTTGCTTAAGGAAAAAAGAAAAAAATGTAAGTAACCAAATGTTTATTAATGTATTAATGTTTTTATACTATGAAGTAAGGAGTTCTATTCTAGTACGGTGCAAGCACAAACTGTTCGTCGTGGTCTAGTGTATCAAAGATAAAATCTATTATGAGTATGGTGCAGGTAAACCGTTGATCGTAGATTTTTATAGATTGGTGGAATTGTCCGTTATAAAATTATCCATGTATTTATTCTCATAATTTGTAATCGGTAATCTTTTGGATATTAAAAAAATATGATTATTATGATCAATCTGTCATAGAATACAGGGGGAAAAGATTATCATGTTCAATCTATCATGGAATATAGAGAAATTGCTAGCTTGTGTTGACCAATTCCAAAGGTTTCTCATTTAAAGCAATGGAACTAACATATTTAATTTTCTTACGCCTGTACATACTTTCACATATTCAAACTTTTTGTATTTTATGAAATATTCAAATTATAGTGTATACGTGAGAGAGGGTTGGGTTAAAGAGAAAAAGACATCATTGTTCTACTAAATTAATGTAAGGGTAAAAAAGAATTAGTATTTTTCAAAATTTTAAATTTCGAAAGGGCCTTTTTGTAAAAGAAGAATGACCCACAAGGGAAAGCAATGATTATAATAGTTATTTTTTGGGTGTCAAAAGCAGTGGTCTAGTGTAGTCACAAGAGCCGAGGCACCTAACACCTCACACTATGATTATGTGCTTCATTATTATACTCTCTTCATCAAATAATTACCCCAAAAATCTAACATTGCGGCCTGATCATTGACCCATCCATAAATATTTGATTCCCTTGTAAAAAATTTACATGAGAGAATGATTATTGTGCAAATGTTTTGAAGCAAATTCAATGATTGGGGGGCAGTCCACACCAATGGATTTTTCATATGCCCTCAGAAACACATGTATGATGCATATACCTTATCCCTTATTGGTTTGGGTTTTCACCATACCCACATATATAGAATCTATAAATGGACCCCCAAAGATCTTCCAAGCCCACAATCATACAGCTACAATCCTCTTCGTCCTTCTCATTGCAAATCAAAATCTAATCAGATATGGTACATGTATCCAACCTGTATGTCCTAATTAAACCCGTATATTTATAGATATATATATACACCACAACTTGAAAAAGCTTAACGTGAGAATGGTGGTGAACTAGGAACAAAAGAGTGAATATCATAAAGTGTTTGGCCCTCCTTGCACTCCACTGTTGCCGCTTCACACATCACGTCTCTTGTTGCTACGTCGCATTCATCTGTGTGATTACACGAGATTGAGATTGTTAGGATGCGACTCACGTCAAACAAAACTCAATCTCAAAAGCCCGTTTGTAATAATAAAAACAAAATTTGGTATACTATTTATTTACGTTTAAACGTTTTCAGAACGTTATTTTTTTTAATTATTCACAACATTTACCAAATCTTTTACATTTTTGAAAAGTGATTACAGTATATATGAATTCATATGTTAAAAATATAACTAAAGAAAATGAAAACCATTAATCTATTAAAACTAGTTTTTCAAGATTTTATTTTTACTAACCATAAATTCGTATTATTCTGCTATTCCATCATTCAACTATTCATCTAACCATACTAGTCATCACCGTTCTTTTATATTTACTAGTTCTTCTACTTTCCATTGTGATATTTTCATCAATTGATCATATGTCGACAACCAATTTCATCTAGTAAACCAAAACAAAAGGAGAAACCACACCTTCTTTGAACACAAAACCAGAGCCGTTGCATTGCTTCTGAAACGAGAAACCACCAAGTTCGCCATCAATCTTCCCTTGCATCTCTACAAGAAGAGTCCGGAGTCTGATGATTTCGGTTTCCACCATTGCTTGGCTCTGAAGCTTTCTAATCAAATGCTCATTCAGAGATTGAAGTCTCTTCACTTCGTCTTCAAGGTACGCGGTGCGAGCCTTCTTCTTCTCCCTATACTTTCTCACTGCCTCTCTGTTCCCACATGACTGTCTTTTGTTGCTACCGTCAGAATGATCATTCTCTCGTGGGACCTGTTGGAAAAGCATGAATATTCATCAATCTATATAACAAACCATTCAAATATCTTCAGAATACATATCATATAAGAAGAGAAAAGAAAGTAAGATATGTATTACATGGGTGACGAGATGAGTGTGAGTGTGGAAGCATGTGTGTGAGTGAGAAGAACCTTCTGGGCCTGGAGGGTTGCAGCTGTGAGTGTGACTACATCCTCTCGATGCTCGATCCCAAACCTCGACTTCTTCCTCATCCATCTTGATCTTTGATACTAAAACTCCAGATTTTCAGAGAAACCCATGTTCTGTTCAAAATTTGGGATATGTACTTTCGAAGGAAAGAAGAACTAATAGATCCAAATTCAAACGACGGATATGACTTTTGATCTTGAGATTACAAGAAAAAAGTAGAGAAGAGTCGATGATGGTTTACCTTGAAACGGTCCTCTATGACCAGAGAAATTACGATGGAATAAACCTTACTGGAAGAGGCATAATCCATTTACCATATCTTATGGCAATTAAATATTCCAACGCAAAAGAAAAGAAGAAGGAGAATTTGGTTCTTTAATGTCAATTGTCAACTTGTTAACGAATAGAAATAAAAGAAGGAAGACTTTTCTCATGTTTTCATCGATGGGACATGACACGTTTCGTAAGATTCTGTGTTAGTTATTGTCGATTATCATCATCATCTTCTTCTACTTCCTTCCCGAGACTTGAATTTTCAGAAGCAAAAAATCAAAACAGAAATGGTGAGTTTCATTAAGGCGTGGGGTTTAGTGATTGTCTCATTGTGTTACGCTTTTTTCGTTGCCAAATCGGTTCCAAAAGGAATCAGAAGGCTGACACTGTTCATACCTCTCTTGCTCATTTTCTTCATGGTTCCTTTATCAATGTCTTCCATACATTCAGTCGGCATCACGGCTTTCTTCATCGCTTGGCTCGCTAATTTCAAGCTTTTTCTCTTTGCTTTAGGACGAGGTCCTCTCTCTTCAAACCCTAAACCCCTCTCTCTCCCTATTTTCTTAGATGTTTCTTGCTTGCCCATCAAGATTCAGCTGAGCCCTAAACCTCCCACATCACACTCCCATGGAGGATCCAGAGAGGGTCCCTTAAATTATACCATAAAGGCGGCTCTTTTGGTTCTTATCACAAAAGTCTACGAGTATAGCGGTAAACTCCCCGAGATAGCCGTATTGACTCTCTACGCGATTCATACCTATTTCGCCCTCGAGCTCATCCTAGCTGCCACGGCAACCGTGGTTCGAGCAATGTCCGGTCTTGAGCTCGAACCACAGTTCAACAAGCCGTACCTGGCGACATCACTTCAGGATTTCTGGGGGAGACGATGGAACCTGACGGTCACCGGAATCCTAAGGCCTACCGTCTACGAACCGACAGTTCATATGTTCTCTGTCTTGGGCCAGAACTGGTCCCGGGCTCTTGCTGTTTTTGGCACGTTCGTTGTCTCAGGGTTAATGCACGAGCTCATCTTCTTCTACATTGGACGGTTGGGGCCGGATTGGAAGGTAATGTGGTTCTTTCTTATAAACGGATTTTGCACGACGGTGGAGATAGCCATCAAGAAAACCGTTAACGGAAGGTGGAGATTCCCGACAGCAATCAGTCAGGTTTTGACAATCGGGATTGTGATGGTGACGGGTTTGTGGCTGTTCTTGCCAGAGTTTAAACGGTGCAACATATTTGAGAGGGCTCTTGAAGAGTATGCATCCATAGGCACGGTTGCAGCCGGGATCAGGAAGAGCATGACCATGACTTTTTTTTTTTCCATCACTACGACAATACCAAAGTTTCTGTAACTCCACCATTTACATGGAACACGAATCAAGCAAATAGTGGAAGTTTAAAATACTATACATAAAACCTTGCAAACAGGATGCGGAAGTAAAGAAGAGGGGAAGAAAACCTCTCAAGTAGAGACAATAGCATGCAAAATGGATCAGTAGGATCCGCCTACGTTACACATCTTAAATCTATCTAAGGCAGTTAGATCTGTCGACAACTCCTACATCTAAAGCTTTTCCCACTAATAAATCAACGCACAGGGAGTTGCTTTCTTACTGATCATGGTTCATAAAAGTCCAAGCTTTCCGCGGAAGATAAGTTCCACTTCACTACGAAGGCTTTCCACATCTGCAGCATAGTCTCTCTTGTTTTCATCCGCCATTGATTCCTCCAGCTGCAGCTTCATTCCCTTTAATGCTCCTTCCAACCCGCAGAAGTCTCTGAGAATCAGAGGCTCTATGGATTTAAGTTGAAGAAGAGTCTTGATTGCTGTAAGAGCCTGAAACAGGACCATGTTCAGGAATACCACTCTCCCCACGATTTAATCAGAAATCTCCTTCAGTAGGGAAAAGTCGATTTTACCCTTAATGAAGAATTGTAAAGAATAAGTAGAATTGAATTGGTAAGAAAACAACGAAATACACGGGAGCTCAGTGGTTGCGAGCTCCACGCGCGTCACCTGCGTGCGCGCGACCGGGGTTCGAACCCTCTCTACGTGGTACAACTAGGTAATACCGGGTAATACTCGTAGTAATACTAGGTGATACTAGGTAATACTCAGGTAATACTCAGGTAATACTCAGATAATACTCGGATATTGTAATACTGAGTAATATGTGCACCAAGATTCATAGAGGTAAAAAATGTCATGGGTAGGGGTGGGCATTTCGGTTTAATTTCGGGTTCGGTTCGGGTTCGGTTAATTCGGGTTGAATAAAACTCTAGCCGAACTCAACCGAAATAAGTTTGGTTCGGTTTGTGTTCAGTTTGGGTTTAATTCGGTTTGGTTTAGTTCGGTTGTACTTTGGTTTGGTTTTAGTTCGGTTTAAAAAAAATCAATTTATAAAAACAAGAATCATAACGAAACGTAAATAAAACGAAGTCATAAAAAAAACATTCCCTAAAATTTTAAAACCAAACTGAAAGTATTTCAGAAAAACTTCAACCAAATGGTTGGGTATTAACTATGGTTTGGTTTGGGTCGGTTTGAGTTCGGTTTGGTTCGGTTGGTTCGGTTAAAATGCCCATCCCTAGTCATGGGGCTCTGTAAGAGTTTCACCTTCTCCTGGAGATCAAGATCAAGTACAACGATCAAATCGACCACGGACTTGAGGAACAAACGATCACTGAATATAGGAAGTTCAGCTTTCTCTGTGTTTTGTAGTTGAAAAACAGCCAAATCACCCACTAAGAATACAGCTTTCCGTCTCAGTTTAATATCCACGCTCCCGTTGCTCAACACATCCTGCAGAATGAAGAAAATTGATTGGTTTTTCCGAATCAGAGAATAAATGAACAAAATCTGACATGATCTCTTCCTAGTGCGCTCACCTGAAGCATAATGTATCCATGTGCTGCATAAAACATGTCCTGACCAGCTATGTTATTCCGTATCAAGGCAGAAACAGCAAAGAGTGCTTTCACAGCCTCTTCAGAAGATCTAGAGTTAACCATCTTTATCAGCGTTGTTAAAGCCCCAAGTTCAAGAACCTGTTACAAAATTCACAAAAGAAAAGCAAGATATAATTCAGATGGTTTCTACACACAGTTCTGCTCTGCAAGAACAACGAAAACAGACCTGCTCTTGAACAAATGGGTTGTTTTGGCTGGCCTTCCCGAGCACCCACGCAGCTAGTTTCCTTACATCTGGGTCCGAATGATTAAGCTCTCCAGCGACAACTTTAAGCCCTCCTGATTTGCTCAAATCTGCACAGAGTATAATGATGAGAAACTCAGGGGACAGCAACAACTCTAGCCAGGAAATACAAAAACAAGGGAACAAAACTTCTGGCTGTATAAGAGATTTAATAGGAAGCTAGGGTTTCAAGTTACCATTTGCATTATCAATAGGTTCAACGAGAATCAAAAGTTCCTGCAAAGCACGGTGACGATCTTCCAGAGACAAGGACGAATTGTTCAAGTCAGCTATAGCTATTTGCATCAACTTCGCGTCTGATGGCATTTTCAGCTTCTCCACCAGCTCCTGTTCAATAGTAGTTTCAGATGGGATTCCATAGATAAGAAAGCAGGAATTAAAACCAGAGTCACAAATTTGGCACCTTTAATTCCAATTGACGCTTCTGTAACTCATCCAGAGACATCTTCTGTGCATCTTGAGCTGCTTCCTTAAGCGTCGCAGGATCGGAGTGACCTACCGGAGATATACATACGTAGAATCAGATCTAGAGGAAAGTTAGTAAAGAAGGAGAACAGTGAGAAAGATAATTTACCAATAGCCCAGTGTAACATCCCATCCAGGGAAGAAAATCCACCGTCGATTTGATCCTGCTCTCCGATTACCACACCGGAATCTTCTACCAATTCCGCCTCGTCTCTCGCAGTGGACCAAACCATTCCCCCGGAGGAGTTAGCTCGCTCAGCGCTTGAACGACCCACCATCGCTATCACAAGCAATAGTAAAAGACATCGGGAGAAGTGGATCGCCGTCATCTCGTCTTCCCGGCGGCAGACTTAATCAGTGAAAAGGCTTAAGGTTTTTCCCGTTTTGCGACTGAGCATTTTTTTGTTTGAGATTTTATACGGAACTAACTACTCCTTACAACGTGTCCAGCCAATAGTTTTATTACACGTCATCTCGTCCATCTTCACCCTCCATCGCGCTAAAACAGCAAAATATCACGTGGCGTGGCGATATCTTGACCGTTGAAGCAAATGATGGTCATGATCAATAAATAACCTCTAATTAACTAATTTGGATCTAGATTAAGATGTAAGCAAACCAGTCTTATCTGTCCAGTGTTTAAGTTAACCATGTAATATTCTAGTTTAAGAATGGGGCCTAAATTAATAAAATTATAAAATTAGTATTATTGGGTACAAAACGAGTGATGATAAAAATTAGAGGGGCGCCTTTTAATTAGGTAAAAAACATATTCAATAAAAGAAAAAAGAATCATGACGACTCCACTTCCTTGAGTAATCAAATGTCCCTTAATTACCAAAATGGCTTCTCACGCCACCAGACTCACACCTTTCCCTTTCTTCTTCTTCTTCCTCCTCCTCCCTTCTCTCGACTCGATGGGTTATCTCTCCTGCAAGGCCGGATCCGCCGTCGCGATCACCGTCTCATCTTCCGCATCCACCTCCGGACCCGTCGCTAGGAAAGCTTCTCCTCCCGAGTCTCCCCCTGAAGACCGCCCCAAACTGCGTCGTTTCCTGCATCGCGACCTTGAAGCGGCCACAGGTGGATTCGCCATCGACAATCTTCTCGGACGTGGAAGCCACGGCAGCGTCTACAAGGCAGTCAACGGTTCCCGTCTCGTCGCCGTCAAGAGGCCTTCGAAATCCAGGGAAATCAGCCGCGAGTTCCACAACGAATTCGAGATTCTATCCAGGATCCGGAGCCCTAGGTTCGTGAATCTCCTAGGTTTCAGCGCCGATAACTCCAAGGATCCTCTTCTCGTGGTGGAATTCATGGGGAACGGAAGTCTATACGAGGTGATTCACTCGGATTCAGCTTTGAATTCCGGGGCGATATCGAGCTGGGGGAAGAGAATCAAAATAGCTCTTCAGATAGCCAAGGCTGTACATCTGCTACATTCACAGGAGCCGCCGATCATACACAGGGATATCAAATCGGCGAACGTGTTGATGGATAAGAACCTCAACGCGAAGCTAGGGGACTTCGGATTGGCGATCAGATGCAATGCGGATGACCAGAAGGTGAAATCGACTCCGCCTGCAGGAACGATGGGTTACCTAGACCCAGATTACGTCACGGCGGATAGATTGAGCACTAAAACGGATGTGTTCAGCTTCGGGATCTTGTTGCTGGAGATAATCAGCGGAAGGAAAGCCATCGACGTCAGATACTCTCCGTCGTTTATAGTGGATTGGGCGATTCCGATGATCAAAAGAGGGAAAATCGGTGGGATTTATGATCCAAAGATCGGTCCTCCGGTGGACGTGAGTGTGAGGAACCATCTGGGATTGGTGGCGGCTAAGTGCGTGAGAACGTGTAGAGAGAAACGGCCTGGAATGGAGGAAGTGGTTGGGTGGCTCACGGGCCTGACCAAGTCGGTTAGGTCACGACGCTGGGATGACTTAGGCATTGGAAACCCGTGTATGATGGTCGAGACGGTGGGCCGGCCCGTGGAATGATTTTATCTTTTCAATCAAGTGCTTCGCTTTGAAGCCAATTTTTTTTTTTTTTTTTTTGGGTCAATGTATTCATTCAACATATTATATAGTAACACTTTGATAAGCAGTTCTGTAACATCTCAGATTGCGTATGGTAATGATGGAATCATCTCGTAAGAGTAAGTAACTCGAACGGTCCAAAGTCAATACATTATCCTTACCCCAAAATCAGGGCAAGTAAATGTTGCACTTGCACTAGAAGCGTTTAATGTAGTGTGAGGATTATTCATGTGTCGCAATCTTTAAAATGCAGTCATTCAAACTAAAGCGACAAAAAAAACCTAGATGATGATATATTATAGGGGTGGACATTCAGATCCTCGGATCGGGTATTTCGGGATTAGGGATTTAGGTACCGATCGGGTATTTAAAAAATTTGGATCGGGTTCGATTTGGGTTCAGATCGGTTAGGGTATTTTCTTTAAGATCCGGATCCAAAAGTATCCACAATACCCGAAAAAATCCAAAAAAACCTGAAATCCGAGACAAAACACAAAAACATGAATATTTATTTCAATCAAACCAATATACTTTCAAATCAAAAGTATTCAAAATACCCGAAAAATCCAAAAAAACAAAATAAGTGTATTCGATGTACCCATAATATCGAAAATCTACCTAAAATACCCGAAATACCCAAAAATAATTTATATATTCGGGTTAATAGTTGTAATTTTATGTATTTGGGTTATATCAAATATAAATATAATTAATATATTTAGGTATATAATTACACTTCGTGTATTTCGAATACTCATTCGGTTCTCGGTTCGGTTATTCGGTATAGGAATTTAGGATCCGTTCGGGTATTTGGATGGATCCGAATGCCTTTCGGTTCGGTATCAGTTCGGATTTTCGGATCCAAATATTTTGCCCAGTCCTAATATATTATATTCGCACCAAGACCAACCAAAACCAAAAACAAAGCAATAAATAATATAATAAATCTACCAGTTCATACACACAATGTCCAGGTAAGATTATCCCTTTATATAAGAACATGAAAGGCAGTGTATATTTGTGTCCTTCTACGGCACAATTGGCATCGCCTTGATAATTCGGTTTAGTGTTGCAATACTACAACTACCATTGACTCTTTATCCGTTTAACACTCAACATAAACTATGTTGCAAAGTTTAGCAAGACAAACTTTACTGCAAACAAAATATTTTGTCTCAAAGTTCATGGAAAAAAATGCATAGACCGGTCCACATGGAATCCGACCCAATAATTTGATATTCAAACCGGTGTGAGTTAATTTTATAAATACGTTATCATTCAAGGTTTCAATCTTATAGATCCGTGTTCTTTATAAAAAATGCTGTGGCTCAACGGAGGTAAGCCTATCTATTACCCTTTTTATAATTAGGCTTTTCCAAAACTTGAAAGTAAAAAAAGTGTAATTTGTCTTTTTCATTGGGTTTCAAAGTCACATAAGTAGGATTCATTGCACAACCTAAAAGCTACTGATGTGCTTTAATTTATTACCTAACCATTTACGGCATTAATCATCTCCCTATCATTCTAAACTTGTTCCTTGTGATCTTTCCTCTCTTGCCATCCTTCCTCTCATAACATCAAGAACTTGTCCTTAATAACAAGCAAAGGATCTCTATCAATCAATTGCTCATCTTTGTAACTTATGACAAGACTGAATAGACCCATCTCTCACCTTCCGTATTCATCCACCAGCATACCCTCCATATCTCTGACAGGGTCGTCTCACGCCCTTTCTGTTCTTTTTGTGTGTGCTAAATGCACGCCCTTTCTGTTCGTGACAAACAGGGACATTACAATATCAATCACAAACACAAAGTTATACGATTATTTACCACATTCAAGTTTTATTTTGCTCAGTAGTTTTTAACTTTTTTGTGTATGAATGATCCTCAATTGTTTTGAAATTCATCTCGAACTAAAATAAATTTTGATGCTAAATAAATTCAATTAACATCATCATCACCATTTTCACCAAAATCAATCACTATTAAACCAAGAGCCTCTGGCTCATTCAGAAAGTCTCTCCTCGCAAGTCGCAACAACCAAAACCGCGAGAAAAGAGATGGGCATTACAGAGACCGGCGGCGAGTCACCGGCGAGAAAGATGCGACGCAGAGTACCAACGTCGATCGAATCATTAGACGCCGACATACTATGCATCATTTTCTCTTTTCTTAATTTATTCGACCTCGTTCACTGTACCGTCGTCTGCAATCCCTGGTACTCCCTCCAATCCAATCCCTAGCTTTTTCCCCAATTTCAGTTTGTATTTCCCGCAAAGAGACCTAGTTCGCAATCCCGTGTTGAACTTTTCATATTTTGATATTGAGGAATGCTGTCATCAAGAGGCTGAAGCTGCTACAAGCTTCATGCCGGAAGATGCACCAGCTCGCTTCCACATCACTGGAGCGACCAGCTGAGATAGACGTTGAGGATTTTGCAATGAAACATCACAAGATGGCATTACTAAGGGGTCGAATCGATATTGAGCGATGGGAAGCTCATTCACACCGGTGAGGCAATGTTCCCAATTCGTCTTCTTTTTTTTTTTTTGTTCCTTGCCATATTTCTAATGTCATGTATGTCAGAGTTTCTCAGTGTCGAATGAAGAAGGGTTTGCTTCTTACTGGCGTAGGTGATAAGGTAAACGTTCCCAATTGTATAATTTGGCTTTTATTTGATTGTGTTGTCCTCTCTGTGTCGTTTGTCGTGTTATCTAGCTAACATTAGCTAAGGTTAAGTGACTACTTTATCAGGTTATGCGCCTCTGGTCACTAAACAGCTACAAATGCATGGAAGAATACTCCCTTCCTGATGCTTCTTCCTTGATCGACTTTGATTTTGATGAGAGTAAGGTAAACCTCAAGCACACTCATATGTAAGAGTAAAACTTTCTTATCATGGATGTTTCAGCTGCATAACATTCGAGAAAGATGTTCATTACTTGAACTGCCAATTAGCTGAATAATGAATTAGTGGTCAACGGTATCGGTCACTCTTGCAACTGGCTGTTCACAGTATAAGTACTCTATTTTCTTTGTGGCTAAATGATGTCATTGGCTATATGAGTTCAAAATTGGAAAAAAAACTATCTCGAGCAAGGGCATAATCCCTAACTTTGAATTTTATTTTTGAGATTGTTGGCTTGGTTGGTACCCGCATTAGCATATGGAGGAGAAATGGACAAAGAAGCATTTTTCCATCTCGTGAAGGCACAATTCCTAGGGGCCTTTGTATGCGGTATGTCAAAAGATACTCTAGATATATTGAGTTGTTGAGTACCTTCCTGTTTCTTGAAATCTGAGCTCCCTTTTGCTATAGAAGGATCAACTGATATTCCATGTTACCTGACAATGATCGCCATGATACTTCAACTTGGCCACCCAGGCCCAGCGCCTGTAAGATTGGCTTCTCTATCAACACTAATAAAGATTTTTGTGTTCTTCATCAACCAGTTACATTGATCCAGAAGCTGTAGTAGGATGCGAGGATGGAACAGCTCGTGTATTTGATATGTACAGTAAGACATGTTCACAGATCATTAGGTAAGATACGTATTCTGTGTCATTGTGTCTTGGAACTCCAAAAGCTGTAAATATTGGTTATCGTTATGAATGTTGTTTACAATTTCATGAGAGCCTAAATCACAAATTTCCTATCATATTGGCTGATTCTGTAAACTATGTAATGGCAGGACGCACGGTGGGCCAATAACGTGCTTATCTTTGAGCGACAATCAACTATTTCTTAGCGGGTCTTCACTCGGGAGAATTACAGTATCTGACCCATTGTCAGATCAACCAGTGGCTACTCTTAAATCCACGATAACTGCAGGAGGTAAACTCAAACCTCCATTTCAGATTGCATCTCCAGAGAGAATGCCTAAAGCAACCCCCTCTTATTCTTCACAGGTATACAGACAATCTGTTTTAACCAACGCTCCAATCTCACCTTCTCTGGAACAACTGCTGGATATGTTTCATGCTGGGACCTCAGGTATGTTAAAAAGAAACGGCTGGGTTTGTTTCAAGGATGCAAGTTTTAAATGGGATACTATTTTGAGATGTGTTGTAACCAAGTTTTATCACAGGAAAATGGGACAGTTGTGGGAAAAACGAGTGAGTCCTAACGTCGTGTACTCGATACAACAGTTACGGAATGATACATCGGTTATGGTAGCTGGTGGAATAGACGGTGTACTGCGAGTGATTGATCAGAAGAGTGGTCGAGTTCTGTCTAGCTGTATAATGGGCGATAATGGCTCAACAACTTTGAGAAGGAACAACCAAGTGGTGGTTGAGAAAAGAAGAGGAAAAAGAGTTTCTCAAGACATTGAAATAGATAAAATCGAAAGGAAAACTCGGCCTCAAATCAGTTGCTTAGCAATGGGGATGAAGAAGGTAGTAACAGCTCACAGTGGTAAATTCATAAGCGTATGGAAATTCAACCACTCGTGAAGTCATACTTTGTTACTTCTGTTTTAAGAACATACTTTGTTTGTATTTGTGACAAAACTGGGAACAAAAGTATGATAACTGATTCAAAGACCAAAACCGGGTTGATTGTTTGTTGTAAGAAATACAAAAGCTGAAGGGAAAGAAAAAAAACAGATTCGTCTATTTGGCGGATTTCTTGGATGGCTCAGCTTGAGATTCGGCTTTGAGGATATTAAGTAGACCACCTTCTTTGCAAGCCGAATTGGCTGCTTTCACTTCATTGCAATGGTTTATGAATTTCGTAAGCTCCTGCTCCATTCAACAACACAATCTCACTTATTTATCAAGAATACCATTTGATCAAATCGACTCAGATTGACGAAGATGGAAGAAAATAGAAAAATTACCCGATCGGTGTCCATATCTTTCGTTGTCTTTGATGGTTTCACATTTCTTTTCCCTGGAAGAAGAAGAAGAAGAAGATGATATGAATCCGATAAAACGAAAAACGTGAGGGATTCATGTTTATAGCCGAAAAGTGAATACCTTTACGAGTTTGAACGGATTTTCCATGGCGATTTAGGGCAACAGCCTTCCTCTTCTGTTGGCCCTTGAACTGATTGCTCTTCTGCGTCATCTTTGATCTTCGCTAGGGTTTTCCACTCTTGTGTCAAGGTTTTTGGCTTTGCTGTAGTAGAAGAGAGCAACACTCAAGGCCTATGTAATGGGCTCTAAAGGCCCATATTGATATGGTTGGCCCATTTAGCTACGAATTCGAGGAAGACACAGAAAGCGGTAAAATCATCCTTCTTCCTCCTCCTTGTAAAAACCCTTTCCCCATTTCTGGAAGGTTCCTTCACAATCATTTCTTCGCTTGCTTCTTCGTCTACGTAGCCGATTTGTATTTTGATTCTGTTGTTACTTTTGTTGATTCAGGATAAACGCTCCTTCGTTTCAGTGGCCTCATGACGATGCATCTGTCTCATCACTCCCGTTTGCTATGGAGAAATCTCTGCTTCCCTCGGAGAATTGGAAATCTGTGCAATAGGAACGGCTCTCTCATCTCTCCTTCCATTTCACGCATCCCGAAGGTGATGCGCAAGTCTCTGAGTTATTATCTGTGTTCTTACTTTGCTAGTTGTCTACATCTGAATTACCAAGCTGAAGATTTAGTAGCTAGTGTGTAATCGTTACGCAATTTTTGAATATTTGAATGTTTCTTCTGGGAACATGATGGATTCCTTGAAATGTTTAGTCCTGATACTCACGTATGTGGAGTTCAGTGCTTTTGCAGTTCCACCTCTAATTTGGACTCAGCTGTTTCTGAATTCTCCCATACGGTGGCTACTGGCAATATATCGACGCCCGAGTCTATAAAATCTCCCTTCAAATCAGACGAAAGAACAACAATTAGTGCTGCTTCTTCAAATGGCAGAGTGATGCTTATTGATGGGACATCCATTATGTACAGGGCTTACTATAAGCTTTTAGGTATGTGTACATAGAATGTTCTTTTTTCATCGGGTCGGGTCGCACACTTACTGACTTTCGATTGGGAAAAGTGCAGCGAGGTTGAATCATGGTCATCTGACTGACGCTGATGGAAACGCTGACTGGGTTTTAACAATATTTTCAGCTCTTTCTCTTGTAAGTGAAATCATTCGTACTGTGCTCGAGATCTTCATTTATATTGTACTTAAGCCTGTTGATTGAAAAAAGCTTCTTGTAGCATTTAGGACGGCTGTTCAAGTAATCATGGTTTCTTAGAATTGTGTTTCTCAACATAAGGCTTAAGTATCTCTTTATTGTTTACTGTTCTAACTTTAGGATTCCGACTTCTTACCTTTTCTGCATTGTGTGTTTCATTTGCAGATAATTGATGTTCTGAAATTTCTCCCATCCCATGTAGCTGTATGTACCATTTTCCATATTCTCTCTCATTTCTTTTTCTCTGTGATAAATGATAATCCAATGAAGTTCTTGTAGTTTCCTCTTTCCACATTTCCTTACTGCTTAATGTTGGGTAGCCTGCTGACTTAAATAACTGTGTCCATGCAGGTGGTTTTCGACCATGATGGTGAGTCCTAGTGCAAGCAGACATTGTGTCTGCCACAGTTTGTTAAATTCATGGCCGTCTAGCTATTTTCTGTGGTTTTGTACTTGTAGGAAGAATTCAGGTTTTTGGGGGACTTTTAGTGTCTATAGTTAACCACTTTGAGTTTGCGTGTGAGATGATATGGATAAATTCATTGATAAGCCCTTTATCTAGTTCTAATTTGATAGTTATGGCCTCTAAATTTCCTGATTTTTCTTACTCGACTATGTGGATGCTTGCCCCTAATTGGTTGATGCTAATTACTCCGCAAGCTATCTATAGATGTAATAGTCATTATTTTCCCTCTTAGTAGAATAATTGTGTTCAGCTTGTTGAGTGTCGTCTACTAAACTTGCCCCAAAACTTTATTGGATGTTTGTTGAGTGTTAACATTTTCAACTTCATTTGTTTCATAGAGGTTGGTAAAATGTTTCAGATTCCAACTTCTGGCCACAACTGAATATTTTTATTAGATAGTCCCAAGAGAAAGCAGGTCTCCACCTAGATAGTGATATATTGTAGGGCCAAAAGTTTAATTACTTGAAGTTGATAATCATTTCTGTACTATTGATGGAATCTTCTACCAAGCTATCAAGAGAGGGGTTTCTGTAAGACATGATAGTGGTAATCTGACAAATATATCATCTAGTAAGTAGGGTTATGGGCAAGAAGAATAAATGTTTTGTGGACCTTTACCTCTCTAGTTTACTCCTTTTTTTGACAAAATAGAGCCTTTTTCAGGAGTTACTTATGGCAGTACTTCTAATTCATCAAATGGTTATCGTTCTGCAAAAGGTAAGCTCCATGTCCTTGTTCAAAATATAGTAAATGATGTTAGTGAGATCGGTTGACGGTAAAAGAAATGGGTAATTTTGCTTGAGAGTTAAGTTAGTATGCTGACTCGGTGGTTATGAATGTAATATCATCACTGAGGATGTCAAATTGATACACAAACCTTCAGTACATTGCTTCTATAATCTTTACTTGCAGTTTGAACTGATTTTATGTTGTGTGCCTAAGAGAAGTTATTCCATATATTATGGCTTACATTAGAAGTGAAACGCTAGCTTTCTCCTCCTTTGGGTTGTTTGCTTGCAGCTTTTTGGCAGTCATAAACTTTGGTGTAGATAATAGAGGGTCCAGTATGACGGTGTATACTAAATTGATTTCTAAATATATATATGTTACTGATGGGGCATATCGTTGTTGTCATGGGCCGTGTTTAGCTGCAATGCTCAGTCTGTTGCTGTCTATTGTTGTTACCGTTTTGTACATGCTGACATAGATATGCATATCCACTAGTAGTGGACCACTACTATCTCTCCTTCTAATTGATGAAAACGCTAGTACATTTATAGGCTTTTTCTGCACTCTTAATCTCGACATGATTCTCCCTTTTCTTTGTGCAGGGTGTGAAGGATGATTTTTATGTAATCTCGCCAGTACTAAACCTATTTTTATTCTGTGCTTTAAATTTTTACAGGCAAGAACTTCCGGCATACTCTCTACGAGGCCTATAAAAGTAATCGTCCTCCCACACCTGATACCATAGTACAAGGACTTCAATATCTCAAAGCATCCATCAAGGCGATGGCTATAAAGGTTATAGAGGTAAATCATACACATGATTGTCATATTTCCTTTTATTGTGATGATTACTCACTAATGGGTAGAAATTCTATGAAGACAGGTGCCAGGTGTTGAAGCTGATGATGTTATTGGAACACTGGCTATGCGAAGCATTGGTGCCGGTTTCAAAGTAATCATTGTCAGCTATTCAAGAAGTGTTCTCTGCTTATTTAATGCTACGAGTCTGTTCAATCTGTTCTTTTTTTAGATGTGGACTGATCATTTGTTTGTTGCATCCTTACAGGTACGAGTCGTCTCTCCGGACAAAGACTTCTTTCAGATTCTTTCTCCCTCGCTGCGTCTTCTTCGAATAGCATCACGCGGATCAGAGTAAGAAGTTCATGTTAGATGAATCATTGTCTCGTTATAGAATTTTGGCATATTGTAGAAACCGTATAGACTATGGACAAGTTTTCTTATGTAATTAGGATACAGATTTGGCTTAGAAATATCTTTCGGATATTCCATGGCTGTTTAATATGTATGCTTTTTTCACTCAGTGGTCTCAATGCTACCGCTTCTTATGGCCAGGATGGTTTCTTTTGGAGAAGAAGATTTTGCTAAAAAGTTTGGAAATTTGAAGCCATCACAGTTTGTTGATATCATCTCCCTTGCTGGAGACAAGTCTGATAACATTCCAGGTTATGCCCACCTCCTTCACTCCTTACGAAGTTGTTTCTGATATATTTCTCTGGACAAAGTCCTTTCGTAGCTGCATTTGTGAATTTGGCGAGATACAAAAAATTTAGCAAAAGTGCACACAGAGTATGGCTAAAGTGATCTAATGATGATTGTGTTACGTGCAGGAGTTGATGGAATTGGGAACGTGCATGCAGTGGAACTGATATCTAGATTTGGTAAGTCGTTGACACATACTATATGCTTTGATTTCACTGATTTGCGTCCCATGTTACCTGTTAATCACTCTTATTGTACCATCAGGCACATTGGAGAATCTGTTGCAGTCTGTTGATGAAATAAAGGAAGGACGATTAAAAGAGGTGAGTGAAGTGGCTCTGCATAGGCAAGCTAGTGCTTCTTTGACATGCGATGCCTAATTTTTCTCTCTTACTTATCTTTGCAACAGAGCCTAATAGCTAACGCAGATCAAGCCAAGCTAAGCAAGAAGTTGGTAGGGGTTTTTTCTTCTTCTTTGTCTTCTCTCATTCGTTTCAGCTTTTGAGTTTCATAATGTAGGGATGATGAGTTTTGTTCAAATGACAGGCGCTGTTACGGACTGATCTCCCCGATTACATGGTACCGTTTGAAACTAGTGATCTTGCTTTTAAGAAACCAGAGGTTAGTATGACTACAATATATTCAAAAGGGCTTACATTATCACATCTACTACAATATACTAATTGTAAAAAGAAAAAGAAAAGCAGAGAAAGAAGGAAAGAGAGATAAGTAACAGAGGGAATTGGTGATGTGTACAGGACAATGGGGAGAAATGGAGGAGCCTGTTAGTCGCGATTGGGGATTACGCAGAAGGATTTTCAGCGGATCCAGTAATCAGAAAAACTTTCAAGTTGTGGGAGAGTCTAGAAGCAAATTCATGATGATATTATGCATATTTTTTTCTTACGCTTTTGTTTTGTAGAATAGAGTAAGCTCAAGTTTAAGGGTAGACACTTGAAGTTGAACACTCCTTTTGTAAAGCACGCTTTTATTGAAACTAGCGAGAATGATGAAGTTGCTGCTAATTCGGAAGCAAAAGGGATTGTTGTAATACAATAACTGTGACCAACTTTAACAACCAAACGCCTTATGGAATTATCATGATCATAAGCACATTGGTCAGTTTTGTTAAACAAGATTGTCATCCTCGCCTCGACGAGTTTACGCCTTGAGAGCTATAGATTGTCATCCTTCTACCCGGCTACCATTGCTCTAGACATTATTCTACAAGGGGCAGTCAGTGTCACCAAAAGATCAATCAGCCATAACTTGGTCAATTTCGATTTTGAAACATTGCAATTAATAACCCACCAGGCACGAAGTAAAAAAAAAAAAAAACTCACAGTTTTTCGAAACAAAAGAGAGGGAAGGCCTTTGTACCATTCTCTCTCTCTCTCTCTCCCGTGGAAGGAGCTGAAATAAAAAAGAAAGCCGATTTGAATTGATAGGGTTGATTTTGAGACCCACACACACACAAGAGTTTCATCTTTATTTGCCACTCTTCTTCGAGCGCCAACACCAAACTTGTTCTAAATCTTTCCTGAAACCTGAAAAAACACAAGAAAAAAGAAGAAAACAAATAACTTGAGCTACTCTTTCTTCCACATTTTGGTCAAATCAGATTGAGCCAAGACTTTCCAAATGTAAGTAAAATTTGGTACCTATTTTTGTTTACTGATTCAAATCAATCCCTGAAAATCACAGCATCTGCTATCTCCATCAGCGGTTGCAGTGATTCCGGCGAGAATTTTCTGGCGAAGAAGTAATCTAAACTTGAATTGGATCTCCGCAGCGTGTGAATCAGGTGACGTGAAACATCGAAGGCAGCGTACGTGTGCGGGTGACCGTCGACGCTACCGGTCCAGTTGACACGTGTGAGCGTGAAGTGGGAACACCCTTTAGGGTCCTGGAGGGACAAGAGAGTCGGGAAATAGTGTTCTTCAGGGTAGCAAGATTCAGTGTCGAGGCATGGTAACCTGAACTTCCTCCACAGTTTTCTCTCCTTGATCACCATCACAGCGTGTCGTTTCTCCATAACGAAGAACTGAGATCCCACGCGGAAGTCTTCGTACCGGATCTCAGGGAGCATCGCGTCTTCGCCTCGTGCGCTGTATCGTTTCGGGAGGAAAGGCTCGTTGGAGAGGATCTCGATGAAGCTTGGGTTAGAGGAAGGGTCGGCGAAGAGGTGGTTGTGGATGTAAGACAAGGAATGGAGAGGGATGCAGTGCTGTGAGACGAGAGCGAAATAGAGGTTGTTTGGATCGTCCAGGATGGCTCGAGCTAGCAACCGCCGTTCCGCGGAGATTAGCGTCGGGGAGGCGCGTGCGGTTCTCTTGGCCGGGATGAATTTGGCGTTGATTGACGAATCGAGAAGCGGAGAGACGGCGGAGGATGGATCTGCGTGGATGTAAGCGTTGTATAGATCCTCGTGGCCTTGGAAGAAGCTTTCCCAGAGAGGCAGGAAGGTGAGATCGGAGTTTGTTAGGAAGAGAAAAGCGATCTTAGGGGGAGGAGCAGGGGAGAGGGAGATGAGACGGCGGTTGTTGTTGGAGGAAGAGAAGGAGGCGCGGTGGAAGAGGGAGAGGTCGTCGAGATCATCGGCGGCGGAAAGGAGGATGTGGCGGGAGGAAGAGAGAAGGATGTGAGGAGAGAGGAAGAATAGGAAGAAGAGAAGAGAAAGAGAGAGGAAGAGAGAAAGATAATAGACGAGAGTAGAGGAAGAGAACATCTCTCTGACACACACACGAGAATTTAGAAATTTCCTGAGGAAGAAGAAGACCACGATGAAGATGAAGATGAAGATGAAGAAGTGGATTGAATGAATTTCTGATGGATGAGACAATAAAAAGAGAAATATGACGTCAGCGAATGGGTACACGTGAAAAAATGTTAAAATAATTTTGGGAAATCACAAATTGTTGCGTGGACCTCTCTCTCTCTCTCTCTAAATAAATATATATATTGAGGAGAGTTGATACGTTTTTTTCAGCAACCAAATTTCGATTAATCTAATATTAGCATAGAGATAAGAGACATATAAGAAGAAACCTTTCGAAAAAGAAAAGCTTGACTTTTTTTGTTTTTTGTTTCTTATCCACTGAGTCATCATTTTATCTCACAAGTCATGTTGATTGTGTGTGAATAGAGAAAATGAGTTGGATAGATTTAGACTCAGATGCTGTGACTCACAGACTCAGATCCTGTGACTATCTGTGTGTCGGTTAAGCATACCCAAAATATCCCGAACCGAAAAACCAAATCAGAACTAAATTAGAAAGTATCAAACTGAATCGAATAGTTATAAATATGCGAATGTGTTTTTTATAAAATATTTTGGATATTCGAACTAAAATTCGAACCGGTACCCAAAATATACGAAAAATACAATTATATATTTAAAAATATTATATTATGTATTTTTAGTTTTGAAATAACTAAAATACTAAAAATTACAATTATAAACCGAATATATTACTTATGTTTAGATCGAAATAACCAAAATATTTAGTTATATTTGTCAAAATTAAATAATTTTTGTAAAATTTAACCGAATTTTATTTAAATTAGATGAGTCTCCGCGCTAACGCGCGGGTATTTTTATGTAAACAAATTTTGGTGCTTTTAAAAAAAACATTTCGTAACAAATGCAGATCTAGAGAGACATCATGCCTGCTGAATAGCTGATATTTCGATTACTATTACGAAGTCGTAACCCATTATATATATCCATTAAGACATATACATACGCTCCTATTATAAATCATGCAACATATGCTTATTCAAAGACATTTAAACCACAATATGAGCACATGCGTTGCAATAAAACACAAGATGTTACAACGAGATCGTGCCATGAATAGTTTGAGTAGCCATGAAACGAGCCGCCAGCATCTGAATCTTTACCATTCTCAGATTTGATAGACCATCACCAACGCTTGGCTACCAACACCACCCATCTGGCTCGACTGCAACAAATCGTGGTTCAACCCACCATGGGTTAGAGAACTCGCCAACATCGGATACGTGTAACCTCCTCCGGCTGCTGCTGCTAAAGCTGGATTCCCCAACATTCCGGTTACATAAACCAGATGGTATTGGTTTCCTAGCATGAACGGCGATGCAGCCATTCCACCACCGGTAAATATATGTTTCCCTTGCGCTTGATGTTGCTGTGACTGACCCTGATTAGCAATCGAACCTAATTAAACTCATCTTCACCGGACCCACTTGGTAATGCCCTTTTCCCGAGGACGCATGCCCCATTGAAGCAAGCTGGCATGTCGCCGTTCGATTAAGAATCCTCTTCTTCAGCTCCTTAGCGCCTCTCTTGCTCCTTTCCTCGTCCAAAGCCTTTAATCTTGGCCCTTGTAATTCAGGAGATTGAATCCGCGATCATTACTATTCCAAAACGAATCATCGCTGGAAGAGCCTTGTTTATATGTTATATATATTTTATAATTTGTGTTTAGTAAAATATGATTTAAAAAAAATTAGTTTAACGAATACAACCTAATTCGAGATAGAGGCCATTTGATGAATTTTTTTTATACTGTATAATTAATTAGTGTTCTCCAATTTTCATTTTTATTAAACTAAAATAAATATATAAAATAAAACAATGAGTTTATAATATAGTGATGAGCCCATGTATGTGTGTTTACAAATAAAACAGTTTGACTTTCATCTTCTTATAATCTATTTGCCTTCTTTTCTAGTGTTTGCATATTTCTCCCCCAAACTTCGAAACCATTCACTATGTGTTACCACCGTGTTCTGATGCGGCCATTGATTCATATCATTCTTTATCACCATCAAAGAGTCTTATGGCATAACAATTTTTTTTGAAAATTTTATGTGTAACGCTTCTAACGGTTCGAATAACTTCATAACTCATATAATTTATTTTGTGATTTATCATCATTCGTAGATAATATAGCTCACGTGCTGATGAATAAATGTTAAATGTCTTATCGGTGCTCTTTCCTCTTAGTCGTGTTTTTTATCCTAAATAAATATTTCATATGTTAGACTGTTTGCATACTAAAAAGTAGCCAAATTTCCGTCTTGTGCAGCCATAAAATAAAATCTATAAATAACATAATTAAAAGAATATGCATTTACAATTTAACATAACTTTGAATTTAGATAAAATTTGTTATATGAATAGAATATCAACCATTGAGTGAGTATTTTTGGTATTTCTTCATTTGCATTGAGAATGAATTATCTTTTTTAGTTTAAAATAACGATTAAATTATACAAAAAATGAGAAGATACACCTAAAATGAATAGAATAGCAACCATTGAGTGAGTATTTATATTTTTTTCTTTATATATATTAAATGTTTTAAGTTAATTTTGTCTTCTTGTTTTTCGTAAATACATTTTAGATATATGAATAGCATGAATTTAGACTTTTTTTAGTTATTTATTTTTACTTTAAAATACAATGAATTTGTAAATAATTGTGTAAAAACGTAATTATTGTAAATAAGTTCTTTAACAAAAAATTATTGTAAATAAGTTCTTTAACAAAAAATTATTGTTAGTAAGTTGAAAAGGTTTTTATATATTTTTGAATTAAATAGAAGTTAGAAGGTTTATAAAGTTATTATGGGTTTTTTAATTTTGTATTTATTGAGAAATAAAAAATAAAAAAATTTCAACCAATGAGAGGAGGACAAGTGTCAAAGTTGGAGAGACTCCCTTTTCTCTTTATAAGGTAGATTAAACAATTTTTTTATATAGTTTTTTCGAGAATTAAAATAAATTCAAAGTATCTGTAATCCGACCCGAACGAAGCCGAACCCGATCTAAAAAAGGAAATACCCGAATAAATTCTAAAATTTGAATATTTGGAACCTAAAAAACCCGAACCGAACCGATACCCGAATGACCATGCCTTCAATGTGTGTGTGTGTAAGATTAGATCTATTGATCTATCCACACATTTTTTTTTTTGTCAAATCATTTTGTCCTCATCCTATAAAAAAATCAGATATTTTATTTTTGGCTCACTTTTGATTTCCCAAAACAAAAACTTTCTTCAATTATTCTATTCATCTTCTCATGGCGGCTCTCTCCACCTTCTACCACCCACTCTGCACACACCACAACCACCCTACAACGAGACAAGCCCCAAGCAGACACGGCGTTAGATCTCTGACTGTGATGTCTTGTCGGAAGCAGAAATTACCGGAAGAGAGCCAAGGAGTGATCCAGAGAACATTTACAAGGTTGATTTCAGATGCTGAGAAGATTGGGAAGAATCTGAAGCCAGAGAAGAAAGGAGACATGAAGGATTTGATGCTTATGAGTCTCTCTTTTGCAGTTTATGTTTATATCTCTCAACTAATGGTCTGTGCTTACTTCGCCTGGACCCATGTCAGCCTCCCCAATCCCTCATGGTAGTTTTACCTAAGATAGCTTCTTCTACCCCAATTCTTAATTGGGTTTTGTAAATTCTTCACAAGCCATTCATAAGATTAAGAGATTTCATGTCTCTCCAAGTCATTGCAACATAGAAGAAGAATTCAGAGTTGAACTTTTAATTTGGTCTTTTATAGTTAAATTTCTTCAAACTTCATTCATACCTTAATCTGCTTTAACTCTGTGACGTCGAAAAATCCGGCTGAAAAGGGAAACCAACCATTGCCATAACATTATCAACCAGTTACGGCTCTTTGCCTTGTCACCACTTTCTTCTCTCCCTCCAAATATTCCTTTGTACATCTCTTTTTGCTTTTGGTAAACAGCTTTCTCTTGCTCTGCAATTGCTCGTAGCTCCCTTCTAATCGCATTGTCATCAGGAGCATACTTTTGAGCTTTTCGAAAATCATCACGAGCTGAATCCATCTGTCCTAGCTCTGCCTTCGCCTTCCCTCTTCTGAACAGCGCTTTTGGGTTTTTCTCTTCTTCTGTCAACACCTGACAAGTTTTACAGCTCGATTAGATTTTGAGAAACCGATTACGAAAAATAATGATCTCTTCCGTTGAATGCTTTGATGGGTCTCACAATGTTGCAGTGACCAATTGCTTCATCGTATCGTTTCAACTTGATCAAGCACGCTGCCATGTTTAAGTGGCATGGGTTCTTAACTGCCAAAGCCATATCCTGGTACTTCCCATACAGTTGAAACATAAAATCGTCCCCCATGTATGCAATGGCCTGAGACAGCAAAACCATAACTTATCAACAGACGAAAGGAGACACAAGAGCCTTGAGAAGACTCGCTCAGTATGCCTGAAAACCAAAACTTTGACCGTAATTGTTAGAAAGAGAGAAAGATCCGTAACCATTTCATACTGTTGCATGGCCTCCTCCAGTTTCTCCTCCTTAAACAGAGAATTCCCATCCATTTTCCTTCTGTCCGCTGCACCAATCCTTTCCTCCACAGTCATATCACTGCGAGCCTTTCCCTGTACAATCCATCCTCTAAGTCAGCTGTAAGCAAAGACCTTGGGATAAAACGTGGTTGTGGAGTCGTCAGGGTAAGGATACACTACTGGTAATATTAAAGATAAAAACTTGCCTCCTTTGTTTCATCGAATCCAATAACTTCAACCTCATATAACAAGTCTGCCATAGGAGGAACATTTGGAAAAGAAAAGTTTCCCTCTTTCCCATATCCCAATTCCCAGCCAATATGCAAGAGCGCACGTTCACCAGACTTCATGTTAGAAACACCGATGGCCAAACCGGCCATTTCTTTTTTCTCTGTCTCACAGACAACATCTCACTCCTTAGTGCACAATCTCACTTAAAATGTTGTATAGTAACATTATTAACATAGCTTTGAAGCAAAAGCAAAGGCAACTCAATTTCTTTCCTCCCAAATATCCTTTTCATTAGGTTCACATGAAACGCAAGCAGATTCAGCAATCTATTAATGATGATGCATCCAACAAGAGGTAGGAGTAGTGTACATAATGGATAGCGGCATACCTTTTCCTAGAACCAATTCGATAGGTTGCTGCTCTTGCCATGTATCCTCAAATTTATGCTGCGTGTGTTTGGTCCATGCCCTATAGTGCACTGTGACCCAAAATGAAATTGGTCAGATAGAGAAAATCAAACAAATGGATAATCTTGTAGAAGATTTTCTCAAGGAAACGTTGGATTAACTGTTCGCCACTAACCATCACACCCAGAGGAAACATTTCAAAATAATTTCTTTTATCAACAGCCACCAGTTAACCAAACTTATACCACATTTCAACCCTCTTCCAGGTGAACAACCCTCTTATAGCACGATAATTTTCATATCAATGATAACTAACAAAATTTCTGAACTCAGTCAAGAGAGTCCACCACAAAGGGAAGATAAACCAGGAAGAATAAGTGCAGTAAGCCCAAAAGTGTAGAAATGGAACTTAGAGCATCTTGATCAACAGAGAGCTAAGGGTACTTACAAAAGCATGTCGAGTACTTGGATGGTTTAGAACCGTGACCTTCCTTTATGATCTGCTTACTGACTTTCTCATCCAGGACCTCCACTTCACTATCAACTTTAGGGGGAACACTACCGTCTTGAGAAGACTCACCATGCACAACGGCGCTACCTTCAGTAACTATCTCGTTCTCTTGGTCTTGAGCCAAATGATAGAGTAGGAAAACATAGTAGTCATAAGTTATTTTCTCCAGCAGATCACAATATGATGAAGAATAAAGCAGTCCACTTAATTTCATATGCAGTTTGCTTTACACAATTGTCTTAAGAAAAGCCGTCCACTCTAAACAAATCATCTAGTTGAGAATATGGGGACAGAAACTTTCAAGAAACAAAAAGACGCAAATGGACATATATTTTCAGGCTAGCAGCTTCTGAAATCAAACAAGTTGAGAGAGGGAATTAATGGCAGCAGCAATGAGAGACAATATATTTACCATGAGTTTGACTTTGCTGCTCCAGAGATTCATCCATTATTTCCAATTCGATCCTGCAGTATATGAATTGATTATACAAGAGCCCTGTTAACTAAACTATTTCATGATCCCCAGTGATATTCCCCAGAATTTGAACTACACATATTATACGCTCAATTCCCAGAAACTATTGGAGTATATAAGAGTTCCAGCATCGAACAAATCGGACCAGCAAGACTCAGTGACAAAATCCCGTAAAAACATGTTCGAAGCCAGCTAATGGAAGCGTTTCACTCAAATCAAAATCAAGCGGTGGTTTCGTCAAACATAGCCGAAAATCAAAGAAAGAAAGAGTCGTGGATTTAGAGGAGAGGAGAGTGAGCTTACAGAGTAGGAGAAGAGGAAGCTCAGGGGGAAGTGTGATTCGTCGTCGTCTTCGAAGTCGATCGAGAGATCTACTAACTAGTCTTAGAGACGGACCATCGTCTGCTTTACCACTCTCCTCAAAATTTAATCACAAATCTCTCTTTAGTGAAATTTTGATTTTACCCTTAACAAAAAGTTGTGAATATTAAATAGAATTGAATTGGTAAGAGGACAACAAAATGCACGGAAGCTCAGTGGTTGCGAGCTCCACGCGCGTCACCTGCGTAAAATTTTCATCGTTTAAAAGTTTATTTCATTTAAAAAAACTCAAGAATATTTTCGTCGTTTCACTCAGATAAAAGGGTATTGTGATTAAATTAGGATAGTAATGGTTAAAAATTTCTACATAATATTATTTGGGGTGATAATCCCTTAGAGACGGATGGTTTTTTTTATTTTGGTTAAGTAAAATGTCAGTAAAGACCTTCAACTTTTAGCTCAAGTCAAAACAGACCTTCTAGAAAGACAAATATGTCATTTGACCCCTGAGCTATTTTAACGGGAGTAGTTTAACGACGTTATGGCGTTACGGAGATAACGGAAGATTTACTCAGGAAAGAAATGGGGCCAACGTTTTGTTTATTTTTTAAGTTTGGCTTTGACTTTTCCAAACGTTGACGTTTTCGCACGGATCCATTTTTCCTGATGCGTACCACGGCAATCAGAAATAGACATCTCAAATTAATACTGAAAATTAACATGAGTAATAAGACATTTTACGTTTGATTTTATATAAGAAATACTATATTGTTGAATCTGGTTCACACAAATTATATTAAAAACAATTGGGATCGGGAAATCTAGTTTATTAGCAATCTCGGCGAAGTACAAGAGTTTATGTAATCGAAAAGAAAGAACTAAAAAACTAAGCCGGAATTGTCGGAGCTAGACCTTTTAGGTGTTTACGGGAAAATTGTGATGTCGTGCGAATGAGGTGATCCTCGATATTTATAGGGCTTTGAGACGGTAAGATCACCTTATTTTTCGGAAGTCGAAATAAAAGAAATCTTCATTTATTCTCGGAATCTATCTGAAAATCTTCCTTATTCCTCGGAGATCAAAGTAAGAAAATCTTCCTTACTATTCGAGGGCTGGCGCCGACTAAAGTTAGTCAGGCTTAAACGGGCCTAGAGGCGGACTGGTGGGTCGAGGCGCGTTTGAGCAAGTATCAAACCGTGGTCGGCCGAATTCGATCGGGATTAGCTTGTTAGTGGGCCGAGGTGGGCCTTAACCGAATATGGAGACCAGAGCCGAGGTGGGCCAAAAAGGTTTATCCGAGTTAACGCAAGTCAACATGTGGAGTTGTCCGGTTTAGAATATTTTTAATTAATTATTAGAACATCTCCGATAGTTGTCTCCATATTTCACTCTAATAATAGAGAAGAGTATCCTTTCTAAAACAAAAAACAAAAAACAAAAATAGAGGAGATGTTTATTCCAATGGTTACCTCAATATTTCACTCCAGAAATGAATAATACAAATATATCATATTTTTAGTATTATTTGCTGACAATATCTTTACTTATAAAAATTTACAAACTCTTCTATTTTATTTTATTTGTTAACATAATCATATTTTAAAAATTATATTTATAGTTAAATTTTATTACACCACACAAAATTAAAAACAAACAACTAATACATTTTTGTTCAAGCATTAATTAACACGTTTCAAAGTGAAAAATTAGCTTCTTTTTGTTTTTGTTTTTGATTTGTCTATATGGAGACTTCAAAACTTAAATTTCATACAAAGTTTTATTTCAAAACTAAAATTCCAAAAAAAATTCAAAATATTTGTGCATACGTTCAAGCTGAACAAACACGAATCTTTAATTTTTGGTACTAATTATGAATTTAAATTGTATTGATTGTTATCTCGTTGTGTTTCTTGTTATTTAGTATATGTCGTTGTTATATTTTAAAATTTCAAATGATTATATTACTAGTTATTGTTAATATAGTTTTAATTAAGTATAATATTGTTTGTTATTTCATTGTTTATGTATAAAATGAAAATATATGAATTTTTTTTGGAAAAATACTGTTTATTTTTCTATTTTCAGAATATAATATAAAGTACCATTAAAGATGATTTTACTCTAAAAATAGAATTTATAGGCAAGAATAGAGTACATTGGAGATACTCCTAAAGTATTTGACGCTTGCGTGCACTTGTCTTATTTGTTTCATCGACTAGAATGTTGAAAATGATGAATGGTGGTGAATAATGGGGAAGAGAAGGAACATGAATGAAGGGATCCACAAGTGTCTCCGTCAATTTCTGAGTAAATACAATCACATCCTCCCATTCTCAAACCCCTAAACCAAATTGTAGAATGAAAAGACAAAAGTAAAGAAAAACATAACAAATCGAAAAAGCTTTCTTCCTCACCAAGAAACAATAATCCACGCTACTATACGAACAACTAAAACAACTACGAAGAGAGAATGAATACAACTACAACAAAAAACGTATGCGGAGACAAATGGTACCTTAACCTAGACAAGCCTGAAGAGGCTTTGAAGTTTCTTGGATTCATCGCCATTTTCGTCATCCGGACTCTCCTACATCATGTCATGAAGCCTCTGGGCCAACCTTACCTAACCACCGACTTTGCTGTATGTCAATCTCTTCTCCTTCTTCTTAAAATTCTTCTTTGATTTTCAAAATTAACTTAACTTGTTGTATTCATCAGATAGGGCTGATTCTAGGTAATCTTCCCAAGTTTCGAGAGGCATTCTCGGGGTCTTACTCTGTTACACTCAACAACATAATCGAATTCGGAATGATCTGCCATATGTTCGTGATGGGTCTAGAGATGAATCCAAGCGTCCTTCTCAGGCCGCCAACCAAAGACGCATTCGTAGCATACACAAGCATGTTCACAACCTTTGTCCTCGCCTTCGTCACAACTCCTTTCCTCCATTATACCAAAACCGCTCCTTTCATTTTCTCCCTCGCTCTCTCCCTCATGGCCTCAAGCACCGGTTCACCTATCCTCACCCGCGTCATCTCCAATCTCAAAATCAGAAAATCTGATCTTGGCAAGCTCGCATCATCCGCAGGTGTCCACACCGATATGATCTCAACCTTGTTTTATTGCTTCGGATTCATTTTCTTCCCTACAGAAAAGCCTCTCCCTCGTCCTCTCCACAGATTCTTCAGAGCCCTCCTCATGTTTTGCCTCTTCCTCGCTCAAGTCACTTTCACTTCCATTGTATCCCCAATATTTCTTAATTGGGTCAACAACGAGAACCCTGAAGGCAAACCACTCAAAGGGTCTCACCTCGTTATGTCCCTCGCATTTGTCGTCTTGATCTGCAGTTTCCCAACTTGGCCACCTGAATCAATGTACAACCCAATCCTCAGCGCCTTCACGGCTGGTCTCTTCCTTCCGAATCAAGGAAGAATGTCGAAATGGATCATCAACAAAATCAATTACTTGCTCAGCACGGTCTTCTATCCTATCTTCTTCTTCTGGGTTGGATTCATAATCCACATGAGAAACTTCGACATCGGAGATAAAATGGCGTGGGCGAGGTTCTTTGCTCTTCTTGGGACTGTCATAATCGGAAAAATCACCGGAACGGTCTTGTGTGGTGTACTGCTCGGATATCATGTCCCGGAAACCGCATCCCTTGGACTGCTTTTGACCACTAAAGGTCATTTTCATGTCTACTTGGCGGCTTTAGCCATTCGGGTAATACATGAAGCTTTCTCCTTTCTTTTCTACTTATCTTGACAACAATATCTTTTAACCTTTTTGGTTCGATGGAAATTGCAGACAAATAGGGTGAAAAATACGACCGGTGCAATGATCATTTTCGTCATTGTCCTCACAGTGGTCTACTCTCCATTCGTGGTCATGGACATTATCAAACGAGCCAGAAAGCGAGTGCCTGTACACATCATGGCGCTTCAGTGGCTCGATCCAACAGCTGAGCTTAGAATCTTGATCGGTCTCCATGGTCCCCATAATATCGGTTCTACGCTCAACCTTATGGAGATCTGCCATGGAGGACGTGAGCCAGGGTCCATATTCTACGCAACTGATATGGTGGAGCTGACTGATGAGATTGCTGCCACACTGAAAAAGGGCGGAGGAGCAGGTCAGAGTAATGATTCAGTGACGGTAACAGACAGGTCGGTGACAGAGATGCGGGAGAGTATAACCGCGGCTGTAAATGGGTACGGGGAGCTCCGCAATGGGCAAGGTGTGACAGTGCGGCGGATGCTAGCATTGTCAACGTTTATGACCATGGCACACGACGTCTGCGGTTTGGCTGATGAACTTATGGTTTCCATTATAATTCTACCGTTCCATAAACGTAGAAATCCTGATGGCACTCTTGACTCGGGCCATGCCGGGTTCCGTCATGTGAACCGCAAGGTAATCGTTTTCATCCAATTACTATTCCGTTGCTCTCCTTTCTAGTCACTGAAGAATCAGAGATGATTTCGCTTTTGCGTGTGCAGATTCTGAAGAACGCACCGTGTTCAATAGGAATTCTCGTGGATAGGTCGTTCGGGCAAACAGAAGAGGCATGGAGACCAGGAGCGTCCATGGACATTGCTATTATATTCATAGGTGGTAGAGACGACCGAGAGGCACTGGCCTTTGCTGCACAAGTGGCTCGACACCCTGCTGTGAAGTTAAACGTGATACGTTTCTTGGAAGACAAGAGCTCTCAGAACGCACAAAAACGCAGCAGCATACTGAACAGATCGAGTGTGGTAGAGCAAGAGGAGGAAATGAAGCTTGATGATGAGTGTTTTGCTGAGTTCTACGAAAGATATATAGCTGGAGGAGGAAGAGTGTCTTACATGGAGAAGCATCTCACAAACTCTTCAGAGACTTTCACAGCACTTAAATCACTGGATGGAGAGTACGGGCTGGTGATTGTTGGAAGAGGAGGAGGAAGGGCGAGTAGCGGGTTAACCACTGGCCTCAATGACTGGCAGCAATGTCCAGAGCTTGGTCCCATAGGCGATGTTCTTTCTGGCTCAGATTTCTCCCACAACACATCGATGTTGATTATTCAGCAGCAGCGTACAAGAGGTCAGCTAGAAGGGCTTCACGATGATTTCACCATCCTGTGAATATCTGTTCAAATGCACTAACTTAGTAGCTTGGAAGAGTAGTAGCTTCAAGGTCACAGCTCTTAAAAAGACTTTGTACAATAGTTCAAATATGAAAAGTTTTTCGTAGATAAAATGGTAAAAAGACAAGGTACTTCTTAGCAGCCGGAAATGGTGTCCGAAACATAGAGTTAAAACAAATTACAGGAAAATTTGTTTCTAATTTATACAAGCAACAAGCTCATTATAAGTCTTCTGGTTGGTGCTTAGATGAGGACAATGTAAAACGTTTTCCAAAGTGCTGATGGGGAACTCTGAGCTCCTTAGTACTGAGTAGAAAACTTGGCCACCTCTGCCTGAAAACACAGAAGGGCAGAAGGGTAAAGCGTAAGGCCAGTTGTATATCAATAGCATTTGATATTCGTCTAGCAAAACTAACAACAACTTGGTTATAAACAGATAATCCTAGAGAAAGAGACTAGGATTAAAGAAACAGATAATCCTACTCTCTCTACCAAGTGGGTTTCATACAATAAAATCTGATCAGGACTCCGGAGAGAGAGAGACTCTTTGGTACCTCAAATTGGCTCTTCAGATAGTCAAGCTCCTTGTCCAGGTCATTGATGGCCTGATTGTACGCTTGCATCGGGGAAGACTGACTTGTAGTGTGAATCTACAAACAGAGCCAATTTTACACTTAGAATGACAACATGCAAGATATTTCAATGAGTTCTTAATCCAGGCCAAACCGTTCACACAAGGAGCTTAAACCAAAAAAATCTTTGCGTTTTCCAGAAAAACTGACACGTTTGAAGTTCTTAAACCAATAGTTAGATCCTAAGGTCAATCAATGAAGTGAGAAAACGCAGAGGACCGTAGTGTTCCTTCCAGTTCAAAGCAATTCCAGTTGAAGAAAATTTAACTTACCCTGACTATGATTTTGTACTTGAGAGGATGAGGCAGTTGGTATCCAGCGAACAAAACATTTTCGTCGCGATGAAGTTGCCTAATCAAAAAAAAAAAAAAACTTAGGGATTTCTTCAGGAAAAAAAGAAGTGTAAAATTCAACTAAAGGAGACAATCGTACATGCGGACGATGTTTCCAATGGTATGGTCTTCTCTCTCAATCGTGAAGGAAGCAGCATTGATGATCTTCGTGTCCCTATCATAAGCAACCCTAGAAGAACATAGGAAAAATCGAGAGGGTTTAGCACAATCATAATTACAGAAAGATGAAGATTAGAGTACGCTTTAGAGTGCAAAAAACGTCAATACTTTTTGGTGCCTTCCGGGACGACGAATCGTTCGTATCGGTCGGGGGCATTCATGGCTGATCGGAGATCTTAGCTTCTTCGGAATCTTCCGCCGCCGTGGGTTCTTCAGCTTCTGGCGAATGAATTGAAATCTTTGAAAACCAAGCCTTTGTAAGCCACGGCGTCGTTTCGTCTATGTGCGTAAAAAAAAAGAAAAAAAAATCAAAATTTGGTAATGTAATGTATATCCACGTGTTCTTTGCTTATTGGTTTATAGCCTTTGTCTCGGATCGAAGTGATAACCCTCAAAACTCTTAAAAGTATTTCAGTTTAGGACCTTAGGTTTTGCTATTTACACAAAAAGCGCAGTGATTTCATTGGGGAGAGACCTAACGAAATTCATTTTTTCAGGAAAAAAAAGAAGTCAGATCCCTAAAAATCGAACCCGAAAGCGTAAAACTTGAAAACCGACTATGGCCTTTCACGTAGCTTGTCCAATTACATGGTATTTTTTTCTCAAAACTCTTTTTTTTTTGGCGCCTCGTGAGGCTTCTTCTAGCCTCTTGGCTTGTTGTTTTACTTATCGAGTTGTTACAATCGCTTTTTTTGGGGTTTTCTTCTTTCTTTCTTCCGCAGCCGGAAAATTTGCTTCTGCTTGTTGGGGTTTCCTCGGAATCTTCTTGGCAAGGAAGTCAAGGATGCGTTCCTCAACGAGATCCATTCTCTCCAAGACTTCTTGCGAGACCCTTGGGATGCTGCTGTTTCCACGGAAGGTACCGTTCAGATCCATGTGCCTAAGCTCGCTTTCTTCGATACTGGTCCTCGCATTGCGGCTAGAGATGTTGCTGGTGTCGGTGATGATTCCGCTATGGAGGTTGCTGCATCATCGATTTTTAGACAAGGCAAACGCACGGTGGTGCTGAAGAAGCCAGTTGAGGATCATGATGCAATTCCTGCTTCTGGCGACTTACCGGTGCGATTCCTGCTTCCGAAACTTGTTTGTGTGGTTACTACTGCTATGTCAATCGAATTGAACGACTTTGTTTGTAGAAAATTGTTTAGTTCTCTCAGATAGGCTAGACTTGCTAGTTGCCTTGGTTTGATGGTGCAGTGAGACGGTATCTATGACACCGTGTATTGAGTAATGTTGATAATCTGTTTCTTGAGTATGTGTGTATTGGTGCTGTCCTGCCCTTTTAGGTTCTGTTAGCCATGATATTCCGGGATTTGTGTGAACTTCTTTTGATTTTTTTGGAAGACCAGAATGTTTATTGTCTTCGAGAAACTAATTCAAATACCATAGCTTGTTTCAATGTTATTTCTTCCTCTATGCAGGTTTCTGTCAAAGAGCTTAATGGAGAAGATCATGATCATCACAGTGCAAGTATTACGTGTCACATGTGCTACATGGTTGAAGTTGGGAGGAGTGAGAGAGCAAAGATGCTTTCTTGCAAGTGTTGTGGCAAGAAGTATCATAGAAACTGCTTGAAGCCTTGGGCTCAACATAGAGGTATCGTTTCTTAGGAATGTGATGCTTATGATTCTTCTGCCTAGATTCTTATAGCGGTTTTTGCTAGCAGATTTATTTAATTGGAGCTCTTGGGCTTGCCCCTCTTGCCGAACCTGTGAGGTTAGTTTGGACACAACTCTTTGCTGAATGACTAATCCTGCGCTTTTACTATTCCTTCTCTTTTCATGTTGGGCTACAATGAATTTTCCTCATGAAAGTATCTGTTATTTCCCAAAATGATGTCATGAGATATTGATTTTGAACATTTTTATTTAAATAGTTCGACTGCCTCTGGACCGAATCAGTAGGTTATTTAACCTGTAAGTTCTTTTGATTATGTTTCCTTCAGGCCTGTGGAACTTCAGGGGATCCGAAGAAGTTGATGTTCTGCAAAAGATGTGATGATGCATATCATTGTGATTGCCAACAACCTCGGCACAAGGTATAGTATTTGTTGCTTCTATACAAGGTTCTCATCTTGTCTTTTGCAATTTGCAAATTGATTAAATTTCATCCCTGGATGTTACAGAGTGTTAGTTCTGGACCCTATCTGTGTCCTAAACACACCAAATGTTACAGCTGTGGGTCTAAGGTCCCTGGGAATGGCCAGAGCTTACGGTATTCAAGTCTTTTGCTTTGTGATGTATACTTTAAATTGATTCATTTAAGGTGCACTATATCTCTTATCGTTCCTTTAAACTTGCAGGTGGTTTTTGGGGCATACTTGTTGTGATGCGTGTGGAAGGCTGTTTGTTAAGGGAAATTATTGTCCTGTATGTTTGAAGGTATATCTTGCACTCTTTCTGTTGTTGACAGTGAAACGTGTGCTCTGTTTCCCCGCTTCATATTTGGTCATAGTTAAAAGTTTGAGGTTTATGTATGTTACAGTTGTTACCCTATACTATCAGACATCTGTATTGCAAAGGCAGTTAAATGCAACATTTTTTGTATTCTTTGTCTCGCTTTGAATCGAATTAACCAACTTATTTTGCTTTCATGATGTAGGTTTACAGGGACTCAGAATCAACACCAATGGTATGTTGCGACTTTTGCCAGCGCTGGGTTCATTGCATGTGTGATGGAATCAGGTGCATATCGTTAAATTTATTTCATATAACCAATTGTACTTCTCTGTCCTGTAAGAGTGTTTCCCAAGTCTGTATCCAACTAAAACTTTGCAAAAAAATATTGCAGCGATGAGAAATATCTGCAGTTTCAAGTGGATGGGAATCTTCAATACAAGTGTTCTACATGTCGTGGAGAATGCTACCAGGTGTGTTTCATGGGTCCTCAGTCTTTTATATTTGTTTGTTGTCTTATATCTCTTCTAAGGCTAGTGGATTGCTGTGAATGACAATTTAGTGATCCCATTTTGTCTCTCTGATTTGTGTTTATGATGCTAGGTCAAGGATCTTGAGGATGCAGTACAGGAAATTTGGAAGCGAAAAGATATTGATGATAAAGAGCTAATTGCAAGCCTGAGAGCTAGTGCACGAGCCGTTGGGCAAACTGGCGGTGCCCCAATTATCAATGAGCCTGGTTCTGTAGAAAGAAAAGTTGCTGAAAAAGTTATGGTCAGTGGTGATGAAGAGAAGCCATTGAGAGTTCTCAGGATAAAAAGTAGCAGGCCTCAAGATTCAGATGGTGAGAAATTCGGAAAACACATAACAGAGCTGAACACTGTGAAGGCGAAAAAATTGGTGATAAGTATAGGCCCTCGAAAGCCGGGGGTTACAAACCCTATGAGCTGTGATGTATCAAAGCTTGGCTCCAAATCCAATGGTATGTGTAGTGTAAGTTTTTGGCATTGTCAGATGTATGAGACGAACACACACTACAATTTAACCCTTCTTACCCAAAAGAAAAAAAAACACTCTACAATTTACGTTAAAGAGTTTATTTGAAATTTGTTTGTTCTTTTTTGTTTAATATACTACGACATCAACATAACAAAAGAAGCTTTGGTAATTTCAGGAAAGCATGGGAATATACAATCAGAAGAAACGGCTTCCCGAGAACAGCACCGAAGCTTGTTGGGAAAGAGGAAGGAAGAAACGAGAGGGTTTCATGATGAAGTAGCCACTTCGAAGGGGGAGGGTGGATTTATAGGGAGACACTCAGAGGGCAGAGGAGATTTACATGGTGGCCCACATGAGTTGCAGAAAGATTCAAGACGACTGCTGAAAGTTAAAATAAAAAAGCATAATCCGGAGAGCCAAGATGGTGAAGCCAGTAGCGTTGTTGATGAAAGAAGTAAGTCTAGTAAAGGACATAGGTCTAAGAGGAAAAGAGCATCACCTCCAGCTGAAAAATCAGCGTTTAATGAAGATGAAGATGTGTCACTGTCACGTGAAGACTGTTTGTTAGACGAAATGCTTGATGCTAGTTGGATTCTGAAGAAGTTGGGGAAGGACGCAAAAGGAAAAAAGGTTCAAATACACGAGGCCTCAGATAATTCATGGTAAATGGGGATTTTTTGTTTTTGGCTTTGAACGTATTACTTAATAATCTAGTCCATTTATAACAATTGAGTGGAAAAAAAAACAGGGAGAAAGGAGTGGTAAGTGAAGTAGGAGGAGGCACATCGAAGTTGATGGTGACGCTTGAGAATGGAAAAGTGAAGACGGTCGAGCTCGGGAAGCAAGGGGTTCGATTTGTTCCTCAGAAGCAAAAGAGGACGAGGACGTGAGGGCTATTCTTGAGTATTATCCGCATTTGGAACTACATGTGAGCTTCTATACCATTTTAGATCCTGTATGTAAAAATATACAATTTGAAACGACATTAGCTTCTTCTTTTTTTATTAACTTCTTATTTGCCTGTCAAAAACAAAAAAACAAAAAATACAAAGAAGACGGTTTTACCAGCTGAGGGAAATAAGAGATTTAAGAATTTTGAATTGATCAAAACTCAAAACCAAGTCGAAATCTATATCCCGTTGTAACTTTTGTAATGCTATGGGTTTCAAATTGTACAGTTCAACACCAAAGTCAACCCAAACACAAGATGCTATTTGGAGATTGCCACGCGTTTACCAACACTAGGAGGACCCCTACGGATAAGAGTCACAACTTTACAATAGTTTTTGAAACGACAATATAGAGTATGGTAATAAATATTTCGAATAACTCTCAGTTTTATAGTGTCGGTCCAAACATAAGTATAGGAGTAGCTACTAGAAATGGTAGGAATCATATGATAGCTAACATAAAGTTAAAATTGGAGCTGTAAAAAGAGTGTAACATGTGATCTTCTTATCTCTTCTATTAATCAATCATCTTACGCTATTTCGTTTTTGCTAGTAAATAATATAACCCACCAAAAAAAAGTTGCGATCTGAAACCAAAAACTAAAAATAAATGTTGCAGCTGTTTTTCACGATAGCGTTCTCGGCGGCGCCGTTAACGCTGTACATACCGCCGGTCAGATGTTTGACGGTGTTCGTGGAGACGATGGAGGAGATGGGAACGGAAGGTAGTGTTTATAGCCGGAGACTCTTTCCTCGCGCGAGAATTGCTTGGTCTAGGCTTCTCGATTGCTTCTTCTCCTCTTCTCGCCGTCCCTCTTAATTGTTCGTCTTCTTCTTACCCCTTCTCTCTCTCTCTCTCTCTCTGTACATATTACATATCTATCTCATGTTTCCTCAATTCTCTCTTTCTTGTGTTGATCACGTACGTATGTGCTTTCGATTTGGGATAATTCGAGATCGATGATTTAGGTTCCTTTTTGTTGTTGTTGTTGTTGATCTTAATAATCAGATCTGAATAATCCTCTTTTTGTTCTCTATCTCTCTTTATTTAAACAGGTTTTATTGTATGTAAAAGTGAGATTGATACAAAATTGCTCAGAATTAACAAAAGAATGAATCAATCAAGAATTGGTGAAGATTAAAAGGGGGTTTAGTTGGCCATTGTGCAAGGCTTTAAGAACCAGAGAACGTCCAAGCCACTCTTTCTCTTCTTCTCTTCTTCTTCTTCTGCTTCCTCCTCCTCCTTTCTCTTCGTGGTGAATTCTTCAACCATTCCCTTTTCCTGTGTACACGCCAATAAAAAAACAAAAACCAAATTTGTTCTTTCTCTATTGATGTTTGACTAAAAGGGTCTTTCTCTAGTCTTTTGATTTCAGACTTTAAAAAGAAGAGCTATGTGAGAATTCGTACCGTAGTTTTGGCCCTCATGGCCTTCAAAGAAGCTGTCCGATTCTCTGAGAAACATTGAGGAGATGGTGGGTTTGTTCTGATTTGCAGCAACCGTTCGTGTCCTTTGTTCTTGACATTCTCCAGTTTTAGAGGGATTGGGATGTTCTCCAGTTTTAGAGGGATTGGGATGTTCTCCAGTTTTAGAGGGATTGGGATGTTCTCTGCGTCATCCACTCTCCTACAAAATCCTCACAGAATCCCAAATTTAGTACCTTAGTTACTAAAACAAACTCATGAAAGCTTATGCATATCATCATCATAGGCTTGACTGTATTGCAGCACATGTTAAGAAAGTTAGCAGCAAAACTTACTTCTTTCTTCTACACTCCTCTCCTTTGATCTTTACAGTCTCCACACTAAGAGAGACAGGAATATTCTCAGAATCATCCACTCTCCTGCAAATCCTCTCATTACAACTCCCAACGGTACTAACTAAACTCACTTGGCAAATAAACAAAATTTTCACAAAGAAGCAAAAACTTACTTCTTTCTTCTACGGTTCTCTTTAAAGGCGCTTCCTTTATTATCCGTGGATTCGTGGACCTTGTCTATGCTTACTTGGAGCAATGGCTTTCTTTCCTTTTTCAGTTCCAAGTCATGAACAGAGTAAGGCTGATTTATTATTACACCCACTTGATGACTCTCCTTCAGTTGAGACTTGCCAATATCTTCTCTCTCAGTTACCCTCGTGGCCAATCTCTTCAACTCATAGCAGAACTCTGAGATATGGCCTAGTATGTCTCTCCCTGAAAACAGGTTTCTAGCTGATTGTGTGCTCTTTAGTCTCGGTGCTTCTTTATTCATCTTCTTGACCGAAGTTGATTTAAGTGCTGCTCGCCATGATTTAGCTTGTTGGCTTGGAGGCGTTGCTAGGTTTGGATTCTGATTTTCACTGTCTTGGTTGTTTGAAGTAGAAGGTGATAAAGCATGTCCCCTCCTTCTACAAGTCAATGGAACATAAAGCATTCAAAGGCCATAGCAAAACATTGTGGTTGCAGATATCAATCAAGAAGAGGAAATTAAAGAAGGTACCTCTGATTCTGCTCCGTAACTCCTAGAATCTCATTCGTATCCCTCACAGTTGGATACTTGGAAACAGAAACACGAAACATAAAATTTAACAATCCGGCTTGTTGAGGAAACAAGAAAATAAAGAAGGAGAAGCAAACCTTGGAAGAAGCAATAGGCGTTAGGAGGAAATCCTCAGGTCTCTTGGGATGATTACAGTCTTGAATAGAAATGAAGCCAGAATCAGTAAAGAACATCAAAGAGATGCATAGGGAGAAAGAGAGAGAGATTGTTACCAGGTTTGCAGAACCATGCATCATCGTCAATGGAGTCTAAATGGTTTGGGGCCAAGAAATCAAACCATTTGGGAGCTCGGATGTGTTCGTAGAAGACGTCTTCAACAAAACGAGAATCGATTCGCTTCCAGTCGATCTGAGCAGGCTCCATTAGAGAATACACACAGAGAGAGAGATAGAGAGGAACGAGTTGTTGGTTGGAGAGAAAAAGAAAAGGAGAAGAATAATGTAACCGTTGGTGTTAACGTTACAGGCCAGATAAGCGGCCATGTCCACATGGCTTTCTCTTGTTACCGTTGCAGCTTTATTTAATTACTTCATTTTTTTTTTAACATTAAATAAAATCACAGTCTACAACCATATTATGGGCCGAATTAAACTGGCCCGTCACGTTGTGAAGGAGCGGACCACATTGACCCGAATTATTTGAGTATTTTGTAATTTTTTTTTTGTTTTTTTTTTTTTTTTGAATTGCCGAGGTTTTGGGCCCGTACATCCCGCAGCGGTGCCCAAACTATATTAAACTCACTCTTTTGAAAGAGACCCCTCCCATGGCCGATAAGAGAGGCACATACCCACTCCTCCTTAATCACTAAGCCAACTCAACGTTGGTAAATAGTAGGTAATTTAAGACAATTTTGTGACTTGTAATTTTGTTTCTTTTGACAAATGTAAAACTGAAATACTTAAATCCCAATTCACATTTTAATGGCATTGCAGAACTTTCTTCGACTCTTGTTTCAATTTTGGACTTCTCTATTCTTGTTTTGTGATGTGCTCGGGTTCGACTAGGATTCATCTCCGGTAAGGCTGTTTTTGCCTTTGTTCCCGTGTTCAGGTTTTATTCTTGCTTTTTATGTTATCGGTTTGTCTCCTCTGCCTTGCTTCTTTTCGAGTTAGCCCCGTTTAGACTTTGAGTTTTGGTTTCTATCGCTTGCTTCGTGAAAATAAAAAGTTTTATGTCGTCTCGTTTAGCTGGTATTCGGTGTTTAGATTTCAATATGCCCATTTTTTTTTGGAAATTTTTGTTGGTGTTGTATCGATTTTAGAATTCGTTTTAGTTTGTTTCCTCGGTTTTTTTGGACGTGCGTTTACCTCTTTTAGTCTTTTTTTCCGGAGACTTTTCGTTGTTCCGTCGGCTTTTGTATTTCTCTTTGTATCCCTCTTTGTTAATATTAATCAAAAATCAGATGACAAAAAAAAAAAATCCCCATTCACATAAAATCCACAATACATCTACAAATTTAATTTAAAATTCCACTGTACAGAAGAAGATAAATTTTGGGCTTCGAAAAAATGCTTTCTTGTTATTATTGATAAGAGAATGAGAAGACAAGATGTATATTTTTCAGATCATTTATTTATTGTTATTTTAAGTTTTTTAAAAAATATTTTTTAAATGTAATTATTTCATTAAATCGACTTTTATAAATTATTTAAATATTAATTTGATAATTATTTAGTTGTAAATATACTTTAGATTAAATAAATTATTATAAACATATAACATGTCTTTTTTGGTCATTTGGTTTTAAAATGCATTTAAATAAAATATGCAAACGCACAAACAAACAAAACTGCATCTAGATACAATTTTTAGATGCAAAAACTAAAAACATAAACAAACTGCATCTGACTGCTACGTCCAAATACTATGTTTAGATGCAGTTTCTAGACGCGATACCCAAATTCACAAACAAACAGGCTCTAATCATTTTAGAATGCTTATCATGTTTTTTCACAATATTTATAAATATATAAATTATATGGAATAATAATGATGGCGCCGTTTTGTGGGTCCAAATTACGGTCGGATCGATCCGCGGGTTGAGATCTGTCCGCTCCAACATAATTATGGCCCAACTTTTGATCGGGTCGGGTCTTCCCGCAAGCTTCTTGGGTAAGCCTCCACGAAAGTTGAATTTATAAGTTTTACCCCGGCGCGCGAAAATTCCAAAATCATAAAGGGAAATCTAAAAGTTGGATCCTCAATTCCCGATTAGTCATCTTCTCCTGAATCAAGCAAAGCTTCTTCGATCTTCCTCGTGTGGTGAAAGCTTCTTCGATCTTCCTCGTGTGGTGAAAGCTTCTTCGATCTTCCTCGTGTGGTCTCATTTCCAATCGTAAGTTTACTTTGTTTTTTTGTAGATCTCAAACTGGATCGGAATTAAGTAGATATTTACTTGATCTGTAAAAGAAATGATTCGGATAGAGTTGTAAGAAATCGAAATGATTCGGGTTGCAGAAACCCAGTTATGGAATCGCTGTATTGAGTAGAGAAACCCTAAATTCTGGGGCGTTTGCTGATTCATTTTGCAGCTATTTCCTTGACCTGAAGATGGGTGATGAAACAGTTGATGTTATCGAAGCCAAGTACATCTCTGGTCTCAGCACCGTAATGGTTGCCACAATCCAGGAAGCCAAGGACAGAATATCTCAGATCGAGTACATCTTTTGTAGCCAGTTATTCCCAAACTTTCAATCCAAATCCAAAGCCTTCGAAAAGGTTTATTCTGATGCTCGTCTAGCTGCTTCTAATTCCTTGAAAGAGACAGAGAAAGCTCTGTCATCCCAGATCCAGGAGCTTAAGCTAGAGAATCAGGCCTTGATCAAGGACAAGGAGAAGCTATCTAAAGAACTCGATAAACTTGTTTCTATGCCTTTGAGACTGAAGAATCTAGAAGACTACGTTGCTCATTTGGAATTGAAGTCGAAGAATAGGTCTAACCAAGTTCAGCATAGCATAGAGCTGCACAGTAGGCTAGTCCAGGTTTTACAGGTTCAGGGTTCGGATGTGCTCAGCGAAGATGAGATAACAATGCTTGTTTCAGAAGTGGAGAGCCTTAAGATAAAGGCAGACTTTCTTCGAGAGGAACTTTCCAAGAAAACATTGGTGACTGAGAATCTGCTGAAGAAACTGGAGTATCTGTCAACAGAAGCCGCAGACAGCGAAAATAAGTTAAGCACCCTTGAAGAAGAGAAACAAAGATTGACAACTAGGTTGCAGGTTTTTGAGGAGAATGTCGGTAGGCAAGAAGAGCTGCTAAGGCAGAAAACTGATGAGCTTGAGGAAGGAAGGCCGGCTCTTGAGGTTTTGCAGGGTAAACTCAACTTGACAGAGAGGCAAGTGTTGGAGTGTAAACAAAAGATTGCAGATCATGAGAAAGAAAAGACAATGGTTATGGGGAAAGCAAAGGCTTCTGGGGAAGAACTTGGTGATACGAATATGCAGGTCAAATATGGAAGCTACTTGGCTGACTTAGAAGCTTTACGTTGCCAGAGTGAGGAGAAATCATTTGAGTTAGCTACGGAGATAAAGAAAAGAAAAGATACCCTCAGTGCTTACAAAAAGCTGAAGTCCCAATATAATTATCTCTGCAAAAGGTTCGGTCTCACTACTGACAGTGCTCTTCTTCAGGATGAGACTAACCAAATGGAACAACATGAGAAACCAGCCATCTCAAGTTGTAAGTAATAGCAGTCTCTGGCTCTACTTTTAAGTTTTTACCTACAACTATGGTGTTAAATTACCTGCTTATATTCAGTCATATGATTCAGCTGCAGGTTTCTTGTTGGCATTAGTAATCTCATCCAGCTTGTTTTCTTCTCATTCTATTGCAGCTCTTGAAAGTAAACACTCAGAAACTGCTGAAGGAGCAGACAAAGTGAGAATTGGTACTGGCTCGAGTAACAACCGTGAGAAAGAGAGTATAATCAAAACGGTGCAGACACCGGTTATTTCCATTTCACCCACTGTGCGGTCATCTGGTGTTAGAAATGACCCTTCTGGTGCAAAATCTCTACAGCTAAGCGGATTAAAGCGCCCAGCTTCCATTTGGAGAGACACAAGGTCTAGGCAATCCCCTGGAGGCCATGATCCTCATGATGATTTTCTAGACACTCCCATTGAGAATGTCAAAAGGGTCGCTGGGGAAGAAAAACATGTTCAGAATGTTGATAAGAAAGATGATTCAGACGAGGAGACACAGGACATGAATCCTAAACCGAGTCCATCAAGGCAGCGAATTCAAGTTGCAGAAACGAGTAAAAAAGGTTTCAAGCATGTGGAATCTGTTAGGAGAAAAGCTGAGAGGGAGAATTTGAAAGGGATAGAGTGTAAGCAATGCAAGAAATTCTATGATGCTGTTCATCCTGAGAATGAAGGAAATGGTAAAAGCTTGAGATGTGAGCATCATGAAGGTGTGTCGAGGCATCGTTACAAATACGCTCCTCCAATGACTCCCGAAGGATTTTGGAACATCGGGTTTGAATCCGAAATGTGATTCTGTATTTGACATTTTTTCGATGTTATGTTTGGTTCTTTATACAGGAAGACTATACAAAGAGTTTTTATATGCTCTCTAGAAGAATATACGTATATTTGTCTCACATTAAAACCAAAAGAAAAGAACAAAGTTATTCTCTGCTCTCTAGAAGAAAATCGCAACTAAACTCTTCTAATCAACACATTTATGCAACTAAGTACTTCGAATAATGGCAGCCATCTCAAGTCCATTCAACTATAACTATATAGTTTATGTTTGACAACACAAAAACATCATTCTACAAAATGTTTGAAAATTATCATGCGGTTTAAGGTTTAACTTCAACCACTCTAGAAAAATGTGTGCACAAAATAAAATATGTTCTATTAATCCACTAATTTTCTTTTTAGCTCCTAAAGTATCAATCAATTAAATTCTCACCATTTTACTTTGAAAAAATAACTTTGAAACTTTTTGGGGCCTTACTAGAATTAAAAGAACCCTTAGGTATCGGATTGAAATAACAAACAAATAGGGGCCTCCTACGTGTATATATATACATATATTATCAGACGAACGAAAAATCAACTTTCTGATTCCGATTCAATCCCTCCGATCATTGGCCTCCCGTTCCCGTATTGTCCCGTTGGTTCCGACGATTTTTGAGCGGAAAGCGGCGCAGGTGAGAAGATCGCTTTTTCTGTTTTCTTTGTGTGTTTTCGATTGTTTCTCTGTTACAATTATTTGTGGATCTTAGTTTTATTATTTTCCGCTTGCTTCCGACTCGATTGATTGTTGTAGCCTAGGTTTTCCTGCCCCCCCTGCAGATTTTTAGTTGATTCTGGGTTTTTTTTGGGTTAATTCTGAGGCTTGATTTTTGAGATTTTCAAATTTGATTTTCCACCACTAGTTGCCTTCATCTTGATATCCTAGACGTTTGATAGGATATGATTTTGCTTTTGATTAAGTATTTTTCTTTTATTGAATCCTATCAGAAGAATTAGTTTGCTCCTTAAGTATTTTTCTTTTATCGCAATTTCCTTGAGCTTAAAGTGGTTTCTAAATTAGTTTGAGAGCTTATCTGTCGAACAGTGACTTCCATATAGCTATTGCACTTGGCTCGTTCGTTGGCAATGGAAAAAGGAGCACCTCCTCCTAGCCTCTTTGTGAATGATGGGTCGTTCATGGAAAGATTTAGACTGCTTCAACAGGAGAAAGATCAAGACAAGGATAAGCTTCCCCATGTGGATGATTCTAAGCCTGTGAGGATAATATCTGGGATTTCAAATCCTAAGCCTTGTGTTAGTAAAATTTCCATTGGATTAAAGTCCAATGATGCTCAGAAGAAAGGTGGTAAGCTTGCTTTCAGCTTGAAACAAAAGTCTAAGCTTCTCGCACCTCCTGTAAAGCTTGGTACAGAAGATGATGAGGATGAGGGGGATACGAACATTGATCAAGGCTTTGGATCTGCAAAGCGTCAAAAGTTAGAGCAGGGAGACACATCCGTAAAGTCAACCAAACTGTCAGATGTTGGTAATGACTGTATATATAAATATATCTCTGTTTGAGTGGGTCTTTCTGCGTTGGTTCTACTTGTCTTGCTGTTTTATGGTTCCATGTCCTCGTAAGGTGTTTTCTGTTCTGTTTACTAAGTGCTCAGGAACAATTATGCCATATGATGTTTAGAGTGTCGACTTTCCTGTTCGTTGAATGTCTTTGTTGATTAATATGTGTGTCTTATCTAAAATGGGGTAGGCCTATTAGTCCTAAGATGTCATAAGCCCATGTTCCTGTTAGTGTATGTCTTTATTGGTCAAGCTACAATTTTCTCTTGAATTGAGAGGGGAAAACAGTCTGGATATTTAATTGTCTGCTTAAATGCAGTGTCTTCCTTAACCAACAATCCAATTGCTGGAAAGATTTGGAATACCTGCCACGACTGCTACAAGAGTGATTTGCATTCGTTGTTCATGGACTCGGTATTAATCAGTTTTATAAGTGATGTGCAGCACCACCTTCGCCCAGTGATCCTACTGTGAAGAAAGTTGCTGATAAACTAGCAAGCTTTGTTGCTAAGCATGGAAGGCCATTTGAGAATATTACACGGCAGAAGAATCCTGGGGATACACCATTTAAGTATGTATATCATTTGTTTTGGAGCATCTACAGTTTAATGTTTCTGGATTCGTTCTTTTATACACATACTAAGTTGGTACTTGGGTTTTCTTGGCCTTATGTATCGTGTGTCCTGTTTTTCAACCAGATTTCTTTTTGACGAGAGCTGTGCGGAGTACAAGTACTATGCATTCAGGCTGTCTGAAGAGGAAAAATCTATCTCACAAACCAAGGAATCTGGTGTACTTCACAGTGGTAATACCTTTGTGTTTATATAGACCAAAAGTCATGCAACTGGTTTTCTTTATTTTATTTATATATTTCAGAATATGTTTAGCTGAGCATGTGCAAGGAATATATGTCTCATTTCTTTTTGTCCAAACAATATCAAGAATTTTCTATAATATGAATTTATATATGTTCTGTAGCATGTGGTATAATGTGAGGCTGCTTGTTCGGCTAACATATCTTGGTGTATGCTTAATGCTGGTTTCCTTCGTTTTATCTTTCCAGGGGATACTGGCCCGCGGACGTCCACAACTGCAATCACTTCGCAAAAGCCAGCTCAGCAACAAACAGGTTATCAGATCCCTGCTTCAGCTCTCTATGATGCTCCTGAGGAACCTGGATCTTCCTCTAGATCTGCTCAGGCATCAATTCCAAGACCTAGAAACAGTATGTCAGTTAGCCTTTTATCTGCCTAGGTTCCCTCTTATTATTGGCATCTAGCTTTGATTGTGGGTTACGTATGTCTAAGTTGCAGGTGACTCCTATAGTGCGCCGAGGGGTGCAGACCCTATATCTATGATGGAGTTTTACATGAAGAAGGCTGCCCAAGAAGAGAAGATGAGACGTCCTAGGCAGTCAAAAGATGAAATGCCTCCGCCAGCTTCACTTCAAGGCCCATCTGGTGAGAATGAATCCTATTGCTATTTCTGGTTTTAGGCAGCTGTGATGTCTTATCGCGCAACCACATTTGATTTCAGCAACTCCCTCCACAGACCCTGGAAAGAGAGGTCACCACATGGGTGATTATATCCCACTTGAGGAGCTAGATAAGTTCCTTGCAAAGTGTAACGATGCAGCTGCACAAAAAGCCACAAAGGAAGCAGCTGAGAAGGCTAAGATTCAAGCAGATAATGTCGGACATAAGCTTTTGTCAAAAATGGGTTGGAAAGAAGGTGCTTACTTGCCTCGCTCTATCTGTAAACTTGTGCCGTTGTTTCTTTCTGTATCTTGTGCCTTTATGGAGACAAGGAGCTTAGAAAATTGGAGGAGTGGATTACAGGTGAAGGTATAGGAAGCTCCAGAAAGGGTATGGCAGATCCTTTAATGGCAGGCGATGTAAAGACAAACAACTTGGGAGTTGGTGCTTCTGCTCCAGGAGAGGTTAAGCCTGAGGATGATATATACGAGCAGTACAAGAAGCGAATGATGCTGGGTTACAAACACAGACCCAATCCACTGGTACTTTTGCCTATCTTTTAGCTCCATTATTTTTGTACTAGCAATTCTTTACTCATCTTTTGTCTCAATTGCTTCTACAGGGGAATCCCAGGAAGGCGTATTACTAAGAATCAATCAGCGTGGTGTGCACAATCATGAGCTATCTCCCACCCCACCCAGCCCAGGCTGAGCTTTGCTTTTCTATTAAAAATAACGTTCAAGTTTTTAGATTGCTGATAAATTGAATTGTTGGTATGGGTTGGATTTGTTTTCTTCCCCCTAAGAAAATTCCTGTGTGCAAAAAGAGCTGTATCAGTTGGGATACAGTGGATCTGTTGTTTTGAAATGACTTTGATTTCGATTTGATTCTCATATTTTTATTAATGTTTTGGAAGTCTGGGACATAATACACTAAACAGCGTATTTATTAGAGTGAAAGGTGAATGAGGGAAAAGAAAACAGAGAAATGATGGGTCGGTCCTAGACTCCTAGTTAATGACATCGCAGGGAGGGAAATTAGCAGAGCATCTCTGAGGAAGCTGAAGAGCCATGGAGCGGTCAATGCCAGAGAGTGGAGGTCCATTGGCAAGAAGGCAAAGACAAGGACGGCCAAGTGTGACAACGGCAGAGCAACACGACTCGGTCGGTGGGATGGGGCTGAAAGGAGCCACTGCTGCTCTACACGGTATCAGCTGCACCAGCGCCGAAAAGAATGTTCTGCTGCATCCTCCCACTTCTTCCTCGGGTAACATCGGTGGAGGTGGAGGTGGTTGCTGGTCCTCTTGCTGTGCAGTGACTATGGTAAGAACCGTTGTGGTCATGAGCAGTGCCGTTGCTAACCCAACACTCATGGCTTTCATCATCATGTAAACAGTAAAAAGTAATGATATGATGCATGATGATCCAAAGGGATGATGCTTCTTTATATATACATATACTATATGAAGAAGGGGTGTCATGTCATGCCGTTACACACCTCTCTCCTACCTCACAACCAAATAGCCCCACGGTTACTCCGTGTGTTTCCCACTCTTTATAGAGCTTTAGTCTTCGATCAAGCTCACAAAATTTACAACATCCAAAAAACCAAACTGATGACAAAACATCTCTTTACCGGTTAGGGTATAATCTGCTTTATCAATATGAAATCTTTTCATGACAATATGATACTATATCAATACTATAATGTGGCTAATATGCTATGTTTCATTAGTTGTATATAAACATGCATGTACATTTAGAAAGCAAAAGATACTCGTAATCAAAAGTTGGTACTCATATACGTGTACGTGAAAAGGATACTTTTATTTGCATATTTAAAAGCCTTACAGACTGTAACAGATACACCAGAAAACTTTGTAAAGCGGAACGGATTAAGACTAATCATATTAAAGATCGCATACTTAAGTTAAGTGAGGTAGCCCCGCCACAACCCGAGAATCGAAACCGCATTAGAACATACTAAATGAGACGGGTTAGCCCGCATTGTCACCGGTTTCTTGTAGCCATCCCATAATATATTGTGGTCAGAGTGATTAAGTGTCACCGGGAATATAAACTTGCTTAATTTCAGATGATTTGCATTAAATTGTGCATCATTCCCGCGTTAAAAAGAAAAGCCCAGAAAAGGCCCAACAAATAAAGCCCAAAGGGAGAGTGATTGGTTCTTTCTCTCTCTCTCTCTCTCTCTCTCTCTCTGTGTCTCCTACTAACTCAGCTCAAAGACATAGGAGTCAGAAAATCATCAGCCGCCTCTTTCACTTCAACCCTGCTTAAACCTCATCTCTTTCCTACTCCGTCGCTCTCTCCGTCGTCGCCGCCGTCATCATCCCATTCAAGGTGATTCACACTAATCCCCTTCAGATCCTCTACTAAACTCTTTGTTATTGGTCTTGCTAATGGTCTTTCTCCCTCTTGCCGTTGAATTTATATCCGCGACTTTTTCACCTTTTTGGATTGTATTGCTCCTTTTCCTCTGTTTCCATCAAATGGATGGGATTCTCTAATTCAATCATTTCTGCCTGCTTTTTCGATCCTTTGCTTTTGCACTTCCTCTTAACCCTCTCTCTCTCGTTCCTTCCCACTAGGCGAAATGGCTGGGAAGTCGAACAAATCGAAAGCCAAGAGAGCGGCTCAGAGCTCTGCCGCCAATCCCACCGAGCCTGCCCTTCAGTCCGATGCTCCTGCTCCCGATAATGGAACCGTCAATTCTGTTGAAGCTGCCGTGCCGGAAGCCAATCAAATTCCTCCCCCGCTTCCTAAGGCTGACGAAAGCGAATCGCAAGTAGAAAATAACGATGCACAACCCAAGCAAGGTTAGCTCTTATGCGATTTCTATGAAGCACCCAGTTTATATATTATATCTCAATTTGATATGTTTGGTTTTCTCTTAAGCAAAGCACACCCTCCTGTGTATTGCTCTAAGCGTTTGATATTCTTGACTTCACAGGTGAACTTCGTCTTTACTCTGTCGCTGTCAAAACACAAAGTGGGGGTAAAATGGAGCTTCAGGTGAGTTCGTTTTTTTGTTTTCCTTATATACTATTAGTTCGGTCTTAGAAATTCACATATATTTTCGATTCCTTCAGTGATCTATATATTTCTTATATAGCATTACCTCTCTTTTATATATATATTGGTTTGAGTTACTTAATCAGTCCAATGGAACTGTTTTGCAGTTAAACCCTGGAGACTCAGTGATGGACATTAGGCAATTCCTCCTTGATGCACCAGAGACGTGTTATTTCACGTGCTACGAGTTGTTGCTCCGCAATAAGGATGGGGAGACTCACCATCTGGAAGATTACAATGAAATCTCTGAAGTAGCTGACATAACCACCGGTGGTTGCTCCTTGGAAATGGTTGCAGGTATGCTAAGACCGTTTTTCTCTCATTTCTTATAGGTTGAAATTAATTGCTGACAGTTGACTTGATTGATATGTATGTATCTTTCTACAGCGTTATATGATGACAGATCGATCAGGGCTCATGTTCACCGTGCTAGAGATCTCCTCTCACTTTCGACACTCCATTCTTCCCTATCAACAACGCTTGCCTTGCAATATGACGCAGCACTGAACAAAGTTCAAAATCCTGGAGGTTTCAGATTTAAATCTTACTCTTAATGGTGTTTTACTTTAATAGTCTTGTGTTTCCACAGTGAAGAGTATAATCCTTACTTTTTTTGTGAAACAGACAAACCAAAATCTAACGGCCCAGAGCTCGAATGTCTGGGTTTCATGGAAGATGTACCTAGCTCTCTCAGGAAGTTGATAAATTCTCCATCGGAAGAGATCAAGTGTGTGGAGAGCATTGTGTTCTCATCTTTCAATCCTCCTCCAAGCCACAGAAGGTATAAATCTGCTGCTTTTGACAATTTGTAGAGTTATAAGTCTATTATTTTTGTTATATCTCATGAATTATTTTGTGACAGGCTTGTAGGAGACTTAATTTATTTGGATGTTGTGACACTGGAAGGAAACAAATACTGCATTACGGGTACCACAAAGGCGTTCTACGTTAATTCTAGCTCAGGGAATGTTCTCGATCCAAGGCCGAGTAAATCTGGGTTCGAAACATCTACTCTCATTGGATTATTGCAAAAACTTAGCTCTAAGTTTAAAAAAGGTGGGAACCAGTATACATGTGATTCTTCTTAGTTTATTTATTTATCTTTTCTATGACTTAATAGTTAGCATTCAATTTGTTAATTATCTTTTATTTTTCCTTTGACATCAAAGCTTTCCGCGAGGTCATGGAAAAGAAAGCCTCTGCACATCCCTTCGAAAATGTTCAATCGCTTTTGCCACCACACTCATGGCTAAGATCATATCCTGTTCCCGGTGAGTTTGACTTTAATAGCATTTGAGTCCGTATCAACTTTGCACAGATGGAACTTGTGCCGTGCAGCACCGTAATTTGCTTTAGTAGATTGGCTCTATCCTTTTGAGGCTAGCTCAACTGGTTCTTTTAGTGGACGTTTTGCCACATTTCCAGTTATAAGGACTGATAATGGTTCTGAGATATTAACATGGCACCCAGAGGAGACTGATTGAAAAGAAAGCTTTGCGTTGATCGTAGTTTCATAATATGTAATAGATCCTTGATGTCCCTTTCTTGTCTGTGTCGCTTTGTGACTGCTTCTTAAGGTCCAAGTCATAATTCGCGCTAGGATATTCATTTTGATATTTTTTGTCCAGCTAATTTATGTAAATTAATATATTGGTATTTTTTTGTAAAAATTGTTGCTTGTTTTCTTACTACATACTCATTTTGTATTTTATATATTGACATGCACTTCTGCTTACAACTATTGATGTATGAAATGAGAAGTTCCTGTTTGTATGGGGTTGATATACAAGGAAATTCAAAATAAATCTGCCTTTGCACCCCATTTCCACAAAAATACAGTCAAAATAAGACTCCTTTCTATTATATCTGAGCATAAGCTCTTGTATCTGGCTCAGATCACAAGCGTGATGCAGCGAGAGCGGAAGAAGCACTGACCATTTCCTATGGTAGTGAGCTTATTGGTATGCAAAGAGATTGGAATGAAGAGTTGCAATCTTGCAGGGAGTTTCCTCACACTACTCCTCAGGAAAGGTACATGTGATATTTGACTACCGTGATTTTTTGGTAGCGTGAAATTTTTTCTTTTGGAAACCTGTTACTTTTGTAGATTGCTTCATACTGAAAATTTCCTTCTTTGCAGGATCTTACGTGACAGGGCTCTTTACAAAGTGTCTTCTGACTTTGTCGATGCGGCGGTTAATGGAGCAATCGGTGTAATCAGCCGATGTATACCACCCATAAATCCAACTGATCCAGAGTGTCTGCACATGTCAGTGTTAATCCTTTGGCCTTGATTCTCTACTCTCAACTCATATGTTTTTTTTTTGTTTTTAGCTCATTGTTGCCATGAAATTTTGTCGGTTGAATGATTCTCTTTTTGCTAAAACATAGATAAACGACTTGGAGCGTTTAGATGTTTTTTTTGTTTGCATCAGCGTCTCAAATTTGAACACTTGTTATTGTTCCACTGTTGTAGGTATGTGCACAACAATATCTTTTTCAGTTTTGCTGTTGATGCCGACATTGAACAGCTATCAAAGAAACGTCCATCAAATAATATTTTGGTGACTGAGAAAGTGTCCTCATCAGAAAAGCTTCCATGCACAGAAGGAACCTGCGATGGAGAACATAACGCAGAGCTTAACAGCTGTAATGAGCCGCCTCTTGTTGAAAATGAGCAGGCAACGTATGCCTCTGCAAACAACGATTTAAAAGGCACAAAGTTGTATCAAGAAGCAGATGTCCCAGGCTTATATAATCTGGCAATGGCCATTATTGATTACAGAGGTCATAGGGTTGTTGCTCAGGTTTGTACTAATACTGGAACTGCCAAGTCCTTTTTCTTGAGATCATCTGTATCTTGCTTGTGTATATTTTAATAGCTTGCAATTTCTTTCATGTATGTTCTAGAGTGTTCTACCAGGCATCCTTCAAGGGGATAAATCAGATGCGCTTTTGTATGGTTCAGTCGATAATGGCAAGAAAATATGCTGGAATGAAGATTTTCATGCTAAGGTAAATGGTTATAATCTGTCTTGCTGTTGGATTTTGTAGGCACTAATGTGATAGTTCTACTACTGATCCATCTGTACAATATAATTATATATAATTAATTATATGACTGCGTTTGTCCTAGCAGAACTCTTTATTCCTGATTTATTCCTTCTTCAGGTGCTAGAGGCTGCAAAGCTTCTTCATATAAAGGAGCATGCTGTTATTGATGCTTCCGAAAATGTCTTCAAGTTAGCTGCACCAGTAGAGTGCAAGGGGATTGTTGGGAGTGATAACAGGCATTATCTTTTGGACTTGATGAGAGTGACGCCTCGTGATGCCAATTATATGGGTCCAGAGTCACGCTTTTGTGTCCTAAGACCAGAACTGATCACATCATTTTGCCAGGTGCATATTCTTTATTCCTTAGAAACATATTCCTTTGAGTTTTCCTTTGACAATATACTTTCATGATGAAGGTCCAATCTGTGGAAAAATCAAAATGTAAAACCAAGACTGATGAAGGGGCGGATATTGTTTCTGATCCTTCTGATGTTAGTGTTGATACTTCTAAAACTGGTGATGAATTGATCCATGGAGAGGAAAACGGAGCTTCAATTTCTGAGGTATGTGCTTCCCTCTTTGAATGTTTGTCATGTGAAAAAGCAGACAGCCAAAATACGAAGTAGGATTGGCCTCTGTTACAATGATGAAAATAACTACTTCATTTATATGCTAATACACTTGAACTCGGAGGTTCAATCCTCTTCTGTTTTTGCGCTGATATTTTTTCCCCATCCTTGCTTGCTAATGCTAAATAGAAATGTATGTGAACAGCTGCAACTGAGTTAGAGGAAATTGTAATTGCTGATATCTATGAGTTTATTGCAGAAAACTGTTACAGAAAAGCAAAATACCAGTGCCCACAATTCTGCAGCTGGATCTTCTGAAAGTTCCAAATCATGTGATGAAATAGCATTTAACCCCAATGTCTTCACTGACTTCACATTAGGTGGCACACAAGAGGTAGGCTATGTTGCTTATAAGTGATTTGTTTTCAGATTATTTCTTGATATTTATTTAACTAATTGGATGCTCTCTTTTTTTGGGTTAACCAGGAGATAGCTGCTGATGAAGAAAATGTGAAGAAAGTTAGCTCATACCTTGTGGATGTGGTACTTCCAAAATTTATAGAAGATCTTTGCACTCTTGAAGTTTCTCCAATGGATGGTCAGACTTTGACTGAAGCACTCCATGCTCATGGTGTTAATGTTCGTTACATTGGAAGAGTAAGTTCGTCACCTATCATTATCATTTTATTAGATTTGTCCATGGTTAACTTTATTAATAATGACTGTACATGATCAGGTTGCTAATGGGGTTAAACATTTGCCTCATTTGTGGGATCTCTGTTTGGATGAGATTACAATTAGATCCGCCAAGCACATTCTCAAGGTAATTCATTATAAAGATTGTAAAAATCATACCACAATAAACATGGTCGAACAAGAGTTATAGTCTTAGTGGACAAGCTCATATATTGTGGTATATGCAGGACATTGTAAGTTTTGAGAAATTGATGTTTGTCCATCATTATTTAAAGTTTTTACATGGTTATGCAGGACATTCTAAGAGAAATAGAGGATCACGATATTGGAGCAGCAGTGTCACATTTCCTTAATTGTTTCTTCGGAAACTATATTGCTGCTGGGGGAAAAGCCAGCACCAACAGCTTGCATGCTAAAAATCAAAAGAAGGTTTGTGTGCACTATCAGAGTTTGTCTATCTATAGTTCCATGTTTGTTCTTCTTGAATTATGCTATTTAAGTTATTTAGAGCAGTCTATAAATGTTCATGAAACAAATCATAATTATTGTTTCTGATTTGTACAAGGTACAATACTAACCCTTGAATTTGAACAGGATCAATCTATCACCAAAAAGGGTCAAGGAAGAGGGAAAGGAAAAGCTTCGGCAAAGAAAAGTCTGTCATCGTATATGATGGTTGACTCCAACATTCTATGGTCTGACATTCAGGAATTTGCCAAAGCCAAGTATGAGGTATGATAATCATGATCAAATTAAACTTATTTTATTGACTGTCTATTACCTGAAGCTAATGTGATCTTATTTTCAGTTTGAGTTGCCCGAGCTGTCAAGGACTACTGCTAAGAAAATACCTGTTCTCCGTAACCTTTGCCAAAAGGTATTTATAGAGACACATATCTTGTTCCTTCATAATTTAGTTACTAATGCAAGTTAATCATTGTTATTAAGCATTATTTTTCTGTTAACAGGTTGGTATTAGTGTTGCTGCTCGCAAATACGACTTTGGTGCGACTTCACCTTTTGAGGCATCAGATGTATTGGATCTTCGGGCTGTTATTAAGCATTCTGTCCCTGTGTGCTCTGAGGCTAAAAATCTCGTTGAGATGGGGAAGGTTCAACTGGCTGAGGTAGTTCTGCTATTTCACATTAGTAGTTTTAGTTTCCGCCTGTTACATCATGATGGGCCCTTGTCTTAATAAAATGATTAATCTCTTCTTGTAGGGCATGCTTAGTGAATCGTACACGTTTTTTTCAGAGGCGTTTTCAATACTTCAACAGGTGACTGGTCCAATGCACAGGGAAGTCGCAAACTGCTGCAGGTGACTGGTCTAATGCTGTTACACTGATCAATAGATTTGATTTTTGTTATTATATATCTAATGATTTCTGTTTCAGTTGCCTAAGTTTTTTTTTTGTCTTCCTTCGCTTTTCAGGTACCTGGCCATGGTTTTGTACCATGCAGGAGATATGGCTGGTGCCATAATGCAGCAACACAAGGAACTAATCATAAATGAACGATGCCTTGGTTTGGACCATCCTGATACTGCTCACAGGTATCAACTATTTTCCTTTTATTTTAATACTGTAACTTGATCTGAGTTGGAAACTAATAAACTGTCAGCATCCAACTTGCTTCAAATATTCTAGACGAGACATATTTTACTATCCTGAAGTGAATGTAGTAACTCGTCCTCAATTCGTCAGAAGTAGTACTCCAGTTGATTGACATTTCGAAGTCAGGACTTGCAGTGCGCTCCCGTTATTTTCTCTGGTTTGATATATGTCACTTACTTGGGGTATCTGAACTACAGCTATGGCAATATGGCTCTTTTCTACCATGGACTTAATCAGACAGAACTTGCTCTACAGAACATGGGCCGTGCCTTGCTATTACTTGGCCTTTCTTCTGGCCCAGATCATCCAGATGTTGCAGCCACATTCATAAATGTTGCCATGATGTATCAAGATATGGGCAAAATGGACACAGCTCTACGTTATCTTCAAGACGCTTTGAAGAAAAATGAGAGACTTCTTGGTCCTGAACACATTCAGACTGCAGTATGCTACCACGCTCTTGCGATTGCATGCAACAGTATGGGTTTATTCAAGCTCTCACACCAGGTATTACAACTTCTATAAGGCTTTTGAATCCTCTACTTTGCCTCATCTTTTGAAGCAACTGTTTTGTTTTGGTCAGCATGAGAAGAAAACCTATGATATACTTGTCAAACAATTGGGAGACAATGATTCCAGGACAAAAGACTCTCAAAACTGGATGAAGACGTTTGAGATGCGTGAGCTTCAGGTTTGTGCAACGATAATGACTGAGGAGTACGTCTTTATATATGTATACATTCTCTTTATATTTCTCAAATTTCTGGTTGGGTTTTGCATCAGAAAAATGCACAAAAGCAGAAAGGACATGCAGCCAATGCGTCCAACACGCAAAAGGCTATCGATCTCTTGAAGGTATCTCATTTGCAGTTTAGTTTCGGGCGTATTTTTGCTGAAAAGTCACCATATTGTTTATAGATGATGTTATAAAGTTGAAAATAACATTTTTTGGTATAAATAGGCTCTTCCCCCCAAATATTAATGAAAATGTTTTCCTGATTGGTATGTAACAGTCACGTCCTGACCTGATAGAGGCGTTCCAAAACGCAGCAGCAGCTAGTGAGAGGACTAATGCAATGAATGCGGCTGTCCTCGGGGAGGCTCAACCTCGGGGGAGAGGTTTTGATGAAAGAGCGGCTCGTGCGGCAGCTGAAGTTAGGAAGAAAGCAGCTGCCAAGGGGCTATTGGTTCGCCCCCAGGGTGGTGTTCCAGTTCAAGCTATGCCACCGCTCTCTCAAGTGATCAATTCAGGAATCGCAGATTCTTCTAAGAAAATTGGGGAAAATGGGGAGGCAAAGGTAGAAGAGAAGAAAGCATCCTCTGAAAACGGGAAAGCAGGGAACGTTGGTCCTGCAGGATTAGGTACTGGTTTAACATCTTTGGATAGGAAGAAGCAAAAAGCCAAAAAGTAAAACTTAGGAGCTTTGAAGGAAATGGTGCTCGATTCTAAGTAGTGGAGTTGGTTTTGTAACCACTTACTGATTTCATTGCAGGAGAAGACTTTTTGTACCATAAGCTTTGGTTTTGTTCCCATTATGTTTCAACGATTTGGGCAAGTCCCCCCTTCCAGCTATGTCTGTTTTTTCCTTTTCTTTTTCCCTCACTTTTATGCGGATGCAATTTTATCCCACACAAACTTTTATTGATTTCTAGTAAAACTAGAATAAGCTCACAATTTTACGCTTTGATTTAACCACATTTGGTCTTGGCTTCTTGTTTCGGAGGTCTAATACGCTTGGATTTAACCACATTTTTTATAAAAATCCGGGGACGGAAGCACAAACATTATGTGCAGGTTTTAAAATGGGCCGAATCAGTGTGGCCCATTATACCATCCTGCTCTGTAGATTCTTTTTACTTTAGTTAGCCCAAACTATGAAGGCCCAATTGTTCAAGGAGATGAAGAAGTGCTTATGGATAATGTTGATATCACACAACACCTTCTTCTTCCTTCCTTCCTTCCCCATCGATACCTTTAATTCTCTCCGACAATGGCTACTTTCCTCACAGCTGTTGTTTCAATCAAACCTACAGTCTTCTCATTCCACTCCGAATCCTCCACCTCTTTGCAGACGCAGACCAATGTATTCTCCCTCAAACCATTTCCTTCTCTCGCCGGAACCATCTCCATCTCCCTTCCACGGAGCTCTAGGATGAGATTCATTCCTCATGCTGTGTTGGAGACGGAAGAAAAAGCCGCTTTGGACCCTAATTTAGAATCCTCCAGGCGTGTCTACATCGGAAACATACCCAGAACGGTGGACGATGAGCAGCTCACCAAAATCGTTGAAGAACACGGCGCCGTCGAAAAAGTTCAGGTTCTCGTTGCTACACTTATTTCTTCCATAGTAATAATAGTTAATTAGTTAAGATTTTGATGGGTTTGTTTCCATCAGGTGATGTATGATAAGTATTCAGGACGAAGCCGTCGATTTGGATTCGCTACAATGAAATCAGTTGAAGATGCCAATGCTGTGATTGAGAAATTGAATGGCAGTGTGAGTTTTTCTTTAAAACCCTAATTTGCTTGTCTTCATAAGAAATGACAAAGCTTTGTTGCTTTGTCAGAGCATTGAAGGGCGTGAGGTAAAGGTTAACATCACAGAGAAACCTATAGGATCATCATCACCTGATATATCGCTGCTTCAGTCTGAAGATTCCGCATTTGTAGATAGTCCTTACAAAGCGTATGTAGGAAACCTAGCAAAGAGTGTTACAAAAGAGATGCTTGAGAATTTGTTTTCGGAGAAAGGGAAAGTTGTAAGTGCCAAGGTCTCAAGAGTACCCGGAACTTCCAAATCCACCGGCTTTGGATTTGTAACGTTTTCTTCACAAGAAGATGTGGAAGCTGCTACTTTGGCTCTTAACAACTCTGTAAGTGTCTCAATGATCTTCACTTATAATAAGATACATAATCTTTTTCTATTACTCATTTTGAGGGTTTAAACTTGCAGTTGCTGGAAGGACAGAAGATTCGGGTGAATAAGGCCTAGTGTAACACAGGCATCATAAGAAGTTGAAAAGAAACGGTTTTGTAATTGCAAACATAGTATTATCATCTTGTATTCATTTCAAGTTGAGAAATGAAAGCTAAACTATCAAAGTTTATAACTTTGATGAGAAAATACACAAAACTTGTACTAATGGGGGAAACAAAGCCAAAACAAAAATCGAAAGCAGAGGTTTTATCCTTTGGCAAATTTGTATTTTTCTCCCAACCAATAGCCTTTGATATTTTACCTTTGTTTCACGCAATAAAACTTTGTTTTCTAAAAATGAGTCAAGGCAGAGATGAAATGAGATAAGATGCTTAGCTTGCAGTGTCCATCTCCATTCTTCTTCTCCGGCCAAAATCGGAGCACCAATTTCTGCTCAACGTCTCCGTCTCCGTCTCGTGCAGCCGCCGACTTCGCTGCTTCTCCTTCGACGCTAATCTCTCGCCGCCTTATCCTTCTCCGTCACGCTCACAGTTCCTGGGACCATCTTTCCCTCAGAGGTACTCTTGTCTCTTTCTCTTCTGAAAACCCCAAATCAAATCTTCCTTAATCTCCGTCTCTCTCAACGGATAGACCATGATCGTCCTCTAACTAAAGCCGGACAAGCCGATGCTGCCAAAGTTGCTCAAATCCTCTCCACACTTGGTTGGCTTCCCCAACTCATTCTCTCAAGGTCTTCATTCCAAAAACCTCACTTTATCAATAACATCAGTTTGATTGAGATTCGTGAGTTTTAAATAAATAAAAAATCATTCCTTTCACAGCGACGCGACTCGCACTAGGGAGACACTCAAGTCAATGCAGGCGCAAGTGGATGGGTTTATGGAGGCAAATGTACATTTCGTCCCCAGCTTTTACTCCATTGCTGCTATGAATGGCCAAACCGCCGATCATCTTCAACAAATTGTCTCCAAATATTCAACCCCTGACATCACCACTGTCATGTTAGTTACTTTTGTTCATCTTCATCTTCCTTGTGCTGTGTTATCATTTCTTCCCCCTATTCAGGTGTATGGGGCATAATAAGGGTTGGGAAGAAGCAGCCTCCATGCTCTCTGGAGCTTCCGTTAAGTTGAAAACTTGCAATGCTGCTTTGCTTCAGGCTTTTGGCAACTCCTGGGAACAAGTTTGTAGATTTCTTTTCTCATTATTTAACATTGTTACATTCCGATCCGAGCTCGCTTTTCTTTGATTTGGAACTGATTCTTTCTCTTCTGATCACAGGCTTTTGCACTGGCTGGACCTGGTGGATGGAAACTTGAAGGTGTAGTGGCTCCAGATAGTAGCTTATGTGTGTAAGAGACTGAAGCTATCAAAAGCTTCCCTTTTTCTCTTCGGTTGCAAATTCTGCTTACAACTTCCTTACAATATATAAAAAAAAAGTTGTAAAGTTCCATCCTTGTGTGCATTTCTCACATGCCAAATAGCTAAGCTCAGTTTCTAGCTTCTCTTTATTGAATGTGTTGCCTTATGTAAGATCACAACATCATGGATATGTTTGAATAAAGTGGGGATTTTGCATTTCACTTAATGACTTTTTCCACATTTTATTCATGTTATCTTCAATCCTCAGAGATTCCATGGGTTATTGCGTCTTGGAGGGTCAATCTTTTTTAAGGCTTTCCATACAACACTATTGCATTTGAACCCTGACCCGAAACCGATCTGCCAAACCTTATCCCCTCTTTTCATCTTCGCATTGTGTTCCAAGTAAGCCAGCTCGTACCATATGCTGCTGCTCGATGTATTCCCAAATCTTTCCAGTGTCCGCCTTGATGCCTCCATATTCTCTTCCGTCAACTTGAGATCCTTCTGAATCTCATCAAGCACTTTCTTACTCGATGCCAATACGCATATATGTTCAAAACAAGGCTCAAGACGACCAAGCGTTGTAATGTTTGCTTTGAGAGCAAGGCGAGCAACTTCCATTACATCTCTAGATACATAGAGTCCTTGTTTCCCTTCTCTGTCTTCCCTCAACTCCATGCTCTTGTAACTTGTGTCATCCATGCCTCTATGGGTTCTTACTAGCTGTTTCATTTCACCACTTATAGTATCATGCATCAGTCAAAACAGAGATCAGAGCAAGAGCAAAACAGACTGTTTCTTTGTTATTGTCACCTGCATAAGTTGGTATTTGGATCGCCATCTATCGATACGCCGACTGGAGAGCATAATTGCAGCTGCTCCCATCCGAAAGGAACAATTTGGTGGGAGCAACGTGACGTCATTGCCTGAGTACCAAGTGAAGCTCACTATCTCAGTGCTCACCACCAAAGCGTATGAGCCTTGATGAGCGTTCAAAAGATCTTTGGCTAAATCAATGGCTATGATTCCGGCGCCACATCCCATACCACCAAGATTGTAACTCTCTGTGTTATGCCTCAGCTTGTAATGGTTAATCACCATTGCTGATAGAGAAGGCGTGGTATTGAGGACTCCGCAGTTTAGCACCAGGATCTTGATATGCTTCACACTGATTTTGGTCGCTGCAAGAAGTTCATCGATTGCTCCAAAGATCACCATTGCTGCTTCTTCACGGCCATCACGAAGATTGACCTTGTGACCAGGCTTGAACACCACTCTTGGCATGTAGCTCTCCTCTCCTATGCCTGATTGGTCCAGCACTTTTCTTTGAAGCTCTATGGAAGCCTCGTTGAAGTTACCAGACTTCACTGCCAACTCGATGAAGCCGCTTTTCGTGATCTGTACAATTTACATCCACAAACACAACAGTGAGAAGAAGGAGAAGGAAAGAGAAGAAAGCTGGGAGAGGGAAGATACATGACCTTGAAATGATCGGGTGGGCGGTAACATGAGAAATCGAGAAGGAAAACAGAGGAAGGAGTAAGAAAATGGTAAAGGAGGAGGAAGAAGATGGACAAAGGATAAGCCAAGATTGGGAGAAACCGAGAAACAAAGATGAAGAGAAGGAGAAGAGGAGGAAGAAAGAAGCAAAAGGTATGGGAAAGAGAGACAAGGTAAATGTATCCAAGCTTCACGTATCTCAAATTCACAGATCCGAGGAAATCAGGAAGGCCTTTGCGTGACTTTGACTCAACTCCACCATTCATCATCTTTGTTGCCTCTTTTTCCATTTTGCTAAGCATCAAAAGCTTGTGGTCTCTGTTTAAATAATCAAATCAAATGAGTCACTGAAACAGAAAGAGAGCTTCTTTGGTGCATGTCACCGTTGAAGTGGCGGGTTTTGCTGCATCATTCAGTTTGTGTGGTTCAGATAGTTACCTGTTTCTAACCAAAGTAACCTCCATTTCTCCATGCAAATTTGAAATTTTGAAATCTTTAGATCCGCTGTGTATTGAAATGTTCAAGAGGATTATCCTCAGAATTTTACTGTTTCGTCTCTGATTAAACTACATTTAAACATATGATTCAACACATTACATTTCAAACCATATCTCATCTTAACCTTACCAACTCTCACTAATGAAAACTACTAAAACTCAACCAACATATCTCTACAATGTATTATTACTCGGACCAAAACTTCACAAAGGCTGCCAAAAAAGATTTCAGAACTGCCAAAACGGGATTTGTTTCCTGTCCTGCCGCATTAGATTGCCCTTTCCATGATTCGCTGCACAGAAAAAAAAGAAAGATAAGTCATGTGAAACCTCTGGAGAGCCAAAAAATCCCACGGCACAACTGAGACTCGGGAGTTTGTTTACTCACGGTTTAATTCTGTTTAACGTTGCAATGTTTCCTTTCTGAGAGCTGGAACTATCCGACGCATCAAGTTTCCCTTTTTCCATGATTGCCTTCTCAACACTTGCGACTTCAGTCCTGGCATGGCCACTTGTAGTGTCCACTTTTGCTATGTGGTTCTTACAACTTCCAGACTGTTACACAATTTAAAAGGTTGCAAGGTTTTCATCGTCAAACACAGCTTCTAGGAGTAACCAACAAACAGCTTTGCATATATATGCAGTTTCACTATAATGCTAACAGTCTGAGTATTGACATCCAAAACAGCTAAAAAAATTCAAGAGGTTGACTATTCCATCATCAATGTTCTTCTGCCAGTAATGAAATACTTTATCCTAAACTCAAACAGGAAGAATAAGGAGATTTTCACAAAGAAGTCATGCAACTAACATAACTAAATCTGGACAACCTGCTGAACACAAACAATTTTCTTGCATAGACATCATGAAGACTATTTAGGTCCAGTATTCACATAGAACGTGAAAACAAATATATACTTGGCAAAGCTTACCTCAGTGCCAGATGTAGGCATTTTCTGTTCAGTTGTCAAAGTTCCATTACTAAATTCCTTAGTCTCATGGATGTCAGCATTCGCAACCACCGTCCCTTTAGTATCAGCACATTCAACATCTATTGAAGCAGGATTTACAATTTTCTCTTCAACTTTTTTTTCCATAGGGACAGAGATAGGATTTGGCAGTTGACCAACAATGACTTTTGTCCCCTGTTCTTCAGGTACAGCAGAAGTGGATGAAGAAATCTCTCCCAGATCAACAGAAGTTATGGTGCTGCTATCAGTTTCCACCTTTTCCACAGCTCCATTCCCACCCTCACAAACTTTAACCAACTCGCTAGGCTGTACATCCGATGACTCCATTGTTGAAGTCACAGATCTTAATGGAAACGTCTCAACAGCTGTTTCTGCTGGCAAATCAACTGTGCCTAATGTATTCTTCGTCACGTTAACCATTTCCGTCATCGCTTTTCCAGCATCATTCACTCTTTCGTCATTGTTAACAGGTTTTGTGCCTTCTGATTCAATGAAAGGTATTTCCTCATATCCTCTTTGTTTGCTATCCACATTGAGTTCTTTATCCTGAGGTTTGGAGGCAAAACTATCACTTATTGTCTGCACTCTATCATGCAACCCTGCATCATCCTTGGTATCATTCTCTTCACCGCAAGATGCTGCAAACTGAGTCCCGGATATGTCAGTAGAGCCCACCGACTCGAGCCCTATGTCTTGTATGGAATGTTGATTTCCGTTCACTTCCCTGCAGTTCAATATATCAGATCCTCTGTCTTCCTCGCTAGCCTGGCTACCGTTAATGTTTTCACGGTTTTCAGGTGACTTAGTCTCCCCAGCCTGGAAAGAAAAATGATGACTTTGATCTGATGCAGAATGAAATCCGTGTGGGGACAAAGATAAAGGAGGCACAGGATCCATCAGGACTGAACTTGACAGACTTTGATCTTGCAAACTGCCCTCAAGAATCAAGTCAGTAGTACCAAGGACTCTATTTTCTTGGATTATCTCTCTGACAATCTCCCTTATGGTGTAGAAAGAACCACCCACCTCCTTGTGTGTGAGGCTAAGTGAGGGAAAACTCCCATTGTTTAGGTGTTGATGCCTGAAAATAATCACCAATTACAAAAACTCGAGATTCTGTGGCTAAGGAAAAAGGATTTAGGTGCATACTTATTAATGAAAGACTCGACCAGTGCCTTTCTCTCCTCTTTGGGAATCCGATTACGCGTCCTCTTGGCTAGAGAATCGTGGGGCTTAGCTAGAGCAAATATTTGCCCAGCGCAAGTAGTCGTCTTTAGAGAGTGCATGTTCTCTCTCTCTCTTTGTTGCTGTTGAACAAGAGTCAGGGACCAGACTAACAAAAGCATTAAATAGATGCGTTTAGTTCATCATTGTCAAACAAAAATTGTTAATTTAGCATACGGCACATCGGAGAGTCGAGAGATTACAAACACACGAAGCGAAATTCTAACACATTAAAGAGAGAGAGGACAATTGAAAAGCAAAAACTCCATTGATAGAGAAGAAGAGAGGTGCTTAGAGTTTACCTGCGAGCGCGAGAGAAAGAGATTAATAAAACTCACGAGTCATCTTTGCAAATGGACTAAAACCCTACGCACTACACAAAGACACAACACAGTTGTGAGTGAGTGTTGGGAGGCGCAAGCGGGAATTTGGGTAATTGCTTCAACTCTCGGGGCAAAGTCGTAAACTTCTTCTTTTTTCCTAACTCTCGGGGTAATTATTTCAACTTTCGGACTACAGTTACTAACTTACTATTGTTGTAAACCGATTGTCCTTGAGGCCATGAATGTCGACTGGTTTTTAAGTTTTTAGTTTTTGCTGTAGATTTTGGTTTCTTTAAAAACTTGAATGGTAATTTGTTTAGTTTTTGGTTTTTAGCTGTATTATTTTTTATTAAAAAACTTGACTTATGAAATACATAACATAAAAGCTCATAAAATATTTATAAGAAATAAAATCTCATTAAAATATGTAATTATGAATACTGGTTTGTATTTGGAATTTTTAATTTGTATATTAAATAACATATTTTAAAGAAAATTAACTTTTTTAATCTCCGCGCTTTTAGCTAAAACAACTTATCTTATGAAACAGAGAGAATATTATACTTGAGTTTAGTACAACTAATTTCATGTTTCTCTTTTTATTTTTTATTGCTATAAACGTAACTTTATGTATTACCAACATAAAACATTTTATTGTTACTAGTAAGTGGTACATTCACAGAGTCCAAAGGATGCTCTCAACACTCAAACCTCTGCCTCAGAACAAGTCTCCAAGAACTGGATTAGTTTCAAGCGTTCGTCCTCCAACAGCTCAGGGTCTTCGCTTGTTATCCTCTCCCGGGTTGCACCATCCACACTCGTTGGATCATCCACTACCTGTTTCATTAAAACAACAACATTAAAGCATTTGACTCATTCATCAAAACTTGTACAAATCTATGTCAAGAGAAAGAGACATTTTTACTTTTGCGTAATTATTGGTATGGCCGTCTTTGTTAGGTCCTGTAATCGGCTCGAGCTCATTGTGTGTCCATTCACCATCTATGATGTATTTATATTCAAACTGTCCTTCCTGCGTTTCAGAATTGTAGTTGTTGTCGGAAAACGAAAACAAAAGCAGACATTAAGCTTTCTAGTTCATCAAGAAGACTTACAGGCAATTCTCTCTTTAGGCTCCAGAATCCTGTTTCCTTGTCCAGTGTTAGAGGTATCCTCTATACAAAGGAAAATTTGTGAAATAAAAAAACAGAACCAAAAAAATTGCATTATATACATACTCCCAACTAGTTTTGCACAACCATAAGACAATATTTTCTGTGCGACATTCATCTCTTCCAATTCTCATCAAAGAGGCCTTTCTTTTGTATTGAAATGAGAATTGTGCATCCTAGCTTTAACGCATATATGACACACCATACTTTCATTAGCAAGACATCAAAGTATTTTCATTTTGATTTATAATTAAGAACATTCACCTGTCCCCATCCAATGTCAAGGCCAGAAATTTCTACTGTGGAGAACCCCTTGTCTTTCAGTTTCAAAGTAACAGTCTTCTTCTTCAGTTCTGTAAGCTTTTATGTCCAATACCAGAGAAAAAAAAGTAGTCATGAATCGAGGAACTAAGTGACCATTGTTGTAACTTATGGTAATCAATGAAACTGAGAAGCTACAAACACATGTGCATGCATTTTTGAAACTTAAAGAATGACTCACAATATCAACTGTTGCATTTCTGATAGCATCCAGCTTCGGAAAGCACGATCGTTGGCTCTGCAATATTATATTTTCAGAGATGATTGTGTAGACCAGTGTTACGTGTGCTTCTTTAAATAAGATGTCTAGATACTAGACTATTTAATGAACTAATCCAAGATTTTGTCTTTTGAGTGCTACTTTCTAAGTATATATTACAATAAAATGTGACCCAACTGGTTTAGAATTCTAGCCATCATAATCATCGATACATAGGAGGAGAAAATCCCCAAGTAACACTTGTTGAATCAACATGTTGGGTTAACCAATATAGGTATCAAGAAAATCATGTGTAGAGAACAGAAACCAGAGGTACATGAGCATCTTACCATAAGTAATTTATGAGCTTCCATAAGTTTATAGCCTTGCACCCAAAACATGTATGTCAACTGTAATTGAAAATAATACCCCTTCTCAGTATTACTCAGCAAAAATTCAACACTTATTCATTCCTCAATTAGTCAACCAAAGAAGCACGAAAACTAAGATAACTCCTGTTTGCAACAGTCTTAAATTTCTTCCAACTGAACTGAAACATTGTTTCATTGTTGGAAATCAATGCAATTACGCTCATGGAAGACTCGCATCACAATGAACGATGTGCTACAGAAAGAGTAACAGGTTTCTGCAACATACATACCGCAACAGCAGGAGCCCTTCCCATTCCAGCAGTGCAGTGCACGTATGTAACTCCTCCATTTCGTTTAACAGCTTTGTACAGTGTACTAACCACGGCAGGAAGGCGCATTCTCAAATCAAATGCATCAAAGTCTCTGTAGATTTTTAAAATGTCAAGCCCTAGGTTGTGAGTGAGTGAGTGTGTTCATGGTGAAATTTCTACTCATAGGCTTCTCAGGAAGTCTATATATAAAGCAAAAAAGAAAGGTATTGAAACGGAAACTAGCAATCAGCTCTCAGGATCTCTCCCTCAATTCATTACGCATAAAGCGAGAACCACCATATCACAAATTCACAGCCATATCATAAAAATCATGGCTCGTTTGATTTTACCAAGGCCTTACCTTATTTGACAGCGAATATGCTGAATATCACTACAAGTCTTAGCATATGCTTGAATGCTGCTTATATCTACTCCAAAATATCTGCAAGTATTGGTCAAGGGCACTCTGCAGCTGATTCTTTTTCGCTAAAATCAAATGAAAACGACAGAAAAAGAAGGGTTTGGAAGGATACTCCAAGTCCGGATCTTGTTGCAAGCAAAATATGGTTTTAACCCCAATCTTTCGGAGCTTGTCAACATCGTCAGGGGTCTATAGCAGATTAAAGAATGCAGAGAGTAAGAAGAGCAAGAAAGTAACACATTTTCAACAACAACAACAACAAAAAAATCATGTTTTGACAGAAGGATATTAGAGAAACCTGTAAGCACGATCCCACAATTAAATCAGGACGAATAAAGTTGTAGTTCATTCCTAGTTCGTGTCTGTAGGTCAAAACTGAAATAAGAAAGAAGAGTATTGTATTTTGTGATTTGATCAGAAACCTGTTCTTCAAAATGGTAGAGAAATATACCAGCACCCATAGCTTGAGTCATGTCTTGGCTATATTCATCAGATTTCTCTTCCTTGTTTGAAACACCACTCATCTCCGAGCTGGATTTTGAAACTGATACCACCTACACTCGTCAAAGCATTTTTCCACAAGTTTCAAATATTGCAAGCAAGAATGATAAATCAAAACATACCAATTTTCACCTGTAAAAGAAGTCGAGATTTAGGATCATTGGCTTTGATCGGTAGCTGCAAAAGAGTTTCCCAAAAGTTAGAAGATATAAAAAGAAAATTGGTTTTTTTGTTTTGTGTGTTTGGAATCAAAATAGTTGGTACCAGCATCATCTTCAAAGAAGACGAAGAAGAAGGATCTCTTTGATTGCCCCCAAAGCCCAACAAAGGTGAGACTGAGGATCTGAAATCAGAAGAAACAAAAAAAGGAATCAAAGAACCAAAATGAACAACAGGAAAGTGAAATTCTTGAAAGCAAGAAGGTACCTGGGAAGATTCTGAAGACAATTCATCTTATAAACAGAGGAAGAAACTGAAGTTTGCTCACTGAGTCCCAAGTTGGACGATTAAAGAAGTTGTGTGGTTTAGTATATAATTTCATCAATTCAGGTCCAAAATCGTTGTTGAGAATCGCGACAAAGATATTTGGACCCTACGCTCGGGAATGCAATCACTTTTGTTTTCTTTCGTACGTAAGGGGACAATATAAAACCACTTTATTTAAAGAAAATTAAGGCACTTTCTGACTTATATAGTATAAAACACATTTAATTCTTAAAGCACTTTGAGTGATGAAATTGACACTTTTACTCTTCTGTACACAATAAACCATTTTTTATATTTTCTTATCTCACTTTATTTATTTTCTATTTTTTTATAATATAAAAGACATAAAACAATTTATTTGGTAACAATAAATGATAATTTTATTTATTTTACATTTTAAAATCCATTTTACTATAGTTTTGATTCGAAAAAACAAAAAATCTAAACATATGAAATCGAGATCGACGTAGACATGAAAACGTGGACAATTGTGTGTAGACAGATAGAAATCTCGTATTGTTAGTGTGGATGGTCATGTGGATAATATTTTACTGATGGTCATGTGTGGATGGTCATGTGTGGATTAGGCATATGCATAATAACCGAACCGAATGAAACCGAACCGAACCGAACCGAAATTAATGGTTCGGTTAGGTTATGGTTACTTCATAATAACCGAATGGTTTTTATTTTTGATATCCATTGGTTATGATAACCGAATGGTTATTAACCGATAACCAATGGGTATCCATGGATATCAAAAAAAAAAAATTATGTTTATTTCCCCTAATTAACCAAAATAACCGAAAAATAACCGAACCGAAATAACCGAAACTAACCGAAATAACTGAAACTAACCCAAATATTTTCGAAATTTAACCGAAATAACCGAAATATTTTTAAATTTAACCGAAAATAACCGAAAATATTTGAAATTTAACCGAAAATAACCGAAATCATTCGGTTAACCGAAAATAACCGAAAGATTTCGGTTACCAAACGGTTATTAATTTTGATAACCATACCGAACCGAACCGAATGGTAACCGAACCGAAACCGAACCGAAAACTGTTACTAACCGAATGGATAGTAAAAGACATAACCGAAAACCGAAATAACCGAACCGAATAACCATTTGCCCATCCCTAGTGTGGATGGTCATGTGTAGATGTAATTCTTGATATTTACAAGTAGATTTCTTGTTTCACATCAAAACTATAGCAAAATGGATCTTAAAATGTTGAAAAAATATAATTATCATATATTGTTTCCAGAAAATTGTTTTATGTCTTTCACATTATAAAAAAATAGAAAACAAATCAAGTGGGGTAAAAATTATTTTATTCAAAATTTTGATTTTTTAGTGTGGATGGTCATGTGTGGATAATACTTATGGTCATGTGTGGATGGTCATGTGTGGATAGTCATGTGTGGATGGTTATGTATAGATGTATTTCTTGATATTTACAAGTAAATTTCTTGTTTCACATCAAAATTATAGCAAAATGGATCTTAAAATGTTGAAAAATAGAATTGTCATATATTGTTTTCATAAAATTGTTTTATGTCTTTCACATTATAAAAAAATAGAAAACAAATCAAGTGGGGTGATAATTATTTTACTCCAATTTTTGATTTTTTGACTCATTCACGACTTTGCATCCATGACCATAAAGGACCATTTTAGTTTTTCACACACATGAACAGAAAAAAGGGTTTTAAGAATTAAATGTGCTTTTTTAAAAACAAAAACTGGCTAATATGCCTTTCAAGCTTTCTTTATATTTAATCAAAAAACACCCCTATGAACAAAATTAAAATTTGTAACCGCAAAACCTAAGAACTGTTGATGTGGCAACTTTGTAATGATTCCGACACTGAATTCGCGATCTCCATTTGGCCGTCCGATTCGATTGTACTTTATTTTCTTCTAGATTGAGCTTTTAGGCTCCACAAACTCTGAAATTGTGTATCAATCCGTATGCCACATCACCACCGTTTAAGTTTTGTTTTGCAGGGTCGAGGATAATCTCACCGAATATTTGTTAAATAGTACTCCTTCCGTTCGCTAATAATTGATATTTTAGAGATTTTTTTTGTTTTTAAATAAGTGATGTTTTTACAAATTAATGAAAAATTAAATTATTTTTAATTGTTTTTTATTTTTTGTATTTTGCAAACTATTTTTTTATTGGTTGAATTGTGTTTAAATATACAATAAATGATGTTTTAGTATAGAAAAAATAAAAATTAAATGAATCTTTAATTGGTGTGCAAAAACCTTAAACATCACATAATATAGAACATAGGGAGTATCTATTTTCATTTTTAAACCATAAGTTTCATGCTTGGAATATAGACGAATTGATCCTTATAATCGGTGTTTCATTTGGATAGAATTTTAGCATCTTTTAAATTTTATTATTAGGTTTTGATGCTAATTATTCTTATAATTATCTGTTATTTTTTAAGTGTTTTGAGTTTATATAAATCAAATATCTAGACGATTGAAAAAACCAAAATCTAAGAGCATGTCCAATGGTGAGGTTCTAAAAATGGGTATCTAAATTTTTTAGAACCTCACATTTTAGAACCCCAACATTTTGTATGTTAATTTTTAGAATCTGTATCTAAAAGTTCTAACTTTAGAACCCTTCTCTCTTCTTTTTAGAACCTCTCCAATATTTATCAATTATATATCATTATAATTTTTTAGAACTCTTCTATTTAGAACCCCATTGAACATGCTCTAAAGTGTGTTATACTGTTTTTGATATTTGTAGCTTCTAAAAAGGCTAAAAAAAGCTAATGGGACGTTTGGCAAAAAAACAAGAAAAAAAGCTATGGGACGTTTGGCAAAAAAACAAGAAAAAAAGCTAATGGGACCACTCACTCACGTGACGTCATCATGTCTCTCTGATTGCTACCGACACATACATGTGGCTTTGGAACTCCAAATTCACGTGCAACCAAAAATATCTTCTCTGCAACTTATTAAGCCTTTTTACGTGATTCAATCGCAATAATAAGTCAGTCGATAATGTAATCAAACAAGACTGACTGTCTCAGGACACCAAAACAGCAGAACGAATTTAACTTTAGAATCAAAAGAGTTGTTATTGTCAGACAAAATCAGAGCGAGTAAAGAAAAAAGAAAAGAAAAACATTTCTTAACATTAAAACCAACAAAACAAAAAACAAAGTTTTGAAAAAAAAGCAGAAAAAGGTTTCGTGGATTTACAGAGTCTTTCTTATAGGTCCAAGTTCCACCTATTCTGATCCTCCGTAGGCGTGGAGGAATCTCCAAAAAGACTAATCTTTGGTCTTCTTTGATCTTTCCCCATTGGTAACTTCCAAAACGAATCTGAGTTCTCGAAGAATATGTATGCAGCTACGACTGATGCCATGAACATGCAAAACAACAGTGCATATATCTGCCACTCTGCACATCAAGCAAAGAGATATATGAGTGAGTGAGAGAGATATAAAGGTACAAAGATAGAGATCAGCAACGAACCTTTCCACTCCTTTGGTACACTGAGTTTCGTCACCATCTCACCCCATTCGCTCGATGTTGTCAGCATAACCCTAATCCCCAAGTTAACAGAGACCCAATTAGATTGATCAGAGCAGTAGAAACAATGCTATCCTTAATTCCAACAATGAGACTCAAGGGTTTTATCATTATCTTTTCAATTGATTCTCCATACCTTTCACTAGGGCAGAACTCAAGTGAACCAATGCATTGACCAAGATGTAGCCTCTTACTGTAGTGGTAGATTTCCATTGTCTTAACCTCAGCCACAGATACATCTCCATCTTTCCCACCCCTACAAAAAAAAAAGGGGTGGGTGCAAAATATGAGGCTTTTAACCTTTGTAAAACCTAAAGCCTTAAAGTAATAACCAGACCCGGGGTGAAGAAACACTCACAAAGCAATATATTTTCCATCCAAGCTCACTGCCATTGTCGATGCAGTCTTCTTTGAAAGCTTCTTGAACCCAAGTTTCTTCCATGTACTAATGTCATAAACATTGACCACAGGAATATCACCTGATTCCAATTGTTTAAAACTTTCATATCCTGTTCTGAATTTAAAACACTAGTGATGCTTGTAATAGTTTACTCGAGAGTCGCTATATTATATTATATACCTCTCTGAGCAGCACAAAACAGAAAAGGTTTTGTTCCATCTTTGGAGAAACGGCACAGTTCAATGTTTTCATCCTGCAGACATGAGGATATCAGAAACAGGATATATAACAGAAGTCAATAAGATGTTACAGACAAGGGAAGAGAGAAACACGAAAAAGACAAACTCGAAGCAAAGATATCTCAAAATTATATATATTAGACATCAAACTCATCCTTCATGCAGATTATCATTGGATATCATTAGTTTAGAAATATAGGGATGCAAATGCAAACTTTAACTCTCACTATCACATACCCCACTACGTTCCAAAGTAGACAAAGGAAAACCATCTTCTGCTTTCCATATTCTAGCTGATCCATCAGTTGATGTTGTGGCTAAGAACTCTGAGTCAAGACTACAACAAAAGACGCAGATATCAGAGAGATGCGCACAATCGGCTTCGCATCACAAGCTCCATTAATTTCTATTTGTGTTGCATGACCCGAGTCCCAAAGCTTTACAGAAGACCATTTTTTTTACTAGCTCAATTATGCTTTAAATTGAAAAGAATATAAAAGGAGGGATGATGGGAGAGAAGATTCCGGTCATTACCTGAAATCCATATCCCGGATGGATTTGTGTGCCTTTTGCTCATCCAAAATTACACGAAGGTTTGGCCACTCCATAATTCTGAGACACCCATCCTGAAAATAGTTTATCGTAAGTAAGCTACAACAAAATTGTCATAACAGCGTAAAAAAAAAGCCTTTATCAAGCAGTTTCGGTCCCTCCTTACCACTCCCCCAACAGCTAATTTAGACCCATCAAAGCTAAAGGCCATACACTTTTGTAGTCCAGCATTCTGGAGAGGAGGGAGTTCTTTGGCTAAGATCGTAATACCTGTTGCACCTCCGACAAGCTCAAACAACCTGAAAACCAAATACTTTATATTTAGCATCTAGACCGTAAACAAAATTTGTAAAGACAATGAGGCAGATAGTGTGTAAAATGGTGAAAGACAATTCCAATTCTCTAGTATGCATGAAATAGATGGATTAGTAGAGTTGCAATATATATGGATGCAGAAAAGGGAAGTCAAGGTTTTATAAAAGGATCAAAAGTAGAAGGAGACCAATAATATTATAAAAGGTACAAAGATGTACAGCAGTCTCTAACAAATCTATCTGCAGATATATAATAAACCAAACCTAAAACACAATCAATTCAAGCATCACTACAAACACATGTACAGGAGCAAACTTCAGGGAGGGAGGGGTGGAATATAGTATTACAAGTCTCATGTAATAAAAGAAGCAATATGGTGTTCAGATTTAGTATAGTTCTCAAGACAAGGTCGATAAGCTATCCTAGGTTTAACAAAACCAGCTCAACGAAATTAGAAAGATTGACATAACTTGTGGGGGGTAAAAAGCAAAGGAAGAAACGTACTTGCAACCGCCTTTGGAGGTTGAGCAAACAAAATAATCTCCAGCAGGATGCACTGTAATTGCCACAGGATCACCATCACTTTCTTGAAGCGTATGTGTTGCCTTTGATGACAGAAATAATAAGAAAAAAAATGTCGTTTTGCTTTCATTAGTCAACCCAAGTAAATACGAAAAGAAGAGGGTTTGTCCTGCTTTCGAAAACAGCTCAAATTTCCCAATCCAAAGAAAGAAGCTAGATTTCACCTCTAAAACCCAATAAGATTTCGAAAATCAATCAAACATACCAAGGGAGAGGAGGAGAGAGAAGTAGTGATGGGATCGAAAGAGAAGATGTTAAGGAGAGCAGGAGAAGAAGAGCCACGGCGTTTGGAAGCTTTGGCGATAATGGCCCAGTTTACTTTCTTCGGGCGACGAATCCATGATCCGCACACAACATGCCCACTTTCACGACTCGCTTCTTCGATCTCCATTCGATTAATTTATCCTCTTTCACACAAATCTAAGATGATAATAGGTATCTCATCCTTATATACAAAATCGTTTTTTTTTTTAATTTATAATTCCAGAGCTGAGGAGGAAAACAGAAAGTAAAACAAAAACAAAAAAGGAGTTGACTTTGCAAATCGGACAGGAAGATATTTGATGAGTATTTTAATGGAATTGCAAAATCTCAAATTTAACACAAGAGATTTGCGCTGTAGATTTGAGAGATTATTAGACAAGTCAAAAGGACGGTGGTGGGAAAGGATATTCCTTTGATCCTTGTTGCGATGCCGATTTTTTAATACATCTACGGTCACATCGTGCTTCCGCGATCTATAGCACACTTGCCCATTGGTGTCGATGTCATTGTTAAAAAAGGAAAAAAACTGAATACAATTAAAGATCGGGCGTTGAATGTTGGGAAATAAATATTTAGTAATTTTTTTTTAATATTGTATAATTGAAACGATATGAGAATTTTTTTTTTTTTTTTTTTTTTGAAATTCGGAGGTAATCCGATATCCATGGAGAGGCCCAGACTAATCTTCATTCGGCCCTGAATCATTTTTCATTCAAGCCTAAAACTTGGCTTTAATAACATGACCGGGTGGCCACGAAGTAGTGATTTAGTTTCGAGGAATGCAGAGAGGGGGAATCGAACCACATGGGGAGTGCATTCAACACATTCTGCAGGTGGACCCACCACTCCACTTACCACTCGACCACTGACTCGTGGTTGATATGAGAAAATTTATGTGTAATATATACAACTATATGACACAATTAAAAAGATTTACAAAATCTCAATTTTGATATTATCCTTTAGCAAAACTAATTTCATATTATATATTTATATATATATATTTTTAATACTTTCTAGGCTATTATTACATCATTATTAGAGATATTTTGATTATATCTTATTACAAATGATGATTTACCTATAATATTCTACGGACGATTTCACGTTGACAACTCTCCCCGCAACACATTGATCTACGACAGACGGTACATGTACCACATCATGATAGACATCTTTACCCTTGACTCACGAAACCGGACGGCTTCACCTGCATCGCACTGAAACCTCTGGTACGCTTTGCATCCATAATCTACAAGAAAATACATTTTTTGGGAATCGAACCCCAAACATGATGTAAAAGCATTAAATCATTAACCATTAGGTTACTCTGCTTCAACTTATATATTTATATTAATACTACAAATTTGATTTATAGTTCGTACGTGTTGGAATGGTTTTTTTGGTTGTCAATCAAGAAATGACACATGGATGCTGACATGCTGTATGCCGAGTAGATCTACATAAGGAGAGATCGGTGATTGACTAAGTTCTTTGGACGCTGAAAAATGGTCGATCATGTGACATTTCGCCCCAACTGGTTATAGCGTACAATGTCGTTTCTTTGAGGTTTCAAAAACATGTACCATTTCTTTTGGATCCGGATCTCTAGCGCTAGAAGACCCCTCATTTTTGTCATCTGTTGTTTATATCATGCATAATGTTCCACACGAGATTGGTTAAACATTTAATGTTCATGTACGGGAAAACGCATTCATTGCTTGGTCGATGTCATATCATACATGTTATATTCCAATAAATATGATGCGCCGTTGAAGATATATGGTCGCACCTCATGTTCCATATGCCGAAAGCATGTTACTTTCGGTCGTTTGTCCTTCGACAAATGGAGTGATTTTATCCAACCACTCGGCACCTAAAATATTTGCTTAAATTTCTCTTTTCATTACATCTAGTGTTAAGGGGATCAAAGATAGTTAGGAAGTGTAAGAAATTCTCAAAATTTCATGACCCGAACCCATAACTCTATCCTTTGTTTTTGTCCTCTCGACTTTCATGCTCTTTGAGCAATTGTGTTATTTTTTCTTATTTTGATTTGAACGTCAGAGAACTCAAAAAAATAATCCACATTTATTTTCTTAAAAGTCATATTAACCATGCGTGCATGTCATTGATTTATGATCCAACTTGTTTTCATGTGCTTGCATGCCTTTTAAGATCAGACCACCCGAAAAACATCAGCTTCTATATATATAAAAAAACATTTTTTCTCTTCTCATGATGCCACCTCAGCATCCACCTATACACCATTAAAAAAAATGAAAAACAACAATTACTTCTTATCCAAAAAAAAAAAACAGCTTCTTTAGATCAACAACAAAATATCCTTTAGCTATCACCTGTACATAGCTCAGGATTCCAAACTCTCCAGACATATTTAGAGTTACAAGCTTGGTTCTTCCAAACAAACAACTTCTTCGTTTTGTTTCTCCGAGCTGGTTTTCAATCACACATCTAAGAATCTTGGATCTCTCCAACAATTTCTTCCATGGGTCACTGCCGGATTCAGTCTCCAACGCTACTCAGCTTCGTGTTCTGTCCCCTGGAAACAACAACGTCTCCGGTGAATTGGCTGATCGTCTCAGCAACGTCGCTGCTCTCCAGCTCTTGAATCTCTCCGCTAACGCCTTGACCGGCAAAATCCCTCAAAATCTCTCACACCTAAACATATGTGGTCTTTCTTCAAAGCTCATTCTTCTTGGTCTCTTGGAACATGATAATCAAACTTTTGCACACTAAAAGATCAAAGCTCTGTTCCACAGTATATTTACATACCGCAAAGCCAAATCATAACCCGCTGCATCTAAAAGCATTGCTTTGATTTGCTCAGGGTCTTGTGTTTATTAACTGCCTTCGTAGAAAAATTAATGTTAGAGATGAATTGGTTTTGTAGAAAAATAAAAAACAAAAATTAATTCTTATCCAAAAAAAAAAAAACAACTTCTTTAGATCAACAACAAAATATCCTTTAGCTATCATCTGTACAGAGCTCGGGACTGCAAACTCTCCACACATGTTTAGAGTTACAAGCTTGGTTCTTCCAAACAAACCATATTAAATTTTGATATTAAATTTTTGTTGCCACATCATTTTGATATTTAATTTTCCTAATTTAATAAGTTAAAAAATAGATATATATATTAACTATATATTTTATTAAATTATGCAAGGAATTTGAAAGGTCATTTTCATATTCATATCATGAAAACTTAAAAAAATCAACAAAATTTATTGAAAGAATAATAGATTTTAAATTTTAGTTTTACTAATATATTATACACTTTATTATAGTTACAAGGTAAAAGTTTTATATCGAAAAGATGTTTAATGAATAGATATTATTTGATCCAAACTAATAGTATACAATATATACAATATTAATTTAATATATCACAAGTATATAGAGATTTAAAAAAAAACAGAATATCTAATAAATTAAAAGTAAATTCAGTATCGTTTAATAATGCATATTATAGTAAATTTGTAAAATAAATTATATATAAGAAAATCGATTTTTTTTAAAAAAATAAGTACATGATTTAAAATAATAAAAATGAAATGTTCACTAATTTAGATATTTGAATAATATGGTTTATTTTAGGGGTGTCAAAATGGGTGACCCATGACCCTAATGGGTCATATGTAAATGGGTCATGAGTCACCCATGACCCATGAGTGATGGGTCATGGATGACCCATTACCCATCTAATTAGATGGATCATGAGTCAAATATAGGCCTGGGCATAATAACCGAACCGAATGAAACCGAACCGAACTGAACCGAAATTAATGATTCGGTTAGGTTATGGTTACTTCACAATAACCGAATGGTTTTTATTTTTGATATCCATTGGTTATGATAACCGAATGGTTATTAACCGATAACCAATGGGTATCCATGGATATCCAAAAAAAAAAAATTATGTTTATTTCCTCTAACCAAAATAACCGAACCGAAATAACCAAAATTAACCGAAATAACTGAAACTAACCGAAATATTTTCGAAATTTAACCGAAATAACTGAAACATTTCGAAATATAACCGAAATAACCGAAATATTTTGAAATTTAATCGAAATAACCGAAAATATTTAAAATTTAACCGAAAATAACCGAAAATAGCCGAAATCATTCGGTTAACCGAAAATAACCGAAAGATTTCGGTTACCAAACGGTTATTAATTTTGATACCATACCGAACCGAACCGAATGGTAACCGAACCGAAAATTGTTACTAACCGAATGGATAGTAAAAGACATAACCGAACGTAGCCGAAAACCGAAATAACTGAACCGAACCGAACCGAATAACCATTTGCCCATCCCTAGTCAAATGGGTGACCCATGAAAACAAAAATTTATTTAAATAAATATTATTAATAATTTAAAAAATAAGAAAATTAAAAATAGTAAATAATATTATAATATATTTATATTATGAATTGAAAAATTTTCTTTAATTATTGTAAATTGTTAATGAATTCGTGGAACTATTTTTTTGGCGGGAAAATACAGAATTGCGTTTTTTGCGGGAAAACAGGTAATCGCGTTTTCAGCTGAAAAACGCGGAATAGCGTTTTTGGCAGGAAAACGCGGAATAGCGTTTTTGGCGGGAAAACGCGGAATAGCGTTTTTGGCGGAAAAACGCGGAATTGCGTTTTTGGCGGAAAAACGCGGAATTGCGTTTTTGGCGGGTTAACGTGTAATTGCGTTTTTGGCGGGAAAACGCGTAATCGCGTTTTTGGTAGGAAAATGCGAAATCGCGTTTTTCGCGGGAAAATGTGAAATTGCATTTTTGGCGGGAAAATGTGCAATCGCGTTTTTGGCGGGAAAATGTGAAATCTTGTTTTTGGCGGGAAAATATGGTATTTTAGGTAATATTGTTATGATGTCATGATGATGTCATAATAATGTCATGATGATGTCATAATAATGTCATGATGATGTCATAAATTCATAATAATGTGTGATGATGTCATAATTATGAATGGTGATGTCATGATGATGGGTCAAACGAGTCACCCATTTGACCCATGACCCATTACAAATTGACCCATTTGACTCATGACCCATTTGATCCATCAACCTATTATGGTCAAAAAATTGACCCATTAGGGTCATGGGTCAAATTGGATCGACCCATGACCCATTTTGACACCCCTAGTTTATTTGGTCTTTAAATATAGATAAGATATGAAAATTCTAAAACAAACATGATTATTTGTAAATAATATAGAAGTGATTGAACGTAGATATTGAAGTGATTGACTATCACTTACACTTTCATTTTAATGGAGGTGGAAATAAGAAAAACAATTTGTTAAGTTTCAAATAAAATATTAGGCTTACAATCTATAAGAAATAGTTTGTTTTACTAAAAATGAATAAAAAGTTTTCATAAATAAATTAAACTATTAAAAAACTTTCAAAAACAAAAAATCGCGCATCGCAAACATACAAAAAAAAAAGAAAACACAAAACTTCAATATTAAACTATTCAAATATAACAAACATACAACGAAGACTATTCATCTAATAGATTACACAAAATATAACCGATATAGAGCCAGAAAATAAACGAACATATTATAAAAAAATAACCAAACATGTAATAAGAAAATAAAAAAACATCATTTCTTATGTGCTTAAAAAAACCAAACTAATTTGAACTATTGCAAAAACTGAAATTAACACATGTTCAGATATCAATCGATAGAAAACACAAAACTAATGTTTAATATTAAACTATAGCAAACCACAACGAAGATTGTTCATCTAATAGATTACACAAAATATAACTGATATAGAGCCAGAAAATAAATGAACATATTATAAAAAATCAACAAACATGTATTATGAAAATAAAAATATACTATTGCTTTTTTCCACCACTTTGACAACCACGTCACAAAAATAGTGTCACTTTGAAGGAAAACAAAAAACCAACCATGAGAATTAAGAATTATTGAATTCAACTTGGCTTTTGACTTAGATGGTGGATCCGACAATCAACAAATTATGTCAATTGATTTGTGATTAGTTTCACAATCTTTAGAGATTTTTTTTTTAAAATTGCTTGCAAGATGATCCTCTGATGATAGCGAGATTAATCACCGACTTCTCAAATAATGTTTTATTTGGGTTTTGGGACATCACTGACTTCTCAGTTACTCCCGTCAAGGTTTAGGGATAGATTATTCAACTTTGATCGATTGTTAAATCTATTATTGTTGTAATGCGCTTAGCCTTTAACAATAGATTTATGTCTTCGCTAAATTTACATCTTTCTCTATAGTTAAATATGTAAATCGATTTTGAAATTAAAGAAAAAACTTAAAAATTACAAACATATTTCTCACAGTAAATAAGATTAGAATCATACATGAAACACTATATTCGATCTCCAATAATAATACCTTCACAAGAAAGAGCAAGTGGGCCACTGGTTGCCACACCTCTGCTGCTATCTTACCGGTGTCGAGTTCGACTACACCTGCTCTCTATGTGTGGAGGTATTTGGCTATCGGGCCGGCCTGTTGTGGCCCAAAATGATGACAAAAAATAATAACAATACCTTCACATGAAACACAAAATATTATGCAACAAAAACTTTAAACTGTAAATATCTTCCCTTTAAAAAAGCCTAATTAATTGCATAAAAATGACCACTAAAAGAAAAAAAGTAAAAATATGTACTATCCAATAAATAAACAAACACATAGATTATCATAAATTTAATAAATTAAATAATAAAAAATATCCAAATCTTAAGCGGACATAGACAATTATATTAACTATGAAACAAAACAAAAACATTAGCTATAAAAACAGATTAAAAAATTGTTTACTACGTCACCCTAGTTAGACTATAAAAGAAGAATGTCCCCTTCGCCTTTTATTGGTTGAATCTTAGGCAAATACCACAATCACAGTTTAACGTACAATGGATTCCGGAATTTCGACATAAATACTTATATTTGTTTCTAAAAATTGCAACCAATAAAAAAGGTTTGAAAATTAAACTTATATTATCTAAAAACCTAAAAATGAAGAGGTATGAATTACAAAATTTTCATTCATTTAACTATATGTGTATAAATAGTATAAGGATTATGATTTTATTATCAAATTTATAATTCCAAGAAGAGAGTGAAAATATTTTTGTTATTTTTATTTTGTTGTCATCCTATTTTTTGTTAATTTTCTATAATTAATTAATTTATTACAAAGGAGTAGTTTGGTAAATCCGCAACCTGCCTACTACCGCTCCTTTATTGCAAACGTTTGTTACCGAAATCGTCCACGAAGATAAGTGATCGCAGAAAACCAATTGGTTAATTTCGGTTCCCCACTCAAACCAAGCATTTAGATATGATTGAGTGTGGATTTCCGGTTCAGTAGCGATTATTGGTTTTTCGATCCGGGCCGGGCCGTATCTCTGAATACTGAAAAATTTCGTGACGAGAATCGTTAGTGCCGTCGCTGCGATCTGACCAAAATTAAAGTTTTTTCAATTTCCATCGTCTCTCTCTCTCTCCCATTTTCGTGATTCGACGAACCCTCCTCTTTCTCGAAGTGCTGTCATGGTGCTTCCGCTCCTCCGGCACGCAGCGATCGCCCGCACTTCTTCACTTCTCAGAGCTCGTCTTCTCGCTCCTGCTTACGGATTCCATACCCGGTACGCTTATTCTGTTCACGCGTTCTCTCTCTCTCTCTCTCCGCTTCTTTCGAAGTTTTCATGTTGCTCTTCCATTTGTGATCCTTGGCAATTTGATAAGTAACCTGGTCTCTCAGTTCGGTTTCATTTTTTTTTTCCCTTGTCGGCAATCTTCCATTGACTTTTCGGAGTTCTTATTGCGTATTGTATAGTGATGTTTAAGAAATTCATTTTGTTCAATTTTGTTTTCTGAGTTGCTATTACGAGTGTATCTTCTCTGGTTTGCGAGAACAAACTTCCATTCAATGTTATTCGCATTGAGCACAATAGATCGTTGTGTAGAATTCCCGTTTTAGCTGCCATTGGGGTTCTAAAACCATTACTAGTGAAAAGCAATCAGCCTAGCCTTTTGTTCATGTTGAGTAGATTGCAATGAGAGGCATTGATAGTCGTTGGATTACCAGCTCCCAGAACATAGGATTGGATTCTCTATGCTCGATTTTCATTTCGTTGTGTTGCGTGACAGTTCTTATATTTCTGTTCATGGAAGCGAAAAGTGCTGTGATTTCTTTATCTTTCCAATACATTTGACTATGAACTCTCTGATTCAGCTTTTCTAATGGACTATACCACTTGGACGACAAGATTAGTAGCAGTAATGGTGTGAGGTATGTGTTCCATAACCACAAATCTTGGTAATTGTTGATGGGTTCAAAAAAGATTTACCCAAATCATTGTACAATTAATACTAACGTTAAGAACGGCATGAACAGTATATTTCAGTTCCTGTTTTATCCTTTTCTCTAGGTTTGACTCTATCCTGTACATTTTTATTTTAAGATTTTTTTTGTTAGAAGAGGTGTTTGAGTTTATCTTTACAATTATGGCTTCTCTTTCCTGGAAATTGAGGACGGGATTTTATCTATATAGAAACTAGAGCGATCGTAGGCGCTCAAGGTTTAAGATTATATTTAAACAGAAATTAAGATGGTTATGTATTTCATTTAGTATGTGTTGTTCATAGCTCACTAATATCCACTGAACTTGTTTTTGTAAATAAAATTTGGAGGAATATGTGTTTGTCCTTTCTCAGATTTTGTCTGATCTACATTTTCAGGTCTGCCTCGATAGACTTGATTTCAAGAATGGATGATAGTTCTCCAAAGTCCATTGTAAGTTTTACAGTTAGTACTGTTTTTTCCTTCTTATTTTCATCTATTCCTGTTTCTCACATACATTGTTTTCTTGTAGCTGCGATTTGGCGTGCAAAACTTTTCATCTACAGGTATTCATAGGTTTTTATGTCATATTATAGTTATGGAATAAAGATCTTCATCAATGAGTCTACAAAGAAATTCCACTATTGAATTACTAAACTGGTCAATATATGGGACTTTCATCTGATAAATCAACCTACAAACAAATGTATAATTGTTTTAGCCATAAAAATTACCTAGACACAAATTTTAAATGGTTGTTAAGAATAATTAATAGCAACTTTCGCTTATCTTATAGCAAAAAAGAGATTTTGGTTGACGCAGATGCACAAAACTTCACATTACATATGAATATAGCGACAAAAGATGCAATTGATTATACAAGATTCTTCCGTTAATTTTGTTTGTCTTTGGGTTGTAGGATCCACACCACAGACGGTTCTTACAATGCCAGCCTTGTCTCCTACAATGGTTAGGAAATGAGACTTCAATCTTGTAAAAAAATTTTGGCCTCCCTGCGAGAAGTCATTGCTTTATTTTTGTTGGGCTTTTGCAGAGTCATGGAAATATTGCGAAATGGATAAAGAAAGAAGGTGACAAGGTGGGGTTTTTCTTATTTTTGGTTGACAAAACTTCAATCCACTTGTTTGATGTTATTTAAGAATAATCATTATGCAAGAAAGATAATATGATGATTAGCTGACAAAGAACATATAGAATGTAGTATTTCTGAGTTACTGGTTTGAATTTTGGTTCTCCCTGACAGGTAGAGGTGGGGGATGTACTATGTGAGATAGAGACAGACAAAGCCACTGTAGAACTTGAGAGTCAAGAGGAAGGGTAATTCTGAAAAGCCGGTTCATGATTTCGTGTGTGTTAATTTGTGTTTTTCTATTCCACACCTTGGTAATTCAAATATCTGCCTCATTACAAGTATATGCAAATATCAATTGGCTTACAATGAAGCATGGTTTTGTAGATTTCTGGCCAAGATTTTAGTAACTGAAGGATCAAAGGATATTCCTGTTAATGCACCGATTGCAGTAATGGTAAGCACAATGGCTGTCTTATTTATTTAAAGAAACCAAGTATGATCTCGCAACAGGTGATGCAGGCATTGACCTATGCTCATTAGGAGTTCCTTTTTCTTTAACTAGCCTGCTCTTGGCCTCTTCATTTTCTTTTGTTTCCTGGGTTTACAACCTGAAAGACTTAACGAATCATAGAGATCTTTGGTGTTGCTTTATCAATATTTATTGTGGGAAAATATGACCAAGATCCTATCTTTGTAATGTTTCTTCTTCTAAATATTACCTTATGTCATACTGAGTTCTCATCTCATGTCCTTACATGATATTTCGTGTTTTTGGTCAGCATCTTGCCACATAAGTTTTTTGATGGATAAAATTTTTATCTTATCTTATTTAATTGTAATCAAGGTTGAGGAGGAAGACGACATTCAAAACGTGTCTGCTACCGCAGATGGTGGACGAGTTGGTAAAGAGGAAACGTCAGCTCATCAAGAGATGAAACCTGAAGAAAGCACACAACAAAGAGGCTCCACTCAGCCTAATGCATCAGATCTTCCCCCACATGTTGTCTTAGAAATGCCAGCACTTTCTCCCACAATGGTATGAAATTTCATATTTTGTGCTAGCTTGTTTTTAATGAGAATGCATCCACCTTTTTTATCCTGAAACCCTAAATCATTTGTTTGTTTATTGATGTGAAGAACCAAGGTAACATTGCCAAATGGTGGAAAAAAGAGGGTGACAAGGTTAGTTTCTGGTGACCCAAAACTGAAGAGTAAATTGGCATTGCAATTTCACCACAAGGAGTTGGGTGTTAGGCACTTGACTGTATTGAATCTTCTCATTTCCTGGTCAACAGATTGAAGTGGGTGATGTCATAGGTGAGATCGAGACTGACAAAGCCACTCTGGAATTTGAAAGCCTTGAAGAGGGGTATACTACAATTCTTGTTGCCTTATTCCTACAAGCAATCACTTGGGGCATAGACAATATTTCTTTCTCTAAACAGCCTAGTGATGTTCATTCTGTATAGCATTCATAATCTGTGGACATTGCTTACTTTTTTCTTTATTTTATCAAGTGAGAAGAAAATGTTGATTGAAAAAGTTAGGTCAAATCTTGTTCAAGTGTTCTCCCTTGTAATGGTAGTGTCCTATGGTCTTGAAGATTGGTTTAATATTTCCTAGTTTAGCTATGAGCATGGGCTTCCTCACTAGATTTACCTGAACTGCTGTATTCGTATTCTGATGACTGATCTTATATTAATAGATTCTATAACTTGATGGATGAATTTTGGTGTAGGTACTTGGCTAAGATTCTAATTCCTGAAGGTGCCAAGGATGTGGCTGTCGGAAAGCCGATTGCACTTATAGTAAGTCTTTTAATTCAAAAGTACATTGACTGAATTCTTGATGCCAGAAAACTGTTTTACTACTGGTATATTATCCAACTGTTTTACTAGCCTCTATGTAATGCACATTTTGTGTGCATAAATTGGTAGGCGCTCTTCTAGTTCCATGCTACATTATGTATTGACTGAAGTAAAAGTTATGCCTGCACACAAAATCTTTGAAAATACAATTGCTTACAGGTTATGGGATATTAGAGGCTTATACTTCTTCTGTGTAGGTTGAAGATGCTGAAAGTATTGAAGCCATCAAGTCTTCTTCCACAGGTGGTTCGGAGGTTGAGACAGAAAAACAATCCCCTCATAGTGCTGTAGATAAATCCGGAGAGAGGAAAGCAGGCTTCACAAAGATCAGTCCTGCAGCAAAGCTATTGATTTTAGAGCATGGATTGGAGGCATCATCAATTGAGGCCTCGGGTCCCTACGGTACATTACTGAAATCAGATGTTGTTGCCGCAATTGCTTCGGGAAAAACATCTAAAAAATCTGCGTCTACGGAGAAGAAACAGCCATCAAAGGAGAATCTGTCTAAATCATCTTCCATATCGCTGCCTGAATCAAAGTCATCTGTGACACAGTCAGATAATTATGAAGATTTTCCCAATAGTCAAATTCGCAAGGTAATTAACATTTACTGCTCTCGATGTTGAGAATAATGAAATATTTCCTGTTGAAGCATTCCATCCTATGGAAACAAGTTGATAAGGTCATTTTGACTTCATTGTACAACATGCTGGCTTGTTCAAAGGTTTCTATGGCAGCTTGAAGAAATTCAGAAGCTGTCATCAAAAAGCTAGATCTACATGTTTCAATTCTTTTGATTTTGATTGGGAGGATTTAGCTGAAATAAGTACCTAATGTATGTTGTTTTGAGTTGATAAATACATAGTCAAGGTTGACCTTTAGTTATAAGGTTACATTCCGCATGCTATGGAATGGTTTATTTGAGATGGGTGTTCGTAGGTTTGAGATGACGGATATATCAATGGGTGTTAGTAGCTTTTGTCTAATCTACAACTACTGATAGTGGATGGAAAATGTTCCATCACTCAGGGGGAACATACATTCAGCATTGAAGTTTGCTACTGACTTCTCTTTGACTTTTCCCTCTTGACAGATTATAGCTAAACGTTTATTGGAATCAAAACAGAAGATACCCCATTTGTATTTATCATCAGGTTGGTAATTCAAAAACTTTGTATTTTCTTTTTGTATTTTATTTGCTGTTTAAGCATTTGAGTGTGCCTGCAGATGTTGTGTTGGATCCTCTTCTTGCATTTAGAAAAGAACTTCAAGGTTTGTCGACTGCTCCTTATCCCATTTCTGTGTATTTGTTGACAATTTGAGAGGCTCAAATTGAACTGTGATTTTATGATCTACAGAAAACCATGGTGTTAAAGTGTCGGTCAATGACATAGTTATTAAAGCAGTGGCAGTCGCACTGAGGAATGTACGACAAGCTAATGGTGAGAAATTATATTCTCCTCGTAAATGATGCTATTACAAGTAACTAAACCATGGTTTATTCCCATTTCCCAATCCTATAGATGAGCTAGATTAAAACCTTAGTTCGTCCTTTCGAAGGCAATGCAGCATCCATGTTGGAATAATAATTACAATGCCATTTGCCTCCGCTGAGGATATTTAGTAAAGATGTTTTGAGGTAGTGGGACTGGTAATGAATTTTAGATCGCTTTTAGTTGTTATGAGTAGGATATTTTTCACTTTTAGTTTGATGTAATGATCTATGGATTGCAATCATGTGGTTGGTATCGCTCCTTGTGCTTGCTTAAACCTTCTTTTTGGTTGTTTAAAGTGCTTTCTCTCAATGTCTGGCAGCGTTCTGGGATGCTGAGAAGGGAGAAATTGTTATGTGTGAGGATGTTGACATATCAATTGCAGTTGCAACTGAAAAGGTACACTCTTTTGTTGGTTTTTCTGATTACTTGAATAGTTTATCCCTCATCATCTTGGCATGTGTTGCAGGGCTTAATGACTCCAATTATCAGGAATGCAGACGAGAAATCTATTTCTGCTATTTCCTTAGAGGTAATTTAATTTTCTCTGAAGTTTAAGGAATATGCCAAGCTATAGAGGAGTACTCTTGTTTTATCAGTTCTTACTGTATGTCATGTGCTGCTTATCACTAGTTATAAAATTGATTTCTTAATTGATTTGTGGAGCAGGTTAAGGAGCTGGCACAAAAGGCGCGATCTGGAAAGCTTGCTCCTCATGAGTTTCAAGGAGGGACATTCAGGTATTCATCATTTTAAAGTTCTTAAGCATCGTCTGGAATTTATGTGAAACTTGCCCTACTTACTGAATCAACCATTCTTTATTGTTATACAGCATTTCAAATCTTGGAATGTATCCTGTGGACCAATTCTGTGCAATCATTAACCCTCCTCAGGTAATCATAATTACAGATGGAAGAGTTTGTTTGAATATTGTCGTGGAAAATTTAGTTTAGTCTTTACAGAGATGCAGATGTGTTTTTGGATAAATAACTCAGGAGCGTCAATTGTCTTGCAGGCTGGAATTCTAGCAGTTGGTAGAGGAAATAAAGTTGTTGAGGCAGTCATTGGAATAGATGGTGAGAGACAGTAACATCCTTTTGGGTTTTCAACTTTGAGTTACTATTTTGATGACTGATGACAAAAAAAAATTGTCATTGTTTCAGGAACTGAGAAGCCTTCAGTGGTAACGAAGATGAATGTAACGCTATCTGCTGATCATCGGATCTTTGATGGACAAGTTGGAGGTAATGCAACATTCAGTAGTTTCTGTTGCCATCATTTACTGTGTTTCTCCTTTGTTACTCATTGCTTCCTTTGAAACCGGTTTTGTCTCAGCTTCGTTTCTGTCTGAATTGCGTTCAAACTTTGAGGATGTTCGAAGACTTCTTCTGTGAGAAAGATTCAACTGTTGATCAGATGGATCTTGGATTACTACATAATAAACCTTGGACCCCACGTTCACATCCAGAACCAGAACTGCTGGTCTACAGGATAAAGCTCTGATCACATGTTTCATTTATTTCCATAGGGTTCCTACTACCAAAAATTGGCTTTGGTTGACAATTCTTCTCTCATAGATTGGTTATTTCCTGAGGTATTTTTGTTTGCCCAGTCCTCTGACAAATAAATAATTTCAGCTGTCAATAACACAACAGAATGAGCTAAAAAAATGTCTTTTACCCCCATGGGTTTAAAAATGAGGTTATTTTCATTTGTAAAATTTTGTTTTAGAGCTTTAAGAAACCATTATAAAGTCATCCGTCAAGTCATTAGTCAAGAGATTACAAATTTTGTTTCCAAGATTCAGGAGTTAGATTTCAAATATTTTCTTAGCATAGAGGTTTCAAAGAATCCGACAATTCAGAGATTTTTTGGATGATGTAGTTGAATCATAAGTATCAGTCTGATATGTTGCAAATTCCTAGTTGTAATTCGTTATTTATACAAATGTTTGACGATAAGAGGTTGGGTCGACGATCTATTTTCCGAAGATAATGATCATATACTCTTTCTTTTCTGTTTCACAAAAAGTGTCATTCTGACATATTTCACACATATTAAAAAAAACTATTAAAAGTTCAATATTATCCCTTATTAATACATTAAACAATTTGTTTCTCTCTAATTAATACACTAAAACAATGAGGGTAAAACTAGATTTTTGTTTAAAATTATGCATTGAAAACATAAAATGACACTCTTTGTGAAACAAAAATAAAACTTTAAAATGATACTCTTTATGAAACGGAGGAAGTAGCATATGATGTCTTCCGAACTTCCTTCTGTCTATATCCCCACGAAAGTAAAGATAAAAGACCTTAATCCCCAAAAACAAAGTTCAAAACTTATATCCCCATGAAATAAAAGCTCGAAACCCCATATATATAGGTTTTAGTTGGTTTACAGTTTTCTTTCTAATGAAACGTAAAACATGTAAAGCCAACCCTAAACCGGATTAAAACTCGATTACGACCCGATTATAGATTATAGTTAATAAACCACTGATTATGATCCAAACCCGACTACACCTCTATAACCCAAATTCTCCTAAATCAAAAATCCCCAAATTCTAGAACCTTATAAATTGACATTCGTAGGGATATAAATCGTTGAAACCGATATTTGTGGGGATATAAGTTTCGAACTTTTTTTCTAGGGAATTAAGATCTTTAACTTTGCTTTCGTACTGATATAGACAAAGAACATAGTTTAGAAGACATTTGATGTTATATGATAGTTCTCGTGTGAAATAGATCGTGGACCCTAATATATATATATATTGGTTGCGACAACAAAAGAAAGGTGTATAAATTGGTTGCCAAATATGTAATTTTCAAAATTTCGGCCAGAGAACAACAAAAAAAAAAAGAAAAAAAAAATGAGCGGCTTCCCGGGTTCAAAATCAGAGCAGCGTCATTATCGGCTCTTCGATTTCGCCAAAACGGCCATAATCAACATCTTCGCACATCCTTATACCACTGTATTTATTAATCACCCTTCCTCTCAACTACAATTCCTTTACAAAGTTTCATCCTTTATGTCTCTCTGCCGTTTTTTTTTTTTAGGTTTGCGAGCTGTACTGCGGCGGAGCTCCCGATACCGACAAGTGGGAAGCTGCTCCGATTGGTCACTACATCGGAATTGGTATTACCAAAATTTTGCTTACATAATCAGTGTTACATACTGTATTGTATCACTACGGCTTCCTCGAAGAGTGATGGGTTTGCTTTTCCTTTTTTCTTCTTGTGGGAATTTGCTATAACGTTAGATACATCGTCTTCTGGGATTTCTTGCTTACGAGAACCTTGGGAGAGTCAGAGGAAGAATTACGATGTTGAATTCTTTGAGGCTGATCCTTTCAAGGTGATTTGCCATGTGCATCGGCTTAGCATCTGATACTAAGCTACTCTATGTAATCTGGAGCTCATTTCTTGGTTTGTGCTTCGTCGGTGAAACAGGATGATCTTGAAATCCAGCTACAGAATAAGGTGGGGCAGGGTGATTTAGTTTCTTGTTGGCGCCATCTACAGGTTTCAGATCTCTTCCTTTGTTTTCTCTGCGCCTTTATTTGTTTTCAATGCGCTTATGAAAACGTAGGATGTGATGGTCTATAATCTTCTTGCTGTAGATATGCTTTGAAACTGAGGAGAGTGCGAGAAGACTCCTAACTAATGTAGCATGTTTACTGAAACCGGGGGGTTACTTTTTCGGAATTACTCCTGACTCGTCTACGATATGGTATGAAATAATGTTACATCAGAATTCTGATTTACTCTTTTAACATGTTCTGATTATTTGTAATTCCCATCTACGCTTTCCATGTTCTTGTGCTGAATTCGTTTTTTTTCCTTTCTCCCTAGTGGTCTGGTGTATGAAACTTATCACAAATTAACTGACACCAAGTTTGTTGTGTGTAATATCAAATGATGTTTCGAATGTAATTTTACATGAGAAAGCATCTGAATCGATTGCAAGGGTGTATTCTTGGTTCTGAGTACATGAATTGCACGAAACTGTTTTAGATAACTCCAGTATGTAATTTTAAGTTGTCCTAATGTCTCCTGTGAACTGTGATACTAAGATTTTCAATTCATCAATTTCAACATTTGACTGCTTATTTTGTTCAGTTGGACTGCGCTCCTTAACATTCTGGTCAAACAGGGCAAAGTACCAAAAAAATGGTGAAGCATACCACAATAGGAGCGGAGGGACAAAGCCTAATGTTTTTCCCAACTACATTCGGTCTGAAAGTTACATGATCACTTTCGAATTGGAGGAAGAAAAGTGAGCGTTTTTTTATGAGAAAAAGTCATTTTGCCATCAAGTTCCTTTTCTGAAATTAGTCTGGTATTTTATACTCAGATTCCCGCTGTTTGGAAAGAGGTACCAGCTGAAATTTTCTGGTGACAACGCTTCTGAAGACCATTGTTTGGTTCACTTCCCAAGCTTAATCAGGTGAGTTCTCGTGCACCATGATCTCACCTTTTTGTTCAGCAAAACGTAGCCTTAATTGGATGATAAGGATTACCATATTAACAATGTGCACATGTTGACCTTGGGGATTGTATTTCTTCTTAAACTTTGGTTAAAAAAGATTCCCATTGCAATCCTAGTTGTGTGATATTTCTTCAAGTTGAGCTAAAAAGATTCCCTCTGTCTTCTTATTTTTTTCTTTGTATTTGCTATTCAGGTTAGCGAGGGAGGCTGGCCTTGAATATGTGGAGATTCAAAGTTTAACAGATTTTTACGATGATAACAGGTTTAAAAGTCTTACAATGCTTACAGATTCTCAATCTCATATCACGAGCTTTTTCTCTATTATAGTTGCTTCTTTCTAAGGTTGTATTACCTTGCTGATTCTGTTCAACTGTTATTGCCAGAGCCCAATTTGCAACCATGCTGATGAATGCTGGCCCTAATTTCGTTGACCCCAGGGGAAAACTTCTTCCACGGGCATTCGATTTGTTAGGTAACCTTATCATCATCTTCTGCCATCTTATCTAATCTAATCTCCAGTTTTGATACTTTTCTAGTCACTTATTTATCTTTCTTTTGCGCAGGGCTCTATGCAACATTCATATTTCAGAAGCCTGACCCAGATCTTGAACCTCCTCTAACAACCCCAATACCTTTTGAGGGTTCCAATAATCATGATGAGGCAAGTGCCTTTTTCTTGTCATCTCTCATTCTATACAAGTAAAATTACTCTGAAGCCTGAACTTCCCTTTCACTTGAGAAAAAGAGTCTGGCTATGGCTTTATACTATAGACTGTGTAGTTAAAAGATATATGCTTTAGTTTATGGACACAACAGTTGCTTCAGTCTCCAGCTCCCTGCCCGGATATTATTGTAGTTGGTCCATTTCTTAGACCGTTCTTCACATTTTTGCAGAGAGAATTATCGGGGAACACTGATACAATTGCCCCTGCGGAAGATTCATCAAAAGGACTAGGGAAGATTAGTGAACAGAAAGGAATATTGGGACCAGGCCCTGCTGATTTACGTTTCTCTGAGGCAATTTAACGCCTCTTTTCTTTGAATGATTTGGTGACATAGTGAAACTGGTGTTTCAGTAACACAGATAAGCTAGAACGTACGCCAAGCTTTGTTATAAAACATCAGATAACATTATCCATGTGTTTAACAAACCTTAGTTCAGTTCTCTGAATGAATTCCATCGATATTCAACAACACTTAACATATTGATAGTCATCTTAACTACATGACTTGATAGCGAAATGAGCAACAGATTTAAATCTTGCAAAGAAGGCAGCTGGATTTTGGTAACAGAACCGACCCCTCTTCCTCCTGAGAGAAAAACAAAAATCCATCCTTGTACAATTCACTTCAATCAGAATCAGAGTCATGCCTCCTCTTTTTATCCTTCTTCTCTTTCTTGTGTTTCTTTCTATCATCTGAATCACGACTGCGTCGCTTTTCATGCCTCTCACGTTTCTCGCGCCTTTCATGTCTCTCTTCCTTCTCTCTCTTTGCAGGTTTCCTTTCCTCATGCCTATCCTTCTTTTGGTCCCTCTCAGTATCATGCGGTCCATCTTCAACAGTTTTGATCACTGATGTATCTGCTGGCAGACATGTTGGCCCTGCGTCTTCTGTCTGAGAGGATGTAAGAGTGCTGGGATCTTCCCAAGGTCGGGGTGCCCTGTACAGAGTTGCAGAAAGAAATGTGAGAAGAAGGATGAAATAAACTACCAAATAAAGCGTAAAGCCACCAAAAACATCAACAGAGTTAAAAAGCAGAGATAGTCGCCAAAAAAAAAACAGAACTTACTTTGCATAGCCAAGGCCGTGAACCCACACTGCATCCGCATTCCCTGCACCCAAGTCCTCTGCTGTTGAACCCCTCTTCACAAGTTCAGTAAACTCTTGCTTGTCAAGGCGGTTGCCTTGTGGTCTTGTAGAGGACTTTGGTGCCAAACCCAGAGCCTCCCTCATGGCTTGCTCCTCCTGTTCCTTGACTCTTTGAATCTCCTCTTTCATAGCATCCGTGTTGGAACCCCCTTCTTTTTTGTCTCTAGCATACCAGTTAAGATCTTTACCTATTCAATTTTTTTCCGCAGAGAAATGGAATGTCAGTACAAAGTTCTACATTGAAGATTAATCTACAAATAATTAATAGCTAGAAAAGAAAATCACGAAGAAATATGCCCGAACCACACTGAGATTGTACAGAGCAAGGAAGCACACCAAAATTTTCTGAATGCAAAGTGATTATTAAAAAAAAAAGAAAGCAGAGAAAATGGTTGAGCTCAATTATGACTATAGAAGCAGCATTAGAACAAACAGAGAATCGAAAAGATTATCTGAGCTTTTGAACTAAGGGTGGTATATTAGTCACAATACATGCAGCATTTGACTTCGATTACACATTGCAGCAACTTTTATTATTCCCCAACATTCCACCGATTACACATTGCAGCAATTTTTCAAAACTAAAAAAAGGCATAGAAATAGCTAATTAGATGATAACAAAATCAGGGACTTTGACTATGTGTTAGAGCTACGTAAATATGTTACTTTCATTCACATGGTTATATAATATCTACCAATCATGGAGCTCATAATAGCAGAAACAATAGAGCAAGTAACCCAATAAGATTTCAGTTCACAAGACTAGTATTCAGTAAACGCCAAAGGAGGATCAAGTATATTGTCGGTTCACTTACAACCACAGTGTCATAGGAGAAGCATAGCATCAAATTTCAAGAAACAGAAAAGGAGGAATAAGAAAAAGAACCTTTTTGCCATCTTCCAACAGGCGCCTTGACACTGTGACCCAAATAGTTCTCCCTATGTTTATCAGCCTTCACTTCATCCCAGCTAAATTCTGCACATTTATAAAAAGAAATAATTAGTAATACAGTCTTCATCATATGCACAATCATTATATATAAGCAGATAATGTTCTACATCTTGATTTGAAAACAAATTTACCAAAAACGGAGGGAAATTAACAGATTCACTACAACTATGGCAACGTTTCTTATCGAATTCAGCTTCTCTAATACATTCTACATCATCAAACCGCCCTAGATCGTTCATGAGAAACCCTAGAAACCAAAATCATAAGACGATCAATTTAAGTTGGATAATACTACATGAAAACCCTAAAAAAGTTGAGAAATTTATATGTGATCTTGTAATATAAGCAAAAATTCGAAACGAATACAATGAAACTTACGATCTCGACCACCACGAACACCGCCCCTCGTCGGATGATACATGGTAACCCAAAAAGTTGCAAACTTTTCTGTGTTCGACCTTGGTTTACCCTCAAGATGCTAATTTGAATTTCTCAGAATCTGGCTCATTTTAACAAAGGAAAACGGGTTTTGCTGAAAAGATTTGAGTTTTTTTTTTTTTTGGAGAGAAACAAAATAAAAATATGTGAAGAGGGTTGATTGGTAAAGCGTAGCAGTTGATTCTCAAAATATGGGCCAGTTCTTGGATCGGGCTTTCGGGCCCATTTGGGGTTATGCGAAGGAGAAGTGAGCACCAGACAATACAGTATCCTAATCCGGCGATTCAAAACCCTAAGCGGTGGGACAATGGCTGAAGCCGATCAGCGTTCTCATGGCTCCGATTCTCCTCCCCTGAAGCTACCTTCTTTCGTCTCCAACTTGTTCCCTTTTCTCAAACCTAAGCCTCCTGCTGCTGCTACTGCTGTGAATGAAGCCGATGGTCCCAAACCCACGGGAGAAAAGGATTCTCAGAACTACGACACTGTCTCTTTCCCTTACAATCCGCCCAAAAACGCAGAGCCACTGAAGTTTGAAGCCGAGGTCAGCGCCAGCAGAACTTCCAACTCCCTCGTCCTTTGGCAGGTATTTGTTTAGAATTTCTTCGATGAACAATCGTGGAATTGTTTGGTAGGACCATGGCTGTTTATGGCAGATGTCGATCTTAATATTATTGCTTCTCTCCTTTTTTGAAACTGTTCTTGTCTAGACTCCTTTGTTCTTAGCTCTATTATTGTTAAATCCCTGAAACATCTATCAGTTTCTCTCTAGGCATTTCTGTACGTTGGTCTTGATGGAAAACTGTTGATTTCTCGATTTGCAAAAGTGGCTACAGTTTTTACAACGTTTCTATTGGTTTCATTCAGTTGCAGTGGCGCTACAATGATTCCACTTTTTCGTTTTGCTCCTCTATCTTTAGTATGCATTAGAGGACCATTCACAGGAGAGACACACTGCTTGTGCTCACTCTTGGCTTTTTCTTGTTTTATACCTTATTATTGTGTCCTCACTATTCTGGATTGATAATTGAGTAGCATGAATTCTTCATGGTTGGTTTGATTCAGCAGAATATATCCTTTATAACTATTGTTCAGGTATATGCACTTGGAGGGTTTCTTGTCCTGAAGTGGGCCTGGGCAAGGTGGAATGAGAGGAACGAAAGAAGTGAGAAAAAGGAGACAACGGATGATGATGATCAAGCGGAAGATGGTGATGATGAAGATGATCAAACTTCTCATGGGCATGAAGACTAGTCATATTGCACGAATGTTGCCCATTTTGGTTCTGTATAGCAAAAACACCAAAAATGTTTAGGATTTCTTATTTTCCATTGTATGCACTCGACTCTTGAGTTTCATCTACTTCTGTAATGGCAAGTATTCTCCTCTCAGGATCAGCTTCTTTTTTTAACTGGATAAAACTCATCTTCTTCTTGTCTTCTGTTTCTAGTGATGCCACCAGTTGCTTCTCTATTTTCATGGTTCAGGATGTTACTGATCTAGTAAGATATCCACAATCGTACAAGAGAAGTTGCCCTCGTTCTCTTTTAGAATTCCATCAATCGATCAAATGAACCGCAAACATAATCAATAAAACTTGATTTACATACAGTTTCCTATTATTACAAAGTTATGAATCACATACATAACACTTGCCTCTTCTTTACATTATTTTGACTTTGTTTCTACCAAATTCATGCAAAGCTGATATCGTCTACAAACAGTGTATACAACAAACAACACTCTACTCAGATCCAACAATGGTATCGCGGCTTTTGATCACAAGTATCCAACAGAATCATACTTGCCTAAATAAGCCGTCACCTGAACCACCAGTAGGAGGCAGCCCGACCGCGCCTGTGTAATAAGGGGTCGAATTCATTTCTCTACTATTCAGAACTGAACCAGGATTTCGAGTAGCTGTCATGGGAGTATATGTACTTACTTGTCTATCAAAGTTGAAGTTAGTTGAGGATACTTGGTTACCTTCAAAACCAGATGTTCCACTAGAGATGGCACTGCCTGAAACACTTGCTGTGCCTTTATAAAGTCTAGATTCTTGAGTATTCACAACCGGTTGACCATCTGCCCTAAAGCCTGCCCATAGTTTTGGTCCACCAATGTACGGGGTGGTCAAAGGGCGGTCATCCATTGACAAAGGTGGACTGGTGTCTAGTAATTGGCTTTGGAAGCCAGCATGTAGGAGGTTTTTTGGGGATGCTATAGTGAAAAGCTGATCTCCAAGTAACAGGGGAATGTCTCGCTCAGGTATATGGCTAACAAGAGCTTTCTGAGAACTCGAAGCTAAAAAGTTGTTCCTCGTTGATGTATCAGGTGAAAAATCAGTGGGTACCCGGAAAAGTCCAGCACAGCCGACAGGAAACTCTACCATGGACCCAACGCTGGAAGCAGGGATAGATGATTTGGTACGAAATGCTGGCTCTATCGGTAGTGCGTATGCGTTCATATATGAACCTGGCGTTGAAGGAAAGGAGCTTTCAGAAAGATGCTCAGGTTTTCTAATATGTAGGCTATTGACTTTCTCTTGCAGAGACAACTTAGCTTGCTTTAGCGCAGTGAGCACAGTATCACAGGTATCAGAATTTTCCTTTGCCACCGGAACTAAGGGATAATCTACTTTCTGGATGGTAGTGGCATTACTGCAAAAGGAACCACCTCTCGAGTTTGGTCGCGTTGCAGGAGGTGACAGAATAGCTGACGAAGAGTGCTCACAGATACCTTCACAGCTCCATGGATGGGAAGACTCACTTTTAGGACTCTCAGCAATGTGTTTTCCTTTGTCTCCAGAAGGAGAAGCATCTTGTTCCACAGATTTGGAACCACAGATTTTGCAGCACTTATCAGGTGATGTTACTGAATTATCAGGCGAACCATGCGACAAAGTTTCGAATGATTTCCTAAAGTCGACTTCATTGGCTATAGACCTCGTATCACGGAGGGAGGGGACTACTGTGGAACCTTGAAGCTGAGCTTGGGCTTTTTCCCCATTACTTTCATCTGTCACATCTGAATGGTTTCCTACGTCACATAAATCCTGCAAGGTTGGAGAGAAGAAATATTGATCAGGATTTCTAGTGAACTCACTGAAATTTTTGATCAGAATACTAATTTTACTTGTAATGTATGATATATGTATGAGCGGAGACAAGATTCAAGTGGACATGTTTTTTCATATTTGTGAACTAAAGATAATCTATTAGAACATGTACCATACCCGGAAAGGTCATGAGTTCAAATTCTGGAACTCTCTTTTAAACATTTTTGAAGTTTGATTCATATAAGCATGACAACATACCATAATCACAACTAATGAACTAATTCACATAGGGCATACCAGGGCAGAGGATTTATTCTCTGTGAACTTTTTCTCCCATTGCTTTTGAGTTTCTTCCATATCTTCAAAAGACCCAATAACTTGTGCACGGTTTTCTAACGCTCTCTCTAAGTTGATGTCCATACTGTTTTTCTTCTCTATATCATTTGAATACGACAACTTCTGCAAACTTTCGTCTCCCTTCATAACAGTAACATCAACAACAGTTCTGGATGCTTCCTCACTCGTGCTAGGAAGCACTTCAGTACGAACTCCGTTTTCTTGAAGATCAAGTGGATTTCCATCTCTCTTATAATCTTCAGATACAATTCTGGAAAGTTCAGAAATGTTGGTTGTTTTAATACACAACATATAGAAGCAAGTTTTACAATAGCTTTACCAAGAGATTCATCTGATGTGTATAATAAGAGACAGAAACCTTGAATCTCACATTTCTATGCACATGTCTCTAGGCAATGTTTGCACAACTTGTTTTTCGTTTTTGGTTGGCATGCACACAATAATAACCACTCGTATATATCACTGAGAAGCAGAGGATAATAAACAGACCTTGATTCACTGCGTTTTATTCGTCGACAAGATCTTCCTTGGCGGTGTCTAGGCGAGGAAAAATAAGCCGAGTCAAAACCTCTTTGTCTCCTATTACGGGATTCCTTGATCTTGTCGGAAGAAGTGGCTTCTCTCCTGCGGCCTTTACAAGATAGACTTTTCCCAGACACTAGAAAATAAATAAATCTCCGATGCTGAGGAGTTGCTCGATCTCATTAAACCCCCTAATTCAGATGAACTTTCCTCAATTGAGATAGAACGCTTACCTGAATGAGTATGAGAAAAGCTTTCTTGATCAGAGTTTGAATCAAAAGCATCCGAGACATCAGTAAAACCATTTTCTTCAAGGATTGCAAGGACATCAGCAGTTGCCTGTTCTGCCTTCTTTCTTTGTAAAGACACAATTTTGAGCTGTTCCTCCAGCTCTGCTACCTAAAGATTAAAACATAAGGCTATAAAAAAAAACAACAGTTCACTGGATAATACAAATAGATGATGCAAGACAAAGACATATACTTTATCAGCGAGCCCATCAAGCTTTGCTCTAGCGCTCTTGGAAACAGCTCTTTCAGCAAGTAAACGTGCACGGAGAAATTCAATGGTCATGGAAGTAGGATCTTGTGCGTCTGAATCAATAGACCTATAAGAAATTCCTCTAATTACAAACGTGATTCGATTGCAAACGACTCTAGTCAATATAATTGTTGAGAAACAATGGAAGTGGTAAGTAAAGACCAACAAAAACAAAACAAAAAGTATGGACGATTGATTTGGAAAACAGACAGAACTATACCGATGATCCAAGTTGTCCTGATGCGCCATCACCAAGAAGACCGAAGATCTGCGAATTTCGAATATTGTCTGAAAATTGCGGTGGAAAGCCGTCTCTCTCTCTCTCTCTATGCTTAATAAATCAACTTCACAGAGTCAATGAGAGCTCTCTTAAGGTTTTTAATTTAAAATGATTAAAGTATTTTTCTTTGTTCTCATTGGTTCTTAATAATAAAAAAAAAAAAAGTAAAACAGTAAATAATATTTTTTTACTTTTCCTTTTCGCGATTTTGTTTAATTTAAATACGTGTTAAATCATATAAATAGTGCGGACGCCAAAAATAAAATGAAATACGGTTTTATTGGCGTCTTTAGGTTACAGGGATTTTCTCTTTCATGCTTTCTCTCTCTATCATCTCCATTCTCTTCTCCTCTTGTTCGAGCTAATACAGAGAGAATCGCCTGATAAATCCACTTTGTCTGCGACCCGATATTCAAGGAAGCCTCTTTCTTTTTTAAGCTTTTTTCCTTTTCTTCACCGATGGAATCTCCCTTCTCTCAGTAGTGATTACAGCTCGGCTCCTTCCAGGTTCCTTGTTTGATTGCGTTTAACCTCAGATTGACGAAACCCTTAGTCTCTAACTGCGGCATCTCGGATTTGGTTTCTGGAAGCGTGCTCCATTGATTCAGCTCTCTTTTCCTTCCCCGCTTTATCTCCTTTGGTCACCGACGGACGGACTCTGGAGTGGGTTCAAGGTTACTCTTATGCGATTCTTCTCGATAATTTGATGCCGCAGGATCACGCATCGTGGGATCGGAAGGACCTCTTCAGGCAAAGGAAGCACGAGAGGCCTGAACCATCTTTCGATTCGGCTTTCAGATGGAGGGATTCGCCTACAACTCCTTCTTCTCACCATCTTCCCCGCGAGTTTTCACGCTGGGGATCTGGAGACTTCCGCAGGCCTTCTTGTAAGAGACCTAACCCCTCTTTCCTTTTTTTCCTTCTTCTTTTCTCGCTAATTAGGGCTTACTTTTCCTACTTGATTTGATTGTTGATTTAGGGCATACTTTTGTTTCTTTTCAATTGATTTCTTGCTGTCTCACGATTTAGGGTTTTTTTTGTTTTTGGGAGCATTACCACAACTCGGAAGATCTATAGGAAGTGAGTCGATGAGATTACTAATGAAAAGGAGCAATTTTTATTTTTGGAATCTTATAATCAGGTAGATATAGTTTGACAGCAAGAGGAGTTTGTTATCTCAATTGAGTTAGTATTTTTTTTTCTCATAAATCTGGAAACAGGAAAGAAAAAAACCCTAACTTTGTTCCTGCGTCATTAACTTGCAAGACTTGTTCCCAGCAGTACAAGTCCCCAAAAATCGTGTTGTTAGTTTTAGTTTTACATGTTATAGATTTGGATAAAGATGGGACTTTTGTAGGTTTCTTACATCTATACCTTTTCTGGTAGATTTGAATTCCCTGTGTGAGCTTAAGGGAATTGTTTTGTCTCCTCAATTTTTTTTCTTTCTGTGTTATGATCCTCTTAGGGAATATTGCACAACATGTTTTTCCAGCAGTAAAAGTTCAAAATTCGTGGAGAGATATCTTTTTCAGTTTTAGAAGTTATATATTTGGATGAATATAGGTCTTGCATAGTTTATAATTTCCTCTTTGTCTTCAATTTTTTTCTGAAGGTCATGGTAAGCAGGGTGGACGGCACCAGTTTATGGAGGAGACTAGTCATGGATACACATCTTCTCGGTCCAGTGCCCGGATGTTTGAAAATGACTACTATAGACCATCAGCACCACGTGGAGACTGGCGATATACCAGGAATTGCAGGGATGATAGAGTGTCTTTTAGCCAGAAGGACTGGAAATGCAATACATGGGAGATGAGCAACGGATCTTCTAGAGGTTTTGAAAGGCCATGTGGTATTAGAAATGGTCGGAGGTCAGTTGATGAAAGGCCGCCACATGCTTCAGATACTCATACTACTGTGATGAACTCTTGGGATCCAGCCAACTCCACTCATCAGCCGGACATTGAGCTCTGTACCCCAACACGGACTCTTAAATTTAAAAACGAGCAGAAATTTTCAGATCAGAGGCTATCACTTCCTTCAGATCCCCATTCTGACTGTGTTAGCTTGTTTGAACGGCCTTCTTCGGAGAACAATTATGGTAATAAGGCCTATTCTCCAGCAAAGCAATGCAGTGATTTGATGTATGGTCGAAGGTTAGCTAATGATAATTCATTAGATCCTCCAATCCTCAATGCAGAGCTAGAGGGGACTTGGGAACAGCTTCACCTGAAAGACCCGCAAGATAATAGGTTACATGGAACCAGTGATTTAGACGGTGCCAGGAAATGTGGCAAGGAGAATTCTGTAGGAGCAATTGGGAAACTTCCAGCATGGACCTGTTCTGGGAGTTTTGCATCTCAGAGTTCAAGTTTTAGTCACTCAGGTAGCTTGAAAAGCTTGGGGGCTGTTGATTCCAGCGATCAGAAAAATGAGGTTCTTCCTAAAATTGTTGCTGTGACTCAATCCTCTTCAGGAGATGCTACTGCATGTGCCACAACTACTCAACTTCCTAAGGAGATGAGTTCTAGAAAGAAACAACGTCTTGGGTGGGGTGAGGGCCTGGCGAAATATGAGAAAAAGAAAGTTGATGTTAACACAAGCGAAGATGGAACGACATTGTTGGAAAACAGTACAGAGGAACTGCATTTTTTGAACAAAAATACTGTTGATAAAAGTCCTACAGCAGCCATTGTTCCAGAATATGGTTCCCCTACAACTCCATCCTCTGTAGCTTGCAGTTCATCACCAGGTATGGTTCATTTCATTATACATCTCTCTGCGTGCTATTCTCATTCCTGTGCTATTTGGAGTTACCTGCATCATTTTCCTATTACTTGGGCTCTTTTATCATGTATATGATCTTGTAAACACTGATTTCCACTTTCTCTTCTATCATGTCTAATTATTATTTATGTTTTTTCGTGTGCAGGATTTGAAGATAAATCTTCTGCGAAAGCTGCTATAACTGCTAGTGATGTCAGTAACATGTACCGTTCACCTAGTCCCGTGTCTAGTATTCAGCTTGAACGAGTTCCAATCAATATCGAGGAGATCAATAACATCTCAATTGAGCGATTTGGCTGTTTGCTCAATGAGTTGCTTGGTACTGATGATTCCGGTACAGGGGATTCCAGTTCTGTCCATTTGACATCAATGAACAGATTACTTGCCTGGAAAGGTGATATTTTGAAAGCTGTGGAGATGACTGAATTGGAAATTGATCTGCTTGAAAACAAACATAAGACGATAATGCTTGAAGTTGGAAGACACTGCCGTGTTGTTGGATCCAGTTCACGCCTTTGTGAGGGGGACGAAAATGTGGCCAAGGAGCAGGAAGCTTCTTGTATTTTGGGTCCTAAGGCAGCAGCTTCCTCTGTATCTGAAACACAGGTGAGGGGTTCGGTTCATCAGGCTGTTTTAGCCAAGGTTCTTGTTGATGTTTTTGAGGATAGTCCTGGAGAAGTTAAATCTCTATCCCAATCTTTTGCCACTGTTGAAAGTAGTGAAGATATGTTGCCCATACCTTCTATGAAGGCAGCTGCTTCGTCCAAAGAGATTAACATATCTGCTATTGCCAATCAGGAAACTATTGAGCTTTCTTTTGCTGATGATTGCATGGCTTCCAATGAAGACGTGCTCTGTGCTAAGTTATTATCTTCCAATAAGAAATATGCTAGTAAATCATCTGAAGTATTTAACGAATTGCTTCCAAGAGATTTCAGTTCGTTTGATGAGTCAAGATTCCCTGGCATATGTCAAAGGCAGTTTGATTCTCATGTCAACGAGAAAATTGCCGATAGGATAGGGCTCTTGAGAGCTAGGGAGAAAATTTTGCTCCTTCAGTTTAAAGCGTTTCAGCTCGCATGGAAGAAAGATCTGCATCAACTAGCTTTAACGAAGTACCAACCAAAGTCTAACAAAAAAACAGAACTATATCCTAATGCAAAAATTAGGGGGTATCTGAAGCTTCCCCAACCTGTCCGCCTGAGGTTCTCTTCTTCAGGTAAAGTTCTCAAATCTCTTTTTCTCGCTGTTTTTCGCTCTTGGTATTTTAAGCTTTTCGTGGTTTGTCTTTGTCTGGTATAAAAATCGTTTTTTATCTTGTTATTGTAAGGTGTGTCAGTCTTGGTATGTGTTTCTTTGGAGCATCTTCGTTTTTTCCTTTTTCTGAGGTAAATATTTGTTTTAGCTGTAGGGCCTTGAAATGTATGACTTTTCAAGAGAGCATGAGTTGTTGAGAGAAAACATCTAGAACTTTTGACACTGTTTATTGAATCATGATGCCATATGTTCTCTGGGCACAAGAGTTGTCAAATAGTCGATCCATGTTAACGAGTTTGTTGGATATTGGTAATGCTAGGTTAATTTTGTTAGATTTTGGGTTTTATTCTAATAGTCTCCACTGTAATATTTATTTTAACACCTAGCTTGTATAACTAGGAGGTGCAGTCCAAACAGTTTGCTTTGTAAAACTTTTGGATAATCATCACATATGAATTGAAGTCTTCTTTTCATCGAGTTTTGAATTTTTAATAACCGTTTTACTATACACGTGCAGCTCCAAGAAGGGATAGTGTAGCCTCCACAACAGAGCTTGTAGGTTATATGGAAAAGCAACTTCAGGGTACCCGTCTAAAGCCTTTTAGAGACACTTTGAGAATGCCTGCGATGATTTTGGATGAGAAAGAAAGAGTGATGTCGAGGTTTATCTCTAGCAATGGACTGATTGAAGATCCATGTGATGTTGAGAAGGAAAGAGCAATGATTAATCCTTGGACCTCAGAGGAGAAAGAGACTTTCCTGAATATGTTAGCAATGCACGGGAAGGATTTCAAGAAGATTGCTTCATATCTTACCCAAAAGACAACTGCGGACTGTATTGATTACTACTACAAAAACCATAAGTCTGACTGTTTTGGGAAAATAAAGAAGCAGCGTGCTTATGGTAAAGAAGGGAAGCACACCTACATGTTGGCGCCACGAAAAAAGTGGAAACGTGAGATGGGTTCTGCCTCTCTTGATATTTTAGGTACCGTCTCCATTATGGCAGCAAACGCAGGAAAGGTTGCATCAACCAGGCAGATCCCTTCCAAAAGGATCACCCTTAGAGGTTGCAGCAGTTCTAATTCATTGCATCACGATGGCAATAACTCTGAAGGGTGCTCCTACAGTTTCGATTTCCCTCGTAAGAGAACTCTTGGTGCAAATGTTTTAGCTGTTGGTCCTTTGTCATCAGAGCAGATAAATTCTTGCTTAAGGACATCCGTGAACTCTACAGAGAGGTGTATGGATCATCTGAAGTTTGATCCTGTTGTAAAAAAGCCTCGGATATCTCATACTACACATAATGAGAACAGCAATGAAGACGATGACTCATGTTCAGAAGAGAGCTGCGGGGAAACGGGTCCTATTCATTGGACAGATGATGAGAGATCTGCCTTTATACAGGGGTTCTCGCTATTTGGCAAGAATTTTGCTTCAATATCGAGGTTCGTCAGGACAAGGTCTCAGGATCAGTGTAGGGTTTTCTTTAGCAAAGTTCGGAAATGCCTTGGGTTGGAATGTATACAGTCTGGATCTGGAAATGTAAGCACGTCTGCAAGTGTTGATAATGCCAATGAGTGTGGTGGAAGTGACTTGGAAGATCCTTGTGCTATGGAGAGTAACTCTGGCATATGCAATAATGGAGTCAGCGCCAAGATGGGTTTGAATTCACCTACCTCACCTTTTAACATGAATCAGGAGGGAGCTAATCATTCAGACTCTGCAAATATGAAAGCTGACCTTAGTAGATCAGAACAAGAGAATGGGCTGACATATTTGCGTTTGAAAGATGATACTAATCTTGTGAACAATGCATATATAAATGGGGGTTTCCCGGGTCTAGCTTCAGAACCTTGCAGAGATTCGGTAGACATTAATACTGTTGAGAGCCCGTGTCAGGCTGCAGGGAAAATTAAGAGCAATGATCTGTTGTCAATGGAAATAGATGAAGGTAATTTAACATCTTCTGATCCCTTGTATTGTGGCTCAAGCGTTCTTTCCAATAATATTGTGGAGACTCCCACAGAAAGCTCACGCAAGGGCCTAGGAGGTCAAGGTGCTGCATTGCCTAAACAAAGTTCAAAGAATCAGGATGGAGTGATGCAAGCTGCAAACAGAACCAGAATTGGCCTTGAGGCTGAAGCTGCCCCTTCAAGTTTCAGGTACCCTGAGTGTCTGCACCATGTTCCGATTGAGGTGTCAACGGGAGACCTTGTAGGTGTCAGTGTACCACAAGAAAATCTCAATTGCCATACAGAGTCCGAGTTATCAAATTCTCTCGTTGGACAAGTTGTCCAAACAAATAACTTTGGTTGGCAGTTTTCTAAGGTCAATCTGGATCTGGATGGAAGGCTTCGGGTTTTAGGCCATGTCAACCCTGAGCAGAATGGTCAATTACATGCTACTAATACGGAATCTTGTCAAATTCCCCAGAGATCATTCACGCAAGATCCGAGCAGGATATGTAGGTCAAAATCTGATTTGATTGTGAAAACCAAACGTACAGGTGAAGGTTTCTCACTCAACAAGTGTACTAGTTCAGGTACTAAGCCTCTGACAGTATACCATAAAGATGGAAGATCTGGTCACAGCAGGAGCCATTCATTTAGTTTGTCTGATACTGAGAGGCTCGATAAGAATGGAGATGTGAAGCTGTTTGGCACAGTCCTAACCGCTGATGAGAATGGAAGCAAGCAAAAACACAATCCAGGCGGAAGTATCAGGTCATCATCAACCTTGAGCAGGGACCATGATACAAGACATCAGTACATTAATCAGCAACACCTTCAGAATGTTCCTATTACGAGCTACGGTTTCTGGGATGGCAACAGAATTCAAACCGGGCTCACATCTTTGCCAGAGTCTGCCAAATTGCTTGCAAGTTGCCCTGAAGCATTTACCACGCATCTTAAGCAGCAAGTTGTTAGTACCAAAGAGATTCAGCTGGATGTTAGTGGAGTTCTGAGCTTTGGGAAGCATATTGAAGATAGAGCAGAGATCTCGAGCAGTAAGGATGAAGGTAACCTAGGAGGAGTAAATGGTGTAGCAGAGGCAGCCACGTGAATCAAAAGCTTCTTAGGATCATGATTAGTTTGTTTTGGAGGATTGGCATATTCTTTGTTTGTCATCCTATCTGTATTATATCTCATTTTATTGTCTTTTCTTTCTTAATTTAGAATGTCCGTCAATATAGGCATTTTTTTTTTGGGTTCAACTTAAGTTAGGCGCCTGCAGAAAATTCATAGCTGATGTTTGTATTTGTAATATTGCTGATAATAACAGAGAGAGCTAAGCTTAGCTCTCTGTATGTTTTCCAAGGAGGATATCACTTGAAGAATCACTTCTAATGGTGTCTAGTCAAAGACTAATTCAACTTAACTTGCAGGAGGAAAGACCTTTTTCTTCTGCCTCGGAACTTGTTTGGAGGATTGGTGGTAATGGCGCCACGACTTTTACAACCTGCAAGACGGTAATGATATGAATATAAGCTGATTTAGATAAAAGAAATAATCGATCTGGTAAAGGGCTGCACAACTTTTGCAAAGACATTTCAGATTTTGACTAGTGTGTGGCTTTAGCAATGATTGGGTTTATATACCTTACTAAGGTTCAACAGGTTTGGTAGCTCTACTTGATGTGCATGCAGATGATATCCGCAATCCCCAGGAACAGCCTGATTAGGTCTTCGGTAACCCCTGCATCAAAATATTCAGCCACGGTGCTTGGATATAGTCATGACACTAGTCTATACACCATTCCACACAACAAACTACCTATTATATTGCATCATACTACATTAGTTAGCTCGATATTGTTCAATTTTTTAGCACCATTGATCTCAAGGAATCTAGAAAACATAGTGCAAAATGTAAGTACGAAAAAGAAGTGATCCAAGTTTGTACCCATCTTCATCAAAAGCAGCATCTACAACATCTGGATCAAAGCACTTTGGTTGTCCGCCCGCAACATAAAGAGGGTCTCCTGCACTTTGGTCAACATGTTAGCTATCTGCTTCTAAGTTTTTTCATGTTTGCTGACGTGCATGCACTGAGATCCGGTAAAAGTCACATCCTCTTTCATAGACCACTGCCAAAAGAAAACTTATGTGTAGAAAGATCTTCCTAGTCTATGCAATAAGCAACTCATGTCTTGACTGCTACTATATGCATACGGCTCATAAAATTATAACTAGTTTAAGCATCACGTGGGACTAAGGCCTATTTTATCCATCCAAACATGGTTCCATCCTTTTGTATTTAATGCTCTACTAAAGTTTTCCTACCACCAGCCAGCAGTTTGGTTGTTTCATGACTTCCTAGTAGATAGATAAGTAAAGTTGCAAAAGAATACATACAAGTCTTGTCTTTAAAGCTACTTATCCAACTTTTCTTAGTTTACACAAGTGGCACAGAATACCAATTCTATATGTTTGACAGAGCAGAAGGAAACAGAAGTTTTTACCTACCAAGGGATGTCCCATGTATGCAAGATGAATCCGGATTTGATGTGGTCTTCCAGATTGTATTTCCACCTGTTTTGCATATAAACAAGATGATTTTCAACACCTTTGTTTTGGTTCTACTCTCTATCTCCTTTCTGCATTATTATCCTTGTGTGACATGCAAGTGCGAAAGCTAACGGCATTGGAAATTAGATGAAACAGAAAAAAGACCTTAACCAGCGTACAATTTCTTTGCATGTCCCTCTCCAGAACAGCTACTTTGCTGAGAGCAGGTTTGCCTGATAAGAGGGAAAAGCAGAACAAACATAAAGACAAAACAAACACTAAAATGAGAACAAATTAGATTTAGTGTGGATTATTCTGTCGCTCTAGCTAATGGTATAAGATACTAGAACTGACCTTCCGGAGAAGCAACATATAATCCTTTTGCGACCCCAGGATATCGGACCACTCCGATAGGCTGTTTGATAACTACCTTCAAAATGTAAGTAAAGAAGAAGCATTGTCAAGAGACGCTATCTCAGTTCCATATCTAAGCATATTACATAACATTTTTTAAAAAATAATTCTCAGCGCAAATAATAAAGTGGTCTTGCCTCATCTTCTTCAACTATACCATCTGCTAGTGCTCGATATATCTTTGATATTTTTCTTCCGGTTCCACGCTCTTGATCCAGGTTACTGTAAGAAAGAAGAGTTTACTTTCTAAGAACATAGTGAAAGTACACATACAAAAACTTCTGAGATCCTATAATTCTTCATATATTCCCCTCATAGTGGAAGTGTCCAGTAAGTTAACCGGGCATATGTCATATATTTTTTCCATCAGAATCAGAAAACTGAATGCAACATATGAAGAACTTTAGGTACAAGATGTTGAATCAAATATACTATACTATTGCATGCGTAGGGACCATTACTAGGGTAATACAGGAGACTGCAATCTGTAACTGAAAACACATTCACATATAACACTGATAAATTACGCACCGGTTCTAGAAACAAATGTTTCCCGAATCACTGACTAAAAAACCCTATAGATAAGACCAAAGATCTTTTCAAAAATGATCTGAGTCAAAAAAGTAAGCAGGAAATCATGTTTTTCAACTCACCCGAACCCAACAAGAGATGTTCCCTCAGCAAAATAAGAAGCAAGTTTAGTTTTTGCAAGCTTTGTCTTCGCACAGAGAAGTATACCTGAGAAAAGAATCTATCTATTAAAACAAATGAAATAAAGTGAAATAACATATCTTGAGTCTTAACAGCTTCTTTAGTAGAGAGATATCATTGTAGAGATGCTTTTGCAATGAGAACTGATAAGTCGAGTGAAGAGTAGACGATTTATAAAGGGGCGGAGAATACTTGAACCCTATATAGGCTAACCTGATGTTCCTCTGCCCAGTCGATGTACAGGGACAGGGTGTGATTCACGAGCTCCGGTGGAAGAATCATTTTTACCAAAACACCACTGCAGTTGCGTCAATAAAGTCCGTTGCTGGAAAAGCCCTCCTGGCAATACTTGAAGTCCAGAAGGCTTGTTTAAGGCTATCTGCATTATCAATTACAATATATGAAATCCACCAACTATACATTGCAATTTGAAAACTAGATTAAGAGAACAAAATAATCTCACGAAACCAAATTTTATTTGGAACTGAAAGGTATCTCTGAGTACATAAGACGAACCCGGGCAAGAACAGAATATTAAATGCACACCAAACAGGAAGCTGCACTGGTTTTTCATTACTTGTATATAGCAGCAAGCAAAAGGAAGCAACTTTGAACAATTTGACAAGATTTTTCTATGTTTTGTTCAGAGCGGGAAGTTACCAAATTATCGTCTTCATACAGAACTGGTAGCGAGTATGGCGTGTCAGGTTCCTTCCAAGGAAGCCTATGGTAAACTAACTTGGAACCACTCCTGAGAAAGAAAAGAACAAATGAGACACCTTTACAAAAGCTAAAGAAATTTAAAAAGTGCTAAAATCATTGTAGGAAAAGGGAACCTAAGGAGTGTGTTGTGATCTTTTACAACATCCCCATCAATTTGTATCTGCAAAACGTTGTACACGAGAAATGAAATTACAAAATCTCAAGAATCAAGCGATAAATTCTGTGGAAAATGTGGTACAGAGAGTAGTAACCTGTCCGTTTTGGATTCGTTGAATCCACCTGGGAAAGAAAAAAAAGGTTAGAAGAAGGAAACGTTAAAAAAAAAACTGATATTGTAGAGAAGTAGTAGAGGAATAAGAGTAGAACCCTAGCAATGGAGCTGAGTTCTTGTATTTCGTTGAGTAGAAATCTGACACCGTCGTTAACTCTGTATAGTATAATTCCACAAAATCAAGAACAAAAAAAAAAAAAAAATATCAAAACTTTTTGAATTCTGAAGCAATAGAGAGAGGAAGACCTGAAGAAGAAGAAGATGAGACGACATCCTTGTATGCCAAACCACCGTTGAGCTCGGGCCATGGCAAGCCGATACGTTTCAGCGGCAGCCGCGGCGGCGTCCCCGACATCGTGACCGGAACCAAACCACCGTGTGGCGCCCTTCAATTTGCTTGCGAGATTTTGTTTTCCACTTTACCCTTTTCAAAATTGAGTAAATATAACATAATAAAAACCCAAAAAAATTAACCAAACCGAAATAGACCAATCCGAATCAAGCCCATACCAAAACTCGGTTCTTCAAATATTATTGTCTTTTCTTTTTTTTATGAAAAATAAATGTTTTGGTTCTCGATAGTATTAAGGATAATCATCTATCAAGATCTCTATGATTACTTCTTACAATTATTCTTTATGATTCTCTCATTTATTATATGATTTTGTAGCTCTATATATATATATATATATATATATATATATATATATATATATATAGCTATGTAATTCTCATCATATGAAATATCACAACACAATACAATATTCTTATATCCAATATGGTATCAGTGTTTTTTTTTATAAGCCAAAGTGATTCCATTATTCAAGTCTATCATGGATCTCTGAATCTGAGCTATAATGATCTAACGATCGGCTCCGTTTTTGTATTTGTTTTTTTTCTTTTAAGCCAAGTTGATAATTTATTTAAGTCGATAATGACTTCTCCTAACTTTATGCTTCCTTCTGCCTCCATATACTCCACATACAAGTTCTTTGAGGTGTTCCCATCACGGTAAATCCGTCCAACCACATAGTTCAAGCGCAATGTTCTTCTTCCTTCTCTATCAAATCTGTCAAAGATTCAATCTCAAGTCATTGTTTCCGTCTTCACTTCATCTCCGCCTTGAGCTTGAGGGGACGTATTAAGGATAATCATTTATCAAGATCTCTATGATTACTCTTTACAATTATGATTCTCTCATTTATTATATGATTTTGTAGCTCTATTATATATAGTTATGTAATTCTCATCGTATGAAATAACACAACACAATACAATATTCTTATATTCAATAGATAGTACTACATGATTCCAATACTTACATAAGTTCCTTTATACTTTGTTGATGAAAAGTTTCTTAAAGGACAATAAAGCTACAACCTTTTAATTTTCTATGTTTGAGAATCGAAAGTCAAAATCTGATTAAAGGCAAACTATTGAAGGAACCTTTGTTTCTTATTAGTATAATCATGATCAGCAGTTACAGTTGAAGTAACTAACTAGCTAGCCTTTAGCTACTACGTGAAAATCGATTTTATTAGTTAAATTATCCAAAATCAATTTGACCAAAAGACATTGATCAGAGTTTCCTATTCCTGTGGGGCTTTCTTGTACTCAGGCTTCAGCTCATAAGTTCCTTGGTTGCTCCCTTTGTTGTTGTAGATGCAAAGATCTCTCAGCAAGTCTTTCAGGAATTGCTGCACCAAACCACATTCATCAATACCGTTTAACTCAAATCACTTTTTTTTTGTTTGGTTTCTCTTTTGAATCTAAGAACTATATATACAGTTTCCTCCTGCTTAGTGCTTACCTCTGGTTGGTCAGTTTCCTGAATGAGCAGCCTCAGAGTCCAATTCGATTGTCTTTCAAAGAGATTGAACATAACCTCCCCCATCTCTCTCCGGTCCCTTCTTGTTCTCTTCGTTTCCGATGCCTTGTTTGTCACTTTCTTCTTTTCCTGATACAAAGCAACCAGTTTTCACAGCTGCACAAATCCAACCAACAGTAAATGTATATATGTTTTCAAGTGGTGAAGATAATCATACAGGAGCCGCGGTGGGGATAATCATTCCCTGGATTGGCCTCATATGCATTCCATTGGCATTATCAATGACCTGCTCAAGAAACATGATGATCATGGAAAGAAAAACAAAATGCAGACATTTGATTTGAACCACATTCTTTTTTCACGAGAGAACCTGGATCTGTCTATTTTTGCACATATACTTGCTTGCCCTTTCGCGGCACAGTTTTCCATAGCTCTCCATGTTCTCGTTATGAGGCCTCATGTCAAACTTGTTTTTAATCTTCCCTTCCAATAACATTTTTCCTACACAGAACATCGTCGTTTGAAGAGAAACAACACAGTTATCTATCATCAGACAACATCTCTGGATTGATTGTAAACAAACAAACCATTGCTAAAACCTTCACCCAATGATCCAAAATGTGATACAACAAACAAAGATATATACGAGAATGTAATTATTCAACAAAGTAAGTCTCTGACTACTCCCAAAGGCTCATGCCATAGAAGAACCAACAGGTTGTAACTGAAGCACAGAACAAAAACTGCAGAAATCGACAGCGACAATGAAAGACTCGGCCTTACCTTCTGAAGACTCACTGAAAGAACACATGGGGATGAAATCCTTAGACATATCCAAGGCATAACGTTTTGGAATGTTTCCAGATTCAGCTCGAGCTAATTCCATTACGAACTGCAGAGGCAAGAGAATCACATGTTTAATGTTATGCACCCAAAAAAAACAAAACTCGCAGTTTAAGTGACGAGCAAGAAAGCAAACTCTACCAAAATTCTTTTGAAGAGAGTCAAGGAAGCTAGACAACAGAGAGAAGATCTCTAAATTTGCAGATTTGGTTTCAAACAAATACTACCCAATTCAGATCTCTAAGCTCAGAAAACCCATCGCCCCCAAATATATGAAATCTCAGAAGAAATGAAAAAAAGGAATACTTTGGTTTCTTCGTCCTCGGCAGCGCGAGGATCGATGGAGAGGGTGACTTTGGCATCAGGAGGACGGTATGAATCGACGGGAAAAGGAAGAAATTGGAGAGAAGAAGATACGAGAGAAGGGAATTTTATTAGCCAAATCGATCTCTCTGCGAAACCCGTTTCCAAAGCTTGATTCACATTCTTCTTCGCCGTAGATTCTTCCATTTTCATGCAGAAACTCAGAGAGAAGAGAGCCGATTTGGAAAACAGAGGAACTCAAAGCGCGTTTATCATCATTAATTATTCTCCTAATTATTGCTACATTTATTATAAATCTCTCTATCTTTATATTCATCATATATCTAATAATATCACAAAGGGAAGTGCCAATAGAATCACAAAAGCAAACGCTTTTTAGAGATTGAATTTTCACAATGTTAGTAGAATTAGCGGTGGGCACAACTCCCGTCCCGTCCCGTCCCATTCTCAATCTCGAATTCTCGTCCCATATGGGAATGTATTCCTATATGGTATATGTTTGGGAACCGAAATAATATATACTCCCTTCGTTCTATTAAGATGGAAGTTTTGAGTTTTCTATTTGTTTCACCGAGATAGAAGTTTTATGTTTTCAATGTAAAAATTTAGCTAATTTACCTATTTTACCCATACTAATTAAAATAAATACATAAAAAAATTAAAACTATTTTGAAATTATAACATTCTAATGAGGTTATATTTGGTATTGTAACTTTGCTCTTAAAGTGTGTGAAAAACCTTAAACTTACATCTTAATGAAACGGAGGGAGTATAATTAAATATATGTTAGAAAATTAGAAATAATAAGATTTAATCTTCTAGTTCTGATGATAGATAACTGTGTTGATTCTCTTACAAAAACTACTAAAATTTTACCAAATGTCAAAAACTACATTTGGTAAAATTTTAAATAATAAGATTTAATCTTCTAGTCCAAAACTACTAAAATTTTAATTCTTACAAAAACATGATTTTGAAACCTTTCCAAATTTCAAACCTCACCGATGAAGATGCTAAACGTATTTTAATTTTATTATGACTGATTTTGTGTTAAATTGATTATGTTAGTTTTTCTTTTAACTTTGAAATTTTTAATTATTAAATTTGACGAATATGTTTAGACTTCTACGAATTATGATTATCAATGTCATGTTTTTAGGTTTTTTTGGAATTCATGTACAGTTCCCAGAATTTAAATGGGACGCAAATAGGACAAGTATTTCAATTCCCAAAGTCTCGTCTCGTTCCCAAACCCGCAAAAGTCCCGTCCTGAATTCCCATTTGCCCACCCCTAGGTATAATCCAAAGCTAGTTTGGTATCAGATGACATACACAACTGACTAGAAAACATTTATACAAAGAGAAGATTTTCCTGTTCAAGGTTTTTGTGTACTCGAAAGCAATCCTGGATCACGCGCGTGTCCGCTTCGTTCTGATCTCTGCTAACTTGTTAGTCGCATTTCGTTTGTTAGAAACCTCTTTGTTTTGTGTCCCTCTCCAATCTTCAGCCTTTGTTGTCTTTTCCTTCTTCTTCTTCATTGTATTCTCCAACGCATCCTTCACAAAAAACTTTAGCCTCCACAGTGTTGGTTCGTCCTGCATACATGAAAACTAGCTTAAGAAAAGAAAAAGACAGGATCTTTCGACAAGAAAAGCACACAGATGACAGTGGCTTTGGTAAGATATTTACCAGTACGTCCATCTCAATATTCACTTCCTCTGCTCTATGTTGGAAGCTCTGGTCAGCCTGAGCGACTATACCCAACACTTTCTGTAGCTCATCCGGAGACAATTTTAAGAATGCCAACCCAATATTACGCTTCTCCTCAGTTGTAATTTTCCTAATACAAACACTCATCGGTGTGAGCAAACTCATAAATTGACCACAGGATCCTAAAATAGTAAAATGTGTTAAGAATTCATTAAGAGTGATTAGGCCAAACCTGCATCTTTCCACAACTGTATGCCTTAGCTTCTCCAGCTCGTAATTAACATTGCAAATCTGGACAGAAATATACCAGTTTGTTAGTTAAACGGTTAATGATACAAAAGGGTCAAATGATATAAAAAAATAAAAATTAACCTCATTGCTCATTTCTCTAGTTGTTTTGGTATGAGATGCTTCTTTTACTAACAGCGCCTCCATTGCTGCTTGCTTCTCCTCTTCCTCCCGTATTTTCTCCTGTTATCAATTTTGTTTAGAACTTGACTAAGTTAACAAAAAACCTTGGTGCTGAACTCCATCAAGAGAATAGTGCGAAAGATAATATCATATTATCCTTACCTCTTCTTGAACCTTTGGAAGAAAGTGTGCCCATTTCTCCTCAAACTTTCCCAGTAATGTTTTCGCCATAGAGTAAACTTCACTTAATTCTTCATTATACTTCATTGCGTTCTCAAACACTAGCCGCATATCAGTATATATTTGCATAACATGTTTGTACCCGGTACCATCCTTAGCCTCCATTTGATTCTTTATCGTGCTGAAGTCCATGGGCTTGTCAATAACCTTACATTCAGAACAAAGACAATCTCATAGCCTAGAATGTAAATCGAGGAATAACACACACAAAATCTTAAACGTATTCAAAGAGCAAAACATAGTAGTTTACTTTTAATAAAACCTGTTCACAAGTTCAACCTGCATTGATCACTAGCTTTCTCTCCATTTTCTCATCAACTATAGACTTGAACAAGTAACTGGATTCGAGTTCATCCTAACAAAATAAATGGCCGAATATATTTTGGACGAGAAAACGATAAATGCATGGCTATGGCAGAAACTCCATAGAGAGTCTTAGGAAAAATTAGCCTTACAATACCTATGAAATTTTGGTAGCTCTAGTAGGCAAAAGCAATTTAGTCAGATGTGCATTGCAATCCGGCCAAAAGAATTCAATAAAGAAAGCTGAAATTCCGATAGCTCTATAATAGGCAAACGCGGTTAGTCAGCTGTTATGTTCAACCAAAATAAGGATCAAAAGGGAAAGGTGAGTTCTGGTAGCTCTAATAAGCAGAAAGGTAAGTCAGCTGAAAAGGAAAAATTTAAGTAGTATACCAAAAGAAGATATCAACAATGGAAGTTGAAAGCCGAGACGGAAAAACCTTACCTCATAGTAGTCATGCAAGCCAAGACCTTCTACATCTACAGGATGCATAAATGGCCATGCGCACTTATGCTGAGTTATCTGAGAAAACCAATACAATCAAATTTAATGATTTCAAATTCTTCCTGAAGACATAAATAAATGCCAAGAATAGATCATTTCAGGTGGAGAGATGGTGATTTCACCTGACGGAAGATTGTTCCAAATTGACGCATGAGGTCATGCATTCTTTTTGCAGCAACAGCTTCCCTACGCGCCGCCTCTTGTTGAACCTTCCTAACACCCACAACATGTCTAGAGCCAGAGTTTACGACGGCAATGCTCGAGTAAAAGTTCTCTACTTGTTTCAGTTTATCCTCAAGCTGCAGGTAGGTAGAGCCAACCAACCATCCATTGAATCAATATTACATTCAAATCAAAACTCCAGAGACAAACTTATTTTGCAGAAACAGCCAAAGCACAGAAAAAATTGTAGAATATGGTTTCAAAGCTTAACAAACAGAGCAAGAAGACTGAGTCATAACGACGTAACACGATCAAGTACACTAATTCAATATCAAGAAAGACAATAGAGCAAGAAGAAGGAATCAAAGGTCTAAGGCGAAGACTTTTTTTTTACCGAATCAACCCAATGTAAAACCTCGTCGACTCGCTGCTTGATGCACTCGGCGTCGACAAGGAAAACCTGGGAATCTCCGCCGGTCTTTTGACCTAATTCCAGCACTGAATCAGCCATTTACAGGTTCTCAGAAACCAATCCCCAACATAAGCAAAAACTCAAACCCCAGAGCGAAATTGAACTACGTGTCGTTTTTTGGATGCAAAAACGACACAGGTATATATACATAAAACAATACATTTTGCCCCTTTTCTCGTTCTCTCTCTCTCTCTCTCTCTCTCTCTCTCTTTCTCTTTCTCTTTCTCTTTCTCTTTCTCTTTCTCTTTCTCTTTCTCTTTCTCTTTCTCTTTCTCTTTTTCTTTTTTTTGTTGTTCAATTTTTTCCCTTTCAAATATTATTTATTTTGGATATCTACAAAACAAATTGATTCCAACTTGAGATCTGATTAAAAAAGAATTTATAGATTATTTTCGCATATGACATGACTATAATTTTATTAAATGAATACAAAATTTCCAAAAAAATTGTTAAGTAACTATAAGAAGAAGAATTCGTCGTACTATATTGTAGATAATAACATGATGTTCCAATTCTAATATAGAAGCCATAGGATATGTGATTTTTAGGTTTTTAGTTTATTCTTAAGTTTATAACATTTTTTTTTATAAAATGTAATCTTTAAGGTTTAGAGTTTAGGATTTTTTATTTAAAAATTAATTATGTTAATGTTATGATAAATAGAATAACATAACATTAACATCACTCTACATAGATATGGTAAAATACATCATTTTCAAGTTTTGAGTTTATTAATAGGGTTTCAAACTCATTTTTTGTTTGCATTTAGGCTTTTAGGTTTAGGGTTTAGTATTATAGGTTTGAAGTTGATTTATGTAAGGATTATTGTAAATAGTATAACTTAACATTCTATTAGATGTATTTTCTATATACAGCATAAACAATATTCACTATTTAGAGAAATGTGTATCCTTTTTAAAAAAAAATAAACCATGTGAGATTTTTTTTAAAAGTGTGTTTTTAGTTTAATTGCAAAATGTAATCAATTGTTAGTAGAGATTAAATCAATAAACAAATGAAATGAGGTAAATGTATGTGTTTATCAAAAAAAAAAAAACATGACAAATAGTTTACTTTTTATTAGAAGATGCTTATGCCTTCGGATTGGATGTGATAACTTGCTTACTTTTTCGCTTTGTACCAATTTTGGATATGTGTTTGAGTTACTTTCTTTTGTTGTATTTCGGTTGAACCTAAACTTTGAAACCTGATTTTATCTTAGCCCAAGGGATGTTCAATATGGATATCAGTTCGGTTTTTGGTTCAATTTTTAGGTTTTTCGGTTCATGAGAGATAACTACCATATTAAATCCACATTTACTTTGGTATAGTTTGGTTATTGAAAACTCTTTATTATTTGTTTATTCGATCGGTTTTATAACAATAATAACTTTTATTACTTTCTCATCAAGTAATTAAAAAATTCTTTCTATAAGATCTTTTTTCAAAACAAATCTCGCTTGTCATTAGGTAAGACATACTATCGTCCGAAAAAAAAAAGAATGTGTTCTATTTAACTAATCTAATGTTAAATCATTTCTGTTATTATTTTGGATTCATATACTTATTGTTTCTTTGATGATATCTGAGAACTGGTTTATTACCTAAACATAGTTCAAAGAATCAAGATGGAGTGATGCAAGCAAACTGCAAACAGAACCATAAACTATGGTCTTGAGGCTGAAGCTGCACCTTCAAGTTTCATGTACCATCAAATGTCCTTGTTCTGGAAAGTTGATTTTGAAAATTTATAGTATTTCTTTGTTTTTGGAAAAATGAGCATTTTCGAAAATCATACCACTAGACTAATTGACTAATCCCGGTTTACACATTTCTAGTGACGATTCATTTTTTTAATCAAGAAACTGTCTGCCCTAAACTTTTCTATAATTGAATTAATTTCACACGGCTTTTCTATAATATAATGTGTTTTTATTCCATTTTCAAGAAACTGTCATTTGTTTTTTTCATCTTCTCTTCTACCGACCATTTTCCTACACCTCGAAGAATTTCGTTGGAGACAATCAACACAGTTATTAAGCAAAATTAGGTTCCTCTCTGGATTGTAATTAAACAGACCAATAACATATTTGACCCAGCCAAACAAATTATATGCAAGTAGTAATTACATTGTCCTCATTATAACATAATACTATATTTGTTTGGATTTTTTTTAAAAATTATATAAAATCTATGGTATGATCAAGTACAAAAAAAAAAAAACTGTCTCACACACATCCATCCGAAAAAGGAAAATAAAACTAAGAAAACATATGCCAATTTAATTAGTTTGACTATGCTTATGTTAACGGATAAAGGGATAAGCTAGTCTTAATAGTCCAACCACCGATAATAAATAAAACGTGCAATCCACTTCTTCTTCTTCTTCAATTGCCACTCCTTCATATCTCAAACTTGAGCAATCTATTCTAAACCAAAGAAGAAAAAAGAATGTAACGAAAAAAACACTTCTAGATATTATTTTTGTGTTGGTCTGGAATATAAAATCTATGTCCATTGATACCAAAATTTATATTTTTTGTTTTTGTTTTTAAAAAAGTTTTGCAAATGATTTCAACATGTTATTATCTTTGTGGACATCTAATCTATTAAATAAATATTAAAATTTAAGATTTTGAGCTTAAAGTATAATTATGCTAGATCATCATAAGATAAATTGAGGATCATGCGATAAGTTAGAATGTTATTTGATAAATTAAACGTGCATATAACAAAATAACATATTACGGAGGAAAAAGCATCCATATAACAATTAAATGAAAAAACAATTAAATGTAAATAAAAATAGAAAAAACTGAAAATGAATATAATATAGGGCGATTTTAGCGTATATACCTAGTTGACTATTTAATTAGGTGAAATGTAAAGTTAATTTAAAAATTAGGTGAAGATGAAAGAAAAAAAACTTTAGACAAAAGCATCTTTATTCTTTTTCTTTATTACACTAATGCCATTGATCTAAAAACATGAGTATATACCAGCGGTACTGTTCATCACCCCCGATTGATATTGTTCATCCGAAATTGTTGATACTATTCATCACCGGAAAACATAATATCCAATACTTGTTAACGTGCTAACAATAATATATGATGCTTGTTAACGTGTTAACAAAAGTATCCGATACTTGTTAACAATAATATATGATACTTGTTAATGTGTTATATGATACTTGTTAGCGTGTTAACAATAATATCAAATACTTGTAATGTGTTAACATAGTATGTTAACGTATTAACAATAATATATGATGCTTGTTAACGTACTAACAAAAATATCCGATACTTGTTAACGTGTTAACAATAATATCTGATACTTGTTAAGGTGTTATCCGATACTTGTTAGCGTGCTAACAATAATATCAAATACTTGTAACATAGTATGTTAACGTATTAACAATAATATATGATACTTGTAACGTGCTAACAATAATATATGATATTTGTTATTATTGTTAGCATGATAACAAATGTCGGATATCACATTAACAAGTACTAATATATTATTGTAGTAAATGAACAGTGTTGGCGGGATGAACAGTATCGACGAGATGGTTGATGAACAATATCGATGAGATGGTTGATGAACTGTGTCACCGACTTTATTAGTTGCTAAACACAGTTTTCAGCAATTTTCACTCAATGACATTGTTGTAACTAGAGATTGATCCCAGCGCTTCGCGCGTGCTTATTTTACATTCATGTTTTATAAATTTGTTTATATGCTATTTTTAGGAAATTTTTTTTTTTTAATTTTTAATTTTAGTTTAATAGTCGGTTTATGTTTATAGTTGCATTGTGTGTATATGCGTATGTTTTGTTATTTCTATTTATTAGTGTTTGTATATAACAACGGTTTTTTCTTTTACTTATGTTGAAATATTATTCTTTTTTTTCATGTGTTTATATGTAGTATTTGACTACTGTGTGATTCTAATTATAGTTTTATATATATATTTTCTTAACACCATTTCAAATCTCTCATAAGTTACATATTTAGTTGAACGTATAATATTACATTTCTGTTCCGGAATCTATAGTTTATATTGAGGCCAATTATAATCTCATCAGCCCATGTACACATTAACTAAACAAACCACTTACATTTGATTATAAATGATTTTAGTACATATTTAAGAGTTTAAAATTATCTCTTTATTTATATATAGTTTTAAATTGTTTTTAGTTACGCCTTCTAATAGAGATTTTTTTCTAATGTTTTGGCATTTATGCTAATAGATATTTTGGTCCAAGTATTGATTTTTTCGTGAAAGACCGCTGACAAAAGATCTGTGATTTTTTCCTTGTTCCCCATCTCCGAATAACATATTCTCTCTCGGTTCTAAAAATCCAACAAATCCCGCTCACATAGTTGATCCTCGATGGCCGCCGTGACTTTCAACGCCTTCGGTAGCCATGGTTCCACTTCTCACATCTGTTTCCGCCATTTTCACTCCTTCATCGATGCTCGCACCTACCTCAAGGTCTGATTTCAGAATTCAAAATTTTATGTATCTTATCATTACCAGATTCGGGTGTTCAAATTTTGAAATCTTGCGTGTTGTTTTGGATTTATAGGAGAGGAAATATTGCGATATATGTGGTGTTGTGATTGCAGATTGATATGCTCAAATTAATACCCTATTTAGATACTAAAGCAGTTGTTATAGTATAGCTAGGGGTTGAACACAAGGACTCACAGAGACACACAATAGATTATGAATGTGGGAATTACGCTAAGCAATCAATGGTATTGAAAACAAGTACGTAAATTAAAAGGTTGTAAATTCAATTGGAGAAAGATATGTTCAGGGTATTTCTCAGGGAATCACTGAATGCAGACAAGTTAACTAACAGGATTCAGATTTTAACGCTGTTCTTGAACTCAAATCACTAAGATATAGTTAACCAACTTCCGTTGAGAAAACTATATAAATCTAAATCCTAGAAATTCCAAATTCTTTTGCGAATCCTAAAATCTAAATCAGCTTTTTAAATCAGGTTCGATATGTTCACAAAACAACTAAACCAAATTCTTTTGCGAATAGTTATTTTGCTCACCGTAGGTTCTATCAGGTAATTAATCGCACTTCCGCGCCTAATCAATTATCCTAAAATCTAAGTTCTAGGTGATCAATCTAGAATTAGCTTTGCAAATAACCTATGGTGAAGAACTAATTCAGATGGTGAATCCTAATAATAAATTAATATAGCATTCAGAGAAAACCCTATTGAGAACCCTGAACCTAACAAGAGATCTACTCAGACATGGAAATTGAACCAATCAACATAGCTGAATAAATCATCAATAGAATAAATAAGAGTAGAATAAAACAGGGGTTCGAAATCTTCTCTCAAACGAACAGAGTTCTGACTTGTCTCCCCTCTCTCAAGCTCTCTCAGAAATCCTTAAACAAACGTAATAAAAAGCCCCCAGCCAAAGTGGCTGTAAAACCTAAATTAATAGTCTAAACACGAATTGGGGTCTTCTTGTAAATATTAAAGTTTTCTGGGCAAGTTCTGCAATTCTTCAAACTTCATTAAAGTCGCGACTTGTGATCTGCTTCGTTGGGTGTCGATCGATACCAGGGGGTATCGATCGATGCTTGACGCTTCGATTGGGCACTTAGTCGCCAGACTTCAGTTTTGCTCCATAATGCTCCATAAAACTCCAATATTTCCAATAATGCTCCAAATGTGCTAAAACCTGTAAAAGACTCTATAATAGAATAAAGACTCGATAAAACGGACTTATATCATGGCTTAAACAGGGTAAAAACTACGATATATCAACTCTCCCAGACTTAGCCTTTGCTTGCACTCAAGCAAATAGAAGACTAAACCGGAGAAAGAGGTTTGAAAACGTAGAGACTCACCTGTTCTTGAAACGTGGAGATGACCAATTTCCCAAGCACCCAAATGTCACCTAACCAGCTTTTGATCTAACCACCATGTACTTCTCCGTAGACATTCGCAGCTTCCCAGACTACACACATTATCTCACAGCATTGTTCAATCAAGTCATCCTCGCCAGTTTCATCGCTGTGAATTAGTATCAAGAACCTTCTAGATTTTTTCCCATACAATATCATGACAAGGAACCACCATTTTTTACATTTTTTGGTATTATTTCTCTTCCCCAGACTTATTTCTTATTATATTTTCTCTTTTGTTTTTAGCTTTGCATATACAAATCAAGGTATGAGCCGCGAGTATCGATGGTATTTGCCACCTAATCCCCGGTTCTTCCCTCTCAATGTATCAAAGGGTGTAGGTGAATAATGGCATCATAGGAAAATCCTAGCCTCGCTTCCAATCCTATGTGTGATCATTCCCTCTCGAGTAGAATAATGGGATCGATGAAAATTTTCCTAACCCTCTACTCAGAAGAAAATCATTTCATCTTTTAATGCACTTATTAATTAACTTGTAACAGGGAGAGAAATACCATTACTTAAAACACATATGGGTTTCTTTGTCAGATACGAATGAGGAATCAAGCTCTATAGATACTAACCACATTGATGAAGTGCAAAAATTTGGCTCAGGCTTTAAGGAACTTTGCTGGAAACATGAGTGTCTTCTGGTTAACTGGTCAGCCTTTGGATTTTTCATTAGTCGATCTAGAACTGGTTCTATAACAATGGTCACTCAGAAGCAATGTCAGATCAATTGATTCAAGAAAAAGATCACAGTCTCAGACAAAATTTTGACTCAATAAAACAACGAATGACACAAAAACGGGCTGACTCTACGAAAAACAAAAACAAAGTCAGCGAGTACCTCCCCCAGACTTAAACAACACTGTCCCCAGTGTTATCTAGCCTAGAGTTGGTGAAAGAAAACAAAATGGATCAAATGGAATAATGAGAAACAAGAAGTTACCGTGCTGGAATATTGGGTATCGACCGACACACAGCCTGGTATCGATCGATACTAGGATTAAGTCGATATATGTCCTCCTCATTCGCGTAGGGTGTCGACCGATACCCAAGGGTATCGATCGACACTCTACGATTTGATGTCAACGTCTAGGGTCATGTGTAACTCCAAACATGTGTTAAACGATCCAAGTGTCAAATGTAAGCACTGTTAGACCACTCAAACACAAGTTAGGCGCAACAAAATATCATAGAGGCATAAATCCATAGATCCAAAAACATAAAAGGACACAAAAGTTCAAATTAAAATAAACAGAAAAAGGGAAAAAGAAAAGAAAAACACACGTGAAAATCAGATAGAAGGAGGACTAATCCTCCGTGCCCTCAGAATCGCTCTCATGGTCAGCAGTACCAGATGGTTAAACGTCAGTGGGCGTGCTAGGTGAACGTGGTGAAACAAGACGTCGAGATGAGGTAATGGCGGTCCAGATCGTCTGCAGACTCGCGACTACATACCGCTGAAAAGGATCCATCTCCATCTCAGGTAGTGGAGGAAGAGAAAACGGAGCAGCGAAGGGAGGTGGCTCGCGTTGCGGTTGACCCCCAGTAGGGTCAGATGCGGGTGGTAGTGCTCAAGTAGCTGAGCCTCGCTTTCGTGTAACCGGTGCAGGCTCCATGTCAGCAGGAGCAGGTGCGAAAAGCAACTGAGTAGGGTCACCGCCTATGTCTTTGAGATCGGTGTTGGGGAGTTGAACCAGATGGTCCCCAACAGAAGTGCTGAAAACCCAACGTCTGAATGGCTTCAACCAACGCAGATGCTCCAAGTGCGCTTCGTCCATGAGCTCGCGGGAAGTCACGATCGAAAAACTAGTGGTGCTGATCCCTAAGTGCAGAAAAATGGGAGTGAGAAGACTGCCCACCTTCTCGGTCTTCGATCGGCCTGTAGTCCTTGAAGTCTTGACGCGTCAGGTGAAAGGCTTAACCTTCAGTGACTCCAAATGGTGCGCAAAAACAGCACCTAAGTTGACCGCGAGGTCCATCTCAGGCCACTCATATGCCTCATCCGAAATAAGGTCTCCAATCCCAAGGGATAGAACAATCAGCTCAGCAACTCTCCTCTTGTTCGGCTCTATCTTACACAACAGAGTGTTGCTCAGGATCCTCACAAGGCAGCGCATGACAGGATGGCGCACATCCATTTGTGTAGTGGTCTTGCTGTCATAGGCTCCATGCCCAAAGTGAGACAATAACGCCTCTACATCCATGAACTTGCGCGGAAATTCGCACCTAGAGAAGTCCCTGTGAAACCCATATATGTCGCAGAGCTCCTGAAAAGATATCCTATATCGCACACCGCGAATCAAAAAAGTCAGAACACCTTGCTGTGCGGTTACCGGAGGCTCACCGGTGTAGTAGACGCGAACAGAAGCAAGGAACTGGCGAACCAAATCAGGGTACATGTCGTACTGCCACATAGGCATCGTCCCCAATCCGATCTTGCGGATCAACCCGTCAAGCTCCCTGTCAAAACCTAGATGCCGCATAGTGTGCGTATAAAAAAACCGAGTCGGGCGCACATCAACCAACTGCCATGCGTTGTAGAAGATCAAATCGTAATCGTCCCATTCTTAGGAGATATGCCTATTGGTGCAAGTTTTGCTTTCCGTGATCTCCTTGTCTGTCCCCTCGAAACCACCTCTCAAACGTATCATGGCCTTCTCACTGATTTTAGGCCAAGGAAAACGAATTGTTGTGCGAGGACGCAATAGTGATGAAGGCGTAGAGGCCGCGGATGGTGCTTCACGTAGGTTGACGCCGAAAGACAATGTAAAATCGGTAGAGTTGGCTGTCTGAACCTTGTAGCGGTTGTTGGTAAGACAAGCGATAACCGATCCTGGTGTCCAAACTCCGTGGTGGAAAAACTCGACCTGAGCACCCAACTGGTACTCTTTCAGTGGTGGGTTAGAGCTGGATGCGGTATCAGTACGTGTTCTCTTTCGCGTAGACATCTGCATCATTTACAAACACGAAACATGGCATAAATCCAACATCTCTCTCAAACATTGCAATCTCGGCTAAGTAAAACAATGAGCATCGACCGATACCACTTGGTATCGATCGATACTCACACATGTATCGATTGCCACGCGAAGAAAACAAATCCAAAAACTAAACAAGTGTAATCCAAGGGTAATTATATGCAATGCATGATTAGAATAAGCCTAGAATACACAAATCAAGTGGTAATCGTCCACCAAAACAAGTTCTAGAAGCCTAAAGGTCGGAAGTCAAACCATGGGTTACGAATTGAAAAGATGAGAAATCGTGATTTATACCTTGTAGATCGTGAGAAAGAGTGAGAGAATGAGACAGAGGATGAAAATCCAAGTAGAATAGGCACAAAAATCACTCAAATCCGTTGAGAAACGAAGATTTGTGATTTTGAGAGAGAGAGATTGGTATTTGTATCGAGCGATGGAGGCAGTGGGAGAAGAAAGGAAAAACCGTAGGGTTTTAAGGAAACTTACCTAGCCGTGGAGTATCGATCGACACTTGTCGTTTTTGGTCGACACTGGATGGTGTCGATTGACACTTATACTCCTCTCTATGACACTTGGTATCGATCGACACTGACTGGTGTCGATCGATACTCCTCGTCAAATCTGCTTCACGTTTGACACAAGACACAAAACCAAAAATCAAAAACAAAATATATGTACAGACTTACCAGTGGGTTTCCTCCCACTCAGCGCTTGTTTACAGTCAATAGCTCGACTTTGGTAGGATGATCAGTTGGAGGGATGTAGGGAGCTCACTCCCATGCAAGTCCCACAACTAAACACTTCCAAACTCAGAGTTTTGCACACCATACGCTTAATAACCTCTTGCCCTTTCTCCTTCAGCTCTGGGGTTAGGATGATTCTGGCTTTATAGAACGGTTTCGAGCGTCCTTTGCATTTCACCTTGTATTCGATCGAATCTCCATCGCACTTTTGAGAGGTTAAGGTGACATATGTAGCGCTCTCGACGCTTTTGTCCTTCACCTTCTTCTTTGCCTTAGTCTTTTTGATGACTTTTTCGGCGATGATAGGAGGATGATCTAGAGCTTCCATGACAGTTGGCACAGCATCATGCTCGTCCAAAAGATCAACCATCAATGTTTCTCCTAAACCAACTCTGATGCAAGATATCTATGTTGGAGCTCTTCTAGAAGGAATGGCATCGTAGGAGACCTCTTTGTCAATGTACGAGAATGAAAACTTCCTACTAGGTGTGTCCATAACTGCACCAGCAATAGCCATGAACGGTCTCCCAATAATCAAAGGCGTGCTAGACCTTACATGCATCTCCACAACCTGAAAATCAGTAGGAACTAGACATTCTCCCACCTTAACCATCAAGTCATGGATTGTACCGTACGTAAAAGATGTGGAAGAGTTCGCGAATGTGAGAGGCATCTGAGTAGATCGTATGTCATCGATCTTAAGCTTCTATGCAAGTGCCTTTGAAATGACATTCACGTTATACCCGAATCAACCAGTGATTCCTTTATTTCAATTCCAGAGATGGAGCATGGAACTGAAAATTTCTCTGGGTCTTCCTTCTTAGTCAATCGCTTAAGTGGAGGTGGTGGACTTCTGACTTTGATGAAGAGTGCCTTAATCTCTTCCTCAGTTTCTCTGCAGTCTCGGAAATGACTCAGCAGAGGCATGTACTCTAGAGCTTCTTCGAAAGTACGTGTGAGTGGAATTCTTCGTACCATCTTCTCAAAACCTCGCAGCTGCTTTGGAGAAATGGGATCTCTGAGGTGCTTAGGTGGTCGAGGATCCGGTTTCTTAGGCTTGTAGACACGTCCCTCAACCATCTCTGGTTTCTTCACGATCTCCGGTTCAGCATCTACGGGGTATCGATCGATACAAGGGGAGTGTCGATCGACACAAGGCGCATGCGTTGATTCTTCAGGTTGGTATCGAGCGATACCAGCTGTGGGATCGATCGATACTGATGAGTCAGGTTCGGAATCATCTTCTTCAAGGTTTTCGAGATCTTCTGCACTTCTCAAAGTGATTGCATTGACGTACTCCTTCTGTGCCTGAGTCGCCTTTCCCATGATAGCTGCTGCAGTCTGAGCCACTTGCGTTTCCAACATCTTCTGATGAGTATCGAGCGCGTCGATCCATCCACTCAGGTCCTTGTACACATCATCTATCTTTCCGTTGAGATTCACTGTGAGCTGTTGCTGTCCTTGAATCAGCTGTTCGAACATACCCTCGATCTTGATATCTGGGAGCTTAGCAGGTATAGGCTGATAAGATGAATTCCCATATTTCCTGACATACCCACTGTTCTGAAATGGTTTCTGGCCAAACTGATTCGACCCTCCTTGCTGCGAGTTGTTTTTGAAGTTTCGGTTGTTGTTGAATTGATTTCTCTGACCCTGAAAACCAGAACCACCAATGTAGTTAACATCCTCTACTTCATCCTAGTTGAATACCTCGACATCCTCAGCGAAGTGAACAACTTTATGTGTCTTGCCCATCAGGAGACTATGCATAGAATCCAACTTAGCTTGAAAGTCAGAGATCTGCGAACCATCCACGTTACCAGCTAGCCTTTTCCGCTCAAAATCAGCATTCTTGGTGCTATTGCTAGACGCCAAGTTCTCAATCAGGACATAGGCTTCATCAGGATATTTGGTGTTGAAGTTTTCATTGCTTGAAGCATCCAAAGTCATTTGGTACCTCCAATCAAGTCCCCTAAAGAAAAAGCCCATCAGCTGAACATCAAAGTACCATGATGTGGACAGTCTCTCTGATATGATTTGAACCTCGTCCAAGCAGCCTTGAATGCCTCAGTAGGTCCTTGAGAGAATTGGGAGATCTTGTTCCTCGGATCTCGCATCATCATAGAAATTGGTCAGGAAAGCATTCTTAGTTTCCTCCCAGCTAGTCAGCGATCCAGGAGGCAACTGTTTCAGCCAGTAGGTTGCTTCCCCACCAAGAGAGTATGGGAAAAGCTTGCAGAAGAGATAGTCGTAGGACACTCTATTGGTCTTGATGTTAGTGACCAAGTCCTCGAACCTCTAAATATTATTCATGGGATACTCGCTGGAAAGACCATGAAAAGGGTGCTGTCCCACAAGAGTGTAGTATGCGGGTTTCAGCTCAAAGTCATTCCTTGGAAAAGCGGGAGGACGGATCGCAGAGCGATTTGCGTAGAACTGGTCAGGTCTGTTGCACTCACCAATCGTCCTACCACGATTAACCTCAGCGTTCTCAGCATTCACTGCGTTCGCATTCCCAGCGACATTCCCAGCGACAACAGGAGCATGTGGAATGATGTTCCCCTCTCCATCCAGACGTTGTCCTCTTTCATTGCACAAATGACCCTCTGGGTCCCTGTAGGCAACAACCTCTTCTCGAACCAACTCTACTTGATTGTTGTTCATAGCTGCTGGTTTCTTTGTCCTTCTGTTTGTGCGTTCCACAAGTGCTAGTTGCTCCAATGACAGTTGAACTAGCTGAGTGCTCTTGTTCTTTCTGGTTTCACGATTAGGCATGCACCTGAAAACAAGAGTCAAAAACGTTAGTAACTTGTAACACGATGAGTATCGATCGATACCGAGTGGTGTTGATCGATATCAACAAAAGAGAACGACGAGTATCGACCGATACTAGATAGTATCTACCGATACTAGATAGTATCGACCGATACCGATGAACTTAGTCGAAATTCACAAACGTAATCTAATGGCGAATTGAGTCTCCGGCAACGGCGCCAAATTTGATATACTCAAATTAATACCCTATTTAGATACTAAAGCAGTTGTTATAGTATAACTATGGGTCGAACACAAGGACTCACAGAGACACACAATAGATTATGAATGTGGGAATTACGCTAAGCAATCAATGGTATTGAAAACAAGTACGTAAATTAAAAGGTTGTAAATTCAATTAGAGAAAGATATGTTCAGGGTATTTCTCAGGGAATCACTGAATGCAGACAAGTTAACTAACATGATTTAGATTTTAACGCTGTTCTTGAACTCAAATCACAAAGATATAGTTAACCAACTTCCGTTGAGAAAACTATCTAAATCTAAATCCTAGAAATTCCAAATTCCTTTGCGAATCCTAAAATCTAAATCAGCTTTTGAAATCAGGTTCGATATGTTCACAAAACAACTAAACCAATTTCCTTTGCGAATAGTTATTTTGCTCACCTTAGGTTCTATCAGGTAATTAATCGCACTTTCGCGCCTAATCAATTATCCTAAGATCTAAGTTCTAGGTGATCAATCTAGAATTAGCTTTGCAAATAACATATGGTGAAGAACTAATTCAGATGGTGAATCCTAATAATAAATCAATCTAGCATTCAGAGAAAACCCTATTGAGAACCCTGAACCTAACAAGAGATCTACTCAGACATGGAAATTGAACCAATCAACATAGCTGAATAAATCATCAATAGAATAAATAAGAGTATAATAAAACAGGGGTTCGAAATCTTCTCTCAGACGAACAGAGTTCTGACTTGTCTCCCCTCTCTCAAGCTCTCTCAGAAATCTTTAAACAAACGTAATAAAAAGCCCCCAGCCAAAGTGGCTGTAAAACCTAAATTAATAGTCTAAACACGAATTGGGCTCTTCTTGTAAATATTAAAGTCTTCTGGGCAAGTTCTGCAATTCTTAAAACTTCATTAAAGTCGCGACTTGTTATCTGCTTCAATGGGTGTCGATCGATACCCCCTGGTATCGATCGATGCTTGACGCTTCGATTGGGCACTTAGTCGCCATACTTCAGTTTTGCTCCATAATGCCCCATAAAACTCCAATATTTCCAATAATGTTCCAAATGTGCTAAAACATGTAAAAGACTCTGAAAGGCTCTATAATAGAATAAATACTCGATAAACGGACTTATATCAGGGCTTAAACATGGTAAAAACCATGATATATCACAGATGGAGCTGATGTGATCAACGAACATCCTTTCAAAAGAAACACATCGTTTGTTCTGGGTAATGAGGTAAAAAATCAATCAAATTTTCACAAAATCTTAGAGTTTTTGTAATTTTGTGAAGTTAGAATAACGATCATTCTTCATGATCTTTAGTCCATTTCATCTGTGAACAATGAGGGAAGAAGTAGATTAATAGGAACCTCAAAGATTTCAAAGATAATTATTCGGACACCAGAACTTGGAGTGAAGTTATTGCAAGAGTTGGTTTAACTTCTCCATCTTTCTTATTTCAAGAATATTTGAACGATTCTCAGAGTCTATTATATTGGCTTCAATGGTACTTAGTCTCTTCCATGAACAAAAATTGGGTAATAAGCATTTCAAGATTTATGACGATCATTTAGTAAATGGCTAAGTTTTGGCCTTGAAAATCCTCAATATATTTATTTGTCCGAGAAACCAATTCGGGTCCGAAAAAATGTATTGATTTGTCGAGATATTAATTTATCGAGTATCAATTTATAGATGTTATACTATTAATTATGATAATAAACTCATTTTATATGTATTTTCCGTTGAATTGTAGTTGATTATCTATAAATTAAGTAGTTTATCTTAATATTTTATTTTCAAATATGAACTTACTATATGGTCATTTTTCACTTATTTCATTTCATTATTTTTTTCCAAACTTATGCATTCGCATATACTAATTTTGTTAATAGCCAGTTCAAAATTTAAATCATAATTAATATTATATATTTTTCTCGTTAGTTGGTAAAATTGTGTGTTTTGGAGTTATATAGTAATAATTATACTTATGTTGAAGCTTTAATTAGTACATATTAGAGTTTTACATAAGTAGTGTCCATTAATAGAGGATTGTAGTGATGATGTGGATAGTTTATATTGATAGAAAACTCTCCTATTATATAATAGATTATTTGGAAAGAGAAATATATTTATGGTGTAATTTTTTTTTTTTTTATTTACCTAATTTTGCAATTAATTTTTCTTAAAAACTAATTTTGTTATTAACTAAGGATAGATAGTGATAATATATATGATGCAATACACATCATTACCATTATTATTTTTGTTGAATTTCTATCTTTATTATTGCCATTTAGCAAACTCACTGTAAAAAAACCCCTGCCAAGTACTCAAAAGTCAAAACAGATACCAGTTCGTTAGTCTTGAAAGCAACCCAACAAAATAAGTAATGAAATGTTTTAAAAACTAATAAAAATTTGGTAATACCCTATAAATTATAGAAATTATATATATGAAATAGAATAGTCCAACTATGAAGAAAAGGTATATTTTATATATATTACCTTTTGTCACGGGCACTGTCTGTTTCATTCCCTTGGACCTCTTCTCCTTCAAGATCTGCTTCTTCCTTCTTTTCCTCTACCAGATTTTGTACCCATAGACCCACTCGGCTTCCATACCCATTTTATCTTTCTTGTCTGAATCCTACAAAAGACTTTCATTTTCTTTTGTTTGGTCGATCTCTGAGACAATTTTTTAATTTTGTTCTTCTCAATATTGCCACTCCCTTAAGTGTAGGTACGCGTGTGTACTACGCAGTTACATATGTCTGCTTGTTTCTGTGTCTTTAATTAATTTCTGAAACTGAAATTTTTGTTGTCTTTCAGATTCTGCGTTTGAACTACTACAGTGAAACGTCTTCAGGGTTTGGTTTTTTTTTTCTCCGAGTTTTTTTTGTCCTTCAATAAAAAAAAAACCTCGGCTGCTCTCTCTCTCTCTCTTTTCAAGAAAGATCCGAACTTGATTCATAATCTGTGAGTCCATACATTCCAGTTTGTATTCTTGAATTAAGTTTTATCAGTTTCTCCCCTCATCTTCTAGTTTCTTTTGAGATTCAGGATTTAAAAAGATCAAGTCTTGAATCTTAGGATTAATTTAACAATTCATATAATTTTGGGTCATGAATTTACCTCTGCGGTTTTGCATTTGCAGATCATTTGAAAAAGGAAAACTAAAAATGGGTAAGACTTGGTTTTCTGCTGTGAAGAAGGCCTTAACTCCAGAACCAAAACAAAAGAAAGAACAGGTTCTTTAAACTATCTTCATATCTATAGTTTTTAGTTTTTTTTGGTTATTATTATACCTTTGATGAATTGAAAAACTGACACAGAAAATGGTTTTTGTTATACTTCATTAGAAGCCCCATAAGGCCAAAAAATGGTTTGGTAAATCCAAGAAGGTGGATCTTACCAATTCTGGTGAAGCAGATCATTCACTGCCTAACAATGCTCCTCGTGCTGTCAAAGACGCAAAACTAAAGGAGATTGAGGAGCAACAGAGCAGACATGCCTACTCCGTGGCTATTGCAACTGCTGCAGCTGCAGAGGCCGCCGTTGCAGCTGCTCAAGCTGCTGCTGAAGTTGTTCGTCTCACTGCATTATCACGTTTCCCCGGTAAATCAAAGGAAGAGATCGCTGCCATCAAGATTCAGACAGCATTTAGAGGATATATGGTATATCGTTTTTGTTTTCATTGTGTTTCACATTTCCAAGGTGGGTTTGTTAGTCGAACAAGTTCATTACTCTTTTGATACATAATTTCAGGCAAGAAGAGCATTGCGTGCGTTGAGAGGCCTTGTGAGGCTAAAATCTTTAATCCAAGGGAAATGTGTGAGACGTCAAGCCACATCGACATTGCAAAGCATGCAAACACTAGCTAGGTTACAATATCAGATTCGTGAGAGGAGGCTCCGATTGTCAGAGGATAAGCAGGCTTGTGAGCGGCAGCTCCAACAAAAACACAATAAAGATTTTTCTAAGGTAAGTTAATTCTCACAGGATGTTTACAGTTTTAGCTACACAGTTAGCTTTTTCTTGATCTTGATAGACTTGTGTAAATTGAATTTCGATCTTGGGGTCCAACAGTAGCCTGCGGAAAGTTTGTTTGTTGCTACAAACTTAATGCTTATATTACGTTTTGTGAAACAACAGATTGGAGAAAATTGGAATGATAGCACATTGTCGCGGGAGAAAGTTGAAGCAAACATGTTGAACAAGCAAGTAGCAACAATGAGAAGAGAAAAAGCGCTTGCATACGCATACAGTCATCAGGTAACTAATTTTCTATCTTACTCTAATTTCTTTTACACCAGAAGAAGATGAATCTCATAATGGTGAAAACTATTAATATGCAGAATACGTGGAAAAACTCGTCTAAGTTGGGATCCCAAACATTCATGGACCCGAACAACCCGCATTGGGGTTGGAGTTGGCTAGAACGTTGGATGGCTGCAAGACCAAACGAAAACCTGCCAACCACCCCAGATAATGCTGACAAAAACTCTTCTGTGAAGAGTGTGGCAAGCCGTGCCATGTCTGAGATGGTTCCACGCGGCAAAAACCTTTCACCAAAAGGAAAGACACCAACTAGTCGAAGAGGGTCAAGCCCGAGTGTGAGGAAAGTCCCAAGTGGTGATGAAGACTCAAAGAGTGCGTTGAGTATCCAATCAGAACAACCTTGCAACCGTAGGCATAGCATTTGTGGGTCAACTGCATCCACTAGAGACGATGATAGCTTAACCAGTATTCGGTCTCAGTCAGTTCCAGGCTACATGGCGCCTACGCAAGCCGCCAAAGCAAGAGCTCGGTTCTCGAACCTTAGTCCAATAGGTTCCGAGAAGACAGCGAAAAAACGGTTATCCTTCTCGGGATCAGGTCTTCTGAAGCTGGAAGGCAATGGTAATAATAAAGATACCGGTCTTGCTTAAGAGGAGGATATTTTTAGAAGAATGGATATAGTTTATATCTGACACTGTTGATGTGGTGGAAAGTCTGGAACAGAGGTGATGTCAGAAAGGATGTATTAGTTTATAGCAATTCTCTTGATTTGTTTACTGCTACAAACTTATTTATTTGTTTTGATTTTTGATTGGTTAACATCTGATTGTTCCTGTAACTTTCAACTGATGAGGAGACAAACATAAGCAAGATTGATGATTTGCAAAGTAATGTCTCATTTCCTTCTTAAGTATTATTGATTTGAGGATTCTTTTGTTGATTATTACAAAGTGTTTTTTCACGTCAAGAACAAAAAGAAGACCATCATTGAAAGTTAAGGGGGTCTTTTAACAATTGTAAATAATGAAGGGGTTAAATTATAAATAAAGAGAAATGAAAGGGCCTGTAAGCCTTTATAGGATTCTAGGGCTTTCCCCTTCATTGGTGGGATCGGAGAACGTTTACTTCATCTTCCTCATCTTGGCATTCATCAGTGTGTGTTTTTGGGGTGAAATTGAAAAACAGAGAGAAAATGAGCGGAGCCGGTAAGAAAATCGCAGATGTCGCTTTCAAAGCTTCGAGGACTATAGATTGGGACGGGATGGCTAAGGTCCTTGTCACCGATGAGGCTCGCAGAGAGTTCTCTAACCTCCGTCGTGCTTTCGATGAGGTTAACACGCAGCTCCAGACTAAGTTCAGTCAGGTTCTCTTCCGATTTTCCTTATCTTGATCTGATTATCGATTCATCTCCGATTTTAGATCTTCATCATTTCCGATTTGACGTTAGTATTCTGGATCTAAGTCATTCATTTACGATTTCATATTTTGGTTGGTGATACTCGTTCTTATATTCTCTATTGTTTGTTCCCATAGTTGATTCTGAAATATATTTTGTTAAAGATCTAGTTTCCTTTGATTGTTCCCTGGCCTTTGTTTATTTGCATTTGAAATGTCGAATTTTTAGTCACCGATTCTGACCATTTTCTATTGATAGCCTTGTTCTACTTGTGCTGTGATCATCTTGTTATCCTCATCATACAGTTATTTCACTAAATTTCCATTTGCAAAGGAATCATGTCTTTGGTTTGTGGAGTGATTCTTCTTTTTGTTTATTTATGCAGGAACCTGAACCCATTGATTGGGATTTCTACAGAAAGGGCATTGGGTCTGGCATAGTGGACATGTACAAGGAAGCTTATGACAGTAAAGCTCTTATCTTTTTCTTTTTTTCTCTACACATATCTTCATGTTGAACAGAACCTGTCTATGCTCGTATTTGCGGTCTTGAAATTTGTTGTTTTTCTTTTCATTGTTGGAACTATGGAGAGATACCAAAGGATATTTTGAGAAAACAAGCTGTATTTTTGTTTGCTCTTTCTGGTTTGCTGCAGGCGTTGAGATCCCCAAGTTCGTGGACACTGTTACCCCTGAATACAAGCCAAAGTTTGATGCTTTGGTGAGCACCAGCATAGAAACTCGATTGATTACATTGACAAGGTCTTTTCAATTAACTTGGTTGTTTCATTTGTGCCATGTTTCATGCTATAATATAGTTGGTGGAACTGAAAGAAGCAGAACAGAAATCGCTGAAGGAGTCTGAACGGCTGGAGAAAGAAATCGCTGATGTCCAAGAGATAAGCGTAAGTACCCCCCCAATAACAAGTTATCTCATACAAAGTTTGGATTAGCTTGTGTATTTTTGTTAACTCTAAAGGTTCTGATAAGTGGGGATCTTTTTGTTACTACGTGATTGGCATAAAATCAGAAAAAGCTCAGCACCATGACTGCAGATGAGTACTTTGAGAAGCACCCAGAACTCAAAAAGAAGTTTGATGACGAAATCCGTAACGACAACTGGGGATACTGATCATGTTTTCTGTGTATCTCCGGCATGGAAAAAGAAACTCTCTTCTCTTTCTCTTTTACTGTGATTCTGTGAGGCAATCATAACAATAATAAGTACACCATTCACTTAAGCAGTGTTGAGATCTTCATTGGAGACCCAATGAGACAATGACGATAAACCCATTTGGTTTTTAGTTATCAATTTCATAAATTGTTTCGTTTCGTTCTAAAAGCAATGATAAGAGTGATAAAGATCTCTCTCATTCAATATATTTTCAACGAATGAGGTAATCCCTGACTCGTCACTGTTGCATTTTCTCTCATAGCCCACATTACATGAAATCAGTTAACCAATTCGGCACGAATTTAAACCAACATTGCTTTGCGATTTTTGTTTGATAAAGCCTTCCGGTTTGTTGTTGTGCCTTTGGTTTACCTCGAACTGGATATTAAAATTTGTTTTTTGGTTAATGAAACTGTCGGAATGATAAAATTGTGTTAGTGTGAAAAGAAATGAGTTAAGCTATTTCAAATGAAGTGTTTTCATTGACCGAGAAATGTTTTCTCGTGTATATATTTTGGAATGGTTGTGTCATTAATTTAAATGATGAACAACATGAGAGAAGAAAAGACCACACGTGCGTCGATCGCACATTGGGCCTTGTTGGGCTCGTGGACTTTTAGAGGTATCGATCGATACTCAACAGGTCGACTTAAAAATCGCAGCCGCTAGAATATTCTGAGAAATATTCCTTTTCTGTCAGGAAAAAACCCTAGCCTCTCTCCTATATATACAGTCCGATTTTCACCTTAAAAATCATCATCTGATACACTAAAAACACATCCTAAAAGTTCTAGCAAGAGTTCTCTCAATTCCCTACTGCTTAGAGTAAGTTTTTATTCGAGAGTATCGTATAATAATGGTCGACAGATCTGATATCAAGTGTAGATGATACAGTTAAACTTTGGTTGTATCCTGGGACTCATGGATCTATAAAAAACCCGTCGCACTACGGGAGATTCTTAGAGTTAAGGAAAGAGATTCATCTCGCCTCCTTAGATCTATTTTATTGCTTTATCGTTTTATGAATCGTCTGTTCTTTAATGTTTATTTATATAATCGTGATGAAATCTTATCCTGTCTATAGTGCTAAATTTTTGTCCTACAATCTTAACTCTAAGAAGATCCAATTTTTGTTTTATTACTTCAATTGGATCTTTAATCACGAGTAAATAAACGTTTTCAAACGGTTTTCTAAAACGATTCTTCTACTGCTGATGATACTCAAACGTTATCAAAAAGTTTCTTAGCAACTTGAAACGTGTAGTAGAGGCAATCTCCATCTATTCTATTTTTTAGAAGATGTTAATCTGCTAGTGATATTCAAACGTTATCAAAAAGCTGTTTAGCAACTTGAAACGTGTAGTAGAAGCAGTACTGGTTTAAACATCTTCTAAAAACCATCTTTAATTGCGATTAATGAACGGTAGAATCAACGAACACAAATCATGTTCTTGATAGGTTCGATTGCGATCGAAGCCTTGTGAGTATCGATCGACACCCTATGGTATCGATCGATACTAGACAAAAATTGTATCGGTCGACACTGAGGTGCATCGATCGATACTATGCAAACAGTTGTATCAGATGACACTAAGGTGCATCTATCGATACTTTGCATCGAGTTGTATCGATCGACACTGAGGTGTATCGATCGATACTGTGCATCGACCTAGTTAGGTCTATGTTGATCGATACTGTGTAATATTAACATGTATCGATCGACACTGTGGTATATCGATCGATCCTGTGTAAAAAATCACTTGCATCGATCGACACACAGGGTGCATCGATCGACACCATATGGGTGTATCGATAGACATTGTGTGTGTATCGATCGATACCAAGGAGTATCGATCGACACCAATGCGATTTAGTTCGATATTAGAATTGTGATTCTTAAGTTTATATATCGATACTAATTGAAAGTTGTTTCTTTTGTCATAACAGAATGACAATCAACGCTGAAAACAACTCTGGATTGGCGGAGAAAACCAATGAGAAGGTTGAAACGACTGCGAGTCAGATCGAGACGGTCAAAGTTCCATCTGGGAACCATGTCGCTCCTCCAACCAAATTTGATGGGACAACATTCAAGATGTGGAAAAGGAAGATGTTCTTCTATCTGACAACACTGAATCTGCAGAAATACACCAGTGAGGTGAAACATGTTCTCCCAGAAGATAACACTGATCCACGTGCGCTTGCGAGTGTCCACGCCTGTGAACATGCTGACTTCTTGTGCAAGGGCTATATTCAGAATAGCCTTTCGGACTCTCTGTTTGGGGTGTACGAAAATGCTGAGACTGCTGAGACTTTTAAGGATCTGTGGGATTCCTTAGACAAGAAGTACCGCATTGAAGATTCTGGTACTCAGAAATTCACTGTGGCAAAGTTCGAGCAGTACAAGATGGTGGATTCAAGACCACTAATGGAACAAGTCGATGAGGTGCAGAGGCTCCTACACGACATTCATGCTGAGGGTATGCGGCTGTGTGAAACCAAGGGCTGGGCAAAATACCCAGAACCGAAGAACCGAACCGAACCCGACCCGAAAAAAGAGAACCGAACCGAATCCGGAACCGACAAAATACCCGAACGGATCTTAGACTTCGATACCTGAAGAACCGAAACCGAACCGAGAACCGAATGGGTACCCAAAATACCCGAAATATAATTATATACCCAAAATATTAATTATATTTAGACTTGATATAACCCAATTACCCAAAATTATAATTATAAAACCCAAAGATATCAGTTATTGTTAGACCGAAATAACCGAAATATCTAAAATAATAAAAAATTTGAAAATTCTTAGTTATATTTGTCAAAATTTAACCAAATTTTATTCAAATTTAGTATTTTTTTAGTTTTTTCCTATATTTTGGGTACCCGGAACCGACCCGAAAATACCCGAACCGAACCCGAACCGAATTTTATAAATACCCGAATGGGTCCTTCAACCCAATACCTGAAAGACCTGATACCCGAAAGAACGGACCCGAACCCGAACGGGTACCCGAATGCCCACGGCTAGTGAAACCTATCAAGGTTGCTGCATCATTGAGAAGCTACCTCCTGGTTGGACGGACTTCAAGAACTACATCAGGCTGAAGAAAAAGAAGATGAGTCTTGAAGATCTGATTGTTAAGCTCCGCGTAGAGTCTACGAATCGGGAACAACAGATCAATGTAGGTGTGAAAATTCGCGAACACAATGCGAACATGGTTGAACACCAAAACCCAAATCAAGGCAAGGGGCAGAACAAAGGACGCCTAAACAAAGGCAAAGGGAAAATGCCACCACAAAACTTCCAGAAGTTCAAGAGCAAGAAAAGTCAGTATGGTCAGACTTCTCAAGGGTTCTCTGGAATGTGTAACTTCTGTGGAAAGCAAGGACACAAATCCTTCGAGTGTCGCAGCAAGAAAGCTCAAGCCAACTTGACAGAAGCTGACATGTGTGATGTGGTCACTGAGGCCAACGTTGCAAAAAGCCATCCAAAGACTTGGTGGTTCGATACTGGTGCAACCAGACACATCTGTATGGATCTAGAGATGTTCTCCACATACACAAAGACCAAGAATGGTGAAAAACTCTTAATGGGTAATTCTGCCTCATCGACAATTGATGGTCAAGGGAAGGTTGTTCTGAAGCTCACCTCTGGACATGAACTGGTTCTCACGAACGTCATCCATGTACCAGATATGCGCAAGAATCTGATCTCTGGATCGCTTATAAGTAAGCATGGATTCTCTGTGAAGCTGGAAGGTGATAAGCTGATCCTAACGAAGAATGGGATGTATTTGGGTAAGGGTTTTGTTTGTGATAATCTGTTTAAGATGTCTGTTGAGGCAGTAATCCGAAAGGATAATGTAACCGAGGCTTCCACCTCGAAGAACCCTAAGATTAATGATAAGAAACCAATTGCTTATCTCGCTGAGTCTTTTAATATTTGGCATGAACGATTAGGACATGTTAATTTCAAGTCTATGAGTAGATTAATGAACATGAACATGATTCCTAAATGCAAATTAAGCAAAGACAAATGTGAAGTTTGTGTCCAAGCCAAACTCCCTAAAACGCCATCACCCAGCGTTCAAAGAACAACATAACCTCTAGGTTTAATTCACACAGACTTATGTGATTTGAAATATATTCAAACCAGAGGAGGCAAGAAATATTTCGTGACTTTCATAGATGATTGCACAAGATATTGTTACATCTTTCTATTGCGGAGTAAAGATGAAGCCTTGGACAAATTTAAAGAATACAAGCTGAAAGTTGAAAACCAACTCGGCAAGACCATAAAAAGGTCAGAAGTGATAGGGGTGGTGAATATAGTGAACCATTTGATGCATTCTGTAGAGCACATGGCCTTATTCATCAAACAACTGCTCCCTACTCACCTGAATCCAATGGAGTTGCTGAAAGAAAAAACAGAACTCTCAAGAAAATGATGAATGCAATGTTGCAGGAATCTGGGTTAGCCCAGAACATGTGGGGGGAAGCTCTGCTTACCTCAAATTATATCCTGAACAAAATTCCACATAAAGTCACATGAAAAACTCCTTATGAACTTTGGAAAGGTAATGTACCTTCGTATGTATACATGAAAGTGTGGGGGTGCCTGGCAAAAGTTGCAGTACCACTTCCGAAAAAGGTCACCATCGGACCTAAAACGGTAGATTGCATTTTCATCGGATATGCGCACAATAATAGTGCCTATCGATTTCTGGTACATAAATCAGATATACCAGACATTCATGTAAACACAATAATGGAGTCAAGGAATGCGTCATTCTTCGAAAATGTGTTTCCTTGTAAGGATAGAGGAAATCCTAAACGAACTCGTGACGAACGAGATGCTAGCAATGAGGCAAGCACTTCAGGCACTTCTGCAGAAGAAGAAGAAGCTGAACCTAGACGAAGCAAGATAGCTCGTAAGGAGAAGACATTTGGCTCTGAGTTCATAATGGCATTCCTAGCGGAAAGTGGTCCAAGAACCTTCATGGAAGCAATGTCTACACCTGATGCACCTTTCTGGAGGGAGGCATCCAACAGAGAAATCAAGTCAATTATGCAAAGTCATACTTATGAGTTGGTAGACCTACCTCAAGGTTGCAAACCTTTTGGTTGTAAATGAGTCTTCACCACTAAGCTAAAAATCGATGGCTCTATAGACAAATATAAGGCCAGGCTTGTGGTACAAGGATTTCGTCAAAAGGAAGGATTGGATTTCTTTGACACTTATTCTCCAGTGACGAGAATTACTTCGATTCGTATGTTGATTGGAATCGCAGCTTTAAGAAACCTTGAAATACATCAGATGGATGTTAAGACTGCTTTCCTAAACGGAGATTTAGAGGAAGAGATCTATATGAATCAACCTGAGGGTTATGTTGCTCCCGGACAAGAGAAGAAAGTCTGTAGACTTGTCAAATCGCTATACGGACTCAAGCAAGCTCCGAAGCAATGGCATGAAAAGTTTGACAGTGTAATGATGTCAAATGGTTTTCACATCAATGAATGTGATAAATGCATCTATATCAAAAGTACTTCACAAGGTTATGTGTTGTTGTGTTTGTACGTAGATGACATGTTAATCATGGGAAGCAACAAAGATATAATCATTCAAACAAAGAACATGCTAATTGGAAAGTTTGATATGAAAGATATGGGATTAGCGGATGTAATTCTAGGGATTAAAATTATTCGAAATTCAAAAGGAATAATTATGTCTCAAGATCATTACGCTACAAAAATCCTAGAAAGGTTTAAGACCTACTCCAATGGGACTGCGAAAACTCCACTTGATCCTCAACTTCATTTGACAAAGAATCCAGATGAAGCAGTGTCACAAGTGGAGTATGCAAGAGTCATCGGGAGTCTAATGTACTTAACGAATTGTACTAGACCCGATTTAGCACACTCGGTAAACATATTAAGTCGTTACACGAGTAATCCAGGTCATACCCATTGGAGAGCCATAATTAGGGTATTAAATTATCTAAGATTCACCAAAAGTTATGGGCTGCACTTCGGTAAAGAACCAGTAGTGCTGGAAGGGTACAGTGATGCCAATTGGATTTCAGATTCAAGAAACTCCAAATCCACGAGTGGATATGTCTTACTCTTGCTGGTGCAGCAATATCCTGGAAATTTTCCAAACAAACAGTCCTGGCCACATCAACCATGGAATCAGAGTTTATAGCTTTAGATAAAGCTGCTGAGGAAGCAGAATGACTTCAAAACTTTTTGGAAGATATCCCGATGTGGGAGAAACCAGTGCCAGCATTACGTGTACACTGTGATAGTCAGTCAGCTATCTCTCGGGCACTGAGTAATCTATATAATGGCAAGTCTCGTCATATAAGAAGACGACATAAGACCATTAGACAATTGATCTCAACTGGTGTAATAACGATAGATTACATCAAGTCGGCTGATAACCTAGCGGATCCGTTTACCAAAGGTTTGCCGCGAGATCAAATTGTAAAATCATCAAAAGGAATGAGTTTAAAGCCTATAGAAAAAGATGACGTTTGACAGATACCCCACCTATGTGACTGGAGATCCCAAGATCTAGGTTCAAAGGGAAACAAAATTAAACTGATTCGAATTTGAGCACTGTGAGACTATGTCTCTGCCAAATTTCTAGGATGATAAAACAGTGCTACATGTGGATAGTAAGGATAAGCGTTGGCTTTTAATGATTGCATAGATGTGTAGATAATGGAGTGTGACAAGACACTTCTGAAAACAAGCTAATAAATAGATCATCTAGTGAAGTGTGAAATAGGGCCGTTTCTAGGAGAATGAAAGAGAAGGCTATATTATCCAAATTCACTCACGAATACCAGGAATGTTCAAGGCCAAAATGAACCCAATAGAGAACAAATTTATACGAGAAGATGTCTCTGTGCGATACATGTTGTCTAAGTTTACATAAAAATCCGGGCGGTTCAAGACATCGTGTTCACCTCCTGGCCGAGTAAACTCGACAGATATTAAAAATGTTTGGTTCAAAGCTGGAAAATGCTACCTCTCAGATACAATTACATTTTCGTATACTCTCGAAAGTCTATCTACGTCTAGATGAGTCTAGTCAAGTATATGTCTAGTAAAGTCTAGCCTGTACGATTTTTCTTATGTTTAGAGTCATTTCTATTCATATGGGGGATTGTTGGAACTAATTTTTTGTCAAAGCTTGAGGGCTTGATAAAATTGTGTTAGTGTGAAAAGAAATGAGTTAAGCTCTTTCAAATAAAATATTTTCATTGACCGAGAATGTTTTCTCGTGTATATATTTTGGAATGGTTGTGTCATTAATTTAAATGATGAACAAAATGAGAGAAGAAAAGGCCACACGTGCGTCGATCGCACATTGAGCCTTGTTGGGCTCGTGGACTTTTAGAGGTATCGATCGATACTAAACAGGCCGACTTAAAAATCGCAGCCGCTAGAATATTCTGAGAAATATTCTTTTTCTGTCAGGGAAAAACCCTAGCCTCTCTCCTATATATACAGTCCGATTTTCACCTTAAAAATCATCCTCTGATACACTAAAAACACATCCTAAAAGTTCTAGCAAGAGTTCTTTCAATTCCCTACTGCTTAAAGTAAGTTTCTATTCGAGAGTATCGTAGAATAATGGTCGACAGATCTGATATCAAGTGTAGATGATATAGTTAAACTTTGGTTGTATCCTGGGACTCATGGATCTATAAAAAACCCGTCGCACTACGGGAGATTCTTAGAGTTAAGGAAAGAGATTCATCTCGCCTCTTTAGATCTATTTTATTGTGTTATCGTTTTATGAATCGTTTGTTTTTTAATGTTTATTTATATAATCGTGATTAAATCTTATCCAGTCTATAATGCTAAATTTTGATCCTACATAAACTTCCTATGTTTTTTTGTCGAATTGAGTATTACATATAGAGTTCAAGTCACTGCTTGTAACATTACACGAAACCAATATCGGTTTAGCAATGTGCTTAATAGTAAGAGCTGTAGAAAGACAAATCTTTTTATGGGTTGGTCTAAAGAGTCAAGATCCACGTGCTGTTTTGGCTTTTGCTATAAATTGTATCAAACAAGATAAGACCAGTTTCCTCTTTAAAGCAAAACATGTATCTGTAAAATGCATGAGCCAGAGATTATTTCGTAGGTCATAGTCTCATGTCTATCACGTGTCTATGGCCAAAGGGCGTTCTCGTAAACTCACGCTCCCTTTCCTCAACTCTATAAATAGGTGATGTATCTCATCTCCAACCAAAAACACAGCAGAGAGCTTCCCAAAACCTCCACACAAGGTAAGTTGACTTGTAACCCTTTTCATGAGACTTTATGGTCGATTAATGGTAACAACAACAAAAAGCTTTTTCGCTTTGGTTCTGCAACGCACAGAAACAATAGTGGGGGAAAACAAGATGGAAACGGGAACCTCATCATCATCAGGCTTGGTTAAGGCCAAATCTGAGACACTCGCAGAAGCTCTCAAGTCTAGTTCACTCGATTTCAGCAATGGTGGAGGCAGCAGCCATGGGAGCAATCACCATGTGATAGCAAGAACATTGTCATCGCCGAGCCATAGCGGCAGTAGCAACAGCAGAAGGAACACACACATAAGGAAGGCAAAGAGTGCACACCCTGCTCTTGACCTTTCTCGTCTCACTGGTGGTGCGGCTCTTAGCCGAGCCTCTAGTGCTTCCCTTGGACTTTCCTTCTCTTTTACGGGCTTTGCTGTGCCACATGAAGAGATCATTGCTTCATGCAGCAACGACGATATCTGTAAGAAAACCATTAAACACGTACGGCACCAAATTGAAGTTCTCTGGAGTTATTATATATTATCCTTCATGTTGCAGCGGAAGATATTGAAGCAGCAACCAGTAGTGTGGTCAAGCTCCAGGCAGAACCAACCTTTCCAATATATCTGAAGGTAACCATTTCCGTTGATAGATAATTTTACGGGAAAATTGATCTTTATGATACTCTCTATTTGAGCGCAGGCACTGATGGAGATATGTATCTAAATCATCAACACCCAAAAGTCCATAGATATATATTAGATTTTGTTGCCATTGCATCAGTGGGGGTCTGATTGTATCTCATATGATGTTTTTTAAACTAGTTTTTATCATCCTCATTGCATTAAGACATTGGAAACCTCTGTTTTGCCTTCTCTGTTGGTCTAACTTTGGTGCCCAAAAGTCAAGCTTAGGAGGCTCAACTACAATTTACTGGTTTATCGGCAACATGTGAAGCAGAGCTTCACGCTGGACCAAAAGGTTATGGTTATATAATAGGTATTACTCTGCATAAATCAGAGAGAATTTGTCATATTTTCTGTAGATATATAATAGTTTTTTTTTCTTGAAAGTTAAGGCGTATGGGAACTTTTGCCTGCATAATTTGCTGACCAAATCAAATTCTTATCATGTGCTATGCAGTTCATAGACATCACATACAAGGTAAGGACCAAAGGAATGGCATCGTCATCAGAAAAGAGCATCTTGAATGGGATTAGTGGTTCAGCATATCCAGGGGAGCTTCTAGCTCTCATGGGACCTTCTGGAAGTGGCAAAACTACACTACTCAATCTGCTTGGTGGCAGATTTAATCAGCAAAACATCGGCGGGTCGGTTAGCTACAACGATAAACCATATTCTAAGCACTTGAAAACCAGGTTAATACAAGATTCCACTTCAGTCTCTAGATGCATATATGATTGTACAATTGACACGGGAAAGCACCATATATGGCAGGATTGGATTTGTGACTCAAGATGATGTTCTGTTCCCTCACTTAACTGTGAAAGAGACACTAACCTACACAGCTCTTTTACGCCTTCCTAAAACCCTCACAAAGCAGCAGAAGGAGCAAAGAGCTCTCAGTGTTATACAAGAGCTTGGATTGGAAAGGTTCATTACCATTCATCTAACAGTTTGGCACTTCCTCTTATAGTAAAGCTAATAAGTCTTAATAATGGAACCTAATTAGAAAGTTTTGTCTTTTAGGTGCCAAGACACAATGATTGGAGGGTCATTTGTGCGCGGTGTCTCAGGTGGGGAGAGGAAAAGGGTTTGTATTGGGAATGAGATCATTACTAATCCTTCACTTCTTTTCCTTGATGAACCGACTTCTAGTTTGGACTCTACTACTGCTCTAAAGATTGTTCAGATGCTACAAAGTATAGCAAAGGTTAAGACATCCACTCTTTACAGCTCCAAAACTTGTTTTTATGGATTTGGCCATATCAAAGTTTTTACTTGTTGGCATGCAGGCAGGGAAAACTATTGTTACAACAATCCACCAACCATCAAGCAGACTCTTTCACAGATTTGACAAGCTGGTTGTACTCAGCAGAGGAAGCTTGCTTTACTTTGGGAAAGCATCAGAAGCAATGTCTTATTTCTCTTCCGTAGGATGTTCTCCTCTACTCGCCATGAACCCAGCAGAGTTCTTGCTAGACTTAGCGAATGGAAACATGAACGATATCTCCATACCCTCAGCTCTTAAAGAGAAAATGAAGATGGAAAATTCTTGCAGCGAGATAAGATCTTCCAAGCAGACTCCTACAGTTGTATATGAGGTGAGACAAGGATGAGATATACATTTACATGATTTCAAGATAGCTTTTAGAGCTATATCATATTAACTGTGATGTTGATGCGGAAACACAGTATCTTGAGGAGGCTTACAAGACACATATTGCAGTCATGGAAAAGAAGAAACTTTTGGCTCCAGTTCCTCTTGATGAAGAAGTTAAAGTGATGATGACTTGTCCCAAGCGAGAATGGGGATTAAGCTGGTGGGAACAGTATTGCATACTTTCTTTAAGAGGATTCAAAGAACGGAGGCATGACTATTTCAGCTGGTTGAGAGTCGCTCAAGTTCTCTCCACTGCCATCATCTTAGGTTTACTCTGGTGGCAATCAGACATTCAACATCCCAAAGGCCTACAAGATCAGGTATGAAAACATGTTTATATATGGTATATAAATTAGCAGTAGATAGTCTCTTACCTTGAAAATGGAACTCCCTCTGCATCTCAGTTAGGGTTACTCTTCTTCATTGCGGTATTCTGGGGATTCTTTCCGGTGTTCACAGCGATCTTCACATTTCCTCAAGAGAGAGCAATGCTGAGCAAGGAAAGGGAGTCCAATATGTATCGATTAAGTGCATATTTTGTGGCTAGAACCACAAGCGACCTGCCGCTTGACTTGATATTACCCGTGCTTTTCCTAGTAGTTGTATATTTCATGGCAGGTTTGAGACTAAGAGCTGAATCCTTTTTCCTAAGTGTGCTCACAGTCTTTCTCTGCATCGTCGCGGCTCAGGTATGAACCAAAGGACATGTTGCTGAACATAAAATGCTAACAACTAATTAATGATGAAAATGTTGTTTTAGGGACTTGGATTAGCAATTGGGGCGAGCTTAATGGACTTGAAGAAGGCCACAACTTTGGCATCAGTAACTGTAATGACTTTCATGCTTGCTGGTGGCTACTTCGTGAAGGTAAAAAAGCATAGTACATTTTTCTTACCTTACCTTTCTCCACATTCAGACATGTTCTAGATAAGTTTGCCTGTAATGAAGGGCTTTGCATCATACAATATAGATTGACACTTTTTTTTTGTTTACTTTGGCAGAAAGTACCAATGTTCATTGCTTGGATACGTTTCATGTCATTCAACTACCACACATATAAGCTCCTTGTCAAGGTACAATACGAAGAAGTCATGCAAAAGGTAAACGGAGAGGAAATTGAGAGTGGGATTAAGGAAGTGAGTGCCCTTGTAGCCATGAGTATTGGCTACCGTCTCTTAGCCTACATTTCTCTTCGAAGGATGAAGCTCCACTCTCCAACTTAAGAGTTTAGATACAAAAATGGCATTTCATTTGTAATATTTGAATGTAACTCGTCAACGATATGTGAAAACTTAATAATATATTATTTAGGTTTCCAAAGACACATGATGTTCTCAACTACTATAAATGCAAAATAAAAACTTTCTATTTTTACTATATAAAGTTTGATGTTTATAATTAATATATAATCGATGACATTTCACATATAAGAAAATGTAATGTATGGGTTGATTGATTCTCCGTGATATATCAACCAAACCTTACCACTGTGACTACTGACTAGTGCCACACATCCTCACCTTATCTCAATGGACGACATTCAGTTGATTCTTGTTCGAAAATCGATAGATATCAGACCTTTAAAGTCTTTCATAATCAACTTCAAGTTATGAACTTTCAATGGTGTCCACAGATTCCGAAAGGTATATCATATTAACTATAGTTGAAATGGTAAACTCAACTTTAGACTCCACTACTAAGAGGACCTCTCAATACATTCACTATGTTTTAAGAAAGCACCAAGTTTTTCAAACTTTGTTCTATTAAAAGCAAAAAAGACAAAAAGTTATATGACTTGGGAGGTGAAAAGACCAATCTCTATTGCAGACAGATGCTCTGAACCAACAGAAACGAACAATAGAGAAACAAATATTCTTTACTCTTTTAATGCTTGAAAGATCCTGACCGTTGATCCTTGGCTTTTTGGGTGGATGGGGTAAGCATTAACTCACTCCAACACGCGGGATTAGTGTGACTGATAGATTCTTTCTTCTTTTTTCTTTCTTCTTTCTTCTTTCTTCTCGAGGAAAAAGGAAACCTTTTTTTCTTTTCCCTCAACTTGCAGAAGAAAGAAGAAGAAGCGCGACATACACAAGGTTTCCTTTCATCCTTCTGTGTTCACTTGTTCCTCTTTGTTACCTTTTGATTTGATTTTCATTCTCTCTATTTTTGGTGGGGTTTCTTGGAGAAATGCGGCAAATGTGTTGCTTCTTGATGTTTTGTTACGGCCCTTCCTTGGACTTTGAAACTTTATAAATCTCTCTAGAAGAAGCTGATGGGGAATTTTATCTTGTTTGGTGCTTGAAATTGGTAACAAAAATCGATTGTATGTTAGTGAACTGGGTTTAGACATTTCTCAAGTTTATAGTCCTTTCTTGCTCTATCTACCAATTGTTGTGCATGTTAAGAACAAAACCCGTATGCCAAATTCTCTAAAACTTTTGAAACTATTGATCGTTGATGAATTTGCCTCGATGCCATTTCACAGGACACATTACTTTATGGTAAAAATCATGGAGCGGCTGAAATCTTCTCCCCCACTCATGATCGTCTCGGACCTTGATCATACCATGGTATGATCTGGTTCTGTAACTCTCTGTTTGTTTTTTTTATCCAGCAAGAAACAAAAAAAAAGAAGAAGAAAAATTCTTGATTTGATTCACGTTTTGCAGGTTGATCATCAAGATTCTGAGAACCTCTCTCTTCTGAGGTTTAATTCATTGTGGGAATACGCTTATCGCCGTGACTCTCTTCTTGTATTCTCAACTGCAAGATCACCAATTCTTTACAAAGAATTGAGAAAAGAGAAACCCTTGTTGACTCCTGATATCATCATTACATCAATAGGAACCGAGATAGCATGTGGTAACTCCATGGTTCCTGATGATGCATGGGTTGAATCCTTTATCAGCGATAAATGGAACCGGGAGATAGTCTTAGAAGAAACCAGCAAGTTCACTGAGTTAACTCTTCAGCCAAAAACTGAGCAGAGGCTACACAAGGTCAGCTTTTACATTGATGAAGGTAAAGGTGAGGCAGTGACCAAGGAACTTTCACAATTGCTGGAGAAACGTGGCGTTAAGTGTTTACTTATCTATATGTTTTCCTTTTCGTGAGATCTTTATTACTTGAAAACCGAATTGTTTGTGATGATGTTATTATCTTTATGTTTTCAGTTGGATGTCAAGATAATTCACAGTTGGGGAAAGAATGTGGATGTTATACCGCGAGCTGCAGGAAAAGGAGAAGCCCTAGAGTATCTTCTCAAGAAGCTGAATGCTGAAGGAATATTCCCGGTCAATACTCTTGCTTGCGGCGACTCCGAACACGATGCTGAACTATTTAGCATTCCCGATGTTCACGGTGTCATGGTAATAATGTCCAATCATCACAATCTCTCTGCCATTCTTACCAAAATCCAAAACCTGACAGGTATTGTCCATGTGCTATGTGCAGGTGAGCAATTCCCAAGAAGAGCTATTGAAGTGGCATTCTGAAAATGCTTTCAACAACTCAATGGTTATACATTCAAACGAGAGATGCGCGGATGGGATTATTCAAGCTATTGATCATTTTAAGCTTGGCCCAACTCTTTCTCCCAGAGATGTTTCTGAATTCTTGAGTCGAAAGACGGATGTTGCGAATCCTGGTCAAGAAGCTGTGAGATTTTACTCGTTCTACGAGAGATTGAGACTCGGTGAGATCAAGAAGTATGATACATACATAGCCAGCTTCAAAGAGTCATGTGTGAGTAAAATAGGTGCCATTTTGGTGTATGAGACAGACTCGAGTGAACTACTAATTCCTTTCTGTCACATTTTCAGCACCAAGCTGCTGTCTTTTTACATCCATCAGGTGCAGAGAAATCTCTGAGAGACACCATTGATGAGATGAGAAAGTATCATGGAGACAAAAAAGGGAAGAAGTTTTGTGTTTGGGTAGATAAGGTTCTGGTAATAGACAGCATTCCTGGGAAATGGATAGTGAAGTTTGATAAGTGGGAGCAATGCGGTAACAAAAAGAAAAAACCATATTTGCAATCTGACCTTTTGATGAGCAAGTCGTATGATTTATGAATTCGTTTGTTGCTTTTGGCAGGGGATGAGCGTAAATGCTGCACAACGACTCTCGAATTCACTTCAAAGGTATCAGATTCTTAGAAGTCAGATAATTAATATCTTCATATCTTGAACGAAATGGAAAGTGAATTGAATAAAAAAAAAAAAAAAAATGCAGGGAGGAGATTTGGTGTGGGAGAAGGTGAAGCAGATATGGTCGGAGAAATCAGATGATAACACTTCCTGGATCATCTGAAGACTGTCGTGAAATGATACGAATAGTCTCCCCATACAGGAATTTTATTTATAACTTGAGATTGGGGTATAAAAAAAAAAAAAACATTTGAGGGCCCAACCGGGTTCGAACCGGTGACCTCTTGATCTGCAGTCAAATGCTCTACCACTGAGCTATGGACCCATTGTTGGACATTGTTGCTCTGCAAATACAATTAAGTGTCTAAATATGAGATTACTATAAAATTTGGTTGACATTTGTAAGTGATATTTATGTTTTGGTCTTATGAATATTAATAGATCTCATGACAATTCTGAACAGGATTCATTCTCCTACCTTTTAATTTTCTCTGGTTCATATATTTTCCCTAAACGAAAAAAGTTTTAAAAACCAAAAAAAAGAAAAGATTAACAACACCTGTCACCACACCCGTAGTAGAGGTTGCTGGAACCACATCTCAAAATGAACCATATCTATACTTTGTCCCATCATCATCATCTCTCTTTATTTTTATGTTATCCTATGAAAAAATCATTTCATATTTTATATATATATGGAAAGCAAACTTCCTATCCTTCACCCATTTTGACAAATATGAAAATGATATCATTCTATATAAGACTTCCCTTTTTTTAATAATTTTTGTGACTAATGGGACAAAAAAACATAGCATATAAACTGGATTAATATTGTTTGTGAAATATAAAGAAATAGTATTAAAAAGTAAAACAATTTATAAATATATAATATATTGATGGTGGCCTGGGTGGATTGAATCAAATTCTATGGTTTGTTTGATGACCAAAAAAAAAAAGAGAAAGGCTGTGTAATAAATATATCATCATCTCCTCCTTGTCTCTATCCTCTCTGTTTTTTTCTTCTCTTTTGCGCAATGCTTCTTCTTCAATTTCTCTCTTCTCCGATCATGTCCCCCGATCCCTTCATATCTTCCCCTAATTAATACGACCAGATTCTTTACATCCTCCTCCGATTCAGATCGATCGGCGATTATTAATAGAAGAAAATTCAAAACCCTAGACCTTGAGAGAGATATGGAGAGTTCCTTAGGATTCATGGCGGTTTTCGCCGTCTCTGGAAGCGTGGTGTTCCTGGCGAGTCAATTCCACAAGCGTCTCCTCTCCGATTACATGGACAAGTTCGAATTCGAAATCCGTACGGCATTTCTCCATCTCTTATTCCATGTAATTTATTTGTTTTTTCTGGGTTTTGAAAACATTTGGGGGAACAGGATCGCGAGAAAACGTGGTGATGAAGAAGAAGGTGAGATTCGCGGCGGATGTGGTAGAGCCGTCGGGGAACAACAAAGAATATCGCCGGAGACACTCCTCCAAGGCTAAATTCGATAAGCAATCGAAGATGGCGGCAACTGTTTGAACTAAGTTTTTGTACAAAAAGTGTAATTAATTTCATTGCTTTTGTGATTTGAAATCATAATATTAATTTCGGAGATTTTTCTCTCTTCTGAATCTGGGCAAAAACCTTTCCTTCATTTTTTGTGGTAAATATTTTGTTTTTGTAAATACAATATGTGATTGCTAATTACCTCTCTCTCTCTCCTTTTTTTTTTTTTTGTCTTGTGACCTTTTTTTAATCTGATTAGGATTATAATTAGTATTCCAATAATTTTTTAGCAGAAAACTCTCATCCCTGTGACTATAAGTTATCTTTGCATTAACGTATGAACGCAATATTTCATAAAAGTCAAGCCTAAACTAATAATTTCGGAAGTTAAGTGACAGCAGAAGAACCTTTAAGACTCATTAAACATTCAAGATTTGTCAAAGATACACTAATACCAATTAGTTAGAAACGTGGTCTTTAAACTAATGTTTAAACAACACCAAGGGTCACAGGCCAAATTAAAATGTGGCTTACGAGAAGATGGAATTGGTCTTATGATTAAATAATATTAATCCTCTGACGATTATAACGTGACGACATGCATACTTTATTCAACCACATATATATAATAGTATTACTATTTGCATCACCTCGTAAAGAATACTAAGTGAGGATGACGACATGACACAGAGGGTAAAAGGGTCTAATCAATTAGAAGGTTCTTATTCGTTAAGAGAGGAGATTATCACCATCATAAGCCTGCTTAATAGTACTATAAGACCTCAAGTCATAGTCATGAATCAAATGGGGTGGGCATTCGGATCCTCCAATCGGGTTCGGGTCAGGTATTTCAGGTTTTAAGTATTTTGGATTTTGTGATTTAGGTACCGATCGGGTATTTTAAAAATTCGGATCGGGTTCGGTTCGGTTAGGGTATTTTTTTTAAGATCCGATATTTTTTCGGATATGGTTCGGATCCGAATCCGAAAGTATCCAAAAGTATCCACAATATCCGAAAAAACCGAAGAATCCGAAATCCAAGACAAAACACAAAAGCATGAATATTCATTTCAATAAAACTAATACACTTTCAAACAAAAAGTATCCAAAATACCCGAAAAATCAAAAAAACAAACAAAATAAGTGTATTCGATATATCCATAATATCGAAAATATACCTAAAATACCCGAAATATCCAAAAATAATTAATATATTCGGGTTTATAGTTGTAATTTTTGGTATTTGGGTTATATCAAGTCTAAATATCTCTATAATATTATTTAAGAAGACATTTTTGAAAATAAACTTTGTTGTGTAAGTTATTACATGAAATGCCATTATAAATAAGAAAAATAATTAAAATAGGAAATAATATAATTGTTTTTTTAAATTATTGATGAGAATATGAAAAATATTTATTTCCCTTTGAAGAGATTATTTACTATTTAGTTTCTTAATTATTATGATATTATTAAATAATAAGAAACCCATACATATTCAAAAAAAAATATTCGAGATCTTGCAATATGTGAGGTTTTAAAACGGAATTCAACCTCAACCTTAGCTAGTATGAATTAAGCTAATCACGATCAATTCACCTTGACACGTTTTGTTTGTTGTTTATTCAATTAAGACACAAGAATTTGTTCACCCAGTTCCCTTTCGGTACGTCTGGGGAGAGACGGTACTCTCAACGATCCACTAGAACAATCAAGTGTTTACAAGGAATTAAGCTTTCTTCTCTCTCTCTCGTATATCCTCACGTCTATCTTTCTATTTGTTTCAGGTACCACAAAGAGAAAGAAACCAGAACTAAAGACCTCAGCTTCAAAGACGTAACGTGATGAAGCACAGAAGATAACACCTCTAGCTTGAAGAAGACCGATGTCCTAGAACCTCTTAACCGTGGCTCTATCTCTGCGTTTTTTCCTTCTCTCAAGTCTTTCTCTTAATTCCACGACTCCTTTGTAAACCTTAGGAGAGTATATATATTGCTGATCAGATATGTGGGCCTTGTACCCTAGCCCATTGAATTAAATCCAATAACACAAAGCCCATATTTCCACAAATCTCCACCTTGGGCTTTGGTGTGCAAGTGGCCCATCTCCTCTCTTATCCTCTTCTTCCTGATGTCGAGGAGAAGAAAGAGAGAAATAAAAATTTCTTCTTTCTCGAATTTCAACCTAGATCTAACCCATTTGCAAATTCCGGCGATTCATTTCCGACATAGTTTCTCTATCTTCACCTGATCAATTTACCTCAACCGCGAGATATCCTAAAACTTCTCTTGTCTCGCCGTGTTCTAGTGGAATCTCTCTCGGCGCTCCTCCTTCGACTTCACCGCCGGTGGAGACTGCTATTGCCGCCGTTTTAGCCGGCCAGACTCATGAACTTTCACCTTCGACCTTCCAGATCTCAGATACGTCGACTTATCTTCGATCCTTCTGCCGTTTTGATAGTGAGCCGCCGTAATTCCGACTTCACCGCCGGTAGTTGCTTCCGTCTTAACCGACGCTTCTAAGCCTGCAAACCCATGTAACTCGAAACACCAACATCCACTGCTCGTCCGTGATGTTATTTCAGTTTCTTCTTCTGCGATTTGCAAATTACCTCTGAAATCATCATCTTCGCCTTTGTTGTTTTACAGATTTTGAAGACTCCATAGATTCCAAATACACATCGTGAATGTCAGGTAAAACACCTAAACATGTGATGCTTTTGTTTCAAATTTGACCATTTGAAATACTTTCCTTTTTCTCCATCGATTTCCCTTGAGATGACAAACTGTTTTCAAAACCCATGTCTTCCCTTTTTCCTTTTGAGATTGTGAATCGATAAACCCAACTCTCAATTTCCAGATTTTACCACCTGAAGCTTTTGTCGATTATTTATTTCCCGATACTGATTTCTTTCAATATCTTCTGTCTTTGCGAGATGCCCAATCGACAAAAGCAATCTCAAGACGTTCTGGAAACAACTACGGAATGACATTGAGAAGCGCCAGGAACTTCTCAAACGTGTTTCCAGGTAAGCATTTCGTGAGCATGTCTGCTGGATTATTGGTAGTGTGAACCTTCAAAATCTTGACTGAACCTTCATCAACTATATCCCTGATAAAATGATATTTGGTATCGACATGTTTTGTTCTGTCATGATGCACACTATTCTTTGCTAAGCATATAGCACTTTGTGAATCACAGTGGAGTTTAAAATAGTCTTCTTTAAAACCCAATTCACTGCATAATCCCTTTAGCCAGATTCCTTCCTTTGTAGCCTCTGATAGAGACATATACTCTGCTTCCGTAGTAGATAATGCAACCACTTGTTGTAGACACGATCTCCAACTTACCGTATTGCCACCAACTTTGAAAACATAGCCCGATACCGACCTTCTTCTGTCCAGGTCTGTAGCGTAATCTGAATCACAAAATCCCTCAATATCGAAATTTTCTGATCTTGTAAAAGTAAGACACACTCCTGCAGCTCCTTTTAAATACCTCAAAATCCACTTTACCGCAGCCCAATGATTTCTTCCTGGATTTGCCATGAATCTACTAACCAACCCAATGGCAAAAGCTAGATCAGGCCTTGAGCCTATCATAGCATACATCAGACTCCCTACTGCACTAGCATAGGGAACTGAATCCATCAATCTACTCTCTGTTATCAGCTCTTCTTGTGTCAACATCCTAAGCTTGAACTGTGAATTACTTGGTGTTACAACAGCCTTGCAATCATCCATGTTAAAAGTTCTTAAAACCTGCTTAAGATATCTTTCCTGTGATAACTTTAGAGTACCTTTCTTTCTGTCCCTGATGATATCCATACCAAGGATTCTAGTTGCTGGTCCTAGATCCTTCATCTCAAACTTTGTACTCAAGCTTGCCTTCAAAACTTTAATCTTCTCCATATCCTTTGCTGCCACAAGCATGTCATCAACATATAGTAAGAGATATACCATATCATCAATACATGATCCCTTAGTGTAAACACATGGATCCTTAGTGCTCCTTTGAAACTCCATTGACTTCATGAATTCATCAAACTTCTGATTCCATTGTCTAGGGGACTGTTTCAAACCATATAGAGATTTCTTAAGAAGACACACCTTTTCTTCATTTCCCTTCTCTATAAAACCTTCTGGCTGACTCATGTAAATGACTTCATCAAGTGTACCATGTAAGAAAGCAGTCTTCACGTCTAGTTGCTCCAATTCCAAATCGAAATTTACCACAACTGACAACATGATTCTAATTGAAACATGCTTAACCACAGGAGCAAATATTTCGTTGTAATCCACTCCTTCAACCTGTGTAAATCCCTTAGCTACAAGTCTTGCCTTGTATCTAGGCTCTTCAACACCTGGAATGCCCTCCTTTAATTTGAAGATCCATTTACACCCAACTATCTTCTGCTTTCTCGGCTTAGGGACAATCTCAAAAGTTTCGTTCTTGTCCAGAGATTGTTTTTCCTCTACCATAGCCTGTTTCCACTTCTTCCAGTCTTTACTTCTTCTAGCTTCTGCAACTGACTTTGGTTCATCTAACTCTATGCTCTCAGCACTAGATAAAGCATAAGCCACAAAGTCAGTATCTTCAAACCTGGATGGTGGTTTGATAGTTCGTCTCTCTCTGTCTCTTGCCAACAAATAATCATCAAGAGACTCTTGTTCATCCTGATTTTCCTGTTCTTCCTCAGATTCGTGTTCCTCCCCTGATTCTGATGACGATTCTGAATTTTCTGAAACATCTCCACCTTGACCAGCAGAATCTGTACTTCCTGAATTTTCTCCACCTTGACCAGTGGATTCTCGAACTGAACCATTTGGAGTTGGTCCTTGAATCAACCCATCTCTGAAAGTAACTTTCTTCTTCTTTGTAGATTTAGCTACTTTCTTCTGATCTTGTTCATTATACAGCTTTTCCTCATCAAAGACTACATTCCTGCTATTAGTACATTTCCCATCTTCCGGTATCCATACCTTGTAACCTTTAGTACCTTGTGGATATCCCATGAAAATCCCTTTAACAGCTCGTGGACTCATCTTATCTTGTATTACATGAACATATGCAACACAACCAAACCGTCTGAGATGACTGTAATCAACTTTTGATTCTGACCAGACCTCTTCAGGAATCTTGAACTTCAATGATGCATTTGGTGATCTGTTTATGAGATAAACCGCAGTAGAAGCTGCCTTAGCCCAAAATTTCTTTTCCATTCCTGTTTCTGCTAACATACACCTGATTTTCTCAGCTATTGTCCTGTTCATCCTCTCGGATACTCCATTTTGCTGTGGAGTATAAGTGCAAGTTCTATGCCTTTTAATCCCTGAGTTTTGACATAGCTTATCCATCTGATTGTTGCAGAACTCTAACCCATTATCTGTCCTTAGACACTTTATCTTTTTACCTTTCTGATTTTCCACAAGTGCTTTCCACTCTGAAAAATTCTCAAACACTTCATCTTTACTCTTTAGGAACCTGATCCAAACCTTCCTTGAGTAATCATCAATGAATGTAAGAAAGTATCTACACCCAGACATGCTTGGCTCGTTAGACACCGAGCCCCATAGATCACTGTGAATGTATTCTAAAATACCTGTAGTTGTGTGTTTGCCTTCTGGAAAACTCTGTTTGTGAGACTTACCAAACACACACTTTTCACAGAAATCTAAGGTGTGGACCTCCTTTGAGTCTAGATAACCTCCTTTGACCAGAAGATTCATGTTCTTAAGACTCATGTGTCCTAATCTTGAATGCCATCTGTTTGTCAGATTTACTTCAGTTCTAACCACAGATGCTTCCCCTCTCACAATTGTTCCCTGCAAATAGTACAACCCATTCTCATATTTTCCTGAAATCACTTTCTGGCCTTTCTTGTAGAAAGTAACTATGAAGTCCTTCCCTTCATACTTGCACCCGTTCTTTTCTAACTGGCCATAAGAGATGAGATTTTTTCCCATGGTTGGCATGTATCTCACATCAGTCAATATCACAGTAGCTCCTTCTGAGTTTATGATCTTAATTTTCCCCATGCCTTTGACTTCACTGTGGGTATTGTTACCCATCATCACCTTTCCACCGTCAAACTCTTTGAAGTCAAACAAGACATCTTTATCTGGTGTAATGTGGAATGTACACCCAGAATCCATCACCCACGCATCCATGGTGTCTTGTATGCTTGCTGTTAAGATCATAGGTTCCTCCTTTTTCTGAGCTACATTTGCAGATTCTTGTTTCCAGTTCTTCCTCTCAGGACAATCTTTCTTGTAATGTCCCTCTTTCCCGCATATCCAACATTCTCTAGGTTTTGGCTGATTCTTTGGTCTAGACTTCGACCTTGTGTCTTTGCTCTTGGATCTACCCTTGTACTGACCTGTACTCCTCTTTTCAGACCTTCCTCTACTTGCAACCAGAACGTCTGCACTTGACTTTGCCTTTCCTAGGAGCCCTTTTTCTTTTAGCTCAACTTCCTTGGCATATGCTGAAGCCACCACTTCATTCAACGTGAGAGTCTGTTTTCCGTTGCCGTATTTAAGAGTATGAACAAGTGAGTCAAATTGATTAGGTAAGCTAGATAAAACCTGAACCGCTTGATCCTCATCACTCACAGTTATGTCCAAACTTTCCAAATCATCCACCAGTCTAAGAAACACATCAAGATTCTCCTCTAGGCTTTTGTGCTCTTCCATCTTGAAACTCGCAAATCTTTGCTTCAAGTAGATACGATTTGGTAAGGTCTTTGTCTGGTAATCCCTCTCTAGAGCTTTCCACACACCTAGAGCTGTGGCTTGTTTCATAACTTTCCGCAGGACCATATTGCTAAGACTAGAACATATCAAGTTCTTTGCCTTTTTGTCCTTCTCCTTTTTCATTGGATCTACCGGAGACGGAGCAGCCTTAGAATCTGTTTCACTTTCTTTTTCTTTACCTTTGTCAGATGCTGCGCTAGATTCTCCTTCGTTGATCGCAGAATCTAACCCCAGATTCTCAAGAGCCATAAGCATCTTGAATTTCCACATTCCAAAGTCTCCTTTACCATCAAACTTCTCCACCTCAATTTTACCATGAGTTGGCTCCATGACTCAGACTTTCTCGATGTGACACACTTGATTGAATAACCTGGAATTTCCCTTAAACAACACCAATCGCAGATCAGAAACTGAAACCGTATCCTCTGCGTAAACCCGGTGCTCTGATACCACTTGTGAGGTTTTAAAACGGAATTCAACCTCAACCTTAGCTAGTATGAATTAAGCTAATCACGATCAATTCACCTTGACACGTTTTGTTTGTTGTTTATTCAATTAAGACACAAGAATTTGTTCACCCAGTTCCCTTTCGGTACGTCTGGGGAGAGACGGTACTCTCAACGATCCACTAGAACAATCAAGTGTTTACAAGGAATTAAGCTTTCTTCTCTCTCTCTCGTATATCCTCACGTCTATCTTTCTATTTGTTTCAGGTACCACAAAGAGAAAGAAACCAGAACTAAAGACCTCAGCTTCAAAGACGTAACGTGATGAAGCACAGAAGATAACACCTCTAGCTTGAAGAAGACCGATGTCCTAGAACCTCTTAACCGTGGCTCTATCTCTGCGTTTTTTCCTTCTCTCAAGTCTTTCTCTTAATTCCACGACTCCTTTGTAAACCTTAGGAGAGTATATATATTGCTGATCAGATATGTGGGCCTTGTACCCTAGCCCATTGAATTAAATCCAATAACACAAAGCCCATATTTCCACACAATATTTTTCACTATGATTATTATGTTTTATTTGAATATATATCAAAAAAAGTTTGAACAAATAATTTACTAATTTTATAAAGAGTTAGACACGAAAAAATTGATTTTTAAGAGTTTGTGGACTGACCACAAAAACCATAGTCATCAAGCGGTACATATTAGAGTTATGTTTTCAAGATTATAGGTTTTTGTGGGTTAGCCCGAATAATATTTTATTTCATGGCAAAACGGGTTAACTAAAGATGTTACTCCGGGTTGAGAGTTTTATATATAATTATTAGTTAGACATATTATAAAATTAAAATAATTTTCTTTTTTTCTTAAATTTCAAAACAATTTTTAAGAAAAAATTATCCCGCGCTATATAGTTAGCGCGGATTGAATCATATTAATTAATATATTTGGATATATAAATTACATTTCGGATACCCATTCGGTTCTCGGTTCGGTACTAGTTCGGATTCGATTCTTCGAGTATAGGAATTTAGCATCCGTTTGAGTATTTGGATGGATCCGAAACTGTTTTGGATCCGGATTTTTTTGCCTAGCCCTAGTCATGATTTTGTTTTGGCAACGAAGTCATAATCAGGTGTTATATTTTTTTCTTCCCTATATATAGGGTGGGCCGTTGATGGGTTACGGCCCAATTTGCTTTTCTCTTTTCAGCAGATTTTGTTTTCCCCCTATAACACGGTAACACCACATAAAATTTAAGCATGCTCCATAATTCCATATTATACAATTACATAACTCTTTTTTTCTCCTACCAAATGTGTCCCTTCTTGTAGCATGAATTTGAGATAATCGTTTAACCTAAAATTTCTCTTCCATATTTGATAGCTTTGCACAATCTTTAATGGATCTGACTAGTGACTATTCACTATCGTTATAAAACAGGGCAGCTCAAATAATTTAGTGGTGTAGTGCGAACAAATCTAAATGTGATAATTTTCTTAAAAGTCTATGGAACAATCTCTATTGCTACGTGATATGCGGCAAATAGAACCTATTGATCCAGGGGATCACTAAGTGTGTTTAAAGAGTGATTAGGAGATGAGAGGTGAAATTTTCGTTAATTAGAGCAATTTAACCACTATTAAGGCAGGCCGGGGGAAAGATGAGTAGGCCGGGGGCCGTGTTTCTTTTTATTGATGGTGAGAGAAATGAACAATTTAGAGTTACGAACTGGTTCCGAAGGACGTCCAGTTCGGCGCTCAAAACTGTTGCCTTGTTACAAAGAGAGAGAGACCGGGTAATTTCCGCAGGTCTCAAAGTGGCTAAAAATCAAAAGTTCCCCAGTCCCCCTCATTAATGACATCGAGGGGTATATATAGTCGGGGTCGGCTTCCTGCTCCCCGGGATCTCGGGGCCACGTGGCGTCTTCGGCCTCTTTCGCGGGTAAGGTGGCCTAGGAGGCGTGTTCCGGCTTTCGGGGAGAGAGGTCATTATGAGCTCGGCGTGGCGTGTTGCAGAGCAGTGCACTGTTTAACCAACTCTCCTCCACGTGTCTCCCTTTCCTTCGTCAAGTCTGCAAGGTTGGTGAGATGTCGAGGTCGGCCCATACTCCTGCTCAGACAATACACTGTTCGACCAACTCCCACTCGTCCTCTGCTCTTCTGACATTCCTGCCTTGGTGAAGTGTCAGCCCGGACCTTTCTACGTCACTTTCAGGTCGGCGACCGAGCTGAAGAGGGGCCTTGCGGGCCGGTGATTTCAGGCCGGAGACCGAGCTGAAGAGGGGCCTTGCGGGCCGGTGCTTTCAGGCCGGAGACCGAGCTGAAGAGGGGCCTTTCCTAAGATGGGCCTAACTAATTGGGGGTGCTAGGCCCACCTCCAACTATAGGCCCTCCCCCAGTTCGGTATCGCGAGGCGAAGTGAGCATGCCGAAGTTGATCTGATGTTAGTTCGGCACATCTTAGGACGGGGAGTCCGTGCTCGTACGTGTTGATCTTCCCGAGAATCCGCAGACGGTTGGCGCGTGCCCATCGCGTGGGAGAGTGAAAGGTTGCCTCGTTTTTCGCGTGGGACGCCCACGCGCGTCGTGCGATAGACGCTTCACGTTTACCGAGGCGTCCTTTGCTTTTTTGGCGTGGGGATAGCGAAGAGGCGTCATCATTAGGTTCCTGGGCGGCCGTGCTTCTTTTGACACGTGTCCAGGTGTCGCTTCACTGTCTCCCTTCTTCTATTTAACCCCCCCTTCTTCCTCCTGTTAAAACCTTCTGCGCATAACCCTAAGGTAACCTCTTCTCTCCGATTTCCTCCTTTCCCTTCTTGCTTTTTTCTGTAGTTTTCGATTTCCTCCTCTCCGTGCAATGGCGCCGATGTTAGACGGTATTAGGGCCGAGTCGAGCGAAGAATCGGCGTCCCGTGGTGGCGGTAGCGACTCCCTGAGTTCTTCCTCCGACGGTTCCGGACGTGCCTCCTCTCCGTGTCGAGGCGCAGACAGTGGGGAACAGTCTGCTCCTTCGACTTCGGGGGCCGCCCCGCTGCTCCCGGAGACCCATCTCCGGAAGAAGACGGTGGTCAGATCTTCCTCCGGCGGTCACGGCGTTGGCCAAGCTGGGGGTAGAACCGGTCGTCAGGGCGGTCGCGGAGGCGGAGCTCGAGTGGCCAGGGTGAGGTCTCCCCTGGTGCCTTACGAGCAGGGAGGGTCGCCGACCTGGAGCACAGCGGAGTCGGTGACTCTCCTGAGGGACTTGTGCGACTTTCCTGATGGCGTCGAGCTCAGGCTACCCAGGGCGGAGGAGCACCCTTGGACTCCTCGGCCGGGCTTCGTCTGCCTGTACGAGTCGTTCTTCCAGAAGTGCGGCCTGCGCCTTCCTCTCCCCGAGCTGTTCGTCAATTATTGCCGGGTGCGGGGCTTGGCCTTCTCGCAGGTCTGCCCGTCCACGGTCCAGGGGATGATCGTGCTGCTGACCTTGGGGCACGAATGTGACGTGGAGGTGACGGTGCCTATGTTCGAGGCGCTCACCCAGCAGAAGGCAAACCCTGGGATTCCTGGGACCTTCTATGCCGCTTTCAAGCCCGCGGCGAACGTCCTAGAGGCACCCAGCTCGGGGTCTAAGGCGAGCAAGCTGTCGAAGGTCGAGGACTGGTCTCGCAGCTACTTCTACATCCGGGCTACTGCCGTGGTTGGGCTCGACCCGTCGGCGAGATACACCCGGGATTGGAAGTTTTCCCCGGGTAGGGATTTGCAGGTCGAGCTGACTTCTCTTCTTTGGTTTTGTCTGACTGATGCCTTTTCGTCTTGCTTTTCAGGCCCTCACTCCTCCAGGTTCAAGCTACCGGACTACGCGGGTATCGTTGCCGTGCTCAGGTCAGTGCGTAGAAGAGAGTGGAAGTCCTTCACTGCGGCGAGAATTGGAGCTGCGATGGCCGGAGGTCGGCAATTTTTTTTTTTTTTTTTTTTTTTTTTTTTTTTTTTTTTTTACCGAACTGACGAGTGCCTCTATCGCAGGAAGAGCTAGGTTCGCCAGTCCGCTGTACGCGGACTCCTTTGTGGCGGCGCCGCCGCCGGTGCCCGAGATGCCGGTCCGGAGAGACCCGGCGCCAGGGGTCGGGGGGGAGTCCTCCGGGGTGGCTCCCTCGAAGAAGAGGGCAGCAGAGGCTGTTGGTGGCAAGACCGGCAGGAAAAAGAAGAGGACCGAGGTGGGAGAGTGCTCCGCCGCAGGTCGGGATGAGGTCCGGCCTGAACTGCCCGGGTGCGAGCCCGAGGCGTCTGTCGCCGAGGTGCCGGCAGGGGAGGTCGTGGAGGTTCGGTTCCAGGAGGGCGAAGAGGTCGCAGTAAGGGCGACGGAGGGCGGCGATGAAGCCGTCGTTGTGGAAGAAGGGCGGGAGGCCGCTGGTGACCGGAGCGTTGGGGCTTTGGCGAGTTCGGAGGACGGGCCTCGGGACTACAGCTTCTCCTTTACCCACGAGGATGGAAGCAGCCAGGTCATCGTCGATCCGGACGAGTGCGCCGAGCTGGCGCAGGCCATGATGTTCGGGCAGAGTCCGCACTTTGTCCCGCTGGAGATGGCGGAGGCCGATACCTTCCGCCAGGTGGCGCGATCCGCAGCGCGGGTAAGCCTTTGTTCTGATCTAACTGTTTTTAGCTGGACTTGTTGTGCGTCTTTGCTAACGACTGGTTTGATGCAGACGATGGCCCTTTCTGCCTTTCTGGCGGAGGCCTACGAGAAGCGACTCGCCGAGGAGCACGCGTCGCTTCGATTCCTGCAGGGGCGCCAGGAGGCCAGCGCGCAGATCCACTCCTCTCTGACTCGCGGGTGGGAGGAGGACCTGAGGGAGGAGAAGGCCCGGTCTGCGGCGCTGGGCGAGGAGGCGGCACGGGTGCGAGCCCGGGCCGGAGAGGCGGGCCGTCTTCAGGCCGAGCTGGAGGCTGAGAGAGGCCGGTCTGCCGGTGAGCGGGCTCGGGCGGCTTCCCTGGAGGAGGAGGTCGGGCTTTTGAAGGGGGAGCGGGAGACACTGCGCTCTAGGGTGAAGGGGCTGGAGTCCGCCATAGACCGGGGGAAGGTGGCCTTGGCTGTGGAGAGTGACCGGGTGACAGCCCGGTGGGACGCGCGGAACCAGGAGTGGTCCGCGAAGATGGCGAAGATCCGCGCCCATCTGGACGGGCGCAGCCGGGCCTTAGAGCCTCACCTGCTGTACAACCAGGTGATCGGCGTCAGGGCGTGCCTCAAGTGGATGGAGGCCGAGGACGGGGTGTCGGTACCGTTCTACCGATATCAGAAGCTGGACGAGGATGAGGCGGCATTTGGCGCCGTGCTGGACGGAATGGATTTTCCGGACTTGACCCCGGGGGATCTGGACACCCCTCTGGACCGTGCTCATGGCGTCCAGCTTGAGCGGATCATGCCCGCCGCTTCTTCGGAGGCGCCCTATGTGGATCTGACTGAGGACGCTCCCTCGGCTGCTGAGACCGTCCAAGCAGATCCGCCAGCGCAGGACTTGGCCCCGTGCGCTGATGAGGCCGGCACCGACGCGCTACCCGGTGAGACCGAAACCGATGCGCCATCTGGTGAGGCCGGTACTGAAGCGCCATCCGGTGAGGCCGCGGTTGGGGAAGAGAGGTCTGAGCAGCCCTTCCTTGGTGAGTACGGCACCAATGCGAGGATGGTGGCCCCGGGTGATGTAGATGGTACCCGTGCTGACGGGGGCGAGGACCGACCGGCCGATGCGGCCTTGTGAATACTTTTTTCCTTTTTGTTTTCTTCTCTCTTTTGTAAAGACCGGGCCGTAGGCCATTTATGCAATGACTAGGCCGTGGGCCCTTTCTCTCTTCTTCCTTTTGTAATGACCAGGCCGTGGGCCCTTCTTATAATATCGAGGCCGTTGGGCCCTTCTTTTTTGTAAGTGCCGTTTCGAGGCTTTTGTAATGACTATGCCGTGGGCCCTTTTTTATTATAGCGAGGCCGTTGGCCCTTTTGTGATAATCGAGGCCGTTGGCCCTTTGGTGATAATCGAGGCCGTGGGCCCTTTTTTTTTTTTTTTTTTTTGTAAGTGCCGTTTCGAGGCTTTTTTGATTGGTAGAGTAGGTCGTAGACCGTACCCTGTCATATATGCAAGTCGTGGACCGTGCTCTTGTATTGGGTGCGAGGTACGACTCGGCTTGAGATACTTATTGCTTGTGTATCTTTAATATTTTTAGTGGGTGCGAGGTGATCTCGGCTTAAGGTACTTATTGCTTGTGTACCTTGTTTTTTTGGTGCGGGTAGCGAGCCCGGCTTAGAGACACTTAATGCTTGTGTGTCTAGTAGAGGTGCGAGCCCTAGGGCCCGACTTTAGTACTTATTGCTTGTGTACTATGGGAGTGCGAGCATTGGAGCTCGGCTTTGGCACTTATAACTTGTGTGCCGGGGAGAGCGAGCACCGGAGCTCGGTCCCCTTTTTTTTGTAGTGCGAGCGTTTGGAGCTCGGCTTTTTTTTTTTTTTGTAGTGCGAGCATTTGGAGCTCGGCTTTCTCTTTTTTTTTTTTTTAGTGCGAGCGTTTGGAGCTCGGCTTTTTTTTTTGTAGTGCGAGCATTTGGAGCTCGGCTTTCTCTTTTTTTTTTTTTTTTTTTTTTTTTTTTTTTTGTAGTGCGAGCGTTTGGAGCTCGGCTTTTGTGCTCAGGTCGGGGACCGTATTCCTTTGTCAAAAAGGTTTTATTAGATTAATAGCTGAGACCTGGTTAGGGGTTGCCTACGTACCCTTTAGTAGAAGGGATCAAGCCAATCGTAGTTCGTTTGTTTACAAAGGCGGAGAGAGGAATGGAGCCCGGGGGCCTAGTAATAGAACCGTTTGAGGTTGATCGAATTCCATGAGCGCGGGATTGCGTCACCGGTCATCGTGACTAGTTCGTAGACGCCGGGCTTCACGACCTTGGAGATAAGGTAAGGGCCCTCCCAATGTGCACCGAGCTTGCCTGCGTTTAGCTCGGCGGTGTTTTCGAAGACTTTGCGGAGGACCAGGTCGCCTTCGGTAAAGAACCTGCCTCGAACCCTCTTGTTGTAGTACTCGGAGGCGAGCTGCTGGTAGTTTTGGATTCGGAGGAGGGAAAGGTCCCGTTGTTCCTCAAGGAAATCCAGCTCGCTGAGTAGGATGGTGTCGTTCAGGGCGGGCTGCTGGGTGAGCATGGCGCGGCGAGGAGTGGGGAGCCCGGCCTCGGAGGGGGCCATTGCTTCCATTCCGTGAGAGAGGCTGAACGGTGTGCGTCCTGTCGATGTCTTCGGCGTTGTGCGGTGGGACCAGAGGACTCCATCGAGCTCGTCGGCCCAGGACCCCTTCTTGTCGTCCAGTCGTTTTTTGAGGCCGTCGAGGATGGTTTTGTTGGTGGCCTCGGCCTGCCCATTTCCTTGCGGATATCTCGGGGTGGACTTACTCAGCCTGATTTTCCACTTCGCGCAGAAGTCTTCGAAGAGGGCCGATGTGAACTGGGCACCGTTGTCGGTTACTATCTCGTAGGGCAACCCGTGTCGGCAGATGATGAACTTCCAGACGAATTTCTGGACGTCCTCTGCCGTGATCTTGGCGTAAGCCTCGGCTTCGACCCATTTGGTGAAGTAGTCGGTCATGACCAGGAGGAAGCGCTTTTGGCGAGATCGGGGAAGAGGCCCGACTATGTCCATGGCCCATCGCATGAAGGGGTAGGGTGCTACCGCAGTGGTGAGGAGCTCGGTAGGGCGATGAATGAGTGGGCCGTGACGCTGGCACTTCTCGCACCGGGCTGCGAATTTTGCACAGTCCTGAAGCATCGTCGGCCAGTAGTGCCCTTGGTTCCGGATTCTCAGGGCGAGAGCCCGGCCGCTTGAGTGGTTTCCGCCGGCACCTTCGTGCATCTCCTTCATCACGTCAATGGTTTCCTGCCCGTGGAGGCAGCCGAGCAGGGTTCCCGATGTGCTCCACCGGAACAGGTTGCCGTCCAGCATCGTGTATCGGGCACACTTCTTTCTTAGCCGTCGGGCGGCCCACCGGTCTGGGGGATGAATGCCGTCTGCGATGTACAGCAGCAGGTCGACTCGCCAGTCCGGCAGCTCGGGCTCGGCCGGGGGCGGTGGTAGAACTTCGAGAGGTGGCGCGTCTTCGTCATGGTCCGCGGCCTGGGGGTTGATCAAGTAGACCCCTTTTGGCAGCTCGATGCTAGGGAAGTCGATGCTCTCGACCGGGATCACCCGTTGTTGGGCTGGGGCCGAGGTGGAGGCCAGTGCGGCGAGAGCGTCTGCGAAAGTGTTATCGCCTCGGGGAATCTTCGTCAGGGTGAACTCGGAAAAGTCTGCGGCCAAGCCTTGGGTCACCTTGAGGTAAGCGTCCATGCGATCGCTCTTGGCCTCGTACTCTCCGCTGAATTGATTGGCGACGAGCTGGGAGTCGCAGTAAGCTCGGATTTTCTTCGCGCCGACCTCCTTTGCTAGGCGCAGGCCGGCGATCAGAGCTTCGTATTCTGCCTCGTTGTTTGATGCCGGGAAGGCCAGGCGGAAAGACTGCTCGAGGATCTCCTTGGTTGGGGATTCGAGGCGTATGCCAACGCCGGACCCGTGCTTGGAAGCCGATCCGTCGACATGCAGAGTCAACACCTCGGGCACTTCGCTGACTGCCAGCTCGGGTGCCAACTCGACTAGGAAATCGGCCATGGCCTGAGATTTGATCGCGGTCCGACCTCGGTACTCGATTTCATACTCGCTCAGCTCAACGGCCCACTTCATTATCCGGCCCGAGCGGCTCGGGCTGTGGAGGATGGTTCTGAGGGGGTAGGTGCTTAGGACGGCAATCGCATGGGATTGAAAGTAAGGCCGGAGCTTTCTAGCTGCGACGACCACTGCCAAGGCGAGCTTCTCCAGAGTCGGGTACCTGCTCTCCGCGTCGTCAAGGGATTTGCTGATGTAGGAGATGGGTCTCTGATCGCCTCGGTCTTCCCGTACCAGCACTCCGCTGACCGCTGACGCGGAGATGGCGATATAGAGGTAGAGGGTTTCGCCTTCTTCTGGCTTGGACAGGACGGGAGGAGTGGATATGTACTCCTTCAGCTGTCGGAGGGCATCCTCGCATTTGTCGTCCCACTCGAACCGCTTGTTAGCCCGGAGCAGCTGGTAGAACGGGAGGCATTTGTCGGTAGAGCGGGAGATGAACCGGTTCAGTGCGGCGATTCTCCCGGTGAGTCGTTGTACTTGACGCGTGCTTTCCGGGGATTTGAGCTCGATGATGGCTCGGATCTGCTTGGGGTCGGCCTCGATCCCGCGCCGGGTGATGATGTACCCGAGGAATTCGCCCGATGTGACGCCGAAGGAACACTTGGCCGGATTCAGCTTCATGTTGTATTCGTTCAACGTCCGGAAGTAGGACCGGAGATGAGTGACATGGTCGACCGCCACCAGAGACTTCACCAGCATGTCATCTATGTATACTTCCATAGTGCGGCCTATTTGGTCGGCGAACATCCGGTTGACGAGTCGTTGGTAGGTGGCCCCGGTGTTCTTGAGTCCGAAGGGCATTACCTTGTAGCAGTAAATGCCTCGGTCCGTGATGAACGCGGTCTTCTCCTGGTCGTCGGGGTGCATGGGGATCTGGTTGTACCCCGAGAAGGCGTCCATGAAGGAGAGCAGGGGATCTGGATCCCCTCCCTCTAGCGCCAATTGTTGATCCAGGGGATCACTAAGTGTGTTTAAAGAGTGATTAGGAGATGAGAGGTGAGATTTTCGTTAATTAGAGCAATTTAACCACTATTAAGGCAGGCCGGGGGAAAGATGAGTAGGCCGGGGGCCGTGTTTCTTTTTATTGATGGTGAGAGAAATGAACAATTTAGAGTTACGAACTGGTTCCGAAGGACGTCCAGTTCGGCGCTCAAAACTGTTGCCTTGTTACAAAGAGAGAGAGACCGGGTAATTTCCGCATGTCTCAAAGTGGCTAAAAATCAAAAGTTCCCCCGTCCCCCTCATTAATGACATCGAGGGGTATATATAGTCGGGGTCGGCTTCCTGCTCCCCGGGATCTCGGGGCCACGTGGCGTCTTCGGCCTCTTTCGCGGGTAAGGTGGCCTAGGAGGCGTGTTCCGGCTTTCGGGGAGAGAGGTCATTATGAGCTCGGCGTGGCGTGTTGCAGAGCAGTGCACTGTTTAACCAACTCTCCTCCACGTGTCTCCCTTTCCTTCGTCAAGTCTGCAAGGTTGGTGAGATGTCGAGGTCGGCCCATACTCCTGCTCAGACAATACACTGTTCGACCAACTCCCACTCGTCCTCTGCTCTTCTGACATTCCTGCCTTGGTGAAGTGTCAGCCCGGACCTTTCTACGTCACTTTCAGGTCGGCGACCGAGCTGAAGAGGGGCCTTGCGGGCCGGTGATTTCAGGCCGGAGACCGAGCTGAAGAGGGGCCTTGCGGGCCGGTGCTTTCAGGCCGGAGACCGAGCTGAAGAGGGGCCTTTCCTAAGATGGGCCTAACTAATTGGGGGTGCTAGGCCCACCTCCAACAGAACCGGTCAGAAATCTATGTAAAGATGTGATGATTGAGAATTCGATGGACTGGCCGGCGTTTATTTCGGAACTAGACTTCTTTTATGTCTTTAGAGCGTCATTTATCAACTTCAGCTTATCTTATATTCTATGAGTATTGAATGTACGTGCCGACTCTCTTGCGAAACAAGTTCGAGAACGAGTTTTTTTTATTTTTCCATGTAAGTGAGACGGAACCGATAAAAGATAATAAATTTGTCGACCAAAACCTAATTTAATAAAATGGATAGTTCACAGAAACAAAAAAAAGATATGATAAGTAGCAAAATTTATCACATTTGTTTCCAATTTCACAATCTCGTTCCTTAGGTCAAGATCTCTTGTTTTGAGTTGACACAACATGTAATATATCGTACCTTTTTATGGCTGGGATCTTGTATGATATCGTTATTGCTAGATGCATCATGACTCATGAGACATGAGCCAATGACACAAACGTCGTTTTTTTATCCGTCGAACTTTTTTTCTTTTCTTTTCAAATCACAATACAATTAAAACATCGACGATGTATATATACCTCAATGATCTTGTTTAACTACGGGTTCAAACGATAATATGATAATTAGATCTACAGACATGACGCATTTTTTTTTGTTTAGTTCTTAATAGAAGATTATCTTCCTTAATATAAATGAGAGTCTCTTCTAGAGTTGTGCTAGTAAAGAATTATTCTAACAAATTGACTTAGATATATATATTTTGAATGTATCTCAACAATAGTTAAATAGAGGAAATCTGTAGTATTCCAGTGACCAAACATTTTTCAAAAAATTTATGCAATAATTTTCAGATTGTTTTGCGTTTTATTACGTGCATGTGCCCAGATCATATACCAATTAGCTGTCTGAAATATAAATGTCTGTTGTTCCATTAAATGTCATGATCCATAAAAATATCACGCATCAATTCATACACACGCATCAATTCTATTGTTCTAATAAATTTATGTGTGTGGTTTGGATTTTTAAACCATTTTAAATTTTATATCTGTAACCTGTTGACAAAAATAAAATAAAAATTATAGAATGAAGCAATCATAGTGTAGTCCAAAAAAGACAAATAACAATAAACTCGCATCTACCTACAATCAATTGTAAGATCTTCCAAATCAAAATTGGCCATATAGTTCGCATCTAACATATAGAAGTTTCCGAAGCAGTTTCTTCTTTTTTTTTTTTTTTTGAATTACCGAGGTTCTGGGTCCGTAGGCCCGTACATCCCCGGAGCGGAGCCCAAACTATGTTAAAGTCACTCCTTCGGAGGAGACCCCTTCCAACGGAAATCGAACCCAGGGCCAGTAGGAGAGGCACATACCCACTGCTCCTTAACCACTAGGCCAACTCAATTTTAGTTTCTTCTTTTATTATTGCCTAATCAATTTTAGTTATCCAATTAAGAAATAAGAACAGCCTCGGCAAAGACTGCTTTTTGAATAAACAAGTAAACACACATTTTTCCATCTTTTTTTGTTGTGCAAAATTTTCCATCTTCCTTTTATTTCTGTACATACCAAAATTTATGGACGACGAACCTTGGATGACATGCATCACATTGATCATAAACGTTTTAAACCATTACATAACGGACTATCCAAAAAGTTGAATCAGTGATTTACAATAGCTTGTATATGCAAATATAGTATACAAATACAATTTGAATCCAAAGACTTCTCGGTCATATCTAGTCTTTGCAACTCACATGCAAACTAGAACAAAGTGATTATTTCACTGAATTTACTACTATATATATATTCAACGTAATGAATGCGAAGTACCTTTCATGTCACGGGCTACTTGGCAAGTTTTAATGAAACTATTATATGAGAATTTGAAAAATGTTTGGTCATGAGTAAATTCTTGGTCAGAAACCTACAGTTTGGAGACACGTTTACCTCCCTTTTTGTTTGTTTGATTATTTTATTTTTGACTTTGATAGGAGCTTCAAGGCAAAGGTATGTTTGAAGGCGACGAAGAATCTAACGGCAGTCGAAACATCGCCGTTTCTAGCTCTACGGCCGTACGGCATGTATGAGAAGCAATGCGTACTCTAACTAAGGCTTGACGAAAACACTAAGGTAGACATATTTCCATGAGAAGCTTGTAAATGTTCACGTGCGACATTTACGTTGTCTAAATAACACATTGAAAATTATATGCAATATTTCAGATCAAAATTTAAAGAATTTTAACATTCTATATTGATCACTAATCCCTATAAATTGGTTGGATGTAGTTCGAGTTATTTCTTCAGCATGTATTGTCGCTTGATAGGGCCAGGGTACATACTGTAATTCTTTTTGGCAATCGTATCATTTGTAATATTTAATTATATTTTCATGCTAATTCCCTCGAGGGTCACACCGACACTTTGTTTGATTCTCTTTTTTTTTTGGGTCTTTCTGCAATTTATGACGTGAATAATGTAAGCGTTTCAACATCATACATCATGGTGAGTGATGATATAACAATTCTACATCTTTCATTTTTTTTTTCTTAATGCGAATTCATTTGAATCGACTACTAATTAGTTCATCCATCATGGTTGTTAATCGAATGTGTGATATCAACATATGTTTAATTGGGCTTATACCGGTTTGGGTATGCGCAGTTAGTTCAAGAGTTAATTGGAGATAACCAGAATGATTATTGATCTGGTTAAGTCAAGTTGGACCAGATCTACTTTATGTATATGAGTGGATAAGAAATGTTTGTTAGAAAGATTATTAGAAACAGAAGGTGAGAGACGAGAGAGAGTTGTGAGAGATCTGAGAGGTGTTCTTGGTGATTTCTTGGTATCAACCTCTTGTAATCGTGCTGTACTCAAAGATTTCTAGTGGAGTGTTTACTTGTGCCATCAAACTCCAGACGTAGGGATCTCTTCCGAGACCTGAACTGGGTTACCAAATTTCTGTATTGTTTCTTTTTCTTATTCTTCTAATTGATTGATTGTGAGCTCAAACCAGAGCTAAGGATTCAAGATTAGATCACTACAAGTGGTATCAGAGCACAGGTTGCTCGAATCCATGACAAAATTGATGGGGAATGCTCGCGTCGAAGTTGCTATCTTCGATGGACAAGGCGACTTCTCGATGTGGAAGAAAAGGATGCTCGCGTATCTGTCGATTCTCGGACTGAAGGGCGCGTTGACGGAAGGATCGTCGGAGACGAAGCCGAGTCCCGGAGTCACGATAAAGAAAGATGAATCTGAGGATGATTTCAAAATAAGACAAGAAAATCAAGAAGCAGATCGACTTGAGAAAGCTGAAAGAGCGATGGATATGTTGACTCTCAATATCGGAGATCACGTCTTGAGGAAACTCGATGCCTGCAACTGTATCACTGCAGCATCTGTGTGGTCTACGCTGGAAAGGTTGTATCTCTCTAAAACTCTCAATAATCGTATTCATTTTCAACATAAGTTCTATACATTTAAAATGGTAGAATCTAAGTCGATTGAACAAAATATTGATGACTTCTTGAAACTAGTAGCAGATCTTGGTACTGTTAATATTTCTATTTATTTTGAAGTACATGCAATTATGTTGCTGAGCTCCTTACCATCTCAATACAATCAGCTCAAAGAAACTCTGAAATATGGAAGACAAACTTTGTCTTTAGAGGAAGTGACAAACTCAGCAAAGTCAAAAGAAACAGAGCTGATGGAAACAAAAGATTCAAGTGGTTCTCAAAGTAGTGGTGTGGCCTATGTTGCACGAGGAAGATCAGAAAAAGGGAGACATACAATGGGAAATATAAGAACAAATCAAGATCACGGTCAGGCTCAAAAGTGACTTGCTGGTACTGCAAGAAGGAGGGACACATGAAGAAAGATTGTTTTGCTCGAAAGAAGAAAATGGAGAATGAGCCTGGAGAAGCAGCAGTTATGGTTGATAAGTTGCTACAGATAGATGCCTTATCTATCTCTTATCAAAGTCCCAAGGATCAGTGGGTTATAGATTCTGGCTGCTCCTATCATATTACTCACAGAAAAGAATGGTTTGAGAGTCTTACTGAGATCACTGGAGGTCAAGTTCTGCTAGCTGATGACAGATCAGTTACGGTTCAAGGAACTAGCACAATCAGGATTAATGCCACTGGAGGCCTGTCAAACGGCTCAACAATGTCAGGTATGTTCCTAAACTTAAACGTAATCTGATCTCTGTTTCTACTCTTGACTTGCAGGGTTTCAAGCAAGAAGGTGGAGCAGGGAAGATCAGATTCTACAAGGATGGAAAGTTGACTCTTCAGGGAACGTTGAAGGGAAGCTTGTATCTGCTTGATGGAGAAACAGTGACAGGAGAATCAAATGCAGCAGTGTCAAAGGATGATACAACTCTGTGGCATAGCAGGTTGGGTCATACGAGTATGAGAAATCTGAAAGTTCTTGTTGAGAAAGGGATTTTAGATAAGAAGAGAATCAGTGATATGGATTTCTGTGAAAGCTGCATAATGGGAAAGAATAAAAGACTGAGTTTCAGCGTTGGAAAGCACAATAGTGAAGACGTGTTGAAGTACGTTCATTCAGATTTGTGGGGGTCTCCAAATGTCCAGTTGTCTCTCTCAAAGAAGCAGTACTTCTTGTCTATAATTGATGATCATTCAAGAAAGGTTTGGGTCTATTTCCTTGGTACTAAGGATGAAGCATTCAGCAAGTTTTGTGAACGAAAAACACTAGTGGAGAACCAAGTCAGCAAGAAGGTCAAATGTTTAAGGACAGACAACGGTTTGGAATTTTGCAATTTTGCTTTTGATAGTTTCTGCAAAGAGAATGGGATCGAAAGACATAGAACGTGGTCATACACTCCACAACAAAATGGAGTAGCTGAACGTATGAATAGGACCATAATGGAGAAAGTAAGATGTCTCCTGAATGAGTCTGGTCTTGAAGAAAAGTTCTTGGCAGAAGCTGTTGCTACCTCAGTCTACATCATCAACTAAACTCCATCATCAGCAAATGATTTCAACTTTCCAGAAGAAATATGGTTAGGAAAAACACCTGGTTATACACACTTAAGAAGGTTCGGCTCAGTTGTTTACATACATGTTGATCAAGGAAAGTTGAAACCGAGAGCACTTAAGGGAGTTTTCATTGGATATCCCACTGGTGTGAAGGGATACAAGGTATGGTTAATAAATGAAAAGAAGTGTGTGATAAGCAGGAATGCTGTATTTACTGAGGATAAACTGTACAAAGATCTGTCCAATGAGAAAAAAACAGAACATATTGAAGTTAAGTCTAGTGATACAAGGAAGAATGAAGTAATCATCAGAGCCTTTGAAGAAGGTGGAAGCCCTAGGACCATTGAAAGAAATCATGGTGAAGGTGGAGTTGATGAGATAGCTCCTAATAGTGAAAATGACTTAAGCACTTTCAAAACTAATTTTTTGTCAAAGCTTGAGGGCTTGATAAAATTGTGTTAGTGTGAAAAGAAATGAGTTATGCTCTTTCAAATGAAATGTTTTCATTGACTGAGAATGTTTTCTCGTGTATATATTTTGGAATGGTTGTGTCATTAATTTAAATGATGAACAACATGAGAGAAGAAAAGACCACACGTGCGTCGATCGAACATTGAGCCTTGTTGGGCTCGTGGACTTTTAGAGGTATCGATCGATACTCAACAGGCCGACTTAAAAATCGCAGCCGCTAGAATATTCTGAGAAATATTCTTTTTCTGTCAGGGAAAAACCCTAGCCTCTCTCCTATATATACAGTCCGATTTTCACCTTAAAAATCATCCTCTGATACACTAAAAACACATCCTAAAAGTTCTAGCAAGAGTTCTCTCAATTCCCTACTATTTAGAGTGAGTTTCTATTCGAGAGTATCGTAGAATAATAGTCGACAGATCTGATATCAAGTGTAGATGATACAGTTAAACTTTGGTTGTATCCTGGGACTCATGGATCGAGAGTATCGTAGATATCTAAGTCGATTGAACAAAATATTGATGACTTCTTGAAACTAGTAGCAGATCTTGGTACTGTTAATATTTCTGTTTATTTTGAAGTACAGGCAATTATGTTGCTGAGCTCCTTACCATCTCAATACAATCAGCTCAAAGAAACTCTGAAATATGGAAGACAAACTTTGTCTTTAGAGGAAGTGACAAACTCAGCAAAGTCAAAAGAAACAGAGCTGATGGAAACAAAAGATTCAAGTGGTTCTCAAAGGAGTGGTGAGGCCTATGTTGCACGAGGAAGATCAGAAAAAGGGAGCCATACAAGGGGAAATATAAGAACAAATCAAGATCACGGTCATGCTCAAAAGTGACTTGCTGGTACTGCAAGAAGGAGGGACACATGAAGAAAGATTGTTTTGCTAGAAAGAAGAAAATGGAGAATGAGCCTGGAGAAGCAACAGTTATGGTTGATAAGTTGCTACAGATAGATGCCTTATCTATCTCTGATCAAAGTCCCAAGGATCAGTGGGTTATAGATTCTGGCTGCTCCTATCATATTACTCACAGAAAAGAATGGTTTGAGAGTCTTACTGAGATCACTGGAGGTCAAGTTCTACTAGCTGATGACAGATCAGTTACGGTTCAAGGAACTAGCACAATCAGGATTAATGCCACTGGAGGAACTGTCAAACGGCTCAACAATGTCAGGTATGTTCCTAAACTTAAACGTAATCTGATCTCTGTTTCTACTCTTGACTTGCAGGGTTTCAAGCAAGAAGGTGGAGCAAGGAAGATCAGATTCTACAAGGATGGAAAGTTGACTCTTCAGGGAACGTTGAAGGGAAGCTTGTATCTGCTTGATGGAGAAACAGTGACAGGAGAATCAAATGCAGCAGTGTCAAAGGATGATACAACTCTGTGGAATAGCAGGTTGGGTCATACGAGTATGAGAAATCTGAAAGTTCTTGTTGAGAAAGGGATTTTAGATAAGAAGAAAATCAGTGATATGGATTTCTGTGAAAGCTGCATAATGGGAAAGAATAAAAGACTGAGTTTCAGCGTTGGAAAGCACAATAGTGAAGACGTGTTGAAGTACGTTCATTCAGATTTGTGGGGGTCTCCAAATGTCCAGTTGTCTCTCTCAAAGAAGCAGTACTTCTTGTCTATAATTGATGATCATTCAACAAAGGTTTGGGTCTATTTCCTTGGTACTAAGGATGAAGCATTCAGCAAGTTTTGTGAACGGAAAACACTAGTGGAGAACCAAGTCAACAAGAAGGTCAAATGTTTAAGGACAGACAACGGTTTGGAATTTTGCAATTTTGCTTTTGATAGTTTCTGCAAAGAGAATGGGATCGAAAGACATATAACATTTTCATACACTCCACAACAAAATGGAGTAGCTGAACGTATGAATAGGACCATAATGGAGAAAGTAAGATGTCTCCTGAATGAGTCTGGTCTTGAAGAAAAGTTCTTGGCAGAAGCTGGTGCTACCTCAGTCTACATCATCAACTAAACTCCATCATCAGCAAATGATTTCAACATTCCAGAAGAAATATGGTTAGGAAAAACACCTGGTTATACACACTTAAGAAGGTTCGGCTCAGTTGTCTACATACATGTTGATCAAGGAAAGTTGAAACCGAGAGCACTTAAGGGAGTTTTCATTGGATATCCCACTGGTGTGAAGGGATACAAGGTATGGTTAATAAATGAAAAGAAGTGTGTGATAAGCAGGAATGCTGTATTTACTGAGGATAAACTATACAAAGATCTGTCCACTGAGAAAAAAACAGAACATATTGAAGTTAAGTCTAGTGATACAAGGAAGAATGAAGTAATCATCAGAGCCTTTGAAGAAGGTGGAAGCCCTAGGACCATTGAAAGAAATCATGGTGAAGGTGGAGTTGATGAGATAGCTCCTAATAGTGAAAATGACTTAAGCTCTTTCAAAACTAATTTTTTGTCAAAGCTTGAGGGCTTGATAAAATTGTGTTAGTGTGAAAAGAAATGAGTTAAGCTCTTTCAAATGAAATGTTTTCATTGACTGAGAATGTTTTCTCGTGTATATATTTTGGAATGGTTGTGTCATTAATTTAAATGATGAACAACATGAGAGAAGAAAAGACCACACGTGCGTCGATCGAACATTGAGCCTTGTTGGGCTCGTGGACTTTTAGAGGTATCGATCGATACTCAACAGGCCGACTTAAAAATCGCAGCCGCTAGAATATTCTGAGAAATATTCTTTTTCTGTCAGGGAAAAACCCTAGCCTCTCTCCTATATATACAGTCCGATTTTCACCTTAAAAATCATCCTCTGATACACTAAAAACACATCCTAAAAGTTCTAGCAAGAGTTCTCTCAATTCCCTACTATTTAGAGTGAGTTTCTATTCGAGAGTATCGTAGAATAATAGTCGACAGATCTGATATCAAGTGTAGATGATACAGTTAAACTTTGGTTGTATCCTGGGACTCATGGATCGAGAGTATCGTAGATATCTAAGTCGATTGAACAAAATATTGATGACTTCTTGAAACTAGTAGCAGATCTTGGTACTGTTAATATTTCTGTTTATTTTGAAGTACAGGCAATTATGTTGCTGAGCTCCTTACCATCTCAATACAATCAGCTCAAAGAAACTCTGAAATATGGAAGACAAACTTTGTCTTTAGAGGAAGTGACAAACTCAGCAAAGTCAAAAGAAACAGAGCTGATGGAAACAAAAGATTCAAGTGGTTCTCAAAGGAGTGGTGAGGCCTATGTTGCACGAGGAAGATCAGAAAAAGGGAGCCATACAATGGGAAATATAAGAACAAATCAAGATCACGGTCATGCTCAAAAGTGACTTGCTGGTACTGCAAGAAGGAGGGACACATGAAGAAAGATTGTTTTGCTAGAAAGAAGAAAATGGAGAATGAGCCTGGAGAAGCAACAGTTATGGTTGATAAGTTGCTACAGATAGATGCCTTATCTATCTCTGATCAAAGTCCCAAGGATCAGTGGGTTATAGATTCTGGCTGCTCCTATCATATTACTCACAGAAAAGAATGGTTTGAGAGTCTTACTGAGATCACTGGAGGTCAAGTTCTACTAGCTGATGACAGATCAGTTACGGTTCAAGGAACTAGCACAATCAGGATTAATGCCACTGGAGGAACTGTCAAACGGCTCAACAATGTCAGGTATGTTCCTAAACTTAAACGTAATCTGATCTCTGTTTCTACTCTTGACTTGCAGGGTTTCAAGCAAGAAGGTGGAGCAGGGAAGATCAGATTCTACAAGGATGGAAAGTTGACTCTTCAGGGAACGTTGAAGGGAAGCTTGTATCTGCTTGATGGAGAAACAGTGACAGGAGAATCAAATGCAGCAGTGTCAAAGGATGATACAACTCTGTGGCATAGCAGGTTGGGTCATACGAGTATGAGAAATCTGAAAGTTTTTGTTGAGAAAGGGATTTTAGATAAGAAGAGAATCAGTGATATGGATTTCTGTGAAAGCTGCATAATGGGAAAGAATAAGAGACTGAGTTTCAGCGTTGGAAAGCACAATAGTGAAGACGTGTTGAAGTACGTTCATTCAGATTTGTGGGGGTCTCCAAATGTCCAGTTGTCTCTCTCAAAGAAGCAGTACTTCTTGTCTATAATTGATGATCATTCAACAAAGGTTTGGGTCTATTTCCTTGGTACTAAGGATGAAGCATTCAGCAAGTTTTGTGAACGGAAAACACTAGTGGAGAACCAAGTCAACAAGAAGGTCAAATGTTTAAGGACAGACAACGGTTTGGAATTTTGCAATTTTGCTTTTGATAGTTTCTGCAAAGAGAATGGGATCGAAAGACATATAACATTTTCATACACTCCACAACAAAATGGAGTAGCTGAACGTATGAATAGGACCATAATGGAGAAAGTAAGATGTCTCCTGAATGAGTCTGGTCTTGAAGAAAAGTTCTTGGCAGAAGCTGGTGCTACCTCAGTCTACATCATCAACTAAACTCCATCATCAGCAAATGATTTCAACATTCCAGAAGAAATATGGTTAGGAAAAACACCTGGTTATACACACTTAAGAAGGTTCGGCTCAGTTGTCTACATACATGTTGATCAAGGAAAGTTGAAACCGAGAGCACTTAAGGGAGTTTTCATTGGATATCCCACTGGTGTGAAGGGATACAAGGTATGGTTAATAAATGAAAAGAAGTGTGTGATAAGCAGGAATGCTGTATTTACTGAGGATAAACTATACAAAGATCTGTCCACTGAGAAAAAAACAGAACATATTGAAGTTAAGTCTAGTGATACAAGGAAGAATGAAGTAATCATCAGAGCCTTTGAAGAAGGTGGAAGCCCTAGGACCATTGAAAGAAATCATGGTGAAGGTGGAGTTGATGAGATAGCTCCTAATAGTGAAAATGACTTAAGCTCTTTCAAAACTAATTTTTTGTCAAAGCTTGAGGGCTTGATAAAATTGTGTTAGTGTGAAAAGAAATGAGTTAAACTCTTTCAAATGAAATGTTTTCATTGACTGAGAATGTTTTCTCGTGTATATATTTTGGAATGGTTGTGTCATTAATTTAAATGATGAACAACATGAGAGAAGAAAAGACCACACGTGCGTCGATCGAACATTGAGCCTTGTTGGGCTCGTGGACTTTTAGAGGTATCGATCGATACTCAACAGGCCGACTTAAAAATCGCAGCCGCTAGAATATTCTGAGAAATATTCTTTTTCTGTCAGGGAAAAACCCTAGCCTCTCTCCTATATATACAGTCCGATTTTCACCTTAAAAATCATCCTCTGATACACTAAAAACACATCCTAAAAGTTCTAGCAAGAGTTCTCTCAATTCCCTACTATTTAGAGTGAGTTTCTATTCGAGAGTATCGTAGAATAATAGTCGACAGATCTGATATCAAGTGTAGATGATACAGTTAAACTTTGGTTGTATCCTGGGACTCATGGATCGAGAGTATCGTAGATATCTAAGTCGATTGAACAAAATATTGATGACTTCTTGAAACTAGTAGCAGATCTTGGTACTGTTAATATTTCTGTTTATTTTGAAGTACAGGCAATTATGTTGCTGAGCTCCTTACCATCTCAATACAATCAGCTCAAAGAAACTCTGAAATATGGAAGACAAACTTTGTCTTTAGAGGAAGTGACAAACTCAGCAAAGTCAAAAGAAACAGAGCTGATGGAAACAAAAGATTCAAGTGGTTCTCAAAGGAGTGGTGAGGCCTATGTTGCACGAGGAAGATCAGAAAAAGGGAGCCATACAATGGGAAATATAAGAACAAATCAAGATCACGGTCATGCTCAAAAGTGACTTGCTGGTACTGCAAGAAGGAGGGACACATGAAGAAAGATTGTTTTGCTAGAAAGAAGAAAATGGAGAATGAGCCTGGAGAAGCAACAGTTATGGTTGATAAGTTGCTACAGATAGATGCCTTATCTATCTCTGATCAAAGTCCCAAGGATCAGTGGGTTATAGATTCTGGCTGCTCCTATCATATTACTCACAGAAAAGAATGGTTTGAGAGTCTTACTGAGATCACTGGAGGTCAAGTTCTACTAGCTGATGACAGATCAGTTACGGTTCAAGGAACTAGCACAATCAGGATTAATGCCACTGGAGGAACTGTCAAACGGCTCAACAATGTCAGGTATGTTCCTAAACTTAAACGTAATCTGATCTCTGTTTCTACTCTTGACTTGCAGGGTTTCAAGCAAGAAGGTGGAGCAGGGAAGATCAGATTCTACAAGGATGGAAAGTTGACTCTTCAGGGAACGTTGAAGGGAAGCTTGTATCTGCTTGATGGAGAAACAGTGACAGGAGAATCAAATGCAGCAGTGTCAAAGGATGATACAACTCTGTGGCATAGAAGGTTGGGTCATACGAGTATGAGAAATCTGAAAGTTTTTGTTGAGAAAGGGATTTTAGATAAGAAGAGAATCAGTGATATGGATTTCTGTGAAAGCTGCATAATGGGAAAGAATAAGAGACTGAGTTTCAGCGTTGGAAAGCACAATAGTGAAGACGTGTTGAAGTACGTTCATTCAGATTTGTGGGGGTCTCCAAATGTCCAGTTGTCTCTCTCAAAGAAGCAGTACTTCTTGTCTATAATTGATGATCATTCAACAAAGGTTTGGGTCAATTTCCTTGGTACTAAGGATGAAGCATTCAGCAAGTTTTGTGAACGGAAAACACTAGTGGAGAACCAAGTCAGCAAGAAGGTCAAATGTTTAAGGACAGACAACGGTTTGGAATTTTGCAATTTTGCTTTTGATAGTTTCTGCAAAGAGAATGGGATCGAAAGACATATAACGTGTTCATACACTCCACAACAAAATGGAGTAGCTGAACGTATGAATAGGACCATAATGGAGAAAGTAAGATGTCTCCTGAATGAGTCTGGTCTTGAAGAAAAGTTCTTGGCAGAAGCTGTTGCTACCTCAGTCTACATCATCAACTAAACTCCATCATCAGCAAATGATTTCAACATTCCAGAAGAAATATGGTTAGGAAAAAAACCTGGTTATACACACTTAAGAAGGTTCGGCTCAGTTGTCTACATACATGTTGATCAAGGAAAGTTGAAACCGAGAGCACTTAAGGGAGTTTTCATTGGATATCCCACTGGTGTGAAGGGATACAAGGTATGGTTAATAAATGAAAAGAAGTGTGTGATAAGCAGGAATGCTGTATTTACTGAGGATAAACTATACAAAGATCTGTCCACTGAGAAAAAAACAGAACATATTGAAGTTAAGTCTAGTGATACAAGGAAGAATGAAGTAATCATCAGAGCCTTTGAAGAAGGTGGAAGCCCTAGGACCATTGAAAGAAATCATGGTGAAGGTGGAGTTGATGAGATAGCTCCTAATAGTGAAAATGACTTAAGCTCTTTCAAAACTAATTTTTTGTCAAAGCTTGAGGGCTTGATAAAATTGTGTTAGTGTGAAAAGAAATGAGTTAAGCTCTTTCAAATGAAATATTTTCATTGACTGAGAATGTTTTCTCGTGTATATATTTTGGAATGGTTGTGTCATTAATTTAAATGATGAACAACATGAGAGAAGAAAAGACCACACGTGCGTCGATCGAACATTGAGCCTTGTTGGGCTCGTGGACTTTTAGAGGTATCGATGGATACTCAACAGGCCGACTTAAAAATCGCAGCCGCTAGAATATTCTGAGAAATATTCTTTTTCTGTCAGGGAAAAACCCTAGCCTCTCTCCTATATATACAGTCCGATTTTCACCTTAAAAATCATCCTCTGATACACTAAAAACACATCCTAAAAGTTCTAGCAAGAGTTCTCTCAATTCCCTACTGTTTAGAGTAAGTTTCTATTCGAGAGTATCGTAGAATAATAGTCGACAGATCTGATATCAAGTGTAGATGATACAGTTAAACTTTGGTTGTATCCTGGGACTCATGGATCGAGAGTATCGTAGATATCTAAGTCGATTGAACAAAATATTGATGACTTCTTGAAACTAGTAGCAGATCTTGGTACTGTTAATATTTCTGTTTATTTTGAAGTACAGGCAATTATGTTGCTGAGCTCCTTACCATCTCAATACAATCAGCTCAAAGAAACTCTGAAATATGGAAGACAAACTTTGCCTTTAGAGGAAGTGACAAACTCAGCAAAGTCAAAAGAAACAGAGCTGATGGAAACAAAAGATTCAAGTGGTTCTCAAAGGAGTGGTGAGGCCTATGTTGCATGAGGAAGATCAGAAAAAAGGGAGACATACAATGGGAAATATAAGAACAAATCAAGATCACGGTCAGGCTCAAAAGTGACTTGCTGGTACTGCAAGAAGGAGGGACACATGAAGAAAGATTGTTTTGCTCGAAAGAAGAAAATGGAGAATGAGCCTGGAGAAGCAGCAGTTATGGTTGATAAGTTGCTACAGATAGATGCCTTATCTATCTCTTATCAAAGTCCCAAGGATCAGTGGGTTATAGATTCTGGCTGCTCCTATCATATTACTCACAGAAAAGAATGGTTTGAGAGTCTTACTGAGATCACTGGAGGTCAAGTTCTACTAGCTGATGACAGATCAGTTACGTTTCAAGGAACTAGCACAATCAGGATTAATGCCACTGGAGGAACTGTCAAACGGCTCAACAATGTCAGGTATGTTCCTAAACTTAAACGTAATCTGATCTCTGTTTCTACTCTTGACTTGCAGGGTTTCAAGCAAGAAGGTGGAGCAGGGAAGATCAGATTCTACAAGGATGGAAAGTTGACTCTTCAGGGAACGTTGAAGGGAAGCTTGTATCTGCTTGATGGAGAAACAGTGACAGGAGAATCAAATGCAGCAGTGTCAAAGGATGATACAACTCTGTGGCATAGCAGGTTGGGTCATACGAGTATGAGAAATCTGAAAGTTCTTGTTGAGAAAGGGATTTTAGATAAGAAGAGAATCAGTGATATGGATTTCTGTGAAAGCTGCATAATGGGAAAGAATAAGAGACTGAGTTTCAGCGTTGGAAAGCACAATAGTGAAGACGTGTTGAAGTACGTTCATTCAGATTTGTGGGGGTCTCCAAATGTCCAGTTGTCTCTCTCAAAGAAGCAGTACTACTTGTCTATAATTGATGATCATTCAACAAAGGTTTGGGTCTATTTCCTTGGTACTAAGGATGAAGCATTCAGCAAGTTTTGTGAACGGAAAACACTAGTGGAGAACCAAGTCAGCAAGAAGGTCAAATGTTTAAGGACAGACAACGGTTTGGAAATTTGCAATTTTGCTTTTGATAGTTTCTGCAAAGAGAATGGGATCGAAAGACATAGAACGTGTTCATACACTCCACAACAAAATGGAGTAGCTGAACGTATGAATAGGACCATAATGGAGAAAGTAAGATGTCTCCTGAATGAGTCTGGTCTTGAAGAAATGTTCTTGGCAGAAGCTGTTGCTACCTCAGTCTACATCATCAACTAAATTCCATCATCAGCAAATGATTTCAACATTCCAGAAGAAATATGGTTAGGAAAAAAACCTGGTTATACACACTTAAGAAGGTTCGGCTCAGTTGTCTACATACATGTTGATCAAGGAAAGTTGAAACCGAGAGCACTTAAGGGAGTTTTCATTGGATATCCCACTGGTGTGAAGGGATACAAGGTATGGTTAATAAATGAAAAGAAGTGTGTGATAAGCAGGAATGCTGTATTTACTGAGGATAAACTGTACAAAGATCTGTCCACTGAGAAAAAAAAGAACATATTGAAGTTAAGTCTAGTGATACAAGGAAGAATGAAGTAATCATCAGAGCCTTTGAAGAAGGTGGAAGCCCTAAGACCATTGAAAGAAATCATGGTGAAGGTGGAGTTGATGAGATAGCTCCTAATAGTGAAAATGACTTAAGCTCTTTCAAAACTAATTTTTTGTCAAAGTTTGAGGGCTTGATAAAATTGTGTTAGTGTGAAAAGAAATGAGTTAAGCTCTTTCAAATGAAATGTTTTCATTGACTGAGAATGTTTTCTCGTGTATATATTTTGGAATGGTTGTGTCATTATTTTAAATGATGAACAACATGAGAGAAGAAAAGACCACACGTGCGTCGATCGCACATTGAGCTTTGTTGGGCTCGTGGACTTTTAGAGGTATCGATCGATACTCAACAGGCCGACTTAAAAATCGCAGCCGCTAGAATATTCTGAGAAATATTCTTTTTCTGTCAGGGAAAAACCCTAGCCTCTCTCCTATATATACAGTCCGATTTTCACCTTAAAAATCATCCTCTGATACACTAAAAACACATCCTAAAAGTTCTAGCAAGAGTTCTCTCAATTCCCTACTGTTTAGAGTAAGTTTCTATTCGAGAGTATCGTAGAATAATGGTCGACAGATCTGATATCAAGTGTAGATGATACAGTTAAACTTTGGTTGTATCCTGGGACTCATGGATCGAGAGTATCGTAGATATCTAAGTCGATTGAACAAAATATTGATGACTTCTTGAAACTAGTAGCAGATCTTGGTACTGTTAATATTTCTGTTTATTTTGAAGTACATGCAATTATGTTGCTGAGCTCCTTACCATCTCAATACAATCAGCTCAAAGAAACTCTGAAATATGGAAGACAAACTTTGTCTTTAGAGGAAGTGACAAACTCAGCAAAGTCAAAAGAAACATAGCTGATGGAAACAAAAGATTCAAGTGGTTCTCAAAGGAGTGGTGAGGCCTATGTTGCACGAGGAAGATCAGAAAAAAGGGAGACATACAATGGGAAATATAAAAACAAATCAAGATCACGGTCAGGCTTAAAAGTGACTTGCTGGTACTGCAAGAAGGAGGGACACATGAAGAAAGATTGTTTTGCTCGAAAGAAGAAAATGGAGAATGAGCCTGGAGAAGCAGCAGTTATGGTTGATAAGTTGCTACAGATAGATGCCTTATCTATCTCTTATCAAAGTCCCAAGGATCAGTGGGTTATAGATTCTGGCTGCTCCTATCATATTACTCACAGAAAAGAATGGTTTGAGAGTCTTACTGAGATCACTGGAGGTCAAGTTCTGCTAGCTGATGACAGATCAGTTACGGTTCAAGGAACTAGCACAATCAGGATTAATGCCACTGGAGGAACTGTCAAACGGCTCAACAATGTCAGGTATGTTCCTAAACTTAAACGTAATCTGATCTCTGTTTCTACTCTTGACTTGCAGGGTTTCAAGCAAGAAGGTGGAGCAGGGAAGATCAGATTCTACAAGGATGGAAAGTTGACTCTTCAGGGAACGTTGAAGGGAAGCTTGTATCTGCTTGATGGAGAAACAGTGACAGGAGAATCAAATGCAGCAGTGTCAAAGGATGATACAACTCTGTGGCATAGCAGGTTGGGTCATACGAGTATGAGAAATCTGAAAGTTCTTGTTGAGAAAGGGATTTTAGATAAGAAGAGAATCAGTGATATTGATTTCTGTGAAAGCTGCATAATGGGAAAGAATAAAAGACTGAGTTTCAGCGTTGGAAAGCACAATAGTGAAGACGTGTTGAAGTACGTTCATTCAGATTTGTGGGGGTCTCCAAATGTCCAGTTGTCTCTCTCAAAGAAGCAGTACTTCTTGTCTATAATTGATGATCATTCATGAAAGGTTTGGGTCTATTTCCTGGGTACTAAGGATGAAGCATTCAGCAAGTTTTGTGAACGGAAAACACTAGTGGAGAACCAAGTCAGCAAGAAGGTCAAATGTTTAAGGACAGACAACGGTTTGGAATTTTGCAATTTTGCTTTTGATAGTTTCTGCAAAGAGAATGGGATCGAAAGACATAGAACGTGTTCATACACTCCACAACAAAATGAAGTAGCTGAACGTTTAAATAGGACCATAATGGAGAAAGTAAGATGTCTCCTGAATGAGTTTGGTCTTGAAGAAAAGTTCTTGGCAGAAGCTGTTGCTACCTCAGTCTACATCATCAACTAAACTCCATCATCAGCAAATGATTTCAACATTCCAGAAGAAATATGGTTAGGAAAAACACCTGGTTATACACACTTAAGAAGGTTCGGCTCAGTTGTCTACATACATGTTGATCAAGGAAAGTTGAAACCGAGAGCACTTAAGGGAGTTTTCATTGGATATCCCACTGGTGTGAAGGGATACAAGGTATGGTTAATAAATGAAAAGAAGTGTGTGATAAGCAGGAATGCTGTATTTACTGAGGATAAACTGTACAAAGATCTGTCCACTGAGAAAAAACAGAACATATTGAAGTTAAGTCTAGTGATACAAGGAAGAATGAAGTAATCATCAGAGCCTTTGAAGAAGGTGGAAGCCCTAGGACCATTGAAAGAAATCATGGTGAAGGTGGAGTTGATGAGATAGCTCCTAATAGTGAAAATGACTTAAGCTCTTTCAAAACTAATTTTTTGTCAAAGTTTGAGGGCTTGATAAAATTGTGTTAGTGTGAAAAGAAATGAATTAAGCTCTTTCAAATGAAATGTTTTCATTGACTGAGAATGTTTTCTCGTGTATATATTTTGGAATGGTTGTGTCATTAATTTAAATGATGAACAACATGAGAGAAGAAAAGACCACACGTGCGTCGATCGCACATTGAGCCTTGTTGGGCTCGTGGAATTTTAGAGGTATCGATCGATACTCAACAGGCCGACTTAAAAATCGCAGCCGCTAGAATATTCTGAGAAATATTCTTTTTCTGTCAGGGAAAAACCCTAGCCTCTCTCCTATATATACAGTCCGATTTTCACCTTAAAAATCATCCTCTGATACACTAAAAACACATCCTAAAAGTTCTAGCAAGAGTTCTCTCAATTCCCTACTGTTTAGAGTAAGTTTCTATTCGAGAGTATCGTAGAATAATGGTCGATAGATCTGATATCAAGTGTAGATGATACAGTTAAACTTTGGTCGTATCCTGGGACTCATGGATCGAGAGTATCGTAGATATCTAAGTCGATTGAACAAAATATTGATGACTTCTTGAAACTAGTAGCAGATCTTGGTACTGTTAATATTTCTGTTTATTTTGAAGTACATGCAATTATGTTGCTGAGATCCTTACCATCTCAATACAATCAGCTCAAAGAAACTCTGAAATATGGAAGACAAACTTTGTCTTTAGAGGAAGTGACAAACTCAGCAAAGTCAAAAGAAACAGAGCTGATGGAAACAAAAGATTCAAGTGGTTCTCAAAGGAGTGGTGAGGCCTATGTTGCACGAGGAAGATCAGAAAAAAGGGAGACATACAATGGGAAATATAAGAACAAATCAAGATCACGGTCAGGCTCAAAAGTGACTTGCTGGTACTGCAAGAAGGAGGGACACATGAAGAAAGATTGTTTTGCTCGAAAGAAGAAAATGGAGAATGAGCCTGGAGAAGCAGCAGTTATGGTTGATAAGTTGCTACAGATAGATGCCTTATCTATCTCTGATCAAAGTCCCAAGGATTAGTGGGTTATAGATTCTGGCTGCTCCTATCATATTACTCACAGAAAAGAATGGTTTGAGAGTCTTACTGAGATCACTGGAGGTCAAGTTCTGCTAGCTGATGACAGATCAGTTACGTTTCAAGGAACTAGCACAATCAGGATTAATTCCACTGGAGGAACTGTCAAACGGCTCAACAATGTCAGATATGTTCCTAAACTTAAATGTAATTTGATCTATGTTTCTACTCTTGACTTGCAGGGTTTCAAGCAAGAAGGTGGAGCAGGGAAGATCAGATTCTACAAGGATGGAAAGTTGACTCTTCAGGGAACGTTGAAGGGAAGCTTGTATCTGCTTGATGGAGAAACAGTGATAGGAGAATCAAATGCAGCAGTGTCAAAGGATGATACAACTCTGTGGCATAGCAGGTTGGGTCATACGAGTATGAGAAATCTGAAAGTTCTTGTTGAGAAAGGGATTTTAGATAAGAAGAGAATCAGTGATATGGATTTCTGTGAAAGCTGCATAATGGGAAAGAATAAAAGACTGAGTTTCAGCGTTGGAAAGCACAATAGTGAAGACGTGTTGAAGGACGTTCATTCAGATTTGTGTGGGTCTCCAAATGTCCAGTTGTCTCTCTCAAAGAAGCAGTACTTCTTGTCTATAATTGATGATCATTCAAGAAAGGTATGGGTCTATTTCCTGGGTACTAAGGATGAAGCATTCAGCAAGTTTTGTGAACGGAAAACACTAGTGGAGAACCAATTCAGCAAGAAGGTCAAATGTTTAAGGACAGACAACGGTTTGGAATTTTGCAATTTTGCTTTTGATAGTTTCTGCAAAGAGAATGGGATCGAAAGACATAGAACGTGTTCATACACTCCACAACAAAATGGAGTAGCTGAACGTATGAATAGGACCATAATGGAGAAAGTAAGATGTCTCCTGAATGAGTCTGGTCTTGAAGAAAAGTTCTTGGCAGAAGTTGTTGCTACCTCAGTCTACATCATCAACTAAACTCCATCATCAGCAAATGATTTCAACATTCCAGAAGAAATATGGTTAGGAAAAACACCTGGTTATACACACTTAAGAAGGTTCGGCTCAGTTGTCTACATACATGTTGATCAAGGAAAGTTGAAACCGAGAGCACTTAAGGGAGTTTTCATTGGATATCCCACTGGTGTGAAGGGATACAAGGTATGGTTAATAAATGAAAAGAAGTGTGTGATAAGCAGGAATGCTGTATTTACTGAGGATAAACTGTACAAAGATCTGTCCCCTGAGAAAAAAACAGAACATATTGAAGTTAAGTCTAGTGATACAAGGAAGAATGAAGTAATCATCAGAGCCTTTGAATAAGGTGGAAGCCCTAGGACCATTGAAAGAAATCATGGTGAAGGTGGAGTTGATGAGATAGCTCCTAATAGTGAAAATGACTTAGAAGAAGAGCAGGAAGATTTAATTAACTATCAACTTGCAAGAGATAGACAACGCAGAGAAATAATAAGACCATCAAGGTTTAATGATGATAGTGAAGTGGCGTTTGCACTCTCAGTTGCTGAAGATATAGAGTCTGAAGAACCAAGAGACTACTATGAAGCTCAAAGGAGTAAAGATTGGGATAAATGGAAAGAGCTTGTGATGAAGAAATGCAGTCTCTGCATAAGAACAAGACCTGGAATGTGAGTGACTTACCTGAAAAATAGAAGCTGATAGGGTGCAAATGGGTGTTTAAACTTAAACCTGGTATACCAGGAGTTGAGAAGCCTAGGTATAAGGCTAGGTTAGTCGCAAAGGGGTACTCACAGAGAGAAGGGATAGATTATCAGGAAATATTTTCTCCTGTGGTAAAACATGTCTCCATCAGGTTGATGTTGTCTGTTGTGGTGAACCTGGATTTGGAGTTGGAGCAACTAGACGTGAAGACGGCTTTTCTACATGGTAATATAGAAGAAGATATCTACATGGAACAACCTATGAAGTGAAAGGCAAGAAGAACAAAGTCTGTCATTTGCAAAAGTCTCTATACGGGTTGAAGCAAGCCTCGGGACAGTGGAAAAAATGCTTTGATCAATTCATGATCAAGCATGGATTTGCTAAAAGTGAGTATGACATATGTGTATACATGAAGAAGCTGGAAAATGAGGTACATATCTACTTACTCTTATATGTTGACGACATGTTAGTTGCATCTAAGAGTAAAGCTGAAATAGATAAGGTGAAGAAACTGCTGAGTAGTGAGTTCGAAATGAAGGATTTGGGTCCAGCTAAGAGAATCTTAGGAATGGATATAGAAAGGGATCGTGTAGGTGGAGTTCTTACATTATCTCAGTCTAGTTACATTAAAAAGGTTCTACAAGTGTTTAGAATAGATGAAGCAAAGCCTGTTTCTACTCCTATTGGTTCCCATTTCAAGCTGGCAGCAATAACAAAGGAAGAAGAAAGTGCAGGTGAGGTCCCTTATTCAAATGCGGTTGGCAGCATTATGTATGCCATGATTGGGACTAGGCCAGATGTGGCTTATGATATAGGATTGGTCAGTAGAATCATGAGCAATCCAGGAATTATTCATTGGACAACATTTCAGTGGGTTCTAAAGTATCTGAAGGGGTCTCAAGACAGAGGTTTAGTGTTAAAAAAGAGTTCTGGTGAATTCAAGATTGATGGCTACACAGATTCAGATTTTGCAGGGGATTTAGATCGAAGAAGGTCTACTTCAGGTTATGTTTTTACTGCAGGAGGTAATACAATGAGTTGGAAGTCAAGTCTTCAACATGTTGTGGCACTCTCAACTACAGAAGTTGAGTATATTGCATTGACTGAAGCTGTAAAGAAGGGATTTGGCTTATGGGATTGGCAGAAGAGTTGGGATTCAAACAAGATGTTGTGAACGTACACTGTGATTCACAAAGTGTGATTTGTCTTGCGAAAAACAATGTGTTTCACGAAAGGACTAAGCACATGGCAGTGAAGATGAATTTCGTCAGATATACAATTGAACACGGAGAAATAGTTGTGCAGAAGATTCACACTTCAAAGACTCCTGCGGATATACTTACAAAGGTCATACCGGTTCAGAAGTTTGAGCAAGCTTTGGCTCTGCTCAAAGTATCCAAGTGCTAAGGCAACGGCTACGCTTGACGGCATAGGGGACAAACATATGTGTTGACATCAAGGTGGAGATTGTTAATCGAAGGTGTGATATCAACACATGTTTAATTGGGCTTATACCGGTTTGGGTATGCGCAGTTGGTTCAAGAGTTAATTGGAGATAACCAGAAGGGTTATTGATCTGGTTAAGTCAAGTTGGACCAGATCTACTTTACGTATATGAGTGGATAAGAAATGTTTGTTAGAAAGATTATTAGAAACAGAAGTGAGAGACGAGAGAGAGTTGTGAGAGATCTGAGAGGTGTTCTTGGTGATTTCTTGGTATCAACCTCTTGTAATCGTGCTGTACTCAAAGGCTTCTAGTGGAGTGTTTGCTTGTGCCGTCAAGCTCCAGACGTAGGGATCTCTTCTGAGACCTGAACTGGGTTACCAAATTTCTGTGTTGTTTCTTTTTCTTCTATTCTCTTACAATTGATTGATCGTGAGCTCAAACCAGAGCTAAGGATTCGGGATTAGATCACTACAATGGTGAGTGGTAGTCTTGGACATTCGGGTAGATTTTTTGGTTTTTGGGTACTCGAAGTTGGAGCGCATATAACTCGTTTAGGACTCGAGAAAATTTCGGTTCTGTTTGGTTCGGGTCTTGTCGAGTTTGGATCTGTTTTAGGATTTTAAATGAAACCCGGTATGGAATCGAAAATAAATTTCGGATCGATTTTGAATCCGAATTGCCCGAAAAACAAGATTTTCGGTTCTGTTGATGTAAAAACTGTATCCGAATAATTCGAAATAACCCGAAATAATCTGAATATATATATATATATATATATATATATATATATATATATAAATTACATATGCATATGTATATGCGATATATATCTAATATAATATATTTGTAATTTTTCGGATATCCGATCGGACTTTGGTTTATACCTGAACTGACTCAAGAATCGAATTGGATTACACAAAAACCGTTCGGGTTTTACACATAAACCAAAGCCGAACCAAACCCAATATTTCAGGTCAGGTCAAGTCGGGTTCGGCTGTCCGAATTTTATGGCCAGCTCTAGTGAGTGGTGATATAAGAATTGGTTAACATATCGGTTTGTGAAATTAAGACAATTGGTGAGTAACCGACACACACAGGACACGAGGCTCAAACTCAAAAGGGCTGAGTTGTTGAAAAAGCTCAACCCTTGGCTTCAAGTTTGAATGACGTCACCCATACATTTATTTTCCCGTGTAGACCCCACTCTTTTCCCCAAAATCCCAAATAATTAAATCGAATAAAAGTAAAGAAAGCATTAAAACCCACCCAACCAAAACCATTAAATAACTAAGAAAACGAAACACAACAAAAAAATAAAAATAAAAAAATAAGACGAAGAAACATCAGTCACAATCACATCACCATCTCTCTTTGGGTGCAAAATCAAATCTCTGCTTAATTCACAAACCAAAAACTCAAACCTTTCTTCAATTCGCCGACACTTTCTTTTCTTCCTTCTCTCACTCTTTCCTTCCACCGCCATGGAAGGCGTCTCCTCCTTCTTCCTCCTCCTTTTGACTGCCTCCATTGCCACCGCATTACCCGATAAAATCGGGTCGGGTCAAATAAACTCCAATTCCGTCCTCGTCGCTCTCCTCGACTCTCACTACACAGAGCTAGCAGAGCTCGTAGAGAAAGCTCTTCTCCTCCAGACCTTAGAAGAAGCCGTTGGTCAACACAACATCACAATCTTCGCTCCTCGTAACGAAGCTTTAGAACGAAATCTCGACCCTGAGTTCAAATCTTTCTTGCTCCAACCCAAGAATCTCAAATCTTTACAGTCTCTCTTATTGTTCCACATTCTCCCCAAAAGATTCACTTCTCCTCAATTTTCCGCCTCGGCCGTCGTCACCCACCGTACTCTCTCCAACGACCACCTCCATTTCACCATCGGGAAAGTCAACTCTGCTGAAATTACACGTCCAGACGATTTAACCCGACCCGACGGAATCATCCACGGAATCGAACGTCTGTTAATCCCACGCTCCGTCCAAGAAGATTTCAACCGCCGTCGTAACCTCCGCTCAATCTCCGCCGTATTACCGGAAGGAGCACCGGAGGTCGACCCGAGAACCCACCGTCTCAAGAAAAAAACCGCCCTAATCCCCGCCGGAGCTCCACCAATCCTCCCGGTTTACGACGCAATGTCACCCGGTCCGTCACTAGCTCCGGCTCCGGCACCAGGACCGGGCGGGCCTCGCCACCATTTCAACGGAGAGGCTCAAGTCAAAGATTTCATCCACACTTTGCTCCATTACGGTGGATACAACGAAATGGCAGACATTCTCGTCAATCTCACTTCTTTAGCCACCGAGATGGGTCGGCTCGTGTCGGAAGGCTACGTTTTGACTGTCTTAGCTCCTAACGACGAAGCTATGGCTAAGCTGACCACAAACCAATTGAGCGAACCGGGAGCTCCAGAGCAAATTGTGTACTACCACATCATACCGGAATACCAAACCGAGGAGAGTATGTATAATTCCGTACGCCGGTTTGGGAAAATCCGGTACGATTCACTCCGGTTTCCTCATAAGGTGGAGGCTCAGGAGGCAGACGGTTCGGTTAAATTTGGTCACGGTGACGGTTCGGCTTATTTGTTCGATCCTGATATCTATACCGACGGACGGATTTCAGTTCAGGGGATTGACAGTGTTCTGTTCCCGGAGGAAGAAACTCCGGTCGAGAAGAATTCCGCCGGTCCGGTCGTCAAGAAAACCGCTAAACCAATGAGAGGTAATCGATTTTTTTAATAAATCAATGGTCCATACCTATTTGATCTTGACATTTTTTGTTTACTACTATATACCACTATTACCAACCTTTTTTTTAGTTTAAAAACATTATCACCAAGTTTTTTGCTAAAAACATTATTACAAAGTGATAAAGCTAGAATAGAATAACTTTTTATTGCTTAGGGAATTTTGTGTGTTGTGTGTGATTTTGATATATTTAATGGGAAAGATAATTGAACCATGATTATAGAAAGGTAATTCTGATTATTCATATACAGGATAATTAGATTTTCAATGAGAGCGTACTAAGTAAACAATTGAGACTTGGAAAAAGTATATACAATAGTATGATAACATATTTTTAACACTATTATATACAATAGTTTGGGCATAACTTGGATTTATAACTATTTAATCATCCACCGACGAAGAATATCCCATGTTAAGAGTGAAAATGAAAATCACAAATTGCTCTGAGCTGTGAGTCATATTGGGTGATAAAGACAAACTTGCCTTTCTCTTTTTTCTTTTCATCTCGAATTGTCATCGTTTTTTTTGTCTTCTTGTAGATATATTTATTTGAAATGTTGAACATTCGTTAGAACTTAGAATCTATCATTTTAAAGATTCTTCCTTGTTATTGTTAATTTAGTACATTGACAAAAGAAGAAAATAAACTGTTTAGAAAGAATGATTTCCAATTGATTTTATATTATGTTGCAGGTAAATTGATGGAGGTAGCATGCACACTACTGGGTTCACAATTTCTCACATGTCAATGAGATTTCAGACGTGACCAAATTAAATCCGGACATGAGAATTTTATAATGCTGTAAACATGTGATGAAAAAAAGTGAACAGAAAAAAAAAAGTAATAATGTAAATGATTATTTTTTGGGTTCGTTGAAATATGAATGCTAAATTTCTTAGCAAAAATAAAATAAAATCTTAGCAAAAAAATGAATGCTAAATTGTAATTTTAATTTTGTTTGAACCGAACTAACCAAACCAGATTGATTCGATCCATATATGAGTCTAACTAACATTGCTTTGGATTATATATCTTCTAATGGATTGGTATATGCGTAAAGGATTTTTCGATTTTCAAATCTGATTTTGTGATTTTACAAATATTTGAAACACTAAATTTCAACACTCTCCCGCGCGCAGATATTTTGTAGTATAATTTAGAAAATGATTAAATAAGTCCGAAGCTAAGCTTAACGAAACCTTCACTTTCTACAAAAGTAACTTCTGTTAAAGGATAATTATCCAATTAATATTTTATTAATTACTTGTTGAGTAAGTTGTTTTAACCGACTCTAAGACCATCTCCAATGGTAGAACCCCTCATGGGTTCTTACCAATATTTTAATTATAAATTTTAAGAACCTCTTTCTAAGAACCCCAAAAAAAGTTCTTAAATAAGAACTTTAAGAACCTTTTTTTTCAAAGTTAAGAACCTCTCTAATATTTATCATTATTTGTCATTATAAAATTTTAAGAACCTCTCCTCTAAGAACCCCCATTGGAGATGCTCTGACCGACTTATGAAGTGTATAAATACATGATCTCTTGTAAAGAAAAATTGACACAGTGAGAATAATAAGAAAGAGAAATCTTTTTCCTCCTCCTGCTATCTCACGTCTCTCCTCTCTCTTGTCTTTTACTCTCTATCTAGTAGTAACATCAAAATCTATAATAATATATATAGCATATACATATATATATATATATATAAACAATAGTTTTATAACACGTTATCAGCACGATCGTCTCACGATCCGTTTATATACCGAAAAATACGATCGTTTTCCGATCTGTTCATATACCAAAAAAAGTTAGGTTTAATTTATGTTCAATCTATTTACGTTTATATATTATTTCGAGATGATAGGCGTTGCCTTCCCCGAACCGCTATTTACGTTTATATATTGTTTCGGGATGATAGGCGCTGCCTTCCCGAACATATCGTTATGATAGGCTTTGCCTTCACGATCATGATCATATGGTAGACTATGTCTCCTCAGATCATATGGCAGGCTCCTCAGATCATATGGCAGGCTCTGCCTCCATAAAATAAATGTCCTGAAGACATTCTCAATTTTGTCTAGAATACGAAAATTTTACAGTTATTATTATCGGAGCGCGGCTCGACCGCCCATTATTAATTTATTATTTCGCAATAATTATTTATCGCACTTTATTTATTGCCAATATTATATTAGACGGCTAAGCCGCCACATATTTTTATGCTGTTAATATTTTATATTTCTATGCGGTTATATTTCTTTTAAGCCGCCACATATTTTATTTGAGATCTGGAATGGAGATTTATGTCTGGCAGACTGTGCTACAACACACATAATACTTAAAGATAAAAAGTATTTCTCCTCTCTAAATTTAAAAAATTCCGCTGGAAACGTGAATACTATATATGGGAATGCAAAGATTATTATGGGCTCTGGAAGAGCTTGTTTTTCAATGCCAAAGGGAACAAAGTTTGAAGTGCAAGATGCACTATATTCCCCTGAATCTCGTAGAAACTTAACAAGTTTCAAAGATATCCACAGAAATGGATATCATATTGAGACCATGAATAAGAATGGCATTGAATATATTTGCATCACATCACTAATTCCGGAAATGAAAATTATATTAGAGGAGCTAATAGCATTACCCTCCGGATTATATTCCACAAAGATTCATATAGTTGAATCATATGTTACAGTAAACCCAGAGTTTACTAGTACATTTAAAGTGTGGCATGAAAGACTTTGCCACTATGGTTCAGTCATGATGCGAAAAATTATAGAAAATTCTAATGGGCATCCTTTGAAAAACCAGATGATTTTTCAATCGAGTGAATTTTCATGTAATGCTTGTTCTCAAGGAAAACTCATAATTCGGCCATCACCAGCCAAAATCGGAAATGAATCTCCAGTATTCTTGGAAAGAATACATGGTGATATATGTGGGCCTATCCACCCACAATGCGGGCCATTTCGATATTTTATGATATTGATTGACGCATCTAGTAGATGGTCAAATGTGTGTCTATTGACAACACGAAATACGGCTTTCGTAAAATTCATTGCCCAAATAATCAGGTTGAAAGCGCAATTCCCTGAATACGCCATAAAGAAAGTTAGGCTTGATAACGCTGGTGAGTTCACTTCACAAGCTTTTAATAGCTATTGTATGTCAATGGAAATCGATGTTGAGCATCCGGTCCCCCATGTACATACACAAAATGGCATGGCTGAATATTTAATTAAGCGTCTGCAACTCATTGCTAGACCATTGATATTGAGAACAAAGCTCCCAATTTCTATATGGGTCATGCTATCTTGCATGATGCGTCATTGGTCCAGATAAGACCAAGCACATATAATAAATATTCCCCTTTACAATTAACATCTGGCCAGGAGACAAATGTATTCCATCTCCGTGTTTTTGGTTGTGCGGTTTATATTCATATAGCCCCACCGCAAAGAAAAAAAAATGGGGCCACAAAGGAGATTGGGTATATATGTTGGTTATACATCACCAAGTATAATTCGGTATCTTGAACCACAAACTGGTGATATGTTTACGGCTCGTTTTGCTGATTGCCATTTTAATGAAGATGAATTTCCAGCGTTAGGGGGAGGAATTAAAGAAATTCCAAAAGATCTTACATGGTGCACACCGTCTTTGTTGCACCTAGATCCCCCTACTAATCAACGCGAACTGGAAGTTCAGAAAATCGTACACTTACAAAATATGGCAAATCAATTACCAGATGCGTTCTCTGATACAAAAAGGGTGACAAAATCATATATCCCCGCTGTAAATGCTCCATCAAAAATTAATGTTCTTGAAGAACAAATTGATGGTAATAGAGCAAATGAACCGAGAGTTCAGTTGAAAAGGGGGATTGGTTCTAAAAACAAAAATCCCCGAAAAATAAATAAATTGGGAGAACCAAATGAAAAGGTTCCCGGAGAACCATAAAAAGAAAAAGTTAGAAGCTCCGGAAGAGCTAGATGCTTCTGAAAAGCTAAAAAGTTCTTAAAGAACTATATGCTCTTAAAGAGAAAAATACTCAAGAAGAGCACACGATGGAGACATGCATATACACGATGGAGAAAAATTTTCCTTGCTCGATTAGGGAATGGAAATATTCCGGATTCAGAGCCGCCTCAAGACAATATAAATAGAGGAGAAGGTTCATTCATCAACAGATACACAACTTCCGCAGAGACAGAGAATACAAGAGAAAGCTCATTACCGATCTCAAGTCTTTTGTCTTTGCCTTCTTACTTAAACTCTGTTGTAACCGCCAACTTAGATCAATAAACGAGATTCCGACTAAAAGTACTGTTTTACCCCTTTTTGTGTGATTTACGGATCAACAATTGGCGCCGTCTGTGGGGACAGATTAGAGCAGTACTTTCGGATATTGTTCGATTGAGTTCGGTGATGACCCTTCGAGCCAACACCTCCGTAGTCGACATCAACGGCACAGAAAACGATGATCAAAACCCTAGGGCTGACGAACTCAATCCAACCGACACTGAGTTACCGACAACCGGAGGAGGATCCCCTCCTTCTAGCGCCAATTGAAGGAACCAGAATTCGCACACATCGTAGATTGGCGAATTCAGTTTAGAGTTTAGGAGAATTATTTTTATTAGATTTATAGCTGTGCCTTGAAGGCTGCCTACGTACCCTTCAAATAGGGATCAAGCCAAAACGTAGTTCTTGTTACAAAGGATGTGATGGGATTTTGAGATGATTAAGAATGAGGCGATGACCTCCTTATTTATAAGTCTTGAAGTCCTTAGCTCTTCCTTTTCCTTCTTGACTTTGTATTGGCAATTATCCTTTTTCCTTGAAGCTGATAAGGATAATCTCCTTTCTTTCCGGGATTTGCCTTTATCCAAATAAAGGAAATCTTCTCTTTATTAATTAAAGGAAATTTCCCTTTAATTACGTAGATCGGTTTCGATGGGCCTTGAAGTCGATTGTTGGGCTGATTTCTATTCAAACCGGGTTAAACCGGGGGAGTGCTAAATCCCCCTCTAACAGTATATATAATAGTAAACCTGAAGTTTACTAATTGAATAAACTGGTTAAAGCCATCCCAATACTTCCAATGATATATAAGATCATTGAGAATACATGTTGAAAAACTAGAAGCTTTTTCAACTATTGCATGTCATCAAGAAAACATTAAAAATGAAGCCATCGTGAAAAGTATCCATGGATGAATCACCAATTTTTTTGTTTGAAGCTCATTGGATATAATCGTTTGGTTTCTTTAAACAATCTCCCAAATCATACCCCGAGTATAACCGATATAAACTGAAAATCGGTCAAAGATGAATGGAAAAGAAAACCATCATCTTGAAAAGGGGGTATTAAGAATCCTACATCAAAAATATTTGATGCATAATACCTGACCCAAATGGGTTAAAAGGATATGTTGTTGGTCATTGAATGTGATTCAATTCGAGATGGATGGACCTGAAAAGTGTCATCATCTCGAGGGGGAGAATTAAAGAATCCCAAATCGACAAGTAAGTTGATAATTTTGGTGATGCATCCCAAAGTTATCACTTATTGTGTTTCGATCAAGATAAAGTAGAACATACATAAGATTATGTTCACATTCAAGATGAGCCTAATGAATCATTTATAATGCGAATCCAAGGGATTTCAAAACCAATTATGGTGATATATGATCTCCATGTTTTGGCATAGAGCATGCAGTTTTGCATGCATTAATTAGTTGATGGATGAGATTTCATGAATTGAATTATTATTAGGATCCTCATGAATATGAACCTGAAGCTCATAATGAGTTAAAAAGAAAATCTCATATCTCAACTGAGCTCCGCTGAAAAATAGATGTCCCTGAAGGGCGATCTATGTAAGTCTATGACACGTAAGAAATGTGATAGACTACTTGGGTTCCAAATATAAAATCCTCATAAAACAAAAGGAGCAAATATATGGTTGTTGCAAAGAGGATTAATCTCTTAAAGAGATCGTTGATATGGTTAATAATATTATCAGGTACCTGAATGAAATCATTGATAATGATAAAGAAATCTCGATTAACCATGTTATTACGAGAAAATATGGAACCAAAGATAAAAATAACTGTCGACAGTATAAACAAGATGTCGCGCGATATAAATAATACAAATGAGGATCATGAATCTACCTCTATGGATGAGTGTAGAATGAAATTTTTTGGCCAAAAAGTAAAATAGGCAATCAAGTCTATATTAAGTTCTTTTTAAGAAAGAGAACATTTTGGACCAAAAGTCCAAATATCAAAGGAGTATGTATTTGTCCAAAAAGAGGAATGGACAAAATGTCTTGTATTGCGACTCTATGTGAAAAATGCTTGAAGGATTTAATCCATGATGGATTTAACCTCTAGAGGATTTAATCCCTGAATGATTAATAATATCATAATTATGTTCCCAGGAACACTACTCAACCGAATTAAAGAATGATGATCATCAAAACTCTTGAAGAGTTATCGCGAGTAGTAAAATACAATGGGATTAAAGAGTTTGGAAATATATTTGTGAAAAGGTTCCAAAAGGACCATATAGAGAAAAATGTCCCGAAGACATTTGTAAAAAGGTTTCAGAAGAAACCATATAAAGAAAAATGTCAAGAAGACATATATGAAAATGTTCAAAGAGAACAACATAAAGAGATTCATCCAGAAGATGAACATGATACAGAAAAATATGAGATTTTCCATTAACTATGCCCAAGACGAAAATTATGGGATAGATATGAAATAGAAGATAATGATGGAATTTTCTCATTCTCTGTATCTGATTTAAGTGGTTTTCACACAGTCAATTAATAACTAAAGTGCACACTACTGCAATCATAACAGTATATCGATGAGTACTTTATGATCGAATACACAGAGACCAAGTGTAACGCTACGAGAATGCAGAAGGAAAGTAAAGATAATACGAACGATGGTTGTTTGTGGTTTTATGAGTCAACTAAAACTAAAATTGAGAATGCGAATAAAACGATGTAAGTTTGATGGAGGGAAACGCTAGGCCCTTAGGTAATTCGCAGGAAAGCCATATTCACTAAACAGACTATCGATTAGGGAGATGATTAAGAACCGTTCTTGAACTCAAACATGAATGTCTAGCTAGCCCACTGTCGTGGTATTACCTACTTTGCCTAATAACCTAAGAATCTAAACTGTTGTTTGACCTTAGTGTTCTAGGCAAGCATTAATGTTCAGGTTTGATAAGTTCACAAATTACCTTAGCATCAGCTTTCGTTGGCTAAGGACAATTTGCTCATCTATGTTCTTTCAGGAAATCTAAAGCACTTTTGATGAATTGATTAATCCTAAGATCATAAACTAGGTGATCAATCTAGTCTAAGCCTTAAATTCAACAATAGATGAAGAACTCTATGTAATTCCCTAATCTAACAGATCTGTTTCAGTGATTCATGGAGAATCCCTTGAAACCCTAAAAACCTAACAGGGAGATTACTCAGACATGGAAACAAAGAAAACACAGAGAGATGAAAAGGAATTCATAATCAAATAGAAATAAAATCCAAAAGGGTTCAGAAATCTTCTCTGGTATGAAGTTGAGATTCGTCTCCCTCAAATCTCCCAAGAACAAACACAGAAGTTCTCTGATGAATAAAATAAAGCTTTGCCTAAACAATGGCTGCAAAATAGCATAAATAACCCTAAAAACGTTTTTCCTAAGTCCTGGGCGAAACCGGTTCAGAATAAGTGAAAACCGAAATTTTCTTTTATTTTTCGCATCACTAAACCGGTCGGTTTATGTTGGACCGTCTTCACGAAAACTAGCGTAACTTTTGATCGCACCGTTGGAATGACCTCAAACCACTTCCAAATGAAAGCTTATCCATTGCTCTATCTTGTATCAAAATTTGAGCTCGATGCATCGGTGGTAAGTCCTTCAACGAATGCCAAACTTCTGACGTCTCTGCATGATTATGCATCTTCATATGCTCATTTTCACCCAAAACGGTTCATTTTCTCACAAAGTCACCTAAAACCTGAAAAGACTCGATAAAGAATTAAAATACTCTTAAAGAGACACTTTGACTCAATAAAAGACACAAAAACAAATGTTAGAAACCGGTAAAAACACAGTTTATCAGTATCCAAAGAAATTGATCATGAAAATGATGATCAAGACCCAGAGTCAGTGTAAGAATGCCAGAAAATGCATGACTGGGAGAAATGGCAAATGGCCATGAGAAATGTAATGAAGTGCGTGGCTGCACTCTTTTTCACTTGCTATGGTTTTTGTCCCACCGGATTTTTCCATAATAAGGTTTTTAACGTGGCAACAAGGAACACGCAAAAGATAGAAATCTAAAGAGGAACACGCAAAAGATAGAAATCTAAAGAGGAACACTTCTAGGAGGAGAAGTATGATGGTGTGCGTGGATGTACTCTTTTTCCCTTACCATGGTTTTTGTCCCATTGGATTTTTTCCAGGATAAGGTTTTTAACGAGACATCAAAGACCACGCAAAAAGATAGACATCCAAGAGACCAAAGGAGAGTGTTATAATTTCAATGATGTAAAGGTCAAGACTCATTTATCTGAGGGAGAGTCTGCGTCATCTACGGAATTTATGAAGAGAATGTTATATCCATTATTCCAGGGGGAGATTGGGTCTCTGTACTCTTTTTCCTTTGTCATGATTTTTATTCCATTGGGTTTTTCCATAATAAAGTTTTTAACGAGTTAGTACGTAATACATTAACAGTGATGAATAATTTAGGGGAGTATTAAAGGGTAATTATCCAATTAATATTTTATTAATTACTTGTTGAGTAAGTTGTTTTAACCGACTCTTACTGACCGACTTATGAAGTGTATAAATATATGATCTCTTGTAAAGAAAAATTGACACAGTAAGAATAATAAAAAAGAGAAATTTTTTTCCTCCTCCTCCTATCTCACGTCTCTCCTCTCTCTTATCTTTTACTCTCTATCTAGTAGTAACATCAAAATCTATAATAATATATATAGCATATACACATATATATATAAACAATAGTTTTATAACAACGTCTTATTTTGTGTTTGTAATCGTACTAGAAGATCAAACATTTGTCAGTAATTTTTCCGATAATTTATTTCAGTCGATCAGGCACGTTTAACCAGGATTAAGAGTCCAAGGGTGCCAGCTGTCAACTCGTGATAGGTTGCATGACCATATGAAAATATTAATTAAGTCCTAACCATCCGCATCGGTGATGCTGTCTCACAAAAAAAAAATTAATTTTTTTTTAATTAAATTAAATAAAACGAATGATGAGTTGGCAATGTCTCAGCGTATCTCAGACGAAACACAAATTTCGTAAGAAATTTTTTTTTATTTTTTTTAATAATTGTTTAATGGGAAGACATTCCTGTTTAATGGGAAGACATCCCGATGAAGATAGCTAAGCTTGCACGGTTGAATTAGGTGTCTGTTGGTGAGGAAGTTAATACTACTGACAACAATGTTTTAGATGGCAATATGTTTTTTTTTTGTGGTAAACATGTTAAGATTTATTATCGCTTTTCAATTTTTGACATAATTACAGAGAAAACAAGAAGCGAAAATATCGGAAAACCTAAAATTACAACTAACTATGACTAGAAACTCCTACCAAAGAACGAAAATAAACAACGGAAACAAACAAAGTGAAGAGACAACAAACAACAAGCTTCAAAGAAACACTCTGACCAATCCGAAAGACACTGCAAGCCTGCGAGACTTGCAAACAGAATTGCCACGAGCCAGTGAACCAAAGCCACCCTCAAACCTTAGCTCGATGAAGCTTACAGTTTCCCCGAAGACACACACCCGCAAGAAACCTGTTCGATCCAAAAGATACGGAAACTAATGAGACTTGTAGTTGGAGTTGCCACGAACGTCTGTGATCCGAGAAAACGCCCTCAATACTTAGATCGACGGAGCCTACAGCTTCCCCGAGGACACACACCCAAAAGAAACCTGCAAAAAACAGCCAAACACGGAAATCCAAGCCCGAGCGAAGCCAAAATGACATCACACAAACAACAACCACTTGTCGCCACCACCTACAACGCCTCGCCAACTACCACCGCAGATTTTGTTCTGGCAAAAGCTCCTAGCCGGGAAACAGAAACACAAACCGGAGGCGACAAGAGGAGCCACCACGGAGGACAAGACCGGGGAATGAACTGGACCGGAGAAGCTCTGAACCACCCCAAACCGTGGAAGGCTTCACCGCCGAGGGGTCTTAGAAGATAACGCAGAGCCGCCGAGCGAAACCCACCTCAACCAAGACACCAGAAATAGCTTACCGACCACCTGACGCCGCTAATACGAACCAAACCGAGAGCCAACGGAACTCACATCTCCGGGCACGCAAATGAAAAGAGGAAATCCTAGATCTAAATTGAAGCTACCAGAGTCACATACTCACAGACCCCGAAATGCAACGCCGAGGAGATCCAACAGAACCCTAAACCCACACGCGCCGCGAAGGACAGTCCAAAGAAACGAATCCTAAGCCGAGCCTAAACCGAAAGAACAATCGAGGGAGATGCCACACACCAACCCCAGAACGAACCACCGCACAAGGCCTCCAGAGACCACACCGCGGAAAACTCCCGAGAAGATTCACCAGTCTCTCCACCGAAAAAACGAGCAAAGGGGGGAGAGGAAGCCGCAAACAGAGAAAGAAAGAGAGGGGAGGCATGTCCCGGTTGCGGCGAGGAGCGCCGACCACCGGGAAAGCGACGAATCCGATAGCAAGAGTTTCGGTGACGGTAGATCTAGAGGAGAGAAAAGAAAAATGAGTTAGGGCGAACTCCAGATGGCAATATGTTGTCTCTATGAACATATATATATATATATATATATGTTTGGTGTTGTGACTCGTGTGTGATTAACCTCGAGACCCCATGTACAAGCTTTGGTGTGCTTGATATGGTCATTTCTCACATTTTCTATCTAAAAAAAAAATGTGAGAGTTAAGCGACGAATTATTGTTGTTGACATGCTACTTTATTTGAGGATAATTTCTAATTCACAAGAAGAGAGTCTACCGAAAATGTATTAATCTCAACAAGTTCATAAGAAAGAATCAAAGCTGATCCAATCACAATATATTGAGAGTAGATAAATTTATAGAGACTGAAGATTATTTGTAGACAATTTTATTTTTGGCGTTCGCCATAGTTTCATCTTCTCCTAGACACACGTATGGCTGTCAATACGAGTGTTTATCCGCGGGTCTTGCGGGTTTTTACCCGTTGCGGAGCGGATGTGAGTCGAGAATTTTTAAAATACCAAAAAGCGGGGCGGGTGTGGGTTGGTATTTTTTTTCTGCGGGTCTCGCGGATTACCCGCGATTAAAAAAAAAAAATTTATTTACTAAATATTATTAAAATTTTGAAATATTTTGTAATATATGTATATATATATATATATATATATATTTTTAACTGATTTGTTTTGTAATATATATAAATTAATTAATTATTTTGTTTATTTTTTCAGAAAATTGTGTATTTATGTTTTTTTTCATGTGAAATTTATTTTATTAAATTTATTTTATTAAATATCTTTTTTTACTAATTTTTTATTTATTTAAATATTTGCGGATTATCCGCGGGTATCCGCGGGTTCAAGTGGGACGGGTGCGGGTCGAACAATTTTTGTTAATAAGTCAAGCGGGGCGGGTCGATGCGGGTCAGAAAATACATGTAACCCGCACGGGGCGGGTTGCACCCGTTTGACAGCTCTAGACACAGGTGCCGAGGCAGCCGCAAATCGGATACAACATGGCTTTCTCCCACCGGAGATCGACATCAATCCTACTCTCCTCCTGACCGGCGCTGACTCATCCTTCTCGGGTCAAACTAGATCTCCCGAAGAACTGTTCTAAGTTTTCCGTCGGCCGCCCCTGTCACCGGGGAAACCTCCACCGGACGGGTGCCCTACTTCCGGTCTCTTTTCTGTTTTGCTTTGCCATGGATTCCGGCGATAAGTTTTCTGGTTCAGTTCTCAACCTCCGTTGGCTCCAGGGGAGAATCTCTTTGTCTCACGAGGCTTTTTCTCACCGTCGGGTGATGCGAGACCCTTCAAACATCATCTACCCTTTAAGAGCCGCCAGACCCACCGGATCCACCGGATACAAGCCGTTCTCCGGCCAAATGCTTAGCTTTCAATCACCCCATGTTCTGCTTTGTGCTCCGCCGCGGGAAAGAGCTTCAGCGGCAAAATTTCAAAGAAGAATTTACCTTCCTCCCACCGCATCTGAGTTCGGCTCCGTCGGCAAGGATATCATCTCCGTCGACCCCCGACAACCCTGAGACCAACCGTCACTTCTTCTCCCATCCGTTGAATCTGACGCAAATCTCTGCCGTCGCGTTCCCCACGCCATCCCTTCTCCATGTCGCTGGTGAAGATCAAGTGGGCCTGATATTGGGCGTAGTCCCTTTGTCTTCATTTCTTAGAGCAAATTCGAAAATATTTGACTTCGAGGGTCCATTCTGCTCAACTTCCTCCCTTTGGGAGAGATCAACTTCATCAACTTCCTCTCTTTGGGAGAGATCATTTCCATTTTCCTCTTCTTTCAGAGAGAGAATCTTTTCACTATTCTCTCTCTCTATGAGAGTTAATTTTTCTTCGGTGTTAAAGCTGAGGAAACACTTTCAATTCTTAACTGTATTGTTATCTTGTGTAGCGGTCTTTACGGGACGAGAAGATACAACGGGTTTCGTTTCAACGAGATTCTGAGGTGTGAATTGTCTTTCAAAGTCACAAGCTAAGGTGACGAACTTTCAACTTTCCGGCTTTGCCGTGAATGGTTTGCCGACGCATCCGAACCTTTTGGATTCGATGTCGTCTCTATCGACGCATTCGAGCTTTGGCTTCAATTCGCTGTCAACCTTCTATGAAGATCTATCTGCTTTAACTTCTATTGAATTTATGTTTTGTTATAGTTATCAAAGAGGATGAATAATTCCTTCATTTGTGTGTATTTTAGATGAATAAATTAATGGAATCAAGATTTGCACAAAAAAAAAAAAGATAAATTTATAGAGAAACATACGATATTTAAAAGTGAAATGAGCTATGCTATTTTTGATCCAATGATGCTATTTTTGATCCAATGATGCTATTTTTGATCCAATGCTATTTCATTTCATGGTAAATTACAAAGTCACAAAAATTGTGATTTTTTTTTTTTGTTTGTTTTGGAACAGTCTAATATTACGTAGATGTTATTTAAATTTGATTTCCTATAAAATATAGCTTATCCATTTTCTTTCTCCTCCAAAAATCCCACAAATGTCGTCAGCTTATTGTCCCTGCGCCGTGGCGGTATCCACCACCGCTTCCTCCGCCGCTACCTTTAATCCGTTATTCTCCCTCCGCTCCGATTTCCGACTCTTCTATCGCTTTGCACCCAAGCCTTTCAAACTCGTTGCCAATTGCCCTAACTCGCTACTCCTCCATTCGAACATCCGTCGCCACCGCTTCTTCTGCGCCGCCGAAGACGAAATCCCGGCGTCAGAAGAAGAAGACGAAGTGGAAGAATACGAAGAGGAAGAAGGAGAAGAAGAAGAAGACGCAGATGAAAAACCGACGGCGCAAGCGAGTGGTGAGGAAGGGAGGCTGTACGTTGGGAATTTGCCTTACACAATCACTTCTTCTGAGCTCTCCAAACTTTTTGGAGAAGCTGGAAATGTCGTCGATGTTCAGGTTCATATCAAAATTGTCAATATCAGCTAGATTCAAGAATCTCAATTTGAAGCAAATACTAGCTAATGTCTAATTGTTCTTTGTTGCAGATTGTTTATGATAAAGTCACTGACAGAAGCAGAGGATTTGGATTCGTAACCATGGGAAGCATTGAAGAAGCCAAGGAGGCGATTCAGATGTTTAACAGCTCTGTAAGTTCCATTATTGTGTGATCAAAGATGAATGGAATGTTTCTGATATGTTTGATTTGTAGCAAATTGGTGGTCGAACAGTGAAAGTAAACTTCCCGGAGGTGCCGAGAGGCGGAGAGAGAGAAGTAATGAGAACCAAAATCCGTGATAATAACCGGAGTTACGTAGACAGCCCTCACAAGATCTATGCAGGAAACCTTGGTTGGAGTCTAACCTCACAAGGTCTAAAAGATGCATTTGCATATCAACCTGGCGTGCTTGGTGCTAAAGTCATCTATGAAAGAAACAGTGGGAGGTCTAGGGGGTTTGGTTTCATCTCTTTCGAGTCAGCAGAAGATGTTCAGTCTGCTCTTAATGCCATGAATGGCGTGGTAATGCTTTTCCCTCTTCTAGGAGATAGATCTGTTTGGTTTGGTGATTTAGGTTTGAGACTCAATTGCTTTTCGGTTTCGGTTTGGTTCTTAGGAAGTTGAAGGACGAGCGCTGAGGCTAAATTTGGCTTCGGAGAGAGCCACCAAGCCGCCTTCTTCTGTAGCAGAAGGAGAGACTAAAGAGAGCAGTCTTGAGAGCAGTGAGGTGCTTTCGAACGTTAGCACATGAAGCAGCAAAGGCACTATAGATTCCGGAAAATGAAGTTTTTTTTACTATTTTTTGTAGCTAAGTTGTTGTTTTTTACTGAGGCTAAAGAAGAAGATGATATATGAGATAGAGAACAGGAGACTGTTTGTTCCTCGGAAATGTTTATTCCATAAATGGTCCAAATAAATGCAGATTTTTGTCATGGCTTCTGCTAGTCGGTCTCGTGGTGACCGGAAAGCAGAGCATCTGCAGCAGAATCCAAGTCCTGAGGGAAGAAGACCCTACACATATGTAAACAATCCATCCGGTCACATAAGAACAGTTCTTCAATGCTTTTCTCTGTGGCTGATTTCGAAATTATGAAAAACCGAAATGGAGAGAGAGAACATGCCTGCACGTGTTGTGGTACAAGGTTGAGCTAAGTTGATTTATATCGGCAAGTCCTTTACAGCCAGCCACCGCCTCAAGAACTTGTCTGGAGATGAAAAGGAATGCCTTAGAGTTGTTCTTAGAGAATATATATATATGGATTTGACAAGGGTTTAATCTCGAAGCTACACTCACCGAACTAAACAAGGCTCGTTACGGCCTTTGACAAGGGATTCTTGATCATACTTCTCCTTTTTCTTGGAAGGCCAAGTCGACTTCACAAACTTTATTCCAGCGTGTGTGTTTTTGATCTCACAATATGGAGAGTCAGTTTCGATCATCATCCTCTCTACCGGTATCCCCTTCATTACATCAAGATTCTCAGCTGTTTTCAACGAGCAGCCATTCACACCTAACAATAGAATCATATGAGCAATACAAGTACGCCAAGGAGAGCCAAAGCCTAAAGGCATAGTCCTTATCGATAATAGAAATCTAGTGGAAGCCTTTACCAATGTACATTTTATCGAAAGAAAGAAGCTTATCGCGGTCCAAGGCACTACCGGTAAATGAATGAGCTACTCCTCCAGTGAACCTGAGAGTGGACTATGGAGTATGAATTAAGATGACTCAAAAAAGGCAATCTGTGTAAACCCAACTCGAGAAAACATTAGCGTACAAGTTCACCTATTCTTGTTTCTTTCAACAATTTCACAGAAATCCGCAGCAGCTGCTCGCATATGTAGGAACATAGGCAACTTTGTAGCATATGCTAGTTCGAATTGCTTCTCAAAATACCTTGCTCATGGAAGATTAACATATACGATATTGTAAGTAGAGAAAGAAAGAAAAGCAACAAATCAAACATGCGAAAGATCCAACTTTTATGATCAAACTTACTTCTTCTGGATATCAGCCGGGCAGAACTGAAGCCTATCATAATCCAATCCACATTCACCAATTGCTACCACCTAAAAATTAATCATAAATGAGAAGAGTGTTCCGTGAACGATTTTGATTGAGATCAACACGAAAGCGATATGAAACCTTAATCAATTCCAAGTATCTATTAGATGAGAAGACATAGCACCTTTCCTTTCTGCATCCCTTCTTTGGCTAATGCAAAAAGATCCTGGTAATGCTTCTCTGGATCGCCGCTCTCTTCAAACTCCTGATGGAAAAACAGAAGATGACATTAAAGAACAATCCAAGCAGATGATTAGAACTTTGAGAATTCTAAAAGAGACGTTAAGGGACGAAGAAACTGACACTGCATCTAGTTGGATGAACCCCAACCGTACAAAACAGCCTGCCTGCAAGTGTAAATCCACAGTAAAAAAAACTGAAACTTTCTGGGAAATAGATGAGTAAGACAATAAACAGAAGAATGAAAAAAACAAACCATCAGTTTCTGCAATTGCAAGAGCTTCTCTTGATTCTTCCAATGACCCACCAGTTACCTGTTCAAGAAAATTGGAATTTGAATCACCCAGATTCAACTACTTCTTATCATTTATATATAAAAAGAAAAAACTAATCGATAAGAGTGACTCAACTATGATTCTATCGACTCCGGCAGACCAAGCTCGGTTCAAGACGGTGGCGATGTCGGGGAGATGACAGTTCTTTCCATGGTAAATCCCCTTGAACATCCCATCTGTTTTAATTTCGACAATTATCATGTGCTCAGAACATAATTTGATCAGAGAAAGACATGTTCACGAAGTGTTTGCCGAAATGCCTGAACTAACCTGTGAAGTTAACGGCAATGTCTGATCTTACACAAACACATCAGAAGAAAAACAGAACAGATAAGTTACACATAATCTCGTTGTACATTAGAAAAAAAAAAGAGAATCAATCGAAAGATTCCCGAATTCGACTTGCCTATCATCCTCAACGATGCCATTGTGAAAGAAAACAGAGAGAATGGTTATGGCACAACCCAACAAAAATACTCTTTTCTTCTCTCCCAATGGGATTTTGTATTACTAATGGGGCTATTCCACGGCCCATTAACTATCTTTCTTTCTGCTTAATTCATTATACTGAATTTCGCTTATTTTAGGGATCAAAGATGTGATTTTCTTTTGCAAACACAGATCAAAATGCAATTCATGGTTATATTTCAATGAAATTATTTCATATGTGCTGATATATACACAAGGACTTGAACCAATCAAAACATTACAATTAAAAGAAAATGCCATGCATAGATAGAACTTCAAAAGAAAAGGAAAAAGATTTAACGAAGTAGCCGCCGGGTCTGAGTTGTAGGTGGCGGTGGCGGTGGCTGAGCTTGCACCGGAGTGGCTTGACGGTTTGAACTTCCTCCACCCCCACCATTATTTTCCCAAGGCTTAACCGTAAACAAGACAACTAAGACCACAATAATGATCAATAGCGAAATGGCGTAGCAAGTCCACTTGCGCGTGTTCTTCTGATAGAACCGCGCCTTAACGAGCCGGTCCGCACCGGAGCGGACAAGCGAGTTGGCTCGTTTGACGTTGCCTTCAATGTCGTCAAGCTGTTCACCCTGGTGCTCGACCAACACGGCCATGTCAAGAAACACCTGATGCAGCTCGTTCAAGCTCTTCTCAATGTCTTTCACTGCGTCGTGTCTCTCTTGTATCTCGTTTATGGTGTCCAAAACCCTACCTCGACCTTGTTCTTGTATAGCTTTCTGCAAAAATGTTTCGCTTTCTCCTGCAATATTTGTTATCTCATCAATAATCATCGCAATTCTACACTAAACCTCTAAAATTATAAAATAAATCGGAGGAAATAAATGCCTGTGGAGATTAAGCGATCGACTGTATCTTCGTCGGGATTTTCGCCGGTGACGGTGAAGTACCTTCGCTGAATGGTCTCTCTGTACTCCGTCGAGATCGTCTCTCTCACTCGATTGAAATTATCCATCGCGTCCTTAAGCTTCTTCCTCAACCCGTTGACCACCGACGACCTTTGCCGGTCCGACGATGAACCCGGTCCGCTTTCCGGTAAACTCCGGTTCACTTCATTGGACCGATCCAGCGCCTCGAGGTTTCCTTTCACGCGTTTCGCAGTCTTAAGCGCCGCCGAGACATCGGCGTCCATCTTTGCCTTCAGTTCCTTAACCGCCTTAGCGTTATGAAGCGTCTTGCTCTTCTCGTGGCTCGATCGGAGGCTGTGACAGAGGCGATCGAGCTCTTTTAGGTCTCCGTTCACCTCCTCCACATCAAGGTAAAACTTGTCGAGGTTGTTACCACCGCGGCAGCTTCCGCCGGAGCACTTTGCCTTTGGCATCTCGATGCTGTGCGAGTGCGGCGGCGATGAATCGTCCGCGGCGGAGCGGTTGAAAGAGCGGGAGAGAAGATCGTTCATGGCTGATTGGCGTGAAATTTTCTACTCAACGGAAGATACGAGAAATCTTCGTTTTGAAAATTCAAAGGAATTTGAAAAAAAAAACAAATCTTTGATTCCTCAAAACTGTGTGTTTGTTATTACCTGAATTTATAATTGATTTATCGGACGTGTGAAGATGAAAAGTCCGATTAAAACGCGGTTTTGAAATCGAAAGCGCTGCCTTTGTCAATTAAGTTTACCTAACCGAGTTTTCTTAGGAGTTAACCGAAACACGTCTTTCAACTAAACCATTATGTTGGGTTAACCAAACCATGTGTGCCGAATCGGTCAAATTTCATGAACTTGTACAATACTAGTCTCTCACAATCAAACTTCATTTTTTTTTGTGTGTGTGATTTCTTGGTGGGTTTGATTGTCTGAACCGGTTGGTTTGACTAACTAAATCGAAAAGCTGAATGGAAACTTGGCCAGAATTTCCAGGAAAAGTGGATAAGGCGATGAATGTGATGTAAAGTGGAATTATTATTAGCCGCCGGAGAAATTAAGAAGGAAGTTTGAATTCGTCGCTGTCCTTTTCACACCATATAAACCAAATTCTTATCTAGCTTTTGTTGGAGGTGGGCCTAGCACCCCCAATTAGTTAGGCCCATCTTAGGAAAGGCCGTTCTTCGGTACGGTCACCGGACTTAATGTCACCGACCTGCAAGACCGCTCTTCAGCTCGGTAGCCGACCTGAAAGCAACGTACCCCGGGCCCGCGCTGATGCCCCGCCAGAGCAGGGAGTGTCAGAAGAATAGGCGCGTGGGAGTTGGTAAGGCAGTACCCTACCCGCGCAGGGATGTGCCTTCGACCCGACGTCCCACCAACCCTACAGAGCTGACAAGGGCAGGAAGGAGCAGGTGGAGCAGAGTTGGTAAAACAGTGCACTGCTCTGCAACACGCCACGCCGAGCTCATCATGACCTCTCTCCTCGAAAGCCGGGACACGCCTCCTAGGCCACCTTACCCGCGAAAGAGGCCACAGACGACACGTGGCCCGAGATCCCGGGGAGCAGGAAGCCGACCCCGACTATATATACCCCTCATATGTCATTAATGAAGAGGACTTTTTGGATTTGGGCCATTTCCGACCTATAACTAGCTACCCGACCTCTCTCTTTCTCTTTGTAACAAGGCAACACTTTAGAACGCCGAACTGGACGTCCTTCGGAACCAGTTCGTAATTCTAAAGCGTTTACTTCTCTCCCATCAATAAAACGAAACACGGCCCCCGGCCTACTCATATTTCTCCCGACCTGTCTTAAATGTGGTTAAACTGCTCTATTAACGAAAATCTCACCTCCCATCTCCTAATCATTCTTTAAACTCACTTAGTGATCCCCGGGATCAACAATTGGCGCTAGAAGGAGGGCGAGTTTAGAGATTCTTCTATACGCAAGGAGCAGTTCAACCACCACCGCAACCGCAGCAACGATGGCAATTCCGCCCCCAAGAGTGTTGTCAGACCACGAGACCCCGGCCCAAACAACGGCCCAGGCCCCGACAACGGCCCCGCAAACGACTCCAGCGACGGCGACCATCCCGTCGTCGGCCCAAGCAGCTGCCAACCAGACGACTCCTCGAGAGCAGTTCTTCAGGGCCCCGCCCCCGGCTTCGGCATCTGCTCATCCCGACGGCTCCGCCGCTCACAACGCGCCCCGGGCACCGGAGGATCAGCCCACGCTGTCCGCCGTGATGCAAACCCTGCTCGCCCGAATAGACGAGCTGACGCGAGCCACCGACCAACGGTTCGCCACGCTAGGGGCCTCCCGTGACCGGTCGGACAACGCCGGGTCCCCCGACGTCCATCCCAGAGAACCGGTCTCTCGGGAAGAAACCCCCCGCTTCCGGACAAGCCGACCGAGCGACGCGCCGTCTGGATCCGAAGGGCCGGACGGACGTTTCGTCACGGCCGTAGGAAGCCACCCGGGCGACGAGGCCCACCATTTCCGATCCAGCGCGGAGCGCTCAAGAGACGCGGAGTTCGAGGCTATGAAGGAGACCATCCGTGCGATGTCCTCCAAAATCCACCAAGCCACCAGCGCGGCCCCGGAAATCGATCGCGTCCTCAGGGAGACGCAGAACACGCCGTTCACCCGCCGGATCGCCTCCGTCCCACTCCAGCACCTCGGAAAGCTCAAGCTACAGCCCTACGCGGGCACCACCGACCCGGCCCAGTATCTTACGGCGTTCACCATCGCCATGGGCCGCGCCCACTTCTCACCAGACGAGCGCGAAGCCGCTCACTGCCAGCTTTTCGTAGAGAACCTCACCGGCCCGGCCCTCACGTGGTTCTCTCGGCTAAAGACGCACTCCATCGACAGCTTCAGGGACCTGTCGACCACCTTCCTCGAGCACTACTCCATCTACATCCGGCAGTCCGCATCCAGCGCGGACCTCTGGGCAATGAACCAAGGAGCGAAGGAGTCGCTCAGGTCCTTCATAGAGCGCTTCAAGGCCACGGCCTCCCAAAGCAACGTGACCGACGAGTCAGCGCTCCCCGCTCTGAGAAAAGGACTGCGGGCCGATTCGGCCTTCAAGGACGATATGAAGCTCAACAGGCCGCGCTCGCTGGAAGACGCCTTGCACCGCGCTGGACTCTTCGTCGAGCTCGAGGAAGAGAAGGCGGCTGAATCAAGAAACAGTGCCTCTCACAAGGCCCCGGCCCCAAAGGAGCGGCCCCAGGAAAGGTATCAGGAGCCTCGTCAACATTACGACGACGAGTACCAGCGCAGCAAGGCAAAACAGGCCGCCGCATTCCTTGTCAACGGACCGCCCTCCGGCCTCCGTCTGCACGATCCCGTACTTCCCCCCGACCCCGCGCCAGGGTTGCCTTGGAACAAGTACGTACGGGATCCCCGCCAGCAAGATCGGCGTCCCGACGAGCCGAGCGATAGGGAACCCCGACCAGAGGAGCCTTACGACAGGACGGCCTTCTGCGACTTCCACCGGCGAAAGGGGCACCCGACCTCGCACTGCCGCGCGCTCCAAGAGGTCCTGCTGAAACAATTTCAGCGGGGAGAAATCAGCGTCCCAGAGCGGCTGCGACCGCATGCTCGGGACGGCGATCACGATCAACCCCGCGACAACCAAGGTCGCGAGGATAACCGGGCTAGGCCCTACCACCGCGCCCAGAACGACGACCGGCGGCGACGATCTCCCTCGCGAGACCGGGAAACAGGCAGATCGCCTCCCCCGGCCCGCACTCTGATAGGGATGATCATGGGAGGCCTCCTCTCGTGTAACGACTCGGTGCGGTCCATCAAGCGTCACGAGAGGAGGACCGACGCGTCCCTGAAATGGCACTCCGGGCCGGAGATCGACGCCCAGGACACGAGCAAGAGGGGGATATGTTTCACTGAGGCCGATGCGGCCGGGGTCCACCAGCCCCACAACGACCCCCTCGTCGTACAGGTCCGCGTAGCCGACTGCGACGTTAACCGAGTCCTAGTCGATACGGGCAGCTCGGTCGACCTCATCTTCAAGGATACCCTCGCCAGGATGAACCTGAACGGGGTCGAGATCAAGCCGCACTCCATCCCGCTAACCGGCTTCGCCGGGGACACCGTCAACGGAATCGGCACCATCGAATTGCCGGTCTACGTAGGTCGGGTGACGAAAATCGTCAAGTTCGTGGTCTTCGACACCACCCCGATCTACAACATCATCCTTGGAACCCCCTGGCTGCACTCGATGAAGGCGGTCACGTCGACGTACCATCAGTGCCTCAAGTTCCCCAACCAGGCCGGCACGTACACTCTAAGGAGTAACCAGAGGGTCTCCCGCGCCTGCTTCGCCATCGAGCACAAGCTGCGCCGCGCCGCGCCGGCCTGCTTGGCCATCAATGCGCTTCAGCCCGGCGAGCTCGGCGCCCAGGACCTCCCCGGGCGGGACCTTGTCACCCAGGTCAACATCGACCCACGTGACCCCGCCCGCTGCGTCGGCATCGGTACCGACCTCGACGAGAGCATCAAGCAAGAGCTGGTCGAGTTCCTAGGGCAGAACGTCTCCACCTTCGCCTGGTCGACTGGCGACATACCCGGCATTGACCCGAACACGTGCAGCCACGAGCTCAACGTGGATCCAACCTGCAGGCCGGTCAAGCAGAAGCGGAGGAAGCTTGGCCCGGAGCGCGCCCAAGCGGTCAATGATGAGGTAGAAAGGCTCACCGCGGCCGGCTCGATCACCGAGGTGAGATACCCGGACTGGTTAGCCAACCCAGTGGTAGTCAAGAAGAAGAGCGGAAAATGGAGGGTCTGCGTGGATTTCACCGACCTCAATAAGGCATGCCCTAAGGACAGCTTCCCCCTCCCCCGAATCGACCAGGTCGTCGAAGCCACCGCGGGAAACGAGCTACTCTCCTTCATGGATGCCTTCTCAGGGTATAACCAAATCCCCATGCACCCCGATGATCAGGAGAAGACCGCGTTCATCACGGACCGAGGCATTTACTGCTACAAGGTAATGCCCTTCGGACTAAAAAACGCCGGGGCCACCTACCAACGGCTCGTCAACCGGATGTTCGCCGACCAAATAGGCCGCACTATGGAGGTATACATAGATGACATGCTGGTGAAGTCTCTGGTGGCAACCGACCACGTCACTCACCTCCGGTCCTGCTTCCGAACGCTGAACGAATACAACATGAAGCTGAACCCGGCCAAGTGTTCCTTCGGCGTCACATCGGGCGAATTCCTCGGATACATCATCACCCAGCGCGGGATCGAGGCCGACCCCAAGCAGATCCGAGCTATCATCGAGCTCAAATCCCCGGAGAGCACGCGTCAAGTACAGCGACTCACCGGGAGAATCGCCGCACTGAATCGATTCATCTCCCGCTCCACCGACAAGTGTCTCCCGTTCTACCAACTGCTCCGAGCTAACAAGCGGTTTGAGTGGGACGACAAATGCGAGGACGCCCTCCGACAGCTGAAGGAGTACATATCCACTCCCCCCGTCCTGTCCAAGCCAGAGGAAGGCGAAATCCTCTACCTCTACGTCGCCATCTCCACGTCAGCAGTCAGCGGTGTGCTAGTGCGGGAAGACCGGGGTGACAAAAAACCCATCTACTACATCAGCAAGTCGCTCGACGACGCGGAGAGCAGGTACCCGACTCTGGAGAAGCTCGCCCTGGCAGTGGTCGTCGCAGCTAGGAAGCTCCGGCCTTATTTTCAATCCCACGCGATTGCCGTCCTAAGCACCTACCCCCTCAGAAACATCCTCCACAGCCCGAGCCGATCAGGCCGGATAATGAAGTGGGCCGTCGAGCTGAGCGAATATGAAATCGAGTACCGAGGTCGGACCGCGATCAAATCCCAGGCCCTGGCCGATTTCCTAGTCGAGTTGACACCCGAGCTGACAGTCAGTGAGGTGCCCGAAGTATGGACTCTGCATGTCGACGGATCGGCCTCCAAACACGGGTCCGGCGTCGGCATACGCCTCGAATCCCCGACCAAGGAGATCCTCGAGCAGTCTTTCCGCCTGGCCTTCCCGGCATCAAACAACGAGGCCGAGTACGAAGCTCTGATCGCCGGTCTGCGCCTAGCAAAGGAGGTCGGTGCGAAGAAAATCCGGGCTTACTGCGACTCCCAGCTCGTCGCCAATCAGTTCAGCGGGGAGTACGAGACCAAGAACGATCGCATGGATGCCTACCTCACGGTGACCCAAGGCTTGGCCGCAGACTTTGCTGAGTTCACCCTGACAAAGATCCCCCGAGGCGATAACACTTCCGCAGATGCCCTCGCCGCGCTAGCATCCACCTCGGCCCCGGCCCAACGACGAGTGATCCCGGTCGATAGCATCGATTTCCCCAGCATCGAGCTGCCAAAGGGGGCCTACTTGATCAACCCCCAGGCCGCGGACGAAGAAGCACCACCTCCTGAAGTTCTACCACTACCCCCTGTCGAGCCCGAACTGCCAGACTGGCGAGTCGACCTACTGCTATACATCGCAGACGGCATTCGCCCCCCAGACCGATGGGCCGCCCGGCGGCTAAGAAAGAGGTGCGCCCAATATACGATGCTGGGCGGCAATCTGTTCCGATGGAGCGCCTCGGGAACCCTGCTCGCCTGCCTCCACGGGCAGGAAACCATCGACGTGATGAAGGAAATGCACGAAGGCGCCGACGGCAACCATTCCGGTGGCCGGGCTCTCGCCCAGAGAATACGGAACCAAGGCCACTACTGGCCGACAATGCTCCAAGACTGCGAGAAATTCGCAGCCCGGTGCGAGAAGTGCCAGCGCCACGGTCCCCTCATCCATTGTCCAACCGAGCTCCTCGCCACTGCGGTGGCACCCTACCCCTTCATGCGATGGGCCATGGACATAGTCGGGCCCCTTCCCCGATCTCGCCAAAAGCGCTTCCTCTTAGTCATGACCGACTACTTCACCAAATGGGTCGAGGCCGAATCATACGCCAAGATCAAGGCAGAGGACGTCCGAAAGTTCGTCTGGAAGTTCGTCATCTGCCGACACGGGCTCCCGTACGAGATCGTCACCGACAACGGTGCCCAGTTCACATCGGCCCTCTTCGAAGACTTCTGCGCGAAGTGGAAAATCAGACTAAGTAAGTCGACTCCGAGGTACCCCCAGGGGAACGGACAAGCCGAGGCCACCAACAAGACCATCCTCGACGGCCTGAAAAAGCGACTAGATGACAAGAAAGGGTCCTGGGCCGACGAGCTCGACGGAGTCCTCTGGTCCCACCGCACAACACCAAAGACATCGACTGGCCGAACACCGTTCAACCTCTCCCACGGCATGGAAGCAATGGCCCCATCCGAAGTCGGGCTCCCCACTCTTCGCCGCGCTATGCTCACCCAGCAACCCGCACTGAACAACGCCATCCTACTCAGCGAGCTGGATTTCCTTGAAGAGCAGCGGGACCATTCCCTACTCCGAATCCAGAACTACCAGCAGCTCGCCTCCAAATATTACAACAAGAAGGTTCGAGGCCGGTTCTTCGCCGAGGGCGACCTGGTCCTCCGCAAGGTCTTCGAAAACACCGCCGAGCTAAACGCAGGCAAGCTCGGTGCCAATTGGGAGGGCCCCTACCTTATCTCCAAGGTCGTAAAACCAGGCGTCTACGAGCTAGTCACGATGGCCGGCGACGCAGTCCCGCGCTCATGGAATTCGATCAACCTCAAACGGTTCTACTATTAAGCCCCCGGGCTCCAATCCGCTTTCCGCCTTTGTAAACAAACGAACTACGATTGGCTTGATCCCTTCTACTAAAGGGTACGTAGGCAACCCCTAACCAGGGCTCAGCTATTAATCTAATAAAACCTTTTAGACGAAGGAAAACGGTCCCCGACCTGCGCACAAGAGCCGAGCTCCAAACGCTCTCGAGCTCCAAACGCTCGCACTACAAAAAAAAAAAAAAAAAAAAAAAAAAAAGCCGAGCTCCAAACGCTCGCACGCCAAAAAAAAAAAAAAAAAAAAAAAAAAAAAAAAAAAAAAAGCCGAGCCCCAAACGCCCGCACTAAAAAAAAAAAAAAAAAAAAAAAACCGAGCTCCAAACGCTCGCACTACAAAAAAAAAAAAAAAAAAAAAAAAAAAAAAAAAGCCGAGCTCCAAACGCTCGCACGCCAAAAAAAAAAAAAAAAAAAAAGCCGAGCTCCATACGCTCGCACGCCAAAAAAAAAAAAAAAAAAAAAAAAAAAAAAAAAAAAGCCGAGCTCCAAACGCTCGCACTACAAAAAAAAAAAAAAGGGGACCGAGCTCCGGTGCTCGCTCTCCCCGGCACACAAGTTATAAGTGCCAAAGCCGGGCCCCAGGGCTCGCACCTCTACTAGACACACAAGCATTAAGTGTCTCTAAGCCGGGCTCGCTACCCGCACCAAAAAAACAAGGTACACAAGCAATAAGTGCCTTAAGCCGAGATTACCTCGCACCCAATACAAGAGCACGGTCCACGACCTGCTTACTTGACAGTGTACGGTTTACGACCTACTCTACCGATCAAAAAAGCCTCGAAATGGCATTTACACAAAAAAAAAGGGGGGCCAACGGCCTCTTTCATTATACAAAAGGGCCAACGGCCTCGTTTATTAAAAAAAGGGCCCACGGCCTAATGATTACAACAGCCTCGAAACGGCACTTACAAAAAAAAAAAAAAGAAGAAAGGGCCAACGGCCTCGATTATCACAAAAGGGCCAACGGCCTCGTCTGTTATAAAAATGGCCCACGGCCTAATCGTTACAAAAGCCTCGAAACGGGACTTGCAAAAAAGAGAGAGGGGCCAACGGCCCGCTCTTTGCATAAACGGCCTACGGCCCAGTCCTTACAAAAAGAAACGGCCTACGGCCCAGTCTACAAAAAGAAGAAAACAAAAAGGAAAAAAGTTTTTACAAGGCCGCATCGGCCGGTCGGTCTTCCCTCCCGTCAGCACGGGTACCATCTAAATCAGCCGGGGCCACCATCCTCGCGTTGGTCCCGTACTCACCAAGGAAGGGCTGCCCAGACCCCTCTTCCCCAACCACGACTCCACCGGGTGGCACGTCGGTTCCGGTCTCACCGGACGACGCGTCCGTATCGGCCTCAGCGGCAGACAGGACCGAGGGATCTGCTTGCACAATCCCAGCAGCTTCGGGGACTCCCTCGTCAGCAGACAGGACCGAGGGATCTGCTTGCACAATCCCAGCAGCTTCGGGGACTCCCTCGTCAGCAGACAGGATCGAGGGATCTGCTTGGACGGTCTCAGCGACCGCAAGAACGTCCTCAGCAGCCAACGGAGCCTCCAAGGTCAGATCCACCACGGGGGTGCTAGAGGGAGCGACAGGTATAATGTGCTCAAGCAGAACGCCGTGAGCACGGTCCAGAGGGATTTCCAGATCCTCCGGGGTCAAATCCGGAAAGTCCATCCCGTCCAGTACGGCACCGAATGCCGCCTCGTCCTCGTCCAGCTTCTGATACCGGTAGAACGGTACCGACACCCCGTCCTCTGCTTCCATCCTCTTGAGGCAGGCCTTTACGCCGGTCACCTGGCTGTACAGAAGGTGAGGCTCTAAGGCCCGGCGGCGCCCGTCCAGATGGGCGCGGATCTTCTCCATCTTCGCGGACCACTTCCGGTTCCGCGCTTCCCACCGGGCTGACACCCGATCGCTCTCCGCAGCCACGGCCACCTTGGCCCGGCCTATGGCGGATTCCAGCCCCTTCACCCTGGAGCGGAGTGTCTCCCGCTCCCCCTTCAGGAGCCCGTTCTCCTCCTCGAGCCCCGACGCCCGATCCCACCCAGCTGCAGCACGGTCCCTCTCGGCCTCTAGTGCAGACTGCAGACTGGCCACCTCGACCGCCCGGGCTCTTAACCGCACCGCCTCCTCTTCCAGCGCCGCAGATCGGGCCTTCTCATCTCTCAGCTCCTTCTCGAGCCCGTGGAGACGGGCAGACTGGATCTGCGAGCTGGACTCCCGGCACTCCCGGAGGAAGTTAATCGAGGCGGCCTGCTCGGCGAGCCTCTTCTCGTAGGCCTCCGCCAGAAAGGCACTAAGGGCCATCGTCTGCATTAAACAAATTGTTAACAAAGACGCACAACAAGTCTAGCTAAAAGCAGTTAGACCAGAGCAGAAGCTTACCCGAGCTGCGGATCGCGCCACCTGACGGAAGGTGTCGGACTCCGCCATCTCCAGCGGGACGAAGTGCGGGTACCTCCGCCCGAACATCATGGCCTGCGCCAGCTCGGCGCACTCGTCCGGATCGACGATTACCTGGTTGCTTCCATCCTCGTGGGTAAAGGAGAAGCTGTAGTCCCGAGGCCCATCGTCGGAACCTCCCGAGGCGCCGCCCACTTCGGCGCTGCCACCCTCGGCCTCCTGCACAGCAGCAGGATCCTCCGCGCCAACGGTCGTCTCGCCGACCCCATCGCCCCCTTGAGCCCGGGTCTCATCGACCCCCCCTGCCGGCACGACGGCCAAGGGCACCTCGGGCTCCGGCCCGGGCAGTGTAGGCCGGATGACCTCCCGACCCCCGGAAGAGGACTCTCCCGTCCTCCTCTTCTTTCTGCCGGTCTCCCCACCGGCAGCCCGGTCTTCCCTCCTCTTCGAGGGAGTCGCCGCGAAGGAATCCCCCGCAACCCGTGGTGCCGGGTCTCGCCTGACCGACACCTCGGGTATCGGCGGCGGCGGTGCAACAAACGAGTCCGCGTACTGCGGATTGGCAAACCTCGCTCTACCTGCGAAGGAAGAACCGTTAATTCGCCAAAAAAAAAAAAAAAAAAAAAAAAAAAAAAGCCGAGCCCCAAACGCCCGCACCCCAAAAAAAAAAAAAAAAAAAACCCACCTCCGGTCATTGCAGCTTCGATTCTCGCAGCGGTGAAGGACTTCCACTCTCTCCGACGCACTGTCCTGAGCACGGCAAGTAGACCTGCGTAGTCCGGTAGCTTGAATCTGGAGGAGTGAGGGCCTGAAGTGCAAGACAAAAAAAAAAATCATCAGTCAGACAACCAAAGAGGAGAAGTCAGCTCGACCTGCAAATCCCTACCCGGGGAAAAATTCCAATCCCGGGTGTATCTCGCCAACGGATCGAGCCCAGCCACGGCGGTAGCCCGGACGTAGAAGTAGCTGCGAGACCAGTCCTCGACCTTCGACAGCTTGCTCGCCCTAGACCCCGAGCTGGGTGCCTCCAGAACGTTCGCCGCGGGCTTGAAAGCGGCATAGAAGGTCCCAGGAATCCCGGGGTTTGCCTTCTGCTGGGTGAACGCCTCGAACATAGGCAGCGTCACCTCCACGTCGCATTCGTGCCCTAGGGTCAGCAGTACGATCATCCCCTGGACCGTGGACGGGCAGACCTGCGAGAAGGCCAAGCCCCGCGCCCGGCAATACTGGACGAACAGCTCGGGGAGAGGAAGGCGCAAGCCGCACTTCTGGAAGAACGACTCGTACAAGCAGACAAAGCCCGGCCGAGGAGTCCACGGGCGCTCCTCCGCCCTGGGTACCCTGAGCTCAACGCCGGCGGAAAAACCACACAGATTCCCCAGGAGGGTCACCGACTCCGCTGTGCTCCAGGTCGGTGACCCTCCCTGCTCGTAGAGGACCAGGGGGGACCTCACCCTGGCCACTCGAGCTCCGCCTCCACGGCCGCCCTGACGGCCACCACGGTCGCCCAGACGCCCGGTTCCACCCTCAGCTTGGCCAACGCCGCGACCGCCAGAGGATCTAACCACCGTCTTCGGCCGGAGATGGGTCCCCGGGAGCAACGGGGCGGCCCCCGAAGTCGAGGGGGCCAACTGTTCCCCACTGTCTGCCCCTCGTCGCGGAGAAGAGGCATGTTCGGAATCACCGGAGGAGGAACTCGGAGAATCGTTACCGCCGCCACGGGACGCCGATTCTTCGCTCGACTCAACTCTGATACCGTCTAACATCGGAGCCATTGCACGGAGAGGAGGAAATCGAAAAGACAGGAAGAAAGCAGGAAGAGAAGGAGGAAATCGGAGAAAGGAGGTTACCTTAAGAGTATGCGCAGAAGGTTTTAACAGTAGGAGGAAGAAGGTTTAAATAGAGGAAGGGGGACAGTGAAGCGACGCCTGGACACGTGTCAAAAGAAGCACGGCTGCCCAAAAAACCTAATGATGACGTCTCTTCGTTTCCCCACGCCAAAAAGCAAAGGACGCCTCGATAAACGCGAAGCGTCTTTTACACGCCGCGCGTGGGCAGTCCACGCGAAAAACGAAGCATCCTTTGTCGTCCCACGTGGTGAGCACGCGCCAACCTCCTACGGGTTTTTCGGAAAAGGCAAACACAGTTGAGCCCGGAAAGACCGTCCTAAGATACGCCGAACTAACATTAGATCAACTTCGGCACGCTCACTTCGCCTCGCGATACCGAACTGGGGGAGGGCCTATTGTTGGAGGTGGGCCTAGCACCCCCAATTAGTTAGGCCCATCTTAGGAAAGGCCGTTCTTCGGTACGGTCACCGGACTTAATGTCACCGACCTGCAAGACCGCTCTTCAGCTCGGTAGCCGACCTGAAAGCAACGTACCCCGGGCCCGCGCTGATGCCCCGCCAGAGCAGGGAGTGTCAGAAGAATAGGCGCGTGGGAGTTGGTAAGGCAGTACCCTACCCGCGCAGGGATGTGCCTTCGACCCGACGTCCCACCAACCCTACAGAGCTGACAAGGGCAGGAAGGAGCAGGTGGAGCAGAGTTGGTAAAACAGTGCACTGCTCTGCAACACGCCACGCCGAGCTCATCATGACCTCTCTCCTCGAAAGCCGGGACACGCCTCCTAGGCCACCTTACCCGCGAAAGAGGCCACAGACGACACGTGGCCCGAGATCCCGGGGAGCAGGAAGCCGACCCCGACTATATATACCCCTCATATGTCATTAATGAAGAGGACTTTTTGGATTTGGGCCATTTCCGACCTATAACTAGCTACCCGACCTCTCTCTTTCTCTTTGTAACAAGGCAACACTTTAGAACGCCGAACTGGACGTCCTTCGGAACCAGTTCGTAATTCTAAAGCGTTTACTTCTCTCCCATCAATAAAACGAAACACGGCCCCCGGCCTACTCATATTTCTCCCGACCTGTCTTAAATGTGGTTAAACTGCTCTATTAACGAAAATCTCACCTCCCATCTCCTAATCATTCTTTAAACTCACTTAGTGATCCCCGGGATCAACAGCTTTCACATTTATAAGCAAATATAAATGGCGCATAAGCAAATCATTATGTACAACGTTTATAAGCACAACTTATGTTGCATAAGCAAATCATAAACAAACCATGCAAGTAATTGACTTAGATGTTTTGTATAGTTCTTGCACTCGTATGGTAATGCCATTTTTATAATCTTATCTAATCATTTAAAATTGAACTATGATTTAACCCGCGCTATATTAGTGCGGAGTAAAATTTTTTTAAAAAAATTGTTATAAAATTGAAAAAATTGCATTTCTCTGAATTTTACAATATGACTAACTAATGATTATAGATAAAGCAGTCAATTTGTACTAATTTGTCTATTTAACTCGTTTTACAGTGCACTAAAATATTATTCGGGTTAACCCGCAAAAACTTATAATATTGAAAACATAACTTTAATATGCACCGTTAAATGACTTTTGTTTTTGTGGTTAGTCTACGAACTTTTTAAAAAATAGTTTTCTTGTGTCTAACTTTTTATAAAATTAGTAAAATATTTTTCAACTTTTGTTTTGATATATATTCAAATAAAATATAATAAATTATAGTGAAAAATATAGCAAGATTTTGAATATATATGAATTGATTATTATTTTGAAATATATAGTATTAAAAATAATTAAGAAACTAAATAATAAATAACCTCTTTAATGCAAAATATATAGTTTCCATATTCTAATCGATAATTTTAAAATACTATTATATCCTTTCTTATTTTAATTATTCTGTGTTAACAAAACAAAGTTCATTTTTAAAATTATCTTCTTAAATAATGTTATAGAGATGTTTTTTTCCAACTATGATTTTATAGAAGTTTAATCTCCAAAAATGGAGGCATTGTTTACGATTACAAGTGCTGCCTTAGCTAAGGAATCAGCAACACCATTTTTTCTTCGAGAAATAAAAGAAATTTGATAGATTCAAAGGAACTATAAAGACATTGAATATCATGTAATATACCTTTAAGCTTCGTAGAGGAGTTTCCGGTTCTAAGAAAGTTGATTAGAACCTCACAATCAAAGAGCACCACCAATGCTCGGATTTGATAACTTGTTTCATAAGATACATTTTTCCTAATCGCTAAAGCTTCCGCCATTAAAGCAGAGGAGACATGGGTCGGTATGGCCGTAAGTACCGACTTGAGAAAGATTTGTTTACCGGCTCTCGAGTGGAAGCGAGTGGTCCAACTTTGAGCTAGTTGCCGGATCTTGTCTACTGTCGAGGCAAAAAATATCGTTAAGTAACGAATAATCTAATATCGCATCTCTCTATCCTACTAGCCCATTTTAATAGCCCTAAAGCCCATCACCCAATCTTAAATCGTCCATCGATTCGCGGAGGAGACGACAGCAACGCAGCGATGGGAAAAGGCGACAGCAACGCAACGAAACAGGCGACTGTCGTGGTCGCAGCGTTGGCGTTCGGATGGTTAGCGATAGAGATCGCCTTCAAGCCTTTCCTCGACAAATTGCGTTCCTCTATTGACAAATCCGATCCGGCCAAAGACCCCGACGACGCCGACACAGACGCCGACGTCTCCGCTGCTTCGTCTTCCATCGAGGGTATGTAAAATTAGGGTTTTTTTATCAGGTTAAAGAGAGTCGCTGATTTCAAGCCATATCTGTTCCAATTTCTTTCGTGTATTGATGAATCCTTTTATACAATTTGAACCAGAATTTAAAATAGTTTGTTACCTTGCATAATTTATACTACTTACTCACCGGATGCTTCATATAACTACTTAATATCTTGAATCTATTGTTCAATTTGCAAATTGACAATTAACCATGAATTGAGTTCATAGTTTGAGCCTTTTCAGGTATAATTATATATCACAAAAAGAAGCATGTTGATTGATCTTAGTCTTGGAGGAAAATATCAAACTTGATCAATTTACAAAAGATTGGTTTAGATGATATATAGCAGATTAACTAGGAAGGATCTATATATATGCAGAGGGAGACCATAACTTAAAAAGTCGCGGAACTTGTAAGGCGTGTGATTGTGTCAGATTGAATGACTAACATCTTTTGGGTCAACGTCTTCTATGCCCTTATTGATTAGAAAAATGGCTCAGATGTCCCTGGGTAGTAAAATGACAACGAAAACCACGGTAGTTCAGTGGTTTTGAGTTCCACGCGCGTCACCCGCAGGCGCGCGCGACCAGGGTTCGAATCCTTTCTGCGTGGTATAACCAGTTAATACTAGGGTATAACCAGGAAATACTGGTATTACTCGATTAGTCGAGGACCTTATTGATTTAAAAATCCCTCATAAAGGCATACAAGACGATTACCCACATCTTTTAGCACCAACAAACAAAACTTTATTTGTCCTAACACCTTTGTACTCATCAGTGATGTATGTATTACGTTCTCTTTTAAAAAGCTTTGGTTTGCATTTTGTATTGTACTTCACCGAGCCCAAAACAATGATAAAAAGAGAGTGATGGAGCTTTCACTGTTTTTGTCTTGGTTGATTTTCTTGGGACGGCAACTAAACTCATATAACAAAAGTATAAATGGCGAACTTAGTTAGAACTGACTTCATTGTTTGAGGTATGATTATATTTCTTTCAAAGAAGGATGTTGAAGAAACTATCAAACCTGATGGATTATACAAGATTACTTTAGATGGTAAACTCTACAAGATCATTGTTCAGATTTGATTGCCTTTCATCATTGTTTTATGCAAAGAGTGTTCAATACATGCTTTAGTGTTTATTTTCCAATGCCTACAACCATTTTTGTTTTGTTTTTATAATTGCCCCAGATTACACTCACTCTAGTTGTCCCCAGACAGAGATAAAAAGATGATACGGACCTTTCACTCCTTTTATTCAACCAAACAGTAAATTACAAAACCATAACAAGGATCATCTGCAGAGAGAGACCGAACTTAAAAGTCTCCTTTAAGTCATGGTGAGTCTTGTAAGACTTATATGGGCCACACTGACTCACTTAACACCTTAAGCTAAAAAGCTTTTAGTTAATTAATTACCTTGTAAGCTGTGCCCAAAAAAAAACTTCAATGTTATCAGTCACATAGGCTGATTTATCTATAACCTCTTACCAAAATTCATTGCATATCAGAAGTTGCAAGAGTTTGTAATCTATGCTTAAGTCTAAACCATTCATGTTACTGGGGGATGATTATCAAATGTTTTGATTTGCATCTTCTACTCTATTTTGTCCTTCAAAATAAGAAAAAGAAAAAAAAGAAGACTAAGATGCGACGACTCAGCGAAAGACAAGCACCAAGAAATTACATAGGAAAGACGCAAGAAAGTACATATATGGAGGACTTATTACAAAATTTCTTAAAATTCTTTTCTTTATAAAGCTAAATTAACAACACAGAACCTTGACTACTACCACTACTACGAGTAGTCGAATCCAGCCATGGAAGAGTGCCGATTCGAGACGAGCGAGTTACAGGCGTCGTTCATGATGTCGACTCCGTTATGGTCCGGTTCTTGGAGTTTATGCAACGCCGCTAATTCCGCCGGGAGTATCCAGGTCCAGCACATCGCCGGAATCATGTATGTCGCTTTACCGGCGGTGGAGATAACTCAGTTGGGAGATCTCATGGGCCTGGAAGTCGCCGGAGACGGGCTTTTCTCGGCCTTGTCCACATCATTAGCCCCTGATGAGTCTCCGCCTATGGTCGACGCTGCCATACTTAAACTTTTCTTGCTTCCCCATATTCAATCGCAGGTTTGTTTTCTCTTTTTTTACCTTTTCTTGTTTTTTCTTTTTTTGGGTAAAATATGTTGTATTGATTTATCAGGAATATTACTATTTTACGTAGCTATTATTCCCCATACAACTGAATTTTTTCAGTTAATATGCTTTGACGTAAAAAAACGGAGTTTTGTTAAATTTACTTGAATGTCAAATTGGTGAATCCCAAACTATGGCATTATTAATCATTTACTATTCTTTATGTTTTGTTATCTCAGTCTTCTTAAATCTTAACCAAATAAAAAAGGTGTCTTTTTCAGAATATCACCACCAACCCATTATAGGCAATAGACAATATATATAAATAAATTTAAATTATTTTCTTAGAAGAAATCCTGAAAAATTCGTAGATATAATAAGGGTTCCACCATCTAAAATATGATAATATATGACAGACATTGTCGCGACCTCGGATATCATAAGCAAGTAAACTCAAATTTTGGTTTGGATGCCACGTCCGCCCACGAGTTTTAAAATGATTAAAGGTTGATTGAACTGTTGAACTGATGATCCGTTGAATCTGAGAGTAATTTATTCTATAATATTTTGATGCGTTTTTATCGGAACTGATCCGATTAGTCGATAGAACATATAAAAATAAAAAAATAAATAAATGTTGATGGCAGCTTTACGCCAATACACACCTTTTGAAACTATAGGGGTATTCATTTCGGGGATTGGAACAGAAAAAAATTTAGGAAAGAACAGGTATTCGGATATTGAAAAATATTATTTGATGAAAAATTCAAATAATGGAACCGGTTCGAGAAATTTGGTGGCTAATATCGTTATTCAAACTCTCACTATTTTGGGTAAAAATTCATTTAGAGATGGATAATTTTAATTTTTTTTTTTTGGATAATTGTAAAATAATTTTCATTAATTTTTTAATTCGCAAACTAGAGTTTTGCTCAATCTAGCTAGAGTTGTGTCTTATCCTATTTATTCGATTTCAGTTTGGAAAATTTTCGGTTAATGTAAGTAATGTAGATGCTGGTTGTAAGGCAAATATCAGTCGGTTCAGTTTTATACGATTTCGGTTCCGAATCAGTTTCTAATAAATTTTTGGATTGGTTATTCAAAAAAATAAAAAAAGTCTTGTTTTGATTGTTTTTTCTTTTCGGTTTTGGTTATGTTATGTTTTCTTTTCAGTTTTGGTTAAAAAAATTGTTAAAATTTTTGGATTGGTTTTTCTATTTGCTCATTTATCTTATGAGATTGGTTTTTCTGGTTCGGTTTGTATCATTTCTGTGCACCGGTACAGATCAGACAAGGATTAGAAGAATTGGAAGGAAGAAAGCAGGTGGTGATCACCGGACATTCAACCGGTGGCGCGTTGTCCGTTCTCACCGCACTTTGGCTTCTCTCCCAACCGTCGCCGCCGTCATTCCGCCTCCTCTGCATCACCTTTGGCTCACCTTTACTCGGAAACGAGACTCTATCTTCCTCAATCTCTCGATCTCGTTTAGCCCACAAATTCTGCCACGTGGTCTCCATCCATGACCTCGTTCCCAGGAGAAGCAGTGAACAATTCTGGCCTTTTGGAACCTATCTCTTCTGCTCCGACAATGGAGGTGTCTGCTTAGACAATGCTGCTTCAGTTCGTCGGATGTTTCTTATACTCAACTCGACAGGAACTCCAAACATTGAGGAACATCAAAGGTACGGACATTACGTGTCCACACTCTCTCACCAGTTTCTCATATCTAGAAGCTTTCGGGGTGGGAACATCTCCGACAATAGCTACCAAGCTGGCGTCGCATTAGCCCTAGAATCTCTAGGATTCTCTAATGATGACCCAAGTGGTGTATCAGCAAAAGAATGCATAGAAACATCTACAAGAAATGGTCGTGCTCCGATTTTGAGATCGAGTGAGTTAGCTATTGAGCTTGGTAATGTCTTGCCATCGAGACTAGAGATTCAATGGTACAAAGACCGTTGCGACGCGTCACCAAAGGAGCTCGGTTACTACGATAACTTCAAACAATTTTCAAATCAAAGAGAGATAAGGGTGAACATGAGTCGCGCAAAGCTAGCTAGATTTTGGGACAATGTGTTTGAAATGGTGGAGAAGAATGAGTTACCTTTTGATTTTCATCTTGGAAAGAAATGGGTCTACGCAACGCAGTTTTACCAACTCTTAGCCGAACCACTTGACATTGCGTACTTCTACAAGTACATATATTCAAGAACTGGTGGTCACTACATGCAGAGTGGGAATAGACCCAAAAGGTATGTAGTGATTGATAAGTGGTGGAAAAGAAGTGGAGAGCCTTTTAAAGAGAAGTGTGCGAGAACTCGATATGCCAGCACTACGCAAGATACTTGCTTTTGGGCTAAGCTTGAGGAAGCAAAAGACTGTTTGGATGAGATGAGAAGCGAGAGTAGCGATGCGCAAAGGCGACATTCGTTATGGCAAAAGATTGTTGGATTTGAGAGCTATGCGGATACATTGGTGAAGATGAAGGAAGTTTCGGTTGATGTTTTGGCAAGGAAGTCGAGTTACAGTGTGTGGGTGGAGAATCTAAAAGAGTTCAAGTTGAAAATGGGTAATGGAATTGAGATGGTTGTTGATGAGAGTGACGCAATGGAGATTTAATTAGTAGGATTAATAGCAAATCTAATTTATGATATGCTATATATATAACAATCTTTATCGATTGTTGTTCATCATGTTTGTGTAAGACTTTCTGTTGTATGTTATTGTTTTATAACCATCTTTATCATTACTGCTCAACAAGTTTATGCAAGAGTGTAAGCTCTTACTCTAAAACCAACATGTAGCATGCATAGTAGTGTGTATAAGGTAGGCTGATTTGATTTTTAGGAGGTTTTATAATATATAGGAAAACGTTAAGACTCACATAGGATTCTTGGAGATTGCCAGAAAACACATGATCCAAGAAGCTCCTTTTCCCATTCAGATTTTCCTTCCCAATGTACCATTTTATGTGGGTAAATAATCAAATATATTCAAGTCAGAGTATGAAATCAAATATAATGAAATAAAGACGGTCCTTGACTCCTTGTTCTACAAAACTTGTGCTTTCTTGTTTCACCCCCTCTTTCCTTAATTTCTTCTATTCTCAGATCGCCACGGATACCTTTCATACCATTTTCATACTATAATGATATGAGTTTATATCTTTATACAAGTTCTGATTCTTAACGGCTTTGACCTAATCTGTATCGTCCTCACGAATATTTCTTCATATGGGTTTAAAATTAATATATTAATACAAATATTGGTTTTTTAATATAATATGATTTTTAGGGAGGTCAATCGGGCTAGCCCGGCCCGGCCCGGCCCGAAACCCGTAAAGCCCGTAAATATTTTGAGTTCGGTCCGAAAAAAAATCGGACCTATATTCCAAAGCCCGGTCCGGCCCGGTCCGGCCCGGACAGGGCTTTAGGACTTTTTGGGTTTTTTCGGGTTTTTCTTTACAAACACAAAAATTCACAATTCTCAAATGTATAATTAAAACAAAATATTTATAAAAATAAATCTAAATTGAAATGTATTATATCAAATCCAATTAAATTTAAAAGCAAAATTTTGACAGAAAATAAAAAGTAAAATTCAAATAAATTGTATTACCAAATAAAACATAAAATCAAAACACTTCAAATCTAGGTAGTATAATTTAGATTAGAATATCATTCATCGTATTCTAAATTCTCATTACCATCAAGAGGTACATATAATTTTTTTTTTTTGACATGTATAAATAAATATAGAAATATCATTGAAAGTCTATAGATAATGATTCTAAAAAAATGAAATAAATATGGATGAATCATAATGGTACATGTATCACGAAATGTATAGAAAATATGTCAAATTATTATTTTTAGGTTGATAAATGTTGAAATAAAATCTCTAACTAATTAAAATGTAAAGTTCCGGGCATTTCGGACTAGCCCGAGCCCGTTCGGACTAGCCCGAGCCCGTTCGGACTTAGCCCGAAAAATACACTAGCCCAAATGGGCTTAGCCCAAAAGGCCCAAAAAAATCGGGCTTATATTTCTAGGCCCGAACCCGCTGTTTTTCAGGGCCGGACCGACCCTCAGGCTTTGGTCCTAATTGACACCCCTAGTGATTTTACATTCTATATATTAAGAAAAATAGACGTATATATGTCTACAAAACAGTTAAGAAGACGTTATATATAATTATGTTAGAATTTTGTATCGGAAAGTTTAATGAGACCAACAATAGTATATAAGGGATATGTGATAATTCACTCAGAGAGCCTCGTTTGTTGACCCAAATAGAGTGCACCAAAAAAGTTTATTACCGGTCCTTGAGTAAGATTTAGTTCGAGATGGGCCGATAAAAACTATCATCTTGAAGGAACGTGTTACAATTTTACTTAGGAAATTTAAAAGAACAACACTAATATATAAAAAATATGGGCTAATGCAGTCACTGTCCATTGGTTTTGTACTATTATATAATAATCGTGCAGTCTCCATTAACTAAGCCGTACAAATAGCTCAATGTACACCAAATAACCCATCTCTCCCAATAGGCCATAGGCTTCGAAACAATCTCCAAGACTATTTATTAAATAACCATTTTCTAATTCACATCATATTATTTAAACATATCAAAGATTCAAAACCCTTAAACCTGTCTCCCCCAAGAAGCAACAGTGAGTGCACCCTTACGAGGCAATTGCTCCCACACACTTCCTCCACTCTCCATCCTCCACGTGTCATACCCTCTTCACATGCACAAACTCACACACTTATTCATGCATGCGTATATAATACATTCTTTTCCCGAGAGATAGTAGAGAAGAGAGAGATATGGAGAGAACAGAGGCCATGACTTCATCGTTTATATGGCGGCCAAACGCAAACGCAAACGCGGAGATAACACCGAGCTGTCCAAGATGTGGATCCTCCAACACAAAGTTCTGTTACTACAACAACTATAGCCTAACTCAGCCTCGCTACTTCTGCAAAGGCTGCCGCAGATATTGGACCAAAGGTGGATCCCTACGCAACGTGCCCGTAGGCGGTGGCTGCCGCAAATCCCGCCGCCCCAAATCCTCCTCGAGTAACGCTAAAACCGGCCTAACCGCTAATTCTTGCAGCTCCGGTGGTGGCTCACCAAGCATCGATCTTGCTCTTGTTTACGCCAATTTCTTGAACCCAAAGCATGACGAACCCACACAAGAAAACTGCGATTTAGCCACCGCCACAGATTTTCTAGTCGATAATCCTACAGGAGCTTCGATGGAACCCTCATGGAGCATGGACATCAATGATGGTCATCATCATCACTATGATCATCAGGTTGAACACATTGTGGAGGAATGTGGTTATAATGGATTGCCTCCGTTTCCTGGTGAAGAACTTCTTTCTATAGACACTAATGGTGTTTGGTCTGATGCTTTGTTGATTGGTCATAACCATGTCGACGTTGGTGGTGTGACTCCGGCTCAGGCTGTTCACGAACCGGTGGTTCATTTCGCTGACGAATCCAATGACTCCACCAACCTCTTGTTCGGAAGCTGGAGCCCTTTTGATTTCTCAGCCGATGGATGATCCTTATTATACATATATAAGATATATATACACATTTATATGAAATCAGATGGATCATTAATTTCATGTAATTAAGAGAGTCGATAATATAAGTACAAATTTAAGGGGTAATATGTAAACATTGGCTATAGATTTTGTTTTGTTTGTTGTTTGTTGTTTGTTGTTGTTGCTTTTGCTTTTGTTAGTGATTGTCGACCTATATGATGCTATAATTAGTCGTTTTCAAGATTTGCCCAAGAATCCCACGTGGGAGGTCCTTGTCTTTGGATTCGATTGAGATTTGCTTGCTACTTGAACTTGCAATTCACTGAAAGTGAGACGCACGTGTACCATGGGTGCAGGTGTGAACCTTTGTAGTATATATCTCTGGCCTCCGCGTGTGTGTGTGTGTAGATCATTCTCCAAACGGAAGTGTCAGAGAAAGAGCATAATTGTTCCTACTATTGGTTTAACTCCTTTTCTACAATTATTCAATTAATCTTTTATTGCCAAGACTTGTATTATAGTTCGGTTTTACGTAAATGTCATCCATTGAAAAAGTTGTTTTTATTGAATAAAAGTAAATTTCTATGGATGTGTATAGAAATAGGAAAAAAACACAACTGACTGTAGGTTTGGGGATTAGCCCACCCCCATTTTTGGTCCATTCCAAAGCAAAAGGCCCAACACCAAAAGCCCAATATTCACTATGCAGATACGGTACTGTCCCCGATCTGCCCGGTACTGTTCCCGACCTGCCAGTTCTCCCCAACTCGGCGCAGCTCTCCCAGCTCTCTGCAGCTCTCTCGAGCTCCCAGCTCTTACGACCAGACGGCCGACCTGGCGACCCGACCTGACAGCCAGACCTGTCGACCCGACCTGACGACCGGCGACCGACGACCCGACCTGACGACCGACCTGGCGACCCGACCTGACGGCCAGACCTGTCGACCCGACCTGACGACCGACGACCCGACCTGACGGCCGACCTTGCGACCCGACCTGACGACCCGACCTGACGACCGACGACCCGACCTGACGACCGGCGACCGACGACCCGACCTGATGACCTGACGAGCTCCCATCTCTCCAGCTCTTTCTCCTACCCGCCTCAGCAACGAACTACGAATGGCTTGATCCCCAACCCGGGGTACGTAGGCAGCCCTCCGGGCACAGCTGTAAATCATCTCTTCCTCCTCATTTGCCGACCAGAACGCAACCGACTCTATCTTAACAGAAAATCACCGAACCTCCCTGATACAAATTGATTTGTAGGAGACGTGCTCAAACACGTTCCAACACGGACCAACTCGTTAGTCTAGTCAGATTATCTTATTTAACCTGTGATTCCTAGATTTGACACAACTCACAAGGTGGCCCGTCTAACTCATGATTTATCAAGGATTAGTCGTCCGTCTACATGGGAAACCCAATTCTATATGAATTGAAATTTTTATAGCTCTAAACATACAATAACTCATATTACGTAGGACTTATTAATCCTAATATTCCAATAACAATTTAACAACTGCTAGAGATAGAAAATAAACTTCTCTCATCAAGAACGAAGAAAGAACCTCGCCACCATAAACATACACCTTCAGCAGAATTTTAATGCTTTTGGTCGCTATGTCTAATTTTTCTCATAAGTTTAGTTACGTAATATTTATAAGCTTATTAAAAAAAACTTATTATATCTATTAGGGCACTTAAAAGAGAGAATTAGATTGTTTAAAGAGAGGGAAAATAAGAGAATATAGATTTGGTGAACTAGAATAGAGGAAATTACGCAAGTTGTGGTATAGGTATAGAAGTTAACTTGGAAAGTTGTTTAATGTCGAGCTTCGTACGTCACACACGTTCCCATACATATCTCCACATGATCCAAGAAAATAGTAAACTCTTATTACTATAGAAAACATTTATGCATTCAAATTAATTTTTAAACTAAAAGATATAATCAAATATTGCCTGTCAAGTCTGCTCCGAGTAAAAGAAAAGTTATTTGTAATTTGTAAATAATTAGTAAGCATCGTGTGAAGAGATATTTTAACTAAGAAAATTAAAATGTTTAGTATTTTTTGTTGTTTTGTTATATCATATCATTATAAATATTTGATTTTGTAATAATCTTATCATATATATTGTAAATGATGATCTATCGATATAATCTAACAATCTACAACATATAAGATCACATTGAACGGTTCTATTGACAATGAAGCTTTCTCCACAATATATGGATTCATGATGAACGGCTACCTACATTACATCCACAATAGATAATTTTATTCGTAATACACAATGACATTCATGAAAAACGACTATATATAACACACTAGAAATTCTAATGAGCGTTGTATCTTTAGTCCATAAAAATTGTTTTATCTGGGAATTTAATTTCATTCATGGTGTAGAATGATTCATAAATTTGATCAACCAGTTCATCAAAAGGCTTCCACAAAAATAAAAATATATAAAACATTTTATTCTATTACAAGTTGGTGACCGCGATTCGTGTAAAATTTTGTATTATTGTTTACTAACGTGGTTATAAAAAAATTCAACATTGACAAAACTATCACCAGTAAGTTACATTCACATAAAATACGATAGAGCTAATCATCTAATGCTTTTTAGCTAAATACGACCTGATCCAATCGTCCAACAACCCAATTTAATTATGAACATGGATCAGTTAACTCTTATAAAATTCCCTATGCTAATTCGAAAACAACTCATACTTGTATGTGTTAGAAGTCCATTCATTTGACATTATATGTTTTTTGAAGCATTCAGCCTTTTTTTACAAGTCCCCATTCCTCTATCTCCTTTTAATTTTACCAACACGACATATTGAAATATAAACCACCTTTTAACTTGGTTTAAACCTAACATCCATTTTTTCTCCCGCTTCTCGTTTCTCTGGCCAATTATGTGGTCTTATATCTGATTTGAGCTTTATATAATATTTTAGAAGATTTTTCCATTTGGTTGTCTTTAAGATTATACTGAACATGTTATCTTTCTAAGATAGCGCAATCTACCTCTCGTAACAACCATTTTCACATACCCATAAACAGCTCGTGGTCATTATCCTAGTTTTAGAAAGCTCATGTAAGCATTCCTTAAATATTATGTTGGCATGCATAAATGCTTATTTTCGAGCATTGATATTTATATTTTTGTTTGTCTCTTCAAATTTGAATCACTCATCCATGAGTTTGTCGAAATCCTACAAACTTAAATTTCTCTAAAGAGCATATCTCATTTAGAATTAATTTGTAGTTTTGTTTTATTTCTATTTGATTAATATTCAGTTTTATTATTTTTAGTAAATATTTTTTTTTTCAAATACATAGTTAAAAAATAATTAGATCTAAATGTACTTTGATACATAACACCATCAATTTTTTGAAGTAGATCTTTTGATAGTTTTATTTTATGAGTTTAAAAAAAGGAAGGTATATGCCAAAGTGGATGCTGAGCTGGCGGAATGAGAATTGAGCAAATCTAACTTTATATATATATACTAGGGTGTGATCCGCGATACGCGCATACGTGTTAAACAATTTTCTAAAGTGTTTTAATTGTCTAATTTTATTTTATTTTTCTTGGTCTCGTAGTTAATTTAATTGTTTTTTTTCAGCTTAAGATCTTTGTATTTGTTTTTTTTTGTTTTTTAAAAACATTTTAAATTTATAATCATCTATGTGTTTGTTTAGTGTATGCTATGTATTTTTTCCATTTTTTTTTCTTCTTTTGGTAGTCAATTTTATGCAATTAGTTGGTTTTTTTTTTGAGATTGAATATAGTGTTTCATGTACGATTCTAATCCTATTTATTGTGTCAAATTTGTTTGTGATTCTAAATTCTATTCACTACAAAAAAACATGCTAGAACCGTCGGAATCCCGTCGGAAATGGCCATTTCCGACGGGATTCCGACGGATTTTGGCCGTCGGTTCTATTTCGTCGGGAAAAAAATCCGTCAGAAATCCCTCGGAAATTTCCGACGGATTTCCGAGGGAGAAATTTACCGACGACTTTTCCGAGGCACAATCCGTCGAGGATAAATCCGACGGATTTTCGAGGACTAATCCGTGGGTAAAATTCCTTGGAAATCCCTAGCAATTTTCCGAAGGATTTCCGAGGGATTAAAAATTAAAAACCAAAATATAAAATTAATTTATTTAATTTGTAATATATATTTTAAATAAAATATTGATTATCGAACTTCAAAATAGAAAATTTTTATATAATTAAAATACAAAAAACGTAATTTTTAAAAGTTTTAAAAAGTTGAAAAATTACAAAAAAAAAAAATTGAAATCAAAACGGCGGGTAATCATCGAACTTCGATGCGAACCTCGCGTCCATCTTGTCGCTCTTCGTTTTCTGAGTCGAGAGCTCGTCCTCCAAAACCGTGACCTTCTGCTTCAGCTCTTCGTTTTGACAGATGAGTTTTGGATCCATCAAGAAACGGGCCGAATAAGATGCACGTTGGGTCGCAAGCTTACCCAACCCCGGCCGACGACTTTTTTTTAACGGGTATCTCCTACGAAAATAATAAAAAAACATTAGAATTTTTTATTAACAAATAATTATCTAAATTTAAATAATAATATATATTTTTTACTTACCTCGAGGACTAGGTTTTTCATCTCGGCCCGAGTGATTTCGTTGGATCCGGTGTAGCCATCCTGCAATCTCTGGGTGAGAATATCGTCTTGCACCTTCGTCATCTTTTCGCCCATCTCCCTGACGGCTCCATCTTCAATTCGGCCCGTCTTCTTGTTGGTGTGCGTCCTCACCATCACTTGCAGAAGATCAGGAACTTTGCTGTATTCATCCGTCTACAAAATAATTAAAACCGTTAATGATAATCGTTTTCTTATAAAAAAAGAACTAAAAACCGCAAAAATACTTACCATTTTGATTTCGGTTGTCAAGAAACTCTTTGCCCCGTTGTTGTGGATAGCTTCTCCCTTCCCGCCTCGGCGACTCTTCTGGTTATGAGAGTTAGTCTGAGATAGAGCTATGGTCTTCTCCTTTTGCTAATACGGGATGTATTCCGTATACACATCCTTGTTCAAGCCTTTTGGCTTATCTTTCCCTTTTTTCCAAGCTTCCTTCCACTCATTCATGTGGCGCGAGAATTGCGTCCTACCCTTCTTAAAAAATTTATTCTCCACCGTTTTTGTGATCGTATGGTGCCAATTAAACTTTTGCTACAGGATAGAAATAGAAATATAGGTGTTAACAAAATCTCAAAATATATTACAAAAAATAAATAAAGATTTACGTACTTACCGCAAACGTACGAAACCACATGTTTTGTTCGTCTGCCGGAACCTCCGAAAATTTCGGGTATGGTTTTTCGAGGATGTTGTGCAACATCTTGAGAACCGACTTGCTGATGCCATTCCTGGAGTTTCTAAACTTATGAAAAAACAAATTAAATAACGGTTATCAAATCTAAAAAATAATTAATTAAGAATAAACAAAATTATTACCAAGTAGATTTCGGAATCTGGAGTTCCGGATCGAGAACTTTGATTAGTTCTCGTCCCGGCTGTTGAACGAGCTCCTCGATGGTCATGATCCTCGGTTGAGCTACACTCTCTGTGTCCGGAACAATACTCTGGCTAGGTCTTGCGTCAGTACTCCTCTGACGGTCTTGATCAAATCCACCGTAAGACCTACAAAAAATAAAAACGCGATCGATGAGAAAACATTTAACTTAACATAAATATTTTTCTAAAAAACTAAAATTTTGTTTTAAAAAATACTGAAATAAAAATTGTTTTTAAAAACTATTTTAATAAATAAATATATAAAAAAAGTTTTATAAAAATATATTTATGAAAAACGTTTTAAAAATATAATTTATAAAAACGTTTAAAAAAATATAATTTATAAAAACGTTTTTAAAAAATATAATTTATAAAAACGTTTTAAAAAAATATAATTTATAGAAACGTTTTTAAAAAATATAATTTATAAAAACATTTAAAAATATAATTTATAAAAACGTTTAAAAAATATAATTATAAAAATTGTTTAAAAATATATTTATAAAAAACATTTTTTATAAAATATATGTATTAAAAACGTTTTTCACAAAATAAAAAATATAATAACGAAAACCTTTTTTATAAAATATATTTTCTATAAACGTTATTTAATTAAATCTAATAAATCAAAAAAATTTAAATACACTAATCTAAAATTTCCACACATATTCAACATAATCAAAAAACAAAAACCACAAATCCACAAAAACCAACGTAATCTAACAACTTATTCTAACAACCTAATCTAATTCGACAAATTCCAAAAAAAAATCATCATAATCTAATCTAACAACATCCTAATCTAAAAATTTATAATTATACACAAACTTACATTTTTTGGTTTGAGAGAATGTCGGGGAGAGAGAGAAGTGCGGAGAGAGAGAAGTGTGGAAAGCAGTCGGCGGAGATTGAGAGAGAAGATCGATGGTTTCAGATATTTCTAAAGATTTCCGACGGACTAAATCCCTCGGATATCCGTCGGAAACCCATTTCAGTTAACCGCTTCGATTTTTCTCTTTTTCGTTTGGTGGTTTAATTTCGCAGGTTTAATTTCAGGACCCGTCGGAAATCCGTCGGAAATTTCCGAGGGAATTCCGACGGATTTCCGACGGTTTAGGGTTTATATTATGAAGTTTTCATTAATTTTAGTGTTTAATAACCATTAGTGTTATATACTACATAAGAAAAACCTTAGAAAACAAGCAAAACAAGTTATTTGGGAGTTCGTAAAAATCGATCGATGAACGAGTTCAAGCATTCATAAAAATAAATAGAACATCTAAGGACATTTACGGGGTTTCTCCGAGTTTTAACTAAAAAGTTTAAAACGTATGATTTTTAAAAACATTTCACATAAACTAGTGTATATTTGTCATTTTTACATCTATGAAGACCTAACAACTTCAAAATCTGGCAAATTTGAGGTTTTATACCCTAAACCGGGGGAATTAACGGTTTTAGCCGGGGGTTAACGTTTTTCTAGGGGGATTAACATTTTTAGACGGCAGGATTAACGGTTTTAGCCGGGGAGGTTAACGGTTTTAGCCGGTGGGATTAACGGTTTTAGCCGGGGGTTAACGTTTTTGCTGGGGGGATTGACGGTTTTAGCTGGAGGGATTAACGGTTTTAGCCGGGGTGATTTACGGTTTTAGCCGGGGAAATTTCCGAGGGATTTCCTACGTTTTATGATTTTAGCCGAGGAAAACTGAATCTCCCGGCTAAAACTTGCCCGGTATCTGTTTTAGCTGGGGGATTCAGTTTTCCTCGGCTAAAATCATAAATCGTCGGAAATCTCTCGGAAATTTCTGACGGATTTCCGACGGTTTATGATTTTAGCCGAGGCAATCTCTAAACTCCCAGCTAAAACTGATACCTTGCATGTTTTAGTCGGGAGATTTAGTTTACCTCGGCTAAAATCCTAAACCGTCGGCTAAAACTTGTCCGATGTCAGTTTTAGCCGAGGATTCAGTTTTCCTCGGTCTTACACCATCGGAAATCCCTCCGAAATTTCCAAAGGATTTCCGACCTTTTAGTATTATTACCGGGAAAAAGTTTATTAGAATACCAAGTATATATTCCCGAGATTAATTAAGCTAAGAATAGCCAAAACAAGTTCAAGTAAAAAACTCAAATTAATTAAGCTCTTTATTAATGTAAAAGGAGGATCGGAGTTGAACATTATTTTAAAAATAGGCTAAATGGATGGGTCGACTTCCATTACACTACCGGACGAGTCCTCTATAACCACTCGGGTGAGCTCGGTATCCGCGAGGCGAGCATTCCGTAAGACAATGTTGATGCGCTCTCCATGGTCATGTAGTCCCATCTCGGTAAGCTGCAGTCGAAGGTCAGGTCGGAGTCCTTGGAAAAAGATCATCGCCAATTTTTCTGCGGATCGGTGAAGCCCAAAGAGTCCCATTGTCCGCACGAACTCCTCATGGTATTCTTGCAGAGTATGGTTCCCTTGCCTTGCCAAGCCTAGCCCCCAGCTACCACTGCTGGTTGAAGTCACGTCTGGCTTTTTGGGGGCGGACGAACTTCGCTGACACTTGCGGGCCCTTCCCTCTTCAACCTCGTCACAAATCCAAGGGGTGAACTTAATCTTGACCGTAGATGGACAAATGACTCTCTTACGAGCAGTTTCCCGCGTGAAAGGCATCATTTTGAAAAATATTTTAAGAAAACAATTTCGCAAATATGACAAAAGACGGACGTATTTGTTGTGAATGAGGGGAAAAGTATTTATAGAGAAATATTAATTTGCATGTTCTCTCCAATTATATATATATATACACATATATATATATATATATCGAATATTCAAAATACCATGGCCAGGAAAGCTATATATATATGTTTACAAACAAAGCAAACATATATGCAAGAGAATAAGTATTTACAAAGCAAGTAATATATCCGTCGGAAATCGGTCGGAAATTACCCACCGATTTCCAACGGTCGTTAATCGGTCAGAATATTTCAACCGGTTTCCGAGGGAATATAGATTCGTCGGCAGTCCCTCGGAATACCGTCGGAATATTCCGACCGATTTCCGAGGGAAATCAATCCGTCGGAAATTTCCGACGGATTTCCGATCATTTTTAGTCCGTCGAAATAACCTCGGAAATCCATCGGTATTCCGTCGGAAACGCCGTCGGAAATCCGCTTGTTTTCTTGTAGTGATTGTTTTAAAAAAAAATTTGAAAACGACTTTCATATTTAAATGTAGAAAAATATGTTTGTGAGTCGTATCACGAACCTCATTTGGGGGCAACGTTTGATAAAAGTTGGGCTAGGAATACTTCTAAACTTTTTAAATATAATTAAATTTAAAGATATTGTGGATATTTAAGAACAGACGATTAAATATAAAATTTGGGCTACTGGTATTTCTATAAAATTTATATATAATATAATTATACATAAATTTTTGTGTTAATTAAGATGTTGAATGATTAGGTGGACGTTGATGTGGTGGAAGGAAAAGTGAAAAAAGTAACTTTATATATATAGATATCAAACAAACTTTATAATTATTAACTATTCATACCAAACGATAAATTGAACTATTTTACCATTAAATTGTATAATATGTTTGCATAAATCAGGTCATAAACTTTCAGTTGCGCATGCTTTATCAAAGTCAAAATTAATTTTTAACTATTTATCACATACACATACATATATATTATATACTTTTTGATGGTAAATTAATAATTAGCAATATCAGTACTTAAAAAAAGCTATTGAAAAGTCTGAGATGAGGCTTCGAATGATGCTTTTAATACATAGAGCGAAGACAGGTGAGATTAAGTTTTCATGTCTTGATTATATTTTCTCTCTAAAATAGATAGTTAAGTTTCCATTGAAACATTGAGAATGAAGGTGCGCATTCTTATATCCACATGATGAATTGCATAGTCAGAACAAAAGTGCTATGTTATTCAAACCAAAGTCGTAACTTAGCTAGTCAACGACTTATGAAATATATATTTTGAAATCCACGTACCGAGGTTTATATGGTACTATTTACTAACTTTGAAACTAAATTATAGATCCTTTCATCAAGTTGATTTGAAAAAAAAAAATCTCACATAAAATAACCAGTACTTAGGTAATAAACATTGATGATCACACATAAATGTGGCTTAGGAAATAGTTTATTAAAGAAACAAAAAGATTAAGCTTAAAACAAACAAAGAAAAGGGGTAGAATATCTTCTTACAGAAGAAATTATCAATCGTGAAACCAACTTTGTTTTCTTGTACAACTTATAAAAAGAAAAAGATGAAATCTACAGGTCAAGATGAGAAGATCCTATAAAACCAAAAAAAATATGAGAAGATCCTAGATATGATATCTACGTGATTGTGAGCCTGAATCAGAGTGTGATCTGATTGAGTCTTCGGACTGTTATTTCAAGACAGCCAATTATGATTGCAAGTGAAGAGAGCAACCCATACTGGATCCTTTGGAAGTGAGGATCTAGAGTGTGTTTAGTACGAGTATGAATGTTTTTGAAATTAGCTATATATATATAGGCTTTAATTAGCTCTTGGGAAAGCTTGTATATATATTATAGAGGAACCAATATAATGACACTAACTTTGGATTAGGAAAGAGAAGTGATACTAATTAACCAGAAATGTAGAATGACCATAAGGACGTGATGGCTCAAAGATATATAAGATTCTAAACGTTTAACCAAAACTCATACTCTTTTTTCCAAACAATTCACCATTAGACCACGACAAATCACAGTTTTGATATAAATGAAGCTTAAAAAAAACAATAGGGACCCGAGCAGGGAAGGATGTAGAAAATTTTTGGACTAGTAGCAAAAAAAATTAAATATTAAACATTTAATAAATAAAAATATTAAATAATATAGAAAATCTCTATCTAAAAATGCAGTCGAATATATATATATATATATATATATATATATATATTATATATATATATATATATCTAATTTTTTTTAATTTAGATGAGTAGACCGGAGATTTAGATGAAACTAATAAAGAAAATAAGATTCTTGCATTAGAAAATTAAGTTATTAGGTTTACATGTCTTTAAATGTTTGGTGAAAATAAATTAATATTAATGGATTTCATAGAAGTGGACCTGTTAAAAAATTATTTTCGGCAATACTCTGAGATTGAAAAATCGATGGGGGCAAAAACATTTTTTAGCATGGGGTCAATAATTTGGATTTTCAAAAAATAACATTAGTTATAAAATTTTGAATGGGTGCACTTACCACCACTTTATTGCAAGTACATCCGCCACTGGGCCCACGCAAACGTTAAGCAACCTCCATGTAATCAAAGTCTCCGTGTCGACTTAACGTCCTTACACATGATTTGAACATTGCATGGGATTCACTCAATTAAAAGTTAGTAACTATTGTATACACATTACACCATCAATTTTTTGAAATAGATATTTTGAAAATTTTATTTTATGAGTTTAAAAAAAAAAAGTAGATGCCACAGTGGATGCTGAGATGCCGGAAGAAATAAACAAATCTAACTTTATATATATAAATATCAAACAAACTATATAACTATTAACTATTCATACCAAACGATAAATAGAACTATTCTACCATTAAATTGTATAATATGTTTGCATAAATCAGGTCATAACCTTTCAGTTGCGCATGCTTTATCAAAGTCAAAATTAATTGATAACTATTTATCACAAATACATACATATATATTATATACTTTTTGATGATAAATTAATAATTAGCAATATCAGTACTTAAAAAAGCTATTGAAAAGTCTGAGATGAGGCTTCTAATGATGCTTTTAATACATAGAGCGAAGACAGGTGAGATTAAGTTTTCATTCTTGATTATATTTTCTCTCTAAAATAGATAGTTAAGTTTCCATTGAAACATTGAGAATGAAGGTGCGCATTCTTATATCCACATGATGAATTGCATAGTCAGAACAAAAGCGCTATGTTATTCAAACCACAGTCGTAACTTAATTAGCTAGTCAACGACTTATGAAATATATATTTTGAAATCCACGTACCAAGGTTTATATGGTACTATTTACTAAGTTGATCCAGAAGATCATTAATGTTGTTTAAAGGTTGATTAGGAGGAGGAATGTGAGATTTCCGTTAAATAGAACGAGTTAACCACAATTTATAATAGGTCGGATATTATGATAAGAAGGTCGGGGACCGTATCCGTTTATATTAATGGTGAAAAGAGACGGACGATTTAGATTTACGAACTACTTCCGACGGGAATCCAGTTCGGCGTTCTAAATCGCGATGCCTTGTTACAAAGGAGAGAGAGAGACCGGGTCTATTTTTGTAGAGAATAATGAGGTTCGGAAAAGTCCTCTCCTTAATGCATAACGAGGGGTATATATAGTGGGGGTAGCTTCCTACTTCCCAGGATTCCGGGACCACGCTGCACCCTCAGCCTGCTTCGCGGGTAAGGTGCTCTAGGAAGCGTGTCCCGGTTTTCAAGGTGAGAGGTCATGATGAGCTCGGCGCCATACTTTTGTAAGATAGCATACTGTTCGGCCAACTTCCCTCCACGTGTCCTTTTCTCCTTCACTTACTCTGCAGAGTTGGTGGGACGTCAAGATCAGACCGTACCTCTATTCGGATAGTGTACTGTTTGACCAACTCCCACGTGTCTTCTTTCCTTTCGACGTCCCTGTTTTGGCGAAGTGTTAGTGCGGACCCGGGGTGCGCCTCTTAGGAGCTCGAGACTTTCGGATGGAAGTGAGCGCGGGACTCCATGTCGGTGATCCCCGGTCAAAGGTTGACGCTATGCTAACCAAATCGAGGAGGGCTTTTGCTAAGATGGACCTAACTAAATGGGGGTGCTAGGCCCACCTCCAACAATAGCCCCCCCCCCCCCCCAGTTCGGTGGCATGAGGTGAGGCGAATACATCGAAGTTGATCTGATGCTAGTTCGGCGCATCTTAGGACGGTCCTTTGAGATTCGAGTGGATGAGGGCGGAGTGTTATAGCTTAGATTTGAGCCCGTTCTCATACGTGTCGGTCTTCCCAAAGATCCGGAGATGGTTGGCGCGTATCCATCACGCGGGGGAAACGAAACGGCGCTTCTTTTTCTGCGTGTACTGCTCACGCGCGGCGTACGAAAGACGCTTCGTGTTTATCGAGGCGTCTTCTGCTTTTGGCGTGGGAAAACGAAGAGACGTCATAATTAGGTTTTTGGGAGGCCGTGTGCCTTTCGACACGTGTCCAGGCGTCGCTTCGTTGTCCCCTTCCTCTATTTAACCCCTCCTTCTTCCTTCGGTTAAAACTTTCTGCGCATACTCTCAAGGTAACTCCCTTCTTCTCTATGCATTTTTCGATTTCTTCCTGACTTCCCTTCGGCTTCGCTTCCGGCTTTGGATATCGAGATTTCTTCCTCCTCTTTGTGCGATGGCGCCGATACTAGATGGAATTAGGGTTGAGTCTAGCGATGAGTCGGCGTCCCGCGACAACCGCGACGATTCTCCGGAGGAAAGCTCTTCCCCCGATGGTTCCGAGCACACTTCTTCTCCGAATCGAGGCGAGGAGGGCGAAGAACAGCCTGTTCCTTCCACTTCGGGGGCCGCTCTGCCGCTTCCCGGGACCCGTCATAGGAAAAAGGCGGTGATAAGGTCCTCTTCTGGCGGGCATGGCGCCGACCGGGACGGAAGAGGAACCGGGCGTGCGGGTGATCGAGGCGGACGTCGGGGTGGTCGCGGTGGAGGAGCACAAGCGGCCAAGGCGAGGAAGTCTCCCTTGGTATTCTACGAGCAGGGCGGGTCGTCGACCTGGACCACGCCGGAGTCGCTTACCCTGTTGAGGGAGTTATGCGACTTCCCTGCTGCCGCCGAACTCCGACTGCCCAGACTGGACGAGCGTCCGTGGAATCCTCCGGCGGGCTTCGTCTGCTTGTACGAGGGGTTCTTCCTGAAGTGCGGGCTGCGCCTTCCTCTCCCCGAGCTGCTCGTCCAATACTGCCGGGCGCGGGGTTTGGCCTTCTCGCAGATCTGCCCGTCCACGATTCAAGGGATGATCGTGCTGCTGACCTTGGGGCAGAAGTGCGACGTGGAGGTGACGGTGCCCATGTTCGAGGCTCTCACTCAGCAGAAGGCGAATCCTGGGATCCCGGGGACCTACTACGCTGCTTTCAAACCTGCGGCGAATATCATTGAGGCTAGCAGTTCGGGGTCTAAGGCTAGCAAGCTGTCCAAGGTCTAGGACTGGTCTCGTAGCTACTTCTACATCCGGGCTACCGAAGTGGTTGGACTCGACCCGTCGGCGAGATACACCCGGGATTGGAATTTTTCCCCGGGTAGGGGTTTGTAGATCGAACTGCCTTTCTTTTCTTCAGTTTTGGTCTGACTAATGCTGTTTGTTTTGCTTTCTGGTCCTCACTCTTCTAGGTTCAAGTTGCCGGACTACGCGGGTATCCTTACTGTGTTCAGGACGGTGGGCGATAGAGATTGGAAGTCTTTCACCTCGGGAAGAGTAGCAGCTGCCATGGCCGGAGGTCGGTTATTTATTTTTTTATATTTTTTTTTGAACCGATCTGACGGCCGACACTATTGCAGGTCGATCACGGTTTGCTAGTCCGCTATATGCGGATTTGTTTGTGGCGCCGCCTCCGCCAATTGTTGAGGTGCCGGTCCGGCGAGAGCCGGCACCGCGGCCTGGGGGGGAGGGGTCCGAGGCTGCTCCTTCGAAGAAGAGGGCGGCCATAACTGCCGGCGGGAGGGCTGGCAAGAAGAAGAAGAAGACCAAGGTGGGAGGGTCCTCGGCTTCAGGTCGGGACGATGTCCGGCCTGAACAGCATGGTCGCGAGGCCGAGGTCTCTCGCGTCCCGCTTGCTGGGGAGGCCGAGGTACATGCTGCCGAGGTACCAGCCGATGGTGGGGTTGAAGCGGCCCGGACCCTGGCGGACGAAGAGGTCGCAGTTCAGGCGACGGAGGATGGCGACGCGATCGTCGTCGTGGAGGAAGCCCGGGATCCTGCTGCCGTGCAGGGCGCTGAGGATCGAAGCGATGATGGAGGCGGTGCTTCGGAGGGTTCCGATGCTGGGCCTCAGGACTACAGCTTCTACTTCTGTCATGAGGACAACAACAGCCAGATCATAGTGGATCAGGATGAGTGCGCCGAGCTGGCGCAGGCGATGATGTTCGGGCAAAATCACCCGCACTTCCGGCCGTTGGAGATGGCGGAATCCGACACCTTTCGCGCAGCGGCGCGGTCCGCAGCTCGGGTGAGGTTTTCTTATGGATATAGCTGTTAATCTATCAGGATTCGTGTATGTCTTTGCTTACGGCTGGTTTGATGCAGACGATGGCTATTACTGCCTTTCTAGTGGAGGCCTATGAGAAGCGACTTGCCGAGAAGGACGCGTTGCTTAACTACCTGAAGATGCGCCAGGAGGCCAGCGCGCAGACCCAGTCCGTTCTCCTCCGCGGGCTTGAGAAGGAGCTGAGGGACGAGAAGGCCCGATCAGCGGTGATGGAGAAGGAGGCGGCGCGGGTACGAGCCCGGGCTTTAGAGGCGGACAACGTTCAGGCCGAGCTGGAGGCGGAGAGGGCTCGATCTGCCGCGGAAAGGGCTCGGTCGGCTGCTTTGGAGGAGGAGCTCGGGCTCCTGAAGGGGGAGAGGGAAACACTCCGCTCTAGGGTTAAGGGGCTGGAAGGTGCCATTGACCGGGAGAAGGCGGCCGTGGCTGCGGAGAGTGATCGGATTACGGCCAGGTGGGAGGGGAGGAACCGGAAGTGGACCGCGAAGATGGAGAAGATCCGTGCTCATCTCGACGGCCGTAACCGGGCTTTAGAGTATCATCTGCTGTTCAACCAGGTGGTTGGCATAAAGGCATGCCTCAAGAGGATGGAGGCTGAGGACGGGATGTCGGTGCCGTGGTACCGGTATAAGAAGCTGGACGAGGATGAAGCGATATACGGAGCCCAACTGGACGATATCAATTTTCTGGACTTGACCCCGGAAGATTTGGATATCCCTCTAGATCGCACGTCTGGCGTCCAGCTCGAGCGACTTATGCCCGTCGGTCCTTCCGAACCGCCCGTCGCGGACCCGGCCTCGGACGTTCAATCAAGCTGCTGAGGGTGGTGCTACCGTGGAGGCTGTCCAAGCAGATCTGCCAGCGCAAGACCCGGCCTCGGGTGCTGTCGAAGCCGATCCTGTCGCGTTGCCCGTTGAGGCCGCGGTTGGGGAAGAGCGAATCGAGCAACCATTCCTTGGTGAGCACGGCACCAATATGAGGATGGTGGGCTCGGATGATCTGGATGGTACCCGTGCTGACGGGGGTGAAGACTTACCGGCCGACATGGCCTTGTAAAAGCTTTTTTGTTTTTTGTTGTTGTTTTTCTTCTCCTTTTTTCTTTCTTTTTTTGTGTGTAAAGACTAGGCCGTTGGCCATTTATATAAAGTGCCGTACGAGGCTTTATCTGAAATGAAATTGTAGTTTTGTAATTCCTTTGTTTCTTTTGCGAATGTTTGGTAGAATAGGTCGCAAACCGTATCCTGTGGATCAACATCGTGTGTGCAGGTCGTAGACCGTGCCCTTGTGTCTTTGTATCGGGTGCGAGGTATGGCTCGGCTTGAGATACTTAACGCTTGTGTATCTTTATATTTTTTGTTATTGCGAGGTGTAGCTCGGCTTAAGGTACTTAAAGCTTGTGTACCTTCTTTTTTTGGTGCGAGTGGCGAGCTCGGCTTTAAGACACTTAGTGCTTGTGTGTCTGGTAGAGGTGCGAGCCTTGGGCTCGGCTTTAGTACTTATAGCTTGTGTACTGTGTGAGTGCGAGCATTGAAGCTCGGCTTTAGCACTTATAGTTTGTGTGCTGGGGAGTGCGAGCGTTGGAGCTCGGTCCCGTTTCTTCTTTCTTGCTTGTGTGTCTGGTAGAGGTGCGAGCCTTGGGCTCGGCTTTAGTACTTAAAGCCCTCTTTTTAGCGCCAATTGTTGATCCAGAGGATCATTAATGTTGTTTAAAGGTTGATTAGGGAGAGGGATGTGAGATTTCCGTTAAATAGAACGAGTTAACCACAATTTATAGTAGGTCGGGTATTATGATGAGCAGGTCGGGGACCGTATCCGTTTATATTAATGGTGAAAAGAGACGGACAATTTAGATTTACGAACTACTTCCGACGGGAATCCAGTTCGGCGTTCTAAATCGCGATGCCTTGTTACAAAGGAGAGAGAGAGACCGGGTCTATTTTTTTGTAGAGAATAATGAGGTTCGGAAAAGTCCTCTCCTTAATGCATAACGAGGGGTATATATAGTGGGGGTAGCTTCCTACTTCCCAGGATTCCGGGACCACGCGGCACCCTCAGCCTGCTTCGCGGGTAAGGTGCTCTAGGAAGCGTGTCCCGGTTTTCAAGGTGAGAGGTCATGATGAGCTCGGCGCCATACTTTTGTAAGATAGCATACTGTTCGGCCAACTTCCCTCCACGTGTCCTTTTCTCCTTCACTTACTCTGCAGAGTTGGTGGGACGTCAATATCAGACCGTACCTCTATTCGGATAGTGTACTGTTTGACCAACTCCCACGTGTCTTCTTTCTTTTCGACGTCCCTGTTTTGGTGAAGTGTTAGTGCGGACCCGGGGTGCGCCTTTTAGGAGCTAGGGACTTTCGGATGGAAGTGAGCGCGGGACTCCAGGTCGGTGATCCCCGGTCAAAGGTTGACGCTATGCTAACCGAATCGAGGAGGGCTTTTGCTAAGATAGACCTAACTAAATGGGGGTGCTAGGCCCACCTCCGACACTATCTTTGAAACTAAATTATAGATCTCCCTTTCATCAAGTTGGTAGGAAATAAACATTGATGATCACACATAAATGTGGCTTATGAAATAGTTTATTAAAGAAACAAAAAATTAAGCTTAAAACAAAGAAAGAAAAAGATTAAATCGTGAAACCAAACTTTGTTTTCTTTTACATAAAAAGAAAAAGATTAAATCTACAGGTCAATATGAGAAGAACCTAGATATGATATCTACGTGATTGTTTTTGAAATTAGCTATATATATAGGCTTTAATTAGCTCTTGGGAAAGCTTGTATATATACTATAGAGGAACCAATATGACACTAACTTTGGATTAGGAAAGAGAAGTGATTTTTGAAGGGAAGTAATGAATTTGAAATTTGTTTTTTGTTCTATTTTCTTGGTTATTGATTCTAATCAACCAGCAATGTAGAATGACCAGAAGGACGTGATGGCTCAAAGATATATAAGATTCTATACGTTTAGCCAAAACTCATACTCTTTTTTCAAAACAATTCACCATTAGACCACGACAAATCACAGTTTTGATATAAATGAAGCTTAAAAAAAACAATAGGGGCCCGAGTCAAACGTTAAGCAACCTCCATGTAATCAAAGTCTCCGTGTCGACTTTACGTCCTTATACATGATTTGAACATTGCATGGGATTCACTAAATTAAAAGTTATTAACCATATGTATAGACATATGCTTTTAAAAATATATGTATATTATGACTTAATCAACGCTATAATTAGCGCATTTTTAAAAAAAATTGTTTTGAAATTTTAAAAAAATTGTTTTTATTTGAATTTTATAATATACATAACTCATGATTATAGATAGAATTCTCAAACAGAATAATTTGTCTATTTAACCCGGTTTGCAATGAACTAAAATATTATTCCGGCTAACGTGTAAAATATATAATCTTGAAAACATAACTTTATTATTTATTATGCACCGTTTAATGACTCTAGTTTTGTGGTTATAGTTCATGAACTTTAAAAAAAAAACCTGTGTCTATTTTTTTATAAAATTAGTAAAATATTTTTCAACTTTTATTTTGATATAAATTTAAATAAAATATAATAAACTATAATGAAAAATATATCAAGATTTTGAATAGGTTTTTTTCTTTGAATATATATGGATTAATTATTATTTAAAAATATATAGTAGATAATATATTTAATGCACTAATTGTAAAAAACAATTATACCATTTCTTATTTCAATTATTATTCTTTTTTTTTTTTTTTTTTTGGTAATAGTTTCAATTTTTTTTTGTTATTTGTAATAGTATTTCATGTAATAACTTACAAAACAAAATTCGTTTTCAAAAATATCTTCTTAAATAATATTATAGAGATATATATACAGATGCGTGTATGTCACGCGCGTGTATTTTTTAAAATGGAATTGACAAATACCTCTAAATTTATTTATTTCCTCAATAGTTGGATATTCTCTCCATACCATACCACCGTTTAACTAACTGCAAGTGGTGGCCGAGAGGGAGGACCAGCTTCGTAGTTTTTTTTTTTTTTAATTTAATACTTTCTAGATTGCGACATGGTTGCTCGTAAGATCTGACTTTTGTTTTGATTTATGACATTTATTACATACAGCCTATATATAAATTATTTTCAAAAAACAATACAGGTTTATAATATATGCAAGTCCCCTATATTTAATGTGATAGTCATATATATATAGCCATATAGTAAGAACGGCGGTCAATACTCATGCTGCTTAAATCATTTAGAACAATTAAAAAGAGGCATCAAATATATCGCCATGATACGATTTGATCTTTAATTTGGACTCGCATAAACAAATCCTTAACAAAAAAACAAAAAAAAAACACTGTAAATCGACCAAGACCGTTAGCTTGTCATGTGTGTTACACTTCTATTCAATCTTAACATATGCTGTTGTTTTTTATGCGTACGTCAACTTCTAAGTTTATCCTCTTTTGATTGGTTTTCTCTTCTTTTATATGTTTTGCATGTTCTCTAATTTACTTGTACCAAATATATAACCAACCTATATATATATATATATATATATATATATATATATATATATATATATATATATATATATAAATTCGTTTTTCTATTCAATTCTCATTTAAAACAATTTCACTGGATGTTTGGGAAGCTGGAACTAACTTTAGGCCCTTGCCCAGCTGAATGTCCATTAGATTGGTTTTGTCGGTCGGATTAATCAGTTTACCCCCCAAATTTGTCGGGTTCGTCTTATTGGCTGGATGTGTTGTTTTGATCCTACGATATAACTTGAACATCATATCCTTCAATTTGGTGTTTGGTCCAAATCACCTAACGTTATATAAAGAAATTTTAAACTTAGGGTTTTGATATTTTATAGTATTGAACTAATAGTCTAGTACCCCAAATTCAATTTTCTCTCACGTAAAACGACACTTTACTCGTGTTCCCACCAAGACCATGTTCCCTGATTGCTATAACCGAGGTATATAGATACAGAGATTCTTGCTATATGAAATTGCAATAAGGTGCTCTTTTTTTTTACTAACATTTGAATATTCATTAATAAAATGATACAATAACGTGCTTTGGATCTCCAAAAACACAATATTCTGAATGCAACGTTTATTTTTTAAGTTTTTTTCTTCAAAATATAGATTTTAAGTTTAGATTTTCAGATCTCTTTGACTTTCATCTATACCGATATTGAGATGTCTATAGATCGTTAAATTGTACTACATTTTATGTTGGACTTTTGGGAAATAATTTCCACGTTTAGACTAAAATGGTTTTGAACTGAAAATTAAATTATTTCCGTATATCACGACGAGTGATAATAAAACACATATGAAGGATTTTGGGTATCGACAAAATCAGATAAAAAATCTTAAGAATTTCTAAATCAAAACTTAGTCGTCGGGTGAAAGCATGATACATGTCGTCGAAGTCGATATATAATGGAACCCATATATATACATCAACGGTTAGAATAAGATACCTAAAAATGTTGAACATACGGACATAAACATTCGTAATGTTACTTCCAAGGACATAAATGGTCAGAAACGTTACACATGATGCATACATATCTCTTAAAATAGCTATTATGCAATCTTTTAGGTTATCCACTCAATAAAATGAGAAGTTGAAAGATATATATTCTCCATTGTTTTTGTGGAAATTAATGAAATAAAAGAATACAAATCAATAAATAGCCTTTAACAACAATGAACAAGCAAGTGGGAAACAATAACCATGTAACTTGTGATTCCATTTATTTCTTTGCAGTTTCTCATAATTTCATGACAAAATCCACTGTTATCTACAATTCTACATGATGATGAGCCTTTAAAAATAATATAACAAAAACAAAAGAGAATCTGAATTTGAGCAAAAATAAACCACTCTATTTTTTTATTTTTTTTTGAATGAACTTATACGAAGAATAACTCTCAAAGAATTATTTGTATCTGATGAGAATTAATCAAACATATATCTACGTTGTTCTATCTTGCTGTTCAAGCAGGATATGAAGCATACAAATTTCTTGGGACACAAGGTGATTCCCTCCAAACCCTAGCGTGAAGCTTAAGCAATTCCTTCGCCTTTTCCTTAGTCTTGTTCCCGCAACTCACTTGAAGCACCAGACACATCTTCGCTACAACTCCCAATTGCAACATCTCCTGCAACAAACATGGCGTCGCGCAAAACTTCCCAATGGAAAGCAAAACCCTAACCGCTCTTTCGCTAGTTATCTGAGAGACCCTCAATATCATCTTAGACACAACTGCAATAGCCGCACCATGATTCAAGAACTCGGCTCTTCCTTCTGCACACTGACATAACATATCAAGTACCACCATCGCCATCTCTGAATTCCTTCTCTCGGATGAGAAAGTTTCATCCATTAGAAGCTCGATTATCATCGAGATCGATCCAGCTTCCACAGCCTTGTGTCTATTCCTTCCCCATGGACATATAATCACCAAGATTTGCATTGCTGATCTCGTTGCCTTGTGAGAGATCTGGTCATGCAGGATCTGAACCACCTCATTGAAAAGCTCACGTTCCAACAGTATGATCTGCATTGGATCCGCAACTTCGAGAATCTTCTTGAGAAGCAAAGTCGCATAGGCTCTTGACTCGTAGATCCCACGTTGCATAATCCTAGTCAACGTCTTCACAAGATTTGTTTCATTCTTGTTGTTTAAAAGACTCTTGCGGGCCGTCTCCGACGTGTCGAGATGGTAGAGTAAGCTTAAAGCTTCGTCCATTAAGCTCCTCGAAGAATCGAACCGATTCTCCAACATGCTTGATTGACACAAGTCGTTGAGATTCGAAGAAGAAAGCGAAGGAGAAGGAGAGTTGTAAGTATATACGGAGCTGCTGACGATCTTTGCCAAGAACTCCGGAACTTCTGCGGCTTCTAAGCATCGTTTGTTCGTTGTATTATCCGATACTATTTGACGAAGTCTTTTGAGGCAATTGACTTGGTTTAGATGTGAGGAAGAAGAATCTTTGATGAGCTTTTCGATCTCGGATTTACAGATCGGAGGCTTTGGAGTTGGGATTCTCTCGATACCATAAGATGCGTTGAGAGTACACCAAGATTGGATCAGACGGCGAAGAGTGTGATTTGGTGTGAGATCTGTTTCGGTTATGGCTTGTTTTGTGACCGGACATGAGTTTTTCTTACTGGTGAAGAGCCATTTCTCGATGCTGTCTCTGTCGTAGGTTATTCCGGTGGAAACTATCACCGGATCCTTCATGATATCTAGAGAGATCGGACATAGGAAGAAAGAAGGAATCTCTAACTCTTGATCCATTTAACTCGCCGGAAAATACGAATAAAAGGAAGTAAAACTTGATGAATTAATCGACCGACGAACGAATCTTTTAAAAATGAAACTTTTGCTACAAAGTGTAGTAGATGAGATTTAGGAGATGTGAATTGGTTTGAATAAGTTAGCAAGAAGAGAGAAGGAGGGTTGGGTTTTAAATATAAAGGGAGGGATAGGAGAAATATTCAGAATTATTACGAAAGTCAAACACACGGAAAATACAAATATTTGTAAACTCTTTTTGGATAGCTGTCCCTATTTATTATTTTTATTATAGAACGAACGAGGAACGTATAGAGATTTGACTCTTTTTTTGATATAATAAATGCTTTTTATAAAGAAAAAAGTTAGACGTATTGAAGAGTGTTGACTTGTCAAAGAGATGCGATTCCGGCGAAGAATGTGTAAATAGTAACGAAGTCATTGTGGGATTGGTCGTGGCGGTGTTGAAGACATATAGTTTGTCTACTTCGTGTTTCGTTTTTACTCACATGCCATAATTGCTGATTCCTCTCTTTTTTTTTTGCCATCCCCTATTTGACTTTTTTTTTTTTTTGCTTATTTCAAAACTATAGTAAATATAACTGTTGCAACCGAAAGGTAGAAGAAGATTATATTGGGTTTATGTCAACGAAAACACGATCATTGTTTTCTTTTCGGGGGTGATGTATTTAGTTTTTTTGGTGCCGACAAAACCTAAAGTGCCATTAACGGTCCGTTGTTGGATTTGTACTCTGTTACAGGCTGCAACTTTGATGTTACATTTAGACCCATACTCCCTTGTTATGCTCTATTTTTTTTTTTTCTAGGCCCCTCCAAAAAATGTTGGATATTTGCTGTTCTGGTTCTTCTTCTTTTTTCTCCTTGATCTTGGTGCCAAATGCCAACGGATATGTCGTGCATTTTGGTAAATGGTCATAAGAATATTTTATTCTTGAAAAAAAGTTGCTATTGAATTATAAAATAAAAAAAAATTGTAAATTTTAGCACTTATTTAAAGTTTTATTAGTTTTTTTTAACACTTTCCCAAAATATTATTAGAAAGTACAATTTTTTTTACTGTGCATGAACAATTTAACAATGTACAGTACGGCGTATACGGTACATAGAAAACATAGGTGAGGGTATTTTTATTTTTACTCGCTAAATGACAAAAAAACAAACAGTAAAAAACTGAAAATGCTAAAATAATAAGAGAAGCGTAATAAAGTGCATGTTCTTGCAAATGTGTCTAAAATAAAAAAGGGTATTAACAACCAAAATTGTGAAATTAAGCACAGTATTTTCTGGAATGTACTTTTAAAATGTATTCATTTAGTTGTCTGGTAAATGGATATATCAATGTTTACACGTTAAATAATAATATAGAGCTTTAAAATAACAAATCACATCTTATTATATAAAATTTAATGTTTTAAAGTTGCTAACTCACTAGATCGTGATTTGTATCAAGTCAATCGATTAGATTTTAACAAGTGTATAAAAATTCCAATTAGATGTTGACACATAATATTAACAATAAAATGAAAATTTATAATTGATTCATAATTCTAAAAGAAAAAGTTATAAAAACAGAAATATAAAATTTATCGTAAAAGTCAAAATTAATAAATAAAAAAATGAAAAAAAAAATTTTGGAAAATTTTATAACTGATTCCTAGTTTTTAAAAGTAAAATACTAAAAAATATATTTAATTTTTTTTATCTTAAAAGACAAAATTAATAAAAAGAATAATAAAAAATTACTTTTCGTTCTATATGGAAAAATAAATATATGACTGTTTAAATAATGCAAAATAAATCTCATTCGAATAAGAATATAATTTTTTATTATAATTATGTGATAAAATTTAATTAAAAACCAAATAATAAAATCAAAAATAGGAGAATCAAAATGAATAAATAATTATTAGGTTTCTTTATAGGTGGTTTCGCGTTGGCGGTCTCAACCTTATATTATTTATTTTCACGGGAGGTATAATTTTTTTTTCATTTTTTTGTTTATAATTTGTTTTTCATTTTTTCACGGGTTACAAAATATTAAACTATAAATCTGCATATACACGGATCCTAATCTAGTGCTTATATAAACGAAAAATAAGTTTATTTGATAAAATAATCTGTCTCTCACAACATTTAAATGATAGGAGTTCTTCCCTTTGCGAAAAATAAATAAATTATCATCATATTTATTGGTATGTTGTGAAATACTCTAAAACTAAGAAATTTTATTAGTCTAACAGCAAAAGTTATGAACGTCGACTTAATTTCAAGTTGTTCCAGCCACCACAGATTTATAATACTTTCAGGGATGTACATGGTTTTTTTGTGTGGTCCATATGAAAGCGAAAGCATATAAGTATAACAACATGTTTCTCATAAGAAAATACCAAAAGTGGATGTATGGTTTCGGTGAGAAATCAACTTGCTAGCTACCACTTTGGGTTTCCCAAATCACATCGTTCGTTTGCAATGCCTTTAATTGTGATTAAAATCTGCATACATTAATTAGAAAAGTCAAACAATACGCTTTATAGCTTCAATAATTAATAAAACTGTGGTATAGGTTATTTAAAAACGTTTATAACTTTTTGAGGGAGAATTATGCCCAAAGAAAGTCATGACCCAAGGGTTATTATATAAGAAAACAGACAATCTCAACAAAATCATGCATATACATAGTATTTTTTTTTTCTATCTTTCTTGATCTTTCAATATATTTTCTTGCTTTTTTCAAATCTAGAATAGCTGAAATTTATATCAAAATTAGGAAAATATTTTAGTTTTTATAATTAACAAATTATTTAAAAGTCTAAACTGTAAAATAGAAAGCCTAAAAATTCTAAATGCTTTGAGGAAAAAAAAAGAAACGTTAAAGAACCATAAATCCTATACTTCACCCTTAAATACAAACCTTAACTTTACAATTTTTAAAAAATGTTTCATTTCCTTAATTTTCAAAGACTGAGCAAACAAATTTTCATGTATTTCTTTTTTACAGCATACTAAAAATATTCTAAAAAGTAATTATAAAAATAAATTTATCGTATGATAAAGTTCTTATAAAAATATCTAGAAGTAATGGAATGAAAAGTTTATAATAAGCTTTCTTGAAAAATATATGAAGAAAGATCATCCATAACTTTCGACAAAACTAGCTTGCTATCCTCAGTACTTCTAAAGTTTATAATAAGCTTTCTTTTTTTTTGTCATTATTTTAGGCCATAATAAACCGGTCCAATAAATACTCCCACACATGGAAGACATGTGGATTCTTATTTGGTCACTTGGCTTATTTTTATAAAGCATTTAAAAAATATTAAACTTTTTATCAACTAATCAACAAAGCATTTATGAAAACATTTAGAAGCTGCAGATACTCTGCAAATGCTCTTCTCTCTAAGCTTTCAGGCTTTCATATGAAACTTTTGGTAAAACATTTAACTAAAAAATATAAAATAATTAATATAATTTTTATATAACTAATTTATTTTATTAAATAATATCAAAAATTTATGCTTATATTAAAGTGTAAATTAATATTTACTATTATTTACTATTATTTTATTAATTTTCAAAAAGAAATTTAAATAAAAATATAATATAATATAATAAATACAATTGAAATATTAAAAATTATATTATTAATATAATTATAGATATAGTGTTTACGAATAAATATATTAAATAATTTTATATATAATTTTTTATAGTTCTGTCAATCACTTAAAAAGTGTATATTAATCAGAGCATACAACTTCAGCAGCATACTGCTTCTGCTGCTTAATGCTACTGCTCTACTATCAGTTATACCAATCAAAGCCAATGTCACTCTTTTTTTAATTATTATTACCAGGAGATTTTGGGTTGAAATCTGTAATCCCCCAGGTCCTGAACCACAACATGGAATATTAATTATGTCTCAAACGTCACTCGATCCTATTACTTCTAGACTTTGCCTAAGATATTTTTCCTATCGAGCTTATGATTCTTTATTTCTAGCTAGCTTATTTGAGTTAATAATAGAAACTCATATTTTTTAGGGAAATTGCAACATATACTTAACATCAAAATTAACTTCCATTTTTTTACCACTATTCACATACACTATTTACAATTAAAAGATTACCATACCCCTAATTTTTCTAATTAATTACATTTTGTCTTTTCTCTTTCATCATTCACTATTCATGATAGTAACACCGGCGGACGACGATAACACCGGCAAACAACGATAATACCGGCGGTGGTACGCCGGACGACGATAACACCGGCGATGATAAATGGATTAACACGATAATTTATGATCTGATAACTGGATTAATTTGATAATTTCATAAAAAGGAACATGATAACTGGTTTAACATGATAATGTTAACAATACTAACTATATGTTAACGATGCTTACAATGATAATTGGTTTAACATGACATTATTAACGATGTTAACTGGTTTAATATGACAATGTTAACGATGCTAACATATGTGTTTTCTGGTAATAAACAGTGGTCGTCGAGTTTTGATGAATATTACCACCGGGCATTTGGTGAACAATGTTGCCGAATTCTTCTGTCAGAAAATGAGTTTCAGACCAATGATATTTCTGTAGTTATTAAAAATTTCAAATGATATTTTGGGTTTAATCATTTTTCTCTTTCTTACTTACTTAATTTCCAAAAAGTTATTAATACTTACCTAATTTGTTGGTCAACTGACCATATTCACTCAATTAACCTTTTTTTATTTATGATTTTGATATTTTGAATAAAATATAATCAAAAACTATGGCAGACGTAAACTATTTCCGTTTTGTTGTTCGACTAAGATATTATTGGAAAATAGAAATAAGTTAGGCAACTAATGAGCACGACCCAGAATCATGAGGAAGTGGCAACTATGCTACAAATCAGGGATTCAACTACAAAATAATAATCTATAGTATTAAAATAGAAACATTTTTGGGATTTATTTTGAAACGCTTTTTATTTTTTATATATTACAAAAAAACTTTATACTGCGCAGATGAGCGAGTTTAGGATCTTGTTTATCTTGATAATTGACTTCATTCTTGAGGATATATTTAGTTGAGTTATGTACAAATAGCTCTTTTTCATTCTTTGAGTTGTGGTCATATATATATATATATATATATATATATATATATATTAAAGAGTGGTGGTCATATATTACAGCCAATTAAATAAAATTTAAGCATATAAATACATATACGTATGTTGAAAAAAATACATATATATATGCATGCGTATATACATTAATGTATTTGATTTAATTAATTAGTTAGTTTTTTGAATCAAAGTCATACATCCAACATCGCAAGATCAATGATATATTTTTTCCGTCGAAAATCCTGCGAAATCAACTCCAAAAAATTTGAAATAAAACATGAGCGAACCAAAACAAAAACCAAACACCCTCTCACGGCTCGGTGATGAGCACCGGACACCAGAAAGGCAAAGGATCAACAAAGTTTTTTATCTCCCCCTTCTTCGATATAGAGTACTTTTAATTATCTAGATTTAAATCCGGAACACTAATAATAATATAAAAATGAATATCAATGTATCAAATTCGTCCCACCACTAACGTGAATATTAACTTTTTTTAAAAACGTGAATATTAACTTCCGGATGAGGACGAATGTGAACAACTTCGTGATCAAACTTTTTTTTTTTAGAGTATTTAACTAATTCCCACTAAACGGTCAAAAAATGACCAATACGTAAGGAAACAAGCTGCCGTTTTAAAATTAGTTATTAAAAATGACTAATTTTTAAAGAGATCGATGACTTTTCCTTCTTTGACAAAATGTAAGTTAACTATATTTTTGGTCAATCAAGTGTAAGTAACCATGACATGGGAGCAGACATCAATAGAACAAGTCAATTAAGCATTATCATTATTGTTGTAGCTGAAAAAATATAAATAATGATCAAAATTTGTAAATAATAAAAATAAAAAGATTTTTGGTTTATTTTTAAAAAAGAAGAACTGAAAGATTATCGAACAATAAACAGAGAGTTTGTTGTTCGATGAGAACATACATGATTCAAGAATGTTTTGGACAAAGTTTTTGGAAAGTAAACTAGATTAGTCATGCGATTCTCAGGAGGGATTTACAAGAACAAAAAAAAGACAAAGCTAAATTATTATGAGAATGGTATAGAGAATTAGAATCTGGTACTTGGCTCATTGCCCTTGTCCTTGTTTTATATTCTGATATCGTATTTAACGTTTCTTCTTACTCCACCTGATTCACCATGAATGGTCTTTAAGTCTAAGACTTCGGCCGTGACGTTTAAGTGGCTTAACTCACCGGTTTTAACGAGTCTTTGATCTCAGCGGTTGACTAACGATTCTGCATTTTATCCCCTTTTACCGTAGATGTTTATCCCGATGGACCTTTTAGCTCAACCCATCACATCGTTACTCATTGGACCTCGTTTGGATTCTTTGATTTCACCGACTTTTTTTACCATAAGTTTAGTAAATCCAATTAACTGGGTCGAAATTTTAACCCCCACGGTCATATACAAATGTATTTTAATTTTCATACTAGATATTGAAACTGATAATGTAGTTATTAGTATGTCAAGTTGGGAAATGGAAAGCATGGTCTTGCTCTCTGTTGATTTTCTATATAACTTTTTATACGTTTGGATAATATACATTGAAGTATAGTCTGATACGAGTTGATAAGTAACTCAAGTCCTAAGCCCATAAGATATATTTTTCCACGGTAGAATGTGTAAGTACGTAGCATGTAAAAAAATAAAATAGGAATGAGTAGCGTAGAGATGAGTTACATGACATGGGACCAAAAATGGCCGGTGATGAAGTGTATACAGCTAAAAGCCGTAAAAAGTGGTCAGAAAATAGACAGCTTCATACAGGCTACCACATGGGATTTTGGATAAGAAAAAAGAAATGTTTGGACCTCACATTATTATCGGCTATTCTATATCTTCTTGGCCACATAATTTATTTTTATTTGTTTCTGTTTGAATTCTTCCAATAAGAAAGGAAGTTGAATTAGCAGATTCGAGCAAGTTAATTGGTTATAACATATTTTGTTAGTTATGTAACTATGTATACATGCGTGTGTAACGTGTTGTATATTATGTTTAAGTGTTCTTTCTAAAGATTTTGTCATGGATGGGTTGTGACTTGTGATACCAAACAAACGTCTAAATTAGAGACGATGGTCAATATATGGATAAACATATATAAATTTGTATATATATAACCTCTTTTAGTGATCAATAGGTTCATATATAGCGCATATCCACGACATTCCAAGATTGCTAAAGTGGATAAGTTTTTTTTTTTTTGTCAGAAACTAAAGTGGATAAGTTTTAGACTTAATATATAGGCCATAATAGTTTATCACATCTCATATATATATTTTTGTAGATTTTAATGCAACCCATTTATAAAGAGAATACATAGGCTAAAGACTAGGAGTGATCAATCTATTAAAACCGAATCGAACAAAAAAAAATTATAAATAAAAATCGAACCACATAAGAAAATAACTATCAAGCCAAACTTTGAATCTCATTAAATCGTTTAAATGAGAAGAATATATCAATGGAAAACGAAGGTGAGCATCCAAGCCAATTCAAAATAGATTTGATTTCAATTTGATTTCAATTTGATTTTGATACTATACAAACTAAATACAAATCTTTTCAAATGGAAAATCAAATTGAACATTGTAAACAAATCATATAATGGTAGCGTGTTTAAAAAAAACTCTAGTACACTTTTTTTTGAAGTGATATTTATTAAGGAATAGTATCCATATGAAGTTGGATCGGGCTCTGATATCATATGAATGTACATGAGTTTTCAACTCAAAATCAATTGGCAATGAGTGGATTGTAGAGAATAATGATTCCTTATTATTGATAATGATATGTTTACAACTCTATTTATACAAGAGAAATGAATGATCTAGAATATATGTCTAAGATTACAATCTTAACAGAAATGTAAACTAACATATTTACTTAATTATCATGTATATCCTCTCTACGTCTCCTCAAGATAAATGACCGAGGGAAAGGCCTACCTTGACAGAGTGAGCAGCTAGAAGAGAGCGTGACACCGACTTGGTAGGTGCATCAGCGAGCTGGTCTTTCGAGGAAACATGAGCAATGCGTAAAAAATCAGATTAAAGCATTTCACGAATGAAGTGGTAATTAAGTGTCACATGCTTCACACGCGAATGAAATATTGGGTTTGCACAAAGGTATGTGGCACCAACGTTTCCACAATAGATAACGGTTGAGTAGTGGAGGAGACACCTAACTCTTTCATAAGAGACGTAATCCATCGCAGATCTGCAGTGGTGTCTGCCACAACATGATACTCAGCTTCAGTGGAGGAACGTGCACCTGATTTTGTTTTCTTAGATGACCACGTTATCCGATTAGAGCCTAAGTAGATAATATTAGCGCTGGTCGAAGTGAAGTCATCGTGATTACTTGCCAAGTCAGCATTAGAGAATGCATGAAGAGGAAGATTAGTATTATGCCTAAGGAGAATGCATGATCTCGAGTTCCGAAGAGGTACCGAAGAACACGTTTCGCAGCGAGCCAATGCAAATCAGTAGGACAATGCATGAACTGAGAAAGCTTGTTGACTACGAAAGAAATGTCCGGACGTGTAAAGTGAAGATATTGCAAGCTTCCCTCAACCATACGATATTCAGAATCATCAGAAAGAGGAGTTCCAGAGCTGATTTGAAGGCGTGAATCAGTAGCCATGGGAGTTGTAACCGCTTTTGCATTTACCATGTTAACTAAAGCCAATAAATGATTGATATATTTGTGTTGTGAGAGATGTAGACCAGCGGTAGAACGAACGACTTTAATGCCCAAGAAATAGCTGAGCTCTCTTTGATCTTTGAGCGAAAATCTATTGCTAAGAAGTGCAATAAATTTTTTCACGTGTTGTTGATTGTTCCCGGTGATAACAATATCATCAACATATACAAGCACGTAGATGATAGCAGCCTTGGTGAGAAGAACAAACAATGAAGCATCATAAATGGCATTCACAAAACAAGAATCTTGAAAAAATGCCTTAAGCTCCATGTACCAAGCACGAAGTGTTTGTTTAAGACCGTAAAGCGTTTTTCAAAGTTTGCAAATGTGATATGGTTTATCGCGATCATCAAAACCAACTGGTTGCTTCATATAGATATCCTCATTAAGAGTCTCCTGCAAAAAAAGCATTATTCACATCCAATTGTCGAAGAATCCATTCTTGAGATACCGCCAAACCAAGAACGAGACGAATTGTCGCATGTTTAATAGCCGGACTAAAGGTCTCAAAGTAATAAATTACAGGCCTTTGGTGAAAGCCTTTGGCGAGTAACCGAGCTTTGAAACGATCAATGGAGCCATCATGATGTCGTTTGATGCAAAATACTCACTTATTCCCAACGAGTTTGAGAGATGGATCTGGTGGTGCTAAATCTCAAGTGTGAAGGCGAACAACATAGTTAAATTTTGTACTCATGGCACCTCGCCATCATTCGTCTTTAAGGGCTTGAGTGACATAGGTCGGCTTAATTTATGAATCATCAGACCAAGCAACCATCGAAAATTGGTACGGTATCAGAGTCTGATCTACGCTGTCCAACCTTATCCATAATCGATTTGACCCAAAAATTGGTCCCATCGAAATCGACCCGACCCAAAAATTTGTCACGTTGATCCATGCCCGAATATGCCGAGATCAATGGCCAAAGAGCCATCATCTCGAGGGAGCGTATTAAAGAATAATATCCAACATCATATGTTGTAAGAGATCTTAAATAATATAGACATATTTGCAAAAACATGCACTTTATTTAAGTTTAATTAGTTTTTTAGCATTTTAAGTTTTTTACTGTTTTTTTTGTCTTTTAGCGGTCAAATGACGAAAATACTCATTTATGTATTTTCGTATATCGTTCACATGCATATACGTCGTACTGTACATGAGCTAAAAACTAATAAAATTTAAATAAAATGTCAAATTTTGTAAAACACCCAATAATATAATCTTCATTACATTTGTGAGATCGGGTATGCAGCGATTGCGTTGCATCTTTCAAATTCGAAATATAACAACAAAAGAAAAAAATTATACAAGGCCCATTTAAGACCTTTTGAATATCTTGTAACTAAGGCCCAAATCCAGAAGGGAATATCACAACGTTGATAATTATTATTAAGGAGCGAACGCAGGAGATTAGTGAATAAGTACGCTAAACTTGCTTCAAGAAAATAAATGTCGAGAATCACAAACAATATATAGAGAGAGATTAGATCTTATACATCACAAGAAAATCCGAAAATTTTCTAAGCTCCTCAGAAATCTTGTTTCTTGTTCTCTAAGTTATATAAAATCCCACTGTTTGTGGTAATATTATGGACACATGCTCTTCATCAAAAGCATCCCTAAAATGTAACAAGTAGTTGGCTTGGTAATATCCTTGGGAATAGGAATGAAGTGAAATACTACACTAATAATAGCTTCTCCATCATTATTACAAGTTAACAATTCACTTCCAATATCTCATACTTTCATGCTAATTTTGTTATCTCTTATGGAAACTTTCATTGGCATTCTTGGAAAGATCTTTCTCGCTTGGGATCCAAACCCTAAATCTCCAATTGGTACAATGTATATTAGGAGATTGATGGAAATGAAGGAGATTTAGTGACTGGATCCTCTTGCTTTTTCGATAAACATCCATGGATACAACAATTACTAATGGCTAATTTTAGCTCAGCCATGGCGGAATCACTATTTTTATCCAAATTGATTAGTTCTATTCTTTAACCAACAAAAAAAAACACCAAAGAAAGAGAAAAAATCTTTGGCAAAACACGGTTTAATCTTCGTGCTTTCCACTAACCTCCTTTTTTTTTCTTTCTCCAAATGTAATTTGATTATTTTTTTCAAGATTAATCAGAGACGTAATCGGAGAAACAAGAGGAGACTATGCCTTCTCCTCCGGAAGAAGGAACCCAACCCAAAACCGATTCGGGTTCGGGTCAAACCTCCGAACACGATACCAATCAACCACCACCGCAAACGCAACCGCAACCGCAACCGCAACCGCAATATTATCCGCCGGTTATGGGCTTTCCAGGTTACCACCAAGCCCCATACCCAAATTATCCAAACGCACCTTACAATCATCAACAATACGCCTACGCGCAAGCCCCACCCGCTTCATATTACGGGTCGTCTTACCCGGCACAGCAAAATCCGGTTTACCAGAGACCCGCTGCTTCGTCCGGTTTCTTCAGAGGAATCCTCACCGGTTTAGTTGTTTTAGTCGTCCTCCTCTGCATCTCCACCACCATAACCTGGCTCGTCCTCCGTCCTCAGATCCCGGTTTTCTCCGTAACCAATTTCTCAGTTTCCAATTTCAACGCAACCGGACCGGTTTTCTCCGCACAATGGACGGCTAACCTCACCGTTGAGAATCCAAACACGAAACTGAAAGGCTACTTCGACCGAATACAAGGATTCATCTACAACCAAAACGCGATCGGAGAAGACGATTTCTTAGCGATGGCGTTTTTCCAGCCGGTTTACGTGGAGACGAAGAAATCTGTTTCGATCGGAGAAACCCTAACGGCGGGAGAAAAAGAACAAACGAAAGTGCCGAGCTGGGTGGTAGAAGAGATGAAGAAAGAGAGAGATACCGGAACGGTGTCGTTTGATCTGAGGATGGCGGTTTGGGTCACTTTCAAGACGGATGGTTGGTCGGCGCGTGAGAGAGGGCTTAAGGTGTTTTGTGGGAAGATGAAAGTTGCGTTTGAAGGAGCCTCAGGGAACGGTGCCGTTTCGTTGCCTAAGCCTCTTCCTTGTTTGGTTTACGTTTGATTCTTCTTCCTTGCTCTTTTTTTTTTACCTTAACGTCTCTTGTTGTGATGTTTGATTGTTTATTATACAAATTCCATAGAAATCTCATAAACTAAGTTTAAAGGGCAAAAAATTAGATTCACTTCAATTGTGTGCTGGAAATAAAAAGATACCAAAGAGACTGAGTGCATCGCGAATAAAGAAACTATACTATTTTAGAAAGGTTTGATATATATATTTGATGCTAATTGCTTGTTTGTCAATGTTTTCACTTTTTCTTAGTCGAATTATTCCTTTTTTTTTGTCTATAATTTGTTTAAATTCTCTGTTGCATTCTTTTAATTGTGTACAATACAAATGTGATTAAAAACAAAAAACCTCTTATTCAGATGGGTTTATGACTTAGTCAATCGATCTACGGACTGTTTGATTGAGATTGATTGATAAATAATCAAGAACGATCAAGTGGAGTATGAGGAGATGATCACAGCTGGATTGATGGAGCTAAGAGGAGTTTCGACAGGTTTAAGGGTAAATGGACACTACACTCAGTTTGTGTTTTGAGCCGTGATACAATCACCGCAAACAGAACAAAAGGAACAAAATTGCACAATGGTCTAATTGCACTCTCACGAAAGCTTTCGAATAGTTTTGGAAGAAAATAAAAAATACTCTTGGTCTTGGGTAAATTAAAATTTTGAATAGTGATAACTAGAAGTGAAAGGCAAGATATAGGACACTTGGTCTTGGTTCACAAGAAATTTCTAATTAAATGCTACAACCAAATCATAAAGGAACCTAAAGTAATATATAATATGCTTGTGGCCGTTGGAGCCTTTGAATTAATTTGAACCATTCGATCTTCATCTTTGTTTGATGGCTAAGGTTGAATCAAGAAAGAGCCGTGGGAGCTCTTAAGTAGAAAACGTTGGTTCGATGAATCTGCATATGACAGGTAGGAAAATGAGTGTTCATTGCCGTTGGGACGACTCCTTGATTTAGAGTGTTGGACATCAAACATATCATGTTGGAAACTTCTCCTTGATTTAGAGTGTCGGATTGCGTCAAAATGCATAGAGAACTCACACCTTGTTTGTCTACGTTAATTAGGAAAAATATAATATACTCAGTTTCACTTTTGAACCTATCTTAAGAAAGAAAAAAAACTCCAAATTTCTTTGAATCAACCACTCGACGATCGATGAAATGTGTAGTACGATTGAAAAAAATATCAAAGAGATTTGAGTATATATCTCGTATAAAGAAACTTATTATTAGTTGTTTGACTAAAAAAGAAGCTTATAAGATTTGTGATGTTAATAATTGCATGTTTGAGTCTGGACCTTATGGTTTAGTGGTAAGGAGATGGACTTTGGACGCGATCACGTTCCGAGTTCAATCCATCTGATGAGAGAAACAAAAACACATTGCTCCTGGACATCCACACGGATATGGATCATTACTTACGACCCATTTGAAAACCCGGGGAGGGGCCTATCCATGGTTGTCTTCCCCCAGATATTAGTCTGGACTTTTTCATGGGCTTGGGATTTACCCTGAGTTACCCAAAAAAAAAAAATAATAATAATTTTCTGTTTGTCAATATTTTCCAACTATTTTAGTTTCAACTTTTTCCACTTCTAAAACTTATGGCACTTTTTTTTTTACAAGAATGCTATTGATAAATAATATGAAACGTAGAACTCTAAAGTTTCACTTAAGTTCATACTTATTTGTATTCTATGGTATTTTATATTTAATATTATCAATTAAATTTCGTTATTTTAAATATGATAAAAAGCTATTAGGAAAACAAAAAGAGGTTTATGTTAATTATTATACTATATATTGGTAACAAAAGAGGCCATCAATATTTTCTAAAACCAATCAATATATAGTATTTCTTATATACTTTTTAGATTGGATTATTGAATTAGCATTATGCATATATATATATATATATATATATATATATATATATATATATATATATGTTTTGTGAATTATGAAAAAGTTATCAACAAATTTATGAACAGTTTATTTTGTTGTTGTTGTTAAGAACTGTCTATTCGAAAACTAATAAAAGTTAAAGCATAACTAAACCGAGAATGGGACATGGAAGCTACTATCGTATATGCATATTTGGTATTGCGTTTAAATATATTTACTTTTTTTTTTTTTTGATGTCTTTTAATTTTGGGAGTAATCTCAAACCTAAAGGCCCAGATTAATCTTCCGGGTGGGAGTGACACAGCCCACTTATAATGCCTTATTTGGCCAAGTGCTTGTTCTAGTAATTCCGTTCACACGGAGAATCGATCCCTGGCCTAGACCAACAAAACTGATACTCACCGCAGAAAGAGAACCACCCGACCACCAACAACATAATTATTTAAATATATTTACTTAAGACGATTACAACCAAATGCGATGATCTGAATTGCACACACTCAAACAAGAGGCCACTACTATATAAAGATACTTTGTATTTATCTATGGACTATATGCATAATTTATATAGATTCGTTATTAATGCGTAATTTAAAGAGGAATAATAGGGTTGGTGCGTTGTCCTTTTGTAATAAACCTAACAAAATGGAAAATGTAACGGAGAAAAAAGACACTTTGCATTATGATCATCAAATGTAACTTTAAGAAAGATTCGAAGCCTCTAGTTGAGCTGTGGGGATAGAAGCTGTAGCCTGTAACGTGGCCACGTGGGTCCCACTCTATAACGAAGACGTGTTTTGTTTTCGAGTCAACACAGTCTACAATCATGCAAATTAATGTAAACACACATTATAATTGATATAGAAGATGAATAATTAATTATGTCCATATCCTTAAAGATTTATAAAATTGCTTGGCAGTGTATCGAATGTTCGGATTTATATTATTCTTTAAGATATTATTTATATGAGTTTAACGTTGCATTTACTCTTGTTCTATAGACGAGTTGGGCATCGATGAACTGTTTAGGTGGCTAGGACTAGGTAACTAATCACCAACGAAAAGACAGAAACTCAAAAAACCTTTTTCTAGTTAAACATAACATCTTCAGAAGAAAATATATATATTCTAAATTAGTTGTCGGTTTTTGAAGTATTAACCTCCAAAGATTTAAATGACTAGTGTTGAATACAGATTTCACATATCTCATAGATAATTGAAATCTGTTTGAGATTAAGAAACTTTTTTATTAATTTTATAATTGTATCTTGTAAAGACTGTTTATGTATCCTTTGAAAATGAATCAAGTCATACGTAATTTATATTATATAAAAAATTAGATCATCGGAAAGACGAACTAATCAGAAAAGAATAAGAAGATATCATCTAGGTATTCTATCAAAATTGTGGATGTTGTGAATATGGCGCTAAAAGGAGAGGAATCCTTTCTATTTATAGAGGTTGAAGTCGTTCGAATATTTTTTTTTTTTTTTTGAATTGATATGGATAATTTTTTATTTTTTTGAGAATTTTCTTTATATTCAAACATTTTCTTTTTATTTCGGAGATCGGTCTTGATGTAGTTGAATCAAGTTTAATGGGTTTGAAACTAATAACTAGACTGAATTTAATTTAGATCGGGTTAAAAAAGAGATGGGCAACCTACCTCTAACATTTAGCATTAATCTCCAAAGAGTTGTTTTGCGTACATTTCATCAATTTATGTTTTTTAAAAGATTCCAGCCGCCTTCACTGTCTGGTCTTGTAAGTTTCTTCCACTAAATCCATTGTTTGTTTATTGAGTAATTCATATCAGAATTATCGCAATTTGATATCCACTCTTGATGTATAAAAAAAGTTATTAAACACCGACATCAAAGTATGATAAAGGCATCGCTATAACCAGAAACTTTAGTAAAATTTGTTTTCCACGTGGTAACATAAACAGTAGATGCCGATTGCCGACTTGTCAATTTTACTTCGAACACAATAAGATAGACTTTTTTTTTTTTAACAACAGACGACGACACGTATCTAACTCATAATTTAAACTCTCTTTGATTTTTTTTTTCTTAAGACTGATTTACAAAATTGCAATTGCATAATAAGATGAAACACTAATAAGATTAAGAATATATGCACATGTGCCATGTTCTTGTTTCGAATAAAATAATATACTAATCAATAACACCAAAATAGACGCATTGCATTTTAACCGAATCAATCATGAGGGAAACTTCCATCATCGCAACAAATAAATAAAAATGGACGCGCAAGATAAATAATAAAAAAATCTCACTAGATGTCAAAATTTACCGCTTCCCAGAAATAATGCATAATATCTAAATCATAAATTTAAAACTTAATATAGTGAAACAATAAAATTTTAATTTTTAGTTTATGGTTTTCTAAAACTCAGAATCAAACTCTAAATGGTGGTATATGATATACAAAGCGAAAGTACTATATATGAAGGCTATATATATATTTTTTTAAAAGGCTATATATTCACAAAAAGAATAAATAGTGAAATCATTTCTTGAAAAGAGCTTAGATAGAAACTTAAAAGTAGCGATAAAAGATACAGAAAGGTTAATTAGTCTCGAGTGTTTAGTCTATAGTCTATGCACAACGCGCATACACATAGGCCTTTACACACAATTACAATATAAATAAACACAACCATCTCACTGATACACATTTTTTTTTCCTCCCATCATCACTAGTCAAGACCACACACAAAAAAAAAAAAAAAAAAGAAGAAGAAGATAGATATCATCTATAGAGAGAGAAAGAGAAGGTACACTAGTGGCAAAACCGTAAATAAAAGATGTCGAAAGATTGCGGCAACCACGGTGGCGGCAACCACGGTGGCGGCAAAGAAGCAGCCGTCCGGCGAATCTGCGGCGCCGTATTCGCCTTCATCATAATAGTCCTAATCACAATCTTCCTAGTTTGGGTCATACTCAGGCCAACTAAGCCCAGATTCATCCTCCAAGACGCCACCGTCTTCGCCTTCAACCTCTCGCAACCAAACCTCCTGACCTCAAACTTCCAAATCACAATCGCATCTCGCAACCCGAACTCCAAGATCGGAATCTACTACGACCGTCTCCACGTCTACGCTACTTACCGGAACCAGCAGATAACTCTACGGACGGCGATTCCTCCGACGTATCAAGGCCACAAGGAAGACAACGTTTGGTCTCCGTTTGTTTACGGAACCGCCGTTCCGATCGCTCCGTACAACTCCGTCGCTTTGGGAGACGAGCAAGGCCGTGGATTCGTCGCGTTGATGATACGCGCCGATGGGCGCGTGAGGTGGAAAGTAGGGGCGTTGATCACCGGAAAATATCATATCCATGTTAGGTGTCCGGCTTACATCAATCTTGGAAACAAAGCTGCTGGTGTTCTTGTCGGTGAAAACGCCGTTAAGTATACGTTGGTTACTAAATGCAGTGTGAACGTTTAGAACTTTGACGGCGTCAAGTTGTTGGTTTTTTTTTTTAAAATCTATAATCAATCATCTTCTTCTTTCCACGAGGAGGATAATATTTCTGTTTCCCTACTTTTAGTTGTGATTAAGCTTATTGTTGATTATAGAATTTCTTATTACAATTACTAAAATTGAAATAAATGGAGGATTGGGTCTGGTTCTGTTGTGTTTCGTTTTTTTTACTTCCTTTATAATTTTCATCAATAATATTGTAACCACATAGAAGAAAAAAGAAGACAGTAACTTTAAGTAGGATACTAGGATTTGCTATTGTTTTAGTGTGTGTATATATGGAATATCTTAGCAACAATATATAACCTTTAATTTCTTCAAGTTGTAGAAAGCAATGTGAAACAGGAATATTTTGATGGTAGGGTAATGATTCGAATGAAATATGAATTATGAAATTAATATGAATTCTACGGTCCGAATATATATATATATATGCTCATAATATACTTTTTAGATGGAAGATGTTAGGAGGCCTGAAATGTAAATTAATCGAAATGGGCTAATGAGGCCCACAAACTAAAAATCGAAATGGTTTACTTAGCATTTTCCGCTATTGCTCTCTTTGACAAATTATCTTGTTAACAACTGAAGTAGGTGGTGGGGATTTGTTTGCCTTTTTCATTCAACTACGTTCGAGTTTAGCTAGGCTTTCCTGGATTTGTGAAGCAAGGCACAAGTCGGATTAGATGGAGAATAAATAGATTCAACTAGTTTGTTTGGTGTGTTTTTTTATATGGTTTGTGCTTCTTGTTGCTTGTCTATGTTTTATATATATATATTTTCTACTTAGCATTTTCTATCATTCGTTTAATTGTTATTCGTATTAATTCAAGCAAACATAGACAAGCAGCGTTTGTCTTCATTACAACGTACAAAAAAATAAGAAAAAGCACAAAATCACAAAGCGGACGAAGGTTGTAGTCTTGTAGACAACCACAACTTTAATATTATGATTGGGCGTTTTACGTCACAATCGATGTGTTGTAGAACTTAAAGATGTATGGGATGTTGGGAAGCATTTTAATATCAGTGTAAATTTGCAATCACACACTTATCTCAACATTTTCTTACTTTTTTAAGGTAAATGAGATAGTGAAAACGGAGAAGTAAAAAACATAGAAACATCATATTTATTTAAGGCCGATGTCATGGCCCGTAAATAATGATAGGCATAGCGACATTGGGCCTTCGAAGGTCATTTTCGGCCCGTAACTGGAAAGGATATTAAGTAGTATATAAGGAATTTGGGGCAATCCACTCATTGTCCATCTCTATAGTAATTGTGAAGTCATAATCTGATGTGGCGTGCTCACATTGGCGTGCTCACATCGATTCTCCTTAAATCGATTTTGTGTGTGATTATGTGTCTTATTTTCATTCGTTTATATCATGATGATGTGTTTTTGTAACTTAAATCGAACCGCACCCCGGTATGTCGATTTCAATTAGTTATTGGATTGGTTTACGATCGGTTAGATCAAAATTAGTTATTTGATTTCGATCGATTAGTTAGTCGTTTAGGAATGGTTTACGATCGGTTAGTTAATAAATATATATCTTGATCGTTTGGTTTATAAAGATAATCTTTTGTTTGATGGTTAAGAAATCGAAAATTACAATCCATAAGCAAACAAACTAATAAAATTATTTGTAACCAAAATTAAAAACTTATTTCGTCTGTATCATTTAAATCATTGAACTAACCAAACCAAAATTACTGATGTTGGTTTGGTTATAATCCGAAATCAAAGATCTAACCAAAACAAAATTACTAACTAATCGATCCAAAATCAAAATTATAAGCTGATTCGTCTTATTATTGAGACTATGTTTTTATAAGCTGATTCGTCTTATTATTTAGACTATGTTTATATATACTATGACTAACCAAAGCAAAATTATTAAACCAAAATTACTATATGGTCCGATTTGTTACTATAAAATTGTTAACTGGTTTCTGTTGTGGGATAAAAAAAAAGCATATATATATATATATATATATATATTCTGTTTATATATAAATATGTTAGATTCAATAATTGTCAATAAATATATTATGTATATATAATGCTATTGCTAATAAATAAATTCTGTATATATAATGCTATTTATAATTTACGAAAGGAAAAAAAAAACGTTCAAATGTGTACGCAGAATGCTAGGAAGAAAATCACAGCGACTTGCTAATGCTGGACATCAAGATTGATGGACCATTTGATTCCTTAGAAGTTGATCGGCGTTCGCGGGGTTTTGAAACTTTTCTAAGTTTTTATTATTATTCTTTGATAATGGTATGTTTAGGATATTAATATTTTTTTTTCCGACTAAATGTGTTTCCATTTGTATTGTTTTTTGTTTTTTGTTTTTTTATTCTCGATACACAAGATTTGAATTTGTTCACTTTTTTTTTATATATACTTTGCATAAACAAAAAGACGAATGAAGGGATGAAATTTACGTATTATCAATCCTTAATTATATTTTATTAACCACGCTTCTTATTCGATGCTTCACAATCTATTTCTACTTAGATAAATACAAAAATACGGTATTTTTGAAAATAGAATACTCATGAGAGTAATCCCCTTGGTTTGAATCCTAACCCCCAAATTATAACGAATATATTGAAGGGCGTAGTGATCATCATACATGGAATTTGGCTTTAACATATCTTGATATTGCTATGTTATGAGTTGTCGTACCTTAAAAAAAAAAAAAAACTGTGTTATCCTGCGTTACTCAAAATTTTAATTTGTAACATATTGAGTTTATATATATATTATTCTTTGGAGCTGATTCTTAGCTTCTTATTTGTAACATATCGATATGGAGCTAATATCGGAATATATTATCGTATAATTGCATCGAATATTCTGATATTATATGTGTTTTATGAAAACGAGAGGGTTTTTTTTTTCTTTAGGTTTGGTGGATGTGATTACCTTCTATGAGGTAAGTCGATGGGGTTCTCCGTCCTCTCTTCGAAAGATGTTTTATGTTCTGTAATGGTATGGTTCTGTTTTAGACTCCTTGCGTGTTTGGCGCATGGTTTGTTATTTTTTTTAGTAGTAAATTAGATTGATTAACTGATTTGTTTTACATGGATATTTGTTTTCTTACAAATTATGGTATCTTAGAAAATTACTTATTTTAAACACTCGTGGTCGGTATCGTGAACCATTCTGTTTCAACCAGTTGTTGTTAACACTACTCGATCGTTCTTTCAATAAAGCGAACGATTATAAAACTTTGTATTTGTCTTTAGATAAACGATCGACTACGAAATTTTGATTATGTCTTTAAATAAAACGATCCACTATAAAACTTTGTCTTTCAATAAAACGATATGCTACAAAACTTATAGAGCTTTTAGATAAACGGAGACTCTTACACATCAAAGAAAAAGTGGGGGGGGGGCAGATAATTATATATACATGCAAATACATTCAGAATCGAACAGATTTTCTTAATTAATGGTGATGGTCGATTCGATTTTAATATTATATATTAAATAACTGATTTTAGACCTAATATATATATATATATACACCATCGATAGGATTCAAACACCAGCATAAGAGAGATTGGAAATTATATCGAAATTGATTGTTCGCGTTACACATTCTGTTGCAATTGTGTGAAAGTGATTTGAGTGTTAAACCACATGTCCCATAGAAACCTCGGAATCGGAAATGCTTTCGCGAAACTGAGCAGTTTCTCTGAGACAGGTGGTCTAAAAATCAGATCCATTGCTCCGATTTAGAACGCTTGCAGGATGTTGTCTCTGTGGGATTTTCGAAGAAGAGATGAAGCTTTGTCGAAGAAGAGATGCAGATTATGCTATCATTGTGGTGATGTGGGTTTTTTTAAATAGAAAGTTATGGGATAGATGATATCTATTTGTGGGTCATGTGGAGGATTCCCTTGGTTTTACATTGGCTGGTTTCGATTTTTGTTTTTGTGATAAATTAGTATTTTTTAATATATTTTTAAGTAGTGGGTTAGTTTGTTAGTGATTGAGTGGGTTAGATTTTTATTTTTTGATAAGGTATTTAGGTTAGTTTATTCATTTTACCGGTTTTGTATAACCTTATCGTATACCTTGGTTTTAAAAAAAAAAATTGTCTGGTTCGGTTATATGATAGTTTTTGATAGAGCACTTGGATATTTTAGAGTTGGCTAACCCAAACAATATGCTACAAATCTTTTCTTTCTTCTTTTAACATAAGTTTATGTCGGTTCTGGTTAAGAACATAAATTTTTATGGTTCATAATTGGTTATTAGTACTCTTACGTCCGGTTTTAAAAAAAGAATATGTGGGTATGCAATAATTACAAATCATGCCGAGAAAAGAAAGTATTAACATTTAATCGGCAACCTTGACTATTAATCTGGTTTTTTTTTTTTTTTTTTTTTTTTGCTATCCGTACTATCATTCGTTCATGTGTTTAGATCGCAAAGCCATCACTAAGTAGCGGTAAACCAATTATCAACTTTGGGCTTCTCATCAGAACGAATCACGTAAATCTGAATATATATATATCGTCGTGTCGATTGTATGTGTACATCCCGTATTGTTCATAACTTTAACATTATTACGGTGTAATTACTAAGCATGTTCGGGAATAATAGTTTGTAATACTTTGGAGTAATTACTAAGCATGTTCGGGAATAATAGTTTGTAATACTTTAGAGTCCGCACCCATATCACTAGTTACTATTAAGTTAGAAACCCATAAAACTTAACATGGTATCAAAGCTCAAACACACATTGTCCGTAAACCGGCCCAATCCGAGAATTGATGGTATGTCGAGATGAATGGGTAATGCGATTAGGTACAAATTATTTGACCATGAAATTTAATCTCTAGGGAGTTAATCCACTTATTGCCAATTAGTTTTGAGTTTAAAGTCAAAGAAACTTACCAATACACTTTAACCTCATTAGCGATTTCGCCGACAATCTCGGCATGATCTCCATCAATAATTCCTCTAGGATCTTCCATTCGGGCTTCACGAACCGACAACCGCTGGTACCACCGGGTTTAGGCGAGGACCTGAATCGCTCCCTTCGCAGATGAATCTCGATAGATTTCCCATGGTTTGGTTTCTCGTCACTTCGACGACACATATGTGATGTGAGCATTGATATGGATCTGGATACCGGGTCGGGTGACAAAACCGGGTCGAAAACTCCAGGTCTCAGCTATACACTATTTTGGAAAAACCCTAATGTCTCCAATACCGATTTTCTCGAGTATTACATACCTTAATCTCCGACGAATCTTTGTCGGCAGCAAGCATGTCAAGATCCCGTACAAGTTCCTCGTGCCGGGAACCGACGGAAACGGAGGATCCATCGTCGATTCCAGATCCACATTGATTCGCTTTCATGGAACGACCCGTTTCGAGCTCATTGATAAAGAATTCACGACACATATGTTTATATAGTCGAGACAAAGACTTAGAGAAGATCACCGGACTTGGGCCGCACTTAAATATTTCTGGAAAGGAATCAATGATGGTGCCAGGGCTTATTTTCGAGTTCAAAGGTGGGTCCAAGATGGAATTTCCGCTATCGAATTACTTCCCGTTCGTCGAAAGCGCTGATAACGTCTGTCTGACAGTAGTTTTCGATAACACCGTCAGTCCCACCGGCGACCGAAGTGATCATATACCATCATACTAAAATGTTAAAACTGGAATCCGAAATCACGTACTCCATATCAATCACTAAGACCACGATTATCGCGGTTTCTTAAGGTAGTCTCTTATGCTTATTTGCTAATTTATTTAATCAGAAGAGATTAAAATGGTTAAGAGACGTCTCTTATTTTGAAGACGTCTCTTATTTTGGATACGTAAGATACGGTTCTTAGATGACACGTGGCCAATTGTGAGTGGTTCTACAAATTGGGGAGAAAAAATGTTTTCTTTCTCTCCTCATTTTTTTCCCCGACCAAAATTTGTTCATCGTTCTCTCTGTCGAAGGCGACGACTCTTCACTTTCGGCGTCGGCATCGTCGACAGTTCCGGCCAGTGACGGCGTTGGGTCATATGTATCGGAGGATCGGAAACTCTGTGACGAAGCGACGGTAAGGGATTTCTTCTCTTTCCCCTCTTTCCTCGGTTTTATCGGATATCTCACTCGTCGGTTTTACTTGTTTGGATCGGTTTGATTATTTTCTTGTTTAGCTGGGTTTGATTATTTTCTTCCTCCTTTTGATTCGATCGGTTTGATGATTTTGTTTTGGTTGTATTTCTCTTCTGAATTGAAATAGGGATCGAATGTATGATTCTTTGATTTTTTGGGTAGGATTTAGTGTTTGACATTAGCAATTGATGTTTGTGTAAGAGAAGTGTAATCGATCCGGATTTTGTGTTTGATTAAGTGTAAATCAGAACTTGATTTTGTGTTTGATCCGGTTTTATATTTCAATGGTTCGCATGAGATTGTTTTTGTTCTTGCGGCTTACTAATTGTGTTGCTAGTTATGAACTCATGGGGGCCGTGAACATGAAATTGTTTTTGTTCTAGCTTCTCACTCTCTTCTCATTTCTTCTATCTAATTTCCGGTTTAATGGTTTTGAGCTTTGATGCATTTTGTTTTTTTGTTCTAGAGGGAGTTTGAAGGTATTGAACAAAACTTAAGACCATTTTTTCAAATGGCATTGGTTTCAAAATATCAAAAGATCATTTCTTTTTCTATTTAACATAACAATGTCTCTTTGTAGTTGATAATAAATGCTTGTTTAGAGTTAGATAATGGTAATAAAAACTTGGTTAGATAGGTTGTGAATGCTCTTAGTTAGGTTTAAGTCTTGTTGATGTGGTTAGATAGGTGTTCAATGCGTTTTTTTTTCTTTGATCTTCTTTAAAGAAAATATGTTTCTTTGATCTTCTTTAAATAGCCGATGCTTCTTCTCCTTCTTTTCTTTCATTCCTTCTTCTCTTTGTCTCTTCTATACCCTTTTAAACCGATTCATCTTTTCTTTCATTCATTCTTCTCTTTCTCTCTTCTATTCCCTTTTCTTTCATTCCTTCTTCTCTTTCTCTTTTCTACCATTGAACATACCAAAAAATGAGGATCTCTTACCTAAGTTTCTTAACCCACTTTAATATTAAACAAATGGTTAAAAAACCTATTTGGGTTTGTGCGTTAATCATTCATATAAAAATAAATTGTACATCATATTAACATAATTGGTAAGGAAGTAGAAAAGAAAACTAAAAAAAAAATAGAGCTAAAAAAAAAAGAAAACTTGGTGCATTATATTAAAGTGGCAAATGTTTTACCAAATGTTCACTCTAGTTACAACCCCTCGGGCCAACAGAATCTAACCAAACCTAGGTATAATTGGCCCAAACCAAAGCCCAAATTTGAGAAAAAATAGAGCCCATGGTCGGAGTAAGTCGAGGATCAATCGTCGCTACAACACAGAGCTGTAGGGCTGAACTCGGCGCTACTGGATTCTGATGAGGGAAAGATGAAATCCGATTCCTGATGGTGACATCGATCTGAGCAGTGAGCAAGTATAGCATCAGCAGTCTTGTGAGTGTTACGATGGAGCCTGTTATTTCTCTCACTCCACGATGAAAACGTGTTCCTTTGCATCAATCGTATTCAAGATCCACATACACACCATCGCATTTTTATTTTTCAACTATTTGATAAGCATTTAAGTGTAAAGAATTAGGGAATAAAAAATAAAATTACATTACGTTATGGAGAAAATAATTAAATTTCCTTACTTTCTTTATTATGTCTTAGCAAAGATTAACATTCTTTAAAGGTTGTTAATAAATGAAAAAAGGGGAAAATCGTTGGTCGAAATCAGTTTTGCTCTGTTCTTGATTGGTATCAAAATATATATATATACATACTCCACATTGAGTCTTTTTTTTTTGTTTCCCATCAACTATAGAAAAGGATCTATAAGATCCACAATATTATTAGTAAATTAGGATTTAATCCGCGCTAATTATTGCGCGGAGTAATTTTTTTTAAAGAAATTATTTTAAAAATTAAAAAAATTGCTTTTATCTGAATTTTACAATATAGCTAAACTAACTAATGATTATTGATTATAGATAAAATTGTCAATTTGTAATAATTTATCTATTTAACCCGTTTTACAGTGAACTAAACTATTATTCGGGCTAACCCGCAAAAACTTATAATCTTAAAAACATAACTCTAATATATATCGTTAAATGATTCTAGTTTTTGTGGTTAGTCTACGAACTCCTAAAAAAATATAGTTTTTTGTGTCTAACTTTTTGTAAAATTAGTAAAATATTTTTCAAATTTTGTTTTGATATATATTCAAATAAAATATAATAAATTATAGTAAAAAATATAGCAATATTTTGAATAGATTTTTTTTCTTTGAATATATATGAATTTGTTATTATTTTAAAATATATAATATTAAAAATAATTAAGAAATGAAATAATAAATAACCTCTTTAATGCAAAATATATCCTTTCCATATTGTAATCAATAATTTTAAAAGACTATTATATCATTTCCTATTTCAATTATTCTTTGTTATTTGTAATGACATTTCATGTAATAACTTACAAAACAAAATTTATTTTTAAAAATATCTTCTTAAATAATATTATAGAGATATTGTATAATTATTATTTAGATATTATAGAGATTTGTATCTATCAAATTTAGGAAAGATCTTTAGTATAAATATGAATGTAGTGTTATTCTCATGAGAGTCAATACAATTTTTCCAATCTATCTCTCATCACATTTTCATGGTAGCAGAGTCACAATAATCTAACGATCGGTTCCGTTCCTCGTTCTTATTTTCTTTTAATCCAAAGTGTTTCTATTATTCAAATCTATCATGGACTTGAATCCGAGCCACAGTGATCTAATGATCGGCTCCGTTTTTGTTTTTTGTTTTTGTTTTCCTATTAAACCATGTGCTATCTCAATTCAAGCTCATCACGAGCTTCTGAATCTCAAGTCATCAAGCTTCGAATAATTCAAGTCTCGTAAACCTCTGAATCTAAGCCTAGTGCTTCTACAATTCAAGCCTAAGTGTCTCTGAATCTATCATAGTGTCACACAATTTGACATCTTTATCTTTTTACTTCTTCATCGATCTCCCCTTTTTCTACCTTTTTTCTTTTTTTTGTATTTTTAATTTTTCTTTTATTTGATTTGGAAAAAAAAGAACAAACTAAAAACTAAAAAAAAAAAAAAAAAAATCTCTTAATGTCCATGTCACCATGTGAGATCTTTGATCTTAAGTGCATATCCGCTTTTTCTCCTCTCCGCAGCTTCATCGTTATGCTTTGCCATCATCACCGCAATGGTCCAAGCTTCACGTACGCTTTGCCCACGTTTCTCAACTTCGGCCGTGTGTCTATTTTACACCTCCATCGCACAGTGTACTCACCACTGATCACCTTCTACATTCATATTCTATTGTCAATCTCAAACCGTTCATTTCGCTATATCTTCATTACCGCCTTGAGTTTGAGGGGCATATAGAAAGATCTAGAACATCCACAATATTATTAGTAAATATTGTATAGTTATTGTTTAGATATCATAGAAATTTGTATCTATCTAGTTTAGGAAAGATCTTTAGTATAAATATGAATGTAGTCCTAATTGTTATTCTCATGAGAATCAATACAATTCTTCCAATCTATCTCTCATCACATTATCATCAACACTCCACATTCAGTCAAAAACCTCATGAGAATTCTACGAGTTAACATTTAAAGAATGTCGACTGATAATATGGAATTGCTGAATGAATTTGATCGCCACATCGAAGCAGTGGGTTTCACCGGTGATTGCACTGCGTGGAACGAAAAAAGGGTAAGCGAAATCGTTTCATTTCGTTACGATATATCCTCGATTTCTTTCTATGATTTTACGTACATTCTCGAAAGTTTGAATCAGAACTTCTGTATTTCTTTTATTTTTGTTTAGTTTACCATTAATCATGATGTATCGTACTGTTGTTCTTCGTGCTTTCGCTCAGATTTCTGTGTTATCTCCTTTTGTTGTTCTTGAATTTAACGATTAGTCATCCTGTGCGACTCTTATTTTTCTCAAACAATTGGGTTTTGCGTAGTCCACGATCAAGAATTACATTTTGTTTCTTCTTATTCGTTTCTTTATTATCTCTGTTAATATATACTTTATTTATTATTATTGCATATGATGTATCTGTTAAGCGGACGATGTTCTTCGTTTTCTGATTTTTTTTAATCATGTTATCTCTTATATTTGTTATGATTAATGTAACGAATCATCACGCTGTGTAAGCAATCAACTCTTATTTTCTCTGACAAGAAATTTTTGATGCCCTTTTGTTTTCTTGGTTATCTTTCTTTAAAAATTTAACGGTTTTTTTTTTCTCTTCTGCAGTTCTCCCAAATACTAGATGGCGTACTATTTATCGTCAAACGAACAATTGAGCCAACATTTCAGATAATTCTCAAGCCATCCTGGCCAGGTTGAAAATATATTAAACTACGTAAGCTACATTTGATAGTTATTATTAGGGATCATTGAATAAGTTAAGTGCTATCTATCATCGGATGTTACTCTTCTCACACTGATTCATTTATGAAACGCTAAGATCTTCTGTCTCATGTTTGCCTTGGCTTACTTTTAATTAATAACATGATAACATCATCATCCTAAAAACTATTTAATCAATTTCATAGTAATCATTGATCTAGCTAAAAAAAAATTCTTTCTCTTTTTTGCATACAATCTCGTATTTAGCATTAACTTACAGATTAACAACATTTTATATTAAAAAAAAATGTATCGCTGCAAGTGTTGTTGGTTTACATTTGTTGATGATCTGTAGGCACGTATACGAATTAAGATGTGTTCGTGTGTCATAAGTCTTTCCAGAAAAAGTTCCAAGTTACTTGAGATGTTTTTGTCAATGTAACGAATAGATTTGTTATTTCTTAATTTACGAACACTGTCAAATAGTATATATTATTTGTTAAAGCAAATAGTATATTTATTTATAGGTTGCTTCGATATAAGGGATATCTTTTTGTTTTATCTTAAGAGTATTTGTGTAAGTTAGTAATTTAGTGCTTAATTACTCTTTAAAAGTGCACTAATTTTCTTTTTGTTTAATCAATTGTTTTTTCAGTGAACACATACTCTGATTTATGTCGTTTCCGTTGGGTGGAGAGCTTTGATCAAATTGGTGGTTTTGAAGAAGTGGAGCCGATATTTTTATTGCCAAGTCAGAATGGCTTTATTGTATTCTTCAATAATATAGAAGACTCCACACGTGTATCAGAGTGTATATATATGTTACTGGATACAACTTCAGAAACCGTTCACATTACTATTCCGACAATAATAGGTGCTAGCTAGTGGCACATCTGAGAACATATGGGATCAGAAAGTGTATCTACAAAATACGCGGGTGATAATGGCTATGATCGCGGTTTTTCTTGCCACGATTGTGCTGACAGTCGAACTCAACCCGCCATCAGTTATCAACACATTGTCGATGAAGATCATCTTTCAAGTCACCTTCTGGATTGCGGCGCTATTTTCTTTGATAGCATTGTTGCTCCTAGGTGTTGTGACACCTAGCTCATTTGAGACGTAAGAATGCATATTCCGATTGGAATTCATGGCAATCTCAATTGCCATGATATGTGTTGTGGTAGCCTTTGGTGCAACTACAATATCTGTGGCAACCAATCTAATCGTTTACATAGTGGGGGTCTTCATTGGTTTCATCGGGATAGTCTTTTTTTCCTACTAACCTCAAGATCAGTGCAAGATCAGTGCAGCCGCCTGCGGCCGACAAACGAACAAACCCAACATACTGATCATCTATATCGGCTCACCAACCTTTTAAGTTAACTGTTTAGGTTTACATCCATACATATAGATTTTGTGGCTTTGGTATTGGTATACGTATATACGATAATCTCTATTGTTGTATAAGTCGGTTTCTTCTGTTTCATTTATTTTAACTGTTGAAGATTAAAAAGCAAAAAAAAACAAAACAAAACCAAAAACAGAATCTAAAAGTTCATACGGATCATTGAGAATAAAAGTGACAATAACTAAGTTGAAAACCATGGCACATAAATTCAAGGGAAAAGCAACGCCCTCACATCTCGTGAATCTTCTTCATTTTCCTCATCAAAGAATTTACTGTGCACCTCCTGAAGTAATTCAAGAGCATTTGCCAACCCACCATCCTCGGCGCCTTCATCTCCTCTTTTTCCGCATAAGACTTTGGGTCATTCTTGTCAATGTCTATAACAAACGTTTTCTTGAACAAGTCCACAAGTTTCATGATCCAAGCATTGTTTTTGACAGGCCTGGAATAGTGGTAAGGCGCGATCTGCAGCAGGTTTCTTACGTCATCGGGCCACCAATACACGTTCTTATCGTCTAGGATGACAAGCCCACGCTCATCAGCCAAGACGAGATCTAGATTCTTCATCTCGCTGTCTTTTGTTTGTGATGATGCGTTTCTCAAAGTAAATTCCGTGAGGATCAAGCAACGATATCACTTCTTGGGCATGTTCAGGGTTGCAGAGCTCGAACACATGCATCTTGAACAGCTTGTTTGCTTCACGCAGGAATTCGTGAACGAATGTCGTAGCTTACACAAAGCCTCGCCGTGATCTGGGAAGACTTTATTTGATCGCCACATATCAGACCTTGAGTTGACTTCTCCGGTTAGATATTTCTCTCCGTCTGAGAGCAATGAAACTCGGCGGGAGACGTAGAGTGTGCCGTGTAGACCAAGTACTAAAGTAAGACTTTATTTGTTTTTGTTTGTAACTGTCGATGAAGTCTAATAAAATCTATATTAAATTCAAAATTTAAGATTATATTTCAATGCAAATTGTTAATTTTGTAATATAATTTGTGTTTATTTTTGTGTTTAGATATAATTTTTTGTATATTTAATTTTTGTCATATGAGACACATAATTATTTTGGTGTTTAGATATATAATTTGTTTTTTTATTCCGCCCTAGAACGGGAGTTCAATATGAAAAGTAACGGGAGTTCATTATGTTGACATAATCTTTTTCTAATCCGCCCTAGAACGGGGGTAAGTTTTAATTTTTGCTTTCTAATGTTTAGTTTTATTTTTTCGATAAAATATGTATTTGTGGATGTAAAAGTTTGAGATGTGTTAACAATTTTATTTTTTGTATCAAATATATTATATAGTTTTCTAAAATTTTAATCCACAATGAGGGTATGCGATAATTTTTTATTTGTTTTTGTTTGTAATTATTGATGAAACCTCATAAAATCTACGTTAAATTCAAAATTTAAGATTATCTTTCAATGCAAATTGTTAATTTTGAATTTGTATTATTAAAAAAAATTGATTATTAAAATAATTGGCATAATCAAAATTCAAAAATTCAAAAAATTAATATTATTTTCGTAACAAAATAATAATAAAAAATAAATTATTTTGTAATATGTCATTTATAATAATCAATTTTATTTATAATTTAAATATTTAATTTATTTTTTGGCACAGTCTAAATTTTTCTAATTACGAATTAAAATTAATATATATATATATATATATATATATATATATATATATATATTCGGATTAATTAATTAAACTACCCTTTAATTGAATCAAATATAATTATTTTTTTAATTTAACCAAAAATATCTGTTTGACAATAGGAATAAAATGAAAGAAATAATAGTTATTCAGGATATGAATAGACTAAAATGAAATTTTTTCTGTTTGAACAATAAAAATGTCATTGTTTTAATAGATAAGATAAGAAATAAAAAAACCAGATACAGAACCAAAGCCTAATCCATAATCGATAGTTCGATACGTTACAAATTTACAATAGGGTCTCGGTTCGGTTACTAATTTGGTTAAATTATGGTTTAATACCCATAAGAAATCAAACAGGATAAACCCATCCCCTGATTGACACCGTCTCTTTGACCGCGTCAATTCCCGATATATCGGAGAATTAAATCTCTCCGTAATCTCAGCCGTACAAACTGTCCTCACCTAGCTTCTTCGGGATATCATCACGAACCGGAGATGGCGACGGCGTGTAAAATGGCGGCGAAGCACACGGAGTTGAGAACGGCGTCGTTCCGTCGTGATTATAGTCACAAGTGTCAACCTCGTCGTCGTTTATATCCCTCACGACAAAACCATCCTTCACATGATCGTCCATTGATACGCTTCCACGTGGTTCGATCTCAGCCGTTCGATGATCGGTCTCGCTGGTACAGTCTTCAGCGATGGTAAACAGAGTCTCGGAAGGGCCGCAAAGTAGATTCTCTCCCCTGATTGACCACTTTGATGCCACGTCATCTATCGGCGGTACGGCTGGTGGGAGCGGCGGAGCGGTGGCGGATCCTATTCGGAACTGTTTGTTCTCGAGGCAGAAGAGGAAGAAGTAAAGAAGCTCTTTCGACGGCGGTGGTGTCGCCGTCGGGTCACCCCCGCGGGAGGAGAAAGCGTCGAGTTCTGATCCGGCGATACTCCGACGAAGAAACCGGCGTTTCCACCACAGAACGTAGGCGAGCTGGGCCGTGACTGCGATTAGACAAAACACGAACACCGCGACGAGTATGGTTGCGGTTTGGCTCAGACCCATTTTAAGATTGCGAGACAGAGAAGATGTAATCTAAAACTGCGTCGTTTAGCGGTCGTAATTATGGATTTGTGTTTATTAGAGAGATAAGAACAGAAACTCGAGAGGGTAATTTTGTACATTGTTACAAATAATTGGGCAGTTGAAGTGTCACTGTCGGAAAAGAGTTGCCGAGTAGGTTCCGGTTAGAAAATTAATAGTCAAATCATTTGGATTTCTATAATTTTTCTGCTTCTTTAAATACACAAATAGCGACCTTGAAAAATGATGCTTCACTCGTGAATTAGAAGAAGAGAGAGCACCAAATAGAGCTTTTGGGCCATTTGATTATTAAAAAAGACCAAATTATTATTAACTAACATCATAGTATGCGGCCCATTTTAGTCTACTGTTCTGTGTTTATTACACATCATTTAGTTAAATTAAAAATAACGATTACATGTATATCAATTTTTGTTTCATATACATATAGCCTGATGACATAATTTTTTTTAATTTTTATTTTGGTTCAAGGATGCACTACACAATTATCTAGATCTCAATTATTTATGTGGTACTAATTAAAAACTGTATTTGAAATAATTTTCTAAGAATTGTACTCATAACATGCCTTTGAATTATTCGAATCTATACTATTAAAACAGAGACCTTTTTTCTGTACAAACAATAATACTTCCATATTAGGCTTTTTTTTTTTATGGATAACTACTATTCCAGTTACCAAACAAGTAAATTTAGTACAATATTAATAAATTTATATTTTAATTTATATTTAAAAATAATTCCAAAAATTCAAATTTTAATTTAGATTAATTTGGATTTCCTTAAATATAGGTTATATTAGTTATCAAAAATTACAAAACTTTTTATTATATCTTTACAAAAATAATAAACTGGATATTAATTTATATTTAATTTAAATATTCTAATTTACAAAATATTCTCATAATGACGGAGATGATAAATGATATGTTATTTTATATTTAATTTTATCATAATCAATCAGCCTAAAATTTTAAATATTTGAAATTAGTAAATATTTATATTATACGATAATATGAACGGACATATTGGAATTATGTTTTTATAATCGCAGTTCTTTTTGGATTAATATGAACGGACTGGTTAGAATTATATTTTTATAATCACGGTCATATTTAATACTAGAAAAAATTAATCTCGAAAACAAAATATATCTAAACACAAAAATAAATCTTTGTCACTTATTAAAAAAATTAGATCTATAAAAATAAATTATATCTAAATACAAAACAAACAAAAATTATATTACAAAATTTAATTAAAAAAAAAATATTATGCATACGCACGGGTTAGAATGTAGTTCTTCTGTAAGATTCAAGCAAATGAGCTCTAGGAAATGTTGTGTATAATAGATATTATTAGGCCCTTGACTCCATTAAAAAATATGGATTTGGGCCATGATGTGTTGCTTAGAGCATGTCCAATGGTGAGGTTCTAAAAATGGGTATCTAAAATTTTTAGAACCTCACCTTTTAGAACCCCAACATTTTGTATGTTAATTTTTAGAATCTGTATCTAAAAGTTCTAACTTTAGAACCCTTCTCTCTTCTTTTTAGAACCTCTCCAATATTTATCAATTATATATCATTATAATTTTTTAGAACTCTTCTATTTAGAACCCCCATTGAACATGCTCTTACATTATAGTAAATGACTTGTACTTTCTTATTTTTCTTATTTAATTAATAAAAAAATAAAGTTACCAAGAGGAGAAAAAGTTAGTGTGTTTTTATTGCTTTTTTAAAGATAAAAAGCGAATTATGTTGAGATCAAAGTTTAGGCCTCTAATGACTAAATGCCCATCACAAGGCTCTTAAAAGCTTAAAAACCCCCAAAAGCAGAGAGATAGAATTTAGCTTTTTACTCTCTCTTTTTCTCTTCTGCTTTAAAAGGATCACCCACTTTCTGCAATTCTTGTTAATAAAATTAATTATTTACTTTTCCAAAATCATGCTTAACTTTATCTTCCTTCCTGCTTTTGAGGATAAACTTTAGATTCCATGCATGAATTGATGGACATATTTACACACATACGCATACATATAATATGCATTGTTTTTCTTTCTAATTTGCAGATATACTAATGTGGATATCATTGTGTGTACACATGGGCTGAAGGGTGTGATTCCCATAATCATAAAATGTTATCATTTAGAGTTTAGACATTTACCGACAAATCTGTGTATATCAATTTTTCTTATTAAGAATGGAGTATAGATGAAGTGGGTTTTGCACCAAAAAATGATGAAGTGGGTTAAGTAAATGAAAAAGCTTTGTCTGAATAATATTTGGTATTGTTATTTTTAACATACTAGTCATGTGATGTTCAAAAAAAAAATATATATATCTTACTAGTCATGCATGTATACTGGAAGGTTGAATTTAAGAGAGAGAAAATCGGATTAATGGGTTTAGTAGAACCCATTATTTAAATTAGAATCATATTATATATATGATTCATTTTCTAGTTTGATCAATATCATATATGATATATCTAATACATTTATCAAAAACGACTATCAATCTAATTCTCATAATGATATGTGGTTGAAATTCTCATAGATAGATATATTTGTTTTTGTATATGCAATATTCCATTTTAATATTTTATTAAAATAAATCATTAAAACAAGTTAATACATGTTTACTAAAATTTTAAACGAAGTTAGATCGGATATGGATAAATATTCACGTGCACGAATTTTATGTGGATACCAAATATCATAAATATTCAGATCATATATGTATTAACATAAACAACTCGTTTGGATACAAATTAGATCTAAACATTTTCAAGAGTACTATCCATTCTTTCCACTCTACACAACATATGACATATATAAGCAAAAAGCTTACCTTATTTCAAGTTTGAAGGGAGATTCATTCACAAAAGTGATCTATACATATTCTAATCCCCGTTCCAAGGAATGTTAGAGCAATAATATCTAAGAACTTCTGATATTAAAAGAAAACTAAACTTGTAAAGGCAAAAGAGAAGTAGAGGAAAGCAGTTTAAGATTCTATAAGGTGGTGGGTTCTTCCTTTCTCTCGGGAAAAAATAAAGGGAGAAAAGATGAAATGAACCAGAGAGGCAATAAAGTTTTGTGGAGATCTTTAATATCAATCAAGCTGTCTTGGATTCTAAAGGAAACAATGACCAATTTTGTATGCTTTGATCAAGGATTAACTATGGCTTGTCTAGTTTATATTCCATCTGTTTCATATTAGATGATCTTTTCGTTAAATGTACAATTAGTTTAAAAAAACTTGCAAAATCACTCAAGTATCTGTATTTTTATAGTTAACCATTAAAACAACAACAATAAAACTGTTTGACTTTGTATATTGAAAAAGATCAAATATCAAATGTTTTGAAACAAAATAAAATGGTAAAACATCACTTATTGTGAAATGGATGAAGTTTTAATAAAGAATATTCATAGTATAACGACAAAAATTCTTAAAAGGAGAATGAGAGTAATACGCTTTACGACAATAAATGTAATTGTAAATTAAGTAATTAGTATCGTGTCGCATTGCATGTTCTTTCTTCTAGCTTAAGCGTTCTTAATTTCTTCTAGCTTAAGTCTTAGTTTATATTCTATTTTTTTTGTTAGAAATATTGTGTAGCAAACCTGATTTTTTAAAGATTATCAAAGATCCAAGCTTTGGGTTATTTTAAGCATGTGTTATTTTCAGAATTTTAAATAGAAGAACCTTAATTTGCAACTTGCATGGCAATCGATTGAACATGAAAGAGGAAAACTTGTATGCAGCCAAAGGTTATGCATGCATGACACGAAGCTTCCCAATTGCATGAAACTTATATTACAAAATCCAATATATATAGAGAAATAGAAGAACGATATAAAACTTAAGTTATATACTGTATTAATTAACTAACAACCATATCTACCATTTAATTTATTTTTTTGGACCTTTACCGCGAAAAACATACATAAGACCGGAAAAATATACTAAAACATATATTAAACTTATAGATATTTTTCAAACCTGATTTTTTAAACTTATAAACATATATTCCTCTCTCAATTTTTGTCCTTTTTCAGCTATTTTTCAGTCATATTTCCGCGAACATAAATGATCATTTACGACCATAATATGATAATTTTACATTAAGAACAAAAAAACAAAAATCTCAAGTTTCCCATACCCATATCCTTCTAGAAAGTTCCTAAGCCAAATATAATAATAATAAATAAAAAAACTACAACTACACGTTTAACCCAAAGTATTGTCCCAATGAAAGAGAAATTTCGTAAGGAAACAAACAACACATGATGTAATCGGAATGATCAAGTTCATGTGTATAAACTGGGCCATGTTACATGCATACATGCGTGATGTTATGTTGATGAACACTTGAAATGAAACCGTGCATCCACAGCTTCGAGCAAGCCAATCTCATCACATGATTTTTCTTCACAAACGTCATCATCAAGAGCGAGGTTGAGATCGAGTGCAACACAAGTAGCGACGTTCTTTTCTTCCGATTGATCTGAACCGGCAGAGTTAACCGGAGGAGAACAAGCTCTTGATCTTGAACTGAATCTTTCACAGCTCAAGATCACAATCGCGTCTCTAAGCGAAGCTTCTTCACCGCTCGAGTTACGAACTCTTCCTCTCTCAATAGCTCTCTTGAACCCCATTTGAGATAAATAATCAGCTTGCTCTATATCTTCCACTAAGAACACTCTGTTCGGATCTAACGAAACAGCTTCAGAGAATCTCTCAATGTAACTCAAGCTCTGTTCATCTCTCAACCTCTTGTTCCTCAAATCTTCTGCGGATTCCGATCTTTTCGATGAGAAACTGCTCAAGCAGATGGAGACGAAGCTTTTTTGAGATCCGAAGAGAAGTTTAGCCAATTCTCTAGCGATCTTCTCTTTAGCCTCTACGTCAAGACCTTGGAAGAACATCCAAGTCTCTTCTTTCATATCATCGCTTCCGTTGATCTTCCTCGTACTCGATCCTGATCTGCATTTCAAGACTGTTTTCGCAATCTCCGCGATTATATCCTTCTGCCATGGTACCTTGCTCTCCAAGGCATCACATAGTGTTGCTAGGTTTTCAGCATTCATCTCTTTAAACCTGGAGGAAGCATGTTCCACCTCCATTGCATCGCTCGAAGAAGCTTCTGAGTTAATTGTCGAATTAGGATTTGAAGAGAAAAGCTCGGTTTTTTGCTCGCTGTCATGTTCTGGAATAAACAGTCTTAAGTGGGATGCATCCGGGGTCACGAAATGATGATGACGATACTTGTTTGTCTCTATCACGGGCCAATCACCGTTGGTTTGAAGATTATGGAGAGTAGTACCTGAAGGTTGAATAGAACCAGAAAAGGAAGAAGTGGGGGAAGAGAGAGTGAGTGTTTTTAGAGATGGTCTCCTGTGGATTGAATCGCAGATTGAGTTCCATTTCATCACAAGTTCCTTGATAGAATCAGAATCCTGCCAAGTCCAAGAATCATATATACCGTAAAAGAAGCAAACGAAAAGGAAATGAAAATGTGAAATTGTTTGATGTTTATACAACTCACGGTGTGGCTATTTTGATTCTCATTCTTGTACTGCTGAAGCCACGCCGGTAAAGCTGCAACGGTTACATTGCTATTGCTGCATTGCAAGAACCGGGCTTCTGCCTCAAACTTGACTGAACATTCCTCACAAAAACTGAGCTGCTCCTCTAATGGATGCAGCTGCAGAGGTAAGTTCTCTGCTTTCTTGACTTGAAGCTCACTGCTTTGAAACAAAATGGTGATTAATTGAGAAGCGTTAAACTTGGTTTAATCTTTAACTTAAGCTGAAATGAAGTAACTTATTTTCTCCAACCTTTCTTTAGTATTTCTCACAAGAAAGCAGATAAACAAAAATATAAAAATAATAAGAGAAAAAAAGGTATGAAAAGGATGCACGTTGTTTCACCGTTTCTTTTAGAGGATCACCAAATAAAGCAAAAACACTATAGGTGAAATTGTCCTTTTCGAAAAAGAGACAAAATAGTTAGAACATATCCAACAAAATTTAAAATAAAAAAAACATAAACCCATCTCTAATGTCCAGATTATGTTGATTGCACATTTCAAAAGGAGAAGACTTTACCTCTCGGAGATGAGACTCAAACGAAGGCTACTAGTCGCCGGAATAGTGAGAGTAGTGAGACACCAAAGGGACTCGAGCGAAGGTTGGCCAGACTTGCATCTCACGTAAGTCTGTGAAGTCGCAAGACCCATCAACCAAAACCTCCCATGATCTCCCATGACCAACCCACGAGCCAACTTCCCAATCTCCATTATCATATGCTCCACAACACAGTAGTTATTGTTGTTGATACTGTACACTGAAGAACCTCTGGTTCTAGACTCTACGAACCAGTTTAGATCTCCCAGATTTAGAATCACTCCTTTTCCCACACAGCTCCTCACAAGTGTCTCCAACTCCTCTAGCTTATGCTCCACATCGGATCTACTCGGTTGCCCGAACGATGAGAACGATAAAGTTATAAACTTTACGTCTTTTAAAGCTTCAGGCACATCTCTTTTGTCAACTTTCTCCATCACCGTTCTCACAACTTTATCAACAGTGGCCAAACACTCTCCCACGATCACGAAATTCTTCCTCTTTTTGTCGACTAGACTGTCTATAACGTTCATGACATCCTCGTTCCTGACAGGAGTTGACAACTTCCCTTCTTTGGGTTTACTCGAAGAGGTTGTTTTGGAGCAAATCTCTAAAGAAACAGCTTGCTCGACTTTGGTCTTCACTTGAGGACTCGAGAAACCAGCTTCTCTCATCACTCTACTCACGCTAGGATCATCGAGGATGGATATTATGAGCTGCTCCACTTCAATCTTGACTGCTAAGATCGGTTGCTGCTGGCTCTCGATGGATCCACGCCGCTGGTGAGCCTGCGCGCGTTTGAAAGCTGCACCGAGAGCGTTGGAGATAGAAGGAAAAGGGGAAGTTGGAACCCCTAACATAGGACTCCCCGTGGAGGTCGGGAGGCGGTTTAGAGCCACGTTGAAGCAGAGCTCGAGGGCTCTGCATTGAAGAGGGTGAGTGTGAGATTGGAGACAAGCTGTTCTAAGTAAACCCGTGGGGGCAGAGAGCATGGTGCTAGCCACATGGAGAGGTGTGACCTGGGCATGTCCTCTCCTTCTAGCCAAGCCCATGGCTTGTTTCACCACGTTTGCAGCCTCAGGCGTGAGGGCTTGCTCCACCGTGCAGCCTCCAGCTCTCATGGTGACAAAAAGACCCTAAAGGAACACAAGTAGGCCGGGTACTAGTACGTATTGAGAAGTGAGAGATCTACGGTAAAGGCTTCAAGGGTCTTGGCTTCATTCCATTTATCTAAGACAACGAAAGCACCCAAAATGGAAGATGGGGCTAAGTCTTAAACCTAAGAGCAGAGTAAGGAGAGAGAGAGAGAGAGAGAGAGAGAGAGAGAGAGAGAGAGAAGACTCAGAAGAGGTGAAAAGAAAGAGGGAGAGAAAGAAAAGGGTTTTGGTCATCAAATATATGAGGAAGGAGGAGGAAATGTGTATGCTTTTCTTGTGAGAGAGGCAAAATTTTGGGGGGGTTTTTGAGGGTCCAAAGTGGATTTTGTAGTGCAAAGTGGAATGCATGTGATGACAAAGCAGTATCAAAAGGCAAAGGTAACTCAGCTTTGCCCTTATATTATTTTCTTTCTCAAATTTCACACCAAAAAAAAAAAAAAATGTAATGGGTACTACAGCTAAGTGGGTCTCTCTCTCTTTTCTGCAAAGCGTATCACTTATTTAGAAAAGAACCTAATTAAAGATGCAAATCATCATTCACGTATATAGTATATAAATAATAAATAATAGCACCAATAACACTTGTAGAAAATATTTGGGAGATAACCACTCTCTCCTTTTAGCACCTTGACTCTACTACTAGCCTAGTCCCAACACTTTTTCAGACAAGAGTCTCTTATTCTAGATCCTGTCCAGTAAGCTAAACTCCGATCACATGTAAGCAACAACATAGGAGCCACAAAACACATGGGAATGAACAGATTTTTTTTTTATATATAAAAAAAAAATTATATTTTTAGCCAACTATATATGTCTCAACAAACATAATTTGTTTTCTAAGAATATTTTTGGTTTTACTCGAGCAAACATAGTTTAATAAGTGGTATCATGTAATCAATTATGATTAAATGTATGAATAGATTTTCCTACCTCATTCTCAAGTAATCGAAGTTATCAATATACTAGAAAAATGAAATGCCAAATTAATTCTGTTGCAAAAGATAATTAATCACACTAATCACCCGCCTGAATGATATTGAAGAGTCGTAATCGTAAACCGATTACTATGTAGTTTTTAAGCTATCAAACTCTGTAAAAGAATAATGTTGATGAAGACTATATATGTTTCCTTAGCCAACTAATTAAGTAACACATGGAATAATATTGAAAATCAGAAATCTACATTAGTCTCCAAATGTCATCAAGCATAATAATTTTTACCAGCCCAACGCTTATGGACAGGAAACACAGAACAGAGAAGGATCACTAGCTTTGGTCTTTGTAAGTTTTTAAATTTTTGCATGGAATTTAGAAACTCAATCCCCTAAAATAAACAGTAAAAGGCAAATCAAACCATCTGACCCAGACATTATATATATGCATCATTCGCTTTCGTTGCTTTCATAAAAGTGTGTAGCTTTTGGACCATTAAATTTCATTTTATTAACGAGAGAGAAGAAGAAATGAAGGTGTTTTTTTTTTATATCTAATAGAAACGAAGGTAGTCTCTTGGTGGGGACAGTCTTTGATTGTATCTGCTATCAACACGACCAATCATTTTCAAGTGCCTAATGAATCGATGTTTCAGATCAGTAACAGGAACTCACAAATCAAAATAAAAGAAAATAAGGTTATTCAAGAACAAGAACACATGATATATTTATTCATTGAAGCAGAACTGTGCATTCATTATTTTATTATTGCAACATAAGAGATAAAAGTTTGATTCTCGTACCACTAACCAACATGTCAAACCATGCATTTATATCTTAACTTGACGACACTACTAAATAGATACGCACACAAAGCTAAACAGATGCAGATGCCTATCAAATATTTCAAGAATCCATTGAGAACAAAAAAAAACACAAATTCATTTACTGTTCAAGGAAGGCCCCATAATATTTTTTTGTTTTTTTTGGGTCGAAACAAGGCCCCATAATCTAAATTCAGTGATTAAGGAATGATAAATCAATGAACAAAAATGAATGATTCCGCGTATGGATTTTATTCAAACATAAGATCATTGCAGTAATTGGTACAAGGAGCTTTACCTATTATACTTCTACTTTGATGAAAACATCTCTCTCTCTCTCACACATGAAGCATGCCACTGCATAGAAAGAAGAGAAAAAATGCACCACCATTCAACTTGCCTAGGAATCTTCAATAAGATTTATACACTTTGGTAAGAGAATCATGTAAGCTATATTCCCACTATAGATATGCATGTCCTAAAAGATTAATAAAATAGTAAATAAATTATCTTTTCTTATGATGAAAATTGAAGAAATAGAGTAAAGGTTTACAATATCCTCACTAGAAACAAGAAATCTTCCTTTCATTCCCCAATCATCTTTCTTACAGCTTTTTTACTTGTTTTTATGTAAGCCTTCACCTGAAAGCCACTATTCCCTGCAATAAGTACTATTACACTCACTTCCTCTCCCAATGCTTCTACAAAAGAAGCTAAAGCATCATTTACCCATGCATATATATGTATCAACTCAAAATGAGGAAAACACAAGAATGTTGTGCCATAAAACAAATAGAGAAATTACCCTACAATCATTATTCAGGAAAAGCAAGTGAACGTTTTGAAATCAAACATGATTATACGTTTCTGGAATATGAGAGGACACAAAATCATCTTCAACGTTAGGTCACCATTCACAAGAGAGTTTGATTTCTTCTATTTATCATGAACGCTAATAGGACAATATATTTTAAACTCGCTTACGTATAAGAATACACATACCAATAGCAAGGGAATATATCACTTAGTTTTCTAAAGGCCCTTTGTTAAAAATTACGGGGTTTTCTTGAGGTTACACATATGTGGATATAATTGCTTAATTAGTTACAGATGACTTGTGGGACCAAATAGGAAAGTTGTGAGAATAAACACAAGCTCATCAACTGTACGGTTCTTCCTCGCTGTCTGCGTTTAAGACAGGAAAAAAGGAAAGGGAAGGAAAGGGGCTTTGTTTATTAGCTTAGACCCAAAAGATATCCAAAGGAAGACCAAAATCATTTGAATGAAAAAGTGTTTTGAATGATGAGAGCAAAGGAATATAGATGGTTACTTCAAGCACACCCAATCAACCCTTTTCTCCTTTAATAAAAATTGGCAAGCTTTGTTTGCCCTAACTAAAAGATTCAAACTCTCACCACAAAAAAAAAAAAAAAATTCTATTTGCATAAACCAGTCCTTTCGAGAAAGTGTATGACCACAACAGTCAAAATGTGAATGCTTTAACAAGGATCAGACCCCAGATGATTCTAAAGCACTTGCGTTTACGAGAAGAACAGAATGTGAAATCAACTCGTCTCTCCAGCCCACTTGCTAAAGATTTATCCAGTGTAGCCATCAACTTTTAAAGAATTTGGCCGTTTACAAAACAACAACACAGAATATTTTGCATTAGATTTTTTTAAATTACTTAGCTGATCAGTATTTGCTTTTTTCACGTTAAACTGAAACTGGCTTGTAGGACCAAACAGGAAAATTAGAAAACAAATACAAATACAAATTCGCCAACTGTTTATTATGAGGTTAGAACCAAAAGACATACAAAGTTGAGACCAAAATCATTTGAATGCAAAAGTGTTTTGAACGAAAGAAAGCAAAGGAATATAGATAGTTTCTTCTGGAACACCCAATCAAACTTTTTCCTCTAATCAAAATAAACTAACTTTGTTTGCCCCAACAAAAATATTCAACCTCACACACAAAAAAAAAAAACATGTGTAAACCAATATTCTTTTCAAGAAAGTGTGTGACCAGGATGGTCAAAATGTGAATGCTTTAACCAGGACCAGACCCCAGATGATTCTAAAGCACTAATGTTCGAGAGAGAAATATACATCGGAAATACGATCAGCCTCTCTCCATCCCACTTGATAGAGCTTTAAGTTAACATCAGATTTTGAAGAATTCGGCCTTGCAAAAATGTTCTGCATGCATCAGAATCTAAAAAAAAATAAGTATTGATAGTCTTGAGTGAGATTGAAACTGATTTTGAATCTTGCATGAATTGTAAAAGCCATACGTGTTCTGCATGAATTTTCCCAGTGGTTTCTATCAAATCAAGCCCTTTTCCAGGAATTTTTCATGGGAACACATACAATAAAAGAGCCTCTAGAAATTCTTTTTAAACAATTTCAAAATAAGGCAGTCTTATCATGAAATCAAGTATTAAAGCAATATATGGGATTATCTTACTCAAAAGGGGCTCCCAATTTGTTTTTGTTTTTGTTTTTTGAGCATTCAAAAATAAGCATCTTTATTCTCCTGGGTGTGACCATGTGGGAAAAAAAACGAATAGAAGTAGCAAAGATAGAGAAAGATAAATATGGGAATAGTTTAAGGCATAGTTCTTCTTTGGATGGCTAAACTTTAAGAAAGAAAGAGATAAACTTTAAAGATTAAAGGAGGAATGGAGAAAAGTTGTCCTAATTTTGACACGACAGCCTTCTTAATATAATGTCATGAACTTTATTCACAACGTGTTTCTTTATTCACAATTTTTTTTTGTTTTTTTGTTTTTTTTGTTTTTTTTGCCTCGCATAACAACAATACTATGAGTTACGATTCCACTTCTGGACATGTGGACTTTGGGTATGTGATGGGCCATGAACAATTGGCTGAGGCCCAGGTGGTTTGCATCAGCCCAGGATGAGTCTGAGTAAGCGATATGCTTATGCTTAATGTCGTTTTTGTTGCAGTGACTGGATACACTGAATCTTGCCGTTGAAGGTTGTTACGCAGGGAAAAAAAAGTGTGACCTGGATGAGCTGGATCTGCAACGAGTATAAGACGTGCATTAAGAAGGTTCTAGAATGTGTGAGTAACAAGTGAGAGGTTTATGGATTAGAGAGAGAGCGAGAATAGAGAGATAGAAGGACTCATCTTCTTCCTTAGCTATCTTCTTATTTCTCAGGTGTAAGCTCTTCTCTATAGAATCTCTGCTGTAACTTGTACTCTGTTTTACACATCTAGTGAAAGCCTTGTGAGCGGGATTGCTCACCAAGACGTACCTTGGTCACCTTGACCTTGGGAACTTGTAAATCGTGTGTCTTGTGCGTTTCTTATTCTCATATCTGCAAACTCAACAATACAACGAAGTGAATACTCTATAAATCGAGAAACAGAGAGGTGAAACAAGATTGAATCAGGCTTTAATCTTCAACAAATGGTATCAGAGCTCGTGGTTGAGAAGGTCTAAGGAAGGTTTCTGGCTCTGGATTCAACAGATTTGAAGATCAAGTCTCAGCAGGTATTGGTGTTACAACCTGGTTTCTGAGACTAAGTATTATCTTCACAGATCCGGGTTTTATCTTCTGTTTGGGTTATTGTGGTTTTGAGTTTTCTGTTGGTTGCTGGAATATCTGTTTTCTTCTGCGTTGAGATCTACTGGTTTTCTCTATAGTTGCTGATCACCTCTAGTATTGAAGAACATGGAACCAACTCAGGGAAGATTTGATGTTGAAAAGTTTGATGGGGAAGGAGACTATTCCATTTGGAAGCATAGGGTCCTAGCTCAGCTTGAGATACTCGGTCTCGATTCAGTGTTGAAGGTTGATGGTGAAACGTCAACAACTACTCCAGATCCAAAGGGTAAGGGCACTGAAGGAGAAGTGAAGACCGATCCCAAGTGGGTCGAGAAGGACCGTAGAGTCAGGAATCTGCTGAGTATGAGTCTTACTGATATGGTGTTAAGGAAGGTAGGTTTGAAGCACAAGACTGCTCAGACCATGTGGGATTCTCTCGAGTCTCAATACCAGGATAAGTCATTGCCAAATAGATTCTATCTCAAGCAGAGGTTCTACAGTTTTAAAATGGAGGAAGGTAAGAATCTAGATAAGAACTTGGATACCTTCAATAAGCTGGTATCAGATCTAGCAAGCCTAGATGTAGAGTTGAATGATGAAGATCAAGCTGTTATCCTCTTAAACGGGTTACCTTCTCATTTTGCACAGCTGGTGCATACTCTAAAGTACAGAGGGGGACAACAGACTATAACACTAAAGGAAATCACTACAGCGGCATACTCTCTCGAGACAGAATTGAAGCAGAATGGTAGTTATTTGGCTAAACCTAGCTCAGAAGGTTTGTATGTTCAAGCACCTGGTAAAACTGAGAAGAAATTCGCTCCAAAAGGAAAGAACTACAACAATAATGGCAAGGGTAAAGCTAAAACCAAGAAGGGATGCTGGATTTGTGGGAATGAGGGTCACTTTAAGAAAGATTGCCCTAAGAGAGGGAAGTTCCAACAAGGTCAGACCAGTGGAGAAGCTGGGTTAGCAACAGCACAAAGTGATGAACCTGTCATGCTTTGTGTAACTTCTCTCACAGCCTCAGAAAGGTACTCCAGAGATGGGTGGGTCTTGGATTCAGGTTGCTCGTATCATTTGACATACAGGAAAGATCTACTCTATGATGTAGAAGAAATCAATGGTGGCAAAATTCTGATGGGAAATGATACGTTCTGTGAGATCACAGCTATTGGAAAGATTAAGATGGTTAACTACAACAATACAACAGTTGTGTTAACCAATGTGCGTTATTCATCTACTTCTAAGAGAAACTTAATCTCTCTGGGTCAATTGGAGTCTATAGGCTGTTGGTTTAAATCCAAGGATTTCAGGCTTCAAGTGTTTTACAAGGAGAAAGAAGTGCTTGCTGGGGATTACAAGGATACTCTATATATGTATGATGGAAACCCTGAGCTTGAACAGGTTAATGCAGCAATAAGATCTGAGGATATGACGTCTATTTGGCATAGCAGGCTGGGACATATAAATGAAAAGAGTCTACAGCTACTGGCTAAGAAGGAGATGATTAAGTCAGAAGAAGTCACAGAGCTGAAGAGGTGTGAGCACTGTGTTCTTGGAAAGTCTCACAAGCAGTCATTTAAGACAGGAAAACATACCTCCAACTTACCATTGGAGTATGTACATTCTGATCTTTGGGGCTCTCCCAATGTCACCCCAAGCCTGTCTAAATGTCAGTATTATATATCCTTCGTGGATAATTATTCAAGAAAGGTATGGCTGTATTTTCTCAGAACCAAGGATGAGGCATTCAAGAAGTTTATTGAATGGAAGACATTTGTTGAGAATCAGAGTGGAAGGAAGCTGAAAGCCTTAAGAACTGATAATGGTTTGGAGTATTGCAACAAAATGTTTGATGAACATTGCAAACACCATGGTATCATGAGGCATAAGACCTGTCCTTACACCCCTCAACAAAATGGTGTTGCCGAAAGGTTAAACAGGACGATTCTTGAAAAGGTTAGAAGCCTACTAAGTGAGACGGGATTGGGTGAAGTGTTTTGGGCTGAGGCTGCCTCAACAGTTGTTTACATGATAAACAGGTCACCATCTGCTCCTTTAAACTTTGAAGTGCCAGAACAGATCTGGACTGGGAGCAAGCCTGACTATTCACATCTAAGAAGGTTTGGATGTCTGGTGTATTACCATGTGAATGATGGGAAGTTGAAACCAAGGGCTAAGAAAGGGATTTTCACAGGGTACCCTCAAGGGGTAAAAGGGTACAGAATTTGGAGCTGGGAAGAAAGGAAGTGTGTTATTAGTCGGGATGTCACTTTCTGGGAAGATACACTCTACAAGGATATTGCAAAGTCTTCTAGTGATATTGAACAGAAATCAAGTGAAGCTCATAGGAAGCTATCAGTGATGGTTACAAAAGATAACGTAGAAGACAGGGTTGTTCTACCTCAAGGAGAATCTTCAACTGAAGGTGGAGCTATCTCAGGAATAGTGGATGTCAGTGATTCTGAGGAAGAATCAGAAGAAGCTACACCTGGACTTACTAATTATCTCTTAGCCAGAGATAGGAGAAGGAGACAGATCAGACCGCCAAGTCGCTTTGATGATACAGATGTAGCAGCCTATGCTCTTACTACGGCTGAATCAATGGAAGATGACGAACCAAGTTCTTACAAAGAAGCAATGCATAGTAAAGATAAAGAGAAGTGGACAGGGGCTACAAAAGAAGAAATGGTCTCTCTGGACAAGAACCATACTTGGAAGTTAATTGACAGGCCTGAAGGAGAAAGAACAATTGGTTGTAAATGGGTATTCAAACTCAAGCCAGGCATTCCGGGTGTTGAGGAACCAAGATATAAAGCAAGGTTGGTTGCAAAAGGTTTCTCCCAAATTGAAGATGAGAGGATATTGATGGAACAGCCAGAAGGTTATGCTAAAGACAACAAGGTTTGTTTGCTGCAGAGGTCTCTTTACGGTCTAAAACAGTCACCAAGGCAGTGGAACTTGAGGTTTGATCAGTTTATGAAGTCTCAGGACTATGAAAGAAGCAAGTTTGATGCATGTGTTTACTACAAGAGTTACGGTGAGGAGAATTATGTTTATCTGTTGCTCTACGTGGATGACATGCTAGTAGCAGCAAGAGATATGGTTGAAATTAAAAGGCTGAAGGATCTTTTAAGCAAGGAGTTCGAAATGAAGGATCTAGGACCTGCAAGGAGGATCTTAGGTATGGATATTATCAGGGACAGAAACAAGGGAGTTTTGGTGCTGTCACAAGAATCCTACATTGAGAAGGTTCTAAGGAATTTTGGTATGTCTGATTCTAAATCAGTTCAGACTCCCATTGGGTGTCAATTCAGATTATCTAGCACAAAAGAAGAGGATAAAGCTGAAGCCGAGTCTGAGATGCGACAAATACCTTATTCGAGTGCTACAGGTAGTCTCATGTATGCTATGGTGGGCTCTCGTCCTGACCTTGCTCATGTTGTTGGTCTTGTCAGTCGTTTTATGAGCTCTCCTAACATGGAACATTGGAAAGCGGTTAAATGGGTTCTCAGATATTTGCGAGGAACTTCAAAACACAGTCTAACATTCAAGAAATCAGAGAGTTTTGAAGTCAAGGGTTATTGTGATAGTGACTACGCAGCGGATCTAGATAGAAGGAGATCCATTACCGGTTATGCTTTCCAAGTTGGAGGAAACACAGTCAGCTGGCGTTCGGGTCTACAACACATAGTCGCTTTGTCAACAACAGAAGCGGAGTATATGGCTTTAGTAGAAGCAGCAAAGGAAGCTTTGTGGTTAAAAGGAATTACCAGTGAGTTGGGTTTTCCGCAGAACAGTGTTGAGGTCTTCTGCGATTCGCAGAGCGCGATATGTCTGGCGAAGAATAGCGTCTTCCATGAGAGGACGAAGCACATCGACGTTCGTCTTCACTTCATTCGTGATGTGGTAGCTGAAGGGTCGATAGTGGTGACGAAGATCGACACTAAAGTGAATCCGGCGGATATTCTCACTAAGTCGGTTCCGGTTCAGAAGTTTGAAGATGGGAGGAGTCTTCTGAGAGTAGTCAGAGACTGAATTTTTAGCTCGGAATGAGCTAAGGGTTTCGACAGGAGCAGATGTCGGAACAAGGAGGAAATCAGGATAAGGTTTTCTTGTTTTGTCTGAAGAGAATCGAGGTGGAGATTATGAGTTACGATTCCTCTTCTGGACATGTGGACTTTGGGTATGTGATGGGCCATGAACAATTGGCTGAGGCCCAGGTGGTTTGCATCAGCCCAGGATGAGTCTGAGTAAGCGATACGCTTATGCTTAATGTCGTTTTTGTTGCAGTGACTGGATACACTGAATCTTGCCGTTGAAGGTTGTTACGCAGGGGAAAAAAAAGTGTGACCTGGATGAGCTGGATCTGCAACGAGTATAAGACGTGCATTAAGAAGGTTCTAGAATGTGTGAGTAACAAGTGAGAGGTTTATGGATTAGAGAGAGAGCGAGAATAGAGAGATAGAAGGACTCATCTTCTTCCTTAGCTATCTTCTTATTTCTCAGGTGTAAGCTCTTCTCTATAGAATCTCTGCTGTAACTTGTACTCTGTTTTACACATCTAGTGAAAGCCTTGTGAGCGGGATTGCTCACCAAGACGTACCTTGGTCACCTTGACCTTGGGAACTTGTAAATCGTGTGTCTTGTGCGTTTCTTATTCTCATATCTGCAAACTCAACAATACAACAAAGTGAATACTCTATAAATCGAGAAACAGAGAGGTGAAACAAGATTGAATCAGGCTTTAATCTTCAACAAATACTCAATAATCCCGCAATCTAAAAGAAAGGTTGGAGTTGGTTCAAAACTTCAAATAATATTTTGAGTCTTACTTAAGAATCTAAAACTGTTGCATATATTCCTCATTACTTGTTCCCTAGATTTTCCAAGAGTTTAAGCTAGCAGAACCGCACAAGTATCATATCATATCATATCATCGGATAAATATGTGAATCCATAATGTCAACGAAATCGAGCGTATGCATAATTATGCATTGAACATGTGTTGGCAAAGTCCTATCACAAGAAACACCCGAGCTGAATCAGCCTGGTTACTTGTAACAAAATAAACTTCCTACTAGCTATGCTTATGGTGCTCATATACATAACAAACATCAAAAAAATTCGAAGATTTGCTATATTCATCATGATCACGTTAAGTTTCATCATAAATCTGATGATTGAAGCTTGTGGATAGAAATAAAAGGATACAAAACCTCCACGATTTCAGTTTTTACGGTATTTCAAATAGAAACCAACAATGTTCAAAAAAGAACGTAGGGGATGTCATTTTGAAATTTGTTAGAAAAAAAAAAGGATGAGAATAATTACTTGAGTAGAAAGTTAAGACCTATAATTGTCTGAGAGACTGCCGGAGAAATACGCCGGCGACGACTCGATCTGAACAGAAAGAGGAACCCTTGCTTGTTTGGGCTTGTTTGGTGATGGGTCCAAGAATATTCCGATCCTCCACGAGACGAGCAAAATAAATTTAAGCGCAACAATATATATGTGTGTTTTCATAGAGGCTACAAGTTAAGGCCCATTAACTGGTCTTTTATTGAGCCACACTACTAACTGTGTTTAAGCCGTTGGATACAAAGCCTCCAGAATAACTTTCTAAATTTCTGGCGATGATTTTCATTTTTGGTAGGCAAAAGTTTCTGGATGGAAGACCAGAATAGCTTAATTATTTTCTGATTTTTTTTTTTTTTTGGCGTTTGAATTTTTTTTTTCAAGATCTTTTGCATTTCGATTTAAAATATATAAAAATTAATATATTAAATTAATATTGTATCTTGTTTAATGAATTAATTTTTTTAATGTTTACATGCATAAAGTATGGTAGTATGTGTTGACTTAAACTTGAAGATAGCTTGAGTCATTAGGAATATTTAGGAGTTATCTGAATATATATTTAGGAGTTATCTAAATATATGCATTATCTAATATGATTAGGAATTGCATAGATCCTATATATAAGGAGATGCCAAGTTGTGGCATAATTTAAAAGATTGGATTTAGAGAGCTTTAGTTTTGAGAGGAGATTTTCTAAAGCAATAAAGAGAGTTATTCTTAATATTCTTGAGTTCAATCTTGACGTTAAATCAATATTTGGTATCAGAGCGGTATTAGAAAGAAAACGATCTAATGGGGGACATAGTTGGTGTAACAACAACAACACCGAAGGAAATTAGCTCTTCCTCCATCCAATGTCCGACGCTTAACACTACAAACTACACGGTGTGGTCTATACGGACGAAGGTCATGCTCAAGGTACACAAGGTGTGGGAAACCATAGAGACCGAGACAGACGATGTCGATAAGAACAATCTGGCCATCGCTTTATTGCTCCAATCCATACTCGAGTCGTTGATACTACAATTAGGGGAACCTGAAAAACCAAAGACGGTGTGGGAAGCGATAAAGTCGAGACATGTTGGAGCTGAAAGAGTAAAGGAAGCAAGGTTACAAACCTTGATGGCTGAGTTTGATCGCATAAAGATGAAGGATACAGACTCAATAGATGACTTTGTCGGCAAGTTATTTGAGCTATCATCAAAGGCGGCGGCATTAGGAGCAAGTTTAGAGGAGGCAAAGTTAGTCAAGAAATTTCTTAAGGCTCTCCCAAGAAAGAAATATATTCACATGGTAGCTTCCTTGGAGCAAGTGTTAGATCTCAATAAAACAAGTTTTGAAGACATAGTAAGGAGACTAAAAGCCTACGAAGAGAGAATTTGTGAAGAGGAAGATCAACAAGAAGATCAAGGAAAGCTAATGTATGCCATGGAAACAGATCAATCTCTCACAGATTATAATGGAGAAAACAGAGGAAGGGGAAGAGGAGGACGGTTCTATGGACGAGGAAGAAGAGGACGTGGTCGGGGCCAATATTATGATAATCCAAGCGGAGCCTACAAGCAAGGCAAGGATAAGTCAAAGATCGTTTGCTTTAGATGTGATAAACCGGGCCATTATGCCTCAAATTATCCAGACCGTCTCATAAAGCTACAAGAAACACAAGAGGAGGAGGAAACATATACACAAGATGCAGACGAGCTTATGATGCATGAGATTGTGTATCTCAATGAGAAGAACTTTGTGCCAAACGAACAAGACACTCATTTAGACATGGACAACATTTGGTACCTAGATAATGGAGCAAGCAATCATATGATAGTAAATCGCATGTACTTCACGAAAATCGATGAAACCATTACGGGAAAGGTAAGGTTCGGCGATGACTCTCGAATCGACATTAAAGGGAAATGAACAATCTTGTTTATTGACCAAAATGGTGAACGTCGAAAGCTGTCTGACGTTTACTATATTCCAGATCTTAAGAGCAACGTCATCAGCCTTGGACAAGCAACTGAATCCGGATGCGATGTGAGAATGAGATAAGAGCTCCTTACCTTGCGAGATCGTGATGAAAAGCTATTAGTAAAAGCGAGCAGAGCAAGAAACAGATTGTAAAAAGTCTGTATGGAGTTAGGAACGGACATGCGCTTGCAACTAGGAGAGATTAGTGATTCTTCCTTGAGGCATGCCAGATTAGGACACATTGGTCCTGAGACGATGAAACTAATGGTCAAGAAAGAACTTGTCTTAGGAGTTGAAAATCTAAGAGTTGAGAAGGAGATGTGCGGTTCCTGTTTACTCGGGAAAAAGCGAGACAAAGCTTCCCACAAAGCACCACGTTTCATGCAACACAAATCTTAAAACTGATTCATGGTAATCTATGCGGCCCTATAGCACCATGTACCATTGCTCAAAACAGGTATATATTTGTTTTGATATATGATCACTCCAGATACATGTGGACGATACTTTTAAAAGAGAAAAGCGAGGCGTTTGCAGAATTCAAGAAATTCAAGGTTTTAGTCGAGCAAGAGACATGAGACAAGATAAAACTGTTCAGAACGGATAGAAGAGGCGAGTTTGTGTCTCAGGAGTTCCAAGATTTTTGTGATAATTCAGGTATCACACGACACTTTACGGCACCATAGACACCCCAACAAAATGGTGTTGTAGAAAGGCGAAATAGAACATTGATGGGAATGACTCGTAGCATACTCAAACACATGAGAGTACCAAATTTCTTATGGGGATAGGCAGTAAGACATGCTACCTACATCATTAATAGAGTAGCCACGAGAGCATTAAAGGAGAAAACCCCATACGAAGTGTTCAAGAAGCGCAAACCAAACCTAGAGCACCTAAGGTTTTTCGGGTGTATCACATATGCAAAGAGTGATGGTTCGCACTTAAGAAATCTAGATGATCGGTCAAGAATACTAGTGAATCTCGGAACTGAACTAGGCTCCAAAGCCTACCGACTCTATGATCCAACATCGAAGAGAGTTACGGTGAGCAGGGATGTTGTTTTTGATGAAACGAAAGGTTGGAGATGGAATAATATGTATGAAGCAGAGACTAACGCACCGGGAATGATAAGACTCGAGCTAGGAGCATACGGAAACCGTGGGATGACACAATAAGACCACACTGGCATACAGGAATATGAAAGAATCTCGGAACAAAATAATGAAAAAACCGAAGAAAGAAGTTCCCCTGTTCGCAACTCCCCTGTTCAAGTTCATGAAACAGAGGATACACAACAAGAAGGTCCGTTGCAAGTAAGAAGATCAACGAGACAGAGTAATAAGCCGAGTTACCTTGAAGACTATATAATGTTGGCTGAAGATGAAAGTGATCGAGTCTGATGATCCTAAACGATGAGCCAATGAGTTTCTTTGAGGCCAAGGGATCGAGAGAATGGACACAAGCATGCGAAGACGAGATTGCGTCGATCGAAAAGAACAGAACATGGGACTTGGTTGAACTTCCGGTAGGAACAAAGCCTATTGGCTTGAAGTGGGTTTTTAAGATAAAACAAAATTCTGACGGAAGCATAAACAAATATAAAGCCAGGCTGGTGGCAAAAAGGTATGTACAAAAACATGGGATAAACTTTGATGAAGTATTTGCACCTGTGGCACGTATAGAGACCATAAGACTTATCATTGCATTAGCGGCATCAAACACTTGGGAGATACATCATCTGGATGTTAAGACCGTGTTCCTCCATGGAGAATTAAAGGAAACTGTGTATGTGAGTCAACCCGATGGCTTTGTGAAAGAAGGAAGCGAGCACAAGGTCTATAAGCTGAAAAAGGCATTATACGGGCTAAGACAAGCACCAAGGGCATGGAACAATAAGTTAAATCAAATTCTCAAGTTTCTAAAGTTCACCAAGTGCTCCAAGGAACCATCGTTATACGGAAGAGGAGAAGAGGGAGATCTTCTTGTAGTAGCGGTTTATGTAGATGGCTTACTTGTCACAGGATCAAAGCTAAAGATGATTCATGAGTTTAAGACGGAAATGGCGACTAAATTCGAGATGAGTGACCTCGGAAGGCTGACTTACTATCTCGGAATTGAGGTACACCAACATGACACATGAATCACTTTGAAGCAAGAACGATATGCCTTGAAAATCATAGAAAACGCAGGAATGAAAGAGTGTAATACGATTCAAGCTCCAATGGACTTGGGTTTGAAGTTGTCAAAGGCCCAAGAGGAACAAGGAATTGACGAGAAAGACTATAGAAGAAATATTGGGTGTCTTCGATATCTTCTTCATACAAGACTTGATCTTTCTTTCTGTGTGGCCGTATTAAGTAGGTATATGCACGAGCCAAAGGAATCACATGGCATTGCATTGAAGCAAGTGTTACGTTATTTGCGAAGAACAATTGGGTATGTCTGACGTTCGAGCGAGGAGCAGAACTAAGCTTAATTGGGTATAGTGACAGCTCTCACAACGTTGATCCAGATGATGGGAGAAGTACGACTGGACACATCTTTTACTTCAACAACTGTCTGGTCACTTGGTGTTCACAGAAGCAAGAAACCGTGGCTTTATCTTCGTGTGAGGCCGAGTTTATGGCAGCAAAGCAAGCAATTTGGCTTCAAGAACTTCTTGGTGAGATCACGAGGACATCAAACAAGAAGGTGATCATACGGATTGACAACAAGTCCGCAATAGCACTCACCAAGAATCCTGTTTTCCATGGACGTAGCAAGCACATACACACAAGGTATCATTTCATACGAGAATGTGTTGAGAATGAACAAGTAGAAATCGAGCACGTACCCGGAAACGAGCAGAAGGCTGACATTTTTACGAAAGCATTGGGAAGAATCAAGTTCAAGGAAATGAGAGAGCACGTTGGGATTCAAGAGGTGTCGAAATGTGATTTCAACCTTAAGGGGGAGAATGTTGACTTAAGCTTGAAGATAGCTTGAGTCATTAGGAATATTTAGGAGTTATCTAAATATATATTTAGGAGTTATCTAAATATATATTTAGGAGTTATCTGAATATATTTAGGAGTTATCTAAATATATGCAATATCTAATAGGATTAAGAATTGCCTAGATCCTATATATAAGGAGATGCCAAGTTGTGGCATAACTTAAGAGATTGGATTTAGAGAGCTTTAGTTTTGAGAGGAGATTTTCTAAAGCAATAAAGAGAGTTGTTCTTAATATTCTTGAGTTCAATCTTGACGTTAAATCAATAGTATGGTTGGTGCAATAGATGCAGGTTCGGTGATGCCGCGACATCTAGCAATTTGCCGCCAACATAATAAAAGTTAGACGTTTCTTGCTCTTTTTTTGTTTTTTGGATTATCAGAAGGATCTAGATCGAAACCTATAATCCACTAGACCCGGAACCACATCATGTAATATTAATTTTGTCCCAAACATTACTCGATTATGTGACTTAAAATATTTTTTTCAGCTTGCGACATTTCTCTCTTATTCCTAATAACTATAGGATTTGTTAGAACTTTCCTCTTTTTAGTAGGATTTGTCCTAAAGAGTCAAGTCTATATAAAACCGTGTCTTAGGCGTCTTTGTGATTCAATTTTTGAAGATTAATAAACTTGAGTTTTCTTTTTCCCTTGTCTTGATTCGATTAAATTCATTAAACTAGGAAATCAATCTCAAAAGATTTACTTGAATCCTTTGATTTGAGCGAAACAAGTCTTGGGAGAGACTACATAATTTCTCGATTAACCAAGTGTTTTTGGCCTAGTGGTAAGAGCCAAATTGGCTGAGATGTGTATGTGCCATTTTCCCTGGGTTCGAGTACGGTTGGCTATCAATGCTCTGTTTTATAAATTGTGGACGTGCACCGATTCGTTGGACCTCTGAAAAATTAGTCTGAACCTAGAAAGTATGGATCACTCTAGATTAAACAAAAAAATACATAACTTCTTGATTGAGCTGTATTTCAAGTTCGTACGCTCATTGTAATGTTTTATTGAACTATTGTAAAAGAACTGAATTTTAATCATTTTGTAATAGTATCTAATAAATAACGTATGGGAGTTGTTGACAATAAAATATTTGTTTTTCCAAACTTCTTGTTAGAATTGAATTTTTTTTTTTTTTATGACAGATTTTATTAAAATGGTCATGGTCTGTAAGCTTGGACACTTATCATCTATTCCTCTGGACCAGTTTCGGATGAACGAGATCCATCCAGCTGCATCTTGGCTATATACATTGCCCCATTTTTCGGTCATCCGCATCTAGGTGCAGCCGTAACAATTATGATTAGTTTTGTAATGTAAAATTAAATGACATTTATGAAAGGTTTATCTGAAAAAGGCTGTTCAGCATTTCTAAGCTGATATAGAATATTGTAATTAAAAAACTGATATATAAAAATATTAATTTAATATTCCTCTGTATACTATTCTAATACTGTACATTGTTTAGTATCTAAAATGAAATATTTTTAATCACATTGATTACTCTGGTTGACAAACAAAAACTCACATTTATTACACTGACCAAACAAATTACACTGTTTACATAAAAACAAAAAAAAATCGGAACCTCATAATTGAAAAAATATCTTAATCTTGGAACTTTTTGTGAGCTGGCATGATTAGCAGGTGCAACTCATTGCTTTATCGCTTTCATTGCTTTATCGCTTTTTACAATTCTCCAATTTCATTAAATCGGATCGAATTTTCTACAATTTCATTAAACCGGATAGAATTTATTCTGTGAACCGGTACACCTGAGAGTTTTTTTGTCTTTCTTTTTTTGAACAACACATCTGAGAGACTGAGAGCTAACTACAGGCTGGTTATAAGTATTAAGTAGTATCAATTTTACTTGCCTGGAACTTTATACAAATATATATAAATGTGTATCATGTATACTTTTTTATTTCTAATATTTTATGAATATATCCCTAGCTACACTATCATATTATTCGAACTCTGGAAACTGAAAAAGAAAGTTAAACTTTTCCTTACTTTTGGTACACATGGATATGTACTTAAATGTTTGCTTTACATCAATAACCAAAACTTTTTAAAAATAATATTATAATTACTGAATATATATGGGGATGTATTCGATCTAGTATTTGGAGTGATTTGTATTAAAATCACAAATCATATGTTATTCAAACATAATTTTCAAAAGTCTTTTAAAATCTCATGTTATTGAACTAGTGACTAAATGAATTTTCAAATCTACTGCTATTGAAAATATTTTAAGTTGTGGGGTTTAGAGGATTTTTAGTGATTTGGAGATGTTTTGGTTGACAAAAAAAAAAATTCAAATCTCATGGTTTTATGTGAGATTTCATAGTTATTTAAAAACAAATCATAAAAAATTTCATAATTCGCTCAAATCATCTAAAAACTCATTAAACTCAAATCTTTCTAAATCCTCCTAAATATTAGATTGAATACACCCTCATAGTGTTGATTTGGTTATTGTTGTAGCTGAAGTTACAACGGTTAAAATAAATATTAATAAACGGAGGATTTTGACTTAATTTTAAAGAAAAGAAGAATCGAAGGACTATCGAGCAACAAACATTCTTGTTGCTCGACGAGATCAAACATGATTCATAAGTGATTTGGACAACGTTTTTGCATAGTAAATTGGGTTTAGTATTTCGGTTCTTAAAAGTGATGTTATAAGAACAAAAAAAAAAAAGATAAAAAGCTAAGTGAATGAGTATAGAACTAATAGTGTGTGTGTAGAGAGAGTTGTCTTGTTCTTTGCATTCGTCCTTGTTTTATACTTTAAGATGAGGTTTAACATTACTGTTTACTCAGATAAATTCGTCATGAATAGATTTTAATTCTGAAACTCAGACCATTAAAAATTCATGCGTCTTATTTGATTGGTTTGAATAAGCCTTTAGTCTTTTCAAGAGTTGACTAAATGTTTTGTATTTAATCATGTTTGACCATAAATTTTACTCTGATAAACTTTTTATCTCGGCCTGTCACCTCTGAAACCCTTTCGATCTCGTCTGGCCTTTTTGATTCTATCATACTTTTTTACCATTCAATTTTACTGGACAAAAATTTTTAGTCCACAATTATATTTGTCAATGGACATCGACGTGGTGTCACTATATGAGCATCCATCCATTCTCTATTGTTTTCGATAATGCTCACCGCATACTTCACATGATATTGTCCACAATTTTAGCATCCATTTAATACAAGATAAATTGAAAACTTAATTTTACTACTATTATTATTATATGATTATCAACGCTTTCTTTTTATTTGGAAAAGAAATTAAATCATAAAATTGGCCTCATCGTTATTTAAAAGTCAAATATCCAATTTTGCCCCTGGAAACTCACGGGCTGCACTTCTTCTTCGCGAACCCAAACTTGTCATTCTCCAAATCGTATTCCACGTGATAGTTCTGTTGCTGGAAACTCCCCAGAATAATCGCCGGACCACTCCTTCCGGAATCGGAGGAAACCACCGTAAGACAGATGTTATCAGTGCTACCGACAAACTCGAAGTAATTAGACATCGGCAATTCCATCTTTGCTCCACCTTTGAACTCGAAGGTTAAGTCCGGCACCGTCAGCGATCCCTTGCCGGAGATATTGAAGCACGGCCCAAGTCCGGAGACCTTCTCTAAGTCTTTTTCTCTGCTGTAATTCGACATCTGCGTCGCGAATTCTTCAGCAACGAGCTCGAAAACGGGTCGCTCCATGAAGGTGAATGTGGATCCGGAATCGACGATTGTTCCTCCGTTTCCGTCGGTTCCCGGCGCGAGGAACTTGTATGGAATCTTCACGTGCTTGCTTCCGACGAATATTCGCCGGAGATTGAGGTAGTAGTACTCGAGAAAAGCGGTGTTGGAGACATTTGGGTTGTTTCGAAACGGCGTATAGCTAAGACCCGGAGTTTTCGACCCGGAGTTTTCACCCGATCCGGTATCCAGATCGAGATCCGTGCTCACGTCGGTATCGTCGAACCGACGGGAAACCAAACAATGCGAAAATCTCTTGAGGTTCATCTGAGCAGGGAGAGATTCGGGTCCTCGCCCAAACCCGGCGATACCAGCAGGTTGTCGGGTGGAGAGAATAGAGCATCCGACGAGAAAATCGGGTACGGTTAGATCCGGGAAATTAAGCTTTTCGGATATCAAAATCCCAGCCGTTGATCCTAATCCGTATTGGAGAATGTACGGCGGACAAGCGAGGGTGCAGTTTCGGGTATTCGGGTCACATCCTCGGCATTTAAGATTGGGTCCGAATACAAACTGGCATTTCGGATTCTGGCACCCGATAACCCGTGACGAAGAAGAGTTCTTTGGCACAAATCTAGGGATCCGAGTCGGATCCAAACCGGAGAAATTGCAATCGGAGCAGAGATACCTTGAGGTACAAGGGAACCAGACGAGGCTGCTTCCGGTATCGAAGACGAAAGGAATTGTCTGCGACGGCGTGCCGAAGCTGAGGGATACGGAGTACCCGCCGTAGCTACGAGGAGAAAGAGGGGATTTGACGACGGCGGCGGATGTTTTGGAGGAAGCGGAGAGAGCATCTTCGTCGGGTTTAATGGAGCTGGGTTGTTTGAGCTGTTGTGCTCTGGCGATGGAGGAATCGGCGAGACGGCGGAGAGAGAGGTAAGGGTCGTTGGGTGATTGGTCTGTATGGTGGGAGAAAGGAGAGAGAGGTAATTTGACGGCAGAGACGACGGAGAGGAAGAGAAGGAAGAAAAAGAGAGGAGCCATTGTTTTGTGTGTTTCGCTTGGTGGCTTATGGGTTAAGTAAGCAGAAGGAGAAGAAGACAAAGTAGTGAAAAGTGGAAAGAAGAGCGACGAATGGCTAAAAAGTGGAGAATCATGTTCGATCTCTGTGACTTTCTTCTTCCTTTAATAAACTATAAGAATTTTATTAATTATAAATCATTTATAAATGTGTCTGTCGTTACGAGGAAACTTACTACTATATATGTAAACATTACGTGGAAATGTATTTTTGTATGTCGACGATGGTCGACATGATATACGTAGAGAAGATAGAGAGACATCCAATACTTGTATTTATTGAAACATGCCAATTTTAACCGGATTTGTGATGTAATTGTCGATATACAAATACTGAAATCCAGTATCTCAGTATTACTATTATTTAATGAATCATTTAGGAAAATAAATTTTTATTTTATAAGTTATTACGTCATTATAAATAATAAAAGATAACTAAAATATAATATGATATAATTATTTTTTAAAATTATTGAAAAGAACATGGAAAGTATTTGTATTTCATTAAATAATATATTTATTATTTAGTTTTTTTATTTTTATAATATTAAAAATATAAAAATCATTCTTTATATATTCAAAGAAAAAAAAATATTCGAAATCTTGCAAGATTTGTATTATTTTATTTGAATATATACCACAAATCATTCGGGGTGTATTCAATCTAGTATTTGGAGTGATTTGTATTAAAATCACAAATCCTAAATCATGTGTTATTCAAATATGAATTTTCAAAAGTCTTTTAAAATATCATGTTATTGAACTAGTGATTTTTAAATAAATCTTCAAATCCACTGTTATTGGAAATATTATAAGTAGTAGGTTTTCTAAGACTTTTAGTGATTTGAAGATATTTTGGTGGAGTTTCTTAGTTAAAAAAATAAAAATAAAAATCTCATGTTTTTTGGTGAGATTTCATAATTATTTAAAAACAAATCATAACAATTTTTCTAATTCATTCAAATCATCTAAAAACTCATTAAAACTCAAATATTTTCAAATCCTTATAAAATATTAGATTGAATACACCCCCGAAAAATATTTTACTATTTTTTATAAAGAATTAAACACAAAAATTCTTAAAAAGGTCAAAACAATTTTTATTAAATTTTGAAACATTTTTTTAAGAACAAATTACATCGCGCTATAGCGGGAGTTCAATCCTATATAACTTATTATGTTTTATTTGAATATATAAATCAAAATAAAAGTTGAAAAATATTTTACTAATATTATAAAAAAAAGTTAGACACAAGAAAATTGATTTTTTTAAGAGTTCGTGGACTAACCACAAAAACCAGAGTCACTAAACGATGCATATTCGAGTTATGTTTTCAAGATTATAGGTTTTTGCGGGTTAGCCCAAATAATGTTTTAGTCCACTGCAAAATGGGTTAAATAGATAAATTATTTCGGTTTGCACAGTTTTATCTATAATCATTAGTTATACATATTGTAAAATTCAGATAAAATTATTTTTTCTTAAATCTCAAAACAATTTTTTTAAAAAAATTACCATACGTTATAATTAACTTGGATTAAGTACTAATACTAACTAATTATATAAATGTACAAAGACAATAAATATAGAGCTATATAAAATTAGAAATCAGAATAAACCTCTTTTTCAAATATTTGGCTTGATGGATTGGCCATGTGACCACTAAATACTCAAGTGGCTAACCCATCATGTGATGCATATTCCATTAATGCACATCTTCTCTAACAAATTCACACGTTGCTTTAATTGAATAAATTTTATCTGGGGATTTTTAGGAATGGGTTTTTATCTGTCCAACTTCAAACTCGACCAATTAAACTAATCACAAAGCACTAACATGTGTTTTTCATTGAATTACATATATTAAGATCCAAAATATCAAGAGATTTGTAAATACCCTATTTTTGCTTATATGTAATTTCATTGAATAAATCACATATATTTAAACCAAAAAAAAAGATCCAAAATATCAAGATATTTGTTAATACCCTATTTTTGCTTAAATGTAATTTCTGCGTTTAGATTGATACGAATTTTAATAGATTAATTAGTCATTACATGAACCTCTACGTTAGGATCAATTAACCAAACAAAAGCACGTTGAATACAATATGTGTGAGTAATCGACCACATGTATAATTTGTTGACCCTTATAAACTATGTGACCTGCATTAACCCAAAAAAAAAACTATGTGACCTTAAACTTTTAAAATTCGCACACAGTGATAAAACATTTAATTGGCTTTCCTTTCAAACAAGTGACCTATTGAACGTAGTCACACAGAACCGTCTTGATTAAGAATCAATAAAGCCCATTTATGCCATATAAAGTTTTGACAATTATTTTTTTTGAGAAAAAAGTTTGGACAATTATGAACTCTTGAAACAAGTAAATTGCCACTACGTTCGTTAACATGTACCAAAGTTATTATTTTTTTAGTATATTATTTCAATGTTCAAGGTGATTGGCTAATATTTTTTTTTTTTTATGAATCTGCGTAGGTAATGTTTTAGAGTGGTATAACATATATTTGTAAATTATTACTCGACTTTAAAACAGTAAATCTGCATAGGTAATGTTTTAGAGTGAAGTAATATTTTTTACAAATTTTGTCCAATTTTGCTCTGTGTCGTTTTATGCCAAACTTCATAAAACAATGTCAAGCCCTCTTCGGATATCGTTGTGCTGATGTAAATGTGAACGCATGAAATGATTAAAAAGGCTCACAATAGCAAACTTATACACAAAAATGACTTTTCACCCCAACAAAAGATCATTTTTTGTTGCTTATGATTTCTTACCGGAGCATGACCTGAGTATATACTTCATATAGAATAATGTCGTATTGCTTTCAATGTTTCCATATGTAACGGCCTATGTTGCTATACTCATCAGTACACATCAAAATGACAAGTTATTTTGTCCGCTGTTTTCATTTATAGCAAAACTCCTTTTTCATTTTAACAATTTATCAGTAACATCTCTATCCCGTGTCTCCGAAGATAACCATAACCGATAATCGAGCATGTTAGGTGCACCAGTGGCCAGCAACACATGATCGCCAGGAAAACGTCCGGTAACAACAACAACACAACTCACCCGATCCGTTCTAACCTGAAAAGAAACAAGGGGAAATGGTTGAGTAATCAAGATTACCCAGTGAGGATGAGCCTTCAGAAGCTCACTTAACGCTTTAAACATTACACGAAATAATAACCAACAGTCTAAACCTAAAACGAGCTCAAACAAGGTTCCACACAATATTCATTTTAATTTTCTTTCTCCTTTCATCACGTAATCTTTTTTCTCAGTACTCATCTTTTCTTTCCGGTTCTCAAACAATGCACTCTACCAGTGCTCACACGCAATCTAACACAATGGGAATTTCCCAGGCTCACTGGCCTTCTCGTGACATGGCTATCTGGCCTAGAGCTCGGGATGGCTCCTTTTAACCCCGTTGGAAGCCTACCAGTCCGCTGGTCTCGGGTCCATCAATCAAATCGAACCACTGATCCCATCACAGTGTCGAAGACCTAACAATTACTAATATATCTCAAGCAATATCGGTGTATTCCTAACATACAAACATTCATCTAGGTGCATGACTCTCAAACATGACGACTCACAAACAAGCCAGACAATTCAATCTTGGTACAACAATCAACAAATCACATCTCTAAATTATACCCATTACCCAACTATACGCAAATACAAGCAGCAACGGTTTAGGAATGGACTATCGACATCAAATCGAATAATGAAAAAAGGGGAAAACGCATCACGTCCTCACCTGACTGCATGCGGTGGAGGAGGAGGTGGTGACGGTGAAGGTGACGTGACCAGCTCGCCTCTGATCTCGTCGGAAGAGCTCGGTGATGGAAGTGGAGAAGCAGATCCGGTACCTTTCACTGGAACAGCCATATCTTCTGACTCGGGTCTCCGATTTGGATGATCTCGGGCTTCACGGAAAGAAGACACTCGGGGCTTCAATTTGATATGTCTATGTCTTCTGGTTCGCAGCGGTTCGTCGGGAAAATGGCCCGCAAGGTGACGGTGGTGGTGATGACGGGAGAAGAAGATTCGGCCGGTTTCTCTAGGTGGCTGCAGCGGCGGCGCGAGCTGGAGAGAGGGGGAGCGGTGCGGCGGTGATGCTGGCGACGAGGCTGGCGGCGACAGTGAGAGAGAAGCCGGCGGCGGAGAGCTCCAAGCCGGCGGCGGAGAGCTCCAAGCCGGCGGCGGAGAGCTCCAAGCCGGCGGCGGAGAGCTCGAGGGAGAGAGCAAAGGAGCCGCGGAGAGAGAGAAGCGAGAGCCGAGAGAGAGAAAGAGAGAGAGAAGTCGCGAGAGAGAGAGAAGAGAGGGCCGCGAGAGATAAGAGAGAAAGAGAGAGAAGAGAAAAATAATAGACCTAAGGTTTATTTTCCTCGCTTTAAGTTTATATACGGGTCCTATTTCGGTTTAGGAAAAATTAAAAATTAGACCGGTTTGGATTATCACATTATCCATCTCCATATGCTGTCGTAACCTATGTTAAAACTCGAAGAAAAGTTTGTTAATACACACATATTAGAGTAACTTTTATATATAAAAGCAAACGGTGAAATGTATTTGTTTATAAAATGAGCTATTTTTCCCACAAGGTGGTGGGTTAGTGGTAGGGCGAGCTGCGAGACGGGATTAAACATCCGGTTTCGTGTTCGATCTTCTTCCCTAGCTAATAAACACTACTTTGTGGGAAGTCTGTTAATTGGGTCTCGATCTAATTGGTTTACCTGGTGGCTCATAATGCATGCGGTTTGGCCACTCGTTGGCACTTAGTCGGAAGGCATTCAACTCAGATTAGACATAGGTGGTAATTCGTTAGTCGTTCACTTAGTTTTTTCCTAACTTGAAGTCGATCGAATAACCGATGGCGTATATATAAAAAAAGTTATTTTCTTTTAGTTTTATACTAACAAAGACCCATATCGATCATAACTGCTTTTTAATAATGGATTTCAAGTATAATTTCAGTTAAAATATGATTCATCAAATAGAAGAAAAAAATTGAAACAGGAATTAAGGTTTTGAATTGTCACGGGGGGGGGGGAGTAAAGGGACAAAAACAAAATATAATAACAACAAAAAATTCTGGAAAACGATTTAATGTTTGTCCGTGGAAATTAGGAAGCACGTGAATTAACCGAGGTACCTGGTGGGACCAACGGTGGTCGACGTCACCTCCACGGTCGAGTAAAAATTATATTTCACCAAATAATGGGTCATTTTTGACTAGGAATTCTACTATATTTAGAGTGGATTTCATTCCTTCGAACACGGAAAATTGTGATATAAAGTTTGATTTCGTGTAAAAATTATAATTAAGGAAGGTTGAGAAAATGACTTAGGATTTGTTTTTTTTTTTTGTAACAAGGATTTTCTATTTAAATGCAAGAGAAATGTAAGATTATAGTAGGGTTTATGTATTTGTTTACTCGAAAATAACGTACGTTATGGTATTACGTTGAATAACCACGTTCAAATTCTAATCGCAAAATGCACTACATATAGAGAGTATTTGATGTTCGTTCGTTCATTGGACTCAACAATATTGTAATTAGTTTCAGTTTAGTTTTTTAGTTTAATATTTGTTGTTGTTAGATTTACAACAGGAAATAAAAATGGGTTTGTTCGTTTTTAGCCAATGATATACAACAAGCCCGTTGGTTCGACAACAATGTGTTACAACATGCAATGGCCACATTTTGGTGATAAAATCATGTGCGTTTTTGTCATTATATTGGTTTAGCGACTGCTTTTACCATTTCTAATTTAAAATTTAAAAACATTGATTTCAAATGTTTAAATTGTTTGGTCATAGAAACCAGTGTTCGAAGTATGTTAAATCGATAACCATTAAAAGATATGATTTGATTGTTATAGTTTGTCATCATCACTAGCAATTAAAAAATCGAACAAAAATGTGTTACATGTTGCTAACAATATGGACCAAATCGAAACTTAATTTTGGTATAAACTTTTTGAACAATTCAATTAGATTATGACCTTATGGGGCTATGAACTATATTTGACCACTCAATTGAACTATGAACTCTGGGCCCTAGTTAATTGAGACATTAACTTCAATGTATATCTTATATATATTATATCTCATCTTGGCCCAACCCAAGTGGGCAACGTCTGCTCGTTACTGTAAATAAATAAATATATATATATATTATTTATTACCAAATACCAAGTCACTCATCAATAAAGAAGTTGTAAAACACATCTAAAATGCTAATTTGAAACATGTGTTACAACTTACAATATGCAATGGTCAGCCGTTGGCAAAAATACTACCTAAAGAGGTTTCAGATCCGCCTTATGTCACATATTAGAGTCACAGTATAATCCATTTTTTGTTTTAGACTGATATAAAGTAGTTATTCTACAACACTTAGTCCAACAATTTTTTTTTTATTGTTCTCGAGAATCTCTAGAAAATTAGAGAAGTTTGGAAAGAGAGGTAGAAAAATCTATAATATTGTATAGAGATGTGTGGGTGATTCTATAGCTTTAGATAGATTGATTACAAAGCATTTGACATTTTGTTCTGCTAAAATCAATTGCTTATCGGGTTTTTGTTTATTTTAAAATTTAAAAAGCAAGAAAGTAAAATGCAAAAAGTAAAACAAAACAAAAGCATTGAATCATAAATATAACTAAGATAAGCATGCATAAACAATCAAACAATGATATGATGATAGTTTAGTTAAATATCATCTTAGTGCATGGATCACATAATTTAGATTAGTCCACTTTCGTAACACTAACTATTTTTTTAATCACCTAATTATATCAAACTTCCAGTTGAAATGAAAAGATTACAATCAATTTCATCACTAATAACCCTAATCATTAAGTTATGTTGGATAAGTATGTAAAACTTATAAATGTTATGTTCGACTATTTTATCAAACATTTTCTGCACAAAATATGCTCAAATTCTAGATTTTAAGTGAACAAGTCCAAACAAGCAAAAATCTCAACTTAACTGAAACATCTAACATAAAGCAACATAAATCATCTCAGGTCTTGTTATATTTAAGTTGGGTTAATGATTGGTTTACTTGCTTTCCTTATTGGTTTCCAAATCTGATTTTCTTATTCTACCTGTCATATATTTGATATGGAAAGAAGAGGAAGAGGAAGAGGGGCAGTGAATGAACATAATGAGTATTTTAATAACTTTTGTCAGCGATTCTACATGAATCTGATCCAACAGCAGTTTGGTGGCCAGAAGCAGCCCTGGCTCAAGAAGAGGATAAACGCCGGGGATTTGCAATCCGTGCATCCCTACGTGAATCAGCACGGAAGGAGGCCCGATCTGCAGAAAGACATGGTGGATAGAGTTTTGAAAACCCCGGACATTGTCAAAAATAACAAAAAGTACTTTGATGATGAAGAATAACAGAGGTATACCGGTATTGAGTCTTATTTCTCTTTTTTTTTTAATTTTCAGTTTATGTACAAAACGTAACAACTACCCTCTCTTTGCTTGAATTGTTTTGATTTCAGGGATATTCTCAAGCAAGCGCAAAGAGAGGAGATTAATTAAGCTTTGCTTTTGTTTAGATTAATGTACTAGAATAATGAGAATGTAAGACTCTCTTTTGGATTATGATGAAACTATTCGTCTCCTCTTGAACTAATTGTGCCTTTTAAAGATTTGAGTATCGACTTTTGATGAATTATGCATTGTCTATTTCTTTTTGTTATCTCTGCTATGTTTGATGAAAAGCCAATACTTGGTTTTGTTGTGTTGAGTGGAGAGGCTTCCATTAGCTGAGTTCGATCATGTTTTTATGGGATTTTGTTAACCGATTCTTCCTGGACGAGAAAGTCAGTAAGCAGATCATAAAGGAAGGTCACGGTTCCAAAACCATCCAAGTGCTCGACATATATGCTTCTGTTAAGTACCCCTGGCTCTCTGTTGATCATATGTGTTTCATGTGAACCTAATGAAGAGGATATTTGAGAGGAAAGAAATTGAGTTTTTTGCTTCAAAGCCATGTTAATGTGGCTATACAGTTTTCTAAAACGAGATTGTGGACTAAGGAGTGAAATGTTTGTTATCTGTGAGATAGAGAAAAAAATGCCGGTTTGGCCGGCCGTGGGGAGTTCTAGCTCTTGCATATTGGCTGGGAATTGGGATATGAAAAAAGAAGAAGAGTTGGCAACCTGGTTATATGTTTCACCTATAAATCAATATCAGGTAAATAAAAATGTTTTTTTTGCTAGTATTATTATTTATTTTTGTTATCTAGGACATTTTGGATAAATTCATGAAATTATATTGCAACCTTATTGACAAAACAAATGTTTACACTTGCATGTTGTAACACATTTGTATATACTTGCATGTTGTAACACATTTTGGATAAATTTTGGACAAATTTTTATACTTGCAAATTAAATTTTACATTTATCCAAAATGTGACCGTTGCATATACTTGCATGTTGTAACACATTTTTATCCAACTAACAGGTTTGTTGTTTAACATAGGCCAAAATCGAACATACCCATTTTTATTTACTTAAATCTAACAACAAGAAAATCAAGCATTTCGCAAAAATTCACCATGCGTCTGTTTTTATTTCGCAAAAACAAAATATAAGTTTTTTTCTTCCCGCTAGTCACTTTATATTCCTCTAATAAGGATTTATGCGGTCGTTGTTATCTTTTGCTATTTCATTCAGGTTATTTGCTCCTTTAATTTTTTTTTTTTTAATTACGATTTGATGACTGAAAATCAAAAATTGATTTGGATGTCTGATCATGTAATATGCTTTTAAGGTGTAGTTTGTTGATCATGTCTCAAACTGCCTAATTGTATCCTGTCCCCAATGAATATGTTGTCAATTCCCAAAGCTAGTCCGACAATGCAAAATAAAAGAGGAAATCACTCTCTAGAGTAACTCTAGTAGAGTTTTGTAGATCATGACCATAGTAGAATATTTTGCACTGTCTGCCTAGAATCTCTACCAGAATATTCTTTGGCTTTGGGCTTCTCAAGGACTTCATTTCAAAAATGGATATGATGACCTATAATATTTAGTCGGCAAGATACATGTCTTGTTTTCCAAGTTATCTCACTTGTAAAACAATTGAATAATATGCTTACAAAGCATTTACGATTAGATAGATCTTTCTTGTAGCAAAATTATATGTCTCTAAAAATCTCAATAATCAGAAGTTTTGGAGTATAGATCTAAGGTTTTTAAGGTGTAACACAAACTGATAGAGAAGGTGTGGTGTTGAGGACTCCGCAGCTGAGCACGAGGATGCTTCACGTTGTTTTTGGTCGCTACACTTCGCTGCAGCCATCACGGAGATTAGCCTTCTGACCAGGCTCAAACAGCACTCTTGGCATGTAGCTCTTGTCTCCAATGACTGATTGGTTTGGCGCTCTTCTCTGAACCTCAATGGCTGCTTCTTTAAAGTTGTCATATTTCTTGCGAGCTCGCCGCAGTTCGTGGACCTGTACAGTGAGCATGCCACATATCTTAATGAAAATGTCTCAGCAATTTGACATGTTGAATAGAAAAACTGATGCTCATAGCAGTAAGATAAAAATAACAAACCATTTTCTTTAATTTATTAAGAGCCGAGAATATTTAACATATCATAGTCAAGGAATCAAAGAATTTATGCTTATTTCATTTTAATTTTTAAGAAGTTCATAAGTTTAAATACATTAACAGTCGCAGTCAATATATAGTTTCGCTCTCTTCTTTTTATTATTATTATATTAAAATGCGAATTGAACTAACTAGTGTTAAATTTACGACAAGTAGTATAAGGCGAATCAAGAGAAACAACAGAGACTTAGAGCATCTCCAACCCATTACTCTATTTTTCATTCTATTTACTCTATTATGGCGTTGGTTTCTTCTCCAACCCCACTCTATTTTTTACTCAAAAAAAAATATTCCAAGTATATTCTATTTCCATTTTATTATAAATTATTTATAGTTATACCCCTCTATTTGTCAAATTTATGGATTTAATCAACTAACTTTAGTTTGTTGATTGTATTCAATATAATAAGAATATTATTCTAATTCAAGTTTGTTAGATAAATAAAATTACATTACATAACATAACAAACAATTTATAATAATAATACAAAAGAAAGTAGTAAATTTGGGTTTAATTTCATTAGTGTATTTTTCCACAAATGATCGATTAACACATTTATGAAATGAAAAATAATATAATTAATATATATCATTGTTATATTTTAATTTTTTATTAATCTATATAACTAATTTTACTATTTATAATAAAGTATATGTATAAAAGAATAACAAAGTTTTTGTTGAAGTATAAAATAATAGCATATAATAATTGAGGGTTTAAATTGTAAATAAAAAAAGTTCCACTCCAAAATAGAGGTATGAACAGTGTCACGCCAAATATAGAGTAATACTGTTCATAACTCTATTTTAAAGTGGAAAATATAGTGGGATTGGAAAGGATTTTACTCTATAATAGCGTTTTGAGTGAGAAATAGAGTGGGATTGGAGATGGTCTTAGAGAGAGAGAACCAGTTTCTGAGCTTCGCCCAAATTTTCATATAAAAAAAGATTAGACATCATCAACAGTTGAACTAGCTAGTGGTTGATATTGGGGACCAATTTTGACTACTTTTTTTCTTTTGCCAACGGCTGACCATTGCATATTGTAACACATTTTTTACATGATCCGAAGTAAAATTTCTTGTATTGGCAGTAGCCGACGTTGCCTACTTAGGTTCGGCCGAGATGGTAGACTATGAGTCTATGACCCGACTTATGGAATAATAGCAATGTCGTAATTTAAGGCACATAAGGTCATACTTAAATTAGTGCGCCAACATTCCGATTTTCAAAAGAAAAATGTATACCAACATTTTAGTGAGGGTTATTGGTTCGTGGATTTAATTGGAAACCCAAGCAAAATTGTAAGTTTCGATTTGGTCCATATTGGTGAACAATAGACGATATTGATAAATTATGTAACACATTTTGTTTTGTTTAAGTAATGTGTTATTTTTTGTTATTGTTAAATTATGTAACACATCATCGTAATTAAAAAAAAGAAAAGCAAATAACCAGAATGAAACGGCAAAAGAAACAAATACCGCTTAATCCTTAGCGAAATAGAAATGGACGAGGTGGGTAAAATAATCGAACCAAACCAAACTAAATCGAATCAACCGAACTTAAACCGATTCAAACTAAACTATATTTTATATATAATCCAATCGGTTGAAGTTTTTTTCAACCCGAACGGTTCGATTCAAAACCGAACCAAACCGATAAACCAATGTATTTTTTTGTTAATTAATTAATTAATAATATTAAAAATATAAATACATATGGTGGAATCTTCGATTCTTCACCTAAAGAATTTACTAAAGGTCCTCCATCTCAGAATGAGAATGATCTTCACACGTCTTGTTAAACATAAAAGCTTAGTTTTGGTAAAGTAAATGATTGTTTATAATAGTTTTATATTAATGATATAAGCCTATAATGACTCATATAATAGATGAATAAACATTGACATAAGATTTTGGAAGAACAAGTTTCCAACTTTTTCATGTACACATGTAAAACGTAGTGGAAATATGGCGGCACATTTATTGGCACGTAATAGACCACCAAACAACATTTACTTTTTCGATTGTGTTTATCCACTATGTTGGTTAACCAAAACGATGTACTCTGATTTCGTATCTTCTAATTAATAAAATAAGATTTGCTAGGAAAAAAAAACATTGGCTTGTATAATTAACTTATATTGTTGCAGGTTCATTTTAGTGGTATGAGAGAGACGAACCCATGAATTTTTTTCATTTTTTTTTATTTTGATTAAGTGGGATAGTTTTAGTTTGGTTTTAAACTTTTAGAAAATGGTTTTTTATGGCTTCTTTTTGTTTACGTTTCGTTAGGATTCTTGTTTTTATAAGTTGATTTTTATAAAAATCGAACTAAAACCAAACCAAATTACAACCGAACCAAACTAAACCAAACCGAATTAAATCTAAATCGAACACAAACTGAACCAAACTTATTTTGGTTGAGTTCGGCTAGAGTTTTATTCAACCCGAATAAACTAAACCGAACCCGAACCGAATCTGAAATTAAACCGAAATGCTCACCCCTAGGACGAACACACACGAGATATATAAAATCGTGATAAATTTTGCTACTGAAAAACTTATTTTTTGAAAGCATTACGCAACCAAGAACAAAGTCAAGCTACACAAACAAAAACTAAATGATATTTTCTTCGTGATTGTAGGTTCTGGTCGTTTAGTTGAATTGTACTTAGTACAGAACCTATAGATCATTAAATAAAGATTGTAGGTAGCTACAAATATATATAGAAGAACAATGTTCATATAAGAAAATATTCTTGTTAGCTAAAATTTGTTTAAGACAAAAGTATATCAAGCGATATTCTTACACATCACCGACGAAATAGTTTTCAATGGATCATTAAGGTAGATAATTGTTGTAGCTGAAAATACAATTGTTTGTAAATAATGAAAATAGAAGGGTTTTGGATCAATCTTCAAGAAGAGAATAACCAAATGACTAATTGAACAATAAACGGTAAATTTGTTGTTCGATCAGAACAAGCAAGAAACGAAAGAGTTTTGGACAAGATTATAGTGAAATGAACTGGATTATGTATTACGATCTTCAAGAGATGTTTACAAGAATAAGAACAAAGGAAGAACAGTGTTTGAGTTTAGAGTTAGATTGCTATTGAAAGTAAAGAGTTTGCGTAGAGTTGCGTTGTGTGTCCAACCGTCCACATGTCCCTTTGTCCATATCCTCGCTTTATACCATATGGTCGCGTCGTCATCCTCGTCCACTCCGCCTGATTCTTCATGAATGGTCTTTATGACTGAAGCTCCGGCCGTTACACTTTAGCGATTTAACTCTTCCGATTTGAACGAGTCAAACGGTCTTTGGCATGGTTGACTGATAATTCTCCATTTAATCTCCTTTTGACCATTTGACCATTCATCTCAAGGGGATTTTAGCTCGGCCCAATACCTTTTTATCTTTCATTGACCTCGCTAGATTTTTTGACTTCGCAATGCCTTTTACCGCGGATTAATTGAGCCTTATTTACTGGGCCGGGTTTTTTATCTCTCACAATGAAGCAAAATGTTCCTTTATCATGTAAATTTGTTTTGTGGTCAAGATGTAGATGCATCCTCAATTAAGTACTCTATGAGTTGTTTTTATTGAGATCCAACTTTATATAATAAGATATTTCATCTCGGCCCAATCCAAGTGGGCAACGTCGGCTCGTAACTTTAAATATATTTATTCTATTAAAGCATAAACACTTTTAGTATATGCATCCAAATACTCCATATTTTTTAAAACAAATATGTTTGGAAATTATTTTAACATTATCCCAATTTATTTGGAAATTATTTTAAAATTATTTTAATTACAAATATAAATATATCAAAATAAATATAATTATGAATTTGGGATAATATATAAATTTAAATATAATATCTTCAGAAAATATTTACGGGTGGGAGGTGGTGTTGAAAATATGTGGTTTAAAATATTTTATTAGACAACATACAAAAGATTTTCGAGATTATTTTGGTTTAGCATATTAAAAATAAATAATGTTAAAGAAAAAATTAGAAAAAATATTTATAGAATTGCCAAACATAAATTTATAAAATAAATAATGTTAAACATATTTTTCCAAATATAATATTAAATTTCAAAACATGAATTATTTTGTAGAAAATATGAAAAATCAGGAAATATAAAATTTTGGAAAATATCAAATCATATTAGATTTTCAAGATTTTAAGTTGAAAATATCAAACGAAACTGTTTAAATTCAGCTAAATTTTCTGATTTTAACTTAAATCTTTTAATAGAGTAAATTAATATTTTAATAGAGTAAATTAATGTTTTGAAATCTGACCTGAGAAGCAAATAAGAGAGTCCTTTGGATCACCGGGGCTGTGGGTTGACCCGATTCAATAAAGTCCGACCGTATTCAATAATTAGTGAAAATATATATATATATATATATATATATATATATATATATATATATATATATCTTAGAGATTTATTAGTTTTCATATTATATATATATATAATTTGAAAACTAATAAATCTCTAAGATATGTTTGAAAAAATATGTTAAACTGACAAAGTAATTATTGTTGTAGTTGATAAAGTATTATTCATAAAAGAAAGAAGATCATAAAGTATGAGATTGTAAAATCAGAATGACTCAATAAGAACAATAAAACAAGACATTTGATTGCACTATAATTTTTTACTTAACCATGATCCATCCGGGGCAACGATTATGTTCAGTTTTCAATTAATTGCTGAGTTTTTACGAGTTTTGCCGGATTTTATAGTCTCGATTAAATAGCTATTTCCGGATCAGATTGTTGTTTGGAACTCGGGTTTTTTAAGATCCGAAAATATTAAATTAAATCTATAAAAAAAATTATCCCATGCATGTGCGCAGATGAGAATCTAGTATTATTTATTACCAAATACTAAGTCTGAACTCATCGATAAAAAAAGATATAAAACACATCTAAAATGCTAATTTGAAACATGTGTTACAACTTACCATATGCAATGGTCAGCCGTTGGCAAAAATACTACCTAAAGAGGTTTCAGATCCGCCTTATATGTCAAATATTATAGTCACAGTGTGAAGTTTTATAATCCATTTTTGGTTTAGACAGAGATAAAGTAGTTATTCTACAACACTTAGCCCAACAAATTTTTTTTTTATTGTTCTCGAGAATCTCTAGAAAATTGGAAAGAGAGGTAGAAAAATCCAATGTTTTAAATTGCGCTAGGCGCTAGTCAGGTGGTCGGGTTGGGCCTAGCGCCTAGCACAAAAATCAGAGATTAATCGGAGATTAATCGGGGACTAGTTTTGGAACTTTTATTGACTTTTTAACATATTAATTCATAAATTTATCAATTTTTGTCTTTTTATTGACTTTTAATGACTTTTAATGTCTTTTTTAGACTTTCAATGACTTTTAATGACTTTCTAACAATATAATAAAACAAATTAGAACTTTTCAAGATTTTTGTTAAGCAATAAATTTTTTTTTTTTAAAAAAACTAGGCGGCCGCTTAGGCCAGCTAGTCGGATGGGGTGGGTCTAGCGACTAGTCAGGGAGTAATCGGAGCTAGGCGGGGATTTTTATAACAAGGGAAAAATCTATAGTATTGTATAGACATGTGTGGGTGATTCTGTAGCCTTAGATAGATTGATTACAAAGCATTTTGTAAACTGAGTTTTTACCGGTTTTTAACATTTGTTTTTGTGTCTTTTATTGAGTCAAAATATTTTTTTTAGAGTCTTTTAGCCCTTTATCGAGTCTTTTCAGGTTTTATGTGACTTTGAGAGAAAATGAGCCGTTTTGGGTGAAAATGAGCATATGGAGATGCAGGATCATGCATAGACGTCAGAAGTTTGGCATTCGTTGAAGGACTTACCATCGATGGATCGAGATCAAATTTTGATACAAGACATATCAGTGGATTAGCTTTCATTTGGAAGTGGTTTGAGGCTATTACAACTGTGCGATCAAAGGTTATGACATGTTTCGTGAAGACAGTCTAGTCTAGCGAGCAGAAGAAGCAGGCGCAGAGAGGGGGCTGGATCGATCGATCCACCCCTTCGATCCAAGTTTGCAGACATTTTCTGGATCGATCAGACTCACCTGGATCGACCGGATCAAGCCCACTTTTCTGACTAAAAAATGCAGTTTTTAACTTCCTATTTTGCCTTGGAAACACCCCAACTCGACCCAAGACCTATTTATACTTATTTTAAGCCACTTTCTAAGGCTAAACTTTATTTTCTACAGAATTTTACATCTCTTTCTTTGGGAGAAGAATCTCTGACTCTACAGGCTTTTGAGAAGATTTATGAACCCTAATTTATTATTTTGATTGGATTATGATTTATTCTTCATCTCTTTGTGGTTTCTCTGATTATATGTCTGAGTAATATCTTAGTTAGGTTTTAGGGTTTCAAAGGAACTTCATGAATCGTTGAATCAGTATTGTTAGAATAGGGATCTATCTTCTAGTTCTTCATCTATTGTTGTTCTTAGTGCTGAAACTTGATTAGATACCTAGTTTCTGATCTTAGGTTGTTTAACGCATCAAAAGTGTTTGTTTAAAAGCTTGAAAGAACATAGATGAGCAAAACGTCCTTAACTAACGAAAGCTGATGTTAAGGCGTTTTGTGAACATATCAAAGTCGATCTTAAAACATGTTTAGTTTCCTGAATTCAAGCGACAGTTTAGAATCTTAGGTTATTAGGTATAGTAATTAATACTACGACAGTAGGTTGATTATAAAACAGTGATTTGAGTTCTAGAACGTGCTTAATGATTTCCATGTTTAATTCTCTGATTTGTGATTCTTGATTTCCTGCGAATTACCCAAAGACCTAGCGTCTCCCTACATCAAACTTACATTGTTTTATATGCATTCTTAGTTTTAGTTCATTCATAAAACCACAAAACATTCTCATTCGTCTTAACTTTACTTTCCTTCTGCATTCTCGTAGTGTTACACTTGGTTTTTGTGGATTCGATCCTAAAATACTACATCGATATACTGTTATGATTGCAGTAGTGTGTACTTAGGTTATTAATTGATTTGGTGAAAATACTTAAATCACATTTGACATTTTGTTTTGCTAAAAGACCAACTCCATTCAGAGAGGTTAACTTATTTTCCAAAGGAGATTGATAAAGAAGTAAAGATCATACAACTAATTGGTAAAGACCGAATCCGCCCAAAAAATATAAGTGTGAGAATTAGTTTAAACACCCTTAAGAAAAAAAAAGAAGTAAAAATGATTGCTTTCGAAACTGAAGAAATTGTAATCAGATAGAGATTTATATATATAATAATACAAATATCATTTTTGGGGGTCAAATTTCTAGTTTTTTTTTGTTTTTTGTCATCTCGAATAGAGAGATTAATGAATAGAAAATAAAGCTGTATTTTGTGATTAGTGATGTTTTCTTGTAATGTCTTGGTCACAGAAAGTTGCTAGGACTAGGTTCGTTTGTGTTTTGGATATTATTGATTGTAGGGCATAAAGGATAATATGCTCAAAAAATGCTCAAAAATCTCAACTTAACTGAAACATCTAACATACAAAAACATAAATCATCACTAGCTAACAACCAAATAATCATAATCTATCATAACCCATAATCCAAACAAAAACTAGTTTTTAATTAAACATTATGAAGAACAAAGAACAAGACATAAAAGTAATGAAAATAGATAAATAAAATACAAAATGGTATAAATGTTAACGATCTTGTCCAAAATATGGAATAATATCCATATAACAACAATAGCCATGTCTCAATTCCAAAAAGCTCTCTAGAAAAATAGAGAAACGTGAACTTCATTGAAAGTAATTCTCTTTCTTTTTCTCTGTTAAAATCTAAGGAAGATTCAGAGATTTTCTATTTCCCTTTCTCTGTTAAAATCTTAAGAAGATGCAGAGATTTTGGAGTCAATAACAAATCTCAACCCTAGAAATAAACCCATAACTAGTTAGATCTGATAAGCAAACCCAAAGGAACAGTTTGAAAAAAAGAAAAAAAACAAAATCAAAACGGAAGAATGTGGGTGAAGCAAGAATTAAGAAAATGCAGCAGCAAACACAAATCAGAAAAGAAAAATGAAACTGATACCTTTTGATCCTGAGAAGATGAAGGTTGAAGATGAGAGTAAAATAGAAAGAGAGAGAGAGCTTGGGAAGTAGAAGAACGAGAGTGAGAAGGAAAATATATTAGAGTTTTCCCAACTAACAAACTGAACTAAAAAAACAAAAAACTGAACCCAAATAATAAACCGATTTACAACAAGGAGCAATATTGGACAAAAATTTCCAAACTTATATACTGGAGTACTTAATTTACTCTAAAAATAATTATCTACCAAATTACCGACGGAGATTTAACGAAAGTGCAATGAAATTTTACGACTATCATGTTGTACAATTCTAAAACATTACCTATTTATTAGCCATTCCCTTTCAATGTTGAACGATTATAAAGAAACATTTGACACTATTGTCTTGGTATGTTCGTTCATATCATATATGTAATTAAAAACTAATTATTTTTCTGTTTTTCTTACATATTGTAATGATGAGATGTGCAAATTCAAGTGGATCACATAATTCATATTAATCCACTTTCGTAACACTAACTATTTTCTTAATCACCTAATTATATCAAACTTCCAGTTGAAATGAGAAGATTACAATCTATTTCATCACTAATCACCCTAATCATTAACTTATGTTGGATAAGTATGTAAAACTCATAAATATTTTTTGTTCGACCATTTCATCAAACATTTTCCGCACAAAAAATGCTCAAAGTCGAGATTTTAAGTGAACAAGTCCAAACAAGCAAAAATCTCAACTTAACTGAAACATCTAACATAAAGCAACATAAATCCTCACTAGCTAACCACCAAATAATCCTAATCCATAATCCAAACAAAAACTAGTTTTTAAACATTATGAAGAACAAAGAACAAGACATAAAAGTAATGAAAATAGATAAATAAAATATAAAATGATATAAATGTTGACGATCTTGGCCAAAATATCAAGCGAAAAGTTTGGATCTAATCCAACTCTAGAGAAAAAAAATTCATGTTAAAAATGTCTAACGTTGTTTATATACATATGATGTATGCCAAGTTTTAAATATATAATTATAAGCACAGCTCTAATGACTCCTTGCATAAAAAATTAAAGCGGCCAGTAGAGATCGAACCCAAATGAGATAATTTTCGAATCCACCGAATATACAAGAAACTATTCCAAACTAAGTGATTTTGGTGATTGTTTTTTTTGTGATTTCTAACAACCTGAATGCGAATGAGAAAAAATAAGCAGAGAAACCAGACTCAATACCGGTATACCTCTCTTTGTTATTCTTCATCGTCAAAGTACTTCTTGTTGTTTTGAACAATGTCCGAGTTTTTCAAAACTCTATCCACCATGTCTTTTTGCAGATCATGCATCCTTCTGTGCTGGTTCACAAAGCCAAAGGTATGCACGGACTGCATATCCCCAGCATTGATCCTATCCCTGAGCCACGGCTGCTCATGGCCATCGAACTGCTGCTGGATGAGATTTATGTAGAAGCGCTGAGCGAATGTATTAAATGATGAGAATGCTTTTTTTCTTTCTCCAATGTATTAAATGATGAGATTTATGTTCGTTCATATCATATCTATAATTAAAAACTAGTTATTTTCTGTTTTTCTTACATATTGTAATGATGAGATGTGCAAATTCAAGTGGACCTTAGAGTTTTAATCAAAGCATTATTCCGAATCATAACCTAATTAACACACGGTTTAGTCTATGACATATACGATCAGGTAAATCCACTTTTTTCTTCAAACAAATAAAGATTAATAAAAGTCTATGAGTTGAACCAAAAAAAGAAAAAAAATGAAAAAAAAAAGTCTAACATATGCAATAATATCCATATAACAACAATAGCCATGTATCTTTATCAAATTAATAAAATCTAGACGTTAAAAAAAGGGAAAAAGCTTAAAAATATACAAACTTGACGTAATTTGAATTTTTAATACACGAATTATTTTGACATCTAAAAAAATACACAGACTAACGTTGGCATCCATTTTAATACGCAAATTATCAATCACTTTTTTTTAATACATAAACTATTAAATTTCATGTATTTTATAACATTTATATTTTGAAAACCCGACTTTACCTTTTTTATTTATCAAATTCGATTTATTTTATCAAAAAAATAAAAAATTATAATTTATAAAAATAAAATAATTATTATTCCTTATTCCTCTCTAGATACTTAATCGCTGCTGGTTGACTTGAGATCTCTGGTGGCTACGACCTTCACACTTCCAATCTCACCACTTCCACACAACCTGATTCTTCCGTACTCCCAGTTTCATCTCTATCCCACAAATCTCAGCTTCTTCTCTCCACACGAACACCAAAACAACAACGAGCCGTTCGATTTCCGATTCGGCTCGATTCTCTCGCTCCGTCTTGTTCGTACCTCCCGGTGTTGAAATCGAAGAGAGTTAACGGAGGATATGGTGCTTCCGGGCTCCAATATAGTAATCGGACCTTTCGCGGGTCATTCCCAAATCAAAGGAGTCGAATTCGTCAAGAGCAGTGCTCTAAGGCTTCATTGTTTTGTTTTTGGGGATAAATTTTTCGATCCATTGTTGTCTTTGTTCGTTAGATCTGTTCATTGTGTTGGAAGCTTATATGTTCTATGTAATCAATCACTCGTTCCCGATTTGGAATTGTTTGTTGTGGTGATAGATATGAAAAATCCAAGTTCATGATTTATATTTCCTTCGCCACTTCCGAGAGCCGACTTGGCGAAGCCTTATACGAACCTGGAGGAATCTCCTTTTGAAGCAAACCCGACCCAGAAACCATTGGAAGCGAGCGACAGGAGAGATGATTGAGCATCCATGGATTAACGAAGAATAAAGAGAAAAAACGAAATGAATCAATCTGACCGCGCGTTGGAGCTTTATTTTACCAAATTTCACCGATTTATTAACCAAAGATTAATAATTATTTTTATTTTTATAAATTATTAATTTTGTTTTTTATAAAATAAATCAAATTTGGTAAATAAAAAAAAGACAAAATCCAGTTTTTAAAATATAAATGTTGTAAAATATACAAAATTTAATAGTTTATGTAATAAAAAGAGTGATTGATAGTTTGCGTATTAAAATAAATGCTAATGTTAGTCTGAATATTTTTCTGGATGTCAAAATAGTTTATGTATTAAACGTCTAAATTATGTAAAATTTGTGTATTTTTAAGCTTTTTAAACAACAATAGCCATGTCTCAATTCAAAAAGATCTCTAGAAAAACAGAGAAACGTCAACTTCATTGAAAGTTTCTCTTTTTTTTCTTTGTTAAAATCTAAGGTTGATTCAGAGATTTTCTATTTCATTTTCTCTGTTAAAATCTAAAGAAGATGCAGAGATTTTGGAGTCAATAACAAATCTCAACCCTAGAAAGAAACCCAGAACGAGTTAGATCTGATAAGCAAACCCAGAGGAACAATTTGAAAAAAAAAAAAAAAAAAAAAAAACAAAACGGAAGAATGTGGGTGAAGCAGGAATTAAGAAAATGCAGCAGCAACACACAAATCAAAAAAGAAAATTGAAACTGATACATTTTGATTCTGATAAGATGAAGGTTGAAGATGAGAGTAAAATAGAAAGAGCGAGGGAGAGAGAGAGAGCGCTGGTAGCAAAATGAGAAACTTTTCCGAAATCAAATGCTCGAGAATTTAAATCTACAGAACAAATGCATAAGCACCAAAGACCAATATTGCAGACACTTTTGGGAGATAACAAGTGTTCTAAATCAACTGTCATCAAATGCCACAAGAAGAAATGCAACTCAAAATCCAAAAAGACATCGATAACAATTTGGAGATTATCCATCAGATTCAACAGTTAACCTATTATGGTTTGTAGAGACTCAGAACGGATCCGCCGTCGATCAGTGGATATGGTGGTCGGATTGTTACCGGAGTTCGATTTGGTGAATTCTTCGTTTTGTGAAGATTGCTTAGTCTTTTGTGGTTTACCCGCAAAACCGCGACGGGTCGACCCGCAAAACCCGAAATTCCGCACGGGTCTGGACCGCGAGGCCCGCTAATTCATGGACACTTAAAAACATGTCCAGGCCCGCCCCGCATCGGTCCTAATTGGGCCTAGCCCGTGGGTCACAGCCCGTGTTGACATCTATAGATATGGGAAACATTCCCCGCAGTACTTGTTGTCAACCTGGTTATATGATAGTATTTTTTTTTTGTCAACTTATATTATATTAATTTTTTTTTTGTCACCTTATATTATATTAATCATAAAAACATACGGATGATACAAATAGAGATTACATAAAAAAACAATAAATCAACGAAATTGAAATTTGACGATCCTTTAATCTGAGTTTTACTCGCTGAAAGAGTGTCCACACCTCCCTTCCTCGTTTTCGCATTTGATCTAATGCGATTTTTGGCTGTTATCCAATCTTTCTCATGTTGTATTACATTGACACATCTCCAATTAAAAATATTTTTCGAAAACAAACCCAATTTATTGATTCTTTCGATAGAAATAATACCTGAGATTGCCAATTTTTAACGACTGTACGAATGTAGCCATACAACAAAGAAATTACGTCTTCTGCTCCAATCCCTCGTACCTTCCATGACGGTTTCCATGGTGGATGATTCCATAGAAATGCCATATATAGCAGAGTAAAAACATTGATAAGAATCGACCTAGAATCATCCGATTCAAAAGATTCTTCCGTTGGCAGAGTACACACATTAATTCTCCATATTCTAGTGATGCCCGGATCGAATACCCAAATTACATCTCCAAACCAAATGGTGGAGATGAATTGAATTTGAGGAATACTCAGATCTGTACCAACGAACCGACGAACACCGTTCGTAGATTGAGTGAAACCGACACAAAGGAATGTCGGAAATGCATACTCCCAAAGGGAGAGAATAGAGACGCGACTTTGATTCACAATCTGGCCGCGACAGATTACACTCGATTTTGCATCTAATGGAGAAAGCTGGGTGTTTTGAAAACCCATCCAAATCAGGGATGATGCCTGTGTCGAGATCAGATTCAACCTCTGTATAACCACTGTTGCGAGGAAGCAAAAAACATGAATTTGGAAATTGTGATTTGCCATTAAACCATCTAAATCTAAAACGAAAGAGATTTGGAACAGTTGAATTAACAATAGAGAGCGCCAACCGACGCCAAGAAAAAACGGCACCGGCCGGAAAATGATGAAGACAATGAAATCGCCTTTGAATATGCTAGTATTATAATTTATTTTTGTTACCTGGGTCATTTTTTTTAATCTAAAAGGAATACGCCACATTTTCAAAATATCAAAAAAAAATTATTGTTCTCGAGAATCTCTAGAAAATAAGAAAAGTTTGGAAAGAGAGGTAGAAAAATCTATAATATTGTATAGATATGTGTGGGTGATTCTATATAGCCTTAGATAGATTGATTACAAAGCATTTGACATTTTGTTCTGCTAAAAGACCAACTAGCTCTATTCAGATATGTTTAACTTATTTTCCAAAGGAGATTGATGAAGAAGTAAAGATCATACAGCTAATTGGTAAAGACCCAGAAATTAAAGTTACAAGTGTGAGAATTAATTTAAACACCCTTAAGAAAAAAAGAAAAAATGATTGCTTTCGAAAACTGAAGAAATTGAAATCGGATAGAGAGTTATATATATAATACAAATATCATTTTTTGGGGTCAAATTTCTGGTATTTTTTTTATTTCTGCCATCTCGAATAGAAAATAAAGCTGTATTTTGTGATTAGTGATGTTTTCTTGTAATGTCTTGGTCACAGAAAGTTGATAGGACTATAGGTTCGTTTGTGTTTTGGATATTATTGACTGTAGGGCATAAAGGGTCGAAGCAACATGTGAAATAAGTGATGTGCCAGTATCTTCGTAATTAGGATAATCTAGTTGATGTTAGTTTCTAATTTCCTATATATATATAGTCTCGATCTGGAACGTCAAGAATTTTAATCGTAGGGTGACTAAATTGACAAAAGTGATAACGAAAGAAAATGCGAAGGATATGGATAGCAATGAAACATTATTCATGTGAGATGAGTCAAAGCCGCTCCTATTTGACCTTTATTCAACAATTTCCGTGAAATATGTGCCGTCGTCGTTTAGGGAAACTTATCCGAAAAAAAGGTTTCATAATGCTTATAGTGGAATGAATTAGCTTTAACATTCCATTGCTTGTGTTTTCTATTTTTTGAAACTTTAAAAAATAATATAATTTATAAATTAAAACTTTGAATTGTTGTTTTACTATAAAATAAAAATAAAACATGGTTGTTGTTTTTCTTTGAAAAATATAAAGTAGTCGAGATTGGAGCGTAACCATCCAGCACTGCTACGACATCTCTCAATTTTCAATTCATTCAGTATATATACTTTCTTTTTTATATTTCCAATCCTAATTTAAAAAAAAAAAAAAAGGTCCCGATATTAATATAATATTAACACGCTTTACAATATAGTCCATATTTGACTTTTTAATAGAGAAAGAAAAGTAACGTGATGATCAATGATCATGATTTTGATATATAACTTGATAGCTCATATCCAAAGTTCCAAAATCCACAAAACCTTCTCACTCTCTCTCTCTCTCTCTCTCTCTCTTCTCAAATGGATGCTGAGAATTTGATGAAGCTCTCTCTTCACCAACGCAGAAACGGCGTCGTTTCACAGACCCTAGACTTATTAGAACTAATCTCCGTCAACAAATCCTCCGATGATCCTCTTCCATGTTACACCTCCCTCAAAGACATCCTCCCTGTTGGAACGGGTATGAGCACGTCTCCTACAAATCAATTTGTATCGGGGAGGTTCGGGGATTTTCTGTTAAGATAGAGCCGGTTGCGTTCCGGTCGGCAAATGAGGGGGAGGAGGTGATTTATAGCTGTGCCCGGAGGGCTGCCTACGTACCCCGGATTGGGGATCAAGCCATTCGTAGTTCGTTGTCGGGGCGGGTAGGAGAGATCTGGGGAGCTGGGAGGTCGTCTGGTCGTCAGGTCGGGAGAGCTGGGAGCTCGGGAGAGCTGCGGAGATCTGGGAGAGCTGCAGAGAGCGGAGAGCTGGGAGAGCTGCCGAGCTGGGAGGGCTGCCGAGCTGGGAGAGCTGCCGAGCTGCCGAGCTGGGAGAGCTGCCGAGCTACCGAGCTGCCGAGCTGGGAGAGCTGCGGAGAGCTGGGAGAGCTGCACCGAGCTGGGAGAGCTGCCGAGAGCTGCCGAGAGCTCCTTTTAGAGAGGGAAAGCTATTTAGAGAGAGAAGATGAGAGTTTTTTTTGTGTCTTTATAATGAATACCAAAGGGGGTATTTATAGTGGAAGTTGAGCAGACAGCTCTCCGGTTTTTAGGGACGACGTGATGGTTCGTGAACAGTACCCGTCACGTCGTGAACAGTACCCGTCACGTCGTGAACAGTGCCCGTCACGTCGTGAACAGTGCCGAGCAGGTCGTGAACAGTAACCGGCAGGTCGTGAACAGTACCGGCACGTCATGAACAGTACGGAGCAGGTCGGGAACAGTAACTGGCAGGTCGTGAACAGTGCGAGGTATGTCGTGAACAGCGCTGGTGAACAGTGTCGGCGAACAGTGCATCTTCGTGCGGCGTCAATGTCAGCTCGGGGTGTGAACTCGGTATGGGAGCTCGGGGTGCGAGCTCGGGATGGAAGATCGGTGCCGTCCTTGGTCGAATGCCGACTTCTGGCTGATTTCGACCAGGCGGGCCTTATTTGCTGAGATGGGCCTAGCTAATTGGGGGTGTTAAACCCACCTCTAACAATAAGCCCCCCCCAGTTCGGTGTCATGAGGTGTAGCGAATGCATCGAAGTTGATCTTTGTTAGCTCGGCGCATCTCAGGTCGGCTTCCAAGATCTTAGGACGGACGTGCGTGAATTGCTAGACCGCGAGGTTAGCGAGCTGCGTGGTCGGTGGGCCGCGGGTTGTGCAGTCAGAGGACTGATCGTGAGCTCGGCGAGTAGGAGGTCGGCGAGCTGTGGTCGTTAGTTAGACGGAGCTGTTGAGGTCGGCGAACTGCGACTGCGCGATGAGCGAGCTGCGACCGAGCTATCTAACTGTTAGACCGAGCTGCGACTCCGAACTGCCTCACTGTCAGATCGACGAGCTATGATCACAAGGTCAGCGAGTCGCGCGGTCGGAGAACTGCGATCATGAGCTTGGCGAGTAGGAGGTCGGCGGGCTGTTGAGGTCGTTAGTTAGGCGGAGCTGTTGAGGTCGGCGAACTGCGACTGCGCGATGAGCGAGCTGCGACTGAGCTACCTAACTGTTAGACCGACGAGCTGCGACCCCGAACTGCCTCGCTGTCAGATCGACGAACTACGACCACGCACTGCTTTTCTTGGAGTTCGGCTTAGAGAGACGGATCTCTGTTATTGAATTTGAATTTGAACCGCGGGTTGTGCAGTCAGAGGACTGATCGTGAGCTCGGCGAGTAGGAGGTCGGCGAGCTGTGGTCGTTAGTTAGGCGGAGCTGTTGAGGTCGGCGAACTGCGACTGCGCGATGAGCGAGCTGCGACCGAGCTACCTAACTGTTAGACCGAGCTGCGACTCCGAACTGCCTCACTGTCAGGTCGACGAGCTATGATCTGCAAAAAAAATGGCTAAAGATACGAGATTGCGCTTGAGGCTGAGCTCGGCGTTTGTTAGTTAGGCGCGAGGCCGGCGAGATATGATTCCGAGTCGTTTAATTTCTAAAATAGGTTAGTTACTTAGCGTACCACAAGGTCAGCGAGTCGCGCGGTCGGAGAACTGCGATCATGAGCTTGGCGAGTAGGAGGTCGGCGAGCTGTTGAGGTCGTTAGTTAGGCGGAGCTGTTGAGGTCGGCGAACTGCGACTGCGCGATGAGCGAGTTGCGACCGAGCTACCTAACTGTTAGACCGACGAGCTGCGACCCCGAACTGCCTCACTGTCAGACCGACGAACTACGACCACGCACTGCTTTTCTTGGAGTTCGGCTTAGAGAGACGGATCTCTGTTATTGAATTTGAATTTGAACCTCGGGATCAATAAATTTTTGATAAAGGGTACCTTAAATTTTGGGAGCTCGGTGTATGAACTGTGACCGGTGAGTGACGAGTTGGAATGAGATGGGAAGTTTTTTTTTTTTTTTTTTTTTTTTTTTTTTTTGGAATGAGGCCCGAATTCTTTTGGCACTTATCTGTATGGAGTTGTTCGGAGATTTGGGCGATGTTCCCGACATTTGCCGGGCTACTCTTTGCGTGTAGAAAAATCCTCAAACCCCTCTCTGAAGCGCCAGAAAAAAAACTCTGATCCTCTCTCTCTAAATAACTTTCCCTCTCTAAAAGGAGCTCTCGGCAGCTCTCGGCAGCTCTCCCAGCTTGACAGCTCGGCAGTTCTCTAGCTCGGCAGCTCGGCAGTTCTCCCAGCTCGGCAGCTCTCCCAGCTCGGCAGCTCTCCCAGCTCGGCAGCTCTCCCAGCTCGGCAGCTCGGCAGCTCTCCCAGCTCGGCAGCTCTCCCAGCTCGGCAGCTCGGCAGCTCGGCAGCTCTCCCAGCTCGGTAGCTCGGCAGCTCGGCAGCTCTCCCAGCTCGGCAGCTCGGCAGCTCGACAGCTCTCCCAGCTCGACAGTTCTCCCAGCTCGGCAGCTCTCCCAGCTCGGCAGCTCTCCCAGCTCTCAGCTCTCTGCAGCTCTCCCAGCTCTCCGCAGCTCTCCCAGCTCTCCGCAGCTCTCCCGAGCTCCCAGCTCTCCCGAGCTCCCAGCTCTCCCGAGCTCCCAGCTCTCCCGACCTGACGACCGGACGACCTCCCAGCTCTCCAGATCTCTCCTACCCGCCTCAACAACGAACTACGAATGGCTCAACCTTTTGATTCTCATGATTAACAGTTGAAACGTCAAGCTTAGCGACGTAAAACAAGCGCTCTTGGGAGGCATTCCCATGACTATCTTTGTATATATTTTCGTTCTTTCTTGTTCTTTTTAATGTTTTTGTTTAATGTTTATAGTTTTCTTGGGTCCAAGGTCGTGGTGCTTAATGCATGAATGGGTATAGCTACAGCACGTCACATTTCTCTCCAATCCAAAGGTATGATCCAAACTCCATTTCATTGTACATACTTTTGCATATTTTTACCTTCTCTTTGATTTGTGTTGCACCGAGACGTTGCAATTCAAGTTCGGGGGAAGGATTTGTGTCTTTTGATCTTGTGTTTTGTGATCTTATTTTTATTTTTCCATCTTTGAGTCTCATTCATTCATATAAGTGCATATAAAAACCATAAAAAAAAAAAAAAAAATATTTAGTTGCATTTTGCATGTTTAAGATTGAGTCTAGATGCATATAGGTTTGCATTCACTTGCATTGGGAGAATTATCCATGTAGAATATAAACTTAAGAGCTTGAATTAATGCCCTCGTTAGGAGTTCTTTGATGCATTTGAGCGATCACGAAGTTAAGGATGATCCATGCTTTGATCTTGCGGTTTGAATGTTTTTGTCTTGGTTGAAGCATGCTTTGAATTGAATCTAACTCTATCTACATGAACTTTAATCTTGACTTGAAATTATCATGCTTGTACATTGAAAAGTTGAACTCATGGATGTCATATACATATTTGAGCTATCTTACCCCTTTTTACCACTCTCTTGTTAGCTCAAATAGCTGATTCCCATATTTGGAACGGTTAACCACACCCTTAACTAAGCCTTTCCTTCAAGCCTTCATCTCTTGTGTGTGTCGTGAGGTCTAATTTTGAATGAACTTAGCAAAAAGTGTTGAGTTTGGAACGACAAGGAGTTGATAGATAGGTTGGTGATTTGGGTGTTGATGTAAAGAAAAGAAAGTGTGGAGAAAATAAAAGATTGGGAAAAAGGATAGGGGAAAGTAAAAAGTTTGGATTGGTTGGCATGAAAGTGTGGAATAGCTCTAGGTGTTGAAAGTATAAGTCTCTATGTGTGTAAAAAAAAAAAAAAAAAAAAAAAAAAAAAAAAATGAAAGTTATGAAAGTGAAAAAAGAGCTAGTTATGAAAGTGAAAAAGAGCTAAAAGAAAAAGATGAAGAGCCAATCCATTTGTTGAAAAATAAGAAGAAAAGAATCCCCTAAGTTAGAAAAGAAATGTGGTCTAAAAAGGCAAAATGCCTTGTGATATGGGTAGTTTAGAATGGATCTTGATGGGTTTAGAAATAGGAGTGGAGTTCATATTGGGGCATTGGGTAGACGGAAGTCATCCTTGTATGAATCAATTGTTCTTTACTCTTAGCATTTTGCCAAAGTTCATTCTTTCGTGAGAGATCCCATTGCATTGGAATACCCACATGATTGAGATCAATTTTATCTCAAAACCTTTTCCCTAAGCCAAATGAGTTCACTTGATTTATATTAAGCATGATTCACCATTGTACTTAATGAATGTTAAAGAGTTAGAGGATATGATTACTTGTAGATGCTAAGGCTTATACCAAATTCGTGTAGCGACGAGTATGGCTAAATCTTTTGAAGTAGAGGTTGTTTGTGCATCACATAACTACTACCAAGTGCATTGAATTGAATTCTTTTGTTAATATTCTTGGATATGATATCCCGCATTCCAACCTCTTCTTCGATTTGTTCTTGTTTGTTTGCTTGCGGACAAGCAAAAGGCAAGTTCGGGGGAGTTGATAGTTGCATAATTTAGCCCATTTTAGTATACATTTTAGTTAGCATTTTGTGACTTTTTTGCATTCATTTCATTGTTTTTGGTATAGTTTGCATCCATTTTAGAGTTAGTGAGTCTTAGGTTAGTTTTTGCATATGTTTGTGTGCTATGGAGTCTTTTAGGTGCTTTTTGGAGCTTGGGGAAGATCATGGACTAGGAGGAACGTACCCGCAGCGAACAGAGATGATCAAGTGATGAAGGAGAAAACCGGACGTTTGCAGCGGTCAGCATGCAGTGGTCTAGGGAGACCGCTGCACTTTCAAGTCTCGCAGCGGTCAGGTGCAGCGGTTAGAGCAGACCGCTGCGGATCCATCCGGAGCAAAAACCAGGCGTTTCACAGCGGTCATGCAGCGGTATAAGGAGACCGCTGCACTTTCAAGTCTCGCAGCGGCCAGCTCACAGCGGTATAGGGAGACCGCTGCGGATCCATGCGGAGTAAAAACCAGGCGTTTCACAGCGGTCATGCAGCGGTATGAGCTGACCGCTGTGAACCTTCTCGGGCACAAAAATTGTCGGGTCAAACCCGGTTTGTCCCGGGTTGACCCGACCCGATCTGTATCTACTTAAGCAAATTAAGCCTAATTAGACAGGGAGTTTTTTTTAGAGTTTTTTTTGGGGCTGCTTCTTTTTAGGGTTCTAAGCCACTTATTTCTTTTTTCTTCTTTTCTTGTTCTTGTTTGAAGGATTCAAGATCCAAACCATCTTAGTGAAGATTTTCTTAAACTCTTTTTACCATTCTTCTTATTTTGCTTATGGCTTCCATTTGTACGGTTTATATTTGTGATTTAGCTATGTGTGAGTAGTTCTTTTAGGATTCTTGGGTGAAGTAGATTAGGGTGATTCTAGGTTTGTTCTTGATGTTTAAGAACTAGATTAGTTGATATCCTTTCTCATTGAGTGTTATTAATGCTGGATTGGCCTTGACAAAGTTGATTTAGATCATAGGGAATTTCTCGCCCGGAAGGTGTTCGATGAAATTCCCCAACCAATTCAATGAGTGTTTTACATTCCTAGCCTATGGAAATAGATGTCTAGGGTGTTTAATGGCTATTTAGACTTGTTATTAATGCTTGTTAGTCATAGAATCGCGAACGGAAGTTTATGACGATTGATGACTAAGAAATGGGTTAATACCATGGAAGTGGATTAATCTTTAGTAGTGTTCTAAGGCCTAGGGAGATATTTAGTCGAATGTTTGAGCATCTTGAGTAGATTAAAGAATCACCCGAGTCGATTGCTTTACCCGAGAATTCGTTTGTTTAAATTTGATATTAATCGTTTTCTTGTTTGCTTTGCTACTCGTTTATTTCTCTATTTTGCACGTTTCAAATTGTCCGATAAATAAACCAAAACCCGATATTTGCTTAGATTAGATAGCGTCCTGTATTCTTAGTGCGTCGTTCTTATTTCCCTGTGGATTCGATCCCAAAGTGCTACAATGACATGCCATTAGATTGAGGCATTGTGCACAGTGGGTTAATTGTGCGAACCGTAAAAAGTTAACTATCAATTTGGCGCCGTTGCCGGGGAGATTAGCAATAGCCATTAGGATTTGGATGCTATTTGAGACTAAGTTCTTGACTTCTACTAACTTTTTATTTTCTTCTTTTTTTTTTTTTTGCTTCTTAGAGTCGATGGCCATGGATTACAATGATTGGCCACAAGAAGAGGATGCCACATTTGATGAAAGCATTGATGATGAGCCATATGTGGAGCCACCATTTGATGAAAGTGTACTCACATCAGAACAAAAAGTAGAGTTGGATGAGCTTTGCAAAGAAAACCCGACATTGACAAGGAGTGATCTCGCGATTATGATCCGTTTGAACCTCATGTCACGTCGGGCAGCGCTTGAAGGAAGGGAGCTCACATCTATTGAGATAAAGATAGCTCATGCACTCGAAGAGGTAATTTATTGGGTTCCACCATGCCAACTAGAAGGTATTTTTGACACAACCTTTGAAATCGTTGATTATGAGGATAGTCACTTGCCTTGCATTGAAGATGTAGCTTCTAGTTCACATGCTCTCAAGCTCATTAATGATTGCTGTGATTTAATATGTGAGTCTCAAATACTAGAAACCTTAAGAGTAGAAAAGCTTGCTAGTGATTATCATGAAGTATGTTTTGATATTAATTATCTATGTGCTTTGAATGATCATGATATCGAGTTTAAGCTTTCAATGCCTGAGGAATCTAGTTCGCTTCTTGAAAAATCTTACCTAGGGGGTGTGCTTGATGTAGATAAGATCTTGAATGAGATAGATGACCCTAAGGTTGAGATGAAATCTAGGAAAGAGGATGTGTTTTACATGATTGATGGAGATGAAGTTGACTATTTTGTGATTAACTCGTTTAAACATGAAATCGACTTTATTTTTCCATCAAATGCATTTGGTCCTCGTGAACATCTCATCATCAAGGAAAATTCCAAGATGTATGCTATATTTTTAGTAACCTTTCTTGATGTGATTTATGCCTCTTTGCCATGGATAGTCGTGTGCCATGTTGCATATTTTGTTTCTTGTCCTGACAAGAGAAGGACCAAAGGTGCATTGGCTCAACCTTTTGATTCTCATGATTAACAGTTGAAACGTCAAGCTTAGCGACGTAAAACAAGCGCTCTTGGGAGGCATTCCCATGACTATCTTTGTATATATTTTCGTTCTTTCTTGTTCTTTTTAATGTTTTTGTTTAATGTTTATAGTTTTCTTGGGTCCAAGGTCGTGGTGCTTAATGCATGAATGGGTATAGCTACAGCACGTCACATTTCTCTCCAATCCAAAGGTATGATCCAAACTCCATTTCATTGTACATACTTTTGCATATTTTTACCTTCTCTTTGATTTGTGTTGCACCGAGACGTTGCAATTCAAGTTCGGGGGAAGGATTTGTGTCTTTTGATCTTGTGTTTTGTGATCTTATTTTTATTTTTCCATCTTTGAGTCTCATTCATTCATATAAGTGCATATAAAAACCATAAAAAAAAAAAAAAAAAATATTTAGTTGCATTTTGCATGTTTAAGATTGAGTCTAGATGCATATAGGTTTGCATTCACTTGCATTGGGAGAATTATCCATGTAGAATATAAACTTAAGAGCTTGAATTAATGCCCTCGTTAGGAGTTCTTTGATGCATTTGAGCGATCACGAAGTTAAGGATGATCCATGCTTTGATCTTGCGGTTTGAATGTTTTTGTCTTGGTTGAAGCATGCTTTGAATTGAATCTAACTCTATCTACATGAACTTTAATCTTGACTTGAAATTATCATGCTTGTACATTGAAAAGTTGAACTCATGGATGTCATATACATATTTGAGCTATCTTACCCCTTTTTACCACTCTCTTGTTAGCTCAAATAGCTGATTCCCATATTTGGAACGGTTAACCACACCCTTAACTAAGCCTTTCCTTCAAGCCTTCATCTCTTGTGTGTGTCGTGAGGTCTAATTTTGAATGAACTTAGCAAAAAGTGTTGAGTTTGGAACGACAAGGAGTTGATAGATAGGTTGGTGATTTGGGTGTTGATGTAAAGAAAAGAAAGTGTGGAGAAAATAAAAGATTGGGAAAAAGGATAGGGGAAAGTAAAAAGTTTGGATTGGTTGGCATGAAAGTGTGGAATAGCTCTAGGTGTTGAAAGTATAAGTCTCTATGTGTGTAAAAAAAAAAAAAAAAAAAAAAAAAAAAAAAAAATGAAAGTTATGAAAGTGAAAAAAGAGCTAGTTATGAAAGTGAAAAAGAGCTAAAAGAAAAAGATGAAGAGCCAATCCATTTGTTGAAAAATAAGAAGAAAAGAATCCCCTAAGTTAGAAAAGAAATGTGGTCTAAAAAGGCAAAATGCCTTGTGATATGGGTAGTTTAGAATGGATCTTGATGGGTTTAGAAATAGGAGTGGAGTTCATATTGGGGCATTGGGTAGACGGAAGTCATCCTTGTATGAATCAATTGTTCTTTACTCTTAGCATTTTGCCAAAGTTCATTCTTTCGTGAGAGATCCCATTGCATTGGAATACCCACATGATTGAGATCAATTTTATCTCAAAACCTTTTCCCTAAGCCAAATGAGTTCACTTGATTTATATTAAGCATGATTCACCATTGTACTTAATGAATGTTAAAGAGTTAGAGGATATGATTACTTGTAGATGCTAAGGCTTATACCAAATTCGTGTAGCGACGAGTATGGCTAAATCTTTTGAAGTAGAGGTTGTTTGTGCATCACATAACTACTACCAAGTGCATTGAATTGAATTCTTTTGTTAATATTCTTGGATATGATATCCCGCATTCCAACCTCTTCTTCGATTTGTTCTTGTTTGTTTGCTTGCGGACAAGCAAAAGGCAAGTTCGGGGGAGTTGATAGTTGCATAATTTAGCCCATTTTAGTATACATTTTAGTTAGCATTTTGTGACTTTTTTGCATTCATTTCATTGTTTTTGGTATAGTTTGCATCCATTTTAGAGTTAGTGAGTCTTAGGTTAGTTTTTGCATATGTTTGTGTGCTATGGAGTCTTTTAGGTGCTTTTTGGAGCTTGGGGAAGATCATGGACTAGGAGGAACGTACCCGCAGCGAACAGAGATGATCAAGTGATGAAGGAGAAAACCGGACGTTTGCAGCGGTCAGCATGCAGTGGTCTAGGGAGACCGCTGCACTTTCAAGTCTCGCAGCGGTCAGGTGCAGCGGTTAGAGCAGACCGCTGCGGATCCATCCGGAGCAAAAACCAGGCGTTTCACAGCGGTCATGCAGCGGTATAAGGAGACCGCTGCACTTTCAAGTCTCGCAGCGGCCAGCTCACAGCGGTATAGGGAGACCGCTGCGGATCCATGCGGAGTAAAAACCAGGCGTTTCACAGCGGTCATGCAGCGGTATGAGCTGACCGCTGTGAACCTTCTCGGGCACAAAAATTGTCGGGTCAAACCCGGTTTGTCCCGGGTTGACCCGACCCGATCTGTATCTACTTAAGCAAATTAAGCCTAATTAGACAGGGAGTTTTTTTTAGAGTTTTTTTTGGGGCTGCTTCTTTTTAGGGTTCTAAGCCACTTATTTCTTTTTTCTTCTTTTCTTGTTCTTGTTTGAAGGATTCAAGATCCAAACCATCTTAGTGAAGATTTTCTTAAACTCTTTTTACCATTCTTCTTATTTTGCTTATGGCTTCCATTTGTACGGTTTATATTTGTGATTTAGCTATGTGTGAGTAGTTCTTTTAGGATTCTTGGGTGAAGTAGATTAGGGTGATTCTAGGTTTGTTCTTGATGTTTAAGAACTAGATTAGTTGATATCCTTTCTCATTGAGTGTTATTAATGCTGGATTGGCCTTGACAAAGTTGATTTAGATCATAGGGAATTTCTCGCCCGGAAGGTGTTCGATGAAATTCCCCAACCAATTCAATGAGTGTTTTACATTCCTAGCCTATGGAAATAGATGTCTAGGGTGTTTAATGGCTATTTAGACTTGTTATTAATGCTTGTTAGTCATAGAATCGCGAACGGAAGTTTATGACGATTGATGACTAAGAAATGGGTTAATACCATGGAAGTGGATTAATCTTTAGTAGTGTTCTAAGGCCTAGGGAGATATTTAGTCGAATGTTTGAGCATCTTGAGTAGATTAAAGAATCACCCGAGTCGATTGCTTTACCCGAGAATTCGTTTGTTTAAATTTGATATTAATCGTTTTCTTGTTTGCTTTGCTACTCGTTTATTTCTCTATTTTGCACGTTTCAAATTGTCCGATAAATAAACCAAAACCCGATATTTGCTTAGATTAGATAGCGTCCTGTATTCTTAGTGCGTCGTTCTTATTTCCCTGTGGATTCGATCCCAAAGTGCTACAATGACATGCCATTAGATTGAGGCATTGTGCACAGTGGGTTAATTGTGCGAACCGTAAAAAGTTCACTATCAAATTCTAAGTTTTTCGTTAAGTTTGGAAGACTTTCGTATAGTCTGCCAGAAATTTGGCAGACTCTACCGAAATAATGGCAGATTTGCAGACTAAATTTTTTGTTTGTCGTTAAGTTTGGAAGACTCTCACAAAGTCTGCAAAAATTCTGAAGAGTCTGACAAAAAATAGCAGACTCTGCCATTTGAATGGCAGACTAGCAGATTGAATTCTAAGTTTACAGTTAAGTTTGGATGACTTTCGTATAATTTGCCAGAAATTAGTAGACTCTACCAAAATAATGGCAGACTTGCAGACTAAATTTTTTGTCTGCCGTTAAATTTGGAAGACTCTCACAAAGTCTGCCAAAATTCTGAAGAGTATGACAACAAATGGCAGACTCTGCCAAAAGAATGGCAGACTAACAAATTGAATTCTAAGTCTGCCGTTAAGTTTGAAAGATTTTCGTATAGTCTGCCAGAAATGGGCAGACTCTACCGAAATAATGCAGACTTGCAGACTAAATTTTCTCTCTGTCGTTAAATTTGGAAAACTATCACAAAGTCTGCTAAAATTCTGAAGAGTCTGGCAAAAAATGGCAGACTCTACCAAAAGAATGACAGACTAGCCGATTGAATTCTAAGTCTGCTTTTAAGTTTGGAAGACTTTTGTATAGTTTGCCAGAAATTGGCAGACTCTACCAAAATAATGGCAGACATACAAATTGAACACTTGGCCAAAAATAACAGAATCAACTAAAAATAGATGAATATGAGATTGAATGTTTTTGAGAAAATACATGCATCTCCATGAATATCGAATCTTGACAATTGAGGGTGTGATTTCCTTTGTCTTTCACCATAGCAAATAAGTTTTAATCGAATAAATCTACACAATCAAAGATGATATTATAATTAAGTTTCGCTCACAAATCAACAAAACTTAATCCTGTATAAATCATAATCAAAAACAAAACAAAGATAAAATACAAAATATTTTACCGATTATAGTTTAGTGATGGTTTGTCGGATTTTGGAAGAGTTGTACAGATTTTAATTGTCGAGAATAAAAATTTGTTTTGAAAATTTACGAATTGTTAATAAAAGATGGATTTAAATATGAATGTGTTTGATGACAATGGTTATAGTAAACCAACGTTTACTTTTTTTTTTGAAATGTTTCCTTTTCAAAACACAAATTGATTGATTGTTGCCATTATTATTTTGTTTGAATATGATTTTATTTCCTTTAAAAAAAATATTTTCATTTATTAATTAATTGATTATTTATTTTTAAATTATTATTCATAATATTTATGTGGCAAATAAAGAAAATTAATGATATGTTGAAGGGTAATATAGTAAAAATATTATATAGGAATCTTAAAATATCTTAGTAAGTTATTTTAGCTATTTTGAATATTTATAAGATTATTATGGCAAATGATCCTATAAATATTGTGCGTTTTTGCATCCCTTAGTTCAATTTCCGCTTTGGAGGGAAAAAATGTTTTTTGACGAAAAACGTATGAATTTCAGCATAACTACTCGATTAACCTAACCAAACAAAAATTATTACATGCATGATACATGTTATTCATACTTATTTTGGAAACACATACAATATAACTTTCAGAATTTTATAAATTTTTGAATTTCTAGAATTGAAAAAAAAATGTAAACTATTGAATCTATATAAAATTTATAATATCTCAATTCTGATATCTATTTTGGTGTTGGTTTCTCATGTTTAGTAAAATGGTTAAGAGATAAACAATATTGGGAAACTATCTCTTTGGTCTTAAACGTTAGTAATACATAAGTATTTATATTAGACCAATGATCTTATCTCAACATCAAATTAGACTTATCCTTACCAATTGGAATTTATCATAATCTTTTGACACCTACCCAAATCACGGAATCCTTATTACAATATAGGATTTCTACAGATTTTTTTTTGTTTGGGCTTTACCAGCTTCACGTCATTCACTTTATAGATAGTTTTGATGGCCTAAAATATGGTTCGCAAGATATACATGTCTTGTTGTCTACGTTATCTCCAATATTCCCGCACAATAAAGGTGAGACGAGAAATACAAAATCTGCAATCATAAAACATAACACATATGTCGTAGATATCATGTCAAAGACTGACAAAATATGTCAACATATTCCTTCGGTATACACTTCAATCTTGAAATTAAGGATGAAATTTTATCTCGTCTTTGATTTTAAAAAAGGGAATAATAACATCTGTGAGTGCAAATTCTTGCAACTCTACAAATGAAAGTCATTTTTCGAATAGTCAATAAATCAGACTAAAAATACCTAAAAACATGCGCGTAAATAGTAAAACCACAATGGAATTCCCATAATAAAAGTACCAAAACACACGGAGAAAACTCTAATTAATCATTCTAAAGTTAAGAATAATGCCCAAAAAATAAAAATAATAATAACCAATAAATTAAAACCAAACCTAATCAAATATTAAAATATACTTTTATAAAAACAGAAACCCAAAACACGAGATGAAACCCAAAACTATGAGCATCAGCAATGGGGTATCTCATTGAGACACATTCCATTAAAAAAAAAGAAAAAAAAAATCAAAAGTAAAGAGACAAAAGAGAGATGTGTCTCAAATGAGACACCCACAAAAAAATTTTGAGACATCCTTCTCATAGGTGTCATATTGTGATTGGTCCAGCTTTTAAAAAAAAAAATTAATTATCTAACTAAAAAAATTATTTTGAGACACCTCAATCTCTATAATAAAATAAAAAAAGGTTGGGGGCGATTTCGAGGGTCATCAAACACAACCGTTTTTTCTCTGTGATTGCTCCGACCGACGTCGGTCGTACTTTTCTTTATTAATTTTGTAATAGTTATTAGTTTTTCTCTCCCGATTGTGACTTTTAGGCCGGTAAATCATGTATCCACCGTCAAACGTCTTCTTCTCCAGGAGAGTCTTTGTCCAACCATTATCCAACAAATTTCATGGATAATCTGTGTTGGTTTATTTCCGTTGGGAATCTCCCCAAGCGGTTTCCAGGTTTTTTCACTTCATTATGATTTTCAATTTCATGAATGGAATCTATGTCTATTAGATCTGCAATTCTCATCCATAATAGGAGAAAATTTGCAACACCATTTCAAACGGCGTTTGCAACCTTCTTCTCTTTGCCTTCAAATCCTGATTTGGGATCCAGGAATATACATATTAGCATTAAGATTGATTATGATGGATGATTTGGGAGGAAGTATACAAATGTTTTATGCTTTCAATTTCGACATAGCAAAAGGACGAATGGAAATATTGCCAGATCTCTGTGACAAATTGTGGAAAGAGATGATGTTTAGTCCTTTTGACAAACACCAGATTATGCGAAACCGTACAAATTGGGTTTTATCTATGGCTATGCAAGTTTTATGGAGTATTAGTGATGGTTTCATTCGACGAGATCTATATGAAAATCATGTATTCATTATTTGGAAGATGTTTTTACTACACAGACGGATGGGGCTTATGGCGAAATCACCAAGGTTTTTGGTTTCAACGTCTATTATAATAATCCTGATAGATGGTATCAGATGGTCGAAGTTTCAGAAGTTTTGCCGGAAGCATTGAATTTTATTATGCGGTGTGTAATTCGGAGTTTAGTGATGCTGGCTACACACAATTCGCATCAGAGTAAGATCGATTACGGAAAAGGAAATAATGGAACAAATAATCCATTAGCGAAAAAAGAAAGAAATGTACAACTAAGATTACCTTTCAATGGTTCCTCGGAATCAAGATGGATTCGGCATAGTGTGGGAACACTTAAATGCACTTATGATGCGGCTTATGATCTGAATTCTAGAAGGGTTATTGGAAGTTATATTTTACGTGATCGTATGGGATTTCCAAGAAGTTTGGGCTCTACAAAATTAAGTTCGGCAACATCGCCCTTGGAGGCGGGAGGGAAAGCATTATGTTCTAACAATAACATATTTTTCTCATATTGTATTTTTCCGTCTTCATGGTTAACAAAAACATTGTATTCAGACTTTATGATGTCAAATTAATAAATAATATGTTTTGTCGAAAAAATAAAATAAAAAAAAAATAAAAAAAGGTTCACGTCTTCATGATCAAGAAGAGACATGCAGTGAATAGACGTCATCATCTTCATCACTCCGTCACCGTCACCTTCTTCATCTCCTTCACCACTCACTTCTACGTCCTTTCTTCCCATGATCATTGTGATCACAAAAAAACACTAATACAGAATTTCAAAAAACAAGAATCGAATACTCTGATTCTGATAGCATGTAACATAGAGAAACAATATTGGAAAATTCTCTTCTTGGTCTTAAACGTTAATGATACATAAGTATCTGTATTAAATCAATGATCTTATCTCAACATGAGATACGACTTATCCTAACCAATTGGAACTTATCGTTATCTTTTGATACAAAATTTTATCACAGTAGAGTCTCTTCGAGAATATTTTTTTGCTTGGGCTTCAAGGATTTCATTTCAAAAATGGATATGATGGCCTATAAAATTTAGTCCATGTCTTATCTCACTTGTAAAACAATTGAACAATATGCTTACAAAGCAATTACAGTTAGATAGATCTTTCTTGTAACTATTAGATTAGGTATAATCTCAATCGATCATCTGTTTAATGTATTGATCCCAAAAATTATATAGACAAGGAATACAATATAGACGTTAGAGGCAATTAAGATGATGCTTAAAATACAAAAGAGAATATAAGGTTTTTTTTTTTTTAATATACGCCATCGGCTATCCGGAACGGCTTTAGGTAGGAACGCACCGAAGTGCTACAAAGTGGACTGAAATCACTCTTTCAAGTTTATTACCACCCCGCCTGACCTCAAGTTTAATACCGCCCGACTAAGTGTCAGCGGGTGACCCAGCCGCCTGCATTATGGGCCACCATGTAAACCAATTGGGCCAAGGCCCAACTGACAGACTTCCCACAAAGTGATGTTTGGATTTTAGCGAGGGCGGAGGATCGAACCCAGAGCTGGACAATTGCTCTCTTGCTGGACCCGCCCAACCACTCGCCCACCACCTTGCGGGCTGAGAATGTAAGGTTTCCTTATTCTAATACCCTACCGCAATCAAAGCGTGTTGTTCTTGAACGCGAAGACTGGTTTTGAAGTCATTGAATAGCGCGGTTGGAAGCCCCTTCGTGAATATATCTGCGTATTGGTGCGAGGAGGGAACATGAAGAACGTGGATTTGCCCAAGAGGCAAGAGCCACTCTTTTTCTTACGAACAAAATATCTAGCTTAACGGGCTTTGTGCGATGATGTTGTATTGGATTCGTAGAGAGGTGAAACACTTCATATTTAACCATATAGTTCTACTGTAAGAGCACAGCTAATCGAAATAGTAATGTAGGGATCGGATCCACAAGAATCAAGTGTAACACTACGAGAATGCAGATAAAAAAAGTAAATTTAAGACGAATGACAGTTGTTTGTGGTTTTGTAATTTTTAAACTAAAAATGACTATTAATAACGATGTAAATTTAAAAAAGAAAAATTATATTACCTGAGAGAGAGGACCCTCCAACATGATGTTGGGGGTGGAACCACGTTTGTTTGAAACCAGAAGAACTTGCCTTATACCTTATACCTACTCACTTGTGACGGGCCGGAGGATTGAAAGTTACCGTATTTGGAAAGTAAAAGTGGGTGAGATTTGGAATAGAACACAAAAGTTAGTAAGTTTGGGATTTTCGAAAGTTGGGCCTGGGAGAAAACTCAAACTTGGGCGAACACAAACTCAACATATTATGAGACAATATTTTTTGAATTTATTTAGAAAAATAACACTTATTTCACTATTTATGACAATTTAATTAGCTCATGTACAATACGATGTGTACGCATGTGAATAGCACATATGTAGACAGAAGGATGTGTATTTTCGTCATTTACACGATAAAAGATAAAAAAAAATATATATTAATGAAAGTTGAATTAAGTGACTATAGATGCAAATGTTTGTTTTTCCTATGATTATAATTATAAAATGAAGAATTTAAGAAGAAACATAAGCACTCGAATCAATATTGTCTTGAATCTTCTCCTCTATCTCAAACAACGTCCCTGCTCTTATCGCCTATCGAATTTCCCGGCAAGCCCAGTACAGACGTCGACGAGGTCTCATCGGAGGATGAGTACGACGTGTAAAACGATATCGGCGACGACGGAGATTCCTCGACGACGTCGGGACGAGGCTCTCCGGCGACGTCTTTAGAAAATCCTACTGCTAAGTTAAAGAGCAAATCGACGAAGGCGGCGAAGATGTATTTGTGGCTTGTCTTGACGTTGACTTTCAAGAACAAGAAAAGAAGTTTCTCGAGGCTTCTCCAGTCATGATGAAGCGTGCGTGCTTCAACCATCTTTTCCATGGATCTCTTGAAATCAGAGTAAGGATCGTTTGATTCCAAAGACAAGAGCATGAAGCCTTCTTCTTCTTCTTCTTCTTCTTCTTCTTCTTCTTCTTCTTCTTCTTCTTCTTCTTCTCTCTTAGTAAGCTCTTCGAGTATAGAGTTTGATTCTCCTCTACGTTCAAATATGAGTCTTTTTGATGATTTTAGTCCTCTAATCACATTCTCTATACACTCTATCTCCGGTGGATTTTCCATGACGTCGTCGGTGGTGGAGGAGGAGTAGGAGAAGCTGCATGAATGTGGCTCGGGTTCGTTGACATTTTTTGGTTTGTTAACGGTGAAGAAAGCTCCGGAAGTTGTTGTTTTAGGGTTTTGTTGATGACAAGAAGGCCATGGCCACGAGGAGGAAGAAGATGATGAATTTGAAGAAAATGATGAACATGAAGTGTTCTTGTTTAGAAATGGGAGTTTCATTTTCTTAACCATTTTCTTTTACTTGTGATCTGATTAAGACTACAGAAGAATATGTATAGCTTTTCTCTTTTCTTTTGGAGTTGGATTCAGAATGAGAGTTAGGGAATTAATGGGTGAGACAGGGAAGGAAGATTTAAGGCTTTTGAAAAAGGGAGGAGAAGGTGCACGAAAGGATGGATGTGTCTTTTTCTAAGACCATCTCCAATGGTAGAACCCCTCATGGGGTTCTTACCAATATTTTAATTATAAATTTTAAGAACCTCTTTCTAAGAACCCAAAAAAAAGTTCTTAAATAAGAACTTTAAGAACCTTTTTTTTCAAAGTTAAGAACCTCTCTAATATTTATCATTATTTGTCATTATAAAATTTTAAGAACCTCTCCTCTAAGAACCCCCATTAGAGATGCTCTAAAGATAGACTTTATTAGATTTATGTTAGATTTGTTGTCTTTTTTTTTGTTGTTGTTGTGTTTAATTATTGGCTCGAAAATTTATTGTTCTTTGGTTGGGGATCATTCAATTTTTGTGAGTACATTTCCCGGTTAACTATTTATTAACAATTTTGATAGTTGAATATCCTAAAGTTAAGTATATATTAATTTTTTAAATATTGCATGAAATTTATTTCCTTAATACATGGATTAATCCTAAAATTATAAATCAATTCAAAACTAAACTAAATTTACATGAGATTGAATAATTGATACACATTCTAGTACGCTAATTTGTCATGAAAATGCAAATCACATAAACGATAACTATAAGTACATGCATAGTATAGTAAATTTAAGTATTTTTAATCTTACCTTTTAAAAAAAGGCATTTGATGAATTGAAAATTTTCAAAATTTATTAATTAAATAAACAGAAAAATAAAATATTTCTTTGCTAAATAACTTAAAATATAAAACTAATTATCTTGTTTTTTTTTATAAATACTAATTATATTGTTGCATTAATTCTGCAATATCACCAAAATGAATTAATTCTGCAATATCACCAAAATGAATTAATGTTTTTTTTTTTTTTGACAAAACCAAAATGAATTAATTCTGCAATATCACCAAAATAATTAGTTGAAACTTGATAGTTGTATGTACCTGCCGAAAATATCCATCATGATCATAATATTTTCATTATTTCTTAAAATAGACTACAAATATGCAATATTGAAGACGTTGCATTTGCTAAACAATAAAAAAGACGTTGCACTTACTAATCAAGTTATATTTGGGAAATATTGAACACATCACTAATCAAATTATCCCAGACCCCACGACCAGATAATCAAATAATCCGTTGATAACCTTTTTTTTTTTAATGAATCGTGAGAGTTCTGGATTTTCGGCCCTCAGTTTTGAAATTTCTAAGAGACTACTTTTTATTTATTTAAATGCGGAAGCGATTAAAATATAAACAATTAATAACACGACACACGATTTAATGAAATATCGGTTGGTTCTTTCAAACCAACCGCTAATCTTCGACTGGAAAAAAAGTTTATTAGATAACTTTAAGAAGACACAAACAATATAGACTAGAAGCTTCAACACAAGTTCTAATACATCTATCTAATGAACATGATCTAAGGCTAACAAGTAAAAGCAATTTAGTCCCCTTTTAATCATGGATGTCTTCTTCTTGCAGAATTCCTTGCTTCGTGCTCCTCACACCGACATCAACCTCTTCTCAAGGATATCTCTGATAAATTGATGAGAGTAAGAACACAAAAGTGTTTAGGAAGAATTATTATTAGACTCTCATAAGAATAAAGTTACAAGATGCATAAACTTATATAGCGGTAGAAGTAATCTATGTTTCCTAAATTAAGATAAATATAAATGTAAATTTCCTAAACTAAGATATTGGTAAATATCCATATTCTTCATGTTTTCCATTCTTCATGTTTTCCATTCTTCTCGATATGGTCGATCTCATCGATCTCCCAATACCCTCCCGCAAGCTCAAACGTGGTAACACGTATGAGATTGGACAAATCTTCAAAATATCGGCGCCTTCCGCAGCCTAGTATTGTGTCTACATGAAGCGCCTTCCGCAGCCTCGTCTTTCATCATATCTAAAGGGCCTTCCGCACCTACATTCTGCTCAAAACCAAACTTTTTCAAAGAAACGCATTCCGCAGATCCTGTTTTCTCAACTCCCATCTTCTCCATTATCACAAATAAACAACTCAATTGAATATTAATTTGTCACCAAATCACAAACGTGAATCAAAGAAGTAAAAAATAGAATTTGTAAAGAGAAACAACATACGTTCCCTTAATCCTCTCTCAATATTTGTAAAAAAAAAAAAAAACAAAATCATAACCCATAGGAATTGAATCTAGGCTCTGATACCATGATAAATTGATGAGAGTAAGAACACAAAAGTGTTTAGGAAGAATTATTATTAGACTCTCATAAGAATAAAGTTACAAGATGCATAAACTTATATAGCGGTAGAAGTAATCTATGTTTCCTAAATTAAGATAAATATAAATGTAAATTTCCTAAATTAAGATATTGGTAAATATCCATATTCTTCATGTTTTCCATTCTTCATGTTTTCCATTCTTCTCGATATGGTCGATCTCATCGATCTCCCAATAATCTCTCCCCAAACTCAGCAGCAACATAAACTTGACACAACTTGTATGAAACTCTGTTTTTATGATAGTAGAAAACTCTTCTAAATTGCATTAGTTAAGTAAAATGATTCGAGTTACGTTCTTTTTATTAAAGGTTAAATGCTGGACCTTTTGATAAATGTTAAGCGTTAAAATGAAGTAATGTTAGTACGAAGATCTAAATATTATTAAATTAAAATGCGAACAACGAATTAAACTATTTACATATTGGCATGTGTACGTATCCCACACTTTAAATATAAACACAAATGAATTAAAAGAGAAGAAATAATGATAAATAAATAAATAAAACTCAACGAACAGTCGAAGAAACCAACTAACTATCAAAGATTCAGAAGATATGACGTCGATGTTAAAAAACTCAACGAACAGTCGAAGATATGACGTCGATGTTAAAAAAAAAAAAATTCGGTGGACCGTAGCAGTCGCTTCAACTGAAACATTTCACAAACATTAATAAGAATTATTTCACATCTCTTTCCCCAATCTGATGCAGCTTTAATGCTAGGACCTTAATAGTTAAAGCCATCGCCTTGGCTGGCCCGGCTTAAATACGAACATATCTAAAAGAAAATTGGATTGATCTGGTTCAAGAAAATTTTAGCTTAGAAATCGTGGATTTGAGTCCAACCATAAATAATTTAATGTTGTTGGTACGAATAAGGTTTAAAAGTTGTAAATGAATAACGCGAGAAAAATATGGAAACCAAATAATAATGAGAAGAGACAAAAGTCTGCTTACCTTCACGTATTTCGTCGTGTGGCTGACTTTGGCACCCACAAACATAGTGTTATCCCGAATCTTATAAAGCAGTTGGAAAAGTCAATTTTTACTAGTTTACTATTTGCATGCATATAAAAAATTTCAGCAGAAGAAAACATATGTAATTGCGTTGATTATTAATTTTTTTTGGACCAAAAATTTGATGGGTCATGTGTTGATACTAAAAACATCAATCAACACTAAGAGCATCTGCAATATCCACCATTCAAAAAAAAAAAGTGTTAAAAGTGTCTAATAGTAAACATTTAAGACACATACTCCCTCCATTTCAAAAAGAATATCATTCTAACATTTTTTTTGTTACATAAAGAGTGTCATTTTAGATTTTCAATACAAATTTTGGTTCAAAATACCTAATTTAACCTTAGTTTTAATGAAGAATTCCAAGAGTTATTATATATTTGAATTTTCAATATGTTTTATTAATTTGTGTGTAAAGTGTCAAAATGACACTTATTATGAAACAGAGGGAGTATGAGACACTCTTAATCTACATGTCCATATATTATTGGCTCTCCTCTTTTTTTAAAATTAAAATTTAATAATAAAATTAAAATCTATTAAAATACTAATATTAGTTTGTTGAGATACTCTTTTTGAGATACTCACCATTACAGATGCTCTAACGTTTAGATATTACTTAGTCTTTTTTCAATCCCATGCTTGCATATATGGATGTTAATATGGGCTTAAACTCATATGATTAAACCGGTTATGTGTAAAAAAATAAGCCATAAATCTTGTATTTTGTAACATGGCTAAAAACGGACCGATTATAATTAACCATTGAGTTTACATGACTAATTATTTTTTCATTAAATGGATTATCCATTAATTCAATAACTTTTAATAAAAACCTAAACAACACCAAAATCAATGTCTAAATCAAAATAAAATTTTCCCACCAAAAACATGATTCCGTATTTTCCGCCGAAAACGTGATTGCGTATCCCCCCATTTGATTCCGCATTTTCCGCTAAAATATGTGATTCCACATTTTTTGACAAAAACGTGATTTCGCGTTTTCCCGCCAAAAACATTAAACATTATTCAGCGTTTTCCCTCCAAAACGTGATTCCGCGTTTTCTTGCCAAAAACTTGTTTCCACATTTTCCTGCCAAAAACGTGAGTCCGCATTTTCCCGCCAAAAACGTGATTCCACATTTTCTCACCAAAAACATGAATCCACGTTTTCCCACCAAAAATATGATTTTGTATTTTTCCGCCAAAAACATGATTCTGTGTTTTCCCACCAAAAACGTGATTCCGCGGTTTTCCACTAATTTTTGAAATTATTTTTTATATATTATATTTGAAAGAGTAAAATATAAATTAGAACTAACTTATACATAAATATTTGAGTAAAAAAATTAATATGTCAATCTAAAACATATACTAATAGTATATGCTTGTTTTTAAGAAAATAGAAAGAAAAAAATATATATTGCAGAGCTTTTATATAGATTACATGACTAAAAACGGATTAGAACATACACAAGGCCGAACTTATAAAATACAGAGTTCGGCCGGTCAAAAACCCTTTATTTAACATCCCTATATGGTCAAAGAGTAAGGTTTTCAACTTTGTTGTCGAAAGACACAATGATAGAGTCAACGGGTGGACATCCAGACTCCTGACTAAAGGAGGTAAAGAAGTTCTACTTAAATCGGTAGCCACGGCTATGCTGACTTTCGTCATGTCATGTTTTCGGTTACCAAAGTCTATTACCGCAAAACTAACCAGTGCGGCAGCGCGGTTTTGGTGGAGCTCAGACGGTCAACAGAAAGGAATGCATTGGATGGCATGGAAGAAGATGTGCCAGAATAAGTTAGACGGCGGAATCGGGTTTCGATCAATAGAGGAATTCAACACAGCATTACTAGCAAAACAGCTATGGCGGTTAATGGAACAACCGGAATCGCTTTTCGCTCGGGTCTTTAAGGGGCGGTACTATCGGAACACAGACCCTTTAGACCCTATTAAGTCGGACTCCCCGTCCTTTGGATGGAGGAGTATCATTTCGGCTAGACCTCTGGTTACAAAATGGCTTATCAAAAGAGTTGGTTCAGGAGGCACCATATCAGTATGGAATGACCCATTGATACCATCCTCTCCCCCGAGGTCAGCAACATGCAAAGGGTACAACTATTACCCAAATCTCAGGGTCAATCATTTGGTTGATCCAACAACACAAACGTGGAACCTGGAATTGATAAACGCAATCATCGAACCGGCCAATGTGGAACTTATACGCGGAATACACATCAGTAGTATATATCGACCATATAAGCCTGGTTGGCACTATACAAAATCAGGGAAATATACGGTAAAGTCGGGATATCAGGTTGGCCAACAAATCACAGACAACGACGACAACTACTTCTACGGTCCAGATATAAAGAAGTTACATGCACACTCATGGAAATTGACTTGTCCACCGAAATTGCGACATTTTATATGGCAAGCAATCTCGGGATGTCTGTCGGTCACAGCGAACCTACGCGCTAGAGGAATAAATCGTGACACACAATGTGCTAGGTGTGGTTTGGAGGGGGAAACGATTAACCATGTATTGTTTGAATGCCCACCAGAACTACAAACATGGGCACTCTCTCATATTCCATCGGCCCCGGGAGTTTTCCCGATGACATCGGTTTTCGCCAATTTTGATCATCTATTTTGGAGACTTCCAGATGAGGAAATGAACATAATGTTTCCGTGGATTGTGTGGAACATTTGGAAAGCAAGGAATGACAATGTTTTCTCAAATGTGGATAGAAACCCACAAGAGATTCTGAGGATAGCGGAAACAGAAATAGCAGCTTGGGAAGCGGCACAAAATAGTGAACCTGACATATCTCCCCAACAATCGGGTCATCAATACGGGAATAAATGAACAAAATGAATATAACGGCCTCACATGCTATATTGACGGGTCATGGAAGGAAGGGGATAAATTTTCTGGTTTATGATGGTTTTGCTTTCAGGAGGGAATTGAAGGAAAGATTATGGTGTCTCGTAATATACGAAGAAGCCTATCCCCGCTACACGTGAAATTGGAAGCGCTCATCTGGGCGATGCATTGCATGATTGCAAACAACAAGACGGCGATAGCCTTTGTTACAGACTGCTCAGAGTTGGTGAAGATGGTATCTACACCGAAGGAGTGGCCGACATTTACGTTACAATTGGAGGAGTTCAAGAGGAGCAAGGAGGTTTTCACCTATTTATCTATCACACAAATCTCACGCACGAGAAACACAGTGGCAGACAAATTAGCACGAGGTGCTCGAGTCTACCCATCAGATTTTACTTATGTAAACTCGATACCCCCGATTTGGTTCACCGAATAGGGTTAGGTATCAAGGATGTTGACAACAACAAAAAAAAAAAAAAAAACATCCCTATATGGTCCACAAACAAAAATGCCTCTCCCTCTCTCCGAACCTAAATTTATAGTGGTCTAAAGCGAATTATAATATATATATGGTCTTTTATTTAATTCTGATATGTGTTTTCTTTTATAATTTGAACTAATCATTATAATATTCTAGTTTGGTTTAACAAATTACGATTTTAAAATATTATTAACAAAATACGATTTTAAAATACTTCAAGTAATTGTGTTTTTATAAAGTTAGTACTCTATAATATTCTTCTAGTGTATGAAACATAAAGTAATTTATTTTAAGTGCATATTAATAAGGTCAAGCGGAAGCCAAATGCAGCTTGATTAGCTGTATCTGTATAAAATGTAGTTGTATAGTATATTATTAAGGTCAAGCAGAAGCCAAATCCATTAATAAGGTCTAGTATAGTTGTATAAAATTGTGGCCCTTGAATTTTTAAAAAAAATTGGTCTTCATTTGTAAACTATTTAATCATGATCATGCTTTGTATTGTACTCAAAACAATGTCCCATTAAACAGGGATCGAATAGAGCAATAAAAGAGATACGTTTAGAGAAGAAAAAATAAATGGGAGCAAATAAGGATTACCATAGAAAAATTAAAAGTAAATCTCCCGATCTTATTTTGAATGATGCGCACATCAAAATAGATTAATTTTATATTGAGTCATATACGCTCAAGAATATACTAATTGATCACATAATATAAGAAAGATGAAATCTCCAAAGAAAATCGCGCTGGTGCGCATCAATCACTCTACGCAGCTCTTACACACTTCTAACCAAGGAAAAAGGTCAAGTGAATGTTTACTTCTTCTCTCACACAACTTATCGAGTACATATCATTTTATCTATTTAGTCGACTTCACGATACATATGGATGCTTCTCTTGCCGTGATGAAGCGTGTGTACCTCAACCATCTCCACCATTAATCACTTGAAATTAGAGAAAAGGTGGATTGATTCCAAGGACAATAGCATGAATCCTTGTTCCTTATCTCTTCGAGTATAGATTTCGATTCTCCTTTTCGTTCAAAGATGAGTCTTTCTGATGGTTTTATCCCTTTGATCACATTCTCTATGGACTCGGTCTCCGGCAGCTCTTCTATGGTGTCAACGGTGGTTGAGGTGGAGGAGATTGAGGAGGAGAATATGATGGCAGGAAGTGGCTTCTCTTCCTCCTCCTTTTCGACGTCATTAGGGTTGTTTGAGATATCGATGGCTCTGAAAGATATGGTTCTAGGGTTTTGGTGACAAGAAGGCCACGCCCATGATGAAGAATTTGAATTTGAAGAAAATGAAGATGAAAAGTTGTTGTTTAGAAATGGGATTTTCATTTTGTTGTTTGTTTTCTTCTTGGTTATTTTGGATTGGAGTCAAAACGAGAAACTACTTAGGGGAAGTATGTGTTTATAAGGGTTAGGCTGGGGGATATATTCTGAAACTGCCTATTTATTGTTTTACCTAAACGAATGCTTTTGATTCAAAGTGAGCAAGGGTTAGATTTCTGAAAATTCTGGATATATTAACAAAGAAGATATGTGGTAGAGAAATTAGAGTATTTTGGGTCTTTGAATACTTGGTTTATCCGGGGATATCTACATCCAACATAAATTTCTTTAAAAATAAATTATTTATCAGAGAAACACAAAATAATAGAAACTAAGCCAAATCCAAAACATTATATTTGTGACTATTCTAGATATATATATATATATATATATATATATATATATATAAAATAATTATAATATATATTTCGCATTGGATACGAACACTTATCTTGAATTTTCACTACGGATCATATAATAAGATCATATCCTTAATTATGAAAATCAAGTGCTCTTGGTCTAGTGGTAGTAGCCAAATTGGTTGAAATTGGTATGTACGCTCCTTCCTAGGTTCGAGTGCGTTTGGTCACCAATGCTTTACTTCATTAATTGTAGGCGTACACCGGTTCGTTGGACCTCTAAGAAATTAGTCTGGGCCTAGAAAGCATGTGATCACTTCTAGATTAAATATATATATATAGGGACATTTGCTACAATAACCTGTAAAAAACTAGAAATAGCCAAAATAACCTACTTAAAATTTTCAAGATTTTTGAATGATATTTTCCTATATTACCTTTAATACATTATTTTATAATAATAAAAAATCAACTAATTAATTTGTTTATTTAAAAACAAAAATTAATTAAAAAGAAATAAAATCAACTTCAATAAAAGAAAATAAATACAGTATTAAATACAATTTAAATGTTTGTTTTAAAAAAGAAACGTTTTAAAGAAAATAAAAGGAAACAATTTTTTAAAAACCATTGACGTTAAAAATACATGTTCATGTTCTCTTCATATGTAGAGTTCTCCAAATCTTCAAAACAACAAAAATCATCAATTATCAAATCCATCATATGTAGAATTCTCCAAAATAAGTCAACCTTATTATCATCTTAGTGAAATCGTAAGTTATCTTGTCTTTTCTTTTTCGTTTATGTTTTGTGATTTGTGTGTTTTGTTCCTAATATTACTACTTTTTGTAGATCTATTCGCTTTTTTTTTTGAACACAAGATATATTCGCTTTAAATCTGAAAAACCATAGTAAAAAAAGAACGAAATCATACCTTGAATTTTCAGGATTCAACGTTTATGGAGATTCAAGTAATTAAAAACGTTTTAATGTAAAAGATGAAAAGCATATGAAGTCGTCTGCCATGTTTTGGCAGACTTTTTGAGTCTACGTGTTTTGATAGATTTCATAAGTAGACTTACGTAAAGTTTACAAACACTCGGTAGACTTGCATAAAGTTTACAAGTTTTTTGCAGATTACAATAGCTAATCTCGTAGACTCTTATTTAGTCTGCGGATATTCGAAAGACTTTCATGACGTTTACAAGTTTTCGGTAGACTTCAATAGCCAATCCCGCAGACTTATGTTTAGTTTGCAGACATTCGGTAGACTTTCGTGAAGTCTACAAGTCTTGGGTAGACTTCAAAATTTGATAATGCAAACTGATTACAAGTCCACAAAAAGTTGGCAGACATTCATGAAGTCTACAAATTTTCGGCAGATTTCAAAAAACAATCAGGCAGACTTACTTTCGGTTTGCGGATGATCGGCAGACTTGCATGGAGTCTACGTGATTTGGACATACTTCAAAATATGAGCCGACAGACTTACATTATGTCTGCATATATTAGGTAGACTTGCGTAAAGTCTGCGTGTTTTTGGAAAATTTGAAAACTCTATCCGTAGATTTGCGAAAAGTCTGTGAGATAGTATTTTCAAGTCTGCTTCAAATGTGCAGACTATAGGAAAGTCTGTCGAATTTTCGCAAACTAACTATAAGTCTACCGGCTCGTATTTTGAAGTCTGCTAAAAACATGTAGACTTGTCGATCATCCCCAAATCGAAAGTAAGTCTGCATGATTGTTTTTTGAAGTCTACCAAAAATTTGTAGACTTCACGAATGTCTGCAGATTTATAACCAGTCTGTGAAAATCGATTTCGAAGTCTACCGAAAACTTGTAGACTTCACGAAAGTCTGCCGAATTTCTGCAGACTAAACATAAGTCTGCAAGATTGGCTATTGTAGTCTACCAAAAAATTGTGGACTTCATATGTCCGCAGACTAAATATGAGTATGCGGGATCGTAATGTAAAATTTACCAAAAACAATATACTTTATGCAAGTGTGCCAAATAAAAGTAAGTTCGCCGACTTATTATAAGTTTGTCAATATTGAGCAAACTTTAAAGGTATATCGAGTGTTCTTAGAGTAAGTATGATTCATGTCTAATTTGTTTTTCTATATTTCAATATCTTGTAGGAAATTGGTGAAATTCATGAAAGAAGAGGAACTCATGATATACCAAATTTCCTTTTTTGATTTTAGATAAGTAAAACTGAAAAAAATGATTGTGAGTTTAAACTAATGATTACCAAATTTTCTTTTTTGATTAATTATTATTTGATTTTATTATTTGATAAAAATGAATTTAAAAATAAAATTATAAAAATGGTAAGGATATTTTAGGAATTATAGAATTATTTAAGTAATTAATAGGTTATGTGAGTAATAATATATTCTATGGGTTATTCTAGTCATTACAAAATAAAAGTGGGTTATTCTAGGTAAATTTTTCATATATATATCCTTAATTATGTCATCTGTGCCTAGCTTCAAATTTTTTTTTTTTTAAGAAAGGAATGTGCCTAGCTTCATGTTGCTATACGTAGGTATTTGTACTTTTAGTGTCTGTAATATAAAAATAAAAATAAAGTTTAACAAATTTATCGTGTTAGATTGCTTATATATCCAGAATAACATTTACAATGTTAAATTTGGTCAGTCGTAAATAGTTAGGTATGCGTATCTGAATATATGCATTATAACCATTAGTAATAGCTTGGCCCTTCGTCGGTTTAATTTTGGTAAACATAATAATAACCGTGTGACGTGTCTATCATAATTTTTCTTTTTGTTTTAGTGTTCTTTCAAAGCTTGTCGATAGACCAGTACTAACATATGGATGCACCAATAGATCTCCGAATTTAACTCCACAACTAGATTTTGATCAGTCCGTCTGTTCAAGATAAAGTTATTTTGTAGATTAAAATTTATAATATACAAAATATGAAATAAGATTTTATTCAAATGTTATTGATTCAAATTTGTAATTCTTAGGTTTTTAGTGAAAAAAATAATATTTTATTTTTAGCGATGCGCTGGATTTTGTGTTGAAAAAAAAATTGTGCTATCTAATCTAAAAAAAAAGAATTTGGTCGTAAAAGATATATAATGTTAATATATGTTGTATTGTTGGAAGAATAGAAGTGTTTGTCAGTCAAATTTCGAGATTAACATAATCATACTCTGGTGATATTATGTTAATATCTACATGTAGAATGTAACTAATCTCGGTATTTATTATTGCTACCCATTTTTTCTTCTAATTCTTAATTATTTGTTATGATATATCTTATTAATTAAGGATGATAACAAAAATATCAAAATGAAAAATAGAGGAAGAAGTTTAAACACACAAAAATCTTTGTCGACAAATTTTTAAAGAAGGAAAAAAAAATCAAAGAATTTAAGAGATTGTTATTTCATTCTTAGAAATAAGATAGAAACAAAAGATTTCAAATGAAATTAACCGAATTCAGTAGTTGCTTCAATCAAACATATGATATGGATTTGGTTTCTCTGTTGTTCTGCGAACTCTTCACAGCAATTCGAACAAACAATTAGTGGAGACAAAATGTATGAATCATCAGTTCCACAACATTTTTGTATGCCAAACTTCACATGCATCACATGCCGCCATTCTCTCTCCATCGGCAACTCTTGCCCGACAAACACATTTCAGCATCCAAGCGACACAACTTGAAACTTGAGTTTTTGATTCCAAATCAATCTTTTCCACCCCCATTGATGCAGATCAAATGATCACAATCCATGTAAAAGATGCCATTGTAGATCAAAAACATCATCTTCTTAAGGCATATTCCACTCAGTATCAATCGGTATAATCAAATGATACCTCATTTTTGACACAAAAATCAAAGTTGAATATAATTCAGAAAAACTTCTAACGCAATCGTTAATAGTCCAATAAGACCAAAAACCAGAGGCTATATATATGCTATGTACCACAATCCTCCAAGTCACTTTGGGATGCAGATGGTTTGCAAGTTCTATTTGGTGAAGAATCAATAGGTGCTTCCTGTAGCAATCAGAAATTAAATCTCCACGACAAAAGCCCTGTTGACGTTAACTGGTAATAACTAGAGCAGTTTTTGGAATGGTCAGGCAACGATAAATAAAGAAACATTGTGTGGAAGTTTCTTAGCTTAACATAATGCTCGAAGTCTCGAACCCGGCATAGTAAGTTACATACAAAACCTTCGATCTCAACCCATGACCACTAGAAACAAACCTCACGGATCGTATCGACCAACAAGGGTCAATGTTAAACAGTGTGTCCTAATCAGAATAATAGAGGCATGCATGTCTAAGATTTAGTGTTTCTATGTCGAATGTTTGAGGGAGATGCCAAATCAAGAATGATGACACGGATCATCAACAAGTATTATGATGAACAAATTACAAAAGATTTTGGACCTCTCGTAGTCTCCTCTGTAACTATTTTACTCTTCAAAGCAACTCATGAATCGTAGTTGTAAGCAAATATTTTTCGATCGATGTGCATCATCAATGGAAAAGTGTGCTGATTTTGATTTTGACGAAATTATACCCAAAAAAAATTTAGCACTTCGTGAAAAGCTCCTGTCATATATCATTCATTCACCGTAAAACGTTTGCTTTAGTTGAATGAATGAATCACAAACAAAAATTAGGATCACGAAGCTGATTAAATAATGTAACTAATACTTCCCTTCTTCTAATCGGACCGATCCTTCTCAAGTCTTTACGATACTTTCTTGTTGATAATAGCACTAGTAAATTACATAACAAACAACCATTAAAATCTAGCCGATTTCATAAAAGGATTGAGACAAAATGTTTGAATAAACCAAGTAAATTCAAAAGATTGAACACATGGATTGGGGAAGACGCTGTTTTTGATAATTTGCACACAAGGATAAACTTCAGATGATCAATCGAACAACATCATCATCATCACCATCCACATAGACCATTTTTTTATCATAAATTTAAAAAAGCTTGAGAACGACAATGGAGAACCCCAGATACAAACTTTAATATTAGAAGGGGCAAAGATTTTCAGCAAACCAGAAGAAGATTCCAGAAGCTACTAGAAGCAAGTGCCTTCTGGAGGTTGAACAAGCTTACGGTTATGCGATGCAGCCATTTCCTTCTTCAGCTGTGTCAGTATATCCTCCATTGTGTACTCCCTTTGCCAATTTGCAAGAAGCCCGAATTTCTTAGGTTCCACCTATATGCATACATAAGTTATAGAGCATTTAAAGGAACAAGTCAGAGGATGGCAGGATCGTGATTTTTAAACGTACCACTCCCGTTTCATGGTTGACACAAGTCATGTTGACACGTGAATGGAACCGGACAGTTGGAGGTTTCTCAGGGTAATCTTTGTCACAGAAGAGCTTCAACTGATAGATTCTACCTTCATGAACAGTCTGCGCATACGAGGACATAAAATTTGATACCTATAAGTACAAGCAAATGAAAAAAATGGCCTTAACTGCTAAAAAGCTTAAGAGATTGGATGCCTAGAACAGACTGCTTTTGATTTTCTGTATTCCAGCTATGGAGGAAGGGGAAAATCTTCACTAGTTATTATGATGCTAAGAACATTGATCAATGCTTCTTAAAACAAACACACACATAATGAATTCGCATATATGAAGACGAATGAGAATTCTAGCAGATAAAGAAAAAGATATAACTACGTTGTGAGGACCGATGATAGTGCCAGTCCAAGAGCGCATGTAGATGTCATCTCCATCGTCCATTCCATAGCTCACAGTTCCATCTCCGATACCTTTCTCCCCCCGTTCAAGCTCCTCCAGCAACCGGAAATTCCTTGGAACTATATCGTAATAACAAGCATAAGAATCAATTCAGATCACTAAATTTCAGTAGTGGAAACAAGGAAAACGCCAATCAGTTTTCCCTTGTTAAGTTCTGCAGAAGTGAATTGCATAAAAAAAAGAATCTTTCTAGCAGAAAACATCAGATTAATCATTATCCACAAACTTCAACAAGATAGCTTTTAGAATCTCCCAACAAAGTTCAAGAAGAAGAAGAAGCCCTAGAGACAGGAAGATGAAGACTTCTGATGTTCTAAGGTCCTGGAAGCAATCGAACACGAAAATCAAAACACTAGACACAATCAGAGATTTTGGAATCTGTACTCTGGTTATAGAATGACGAATCGAAATTTAACCATTATCTTGGAATGTTCTACGGAATAAAACCCATCTCAAGAATTGGGACATCAGCAAATCATTCTCAGCGATTTGTTAAATTTTTGACGATCAATCTACCTACGAACATATATATGACAAGATTTAGACAGAGAGATCAGCATAAATATACAAAAACTATCAAATTATCGAGCAAGGCAAAAGAATAGATCGATGAAACCTATGAGATAATCTCAACACCCATCGATCAAAACGAGTAAATCCCAATACGAATTCCAAAAACCCTATAAAAAACCCAAACGAATAAAACCCAAAACGGATTCCAAAACCCTAGAAAGAAAAAACAAAGGAGAAGAGAATCGAAATTAATTACCGACAACACTCGATCCTCCAGAGCCAAGAGTCATATTTGATCAAAGTTATTCGATCCGATTTAATTTTGAGATCTGATCGTGCGCAGAGAGAGGAGACGAGCTAAGGCAAAATCGAGAGAGAATCTTGGTGAAAAGACAGAAAGCTAAATGTGAGGGGTAAATTGGGTACTTTAGGTGGAGACGGAGAAGAGTTACAATTTTCAACTGTACTACCGACAAATCTATTTTCTATCATATAATTCCTTAAATTACAATAATTAACATAAGCACCCCCTTTAGATTTTCGATTCTTCTTTTGAGTCAGATTTTTAATTTTTTTTTCAATATCCCACTATTTTTCTTTTTCACTTTACAACTTTTTTATTACAGGAGATATGAACCCATCAATGCGATCAGTTTCTTTAGGTTTAGTGGCCTAGAACATATATACTTTTTTTATTGGGGTCACAATATTTTGTTTAAGTATATAAAATTCATTTGTTTTTTTTAATGATTATACGATTATATATAAGTTTTCTGTTGACGCACTTTTACAAGCATTACAATGCATGTGGAGCTAATGCATGTGGAGCCTCGGTTTTGATTCGATCTGTTTTGAAAAAGATTGCAAAAACTTAGTAGACATTTTGCAAGGTTTTAAGGAAGATATATCAATCCTGAACTTAGTTAAAGATATTAATTTTTGGCGTTCAAAGTTTAAAAACCATTCATTAGCACATGTTAAAAGATAATCAAATGAACCTTCCCATTTAATGGCACAAAAAGGACCTCCGAACAATATTTTTTATCTGATTGTATTTACCCACCACATTGATTAACAAATATTTTGTACTCAGACTTTTCAAATTCAAATTAATATAATCATATTTCGTCGAAAAAAATATATATATAAGTTTTATGTTGCCAAAATATTTTGTTACCTTTGATTTATATATATATATATATATATATATATATATATATATATATATATATAATCATGAAGTTTTTGACCAAACCCCGTACATTTCCTAGATCCGGACCAACTTTTAAATAATTTATCCGTTCCAACTGCCACTCAATCATGTAACCTCTTACATTACCCCATATTACTTTTACAGCAAAAAGATTTTGATTATATATGTTGTGGTTTAGTATAGATTTTTCCAATTCAACAAACAATTTTAGCTATTTTAACAATTTTTTGTTGTTGTTAATAGTAGATACAAACACCAATTTCAGATGAAACGGAACCTATCGTTTGCGTTGCGTTTACACTTTGCAAAAATATTATTTTTAAAAAAATAAATAAAAAAATGTGAAACTTTTTTTTGGTTCTCATACAAAGCTAGATACAAGCAAAGTTTGTGTTTGAAACAATCCAGACCTAACTCAGTTTAAACTTTAAACCATTTACTAATATTAGCTTTAGAGCAATTTTGATTTTTATCCATCTGTTATTATTCCAGCTATACATTAGCACAAATATTTTTAAAATATAAAATAATAACTATTATCTGAAACATATATATATATATATATCTCTTATTATATAAAACTATATTATAATTTTAAAAGGTAAAGTTACTAAACAAAACGGAAAAATAAAAAATGTAAATTGATACTAAAAACTAAAATTAATTAAAAAAAACATTGGAAAATTCTATAATTGATTCCTCGTTTTAAAAAGTAAAGTTATTAGACAAAAAAAAAATTGATATTTATCTTAAAAAAAAGTTAATAAAAAATTTCTATTTGGTTATGTATGGAAAAAATAACTATATGAGTGTTTAAATGATACAAAATAAATCTTATTTGAATAAGAATATGAATAATTAAATGTTTGAAAATATGTTAAAAATAAATTAAAAACCAAATAATAGAGTAGAAAATTGGAGAATCAAAATGAATAAATAAATGTTAAGTTTCTCTATAGGTGGTTTCGCGTTAACGGTCTCAAACTTATATTATTTATTTTCACAAGAGGTATAATTTTGTTTTCCATTTTTTTGTTTATAGTTTATTTTTCACGGGTTATAAATTATCTTATTATATAAAGTTAAATGTTTCAAAATAGCTAATTCACCTTATCGCGACTCGTGTCAAGTAAATTGGTTATAAATTATCTTATTATATAAAGTTAAATGTTTCAAAATAGCTAATTCACCTTATCGCGACCCGTGTCAAGTAAATCGATCAGATTCTAAGTGTAAAAACAGTTTCCAAACAAAATTTACTAAATTTATAATTGATTTCTAATCATAAAAAGTAGAGTTAGTAAACAAAATGAAAAATAAATAATGTAAATTTATCCTCAAGGCCAAAGTTATTAAAAAAAGGAAGAAAAAAAATAATTAAAAAAATTAAAAACGATTAACAACCGATTAATAAGAAAAATGAAAACTTAAAAATTTGGAAAAATTAATAACCGATTCATAATTTTAAAAGGCAAAGTTACTAAACAAAAAAAGATAGAAATTGTAAAATTATCATAAAAAGCAAAGTTAATAAAAAAAAATAAAAAACAATTCCTTCTTTTTTCATTTAGATTAAAGAAATTAAAAAATGGATTACAAATCTTATAAGAAAAATAGTTCTAATTTCTCACATCTATATAAACAATTTGGTAGTATGTAATTACATACCAAAAAATCAAAAGTCCAATAATTATTTTCAAAGATTTATTTTTAATGACGGTAGATTTGTTAAGAGTTGGTAGATTTAACGAGCGATCGGTTAAATTTTTTGTAGACATTTGACCAAATTGGTAGATTTATTTCCTTTGATGGTAGATTTATCTCCTCCGCGATAGATGTTTTTGTAATGGCGGCAAAATTATCATCGGATGGTTCGTTTTTTGGTTACGGTAGATTTATTGTAATGACGGTAGACTAATATTGTCGTGGTAGACTTATTCTTAAAACGGTAGATTTATTTTTAATGACGGTAGTTTTATTAAAGGTCGGTAGATTTATTTATAGGTCGGTAGATTTATTTATAAAATGGTAGATTTATATAAACTTTAGGGATACACAAAATCGGTAGACTTATCTTAAGTTGGTAGATTTATCTGAAGTTGGTAGATATATATGAATTTGGTAGATTTATCTGAATTTGGTAAATTTGATATTTGTTATTGACGGTAGACTTGTTAAAACTGGACATTATCAAATGACGTTTTTGCCCACCAAAGAACTTAAGATTTACTAAAAAAACCAAGCACACATCGTGAAAATCTAGGGTTGTCGCCGGTCTAAGTATGAGAAAATTTATTGTTTGATGGTAGATTTATTGTAACGATAGTAGATTTATTTTGATAGATATTTTTTTCATCTGGGGTAAACCTTTTATTTCATTTTAGATATGCAGTTTTCAAGTACTACAATGTCAATGACATATCAAAAGCTGTACTAGTGCTTTTATCTGCATCAAGTCATCGCTAGAATATTTGGAAATTTGTTAGGCGATCGCTTGATACTGGTGGTTTGTGCGAGGTAAATGGAGATAAAGATGTTTTCGGAATCACAATTAACTCTCAAATCAAAACAATATAAGAAAATATGATGAGGTAGATCCCTTTCTAAGATGACATATGAGCTTTGTAATTTCTTTTGGGTTTGTGCTTGTTTATATTCTTTGGGTTTGTGCTTCTTTGTTTTCTTTCTTTGTATATAGAATGAATTCGTATTTTAATTTCATCCAAACTATTGGATTGGTTCATGTGTTTTTGGTTTCAATTTCACTCATTTTGGTTATACATATTGAGCAAACATTAAACTAAATAAAGTGATTGATTTTGTCAAGCACCTTTGAAAATCCTCGCGGACTGTTTTATAATCACCAATTTAAAAAAAAATCTACCAACATTTAGAATCCAATTATCATTTGTACAAATTCAAAAATAAATCTACCATCAATTCAATAGTAAATCTACCATCATTTCAAAACAAATATACCAAAATCAAATCTCCCATCAGTTTATACTCGTAGAAAAATACGTTGAAATGAAGCCGGATATCTCGCCGGAGACTCGGCTGCCGTCGCAAAGCCCAAGAATATATCAGAGAAGAAGAATAATTTTCTGATAAATCTCCAAAACTCGATAGTAAATCTAACACCAATTCAAAAGCAAATCGACAATTATTTTTAAGAGCAAATCTACCAAATCAAAATCTACCATCAATTATACTCGTAGAAGAACACGCTGAAACGATGCCGAAAATCTCACCGGAGACTCGTTTATCGTCGGAAAGCCCATGAACCTGTCAGAGAAGAAGAATAATTTCCCAATAAATTCCTAAAATTCAATAATAAATCTACCATCAATTAAAAAACAAATCTACAATCATTTCAAAAAGAAATATACCAAATCTAAATTTACCATCAATTATACTCGTAGAAGAATACATTGAAACGAAGATGGAAATCTCGCTGGAGACTCGTCCACCGACGCAAAGCCCATGAACCTGTCCGAGAAGACGAAAAATTTCTTTATAAATTCCTAAAATTCAATAATAAATCTACCATCAATTCAAAAATAAATCTATCATCAATTGATAAACAAATCTATACAAATTAAATCTATCATTATTTGAACAACAAATATGCCGCCATTTGAAAAGTAAATCTATCATAAATGGAAAATTGAAAATTTATTTTCTCACCGGAAGTCACTACACTATTGTAACCGGAATGATGTTAATGTCGCCGAGAATAACAGATCATCCAAAAAATCTACTAAAACCAAATTAGGGTTTTAATTTGCTGTCAATAAATATCACAAATTATATCTCTTACCATATCCAAAATTAAACTATGTACACCCTTTGAAGATAATACAAAAGTTTTACCGGAAATATCGTCGGAGACTCGTCTGCGGTCGTGACGTCCAGAGACCTGTCAGAGAAAAAGAATAAATAAACCTACTACCACTCAAATAAATCTACCATCTAATCACGAACAAATATATAAGCAAATCATTTGAAAACAAACCTACCATCATGCGTTGAATAAATCTACCAGCTTCGCCACGACTTCGCCAAACTTCTCCGAAACTTCGCCGAAACACCGTCCATAAAGCGTCAGATCCACGATGCTTACATAAACTTCCTCCTTTTTTGCTTAACTAGAGAGAAACCTGATCTGAAAAACTAGATCTAGAAAACCAGATCTGATAAACCAGATATGAAAAAACTAGATTTGAAAAACTAACCTCCATGATGTCGGCGAATCTGTGGCCGTGTAGTCAAAAATCGGAATCGACGCCGGAGCTGACCTCATAGTCGCTAATATGGCGGATGAGAGAGAGAAAGAGAGAAAGAGAGAAAGAGAGAGAGAAGAGGAAGAAAAAGAAGAGAGAGAAATAAAAGAGTGTCGTAGATGAGAGGTGAGAGAGAGAATTAAAATTCAGATTTTTTTAGATTAATAATTAATTATTTAATTATTTAAAAAAAATGAAAATAGCATCTTCGTTATTAAAAGTTAAATCGAAAAACATAATTGAATGTTTTTGACAATTTTTAAAGGTTAATTTAGTTAGAAAAACTTTTGTAAAAGTTATTCTAATAATATCCCTACTTTTGAAGGTTATTTTAGGTAATTTTCTCTTAAAACAATGGAGCCCTCACTTCCATCAAAATCATTCCTCCTCTTTCATGTCTTTTGCTCTTGAAGTATTAAAACATGAAAATGGATAGCTTAAACAAAATGAAACAAGACGGCTACAAACAGAAATGATCTGTCCGTCAATTTAACATTGTTTTTTTGATAAAAGAAAAGGTTAATACTTAATTTGATTTATACATATAGGACTTTACAATACAGAAAAAATCACCACGCAGAGAGAAATTCCCAATACTAAAAAGTCCAAATGGAAATCATAATAGCTTAGAACAAATTCTCTAAAACTTGATCAAATCGATGCATTTACACTTAGGGCAACGTTGTCTTTCTTGCAAGACCAAAGAATACATTAAACATCTTCGACATCCCACCACCACCAGCGACGTCGGCGATTCCTCAATCCACGATGACGCAACCTCCTCCTTCATTTCCTCCGTCGTCGACAAGCACGAGCTGATCGATGATGACGAGTCGCTCGGTGACGATCCTCCTCTAAACCTCCGATTAACAACCACCGACTCCGCCGTCCTCGCCGGTGGCTCGACTCTTAGTCTTTTACCGTTCTTGTTTATCATCTTTGTATTCCTTTGTGTTGTTTTAGGTGAGGGGTTTAATGGTACTGATGGCTTCTTAAAATAATGTATGTGTGTGTATATATAGGGATGAAGAGGAGCTAATTATGATGACGAATTAATAATTGTTGAATAAAGTAATTATGTTGTGGAGAGAGAAGAATACATTGTTTATTGTGTACCCATTAATTTATTAATTGGAAGTAGGAGATTAGTAAAGTACAGTAGAGACAAATATATGAAACAAAAGGCAATTCAGTACACAATGCATTAGTGCATTTAAGACAGCGCAGCAAACCATTTATTTCTTAAATGTAGAGGGGAAGAGTGAAATGTAGCAATTAAAAAATAGGTATGTAATGAGTTTGATTATTGGTAAACAAATAAATGTCGTTTATGAATTCATTTTTATTTCACAAACTGTGTTCTGTATCTTTAAAGCAGATTTTTAAATGAAGTTCAAGTTTTATCCTTTTATTACAGGAGTTTATTAATTTGATAAATAAAATTATATAGTATATTCAAAATTTCATGATTTTTCTAATATGCGTGGAAATTTATAAATGGCAGTTATAACAAATCAGAGGAAATAGTTAAGATTGTTTTTGAATATATAATGTGATTAATGTCGTTTAAAGTTATTTTATAAATGGTCTTTAGTAGGTCCGGTTCATTCGAAAAAACGGTTAAATGATACTCCCTCCGTTTAAAAAAGAATGTCATTCTAGTTTTTTTTTTGTTACATAAAAAGTGTTATTTTAAATTTTCAATCCAAATTTTGGCACAAAATACTTAATTTAACTTCAGTTTTAATGAAGAATTCTAAGAGTTATTATATATTTAAAGAGTATAATTGAATTTTCAATATGTTTTATTAATTTGTGTGCAAAGTGTGAAAATGACACTTATTATGAAATGGAGTAGTTGTTATTAGTGACAAACAAACTGAATGGTTAAATAAAAAAACAATTGGTAGCATTGAATAATAATGAATTAACCAAAAAAACTTTAAAAGGTTATACGAAGATAATTACTTTATGAAACGTTTCTCTTCGACGACGGTTTCAAATGACAGCTACAAATGTGTGTTTGATTGATAACCATATGGACGTTTCGAAAATAGCAATTAAACTCAATTACTTTGAATTACTTTCCATAGTTCAAGAATAAATTGGTCCTTTTAATCGTAATAATTTATGATAATTTAGAAAAACAAAAACAACGATATATGTAACTAGTAATTGTAGATTGGTAGTTTAATTAGTTATTCAAAGATGTAAAACATTAAGATGGCTAAACTTGTATAATTCAACTATTGATGTATTACATATGATATTAAAAAAAAGAAAATTGTTCGTTAGCTACACGAACTATACGAGAATATATGACTACACATCCGAACTAAAACAATGTGTTGATAACTACATCATCTATTGATATAGCATAGAAACACATCCGAACTAACATAAGTCATGTGCCCAACACCATGACCATCACTTTCTTTACTTTTCCGGTGTACTGGTCGACTGAATCCGGCGTTGACTCGCGTTGACTCATTAAATTCATCTTCTCCGGCGAAGAAGACCACCATCGATTTCAAGAGGGACAAACGAAATGTTTCGCTTTCAATGAGGGTCCAAAGCGAAAGTTTTGAGAAAGCTCTGATCAATTCTCACCAAAAATTTCACCAAGCTCCGATCAATTCTCACCGGAAACAACTACTGCATCAGCACCACAACCACCAGTTCCACAATACATCTCAAACGGTTTCCCAAAGATCAGATCATTACTTTTTGCTTCATATACGTAAAAGAAAAAAAAAAGAGTTCAGTGGTTTGCTCTCTAGACCCAAGCTCCGACTTTGTCGTCTAAAACGAGTACGCTTCCTGTGAAACACACTAACGCTGTAGGAGCTACGGCGAAGCATGAATGTAGATGCGGTGGGTATGGTGGTGGTTAAGAGATGCCTCGCCGATGGAAATCAAAGAAAATTGGAAGAAGAGGAGGACGAGTACATCTTTAGTTAAGAGATTTCAGATCGATTCGTCCAAGAAATTCGTATAGATTTTAGAAAAATTTAAACCAGAAAGTTTCTGGGACGGAAAGAAAGAGAAGAAGAGAGTTCGAGAGATGATTGTGAGTGACGGAAAGGGCTCATGACGGTTCGCTTGGATTGGATTTTCTTAATTCGCTTATCACCCAAATTAACAAACGATTTTGGGAATTTCGTAAACTCTAACCACCCACTATTTTGATGTTCATCAATACTCAGAAATTAAATGAACGGAAGAATCGAATTCTATGAAATTGATAGAACCTAGTGAATCAAAATCCTATATGTAAATCAGAATTGACGAGGAAGAAGAAGCTCATGAGGTCATTTTTTATGTTTTCATTTTTAAGTTTTTATTTAATTGGAGTCGGATTTAATGAGTTAATGCGGATCAGCGCCGGAGTCCGTCGACCAGTACACCAGGAAAGCAAAGAAAGTGATGGTCATGGTGTTGGACACATGACTCATGTTAGTTCAAATGTGTGTCGATGCTATATCAATAGATGATATAGTTATCAGCACATTATTTTAGTTCGGATGTGTAGTCATACATTCTCGTATAGTTCGTGTAGCTATCGAACAATTTTCCTTAAAAAAAAAGTTCATTGAACATAAGCTTTCTATTTATATAAAAAGTAAAAAAGTTTACCACTAGATAGTTGTTCTGAGTTGTTCGCAGATTTATAAATCTGCGAAAGATTATTAAATTTAAGATTGCGGTTAACTTACAATATAACTTTAATTTTAACATAAAAACAAACAATGTTACTCATCAAAAGACAAAACCGTTAATAATATACTAAATTTTTTTATTTTTAATTAATCAATTTAATTTATATATATATCACAATTAATCCTTTTAATATACATAGATTATCTATATATCTATCATAATTTCAAATATTTTAAACATTCTTTCTCACTTTTCAAGTAATATATAAAGGATTATATACAATTATCTTTCAACTTTGATATATCTAATAATCTATTTCTATAACAAACACATATATTTTAAACGACAATTTAAAACATCAACTACACACGTTTGTTTGATTGATTTTGTTTTGTTTTATTGATAACCAAATAGATACTTTGAAGGTACTAATCAGATCCAAATAATTTTTATAGTTCAAAGATAAATGTATGCTCTTGTTCGTAATAATATATTGATAGAAGATGGTTTAGTAAAAATTTAGAAAAGTTAAATATATCAATATAATTAGTGATGGTGGTTTAATTAGTTATTCATAGATGTGAAAAGTTAAATATATCAATATACCAACGATGAGCTGGCCTAGTGGTTAAGCCTCTGGGTTATCGAAAACGTATGAATCTTGAGGTTACGGGTTCAATTCACGTTAGGAGAGGTATGCTCTCCAAAATAGAGTTAAATTACATAGTTTGGGCCTCACCTTAGGGATGTACGGATCTACAGGCTCTGAACCTCCTAGTCATAAAAAAAAAAAATGTTTATAATTTTTAGCAGTGTTCTAAAAATAGCTCTAGTGGGCGACTAGACGACCAATTAGGCGCTCGTGAATACATAACCATCACGATTTTAAGGTAGTCGGCGGAGCAAATCAACGAGTCGGCCAAATCGGTGTTAGTCAACGATTAATCGGGTGAATCGAAAACATTACTACAAAGCGGCCGGTTTAATGACTGGTTTATTTTCTTTCATTTTTTTGTTAGTTCTCTCATTTTTCGTAATACAATACGCTGTGTTTAATTATTCATCTTAAATTACATTATTCATCGCTTTATTAAGATTAGATAATTCATTCGAGAGCAGTTTAGAATCAGTAGTTACTGCAAATAATATGACATATGTACATTAAAAAGAATAAACTTCATGGTGCATAGCATAAGTTTTATCTATTTACCATACTATGTAATTATTATAGTTAGGCAATATATTTACCTAAATAAAAGAAGAATAACGTTAAAATGATTATTCCGCTAGTCTTACATATTGAGCTGATTATTTTCTCCAATGATCTTAATTAGAAGCAACCTTATGATGATGATATATATAAAAAAACTTGCACAACAAATACTATTACATTATTATGAATTGGAAACATTTGTATGGGTAATGGGTTATGACCTATAAGTTCGAACATAAGCAGATATGGAATGATCTGAGTTAGTATAGATGACGACTGCACCTGCAGATTTACCAATTTTCTCGATGCATTTTAAATGAGTTTGTGAAATTTAAAGTTTTCTTCTCTTTTTTCATTTTTTTTTATTTTTTGTAATTTAACTTTTAAGTCGGATAATTTAACACATAATGCTAGACAAAATCCACATAATATAAGCTATGTAAATTTTGTATCTCTAGTATGAAATTATGAACCGTTTTAATTAAATTATATATGTTTACAAAAAATACTATTTTGAATTTTGACCCATATTAATTTTGTTTTGACCAAATTGACCCATATTATTTATACTTTATGTTACGAAAAATTGACCGTGCACCAGGACACATAAATATATTCGCATTAATTTTATTTCAGCCAAAAATAAAATAAAGTTGAAATTGTTTTTAAAATAGTACATTAACATAAATCAATACTATAAAAACTTTTGTGCCTCTCCATATGTTGACACATCAGCATTTTTATGCATTCTAAAGCTGACACCTCATTTAAAATCTGAACCAATCAATTTTTTATGCTCTTAGAAAATGACATCTCATAAAAAAACTAAATCTAAAAAACCAATCAAAACATTTTAATTTTACACACCATGATCAGGTTTACACATCGTATTTGTGTTTGATTCCCTTCACATGTTGTATTGATTATTCGAGTCTTTGAAACTTGGAGAGACTTTACTTGTCTTCGTCTCTTCATCTTTAGAAGATTGTACAAATTAATAATCATCGTTAGAGTCACCTTGCATCTTTTGTTTTTATTATATTTTTGACTTTGCTTCTCCTTCTCTGTCACATCTCACATGCATTAACGATTTGATCGTATTTAATCAATGCTTCAAGAAATTACATCCTAAACACTTTGCAATAACGATCTTCAAAAATGGAAAAACTGATAGAAGAAGTCGTAATGAGGAGAACCAAATAAGAGAATGATGAACTAGAGACTTCTGAACTGTGAAAGTCATTTTTTGTGAAAGAAGAAAAGCTTGGGTTGTCTCCGGCCCCTTTCACCCGTATACGGCCGAACCATGTAAAATTTTTTTTTTTATAACCCTACCTGCCTATTGTGTCTGCTTCGCTTTTCTGTATTAATTTTTCTTTGCAATTAGAGTAAAATCTTATGTGATCTATAAACGGAGTGATGCATCCACGTTTTCCATAGTGGTAATTGGAAACCCGAGTGAAAGTGGTCAGTGTCATCAGGTTCAGGGGGAGGCATGCTGGTGAGGTTGGTCAAGAAACCCAAGAGGAACTGGTCAAGTGTCCTCGGATTTAAGGTGAGGCATGTTGGTGAAGTTGGTCAGGAAACCAAATATTAGGTTATTTGTATAGGGATTTACAACTCTGTTGATGCAATAGAGATTATTTAACTCATAAGTTGTTGAGAAATTAAAAGTCTTATATAGGCCCTTTACAAATGATTTATTGTAAACGTTTTTCAATATTAAAAATTATGAATGCATTTATGAATGGCGTTATCCACTTTTTATGAAACCTTGCTTTTTTTACCTGACACTTTATCAAAAGTGATTTACCATTCAATTGAATTGTCTAGGTTAAGCTTTGGCTTACTTAAGAGAAGACTCGCATAAGGGTCATCAATCCTTGTAAAATTCTTAACAAAGTGGTACATCTTGGTGTTTTGCAAGTTTTTTTGTTATTAGAGATCAATATTTATTAACACTATATCCAGTGGTCTGCAAGAATATCAGACCATCATGATTTCAACAAGGTCAACTCTAGAGGTCAATATTTCTTAACACTATATCCAATAATCTGAAAGAATATCGAACCATCATGATTTCAACAAGGTCACTCTTGATACACAAAATATCGGATTATCATGATTTCAACAAGGCCCCAACTCTAGATACACTGCAGATTTTGTAGAATTAATGCATTAGCATTAATTAGGCTTGGTATAAACTTACTTTGATTCTATGTATCAATTGTATAGATTTTATTTGATTTTAAGTTGGATAGAATTAGAGATTGTGAAGAATGTGGGGGAGAAAGAGTACATGGGAAAATAGCCTCACGTTGAATTATGGTAAAATGTCTATAGGCAATCTTGTTGATGGTATCATGTATAAGGTATATATATGGGTGCTTTCATTAAAACAATTTGTGGGTTTTCTTATGTCTGATCATCGATTTTCAAGCAAATATTATGCATATATCTTTTTAAGATCGATGTTAGTGAATCATGATATTCATAATGAGGTAATAGCCCCTACAAAAAATAAATTTTCAATGCTTAAATGCTCAATTGCTCAATTGCATATATTTTTCTAATCCTTAGATGTTAGGATGAACTGCATTTGAGAGGCAAAATGCTCTTTGAGTACATCATTTATCTTTTTTTGTTTGTTTAAAAACCATTTATCTTAGATACATTTAAAAGATATGAAATCTTTTTTTTTTTATTGAGTATGTGAATGATAGCGAACCCATGTCCACCAATAGGATGTCACATGACACCTCTTAAATTTTTTTTTTTATATAATTGTATGTAAAAATTGAAAGAATTAGTAATATAATGAATAAATTTTGGTCATTTGACCCCATAATATCTAGGTTTCCTTTTAAATATTAGATTTTGACATAAATAACATAAATTTATAGGTTCGTCACTGTGAATCAAAAGAATGTTTATGAAGAGTAAAAAAATACTACGGCAGTAAAAATCATTTGTTTTCCAAAATTTTATTCACTATTTCAAGTTGCTCATTCAAAGCATGAGAAGAGTTTTGTCCACGGGACACCCACAATATTTTGCTTATTATTTGCTTGAGTTCAACAGTTGAGAACTTGTTTTTAGAATCTAAAATGTGGCTGCATATGAATTTCAAACTTTTCAGTTAAAAAACAAAAATCTTAATAAGAAATCATTTGGAGTACCAATTAATAATGCCAACTATTTCAGATTTATCGCCGAGGGAGGGGGTGGCTTCCAACAACCAAATCTGAAACACAAGTGCAATTGTACATTGTGTTTACTCATATAACCCCATTGAATCAGTCTAATATAAGTTTTTCCTTAGTGATTACACACTTGTAATCTATCCCATAATCTCCCCTAGAACAAATGAATCAACACGTTTTATATTGATGGGGATTTCGGTTATGAGAAGGATGAATGTCTAACCTTGATCCATTGCTTTGTTAGACATGATGATGATTCCTTGATGATTGTTTGATCTTCTCCTTCCCTTCCTTACTGCGATCTCCCCTTCGACAGAGCCGGGGTGTTCAGATTCCGATCACAATCTCTAATCTCTCTTTTTATGTTTATGTGTTTCTATCTTCTTTCTTTTAGTGTCTCAATTCTGGAAAAACCAGAATCTGTCACTCTCTTATTGCAATAACTTCTACCCTTTTCTTTTATATGAGGCCCAAAGTGATTCTCACTGTTTAAAGGAGGAGTTGTGTCTTTTCAATGAGACACCCATTCATTAAAACATAACACATAAACTATATTTTAATATATATACAATTATATAAGTTAAACCATTATATATATAAATGCATATAAACCTTAGATTAGATTCTTTATTGGGTAGAGTAAGAGGGTTGACATCAAACCCATTCCGGTATCTTTTCTTTGATTCGGTCCATCACCGTATCCCGTTACATACCGGAAACTTTAAGCCTTACATTAAACTTAAACTATAATAGTTGGACCGTTAATACTTCGGCCACACTAACGGAAATATTCTTACATTCTCCCACTTGGCCGTGTATTAACTTAATGGTTCAACTTCCTTTAAAGCGCGCCTTTCATTAAGCTTAATTATCCCCTTTTTAAGTACCATAAAATCAGGACTTATCGAATGAGGCGGTCCCCTATCTTTTACAGCGATAAGTTCCCTTCCATCATCACAACCAGTTCAAACTTTACTACTTCTTTAATATTTGAGAGGTTACTTAATTCTCAAAAATTCTTTTATGTTGAGATATAACCTTATTCTCAACTCATATGTTATCCTAACCCTACATGTACATACCATAATGATAACATATTAATTTGCAGAAAAACAAATAAACTTTATTGAATTCAAATTACTTAAGTTAGCATCTTTACAATAGCATAATATCAATACAGCAAGGCCTTATCAATTATTCCCATCCTTTCTACATGGCCAATGAAGATACCAGGAGGGAGTCCTTTCGTTAACGGATCCGCTACCATCATATCCGTTCTTATATGCTCAATTGCTACTCTGCGTTTCTGCACTTCTTCCTTTACAGACAAGTATTTTATCTCCATGTGCTTAGCACCTTTCGAATACTTGTCATTCTTTGCGAAGAAGACTGCTGCGGAATTATCACAATACATTCTCAGTGGTTTGGAAATACTGTCAATAAGTCCAAGTCCTGAGACAAAGTTCCGCAGCCACAATGCTTGAATTGTGGCCTCATAGCATGCCACGAATTCTGCTTCCATGGTGGAAGTAGCAATGACGGACTGCTTTCCACTCTTCCATGATACTGCTCCTCCAGCTAATAGGAACAGATAGCCAAACGTCGATTTTCGAGAATCGACGCACCCGGCATAGTCTGAATCAGAGTATCCGATAACTTCAAGATTATCGGATCTCCTGTACGTAAGCATAAACTCTTTGGTGCCTTGCAAGTACCTGAGAACTTTCTTTGCAGCCTTCCAGTGGTCCATTCCAGGATTACTTTGATACCGACCCAAGACACCAACCGCGAAACTGATGTCTGGTCGAGTACATGTTTGAATGTAATTCAAACTTCCTACCACTGACAAGTAAGGTATCATCTCCATTTCTTTTCTCTCTAGTTCATTCTTTGGACATTGAGCTTTATTGAATTTGTCCCCTTTCTGAACTGGAGCTTTGCTTAACTTGCACATTTTCATTCCATATCTCTTCAAGACTTTATCTATGTATCCTTTCTGAGACAAACTTAACAATCCTTGTGATCTATCCCGGATTATTTCAATCCCTATGACATAGTTTGCCTCACCTATATCCTTCATTTCAAAGTTCTTGGAGAGATATTTCTTTACATCACTCAACATACTCATATCATTTGTAGCCAACAATATATCGTCAACATACAATACTAGGATAATAAACTTGCTCCCACTGACTTTCATATAAATACATCTATCAACGATAACTTCTATGAAACCGTATGACAACATAGTATCATTGAACTTTAAATACCATTGTCGGGAGGCTTGTTTCAATCCATATATTGACTTCCTCAGCTTACACACAAGATTTTCTTTTCCTGCAACCACATAACCTTCCGGTTGGTCCATGTAAACTTCTTCCTCAAGCTCTCCATTAAGAAAGGCGGTTTTGACATCCATTTGGTGAAGCTCCAAATCATAATGAGTTACCAATCCCATGACAATTCTTAAGGAATCCTTCTTTGAAACTGGAGAGAAGGTATCCGTATAGTCAATGCCTTCCTTTTGAGTGAACCCTTTAGCAACAAGGCGAGCCTTGTACCTTTCTATGTTACCTATAGAGTTCCGTTTGGTCGTAAAGATCCATTTACATCCAACGGTTTTGAAACCATCAGGCAACTCTACTAGGTCCCACACTTTGTTCACTTCCATAGAAGACATTTCTTCATTTGAAGCAATCGACCACTTTTCAGAATTTTCACTTTCCATGGCTTTTCTGAATGTTTTCGGTTCTTCATCAAGACTAAGGTCACATTCATTCTCAACATCATAAACCACATAGTCATCTGTAATGGCGGATCTCCTTTCCCTTACAGATCGCCTTAATTGATTTTGTGGTATGACGTTCTGTTCTTGAATGACGACTTGTTCATTTTCGGTTTCCTGAACTAGTGGGTCCGTATGTTCTTCATTCTGTTGTTCTGTTTCGATATTAGGCTGTTCACCGACAACAGGAACAACAACTTGGGTTGGAACTACGGGTGAAGAATCTTCTACCCGAGTTTCTTTAATGTTCACTCCCCTAGATTCTGAACTCCCACTAGATTCACCATTTTCAATGAATCTAGCATTACCAGTCTCGACAATTCTCGTACTATGGTTAGGACAGTAAAACACAAACCCCTTTGACTTTTCCGGATAGCCAATGAAAAACCCACTGACTGTCCTAGAGTCCAATTTCTTTTCATGCGGATTATACGGCTTTACTTCAGCTGGACATCCCCAGACACGTAAGTGTCTTAAACTGGGTTTCCTCCCCGTAAATAGTTCAAATGGAGTCATTGGAACCACCTTACTAGGAACCCGGTTTAAAATATATGTCGCTGTCTTTAATGCGTATATCCATATTGACATTGGTAGTTTGCAATTACTTAACATACTCCTAACCATTTCTATTAAAGTACGGTTACGCCTTTCAGCTACACCGTTCTGCTGAGGTGTTCCGGGCATTGTGTACTGAGCACAAATGCCCTTACTTTCCAGAAATTTAGCAAATGGCCCTGGACATTGTCCTTTTTCGGTGAATCGACCATAATATTCACCACCTCTATCAGATCTCACAACTTTTACTTTCTTTTCAAGTTGCCTTTCCACTTCATCAATGAACACTTTTAGTACGTCCACTGATTGAGCCTTTTCATGCAACAAATAAGTATATCCATACCGTGAGTAATCATCAATAAAAGTGATGAAATACGTCTCACCACTCCATGACGGAGCATCTATAGGGCCACAAATATCTGTGTGAATTAACTCTAAGAGTTCATTACTTCTTGTGGCTTGTTTCTTTGTGATGTGTTTGGTTTGCTTTCCTTTAATGCACTCGATACACACATCCAAGTCACTAAAATCCAATTGAGGTAATAATTCTTTCTTTATTAACCTCATCATCCTTTCTTTGGATATGTGACCTAATCTTTTATGCCACAAAATTGCTGAGTTTTCACTAGTTGCACTACGTTTAATTCCTTGATACTCAATATTAAACAAAGATTCAGAGAAGGTTTTATCAAGATTGAACTTATAAAGTGAATCACACAATGTACCATTACCATAAAAGGTTCTGTTACGGTACAACGAAAACACACCATTACCAATCTTAAAGTTAAAACCTACATCATCCAACCTACTCACTGAAACAAGATTTCTAGCACACTCAGGTACAAAGAGACAATTTTCAAGATCTACAAAACAACCAGTGTCGAAGATCAATCTATACGTCCCAATGCCTTCTATTTGCGCCTTCATCCTGTTTCCCATGAACAAGTACCTTTCAGTTCCTTTTAAAGGCTGGATCGAACTGAATCCCTGTTCAATATGAGATACATGAGTAGAAGCTCCAGAATCAAGCCACCAAGTATTTCTAGGCACTTCTACAAGATTCATTTCAGAACAAACATATAAATGTTCGTTATCTTTCTTGTCGAACCATTCCTTCCTTTTAGGGCAGTCTTTCTTCATGTGCCCCTCCTTCTTGCAGAAGAAACACTTGACAGCAGCTTTACGGATTTTGCTTTCAGGAGTCTTAAAGACAGCCTTATCCTTCTTTTTGCCCTTGCTTGATTTCTTAGAGTTTCCCATGGCACTATCATGTCCTGCAAACATTGCAATGTCGCCCTTCTGTTTCTTTAATCTCCCTTCCTCCTGAACCAGCATGGCCTTCAATTCTTGAAGAGTCCACTTATCCTTAATGGTGTTGTAATTCACCTGGAACTGGCCATACTCCATAGGTAGAGAGTTCATAATAAACTGTACCAAGAAGGACTCATGCACTTCCATTCCCATGGACGTTAACTTTGATGCCAAGTTTGACATGTGAGTGACGTGATCATGGATTGTCTGAGACCAATCGAATCTTTTTGTAGTTAGCTCACTCATGAGACTACCTACAATCGATTTGTCAGCGACATCCGATTGTGATTGTTCTTTAATTTTCAAGATGAATTCCCTTGCTTTCTCTGTCTTAGGCATGGATGGCTTGACACTGTCCGCCATCGTCATCCTAAGTAAATTCAGGCACAGCCGGTTAGAGCGCTCCCAAGTCTCATGACGAGACTTTTCCAATTCGGTGCTCGTATCTGTAATGGCTGCCGGCTCTTCATCCGTGAGTATAGCCTGATCAAGGGACATTACACCCAAGGAGAACTTAATCTGTTCAGACCATTCCTCATAGTTGAGCCCATTGAACTTTACGACAGAGTTTGCAGAAGCAAACGGAGCTTCAAAAAAAATTTATATATGCTTACCATAAGTTCTATGATACTTTAATAGATTCATTGACAACAAATAATCTAAACACTTTCATTTTTTTTTTTTTTTTTTTTTTTTTTTTTAAGCAACCTTTGGGCAATACTTAAAAAAAAAAAAATACACTTAAATTGATGCTTGTTTAGATTTTCTTTAATAATTAATCAATCCATAGTTAGAGTGGATAGGAATGCTACCTTTGGGTATACACACCATCAACCGCAACATGGGTGATTAATACTTTAGTTGTTATTTAATACACCCAATGATCCACCTTTGGGTGATCTCCTAGGGTATACTAATAAAGCAATTGATCAATCAATAAAACTTTTCATGTCATTTAGCATCCTTTAATCATGATCAATTATGAATTTTTATTTTTACCTTCACATTAAATATAACCAGACCACTTTGGTGATTAACAAGTTATACGTAATGTGAACTCTCTTCTTATAAGTTTTATTATAAAGTTTTATATATATAGTTTTTATATATATATATACATGTAATAACTTTTTCATAATAGCTTAGTCTTTCACATTTCAGAAAGTACAGCGGAAACGGTTTCACATTTCATAATAACGTGACAGTTACTTTTAATAAAAAAAAAAAAAAAAAAAAAAAAAAAAAAAAAAAAAAAAAAAATTTCGCGACTGTTCATCGCGACTGTTCATCGCATTTTTTTTTTTTTTTTTTTTTTTTAAAAAACTTTAAAATCCTATAACTTTTGATTTACTTGATGGATTTTAATGAATTTTATACCGATAGATAGATAATTTCATCCTCTTCACATTGATATAACTTTTAGACCATTTTCAGATTCAATGCGTTGATGAAAAAAAAAAAACGAGATTTTCGGTTTTATCCATCAATATGCTTTAAAAATTGAAACAAATGATTCTAGGGTGGCTCTGATACCACATATAAGTTTTTCCTTAGTGATTACACACTTGTAATCTATCCCATAATCTCCCCTAGAACAAATGAATCAACACGTTTTATATTGATGGGGATTTCGGTTATGAGAAGGATGAATGTCTAACCTTGATCCATTGCTTTGTTAGACATGATGATGATTCCTTGATGATTGTTTGATCTTCTCCTTCCCTTCCTTACTGCGATCTCCCCTTCGACAGAGCCGGGGTGTTCAGATTCCGATCACAATCTCTAATCTCTCTTTTTATGTTTATGTGTTTCTATCTTCTTTCTTTTAGTGTCTCAATTCTGGAAAAACCAGAATCTGTCACTCTCTTATTGCAATAACTTCTACCCTTTTCTTTTATATGAGGCCCAAAGTGATTCTCACTGTTTAAAGGAGGAGTTGTGTCTTTTCAATGAGACACCCATTCATTAAAACATAACACATAAACTATATTTTAATATATATACAATTATATAAGTTAAACCATTATATATATAAATGCATATAAACCTTAGATTAGATTCTTTATTGGGTAGAGTAAGAGGGTTGACATCAAACCCATTCCGGTATCTTTTCTTTGATTCGGTCCATCACCGTATCCCGTTACATACCGGAAACTTTAAGCCTTACATTAAACTTAAACTATAATAGTTGGACCGTTAATACTTCGGCCACACTAACGGAAATATTCTTACATCTAATACTCAACAATGGACCATTAGACGGGAGAGCATATCACTCTTTAAAGTTGGAAGATACGAAATCATGATGAAAATAAGATGTTTTTTTTTTGTTGTTAACCGAAAGTAGAGTGTTATTTGAGTGTGAATTTTTGTATCAGCTTGGAGGGATGCAAGCTTACGATAGTGAGGTTAATATCGCAAAGACATAATTGCACATATTGACACTTAATTAATTTTCCTTACAAACTTAACATTTTTTTTGTCTTTTAGCGTGTAAATGACAAAAATACCCATTTCTCTGTCTATATGTGTACCGTCCATATGCATACACGTTGTACTGTACATGAGCCATATTGTCATGAATAGTGAAATAAGTCTTATTTTCCTAAATAAGTTCAAAAAGTGCTAAATTTTTTAGAAACTTCAAATAAACTTCAAATAAGTGACTTTATATGCAAAAACCCCTATCGCAAATTATGTTCTCGATAGGATGGGATTCGGCTCAGTGAAGTCTTCGCTTCACTGTCGCCTGGAAAACCAGCTTTATAATAGTGAGTATCGGAAACAAACCGTGAGGAAAAGAGAAGATCCAACCAAAAATCAAAATAAACTGTAAATTTAAATTTCCCTATTTGCACCAAACAAACATTTTGAACTACAATTTATATAAAATATTCATTCTTAATCTATTTTACTTTACCAAAACATGATATCAGATCAATAGAAAAAACAAAATTAATAAGGAATAGCCCGCGGCGTAGCGCAGGTATTTACCTAGTTTTAAAACAAGTAATCTTAGGAACTAATAGCAGTGCAATCTTTTTGGTCCAATAGTTGACAAAAAAATAGTATTTTTACATTAGGTTTGAGGTTTGGTTAATATGAATACAATTTATCGCATATTAATGGAAAAAACAATACAAAATATTTCCTTGGAGGTAAAATAATTTATCACTATATCTTTTAATAATAAAAATTATCATTGTTCTCTATGGTAAAGATAATTTGTTTATCGCGTGAACGTAATGCAAATAAATATACTTATCCACTATTTTGCAGTGACTCACTCGTCACATGTTCGATAAATTATCATTCATTTTGGTTCGCTTAGCTTTCTAGACAACGATTTATCATGTTTAGCGCGAGCATAACAAAAGACGTCATAAACATAGAAATATTAATGAACGTTTCATTTGATTCTTTTAATTCTACATTCTTAATGAGTTTTGTACATAAACATTTTTTGTTGATAACAATATTTAACATTTTTTAAAAAAATTATCATGTGCCTTTGTATTGATAAAATTGTCTATTATGGAACAAAATAAAATTATCTAATGAAAATGTAACATACATGAATGTTCTAAAATAAAACGAAGGACTGACAAAAAAAAAAAATACTAATACCAAAGTAACTAGTTTGGTTTAATACTAATAAGTAACTAGTTTTAATACAAGAGGCCAGTACCTCAAGGAGAAACACAGGGATACTGTATATAGCTGTTAATAACTTAGGAATCTCGTGTATTAAATGCTTGATAATTAAGAAGACAATCAAATTATTTAAAATGATTTATAGACTGAACATTTTAATGGCAATTATGGCACATGGCTTGATTTATAAGCTCAAAATGGGATGATTTATAAAAGAGTCCTTTTTATTTTTGAATTTGCTTCACAACAACTATTATTAAAAATAAACTGGAAATATGTTTGTTTTTTTCTGTCAACGGAAATATGTTGTTTTAGATTTGTTTATCATATTTGCTTCAAAAAAAAAAGGATTTCTTTATCATATAATTAGATTACAAAGTGTCAAATACTACCATTGACCTCCATAAAATCTAATACCTCAGCATCAGTTATTTCCCATGTGAAGCTATTTAATGAAATTTAATGGTAGCTTTTAAACGATACTACTAGTTTTCTAGTTATACTAATCCCATATTCCCATTCTTTACGAATCTGAAGAGTGAAGGGAATAGCTTCTTTCTTTCTTTCTTTAGTTATGTTTCAAGTCATTCATTAGATCTTTATTGATCAAATTAACTAATTAAGTTATTACGAAGGTTGAGTTTGATTCCAAGAGTGAAATTAAGCTACGCTTGAGTATAAAATAATAAAGTTGTATACTTGCAATGTAAAGTATTAAAAAAAAAACATGAAACTCATAGTGTTCTATTAAAATACCGTCTTTGATCTCGTATGTGGTTGTAGAAAGTAGAAACAAAGGCAATTTTTCAAAATATCACATTTTAAAATTTGAATTCCAAACTTAGTACCACTGGTTAAAATTGACAATAATAGCATACATTTAATATTAAAATGATCTAAAATCTTTTTTAATGAAAAAAAACTAAACTCTAAATAGGAAAAAAATAAAGTCAAACATAATGTTTTAATTTTATTTTGAATTTATTTTGGGTAAACATGTATTTTCACATAATTATTTATGTTATTTTTGAAATTTTAAATTTGGTGTGCTAGATAAAAAAAAAAAACAACGTTTGTGCTATTTTAAAGTATTTATCTAGAAACAAATGGTATATGGCATCCAAATCAAAAATACAAGCCTTTCTTCCAATTTGTTCATTTCAAGACTGGTCGGTTGTACTCAGAACCGTTTCTATATGAAAGAACTTAAATCAATCATGTGAAGGTTGAAATGAAAACTGCATTTGTTTAATCATATAAGTTTGAATGAAAGTGTTATATGTTTTTTTAATATCCTTGCATTAATACCGAATAAAACCTAACCTATACATGTATTGCTTTTATTGATTCTGCAAGAGGATCGATGTCTATAATTGTCTTGTTCTGGTTTGGGGATTCCTTGTACCACTGTCCAAACGCTCCTTTTGGACTTTTTATTCCTCTATATACGGAAATTTAAATAATTATATACCGCATTATCCGTTTTCATTTAAAGCCATCGCTTGTCGTAGATCATCTCTTCTTCGTCAAACTTGTGATCCTTGATTCCATTCATTCAATAATTTGTTTTAGACTTTTCAAAAGATAATGTTTTACTTTTTTTTGCGATGACATCGACGTTAACAAATGGATATGCAACGTCAACTATAATAAATCAAGATAGCTTATATATGTTAATTTTAATTATAACAGCAATACTAACAATTTGCAGCTTAGTTGGGTTGGACTTTGGAGGAGTTCTAGATCTTATGCCATATAATATGTGGAAAAAAACTAAACAAACATTTTCGTACTTCCAAAATTAGAACTATTTTTGTATAATATTTATTGTAAAATGCTATCACAAACTCCAAAAAAAATCGTTAAAAGTACCCTATAATATATTAGTGTTGTAGCTGAAAATACAACGGTAAAAAATTGTTAATATAATTAAACAGAGTACTTTGACTAATCTTAAAAAAAAAAAACCGAAGTACTATCGAACAATAAACATAAAGTTTGTTGTACGACGAGATCAAACATGATTTGGAAGTGATTTAGATAAGGTTTTTGCGGGGTAAATTAACTAGCTTTACTATTTCTATAACGCCCCGACCGCCCCTACCTGTGGGCCCCAACGACATCTCCCGGCCCGTGGGCCCCACCCTTGTCCGACGGCCGGTGCGTTAGTCCGGGAGGCTTGTAATACTTGTTTACTGACCCTGCAATCACCACGTGACCTTTCCCCGTGTTTTGTCCTCACTCACACGCTACCGCGAATCACTTCCCGGAAGGTCACCCATCCTTAGACTACTCCAGCCCAAGCACCCTTAACTCTGGAGTTCTTTCGGGCAAGTGATCGGAAAAGGTAAGTGCACTTTGGTGACATAGGTAGCCAAATCAATTCTTATAAACCTCTCCGCATATACAAGAAACCGGGATGTTACAATCACCCCCACTCACAGAGCGCAACGTCCTCGTTGCGCACCAGGATCGTCACCCTAGACGGTGTGGGCCCACCTGACTCCACACACGTGTTTGGGTTCGGCTCTGATACCACTTATAACGCCCCGACCGCCCCTACCTGTGGGCCCCAACGACATCTCCCGGACTAACGCACCGGCCGTCGGACGAGGGTGGGGCCCACGGGCCGGGAGATGTCGTTGGGGCCCACAGGTAGGGGCGGTCGGGGCGTTATAATTTCGATTCTCAATAGTATTTTTACAAGAACAATAACTAAGAAATGACAAGTGTTTGAGTCTATAGCTAATTGCGGTAAGAAATGGTGTAGAAAATTGGATTCGAGGTCTCTTGCTCCTTGCTTTTGTCCTTGTTTTATACTCTGGGATCGTATTTAACGTTAATGTTTACTCCGACTGATTCGCCATGAATGGTTTTTAATATCGAGGCTCCGACCGTTACCGCCAGACGCCTTAATTAGCCGATTTGAACGAGTATTTGGTCTCGTCGGGATTGACTAACAATTATGAATTTAATCTCGTTTGACTATAGACTTTCACTCCGATGGAGCTTTCAGCTCGGCCCGTCACCTCATATGTTCTTTTGAACTCATATGGTTATTTTGAATTCGTTTGCCTTCTTTAACTTCGTCAGATCGTTTTTACCTTTCGTTTATTGAACTCATTTTTACTAGACTAGAATTTTAATCCCCACAATTAGCATGAAACAAATACAAATGTAAACAAACAATCGACATCAATAGTACTTTCTTTATATAAACTCGAACTCAAACACAATCTTTAAACTTTCAAATCTAAAATCCGAAACCCCATACACCCATTGAAAATTCTTAATACTATAAAACTTACTTGTGCTTCTTTGATTTAAAGCAAAAAAATTATTTCTCGGACTTACATACAATTATATATAATTTTATTAGCAAAAATGTAGATATACGACCAAGTATCATTAGCTCAACTGGAAAAAATACCTTAAACAAAATTTAGAGGTTATATGACCGAATGACGCTTAGAACGGAACTAATATACATATTATAGTTTCGGGCATGAGGGATTACGAGTTTTGGCTAATAATCTTCGGATTAAAAAAAAAAAATGTAGATATACCTACTAACATCCAATCCAATCTGAATTGAAGGTTATTATACAAAGTATTAAGACTATTAACATATGATAGTTTGGCCGAGTGGTCTAAGGCGCCAGATTTAGGCTCTGGTCCGAAAGGGCGTGGGTTCAAATCCCACAGCTGTCAATATCTTTTTAATATTTTTGTTGTTGCTTGGCTCAATTAATCGGGTTTTTGTGCCGGAGAATCGCAGGAAGTGTGTTCGATGGCGAGAACTCTGACGAACCGATTGGAATCTCGTTTTTTGATTCGTTTCCTCGAATCTCCGACTCTGTTCGCCTCTTGCTTCACGAGTTCAAGATCTCTTCAAACCCTAGCCTACGAAGAAGTCCGATCCTCCGGAGATCGGAAGAATGAATCTACAGCTATCATCCTTCATGGCCTCCTCGGCTCCGGCCGCAACTGGCGATCGTTTTCTCGCTCCCTCGCATCGTCTCTCTCCGTCTCCTCTCCCTCTGGTACGCCTCTCTCTATCTCTGATCGGTATCTTCAGATTTCCTTTGATTCATCGATTCTTTTCTTGTTTGTTTATACAGATTGGAAGATGGTACTGGTTGATCTGAGGAACCACGGGAGATCGACGGAGGTGGAAGGGATTATTCGGCCTCATGATCTTGTGAATTCCGCCAAGGATGTAGCTGATTTGGTCAAGGCAAGTAGCTGGAATTGGCCTGACGTTGTCATTGGTCACTCACTGGGAGGCAAAGTGGCCTTGCAGTTCATGGAGAGTTGTGCTCGTGGTGATTATGGTGAATCCGCTTCTCCTCCTAAACAGGTACTAGACGGCCATTTCTGTGTGTATGATTGAGAATTGGAAGAAATTGAGTTTACTTTAATCTGCTTGATACAGGATTTTTCGATTTATGTGTGAGTCAATCAAAAGGATCACTTCTGATAGAAATTTTGGTCTGTTCATTATTTTCTTGTCAATTCTAATGATTTATGCAAGTTAAATGAGCTCATTTGTTGTGTTGTAAGATGCCCAATTTCTGCCTTATGATGAAGCAAAGCCGGTTTGGTGTCTCTCTCTTTGATGCAGAACAGCTATGGGTGCTAGACTCTGTCCCTGGGGAAGTCAAAAAAAGTGATGGCGAAGTAGAGAAAGTTCTGCAGACGTTGCAGAGTTTACCTTCACCAATCCCTTCCCGCAAGTAAAGTCCCAAGTCTCCTTCTTTCCGTGGTTCATGGTTACTTTCTGCCCTCTAGACTGTTGGTTCAAGCCTAGTTGTTCCATTTACGGTTAATGTTCATAAGCATTTTTCGTAATTGATATCCACACGAAAGTAGATATGTAATGCTAGCTTTTGATTTGAAATCTCTGGTGAACGTTAGTAAATGTGGTGTATAACATTCTCTCTGATTTAGTTGTTGCGTATGCAAGGGCTTTTTTGTTTTGTTTTCGCATGTATCAGTAAAGTAAACATGCATATGCACATAGATAAGTGGGAATCAATGAGGGTCCTTTTCGCTTGTGGGGTATATAAATCGAAGCTCGTGCCACTCAAACATTGTTTTGTGATTCTAGGTGGCTCGTGGACCATATGGTCGAGCTTGGGTTTTCGAGATCGTTATCTGAGTGGATTGGCAGCAATCTCAAGAGATCCGGAGACTCAGAGACATGGGCCTTTAACCTTGACGGAGCTGCCCAAATGTTCAAATCTTACAGGTTTATTGTCTCTCATAAGACCCAATGACTACAATTATATAAGGACCTTCCTCACGATTTTACTTTAATCCATATGACTTCTCACTTATCCCGTTGCAGAGAGACTTCGTACTTGTCTTTGCTAGAGAATCCGCCAAAGGAGACGGAGATTTCTTTCGTGATCGCAGAAAAGAGTGACCGATGGGACCACGAGACAACCACGCGGCTTGAAACAATTGCCAAGCGAAGACAGAATGTTTCAGGAGGGGAGGTTGCAACTCATCTTCTCCGTAACTCTGGCCATTGGGTCCACACAGACAATCCAAAGGGACTCCTAGAGATTGTGAGCCCCAACTTCTTGTCCCCACACAAATAGATGATGCGTTACGAGAATTGCATCAGTCCTTTGATAGTTTCGTCTAAATAGCAAATTTAGTCGCAACCAATTACTTACAGGGGCTATTGTTTCCGGTTTGCGCATTTGCGTTCCCTGTGTTAGTGTTTCATTTTTTGTTCGCGTTTGCATTCCCTTCAACAATGTACAAACGCCTAGGAGGATCTAATAATGTTGTGCCAAAATATTATTAGACTTGTTATACCTCCTATTAGCTTTAAGCACAAGATTTGAGTGATGCTCTGCCAAAATTAGAGGGAGACATGGAATGCTACGACATCAGCAAAGACGAGATAAAATGCTCAAAACTTTTTTTGTTTGCAATCGGACCGGGAAAACGATCGGCTTAATTCAACTTAATGGGGCCTTAATATTTGGGCCTGAACATATTGGGTATCAATTATCTTACTCGGCCATAAAATCACTAACCCTAAAGCCAATTCTGACTATTAAAGCCAATTCTGGTTCGTCTCTCTCTCGCTAGCTAAAGACTTTGTCTCTTCGAAACCATGGTAAGCTTTGTTGTTTATTTTCTTGGATTTTGTGATTATAAAAACTTTATAGTCTCCCGCTCGTTTATCTAGATCGGAGAATACATTTTTCAGTTTCTTAATCTTATAGTTATTGTATCACTTAGAGGCCCAGTACATGTATAAATCTGAAAATCCGATTTGAGTGGTAGTGTGAAATGAGAAAATGTTTTTCTGAAGCAATACTTTTCTTCGGATTTCGATCTGAGATCATATGAAGTTTCGGAAGATTGGGTCTCCAATTTAGCATTGAATTGTCAAGTTTTGGTTGAAACTGTAGTCGAGGAGAAAGACCAGAGAGCCAAAGGAAGAGAATGTGACTCTTGGACCTGCTGTTCGTGAAGGAGAGCAAGTCTTTGGTGTTGTTCACATCTTTGCTTCATTCAACGACACATTCATCGTGAGTGACCTTCTTCTGTCGTTTCTTGTTTTAATTTTCGACCAAAGTAAAATTTCCATATACATTGCTGAATTTCGTATGTCTTCATTTTCAGCACGTGACTGATTTGTCTGGACGTGAAACACTTGTTCGCATCACTGGTAAGAATCTATCGCAACTCTCTCTAATTTTTTTTGGTAGATTTATCTGTCTATGCTTAGAATCAGCTGTTTCTGATAAAATGGTCGTGGTAGTCTCTAGTGAGCATGAGGTAAATTGTTTTATAGTTTCTTCACTTTTGATAACTTTGATGAGTTCCTTTTCAATAGAAATTTGCTTTTGTTGACTTCGTATATAGCCATTAAATAGAACAGGGTTTAGATGCAGTAGTGCATGATTATAAGTTCCTCTCCAATGGTGTCTTTAGTCTCTGTTATTTTTATGTTTCTAACCTGTGAGGAATCCCTATTATACTTTTTTATGGAAATTGCATTTGTTTCTTGAATACACAATTGGTTTCTAAATTGCTGATTTGATTTCATCTTCTATAGGTGGGATGAAGGTGAAAGCCGACAGAGATGAGTCCTCACCTTATGCTGCTATGCTTGCTGCACAAGATGTCGCTCAGCGATGCAAGGTAAGAGCCAAGAATATGCATTAACAAAGCTGGCGATTTTGTAAGTCTATTTTTTTTTTGCAAATGTAATCGATTTGTGCAATTACAGGAACTCGGAATCACAGCCATGCATGTGAAGCTCCGTGCCACTGGTGGTAACAAGACCAAGACACCTGGTCCCGGTGCTCAGTCTGCCCTAAGAGCCCTTGCCCGTTCTGGCATGAAAATTGGTCGCATTGGTATAAGCTAATCTTCATCTATAATGATTTTTTTATTGCGTCTTTGAATGAACAAATCTCTCACATTGTTATTGTTTTTAACTCAGAGGATGTGACTCCAATCCCAACTGACAGTACCCGCAGAAAGAGTGGAAGAAGAGGAAGGAGGCTTTGAGTTTTTTGGTCTCGCTGGATCCCTTTATGGACTCATCTCTATATTTTAGCTCTCTCTCTGTGTTTCATTTTGTTTTTTGTTAGATTGAAAAGAGTTTTGGTGTACTATGCGTTGTTGTAGTCTCAACTCTGAACAGATTTATGTTCCTGCTATATGACCATAAGACATTCAAAATTTGGTTTGTCATTTTTTTTTGGTGCCGAAAAAAAAAAAAATCGTCTTTGGTGAAAATAAATTTTCATTTAAAATTATTTTGATTGCGTCTTGGAATAAACAATTCTCTCACGTTGTTCTTGGATTGTGGTTGTACTATGTGCAACGTTTTGAGATGCAAAGATATCTCAACTTGATTTTTATAGTTTTTGTGAAATGAAGCCTGATTTCTCATAAACAATTGAGTTCAACTACACTCCAAATGATTTTTATAGTTTTTGTGAAATGAAGTCTGATTTCTCATAAACAATTGAGTTCAACTACACTCCAAATGTGCAATAGAAAGCATGATTTTGATTGATTTACTGACTTTGGTTGATGCTAAAACATTGAAGAAGAGGAGCATTGAAGATGAAGAAATGGCATGTCCCTTGCATATGCTTTAGGCCACATCTTAGTAACATAATTTAAATGGCCACATCATTTGAGATTTTTTGTTGGTGTGTAATGGTTTATTGTTCTATATCATTAGTAGAGTGTCAAAGTTCGATTCTACTTTGGTAATTTTTTTATTAATTTCTTTTATTTTTATGGCTTACTTAATTATACGCGGACAAGAATAACATATACAAATTTGACAAATTTGCTTTAAGCCACCAAATTAGTAGGGCCTACACCGAATGATGAAGCTTGAGTCTAAAATATTAAAGAAGAGGATTAAAGAAGACGAGTGATGTGTGTGTATTTTGTCTTATTCTCACTTAGTTTTTATTATATTTTTCATCAATCTTTGCATTTATTTCATCATCATTCATGCATTTTAATCTAGAATTCTCATATCATGCATTTTAATCTAGAATTCTCATATCATGCATTTTAAAGTCATGCATTTTTACATCATTCATGCATTTTAATCTAGAATTCTCATATCATGCATTTTAAAATCATGCATTTTTCATCCATCTTTGAACTCTGATCTCAAAATTTTCAATAACCAATTTTCAATGCAATGATCGAAGTAGAAGAGTTACCAAAGAAGCCAGTGAGTTTGCGTACTCAAGTGATTAATGTTAAAAAGATCGAAGTAGAAAATCATTGCAAATAGAGAATGCAGACGGCAGCGCGGGAGCAACGTAAGTATATGAGAGGATGAGTTAATAACAAAGAATTTCTTTTTTACCAAAAAAAAAAAAAAAACAAAGAATTTCTTTAAATACTTAAATTGTGTTAATCTACATGGTTATTTATGCAAAAACAATAGTGCAAAGGTTAAATTTCCAGAATCGCAATTTCAAAATCTACGATCTCCAAACAAAAAATGTGGGAAAAGAACGTAATTTAGAAAAATAATCACTTGAGAGGTAATCAGAAGACAAATTCGATCGAAAAAAACGTAAGACTTTACTAACGGAGAAATGAAGTTTGAAGCACTCAAAGTCACAAAGTGAAAATTAAGTGAAAATTAAGAGAACGAAATCGATGTAAATTTAGGTAAGAGATAAATGACTTTTCTAACATTGATGTTAACATTGTTGTTTTTCAAAATTCTGAGTTGAGTGCATTTTGAAATTAATATCTATGAAACAAAATATGTTGTACGGAACAAAATAAATAGAATTTGAAAAGATTCAAGTGTTAAAAGAGGCAACATTTGATAAAAATAAACGGTTATGAACAAAAAATTATAAGCAAAAAGGTTGTGACTAAAAGATACAACGTAGAACTTGAAAAATGCAACATTTGATAAAATTAACGGTTATGTACGAAAAAATCCTAACAAAGAGGTTAAGACTAAAAGACACAACCGTAATTTGTAGTTATTGAGATTGTTATTATCAATAGATTTGAATGAAAATCGAAGTCGTATTCATCCTCTAGATCCATTCACAGAAAGCGATAAACTGAAGATTATTTATCTGAGTCATGTGGCGTGTTTGAGACTTGGAAGGATATAATCATAAGTTTAAAGGAAACTCATTTCTCAATAGAGGAAGTGGTTGCCAACGTGATAAATGACTTTATAAGTCAAGTCACTCCATGCCAAAGTTTGGTTACCTCCCTTCACATGATTGTTCACCAAACGAAGAGTTTTTCTCTTGCATTAGTTTAGCTAGCAATATTTGTCATCTACTATATAAAGAGAGAATGGGAACTCTACCGCGTAGACACGTCAGCCTCCTATTTATAATTTAGTTAAAATTATAAATTATTTATTTGAGTAATTATATTTTATAATTTATATAAAAACAAAATATACACCAAAAAATTAACAGTTACCATTCATAAATTTATTTTAACATATGCACAATCCAAAGCATACAATTACAGCTAGTTAACACATATACAGTTTAATTCTACAACAAATCTATAGTTACATTTGAACCAATCACCCCTATATCATTTATGACATGTGGGGGGAACAAGAGATGGATTAAGAAAATAAATATTTAAGTGAATTAATTGTTAATAAATTTTCTATATATTTTAATTAATTAAAAAGTAAATAATATTTTTAAATAAATATTTAATGGAAAATCTACAAGTATAGACATATGATAGATGGATTGCCATTTCGTGCGTGATGATATTCATGCCGGCATTATCAAAACATTCCATGAAACTACTAAGCATCAACTTGCTGATATTTTAACGAGGGCTTTAGAACGTCGTGAGTTCGATATTTTCCTCTCTAAATAGGGTTTTTGAAACCTCCACACTCCAACTTGACGGAAGGGTATTAAGAGATATACTTATATCTCGATAAATATATATTTTCCTATTTGTATAAATCTCTTTAGATTTCCTTTTCTTGTACAAAGCCTTGAAAATACTTAACCCTAGAGGTCAATAGAAATAAGACAGAACATTATTTACTTTGATCGTTTTTACATCTTTTTTTTTTCTTAACTATCAATCTTCTTCGAAAATTGGTTATAAAAGTGAACAGCTACCAAGTGGTCCCCAGTCCAACGAATCAATCACATTACACGAAGCAGAAGATGCAATATTTTGAATTGGTCAAGCTAATAAAACATGTTTGATGCAATATTTTATATGGTGCACACAATTTTATTTATTTTATATGTTTTATTCAAAAGTATTATACATATTATATTTTGTACTATAATTAGAGCTGACCCTGACATTTGAAATGCTAGAAACAAGGAAAACAAAATAGTTTGTGCACAAATTGTGACCATTAAATTTTGATCAATCGTACACTTTCCTACATGATCGCTTATTGTTTTTTTTTCTCTCTCCGATCGAAACAAATATAGAGGTTGCGGGAAGAAAAACGCAACGACGAGGGGATTAAAAAAAGTTGTAACTTTGGTATTTATAGTCAAGTATAGCGAGGGTTTTCGATGGTTTACCTTACATCGAGTGATGAAAACGTCTCTTCGCTTTGTAATAATAGAAAATCCGAATTATTCATTGTTCTGTGATTAGGTTTTTCAGTGTTTGTTCAATATCGATTCAAAGAAGAAGAACAAAGTTCCACCACCATACTCTAAACTCGGCAAACAAAAGAATGTCATTTTCCCTCAAATCATAGTGGTGAGATTCTTGCTCTTCTAGGTTTTCTCGATAACTCCCAAGCAAAACGTTCCCGTATCATCAAACTCTCTCGCATGTAATTCTCAAATTTTACCATTTTATTATGTCTCATTCAATCTCAATCTCCCATGTTTTGTTTTCGGCGCTACAACCAGTCTAAGCGCTTGGGAATTCTGAAACCTCTCCCTTTTTCTTTTGAGACCGTTGAGACACAAACAAGTTATACATGTGATTAGCCATTCATGACCTATGTACGCAGAACAAAGTGATACTATGTAGTGAATAAAATCGAGCTGGAGTTGGAATTAGTTCGAGAGTTTGTTAAGTGAGCTGTAACAAACAATTATATACGATTTATTTGTAAGTAGAATATGTTATAAAAGAAGTCTATGTATCAAAAAGGTATCAAATATACGGTACAAGGTAAATGGGAGAGAGTTTTCTTTGGGAAAATGAATAAGACGAGAGTTTTTGTATAAACATGTTACAAAACAACAATAACCATTATTTATTTTTAATAAAATCTACAATGATTCCTATGTTAAAAAAATATTTAAGTATAATTAGAAACTTTCGAATTGTATGTTTTACATAATATTTATTTGAAAATAAATAAAAATGACTAAATGGCAAATTTTAGATACAAAACAACGCGCGGATAGTCATATATAGTTTATATATAAAATTTGAGCAAATGCGATTTGATTTTGTTAAAACAGGCCTTTTAAGCACAAAAGGGCCCAGCCCAATTTAACTGCGAAACCCTAGTCCTGGGCATTGAGGTATAAAAGCCGCCTCCTTCTTCTCTAGTGTTACGGGATAGAAGAAGACGAACTCAAAAGATGCAGATCTTCGTGAAAACCCTAACCGGCAAGACCATCACCCTCGAGGTCGAGTCCTCCGATACCATCGACAATGTCAAGGCTAAGATCCAAGACAAAGAAGGTAACATCAGTTCTCAATCTGGATTCTCCTCTTCGGATATTTTGTAGTTTTTCTGAAATCAGACCTCTTATACGTCACTTTTTCTCCTGATAGGAATCCCTCCGGACCAGCAGCGATTGATCTTCGCCGGAAAACAGCTCGAAGATGGCCGTACTTTGGCTGATTACAACATCCAGAAAGGTACAGATTCGTCAAGTCTTTGTGTTGTTTATTTCGATTTATCTATTCACTTGCCAACTCAAATTCAATTGTTATCAGAATCCACGCTTCATCTTGTGTTGAGGCTCAGAGGAGGTATCATTGAGCCTTCTTTGATGATGTTGGCTCGTAAGTACAACCAAGACAAGATGATTTGCCGCAAGTAAGCTTCTCACGTCCATTTTGTTGATTATTGTTTCCATTTCGTATCTGTTCTTGATTACTTCAAAGCACGAAATGTTCTGTGATAGGGTTTAAGTGTTTTTGGGAATTAACTTAGCTTCTCAAGCCATTTGCAATGCGTGTGAGGTTATAAATGTTCCCAATATCAACATTCCATTCTCCAAACTTTGTCAGCTGGTCAAATTACTCATCTTTCCAGATGATTTTCTTGAATGGTACATTTGTGAAATGATAGATAGATAAATTTTCATTCTTTGAGTATACTGGCTTGTGAACTCTTTTTGCTTATGCATGTGAGTATACTAGCTTTAGAAACTGTCTTTAGCTTTAGATATTTGGTCGTTTAAACTCAGTTTTGGAGATACTTCAGCCCTTATATAGTCTGATTTTGATGTCCTAATATTATACAAAGTTTTTTAGTTAAGTGATTATACTAATGTAATTCCACATCTGTGATTAGGTGTTATGCTCGTCTTCATCCAAGGGCTGTGAACTGCAGGAAGAAGAAGTGTGGCCATACCAACCAGGTTCGTTTTTTGTTAGTTTTGCTCTCTTTTTTTTGTGATCTATTCGATTCATCTGAATAACATTTTTGTTGACATTTTATTTTGCAGTTGAGGCCTAAGAAGAAGATCAAGTAGACTCGTTTCAACAATCTGATCTTGCTTGCCTCTTTTTTTTGGTCTTCCCCTCTTGATAAAGTTGTTTTGCTTCACTGAATGTTATGTTAAAAGATTATATCGGTCAAAGGATTTGGTTTTCTATTTATGCTGAATCAGTTTCCTTTATCCATTATGCATATGCTCGTTCGATATACTTGTTCATTCTCGACGTTGACGTAACCATACGGCAACGAAATATTTCTTTCAGTTTTTTTGCGATGAACAAAAATATATGTTACTTTTCTCACCTTTTGAATCTTTGATTCGGTAAGAAAACTCATTTTTCTTATTGAGAAATGTAAAATTGAATAAAATAGTAAACTAGTGAAAATTGTTTTGAAACTGTACTTTGGTTCTTTCTTAATGTAAGATACTTTAATTATCTTACAACGAATAGTCATGTGCAATTGAGTAAAGTGGCATATTTTAAAAACTAGAGATTGATCTCCGCGCGAATATTTTACATTCATGTTTTATACATTTGTTTATATGCTATTTTTTAGGAAACAATTTTTTTTAATTTTGAATTTTAGTTTAATAGCCGCTTTATGTTTATAGTTGCATTATGTGTATATGCGTATGTTTTGTTATTTCTCCTTATTAGTGTTTGTATATAACAACGGTTTTTTCTTTTAATTATGTTGTTTACTTATGTTGAAATATTATTTGTTTTTTTCATGTGTTTATATGTAGTATTTGACTATTGTGTGATTTTAATTATAGTTTTATATATATTTTCTTAACACCATTTCAATCTCTCATAAGTTACATATTTAGTTGAACATATAATATTACATTTCTGTTCCGGAATCTATAGTTTATATTTAGGCCAATGATAACATCATCAGTCCATGTACACATTAACTAAACAAGCCACTTACATTTGATTATAAATGATTTTAGTACATATTAGAAAGTTTTAAATTATCTTTTTATGTATGTATAGTTTTAAGTTGTTTTTAGTTACGCCCTCTAATAAGGATTTTTTCTAATGTTTTGGCATTTATGCTAATAGATATTTTGGTCCAAGTATTGCTTTCTTCGTGAAAGACCACTGACAAAAATATGTGATTTTTTCCTTGTTCCCCATCTCCGAATAACATATCCTCTCTCGGTTCCAAAAATCCAACAAATCTCACTCACATAGCTGATCCTCGATGGCCGCCGTGACTTTCAACGCCTTCGGTAGCCATTGTTCCGCTTCTCACATTTGTTTCCGCCATTTTCACTCCGCTCGCACATAAGTCAAGGTCTGATTTCAGAATTCGAAACTTTATGTATCTTATCATTACCAGATTCGGGTGTTCAAAATTTGAAATCTTGCGTGTTGTTTTGGATTTATAGGAGGGGAAAGATTGCGATATATGTGGCGTTGTGATTGCAGATGGAGCTGATGCGATCAACGAACATCCTTTCAAAAGAAGCACATCGTTTGTTCTGCGTAATGAGGTAAAAATCAATCAAATTTTCACAAAATATTAGAGTTTTAGCAATTTTGTGAAGTTAGAATAGCGATCATTCTTCATGATCTTTAGTCCATTTCATCTGTGAACAATGAGGAAAAAAATAGATTAATAGGAACCTCAATGGTTTCAAACATAATTCTTAGTACACCAGAACTTGGAGTGAAGTTATTGCAAGAGTTGGTTTAACTTCTCCATATTTCTTATTTCAAAAATATGTGAACGATTCTCAGAGTCTATTATATTGGTTTCAGTGGTACTTAATCTCTTTCATTAACAAAAATTGGGTAATAAGCATTTCAAGATTTATGACGACCATTTAGTAAATGACTAAGTTTTGGCTTTGAAAATCATTGATATATTTATTGGTCCGAGAAACCAAGTCCGAAAAATGTATTGATTTGTCTAGATATTAATTTATTGAGTATCAATTTATAAAGGTTATACTGTTAATTATGATAATAAACTCATTTTATATGTATTTTTTGTTGAATTGTAGTTGGTTATCTATAAATTAAGTAGTTTATCTTAATATTTTATTTTCAAATATGAACTTACTATATGGACATTTTCACTTATTTCATTTTATTTTTTTCCCCAAATTTATGCATTAGCATATACTAATTTTGTTAATAGCCGGTTCAAATTTTAAATCATAATTAATATTATATATTTTCTCGTTAGTTGGTGTAATTGTGTGTTTTTGAGTTGTATAGTAATAATTATACTTATGTTGAAGTTTTAATTAGTACATATTAGAGTTTTACATAAACGTGTCCATTAATAGAGGATTGTAGTGATCATGTGGATAGTTTATATTGAGAGAAAACTCTCCTATTATATAATAGATTTTACTTTATATAATAAGATGCTTATTTTCTCTACTATCATTTATCTATAATTTTATTTATTTGTTCATATATTTGTCCTATTGTACATATTCTGGACTTTGTAAAATTAATTGTAAAAACTTATATTTACCACAAATTTATAGTATTGTTGTGACTCTCAAATGATGTAAATTTTATTATAAAAAATTATATATTCTCGAAGTAAAATTGAATAATTTTATTTTCATTATATGTAGTAAAATCTATTTTACATTCTTAATTTCATAATCACATTCTAACATTTTAAATAGGATAAATATTAAATTAAAGTTTTTAGTTGAAAATCTAACAATATATCATTTTCAATCAAATATTTCATTATTTTTTATCCAATTAGTATTATAATTTTTTTTATTCTTAATATCGAATTATCACTTTTCTATTTTGTTACACAGAGTTTTGTACTTTTGTAATTTTTATTAAATAAAAATTATGATAAATATAATAAATATGTATTAAATGAATGTTTTAAATATATTTTAATGTTAAAATTTTTGTGTGTAAATGAGGTGATGAGGTGGATACCTTAGATTGAGAGAAAACTCTCCTATTATATAATAGATTTTGTTCTAAACTTAGCATAACTACTTGAAAATATTAAAATGACTTAAAATTTTTTTATAATGAAAACAAATTAAATTATAAATTAAAAATAATGAATCCAAACATAATGTTTTTTTTAATTTATTTTGGATAAACAAGTATTTTTACATAATTATCTCTACTATTTTCGAAAATTTAAATTTATTGTTGTAGTTTTGGAACAAAAAAATAAAATTTGTACAATTTTAGAGTATTTCTCTATTTTAATTATTTTTTATTGGCTAAATGTTTCCAAATTAGAGTCTTCTATTCCTCTCTAATCACTCCTATTTCATTATTTACTCTGCCTAACTTTTTAAAAAGAATTATGATTTAATTGAAGATTCTAGTCCATCTAAGTAATGGACTATATATATACAAATTGAACTGATAGAAAAGAAATACTGTATATTGTCACAGACTCTCTCTCTCACTATCGCTCTATTAAAAAAATAAATGAAATTTAGTAATCAAAGAAAAGAATAAAAAGAGGTGTAGTTGAGTTATTTTGCTCCTTGGTTCATCTTCAAAGGCTTCTTCATGTTCCATGCATTGAGGCTCTCTACGGTCACAGGCTGTGACCCATTGTTGAAGACAAACAAATGAGCTTTGTCTCCTACTGCCTTTGTCGGATACACTCGAGATGTTATCACTGTCTTTCCTTTTGCACCAAAGCTCTCCACGACGGAGTGATCAATCTGCATTTAATTAGTGCCAAATCCTATTAGTTATGTCATCTTCTATACAAAAAAAATGTTCAGAAACAGAATGAATTCAATTTGTGACGTACCAAACTCCTTAGAGAGATCTTTCCGTCGGCGAGATCGACATCAACAAAACCAGCAAACGACGGTTTGTACATCTTCTCCTTGGCGTCAGATCCGGTGTCTCTTTTGAGAGTTGAACTGTTGATATATATAAGATGAATGTTAGAAACGTACGCCACATGAACAACAAGATGGTTTTTATAGCGTAAAAACGATTTTTGTGTTTATATATTATATGATAGTCTAATCATCATTTGCGGATTTTCAAAAATGTAAAGAAACAATTGTGGTGTTCATGTAGTTTCAAGATGGAAATCTCATAAATATAAACTTTGATAATAGTTGTTAAAAAGTAATAAACCAAAAGCATATAATATAATATGTGAGTTAGGGAAACCTACGGCTTGGCGTCAGAGCACATGAGGACCTTAGGCTTGTTGGTTGTGGCATCTTTGAAGACTCTAAAGAAGACAGGAGTGTATTCTTCTAGGTCAGATGTAGCCAGGGTGATCAGACCAAAAGGTCCAACCCCGCCTGTCACATTTGAACCCTTCAAGTTACACAAATCTAGTGGTTTTGTTGCGAAGCTTGCGTCGAATTTTTCTGCTTTTTCTAGACTTTCAACGTTGAATGTCACATCAACATCTACCTGTATTTACGTTCAGATTTTAAATCTCAAACACTAAACCCTAAAATATTGATAACTTTATATATTATGAAAACATAATAAATAATAATTACCTGAGCCGGGGTGATTCCTTGGACCTCAAAGCGTTGGCCCATCTCCATTTTCTTGTTTTTCATTTGGACATTCTTTTCTCTCAACGACTCAATCTCTTCAATAGGCCAAAACACGAGTTGCTTACCGCTAGAGTCAAGCAAGACTGTTCTTGGGATAAGCTGAACTCCGGCCCAACCCTTCAAGGTATCATCTTCAACGGTGTCGGATTCATTGGCCCAACCCCAAAGAATTCTTCTGTTCTTCATGTCATCAAAGAATGTCTTTGACGCATAGAAGTTACCATAGTCGAATCTCAAACCATCCCAACCGTCAGGAGTGTTACCGTCCGGTTTGTAACGATCCTTCTTGGTATCATACTTTCCAAGAGTGTAGTACTCGTACCGGGTCAAGTCCAAGCTAACCTTCAACACATGCTTAGTGTTTGGACCATCGTAACTGAAGTCCAACCCGGTTTTCTTATCGATGGATACAGGGAAAAAATCGGGACATTCCCACATACCGGTTTTTTTCTTGGAGTGGATGGGACGTTTGGTTTTGACCCATTTCTTGAAGTCACGACTTTTGTACATATAAGCAATTCCTCTACGCTTTTTTTTTGAGCCTACAAGCATTCTCCAATATCCATCTTTTTTGTTGAACCAAGCTGTGGTCGGGTCACGGAAAGCGGATCCATTCTCGCCATGATCGGGTCTTACGATTGGGTTATCGTCCGGTTTGATCCAATTCTTAAGGTAAGGGTCAGAAAGGTCTTGGGGAATGGCATAGTTTTGGATCTGAGTCTGGTTCTCGGTGATACCGGTGTAGAGGATAACCGGTCCTTTTCCCGGTACGTGAGTAGCTGAACCGGACCATGTACCGTTGATATCGAACCATTTAGAGGGGTAAATGGCCGGTTCAAGTGCTTCCCAATTGATCAAGTCCTTAGAAACCGAATGAGCCCACACAATGTTACCCCAAACCGCACCTTTGGGATTGTATTGGTAGAAGAGATGGTAGACTCCCTTGTAGACCATTGGGCCTGTTTCATTTTTGAATATCATTTCATTTAATTATAATGATCTTTTTAATTAACTTCTACAAATAAAAACTACTTGTGATGATCTTACCATTTGGATCTGTTGGAGTCGAGAATGCCATGTGGAAGATAGATTGCAAAACAACCAAACAAAGGAAATATTGGTTAGCAGAATATATTTTGGTTGATATATAGGATCATAAAACTCCTAATCAACAAGTAAAAAGAACCACTTTCTTATGGTTTTCTTCCCTGAAAATAGTATTACGACCAAATAAATATGAACTTTGAATAAGATGTCATAATGTACCGTTGATCCAATGGCGTGGAGGTTGAAAATGAAAGCCGGTCCTGTGAACAGGACTAACTATTTCCAACGATGTCGATTTAGATTGCAATTTCTTAAAAACTTTGTGAAATGCATCGACGCCATTGATATTATTATTGATTATATTGATTAATACAAACAACAGTAGCACAGAAAGAGTCCTTGAAGCACTCATTGGTGCAAGAAAACTCTATGACTACAACAAATTTTTTTTTTTGGTCTGTATAAATTTATTACACATTTACAAAGAGAGAGAACTCTGTGATGAAAAAATATAGTTTTTGATGCAATGTGACTTTATATAGAAGAAAAAGAGGGAAAATAGATTACTTTGAAAATAATCTGGATCCGGAAAACAATCTTAATCTCATACTAAAATTAGAAGTATAATGTGTCTTTGCAATTTTAGAAATGTTGTCTTTTTATCCTTTTTTTTTATCCCATATTAAAAGTCAATATTGTGGTCAATAGTTTTAATATTTTTTAGTAGGTTTGTTAAAGGAAACTATAATGGCTTGGTAAAAGGGAAAAAAAAAGACGAAAGATAAAATAAAAATAGCTAGGATTTAACCCGCGCTAATTATAGCACGGAATAATTTTTTAAAAAGAAATTATTTTGAAATTTAAGAAAATTATTTTTATCCGAATTTTACAATATAACTAACTAATGATTATAGATATAGATAAATCTGTCAATTTATAATAATTTGTCTATTTAATTCGTTTTGTAGTGAACTAAAATATTATTCGGGTTAACCCGCAAAAACTTATAATCTTGAAAACATAACTCTAATATGCATCGTTAAATGACTCTAGTTTTTGTGGTTAGTTTACGAACTCTTAAAAAAATAGTTTTTTGCGTCTAACTTTTTATAAAATTAGTAAAATATTTTTTAACTTTTGTTTTGATATATATTCAAATAAAATATAATAAATTATAGTGAAAATATAGTAAGATTTTGAATATATGTTTTTTCCTTGAATATATATGAATTGGTTATTATTTTAAAATATATAGTATTAAAAATAATTAAGAAATTAAATAATAAATAACATCTTTAATGCAAAATATATACTTTCCATATTCTAATTAATAATTTTAAAAAACTATTATATCTTTTCCTATTTCAATTATTATTTATTATTTGTAATGGCATTTCATGTAATAACTTACAAAACAAATTTCATTTTTAAAAATGCATTCTTAAATAATATTATAGAGATATGCGAAGAAACTAGTACTAAATTTAACTTATTGGAGCTAGAGGATTAGATGGCAATACCATGGTGTCAAGATTCAACTAAACTTGTTACAAGAAGGAACAAGTTGAAGTTACCAATAATCTCCACATGAACAAGAACCTTCCTTGAAGCAATGGAACCGGTTTGCATCTCTTACTATAACATCTCGCCTTGTAACCAGTGATGCAAACTTGAAAAAACTATGGCAGTCGCCACAAACCCTGAGATTCTTTGTGATTCTTAAGAGACTACCCTCGGGTGTCGCAATCAAACCAAACGCTAGCGCAAGCTTTTCGCTATGTAAAGATAACATCCCGACTTTAACTTCTTCACCGACATCGTGCAACACAAAATTAGTATCCGGGACATAGCCCGCCTTCTCAAGCTTCTCAGTCAAATTCCTGAGAGCGTCATATATCTCCTTAGACTTGGGATGAGTCCTATCACCAACCTTAAACCTATGGGTTCTGTTATTAGCTTCAATCCAAGTATAACCGGGGACCTTCTTTAATCCCCTTTGGTTCATCAAGTTCCTAATTTTAGCAACCTCCTCCCACTTACCGTCGTTTGCATAAATATTAGAGAGTAAAATGTAGTGACCTGGGTTCTGTGGCTGTAGTTCAAGCAAGGAGATAGCCGCTTTCTCTGCCATTTCTACATTCTTATGAATTCTGCAGGCACCAAGAAAAGAACCCCATAAAGTTTCATCTTTTTCAATCGACATGGTTTCAATCATCTCACTAGCCTCATTGAGTCTACCAGCTCGACCCAAGAGATCGATCATACAAGTATAGTGTTTCACGTTTGGCCTAGTGCCGTACTTTGGCATCAAATCAAATATCTCTAGGCCCTCTTCGACAAATCCTGCGTGGCTGCAAGCATTAAGCAGGGATACGAAAGTGATTTCATTGGGAGATAACCTTCTATCTAGCATCACATGAAACAGCTCAAGAGCCTTTGTTGCTTTCCCGTGATACCCGTACGCAGCAATCATGGCGCTCCACGAAATAACATTTCTCTCCTTCATGGAATCAAACATTTCTCTCGCAGCATCAATGTTTCCACACTTTGCATGCATATCAATCAGAGCTGTTCCCAGAATCACACCAAGAGGAAAATTCATCAAGCGGATATAATCATCAAGGATCACCGCCTTGTGCAAAGCCCCGAGCTTAGCACAAGCGTTAACAATGGTGACGATGGCAGCTCTATCAGGAACAATTCCTTCATTCCTCAACCGTTCAAATAAGACCCACGATTCATCAGGCCTTCCTGAATCCGCATACGCACCAATCATCACGGTCCATGTCACAAGATCTCTCTTAGGCATTTCATCGAACAGTTTACATGCATCATCGATCATACCACATTTCGCATACATATCCACGAGCGCTGCACAAACATAACAGTCCGAATCCATACCAGACTTCAACGCTACTTCGTGAATCAATCTACCGACGAAAACATCTTCCTTCTCTCTGCACGCCCTAATCACTATTGGCAATGTGTAATTATCAAGATTCAAACTTGAACGAACAATCTGTCTAAAAACTCGCAAACAGTTGAAGAAATCGCCAGTTTTCGCAAACCCACCAACCATCACGCTCCAAGACACAGAATCCTTAACGCTCACTTCTTCGAACAATGCCTCTGCATCAGCTATCGCTCTGAACTGCGCGTAAATGTAAAGCAGCTTGTTTGCGACGGGGAGCTCCTGTAAAAAGCCATTGACGATCACTTGGGCATGGATTTTTCCAACATCAATGACGTTTTTGCAGCCAAGAATCGCGGAGATGTAATCCGCAGTTTCTCGAGAAGATTCGGAGAAGCTCCGGCAATCAGTGAGAGAAACCGAGGAGGATTGTTCGTGGAAATCATCGGAAACAACTGTATAAGCGGCTGAACAGTTGGAAAATCGCACCTTGTTAATGGTGGTGTTGCTCGAGAACAGAAGAAATCTACCTCTGAGATTCCTCAACATGATCGATCAAGGAGAACTTTTATTCTTCTGATATATTTGAAATTCTACTACTAGTAAGTAGTAATGTTACACTAATACATTACACTAATACATTACATACATAGATATTGCGTAATATGTAGGAGTTAGGACAGATCAAACATTTGTATTCTGTGCTACATAAGAAAAGGGTATAAAACCTTTTGATAGGTTTTTTTAAATGTTGATAGAAATCCACAAAAAATACTGAAGTTTGCGGAAACTGAGACAATAATTTGAGAATTGGCATAGAACAGTGATTCCGATGTGATAATTCAAAATTCTATCCTTTCTCTGGTGACTCCGACGTACGGAGGTTGGCGGTGTAATATTGACGGATCTTGGAAGGAGACATATAGTTTCTCCGGTTTAGGTTGACACTGCTTCCAAGAAGGTGCCGAAGGGATTATAATGGGAGCCAGTAATCTACGAAAAAGCCTTTCCCCCCTACATGCAGAACTAGAAGCACTCATCTGGACTATGCATTGTTTGATTGCAAACCAGAAGACAGAAATTGCTTTTGCAACAGATTGTTCCGATTTGGTGAAGATGGTGTCTACACCCGAGGATTGGCCGGCCTTTGCATTACATTTGGAGGAATTCGAGAAGAGCAAGAAGGTGTTTTCTTATTTCTCAATCACACTCATTCCGCGCGTAAACAACACAACGGCGGACAAGTTAGCAAGAAGTGTTCGCGTCTACCCAGTGGATATTACTTTCGTAAACTCGGTACCCCTGGTTTGGACCTCCGAACCGCTCTAGGTATCTAGACTGTCGACAAACAAAAAGAAAAATGGGTATTTGTTTACTAATATACAAAATTATTAAAACAATATTGTAACCAAAACATTAATTATAGATGTAAAAAAAAACCAAAACATTAATTATTTACTTCATCTATTTAACAATTTTTTTTTCAAGATATATATTTACTTCGTCATAAATTTTCTATCTAAATTTATGTTTTATATATTTTCACGGATGATCTAATTTTGTTTTCCATTTTTCGTCTTTTTTTTACGGATTATAAAATATTAAATTACATACGGTACTTATCTAGTATATACTCCCTCCGTTCCATTAAGATGGAAGTTTAAGGTTTTGCACACATTTTAAGAGCAAAGTTACAATACCAAATATAACCTCATTAAAATGTTGTAATTTCAAAATAGTTTTAATTTTTCTATGTAATTATTTTTAATTAATACGGGTAAAATAGGTAAATTAGCTAATTTCTTATATTGAAAACATAAAATTTATATCTTTGTGAAACAAATAAAAAAATTCAAAATTTCCATCTTAATGAAACGAAGGAAGTATATAGCAAACACAATCCAACTAATAGTCAAGGAGCCATTAACATTTATTTAATCCAATTTTCAACGGGTATCTTTACCAAAAGTCTTGAATTTGCTCGTTTGGATTATTTACTATCCAAGTTAAGCCTTCATAATCTACATTATTATTGTGACAGGGAAAAAAATATCTACATGGTGTTTAGGATTTATGTAATTAGCTTATACGATCAATATTAAGAGTTGGAGGTAGTATACAAATTTACCTTCACCAAAGAAGTCAAATTAACAAGGGATAACAATGTGACCGTGAAATACAATATATATAGGGGGGTTTATTGGTTCTTGCATTTTAATGGATTTAGAAATCCAAACCAAATCAAGTGTTATTAGTTCTATAATTTTGAAATCTATATTCAAATCTTGTGTTATTGGTTCTCTGATTTTAAAATCCATATTAAAATCAAGTGTTATTCAATAGTAATGATTTTCATAAGGATTTGATTTTAATTTGGATTTGAATGGATTTAGAAGTGTTTTTAAGAGTAAAATACAAAAGAGCAAATATCGAGTGAAACCTTGTTATTTGGTTGGATTTGGATTTACAAGTATTTTTTTTTTCAAGATGAAACTACTACGTAGAATTAAAAATAGAAAAACACCTATCAGTTTTTGAATGATTAGATCATCAACATTGTTAAGATGATTAGTTCTCCGTCTTTTTCTTAAAAGGAGTTTTTCCAAAGTATTATTTGAACCGCTGCAAAAAAAAAGATGATTGTGTTTCATAATTTTCCTCGACATTCATGGAAAACTCTTCACCAGAATTTGTTTGCTCCTTTTCTGTTTCCATAAATCCACATGTTCGAACATCAGTAGTATCTCCCAATCCAATCGCACTCCTACCCGACGGTACATTCTTTTCAAATATCACTTTGAGATCATCAAACTCTTCAAAAGTTTCGTCACAAAATTTTTTATAGTTTGGATATGCCCCTAAAATACGATAAAAAAAAAAACCAACATAACGAAAAATCTATGCATATATCAAAGAAGCCGTAAATCGTTTAAAAAAAATTACCTTTATGTAGTCAGCCCACACATCATCTACTCCACGAAATGAAAAGAGTTATTTAACCATCGACATGCCTCATTGAGAAACGTTGTTGAAAGAATCTTTGGTGTCTTCAAATTTTGATTCCTAATTTTTAAGTCTGCTCCTCTTTTTCCTTATAAGACACAGACAAAAATTATACTTGCATGTGCTGATTTACATAACTTTTTTCGAAAGTACTGTCGAACAGATAATTTTCCTGAAGAAACAAAGTCTGATGAAGAAGAAGAATAAGATCTTGAAGAAGTTTAATAACAATGATAAAGAAATTCTTGGAACCCAAGATCAAAAAAGAAAGCATGTCAATCAATTGAGAGCAATAATTGTAACAAATATGTAGACATATTCTATACTTTAGGAGAATACTAGATGATTAGTGAAAGAAAAAGATCGAAATTTTTTTTTGGTTTGTTTTTATTTTATTTTCTTATAATACTAAAATTCTTGTAAATCTATTTGGTTGATTTACAATAATCCATTTATTAGATTTTGAAATCCAATTATTTAACTTTGAAATTCACTTCTCTGATTTTAAAATCAATAGATTCATTAAGATTTTTAAATCTGAGAAATCCATTAAAATGCAAAAACCAATAACCCCATAACAATTTGCTTCCTATTATCTAACGGGATAAGAATAAACGAAACGGACCGGTCCATTTTGACGTACTTAGGCAGTGTGGTTTTACAGAAATCCAATTAATTGAGCTAAAATATAGGTTAGGTATTACGGACTAAAGTGAGCAATGACCGAAATGTGCCAAAACAAAAAAAATACCGAAAATGTAAATTCCAAATTGCAAAATAATTATTAATCTGAATTGATAAACCGGTAAATAACTAAACCGGAATCGAGAAAAAGGTACGTCACTGTATCTTCCCCATCGGTGGCGGGCGATGGAAAGGGTCCGGTGGCGGCGGCGGGGTTAGGTAAGGCGATAGAGGAGCTGATTCCGAGTGGGAAAGGGAATAAACCGTTCTGGGCGCGTGGGATGGACGTGCTGGGTTACTCGATGAACGCATTCCGGTTCTCGAATCTGAATTTCGTGGACGCGGAGGATTCGAACCGGAGGTCGCAGGTGGTGAGGCTGAAAGATGAGACTCTCAAACTTGTGGCTGTAAGTCTCTCTCTTTATTTATTTGGTGCTTACTATTATTTGTGGCTGTAAATCTCTGCGTATTCATCGAAGAATCTACCGCAAAACCAAGCAGAGAAATACGCCATGGTCACTCTTTCTGACTGTCGTTCCACTCTTGAACCTCCTCTTACTCCTAATGACTTTGGTAAGCCCTCATTTTTGGGACTGTACAATACCAAACTTATAATATTTATGATGAGGTAATATTTTGTTTTGTGTGTGTTTCAGGTTTCTACCACTCAGGGATCCTTCACACACACGACATAACCGGAGAGGAAAAGCTCTGGGACTTGGCCAAGAGATGCTACGACTCCTTCACATCCGCAAAGAACTCCAACAAGCACTTCACGGACATGTCGGATCTCAATTTCTTAATGTGCAAGGCCATAGAGAATCCTAACCTCACGCCTTCCTCCTCTCTAAGAACCGCTTTCATCTCCATTTTTGAAGACCCCGTGACAGACGAGTATACGGAACCTGCATTGGTTTCGGTCGGGGTGCAGGATTACATCGGCTGTGCATCTATCCATGGGGTTGGACCATCCGTTGTGGTTTTCGATTCGCTTAGGGACGGTAAATTGGACTGTGCGTTTGTGTATCCTTCGCCGTTGCATTCGAGAGACCAAATGGATGGGCTGATCCAACATATGAAAGCTATTCTTTTGGAAGGATCAGCTTCTTCCTTTTAATCTGTGTCTTTCACAATTCCAAAACTCTATCAAGAGAAATAAATTTACTTCGTATCCCTCCTCATAATATAAGTCTTTGCAAACACATGCAAATTGTTCCAAAATAATATATCCTTGAAGAAACTACATTCAGATGAATATATTCAGATGTTAAAAATAGATTTTTTTTTGTTTTAATCAGAAAAATAAGGTGAAACTGATGAGAAAACATGGAAAAAGTTGCACTAATTTATTTTAGTGGAATCAACGAATATGGCGGATGATTGTTTAAGAAGAGAGCTTAAAAAAAGGCAAGATCCCATAGTAACACAACAAACTCCAAACTATTTTTAGAGCACAAAAGTTTTGCCACAAAATCCAAACTTTAATTACTTGCCTCGTTTGCTAGCTATCGTCATTTTGTGTTTTGTGTGTTGAAAGCATTCTTTTAAGATCAAACAAAAAAAAAAGGTTTCAAGTGTGAAAATGGCAACGTATGGGACGGATACAACAGCTTTTCCAGAAGGCGACGCAGAAGCTGAATTAAATCCTTGCCAGAACAAGAGTTTCGAAGTAGATCCTGTTTCTTCAGAGATCGCTTCTGATAAGGTATTATCTTTTCTAGGTTTACGTATATATACATATAGGATCAAACCTCGTAATATGATTTAAGAGTTTCGAATTTGTGTGACTTAACAAAACTATGAGATATATTACATCGATATATATAATTAAGCACATTAATTTTGCCATATTTTTGACGAATCTTAATCTTCCAAACATTATGGCTGACTCGGTTTACGAGAAAAGATTGTTAGAAATCTAATATTTGAAATAAGATGAAATTTAAAATAATACGTAAATGAAATGATGAGTTGATCCACTCTTTACGTATTATTTTTGGTTAGAAACGTAAAAGTAGTCAAGTACACGAACTTTGAAAAACATAATCGATCTGATCTGAAAAAACAAACTTACCAACGTTGTGTTGGGCAAGTGGTAAAAAAGTATAAGTATGTGTCCGTCCATCCTGACACACGTTGGAAGATACTATTTACATTGTTTGGGTTTCCGGCAAATAGGTGAAAAAACACCTTTCAAAAAAAGGTCTATGGTTTTTTTTTGAAACAAAAATAATTCTCACTTTTTCTTGTACCCAAATCGATACGTGAGTTTGTATTTATATTTTTGTGTTGATGTTTTGGGGTTTAAAATTTGGAAAGGTACAACAAAACTTGGAAAGGAAGGAAACCGCAAAAGCAAAGAGCGACGCAGCACAAACGCTGAAAAAGACGATCATAATATCAGCGGTGATCGTGGCCGTAGCGGGAGCCGCCTTCGCTATCACCAAAAAATTGAAAGAGAAATGAGATTTTATTACACACAACTTCATTCTCAATTTTCCTCTTTAATTATGTAACTTCTATTTTTTTCACCAAATTAAGACAAATATATAACTATATTTACCTTTTGTGATATGTAATTTTCAAATTAAATAATGCAATCGAATATTAATGATCTAGCTTCTTTGAAACGATCACAAAACCATGTTTTGGGTACTGCGTTTAATGAATGTTAGCATGTTTAAAAAAAATTAGAAATCATGATTTAATCATCTTTTTTTGTTTAACTTCTAATTTTATTAAGATGAACAAATGTAATCGGCATGTAAAGCATTAGTTATTACATGAGGTACAAACGGATGCAAAACATATGTAAAATTCTCTGGGATCTCTGCTTTTGATAATATTATCCGCCACCATGTTTCCATTTCTTGAAATCCATTCAAATCTTATTTCCTCAAACCTTGTGCACCAATCCCACACTTCCTGGATCCAATTATAGACTCTAAAGTTTAGTGTCACCTTGTTGAGTAGATTAATTAGAGCTTTGCAATCTCCTTCAAAGATTACTCGTTTAAAGCCTCGTACCCAACAACTTTCCATAACCATTATCAAAGCCTGAAATTCACATTCCAAAACATTATTAGGAGCTCGATGTTTCGCTTGACCCGCTCCTATAAAGACACCCATATCATCTCGTATCAACCATCCTGCTTTCGTATTTCTTCTAGTTGGAATAAACGATCCATCATAATTACATTTGAACCATCCAACAGTAGGTCTTCTCCATGTGTTGATCTGTCTCATCTTTAAAATGTGTTAAAAACCTAAATACAAACACCATACCAACATAATAATCTTTGTGTTTTGTGAATTGTGAAATCAATTGTCAAGCCCAATGGGTATAATACATATATAGGCCCATATTCCATTAAAACATTTTTGGCGCCATCTGAAGCTTTTAACTCCCGCCCAAATTTCTCTCCATAAGCCAAATAACCTCAGAGGTCAAAGACCAAATCATTAGCAATTTTCGACGAGCGATTGATCCATCTTCTCAAATCAGGTAAATTTTCTCAAAACAGATTATAAGTAGAAATCTCTTTCCTTCGATTGAATTTAATCAGAGATTCTCAAATCAATTTTCCCACTTTTTCGATTGATAAAATTGTTATTTATTTGTTGTTCCTTTTCCGATTTCATCCTCTGATTATTTATTGAATATGAAAACTAATTTCAATGGCTAACTCAAATCTTTTTGACGTAGATTCAAATGGATACTTCAAGTCCTTCAGCTTTTGTGAACGGAGCTCTCTTGAGGCGATACATTGGCCAGAAAGTCAGAACCGTGGTTCAAGTGATCGGTTCCGACATGGGATCTGTGGTCGGAAAATCTACTGATGATCTTCAGATCTTTGTTAGGGGATCGCCTCCCACTTCTCCTACTACTTTCCTCGAGGTCATTGGAATTGCAGAGAGTGAAAACTCCATTCGAGCTGAGACATGGACCAATTTTGGGAACAGCTTTGGTAATTCACTGATTCCTTTCAAAAATTTTTTTTTTTTGAGTTGATAAAGTTTGCTGAAATGTTTCAATGAAAACTCAATTGCTAGAATCATGAAAAAAAAAATATATTCAGTTTTTGGGGGCTTTACATCTCTGGATTGTTCTATGAAGAAGATTATTATTTCAGAAAATGCTTCGAATTTCATTTTAATGTCTTGAGATTTGCTTGTTTTGTTCTTGTAGATCCGCTCAACTACAACGAGCTATGTAAGCTAGCAAATGGGGAATTCAAGCACTTGTTCATCTAATGATGATGATCATTTGAAGCGATTCTATTAAAAACTTTCTGTAGATGTTTATGATATGCATTATGTATTTGATCTCCCTCCACTTTCTGCTAGAAAGATCTATGTTGCTTGTCTATTTTAAGAATTTCTGTAGTCTATTCTAACTAAGCTTCATTTTGCTGTTTTTTTTTTATTATAAATTACAATGAAATTTCTTGACAGGCCGTACATAATTTAATATGAATTAGGTAAAAAGAACTTACTGTTTATTTCTCTTAATCCTTCTGTTGAGAAGAAAAGTTTCTACCACCATAAAAATGGTGTTGCCGGTTATGTAATCTCTTTGTGAAAACTAACAAGCAAATTTTTGGGGAATCGAATACAAGTCTCAGTTCTGCTTTAAGGCTTTTGTATGCAACCAAAATCCTGATGTAAGCCAGCGTTGTGACTGTTGCAGCGAAGAGGGTCTTCTTGAGGTTGTCAAAGAGTACCATAGTAAATTTCCCGCGGGCTGCTTTGAGTATACTAAACCAGTAGAACTGTCGGACAAATTTCTCAGTTTCTGTTTCTGGCACATTATTGTGAAGACGTTGAGTTCGATAGGCCTCAATCAGAATTGGTGGCTGGTCAACCTCTTTGAGCTTAAATTGTGCCTCCAGATCAGACATGTTCTCAATGCGGCCACACAGGAAACAATAAATGTAGGACTGGGCAAAATACCCGGACCCAAAAAACTGAACCGGAACCGACCCGAATAAAACGAACCGAAAGCGAATCGAAACCTATAAAAATATTTGATGGGTCCAAAACCCTTCTACCTGAAAGACCCAGAACCGAACCGAGAACCGATTGGATACCCGAGAACCGAATCCGGATATATTTCCTTTAGTTTTTTCGGGTTTTCGGGTATATTTTTCGGTTTTTCGGGTATATTTTCGGGTTTTCGGATTTTCAAATATATTTTCGAATTTTCGGATCCCAAATAAATGTCATCCTTCAAGACAGAAACTGACCAAAGACCACCAGAAACCGTTGTTATGATATAAACAGAGAGAATAAACTCTTGGAATATCACAACTTGCTTTTTGACTTGAAAACATTTTATAGTATTTGATATCAAGAGATAGTGCTTCACCATCAAGCCAATATGGCTACAAAACAATCTTTAGAATCAAAGTATTGGGGACATAAATAAGCATTGCTGAAGATATCTTTAGAGTAAAAGTATTGGCAAAAGAAACAAGCATTGCAGAAGAATACTTTTATGTATCTTTTATTTTATTATTAGATTATTTGCCTTTGTTGTTTCCATTTCGACAGTTAGATATTTCCATATTCGTTTTGAATGTTATTCCCATGAATCTTTTATTTTATTATTAGATTATTTGCCTTTGTTGTTTCCATTTCCATAGTTAGATCTTTCCATATTCGTTTTGAAGGTTATTCCCATGAATGTTAATAATCTAATAATAAAATAAAGGATTCATGAGAATAACATTCAAAATGAATATGGAAAGATCTAACTATGGAAATAGAAACAACAAAAGTTAATAAATCTAATAATATATGCAAAAGAGATCTAACTATGAAAATAAACTGATATATGCGAATCAAACTTGCAAAATTAAAGGAAATCATAGAGATCTAAATATGGAAACAACAAAGAAAATCATCTAATATGCGATAGGGATCTAACTATGGAAACAACAAGGATATATAATCCGAATCAACCTCGCAAAATTAAAGTAAATCATACTATGGAAACAACAAGCATAAAGAGATTCTGCAAAATTAACCTTGCGATCCATGGGGGGAATGATTGAATGTGCAAAACGGATGCTGAAAATTTTGGAAATGAAGAACAAATGAGAGATTCTGCGAAAATGAGGAAATAAGGAGAAGATGAGAAGGTTATTTTATAGTAGAGTTTCTCTAAGTCCAAAAAGAAGCCTATACTTACTATCTCAGTGGGCTTGCTCAAATAGGTATGTATTCTTTCACAATTATAACACGCTGACTAATTCAAGCTTACTGTCACTGAGAAAACAAATGGTGAAAATCAAGTAATGTCTCAGATCACCATTACATATAAAATCATTTAAATCAACCCAATAGGACGATGGTATGATTGGGATCACTTGTCATCTCCAAAGAACCTGAGATGACATCAATCATAAGCAGAACAATGATCCCAACAAAGTATGCCAATATGGAAGCTTTCCCTATTACACAATCGAGACACTTGAATTATTCTGATCTCAAATCCTGAAAACTTATATGGGCCAAAAAGAATGAGAGTGTCTAGGTTCATAGAGTATGGTTGTTCTAAAAATCATGATTTTGTCGAAAAGTACAAAAATAGTGCGTTTGTCACTCAAATTTCAACCCTTTTAATACATGTATATCGTTGATAAAAAAAACTATATAGAAATTCTAAAAACAATTATGTTTTCTCCTGTAAAATCATTCTCCAAATTCACATAATCGAGTTTTTTAGCTAATATTCTCTTTGTAAGTATGATAGCCAATTTACGCAACTTCTTTTGTGATATTAATTTTTCTAATTAATGTAACTTCTTAAACAAATATGCCAAATCTAATATTAAATTAAGCATATAAGCTTAATTTTGAAAAAGGTGTCCTAATTTCTAGTTATTTTGTGGCCACCTAGTCCGTTTGTTTAACATTGTTTTTACATAATTATTTGGTTATATAATATGAAGTCATAATTGGTGGCTTCACTTTAATGAATAAACGTTGTAAGAATCTTTGGTTTCGTTGCACAATGAACATGGATTTTATATTCCATGCCAACACAAATAAATAATATATAATGTGAGCAGGAACCTTTTGAGGTGAAGAAAGATTGAAACTTTGATGTATTTATTAAACTTTCTCACTTACATTTGCGATGACCATTGAAAAAGAGGAAGAAGTGGATTGCAAGTTTTTAATTTGTCGGTGGTTGGACTACAAAACTATCTTACCCTTTTATCTGTTTACCATAAATCAAAGACATAAACTAATTAAATTGGCATGTGAGAAATGTATTTTTTTCGTTTTTTTTAATGGATGTGTGAGACCATTTTTTGATGTTTATAAAACTGAATCGAATTGATGCGTTTGGGTGGACTAACCGGAAACATATCCAAATTTAGTCAGGCTACGTACAAAAGCAATTAATATCGATGACTTAATCAACTCGTAATAAACTTATTCCGTATATACAACTTTACTTATCTTAGGAGTAGTTTTTAGTTCAATGACTCTATTTCTATGAGATCGTGTCGGTCATGCCATGGTGGACTTATATATGTTATGCCGACTCTGAGTATTTCTACGAGATCGTCGGTCGATTTTCAAAATTCTAGTGTCGGTTTTTTTGCATTTTACTTTTGTTGGTTGGTTCTTAGAATTTGTAAAATTAGTACATAAATCAACTAAGTTTGCATAAGGTCATTTGGTCTAGTGGTATGATTCTCGCTTAGGGTGCGAGAGGTCCCGAGTTCAATTCTCGGAATGCCCCCTTTTTAATGTCGTTTCCCGTCCCAGAAAACGACAGGTAGTCTACCAGTTCCGCCTCGGCTCTTCCTCCGTCGCACAGATACAGTGTTCACCTTCATAGCCATTGCTGTTTCAATTTTTGCAGAGTTTGTCTGCTTTTTTTGGGGGATTTTTCTTTTGTTGGTTGATTCTGAGAACAACAAAAAATTAGCCTCGACGTACATACGTACGGTTCATAATAGCTTCGACATCAAAAAGACTATAAGAAATCGAAGCTACAAGGGCTTCTCTTATTGTAAATCTTCTTTTTTCATTTGGCTTTCTAATATTTATTTTTGTCGAGCAATAATTATAACATTCAAAACAAAACTTAAACAAATCCTTTCAGAACCATGATACATATCTCGGTTTATCATTATGACCTACATATATTATCGTTTAACGTATTTTTTTTTCAAACTCAGTCACGTGAACTAAAATGAAAAACTAATGAAATCTTGGCTTTAACAGCAATAATCAAACTGAAAAAAAATCATAGAAAAATAGTTAATTACTTGTTGTCATTAATAGATTAGATTTAGAGTAATACCCTAAAATACCACATTTTCAAGTTTTTGTTTCAAACTTACCACTATTAGCTTAAAATTTCCAAAAATAGCATAAATCAATACACACCAACAAAAAATTACGATGTTTCACGCGTGTTCGGATGAAGAAAACATATCAGTTTTTAGGCCTCATTAATAATAGCAAAAAAACATAAAAATGCGGTGAGCGTGGATCGAACACGCGACCTTCAGATCTTCAGTCTGACGCTCTCCCAACTGAGCTATCCCCGCTTTGTTGGTAATAAAGTAACATTTAATATATATATTGATGATAATCTACATTCGTTTGGGTTAGTGCCTATTTCAAGATCATCGTTTTGATGTGCTATCGCTCATACGTTCAATTTAACCCTCTGAACTTGTATATTTTCGGAACCCAATTTTTGTTTAATGTGTTGGATATTTTGCAGGTAATTGCTAAGAAGAAGTATTGCAAAACCGATCTTCATGCGATCCAAGAAAAGAAGTAAAATTTTATCCCGATTTATATTTCATAATAATCTCTTCATCATCGTATATTCCATGTGTTGACTTTTATATGATATAGTTTCAAATTGTTCATGAGAACGAACAGTCTTGGCAAAAGATGATATTGAATTGTCTTTCATGTTAGGTTTCTGGCTCCACGAGATATTTCGTGCTAGGTTTTCTAGGCAATGTCTATTGTTTTTATTTGTCTCGCTCTGCAGCTGCTCTAATGGACTCAGTCCACGAATCTTACAAAGACGACGAAGATGGATTCGTTTACCTTCGGTTGAACCAAACGATGCTAGTCCATATACAATATTTTAACATAAGCTTTGTTACATCAAAAGACGACTCTCTTGGTTTGTACTTTATATCAAGGCAAGAATGTAAATCATGGATCTTAATATATTTAATTGTATTACATAATTTACCTTGCGATATGCTTTGTTTAGCTGCTGTTGAAATGTAGGTCGAACACGCTGTGGACAAGGTGGCTGTTGACGCAATGATGATAACCATGATCGCTTAGCTTTAGGCATATCTGTAAACAAAGATAGTCATATGATCAGAATTAAAATAACAGGGTATATAGACAAATGAAAAAACAAACAAACCAATTGGAAAAGCAAAACCAATAGCAAAAATCAGAGTTAAGAAAACTCAAAGTTTTCTCCAACCAAAGTAAAACAAAAAACTAAAAGAAACTGAAGATTGTTCAGCAATGTAGCTAATGCTATCAAAATGTTAGAAAAAAACAGAAGAAGTAACAATTTCAAACTCTACAATTAGGTTCTTGATTGTGTTGGGTGACTATATTTTAGGTTTTGTGGTTTCATTACGGAGAGATTTAAAACACTATTTTAGGTTTTACAATTTTTCGCACATATTAAGAAAAATCATCATATATAAAAAGAGACTCATCTCTATTAATCTAGAGTGTCGACATCAGCCAAAGAAAAAAAAAACACTTGTGGCTATAACAATGGACTTTTGGGTTGGAAATGCGTTTGCTCGGCATTTGCGTGAATTGGTACTCGAGGTTCTCTCTCAGCATGGGATCTTCTTATTTCTGAGTAGTACACAATTGAGACTTTGAAACTCAAGCTTATGATTCTTGTAGATATCCCTACTCCGGCTCCTACCAAGTCTATTTAGAACAGAGAATGCTTATGTATTTGATCCCTTTCCGCTTTTTGCTAGAAAGATCTGCGTTACTTGACTATTTAAGAAATGTGGACTATATTCCAGCTTAAGCTTCAACTGCTGTTTTTATACAGATTTGTTCAAAATGAATTACAAAACAAAAGCACATTTTTTCTTCTGACAACACCTCTCGACCGTTTGGATTGGCTGTTAATCTTTAATTGTTCCAATTTCTTGCTCTGGAATTGATTATTATTGTTGCTTTACCTTCACCCTAATTCATTCAATTTGAATGGATTGTTTGAGCTAATTTATTTCGATAAATACTGTGAAAACGACATTTTCAGACAAAAAATATCTGGACAGTTTACACAGAACTTAATATGAAATAGCTCAGTCCTGCTTCAAGGCTTTTGTAATGAAGGATTTGGTAACCAAAATCCCGATGTAAGCCAGCGTTGTGACTGTAATACCTGCGACAAGGACTGCATTGTCGTATGCTGAGTGCTGGACCGTGTACACATGCACCCTTATAGTGTCCCAGTTGCTCTCCGTCCAGACCGGATCAACCATCCCCATAGAATCCGATGTGTTTTGTGGCAGAATCTTCCAAGCTCCATCGTCATACTTCAATCGGGTTGAATATGCTGGAACATACCTGCCACAACACAGGACAGACAACAAATTTGTTAGGCCATAGAGAACCCAGAAAGGATCTCCCAAACCATGTAAGCCTCCAAACCAGTACCAAAATACTCAGACACTTCCACATCTGATGTGGCACAACTTGAGCATCCAAACCAAAATGCCAGTTCCAAGCGAAAAGAGTTTTTTACCTGGTTGTGGAGACAACGCATGTTCCCTCCTTGTTGCTCTCTGCTTTGATGCACACTTCCTCGGTTTTGCTACAGACTCCTTTTGAACAAACCAAAGTTGCATTTCCCTTTTGGACAGATGTTTTATCAGCCAGAAAGTTCCATAGGAATCTAGAAACATCACCGACGTAACCAAGGTAAGGTTTGGAGGAAGGTTCTCCGAGGATGACTCCAGCATAGTTGCCTGGGCAAGTGTTTGATGGTGAAATATAATCTTTCACCAAGTTGCATGATAATCCCGGTTCACAAGATAAAAGACAGGCTAGAAGCTCTTCGACGAAAGAAGCATTGACATTGATAGATCCCAGAGCTGAGTTGCTTGTATCTTTGCTGTCACTTGCAAGGATGTAAAGCGTACGGGCCACAACAGAAGCAGCAGCTACTACAGATGAGGAATTGATATTTGCTGCAATACAAATACCAGAAAGGAATCAGAAAAGTGCAAAATGGGTTTCGAGCGAAGAGAAGAGAAAGACAGGCTGTGACTCTTCTTACACAAATCATCGAGGTGACTATGGTAGAACTTATTCACAAACTTGGTATCAAAGTCTTCAAGAACAACAGCTGAAGTCTGAGGATTCTGCAACAATGAAATATGATGTTATACCTTTTTCACTTTAGGTCATCTGATTCAGAAATACATAACATTAAGCAATAAGTATACTTTTTCCTGTCATATTCATGAGTTTTGCAACAAATTTAAATGAGATCAAAATATCCATGCTCATACATCAACTGAAAGTGAATTATATTTGAGGTTACTTTCTCTTTCAAACTCCGAATACAACAAATCTGAATTGTCTTTCATATATATATATACCTTTTTCATGAATGCCATCAAGGATGAAGGAGGTATTCCCGGGTTTGTAGTATCAGCTGAAAGAATCTTGATGTTCTTCGATGCAAGTGAATCCTGAGCTATCTTTAAAGCATCCAGTGTCATGTTTGTAACAGAAGAAACCTAAAGCAGAACACCAAAAAGTGGAGGTTAAGACGCCTACAGCAGATTCGCATGATCTAGTGAATTACGTAAGAGTTTTAGAGTATCAGGAATTTCTCACCCTAGTTTTATGAGCAAAGAAGGTATTCATCTCTCCACTCAAACCTTTTCCAACGGATCCTACTTCAAGCACCTGTTAAATAATAGAAGACAGCCATTTGAATCCGGATTTTTAGATTTAGAGAACTGTGAAGCCTTAATATCACAAGGAACACTAATTAAGCAATAAATTTGCTTTCTGTGCTACGAAGTAACAAATACGTTGCAGCAACGATAAAACACATGCAACTTTTTCCACAAAGGATTTCATGCATAAGACTAGCTATCTCTACCAACTTTGTCGGATCAAAACAACAAATGTTACCATTTCAATGGGAGTATCGCTAAGGCCTGCAACAGCATCTGAATGCAGATCTAGTTCTTGTATGAACCTCCTGCTGCCAAGGTAACCCCACGTCTCTCCGGTCAGAACCAAGAATACAAGCTGCATTCATTTAGGATACACGCGTAAAGCTATAAGAGCCAAAACACAGCAAAGTGCAAGATACCACTGGTATTAAAGCTTGCTAACAACAAAAGCATGAAATATAACAAAATCACATGCCACACTGATGTGTTCTAGAAACTCAATATATTTGCCAATTATATTTATTCATTGGCACCTGCTTTTTGAGATTACTAAAACCATCAACTCGAGAAAGAGCATCAACTGCTCCCAAAAGAGCTACCAGTCCCTGAAAGTTAAAGAAGTCACTGAGCATTGAATCGGAAAAGAAGAGTAAGTACACATATTCTAGGTCAACCCGAAGAAGTAAATAGCAAGATCTCACAGATATGGGTGAATCTGCACCAAAGCTCTTATCACGGAAAAATGATGCAGAATCCATGGAGGCCACAGTTAGCAAAATTGGCTTGCGATTGTTGGAAGATGAAACATTGATTGGTGGAAGTGAGGACCAAACACTGTCCTTCATAACAAAGATATTAGAAAACCAAACCCACTCTATGAAAAGTTATCATATGTTTTAAATTCAGGCAGTACTTAAGAGCATTTAAACCTCCTATAATGTTACCTATATCCACCCAATGGGAGGCAAGTTCCTTCCTGTAAACAAGCCTTCGAATTGTGTGTACCAGCTTTAGTAGTCTAATCCATATAAAAAAAAAACGGGTCAAAATATCAGTCACGGTGAAGATTCATAAAGATGTTTAACATTTTAGTGAGCTAGATTGCTAAAGCCAAATACCTCCATAACCATATTGAATTCAGCCACGTCACTGGTATAAGTTTTATGCTTCATCTCTTTCTTGGAAAGGATCTGCACAAATATATTAGCATGCTTATAAAGTAAATCTATCCAGATAACTTGACAGCCACACACATTTGGAATGCTACCACCAACACACACAAAATACATAAATCTAGCTTCTTGACAGAACCTCATCTAGTAATAACAACATATTATCTACTGGCGCAATTGACCAGCCGTTTAAACACCTTAGTTTAGTCTTTCCAACAATCTCTAAGACTACAGGTTTTCAAAGGTAATGAATTTGCCACTACCGCAAAACAAATGGAAAGGCAGTGGTTGATCCCAATTGCAGGCTCAGAAAAAATCAACGAATTCACACTTCAAAAGCTACAAACTCAGCTTCACCCCCAGATGGATAAGACAAACATTCAAGGACCAAATTTGTATTCCTATTTATAAAGCTGTAATCAATGTTTAGCAAAATTTCTGCAACCTAATATAGTCTAAAGTAAGAGTAATCATTTCACATGACATTGAGAGGCAGGTCTCATGCAAGATTTTTCCATCAAGGAATACTGCTAACTGCTAAGTGACCAACAGCCATAATGCCACTCTAAGCCTTTAGTTATTTTCCTCATGTTTCTCAGACGGCACCACGAAATAGAAACATTTAAATTTTCCAAAAGAATGCAAGTTTGAAGGATTGATTACCTCCTGCACAGCTGATATGCCACTTTCTGACAATAAGTACACAGGAAAATTATAAGCTTTCCACATAATGCTTGATGCCTGAAAATAAGACGTATCATTTACTTTAAAATGGTAAATGGCTAGAGACCCATCGCGTGCGACTACTCATAAAAATTAAAATCACTTTCTTCTCCATGGAAAAAGAACAAGAGGCACTATCATTTTATTAAGGTAGATAATATGCGACTGTTTTATGAACTTCTTTGTAAGTGATACTCTGAGCACATACATTCATTCCGTTTTTAAAATATAAACCAAAAATAAATCACAAGATAAGCATTAATGGTGTGTGAGCATGTCGCTAATTATTTCCAGAAAGAAATAGCATAAAACTCGGAAATGCTTGACAACAGATTTGGTGAAAACTTGTTAAGATAATTTCCAACCCACATACATACATCACAAGAAGAAGTAAATCCAAAGATTCAGACAGAGTTTATGAAACTATACAGCTGGATTCCATTTGTACTCAATGTTTTTGTATGGTGAAAACTGCGCTTGAGGAAACATTTTATCAGGGGAAAGACCTACAAGAAAGAAGAAAGAAACACTAACGCCCTGAACATAGATAAGCAAACAGCCATTCAAGTTGACAGAGTCGTAAAATATGCGGATTGACATAGTACCTTTTAACTTTTGTTGAAAGCTAGATCCTGATTCAACTAGAACGCCACCAATTTTGCTAGCAAAACCCAAATCATTTGACACCCTGAAAACGGCACAAATAAGAGTGATCATGAGTCATTTCTATTTTGACAGAGTGTAAGCAATGTAAGAAAACTAATGAAAATGCCAGAATTCAGCCAGAATGCAGGATTCTAATATAATTTGCTTAGAGATATATCCACTTTTAGTTTGTAGAATGAAAAGGAAACATAAAACTCCAAGGAGTCACAGGATTCTAGTGAATACTTAATGCACTAACAAACAAGTGACTACATTTATAGTAGCTTTGTGAAAACGGACTTCTCAACCTTATCTATAAGTTATTGTAAGGATCTAATTGAATTTCCAAAAAGGCTGAATCAGAGCATACCACTAGATACACCCTGTTTGATGTTAAGTAAACACCAAAATGAGAAGTTCACCTATTTCATGCATAGGTATACGCTGCTTAGCGTGGGGGTAAAGCACTCGTCCACAAACTAAGAGATTTATTCTAAAATCGAACAGATTGCATACAATTTTTGCAAAAAAAGACAAAGGAGCATTGCCTGCTAAAGAAATCTTCCATTTCATTAGCTGTCACCAAAATAGTGTGTGGCTGAACCAAATCTTTAACGTCTTTTAATTTTATGATTGGAGCCACCACCTTGTTCAATCCAGGGTCTGAGTATTTTATAAGCATAAAAATTAGAGCAGCTAATCAACAGATAACAATCAGTTAGTGGGGAGGCACAAATGTAAGCTTACTTGCACATCCAATCTCTCCAGAGAGATTGAGAAGCCGTACACAAGGATACCCATCAACAGCAACATACATTAGCTTCTGAAGGTCGGGCACAGATTCAATAGATGTTATCTCACCTACACAAAAGCAGGAAACAGTAACATGGTTGGATCAAACAGTGATCAGATAGAGAAGAAAATGATAACAGTGCAAAAGAGACTTTCAATGAATCAAATTACAAACAAGAGAGAATAGTGGAGATAATTCCAAGATGAACTAGAAGTAAATTGTTCTATCAAAATCAACAACAACAAAAATTCTGAAACAGCCAGTAACACATTTCAACGGACAAAACACAAATTACCTGCGAGAGAGATAGGGAGAGGAAGGAGTGAAACTAGATGAAGTGTAAAAACAATAGCAGCAATACGAGGAAGTCCCATTGACATGGATTCCGTCAGAGAGTTTCAATCAGCGGAAGCTACATGGAAATCATCGCTGCGGGTACAACCAGAAATGCGACCGATTTCATAAAGATGATACAACGTTACGAGCCCAGAATCGGAACAAGCATTTGGTATGGGAGAAAGAGTACCTGGCAAAACGAAAAGGGGAAAAGGTGGAAGAGAGAGAGAGAGAGCTCCGATCGCCGGAGATAAGAAACCTAGTTCGGAATTACGCGGTGGAAGTTTCGGAGTCAAGACTGAGACTTTTTTCCAATTGGGTTTGCTCCAAAAAAAAAAAAAAACAATTAAGTAGAATCCACTAAACAGTTTCTTATAAAGTTGTAAGAAATTTTTTATGTGATATAATGTTTATGGATTCGTTTTTTTTTTATAATTGTTTCAATTCAACATTAATTTTTTTAAAAATAATTGTTGATTTGTTGGGGTGGGCATTTCGGTTTAATTTCGAGTTCGGTTCGGGTTCGGTTGATTCGGATTGAATAAAACTCTAGCTGAACTCAACCGAAATAAGTTTGGTTCGGTTTGTGTTCGGTTTGGGTTTAATTCGGTTTGGTTTAGTTTGGTTCGGTTGTACTTTGGTTTGGTTTTAGTTCGGTTTGGTTTTAGTTCGGTTTTTAAAAAATCAACTTATAAAAACAAGAATCCTAACGAAACGTAAACAAAACGAAGTCATAAAAAAAATCAACTTATAAAAACATTTAGTTCGGTTGGGTATTAACTATGGTTTGGTTTGGGTCGGTTTGAGTTCGGTTTGGTTCGGTTCGGTTCGGTTAAAATGCCCACCCCTATTGAATTGTATGAGAAAAAAAAATATTGCTTAGGTTTCACTTTAAAAATAAGTCTTATAATATTAGAGCTTATGTAATATCTTGTTGAATTTTCAAAATGACGCTCCCGTTTCTCTCTCCAGACGATTCTAATGGCGATATTGGAAACGGTTTTCTCTTCTCTTCTCAGAGTCTTTGTCCGGCAGTTTATTTCCGTTCTCTTGCCGGTTTTTGTCCGTTGAGTAACTTCTCTAGCGGTTGTGGGAGGTTTTCTCTCCCTGGTTTCAGTCAACTGCCCAAACCGCCATGGAATTGCTACTCTATAAATTCTTCTCTTCTTCTCTCCATATCAGTTTATTTTCTACAAATCTCTACAACAATGAGTGATCATATCAGGAAAAAGATGCAGGATATTGCATTGGGCATGAACGATGCCCCGATAGCTCTCCCACAAGAAGTTTGTACCCAAGCGGCGCAAGCAAATCGACTTGCAATTGTTGGGGTTCTTCTCAATCCGAAGAGGCAGAATATGCGTGCATTGATCAATCAGATGCCTCGGCTATGGGGATTGAGTTCCGAAGTTATTGGACGAATGGTTTCTCCGACGAGATTCCAGTTTGTTTTCCAATCGGAAGAAGCGCTCAACTTGGTTCTCAGGCGAGGTCCATGGTCCTTTAGTGAGTGGATGTTGGTCACACAACGGTGGTACCCAAATTTATCAGAGGAGGAGATGAAGATGATTCCTTTTTGGATCCAGATTCGAGGGATTCCGTCGCAGTTTCTAAATCGTGAAATGGTGGATTTCATTGCTCGTACTCTTGGACCGGTGGTTGATTCCGATTTCGATGAAACATCAAATATGGTCGACTGCGTGAGGGTCAAAGTGAATTGGAATGTCGACAATCCCCTACGTTTCAAACGAAACTTCCAATTCTCTCCGGACGAAAACACGATCCTGAGTTTTCGCTTTGAAAGATTGAGGAACTTCTGTGTGAAGTGTGGTCTCCTTACTCACGAGTCAAAGGATTGTCCTCTATGCATTGATGATGCACACGCCGATCTCGATGATAACGGAGATGATAATAACGACGACGATCGACAGACAAATGTTGGTGAGTTTGTTTCTGATGATATTGCGGATAACAATCAGAATAAGACGGTTGCTGGACCATCTAAGAGGACAGTTGCTGGACAGTATTCAAGTCCGAATGATGATGATGTAAGAAGCCCATCTGTGGAAATTGACAACGATATGATGGCAGAGAAATGGCACTATGTTCACTCTCAATTGACGAAGGAGGTTTCTTCTGGGTTTGGTAAGAGGAAACGTGATGAGATTGAATCGATGTTACGCGGTTACGACAACGCACATTCTGATGTAAATACTTCCGACTTTTATGGATACCTGAATCCGATCTCTATACCAGGTATTCACTGCTCTAATGCTGATGTTTCAAATAACATGGAATTTTCCGATATGTCGCCGGGTATGGATTCGTATAGGCAACAGTTAGAAAGAGAGGAATATCAAAAACGCAGATTGGCAAAGGGGAAGTTTAGGGAAGATGAATTTCTAGATGTTTTTGATGCATATGTGAATCAGGAAGAAGTTTCTGGTTTGAGAAAGAAGAATAGAGAGTTGGTGAATGTTATGCTTGAAACACCACTAACCATTGTACCTGAGCGGAAGGACCTGGTTCCGTTCCAAGAGGGTATGTGTGAATCGACCGGTTCATGCTCTGATATCAAGTTCATATACGGAGGCGCGGGGGGTCCGGTACCCCCACAGTCAACATGAAGATCGGCTCCTGGAATTGCAGGGGTCTACAAGCTCCATTTACTAATGACAGACTGAAGGAATTGTGTAAAATGGTTTCTCCAGACTTACTTTTTTTAGTGGAGACTATGAATAAGTGTGATATTGTAAGAGATGTGTGTGTATCTTTAGGATTTGACTTTGTAATTTCAGTTCCTCCTTGTGGCAGAAGTGGAGGAATAGCTTTATTATGGAAAAAAGCTGTGTGTATTAAAAAGCTTTTCTAATATGTAAGAATGATTGATGTCTTTGTTGAATACAATGGCATGGATTTCTATTTGTCGTGTATCTATGGAGACCCAAATCAATCTAAACGACATGAACTATGGGAAAGGATTGAGAGAATGAACCAATCAAGACAAGGACCTTGGTTACTTATTGGTGATTTCAATGAAATATTATCTAATGAAGAAAAAGATGGAGGCCCTCAACGGGATGAACGAAGTTTTCAAGATTTCAGGAACATGTTTAGTTCATGTGATCTTTCGGACCTTCGATACAAAGGAAATAGATTTTCTTGGGTCGGACAACGAGGAAAACATCTAGTTAAATGTTATCTAGACAGAGTAGTGACAAATGCTGAATGGTTAGCAAAGTTTCCAGCTTCAGAAGCGGAATTTCTACGTTTATTCGGCTCCGATCATCGGCCTGTCATAACTACAGTTGCGTTTGTCGAACAAAATCCAAAAAAACAATTTCGATTTGATAAACGTCTATTACAGATAAAGGAATTCAAGGAGTATGTTGACCATGGATGGAATTCTTACAGATTACGAACTGATTGTACAATTCAAGATAGAATTAAAGAATGTCGGATTTCTATGGCTCATTGTCGGAAAGTTTCAAAATTAAACTCTGCGAAACGTATTGACAATCTACAATTTGAATTAGAGATTGCATTACTCTCCTCAGGTTTCCTTTGTAAATCGATTCCGCGTCTAAGACAACAGCTTGCTCAAGCGTATAGAGATGAAGAAACCTACTGGCAATTGAAAAGCAGAAATTCATGGTTATCTGAAGGGGACAAAAACACTAAATTCTACCATGCTTGCACCAAGGAACGATATTCGAGGAATTGTATTCACTCGATTTGCGACTCTTCAGGACAATCATACCGCGGAGATTTAGAAGTTGGAGAACACGCACAAGATTTCTTCAAAAATATTTACAAAAGTGACAATAGAACTTTTCTGCAATCTATATTTTCTGAATTTAAGCCTTCAGTTACGGATGATATAAACAGAGAAATTACTAAAGATTTCACTGAAAATGAAATTTACGAAGCGGTGTGTAGTATTGGTGCAGACAAAGCTCCGGGACCTGATGGTTTAACAGCTAGATTCTATCAACAATGCTGGGACATTGTTGGCAATGATGTAATAAACGAAGTAACACACTTCTTTAAAACATCAACTCTACGATATGGTGTGAATCACAAGAATTTATGTATGATTCCAAAAATAAAGAAACCAGCAACCCTGTCAGACTACATACCAATTGCCTTATGAAATGTCTTCTACAAAATCATCTCTAAACTTTTGGTGAAAAGATTAAAATCGTATCTCAACCAGATTGTGTCTGAATCTCAAGCTGCGTTTATTCTTGGTCGTCTCATTTCAGATAATGTATTAATTGCACATGAATTAATGCACTCTTTGAATTCAAGGAAACGCGTCTCACAAACCTATATGGCCATCAAAACAGACATGAGCAAAACATACGATAGAGTGGAATGGATTTTCTTGGAAAAAACAATGCGTGCGTTTGGTTTTTCAGAATTGTGGATCGGATGGATAATGATAATGGTTCGTTCGGTCACATACTCAGTTCTAATTAACGGCAATCCACAAGGATTCATTACCCCAGAACGTGGTCTTCGACAAGGAGACCCGTTATCACCTTACTTATTTATTTTGTGTGCGGATGTAATGAGTCATCTACTAGACGTCAAAGTTCAAAAAAAACAAATAAATGGGATAAAGGTCGGTAATGGCGTTCCATCAATTACACACCTCCTTTTTGCCGATGATTCTTTGTTTTTTTGTATTGCAAATCAGAAAAATTGTTTGGCTATAAAAGAAGTGTTTCAAACTTATGAACAATGTTCTGGACAAAAAATAAACCAAGAAAAATCAATGATTACTTTTGGTTCACGTATATCTGGAGACAAACAAGAAAGATTAAAGAGAGTACTTGGAATCAAAAATCATGGAGGTGGGGGTAAATATTTAGGATTACCCGAACAGTTTGGAAGGAAAAAAACTGAAATGTTCACAAATGTAATCAACCGAGTTAAAGAGCGAACTTCATCCTGGAAAGCGAGATTTTTAACACCGCCCGGAAAAGAAGTATTGTTAAAATCAGTTGCAATCTCGATGCCAGTGTATTCTATGTCTTGCTTTAAATTACCGCAGCAAGTGGTCTCGGAAATTGAAAGTACATTAATGCGGTTTTGGTGGGAAAAAAGTTCACAGGAACGAGGTATTCCATGGGTTTCTTGGAAGAGACTACAATATTCAAAAAAAAAAGGAGGTCTAGGATTTTGAGACTTAGCCAAATTCAATGATGCGTTGTTGGCTAAACAAGCATGGAGACTTTTAACTAATCCATCATGTCTATTCTCACGACTATACAAAGCCAGATACTTTAAAGATATACACTTATTCGATGCCAAAGCCCGTCCATACCATTCTTTTGGTTGGACCTCGCTCTTAGAAGGTATTAATCTTTTGAAACAAGGGACTCGGTCTATTATTGGTGATGGACGTGATACAAGGATTTATCTAGATAACTGGTTACCGACTCATCCTCCAAGACCAGCAATATCGAATAACATCAATGATAATATACGTGTTTCAGATCTAATTAATGATAATGGTTGTACACGTTCTTGGAATGCGACGACACTACATATAAATCTAACAGCTGGCGATCAAGAGTTAGCTCGCTCACTTTATTTGGGACAAAGAAAAAAAGATGATGAGTTTATATGGAATTATACAAAATCTGGATCGTATACTGTTAAATCAGGTTATTGGTTGAGTAGGCATATTCATCAACTTCAAATTGGTTTACCACCAATCCCAAATGGTGACCCCAGTATGAAACTAAGAATTTGAAACCTTCAAATTATGCCAAAACTGAAACACTTCCTATGGAGAATTCTATCTGGAGCCCTCGGAACGGCTACCAGATTAATTTCGCGTGGTGTTTGCATAGATAGTACTTGTCAAAGATGTTGTACTCATCCGGAAACAATTAATCATATGCTCTTTACATGTCCAATATCAATTTCAACATGGCGTATGTCGAATTTACCAATTACATCTATAAAATATTCGACAACTAATCTAGAGGAAAATATCAGAAATTTGTTGGATATACAAAATAATACGGATTTAACAGAACATCAGAAACTTCTGCCGTTTTGGTTAATGTGGCGAATTTGGAAATCAAGGAATAATTTAATTTTCCAAAATATCAGAATCAAACCAAAAAGGATGTTTCATATGCTGTGGCGGATGTCAATGAATGGATAGATAATTTAACAAAGGAGAGGACGACTAACATTCAACTTGATCCACCACGAATCCATCGACCTATTTCCTCTTGGAGTCGACCAAAGATAGGGTTTCTTAAATGTAACTATGATGCAGCTTATAATCCACATACAAGACGTGTTACCGGAGGCTGGATTGTTCGAGATCATTATGGCTATGCCAAATTCTGGGGTTCGGGAAAATTATCAAATGCGAATTCTAGTATTGAAACTGAAGGAAAAGCACTTCTACATGCATTACAAAATACATGGAGTCTCGGTTTTAAGTCAATTTCTTTTGAGGGCGATTGCAAAAATTTAGTTAATATATTACATGGTTCTCATCAAGATATATCAATCATTAATTTGATTGACGATATAAATTTATGGCGATACAAATTTGCAAGCCATAGTATCGCTCATACTAATAGACAATCAAATGAGGCCGCTCACTTATTAGCACAAAAAAGACCACCAAACGATATTTTTTTCTCTGATTATATATATATCCTCCTTATTGGTTAACCAATACTTTGTATTCAGACTTTTCAAATTCAAATTAATAAAGTTATATTTCGTCGAAAAAAAAATATATTAGAGCTTATTTTGGTTATTATTTATTAGATAGCCAAATTATGATTCAAAATTGGTAAAATATACGATGATAAAACCGTAATTAAAATATATTTTTTCGCGGGTGATTTTAACAAATAACATGATTCAAATATAAATTGCGTGTTAATTAAGAAACAGTAAGTCATTTAAAAAAAGTGTGTTAAAAAGATATCTTCAAAGTAATAGTATGAAATCTGCGAAAAAAATCGCACAAATTTTCATCTCACTTCAAAATAATTTGCATAAAAATAAAATTATACCCATTTTGTTAAACTTTTTTGGTATAGTAAAGAACTCAAAAACTTCACATTATTAGTGACATATTGTGAATAGGCTTTTTAGGTCGTATACAAACCAAATTACTATTATCAACCTGAGCTGCGCGAAACACGAGCTCTTCCTCTTTTTCTTTCTCCCCTCCGTAATAATTCTTAAAATTAGGGTTTTCTTCCAGCAGCTCCCACTCTCTCTCTCTCGCCTTTCAGGTACTTTTCATCTCTCTCTCTCTCTCTCGCGTTGCATCTCATTGCGCTCTCTTCGTATCCTTCCGTGATTGTTTTGGTTTGGGATCCGATTTTTCTTCTTCTCTTGAAATTGGGATTTGTAAACTCTTGTTATCTTCATTTAAAACTGAATCTACTCTCATTTTGTTTTCTATGAGTTTAGCTTTGTACCGGGTATTGGGTTGATACCATTTTTCTCATTGTTTTTCTGCTTGATGCTGGAGAAAACACTGTGTGGGTCTATTCGCGTTGTCTGAATAATCCCTATAGAAGTGTAGTTATAAGCTGAGGATTCTCTTAACAGGTTAGATTGGCAGCATAAAAAAATTCTAACATGGAGCTGGAGTTGTCGAATCTATGTCTAGCTACTTCTTTTGCTGTTCTAATAAATTGGTATTAACTTATGGCACCATCTTCTTATCTTTCTTGATTCCAACCCTTCTTTGCATCTAACCAAAGGCCTATGATTATCATCATCTCTCTTCTTTTTTTTTCCGCTCTCAGGGTCATTTCTCAAGTTTCTTATTTTTTCTCAGTTTTGTTTGAATCGCCCTCTTCTCTCTTGTCTTTTGTTTGTTAACTACTTTGGGGTTCCTTTTTTTAGCCGCATGATGGCAGAGAGTCAATTCGAACTTCTTATTCTTCTTTTCTATCGGCCTCTTATTGTTTCTTTTCCAACCTTTCCCCAATTCTATTCTCTCTCCCCAATTGCTTCTTGCTTCTGTGTCTCCTCCACAGTTGCAGCGCAAGCGTTCTTCTTTTCTAGATACTTAAGATGTCGAGGACCAGGACTGCTGCTTCAGAGACTCACCATTCCATGGAATCTGAGGAGAGGGTAGACCTTGATGGTGACAATGATCCTGAGGAGACCCTGGAGGAGGAAGTTGAATACGAAGAAGTTGAAGAGGAGGAGGAGATTGAAGAGATAGTAGAGGAGATAGAAGAGGAGGTGGAAGAAGAAGAGGAGGAGGAGGAGGATGCTGCCGCCATGGAAGCGGAAGAGGAAAAGAAAAGGCATGATGAACTCCTGGCACTTCCTCCACATGGTTCAGAGGTTTATCTTGGAGGAATTCCTACTGATGCTTCTGAAGGGGACTTAAAGGGCTTCTGTGAATCAATAGGCCAAGTTACCGAGGTAACTTGACATTTATTTTACCCAAATTATGGCTGTGTAGAATTTAGCTCGTGCTGAGTTTGGTGTGATGTCAACAGGTTAGGATAATGAGGGAAAAAGAGTCTGGTGATGGAAAGGGGTACGCATTTGTAACATTCAGAAACAAGGACCTAGCATCTGAAGCAATCGAAAATCTAAATAACACTGAGTTTAAGGTAAACTCCTTGACCCAATTCTTAACAGTTACAGTCATCCCAGTGATATCGCATGAATCAGTGTCTTATCTATGAATTGAAGTTAACCTTCCTCTATGTTCAAAAGTTTTGGCTTTGAATCTTGATGGGTTTTTCTGGCACTTATTCGTTTGTTACTTTTTGTCATTCAATAGGGTAAAAGGATAAAATGTTCGACTACCCAAGCCAAGCACCGTCTGTTTCTTGGTAATGTTCCTAGAAATTGGACAGAGTCAGACATTAGGAAAACAGCAAATGGTATTGGTCCAGGCGTTCAAAATGTCGAACTTCCAAAGGTTTGTCTCCAGCTGCTTGAATAAGTTTCAGCCTTTAGTGTATATGTATTTTTCTCGCAACATTTATCTCGTTTTCATGGCTAGTTATAACCCGCAGAAGTAAATTTCCTGTAGAGGTTCAACACATCCCTTCCTGAATTACTGAATTAGTTTCAATCTGATTTTGGTAAAATCACAGGATCCACAAAATATGGACCGGAATCGTGGATTTGCTTTCATTGAGTATTACAACAATGCATGTGCTGAATACTCGAAACAAAAAATGTCAAATCCGAGTTTTAAGCTCGATGATAATGCCCCAACTGTAAGCTGGGCTGAGTCAAGGAGTGGTGGAGACTCTTCTGCTTCGCAGGTTTGCTTCTTTAGAACCTTTTCTTGCAAACAAATAATAGGAAGCAGCAGCAATACTTATCTACCAAGAAGTCATCTTCTAGAGACGTGTGATCTTACTATTGTGCTTTGTGGAATGAATGCAGGTCAAGGCACTGTACATCAAGAACTTGCCTAGAGATATAACACAAGAACGTCTAAAGGCGTTATTCGAACATCATGGGAAAATACTGAAAGTGGTGATTCCACCAGCAAAACCAGGGAAGGAAGACAGTAGATACGGTTTTGTGCACTACGCAGAGAGGACAAGTGTCATGAAAGCTTTGAAAAACACTGAAAGATATGAGATTGATGGTACGGGTTCATTCAGAATAATCTCTTTTCTGTTTATATATATCCTCTTCTGTAAATATTTCAGTATTTGAATATAATGTATGCTCGTTATTATTCTACAGGTCACATGTTGGATTGTACACTTGCAAAGCCTCAAGCGGATCAAAAGGCGAATACAACAACAGTTCAGAATATGCAGAAATCACAGTTGCAACCAAACTATCCTCCTCTTCTTAGTTATGGCATGGCTCCTAGTCCGTTTGGTGCTCTTGGTGGATTTGGAGCTTCTGCTTACTCACAAGTAAGATTCATTAGTCACACATTTTCACTAAAATACTTATTATATCTGAAATTTGTAAGGAAAATCTGATTGTGGGAAATTTTGTAGCCGTTAATGCATGCGGGAGGTCATGCAGCTGGTGGGATGTCGATGATGCCAATTATGTTACCCGATGGAAGAATCGGATATGTCTTGTAAGTTTTTGTCTGTACTGATCTGATCTCATGTGTTTGCAAGCTATAAGAAACGTGTACTGATCTGATTGATGTGTTGACTGTAATAGGCAACAGCCTGGACTAGCGGCTATGCCGCAACCACCACCAAGGCCTTCACCACCGTATAGAGGAGGCGGCTCGAGCAGCAGCAGCAAACGAAGTAGCGACAATGGTAGAGGACGAAGCCGTTACAATCCTTACTAGTTCTGGGATATTAAGTAATTTCATCATTCTCTTCTTTCTTTTATTTGCAAAAACACCCCAGCCATGTCACCAAGACAAAACAAAAAACTCATTTATAAACATTTCGCGTTTGTTTATTTGATCATTGTTTCACTTTGGAAGATTTTGTAGGCGGAAATGGGGTTCGTTTAACTTCTTTAGTAAGGTTATGTTGCGGTTTTGTATATTTTGGCTAGTTGAATGCCTCCTTTGCAATTGTTACAATTTGTTTCTTCTTTTTTTTTCTTATTATTTGTTTATGTTTTGGGGTCTGCTTCTAACTTTGTTGCTGGTCAAACACTAAAACTTGCTCACACGGTATCGAAATCTTGATAAAGAATCAAATTACTTCTGTGTCTGACCAATTCACGAGCCTCTCATAGACATACTAAACCAACTCAATTGAAACAAAACATTATAATTTGTTGTGTCTGAGAGTTTGACACCACATATTACTTTGTTTTGTTTGTGTATAAATCACACTGGCACGCAAATTTTGTATCCGTCCTCCAAAACCAAAACCCTACCGGCTAGCCGGCCGTTTAACACTAGCTTCGGATAAAGCTCGTACTGAAATAAATTAGAGAAAACAAAAAACAGAGAGATCAAAGTTTGAAGTATCTGAATCGGTTTCTATAAAATTATTATAATTAGGGATGTCAATTAGGGCTAAAATCCGGAGTCCGGTCCGGCCCAGCCCTAAAAAATTATCGGCGCAGACCTAGAAATATAAGCCCAAAAAATATCAGGTCATTCGGGCTAGTGAATTTTTTGGGCTTAGTCCGCCGGACTCAGGCCGGTCCGGAAAGCTCGTAAATAAATATTTTAATCGAGTTAAAGATTTTGTTTAAGAATTTAATTTTTTAAAATATGGAGTATTTCTTATATATTTTTCATTGATCGAATACTCTAATTTCCTAGTTGTGACTTACTATAAATCTCAAAGTTTATATTTAGTATTGGTGTGCATGTCTTGAACAAATATAGAAATCGTCTTCTACCAAGACACGTTGAAGCATTGATTTGTACACGCACTTGGTTGGATGAGTTTACCTTTTGTGATCCAAGTAACATTACCATTCATATATATTTCAAAGTTTCAGTGATATTTCTATATGATTTATGCATATCAAAGAAAAGTCTGGAATAGCGTTATAGCCCTGTTCGGGCTGGACCGGGTTTTAGAATATAGACCTGGTTTTTTTTGGGCCGGACTCAAATATATGCGGATTTTACGGGTTTCGGGCTGGACCATCCCGATTGACATCGGTAAATTGATATTTATCTGATTAATATTAAATAACCAAATCAAACCAAATTCTTCTATTTCAATTTGGTTAGGTTCGGTTCGATTTGAATCAATAATCATATGAATTTAGCATCTAGTAAAATAATATCTCATCGCATTATTCTAGTTGTAATATTATAGTTAAGAAAAGGCTCCGGATTTAAAGAGTTAAAGTCAACCGATGGTAATCTCATTTGAAATGGAAATTCAAGAAACAAACAAAAAATCAGATAAAAATGGCAAATATAAAAGAGGCTATTTGTTAGAGAAACCAAAACTTGTGTATATCTTCTCTTCCCTGAAACTACCTCTCACTCCGATCAAACCCTCTCAGCTTATTTTCTTCTCTCTACAAGTTTTGAGCTAAAGGCCTCATCGTCTCTGTTTCGATTAAATGCCCCAAGTCGATCTTGAAACCTTGGTTTCTTCAGTATGCGCCGGTGGCTCCGACCGGAAGATCGCGTGCGAGACCCTCGCAGACGACTCCGCTCATGACCGGATGATCCTACCCGTTTCAGTCTCCGCCGCGAGTCCAATCGATTTTCCACCGGAGTCTTACTCATTATCCAAAGAAGCACAGCTCGAGTGGTTCAACGAGAACGCCTTCTTCGAGCGCAAAGATTCACAGAAAGGAAACTCTTCTTCTGCTCCCTATTCAAACCCTAATTCGAACCCCAATTCGAGCTCTCAGCGGATTTCTCTCAAATCAAAGGCGTCGATCATCAGGTTGCCGAAACCCCAGAAGACGTGTTTCAACGAAGCGAACAAACGGAGAAATTGCAGAATCGCGAGGACTCTAATGATCCCTAAACGGATCGGATCGCGATTGAAATCGGATCCTTCGTTATCGGAGCCTTCTTCTCCGAAAGTCTCTTGCATTGGGAGAGTGAGATCCAAACGGGACCGTAGCCGCAGAATGCAGAGACAGAAATCCGGTCGAACCGATTCGTTTAAGGATAAACCGGTCCGGGTCAAGAAACCCGGGTTTTTCGCGAGCTTCAGAGCCATCTTCAGAACCGGAGGCGGTTGCAAAAACCTGTCGGCTAGTGAAGCACACGCGCCGCAGAGGGACGCCGACACTCCGTCGAGAGTTTCGGCGAGAAGGTCGAGCGATATCAGAGGTCGGCTTCCGCCGGAAGACGACGGGAAATCCTCGCCGCCGAGGAACAGCATCGGTTCGAGAAAATCTGTGGACGGTGGCGAACCGGGAATTCCCGGCTTAGGTGGGATGACTCGGTTTACTTCGGGAAGAAGACCGGATTTGTTGGTAGACGTTTGACGTGGCGTGACGTGCGGCGTTTTCGGTGTGGACGGGTTAGAATGGTGGGGCCCAATCCCGTGTTTCAAGCTTACGGAGAAAACAAGGATCGTGATTGGTTGGTTGGCTTTTAGTGGGCTTTTATGGGGCCCATGAGCGTGTGTTATTTTGAAAAGTCGTTAGTGCTGATGTGGCGAGTGGTTTAACGGAGTTATAGGAACACGGCATTAGAGAGAACGCGGACACTTTTGTTTTGATTTCTCGCGATTCAACCACTTCCACCGTTTTAGTATATCTTACTATTATTATTATATGTTTCTTTTAAGACTTTGATTTTAATTAGTTTTGCTTTTATTGGACCTTTTGGTTGTAATTAGGTATTGTTATTTATTTGTACATGTGTTTTCTTATAGAATGGAATGCAGAATGTAAAAATACTTAGTGAGTAACGGACTAACGGTCAATAATATGTTGTAGACAAATGAGCTTGTTCTATAATAGTCAATTTAAATAGTGCTATAGTCCCTGTTGATCCCGGGGATCACTAATGAAGATTAAAGGGTGATTAGGAGATGAGAGGTGAGATTTTTGTTAATTAGAGCTAGTTAACCACAATCAAAAGCAGGTCGGGAATATTTTTTTGGGCAGGCCGTGGGCCGTGTTCTTTTATTTATGATGAGGGAAGTGAACAATTTAGAGTTACGAACTGGTTCCGAAAGACGTTCTTTTATTTATGATGAGGGAAGTGAACAATTTCTGTGTTTTTCGATTTCTTCCTCCTTTTTGCAATGGCGCCGATGCTAGATGGAATTAGGGTTGAGTCGAGCGATGAGTCGGCATCTCGTGACAACCGCAGTGATCCTCCGAGTTCTTCTTCCGACGATTCCGGGCACGCCTCCTCTCCGTGTAGAGGCGCAGATAGTGGAGAACAGCCTGTTCCTCCGACTTCAAGGGCCGCCCCGCTGCTCCCTGGGACCCATCTCCGAAAGAAGGCGGTGATAAGGTCCTCCTCTGGTGGCCGCGGTGTTGGCCAAGCTGGGGGAGGCGCCGGGCGTCTGGGCGACCGGGGTGGTCGCGGTGGAGGAGTACGAGTGGCCAGGGTGAGGTCTCCCCTGGTTCCTTACGAACAGGGAGGGTCACCGACCTGGAGTACAGCGGAATCGGTAACTCTGCTGAAGGAGTTATGCGATTTCCCTGATGGTGTCGAGCTCAGGCTACCCAGGGCGGACGAGCGCCCGTGGACTTCTCGGGCGGGCTTCGTCTGCCTGTATGAATCGTTCTTCCAGAAGTGCGGGTTGCGCCTTCCTCTCCCCGAGCTGTTCGTCCAGTATTGCCGGGCACGGAGTTTGGCCTTTTCGCAGGTCTGCCCGTCCACGATCCAGGGGATAATCGTCCAAATGAGCTTGTTCTATAATAGTCAATTTAAATAGTGCTATAGTCCCCCAAAAAACAAAAAAAAAGTAAACATTATAAAATTAGAACAATGAAAGGGAATAGTGGGAGCCATGAACATTTTTCAAAAACTTTGAATTGTTCAAGTCCTGGCAAAGTGACGAGTTAAGTAAAAATGATCGCGAGTGTGTGTCATATATTATTGTACGTCTTTTTGTATTTAATTTATATCTCAATTAGTGATTTCGTTTTCAAGAAAAGACAGGTCATTCTTAGTCATTTTTTATTCTATAATATAAACATATACTAGATTAGTTTTTGCATGATACGCGAGTAAAATATAAACTATATTAGACTTTTAAATTGATAACTCGCGTAAATATGATCCGTATAATTATATTCTAAATTAAGACTCATGTTTAGTTATCTAGAAATTATATTTTGTAATTCACAATTAAGAGAATTCGAAATTAATTCATATTACCCATAATCATGGTAAACATTCTATCTATATGAATGATAGAGTTCCAAAAATATATTTTAAATCTTAATTTAAAGTTTATAGTTCTAATTTTTTTTTTTTTTGATTCTTATAAAACAATTATCAAACATGATAACAAATTTTTATTACTTTAATTTTATATATTATGGATCTTATATAAATTTTATAGTTTATATTTTTTTGTTGATTTTGTAGTTTTTATTTTTTCTCTTACTTTATTTTTTTTTTAAATTATTAGTTTTTATTAAATAAAACACAATTTATTTTTCTTTCTTGTTATTTTGTCTTATATAAAAATTTATATTATTACATCCTTATTTTTGATATGTTTTCTTACAAATGTCACGATCTCGTGAGTTAGAATCTTAATTTCTGTTTTTTTTTCTTTTAATCAGATTATTACTTTGATACATGTCTTTTATTAGTTTATATTTAAATAAAATATTATTTATTTTTCTTTTTTATTATTTTTTCTTATAGGAAAGTTTTATATTATTACATTGTTACTTTCCGTTTTTTACACATGTCACGATCTCGTGAGTTAAAACCTAAACAACACCAAAATGAAATGTATAAACCAAAATCATTTTTTCCGCCAAAAACGTAATTTCGCATTTTCCCGCCAAGAACGTGATTCCGTGTTTTCTCACCAAGAACGTGATTAGACGTTTTCTCACCAAAATCGTAATTTTGCATTTTCCCGCCAAAAACGTAAAATCATGTTTTCTCGCCAAAAACGTAATATACCGTTTTCCCGCCAAAACGTAAAATAATGTTTTCTCGCCAAAAACGTAAAATTCGATTTTCCCGCCAAAGACGTAAAATTCTCGCCAAAAACGTAAAATATCGTTTTTTCGCCAAAACGTGATTTTGTTTTCCCGCCAAAACATTAAATCTGTTTTTTTGCCAAAAACGTAAAATCTCGTTTTCCGTAAAAAAAAACCGCAAACTCTCGTTTTTCGTTGAAATAAAAGAATTGTATTTTTCTCGTTTTTCCTTTTAAAATGTGATTTTTATTTTCCCACCAAAAACATGAAATTCGGTTTTCCGCCAGAACGTAAAATCATGATTTTACTTTGAAAACGCAAAATCACGTTTTCCGGTCGAAAACGCTAAATTTTAGTTTTTCATTAAAAAAAGTAAACAAATATAATATGCTTGTTTAAGAAAAAGAAAAATTGCAAGGCTGGGCTAACCCTGATTTAATCCATTTTTGTATAAATTACATGATTAAAAACGGGTTAGAACTTAAACAAGTCTGAACTTATAAAATACAGGGCCGGTCTGGGCCGAAAAACTCTATTTAACATCCCTAATTGTATTCTGAAGAGATATTTGCACTCATAATCACTTATTTGAATTTTCATTACAATTCTAATATTTTCTGTTTTTTTTATTTTGTTTTTTTTAGTGCAAAATAATGATTTTGCCTCCTAGTTCCTATTGGTTTGTGTACTGTACACCGTAGAGGCACGCAATACTATACATGGATAAAACTATAATACAAAAAGTGTTAATTTTGCACAACCTTTCAAAAAAGTGATAGAATACTAAATAAATTTTTTAAAAGTGATGAAACATGTAAGAATATAAAGGATTTTGATTAGCAATAAGGCGTGTATGGAAGAAAAAAAATGAATGGCTGCGAATAAGAGAGGTTCACCAATTTTGATAATACTGTATATAGTTTTTTTTGTTTTTATAAGGGAAAACGATCTATTTTCCCACAAACTATTGTCATATCCCTCTAGATCTCCACCGAACTATGCCCTCTGTATATCTCTCCACGAAATGAAAGTTAAAGACATAAATTCCTCCGAAAACAAAGTTTGAGGCTTAAATACCCACAAAAAAAGTTCAAAACTAAAATCCCCATAGAACTTGGTTTAAGATGGTTTACTGTTTTGTAATCGTTGTTAACCATCTAAAATCTGACTCTTAACCGATTTAGACCTGATTAGATTACTAAACCACAATTTAGACCCGTTTAATGACCCATCGACTAAAACCAGACCCGAATTTTCCCTTTTTCTTTTTCTTTAAAAAACCGACCCGTAAACACATGATCCAACCCGATTTGTCTTCTTCTTCACCCGGTTTTTTTTTCAAATTCTTTGCATTGCAGCTTAAACAACGACAATTCGACACTGGAGGTGGACACCGTGCCTCTGCTGAAGCCATTCGCGACCCTTTTAAGATCCAATTCGGAGACAAATACAGGGTAAAGAAGAATGTTGAGAAATTATGGTGATCCATATCTGTCTTTCAATTTATACAGATTTGATTTAAGAGATGATCGGTAGGAGATGGTGAACTCGATGGACTTTCCAGAGTTGAAGAAATCAACGTATTCTTCCAGAGAAGTCTTCTTCTCTCCTCCTGGCTTCATTCTTCTTCCTCCCTCTTTTTTCAATTTCTCTCTCGGAGATCGTTGTTGGTTTTCAATTTCCGGATTTGGATGAGGTTGGGTTTCGAAATTTCGATTAGTAACATTCTCCTCAACCTGGGTAAATCCAAGTTTTAGTAGTCTTGGGATCGATTGCAACGAAAATCAAATAACCCATAAAGAGATTTAATAACTCAATTGCAATTGATAAAATCTGAAAAATCAAAATCAAATTCTCCATACAACGAAATCTCAAATCCTTGTGGCGTATTCCGGATAGTGGCGTTCTGGATCATATTTCGACACCGATTTTGAACTTGTACTTCTTCATCAACTCAAAGATGCCAACAGCTTTCTTCCGCTCTTTCGCAGCAGCGAAAGCTTTCATAGTGAATGTCTCCATCGTCCATAAACCTTTAGCACCCATCTCTTATGTCCACTCATCTGCAATTGAACTCAAATCCAATCCAAAAATCTAATCAAATCCAACCCAGAAATTGAACTCAAATCCACCAATCAAATTCGATTGCAAACTAGGCAAATTATCGATTTGTTAATTTTGGAGAAATTGGCTATTCGGGTCGGGGTAGTGTGTCGGGTCGGAGTTTTTAGTTTGGATCAGGGTTTTTTGGTTTGGTTTAGAGGTTTAATGGTTTAGATTCGGGTTTAGTTTACAAACCGTGGAAACCGACATCCGAGGGGATTTAAGCCTCGAACTTTATTTTCAGAGAGATTTATGTCTTTAACTTTCATTTCGTGGGGAAATATACAAAAGACATAGTTCGGTGGGGATCTGGAGGGATATGACAATAGTTTGTGGAGAAATAGATCGTTTTCCCTTTTTATAATGTACTTTTGTAATATTAATATATATATAGTTCTTATTTTCGTTACGAGAATTATTGTTTGTTTGGAGTTGGCAGGAAATACAGTGACAATAAATTTGTCTTACCTTTGATCTCCTTGTTTCCTCGCAACAATTATTTCTAACCAACACAGAAACAACCAAACCTCTTTTTAGAATTTTTTTTTTTCTCTCCATCAATTTTCCATGTTGCAACAATTAATACACTTGTTTCTTAGAGAAATGATAACTGTAAAATCTTCCAAAATATATATTCGTAGAATATATATATACGTCTACACACACATATATATATATATATATATATTTTTTTTTTTTTGTAAATCAGAGATAGAAAAGGTTCATGAAGTTAAGGGTGAGAGAGGAGCTGCTACTTTACCTTTTTGTATCAAACCATCACCTTGAGATCGAATAGAGATCAACTTGCCTTGGACTAAACTGATCATTAGATACAAATTAGGATTGATCCTTAATTAACGTTTTCAAGTCAAGCCTTGTACTTTAACACTTTGGGGATACAGTATTTGAGTATAACTGTTGTTATCAATAAATATATAACTGTTGTTATCAATAAATAATATTAAAACGTGGATCCAAATTAATCGATATATAATTAATATATTATTATCATACTAAAGAAGATATTAGTTGATTCACGTTGTTTTCAACGTAAACATATATCTCACAACGCCACATTATCAAATTTAATTAGAAATCGAAGATCAAGTAGTAAACAGAACATAGTAGTACTAATATAAGATTATTTTTATTCCTCCTAGCTAGCTAGTATTACAAAGCTAAACTTTTTGGGCTAATTAGAGCTCTAAACTTAATTGGGATTTTTCTTTTTGCTGCCGGTTTCTTGTTTATCGGTGGCGAGCTCATGGAACATCTCAACTCTCCGGCCGTTGAGGGGTTGACAAGGTCTTGAATTGTTCTTGTAAGAAATGTCCAGTGGAGATCTGAGTAGTTCTACTTGTTCCTTTGACATTGACCTCACCTGTATATTTAATTTTAATTTATTACACACGGCAATTATAAATCAAGATGTCACACTAATTTGGACCGTTTCCATACAAAAATGTCAAATGAACATGAAAGTAAGTAGCTAGGTGTTATCCATCGTGTCTTGACTTCTCTATTTCATTCAAACGTATATAATAAGTTTGACATAAACCCATTCTTAAGCTTAAAAGCAGGGACTGTGGGGTCCAGAAGACACTCAGATTAGTTGAATATCGTCAATATTGTATAGAGGATCTTGGATTAAAGTTTGAAACTTGAATATGGTTACGTACACTATGACCTAAAATAAAATTCTTGCGACCGATAGATTCATTTTCTATTGATTTTAAATGCTTTACATATATAGTCGGTGTTGGTACATTTAGAGGCCTAACAAAATATAAAACATAAAAGGTGGTAATTTAGGGAGTTTTTGAGAGAGAGAAAATATGAACTTTAGTTATTTTTGAAAAAGTAGGTCTAGCTAGTTTTATAAAATTTACTAAATAGATCATTCTCACAAAAACTTCCCTTCAAATAAAGTTTGGTATTTTAAAAACAAAATTAGCAACTAATTCTGTTTTCTTACTAATTATATCTAATATTGAATTGTTAGTTTAAACAAAACCAACTTGTACGCATAACCAAAAGATTTTTGTTTGTTTGTTCGTAACTGCGTCGATGACTACTCAATATCAACCACTGGACTACCAAAAATATTATTTTGTGAACCTCCTAACAATAATATATACATGTGTGTAAAAAAGGTTACCTTGCCAAGAATGGTCCAAGATACGTTCTCGGAGCAAGGAGGAGTAGTGAGTGAACCAACGTATCTGAAGTACTTTCGAGTCTTACGTTCGATATGTCTTATGTCTATTTTTCCTACTTCCACTTGTGCTGTTTGGTTCCCTTTGCATCTCTCCTCCTTTAGCTTCACCAATTTATCCTTCATCTAATCATTCCACTTTATATTATTATTAACACACACTAACTAAGCCAATATAAATATATATATAGTCACGTTAACAGTTGTATATTAATACCTCAAAAATATGATACCTGAGAAAGGAAAGGCTCTTCAGTGCCGACTTTGAAGAGGCTAGCTACCACAGCGAAGGTTCCATCTTTTGCTTGGTGTACCATGTGTAGCTCAGCTGCATATCTACGTTATTTTTCACTTTTGTTTAATATAGTTTTTTTTAGGTCTGGCCAAAATACCCGAAATCGAAAAATCAAACCGGAATCGAACCGAATTAGTAGATATCGAACTGAACCGAATTTTCATAAATACCTGAATGGTTCTTTTTATAAAATATTTTGAATACCCGAACCGAACCAAAACCTGAATGGGTACCCGAAATATATGAAATACAATTATATATCTAAAATATTATGTATATTTAGACTTGAACTTACCAAAATACTTATAATTATAATTATAAAACAAATATATTAATTATGTTTAGACCGAAATATATGCATGACCAAAATCAAACCGTAACCGTATTTCGGACCGTAACCGGACCGTTTTCAAACCGTAACCAGACCGTAACCGTATAAAACGGTTAAAAATCATAACCGTTAACCGTAAAAATATATTAGTTACGGTTAATAGAATTACTAACCGTAACCGTTAATTACCCGTAACCGTATCAAAACCGTCGGTTAACCGCAAGGTTAAAACCTTAAATTTGTAACCGTAACCGTTTTTAAAATAAAATAAAAATATTAATAATTTATTATGTATAAGTATAAATAATATAACATAGAAACATGATGTATAATCAAATAATAACTAATCCATTAATTAATAGTTAACGTGCTAAAAACTGTGATTTAAATCGTTCAATGTCCCCACTAAATCCATTCCATTCACGATCACTAGGGACTACCTTTTTTTATTATTAATCAAATCATTCTTAGTTTACATAATAATAGAATTCATGGTTATTTAGCTAATTCACCACATAAAAGTTTGAATCATATAATTATAATTTCATACTATAAATTTTAGCTTTATATTAGTTGATATCATCGTCAAAATTTTGGTCGATATATCATTGTCTATAACTTTTTGACGGAAATTAAATAAATTTATGGATATATCATTGATGTTAACCCTATCATAGTCATCAAATAACCATAACCATATCTAACCGTAACCGTAATAACCGGAACCGCATTAACCATAACCGTTTTAACCGTATATTAAATGGTTAATGTTAAGGTTAACATAAATTTGTAACCGTAACCGGTGGTTATGAAACCGTAACCGTAATAATCGTAACCGTGGTCATGCCTACCGAAATAATCAAAATACTCAAAATATCCAAAAATCTTTAATTATATTTGTCAAAATTAAACATTTTTTACAAAATTTAACCAAATTATATTTAAATTAAACTATTTTTTAGTTTTTGCCGAGTATTTAGAATAAATTTCGGGTACCCGAACCCTGATGGAACCTAACCGATCCCCAATCCAAAAAAAAAATATATCGAATTAACGGGTCATAGACCTCTAGTACCGAAATACCCGAAACTAGAAAGAACCAAACCAAATCCGAACCGATATCCGAATGCTTTTTTTGTAACACTTTTTCTAAATAAATAAATAAAACAATTAAAGAAAATGGTACTACTCCAAAAACTTAATGACAAAAAAAAAAAAAGACAAGAGTCCACATGGGCTTAACGGGCCAGACTAGTCCCCAAGAAACACTTACCCTATGGGCTAGACTGAATCTGGTAGTTTCTATGGAAATACAAATAATTTCTGAAAGGTTGAGTGACAAATTTACATATACTCCAAACCAGATTATGTGAGTTCCAACCTAGCTAGCTCGGCAAATAATCAAATTAAAAAATGTCTGGGTTGTTTTTTTGTCATAAACTAACCATAATAAAGTGTTTAATGATTTAATGAAAAAAGAATTGAGGCGGCTTACTGGACTCCATGGAGATGATGTTCAGAAGGAGTGTGCCAATGCATTTGCATCAATGTATAGTTCTTATTGTCTATCACCACATCTCCTGCTCCTTCCCCGAAGAACATCGCAACATTGCAGACGTGGTTCACGAGCGTTGCGTTGGTGGTGTGGTAATCGCGGTGTAGCGATTCCAATCTGCGGTTGTAAAAGCTTTGTCTCCTTTGTATATCAATTGGAGATTGCAATTTACCGACCGAGCATTTAGTGTAGTAAGGGTTTAAGTGTCCCCATTGGTTTGGTCCATTTTTCCCTCCATATCCAAACACTACTCCTTGTGTCTCTGCTCATTCACATTAAAACCCAAAAAATTGTCTACTGTTAAAAAGTTATGTTCACTACTTAAAGTTACTTAGGCAAAATAGCTAATGCTTTTGAGGATGAAACTTTTCATTTAGTTTCTTAAAGATTATTTTTACCATTTTGTATGATCGATTGTTGGCTTGTATATATATTTTAAGCACAACACAAATCTCCCTAGACACATACCAGAAACTCTCATAATAGCATTGTTTGTTCATCCTCTAAAATATTTTTCATGAATTGAATTTCTACTAAATATACAGTATAAAGAGAATATTTACGTAGAGTGAAAATCGATCTTTATTTCCAACCATCTGAAAAACCACTAGAAATACGTATACCATTATTTACTTGACCGGTTTTAAAACTTAAAATTTTAACTTTGTTGAACTTTCTAAATTATTTAATTTATTTTATTTGTTCTAAAAGACCTTATATACATGTGCATGCATATTCACACATGTGTATATATATACATATATTATATAATTATGAATATATATATATATATATATATGTGTTGTATATATAGATATGGAGGGGGAGAGAAACAAAGAGTATTAACATTACGAGCATTTGAAGGGGCAATGCAGACGATGAACATGGCGAAGAAGCAGAACTTAATAATTATTATCATCTTCTTCTTGTTCTTCTTCTTCTTAATCCTGTGTTTTAATCCTACTTTGTTGGAATCTGCTAAAAAAAGGGAGGAAAAGAGTTTGCATTAGGAAAAAAATAGATTAAGATAGAAGAGGACACATTTTCCAGATCTGTAAACTAACTAATGAGTTTTTTTTCTAAATTAAACCTGTGGAGATATAAAGTGTTTTATTAGCTTACTTCATGGCTAATCACGAGCGGACTGGCTCTGCTATTTATAGCCCTCTCTTCTAACATTAGATTATTATTTTTTTCACGAAAAGATGCAAATAAATAAATAAAATATATTTTTTTTTAAGAAATACCTGGAATCCAAGCGAATTTCTGTGGTTGAGGGGTCATCATAAGTATATATTATTAGTTTTTAATATATTTTCTTACATCGTATTATTAAAATAAGTATATAAAAAATAACCTTTCTATTTGGTCAACAGTAAAAAATAGTAAGTATGTTGTGTATATTATATATATTCGAAATCTGTGGTCAACTTTTCTTTTTTTTTTGAACTATAATGGTCAACTTTTTGGGTTCAATGTAATATGTACGTACGTCAATCATATTTGTAGTAAAACTGTAAAAGTATCTCATATATTATATTTTTTTTCTATTCCATTTGATGTTTATATTAGATTATTAAGTCAAAGACTCAAACTTTGAAACCCATCCGAAGTTAAGAGTCCGATTCGCGGGAAACTAAGTCCGATAAACGGAAAATATAAAGAGCTATTATAAGACCAATTACACGCCAAAAAAAATCCGAACTACTTCATACCGGACAAAACCATCGAAATCGGACGAACAAAACTAATCCGAATACACAGAACTAGAAAAATAGCTTAAGGAAGAAAAAATCCTCATATATTATATACGTCGATGAATTCAAGGACGTTCGTCAGAAAGAGGAAACAAATAGCTAAAATATGGTAGAGACTGGACACCTTTTGTGTGCTTTTATTAGAAATGTAGTACTCGGTCGTATAAATGGCTAGCTACTGATAAATATATATAGGCGCTAGCTAGTTGATTAATAAACGGATAAATCAACTAATCGATAAAGTAATATATACATATATATATATATATATATAACTTTTAACAACAAAAGTTACAAAACGATTGTTTAATCAACTTCAAATTTACAAGACGATTTGACAATTTTAGCTGAATCTTGAATTGTGTAAATGAACAATTCTAATGATGATATACAGTATTAGTATGTTCCAACATAAGCTGTAAGACAAAGACTTTAGAAACAATCACACTATTGCATTTATTCCAACCAAACAAAAAAAAAGCAATTACACTATTGCAAAAATAGTCCCCGTGACTAACCCTGGGCATCAGTACTCGTTACCCGTCCGATCCGCCCGACTCGTCTCGTGCTCAGCCCGTAAAACCGGGTACTCGACTCGTCCAAGTCAAGTATCAAGGCGAGTTAACCAACTACTTGCAAGTAACGGGACAAGTCCAAAACGAAATATTTTCATTACCCGTACGGGGCGGATCAAGTAGTAAGTCGGCCAAAATAAACGGGTATCCGCCCCGTGCCGAGGCCTACCCGTGACAATCTACTCAAAAAATATTTTACATGTCACGGGGATAAATAAACGCGACATTGAATTTAAGCACATTTTTCTTAGTTAACATATTATAAGTGAAAGTGATGGACATCTAAACCCTTTTTGGACATAAGGGTATAGTATCATTGTACTAAATGAAATAAACAATTAACCACCAACGTTCCATTCTACTAACATGTAAATCGGTTTGGTTATTTTGGTTAAATGTGACCCTCCATTTTAACAAAATTTAGTGTTTATTCATTTAAGTTTTGGTATTGAACCAAGTGGTGGTAGGTTAGTGATTCCCAATTGTGGAGGAGTTGGAGGAGTTGTTATGTTGATCTAGGTCAAGAATAGATTATATATAATCACGAAATTATCTAACCACTTTCATTTGGCAAGTCAAAGATGGTGCCACACTTTAGGCATATTTGAAAACATGATAAGTGGACTAGTTGACAATATCACTCATCAAAAAAGGATTAGTCGGTGGTAAAAAGTTTGGATTACCCTTTGTTACCAAAAAAAAAAAAAAAAAAAATTTGGTATTTAGGTGGAGAATAAATATTTATTTTATAGGTTGATTGTATGTGTTCCTACACTTCGTCGTTTGATACTTTAGCGTTACCAAATACTGAAATACAGTTATTAAAAATAAGTGTGTCGTACTAAAAATATTCCCATCAAAGTTATTATATACCTTAGATTTTCTTTTTTTTGGGGTCGAAATACCTTAGATTTTCATTTTCATGGATTAGATAATAAGATCATCTATGAAAGTTTTCAAATGTTTTTCTTTTCTTTTGTTAAAGGCGCCGTGGACGAAACTATTTTGTGTTTTAAATACAATATTGTCAATTTCAAAACTTTAACGAAACAAATTATTGTCTTATCTTTTTGGTGTGTGGTAATATCTTTCCGCATAATCCACAGATGGTGCCTGCCCCATATAAACCCATCTCCCATTTTTCTTTTCTTTTCCCCCACTTCTTATCGAGAGAATTTTCACTATTCATTCCCTCCAATTATTCTAATATATATATATACTATTTGCACTAAAATAAATGACTATGAAAGAGCATTTCATTTAGAGGAATGAATTTTTATTTTATTTTAAAAAATTACTCTGAAAATATAAAAAGAAAAAGTGAAACATGTGATGTGATGATCAAGTAGGGCATTCCTAAACGGAATCAGGACAAAATGTCTTCGGAATATTCATTTGTCCATACTCCGACCCCGAGAACATCGCATTTTCCTCAGCATCGATCTCTAGTCTCTTGTCGCAACAAAACTAAACGCATTATACGGATCCGTGAGTAGATAAATTCCACTAGGATTGCCCATAACAATCATTCTTTTCTGCTAAACCTGTATGTATATATATATATGATTTAGGCATGTATGGCACATATGAAAACTTTAATATTTGAATGATATGATTGGATCACATTGTAGACACAAAATAAGGCATATATGCACGATACTTATCTTCTCTATATGCATGGCCATAGAAAGTAGTGGTGTGGAAACTGTGATAAAGAGATCGTCAAAATCTAATCTTTAAAAATTTGCCCCACAGCTTAGTGGGAAGTCTTTAAGTTCTATGCACGAAATCAAACCAATGTGGTTTTGTCGGTTTAATTCCCACTTATTCTGTAAAATGCAAGAACGATGATGCTCTATCGACAGTGACTCGTATGGTTATTCTTCAAAGAACTCGTATAATCATAACATTTCTTTCAATTTTGGGATCCAACTTAGGAAATGGAACGAAGACGCTTCTGAATTTGACCCTTGTCGAAAAAAGAATTCTCTAATGATTATTTTCTCAAAGATGGATAAAATATAAATTGTCATTGTATTGTAACACTCTATTTTTGTGTTTCACAAAAAGTGTTATTTTATATTTCCAATGCAAAAAATCAAACAAAATTTCAATTTTAACCCCTCCTATTGTTTTAGTGTGTTAATTAAAAAGATAAAATTTGTGTGAAACAGAGGGAGCACTTGTAATTTTCAGAGGGAGTACTTGTAATGTGAAACGACGACGTATGATAGTGTTATAACATATTTCACAATGCAAAAAATTCAATTAATCAGAGAACCAAATAGCGCTTTTAGGGTGAAAGTATGAAAACCATCCCAATGATTTATTCAACAAAGAGAGAGACTTTGAGTGCAAACAAAAAACCAACATGGAAATTTCCATTTCTTTCTTTTGGTCTGAGAGATTCAAAAAGGAGGAAAGGAATCTCATTCCTCAATTGGCCTTTGACCCAACACAGATATGTCTTCATACCGTTTCTGCACCATGACAACAATATCTTGTTATGAATCTGGATATATAGTCACTGTCCAGGAATCAATTAGCCAGTTTACAATAGAGTTTCAACTACTATCAACTAGTAAAACTAACAGCAAGCAGAGATCGCAGACGATGAAGTATGATAATAAAATGGAAAGACAAGAGGTTTGAGCAGAAATGTGATCATTCCATATCAAGATGGCTAAAACAGAGAATCAAGAAACAACAATTATCATCTAGACTCTTGATCAAAAGAATGACAGAAATTAACATCAGCATTTTGGGAAATTTGTAAAAAAAGAATGCATTATCAGAGTTTAGGGAGCATAGACGCAGAAAATCGAGAGTTATAAGAATAGACCAAGTAACAATTTACATTCTTCCTCAACCGATCAATCAAAAAACATGTTTTACCATTACAAAATCACAGCTAAAGAGAGATAGGATCAAAACAAGAACATAACATACCCCAACATTGTTGCTTTCCCAGAGCTTGTGAACACCGTAATCCACAGCCTGTACATACACATTTAACATTTCATATAAAACATGATCCTTTGTGAATATTTATGAATTGCAAAATTACAGGATCTAAAACCCCAAAAACAAGAAATTTCTCAACAGTTTCCTCTCAAAATTTCATATAAAAAACAACAGAGCTCTCTATTGTAGATGGCTTATTCTATCCGATAAAATTTATTCACCAATATTGTCTATTTGCAGCAAAATCCCAGATTTCATCACAATCACAAAGCAGATCCGGAAAGATACGAACGTTAAGAAGACATATTAAAAAAAAAAAGTTTAGATCTCTCACCCGTTCGCCGAAGAAAGCGCCGGCGATGATGAACGAGACGTAGACGGAGTTACGGCGCATGATAAGTTTGTAAAAGCCCTCGAGAGCGCCTCTCTGAATTCCCATGATTAACCGTTGGTTGTTTCAGGCACCTGATCGCTTACGTATCTGTTCTCGATTTAGGGTTTGTAAAGAGATCTACAACAATGGCGATAGTGAAGAAAGGCGACGAGATTTCGCGATGTTAATGAATCTCTTTTTGACTCCTTCGTAACTGGAAAAGCCAATAGGCCGAACTATATTGGGCCTAAATAATTCGGCCCAATAGCCCGTTTACTCGAAATCCAAATTGATAAAGGGGGTGGGCATGGCCTGATATTTTTAAAATTTTACATATCCGGTTTTCATATTCAGTATCGTAAGAAAGTTTGGAAGACGAGAAACAACCTAATTTTTAACAAAAAAGTCTCAAGACCGTCAAAGGATGTCGTTCTAGTATCAATAGCTGTAAAATAATGGCTAGAGGCAACCAAATTTGTTGAAGCAAGTGGTGTTTTAAATCAGAGAAATTCAAACGACGGAGCAGTCATGGTTGATTATTGGATTAGACCCTCTCCGGGTATGGTTAAGTGTAATTTTGATGGTGCTTATAATCATATTACTTCCATATCCTCTAATGGTTGGATTGTTCGTGATGAACTAGGTGTGGTAAAGTTTTGGGATCATCGAGGGTAGGACGATCTAGCTCCGTCTTAGAAGCTGAAGGTAAAGCCTTATTATCGGCAATTCATAATACATATATGATGGGCTATCGGGAAGTTATATTTGAAGGAGATTGTTTAAACCTCATTCGAAACATGAATGGTCAAGACAAAGATTTTGGAATTCATAATCTCTGCAAGGATGTTCTACTTTGGGCAAAGAAATTCAACAAAGTATTATTCCAAAGTGTGCGTCAACTTGGGAATGAGGCTGCTCATCATTTGGAAAAGAACGTTTCCATTGATAATATTTTCTACTCAAATTGTATTAATCCTCTTGTTTGGTTAACTCCTCATCTTCATAAGGATTATGTATCATCAAGTACATTAATGAAATTTCAATGATCGTCGGAAAAAAAAAATTGGACTATTCTATTCAGAAAAATAATAATGTTAATTGTATTATAGATTCAATATTTTGGATTTTTTGTTAAGTTAACTCAAATACTAACACTACAATCTGAGTTTTGGTAGAAATTTGGGGCAGCATTTATTTTATTTTGGTTTAAAAGCTCAATGAAATGGAGATTTGAGGAGCTTCATGAAGATTTTCACTATATATTCAACCAACTCAATTAATAATTTCTTTGAAAAAAATGAGAAAAACTGGCTCCAAAATATTTTGTATTGTTTATTAATTTGGTAGCTCCAAGCCTCCAATCCCAAAAAAAAAAATTGCTTGGGCTAACACTGGCAACGGATTTTAGAATATTTATCACTATCTAAACAATTAAATAGTTTGGATAGAGTTATTGAATATTTTGAATTAAATATCTAAAATATTAGTGTTTTTTTTTTAATAAGTATTAACATAAGATGTCATGTATTCTGAATACTTGAGACTGGAGAGTAATTACAATCATATATATTTTGGTAACGTGAGATATCCTGAAAATATCTTTTAGTAATACCCATAAAAAAATTTCACATAAGAAAGCAGCACATACATGTGTATACAGGCACCTCTATACTATTAAAACATAAGTACTTTTGGAATCTATTTTCAAACACCTCTTATTTTTAAAATAAATTTAACATGTTATCAAACATGTTGCAAAACATTTATTAAATATATTATAAACTTAAAAATTACAAATTAAACATATCTGAATCAACAATATTTAAATTCTTATTCCTCATTTCACATTTGATATATTACAAAAAACGTTATACTGCACAGGTTTAGAATCTACTGTATGTGAAAACTAATCAAGAACGTTCCTTGTAAAAAGGAAAGAGTATCATTCAAATTAATCTCTCAATCCCTATGATTTCTTTTATCATTACTACTATATTATTCTCTTGTAATTAATTAGGATTATGTCCATCTTGTATATATATGTCCTATGTATATTGAAAAAGATAAGAGAGTAGTCATTACAATTCTTTCAATCCATTCTCATCACATTATCATGGTATTAGAACCAAAATGATGGTATCAAAGCAAAAATGATCTAACGATCGGCTTCATTCCTCATTTTTATTTTTCTTGTAAGCCAAAGTGCTTCCATTATTCAAATTTATCATGAACCTATGAATCTGAGCCATAATGATCTAATGATCTGCTCCATTTTTGTATTTTTTTTTTTCCTTTTAAGCCTTGTGCTTTCCCATTCAAGCTCAATAGAGCCTCTGAATCCAACCCATCAAGTTTCTTAACCGTTTTCATTGCTTCTTTAAACTTTAAACGTTTAGAAACAAAAAAATACTTCTTTACTAAGCCATTGTACTTCTTGTTTTCTTCAAGCCATTGTGCTTCTTGTTTTCTTCGACCACATCACGTGATTCCAATCAAGCTACAAACTTCTTGTGCTCGTTACTCATTTTCAAGCCAATAGGCTTCTTAATAAAATAAAATAAAATAAAAAGTTTTTGTTTTTTCTCGTTATCACTCGAAAAGATATTCATCACCTCCGTCAAGAGATCTCTACTCCACCGCTTCCGCCAAACAACTAGCTCAACCTCAACCATCTCACGATGTCACAAACACGAAATGTTCGATTTCCTACATATCCAAGCGTCAAGCTCCTATTGGAGTGTCTAAAGCCCCTCCATCTTGAGGGGCATATAAAGAAAATATTATCATACAAATTAATCTCTCAATCCCTATGATTTTTTCTATCATTACTACTATAATATTCTCTTATAATTAATTAGGATTATGTTCATCTTATATATATCCTATGTATATTGAAAAAGATAAGAGAGGCAATCCAATTTTTCCAATCTATCTCTCATCACGTTATCACCTTGATCCCTAAGTAACTGAACATGATTTCTTCTCACTAAATACGCTATTATCTATTTAGTCGCTTTGTCACATGTATAACTCATGACGCAAAGAGAGGACACAAGATAAATGTTGAATTGGACTTATAAGAAGTTAAGAACATGATTGGGTATGTTTCAGCACATGCAAATGAAACAATAGGAAAATAGGCAAATGTCACATTCAGGGTTTGATCTCTTGACAAAAATGCTGATTCAAGATTAATTCATGAAGGCTTGATACACATACCTGAATCACCAAGCAACAAAAAAAAAAAGCAGAACAAAGAAAAAAGAGTGAATTTGTCCTAAAATTTGAGATGGAACAAATCACAGATACTGATATAATATCTCATGCGTTTAATATGTATGAAATTTCTAGAGATTCATTAAATATTTATTATATAAATTGTAGATGAATTCTGCTAAAAATAATAAATTTTTGTTTGTTCTTTTTACTAATTTTTTAGGTTTTTAATTGTCTTATAAATTTTGTGGAATAAATCGGATACCGAATCACTTGATATTCAACTAATTCTGGATTATAGATACCTCGATCCGGTCGGAATGGATTACAAATATCTTAAAAGCAAAAAACATATATATCATATAATATACGATATTTGTCCACCTCTACCGGTATAGGCAACGAAACACACACTCAAAGCAATTGGGAATGTTCTCTAAAATTATGAGTAAAATGAACAAAAGAGTATATCGCCAATATAACAATAATGTCTTATATTTTTTTGTCAAAAAAAAACAATAATGTCTTATATATTATTGAGGAACAAGAACCACATTTAAGTATGTTATTATATAAAAATATTTAGCGTAAGATCAAGCAACGATTATGTAACCCACCAGAAGCTGAAGCAGCTCGCCTAGCTTCCTCTACAAGAGCAGCACGTGCCGACGAGATTCCGGCAGGGACTAGACACGTGTCAAACGTTGAACAGTCGATCCAATCCTTAAGAAGCTCTTCTTGTCCCCATATCTCCGGTATCCAAACTCTTCCGGCGATCTCTCTCCGGTGCTTCTTTAGCTTCTCTCTCCCAGTGTCCACTATCTCTTCTTCTTGATTTTGTTTCGGTTTCTCTTCCGGGAAAGCTCTATCTTTCTTGACGGAAACAGAAGAAGCTTCGTCGTCAAACAAACTTGGATCTTGTTGGGTTTGGTCGGAAGGAGGTTGAGATGTAACGATCGGGTGGGCCATTGGAGACGTCGTATCGTCGATGTTCATCATGGTTGCACAAAAGTAAAGCAGATTCAGATACTTGGAGGAAACAAAAAAAATGAAGAGAGATGTGTGTGTGTGTGTGTTTTTGTTTGAGATTCGGTGTTGATAATATGTGTATTTGGTTGGGTTATGTAAAGAAGGAGAAAATCGGGTGGGAGTTTGGGTTACACGTCGACTTAAGTTTATTGTTCGGTGAATTTCTCTTTTTTTTTCTTTTGTGTTTTTGTATGGTAAGTGACAACTTTACGTGTCTTTTTTGTAGATTGGATTGCTTTGGCTCTTAATTTTTGGAATTTAAATAAATAAATAAATAATCAATTTTAAAATTTAAATTATTGATTAGACATTCCTTTTAAGAATTTATTTCCATTATACTATTGATTTTTTATTTATTTTTTGCAAGTGATTAAGTCTTCAGAAAAGGGGTTAAATGATTTTTTATTTTTTTCCGACGAATAGGGTTAAATAAATTTTTAGGTAAAAGTCTCAATTAGAGGATCCTGAGAGATTCAAGAGAATAAGGCATTTTAAATAAATCGTGTGCTTCATCGAGATTTCTCATAAGTACAGAATTAAGTTAAACAGATTTTAACATTTTCAGGAATTCTTTGTTAATATTCAAAATGAAATATATGTAAAGATAGTCAGTTTCTCAACCGTTAATATTTCTTGGGGTCATAATAATTGGTGAATATTCAATAGTTATGTGTAGAATATAGGAAAGCATTCAAAGGGTTGGATTTTTTTGGGAGGATCATGAGGCTGACGTTGATTTAGGATTTATTCCAGAAATATGTTTAGGTGGGGATACGTTGGAATTAAATGAATCTGATAATGAAATCTGCAAAGATAAAAAAGTTAATTTTGTTTGAAAATGTTTAATCAATTACAAGATTGAAACATTATATAATATTTACATTATGATGCATAATAAAGAGGTCTCAATTTGAAAGTACCTTCTCATGTGTTAGTATACGGAACTCATTTGTCTCTTTGATAACTTCACCCTTCTTTTTTTTCTTGATCACACTTTTATTTTTTTTGTTCCTTTATATATTTCATGGTCTCACCTTGAATATGTTTATGTAGACTGTAGTAATGTAATTAATTTTGAGATTGTCCTTTCTCTTTACACAATTCGTTCCAGCAAGAAAGAGTAATGTATGAAATTTAATGTATCTCTTTCTACAGAATGCATATACGTAGCATCATATGATATATGTGACTCCATATATGACTGTATGATGTAGATGTAGAATTTATTAAGATGGAATATTGTGTATCGTGACTCGTTAGGAAGATCGAAGAAGGATATATTTAGTGCAGACGTTAACATATAACCACACTTTGAAGTTTGATCTTATATGGTCCTCTCGCTTCGATATTTTCTATAACCAAGTACGTAGACGTAAACACACGTGATGCGAAAAATTCAAATGGATAGATTTTCAAATATATATATACTAGATTCGGTTTCATGTATATGCAGATTTATAATTTAAAATTTTTATACTCCGTTAAAAAAAAAAGTAAAAACAACAAAAAGTAAAAAATAATGTCTAATTAACAGTTTAAAAATATCATACTATTAATTTAGAAGGAATAATTTGGTAGAGCATATGCAATAAATAATTTTAGAAAAATTATTATTGGACTTTTGATTTTTTTTAGTGAAATATATGCACAGTAAATAGTTTCTACGAGACGCGTCTAGTACCGCACCAATTTCCCATCAGCATTGAATTTATAATGCCTGAAACGCCACATTGAACGAATAATATTAGTATTTTTAGGGCGTGGAACCAAGTCCCACGTTCCAGCTTTAATAAGAGCACTATGTTCAACTCCCATGGCTGGAGTTCAGTTTGGATCCTTCAATGCATGAACATGAGAAATAGGCAAAAGAGACACGTATGAAGACAGAGTTGTTGGCGTGGTTTAACAATGCCATTTTTTACTCCGAGTTACCATATGATGCGTGGGCAATGTTGGAGGAGGCGGAGGAAGGGCCTCAACAGCTGGAAGTGGAGAGAGAGAAGAGATAGGAGGAGGAAGAGTGAGTGGTAAAAGGGGTGGGTACTTCGGTTTTTGGTTTGGTTTTGGTTTGGTTTTTTCGGTTTTTCGGTTTTATAAAAATTCAAACCATATAAAAACCATATATATTTCGGTTTGGTATGGTTCGGTTTTTAACGGTTTTCGGTTTATCGGTTTTATAAAAAATGAAACCATTTAAAAACCATATGCAATTTTGGTTCGGTTCGGTTTGGTTCGGTTACGGTTTTTAGTTTGGTTCATAACTTTTGATAAGGCTCATACAATAAGCAAAAATAAAATGAATGTATAAATAATATATTAAGTTAATAAGTAGACATACTAATAAGTGCAAAAACAAAAAGAATTCAAAGACTAGAATCCAAATCAAATTGTTCGTAAATCCAAATCATCAATAAAAACCAAGACTAAAAAAAACCTAGAAAATATATGAAAAGAAAAAAATTCAGATCATTATCATCATCATTAGCCACGATTGTTCGTCTCCTCATGTTGCTTAGGAATCTCTGATCAATAAAATTAACAATAAATAAAGAAAAACAAGAAAGCTATATAAAATTAATAAATCTAAACTAAACCAAAAAACAAGAATGGATAAATGATAAATCTAAACCAAAAAAAAAAAAATATAAAGCTATATAAAATTAATCTAAAATATAAAAACCGAAAAAACTATTCGGTTTTAAATCAAACCAAAGTGAAACCGAATTCTTAACAAAAATGATAACCAAATGGGTTTTTAGGTTACACCATAATCAAACCATATGATTTATTTCGGTTTAGTTCGGTTTTGTTTTTTCGGTTACCGTTTTTTTTGGTCACCCCTAGGTAAAACGGAAGTGGAGGGAGAAGAAAGATAAGTAGGGTTACTACGTTGAAATTTAATGATTCTGATAATGAGTTATAAGAAGAAAAAAATTATTTTAAAATATTCAATAGATTGAACATTGGTTTATGTAAATATGATTTGACAGAAAAATGTATCAATTTTAATTTCGTACCATTTTAGTTACGTCAAGTCTTTAAATATTGTTTTCTTTTTACAAAACCGCGTTTTTGTAGATAACAATAATTAAATATTAAAAGTTTGACTTCAAATTATTTATTCACTATACGTTTGATTTCGTTTGCTTCAATATATATAAACTACTGGTCGACGAGACGTGAGAGAAGAACAAAACAGTGGTAATGAAGAAAACAAGACAAGCTTTTCTTCTTGTGATCAGTTTGCTTCATATATTCCTATGTCTATCCTTTCAGGCTCGTGTCACAGAGGCTAGACACCGTCTCGTAGGTCAGTCTCTTCTTATTCCAAAAATATCTGTCATTCCTAAATTCGATGTCTATTTAGAAAACTAACATATTACCGGAGTAAATCACTCATTCCATATATAAACAGCTAAATGAAAAGAATAAAAGCGTCCAAAATCCACTTTTCTCCGTTGGAATCAGAAATCGTTTTATTATTATCGTGAATACCATAAATACCATGTTTTCTATATTGTTATGGAGTACATGTACAGTGGTGTTGGATATATGGTCAAAGGCGTAAACTCGCTATAGTCCCAACTTAAATTTCACTGTGTACAAACTCTACGTTTGTGTCACTTGGACTTCGGTTCGGTGTTTTAGCAGTGGTGGATTTGTAAGAAACTTCTTACCAAGAAGAGACATGCTTACCTCATAGATTAGCCCCGACGCTTCGGCAAAACTCGGACACGAATCACAAAAATGTTCTCCGATTATAACCTTTTAAATAATCTCTCCGATCCGGAAATATTTTCTAACAAATTGACTTGTGTGTGTTAATAAAAGGTGAGGCACGGATACTGACGCAGTCGAAACCCAGCATACGCGTACGACCCTCCCCACCATGTGGAGCTTCTCCGTCTAGTCAAGCTAGGCGGCCATGTATAACAGTTCCAAGACCTCCTCGTAGAGATCGGTGCTCTCCGCCCAACAGTTAGCAACGTTGAATATGAACTTACATGCACACTCGATTCCACAAAGACTTTTCAGAGAAGCCCACCACGGAAATAATACCAATTATTATTTAGTAACCATAATATATAATTTTGTTCCAGTCTATATGCCAAAGCTATCCCTTGATTATGACGTTTTTTGTTTGTTAAAAGTATTATGACCTTTTTCTTATTTATTTATTAAAAAAATCATGTATACAAGGTAAAAAGATAATACGACGATGCATGCTACTACTACAGGTTAGATAGTTACTTGTAACCTACGATATTTCGAAACCTCCAAAAGTCTTGCATCCATCTAAGTTCATGGAGTCTTTATTTGAATTATTCAGAAGATGTTATGTTACATAGCTGTGATGTACAAAACCGCGTTTTTGTAGGAAACAAGAAGTCTTCGAAATTTGACACTTCAGCTTTATTTATTCTGGAAATTGATTCTCTTCGGGCAATAACTCTTTCATAAAATCAGCAATTGCATCAACACAATCCTCAGCCAAATTAAAATTTGTTTTTATGGTCATCAACCTAGTTGCAACTGATAAAAGCGAATGATCCTCTCGACAACCTTCGTATATGAGATGATTTGATGCATCTAACATATTAAAAAAATTCCTAGCTCAATACAAGAAAACATGCATTTTGCAACGATTTTTTGCGACAATTTTATTTCGTTGCAAATTACCATCGTTTTTGCGATGACTTTACGAAGATTCTTAAAAACGTCGTAAAATCGTCGCAAAATTGGGACGAAAATTTTCGTTGTCAAATCGTCGCTACTTAGCGACGATTTGACAACGATTACCGACGACATTACGACGATTATCAAAATCGTCGTAAAATCGTTGTAACTTAGCGACGATTTACCGAGGTTTATATAAAACGTTGTAATATCGTTGTAAAATTACCCACGAATTAACAATGATTATTATAATTTGAACTTTACATCGATTTCCCAACGATTAATCAGTTAGGTGAGAACGTTTTAAGTTCACGGTGTTCGGTTAGGTAAACATGTTTAATGTCGTTGTAAAGTCGATGTAAACATTTTTAGATTCGTTGTAAAATCGATGTGAAATCGATGTAAAATCGTAGGTAATTCGATGCTAATGAAAATAAAAATCTATATATAGTGGCCAACTTCATAATAAAAATTTCATATTCAAAAACATTTACTTCTTTCTAGACCAACAAAAAATGTCAATATACGAAATTAGAAGATGGATGTATAATCGTCTTGATTCAGAGGGATCGCTAACAAAGGAGTTCAGTGATGGGGTGGAGGGATTCATGCATCAGGCAGGAAGTATACATAATACGATTATCAGTGGTAAGATGTACTGTCCTTGTGCTAGATGCTTGAATAGGAAATTTATCATTATCTCGAAGGTGTGGTCGCATATATTAAATAGAGGGTTTATGCCGCATTACTATATATGGTATTATCATGGAGTGGATCATGGGGGAAATGCAGCTAGTAGTAGTAGCAATTATCAAGCATCGAATTTTGATGAGTCAAATAATTTTAATCAATTTGATGATCATGCGGAGCAGCATGGTGAAGATAATGATAGGATTCATGACATGGTTACAGATGCATTTCATGAAACCGTAAGTACATTTGCACATGATCATCATGATGAGGAACCCAATCTAGATGCAAATTTTTTTATGATATGCTAGATGCTGCAAATCAGCCACTCTACGATGGATGTAGAGAAGGACATTCTAAATTGTCTTTGGCGGCTAGGATGATGACTATTAAAACTGATCATAACTTAGCTGAGGTTTGCATGGATGATTGGGCTGATTTGATTAAAGAGTATTTGCCAGAGGACAATTTAGCTGCTGAAACTTACTATGAGATACAGAAACTGGTTTATAGTCTTGGGTTGCCTTCTGAGATGATAGATGTCTGTGTTGACAATTGCATGCTTTTTTGGAAAGATGATGATAAGTTGCTGGAATGTCGATTTTGCCATAAGCCAAGATATAAGCCGCAAGGTACTGGTCGGAGTAAGGTACCGTTCCACCGGATGTGGTACCTTCCTATAACTGATAGATTAAAAAGAATGTACCAGTCTGAGAGGACAGCTGCATCGATGAGATGGCATGCAGATCATTTGCAAACAGATGAGGAGGTTACTCATCCTTCAGATGCAAAAGCGTGGAAACACTTTAAGACGGTACATCCAGACTTTGCTAGAGAGAAACGTAATGTGTATCTTGGTCTTTGCACAGATGGATTTAGTCCATTTGGTATGTCTGGTAGGCAATATTCTTTATGGCCAATAATCCTAACGCCTTACAACCTACCCCCAGATATGTGCATGCAAAGGGAATTTTTATTCATGAGTATTTTAATACCAGGTCCGAAGCATCCGAAGCGTTCCCTTGATGTGTTTTTGCAGCCTCTGATACAGGAATTGGAGCAGTTGTGGTATACCGGGGTCCAGACATATGATTTTTCAAGGAAAAAAAAATTTACAATGCGTGCGGTGCTTATGTGGACAATAAGCGACTTTCCTGCGTACGGGATGTTATCAGGTTGGACTACGCATGGGCGATTGTCTTGTCCATATTGTCTCAATCGGACAGATGCGTTTCAATTGAAACATGGTCGGAAAACAAGTTGGTTTGATTGTCACCGCCGATTTCGACCGATTCATCATGCATATCGAAGAAATAAGCGGTTGTTTAGAAAGAACAAAACTGTTCGTGTTCCTCCTCCTGTTTATATTTCCGGGGAAGATCTAGAAGCATAAATTGATCATTATGGTGCATTGGAAACAGTCAATCGTGGTGGAAATTGGCACACTCCAGCTAATATGCCGGATGGATATGGGGAGCATCACAATTGGCATAAGAAAAGCATATTCTGGAAGCTTCCGTATTGGAATGATCATTTGCTTAGACACAATTTGGATGTCATGCACATTGAGAAAAACTTTTTTGATAACATCATGCATACATTGTTAAACGTGCGTGGAAGGACTAAAGATAGCGGTAAGTCAAGGTTAGACTTGCCTGATCTTTGTTGTCGGAATGAGTTACATATTACAAGCAATGGGAAAGCACATGTCCCCATATTTCGAGTGGGTGCGGAAGAAAAGTCAGCTTTGTTCAAATGGGCTACATCTGATGTGAAGTTCCCGGACGGGTACGTATCTAATTTAGCTAAATGTGTTGAGAATGGCCAAAAGTTTTCCGGGATGAAGAGTCATGACTGTCACGTCTTTATGCAACGACTACTTCCTTTTGCATTTGCTGAACTTCTACCAGGAAATGTACACGAAGAAATTGCAGGCATTGGAGGGTTTTTCGGGATCTTTGTACCCGTACTTTGTCAGAAGATGTTATTGCACAACTTGATGCTAGTATTCCTATTTTGTTGTGCAACATGGAGAAAATATTTTCCCCAGCCTTTTTTGATGTTATGGAACATCTACCTATTCATCTACCTCACGAAGCAGAACTTGGGGGACTTGTGCAGTATCGATGGATGTACCCATTCGAGCGATTCATGGGACATTTGAAGCGGAATGCTAAAAATCTAGCCAAAGTTGAAGGCTCAATAGTAGCAGGAAGTTTAACAGAAGAAACTTCTCACTTCACGGGGTACTATTTTGGCTCGAAGGTTCGCACACGGAAAAGGGCAGCACGGCGATATGATGATGGAGGTGTAGGCCGAACATATGGTAATGAAGGTGTCCCAGATATCTTTTCTTCAATCGGTCGATTATGTGGAAGAGTGAAGTCAGTTTGGTTTGCCAATGAAAAAGACCACCATAGTGCACAAACGTATATCCTCTTAAATTGCGAAGAAGTTAGTCAATTTGAGACGTAAGTGTATAAACATACGTCTTATATATATGGCTAAATTATATATATGCTAGCTTTATACCAATTACAAATACTTTTGTATGCAGTGAATTTGTTAGACAAGTCCGAGAAGTCATTGAAGGAATCTCAGACGATGAAATCAACAAGCGTAAAGATCAACATTTTGCCCCGTGGTTGAAGACGCAAGTACGTAAAATTTTAAGTGATCTGATTAATTACTAACTTGGACAATTAACCTAATACATATTTTGATTACTTTTTTAATTAAATTAATTAATGATATAGGTTGAGTATGGGGATACCGCATATCCACTCTGGTTCCATGAGTTAATAAAAGGCCCCATATCGAAGATAACGACTGCACCCATGTATTGCACACGCGGATATATATTTCATACATTCAAATACGGAAATCAAAGAGCTACTGCCAACTACGGGGTATGTGTGCGGGGCGAAATAGATTTTTATGGAGTGTTGCAAGACATAATTGAAGTTGAGTACCCTGGTTGCTTAGGTTTGAAATGCGTTCTGTTCAAATGCGACTGGTTCGATCCAACAGTTGATCGAGGCGTCCGTAAAAACAAATTTGGGGCAGTAGATGTCAACCAATCACGACGTTACAATAAGTATGAGCCATTTATCCTAGCATCACAAGCAGAACAAGTCAGCTTTGTTCCATATCCGCGAGTTCGCACCACCCGTATCTCATGGTTATCTGTTATAAAAGTTTCTCCGAGGGGTCGAATTGTGGGGGTTGATGAGGAACTACCAATGCAGCAAGATCATTGCTCTGATATGCCAGAACTAAATGAGAGCAATGAAGACATCCTTTTGATAGATCCTCAAAACAGGGAAGTTGAATATCTCCCAGACGATACAGAGGAAGAAGATGAGTTCGAAGAAAGTGATGAACCAGATGATCAAGAAACAGATGTGTACTACTCTTCGTCCGAAAATGAATCAGAGTGACCGCGATAGCTAATAATTATTGTGAATTTAATGTAATAATATAATATTGTGATCGAGTAATTATTGTGAAATTTAAGTGATATGATTTCTATGAAATCCCTTAAACCCCAAACTAAATTTCATCTCCGATCTCCACTCATTTTCCGCCGTAGTTGCGGCGATTAATAAATTACGAGACATATGTGTCTATGTGTCATGTAATTTATTAATTGCCCCAACAACGGTGGGAAATGAGTGGTGATCAGAAATGGGATTTAGTTTGGGGTTTAAGGGATTTCAAAGACATCGTCGCTAAATCGTCACTAAATCGTCGCTAATTGAGATAGTCACAAATTCGATGCAAATTAGCGACGATTTAGCAACGAAAATCGTCGCTAAATCGTCGCAAACACTGAATGTGACAAAATCGATGCAACGTAGCGACGATTCAGCAACGATTTGAACTAAACCCTAAACCGTAAACCCTAAACCGTAAACCGTAAACCCTTTCGTATTACCATCTCATTGTATTATGCATCTTTCAATGAAATTGATCGTGACTTTAGAGAATTGTCAGAAAATGAAAACTCGGTCAATCACAGTAATATCCACAAACTCAATCATTGTATTAATAATCTCTAACATATACGCAAACTATATGTTTTACTTATATTTCAATATCGATGAACTTATTGATAATTTCATGAATTTGGATTTACGGTAAACATGTAAAGTTGTTTATGCAATGTTGCAATCGACGTTACAATTTTGTACCTATACCCTAAACCCTAAAACCGATTTTACAAATATCCTCACTAATTCGATGCAAATTGGCGACGATTTAGCAACGAAAATTGTGGCTAAATCGTCGCAAACACTGAATGTGACAAAATCTATGCAACGTAGCGACGATTCAGCAACGATTTGAACTAAACCCTAAACCGTAAACCCTTTCGTATTACCATCTCATTGTATTATGCATCTTTCAATGAAATTGATCGTGACTTTAGAGAATTGTCCGAAAATGAAAACTCGGTCAATCACAGTAATATCCACAAACTGAATCATTGTATTAATAATCTCTAACATATACGCAAACTATATGTTTTACTTATATTTCAATATCGATGAACTTATTGATAATTACATGAATTTGGATTTACAGTAAACATGTCAAGTTGTTTATGGAATGTTGCAATCGACGTTACAATTTTGTACCTATACCCTAAACCCTAAAACCGATTTTACAAATATCCTCACTAATTCGATGCAAATTGGCGACGATTTAGCAACGAAAATCGTGGCTAAATCGTCGCAAACACTGAATGTGACAAAATTGATCCAACGTAGCGACGATTCAGCAACGATTTGAACTAAACCCTAAACCGTAAACCGTAAACCCTAAACCGTAAACCGTAAACCCTTTCGTATTACCATCTCATTGTATTATGCATCTTTCAATGAAATTGATCGTGACTCTAGAGAATTGTCCGAAAATGAAAACTCGGTCAATCACAGTAATATCCACAAACTGAATCATTGTATTAATAATCTCTAACATATACGCAAACTATATGTTTTACTTATATTTCAATATCGATGAACTTATTGATAATTTCATGAATTTGGATTTACGGTAAACATGTAAATTAAGTTGTTTATGGAATGTTGCAATCGACGTTACAATTTTGTACCTATACCCTAAACCCTAAAACCGATTTTACAAATATCCTCACTAATTCGATGCATATTGGCGACGATTTAGCAACGAAAATCGTGGCTAAATCGTCGCAAACACTGAATGTGACAAAATCGATCCAACGTAGCGACGATTCAGCAACGATTTGTCATAAAATATACCGCGTGTCGGTCAATTAAACTCTCGCGTGTATGAATGTCACAAAATCGTTGTAAACTTAGCGACGAATTAGCTACGGTTCAATTGCCTCGATATAGCTACGAATCGTCGCGAAATCGTCGCTGATTAGCGACGATTTAGCGACGACAAGTAATCTTATATATACACGCGAGTTCCTTGCCAATTCATTTACAAACAAATAAAAAAAAACTGATCATAACTTCCTTGCGAATTCTTTGCGAAAAAAGGTAAATTTTTTTTTAATGTTTTTAATTAATTAGTATAGATAAAAATGAAACAATTTAGGTCGGTAGAAACGGAATCAAATTAGAAAAAATAGCAGACTGCCCGGATGTTTATAGATAGTAATTTATTTTCATTTTTATGCAGATGGGCCAGCGTCGTGCACATTACGCTCAGTTTTTGAGAGATATTGGTGATGCTTCGGGTACCGGGTTGCCTCCGTCTTCTGTGGCTACAGAGACGGATTTCGTCTCGGTGACGCAACTTCCGCCGCCTCCACAACCACCTCAGATTCCGCAATCTTGAGGCCATGCCCCGGCCCCGTATGCACACATGACGGTTCATGATTTGCTTGCACAGCCGGGGCGTCATAGGCTTAAAAGATTAGATCCAGATCATACTGACGGGTCGGAAAGGTAATATATATAAATATATATTTTTTACATTTATTATTACATATTTATATTTATTTCTAACAATTCAAAATTTTACAATTTTTTGTTTCAGGTTTGGAGTTGAATCCAAAGTTGGACGCACCGTTTCCGACATCATCAAGTCTTATTTTGTCGAGCCGCATACCAATTTTACCCAGCTTCCTCTACACGTCAAGGAGACATGGTTCAAGATGTTTGCGGTACGTATGGAAAAAATATTTTTTTCTCCCATAATTATTTTAATTATATTTAAATATATATTTAATTTAATTTTATAAAATATGTAATTATTTTTGTTTCTCATGCAGCAAAAATATCACTGGGATCTTTCGCTTCATGGCGAGGTTGAAACTTTATTTCTCGAGAGGGTGAAGTTTCGTATCCAATGCGTGGTTGGTGAGTGGAAGAAAGCATGGAAGAAGGATGGCGCTGAAGCAAAGCCCCTGCACATGGATAAAGCCGTTTGGGACGGCTTGGTGCGGTATTGGATGGATCCGAAATCCATCGTAACTGCTGAGAAGTGTTCGGCTTCCCGCAACACCGTTGATTCGGACGGGAGACTCAAGGCTCTGCCTCATACATCTGGGCAAACACCTTTTGCGGGTGTTCGTCTACAGATGGTAATTAAATTTATTTAAATTAATTAATTTATTTAATTTACTTCGTCAATAACATAGTTTTTTTCTTTAGGCCGCCGAAGACGGAGGTGTACTCCCTCTGATGACCAAGGTTTTTGAGCGGACGCACCGGAAGAAGGATGGTTCCTTTGTTTCCGAGACTGCCGAGCACATCTTCAATGAGGTGACTTCCAAAGTCACCGAACGAGAGACACAGCTCTCTCAACAGCTATCTCCAGGTGGTTCGTCGGTCATGTCTGGAGGGTTGACCACACCCGATATTGACCGGATCTTCGAGCAGGTATATAGAATAGTTAGTATTTATAAATTTTTAGTTTTTGATTTTTTAAAAATTTCTAATTGTAAATTTAAATATAGGTTTCCCCTAAGCGAAAGGGGAAGGTTGTCGGGATGGGATCTATTCCAGATGTCTCGGCTGCTTCTTCATATGCTCCGCGACGACGATCGCAAGAAGATGATCCAGTCGTGTTACGTGCCACAATTACGAGTCTTCAGGAGCGGGTTGAGGCCGAGGCTACTCGGTCTCAGGCATATTAGGCGAAGATTGCGAGTCTTCAGCAGCGGGTTGAACTGGATGCTACGCAGAATGACGAACTCTTCGACATCTTGGCAACAGGGAACCCGACAATGCAGGCCATGCTATGGGAAAAGCGAAGACTCCGAGCAGGGGCAGATGCAGCGGCAGAGGCAGCGGCAGGCCCATCCGGTTCGTCGAGACGTCCCGAAGACAATGTGAATCTCGACGATTACGATATAGTTATTTAGATTTAGGATTTCGAATTCTAATTTTGGTTTTTTTTTTGTAACAGATTATAATATTTTTTTTTAAATAAAATATTATTATATATTATTTTTAAAATTTTTATTTTATAATTTCGAAATTAATTAAATTTTCAAAATAATAATAAAAATCATATATAGAATCGTCGTTAATTCGATGGTAAACACTAATCCTAGTTGATTCGTTGCTAAATTAATCGTCATCAAATTGTGGCTAATTTACAACGATTGTATGACGATTTATTCGCAACGATGTTGCGACGATTATTTAGCAACGATTTTAGGACGATTTATTAGCAACGATGTTGCGACGATTATTTAGCAACGATTTTATGACGATTGATTAGCAACGATTTTATGACGATTGATTAGCAACGAATTAACGACGATAATTTTTTGCCATCGAATTAACAATGAAATATTTCCCTTCCAATTTCCATCGTTTTTACGACGTATTTATATTCGTCGTAATTTCAATGTAATTTTTACGACGATTTTATGACGGAAATTTACCAACGATTTAGCGACGAATTTTTTTCCCTCGTACCTTTCCGACGAATTTACGACGATTTGTGGTTTGCGACGATCAGTTAACGACGATCTCTTTTTCGTCGCAAATTCGTTGCAAACCCTCGTTTGCAACGATTTTACAACGATTTAGTTCGTTGCAAAAAGGGTGTTTTCTTGTAGTGGCTTCTGAGTTGGGTTCCTCTACTGTATTTCCGCTTTCCGATTAAATATTTTCCCTAAACACATATGCGCATATGTTACCATCTCAACAGTACCAACGTTCTCCCTCAGACCTTTCTGGAATATATCCACTACTTTCACCCATATATTCACTACTATTAGGTAAAGTATATGAATTTTCCCCATGAAAAAACCAAATATAATAATTTGGTCTAAACCCTCTCTTATACACGTGATTCCACACTTCTGAAACATCTCGAAATTTTCTATTATTGCAACGAGTACAAAGACAAACGATATTACCAGATTGTGGTAAGCCCCGAATTGTAGCAACTCGAATAAATTCGGTAAGCCCTTCTCCAAACTCCTTTGTAACTTCACCGGTTTCTGGATCTCGATGTCTATACATCCAATCTCGAGGATTATGAAAATTAGAAGACATTTTTGATGTTTTTTTGGGTTTTTACGTTTTGATTGTGAGGAGGTGGGGAAATATATAAAAAAATATTATGACCGATTTTTGACCAATATGTAACGGCTCTTATTTTAGTCAATAATTCGTCAGTATTTTTGACCATTTTTCGTCCGAAATGAATGGTCAAAAACATTTCGACCGTTTTTTGACTAAAATTTGAATTTGATCAAAAATAACTGACAAATTTTCGACCAATATGAAACGGCTACAAACAGCTATAAACGGCTATATAATTGGTCGATAATTGGCCGATAGTTGGTCAGTCAATTTCGACCAATTTTCCTCAGATAAAAGTCGTCATAAGTTTTTGACCAAAATTTGACTGTTTCAGGTAACGATCGCAAAATGGTCAAAATTTTTTGACCAAATCTAAACCATAATTTTTGGTCGAAAAGTTTCGACCAAATATCGACCGATTTAATATCAGTCGTTTATTGGTCTAAAATCAGTCGATAAATTTTCGACTTGGTCAAAATTCGACCTGTTTTCTTGTAGTGAAATAGCGATATACCGTTCACAACAAACAGATCTAACTATTTACAATTGAACAATTTAACTCGTATTCTTTAGCCAAAAAAATAATAATTTAACACATACGATAACGAAATTTTTTTTTTTTTGTTATGAAGGATAACGATAATTTAAATTGAAGTTTTTATTGGTTTATTCAGAAAACATTACGTAGCTGATGTACAAAACCGCGTTCTGTAGAAAACAAGAAATAATTGAAGTTTGAATTTAAATATATTTATTCACTATACGTTTGATTTTGCATGCTTCAATTTTATATATATACTAGTATTTAATCCGCGCTAATTATAGCGCAGAATAATTTTTTAAAAAGAAATTATTTTGAAATGTAAGAAAATTATTTTTATCTAAATTTTATAATATATGTAACTAATGATTATAGATAAAGCTGCCAATTCGTAATAATTTGTCTATTTAACCTGTTTTGCAATGAACTAAAATATTATTCGGGCTAACCCGTAAAAATTTATAATTTTGAAAACATAACTCTAATATGCAGGCACTGTTAAATGACTATAGTTTTTGTGGTTAGTCTACGAACTCTTAAAAAAAATAGTTTTTTTGTGTCTAACTTTTTATAAAATTAGTAAAATATTTTTCAACTTTTTTTTATATATATATTCAAATAAAATACAATAAATTATAGTGAATAATATAGCAAGATTTTGAATAGATTTTTGTTTCTTTGAATATATATGAATTGATTATTATTTGAAAATATATAGTATTAAAAATAATTAAAAATTAAATAATAAATAACCTATTTAATGTAAAATATATACTTTCCATATTCTAATCAATAATTTTAAAAGGCTATTATATTCTTTCCTATTTTAATTATTCTTTGTTATTTTAATGACATTTTATGTAATAACTTACAAATTAAAGTTCATTTTTAAAAATGTCTTCTTAAATAATATTATAGAGATATATCCTACTGGTCGACATGTGAGAGGAACCAAACAACGATAATCTCTATAATATTATTTAAGAAGACATTTTTAAAAATAAACTTTGTTTTGTAAGTTATTACATGAAATGCCATTACAAATAACAAATAATAATTGAAATAGGAAATGATATAATAGTATTTTAAAATTATTGATTAGAATATGGAAAGTATATATTTTGCATTAAAAATGTTATTTATTATTTAATTCTTAATTATTTTTAATACTATATATTTTAAAATAATAATCAATTCTTATTCAAAATCTTGCTATTACAAATGAATTCAAATAAAAAAAATCTATTCAAAATCTTGCTAAATTTTTCACTATAATTTATTTGAATATATATCAAAACAAAAATTGAAAAATATTTTACTAATTTTATAAAAAGTTAGACACAACAAAACTATATTTTTTAAGAGTTTGTAGACTAATCACAAAAACTAGAGTCATTAACTATGCATATTAGAGTTATGTTTTTAAAATTATAATTTTTTTGTGGGTTAGTCCAAATAATATTTTAATTCAATGCAAAACGGGTTATATAGACAAATTATTACAAATTGACACATTTATCTATAATTATTAGTTAGCTATATTTTAAAATTATTGATTAGAATATGGAAAGTATATATTTTGCATTAAAAATGTTATTTATTATTTAATTCTTAATTATTTTTAATACTATATATTTTAAAATAATAATCAATTCTTATTCAAAATCTTGCTATTACAAATGAATTCAAAGAAAAAAATGTATTCAAAATCTTGCTAAATTTTTCACTATAATTTATTTGAATATATATCAAAACAAAAGTTGAAAAATATTTTACTAATTTTATAAAAAGTTAGACACAACAAAACTATATTTTTTAAGAGTTTGTAGACTAATCACAAAAACTAGAGTGATTAACTATGCATATTAGAGTTATGTTTTTAAAATTATAAGTTTTTTGTGGGTTAGTCCAAATAATATTTTAATTCAATGCAAAACTGGTTATATAGACAAATTATTATAAATTGACATATTTATCTATAATTATTAGTTAGCTATATTTTAAAATTTAGATAAAAGCAATTTTATTAAATTTCAAAAACAAAATTTCTAAAAAAAATTACACCGCGCTATAATTAGCGCGGGTTAAATCCTAGTGATTAATGAAGTAAAAAACAAAAGGTTGTCTTCTTCTAAGTTTGATTTATATATATTTCTATGTCTATCCTTTCAGGTTCGTGTCTGTAAACAGGATAATGTAACCAAAATGAAATTCAAAGAACCCATGGAATATTTTGGAGTATGTACAAAGCAGAGTAGATATTTTAATATTTTTGCCAAGATTAAAGAGTTTGTCACTACTACAGGGCAAACTCTTGAAACAAGAAGTGTGACAGAGACTGACTGAGATATATATATATATATAATATCATCTGTCAATAAACATTATTATTATTATTGTAATATAATTAACAATAAAACCATTTCTAATTAACACCTATTAAAGAATCACCATATAGAGGCAATCCCACACCAATCCTTCCCTTCTTCTTGAGTGAGAAGATGAGTTTTAGAGGCAAGGGTAGCGAGAGCGGCCTTTCTTCTTCAAAAACTCTGGTATCTCTATGGAACTGCCTTCATTGAGAGATGAAGAAGGACGTCTTGTTATCCCCATTGATGCATCCGCTTGTGTCGCCTTTCACATAAAGAGTTTAAGAGAGATAACATTTTGATGTAAGAATCTACTATTTGCGTCAAGTGAATACCTGAAGTGGCCTCCCTTCTCCTTCTTCTTGGCGTTTGAAGCCGGTTGCTATTAGGGTAATACTTACCTAACAGGAAGAAAAATTAAGTATCACTTCATCATATATGTCAAATAAGATAAGAAGCATAAGATCAAAGAAAGAAGATGACTACTTACTTGACCAGTATAGGATGGATCTACAACAGCACCAAATATAAGATTGGCTGTTGGGTCAACGAGATCGTAAATCACTTCCGCAGCAGCATTTACCTAACAAATCGTTTCTCCCAGAATCAAAATAGAGCATAACAACATTATAAACGACTTGGGATTGATGCAAAAGTAGGCTTTGCGCTGAGTTGTCTAACAAAAGAAACAAAATGATTTCTGGGACAGGATATGGACTGAGAGAGAGTGAGAGAAAGACCTCGAACAGTGTTAAGTCAGTTCCACCAGTTATGTTCCAAACAATTCCAGTGGCTCTCTCAATGCCAATATCTAACAAAGGTGATTGGATCGCGTTTAATGCAGCATCCCTTGCTCGAGTCTTTCCTGCTCAAATAGCAATATAGCATGAAAGAATAAACATGACGATGCAATCGAAATATTGCACCAAAATAGTTCACGTTTAGGATTTTCCTGAATATATATCACAATGATGCCCAGATAGTAGAGTTACATGGAGTAATCATATGGTGATTTTCAGTATACCAAACATTGTTAAACTGGTTCCTTTGTCATGCTTAAAGAGTACCAAATCTATAGTCCGGTTAATCTACTCAGCTACATCAGTGCCAATTCTCAGTAAAACCTTTAGTTATACTAATCAATGATGCCTATTGTCACTGTGCAGCAAATAGAGCCTATCTACAAAAATTCTCAAATCTAAAGAACAGAGCTCTTACCTGTTGCAGTTCCTATTCCCATCAATGAAGAACCTGCATTTGCCATTATAGCCCTGACGTCAGCAAAATCCACATTGACCAATCCAGGAATCTGCAATGCAAGGAAAAAATACAGCTGTTAAAACATTTCTATAGATAATGATCATTGTATTGAGTAAACACATTAAAAAGCCATACCGTAATGATATCAGATATTCCACGGACTCCTTGACGAAGTATATCATCAGCCAGATTAAATGCTTCTGTAACTGGAGTATACATAGAGACTGCGGTGAGTAACTTGTCGTTTGGAATAACAATGAGTGTATCGACATTGTCTCTGAGGGCTGCAATCCCTTCCTGAGCCTGGACTGTTCTTCTCCGTCCCTCAAAGGAGAAAGGCGTTGTGACAATACCAACCGTCAATATACCCATCGCTTTTGCAACTCCTGCTATTATAGGAGCCCCGCCCGTGCCAGTTCCACCACCCATTCCAGCCTAGAAAATTAGCAATGCTCAACCAGTGAACTTAAAGAATCTGATCTTATAGAAAATCTAAGGAGGCAGCAATAATCCATGGTTAGTTGTCATAATTTGCAATCATCAGTGCGTCTGATTCATAAAACTTATCATTTGCAATCAATATTTTTCAATAGAAAGAAGCATAATAGTAAAATGTTATATGACTAAGAAGAAGTGATAGACATACTGTGACAAAAACCATATCTGAACCATAAAGCGCTTCTTCGATAGCTTCTTTGCTTTCTCTAGCAGCATTCATTCCAATCTCAGGATTTCCTCCAGCACCTAAACCCCTAGTCAACTCCTTACCAATTTGTAACCTATTGTGGGGGAAAACTGGAGACATTCTCATTGCCTGAATATCGGTATTCACAATCCAAAACTCCACACCAACCATCTCACTCTCTATCATGCGGTTCACAGCATTTGAGCCACCACCACCAACGCCGATAACTTTAATCCTTGCCTCATTGTAACTGCTCGGAGTAGACGGCTCGCCTGAATCCTCGGTAATGGGAGTATCTTTTCTTGGATTGAGCATTGATATTTCTGGGTGGAGGTTCAAGAAAGAGTCTTGGCTTTGGAAATGGCTTGAGCTATGAGAGTGCAAAGAGTTTCTGATTGGCGAAGACTCGGGTTTATGAGCAGCAACAACAACGCGGTTTCTCTTACTTTGAATCATTCTAAAGCAACTAACCTTGCTGCCTAGATGGTTTTCCGGCAATACACTCTTTCTAAGAACAGTGAGCACCCGAGAATCCGGAGGAGTCAAACAGGGAGAAACATAAGTTGCCATTTTGAGAACACAGAACCAAATAATCTCACAAAACTAAAGATCCTGTTCAAAAGAAAGAAGAAGAAGTCAAGTTCAAGTCCTTAACCAAGAAGAACATGATTGAATCAGCTAAAAGATCAGTAGTCGCATTCTGCAGTTATGTAATCAAAACCCAGTTGCATCTAGGTTTAGTGGAATCCAATACACTTGTTATGAACAATCAGATTAAACGAAACCATTTACTTTTCATTCACACCTTCTTTTTTTTTTTTATCAAAACAAAAGCACAATCAGTAAACAATGCTTCAATTAAAGCCCCGAAAAGCAGCGATTTGAATCAGAAAAAAACAAAATATACAATTTTGCGCGCCGTGCGATTACGAAATAACAAGATTGAAGATGGGTTTTTCAAAAAAATTGCAAAGCAGTACACGAAAAAGAAAAAAACTAGGACATTTCGATGATTGGCTAAAGCAAATCCAAGATGGAAGAAAAAATGAAAAACTGAGAGAGTGCGACAACTACAGTAACATGTCAAAGAAGGAAGAGAACCTTGGAGAAGATTTCGAGCTACAAAGAAAGAAAATGTAGGAATGGAGGGTTTTTGGTGTTTTCTGGGCTTAGAATCTCCTTCTCATTCACATAAAAGTGGATTATGTTTTTTGATTTTGCTCTAAATTATAATATAATCTCTTCTGTTTAGTTGGCAAAATGAGAAAAAACGTTGGCCGACGGGAAGGGGATGAAGAAAAAAATTCAAGGTTTAAGAGATAATAATGGACCCAAATGCTCTCTTAAAGCCCATTTCATCTTTTGGGCCTTATTAGACGGCATAAAATCAAACTTTACCCGAAACTTGATTTGCATAATGATACTTATTTGCTGCATCTTTATTTATGTTTGGCGTAAGTTCGATTCGAGTCAGATCAACCTTCTCCTGAATATTACAAATCAATTTTTGTTGTTGTTTCATGGCATAAAAACCGGAATCGAAATACCCGAATCGGAACCGAACATAAATACCCGAACCGAAATCGATCCGAAATTTCCAAAATACTCATTGGATCCTACTCATTGATATTCATGGGTATCGGATAACCAAAAATATTTCGGGTACCCGAATACCCGAAATATAATTATATATCCAAAAATATTAAATATATATAAGTTTTTTGGGTATATTCCCGATATTATAGGTATATTTTATTGTTTTTTTTTTGTTTTCGGGTTTATTTTCGAATTTTCAGATATAATTTTAGGTATATTTTTGATATTTCCGGTATATTTTCCTCATATTTTTTCGAGTTTTTGAATATATTTTTTGATTTTCGGATATATTTTAGATATTTCGGTTATATTTTAAGCATTTCGGATAATAAATACTCGGAACCGAAAAAGTTCGGATATTTTCCGGTTCTTAAATCTCGGAACCGACTGGTACCGAACCAGAACCGAAATCATCTCGGTATCTATATGGATCTTAAACCTCTCTACCTGAAATACTCGGAACCGAATGGTTCCTATCCAGAACCGAACCGAATGCACATGCTTAGTTTCAAGTCTGTAGAACACAATTTAACAAAGTTAAGGGGATATATTTATGTAAACGGTTAAAAGTTACACGACTGTCATTCCAAGAGAAATATAAAGATGGTCTTTCTTCTTCTCTCTAATAACCGGACCATGAGTGTAATCTCAAGTCTACATTGCTTGTTTGCGTTTACGTAACATTTATAGAATTATGTTGAATACACAATCGCAGAAATTATGTTGAAACAATCCAAGAGTAAGCGTCCTGCTACATCTAAAACAATGTCGAACAAAAACTCATCATCATATATCCTCTGATCAACTTAAGCAATTGCTCTCACTATAAAAAATTTAAGCAGTCCAAACTTCACCAATATACTTCCCCTGAAGCCTCAACAACAAGTAGTTTATCTCTTACTCTACACTTCCTCGCCTTTAGAACAATGTCAGGTAGTTAAAGCAACCTCAGTGCTACTAAATGTGTTAATCTTAATGACTTTCTTCCCAAAACCCATATGGCAATCAACAAAACAGAAGCCATTATAAGCTCTTATGAGTTCCCAAAACCTACAGTAAAACCAAATCTAATTCATGTCCAGAAGCTGTCAAAGAGAAACACAAACAATATAGCATCTAAGAACATCCAATCAAACATTACTTAAACCACATCATCAACAGTCATTTCCTCTAAAGTCATCTCAGCGATTTCACCACAAACACTTTCAAGGTTTTCGGCATTAAGATACTCGCTAATGGCACCGGAGAGATGAACGAATTATCAATATCCGAAACCATAATCAAAATATAACAAGAAGCGAGAAGAGTGTATAGATCAAGAAACAGGCGTACGAAATCAAGCCACGGTGCTCTTCTCCTCCGTCGGCGAGAGACACCACCAGATTAGAGCAAGCCCTTGTGGCCCACAAAACGAATGCAGCCGCGAGCAAGAACCGGACCGGACCTGCACCTTGTGGCACAAACAGTGAAACCGCCGATAAAATCACAACGGGAAGCAGAGAGTAACCGACTAAGCTCGTACAAGTGTGAAGATTGAGGTTCCCGTTTCGACCAGCAAGCATGTTGAAGACGATGTAAAGGAACATAGATGAGACGACGACCCAACCCAATATGACGCCGAATTGGATCTTCCCAGCGAGCAATTGAAATAGGCAAAGCGCAAGGTATAGGAAGATGGGTCCAGAAAGATCTGAATCCTTGTGAGCGGTCTGGTTGATCCGGAAGGGATTGAGAATCGACCTAGTTTTCTTCCAGATTTGATCTGGATGGATACCGAGCTCGTCAAGCAAAGGCTCCTCATCTTCGAACGAAGCAGAGCCTCCACCGAAAGATGAAGAGGAAGCGATTGTTCCGCCGAATGGTCCAGCCTGCATCGCGGAGGTTGCTGCAGCGGCGGATCCGGTGTCAAACGACATGAATGGGATGGAGGATGAAGCTGAAGGACGAGGCGGTTGGTAAGGAGCTGTGGGGACTCGGCGTTGCTGGGCATTTGCTCCGGCGGAGGGGAAAACCACAGGTGGACCTGCGAAATCCTTCGTCATCTTCAAAGTGTTAAAAATTGAGATCTCTGATTCAGATCTCGAAATCCAGAAAGGGATTCAATGTTAGGGTTTTCAATTTTGAGAAATTGAAATCCCTGTTCTATGGAATCGTTTCTTTCTTCATCCCCTTCGTGTTTCTTCCCCTCTTTCCCAGTATTAGACGACGACTTCGCATTGAAAGGGCGGGCCTTAAGGCCTTGTCAACCCATTCATGTTACGATAACCCTTTTAAAAAAGCTAGTATATTAATATATATGATGAATTGAGCATCAATGTCGTTGTAGTATAGTGGTGAGTATTCCCGCCTGTCACCCGGGTTCGATCCCCGGCAACGGCGAGTTTTTTACTCTGGTATCATTTCATTTTTGAAATTGATTTGTATAATCAAGGGTAGACGATTTATTTCCCCACGAATTATACCCATATCACACCAGATCCCCACGAAACTATGACCTCTGTATATCTCCACATAAATCCCCCTAAAAAAAAGTAAAATGCTTAAATCTCCACAGAAAAAAGTTCAAGCCTTAAATCCCCATAGAAATCGGTTTAAGATGGTTAACAACGATTACATGACCCGATAAAAAAAACCGACCCGCCTGTTCTTCCCAATTGTTTTCTTCGTCTTCTTCACTCGACAAGCGATGTCGAAATTTTGATCTCCGATCTAAGACTCAGCCCACATAATCCATATGGGAAAAAGGAATCTGAATTTAGAGAAACTCACTTAGCATCAATCCATCACTGGAATTTATATTTTGGTTTTAAGAATATATGATGATGAAATAAAACCCAGAAATTGAACATCTTCGAGCTTTGCTAATGAACGAGTCTTAACTTTAACTAATTGGGTTTTATACAAAAGACTCTAATTGGGTTTTATACAAATTTGACCTCTTCGAGCTTATTGGCCAAAATCAAATACGAGAGGAAGAGGGAAGAGAGAAGAGAGAAGAGAGAAGAGAGAAGAGAGAAGAGAGAAGGAGAGTCGAGTGAGGAAGATGAAGAAAAAAGATATTGGGCGATATAGTCTCCACCACCGCCGCCATCTCCGATTCCGAGTGCAGCATCGCCTCCACCGTCGCTGATTCCGGTGAAACAGAGTGCAGCAGCGTCTCCTCCTCCTCCGCCTAAGAAGGGTCCTTTGCCACCGCTACCTCCTCTTTTGCGGCTTTGTCATCATCGGCGTCGAGACCACCGCCTACACCGAGAGGATCAAGTGGAGGAGAGAATTCAGGTAACCACTTCAATTCGATTTCGACAATTTTAAGTCAATCAAAATTCCAATTTGATCAACGAAGGAAACAACGAATGAGATTAAGGAAATTTTGTTTTTTGTTTTTTTCTGATTTTTTTTGTTTTAAAATATTATTATAATTAAAAATATATATATTTGGGTGTTTTGGGCGGATATACGGATCAGGTTTTAGGGAATCGGGTTTTTTCGGTTTAGTTTTGTGGTTTAGTGGTTTGGTATCTGGTTTAGATCAAAAACCATTAAAACCGATATTTGTGAGGATTTAAACCTACAACTTTGTTTTCAGGGGGATTTAGATCTTTAACTTTCATTTTATGTGGAAATATACAGAGGTCATAGTTTCGTGGGGATCTGGTGTGATATGGGTATAGTTCGTGGGGAAATAGATAGTCTACCCTATAATCAATGATACTTCCTTAGTTCCTTTTTCAATCAATCTATTGTTTCTTAATTGCAATAACTAGTAGGCGTTCGCTCAAATTAATGGTTGTCAAGTGTCAACCCAAAAAAAAAAACTCAATTGAACTAATCTTTTCTTCTCTAGCCTTGGAAGTATTGTGCTGTTAATTTTTTTTTTTTTTTTGGTAGTCTTGATTTGTACAGATTTACAGATTTTGTAAATGCTATTGAGACATGAGCCTTTAATAATAGTTTTATACCTTTTAAAAAATATTTCTATAGAAAAAATTGTTGAATTTGTCTTCTATTCTTGGTCATCAAAAAAAAGAATTTGTCTTCTATTCTTCTTCTTTTTTTTGACATCGAATTTGTCTTCTATTCAAGGTCTTGAATCTTTGGTTATTTATACAGATAATTGTTGATTTTTTTTTTTTAAAACAATTTCTTGTGTACAAGAGAAATTGGTCATTTGAAATTTGGAAGAAAAACAAAACTTTCTTATGCATATTTTTTCAAAATTACCAACATAAATAAAAAAAAAACCATAAACATGTGTTTTAAGAAATCATTTATGTCCCTTTAATGTTTGAGTTAATTAAGATAATAAGGGAAGTAACACGATTTTTTATAATATTGTATAGTGAGCAGTGGAATCACCATTGGTTTGATGTTCATTATGCGATATAATGTATAATATATCTATATTTCATCATATTTTGTGTTTTCTTAATGATGTGTTGCAGAATTGCAGTTTAACTCGGAAGAGTTAACAAATACAAATAAATAAGTTGGAGAGGGCAAAATAAATTTGGATATGTTGAGGGTCAAAGATATTATACATCGTAACTCAAACCCCATTACCATCCATATTGTCCGATATCAGACAATATCTTAGGTCTCATAAATAACAAGTGAGAAAATATAATGATTATAGCAATTGAAAACCGGAGGTCCATAATTAATTCTGACGTCAGATGATGATGCCTTGCATGGTCTTCCAAAGAGATTTGGGGTAATCATAAATCGGACATCTCTAAAATTGAGATTTCAAAGTTGACTTCGAGTTTACCTTGTTTTATCATATATAATGATTCATTTCGGCCAAATGGTGCTTCTTGGCGTCAATCTAATTTTCACACAAATACTTGAGTTCGATACGACATTTTTTCTTATTCTTTTTGTCCATCGCGTTAATACATGCAAGAACATCACAAATGTTAGTAGTATTATTTGAGATCTTGTATCCGTATTTGAGTCGTTTTTAGGATATTCAAAATTTTAAATTATAGTAATAGTTTTGTTTAAGTTATTTCTATTAAATTATAGCAACTATACAAGTTTAAATAAGTAATGGAAAAATCAAACCAAGCTAGATAAATTTATACAAGGTTAAATTATATTAACTATACAAGTTTAAACCAAGCTAGATAAATTTTCTTTTATACCTTTTTTTAATTTTTAATATCATTAATCACTTCTGCTCGATACAAAAGCAATATCGTACGATTAGTCTAACAAGTAACAACAGACTGTTAGTTTTACAAAAGCACTATCTAATGGGTTGAAACACAGAAAACAAGTAATTAAATATAAGACTATATCTGAAGTATTCGGTTGAGCTTTCGAGAGAGGGTCTAGCTTGTACCGAATGGGTTGCTGAATTTCCTCAATGATGCTTGGTGCAGGCCAAGCACAGTTGGAATGTAACCTAGCATTTCGTTCCTTCCATATATAGTAAATTGAAGCTTGATAAGCGAGCTTTAGAATGAGAGCCAAATTCTTATTCCTAGAAGGGTCTTTTATCCATCTAATACCATTATCAAATGAAAGAGGAGGAGAGAGATGGGCTTTTGAATAAAAGAAAAAGCAAACCTCATTGTTGTATGAGCAATCAAAGAAGATATGCTGGCGGTTTTCATGTTGATTGTTGCAGAGGAGACACATCGGCGATACAATTAGACCCCAACTTAGTAATCAGTCTCGCGTCACCAACATGTGCTTTGCCGTAACCCAAGTGATAAAAGTGTGCTTTGGAATTCTACCTTTGTACCAAACCGCTTGATGCCAACCAACTCTAATGCCTTGAGGATGCACTTTTTACTATGCCCGTAATTTTCGTCACCAACCTGTGCCTTGCCGTAATTTTCTTTTATACCACTTCTTACTATGCCCGCATTTATAAGTATCTAACCAATTGCATTTAAAGTATGTGTCTTGGTAATAAAAATGGTTAAATCTAAAGCTCAGCATCATGGAGGTGCTAGAAGTTGGTATGTCCTTAATTATATCAAAGTTTTTTTCTATGGACCTTTTTATGAAGAGTTTAATTGTGTCAAAATAAAACGGTTTACAAAATATTTTAAAGTTTTAAATGAAAACAAAAACAAGTGAAATGGGATGATTTGATAGGTTTTGTTTTGTTTTGACATGATGATTTGATATGTTTAGGAGGTAGGAGTAGAAAAATAAGTCAATAAGACCAGAACTCGGAGTTTAGTTTTCAAACGAAAATGAATAGTCCTTTGACTAATAATTAAATTGTGGGGGTGATGACGTCACATAGAATCCGAATGAAAAGCCCCTTGTCTCGTCTCTCTGCACAGAGCCGCTTGATTCTCATGGCACCTTGTGCCCTCCTTTTACTTTTTTTTTTTAACAATGGCTTTTCTCTTTCTTTTTCTTCTTCACTCCTAATATAAATTTGATGGGATTCCAAACGAATATAGAAAAAAGTAAACTAGATTTAACATCGAACAAATAATTTCCTAATCATCTGCTCAATTAATCTTAATAAAACACTTAGATACACACATTTATTTTATAATAATAGGTTTTAACATCGATGACACAATTAAAGAGTGAATGGAATCTATTAAAGTATAATTTATATTTAAATATATGAATATACACATGTAAATACACATGATAAGAATAAATAAATTAGAGAGTAGCATCAATTTGGTTTGTTGCTTTTTTTTTAATGAATGTAAAATTTTATTCAATAAAAAAACTATTTTTACAATGAATACTTCAATTTTTGAAAGTTACCAAAACTGTTTTAAATTAAACACTAGTAGTAAACCAAAGTTTCATCATTTTTTCGTATTTAACATAATATATGCTTCGAATCAACGACAATCAATTTTGGGCGATTCCATATCTCACATTCTCACGATATTTTATATTATTTGAAAATAAACAAAAATTATAATAAATTAATTAAACGTGTTTAACTACGTTAGTTAGAGGCAATAGCTATAATATTTCGATATTCTTCAATCTGAGTTTTTTATTCAATTTTACTGTTGTTGAAGATAAATTATTTACGTATAGATATGTGACCAATATTACCAACAACTGGTTTGAACTTATAATCATTCAAATGTTCAGATGCACATGGCCTAATAATTAAATCCTTTCAATTTAGGATGTTAGGATAAAACTTTCACCACGTGACTTGAATTTGATACAACACACTGTAGTCTACACTACACTACTATTAAGAGCATGTCCAATGGTGAGGTTCTAAAAATGGGTATCTAAAATTTTTAGAACCTCACCTTTTAAAACCCCAACATTTTGTATGTTAATTTTTAGAATCTGTATCTAAAAGTTCTAACTTTAGAACCCTTCTCTCTTCTTTTTAGAACCTCTCCAATATTTATCAATTATATATCATTATAATTTTTTAGAACTCTTCTATTTAGAACCCCCATTAAACATGCTCTAAAGTTGTTTTCTTCCTCATTTCCTCTTTATATCCTTGAAATTACTTAAACCTAATTAAAATATAAGATCACTTTGCTAAATTAGCATCAAATCCACGGTTAATTTCCATATACTTGGAAATACCATGGGCTGATCAAATATTTTTGTTTAGGCGAATGTTATGGGCTGAAATTAATAATTTTTTTAAAAATTGATTTGATATTTTTCTGAATTTTATAATATGTCTAACTAATAATTATAAATAAAATTATCAAACCGGACTAAATTGTTTATTTAACCTGTTTTGTAGAGAACTAAAATATAAACTTAAATTTACACGTAATCAAATAAAAATATAACAAATTATAGTTAATTTTCAAAGAAAAATCACATTATTTAGTAAATTGAGTATACTATCTATTTTTAAAACTAAAATTTAATATTTTGACTTGCGAAACCAGTTTTGTGGACATTTAAAAATTAGAATCATAATTCGTCCATGACAGGCTAACCCGCTTAGGTGCTTACTTAATCCATTTTGCGGTGCACTAAAATATTATTCAGGATAACCCGCAAAGAACTATAATATTGAAACACCAACTCTAATATGCACTGTTTAATGATTCCGAGTTTTGTGGCCCGTCCACAAATTTTTTAAAATTTAATTTTCTCATATCTAACTCTTTATAAAAAATAGTAACATATTTTTTAATTTTTTTTTTGAAATATATTCAAATAAAAATATACAAATTATAGTAAAAAATATTGCAAGATCTCGAATATATATATTTTTTTTGAATATGTGTGAATTGATTCATATTTAAAATTATATAATATTTTTGATAATTAAGAAATTAAATAGTAAATATCATATTTATATAAAACAAATACTTTCCATGTTCTCTTCAATGAATTAAAAGACAATTGTATCTTTTCATATTTTAATTATTTTTTATTTATAATAACATAATATGTAATAACTTACAAAATAAAGTTCATTTTACTAAATAACTTGTTGAATAATATTATAATATTTTTTGACAGCACACTGAGTAATTTTTCTTATAATTTGTTTTGAAATTTAAGAAAATTGATTTGATATTTTTCTAAATTTTATAATTTATCTAATTAATAATTATAGATAAAACTGTCAAACCGGACTAATATGTTTATTTAACCCATTTTGTAGAGAAATAAAATATTAATATAAATTTAGAAATAATCAACGAAAAATATAACAAATTATAGTTAATTTTCAAAAAAAAAAATCATATTATTTAGTAAATTGAGTATACATCTATTTTTAAAACTAAAGTTGTTTTCTAAAACTTAAATATCGCTCTAATTGGTTTTTGTAGGCTTAAATATCGGAATAAACTTTCATCACGTGACTTGAATTTGATACAACACACTGTAGTCTACACTACACCACTATTAAAGTTGTTTTCTTCCTCATTTCCTCTTTATATCCTTGGAATTACTTAAACCTAATTTAAATATAAGATCATTTTGCTAAATTAGCATCAAATCGACGGTTAATTTCCATTTACTTGGAAATACCATGGGCTGATTTTGTTTGGGCGAATGTTATGGTTACCTTTTATTCTACTATATTCTTGGTGCAGCTTGAGAGGATATATCAAATATTGGATGATAATTTTTATTTAATTATAGAAACGAATAAAATGTTCCCATTGTATTTAATAAGTTAATGGATAGATATGCACTTAGACAATATTTGATTAATATAGTAGAAGTACAATGTTAGTCCAAGAATCAACCATATCCTAAAGTCCCAACCCCACACGAGAAAGATCTTTAATTAACATAGAAAATAGAAACAAAAGTGAAAATATGACTGAGAAGACTAACAGAGAGACACTGTCTTCTTGTAATAAAACAGAATCTTCCTTCCATATTAAAAAAAACTACTGGATACTACTACTATCTTCCTACATTACACCAAACAAAAACATAGTAAAAAATCCAAAGGTTGGGTCTTTTTGCTACGAATTCCAGATCTTTGCTCTAACATCTCTTGATTCATTGTCCAGAGGCAGAGCTTGATGAACAGAGATTGTTGTCATTGTTTGATCCATTAGGGTTCTTAGTTTTGGAGAGTTTCTGTTTGAGTTGAAACAAAAGCTGTTGATTCTCTTGATTCAGAAGCTCAGCTTTCTTCCTTAGCCTCTCGTTCTCTTTCATTATGTAACAGTTTTCAACATACAGCTTCGAGTTTAGCCTCTCCATTGCTTGCTTTCTTTCTTCAAGAAAACAAACAAAAAAAACAAAATTATTGTCAAAATAAAAAGAGAAAAAGAGAGTAATAATATCAAAGGTAGCTTGTGTTATGATTATTGTTCATGTTAAATCATTACATCACACATGGGATGTGCAGCTTCACAAGTCGGATGTGAATTACATTAGGGAAAACTATTTGTCGCATTTATTTCGTTTTCCTCCTAAAAATGTGAATTTTTTTTCTTCTTTAAAAGAAATCAATGATCAAAGAGAGAAGAACATGATTATAAATTCGTATGGAGGATAAAAAAGATAAAGCTAAGAAAACAAATAATGAAAGAAAAGAGATAAAAACAAGTAATCATGATGATATGCAGTCATTATAAATGTTTTAACCTCTCTGCTTTTATTTGTATTGACAGAAAGTAATGATTATTTTTGAAACGCAACCAAGCGAGATAAAAAAAAAAAAAAACAGAGTAAGCAACAAAACAAAGATCGTAATCGTATAAATACAAATTATAAAAGAAATCAAACGAGTTTCTAAACATCAAAAAGAGAAGGAGAAAAAAAAATTGTTGAAGAGAAAGAAAAAAAAAATATAATAATTCAATTTTCTTTTTCTTTCGGTTGCCTCTGTCTTAAAGAAAAGGATAAAGATTAAAACTTTCCATCATTGAGAAAGAAAAAAAGGATGAAAAAGTTTATATATTATAAAAAAGGAGATAACGGATTTGTCTTCACGTTGCTTGTTTGTGTGACGTTACTACATAGTTATCGACTTAACGTATGCCCGCAAACAGAGCAAGAAAAGAAAAAGAGAACAACGAAACAGAGTACAAACATAGCAAGAAAACAGAGACAGAGCAAAGAAACAGAAAGAACGTGGAAACAGAGCATATAGAGAATAACCCATCCAGTGGTACATAATGTTTGGTGAGAGAAGAGAACTCAGGTAAATCTTCTAGAAGATACTAAAAGAGAGATAGAAGAAAGGTTATACCTTTTGGGAAGGAGTGTTGAGAGGAAGAGTAAACGAAGAGATAGAGACGCTACTGTGTGTATGTGTGTGTGTGGAAGGTCGAGGGACAAAGAGAACAAAGTGAGACACTGTCTGTTATATAGATCCCCAAAAGCTAGAGAGAGAAGGTTCTTTATCTCTCTCCTGACACAACAATCATGCATTGTGTTGTGTTTATGCATAGATGGCGGCCGCGAGAAGAGAGAGAGAGAGAGAGGAGAGATGTGTGCATATTGCGTCATGTGAATGATGATGATTTATTAAAGACAAAGAAGTTAGAGAGAGAGGGGGTTTCTTGCTTTGCTTGCTCTCGTTTCGAAATTGATCTCTAGGGATACTTTCGTCATTCTCAAAGATCCCTCTCGGCACTTCATCGTATTGATCCTCGAAACAGAAGGTTTCGTGGTGCCCGATGGTATTTTTGTAATATGGAGGAAATGGTCAGGGAAGGGCAATTTCGTCATTGTGTAGGAATGAGAGGGCTATATAATATAGTAGAGAAGGCCATCGAGCTCTAAAGATTCGCAATGATGGCAAAGATTGGTTCGAACCATCATCCTTCATGATTCAATTTCAACCGTTTTGGACCATTTTTAAATGCTCTCTTTCCTCCTCTTGTTATTTCCCGGTTTGCTCAATATTGGTCTACTCAATATTACACTCAACCATAATTAAAGTTTTATATGTTTTGCTATACAAATCATTTAGTACCACTTTCTGAATTGTCCAAAACTTTTCATAAACACAAAACTTGTGGTTTTTTTTTTTTTTTTTTTTTTTAAATTTAAGGTTTTGGAGGCAACTTTTTAAAACATAGAGTGCAGTAATTTTGAGAATTGCATACTCTATCCGTTTTACAAAGAGTGTAGTTTTCATGTTTTATTTTTGTTTTACAAAGAGTGTTATTTTATGATTTCAATGCATAATTTTGAATAAAAACACAGTTTAAACCTTATTGTTTTAGTGTATTAATTAGAGAAAAAAAATTGTTTAGTGTATATTAATAAGGGGTATAATATATAAGTTTTAATAATTTTTTAATATGTGTGAAATGTGTCAAAATGATACTGTTTGTGAAAGTATAGAGTTTTAATTATTTTTACTACATATTTATTTGTTTTTGGTAAAACAAAATTGAATTATTTAATTGCGGTGATCGTGGATCGAACACAGGACCTTCAGATCTTCAGTCTGACACTCTCCCAACTGAGCTATCCCCGCTTCTTATGTAAATGTAACCGCTAAACATAATAATCTTAATGAAATAATTTTTTTAATAGCCTCTTCAACATGCACATTGGCAGCTCCGTACAATCCCCAAAATCTGTCTTCTAGGTTATTTAATTGTTCCTCCTTGATTGTTTCAGCATTCCTTAATTAGTTAGATAAAGATCTCTATATAATTTTGATGGGAGTAAGAAATAATAATAATAGATACGTAAAGTGTTTAGACTCCAATACTTACAAAAATAATCATATGGAACATAAGTGTAGTAGAACGTGAAACATCATATAAAGAGTAAGCTAGTTGTTTTTCAATGTAATTTATTATTTTTTGACCCGTAAATTCACATGTCACCGTGTAGAACTCGTTCGTTTGCCCATAATATGACACATACACACAAAATGATGACTACAATTTCACGTTTTTTTTAAAACTACGTTTTTCTTGTGTAAATCTTGTACGGCTTCTTTAAACCTTTTTCACGGAATAAATTTAAGTAATTGTAGTTTTTAAAGATTCGTAAATATGTTGATTGTAGAAGTTAAACAAAACTGAAACACAATTAGTAATTATATAGTAGGTGTGTCTTGAAATGGAACTAAAGAGTTGGTGCACTTGCTTACACCAAATGCAATGATATAAAAGTGAAGATCGAGTTTCATTTCTTGCTGGCGTTTTTGCCTCTCGTTGGTTTCATTCTTCTCTCAATAAGGCTGGCCATCAATTCCAAGTTTGGTAATTCGGTTTGATGTCGGTTTATATATAAACTGATATCTAAGCTTTTTATATATTCGGTTCTCGGACGACTTTGGTTAAAGATAATTCAATCGGACCAATTCTCCCTGAACCAACCGAATGTTTTGGGGATGGTTAAAAATTGTTTCTCCTTGTCTCCAAAATCTATGTATAATTAAACTATATATAAAATATATGACTTCTTTACCAATAAAATTTCAAATATCTTAAATATTCAAAGATTCGGTATATGGTCACACTATATGTAATATGTGGAAGTGGTTGGTAGAGAATAATAGATTATAATTCGGAGAAACCGTATTTTCTCTTTTGTATAATTTTTAATTGTTTATCCCTTTTTGCTAATCTAACCTTTTGTCTTTTCAACATTATTTCTTTCATTGATGTCTCCTCCATAACGTTTAAAGTGCGTTCATATTAGACTGCATGCAAACATTATCATAGCAGATCTTAACTTTTAATAAATACTGAATATTAAGGTTCAAAAAAAAAAAACTGAATATTTGAATAAGAATTTTGCGGGGAAGATCTTGAACAAATGACTATATTATATATATTGGACACTGATATAGTGTTTTTTTTCAAGCGAGACACATACACATTCTATCGCTTTTTAGGTATAATTGGATAGATTTTTTCGTCTAAATCTGACAAGATGAATCGGCTAAGAGGCTGGTTAACCAAACCGTATCCCTCTGTACCGACACATCGTCGTCGTTCCTCTGCCATTCCCAATGTGCATGAGTCGCATTCACCACCACCAATTGACCATGCCCGAAACTTGCTTCTCTAAACAATGATATTTCTGGAGTTGGATCTTCATAACTATGAGTCATAAAACTTCATCAAAACCATTTCCTTAACTTAATGTCACAATTTTTTTAAAAAAATACGAAGATCTTACTTTTTAGCAAGGCCTTCTAGATTGCCACCATCCCCAATGTTAATATAAACCGGACCACATTTGTCGAACTTATCTTGGTACACCCGATTCTGTCAAATAACTCAAAAAATTAGCTATATCCAAAATAATTAATTTGTTTTGTTTTTCTCTTCTAAATAATAAATTTATGAAACTCTCAAGACTTACAAAACGCTCGTAAGCATGGACGTGGCCGGCGAAAACCAAATCGACACGAGCTTTATAAAGAAGAGTTTCCATGGATCCTTTCATATCAACACTCTCTTTCTCTCCTTTGTGGGCTTCGTTGGTGTTGTACCACGGCGCGTGTATCACAGCCATCAACCATGGCGTGGTCTTACGATCGATGCCTTTGAGATCTTTTTCTAACCATTGGTACTGAACCGAGCCAGGGGCAAAATCTGTGTATGACCCCAACATTATAACGTGGACTCCGAAAACGTTGAAGGAATAGTACAAGTTCGAGGTCGAGCCACTCTCTTCAAATGGCATGCGCCACCTGCCACAAGTATATAAAATTAATAAAAGATCAATAACTTACATAACAATAACCCCATGATCAACAAAATATTGTTATAGGTTTTTTTTTTATATACTCTATCGGTTGATCCGGTCATTTCCGGTATGAACGTACCGAAATGCTACAGATTGGGCTATTCCATTGGTTCAACGGACACCATGACCTTTTATAACCATTTTTATAAATATTTAATTGCTAAACCTAAGACCGTGATACAAACGCATAATTTTTTTTATCAGGTGAACAAGTGTTAGGTTTGGTAAAATAAAAATTCATATGACTATCGATCCCGATAATCATTTTGTATTTATTTTCCATGTAGCATGAAAACTATAAGTAAAGTATGAATCGAAAGAATGTACCTGTGGTTATAGGCGGTGAAGCTTTGACGATGGAGGATAGGAATACGTTCGAGTTCGTGGTTGCCTTGAGTGACCATCCATGGTCTTTTGCTCGCAAGCGGCTGCACCAAGCGACCAAAAGTGTCCCACACGCATTGGATATAATTAGCGTACGACAGATCTCCAGGCAAGATTAAAACGTCATGATCCCATTTCGATACATGTTCCAATGTTGATTTAGTCCATTCACTTGTCCCAAGGTCACCTTCATTTTCAATAAATATTCAAGATCATTCACACAAAAAAACAGATATGTTTGTATATAAAATATAGTTTATTTTAAGCATTCAAAACTTGAAGCTTCGTGTTTAGTTAACTAGAAATTACCGATATGTTTGTATATAAAATATAGTTAATGATACGACAATTCTAAAGAGTAATATGATGTGTACCAGCGACGGCGAATTTGATGGGGAATTGAGAAGGAGGTGTCTTGAAGCTAAACTCTTGGGTTGAAGATGGGCCTCCACATTTGTAATAATAAACTGTATTGGGCTTTAATGGGCCTATAACCACATCATTAATTTGGCCTGATCGATAAATCAACAAGAAGTGGTACGACGACGTCGTTCCATTAGCCGAGCCTTCGTATTTGCCGGAGGTTGTGCCGTACACAACAGTCGGCATGACTGAGTCTTTCGTTATCCATGATATTCTCATTTTGTCGGCTCCAACCAGAGATATATGCACCTTATATTTATATGTAAATTTTAAAAATTAAACATAAAATGTTCAATATATATAGCAATGTTCAAAAATTGGTTAGGCACTAAATCGGGGATTAATTTTTGATTTTTTTAATGTCTTTTTTAATATGTTAATCCATAATAATTTATGGTTTCAATATAATATTGTGCTCAAAATTGGATAAAACACATGAAAATAAACATTAGATCCAATACATTATGATCTTCGTTAAAATATGAACATAAGTTTGATTTATCAAATTTTAGAACTAACTAAATTATTTTAAATTAAAAAAATGGGCTATGGTGCTGTATATGCAGAAATTAATCCGATTTTTTGAACAAAGATATATAGTGAAATTAACATAAAATGTTCAATAGTAAGTTAGAAACAAAAATTAGCCAGATCAAACAGAAAGGAGACATAGACATAAAGTGGGTGAATTTGCCGCGCCTTAATTGCACAGTTGCTAACATGAATAATACGACAATGACACTCACGTGCTCATCGATACTATTCGCATTTAAACTGTTTTTGACTACTGTGGAAACAAAATTTTACTATTAGATTTAGGTATAATATGTTTGTTAGTATTACATATCTTCTGTTTTAGGATACCAAATAGATATTTTTATCCTTACTTGGCATAGTAAGGTCCGTGGCTAAGTTGACAAATCGCATTTTTTCTTAATTGTAATCAAAGCGGAAGATTCGATTACTTTCTAGTACAAGTTTATCTTATCTTTTATACATTTGTGTAATTTCTTTCAAAATTTTGTGACTACCGTCACAATTGTAACCGTTTCAAATTACTAATAAAAAAATATGGGAATTATGGCAAAAAAAAAAAAAAAAACTAAGGTAAGGTAAACAAAAAAAAACTAAGGTAAGATATAATAGATTTATGTGTATACATATATAAATACTGAGTTGAATGTGAATTACCTGTTCCGGGGACAGAGGATCGTTGGAGGGATGCATCACTATATTTTTCCGAGTACCCGGCCGATCATACGACGACACATTTCGGACCAAAACAATAAGCAATATCGCCACTAAACCCCAAACCTTCACCATTTTCAGGGTTCTGGCGACAGAGAATGAAAGAGAGCGATGGAGATATTTTCAGGGTTGTCAAGGAACAAGGATATTATAAGGGGACACGGTGCTTTATAGTAATCTTTTATTTCTGGGTTTGGAATTTTTTTAAATGGGGAGATGTATTTGACAAAAAAGTAAAACAATTTTGTCAGCGTGGATTTCAAAAACGAATATGCACTAGATTCTATTAATCTTATTTATTTATATATGTGGATTTCTAATTTAATATTTTATAATTAAAGGAAAAAAATTTAAGATGAAAAAATTGTGGATTATATAGAAGTGAAAAATTAGAATTCTTTTCTTTTTATGATTAATTTACTTAATCTATATGAAAAACCTAAAAAACTAATTTATGCATGTTTTTAACTATTAACCTATTAGTCGTCCTTCGTTTTTACAAATAAAGAATTTGGCTATGTAAGAGCTTATTCTTATATATTTTCATATACATATATTACCCATTATTTTGGTTTTTTTTTTAATAAAAAATAGACCAAATATAAATTAATCTTAGTAACACCAATTATAAAAAGGTAAGATAATCTATAATTATTTATTTGGAAATAACATGGTGGGGAGATCTACTTAGTTTGAAACTAATAGTTTCTGATAAGAGTGTTATTCAATCATGCATTCTAGGAGTATTAAAATATGGATCCAAACAAATCTCTTGTTATTCAATGGTTTCTTTTAAATGATCTATAACAATTAGGTGTAATTGGAATTTAGATTTGTAAATCATGACTTCAAATAGTGATATACATAGATTTTAAAAATCTTTTAATTTTGAATAAAAAATATTTAAAATCTTAATAGAATAATGAATAACATTAAACTTCAAAAACATCAGATTTTATGATTGTAAATTATCTACTATAATCAATGTTATTCCTGATTAAATATATAGTTAATATTCCAAAAATAATAACTATAAATTATTTTAATTTAACAAATTATAATTTATTAATTTTAAATCGGATATTTTAAACAAATCAATACTATGTATGGAAATTTTGGATTTCATTAGTAAAGTTGGCATAGATAGTTTAATCCGAATTCTTTCCTCCACCAAATTTTTTTATTTAAATAATAATCATATGTTTTCTTTTTAATACAAGATTTTTTTTTTAACTTCTATCTATTATTAAGATGAGCAAATAAAGTTAAAATGTAATACATAAGTTAAAGCATAAGGAACAAAAGGATGAAAAACATAAGGACATTTCTTGGAATCTCAAGCTTTGATAAAATATATGATGCTTCATTACCGCTTCTTGATATCCATGTAAATTTGATTTCATCAAATCGTTTACTCTCCAATCCCAGACCTTCCTTATCCAATTGTATGCGCCAAAATTCAGAATTACTCCATTGATAAGATTTATCAAAGTATTACAATCTCCTTCAAATATCATTCTTCCATAGCCTCAGATCCAGCAATTTTGCATTCCCATTGCCATTAACAAGGCTTAGAACTCGCTTTCTAGAGCATTATTTGCAGTCGAGTGTTGTGCTTGTCCAGCCCCTAAATACACTCCTTTTTCATCTCGTCTTAATATTTGAACCATCATAATTACATTTTACCCATCATGTTTTTGGTCTTTTCCATAAATCGAGATTTTATATTAATAAAAATGCGTGAAAAAAAGCTAATGCCACGAAAAAAAAAAACTAATACCCAAAGATATAATTTGTTAAATGAGCCCAACACATATCGGAATATACATGAAGCATAATTGAACTAGGCCCAAGAACTTAGAAGGTAGAGAGAATCGTCTATGCAATTGGTAGAGACTAGAGAATGGTGGCCACTACCCATCTACGGTAGTGAATTCGCCGGCGACATCGATCGGTCATTGGAACCAACGTTGAAGGAGATCATACAACGTTGGCTCGATTCCAAATTGTTACATCTATTGCATGAAAGATCAGAGCACATCAACTGATCGAAATGATTTTGTATTAATGTATTCCTTATGAGAACCAAACTACTACTATTATAACATCAAGATCGAGAGTGATTATAAATATTACACAATTCACACTTCACAATCACAAGTAATAAAAAAAGAAGCTGATTCATAATACATTAAAGAATCAATTGAGATTATAAAAAGAAGGAGTGATTCTGATGAGTAAACCAGGGTAAACATCATCGTGATCATGGATATGAGGATTCCCTTCAACGATGTAAGGATCTCCACACTTCTCACTTATCGTCTGCAACGTCTCTCCTTCTTTCACCTCATATATCTCATCGCATGCTGGCCGTCGATCAGAATATCGGGCGATCATCATCGACGGCTGCTGCTGCACGGTGATCTCCGTGGGACCTTCCTCTGCCACGTGGCAGCAGTTCATCAGCAGCATCATGGCGGCAAACACCGCGCAATACCACGAGATCTTCTCTGCTACTACCATCGAAGAAGAATGAGAATAACTCTTAGCCATTCCAAAATTGATAGTTTTGTGATTATACGAAAATTAAAGGGTTTTGTGGATATATATATATATATATGATTAAGTTGATATATTGTTGGTGGAGTTGGTGTGAATATTAGCGGGAGATGAAACGGTTGTAATGTTGCAGGTTCTTTTTGTGTTAGGTCACTTGTCTAATTTGAATCCTTTCCATTCGATGAATTAATTTGTGAAATAATATATTCGTCGCATTATTTACAAGAAAAAAAAAACACAGGCAAAAAAAAAGAAGAAGACAATTACTAGAAAAGAATACTCAAATGATACAAAATTTGACCAAATTGTTATACTGTTATATCATAATCCATTTTTAAAAACTATATTTAATTTGTCCCCTCTTTCAAATCAAACATATTTAATGAGTCTAAAACTCCAAAACAGCTTTTTTGGTATAAAAAAAAGATCACATTTGAACATATGAGGTTCTTACTTCTTAAAAAGATCACATATGTGAAAGAATTTTCAAAACAAGAATAGATTCAAACTTTATTGTGATAGAAAATAAAAAATATAAAGGGAAATAGCTCATTGAGCTTTATTGTGCGAGAAATAAAGAAAATCAAAGTATATTTTAAGCACAAATTGCAACTCCCAAAGTTACCTCTCTTCTTCTCATTACACAAACTTATATATGAAGGGATGGGCAAATGGTTATTCGGTTCGGTTCGGTTATTTCGGTTTTCGGTTACGTTCGGTTATGTCTTTTACTATCCATTCGGTTAGTAACAGTTTTCGGTTCGGTTACCATTCGGTTCGATTCGGTATGGTTATCAAAATTAATAACCGTTTGGTAACCGAAATCTTTCGGTTATTTTCGGTTAACCGAATGGTTTCGGTTATTTTCGGTTAATTTCGGTTAAATTTCAAATATTTTCGGTTATTTTCGGTTAAATTTCAAAATATTTCGGTTATTTCGGTTAAATTTCAGAAATATTTCGGTTAGTTTCAGTTATTTCGGTTAGTTTCGGTTATTTCGATTCGGTTATTTCGGTTATATTTCGGTTATTTTGGTTAATTAGGGGAAATAAACATAATTTTTTTTTTTTTGATATCCATGTATACCCATTGGTTATCGGTTAATAACCATTCGGTTATCATAACCAATGGATATCAAAAATAAAAACCATTCGGTTATTATGAAGTAATCATAACCTAACCGAACCATTAATTTCGGTTCGGTTCGGTTATTATGCCCAGGCCTATATAAATCTATCTTGTTGAAAACCCTAAACACATAGAGACTAATGGGCTTGACATATGAGATTCTTACTACATATTGAATAATAGACCATCCTCAAAACCCATAGGCCAAACCAAAAGGTTTTGGAAGAAAAAGAAGGAAGGTGAAAGCCTCAAAGGTTTTGGAAGCTAAAATTAAATTTTAGAGACAGCCAAAACCTATCATAATAATGTTTCGTTAATTTTAGAGACAACCAAAACCAGTTGTTTTTAAAAAGCCCAATACACATCAAGTATGTCATAATATGAAAAAAAATATGTTTTCTTTGACTTCCATTTTGGCTCCTCTTCCAGCCTGTCCTTTCATATATTTTTCTTTACGCACATTTTTTGTTAGTTCCCTAATTACATAAAAATTATAATATAATTTTAAAAACGGCCAGGTTTAATAAAATATTCGATACGAGAGAGTTAAATTTATTGAAATTCCCTAATAAAGTTTTTTTTTTGTTTCTATAAGATACCATTTGTAAATTTGAATTTCAAAAACTTATATATAAATTCTAAAATAATCACAAAAATGTTAGAAAACATTGAAGAAAAAACTGCTGTGGAAACAACTTTATACAGTCCTTTCTGAAACTGATCTGGAATTCATTAGAAGACAACTGATTCTTAAGTTTTTTTCTTCTTTTTCCAGTTGTGGGTTTAGGTTACTTTGTCTCATTCGGTTTGGGTTTCCTTTCTAGGTCCATTCGGGAATTGGTTAGGCTTATTTTTCGTTTATAATACTAATAATATCATATAGGTGCTTTCACCTAGTGAAAATAATTAAAATTAAAAGCAAATCATTGTCACTTACTAATAAACATTCCTAACAATATCTTAGGATATTTAACTACAAACCAACCCAATCAACGGGTTTGCGTGTATCATTTTCCCCCACTTAAATTATTTAGAGGTTTTACAATTCTTCTCATTAGATCAGATTTCTGTATTACTTGGACCGTCCAAATTTTTCATTAAAACCAAAAAAAAATCTTAGTAGAAACGAGTGGTTGATTAGATCCCAAGTTGACATCAAAAGAAGAAAGTTCCCAAGTGGTTTCTTCCAAAGTTGACACGGTGCGATTTTCTTTTTCTTTCTTTTAACCCACACGGTGTAAAGTTTGACCCATCTAATGAGTTTTTTTTTTTTCTGGTAAGGAAACATAATTTATTTTTGTGTTGTCAACAATCTATTTCCCAACTAAAAAATTCTTTAACTTTTTTCTAAGAACTTTCATTTTGTAAAGAAATATACAAAAATTATAGTTTGAAGATGATCTAGCTAGATAAAGAATTTTCCGTAGAAAAATAGATAATTTACTCTAAATAAATGAAAATACTATATCGATCAATAAGACACCACGATGACGACATTTATTCAGTAGAATAAGATTTGATCATGGAATAGTGCATTATTACGTGTAATCAAACTTGAAAAAATAAACGAAATACCGTTATTTCTATTTAAATTTCAGCTGCGTTGTCTCTGTTTCCATCTTCTTCCTCTTTCTCTCTCCTTGGCTCTGTATATCTTTTTCTCTTCCCAATTCATCGTTTTTGGAAACAAAAAAGAGAAAAAATCAGTGAATCATCTTCTTCTTCTTCTTCTTCTTCTCTCAAGAACAGGTAAACACAATCTCTCTCCTCCGCTCCTTCTTTTTCTCCTCTCTTCTCTGTATTTTTCTTTTAAATAAACATTCTTTCTCTTTTTTTTCTTTTTTTCCATTTCTGTTTGGTTGCCGAGAAAGCGGAGGAAAAATCTTCTGAATTTTTCTTCGCTTTTTTGTTTGTTTTTGTTGTCTTTCTTACCGATCTCTGTTTTTCTCGGTGACCAGAATCCGGTTTGTGTTTTTTGTTTTCTCTTCCTTTTTTTTTTTTTTTTTTTTCTTTGTTACTTTGTTTAATCAATTGTTTTCATTTTCCCCAGATTTTCGACGAACTTGATCCATTAATTCTCTCGAGATCTATGGCGGAAGAGCATCGATGTCAGACACCGGAAGGCCACCGTCTCTGTGCTAACAACTGCGGCTTCCTCGGTAGCTCCGCCACCATGAATCTCTGCTCCAATTGCTACGGCGATCTCTGCCTTAAGCAACAGCAACAAGCCTCCATGAAATCCACCGTCGAATCCTCTCTCTCCGCATCTCCTCCGTCCTCGGCGATCGCGTCCATCTCTTCTCCGATGATGATCCAACCTCTCGTCCAAAATCCCTCAGCCGAACTGGAGGTAACTGCGAAGAACATGCCGATGACGGTGACTCCGGAGCAGCAGCAGCAGAGACGGCCGAATCGGTGCACGACGTGCAGGAAACGGGTCGGGTTAACCGGATTCAAGTGCCGGTGCGGGACGACTTTTTGCGGGACCCACAGGTACCCGGAGATCCACGGATGCACCTTCGATTTCAAATCCGCCGGTCGCGAACAGATCGCCAAGGCGAATCCGCTCGTCAAAGCAGCGAAGCTTCAGAAGATTTGATCGGAGCCGTCTTCGTTTAAACGCGTCCGTCCACGAGAAATCCGGATGGCGTTAGAATGATCTCAGCCGTTCATCATGTAAAAGATTATGTATTTGCCAAAGGGACGCGTGTCACGTTGTTTAGGCTTTCCCTCATCTTCCCAATTAATTTTCTTTTCCCCATAAAGAAATAAAGAGTATTCGCGTTGGCTTTTCTTTCTTTTTCGTGTGGCTTTTTGCGTGTACAAAGCTATTCACAACACCAAAACATAAATAAAAAATTATGTCTCTTTTGAATTATCAAAGCTAATAATAATCTTATATGATTAAGCTAAAGTTTTTGAATTAAGCTTGAGCTAATAATCTTTGAATTAAGAAGCTCAAGTTTGTGACCAACCATTGCTAATAATATGTGATGGCCTCCATATGTAAACTATTTATGTTGAAACATAATAGTCTGTTCGAAATCAATTTCGTAGGATCTAAATAATTCATTTTTTATGAGTTGAGAGCTAACCGCAATCGAGTTTATTTCCCTATGAACAAAGCCAAAAAAAAAAAAGAGAAGAGAAGATAGTAAGATGTTTTTAAAGGTATAGTGATTTAGAGCTCATTTCTAAAACGATTGATAATACAATGTGACGATGTCCTAGGGCTATCGAACCATACTTGGTCCGCAATAACCGAGTAGTTATCGTTGTTTCTATGCCACGACCAATGTGCTCGTTTCTCGTTTATAATCCTCAATCTCCCATGTCCGAAACTCGATTCACGGAACGCTGACAACGGTGAACGAGGCTTATGGAACCTGTAAATTCAAGTTAAACGAATCGATTTATTTATCAATTCAGTTAAATGACCAATTTTTTATAATAAAAACGAAATACCATTTAATTGGGCTATATATATATATATAATATTTAGATTGAATAATGGAAGGTGACATACGATAAAGCAAGGCCTTCTCGATTGCCACCGTCGCCGATGGTTATGTAGATTGGTCCACACGGGTCGGCCTTGTTGTTGTATATAGGCGTCTGCATCAGCCATAATTGCAATCAATAAAGTAAACCAATCATTTTTAAAAATTTCTTATTTTGATGTAAATAACTAAATACGAATATTAACAAAATTCTAAATTACGGAAAAAGAGAATAATTCCTATGTAATTGATCTTAAAACTAAAACTAGGATTATTGACAATTGGTTTAATTGTTTGGTATAATTGACCGTTCAAACAAAAGATATGCGTGTATAAGCATAATATGCAGAGATTTTAAACAGTCAAGCATTATGATTAATCGGTAAATAGTAATAAAAGAAGATTACGTAACAAATAAAATTCATTAGCTAGGGAAATTTTGATTTAACGTAAAACATGTGGAATGGCAATATGCATTTTATTTTATATATAAAAAAATACTGCATTTGATTTTAGCCAATATGTTGCATCCTGTCATGGTTAATTAAAATTGTATTTTAATTTCTTAAATTAAGGAAAAAGTTAACAAATGTGGAGGGTACTTACGAAACGTTCGTAGGTATGAATGTGGCCGGCAAAAACGACGTCGACTTCGGAACGAAAGAACAAACCCTCCATGGCCTTTCTCATACTCTCTCCATCACCTTCATGCGCTTTGTTTGTCCTATACCATGGCGTGTGCATCACCACCACCAACTACGGCGTCGTTTTACGGTCAACCTCCCTCGCACACAAAAAAAAGTTTCTATTTTAAAAAAGTAATAGAAGAAAGAGCTGAAATGTTTATTTTCTAGTCATATTGATTTTTCATGTCTAATAGTGCGAAGTTAGACACATATATATGAAGCATATATTCCAAGTAATGTTGCTTTATTACCTTTCTTAAATCGGCTTGGAGCCACCGGTACAGATCAGATCGAGAGTCAAAGTGGGTGTAAGAACCAAGCATAACCGTGTGAACACCGGCTGCGTCAAAAGAGTAGTAAAGGTTGGACTGAGAGAGGCTTTCAGCGTGAGGCATGAGCCAACGGGCATTGTATGCTTTAAAGCTTATGTGTTCGTCAGTGATCGGGTAAGACTCGATCTCGTGGTTCCCCTCAGTGACCATCCACGGTCGGGTGCTAGCCAGGGTTTCTAAGAGGCGGCCAAAAGAGTCCCAAAGTGGCTGGTGGGTGTCCGCGTAGGATAGGTCACCGGGAAGTAGAAAGACATCAAAATCCCGTTTGGTAATCTGATCTAATGTTCTCACCGTCCAATCAGTTTGCCCTAGGTCACCTTCAATTTCACAACAAAAACCGGTCTTTCGTAAGTCCACTAGAAAAACCAGTTGTTAACTAGGCATGAACTAGAATCCATCATAGTATAAAGGTGTCAAAATAGATCAACCCCAATCCAAGCTATCATTGATGGAGTGTTTCATGAGTTGGATTCAACTCAACAAATGTATTATTTATGGTTTAAATGAGGTCAATTATTTGGGGTTTCGGTTTGTGCTAATATCGTTGTTATGTTGTATTCAAACACGCATGTTTTATGTTGATGACACAAAAAAAGTTTGATATATAAATTTCAAAATAGTTCTTAATATGTTTAAATTTATGCAACAATGAAAATTTGTCAATACTAGATTCAAAATATGTTTGTATGAATAAACTAGACTAATTTAATGAATAAATTATATATATATATATATATATATATATATATATATATATTACATCTAATAGTAATAGGTTTGAACCATGATAAAATTTGATGGAACTAAGTTAATGAGTAAATTACGATTATTGTATGAGGCGGCCATTAGTGTTCACATTAGGAATCAATTTCATATAAACTCAATTATCATATGATCGTTTGAAAAAAAATTCAACTCAACACACACTACTAAATATTTGAATTGAAGTCAATTCATGCACGGATAAACCATTTTGAAACCCCTAAAATTATAGATAACCGACGAGAAAGAAAAAAGATGAGACATGCATGTATAACTTTTAAGCTTAAGATTTTGGCGTATACTTCAAAACAATCAAACTCCAACGGGAAAGTTGTGGACATGTATAACAAGTGGAATACATGTAACTTCCTGCACGGTTTGCGTGTCATTGCATAAAAATATTTAGTCCAATTTTAATATTTTCTAATAAACGTCATAAGGTTTCAAATATATGGTAATACATGGAAATATTCCGATGGAGTAATCTCCTATGATCCAGTCTCTGACTAACCCTCGGAACTACTTCAAATTTGTTAAATAACATTTTTTAGGACTCAGATTCGGCCTGAATCTATCATGTGACTATACGGACCAATATGTGGTTAACAACGACAAAAAAGTAAAGCTACCATCTCTCTATAGACTTGCACAGTTGCACTCATAGTAAATCAGACCTTTCATTCTAAATGGACATTCTATTCACCGTTCCTAAAATCTCCAATAATGACAAGAAAATGTGAGACATGAAGAAAAGAGAGTTTTTGAAGGGACTATTACCAGCGACGGCGAACTCGACCGGAAAAGTGGACGGAGGAGTTCGGAAAGAAAATTCGTCACCCTGGCCGCCGCAACGGTAATAGTAAATGGTTTTTGGTTGAAGAGGACCAATCTTGACATGGTGGATCTTGCCGGAGCTGTAGAAGAAGTATCTGTAAGATGTGAATTCTCCGGCGGTTTTTCTGTCGTACCTTTTAGGGTGTTTACCGTACTCCACCATCGATGCCACCTTCATGTCGTCCGTTGTGTATGTTACTCTCATGTGTTCCTTACCCGCCAATGATACGTGCACCTATGTATGTGTATAAATAATACTCAACATTAACTAATAACAAACAAGTGTTTTTCTTTTGTCAGACAATAGAAACTAAATTTAGAGGGCAACAATAGACTCTATATAATTTCAAATATAATGTAGAATTGTAGATTAGTAAAATTTAATAAACAAAGAAGAAAAAAGAATACGTGATAGAATGTAAAAAGAAAAATAAGAGATTATGCGATAGAATGTGAAAAGAAAAAGAAGAGAATATGTGATAGTTTGAAAAACATAATAACCTTTTTTTTTTTTTTTGGATAGAATAAAATAACCTTGTTACAATAATACATTGTCTTGTGTGGAGTATGCATCTCACACTCCATATAAAAAGGCTCGAAGATGAATAATTTACAAGAATTAAGACACATATCGATGCATTGAAAAAGAGATTTAAGCTAATGATGAACCTGTTGAGGATAAGGTTTTGGACGGCTGTTAGAGACGATGAAGTCTGGTCGTGGCGGTGGGCGGGTGAATTTCGAATCACGATTATTATCTTGAGATGCAAACGGAGAGAGGAAGAAGAGAGTAAAGCTAAGAAAGAGACCAAAGATTTTCATCTTCTTTTTAAAAGAGTTTAAGGTGAAGATGATGAGAAAATGTGATGAGTTGATTAAATATCGAAGGTGGATGTCTCAGGTTTGTCTTATACAACTCGTCAAGTCACTCATTTCGTTTGTTTTGTTTTCTGTTTCTTAAACTTTTGCTTGCAGCTTTCTTCCATCTTCCAATATTGCTTAACGAAACAAAATTAAATAATTTTAAAAAAAAATCAAAAAAAAAATCAAAACCAATGCCTTGAGTTGTTAATGTTTTTTAACCTCCAAAATCTAAGATTACAGAGTTTTTTTAAAAAACTATGTTGAAATATATACCGGTCAGTAAAAAATGGATCTAATTTGATGTTCTCGGGTTTTTGGTTACCATATCTCTAATTTGAGCCGTTAAAATTACCTAACAACAAGCTTAATAAATTAAGAAGAAAAAAACAAGGAATCAACGAATAAGAAAAGCCTTAGGCCATGAATGTTTGCATGGTTTTTAGATTTTGGTTTTTGGTTTTTAGTTTTTGGCTTTTCGATTTTAGATTTTGAGTTTTTGGTTCTTGAATGGTGAATTATTAGTTTTTGGATTTATTTGTTTAAAAAAATTGGGACTTATTAAATATGTTATTTTTAAAATTATTTTTTATAGTTTATTTTTAGTGTTAAATCTACAAATTAATTAACACTACAAAAACATGGTTTTACCGACTACAAATGGCGACTAAATAAGTAGTCGCTAAAAGTTGCGACTATTTGGCGACTAATAAAATTTGGTCATAATTTAGTCGCTGTTTTACGATCAAAGAACATAGTCGCCACAGTAGTCGCTACGACTAATTTACGACTACATTTCAGACGGAAAATAATAGTCGCCTAATAGTCGCTAATTTAGCGACTAATATGCGACTCTTACACTGGGTTGCTTATTTACGACTAAGGTTACGACTAATTTGCCGACAGAAAAGAGTAGTCGCATAATAGTCGTCATTTTGGCGACTAATTTGCGATTATACTCGATTTTTATAAATTCTAAACCCCAAACACAAACCCTTAACCCTAAACTCTAAACCCTAAACTTCTAACCCTTAATCATAAATTCTAAATATTAAATTGTAAACTATATCTTACACATAAACATCAAATAATATATAAAAGTATAACATTTACAAAAATTTCAATCTAATCATAACATGTATTCTAAGTGTTACATGTGTTTTAATCTCTCATTAACCATATTGCACAATATTATAACTATTTTTGTGTATGAACAAGTGTAGAAAATGTAAAATTTCTCTTTTCTAAGTAAAAAAAAATGAATTTCAATAATTTGAGGCGTAATTCACGACATCTTACCGATATATTTAAATGTCGCTAATATGTCGTTAAGACGACATATTTATGTTTATTGTCGCTAATATGTCGTTAATTAGTGACGGATTAACGACACATTGAGACACTAAACCCAAAATCTTTACCCTAAACTTCAAATTGTAAACATCCATTTTATAACGGTTTTGAGCAAATTCTTCTATTAGAAGACTTTGTTTTAAGATTATAATATAATTTTATATAATCATCTACCTAACTCTAACATTTACACAAAATGTACTAATTATAATCTAAGACTTATAATGTATATGTTCATTCTAATATATTGTCATCATTAATAAACCACATATTAACCATATTGCACAATATTATAACTATTTTTTTATGAATAAGTGTATATAAATTATAATCCAGTATAATAATCATCTTCCTAATTTTCACATTCACATTAAACAAGTACTAATAGTGTAAGAGACTAGGATTTAACCCGCGCTATAATTAGCGCGGAGTAATTTTTTTAAAGAAATTATTTTGAAAATTTAAAAAATTACTTTCATATGAATTTTACAATATAGCTAACTAATGATTATAGATAAAGATGTCAATTTGTAATAATTTATCTAATTAACCTGTTTTGCAGTAAACTAAAATATTATTCGGACTAACCCGCAAAAACTTATAATATTGCAAACATAACTCTAATATGTACCGTTAAATGACTCTAGTTTTTGTGGTTAGTATACGAACTTTTTTAAAAAAAAATAGTTTTCTTGTGTCTAACTTTTTTTTATAAAATTAGTAAAATATTTTTTAACTTTTGTTTTGATATATATTCAAATAAAATATAATAAATTATAGTGAAAATATAGCAAGATTTTGAATATATTTTTTATTTGAATATATATGAATTGATTATTATTTTAAAATATATAATATTAAAAATAATTAAGAAATTAAATAATAAATAAGCTCTTTAATACAAAATATATATTTTCTATATTATAATCAATAATTTTAAAATACTATTATATCATTTCCTATTTCAATTATTCTTTGTTGTTTGTAATGACATTTCATGTAATAATTTACAAAACAAAGTTCATTTTTAAAAATGTCTTCTTAAATAATATTATAGAGATTTATATTAGTATAACTTTTTAGTTATATAGTTTTAAGTCATTGACCACATAAACAATACATATTGCACAATATTATAATTAGTTTTTATGAACAATTTTATAGAAAATGTAAGATTTCTCTTTTCTAAGTAAAAAAACAAATTTTAATAATTTGAGGCGTAATTAACGACATCTTACGAACATAATTTCATAAAAATATCGCTAATATGTTGCTAAATAGCGACAACCTAACGATGTATTGGATTAATATTATGTTAAATGATTTGAGTTAAAAAATAGATTAATCTCATTTTGGTAAAATTCTCAATTGGGTTTAAATGAATATTAGAAACAAATAAACCAATTGGATTTATGACTAAAAAATTAAAGTAATTTAAATTGGGTTTGAGACTAAACTACCAAGATTTATTCATTTTGGTTTTTGCCCCCAAAATTTTCGTTTGGCGGCGGTTCCGGATTTGGGTTTAGCCCAAAAAATTTGGTTTTCATAAAACACTTAGAAAAAAAACTTAACTAATAAGCTTACTCTCGCATTCTCTCTCACTTCTCTCTTCCCGTAAAGCCATCTTCGTTCCTTCCGGTGGATCTCAGCAAGTCGTCGGCGATTTCGGCAAGGATCTCGGCAAGTCGTCGGCGATTCCCGTAAATCCATCTTCGTTCCCTATGGGTAATTTTTCTAGATCTGATTTTGGGTTTGTTCTTGGTGAAGATGGAGTTTCCGTTTCTGCTAGTCGTCGGAGTGCCAAGGTCGCAGGTCGTGAGGTTTGTTGATTTTTTTGTTTTGTGCTTTGTGCTTCAGATCGGTTTCTAGATCTTCTTTTGGATTTGGATTGGTTTGTCTCAAGGGTTCGTTGGGTGAGGAGGTGGAGGAGGCGGGGAGGTCCGCTTGATTCTGCGACGGTGGCGAAGGAGGAGGCGAGTCAGGCTGAGGTGGAGAAGGTGGAGTAGACGGTGGTGGCGAAGGTGGAGAAGGAGAAGAAGAAGAAGGAGAAGGAGGAGGCGGTGGTGGCGAAGGTGGCTCCGTGAAGGAGAAGTAGGAGGTGAGTCAGGCTGAGCTTGATCTGACCGGAGGAGCTCGCGAAGAGGTGGAGCACGTCTCGTCATGACACTCGGTAAATAATCGTTAAATTAGTCACAGAATAGTCGGTAAATAATAGCTAAATTATACGACTATTTTACGACATTTTTTTACAAGTAGTCGCCAAATAATCGTTAAATTAGTCACAGAATAGTCGGTAAATAATAGCTAAATTATACGACTATTTTACGACTATTGCACTGTTCATGTGGTGTAGTCGTCAAGTAGTCGACTCACCATTTGACGACTATTTTGACGACTACGTAGTTTAGCGACTAAGATTTGACGACTACATAGTTTAGTCGCAATCTGCGTTTTAGCGATTAATTGGCGACTATTGATGTAGTCGCCAAAACTATGTTTTTTTGTAGTGTAATAAGAACATATTATTTATAAAAATAATAATTACTACAAAAAATTATCAATAAAAAGTGCATTATTTATTTCATAAAATTATTATAAAAAGGAAAAATAATACGTAAAAAAAAAACTACAATCATCCTGAATTCCATAAATTTTTGAAAATTTTAATCACGAATCCCTTCCATGTATTGCATCGGAGCGTTATTGTTTTTCTATACTCATGAAGCAAGGATCCATGAATGATTCCCCAAAGTTAATGCTTCCATCTTCTGCGTCATCATCTTCAAACATTCTATAAAATGCTTCCTTCTAACAAAAAAAAGATAACTTATTAAAACTGAAATATATATATATATATATATATATATATATATATATTAATGCATAAATAACATAAAACAAATATAATCATTATTCTACGTTAAAAAGAAAATAAAATACGCCAAAAATAAAATAAATAAGTTTTCATGTGAACTAAAAAAAACCCGTTCACTTATTCAGCTGCTCGGTTGATTCATGTCATCCTCTCAAGATATCTAAGTCTAGCGTTGTCGTCTGGTAATGTGAGATAAACACGTGCGTGCGTCTCATTGGTTTGAAGCGCAGTCACCGCTCCCCAATATGAGTCATATTGAAGACCAGAGAGCGTTAGTAATGAGTCAATTGCACGTTCTAACTTGTTATCTTGTGCTCGCTCATAAATTTTAGTTCGTCTCATGTAGGCTTCATTCGTCACAGTCATACGAAACATTTGTCGTTCCTCGTTTACGTGTTGAAGATGAAGTACGCGAAGTGTTACCGTACACCCGTTTGGAACTCTGATTGTAGGAAGACGGTGTTTCATTCAGGTTTCTCGAAGGCGCGTCAGAATCATCTCCTAGATTCACTGTTTCATTATCATTATCTGTAATCGTCTCAGACTCGGTATGTTGATCCATTCCAGACCCTGGATAGTATCCATCATCAGTAGAAATGTGTTTGCTTCCAAACAGTCGATCCAATATATATATATATTTTAACGGAAGCCATTCAGAATTTTGACATGTTGCTTCTCGAAATTCATTTCTAATTTTCGTTTTACTCTGTGTCTTTAGAGGGCCAGTACGCCAACTAATATGTTCCATCTCATACTCATAAACTTCAAGAAAAATATGAAACATACTATCGGTCCATTGTATCTTTCCCTTTAATAACAATATTATATACACATGTCAACTAAATTGTATACAATGAAGGTAGACAAAAAAAAAAACGTAATCAACTAAGTATATACCTCTTTGCCATTTGATGATTGTCTTTGATTCGCCATACCTACAATAAAACATATATATAATTAATTAACTTTTTTAAAAAAGAATTAATTTTATTTTGAAAACTATGGTTAATATATATAAAGATTATGTAATACGATGACAACAAAAAATAATGTAATAAGAAAAAAAAAATTAATAGTTAGAAATTTAAAATACAAAATTAAATTACAGTGTAACATATGTATAATAGTTATAACTAACAAATTTAATTAATTTTACTATAAAAATTACAGTAAAAGATTTGATAAAACAATATAAATGTAATTAACTAACCTTACCCAAAACAATTCAGCTTAATTTGCAACATGAGATTTTTTTGTGTTCGTGTGTTTGATGAGAAAAAGTTGATGTCTAAAATTAGAATAAAAAAATCTGCCAAAAAAAAATGAAAAATCTCGGCAATTAATGGGGGAAAACCCCAAGGCATAGAGATCAACTCCGCGCGGCGTATATGTTGATCGAGATCTGACCTATAAAATGGTGAATCAAATTACCTAAGTCTCAATGGAAATGGAAACTCGTGGAAGCTTACCTCGGTAGACGTAGGTCGCAAGCGTGGCCTTGATCCTTGTCGGGATCGTCACGGTGGGGATTTTATCTTCACGGGGAAGCCAGATGTACTCTCAGTGTCCCACTCAATACAGACTGGAATACAATAAAAATATAATAATTTTTTTAAAATTAAATATACTAAATGATTATATGCGGGTCATATTCATATACGTTTTTAGTATTACTATTTATTCGTACAAGTTTTGAGCATGACGTTTTGGACATATTTTTATTGTAAGATCAATTTCAAGCATATGATTTACATTTCTACATTTTCTTACCCAAACTAGAAACTCCAAAGCTCTCATATTTAATAGCTCCTTATACAAACCAAAAAATTTCAATGACAAACACTTTCTCGTCATGAATATTAACTCCAAATTCATATTACAAACAAAATATTGATACATGTTTTGAACTTTTACATTGGACAATAGTTTTTTTCTTATGTTTGATAGATTCATTATGGACAAGCAACTCCAAAGGCATTGGAAACCATCTATAAGTTTTATCAGATGGCTCTCAGCGATGCAATGGTTATCTGATTTGGTTATAAATATATGAAATATGTATTGTGAGCTTCATTTTCCATTACGTTTGTTAAAAATTTCAGGTCAATTCGCATTAACATTGTTGATCGGGAATCTATGCAAAATTCGCGTTAAGATTCCAATCTCCATGATTTCTCTTAATAATCTAAGGTGATATTGGTATTGTTCCTCTGACCATAAGGCCTCACATCACAGAAAATCTCTAGTACATTAGTAGATTCATTTATTATTTTCTTCTACAATATAGAGTATGATACATCGATTTGAACAATATACAACGCTTGTAGCTTCCTCTCTAATCTTACCAACAGCAGTTGTTAGAGGGGGATTTAGCACTCCCCCGGTTTAACCCGGTTTGAATAGAAATCAGCCCAACAATCAACTTCAAGGCCCATCGAAACCGATCTACGTAATTAAAGGGAAATTTCCTTTAATTAATAAAGAGAAGATTTCCTTTATTTGGATAAAGGCAAATCCCGGAAAGAAAGGAGATTATCCTTATCAGCTTCAAGGAAAAAGGATAATTGCCAATACAAAGTCAAGAAGGAAAAGGAAGAGCTAAGGACTTCAAGACTTATAAATAAGGAGGCCATCGCCTCATTCTTAATAATCTCAAAATCCCATCACATCCTTTGTAACAAGAACTACGTTTTGGCTTGATCCCTATTTGAAGGGTACGTAGGCAGCCTTCAACGGCACAGCTATAAATCTAATAAAAATAATTCTCCTAAACTCTAAACTGAATTCGCCAATCTACGATGTGTGCGAATTCTGGTTCCTTCAATTGGCGCTAGAAGGAGGGGACAAGAAAAATCTGGTGTTTATGGAGAATTATTTTAAAACCCTAGAAATCCGACAAAGCCTCCGACTCTTCTCGCCATGATGAACCCGCCGATCTCAAACTCACCATGAACGAGCTCGCCGAAGAAGAAGAACGAGCTCAACAAAGATGGTTCTGGCCGAGCACGACACGCCGAGCTCACTCCCACGAGCTTACAAACGCCGAGTTCGCACATGACGAGACGACCTTGCGGAACACGCCGACCTCGCCGCACATGCCGACCTCGGCAAACACACCGAACTCATCAGACCGCAGCCATTGAACACGCCGAGCTCGCGGAGGCAAACTTATCGTACCGCCGATCTCGAACTCAACGTGACGAACTCACTTGCCGAGCATGAAAACCACCATGACCAGAGAAGATGTAACTTGCATGCCGACCAGGAAGCACCCGATGCTGACCTCACTCACCATCACCGCCGACATGAAAGAAGATCAGATTTCTCTTTTTTGTTGGGCTTGCTCCAACGTAGTCAAATTCGGTAAAAAAAAAAAAAAAAAAAAAAAAAAAAAAAAAGGACATCCACTGATAGATCCAGCTCGTCACTTATCGATTATAGCTCGTCTACAGAGCTCCCTAAAATTCAGGTATTTTTTATCAAATTTTTTACTTGTTATTCGAAGATATTTTCTTTTCAGATTATATCATAGGATCCGTTCCTTCAAGCCGAACTTAAGCAGTTCGCCGAACTCGTACAGTTCGTATCATCAAGCCGAACTTAAGCAGTTCGCCGAACTCGTACAGTTCGTATCATCAGGCCGAACTTAAGCAGTTCGCCGAACTCGTACAGTTCGTATCATCAAGCCAAACTCAAGCAGTTCACCTACCTCCCAATCGAACATATCGCCTACTTCGCAGTAAAGCAGCTCGTGGTCGTAGCTCGACGATCCGACAGTAAGGTAGCTAGCGGTCGCAGCTCGTCGGTCTAACAGTTAGGTAGCTCAGTCGCAACTTACTCATCATGCAGTCACAGTTCGCCGATCTCGCAGCCCCACCTAACTCACGGCCACAGCTCGCCAACCCCCTGCTCGCCAAACTCACGATCGCAGTTCTCCGACCGCACAGCTCGCTGACCCCGCAGTATGGCAACTCGTAATCGTAATTCACCGATCTAAACAATTGGGCAGCTCGCAATCACAGCTCGCCGACCTCACAGTCCCGCACGAACTATCGAAACCGAACTTGGAAAAGCCGAGACCGACCTCGCACCTAACTAACAAACGCCGAGCTCAGTCTCGAGCTCAATCTCTCGTCTTTAGTAATTTTTGCAGGAACAAAGACGAACAACGTCTAAAAGGAAATTCGACCAGATGCTGATTTCAACTCCAATCGGGCTAAAGAAATCCGCCGAACTCGAACACTCCTTCGCCGAACTGAGGGGGGGACTAATTGTTAGAGGGGGATTTAGCACTCCCCCGGTTTAACCCGGTTTGAATAGAAATCAGCCCAACAATCAACTTCAAGGCCCATCGAAACCGATCTACGTAATTAAAGGGAAATTTCCTTTAATTAATAAAGAGAAGATTTCCTTTATTTGGATAAAGGCAAATCCCAGAAAGAAAGGAGATTATCCTTATCAGCTTCAAGGAAAAAGGATAATTGCCAATACAAAGTCAAGAAGGAAAAGGAAGAGCTAAGGACTTCAAGACTTATAAATAAGGAGGCCATCGCCTCATTCTTAATAATCTCAAAATCCCATCACATCCTTTGTAACAAGAACTACGTTTTGGCTTGATCCCTATTTGAAGGGTACGTAGGCAGCCTTCAACGGCACAGCTATAAATCTAATAAAAATAATTCTCCTAAACTCTAAACTGAATTCGCCAATCTACGATGTGTGCGAATTCTGGTTCCTTCAGCAGTGACTTTAGCTCTATTGGAAACTACAACACCTATATGGGTTTGCATGCTTGCTTAAGCTTATTGGTAATTACCTTGGCGAGTTGGTGCTTGCTCTCTCCTTCAACTTCCCCTGTGGAATAGGTTACTTCTTATGCTTGAGTTCATATACAACTACCAAATTCATGCTAGAAACTACTTGCAATATCAAAACTTATCGAGAACATTAAAGATATTGATCTTAAACCTGATATAAATTGATCGATAATGTCTGAGATTGTCTTTATATATCTTTAAGACATCTATTAGTTGTTTGACAAGTTAGAGAAGAGGATGATTGATGTTGAACATTGCTGAATATGTTTATTGAACAAAAAGGAAAAAAATATCACAAAATAGACCATTGACATCCACATATTCTTTTCTTTGTTTTTTGATCAAAAACAATACTAGATAAATACTAGTGAAAATGTCCCTAAATACTATATGCCATGTCCTGTTTTCGGATTAACAAAGCCGTGTTGGCTATGATTCAGTTTTGGTGGAGATATTGCTGATTTGAATCAAAGCCTTGTTGGCTAGCAAGCATGGTGAATACTAAATGATCCATCATCTCTGCTTGCTCAAGTCTCTATCGTGGAAGATATTTTTCTCGCTCTACCTTTCTTGACTTGTGGTGAATTATGTCAAAATCTAATAATATGTCTTGATTTCCTGTGATGGCAGATTTTGCGAGAATATCTGCTGGAAGATTTCCATCTCTTGAGATCCATTGAAACTTGATATCCTCAAAGTTCTTACTCTTATCCAATTGAAGACACCAAAATTCAGAGTTCCATATTTTTGCAATCTCCTTCAAAATTAACCTTCCTGAATCCCTTAATCCAATGTTGGATCCTAAAACAAAAGCACGCAATACTTGAACAGAAACTCCCAATACAATAATCTTAAATACCAGCAAAAAAAATATATTTGTAGTTCTTATTTTTCTATGAACGATCCAATGAAGAAAAAAAAGAGAGTATACAATGTTTTAATGCTATGATGATTTAGAGCTCATCATTGGAACGACTCGAAGGCCAACATGACGGTGATGTGTTAAGACTCTCGAGCCAGACTTCATCCGCAAGAAGTGAGTTCGAATCGTTGTTTCTATGCCACGACCAATGTGCTTGTTTCCCGTCCATAACCTTCAATCTCCCATGTCCAAAACTCGATTCGCGGTATACCGATAAAGGAGAAGAAGGCTTCTTGAACCTGTAATTCAAGTTATAAGAAAAAATATTAAAATCATTTAAATCACCAAAATGTTAAGAAAACAAAAACCATTGAAAAAAAAGTATGAAATATTTAGATGAAATGATGGGAGGTGACATACGATAAAGCAAGGCCTTCTCGGTTGCCTCCGTCACCGATGGTTATGTATATAGGTCCACATGGATCGGCCTTGTTGTTGTATACCCGCTTCTGCATCAATCACAATTCGCCATCAATAATTTTATTTTTTTAATCGAAAATGTTTATTTTTCCCCCTTTAATTTGTAAATTGAGTTGTCGACTTGGTTGTTCCACAATGATTTAATGAAATTTTAATTGGAAAAAAAAAGGAGAAGAGCAAAGACTTACGAAACGTTCGTATGCATGAACATGGCCGGCAAAAACGACGTCGACGCGAGCACTAAAGAGCAAAGACTCCATAGCTTGCCTCATGCTCTCTCCTTCACCTTCATGCGCCTCGTTCGTGTTGTACCACGGCGCGTGCAGCAACACCACTACCCAAGGCGTCATTTTCCGGTCAACCGTTTTTCAAAAAAAAAAAAACATAAAATCAATTGTGTGAAGTTAAGTACTCCTCTTACTTTAGACGAGTTAATGTTGTTTTGTGAATTTTTGTGTATTATCTCCATTAAGTTGTGTGAAGTTAGCATTGTTTCCAAATTAAGTTGCATTATCTCCCAACTAACCTTTGCTAGATCGGCTTGGAGCCACTGATACTGATCAGAATCGGAGTCAAAGTCGGTGTAAGAACCGAGCATAACCGTGTGGACACTGGCGACATCGAAAGAATAGTAAAGATTGGAGTTAGAGATGCTCTCGGTGTGAGGCATGAGCCACCTTGCATTGTACGACTTGAAGGTTGTGTGTTCAATCATTGGGAAGAATTCGATCTCGTGGTTTCCCTCAGTGACCATCCAAGGACGCTGGCTCGCTAGTGGCTCGACTAGGCGGCCAAAGGAGTCCCATAGTGGCTGCTGAGTGTCAGCGTAGGAGAGGTCTCCGGGAAGTAGAAAGACGTCATAGTCTTGACTCTTTATCTGAGATAATGTTGCTGCTGTCCATTCGGTTTGGCCTAGGTCGCCTTCAATTTCACATAAAAAACCGGTTTTTGGTAAGTCAACATGTAAAATTTGATCATCAACCGGTATAAACCGAAACCCAACATATAGAGGTTTGAAAATAGACGAATAATAAAATCCAATTCACCCAACTTGTCAAAGATTGAGTGTTTTGTTTTTCGTGCATTAGATACCAATTTATTTGATCTAATATATATCTAAAAAAATTATATAGTTATAACCAATAGATTGCATACAGCTTTATTTTGAATAAAACATATATATTAACAAAAAGAATTTCGGTTAATTCATGAACCAATCCTAACCATTAAGATTCAACCTATAAATCGGCAGGATTCCTGCACGGATAAACCTTTTTCGTAGACCTGTTATATTACGTAAACGTGTTATATTACGTAAACGTATTATATTCGAATTTTTAATCAAAACACTTTAAGAAAATGTTTGTAAAGTTTCATATCCTTGGCTATATCCTATTTACCCGGTTTTGAACTATCGTTAGTCAATATGTTTAATAATGCTTTTTCTACTTTAGAATACATTTGAAGATCAACATCCTAAAGTCGAATTCCAATATATGTGATTAAAAAGCAAAAAAAAAAAGAGTTTGAGGGAATTTACCTACGATGGCGAACTCGACCGGAAAAGTTGACGGAGGAGTTTTGAAAGAAAATTCAGGACCGTTAAAGCCGCAACGGTAGTAGTAAGTGGTGTTGGGTTGGAGAGGACCGATCTTGACATGGTGGATCTTGCCGGAGCTATAGAAGAAGTATTTGTAAGAAGTGGATTCTCCGGTGGCTTTTCCGTCGTACTTTCCTGGTTGCTTACCGTATTCCACCACCGACTCCACCTTCTTGTCTTCCGTTATGTATGTTACTCTCATGTGGTCCTTACCCGCCAAAGATATGTGCACCTTTAATTTATCAAATATTTAAAATCAACACAAACCTTTAGAAATAACAATTTAAAGGGAAATTGTATGTCATCATTGAAAGCAAGAAATATAGAAAATGTTAATTTTTTTTTGCTGTTAGAAATATTCACTGATAAGTATGAGCTTGTGTCAAACAAAGATAAAACGCATTGAGATGATGACAGAGCCAACAAATTAATGACAAGAACGTGAGGAATCACTTAAACTCTATAATTCGGAACATATAGGTGATAACACGTACGTACGAAGATGGAATGATCAGGTCATTCGCCACAAGACCTCTATAACATCTCCAACACATAGCCGAAGCCTCTGATCTTCGTTCAACTACCTTTTTCAAAATTTCTCCCATTTTCTAATTTCTAAAAACAGAATGATAAATTTATTGTAAATACGTTTTTGATTTGAATAAATTTTACATTTATTTTAAAAACAAAATGGAGACTATGTCGTAAAATATAGGATGAATATGTGGAACATGGCAAAAAAAGAATATGTGCTAGACTAATTAGAAATATTCACTTATTAACTTGTAGCACACAAAAAAAACCCATTTACTAACTAAGACGACAACAGAGACATAGAACTGAAAATAAGTACGATTCTGTCTCGCACAAAGTTGAAATCCAAGAAAGTGAATATATAATGTAGATTAGTATAAATAAATCTACCTGTTGAAGAACATGAAAATCATATATATCTGATAGATTGAAGAACATAACCTAGGTGAGGAAGGGAATCAATCTACCTGAGTGAAAACACAATATATTGGTCTTATAATCAACAATACATCTCACTTTCCATAAAAAATGGAAGATGAAAATCATAGGAATTGAAAACACAGAAAAGATTTTGAATTGAAAATGATATGAATCTGTTGAGAAAGAGAGTTAAATCAGAGAACCTGTTGTGGATCCGATTTGGAGCGTTCATGAGGGACAAAGACGATGGGACGAGGCGGCTCGCGGCTGAGTTCCGGGACATCGGCTTGAGATAAGAACGGACAAAGGAACAATATAGTAAAACTAAGAAAGAGACCAAAAAGTTTCATCTTATTGTCTAAAGACTTAAAATTTTGTGAAGAAGAATGGATTATTTATTGTTGTAGAAATCGGTTGATGTTTCAGGTGTGTTTATACCTTTTACATTTCGTTAGCCATCGCGTCAAGTTACTTCATTTCCTTTTAAAAAAAAAAAAATCATATATATTCTGTTAGGTTTGCTTGCAGCTTTTCTTTATCTTTCTATTATTTAACGACTAATTAAGAATGAGAAGGTCAATGCATGAATATTTAATTATAATGTTTTTTTGTTAAAAATTAAGGCTTTTGTAACCTTAAAGAACTAACCCAAGTAAATAATAATAAATTATACTATGATTTAACTCGCGCTAATTATACCGTGGAGTAATATTTTTTAGAGAAATTATTTTGAAATTTAATAAAATTGATTTTATCTAAATTTTAAAATATAGCTAACTAATTAATGATTATAGATAAATGTGTTAATTTGTAATAATTTGTCTATTTAACACGTTTTGCAGTGAACTAAAATATTACTCGGGCTAACCCGCAAAAAACTTATAATCTTAAAAACATAACTCTAATATGCACCGTTAATGACTCTAGTTTTTGTGGTTTGTCTACAAACTCTTTAAAAATTTATAGTTTTCCTGTGTCTAACTTTTTATAAAATTAGTAACATATTTTTCAACTTTTGTTTTGATATATATTCAAATAAAATATAATAAATTATAGTGAAAATTTTTGAATAGATTTTTTCTGTAAATTCATTTGTAATAACAAAATTTTGAATAAGAATTGATTATTATTTTAAAATATATAGTATTAAAATAATTAAAAAATTTAAATAATAAATATCCTCTTTAATACAAAATATATACTTTCCATATTCTAATCAATAATTTTAAAAGACTATTATATTCTTTCCTATTTCGATTATTCTTTGTTATTTGTAATGACATTTCATGTAATAACTTACAAAATAAAGTTCATTTTTTAAAATATTTTCTTAAATAATATTATAGAGATGTTTTACATGAAGATTTAATCATAATGTCGACCGAATATTCGTATATCTGCATGATAAACGTATCAATAATGACAAGCAATAATTTATTCTTTAATATCGTTAAGACGGAAACTAATTAACAGATGTTTTTTTGTTATAAAAATAGCATAAACTATTGTTTGAAAATATTTGCTTACTTTAAATGAATTATAAACAAAGCTAAAACATTGATTTTGAGTTCCTTCATTCCATCAAGATTTTATTTGGGTGCTGTTTGTTAGAATTGATCTATATTAAACGATTAGAAAAAAAAAAATTTAATGCTTTTCAACCTCGAAAGTAATTCTAAATTCAAGCAGGTCCAGAATAACTATCAGAAAATTGAGTAGTACAAAAGAGAAAAAGGAAGAAAGGGGTCCATTCTTAGGTTCCAAAGTCGATTGGAGCAGAGCAAGAAGCCTCAACGCCACATATCTACGAGTGATATGGTACCATCCAACGTCATAATTAAATCGTTCTACTATAATGTTTTTTTTTGTTTTGTTATGGCCGACTTTAAATCAAGAAATTTATATATATTCTACGATCATAGAGACTTTGTCTAAATATTAATAATTTTTCTTTGATGTCATATTATTTTATTTATTCTGAATTTGTTTTTTTTTCTTTCGATCTCCTGTTTTAAGATAATTCATATGTGATCGTAGAAAACGTTATTCTTATTTTTCTTATTAATCCTACTAGAATATTTTAAATTGTCTCGAATACTGGTTTTCTCTACCAAAAATCAGAATTCGAATTTCGTCAAACCATATTCATTTAGTGAACTCTCTTCGGTTATAATTTAATTTATGCATTTCATGTTCATTTAGTTAATTGTATGTTATGTAGAAGTTTTCCGATCTCGGTTAAACTAATAACCACATTGGAAGGTGGTTAGAGAGAGAAGTTAGAGAGAAGTCAGAGAGAAAAAAAAGAAGTAGATCTGCGTTTCCCCCCCTCTCCGCCGTTCGGTTCCTTACCGACGATGTGAGAGGGAGGCTCTAGTTAATTTTTGCTGCTCTACAATAAGGTGCAGGTTGCAAGCAGGTTTCGGAGGTCGATGGTCTCCTCTCCGGCGGTGCTGAGGCGTGGTTCAACCGGTGCGACGAGGCGGTGCGGTGGCGGAAGCAACGACGTGAATCGATTTGTTTTTCTACTGAGCTCCGGTACTGCTGATGAGGACGGCGGTGAGAGCGAGGAAGAGAAATATCGGCGGCGGAGTAGAAGCTGCAGCCCGTGGCGGAAATCGTTTGCCCCGGTTAGGTGGGTGGCACCGCGAGTGGAGGGAGGTGCTGTGGTGGTCGATTTCGACCTCTGTGGCCAGTCAAGTTTGGCGGCGGCGAGTGGGTAAGTTTTTCTCCTTGAGCAGTTGTCGGCTTGTTTTGACTCTCTTCGCCGGATCGAGGTTTCGGTGGGCGGAATCGACTTATTGGGGCCTAGGTGAGGGTTATCGGAACTCAGGTTCGTTGTTTCTTGGATCTCTTCCCGTTTTTGCGGTGGTATCTCCGGTTTTTGCCGAGGTTTCTTCTGCCGGATTTAAACAAATCGGAAGGAAGGTTGCTGGGATCAGGAAGCTCGCCGGTTCGGACTTGGCGGCAGGAGTCGACTCTCCTGTTCGTCCTGACGGATAAGCAGCGGCCGCAAAGCTCCTTCCTTGTAGTCGCCGGTGAAGTGGTAGGACGGCGGAAGGAACGTTAGAACACTTCTCAATTCTCGATGGAGTTTCTTTGCTTTCATTCAGGGTTTTCAATTTGGTTTCGGTTCAATTTCTCCGGTTCTTTTCTTTGTAAACCAGTTCCATTCCCGGTTTGGGATAATCTAATATGATATTATTAAAAAAAAAAAAAAAAAAAAAAAAAAAAAAATAATAATAACCACATTGATGGTAATGACTAGTGACATTATTCATTAAAAAGATGGTAAAAAGATGGCAAAAAGATGGCAGTACAAAAACAAAAATTGGTATTTTCATAAATTTGAACACCTCTCTGAAATTTCTTTTCTTTTTTGGGTGGAAATACTCTACTCTCTAGTTATGCTATGCAAAAAAAAAAATTATATATTATTATCTAAATATTTTCATGTGTTTCGTAATTAAAGGCGACAATATGTATCCATAATGTGATGGTCACGTGTCAAACAATGAACAAGTAATTCGACGAAACGTGAGAAGATGTAGAACATGAATCATGTCATGTGGTCACGTAATATGGTACAAACGGATATGCTTTATGGATCTTTCGCAAATCCAAATCAAAAATATGAATCAATGATCCATGTGTTCGTATAGGAATTGAGAGACAGAGAATGCAATTGAATATCTTTCTGTGTATCTAACTGAATAAGATGCAGATGCATATATAACATAGAGAATTTCTTAATCTACGATATCTACACAATCAAGACTGAATTATGTGTTTAATATGATTGATATCATATCTCTGACATCCTGTGATTGGCCGTGATATACAAGATATCCTAATACTCCTCCTCAAGGTGGAGCAAGCAGATTTCGGATGCCCAGCTTGGACCGGAAACAATGGAACTCATTTGCACCTAAAGCCTTTGTAAAGATATCAACCAATTGAGCCTTGGAAGCTACATGTGACAGAGAAATTGCAGCAGTGGTAACCTCGTCACGAACATAGTGACAATCGAGTTCAACATGTTTCGTTCTTTCGTGGAAGACCGGATTCGTAGCGATATGAATCGCCGATTTACTATCGCAATGAACAAGCATAGGCTGGTCATGGGATCCGCCAAGGATGATCAACACCCGTTTGAGCCATGTTAGTTCTTGAACTAGACATCGCATTGCTCTATACTCCGCTTCAGCTGAATAAAGACTAATTGTGGGCTGTTTACTTGTTTTCCAAGATATTGGAGAAGTACCCAGCTGAACAAAATACCTAGTTACGGACCGCCTAGTGATAGGACAGCTTGCCCAATCGGAATCGCACCAGCCATTTAACCGCAAGTCAGAGTCGCTTCGAAGTAGAATACCTTGACCAACGTTGCCTTTCAAGTACCGGACGACACGAAGTGCCGCTGTCCAATGATCTTGGTGTGGCGTTTGCATAAACTGGGCAAGGACATGAACCGAGTATGACAAATCAGGTCTGGTCACAGCGAGATAAATGAGTCGTCCAATCAAGCGACGATAAGCTTCAGGCTTCTCTAGAAGCGTTGATTCGGAAAGCGCCAGTTTGTTGTTATGTTCCAGAGGAAATGACGCTGGTTTGGATCCCAACAAACCCGCTTCAGTAATTATATCAAGCGTGTACTTCCGTTGGCAAAGATATATGCCTTCCGAATTTCGAGCCACCTCAATCCCGAAGAAATACTTGAGAGGACCAAAATCCTTCATACGAAAACATGAGAACAAATAATTTTTGAAACTTTCTGTTACCTCCTTTGTGCTTCCCGATATGATCAAATCATCCACATAGATGAGAACATTGAGCACCGTTGACCCTTTAGTGTAAGTGAATAACGAATAATCAGACAATGATTGTTTGAAGCCATATTGGAGCAACGCGTTGCGGAATTTCTCGAACCAACATCTAGGTGCTTGCTTCAGGCCGTAGAGAGATTTTCGTAGACGACACACTTTATTGCCAGGAGCTTTAAATCCAGGTGGTGGTTTCATGTAAACTTCTTCGTCTAAATCACCGTGAAGGAAAGCGTTATGCACATCCATCTGATGAACATCCCAGCCTTTACTCGCAGCAACTTGTAAAAACAAGCGAACTGTTCCCATTTTGGCCATAGGAGCAAATGTTTCACCATAGTCAACTCCTTCAACCTGTTTGTTCCCAAGAACAACCAATCTAGCTTTATACCTTTCAATTGAACCGTCAGAGTTATGCTTGATTTTAAAAACCCATTGTGAGCCGATTGCTGTTTTTCCCGGTGGCAGATCTTCCAATGTCCATGTATTGTTGTCTTCTAGAGCAACTATTTCCGTTCCCACAACACCTCGCCAGCGAAAATCGCGAACGGCTTCTCGGTAAGTTTTGGGTTCGATCGCAGCGGCCACCGCAACAATAAACGCTTGATTTTGGGAAGAGAAACGGGAACAACTTTCGTATTTAGAAATCGGATAGGACATTGGAGGAGAAACCAATGTGACATTTTCCTGTTTCACAAATGCTGTATTTGTCACAAAATTCTTCAAAGTCACCGGCGTTGTCTTTTTTCGATGACCACGACCGAGAACTTCCACGGGAGATTCCTCTTCGACGGCGGAAGCAGAAACCGGTATGACGTCGACGACGTTGTCGACCGCCAGGGAGATAATCGTCGGAGGCGGAGCGAGTGGAGAAGCCATTATTGAAGAAGGCGTAGTTGAAGAAGACGATGTGTTCGTCTCGGGTCCATGATTACCGTCATTCAATATCGGGCCATTATCAAATATCAAGGGATTGGTTATGGGCTCAATTGGAGGAAGAGTTATCGGGCCTTTTAAAATATCTTGATCCAAGTCGACAACACTTGTAATTGGGGCCCATAATCCTGGATATGTATCTTCTTCTTCTTCAAACCGTGATGATGCTTCAGCGTAGGGAAAGTGATTTTCACAGAACACCACATCTCTAGATATGAAATACTCTTCTTTTTCAAGATCGAAGAGACGCCATCCCTTCTTTCCGTGAGGGTAACCCAAAAACACACACCTTCTACTTCGTGCTGCAAATTTATCCCCTTTGTGATTTTGATTGTGGGAATAGCACAAACTACCGAAGACCCGTAGATGATCGTATTGTGGTTGTGTATTGTACAATTTTTCATAAGGTGTTTCTCCTTGCAAAACTGAGCTGGGAGTTCGATTTATCAGATGTGCCGCTGTCAAGACGCAATCTCCCCAAAACTTCAGCGGTAAATTGGATTGAAATCGAAGTGCTCTTTCTATGTTGAGAATATGCCGGTGTTTCCTTTCGACTCGTCCGTTCTGTTGAGGAGTACCGACACACGATGTTTCGTGTTCAATTCCTTGTTCTCGAAAGTATTTCGTGAGACATATGAACTCGGTGCCGTTGTCGCTTCTAATTTTCTTCACTTATTTTGAAAACTATCTTGAAACCAAAGCCAAGAAATTTTTGATTTGAGTGGATGTTTCTGTTTTATCATTGAGTAGAAATAGCCAAACTCCTCTTGAAAAATCATTAACAATGGTAAGAAAATATCGAGCTCCAGTGTGTGTCGGAGTACGATACGGTCCCCATACGTCACAGTGAATTAATTCAAAAGCTTAAATCGTTTTATTCAAACTGCTCGGAAAGGGAGCTCGTGTTTGCTTATCGCGGATACATACATCGCACGCTTTATTCAAATTCTCTGAAGAAACAGAAACAGAAACATCACAAAGTTGACCAACAACTTTAGCAGAGGCATGACCCATTCGTTTCTGCCACATATCGTAAGTCTCCCTTGATTGCGTCACTGCCGTATCAGATATCTCCGTGCTGCGAAAGTGGAAGGTCCCGGATTCTCGCTTACCCGCTCCAATCACCGTCCTCGAAGTGCGGTCCTGCACAACAAGGAAGTGATCAGCCATTTGAACAACACAACGATTCTCATCCATCAATTGTCCCACCGAAATCAAATCAGAGCAAAATCCCTCAACATAAAAAATAGATCACAAAATCAGACCCGAACCAAGCACAACTGTTCCTTCTAAAACCGAGATACGTTCTCTACCATCTGCTAGAATAATCATAACCGGGGCCATTTCTTTCAGATCAGACAGAATCTCTAATCGTCCGGTTAAGTGGTGAGAGGCACCTATGTCCAAAATCCAGGAAGGAAAAGATTGCTTACCCGAGAGACGTTCATTGGTGGCTTTTGTGGATTTTCCTGCGTTTAGCAAATCCATGATTCCTCGCCACTGCTCATCAGTCAAGCCAGACACGCCATCACGATCCTTGTCGGTAATCACGTGATTTGCGTGTTCTGCATATGACGAACCACTGACGTGCACAATATTAGCATAAGATACCCCACGTCCGCGACCAGCACTAGTGGATGCAACCGCTCCACCACGTCCATATCCTTGTGTTGATCGAGACTGTGGCCTCTCTCCCCACCACTCCGGAAATCCAATGACCGTATATCAACTTTCTGATGAATGTCCAGGCCGATTACAGTGCTTACACATCACGCCTTTGTTCTTTTCATCTCTTTGAAAACGTGTCTGAGCGGAAAACGCAGTGACATCTTGATGCTCTTCCACACTCTTGGTTCCATTTCGGACCAAGTCTTCCTCTTGGCGCACAATATTGTACACCTCCTCCAAGGGTTGAATCGGAAGCTGTGACACCAAGCTTGATCGAACAGTACGAAAAATACTGTCATCAAGACCAGACAAAAACTGGTGCACCTTATCATCTTGTCGGTCTTTCTCTTGGATCGTTCCAAGATCAAACTCGCACTTTCCACACTTTCACAAATGTAGCAGTCTGTATGTCGACATACCGTCCCATATGCGAGTCAGTTTTCCGAAATAAGTCTCGATAGCAAGACCCCTTTGCTTGCAACAGGCAAGTTTTGCCTTAAGTTGTTGGATCCGAGGTCCATTAGTGACTGAGAATCGTTTCTTCAGATGATCCCAGAGATCTTGGGCTACGTCGCGATGAGAGATGTTAGAGCGCAGCACCGGGTCGATAGTCATTTTGATCCAAGACACCAAAAGGTCCTGAATCGTCCACCAGTCCTCGAGATCCGGAGATCCTTCTTCTGGTCGCTTAATCGAGCCATCCAAGAAACCGAATTTCTTCCTTGACGACAACGCCGTCTTCATCCCACATGCCCATTCATCATAGTTCATGCCTTTCAACAGTGGATGCGAGATAACAGCACCGGGATTGTCTGCCGCCGTCAAGTCGTAAGGGGAGATGGTCCTACGTACTTCCATCATCGTTGTTGTCGGGTTCGTGTTCGTCGGAGTCGTGTTGCCGTTGTTGTCGTTGGTGTTCATCGTCGGTATTAAAAAAAAACTGGTCGAAAAGGGAAAAAAAAATCAGAGATTTGGTTCAGGCTCTGATACCATATAGGAATTCAGAGACAGATAATGCAATTGAATATCTTTCTGTGTATATGACTGAATAAGATGCAGATACATATATAACAGAGAGAGTTTCCTAATCTACGATATATACACAATCAAGACTGAATCATATGTTTAATATGATTGATATTATATCCCTGACATCCTGTGATTGGCCGTGATATACAAGATATCTTAATAGTTCGTATTTTAGAAAAACCGTGTACGGGACGGTGCACTGTTTATTTTCTTTTTTGGATTTTGAAATCAAAATAGCATATACCATTTTCTTTTTTAAAATAGCGTATACCATTGTTTAACTCCACATCCATTTCCAGAGGCGGAGCCAATAAGAAAGGAGGGGTCAGCTAACCCCATCTAATTTTCTAAAATATATAGACCATATTAAAAAATTATTTTTGACCCCTTAAAAAATTAAACAAATTAAAGACAAAAGCTAAAATTTAGTTATTGTCAAAACAGTATTATAAAATGATGATTGTCAAAACAGTATCACAAAATCGTCAAAAAATATTTTTTTAGAAATGATGATTGTCAAAACAGTATTACGAAATCTCATCGATGATCAAGCTTTGAGTGAGTGTAAAGTGTATTTGTAGCTTTTTGAGTAATTTATAGACTAAAATATTTTTTCCAGCCCCCGGTAAGATCAGGTATGGCTCTGCCACTATCCATTTTTATAACTTTTGACAACATATATACTATTTATTTTACAACATTTTAGCGGAGTATAAAATAGCGTAATTACCAATCCCAGTATTTTTCATTTTTTAACACTATGTACACTATTTTTCATTTTTTCAAAAAGATAATATAGTATAGTGTATACATAATATATTTTTTCAAAATTATTCGTACTAACTACTAAAGGCTGTAAAATGCCATCTTTTCTGAAATTACAGTTATTAATCTAATCTAGCTGTATAAAATAGATCTTAATGAACAACTGAATTTGAACCCAAAAAAAATATGTGAACAACTGAATATTAATGCCCAGTGAAGCAGTGTGGTTCATCTGGGTTGGCTATCTGGGAATACATAGGCCCATTAAACTCTCTAACCCAAACTATTAGATATGCACAACCCTAAAAGAGATGTTAGAAGCCCAAAACGTCGATACAAAATTGGAAGCAATTATCAAGCTTTGTCGGTTGTTTAAATGTTTATCAAATCAATCAAAACATCAGTCGATGACATGTCAACTTAATAGGTCAAAGTCGGCATTTAGGCAGCCGATTAATTGACATAAACGTCCTTTAGATATATTAATAATAATTTCTTTTTTTGGAAAAAGAGTACGGGAATATCGGCCAATGCAACAATGGAAGAGGTTATGATCAGACACAGACGACAAAGACATCGTTGGAACTTGCTGAATCGGTAGAAGAAGAAATTGAAAAGAAAAAAACTAGAACCCGACATAATATATTAGATGTGGTGCTATGGAGGGTCGACTTACAAACCCGACATAAAAACTAGAACCCGATATTTGGACTAGATTTCACTTCAATGTGGAAATTTAGTGGTTGATTTAAAGGTTAATTAAGAGCATCATTAGAGGTAGTTTCTCAAAAAAATTTCACATGGGTTTTTCACGTTAAAAAATTAAAAAATTAAAAAATTAAAAAAGGAAGAGAGAGAGAGTGTGAGATGAGTTTCTCAAATGAGAGACTTTAAAAAACTCATGAAAGATTCTTAAGCCACTTGTCACTTTATGAGTTGTTCAATTTTTGTTTTTGAATTTAAATTTAATTATATAATAAAATTATATTAAAATAATAATATTTTCTTTTTGAGAAACCCTTTTTAGGTTCTCACCACTAATGGTGCTCTAATGTTTTTACAACAGGAGCTATGAGTTTCAATTTCCAGAATATGCGATTTATGCAGGTTAAAAGAGGCAAAATTATTTTAAAAAAAATCTTCAGCGTGGTCCAAGGAAAGTCGTTCGCCGTGGTCCCGGTCTGCGTGGATTCTTGTGAAACGAATATATTGTCAATTGAAAAATTATTCTTGTAATTGTTCTCCTAATTTGTAATAAAAAAATTTCATACGGCAAAAAAAAGAAAATAATAAACTAGAACTCTAGAATTCTAATAATAAATTTCAAAAGCCAATAATAAACTAGAACTCTAGAATCGGTGATTAGAATTATTAGTCAAATTAGTTAATTTTGTAGTAAATTATTAGTTTTTGTTTTGTTAATTTTACATTTATGTTTATTAATGTATATACTATATAAATAATATATGTAAAAACAAGATTGGATTTTATTTGAGTTTTTTTAGTTATCTAAATAACAATCCAAATAACTCAAACCCAAATTAGTAAAAATTATTAGATCCAAATATGTTTTTGTAGAAATTCATATCCAAACTAATTGAAATATTTTTGGATTAGATTGGGTTGGGTTGGGTTGTTTAGATTGGCCACCCCTTGGACAATATCAACAACAAAAATGTGTACAGTAAATTAAATGTTTTTTTTTGCAAAATCTTTTCAAAAATACCAAAATACTAATGAAAGTTCAAATATTGTGTCATCTAGTGCAAAATTTCCAACATTTAAATTGTGGATCCTATTACATTTTCACTGAATTTATCATCCATCCGGTTCTTGTACCGTGTGGTTTTCATATAAATCTTGTATATAATAAATTAAATTAATTTTACAACATAATCCTCCCGATTTAATACAAGTGTCATTTTCGGAAATTTCGGAACTCTTTGATTAAAAAAAACGAGACTAGTTAATGCTTCGAATATAAGGGCGCTCTTCGGTTTGTATACAAATTACAATACACAAAGTATAAATACATGCATGTATCGAATGGGTGCTTTTATGCGTCATTGTGCATCCAAGTCTCTACGTAAGTATGTCGACGGAAAAATGAATACAGAGAGTATGTGTGTGTTCACAAGATTAACTAATTATTAGACACTAGTGAATGTTTACTTATCCATTATTTTCCACACAAAAAAAAGACGTAAAGGTTTTTCTTATAATGAAATCATGTCTGTGACTGTGATGATTAAGAAATGAAAAATATACGTCTAGTTTGTTCTTATCCTTGAATTAAAACGATATAGATAACGACATACGTGGGTTTCACCAGAAACACTCGCATTATTAGCTGTCCGATTTGTTTCGATTTAACGAAAATTAGAAAATATGTTCATAATTTGAACTAATTATTAACCAATATGTTCTTAAATAGTATAAAAATCTAGATTTGTATGTGTTTTAGGGCTTAAACCTTAGTTATAAAAGAACAATTATGTTAACTGTTAGTGCGATTTACATTTACATAGTACAAAATGAATTACCCTACTTAGACCATCTCCAATGGTAGAACCCCTCATGGGGTTCTTACCAATATTTTAATTATAAATTTTAAGAACCTCTTTCTAAGAACCCCAAAAAAAGTTCTTAAATAAGAACTTTAAGAACCTTTTTTTTCAAAGTTAAGAACTTCTCTAATATTTATCATTATTTGTCATTATAAAATTTTAAGAACCTCTCCTCTAAGAACCCCCATTGGAGATGCTCTTATAGAGTCACGGACCACACAACTTGCAATCTGTATCCATTGAAAGATTTTTCCTACTCGATAACTGTTCATATATCATATATGTGTTTTTCTTCGTCAATAGAAGGTGTCGTATCTTTATTTTAAGTCTGGAATAAGCGATTAATAACGATATAATTAATGGTTTTTTATTAAAGATGTGGAATAGAATAAACAAGGAAAATTCATAGTTACGCTATCTTTTTCTCTGAGTTCGCCCTAGCGCCGTTTTTACCTCTCGATTTCAATCTCCCTCTCCGGTGGTCGGGTTTCCTCACCGTCACCGTGAGAGGGACCCCCTTCGTCTATTCCTTCCGCTTGGCTGCTAGTTTCTTCAATTTCCAATAGTTTGTGGTTAGTTTTGGCTTTTGTTTCGCTAGTTTTGGTGGTGTTGTTGGGTGTCTCCTCGTTTGGGATTGTCGGGTTTGCCACTCGCTTAGATTATTTTCTGCCTCTTGCCTCTACCTTCGTCTGCTGCTAGAGGACGGTGGCTCCTGTTGGTCTTGGTTAGGAGTTTTCGTGTAAGCCGTCGATGCGTTGTCGGTGTTGTCTCTACCTTTGCTCAGCTCGAGGACGGCTGCTCAGGGCTTCGACACTGCCGTTTCGCCTCCTCTCTTACATGGAAGTTGAGACCCTTCCTCTGAAATCCAGTTGGCCGGCTCCGGCAGATTTGCTCGAGGCTCCCACTCTCCGCCGCTTTTTGTTCTCTCCGTCGTTGTCGCCTCGTACTCCGTCGAAGGCTCCTTACCGCCACAGCTTCTTCACTCCTTCGCCGTTGCCACCAGATCCACCGACTCCTTCCCGGATTGCTCTTCTCCCGCCGGAACCACCGAAGCCACCGGTTCCGCCAGATCCATCCTCCTCATCCCATCAGCCGCTTCGTTCACCTCCACCGCCGCATGGTTTAATCCCTCGTCAACTCTCACACCCATCCCCATCGTCCACAAAGGAACATCCACCGGCGAGATCTCTTAAAACCAGCCATCCTCCATGGTCACACTTTCCCATCTGGCCGGAGATCCTCTCCCTCCGGCGTCGAACGCTTCATCGTACAAAATCTCGATCTCCTTTTTGGGATCGATGAATTTGAAAAATGGGTCTGGCCCAAGTTGCTCTTATTGTCTTTCAGCCCAACAGTTAGGCAAAGGCTCGTATTTTTCATATGTCCCAGATTCAAGCCTGTTGGAAGCGCCAGCGGTTTCATACATCATATCCAAATTGAAAAATCTAGACCACGATGGTCTTTACTTCTCAACTTCCTCCCTTTGGGAGAGATCAATTCCATCTTTCTCCTCTGTTGGGGAAATATCACTTCTACCTTCCTCCTCTTTTGAGGAGAGAACGGTTCCATCAAATTCCTTCTGTATGAGAGGGTGGTTTTCTTCGGGTTTAATGCCGAGAAAACATCCCCGATTCTTAACTGTATTGTTATCTTGTGTAGCGGTCTCCACGGGACCAGAAGATACAACAGATTTCGTTTCTACGAGTCTCCGAGGTGTGGATTGGCTTTCAAAGTCACAACTTAAGGTGACGAATCTTCAACTTTTCGGCTATGCCGTGAATGTTTGGTCGACGCATCCAATTTTGTTGGATTCGCAGTCGCTTCTATCGACGCATTTGAGCTTTGGTCCAAATTCGTTGTCAATCTTCTACGAAGAACTATCTGCTTTAATTTCTATTGTTTTTATGTTTTGTGGTAATGTCCAAAGAAGATGTATAATCACAACAAGAAAACTGTCAATTTCCAACGAAAATTTACGACCGTTTTAAATCGATGTAACTTTACATCGACATTACGACGACATTACGACGAAATATGTGTTCGATGTAAAATCGTCGTAAATATATGTCGTCGTAATTTCGATGTAAAATTACGACCATTTTACGACGACATTACGACGACAATATAAATCATCGTAATATCGAGGTAACTTTACATCGATATTACGACGAATATGGCTTCTGCATATTACGTTGATATTACGACGTAATATCGTCGTAATGTCGTCTTGGGTTAAGGAGCACACCGTTGTATTCCCACTTCTGATGATCTGGCCAACAAAGAACTCTGGGGGTCTAGTTTTCTACATTCATAAAGACCAACCACCATAAGTGAAAGATACATAGAATTGGACATCCTTATATTACGATTTACATAGATGTCCAATTCTATGAATCATTCACCTATGGTAGTAATGAAGACTGTCTTTACAAGAAAACAAGATCCCACAGGATTCTTTGTTGGCAAGATCATCAAGAAGTGGGAACACAATAATCAGCATAAGAACCCAAGGAAACGTGGATATGTATATATTTAGTGTGTATTTTTTTTGAGTTACCATTGAAGGTGTGAAAGGTATTTATAAAAATTTTATAGAAATTACCAACGGATTTGCAATGAAAATTTACAACGGTTTTACATCGAATAGCATTACAATGATTTTACATCGAATATACGACGAAATTACGTCGACAATATTTGATGTAAATAATTAGGTGACCTATAAGAAACCGTGTTTTACCAAATTCTCAGAGTCGACGTGAAATCGTCGTGATACCGATGTCACTATTTACGTCGTAACATCGTCGTAAAACTACGACGAATTTACGACGATTTAGTTTTAATTTACATGTTTGGTTTATCAACGTATATCATGTTTTACATAACTTCTAATCATAGTATAACATGATAATCCATCGTATAATCGTCGTTGTTGAATCTGTTGTTAAATATTAAAGGTATTAGATGCACAAATATACTTCGTTCTTAATTCCAGGATATGTGTATTGTGATTTAGGGTTTAGGATATAGATTTAATCTATTACAACGAAATTACGATGGATTCGTCGTAAATTCGTTGTAAAAATTACAACGATTTTACGACGAATCCGTCGTAATTTCGTTGTAATACTTAAAATTTAGGGTATAGGGTTTGATTTACATGTTTGATTTTTTTTATCTTATATCTTGTTTTACGTAAGTTCTAATCATAGTATAAACAAGTTTAAGTTCTTACAAAATTATTTACATTATTTAAGTCATCCATGTTACGAATATTTACTTATAAGAACGAATGCTATACATTATTATGTAAGATAAGGAAATCGGTGACGATATAGATTCAATCGTCGTTATTGAATCTGTTGTTAAATATTAGAAGTATTAGATGCACAAATATACTTCGTTCTTACTTCCAGGATATGTGTATTGTGATTTAGGGTTTAGGATTTAAGGTATATGTTTAATATATTACAACGAAATTACGACGGATTCGTCGTAAATTCGTTGTAAAAATTACAACGATTTTACGACGAATCCGTCGTAATTTCGTTGTAATACTTAAAATTTAGGGTTTAGGGTTTGATTTACATGTTTAGTTTTTTTTATCTTATATCTTGTTTTACGTAAGTTCTAATCATAGTATAAACACGTTTAAGTTTTTACAAAATTATTTACATTATTTAAGTCATGCATGTTACGAATATATACTTATAAGAACGAATGCTATACATTAATATGTAAGATAAGGAAATCGGTGACGATATAGATTCAATCGTCGTTATTGAATCTGTTGTTAAATATTAGAAGTATTAGATGCACAAATATACTTCGTTCTTACTTCCAGGATATGTGTATTGTGATTTAGGGTTTAGGGTATAGATTTAATCTATTACAACGAAATTACGACGGATTCGTCGTAAATTCGTTGCAAAAATTACAACGAAATTACGACGGATTCGTCGTAAATTCGTTGCAAAAATTACAACGATTTTACGACGCATCCGTCGTAATTTCGTTGTAATACTTAAAATTTAGGGTTTAGGGTTTGATTTACATGTTTAGTTTTTTTTATCTTATATCTTGTTTTACGTAAGTTCTAATCATAGTATAAACAAGTTTAAGTTTTTACAAAATTATTTACATTATTTAAGTCATGCATGTTACGAATATATACTTATAAGAACGAATGATATACATTATTATGTAAGATAAGGAAATCGGTGACAATATAGATTCAATCGTCGTTATTGAATCTGTTGTTAAATATTAGAAGTATTAGATGCACAAATATACTTCGTTCTTACTTCCAGGATATGTGTATTGCGATTTAGGGTTTAGGGTATAGATTTAATCTCTTACAACGAATTTACGACGGATTCGTCGTAAATTCGTTGTAAAAATTACAACGATTTTACGACGAATCCGTCGTAATTTCGTTGGAAATCGAAATATTTAATTTACCGCGTGGGGGAAAATTTTCGATAAGTTGAATTTTCGGTTTTAATATTACGACGATTTTACGACGGAATCGTCGTAAAATCGTCGTAAATTACCAATGATTTTACGACGACCACAAAATATATATATACGTGACCAGATTTTTCCTCTCTCACAATCTCACACAAACCCACTCTCTCTCTAAAAACGCTCTCACCTCTCTCTACATACGAAAAAGGTAAAAATTTATTTTTTGGTTTTTTAAATTATATTATTGTTTGTGAGGATTTTGAATTGTTAGTTAGGATTGTAATTTTTATTAGTTAGGATTTGACTTATTAGTTAGGAATGGAATTATATTATATTGGAATTGAGCTATTTTTAAATATTTTTTTAGATATGGCGCCACGTAAGACACACTATCGGCAGTTTCTCGAGACGGGACCGAGTGCTAATTCGCAACTCCCGTCATCTTCTGCGACACCGTCCGCTGTTCCGGATTCTTTTTCCGAACCAGCGCCGCCTCCAGAAGCAGGTGCTCGACCGCCGTTGTTGTATGCGGGATTGACTGTCGAAGATATTTTGCAGTCGCCGGGGCATGATTCTTTAGATCGGTTAGATCCGCGACGGCTTCCGAATAGTTTATATTAAGAATTTTATTTTGTATTTTAAAATTTATTTTATTTTTTGAATAGATTTATAAAATTTTAATTTATAAATATAATTTTTTTTTTTTTTTAATTTTAATTGAAAAAAGAAATAATATAATATATATATATATATATAAATATTTATTACATCGAGTTTACATCGACTCAACATTTACATCGATTTTACATCGTTCAATAATTTACGACGAATTTATATCGAATATTTTATATCGATTTACCAACGCATTTACAGCTACCTATTACGACGAATTGACGACGGATTGTCGAAAAAAAAATTGTATAATTCGATGTAAAATCGATGTAATGTTTCGATGTAAAATCGATGTAATGTATTCGTCGTAAAATCGATGTAAATTTACATCGATTTTACGACGAATAATATACGACGATTTTACGAAGATTTTTAGTCCTCCTTAATGTTACGACCAATTTACGACGATTTCCGATTAACGACGATCATATTACGACGAATTGTTATTCGTCGCTAATCCGTCGTAAACCATGTTTTACGACCAATTTACGACGATTCTGTTAGTTGTAAAAGGGCAGTTTTCTTGTAGTGAATTCCCTCTAGCTGTATTCTGGATCTTTAATTAATGGAATTAAATGTTTGACAAAAAAAAAGAATAAACAAGGAATAGATAAAAAAAAGGTTAAATCAAAGAAAGTATAAACTTAATACAGAATATTTTTAAAAGTCAAAAGATATGGAAAAATGAAAAATACTCAACTGGTAGGGCACAAGGTTTTTATTGTCATCCGCTCAAAAAGCAAAGAGATTTGGATCCCACAAATTTCTCTTCATTGTCATATGCATTCAATAAATCTATACGTACAGTGCCATAATAGTGAGCCTCTACATATATATATATATATATATATATATATATATATACCATTAAGACCATCAGTCATTTCAATCCCAATAGCTGATCATTTAAGCGAAACCTTCTTTACCAGTTTCTAAAAAGAAACAAAAAAAGATAGAAAGGTTTATTTTTTCAAAGAAAGTGGGAAAATGGCTATGAATTTTAGGGATAAATCTTGGTTTTTTCTGGCAATTCTGTGTTTTTCATCATTGATTTTCTCAATTAAAGCAATGGTCTCTTATGATCATAAAGCTTTAATCATCAATGGACAGAGAAGGATCCTTCTCTCTGGTTCTATTCACTACCCAAGAAGTACCCCTGAGGTAATCTTTAATCCTTAATTAATTAATCACATTGAAACAATTAGTTAACCTCTTTCTAGATCAGATTTAATTTACTGAATGATAGCTTTTATTTTCTGCAAATGGTTTTTTTTTTTTCATATAGTGTAGGCTATTTCATTACAAAATTATATTTGTTTGTATATAATAAAATAAAATAAAAAACTGGTGAATGCTTTGTTCAATGCAGATGTGGCCTGATCTTATAAAGAAGGCCAAAGAAGGAGGTTTGGATGTTATACAAACTTATGTATTCTGGAACGGACATGAACCTTCTCCTGGAAACGTAATTTTAAAAAAAATTCATAATTTTCTTACTTGACTCATAAGTCGTATAAAATCTTAATGTTCTATATTTTTGTTTGCTCCAGTATTATTTTGGGGACAGGTATGATCTGGTTAAATTCGTCAAGCTGGTGCAGCAAGCTGGTCTATATGTTAGTCTAAGAATTGGTCCATATGTTTGTGCCGAATGGAATTTTGGGTAAATATAATTAAAAAAAGTTTTGTGATAAAAAAATAAAAAAAATCTTATTGATATACAAACTTATTTATATATGTTGTGATTTGTAGGGGACTTCCTGTTTGGCTCAAATATGTTCCTGGTATGGTTTTCAGAACAGATAATGAACCTTTCAAGGTATAACTTTCTAAAACTAATCAATTTCATTTTTTTATTCTTTTATTTGAGGATTAAATGTAACTTGATGTGATAATTGAAAAGATTGCAATGCAAAAATTCACAAAGAAGATTGTGGATATGATGAAAGAAGAAAAGTTGTTTGAGACTCAAGGAGGACCCATTATCTTCTCACAGGTTTGTGTCTTCTTTATTGTTTAAATCTTTTCTTCTTTTATTTTATTTTATAGAAAAATACCGTAAAATAACACAAATATTATTATTATTATTTTCAAATTTAGTACACCAAATTAAAATTCCAAAAATAACACAAATAATTATGTGAAAAATATATTTATCCAAAATAAGCTCAAAATAAAATTAAAACATTATGTTTTGATTCATTATTTCCTATTTAGAATTTAATTTTTCTCTATTAAATTTTTTTTTGAGTTATTTTAATAATAAATTTATGTATTATTGTTAATTTTAATTAGTGATGTTAAGTTTAGAATAAAAAGTAAAATGTATTATTTTGGACAATTGCCCTATTTTATATGATGATGCAAATCAATATAATGCACATTAATGGGATATAATAATATGTTAATGTTGAAAAATGAGCAGATAGAGAATGAGTATGGACCAATGCAATGGGAGATAGGATCAGCAGGAAAAGCATATTCAAAATGGACAGCTGCAATGGCATTGGGACTTTCCACAGGTGTCCCATGGGTTATGTGCAAGCAAGATGATGCTCCTTACCCTATTGTATATTTCTCTCTTCCTTTCTTTCTCTTAATTAATTTTACCCTTAATTAAGTATATATATATATATATTAATTAAGACTTCTATTTTGGTTTGAATATCGGTTTAGATAGACTATCGCCATCGATTTAATGCTAACTTTGGTATGGTTGTGTTTGATTCGATTATGATATTAGTTCTTGAGAAACATCACAATCAAGTTTGGGTTAGATTTATATATATAATCCGGATTGAATAGATAGATAATCACATTCTTTTGTCGGCAATTAGATATTTTTTTAAGCGAAAGAAGGTATTTGTTTACTATTATTTTTTCATTTATGTGTATTATATAGAATATTTTTGGGTGAATCTTTATTATTATAATTTGAATATCATTCCTTCTTTCTTTTCTTGGTGGGTGGCCTTCAATTTTACTTTCTTTCAAATTCTCTTTTTCTTGTTAAACAATGTTGTCTTATTAATAGTTACAATAAATTTTCGTTTTCCGCGTTTTTTTTTTTGCTTTGATGTCTTTTTCTAATTAAATTACATGGGACCACCGACCAAAAACAAAAATAATCCATGGGGACAATTTTTTCTTCAACTTTTAACTTTTAAATTGTTAACAAATGTATTTAACTTGGGAGTAATAATTACTATATTGAATGTTAACAACTTAACACTTAAGAGTTATTTTTACTTGCACTGTATAATAGATAAACACATGCAATGGGTTTTATTGTGAGGGTTTCAAACCAAACTCAGTCAATCAGCCCAAGCTGTGGACAGAAAACTGGACCGGTTGGTAAGTCGCGAAAGCTATTCAATTTATACAGAACCATCTTTTTGTTTGTCTTTATATATTAGTCTTTTATAAAATATACAAAACAGAGAGTATAACTGATGATAACGTGTGTGAATGATTCTCAGGTTCACAGTTTTTGGAGGTGCGATACCAAATAGACCAGTCGAAGATATTGCGTTCTCCGTGGCTCGTTTCATACAGAACGGTGGTTCCTTTATGAATTATTATATGGTAACTCTAGTAAATTTTTTATTAAACCAAGAAATAGATATAAAACTAGAAAATATTTAACGTATGATTTAAAAGTTAATTAAGAGAATGTTTTGTTATAGTACCATGGAGGGACGAACTTTGATAGAACAGCTGGTGTGTTCGTCGCCCCGAGCTATGACTACGATGCTCCTCTTGATGAATATGGTAAGTAACTCGGATATCACCCGAAAAAAATACATATCAATGACTTTTTTATTCGATTTGATTGACAATTTTGTAACAAAATTTTGGGAAAAGGATTACCGAGAGAACCCAAGTATAGTCACTTAAAAGAGTTGCATAAGGTCATCAAACTATGTGAACCCACGTTGGTCTCTGTTGATCCCACCATTACATCGCTCGGGGATAAACAAGAAGTAAGTATATATGCAATGTAACATTGAAGAGAAGAAGCATAAAAAATATAAAAAATCATACGTACATTTTGTATTTTGTTATATTTTCAGGCTCATGTGTTCAAGTCCAAGACTTCTTGCGCTGCGTTTCTTTCGAACTACGACACGAGTTATGCAGCAAGAGTCATGTTTAGGGGATTTCCATATGATCTGCCTCCTTGGTCTGTCAGTATATTACCTGACTGCAAAACCGAGTTTTACAACACTGCAAAGGTTAATAAACTTAAAGCTTAATATATTAGGAAAGCCTTACTTTGTTTATGAACATCTCTTTGACATGTGCAATGAGTGTGGTCGAATAGGGTTTCAACTCAAAAACAAAAATTATCAAGTTTTTTTAATATGTGTACATGATTTCAAATAGTTTAAGACGGTCCTAACTTAGTTGATCTCGTAGGAATGGTATTATTGTAATTGAGATTGACCTATATATGTGTTCTTCATTTTGGCATGTGTGTGACGTGATGATATATATAGATTCGTGCACCCACAATACTAATGAAGATGGTTCCTACTAGCACGCGATTTTCATGGGAATCACACAATGAAGCGACCCCTTCTTCAAATGACGCTGGTACGTTTGCTCAAGACGGTCTTTTGGAACAAATAAGCATGACCAGAGATAAAACAGACTATTTCTGGTATCTAGCAGAGTAAGTAATGTTTGACCTTTTTTTTGACAAAAATGAAATCTCATTATCTTGCTGATTAGTTGCTGAACACATTTGGTTCTGTTTTATGTTGTTTCGCGGTTATTCTTAGCATTACAATAAGTTCTAATGAGAGATTCTTGAAGACTGGTGATGATCCACTTCTTACCATTTGTTCAGCTGGGCATGCTCTTCATGTATTCGTTAATGGTCAGCTTGCAGGTAGAATTAAACAAGATAAATCTAAAGGGCCAAACTCATCTTCTGTTGGATTCACCTTAGAACATTCATATATTTTTTGTTTGTTTTAGGAACTTCTTATGGAGGATTGAGCAGCTTCAAGCTCACATTTAGTCAAAAGATCAAATTGCACGTAGGCGTCAACAAACTTGCTCTGCTAAGTACTGCAGTGGGTCTTCCGGTTAGTTCTGATCTTGCTTCGCTTGATGGATTATTGCGGTTTTTGTTTTCCTCAAAATCTATATGATTATACATTGTTTATTACAGAACGCTGGTGTGCATTATGAGACTTGGAATACTGGAGTTCTAGGTCCAGCCACCCTGAATGGTGTTAACTCTGGAACATGGGACATGTCTAAATGGAAATGGTCCTATAAGGTCCTCGTGAACAAGAGTTTGATGAATTCACTGTTACTGAATCTTTTTATACCAACCACAACAATAATAAACTAAACGTATTTTTTCTTTTTCTTTTTCTTTTTTGTATGTGTGATTTGAGTAGATTGGTACTAAAGGTGAAGCTATGAGCCTTCATACCATAACTGGGAGTTCCTCTGTGGAATGGATAGAAGGATCATTCGTAGCCCAGAAGCAACCTTTGACCTGGTACAAGGTAAGAAATACTTTTTGAGTTTAGGTTTTTTTTTCTGTGATATAGACGAATGTTTTTTTTTCAGATTTACATGCAAAACCAGATGATATTTCCAAATATACCTTTACGTGATTTTTATTGGTTAGCTATTAGAGTGCATTTATCAAAAATAAAAATTGAAATTCATTAAAACTAAAGTTATTTGAACCAAGTGGCTGGCAGTGCACGAGTGGTTTCGCCTAGTTGAGGATTTGTTGTATTGGTCCAAGCCGGAGAACGAATCCTCTCAAACGTGGAATTATCTAACCGCTCTGTTTAACCACCTGTAAACGTCTTAAGTGCCAAGAAAACTCAAATTTTTATGAACCTCAGTCATTAGTCAAGGTTTTGGTCTAAAATACCTCCGATAATATATAAAAAGTTTATATATGATGTTTTGAATGTTTTATTAAAATGCTTGTGAAACACTTCAAAACATATGACTTTGCGAAACTTATAGATAACATAAGGATGAAACATGTATACCACTAAAGTTGGATCAATATAATAAAAACGAAAACCATGGATCGGCTGGGACTGGGAGTGGGATTGTGTTGAATATAATACGTTAGTTAGAAATAAGACTAACTAGTACCTTATTAAGTCTCATAGACATTCTTAAACTAGTTTTGTGGTGGATGTTATATTTGTGGGGTTTATTAAACTTTGTTACGACTTACGAGCATAGGATGAGATATGTTCATCTCAGATTCTTGCTCTCTTTATTTGCAGTCTTCTTTTGATACACCGGTAGGCAATGAACCATTGGCATTGGACATGAACACAATGGGGAAAGGTCAAGTTTGGGTAAATGGACATAACATTGGACGCCACTGGCCTGCCTACACGGCTCGTGGGAACTGCGGTAGCTGCAACTATGCTGGAACTTACAACGAGAAGAAATGTCTCAGTAAATGTGGCCAATCTTCTCAAAGATGGTGAGAACAAAAAAATACTGTCTATCTTGTTCTCGTTCTTGTTCTTGTTCTCCTTCTTTGCTCTAAATCTGATTCAGATGATTGATTTATCTTCTCCTTTTCAGGTACCATGTGCCTCGTTCATGGCTAGAGCCATTTGGGAACCTTGTAGTTATATTTGAGGAATGGGGTGGTGATCCAAGTGGGATCTCTCTTGTTAGAAGAACAGTCATATGAAGCTCTTCTTAATTCATATTTTTCTGAAATTAAGGTTCTGTGCAGTGGTTACAAAAATATGAATTGTCAAGTACAGAAGATAGTGGCAATTATTGCTTCATTTTGAAAGAATGTTGTGTGTATCCTGGCCTAATAATATATTTGCAAGCGTATAGAGATATTTACAGAATAAACCAAAGATGGCAATCGGTGCTAATTACCCTGCTTATGAACACCATTTCATTGTTGGCAAAAAGAAAAGAAAAAAGAACACCATTTCATTTGATTTTTTATCTTCTTTCCAATCTTTTGAATACTTAAATAGTTATTTCACTTGAACTCTAATCGAATTTTGTTCCAAAATCATATGTTACTAGGTCAATACTCATACATATGGGCGGGTTTTTATTTATATATCTTGTTTTTAGTAACATTTTAATATTGATTACCATTTATTTATTCAAGCATTAAATTTTGTTTTCCAGTATTTTACCCACCCAATAGTAATATTGGATTTTTTTTCAATATTTGAATATGATGGGCATTCAAGTTGATTTTGACTAGCTTCAAGTCTTGTCTGCGCAAACAACAAGCTCATGTTGTAAATTTTGTTCCAAACAAATTAAAAATGAATTCATTTTTGAAAATATTGTATCATCTTCCCAAGATATAACGATTTATCCAAAAGCATCGACATTAATTTAGGAGAGAAAGTGGAGGAAGACGAGAGAACCGGCGATTTAATTCCAAGATTTTGGAATTTGGAGGATGAGTCTAGCTTTTATTTAAGATGACCAAAGTGAGGTTATATATGAAAATTTGGAGGAGTAGTTAGGAGGAAGAATCTGTAAAAGTCCTATAAAAATGGAAATATGATTCAAGCTTTAAAGGGATTAGATAAAAGAGGATGAAGCATTGGTGTCGATTAACTTAGAGTTAAATGAAAATTTAAAGTCATTTGGGAAGATGAATCATTAGTTATTGAAAGTTATAACTTCAACATTAAATTATTTTGGATACGTGGCACTCTCTCAGCTGCTGAAAAGAATTAACCTCCTTTTATATTGATTATGTACATCAATACAAGTTATATAGAAGAGGGCACAATAATTAACCATGAGTAAGTTTCTTTTATTTTTTGGTTAATTATGTATAATTATTTTTTTTATTTTTTGAATATTTTTACCTAAACATCTTGTTTTTAATTTATAAAACTAATTAATAATTCAAATGAAAGTTCTAATTTTATTGAATTGATTTCAACCCACAAATAATATAAAACATTAAATAAAAAATGAGAAATACTTTAAAATAGTATATATTTTTTTTGGTTCTAACGCATTAAATTTAAAATTCCAAAAAACACAAATAATTATGTGAAAATAAATTCAAAACAAAATAAAAACATTATGTTTGGATTCACTATTTTTTTTTCTTTTAAAAAAGGATTTTGGGTCATTTTAGGAGACTGATACTGTGAGAGTAAGATGTGTATGGGTCAAAAAAAGCTACTTAAAGAAGAAGTAGATGTGTACATACATACATACCTCTGAGTCTGGATATTAAAAGAACATAGAAGATAACAACACACACACACACACGTGTTTCCCGTTTTTACCATTTTCTTAAAACTCTTTGTTTGATTGATTATATCCACATTTCCGGAATCGACGACAAACAAGAACAATTCCTTCTCACACTTTAACTAATTATTAAAATTCTCATAATCTAATCGTAATCTGATTAAGATAAATCTTCCTCCTCTTCCTTAACTCATAAGCCTCTCCTCCTTCCTTCAACCATCAGAAAAGCATTTTCCGAGATCTTCTTTCCGAAATCCGTTTTATCTTATCCACTTTCAAATCTGATTGGGTAAGGGGAAAAAACCATGAATCAGGAGAAGCTAGGGTTTTTCACTCTCTCGTTTCTTGTGATCTTGAGTCTAGCTCTGGGTAGATTCGTCGTCGAGAAGAACAACCTCAAAGTCACATCACCCGACTCGATCAAAGGTATTTACGAATGTGCCATTGGGAATTTCGGTGTTCCTCAGTACGGTGGTACATTAGTCGGCACCGTCGTGTATCCCAAATCGAATCAGAAAGCTTGTAAGAGCTACACCGATTTCGTTATCTCCTTCAAATCTAAGCCCGGACGCTTACCCTCTTTTGTCCTCATCGATCGTGGAGGTTCCATATCTCTCTTAATTCTTCCCTTAATTGGATGCGAAAGATGCTCGATTAGGAAAGATCTGATTTTTTTGTTTTGCTTTGTGTGTATGCATACAGACTGTTTCTTCACTTTGAAGGCATGGATAGCTCAACAAGCTGGAGCAGCAGCGATTCTTGTTGCTGATAACAAAGTTGAGCCATTGATTACAATGGATACACCTGAAGAAGAAAAGTCTGATGCGGATTATCTTCAAAACATTACCATTCCTTCTGCTCTCATCACCAAATCCTTGGGAGACAGTATCAAGTCTGCGCTTTCCGGTGGCGACATGGTTAACATGAAGCTTGACTGGACTGAGTCTGTTCCGCATCCCGATGAGCGTGTCGAATACGAACTCTGGACTAACAGCAATGACCAGTGTGGGAAGAAGTGTGATACTCAGATTCAGTTTCTCAAGAATTTCAAAGGAGCTGCTCAGATTCTTGAGAAGGGAGGGCATACTCAGTTCACGCCACACTACATCACCTGGTACTGCCCTGAAGCTTTTACGCTTAGTAAACAGTGCAAGTCTCAGTGTATCAACCATGGAAGGTACTGCGCGCCTGATCCCGAGCAGGATTTTACTAAAGGGTATGATGGAAAGGATGTTGTCGTTCAGAATCTACGCCAGGCTTGCGTCTATAGAGTGGTGAACGAGACCGGTAAGCCATGGGTTTGGTGGGACTATGTGACCGACTTTGCCATCCGGTGTCCAATGAAGGACAAGAAGTACACAAAGGAATGCGCAGACGAAATTATCAAGTCCCTTGGTGAGTATAATGCTTCATTACCTTATTGTCTGTGCTCCTATGATACTAATTTTTTTAAAAGTTTTCTGTGGCTGGAGAAAAGTCTGGAGAGCCAGTCCTTTGCGGCGCTCTGTCAGGCAGAACTCCCTCGTAAAAACATCTTTGTATCACATATGTATCAACAAACACACACACACATGCGCTTGTGTGCACACTCATGGTTTGACATCCGTGATATTGAACAACCAACCGATTGATATCAATCAGCTTACCTTGTAAGGCTGTTGAAGCCTAATATTTGACCAGTTGTATCTTTTGTTACTTTCAAGTTTGTGTATTTCATTCTAAATTTTCTGACTATCAGCTCGTAATGGCTAATTCTGAATTATCTTTTTGTAAATGCATTCAGACATTGATCTCAAGAAGGTGGAAAAGTGTATCGGAGACCCTGAAGCAGATGTGGAGAACCCTATTCTTAAAGCAGAGCAGGAGTCCCAGGTTTGTCTTTTTAACCAATTGGCTCCACTCTTCTCTTATCTTCTAGATCTCGTGTTTTAGATTTGCCATATATCCTCCATTCCTTTTTGTGTTCTTGAAACGATTCTATTTCAGATTGGCAAAGGTTCCCGTGGAGACGTGACTATACTCCCAACTCTTGTCGTGAACAACAGACAATACAGAGGTATTGGAGAATTGCTGACTTGTCAGTTTTTTCTCCATTTCTACAGCATCTCACTTTTTTTTTGCTAACTCAAATATCTTTTACGGGTTTAGGTAAATTGGAAAAAGGGGCAGTGCTGAAAGCTATGTGTTCAGGTTTTCAGGAATCGACAGAACCAGCTATATGTCTAAGTGAAGGTCCTATTCTCCACGACATTCCCAACTCTCTTTATAATTTTCAGATATCACATTTCTCTTGATGGACCGAGATATTAAAGTTTTGGTGACTTCAAAACTTGCATTAGGGTTGTCCTGTATTATTTTATGTAGTTTTTTTATATCACCAAGGAAGGACATCGTCTTCAGATACGTTTCTGGTTTTTACAGATTTAGAAACTAATGAGTGTCTGGAAAACAATGGTGGTTGCTGGCAAGACAAAGCTGCCAACATAACTGCATGCCGGGTATCATTTGGGCTTGCCATTTTTTTCTTTTTCTAATTTTTGGTTTTGTTGTTGCTACTAAGACTGATTAATTTTGATCTGAATCTGCATTTTAGGATACTTTTAGGGGAAGATTGTGTGAGTGCCCTACTGTTCAAGGTGTTAAATTTACCGGTGACGGTTACACTCACTGTAAAGGTATATTAGTTTATCTCCCTGTAGCTTGACATATTTTGTGTGGAACACGATACAGAATAATGGCATGGCCTCTGGTGTGGTTATTCTATTTCGCAAGTATTTTGTTACTTGTAGATCTTTTGAAGGGATTTGAGATATGAGTAATCAAGCAATACTCTCTAATTCTTCCCTAGTGGATATTTACTAGGAATCAAATTAGACTGTCTATTTCTCAATTTGTACCACCTGCTACTATGGTACCAAGATTGAAAAAGTAACTTGTCACGACCATTGATGAAATATTTCTTTTAAAAAGTTTTAGTTCAAGGAAATTCAACCATATAAGTTAACTGAGCGGAAAAGTGTAGATTTTCTTTTGCTTGCTGTGAAAAGCAATGTTCTAAATTGTTTTCAGTGCCATTTTACACATTTTGCCCTTTCTTTAAAACAGAAGTTATCTTACTATAATTTTTTCTAAATGACTTTTTTTTGTATCCGTATGTATGGCCTGCTCTCAACGTTGTTTCACTTGGTAGCATCTGGAGCTTTGCATTGTGGTATCAACAATGGAGGATGCTGGAGAGAAACCCGAGGCAGCTACACTTACTCTGCTTGTGTAGTAAGTATTCCGTCTTCCATGTCGATGTCTTATTTTCGAGCAATCATTTCTTAACCTTAAGTAATGATTGAAATGGATTTTTCAGGATGATCATTCAAATGGTTGCAAATGCCCACTTGGGTTCAAGGGCGATGGAGTAAAGAGCTGTGAAGGTACTTGTTAAGGAGTATTTACATGCATCTATATAGATGCGCTCTACTTGCATATAGGACTAACCATGTGTAACCATTTAAATGCAGTTTAGATTTTAGTTATTTTACATATATTTGTAGAAGTGGCCTATATGCGCATAGTCCTATAAAGGTTTATATTGCTAGTATACACTCCTTCCGCTTAACAAAGGTAGATGTTTTGGAGTATTTCACTCATTAATAAAACATTCAATAATCATATTTACCCTTCAAAATATTATTGAAAACAGTAATATCATAATGAAATAAAAATTATTACATAGGCGTATATATAGATCCATCTGTTTTTAAGAGGCGGAGGGAGTATATATACATGCGTATGGTGCATGTTGATCTTAGTAATTGTGAACTAACTCTGGTATATATGCATTTAAATACGTTTTTAATAGTACGAAAATGTAGTTTATTTACAATTTACTGGTAATGGTTTATATGCATATAGAGCTGTGACGGTTTATTTGGCAGGCATCAGTAGTAATATGCTTTTCGCCTATTGTTTATATGCATGCATGTTGGTCTAGACTAAGCTGTGCAGATACACAATTATCAGTGGAGCTTTGGATCGTAATCAATCAAAGAAGTAAGATCATTGATAAATGTGAACTTTATATTCATAATCATATTCTTTTGATTGAATGTGTTAGATGTGGACGAGTGCAAAGAAAAAACGGTTTGCCAGTGCCCCCAGTGTAAATGTAAAAACACATGGGGAAGTTATGAATGCAGCTGCAGCAATGGATTGCTTTACATGCGTGAACACGACACTTGCATAGGTAACACACAAAAAAGTGATCTTCCTTCCTCTTAAGCCCATACTTAATATTGGAGTCATTAACCAGATTTTCTGCTTTTGAATCTGGTGAATGTGTAGGTTCAGGCAAAGTTGGAACTACAAAGCTCAGCTGGAGCTTTTTGTGGATTCTTATAATCGGAGTGGGTGTTGCAGGTCTTTCTGGATATGCGGTCTACAAATACAGGATCAGAGTATGTTATCATAACAACAAATATATGAAGATTTTGCCATATATAGATATAGATGTTTTTAAGTAACAAAATTTTGTTCTGCAGAGTTACATGGATGCGGAAATTAGAGGGATCATGGCACAGTACATGCCCTTGGAAAGCCAACCCAACCCAAGTGGTCCTGATATGGATATATGAATGAAGTTATCAACACAAATCAAGAGTCTCTCTTTCTGTGAGAAGCTTCTTCCATGTTATCATGTAAATGAATCTATAGACTTTCATAAAAGCCACACAAAAAATAATAATAAGTGTATCTGCACTCTTTTGTAAGGGATGTGGATTTGTCTGCGTAACAACACTCTTACAATGTAAAATAGACATAAATGGATGAATTATGAGTAGAGAGTTGCATTATTTACTATTGAACTTGCTTGATCCATTTGAAAAAGAAACAAAAAACAGTAAACTTGTTATACTTTCTCCAGCTCCACTCGGTGTTTCTCAATCTGTTCTCTCACAAGCTTCTGCGATTCTTGGATAAGCCTTGTGTGTTTTTTTATAAGCTCCTGTTTTGTCTTAAGCTCTTCATCCATTACTGCAATATCCTGTTAATTACGGAACCATAAACTGGTAAAAGACAAATGGGTTTGGAGTTTCACATTGGTGGGGTTTTGGGGTGAACCAAAACTAACCTTCCTAAGGCTTTCTGCTCTTGTGGGCGCATGATCTTCTCGCTTCAATCCCATGAAATAAAGCTGAAGCTTTTTCGCAGCTTCCATGAAATCTCTGGCGTGCCGCTCAACGTCAACTGCAGAGTTTAATGAGGGGAAAAAGAGATTATAGTCGTTTCCCTCGGTTCAGGTTCAGTCCACAAATTAAAAACATCGTAGATCAGCAGGCGAGCTACAAATATCGAATAACGCATTCGAATAGGATCAAGGCTTCGGTTTGAGCGAGTTCTAAGCAAATAGTCACTCGGATCATAAGTTAAGCAAGTGAACTGTGCATAAAACTAGTAACAGCTACCTAAGTGATCCTTCTTCTACAGTAGATAAAATACAGAAACAGACACAACTCCAAGCTATCATCACCAGACAAGAAGTCATTGCTTTTTTACACCCAACAAGACACCAAACCAACAACGATTTTACAGCAAGATGAAATAGCACAAACCAAAAACCCTAAAAGGTCAATTTGGCATATACTAAATCAGTCAATTCTTAATTTAAATTTTGAAATTCAAGGGCAAATATGAAGCGAGATGGTTGAAAAAAGGTTAAAATCGAGAGAGTAGAAAAGGGACTGACTTTGATGAGAAGGATGAGGAGAGCGGTCGATGGCTTGAAGCTCTCTAGCTGGCAAACATGGGAGCAGAGCAGCTTCCAATGCCGTGACGCAAGCCATAATGTCCTCAACCTCATGAATCTGATTGCTCGACGGCGTCTCCGGTGATGTTATTCCGGGTGGACGGTAAGACGGCGACGGCGAAGGGACAGAAGACAGCGGCGGTTGTTGCTGGTAATCCATTGCGCCTCTCTCTCTCTCTCTCTCTTTGCCTGTTGGTTTAGTGGGATCAAATGTTTCTCAAGTGGGCTTCCTATTGGGCCTATTAATTTCTTTCATCCGTTTTTTTCTGAATAAATTACTATTATTCAATTTTTTTTTAACTTTCTCAATTTACCATAAAAACTTTTTGTTACATTGCTAAAGTTTTTGATCTCAATAGTTACATTGATCTCAATAATTTCTTTTGCTTTCTCAATAGTTACATTGTTAAACTTTTTGATCTCAATTATATGGCAAAAAAATATCCAATTAGTAAAGCAAAAGAAATTTGATCCACGATTTCTTGTGAATAGTGTGATTGGTATATGCAGTTTAGCTTTTTTTTCTTTGATAATGATTATACACACGAACCTCTTCTTCATGCTTGAGTAAAATCATTCGTGGAAGAATTAGAGAATCTTAGCCGGAGATTTTTTGGCAATCATATCAGCGATGGTTTGTGATGTAAGATCAAGCAAACTTCCAATGCTTAGGAAGTTTGCAGCATCAATCAGACCGAAGAGCGTGGATTGATTACGGCTAATCCTCTTCATGAAACCAGCGTCCCAGTCCGCATGATCGTAACGAATTGGGTTTTAATAGGCCAGGAGGCCGGTAACCGCGATCATGAGTTAATCCCTTGCGAGTCATAAACCAGAATCAATTGGGCCGATCTCAGTTCAAACTGGAGAGTGTTAAACTCACCACTAACAAGAATGCCCTTCATCTTTTATATAGTTGATTTAGATGTTCTTTTAATTAATTTTTGGTGTGCTTTGTTTTTCCTTTTTCTGATCCAAATTTTTGCTTTTGGGTTTCATTTTCGCGGCTATAGCTTTCTATGTTTTATTTTTTAAGTCCACCATATTTTCCTTTTTGAATTGATTCCCATGATATTACTTCGACAAGGACGTCTAACGTTAACAGATTTATACGAGTTTGTTGCAATGTTTTTATGATACTCTCAAAATGGACTTTGATACCATTATTATGAATGAAAGGAAGCTTTTACACAAAACACAACTCCATTCTTTCCCTTCTGCTTCACATCATCCAGGTGGAAAGAAACAACAAAAACTTTAGATAGATAGAACTCACACGTTAATCAAGTCTCAGAAGATTACGATTAACTACTACGAACAAGGAAAACATATGATCAGACACCAAGCCTCCCGGTCGGAGACAATATGCTGCTCCGGTGTCTAGGCGACAAGTTAACAAACTCCAAAGCCTGTGTTCTGAGCTGAACCGGGTAATCAGCTGCACAACCGATCCTCGGACCGGCTCCGGTCGACCATTTCAGCATCAACTGATGACCCAACTGTAAAGATTTCGACTGTTTCTTTGAGTTGATCCTTTGTAGCATTGCTTTCTGTGGAACGTCAGTTTTCGGGCTCTCAAGCCCACCTGAGAGCGTTCTCTGGTAACTACTCCGTTTCGTCTCCTCAAATGTTCCGTTACCGTTTTCATCCGATTCAGCCTCTGCCTTGGATGTTGCATCCTCTTTCTTTAGAGATTTGGATCCATCTCCATTGGATTTAAAGTAATCATCGTAGTTGTCGGAATCTTCACTAGCTTTGTGCACCTACACACACACCAAAAAAAAAAGTAACTATACTATCAGCTCTCAAGAAGTCTCCCTCTCGAAACAACCAAACTCTAGTATATGAGATCATTTGGTAACCAAGAAGTTTCGGGCATTCGGCACATACATATAGTCTTCTCGGATTAGAGACTAGAATATGTTAAATTAGTTTAATTTTGAGGACTTCAATTATATATACCTTATTATGAAATAAAACAAAAAACGATCAAGAAGATTTGATTGTGCAAGGTTGAGTAGAACAAGAATTTACCTCAACATCGTCTAGGCTCACTGCATTCTCTCTAAGAAACGAAAGAAATGTGTCGAGGCTATCATCTGACGGCCTGTAATGTCCACTGTATGCAGAGATTGTCTGAAGAACAAAAAAATGGAGACATAACATCAGACACACACAAAAAATTAACAAAAGATAGACATAACAAATTCGGTATTATTTGTTTGGCGTTTGCATATACACTATGCAGAATATTGAAAAATGTCACATCTAAATTAAACGCAGAAGCAGAAATTGGCGTTTTGAAAAAAACATCGCAGCCTTTGTAAAATTACCTTGAGAACTCCATTGTCAACAACCACCCTCCCGGCGGCTAATGTTGCTCCTCCGGCCAAAAAGCTTGAGTGATGGAACCTTCCCTTCTTTTTCTGAAGCAAACATAAACCAAGAAAAGAAGACTCATTGGAAACTTCTCCGGCAACAAAATCAAGTCATAAACCAACACAAAGATAAACCGGTATTCAAGAAAACCTACCAGACCGGCATAGAGTTTCTTGAAAGTACTCATAACAAAGATCCACTTATAAGTTCCCTCAGATCCGTGCATCGTGTGTAGAAAGTTTCCACTTAACTTGTGAACAATTTTCCCTTCTATGATCACATACTCGTACTCTTCCCTCTCTTGCTGATGCCGGAACAGATTTATATGAGAAATCCTCAAAACATGTAAAAGACAAAAAAAAATTGACAAGAAAAAAATGGCACATACAGGTCCAAGATATCTGATGCATTGCTGCTTAAGCTTCGACCTGGGACATCCATTAAGATCCAGATCTTTCCCTTCTCCAACATCCAACCTACATGGAAACCGATGTTTTTACAAAGTTAAAGACAAGATTTACCACCAATCCATGTAAAAAAAAGATTCCAAAAATTCTTGAACTACAAGAAACACACTAACAAAATGAATCTTAGACAGACATGGTGGATTTGACTGTAGATGTAAGAACCGCGAAAAAAAAATCAAATCAATAAACGGTTTAACATAAACCGAGAACAAATGTGATTTACGAAGAATTTTAAGTAGTACCAGTAAAAAAATGGCTGACCAGCATCAGCTTTACACCATGCTTCATAGTAAAAATGCAGGTTGTGTCCATACCGGTGTCTAGGATCAATCTTGATTACAAATTTCAATTTTTTAGTGTTCTTGTTATACCAAAAAAAAAGATCATTTAATCTGAATATTATATATTAAAAAAAATTACAGCTTCAATCCAATGTTGGAACGCCAATTTCTGGGCTTTGTCGACTATGGACAGGCCCTTCCCCACCTAACCACACAACCAAACCATAAGATTACAAAACCTTTTAACCAAGTGGATATTTTTTGTTTAAAATAATATATTTGAGAAATTAAATCTTAGACATATTTTTTCTTCTTAATTTGAAACTTTCAGATAACATTAGGGAAGATTTCTTGATTGGATCTTGATTTTTTAAGAGTTTTTTTTTGTTTTTTTGTTAATAAGGGAAAAAAAAATAAGACATACATACCTTAGAAGCATTCAAGCTCACACGATTCCATCTCGAAACAGCAGTTTCTGGTCTCGAATAATCGAAAAACGAAATCGTACTATGATTAAGCCTCGCATAATCCATCGCTTGCCACCTTCATTCATCATTAATTAACGTTAATCTCAAACATTAAACCATTTCACCTAATTAAAATTTAATCCTTACCAGAGCTCTTCGGCGACAACTACGGAGTCAGCTAATCTCCGGCGCGTGCGATAACTCCTGTAAACCTTCTGCACTTTTACCGCCGCCAAGCTAGGAGGCGAGTCGTCACACGCGCCTTCAAGCGCGTTGGTGAAATCAACGAAAGATTCCTCTCGGCGGTCTACCGGAGAAATGAGGATCTCTCCGGCGGCGTGAGAGAACGGCGAAGACTGGAAATCGAATTTGGCGACGACTTGCATCTTCTTCTCACTTCGATCTCTCTACTGGTCTGAATCAGAAACGGAACTTGGAAAGATTGTGGAAATTTTAGTAGAGAAGATCCAAAGGGAGGATACTTGTGTTTCTGCTATCAGTGTTTTGTGTGTATATATATAAACGACCCGTCTATTACCCGGAGGACCATTTCTATTTCTTTATTAGTTTTTCTATTCTTATTTTATTTTATTTTATTTCATTTACCATTTTTGTCAAAAACAATTATTTATGTTTTCCTTCTGAGAAATTCTTTATTAGTTTTTCTATTCTTATTTTATTTTATTTTATTTTACCATTTTTGTCAAATTTTTTATTTATGTTTTCCTTCTGGGAAATAGACAGCTAAGATTGTGAATTTTTTTGTAACACTTGGTTTTTTTTATTTTCCGTCTAAAATATGATTTTTATATGAAGTCGACCGACTAGTGAAACTGTTTTCAGAGGTAAAACCCACACTATAATTATTATGTCACACTAGTGACAACCAAAAGCTATAGAAACCATTAGACCCACACAAAACCACATCAAATCTCGATGAAATTAAAAAAAAAAACATAAGAGAAGTTTTGTAAATGAATTCATTGAAAGAGCAAATTTTGTCTTGGGAATGTTTAGAGAGACACCGAACCGTCGATCACTCATTTGGAGACCACATGTGCAAACTCTCTAGCTTAGAAAATGCAGTTGGACATTGTAAAATCCATATGCAGAAGATGATTAGAGAGTAACCCAAAACGATTTTGTGAAAATGCGAAGACAAGAGCAGAAGCTAGTAGAACTTGATAACCTCAATATCGCTTGATCTTCTTATGAATATGTCTAATCGCTTACCTCTTTTCAATGGCTCAACCTCATACGAAGGAAGCTACCGAGTTAAACGAATTCGAAAAAGACAACTCCAAGAAAATCTTATTTATTAACAAAGAAGCGAGGAGGGGAGAGATACTAAACAGAGCGAGGATACGCTTCCGAGTCTTCTTTTCTATTGATGAGGTTGAAAATCGTTCATACTTCTCTTCACCAAAACATATAAACCGACACTGCACCAAAACTATAGAGAACAATCATGAACACCCTAATCGGAGAGAGCCGGAAGTTTACCTCACCAACAACAGATCTGTTCAAAGGAAAACCATATATACAAAACTCCCAATTCGACACACATCAACAACAATGAAAAATTAGAATGAATGAAGAAAACACAACATAAACGAACATGAACACATCCAGAGGACCGATTCCGATGCTAAAGGAGCCACCAAAACCGGCCACCGGATGACTCTAACACTTGATTCTGAATATTATAAATAAAATGGTTAATTGAGTCTATATGGTAGGTTGACCAAAATATTAGGTAATTGTTATTAACTTTTTGTAAACTAAGTAAGTAACAAAGAGAAAAAATTATTAAACCCAAAATATCATTTGTATTTTTTAATATTTACATAAATGTCATTGGACTGAATCCGGGGACACTGTTCATCAAAAGTCTGGTGTCACTGTTCATCAAAACTCGACGACAACTGTTCATCAAAACTCGACGACTACTGTTCATTACCAGAAAACACATATTGTTAGCATCGTTAACATTATCATGTTAAACCAATTAGCATCGTTAACATATAGTTAGTATCGTTAACATTATCGTGTTAAATCAGTTATCATTGTTAGCATCGTTAACATATAGTTAGTATCGTTAACATTGTCATGTTAAAACCAGTTATCATTGTAAACATCGTTAACATATAGTTAGTATCGTTAACATTGTCATGATAATCCAGTTATCATATCATAAATTATCGCGTTAATCCAGTTAACATCGTCGGTGTTATCGTCGGGCCGCCGGTGTTATTGTCGGCGGTCGGTGTTATCGTCGCCCGTCGGTGTTATCATAACACCGCTGGTGTTATTGTCGCCCGCCGGTGTTATCCGCCGGTGATATTCGTCGATGATATCCGCCGGTGTTATTTTCTTCTTCTTCCGCCGGTGTTATCTTTTTCTTCTCTGTCTTCTTCTTCTCTTTTTTCTGGTTCTTCTTTTTCTCTTTCTTTTTTTCTCCGACGAGAATAATAATTAATCATGAGAGAGAAATAGTCATATGTAATTAGATAAAAAATATAAGGATAAGTTGGACATTTTAATGTGAATAGTAGATATAGTACAGTGTCAAAAAAGAAATGTTAATTTTGATATTATGAAATCATAATTTCAAAATTACTCTAAATAAAATATATATGTCATTGATTATTTTATTAAGAATAAAAAAACGATATAGTTTAAATGGTTAGGACTATTAATATTAAAATTTTGTATTACATTCAATTCAAACAAAAATTGTATTACTGTATTGATTGACGTAAATCGGCAACGTAAATCGGCATGGGAGTTTGGATCATGCATTTTAAGTCTTATCTCCGTTTAAAATTTTTATTGTTGGAATGATGTTATTATGTCACAATCTAGATAGACTATATTTAAATCTGGTATAGTTTATGTTGTTGGAATAAAAAAAATGAAACGAAGGTGAAATAATTATATGCGTAATTATCTCGAATCACACAGGGTATATCATAAATACACATGTCTGGCTGTCTACTAGGTAGGCATGACCAAAATGGAACCATAACCGTATTTTGAACCGTAATCGTACCGTTTTCAAATCGTAACCAGACCGTAACAGTGTCAAACGGTTAAAAACCGTAACCGTTAACCGTAAAAATATATTAGTTATGGTTAAAAAAATTATTAACCGTAACCGTTAATTAACCGTAACCGTATCAAAACCGTTGGTTAACTGTAAGGTTAAACCGTAAATTTTTAACCGTAACCGTTTTAAAAATAAAATTATATATACTAATAATTATAATTAGTCTGTAAAATTAAAAATTCAAAGAAAATTATATATAATCAATTTACCAATAGCAAATGTAAATCTAACAAATAGAAATATTAATTAAAATATTTTCTATGATTTCTCTTAATACTCATTTCATGTAACTATTTTTTAATGGTTTAAGATATTAGATATATGTTTGTCGACTATAACAAAATTTGGGAGGCAAAAAAAAAATTTCAAATTTAAAGTTCACATATACAAAACAAAAACAAAAACAAATAGAGCTAAATCTCATAATGGAGCTAAATAAAAAACTGTAAACATAATAGTCATCGTCATTCGTCAAAATATATAATTTTTTTTTATTATTCTAGTTTATAAAATTTATAATTATTTAATTATAAATAATGACATTAACCATTTATTGTCATCAAGTAACCGTAACCGTATCTAACCGTAACCGTATTAACCGGATTCGTATTTAATCGTAACCGTTTTAACCGTATATTAAACGGTTAAGGTTAAGGTTAAAAAAAATTCTAATCGTAACCGGTGATTAAATAACTTTAACCGCATTAACCGTAACCGTGGTCATGCTTACTAACAGGGAGTTAATAATAATAGAAGAAGAAAAAAAATCATTGACAATGAAAGATCATCATCATTCCGTATTTTGTCTATAATGCTATAAATTCCATAAGTCATAAAAAGCAATTATAACATTTTTTATTAATTGGAGGATCCCTGGGTCTAGAATCCTCCTCACATAAAAACATATGATCATCGAATATTACTGATTCGAAGAATATAATATTTCATGAATATTACTCTCGTTCAGTTTTTTTGTTTCCTATTTAGTGGGTTTCTATATGATTTATTAAATTGAAATGGTCTTCTTTTGTTTTTTTTTTTGTTTAAATTTGAAATGGTCTTGTTATCCAAAAGAATCTAGATTGCATAATTGCATCAGAAAACCATGCAATGCCAGGCTTGAATCTAATATTAGAAAAATATAAGAGATTATTTATTTATTATAATAACTCTTATAATATAAGATCATTCTTCTGCATTTTCAAACATATCCTCCATTTTCATAATATATATTGGTTCCATTAGGTTTTTTCTTCTGTTTTCTTGTCCGTCATAATATCATTCGTCTTACACCACCTAACAATAATTCTTACAGTTTCTCCCTTATAAAATAAAAGGGTTTTATTAATTTTTATCCTCATATATATATCAACAATGGCCGAACACGGTTGGGCTGTCAATTTGAGTATTTACATGTGGGTTCCGTGGGTTTTGACTCGCCGCGGGGTGGGTGCGGATCGAAAATTTTTAAAATGCCAAAAAGTGGAATGGGTACGGGTCGAGTATTTTCAAATGCGGGACAAATGCGGATTGATATTTTTTCTCACGGGTCTCACTGGTTACCCGCAATTAAAAAAATATATTTATTTATTTACTAGATATTATTAAAATATTGAAATATTTTGTAATATATATATATATATATATTTTTTTTAACTGATTTGTTTTGTAATATATATATTAGTTAATTATTTTGTTTATTTTTTCAGAAAATTGTGTATTTATGTTCTTTTTTCATGTAAAATTTATTTTATTAAATATTTTTTTACTAAATTTTCTTTTTAACATATTTGCGGGTTACCCGTGGGTATCCGCGGGTACGAGCAATTTTGTTAATGAGTCAAATATGGCAGGTCGATACATATAAAAAAAACATATAATCTACGCGGGGCGGATCTAACAGGACGGATTGGATCCGCTTGACAGCTCTAGGCTAGACCAAACATGTAAAAGATAATAATTAAAATAAGATGGAAAACAACAGATTCCCCCCCCCCCCCCTCCCCCGCGCGCGCGTCGAAATGATAAGCGTCGAATTGGAAATAAATAGAGATCGTATTTAAAAAAATTCAACTATCATCTATACAATTAAAAAAAAACTTTCAGGATTTGTTTTCAAATACTATTTATTTTTTTAAGTAAATTAAAACAGTTGCCAAATATGTATTAAAGATGTTGTCAAACATATATTAAATATGTTGTCAAACATTTATTAAATCTATTGAATTGAATTGTTTGACAAAAAAAAATAGATTGAATGTAAAAAAATTAAATATGTTGTCAAACATTTATTAAATGTATTGAATTCAATTACAAAAAAAAATTTGAATTGAATGTAAAAAAATTTCAAACCAAAAAAATATTTTACAATAAAAGCATCATTTTGTTTTGAGAAATATAACTATTTTTGAGCTTATATTGAGAAATACATATCAAATAATATTTGGGTCTTGGAAGAGTTTACTATGGGGGGCGAGTTGCAAACCACTTAACCATAGCGTCGTAGTATGAGCAATCTTTGGTATTTTCAATAGTGTTGATTATGTTTCAAACATTCTTATTAATGAACTTGAATCACATTTCAATCATAAAAATAATAAATTAAACATATTTGAATCAATAACAATTAAATTAGTTCTTATTTCTTATTTCACATTTTTATATATTAAAAAAAACTTTATCCCGCGCAAGCACGAGGGTTTAAAATCTAGTTATTCATTACTATCGGAATAAGATTTGCAAAGATAAAAAAAAACACTATGCAAAAGGAAAAGAAAGTTACCATGTTCGGAAGAGAGATAGACACGAGACGAGACATCAACCCACATAATTGATTTTAGCGACTCATCATGATACAGTCTTGAAAACACAGTTCACATCATTGGCTAAATAGTATATTTAGTAAATTTTTATAATGAGTTTAAAATATAACACTATTTTGAGTGGCTAAATAAAAAATTAAAAAACTATACTAGAAATCGAACAAAAAACGAAATTAAACCATATCCCTATATATTTTTCCCATTACATCATCATTTACTTTTTTAATTTAATTATAAAAAGAATACACATACAAAACAATGTCTAACTGAAAATAAAATTTCTCTAAAACTTAGATCATAAATCATGCGGATTACGTGCATATGTCATGAAACATTTTTATATTAAAAGGACAAATAAGTCAAACAAAAAGAATAGACTTTTGTTATTGGGATTATCCTTATACTTTTGTTATTTTATTTACAATTTACGGTTTAGCGGCTTTAGCCTGCTTCATTTTTTCGGGGAATTTGGCTACGTTGACTTTGGTTTCAACTTTCAATTTCAAGATAGTTAACTACCCGTTAATAGCAAGTATGTTTCAATTTAAGGGAAACTTAATTAAATTTGGTTCGGATAGAGTTTTTTTGGTCGGTCAGTGATATTAAGGTACGTAGGTTTTGCATTAATGCGTTGACGTGAGCGGCATGTAGGAACAAATCCAAACAATTAGGTTAACACACACACACAAAATCCAGACAATTAATGAGGGAAATGATGATATTTAATTCCCTTCATCGGTTAACTTCAATTATGTCTAATTTTTATACTAAACTAATTAGTTAAAGTGTTGTAGTTTAGACGTCGTTGTCAAATGCAAGATAGTGGTACGTTGTATAGTCGGTAAATACCTCTTCTAGTTTGCTAATTTAATATTTTCTTCTAATTTAATCTGAATTTTCTGGATTTTACTTGATATTAGTTTGGTGTACGTACTAATATCGTAACCATTAGTAATTTCATAAAATTTTGCTAAATCCCATGTGGTTGGTGGTGGTGTGATATATAGTCCTCTCTGTATACATTAGATATTTCATCACATATAAATATATAGAAATCGACACTAAGCATGCATGGGCCTATATATTTTGTTACGTTCTTCCACTGCGTCTAGAAATTATAATAAAATATTGGATTGTATTTGTATGTATATAATATAACTGATTATTGACGGATGTCCAAAAAGAGAAATAATTTAGAATTGTTTGGTGGTTGAATAGTGAAGAAGAAACGTAGAAATTACTCGGAATATGCATGTGGTGCACGTGATCGGACTTCTTGCCCATGGTGGACTTCTTCGTACGACCACAAACAACTCTCTCTATCTGTTTTGCGTTCTTGCATGTGATTCACATTGATTTACTCTTGTACGTGTACGGCCCTTTCTCCAAAGTCCTATAATATTTGTATGGTTGGTGTATTTTATTTTTATTCTTTTTCTTTTTGGTCTTTTATGCGGTAGGTTCTTTCCAGCAATTCATTTAGAGAGCATTAGCATACCTAAATTTATGTTTCAAAACCTAAGGTATTCAAAATAAAAGCTTTGGCTTTTAAGTTGTCATTTTCTATATGCATTTTTTATACTTTTTGGAAATTTTTACATATATCTATAGAAACAAGAATGACGCATAATTCATGTGTTGTAGATCAATGTGTTATCATAAAAACATTAGGGATTTGACTAGTAAGTCATCTCGAATCGCTGGATCGTACAAACTAAACAAAAGCTACGTACTTAACAGAAAAATCGTTTGGAATATTTCAACCGAAAAAAAAAATCGAATGGAATAAACTTAAAATTTGTTAAATGGTACTCCCTCTGTTTTCAAAAGAATGTCATTCTGACAATTTTCACACAAATTAAGAAAACTAATAAAAATTCTATTTTACTTTTTATTAATACACTAAAAAAAAATCTCTTTCTAATTAATACATTAAAACACTAGGGTTAAAACTGGATTTTTAATAAAAAAAAATTGCATCGGTTATCTGTTACGGTTTTGTCCCAATGGGTTTTCCGTAAGAGGTTTTAACGAGGCAACCGGCTTACTCCACTAACGGTCCGTTTCCAAAAGAGAACTCCGCAGGGGATTTTTCCGAGGGATTTATTCCCGAGGGACTTTCCCGGGGGAACTTTCCCGAGGGGATTTTCTGTGGGATTCTCGGTGGGAATTCCATGGGTCATTCTCTAGTCAACCACATTTATTTTAGTCTTTGGTCAAATTTCTTGTAATTTGCTTCTTTTCATTTTCGAGACAAGTGATTAATTCACTTTGACTCTCTTTTTCTCTTTCTTCTCTTCTCTATATAAACTCCACTCATTGTAATCTCAAAACATCAATTATCAATCTATTTTCATTTCTCTTTGTCGAGTTTTATACTCTCTCTCTCGTTTCTTAGAAGGTTTTATTCTTAGAAACTTTTCGATTTATCTTTGAGTATTCCGCAACTCTTAGACGTAATCTTCGATCCGTTGATCGTGAGTGTTCTTCTCGTAAAGTGGGGCATAAGGATTTTCGGATTAACATCCACGCCTTATCATCCTCTTTCCTGAATTCTCCCATCGGCGTTGTCACCGCCTCGTTTCCAAGTTTTCTCGTAAGATTGGGTCTAAAGATTTTCGGATTAACATCCACACCTTAGCATCTTTCTTCTTGAATCCTTCGAAGTCAAGGATTATCCGATCATCACCTTTACTCGAGCAAGACGGTCCTAGTCGAATCGTATCAAGTGGTATCATAGACACTTGCTCAAATCGGTGATATCAACTCTATCCCTTCATCTTCTTCTTTTATTTATTTTTCTGTAATTTCGTTTTTAATTAAACCATAATAATAAAAAAAAAATTTAGATCCTAGTTTATTTAATTTCCGCAAATTAAAATTCAAAAAAAAAAAATTAATTAAATTAACACCTTTGTTTTTCGAGAAAATTCAGAATTTTAAAGGTCATCTTTTTGTTCTTTGATTTCTCTTGAATTTGTCATTCACTTCTTCATTTCTTTTTACGAGGTACCATGGACGAGGAAAGCGAATCCGCAACATCCCGGTCAAGGAGAGCACGCGAGGAAGCCATAAACCAAAAGGTCGACGGCATGGACCGAAAGGTCGACGATATGGACCACAAGGTCGACGGCATCACTCAGCTACTACAAGAAATGCGTGACCGCATGGCCGCTTTAGAAGTGCACACACGCGCACAAAATCCCTGAAATCATGGCGGAGGAAACCGATCCGATCGAAGCATCGGCCGTGAACCGGCAAGAAATAGGCGAGATCGACCACGACGTCACGAGTCCGTGGATAATCCGTTCTACGATTATAGCGGATCGTCCGATAAAAACCGACATCAACGTCTACCAAACCGAAGGCGAAACGATGACTTGGGTGGAATGAAGCTTAGGATCCCGGCGTTTCATGGAAAGAACGACCCGGATGCCTTCCTAGAATGGGAAAAGAAAATCGAACTTGTTTTCGATTGTCAAAATTTCTCCGAGAGAAAGAAGGTAAGTTTGGCCGCAATGGAGTTTCACGACTACGCCGTAGATTGGTGGGACCAAATCGTGACCAACCGTCGGAGAATTAGAGAAAACCCGGTGGAAACGTGGAACGAGATGAAGCATTTGATGCATAGGCGATTCGTACCGAATCACTACTTCCGCGATCTTCACCAAAGGTTGAGACGTTTGACACAAGGTAGTAGGAGCGTCGAGGATTATTTCCAAGAGATGGAAAAATTGATGTTAAAGGCTGATATCGAGGAGCAAAGAGACGCTACGATGGCAAAGTTCCTCGCCGGCATGAATCGCGACCTACAAGACCGTGTTGAAATGGAGACTTACGGAAACATCGAGGAGATGTTACACAAAGCCGTCTTATTCGAACAACAGCTCAAACGCAAAGGCGTCACACGCCAACCATTCGCATCTAACTCTAAGCCGAGTTACCCGAAAGGAGAAAACTCTACTTACCCTCCCCGGATCGATTCTAAGCCAAAGGTCGATTATAAGCCGAGCTCTTCCGGACATGACTACAAAGGTAAGAGTGATTCAAATGTTGTTCGGAATCGTGATATTGAATGTTTTAAATGCAGAGGCAAAGGGCATTTCGCGAACAAATGCCCAAATCCGCGAGCAATGATGGTCCTTGCCAACGGCGATATTGTTACCGACGACGAGGAAGAAAACGGAACCGAAACCGCCCCGATCTTCGATGATTATGAGGAGCATGCGGTTGATGGTGAGCTATTAGTAGCTAGGCGAGTCCTTCTTGCCCAGGAACCGGTCGTTAAGAACGAGCAACGAGAGAATTTATTCCACACCTGTTGCATGATTAAAAGCAAGGTTTGCTCTCTTATTATTGATGGTGGTAGTTGTACTAATGTGGCGAGTACTACTCTAGTAGAGAAGCTAGGTATGGAGACAAGAAACATCCCCGACCATAAAATCTTTGGTGGTTGAACAACCAACGTCAACTCAAAGTTACCCGGCAAGTTTCGGTTCCGTTGACGATAGGCCGATACGAGGACGAGGTCGTGTGCGACGTCTTACCTATGGAGGCTGGCCATATTTTACTTGGACGTCTGTGGCAGTATGACCGCAAAGCCGTTCATGATGGTTTCACCAACAAGCATTCGTTTGAGCATAAGGGTCGGAAAATCATTTTGGCACCATTATCTCCACATGAGGTATTTCTCGACCAACTCAAGCTCGAACAAAATCAGGGCAAAAGCAATGTAAGCGATCCCTCACCCACTTCTTCTCTTAAAATTAAAAGTGATGGATCCAAGAAAAATGATAAACCGCTCGTGAATGAATCTTTACTTATCAAACCGAGTGAACTTAAGCATGCTCTAATTTCTCGGCAACCGTTTGTTTTATTAGTCTTTAGAGATGCTCTTTCGAGTATGTCTAACCCTGAGCCGGAAATCCCGAGCAGCATATCTTCTCTTTTGCAGGATTTTTCCGACGTTTTCCTGGAAGATGGTCCGATTGGTTTGCCACCGATTCGCGGAATCGAACACCAAATAGATTTCGTACCCGGCGCGACACTACCAAACCGTCCGGCCTACCATACCAATCCTGTCGAGACAAAGGAACTTCAGCGTCAAGTTGACGAGCTAATGGCCAAAGGACATATACGGGAAAGTATGAGCCCATGTGCCGTACCCGTTTTACTCGTACCAAAGAAGGACGGAACATGGAGAATGTGCGTGGATTGCCGTGCAATCAATAACATTACGGTAAAATACCGCCATCCGATCCCAAGGTTAGACGAGATGTTAGATGAGCTTTATGGGTCTAGCGTGTTCACTAAAATCGATCTAAAAAGTGGTTATCACCAAATTCGTATGAATGAAGGTGATGAATGGAAACCTGCTTTTAAAACTAAACATGGCTTGTATGAATGGCTTGTAATGCCGTTTGGTCTAACCAATGCGCCTAGTACTTTTATGCGTTTAATGAACCATGTTCTTAGGTCGTATATAGGTCTCTTTGTGGTCGTTTACTTTGACGATATCTTAATTTATAGCAAGAACCTAGACGAACATGTTGAACATTTGCGATTGGTTTTAGATGTGCTTAGGAAGGAACGTTTATTTGGCAATCTTAAGAAATGCTCTTTTTGTTCAGATAACGTGGTCTTTTTAAGTTTTGTTGTGAGTTCTCAGGGCATACAGGTTGACGAGAACAAGATCAAGGCCATCCGCGATTGGCCGACTCCAAAACCCGTTGGCGATATGCGAAGATTTCACGGCTTAGCCGGATTTTATCGACGATTCGTCCGTGACTTCATTACTATTGTCGCGCCCTTAACCGAGGTCATCAAGAAAGACGTGGGATTCCGTTGGGAGAAAGCTCAAGAGGACGCCTTCCAACTACTCAAAAACTGACTTACTCACGCCCCTTTACTTGTTTTACCTGATTTTGCTAAGGCTTTTGAAATTGAATGTGACGCATCCGGTGTTGGTGTAGGTGCTGTTCTGATGCAAGAAAAGAAACCCATGGCGTTCTTCAGCGAGAAACTCGGAGGTGCAACGCTCAATTACCCGACTTACGACAAGGAGCTTTACGCCTTGGTCCGAGCACTCCAAACGTGGCAGCATTACCTATGGCCGAAAGAATTCATCATTCACACCGATCATCAATCCCTCAAACACTTGAAGAGCCAATAAAAGCTTAACAAAAGGCACGCACGTTGGGTTGAGTTTATTGAGACGTTTCCATACGTCATTCAATACAAACAAGGAAAAGAAAACGTGGTCGCTGATGCCTTGTCCCGGAGATACACGCTAATCTCTACACTCGACGCCAAGGTTCTCGGGTTTGAAATGATCAAAGATGCTTATGCAACCGACTCCGACTTTCAGGAAGTCTTTCTTTCCTCTTCTAAATTCGCTTTTGGGAAATATTTTCAAAGCGACGGTTTCTTGTTTTACGAGAACCGTATTTGTATTCCTAATTCCTCTTTGCGAGATTTACTTGTTAGGGAAGCTCACGGCGGTGGACTCATGGGTCACTTCGGAATTGCTAAAACCCTTCACATCGTGCAAGACCATTTTTATTGGCCACATATCAAACGTGATGTGGAACGCATTTGTAACTGATGCACGACTTGTAGGTACGCTAAGTCCAAACGCCAAAACCAAGGTCTGTATACTCCATTACCCATTCCTAGTGCACCGTGGATTGATATTTTTATGAATTTCGTTTTGGGTTTGCCTAAGACTAGGAAAGGTAGTGACTCTATTTTCGTGGTTGTTGATAGATTCTCAAAAATGGCACATTTCATTCCATATCATAAAACCGACGATGCATCGAACATAGCTGATTTATTCTTTAGGGAAATAATTCGATTGCATGGCATGCCTAGAACCATTGTTTCGGATAGGGATACAAAGTTTCTAAGTTATTTTTGGAAGACCTTATGGTCGAAATTAGGAACGAAACTTTACTTTTCTACAACTTGTCATCCTGAGACCTATGGTCAAACCGAAGTAGTCAATAGGACTTTAGGCACTCTCTTGCGAACTGTTGTTAAAAAGAATCTTAGAGCATGGGAAGAATGTTTGCCGCACTTAGAATTTGCATACAATTATGCGCAACATGCTACTACTATGTTTTCGCCATTTGAACTTGTTTACGGCTTTAATCTGCTTACTCCGCTTGATTTAACTCCTCTTCCTTTGAGTGAACATGTGAGTTTGGACGGAAAGAAAAGGGCTGAATTGGTAAAACAGATGCACGAAAAGGCGAAGGCGAGAATCGAACACAAGACGGAGCAATACCGCAAACACGCCAACAAAGGACGGAAGAAAAAGACGTTCGAACCCGGCGATCTTGTGTGGATATATCTTCGAAAAGAACGGTTTCCGGACGAAAGGAATTCCAAACTCAAGCCGCGAGTCGATGGACCGTTCACCGTTTTGGAAAAGATCAACGACAACTCCTACAAAATTGATCTCCAAGGTAAGTACACCGTTAATTCAAGCTTCAATATTACTGATATCATTCCTTATATTGCAGATGAAATCGATTTGGGGTCAAATCCTTTTCAAGAGAGGGAGGATGATATGATTCCGGGCACGGAGGTCCAAGCCGAGGCATTGCACGTACCGGAAGGAGCAATTACCCGCGCAATGGCACGGAAGTTGGCGGAAGCAGTTCGGAGCTTACTTGGCGATATCCGGATCAAGGAGGATCAACTTACGCACCCGATCCTTAACTCCTTATCATCGAGCTCTTCTTGAGGTTCGGTCGTTGAGTAAGTTGCGTTGTACTCTTTTTCCTGTTACGGTTTTGTCCCAATGGGTTTTCCGTAAGAGGTTTTAACGAGGCAACCGGCTTACTCCGCTAACGGTCCGTTTCCAAAAGAGAACTCCGCGGGGGATTTTTCCGAGGGATTTATTCCCGAGGGACTTTCCCGGGGGAACTTTCCCGGAGGGATTTTCTGTGGGATTCTCGGTGGGAATTCCATGGGTCATTCTCTAGTCAACCACATTTATTTTAGTCTTTGGTCAAATTTCTTGTAATTTGTTTCTTTTCATTTTCGAGACAAGTGATTAATTCACTTTGACTCTCTTTTTCTCTTTCTTCTCTTCTCTATATAAACTCCTCTCATTGTAATCTCAAAACATCAATTATCAATCTATTTTCATTTCTCTTTGTCGAGTTTTATACTCTCTCTCTCGTTTCTTAGAAGGTTTTATTCTTAGAAACTTTTCGATTTATCTTTGAGTATTCCGCAACTCTTAGACGTAATCTTCGATCCGTTGATCATGAGTGTTCTTCTCGTAAAGTGGGGCATAAGGATTTTTGGATTAACATCCACGCCTTATCATCCTCTTTCCCGAATTCTCCCATCGGCGTTGCCACCGCCTCGTTTCCAAGTTTTCTCGTAAGATTGGGTCTAAAGATTTTCGGATTAACATCCACGCCTTAGCATATTTCTTCTTAAATCCTTCGAAGTCAAGGATTATCCGATCATCACCTTTACTCGAGCAAAACGGTCCTAATCGAATCGTATCACACTCTTTATGTAACAAAAAAAATATGCTAGAATGACATTCTTTTTAAAACGGAGGGATTATAATTCTTTTAATTAGAATTATAAATCCAGTGGAATAGCACGATATCTCAATGAAAAGCGTGATCCCGCACAAATTTGTAATCGATAAAATATGATGAATCACAAATTTATTCCACTATTTTTTGAAATATGCGGCCAATCATACTCTAAATGTAAGTATTGTAAGTTGAGAATTTGTGGATTTTATTGCGATTTATGATTTTTAATGGCAAAAACAATATTTTAAGTTCTAACAGATATTTAACGATACTATATATTAAATTCAAAAGACTTAAATGTGTTAGGTTCATTGATCTACGTTGCGTACATGATTCTTTATATTACCCACCGAAGTACTTTCTCTATAAAATTGTATTTGCCAAGAAAAAAATTATGCAGAACACGAGGACAAATGCATAACACTTTTTTTTTTTTGGTGCAACACTTTCTTCAATAACTTAAAATTCAGAAATACCAAAAGAGAGAATTAAACATCCTCTTAAAATAAAACAACACAAATTCAAAGCAAAATAACAACACACAGATAGATCGTCATCGCGAAAGATGGACATCATATCTGAGACTAGTCTCAAATGCGTCAATAACATCACGACAAAGCCGGAGTGTTTGAATTTCGTCACAAGCGAAAGCTCAAATGACTTTAAGTACGAACACCTACGATATTCGTAAAAACGAAGTCGGTAAAGATGTTCATGGGGTTTCTTGGCACTAGGCACGAGAGGGAATTACCTCTCCAAGAGAGGGAAGTTGGCGGAGGAGGCAGAAGCTTTTTACGATGGCTTAATCAAGTGAGTGGAGGAACGACAGAGATGGAAGGAGGGACCAGCTTTTTACGATGATTGAATCGAAGTTTTGAAAGAGGCAGCGGCCGCTGAACGAGCTGGATAGTTGTAGGTTTGAAGAACACAACGCCGGAGTTTAGTGAGAACGGATTCTTCCAACATGAAGAAGGTGATGGCATTGAATGCCTTAGCTAAAATAACGTAAATCCTACATGATTGGATTCAGAGTTTACTTCCACGGGGAAAACCCTGGCTCTGATGAGAAAGCCTACAGTTTCTTTAACCGGAGAAACACCGGAAGAGAGCATCCTAAAAACTTCATCGAGAGAACTGTAGCCGGCAGAAGGGTAGCTCACAACTTCAGAACAGAGAAGCTTTCTCTCATCGTCTGTGAGGATGAGAGAGTACGAAGAGCCAGTGAATAAGCATACCCAAGGAGCAAAGTCAGCGAGGAGAAGTAGCGACGGCGATTCACAGGCGCATGGAAGAGTCAACCCAATCTCTACAGGAGTTGTCGTCCTCACGCATCTACCTAAGATGGGGCTTAAGAAGTTTGCCAAGTACCCCCTGAGCACCATAGTTGACCATCCTAACTGACGCCATCGACATCAAACAGGTCCAACAATACCACTTGTCGGATGTGGAATGAGAGCGCGCTTTTATGGCGGAGATGATGAGACAATAGAACGGTGAAGCTTCGCCGGAAATTGAGAAGGGGGGGGGACGGTTGGAGTCGGCAAGAATTCACTCCGAGAGAAGCGCTCCCGGGAGAACCGATGCTGGTGAAAACGAGATTCAAGGCCAGAACCAGATCTGGATGAGGGATTGCGGCAGCGAAGCTAACGAGGGTAAAGATCTCCGACCATAGAGGCCAAGAAGCTGGTATAGACACCAGCAGACAAGGTCTTTGGATTCATCGGGAGTTCACCGGAGACACCGAGAGAGGCACGAAAAACAATGGTCAGGCGGAGAGAACATTGGAGGGGAACCGCCAGTGAGCTGAGCTCATGAAGTCTGTGAGGCTCCTCAGTATTCCACGGCGACAGAGCTGATAACCGAAAATCCGTCGACGGAGCACGAAGCGGCGGTGCCGTAAAGAACACATCGCCGCAATAAGAGAGGAGGGGAAGAAGCAGAGTCGGGGACCTGACCAGCCGTCCTCGAGCTGAACCAGACCTGAGACAAGCCCAACACTGCATCACGAACCACTGACTAGCGACTCGAGCTGAGGTGAGCACCAACAGCTCCACCGAAGCGAGTGACTTGAAACCAGAACGACCAAACCAAAGCATTTGGAAACTCCGATAACTAGAGCCAAGAGGATAGAAGAGATGTAGGGGCTCTCTCTCACGGTGACGGTGAGACTAACCGACCACCGGAGAGGGAGATCGGGGTGACTTTGTAGAGGCGGCGGCTAGGGCAAACTTCGTCGAGAGAGAAAGGGGACAGGGGGTGTTATGTTGTTGGAAGAATTTATTTATTACTATAACACTATTTTAAAAGATGATTAGCGTATATTGATGGATACAATTTGTCTGACCACCTAAATTTTCCACTACAGCTTGAAAATGTTGTCTGGTAGAAGAGCTTGGGTTCCACGAGATGGCTTGAATAAAGCCTCGTCGACTATTTGTCAATAAAAACGAGACATTACTCGTTTCTGGTTAACTGTTGATAAGTTCTATAATCTTATTATTTTTTATTATAGGCGTGTGAGATAGTCAATATTCTTCTCAAAATTCAATAATATTGGATCAAATATCATTTCTTAGAGTGGCTTTCGTATATGTTTTGCTGGATTATATTGTCAAAGTTTGTGATGTTTCCATCTCGCAAGAGAACTAGAAAAGTATGAATAATTGAATATACATTTGGCGCGAATTTCAATTTTCTTTCATCTTTCCGATGTACATGTGATTCCTAATAAAATTGTGTAAAATGTGTATTTGACTAAAAAAATAGTCTAAAATGTATTTTGGCGAGATAAAATTAAACAAAATTTGATTAATGTTAAGTCATTAATGGCATTCATTCTACATTTTTGAAAGTTCTTTTAAGCAAAAATAAATAATTTTTTTCGCAGCACGATTGCATGGTGGTGTAATCATGTTTTTGGCGGAAAAACATGGAAAATCGTTTTTGACGAGAAATGTGAAATCACATTTTTGTTGGAAAAATGTGAAATCATGTTTTGGCAAAAAAATGCGAAATAACGTTTTTGGCGGAAAAATGCAATATCAAATTTTGGCGGAAAAACGCTAAATCACGTTTTGGCGGCAAAACGTAATATCACGTTTTTGGCAGGAAAACGCAGAATATTGTTTTTGACGAAAAAATATAAAATCACGTTTTGGCGGGAAAATGTGAAATCACGTTTTTGGCGGGAAAACAAGGAATATCGTTTTTGGCGGAAAAACATGAAATCACGTTTTTGGCGGGAAATGCTGAATCTCGTTTTTGGCGGGAAAACGATGAATCACTTTTTGACGGGAAAACATAAAATCATTTTTTTGGCAGAAAAATGTGAAGTAATTTTTTTGGCGTGAAAAATGTGAAATCGTGTTTTTTTATAGAAAAATGTGGAATCATGTTTTTGCGGTAAAATGACAGATTTACATTTTTTGTGAGAAAGTTATGGAAAACACATTTTTGACGAAAAAATCACGTTTTCGTAGAAAAATAACGGAACATTGTTTTAGGTGGAAAAATCGTGGAATAGTAATTTTTGGCGGAAAAATAATGAATTTTCGTTTTGTTGGAAAAAATAATGGATTATTACTTTTTAAGAGAGAAAAAATGATGTTATGATACTAGTATTGCTATGATGTGATGAAGATGAATGATGTCATCATGATGATGATGATTAGTTAATAATAATATAAAATTAATATGTCCAACAATCATCCATTTAACTCATTACTCATTTACAAATTGAACTATTTGACCCATAATCCATCACTCTATTAAGATCAAAAAATTTAACCCATTAAAATTACATGTTAAATTGGGTCGATTCATAACCCATTTTGACAGCCTAATTGCACTACAAATAATTATCCTCGATTAACTAATTGAACACATTCCAAAACCAAATTGACTGAAACGGTCAACAAGTTCGGCTGATAAATCTGACCAATCTAACATCACTTTAAAAAGCACTATATAACTACAGTTAGTCATGAAGAAAGGATCCAATAAAAAACAATTAGCGTTTTAAACTTATCTTGAATACGAGTAAGATTATTTAGTAATACTACACTAAAACTGATATCTAAGAGATAAATGATTTACTCACGTTTAGTCAACAACATAGGTTTTAATACAAAGATACTTATTATTTCCTCAAAGCACGTAGACTCTCTAACAAAATCTAACAAACTTAAAAGACTCAAGCTATTGAGATGCATAACCATGTATCTATTCTCGTCCAAATTTAATATTCTCTAAGGGTGGATTACTATACTAACTTTTATTTATATGTTTATTATTAGTTTGATTTATTTTTATTTTTATTACTACAATAACCTAATTTTATTCGTATTACCAAATATACATTTATGACATTTGTTGAGAAAAACGCAATTACAAAACTGTCATTACCACTGTTCAAAAAATCGCCATAGTTGAGAACACATAGCTGCCGCGATTTTGCTCTAGTCGGTAGAACAAATCGGACTGTTGGCCAAATCGAGAGAATCGGGCAAATCGACATGTTTAATGGTTGGCCGAAAACTCTGAAACTTTTTTTTTTTTTTGCTTTCAGATTGAGAATATGTTTTTATATGCTAGATCTATAAGTTTTGTGTGAAAACAACAAAAAAATTGCAAAATAATGATGAATTATCTATAAAAAAAAATTAGATGCCGCGTAATTAGAGTTGCAGGGAAGAAGATGGAGACTCAGGGAAGAAGATGGAGAGAAATGATGGTTTTACCCTTCATTAAAAAATATTAAAAAATAACAAAAATGAACTCTAGGTGATTCGAACTCGGGACTCCTTCAAAAAAAAAACCAGCAGTAACCACTAAACTACTGCAATCTATTGACAATACTCGCTGAAATCAAATATATCTATATATGTGGTACGAAATTCCCTTAACGCTTAGGCTCCGATTAATCCGACTAGGCGCTAGGCTCTACTAAACGCCTAGCTACCGCCTACCAATTTTTTGAACCTTGGTCATTACTATTCATTTGCCACGTATGCAAAAGTTGATTTAACAAGTTTATCGTTCTTTGACGGTAGACTTGTTTGATGTTGGTCAACTCAAATTTTGGTCCGTAGATTTGTTTGATGGATGTTAGATTTGTTTGAAAGATGGTAGATTTGTTAAATATTGGTAGACTTATTTTGGTAGACTCATTTTAACAACGTGATATATATATATTTATTTTTGGTAGACTTATTTTTGGTATTTGCTCAGATAACCTTCAGTTGGTATATATATTTTCTTTGATGGTAGACTTATTTTTGGTATTTACTCAGATAAGCTTCAGTTGGTAGATATATTTTCTTTGATGGTAGACTTATTTTTGGTATTTACTCAGATAACCTTCAATTTGACATTTTTGGTAGACTTATTTCTTTTGGTGGTAGAGTTAATCAGTGTGAATTATTTTATCGTGACGGTAGATTTATTTATTTGACGGTAGATTTGTATTGGCAACGGTAGATTTTTATTGGGTTGGTAGATTTGTTTGTAATGGCGGTAGATTTAAAACTGTCTAACATTTCGGTGACTTCGTTTTGTAATGGTGGTAGATTTAATTTTAATGACTGTAAGTTTATTGTTAATGGCGGTAGATTTAGTAATTCTTTTGGTATTTACTCAGATAACCTTCAGTTGATAGACTTATTATTTCGCGTTGTGGTAGACTTTTATTGACGGTAGATTTATCGACATTGTTTGGTGGTAGACATTTGACTTTTCCCAGAATGAGAAATGACGTTTTTGCCCTACACTAAAACTCATATCTACGAAAAAAACCAGGTACCCAAATTTTCTAAGTATGAGAATTTTTTTTAGTTGATGGTAGATTTATTTTAATGATGGTAGATTTATTTTGTTAATTTTGTTATATGGAGTTAACTATTCATTTCATCTTAAATCACAAAGAGATACCTATTTTGTGTACATTTTTTGAACCTTTGATTTAGTGCATTGAGGGTGTTTGTTCTTGAGCATAATATATGTAGTAGTTGATATTTGATTTTAGTTGGATTTAATTGTCTGTTCCAATTACTATTTGTTAGTGGTTCAATATATCTTCCTCCTCGAGACAATGATGCATAATCACCTTACTTAATTGAAAGTTTGTTTACAACCCTTGTTTTGGTACTTAGGACTTAATTAAATGTTTTTATTTGTCAAAGATAATTTTTTTTTTCATCCACCGTATACTTGTTTGAATTTTTTTTTCTTCTTTGATCGATAGAACAAGTTGGCATGTCGTCTGTAGTTGTGCATTCGCAAGAGGCGCATGTGGTCACTTATAAATGTAGTATTTTAACTCATCTTTATGATGAATTTACTACTCGCACATTGAATCCAAATTTACTCAGATAATGCATGGGAAGACATTAAAATTGAATATATATCAACTTCCATTTCCTTAGTACTTCAATTCTAGAGAGAAATTTTTTATTTTTTAGATTCTAAAAGGCATATACAAACATGTTCAAGAACAAACATTTCTAAACTCACAAAAAAAATATTTCTAATATCTCCCTTTCTCTAATTATATTCATATACAAGTATGTTCATTTATCTCTCTGCATTTTGGATTCGTTAACAGAATTTGCAGACGCCGGTAATATCAACGGAGATGACGCCACCTACATGTCATAGAAAAGAGAGAATAAGTCAGTCGTTAACAATAAGTCTACAATTACTACCAGTAGTTAACAATAAGTCTAGCAAACAAATCTACCGCATATACAAACTACATACCGTCATATAAAAATAAATTTATCGTCATATATAAACAAACCTACCGTCATATACAAACAAACCTACCGTCATATATAAACAAACCTACCAAACTCACCAAACCACATATAGCTTACTAATAAATCTACCATCAAGCGTTACAAAATCCACGACCAAAGAAATACAAAATTTAACATTCCTCACCGGAAAATCCTTGCTCTCATCGGAATTCCGTTCGGTAGACCGGAAACACAGACAAAACAAGTTATCTGCAACCAAAATAAATTAGGGTTAGGTTCGCCGTCGAAAAAAAAATGAAATTAGGATTTTCAGCGCCGCCGCCGCCAACCGGCCATTCTCCCCCATTCGTTGCCGACACGGCGGAAGATGACTCGCCGGAACCCTCGACACGCCTCCCTCCTCGCCAAATTCAATCTCCTTCGACGTAACTTCTTCTTCGTGGAAGCAAGAGAAACCTAAAACAAAGCAAGAGGATGAAGAGACTTACCGGAAACGACTCACTCCTCGCCGGAATTGCGTCGGAATCAAAACGTCGTCCCAAACGTCTCTGTCGCCTCATATCGCCTTTGTCGAGAGGTTTTTTTTTTTTGTAAACCATGTTTTTTTTTTGTCATTAACTTTTAATGATGACACAAACCTACCGTCATATATAAACAAACCTACCGTCATATATATGACGGTAGGCTTTCTTTTGTTCAAAAAAAATAAATCAAAACTAATTAATAATAGCATAATCGTAATACAATACAACATATGGATAAAATGGACATTGACCAACAAAGTAAGCTTAGTCTAGTATGACCTCTCTCCCTAGAAATCTAGTAATATTCCTTATGCATGAGATTATTTGATGAATTTTCTCTATTCTCCAAACTTATCCTAGATGCATATATGAGAGAATTTGCACTAGTCTTCATCTAATACCAACTATTACTAAAACTTGAGTTTTTTTTTTTTTTCGATATCTCTAAATATGACGCCAGTTTTAACTTCAAAACGTTTTCTAGCGTACATCACCTTGTGTCCTTATTCAATTCATGTGTTCTACCACATACGCTCCTCAACAAAGTTGTTGTTTTCAAATGCTAGAATCTACTAATCTATGAGACTACAAGGTACATTGGTGTTTGCTATCGGAGAAAGTATTTTAAACATATCCCAACTGAAAATTTCCATGAAAAAATGACTGAATTAGTCACTAACAAGATCCCATATGTGAGCAATTGTAGCTCCACACATTGTGGAGCTTACGGAATTAGTCATTAACAAGATCCCATATGTGACTAATTAGGCACTATGTATAATTTGTAGCTCCACTATGTGTGGAGTGGAACACCTAACTCTGCACGCAGAGCAAAGATTGCTTGGAATTAAGTGTGTACGCCAAAGGAATCATGTGGTTTGGGGCTGAGAAAGCTAGAAGCTCCAAATCATGTCTTTGGTTTGAAGTTGATATGGCTTTTGGTTGTTACAAACGAGTCATTGTGGGTGGCGTGGATTGAGAAGATGATTATTAAAAGGAGAAATTTTTGGTCTATTGATTTTCAGCATTTGGATAGTTGGATTTGGCGGCGCTTAATGAAGCTCCGGAATCTAGCTAGACCTTTTTTATTGTGTCAGGTTCAATATGGGAATTTAGCTTATTTTTGGCATGATGATTGAACTAACTTGGGGCCTTTGATTGATATTACTGGACCAAATGGACCGAGAGTTTCAGGTATATCAAACTTGGCTAGAATATCTCAAGCTTGTGCTGAGGGATCTTGGCTAGCTATAATCACGCGGCATGCATCCTATATTGAAGTCTAGGCAGAGTCGATCTTGGCTATAATCACGCGGCATGCATCCTATATCTCCTCGAGAAATGGCAAACTTAAATCCATTTGCAATCTGATTTTTCAAGTTGTGATTTGCTTCTTACGGAAAGAGCGTAATTCTAGACTTCACTCTGCTTCGTCCAAATCGACTCAAGTTGTTATCAAAGAAATTCAGCTAATTCTGATCAGAGCAAAACTATCCGGTTTGGATTGTTCAGATCGTGAGGCTTCTTCTAGGTTGCAGGCTTGCAGCCTCCTTCATTTTCTTCAAACTTTGAATCCTTTATCTACACCTGGTTCAGATTCATCCAGCTTTAAGTGGTTTCAAGTTTTGTGTTACAAGCATCATCCGTATCGATTCAGTGGTCATCTCTAAATATTTGCTTCTCTTACGTTCCACATTATTGTCTTGTGTTTAAATATAAATCATCTTTGTGTTGTATTACAATGTAAGTTCCAAATGATGTCCCATTTGGGGGAAAGATGAATAAAGAAAGCTCGTAAAAATAAAAAATAAAGATCTCATATATGTGATAGCTATAGAACTTAAAGATCTCAAAGGTTTAAAGAATAACTCTCTTTATTAGCTTAAGAAAATAACTCAAAACTTAAGCTCCCTCAATCTCTCTCAAAGCACATAAGTTATGCCACAACTTGGCATCTCCTTATATAGGACTTAGACATTTCCTAATCCTATTAGGAAATACATATGTTTAGATAACTCCTAAATAGATTTAGATATCTCCTAAATCTTAGATATGTATATTTTGATTCTCCTAAATATACTTTAGCTTGAGTCCCAATCTACTTCAAGCTTACAACAACAATAGCGAAGGATGACTCTTTTCTTTTGGAAATTTTCTGAAAGTATCAGGATTATCCTTCTACAAATGTTTATAAGATGTCTTTGCGAACAGACTGATTAGTCTCGTATCCAAGAATTTTTAAAATAGTCTCGAGTATATTCATCAGAATAACTTAAACATCTTATAAACAATTATCTATAGTAGATAAATTACCTAAATGCCAGCAAATAGATAATTCAGCTTGTAGTACATGACTCAACAAGCATGATGCATCATACTAGATTTTCTGAAAAAAAGTTGGACCTACAATATGTAAAACTAAAAAAGTGCATATTCTAAAACTTGAATTTCCGATCATTTGAAAAATCACTGAATAAAAACGTTTGGATAAAGACAAATAACTTTTAAACAAATGTGAAACACGTGATTTTTTACAGCAAAAAACTTACAACTAGTCTAACTTTTAGGTTCTGAGACGTTAAATTATTTTTATAGCCATAAATGTCCCACCATATTTGTTGTCTTTTTAGGGGTAAAACGTAGACACGTAAAATCAGTTTATTCGTCCTCTTCCTCACAATTTTAGTAAAGATAGATTTATTACAAAAGAGATATTAAATGAAAATTCTGGTGAATTACTTTTGGTTGTGCTTCACTTGTCCTATTTATTTCCATTTACTTTGAATTTAAGGCTAAGACCTAACAATATGACCTCCATACTTAATAGAGTTTGCCCCATCAACAAACTTATGAATATGGATCACATCTCTAATTATGCTAATTAATAACGGTTTGGCTCATCCCATGTGAACCATAGTCAAGATAATTCACATTCACTTATTATGAATTTGATGGTAACGTTTATAAGTGTCCAAAACAGGTTTAGTTCAAAGAACCACAAAATTAAATTTTAAAACTAAAACAAAAGAATGAAAACCGAAACAAAAAAAAAAGTTTGTTTTATCTCACAATTCCATTCACAAATCAAACAGGTGTGTTCTTTATCAAAAAAACAAAAAAAAATCAAACAGTTGTGTTCAAACTCCAACATTAAAAATAAGACGAAACATAAAATAATATATAAAAGAACTGTGTTCACTTATAAGTTATAACAATTGATTTAGAATTGAAAACCGATGAGTTTTAACAAATTAATGTCTCCTTGTCTAATCATTTTTGTTTGTTTTGGTTTTTAATAAACGTATTGTTGACTAAGTTTTGGTCTTCTAAATATACGAATGAGAAGGTTGAACAACAACAAAATATACGAAGGAGAACGAATGTTCGTCCATAAAGAGGGCTTAGAGCTTTACTAGATTTTCATGCGGAAATAAGAGTTGATTGTTTTCATTTAAGTTACAAGAATATTTTCTTGACAGAAATGAAAAAATGAAAATGTCAAAATCTATCGTTGTGTATATCAGTCAAGAATATACTGATATACACAACCATTAATGAATATGTCAAATTTTCTTGTGAATATGTACATATATCCATCCCCAAAAGATTAGCCTGGACCTTTCTATGGACGTGGAATTTACCCATGAGTTATAAAAAAAAATGTACATATGTGTGACATAAGGTTTGCTATAGATTTAACTATATCAAACTAAATGCATATGTCCAATTAAAGAAAATAATTTTGAAGAACTAGTCGACCAGAGTGTTGGACATAGAAAGATGCAAAGGTCCAATTAAAGGACGACTTAACATTTCAAGGGCCGTTCAATATTTAGGCCCATTTGCTTTCTTATTTGTGAAATTTTAACTTGGTGGTGAGAGGGATTTAGATGACTTTCTTTTGTTGGTCGTGGGATTTAGATGAGTTAAAATAGAAAAATTACATAAAGTTGCTGGAACATAAAACAGAGCTAAACAGAAAAGTAACACGCCACTTTTTATCAAAAGTTCAGCCATAAGTTAGATTGAAGTGATTGAAAATTAATTTTTGGTTGGCAAAGTTTAAAAATTAAGTCAACCGGATTAATTTTGTTATACTTTATGCATTCAAAAGAGCCTGTAATTTCCACTAAAATATTCACCAGCAAAATAGATGTAAAACAATTTGAAATCTACATCTCTATAATATTATTTAACAAGACGTTTTACAAAATGAACTTTTTTTTGTAAGTTATTACATAAAATACCATTACAAATAACAAAGAATAATTGAAATAGGAAATGATATAATAGTCTTTTTAAATTATTGATTATAATATGGAAAGTATATATTTTGTATTAAAAAGGTTATTTATTATTTAATTTTTTTAATTATTTTTAATACTATATATTTTAAAATAATAATCAATTCATATATATTAAAAAAAAAAATATTCAAAAATTTTCTGTATTTTTCACTCTAATTTATTATATTTCATTTGAATATATATCAAACCAAAAGTTGAAAAATATTTTACTAATTTTATAAAAAGTTAGACACACGAAAACTTTTTTTTTATATAAGTTCGTAGACTAACCACAAAAACTAGAGTCATTTAACGGTGTATATTAGAGTTATGTTTTCAAGATTATAAGTTTTTGCGGGGTAGTCCGAATAATATTTTAATTCACTACAAAACTAATTAAATAGACAAATTATTACAAATTGACAGTTTTATCTACAATCATTAGTTAGCTATATTGTAAAATTCAAATAAAACCATTTTTTAAAAATTTCAAAACAATTTCTTTAAAAAAATTACCCCGTGCTATAATTAGCGCGGGTTGAATCCTAGTTACTACATAGAAGTTAGAACATGTAATTCCAAATATTTTGACTTGTGAACATTGTACACCTAAGATGTGTCTTATGAAATTAGAAGATCGTCAAAACCATAGATTTTTTATATGAAATTAGAAGATCGTCACAAGAAAATTTGTCTTGATGATGTTTGTGTAGACACATGCTACTTTCAAAATCTACATGCTAGTTTTTATAAAAACATCAACAAAATGAGAATAGATTGTAAAATGGATTTGAAAAGCAACAGAAATGCAGTCAAACCTAATACATAATCTAAAATGTGAATGTGGTTCAGGTTTCCTCTGTTACAGACTCTTATGGAGTTTAAAGAGGCAATTCAAAACACAACTTATTTCAGCAAACGTGGTTTCAAATACACTGGCTAAACATGTAACCTTATTGTAAAATAGAGTAGAAAAGGTGAGTGCGTTGGTGTTCTGTTTCTCTCCATCTTTCTCTTAGATCTTAGCAGCGAATGAAACGCCTTGTTTGGTCAGCTCGTCCAGACTCTCTGCAACAGGTCGAGTTTTGGCGACTTTAGCCAAGGCTTTGTTCTCATCACCACTACCTCCTTCCATGAACGCTCCAACCACTTTACCACCTTGAATCCAATATGCTCCAAATCTTGGTTTTGGGTTCGATGGATTGCTGTCTCCAAATAAGACAGAGTCTCCTACGTTGTCTCCGTAGAACTGCCATGAGAGGTCGAAGGACCGCGAGTAGAAGAATGGGAGATAGTCGTATTCTTCCACCGCTCCGCCTCCCTCAGCAGCTTTGATCGCCTGCCACAATGTATCACATATCCAAAGTTTTATAAACGGTTCTTCAGATATAACTCTGTAAGATTCATGCAGATTGTTTGTTTGAGTTTGCATTTGCTTCTTTTTAAACGTTTAACTGGTATAGTAATAGGGTTTTTTGGCTCCAAATGAATCGCAAACGTTACACGCGCATGGATAGAGATTCCGTTTGTGTCTGGCGTTTGCACTTATATTATGAAAGAACTGTAAAGTTCTTCTATCTTATAAAGATCGTGAAGTCTTTGTTTTCATATGTAGATGCAGATGCAAACGCATAAATTTGGCAATTTAAAAAATATCAGCCTTATTGTATTCATCATTTACCTTAACAGCTTGCTCTGCGGATTTGCGAGAATGGTCAACATGCTCGACCCTTCTCACGTCTCCATACATTTTCAAGGGGAAAGTGGCAACGTCACCAACAGCGTAAACATCAGGAACACTTGTTTTGAAGAATGCGTCGGTCTGCATGAAACGGTTAAGTGGTTAAAAGATCCAAATCAGAATGGTACGGGAGAACAAGAAGAGACGCACACAAAGCAGATAGATACCTTAATTCCACCTTTGTCTTCTTCGACCTGTCCCTTGAATAAGGATGTCAATGGTTTTGCACCAACACCAACTATCACAATGTCGGCTTCTAATGACCTTCCATCCTTGAGTTTTACTTCCTTCACCTGGAGGAGAAGAACAAGTAAGACATTTTCACCTAGAAAATTGGCAAAGCTATTACTTGAGGGTGATCGTGTAAACCAAAAGACAATGTGTTCATAATCTGATTGGTTTTACTATTTTAAAACCAAAAATTGATTTTAACTTCTGTAAAACAAGAAAAAAACGTTAACCGGATTACCCACTCCTAAGGCTAATAGTTATTTGGTTTACCTCTCCATTTGAATGAGCGGTGAAACCAGATGCCACTGTTCCTTTAATGATCTTCACTCCCTTGTTTGTGTAATAAGTCTCATAGAAAGCAGCAATATCAGCGGTGAAAAGCCTAGGCACTGATTGAAGCTTGGATTTTATTATGTGTAACTAAGTAATCAATAAATGAATAACGGAATTGCGAAAAGAATATGAATCAACTTACTGCACCAAGGTTCGGGAAAAACCATAGTCACATCAAAATTGTTGATCCTCAAAGCTGCACTAAGCTCAAGACCAATGTAACCTCCACCAACAACTACAGCCTTTCCGCCTTTCTTTGCTTTAATTGCTTCAACCATATTGTCAGCATCATCAATCTCTCTCAGATAGAGGATATTCTTAGAGTCTGCACCTTTTACTCCAAAATCAGTCAATCTGAGAACCTACAAAGAAATGAAAAGAGTTACTTTCTTCTCATCAGAGAATATAAGAAGCTTGCTGATGCTAGAAATGCAAGGATATTTGGTCTTTACAGTAGAACCAGTTGCGATTATGAGAGTCTGATATTTGAAGACATCCCCAGCTGCACTGACAAGACTCTTGGCAGAAAGATCTGCTTTCACAATTTCTGTGCTAAGTATCAACTCAATTCCTGCAAACACAAAGAATAACAAAAATGATAGCACGAACTTAGTTCCTATAGCATAGTAATTTAAGAATTTAGAGGAGTAATGTAGTTCTGGATAAATTCTGTGGGATAATAGAAACATCAATGATTAGTGGGACTACGCAGATGAGCAAGGGATTGATCATGGTGATGTGCAGAGAGTTCATTACCTTTCTGTTTGTACGATTCAGGAAGCAGTTTTTCTCCACCGCTACCAACACAGCAATGGAAACCTGGAAGTCTAGCAGCCCCTGCAGACAGAACGATGACCGTATTTTTTTTTCCTCAAAACAAAAAGCCAAGTTTCAGGAAATTAATATTCACCATTGTTGTTTGCTAAGTAAACCAGAAAATTGTCTTACCTTCAGGAAACAAGTATCCCTTGCTAAGAGCAGGACGTTCGTATGGAGCCACCTAAGCACAATATTGAGTAAATAAGGATCATAGGTTACAAGACACACTGCATAATAATAGTTTGCCAGCTCGAGAGAAGACTTACCGCCTCTTTGGAGATAACTGCCAATTCTCCTGGTTTAACACCTTGACTAGCAAACTCCTTAGCTGCGTATCCCTATACACAAAAATGGTGAAAAGGAAACAAGAAAATTCAAGGTCAGTAGAGTTGAATTTTCTTCTTTGTTTCTTTGGTAAGTGCAATTGGAAACAACTGTAGAAACTAAAGAGAGGCATGAGGATAGTACGCTAACTTTGAATCATTTGTATGTGATTTTGCAGAGACGAACTTATCTCATATAACAGTGAAACACGAAACGTTTTTACATGTGAATTTATGCAGCGGAAAGGAAGAATGTCAGGACTCTATTCAACAATTTTCCGGACGAAAAAGGCCGAAGCTAGAATAAATCCATGCTTTACCTCGGAAATGAAACGGATCAGTCGACATGCGATCGTTCGATTTCAAAATCAAGTTAACGATTGTAGTATTATCTCACCGATCAAATCAAATCATTCACCGATCGGACGTTTAAACTTACGAATCAAAACCTAATCTCTATCTAATTCACAATAAACCCAAAACAAGTACGAGAATTGTGCAACGCAAATCGAAACAAGCTCTTCCGAAATCGAAAGTACTAACGGCTGAGACGCCGCCGCCGAGAATGATGTACTTGAAGCTCTTCTCCGCCATTTTATCCGATCGTCAGAAGTTGTTATCTTCTCGCTGAGGTTGGTTGTGTGAGAATGAGAATGCTGTAGAGAAAGAAAAAAAAGGCTAATCAGCTGAGTCTAATTAACTAATCCTTAACCAAAACTTGACCGTTGATTGGAGGATGTAGACCCAAATCTTACACGTGGCAAGATAATCTCCCTTGAATTATCCATTCTATTTTTGTTTAAACCCGAAAAATAGTTTGTGGAACTGGAAAAGTCACAAATGTGCCACGTCATTGGACAAGTCGTGAGCTTAGTAATTTAGATTTAGATTAGAATGATGGGTTTGAGACTTGTTGGGTTGCTTTTTCCACGATTAAGGCCCAAAATAACAAATTCAAGAAATAGTGCAAATTTTGAAGATACTCATTTTCAAAATTTTAAGTTCTAGTATAAAAATATATAATACTAGTATGATTTGGGCCAGGATTTTTTTTTTCTTCTGCATTGTCTATCTGAAATTTACAAATGATGAATAGTATGTATATAATAGGTAAACGCAAACACCAGGAGCCGGCCATGAAATTATGGGGGTTTGAAAAACAAAAAAAAATTGGGGCCAGTAATCATATCATAACATGATTTTTTTTTTTTTTTAGGTTTATTAATTTTTTGTTTTAATTGATTGAGACTTGTTTTTTTGGCCCATAAAAAACTTATTTATATTATATAAATAGGTTTTTATCATATATATCGGCATGCTAAAATTTGGGGTTGCGACCAATGTTTCATTGGGTTTAGCCTAGGTCCGGCTCTGGCAAACACAAACATCGTTTTAACGTATTTTGGAAAGTATTTAAAACGATCGTCTTTAGTCAAAAAAAAATGCATTCATTTAAAAAGATTTTGACAAGATTATAAAATGACTCTTGTTAGTATTATATTCAATCACTTTCAAGTTCTTGCATTTTTTTTATAACTAAAATCAACCCTAAAACTATAGGAATGAAATAAATAATAGTACTTGGGAATATAAATTATTGCAACTATTAGAACAAAAATAAATAATCAAATCATTGGAAGTGGAATTATTGTGTTCAGGCTGAACTCTTTCACTTTTAGGCCCATTTTTGTTTCCCTAAACATAAACTTATTTTTCTAGAAAGAAAAGTTTGGTAAGTTCATAAAAGTCCCACCGAAAAATCCGTTGTCGCCTTCTTTTTTTGTAAGTTTCAATTTGTCTTCATTTTTTTTGTTCTTTTTGGATATTTTGATTTTACGTCAAAACACATATCTCACGATAAAAAAAATTCAAAGCAACTATAAAGCTGCGCATAAAACTAATTAATTGTTGATAAACTCATAACTCTTTATTAGTAATTTATTAACAAGTCAACCATAGCACTACATGCAAATTTAACACACACCTTAAACGACAAGTTAAAAAAAAAAACCCAAGTATTCTAGGAAGAAAGTTACATATAAATACTTATATAGTGCCCGAGGACCAAAAAAACAACATTTGTTCTCTTTGTTTTGAAGCTGAAATAAATAAATGCCTTTGTGGAATCCTCCAATAAATCAAGAGATCGTAGTGACACTAAGGTCGTCGGAGCTCCTAGCGGCGTAAGTCATGCATGTGCAACAGAAAATTTGATTAATCAAATATAAATTGTAAGTAATCATTTTTGTAAATCGGGTTTATTACTATATATACGGTTCACGCTAGGAACCTTTTCTCTTAAATAGTACAAATTTTTTGAAGGAACTAATTCTATTTATATTACATTCCCATCCAAAAACAGTAGGTACAATAATAACCCATACTCCATTTCTTTGTAAAATTTTCTCACTAATATTTTTTTTTTTTAATCCGGAGGTAATCTTAGGCACAGAGCCGGTCCTGGGTTTTTCAGGGCCACAAGCGAAAAACAAAAAAATGGCCGCCTCTGGTACTGTCCCACTTCTGCAAATCTCGATCTGATAGCTTGCAAAAATTTTTTTTTTTTTTTTTTGGGATCAAAATCCAGATTTTTTTTTTAGGGCCACAAATAGATGCTTTGCTTGCTTCCCCTCAGGGCCGGCTCTGCTCAGGCATTAGGCCCAGCGGAATCGAATCCAGATCTTAAAGCATACACATACCCAACCTCAAGCCACTGGGAGACCACCACTTGGTTATTTTATCCGGGTTGGGTAGTCAAGCGGAGTCAAACCCGAATCTCAAGACAGACATATACCCAACCCAAACTAGTGGGAAACCACCACTTAGTTATTTTCTCACTAATTTTTTGAATTCTAAATACGTATAACTGAAAAATCGAAGTAATTACCACACGTTTGACACACATTTTTTAAAGGAACTAATTCTATCACATTCCCTTCCAAAAACTATAGGTACAATAACCCATATTCTATCTCTTTAATTTTTTTGAATTTTCTTATAATTTTTCGAATTATAAATGGAGGAAAAAATTGGTGGAGTGGATGGATTAGATGCATGCGAAGACAAAAAAACGCCAAGCAAGCCTTTTATGGGGGTGAGGCCTGTCGACACAAACATGTGAAACCAATACTGGATGCCTTATTCTCTAGCTTGTTCCCTTTTTTATTCTTTTTAATTTACCAAAACTAATTTGATTTCCCCTCTATTATTTTACATACAATCGTCTTCCTCGGATTCTCATCTCTCAGATTTTATAGCTCCTTTGATATTGTTTTGTTTTATAGCTATCCAATATATAAACATAACTCGAATCATTTGTCCTTGTGCACCGTTGTGTCTGGTTCGCCGTCCACGCAATAATTATTAACATCCATACGTAAATTATACAATTTTTTTTTTAATATTCGTGATCTCAAACTAAAGTCCAGACTGATCTTGGGAACATGTAAAATATATAGTCTATTTTAAACGTGTACAATAACTAACTATAATTGAAATATAGCAGGGGAAGGATTTTAATCATAGTTCCCTAATCACATAATGGAATCATTAAACCACTTAACTACCATGTGAAACAAGAAAAAAAAAACATAACGATTAGAACAAGCAAAGTGGAACAAAACTTTGATTAGTGACTCAGAATGATTCTATTTACTAACAAACTTAATTGATTTTTTAGACATTTACAATGATCAGAACAGTTTTCTTTTCCAATTGTTTGATTAGATAATTTCCGAAGAACGGTTTAAAATGGTATTTGTTGTTTACCAACATTCTATATTATTTGTAAGTCTACTTGGCTTTGTATAATTCTTGTCTTGCTCGTAAACCTGATAAATAACCCTTACAACAGGCACAAGTAATTAAGAATGGAGTTTAAGCCAATTTGAAATAAATAAAGTGGGAAAATTAATTTATATAGTAATCTCAATCTGGATTTTATACTATTGTCTGAAATATAGATGATTTAGATCCACCATGTCTATATGACTATATCAGATATATGCTCATAAATCAACAATACATAATCTAAAAACCTATAGTTTCTTTGTTAATTAATACATAATTAAAAATAAAGCAAAACAAAAATATACAACGAGAGTTATGATTTGGAACTATGGAGATGGGAGTTTGGCATGATTATCGAGGTTATGAATTTATAGTTTATTTCTTGATTGATCACCTAGAACATGTTTAAAGATCCTAATAAATTTCTAGTGTATCTAGATGTCGTTAAGAAGATTAGGTATATACCCGCGCTATACCGCGGGATTTTTTTTTAATACATTTTTTTTTGTTGGTTTGATGTTGTGTTTTTTTATTGATATAATTTTAATGTTGTAATGTCAAATACTTAATAAGTAGTTTGGAAGAGAATGCTAGCTATATTAGTAAGATCACTACAAGAAAACAGTCGATTTGCAATGGAATTTGCGATGGATATTATCCCTCGCAAATTTGCGACGGATTTGCGAGGGATTTGCGACGGATTTGCGAGTGACTAACTAGTCGTCGCAAATCCGTCGCTATTTTGCGAGGGAAAAAGTCGTCGCAAATTGCGACGATTTTGCAACAAATTTGCGACGAACGTGCGAGGGAATATCTAGAGTCGCAAATCCCTCGCAAATTTGCGAGGGCCAAACGGGCGTCGCAAATGCGTTGCAAAATTGCGACGAATTTGCGAGGGATTAGCGAGGACCACAGTGGTCGTCGCAACTCCGTCGCAAAATTGCGACGGTAAATGTCCCTCGCAAAATTGCGACGGATTTGCTACTGATTTTTGCAAGGGATTTGCGATGGAAGCAGTTGATATGCTCAATTTAATACCCTAAGATACTAAAGCAGTTGTTGTAGTAAGTGTAGGGGTCGAACCACAAAGACTCACAGAGATCACACAATAAATTATGAAGTGTCGAATTACGCTAAGCCAGATAGATGTAATTAAAAACAGTGCAGAAATTAAACGAGATGTAAATCAATTGGGAAATATAGGCTCAGGGTTTTTCTCAGGAAATCAGTGAATGCAGACTAACTAACTAACAGGATTCAGATTTAGCGCAGTTCTTGAACTCAAATCACTAAAATATAGCTAACCAACTCTCGTTGCGAAAACTATCTAAATCTAAATCCTAGGAATTCCAAATCTCTTTGCGAATCCTAAAGTCTAAATCAGCTTTAACAACAGGTTTGATATGTTCACAAATTAATTAAACCAAATCTCTTTGCGAATAATCAATTTGCTCACCTAGGTTCTATCAGGTAATTAATTGCACTCTCGTACCTAATCAATTATCCTAAGATTTATATTCTAGGTAGCTAATCTAGAACAAGCTATGAACACAACCTAAGCGAAGAACTATAATTCAGATGGTGAATCCTAAAAGATATTTAACCTAGCATTCAAAGAAAACCCTTATGAGAAAACCCTAAATCTAAGGTGGATCTACTCAGACATGGAGAATGAAACAATCAACATGTTTGAATAAATCATCAATAGAATAGAAAGAAGGGTTTAGAGATCTGATCTCGGACGAAGGGAGATTCAGACTTGTCTCTCTAAAACCAAAGTAAAATCAAAACACAGAAAAATAAAAGCATAGCCTAAACAATGGCTGTAAAATCCTATTTATAACCTAAATCACGATTTGGGGCCTTCTTGTAATTATCAAAGTCTTCTGGGTGCTTTTGCAATTCTCCAAGGCTTCATAATTAGTCGCGGCCCATGAAATCTCGATGAGTGTCGATCGATACCAGGGGGTATCGATCGATGCTCGGTGCTCAGATCGGGCTCTTAGTCATCAGACTTCAGTCTCGCTCCAGAATGCTCCAGAAAAGCTCCAATAATTCTAATTAAGCTCCAGGCGTGCTATAACCTGTGAAAGACTCTAAAAGACTCCAAAACACAAGAAAAGACTCTATAAAATGACTTATATCATGGCCTAAACAGGGTAAAAACCATGATATATCAACTCCCCCAGACTTAGCCTTTTGCTTGTCCTCAAGCAAATAGAAGACTAAATCAGAAAAAGAGGTTTGAAAACGTAGAAACTCACCTGTTCCTGAACCATCGAAATGACCTTCTTTCCAAGCACCCAAATGTTACCTGATCAGCTTTCGATCTAACCACCATGTACTTCTCCGTAGACATTTGCAGCTTTTCCATACTCCACACAAAATCCCACAGCATTGTTCAAGTAAAGCCCTCATCGCCAGTTTCATCTCTGCAGCTAATATTTAAGAACCTTCTAGACTCTTTACCAGACAATATCTTGACAAAGGAACCACCCTTTTCACACTTCTTTTGTATCAATTTCTCTCCTCCAGACTTATTTCTTATTATATCCTTATTATTTTTTTATTTTCAGCTTAGCATATACATATCAAGGTAGGAGACGCGAGTATTGATGGTGTTTGCCACCAAATCCCCGGTTCTTCCCTCTCTATGTATCAAAGGATGTAGGCGAATAATGGCATCATAGGAAAATCCTAGCCTCGCTTCCAATCCTTTGTGTGATCATCCCCTCTTAAGTAGAATAATGGGATCGCTGGAAATTTTCCTAACCCTCTACTCAGAAGAAAATCATTTCAATCTTTTATGCTCTTAATCTATCAACTTATTTCAGGGGAGAGAGATACCATAATTCTAAACACACGGGTTCCTTTATCAGATATGAATGATGAATCAAGCTCTATGAACACTAACCACATTGATGAAGTGCAAAAATTTGGCTCAGGCTTCAGAAGAACTCTGCTGGAGACATGGATGTTTTCTAGTCAACTGGTCAGCCTTTGGATTTTTCATTAGTCGATCTAGAACTGATCCTGTAACACTGTGCACTCAAAAACAAAATCAAATCAATAGGTTCAAGCACAGGATCATCATCTCCAACAAATTTTGACTCAATAAAATAGTTTTGACTCGATAAAACGACTGACTCTAAGAAAAACGAAAACAATGTCAGCAGACACCTCCCCCAGACTTGAACAACACTGTCCTCAGTGTTATCTAGCCTAGAGTCAGTGAAAGAAACAAAGAAAAAGGATAGAACGAAGAGAAACAAGAAATTACCATTCTGGAACAGTCGGTGTCGATCGACACACGGCATGGTATCGATCGATACCATGCTTAGATCGACTTTGCGAATTTTCATCCGCGATTGGTGTCGATCGATACCATAGGGGTATCGATCGATGCTTAGGCGATTTCGAGTTGCTCCTTGTTCATCCTGACACAGACTCAAAACAAACGAAAATAAAAATAAAAACGAATCAAAAACAGACTCACAAGTGGGTTGCCTCCCACCAAGCGCTCGTTTAACGTCAATAGCTTGACTGTAACGCCCTTCAGGCTGGATAAGAGTGAGAGCTTGCACCAAAACAGGCTCCATCACTTGACATTACTAGCTTCAAAGTTCTGCTTAGCATGCTGTCCACAAACTCCTGCCCTTTCTCTTTCAGCTCAGAAGTAAGAAGGACTCTTGCCTTAGAAAATGGCTTCAAGGCTCCTTTGCATTTGACCTTGTACTCAATCGAATCTCCATTACACTTCTGAGGTATCAAAGTGACATGGGGATTCTCAACTTTGTTGCTCTTGGCCTTCTTCTTTGTTGCCTTAGTTTTCTTGGCAACTTCTTTGGGGGTGCTGGGCGGTTCACCTGGAACATCTGCGACAGTAGGCTCATCAGGAGGCTCTTCCAAAATATCAATCGCTAGCGACTCTCCTGTGACAACCTCGATGCTAGACACATGTGTGGGAGCACTCCTAGGGGGAATGACACCATAATAGACCCCTCTGTCAATGTAAGAGAAAGAGATTCTCTTATTAGGTGTGTCTATGATCGCGCCTGCAGTAGCCATGAACGGTCGTCCCAAAAGGATAGGCATACGAGATATCGCACCCATCTCTACAACCTGAAAATTAGTAGGAACCAGACAGTCTCCTACTTTGACCAGCAAACCATGGATAGTACCGTGTGGAAGCGAGGTGGAGTTGTTCGCGAATGTGATAGATGCCTCTGGTGATCGAATATCATCTCATAACCGCTCTGCAATTGCCCTTGAGATGACATTGACACTAGACCCTGAGTCGACAAGAGACTCTTTGAACTCAACTCCAGAGATAGAGCATGGAACTACAAATTTCCCTGGATCCTCCCTTGGGGTCAACTGTCTCAGTGGAGGTGGACCTCTAGCCTTAATGAAGAGTGCCTTAATCTCTTCCTCAGTTTCTCTGCAATCCTTGAAGTGACTTAGCAGAGGACGGCACTCTAGGGCTTCTTCAAAGGTTGAATCAGGGGAAATCCTTCTTACCATCTTCTCAAAGCCACGCAGCTGCTTTGGAGAGATGGGATCTCTGAGGTGTTTAGGTACAGGATTCTCCTTCTTGGGCTTGCGAGCTCTTTTCTCAGCTCGTTCCTTAGCTATCGCTGCTTGACACTTCGTTTCATAGTCTTCCCAAAATTGGGCGATATTGAACCGTGCTGCTGCTACTTGAGGCTCCTTGGTCGAAATATCATGTGTCTCCTCAGAAATTGCCTTGGTATCGACCGATACCAGTGGGGTATCGATCGATACACGGGTTTTGGAAGTGTCCCGTTTCAGAATTGTAACCGGCATCGATCGACACCCCAGGTGTCGATCGATGCTCTGGCGATTTCAGAATCCTCTTCGTAATTCTCTGCACTTGAGGAGATCGCATTGACGTGTGCATGAACCGATTTTCCCTTGGAATTTGCTGCAGTCTGAGCTACTTGAGTTTCCAGCATCCTGTGACTCGTATTTAGTGCCTCGATCCTTCCACTCAAATCGGTGTACATGGTGTCCATCTTACCATTGAAGGTGGCTGTCATCTTCTCCTGCCCTTGAACCAGGTGTTCAAGCATAGCCTCAATCTTACTCTCAGGAGCTTTGGGTGGTGGGGATTGGTACCCTCCTTGCTGAGCATTGTTGGTGAAGTTTCGATTGGAGTTGTATCCGAATCGCTGACCCTGAAAACCAGAACCACCTATGTAGTTAACATCTTCCACCTCATTCTCAGTAGCAAAGTGGACGGCCTTTGTTGTCCTTCCCAGCAGAAGACTGTGCATAGAATCCAGCTGAGCTTTCACTTCAGCGATCTGTGACCCATCCATGTCACCAGCCAGCTTCTTGCGCTCGAAGTCTGCGCTCTTGGTGCTACTACTAGATGCAAAGTTCTCAATCAACACAATAGCATCCTCAGGATATCTGGTGTTGAAATTACCATTGCTCGAAGAGTCCAGACCCATCTGATATCTCCAATCTACTCCTCTGAAGAAGATACCCAGCAGCTGCACATCAGAGTATCCATGATGTGGACAATCTCTCTGATACGATCTGAATCTTGTCCAAGCAGCCTTGAACGCCTCAGTAGGTCCTTGAGAAAAAGTGGATATCTTATTTCTCAGATCTTCAGATCGCCCGTCATCATAGAAGTTAATCAGGAAGGCTCTCTTGGTGTCCTCCCAATTAGTTAGCGATCCAGGAGATAGCTGCCTCAGCCAGTAAGTAGCTTCTCCACCCAGAGAGTAGGGGAAGAGCTTGCAGAAGAGATAGTAGTAGGACACTCCATTGCTCTTGATGCTAGTGACCAAGTCCTCGAATTTCTCTACATGGTCCATTGGATGTTCATGAGGAAGACCATGGAAGAGATGCTGTCCTACTAGAGTGTAGTAAGTAGGTTTCAGCTCGAAGTCATTCCTCTCATAAGCAGGAGGACGAATCGCTGACCGATTGGCGAAAAACTGCTCTGGCCTGTTGTACTCACCAATTGTCTGAGCTCGAACACCTGCAGCATTGCCAACGTTGCCGCGCCCAGCTGGCACAACAATCTCAATAACAGGAGCAGGGACAACGATGTTTCCAGCTTCATCAAGTCGTTGCCCTCTCTCATTACACACATGACCCTCTTGGTCTTTCAGAATTCCAGCTTCATCAGCTCTTAAAACCACTGGGTTGTTCATCCCTGATGTTTGCTTGGTCTTTCTGTTTGTGCGTTCCACAAGCGCTAGCTGTTCCAGTGATAGTCCAACTAGCTGAGTGCTCTTGTTGCTCCTGGTTTCACGAACAAGCATACACCTGCAAGGAAAACACTAGGCAAAGCACGTAAGTAACCAGAAAAATACGTTGAGTATCGATCGATACCAAGTGGTGTCGATCGATACCAAAAAGAAGTCGCCGGAGTATCGACCGATACTAGTGAGTATCGATCGATACCGACGAACTTAGTCGAAATTCTAAACTAAAATCTAATGGCGAAATTGAGTCCCCGGCAACGGCGCCAAAATAGATATGCTCAATTTAATACCCTAAGATACTAAAGCAGTTGTTGTAGTAAGTGTAGGGGTCGAACCACAAAGACTCACAGAGATCACACAATAAATTATGAAGTGTCGAATTACGCTAAGCCAGATAGATGTAATTAAAAACAGTGCAGAAATTAAACGAGATGTAAATCAATTGGGAAATATAGGCTCAGGGTTTTTCTCAGGAAATCAGTGAATGCAGACTAACTAACTAACAGGATTCAGATTTAGCGCAGTTCTTGAACTCAAATCACTAAAATATAGCTAACCAACTCTCGTTGCGAAAACTATCTAAATCTAAATCCTAGGAATTCCAAATCTCTTTGCGAATCCTAAAGTCTAAATCAGCTTTAACAACAGGTTTGATATGTTCACAAATTAATTAAACCAAATCTCTTTGCGAATAATCAATTTGCTCACCTAGGTTCTATCAGGTAATTAATTGCACTCTCGTACCTAATCAATTATCCTAAGATTTATATTCTAGGTAGCTAATCTAGAACAAGCTATGAACACAACCTAAGCGAAGAACTATAATTCAGATGGTGAATCCTAAAAGATATTTAACCTAGCATTCAAAGAAAACCCTTATGAGAAAACCCTAAACCTAAGGTGGATCTACTCAGACATGGAGAATGAAACAATCAACATGTTTGAATAAATCATCAATAGAATAGAAAGAAGGGTTTAGAGATCTGATCTCGGACGAAGGGAGATTCAGACTTGTCTCTCTAAAACCAAAGTAAAATCAAAACACAGAAAAATAAAAGCATAGCCTAAACAATGGCTGTAAAATCCTATTTATAACCTAAATCACGATTTGGGGCCTTCTTGTAATTATCAAAGTCTTCTGGGTGCTTTTGCAATTCTCCAAGGCTTCATAATTAGTCGCGGCCCATGAAATCTCGATGAGTGTCGATCGATACCAGGGGGTATCGATCGATGCTCGGTGCTCAGATCGGGCTCTTAGTCATCAGACTTCAGTCTCGCTCCAGAATGCTCCAGAAAAGCTCCAATAATTCCAATTAAGCTCCAGGCGTGCTATAACCTGTGAAAGACTCTAAAAGACTCCAAAACACAAGAAAAGACTCTATAAAATGACTTATATCATGGCCTAAACAGGGTAAAAACCATGATATATCAGCAGTTAGGTGGAGTTAGGCATTGGAGCATTTTTCAGGGATCTATGCACTCGAACACTGACTGAGGATGGCATAGCGCAATTACTCAATAATATACATGTTTTGCTGTGTAATTTAGAAAAAATATTTCCACCTTCATTTTTTGACGTAATGGAACATCTCCCAATCCACCTACCACATGAAGCAGCTCTTGGGGGGCCCGTGCAATTCCGATGAATGTACCCGTTCGAGCGATTCATGGGACATTTGAAAGGAAATGCCAAAAATCTTGCAAGAGTGGAGGGTTCCATCGTTGCAGGTAGTTTGACCGAGGAAACATCTCACTTCACGTCATACTACTTTAGCCCAACCGTCAAAATGAAAAAAACCGCTCCTAGAAGATATGACGATGGTGGGGTTGCACCTATCGTGGATGATTCAAGCGAAGATGCAGCCGCATCTGACGAGTTCGAGGAGAACGATAGCGGATAAAACAATGATGAGCATAGTGAACACTCTAATATGTCTGAAAATGAATCTGAAAACGATTCGGAATAATGTGTTAAATGTACTATAATGTAATTTTTAAAATAAAAATATGTATATGTTGTAAATCCGTAAAAAAAATAAAAACTTTATTATGATAATAATACATATACCATAAACCATAAATCTTATAAAAATAAAACATTATTATGTACTATTAAACGTATACCCTAAACCTTAAACATTATAAAATAAAACTGACGAATTTGCAACGAATTTGCGATGGATCCGTCGCAAATCCGTTGCAAATAAAGGCCCCATCGCAAATCCGTTGCAAATAAAGGATCCATCGCAAATCCGTTGCAAATTTGCAATGGAATTGCTAGGGATTCATTCCTTATTTCCGGAGAGGATAAAAACATGATAAGCGTCTAACGGTTTTAAAAGTGAATCTCAAAAAATTATATTTCTAAAGTTATTTAATGATGTGCATTCATAAATTGTGAAAATTTGGAAATGTCCCCGTATGATATATAAAACGTCATATATCCGTATATGTTGTTTATGAATATATATATATATATATATATATAAGTTCAACATTCCTCGTACCTTCAAATTCATTATATTTGTGAAAAAATATGCTTATGATCATGACTCTTATGAGATTATAAACCGTAAACTTTATTATGTACTATTAAACGTATACCCTAAACCCTAAACATTATAAAATAAAAATCACGAATTTGCAACGGATTTGCGATGGATCCGTCGCAAATCCGTTGCAAATAAAGACCCCATCGCAAATCCGTTGCAAATTTGCAATGGAATTGCGATGGATCCGTCGCAAATCCGTTGCAAATAAAGGATCCATCGCAAATCCGTTGCAAATTTGCAATGGAATTGCTAGGGATTCATTCCTTATTTCCGGAGAGGATAAAAACGTGATAAGCGTCTAACGGTTTTAAAAGTGAATCTCAAAAAATTATATTTCTAAAGTTATTTAATGATGTGCATTCATAAATTGTGAAAATTTGGAAATGTCCCCGTATGATATATAAAACGTCATATATCCGTATATGTTGTTTATGAATATATATATATATATATATATATATATATATATATATAAGTTCAACATTCCTCGTACCCTCAAATTCATTATATTTGTGAAAAAATATGTTTATGATCATGACTCTTATGAGATTATAAACCGTAAACTTTATTATGTACTATTAAACGTATACCCTAAACCCTAAACATTAAAAAAAAAACTAATGAATTTGCAACGGATTTGCGATGGATCCGTCGCAAATCCGTTGCAAATAAGTGATCCATCGCAAATCCGTTGCAAAATGTTTTTTGGAAATTTGGTACGAAAATTGAATTTTTTCAGCACATTTTGGGCCAAAATTTAACCGCGAATTTTGCGATGGATTTGCGATGGATCCGTCGCAAATCCGTTGCAATTTTTGGATCCATCGCAAATCCATTGCAAATCCATCGGTTATTAGTTTATAAACCGACTGTTTATCTTCTTCTTCCTTTCTCCCTTCTCAATCCCCTCAATCTCAATCTCCCGTCGATTCCGGCGATCCCACTCCTCCACCTCCGGCGATCGGTTCCTCTTCCTCCGGCGATCGGTTTCTCTTCCCTTCCTCTCTACTCTCCTCCGCGACCTCCTCCCTTCACCTCGCGAGCTCTTTCTTCTCCTCCTCCGCCGGCGAGCACTCCTCTCCCTCCGGCGACCTCCTCTCCCTCCGGCGACCTCCTCTCCCTCCGGCGAGTCCACTCCCTCCGGCGAGTCCCCTCCTCTCCCCTCTCCCTCCGGCGACCTCTTCTTCTCCTGGGCGAAGGTAAGTTGCTTTTTTTAATTTCATTTTTTATTTCAAAAATATATGTTGTTATCTTAAAAAAAAAAATATTGGATTTGTGAACTTTGTTTGATTTGTTAGATTTGTGAACTTTGTTAGATTTGTGAAAAAAAAATTAGATTTGTTAGATTTGGATTTGTATTTAATTTAGATTTTTAGATTTTTAGAATTGTTAGATTTTGTTAGATTATTTAGTTTCTTAGATTTGTTAGATTATTTAGTTTTTTAGTTTTTTAGATTTGTTAAAAAATTATATTTATTATATTTGTATTTATTAGGATGAATTTAGATTGTTAGATTTAGATATGTTATATATTAGGTTGTTAAATTTGTATTTTAATTAGTATGAATTTAGATTAGATAATTTTATAATTATTATGACATTATATAAAATTATTAGTTTGAATGTAATTTTTTTGTATTTTCTAAATTATAATATAATTATATGAATTAATTATTAAATTTTTTTTTGTAGATGTCGGGATTTCGAGGTAACGACTATACTCGATTTCTTTCGATGGGTTCCACAAGTACTCCTCCTGTTATACAGATGGATTTTGCGAGTACTGCTGTTCCTGAGACCGTGAAGCCTGCCCCAGCACCGGAGGATCCCGCACCGTCTAACCCCGCGGCTGACTCCATCCCCATTGATATTGTGATAGAGCAGATTCTCGAGAGTCCTGGTCATGATAGTCTACCACGACTCGATCCAAGCCGTCCTCCAGGAACGTTATGGTAAAATTTATATTTTCTAAGTTATTTATGTTTTTGTTTACAATTATCATAATTTTATTTTTAAAATTTACTATATTTTCTAATTTCAGGTTTGATGATGACGGAGCTGTGGCTGCTCAGATCCGTTCGATCTTTGAAACGGATTTCAAAGAACCGCATGCCAATTACTCGCAAACACCGGAATATATCATTGAACGTTGGTATAAAACGTTTGCTGTAAGTTTTCTAAATTTTATTAAATTTATTTTTATTATTATTAATAATATTTTTTATGCATTTAACTTCTTATTTTTTTTGTTATAGCAATCGTTTCATTGGGATTTTGCAATTAACGGCGAGGTCCGTAAAAAATTTGAAAAGAAGTTGAAGGCTCGTATGTGCGGTCAGGTTGGGCGTTGGAAAGAAAAGTCGAAGATTAAAGGCGATGAGTCGAAGCCTAAGTGGATGGATCCGTTTGTTTGGAACGGTCTTGTTCGATATTGGATGGATCCAAAGAGCAAGAAGAAGAGTGACGATAGTCGCAAGGCCCGATACTCTGATCCTGATGGTTACGGGCCTTCTAAGCATCGTTCAGGACAAACCTCGTTTAAAGCACGGGGCCGAAACATAGTAAGTTTTTTTTTTTTTTTAAATCTTACATTCGTAATTTAATTTAATGTTATGAATTTATGAATTTTTTTTAGGCCGCAAAGACCGGATCATCAGTTCCGGATTTGTTAGTGGTTCTCGAGGAGACAAAACGGAAACCGGATGGCTCTTTTATCGATGGACGCTCGGAGAAGATCTACCACGATGTCACTTCGCGGCTCGAACTGTTATCTCAGACCGTCGATAGTGATGATCCCGAGAGCACAGCATCTGGCGGCCTTACTCCTTTCGTGAAGAACCAAATTTTTACCGAGGTACGTATTTAAAAATTAAATTGTTGTATTGTATTTAAATATTTTTAGAAATATTTATAATGTTTGTTTTTTTTGTCTTTCATAGGTTGCTCCCCGCAAAAAAGGAAGAATTTACGGTGTCGGTTCGCTTCAACCGCAAATTGAAGCTTCTTCTACATCGGCTTCGCGTCCATCCCAGGACGATTTACACCGGATCATAACGAGTCAGGCCGAGATGCTATCGAGTCAGGCCGAGATGCTAACGAATCAGGCCGAGAAGATTAATTCCTATGATGCTTTCATGGATTACTTTGCTGAGAAGGATCCGGCTTTTGCAAGACTTCGCGAAGCACGTAACCCTTCGGGATCGGGATCCGGAACCGGTACCGAAACCAGTCCTTTGTAAACATTTTATTTTGTTTTTTTTTTAAAACAATTATGCACTTTTTGTAATAACTAAATTATATAATTATGTTTTTAAATTTAATATGTTAATTATTTTAATTATTATTCAATTTTTAAATTAAATTCTTAATTTTTTTTTTAATTTACAAAATTCAATTTTCCTTGCAAATCCATTGCAATTTTGCGAGGGATTCGCGAGGGAAAGTTGCCTTCGCAAATTTGCGAGGGAATTATCTCGTCGCAAATTTGCGACGGATTTGCGAGGGAAAGTTGCCTTTGCAAATTTGCGAGGGAATTATCTCGTCGCAAATTTGCGACGGATTTGCGAGGGAAAGTATCCGTTGCAAATTTGCGACGGATTTGCGAGGGAAAGTATCCGTTGCAAATTTGCAAGGGAGTATTTATCATCGCAAATTTGCGACGGGTTTGCGACGGATATTTGCCGTTGCAAATTTGCAAGGGAAAATGGTTCGTCGCAAATTTGCGACGGATTTGCGAGGGAAACTGTTTTGCGACGACTGATTTGCGACGGAAGTCGTGTCGTCGCAATTCCGTCGCAAAACGTGATTTGCGACGGATTTGCTATGGATTTGTCCATCGCAAATCCGTTGTTTTCTTGTAGTGGATATAGAATGAATATTCAAAAAATAAGCACATGGCTACAATTTAAATTTGTGGAATGAAAAAGCAAACTTGACTCTCTAAATTCAGGGTCATCGCTTTTTACTTGGTTCACCATCACTTTGGTTGATCCCGATTTCCCCCTACGGATGATAAAATTGTATATTAAATTCATCCATATTATATTAAATTTTATTTTGATTAACATTATTCATTAACCAAACACTTAATTACTATTGTTTTGATTAAACACTCAACCATATAGTCAATTTAACAAGTGGGGAAAGGGTAAATCCAAAGTAACCAAAGCTTACAAAATTTGTTGAAATGACAGTTTAGTCTCTTGAGCTTGATATTTAAGATTGAAACTTCTAAATCAATAAGAGAGTAGAAGAATCATACACGTTAGATACAAAATAATGAAATATCACAATTTCATAGTTGATACGGCAGCGTTTAATCCATCAATTGACGTGTATTTAATCCATCTAAAGAAAAGAGCCTCCAGAAAGGCAGAAGCAATCCATCAACTTGCTTCATGTTTCTTTAGCAATCAAAATTTTTAAGATGAGTTTGAATCTCGCATCGTCTTCAACCTCAAACCCTGTTTTCTTTTCAATCCGATTCTCTCATGGAAACAACTGAATTTCCCAAACCGACAGAATCCCTAAAAGAGCGAAATCCTTTTGCGTCAGGTCTTCGATTAACTTGGTTGGACCCAGACAATCGCCTTCTCGGCTCCCAAGTTTCGAGGAACTCGATACCACAAACATGATGCTCCGTCAGAGAATCGTCTTCATGGTTTCTCAGGTTTATTCCCAAATTTCTCCTTTTTACGAATTTTGATGCCAGAGCTTGTCTTTTCTGGAATTTTATGTATAGATAATCGGTTTGTTATATCCTAATGAAACTAAACGAGATTTACTCTAGAAGACAGTTATGTATAAATTATACTAATAGTGTTGTAGTTGTGGACGGATTAGCTACTTTAGAGACGAACGAAAAGCAATAAGAAACCAAAAAGGCAAATACTTTTTTCAAAGCACGTCTCTTGAAACACGGATAAGCTAAAAATCTGAAAGCATAGCGATTAACCGACATAAGTTGTGTTCTTTCCTCTTTGTCGTATTTACCAATTTCGGTTTGTTTTATCCCTTACAAACATTGTAGGAATCTGAGCGTATGTCAAGCTGCGTGCAAGGGCATCGTCTTGATTAGTTTCCATCCATTGAGTGAACATTGTCTTCGATAGTGCCATGCTAACATCTTCTGGATCTTCATTCTCATTGAAAACCACATGTTGTTGTCCATGTTTTCCAAGTTCAGTAACAATGCTTGTAGTTTCAAAAGTAGGAAGCGTCTCTCCATCTTCCGCTTTGATCTTCTCCTCATTTCCAACTTTGGTATTTTTACTTGATCTTCTCCAATAGCGTTCAAATTTGGTTCTTGTGCAGCCATCTCGTTGAATCTATGAAGAAAATAATTAAAAAATCAACACTTGCAAAAATATATAGATGTTAAGTTTGTAAGAAGGAATTAAGCAATTTAACGTACTTTGAACGTAGATAGAATTTGTGATGAGTAGACGAGCAATGATCAAGTGGCTATTTATATTTGTTTGCTTTTGTATATATATTAAATGTTTTTTTATTAGACTCGGAAGTAATCTCATGCCCTTAACTTAACGGGCCCAAACTAATCTCCCGAGCGGGCGTGAGGCCGCCCAGTTACACCCCAAGTGGCCAAGAGTTAGTTTGATAATTCCACACTCGGAGGGATTCGATCCCTGGCCTGGACCAACAGAGTCGAAACTCACCCCGAATAGGAACCACCCCACTACAACCTCTTGGTTATATATTAAATGTTTTAGATGAATATTGTCTCTTCGTTTTTGATAAATACATTTCAAATGTATGAATACTTTGAATTTAGACTTTATTCAATAGAGAATTTGAAGTAAACATCACGTTTTAGCAAGTGCAATATTAATGACTTACTGATCAAAATTTGAAGCATCAGTGAAGTCAAACTTGAAGCATTTGGAATTCTTTCTTTTTGTATCATTATTTTAATATATTGTTTAATATTTTAGTAAAAAAAAAATGATAAACAAAGATATTAAGCAAAGAAAATAGTGAAAACAACAAAATCCGAATAAGAGTAATATTTAATAACTCATATAAACATGTCATTTTTCCATTATGAATAATATAGTTTATCCTTGCTACCATGCTTGAAAGGCATGCTCAAAAATTGTTATCTCAATCACGCACTTTACCTGTTCGACGAAATGTCCGAACGAGAATGTTGTTCTGCGGAAGCAGTTGAGTGTCTTGTGTCTACATAGAATATTTTTTTTGTTTTTTTTATCGCTCTGATGTCTAAGGTTTTTTTTAAATATTTTTGGAATTTTTGAACAAAAGGGTTTTGGTGAACATAAATAGAAGATAATCGAGTATATAGTAGTTGTAATTAATAATTTAGAACACGTAGTATAACATGATATATTCAAATTTAAGCACGTAAATAGTTTGCTAGGAGTGTACTTTTGAAAAGTAATTAATGTTTTGTAAATTTATTGGCTTTTCATTTTTAATTTTTTTGGTGAGACCAACATGTGCGAACACAAAAATGTTGAGTTGATAATGCAAAGAGAATGCATTAATCATATAAACAACGAATATGAATTGTTTTAGAAGTTGAAGAATGTTGATAAAAACGTATACGAAAACGTATCCACAAATATTCAAATTTGTTATTTTTATAAAATTGTGTATTCCACATGCATGCAAACTCCTTATGAATTGATAATGAACCAATGTATATTACTTTTTATTTATTACTTTTTAATATTATCACATTTCTTCTCCGTTGTATACCTATCCAAATTAAATGTATCAATACAATTGTCATTTCCATTTGAATTTTTTGCTTATCCACTTAGACGTTTTTTTTAAGAAATGTATCCACTACATTAAGACATTGATTTATCGAATTAAATTCCATACATTAAATTTTATAAATAGAAATACAATATTATTGGTTGATTAAAGCTTATGTGGTTAATTATCCAAAAAAATTTGATGTGTATTAATGTTTTGTTTTGATTAGTTTTTCAAATTTAATAATTTTGCTGATGTGTCATCTCCTAAAAGCACAAAAATGCTGATGTGTCAAGCTATGGAGAGGCACAAGTGTTTTTATAGTATTGATTTGAGGTTTCTCAGTGGTGTACTTTGATAATCTAAATGCTTGTTTGTGATTTTGGCTATTTTAGGCATGTCTATGTGAGTTATGCATAAGAATTAAGCTAGAGATATGTATGTGAGCTTATACATCTAGAATTATTGTTTAGTGAGTGAAGCCAATCGAGAAAATATGATGAATCCTTCTAAAGCATGATTTAGATCTCGTGCTTATTGCTCTTTGAGAATTTCTAATAACGGTTCGAGTTAGGAGATAATGATTTTTAGCTAGTTAGACCACAAAAAGTGATTATTTAAATCTTAGATGCATACACTTTTCAGCATTTATATAGTCAATCATGTATACTATATATCTTATCAGAGATATGTAGTACGTAGTTATAAATTATTTCATATCATCTTTCATTTATTTCCAACTGCGGTCACGCTTATTCGTAAAATCTCAAATCATTTTTGTCTATCGAGCAAAATATCTAAACTGGGTACAAAGAAAGATTAGGACAAGGAGCTGATAAACAACCTCGACCTACACTATTCCTACCCAAAAAAAAAGTTTCGTCTTAATTCCTACAGCTTAACATGATTTAGTTTAGCTTTAAACTCCTACCACACCTCCATTTATAAGTTAATCAGTTTATCATACAATTACTTATATAATTTATAATGTTAGATATATATTTCATATTCGATATGATCCCATAACATTAAGGTAAGTGTCGTATAACTATGTATTTAGGTATAGTGGTTGAACTGTTCACTTTAAATATGATTTTTTGGTAGAGTTCGAGTTTTCTCAGTATGATTTTTTAATCATCTTTATCTATCCATAGATGTTTTAAGTGGCAAGAAAATCCGAAATTAGTTTGGGTTTCGGTGTAGAATTTTGCCGGTTAACAAAATAATAATAATGATAATAACTATGCATTTTTATATAATTTTATAAGATTTAGAACGGCATATTTGAATCGTTTTTCCAAAAAAAAAACACACACTCTGGTTCCGTTCCGTCAATTGTTTTTCTTAAAAAGATGCAAACTTTAAATAATTCATTTAAAATAAGCAGGACCATAATATATTTAATATTTTTATATGCGCGTGCATATGTTTTGCATAATACAATATTGTTTTGATGCGATGGTTAGATTAGTAAGAAATCAGAAGCGGACGTAGTACATTTGATAATCTAATTCATGTTAGTTAATGTTTAAACTATAATTAACGTGGATGAAAAGCAAAGAGGGAAGATATTAAAGGCGCAGAAAGATGAGGAATCCTAGGCTCAAGGGTTCTCAAAAGCCCTACGAAGTCTATTATCTCCTTACTCCACGCACGTTCCAACTATTATTATTTAGGCTTTTTGCCAGATTCCAAAATACAGTGTTATATATTCATCTCGATCATAGTATTATCAACTTCTGTCTTGGAATTTTTATACAATACTTCTAAAATGAAACAATCAAAAGACTTTAACTTCTTTTTTTGGCAAAAAAAGAAGTGTTAAGCGTTTGAATGACTCAACTTAACACATAGAAACTTACTTCGATTGATATGATCCATTTATTAGAGAAAAATATTAAGGGAGACTAAAATATATGGAGCATATTTTTCTTTTTATTAAATTCATTTACACGATGAACAAATTTTTTTAAGAAAACATTTCGTCATTTTTCTATATTTATTTTTATAATTATTGAATCTTTATTTTTAGTAATTTCTGTAAAGTATATCTTCTGGATACAGTTAGATTTCATTTGATATTATGCATCTTTTTTTTGGGTGGAACCCTTAGACCACCCACATTGGAGATACAAAATGTGTGTTTTCAGCTTTAAAAAAAAAAAAAAAATTGATTTTTTATTGTCGCGACGAATCACGTCGCGACACGTCATCACTTTTGGGAGAGACATTATGTCTTGGGGAAGACACAAGTATTCCGATATGGGTGGTCTTAGCCATAATTTTAATCAGTTTTTTTTATTTACGATTTGATAATTAGTGATATATAACTAATGTTTTACGGGAAATTTAACTTTTTGTGAATTGCAACCGCATAGTATATTACACCGAAGAAAAGGATCGATTAGCCTGTGTATATAATATTCTCTTTATGTCATTTTAACACTTTGTTTTTGTTTTACAAAGAGTATCACTTTATATTTTCAATACAATTTTTTTATTAAAAATTCAGTTTTAATCCTAGTGTTTTAATATATTATTTAGAAATAAATTTTTTTTTTGTATATTAATAAAGGATAAAATATAATTTTATTAGTGTTTTTAATATATGTGAAATGTGTCAAAATGACACTTTTTATTAAACTGAAACAGAAGGAGTAAGCTTTACCAACGAGATCCGAAGCAGTAATCTACGAACCATTGACTTATCATTCTACACAGTCAACGACACCTATAAATATGTAAATACTGTATGATTATGATGTTAATTTATTACCACTTTACTTTCTTAATCAATACTACTACAGTATAAGTTTATATATACATGCGGATATTGCACTGTTTTAAGTTTTAAGTTCTAACGCTAGTCTCTAACAATGTGTAATATTATAGTTTTTTTAGAAAAAAATTGTAAAATTATAGTTCATTTTTTTGGATATTTATATTTCATACTATTATACAGAACAGTTTTAATATTTGGTCATTTTTGTACTTTTTTAACTATCTTATTATATAAAGTTGAATGTTTCAAAATTGTTAATTCACCTGATTGTTATATGTGTTAAGTCAACCGATCAGACTCACCGACCCAACCACCCGACAGTTCAGGATCCGATCCGGTATACTAACCTGAGTCAGGTATAAGTCTATAAATACTCATTTTCCTCCAATGGGAAAGGGGTTCACACTTTTTTATAATTTTTGTGAGATCTGTGCGTAATACTTCTAAACAATTAACTTCCCTTCTTTCCGAGATTCCAAATCTCACTTCCGACCACTTTTCGGTCATCTTCACGGTTGTTCCTAAATCGTTGAGTTTTTTTCCACTCAAACTCTTGTTTTTTTTTCTCTTTCACAACAAAAAGCCAACCATTTAAAGCTCATTGCGGATCCATCATTTTTTAAGGACCCAACTGGCATCTTCGTTCACCCCATTTTCCGATCATTCTTTCCGTTCTCCGATTCACCACTCCGTGGTCTTTTTGTACGTTTTCTGACTTGGGAGTTAGAGAACCATCAAAAAATACCATTCATCGTGGTTTACGGGCCTTCACATATTTACTTGTTTTATAGAACACATATCTTCGAGAGAACGCAAAAATCTCCTAAACATGTATCATTTATAGTATATTTGTAAAATATTATTTAAAAAACATATTTAAAAATGAACTTTGTTTTATAAGTTATTACATGAAATGCTATTACAAATAAGAAAAGATAATTGAAATAGGAAATTATATAATTATCTTTTAAAATTATTGATGAGAATATATAAAATATTTATTTCCCATTAAATAGGTTATTTAGTATTTAGTTTCTTAATTATTATTATATTATTAAATAATAATCAATCCATACATATTCAAAGAAAATATATTCGAGATGTTGCAATATTTTTCACTATGATTATTATATTTTATTTGAATATATATCAAAACAAAAGTTTGAAAAAATATTTTACTAATTTTAAAAAGAGTTAGACACGAGAAAATAATTTTTTAAAGAGTTTGTGGACTTACCACAAAATCATAGTCATTAAGCAGTGCATATTAGAGTTATGTTTTCAAGATTATAAGTTTTTGCGGGTTAGCCCGAATAATATTTTAATTCATTGCAAAACGGGTTAAGTAGATATGTTAGTCCGAATGGACAATTTTATATATAATCATTAGTTAGAAATATTATAAAATTTATATAAATTTACTTTTTTATTAAATTTCAAAACAATTTTTTTTTAAAATTATCTCGTGCTATATAGCTAGCGCGGGTTGAATCCTAGTACGTAAGTATGTTAGAAGACGCATGATGTATAGGAAATAATGTACGTAACTTGAAATCGGAATTAAACATATCTATATAAAGTTATATTTCATCACTTCTCCTTCCGCCACCTAAGCGTCCACCTAAGCAATAACATATTAATTTTGTTTTAAAGAATTATCTTCAAATTCAATTACAATTAAAAAAAATAAAGTAACCACAATTCCTAAATTTGTTAATGTCAAATAATTAGAAACATATTTTATGTGTATTTAAAAAAAAACAATTGAACTATGACAAAAACTGAAATTAACATATGTTCAAATATCAATCGATAGAAAACACAAAACTAAATTTCAATATTAAACTATAACAAACACACAACGAAGATTCTTCATCTAATAAATTACACAAAATATAATCGATATAGAACCCAAAAAAATAGACATAAAAATAGATTAAAAATTGTTTACCATGTCCGCATGTAATATATATAAATGGATAGAAGGTGCTTTAACAAAAAGCTAAATTGGTCGAAGGTTTAAGGATACAGATTCAAATCATAAATTGAAAAAAAAACATAGTACAAACTAAAAAAATAAAAATAATTTAAAAGTATCCCAATGAAAATTTTCAATTTGTCTTCATAACTTGTTATTTTTTAGATTGTTTATTAAATATTCTTTTATATTTTATTTCTTTCACAGATTTTTTTTTTCCAATTTGCTAGTATATATACTTGCCACTTTATTTATCATCAAAATATTCCTATTGAACATACAGTTATATTCTACTTTTTTTTTTTTATCGATCTGAGAGTCATTCTATGTTTTTTTCTTACATTAGACAGATTTGTGATATTTTTGTCTGCTTAAATTTGAACATATCTATCGAATCGATAATCATTAATGTTTCCCTAGTTAGTAACAGGCGTAATTCTTAATTGTATGTTCGTACTTTATAATCTACTGTTTGAAGCCATATTATGAATTTGAAAGACAAATAAAAACAGTGTTTTTACAAAATAAATAAATATATTCGAAAAAAATAAGAAAACGTCTTTTTTTTTCTTCGAAAGAAGTGTCGTCGAAAAAGCAATGTGAAAATAACTGCGCATTGGGTACCTGTCTTATTCTGACAATATTTCTCCACAGTTATTTTTATATATTCACATCTGCTCCACAGTTAGTTTGAAAACATGTTTATTTCTGATGATCAACGCTAATTTTGTGTTAACTGCTAGTAGATATTATTAGTGTTTAGTATTGCTATTAAGAGTATCTCCGACTGCTATTAAAAAAAAAAATCAAAGCAGCCCTATTTAATATTAACCAGGATAAAGCCTTGGGATCAGATGGGATGACAAGTAGATTTTACCAAAGATTCTGGCAAGTCATAAATCAAGATATAGTCAAATTGGTTAAGGACTTCTTTGCGACAGGGCACTTTGACCCTAGACTTAACCAGACAAATATTTGCCTCATCCCTAAAAAGGAGAGACCAAGAGCAATTGCCGAGTTCATGCCGATTAGCTTGTGCAACGTGAGCTATAAAATTATTTCCAAACTCCTTTGCAAAAGACTGAAAAAAGCCCTACCAAATTTAATCTCGGAGACCCAATCGGCCTTTATGGTTAGGCGTTTGATAACTGATAACATTCTCCTCGCCCAGGAAAATTTCCATGCACTTCGTACGAACCCGAGCTGTAGATCAAACTTCATGGCCATAAAGACGGATACACTACAAGAAAACTGCCCTTTTACAACTAACAAAATCGTCGTAAATTGGTTGTAAAACATGGTTTACGACGGATTAGCGACGAATAACAATTCGTCGTAATATGATCGTCGTTAATCGGAAATCGTCGTAAATTGGTCGTAACATTAAGGAGGACTAAAAATCGTCGTAAAATCGTCGTATATTATTCGTCGTAAAATCGATGTAAATTTACATCGATTTTACGACGAATACATTACATCGATTTTACATCGAAACATTACATCGATTTTACATCGAATTATACAATTTTTTTTTCGACAATCCGTCGTCAATTCGTCGTAATAGGATGAAACATTACATCGATTTTACATCGAATTATACAGTTTTTGTTTTGACAATTCGTCGTAAATTCGTCGTAATAGGTAGCTGTAAATACGTTGGTAAATCGATGTAAAATATTCGATGTAAATTCATCGTAAATTATTGAACGATGTAAAATCGATGTAAATGTTGAGTCGATGTAAACTCGATGTAATACATATATATATAATATATTATTTCTTTTTTCAATTAAAATTAAAAAAAATAATTAATAAAATTATATTTATAAATTAAAATTTTATAAATCTATTCAAAATTTAAAATAAAATTTAAAATACAAAATAAAATTCTTAATATAAACTATTCGGGAGCCTTCGCGGATCTAACCGATTTAAAGAATCATGCCCCGGCGACTGCAAAATATCTTCGACAGTCAATCCCGCATACAACAACGGCGGTCGAGCACTTTCTTCTGGAGGCGGCGCTGGTTGGGAAAAAGAATCCGGAACAGCGGACGGTGTCGCAGAAGATGACGGGAGTTGCGAATTAGCACTCGGTCCCGTCTCGAGAAACTGCCGATAGTGTGTCTTACGTGGCGCCATATCTAAAAAAATATTTAAAAATAACTCAATTCCGATATAATATAATTCCATTCCTAACTAATAAGTCCAATCCTAACTAATAAAAATTACAATCCTAACTAACAATTCAAAATCCTCACAAACAATAATATAATTTAAAAAATCAAAAAATAATTTTTTTACTTTTTTCGTAGGTAGAGAGAGGTGAGAGCGTTTTAGAGAGAGAGTGAGTTTGTGTGAGATTGTGAGGGAGGAAAAAGCTGGTCACGTATATATAGATTTTGTGGTCGTCGTAAAATCATTGGTAATTTACGACGATTTTACGACGATTCCGTCGTAAAATCGTCGTAATAGTAAAAATCGAAAATTCAACCTATTGAAATTTTTCCCCCACGCGGTAAATTAAATATTTCGATGTCCAACGGAATTACGACGGATTCGTCGTAAAATCGTTGTAATTTTTACAACGAATTTACGACGAATCCGTCGTAAATTCGTTGTAAAAGATTAAATCTATACCCTAAACCGTAAATCGCAATACACATATCCTGGAAGTAAGAACGAAGTATATTTGTGCATCTAATACTTCTAACTTTTAACAACAGATTCAATAACGACGATTGAATCTATATCGTCACCGATTTCCTTATCTTACATAATAATGTATAGCATTCGTTCTTATAAGTATATATTCGTAACATGCATGACTTAAATAATGTAAATAATTTTGTAAAAACTTAAACTTGTTTATACTATGATTAGAACTTACGTAAAACAAGATATAATATTAAAAAAACTAAACATGTAAATCAAACCCTAAACCCTAAATTTTAAGTATTACAACGAAATTACGACGGATTCGTTGTAAAATCGTTGTAATTTTTACAACGAATTTACGACGAATCCGTTGTAAATTCGTTGTAAAAGATTAAATCTATACCCTAAACCGTAAATCGCAATACACATATCCTGGAAGTAAGAACGAAGTATATTTGTGCATCTAATACTTCTAATATTTAACAACAGATTCAATAACGACGATTGAATCTATATCGTCACCGATTTCCTTATCTTACATAATAATGTATAGCATTCGTTCTTATAAGTATATATTCGTAACATGCATGACTTAAATAATGTAAATGATTTTGTAAAAACTTAAACTTGTTTATACTATGATTAGAACTTACCTAAAACAAGATATATGATAAAAAAAACTAAACATGTAAATCAAACCCTAAACCCTAAATTTTAAGTATTACAACGAAATTACGACGGATTCGTTGTAAAATCGTTGTAATTTTTACAACGAATTTACGACGAATCCTTTTTACAACGAATTTACGACGAATCCGTTGTAAATTCGTTGTAAAAGATTAAATCTATACCCTAAACCGTAAATCGCAATACACATATCCTGGAAGTAAGAACGAAGTATATTTGTGCATCTAATACTTCTAATATTTAACAACATATTCAATAACGACGATTGAATCTATATCGTCACCAATTTCCTTATCTTACATAATAATGTATAGCATTCGTTCTTATAAGTATATATTCGTAACATGCATGACTTAAATAATGTAAATGATTTTGTAAAAACTTAAACTTGTTTATACTATGATTAGAACTTACGTAAAACAAGATATATGATAAAAAAAAACTAAACATGTAAATCAAACCCTAAACCCTAAATTTTAAGTATTACAACGAAATTACGACGGATTCGTTGTAAAATCGTTGTAATTTTTACAACGAATTTACGACGAATCCTTTTTACAACGAATTTACGACGAATCCGTCGTAAATTCGTTGTAATAGATTAAATCTATACCCTAAACCGTAAATCGCAATACACATATCCTGGAAGTAAGAACGAATTATATTTGTGCATCTAATACTTCTAATATTTAACAACAGATTCAATAACGACGATTGAATCTATATCGTCGTCGATTTCCTTATCTTACATAATAATGTATAGCGTTCGTTCTTATAAGTATATATTCGTAACATGGATGACTTAAATCATGTAAATGATTTTGTAAAAACTTTAACTTGTTTATACAATTATTAGAACTTACGTAAAACAAGATATAAGATAAAAAAATCAAACATGTAAATCAAACCCTATACCCTAAATTTTAAGTATTACAACGAAATTACGACGGATTCGTCGTAAATTCGTTGTAATTTTTACAACGAATTTACGACGAATCCATCGTAATTTCATTGTAATAGATTAAATCTATATCCTAAACCCTAAATCACAATACACATATCCTGGAAGTAAGAACGAAGTATATTTGTGCATCTAATACCTTTAATATTTAACAACAGATTCAACAACGATGATTATACGATGGATTATCATGTTTATACTATGATTAGAAGTTATGTAAAACATGATATACATTGATAAACCAAACATGTAAATTAAAACTAAATCGTCGTAAATTCGTCGTAGTTTTACGACGATGTTACGACGTAAATAGTGACATCGGTATCACGAAGATTTCACGTCGACTCTGAGAATTTGGTAAAACACGGTTTCTTATAGGTAACCTAATTATTTACATCAAATATTTTCGACGTAATTTCGTCATTACGACGATATTACGTCGTAATATCAACGTAATATGCAGAAGCCATATTCGTCGTAATATCGATGTAAAGTTACATCGATATTACGACGATTTATATTGTCGTCGTAATGTCGTCGTAAAATGGTTGTAATTTTACATCGAAATTACGACGACATATATTTACGACGATTTTACATCGAACACATATTTCGTCGTAATGTCGTCGTAATGTCGATGTAAAGTTACATCGATTTAAAACGGTCGTAAATTTTCGTTGGAAATTGACAGTTTTCTTGTAGTGATATGAGCAAAGCATACGACCGTGTGGAATGAAAATTCTTAGAAGCTCTTCTACTAAAATTGGGATTTGCGGAAAATGGGTTAAACTACTGATGTTCTGTATCTCCTCGGTCTCATATCAAGTTCTCATAAATGGGGAAGCGAAAGGAAGAATAAAACCCTCTAGAGGACTTCGGCAAGGAGACCCCTTATCCCCCTTCCTATTCATCTTATTCATTGAGGCACTTATCTCCCTCCTAAGGGGAGCGGAAGAAGAAAAACGCATTACAGGTTTGCGAGTTGCGAGAGCCAGCCCTCGGGTTTCCCACCTGTTGTTTGCTGATGATAGCTTTTTCTTTTGCAAGACGACTATCCGGCAAAGTGCCGAGATTTTTAAGATTATTGATACTTATGGCGTTGCTTCGGGACAACAACTAAACCTAGCTAAATCTTCCATAGTTTTCGGAGATAAAGTAGACCAGAGGTTGTGTCGAGGTATAAAGAGAGTAATAGGTATCACTAACGAAGGAGGTGTGGGAATGTACTTGGGATTACCCGAACAAATTTGTGGATCAAAAAAGAAAGTCTTCGTGTTTGTTCAAGATCGACTTAATAATCGTGTCAATTATTGGTCGGCACAACTCCTTTCTAAAGGCGGGAAAGAGGTCCAAATCAAATATGTAGCACAAGCAATTCCGACATATGTCATGTCATGCTTCCAACTCCCTCAATGCATAACCGACAAATTGAGAAGTGCTATCTCAAACTTTTGGTGGAGCTCCAAACAAAATAGCAGAGGAATACATTGGATAGCATGGGACAAGATTTGTGTTCCCCAGGAATTGGGAGGGTTGGGATTTCGAGACCTTCAAGATTTCAACCTTGCTCTGCTAGCAAAGCAATTGTGGCACCTAATTCAGAATCCTTCATCTCTACTTGCGCGGGTATTTAGAGGTTGATATTATAGACAATCTAACCGTTTGTAAACCGGAAGGCTCGCTCCCCATCCTACAGATGGCGTAGTATTATGGCTGCAAAGCCTCTCCTTAAACTTGGATTAAGAAAGACTATAGGGTCGGGGTTCAACACAAAGGTTTGGAGTGAACCCTGGATCCCAGATATTCTGGCTCGGCCCGCGAGAGCATCCGCACAAGTCCGGTATAGGAATCCTCAACTTCGTGTCCATACTTTCATTAGGCAAGATACGAGAGAGTGGAATATACCTCTTCTGCGAGACCATTTCCAACCCGAGGATATCCCTCTTATCCTAGGGTTGAGACCTAGTCGACATTCTACCCACGATGGGTACGCATGGAGCCATACTAAGTCGGGCTGTTATACAGTAAAATCCGGCTATGATCTGAAAAGGAAGACAAATATTCTTCGTGAATCCAATGAAGTGAGAGAACCAAGCATTACGTGCCTTTAGAGCCATGTGTGGAAGGTCCGGACGACCGGAAAGCTAAAACATTTTATGTGGCAGGCCTTGTCTGGATGTGTGGCAACGTGTGAGCGTCTTACCTATAGGCACATGGGCACCAGTAGAAGTTGCCCTAGGTGTGGTGCTCCTGAGGAAACGATCAACCATCTTCTTTTTGAATGCCCTCCAGCTTTACAAGTTTGGGCTATTTCGGACTATCCGTCCCTTCCGGGTTTCTTCCCGAGTACATCTATTTTCCGAAATATGGATTTCCTATTTTGGCGAACTAAAGAAGTAGGTCTTACTGACCCTCAAAAAGACATATATCCTTGGATCATATAGTACATATGGAAAGCAAGGAATGACAAAGTGTTCAACGGGAAAGAAATTTATCCGGAGGATACACTCCAACTAGCTATTGTGGAAGCGGAAAGTTGGAGGATCGCAAACCAACAGGAATGCGAAGAAGAGCTAGAAGGCCTACCAGGACAAGATGAATCGAGAGTCTCCCCTTTGGCCCCTCGAACCCCAACATGTCAGATCGATGCTTCATGGATTGATCATGGCCTTGTTAGTGGTATAGGGTGGACTCATAGGGATCACATGGGACGAGAGATCTTCGGATTGCAAGGATGCCGCAGAAGCCTCTCGGCATTACATGCTGAGATGGATTGACTCCTTTGGGCTATGCTATGTCTAAAGGAAAAACATATATCATCGATGTTTTTTGAAACAGACTGTTCAGATTTGGTGAAGATGATCGAGAACCCGATAGACTGGCCGGCGTTTATTTCGGAACTAGACTCCTTTCATGTTTTTAGAGCGTCATTTATCAACTTAAACTTATCATTTATTCAACGAGTATTGAATGTTCGTGCCGATTCTCTTGCAAAAAGAGCTCGAGCACGAGGTTTTTTATTTTCCCATGTAAGTCAGACGGAGCCGGTAAGGGATAATAGCCTTCTCGGCCAAACTTGATTTAATAAAATAGGTAGTTAACAAAAACAAAAAAGTATCTCCAACCTAATCCTTAAATCCTCGAATTTGAGGTTTTTTGTACTTCAACTCAACTTTCAAATCCTCAAATTTTGAGGTTTTGAATGGTGAAACCTTAAATTTGAGAATCCACTGTTCAGACCCTTAAAACACTATTTGCTTTACTTTTTAGCTTCTACAATTATATGTTTTTGTTTTTCATTTTAGTCTATATAATTAGATATCTTTTAAATATAAAAATATATCTTTATAAATTTAATTATCACATATAAAAATCAAATAAATACATGAAATTAAAAATTAAAATTACCAATATATAAAAAATACTACATAACATTTATATAATTAAACATGATAAAAATACATCAACACAAGAAATTAAAACTACATAAAGACATAAATTTTTTTTTTGACATCAAACATACTAATAAGCATCCAAAGACGCAGCACGCCGGAGTCGAACCCGGGTGGTAACACAGAGACCGCCTAAGCACAAACCGCTAGGCTACATGTCCTGGTTACATAAAGACATAAATATTACACAAAATAAATCGTATTACAATACTAATAATCATGTAAATTTGATCCCAAATCTCCAAGATCACCAAAGAACTGTCAATAAATGAAAATGTTCGATTTCAACAATTTTTAACTGGTAATCTACATATAAAAAATAAAGAAGCTCATTTTTTTGTCATCATTTTGGGCCACAACATGCCGGCCCAATAACCAAATACCCCCACACATAGAGGGTAGGTGGAGTCGAACTCGACACCGGTAAAATGGCAGCAGAGTTGTGGCAACCACTGACCCACTTGCTCTTTCTTAAAAAGAAGCTCATTTATCACTTGGAAATCCTATTATTTATCTGTAATTTTCTATTATTGTGTAACTTTTTTTTAATTAAATTTTTGTAATTTTTTGTGTTTTATATTTATTATGAAAGTTTTATCATCATAATTAATAATTGTGAATATTGAGAACTATAATACAAAATACAAATTTTTTTAAAAAAAAAATTAAAGTTTTACCATTGGAACAATGCATCCTCAAACCCTCATTTTAAGAATTTGCCACCTTTAAAATAAGGATATGGAGATGATCTAATGTGAACTAGATGTTGATAATCCGGTTGAATTAGCTCGATCGATTGGAAGAATTATAGATGGCAAGTTGGCAACTATAGTGATCTAAGATTCAATTCGAGATCAGTGTTGCGACATTGGAGCAACTAAGCAAGCCTTAAGAGATTAGTATAGATAGACTGGGTAAGATTCTTCTACTCACTCACTACTATTCGAAATATGATGGGCAAATTGACTCTGGTCAATGTGTCATGATATGGAAGTAAATTATTGGTCAATATTAATGGCTAAGCAAGTACATGAATTTTTTAAAAAAAACATAGATCCAAAAAAACTCAAATTTGATTTATAATTTTTTTTTAAAAAATTCAGGTAAATCTAATTTTTGAATTTAAACATTTTGATATGGAATAGTGTTATATCTCTTGAGGTAGGCGAAGGAAAATATCAAATACGAAAGGTTACAGAATTTTTTTTTTTTTTTTTTGAAGCATATGCTATGGGCCCCACCATGTTTTTCAACTTGATCATCTCTTAACGCTATTCACCAGAAAAACAAAAATTACACCAAACCCCAGAAATTATTTAAAAACAAAAGAAAAAAACTTCTACTTTCTCCTCTTTCTCTCTTTCTCTCTGGATCTTCTTCAAGCTAAAAGTCCATTAGGGTTTATCTGAGCTCCAATTTCATCCGATTTTAGAGTTTCTCTCAGCTACATTAGCTCTTTTCTTGGTAAAGTAAACCCTCTTCGCTATTTTTGTTTTCTTTTACCTTTTTTCTCGCGTACGCCTTCATTTGCACTTTTTTTATTTCTTCTGTAACTCTCTTTGATTGCCTTTTTCATGAGATTTGGGGACCGTATTCAGGAGTTTTTTTGGTGGGTTTCTCTGAAGATTGTTCCTTTTTTTTCTCTGACCTTTCGTTTTCTATATGTGGTGGTCTCTCTCTGGGCTTTGCTCAGTTTTTTCAATTCGTAATTAGGTTTATTCTAGTTTTCTGGGTTTGTTTCTCTTTGTTTTCACTCTCCATGATTTGACATTTGAGTTTTGTTTAAAAAAGAAACTGTTGGACTAAATCGAATCCTCACTCCTGCTTCAGCTACTATTCTTTGTTTATCAGTAAATTTAAGTCCATGAGATCTGAAACTCAAGGACAATCTTCGATTCGTTCTTGTTTTGGTTGTCAGATCTCTTACCTCACTCAATTTTTGTTGTTTTTCTTTCTCCTATTATAACGCGGTTTGATTTTGGTGAACTATAACGACGTTTCTTAAAACTTTGGGTTCCTGTAAATTTCGATTTCTTCTAATCCGAGTAAATGATTGGTCCATCGCTGTTGTTTCTGTTCTCATTACTCTCAACTTATTATTTCTCTATCTGTACTTGTGTAGGGTTCATGATTGAGTCTGCAAACTATAATGACCTAAGCTATTAATTTGCATTTGTAGATCTGTTGCTTCAACTTTAATTTCGCCACTTAGTTTTTTTTATTTCTTATCATTCCATTACACATTGTTCTTCATTTGAAGTTACTCTTTAATTGAAACTGTTCTTTTTTTCTGATGATTCTTTTTCAGGTAGCTGTGATTGTTGCAGGATCTTGTATTCAGAAGTTTAGAAACATATCAATGAAGATGAATAACGCGGCGCTGCTTTGATTTTTCTGTAGATACTGTTAAAAAAGCTGTTGCTATGGGATCGTTTGCAGGTTCCTGCGAAATTGTTGAAGAGAAAGATGAAGTAAGATTGGCAAAACATTCAGGGAGATATGGTAAATCGGTTTTGGGATCATCAAGCAACGATTTGGAGCGGAAGCAGCGAGAGTATCATGGTTCTCTTGAGTATGACATTGATAAGCTTTTTCAGTCTATACCTGTGAAACCATCGACGAGGCTAATGAGTTCTTCTTTCCATAATTTTGAGACGAGTGCGAGTGCCGGTCCAAGCAGGACTACGAGCCCTTCAAAGAGATTCGCCATGAAAAAACCGGGGACACCTCAATCGCCTAGAGTTTTTGGCATCTCTGATTCAGTTTCCTTGAAGCAAGCTCTGAGGGATCGTTGCATTTCCAAGGCGTCGGAAATGGCTGCTCAGAAACGGTTGTCGAAATCCGCAGCTGCGTCTCCGAGGGTCTCAGAAGCAGACAGGATAAAGAGTTTGTATAACCAAGTTTCGAAAGAATCTACTAGCAGGTGTGGGCTTGTTCCTTTGGACAAGGGTAAAGGAAGCTTGGTTGAGACATCTTTGATGCCGGTAAACGATAAACCAAGCACTTCAAGGAGCGTGCTTCAGGGGTTTGAAGTGCCTTCTTACCCCATTTCTGAGCCATCTCAAGTTGGAACCAATTTGGGATTACAAAGAGTGGGAAATCAAATGCGGGAGATTAAGCTGTTGCATAAATCCAACAAATCTGGGTCTTGTCTTAGTTCTGGCAGTGGAAATTATGAGATAGATTTAGATGAAAATGTTGCCTCTCCTTCCGCTCATGCTTTTGTTGAAGATGATGTGATAGAAATAGACAAACATGTCACCTCACTTCCTTCTGATTCTAGCAAGAAAGATAATGCGACGGAGCTTGAAAAGAAAATTCTCTCATCCACTCTGGATTTGGAACAGAAGGGGAAGTTGGATAACGCACCTAGCTCAGGAACAGAGAAGAGCAAAACGATACGTAAGGTAACAAGAATGATTCCACGTCCCAAACAGCAGCCGAAAAAGAAGATTTTGCTTAAGAAGAAGTTAAAAATTGGGATCGTTTCTGTAGCTAACACTACAAAAAAGGATGAAGAAACCGTTATTTCCTTAGATTCTAGTGCAAATAAACTTCTCTGCCATAGATGTCACTGTTCTTTAAAGAGCACCAGCATAGATAACCAACCGCCCTCATATACTACTACTAGTCATAATCCTGAAATTTGCTCAGACAGTTTGAGGTCTATTTCAAATTCTGTTGGTAAAGAAACTCATCATGAAGCCGATGAGAACTCCTCTGGTTCTTGTAATGTTAGTCAAAGCTCTGAAGCTGAGATTGTCGTCATGAAACTAGATGTTTCCTCGAGCAATGACAGTGGAAATGGCGCAAGGGATGAAAAGGAAACAGAGATTCCAACTTCTAGTGAGAAATTTGAGTTCTCCTTGAGTTCAAAAGATAGTCTTGGGGATTATAGCAGGAGCACAAGCATGAGTGAGGAGAGCAATCTGAGCAGGTTTAGCTGTGGGAACAAGCCTCACATGTCGATGGATGTGAGATGGGAAGCGATTAAGCATGTGAAGTTGCAATACGGCTCTCTGGGTTTACGACACTTCAACCTTTTGAAGAAACTTGGTTGTGGAGATATAGGAACAGTCTATCTCGCTGAGCTGATTGGTACAAACTGTTTGTTTGCCATAAAGGTCATGGACAACGAGTTCTTGGCAAGAAGGAAAAAGAGTCCAAGGGCACAAGCGGAACGGGAAATACTTAAACTGTTGGACCATCCTTTTCTTCCTACATTATACTCGCAATTTACTTCAGATAATCTGTCTTGTCTAGTCATGGAGTATTGTCCCGGGGGAGATCTTCATGTCCTCCGACAGAAGCAGCTAGGCCGGTGTTTCCCTGAACCTGCAGCAAGGTAAAGAGTTACCTTTTTACATTGCGCGTGTAGATCATTAATTTGCTAAAATTGATGTTAAAAATTTGTTTTCAGGTTCTACGTTGCGGAAATTCTCCTTGCATTGGAGTACTTACACATGCTTGGTGTTATATACCGAGATCTGAAACCGGAAAACATTCTAGTCCGTGAAGATGGACACATTATGCTTACGGATTTCGACCTCTCACTTCGATGTGCAGTGAATCCGACTCTTCTCAGGTCAACTTCTCCTCCCGGTAAAGATCCTGCAAGGATGTCGGATCCATACAACACATCCAACTGCATACAACCATTCTGTATCATCGAACCATCTTGCCAAGTTTCGTGTTTCAGCCCGAGGCTCTCCTCAAACCAACAACAAGGTAGAAAACCGAAAAGGACTGATCAGCTTTCGAAAACCCAACAACATTTGAAGAGATCATTGCCTCAGCTCGTGGCTGAACCAACCGAAGCAAGATCCAATTCCTTTGTGGGAACACACGAGTACTTAGCTCCCGAGATCATCAAAGGAGAAGGACACGGCGCTGCAGTTGACTGGTGGACTTTCGGGGTTCTCCTTTACGAGCTTTTATACGGGAAAACACCTTTCAAAGGTTACAACAACGACGAGACTTTAGCCAATGTTGTGTTACAGAACCTCAAGTTTCCGGATAGCCCGCTCGTGAGCTTCCAGGCAAAGGATTTGATCAGAGGGCTTCTGGTTAAGGAACCAGAGAACCGGCTCGGGTCAGAAAAAGGATCTGCAGAGATCAAAAGACATCCTTTCTTTGAAGGATTGAATTGGGCTCTAATCCGGTGCGCAATCCCGCCTGAGCTGCCGGATTTCTATGAGTTTGGCGGTGGACAGGAGGCGGCGGGTTCACCTGGAGGCAATGATAATAGGTATCTTGAATGCAAAGCCATAGGCGATCATCTTGAGTTCGAGTTGTTTTAAGTTAAGGGTCTTTAATCAAGACAGATAAAATGTTCTGGTATAAGCGTTCAGAGCAAAATGTTGTAATTTATGTTGTCTAATTTCTCATGTCTAATATGTAAATTTTAGCCTCTTCTGAGACATAATCTCATATATTCACCAAGTTAGAGCACCCACATTGCACATAATTGTGGGTGTCTTCCCATTAAAAAAAATATATTTTTTTTTTTTTTGGCTTTTTCCTGAGACACATGTCTTGTTGGAGACATGTGTCTTCCACTCTCGCGCTGACGTGGTGCGAGGGTATTGGTTCTTTTTTTTTTTCATTACTTAATTAAAATAATAAAAAATAATAAAAATAAAAATTTGAGACACACATTTTTGTGTTTCTAATGCAGATGGTCTTAGTCCCCAAAAGAAACTCAATATTTCAAATATTGCCGTTATTTTGTAGTAGATGATTGTATTTGAAATTAGCCGATTAAACAAAATTGGCGATGATTGTACATCTTTTTACGTCTAAACGATCATTTTGTCATAGGCAGTAATGAGCCATTTATATATTGAAACTTGTTTTCTTCCTCAACAAAGATTGCAACTTGCAAACATTTAAAAAAGAAAAGCCCAAAAAGACATATTGATCATCAGATTGGCTCCACTTAAATTACGAAATTGAGTTTTATTTCTGCTTTCTAACTTTTCCTTTTGGCGGGATTGCTTGCTTTGATTTTGGAATGGTGTAAAAGCAAAGCAATTTCGTTTCAGAAGATTGAATTGAAGCAAAAGCAAAAGACACTCAAAAAGTACATAAATAGATATTGGGAGAGACATAAGAGAGACTTGTTGTATGGAATAACAACAAGAAAGACAAAAAAAAAAAAAAACATGAGTAGCAAGAACTCAGGAGCTGCTCCTGCTACAGCTTCTGCAGTCAACACTAACAGTAAGCTTCCAATGGAGGAAAACGAAGAAGAAGAGATATGGAAAGTGGCGGTGTCGAGGTTTCAAGCCCGAGAAGAAGAGATCGAGAGAAAGAAGATGACTGTTAAGGAAAAAGTTCAACAGCGACTCGGTTTTGCAGAGGAAGCTACAAGATGCTTGACTCAAACATTGGAAGTAAGTGTAAAAGCCATTTTGTTTAACATATTGTGATTGAATTTCAAAAAAGGCAAAAAAAAAGTTGATAATGTTCTTATTAAAACAGGAGCTAGAGATTATGGGAGATCCAATGAGAAAAGAAGTTGGAATGGTGAGGAAGAAAATCGACATAGCGAATCGAGATATCAAATCTTTGGCTCAAAGCTGTCAGAAGAAGGTTGTTGTTCACATTTTTCGTTCTTCGAATATTTTTTTTTTTTAAACTTTGTAGCTCTGTTTAACAGAAGAGAATAATCTGGACAGGAGAAGGAATACAAAGATACATTGGAGGCTTTCAACGAAAAGAACAAAGAGAAAACTCACCTTGTTTCCATGTTAATGGAGGTATTTGGTCTAAATCATATTCAATGATTTAAGCTTTGTAGATTCCTACAGCAGATCTAATGTGTGTTGATGACTTTTCTTTGGCAGCTACTGGCTGAAAGTGAAAGATTAAGGATGAAGAAACTGGAGGAAATCAACAAGACTGTTGGAACCTTGCAATGAGGATTTTACCTTAAAAGAGTCCTAAATTTGTTTGAGGTTCTTAATATTCAATTCTATTCAAGTCCTCTACTAAAAAGTGAGCTACGATGTAACACGATGCACGATAAACGAATGATTTGCCTAAAAAGATACGATCACGGCCAAAAACAAAGTTCCTAAGAGATACAACTATGTTTGATACAATAACTTCATAACAAATCAAACATCAATATACTCATATATCCAAAACTAGCTCTTATAGCTAATTAGAGGAGATTGTTAAATATCGAATCAAACTTGTTATTACCCGTTTTTCTTTTACTCTGATGGCTCAGTGTTTACATACTTGTTTGCGTAATCTAAGTACTCCTGCAAGTAACAATCAAACATAAAAGATGTTTCCAAGAAAGAAATGAGGAAACAGAAGAAAGATTTCATCAGTCTCTAACAAATGCAGAAATTAGTAACCGTACCTGAAGTATAACTACCGCGGCAAACTTGTCCGACATTGTCTTCTCTTGAACTGGATGCAGATTCAAGGGCTTCAACATCAGTTCAACGGTCTGTGGACAGTATTACATGACATCCAATGGCTTTAAACTTCTATTTACTATGACTTGAAGGATTTTTAAATCTGAACAAACTATACCTTTGATGATAACCGCTCATCCCAATATGTGTACTTCACATCCTTGAGTTTTTCGGTTTTACGAAGTTCCTCAATGAAAAGATTCACAGTGACAACCTGTTCCAAGTTGAAAAATATCCTTTCTATGGTTATAAGTGCTATGAAGAGGAAAAGTACTTCACAGTTCAGTGGGGAAAAGAAACTTACGTCCTCTACATTGTTCAGTTTGCCAAATGGATAACCAACGACTAAGCCCGACACAGAAAATGCTTTGACCTGCATGAGTAAAGGCAAAATGATTGGTGTACTCGAACAGAGTTCATAAGTCTACTTGTTGATAGATTACCTACAATGCCGAGGACTAGTGTTGAATATAACTTAATACAGAGATACTAAACACCTAAAAGAATAAACCTTGATCCTTTGATCGCTTACCAGGTTCTGGAAATCTGTAGCCATCAAGTCAATGTTTGTTTTCTTCCTAAGCAGAAGTAGAAGATTTCAATTTTGGCTAATATAACGCAAAAATGTTGAAGATAACATATAAACTAATGTTGTAATATATGAATGAGCAATTTGAATCTGAAAGAGAGAGTCTGAATCATGTGTACCTCAATGGAGTTGCAATCATATTTGAAGGATCTGAAATAGCTAATCCAACATACTTATCACCAACATCTAACCCAAGAAACCGCCCATGGAGTGACACTTTTGTCTTCAACGCATCGCCCAATAATCTCAATGGCTTCACATACTTCATTTCCTGGACAAATATAAGTGGAATCAAACTTCCAATTCACTAGAACAAATTTGAGACTAAAAAAAAATCAAATATAAAGTGCAGAAATTTGAGGATTGTTTGTACCAAAAACCTTCAATTGAAACAAGTGTTTGAAAAGGAACTTCTGACGTACTTAAAAGGCGAAAACTTTCAGGCACGAAATCTGGCGAGAGGAAGCGACGAAATGGCCACTGGGAAGGTCGAGCAAGATGATGGAAGGGTTTAGAGGATGTACCGGAAAAGGTTTATTCCGGTTCGTTTCGGTTTAGTTCGAACGTGAAGGCAGCAAATTCCTCGACGGATCGCAATGAACTTCCCCAAGTGATTTAACAGAAGGGTTATCGAACCAGAAAGTCCGATTCGATTGAACCAGAAATTTATTTGGTTTAAGTGATTTTCCGAAATTGATTTGGTTTAATTGTTATATGTTTTCCTTCAGATTTTAGTATGAAATATTCTTGTTTGGATCACTTTACATTCTGTAATAGTCAATGTAGTGTTTCCTTACTAGCTAAAGAATAGACTTCAACAAGTCCAATGACTCCTAAATGCTAAATCATTCACTTCAATCTTGTCTATAACCATAAGTTAAAGAGAAATTATAAAGATCCAACAAGCAGCTTTGAATGCATAAAATCACTCATTGAGCTTACTTGAAAGATGATCATAGTATAGGTTGATTGCAAAACAAAGTCTCAAACTTTAGACATAAATGTTTCTGCATAGGGAAGAAAGGAAACAATTCCAAAAGCAGGCATTGTGGCCTAACAACATCACCACAACAAAACAAAAAACAGTTCAAAGAAAAACATGGTGCAGATTCAAAGGACTTGATTTAGTTTTTGAACACTTTCTTCAATGAAAGACTTGAGTTGATATTCCCATCTGATGAAGAACACTAGAGGTAGACGAGGCTGACCTCAAGGCTTCAGCCAATGGTCCACCCATATTGTGGTGGTTGCCTCCACTGCTCCACCAATTCATGTTCTGTTGTTGCTCCCTCTCATTGCTGTTTCTCAGGTTTTCTTCTTCTTCTTCTTCACTGCCTGTGGAAAGTTTTAGAGAAACATCCGAGGGAGCGTTACCGGGCATGGAGATCGAAAGATGACAAGTCGATGGACTTGAGGTAGAGTCGGATGATCGTGGCCAATCGTCAAAGAAATGCCTCAGGATGTGACCATCGTCTGATCTTCCATTGCTGAATCCACTGTGAGCTTCATATGGCCTCTTGTTGTTGCTGCTTTCTTGTTTCATCTCTGAAGAACAACTGAAATTCACATCTTTTATGATCAGAAACAAAACATGAACATTAATTGTCAAAAAAAGGAGATTTAAACAGGAAAGTTTCAAACTTTTTATCTATTTAAGTAGAGATTGAAGACTGATAAGTGATAAACTCAATAACCAAGTCCTACTGATTGTACACAGTTTTCCACTATCAAAGAGACTCGGTTAGAGAATCAAATAAATCAGACAATTTAAGCTGTGTTTTTTGTTTTCTCTCAAATGTGTATTTAAGGGGAAGTGGTTGCAGAATCTGAGAGCTTTTTTTTCTTCCTCTATGCAGGTTTGGTCAGCTTTCACTGAGGTCCTACCATCTCATTATTTCAAATACAGCTCTCTCTCTCTCTCTCTCTCTCTCTCTCTCTCTCTCTCTCTCTCTCTCTCTCTCTCTCTCTCTCTCTCTTTCTATTTCTATGATTGAAAAGTCTCACCCAACTAGTAAAAAAATTAGATTCTATCAAATCCAACTGTTATCATTATCTCTCAACAAAAGAAGGAAATAAGAATATGTTTTTTTCACAAAATGATGATAAGTCTCTCTGTCGCCCTATTGCCAACATTACCGCTTTCCTCACAGCATTACTTCACAGTGGAATAACTATTCCCAAATCCCAAACAACAAGATTTCAACACATGTATCAAAAGCTTTGTAATTAGGCTTCTGTTATTATGCAAAACACTTGTCTCAAGTCTCAAGAAACTTAACCAAGGCTAATTAATAATGACGTCAATTAAACAGAGTGTTTGTGTTTTTTTTTCTGTACCTTTGATGACTATTAAGGTGGAGATGTTGAGATGACGAATGTGAAGGACCAGAGGAGAAGAACAGATTGTTTGGTCCATGACCAATCTCTTGGCGTAAGGCAAAAGAAGTTGCGGTGGTTGTGGCGGCGTTTGTGGCGGTTTCCACAGGCTTTCTTGAACGGTTTCGACCACGGTGGATGTGGCGGTCGCAATACTTGTGACCGCCTACAACATCCCTCGAACATCTCCATTTCTTCCCGTCTGTTCTCTTGCACCTCCCTGGCTCAGGATCCATTGCCCCTCTTCCCCAATACCCTGTTTTTTTTGTTGTTGTTATGTTCATTAGTAACAACAACCAACAAAGATCTCACTCAAGACATTGATTAAGTGTGTTTCTAAACCCAACTTGTCTTGTTCTCTGTTGCTCATAGATCTTCTAGAAAGAGGACAAGATTGCAAAGTAGCCTTGTATAGATAAATGTATTTACTTTATTGTTTGGTAATTCTATGAATTAGAGTTTCTAGATCTTGGAAACATAACTCTAACATCAAAAACAAAAAGCATATGCATTCCTGATAAGAAAGATTCTTTCAAAGAGATTACAAGTATAAACAAGAGAGAGAGAGAGACTGACAAGAAGGCTGGTGATGAGGTAAGTTATGTTGAAGAGGATGGTGAAGGAAGTTCAAAGGGGATTGATGGAAGAGACTTTTCTTGATGGGTAAGAGGAGCTCTTGAGGAACTGAAGCACCAGCCAACATGTATCTGTAGATCAGTGCTTGAAGCTCAAGTTCTTGCCACTGTGCCCAGCTAAAGAAGTTTCCCATCTCTACAAGTTTCACATACAAAAGACAGACAAGACCCAGATTAAAAAAATAAAAAAATCAGCAATAACTTCAACATTTGAGTGAAAAAAGTGTTGCCCTTTTCAAAAGACAGGAAACACTTACTGAGAAACCTGGAAGAGGAAGAGGAAGAGTCAGGAGAGAAGCATGAGAATGAGGAAGAAGAAGTGGATTCAGGGACAAAGAGAGGAAGAGCAGCAGCAGAAGTTGCAGTTTGGGATTGAATCTGATCAAAGAAAAAGTTTGATATCTTAGTTGCAGAACCTTGTTCTTCTGACTCATTCTGCTGCTGACTTCTCCATTGTTTCAGTTGCAAGTCCATGGAACAAAGAGAGGGAAAGAAAGAAAGAGAGAGAGAGAAATGTGTTGGTTGCTTTTGGGATAGTTTTTTCCCCACTTCTTTTGTTATCAGAGAGTCTGGCTTAATAAGCAAAGACAACCACAACAAAAGTCTTATTTGTTTGGCTTCTGATGTAAATACCCCAAGGAAAAAAAAAAGAGAGTTATTTCTGGAGAGAGCTAGAAAGAGCTATAGAGAGAGAGAGAAAAGTGTTTATTACTCCCTCAGTTTCTTTTTATAAGTAGTTTTAGAGATTTTGTTTTGTTTCATAATATAAGTTGTTTTCATGTTTCTATGTAACTTTTACCTTTATCAATACTGTGTGGCCAATAATATTATGCAGTTTTTTATGATTGGCTGGATTATTTTTAATTTATATATTAAATGATATTTTTTTGTAAAAGATGAGTTTCTTAAGTTTTGTGCGTTTAGCCAAAACTACTTATAAAAAGAAACCGAGGGAATATGAGACAAAATTAGAGTAATTTTTATATAATATCTGATAGGTTTAAAAATGGTTTCTTTATCTAATATAAAATTATGTAAGTCAGAAAAACCCAGAAAGAAAGCACTGCAAGATGCAGATAGTAACCTGCAGTGTTTATGTCTCACTGCCTTGGAAATATCACTTCCTTTTATATCTCATTTTAATAGTAAATTACTACATAAGTAGCTTAAAGAGAAAAGCGAAGCCTATTAAGATATTGTAATTAAGGATTCATTCAATGTGATTGTAAAAGTAACCTTCAGTTTCTGTGTTACAGATGTCATTTGTTTCAGAGATTGTGTTACAAATGTATTAAATCCTGAACATAATCACTTTGGATCTGACTAACTTCACAGTCAACTGATGTACACTATATGATGTTGTAGATTGCATTTGTAGAAAGCTGCAATATATATGAGGATCTCTGGATCTATAAAATTAGATGTGAGCTGACTAACTATGATTTTCTTTTTACAAGAAACTACTTAATATATAACTATCTTACCATTTTTACGATATAAACTCTTTAACAAAAAAAATGGTAGTGAAGTAAACTTTTAGACTACATATTTTGGTCTTAACTATTCTTGTTTTTGGCTAATAAATTATTTAGTTATTTATAATTTGTAACCGTCGATATTATTATCATTTATTACATTATTTTATTAAAATATAATAAATTGTAACGTATGTAAGTTTTGAAGTTGTGATTTATCTTATCTTAATAACTTGGTTAGCACCAAATCTGTGGTGGGATGTTGATGGTTGGTTTGATACACTTTCAAAAAATTTGGATTTTTTCTTGGGTCCGAATCCGTGATTAGAAAGAACGATTTGCGTTTTAAAACAATATTAGGATTTAACCCTCGTTAATTATAGCGCGGAGTAATTTAAAAAAAAAATATATATTTTGAAATTTAAAAAATTGATTTTATCTGAAATTTACAATATATCTAATTAATGATTATAGATAAAATTATCAATTTATAATAATTTGTCTATTTAACCCGTTTTACAATGAACTAAAATATTATTCGGGTTAACCCGCAAAAACTTATAATCTTGAAAACATAAATATAATATACACCGTTAAATGACTCTAGTTTTTTTGTTAGTTTACGAACTCTTAAAAAAATAGTTTTTTTGGTTAGTCTACGAACTCTTAAAGAATAGTTTTCTTGTATATAACTTTTTATAAAATTAGTACAATATTTTTCAACTTTTGTTTTGATATATATACAAATAAAATATAATAAATTATAGTGAAAAATATAACAAGATTTTGAATAGATTTTTTTTTCTTGAATATATATGAATTGATTATTATTTTAAAATATATAGTATTAAAAATAATTAAGAAATTAAATATGTAAAATATTTAATTTCCATATTCTAATCAATAATTTTAAAAGACTATTATATCATTTTCTATTTAAATTATCATTTGTTATTTATAATGGCATTTCATGTAATAACTTACAAAACAAAGTTCATTTTTAAAAATGTCTTCTTAAATAATATTATAGAGATTATCAACGTTTAGTTATGAGTCTGAAAAGTCTACAGATTTTTTTTACGAAATAAAATAAAGAAATAAAAGATCTTAAATTGTTATTTTAAATACAAACTCAATTAAAATATAAAACCAATGCTTTACGAAATGAAAATATTGACACTCATTCTAAACCCAAATCCCAAAATTACAGAAAAGCTAGATTATTCAACTTCAAATTAAGACAACTTTACTAGATCTAATTTTTAGATTCTAGGAGAACTCGAACAAATTAACACTGCTGAAAATTTCTTAATAACTAAAACCTACGGATTTAGATCCAAGTTTTTTTTATTACGGGAAAAAAAATTGGCTAGCTAGTAATAGTATATCTAAATATCGATACCAGGGAATAAAATATTACCAGAAAAGGCCAAGTAAACTTGGAAACATTTATTAAAATGAAGTGAAAAAGCATTTAATTATATCTTCACTTGGGTGAAGAATACAAAAGACATTTATGAATTTCAAAGTATCTTTTTTTGGTGGTGCCACGATAGTATTAATTTGTAGTTTTGAGGAAATAAAGTAATAAATATGAGCAAAGGACGATAACGATAGTACATGTAGGAGTGAGCCAGCCAAAGGCTCTGAGATGAGAGAGTTTCTTTCTATTCAATCATTCCCACCAGTTTCGGCGGCATGCATTTATATGCCGAATTAACCTAAACTTTGCGTTTTTGCTCTTCCACAAGAAAAAAATATCACAAGATCAATTAACTATTGAGGCTAAAAAAATGGTCAATTACATTATAGTTACCACGTTCAATCTTTCATTTTATAACTGTATTTGTTTTTTTTTTGTTAATCCGGAGGTAATCCCAGACCTTCGGTCCATACTAATCCCCTTCAGCCCAACTTCCTTTTTGCACAACTACAAATTTTTGCGGGTTGGATGGTCAACCGGAGTCGAACCCGGATCTCAAAGCAGACAAATACCCAATCCTAAGCCACTGGAAGACTACCATTTGATTTATAAAATATATTTTTTTATATGGATCTTAGAATATAAATAAGTTTTGTTACCAACGTTGAGTTGGCCTAGTGGTTAAGGAGGAGTGGGTATGTGCCTCTCCTACCGGCCCTGGGTTCGATTCACGTTAGGAGGAGTTTCCTCCGAATGAGTGACTTTAACATAGATTGGGCCCCGCTCCGGGGATATACGGGCCTACGGGCCCAGAACCTAGGTGATTCAAAAAAAAACAAAAGTTTTGTTTGATTATATTATTAACCATATGCATGCACTAACATCTCTTGGCACTTCTTCTTTTATACAGTATTCATTTGGTAAGTTGGTTACAAACTCTCATGTAGAAGGTGAAGGTAGAGTGTTGGAATATGAACTCTGCTCGTCTCGCAGCCCACCATTTTTTTTTCTTGGAGCCCATAAATTTCTGGTTCGACTCTTCTCATCAATTAATATGTAGGAGATACTTTCTTTTACCCCTAAGATACAAATTACAGAATTATTGTATATGATGAATACATTAGTGCAAACATTACAATACTACATTACTACATCCTTACTTCTTGTTGTTTTTGTTCAAAACATTCTTATTTGTTGTATACGTTTCAATTGTCTAAATAAAACAGAAAAATTGGATATGGCCAAGCATGTCTTAAACTAGGCCTAAATAAATTTAGATCTGTCGTGTTTCTTTGAGGAGAAAGAAAGGAATTAATAAAGAAAATAGAATAAAATCAATTCCAAAAGGGTGAAAAAAAAATCAGTGGTTGAAAGGTTGGGTCACGTGCTAGAATGAAGACCTCAAAAGAGGGCCCGGCCCAAACTCATCAACCAACTCGATTTCTCAAATCACGCGAGCTGAGCCGAGCCGAACCAAGCCTAGCCGGAGCTGGAGTTAGATAGAAATCAGCTTAGGAGCTCTAGTTTCCGACGAGGGCGCAGACAGTAGGTCCCACTGTATAAAAAATAATTATGTGTGGGATTATATTACCTTTCTACCCCCAAAAGCTACCCTCTATTTACGCACTATGCCATTTACCAAGTATACACAAGAGAGAATCGGCTGTTGTCTCCAATCAACTTTTCACCAATGTCCATCATTGTTAATCATTGTTGGTTTTATACTAATCAGGTTAGTGTTCACTTAACCAGAAAGCAAACCGACTATGCTATACATCGGCACTCGATTAGGTTTATATAGAATTTTTAAAATAGTACAAAATGATAAACTAATTGTTAGAATAGTACAAAATTTGAAAAAATTGTAAAATTAGTTTTTTTGAGAAAGGATTTTAGGGTGAAGGGTTTAGGGCATACATCATTAAAACTAAACCTTAAACAGTTTAAACCCAAAATAGTTTTTTTTTTTTTTTTGAAAATATTATTTTTACAATTTTTCTAAACTTTGTACTATTCTAACATTTTTTTTTATCATTTTTTATTATTTTTGGACCACTACCACTTAAACTTATATATGTTCATTGCGTGTCCTAATTTTAATCCCCACAAAGACTTTTAAGTTCGATCCCATAACTATAGGCCATATTTCTTATCTATGAATAAACTTAGGGTGCAAATGGTTGTCAATGGTAAGAATAAGTTGAAATAATAAGTTGAATCATTATGAGTCGAATAAAAATGAGTGGAATAAAAATGAGTGAAATAAAAAATTTAATTTAATTTTTTTTTGAAAGTTTATTTCTCCATTGTTTCTCACCTATTTTGAAGAATAACAAATTTCAGAGGAATTAGTCATTTTTCAACTTATTATATAGATCCAATTAATTTTTAGAGGAATGTAATTTTGTTTTAAAAAATAATTTTTTAGAGTAAAACAATAAAATTAACTATTCAATTCATTTTTATCTCTCTATTTTGTCAACCAATTGGAACCTTATATCATAAAAAGAGTGATTGGACAATTGAGATTCAGAAGAAGAAGGATGAGGAAATAGGAGCTAGGAACTTGTAAGAGTTTTTGAGGTCACATGTCCCATGAGAAGACAAATACGTTTTTCGGGACATTGTGCCAAAAAAAGATATAATTTAATATAGTTGTTGTCAGAAATAAAACGTATGTATATATTACAGTAGAAGGGTCAAGTTGAGTCAACGTAGGGCCTATTTTGGTTGTATTTTGTCAAGTAACAGGCAAGTCACGACAGCACGCGAGGCCTCACGTGATACCTACATGCCTTAATCTTGATTTGGTTAGGTTGCAATTATTATAGTTATACTTAGATACGGTTACCATTATCAGATGATTATGATACAATCATACAATTGATATACCGGTTACCAGATGATTATGAGGTTGATTTTCTGAAAAAATCAAATAATTCAGAAAAAAATCGTATATGATAGTTTTCTTGACCATAACAATTATATTCGAATTTTTTTTGGAACGAATGTGGTAATTTTTATATTCTCTTAAATCATAATTCAAACATTCTGCTTGCTACATATGTTCCCCATCTTTTATCCATTTTACATTAGTCGTACTTGTTATGTGTTCATATCCTTCATTCGGTAGTATTTATAGTGATTTGTATAAAAATCACAAATTTTATGTTATTCAAAAATAAATTTTTTAAAATATATTAAAATCACATGTTATTGAACTAATGATTTGTAAATGAACCTTCAAATTCACTATTATTATAAATATTTTAAATAGTTAATTTTATGAGACTTTTAATGATTTGAAAATATTTTGCTAGATTTTATTAGTTAAAAATATAAAAATCCAAATCTCATGGTTTTAGATGAAATTTTGTAGTTTTTTTTTTAAAAAATCATAACAAATTACCTAATTCACTCAAATCATTTAAAAAACTCATTAAAACTCAAATCCTTCCAAATATTATCTTGAATACACCTCCTAAAATCATTTAGATTTGGATGGATTAATTGATTAATTATATATATATAATGGTGTTAATCAATGGGAAAAATAGAAGGCCCACTATAAAATATGAGCCACATAAAAGGAAACCTCTAATTGCTTGGGCTTACTAATAAATATATCATATGGTTTAAAATGATTTTTATGGGCTTTTTAAACCTGTTTTTTAAAAACCAAAAACAGATGTTTGTATTGAATTGAGTATATCATACTATTATTTGTGAAATCATAATTTTACATGGCGACTTCAGAATAATCCTCCTTAATTCAATTTTTTGTGATTATTTTTCATAATTTCATTCGTTACTATCTGATGACATGTCCTCATATCTTAAATCAAACCGACGCTCGGTTTAACTTAATCGCTTGGTTTATTCCAAATTTCATGTCTTGATCTTGGTTTATCAGTTGGTCACTTTTTGTTATTATTAGGGTTTAACAAAACCGGGGGTTCGATCCGTTTTCTAATCGGTATATATGAATGATTTTTCATACCAAACCGATTGTTAGGTCCCATACCAACCCGGTCGGGTAGTAATCGACACTCAAATTTGTAGAACAAACAAACAAAAAAATCTAAATAATGTGTAATAAACCGAAATAATCTGAATATGTGTCTAGACCAATCCATGCGATTAACCATTCAAGCGATTAACCAATGAGCAGTAGCAAACCAAGTAACGTTTATTTGGTTATGCATCGTATTTGTCACTTATAGTCGTCGCCCTTTGATGTTAATCCAGATAATTAACCAATGATGCTAATCAAAAAAGATAAAAAAACTGATGGTTAACCGGTTTGTGTTCTGTTGAAAAAAAACAAACCAAATATCGTATGTTATATTCGATAATTGTAAGTAAATATATTCTGTTAATATAATGCTAATGATAATGACAACCATAGACTTATCTAAATTGGAAATTATACAATTTAAATGGCGTCTAGATAAGGAGAATATACTATTTCTTGGATCAAATTTTTAATCTCCTAAACCCGGTTCGATGCGTTATTCTGTGTTAGGCTCAATTAGAACCGGTTCTCTTCTTTTTTAAAAACCGGAGCCGAGTTATTCATGTGGTATGCTTTACGATTTCGATATGGTTCTTCCATTATGTGGTTATAAGCCGTATGATTTTATTAGTCAAATTTTTATAATTTTTTTGAGCTGGACGGTTTAGTCTATCAAGTATTCGATAGCATGTTGATAGCACTTTGGTTTGGTTAGATAGTTTTGTTTATTTTTTGATTCTTTGGATTGCACGGTATAATCAATTAATGTGGGTTAGATTCTGAAACTGTCAATGTTAGTTCATGTTAACGGTTGCAAATTTTCGGTCCGGGATCGGGTTATATTCGGTTGTTGAGTGTTTTTGCGTGGGCTGCGATAGGCCCAAAATAAGCAGAAATATATTTGAATCGTAAATGTTGATAAAAAGTAAAATTTTGGTTATATCGATAATTGTATAAAAGGAATTTTTTATATTTTATCGATAATGATTAAGGTAAATCATGTCCATATCCAAAAAGTTAGATATGAATAAAATTTGTTAATATCGCTGTTGTTGGTTCGTTGAAAAAAAATATGGCAAATTATAGTGATTATCGTTAAAAATAAAACCCTAATGCATATCATGATATTATATAAATACGACTTATCTTAAGTCTTTTTATGCATCCAAAAATTAATGTAATTTTATTTTACCTAATTTTGCAATATGATGCTCTCTCTTTACCTTTCTAATGATTCTTTTGTGTGTTCATCAGCTCGTGAACTTGGACTCACCATTGATGGGCATGGTGCGTGGTGGAGTCATTCTTACAACCCGGTAATTTTGCATCCCATCGTTGCTTGCGTATTTTGTTTAGTTACATGTTCTCTATATTTTTTTCGGTTCTAATACATCTTTTGTGGCATTTGGACAAGGATACCTGTTTCATAGTGACGGTTTAATAACGATATGGATTATATGTTCTTGTGTTTTGTCTAGGTTTCTTTTGGGTTTGACATTTGGATTGATTGTTTGTTTAATTTTTGCTATTTATAATATTCCTCGCCTTTTGATTTTATTTCTTGGTTGGTTAGGTTCTTACAGTTTTTTCTGTCTTTTTTCAGCTAAATTTGCTTCCGTTGTTCATCTTGATATGCTCACGAATTCGTGTGAGTCTCTTCCTATTTGGTTGTATCGGCCTATATCGGGCACCAATGAGTTTTGTTGCCATGGAGGTATCGATCGTACCGCTTGCAATGCGTTGCATTCATTTAATGTTCCCTATTTCTTTCGTGAGGACAAAGACACACTTCATAGATTTTGTCTATTTTTGTGGAATTCATTTATTATCTGTTTTCGTGTTTATCGTGGAAATTGCTCATAAGTTTTTTTTTGTTTGGGGTAAAAATAAGTGTTTTTGTTATTTAAAATAAAATAAAATTGGATGTCATGCTATGCAGCATTCAGCTAGTGGGTTTTCTCTCGGAGATTCGCTGCTGATTTGGCGAGTTGCAGGTTCTTTAGTGACAGCTTTTTGCATTCAAAACTTTCACTTAAGTTTCTTTGGGATTTTCGATCGAATGAGTGGGTGGTTCGTCGACGAGTGTCGGGTGAAGAAGGTTTGTTTATAGAACTGTGTAGAATGATATTTTATTTTAAATTTTACAACATGTTTTTTTATTGTGTGTTTGTTTTGTCTGGTGTTTTCCCCCATTCTAAAGGGAGTCTATGGAGTCAATGATCGTAACATGTGTATTACGTCAAAGATTCGGTGCAACACCATCATGTTTCAAAGTTTTTGGTTTCGGTTTGTTGTATTCAAAACCGTCAACCAAATTTGAATGGGACGTTCGATCGGGTTGGTGTGGATGGTTTGCCGGCGCGTGTAGTATATTAATGGTGATATATAAATTCATTTGTTAGATTTTTTGTATATGGTTGTTTTTATATATTTGTTTCCTTTTTCCTTTTTTCTTTTTGTGTATTCTTTTTTTTTTCTTTTCAAATTCACGCTTTTTATATTTTAAAGATAAGAGGTGATGGTAATTAATGGTGGAGAGGGTGATACTCGTGGTAATGATATGGATAACCCTTTTGGTTGTGATGATGAGGATATGGTATAGGTGATCATGGCGGTGATATTACTGGCGGTGAGGGTGATCGTCGATGGTATTGGTGACCAGTGGCGGAGGTAGAACTTTTTTTTACCGGGGGCAGAAAATATATATACTAAAACAATTATCTACAAATATATTTTACGTTTACTCATAACTTAAATTTGGTTTAATCACTGTTTCATATGTTACATATTTAAATAATATTTGTTAGATAAAATAAACGAGATAATCATTAAAAATCGATCAATACCGTTTATAAATATAAACCCTAGATTTTTCAATCAATTTAATTTATATAATCATTAATTTAACAAAAAAGATAAGAGTATAATCTAAACATGTGAAAGTAAAATATAAAAAGACAAAAAAATATTAACTTGAAATTCAACAAAAAACTGATAGTTTAGATTTTTGTTTTTGTTCATCAAAAAACTTAAAAAGGAACAAAGATAAAATGTTCATTTTATGATTTTTTTTTTCTTTTGTGTTGGGCAAAAATAGATATATAATAGATAACATTTTTATTTAATTTATGGATAAGCAATAAATCATTCATAATTGCATTTTAATTGAGTCTCAAAATTAAACGTGAGCTCAACTAAACAAATAAATTAGGCTTTTTACTACTAAATTATTTTTTGATGGGGTCAAACTTTTTTTTTTAAGTGGGGTCAGTTAAATTTATTTGAGGATGTAACATAAAAACAAAAACAAAAATCATAAGGGTCAGCTGACCCCACTATAGCCCAAGTAGCTCCGCCCCTGTTGGTGATCATATGAGTATGATGACTGAGTCGGTGGCGTTTGAGGTTTGAGGAAAAGTTTGAGGCTAGAAATTATTTGGTTTTGTCTTTGAGAGAGATGATTGAGACCATACCAATAGGCTATGTTCCTGTAGGTGGTTGAGCAGTTTCCACATCAGATTTGATAATAATGTCGCACGTAGTTTGTACCTTATCAGTGAGTCTCCATAATAAATTTGGTTACGTGATAATGACGTTTCTTCTTAGTCTTTAAGAAAAAAGATTTTGAGGATTCATAACTTTATAAGGTAAAAATAGAGATTTGGTTCAAATTTTCTATGGATGTAAGCTTCATTCCTTTGCTATACAATGTTTCATTATGTATCAGCTTTAAATTATACCCTTTTTGAATCTGAGCTGCTTTGATACTAATAAAAGAAGCAAAACACGATCATGAGGATTCACAAACTGGTCCTTATGTTAATCGACACGTTATGAAAAGTAATTCATCACCTCTTATCTTTTGAACTTATGATGATCCAAATAACTTGGAGCAATGTCTGCAATATAATTAAATTAACATCATATTCAAAAGATGAAGATTTGTCTGCTTTTTTCGGTTTAGGATGGTTTGTGGTTTTCTTCTTGGCTTCGGATTTTTTTTTATTTCAATGTGTATATTATTTTAGAGAGTTTTTGTTTGTGTATATACACGAAGTAGCATGATTTTTTTTAGTTTGGTGAAAAGATTTGCATCTTTGTGCCAATGGTTCCATTACGTTGCACGAAAGCGCTGGCGAAGCTCCGATTCCTGTTCCGAATTCGGAATCGTCAAAAACAATAAAAAAAATTATTTAATTTTGTATTGAAAACTGAAAACATCACTTATTTGAGAACAAAAAAAACCTTAAAACATCACTTATTTAAGACAGATGGAGTAATATTTATATTATGTATTGGTATTTTGTTGTTTAAACTTTAAAACATTTTAAAAAAAATAATATTATGTTTAATACTAAAATGTCCAAAACAAAGCCAAATTATAAACCGGATTATCCATCTATATATAAACTAATATATCAACTTTTAAAAATTTAGTTTATACCCGCACAAGGTGCGGAAGATCCAATTTCATCTCACGAGTAGTTGAGTGAATGTGATGAGATATCAAAAGATGGGAAACAAAGATGCTAAGGCTGTGATCTCAAGGACATGTTGTTTCACAGAATCCATATCAGTTCCTTAAAACTAGATTTTTAAAAGAAGAAGAAGAAAAAAAAGCTACCGTTCGAGAGAAGCAAGACAAGTTTTATTCGTTTGGTGGAATGTTCATTACAAGTGGCCTTACCCTACTGTAAGCCAAAAACACATTTTATGTTCATCGAGCTAACCATAATTACAATAATGGGAGTTAATCGTTAACGTAATCGTCTCTGCCATCTAACCATACTTACAATAGTGGGAGTTAATCGTTAACATAACGTAATCGTCTCAGACATTACCACACATTTATTATGTTCTCTATATTCTTGGTTTGCTCTTTCTTACCTTCATTTATTATGTTTTTTCTCTCTATGTAGGGTTTAGTTTGTTTGTTAAAATCTGTTGAGCAACAAGACATAGTAGTTAAACAATCTTTTGTTTCTTAATTTTCCTCTTTGGCTCGAAATTGATGCGAAGTGATGACGTGTATTTTTTTGTTTTCGCAGCTATACACGTCATGTCAGTATCACTGATCAAAATCGTTTTTTTAACTAACTTTGGTCTTGGTTTGAATCAAGAACCGAGTTTGAATATAATCTTTGATGGAAACACTCTTGGGTATAGCCGAATCTCGGGAAACCAATACTTCACCAAACCATTATAACTCTCCAATCAGATTCAATAGAAGCGATTCTGCTTACAACCGAGCAATAAAGACTTGTGGGGAAACAAAACCGATTGTTTATGCTTCCTTCTCACTAGATACTCTTATAGAAGTTTATAAGGACTGATCATTAGGGTTCATCATACTGGGCCACAAGAAAATATATACTTCAGCACTTAGGTTCGGATGATGAGTAAGCATTGTTTTGAAACGGTTGAAGCATGCGTGTTGTGCTAAAGTGTGATAAGCCATTCAAAGGTAATGTTATCGTATTTGGTAGAGACTTTAGACAAATATTGCCAGTTATCCCGGATGGATCTAGGGTGGAGACGGTTTTAGATGCTCTTAATTCATCAATGCTTTGGAAGGGTTGTAAGGTTTTCATGCTTACAAGAAACATGAGGCTTCACGTGGGGCTTAGTGATCGTGATGCCGAAGATCTAAAATCTTTTTTGATGTGGATTCTGAACATCGAAGACGGTAAGGCCACTTTGAGCGAGTCTAACAGTGGTTAGTCTGAAATCAAGATTCATGAAGATTTGTTGATAATGGATTGTGACGATCCTGTTAGATCAATTGTGAGAGAGATCTACGGAGATTAGTTTGCCACGAGAACTGATCCTAAGTTCTTCAAGGAGAAGGCTATATTGAGATGATTAATGATTAATTATATGCTACCGCAGTTACCAAGTAATATTGTTTTGTTTCATGTCTTCTATTGTGTCATTAGTATTTATATATGTTTATGTGTTGCCTTAACCGTAACCATGTTTGTTCATTGGGTAAGTGATGAAAAAGTTTATCTATGTTCTGATAGTATCGAGACTCCTTACATAAGTACTACATATGACATGGTTTACACGCAAAAGTTCCTAAACAGTGTCAAGACTTCTGGATTTCCAAACCATAAGTTAGCATTGAAGGTAGGTGCTCTTATTATGTTGCTCAGAAACATTGATCCAAAAGGTATATTGTGCAATTGAACACGATTGATAGTTACTCATATGGCTAATCATGTTATCGAACCTAGGGTTATTACAGGAAAGTTTAACAAAGGTCTCGATGATAGGGTCTTGATACATGGGATGTTCGTTTCTCATATGGATACAGGGTTCCCTTTTAGAATGCGACATCGACAATTCCTTATATCACTTGCATTTGCAATGACTATAAATAAAAGTGATGACAAACTCTAGAAAGGGTGAGTTTGTTTTTACCAAGGCATGTCTTCTCTCATGGACATCTTTATGTTGCCGTTTCCAGGGTTACTTTGAGGAGTGGTTTGAAAATCCTCATCACGGACAAAAATAGAAAGTTACAAAAGGAAACCATTAATGTTGTCTACATAGAAGTTTTCGAAAACCAATTTAGTTTGGTTTGTCGTTTGTTTTCGTTTTGTTTTTTTTTTTTTTGCTTTGTTAATTTGGGAAAACATGGATATGAGAATTCTGGTTGGTTTTGCTATGGTTATGGTTATATATCTACCAGGTTAGCGTAAAAATATATCTATGATCTAACTGAATGTTTGTCACACTAGCAAAAAATATTTTTAATGATTATCCAAAGAAAGCATGTAAACAGGTAATTTACATGATCATGATGATTCTTAACAAAGTTTAAATCTCGCGGTATCAGGAGGATTCTTAACAAATTTACATGATCATAAACATGTAATTTAGACTTATGTATCAACATGTAACAAACTAAACAACCTCCTTTTGGTTAAAAGCATGTAAACAAAATATCTTGCATTAACCTCACCATGCGTATTCTTAACAAAGTTTTAACCTCAAGTCAACTACGACCTTATAGTAGTGTTTAAAGGATATTTTCAGATTTCTAGCTCTTTAAAAGCATAGTTTTTAAAAACATACAATGCATGAAAAACAGAGTATGTGGGTGAGCTCACAAAGACTTGAATTTTTTGTAAGCACTTTAGGTGTACCTTAAGCAGTTGTGGTAACGAGTAAAACATTCAATAAAAAGTTGTTGACCTTGGAGAAAACTTGAATCTCTAGGAGTATGATTTGACAATAAATACATTTGGCGAAAGTACTCAAATTTTGGGCGGTCGTTTTAATGTTTGTAGCACCGCCAATATCATCACCACTATCACCTTCTCATCTATCTTTACTGATGGTTCCTTATAGCATTTAGACTCGAAAAGAAGCTAGCGTCTGAGGCCAAATGATCCATATTAGATAGCTATTAAGTATACTCTCTAGGTGGATATTAATAATAGTTGTTCCGGTACCACCTCATAAACATGAGCCAATCACATCCTTATTAAAAGATGTTTACGCAAGATTAAGGCTACGAAATGCTCAAACATGAGGGTTACGATTGGCGCATGTCTTTGATAGTGTTATGGAGGACTTATGGAATAAAAGTGGTGAATGATATCGTTTATAAAAAGGTACACCGGGTTCATCCTTATCACATATTCGGATATGTGCATCCTAATGGATAACATTTTTTTACTTCCTCTTCATCTATAGGTCAATTCGGATTTTCATTGTTGGATAACTAATTATGATAATCGATAAACAAGTTGTGGATAATGTATAATTTTAGAAATTTTTTTAAACTCGGCAACAATACGTGATTTGAAGGTATTAATCAATAAACAAGTTGGTTTAATCCACTCTTTTGTATAATTGTTTTTTAAATACTGATTTCGAGATATTTTGTAGGTTTTTAGATATCGATTTTCTTTCTAAGGAATCGGGGCGGTTGAATATGTTAGAACACTCCCAATCTTTTAATTCGTAATGAACTCCTTATAACGTTCCAAAAAACAAAAACAAAAATGTTTCGGTTATTAAAAACACATCAAACGAAAGCCAAAGAACAAATAACGAAAGACAAAGAAAAAAAGTGGATGTGTATGACCTTCTCGGGGATTTGGTATAAAAGAGACGGGTATTGTAGGGGTATATATAGCCTCACAAACACGCTAGGGTTTTGAAAAGAATTTCCATTTTAAAATAAAAATCAGTAAAGATAAATATAGAAAATATTGAAATATATCATATATACGATAATCATGAAAAACAAATTCGGTCATTTGTCTATTGGGGCGGGGCCCACAGGGTTGGACTCAAATTGACATGCCTAACAGGAGCACATCGGTCATTTGTCTTTTGATTATTTTCTTACACTACTGTTTTAGCAATGATTTTGTTTGATGTACCACGACTTGAGGCTTCAAATCTATTCGTGCACATTCTTCAGGTTTGTTTCTTTTTATCGATATCACTGTTTAATTTTCGAATATATTTTCAAATATATTTGTTTTGGACCTTAACAAAATAAAAAATATAAGACGTTTTTTACAAATTAATTCATATAAAAGGGGTGATATTGGTTGCATTTAATCTCATACCTTATATCCAGTGAAGGAGCCGCCATTGCTCACATGTTCATAATTGATTAATTATGAGTAACTAAATCTTAATACAATACATCTTTAGTTAATTTCTTATGTGTCTTCATACGGGTTTCGCAATAATTGATCGTGGATTTTTCGTGTTTAATTTTTTGTTAGAAAGCATATTTTGGTTTAGCGGTTTTTTAATAGATGTCTGTAAGATCATGTTAATATTTGTACTCTTAGACATTGTGTCTCAACCTACGTCTATCGAGAGATCAAATGACATAACTTACAGAAATTATATTTTTTGTGTTTCTTTTTTTGCTGCGCCTAATTTGTTAACATTTGTATAGTTTTTCTATTCTTTTTCTTCTTCCACCAAATTGGTAGGTACATTCATGATCTTAAAAACACCTATTTGTTTTGTAAATGATTTTCAGATTCTATATTCGATAATATAACTTTATCATACTTTGGAGCCCGTACATAATTATTATTATTCTTCGTGAACAACTAACACTGCAAAACAATCTATCGTGGATCTGCTTTTAGGCCCACAATTAGATGGACCCTACCATGTGATCTCTCAATCTGGGCCGTCCATTTGTTTGAATGTTGAGAAAGGAGAGTTGGCGTTTGGTCCCCTACCGCCCACCGGTTTCTTCTCTGTAGCACTTACAATCAATCATCATCATATGCCTTTTGTTTTAGGAAATCATTTATGCTTTTATTTGGAAATCATTTTTTTTTTTAACTTTTTTTTTTTAACTAATCATTTATGCTTTTTGAACTAATTTTTTTCCATATTTTCTTAGTTAATATTGATAGTTTTTATTTCACTACACTGAATATGAAAAATTCCAAACTGTAAAGTGTTTCTATAGATCCATAAAGACATAATAATGTATGTTACAAAAGTGAAACGTACACATTCACATTACGAGGGATATGCGTTTGAACGTATAAACCTAGTTTGCAAGATTGTCTCAACTTGTCCGGAGCTTTGTGTTCGGGTGGTTAGGAACGGAATTAGGGTGTCACCACACTTCAGGTTTGATCCATCTGAAGCGTGAAACTAAATCACATTTCTCCTGAACACCCACACGAATATGGGCTCATTGCTTACGGCCCATTTAAAAATCCGGAAGGAGGCCTATCCATAGATTGCCCTTCTCTCATAAATTAGTCTGGTCCTTTCCATAGATCTAAAATTACCTTGAATTACTAAAAAAAAAAAGATTTGTCTCAACCCAAAATTGGAAGTTGGAACATACCACATAAGTAAAGGAATACAACTCACCGTTTACGATCTCATCAAAAACATTTGGCGTGATAGGTTACAGATCAAACTGCAAAACATAGAAAACGAAATAACTAAATAAGTTTTAGAAGGGAAGGTAAGAGTTGGAATGAAGTTGATACTATTGCCCGAACGGTTTGGTGAGCTGCCTCCTCTTCCTGCCCTTGTGTTAACAACATTATTTTTTTTCATAATTTTTGTATTATTTTATATTTCGTGAGTAAAAATTATAAAATTTTTTTGTCTTCTATACATTGGAGCTCTTCTCACCCAATAAATAATTATTTGGTATGAATCATGAGTTTGTAGTATGAAGATGGTTGAAGATCCTGCCGATTGGCTTTCCTTTAGATCATAGTTAGATCGGAGTTAGTTTTTTTTTTGGGAATATTTATGACTTGTTTTACTGTGTTTATCTTAAATTTGACCTCTCGTAACTCAAATGTTCGTGTCGATTCTTTTACAAAAAAAATGCGAGTATTTTTCATGCAAGTCATTTGGTAGACCTTGCTTCTAAGGATAATCGTTCTATCTATCAAACTTGATTTAATATATGTAATATGTTGAAAAACAAAGAGTTGACAGTATCATATATTTCAATTTTCAAAATTCGGATACATATAAAAAGGATAATTACCATTACCTTTTTTTTAATTGAATTTCAAATTTATTCAAATAAAAAAATCGTTTTTACAACTAGGTGTTACTTTTTTAAAGATGATTTGAATAACTTATCTTACTTTTGAAAGATAATTACCATTACTATGTGAAAGAAAAGTGTAATTTAAAAAAAAAAAATCACATATGCTAGAAAAAATGGCCATTGCATTATTATTATTATTATTATTATTATTATTTGTTATGATGCTTATAGAATTGATAATAGCTTCGATTGGAAAGGTATGTGGCGATTTCATTTAAAACTCGAGAACGCCAAGTGGCAAGCCAAAAGTCCAAATAAAATATCGATAAATACAATTTTTGCATTTACTAACAATAAATGATACACAACTGAAGAAAAACAATAAATGATACACAACTGAAGAAAAAACAATAAATGATTCCTGAAACTGACCGTTAACATATTAATGTCAAAGACCAAACGACAAAATCAATAATTAGAATTCAGAATCTTTATATGATGAAGAGAAATCGAGGAGAAAGAGATTAGAATATATATAAAAACAATATTTTGTGATTATCTCCAGATCTTAAAACGGTTTTGTTTAATTGTTGAACAAATTACATATAATCATATATGAGTATATAATAAAAATATGGATTTTCGGTAAAAAAAACCGTTACGTAGATCAAATTTACAAGTTAACCACTCACTTCGAAAAAGTACAGGTCAATCTTTTATCCACTATGTCAATCTTTAATATAGCTTTTGTGTATTTCACCGTGTAGAATACTGTGTATATTTTAACAGAATTTAAAACGACATCATTTTGATTACAATTTTAAAACTTGATTTTAAAATTTATTAATTTTAAAATTGTAATAAAAACGATGTCGTTTTAAATTCTGTTAAAATATACACGGTGAAATACACAAGGGCTATACTGCATATTGATTTGCGATGAAAGTTTGACTTGCATTTTTTCGAATTGAAGGGTTAACTTGTAAATTTGATCTACGTGATGGTGTTTTTATATTTAGAGGGGTGGCATGTACCCTTCGTTAATCTATAATATAATACTAGGAGAGTATTCGTGCAACGCGCAGAATTTGTTTTATTTTATGTTGTAAATAATATGTTTTTAAATTTATAATTATATTGTTTGGCATAATAGAGTAAACTCAAAAGGCATAAATAATAGAGTAAATATTAGAATAAACGTTACTAAAAATTAAGCATAAATGACTAATAATTGCGCAAACTAAAAAGTTATTTAATTTTGTGTTGTAAATAATATGTTTTTGGATTTTTAATTATATTGTTTGGCATCATAGAGTAAACTCAAAAGACATAATTAATAGAGTAAATATTAGAGTAAACGTTACTAAAAATTAAGCATAAATGACTAATAATTGCGCAAACTCAGAATGCAAAGAAATTTTTTTTTTTAACAATTAAATAAATAAATAAGTAAGAACCAATTAATTGTGGACATGTGGCACTCTCTCTCTTGCGATGATGTGGCAGTCACCTAGGTGAATACCCGCACATAATTTGCGAGTTTTTCTTTTCAACTATTTCAAATTTGTACTCCCTCCGTTTCTTTTTATTAGTTGTTTTGGAGATTTTATTTTGTTTCACAATATAAGTTGTTTTCACATTTCTATTCAATTTTAACATTTATTGACTACTATGTAACCAATTATACTCTGTAATTTTTTTTATGATTGAGTGAATTAGTTTTAGTTTATATATTAAATATAACTTTTGAAAAAAGTAAGTTTTTTAATAATCGTGCTTTTAACCAAAACAACTTACATTATGAAACGGAGGGAGTATATTTTTTTATATTTTTGTAAAATCAAATATAATTTATTTTTTGTTACATGTTAGTATATGCTATTATAAAAAAATATTATAAACCAATAAAAATTCATTGAGAATATCATTAAGAAATTGAAAGTTATATAAAAATAAAATAAATATCCAACAATATTTATAATTAAATATAACATAAATTCTTGTTTAACATTTACACAAATGTTATTTAAGATTCAATGCAAAAAAACTTTTCATTGAATGGTAATATAATGAAATGTATAAATTGATTTACTTTTAAAAAAATTTGTAACTTTAAATTGTGAAGAGTGACACATTTCATCTATATATCAACCGAAAATGATGATGTGGCACTCATATGGAGAGAGTTGGCCACTCTTTATATAATAGAAGAGAGTTTTTTCTCATTCTAAGTTGTCATCATCAGCACTATTTTCTCATTCTAAGTTGTCCACATCAGCACTATAATCCTATTTAATGGACTCCACATATTTAAAACTTTTACTAATTAAAAAAAGCTATCAAATAATTTCCAATAATTACAAATTACAAAATCTTATAAAATCTAATTATGTGTGTGGTTTCTCATAAAATCTACAAGTTTTTGCTATCTTATTTTTGGGTTTCTCATACTTCTCCCAATTTTAAACCCACTCTACACAACTGACCCAACAATGATTAACTCAAAACCGAAAAAAACGCATGCACATCTCCTCCTTCCTCGCCTCCACCTGCAATCCTAAATCTCTCATTTCCTATTAGAGGGCGTAACTAAAAACAAACTAAAACTATACGTACATAAATATATAATTTTAAACTCTCAAATATGTGCTAAAATTATTTATAATCAAATGTAAGTTATTTGTGTAGTTAATGTGTAGACATGTTGATGAGGTTATGATTGGCCTCAATATAAACTATAAATTACTGAACATAAATGTAATATTATACGTTCAACTAAATATGTAACTTATGAGATTTGAAACGATGTTAATATATATATATATATATATATATATATGTATATATAACTATAATTAGAATCATATAGTAGTCAAATACTACATATAAACACATGAAAAAAACAATATTTAAACATAAGTTAACAATATAATTAAAAGAAAACCGTTGTTATATACAAACATTAATAAGGAGAAATAACAAAACACATGCAAATACACACAATGCAACTATAAACATAAACCTACTACTAAACTAAAATTCGAGAAAAAAAAATTTTGTTTCCTAAAAAATAGCATATAAGCAAGTTTATAAAACATGAATGTAAAATAAACCCGCGCGAAGGGTCAATCCTTAGTTTGACATAATTGTTTTGTAAATTAAGAAAATTTTCAATTCTGGTTGTTAATTTAGAAAATTATTATCTTATGCAGCCGGCATCCTAATTTGATTACTCACTGTTTATTTTATTCAAGCTTTTCTAAACTATTCTTCATTTATTAAATTTTCAAATCAAAATCCTTCTTAATTGTTTTTAACTTACTCCTTCTCTATACGGTTTATGTATGTTTTTGCCTTCCATTTTTTTTTCTTATTTTCTCTTTATTAAATTATTTCTTTTCTTTTAGCTATATAAATTTTTTTATCTATTATACAAAATTGTATTCTTCATATTTTTATAGTAAATATAATGTTATGCCTCCAGTAAAAAATTAATTCGCCGCTACACGTAAACATATCATTACTTTGATTAGTTAAATATCAAATTTAATTAAAATCGACTTAAAAATTAATAAAAATTTATTTAAAGAAAGTTGACAAAAAAACACTATTGATTCGTAGCAATTTTTTAAAAAAATTATCGCAAAAATCTTAAAGAAGTTTTCGAAGAAAATATTTCTTCCAACCTTTCGCCGTCATTATTTTAAATCTTGCTTCAAACAAATTTCAATTAAAACCAAATTCAGAAGATGATAATATTTAAATTTTAAATTTATTTTTAGGTAGACAAAAGATTAATTTGAGAATCGGTTTCGGATAAAAATTTAGCAAATATATATATATATATATATATATATACATATATATGAAAATATTGTTTTAATACTATTTACATGTTGATTTTTTTAATTTATGTGAAATTTATGATTTTATACGCACTACAACAAATAAGGTGTGTTGTATCATTTATTATATTTGTTTATATCATTTTTTGATTGATGCAAATTCGTTTGAATCATTTATAAAACTGACTCTGGAAGTGGTGACTCTAATGTTTTGCATCACTTTTAAGGATTGATGTAACTACTTTCATCATATATAGTAAGTGATGTTAATTTGTATCATTTGTAATAAATGATGTTAACATTTGCCTCGATCAAAATCAATGATGTTAATATTTGTTTCGTTTATGAATATTGATTTCAAATATTTATATCAGTTATATTAATTGATGTAATAATACAAATAATTATATCATTTGTCAAGAACTGATGCTAAAATGAAAGTGTGATAAAACCAATTATTAGACTAATATTATCCGTCCAATCAAATATCTGTTAGAATAATATTTTCCAAAATATTTTTTTATCAATTTTAATAATTGATATTTTAATTGTATCATTTGTAAATAATTGATATTAAAAATATTAGTTTTGAAAGATCTTTTTTTTTATAAATGTAAATACTTTTTTAAATGGCCTCATATGTATTTACTAATTAAAACTAATATGTACCAAGAATAATTTAGTGTTGAATGACATCAATTTGATTTAAGTACATATTAAACTTATTTTCAAAATATGAGTTTGTTTTATAGAGGAGTATTTTATCTTCTCTGATTTTTGTTTCCGATGTGGGACAAACAGGTTTTGAAGACATATTTTTGTTAGTATCACTTTTTAATTGATACAAAATTTGTATCGGTTTATATAATTGATGCTAAAAATTAATCAGTATATACATCATTTATTTAGCTGATGTGAATTTTTGTTTTGTATCGATTTTTGTTAAGTGATACAATTTCGGATAAATTAGCATCAATTTTACTTAAATGATGTCAAATAAACCAGTAATAACATCAATCATATTAATTGATGTTAAACTACAAAAATTGTATCACTTGTTAATAAATCATTCTAATTAGTATAAATTATGGAACTGATACATTTTAATTGATGTTATCCACACTTTTTGTTGTAGTGTCGGATGATTTGCTACGTCCGATCCTCATGAGTTCTCCACTACGTTGGATTCGATTCGCACATGCGTTATGTCAAACAGGTGAAGAATTTTTTTACCTTGTGTCAGACTATGCATCTAAAGGTGGTCAAGTTTGATGGTGATTCGATTATATGGACTCATTTAGAGTTGTTTGGTTCTCGAATACTCTCAATCATAATAATGCATCATGGTGATGATATGTAAGTGGTACGTGTGCGCTTTCATTCAATAAAAAGCTTTAACCTAGTTTTTATGCATGAAAAATTTGAAGATCCTAATGTTGAAATCGATGCTCTCCGAGACTTGAGTATATGAGTATTAATATAGTAATTATAGATATGAAAGCTTTTAAATATATAATATTAGTTCTTATGTAGAGGTAAACATTGATGGTATATGTTTGATGTCGAGTATGGTGATCGATTAAATAGAACTAGGATCAATGATTTTATCACAATGACATCCAAAGTTCCCGAAAGAATCATATGTAGGATCATAAAATTCGCACAATAGACAGGATAAGATTTAATCACGATTATATAAATAAACAGTAAGGAACAGACGATTCATAAAATGATTAAAGCATAAATAAATCTGAGGAGGCTAGATGAATCTCTTTCCTTAACTCAAATAATTTCCCGTAGTGCGACGGGTTATAATAGATCCATGAGTCCCAGGATACAACCAAAGTTTATCTGTATCATCTACACTTGATATCAGATCTGTCGAACATTATAACTACGATACTCTCGAATAGAAACTTACTCTAACCAGTAGGGAATTGCAGGAACTTTGCTAGAACTTTTAGAATGTGTTTTTAGTGTTTAAGAGGATGATTTTTAAGGTGAAAATCAGCCAATATATATAGGAGAGAGGCTAGGGTTTTTCCCAAACAGATATGGAATATTCCTCAGAATATTCTAGCGACTGCGATTTTTAAGTCGGCCCGTCGGATCTCGATCGATACCTAGGGGTATCGATCGATACCTGCAAAAGTCCACGAGCCCAACAAGGCCCAAGACGCGAGCTTCGCGCGTGTGATCTTTTCTTCTCTCATGTTGTTACTCATTTAAATCAATGACACAACTATTCCAAAATATATCTACGAGAAAACATTTCTCAGCCAATGAAAACATTTCATTCGAATGAGCTTAACTCATTTCTTTTCACATTAACACAATTTTATCAAGCCCTCAAGCTTTGACAAAAATTAGTTCTAACAATCCCCCACATGAATAGAAATGACTCTAAACATAAGAAAATTGTACAGACTAGACTTTACTAGACATACTTGACTAGACTCATCTAGACGTAGGCAGACTTTCGAGAGTATACGAAAATGTAACTGTATCGGAGAGGTAGCGTTTTCCAGCTTTGAACCAATCATATTTAATATCTGTCGAGTTTACTCGGCCAGGAGGTGAACATGATGTCTTGAACTACCCGGATTTTGATGTAAACTTAGACAACATGTATCGCACATAGACATTTTCTCGTAGAACTTTGTTCTCTATTGTGTTCATTTTGGCCTTGAACATTCCTGGTTCTTGAGTGAATTTGGAGAATATAGCCTTCTCTTTCATTCTCCTAGAAACGGCCCTCATTTCACACTTCACTAGGTGATCTTTTATTAGCTTGTTTTCAGAATTGTCCTGTCACACTCCACTATCTACACAGTTATGCAATCATTAAAAGCCAACGCTTATCCTTACTATCCACAGGTAGCACTGTTTTATCATCCTATGAATTGGGCAGAGACATAGTCTCACAGTGCTCAAATTCGAATCAGTTCAATTTTGTTTTCTCTTTGAACCTAGATCTTGGGATCTCCAGTCACATATGTGGGGTATCTGTCAAACGTCATCTTTTTCTATAGGCTTTAAACCCATTCTTTTGATGATTTTACAATTTGATCTCGCGGCAAACCTTTGGTAAATGGATCCGCTAGGTTATCAGCCGTCTTGATGTAATCTATCGTTATTACACCAGTTGAGATCAATTGTCTAATGGTCTTATGTCATCTTCTTATATGACGAGACTTGCCATTATAAAGATTACTCAGTGCCCGAGAGATAGCCGACTGACTATCATAATGTACTCGTAGAGCTGGCACTGGTTTTTCCCACATCAGGATATCTTCTAGAAAGTTTCGAAGCCATTCTGCTTCCTCAGCAGCTTTATCTAAAGCTATAAACTCTGACTCCATGGTTGATCTGGCCAAAAGTGTTTGTTTGGAAGATTTCCAGGATATTGCTGCACCAGCAAGAGTAAAGACATATCCACTCGTGGATTTGGAGTTTCTTGAATCTGAAATCCAATTGGCATCACTGTACCCTTCCAGCACTGATGGTTCTTTACCGAAGTGCAGCCCATAACTTATGGTGTATCTTAGATAATTTAATACCCTAGTTATGGCCCTCCAATGAGTATGACCTGGATTACTCGTGTAACGACTTAGTACGTTTACCGAGTGCGCTAAATCGGGTCTAGTACAATTCGTTAAGAACATTAGACTCCCGATGACTCTTGCATACTCCACTTGTAACACTGATTCACCTGAATTCTTTGTCAAGTGAAGTTGAGGATCAAGCGGAGTTTTTTCAGTCCCATTGGAGTAGGTCTTAAACCTCTCTAGGATTTTTGTAGCGTAATGATCTTGAGATAGAATTATTCCTTTTGAATTTCGAATAATCTTAATCCCTAAAATTACTTCCGCTAATCCCATGTCCTTCATATCAAACTTTCCACTTAGCATGGTCTTCGTTTGTATGATAATTTCTTTGTTGCTACCCATGATTAGCATGTCATCTACGTACAAACACAACAACACATAACCTTGTGAAGTACTTTTGATATATATGCACTTATCACATTCATTAATGTGAAAGCCATTTGATATCATTACACTGTCAAACTTTTCATGCCATTTCTTCGGAGTTTGCTTGAGTCCATATAGCGATTTGACAAGTCTGCAGACTTTCTTCTCTTGTGCGGGAGCAACATAACCCTCATGTTGATTCATATAAATCTCTTCCTCTAAATCTCCATTTAGGAAAGCAGTCTTGACATCCATCTGATGTATTTTAAGGTTTCTTAAAGCTGCGATTCCAATCAGCATGCGAATCGAAGTTATTCTCGTCACTGGAGAATAAGTGTCAAAAAAGTTTAATCCTTCTTTTTGACGAAATCCTGGCCCTATACTTGTCTATAGAGCCATCGATTTTTAGCTTTGTGGTGAAGACCCATTTACACCCAGGAGGTTTGCAACCTTGAGGTAGATCTACCAAATCATAAATATGATTTTGCATAATTGAGTTGATTTTACTATTAGATGCTTCCTTCCAGGAAGGTGCATCGGGTGTAGACATTGCTTCCATGAAAGTTATTGGACCACTTTCCGCGAGGAATGCCATTATGAACTCAGAGCCAAATGTATTTTCCTTACGAGCTCTCTTGCTTCGTCTAGGTTCAACTTCTTCTTCTTCTGCATTTTCGTTTGTAGAAGTGCCAGAAGTGCTTGCCTCATTTCTATCATCTCGTTCGTCACGAGTTCGTTTAGGATTTCCTCTATCCTTGCACGGAAACACATTTTCGAAGAAGGATGCATTCCTTGACTCCATTATTGTGTTTACATGAATGTCTGGTATATCTGATTTATGTACCAGAAAACGATAGGCACTACTATTGTGCGCATATCCGATGAAAATGCAATCTACCGTTTTATCTCCAATGGTGACCTTTTTTGGAAGTGGTACTGCAACTTTTGCCAGCCACCCCCACACTTTCAGGTATTTGTACGAAGGTACATTACCTTTCCAAAGTTCATAAGGAGTTTTTCCTGTGACTATGTGTGGAATTTTGTTCAGGATATAATTTGAGGTAAGCAGAGCTTCCCCCCCCCCCCCCCCACATGTTCTGGGCTAACCCAGATTCATGCAACATTGCATTCATCATTTCCTTGAGAGTTCTGTTTTTTCTTTCAGCAACTCCGTTGGATTCAGGTGAGTAGGGAGCAGTTGTTTGATGAATAATGCCATGTGCTCTACAGAACGCATCAAATAGTTCATTATATTCACCTCCTCTATCACTTCTGACCTTTTTATGGTCTTTCCGAGTTGGTTTTCTACTTCCAGCTTATATTATTTAAATTTGTCCAAGGCTTCATCTTTACTCCGCAGTAGAAAGATGTAACAATATCTCGTGCAATCGTCTATGAATGTCACGAAATATTTCTTGCCACCTCTGGTTTGAATATATTTCAAATCACATAAATCTGTGTGAATTAAACCTAGGGGTTCGGTTGTTCTTTGAACGCTGGGTGATGGCGTTTTAGTGAGTTTGGCTTGGACAAAAACTTCACATTTGTCTTTGCTTATTTTGCATTTAGGAATCATAATCATGTTCATCAATCTACTCATAGACTTGAAATTAACATGTCCTAATCGTTCATGCCAAATATTAAAAGACTCAACGAGATAAGTAATTGGTTTCTTATCATTAATCTTAGGGTTCTTCGAGGTGGAAGCCTCGGTTACATTATCCTTACGGATTACTGCCTCAACAGACATCTTAAACAGATTATCATAAACAAACCCTTTACCCAAATACGTCTCATTTTTTGTTAGGATCAGCTTATCACCTTCCAGCTTCACAGAGAATCCATGCTTTCTTATGAGCGATCCAGAGATCAGATTCTTGCGCATGTCTGGTACATGGACGACGTTCGTGAGAACCAGTTTTTGTCCAGAGGTGAGCTTCAGAACAACCTTCCCGTGACCATCAATTGTCGACGAGGCGTAATTACCCATTAAGAGTTTTTCACCATTCCTGTTCTTTGTGTATGTCGAGAACATCTCTCGATCCATACATATGTGTCTGGTTGCACCAGTATCAAACCACCAAGTCTTTGGATGGTTTTCTGCAACATTGGCCTCAGTGACCACAACACACATGTCAGCTTCTGTCAAGTTCGCTTGAGCTTTCTTGTTGTGACACTCGAAGGATTTATGTCCCTATTTTCCACAGAAGTTACAAATTCCAGAGAACCTTTGAGAAGTCTGGCCATTCTGACTGCTCTTGTTCTTGAACTTCTGGAAGTTCTTTGGTGGCATCTTTCCATTGCCTTTGTTTAGGCGTCCTTTTTTTATGCCACTTGCCTTGATTGGTGTATTGGTGTTCAACCATGTTCGCATTGTGTTCGCGAATCTTTACACCTACGCCAATTTGTTGTTCCCGATTCGTAGACTCTACGCGGAGCTTAACAATCAAATCTTCAAGGCTAATCTTCTTTTTCTTCAGCCTGAGGTAGTTCTTGAAGTCTGTCCAACCAGGAGGAAGCTTCTCAATGATGCAGCAACCTTGATAGGTTTCACACAGCCGCATTACCTCAACATGGATGTCGTGTAGGAGCATCTGCACCTCATCGACTTGTTCCATTAGTGGTCTTGAATCCACCATCCTGTACTGCTCTAATTTTGCCACAGTGAATTTCTGCGTACCAGAATCTTCAATGCGGTACTTCTTGTCTAAGGAATCCCACAGATCCTTAGAAGTTTCAGCGTTTTAATACACCCCAAACAGAGAGCCCGAAAGGCTATTCTGAATATAGCCCTTGCACAAGAAGTCATCATGTTCCCAAGCGTGTACACTCGCAAGCGCACGCGGATCAGTGTTATCTTCTGGGAGAACAGGTTTCACCTCACTGGCGTATTTCTGCAGATTCATTGTAGTCAGATAGAAGAACATCTTCTTCTTCCACATCTTGAATGATGTCCCATCGAACTTGCTTGGAGGAGCGACATGATTCCCAGATGGAACTTTGACCGTCTCGATCAGATTCGCAGTCGTCTATTCCACCACTTGAGAGTTGTTTTCAACTTCGGTTGTCATTCTGTGAAGACAGAAGAAACACAACATTCGAATTAGTACCGATATATAAAGTTAAGAATCGCAATTCAAACACTGATATCGAACTAAATCGCATTGGTGTCGATCGATACTCCTTGGTATCGATCGATACACACACAATGTCTATCTATACACCCATATAGTGTCGATCGATGCACTCAGTGTCGATCGATACACCTTTGGTGTTGATCAAAGCACGTGAGTTTCGCATAGTATCGATCAATACACCTCGGTGTCGATCGATGCTCAACATGTGTCGATCGATGCACATATAGTGTCGATCGATGCACCCTAGGTGTCGATCGATGCAAGTGAATTTTTTGCACAGGATCGATCGATGTACCACAGTGTCGATCGATACATGTTAATTTTACACAGTATCGATCAACATAGACCCAACTTGGTCGAAGCACAGTATCGATCGATACACCTCAATGTCGATCGATACCACTCGATGCAAAGTATCGATCTATGCACCTCAGTGTGATCGATACAACCTTTTGCATAGTATCGATCGATGCACCTCAGTGTCGATCGATACAAATTTTGTACAGTATCGATCGATGCTTACATGGTTCCGATCGCAATCGGACCTATCAAGAATCACATGATGTGTTCGTTGATTATACCGTTCAATAATCGCAATTAAAGACGGTTATAGAAGATGTTTAAAGCAGTACTGCTTCTACTACACGTTTCAGGTTGCTAAACAGCTTTTTGATAACGTTTGAGTATCACTAGCAGATGAACATCTTCTTAAAAATAGACAGAGATTGCCTCTACTACACGTTTCAAGTTGCTAAAAGCTTTTTGATAAAGTTTGAGTATCATCAGCAGTAGAAAAATCGTTTAAAAAAAACCGTTTGAAAACGTTTATTTACTCGTGATTAAAGATCCGATTGAAGTAATAAAACAAAATCGGATCTTCTTTGAGTTAAGATTGTAGGACCATTAAGATTTAATCACGATTATATAAACAAACAGTAAGGAACAAACGATTCATAAAACGATTAAAGCATAAATAAATCTGAGGAGGCGAGATGAATCTCTTTTCTTAACTCAAAGAATCTCCCGTAGTGCGACGAGTTATAATAGATCCATGAGTCCCAGGATACAACCAAAGTTTATCTGTATCATCTACACTTGATATCAGATCTGTCGAACATTATAACTACGATACTCTCGAATAGAAACTTACTCTAAGCAGTAGGGAATTGCAGGAACTTTGTTAGAACTTTTAGAATGTGTTTTTAGTGTTTCAGAGAATTATTTTAAGGTGAAAATCGACCAGTATATATAGGAGATAGGCTAGAGTTTTTTCCAGACAGATATGGAATATTCCTCAAAATATTCTAGCGGCTGCGATTTTTAAGTCGGCCCGTCGGGTATCGATCGATACCTGCAAAAGTCCACGAGCCCAACAAGGCCCAAGACGCGAGCTTCGCGCGTGTGGTCTTTTCTTCTCTCATGTTGTTAATCATTTAAATCAATGACACAACTATTCCAAAATATATATACGAGAAAACATTTCTCAGCCAATGAAAACATTTCATTCGAATGAACTTAACTTATTTCTTTTCATATTAACACAATTTTATCAAACCCTTAAGCTTTGACAAAAAATTAGTTCCAACATCATATCCATTCAAACTTTATAATAATATCAAAGTTTTTCTTTCTTTGTCGCTATAAACATTGATGTTATGTTTGATGTCGAGTATGATGATCCATTGAAGAGAATCACTATCCAAGATTTTATCACTACGATATCCTAAATCTGCGAAGTGATCATCTGCACTCGAACTTTAGAGGACTGAAAAAATTTGTGAAAAAAATATAAAAAATACTTTTTAACTTGTTACTCTCTTTGTTAGTAGAGGAATGTTTTTCTTATATTTTTTTTCTTTGTTCATCTAACTAACGTGGAATGAATTTTAAATTTTATTTTTCATTTTCAACTTAAGTGGTAAAACTTGAGAGAAATCTATTTTTTCTCTAATTTTTTTCCTCTAAAAGTGCAACCATTAGGAGCCTAAAATTATAATTTATATCACTATTTTGATTGATCAAATATCAAATCTAACCAATCAAATATCTGTAGTTATCTCCAAATCTCTGAATTTTATTATATAAAACTGAATTGCTCAACTTAAACGTGACACGTATGATAATTATAACTCACCATATCGTGATATGTATCACTATTATGATTGATTAAATATCAAATCTAACCAATCAAATATCTATAGTTATCACAACGAGATTCTTCTCTCATGTTGTTAATCATTTAAATCAATGACACAACTATTCCAAAATATATACACGAGAAAACATTTCTCAGCCAATGAAAACATTTCATTCGAATGAACTTAACTTATTTCTTTTCATATTAACACAATTTTATCAAACCCTTAAACTTTGACAAAAAATTAGTTCCAACATCATATCCATTCAAACTTTATAGACGTACACGTGATTGATTCAATAATATCAAAGTTTTTCTTTCTTTGTCGCTATAAACATTGATGTTATGTTTGATGTCGAGTATGATGATCCATTGAAGAGAATCACTATCCAAGATTTTATCACTACGATATCCTAAATCTGCGAAGTGATCATCTGCACTCGAACTTTAGAGGACTGAAAAAATTTGTGAAAAAAATATAAAAAATACTTTTTAACTTGTTACTCTCTTTGTTAGTAGAGGAATGTTTTTCTTATATTTTTTTTCTTTGTTCATCTAACTAACGTGGAATGAATTTTAAATTTTATTTTTCATTTTCAACTTAAGTGGTAAAACTTGAGAGAAATCTATTTTTTCTCTAATTTTTTTCCTCTAAAAGTGCAACCATTAGGAGCCTAAAATTATAATTTATATCACTATTTTGATTGATCAAATATCAAATCTAACCAATCAAATATCTGTAGTTATCTCCAAATCTCTGAATTTTATTATATAAAACTGAATTGCTCAACTTAAACGTGACACGTATGATAATTATAACTCACCATATCGTGATATGTATCACTATTATGATTGATTAAATATCAAATCTAACCAATCAAATATCTATAGTTATCTCCAAATCTTTGAATCTTATTATATAAAACTGAATTGCTCAACTTAAACGTGACACGTATGATAATTATAACTCATCATATCGTGATATATATCATTATTAACTTAGATCGTAACAAGTGTCAATGTAATAATATAATTTTTTTATTTTTAATTATTTTACACAACAAAAAAAAAATTATGATTTTCTAAATAAAAATTACTAAAATAGAAAAAGTCAAATAAGAGAAAAAACAGAAACTACAAAATAATAGAAATTAGATTTTTGGAACCAATATAAATCAATTTCTAATTTCTTAATTATGAATCATAAAACATAATTTGCTTTAATTATATATTTAGAACCAATATAAATCAATTTCTAATTTCTTAATTGATAATCATAAAACATAATTTGTGGATAACTTAACGAGATTTTAATTTAGAATATATATAATTATACGGATCATAATTACGAAGATGATCAATTTTAAAATCTAAACATTTATTATTTTTTCGTGTATCACGCAAGGCCTAATCTAGTATATATAGGCTAGATCAAAGCGATTAATCTAGCTGAGTATTACATATAATTTTCCACCACCTCTTAAAAAACGATTTAATTTAAAACAAAATATTTGAAAAGGAGAAAAATAATCATCAGACAACACACAGTTAATTTCGAGTGATTTATATTAAAATCACAAATCTTATGTTATTCAAACATGAATGTTTCAAAAAAATTAAAAATCTTATGTTATTGAATTTGTGATTTGTAAATGAATTTTCAAATCCACTATTATTGTAAATATTTTAAGTAATGGATTTTATGAAACTTTTAGTGATTTGAAGATGTTTTGGTGGAGTTTCTTAGTTAATAAAAAATAAACTCTATAAATCTCATGGTTTTATATGAGATTTCATAAAATTTTAAAAACAAATCATAACTTACTTTATTCACTCAAATCATCTAAAAACTCAGTAAAACTCAATTATTTCCAAAATCCTCCTAAATATTGAATATAGTCCCTAAAAATAATGTTTGAGAACTACGAGCTTAACGGATACTTTTTTTTTTTTTTGCCTAACGGATACCTAAAACACCAATAATCATAAAATGAAAAACAAATTACACATAATAGTAATAGAATTTAATAATATATACTTGGAATAAGTATTCAAATTCAAAAAAAAAAATCCGTATCAATATCTGTAACTAATATCGCAGCTGTATCCAAAGCTCCAAGTATTTAGGATTAGCTACAAATACTTACGAGTATACGACTAAGTTCTCACCACTTAAAAGGTTTTATTTGAAAAAGAGAAAAAATAATCATCAAACGACACGTAATTAAAGTATTGTTAGAGAACTAACGGATACGTAAAACAGAAATTAAATAAAAACAAAATGAAAAACAGAGAAAGCAAACAAAATATAAAAGAGTGAGAAGAAGAGTCAGTGAGAGGAGACAGACACACAAACCAACTCCACACATCCGCCATTAAAAAACAAAAGCTTTTGCTTAGATTCAATCCCAAATCAGTAAAAATAGGGTTAATCGAAGAACCCCACCGGAATTCCACAGAGGAATTGCATCAGTCGCGTTCCTGCTGCGGCTTGAGGACGAAGAAGAACCACCAAAGTGAGGAAGAGAAATCGAAGATGCAGACGACGGAAGCGCAGCCGCAGAACCAGCAGATGGTGAGCTTGAGCTTCAGCAGTCAGATGTCGAGAGAAGACGAGGAGATGGCTCGTTCTGCTCTCTCTGCGTTTAGGGCTAAAGAAGATGAGATCGACAAGAGGAAAATGGAGGTTCGTGAACGGGTCAAGGCTCAGCTTGGTCGGGTCGAGGAAGAAACCCGACGTCTCGCCAACATCCGCGAGGTTTGTTTGATTTTGCTTTTTAAGAGTTATAAAAGTCCCAAGATCTCAGAGATTTTCCGGGGATTTTGAAGCTGGATGCTTTGAAATTAGACTCATGCACGTTTACTTTTTTCGTGTTTCTTTGTGTTTGTGATTCGAAATTTGTTCTTGTTCTGTGAGTTTAGAGGATTAGGGTTTTAAAGATGTGAACTTGTTGATTCTCATCTCAGGGGATAGAATGGCAAAGTTGAACACTTTTTTGAAACCTCATGATTTGAATGACATACAAGTATAACAGAAATGGTTAAGCTTGGAATCTAATTTGGGTCATGATCTCATCTTCTGATTATATTTTAAGCTAATGATTCTGCATGCACTGAGTTTGTGGAAGTTTCTGGTGATTGGATTACACAATCAAGTGATTAAACTTGCAAAGCTGGAAATCTCTAGGATTTGGGCATGAACGTTTGCTTCTTCTTCTTGTTGAGTTCACAAGTTCTGTTCTCAGGAAAGGGTTTAAGATGATCATGTTTTTGTTTCAGGAGCTTGAATCTATGGCTGATCCCATGAGGAAGGAAGTTTCTTGGGTGCGTAAGAAGATCGATAGCGTCAACAAAGAACTCAAACCATTAGGCGCCACAGTTCAAAAGAAGGTAAGTATTTTTCAAGAGCAGTTGCTTGCTTCAATTGATTACCGGTAAAAATTTATCTCATTACTGTTTGCTATAAAAAGTTTTGGCCTTTACCAAACCCAAAACTCAAACTCCAAACTTAAACTCCAAAAGGTTTTGGGTTGTCATGGTGTTGACAAAAGGTTTGATCTTGAAAGATTTGGGTTTACAATCGTCAATATTTTAAGACTTGTTTTGCACTTTCGAATTAATCCCAGGGAGGCTGAACAAAACCTGAAACTCGTGTTTTTGTTTGTGTGATGACATAAACAGGAAAGGGAATACAAAGAAGCACTGGATACATTCAACGAGAAGAACCGGGAGAAAGTTCAGCTGATCACCAAGCTAATGGAGGTTAGTTTCGAATTTTCGGTTCTAATTTCACTGAATCAAGAGAACAAAACAGAGTTTCTTCGAGATGAATATGCATTAACCGTGTTGGTTTGTTTTCTTTTTCTAAATTTCTCCCTGGGGAGATGGGACAGTTGGTTGGAGAAAGCGAGAAGCTGAGGTTGAAGAAGCTGGATGAGCTAAGCAAGAGCATAGAAACCTAGTGATTCTATCTCACAGACAAAAGAGACCAACCAGTCAAGAACTAATTGTGCTTGGGTTATGGTTCTATTTAATGTTTTTTTTTTTCATTTTGGAAGATGTGAAATTCGTGTGGTTTTTTAAAAATGGATTGTGGGTTGATTTGTAAAATTATGATGGGTGTTTATGTTTTTAATTAACCAAATTAGGAAAGGGAAGTGGGATAATGCTTAGGCTACTGAATGCTAAAGGGTTTTGTAAGTTTGAATTATCTTTTCTTGTGTTCTAAAATATTATTTTATTTGTTTTTAATTTCTAGCTTTATTTTAATTTTCTTTTCCCCCCTCCAACTATTTTTAGCTTTTTCACTTCTTTTTTTTTTGAATTCGAAACGACTTCCTTTCAAAGTATATATGCAGTCTTGCTTGACTCACAATAGACGCAATAAAATAATATTGAACAAGCTACCAGTTCCCTTCCTAATTTGGTTAATCTACACCAAATGAGTCTATATGTAACCAAATCGAACATGTAATCTTATCTACCAGTTCCCTTTTTCTTTGAATGAATAGTAGTTTAGATTATTCCATCGAACTGGTAAGATAGAAATATTCGATCCTACAGACAAAGCAATGTGCTAATCTGTATAGCACCAAACTATATTTGGTCTAATATGACCTGGAAAGCAAATGCTTTTATGATATTTGGTGGAGAACCACTTAAAAACACCATTCAAACAGTATGCCCATTTTGAGGCCCATCATATAATCAGAGTAATACTCTTTGACGCAAAACTCTACATTAGTACTTGTTATTCTTCTCATTACAGTATCTATTTAAGTGGGCTTTTGACGCTTTCAATGGAGAATGCTTTTGAGGACAGTGAAACTTATTTGTTTAGAGAAAACACGGTATTAAATGCCCATGTTACCATAGATCTAAGCCGAGCTTGCAAAAAGGCTGGCGATTTGGAACAATATATAGAATTTAAAAAGGGATTTATAAAAGAGTTCATGAAACTAACTTTACACATAGTGTTTATTACTAGAGTAATTTCTAGGGAAGGAAGGTTTACTAGACTAACCGTAGAAAGCTGGTCAATGTCCATTTTATCCATATGCTGTATTATATTACGATTATGTCATTAATTAATTATTTTTGATTTCTTTTTTGAACAAAAAACTGATTAATAATTAAAGTAATCAAAAAAACATTCTCATCTCTCACCTCTCACCTCTCACCTCTCACCTCTCACCTCTCACATCCATGATTCTCTCTCTCTCTCTTCTTCTACTTTTTTCTTCTTTATCTCTCTATGTTCTTTTTTCTCTTCTTCTTCTCTCTCTCCTCCGCCAACGAATTTCAGTGACTGTGAGTGCATCTCCGACGTTGTTTCCGACTGCTCCACCGCCGTCTTCCACCAGATCTACTCCCCGGAGCCAACGTCTTTGGCCAAGGCAACGACACAGCTAAAGGCGGCTCCTCACGCGCCAGAGTCGCCGCCTACAAAGTCTGTTGGCCGCCGGTCAAAGGCAACGAGTGCTATGACGCCGACATGCCACTTTCGACGCCGCCATACACGACGGTGCTGACGTCATTTCCGTCACGCTTGGCGGCAAACCTACCTAATTTTTTAACGAAAACGTAGCAATCATGTCGTTTCAAGAAGCAGAACGTCTTCGTTTGCTCCACCGGTTACCGGCGGATGGTACAGTTAAGAACGTGGCGCCGCCGCCGAACACGTGCTCGTCGAACTTCTGAACATTGTTTTCATTGGATTAATCGTTTTTTGGTTGATATGCTGTTTCATGAGGTACGCCCACCACTTGTTCGATAAAATGCCGCTAATGATGGTAGATTTATTGGTAGATTTTCATTTGCGGTAGATTTGTTTAATACGTTGCAGTAGATTTGTTTAATAAAGACGTTGTGGTAAACTTGTTTAAAACCTTGATGGTAGACTTGTTTGATACGTTGTGGTAGACTTGTTTGATACATTGTGGTAGACTTGTTTGATACGTTGTTGTAGACTTTTACTAAATTTTTTTTTTTTAATTTTATCAATAAAGCCCATGATCTATATTTTTTTTTTTTTTACAGCAAAACCTTGATCTATTATTATCTATAAAAATAAGTAAGGTTCATATCTATATCTATGTGATTAACAAAAATAGCTCATAATCTAAACGTATTTTGCATTCTAAAATATCATATTTACGATTTATTAGAGTTTTATGCTCTTAAAAATAACATATCATCAAAAATATTAAATATGAAAAATCGGTAAAAACAAAACATTAATACACATCAACTTCCTTTTTACAATGTCATTACTTTCCACAAAATATTTTGACAAGCTAATATTTTTCTGTTCACAAAAATTATTTATGTTTTTCATTCGTATTAATTTTTTATCTACACTCTATTAGTGCCAGTAATGTATGCACTTTACATTTTTATTTCTCTAAAACTATATTGCCTCCTAGAGTCCCGACTACCGCTTTTGACTATACAAACTTCATCTTGTAAATTTTAGAAAGAGACATAACACATAACTTAGAAGAGGCTTCCAATTTAGTATATATTTTGTTAATTTTTGTTTCTCTTATCTAGTAGCTTCATTTTGTTATTGCTCAAATATTTTTCTCTTATCCTAAATAGATCGTTCTAAAATTGGAAAACTTGAGCATTTGAAATTTTTACAAATGCAAAGTGTTTTGCATAACCAAATCTATCCAATTCGTCTCTAATTTCACTATGGAGTCGGTAGTTTTGATCAAACGTATGAGTTTTTATGGAAGAAATAAATTACAAAAATGATCACTTAGTCTTTAGTTTTGTTGTAGACTATGTTTTCGAAGATTTTTAGATTTTTACTTTTTAAGAGAAAGATTGAGATTTTGTCAAAATGAGTTATGTGCAAAATACAATAATATCTTATATATATATATATATATGTGTGTGTAATTGACTATGAACAAAATAACGTATAATCAATCTTTATCTTCTAAGCTTAAATATGTTGCTTGATTCTTTAATTGCAGTTTTGCGGAAAAGAAAAGGCACACAGGTTCTTCTCTAGATGGTTCACAATGCTTCATGAGTTGCTTCTCCATAATGAATCTATCAAACGTGAGAAAAAACTATTGTCCAATGTAAAAGTCCAAAGCATGTATCAATATTTTGTTTGTAGTATGAACTTGTAGTTAGTATTCATGACGAGAAAGTGTATGTCATTGAGATTTTTTGGTTTGCGTAAGGAATTATTAATTATGAGAGCTTTGGAGTTTCTAACTTGGGTAATAAAATGTAGAAATGTAAATCATATGCTTGAAATTGATATTGAAATAAAAATATGTCTAAAACGTCATGCTCAAAACTTGCACGAATGAATAGTGATACTGAAAACGTATACGAATACGATCCGCGCATAATCATTAATGTTTAAAATTTTGTTATATTTTTATGATAATAATAAAATGTCCATATTTCATATTTTGCCTAAGGTCGTCAATATTATTAAAACAGGCATGGGCCCTTGCTAGACTCGGCTACTTTGGTAAGCAAGCTTTGTGAGCTTCAGTTTTTCTTTGCAAAATTTCCATGGAAACGAAACTTAGTCATGTGCTTTATAGGTCAACTTACAATTCATGTGTTCGGCGGCAAGCCTAACTGTATGAATGATGACCGTAGAAGAGAGTTTGATGCGGGTGCGGCTCAAGCAGGTGTCGAGGTCACATACTCCTTCAAATATATAATGGAGGATGTAGTTTCAACTCAAAAACAAAAGGACGTGGGAGATGAAATTTTGAACAAAGTGATGACTGTGTGGAAGGAACAAAGTACGCCTCCCCAGTTTGTCTTCTTGATCGCAAACGATAGGTACTATGAAAATTTTCTTCTCGTGGAGTGGATACCATGGCCATTTTTGATTTCATATATAGAAGTTTTGGATAACATATGAAGTTATATAGGTTGGCTCTATTTCTAAGGAATTCCAAAAACGATTCTTCAGTTAACAAAAATAAAAAACCATTCTAAATTCTTCTTGTCTATTTGTTAGGGCCTTTTTGTAGATTCGATTGACTTTTCCGTTCGGAGATTCGATTGACCACCAATATCAAAACTGGAGAAAGGTACCTAATTAGAGGGCAATTACTCGTCCTCAGATGTCACCGGCTCTCTACGCCACCCCTGATGAGAAGACGAGGAGATGGCTCGTTCTGCCCTCTCTGCGTTTAGGGCTAAAGAGGATGACATCGACAAAAGGAAAATGGAGGTTCGTGAACGGGTCAAGGCTCAGCTGGGTCGGGTCGAGGAAGAAACCAGACCTCTTGCCAACATCCGTGAGATTTGTTTGATTTTGCTTTTAAGAGGGGCAAATAAGTTTCGATCTTTCACATTTTGGGCAAAGAAGTTTGTAACTTTCAAAATATGGAGAAATAAGGCGAAAGTGAAACTTCGTGGGGATATGTTACTAGGTAATACTTTTTCGGGAGAAATATATCGTTTACCCTTTTATTTATTTTTAATTTTTAGCTTTATTTTAATTACTTTTCCCCCAAACTATTTTTAGCTTTTTCACTTTTTGGAAAAGTAGTCCCTCGCCGACGAGTGTACTTTTGAAATTGAAACGACTTCCCTTTCAAAAAAATTGATGTCTTTGCTTGACTTACAATAGACGCAATAAATTTTGGATTTTAACATTTCTCAATTATTGTTTTCAAAATCTAACGTTTAAAATTTTAGATTAGTATCACTAAATGATCTCAAGTAAAAAACACAGGGATAATCTACACCAATTAGTCTGTTGCTAACCTAATCGAACATGTAATCTTACCAACCAGTTCCTTTTTTCTTTGAATGAATAGTATATTAGATTATTCCATCGAGCTGGTAAGATAGAAATGTGCTAATCTGTAAACCACCAAACCACCAAACCATTTGGTCTAATATGATCGGGAAAGCAAATTGCTTTTATGATATTTATTTAGTGGAGAACTACTTTAAAACACCATTCAAACAGTAGGCCCACTTTTAAGCCCATCCTACAAGAGTAATTAGCGAATCGGATAATAATACTTGACGCAAAAAAAAATGCATATAAAAAAAATAACAAACTCTAAATTAGTTGTTGTTCTTCTCATTACAGGCACTGGCATCATATAAGTGGGGCTTTTGACGCTTTCCATGGGGAATGCTTTTGAAACTTATTTGTTTAGAGAAAACACTCAACACGGTCTTACATGTGCTTGTGTCCGCATAAATTGATTTCATGTGCTTGTGTCTGCATATTAGTTGAGAACTCTTCCCACGTTTCTGATTCTTGTTCGAAGCTCTCCTTGCGTCTCTTGGTAACACCTTTGGAGCAAAAGTGGTCATATGTAGAATTTAAAAAGGGATTTATCCAAAGTTTGCGGATATTTATGCTTCCTATTGTTATTCAGCCATCAGAACCAAAGAAAATAAATTAGACTCAATTAGCGTAAACTGTTTTTCAAATCCCCAAAAGAGGTCTAGAAAGAGTTAAACAGAAATAACCTCAAATGGCTTTTTATTTGGGAGTTTTTCATTCTAAAAAGAACAACCAACCAAAATCAAAACACAAATCGAAAAGAAACAGAAAAGCATCGTTAATCCGATAATGTCAAAGAACAAAAGTAAAAACCCTTGGAAATACATCGAGGGTGATGACTGACGACGATTCTCAGTACTTGTAATCCTTCACGTGAAGGCTCTCTCCAGCTCCATCACCAAGCTTGGCATCACCTTTGTAAGTTCCAAGCGTGGCTTCTGAGTTAGCCTTGCACCTCACATACAACGCCTCTTGAGCGGCCTTCACGTTCTCCTCTTTGCCTGCCCATGTCTTCAAAGTGCTCGCTTGCAACGCACGCCCGAACGAGAAAGACAATGACCATGGCTTCTTGGTCTTCAACTGGTTCATTGCGTTCAAGTTCTTGGTTGCTTCCTCCTCACTCTGTCCACCGGACAAGAACACAACGGCTGGGACGGCTGCTGGGACGGTTCTCTGGAGGGCACGGACGGTGTGCTCGGCAATGACTTCTGGTGTAACCTTGGGACTGTCTGATCCAGGTGTGACCATGTTAGGCTTCAAGAGAGTTCCCTCAAGCAAGACGTGGTGGTCGCTAAGAGCCTTGTAGCAAGCTGCAAGGACACGCTCGGTGACGGCAGCACACTTGTGGATGTCATGGGATCCGTCAACGAGGATCTCGGGTTCAACAATCGGTACAAGACCGTTCTCTTGGCAGATAACAGCGTATCTGGCTAATCCATAGGCGTTCTCGTGGATGGAATGCTCTGAGGGCTCGTTCTCACCAATCTTAAGGACTGCACGCCACTTGGCGAAACGGGCACCAGCTTCGTAGTACTTCTTGCAACGGTCACCGAGACCGTCAAGACCCTGAGTGGTGGTCTCACCGTTGGTTCCGGCTAGCTCGACGGTACCCTTGTCAACTTTGATACCTGGAAGAACTCCTCCTTCCTTCAAGATATCAACGAAAAGCTTACCTGTCCAAAACAAAAAAAAACAATCAGAAATCTCAGACATACAGTGATACATAGAGAAAATGATTTGAATTCATACCATCGGAACTCTTTTGGTAAAGAGTTTCCTCGAAGAGGATGACACCGCTAAGGCAAGGGAGAGCACCAGGAGCGGTGAAGAGAAGCTCACGGAGAGCACGTCTGTTGGTCTCAACGTTCTCGACGTTGATGCTCGCGAGACGCTTTCCGATTGTACCGGTGGATTCATCGGCGGCGAGAATACCCTTTCCGGGTGTGCCGATGTAGGAAGCATTAGCGATCAGCTCATCTGCCAAGTTTTTTAAAAAATTACGAAAACTAACAAAAATCAATCGATCGTGAATACAATTGATTAGATCCGTTACTTTACTATGACAGATCGATCAGATAAAACACCCAAAACTGACGGTGAACACTGAATCAGATCTACGAACGACAGATCTATTTCAGCTCTCACAAGTAAAGTATCTAATCAGATCTAGACATATGAACCACGCGAACAAGAAGTAAATCAACAGATCTAAAGCAATAAACGAATCGAATACACGTTCGTGATAAGCAGATTCGAGGAAGAGATATAGAGAGAGATTTTTACCGGCGAATTTGCTGGTGAAGGCAGACATGGTTTTGACGGAAAGATCGAGAAAGATGCGGAAGAAGGCAGGCGAGAGATGAAGCAGGTGGACCAGTAGAGGAAAGGCGTTGGCTTTTATAGCGGAGGATGAGAGTCTTTTGGGTTGGTGACAAAGTAAATTAAGGGTTAGATCTGTGGAATGTTCTCCAAGAAACAGCTCTTCAGCCGTTGGATCTCACGTGGTATTGTTGGCAGTTTTCGCTAATCTCGCTTCTACCCCTTCTAAATGTAAATTCGCAGCGGAGTTGCTGAAGGGTAACTTTGTAACTTGGCGTATTAATTAAGGAAAAGCATAACTTTAGGCCGCACCACGGCTCAAACCTTCAAGCAAACTATAATTTTGTTTGGAAAGATTTGAGATTTTGTTACTTTCTTAAAAAAATAATTTTTTTTCTAGTATTTTTTGAACTTAGTTAAAAAGTAACATTTATTTTATTGTTTATGATAATTTTATACATGTACACGAAGATGTAAGGAAAGAGATAAAATGATAAAAAAAAAAACAGTAGTGACAAAAATTAAAGAAAAATTGAAAAAGACTTGTTTGTGTAATAATTTTTTTAATAATTATTATGATTATATAAAAAAATTATTTATGATAATGATAATATTTATGACAGTTTGACTGCGACATTCAATAGAATATTGTTATTAAAAATGTTAGTTTTTCAAGATTCACAGAAAAATGCGATCTCTAAACATAAAAAATTAGATCAGTGATGTAGATATAGACTCATAAACAAAAATAGCTCCGACTCTTGAAAGCCATGAATCATCAAACCATAAAAGTCCTTTTGCTTTCTACCGACACAGACAGACCCTTTTTTCTTACTTTTTTTACGTTTTGAAAAATTTAAAGCGTCTTTTAGGATTTTCTTTTGGGATTTTTTTTGACATATCTCATTATAACAGTTTACATGATTTTGACATGATTTTTTTATTTTTAGTATCCACCTTATTATTAGATCTTGATGTGTATATAATAAAAAAATTAATGATTTACTCAAAATAAAATATGATTATAAATGGAAACAAATGTTATGGTATTTAATGATAGTTAAGAAAAAAGGATCTTTTAAATAGATATATATATATATATATATATATATATAGTATTCAAGACGAAAATAGGAAAACAAATGAAATAAAAATCCACCAAAGAAATAAAGAATATTTATATAAAGAGATATGTAACCATTTTATGGCCTGTTTCCAAATCGATTAGATGGTGCGTTTAACTTTGTAACTAGGTAGCACGGAAGTTTCGTCGAAGGTCCACTTCCCGCTTCTAAATCAGAATCGGAACTCTCAGAAGCTCGCTTTCATACGGCTTCCAAAAAAATCATTTAAAAACTGTGTTTGAAGCTTGCGTTTCTGCTTTGGAAGCTTGCACGCTTCGGTTTCAAAAACATGGTATCCTAAAAAAGTATTAATGGTAAAATTATTTTTGATATGTTTTTCATTTTATAAAAGAAAAAAACAGAAAACTAATATAGTATGGTAACATTTGTAATTACTAATTTATGTATTTTATACTAATCATATGTGAAATATTGGAAGTGGTCAACTTTAGTTAAATGTTGAAAGATTTGAGTTTTATGATATTTCTTTCGACAACTAAGAGTTTGAGATGAGTTTATTTGATGGAGTTGAGAAACTAAAAATGAAGAATATTTTTAATATTAGATCATATGATTTTTAATTATTTTAAGTTGATTGTGTAATATGGAGAATTCAATTTGTGCTATTTATAACTTGTTTTAAAAAAAAAAAAATTAGAATGATGTTTAGTTATATATATATTTCCAACACGTACCTGCTTCTTCATTTTTTTTAAAAAAAAGTCGCTTCTTCGCTTCTATACGTTTCTGATTCCGATTTCAGGCAACGTAGCTTTTTAAACCTTTTACAGTTCAAAAAAAACTTTGTAAACCTTTTTCCATTTCTTAAATTCCGTTCTTGTCTGACAAAAAAAAAAAGGAAAAGAAAAACACCCCGTTCTTAAATTTTGTTGCCTTTTGGTATGCATCAATATGCAGCATTAATACTGTCCTTGGCTCCTTGTATGAATATACACATACATACACAATTGTTCGTCTATTACTAGTGTTCCATTTCCGTAAGTAAATTATTATAATGACATTTACATCATATCTAATGTAGTGGACAATGACATGTACATAACTGTATCTGTTTATGTTTTGGTCTAGAAAAGCTATTGAGTTCAATTTTCATCTGTGTTTGGAGATATATTGTTCAGAACGTCTAATTGTGTAATACACCAGCAATATTGAACGCTCCGACATGGAAATAGGTATATGCAGTATGAATTGTTCAACCAAGTTCCATTCTTTTTGCAAGCAAGCCAAAATTGAAGACGGTTGCTTCTGCTAATTACAAAATGAAACTTGTTTTAAAGAGATTTAGAACATTTTGATTTCAATGCCAGATAATAAAGGTAGAATTATCAAACGTGTTTATCAATCTAAACATTGCTAAAAGCCATGATGGAATCCTCTAATGTAACATTGAAACAAGAATATGAAAGAAAGACACGAGAGGATGAATCTCAAAGACTTGGCACAGTTAATAGACGTAAGGAAGGATTCTATAGGGGACAAGTCTAAGATATTCAGCCCATATCTCCTTGTACTTCTCTGCACATCGAACCTCGTCTCTTCGTTCTCTCCATATCAACAGTATCAAGAGGTATATCGGGTAGAAATATGGAACTGGAGAACTGAGAATACACAAGAACAACATCATAGAAACAACCCAGATTAGTTTTGTCTTAGTGATCAGACAATGAACTTGAAAGCTTTGGAAAGTTCAAATGGTGGTCTTAAAGATAAGAGAATCTCAGACACTACCGTTCAAATTCTCAGGTTTCAGATCAACATCTAAACCTTGGCCAAATCTCTGGACTTTAAAAAGTTTTGATATTGGTATTAATTTCTACATGACTTTAGTAGTTCTAAGATGAACTCAAGCAGAACAAGTTACCTTATTCCACAGGGCAAACTGAAGGACAGAGCAAGCATCAAGTCGCCAAGGTAATTACAGTGCCTTGCGATTCCCCTGTAATGTTTTAAAACAGCATCTTATTGATATGTAGCATTGTTCACCACTATCAACATGATGAACAATCAAAGACAGAGACGGCGAAACCAAGCAAAGAAATTACAGAAGAAGAAAAAGATCGTACCAATAGCCTGAAGCCAGCAACTTCCCTCCAACGACCACAGGAGGCTTACCCCATATAGGGGTTTTAGGGTTCTTCTTAAAGATATGTTTTTGTTTGTTAGCCCCTCGAAAAACCATGTACCTGCCAAAAAAGAACAACTTGTGGGTTTCTTAGTTTAGTAACTAAGAGTGTAAAATAACCCCATGACTCAGAACTTACCCTATCAAGAACACAAAGCAATTGGCTACAATAGCAGGAACTGTTAGTTCTACTTTGTTGTGCAAAAGCCACCAGCCCTGTACCAAAGAGAAGATAATCCAGTCACCGAGTGATCAAGCATCCAAGAACGATACTTTTTTTCCGAGAACAACTGTTACATGCTAAGAAGATACTATCTATGAGATGAATTTAAGTATGTCCTGACTGTGTTTAATTAAGCTCATAGTTACATGCCTGAATGCTAAAAGTGAAAGGAATCCACAGGAGATCTCCAAACACCAGCATGAAGCCCAACCTCTCTGCAATTATGTCCCACCTGAAAAAAAAAAACAACAAAATCGACAAACAGTAGTTAGAAAGACCAAAGTAAATGAGATAATGGAAATGGTCATATATATTGGTAATACATATACGTTTGCTCGAGATGCCATGAACTTACGTAGAGGTCATGTATTCTTCATGAACAAAGTAGTCCAATATATATAACTGCAATTACAAAGTTAGTTAAAACTAATAAAACACGGATGATCAGAGAACTTCAAGAAGCAGGAGTTGTAAGTCAACCCAAATGTACCGCACAGAAAATCTGGTAAAGAATCATCGATTGGCTCAAGGAACCATCCTGCACACTTTTTGCCAGAATAGAGAGATTGATAAGCAGCCATCCCATCATCCCGGCTCTGACAAAGAAAAACCTACACAAGGAAGAATTCCCATCATTATAAACATGCATAACTTTAGATTGTATTATTAAATCGCTACTCGATATGTGTACTAAGAAAACTGAAGCAGTGATGCTGCTCGGGCTTACAAATAGAAGAAAAAAAACGGAAAGATTGATTACTTGAGATCAATGCTCAAAAACTGAGGATTCAGCTGTATTCCAAACCACCTATCACATGAAACAAACAAGATGAGAAAAAATCAAAGCAGTTGTTTGGAAGAAGCAAGTGAAAGACATAAACCAGAACGTCTAGTTTCAATAGAAAAGTTCAAAAGCTAATGTCATTGGCTCACTTCTGTTGATAAGATAAAAGAGGAAGCTACAACCATTCTGGGAGAAATTACTGAAGACTCTACAAGGTTCTATAGAATCATACTGTCCACATCGTTGTTTCGTATTCTATATTGTATGGATTCTTTCTGACATTCGCTCTGGTAGGAGTAAACATATATATAACTTTAACACAGCGGTTTGTGGGATACGAAATGAGTAGATGTACACATGTATTATGCCAGTACCAGTCATGTACAAGATTTCCTGAGACATGAGGCTTTAGGGAAGAACTCTTATCTGAGGAACTGCGACCAGTAACATACAATGCTAATGTCACCTGAGAATATTAAGAGAAGTCGTGGAGATTAAAGACTTCACCACAAATCTGATCTTGTGGTAGTAAGACAAATTTCAAGACAACCTCAATTAAGATAAATCATCTTACCAAAACACAGAAGATAAAAGTAGCTGAGAGTAGCTCAAGCCCTCTATCAGCAACCACCTGCAAACATGGCGATGAGTGTATGATAAAAGCAGTAGCAATCCAAACTCTCGTTTCTCTAAAAGTAAATTAATTCGGATTCATAGAAACACAATTGCATATCTCAACATTGGTCTTGATGATCACAAAATGGTAACTAGGCTTACAAGAGGTGATACAATGCCCAGTTTTGCACAGATTCCCAAAATAGCGACCAATAATGTTAGTGCGAATAGACCTGAAACGTTTTGGGGGAAATTTAACAAAATTAAACATTCGAGCTCACATAATCTCTCATGAATTAAATAGAGACTAAATCAGATCAGATCACCATTGCATCGGTAACGAAGCTGGGAGCCATCTGATAAAAGGACGCCGCGAATAACTTTCCCGGGGAGAATTTCTCCAGCAACGGCCAAGTAAACGAAGTAAAACACCAGCACAAAAACCTGAATTGAGAAACCCAGAAGACGAAACGATCAGAAGAGGACGCATGAACAAATTGCGACAGTGAAACAAAGCTAGAGAGAGAGAGAGAGAGAGAGAGAGCTCACAGATTGCGATGAGGGAATGAGAGATGGTAGAAGAAGACGGAGATCCATATCTACCATTAGCACAAGGATTCAAAAGTAGAAGGTGAATCGATTGTATCGCCTCTCGCTTTGTTTGATTCAGATGGCAGAAGAAACCATTTCAATTTTTTAGTGGGAAGCTCGATGACTTCACTTGTTTAATCAGGGGAAAACTTGCAAAAACAACCCTTAAACTCTTAATTTCACACGAACAAAACCTTTAACTAAACATTGTATATAACCAAAACCCTGAATTGCTAAATTTCTTTCAAGCGCCGTGGGGCCAGTTGACCAGAAGCAACCTATAATTTTCCGTCTTTTTTTTTTTTTTTTTTTTTATAATTTGGTAATCCGGATAGACCGCGATCATGGTGGGAACTCTGCATCGTCCTCTGCAAAGGACTGAAATCATCGATACTGAGAGACCGCGCATCGTCCAACATTACCGACTAATAATAGAGACCATGTGAAAACTCCAATAACCAAATTCGAATTAAACCCAAGTGGCGAAAGTCTTTTACTAACTGGACCAAAGCGGTTTGGTTATCGTTTCAATTATTTGTTTAACCATTAGATGATAAAATTTGTATTTTATGTAACCTTTTAAGATATATTTTTTAAAAAAGGAAGGGAATTTTGATTTCCGGTTTGTTCATTTTTGGTATGGAATTTTGTTTTCAGTATAATTTATTGCTGAAAAAACAAAAAGAAGAAGAAGAGGGTAAGCACCACACATATGCGGAAGAAGAAAAGGCGATAAAATGGCTAAAGACAATTGTTAATAGCCGTTTGGGTTTTGGAACAACCAGAGAACACAAGTGCTCGAGAGGTGGAAAGGTAAACCCTAATCCCAATCCAAATTTTAGGGTTTCAAGTTTTCAACTTTCTTCTATTGCTCCTCATCTTAATCTCAATTCCTCTCTGTTTGGATCTCTGAGCAAATCCTCGTCAATTGGGATTTGTGCATCGTATTTGAATTGATTGGTGAATTTTGATTTCTGAAGGTCTCTAAAGCCCTATCGTTGTCAGATCTAAAAAAACCCACCTTTGATTGATCGATCGATATGAGTACTCAGGCGACGGGGCCTTCTTCAACATCCGGGAGGAGGATCACTTCTTCTGTTGGACGGCGAGGACCACTAGCCTCCAAGAAACCTGTCCAATCAGAAAACGGAAGCAGCGTCAATGGCGGCAACACCTCCAAACCCAACTCACCTCCTTCTCAACCTCCCTCTAACGTTGAGAGAACAGTCAAGAAGCTTCGCTTATCTAAAGCTCTCACTATCCCTGAAGGAACCACCGTCTTTGATGCTTGTCGAAGGATGGCTGCTCGCCGTGTCGATGCTGTTCTCTTGACTGATTCTAGTGCTCTTCTCTCCGGGATTTGTACCGACAAAGATGTTGCTACAAGAGTGATTGCAGAAGGCTTGAGACCGGATCAAACTTTGGTCTCTAAGGTCATGACAAGGAATCCTATTTTCGTCACGTCTGATTCCTTGGCCATAGAGGCTCTTCAGAAGATGGTTCAAGGGAAATTCAGGCACTTGCCTGTTGTAGAGAACGGCGAAGTCATTGCTTTGTTGGATATCACAAAGTGTCTATACGATGCCATTTCTAGGATGGAGAAAGCTGCTGAGCAAGGCAGTGCTTTAGCAGCTGCAGTGGAAGGTGTGGAGAAGCAATGGGGAGCTGGATATTCCGCGCCCTATGCTTTCATCGAAACCTTGAGGGACAGAATGTTTAAGCCTGCCTTGTCAACCATTATCACTGAGAATTCAAAGGTTGCACTTGTAGCACCATCAGATCCTGTCTATGTTGCTGCCAAAAGGATGCGCGATTTGCGGGTTAACTCTGTAATCATTTCCATGGGGACCAAAATCCAGGGAATCCTGACGTCAAAGGACATTCTGATGCGAGTGGTGGCGCAAAATTTATCTCCTGAAACCACTCTCGTCGAGAAGGTAATGACACCTAATCCCGAATGTGCATCGCTTGAGACGACAATTCTGGATGCGTTGCATATAATGCATGATGGGAAGTTTCTACATCTTCCAATTATAGACAAAGACGGATCCGCTGCAGCTTGTGTAGATGTTCTTCAGATAACTCACGCCGCTATTTCAATGGTTGAGAACAGTTCTGGAGCTGTGAACGATATGGCGAACACAATGATGCAGAAATTCTGGGATTCAGCTCTTGCATTAGACCCACTCGATGATTCCGACACTCAGAGCGAAATGTCGGCAATGATGCATCATTCGGATATTGGGAAGCTCGCTTCTTACCCATCTCTGGGACTCGGTAACTCGTTTTCTTTCAAATTCGAAGATCTTAAGGGCCGTGTGCATCGGTTTACTTCCGGTGCTGAAAACCTCGACGAGCTGATGGGTATTGTGATGCAAAGAATTGGCAGCGACAACACCGATGTGGAACAACGGCCTCAGATTATATATGAAGATGATGAAGGTGATAAGGTTTTGATTACATCGGATAGCGATTTGGTTGGTGCTGTTACTCTTGCTAGGTCTACAGGACAAAAAGTATTGAGGCTGCATCTGGACTTCACCGAGACAACAAGGAGCTTGAGCTCCGAAACTTGTCAAGTCAAGAAAGCGAATTCTCTCAAGAGAGAAGGCGGCGGATGGATTTCATGGCGCGGTGGTGTTGTGGTTACAGGAGCTGTTGTTCTAACCAGCATAGCCGTAGTAGTTTACTTGAAACGCTTAAAGATATGATTTTTGCTGGGGTAAAACTGATTGGGAGGCAAAAAAATGTCTCCTTTTTCTTTCTTTTTGGTAAGTTTCATATAATTTGTCTCTTTTGTTTTATTGGGTTTACACGTTTTGCTGATGCAAAAAGAAAACTTTATTTCCCTAAGATATTAAATTAAAGTGGAAAAAACCCTTCAGAAGAGAAGATTAGAATTGACAGAGTTTATGTAAAACCTCTGAAACCATAAAAATAAAACCAGGGAATGTTGTTTTTTTTTTTTTTTTGAAACAATTTTTCAATTAATTTTTTTGGGTTTTTTTTTTTGGTTTTTGGTACATGAAAATTAAAAACCAGCCAAATCCCGAAAATGGGCCTGGTTAGGAAATTAAATCGAATACAAAAAGGATCCGAAAACCGAACTGAACCAGAAAAGAAAACCGGGCCAAACCAGAAGCAAAACGAAGCCCTAGCAAACAACGGAGAGGAAGACCGCCGCCACCAGGGACTGCGCTGCCTCACAGTCAGACCAGACTCCACCGGAGAAGACGACGGCACCGGACCACCATCGCCGCAGCACGAACCAGGTGAAACTCTCGTCACCGGAAAACAACTGCCAGCAGCAAGCGAACCACCAGTCTAGAAACCGCCAATCTAGAAGACACCACCCCACCGAGATCCGAAGCTTTCCGAAGACATCCCCCCTAAGACACCACCAGCAAGCAAGCGATCCATCAGACTAAACAACACCACAACACCACCACCCGAGAGCCACCACAAAACCGAAGCTTGCCGAAGAACAGAAAGAAGCCGGAAACAGGGAGAACCACCAGCACAGACGGTGGAACAGGGCCACCACCGCCAAACCAGAACTAGCCACCGAAGAGCATAAGCAAACAAGAAAGACCATCAGGAAAAACACATCACCTCCTTCACGAAGAGCACGACGGAAGAGGGGAGAAAGCTATTTGGAGGGGAACAACCACCGGGAAAACTCCACCGTCTGTAGATCCGCCGTCCCCGAGCGGAACCACTTCACAAGAGGCGACATCCGGCGAGAGCCCCTTCCGCAAGCCCACCAACCGCCAACACCCAACACAAAGTCAGATCCGAGAAACCCTTGAAGCCAACCTAGCCGAAGAAAGAGATCCAGGAGGAGAGACACCGCCGAATCACGTCCTCACAGAGCCGGAGCTGGAATCACCACCGGAGCCACTAACCGCCTCAACTCGTCGCCGCAGAACTGGAATCGCATCCAAATCGCATCTGAAGGAGAAACCCACCACGGATGAAACACCGCTGGTGACAAAAGGTGGAGATCTTCGCGCACCACCGGAGATGCCACAATCCGGTGGCCGGAGGACCTCTCAGAACAAAAAGAAACTGACGACTCTCAAACTCTTTTTTGAAAGAGAAATCGCCGCAAGTGGATCTCACTCGCGCGACTTCACCAGGGAATGTTGTTGCACTGAAATTTCTGGTATTTGATCTATTTGGATATATTTGCTTCGTTCTTGTAAATGTATTCTTGTTGACTGTGTCAAAAACTGTTGTTACTTTACCCAATGAGATTGTTGTGTGGATGTGAGGAAGAAAGAGGAGAAGAAGTTTGTGGTTAAGTTTTGTTATATACTAGGTATATACCCGCGCTACGCCGCGAGATTTTTTTTTAATACATTTTTTTTTGTTGGTTTGATGTTGTGTTTTTTTATGGATATAATTTTAATGTTGTAATGTCAAATACTTAATAAGTAGTTTGGAAGAGAATGCTAGCTATATTAGTAAGATATAGAATGAATATTCAAAAAATAAGCACATGGCTACAATTTAAATTTGTGGAATGAAAAAGCAAACTTGACTCTCTAAATTCATGGTCATCGCTTTTTACTCGGTTCACCATCACTTTGGTTGATCCCGATTTCCCCCTACGGATGATAAAATTGTATATTAAATTCATCCATATTATATTAAATTTTATTTTTATTAACATTATTCATTAACCAAACACTTAATTACTATTGTTTTGATTAAACACTCAACCATATAGTCAATTTAACAAGTGGGGAAAGGGCAAATCCAAAGTAACCAAAGCTTACAAAATTTGTTGAAATGACAGTTTAGTCTCTTGAACTTCATATTTAAGATTGAAACTTCTAAATCAATAAGAGAGTAGAAGAATCATACACGTTAGATACAAAATAATGAAATATCACAATTTCATAGTTGATACGGCAGCGTTTAATCCATCAATTGACGTGTATTTAATCCATCTAAAGAAAAGAGCCTCCAGAAAGGCAGAAACAATCCATCAATTTGCTTTATGTTTCTTTAGCAATCAAAATTTTTAAGATGAGTTTGAATCTCGCATCGTCTTCAACCTCAAACCCTGTTTTCTTTTCAATCCGATTCTCTCATGGAAACAACTGAATTTCCCAAACCGACAGAATCCCTAAAAGAACGAAACCCTTTTGCGTCAGGTCTTCGATTAACTTGGTTGGACCCAGACAATCGCCTTCTCGGCTCCCAAGTTTCGAGGAACTTGACACCACAAAAATGCTGCTCCGTCAGAGAATCGTCTTCATGGTTTCTCAGGTTTATTCCCAAATTTCTCCTTTTTACAAATTTTGATACCAGAGCTTGTCTTTTCTGGAATTCTCTGTATAGATAATCGGTTTGTGATATCTTAATGAAACTAAACGAGATTTACTCTAGAAGACAGTTATGTATAAATTATACTAATAGTGTTGTAGCTGTGGACGGATTAGCTACTTGAGAGACGAACGAAAAGCAATAAGAAACCAAAAAGGCAAATACTTTTTTTCAAAGCACGTCTCTTGAAACACGGATAAGCTAAAAATCTGAAAGCATAGCGATTAACCGACATAAGTTGTGTTCTTTCCTCTTTGTCGTATTTACCAATTTCGGTTTGTTTTATCCCACACAAACATTGTAGGAATCTGAGTGTATGTCAAGCTGCGTGCAAGGGCATCGTCTTGATTAGTTTCCATCCATTGAGTGAACATTGTCTTCGATAGTGCCATGCTAACATCTTCTAGATCTTCATTCTCATTGAAAACCACATGTTGTTGTCCATGTTTTCCAAGTTCAGTAACAATGCTTGTAGTTTCAAAAGTAGGAAGCGTCTGTCCATCTTCCGCTTTGATCTTCTCCTCATTTCCAACTTTGGTATTTTTACTTGATCTTCTCCAATAGCGTTCAAATTTGGTTCTTGTGCAGCCATCTCGTTGAATCTGTGAAGAAAATAATTAAAAAATCAACACTTGCAAAAATATATAGATGTTAAGTTTGTAAGAAGGAATTAAGCAATTTAACGTATTTTGAACGTCGATAGAATTTGTGATGAGTAGAAGAGCAATGATCAAGTGGCTATTTATATTTGTTTGCTTTTGTATATATATTAAATGTTTTTTTTATTAGACTCGGAAGTAATCTCATGCCCTTAACTTAACGGGTCCAAACTAATCTCTCGGGCGGGCGTGAGGCCGCCCAGTTACACCCCACGTGGCCAAGAGTTTGTTTGATAATTCCACACTCGGAGGGATTCGATCCCTGGCCTGGACCAACAGAGTCGAAACTCACCCCGAATAGGAACCATCCCACTACAACCTCTTGGTTATATATTAAATGTTTTAGATGAATATTGTCTCTTCGTTTTTGATAAATACATTTCAAATGTATGAATAATTTGAATTTAGATTTTATTCAATAGAGAATTTGAAGTAAACATCACGTTTTAGCAAGTGCAATGTTAATGACTTACTGATCAAAATTTGAAGCATCAGTGAAGTTAAACTTGAAGCATTTGGAATTCTTTCTTTTTGTATCATTATTTTAATATATTGTTTAATATTTTAATAAAAAAAATGATAAACAAAGATATTAAGCGAAGAAAATAGTGAAAACACCAAAATCCGAATAAGAGTAATATTTAATAACTCATATAAACATGTCATTTTTCCATTATGAATAATATAGTTTATCCTTGCTACCATGCTTGAAAGGCATGCTCAAAAATTGTTATCTCAATCACGTACTTTACCTGTTCGACGAAATGTCCGAACGAGAATGTTTTTCTGCAGAAGCAGGTGAGTGTCTTGTGTCTACATCGAATATTTGTTTTGTTTTTTTATCGCTCTGATGTCTAAGGTTTTTTTTTAAATATTTTTGGAATTTTTGAACAAAAGGGTTTTGGTGAACATAAATAGAAGATAATCGAGTATATAGTAGTTGTAATTAATAATTTAGAACACGTAGTATAACATGATGTACTCAAATTTAAGCACGTAAATAGTTTGCTAGGAGTGTACTTTTGAAAAGTAATTAATGTTTTGTAAATTTATTGGCTTTTCATTTTTAATTTTTTTGGTGAGGCCAACATGTGCGAACACAAAAACGTTGAGTTGATAATGCAAAGAGAATGCATTAATCATATAAACAACGAATATGAATTGTTTTAGAAGTTGAAGAATGTTGATGAAAACGTATACGAAAACGTATCCCCAAATATTCAAATTTTTTATTTTTATAAAATTGTGTATTCCACATGCATGCAAACTCCTTATGAACTGATAATGAACCAATGTATATTACTTTTTATTTATTACTTTTTAATATTATCACATTTCTTCCTCTTTGTATACCTATCCAAATTAAATGTATCAATACAATTGTCATTTCCATTTGACTTTTTTGCTTATCCACTTAGACGTTTTTTTTAAAGAAATGTATCAACTACATTAAGACATTGATTTATCGAATTAAATTCCATACATTAAATTTTATAAATAGAAATACAATATTATTGGTTGATTAAAGCTTATGTGGTTAATTATCCAAAAAAATTGATGTGTAAGTTGATGTGTATTAATGTTTTGTTTTGATTGGTTTTTCAAATTTAATAATTTTGCTGATGTGTCATCTCTTAAAAACACAAAAATGTTGATGTGTCAAGCTATGGAGAGGCACAAGTGTTTTTATAGTATTGATTTTGTGGCATTAGCTTCGATTGAATGGGATTTGTGGTGTGGTTTGATTGATGTTATCATTGTGAAATTGAGAATATAACATACGAATGCCGAAATGAATCATGACCATTTGATAAAACGTTATATGCTTTACGGATGGTTGAGATAACAGAAGCGCAGGTTTGCCCGAGAGGTTAAGGGGGAAGACTTAAGTTCTTCTGCACATAAGTGCGCGTGGGTTCGAACCCCACAGCCTGCATTTCTTTTATTTAATTATCTTTTGGATTGATTTTCTTTAGATTGTGGATCGGCTAATTTGGAAACATATGAGCTATAAAAGACTCATGTGAATCTCTCGTAGATGCAGAAGAAGGATCACGAGATAACAAAAAAAAAACGGTAATATAAAAGGCTATTTTCCATTGAAAAGTATCATCACGTGAATCCCAAACACACACACTGTAGTGTTCTCTATAAAAAACTAGAACCGATTCATGCTGACAACAAATCCCTTTATTTGTCTTTAAAGCCTCAAATATATTAATCAAACTCAAGCTCTGTAAGATTCTCTCTAGTACGGCTCGACTGGGGTGCGGAAGTTGGCTCCTGCATACACTGCCTCTGCTCCAAGCTCCTCCTCAATTCGCAATAGCTATTCATTATAATAACAAAGCATCAGTCTAACGAATTTTGAAATTCTATCAAACAACACACAAACACATCTTGTTACTAAACCTGGTTGTATTTGGCAAGACGCTCTGATCTACAAGGAGCTCCCGTCTTGATTTGACCCTGTTATGATATATAAACACAACAATACCCACAGACTCAATATCATATGATTATAGATTTCTTGCAACATTTCTTTTTTGAGGTAAATTTTCAACTGCCAAGGGGTTTTGACTTACGGTTGACAAACCGACAGATAAGTCGGCAATGAAGGTGTCCTCGGTTTCTCCACTGCGGTGGCTAGCCATCACTCCCCAACCAGCTCTCTTTGACATCTTAACCGCCTCAATACTCTCAGTTACAGATCCGATTTGGTTTACCTGTTCGTTCATTCACCAAGGATTTATATTAACACTTTTTCAAGGATTTCAAATTGACGCATAACCAGTAAAACAATACTATGTAGTGAAAATGTTTACCTTCAAAAGAAGAGCATTGCAAGACTTCTCATTGATTGCCTTCGCAACCCTCTGCATACAAAAGAGTGTTAGAGATATAAGCACTTTGAGAGAGAAAGAGAGAAATTTCTAAGGTTAACACTTGTTTAACAATGGCAGACCTTGGGGTTGGTGACCAACAGATCATCACCGACAATCTGAACTTTCTCGCCCACCTCGGCGGTCATTTTAGCATAGTGCTCCCAATCGTCTTGGTCAAATGGGTCTTCAATGGATACAATTGGGTACTCAGCAACGAATGACTTGTACAGGTCCTTGAGAGCATCTCCAGAAATCTTCTGAGAAGCATTGTTGTTCTGCAAATACACAAATAGATTGTTCTTGATTTCTTCTCCAGTTGGTTTAGAATTTTTTAAGCAAAAAGACTAATTTACCTCTTCTTTGAAGTTCAAGTCGTAGGTCTTGTCTGATGAGTAGAACTCGGATGCAGCGACATCCATTCCAATGACAACCTGCAAAATTATGACTTAAACCCGTTAGTTTCTTGGCCTATGTTTAGATTACAAGGACATGTAAACTAGTCTATTACGGGTAAGAAACAGACCTTGCCAGTGTATCCGGCCTTCTCGATGGCAGTCTTTAGCAGTTAAAGACCTTCCTTGTTCTCCTGAATGTTTGGTGCAAAGCCACCTTCATCACCAACGTTTGTTGCATCCTGACCATACTTCTTCTTAATCACAGACTGAAATTCACATGAGAACAAGAAGGACGAATAAGTCACATTAAGGATATATGTGAGCATACATGTTAACCTGGAAGAATCAATCAAGTTATTATCAGTAAGTTAAGGAGTAATGAGGAAATACATGTTATTTTACATATACTTTTTCTTTAATCATTATTAATCATAATATGAACACCTCAAAAACCAAAATGATTCAAGATTTACCTTCAAGTTGTGGTAAACTTCCACACCCATTTTCATTGCTTCCTTGAAAGATGAAGCTCCAACAGGGAGAATCATGAACTCCTGAAAACACCAGTTGCATGTCAGAAATTTTAAGAACTGGAGTCTTTTAATTATATACGTTCAAGAAATAGAATCAAACTGGTTCATACCTGCATTGCAAGCTTGTTTCCTGCATGGGATCCACCGTTGATGACATTGAAAGCAGGAACTGGTAGCACCAACTTGGGGTTACCAGCAAGATTGGCAATGTGCTGCAACAAGATAAGTAGCAAAGCAAATGAGTTAGATGCCTTATAGAATAAAAGGCAGGTTGACAAAGTGCTAAGAACTAGAAGAGACCAGTTATAACTTATAAGTGCAAGATCATCAAACCTTGTAGAGAGGAATTCCACTGACAACAGCACCGGCTTTGCAAACAGCGAGAGACACAGCAAGAATAGCATTTGCTCCAAGCTGTAAACAAACACAAGAAGCAAGCTGGTTAAAATCATCTGCCATTGTCAAGTGAATGCACAAACAAGGAGTATTATTCTAAAGCACCTTTTGCTTGCACCAGCCCCACTCATCTGCCATTGTCAAGTGAATGAACCATGAAGTTGTCAGTAGCAGTCTGCTGAGTTGGGTCCTGCAACAAGCAAAAAAAAACACAAACTTTGAGCAGGTGATCTAAAACGTCTAGAAACGTTTGATGAAGAGAGGGTTAAATAAATGCGTCACCTTGCCAATCAATGCTGGGCCAATGATTGAGTTAACATTTCCAACAGCCTATAATAAACATCAATAAGAAAGTATGTCAAACAAAAAAAGCCTCATTCGGATAACATTTGTTCAGTTCATAACCAAGACACACAGTCACCTTTGAGACACCTTTTCCAAGATAGTCAGATCCTCCATCCCTCAGCTCAAGGGCCTCATAGATTCCTAGTTAACAGACCCAAAAAAAAGACAGATTAAATCTAACCAAACATTCATGTCTGTATAACATAAGCTACAGTGAAATTATCTGATGGGCATCTAGAAAAAAAACCGATGAGGAATCAAAAGCTGCATACCAGTGGAAGCTCCACTAGGAACGGCAGCTGCGACCTTGACGCCGGTGGATGTGTGGACATCGACCTAAACCGATGATAAATCATAAAATCATTTTCTGCTCTCAAAATCGATCAGTGAAAAGACAGTGATTCGAGCAATAAAGTAGGGAGATTCTAAATTTAAAGATCGGACTAATTCCGATCCGTAGTACAGACAGAACAGAACCGATCAGCGAGAAAATTGATTAAAAAAAAACGATCAGCACTGACAAAACAAAAGCGATCGGAACCGTAGAAGAAAACAAACCTCGACGGTGGGGTTTCCACGGCTGTCGAAGATCTGTCTAGCTTTCACAGCTGTGATAGTGGCCATAGTCGATTAGATCTTAGAGAGAGACGAACCAAAGAGTTCAAGGGTTTTGCTGAAGACCGCTCGTCGAAGCTTTTTGATTCACACACAAATGCTCTAGCTTTGATATATAGATAACGGGAAAGGAAAAGAGAAAACTGTTCAGTTTAGACTACAGCCGTCGGATTAGAAGTATTGGGATATGGTTTTAGCCGTCCGATCTAAAAAGATACAAAACGTTGCGTTGCACGACTTTTGCAGACGACGAAGAGGTTTCTTTTTCCGCTTTGCTCCTTGCCCAAGTAAAAATACGCCCTTGGGAGAGTAATTAGGAGAGTATATATTTATTCGATCCTGTATATTCAATGTTACATAGATATTGAGCACTCAATAATGTACTATAATATAGAATGCTTTATCAATTTAAGCAGCAAGAGTTTGTGCATGTAAATGTGTAATAAAACATAAACTCAAGGCACAGGTGGAATCACAAAATTGCAGCTACCAACTCAGGTTGACGCATATTCCTTTGGCATCTTTACTTTTTTTTTCAACATCCTTTTTTAAATAAACGCATGTTTAATTAATTTAAATTATCAAAAACAATTTCATCAATAATTTTTACTCTCTTTTTTCTTCCTTTCCGATCATTATTAATCAGTTTTATAATAATTATTAAAAGTGGAATCCTCAACTGTTGATTTTTTCAAACTGAATAGAACATATGGTTTAGTGATTTGTATACATGACAAAATTCAAAGAATGATCTACTTCAAATTTTCGTTTGAAATTTGCATATTCGCTTCTTCTTTTGGCAATTAGTATATTCGCTTAAATTATGAAATTTAATAAAGAGGCCCAGTGGTGTACCACAACTGCAACATAGGCCCATTTACGTGCAGTAGGCCCAATAACGACAGAGCATTTCATCACTCTACTCTCACTCATCCGAAAAAAATCACAAACCTGAGTCACTGACCAAACAACAACATTTCATCCGAACCGCTAAACAGCATCCATGGCGACTTCTCTCTCCGTCTCCAGACTCCTCTCCTCCTCCTCAGCCACGGCCATCTCCGTCGCCAAGCCGTTACTTTCCCCCACCGCTCCGCTCTCCTTCACACGTTCTCTCGCTCCTAACCTCTCCCTCAAATTCCGCAGCCGCCGCTCCAATTCCGCCTCCGTCTCCACCGCCAGATCTTTCGCGACAACCGTCTCCGCCTCCATTTCCGTGGGAGACAAACTCCCTGACTCCACTCTCTCCTACCTCGATCCCGAGACCGACGAGGTCAAAACAGTCACCGTCTCGTCCCTAACCGCCGGGAAAAAATCCATCCTATTCGCCGTCCCCGGAGCCTTCACACCGACCTGCTCGCAGAAACACGTCCCAGGATTCGTTTCGAAAGCAGGAGAGCTCAGATCCAAAGGCATCGATGTCATCGCCTGTATCTCCGTGAACGACGCGTTCGTGATGGAAGCGTGGCGGAAGGACCTCGGGATCAACGACGAGGTGATGCTTCTCTCCGATGGAAACGGCGAATTCACTGGGAAGCTTGGAGTCGAATTGGATTTGAGGGATAAGCCGGTGGGACTCGGAGTTAGGTCACGGAGATACGCGATTCTGGCGGAGGACGGCGTTGTGAAGGTTCTGAATCTTGAAGAAGGAGGCGCTTTCACCAACAGTAGTGCTGAGGATATGCTTAAAGCTCTTTGATTCCGATTTTATCTCACTTTTGATCAAAATTCCACCGGATCTGTAACGGAATAATAATTGGAATCGTTTTGTTTGTGAACAATCAGAATTTGTATGTTTTGTTTCGAAATTACTACTTTGGGTTAGTTTTTCTATGTTTTGACTTTTTTTTTTATTTGATTGATCACTACCACCTAAATAGAGTATTTGTTACAGTTGTTAGTCACATTGACATTGACACAAATAGTAAAGTATCATTTCAAGATAAGTTTCAGAAATTCAATACAACTTTGTGTGCATTCTCTGAACATGAACAATTTAACATGTTCTTGTATATACACACAGAATGTATATTTTATACACAACAGTTTTACTTGTTCTTGTGTATTTACACCTAATTTCATATTTGATAGTTTTAAAATTGGTGTGTAGAGACGGGATGACACCCAAAAAGTCATGGGTTTTGGAAGGGACGTTGGGCTGTGATGCAACCAGCGTTGAACTATGGAGCTAAAGAAGTGTTTTATGTGTTAGAGAACTTTTTTTCATGTCTAAAAACAAGAAACAATCAAGAGAAATTTAAAGAAATCAAAGCGAAACCACCAAATTCACTCAAATGCAAATTTGGTCTAAAAAGCCCATCTTGACCAGCGTTTCAACAGCCCAGAATCGTGGAAATTCAAGGAATATCAGTCCAAACAAGTCCACAAACCTACAATTATTCAAATGGCCCGATAAAGACATATGGACATCTCTTGAAAGGTTTTGACCAAACCACAAAGAATTAAGCCAAAATCCGTCTTGGAATACATTCTTGATCCATCAAGGATCCAAGAACATCTCAGACTTGACCCGGATCGATTCAGATCAATTCACAAACCGGTAGCTAACCCGAGAAACATTAGACCAATCAAAATATGGACTTTTCATATTTGGTACTTTGAGGATTCGTGTATGACATCCAAAAGAGTTTATACTTCATCTAGATAGCTAATTACAAGCCACGTTTGCATATATGGTAATTGTTTGCTACGTATGCATTATAGATGCACAAATATCTAAAAAGATATTTAATTTTTGTTTCCAACAAAAAAGACAATAACTTCACCACTGGTCACTAGATCAGCTATGTCAGTGAACCGACACCTTCAACCAAATATCTTCGACAAATAACGCCAAACTGTTCACATTTAGATCTTTTTTTTGGGGGGGGGGGGAATATACACATATTGGATTGGTTTGATTTAAGTGTTTAGACTCTTAAAGAAAATTTCAAAGAGAAAAACAAAAAATATCGAATCTAATTCCCTCGGTAAGGAAAGGGGATCGCTTCCAAAGGAACAGCTTTTTTCAATGTAATACCAATCCTTTCTCCCATATCCATTTCTTCTGCATTAAGCCCATTGGCTAAGGCCCAATCAAACGACCTCACCATCGACCCAATGGCTAACGGCAAGACCCGTGACGCCAAAGGCAAAGCCGGACACATCCGTCTACCCGACCCAAACGGCAAGAACTCGAAATCCTGTCCCTTGAAGTCTCTGGGATTCGGGTCGGATATAAATCTCTCGGGTTTGAACATAATCGGGTCGATCCATGTTTCAGGGTCACGGCCAATGGCCCAAACGTTGACCAAGACTTGTGTTTCTTTGGGGATAGTGTACTTGTCGAAGATGTGACACGTGGACATGGCCTTGTGTGGGACCAGGAAAGGAAGTGGTGGGTGCAGCCTCAAGGTTTCCATGATAACCGCTGAGAGATACGGGAGGTTCGGGAGGTCTTCTTCTCGGAGTTTTTGGTTCGGGGATTTGAAGTAGGTTCGGAGTTCGGTTTGGAGTTTGGTTAGGGTTCTTGGGTTGTGTAAAAGCTCCGCTAATGCCCACTCCAACGTGCTCGTTGTCGTGTCCGTTCCCGCCGTAAACATTTCCTATCAATAAGATAAGAATATTTATTTTTTATTGAAAGATTCTCTAAATTTTACGTTTTGTCATATTGAGTGTAATCAAGAAAATTCTGAAATGAACAGAAAAAAAACTGAGTTATGTATAACTTTTTTTTTGTTGAAGAACATTTTATGTATAACTTACAAAAACAATAACGTTGATATTTCTTGCAGAGAATTTAGAAGGTTCTTCGTCGACTCCATCGCCACCGCGAAACTCCAAAAGAACATCTAAGTAATCCTTCGTCTTCTCGTCGCTCATTTCTCTCTCCCTAACCTCCGTTCTTTCACTGATAAACTCTCCGGCGATCTTAAACGCGCTTTCCACGTGGAATTGCGTTTTTCTTCTGATGCCTTGCGGGTCAAGAAACCTTAGTAAAGGGAAGAAATCGGCAACGTTGGGTTTTCCGGCGAACTCCATCACTTTTCCGGTGTGGTAAAAGAACTCGGAGCCTCTTTTGGAATCGGGATCGAGCAAATCTCTCGAGAACATGAGGTTTCCTATGAGATTAAAGGCCATCAAGAAGAAATATCTCCCCACGTCGATAGTTTTTGTACCTGATGATAAAATATGTAGAGTATATAATACAACATTATATTAGCTTCAGAATCAGAACTTGAATATATGAGGTTGTTTACGAGACGTTTGAAACTTGAGATTCTATCGATGGAGATTTTTTTTAAAAAAAATAGACTATCACTGGTAAGAAGAATATAATTTGTTTTTTGTTTTTGTTTTTGGTTAACTAAGAAGTTCCATATATTCGATTACAATTTTTCTTTATTTATGCCTGCCCTAAGCTATTTAAAAATTTTGTGCAATTTTTTTATATATTAAACGTTTATTTTATACAAATTAATTAGTTTTGTGTATTATATTTTTGAATCTAGATCCTCTTTGAACACATCTATTAAACATCCTGAAAACGGTCGTGTCTCTAAAAGTTGCGTTTACCACGATCCTGTGAAACACGAAGAAGTGTGTTCGTATTTTATTTTAGAGGTAAGAAAATTAAATTACTATACAAATATACAATTTCTCATGTTTATATACTTTAGCACAAGATTCAAGATTTGAATATGGTAACACTCAAACAAATTCTCTCTACTGAAATTCTGAAACATGGTGAAATAACTAATGGTATTCCATCTATCTATAGATTGATGAACAGGTAAAATTTTGATGATACACATATAATTAGAAAACGCACCGTTTTGTCCACCTTTCTCGACAAACCGAAGCATTTGATCAACACACTTGGAGCGTACGTCACTCATAGCATCAAGACGGCGCGTGACAAAGAACTGAGTGGTGCATAGCCGCCGCAGCATCCGCCAATACGCACCGTACTGTGCCGTGATGAGCGAGCCTTCGCTACTCTTGCCTCCTTTCATCGCCTCGTAAATCTTCCTGCCGGCCAAAGCCGCGTCGTGCTTCTTGAAAATCTCTCGAGCCACTTCGCTCGAAGAGATCACAACCGTCAGCATCGACCCTAGACGCAAAGTCATGATTGGTCCGTGACGCCGTGAAAGTTTAGTCAATGAGTCGTGTGGTGGCGAACCGGCGAGCTGGAACATGTTACCGATCAGCGGCCAGGGATTTGGTCCCGGAGGCAGTCTCGTACGACGACGTCTGGTGTGGATGAGACATGTAACGTATATTAGGAAGGCAATGGATGTAAATATTCCGATCAACTCGTTCATCGTTAATTGTTTGGTCATTTTTCTTGTTTTGTTTGGTCATCGTACAAAACGTTTTTGCTTTATAGGCATCATCACGTTTTGTGTCACTTAGAAATGTACGTATCTGAGGAGAGGGTATAGATGTAAATATTCCGATTAATTAACTCGTTCTTCGTTAAATGTTTAATCATTTGTTTTGTTTTATAAGAAAATAGTACAAAAAAACGAATTTGCTAGGTAGAAAATACTATAAAGTTGTTAATAATTTATTTATATTATGACGGATCTTGTCGCGATTAGGTTGGGAATCTTTATTCGGATAATCGCTTGGAAAAAGTCTGTTTTTAGTTCTAACTTGTAAGCTAATTAATTTATAATGTAAGCCCATTAACGCATCCGATGATCAATGCATTATATTAAGTGACAAAAACTAGAAGGCCCAATGATGTAGTAAGTGGTGATATGCAGTTGGAAACTTGGAATTTGACCATTCGCATTTCGTTAGAGCAAATAGTAAGCCTGACCACAGTTACGGTTAATGCGGTTAAGGTTATTTAATCACCGGTTACGGTTAGAATTTTTTTAATCTTAATCTTAACCGTTTAATATACGGTTAAAACGGTTACGGTTAAATACGAATCCGGTTAATATGGTTACGGTTAGATACGGTTACGGTTAGATACGGTTACGGTTACCTGATGACAATAAATGGTTAATTTTCATGATTTATAATTAAATAATTATAAATTTCATAAACTAGAATAATAAAAAATAAAAATTATCTATTTTGATGAATGACGATGACCGTGCGAACTTAGCTCTATTGTTAAAAGCAAAAAAATTACAATTTTTTTATTTAGCTCCATTATGAAATTTAGCTCTATTAGTTTTTTTTGTATATGTGAACTTTAAATTTGAATTTTTTTATAGAAATAAAACAACAAATAATTGAGCATTTATTGCTTCTTAATTCATATGCAATATTCAGAAAATCAAACATTGTGAAACAGAGGGAATATATTTCTTCATAAAACTGTTTTGTTAAAATATTTTTTATATTTGTTATAAAAATATTAATTAGTCTATCACGTTTAAGTTTTAATTAATATTTCTATTTGTTAGATTTGCATTTGCTATTTATAAATTGATTATATATAATTTTCTTTGAATTTTTAATGTTACAGAACTAATTATAATTATTAGCATATATAATTTTATTTTGAAAACAGTTACGGTTAAAATTTTACATTTTAATCTTGCAGTTAACCAACGGTTTTGATACGGTTACGGTTAATACATTTTTTAACCATAACTAATATATTTTTACGGTTAACGGTTACGATTTTTAACCGTTTGACACGGTTACGATCTGGTTACGGTTTGAAAACGATACGGTTACGGTCCGAAATACGGTTACGGCAAATAGGTTTAAGTACATTAACATTCTCTTAAGCACATGATTAGCCAATTTTTCCTATTAGATAAAGTATTATTCATTCTTTTTATTTTAATCCAGATAGTATAAATACATGTTACAAATCAAGACGGTGGTTAGTCATGTAATCTTTTTTTTTTTCATTCTATGCAATCTAGTGGTAAATAATGCACATAATAATATTGTAGGAACGTAATTTATACAACATAGTGTACAATTATTTAGAATAACTTGCTTTTCTAAATTAATTTATTAAGTTTAGTCATGTAAATTTTTTTTTTCTACGACAGTTTAATCATGTAATCTTAATGCTTACGAAGTTTACACACACACACACATATATATATATATATATATATATATATATATATATATATAATATCTTTACTTTTAGAAAACCACCACCTACGAGAAATATTTGTGATTACTGATTACTAATCAGTGATAAGTATATAAAAATTATTAACCAAATTTTAATAGATATTAATCCTGTTGACAAGTTTTAATTATCAAAATAAATCATTTACAATGTTAAAAACTCATTTACGGAATGTGGATTCAATCCACTTTTGCTAATTTGCTGAGACTTAGTGCTTGATTAGTATAACTGATAGTAGAGCAGTAGTACTAAGTAGCAGAATCAGTATGCACTGATTAATGTACACATTTTAAGTGATTGGCAGAGTTGTAAAACATTATATATAAAATTATTTAATATATTTATTCGTAAACATTATATCTATAATATAATTTTTAATAATTTTTTTCATATTTAAATTGTATTTATTATATTATATTTTTATTTAAAATCAATAAAAAATAAAATAATGGTAAATATTGGTTTTAAAAGTATAAAATTTACACTATAATATAAACATAAATTTTTGATATTATTTAACAAAATATATTAGTTATATAAAATTATTTTAATTTTTTGATATTTCATAGATTAATGTTTTACCAAAATTTTCATATGAAAACATAGATGAAAGAGTATTTGCAGAGTATCAGCAGCTTCTAAATGTTTTGTTGAGAAAATGTTTTTTGAAACAAAACAATAAAATTTGGTAGAAAAAAAAAAGAAGAAGAAGAGAAGCTAAGTCAGAGAGATCTCGAACGAAATTCGTCGGGAATCACGATAGTTTGTTGATTTGCTATATCTGGCAGGGCTATATGTATCAATATTAGTTTCTATAATTGGTTATAAGCAAATATAGTTGATATTATCTACAATCATTAATTTTCTAAAATAATTTATTAAGATATTTTCAAACAATTTTATTAAGTTTAGTCATGCAATCTTAATTAATGATTTTTGTACTGTCTAAAATTATTATTATAAATTAGGAGAACAATTACAAATATAACTTTTCAACTTACAATCTATCCGCTTTACAAGAATCCACGCAAACTGTGTTCACAATGAACGGTTTTACTTACACTCCGCTGAAGATTTTCTATAAATTTGCCTTCATTGACATGTAAAAATCGTATTTTTTAGAAACCGAACCCCATATCTTCTGGTGTAAGAACATTAATTAACAATTTAGCCAACCAGCGGACTAAAGAGGCTTCTACACAATCTTAATGTTTAAGATTTTTTTTTGTTTTGACAGAATGTTTAAGAAGTTTACGTAAATATAATATCTAAAATCATGAAAAACCACCGAGACATAATTGTGATTAGTATATAAAATAGTACAAACCAAGTTTTAATAGTATGGATTAACCTTGTTGACTAGTAATAATTATATTAAAAAAAAATTACGATGCTAATAAAAAAAATCATTTACAGGATGTGGATTTTTCATCCCAATTTGGTTGAGACCCAATGTGTAGATAAGAAGAGATAACAATAAAATCTCGTAGAAGCTCTGAGCAAAAGTCAAAGGAGAAACTGAGTCAGAGAGATCTCGAGCCAAATACGCCGGAGATCACTATAGTTAATTTATTTGCTATATTTGGCAGGACTGTATATATACGTATAGGAGGTATAAGAGCTGTGTATACTATATATGCGAGAGAGAGAGGACAAAAGTGAAGTGAAAACTGTTGTCTCACTGTTTTGTCTTTTTTTAAGAATGTTTGTTGTGTTCTGTTCTACTTGTCTAGAAATGGTGTTTAAACAGACATACATATAACAAATTCAGAGAAGGAAAAGGACTGCCTGATCTTTGATTTTGTTTTTTTTTTTCAATGTTTCATCAAAAGAATTTCTTTCTTCAATCCCGAGACCCTTCTTCTTTTTTTTTAAAGGTAATCAATTTTGTTGTTATTTTTTGTTATCTAAACTGATACCATAAATTTTATAATTTTAGTAAAAAAATTGTTTTCGAGGTTTTTGCTACACTGTTAGGTTTCCGAATGGAATGGTATATAACTTAATGACCTAGATTCTCATTGTTCTTTCTTATATCCATAAACATTGTAGTGCGTTCATGAGTGAGTTTCACTCTTCTACTCTTGGAATTTCAACTTGTCATATGTTACTTTTTAATTCATTCGTATAAGAGTTTGACTGAAATAATGAAAGTCTTGAATGATTTGCTGTGCAGGGAAGGTTTTGAGAAAGGAAAAAAAAAAGGTTATTAGAGATGAATTTCACAGAAGCTATGAATGTTGTGCACAACAGGATCCAACAACTTGAACCAGAGAATGCATCGAAGATCATCGGTTATCTCTTGTTGATGCAAGACCACAGTGACCGTGATATGATACGTCTCGCCTTCTGTCCAGATTCCGTGATGCGTTCCATGATCAACTGTGTTAAATACGAACTGGCTAAAGACTCTCGTTACCACATTCCTTCCTCTGACCACGTTCATATCCATAAATTCGGATCATCATCCACCGGTTCATCGGCCCAATCTCTTTCGGTTTCTGTCTCTCCTCCTTCGGCGAGAAGCGGTTTCTGGGAGAATTCAAACGAAATGGATTCCTTGCAGAAAAATGTTCAGTTCTTGAATTATGAGGATTCTATGATGACCAGCCCTGAATTCTCAACCGGTTTCTTCTCCCACGAGAAGAAAGGTTCGGCTTTGAGAGCGAGCAGGAGATCTCCGAGTTTACCCGAGTTTCCGGTCAAAATCTGCCATTACTTCAGCAAAGGAATCTGCAAACACGGCAACAACTGCAGGTATTTCCACGGGCAGATTATACCGGAGAGAGAGAGTTTTGCTCAGATGTTTAATCCAAACAACAACAACCTAAGCGACGAAGAGCATGTTGTTTCCCCTGGATCACTTGAGAAGCTAGAAGGCGAGATCATCGAGCTGCTCAAATCCAGAAGAGGCGCTCCAATTTCAATAGCTTCATTGCCAATGATGTACTACGACAAGTACGGTAGGACCCTTCAAGCTGAAGGATATCTCACAGAGTCACAAAGACACGGCAAAGCTGGCTATAGCCTCACCAAGCTTCTTGTTCGCTTGAAGAACACCATCCGCCTCATCGACCGGTTAGTTAGCTACTTAGTTACTTACAAATGCTCCTTACCATTTCAATTTTAGTTTGTGTATGGAGATAACTTGGAGAAAAAGATTTGTGTCTTGTGGACTCATTAGATGGTGTTGGTATTTTGCAGGCCTCATGGGCAACATTCGGTTATACTAGCAGAAGATGTATCAAAGTTTGTGGAATATACGGGAGAGAGGAACGAACATGGAGCGATCCTTGCAGGTTCTAGACAGATTTACCTAACATTTCCGGCAGAGAGTAGTTTCACTGATCATGATGTTTCAAACTACTTCTCCAAATTCGGACTAGTGGAAGATGTGAGGATTCCTTGTCAGCAGAAGAGAATGTTTGGATTTGTGACTTTTGCTTACACCGAAACCGTGAAACACATCCTTGCTAAAGGCAATCCTCATTTCATCTGCGGGGCTCGTGTTCTCGTCAAGCCATACCGGGAAAAATCACGCTCCAGTAAATACTTTGACAACAACAAGCCTCTGCACGACATCATCCGACATGACTCTACTCAATATGTTGACAGAGACATAGAGATGAACACTTGTTAGTACATTCTCAATTTTTATACTAATCTTGGCTTTACGGTTTCATTTTAACTGTTTCTTTTGTGTTAAGTGCCACCGCGGGTTAGCGAGAGCTCAAGACTAATGAGGAATCAGTTTCTTGAGGAACACGAGCAATCAATTTCTAAGTCCTTACCTACTAATTACTCCTATGTTGGCTTCTCCTCCAACGACTTCAACAAGCTAACAACAGATGGTAATTATACTTCTTCTATATATACAATCCCACTTTCGGAATCAATTTCTTGATTTTTTTTTTATTATTTGTAGAGGAACAAGAAGAACAAGCGGGAAGGTTGAGCTATCTGCTGGATTATCTAAACACCGAAGATAATGTCATGAACATAAGCACTAACTACAAAGAAATTGATCGGTATATATACAATGACTCTGATCTAATTCACAAACACATTTTTCAGATTTTTTTAGTTTGATCATATGATATATTTTTTTATTCAGGAGGATGCACTGTGAATCTTTGGACAGTCAGGTCCTAAATCTACCCGAGTGTCCATTTTCTTCCCTTTCCGGGAAGGAGATTTCGACGGTTACATAGAGAGAGAGAGAGAGAGAGAGAGAGAGAGAGAGAGAGAGAGAGAGAGAGAGAGAGAGAGAGAGAGAGAGAGAGAGATACATAACCAAAGGAAGAATGAAGATTGGAGCATAAAGGTTAGAGGAAATTCCCAAAATATAATAAAATCATCCATCGGCAAATAGATATTTGTTTCTTCATAATCTTCTTTGGGTTTTAGATTGTTTGGTCGATGGCATGAAAACTTATGGCATGGAAACTTTAGGTTCTTTAACAATAACATCACAGATAAAAAAAAAAGGGAGACAGAGAGGCACACAACCTAAAAGAGCTGATTACAATATATGAGACGAGCAGTTAAAGAAACATGAAGTACAGGGATTATGGTTATACTAATTGAAATTCAACGTTTTATGATGGTTGCTTTTTAACTTGTGTTATGCAAGGCTGGATCATATTTCATTGTATCATATGACAATCCGTCTAGTTTTAAGAACAAGGTTTAGAAAAGTGTGTGCGTGGTTTTGCATATTTAGCAAAAACATGGAGACATATAAAACTAGAATACATGTAATGTTCTAAAATGCTATTATCACGGGATCAAAACAAAAAAAAACAAAATGCTATTAGCACAGATGAGAAAAATGTAAATATTATTTTTTGGAATTTTTTTTTGTTTGGAATGTTAAATTTGTTGCAATTAAAAAGGTGTAATTACAAGGGTTAAAGGGTTTAAACGAATAACAAATTGAGAATCGTGCAGTATATATTTAGAGACAAATTGAATGGAAATTAAAAAAAAAAAGTTTCAGAAAATCCGAGTAAAATAGAACAGCAGAGATGAATAAAATAAAAATAAAGTAAATGCAAATTTTTAGTTCTGTAAAAGAAAACAGTAAAAAAAAATTGTTAAACTATAAGTATCCGTTAAGAAAGTATTTAATTAAATCTTTCAAAATTAACCTTGCCTATCAAGATACAAAAGCATTTAACGAGGTTAGACGGTAAAAAAATTCCAAACGAAGATTTTAGCGAGTGTCTGTTTGAGAATTGGTTCCTAGTTTTGTTGAGGAATTGTAGCTTTGGTTCTGCAATGTGGTCTCAGAAGGTTCTTTTTGGGTTCAGAGTCTGTGGTGGAGTTCGGATATTGCTCTCTGCTTAGGGCTGGTATGGTTGTCTCGGTTAAGAGCAACATAAAAATACAGGGAAGCCTCAGAAACTCGAAGAAGGCACGACGGCTATAAACTCGAAGAAGGCACCCGTCTTTCTCGGGTGTTAGTTACAGCCGTCGCAAGTCTATAGCCGTCGTGCCTTCTTCGAGTTTCTGAGGCTTCCCTGTATTTTTATGTGGCATCGAGTCCTTCGGGTTTCAAAACCCGTCGTCTTCAATATTCCTTTTTATTATCATGTATCCTTTTATCTTTTCATTCTTCAGCGCTTTGTGATCTTTCGAACTTCGAAGTCATTAGCATTATTCCTAATTGTATTTTCATCATCTTATTACACTTCTATTCGCAATTCAATAGCAAATCTTTTATCAAAAAAAAAAAAAAATATTAGCGAGGAAAGCATACAAGAAATTTTCAAAGGTGATATCTCCGACTAAGGCTGGGCGTTTGGATCCTCGGATCGGATTCGGGTCGGGTATATCAGATTTTGGGTATTTCGGGTTTATGTATTTAGGTGCCGATCGGATATTTTAAAAATTCAGATCGGGTTCGGTTCGGGTTCGGATCAAATCAGATATTTTTTTTTAAGATTCAAAATTTTTCGGATATGTTCCGATCCGGATCTGAAAGAATCCAAAAGTATCCACAATACCCGAAAAAACCCGAAGAACCCGAAATCCGAGACAAAACACAAAACATGAATATTCATTTCAATAAAACCAATATAATTTCAAAGCAAAAGTATCCAAAATATCCGAAAAATCTAGAAATAAACAAAATAGGTTTATTCGATATACCCATAATATCGAAAATATATCTAAAATACCCGAAATACCCATAAAATAATTAATATATATGGATTTATATTTGTAATTTTGGGTATTTGTGTTATATTAAGTCTAAATATAATTAATATATCTAGGTGTATAATTACACTTCGGATATTTTGGGTATCCATTCGGTTCTCGGTTCGGTTCTTCCGGTATAGAAATTTAGGATCCGATCGAGTATTTTAAAAATTCGGATCGAATTTGGTTCGGGTATTTTTGGTTCGGTACCAGTTCGGATTTTTGGATCCGAATTTTTTTGTCCAGGCGAACAAAATGTTGTATTTTACACGTAATTACGATAAAAAAAAATTATTAAATGAATGCTAACGAAAGCCACCAATAATATTCGTCTTCGCGTGTTCCATACTAAGACCATCTCCAATGTATTACTCTATTTTTTACTCTAAAATAGAGTTGAGTTTTGCTCCAATGTATTACTCTATTTTTCACTCTAAAAAGGAATATTCTATGGTATATTCTATTTCTATTTTATTATAAATATCATTTATTTGTAAGAAATTACAATTTAACCCCACTTAATTTTTTCTTTCAAAAACTTCCTTAAATTATGATTTTATTTAAATTAAACATTTATTACATAATAAAAAATACATTACATCATATAAAAATAATAAAACATATAGGACTTTGGTTTAAACATCACCATTACTGTATTTTTCCCATAAATGATCAATTAATGCATTTCGAATAAAAAAATGAGCTTCTCTATCTTTGATTTTTCTAAATCGACCAAGAAATTCTTCGAACCGAATATCATCATCCTCTGCTATTTGGACCTCTGGAGGTGGAACATCTCTTCCAACTTCAATTGGTGCATCGAGATCACGCTCATCCTCGATTATCATATTATGTAAAATTATACATGTAGTCATTATATCATGTAGCACATTTTTTTTCCAAAAACGTACTGGTCCTTTAACTTTAAAAAATATTATAATAAAGTAATTTAAATGTAAAATTGATTTTCTTGTATTTAAATATTATTATTATTATTTGTTTTAGTTATAGTTACAAAGATATAAAAATTAAAGGACCATTCTATAAATAAAAAAGTTCAATTCTAAAATAGAGTGAGAAATAGAGTTACTCTAAAAATAGAGTAAAAAATAGAGTTACTCTATTTTAGAATGAGAAATATAGTGGGGTTGGAGAGAATTTTACTCTAAAATAGAGTTTAGAGTGGAAAATAGAGTAGGGTTGGAGATGACCTAATACATGCGATATGTACCACTCGACATATGTATCTGACGCGCATTTTTAGCGTTTGGAATACAATTCCGGACAATTAACTCTATTGCTGACCCAAATTTTGCACACGCGCCAAAAGATGGGAGTGAATGTAATTTGACCCTTTGCCCACAAAATTAAACTACTCGGAGTTTATTGGGAGTTCGATTTATAAAGAGTTTTTTTTATTTCAAAAATCATTAAATTTGTCAAATTTGCATAGAATTTTGTTGAAATTACAAAGAATTTTGTGTAAATAAAAAATCCATAAAAAATTATATTATAACAAATTTTGAAAATCCAAGAGATATAAGTAATATTTTGATAATCATGTTTTATGAGTTAAATTGTAAAAAAATCATATCCCAATAACACTAGATTTTAACAGAATTATAAAATCATTAAAATACTAAATTTTGAATAACAATAAATTTTGATAAAATTATAAAAATTATCAAACCAGTAACAATAGAATGTTATAATCCATAAACGAATAACATTGAAATTTATTAACAATTTAAAAATTCATAAACTAATAACAATAGAATCTTAGATTTTAAAATTTTTCATAAATCAATCTCCCATAACTCTCCCTACGTTGATGAATGGATTTTGTCCACGTGCCTATGAGCTCTTTACCAATTTTAGTCTTGAACCCTTGCCCACAAAAAAACACCATTTTGCATATTTATTTAGTTTCCACTTTCCACGTTGTACAGTAAAACAGTTTTATTTGTTTCCAGTCCTCTAGTTTTAGCTTGATACTACTAAAGGCGTAGATTTCCGTTTCATATTTTAATTCTCTGATAATCTATTTCTTTATAAATACTAAAATGAGACATATAATATCTTATCTAATATATAAAAGATGACCAACTCTCTTCAGTTGAGCACCAGGTCATCACTAGAGAGAGCGCCACGTGTCTAAATTTATTTATTTATTTATTTTGCTTTTTGAGTTTGCACAAATATTAGTTATTTTATGCTTAATTTTTAGTAACGTTTATGCACAAAAACCTTCTAAATTTCTTCATCACTCTAATCTTAAAAACATCATTTAAATACTAATGTGTACATATATATTATCGACTTGGTTTCAATGACAAATCCATAACTCTTAACATTAGAACATCTTAATATATATAATCAATTACTCAATAAAATAAGATACTCAATAATGTCTTCAAATAATACCATTTCTTTTTTAAATTTACAATTTGTCATGCAATAAATAATATTTTTCAGTCTTGGCCATGCCTCACATATATATCTCAAAATAATTTAATATTTTTTATTCTTATATCTGGTGCAGAGAATGGTCTCGAAAAATATCGAATATATACAATAAACCTTCATAGGCAAATGCAGTTGAGTTTATGTGTAATTTAGAAGTTTATTGTAGATGAAAATATAGTAATTTGATATAAAATATACAAACAGAGACAATGTGAAAAATGTTAAGAACAAAAACAATAGTATTAAATACTTCAAAGATATAAATCCGCGCGTATGCGTGGGTAATCACCTAGTAAGAATAATATCTGGTTGTAGCCGACAAAAAAATAAGAAAAATAAGATAATAATGTCACCTTGTTAAAAGAAGAATTCAGTTTATATATCCTCGATGATTATTTATTTTTTAAATTTTTTTCTTTGTTCCTTTTATAACACATTTATTGGATTTTAATTCAATTAACATATCTTCGAGGATTATTTTTAAAAATTTGTTCTTTTTTGTTTCTTGTATAACACATTTCGATTCAATATATATTCAGTTTTCGATTCAGTTCGAATAACCAAAAAAAAAATTATATAAAAGATCCAATTGGATATTTTTGTCTCCAAAACCAAACTAAATATCCCAATTTGGTTTGATTCAGTTCATTATTTTTAATATATATATATATATATATTTTTTAATATTAATATATAGGCGGATATCCATCTGAATATCATGAAATTTTCGGTATATGAATCCGTCCTAGCCCTATTTCACAGACTCCGGTTAACAAAAGAAAAAATAACATTATAGGTAAACCGTGGTTTCACACATAAAAATAAAAAGGGTTTAAAGGTGGTAAAAGAAAACGTACGGGTATAATTTGCATTAAATTGAGAATGTTTAGGTTAAAAAAACAAATTACGAGTTGTTTCTATTTCTTTTTACTTTGATTGCATATATCATTGAACGGTGTCTCAATCGCATAAAGTAGCCACCAAACCTCACAGCTTCCTCTCCCGTCGAATTTTTCTCAATCTCGTGGCCGTCGAACATCTGAGATCTCTCTCTACTCTCTCCTGTGTCACCAAAGATGCATTCCAGCCATCTTCTTCTCGAGGAGCCGATCAGGATGGCTTCAATCCTCGAGCCATCCAAATCTGTGAGCTTGATTGGTTTAATTTCCCATTTCTTCATCGATTTGCGAATTCGCATGGATCGATCAGGTTTTTCTGATTTCGTTTTTTTTATTGTATTTCTCAGAGTTTCTTTCCAGCATTGACTAAGATCGTCGGGACTCTCGGTCCGAAATCCCGATCCGTCGAGGCTCTCTCCGGTTGTCTCAAAGCCGGGATGTCCGGTACTGGCGATTTTGTTTTTGTTTTTTTGTGTGTGTGTGTGTGTATTCTCTAGTTTGCTAATGGGTTCGTCTCACTGATACTTACTTAATCATGTTCTGTCAATTTCCTCTGGGAAGTTGCTCGATTCGATTTCTCTTGGGGAGACGCTGATTATCACCAGGAGACACTAGATAATCTGAAGGTTGCTGTGAAGAGCACTAGGAAGCTTTGTGCTGTAAGTTCTCTCTGCTTTTTTTTTGTTCTCTGTTTTTCTTCTAGTGAATCCTTTGATTTGATATATTCATCTGATTTTATACATGTCCTTTTTGTTCCTCAGGTTATGCTTGATACTGTGGGACCTGAGCTGCAAGTTATTAACAAATCTGAGAAAGCTATTACTCTTAAAGCTGATGGCCTTGTAACTTTGACACCGAATCAAGACCAAGAAGCTTCTTCTGAAGTCCTCCCCATTAATTTCAATGGGCTTGCTAAGGTTCTCTAGGACTCTTATAGAATGAGATATATATAATCAAATGGTTTAGTGTTTACTAATATAGGTGTCTGATGGGTGTTCCTGTTTGATGTTTTCAGGCAGTAAAGAAAGGAGATACTATCTTTGTTGGGCAATACCTCTTCACTGGTAGTGAAACAACTTCAGTTTGGCTCGAGGTAAACATATGGAGCTGACTAATGGAACCTTTGGTGGTATCTCTATGTTAAAGTTTGGACATTTAGACGTATGTTTTGTAAGACCCACCTACCAAACAAACCTGTAGGTTGATGAAGTTAAAGGAGATGATGTCATTTGCCTGTCAAGGAATGCTGCTACTCTGGCTGGGTCTCTGTTCACCTTGCACGTCTCTCAAGTTCACATTGATCTGCCAACTCTTACGGATAAGGATAAAGAGGTCAGAGTTTGCTTTTTTCCTTTTTAACATATTCTTAGATTTTTTGTTTGAGTGTTTGACCAGATTGTTTTGATTTGTTTGTCATCTAGGTTATAAGCACATGGGGAGTTCAAAATAAGATCGATTTCCTCTCATTGTCGTATTGTCGACATGCCGAGGATGTTCGCCAGGTCAGTATTTGTATGCTTCCCTTCAGTTGTTTTGTTGTCCTCCTTTGTAATAACCAATTGTTGTTTCATAACACAGACCCGTGAAATGCTTAAAAAGTTGGGTGACCTCTCTCAAACACAAATTTTTGCAAAGATTGAGAATGTAGAGGTATGTGCAATGTATTGATTTATTATGTTTCTGTAACTGTTCTTTCTTTTTCACTGAAGAGGAAGCTGCTGATATTTTATATATATATTTTTTTTGGTAAACATGTTAAGATGCTGATATTATATTTAATTTAGGGACTAACCCACTTTGATGAGATTCTACAAGAAGCTGATGGAATTATTCTTTCTCGTGGGAATTTGGGTATAGATCTACCCCCGGAAAAGGTATGTTCCTTGGTCATTCAAAATGAGTTGTCCGGCACCAAACTTTACAATTTTATAAATACCTTGGTGGGTTTTGGTGCAGGTGTTTTTGTTTCAAAAGGCGGCCCTTTACAAGTGCAACATGGCTGGAAAGCCAGCCGTTCTTACGCGTGTTGTTGACAGTATGACTGACAACTTGAGACCAACTCGTGCAGAGGCAACGGATGTTGCTAATGCTGTTTTAGATGGTATGTGAATCCTTGAATATGCTTCTTTTGTGGTGCTTCTAACTTTTTATAGCAGAATCTGCTGGGTTTGGTAAGTGTTATGATTTGGTGGTGGGAAAACCTATTTCTGGATCATAGCTCGTGTCATAATTTGGGGTTTCTTCTTCCATTTTACTTTCTGCAGGAAGTGATGCAATTCTTCTTGGTGCTGAGACCCTTCGCGGATTGTACCCTGTTGAGACAATATCCACCGTTGGTAGGATCTGTGCTGAGGTAGGTTTGATAATATATTTCTGTACTATCATTTCGTTGCTTGCATCTTTAAATCCCATGCATCTTGCGACTATGTGGAACCAAATTTTGGCTTGTCAACCGATTTGCCCTTACACAGTTTCTTTACCTGTTCTTAGGCAGAGAAGGTTTTCAATCAAGATTTGTACTTCAAGAAGACTGTCAAGTATGTTGGAGAACCGATGACTCACTTGGAATCTATTGCTTCTTCAGCTGTAAGTCTGTCTTCTGTGTTGCAGAGACATAAGAAAGGATTAGATTTTCTGGTTTCAAGATGCAAATTGCCATCACAATTTGTAATCTAACTTATTTCACGCTTGATCAGGTACGGGCAGCCATCAAGGTTAAGGCATCCGTTATTATATGCTTCACATCTTCTGGAAGAGCAGCCAGGTTCATAGCATTCGTTTTGCCATAAACTGTTTTTTTTTTCGTGTGTTCTATTCAAATTTGTCTAATGAATCGATATTCCTTTGATCTCCGTGCAGGTTGATTGCCAAATACAGGCCAACAATGCCGGTTATTTCTGTTGTCATTCCCCGGGTGAAGACAAATCAGCTGAAATGGAGCTTTAGTGGGGCCTTTGAGGTATGTTCCCCCCCCCCCCTTTAGAAACCACAGCCATGTCATAGCATCTTTATCCTACTTATATAATGTCATCAATCTTGAACACGATTCAAGAAAAGCAACTCCTTAAATGTGGTGTGTCAATGGTTGACCGTGATTGTTTACTTTGCAATATCAGAATCTAGGGATTTTTCTCATTGTACCATACTCACATATATATTAAGTTATTAACCCGTGTGACTCTTATCAGGCGAGGCAGTCACTTATTGTCAGGGGCCTCTTCCCCATGCTCGCTGACCCTCGTCACCCTGTAAGTCTTGCTTGCTATATTTTTTTTTTTGATCTTATGCATATCATCTCTTCCTCTCTATTAGAGAAACAAACAGTCTCAAATGTGGTACACTTATATCACTCTTCAAGACCAAGATTGCTGCTATGAATTGTGCATAACTCTCGGAGTTGATGCAATGGCCGTCTTTTATAATTGGAACTTTTTGGGGTTAAAATTCGAACATAGGTAAAAACTGTGATGTTGTTGATGCAGGCTGAATCAACAAGTGCGACGAACGAGTCAGTCCTGAAGGTTGCTCTAGACCATGGGAAGCAAGCTGGAGTGATCAAGTCGCATGACAGAGTAGTTGTGTGTCAGAAAGTTGGTGATGCATCTGTGGTCAAGATCATCGAGCTAGAGGATTAATAAACTTTGAGGAAAACAATTGCTATATTTTTTGCTTGGATCCAATGCCGGAGTGAGGATATTAATCTCCGGGACTTTTGGTTTTTGTACTTAGGGAGATTTGATGTCTCTAATGATTCCCACTTTTTCTTCGTTATATTTTGTTACCTTCAAAATCAAGCTACGATCAACAGTATACAATGTCTATCAAATTATTCAATAAGCTGTAACATTCCCTATTTTTCTGTTGCTGTTACAGAATTCTATCATTTTAAGACTATTTTTACGTTAAACTAGTGACTAACTTCAAAGGTGGTTACAAGAGAGAGGAACGTATAAATAATTGAAATTTAGCTATGTTACGATTCGATTTTTTATTTATTTTTTAAAAGTTTTTGTAAATAAAATTCTTTTTGTTGATTAATCGATTTCACATTTCAAAAATTAGGTTGATTAAGATTTTGGGTTGGTTCTCTTCTCCCCTGCAGTAATTTCTACAAAATGAATTTATTATATCAATTTTTCTTCTTTTCATTTTTTTTTTGGGGTCAAAAAGGGTGCAACTGATTTCTTTTCACTTTATTAAAGTATGGAAAAACAGTGAGGAGAAAAGTGGTGGTTGATAATGTTTTGTCAAATAAAATTTCATTAAATACATATTATCTAGATAAAAAAATACTAAAAATCCAACAGAAAATGAAAATATCTAGGCAAGACAAATCAGAAAACCATAATAGAACAAACTCTTATATCTAAATGAGAGGATAATCTAAACAATTTAAGCTGGTCCAAATATTCTTTTCGAAATCAAGGGATAATGGTTCGAGATTTTCACAGATTTCGAGAATTAGATTTCGGTTTAGAATCCCCAATTATGAAAAAAAAAACAAAAAATGATACCAGAATTTTCTTTCCGCTACGTTGTATTAATCTTGGACCTTAAATTATATAGATCATTACAATATTACCATTTTTCAAAACCACATCTAATTTAAGATCAAACAAACATAAGTTAGAATGCCATTTCTATTGAATTTAAGAACTCAAAGATTGATAAGAATAACTCTTTTATTTGTTTTAGAAAACTAACTCAAAAACTAAAGCTTTCAATCTTTTTTAAACTCATAAGTTATGCCATAATTTGGCATCTCCTTATATAGAGAAGTCTAGACAATTCATAATTTTATTAGATAATACATATATTTAAATAACTCCTAAATATATATATAGGTAACTCATAAATATATATATGTATATTTAGATAACTCCTAAATATACTCTTGATCCTTATTTCCTCAAGCTAACTTTTAAGTTTACGTCAACATTTTCCTCTTTAAATTTAAAGTCAATTTCCGACACATCTAGAACTCTGAGATCTCTCATCTCCTTGAATTTGATTCTTCCAAGTGTTTTTGTTAAAATGTCCGCTTTTTGTTTATCTCCGGAAACATGCTGAACCTCCACTTGTTCATTCTCAAGCACTCACGTATAAAATGATACCATGTGTGTATATGTTTACTTCGTCCATGAAAAACTGGATTCTTTGTGAGAACTATTGCAGACTTAATATCAATCTGAACTATCACCTTCTCACATGATTTGCCGATGGATTCTCCAAGAAGCTCTTGAAGCCAAATCGCTTGTTTAGCCGCTTCCGTAGCCGCCATGAATTCAACTTCACAAGAGGATAGTGCTACAGTTTCTTGCTTTTGAGAACACCAAGTAATCGGACAGTCATTGAAGTAGAATATGTGACCGTTCGTATTTCTTCCATCATCCACATCCACGTTGTGGCTACTATCACTATATCCTACCAGCTCCATTTTCTTTACCCGATTGAATGTGAGACCATGAGACGTGGTTCCTCGTAAGTATCTTAACACTTGCTTTAAAGTTGTTCCATGATATTCTTTAGGTTCATGCATATATATATTAAGCACTCCAACACAATAAGAAAGATCAGGTCGTGTGTGAAGCAAGTACCGTAGACACCCAATATTTTTCTTGTACTCCTTCTCATCTATGCTTCGTTCTCCTTGTGCTTTAGAGAGCTTCAAACCCGAGTCCATTGGAACATGAACTATATTGCATTCTTCCATCCCAACTTCTCCTAAAATCTTTCTTGCGTATCTTTCTTGTTTAAGCGTGATTCCTCTTCTGTGTTGAGATACTTCAATACCAAGGTAGTAAGTCAACTTTCTCAGGTCGCTCATCTCAAATTTTGCCGACATGCCTTTCTTGAACTCAAGTATAAATTCAAGACTTGATCCAGTAAAAAGGATATCGTCCACATAAACAACCACAAGGAGATACTCCACATAAACAACCACAAGAAGAAGATAATCCTTCTCTTGTTTTCGATATAAGGAAGGTTCCTTTGAGCACTTTACAAAATTCAATTCTCCGAGAGCTTTGTTTAACTTCTGATTCCATGCCCTTGGTGCTTGTCTTAATCCATAAAGAGCTTTATTCAATTTGTATACTTTGTTCTCACTTCCTTTGGTCACAAATCCCTCCGGTTGAGTAACATAGACCACTTCATTCAACTCGCCATGAAGGAATGCCGTTTTTACGTCCAAGTGATGCACTTCCCAACCGTTTGAAGCTGCTAAAGCAATGATAAACCTAACAGTTTTGATGCGTGCCACCGGAGCAAATACCTCTTCAAAGTCTATGCCATGTCTTTGTACTTATCCCTTTGCCACGAGTCTCGCTTTATACTTGTTTATGCTTCCATCCGAGTTACGTTTGATGTTGAAGACCCACTTTAAATTGATCGGTTTAGCTCCAACCGGAAGATCAACCAAGTTCCAGCATTTATTCTTTACTATAGATGATATTTCTTCTTTACATGCATATCTCCATACTTTCTCTTCCTTTTCCTGATTAAAATCCCACGGTTCCTCGTTAATCAGCAGTAGGAGACGTTCACATTCGATCTCAGCCAGCTGTACATAATCATCCAAGTACCTAGGCTTTACACTTAGTCTTGTTGGCTTTCTTATTTGCGGTTGAGTCTGATCTTCCTCTTCATCATGCTCTTCTTCATCCTCATCAATGGTAACATCATCGTCACCATCATCTTCTTTGTTCTCTTCCGTTTCTCCGCCATCCTCCCATATGCCATTATTTCCAAATTCTCAGAAGTCAAGTTTAAACTTTCCTGGTTCATCATCGATCTTTTTATCTGAATTGTTCCACTTCCAACTCTTGCTCTCATCAAAAACGACGTCTCTGCTCACTACTATTTTCCGACTTGTTGGATCAAACAATCTATAAGCTTTTGATCCTAGTTCAGTTCTGAGATGTACCAACGTCCGTGATCTATCATATAATTTCTTAAGATGTGGAGTTTCTGTTTTTGCATAACCAATACACCCGAATACACGCATATGCTCAACATTAGGTTTTCTTTGTTTGAAAGTTTCGTAGGGGGTTTGTGTAACCAAAACTCTCGTCGCAACCCTGTTAATGAAATATGTAGCATGTCTCATTGCTTCTCCCCATAGATAATTCGGTATGCTCATATGTTTCAGAATGCTTCTAGTCATCTCCAAAAGAGTCTTGTTTCGCCTCTCAAATACTCCATTTTGTTGAGGAGAGTAGGGGGCAGTCAAATGTCTTGTTATCCCAAATTTTTCACAAAACTTTAAATTTCGTGTGCCATAAACTCACTGCCCCTGTCTGTTCTAAACGTCTTGATAACAACTCATGTCTCTTGCTCAACCAATGTTTTAAACATTTTGAACTTATCGAAGGCTTCTCCCTTTTCCTTCAAGAGAATCGACCACATATATCGGGAGTGATCATCAATGAGCACGAAGATATACCTGTTTCTCGCAGCTGTAGGAGGTGTAATAGGTCCACAAAAGTCTCCATGTACGAGCTCAAGTATATGTGTGGCACGATATGATGTTGCTTGTGGGAATGTTCGTCTTGCTTGTTTACCAAGTAAACACGAAGCACACGTTTCTTTCTCGACGCTGATTTTGGGTATTCCAATGACTAGCTCTTTCTTTACCATCGATCTCATTGAATCTAATCCAATATGCCCTAATCTTGCGTGCCACTTTGTTGAATCACTTTGTGTTGCAAGCTGTAAACATCTTGTATCAACAATTTCCAAGAGTACCTTGTATAATCGATTCTTTGATCTGCTGGCTTTTGCAATCAGGTTTCCAGTTTTATAATGCAAGGTAAGATAGTCTTCTCTCATTCGAATGTCGCATCCTGACTCTGTGGCCTGCCCAAGGCTAATGATATTGCTCTTTAAATCCGGTATAAAGTAAACATCTGCTAACATCTTTCTTTTTCCATTCTTGCTAACAAAAAGAATTGAGCCTTTTCCCTTTATGTCTATACGAGAGTCATCCCCAAATCTCACATTTCTTGTGATAGACTCGTCAATGAATTTGAAGTAACTACGGTTTCCGGTCATGTGATTACTTACCCCGTTATCTAAGTACCAAATATTATCTCCATCTGAACATGCTTCAAAGTCTTTTGGCTTTACATTCCTCTCATTGAGATACACCACTTCATTCGACCTTTCAGTCCTTTTAGTGAGACACACCACCTTGTGCATCATGAGTTCATATGCTTCTTGTGTATCGGTTTTGTCATTCTCTTGAGTTTCTTGTAATTTGAGCAGGCGATCTGGACAGTTTGAGGCATAGTGGCATGTCTTGTCACACCGGTAACATTATATTCGTGATAAATCTCGAGCTTCGTTAAAGCGTCAACGACCTCTTCCTCTATTATAAAATCGTCCTCCTCGACCCCTGCCTCTGTAATTTCCATTGAAGTTGCGATTGAACTGAGCTGATTGAGTTTCCATATTAGCGTACATTAACTTGCTTTGTTCTTCTTGAGTATCTTCTTTTTCAGCAATATGTTCTTTATAGGCTTTTAAACGACCTATGATATCTTCAAAACTTGTTGTTTTGAGATCCAAGACTTGTTCGAGTGATGCCACGATGTGTATGTACTTCTTACGAGGAAGACTCTTAAAAAACTTCTTGACAAGCTTCGGCTCTTCAATGTTTTCTCCTAAGGCCGCTGACTTTGATGAGATTTCTGTCAATTTTCCAACAAAATCATCAATTTTCTCCGTATCCTTCATCGTAAGTCGGTCAAACTTTGTCATGAGTGTCTGCAATCTAGCTTTTCCTACTCTCTGCTCCAACATGCCTAGCTTTGATGGCTTCACATACCTTTTTTGCTGTATCCAACTCTCCAACTTGCAAGATGAGCGCTTCGGGGATTGATAGGAAAAGTAAGGCTATGGCCATATCACTTTTCTCACCATCGTTTGTTCTTTTCTTGATGACTTCCCATGTTTTATGCACCTTGAGTAAGATCTTCATCCTCATGGCACAGACCGTGTAATTGGTTGATGTTAGCATAGGACACTTGATAGATGAGGATCCTACTCCTTCCTTTGTTTTTCCTATCGATCCCACCGTCATGGCTTGCTCATCACCCATGTCGCCGTTCGGTTCGCTCTGATACCAATTATTGAATTTAAGATCTCAAAGATTGATAAGAATAACTCTCCTATTTGCTTTAGAAAACGAACTCAAAAACTAAATTTCTCAATCTCTTTTAAACTCATAAGTTATGCCACAACTTGGCATATCCTTAGAGAAGTCTAGACAATTCCTAATTCTATTAGATAATACATATATTTAGATAAATATACCTTTGATCTTAATTTTCTCAAGCTAACTTCAAGTTTACGTCAACAATTGCCATACATTTAAACGCCCAAACAGTATCAAAATCCTTAAATCGATTACTCCGCAGATTTTTCTCAATTTCGTTATTTACTTTAATTTATCTTTCGAGTCTATAGCCATTTATGAGAGAAATCGTTGCGTTGTTAATCCAATAGTTTGTTCAGTTAGATTTTTATGTTTATTTTTCTTCTTTGAAAACATACGGTTTCCTACATAATCGTGATCCCAAATATGCGTTTTGCATTTGCAAGTAATTAAACCATATGTTATGGACTTATGGACAACAAATTATCTCTAAACATTATGGGACCAACATTTCTAATGTATGTTAGTCATTTAATCGGGATTTGTTTTCCTTGTCTAGAAAAAAGATAGTCATTTCACGCTCGATCATGACTCATGAGTTAATTATGATTTATGGATGATGAATGATCATGACGTTTTTTCTTTGACTTGTCTTTGATTTTTTCCCCCAAACTCTCCCATGTCGGAGTGATAACTGATAACGATGCTCCCAAACTTTACAACAACTCGTTGTAAATTCTGATAACATCAAACGGTCTCAGTCTATACATTTATGTTTATCTCAATCCCCATATTAATCACACATAGATATCACAAAACTGAAGAGGACCCTATATGGGATATTAATTCATTGAAAATATCTTCATCATCTAGCTACATGTAAACAACTAAGAGAATAGTTACCACATAAATTAAAATCGAATAAAAAGTTTGGACAAAATGTTATAAATTTCACATCAAAATGAGATGGAATCTTGAATGATAATAAAGACATGAATACTAGTTTGATACAAGTTATTAGCATATCAAATTGTTTATTTGTTGGTAAGAATTGGAATCGTTTTCTAATCAATACTAGTTATATTTTTCATCTATGGGACATAGCATACTCATCTTTCATATCATTAAATTTTAAGCGATGTTTACATATCATTATATTTAAGAAAATTCTAACTAAATTAAAATTATTTTAAAATATAAATTAAAATATAATTTTTATTAATATTATAATAAATTGACTTATTTAGCAAATAAAATAATATTTATCCACAAAAATAATAGTTTAATATGTTTGAACACACAAAAAATATCTCTATTTTAATAGTATAAATTACACGTATTATACAGAAAAAAATAAAATACATATTTTGCTTTGGAAGAATCTTTTTTGTTGGACTGATATATTATTACATTCTTCTTCCAAATGCTTTACACCAAATCAACGGACTTTTCACGATTGTTCGGCGCCGCCACGTGGCAACAGTACCCTTCGTTGATCTTAGCTTTGCCACGTCACCTTTTTCCGCTCTTTTTATTTTTCTATAATAGCTTCCCCTCACTTGCTCCGTTTCTCGCCTTGTCCAAAGATTTTCCGAGAAAATCACCAGTGAGATAGAAAGAGAGAGAGAGAGAGCAAATACATTTATAGAAAATCTTCTATAAGCGATTGTCATGGCTCTCGATCGTCATCTTTTATCCTTTCGACGCGTATAAGCGATTGCGTTTTGCGATATACCGTAGGGAGCTGTGTTGTGTTGTGTAGTTCGGTCAACTATTGCAAGGTTTGGAGAGATAGAGAGAGAGAGAGAGGAATGGGTTCGTCTTTGTCGAATCTAAACGACGGGACGAATGGTTTGGCTATGGGACCTAGCCTCGGCGATATACCGGAGAGCTGCGTCGCCTGCGTGTTTATGTACCTGACGCCGCCGGAGATTTGCAATCTGGCTGGCCTGAATCGTTCATTTCGCGGCGCGGCTTCGTCGGATTCTGTGTGGGAGAAGAAGCTCCCGCCGAATTACCAGGATCTGCTTGATTTGTTGCCGCCGGAGAGGTATCATAGTCTCTCGAAGAAAGATATTTTCGCTGTGCTCTCTCGTCCAATCCCCTTTGACGATGATAACAAGGTATTGTTGGGAGTTGGAATTTTCCTCGATGTATTGGATTTGGGAATTAGGGTTTTGCTCTGCTTTTGAGTTTTGGTTTCGTTTCGATACTTTCTTAGCAATTTTCTCTCAAGACAGTTTCAAATTGATGATATCAACTCTTGTGTTTTTTTCCAGGAACTATGGATTGATAAAGTTACAGGACGGGTTTGTATGGCAGTTTCGGCGAGAGGAATGGCTATAACTGGGATTGAAGACCGGAGATATTGGAATTGGATGCCAACGGAAGAATCTAGGTACGCAATCGCTGATTGAAATCTCAATAGAGCTTTTAGAAGATCAACAAGTAGATGTCAAGATCATCGCAATACTTGTTTTTTGATATAATGTCATTTGAGCTGAATTTTCATGAGCTTGGTTTCTCAGGTCTTTCTTTAACATTTATCTCTTAAGCACATCAAATAAGACTTGGAAAGTTTGTGTTAGGATTAATGTTTGATTACTGGCCTATTTCACTTAGTTTGTGAACTCTGCTTTTGAGTTTTGATGAATATCTAATACAGAAAATGGATGTTCTTGCCTAATCTTTATGATTGTGGTGCTATTCTAGTGATGATTCTTCTCGTTTTGCTTAATGATTAGGCTAGTGACATAATCATTTCACCCCTCATAGTTTGTGAAGGGGTGACTCTGCTTTTGAGTCTTGATGAATAAGTGAATATAGAGAAATAGGTGTTCTTGCCTACTCTTTATGATTGTGGATTTGAGGTGCTATTGTGTGATGATTCATCTCGACCTGTGAAATGGCTAGTGACATAAACAAAATCAGTTTGAACTTTCTGCTGGTGAGCATGTTGATTAACATCAGGTTTTGTGTGATATGATGGCCTTACGCCATAACGCATGAGACAGGTGCTTAGCTTAGCTCGTCATTAAGATTTTATCAATGTATCATTTTTTTTAATTATTATTATGTTTGTGGTTGTGGAACAAAAAGTAAAGTCCTTTTTGAATCTTCCCTTGAACAGGTTCCATGTTGTAGCCTACCTGCAGCAGATTTGGTGGTTCGAAGTTGATGGAACAGTAAGATTCCATCTCCCACCTGGTATATACTCTCTATCATTCAGAATCCATCTAGGGAGATTCACAAAAAGGCTGGGGAGACGCGTGTGCCACTTCGAACACACTCACGGTTGGGATTTAAAGCCTGTAAGATTTTTGCTTTCGACTTCTGATGGTCAAGTTGCATCATGTGAATATTACCTGGAGGATGTAAAGAGAGAAGAAGCAGTCGGGCAACACAAGCGCGGTTGCTGGATCGAGTATAGGGTCGGGGAATTCGTAGTGACTGGTTCGGAACCAACTACTGAGATCCAATGGTCCATGAAACAGATTGACTGCACGCACTCGAAAGGCGGGCTATGTGTTGATTCGGTCTTCATAAACCCAATTGGTGATTTGAAAGATTACAGAAAGAAAGCTTTTGTGAAATAACTTGAAGAAAGAAGATGACACCCAAAAAACTTTTGATTCGTTGAATGTAATGATGTTAATTTCTTAGTGCTTTTGTCGTCGTTTTAAATGGTTCCCAAAATTAGGGGTACATCGAGTCGACGATACGGTAAATTTCATTTTATTATTGTGCATTTCATCGAGTTTTTCTCTGTTTTTTTTTACTTATTTAATTGTTACATATTTTAGGCGAGAGGAATCTTTTTGTATTCCCATGTTTGTAGGTTGGATGACCAAGACTCTGTCCGTATGACTGTATCCAACCAATATTGTTTTTTTTTGGTGGTATGCATAGGATTGGATCGAATAATTCAACCGAGCTTTTCCAAAAATTGAAATGCTTGAACAATCCAAAAAGATAAAATTATTTGAAAACAGATGTATAATACAAAATGAAAAAGTCACGACAATGAGCTACGGAAACGAATTATGTTCTGTTCTAAACATATTTTCATTTTGTGTATAATCTACATTATCCTTTTTTTTTGTTTTCTTTCAAACAATAATGCTGTTTAGGAGTGGACAAGATATCTTGTTTTCAAGCTCTGACTCACTTAAAAAAAAGTAATTCTAATTCATTAAGTGAACGAAACTTCAAGATTCTCTATAATAATAATAATAAGTTGAACCAAATATCATGACGAATCTAAAAGTATCCAAAAAATGGTAAGGTAGGTCCAACAATATTATTATAACAAAAATAGCGGAAACAGAACAAGGACAGAAAAGCCATAGAGACGTAGTGGTTGGGCTGAATTGGGAATGGCTATGAAAGCATCAACCATCATCTGACCGAGCCGCACCTGAGAGGATGTGGTCAGATGCAAACCGTCCGGTTCAAGAGGTAGGCCCATTGCGTCAACACAATGCACGTTCTCAAGCTCTGTCTTCAATTGAGCTTTTCTCACCGCGTCAAGATATGGTCCAGCGCCTGTTGCTAGAGCCACCTTTTGTTGTTTAGGTCCAAAACAACAAAATAACCAAAAAAAACATATTAGAAGAATATATTGTCATTATTGTTGTAATTTGAAATACAACGGTTAAAATTTGTAAATAATAAAAATAGAGAGTTTTTGGCTTATCTTTTAAAAAAGAAGAACTGAGGAACTATCAAACAATAAATAGAGAGTTTGTTACTCGATGAGAACAAACATGATTCGAGAGCGTTTTGGACAAGAGCTTTGGAAAGCAAACTGAATTTATATTTCGATTCCCATGAGAAATTTACAAGAACAAAGAAAAGACGAATGTTTTAGTCTAGAACTAAATTGTAGTTGAGAATTGTGTAAATAGTTGGAATATGGTCATTGGCGTCCTTGTTTTATAATATGAGACCGTGTTTAACATCTCCGTTTACTACGCCTGATTCACCATGAATGATCTTTAAATCCGAGGTTCCGGCTGTTAGGTTTATGCAACTTAACTCACCGGTTTGATCAAGTTTTTGGTTTCGATGGATTGCCTAATGATTTTGTATTTAATCATCTTTTACCGTAAATGTTCATTCCGATGGGCTTTTCAATTCGGCATGTTACCTCATTATTATCGTTTGGCTTCTTTGATTTCACTAAATTTTTTTACTATAAGTTTATTATACCCAATTTATTGGAGCGGAATTTTAAACCCCACAATTGTCTATTTTATAATTTTGGTTAAAGACCAAAAAGTCAAGTTGAAAACACTACAACCTACAGCCTGGATTGGTACAATATTTAACTACAGCCTGGAATAGTACAACGAGTAACCACGAAATCATAAAAGATAACTAAAAAATAAACGGAATGGAATAGTGGAATGCATAAAATACATTAAATCCATAAATCAACATTATTTGTGATAAAATAACTTCAAAACCGCCATTTTGCAAATTTTCAACTAATTATGTTTTTTTCTCACTTAATGATTCCTTTTTTTTTTAATTTCCAAATTTTAACTATCCTAATATATTACCAATCAAAATCTCTATAATATTATTTAAGAATATATTTTTAAAAATGAACTTTGTTTTGTAAGTTATTACATGAAATGCCATTACAAATAACAAAAAATAATTGAAATAGGAAAATATATAATAGTCTTTTAAAATTATTGATTAGAATATGGAAAGTATATATTTTATATTAATGAGATTATTTATTATTTCATTTCTTAATTATTTTTAATATTATATATTTTAAAATAATAATTAATTCATATATATTCAAAAAAAAAAATCTATTCAAAATTTTGCTATATTTTCACTATAATTTATTATATTTTATTTGAGTATATATCAAAACAAAAGTTGAAAAATATTTTACTAATTTTATAAAAAGTTAGATACAAGAAAACTATGAGCCTGATTGGTAACAGCTGTAGCTTTCGGTTTTATGTTGTGGTTTTTTTGCTGTAGGATTTTGACTGTAGGATTTTGGCTGTGGCTTTTAAAAAGTGAAAGAGATGAAATATGGGCTGTGAAAATATAGCTCTCTACAACAACAACAAAAAGATACAAAGGGCTGTATGTTTAAAAATCTGTAGAAATCATGATTGTAAACAAAAATTAGCTGTATAAATAAATATGGTTGTGTACAACCTCTAAAGATCCTTCCAATCAAGCCCTATATTTTTTTTAAGAGTTCGTAAACTAACCACAAAAAACTAGAGTCTTTTAACGATGTATATTAGAGTTATGTTTTTAAGATTATAAATTTTTACGGGTTAGCCCGAATAATATTTTAGTTCACTGCTAAACGGGTTAAGTAAACAAATTATTACAAATTGACAGCTTTATCTATAATCAATAATCATTAGTTAGCAATATTGTAAAATTTATATAAAAATAATTTTTGTGAATTTCAAAACAATTTATTTTAAAAAATTACGCCGCGCTATAATTAGCGCGGATTAAATCGTAGTCTTAATTTTATTTTAAAACCTTAGAATGACAATTCTATTTTGGTCTCTGGCTCTCTAAACTTACGGAATCACTAAATATAAATCGACACTCCACAAAATTCTACAATACATGGAAAAGTCTTATAATTATTTTGATTACTAAGCAGAGCTTACATTAGTTTAAGCAACGTACCTGGACAATAGGAAGATTTGGCTGATGTAAATCACTTCGAAGATCATTGAAAAACTTTACTAGTCTGTTCTTATAAACAGAAGCATCTACCATATCCACCGTATCCGACTCACCCTGATACCACAAAACCGCTCGGTACGAGCCGCCGCCACTAGCCACCGCCGCAGCTTTCACCCTCCGAACCATCTCCTCGTACAAAAACCCACCCTTTTGCCATTGGCTTAGTTTAGTCCCACCTATAGAACAAGGAACCAAACCCACCTTACCAAACCGGTTAACCACCCGGTTTCCAAATGACATCCCCGGCCCAACACCATTGGTCTTTTTAACATCAATGTCAACGTGGAGTGGCTCTTTAGCTACTTCCCACACGAGCTTGGCCGTGAGACGGAGGATCGAAGGGTTTGATCGACATTCCGGCGGAATTACGCCGTCCCAAACGGTGGTGTTTGTGGCGGTGTCGTTATAAACTCCGCCTCGACCCGCCATGTTGCTTTGACCGGCCAATATGAAAATGCTGATGTTACTTGGGATGGTTTGGGATTGGATTTGTGGTGGAGATAGAAGAAAAACGACGAAGAAGAAGAAGAAGATCTTGTTCATTGTTTTCGAAGTTTTGGAGATTGAGATCGAGATCCAAATTAGAGTTGAAGTAAGGTGCAAGAGAGAAGAATGTTATTTTTCTTCTTATTTTGTCTCGTTCTTCTTATTTACTTAAAAATCTTTGTTTTCATTTTTACATTAAGAAGACTAATTAGATTGGCCTTTTAGACATTAGTTGATACTTTTTCATACGCAACTTGATCTTTTACCAACTGATTTTTGATCTCGACACCTATATACGATTTTAAAAGGCATTTCCAACCACAACACTATAAATTACACCATATTTGATGTAGTTTTAGCATCAAATTTTTTTTCTTCTCTAACTACAACGCTAAATATCACATTAAAAAGAATTATTTTCTATTTTTATATTATTAAATTTAAGATTTTATTTATTATTTAATAGATTTGATAAATATTTCTTATTTTTATAATTAATTCATTAATTTTGTAATTTTATGTTTCCAATGTTTTAAGCTTATTATGTATTTTTAATTAAGGATGTCAATCGGGCTGGCCCGGCCCGGCCCGAAACCCGTAAAGCCCGCATATATTTGAGTCCGGCCCGAAAAAAAATCGGGCATATATTCTAAAGCCCGGCCCGGACAGGGCTATAGGGCTTTTTCGGCTTTTCTTTACAAATACAAAAAATCACAATTCTCAAATGAAAAATAATTAAAACAAAATATTTATCAAAATAAATCTAAATTTAAATGTATTATATCAAATCCAATTAAATTTAAAAACAAAAGTTTGACTAAAAAACAAATAAAATTCAAATAAATTGTATTACCAAATAAAACATAAAATCAAAACACTTCAAATCTAGGTAGTAAAGTTCAGATCAGAATCTCCTTCATCGTCTTCTAAATCTTCATCACCATCAAGAGCTACAGATAAAAAAAGTAAAATAATATTAAATCTTTAGAGGTATAAATCATATAAAAATGTCATTGAAAGTCTATAGATAAAGATTTTTAAAATATGTAGTAAATATAGATGAATGATAATGGTACCTGAATCATAAAATGTAAACTCATCCAACCAAGTGCATGTACAAATCAGTGCTTCAAAGTTTCTTGGTAAAAAATGATTTCTATATTTATCCAAGACATGCGCACCAACATTAGTGATGCCACTGTAATTATTGGAATGTTTATAACATCACATGTCATACGAGCTAACTCCCATAATGTTGTGACTGACACTTCTACCATTATAAAACATTCATGTCTTCATAAAAAGTCAGTTCCAACATATCGTCTTCTAAGTATAGAGTCAATTTAGACTTTCCTTCTTATGGTACGTTTTTCATACGTTTTAAAATCATATGATAAGCGAACCCAAATTTAATAAGACATACGTAATCAAATAGTTCCGGGCACTAGCCCGATCAGGCTTAGCCCGAAAGGCCCAATTTTTTTCAGGCTTTTACTTCTAAGCCCGAGCCTGCTGTTTTTCAGGGTCGGACCTAGAAGGCCCTCGGGGTTTGGCCCTAATTGACACCCTTATTTTTAATCAGTTTTTGAATTAATTTCCATATTAATTAAAATTAAAAAAGCAAAAAAATTTTATGATTTTCATTACTGATTATTATTATATTATTGAATTAAAGATTTTATTTATTATTTGATATTTATTTTATTTATCATTTTATTAATAAAATAAGTGAATAATGTTTAGTATCATGAATAGTGTCACACCAAATTTAGTGTAATACTATGCATAACATTATATTTGGTGTCCCATTGAAAAATTCTTGGTGCTTTTTGGTGCAAAAACTACACCATATTTAGTGTTGGAAAAAAAATTTAGTGTTTTAATTTTCTATTGGAGATGGTCTAATTATTTGTTAATTAATAACATAACGGTAAATTGTGATATATAAAATAAAATAAAATAGATATTCATAACAAAATGACGTAATCTCACTCAAACCAAGAGGAATCATTCCAATGTCAAAATCCATAAACCGAAATTTCCATTCAAAAAATGAAATTATTTTTGGAAGTTAATTGGATTTTTACTTTGTTCACGATTTTCTGAAAACCCGACTATCTGAACCAATACTAAACCGAATCAAAACTAAATAATAAAAAATGATTTAATAGGTCGGAAAAAATTATCCATACCAATTTTTTTTGGATCGCCACATGTACAAATTATTTTAGGTGTTTCATATTTAGATGAAAAAAAAAAGTTATTAACAAAAAATAATAAGAATGGAATGATGGATTCCCTTTCTTTCACTTCTTGCTTCCTTTGTATCGAAGGATGTTCATGTACTTGAGAGTATGTAGTTCATGCATGAACAACAATTATTAAACGAGATATGTTATGTTTTGTCCCTGTGAGATATTCCCACAAGTAGATTTATGGTATTTGTTATTGAGCAATAACAAAAACATTGTTAAAATGAATTGACTTTGTGATAAAAACCAACCAATATTCATGGTATTCCATCAAACATTAATATTCATTCTTGTGTGAATCATTGGGATGTTCCATAATAGCTCATTTTGGATTTGAGAAAAAGCTCCAAAAGTTAATATAACATAATAGAGAGAGAGGGAGAGAGAGTTCATAAGCAGCAAAATTCTTAACTCCGAGTTTATAAGAGTAGCAAAAAGTAGAAGACAATAACAAATAACAAGGTTTACGTTTTGCATAATATTCTGAAATCACCATTAACTAATAAAAGTAACCAAACAAAAAGTGAGAAAGAGATGGATTTGGCTCTTCAGCGTTTGCCACCACCACCTCCCGACTTAGGACCACCCTTTGCAGCAGCAGCCTTGGGGATCTTTGCCTGAATCTTCTGTTGCTTTGAAGCAAACTCTGCCTTCTTAGCCTTCTTCTCATCTTTGGTCTTCTTGATTCTTTCCTTGATCTCACTGTAGGATCATCACAATTCACTTGAGGCAATCACTTTTTGAAATCAAAGAGTGTTCCAATTGAATGAATTGAGAAAGAAAAACTGACCGCAGATTAGCTTCTCTTGCTGCATCACGAACTTCTGGCTTCTCAGCTCTCTTCTTCTGAATCACTTCCAAGGTAGCACCAACGATGGACCTTGAGTATGGCTTCTTGGTGGCACGTCTTCTCTTCTTCACAGCCTCTTGTGCTGCGTCCTAATAACATCAGAAGTGTGATCAGGATCACTCTCATAATCCAAAGCAGAATCCAAAATACTCACCGGACTCTTGCCAAATAAAGAACTTTTTTTTCAATCCACAACACATAAATTTACCTTCTTGTGCTGCTTTCTGTACATGGCAGTCCATGTAAGCTTGGATGGCTTAAGCTTGTTGTGGAAATACCTTTTGCACTTTGAATTTGCAAACAAGAAAACCTGACCAACCATGGAAACAATGCCCATCCATTAAAGAGACTAAAGATCAAAACGTTTGCTAATTATAAACATCTCTATTTAATGATCCCAAAATTTCTAATAAGAGAAACCTGAGAATCAGATCGGATAAATCTGATTCCCCTTCCTGGGTAAATCTTCTGTCCACTGAAACGACAAAGTTCTGTCCTGCATTCCAAAGATAACCAAAGAATGAGACATAGCAACTAGATAAACAAGTAAATGATCATTGGGATTGACAAAAATCATGACAGAAATGAATAATCTAATACCAAATAGCTTTCATAAATCATCACAGAAACATGTAGGAAAATGAATTAAAGGTTAGCGAAATGATACACCGAAGAAAAAGGGAGCAGAACCAGATCCAGTTACAGCATAACATAATCTCATCTTCGCACAGAAAGCCATGAAATTACCCAGATTTTGACCACCAAACTAACGAGAAAGCAAAAGATAACTCAAAACCCGATTGAAACGATGAGACACAAAAGATAGTATCCCAATTCACTAAATCGATCCCTCCGATAGTGAAATCATGAATCATTGCACTAAGCGATGACAATTAGACGAAACAGCAGGCACTAATCAATAGAGAGAATGGGAGATTTGATTACTTGAGAACCATGGTTGCTGCTGCTGCTGCTCCTCTTCTTCCTCCTTAGGCTGCTCCCGAAACCCTAATTCAATCGATTTGTTTATATAAGAGACGACAACGAGAGAAAGCCATTTTCGTGTATATATATGTATATTTAATTTCGTTAGCCCACACTTTATAGCCCATTATACAGGCCCATAATTTCGTTGGCCCATACATTTTTTATTAATGACGACGTCAGCAATCTCCTCAATCATTTTTTTCGCATTAGCCGCCGGTAGAGGGAACTTGTCGCTCGAGATTAAAACGGCGACGTATCGTAAAGGTAGATGAAAGTTTGAAGAAGTAGCTAAGCTCTCGGATTAATGGCTCAAAAGCCATAAAATGAAAAAGAAACATCTTGTGTGCCATAAACTGATCTAAGTGCCATAAAGGGGGTAAAATCCCCATTTTACCCTTAATGAATTGTGCTTATGGCATTGTTGATTTTATGAAGGATTTCGAAAATCTGGTTTTATTATTTATTGAAAATCTGATTTTCATTTTGATTATTGAATTACTTAATACTGAATTAATTTTTTTTTTTCCAGGTAATTAAAAAATTGGTTCCCCCCATCGAGCGAGCATCGACACGGACTCCATCGACACCCATCGAATCCTTCGAACCACCGATCCTTCTCGCCGGCGGACCGTAGCCGCCACTGTGTCGTCCTTCTCTGCAATTGTGGTTTTCGTCATATCTCTTCTCTCCTCCGCCATTGTTGAATAAGGTAAAGGTTTTCTTTAATTTGGGGATTTCCAAAATTAGGGATTCAATTTGTGAAATTTGTCATTGTCCAAAATTAGGGATTTCAACAGTATAAACATCTTAAGTTAATTATATGGGTCGACTAGTCATTGAATTTGTAATTTCTCGATTGTTGTTGTTGAATCGAGCTGAATCGAGCTGATGGGTAGTGAATCTGTGCGATGGGGGACAACTGGGACAAATGGTATTAGCAAACAAATGTGGGACAACTGGGACAAATGCTATAACTGAGAAAGAGTTGACAATTGGCAATTGACTAAATTTCTTTGTTTGTATTTCCAGGAGAGGATGAGCAGCCGTACAAACATACATTTTGAGTATGGAGGATATTATTCACAGGAAGGAGAGGAGTTTAAATGGAATTCAAGAAATTCCATTTATGCTATATCATTTAGGACCTTAACTTTGGACGAGTTAACCTATTCGGTGCTTGTAGATGGTATATGCAAGAAGATTGGGGTAAACGACAGTACAAGGAAGCTGAAATTGAGCTACATTCCGTTGGTAGCTAAGCCTCATAGGGAGTCATGTATTGTCGATGATGATGATGTTTATGTTTATCTAACAACTGTGGATAAAGAGGGACTTAGATCTATTTTGAATGTGGAGCTAATGGAAGATTTGGAAAGAGATAAGAGTGACGAGCTATGTGAGGAGCTTCCTAGAGTGGATAATGTGCCTGTTGAGAACCGGATGACTATTTACAGCCCGGAAGAAGCAGAGAAACAACAACAGAACCGGGTGGATGAGAATGGGGATGACGGTTTGGATGGTATGCATGAACATGCAGATGAACATGCACATGAACATGATCATGTTGAGCCTCCACGGACTGTAGAACAAACTCCGTTTGTTCTAGAATGGGATGATGGCGCTGGTTTTGAGAAAGGTCAAGAATTTCGTTCAAAAGAAGCTTTGCGAGTTTTGGTTGACAGAGCTTCACATAAGGGATGTTTTGAGGTAAAAACTGTAAAGTCGGATCCGGGGCGAATCATATTAAGATGCCGTCAAGCTGAACAAGGCTGTTCATGGTATATACATGCTGTAAGAATGAAGGATTCTACTTATTTCAGTATGAGAGTGTATAGAAACATGCATACATGCTCCCGGGTCGTTGCCAGCACAAGTCAGACTAAAAGAAAAGGCACACCACAAGTAGTAGCAGATGTTTTGCGTGGTTCCTTTCCAGGTCAGGTCGACACCCCCGCGGCTAAATCTCTGATGAGTGTTGTTCAAAATGAAGCTCACGTGAGTGTGTCCTACTCTACTGCGTTGAGAGGGATAAAATTAGCTATTAGTGAAGTGAGGGGCAGTCCCGAAGAAAGTTATCGAAGATTGTATTGTTATCTGTACGTGTTGCAGATGGTGAATCCTGGTACAGTAACAAGCGTGAAAGTGGATGCCAGAAATAGGTTCAAGTATCTATTCGTCGCTTTGGGCGCTAGTATTGAAGGATTTAGAGCAATGCGGAAAGTCATAGTTGTGGATGCAACTTTTCTTAAGAATGTTTACGGTGGAATGCTAGTATTTGCCACAGCTCAGGATCCGAATCATCACCATTACCCCATTGCAATGGGTGTAATTGATAGAGAAAAAGATGCTAGTTGGAAGTGGTTTTTTGAAACGCTCAAAACTGTTATACCTGATGATCATGAACTGGTTTTTATGAGTGACAGACATTCAAGCATCATGAAGGCAGTCAAGGAGGTGTACCCACAGTCTCATCATGGACATTGCATTTGGCATTTGTCTCGTAACGTGAGAAGTAAAGCTGCGAATGGTTGTAAAGATTTGTGTTCAGCCAAATTCATAGAATGCGCTCACAAGTACACAGAAGGTGAGTTCTTAAGTGCATACTCTGATTTTAGGCGGTGGTTTCCAGGAGCTGCAGAGTATCTAGATGAAGGTGTTCCGCTTGAAAAATGGGCAAGGTGCTACTTTAAAGGAGACAAGTACAACTTGGACACAAGCAATTCGTGTGAATCTATGAACAGTGTCTTCAAGAAGGCAAGGAAGTACTCCTTATTGCCTTTGATTGATGCGTATCTTGAAAAAGTGTCTGAATGGTTCAACAGGCATAGGAAAGACACTGTTGGTGCATCATACACGAAGAAATTGGTGCCCCTGGTGGAGAACGAGCTGCATAGGCTATGTGCACTTGCAACGGGCTTAGTTGTCACTGAGCTAAATCATTGTGAGCTTGAATACAACGTGATTGGAACTGATGGGAAGAGCTATCTGGTCAATTTGTTAAGTAAAAGTTGTAGCTGCAGATGTTTTGATATAGACAAGATTCCGTGTGTCCATGCAATAGCCGCAGACATTGCACTGATGCGGACGCCACAAAGAATAAGGGAAATACACATCCATGATTTGTGCTCAACATATTACTTGATTGAGACATGGGCGTTGGCTTATTACAGAACTATTTATATGGTGCCGCATCGGTCTACTTGGATTATTCCTCAGGAAATCGGAGACTTAGTTGTTTTACCGCCAGACTACACCAAAAAAGTAGGAAGAAAGCGAGTTAAGCGCTTTCCCTCCACCGGAGAAGCGCGCCCTAAACCGAGTAACAAGGCCAACAAAGGAATACATCTGGGATATTGGTTTGAGCCAGTAAACACAAGGGAAATTTAGGGTGTGTTTGTTTGTTCCTTTGTTGGATTTCTCTATTTCAGTTTAGGATTTCTTTGTTGGATCTAATTTGTAATTGTTCAAGATAATTTTATGTTGAAATTTGTTGGATCTATTATTTCAGTTTAGGGTTTCTTTGTTAAATCTATTTTGTAATTGTTCAAGATAATTTTATAAAAATATTTTTACAAAATATTTACGTATTTATAAAATATTTACAACTAACACTTATACACATAAGTGTTTCTAACACATAACAATTTTAAAAAAATTAACAATTAAAAAATACAAAAGGCATATTGTGTTTCTAACACATAATATTGGTTTCACATGAAATACTCCATATGATACATGGTAGTCTTTGATAATGTTACCATTTCATGATGGAGAAAATGCAAATTATATGATTTTGCTAAAATTTTATTGTTAGCCGTTTCTACATGACCTACATAAATGAAAAATCAGGAGGACAACTACAGAATATTATTTTATGTCTCAGGACAACTGGAAAATCTATGAGGACAACTATGAGCAATTGCGGACAATTGGACACGATGGTACAACTATGTAGTATTTTTTTTTATTTAGGCGGTGTGGAGCACGTGTGCATTTAAATTTGCGGCGCTGGATGAGTTAAAAATTAAAAATATTTTTAAATGAATTAAAAATTATGATATTTTATGTTTTTTATTCTGTCCTGCTCTCTATAAAATCGAAACTCTCATCAACCCTTCCGCCTAATTTTCCCCAAATCGAAAACTAGGGTTTTCGCCTAATTTCCCCCAAATCGAAAATCAACAAGATGCCGAGTTACAGCTCGGGCTCTTCTTCTTCCCGACACTCTTGTGACAGTTCATACTACCGAGCTGATGGAGATTGGGGTATGCGAGGAACGTGTTGGTGTGGCGTCTCTCTTGTTATCAGGGAATCGACTGCTGAAGCTACTCGAGGAAGGCTAATGTACACCTGTCCAGATTGGCCGCATGAGGTAAGAACAAAGACTGAGTTTGTGATTTAGCCGAAGTATAGAATTTAGGGTTTTGTTTCAATGTAGCTGAATGATTTCTTCATTGTACAAGAGAAATCATCCTAATCATGACCACATATGGAAATGGTGGGATCATGCTGTCACAGAAGAACTATCAAGTCTGAAAACTCAAATTAATAAGGTCAATGAAGGGATGCAAAGCATGCACAACATGGGAGTTTTGCGAAACTGCCTTCACGAAACTGCCTCGTTTGAGACCCATGGTGCAGAAATTATGCAAATGAGAGAGCTCCTGGCTGGGATGGAAAGAGAGATTTCAAGGATGAAGGAATTGCTTGCCAACCGAGGTGATGGATATGTGATAATTGCATTTTTCCTTGTGTTTGCTGCGGTTTTTTATTTTCTTAACTAAAAGTCTGTTGCATTATTTTCTTAATTGCATTACGGCAAGATACTTTATTTTCATTATGTTTAAAAGGGTCCTATGTGTTGTATTGTTATGAATATTCGGTTTGTTATAATTCATATGTTTACTAAAATTCTAGAAAACACTCAATTGTACCATGTTGTCCCATTACCATAACTGAAATATAACCTTAACTTGTACAATGTTGTCCCTGTTGTCTCATTACCACAACTACCTTAACTTGTACAATGTTGTCCCTGTTGTCTCATTACCACAACTACCTTAACTTGTACAATGTTGTCCCTGTTGTCTCATTACCACAACTGAAATATAACCTTAACTTGTACAATGTTGTCCCATTACCACAACTGAAATATAACCTTAAATAAAGACGAGTAATACCATAAGTTCATACTAGTTCAAAAACTAAATCCAACAATTATAACACAGACAAAGGTCTATACCAGTTCCAAAAAAACCTAAACACATTTTCTACTTCCTTGTTATTCTTTCCCTTTCCCCTTCGGCTCTTTCCCTTCTGTAAAAGGGGACACAACATGCCTCGATGGTTGTCGCCGCCTCTTAGCTGGTGGATCAGGTAAATCAAAGATGGGTACTGGGAGAAGAGTCCTCTTAGCTGTCATCTTGATCCTCTTCTTACGTGGTGGGTCACCAGGTTGGATTAAGGCTGATAGGCAGGGTTCAAAGAATGATGGGAAGGGTTCGAAGAATGAGGCTGGTGCTGGTGCTGGTGCTGGTGCTGGTGCTGGTGCTGGTGCTGGTGCTGGTGCTGGTGCTGGTGCTGGTGCTGGTGCTGGTGCTGGTGCTGGTGCTGGTGCTGGTGCTGGTGCTGGTGCTGGTGCTGGTGCTGGTGCTGGTGTTGATGCTGGTGTTGATGCTGAGACGGTTGGTGAGACGGGTGGTGAGTCGCCTGGCGGAAGTACTAAGTCTTCAAGAGATTTCACTCTTGCATCCATGCCAGAAAGCTTCTCCATGATCTCTTTGAAGCCATTCTCCATCGACGCCTGCAACTCCAACAAAGATGTACGCTCAGCTTGTGGAGGTTCCTCTGTAGGGCCTTGAAACCGAGCACCAATGTCTAACTCATACAAATGTCTCCAACATATCTTCTTCTTCTTCACGGTTAGATGCTTCGTCCAACCCTCAACCTCTACATCAATAAATCCGATACCATCATCTAAACCAGGATCCGTGATTCGCGCCATAAGATCTTCTTCATATTCGTCAGGCTCCAAGATGCTACAAATGTCCTGTCAATATCAACAAATACAACTTACTACTCTGATACTAAACCAATCTTTCATATCAAACTCATAACAATATGCAAAAAAAATTATACCTCAGCACTATTGCCAATCGCTTCATTTATATCATCCAAAGGTATACCTTTCATGCAAACATCAATGAATTTATGCTTGCACATCCTTGGACAGTCAGGCTCAGCAGGTACAGCTTCTCTAAATTTCCTTCCAAGACTAGGAATACACTCAAATGCAAGAATCTACACATAAAATTCACAATATCAAACAAAGTTAAAAATCATAAATTTAAGAATTCAAAACATATAACTCATACTTACCTGTAGAGGAAGAATGAAACCAGAAAAGCTAGATTTTTCTCCTTTTCCTTTCACGCAGCCATCAAACTTATTAACCACACGCCGGATCTCCTTCATAGTCTCATCAAATGTGTAACGCCCCCATGGAAACGTCTTGCACATATTCAAATCACCAACAACTCTAAGCAGGAAGGGGTCTATGTTGCCATCAGCCTTGGACTTCGCTTTCAATACTTTGCATAAGAAAAACAACACTGCCATCTTCTTCCTCTCTACGGAGCTCTGCTTCATTGATTTTAGCTCGGCTTCCACCTCTGCGATCTTGATTCTATCATCCCTTCCAAAGTGCTTATTAACAAAATTCAAACTACCCAACTTCTTATAGTCATTCGGATACTCATGGCAGTCAAGACCACTAAGAAGTGCATGCTCCTTCAAAGAATACCGAATGGGGACTCCATTCACCACAAACCATGCCTCATTCATCTTCTCGGTAGAGACTGTGTGAAGGAGAAGCATCCATAACCCTTGACTCATGTGGTTTGGCTCCTTGAACATGTGGAAAATGTGCTTAAACTGAGGATGGGCTCTGAACCATTTCAGCTCTTCCGGAAGCTGGCCTATGACATTGACAACATGCGACACAGCACACCTCGATTGTATCGTACAGGCCTTGCTATACTCGGTTGGACCAAAGTAAAGCTTTTCAGGCTGCATTGGTTGGCTATCATCGTCATCCTGAAATACAAACGAAAAATTTTCCCATACTTTCTTCTACTAGCCTAGCCTGTTATGAACTTTAGCATATTGGGAATCTGAAGTATACATACCTCTTGCGGTTCCTCTGGAGCTTCTTTATCTTGCGCTTCTTTCTCTTCCGCTTCTTTCTCTTTTTCGCCATCACCATCACTAGCTGTGTCCGTTGAATCGCCCGTTGAATCTTCTCTCATTTCAACCTCTTCGTCTGCTTCTTTCTCGGGTTCCGTCGTGGGTGCACTGCGATTGGTTGTTTCGCGGGCTTCGTCTTCCGCCGGTGCTTCTCTGCCTCTGAGTGTGGGTGCACGGAGATTGGTAAGATTGGTTGTTTCGGGTGCTTGATTCGTTGTTTCGGGGGCTTCGTCTTCAATCAGTGTTTGATTCGATGCTTCTCCGACTTCAGTTGACTCATACTCGATACCGGATATTCTCACCTTAGCCATCGCCGGAAATTTTGAATCGGAAGTTATGGGGGGAGCGTCGGAAATTTTGAATCGGAAGATAGAAGGTTTCAAAATCGGGAGACGATTGATCAATCGCAAATCGGGTTTTGGTACTAATAAATCGAAGATTTGGAATAAAAACATAATTAAACCTAAATTAAATCGAGTTGGGTCGGGTTATCGGATATCCCTAAAATCTGTGGATACAACCCTGGTTTTAGTGTAAATAAACAGATAAATAGGGAGAGGTTAGTATTATCCACGATTTTTCTTATTAAAAAAAAATCAAATAGATATTAATTATTAGAGTTATGTCATCTTGGCATACTTTTTTTCAATTTCTGGCATTTCAGCCTCTCACTCTAAGCTCTCTGTCTGCACAAGCTTCCAGAAAGAAGAAAATAAAATCAAAGAGAGAGAGAGATCCAAAAAATCGGATTCAATCGTCAGAGAGAGAGTTTGTGTTTCCCATTGCGTCTGGATCGGTTAATATGGAGGTGGAGAAGCGGAGCAGCGACGGTGGTGAATACACGTCGGAGGACGAAGGGACGGAGGATTACCGGCGCGGCGGTTACCACGCCGTGCGGATCGGAGACTCCTTCAAGAACGGTCTGTACGTTGTCCAGAGCAAACTTGGTTGGGGCCATTTCTCCACTGTCTGGCTCGCCTGGGACACTCAATCTTCTGTACGCTCCTCTCTCTCTCTCTCTCGCCAAATTTCTATTTGCTGATTTTCATACGAATTGCTTGAAGCTAATCCTTACAAGGAGGTAGTTCTGTTTCGTTAGTGAACAAAAGGAACTTTGAAGATGTTTGGAGTGTTATATGAAATGCTTTAAATGTTAGTTTCGTTGCTTTGTTTGTGTGATTTCTTACTCGTATCGAATGCACAGAGATATGTGGCTTTGAAGGTGCAAAAGAGTGCTCAGCACTATACTGAAGCTGCCATGGATGAGATCACCATATTGCAACAGATTGCAGAGGGAGACACTGATGATACCAAATGTGTTGTGAAGCTGTTGGATCATTTCAAGCACTCAGGTCCCAACGGGCAGCATGTATGTATGGTTTTTGAGTACTTGGGAGATAATCTCTTAACCCTCATCAAGTATTCTGACTACCGTGGCTTGCCTATTGCCATGGTTAAGGAGATTTGTTATCACATGTTGGTTGGTTTAGACTACTTGCATAAACAGCTCTCGATCATACATACTGATCTGAAGCCTGAAAATGTCTTGTTACCGTCAACCATTGATCCATCAAAATATCCCAGGAAGTCTGGAGCTCCTCTTGTTCTCCCCACTGATAAGGATAAGACAGTTGACTCCAATGGAGATTTTGTCAGGAATCATAAGAAAGACGTACATCGAAAGGTAAAGCTTTCGGCTCAGGGAAGTGCAGAGAAAAAGGGCATTATTGATTCTGAAAAAGTTCATAAAGTGGGATCATCGGTTAATGGAAAACCGAGTGCTGCAGAGAAATCGATTGAAGAAGACTGTCCTTCTACTTCTGCCACTAATGGATTAGATGGTGGCGAGAAAGTAAAGCAAGGCGGTAAGAAAGGGAGTCGATCGAGTAGACGGCACCTTGTGGCATCGGTTGACCTCAAGTGTAAACTTGTTGACTTTGGTAACGCGTGTTGGACATACAAACAGTTCACAAGCGACATTCAAACGAGACAGTATAGGTGTCCAGAAGTAATCCTTGGATCTACATATTCGACATCGGCAGATCTCTGGTCATTTGCGTGCATATGTTTTGAGCTTGCCACTGGAGATGTACTTTTCGATCCCCATAGTGGAGACAATTATGATAGAGATGAGGTATGCCTAAGTTCCTACTGTCTTTTTGTTTCTGGTAGTTTGGGGAATCTAACTGATAAGCACTATAATAGTACAAATAAGTTGGAGGGAGAAATAATTAGGTGTATTTGACCAATTGATTAGTTTTGGGAGCCTTTGGTCTTTTAGAGAGATTTGGGACTCGAAAACAAACCCTAAACTATTCTCAGATATTGTTCGTTGTTGTTTATCTGTAATTTACTTTTTTTCTGGCTAACAGGACCACTTGGCTTTGATGATGGAGCTTCTCGGAATGATGCCACGCAAGGTAATAGACTCATTAGCAGGCTGTTAAACTACTAAGGCCTTCTAAATTTCAACTCTTTCTCTGTTGTGTTTTGCAGATAGCTTTAGGAGGCCGCTACTCCAGAGATTTCTTCAATAGGCATGGTGATCTTCGACACATCAGAAGACTGCGTTTCTGGCCGATGAACAAAGTCCTTACCGAGAAGTACGAGTTCAGTGAGCAAGATGCAAATGACTTGAGTGATTTTCTTGTTTCGATTCTTGATTTCTTCCCGGAGAAACGACCAACTGCGTCTCAGTGTCTTTTACATCCCTGGATCAACTCTGGTCCTCGCTCTCTAGAACCTTCACTCTCACCTCAAGACCAAAAACCCGAAGACAAGCTCGATACAGAGAGAAAGAAGAGAGAGAACGAGGAGCAAGAAGCTGTCGAGGCTAAAATGGGGAACGTCGCCATATCATCCTCAGAATCCAAACCAGGTACGAGCCAAAGCTCCTCTCTTAAGCAAGAAATTTGACTTCTGAGATTTGCCTTGTGTTCCGTGATTGAGCGAGGGAAAATTGTGATTTTAAAAATCGCGTCCTGTGCCAATGAGAACTTGAGCCAGAACCACCCCAAGTTGTTTAATAGAAAGACAAAAACTTGAGCTCTCGAAAATTTCATATATGCAGAGTGATATCCTGTTTGTATACTTTCACGAATCCAAATACCATTATTCAAATTTAACATATATTTTGATTGAATATACACATCTTCTAAGACCTCTAGTGATTTGAAAGAAATGGCTTAATTTTTCATGTCACCAGCTGAAAAACAAAACAAGTATAGACCTTAAAAGCGCAAAACAGAAGATTATTATTTATTACAAAACAAGATTGAAAAAACAAGGCATATGACAAAAGGAAAGAAACTTTCTTCTAATCTTCGTTTTACAAAAGCCAAAAGCCCAGAGCACAAAACGCAGTGTTTTATTATATCACAGCTTGCCTTTCTCTTCCACGGTGACTTTCCCCTTCCCTGCCTCTTCATCCATCCCTCCAACGTCGTTAAAAGTTTGACCTGACATCTGATCAGACGTTTTCAGCGACGTCGCCACTTGTCCAGACCTCGTGTCTTTCACTTCAACCGTCACAGCCGTCTTCCCCGAGCCTTCGTATCCACGCGCCGCTCGGGTCTCATCATCAGACGGCGTCGTACCAGCCAGCTTGCTCTTTATCGCTTCCGTCATGTTCCCCAACGCACCCATTATCGTCCCTTTCTCTTCTTCACCTCTACAAAACAATTAATTACATTTACAATACTCCTTTTTTTACATGTAATTTCATTTGAATATTTTTTATAATGTTGTTGTCACTTTCAAATTAAATTGTTTAACCTCTCGGTGGTTGTATCTTTGATCTCGCGGGCTTTTCCGGCGGCAGACTCGGTCTTTTCTTGGCCCTTTTGGCCAGCATCGTCTTTAAGTTCTTTGCCCTCAAGTCTCATTTCTTCCATTTTTTGCCTCGCTTCTTCTCCTGCTTCGTCCATTTTTTCCTATTGATTAACAACAACCGATTGTATTACACAACAAGTATATAACTGGTTAAACACATGACTATATTACTCTTGGATATAGAAAGAGCTAAGCCTATACCTTGGCCGTATCTTTGGTCTCTACAGCTTTTTCCTTGGTTTCTTCTGTCTTGCCTGACAAGAAACCCAGAGCTCTCTTCGCCGTGTCCACTGCACTATCTTTAAGTTCACCGATCTTGCTCACTCCTACGTCTTTCCCTTCTGTCGCCTTCTCCGCCGTATTGTCTTTATATTCGCCCATTTTCTCCGTGGTCTTATCTTTTGCTTCCCACGCCTTATCCGCCGTTTCCTTTGCTTTCTCTGCCGTTTTATCCTTAGCTTCTTTCGCCTTATCCGCCGTGTAGTCTCTGTACTCAGCCGTCTTGTCTTTGGCCTCAGTCGCCTTATCCGCAGTGTAATCTTTATATTCACCCATTTTCTCAGCCGTCTTATCTTTAGCTTCTCTCGCCTTATCCGCCATGTAATCCGCGGTTTCCTTAGTCTTATCCGCAGCACTGTCTCTAACCTCTCCGGCCTTCTCTGCGGTGGCATCTTTCACCCCCGCCGCCTTCTCCGATGCAACCTCAGCTCCGTTTCTCGTTGACTCGGCCGCATCATGACTTTTCCCGATCACCGCATATTTAGTTCCCTGCACTGCCTTCATGACGGAGCCTATTAGGCCGGGTCTCTCCTTCGTCTCCTCCAAGGATGAAGGATGCTCCGTCGTTGTCGTCTTCTCCGTCACCTTATACGTCACACCGCCTTCTTTGTTGATGTCTCTCAAGTCATCTGCCGCGAGCCTCGTCGCGGCCTCATCAGCTTTCTCGGCCTTCGCGGCTTTCTCCGCCTCTCGTTGTCCTGACGCCATGATTTTTTTTTTTTTTCCTCGTTGGCTTGGATTCCAAGAAATTCTTGATTCTTGATTCTTGATTCTTGATTCTTGATTCTTGATTCTTGATTCTTGATTCGTTGTGTTTATTAATATTTAGAGCTGCTTTGTTGATTACTTGATTTTATAGCTAGCGTTTTTGGTTCTAATGAGATGCCACGTGATTACATCGCTAAAGCAACAACTGCCACGTGTGATTTAGTATTGTCATTTTTTTTCCATCGTTACTTATTTTTTCCATCGACACGTATCTGAGAAGATCGTTCTAGCGAGGAACCATGCCACGTGAACTCTTCATGCAACAATAGCTTTTGACTTAACGTGTAAGCAAGCAATTATGGTCGGTTAAAAAGTAATACTAAAATTAACTAGCACACTTTCTTATTTGATGAATTCGAGACTTAATTACGGGTTATGATAATACAGCAATACTAATACAAATTATTAAATCACAGACTTCGATCTTCTTGTATACTCAGTTACTTAAAACTTAAAACCATAACAAAAATTAAGAAGAGATGGCTTGATTCAAACATTAAATAGACGACCAGTTTTGTTCAGTGATTTGTTATGAATTCGCAAGTGAATCAAAGATGAGTTCGTAAAACAAACTGAAAAAAATGATTGAGCAAATACTCTTTGGTTTAGAATTTTATTTTAATTAATGGTGTAAATGAATGTTTACAAATTTTAAACATCTTTAACTTGGGAAAAGTGTATTAAATTATAATATTTGGAGACAAAGCAGTGACATTCTATGATAATTGCAAAACTCTTTTTAATCATCTAATGAAGCGTCGACAAAAAACAAAAAAAAATCTAATGAAGCAATAATCATTCCAAACACATCAGATTAAGGAAAATCACATTCTCTCGGTTTATATTGATGGTATCATGAGAGCTTTGTAACTAATTTCTCTTGCAAGAAAAGCCAATGTAAAAGTTGATAACCTAGCAAAGCATAAAAAAAATAGAAACTAAGCAATATGTTATCTTTTTGATTTAATTTCTTTTGAACTGAACGTTGTAACCTATTCTTATGAATGAATCACGTTGACGAACAAAAAAAAGGAATCCTTAACAATTAACATAAGTCTCAAACTCAATACAAGTATAGAACTAAAAATATGAATATTTTATCTTTGACCCGTAGCTTTCCTATTCCTTTCGTGAAACCGGTTAAACTCTCTTATGGGAGAAAAAACATTTCCTACTAATAATGCAGACTTAGCCATCAAATTATAATCGTGGAAAAGTCAGAAGAAATGTCATTCACTAACATGCCCGAAAGGCAAGAAAGAGGAGAACGAAAGAAAAGAAAAAAAACACAATTAAACGAATAATTGAGAGAAAACTTCAAGACCACATCTGTTGGAACAAAATTTATAAGAGTTTGAGGGCTTTATAAATATGTGTATGTGTGAATTGAAATGAGACATTTGAGCTAAGTAAAAAAGTCTTGTGAATGTAAAAAGGAAAAACTTTAAAAAAAGGAAAAACCTTAAAAAAGGAAAAACCTACAAAAAAGGAAAAGCCTTAACAAAAGAAAAAACCTAAAAAAAGGAAAAACCTAAAAAAAGGAAAAGTGAGGGACATGTAAAAAGTCACACATCGCTAGTTGGAAATAATTTCCTCTATGATCTTCTCCTATATATAGGATCGCCTCTCTTGAGATAAAGGTATCCAATCACACACAGAAAACACACTTACAAAAGAAAAAGTTCATTCAATCCTCTACAGCTTAGAGTAAGTCTTTATTCGAGAGTATCGTAGTATAATGTTCGATAGATCTGATATCAAGTGTAGATGATACATATTACTTTGGTTGTATCCTGGGACTCATGGATCTATTAAAACCCGTCGCACTATGGGAGATTCTTAGAGTTAAGGAAAGAGATTCATCTCGCCTCCTTAGATTTATTTTATTGCTTTATCGTTTTATGAATCGTCTGTTCCTTACTGTTTATTTATATAAATCGTGATTAAATCTCTCCTGTCTATTGTGTGATAATTTTGGTCCTACAATCTTAACTCTAAGAAGATCCAATTTTTGTTATTACTTCAATTGGATCTTTAATCACGAGTAAATAAACGTTTTCAAACGGTTTTCTAAAACGATTCTTCTACTGCTGATGATACTCAAACGTTATCAAAAAGCTTCTTAGCAACTTGAAACGTGTAGTAGAGGCAATCTCCATCTATTCTATTTTTAAGAAGATGTTAATCTGCTAGTGATACTCAAACGTTATCAAAAAGCTATTTAGCAACTTGAAACGTGTAGTAGAAGCAGTACTGCTTTAAACATCTTCTATAACCGTCTATAATTGCGATTATTGAACGGTATAATCAACGAACGCACCTTGGTGGTTCTTGATAGGTTCGATTGCGATCGAAGCCTTGTGAGTATCGATCGACATCCTATGGTATCGATCGATACTAGACTAAATTTGTATCGGTCGACACTGAGGTGTATCGATCGACACTTAGGTGTATCGATCGATACTGTGCATCGAGTTGTATCGGTCTACACTGACGTGTATCGATCGATATTGTGCACCGACCAAGTTGGGTCTATGTCGATCAATACTGTGTATAATTCACACGTATCGATCGACATTGTGGGGCATCGATCGATCCTGTGAAATTCACTTGTATCGATCGACACCTAAGGTGTTTCGATCGACACTAAGCGTGTATCGATCAACACCAATGATGCATCGATTGACACAGTATGTGCATCGAGTATCGATCGACACCTAGGGTGCATCGATCGACACCATATGGGTGTATCGATAGACATTGTGTGTGTATCGATCGATACTAAGGAGTATCGATCGACACCAATGCGATTCAGTTCGATATCAGTCTTAGAATTGCGATTCTTGAGTTTATATATCGGTACTAACTGAAAGTTGTGTTCTCATTGTCTTAACAGAATGACAAACAACAACTCTGAAACTATGGAGAAAACCAGTGACAAAGTGGATCAAACGACTGCGAGTCTGATCGAAACAGTGAAAGGTCAAGAAAACTTGACAGAAGCTGACATGTGTGATGTGTTCAGTGAGGCCAATGTTGCACAGAGCCATCCAAAGACTTGGTGGTTCGATACTGGTGCAACCAGACACATCTGTATGGATCGCGAGATGTTCTCGACATACACAAAGAACAAGAGTGGTGATAAACTCTTGATGGGAAATTCCGCATCGTCGACAGTTGATGGTCACTGGAAGGTTATTCTGAAGCTCACCTCTGGACAGGAACTGGTTCTCACGAACGTCGTCCATGTACCAGATATGCGCAAGAATCTGATCTCTGGATCGCTCATAAGTAAGCATGGATTCTATGTGAAGCTGGAAGGTGATAAGCTAATCCTAACGAAAAATGGGATGTATTTGGGTAAGGCTTCTGTATGTGATAATCTATGTAAGATATCTGTTGAGGAAGTAATCTGAAAGGATAATGTAACCGAGGCATCCACCTCGTAGAACCCTAAAGATTAATGATAAGAAACCATTTGCTTATCTCGCTGAGTCTTTTAATATTTGGCATGAACGATTAGGACATGTTAATTTCAAGTCTATGAGTAGATTAATGAACATGAACATGATTCCTAAATGCAAATTAAGCAAAGACAAATGTGAGGTTTTTGTCCAAGCCATACTCACTAAAACGCCATCACCCAGCGTTCAAAGAACAACAAAACCTCTAGGTTTAATTCACACAGATTTATGTGATTTGAAATATATTCAAACCAGAGGAGGCAAGAAATATTTCGTGACTTTCATAGATGATTGCACGAGATATTGTTACATCTTTCTACTGCGAAGTAAAGATGAAACCTTGGACAAATTTAAAGAATACAAGCTGGAAGTTGAAAACCAACTCGACAAGACCATAAAAAAGGTCAGAAGTGATAGGGGTGGTGAATATAGTGAACCATTTGATGCATTCTGTAGAGCACATGGCATTATTCATCAAACAACTGCTCCCTACTGAATCCAATGGAGTTGCTGAAAGAAAGAACAGAACTCTCAAGGAAATGATGAATGCAATGTTGCAGGAATCTGGGTTAAGTCCAGAAATGTGGGGGGGGGGGGGGGGAAGTATTGCTTACCACAAGTTATATCCTGAACTAAATACCACACAAAGTCACTGAAAATGTTTCATGTGAACTTTGGAAAAGTAATTTGTTTTTATACAAACACATGAAAGTGTGGGGTGCCTAGCAACCACCTAAGAAGGTGACAATCGGACCAAAAACGGTGGATTGTATCTTCATTGCATATGCACACAATGTAGTGTTGATTGCTTTATGGTGTATAAAGTAGATATACCAGACATCCAAGTAATCACGGTAACCAAGGAATGTGTCTTCTTTTGAACATGAGTTTCCGTGTAAAGGATAAGCTCTAGTACCTCACGAATTGAGGCGAGCAATTGATCTCTTGGGCTCTTACGCTTTTAGAGGTATCGATCGATGCTTGACGGGCATTGGACCTTTGATCGTACAATGCCGGTACTTCTGTAAAGAAGCAGAAGAGGCTAAAGTTGAAATTAGTCGTATGCTGATTGGAATCACAGCAATATGAGATCTTGTAATCCATCAAATGGATGTAAAATCTGTCTTTCTAAACGACCATTTAGAAGAGGAGATTTACATGAAACAACCCGAGGGTTATGTCACTTCTGAACAAGGAAAGAAAATAAGTAGACTTGCAAAGTCCTTATACGAGCTTAAGTTAGCTCCTAAGCAATAGCTTGGAAAGTTTGACAACAAAGTGATGTCAAATAGCTTCAAAATCACTTAAGGTGATATACATCAAAAGTACTCCACATGGATACGTTTTGTTATGTTTATAAGATGACACGTTCATCATGGAAGCAAGAAGGACATAATCCAACACACTAAGAAAGTGTTTAGTGGGAAGTTTGATAGACATAAGATTAGTGGATAATCTTGTCTCAAGATCCTAGAATGTTTTGAGAACTACTCAAACAAGATTGCAATAACTCTAATTGGAATAAAGTTGTATCACAAGTGATGTATGCAAGAATTATTGGAAGTCTAACGTACTTGATGAATCGTACTAGATCCGATTTGGCGCATAAGTCGCTACATGAGTAATCCAGGTCATACTCTGTGGAAAGCCATAACTAGAATGTTGAATTATCCAGCGTTATATGTCGTCTCGATTTACATCAAAGTCTGGGGGGTTCAAGACATTATGTTCACCTCTTGGTTTCGTAAACCTGACAGATATTATAAGTGGATAATATTTTTTCTTGGTAGTGCAGCAGTATCCTAGAAATCTTCCAAACAAGCACTTTTGGCCTAATTAACCAAGGAGTCAGAGTTTATAGCTTTAGATAAAGCAACAGAGGAAGCAAAATGGCTTCGAAACTTTGTGGAAGATATCCCGATGTGGGAAAAACCAGTGCCAACTTTATGTGTACACTGTGAGAGTTAGTGAGCTATCTCTGAGGCACTGAGTAAGTTATAAAATGGCAAATCTCGAGAATGATATAAGACCATTTAGACAACTGATCTCACAACGGCTGATAACTTAGCGGATCTGTTTCCCAAAAAGTTAGCCTCGAGATCAAGTTAGTTAAATCATCAAAAGGAATGGATTTACAGCCTATAGAAAAAGATGACGTTTGATAGATACCCAACTTATGTGACTGGAGATCCCAAGATCTAGGTTCAAAGGGAAACAAAATTAAACTGATTCGAGTTGAGCACTGTGAGACTATGTCTCTGCCCAGTTCCTAGGATGATAAAACAGTGCTACCTGTGGATAGTGAGGATAAGCGTTGGCTTTTAATGATTGCATAGCTGTGTAGATAGTGGAGTGTGACAGGACACTTCTGAAAACAAGCTAATAAAAAATCACCTTGTGAAGTGTGAAATGGGGCCGTTTCTAGGAGAATGAAGGATAAGGCTATATTCTCCAAATTCACTCACGAATACCAGGAATGTTCAAGGCCAAAATGAACACAATAGAGAACAAAGTTCTACGAGAAAGTGTCTATGTGCGATATTTGTTGTATCAGTTTACATCAAAATCCGGGTGGTTCAAGACATCATGTTCACCTCCTGGCCGAGTAAACGCAACAAATATTAAAATTGTTTGGTTCAAAGCTGAAAAACGCTACCATTCAGTGACAATTACATATTCGTATACTCTCGAAAGTCTGTCTACGTCTAGTCGAGTCTAGTCAAGTATGTCTAGTAAAGTCTAGTACGTTCAATTTTCATATGTTTAGAGTCATTTCTATTCATGTGGGGGATTGTTGGAACAAAATTTATAAGAGCTTGAGGGCTTTATAAATATGTGTATGTGTGAATTGAAATGAGACATTTGGGCTAAGTAAAAAAGCCTTATGATTGTAAAAAGGAAAAACCTTAAAAAAAAAAAAGCCTTAAAAAAGGAAAAGCCTACAAAAAAGGAAAAGCCTTAAGAAAGAAAAAACCTAAAAAAAGGAAAAACCTAAAAAAAGGAAAAGTGAGGGACATGTAAAAAGTCCCACATCGCTAGTTGGAAATAATTTCTTCTATGATCTTCTCCTATATATAGGATCGCCTCTCTTGAGAGAAAGGTATCCATGATCACACACAGAAAACACACTTACAAAAGAAAAAGTTCCTTCAATCCTCTACAGCTTAGAGTAAGTCTTTATTCGAGAGTATCGTAGTATGTTCGATAGATCTGATATCAAGTGTAGATGATACAAATTACCTTGGTTGTATCCTGGGACTCATGGATCTATTAAAACCCGTCGCACTACGGGAGATTCTTAGAGTTAAGGAAAGAGATTCATCTCGCCTCCTTAGATTTATTTTATTGCTTTATCGTTTTATGAATCGTCTGTTCCTTACTGTTTATTTATATAAATCGTGATTAAATCTCTCCTGTCTATTGTGCGATAATTTTGGTCCTACAACATCTACACACGATTTCGCCCCTCAAAAATCTTTGATTATTATTTATTTAGAAAACAATCACCTATATATAACTATGTACATCCATAAATAGCCTGCTTTAGACGATCATTTATGAGATCATTATTCTTTTCTTTTGATCATTTATGAGAAGACCAAAACAAAATGGGAACTTCACATTGTCGTCGTTGAAGATGTGTGTGTTTGAAGTGTTGCTGTACCAATTGAGAAGTAGTACAGGAAGTGCTACAAGCGATACAGGAAGTGCTACAGGCGATCAAATCGTGGTCATTGGATGAATTGGAGCCAGCGTGGGCTGGAGTAAACATCTAGAATATTCTAGAGACGTGCCAAGAGGGGTATATGAGCTGGATAAAGAAGATATTATAGTTTTGGAGTGTTTCCATAATCTTAGGAGAAGATATTGGAAAAAGAGAATATTTCCTAAAAGATTTGGAGATATCTTGAATAAAGGAAATATGCTATATGGAAAAACTTGAAGTGCAAGTTGAAGCATATATATATCAAGGTCGTGGCCCTTTGATAAGATACACAGAGCTTGAGAGAAAAACAAACGAAAAAGGTTTTTTGTTGGCGTGACATCGTCTGTGTCAGTGAGTGAATCAAAGTCTAGGCTTGGGGGAGTTTAGCTCAGGGTTAGGTTATCCTGAAGAGTTCATGTTATAGTATAGAGCGGTATTTCAAGAGGTTGATCTACGCGTTTGCAATTGTGCTGTAATTGCTTTCTTATTCTAGTGAATTCGAATACTGGACGTGGTCCCGGGGAGTAGGAAACGAACCTCGTTAAAAAACTCTGTGTCTCTTTATTTTCTGCACTTTATTTGTGTCTCACCTACACTTTAAATTGGTATCAGAGAGGGTTCTCGATAGAGATTTAGTCTTGTTTCGGGTAGATCTAAGGTGAGGATCAAAAGTAGTACAGGAAGTGGGACAGAGTTTGAAATCAGGTTTGATGGAGTCCTATCATGAGGGTACGTCTATGGCAAGACCACCGCGACTTGATTCTTCTAATTATGGGTATTGGAAGGTTCGTATGCAAGATTTCATTAGTGGTCTTGATGAAGATTGTTGGAATTCGATTGAGATAGGTTGGAATCCTCCTACGATAACTGATGATAAGGGAGTTGAAGTTCCTAAGCCGAGGGATAAGTGGAATGCTACAGAGAAGAAGGCATCAAGTTGTAATTCTAAGGCCAAGACTGCGATTTACAATGCAATTGATGCAAACTACTTCAAGCTGATTTCTCAATGTGCATCAGCTCAGAAGGCATGGAAGACATTGGAGAACATGTTTGAAGGTACTACAAGTGTCAAGAGAACTAAGCTGGATATGTTAGCATCTAAGTTTGAGAATCTAAGGATGGATGATGGGGAAACCGTGGCTCAATGTAAGCTGTGTGACATATCTAATGAGTCATTCGCTCTTGGAAAGCAGTACAAGGACAAAAAGCTTGTGAAGAAACTGAAGAGATCTCTTCCATCAAAGTTTGAGTCAAAAATCTCTGCAGTTGAAGAAGCTCATAATCTGGATGAGATGGCTTTTGATGAATTTGTTGGGATACTTCAGGCTTTTGAGTTGAGCAAATCATATGATGACAAAGGTAAGAAGAAGGATGCTGATGTTGGAGTTACTCTAAAGGTTTCATCTTCTGAAGATCCTATGGCGATGCTGTCAAGACAATTTGCTAAGTATTTGAAGCAGAAGGGAAACCGAACAGAGAAAGGAAAGGAGTTTGGCAAGTCATCATCGAAGATAAAATGCTATGAGTGCCAAGGCTTTGGACATGTACGCGCTGAATGTGCAAACTTACAAAAGAAGAAGAAAATCAATGATTCTGGAACTGATTCAGATGGTGGTGAAGACCTTAAGAATTTCGTGGCTTTTACAACCTTTGAATCTGATTCTGCAACAACACCTGTAGCAGAATCTGCACCTGTAGCAGAATCTGCGTCTGCAACAGGATCTGCGTCTGTGTCTGCAACAGGATCTGCGTCTGCAGCACGGTCTGAATTTGGAAGTGACAATGATGAGAGTGATGACGATGCTGGAAATATCGATGATAAAGAGTTTGCTGAGAGTTACAAAGCCTTGTATGAGCATTGGTGTAAACTGGTTGAGGAGAATTCGGCGTTGAATAAGGAGAATATCAAGTTAGAAGCTCAAGTGGCTGAGGTACAAAGGTATGCAACAGAAAAAGAAGAAGAAGCTCAGCAAGCTAGAGTTCAACTTGAAGAAACACAAAAAGGCTTGAGGATGTTGAATAATGGCACGAATCAGTTGAATCATCTTCTTAGCATTGGGAAAAGTGATCGATATGGTCTTGGATTTAAAGGGAAATCTTCAAAAGTTGATTGTGCTTTGTGTCTGGTGGAAAAATGAAGGCTGCAATGACATCTGCTACAGAAGCTGCAACTGGTACAGAAATTGCAACTGGTACAGAAACTGCAACTGGTACAGCGAAGGCAGCTGGTTCAAGAACTGCTACACCGCCTGCAAAAAGGAAAATTCCAGAAGTACAGAGTGCACCCCGACGAATTTTTCGACCTGTGTGCCATCACTGTGGAGTTGTTGGGCATATTAGGCCAAGATGTTTGAGATTATTGAGGGAGAATAATCGAATGGAGCAAGCTAATGGTGTGAGATTTCATGGTCCAACATGTTATCATTGTGGGGTTGTTGGACATGTTCAACGTAATTGTTCTAGGTTTGTTCAAGGGGCTTTTTGGTCTCGGAAAGATAATCATTACAGAGATGGTGCAGTAGGAGTTTATCCTCAATTTGGAAGGAGACTGTTCTTCCATTAGTTTTTGACCATGATGTGACTCAAGCAGGGGGAGAATGGGTGTTGCTAGTGTTGTTGTGTTACTAGTGATGAAGCTTTTGAAGCTAAGAGAGCTTGAGTTAACATACATAGTCAAAAAGGGGGAGAATGAAGATGTGTGTGTTTGAAGTGTTGCTGTACCAATTGAGAAGTAGTATAGGAAGTGCTACAAGCGATACAGGAAGTGCTACAGGCGATCAAATTGTGGTCATTGGATGAATTGGAGCCAGCGTGGGCTGGAGTAAACTTCTAGAATATTCTAGAGACGTGCCAAGAGGGGTATATGAGCTGGATAAAGAAGATATTATAGTTTTGGAGTGTTTCCATAATCTTAGGAGAAGATATTGGAAAAAGAGAATATTTCCTAAAAGATTTGGAGATATCTTGAATAAAGGAAATATGCTATATGGAAAAACTTGAAGTGCAAGTTGAAGCATATATAGATCAAGGTCGTGGCCCTTTGATAAGATACACAGAGCTTGAGAGAAAAACAAACGAAAAAGGTTTTTTTGTTGGCGTGACATCGTCTGTGTCAGTGAGTGAATCAAAGTCTAGGCTTGGGGGAGTTTAGCTCAGGGTTAGGTTATCCTGAAGAGTTCATATTATAGAATAGAGCGGTATTTCAAGAGGTTGATCTACGCGTTTGCAATTGTGTTGTAATTGCTTTCTTATTCTAGTGAATTCGAATACTGGACGTGGTCCCGGGGAGTAGGAAACGAACCTCGTTAAAAAACTATGTGTCTCTTTATTTTCTGTACTTTATTTGTGTCTCACCTACACTTTCAGTCGTCTTCATGGCTTTATTTTGCTTCTTGCTCTGTTTCTTTCCTCTGTGCTAGGTTTAGCTTCAACGATCGATGTTTCTTTTCACGGTGACCGGTAACGTAGTCTCTCTAGCTCCGTGCCTTCCCCTCGTAGTGGATCTAGCGAATATACAATTTGCGCCGATCATAGCGAGGCTAAGGATGGTAAGCCACAATTGCATTGAATTTTGATTGCAAAAAAGGATATGTCATGTCAAAGATCAGTTTCGCCGACTATGGCCAATCTACGGGTAGGTGTGGAAACTTTAAACGCGGTAAGTGTGGAGCAAGCAATACCTTGAACATTGTCAAAAAGGTAAATACAATTAAACATTGATAATAATAATAATAATTTCAAGTAATATTCTTCTTCGTCTTCTTATGATTATTATTATATATGTTTGCAGAAATGTCTTGGGAAAGGGAAGTGTGAGTTGTTTGTTCCGGACAAGATTTTTGGTCCGAGCCACTGCAATGGAGCTATTAAACTCGTTATTGACGCTACTTGTAAAAAAACTTAGGATTTTTAAGTAATTATTATTGCATTAATTGTTCTCTTTTCTTGTTTTGATAAAATGGTTATTGATCATATTTATTGTTTTTCAATAAGGATCTTTAAAATCAATATGTCAAATTATGATACTTTTATAAAGAGTGAGTCGAAAATAGTTCTTTTAAACTTCTTTGCGTGTTTATTTCTCTTAGAAACAACAAGTACAAGAAGAGTTAGATCAAATTCACGAACATCAAATTTACAAACTCTTGCTCCGTCAGTTATATTGTTCTTTTTAACATTTCATTGCATTATAGACTCAGCATTCAATTAGAATCTTTTCATATACACTATTTTTCTAAACAAATAAAATTCTCTCTCTTTTTTCTTCTTTTAATGTAAGATCTGTTTAAATCTATATTCAAAAATTAACAATTATAATGCAATCATTTAAAGTATAACCCAACCAGGATTAGTTTACTGGGTTATATAGAAACATGATGTTTTAGCGGTATTAGTAATCGGATTTGAAGCATGCAATCAGACAAAGAGTGCGAAGGATAAGGATTTATGGTTATTTTTTAAAGTATATATTTTCCTTATAAAAATGTCAATGTTTTTTATTGGCTTCTAAGGTTGCCACATGTACGAAGTGTACGAGACGCTAGGGCTCAAAACTATACGCTGCAAAATCCGTTAGAGAGCAAGTGAAACAGTACATCAGAATAAAGCTTTTTGAAACATTGCTTTTTTTTTTTTTAACTATATGGAACCAGGTCACAATGAAACAACTATTTTCCAGTTGTAAATTTGATCCTATCATGGACGAGATGGACGGTGTTGCGGGAAGACTCATAGTTATGAATTTGGAAAATGAGAAATGTCGAAGGAAACGGTCTAACGACTCTTAAAACTAAGAAGAGGGCCCATCCTGTTCTTGAGATTGAGTCTATGTGGCTGCAGCACTATGAGCAAAGTATAGTATGTCTGAATGTGACACTAAATGACTTATGCGAAATACAGTTCCTATTCTTTACAAGTTTAATGATGCTTCGGTATCTAAGTGTACATGATTTTTTCCATTTTACAATTAAATAAAGCTATGAAACTATTATTTTAATCAAGTGTTTATGGTAATCGTTTGTATACTACTTTCCGTCATTGTTCTATACGCCCAAAATATTTTGCAATGCCTTTTGATCAGGTTCATTTTTATCCCCTGTTATGATTTGTTCTTTGAATACAATGGAAGATATGCCAATGCACTATATAAAGGTTATGCCTTCAAGGATTGTGTACAACCTTAGAAAATGACAAAACTTGTGACCCGGTCCCGATGTGTAGGATCAGTTATTGTTTGTTAGATTATCGTTTATTAACGTGTTACCTATAGGTGCAAAGTGTTTGTTACACTTACAAGTTGCATGCAATCTGGCAGTAAAAAGCTTAGCTCTTTGCAGGGGCGAAATATTATGCGCATGCACCCATAATATTTTTAAAAAAGTATATATTTTTTAACTAATTATTTATATGCACCTATAATAATTTAGAACGTGCATCCATTAAAAAGTTAGATAAAGCCCATAAGAAAAAATAAAACAAATTAAATATATTTAACAAGGTAAATCAACTTATCTCATTTAAGAAAACAAAAATAACTTAAACTTTAAAGCCCACTAATGTTAGCAAAATTTGTTTTTATTAAAATCCATAATTAATATAACATTATATTTTATAATATTTTATTTAATATTAGTGCACCCGGTAAAAAAATATTCTAAATATGTCCATGGTTCTTTGCATTCTGGTATCTCTCCAAGAATAATGAAAAATGGTATGATATGGCCAATTTCGGGTGGTGAATTTGACAGGCTAAAAAATTAGTGTTGGTTTTGATTTTGATGGGTTATGATTCTAGAGCTGACATTGAAATAATGTTTCAATTCAAACCAACCCGTTTTGGCTATATAGTATAGAGAAACTCATTTGTGTCTCATCTTTGACATCAAATATCTATGGGAGACTATAGAACACAGAGAGGGTAGACAAGTTTATAAAATGGTAAAAGTACTCACCATAACACTTTGTGTGGATTTCAAAAATATGACAAGGGATGTGTCAAAATTGAGAATGATTGACATGATTTTTAGTTGGAGATACAAATTCGTGTGTAGATGTGAACACGCAAATACAATATTGACATGATTTTTAGTTTGATGCAGCAAATTAGCATTGGTGTGTGAGCTTATCATTTACAGTTTACAAAACCAAATGAGAATGTGGGAGATAAAATTTTGAGACTTTTAACAAAGCTAATATACATAGTGTGAAAGACTCATCATAGTAGTGTAAGATAGATTCGAAGGAAAATATAACGGTTTTTTTGGCAAACAAATATATCTCAAAGAGGAAATTGGGAGAAAAAAAAATACAGATGATTTTCTTATTCCTTTTTAAAAAATAACTCAAACAGTAATTTGATACATTCCGGAGAAGATATACCTTCCAAATATACTTGCACACAATCTGTTAATTCCATCATTCGCTCCCTCATCATCTCCTTGAGTTTAGCTTTAGATTATGTATGTATTTACTCCATAGATTCCTCTCTCACTTGTATATAATCTCTGTAATTCTCTCTTAAGTAATATATAGAAAACCTTTACATCTATATGGTATCAGAGCAATAGAGCTACATATTCTTTTTTTTCAAATTTTCTTCTTCTTATCTTCTTCTTTTTCCTCTCGATTATGTCAACATCATCCGCAGAAACCATCGCTGTCTCCGCCACTCCAGCTCTCCTCAACGTTAATATGAACAACGTCACCAAGCTCAATGCTATATTAAGGATAATCATCTATCAAGATCCCTATGATTACTCCTACAATTATTCTCTATGATTCTCTCATTTATTATATGATTTTGTAGCTCTATTATATATAGTTTGTAATTCTCATCATATGAAATAATACAACACAATACAATATTCCTAATATTCTCTATATGGTATCAGAGCAGGTTATTTGTGTGAGTTTTGATCCACCGATCAAACTCAATCCATGATCCTATTGTTTTCTCAAAACATGTGTTTCTTCATTTTCTTTTAGATCTTTGTGCACCTCCTTTTTCAGTTTCTAAGCTATCGAGCTTCGTTCCTCGTTTTTTCTTTTTCTTTTAAGCCAAAGTGCTTTCATTATTCAAGTTTATCATGGACCTCCAACACTATTCAGCATCTCCTCTCGAAAGCCACCACAGCTGCTGAAATCTGGGATACTCTCTCTTCCACATATGCTACTCCAAGCCGAGGCCATATGCAACAACTGAGACTTCAAATCAAACAATGGAGCAAAGGTACAAAATCAATTAGTGAATACTTCCAAGGTCTTACAACACGATTTGATCAGCTTACTCTTCTCGGAAAACCATACGACCACGAAGATCAAATTGAATTTATCCTTGGGGGTCTAACTGATGACTACAAATCAATCACGGACCAGATCGAGGGTCGTGACACTGCTCCTTCGTTAACAGAACTCCTTGAGAAGCTCATCAATCATGAAGCCAAAATCCAAGCTGCAGCTGTTCCTGCTTCTTCTTTCCCAGCCACTGCAAATGCTACGACGTACAAAGGCAGCAACAATAATCACAGAGGCAACAACAACAATCACCTACACATGTCAAACAACCGTGGGAATCAAACCTGGCAGCAGCAACAATTTCAACCACAACAGAACCACTACACTCCTCGCCCATATCAGGGACGATGCCAGATCTGTGGTGTTCACGGTTACAGCGCTCGGCGGTGCTCCCAGCTCCAACTTCCCAGCGGTTCATACAATCCACAACAGTCACCACATATCTCACCTCCATCACCGTGGCAGCCACGTGCAAATGCTGTCACCGCCCATGCCTACAACGCAAACAATTGGATCCTTGATAGTGGAGCTACACACCACATTACTTCGGACTTGAACAATCTTGCACTCCATCAACCATACACTGGTGGTGAGGGCGTAACCATTGCCGATGGTTCAGGATTGTCGATATCTCATACTGGTTCTGCTTTGCTCCCTACACCTCACCACTCTCTTGCTTTGAAAGGTGTCTTATATGTGCCTAATATTCAGAAAAATCTGATTTCTGTTTATCGGATGTGCAATGCTAACAAAGTCTCTGTGGAATTCTTTCCCGCACATTTTCAGGTGAAGGATTTGAGCACGGGGGCCCAATTGCTCCAAGGCAAGACTAAAAACGAGTTGTACGAGTGGTCGGTTACCTCTACCCTTGCTAGTTGTCACTTTGCTTCACCTTCTCCAAAAACAGACCTCCACTGTTGGCATTCCCGTCTCGGCCACCCTTCTTTCACCACTTTAAAATCTATTGTTTCTCAATTCTCTTTGCCTCTGTCTCATTCCATTCAAAAACAATTATCTTGTTTCGACTGTCTTACTAATAAAAGCCACAAGCTCCCTTTTCATTCAAACAACATTGTCTCTAAACAACCCCTTGAATACCTATACACTGATTTGTGGACTTCACCAATTGTTTCCATCGACAACTTCAAATATTACCTTGTTATCGTCTATCACTACACTCGTTACTCCTGGCTCTAACCACTCAAGCAAAAATCCCTAGTGAAAGAAATCTTCATGGCCTTTAAAGCACTGGTTGAGAACAAGTTTGAGAGAAAAATCAAAACTCTCTACTCAGATAACGGAGGAGAATTCATCGCCTTACGACAATTCCTCGCCGACAACGGTATCACTCACTTAACAACACCACCTCACACGCCCGAACACAACGGGATTTCTGAGCGCAAGCACCGACACATAGTCGAAACTGGCTTAACTCTTCTCGGCCATGCCTCCATGCCAAAATCATATTGGAGTTATGCATTCACCACAACCATATACCTGATAAATCGGATGCCAAGTGAAGTCGTCAACGCCACTTCTCCATATGCGAAACTCTTCGGTCAACAACCAAACTATCTGAAGTTGCGAGTCTTTGGCTGTCTCTGCTTCCCATGGCTTCGCCCTTACACCAAACACAAGCTCGACGATCGTTCTGTGTCGTGTGTTCTCATTGAATACTCACCTACCCAAAGTGCATATTTCTGCTTGGATAGAGCTTCTGGTCGTGTCTATACTTCACGCCATGTCCAATTTGTGGAGTCCACCTACCCATTTTCTCTTGTCAATGTCACTCCCACACCAATCGAAGAGGAATCACAGCTCCAAACCACCGATTCAAACACCACCATCATACCTGTTAACCGCCGGTCCCTAGTACCAACTCCGCCAACTGCGCCCCCACACTCAGATCCTCACCGGGCATCACCGTTGACATTGCCACAACTCACGCCATCCGTCGCCGATAATCCGACACAGGTATCGTCCTCTTCTCTTTAACTCTGAACCAGATTTTACAACCCCCACTAGGCCCAACTTCTAACTATAATATCCAACAACCACAAACAGGCCCAATAACTCCACCAAATATGATCCAACAATCAAATCCATCAGAGGCCCAAAACCACCAAATAACCCAAAATGAAACCCAATCCCCTACAACCATCGTCTCCTCCACAAACCAAAATCCCCAACCTCAACCTGTAAACATTCACCCGATGCAAACGAGAAGGAAAAATCAAATTACCAAGCCAATCCAAAAATTCACCCTAACTGTAGCTCTCGATCCGACACATTCACTCGAACCCACAACGGTGAATCAAGCTTTGCAAGATCCAAATTGGAGAAACGCGGCCGTTGGTGAGTTTAATGCTCAAGTTCGAAACGGGACATGGGATTTCGTTCCGAGAAATCCGAACCAAAATATAGTAGGCTGCAAATGGGTATTTACCATCAAGCGACACCCTGATGGATCCATTGAAAGATACAAAGCCAGACTCGTCGCCAAAGGATTCAATCAACAGCCGGGCATCGATTATACTGAAACATTCAGTCCAGTGATCAAGTCGACCACAATTCGCCTTGTTCTTGATGTTGCTGTCAGCGGTTCGTGGCCGATTCACCAACTCGATGTTAACAATGCTTTTCTTCAAGGTCATCTCTCTGAAGAAGTATACATGTCTCAGCCTCCTGGTTTTATTGACAGTGATAAACCAAATGCTTGAAGAAAGCAATATACGGCTTGAAACAAGCGCCACGTGCGTGGTATTTGGAACTAAAGAATCATCTTCTAGCCACTGTATTTGTCAATTCTTTAGCTGATGCATCACTGTTCATTTTACGCCAAGGTACTTCGTTTGTCTATCTATTGGTGTACGTTGATGATTTTCTTGTCACTGGAAACAATCAGATGTTGTTGGACCAGATTCTCAAATTGCTTGCAACCCGTTTCTCAATTAAAGATCCCCATGACCTTGACTACCTCCTCGGTATCGAAGCAAATAGAAGTGTACAGGGACTACACCTCTCTCAACGGAAATACATCGTTGATCTGCTTCAACGCCACAACATGCTCAACGCCAAACCGGTCACGACTCCGATGGCATCTTCACCCAACCTCACGCTTCATTCTGGTACATCACTCTCTGATTCTACTGAATATCGCAAGTTGGTGGGGAGTCTTCAATATCTCTCGTTTACTCGGCCAGATATTGCATATGAGGTCAGCCGCCTCTCACAGTTTATGCACCGACCTACAACGGATCATTGGCAAGCTGCGAAACGCGTCCTACGATACCTCGCAGGGACACCAACGCATGGTATCTTTTTCACAACCAAGAACCAACTCACATTACACGCATTTTCTGATGCTGATTGGGCAGGAGACACCGATGACTTTGTATCTACGGGTGCCTATGTTATCTATCTTGGAGCTCATCCCATCTCATGGTCTTCAAAGAAGCAAACAGGCGTAGCACGATCCTCAACGGAAGCAGAATATCGCTCAGTAGCCAACACAACTTTTGAACTTCGATGGATTTGCTCACTTCTCTCCGAGCTTGGTATCACATTGTCCACGGTTCCTGTAGTGTACTGTGACAATGTCGGCGCGACCTACTTGTGTGCAAATCCAGTCTTTCATTCCAGGATGAAACACGTTGCGCTTGACTACCACTTCATTCGTGATCAAGTTCAACATGGCATACTTCGGGTCACACATGTCTCTACTAAGGACCAACTTGCTGATGCGCTCACCAAACCGCTACCACGGGCACAACATCATCAACTCTGCAGCAAGATTGGAGTCGCCCAAGTCCCTCCATCTTGAAGAGGCGTGTAGAAGATATACTTTCCAAATATACCTGCACACAATCTGTTAATTCCATCATTCGCTCCCTCATCATCTCCTTGAGTTTAGTCTTAGATTATGTATGTATTTACTCCATGGATTCCTCTTTCACTTGTATATAATCTCTGTAATTCTCTCTTAAGTAATATATAGAAAACCTTTACATCTATACATTCTATTTTATATATAATAATAAAATACTTTTAAAAACTTAATACTTGAGTAACAAACGGTAATCAATATTAAAATGTTACTGAAAAACAAAATGCATAAATAAAAATCTGTGCGTATGCGTGTGTATTGCACCTAGCACAAAAATAAAAGATTGAAAATTGAACACACTAATCTTAGAAATTATCTACTTCTTTTTTTTTTCAAGTCAACAACTACTAATATTAGTTTCATTTTGTCACACGTACTACATTGATCTTATATTATTTTGTGATATTGGTTCCATAGTTAGATCGAGTGATCCAAAATATATATTATTCAGTTAGAATTTCCCACAAATGATAATGTAAACAATTTGATCAAATGAGGGGTTTTTTTTCACTGGAAATGCAAACCTATTAATACAGTAATTGTGGAAAAGTCAGAAGGAATGACCACCTCCGAAAACCAAGTAAAAAAAAAAGAGAATATGATTTAACTTCAAAATTGTGAGAAAACTTTGTGGCCACATCTACACACGAATTTGCCTCTCCAACAAGCCTATTTTATTGAAGTTTAACAGAAAGTTAAAATAAAACATTATCAATATATAACTATACATCCATTAGTATTCTACTTAAACATCTTCGTTATCCTTGATTATGAGACCATAAAAAAATGTATACTTCACATTGTCATCATGGCTTCATTTTGCTTCTTGTTTTGTTTCTTTCATCTGCGTGTTTGGTTTCGCTTCAAAGATCGACGTTTCTCATGATGCAAGACGCATGCAAATCGACGGTGACCAAAAACGTTCTCTCTCTGATTCCAATCGTAACGAGTTTGCTCCGTTTGGAGATTCTCGTCAACATGGCAAGGAATATTCATCGTGTACGAATCACAAATCTGTTCAGGGTCCGATAACGCGTATTTTTTGCAAGGACGGATATGTTATTACAAAGATCAATTTCGCTGATTATGGCAACCCCACTGGTACATGTCAACACTTTAGACACGGCAATTGCGGCGCACCAGCTACCTTGAGACTCGTCGAGAAAGTAAGAAAGTTTTGATTCGCCCTTTTTTTTTCATGGGGAGTAAATTGTAAGATATTTCAATGAATCTTTATTGTTAATTAGTATTACTCCTATTTGTGCAGAATTGTCTTGGAAAAATAAAGTGTATACTTTTTGTTACGGACGAAATGTTCGGTCCAAGACATTGCAAGGGAGCTCTTACGCTCGCGGTTGAGGCCACTTGTACAAAGAAATAGGTTTCTTGTTTCTTACATAAGGGTTTTTCTTAAGGGATGTTTATTGATTTTTCTCTTTTCTGGTTTTGATCTACGTTGTTGTTGCCCAGATTTATTATCTTACAACAAAGCAGGCCCTTTGATGCACGGATCTTTTTGTTGTCGATCATGTTTCAAAGATATATTTATTAAAGGTTTGTTTATGACGCATATTTACTTTGTTGTATCATAGACGACCAACTAAATTTTTTTTTATATAAATTATTATTCTTTATATCATTTATGATGTGAGATTCTTAACATAATGTCTTTTCTACCTTTCATTTCGAAATAATCTAATTATGCGATCAATTTTGGATCAATTCAATCTGACAAGTTTTGGATATTAAGAAGATTTCAAAATGGATTGTGTCGGAATGTGTGTTTTTTTTTTTTTTAATTACTAAGAGGTTTTGGGCCGAGGCCCGTATATCTCCAGACTTGTGACCAGAGCATTTTAAATGGTTCCGTCCCAAACGTCACTCGATCATGTAACCTCAAAACTTTGCCCATGATACATTTACCAGTTGTCGGAATGTGTTCAGATTCTGTATAAATTTCCAAATCAAAACCAACTACTATTAGTGTACTGATTCATGTTTCTTATATTGTCTAACTCTCATCTAACTTATGGCTGGAACTCCTAACATATCTTTGTTCCATAAATATGGCAATTCCACTGGTACATGTTAACACTTTAGACACAGTTTGTGGCAAATCGCATGAATTCTGTATAAAAATAAGTGTAATCTTTCGTAACCTTTGAAGAGATATCGAAACTGATGATCTTTTCTTTTATAATTCTTGTTACATTTTATGAGTTGCATCATTATATTATATAGAACACTAAGATAAGAGAAGGTGGAGAAGGTGGAGCAGGTGGAGAATAGAGGAAGAGTGTCGTAGACAACTCTTAGTGTTCTAGAGTAATATAGGTGCAATAGTCTAATAGATATTAATATTTAGCTTGTTGGCAATTGTTGTAGAAGATCAAATCTGTTTGCAGTTTTCACCTTCTCGGTTGGGCCACATCGTTGCAGATTCGTGATGGGCTTGGGCTTCCATACTTTCGCTTCTATAACCTTCTGGTTACTTGACCCACCGATTATCATCCATGCTCGAAAATTATTGGTATTTGAAGATATATTTAGAGTAATTGCAATACGTAGCAACCAATAAATCCAAAATTAACTGATACATCTTGGCAAATATTTATAGTGTATAGCATTTTTTATTGTTTCAATTATTTGCAAATGACATGAGTGACTTATATAGACAAAATGCATCGGACATAAAAAAAAAAAATGCCGACCACTTTCTTACCAAAACTCAAACGTATATAAACGGCTAGAAACGATTATACTAATTTTCATCAATGGAATGGTTATTTGGAATTATGTTTTGTAACCCAGTTGAATCACATTTGTACGAATTTTCTTACACTTAATAAATATAAAAAAGACTGCATGCTAAATACAAAAGAATCCGACGTTATAATTTTGACGTAAATCTTGACGTCACTTGTTTAACCGAAGCAAAAAAATTTGACGTCGGACGATGTCACGTCTCTTTAGAAACCGACGCTATTATACTTTGGCTTCGGTTAAATACTAGCTCTGGGTATTCGATTCGATTCCGGGTATTTCGGGTAAAAAGGTTTATGATCCATATAGGTACCGAAATGATTTCGGTTCGGTTCCGAGTATTCCGGGTAGAGAGGTTTAAGAACCGGAAAATAGCCAAAAGATTTTGGATCTTAATCGGTTTCGGATATTTATTACAAGAAATACCTAAAATATACCCGAAAATCTAAAAATATACCCGAAAATCTAAAAATATACGCGAAAACCCAAAAATATATCCGAAAACCTAAAAAAAAACTAAAGAAAATATACCCATAATATCAAAAATATACCCAAAAACCTGATATATATTTAATATTTTGGATATATAATTATATTCCGGTATTATCCGATACACACGGATATCAATGAGTAGAATCCAATGGGTATTTTGGCAATTTCGGTTTCGGTTCGGATATTTCAGATCGATTCCGGTTTGAATATTTCAATTCCGCTTTTTATGCCCATGCCTATTAAATACCAAAGTTAACTACTAAAACAAACGACGTTAAAAGCCTTGTTATTTGTGGTGAAATAATTATATGATTTATGAAGCCAAAGAAAGTCATTTATATAAGAAAAATGTTATTCTTTTCATTTCATTGAATCTAAATGCAAAATCTTATTAATAAGTAATCTTAGAAAGGTCAGAAGGAATGTCTTTTCCCCCATACCTCCGAAAGCCAAGAAAAAAACAAAAGAATGGAAAAACAGAACTACAAATTGAGAGAAAATTTCGTGGCCACATTTTACACTCAAAATTCGCCACTCCAAAACTTAACTAATCCACGTTTAACAAAACCAAGAAAACAAATTTCGTATATATAACTACATCCATAAGTAGTCTACTTTAACATTCGTTATCCTTGATTTACGAGAACAGAGAAACAAAAATGGATACTTCACATTGTCTTCGTCGTCATGGTTTCATTTTGCTTCTGGTTCTGTTTCATTCATATGTGTTTTCTTTGGCTTCAAATGTGGACGTTTCTTATGATGCAAGAGGCATTAAAATCCACCGTGACCGGAAACGTTTTCTCTCTAATTCCAATCATCACCCTCGTTACGAGTTAGGGGAAACTCATCAACATGTCAAGAAACATATGGCGTGTCTTGGACCTGAAGCTAGTCTATTTCATTTAACGGGTCTTGCTTGCTTGGACGGATATGTTATCACCAAGATCAATTTCGCTGACTATGGCAATCCCACTGGTACATGTGATGCCTTTAAACATGGTAATTGCGGTGCACCAGCTACCTTAAGGCTCGTCAAAAAGGTAAAAAAAAACATATATATTAATAATATGTTGGTTCGCTTTTTCTTCATGGGGTAAGATATTTCAATGAATCCTTATTGTTAGCATTATTTGTGCAGAATTGTCTTGGGAGAAATAAATGTGAACTTATTAATGCGGACGAAATGTTTGGTCCAAGCCACTGCAAGAACATTTCTAGCCTCGCGGTTAGAGCCACTTGTACAGCAAAGAGATAGGTTCTTTTATTTCCTATATAAGTGCTAATTTTTATTGATTTTTCTCTTTCTCGTTTTGTTCAAGTTAGCTGTTGTTTGTCATTTGCTATTTTGCAACAAATAACGGTCTTTGATGCATAGATCTGTTGTCGATCATGTTTCTATGACTATATTACATCATTGACCTAGTCAGGCTTTTGTTTTCCTATTTAAAGTTTATTTCAACGCATTTTTATTTTTTAAAATTTTTTTAATCGGATCAATTTTATATTGGATGGAATCAGCGTACGTACGTGACCAATCTTAGATCATATCGATTTAACCAATATTGGTTTGGATTGAACCACAATGTGTTCCGATTTTGATATCATATTAAGTTTCACAAATTTTCAATTCAAAACGAATTAATTATAAATGAATTGGTCCGATCTTATTTCTTAGAGGGTATTAATAGTATTTTAGTTCACTTAGTTGATTAAGTCCAAATCCTGTAGTTTTTTTGTATATTTTTATATATGTGAGTTATGAGTTTCTAACCGTGCACACATCAAGTCACTAAAAGAAATAGTTTAGATTCCGACCACCATTTTCGTCGGAAATTAGTTAAAAATACCACGCTTCCATCCAATTTTCGACAACTTTCTGTTCAAATGCCAACTATTACTCGACGACACCAATATGGTTGGAATGTAGTCAAAAATTTCCAAAACATTTCCGACCACATATGACATATTTTGAATGAAAACTTCCGACCACATTCTGATTATTCTCTTATTCATCATAAAATATGACTGGAATGTGATATATTTTCTTGTAGTGATGTCTAATACTGATATGTTGAGCTTGGCCCTGTTCTTTTGTGCATCCAGCAAGTACATCTAGCTGCAGATATCAGATGCAGTTTGTTTAATGGAATTTAAACACATAAACTGGATGCAGTTTCTGGATGTAGATAGAAAGTGCATCTAAAAAATTTAGATATTTCAGATGCGTTTTAAAAAAGAATCCAGATGCAGAAAGTGCATCCAAAAATTGTAAATGTCTAAAATAACCCTAACTAAATCAAAGAATTACATCAAACCATCATAAAACCTAATTTCCTAAATCTCTCCTCTCCAACCCCGAGCTCTTCTTCTTCGATCGTTGGCGGCTTGGGTCATCGATCTCGGTGAGGATTTGAGGGAACAAAGCTCAATATCTAGCTAATTGATTCCCTGCTACAGATTTTCAGTTACCTTTTTCTGGGTTGTGGTTTTTCATTCTTTCTTCTTCTATTCACTCTACTTCTTAGCTTGTTGATGCGAATTTTTTTCCTTCTGTGTTGTGGTTTTTCATTCTTTATGGGTTGTGGTTTTTCATTCTTTCGGTGTTTTGACCCAATGCAGACATGGGTCTTTAACTTCTCCGTTCCTCATCCTCCCCATTGGTGCATTGTTCTTATTACTGCATTTGTCTTCACCATTAGGGTCACGTCCAGACTAATGGACTCCTCTTGCTGTGGTCATTGTTTATGTCATTGTTTATGTTACTGAGTATTACTACATTAAGCTTATCTATTGCTGTGGTCATTGTTTATGTTACTGAGTTTCTGTTTCCAAACTCAGATCAGTTATTTGTTTTTACAGATTTGCATTCAAGACTGAGAAAACAATGACATCAATCCCGGGTACCGATGTAAGTATCTATCATTGTAATTCATATTCTATTGAATGATGTTGATTCAAGTATCTTGGAAATGTTATTTGGAACATTAGAATCTTTCATGGAGCGACGAACAAACACGTTTGTATCTTCAACTACGAATTGAAGAGAGATTGAAAGGAAATGTAAGGAAACAGTTGGTAAATGATGCTGGGAGACAAACTATTATAACCAAGTTCCATGAGACATTTGGAGAAAAGCATACATGGTCAAAATTTAGGAATAAGTTTAATACTTGCAAGAAACAGTATACAGCTTTGAAGAAATTGACTCATAAAAGAACTGGTCTTGGTTATGATTCAAATGGCTTTATAGAAATGAGTGATGATTGGTGGGAGGAGCGTTGTAAGGTATTATCTTTCTAACTCTTTGTTCTGCTTTGTTCTTCTTGCAAAAGTCTGCTTTGAAGTTAGCTTTCTTTGTCTTTTTCTCATTAGCTTGTGAAATCTGCTCATTTTTAACCAGATTATTCAGTTACCATGATTATATAGGTTTTAAGTTTTTTGCCATCATTTGCTGTTAATCCTTTGGTTTAGTCGCTTGCTGTTCATTTTCCACAGAATATTCAATTACCATGAATAAACTTTGTTTTTCTTTCTAACGGTGCTGTGATTTTTGGTTTATGATTTTATTTCTTCTCTTATTGTTTGATTACAGGAATGGCCTGGAGCTAGAAAGATAAAAGAAAAACCAGTAGCAAACATTGATTTAATGGAAGATCTCTTAGGTGCTGTTCATATAACATGAGCTGAAGGTTGGAGTGCTCAACAAGGTGAAAACCATTTAGACACCATGTTGCCTGATGAGCCCATTCACGAGTCTGATGATGCATCTGAAGTAAGGCATATTGATCCTCGTAATCATGAAACTGGTGTGTCACATAATGCTCCTTCATCTTCCGATGCACCAAGGTCTAAGCGGAAAAGACGTGCATCAGCAACACAAGCTGTAGCTGATGTGATTAGAGACAGCATTCAATCACGTGATGAGATACTCTCTCACAAGAACCAACTTATAGAAAGCCACCCTGATTATAGTTGCAGTCAACTTCGAGCTATGAGGGTTTTACATTCGCTGCCTAGTATAAGAATGTGGTCTCCTTTGTACAAAGCAGCAATCCAACACCTCAAGGACGATCCTGCCAATCTTCAAACGATTTTGTGTTATGAAGATGATGAGAACAAAGTTCTATACTTGGAGTTTGAGACTGGTGAAAACAGAGAATCGTGACAGTAGAAATTGGTGAAACAGAGATTGGTGAAAGCAGAGAGTAGAGATGCATGAAAAACTGATTTTGAAGCTAATTTTTAAACTGATTTTGAAACTGATTTTGAAATTGATCGTGTATTCAAGGATTCTAGTTATGTTATTCGTTCTTTACCTATGGATTCTAGTTATGTATGTGATGTCTTTGAAACTGATTTTGTGTATGACATTTTCATCTATATTATGTTCAAAAAGGTCTTTCTATTTGTGTTTTAATGTTGTGGGATTTTTATATTTCAATGGTTGCAGGATACATTTCGAATTCTTACTGAAGATGATGACATGGACTTGGTATTAGATGAGGAGGAAAACATGTATGTTGTTGTCCAAGAAATTTGTGGAGTGGTAGACGTAAATATTGGTAGACAGATACATAGGACAAATCGAGGTGAAGGTTGGCGTCGTGTGCAAAGGTTTATGTTTGAGTCTGAGAACCAATGCTTTGATATTCTACGCATGAGTCAGGGAACATTTATGAGTTTATGCCAGAAGCTATCAGAACAATATGAGCTAAAGGAATCTCAACATGTTTATCTTGAGGAGAGTGTAGCGATGTTTATAGAGATGGTTGCACAAGACTTAACAGTATGGGTCTTAGCTGAGCGATATCAACATTCTCTTGATACAGTGAAAAGGAAGTTAGATGAGGTGTTGAGTGTTCTCTTGAAACTTGCAGCAGACATTGTGAAGCCTACAACAAGTGAGTTTTCAAGTGGTAACCCTATTCTAGCAAAGAGAAGATATTTGCCTTTTAGGAATTGTATTGGAGCCCTTGATGGCACTCATGTGCCGGTTCGTCCTCCATCTCAGAATGTTGAACCATATAGAGGCCGGAAAGCAGAAGCGACGATGAACGTGCTTGCTATATGTAATTTCAGTATGAGCATATTCCATATATACCGACTGGTAATAGAGCGATGGAAGATTTACGTGATTCTATCACGGAGGAGATAGCGAGAGGACGTCGACTTCCATATTAGCATTTTCTATCTATTACTTTTTACTATGTTTTAAAATGTTTTTAGACTTTTTATGTATTAAAAGTGTTTGTTAGTAATCTGTTTTTAGTTTTTATTTATTTATTGTTATTTAAAGTTAAAAAAAATCTTAAATATAATTATTTCATTAAAATCAAATTTTATAAGTTATTTAAATATTAATTTGATAATGATTTAGTTGTAAATATAATTTAAATTAAAAATATTGTTATAAATATAAAACATGTCCTTTTTAGTCATTTGGTTTAAAAATGCATCCAGATAAAATATGCAAACACACAAACAAACATAACTGCATCCAGATACAATTTCTAGATGCAAAAACTAAACACATAAACGAACTGCATCTGGATGTTGCATCCAGATACTGCGTCTAGATGCAGTTTCTAGACGCGGCATCCAGATACACAAAAGAACAGGGCCCTTATATGAATCTGAATTGCTTTCACGGTTAAATCATTTCTATTCTTTTTTTCTCTCTCTCTCTATTTCTCTCTCACTTGATTTCACAAAGAGCGAGGAAGCTTAAATGGGAAAACTAAATACACAACACGAATTTGAAAACCAATTCTGGTGAATTATATTTCAGTGGAGATAGAACATCCACAAACTTAATACTTTTGGAATATCGTAGTTTACAAAGCGTATAAATGGTGAATTACGATCATCGGAAAACAACGAATGAACTCTGGTTAATCAAATGAACAATATAATTTTCATTAGTTGGGTTGAAGTGTAAGAAACACAAATGAAATTTCATGACATGTTTAAATAGAGAACATAAATAAAAATTCATTTCTGGCCTATACTATATAATTATAACAATAAAATCAATTAGCAAAGACACAAAAAAAAACTAAAGATCAACAGATAATTATGAAACCAATGAAACTCACTTCTACGAGAAATATGTTAATTCTTTTTTTTTTTACTGAAAATGCAAATCTATTACTCCATCCGTTTCAAATTAATTAATGTTTTAGAAAAAAAAAATTATTTCAAAAAGATAAATTTTTTAGATTTTCTATGCATTTTTCATTAGTTAATAATGATAAATTATAAACTTCAAGAAAATTAATTGGAGTTATTGAAATTTTATTGGTTTAAAATTATTGAAATTTGTTAATTACAAAAAATGATGTATTTAATAATCAAAATTAATTTTTTTTCTCTTAATATGTGTGTTTTTATAAAACATCTATTATATTAAAATGGAGGGAAAAATAAGTAATCGAGGAAAAATCAGAAGCAATGCCTTTTCCCAACACCTCCGAAAACCAAGGAAAAAAAAAGAAGAGAATGAAAAAATGGAACTACAAATTCAGAGAAAAAATGGTGGCCACATCTACACACGAATTCGCCTCTCCAAAACTTAACTAATCCAATTTTATTTTGTTTTTTTACCTATATATAAACATCCATAAATAGGCTACTTTTTGCCTAAAAAAGAGTAGTCTATTTATACATTTTCGTTATCATTGATTATGAGAATAGAAAGAAAAAAATGGATACTTCACATTGTCTTTGTCGGCGTGGCTTCATTTTGCTTCTAGTTCTATTTCTATTTCATTCCTCTGTGTTTGGTTTAGCTTCAAAGATGGACATTTCTGATGATGCAAGAGGCATAAAAAAAAAACAACCAAGTTGTTGGTGGTCGGGTGGTTCCTTTCCTGTGGTGAGTGTCGGCCATGTTGGTCTAGGCTATGGATCGATTCCCCGCGGGAGCGAAATTACCAGGACAAGCATTTGGCCAAGTGGGACATTATAAGTGGGCTGTGTCACTCCCACCCGGAAAATTAGTCTGAGACTTTGGACTTAGGATTATTCCCGGAGGCCGAAAGGTATAAAAAAAAAAAAAAAAAAAAGGAGGCATCAAAATCGACAGTAACCGGCAACGTTTTCTCTCTAATTCCAATAAACATAGCGAGGAATACACCAAGTGTACAATGCAAGATCCTGATCCGGGTGACCTTACGCGTATTACTTGCGATAAACCTAGATATGTTATTACAAAGATTGATTTTGCTGATTATGGCAATCCCACTGGTACATGTGGAGAGTTAAGACACGGCAATTGCAGCGCACAAGCTACCTTGAGGATCGTCAAAAAGGTTAACAAAATTAACGAACATTAATAATGTGTTGGTTCGTTTTTTCTTCATGCATGGGGAGTAATTAGTAAATAATATATATTTCAATAAAATTTATTGTTAGTATTTTTTTGTGTGCAGAATTGTCTTGGAAAGAAGAAGTGTGCGCTTTTGGTTACGGACGAGATGTTTGGTCCGAGCCACTGCAAGGGAGCTCCTACGCTCGCTGTTCAAGCGACTTGTACAAAAGCTTAGGTTTCTTATTTGCTCCTTAAGTCCTTTTTTAAGTGATTCTGATTGCATTTTTGTTTTCCGGATCAAGTTCTTGTTGATCGTTAAAGGAATTTTTTCAATATATATAAGGGTTGATGCACGCATCTGATACAACAAGGCCAATACTATAAAAGAACACGAACCGATATTCTGCATTGCGTAATTGACAACAATCTGAAGAATTAGCCATACTAAAAAAAGTATAAAAATATAACCAAACTAATAAAAGTTTGCAATCATCTCTACGAACTCGAGTGAATGGAACGAAAGTTAGTGAAATAGTACGTCGACTCTAAAATCGGATCAGTGAACAATTATATTTCTTACGTCACAAACAGTTGTATCAAGTTATGACAATCGGATGTATGACATCAACATAATCGGAAGAATCTAACAAGATTCAAACCATGAACATTAACATATAAAATCCATCCTAGCTAAATATGTAAACTATATATTTGGGCATTTACTGTAATTAGATTTCTCCCTAATTCATCTCCTAATCTTGTATAAATATTGGTAAATCCCTTTCAATAAAATTAACACATTCAACACTTATATGGTATCAGAGACAATAACGCTCCTAAAAACCTAAAATTTTTCAACCTCTTCAAATTTTTTTTAGCCGCCATGGACACATCCACCTTCACCAACACTCCGACCCCGACCGAAATGATTGCCATCAACAACAACACCGTCCTCAACATCAATATGTCAAACGTCACCAAACTCAACAGCACAAACTATCTCATGTGGAGTCTCCAAGTTAACGCCCTCCTCGATGGCCATGGCCTTGCCGGTCATCTCGACGGCACCACCTCTGCTCCGTCTGCCACTGTTACAGTTGGCGATGCTGTCTCTCCCAATCCAGTCTTCATCAAATGGAGTCGTAAGGACAAACTTATCTATAGTGCTCTTCTCGGAGCCATCTCGCAGCCACTTCAACCACTTGTGTCGCGCACCATCACTGCATCACAGATCTGGGCAAAGCTGTCCGCCACATATGCAAATCCGAGTCGCGGCCATAAGAAGCAATTGTCTGCTCAAATCAAAAATTTCACCAAAGGTACCCGCACCATCGACGGATATATGCAGGGTATGTTAACTCGTCTAGATCAAGCTGCGATCCTTGGCAAATTGTATGATCATGAGGATCAACTTGAATTTGTTCTTGCTGGCCTCCCTGAAGACTACAAGACTGTCGTGGATCAGATCGAGGGTAAAGATACTCCTCCAACGCTCACTGAAGTCCATGAGCGTCTCCTTTACCACGAAGCCAAGCTCCTTGTCGCTGCAGAGATCTCACACTCCTCTCCTTTTCCCATCTCGGCGAACGCTGCTCAACAACGCCATAGCAATAACCGCAACAACAACAACAATAACCACTACACTAATAACAACAACAGTCGCCGCAATACCAACAACAACAACAAAATCTGGTCGCAATCACCTTATCAACCCAACAACGAGTCGCGAGCTCCACGTCCCTACTTGGGTAAGTGTCAATTCTGCAATACACAAGGTCATAGCGGCCGTCGATGTCCTCAAATCCAGAACCTGCAATCATCAAGTCAATCCATGCCACCAACACCGTTTCGACCTTGGCAACCACGAGCCAATCTTGTTGCCAATGTACCATATACGGCTAACAATTGGCTTGTGGATTCTGGTGCAACGCATCATCAGACCTCGGATCTCAACAACCTTTCTCTTCATCAAGCATATCACGATGGAGATGATGTGTTACTAGCAGATGGCTCGAACCTCAATATCTCACATACCGGTTCCACCTCTCTTCCTTCACATATTCGACCTTTAACTTTGGATAATATACTATGTGTTCATGAGATACAGAAGAACCTTATCTTTGTATACCGTCTCTGCAACACTAATGATGTTTCGGTCGAATATTTCCCTGCCTCTTTTCAGGTGAAGGATCTCAGTACGGGGGTCGCGTTGCTCCAAGGCAGAACTAAAGATCATTTGTATGAGTGGCCGGTCTCAAGCTCTCAAGCAGTAGCGTTACTATCTGCTTCTGGTCCGAAAACGAGTCTTCACAAGTGGCATTCACGATTGGGTCATCCATCTTCCTCTATTTTAAACAAAATTGTTTCTGATTTTTTGATTCCTCTTTCTACTCTCAACCAAAAACCTTTCTCTTGTCCTGATTGTCTTCTTAATAAAAGCCACAAATTGCCATTCAGTCATTCTTCTATTACTGCTCATCGTCCTCTTGAATATATTTTCACAGATGTTTAGACATCCCCGATTTTATCTCATGACAACTACAAATACTATGTTGTTTTCATCAATTTTTTCACTCGGTATACATGGCTGTTTCCTTTAAAACGCAAATCTGATGTCCGAAACACCTTTATTACTTTCAAATCTCTTGTTGAAAATCGTTTTCAAACTCGGATTGGAACCCTTTTCTCGGATAATGGTGGTGAATTTGTTGCGTTAAATGACTTCTTATCATCTAATGGAATCTCCCACCTTACTTCACCTCCGCATACACCAGAACACAATGGGATATCTGAAAGGAAACACCGCCATATAGTAGAAACTGGCCTCACACTGCTCTCAGTGGCATCTATTCCAAAGAAGTATTGGCCTCATGCGTTCGCTACAGCGGTGTATCTGATCAACCGTATGTCAACGCCGGTACTGGCCATGCTTACACCGTTCCAGAAATTGTTTCATCAGCCGGCAAACTATGAGAAACTACGGAACTTTGGCTGCTTATGCTTTCCATGGTTGCGTCCCTATACCGCGCATAAGCTGGATAATCAATCTCTGCGATGTGTTTTTATTGGGTATTCAACAACGCAGAGTGCATATTATTGTCTACATATACCCACTGGCCGCATATATGCATCCCGCCATGTTCAATTCGACGATACCACCTATCCTTTCCGGGATACGATAACTCCGGCAATCACTGAACGAGACGGTGATGTCGTCTCTCACATTCCGCCGCCGGTCACGCTGGTTCCGCTAAACACTCGTCTACTGGCCACCCACAACGGACCCCCGAGCTCAGTCATTCACTCCGATCAACCATCATTTTCCTCGACTTCAGTCCTTCAATCAGACGACGCACAGGTATTGCGCTCTTCTTCTCCTCACTCTTCTTCTCCCTCCGCTAATATTTCTGAGCCCACTGCTCCAACTAATAATGGGCTGCAACCCCCAGCCCAGCCAGGCCCAACTTCCATTGAGCCCACTGCTCCTCTAAACACTGAGTTGCAACCCACAACTCAGGCCCAGTCACATACAAATCAATCTACTCCACACCACACCATTCATGCTAATCCCGTTCCAAACCTCCTTTCCCAAGCGACATCCCAAATCGCCACTTCTAATGAACCATAAAACCAGAATACTCACAAAATGCAAACTCGAGCCAAAAATAACATCCAAAAACCAACAAAAAAAGTCTCTCTTACTGTTTCAGGTCCATCTCTTGCCACCGCAGAACCGAGAACCATATCTCAAGCTCTCAAAGATGAAAATTGGAGTCGTGCTGCTTCCACAGAGTCCGATGCTCATACCGGCAACCATACGTGGGATCTAGTTCCATCTCATCCTAGTCAGAATCTAGTTGGATGTCGCTTGGTATTCACAACAAAGTTTCAGTCGGACGGTACTATTGACCGCTACAAAGCACGCCTCGTTGCCAAAGGATATACACATCAATACGGATTAGACTATGCTGAAACCTTCAGTCCTGTGATCAAGACTACAACTATTTGCCTCGTTTTCAGTGTTGCTACCGCGAAATCATGGCCAATCAAACAGCTTGACGTTAACATAGCTTTTCTCCAAGGTGAGCTCACTGAAGAAATTTACATGTCTCAACCGCCTGGTTTTGTTGACAAAGTGATATATCATGGTTTTTACCCTGTTTAGGCCATGATATAAGTCCTTTTATAGAGTCTTTCTAGTGTTTTGTAGTCTTTTAGAGTCTTTTACAGGTTATAGCACGTTTGGAGCATAATTGGAGATATTGAAGTTTTCTGGAACATTCTGGAGCAAAGCAGAGATCCGTGTAGCTGAGACGTCAAAATCACCTGAGTATCGATCGATACTGCCAAGTATCGATCGATACCCGTCGAGGAAACAGAAGGATCGCGACTTATTAAAGAGTTGAAGAATTACAGAATTGGCCCAGAAGACTTTGATATTTACAAGATGGCCCATAACGTGTTTTAGCTATATAATTAGGTTTTACAGCAATCTGTTTAGGCTATGCTTTTTTTTCTATACTTTGATTTTACTTGTGGTTTTTGAGAGACAAGTCTGAATCTCCCTTCGTCCGAGATCAGATCTCAAAACCTCTGTTTTATTTGATGATTTATTCAAACATGTTGCCTTCAATCTCCATGTCTGAGTAGATCCACTTTAGGTTTAGGATTTTCTCATAGGGATTTCTTCGAATGCTAGGTTGATTTATTATTAGGATTCACCATCTGAATTAGTTCTTCGCCATATGTTGTTCTCAAAGCTAATTCTAGGTTGACGAATCTGGAAATTAGATCTTAGGATAATTGATTAGGTACGAGAGTGCGATTAATTACCTGATAGAACCTTAGGTGAGCAAATTGATTATTCGCAAAGAGATTTGGTTTAATTGATTTGTGAACATATCAAGCCTGATATTAAAGCTGATTTAGACTTTAGGATTCGCAAGGAGATTTGGAATTCCTAGGATTTAGATTTAGATAGTTTTCGCAACGAGAGTTGGTTAGCTATATATTAGTGATTTGAGTTCAAGAACATCGCTAAATCTGAATCATGTTAGTTAATTTAGCTGCATTCATTGATTTCCTGAGAAAAACTCTGGGCCTATATTTTCCTCCATTGATTTACAACACTTTTAATTTCGTACTTGTTTTCGTTTACATCCTTTGATTTAGCGTATTTTGGATCTATTTAATCTATTGCGTGTTTCTGTGAGTCCTTGTGTTCGGCCCCTAGCTATACTACGACAACTGCTTTAGTATCTAAATAGGGTATTAATTTGAGCATATCAAATTTGGCGCCGTTGCCGGGGACTCAATTCGCCATTAGATTTTAGCTAAGAAATTCGTCTAAATCGCCCGAGTATCGATCGATACCCTTAAGTATCGATCGATACCCGACGTATATTTCAGTTACTTACGTTCTTGACTTATGTTTTCAGGTGCATGCCTAATCGAGAAACCAGAAGCAACAAGAACACCCCGCTAGTTGATCTATCACTGGAACAACTAGCACTTGTGGAACGCACAAACAGGAAAGTAAAGAAATCAGCTAAGATGAACAACAATCAGTTGGTTCGTGATGCAGCTGGTGCTTACAGAGACCAAGAGGGTCGGTTGTGCAATGAGCAAGGACAACGTCTGGATGGAGAGGGGATCGTCATGCCACATGCTCTTGTTGTCGCTGCAAATATCGCTGGGAACGCGAGGAATGATGTGGTTAATCGTGGAAGGACGATTGGTGAGTACAACAGGCCTGACCAGTTTTTCGCCAATCGATCAGCGATTCGTCCTCCTGCGTTTGAGAGGAATGACTTTGAGCTGAAGCCTGCTTACTTTGCTCTTGTGGGACAGCATCTCTTTCATGGTCTTCCTCATGAACATCCGATGGACCATGTGGAGAAGCTCGGGGACTTGGTCACTAGCATCAAGAACAATGGAGTGTCCTACGACTATCTCTTCTGCAAGCTCTTCCCCTACTCTCTAGGTGGAGATGCGACCTACTGGCTGAGACAACTACCTCCTAGTTCGCTAACTACTTGGGAGGACACTAAGAGAGCCTTCCTGATTAACTTCTACGATGATGCACGATCTGAGGATCTGAGGAATAAAATCTCCCAATTTTCTCAAGGACCTACTGAGGCGTTCAAGGCTGCTTGGACGAGATTCAGATCGTATCAGAGAGATTGTCCACATCACGGATACTCTGATGTGCAGCTGCTGGGTATCTTCTTTAGAGGAGTAGATTGGAGGTATCAGATGGCTCTGGACGCTTCGAGCAATGGTAATTTCAACACTAGGTACCCTGAGGATGCTTATGTGTTGATTGAAAACTTTGCATCTAGCAGTAGCACCAAGAGCGCAGACTTCGAGCGCAAGAAGCTGGCTGATAACATGGATGGGTCACAAATCGCTGAAGTTAAAGCTCAGCTGGATTCTATGCACAGTCTTCTGCTGGAAAAGACAACAAAGGCCGTCCACTTTGCTGCTGAGAATGAAGTGGAAGATGTTAACTACATTGGTGATTCTGGTTTTCAGGGTCAGCGATTTGGGTATAACACCAATCGAAACTTCACCAACTATGCTCAGCAAGAAGGGTACCAATCCCCACCACCCAAAGCTCATGAGAGTAAGATTGAGGCTATGCTTGAAAAACTGGTTCAAGGGCAGGAGAAGATGACAGTAACCTTCAATGGGAAATTGGATGCTGTGCACACCGATTTGAGTGGAAGGATTGAGGCTCTCAATACCAGTCACAGGATTCTGGAAACGCAAGTAGCTCAGACTGCAGCAAATGCCAAGGGAAAGACGGTTCATTCACACAATGCACACGTCAATGCGATCTCCTCAAGCGCAGAAAATTTCGATGAGGATTCAGAAATCGCCAAGGCATCGATCGATTCTCCCTTGTATCGATCGATACTAGCTCAGACACATGCTCGAATGGATACAAGAACATGTGTATCGATCGATACCCCTTTGGTATCGGTCGATACTGAGGCGATTTTTGAGGAAACACCTGAGTTGATCAAAGAAAGAGATAGCAAGCCTGAATTTGCTGCATCAGTGTTCGATTATAGAAGTATCGATCGATACCCTGTCTGTATCGATCGATGCTCACCCGAAGAACAGTCGAAGCAAAAAGCCAATATCAATCGACACTCATCAAGCATCGATCGACACCATCCTGAAAAGCCGATACATAAATTCAATATCGCCGAATTTTGGAAAGACCAGGAAACCGAGTATCAGGCAGAGAGAGTTAAGGAACGAACTGAGAAATGTGCGCATAAGATTAAGGAGTCAAATCCTACTCCTAAACATCTCAGAGATCCCGTCTCTCCAAAGCAGCTGCGTGGCTTTGAGAAGATGGTAAGAAGGATTTCCCCTGATTCAACCTTTGAAGAAGCTCTAGAGTGCCGTCCTTTCCTAAGTCACTTCAAAGATTGCAGAGAAACTGAGGAAGAGATCAAGGCACTCTTCATTAAGGCCAGAGGTACACCTCCGCTGCGGCAATTGGCACAGAGAGAAGACCCAGGGAAATTCGCGGTACCATGCTCTATCTCTGGAGTCGAGTTTAAAGAGTCTCTCGTTGACTCAGGGGTTAGTGTTAATGTCATCTCAAGGACAATTGCAGAGCAGTTGGGGGCTGATTTTCGATCACCAGAGGTATCTATCACATTCGCGAACGACTCCACCTCGCTTCCACACGGTACTATCCATGGTTTGCTGGTCAAAGTAGGAGACTGTCTGGTTCCTACTAATTTTCAGGTTGTGGAGATGAGTGCAATATCTAGTATGCTTATACTCCTGGGACGACCATTTATGGTTACTGCTGGCGCAATCATAGACACGCCTAATAATAGAATCTCTTTCTCTTACATTGACGGAGGGGTCTATTATGATGTCATTCCCCCTAGGAGTGTTCCCACACGTGTCTCTAGCATCAAGGTTGTCACAGGAGAGTCGATAGCAATTGATCTTTTGGAAGAGCCTCCTGATGAGCCAACTATCACAGACATTTCAGCTGAACCACCCAACGTTCCCAAGGAAGTTGTCAAAAAGGCCAAGACAACAAAGAAGAAGGTGAAGAGCAAAAGAGTCGAAGATCCCCATATCACTTTGATACCTCAGAAGTGCGATGGAGACTCGATTGAGTATAAGGTCAAGTGCAAAGGAGCCTCGAAGCCATTCTCTAATGCTAGAATACTTCTTACTTCTGAGCTGAAAGAGAAGGGAAAAGAGTTCGTGGAAGGCATGCTGAGCAGAACTCTGAAGATAGCAATGTCAAGTTGTGGAGCCTGTTTTGGTGCAAGCTCTCACTCTTATCCAGCCTGAAGGGCGTTACAGTCAAGCTATTGGCGTTAAACGAGCGCTTGGTGGGAGGCAAACCACTGGTGAGTCTGTTTTTGAGTCATTTTTGTTTTTATTTTCGTTCGTTTTATGTTTGTGTCAGGATAAACAAGGAGCAAACTCGAAATCGCCTGAGTGTCGATCGATACCCTTCAGTATCGATCGATACACTACGCGATTGAGAACGGTTCATGTCGATTTAAGCCTGGTATCGATCGATACCAGGCTGTGTGTCGGTCGATACTCAATGTTCCAGCAAGGTAACTTCTTGTTTTTCCCAATTTTAGTCTGTTCTTTTGTTTTCTCTCTCTAACTCTAGGCTAGATAACACTGGGGACAGTGTTGTTCAAGTCTGGGGGAGGTGTCTGCTGACATTGTTTTTGTTTTTCTTAGAGTCATAAAATAAAAAAAATTTCGTTTTATTGATTCAAAAACTTGTTGGAGATAATGATCATGTGCTTGAATTGTCGCTTTGATTTTGTTTTTGAGTGCACAGTGTTGCATGATTAGCTCTAGATCGACTAATGAAAAATCCAAAGACTGACCAGTTGACTAGAAAACATCCATGTCTCCAGCAGAGTTCTTCTGAAGCCTGAGCCAAATTCTTGCACTTCATCAATGTGGTTAGTGTTTTTAGAGCTTGATTCATCATTCATATCTGATAAAGGAACCCATGTGTTTAGAGTTATGGTATCCCTCTCCCCTGTTATAAGTTGATAAATAAGAGCATAAAAGATTGAAATGATTTTCTTCTGAGTAGAGGGTTAGGAAAATTTCCAGCGATCCCATTATTCTACTTAAGAGGGAATGATCACACAAAGGATTGGAAGCGAGGCTAGGATTTTCCTATGATGCCACTATTCGCCTACATCCTTTGATACATAGAGAGGGAAGAACCGGGGATTTGGTGGCAAACACCATCAATACTCGCGTCTCATACCTTGATGTGTATATGCAAAGCTGAAAATAAAAGAAAAAATATAATAAGAAATAAGTCTGGGGGAGAGAAATTGATACAAAAAGTGTGAAAAGGGTGGTTCCTTGTCATGATATTGTCTGGTAAAGAATCTAGAAGGTTTTGGAACATTGGCTGCAGCGATGAAACTGGCGATGAAAGTTTTACTTGAACAATGCTGTGGGATAATGTGTGGAGTCTGGAAAAGCTGCGAATGTCTACGGAGAAGTACATGGTGGTTAGATCAAAAGCTGATTAGGTGATATTTGGGTACTTGGAAAGAGGGTCATTTCGATGGTTCATGAACAGGTGAGTCTCCGCGTTTTCAAACCTCTTTCTCTGTTTAGTCTTCTATTTGCTTGAGGGCAAGTAAAGGCTAAGTCTGGGGGAGTTGATATATCATGGTTTTTACCCTGTTTAGGCCATGATATAAGTCCTTTTTATAGAGTCTTTCTAGTGTTTTGTAGTCTTTTAGAGTCTTTTACAGGTTATAGCACGTTTGGAGCATAATTGGAGATATTGGAGTTTTCTGGAACATTCTGGAGCGAAGCAGAGATCCGTGTAGCTGAGACGTCAAAATCACCTGAGTATCGATCGATACTGCCTAGTATCGATCGATACCCGTCGAGGAAACAGAAGGATCGCGACTTATTAAAGAGTTGAAGAATTGCAGAATTGGCCCAGAAGACTTTGATAGTTACAAGATGGCCCATAACGTGTTTTAGCTATATAATTAGGTTTTACAGCCATCTGTTTAGGCTATGCTATATTTTCTATACTTTGATTTTACTTGTGGTTTTTTGAGAGACAAGTCTGAATCTCCCTTCGTCCGAGATCAGATCTCAAAACCTCTGTTTTATTTGATGATTTATTCAAATATGTTGCCTTCAATCTCCATGTCTGAGTAGATACACTTTAGGTTTAGGGTTTTCTCATATGGATTTCTTTGAATGCTAGGTTGATTTATTATTAGGATTCACCATCTGAATTAGTTCTTCGCCATATGTTGTTCTCAAAGTTAATTCTAGGTTGACGAATCTGGAACTTAGATCTTAGGATAATTGATTAGGCACGAGAGTGCGATTAATTACCTGATAGAACCTTAGGTGAGCAAATTGATTATTCGCAAAGAGATTTGGTTTAATTGAATTGTGAACATATCAAGCCTGATATTAAAGCTGATTTAGACTTTAGGATTCGCAAAGAGATTTGGAATTCCTAAGATTTAGATTTAGATAGTTTTCGCAACGAGAGTTGGTTAGCTATATTTTAGTGATTTGAGTTCAAGAACAGCGCTAAATCTGAATCATGTTAGTTAATTTAGCTGCATTCATTGATTTCCTGAGAAAAACTCTGGGCCTATATTTTCCTCCATTGATTTACAACACTTTTAATTTCGTACTTGTTTTCGTTTACATCCTTTGATTTAGCGTATTTTGGATCTATTTAATCTATTGCGTGTTTCTGTGAGTCCTTGTGTTCGACCCCTAGTTATACTACGACAACTGCTTTAGTATCTAAATAGGGTATTAATTTGAGCATATCACAAAGACAAGCCATCGTTTGTCTGTCGACTTCGCAAGCCCATCTACGGTCCCAAACAAGCCCCCAGGGCCTGGTATATGTCTCTCAAACAACATCTCCTTTACAATGGGTTCACACCGTCGCTTGCCGATACATCACTCTTTATTCACTCACTTGGCAACTCGATTACTTATGTCCTTGTCTATGTTGACGACATCATTGTCACTGGTGATAATTCCGCTCGGGTTTCTGAAGTTCTCGCAAGCTTTGCTCATCGGTTCTCCATCAAATACCCCACCGACCTTCATTATTTTCTTTGTGTTGAGGTCACTAAATCTGAAAAGGTCTGCATTTGATGCAACGTAAATACGTTGCTGATCTTCTTTCCAAGCACAATATGACCGACGCCAAGCCTGTCTCCACACCGCTTCCGCCTTCTCCGAAACTCAGTCTCAATGATGGAAGTCCTCTCACTGATGCTACTCAATACCGGTCTCTTGTTGGGAGCCTCCAATACCTTGCGTTTACACGCCCTGATTTGGCCTATGCTGTCAACCGTCTATCACAGTTCATGCACAGACCGAGTCAACTTCATTGGGCAGCTATAAAACGTGTCTTACGCTATCTAGCAGGAACACAGACTCATGGTATATTTCTTCATACAACCACACCTCTCACTTTACACGCATTTTCTGATGCCGATTGGGCAGGTGATACGGATGATTTCGTCTCCACCAATGGTTATCTGATTTATATTGGTCGTAATCTCATTTCCTGGTCTTCAAAGAAACAGCGAGGTGTCGCTCGCTCTTCCACTGAAGCGGATTATAGGGCCGTCGCTAACACCGCAGCTGAGATCAGATGGTTGTGCTCCTTACTCAGTGAGCTGAAACTTCCTCTCTCCGTTGCACCGGTAGTCTACTGTGATAATATTGGTGCCACTTACTTGTGTGCGAACCCGGTCTTCCATTCCCGCATGAAGCATATCACACTTGAATATCACTTTGTCAGAAACCAGATACAAGGCGGCGTATTACGCGTCTCTCATGTCTCCACCAACGCTCAACTTGCCGATACACTAACCAAACTCCTCCCTCGATCGCGTTTTCAACATGCTTGCTCCAAGATTGTAGTCTTCAAGAAACCTCCATCTTGAGGGGGCATATTAGTTAAATATGTAAACTATATATTTGGGCATTTACTGTAATTAGATCTCTCCCTAATTCATCTCCTAATCTTGTATAAATATTGGTAAATCCCTTTCAATAAGATTAACACATTCAACACTTATAAATCCAAGATCCAATGATTGGCCTACTCATACATAGTAAAAGAGAGAGCTAGAGATGAAACAAAACTCACAGACGTTGACTCAAAAATCGAATATGCAGTGAACAATTATATTTCTTACGTCACAAACAGCTGTATCAAGTTATGACATCAACATAATCGGAAGAATCTAACAATCGAAAGTATGACATCAACATAATCGGAAGAATCTAGCTAACAAGATTCAAACCATTAATATTTACATATAAAATCCATCCTAGATTCAGCGGTCTCCGCGTTCGGGTTTTAAGATTCGGTAAGGGACGGCTCTCAAGGAAGTTGGGTGGTGATGACGAGTGATGCATGGCGTTAAATAGAGGCATCGGTTATGTTCTTTTGGCTTTCTTGTCACCGTGGAGCTGGTTCCCGAGGATGCCCTAGTAATCTTGGGAATGGTGGTCGGAGGTGGCTTCTCCGATTGCTCATTCAGGCTCCTGTGCCGCCGATTGCAAATTGGTAGTACCGGAGAGATCCCGTAATTCTCGGAGAAACTGTAGGTTTTTTATTTCTCGAGGTTTAAGGGTTGGCCTCAGAAGGATGTTCGCGGTAACTATGATGAGGACTCTAATTCTTCTGAACTGCGACAACATCGGAATAGTTCGCGTTTTGGCGCTGTTTTTTTATCTGGTTTCGTTCGGTAATTTTTTTTTGTGTCTCTCTATCCATTTGTCTTATCCGTTTGATGGTTTCTGTTATATCTTTTGTTGCGGCTTTGTTTGGTTATTCATAGTTTTTTGGTCGATCTGATTCTTTTTGTTGTATCTCTGTAATCGCTGTCAAAATTGAATATAGTATAAAATTTAACATTTTACTATAAAAAAAAATCCATCTTAATCAAGTTAATCCAAAATCCAATGGTTGGCCTAATCATACATAGTAAAAGAGAGAGCTAAAGAATGAAACAAAACTCACAGGTTACATAAAAATAGAAGATAAGGATGAAAGATTATTCTTCTCTAATTGTCAAAGTAGAGGTAGAAATGAATCTTCATCAAAATTGTTTACAAGGGTCTAGATCCGAAAAAAGCTTAAGAGAAAATAAAACTTAGGTTTATCTATTTTTATATATATTTTTTGTTTGTCGACTATCTATTTGTATAATTTAATTGAAGAGTAATACTACCCTTTTAGTATATATTTATCTTACTTTATAAAAAAAACAAATTTATTACCAGAAAATATTAAACCCTCAAGGATCCCTTTGTATCCCAAAAGGGTCAAAACATTTAAATAAAATAAAAAATAAAAAAAATTATTATATGTTTTTTTTTAAGCTGACGTCATAAAGAACTGGTTCGTGTTCAACGAAGTGGCTTCGATCCTTGACGTCAATACGAAAACACGAAGAAGAAGAAGAAGATTGGAGACAAATATTAGCCTCCAATGGACCTCAATCGCAAGCACAAGGTACCTCTTTCTTCTTATTCTTCCGCTACTGTTGAACCTAAAACCATTTTTGGATGCTGTGTTCTGATCATCTTTTTTTTTTCACGAGAGAGATTCTGAATATCGATTATGTTTCCCTTTCGGGTCGCTTTCGAATTCGATCCCAACTCTCACTTCTTTTTGTTCGCACTGACTTTTGGTTTTGGTTCGAAAATTTGTCTTGTGAAATCGGTGGGTCTATATGATAACTTTCTCGATGTGAAATTATCACTTTTCTTCGGGAAACTTAGGGTTCTTAATTATTATAGCACTCAGATTTTGGATGCCTCAGTTTGGAATCAGATTACAATGAGTTTCCAAAGGGAATCAATTAGTTTCATGGAATCTTAGGGATACAGAACTGAAATATCTGCTTTGAAAAATGTCCTTAATTGGTGCATGATGATGAACATGTGATTGTTGAAACGAACTCTCATCAGGTGTCCCTCAGAGGCGCCAGTAGTGGGGAAATATCAAGGGATGCATTGCTAGCTAAAGTGTCACAAGAGAGGGAGCTACGCAGTTATACGAGACGGGCTAACGCTGCAGCACTTTTTATTCAGGTACTTCGATCTGTTGACTTTGGCTTGAAGTGGTGAACAGAAATTACCCCCGTGTGTTACCTTTCTGAATCTCTCTAAACATCCAAGCAGCAGTGGTTAAAAAATCTCTTTATTTGTCTGTGAGAGAATGTTTTGTGTAGTTATGTTCTACCATCAGCATTTATATGGTTATTCGTATTGGAATAAGTGGCGAAGCTTGCTGTCATCGTTTCCAGTACATTGTTAGAATTATTCTGAGTTGGAATCCTATGGATGTCATTTGTGGTTTAATGGGACTTTATCTCAGCTACATAGACGGATGCATAAACTTACACCATTTTCCAATACTTGTAGAGAGTTTGGAGGTCATACATTGTGAGAAAGATGGCAGCTATAGAGCTCCGAGAGGAGTGGGAGAATTCACTGAGTTGCCGTTCTGATACACTGACTACAAGTTGGGTTTCAAGCAGAGTATTGAGACCTTTTCTCTTCTTTATCAGATATTTGTCTGTCCAACATCAAAAGATACAGGCAAGAGATATACTCTGCATGCAAACTTGCTTTACGATTCTATTGGAGAGCATCAACTCTAATGGTATGATTGTTTTTCTGCATTCGCTGGCTGTGCAAATCAGAACAGAAATAAATCTTACTTAAGTGGATGCTGCTATTGTCTTTTGCAGATCAGGGGTACAATTTTTGTTCACTAGCAGTTGGTACATTTGAAGAGAGTAAAACATGGGCATGTCAAACACGAAGGCTGGTTTCTCTCTGCTCTTTCCTTCTCATGGAGTCTAGTTATTCACAGGAAAGGATAAAAGATGTTCTTGGTGTCAATGCCCTTGTATTACGTATCCTTATTGTTTTAACTGATCCCAAAAGCTGGAAGATCGTTACAAAGGACAATTTTAAAGATGCAGAAACAGCTGGAAAGATGATCATTCAGTTTATTGGGAGCTGTAAAAGTGGATATTACACAGCAGCTAGAAGATATATCAAGACATTAACCAAACATACAGATGAGAGACTATTGATTACAACAAGTGCAGTAACTTTGGCCCTACGACCATTCCATGCGAGACAGCCTGCTTTTGTTGATGACAATCAACCAGACACAAATTTGGCTGTTGAAGAATATGTTTCTCTAATACTGACGATTCCTCGACTTGTTTGCTGCCTGCCAAGCGCTCTCATACGAGCACTGAAGCACAAGAGCATACTAATGCCAAGCTTTCACACTATAATGGTAAAACTCATAACAAATTCCTTAGACCAATTAATTTCCTGTCAACGTCTCAAATAGAATGTAGAGAGAATGGGTTGACTTGTTTTAAATCTCTGTTTATTTTTTGGATGAACTGGTTGCGTTTTTCCAAACAATCGAAGTACTTATTAAAGTGTGGCAGGTGACAGCAGATTTTGAGGGACAAAATCTTGACCAGAATATCGGAAATAGAGCATTCAGAGAAGCAAAGTTGTACCATGGAGATTCCTTCTGTTGGATGGGCTATTGGGAACATTATATCCCTGGCATCAGATAGTGAAACCGATTTTATGGACCCACAAGAATCCAATCCAGAGATGTTTTATGTCTTCTACGTTCATGTTATTGTGACTCTTGCCGAGAATCTCTTGTCTCGGGTTGAAAATGTTGGAATTCAGGATAGTCATCTTGATTTTGAGGCCACATCAGATGAGACTGGGAAAGGAGAAAATTCTGCAAAGATATCGTTTGTGGAATTGCTTCGACCAGTGTGTCAACAATGGCATCTCGCAAAACTGTTGGCAGCTTCTGGGAAAGATATCCGTGTTATAGTAGATAAAGATGCATCAGCGAGTAGTAAGAAAGGATCAGAAACACTAGAACTGTTTGATATTGCACGATTCTATTCGTGCATGTTGAGAATCTTCGGCGTGCTGAATCCTGTTGTAGGGTCTTTGCCTGTCCTTAACATGTTGTCCTTCTGTCCTGGATACGTTGTCTCTTTGTGGAGCTCTCTAGAGAGTGTCCTACTCCCTGAAAATGGTTGCACTGCTGACAATTCATCTCATGGACCTCTTAAAACTTCATGGAATACAAGAAGTTCTTCTGAGAACAAACTGAAACATCTTAAGAATGACGGATTCAACAAGTGGGTGAATGTGCTAAACAAGTTTTCTGGTAAATCACCGGGACCGCTGGAACGTGTGGAGTGTGCTAGTGATCAACCAGGATCAAGCCAGGTTAAAGGGTCAACTGATGATGTGTGGGATGTGGAAACTCTGAGGGATGGTCCTGTAGGTATCTCCAAAGATGTGGCATGCCTACTTCATCTATTTTGTGCAACCTATGCGCATTTACTCGTTGTTCTTGATGACATACAGTTTTATGAAAAGCAGGTAAATACACAACATGTTTTCCTGCAATTTATATTTTATTAGTCTGATATTTACTAGAGGTTTGTTTTGGCATGATATAGGTTCCCTTTATGCTAGAAAAACAACGCATAATTGCGTCAATGCTTAACACACTCGTGTACAATGGATTGTTGCGAGGCACAGGTCCTGAGAATAGACAACTGATGGATACTGCTATCAGATGTTTGCATTTATTGTATGAAAGAGATTGCAGGCACCCTTTTTGTCCTTCTGCCTTGTGGCTCTCACCTGGTAGAACTAGTAGACCTCCAATTGCATTTGCTGCAAGAACTCATGAGGTTTTACCTGCCAGTGATGTTTTTACGTCTCCAAGCATGGGTTCTGTTATAACAATTACTCCGCATGTCTTTCCATTTGAGGAAAGGTACTTTTACATTAATTACCCTTTATAGCCTTTCCATGTCTTTTTTGTGCTACAATAACTTCCAACTAACTATTACCTGTCTCCTCACTTTTATTTATCTGTTGAATAGTGTTTATTTACATGTTTTGTTATCCCTGCAGGGTCCATGTGTTTAGAGAGTTTATAAGCATGGATAAAGCTTCAAGGAAAATGGCTGGTGAAGTGGATGCACCTGGTGCGAGGTCAATAGAGATAGTCGTTCGTCGAGGTCATGTGGTTGAGGATGGATTTCAACAACTGAATTCTATTGGTAGCCGGCTAAAATCCTCCATCCACGTCTCGTTTGTGAATGAGTCTGGCCTTCCCGAGGCTGGCCTAGACTATGGTGGGCTTTCAAAAGAGTTTTTGACTGACATAACAAAAGCAGCTTTTGCTACCGAGTAAGCTCTTCTGTATGTGTACTTGATTCTAGTGTATGGCGTTACTTGTCCAATGGGTTGAGTTTTGTCTTTATTGACATGCCCACTTTATTCTTTTCCACAAGGTATGGGTTATTCTCGCAAACCACTACTTCAGATAGGTTGCTTGTTCCTAGCCCATCTGCTCGGCACCTTGAGAACGGGATTCAGATGATTGAGTTTCTTGGAAGAATTGTTGGAAAAGCTCTATACGAGGGAATACTTCTGGATTACTCTTTTTCACACGTTTTCATCCAGAAGCTATTGGGACGTTATAGCTTTATTGATGAACTATCAGGGCTTGATCCGGAGCTCTACAGGAACCTTATGTATATCAAGGTAAAAACCATCACAGGTGATAAATCTATCACCACATATGTCAAAATTCAATCTTGTGTAAGTATCACAAGAGAGGGTTTCTGAGATAGAGGCTCTTGTTTGTATGCAGCAATATGATGGTGATTTGAAGGAACTCTGTCTGGATTTCACAGTCACTGAAGAGTTTTGTGGGAAAATGAGCATATTTGAGCTCAAACCCGGTGGGAAGGATATTTCAGTTACGAATGAGAACAAAATGCAATATATTCATGCAATGGCGGACTATAAACTCAACCGGCAGGTCTCGTCTCTTTTTCCCCGTTTAATCTAAGGTCAATCATCCTGCAAAAAATATTTACTAATGAGGTAATCATGTTGTCCTATGTCTTGAATGCAGATTGTCCCCTTTTCAAATGCATTTTACAGAGGATTGACCGACCTTATATCTCCTGCTTGGCTGAAACTATTCAACGCCCATGAATTTAACCAGGTGTGCGGCTTTAGTGTAATGATTTCTAGAATTTTTCTATTGTACAAAGCTACTGTCTTACAAAAATAACTTTGTGCAGTTTCTCTCTGGAGGAAACCATGATATTGATGTTGATGACCTAAGAAGGAATACAAAATACACTGGTGGTTACACTGATAGCAGTCGAACAATCAAAATCTTCTGGGAGGTAATGACTCAAATTCAGGAGCCCTGATCTCTTATTTTTCTCCCTAATCTGTATGCCGATTTGTGTCATACGCAGACTTTTTGCGTTGTTTGTTTAATTTCTCTCTGGGCATCCTGTCTCAGGTCATGAAAGGGTTTGAACCTAGTGAACGTTGCATGCTTCTCAAATTTGTGACTAGTTGTTCTCGGGCACCACTCCTTGGTTTCAAATACTTGCAGCCAACCTTCATCATCCATAAAGTTTGTTTTTGAACTTAAGCTTCTTAAAAATTTATGTGAATTTTTCTGTTTGGTATTTTTTCCCTTACATTTGTCCTTTTACATCTTCTGAAGGTTTCTTGTGATACCTCTCTTTGGGCTGCTATTGGAGGACAAGATGTAGAAAGGCTTCCATCTGCTTCTACGTGCTACAATACTCTTAAGGTGGAGTTTCAATTGTTCTGTTGTCTACTTGCGAAGATTCATGTACCTGTTTTGTTTAATCTTTCTCTGTGGATGGCTTCAGCTTCCGACATATAAACGAGCAAGCACTATGAGGGAGAAACTATTGTACGCGATTACTTCAAATGCAGGATTTGAACTCTCCTAGAGACCTCGACCAGGTACTTATCCTGTGATGCAGCTAGACCTTTTATCCATTATTCTATTCAATGTATATTGCTCGTCAGTAATATCACTCGGGATGGTGCAAATAGTTTTTTTGGTTTTTCTTAAGATATCGGGAATTTGGTACTTCTTGGTAGTTGGTATATGATAATCAACTAAGCTGATATGGAAACTACTCAAACCTTATACATGTTTAACCTGGCCTGAATGTTTTATGATGTTCACATATCAGTAAACTTTGACATATTTATAGCTGCAATCAACCTTAGAAATGCTCCAGAGATAAATTAAAAACACAAATTACCAAAGATCGTGATCTTCTCTAACAAAGCTTAGACCTATAGACTCATCACACAGACCAGATCGGTAGTTTCTACATTCACACATACACACACACACAAACACACACACACTCTTGTCTCTCTTATTTTTTAGTTTATGAAAGTTAGATACATCGTCACACACACACATATATATATATATATATATATATAGAGAGAGAGAGAGAGAGAGAAGAGCGAGAGACATAATGGTAGCTATTTGTAGGTATACAATTTGAATTCAATCCAATCGAGATGGAATTCAATTCAAGAGATTAGAGAAATCCCTTGACCCAATAGTTGACCAGCCAACAGCTCGTTCACAGCCTCTGTGGGATGAAATCCATCCCAAAACACATATCCTGTGGCATTTGAACACGTTCCTAGGGATAGAGAATTGCAAAGGAACGATGTCTCTATTGTTCCTGTTCCACAGCATGCCCTTTTTGTTTCAAAGAATCCTGTAATTAGAAGCAGTTTATATAATTAAAAATGTTAATGGTATCTTGTTAGTTGCCAATAAGATTAGTTATCTGAGAAGTTCTTCCTCTGAATATTTAACGGTATCACGGTTTTAAGTTGAATAAGTATTTAAAGTTGCGTATGCAGGGGCATACCATTATCATATGGGTTGGTGATGATGTCCAGGAGAGGTTGGTAGGCATTAAAGGCGACGAGCTTGAGGCCCGAGTGTCTGTTCATCAATATCTGGGTTGTGGTCTCTAGTTTGGTGTTGAACATGACAGCATCATTATTCAGCCTCTCGACACAACTCTTGTTTCCTGAACCGAAAAGAGTGATAGCTGCAGGCAGGCAACCCATTGGTGGTAGTGATATCACTCCGATTCTCCTTGCTCCTAGTTCATACAGATTCTGTTACAAGCGACAGTATAATTCTGGTTGACACACAAAAAGGGTAAATAACTGAACGAGTTGTTTGTTTCTTGTAAATTTTCACGTTCATACAGTTGCCGTGTTAAGAATATTAGGTTTTAAATTTTGTTACTAAACTTGAAAGTACCTGGATGAAGTCTGAGTAGGATCTCATGAGAATATCTGAGAATTGATCAGGTGTATTTAGGATGTTGAGCAGAGGATTGACGTAATAGTTCTGAAGAAAGTCACTAGATCCCGCGCTCAAAATGTGGATAGCTTTAGAGAACAGCCCGCGTGCTTTCTCCCTCCCAATCATGCTCGTTACTCTGTTTTGATACGCCCTGTAATAGTTCAGCTGTCGTGTTAAGGAGATCGCGCCCTGCAAAAGGAAGAGCAAAGCCTTGTGGATCATTTCTTGGGCATGTGTGTGTTGATGTTTTACTGTGTTGTTTCTCTTACAAATGGAACAGATGTGGCATCATAGTATCCTGAAGAAGCTGATGCAAAGTTGGCACCGATCAGGAGATTCTCGTTACTTGCTTCTCGGCTTAGGAATGCAGGTGGGTATGAAGAGAAGCCAAGGTACTCAGCTAGACACGAGTAGGAAGATAAAAATCAATTGGATTAGGGAGAGAGAAAGCATATGAAGGTGAGAGAGAAAGAGAGAGAGAGAGAGGTGTGGTTTTATAAAAAAAAAGGGTCACCTGAGAAATCTACAGCGAGTTTTCCGTTGCAGAATCTTCCGGTGGGTCTTTGGTTGATGAAGTCTCTGCCGTAAGGAGGGAAGTTTGATTTAACAATGCTGAATAAGTTATTGTTATTGCCAACATCAACAATGGAGTCACCGAACATGATGAGTGCAGGAACAATGGCTCCTCTGGATTTGCTGAAGAAACAAGAAACCAAGAGAAGAACTCTAAACCCTGAAACTCCCATCTCTTGCATTCCTTTTTCTTCTTGTCTATTGCAATCTGACCGTTAGGACATAGGGAAGAGAGAGGGGTAGATAGAGAGTTATTAGTGGCGAAGAAAATGGAGTTAAGAATATGATGCATGTCATACAAAGATAATCATTCTCCTCATGCTTATGTTTAAGATAAAGAAAACGCATTTGTTAGTGCAATAGAGTAGGTGGAAACTGTATGTGAGGCCAATCTCTTTGGTCATTGGTCTTGGACCATGGGCAACAATACTTTTGCATCCGAGGTTCGAACCAAAACTTCCGTGATAGCGAGGTTTCCACCATTGGGCCCGTGGGAAATGCAACAAAGTCTTCCTTTATTCGATTTGAATCTCGAATCGATCGATTGTTTGGTTTGAACTTTTTAGAGGGTAGTTATATTGACAAGAAGACGGGGGGATTGAGAGATCATCTGTATTGATTAATTGATTGCTCAATTCTTCATTAGTCTAATTTGGTTCTTGTTGAACCGTTGGAGGCAATGAATATAGGTTCTTGGTAAGAGAAGGAAAACAAAGTTGAATATTTGCAAAAATATGATTATAACAAAGTGTGACCTCCACCAACTTTTTGTTGTTGTTGTGATAATGTCTCAGGTAATGTGGCATCCACTTTGCGCACCTCAAAGATTGTGTTTTTTTTCCCCCTCAAAGATTGTGGTCAAGCAATCATGTTTTTGTTTTTGTTTTTGTTTTTTGTTTCCTACTTATATCGTGCTTTAAGCCATCATTGTTCTTTTCTTACTTCTTGTGCATATCGTCCTAGAAACCCCCAAAACAAACAGTTAAACCTTTGCTTGAATATTATATTCAAAAGCTTGGAAATTTAAAACCCCAAAGGGACTTTTCTACTTGATAGAAGGCCCAGCACCAAATAAGAGAAAATGGCCGATTTTGATACAAATTTTAGCTATACATTGCCTATAAACACGGATTAATGTAGGGATGTCAATTAGGGCCAAAGTCCGATGGCCGGCATGGCCCGGTCCTAAAAAATAGCTGCTCGGATCTAGAAATATAAGCCCGAAAAAAATCGGCGTTCGGGCTAAGCCCGGAACTTTACATTTTAATTAGTTAGAGATTTTATTTAAACATTTATCTTTTTAAAAATAATTATTTGACATATTTTTATACATTTCGTGATCTAGTTAACATTATCATTCATCCATATTTACTTCATTTTTTTAGAATCATTTTCTATAGACTTTCAATGACATTTCTATATGATTTATACATGTCAAAACTTAATATTATTTTTATTTTTTATATGTACCTCTTAATTAGGGATGTCAAAATGGGTCAATTTTTTTGACCCTAATGGGTTGGTGGGTCAAATGGGTCATGGGTCAAATGGATCATGGGTCATGGGTCAAAAACGCGTTTTCACATTTTCCCGCCAAAAACGCGTTTTCACATTTTCCCGACAAAAACGCGTTTTCACATTTTCCTGCCAAAAACGCGATTCCGAGATTTCCCGCCAAAAACGTGATTCCAAGATTTCCCGCCAAAAACGTGATTACACATTTTCCCGCCAAAAACGCGATTTCACATTTTCCCGCCAAAAACGCGTTTTCACATTTTCCCGCCAAAAACGCGATTCCGAGATTTCCCGCCAAAAACGCGATTCCGAGATTTTCCACCAAAAACGCGATTTCGCATTTTCCCGCCAAAAACGCGATTTCACATTTTCCCGCCAAAAACGCGATTTCACATTTTCCCGCCAAAAACGCGATTTCACATTTTCCCGCCAAAAACGCGATTATGAGATTTTCCGCCAAAAATGCGATTTCACATTTTCCCGCTAAAAACACGATTTCGAGATTTCCCGCCAAAAACGCGATTCCGAGATTTCCCGCCAAAAATGCGATTCCGAAATTTTCTCGCCAAAAACGCGATTCCGAGATTTTCCGCCAAAAACGCGATTCCGAGATTTCCCGCCAAAAACACGAATCCGAGATTTCCCGCCAAAAACGCGATTCCGAGATTTCCCGCCAAAAACGCGATTCCGAGATTTCCTGCCAAAAACGCGATTTCGAGATTTACCGCCAAAAACGCGATTCTGCGTTTTCCCGCCAAAACGCGATTTCGCGTTTTCCCGCCAAAAATTTGCTTCCGCGTCTTCCCGCCAAAAACTTGCTTCCGCGTTTTCCCGCCAAAATTGTGATTCTGAGATTTCCCGCCAAAACGCGATTTCGATATTTCCCGATAAAAAACGTGATTCCAAGATTTTCCGCCAAAAAAATAGTTCAACGAATTAATTAACAATTTACGATAATTAAAGAAAATTTGTCAAATCATATTATAAATATATTATAATATTATTTATTATTTTAATTTTTTTTTTTTTTTATTTTTTAAAATTATTAATAATATTTATTTAAATAAATATTTATTTTCCGTGGGTTACCCATTTGACCCATGACCCATCTAATTATATGGGTCATGGGTCATCTATGACCCATCACTCATGGGTCACTCATGTAAATGGGTCATGGGTCACCCATTTGACCTATTTTGACACCCCTACTATTAATGGTGATGAAGATTTAGAATACGGTGAGTGATATTCTAATCTAAACTCTAATACCTAGATTTGAATTGTTTTGATTTTATGTTTTATTTTGTAATATAATTTATTTGAATTTTATTTGTTTTTTTGTCAAACTTTTGCTTTTAAATTTAATTGGATTTGATATAATACATTTCAATTTAGATTTATTTTTATAAATATTTTGTTTTAATTATTCATTTGAGAATTGAGAATTTTTGTGTTTGTAAATAAAAGCTCGAAAAAATCTGAAAAGTCCTAAAGCCCTGTCCAGGCCGGGTCGGGCTTTGAAATTTAGGCCCAATTTTTTTTTCGGGCCGGACTCAAATATATGCGAGTTTTACGGGTTTCGGGCCGGACCGGGCTAACCCGATTGACATCCCTAGATTAATGGGCTGATTCTTTTGTAAACTAAAATATCTGATTTTTATTTAATTGGTTAAACGATCAAGCAACAGAAAAAACCGACGAGTTTTGTTTCGAGATGGTCGCTTAGACGGCTGATTGATACATTTATAACTTTTTCTTTTACTTCTTTGGTTCACTAAAAATAAATTATAACTAAGAAAATATATTTAACATCATATTTTTAATTTTACCTTAGTTAAAATTACATATACAAAAACAATGACATGCATATTTAGCTCAAGTGGCTGTTTCTTGTCGACCATCATTATTCATTACAGTGTTAAACCACATCGAAATGGGAGCTAAAGCCCAAAGTGATTTAGTAGTGTATTGATGGCTTTAGTTGGATTGTTATGGAAAAGAAAAAGATAAACCGGCCCAAATTGTAACAAAAAAAAAGGAAAAATAAAATTTGGTTAGAGTCGGTTATTTCCTTTTTTATATAGCTTGAAAATAAAGTCGACCAAATTGATAGATCAACACGATTTCTCTTGTTCGTGGTCTTCTTCCTTCTCTCTGATTCTTACTCTCATTCGATTCCATACAGTTACAGGTTTTTGCTTCTCTCAGAATCTCTCAGCTCTTTCACGGAATAATGGAAGTTTTTCTTTTTTTCATTTGTCGATTTTGGTTTTAATTTTTTTTGGGTCTGGCTACAGAATGGCGGATACTGTAGAGAAAGTCCCCGCCGCTGAGTCATCTTCATCCTCCGCAGAAGCATCGATCGCCGTCGATAAGACACAGCCCACGACTTTGGAGAAGAAAAAGTGGGGCGATGTTGAGGATGACGATGACGATGAAGAGGAAGCAAACGCAGTCTCGGAGCTCAGTTCTTTGAGTATTAAGGAGGATGAGAAACATGAACCTGTGCTTGACGAACCCGAAGATTCCATCATCAAAGCGGTATTTCTACTATCCCTTTCTTTCTTCTTTCCGTTGCTATAGTGAATTGCGATTGTGTTAATTCTTGCCAGTCGAGCTTAGATTTGGGTTTTACCGGAAAAAAAATTAGTCTTTTATGAACCGGTTGATGCAAAGTAGTTCTTAGTGAAATGCGATTTTGTTAGATCTGGGTTTTAGTGTGAAAAAAATTAGATTTTTATGAATCGGTTGATCTAAAGTAGTTCTTAGATGATCCCAATATCAGTCTAGGATTATTTGTTTTTCAGATTTTGATTTTTTTTTGGCACTCTTTGTAGGTTACTTCCGGTGACACACCATATACATCGGCAAGTAGATTTGAGGATTTGAACTTATCGCCTGAGTTGATGAAAGGCTTGTATGTAGAGATGAAATTCGAGAAGCCAAGCAAGATCCAAGCAATCAGTTTACCCATGATAATGACGCCGCCTCACAAACATCTGATTGCTCAGGCGCATAACGGATCTGGCAAGACGACCTGTTTCGTTCTTGGAATGCTGAGTCGGGTTGACCCGAATCTGAGAGAGCCTCAAGCCCTTTGCATTTGCCCCACCAGAGAATTAGCAAACCAGGTTAGTTTAGTTACTCTATTGATTAATGATCTGAGAGTATTTGGGTTTTTGAATTGGGAATAACATGTTAAGAGCTTAATTCATGTATGGATGGTTGAAATGAATGACAGAATATGGAAGTTCTTCAGAAGATGGGGAAGTTTACTGGGATCACTGCTGACGTTGCTGTCCCAGAGATGACGAGAGGAGGTGTACGTGTACCGGTTGCGAAACAAGCACCTGTTTCTGCCCAAGTTGTGATTGGCACCCCTGGGACACTTAAAAAGTGGATATCGTTCAAGAAACTTGGTCTAGATCATTTGAAGATTCTGGTTTTTGATGAGGCTGACCATATGCTTGCTACCGTATGCTCTTTGTTTCTGTTTTGATCGGCCTTGTTAATCTCTCAACTTTAATGATTGCTTCTGTGACCATATTTTCCCTTCATATGTTGATAATTGCGATTTAACTGCTGTTGCAGGACGGCTTTAGGGATGATTCCTTGAGGATAATGAAGGACATTGAGAGAGTTAATCCCACTTTCCAGGTATGTTTTGATTTAGTCATGATTCTTGAATTATAATTAGGATGACTATGAATTTCTAGTGGCATATCTACCATGATATCTAGGGCCCAAACGATATTCTACTCGAGCATTTTGTTTCAATGCTCAGACGCTCTTATGAAAGAGAAACAATTCAGCTGTTTTTTTTTTATTATTATTGTATAGAGCTCCTTATGCTAATAATAAAACATATCTCCGTGTTGAAATGATGATGAATCTGTGTTCACTGTCAGAGTCTGTACTATAGACTCTGTTATTTCATTATCTCCATGGCTGTTAGTCTCAGTTTAAAGGAAACTCTTTTGCTTTTACTTTCTTTGTGGTGAACTTGATTATTTGCTTGTGTTCTTGACCTTTTTTTCTAAACAGGTTCTTCTGTTCTCGGCAACTTTTAACGAAACTGTCAAAGATTTTGTTGGGAGGACAGTCAAGGACCCCAACCAATTGTTTGTAAAAAGAGAGGATCTGGCTTTGGACTCAGTAAAGCAGTATAAAGTGGTTTGCCCAAAGGAGCAAAACAAGATTGAAGTCATCAAGGATCAGATCATGGAGCTTGGGGATATTGGCCAGACTATAATATTTGTGAGAACGAAGGTGTCAGCAAACAAAGTGCACAAAGCTCTTGCGGAAATGGGGTATGATGTCACCAGTGTTCATGGTAGTCTGTCAGAAATGGACAGAGATAAGATAGTGAAGGAGTTCAAAGACTGCTTAACTCAAGTTCTCATTGCAACCGATGTCATTGCAAGAGGTTTTGACCAACAGCGTGTAATATATCATCCTTTGACCCTTTTCTTTCATCTTTTTTTCCCCCAGTATATGCTTCTTAGTAAATGCCCCTTGCTCGGTTTTGCAGGTGAATTTGGTTGTCAATTATAATATGCCTACTAAATATGAAACTGGGGAGCCAGATTATGAGGTCTACCTTCACAGAGTTGGAAGAGCTGGTCGGTTTGGCCGTAAAGGTGAGTAATCGATTATTCCTTTTATTCTCAAGTGTTGCCCATAAGTTAAACGTTGATTCTCTCATCAATTTATTAACTGTGTATTTGTATCGCAGGAGCTGTGTTCAACTTGCTTCTCGATGATAGGCGGGATATAGAGGTGATGGAAAAGATTGAGAAATATTTTGGAGCGCACGTTAAGGAGATCAAGTCTTGGAACTCAGAGGAAGAGTACAAGTGCGCGCTCAAGGAAGCTGGCCTGCTCGACGAGTAAAAAAAAACACACGGAGGAAGACACAAGTTGTTTGAAGAAAACTTTGGCTTGTTTTGTTTTCTGAGATTGCTGTTGTAGTTTCTTTCTTTGATCAGATTACAGAGATTTCTGACTTTGTAGTTTTCTTTTTATTATTTATTCAAGAAAACGCATAATTTTGATGTCAGTGTCAAACCATTTCTTTACAAACCACATGAGAATCATAATTGTTTCAACCGATGGCTGAGGTTTTAGCAGCAAGATGAATCAGTGCTGGTCGATGATATGTAGTACGCAGCTTCTTGTATTTCTGCACAAATGCTGCTGTATCAATCTCCTTCTCTAGGAACTTCTCTTGCAGGGCTTCGGATTCTTCATCTGCCTGATTCATAGCCTCTGCAAAACCCGCAAACAAAAGGTGTTTAGAAGTGATGACACAAGAACTGTAAGGAAAAATGAGGTATTGCAGTTGTATAAGTTACCTTGAAGTCTTTGAAGAAGAGAACCAGGGGAGTAGAACTTGAGGATCTCTTCTTTTTGTCTTTCCAGCTCATTGAGCTTTTCTTGTGCAGTTGCTAGCTCGGTTGTACGGATAATTCTACACTGTAAAAAACACAAGGTTTCTTAAGAAGAGATACCCAAAAAGCTTATTTACACATGGTGAACTGAACAAGGAAATATGGTTCTTGATACCCACTTGGTTTCTGAGCTCCATTATCTGTGGCTCCTTCTCTAAGTTCTCCCCTGTTTACATTTAACCATGACAATGTTAGATTTCTTGATGAAACAGAATGTTTCTCGTCAAATGACATGAACAACAGAGAACTTACGAGCTAGTTGCAAAGTTTCTCTGCGGAGCTCATCTTTGATCTGATGGCAAAGAAACAAAGAAGGAAACAATTAGTCCAGCTTTAAAGTCCAAAGACTATAACAATGAACCAGAAAGTCTAATTACCAACAACATGTAAAAGATGATAACATGATGAAGGCCTTTTGTACAAACGTCTGGACTAGAAAGAGCACCAGTGAGTAATTTCAATACATTCTTAAAACTATAAATAATAGTCGTTATCCAGAAACAATTTAAAGACTTACGTTGTTCTGGATTTTAACTTGGTCGAGAGAGAGCAGAAATTGCTGGTACGCATCTTTGTCAGAGAGAAGATTCCTGAGCTCGTCCACACTACAACAAAAGCATACAAGATTCGAAAATAAAGCATACAAAAGACCACATACACAGGAAAAACATCAAGAAAACACAAGAGAGCGAACCTTTTGTCTTTCAAGAAGGCGATAATGCCAGCTGCTTCGCCTGGTGAAACATGCGCTGGAATCTGACCTGATGATTGTGGCCGGGATGAGCTTGGCGAGTACCATGCCTGCTGCGAAGAAGAGGAAGTTTCCGGAGGACGATATTGCCCTTGTTGGTCTTTTGATCCCCTTAATGTAAGCAAAACATACACAAAAATTATCAAATTACTAACTTAAAAGGCACAGCTAAAAGAACACAATACTTCTTCTCATCAGATTTACAATAAATCAGAAAACCATTTCAAGTTAGGAACATCGATTCATCAAAAATCTCACATGAAACTACAACATAGACACCAACAGTAGCAAGATTATACATCACAACATTCTAAATCTAAGATCAGCAAACTATGAACCCTAAATCAGCAACTGAGAATATCTACACTAAAAGGTACTTAAAAAAGCTACACACAACAATCAGATTTCCTTAATCAGCAAACATACCTAATGTCCTGAATATCATAAATAGAAAAATCATATTCATCTTCAGAAAACAATTTCGATAAAAAAAAAAACAAAAACAAAAACAAATAGAGCATACGAACCAGAAATTGAACATCGTTTCTAGAATTCGCCGACAAACTTTTAAAACAAAGGTTGTGTCGGAAAGCTTTTCCCTCGTACTTCTCTGTTTACCGGATCGACCAAATTAAAGAACTTTCCAAAAAATTGGAACTTCTGTTAGAAAGTGTGTTCGTCAACGAGACTTTACTTTTTGTATTTAGGTTCCTTAATTGTCTTTGTTTACTACTCTAAACGCGGATTGGTTTTGGTTTTACATTTCAATGTTTTAGTCAATACGGGCCGTATTGTTAGGCCCAACTAATAAAACGCAGCCGTTTTATTCATCGTCTTCCTTATCCACGCCTAACGGCCCGCGTACTCGCCCATTTCTGCACCGAAGCTTCGAAAAGAGCTCATCAATGGGTTGAAACACAGAGACAGAGATAACATTTACGAGAAGAATGGAGTATTCTTCTCTCTTTCTTCAATCTCCATCTTCTTCTTCTCTCTTCACTACAAAGTCTACGCGTCTTCCCTCTCCGAAACCCAAATTCTTCTCCAATTCATTCTCCATCAAATCCTTCATAGAGAAACCCAAACCAAAACCCAAATTCGAGACCAACCCATCGAAATCCCAGTCATGGGTCAGCCCCGATTGGCTCACATCACTCACTCGTACCATTTCCTCAGGACAAAACGACGATTCGGGAATACCCATCGCGAACGCGAAGCTCGAAGACGTCTCGGAACTTCTCGGAGGAGCTCTCTTCTTACCACTCTACAAATGGATGAACGAGTACGGACCCATTTACCGTCTCGCTGCTGGTCCTCGGAATTTCGTGGTGGTGAGTGACCCAGCGATTGCCAAACATGTTTTGAGAAACTATCCAAAGTACGCTAAAGGGCTAGTCACTGAAGTCTCCGAATTCCTTTTCGGTTCGGGTTTTGCAATCGCCGAAGGACCTCTTTGGACGGTAGTTTCATCTTCTCCAAACTCAATTTTCAATTAGGGGAATCTTCCAAGTAATGTGTCACTCAGGATTGTTCTATAATTAAGGGTTAGATTCAAGTTTTCTGGCAAACTCAGTTGATAATTTCTCACCAAAATCTTCTCTATTGGGGCTTAGTTTTGAACCAATTTGAGACCATTGGCGTCTGATTTTTGATATTAGGCGAGACGAAGAGCGGTGGTTCCGTCTCTTCACAAGAGGTATTTGTCTGTGATTGTGGAGAGAGTATTCTGCAAATGTGCAGAGAGGCTTGTTGAAAAGCTGCAGCCTTATGCACAGGACGGAAGAGCTGTGAACATGGAAGAGAAGTTCTCTCAGTTAACTCTCGACGTTATTGGCTTGTCGCTTTTTAACTATAATTTCGATTCACTCACTACCGATAGTCCAGTAATTGAAGCTGTGTACACTGCTCTCAAAGAAGCTGAGCTTCGTTCTACTGATATTCTACCATATTGGAAGGCAAGTTTTGTGTGTTTTAACTGGTCTGTTGATTGTGGCACACTTGGATTCTTCTTCATTTAGAGGCTGTGGTTGTTTTTTTCTTTTTCAGATCGATGCATTGTGTAAGATAATCCCGAGACAGGTGAAAGCTGAAAAGGCTGTAACTTTGATAAGAGAAACCGTTGAACACCTCATTGGCAAGTGCAAAGAAATTGTTGAAAGAGAAGGCGAAAGAATCGATGACGAGGAGTATGTAAATGATGCTGACCCAAGTATCCTGCGGTTCTTGCTCGCAAGCAGAGAAGAGGTTTTACTTTGTTTCCTTTCGCCCAGAAGCAAACTTGGCCTTTCATTATTGCAAATTCACGCTGATGTTTGATTGTGCGGTTTTTCAGGTGTCAAGTGTGCAGTTACGAGATGATCTACTGTCAATGCTTGTCGCTGGTCATGAAACCACTGGATCGGTCCTCACTTGGACACTTTATCTCCTAAGTAAGGTATCTTTTGGTAGCTTCTACTTTCCTATGCCACTTAGAAGGAAGCTTCTCTGTTTTCATTGATGAGTAATTTTTTTTGTCTCTTTGAACTCTATATGTGCATAGAACTCATCCGCATTGGCGAAAGCACAAGAAGAAGTAGACAGAGTTTTAGCAGGAAGAAACCCTGCTTATGAGGACATAAAGCAATTGAAGTACATCACTCGCTGTATAAACGAGTCGATGCGTCTCTACCCTCATCCTCCTGTAAGCAATCAAGCTCATCTCTCTAATTTTCATAAACTGAATTTCCTGATAGGTCTTTGTTATCTGGTAGGTCTTGATTAGAAGAGCTCAAGTTCCCGACATCCTTCCCGGGAACTACAAGGTCAATGCCGGACAAGACATTATGATTTCGGTCTACAACGTCCATCGTTCATCCACGGTAAAGTCCTCTTCCTTCCCTCTACCACAGTAATATTTAGGGGGAGCCCAATCCGGTCTCTATTCGGATTTTTTTGGTTTTCGGATTATGAAAAGAAACTATAGAAAACGAATGGAGGTTTTGCTATAGGGTTTGAAATAAATATTTGAAGGATTCTCAAATAAATATAGTAGTTTATTTCTTATCCAGTTATGGTTTGTTTGGATGTAGATACAATGAAACCAGACAAGTTGTTTTTCTCTTAGCTTCAATGTTCGGATCGGTTGGGTTCTGATAGTTAACCGGATTGGGCACCTCTAGTGACATTTTTGCCCACATTTCTTATGTGTTCGCTATTCCAAAGGTATGGGAAAAAGCTGAGGAATTTCTGCCTGAACGATTTGAGTTAGAAGGACCGATTCCTAACGAAACAAACACCGATTTCAAGTAAGCTCAGATAGTACACATGTTTTGACAGAAGCTAGTTTAATATTTGATTAGATAAGTTAAAAGTGTTTGATGATTTGTTTTTCACCAGATTCATACCGTTCAGTGGAGGCCCTAGGAAATGTGTAGGCGATCAGTTTGCAATGATGGAGGCAATAGTGGCACTCGCGGTCTTTCTCCAGCGCTTAAACGTCGAGCTGGTCCCTGATCAGACCATTAGCATGACCACTGGAGCAACCATTCACACCACCAATGTATGGCAATGTTCTCAAACTCGAGATTAATCAAAATGTCTCCTTTGTTTTGAATCATTTTAAATTTTTGTCTGATGCTGAAAATTTATTTATTTTTATTGCAGGGATTGTATATGAAGGTGAGCCAAAGGTAAAGCCTGAATGTTGAAGATGAAGTTTCGAATCTGTTTTCATCTGTCTTTATGATTATTGATTTTTTGTTACCATCATGATTGATTGGTGTTGATGGACGTGTTACAATCAGACTGGTTACAATCTCTGTACTATATAGCATTACTGTTGAATCATATACGAAGAGCTGAAAGAGAGATGAAGAGTTTATGGTGTGTAATAAGTACTTGGCTAAATATTGTTACCTAATTTTTCGTATCTAAAAAATCCAGACCCAGTTCCTTTTTTTTGTCCTAAACCAAAAATACTCGAATCATATAAAAATATTACAAGAGTGTTGTTCTAATATGATACACACTTAGAGATAGATACAAATTTAAGAATAAAGAATAGGGTGATTTACTTGAATGATCTTAATTTTAGATTTAATTACTAGAATTACTTAGAAAAGAGAACTGTGTTTCTAATGAAGCTATTACCCATACTTGTAGCAAAAACGTTATTACAGTAATGTCATTACTAATTAAATTCCAGCTCAACAAAAACGTTCACTTATTTACGATATTGCCACCGCGTATTTCGATTTTTAATAAGTCTATCATAATAAATCTATCGAGATATTGGTGATAAAGTTATTGTAATTTAGCAGATTTTTGTTTCAGGTGATAGACTTAATACGAGACGATAGACTTAAATATATAAGTCTGTTTTATGACATAACATATTTATTTCCGAATGGCAGAGTTAATGACAGTAGACAGACTTATATACAAAAATCTGTTATACGACGTGACAAAAAAAATACGAGACGATAGACTTAAATATATAAGTCTGTTTTATGACATACATATTTATTTCCGAATGGCAGAGTTAATGACAGTAGACAGACTTATATACAAAATCTGTTATACGACGTGACAAAAAAAATTTCTTTATCATACTTAATTTCAATTGGCAAAGTTAATGTTTTTCTTTGCCAGACTTATTTTCAATTGGCAAAGTTAATTTTGTTCGATAGATTTTTTATTAAATTTATCAAACGACACCACAAATTTATTAAAAAATTGGCAGATTTAAAATCTATTGATATAAATCGGTCACATATTTATGATTTTTCGACATAGTTATTTATCCGCGTGGTGGTAGACTTTAGTTAATGGTGGCAAAGTTTTAATGAAAATTAATAAGTCTACGCTAAGCATACTTATTTTGTCATCAATTTTAATTACTAGAATGACTCTTACGTTATGGCAGGGTTTTTCTACATTATAGCAAACTTAAAAAAAGTAAGTTATTTGATAGCAGACATTCTAATTTGTAATGGTAGCATACTTGTTCTCTTACTAGAATAACTTTTTTTTGATAGTAGACTTATCTATGACAGAATTATATTTTTCAATGGTGGTAGACATTTAATAACAGACTTATTGATTATTGATGGTAGTTTTACGTTGTTAATCATGTGGCGGTATACTTTTAACCACGGATTTAATTGTCTTTTACGGCAATTTTAATTTTATTACGGTGTGGATATCCCAATTTTATCCTTTAAAAATTGAGAAATTACAGTACCACCTGCGACATTGGTTGAGCTAGGTGCTTCTTAAATTATAAAGTTTTTGGAGCCCTTGTTTTATGAAAGTTTCGTGTATCATAGTGGTTTTAGTTAAAGACTCACCATTCTACCAACTCGAGTTCGAATATATCGTGTATCATAGTGATTTTTTATTTCCGTTTTTTGTCTTAAACAATAAAATGAGATCAATATTTTTGATAAGGAAGTATGCATCTCAACCCAAAAATCGTAATTCCAAATGGAAAAATGCTTGATTAAAATTTATTAAGCTTATAAATAAAGTGAGTAATCCGAGTTGATGCTATGCCACAAATTCAATTGTAAATTATTGAAATATCCATTGACAAAGTTGGAATTTAGATCTAAAAAGTTGGAATTTTTTATCTTTCTTTTTAAAAAATTCTAACCAAAAGACTAACTAAAACAGATTTCCTTAATTGAATAAACAAATCTTTTATTTATAAGTTTAATAAACTTTAATCAAACATTTTTCCATTTAGGATTACGATTTTTGGGTTGAGATGCATACTTCCTTATCAAAAATATTGATCGCATTTGCCTTCAGGCTAACTAATGAAAATTGGTTGACCAAACAAAATTATATATATACTATATTGCCGTTAAATAATTAGATATACTATATTTTAGTAAATTACTATATGAATCAAATTAAGTTGGATACACCATTTTCAATGTATTATATAATTGTATGTTAGAAAAACTATGATCATATGGTTAACAAAGACTTATAATCAAATAATATTTTCTAACTTTATCACTAAAATTAAAAGAAAATTTTAAAAAAATTTCGTTGTCAACAAAATGTATCAAAATGAATAGCTTTATATTACAACTTTTCTCTAAAAAATAATCATTCAAAAAAATGATAACAATATTTGAGATACTTTATATTTGATTTAATATAGGCATTTTTAATAAAGAAATCACTAATTAACTTACAATGAATGAGTCTTTACAATGGAAATGTAAATGCCCATTAAAATTTATAATAAAACCAATAATGAAACAATTAAAACAAAAATTGTGGGAGAAAAATGGGACTGGTGCAAACATGATTTTATCAATGAGGGCTAAACAAATTTAAGTGGGTGCAAAGAAGTGACATCACAAAGTTTGTATATGATTTTTTTTAGGAATAATCCTGGTCTCTCTCACCTATCATAAATCTTGATGAAGATCATATATCATACAAGAAAAACCCCTCTCAACATGCAGAACCGGACATGAGCACATTATTATGAAACATTTGAATGGAACCTCAATTTATGGGTACCCCAATATATATAAATATAAATATATATATATATATATAAATAAATTAAAATTTTTAATAAGAGAAAGAAAGAGAAAGTCTCAAAAAAAGTTTGTACAAAGTTTGCACAACATATAATATGAGTCTCAAATCATTAAATATATAGAGTTATATGATAAAAAATAAAAACAAAAAACAAAATTAGACTTCTCGTAACACTTTTATTCAAAGAAAAATTAGAAAAAACTATTTTTTAAAGTTAAAAATTTTTAAATTTTATGTCGTATGGGGTTCCGAATATCTCAAGACCGGCTTTGTCAACATGATAGAGAATTTGGGATGGTGGTTGCATGGGATTTCGAGAATACAAGGTTATCTAAGCTCGATAATTTGTCGCTACTTTATGATAAGGTAACTAAAATTATATTATATATTTTAGTATATGATAATATTATGCCAACAAAAATAATAATTGACAATTATTATTTTATTAACAGGTATTGGCCTCTTTGAAAACATTGAGAGATGAATATTTTATTCTCGACTTTTTTGGATTCGGCGACTGAGATGTGGTATTCCCTAAGGCTGATGAAAAGACTCTCTTATCACACGATTGCAGGATCATTTTGGAAGTTCTTCTTCATGCAGTTGATTTTTCAGCTCCCGGCAACATTCTCTTCCTTACGGATGACGCAGATTTTCTGACTCCAATTCAAGAGCTGAATAAACGGCAACACTCCAGATCTGAGGGCAGTAACTGCAGCTGGATGGTTCTTCAAAGACCTCAAAAACGGACGCAAATTCAACTATATCAACGATTCAGGAGGAAGATATTTCAATGACAATGATGATCCTATTTGATAACTGGATAGTGTAGTGGCAGTGAAGAAAAGTAATTTGTTACTGGAAAAATCATTTCTATCGTTTTTAGTTTTTTTGTTAAACTATGTGTAGGTTGACGTGCTAAATGTATTTAGTTTTTCTTTGTTAAACTCTGTGTACTATCATTCTTTGATCAGTATTTAGTTTGTGTGGATGCGGAATCGCACACCTAGTCTTTTGTAAGGATTTTTAGGGCAGAGCTTTGATGGGCTAGTTTCTATCTATGAATCAAAGATGTAATTTGGATATAAACTCGACGAATTGGATTTTGTATTGAATCAATAAGGCTCTTTTACAAGCAAGGAAATCTCGAGGAGATTTTACAAATAATATATGTTTTTTGTAGCCGAAAGAGTGTCATCTAAACCTAAGTCTCGACGTTTTCTTATAGTCGTCATCGAGCCGAACCTCTTCCGGATATCACGTCATCGCGAATCGAGGAACCACCTTTGACTATTTCCTCGTGAGTCGGAGGTCGGTTGAACCCAGTCGGATCCGGCTTGCTCGCGGAGTGAAAACGGACCGGGCCTTTTTCATAGGTTTAGAGATTGTTTAATTGTTATTGGGCTCTTAATGGGCCAGATCTTCGCAGGTCGAGTTCTGGTACTAACAGTTTGCATCAGAATGAAAATTGTTGTTTGACATCGTTAGAGACGCCATTCCATAGGATATTTTGTAATTTGCTTTCTATTCTTTAGTTTCGTCGTTTTCTCTCGTTGTCTTCGGCTCTTTGTTTCTTTTGCACTTTCATCGGTCGAACCGGCTGTTGTCTTCTTTACTATGGCTCCCAAATCTTCTCAGTTTACTTGGGATTCTATCAGTTGAACCTAATTATGTAGAGAGCTACCAATCGTTTATTGCAGAGTTATTTATTGCGCTTTTATAAAAGGTAAACTAAATCGTCATTGGTCGTTGCGGCGAAGCGATTGTGGAGAAGACGATCCGCTTAAAATAACTTCTCATTTGACACATGGAAGATAACAATTGGCCGTTGAAGCGGAAGGTGATGGGTCACTATTATTTTTCGGGATTATTTTGATTTAGTTGGCATAGAGAATTAATGGGAGGAAGGGATTTTGTTTGTCTATTGTGTTGCATAATTCTTTGGCAAATTCAGTTTGCAAATTATATTATTGAACTAACTCGAATTGTTGGCAAATTCAGTTTGCAAATTATATTATTTAATAACCGAATTTCCTCCGAACCAATATTTTATTCGATTATTTTTGGTAAAAAATTTATAACTTGAATTATCCAAAAAACCAAAATAACTGAACTGAATTCTCAGACCTAGTTTCATTTCACCACGTATCAGTACTATCAGAATTCAGAAGGAGACAAAAAGAAAACTAATAGTTTTATCTCGACCACAACAATTCCCATAATTCTATCTAAAATACGTTAAATTTAATAGTTAAAACTTGCTAATACAGAGTCAAAAAGAAGGAGAATTCAGTAAAATTACGTAAATACCCTCATCTCTCCTTTCTCTTAATGAAATCCAATAGCGTCCTAGTGGAGTGGTTAATCGATCACACAGAGAGAGCAAAAAAAAAAAAAAAAAATGGAGGACGAAAGCTCTGAGAGTAGAAACAAAGCTCGTCTCGCCATTATGGAGCTCGCCAACATGATCAGCGTACCGATGTCCCTCAATGCCGCCGTTCGATTAGGCATCGCCGACGCTATTTGGAACGCCGGAGCCAACTCTCCTCTCTCCGCCGCCGAGATCCTCCCTCGCCTCCTTCTCCCATCCGACACTACCACCGGCGATCCCGAGAATCTCCAGCGCATACTTCGGATGCTCACAAGCTACGGCGTTTTCTGCGAACACATCGCCGGGGACAACGGATCCGTCCAGAGGAAATACTCTCTCACCGACGTGGGAAAAACGCTCGTCACCGACTCCGGCGGTCTCTCCTACGCCGCGTACGTCCTCCAACACCACCAGGAGGCGTTGATGCGAGCGTGGCCACTGGTTCACACGGCGGTGATGGAGCCGGAGACGGAGCCGTACGTGAAAGCGAACGGCGAGGCGGCGTACGCGCAGTACGGGAAATGCGAGGAGATGAACGACCTGATGCAGAAGGCGATGTCCGGCGTATCGGTGCCGTTCATGAAAGCTATATTGGACGGCTACGATGGGTTTAAATCGGTGGAGCATTTAGTTGACGTAGGTGGGAGCGCAGGGGATTGCCTCCGTATGATCCTTAAGCAATTTCCTAACGTCCGTGAAGGCATCAATTTTGATTTGCCAGAAGTTGTTGCCAAAGCCCCCAAGATTCCTGGTCAGTATATTATATGGTTTTACATTTTAATTTGGAATACGTTATTTTTGCTCTTTTTAGTTCTTTAATATAGTAATAGTATAAATGTTAGATCTTGTATGATTTAGGAGTGACTCACTTGGGTGGAGATATGTTCCAATCAGTTCCAAGCGGTGACGCAATCTTCATGAAGGTTTGTGGTACCATTATTGAATAATTATTGTCACGTGAACGCACCCACTAACTTTTTGGGTTTATTGACAAAATATCATAGGCTTAGATCGTGTGGCTGCTTACTTTTATTTACGTAATATTTTTTTTTCGTCAGAATTGATTCCAGATAATAGTTTTTTTAATATACTTTTTTAATTCCAAGTATCATTAGTTCAACTTAAAAAATAGTAAACTCTTACGCAAAGCCTAAAAATCATATGATAAAGTGACATTTAGGACGTGATCATATAAAATGTTTTGGTTCCAAACCTGGAGATATACGAGTTTTGGCCCAAAATCTTTTAATAATTTTTTAAAAATAAATAAATAAATATACCTTTTATTCGAATTTGTCTTTGTTTTTGTTTGATTGGGGAAGATACATTACATATATTAATAATATTATTAGTGTATATATCTCATATCATATATATTGCCATTTGCTAATAGATATTTCTTAGAATCCTCTTTTTTTTTTTGAGAGACATGAATAGGATCTGCTGTTTGTAGATTAAAAAAACAACACAAACAAACACATAATCTTTGCTTGTCCATCCCAATTAATTATTATCTGGTAATGCTGTGTTGTTTGTGTGCACAGTGGGTGTTAACAACATGGACGGATGAAGAATGCAAGAAGATAATGAAGAATTGCTACAATGCTTTACCGGTTGGAGGAAAGCTAATCGCGTGTGAGCCGGTCTTGCCTAAGGAAACCGATGATAGCCATCGGACTCGTGCCTTGTTAGAAGGCGACATCTTTGTCATGACAATCTATAGAACCAAAGGTAAGCACAGAACCGAAGAAGAGTTTAAAGAGCTTGGTCTCTCTGCTGGATTCTCTACTTTTCGACCTTTCTACATTGATTACTTCTACACCATCTTAGAGTTTCAGAAGTAATATTAAAGCATTTATCTTCTGATAGATACTCCTCAACGCTTCTGATAGATACTCCTCAACGCTTCCAAATAATGATAGACCTCTTTTTTATCTGCATCTTTAAAGGTATTTTTAAAGGATCCTCAGTATCCGAAATCAAACTTTAGATATTCCAATCTGAATAACACTCTGGTTATTTTACTATCCAACTAATATGCTAGTCAAATCATGTTATTTTAGTGTATTTTTTTTATTTGCTAACAAAAAGGTGTGTTTCCCACGCGTAACTGGATTCATTTATTTATCATAGTTATTTACGAAGATATAGTTTAAATTGATTTGGTATACAAAGTTGTTTTGTGTGATACAACTATTGGTCTAGTCTAGTGACGTCTTTTAGCGGATTTTTTTGTTTGTTTGTAGAATTATTTTTGTTAATTTGAATGCATAGTTATTTAGTCTACTTCTCGGTAAAAAAATACCCAATGATATTTTGAAATTGTTCGAATGCATTACTATTGCCTTCGTAATCCTAATTATTGTATGGGTGTAAGAGTTTGAACCAAAAGTCACGCATACGTTTGCCAACAGAATCAACTTTAAAACACTGTAAATCTCTAATGCCAAGATCTCGTTATCTTAAAGTCTACTTACCTTACCTCACAAGAGCTCTTTTAATTAGGCATCTTGTAAACGCGACCAAATTAATGATATAGAGATCCTTACGAGATAAATCTTGCTAACTAAGGCATATAGCATCGTTTTATCATCATTCATCATCGTACGTTTACAAAAACAAAAAAGTATATATAATTCTCGTTGTTTTGAACATTAATTTTCATGATAGTAAAATTGCATTTTCTTTTATAGTATTAGCTAGTACCTTAGACTTTTCTATTAGTGACTCAATTTCTCCAAGACATCTTGGATCAAAATTGAAACGTTAGTCTTCGAAGATCCTTCTTCTTCCACAGCCTTTCTGGCCATTACTGCAAGTTCTTGAATACGTCTCCTTCGTCTCACGAATTCACTATCATCATCATCTTCATCTCCACGTTGACAACCTTCATCCATCAAAAGCATTATAGCTTTCACAACACTATGTTTCTTGACCAACACTCCAATTCTCTCTTCGTCTCCCCATCTCACCGGAATATCCACCCCAACCCTAACCCCAATCTTCAAAACCTCCACGATTAGTTTCTCATTGAGAAATTGTTCAGCGAACAATGGCCATGTGATCATTGGTACACCAAAACATATCCCTTCTATTGTAGAGTTCCAACCGCAGTGAGTCAAAAACCCTCCGGTTGAGTCATGTGAGAGTATCATAGCCTGAGGACTCCAACCCTTTATCAATATCCCTCTTCCTCTAACTCGCTCTTCAAACATTTCACATTTTAGCCATTCGTTTAGCTCACTCATGTATTTTTCGTCGGTCTTAATCACCCAAATAAAGGGTTTTCCAGATTCTTCTAACCCTAACCCTAGTTCTATCAATTGATTAGGTATTAGTCGACAGAGGCTTCCTAGACAAACATATAATACTGACCTTGGTCTCATCGAATCGAGAAATTTCAAGCATTCCGTCTCGCTTATCGCAATGTTACCATTGTTTCCTCTATCAAATAGGTCCACCATGCGATCATTGCATAAAGAAACGGGTCCAACGAACCATACCTTCTTCTTGATGGCCTCATAGTAAGCCTCTGCATAACCAGGCTCCAATTCTTGGAAGCTATTTACAATAACCCCAAAGGCTTCTGATTCAGCTTCACGCATCTTCTCGCGAACGTCATCCATATTTGCTATCTTCTCAAAGGCACCGGGTAACTGAGCTCTAGCTATCTCGATCCTATGTAGTACTCCTGGTATAGGGAAAGGTTCTGAGTCTGAAGAAACCGAGAGGTGCGGGCTATGAAGATGGAGGTTGTGCGAACTCAAAAGAGAAAAACAACACATTCCGTGGAACACGATCCTCGGGATCTGGAACCTATTCGCAGTTTTTGACGTCCAAAAAAGGCATTTATCGGAGATTATGCAACTTGGAGGGATTTCTTGCTGCTCAAGAAACCTTTCCAATGGCTCCTGAAGATTGTTCACAGCGTCATAGAATCTCCGTAGGAGGTCTTTGGAGGGCAAAGTGTCGAGAGACTCACAATTTTCGGGAAGACCAAATTCTTTGTAGGCAATTGGAAATCTCACGACTTTGATTTCGAGACCCGACTCCGATCTCGCCCGCTCAACTGTATTCGCAAATCTAGAAGCATTTTGAGGGGTTGAAATTATGGTAACGACGTTGCCTTGTCGCGCAAGAATCTTGGAGATATCAACCATGGGAATCAGATGCCCTTGAGCCATGAGAGGGATCAAAACAAAGTGAAGTCTTTTGGCTTTTGAAACCCTATTAGTTTCCATTTTTTTGGGTTTAGCAAATGTCTACAGATAAAAACACGTAGGCATATAGAGGATACACACACAGAAAGTTCATATATATACATGTGTGAATGCATCTTGTGAGAGATCTTAATTAATTGGGTAAGTCTTCAAAAGCTGTATATTGACTTTGAACAAGTCACAAAAAAAACAATTGTTTAGAGAACCAATCACGCATCCTCATTGTTTAAATTTTTTGACGTCATTATACCATGACAATCATGAGCTACCTCACTTTTATCAATAAACATTTGATAAGTTAAGAGAAAAATAATAATAATAATAAAAAGAAGTTGAAATCCTTAATCCAGCGACATACACACTAAATGTGAGTTAACTTTATTATTTATATGAAATAATTTGAAAAATTCACTAACATTAAGAAAAAGTAACCTAATAAAGAAAAAAACTTCCATTTTATATTTGTTGATAGTCAGGTCAAGCTTGGCTAAGCATGTGGCCAAAATAAGAAGTCAAGAGCGTATCTGAGAAGATCGGATTACTTGTAAATAAATATAAAGGCTATCTTAAATCATGAAATCAAGTTCTTATATATATATATGCAAAATGTTTGAGTTCCTTAACTATACGCCTAAGAAGTTGTTCCCTGACATAATATGTATGAATTATAAAACAAAGATTCTATTGTTGGATGAGTAACAACAAGATAAGTAATGACAATTGGGATATGTTTAATATTGATATATGATATAATGACCTATGTTTTGTATTGCCCATCGAAGACATGTACGATTGGAAAAAGTAGTAAAACTATATTCAAAGTAATGTGAAATCCTAACACAGATTCCTGTTGGATAATAAATTTATGTTCTGATGATCAAAATCTTCATTTTGTGCATATTAGTTTCATTCCAATTTTTGTTGGTTGAAGTTTAATCGAGAATGTTGTAAGCGAAAGTGCCACGAAGTATAATTATTCGATAAAAATATACAAATTAAGTACATAGTATTATTTATTCCTAAATTTTCAATTTTTTTTGTTTGCCTTCAATTTATATATATCCTTTAAATCAAGGCATTTCTACCAACTAGTTAAGACCATCCGCATCCAAGACGTGTCTTCCGCAAGATACAATGTCTTTCCAAAAAGTGATGACGTGCCGCGACGTGATTCGTCGCGACAATAAAAAATTAATTTAAAAAAAAAAAAAGCGGAAGACACATCTTTTGTGTCTGCGATGCGGATGGTCTAAGGAACTATCTAGCTAGCGTTTATACCAAGAAATTTATATAGTTATAATGAAAGTCTACTCGTAATTTAACTAATTTTTTTTTGATAAAATAAACCCCAAACATCACGGCATTTAAGCTGCTTCGTATTTGTTTGTAGGTTTTTCTAATGAGTTCCGTCTGAAAGGGACATTTTGTTTTTGTTTAAATGAAAAAAGGACACTTTGAAACGTTCAATTATGCGTATGTACTGGTGAACAAACCAACATAGACTAGTTCAACCATAATTTTGGAGTATTGGAGCATTGACGTATACTTACCTTTTGGTTAATTTTCTCTAGAATATATATATATATATATATATATATATATATATATATATATATATATATATATATTGTTGGTGTTCCTCCTTGTGGGGAAACCAAATTGGGTTTGGTTAAACAAGAACCAAATTTGGGCCATTTATATTAATCCATTAAGTTAATATTGGGCTTAGGGTTATGAGGGAATATATAAGCACTCTTAACCTAATTGTGGAAGAAGCAGCACAAGAGAAAAACAAGAAAAAGAAAGGTTTTCGTAGGCAAGAGAAGAGAGAGAAAACAGACTTGTCGCAGTTTGTTGCAGAGCACGTTTGGACACTCAAATGACCTCCGATCTGGCTGATATTTTGTGGGTAGCTTCGTGACTCAGTGGTCTTCAGATTCAACGGTGAAGATTGTGTTTCAACGGTTGGTTTGAGAGAAATCTGGGTTTTAGCGTGGCTGTTCGTCACAGTTCTTCAGCAGATGCAGTCTTGAGTGTTTGGGAAATCCGACGGTGAGTTCTTCTCTGATTGAGCTGTAATTTTGCAGAAGTGTTGTTGACTCGTTTTCCTAGGATTTGTACGGTGGAGATCTGATTTGGTGGCCGAAATCCTAGTGAACCTAGAGTCGTTTGTGACTGCACGTTTATAAGCTCGTGTATTGCTCTCTTGTTGAGTTTCTTGTGTTGGAGATTGCTCTTTGGAGCTTTGGTCTCTGGATCTGTTCTTGTAGAACAGGGAGGACGTGGTTGTAACTCAAATACATTGGTGATAGTGAATTTTGAGTGGACTACGGTCCCGTGGTTTTACTTCTCACATCGAGAAGGTTTTCCACGTAAAAATTTGTCGTCCCATTTAATTTCAGTTTTTCATTTATTTTCTGTCATCACTTAGATATTTTTCTCACAGACTCACACAAGTGCGGGGAGAAATTTATTCTGCTGCGCCGTTGCGCTTCTGGTTTTTCCCAACAAAGTGGTATCAGAGCTTTGGGTTCGAGAGCTTTGGGTTCGAGAGCTTTGAATTTTTATAACTTTGTGTTATTGGTTTGCTTGTGTGAGCGATGGAAAATATGGGCAGAATGATAAGCTTGAATGGTGCTAATTATCATCTATGGAAAGGCAAGATGGAAGATTTGCTTTTTGTGAAGGAATTTCATCTTCCGGTTTTTCAGGAAATGAAACCTGATAATAAAACCGATGATGAGTGGACGTTGCTGCATCGCCAAGTGTGTGGTTCGATAAGGCAGTGGGTAGATGATAATGTGCTGCATCATATTGAAAATGAGATTAATGCTCGTTCTTTGTGGTTGAAGCTGGAGCAATTATATGCTCGGAAGACCGGGAACAATAAGATGTACATGATCAAGAAGTTGATTGAGCTGAGGTATGAGGAGGGAACTCCGATGACGGATCACTTGAATGCATTTCAGGGGTTGCTCAATAAACTTTCTGACATGGGAATCAAGTTTGAGGATGAGATTCACGGTTTGTGGCTTCTTGGTACATTACCAGATTCTTGGGAAGTATTTAGGATGTCTCTTTGTAACTCCGCGTCGGATGGTGTTATTTCGATGGACTTAGTGAAGAACAGTGTCTTGAATGAGGAAACAAGAAGGCAATCAAATGCTAGTTCCTCGCGTTCTGATGTTTTGGTTTCTGAGTCAAGGGGGAGGAATACATTTAGAGAGCCCAAGAAGGATAAGAACAGGAGCAGGAGCAAGTCTAACAGATTTGCGAATATAAAGTGCCATTATTGTCATAAGAAAGGGCACACGAAGAAATATTGCTGGAAGTTGAAAAAGGACAACAAGCAGCAAGGAAATGGTGAAGATCGGGTGACAATCACTGACGATCAGTTTCTAATTCTTCATGAGAGTGATGCCATTAATGTTGCATGCCAAGACACCAGTTGGGTGGTTGATAGTGGAGCTACTACTCATGCTACATCACAACGGGATTTGTTCACTACCTATACTTCAGGTAGTTATGGTTCTGTGAAGATGGGTAATGATGGTTTGGCTCAGGTTGTTGGTATTGGTGATATTTGCTTGGAGACTAGTATTGGTACTAGACTTGTGCTTAAGGGAGTTAAGCATGTCCCAGATATTCGGTTGAACTTGATTTCTACAGGAAGACTTGATGAGGAGGGTTTCTATAGTTTATTCGGTGGTGGTAAATGGAAACTTTCACGGGGTTCTATGATTGTGGCTCGAGGTGACAAGTCTTCATCTTTCTATTGGATGCAGGCTAAAGCCTCCAAAGACATTGTTAATGCATTGGAGAATGATGATGCCATGGAGTTATGGCATAAGAGACTTGATAGTGAACTTTTTACGGTTCGCACAATTAACCCATTGTGCACAATACCACAATCTAATGGTATGTCATTGTAGCACTTAGGGATCGAATCCACAAGGAGGCACGAGAACAACACACAGAGAATACGAGACACTTCTTAATCTAAGCTAATCAAATAAAGGTTTTCTAATGATCCTAATCAATTTAAAGACAAGATAATAAATAACCAAGCATATAACAAAGGTAATTAAAAGACTAACAAGTTTTGAACTAAAACGTAACGAAAACGATTTAAACAAGAATAAGCAAACGAACTTCGGGTAATGGTAATCGACTTGGACATTCTCTAGCTAAACCATGATACTCAAACAATGCTAATCCTTAGGCCTTAGATCACTAATTTAGACTAATCCACTTCCATGAAAATAATCACTTCACTAATCACTTAATTGAGAACAAACTTCCATTTGCAATTAAATGATCAACAAGCATTAATCTCAAGTCTAAATAACCATTAAACACCCTAGACATCCATTTCCATAGGCTAGGAATGTAAAACACTTGCTAAGTTTGGTTGAGGAATTTCATCGAACACCTTCCGGGCATGAAATTCCTTAAGTTCTAAATCAACTTTGTCAAGGCTAATCTAGCATTAATCACACCTAACAAGTAAGGATTCTTCATAAACTAAGTCCTAAGCATCATGATTTAGCAAGAAAACATCTTAATCTACCATACCCAAAGTTCTAAAGAAACTACTCACAAACCATGATAATCTCAACAAATCCTATGTAGGAGGCGTTTAGATTCATGGTTAGATGATTAGAAATAGATAGATAGATGAAAAGAAACAAGAACTTTCATAAAAGCACTAAGAATCTCTTAAAATCTCCAAACTCTCTCTAAGAAGAGTGTTTTTACAAGTTAAAAATGAGATATATCCTCAAACAACAAGGTTTTTGGCCTAAATATCAAAGCAGGTCGTAGGTTGCAGCGGTCTACAGTTGCCCGATGCAGCTGGCCGCTGTGGATTTCCAGTTTTGCTCCGTTTGCAGGTCAGGCGGACATGCGCTTACTAAAGTTGTCTTATCTCTCTAACCCCAGATCTGAATGACTTGACACTGGTTCCATTAGAACGCTAACTCACATATCTACAACTTTCATGAAGTACTCTGAAGCTAAATCCGAATGGAAACTGTCTTTCCGAGTCGATCTTTGAAGCACTTCGGACGGACTCTGCATTTTGCTCAGGAGGGAACCACAGCGGTCTGGCTCTCCCCGCTGCATGACCGCTGTGAATCTCTGTGTTTTTGACGGGAGGATCCGCAGCGGTCACTATAGACCGCTGCCACACACCGCTGTGAGCTCCATGTAGCTCATTCGCGCGCCAGACGGACGTATGCTCAGTGAAATGGTGATAACTTCCGCAATACAGCTCAGAACTTGATGAAACAACGTCCGTTGGAAAGATGACTCAATTACCTACAAACTTTATCAAGTGTTCCAAAGCTTAATCTGAGCGCAAGAGCTTCTTCTGACCCAATCTTTAGAGCACATCGGATGGCTTCTGCATTTTTCTTGATTGTTTGGGTTTATTTTGCCCCATGATCTTGGTCCAAGCTCCAAAATGATTCCATAAGCTCCAAATGGTACCTAAAAGACTCCATAGCACACAAACATATGCAAAAACTAACCTAAGACTCATTAACTCTAAAATGGATGCAAACTAGACCAAAAACAATGAAATGAATGCACAAAGTCACAAAATGCTAACTAAAATGTATACTAAAATGGACTAAATTATGCAACTATCAAGACTCGGTCACATGAGTGAAAAAGGATTGTCTGTGTTGTCTAAGAAGGAGTTCATTCCAGGGATATCCGGTTTGCACTTACAGAAGTGTGCGCATTGTCTTGCGGGGAAACAACACAGAGTCTCTTTCAAATCTTCTGCACCATCTAGGAAATCTGAGATACTTGATCTGGTTCATTCAGATGTGTGTGGTCCAATGAAGACGAAATCTATTGGTGGTGCATCATATTTCGTGACATTCATTGATGATCATTCTAGGAAGCTATGGGTTTACACTATGAAGACTAAAGATCAAGTTTTGGGATATTTCAAGCATTTTGTGGCATTGGTTGAGAGACAGACGGGAAAGAAGTTGAAGTGTATCCGCAGTGATAATGGTGGTGAGTATTCTGGACCATTTGATGCTTATTGCAAGGAACATGGTATTAGGCATCAATTTACGCCGCCTAAGACTCCACAGTTGAATGGGTTAGCTGAGAGGATGAACAGGACGATTGTCGAGAGAATGAGATGTTTGATTTCACAATCAGGCTTGGCTATGACTTTCTGGGGTGAAGCTTTGAGCTCAGTTGTTCATGTGTTGAACTTGTCACCAAGTGCTCCATTGGAGGGTGATATCCCAGAGAGAGTTTGGACCGGTAAGGATGTTTCTTATGGTCATTTGAGGGTTTTTGGGTGCAAGGCATTTGTGCATATTCCCAAAGATGAAAGGTCGAAGCTTGAGATGAAGTCGCGACAATGTGTGTTCATTGGTTATGGTCATGATGAATTTGGATACAGATTATATGATCCCGTTGAGAAGAAGCTCATTAGAAGTAGAGATGTTGTGTTTATAGAAGATCAAACTATTAAGGACATTGACAAGTCCGGAAAACCATCTCAGGGTTTTGAGAGTTTGATTGATTCAGTGGTTGGTCCTTCTACATCGGTCCACGGTCAAGTCGAGGGTGAGGTTGATGTTGATACACCTGGTGCAGATGCTCCCGCACATGATGATGACGATATTGGTGGTCATGGTGACGATCATGATGGAACACCAAGTATCGAGAACCCACCTGTTGTTAGAAGATCTGAGAGATGTCTAAGACCGTCAACAAGGTATGATCCTAGTGAGTATGTGTTACTTACTGATGGGGGAGAACCTGAGAGCTTTGATGAAGCTTTGGAGGATGAACACAAGGATATGTGGCTGGATGCCATGGGAGACGAGATGGGTTCTTTTGATGAGAACGACACCTTTGATTTGGTGAAGTTGCCTAAGGGTAAAAAGGCATTGCTTAATAAGTGGGTGTATAGGATTAAGCATGAAGAAAATAGTTTGCAGCCTCGATACAAGGCTAGATTGGTTGTGAAAGGATTCAGCCAAAGGAAGGGAATTGATTATGATGAAATCTTTTCTCCTGTTGTGAAGATGTCATCCATTCGGGTTGTACTTGGATTGGCATCGAGTCTTGATCTAGAGGTTGAGCAAATGGATGTAAAGACGGCTTTCCTTCATGGTGATTTGGAGATAGAGATTTACATGGTACAACCGGAAGGCTTTGTGAAAAATGGCAAAGAGGATTTAGTTTGCCGCTTGAAGAAAAGCCTTTATGGATTAAAACAAGCACCAAGGCAGTGGTACAAGAAGTTTAAGTCTGTTATGGGGGAGCATGGTTATAAGGAGACTACTTCTGATCACTGTGTGTTTGTGCATGTGTTTGGTGATGATGATTTTATCATCTTGTTGTTGTATGTTGACGATATGTTGATTGTAGGCAGGAACTTGAGCAGAATTCAGGAGTTGAAGAAGCAGCTTAGCAAGTCCTTTGCCATGAAAGATTTGGGTCCAGCGAAACAGATTCTTGGTATAAGAATTGTCAGAGATAGGTGTGAGAGGTTGATTCACTTGTCTCAGGAGAAGTACATTGAAAAAGTGCTTCAAAGGTTTCACATGGACAAATCTAAAGTGGTAAGCACTCCTCTTGCTACACACTTTAGATTGAGCAGTCAACAGAGTCCGAGTACAGATTCAGAAAAGGAAGGTATGGCACGGGTTCCATATGCTTCTGCAGTTGGTAGCTTGATGTATGCTATGGTTTGTACAAGACCAGATTTAGCTCAGGCTGTTGGTACAGTGAGTCGTTTTCTTTCCAATCCTGGAAGAGAACATTGGAATGCTGTGAAGTGGATTTTGAGATATCTTCGAGGGACTTCTAGTTTGAAGCTTACTTTTGGAGGTGATAAGCCATTGCTTGTTAGTTATACTGATGCTGATATGGCTGGGGACATTGATTCCAGAAAGTCTACTTCAGGTTACTTGGTAACATTTGCAAGAGGAGCTGTTGCATGGCAATCAAGGTTGCAAAAGTGTGTTGCACTTTCTACCACTGAAGCTGAGTTTATAGCCGCAACGGAAGCTTGTAAAGAGTTGTTGTGGATGAAGCATTTTCTTGAGGAGATTGGTTTCAAGCAAGATAAGTATGTGCTGCTTTGTGATAGTCAGAGCGCCATTTGTCTCGGAAAGAACTCTACATTTCATTCGCGTTCGAAACACATCGATAGGAGGTATCATTGGATACGTGATGTGGTTGCTTCTAAAGAAGTGGAACTTGCGAAAGTTCATACGAATGATAATGGAGCTGATATGATGACGAAGTCATTGCCGAGAGGAAAGCTTGAAATTTGTCGAGAGATAGCCGGGATGGGTGTTTCCTCCACCTAGTCGGAGGGGGAGTTTGTTGGTGTTCCTCCTTGTGGGGAAACCAAATTGGGTTTGGTTAAACAAGAACCAAACTTGGGCCATTTATATTAATCCATTAAGTTAATATTGGGCTTAGGGTTATGAGGGAATATATAAGCACTCTTAACCTAATTGTGGAAGAAGCAGCACAAGAGAAAAACAAGAAAAAGAAAGGTTTTCGTAGGCAAGAGAAGAGAGAGAAAACAGACTTGTCGCAGTTTGTTGCAGAGCACGTTTGGACACTCAAATGACCTCCGATCTGGCTGATATTTTGTGGGTAGCTTCGTGACTCAGTGGTCTTCAGATTCAACGGTGAAGATTGTGTTTCAACGGTTGGTTTGAGAGAAATCTGGGTTTTAGCGTGGCTGTTCGTCACAGTTCTTCAGCAGGTGCAGTTTTGAGTGTTTGGGAAATCCGACGGTGAGTTCTTCTCTGATTGAGCTGAAATTTTGCAGAAGTGTTGTTGACTCATTTTCCTAGGATTTGTACGGTGGAGATCTGATTTGGTGGCCGAAATCCTAGTGAACCTAGAGTCGTTTGTGACTGCACGTTTATAAGCTCGTGTATTGCTCTCTTGTTGAGTTTCTTGTGTTGGAGATTGCTCTTTGGAGCTTTGGTCTCTGGATCTGTTCTTGTAGAACAGGGAGGACGTGGTTGTAACTCAAATACATTGGTGATAGTGAATTTTGAGTGGACTACGGTCCCGTGGTTTTACTTCTCACATCGAGAAGGTTTTCCACGTAAAAATTTGTCGACCCATTTAATTTCAGTTTTTCATTTATTTTCTGTCATCACTTAGATATTTTTCTCACAGACTCACACAAGTGCGGGGAGAAATTTATTCTGCTGCGCCGTTGCGCTTCTGGTTTTTCCCAACATATATATATATATATATATATATATATATATATATATATATATATATATATTCTTAAGTAAATCTCTTTCTCATTATAGGCTTATAAATTATATTTACTGGATTATAGGCTTTCAAATTATATTTATTGGATTGAACAGTTTGTGACCTTGGCTTGCGTTTATCTAATGAGTTAGAGGAATTGATTAGGTCTTAATCTTTTGTATCTTAAGGAGGATTAAGATAAACGAGCAAATTAAGGATTGGAAAGAGGATAATCACCCCCCCTAGGCCCGGCTCCCGGCCCAGAAGCTAGGCAGGTTAGACCATGGTCTTGCACCATCTTTTTTTTAGTTTTTGATGACCACAAAATTAGTTTTAAGTTAATAAATTATAAGGTTTAATTTTTAAATTTGAAACCCATTTTTTATAAGACCACCAAAAAAAATATTTATACTTATCATTTTTTATATCAAGTTATTTTATTTCATTTTTTTCAATGATTTTCAAATTAAATTGGAATTATACCTTAAAACTTTTATATTTTACATTTTACAAAGAGCCACATTTTTTTTCTTGTTTCGGATCACCATTTTTGTTAGGCCGGCCTGTTATACATTTTTTTGCTTATCTTAGAATTTAGCTTTTGTTACATTAAGCTATATCTCTTTTAATATTTCTTAATCTCTTAGCTCTCCTGGGGAAGACGAAAAGAAGGAGGAAGAGGCAAGGAATAGGAACATAATACAACAAATGGGTTAAATAGATACATTCACTAAATCTAGTATTTTGACTTAGTCATCTACATTACTTAATTAATTGAAGTTAGTTCCGCCGAAGGTTTACACCAGTTTCCTATCACCAAGAAATCATGATATAGTATTAATTTTTTGTTTGAAGAAATGAATACTAGATTGTTGTTTTTCCAATGTTAACCTGGATTTACAAATGTTTATAAACAGGAAACATGATGCTAGTCTAAAATCTAAATCATATGATGTCAGAAATTTCAGAGACCCAAGCTTATATAAGTGCCTTTCAAGCTAAGCCTAAGCTAAATATGTAACATGTATAATTTTGCATTCAATTCCAACAAAAAAAAAAAACATGTAACATGATAAATTTATGTTTTCTTATACTACGAGGGGAAAAAAGGGAATACAAAACCTCATACTTTTATTTTATGTATGTATACGAATGCATGATGCATCATGCATGTATGAAGATTAGATTACATTGACATCTTTTTATAGATGTTGACTTAATTTGTTTTTTAAATCTTATTATATATATGATCAAGAGAACGATTGCCAAAACCAACCAATCTTCAATCTTAAGCATCCATTATATATATATATATATATATATAATAATTAATTGAAATAATTTTAAGAACCGGTATTGCTTTAGAAAACCTAATTAAATTAGAGCGGACCAAATAGACAATTAATTAATAAACCATTTTAAGTGTGTTTAGCTTCTTCATTCTCATCTAATCTCTCCTTCTAGTCTCTACCATGGCTTCTTCTTCCGCCGCCACGAATCTCCTCATCAACGCGTTCTCCTTCTAAGGTAAGAAGCTTCCGCTCCATCAGTTTTTGACTTTATGATATAATTTATTCGCATTAACAAGGTTTATCAACACCATTAGAGTCGTCTTCGCTAATATATAGTATAATCCTAGCTAGTTAACTTCGTTTTTAATACAAACTTGTTTATTCCATCATGAAAATATAAAAATGTATATTTTACAATCGTATCTTCTCTTCTTTTTTTTTTCCTTCAATCAATCAACAATCTTACTGATGCCAAATACCAATCTTAACAGCTATAATTGAACTCTCCTTTAATCAAATTTGAGATTGTGACTGCTCCATTATGTCTTGAATGAGCATTGTGATATTAGAATGTGAAGATCCTCCTTCTTCCAAAGCCTTATTTGCCAAGCCACTAAGTTCTTTCACTCTTCTTCTTCTGTCTTGTGCTTCTTCACTATCACCCATCAGCTCACCCACAGCTTTTGTCACACTATCTCTACTCACCATCACTCCTATCTCGTCATCTTCTTTCTCATATAACGTCGATTTCTCTACTCCTATCTTTAATCCTGCTTTAAATATCTTCACAACCAACTTCTCATTGTAGAATTGTTCAGCAAACAAAGGCCATGTCAATAATGGAACTCCTGCAGTAATTCCTTCTAGAGTCGAGTTCCATCCACAGTGAGTCAAAAACCCTCCAATGGATGCGTGTGAGAGGATGAACACTTGTGGTGCCCAACCTTTGATTACAAGTCCTCTATCTTTGATCCTCTCCTCGAACCCGCTTTCTTGAATCCACTTTGCTAGCTCCCCATATTTTCCCCATTCTCTTATAACCCAAATGAAAGGCTTATTAGATTCTTCAAGGCCTAGCCCTAGCTCCTTGAGCTGAGCCAAAGGGAGATTACATAGACTACCAAGGCAAACGTAGAGCACCGAACTGATTTCTTGAGAGTCAAGCCATTGAAGGCATTGGTCTTGACCAATGGAAGCCTTGTCTCCTCTCTGAGCTTTGTCTAACCCTAACTTATTACATAAGGCAACAGGTCCTACGCACCAGACTTTACCCCTTCTTGATTTCCTATATTCTCTTGCATAATCAATCTCTAACTCTTCGAAACTGTTCACAATAACACCATAAGAGTCATTATCAGCTGCAATAATCTTGTCTATAGTCTCTTTCATATCTCCTTCAACAGGCTGCAGCACAGAGACTTGAGATTTAGTGAACTCAAGTCTATCAGGCAAGCCGGCCAAATCGAAATAGTCGTCGTTAGATTCCATAACTTTCAAGATCCCGCTTTCTCGAACCACATGTATGCAAATAAGGCTGAAACAAGAGAAGCCATGGAAGATAAGCTTGGGGATCTTGAACTTCTTGGCAAGTCTTGAAGTGAAAGGAAGGCTCATGTCTCCGACGATGCAGCTCGGTCGTGGCTTAACCATCTTCTCCATAGCTTTCTCCACTTGCTCCTCAAGCGTGTTGGCCGCGTTAAAGAACTTCACCATCTCGGCCATGGAAGCCAACATGTCTACACTCTCGCACCCTTCAGGCAAACCCGCTTGTTGAAAGGGAAACTTAACCTCAACGATGTTGATGGTCGAAGAGGTAGAGGAAGAAGAGAGTGAGGTCTTGATTTTGGCTACGTTTTGAGTACTTGTGATGATGGAGACGGTCACGCCTTGACGCTGGGACAAGAGCATGGAGATGTCGACCAATGGGATCATATGGCCTTGAGCCATATAGGGGATTATGACGAAGTGAAGGGGATCATGAGAACACATTGTGTTTGATCTTACACTCTTAGAAAAGAAAAATAAAATAAAAACAAGTGATCTTTGAGATTGAAAATCAGTTACTCTTTAGTCTTTACAAACGATATATGTAAATATATATATATATATATATATATATATATATATATATATATATATATATATATATATATAACGACGATAGAGTTTAGATCACAATTTGGTTTGACCCGGCTAAAGAGCCTACGTAAGAATATTAAATTTTATTTTTACAAGAAAACTTTGAATTGAGTTTTGATTCTAGAAAGTCGTTTCAACCTACTCTAACCAAGTGGTGCTGGGGTGGTTCCTGCTTGTGAGGTGCTGGGGTGGTTCCTGCTTGTGAGGAGAGGATCATCTTGTTGGTCCAGGTCAGGGATCGATTCTCCCCAAACGCAGCTTTCACTCAATTTTCTCATTTGGCCAGGAGCCACAACCTACATAAAGCGGGGTATATGAAATCTCTAAAGCACCGAAAAAAACCTACTACACAAAAGATATCCAACAAAATAATACTCTCTCTCATTTTAAGCTTCACTTTAAATGATGTTTTATATTTTTAATGTAAAATATAATTTTATATATTTTGTGTTTATATAGTTTGTATAGTTTTTGGTTGAATTATATTTTAAGTAGATAATAAATAATGTTTTTTTTTTGTAAAACAATATATACTTAATTTTGTGGTAATATAATGTCTTGTAATACTTCGTTTTTCCGCCAAAAACATAAAATTTCGTTTTTCCGCCAAAAACATAAAATTCCGTTTTCCCGCCAAAAACGTAAAATCCCGTTTTCCCGCCAAAAACGTAAAATCCCGTTTTCCCGCCAAAAACGTAAAATTCCGTTTTTCCGCCAAAAATATAAAATTCCGTTTTCCCGCCAAAGAAGTAAAATTCGGTTTTCCCGCCAAAAACGTAAAATTCGGTTTTCTCGCCAAAGAGTGAAATTATGTTTCCCGCCAAATACGTTAAATTTTGTTTTCTTGCCAAAACATAAAATTTCGTTTTCCTGCCAAATATGTAAAATCTCATATTTCCGTCAGCAACGTAAAATCATGTTTTCCGTCAAAAAGTTAAAATCCCATTTTCCCGCCAAAAAAGTTAAAATAATGTTTTCCCGCCAAAACGTAAAATCTCGTTTTCCCGCCAAAAACGTGAAATTCTGTTTTCTCGCCAAATACGTAAAATCTCGTTTTCCCGCCAAAAACGTAAAATCATGTTTTCCAGCCAAAAACGTAAAATTCCGTTTTCCCGCCAAAAACGTAAAATCCTGTTTTCCGTCAAAAAGGTGAAATCTCATTTTCCCGCCAAAAAGTTAAAATCTTGTTTCCCGCCAAAAATGTAAAAATATATTTTGTTTTACTTTTTAAAATAATAACTTGAATGATGCAAAGATGAAAATGACATTAATTAAATAAATGTAATTTTTTTGTTCTAATTATAAAGAAAAAAGACTAATTTTACCCAAAAGAAAAAAAATAATAATACAGTTTACAGGGCTAATGCAGGGTTTAGGACCCTGTTTAAAAAAAAAAAAAAATTAGTTGTGTGGTTCGTGTCTTACTCTTATTATAAAGGCTGTTTCTTAAGTAAAAAAAATATGGCAACTTCAAAAAGGTCTCTAAAGGGTTTAACCCTATATTACAAATTTTATAGGACTTAAAAAAGGTTAGGGTTCATTTAGGATTGGGTTTTAAATAAGCAGGGCTGGATTGGGTTTAAAAACCCTTATTAACATCCATACATGTGGCCATGTGGGAAGCATGACTGAAGCATCGTCAAATAAGTCAAAAGGACAATAGTTATTTGTAAGAGGTTGGGGGTCAAATAAGGTCTGCTGAATTGATTAGTATTATCACAATCAATCATCGTTAACTTTATTTTACATGATATAAAATTTAGATATCTCTGTTGAAATCTTTGTCTTTGTTAAATTTATTTGGGCAAAACCAATGTCATAGTTGATTTTTTACTAAACTAACTTCTTTTCCTCACCTATAATAGGATTGAAGTCGCAATAACATCTTACAATATAAAACAAAAAACAAAACAAATGATCTTTACGATTGAAAATAAGGCCACTCTTTGCAAATGATATATAGCTAGTACTTAGTAGCTACGTTAGAGTTTATATCAGAAAAATTTTGTTGACCAATGACCATTCTAAAGAGCGACGTAAGGATATTACATTTTACTTTTCTTAGAGAAAGATTTCACTTTTGATTCTTGCTAGTTGTCCCCACCCAAACACAAAATGAGTGTAGTCTATAACGCAAAGATCTCATTTAGTTTACAAATGTATGAAAGTCTTTATATAGTACAACAAAGTCTTTATATGAAAGTTTCTCATATGGTAACGGACTAATAACAAAAGAAAATCGATTCAAGAACACAAAAGAGAGTAAGAGACTATGTACATTCGCTATCTCAACCAATCTTCTCTGCTAAGCGTAGCCGACTATGCTTTTGATTCATGAATCCAAGATTCCTGCTACCTAGAGCTTTTTGAGGACCTTAACCATCAAAATCCTTTCCTAAGGCAGCAAAAAGGAAATTGAGATTCATATAAAAACTTTACATTCAAGCTTATCTTTGGTCGACTCCAACTCTTATGATCCTCTTGTATCTGTTGGTTAATAAAGCTCTATAAGATTGTGAGAAACAAAAGAAGTAATTTTATTGGTTTAGTTGCAAGTGTTTGAGACTTGATAGTATAATACACCGCACCGGCCAGGGATGTACGAGCCATTAACCCAAACCTTGAGGTTATAAAAACAAATCGCATATGTACCTTCAACATCACAAATTAATAAAAAAGAAGAGAAACAATAACACTAAAGATACACAAGCTAGATGGTGACTCTATCAGACATCTTCATAAACTACAACCCTTATGACACAGAGCTACAAAGGTTGTGGCTTATTTACTTACAAAGACCCGGAATTATTAGGTTTTCTATACAATGCTGATTTGGTTAACTTCAGAAGCAACCCAAATTCTAATGAGTAATGACTATGGTCCTCTGGTGATCTTGCTAACCAACGTTCCAAACACCTGAATAGCCGGTTCCATAACTTAATTTACAGGATTGTGTCTCCAGATAGTGATCCCCTTGGTGTGAACAATTTGTTCACAACTTCAAAATCCCTTCTGCATTCCACTAGTAGATTGCTCAATTCACAAACCAAATCATCACATCACCCCATAAGCCTCTTCTTGCCTACATCTTTAAACCAAATAGAAGAAACATAGTTTAGAAACAACCATGACTACAATAACCAACCATATAGAGCTGTTGTTTTTTTCCTCAGAGGATGATACCTGAATTCTCACCAGTGGAAATCATTTGTTTCTCGAGTTCCTTGACTGCATCGAATATCCCATGAGCAGCATAGGTTTTGATCATAGTGGCAAAAGTGATTTTATCAGGCTTACATTTTCTCTCTTCCATTTGTATGTACAATTCCTTCATCGTGGCCAGATCACCAGCCTGACCGTATGCATTGATTATGCAATTGAAGAAGGGCGTATCCAGTACCACATCTGAATTCACAATTTGCCTCAAAACCGAATCTATTTTAACCACAAGACCAGCTTTGCTGTACGCGTTAACAAGCGAGCAATAAGTGATAGAGTTGGGTTTCACTCCTTGATATTTCATTTTCCTGAATATATCATCCATTTTCTCGATTCTTCCTGCTTTTCCATACGTCTCAATCACTATATTGTAAGTGACAGTGGTCAGGGAGAAGAACCTTTTCTCCATGAAATCCATAACAGAGCTCATCTTCTTAAACATTCCAGCTTTACCAAATGATAGGATCAGTATGTTAAATGTAGTGATGTCTGGCTGAACTCCCATCAGCTGAAACCGATTATACCAGCTCTCCATCTTCCTCGTGTTGCCACCATTTCCATATGACCCAATGATCGAGTTAAACGTGAAAACATCTGGAAGAGAATCTCCATCCTCGATCATATCAGCCAGAACATTTTCCATCTCCTCAAACATGCCAGCTTTTCCGTACCCATCAATAATAGTATTGTAAGTAACTGTGCTGCATCCAATTCCAAGATACGACATCTCAAGAAGGATGCGTTTGACCAGATCAAACCGACCAAGTTTGCAGCAACAACTGATGAGAACAGTAAAGGTGAAGACATCTGGCTTGCAATCACTAACCGATTTCATATATTCAAGCGTGGCAAAGGCCTTGTCTAAAAGTCCGCTTTTGCCATAAACAGCTATAAGAGATGTATACACATCAATGGTGGGTTTCAATCCTTCAGACAGCATGACTTGGAAAAGTAAGCTGGCCTGCTCAGGCTGCTTGCAGTTCCCAAGCACTTTAAACAGCTTTGTGTATGTTTTGCATCTTGGCTCATACCAATGCTGCTTCCTAAGAAGATTGAAAATCTATAAAAGCAGAGAAACGGGAAAATCAATCCTAACGAATCATATGCATAAAGATGTAGAAAAGCGATGTACCTTGAGCGCAGACTGCCATCGATTCTCGCTGATAGCCTCATCAAGTGCTTCAAGAACAGCTTTTGGCCACAAAGTGTTGTACTTTTCGGAGTTGGCTTTCCTCTCGATGCCCTTAACAGCAGCGTCAGTTCTCAGAATCCGAGACAATTCTTTCTTGGGATCTACTCGGTGACTTGTTGGGATCAGGCCAGAGCTCAATTTCCCGGTACGCTCGTTGGGGATTTTTGTCGAACAAGTCGTGGGCATCATCGAAACATGCCGAAAATAAACAGGGGATGATATATGTTGCTGAACCTTGCTGCAAGCGGAAGAAGTCCCTTGAACAGGTTGTTGTATCAATGCCATCGACGAAGAATGCGAGAGAGAGAGAGATAAGGGAGGGAAGAAGAGACTGCAAAGTTCCTCATTTATTTTTTTTATTCTTCGGTTTGTTTCTGATTGTGATGTGGTTTTGGTTTTGGTTTTGGTTTTGGTTTTGATTGGGATTGGGATTCCGGTTTATTATTAGAAAACGAGAAAACAGTGCATGCAAGAAAAAGTTATCCGCATCACCTAAAAAAGGAGACGTGGAGGTTAATTGTTGGTTACGTGGACAAATCTCCATTGCTCTTCTCTACCAAACTCTTTCGTGAACAAAAAGGTCAGAGATACCGTCCACCGGCCAATAGCAGATTATAAAAGGATGACTCATCAATGTGGAGAAATTAAACCTAGTTGTTGATGGTCGGGTGGTTCCCTTTCTGTGGTGAGTGTCGGTTCTGTTGATTTAAGTCAGAGATCGATTCCCCGCGGGAACTAAATTATCAGGATAAGTACATGGTCAAGTGGGGCATTATAAATGGGCTGTGTCACTCCGGGAGATGAGTCTGGAACTTTGGACTTGCGATTACTCAAATAGGCATCAAAAAAAAAAAAAAAAAAAAAAAAGTGGATAAATTACGTCAACTACGAAAACCTTAATTTTATAATAGTATCGCTAAAGTGTAACACGAGCACGACACAAAGCTGATCGAACGGTCTTCTTCTTCTTCTTCTTCTTCTTCTTCCTGAGTTTGGTTTTCTTTTCTAAGCGCAAGAGAGAGAGACAGAGAGATATGGAGATGGAATTTAAGGAGTTAAAGGAAGCAATAGATCAAGCAGAGCTCGTCGATGCTCACGCGCACAACATTGTTGCTCTCGACTCTTCTTTTCCGTTCATCGGAACTTTTACGGAGGCCACCGGAGACGCTTTATCCTTCGCTCCTCATTCTCTCTCCTTCAAGGTACCACGATACGGCGGATCTAGACATTTATTTAGTAATTAATACTAAAATTAAAAGCATTTAAACTTTTAAAAAAAAAAAAAATATTGAGGGGCAGCTAAAGACATTTTTTGTCGTGTCTGTTTACTTTTATAAACCAAACTCCATCCGGCTTGATTAGCTCTCTAAACGCCCTCGTTTTATGTATTCTTTAAGTAGTCTCGAATTAATTGTTCAGTTAAATGGGCTTACTACATTACTTGGAATGATCAAAATATTATGAATTTGTCCTTGATCATGAATATTATGTTTGATTTATGGGTAAGAATGTTTTGATCTATATAAACAGAGGAATTTGAGGGATATTGCTCAGCTTTATGGCACTGAAGTATCTTTGGAATCGATTGAGAAACATCGTCAAACCTCGGGTTTGCATTCTTTCACTTCCAAGTGTTTCAAAGAATCTGGAATCTCTGCTCTGCTCATTGATGATGGATTCAAGCTGGACAAGAAGCTTGACATTCAATGGCACAGAAACTTCGTTCCATTTGTTGGTCGAGTGTTACGAATCGAAACTCTTGCCGAGCAAATCCTTGACGATCATGACGCTTCTTCTTGGAATTTGGATTCTTTCACCAAAGCCTTTGTTGAAAGATTAGATTCATATCCTTTTTATCTGGTTTTTGTGTGGTTTTTAAATACACTCGTAATGTCGGTTTACCTTGACTTTGGATGGTCACGCTTGTTCCAGAGATTGTTGCTTTAAAAACCATTGCTGCTTATCGTAGCGGTTTGGATATTGATCCTCATGTGAGTAAAGAAGTTTCTGAGAATGGCCTTGCCCAAGTCTTGCAAGGTAAGACGGATATGGCTAGTTTGGTCCAGTAATATGTCTATACTCATCAATATGTGAAATAGCATTTCTCTGATCACATTTACCCTCTTCTTGCTGCAGCTGGAAAGCCTGTCCGTATTGGAAACAAAGGCTTGATTGATTACATTCTTACTCTTAGTTTGGAGGTCGCTGAACGTAGCGACTTGCCCTTGCAGATTCACACAGGGTATGCAAGATTTGTTCAACTTTGTGAGGGTCTTTGCTGTTTTTGTGTATTGATGTTACTAGAGTTTGGTTTTGCATTAAACTAACCTGAATCTTAGCAGGGTATATAAGTCATAAGTGTACAAACTCACTGTACATAGAATGAAAATCTCTTTCTTTTTTTTTTTGAATCAGTTTTGGTGACAGGGATTTGGATTTGCGGTTGTCCAATCCCCTTCACCTTAGAACCCTTCTTGAAGACAAAAGATTTGCAAAGTGTCGTATAGTTCTTCTTCATGCGTCTTATCCATTCTCAAAAGAAGCATCACATCTGTCTTCAGTTTATCCTCAGGTTTTCATCACGCCATTTCAGTAATCTGTAATATCATGCGAGTTAGTTTGTTAGTTCTTGCTCAATATATTTGTTCTTTAAAGGTTTACCTTGATTTCGGGTTGGCGGTTCCAAAGCTTAGCGTCCATGGTATGGTGTCTTCGGTTAAGGAGCTCCTTGACTTAGCCCCGACAAAGAAGGTAAAACTAAATACAGCAAGTTAACATAAACAACAATGGTATAAATTCTTTTACTTGCATTATCATTGTTGTAGTAGTCACATGAAATGCTAACCATAAGAGATTTTGCAGGTGATGTTCAGTACTGATGGATATGCATCTCCTGAGACCTACTATCTAGGTTAGTTCAAGTTTCTACCTCTTTTGTTCAAGACTGAATTGAGGGGATTTCAAATTTCAAAGAGTTAAGGAGGTTATCTGTTTTTTCCAGGTGCAAAGAAAGCGCGTGAGGTTATCTTCTTAGTTCTGCGTGATGCATGTGCTAGTGGTGACCTCTCACTCATGGAAGCCATTGATGCAGCTAAAGACATTTTTTCACGAAATTCGATTGGTTTTTATAAGCTTGATATTGACACAAATCTTACTATTCCACAAAGTAGAGTATCTCCCAAGTCACAGGTGGAGGAGCCTGATGTCCAAGAAGATAGTAGTTCTTTTGTACGCATTATTTGGGTTGATACATCTGGACAACAAAGATGCCGTGTGAGTGTTTTTTTAATTCCTCTGAGGAAACCTCTGTTTCTCTCGGTGAACTTCTTTTTCCTTTAAAACCACAGAAACTTGACAAGAACTCTGTTTATTGTATTGTTTCAGGCTGTTCACGCGCAGCGTTTTAACGGAAGTGTGAAGAAGAACGGAGTCGGTCTGACTTTTGCATCGATGGGGATGCCTTCATTTACTGATGGACCAGCAGAAGAGTCTAAGTTGACCGGTGTGGGTGAGATTAGACTGGTTCCAGATCTATCAACCAAGCAGACAATACCGTGGTACTTTACTCGTGTTCCTTCTCTTTGCAGTTAACTTTTTCCTTTTTCTTTATTACATTGATAATATCATATTTACCGTTAGGACAAAGCAAGAGAGCCTGGTTTTAGCTGACATGCTCCTGAAGCCTGGTGAAGCATGGGAATATTGTCCAAGAGAGACCTTAAGAAGGGTTACAAAAGTTCTCAAAAATGAATTTGACTTGGTAAAATATACTCCATATATTCATTCTATGGAAACTTTTTATTGGCTTAAACTCAAAGTTTCCTTGGCCTTTTAGGTAATGAACGCTGGTTTTGAGAATGAGTTTTATCTCCTCAAGAATGTTGTGCGGTATGCGACTATATGTTTCTCGAATCTTGTTTTTTTTTTGTTAAATCCAATCATTTTCATAGTCTTTAACACTTGTCCTGCCCAAATATTTTGAAGGGAAGGGAAAGAAGAGTATGTGCCTTTTGACTTTGGTCCTTACTGTTCCACATCCTCATACGATGCTGCATCTCCGATTTTCCATGATATTGTACCAGCGCTTGAGTCCTTGAACATCAAAGTTGAACAGGTTAAATTAAACAACATAAAATAATTTTATAAGCCATATATCACAACTACATCATGTTTCTTGACATATTATATACATTTCTTTTATAGTTTCATGCTGAATCCGGGAAAGGTCAGTTTGAAGTATCTCTGGGGCACACCGTTTCATCTCATGCTGCCGATAATTTGGTTTACACACGTGAAGTTATAAGAGCGGTTGCAAGGAAACATGGATTGCTCGCGACCTTTGTTCCAAAGTATGTCAGATTCTTTTCCCGCCGTTATATGCTTCAAATTATTGTGGATTTTTTTTTAAAATGTATTTGTGTGTGTGTGTGTTTTTCAGGTATGATTTATGTGACATTGGTTCTGGATCACATGTGCATCTAAGTCTTTGGAAAAACGGTGAAAATGTCTTCCCAGCATCTGATAAATCCTCTGCTCATGGGATGTCTTCCATTGGAGAAGAGTTCATGGCCGGAGTTCTATTTCACCTCCCTTCAATCTTAGCAGTTATAGCTCCACTTCCAAACAGGTAACTAAAACCGCATCGTTTTCGAGTAATATTCTCGAGAGATTGTTACTACATTTTTTTACTAAATTTTCAGCTATGACCGAATCCAACCTAATACATGGAGTGGAGCATTCCAATGCTGGGGTAAAGAAAACCGAGAGGCGGCTATAAGAACGGCTTCTCCACCAGGAGCTCCTGATGGTTTAGTTACTAACTTTGAGATAAAATCTTGTGATGGCTCTGCAAATCCTCACTTTAGTTTGGCCATTATAGTGGCTGCCGGAATTGATGGTCTCCGGCGACACCTCCAACTTCCTGATCCAATAGGTAACTTTCTGCTATTCATTCTCATATATAAGTATGTACTTCTGATTATGTTTTTTTCTCATTTATGTTATGAAATGCATCTGATATTTCTTTTGCATTTTCCTTTGATGAAAACATCAGATACAAATCCAGCCGATGTGGCTGCTTCACTGAAGAGACTTCCTGAATCGCTCTCAGAATCTATTGAAGCTCTGGAGAAAGACGAAGTTCTCCACGAGTTGCTCGGACAAAAGCTTTTGGTTGCTATAACAGGAGTCCGTAAGGTACTCTATTGTCTTTTGGTTCCAACAATAGATTCACAAAGGTAACGAGTATAAAAGCTCTAATTAATAGTTGTTGTTTTTTTCCTACTATTTTTCACAGTCTGAGGTCGAGTATTATTCGAAGAACCCGGATGCATGGAAGCAACTCATTCACCGATACTGATCCTTGACTCTCTTGAGCCCTGAGATGGTGGTTGTTCGATCAATTCGTTGTTGAGTTTATTAGATTAATGGACAATAATGGACCAATGGAACTACCTTTCTATCGTTGGAACCACTTTTTTACGGATTGAAAATGTATCGAGGTTTTTAAAAGCTATAAGAATTGATGGGTCGTATTTGCAAATACCTGAATGTTTGTTGTAGAGTTGAACTGAGGTTACTACAATATTTCTTTCTTGAACGGAGTTAGATGCAAACGTGACATAAAGATTGGATTAGGAAAAAAAAAACCAAAAAGTTTCATATTTCGAGACGCATGCTGGAGTTTTTCTTACTTTTTCGTCCCATGCTTTCAAAAGCCTCACGTTATGGTCCTATATTAGTATTTAATAGTTTTCCGGTATCTATTAAGTTTTTTTTTTGTTTTTTTTTAACTATCTATTAAGTTTCTTTTTTTTTTTTTGATGACCGCATCTATCTATTACTTTGTTCAGATTTCAGAACTTCTCTAATGAGTTTTTTTTTTATCAACAGGACTTAATCATTTTTCCCCCCTTTAGTTTTGTAAAAATAGAAAAAAAAAATATATAAATATTTTAATTTATACCCTCGAAAATCTCAGCAAAAGTCAAGAAATTCTTGAAAAAAAAAAAAAAAAATATATATATATATATATATATGAAAAATAAGATTCGTATGTTTCGCTTATTATGCTCAAACAAGTGGACGAACTAAATCTATCTTCATGTGAGCTGAATCTGACTGGGGACGAGAACTTATAAATAAGTCCAAATTTTTTTTCTTCCAAACTTCATGATTCATTCACACTAGACAAATTAATTGTGCGTAGCTTTTCATGCTTCTCTTTGCAAACTGATCAGCTAAAAATATTTTTTTTTGTAAAAACTATAACTTAAAAGACCATGAAATATCAGAAAGAAAATAAGCCAGTGTAAAATCTAACTTTTAACGCCCAAAAATGCAAGGTTCTTGGAAACGATCTTGTTGTCGCATGACGCATGTACGTTATGGTAGCTACTAGCTAATGGATGTTTTGTTTACGAAATGTAATTATATATGTATGGATCCGATTTGGCCTACTCAACACTTCCATCTGCTTTTAACTCGGTTTTAAAAATTCGGTTGCAGCCAACATTGGTTTATAATAATACATAATCAAATATTTGTTCCACAATTTAAAGCTTTTAATTATTTTTAGTTCATAACCAAAAATGCAAGGTTCTTGGAAACGAGCTTGTTGTCGTATGTACGTTATGGTAGCTACTAGCTACTGGATGTTTTGTTTGCGAAATGTAGTGTTGAGTAGGCCAAATCGAAATGTAATTATATATAGAGAAATAACCTAAAATAGCACAAATTTTATTTTTTGTTCCAAAACTAGATCCTAAATTTAAAATTCTAAAAATAGCACAAATAATTATGTAAAAAATACTTGTTTACCCAAAATAAGTTTAAAATAAAATTAAACATTATGTTTGGATTTACTATTTCTAATTTAGGGTTTAGTTTTTTCCCATTAGAAAATGATTTTATGTCATTTTAATACAAAATTTGTGCTATTATTGTCATTTTCAACTAGTGATGCTAAGTTTAAAACAAAAATTAAAAATTGTGATATTTTGGTCAATTTTCAACGAGCTATTAATTTGTATTCTTCTAATTGTTATTTTCCATTTTTATTTTTCTCTATTCATCATGATTACTTCTTATTCTTCCATGCATTCGACACAATGTAAACAAGGATTCGAAAAGAAAAACCTCTATAAGTTCAAACGCAGGACTCTAAGTCAAATGGGTGGGATCGAAGAGGAATCTAAGGGATTGACCATAATTTTTTTTTTTTTTTAATTTTGGATCTTAATCCAATTAAAAGGAAAATACGATGAGAAAAGGAGACCAATAACGTGAAAGGCCTTACGGTAGAAATCACATAGATGGCCCCATGAGGCTTTTGACAAGAGCCAATAAGGGAAAATACTGACAAAATGATGTTATAAGTGGGCCCCATTGTATGATACAAAGATTCGAATAATTAATAATATGAGGTAAGAGTTTTGACTATTTCCACGTATAAGTTCTCCTCTGAGACCGAGAGGCGAGAGAGATATCTTCTGTTGCAGGTCTTATATGAGTTTTTATGTTTTATAGTTGAAAAAGGCCTAGTTAGACAAGATAAATATAGCAAGGAAATCGAGTTACAAGAATGCTAGTTAACAATACAGTATTTTTGTTGGTTTTCGAGGTAATACGTAATTTATCAAAATTAAGTTTTATTGTATTTTAGTTAGTTTTCGATTTGCTTAGATCATGTTCGTATAAATGGTTCCTGAAATCGATAGTATAAAGAAATTGTTTTTAATGTAGCATATATTCATGAGGAAGTTCATGAACACTCATTCTTATTTCGTTGAATTTAATTTATTCCATTTTTTCTATTTAATTGGTTACAAATGAAGAAGTGTGGATGTATTTATAGCTTCCAAGACTATAAATATCGGGAGATTATCATTCTAATCTCTAGAACTTCTACAATAATATATACACTGTTAAATTACAATTATCTAAATTTTTCTATACTAAAATATATGTTCCTTTTTTTGTCATCAGTTACAATTTATTATCCTACTTTATTACAAATATATGATAAGTGAATTTAACTCTCTGCAATAATTAGAAATACGATAAACAGTTTTACGGATGATTCTAAAATGGATAATTATAAATGTATCTCAAATATCCACGATAGATAGTTACTTGCATGCAAAACATTCACAATAGACAGTTTTATTTTTAACATACAGGATCATGACGAATAACTAAATGTACTTGTATCATACTAAATATTTGCGATAAATTCGTGTTCATAAATTTTTGGTCAACCATTTGATCAATCCGCAAATAATTATCAGGAAAAAAACACGTGGATACTATGACTAATGTGTAATGAAGAAGTGTTGGTAAATCTAAATTATGGATTCTGGATAATTACAAATTAATGATAAAGGATACAGACTATTACAAAAAGTTGATCAAAGAAGATATTACTTTAAGTCTTTACGTAATGTAGGCGTTTTAATGAACGCCTATTACCGTTCGTGGAAAATAATACAAACAATGACTTTTGTGGACACTATGATTGGTTACAATGATCTTATTGGACATGTGAGGAGACAAAGTGTATAATATATCTTTCTCTATACTGTTTTTTTTTTCCTCACCAAATATGTCGCCTAACATCACGTAATTTAACACCACATTTAGCTTACACTAGTAACCTAACATCAAATTTAATAATAATCCAACAATCACGCCTATTTAACCAATCCTGATTTGTCATAAGCTTTCATGAGAAATTAAGAAAAAACACACTCATGTATAATTGTTTGTACGCGTGTGTGTATGGACAATGTTTTTTTTTCCTTGGTTGGTTTGGTCGGGTTGCAAGAGTGTCAGGTGGTTGAACCGTGAATTTGGATATTCCTAATATTTTGATTTGGTTTAGTTTTTTTTTAATTGATTTTGGTTTAGTTGTACTCCGAATATATATAAAAAAAAAAAGTGGATAACGTGTTTTCGTTTTTTTTTCCTTTTCTCCTTTGGATACTCAGTTCAAGACTTGAGCCATTCCATGCATCAAATCTCATCCTGGCTTGTGTGTTTCGGCTTTAGATATATATATATATATTTTATATTAGCCCCACAATGTTAAAGTTCACTTAAGTTGAGGAAACAAAGTTCAATTTTTTTCGTTCTAATTTTAGTTATAGTTGGTCGTTGTAAATGTTTTAAATGGTAAAACTATCCGATTTTTTCATAAACCTCGAGAATTATTTATAAAAAGTTTTCATAGAATTTATATGGTGTCTTCCAAAGACTTTGCCATCCAAAGTCCAACTAAGATCAATATCATGTTGAAGATCGACATAGACATGTACAAAACAAATTGGAATATACATTTTGAGAAACGAATAATAGAAATCGACCAAGTGGCTCTTGGTCTAATGGTTTTCTTGAGAAGACTCGAATTCTAGTTCGAATCCATTTGGAAGGAGAGTCATTCTTGATGAGAATATACTAAAAGTTATATCCTGGTTTACAGAGACTAGGGTCCAAGCCCAAACTTTGTGGCCAAAAAAAAAAAAATCGTGAGCTCGTATTAGTATCGAATGTAAAGAAAACGGAAATGTCATATATATACATCACAAAGTTTTTAACAACAAACAAAGTTTTTAACAACAAAACGGAAATGGCCTGAGGCTAGACTATTTGAGACTTACACCTTTAGGAGTAATGTCCCTAAGTTGTATTCGGTTATGCCTAGTTGGATCATTCCTTATGTTGAGGAGGATATGAAAGCGTATAATAAACTCTTGGAGAAATGAAAAGTAGAAGTTTGAGCCAAAAAAAACAAATAGGTAAAATGTATTTAATCAACTCGAAATTATCTACAATAATAAATTTAATTTAATCTCATGTGTCGACTATCGAATAATAGTTAATTGTTGTAGTTGTAATTATAATGGTCAAAATTTGTAAATATAAATAAACGGATGATTTTTGTTTATCTTAAAAAAAAAAAACCGATGAACTATCGAAACGAGATCAAACATGATTTAGAAGTGATTTGAACAAAGTTTTTGCGGAGTAAACTGGATTTAGTATTTCGATTCTCAAAAATGATTTTACAATAACAAAGAAATTACTAAATGCTTAAGTGTAGAGCTGATAATAGTCATGAGCATATGGTTATTCGATTCGGTTCGGTTATTTCGGTTTTTGGATACTTTCGGTTATGTCTTTTATTATCCATTCGGCTATTAATAGTTTTCGGTTCGGTTCGGTATGGATAACAAAATTAATAATTGCATGGTTTCGGTTATTTTCGGTTAACCAAAATATTTCGGTTAACCAAAATATTTCGGTTAAATTTCTGTTTAATTTCGAAATATTTCGATTATTTCGGTTAAATTTCGGAAATATTTCGTTTAAATTTCGGAAATATTTCGGCTATTTCGGTTAAATATTTGTTATTTTGGTTCAGTTATTTCTCGGTTATTTTGGATAATTGGGGAGGTAAACATTATTATTATTTTTTTTTTATATATCCAATGGATATTTATTGGTTATCGGTTATATAACCGAACCGAACCGAAACCAATGGATATCGGAAAAAAAACCATTCGGTTATTGAAAAGAAACCATAACCAAACTGAACCATCAATTTTGGTTCGGTTCGGTTTCATTCGGTTCGGTTATTATGCCCAGGACTAGCTAATAGTGTGTGTAGAGAGTTCCATATCCTTTTGCTCTTTACCCTCATCCTTGTTTTATATTCTGAGATCGTGCTTAACATTACTGTTTTGATAAACTGTGTTTTTACCAGTTTTTAACATTTGTTTTTGTGTCTTTTATCGAGTCGAAGTGTCTTTTTAGATTCTTTTAGTCATTTATCGAGTCTTTTCAGGTTTTATGTGACTTTGGGAGAAAATGAACCGTTTTGGATGAAAATGAGCATATAAAGATGCAGAATCATGCATATGTGTCAGAAGTTTGGCATTCATTTAAGAAATTCCTACCGATGGATCGAGCTCAAATTTTGATACAAGATAGAAAAATGAGTTAGCTTTCATTTGGAAGTGGTTTGAGGCCATTCCAACAGTGCGATCAATAATTATGCTATTTTTTGTGAATGCATTCCAGTCTGGCGAGCAGAATAAGCAAGTGCAGAGGGAAGCATGGATCGATCGATCCAACCTTGCGAACACTTTCTAGATCGACTGAATCAAGCAGATCGATTGATCCACTTTTCTGACAAAAAGGCAGTTTTTAAATTCTTATTTTACCTTGGAATCACCCCAACTCGACCCAATTCGATCCAAAACCTATTTATACTTATTTTAAGCCACTTTCTAAGGCTAAGTTTTATTTTCTACAGACTTTTACATCTCTTTCTTTGGGGAGACGAATCTCTGACTCTACAGGCTTTTGAGAAGATTTCTGAACCCTAATTTATTAGTTCTATTGGATTATGATTTCTTCTTCATAGCTAGGTTTCTCTGATTATATGTATGAGTAATCTCATAGTTAGGTTTTAGGGTTTCAAGGGAACTTCATGAATCGTTGAATCAGATTGGTTAGAATAGGGATTTATCTTCTAGTTCTTCATCTATTGTTATTCTTAGTGCTGAAACTTGATTAGCTACCTAGTTTCTGATCTTAGGTTTTTTAACGCATCAAAAGTGTGTGTTTAAAAGTCTGAAAGAACATAGATGAGCAAAATGTCCTTAACTAACGAAAGCTGATGTTAAGGCGTTTTGTGAACATATCAAACTCGATCTTAAAGCATGTTTAGTTTTCTGAATTTAAACGATAGTTTAGAATCTTAGGTTATTAGGCATAGTAATTAATACTACGGCAGTAGGTTGATTATAAAACAGTGATTTGAGTTCTAGAACGTGCTTAATGATTCCCCTGTTTAATTCTCTGATTTGTAATTCTTGATTTCCTACGAACTACCCAAAGACCTAGCGTTTCCCTCCATCAAACTTACATCGTTTTATCTGCATTCTTAGATTTTAGAAGTTACAAATCATAAACAATTGCATTCGTCTTATATTTAGTTTCCTCCTGCATTCTCGTAGTGTTTCACTTGATCTCTGTGGATTCGATCCTAAAATACTACATCGATATACCGTTAGATTACGGTAGTGTGCACTTAGGTTATTAATTGACTTGGTGAAAACACTTTAATCACGTTTACTTCGTCAGATTCGCCATGAATGGTCTTTTATTCTGAACCTCCGATTTGAATGAGTTTTTGGCCTCGTTGGAGTTGACTAACGGTTATGTATTTAATCTATTTTGACCGTAAACTTCAATCCGATGGGCCTTTCAGCTCATCTCGTCACTCCGGAAATGTCATTGACCTTGTCTGACTTCTTTTACTATATCAAACCTTTTTACCATTCAATTTATTGGATCCAATTTACTAGACTGAGATTTTCAGCCCAACACTAACAAGCTTGACGACACCGGTTTAACCGAAAACTCTTTTTCTAGCCAACAACCAAAACCCTTAATACTAGCATTCCTAGTGTATATAGCTCGTGGGAATTTTTTATATAACGTCACATCACTTTTATTATAAAAGATGAATACCTGACAAGAGATTCAAATATCAAAACCTACCTATTCTTAAATCTGTTGAAGCTTATATCGTTTGAGTATATAATTACGTAAATTTGATATACAATTTATATAAAAAGGAGCTTCAAAGGAAAAATTGTAGACCGTTTCCTCGAGACAAGCAGATTCTCAATCCTCGAGACTGTCAGTGGAAAACAACCCTCTCTCTCTCTCTCTCCTCTTCCAAAAGAACCAAAGAAAAATAAAAATACAAAAGCCAAGAAAGCCATTATTGCAAAAGCAAAACCACACTCTCAAAAGCCACTCTCACGAACACTGGTCAGTTATCAGAGGAGAAGAGCAAGCCATGTCTCACTCAACTCTCTTCTTCTCTCACCTTTAACTAAACGAAACCCTAATTCCAAAAAAATTCCCCAAACCCCTAAATCATCAGTTTTCTTACAATGATGCTTCAAAGAAGCTGCATTGTAATTTTCTCTCTTTCTCTGTTCCTTCCACACATGGGTTTCGCCATGCTCAACAAAACTCTTCTCCTCTTACCACATCCCGACCCAGAACTAGTCGCTCTTGATGTTCATAGGTACACATACTACATTTCCTCTTTTGGATCTGCATTTTTTTTCTCTTATTTCAGATTCTGTTATGTAGTTTTCCATCTAGGCTTTACATTTGACAAGCTATTCTCGTGTGTTCTTGTGAATCTTGGTTTACTCTGTTTTCCCTTCTTAAACTCCGGTTTAACCGTACCGATTGTAATTATCCGGTTTAATTGTTTGACAGGAGAGTAAATGCGTCTATATCAAGACGTCAAGCTCTGGACACGACGGACCAAGCCGGTTCAAGCCCATGCTTCACCGGAAACCCAATCGACGACTGTTGGAAATGCGACCCAAACTGGCCCAATAACCGACAAGGCCTAGCCGATTGCGGAATCGGGTTCGGACAGTACGCCTTGGGAGGCAAAGGCGGTCGGTTTTACTTCGTCACTGATTCTTCCGACGATGATGTCGTCGATCCTAAACCGGGCACTCTCAGGTACCTAAATGCAGACCTTTTTTTTGTAAACCGAATAAACCGGATTTCATTTAAGAAAGTCTTGTTCTTGACAACGATGTGTTGTTTTTCATTGGTTCAAGACAAAGATATCATCTTTAATACTCGTTTGAACCTATGTTAACATTATATATTTTTTAAAAGTCGTTAGTTAACAACACTGTATACTTTAATTGAACATTACATGCAGGCCCGACCCTGAGGCTAGGCAAGCTAGACCAAGGCCTTGGACCACTCTTTTTTTTTAGTTTTTGATGGGCCACAAAATTGATGTTTCCATTTTTTATAAGGCCACCAAAAACATTTTATATTTATCCTTTCTATATGAAGTTATTTTATTTCTTGTTTTTTCCAATGATTTTCAAATTAAATTTGAATTATGTCTTAAAACTTTTATTTTATACATTTTATAAAGGACCACATTTTTTTTTTTGTCTCGGACCACCATTTTTATTGGGCCGGGCCTGATTACATGTCATTATTGGTTTAACACTAAAGTCTAAACCCTACATATACACTTTCATAATTAAATTAAAATCGTATATGAAATAAGATTTTGCTTAAGCTCCGTTCCGCAATAACTTTTTCTCTCTCTCTCTCTCTGTCTCTCTTTTGTGATCTCTCATTCACATGCCCCACACCAATCTATTACGTACGACTTTTTCAACACCACTTGTTTATATTTCGAGACATGGAAATTTTCAATTAAGCCCTCCATTTTTGGAAAACTCCCAAAGACCCTAAAACTTCCCTTAATTCCACAATAACCCTCAAAATATTTTTAAACGTTTGAAAAGGCTCTATGTTTGATTAATTTATCCGTTTTAAAACATAGAAATGTAATGTTGACGTCCATACATTCAAATTTTAGAATTGTCCCTTGGAAGTGTCCCACCACAGTTCACATGTTAGATAACTAAAGTAGGTAGAGCCTCGCACCACTTCTAAAATATTTGGGATCTTATACCGATTCCAAAAGTAAAAATAAATAAATAAACTAAAGCTACTAATCAATTTGGTCCAACTCTTCAACAAAAAAAAACAAAAAAAAATTAAATTTAAAGAATAAACACTATAATAAAAACAAGTGTATTGGGACCTCCAAAAATTTGGAATAATTTGGGGAATCTTAATCAATGTCAAAGGAATCGGGTTTACAATGTGAATACTTATAACGAACTGCAAAAATTTGGTGACAGATACGGAGTGATACAAGTAGAGCCATTGTGGATAGTGTTCCCGAGCAACATGATGATTAAACTAAAGCAAGAGCTAATATTCAATAGTTACAAGACACTTGATGGAAGAGGAGCTAATGTTCATATTGTTGGTGGTGGTTGCATCACTCTTCAATATGTCTCTAATGTCATCATTCACAATATTCATATCCACCATTGTTATCAATCCGGTAATTTTTACTGCCAATAATTGTTATGTTTTACCTTCTTCTTTTTCTTCCCAAAGATAATTATTGCCCTGACCCGAATATTTTAGTAGGTCCCTTTTTGGTGTACATATTTTCCTTCTCATCCATTGGTGTTTTCACACGTAAATAAAAGAAAAAAAAAACAAAATGCATTTTGAATTCTAAGCATTTATTGAATATTCATAAAAGCATGCAAACAAAAAGTAAATCTTTCGTCCGTCTTGGAACGAAATGTATTAGTATAGCATTAATTGGTTATTCATGAAAGCGTTCTGAAAATTGTTTGTGCACGCTTTCGGTAGGGAATACTAACGTGCGGTCAAGTCCAACGCACTACGGATTCAGAACGAAATCGGACGGTGATGGTATCTCCATATTCGGATCAAAAGACATATGGATCGACCACTGTTCTCTATCAAGATGTAAGGACGGTCTGATAGATGCTGTGATGGGATCCACAGGGATTACAATATCGAACAACTTCTTTTCTCACCACAACGAAGTCATGCTTCTTGGTCACAGCGACCACTACGAGCCAGACAGTGGCATGCAGGTCACACACCCACATTCACTAGTCCATATAAAATCCCTTTTCTGATTTAATCACTATTTAATTTATTTGATTATAAAATAAGATTAATGTTTGTGTGATTTTTCAGGTAACTATTGCGTTTAATCACTTTGGAGAAAAATTGATACAAAGGATGCCGAGGTGTCGACGTGGATATATCCATGTGGTTAATAACGATTTTACCCAATGGGAAATGTATGCGATTGGCGGTAGCGGTAACCCGACTATTAATAGTCAGGGTAACCGCTATACCGCCCCAACCAACCCGTTTGCCAAAGAGGTAACTAAACCCAAATTATTCCAACAATGCTGGTTTTAGTCCATTTCTGGTCCTCTGGTAATTAGGACGATACAACAAAATATTGTTTATACGTTTCGTGAATTAGATCATGTGCTTTCGTTTTTCATGAAAGTAGATGTGTTGTGATTTTCTCTATACACCTTTATATGGGTTTTCCAATTATACCCCTATTATAAGAATCTGATTTTCGAAAGTAGTAAATGAACCTACAAGGTATACGTTTGATATTTTGAGTATATTTTCATACGTGTAAAACATTCATGTTTAAGAAACGAAATGAGTATTATTGTGTGTGTAGGTGACTAAAAGATTAGAAACCCCGGATGGCGATTGGAAAGGGTGGAATTGGAGATCGGAGGGAGACATTTTGGTAAACGGAGCGTTCTTCGTGGCGTCTGGAGAAGGTGCCGAAATGAGGTACGAGAAGGCGTACAGCGTCGAGCCTAAATCCGTCTCCTTCATCGACCAAATCACATTTCATTCCGGTGTTCTCGGCGTTGGCGGCAGGTTTGGATTCTACATCCTATCATACATTTTCTTTTTGAAAAATAAATTGTCATTTGTAACCCCAAAAAAAAAAAAACACTTTGAATCTTTCTTTTTACTAATTCACCTTATGAAATCGTATTATATTTATGTCTATGTATTCTTTTTATTTGAATTATTTTGTTTTCTACTACTTTTGCCTTTAACTTTATCCTTTTTCTTTTGTCTAGTTTCTTTTCACCCCACTATTCCATAATCATCGCTCATTAAGCCTAAAAAGTCAAATATAACTAAATTTAGGGTGTTTGATTGTGCAGGAATAACAATCTAGGGATGTGGACTACTTCTGGATCCCAAGGTAATGGCGGTTTAGATTCTTATAATGACTATACCGACGAAATGTCTGGAAGCGGTTCAACTAACCGGTTCTCTTTTTTGGTTCTTATTTTAGCTTTCATGCTCAATTTGATATCATCTTTAGTCATGTTCACTTCTTCAACCCATATGTTCATGTTATTGTAACATTGAGTTTACCAATTTAATCAAGGAACGAGGAACAAGAAAAAGACCTCTCTACGGTCTGTGTTTTTTTTCCTTGAAAAGATAAAATTGTGGTAATTTCAATTTTATCATTTTAGCCAAGGGATATATATATATTTACTTCTAATTAAATAAATATGAACTATTTTGATACGAACATTACCGTTCGATGAGTTGAATAAGACATGGATTTTTTGGCTTACGCGAACTCAAATTTACACTTAATATATAGTCAATTACATATAATTGTCCTGAACAATCACACAATTTGTATCATCAATTAATCTGGGGTTTTAAGGGACATCATACCCTTTTTTTTTGTTGTCAGTGAGTCATATTGTGTATATATGTAACCGTGACATTGTTGTAGTCATATCCTATCTTTAATTACATAACTAATAAGATTACATATTATCTTCTTCCTTTTATATACAAGAGGGCATTCCATACATGCATCTACTCTTCATACTATATAAGTATATTACTTTAGGATATTGTAATTTACTATATTGAACACTTCATTCTTTTTTCTCTAAACAAATAGTAAAACATTTTAAAAATTTAAACAAATCATTTGGCACAAAAAGTACACCAAACAACTAATTTAATTCAGATTAAAGATAGAGCCCATCAAGGCATCAACCAATAATGTTGACCAAAAAACTATTAGTTTTTCATTTATTGGAGCATGAACTTCTCAATTTTGTTCTTGTATATAACAAGACCTGATCGTACACCTTAGTGCTACATTTTTATGATGGATATGTTATATATACCCTCATGTTTTTTGAATTTGGCCTGTGAAAACTAACAAATTTATATTCGACTTCGGTATAGATAGTATAATTAATTTGAACTTTATAACTTACGACTCAAATTTCATTTTAAAATAAGACTTAAGTTGAGTTCAAATTCTGCATAATTGACGCATATTAAGCTTTTGGACATTGGAAAAACTCTGTTCACTATAGCACTTTAGAAGTAAATTAATTTATCCAAGAGTTAAACAGTAAGAAAAAAGCTCTTCAATTATATGATCAGTCAAGACAGAGATTCATCAACAGCAACTATAAAAGACGTTTTCATCATATAATCAAGAAACAAACTTAAAATTATGACCATAGAGAACATGAAAACTCTTCAAAGTCCCTAGTCTCTTGAAACCACCAAGAACCAACGTTAATATTAATATTATTCTCACTGCTACTGCTGCTATGGTCTTCTAAAAGATTTGCGTCACTTTGGTCTGTAGAAATTTCTGATATCCAATCTGAAATCCGGTTTTCATATGGTGAATTCATAACACCGAAGCTCTCTCTTTCGCAAATACCACCATTGGTTTCTTTATCACTCGCCATATTTCTCTGCTTATATTCCTTCACAGTTTCATCAAAACCATGTTCTTGACTCGTCGTCCTTGTCCACGTGATCTCAGTTTCCTTATACTTGCGCCACAATTCTTCTCCTGTATTTCCTCTCCAGTCAATGATCTTATCTGCAGCAAAATGATAAGAGAAATACGGTAGTTTTATTTCAATTATCAAAGGATACAGAATCAACACCTCGATGAGACTCTCAATCGAGACTTGATCCTACAAATCCAAGGATGAATCCAAGGAAATGCCCAATCGATTCCTCAAGAACAACCTCAAGAAAGAATCGCCAATTTGCACAGACACGTTTCTGCAAACCCAAGAACGAAAATACAATTTTGATACCTTCTAAAACAATCAAGGAAAATATCTATATACTGTTTCCTATTCGCCAATGAATTCAATCCACGTCAGCTTCTTCTTTGACTTTATTCCAACTCAGCAATTGATGAACCAGTCTTCATCAGCTTCACGTCTTTCCTCTTCTTCACATATACCTTTAATGGTTTATCAATACCCCCTTCGCTCAGACGAAGCTTGTCCTCAAGCTTCAAATGGGGAAATTGTTGTATCAAAACAATAGCCTTTTCCCAAGATCTTTCATGTTCAGGCAAACCGGTCCAACTGATCAACGCCTCAAGATGACCGTCGCTATCATAGCGAGTGTCTAATACCAAGTCTGGTTCAATCACCAACTCACCACTTTCAGAACCCAGTGGTAATTCAGAAATCACATGGTTCACGCCCAAGACTGGTTTCAGTTGTGAAACATGGAAAACATCATGGATCTTTGAGTCACGAGGAAGCTTTAGACGATACGCAACAGCTCCCACACGAGCCACAACTTCAAATGGGCCGAAATAACGTGCAACAAGCTTATGGCATATACGGCGAGAGACAGACTGTTGTCTATACGGTCTAAGCTTCAAAAAGACTTTATCACCCACGTTAAACTCCAATTCTCTTCTACGCTTGTCAGCGTTGTTCTTCATTCTGGATTGAGCTATTTGCAAATGATCCAGCATTGAATCTCTTTCCTTGAGCAATGTTTCCAGTTCAAAGTTTGAAGTAGAGCCATGTTCAAACTTGAGCAGACTTGGAGGTGGTCTGCCATATACAACCTGAAAAGGCGTTGTGCCTAATGCAGTGTGATGGTTAGTATTGTGCCACAGTTCAGCCCAAGCAAGGAATTTCGCCCAAGATTTAGGATGGGATGAGGCGAAGCACCGCAGATACGTCTCTAAGCACCTGTTCAACACTTCCGTTTGACCATCGGATTGAGGATGGTAAGCAGTGCTATATTTCAACGTTGTCCCAGCCTGCTTGAAAATTTCTTTCCAGAATGAACTCAAGAAAACCTTGTCTCTGTCTGAGACTATAGATGCAGGAAATCCATGCAACTTAACTACTTCTTTGATGAATTTCAAGGCGACATCAATGGCAGTGAATGGGTGACGTAATCCAATGAAGTGAGCAAACTTGCTCAACCTATCAACCACCACCACTATTACATTGAAATCCTGAGACAAAGGCAAGCCTTCTATAAAATCCATAGAGACATCCTCCCAAATTTGGTTTGGAATAGGTAAAGGCTGTAATAACCCAGCTGGTGCAAGGGTGGAATATTTGTGTTTCTGACAGATGCTACACTCTGCCACATACCTCTGAATATCAGTATTCATCTTTTTCCAATAAAAGACTTGTTGAACTCTTCTCATCGTCTTTAAGACACCTGAATGTCCCCCAATTACTCCATCATGGAATGCCTGGAGAATAACTGGAATGTAGACTGACTTTCGAGACAACATCAATCTTCCTTTATACAATAGTTTGCCATCTACCACGGTGTATTCCTGCTGTTCACATTTCCCAGAAATAACCTGTTGTTTGAGTGACTGTAACTCTGCATCCATTTCTACTTCATTCAATATGTCTTGTAGTTGCAAATTTGTTGGAACTGTCAAGGCGAGCAACAAGGCAGAGTTTGCAATTGTTGTTTCTGGATTAATTCTGGACAGTCCATCTGCTGCTTTATTCTCCACTCCAGGTCTGTAAATGATTTCGAAATCATAGCCCAGTAATTTGGTTAACAACTTTTGATAATCCAAGGAGACATCACGTTGATCTAACAGAAATTTGAGGCTCTTTTGGTCTGTGTAAACCAAGAACTTCCTTCCAATCAGATAATGACGCCACTTTTGTATCGCTAAGACAATCGCCATCAATTCTCTCTCATATATGGGTTTGATTTGTTCTCTATCGGAAAGGCCATAGCTGAAATAAGCTATGGGATTTCGACCTTGCATCAAGACGGCTCCAACCCCATATCCTGATGCATCTGACTCCACAATAAAAACCTCTTTAAAATCCGGTAAAGCCAGAACTGGAGCATTCATCATAGCATCTTTTAATTGTTCAAAGGCCAACTGAGTTCTTGTAGACCAGTCAAAACTGTCTTTCTTTAGCAATTCAGTTAATGGTCTTGCTATTGTTCCATATCCTTTGACAAATCTTCTGTAGTACCCAGTTAGACCCAAAAAATCCTCTCAATTCCTTCATATTCTTAGGTACTGGCCACTTCCTCATGGCTTCTGTTTTTGCTGGATCTGTAGCAACTCCTTGAAAAGAGATTACATGACCCAAATATTCAACTTGGTCCTGGCCAAACAGACATTTTTTCTTGTTGGCTAATAGTTGTTGTTCTACAAATATATCCATTACTGTCTTCAAATGACTGACGTGTTCCTCCAATGTCTGACTGAAGATCAGTATGTCATCAAAAAATACTAGAACAAATTGTCCCAAGAATGGTCTGAATAAGTCATTCATTAGTGCTTGAAACGTGGCTGGTGCATTGTTCAACCCGAAAGGCATAACCAAAAATTCGTAATGGCCTGTAGATGATCTGAAAGCTGTCTTCTCAATATCTCTTTCCTCCATTCTGATCTGATGGTATCCTGCTCTTAAGTCCAGTTTCAAGAATACTTTAGCTCCATGAAGTTCGTCCAACAGCTGATCGATCATAGGTATTGGAAATTTATCTAGGATTGTAATCTTGTTCAGTGCTCTATAATCAATGCAAAAACGCCAACTAGCATCCTTCTTTTTTACCAATAGAACAGGACTCGAATAGGGACTTCTCCTTGGTCTTATGATCCCGTCCGATAACATCTTGTTGATCAACTTTTCCATTTCTTCTTTATAGGCATGGGGATACCTATACGGCCTCACACTTATTGGTCCAGCTCCTGCGACTAAGTTAATCGCATGTTCATGTCCTCGTAAGGGTGGGAGCTGTGTAGGTTCTACAAAAACACTCAAATACCTTCCCAATAAGTGCTCAATTGGTTCTGGAACTACTTGAATCTCTTCTTTCTTTTCAGCCTGAAACAGTTCCATATCAAAACCAATTGATTGTTGCCTAATTTTCAGAGAAGTCTGATTGCCGTGGAGAGTAGGGTCACCAATGAGAGTCACAATCGCTCCTCTATGATTAAAAGACATCTCATGGTTTTCCCAATCCATTGCACACTTCCCTAACGTCCTCAACCACTGTACTCCCAATATAATGTCATTGTTCCCCAATTCCAGAACAATAAAATCTGCTTCAAACTCATTTGATTGTAAGACAAATGGAATCTTTTTGCAAACTCCTGAACCTTTAGCTGTGATGCCTGTTCCCAGTAATATGTCCAAGTTGTTGTTGCTTGTTGGCTGTAATTTGGCCTTGGTAATCACAGATGGGTCAATAAAGTTGTGAGTAGCTCCACTGTCCAACATTACTACTACTCTGGTTTTCCCAATCGTTCCCCATAGCTTTGTTGTAGTATGTGACGACAATCCCAAAAATGATAACAATGATAACTCCATCAACTCTGTAATTCTGCATGAGTCATCTTCAAAGGTATCGACCCACTCTTCTTCTACTAGTTCCACTTCAATGCCATCAATTACTGTCAAAACCTTTAGTTCCATATTCTTACACTTATGTGTTTTGGACCATCTTTCTTTACACTTGTAGCATAGGCCTTGACGCCTGAGTTCTTCATATTCGGCTTGACTTAATTTCTGAATTCCTGTTGATGCATTCTGAGATTTCCAAGGTTTTTTCTCAGTAATATTCAGCTTGGATCCAAAACTTCTCTCTGCTTGATGTTGAACCCTTTTACTTCCATCTCTGCTGATCTCTTGGATTGTGGGACTGCTCCCAAACCCCTGGGAATTAAACTGTGAAGAAGATCTAAGAGGTAGATAAGATGTCTTCCTTTGGATTTGTTGAGTAGAGCCTGCAATAGTGGTGCAAAAAGCACTGTCCTCCATTCTTATTACCGCATGAAAGTGTTCAGTGAGACTCTTTGGTTCCTTAAGTTTGATGACCTCTTGAAACTCTGGTTTTAACCCCAAATAAAAGACATGAGTCTTATTTGCTTCGTCTACGCCTTTGACAATTGTTGATAGTTCTTCAAATTCATTGACGTAATCCACTACTGATCCTGTCTGCTTCATGCTGAATAGCCTCTTAGCCGGATTATCTTCCAATCTCAAATTGAATCTTGCAATTAAACGATCCTTAAACTGATCCCAATTCTGAAATTCTGCACTCTCCATTTCAAGATTATACCAGTTCAACACATGACCTTGTAGACTGATTGACATCAGATCCAACCTATCTGCATCATTATAATTTCCCAATCGAAAGAACCTTTCTGCTTGTACAATCCAACTGTAGGGTCGGTTACCATCAAATACAGGCAATTCCACTTTCTTTAACATTCCATTACGGTTCTCTAACACATTATGCATTCTCCGATAACCTAGCAGTTGATTTTCCCTTGCATCATTCTCATCTATCATGTGTACCTGATCGGAGTTATTTGATGAAGAAGCGTTTTGTTTGCCCTGAGCCTTTTCAGAAAACTGATGCGACTCCATCCGAGCTAACGTTTGAGTAATCGAGGTCAATGTTTTCTCCATCGTCGTTACACGAGTTGTGAGCTCTGCATTCGCCTTCGTCAACAGCTCAAAACCACCATGAATGATTCCGACTTCCTGACTCAGCTCTGAGCACGATGCTTGAAGTTCTTTCGTCGCTTTATCCATTTCCGGTATCGTCAATTGATTTCTGTTCCGATTCACTCCGTCGTTTTCCGTCGTCGCGAAGAACGTCGCTCACCGCACCAATTGATAAGAGAAATACGGTAGTTTTATTTCAATTATCAAAGGATACAGAATCAACACCTCGATGAGACTCTCAATCGAGACTTGATCCTACAAATCCAAGGATGAATCCAAGGAAATGCCCAATCGATTCCTCAAGAACAACCTCAAGAAAGAATCGCCAATTTGCAGAGACACGTTTCTGCAAACCCAAGAACGAAAATACAATTTTGATACCTTCTAAAACAATCAAGGAAAATATCTATATACTGTTTCCTATTCGCCAATGAATTCAATCCACGTCAACTTCTTCTTTGACTTTATTCCAACTCAGCAATTGATGAACCAGTCTTCATCAGCTTCACGTCTTTCCTCTTCTTCACATATACCTTTAATGGTTTATCACAAAACACATCATTTCGTATTTAATCCTGATCTAAAATTAACATATGCGAGGATGAAAGATCGATAAAAGTATATCTACCATAGTTTTGAGCTTCCAATTTCTTTCTAAAATGAGTCCTCCAGTAATTCTTAATCTCGTTATCAGTCCTACCAGGTAATCTTCTTGCAATCTTTGACCACCTATTGGTATACAATATTTAGTTCAAACCGAAAATACAATCATTGAAGTAAAAGATTCAAGCTTTAGGTTTCGTTTTTTTTGGTATCTCACTTGTTACCCCAGAGTGCATGGAGCTGAAAAATGATAATTTCTTCTTCTTGGCTCATCGGCCCGTGCTTCAGACTCGGATTCAGATAGTTCATCCACCTTAGCCTGCAACTCTTACCACTCCTCTTCAAGCCTAAGTACGAACAAAACAAACAAACATATGCTTAAACATAAGTAAACTTGTAATTTTTGGAAAGCTATACAAGAAAAGTTTCAGAGTGTACAGGAAACTCTTGCTAAAGAATCCCAACGGCGTTCTCCCAAAAGGGTAACGAACTTTACTAGCCGTTCATCCTCTTCTTCCAGCCATGGACCTCTACGGAGTGTTTCTTCCTTCTTACAATCCATTTTCTTTTCTTTTTTGTGTTACTTGACTAAATTCTTTATAAATTTGTGCTTTGAACTTGGAAGCTTGGCTTTGTCTTTAAATAGTAAAGTCATGAGTTTACCCAAATTGGAAAATGTCCAAAAATCTGACGAACACAAATGGTTTAGTGGATAATAACATCATGCATCAGTTAGGTACTTGTTTTTCCTTCTTGGTCATCTTCTATATATATAAAGTTAGCTTTGCTCATTTCTCCTTACAGCACTTCAGCGTCCACCTAAGCAATAACATATAAAAAAAACAATTAAGACACTACAAGAAAACAGGCAATTTGCAATGATTTTTTGCGACGATTTTATTTCGTTGCAAATTGCCATCGTTTTTGCGACGAATTTACGACGATTATAAAAGATGTCGTAAAATCGTCGCAAACTTGGGACGAAAATATTCGTTGTAAAATCGTCGCGAATTAGCGACGATTAGACATCGATTACCGACGACATTACGACGATAATCAAAATCGTCGTAAAATCGTTGTAACTTAGCGACGATTTAACAAGGTTTGTATAAAACGTTGCAATATCGTCGTAAAATTACCCACGAATTAGCAATGATTATTATAAGTTGAACTGTACATCGATTTCCCAACGATAAATAAGTTAGGTGAGCACGTTTTAAGCCCACGGTGTTCGGTTAGGTAAACAAGTTTAATATCGTTGTAAAGTCGATGTAAACATTTTTAGATTCGTTGTAAAATCGATGTGAAATCGATGTAAAATCGTAGGTAATTCGATGGTAATGAAAATAAAAATCTATATATAGTGGCCAACTTCATAATCAAAATTTCATATTCAAAAACAATATTTACTTCTTTCTGACCAACAAAAAATGTCAATATACGAAATTAGAAGATGGATGTATAATCGTCTTGATTCAGAGGGATCGCTAACAAAAGAGTTCAGTGATGGGGTGGAGGGATTCATGCATCAGGCAGGAAGTATACATAATACGATTATCAGTGGTAAGATGTACTGTCCTTGTGCCAGATGCTTGAATAGGAAATTTATCATTATCTCGAAGGTGTGGTCGCATATATTAAATAGAGGGTTTATGCCGCATTACTATATATGGTATTATCATGGAGAGGGTCATGGGGGAAATGCAGCTAGTAGTAGTAGCAATTATCAAGCATCGAATTTTGATGAGTCAAATAATTTTAATCAATTTGATGATCATGCGGAGCAGCATGGTGAAGATAATGATAGGATTCATGACATGGTTACGGATGCATTTCATGAAACCGTAAGTACATTTGCACATGATCATCATGATGAGGAACCCAATCTAGATGCAAATTTTTTTTATGATATGCTAGATGCTGCAAATCAGCCACTCTACGATGGATGTAGAGAAGGACATTCTAAATTGTCGTTGGCGGCTAGGATGATGACTATTAAAACTGATCATAACTTAGCTGAGGTTTGCATGGATGATTGGGCTGATTTGATTAAAGAGTATTTGCCAGAGGACAATTTAGCTGCTGAAACTTACTATGAGATACAGAAGCTGGTTTATAGTCTTGGGTTGCCTTCTGAGATGATAGATGTCTGTGTTGACAATTGCATGCTTTTTTGGAAAGATGATGATAAGTTGCTGGAATGTCGATTTTGCCATAAGCCAAGATATAAGCCGCAAGGTACTGGTCGGAGTAAGGTACCGTTCCAGCGGATGTGGTACCTTCCTATAACTGATAGATTAAAAAGAATGTATCAGTCTGAGAGGACAGCTGCATCGATGAGATGGCATGCGGATCATTTGCAAACAGATGGGGAGGTTACTCATCTTTCAGATGCAAAAGCGTGGAAACACTTTAAGACGGTACATCCAGACTTTGCTAGAGAGAAACGTAATGTGTATCTAGGTCTTTGCACAGATGGATTTAGTCCATTTGGTATGTCTGGTAGGCAATATTCTTTATGGCCAGTAATCCTAACGCCTTACAACCTTCCCCCAGATATGTGCATGCAAAGGGAATTTTTATTCTTGAGTATTTTAGTACCAGGTCCGAAGCATCCGAAGCGTTCCCTTGATGTGTTTTTGCAGCCTCTGATACAGGAATTTGAGCAGTTGTGGTATACCGGGGTTCGGACATATGATTTCGCAAGGAAAAAAAATTTTACAATGCGTGCGGTGCTTATGTGGACAATAAGCGACTTCCCTGCGTACGGGATGTTATCAGGTTGGACTACGCATGGGCGATTGTCTTGTCCATATTGTCTCAATCGGACAGATGCGTTTCAATTGAAACATGGTCGGAAAATAAGTTGGTTTGATTGTCACTGCCGATTTCTACCGATTCATCATGCATATCGAAGAAATAAGCGGTTGTTTAGAAAGAACAAAACTGTTCGTGTTCCTCCTCCTGTTTATATTTCCGGGGAAGATCTAGAAGCAGAAATTGATCATTATGGTGCATTGGAAACAGTCAATCGTGGTGGAAATTGGCACACTCCAGCTAATATGCCGGATGGATATGGGGAGCATCACAATTGGCATAAGAAAAGCATATTCTGGAAGCTTCCGTATTGGAAGGATCATTTGCTTAGACACAATTTGGATGTCATGCACATTGAGAAAAACTTTTTTGATAACATCATGCATACATTGTTAAACGTGCGTGGAAGGACTAAAGACAGCGGTAAGTCAAGGTTAGACTTGCCTGATCTTTGTTGTCAGAATGAGTTACATATTACAAGCAATGGGAAAGCACATGTCCCCATATTTCGAGTGGGTGCGGAAGAAAAGTCAGCTTTGTTCAAATGGGCGACATCTGATGTGAAGTTCCCGGACGGGTACGTATCTAATTTAGCTAAATGTGTTGAGAATGGCCAAAAGTTTTCCGGGATGAAGAGTCATGACTGTCACGTCTTTATGCAACGACTACTTCCTTTTGCATTTGCTGAACTTCTACCAGGAAATGTACACGAAGCAATTGCAGGCATTGGAGAGTTTTTTCGGGATCTTTGTACCCGTACTTTGTCAAAAGATGTTATTGCACAACTTGATGCTAGTATTCCTATTTTGTTGTGCAACATGGAGAAAATATTTCCCCCAGCCTTTTTTGATGTTATGGAACATCTACCTATTCATCTACCTCACGACGCAGAACTTGGGGGACCTGTGCAGTATCGATGGATGTACCCATTCGAGCGATTCATGGGACATTTGAAGCGGAAGGCTAAAAATCTAGCCAAAGTTGAAGGATCAATAGTAGCAGGAAGTTTAACAGAAGAAACTTCTCACTTCACGGGGTACTATTTTGGCTCGAAGGTTCGCACACGGAAAAGGGCAGCATGGCGATATGATGATGGAGGTGTAGGCCGAACATATGCTAATGAAGGTGTCCCAGATATCTTTTCTTCAATCGGTCGATTATGTGGAAGAGTGAAGTCAGTTTGGTTTGCCAATGAAAAAGACCATCATAGTGCACAAACGTATATCCTCTTAAATTGCGAAGAAGTTAGTCAATTTGAGACGTAAGTGTAAAAACATACGTCTTATATATATGGCTAAATTATATATATGCTAGCTTTATACCAATTACAAATACTTTTGTATGCAGTGAATTTGTTAGACAAGTCCGAGAAGTCATTGAAGGAATCTCAGACGATGAAATCAACAAGCGTAAAGATCAACATTTTGCCCCGTGGTTGAAGACGCAAGTACGTAAAATTTTAAGTGATCTGATTAATTACTAACTTGGACAATTAACCTAATACATATTTTGATTACTTTTTTAATTAAATTAATTATTGAAATATAGGTCGAGTATGGGGATACCGCATATCCACTCTGGTTCCATGAGTTAATAAAAGGCCCCATATCGAAGATAACGAGTGCACCCATGTATTGCACACGCGGATATATATTTCATACATTCAAATACGGCAATCAAAGAGCTACTGCCAACTACGGGGTATGTGTGCAGGGCGAAATAGATTTTTATGGAGTGTTGCAAGACATAATTGAAGTTGAGTACCCTGGTTGCTTAGGTTTGAAATGCGTTCTGTTCAAATGCGACTGGTTCGATCCAACAGTTGATCGAGGCGTCTGTAAAAACAAATTTGGGGCAGTAGATGTCAACCAATCACGACGTTACAATAAGTATGAGCCATTTATCCTAGCATCACAAGCAGAACAAGTCAGCTTTGTTCCATATCCGCGAGTTCGCACCACCCGTATCTCATGGTTATCAGTTATAAAAGTTTCTCCGAGGGGTCGAATTGTGGGGGTTGATGAGGAACTACCAATGCAGCAAGATCATTGCTCTGATATGCCAGAACTAAATGAGAGCAATGAAGACATCCTTTTGATAGATCCTCAAAACAGGCAAGTTGAATATCTCCCAGACGATACAGGGGAAGAAGATGAGGAAGATGAGTTCGAAGAAAGTGATGAACCAGATGATCAAGAAACGGATGTGTACTACTCTTCGTCCGAAAATGAATCAGAGTGACCGCGCTAGCTTGTAATTATTGTGAATTTAATGTATTAATATAATATTGTGATCGAGTTGTTATTATGAAATTTAAGTGATATTATTTCTATGAAATCCCTTAAACCCCAAACTAAATTTCATCTCCGATCTCCACTCATTTTCTGCCGTAGGTGCGGCGATTAATAACTTACGAGACATATGTGTCTATGTGTCATGTAATTTATTAATTGCCCCAACAACGGTGGGAAATGAGTGGTGATCGGAAATGGGATTTATTTTGGGGTTTAAGGGATTTCAAAGAAATCGTCGCTAACTCGTCGCTAATTTTGATAGTCACAAAATCGATGCAAATTGGCGACGATTTGGCAATGACTTGAACTAATCGTGGCTAAATCGTCGCAAACATTGAAGGTTGCAAATTCGATGTCAATTTGCGACGATTTCGCGCAATTTGTCATAAACCCTAAACCCTAAACCCTTTGCCCTAAACCCTAAACCCTAACGTATTACCATCGCATTGTATTATGCATCTTTCAATGAAATTGATCGTGACTTTAGAGAATTGTCCGAAAATGAAAACTTGGTCAATCACAGTAATATCCACAAACTGAAGCATTGTATTACTAATCTCTAACGTATACGCAAACTATATGTTTTACTTATTTTTCAATATCGATGAACTTATTGATAATTTCATGAATTTGGATTTACGGTAAACACGTCAAGTTGTTTCTGGAACGTTGTAATCGACGTTACAGTTTTGTACCTATACCCTATACCCTAAAACCGATTTTACAAATATCCTCACTAATTCGATGCAAATTGGCGACGATTTAGCAACGACTTGAACTAATCGTGGCTAAATCGTCGCAAACATTAAAGGTTGCAAATTCGATGCCAATTTGCGACGATTTCGCGACGATTTGTCATAAACCCTAAACCCTAAACCCTTTGCCCTAAACCCTAAACCCTAACGTATTACCATCGCATTGTATTATGCATCTTTCAATGAAATTGATCGTGACTTTAGAGAATTGTCCGAAAATGAAAACTCGGTCAATCACAGTAATATCCACAAACTGAAGCATTGTATTACTAATCCCTAACGTATACGCAAACTATATGTTTTACTTATTTTTCAATATCGATGAACTTATTGATAATTTCATGAATTTGGATTTACGGTAAACATGTCAAGTTGTTTCTGGAACGTTGTAATCGACGTTACAGTTTTGTACCTATACACTATACCCTAAAACCGATTTTACAAATATCCTCACTAATTCGATGCAAATTGGCGACGATTTAGCAACGACTTGAACTAATCGTGGCTAAATCGTCGCAAACATTGAATGTTGCAAATTCGATGCCAATTTGCGACGATTTCGCGACGATTTGTCATAAACCCTAAACCCTAAACCCTTTGCCCTAAACCCTTAAACCCTAACGTATTACCATCGCATTGTATTATGCATCTTTCAATGAAATTGATCGTGACTTTAGAGAATTGTCCGAAAATGAAAACTCGGTCAATCACAGTAATATCCACAAACTGAAGCATTGTATTACTAATCTCTAACGTATACGCAAACTATATGTTTTACTTATTTTTCAATATCGATGAACTTATTGATAATTTCATGAATTTGGATTTACGGTAAACATGTCAAGTTGTTTCTGGAACGTTGTAATCGACGTTACAGTTTTGTACCTATACCCTATACCCTAAAACCGATTTTACAAATATCCTCACTAATTCGATGCAAATTGGCGACGATTTAGCAACGACTTGAACTAATCGTGGCTAAATCGTCGCAAACATTGAAGGTTGCAAATTCGATGCCAATTTGCGACGATTTCGCGACGATTTGTCATAAAATATACCACGTGTCGGTCAATTAAACTCCCGCGTGTTTGAATGTTACAAAATCGTTGCAAAGTTAGCGACGAATTAGCTACGGTTCAATTGCTTCGATTTAGCCACGAATCGTCGCGAAATCGTCGCTGATTAGCGACGATTTAGCGACGACAAGTAATCTTATATATACACGCGAGTTCCTTGCCAATTCATTTACAAACAAATCTAAAAAAAACTCTGATCATAACTTCCTTGCGAATTCTTTGCGAAAAAGGTAATTTTTTTTTTAATGTTTTTAATTAATTAGTATAGATAAAAATGAAACAATTTAGGTCGGTAGAAACAGAATCAAATTAGGAAAAATAGCAGACTGCCCGGATGTTTATAGATAGTAAATTTTTTTCATTTTTATGCAGATGGGCCAGCGTCGTGCACATTACGCTCAGTTTTTGAGAGATATTGGTGATGCTTCGGGTACCGGGTTGCCTCCGTCTTCTGAGGCTACAGAGACGGATTTCGTCCCGGTGACGCAACCTCCGCCGCCTCCACAACCTCCGCAGATTCCGCAATCTGGAGGCCATGCCCCGGCCCCGTATGCACACATGACTGTTCATGATTTGCTTGCACAGCCGGGGCGTCATAGGCTTAAAAGATTAGATCCGGATCATACTGACGGGTCGGAATGGTAATATATATAAATATATATTTTTTACATTTATTATTACATATTTATATTTATTTCTAACAATTCAAAATTTTACAATTTTTTGTTTCAGGTTTGGAGTTGAATCCAAAGTTGGACGCACCGTTTCCGACATCATCAAGTCTTTTTTTATCGAGCCGCATACCAATTTTTCCCAGCTTCCTCTACACGTCAAGGAGACATGGTTCAAGATGTTTGCGGTACGTATGGAAAAAATATTTTTTTCTCCCTTAATTATTTTAATTATATTTAAATATATATTTAATTTAATTTTATAAAATATGTAAATATTTTTGTTTCTCGTGCAGCAAAAATATCATTGGGATCTTTCGATTCATGAGGAGGTTAAAACTTTATTTCTCGAGAGGGTAAAGTTTCGTATCCAAGGCGTGGTTGGTGAGTGGAAGAAAGCATGGAAGAAGGATGGCGATGAAGCAAAGCCCCTGCACATGGATAAAGCCGTTTGGGATGGCTTGGTGCGGTATTGGATGGATCCGAAATCCATCGTAACTGCTGAGAAGTGTTCGGCTTCCCGCAACACCGTTGATTCGGACGGGAGACTCAAGGCTCTGCCTCATACAGCTGGGCAAACACCTTTTGCGGGTGTTCGTCTACAGATGGTAATTAAATTTATTTAAATTAATTAATTTATTTAATTTACTTCGCCAATAACATAGTTTTTTTCTTTAGCCCGCCGAAGACGGAGGTGTACTCCCTCCGATGACCAGGGTTTTTGAGCGGACGCACCAGAAGAAGGATGGGTCCTTTATTTCCGAGACTGCCGAGCACATCTTCAATGAGGTGACTTCCAAAGTCACCGAACGAGAGACACAGCTCTCTCAACAGCTATCTCCCGGTGGTTCGTCGGTCATGTCTGGAGGGTTGACCACACCCGATATTGACCGGATCTTCGAGCAGGTATATATATAGAATAGTTAGTCCTTATTAATTTTTAGTTTTTGATTTTTTAAAAATTTCTAAATGAAAAATTTCAATATAGGTTGCCCCTAAGAGAAAGGGGAAGGTTGTCGGGATGGGATCTATTCGAGATGTCTCGGCTGCTTCTTCATATGCTCCGCGACGCCGATTGCCAGAAGATGATCCAGTCGTGTTACGTGCCACAATTACGAGTCTTCAGGAGCGGGTTGAGACCGAGGCTACTCGGTCTCAGGCATATCAGGCGAAGATTGCGAGTCTTCAGCAGCGGGTTGAACTGGATGCTACGCAGAATGACGAACTCTTCGACATCTTGGCAACAGGGAACCCGACAATGCAGGCTATGCTACGGGAAAAGCGAAGACTCCGAGCAGAGGCAGTTGCAGCGGCAGCGGCAGAGGCAGCGGCAGAGGCAGCGGCATGCACATCCGGTTCGTCGAGACGTCCCGAAGACGATGTGAATCTCGACGATTACGATATAGTTATTTAGATTTAGGATTTCGAATTCTAATTTTGGTTTTTTTTTTTTTGTAACAGATTTTAATATTTTTTTTAAAATAAAATTATTATATATTATTTTTAAAATTTTTATTTTATAATTTCGAAATTAATAAAATTTTAAAAATAATAATACATTTAAATCATATATAGAATCGTCGGTGATTCGATTGAAATTCGTTGCTAAGTAATCGTGATAAAATCGTGGCTAATTTACAACGATTATACGACGATTTATTAGCAACGATGTTGCGACGATTATTTAGCAACGATTTTAGGACGATTTATTAGCAACGATGTTGCGACGATTACTTAGAAACGATTTTGCGACAATTTATTAGCAACGATCTTGCGACGATTATTTAGCAACGATTTTATGACGATTGATTAGCAACGAATTAACGACGACAATTTTTTGCCATCGAATTACCAATGAAATATTTTCCTTCGAATTTCCATCGTTTTTACGACGTATTTATATTCGTCGTAATTTCGATGTAATATTTACGACGATTTTACGACGGAAATTTGCCAACGATTTAGCGACGATTTTTTTTCCCTCGTACTTTCCCGACGAATTTACGACGATTTTTGGTTTGCGACGATCAGTTAACGACGATCTCGTTTTCGTCGCAAATTCGATGCAAAGCCTCTTTTGCAACGATTTTACAACGATATAGTTCGTTGCAAAAAGGGTGTTTTCTTGTAGTGAGAATTATTTTCAAATTCAATTATTATTAAAAAATATAAAAGTAGTCACAATTCCTAAATTCGTAAATATTAAATAATTAGAAACATATTCAATGTGTGCTTACAAAAAAACTAAACTAATTTGAACTACGAAAAGAACTGAAATTAACACATGTTCATATATTAATCGATAGAAAACACAAAACTAAACTTCAATATTAAACTATTCAACTATAACAAACATACAACGAATATTCTTCATCTAATAGATTACACAAAATATAACTGATATAGAGCCAAAAAATAAACGAACAAATTATAAACAAAACAACCAAACATGTATTAGGAAAAAAATACACCATTTCTTATGTGCTTCAAAAATCCAAACTAATTTGAACTATGGAGAAAACTGAAATTATCACATGTTCAGATATCAATCGATAGAAAACACAAAACCTAAACTTTAATATTAAACTATAGCAAACACACAACAACGTTTTTTCATCTAATAGATTACACAAAATATAACCGATATAGAACCATAAAATAAACAAACATATTATAAAAAATTTACAAACATGTATTAAGAAAATAAAAACACACTATTGCTTATTCCCACCATTTTGACAATCACGTCACAACAATAATGTCACTTTGGAGGAAAACAAAAAACCAACCATGAGAATTAAGAATCATTGACTTCAACTTGGCTTCTGACTTAGATGATGGATCCGGCAATCAACAAATTTTTTCAATTGATCGGCGATTAGTTTCACAATCTTTAGCAAAATTTATTTAAACTGTCTTCAAGATGATCCTCCGATGATAGCGGGAATAATCATTGACTTCTCAAATATTATTTTATTTGTTTTTTGGGACATCGCTGACTTCTCAGTTACTCCCGTCGAGATTTATGGATATATGATTCAACTTTGATCGATTGTTAAATCTATTATTGTTGTAATGCGCTTAGCCCTTAACAATAGCTTTATGTGTTCGCTAAATTTCCATCTTTCTCTAGAGTTAAATATGTAAATTGAATTTTTTTTAAACAAAAAAAAAAACAAATAGACTTAAAAATCACAAACATATTTCTCACAATAGATAAGATTAGAATCGTACATGAAAAACTATATTCGATCTTCAATAATAATAACTTCACATGAAAAACAAAATATTATGCAACGAAAATTTTAAAAAGTAAATATTTTCCCTTTAAAAAAGTCCAACTAATTGCATAAAAATGACCACCAAAGGAAAAAAAGATGTAAAAATATGTACTATCCAATAAACAAACAAACACATAGATAGATGATCATAAATTTAATAAATTAAATAAAAAACCAAAAAGAAACAAATTTTCAAATCTTAAGTGGACATAGACAATTATATTAACTATGAAAAAAAAACATTAGCCATAAAAAAAGATTAGAAAATTGCTTCCAAGTATAGATTTGGAAGATTATAGATTTGGATTAGGTTATAGATTATAGATTTGGATTTGGATCACATCCTAGTTAAGTTATAGATTATAGATTATAGATTTGGTTTAGGTTCCAAGTATCTTTTTTTTTTTAAATCGTCATCAAGTTGTGATCTTTATTTTATCTTCTTTTTGGTTTTTTGTTTTTCAGGGTTATGGCTTACATCATCTTAGAAGTTTAATTAAGTTATTCAATTTCTTAGGGGTTTAAAAAGAAGATGAAGTATTTTAATGGGGTTGAGATAATAAGATAAAAACAGATCTTTCTGTATCTTCTCTCCACCCATATTCAAAAGTGTTGGTTCCGGTGTGCAATAAAGTAAATAAAGAATGAAAGGGGATCGGGAAATCTCGTTTTATTAGCAGATCTCGGCGAAATACAAGATTTTAGTTCGTCGGAGTTTAACCGGAAAAGAGTTAAACGAAACTAAGAATCTAAGCCGGAGCTAGGTCTCTTAGGTCTCGCGGGAAATTTGTGATACCTTGTGAATGAGGTGATCTTTGCTATTTATAAGGTTTGAAGTGGTCCGATTTCCTTATTTTTTTAGGGTACGATAAGAAAATCTTCCTTTTTGCTCGGCGATTCTCCATCCTTTCGGAGGTTGACGCCGACTTCGATTGATCGGACTTAATGGGCCCAAAGGCTTACAAATGGACTGCGGTGAAGTAGATGGGCGTCGCACCGCGCTGGACCGAGTCCGTGGAGTCGATTAAATATTAATGGGCCGACGTCGAATATGAAGGCATGAGCCGTAATGGTGTGGGCCAAATCGGAGTAGATCCGTCCGAGTTAACGCAAATCAACGTATAGGATTGACCGGTTTAAGTTCGGTTTGTGACGGGTTTAAGGGGTGCGTAACTTACCTCCAACATGAAGCATTCTAAAGTTTGATTAATCAATTAATCCCTGAAATCTTATTAGCTTAAATCCTGAACTCGTTTACGTAGAGAGTTTAAAATCAATGCGTCTAACTATATGTTTGGAAACCACCACAAAATGGGATCAATACTACCGGTTATAATCATCACAAAAAGTTTTTAAAAACCCTGAATCCTTTCTTAGAAGTTTCGATGGCTTCCTGCAATATGCAAACGTCCAACATCGAAGGTAAAGATTATCTCGAGATTCCGATCGCCAGTTCTATAGAGATCAGATCACTTGTTATCTATTTGTTTTGTTGCTTGATGCGTGATCTGGTTCTTATGATTTGTTTCGTTGCTTGATGCGTTGATTTGGAAAAACTGTTAAATGCAGGCCAAAAATAGTTAACGAAAACTGTCGATGTTGAAATTGGTTTGGTTAAAACCGGTTTAGATTCAAATCGATTGGTTTGGGTATGGGTAATGGTAAGTAGACTTGTGGTTCGATTAGAGGTTATGTTCGCGAAAAGGATCAAAACTGGCCAATTCCGAAACCAACCAAAAAAAACAAAAACAAAAAATGAGAAAGCAAGAATCGGAGGGAGCAAATCCGGATTTAGAATCCAACTCGAATCGTAATGGAAATTTGAAGATCGCACCAAGCGACCAAAGCCTTCTCACTATTCTTGACGACATCAGATTTTCCAAATCTCCGGTTATTACAAGCGACAGACAGCTATACAGTTTACACACGTTCAGACCCAAGCTTAGATTCTCCGTAATCTGACTGTTCTTCTTGTTTTTTGTTTTGTGATTTTCAGGCTGCCATTAACTACGGAGCTTCGTGGTATGGCTTGGTCTCTGTTTTTCACACAAAATACACAGTTTCATGCTTACAAAGTGTTTGATGGAATGCCTCAATGAGAATTTTTTTTTTATTAGGGTTTCTGAGATTTCAGCGTTTTTGAATTTGAAACTAATAAACTTTCAGGTGTGGAGTTTGTAGCCAGATTCTCCCTGTATTCCAAGAGCTTAGCAACAGTTTCCAAGGGCTTAGGTTTGTTTATGCAGATATCGACGAGTGCCCCGAAACAACCCGACACATCCGTTACACTCCGACGTTTCAGTTTTACAGAGACGGCGAAAAAGTCGACGAGATGTTTGGAGCTGGTGAAGAGAGGCTCCATGATCGTCTTTGGCTTCACTCCTGAAATCGAATTTTAAAAATCTGCATTGCTTTTGTAAAAACGCCTTAGACATATCCGGCTTTTCCACACTTCTCTGGATGAGTGTGCAACCCTTTACTTACTACATAATAGATAGATTATTGGAATATCATATAAATATTTCAAAAAAAAAACAAAAAAACAGATAGATATATAGATATATATTTTCTTATTTCACTATAAAGAATAATTTGCAGCCAAACTATGGATTGCCTTGTTACATAATCAAAAAGTTCAATCCAAGGAGAATAAAAGTTGAGAAGGATATGGTTTGAGATCTTCAAGTACCGTAACTTGAATCTTTTGCTCTGAGCTAAATATTAAAATGGGTCTATTCTAGACCGGCCCAAGTACCTATTTTCGAGGTTCCATGAAGAAGTGAATTTTTCTACTCCTAATAACTCTACAAGGTTGATACTAATACCGCTTTCTTGGAGAATCTACGCACACCCGCACTTGGGAAGTCTACAAAGACTGCTACAAACAGACAACGCCACGTGGGGGGTCTAGTTGAGAAAAACTCACACGAGAGCATAAACCTTTTTCTTTCTGTATAATGATTAAATTAGATATGTAACCATGACGGCCAAACAAAATTCAGTGCAACAAAAAAAAACAAAATCGATGCAAAAAAATACAAATATTCCAATGACGATATATTGAGTATAATATGATAATAACGGATGAAAAAAAATTATAATCTACTGAGGTAATAAGAAAAAAAAAATTATCTAAATTGAAAGTCTTTAGAGAAAACTGGAAAGTGGAAACGGAGAAGCAGTGTTTGGGTTTCAACGTGTGTCAGAGAGATGCACGTGTTTTCTCTTCTTTCCATCCCCAATGGGCCCCAATGGGCCAATACTTCTCATCCCTTTTTTTTTTTTTTGTGTGTGTCCAATCGAATCTAATGATCATCTCTTTTTATTATTTTTTTTACTGTTAAGGGTATAAGTCTAATCCATAAACATTACATATGCCTATTTATGTATTTATTACAATCTAGATTGAACAATCCAAATAGAAATCGAGTAAATAATAAATTTCCAAATTTTCTGTTATATATAAACATGAAAGTATGTTTATTAAGTAAAAACATTAGCTGATAAATATCATATTTAGCATGTTATATTTTTGACCAAAATATAATTGCTAATACCATTTTTTTAATTATAAGAACATATGAATATAAATGTAGTCATGTACCTTTTTCTTGTTAATAGTTTTGAGAATTTGCTGTTTTAGGTGAAAATTGTGATAATCCTCCATGAACAATCTATCTTTCATGAAAAAGATGCAATCATCGAAATTTATAAGAAAATTTTCTACACTCAACTACCCATTTCGTGTATCGAAGACGATAATTGGTTTTCTTATTATTTTTGTTGCGAAGAGATGATGTCGTTCTCTTAGGACTATAGTAATACATAGTCGCAACTATATATACATACACTGTGGTGAAGCAATGTAGGTAGGACTTCTTTATTCAAATGTAACCTTCAATCTAATATATACTTTTCTTTTCCACAACCTACTACGACCAACTAATAATAGGCACTTTAACGTGGAATAGTAGCAACTATTAATCTTTGATCTTTCCTTTTCTCCCTAAATATTATGTAGTCAGGTCCGATCCACATGCTATGCAGATTAGATCATGGTTTTATACTATAATTTTTTTTAGTTTTTGATGGATCACAAAAATAGTTTGAAGTTAATAAGTTATAAAATTTTAATTTTTAAATTTAAAATCCATTTTTTATAAAACTATTAAATGATCACATTTGTTTTTTTTTTGTTTCGAACTACTATTTTTGTTGGGTCGAACATGTATGTAGTAACGTGATATGTATTGAAAAACAACAAAGCTCTGGCGTGTATATATATATATATATCCATTTTCTCCCTAGTTTTGTAGTAACGTTAAAAAGAATGAAGAAGAAGCAAAACAACAAAACTCCACCGATTCACAGTTAGTGGAAGACATCCAATAGAAGATTTATCACCAAAAAATTAGAAAAAGGAAAAGAACAAAACTCTCTACCGATTCAGAATTATATAAATATACCTTACATATTATCGGGACAATAATTATGAGGCCAACGATGTTTTTTTCGCATCTTTCGTCAATGATGCTGACTTTTACTTGTACAAATCAAGTATCATATATATTATAAAAAAAGAGTAAACAAAGTCGCGCTCTCAAGTCTCAATTATGGCATTATCTTCTTTTTTTTTTGGAAGTGAATTTTAAATTATATTCAAAAAAAAAAAAACCATTCAACACACAAAAAAAAAAAAAAACATGGCATTATCATAAATAATGGATTTTTTGTTTTTTTACGTAGAAGAAAAACAGCTTGGGAAAACAATGTTCGGAATCTGTAGAAATAAATTAAACAGCGGAAAAACAATGAAAAATAGTAACGAGGAGGGACCGCACGAGTGTATATGACACCTTTTAATCCCTTCTGTTTGACAAAATTATTTTCGCCTCAAGGATTCCCATTGTCGGCTCTCAATTTTCTTCCTACATTTGGTTTTCTACACATGTACTTACTCACCATCCAAATATTCAAATCGGACATATATATTAAGATTCAGGATACGGTCAAATACGAATAATCAGATATGTTGTTAATTTTCTAGAGTATCCGACAAGTATCCATCACTAATTAGTCTAATGCTTTAAAATGTTTCGAAAGAAAAAATAATATATTTTTTAATCAGCGGTTGCGGCGTGTCGGAAATGTTCGAGACTTGGAGCAAAAACATGCACGTGATGTTGGATTCGTTTTAGTTTGTTGCTTGTTTGGCTTGGGATTCTTTGTTTTACATTATATAATCACAATTGTTACTATGGTTTATTAGTGTTGGGTCGTATTTCTCTAAAGTAGTGGTAACTGTGACTACATTGGTTTTAACCCAAAAAAACAGTGGACTACGTTGGTCAAAACATAACTGTACGTGAGAAAATTTTCTACGTATTTGAGATTCCATATATATCTGCTGTACTATATATAAATATATTTTTGGGAAGTGGGAGTACTCTTTAGGCCTTTACATTTTATATCATCTAATGAATCTATGTTCTACGATGAATCATCATTCATCATATCAAAAGACTTGACAACTTATTTATGTTCAAATTTATAATAGAAGAAAAAGCAAAGCATTAGTGTAAAATGGAAAAAACTACGTATGTCCTAAGATGGAGAGTTACTGTTAATTTCACTTGTTTCCTGGATGGTGCGGATCCTGAATTCCACAATCTCTTATTCTTTTGCTTTTCTTTTTTACTATATGCATTTTAAAAAACTTATGAACGCATGGAAAATGACTAACGACTGTCAGAATGTTATAATTATCCTCTTCATATTCCAAATTTTAGTATATATATTACATTAGAAAACAATGAAATGAAAAAAAAAATCTACACGATCAAACATCTCACCCCCTAAACCGATAAAATAGAGCATATATAGTTTCGCTTTGCATTATTAATTAGTATGAATTTGACTCGAGTCACATGCATGGACTCTTAGGCCGTAGACTTGTCATAATTACTTTCTCCATTTTCTCTCTCTCACATTTCTATTTGGCTTTTCTTTGGTATTGTTTCACTATGTTACTTCCCCCATTGCCTATTCAATGTGATTGAATTTCTTCACTCTCAAAAACGATTCTATTGACATCTATTATGTTTTATATAATCTGAAATCTAGACTAATACTACTGTTGATAGAATATGATTTATACAAAATCCAACTGGTAAGAAAAATTATTTCATCACATTTTTTTTTTATAAGTTTAGTGATTATGGTACAAGTTGTTTTGCTCTTCTAATATTCATGTAATATGATTCATAAATCATGACAAAGAGCATTTGAATGTCTCAATGAATGGTCTGGGTATTTATAAAATTGAGGATCTTTCCCAGGGCCAAAGGTTTAGGAAAAAAAAAGAGCCTTACTTGAACAGCCAAAACTTATTCAGAAGCTACCATTCAAAAGTCAAACCAGAGACATAAATCACAAATTAATTAAGCATTTCTATGAATGCATTACATCAATTTCATATATACATGTGTATATATAACTTAAATATCAACCCTAGTTCAAATGTTTGATACATGATACTAGAGGGAAAAATGAAAGTGGCAAGCAAAAAAAAAAAATGAAGAAAGACAAGAAGAGAAATAAAGGTAAAACTCTAAATCGAAACACGGTGGTCGCGGTCACGCTCACGCCCGCAGACTAACATGGCGATACAACGGCCAAGGATGTAAAACTTGGCTCGCTGTTTCTTCACAACGTGGCTACACTTCTCTCCGAACGTTCTGCACGGCTCGCATGTCCCGTTCGTGATGTTCTCTTCTTTCATTACTTAAACTTCTCTTACTGGATGAGCCCAACAGTACAAGGAAGAAATTTGTATTTTTTTGTTGGAAAAGTGAAGAGTTTTGTTATGGTTTCTGCTTCTGAAATTTTGTAGTAGAGATGTAAAGAAAGGGAGAAGGAGGCAGAGTTCAGTCAAATATATGGACGGAGCGAATGAATTAGAAAGAGGGTTTATTGGCTTTGGTACGATAAATGATTGATATGTGACATGTTTTTTGTTTTCTAGAAATACGTAGCATTACTATGTAATATTATTATGCACTCTGGAAAATAATAATATTAATGTCCTATGTTCTGTGGCTGAAGTATTCTAGGTTTTTTAAAGAGATCCCTAAATGGAGTGAAGTTGTAGAAAAAATAAAATAATAGTGTTTGTTTATTGAGAATATGTTCTACGTACTGATATGTAAATACTATGTATTTTAAAGGTTACATAACGTACTTCACATTTAGCGGAAGCTCCTTCGATTCAGTGGTCGACTAATGGTTCATTAATACTTTTACATCCGGAGATAGAAAGTTCAATTCACATAAGATGTAAATTATAGAAGAGAAATTTTCAGGCGATTTTCAGCTCAGTGCAAGCATAACTACTCGTCGTGGTCCAGCGTGTCTAGGGTAAAGTGCTCCATCACGAGCATGGTGCAGATAGACCATTAATTAATCGTGGATTTTTGTAGGCCTGTAGAATTGTATTTGTCCTCGTAATTTGTAATTGATAATATTTGAGATGATTAAAAACGTATTTCACATTTATTTTTATGTTAAAGAATTAACGATAATTTATACCATTTAGAATGTTCTATCATCAAAAACTGGTTTTGGGTTAGAAAAAACAACATACTTAACATTCATGATTCTGATTTATTTAATTTGGGTTAGAAAAAACAACATAATTAACATTCATGATTCTGATTATCTTAATATTAAAATGAGTGAACTGAATAAGGCTAACATTGCTGACTACATATTTAAAGAATTATACTAAAAGTTTGAGCTGTAAAACATAGCATATTCAATTCCGTCTCATACTTTACAAACTAGCATGTGGGCAATTTTAAGAGATATAACCACATACAGAGTGGACTAGGACCCAATGTTCTCTATTTAATATTTTCTTTATTCTTAGTCAAACATTTAATTTAATTTGAATGGTCGGTCTGCGTAGACCGAACCCCACATCGGTAATTCCGGTCATCGTGGCAGCTCATTAGGTTCGTACGACATAAACCACACTTTTAGAAGTTTACGTATCCAAATTGATTGTACTCTTCCTTCACACATGACCCTATTGAAGTAACAACACTTCGAATTCTTGTTTCATCATTTTCTATGTGTTGTCATAATGCTATCTGTATTCGAGAGATTTTAAAAAGGTTCGGGAGAAAATTTATTTATGGTCATACATATGTGATAATATGTCTCGGTCTCCAACTGCAAGGGAAGCCGTTTAGACAGGCCCGGCTCTTGGGGTGGCGGGAAGGGCTTAGACCCTAGGCCCAAAAAAAAAATTAATTATTTAAAGAAAAAAGTTCAAATTTTTTTAAAAATACATATATATTTTAGAAAAAAGCCCAAAAACCCAAAAATTATGAAATTTTTTATGTATATTTGAGAAAAAGGCCCAAAAACAAAAAGAATTTGTTTTTTATATACTATTAAAAAGCTATAAAAACAGAATTTTTTTTTATATGCCATTAAAAGGTCCAAAAATTTTTTTTTGCTTAAAACTCAAAATAAATTAGAAACGGGCCTGCGTTTAGAACAAAATATATGAAATGTTTTTGACAAAATATATGTTTGATTGTGTTTTTGATAAAACCTTAGGATGTATGAAAGGTTTTTTTGTATGTTTTATTGATGACTCTAAGGCCTTTAATTTATATAACTTTACAAGATGACCTAATCGCTAAAGATTTACATCACAAGGAAAAGGACAGTGGCACCATGGCAATAGTACCTCTGATAATTTTATCCTGAATGAAATGACAATCGTTTTTGATGTGTTTAGTACGTTTATGGAAGAGAAGGTTTTTGGCGAGATGAATAGAAAACATAGGTATTGGCTGGGTAAAAACACATACAATAACAATAGCAGCCTTGTGAAATCCTATTGGCTTGATGAAAATTTGTTGCCCATTCATCATAGTTTGCGCTTCGTAGGAGTGGTTGTAAGATAACCGTTCCGGAGTTGTAGCTAGGAGACAAGTCATACGGAGAACGATCCCTCTGTTTTGAGACAACATAGTGTTCTTCTTTCGAGGAAGAAGTCGACGACATATCTCAAAGAAAATTCCGATCATCATATTAGAATCAACCGGATTACGTTAAAAAAAGAGATTAAAAAAAAAAAAAAAATCGAATTATGAGTTTATTTTGCTTAACTCTCTGATACCATGATAAAAACCTTATGATATATGAAAGTTTTTATGTATGTCTTATTGATATGACTCTAAAGCCTTTATATAGCTTTACAAGATGGCATAATTGCTAAAGATTTACATCACAAGGAAAAAGAGATATCCCTTAACTACAAACATGAATATATCGTAATAATTTCGTACTAGTTTTGCTGAAAAATAAGAAAAATTCTTGGATTCATCCCTAGGAACGAACCTCTTTATCCACCTTTTTTTTATAACCAATCAAAATATGTCATCTAATTTATTTAAACAAAATAAAAATAAAAATAATATTATCTTAATAAAAGAAAGTTACGGTGGTAATCATGTCTACTATTTATGTTTGAGTTTAGGGTATAGAGTTTATAGTTTAGGATTTAGGGTTTAGAATTTAGATTTGGGGTTTAGATTTAAAATTTAGGGTTTAAGGTTAAGAATTTAGATATTAGGGCTGATGGTTTATGTCTTTTGAATAATCTGTCAATTTTTTAATAATTTAATGTTTTATCTTTAGTAAAAAACTAAAAAGAAGGTACGGTTCTACTAATATTAATTTTTATTTTATTTAAATTAATTATATGATATATATTGATTGGCTATTAAAAGATGGGGTGAATGAAGAAGTGCAACTACATGCGATATTTGTAAGTATAAATCTCAATTTTGAAAATGATAGAAATAATGGGAAAGGAGGTAGATTTTTTTGATCCTAGATCCGCGTATGCTAAATAAATAGTTTGATATTTGATTTGTGGCTAAGTTCTCCGTAATTAACATGATATTGAATTGTCAGAAGATAAGAAAACGAACTGAAATGTAGCTATTTTTATTTATGATTTTAGTATGACACAATATGATTTTTAGATGGACAACGATTCTAGGGGTTTTAGTATGACACAATAGAAAAGGTGGTTTATCTCATTCTCTTATCTCTATAATATTATTTAAGAAGACATTTTTTAAAATAAACTTTGTTTTGTAAGTTATTACATAAAATGTCATTATAAATAATAAAAAATAATTAAAATAGGAAAGGATATAGTAGTATTTTAAAATTATTGATTAGAATATAAAAAATATATATTTTACATTAAAGAGGTTATTTATTATTTTATTTCTTAATTATTTTTAATACTATATACTTTAAAATAATAATCAATTCATATATATTCAAAAAATATATATTCAAAATCTTGTTATATTTTATTTTATCCTTGATTTCGGACACTAAATTTCGTATTGATATCATGATTCGTCTGTTTCGGTGAGCTGGTTTGAAAATCTATGGACCTTGCAAGATGATGGGCTTGTAAGGTGACTGGCAGAAAATGAGCTCCTTAATGGCTTGTTGATAGCCCAGCTCGAGTGGGTTTGGCCCAATGGGCCGGATCTCGTGCATGAGATCCAACACCAACAGATTTAGTCTTAGTCTCAAGAACACCGATGTGATACACTTTTTTTTTTTTTTAATGATTATTCAAGACTCAAGTCAGTTAGTAACATGTTACAACTAGTAGCTGAAGAAACGAGTACTCTAAAAAAATAGATTTAGTAGATGAATTTAGATCGGTTATAGTTATAGTATGAGATTCGAATGTTATGAGAGATTTTATCATGTCTAAAGGACATTGTGAGAGGTTACTCAACAGTTATGTTGAGCTTGTACCACTCCATGAAGCACTTCGGTCCGTGAAGAAATTATTGAAGGAATCCGGTTTAATTCACTCCACTCGAAAGATGAGTGTTGTTCATGATTAACCTAGAACCCGGAGAAGAAGCTTTGCTGATAATCTAAAGCAGATAGTATCTGCTACACCAGAATTTGGCAAAACCGGGATGTAAAGATACTAATTTCAACTAGACCTAATTGATACTTTCTGTTTATAGACTCACTCACTTCTTATGAGTTTTAATGCCATTCATTTATAACATAAGCATAGAGAACCACAAATATATACTTGGGAGACACCACATAAAGCACAAAACACTGACACAAACCAGAAATCACATCAGACTCTTTACATTTACACGTACATACTGACATACATGTCTTAATTAGGAGCTTCCTTGTCTCTCAGTCATGTCTTACCTTTTGTGTTTCTGATGCTAACCGGTCCCATCGTCCCCACCACCATTTCCTCCGTTGCCACCCCAATTGTCATAGTTTTGCCTCGGAATGTTATGGTGATTGTCTACTCCTATTGCTGATGGAATGACGGATTTGTCCTTTTGAACATGGTGAAGCCTCTGGTTTTTGCCGTGTATCCCTCTCCCTCCTCCCTCCACGGTGAAAGAGCTCATAACCACCATTATTACCACCACCACCACCACCACCAAGACAGGCCTTGTCTGAATTTGCATTTTTTGTTTTGTTTTGTGTTGTTTCTTGCAATGTCTTTGTCCTTTTTTATAGATTGAGAAGTAAGGTTTAGGGATATGGTAATTTCTTACAACTGTTTTCTGTGTGTGTTCCACTAGGAAAAGACAAAACAAAAGATTGATTGATGAGCCTTTAAGTGATGTGATTGTTGTGGCTTGTGACGATGATACAAAAAATCAAAAGAATAATAATCACTCGTCCAAATAGGTAAGTTCCACCGTTAGAGTGGTGGAGAAGACATAAGAATCATCAAGAAGAAGTGGGTTAGTTGCCTGAATAGGAAACTTCCACCATTTATAATGGATCACCTTTTGTATAAATTATTTCTTGCTTGTGTAATTAAAAGTCAATGGGATGGTAACAACTTGTCAAAAGTAAAATTTTCCAAACAATGATCAAGATGATGATGTTCATTCAATTATTTCATTTTTCTTCCAACGATCTTGAGACAACTGTCTCTACTTCCGAATTATTTACATCGTAGTCCTACAAGATTTGCTATGGCAAAATGGATCAATCACAAATAATTCACTCACATCAAAAGATTCGGTAGAGCCAAATCACACAAACAAAGCCAACCATCATGCATTGGGCCTTTGTTGGGCTGGCTGAAGCTCACAATAAGCACGATGGGGCTTTCTGCTTACTAAACTAAAAAAACTCTGGATTACTGATTTTTGTTTTTCCGAATCATCAAGGTTTTTGGAATCCATCGTTGATGCTTGAATTCACTTTCCCAAATGAAATCTCAACCACGGATTCGTAATAAGAAATCGTAGATATTCTTAAATTTTCAGAGGAATCTGTAAATGGCTTTGTTCGTCTGCGGGAGAAGTTGTTGGAGAATCTGTAAATTTTCTTATGGAGCTTAAATTAAGCGAAATTTTAAATGGAATTAAATGTATCTTTCAACTCCTTAATTAGAGGATAACCATGTGGCTCTCTCAATATTAATACGTTTTGTTCATATTTTAAATTGATAACAACTGAATTAATTACAAATCGTCTAATTAAACTGTTGTGACACTCTTTTGACTTGGTTCTTTCGCACATTGCATCACATGCCTTGAAGCTTAAGTTTCGCATTGTCTCTTAAACTATAAAATGACATTTCTAAAATTTTCTGTGTTTTCTTCATTTGATCTTTGCATTCAATGACTTCCTCAAAGTCAATGGTCTTTGGCTTAACGCGGATGCTAATGATGATGATGCAGGATTGTAGAAGCTGCACTGAAAGTGAAAGGCAGGGTTTGTTAGAGCTCAAGGCCTATTTACTCTCCTTCAGTAATGATCTTCAGCCTGACATTCTTCGAGGATGGAGGACGACTAGTAGTAATTGTTAGTCAAAGAACACCTAAAGAGAAGAGGAGGTGGTAAAGAAATCAACAAAGGAGGCCATTGTTTTTTAACATTTGTGGCTCTCACCAACCTCCTTAACTTCTATAAATACCAAAGTATTATGAGAAGAAGTATTCATCCCAAATCTCAACAAGAGAAAGAAAACAAGAGAAATATCTTTCTTTGTAAGAAAATTATATGTAATTTTCTTGATCATTTATTCTTTTTCACTCTGAGACTAAGTCCTAAAAAATCATTGATTCTTGAGTTGTGAAAGGATAAGTTTGGGTTCGTGAGTGAGTTGAGAGTGTTGTAAAATTCCCGGTTAATAATAAAAGATCTGCAGCAGGTCCGGAGACGTAGGCAAAGTTGGCCGAACTCCGTTAACAAATTGTGTGTGTTTTATCGTTTCCATAATTCTGATTTATCAGAAATTTGGCGTTATTTCCTAACAACTGGTATCAGAGCGCGGGTTGGGTGATCTCGGTCAAATTTCATGCGAGGTTACTGTTCACGTGAATAGTGAACAGTGAACAGTGAAATTTTGTCGGCGACATCGGTTTGTCGACGGAGGTGTTCAAATACACGGTGATTCGCAAAAATAATCAGAAACGATGGGAGGCGAAGATGGTTCGGCACACGGTATCGGGAAATTTGACGGTACAGATTATGCATTTTGGAGAATAAGATGGATCAGGAAGAGTGCATTATCTGTACGGAAGGAAGCTTCATCAACCACTGAGCAAGAAACCTGAGAAGATGTATCAGGAAGAGTGGGATCTCCTTGACAGACAGGTTCTGGGTGTTATTAAGTTAACACTGTCGAAAAACGTTGCTCACAACGTTGCAAAGGAGAAGACCATGGAAGGGCTCATGAAAGTTCTCTCGGATATGTATGAGAAACCTTCAGCAAATAACACGGTATTTCTCATGAAGAAACTCTTCCACTTGAAGATGGAAGAAGGTGGCCATGTTGCAGCACATGTGAACGAGTTCAACACGATTGTCAACCAATTATCATCCGTTGAAATTGAGTTTGATGATGAAGTGCGAGCACTGATTTTGCTGGCAACGGTTAGTAATTCTGTTGGTACTCAAAAGCTTAAATTTAATGATGTTCGAGATCGTATCCTTGCGGAAGAAGTTCGTAGGATAGACTCTGGCGAAACATCGACGAGCTCTGCTTTCAACGTGGAAAATAGAGGCAGAAACCAAGACAGAAACAACCGGAATAGAGCCAGATCAAAGTCAAGGAATGGAAAAAGTCATTCCAAATTCAAGCAGCCTACTGAATGTTGGAATTGTGGAAAAACAGGCCACATCAAAAAGAATTGTTGGGCACCACCGAAGAAGGAAGACAATAAGGGAGGCGGAGTGATATATCATGGTTTTTACCCTATTTAAGCCATGATATAAGTCCTTTTTATAGAGTCTTTATAGTATTTTGGAGTCTTTTAGAGTCTTTTACAGGTTTAGGTACGTTTGGAGCATTTTGGAGCATTCTGGAGCATATCGAGATGCAGAGTCATGCAGAGACGTCAGAAGTTTGGCATTCGTTTAAGACCTTCCCACCGATGGATTGAGCTCAAATTTGGACACAAGATAGATCAATGAATTAGCTTTCATTTGGAAGTGGTTTGAAGCCATTCCAACGGTGCGATCGAAAGTTATGCCAGTTTTCGTGAAGACTGTCTAGTCTGTCGAGCAGAGGAGTCGACGCATAGGATGAGTATCGACCGATACTACCTAGTATCGATCGATACTGCTCGGGAAAATAGGAAACACGACTTTTTAGAAGCCTAAAGACCCTGCAACTTGGCCCAGAAGACTTTAATACTTACCAGAAAGCCCAGAACGTGTTTTTAGGCTATATTTAGGGTTTTCAGCCACCTGTTTAGGCTATGCTTTTATTTTCTGAGTTTGATTTTACTTTGGTTTTAGAGAGACAAGTCTGAATCTCCCTTCGTCCGAGATCAGATCTCTAAACCCTTCTTTCTATTCTATTGATGATTTATTCAAACATGTCTTTTGATTCAATTGCCATGTCTGAGTAGATCCACTTTAGGTTTAGGGTTTTCTCATAAAGGATTTCTTTGAATGCTAGGTTAATTATATGTTTAGGATTCACCATCTGAATTAGTTCTTCACCTTAGGTTGTGTTCATAGCTAATTCTAGGTTGACGAATCTGGAACTTAGATCTTAGGATAATTGATTAGGCACGAGAGTGCGATTAATTACCTGATAGAACCTAGGTGAGCAAATTGATTATTCGCAAAGAGATTTGGTTTAATTGATTTGTGAACATATCAAACCTGATATTAAAGCTGATTTAGAATTTAGGATTCGCAAAGAGATTTGGAATTCCTAGGATTTAGATTTAGATAGTTTTCGCAACGAGAGTTGGTTAGCTATATTTTAGTGATTTGAGTTCAAGAACTGCGCTAAATCTGAATCCTGTTAGTTAGTTAGTCTGCATTCACTGATTTCCTGAGAAAAACCCTGAGCCTATATTTCTCAATTGATTTACAACTCCTTTAATTTCTGCACTGCTTTTAATTACAACTGTTTGGCTTAGCGTAATTCGACACTATAGAATCTATTGTGCGTTTCTGTGAGTCTTCTGTGGTTCGACCCCTAGCTATACTATTACAACTGCTTTAGTACTTTAGGGTATTAAATTGAGCATATCAATTTTGGCGCCGTTGCCGGGGACTCAAATTCGCCATTAGATTTTAGTTTAGAATTTCGACTAAGTTCGTCGGTATCGATCGATACTCTGTAGTATCGGTCGATACGCGTCGTCTTCTTTTGTTGGTATCGGTCGACACCACTTGGTATCGATCGATACTCAACGTATTTTTCTGGTTACTTACGTGCTTTGCCTAGTGTTTTGTTTGCAGGTGTATGCTTGTTCGTGAAACCAGGAGCAACAAGAGCACACAGCTAGTTGAACTGTCATTGGAACAGCTAGCGTTTGTGGAACGCACAAACAGAAAGACCAAGCAAACATCAGGGATGAACAACCCAGTGGTTTTAAGAGCTGATGAAGTTGGAATTCTGAGAGACCAAGAGGGTCACGTGTGTAATGAGAGAGGGCAGCGACTTGATGAAGCTGGTAACATCGTTGTCCCTGCTGCGGTTGTTGAGATTGTCGCGCCAGCTGGGCGCGCCAACGCAGGGAATGCTGTGGTTAATCGTGGAAGGACGATTGGTGAATGCAACAGGCCTGACCAGTTTTTCGCCAATCGTTCAGCAATTCGTCCTCCTGCGTTTGAGAGGAATGACTTTGAGCTGAAGCCTGCTTACTTCACTCTAGTGGGACAGCATCTCTTTCATGGTCTTCCTCATGAACATCCAATGGACCATGTAGAGAGGTTCGAGGACTTGGTCACTAGCATTAAGAGCAATGGAGTGTCCTACGACTATCTCTTCTGCAAGCTCTTCCCCTACTCTCTGGGTGGAGAAGCTACTTACTGGCTGAGGCAGCTATCTCCTGGATCGCTAACTAATTGGGAGGACACCAAGAGAGCCTTCCTGATTAACTTCTACGATGACGGAAGATCTGAAGATCTGAGGAATAAGATCTCCACTTTTTCTCAAGGACCTACTGAGGCGTTCAAGGCTGCTTGGACAAGATTCAGATCGTACCAGAGAGATTGTCCACATCATGGATACTCTGATGTGCAGCTGCTGGGTATCTTCTTCAGAGGAGTAGATTGGAGATATCAGATGGGTCTGGACTCTTCCAGCAATGGTAATTTCAACACCAGATATCCTGAGGATGCTATTGTGTTGATCGAGAACTTTGCCTCTAGTAGTAGCACCAAGAGCGCAGATTTCGAGCGCAAGAGGCTGGCTGGTAACATGGATGGGTCACAGATTGCTGAAGTGAAAGCTCAGCTGGATTCTATGCACAGTCTTCTGCTGGGAAGGACAACAAAGGCCGTCCACTTTGCTACTGAGAATGAGGTGGAAGATGTTAACTACATAGGTGGTTCTGGTTTTCAGGGTCAGCGATTCGGATACAACACCAATCGAAACTATGGTCACCAAGGAGGGTACCAATCCCCAGCACCCAAAACTCCTGAGAGTAAGATTGAGGCTATGCTTGAACACCTGGTTCAAGGGCAGGAGAAGATGACGGTCACCTTCAATGGTAAGATGGATGATTTGTACACCGATTTGAGTGGAAGGATCGAAGCTCTAAAGACGAGCCACAGGATGCTGGAGACGCAAGTAGCTCAGACTGCAGCAAATTCCAAAGGAAAAGCGGTTCAGTCACACAATGCACACGTCAATGCCATCAGCTCATGTGCAGAAAATGTCGATGAAGTTCCTGAAATCGCACAAGCATCGATCGATACTCCCCAGTATCGATCGATACCAGCCCAGACGTCTGCTAGAATGGATTCAATCACCCGTGTATCGATCGATACCCCATTGGTATCGGTCGATACTAAGGTGATTTCTGAGGAGACAACAGAGAGTTCTACTGTGGTGCCTAAGGTCGTTGCAGAACGAGTGTATGTAACCAGGATGCCTTATCCTATGATTCCTAAGCTGACAAGGGAGGAATGGGAGATTGCTAAACTACAGTATATGCTGGATAACCCGAACGTGGAGCTTCTTTCTGATGAAGATGTACTTGTCAGGAACGATTCAAATCGCATGGCATCGATCGATACCCTACCTGGTGTCGATCGATACCCCTCGCAGAACGGACCAGAAGATATGAAAACACCTGAGGTGATCGGAGAAAGAGTTCGCAATTCACTACAACCGCGGAAATTGACACAGAGGGAAGATCCAGGGAAATTTGTAGTTCCATGCTCTATCTCTGGAGTTGAGTTCAAAGAGTCTCTTGTCGACTCAGGGGCTAGTGTCAATGTCATCTCAAGGGCAATTGCAGAGCGGTTAGGAGCTGATATTCGATCACCAGAGGCATCTATCACATTCGCGAACAACTCCACCTCGCTTCCACACGGTACTATCCATGGTTTGCTGGTCAAAGTAGGAAACTGTCTAGTTCCTACTAATTTTCAGGTTGTAGAGATGGGTGCAATATCTCGTATGCCTATCCTTTTGGGACGACCGTTCATGGCTACTGCAGGCGCGATCATAGACACACCTAATAAGAGAATCTCTTTCTCTTACATTGACAGAGGGGTCTATTATGGTGTCATTCCCCCTAGGAGTGCTCCCACACATGTGTCTAGCATCGAGGTTGTCACAGGAGAGTCGCTAGCGATTAATATTTTGGAAGAGCCTCCTGATGAGCCTACTGTCGCAGATGTTCCAGGTGAACCGCCCAGCACCCCCAAAGAAGTTGCCAAGAAAACTAAGGCAACAAAGAAGAAGGCCAAGAGCAACAAAGTTGAGAATCCCCATGTCACTTTGATACCTCAGAAGTGTAATGGAGATTCGATTGAATATAAGGTCAAATGCAAAGGAGCCTTGAAACCATTCTCCAAGGCCAGAGTCCTTCTTACTTCTGAGCTGAAAGAGAAAGGGCAGGAGTTTGTGGACAGCATGCTAAGCAGAACTTTGAAGCTAGTAATGTCAAGTGATGGAGCCTGTTTTGGTGCAAGCTCTCACTCTTATCCAGCCTGAAGGGCGTTACAGTCAAGCTATTGACGTTAAACGAGCGCTTGGTGGGAGGCAACCCACTTGTGAGTCTGTTTTTGATTCGTTTTTATTTTTATTTTCGTTTGTTTTGAGTCTGTGTCAGGATGAACAAGGAGCAACTCGAAATCGCCTAAGCATCGATCGATACCCCTATGGTATCGATCGACACCAATCACGGATGAAAATTCACAAAGTCGATCTAAGCATGGTATCGATCGATACCATGCCGTGTGTCGATCGACACCGACTGTTCCAGAACGGTAATTTCTTGTTTCTCTTCGTTCTATCCTTTTTCTTTGTTTCTTTCACTGACTCTAGGCTAGATAACACTGAGGACAGTGTTGTTCAAGTCTGGGGGAGGTGTCTGCTGACATTGTTTTTGTTTTTCTTAGAGTCAGTCGTTTTATCGAGTCAAAACTGTTTTATTGAGTCAAAATTTGTTGGAGATGATGATCATGTGCTTGAACCTATTGATTTGATTTTGTTTTTGAGTGCACAGTGTTACAGGATCAGTTCTAGATCGACTAATGAAAAATCCAAAGGCTGACCAGTTGACTAGAAAACATCCATGTCTCCAGTAGAGTTCTTCTGAAGCCTGAGCCAAATTTTTGCACTTCATCAATATGGTTAGTGTTCATAGAGCTTGATTCATCATTCATATCTGATAAAGGAACCCGTGTGTTTAGAATTATGGTATCTCTCTCCCCTGAAATAAGTTGATAGATTAAGAGCATAAAAGATTGAAATGATTTTCTTCTGAGTAGAGGGTTAGGAAAATTTCCAGCGATCCCATTATTCTACTTAAGAGGGGATGATCACACAAAGGATTGGAAGCGAGGCTAGGATTTTCCTATGATGCCATTATTCGCCTACATCCTTTGATACATTGAGAGGGAAGAACCGGGGATTTGGTGGCAAACACCATCAGTACTCGCGTCTCATACCTTGATATGTATATGCAAAGCTGAAAAGAAAAGAAAAAAAATAATAAGAAGATAATAAGAAATAAGTCTGGGGGAGAGAAATTGATACAAAAAGTGTGAAAAGGGGTGGTTCCTTTGTCATGATATTGTCTGGTAAAGAGTCTAGAAGGTTCTTGAATGTTAGTTGCAGCGATGAAACTGGCGATGAAGGTTTTACTTGAACAATGCTGTGGGATAATGTGTGGAGTCTGGAAAAGCTGCGAATGTCTACGGAGAAGTACATGGTGGTTAGATCAAAAGCTGATCAGGTGACATTTGGGTACTTGGGAAAAGGGTCTTTTCGATGGTTCAGGAACAGGTGAGTCTCTACGTTTTCAAACCTCTTTTTCTGATTTAGTCTTCTATTTGCTTGAGGACAAGCAAAAGGCTAAGTCTGGGGGAGTTGATATATCATGGTTTTTACCCTATTTAAGCCATGATATAAGTCCTTTTTATAGAGTCTTTATAGTATTTTGGAGTCTTTTAGAGTCTTTTACAGGTTTAGGTACGTTTGGAGCATTTTGGAGCATTCTGGAGCATATCGAGATGCAGAGTCATGCAGAGACGTCAGAAGTTTGGCATTCGTTTAAGACCTTCCCACCGATGGATTGAGCTCAAATTTGGACACAAGATAGATCAATGAATTAGCTTTCATTTGGAAGTGGTTTGAAGCCATTCCAACGGTGCGATCGAAAGTTATGCCAGTTTTCGTGAAGACTGTCTAGTCTGTCGAGCAGAGGAGTCGACGCATAGGATGAGTATCGACCGATACTACCTAGTATCGATCGATACTGCTCGGGAAAATAGGAAACACGACTTTTTAGAAGCCTAAAGACCCTGCAACTTGGCCCAGAAGACTTTAATACTTACCAGAAAGCCCAGAACGTGTTTTTAGGCTATATTTAGGGTTTTCAGCCACCTGTTTAGGCTATGCTTTTATTTTCTGAGTTTGATTTTACTTTGGTTTTAGAGAGACAAGTCTGAATCTCCCTTCGTCCGAGATCAGATCTCTAAACCCTTCTTTCTATTCTATTGATGATTTATTCAAACATGTCTTTTGATTCAATTGCCATGTCTGAGTAGATCCACTTTAGGTTTAGGGTTTTCTCATAAAGGATTTCTTTGAATGCTAGGTTAATTATATGTTTAGGATTCACCATCTGAATTAGTTCTTCACCTTAGGTTGTGTTCATAGCTAATTCTAGGTTGACGAATCTGGAACTTAGATCTTAGGATAATTGATTAGGCACGAGAGTGCGATTAATTACCTGATAGAACCTAGGTGAGCAAATTGATTATTCGCAAAGAGATTTGGTTTAATTGATTTGTGAACATATCAAACCTGATATTAAAGCTGATTTAGAATTTAGGATTCGCAAAGAGATTTGGAATTCCTAGGATTTAGATTTAGATAGTTTTCGCAACGAGAGTTGGTTAGCTATATTTTAGTGATTTGAGTTCAAGAACTGCGCTAAATCTGAATCCTGTTAGTTAGTTAGTCTGCATTCACTGATTTCCTGAGAAAAACCCTGAGCCTATATTTCTCAATTGATTTACAACTCCTTTAATTTCTGCACTGCTTTTAATTACAACTGTTTGGCTTAGCGTAATTCGACACTATAGAATCTATTGTGCGTTTCTGTGAGTCTTCTGTGGTTCGACCCCTAGCTATACTATTACAACTGCTTTAGTACTTTAGGGTATTAAATTGAGCATATCACGGAGCCAATGCAGTTACCCATGAAATTGCTGATGCATTGGTAGTATCTGTTGATTCTCCGAGAAAAAGTGAAGCTCATGATGCAGCTGTAAACACCGCCAAAGCATCGATCTCCTATGTTGATAGTCCGATCGATTCTTGGGTTCTTGACTCTGGAGCATCATTCCACACCACACCACACCACAACATTATGGAGAATTATGTTGCTGGAAATTATGAAAAGGTATATCTAGCTGATGGTTTACCTTTGGACATAGTTGGTATTGGAGATATCAACTTGAAGATGTCAGATGGACGCGTGTGGAAGATCACAAAGGTTAGACATGTGCCAAAGTTGATGCGAAATCTGATCTCAGTAGGACAACTTGATGATACAGGGCACATTGTCAATTTTGGTGGTGGAGCCTGGAAAGTAAAGAAATGTTCTATGGTGGTTGCTAAAGGTCATAAAAGAGGCACCCTTTATATGACGATGAGTTATCAAGATACAGTTGCTGTTGTCGAGAATGCCAAACAAACCAAGTTGTGGCATTGTAGATTAGGACACATGAGTGAGAAAGGCATGAAGATTTTGGTAGAAAATGGCGTGCTTCCGGATCTAAATACGGTGGATCATGAGATGTGTGAAAGTTGCATCCTTGGGAAACAGAAACTGGTTAGTTTCTCAAAAGAAGGTAGAGAGCCAAAATCTGAGAAGTTGGAGCTGGTGCACATTGATGTGTGGGGACCCGCATCTGTCGCATCGTTAGGAGGTTCGTACTATTATGTGACCTTTATTGATGACTCCACAAGGAAAGTGTGGGTCTACTTCATGAAGAACAAATATGAAGTGTTCTCGGTTTTCAAAAGATGGAAAGCCATGGTTGAGATTGAGACGAATCTCAAGTTAAAGTGCCTAAGGTCTGATAATGGTGGAGAGTACATTAGCGAAGAGTTCAGAAGATACTGCGCTGATAATGGGAGAAAGATGGTGAAGACTATTCCTGGAACGCCTCAACAAAATGGAATAGCTGAAAGGATGAACAGGACCTTGAATGAGCGTGCAAGGAGCATGAGATTGCATTGTGGATTGCCTAAGACATTTTGGGCGGATGCAATCAATACCGCAGCCTTCTTAATAAACAGAGGACCGTCTGTTCCATTGGGATTCAAGATCCCTGAAGAAGTTTGGAGCGGAAAGAAAGTAAATCTTTCTTATCTAAAAGTGTTTGGCTGCTTAGCTTATGTTCATGATGATAATGCTGCAAGAAGTAAACTTGATGCAAAATCTAAGAAGTGTTACTTCATTGGTTATGGTAACACGGAGTTCGGTTACCGGTTTTGGGATGACAAAAATCGGAAGATCATCCGCAGCAAGAATGTTGTGTTCAATGAAAGATCCTTGTACAAGGATAAGCAAAAAGAAAGCTCGGAAAGGAAGGAGTATGTAGCTGTTGATTTGGGAGATATCCAAGCACCAAAGTTGCAAGAGGATACGCCAACACTAGAAGAACATATTTCTCAAGAAGAGAATAATGAGGCATATGAGAATGATGATTCCGAAGAGATCCCACATATACCAGTTACAGAGTTGCGACGGTCAAACAGAATCATCAAGAAACCTGTAAGATTTTCTCCATCGCTCAACTACATTCTACTCACAGATAGAGGTGAGCCTGAATGTTATGAAGAGGCAATGCAAGTTGATGAATCGATTAAGTGGGAGCTTGCAATGAACGATGAGATGGACTCGTTGATGTCCAATCACACGTGGGAGTTAGCTGAATTGCCTAAGGAGAAAAAGGCATTGCACAACAAATGGGTCTACCGAATAAAAGAAGACCATGATGGAAGCAAGCGTTATAAAGCGAGGCTTGTTGTGAAGGGATTCCAACAAAAAGAAGGCATAAACTACACAGAAATCTTCTCTCATGTAGTCAAGTTAGTGACAATTAGAACTGTTCTTGGCCTGGTAGCAAAGGAAGACTTACATCTTCAACAGATGGATGTAAAAACAGCATTTCTTCACGGTGATTTGGATGAAGAAATCTACATGAAGCAACCCGAAGGCTTTGAGGTCAAAGGAAAGGAAAAGCTAGTCTGTAAGCTTCAAAGGAGTTTGTATGGCTTGAAACAAGCTCCAAGGCAGTGGTATAAAAGGTTTGACAGCTTCATCAAAGGAGCTGGTTTCTTGAGGTGTGAGGCTGACCATTGTTGTTATTTCAAGAGGCTTGAAGAGTCCTACTTGATATTGCTCCTGTATGTTGATGACATGCTTATAGTGGGAGCAGACTTGCATGAGATCAACAACTTGAAGACGAAACTCTCAGAAGAGTTTGCGATGAAAGACCTGGGAGAAGCAAGACAAATTCTTGGGATGAGAATTAGTAGAAGCAAGGAGGATCTTAAGTTATCTCAAGAGGAGTATGTGAAGAAAGTCCTCAAGAGGTTTAATATGGATGACGCGAAGCCAGTTAGTACTCCACTGGCAAGTCATTTTCGGTTATCCAGAGATCAGTCCCCAGTGACTGAAGACGATATGGATAAAGTCCCATATGCTTCTGCTATTGGCAGCCTGATGTACGCGATGGTATGTACAAGGCCAGACATTGCACATGCAGTGGGAGTCGTTAGCATGTTTATGAGCAATCCCAGCAAGGAACATTGGGAAGCTGTTAAGTGGATTTTCAGGTATCTGAAGGGAAATCCAAGTTTATCGTTGTGTTTCATGAAGTCGGAGATGGGATTGCAGGGATATGTTGATGCTGACAATGGAGGTGACATTGACAGTAGGAAGAGCACATCCGGGTATGTCTACACTTTTGGTGGTACTGCAATTTGTTGGGTTTCAAAGTTGCAGAAAATTGTAGCTCTATCAAGCTGTGAAGCTGAGTATGTTGCGGTAACAGAGGCAACAAAGGAAATGATGTGGTTACAATCATTTCTACGAGAGCTAGGCCGCGACCAAGAGAAGAATGTGTTGTACTGTGATAGTAAGAGTGCCATTGATTTGGCAAAGAATCCAGTTTACCATGCTCGGACGAAGCACATACAACTTCGGTATCATTTCATCAGATGAGCTTTGGAAGATGGAGTGTTGGTGCTTGAAAAGATCCCAGGAAGTAAGAATCCGGCAGACATGCTAACAAAGGTCGTGTCGTACGATAAGTTGAGGTTGTGTGCAACCTCAGTTGGCTTGCTAGAGTAACAAGCTTAGAGGACCTGCTGCATCGATCAAGGTGTGAAGACAGATTGAAATCAGTCTTCAAGTGGGAGATTGTTAGTCAAAGAACACCTAAAGAGAAGAGGAGGTGGTAAAGAAATCAACAAAGGAGACCATTGTTTTTCAACATTTGTGGCTCTCACCAACCTCTTTAGCTTCTATAAATACCAAAGTATTATGAGAAGAAGTATTCATCCCAAATCTCAACAAGAGAAAGAAAACAAGAGAAATATATTTCTTTGTCAAGAAAATTATATGTAATTTTCTTGATCATTTATTCCTTTTCACTCTGAGACTAAGTCCTCAAAAATCATTGATTTTTGAGTTGTGAAAGGATAAGTTTGGGTTCGTGTGTGAGTTGAGAGTGTTGTAAAATTCCCGGTTAATAATAAAAGATCTGTAGCTGGTCCAGAGATGTAGGCAAAGTTGGCCGAACTCCGTTAACAAATTGTGTGTGTTTTATCGTTTCCATAATTCTGATTTATCGAAAATTTGGCGTTATTTCCTAACAAGAATCGCTCTTGTTGCAGTTGGAGAAGAATCAAATGCGACCTCAACAACAAACGCGTGATCGGACTCTCCCTTGGCTTCTTATATCCCTCAGGTTATTCCGATACTCCTCCTCTACTGAACCTAACCTTGTTGTATCCTTTTGAGGAGCTTCAGAGTCTTAACTTGTCGCTGAGCAGCTTGGGAGGTTGGTTCGACGAAAGACAAGGTCTGTGTATAGGTTTTCATTCTTTCTTGTTGTGCCAATTATTCCTTTATTATTAGTGTAAAAGTCATTGTTGTTTCTACAGGTTATAAGAGCCTTGGAAGATTCAGACACCTTGAGATTTTGGATCTCAGTTACAATTTTTTCAACAGCAGTGTCTTTCCATTCTTGAATGAGGCTGCGTCGCTCAAGTTCTTGATTCTTGGTGGCAACTATATTGAGGGTGGCTTTCCTGTGAACGGTTAAGTCAATATTTACTGATGCCCTTGACATTGAAAATCATTTTCACTTCGTTTCTGATATTTCTTACTTTTGGCACAGAACTGATTAATCTGACAAGTTTGGAAGTACTAGATCTAAAGCTCAACAATTTCAGCGGCCGTTTACCAGGAAAAGGTAGTTTTTTTACTATGATCCTATTAGGGAATATTATCCCACATCGGAAGTTGGAAGGGATCCTATATAATATATAAGGAACATGGGCCAATCCACTCATTGCCAATTGGTTTTGAGTTGGAAGCCCATGTAACTTAACATGGTATCAGAGCCCGATCTATACTGTCCAACCCGATCCATTATCGACCCGACCCAAAGTTGGTCCATCGATCCATGCCCGAACATACCGAGATTGATAGGCAAAGAGCCATCATCTCGAGGGGGCGTATTAGGGAATATTATCCCACATCGGAAGTTGGAAGGGATCCTATATAATATATAAGGAACATGGGCCAATCCACTCATTGCCAATTGGTTTTGAGTTGGAAGCCCATGTAACTTAACAGATCCTCCATAAACACTATATGCTTCTTGTAACACAATCTACAGTCACATCTTTTTGGCACTTTGAGTGTCTCCATTTTGATCTTGATACGCTATGTGCCATGATAGTAATCACTTAATCTTGCATATTTTGCTTCCTGGCAGAGCTCACAAATCTGCAGAATCTCAAAGCTTTGGATCTAAGTGAGAATCTATTCTCTGGCTCACTGCAAATGCAAGGTAAGTAGTGACATATGTTCCGTTTTTTAAAGTAGAAAACTTGTCTCGGCTTTTAGTGTATATAAGCCTTTCTCTGTCACTTCAGGAATTTGCGGCTTAAAGCAGTTGCTAGAGCTTCGGCTTAGTCAAAACAGATTTGTGGGTGAAATCCCTCTCTGTTTTTCGAGCTTCTCCAAACTCCGAGTTCTTGATATATCATCGAATTACCTAAGTGGGAAGCTTCCATCTTTCATCAGTAACTTCAAATCCATGGAATATTTATCGCTACACGATAACAACTTCCAAGGCTTGTTTTCTGTGGATTTGATCGCTACATTGACAGAGCTCAAGGTTTTCAAGCTCTCTTCCAGGTCTAGTATGCTGCAATTAGTAGAGACTAATGTTTCCACTGCCCTGCAATCTCAGCTAAGGAGCCTCACATTGTCAAACTGCAACCTGGGAAAAATTCCCGGTTTTCTCTTGTATCAGAAGGAAATGCGGGTAATCTATCTATCGAGCAATACGCTATCCGGAGTGTTCCCCACTTGGCTGCTGGAGAATAACACAGAACTTCAGGTTCTGTTGTTTCAGAACAATTCATTCAACACCCTTACACTTCCAAGACTGCACATGTTGCGATTTCTTGATCTTTCAGCTAACAACTTCAACGACCAACTCCCCAAAGATGTCGGTTTGATACTTCCGAGGTTGAGACATTTGAATCTCTCAAACAACGAGTTTCATGGGAACATGCCTTCCTCTGTGGCCAGAATGGAAGATATCTAGTTTATGGACCTGTCATACAACAACTTCTCAGGGAAACTGCCAAGAAGCCTTTTCACGGGTTGCTATTCATTGAAATGGCTGAAGCTCTCCCACAACAGATTCAGCGGTCCAATTATTCGAAAATCGAGTGACGAGACCTCGTTGGTGACTTTGATCATGGACAATAACATGTTTACTGGGAAGATCACAGACAATCTACGCAGCTTAAGGCTCTTGACGGTGATAGACTTATCCAACAACTTCCTCACGGGTACGATTCCAAGATGGTTAGGCAACTTCTTCTTAGACATTCTGAGGATCTCAAATAACTGTTTACAAGGTGCAGTTCCACCTTCTCTGTTCAACATGCCGTACCTCTGGCTATTGGACCTTTCTGGAAACTTCTTATCGGGTAGCTTACCTCGCCGCTCCGACTCGGATTACGGTTATATACTGGACTTGCACAACAAAAATCTCACTGGTTCTATTCCAGACACGTTGTGGAAAGGAATGGTTTTGCTTGATCTGAGAAACAACCGACTTTCTGGAAACATCCCCCGGTTCAGGAGCACCCCGAACATCGATGTTGTTCTTTTGAGGGGGAATAACTTGACGGGAAAGATTCCCGTCGAGCTGTACGGTTTAACCAACGTAAGAATGTTGGATTTTGCTCACAACAGATTGAATGAGTCCATACCATCGTGTCTCACTAATCTATCGTTTGGTTTGGGAGGAGATGGTCATACAGATCCATCTTGGTACCCGTCGAACATGTTCTCATACTTTATGGAAATATACACCGAAGCATATTATGAGTCTGTAATTGTGTCAGACCGGTTTGGTCTAGACTACTTAGTAGATTTTAAAGTCCAAGTCGAGTTTGCTGTGAAACAGAGATATGACTCGTACATGAGAGGAACTCTTGACCAGATGTTTGGCCTTGATCTATCGAGCAACGAGTTAAGCGGTAAAATCCCGGAAGAGCTAGGAGATCTTAAGAGAGTACGTTCGTTGAACCTCTCACGGAACTCATTATCTGGTTTCATCCCCGGAAGCTTCTCCAACCTGAAAAGCATAGAAAGCTTGGATCTTTCTTTCAACAAGCTACATGGAACCATTCCGTCACAACTCACAATGCTGCAATCTCTTGTCGTGTTTAACGTGTCTTACAACAATCTCTCAGGTGTGATTCCGCAAGGACAACAGTTCAACACTTTTGGTGAGAAAAGTTACTTAGGTAATCTTCTTCTATGTGGATCACCCACCAACAGAAGCTGTGGTACTACTATGAGTTCAGGAGAAGAAGAAGAAGAAGAAGAAGAAGAAGAAGAAGAAGACATAGAAGAAGATGAAAGCCTCAATATGGTGGTCTTGTGGTGGAGCGTTGGTGCGACCTATGTAACGGTCTTGATGGGTTTTTCTGTCTTCGTGTGCTTTGATTCTCCGTGGCGTCGAGTGTAAGAATATATATGTAAAGGCTATATTAGTCATCTCCAAATTCCTAATCATCTTGCCTATGTATCACTATATATATTGTAAACTCATCAATCTAATATTCATTAAGCGCTTATCTCTATATGGTATCAGAGCAAACGATACCTAAACCTATATTCTAAATTTTTTTTTTTTCACGGCGCCGCCATCTATGTCTTCTTCAAACACTTCCAACGACACCATCTCTGTCTCCGCATCTCCCACACTCCTAAACATTAACATGGCGAACGTTACTAAACTCACGACTACCAATTTCCTGATATGGAGTCGTCAAATCCAAGCCTTGCTCAATGGATATGATCTGGCGAGCTATCTTGACGAATCCTCCGCGGTTCCACCGTCCACCAACACCACCAATGGTGTTTTCTCTGCAAATCCAGCACATACACTCTGGAAGCGGCAAGATCAACTGATCTACAGTGCGTTACTCGGTGCTATCTCGATGACTATTCAACCGCTTCTGTCCGCTACCACAACATCTGCTCAAATATGGACCAAACTGTATGACACCTATGCGAAACCGACTCGTGGTCATTGTCAACAGATCAGGCACCAGATCAAGCAATGGACGAAAGCCAACAAGTCCATCACCGAGTACTTCCAAGGTTTCACTACTCGATTTGATCAACTCGCTCTCCTCGGCAAACCAATGGATCATGAAGATCAACTTGATTACATTCTCGGAGGTCTTCCAGAAGAGTACAAGCAAGCTGTTGACCAGATTGAGGGACGTGATTCATCACCGTCTCTCACCGAGGTCCACGAGAAGTTGCTAAATTATGAAGTGAAGTTACAAGCCTCTGTTTCTCACTCCTCCTCGCTCCCAATTTCCGCAAACGTTGTCCATTATCGTGGGTCCAACAGCAACAACAGCAGCAAGTATCGTGGTCAGAATCGCACCAACAACAATCGCAACCCGCAGACGTGGCAACAACAACAATTTCAGCCACGCTCGGATCAACCTTCTCCTCGTGGTTATCAAGGTCGTTGTCAGCTCTGCGGTATTCATGGTCATAGTCCGAGACGATGTTTATCGCCTTTAAGACACTGGTGGAGACTCGGTTTCAAGGCAAAATCCGAACGTTGTATTCAGATAACGGTGGGGAGTTCGTGGCGTTACGACAATTTCTCGCACTTCACGGCATCTCTCATCTCACATCACCGCCGCATACACCGGAGCATAATGGGATTTCAGAGAGAAAGCACCGTCACATTGTGGAAACGGGCTTAACACTTATGCATCAAGCTACGATCCCGACGCGGTATTGGACTTATGCCTTTGCAACGGCGGTGTATTTGATCAATCGCTTACCAACTCCGGTGATTGCCAACGTCAGTCCATACGCCAGGCTGTTCCAACAGGCACCCAACTATTTAAAGCTCAGAGTATTTGGGAGTTTGTGTTTCCCATGGCTACGTCCGTACACTAAACACAAGTTGGATTCAAGATCTCTACCGTGTGTGTTTCTTGGGTATTCACTCACACAGAGTGCTTACCTCTGTCTCGACGCAAGCTCCGGTCGGATATACATCTCACGTCATGTGCAATTCATCGAAACGCAATTTCCGTTTCATGTCACCAACGAGAGGTCCATTCCTTCATTCCATTCCGAACCCCCACAAAATCCAAGCTATTCCCCTCCAACAATAATTTTGGTCCCTCCGCCACTCGTATCAGCTCCGTCCGCCGCGCCCCTGAGTTCAGATCCTCACCCGTTCTCACCGGTGATTTCATCACCACACGCTTCAGTACCGATGTCGTCTACGGATGATATGTCTGAAGAAGACAACTCTAATTCTCATGACTTGGGCTCATTTAATTCCACAGGCCCAACAACAACAAGTGTTACACAGGCCCAAAACTCACACCCTCCAAGCCCATCAAATACTCAACCCAATTTCTCCCACCAACACACGTCTTCTTCCTCACACCAACTCGACCCCACCTCCGAATCCCAGCCACCACCTCCACCAACAAATCACCATCCCATGAGAACCAGATCCAAAAACCACATCACTAAACCCAATCCGAAACTCACCCTCTTAGCCTCAGCCTCACCGTCCAAACCACAAATACCTACCACGGTTAACCAGGCCTTGAGCGATGAGAAGTGGCGACTTGCGATGGGTGATGAGCTAAATGCTCAGATACGCAATCACACGTTTGATTTGGTTCCACCTAACCCGAATCAGAACGTCATTGCCACTAAGTGGATTTTTACACTGAAGTATCTCCCTAATGGTGTTATTGATAGGTACAAAGCGAGATTGGTGGCGCGCGGTTTTAAACAAGAATACGGTGTCGACTATTCCGAAACATCTAGTCCGGTAGTAAAATCTGTCACGATTCGTATGGTGCTTCAGTTGGCTGTCAGTCGAAATTGGCATATCAAACAACTTTATGTCAATAATGCATTTCTTCAAGGAACTCTTTCGGAAGAGGTATACGTTTCTCAGCCCCCTGGGTTCGTCGACAAAGATAGGCCACACCATGTATGTCGTCTTCGGAAAGCACTCTATGGACTCAAACAGGCTCCTCGAGCGTGGTACGAAGAATTGAAAACTTATCTCTGTGGCTTGGGATTTCAGAATTCGCTGGCAGATACCTCCGTCTTTATTTATCTACATGGTGATCAACTGGTGTATATTCTGGTATACGTGGACGATATTATCGTCACTGGAAGCAGCTCCTTGTTGATTCATAACTTCATAGACGCTCTTGCTGGTCGGTTTTCCCTAAAGGATCCCACTGATTTGACATATTTCTTGGGTATAGAAGCAACGCGGACGACAAAGGGCCTTCACCTAATGCAGCGAAAGTATACTATCGATTTGTTGACAAGGACAAAAATGCTAGATGCAAAGCCGGTGTTGACTCCGATGGCACCTACTCCTAAGTTATCGATATTTAGTGGACATGCTATGGAGGATCCAAAAGAATATCGTACTCTTATCGGCAGTCTCCAATACTTGGCATTCACAAGACCCGACATCGCATATGCCGTCAACCGCCTGTCTCAGTTTATGCATCGTCCCACAGATATTCACTGGCAAGCTGCGAAGCGGATCCTTCGATATCTTGCAGGCACGGTGTCTCATGGTATCTTCCTAAACGCTGCTTCTGCTTTTTCTCTTCATGCCTTCTCAGATGCTGATTGGGCAGGCGATACTGATGATTTTGTTTCAACCAATGCTTATATCCTTTATCTTGGCACAACTCCGATAGCATGGTCCTCTAAGAAACAGTCCGGTGTGGCCAGAAGTTCCACCGAAGCTGAATATCGGGCAGTAGCCAACACCGCAGCCGAAATACGATGGGTATGTTCTCTCTTGACTGAACTTGGTGTCGCATTACCATGCACACCGGTGGTTTATTGTGATAATGTTGGTGCTACATACCTCTCGGCAAATCCTGTTTTCCATTCCCGAATGAAGCACCTGGCCTTAGACTATCATTTCATTCGTGATAATGTCCGCTCTGGTGCTCTCCGGGTCGCTCATGTCTCAACTAAAGACCAACTGGCTGATGCTCTGACAAAACCGTTGCCGCGACCACGTTTCGTTGAGTTATTCAACAAGATTGGAGTAACTCATGTCCCTCCATCTTGAGGGGGCGTGTAAGAGTATATATGTAAAGGCTATATTAGTCATCTCCAAATCCCTAATCATCTTGCCTATGTATCACTATATATATTGTAAACTCATCAATCTAATATTCATTAAGCGCTTATCTCTATATCGAGCATGGTTCCGCCTTGTTGATTCTTTTATCGACAGTGTAAAAGATGTACTCGGAGTTATCTAGATAAGGTTCGAGAAGGTTGAAACCAAACGTATTTTTCTTGCAAATATTTGATGAATTATCTAATCTTATTGTTGAATGTCTCCATCTCAAAATAATTTCCATGAGATTAACATTTCTTTCAAAGATCTTTATTAAAAACAATACCATAACATTTTATGTAATGTTTCTCTGCACAATTTTTTGATAAGTATTTGAAAAGAAGCCTTAAACCTATAACATAAGAAAAATAATTACAAGGAGCTACATAATATTTCAAACACGAAATATTTGATTGTGAAAGCCATTTTTGTGTTTGTGTGTACACACAAATTGAATTGAATCGAGAGAATGGGATGATGTTTTAAATTTTTTCTCTTGTTCCACAAATATTGATTTTCTAAAAGTTTTTATTTATTTTTATTAGTTAATGTTAATAAATGATAAATTTTAAGAGATATTAATTGAGATTGTTGAATTATTATTGGTTCATAGTTATGGAAAAGTGTTTAGTGAGAGAAAATAATATATTTATGATTAAATATTAATTGTTTTTTAATTAGTATGAAAATCCTAAAACATTATCCTTTTGGGAACTGAGGGAGTATAAGACTTCTCTAGAATTTCTCAAACTCAATATATAAATTGTTTATTAATATTCTAAATCTCTCGATATATAATCCGAGTAAAGAGTTCATCGTTTGTATCCTACAAAAAAAAATGATAGTATGAAAATGATATTAAGACAAAAAAAGAAAAAAATAGTAATAAAAAGCATGAGAAGAATGTGGCTATTGCCTAGTGCCTCCCAAAATGAAGCATGGGCGAGAATTAAATAGTTGGTTGGAGAATGGAATGTTGTATGATATTTAATTTAAAAAATCATTTAGAATTTAAAAATAATTAATTTTCTTAAGTGAAATTCTGTATACTACTTCATTTTTAAGTTTTTTTTTTCAAACACTACTATATTTTTTTATGATGAAGGTATCATGCATCATATTGAGAACCCTTTCTTCAACATTTAAAATCATTTATAAACCATTTTTATGAAGCTATTGTTGAACTGATAGACAACAATTTAGGAAACTATTCAGAGTTTGCACCCAAAAAAAGGAAGTTATTCAGTAAATAACAGTGATAAAACTATCAACCGCAATTAGTTTTAGCCGATAAATGGTGATGTTTTAATGTTTATCAGATCCGAACTCAGGTTTACTATGTTTGAAAAGAGATGATTTACATTTTTCTACCGTCACAAAAAAAACAAAGGTTAATCACTTTTGGAAAAACTACAATAGTGAAATTAGTTTAGTTTTTGTCATTAGTTTTTATGGAGTGACGGAATGGCTGAATAACACTCGTGATTTCCAAAAAAAGAGTTGTTACTGATAATAATTCATGTTTGATTTCTCTTTATTAATTAATGATTAACAAACCCAACAAAAAAAATGCAGTGTGGGAGAAATGGGGTTGATGTTCATAGGACTGTACCTTGTGTTGTGGGCTGAAGGCAAAACAGGATTCTCACAAATTGAGAGTTTTGAGAGTGAGTTCGACTCTAAGAAGCCTCTTTTCATAATATTGTTCTTGTATTATAACAAAGTTTTTTAAAACACAATTTGCTCAATAATACTAGAACAGTGGCCAGAACCATATTCACATTACTGCAAAAAATCAATCTATGGCTGAAAATATGTTTGAAACAGCATATACTATATACAACAATTTTAAAAAATTCCCGAAAAAAAAAAAAATCTGAAACCGTGTAAAATTTCTAGAATGAAATAATAATAGAGGGAAACGGGAAAAAGAATGACAGCTAGTAACTGTGGAAAGACACATGGGAAAGTCAAATCAAATAATTGTGGTTGTACTCGTGACATCTATGATCTATGGCCCCTTTCCCCCCCCCCCCCCCCCCCCCCCCAAAACAATAGAAGTCAAAATGGTTTTGATCCATAAGATTTGTTTTTTAACTATATAGATTTTTTTTTATTACCAAGAGGTTTTAGGCTGAATCTCGTAATCTTCTCAAACCCAGAACTACATCCCCAGAACTACATCATGTAATATTAGTGTCGTTCTAAATGTCACTAATATTAACTATATAGAGTTTAAGAGTCGTGATCGCACACAATCATGCATGATATAAGTACATTATATATACTCCAACTTGACCCTATCCAATGATGTGGTATATATAAAGTACGTACATACAACATGAATATTTTAATCATCTACTCAAAAATTTAAAAGTGTGTTATTTAAGACAATTTCTCAAATACTAATTAGATACATGTAAATACATGTACATGTAAGAACACAAGATCGTTTGCTTACTAGAAAATAATATTCTAGTCAAGGCAAATTAAATAATTACTCAACAACGATTCACATACTTAGCAGTACCTATGATTTTTATAAAAAAAAAAAATCCAAATATCTATTAAGTGTATATTTGTTAATGTTTGACGTATATCAGAGAAAAACTAATCTAAACGGCTATAAAAATCATCTCTCCATCAATATTTAGAATTCCATTAAGGTTTTTAAATCATTCCTGGTCATGAAAGGAGACTCGAAAGACAGGTGATATAATATCATAACAGCCTCACGTTCCCACACTAAATTTCATGCAGAGGAAGCCAGCCTAGTTTAGTTTAGAATGTCCCTCTTTCTTATCTCAAACCAGCTTGACATGTCCCGTGTCTAGTGATATATTACTTCGGTCTGGTCCAAAGACTGTTTTAACTTGATTCGAAATTAAAAAAATCTATGAAAAATCTATATTATATTTGAATTAAAACCAGCTCAAAGTCTTCTTTTTCTGCGTAAAACATTCAAAACTTCATATTTGGTTCTAGTTGACACCCCAAAAAAAGAACATACCATAAGTTCATCTGCAAAAGTGATGTGTAAGAAAGAATGATTGCCCTTCTCTTACTCATCTATTTGGGGGGATGAATCCGAATCCTCATGAATAATTGCTCTGCTCTGTTCTGTTTCCCAATCATATTGGACCCTGCAAAAATTGACACTTCTATATCAATCTACACTTGCAATCCATGCATGCATAATAACCGTTACCCGATTCCCTAGAAAACAAAAACCATACCTACATATATTATATAGATATTAGATTATTATCACAGATCCATTCATAGAACCATTAGATAAGACTGATCATAAACAATTTTCAGACGCTGAGAACATCGATATTATGATACACCATCTATTAAACAAAAGAAAAAAATAAAATAAAAAAAGAGAGAAAGAGACATGTGTATATCAAATGAGACACCTTTAACCTGATGTGTTATGTTGTGATTGATTCAAAAAAGTTTTTTTAATAAATTTAATTATTTAACTAAGAAAAAAATGAGACATTTTCGAGAATGTCTCACTAATGTGGATGCTCTGATCACCCTTTGTCTTTGAGATTATATCACTATCAAATGGATATTGGATTTGTAGCTAGTTCAAGAAGTCACTTAAACTAGAGCCTGCATCAGATCTTATATAATACATGAATCATAAATTTGGGATCACGCTTTGCCCAAGAAAATTTAAACCCATCCCTCTTCTTCATATCTCTTATCTTCTCTCTCTATTCTTTCTTTTGTGGGGTATTACAAGTTTTAGCCCCCATGCAATTCAGTTGCAACTTAGAAAAAAAAAATAACATTTCTTAATTGCAATTGTAATAATGTAGTGCATGTTCGTACAGTTTCAGTTTGATGAGGAAAATAACGAAACCGCACGGGTGATACAAAATGGCAAACAATTATCATAATTTAAAGCCCTCGTGATGGTATCTTATCATTTAGAAAAAGAAAATAAAAACAAACTTGCCCATCTCATATCAAAAACATTACATTTAATGTCACGATGGACTTAAGATTCTTTCTATCTAGCTCTTCATCAATCATACATCTATATATACACTTGTCCTTCACCATTGTACTTGTCATAACAAAACCATCTCTATCTCTATTCATTATTCTTGTTTTGACCTCTCCTTCTATATTCTCAAAATGAAGAACAAGTTCATAAAAGCCTGTGAAAACAAACTGCAAACCATTAAGAGCAAATCCATAGTCATACCATGTTGTTGTACATCATCTTCTTGTGAGAGTTGCTGCGAGAAGGTTTCTTGGGGATTCAAGAAAGAAAATGAAGCCATACCTAAAGATGTTCCAAGAGGACATTTGGCAGTGTATGTGGGTGATGATTACAAGAGGTTTGTGATAAAGATGAGTTTGCTTAAACATCCAATCTTCAAGGCATTGCTTGATCAAGCTCAAGATGCTTACGATTTCAGTTCTGACTCATCAAGACTATGGATTCCATGTGATGAAATCACTTTCCTCGATGTTGTTCGTTGCAGTGGCGCTCCTCAGCATCAAAGGAACTGCATTGGCATGTACATCTAAGAATGGAGATACTCATTTGATTTTGATCTATGTTTCCAGAGAGAATTAATGTTAATTATTGATATAGATAATGTTGTACACTACTTAAGGAAGTGAGAGTTTCGTATTATAATTTATAAGTATCATCTATAATTCTACAGTATTATAAGTATAAGCAAAAGTCACTGAACATGCACATCTACAAATGTTTAAACTCTGATAAAGATTGTTTTTCTCTCATACATCTCAAGACAAAATAGCAGAACTTCTAAGACATAATGCTCTGTTCCGTGTCATAGAGCATACTTTGAACTCTTGTCTATATATTGTCAGTGAATCTCGAATTAATCAAATCAGTTTCCAGTTTCTAACAATTGCCTAGCCAGTAGGAATGAACTTGCAGCTATATTATTCTATCATTATCAATGTCAAGGACTCAAGATGTAAGAAGTGGTCTTATTTAGCAGAAGCAAATAATCAGGAGGAGAAGTTATAAAAATGGCCATGAGATGGATACCATAAAGTTGCCTCTATTCAATCCAAAGAATGCATAGACATTTGTTTAGCATCTAAAAGGAGAAACTCACATAAAAAGGATTCATAATGTTTAGGGAAAAACGGCCAGAAACAAAGTATATTTTGAAGCCATACAAATATATCATAAGTCCTGATCTATCTCTTTTGTCAACTGTGTCGAATCCACAAATGGCAAAATAAAACTAACAAGTTATAAACACGTAATTCATATATATATCATACAAAGTGACACCATTCACATTACAATCATTAACTGGTAAAACACTCAAATTCAAACATATAAAAGCAACAAAATTAAAAGCAAAAAAAAAAACAGAGGAATGCTCTCTTAGCAAATCGGAATCGGAGCTCCGTTCCATTCCTTGAGACAATCCATCAATGGATCAATAATTTTACCTTCACACATTGCAGTAAAAACCTTATCAAACTCTTCTCCGGGAGACACAACCTTTTCTCCGGTCAACAGCTTCGTCCCAAGCTCTTCCCTCACGAACTTGTACAACGGATACGACCGACATTCTTTGATCCTGTTCGGAATCGCTGCGGTTCCGTTACCGTAAGCCGCTCTAGTCGCCTCCACTTCCTTTGGAAGCACCGCCTTGAGCTCCTCCTCAAAAGCTCCGATCTTTTGAAAGATTGAAGTCACTAGGTTCTTCTCGGTCTCACCGTTGGATAGAGCGTGATCGACGATGACTTGTCTTAGTTTCTGCATCAGTGGGTACGTGGCGCTACAAGGATCGTCGACGTATGTGAACACTTGTTCACGATCAACGACTTTAAGCAAGTCTTTCTCGCAGAAGCGTGATGGATGTAGCTCGCCGTTGATTCCAGTGGTTAAGACTTTCTTAGCCACTTGAGAAACTGTGTTCTTCACCGTTTGTCTCAGATTCTCCTCAAGATGTCTAAGGTCAACCGCCTGGCATATAGCGACGAGGAACGTCGTTGACATTAGCTTGAGAATGTCGACAGCTTCGGAGGTTTTGCGAGACGAAATGAGTCCGAGAGAATTCACGTCTTGGTTGTGTTGTTCAGCTGATTGAACATGGCTTGTGACTGGATTCGCCAAGTATTGAAGCTCTGAGCAATAAGAAGCCATGGCGATCTCTGCTCCTTTGAATCCGTAATCCAAGCTTGGGTTGTTCGAAGCGGTTAGATTCGAGGGAAGACCATTGTTGTAAAAATCGTTAACAAGCTCTGAGAATTGAGCGAACATGAGCTTCCCAATCGCTGCGACCGCAAGACGCGTGTTGTCCATAGAAACTCCGATTGGAGTTCCCTGGAAGTTACCACCGTGAATCGCCTTGTTCCGGGAGACATCGATCAATGGATTGTCGTTTACGGAGTTGATTTCACGCTCGATCGATTTCGTCGCTTGACGGATAACTTCGATCTGAGGGCCGAGCCATTGAGGAGAAGTACGGAGAGCGTAACGATCCTGTTTCGGCTTCTGCAATGGATCCATCTCGTGGAGCTTTTGCGCCAGTTTCATGTAAGAGCTTCCGTCGAGGATATGCTCCATAATCGCCGCCGCTTCGATTTGCCCTGGGTGATGCTTCAATCTGTGTGTCAGATGATCGGTGAACTCAGGTTTCCCGCTCATCACCTCCGCGAAAATCGCAGATAAAACCTCCGCCAAAACCGATTGAACATTCGCTTCGAATAGCACCATCGAAGCCATTCCAGATCCAACCGCCGTGCCGTTAACGAGCGCTAACCCTTCCTTGGGCTGCAGATCGAAGAATCCCGAACTGATTCCGGCTTTCTTGAAGGCTTCCTCGGCGGTTAGGGGTTCACCGTTGGGACCGGTGGCCTTGGAATTAGGACGGCCGGTGAGGAGACCAGCGATGTAGGAGAGAGGAACGAGATCGCCGGAGGCGGTTATGGTTCCACGGAGGGGAAGAGAAGGAGAGATGTTGTGATTGAGGAGACTGGTGATCGCTTCGAGGATTTCGAATCGGATCCCGGAGAATCCTTGGAGGAGAGTGTTGACTCGGACGAGCATGGCGGCTCTCGTGGCGGATTGCGGCAGCGTGTGGCATGTGTCCTTCGTGTTCCCGAAAATTCCGGCGTTCAGAAATCTGAAACGAAACAATATTTCATTAATTTAAAATTTAAACCCAACCCGACCCGATATAACAACCCGGTCCAAGTCACCGACCCGGCGTGTTTCCCATGCAAATGCAATGATGATATTTATAAAACAAAAACTGATTCAGTGACAATTATACCGCCCCAAATAATCTCTGCCAACAATCCACTTAAATTCACAAAACCCAAATTTTGAAAAAACAAAATAATGTTTGATCACATTCCTTCCTTGCTCTAATTAATTATAATACATGATCTAAAAAGTTAATTAATTACCTAATGAGTTCTGTTTGCAATGCGACGCCGTTTTTGGTTCTCCGGTGAGACGTAGCTCCAAATCCGGTGGTGACACCGTAACTGTCAGTACCTTTGCCCATACTCTCCATAACCCAATCGCTGCTAGCTTTAACGCCGGCTCTCGAAGTCTCCGCCAGCTCAACTTTAACGCCGCCGCCGACGGTGGAGATCGCCGCAACTTGTCCGATCGTCAGCGTCTCTCCGCCAAGATTCACTACAGGTCTCCGATACTCCTCAACCATCCTCTTCACCTCATCCAAATGACTCCCTTTCATCTGCTCCGCCGCAGCACCCCAATTCAACGGATCCGCCACTTTCGACTTCTCTACTCCGCCGCACAACATCGCTTCGATTTTGCCGTTTTGGTGAACTAATCCGTTAATCTGATCCATTGGTTTCGAAATTTTGTTCAATAAATAGGATCAGATCTTTGTTGAATTGTTGGTGAAGGAAGAGAAAGAGATTCGGAATTGTTGGTGAAGGAATTTGGATTTTTGTGTTTCCTGAGGAAGAAGAGAAGAAGAGAAGAGAGAAGAGTGGTTTAAATAAGAAGAGACGATGTAATAGTGTTTGATGTTAGGTAAGCACAAAAGAAGAGAAGAGACCAAGTTTCTGATTTATGGGAAAAAAAAACAAAAATGACCAAGTTTTATGATGACCGTTGGATGACGATTGAGGATCTAACGGTGGAGAATGGAAAACGTGAATTGGTTTGAGCCGCAAAAAAGATCTCTTTCGAAAAGGTGGTCGCGGCTGGTGGCTGAGGGAAAATAGCGTTTTGCGGTTGGTGAGAATATCAGACAATTCCTTTACGATCGAGTTGATAATGGTTTAGGAATGAGAATATGGGAGTAGGTGTGTAATGTGTAAGAACGTAGCAGAGTCAATTCAAAGTGCCCACCAAAATAACACTATTTTTTTATTTTTTTTATTTTAAAAAAAAATATTATAAGAGGTTTTAGTAATTTCCAATAAATATTTATTTATTTATTAAAAAGGATAAATACATATATAGGAGTATAATTTATTTATTTATATTTTATTCTCTTTGATGCTTTTCGACCGCTGAGAGTAATTTCAAACCCAAACAAATCCAGATTAATTTTTCGGATGGGAGTGACACAGTCCACTTATAATGCCCCACTTAGCCAAGTATTTGTTCTGGTAATTCCGCTCTCGCAGATAATTGATCTCTGACCTAAACCAACATGGCCAACACTCACCGTAAAAAATGAATGACTCGACCACCAATAATTTAGTTATAATTTATAGAAGAAATATACTCAATACTGTTCATTACATAACCATTCCTTTAAAACTAAATACATTTTGTATTTTATATGATGATGCCTTCTTTTATTGTTAGACCAACGGAATGATCAAGCGTGTTAGTCGAAACGAACCTAATCAAAATAACTTAAAACATTTCTCTGATTAAACAAATATTCTTATACCACTAGATAGTCGAAATCGAACCAAACCAGCATGAGTTATTTTTATTATTATTATTTTTTTTTTGCATGAGTTTGATTTCTAATTTTCTATTTGACTTTTTTTTATCAGACAAATTCGGATGAATCCGACTAATCTCAAAATGAGTAAATTGATCATATACCCACTAAGTTTTTACTGAGCATTTTGGCCCAACTTTGCCTGACCATGCACAGATATCAATTTGAAATTTGTTATGGGTAAAAACTTTATTCACCAATAATTTTATTCCAGTTTCAATGTCCAAGACCGAACATTTGACCTCAAAAATTTTAAGTAGTTTGAATTAAGTTAATGATTTACTAGATTTATCCAAGACGGAACATCCAATTAAAAAATTCATATTCGTTTCCAAATATGATTATTTGTAAAGTGCTATGAGTATTTTTAATAATCCCGTTGACTCTATTATTTTTTCCTATAATTTAGTACATCATAAATATAAGAAATAAATTTAATATGAGAGAAGCAATTAAAAAAAATTGTGTATGATGGTTTGTAGTATATGATGACTTCTTTTTTACACTATTCCCAGTTTTTATTTGACTATCAGCCGACAATATAAACGGGAAGAATGCGTTATTCACTATTTAACTGTTCAATAACGTGTCTCCAGAAATAAAACTCTGCAGTTTTTTGTTTTGTAACAACTCTGCAGATTAATATGCATATATATACTTAGGCCAACTCCAACGCAACGTCATAACACCAAAAATGGTGTTAATCTTCCTCCAATCGAACGACAAACATGACAGCATATTTTGGTTTTTTGTGTTTTATGAACAGTGTCACACTAAATATGGTGTGATAATGTTGATAACGCCAAACATTAAAATATATATATATATATATATATATATTTTTTTTTTTATCAAATAATTATGATTAGTTTATTGTTAGTATAAATACCCAGAATAACTATACATACAAAACAAAATTTTGACTTTTATTTCCATAAACAACATATAAAAATACCACACTTATATAGAATAGCCATATATACTAAAACGAATCACTCATATAGAATAGAATGATAGATTTAAACGAATCACTCATATAGAATATCTAAATTAATATGCAAATTGATTTAGATTTAAAATACAGGGTCTAACAATGACATAAATGTGCTAGAGGCGTCTCATCTTTTTGCTAATATAGCTGAAGGAACTGTTCCACCCGCTAATTATGTTATTAATGGAAAAAATTATAATATGAGTTATTATCTAGCTGATTGTATATATCCAAAATGTTCAACTCTTGTTCAAACAATTCACGATCCACGTGGTCCCAAAAAGAAATTATTTGCAAAAATGCAAGAAGCATGTAGAAAAAACGTGGAACGTGCATTTGGGGTATTGCAGTCAAGATTTGCAATTGTGGCTGGACCAGCACACTTTTGGAATAAGAAAGTATTACATGATATAATGACAACTTGTATCATAATGCATAATATGATCATAGATGATGAACGTGATATTGATGCAATAATTGAAGAACGAACCGAAGTCCCAGCTCCAGAAGTTGAGTTGGTGGGTGACGATGATGCTCGATTTCAAAAATTCTTGGCTCGACACATGTAAATCAAAGACCGGGAAGCTCATATTGAACTTCAAAATGCATTAATTGAACACTTATGGTCTGAATATACTAATTCTGAGAATTAATACATTGTAATTTATTTTTCACTATTTTTAGTTTTATCGATTGTAATCGTATATTTAATTTATAATTAATCAGTTATAAAAATAATTAGTATTTATCAAAACTTAAAAAAAAATAAAAAGAATTTCAATTTAATAATATAATATAATAATAAAAAATATTTTTTTTGGTGTGAGATTTGGTGTTGTGATTGGAGATGAAAAATAAAGTATAGAACTGCAAAACACAAAATTTGGTTTGCTATATATGAAAATAATATTCTCTCTGACAATAATTTTTTGTTGGTTTGCTATATATGAAAATTGTAGAATAACATGCAAACGTCAGCGTCATGCCACTTCAACATAAGAGGAAACAATAAGCTTTGTGTTGGTCATGGAACTAATTTTATAGTCATCTCTCACTTATTTATCATGATTTCTTTTTTGTTGTTCTGGAGGAAAATATATTATTACGTAGACCGGTGGGAAAAGTAACGTACTAACATAAGGAGGAGCTAGGTGAAGGAAACATATCGTTTGCGTGACAGAAGAAATGGCAGTTACGCAACTACATATTTATATTTAGAGTGGTCTTTTATAGATTAAATCCAGACTAATTTAAAATCTATATATAACCGAAAATTAAAGTAGTTAGGAACATAAATCTTTTGCTAGTAAATAAATTTACGGTCTAATCTACATCACACCTACACAGCTATGTAAGAAATGATCAACTAATCGCATGGAACATATGTTGTTTTTTTATTTAGTTATTATTATTATTTTGTTTCAAATTAAAGATTCGAAACAAATTAAAGATTGAGAAATGAAACAAACACAAATATATTAGACAATAAAAAAATATCAGTGATTTACAAGCTAAATTTGTATTAGGTTGAAAGATTCGATCAAATTTGCCATTTAGTCTATCTTGTTGTAGGTTACACAATGTGAAATCGGAATAAAATTTTGTTTTGTTTTTATATAGAAAAGATGTAATTGAGACTTCGATGGTGATATCGAACTACTCTTTAGCTTAATTGCTGCTACTAGGTAGCCGAAAAGCAATACCTAACATTTTCTTACGAAAATAATACATAAACAAATATAAATAATGTAAATCAATAGTGCACGGAAATGAAAAGGGTCTCCAAACTATTATGGCTCGATGAAGTGGTGTGGTGAGATGGTTTCATTCAAACACTTTGCATGTGTGCATGCTCTTTCCCATTATTGTAGTAGGCGATGACTCCAATATGAAACCACAATCACACATATTAATGTATTCTATAACATTACGATGACTCCAATATGAAACCACAATCACACATATTAATGTATTCTATAACATTTTACATGTATAAATTCCGGAGCTATGTCGTCGTTTTTTTTTTCAGGGCCGTATTTTCGGATTTATTCTATATAAGAATAATTTTTATAAATTATATTCTATATAATAATTGAAAGTATTACTAAGACAACACTATCTATTACATTTCTCAAACAAAAAAAAAAACAAATTCGATAACATCATGTATTAGTAGACATAATTTTAAACCAATCAGCTGGTTTTTTTTTTGGATCAACATCACCATTTAAGTTGAATATATTTTTAATGTTTTTATAGAATTCTAAACAAGACCCGGACTAACTTAGTTTTTTCACTCTTTAATATTTTTTCCAAGATATAATAAATCTTAAATAGTCAACCGACAACAAACTTATGTTATATATTATCAACTATCAGTTCCGAATTTTAAAAAACTGTAAATGGATGATTAAAACTGTTTTGTATAATTTTTGTAGTCTTGATATTTGATAATATATATAGGTTTTTTTAATGAAAATAAATGCGCGCGGTTGGATACGTTCTGTGTTGCAAAATGGGAATCAAAGTGACAAACCAAACTCAAGAATAGTAAGATTGATTAAAATAGGTGAAAATGGTGTCTAAAAGATAGCATTGTTAACCAAATGGTGGTGGTAGGGTGGTTCTCACTTGGTGGAAAAATCGTTCTGTTGGTGTAGGTTAGGGATTGATTTTCCCTAAACGCAGAATTATCATATCATTCCATTTGATCAGTCGAAATGATGTCATGTCTAGATCCATTAAAAAACCCCAAGAATGAGCTCCATAAGAATTAGTCTAAACCTTTGTCTAACATTATCCCATGTTAAAAAAAAAAAAATAGTATTGTCGACCTAAAATGGTTGACTAAGCGAGAGAGAAAAGAAAAGACTCGAAATATATATTAAATTTTTTTAGTAATCCTCTGTGTGAGCCCCCGAAAATGTGGGGACTACCAAGGCAACAACCACAGTGGCGAAGATCCAGCGGACACCACTCGTCTCACCAACCCCTTCTCCGGGTCCCACATTATCTCAAATTATACAATCATCAAAAGTCTTTTGTCCTAAATCAGCCACATAAACTTTTTTTTGTTTTCCTTTATAGAGATAAATACACGTATGAGGTATGACGTGTCAAAATAAATTTAACAAAATCAAGAGAGCAAGGTGTTGATTAGGATGTTACTACTAGAGAGTGATATATTTGCTCATCTGATGTCTGGCTTTAATATTCTTTAATTGTTCTAGCTTGGATGTAGTTTGGAATATTGTGAGTAATAAATAACTTCGAATAATTTGAATTACCAGCATCACTAAAAAAATTATGTATGCAGAGTGAAGATATTAATTAACTGGTTCTTCACTAATTCTTTTGGATTTGCTTTCTTTAGTATATATGCTTGGGTATTTCGGTATCTTTGACTAGAAACTAATGGTTGTTCATATTGCTGCAGCGTTACCGTTATTTCAAGGCATACTTACTCGATATTACTTATCCAGAGAAGTGAAAAAGCTTTCGTATCAAGAAAATCCAATCATGGAAGAAGTTATGTTTAGAGTGTGATCACATAGTCATCGAAAAAAAGAGTTAGTTGTATGTGATTCAGGCACCTCTCTATATACAAATCCTTCCCCTTTCGTGGTAAAATGTTAGATCCTCAAATTATCACCTTCTTGCGTTTGTGTGATTTTGTCTCTCTTCTCTGCATTGGCATTATAATAAATTCATGCTTTAGGATTATTTTACCCATTTCCACGTGTTTATGTGTTGATTCCTTCATAAATGGTAGAGTTTATGAAGATTGTCTCTGGTTGCCATTAGTGTTGCTCAGACAAGAACCAATGTAGTTTTACATTTTCATTATGCTTTATCTCCTTAGGTGGCAAAACCGTTTAAAGCCACATTTGATTTGGGCTAACATGGAGTTCGTCGTAACTAATTTGTAGCCTCCTTATATGCTATCTATGTTGATTTACATAGAGGTTGTGAAATGTCTAGAACCTGCTTTCCTGACTTCATTTGTTCTCCCTCATTTATGAAAGGTTATCTAACATATTTATAATCTTCCTTACCTTGAAAAAATGGAATCTCAAAGTTTATCCTTCCTTCTAAATGCCGTTGCAACATCTCTAATGAGATTTATGTATAGAACATAGTTTTGGATGCTCTTAATACATTTTCTTATTTACTATAATACTGTTGCCAATATAAATTTAATAATTTGAACTCAAAATCAGGTAAGAATCCATTTTGGAAGGTGACGGAGAGTGGGTATGATGATCACAAGGTAAGTGAAATTGTAAATTGACAACAAAGATGAGAAATCATGAAAGGAGTAATGGAGATTGCGACACTGAAGGAAGAATAGTACACTATAGAAGGAACAACAAGCTGGAATGTACGGAATGAAAATGAGAGCAATAGTTACTACCAGAACTTTGGGAATGGGAACATAGCAGCGAATTTTGATATTAGTGATGGTACTGCAAATTTATGTGTGACTTCTTTTTCCCGATTTCAATATGGTGTTGCAAATTTATGTGTGAAATAATGAGATAAAGAGAAAGAGTTTGATATGAAATTGTATTTTCCATTTTCAAATTCGTGAATTAGTGTATGGTTTCTACTCATGCATTTGAGTATCTCACAAATGCCAGAATTGTCTTCAACCTTCAGAAAGACAACCAAGCAATGCAATGCTGCAAAACAATATAGAAAATGGTGATGGTATGTTGTGATTTCTGCCCTGAATAGTTAGCTTGCTTGCAATGCTAATGATCTAAACACTAATGCTCTGTTTCTATGTTTGTTGTTTATGCAGGAAGAAAAGAAGAACAAGACACACGGTTTACAAGTTCCCAAGGCCTAAATCATCAGGCAAGGTACGTCTTGGAGAGCTAACAACCAACTCTCAGGGCTTATACTAGAAGATAGTCTTGTGTACAAGAAAGCAGAGGTAAATCTAGAGCTACACACCGAGAATTACAAGGGAAGCTAGAGATGAAGAAGATAAGTCTCTCTTACCCTATTCTCTATTGCTCACAAATCTCACTTACTCTCTGCTTGTCACACTATCCTTCTAGATGCTTCTGTGTCGTTCTCTTATGCATGTGCAGGTCCAGCTCATCGACCTGAGCTCACGCGAATTCATCCTGCGTAACAAACTTCTGTTGACCAGAATACACTGCACATAAACACTGCACCAAAACGACACAGCTTCATCACTTGGGTTTACTTGTGTTTTCTTCTGCTGGGCCTTATCACTTCAGCTTCGGCCCAATCCCAACACCAGCCCAATACCTGAAACGCAGATCGACACTCACATTCTCCACCTCGATCTCCTTTCAGACAGACAAAGCGAACTCTTCGCATTCCTTTCTTTCTCTCTGTTCTGACACGCCGCCGAAACCCTAGCTCTTCACCGAGCTAGATCTAGCTCCTTCTCCGAGCTAGATCGAACCTCCGATTACCCTGAGATCCATCCTCCCTTTTTCAAACTTTTGTACCGGCAAGGGCTTCGTGAGAAAATCAGCCGGATTCTTCTTTGTGTCAATCTTTGACACCACCAGATCTCCTTCCGCTATAACATCTCGGATGAAATAGTAGCGAGTCTGTATGTGCTTCGTCCTCTCGTGGAATACTCTGTTCTTAGCAAGACAAATCGCACTCTGTGAGTCACATAAGATCTCTACCGTCTTCTGAGGAAACCCTAACTCACAGGTAATCCGCTTTAACCATAGTGCTTCTTTTGTTGCTTCGGCTAAGGCCATGAACTCTGCTATTGTTGTTGATAAAGCTACAATTTGTTGCAGGCCTGAGCGCCAGCTCACAGTGTTCCCTCCGACTTGAAATGTATATCCCGTAATCGATCTCCTTCGATCCAGGTAAATAGCATAATCACTGTCGCAATATCCTTTAATATTGAACTCATGTGACTTAGTGAATGTTAACCTGTAGTTAGAGCTTCCCTTTAGATACCTTAAGACCCAGCTAACTGCTTTCTAATGTTCGTTGTTAGGGGCACTCATAAAACGACTAACCAGACCCACTGTATGGGCTATATCAGGACGAGACCCAACCATGACATACATCAGGCTTCCCACGACACTTGAATAAGGTACGTTCTTCATCTCCATCTCTGTTTCTTCTTTATCTTATGCTTTAGTACTAGTTAACTTGAAATGACACCCCATTGGGGTTTGAACTGTCTTCAAGTCAACAACATTAAAACATCTAAGAACCTTTTCAACATAAACTTCTTGAGATAAGTATAACACACCTTTAGATCTGTCCCAAATGATGTTCATGCCTAGGATTCTCCTTGCAGGTCCTAGGTCCTTCATCTCAAATTCACGGCTCAACATGTCTTTAACCCTTTGAATTTCTTTCAAATCTTTAGCAACAACTAACATATCATCAACGTAGAGTAGTAGATACACAACCCTTTCAACCCCATAAGCTTTGAAGTATACACAAGTATCCAGCTGGCTCCTTGTAAACTTCTGCGATTTCATAAACTGATCAAACCTTAGATTCCATTGACGAGGAGACTGCTTAAGACCATACAGAGATCTTTGTAATAAGCAGACCTTGTTACCTTTAGAATATCCCTCAGGTTGCTCCATTAGAATCCTTTCATCAAGATTTCCATGTAGAAAAGCTGTTTTCACATCTAACTGTTCCAACTCCATATCATGATTAACTACCATAGATAAAACCAATATGATTGTAGTATGCTTAACCACTGGTGAAAACACTTCATTATAATCAATCCCTTCAATCTGAGAAAATCCCTTAGCAACCAATCTAGCTTTATACCTCGGTTCTTCCAATCCTGGGATTCCAGGTTTAAGCTTGAAAACCCACTTGCAACCGATTGTTCTATGTCCTTCTGGCCTATCAATCAACTTCCCATGTGAAATTCTTGTTTAAAGAATCCATTTCTTCATCTGTAGCTCCCAGCCACTTCTCTTTATTACTTCCTTTCATAGCTTCTTGAAAAGATCTTGGTTCTTCAACTTCAATCAATTCTGCTACACTTAGAGCATAGGCTGCCACATCTCCATCATCAAATCTGCTTGGAGGTTTAACGTTCATCCTTCTTTCCCTATCTCTAGCCAAGAGATAATCACCAAGACCTGGTGATGAATCATCTGATTCAGAGTCTTCTTCTGAATCTTCAACTACTTCTGACTCTGAGATAGCTCCACCTTCATCAGGAACTCCACCTTCTCCCGAAACCTCTCATTGAATCAAATTTCCACTGTCACTTTCTCTGACTTCAATAGAAACCTTTTCTTTTCCTTTTCTATTTTGTCCTGTAACAGTCTTATCATTTCCAATGTCTTTGAAAAGTGTATCTTCCCAGAAAATTACATCACGGCTAATGACGCATTTCTTTTCATCATAACTCCAGATTCTATAACCTTTAACTCCATGTGGATATCCCATAAAGACACCCTTCTTTGCCCTTGGCTTCAGTTTACCCTGATCAACATGATAAAACGCCAAACATCCAAACCTATTCATGTGAGAATAATATGGTTTCACACCAGTCCACACTTGCTCTGGAACTTCTAACCCAAGAGGAACAGATGGTGACCTGTTAATCATATAAACCACGGTTGATGCAGCTTCTGCCCAGAATGCTTCACCCAAACCTGTTTCACTTAGGAGACTCCTTACCTTTTCCAATATAGTTCTATTCAACCTCTCAGCTACACCATTCTGTTGAGGAGTGTATGGACATGTCCTATGCCTTAGGATTCCATGAGCTTTACAATGATCATCAAACATCTTGTTGCAGTATTCTAGCCCATTGTCTGTCCTTAGAGCCTTAAGCTTCTGTCCACTTTGGTTTTCCACGAACGTCTTCCACACAACAAACATACCGAATGCTTCATCCCTAGTTTTGAGAAAATAGAGCCAAACCTTCCTCAAGAAATCATCCACAAATGAAATATAGTAATGACACTTTGATAAACTTGGTGTAACATTCGGAGAACCCCATAAATCAGAATGAACATACTCCAACTTTTCCTATGAAATATGCTTTCCTCTTTGATAAGATAGCTTATGAGACTTCCCAAGAATACAATATTCACACTGCTTTAGCTCGGATATTTCATCAGATTTCAATAACTCCTTCTTGACTAAAACCTGTAAACCTTTTGCTTTAACTGCTGCGTTAACCTGCTCCTTCACTGGTTTACCATCAAGAATATAGAGAGTATCTTTGTAACTCCCAGCGAGAACTTCTCTTTCCTTATAAAACACTTGTAGTCTGAAATTTTTAGACTGAAACCAACAGCTTTGTTACTCCAACTGTCCTAATGAAATCAAATTCCTCTTTGCCGTAGGAGAATACCTCACCTTAGTTAATATAACAGTTGAGTTGTTATTATTAACTATCTTTAAACTCCCCATAGCTGTGACTAGACAGTGAGTGCCATTTCCCATTAAGATATTTCCTCCATCAATATCTTGAACATCCGACAGTAGATCTTTCTTGTAGGTTAAATGATACGAGCATCCTGAGTCAAGAACCCATCCATCCCTAGAGTGAACTTCTGATGCAGTTAACAATATAGGTTCTTCATCCATAACCTGTCCAACATTAGCTTGAGAGTTAGATAACTGTCCTTTCTTTGGACAATCTTTCTTGAAATGTCCTTCAGCTCCACAAATCCAGCAAGCTCTCTTGCCTTTAACCTTTGCTTTGCCTTTGTCATATTGCTTGTTCTTATTGTTGAACTTCTTCTCAGTCTGAGGCTTAAACTGAATGAAAAGACCCTCATTGCTTGTCTTCTGCACGTTAGCTCCTTTTTGCTTCAGCTCAGTTTCTAAAGAATAGGCGGCTGTAGTTATTTCCTTTAGTGTTATAGTTTGTTGTCCACCTTTGTACTTGAGTGTGTGAACAAGCTGAGCAAAATGTGAAGGCAAGCCATTCAATAGAATTACCGCTTGATCTTCATCACTTAGTTCCACATCTAGACTTGCAAGATCTGAGATAAGCTTGTTAAAGATATCCAGATTCTTGTCTAGATTCTTTCCATCGACTAAGTTAGTTTTCTGAGATAATGCAATTGGTGTACAAATTTTGATTTTTGCGGATCCCATCGACTAAGTTAGTTTTCTGTCAAATTAATAATCTATATGTTAATCAACTGGAGTATATAGTTACATCAATTTTGAGATTCAAATTATGGTATATCTTTAAAATGATAACGTTTTTAACTATAAAAACATCATAGATCCGATCTCATACAAATAAAATAATCAATTAGAGTATATAGTTAGATGATATACATCTAATTTGAGATTCAAACGTCTTTAACTATAAAAACATCGTAGATATGATCTTTACCGCATGAATTCGAAGATAAGATATAAAACAAACTGGTAAGTATACATTATTATTCTTATTTCGTTTGCTTTAGTTTGCTATTGTACTTGTCTCGGTTTATAGACTTAAGTCTGTTTAACTTTGTAGAAGGTTTTGAAACTCTAATTTCGTTTTGCTTATGGATAATGAAGATCGTTTTGCTTATGAATCATCAAGAGGTCTTTGCATACACCTAGTATATCTTTGCATACACTTAAATATTTGTTTGATAAATTCACTATTCTGAAAGTTCAATAATAACAAAGGAGCCAACTTTTCCATTAGTTCCATTAAATTAGGGACAAGCTGTTAAGGTAATATAGAATGTGAATCAAGCAAAAGTGACTTCAGTTTGATTGTTTCTCTGGTTTTGAAGTTCCATTGAAATACTCACAACCGCTCTTGCTACTTAGTGAAGAATGTATAGAATATGCAAAATCAAGCAATAACATGACCTATACAGGTTGGGGAAATCAGCCAATTCCTACCCGAACTATTTTAAATAGTGTTGATTTATATCCAGATTCTTTCAAATTTGAAAATTCATACATGGACTATTATTTTTTTGGCGAAAATAAACATTGACCAACATCCCCGTTAGTCAACTCCGTAACACTGTTAAGGGCGATGAGTCATTTGGTATGTATGCATCCCAGTTGGCACGAAATGACAAAAAAAAAAATACAACTATGCTCGACAGGTGTTATACCAATAAATACCAAATATTATTTATATTGACATTCAATCAATCTAAAGATTATCAATCTAAAAAAAAAAATACAACTATGCTCTGTTGCGAAGAAAAAGGGTTTCATTTTCCGATGTCTGGCAATCCTTGGTTCGCTGCATGAAGAGAAATCGGATGGCGGTGCAAGGCCTGATAGCTGAAGCTTCACGGTGAGTCAAATCCATACGCAACGTCGGTGATGGAAGAGATCTACGGACGGCGGCGATGTATCACATGGAGCTTCTGGATTTGCATTCTAGGGTTGCCACGTGTCCTTTCATTCTCATCTTTTAGCACATGTAGCTATTGTGTTGTACGTGGGCTTTAGAATGGGCCTTTTGTCTGTACTGCTTATTGCCCATTTGGGCTATGAAATGAAAAGATTGCCGACAAAAAAAAAAGATTATCTTCTCCACGTTTCCGATAGACCACCCCAGTTCCGGCAATTCAAACCGTCTCCCCCCTTCGAACATCTTTCGACGACTCTCTTCAAGAACTATCATATTTATCTTGGGTCACGACTCTCTGGTAAACTCCTTGTCGTCGGGCCTTCTTCAAACTTTAGGAATTGTAGATTTCATCTTTCCAGCAAATTTAGATGTCTATCTCTTAAGATCATCAGAGGCGTAAACCCAGATTCCTCCGACGACAATTCTCTTTCTTCCTCTCTCACGACAATGACCCTTTAGGAAGTCCATGTGGTTACTTAGGTCTCGTCAATTCCTCTCAGCCAATGAAGAATCGATTCATGGCAATTGAATTCGATACCAAATTGGACCCCTATTTCAACGATCTGAGCGGTAATCACGTCGGGGTCAATATGTTAAACTCAATCGCGACTCAGATCCATCGATTTTGTCTCAAATCGATCACTGCTTGGTTCGATTACAAAAACAAAATTGTTCTTGAGTTCTCGATCCTCTGTCGCCGTTCCCTTCTGTGAATCTCCAGATGATTATATATAACATGTTTTGATAATTAGAGTCATTAAACTCGTCGAGTTTAGTTGGTAAAATGTAAGGCTTATGGCCTTGATGTCGAGGGTTCAAACCCCATAGTTGTAGATTTTTTTTTTCTTTTCAAAACGAAGCCGTTTTATCATTCCGTGCCAACTAGGAAGCATACGTGGTAGGTGACTTATCGTCGTTAACGGTGTTACAGAGTTGACTAACGGGGGTGTTGGTCAATGTTTGTTTTCGTCAAAAAAAAAATAAATTCCAGGTATGAATTTTCAAATTTGGAAGAGTCTGAATATGAAATTGGACACTTGAATTTATCAGGTACGAATCCGCACCATTTAAAATAGTCCGGGTAGGAATTGACCGTTTTCCCAGGTTGAGAAAACCTGGGATGAATCAATGAGCACTAGGCATACCGGTCCATTGGATTTCTCAAATCAAAGTTGCATGATTGCGAATTGGGTTTCTCGGAAACAAATTGTACAAGGTTTTGTCATACAACAAAATACCAAATGCTTTTCGTTTCTTAACTTATTCAGACCGTTTGAGCAATAGCCAACATGAGCAACAAGATGGATTTCTGAGAAAAAGGAAGATGGATGATAAAAAAAAAAGCATAACGAGACTCATGATCAGGAGCTTCCTCCTGCAGCCTGAGCTTCCTTTCTCATCACTGCTCTCGCATAGATCACATAGCAGCATTCTGAAACAAGCAGACAAGACAAGGCTATTCAAACTATGTCATCAACCCCTAACTCTATGAGCCCCACACTACAAAGTGCTTTAGATATGTATATCAGAGAATTTGTTAAGTTTTTAGCTTTCCATAAGCTGATGGTGAAATAACATACAAGGAATTGACAAAAGTAGTATATTGTTATGAGGAGTGAAGCACAAGGATATCTAAATGTGCAGCTTTTAGTGATTGAAAGGTGGTCAAGATCACAGAAAAAAAATCATCGAAAGATGGTCAAGATCACAACAAAATAATCGCCGTACCAGCAACAACGAGTCACAACAGTGAGAACATCTTTGAAAAGGATTTCAATTGGTGCACTCCTTTCTTATTCGACTTGAATCTCCTCATGCACTATCCTCAGCTAAGAGCTGCAACAACACAGCAATGGCAACACAGGAATCTCATCAAAACAATCAAAAAGCGAGGAGCCCTCTCTTGCTTTTGCTTCACTAATTTCGATTCACCAAAAGCCCCATGAGAGACTAATAATATTCTTCCCATTCCATTTCTTTCATCATCTTTACACATAATGCATTGAATATTGCATTCACCAACTCAAGTGGATACAGATGGAGTTATGCGGGCATTACACAGGCGTTGTTTCACACTTTTATTATTGGCCGACCACGCAGTCACGCTCACGTGGATGTCTACTTATAAACTTATCGTAGACATGGCAGACAATAATGGATCATCTTTGACAAAGCTACTAAATAGATATAGTTGACTACACCAACAGAAATGGCAGACAAATTATGTTTTATAAGGACCAACTGTGTACAGATGCATACAAAGGCAGAGTTGTAAACGAAGAGAGTGTTCTTTTACCTACTTTTATTGTTCATTTTCTTTTTATATTTTGATAATCTCTACTATCTGTAAATTTTACTGTTTTGCGTTTTAGTATTTACAACTTGAGTAAAATATAAGTCATAAACGAGATGTTATAGCTAAACATTAGTTTGTCAATACCATTTAAATCAACTAGATAAGTGATTCGCGCGTTGCGCAGAATTAAAATAATATCAAATTCTAATTTTTATTTTAAATTTTATTTTAAGTATTTATTTTTTTACGTTTTTAGTCTCATTTAATGTTTTGGTTGGTCACTAATTATTTAATTAAATAAATTCATTATTTGTATTTTTCTAGGTTTTTATATACTTATTTTTGGCATAACCTACATACTATTTTCTTTATATTTATGGTTAAAAATATATTATATTTGCCATTTTTTTTAAGACAGTAAATGTAACGTCTTTCTTTGTGTCTGTGATGTCAACATTGTTTGACGATATTTTTTTGTACTAAAATTGTTTTTCACTTTTTTTTTTTACTTTGTTTATATTGATTACACGTTAACAGTATATGGATAGTAAGAAATTAGAACTAACTCAAGATACTAAATACCAAAATAGCTCGATATAGGTTTTGATTTGATTCTCTTTTGCTAAAAATTATCTTTTTAAAAAATTGCATGATCTTATATCCTTGTGCGCTTAGATACTTTAAAAAGAAAAAATTGTTGGAGTGTTATTCATCATAATATTTGGGACATACAACAACACCAACGACATGCAATCCATTTTTTTATTAAAAATGTTTAATTGTGGACGTCATCCACGATTTTTTTCTTCACAAAACACACAAAACATAGCATGTTTTAAATATTTATCTTCTTCGAATCCATTAAACTATTCTAATTTGATACGAAGAAAGAATTCTCAAGCATGTGTTTCTCTTGAAGTATGGTGTAAAATCGCATTTCCACTCGTGATATGGTACAAACTAACTTGTATTACTCTTTACATGTATGTTTTGTTGCGATAGTGTTTGAAAATTCTCAAGCATTTGTTTTTACTATTTTAGTTTTGAAATATATATATATTGTTAAAAACACAATATCATAACACTTTAAAATTTCAAGCCATGTAAAAAATATCAGGCCTTTTTAATATGGTTCCAATGAAATTTACTTGTAAATACTCAACTTTCATCTATGGTATATGTAAGCAAAGAAAAAAAATATATATTCTTGACTTAATTTTCTAGAACAAATTTATAGAGAAATTTCAGAAAACCTTAATTATCCTTGATTTTCTTTTGAATTTAATCTCATAACACTCGTTTTTTATTTAGTTCTAACTATTTATAATCATTTAATCCATTTTTAAATCTATTTTTTATTTTCTCTTCTATCGTTTATCCATAATTTTATTTATTTGTTTTTATCTTTTTTATATTTTACATATTTTCGCTTTGTAAAATTAATTTTAAAAACTTATATTTACCACAAATTTATAGTATTTTGTGACTCTCAAATGTTGTAAATTTCATTATAAAAAATTATATATTCTAGGACCGAAATTGAATAAAATATTTTTTCACTATATGTAGTAAAATCTATTTTACATTCTTAATTTCATAATCACATTCGAACATTTTAAATATGATAAATCTTCAATTCAAGTTTTTTTTGTTGAAAATCTAACAATACATCGTTTTCAATAAAATATTTCATTATTTTTTTATCCAATTACTATTATACTTTTCTTTGATTCTTAATATCGAATTATCACTTTTTCTATTTATTTACACTAAGTTTTGTATTTTTGTAATTTGTATTAAATAAAAATAATATATTATATAATAAGAGAGTTTTCTCTCAATCTAAGATGTCCACCTTATCACTACCAATTTTTTTTTAACATTAACACATATTAAAATATTCATTTAATACATGTATATTTATATTTATTACTACCAAGTTTTGTATTTATAAATATACATGTATTAAATGAATATTTTAATATGTGTTAAAGTTTAAAAAATTTGGTAGTGATGAGGTGGACATCTTAGATTGAGAGAAAACTCTCCTATTATATAATAGATTTTAGTGAAAATATTCGTTGGTTGATTTAGTTTTATATGATGAATTTCAAACCGAATAGTATACAAAAAAACATATTTGAAAAGTGATAAAAAAACTTAATCACAAAGGCAAATATATTTGAAAATTTTATAAAATATTATCATTACACGTTGGCCCGTGGGGCGGTCCGTTTGTCCGCCGGGCTTAGCGGAGCGGGCTTGGACATAGTGTTTTGCCCGTGGTCCTAGCAGGCCCGGCCCAACGCGGTCCAAAAAATAAAATTGTTCAATGCGGGTCGGGCCTGTTGGACACGGACCAACCCGTTTGACATCTCTATTCCCGAACTTCCAACTAGAATGAAAACGAACCTAAATTATCAAAATATCCCGAAGATTATCACATTAGCATTAGTGTTCTTTTTCTTGCGTTGCAATATGATTAGGTATAAACCTCACTTGCAAATTCAGTTTTTAAAATCAAGGAAGATTAGATCAGATCGTAGAAGTTTTATCGGCTTTGGACTTTCTCTTTGGACCAAACTTCTCAAACTTAATAGTCAATCAATTAAATAGTCACTTTTTTCAAATTAAAAGCTTCGAAACGAGCATCCATAATGCAAGTGATTCTAATCATGTCCTTCCTATCCTAGGAACTTGTTCACGAACAACGTCAAACTTTGGAACTCTCTCTATACCAATGTTCTATATAAGACCATCTCCAAAGTATTGTTCTAATTTTTTAATTTAAAATATAGTAACTTTAAAATAGAAATGAGTTTTTCTTTAATGTATTTTTTTATTTTTGACTCTAAAAAATAAATATTTTAAGTTTATTTTATTTCTATTTTATTACTAATTCATTTTATTTATAAATATTTACAATTTAACCCTATTTATTTTATAAATTCTATAAATTATGATGTTATTTAAATTAAACATTTATTATATAAAGAGAATTACATTACATCATAATAAGAATATAATTTTTTATTGAAATTCGGTATTTTCTTTGATGTCTAGCATATGTTAAATCATGTTTGTTAATTTTTGTAGTTAATTATTATGGTGAAAACTAGTCATATGAACATAGGTCATATCCAGTTAACGTTATTTTATTAACATTATCAAACATGCGTAACTATATATATATTTTTTGTCAATAGCCTAGAGACATAGAACGGTTCAGACATCCAAACCGAAAGTATCGAGTTTACATAAGTAATATCCACTGGGTAGACTCGAGCACTTCTTACTAATTTGTCTGCCTTATAGTGTTGTATGCGCGTGGGATGAGCGAGATTGAGAAGAAAGAAAACAACTCCTTACTCTTCACGAATTCCTCCAAGTGTAAAGCAAAAGCCGGCCAATCCTCGGGTGTAGACACCATCTTCACCAACTCGGAGCAGTCTGTTGCAAAAGCTATTTCCGTCTTCTGGTTTGCCGTCAAACAATGCATAGCCCAGATGAATGCCTCCAATTCTGCATGAAGGGGGAGAGAGGCTTCTTCGTAGATTTCTTGCTCCCATAATTTTCTCTTCGAAGCCCTCCTGAAAGCTGTGCCAACCTAATCCAGAAAAACTATCGGACTCTTTCCAAGATCCATCAACAGTGCACCGCCAACCTTCGTAATTCGGAGGCACCAGAGTAGGGGACACACTTTGGAGTATCACATCAGGATCACTACTAGCCCTGGGCATTAAAACCGGAACCGAAAATCGGAACCGGAACCGACCCGAAATTATCGGTTCGGTTCGGTTCCGGTTCTAGCCAAAATACCCATTGGATCTTGTATTGAAGATCCATGGATATCGGTCCGGTTCCGAGTAATATCCGGAACCAAAACTATTAACCGAATACCCAAACATATATATACAAATATGCAATTACATATTTCGGGTATGTTCTTTACATTTCGGGTATTTTTATATTTCGGGTATTTTTATTTTTTACATTTCGGGTAATGGATACCCGAACATATATATACAAATTTTTATTTTTTACATTTCGGTTCCGGGTATTTTTATATTTCGGGTATTTTTTTTACATTTTGTTTTTTACATTTCGGGTATGTTCTTTACTTTTCGGGTATTTTTATTACATTTCGGGTACTGGATACCCGAACCGTTTGAGAACCGAAACTTTTCGGGTATAATATAAGTATTTCGGGTACTGGATACCCGACCCGTTTGAGAACCGAAACTTTTTGGGTATTTTACGGTTTTTAGTCTTCTATACCCGAACCGAACCGGAACCGATTGGTACCGAACCAGAACCGAACCGAAACCATTTCGGTACCTATATGGATCCTAAACCTCCATACCCGAAATACCCGGAACCGAACCGAATATCCGAATCCCCAGGCCTAATCACTACTCTGTGCTGATTCCCAGATTAATGCTTCTATTTCCGCCAACTTCAGGATTTTTTGTGGGTCTCTGTCCACATTTGAAAAAACTTCTGTTCATAACTAATTTTATTTATAAAAATTATTGTTTGTTTTAGTCATAAAAAAAAACTTAATGGACTATTTTTTAAATAAAAAAGTTCAACTCTATTATAAAGTAAGAAATAGAATACCTCTAAATATAGAACAAAAATAGCATTCTTTATTTTAAATTAAAAAAATAAAAGTGAGTTGGAGCATATTTTACTTTAAAATAGAGTTTAGAATCAAAAATAGAGGTGAATTGGAAACTCTGGCCACATTAACAAGAAAACAAAATGTTGTTAGTTTTGTGCATGTCAAACAATCCACATATTGAAGTTCTTGTTTTGTAACGTTTATATAAATCTCGAAAAGAAAAAAATGTTTGTTAATTCGTAAAAATTATTGACCGTCCACAACTATTGAACTAATACTAAAAAATAATAAAATTTTCGCATGTATATCTGCGTTTATATATTGATCAAAATTATTGAATCAATGGTATTGGTGCGTAAAGAAAATTCGTCATTCAAATTCTCCACACCAATCAGTAAAATGACGTCGCCTTCCAAATTCGATTCGCTCTTAATATTGCCATATTTAGTCAAACAGATCTTTCTACTCTTATTTTGCGTTGCGTAATTGCGTTGGTGTTGCACGTTGCGTTTTCAATAAGAATTAGGTTTTAATCCGTGCTAATTATAGCGTGGAATAATTTAAAAAAAAAAATTATTTTGAAATTTTTAAAAAATGTTTTTATCTGAAATTTACAATATAACTAACTAATAATTATAGATAAAACTGTCAATTTGTAATAATTTATCTATTTAACCCGTTTTGCAGTGAACTAAAATATTATTCGGACTAACCCGCGAAAACTTATAATTTTGAAAACATAACTCTAATATGCACTGTTAAGTGATTTTAGTTTTTGTGGTTAGTTTACGAACTCTTTAAAAATAATAGTTTTTTTGTGTTTAACTTTTTATAAAATTAGTTAAATATTTTCCAATTTTTGTTTCGATATATATTCAAATAAAATATAATAAATTATAGTAAAAATTGTTTTTATCTGAAATTTACAATATACCTAACTAATGATTATAGATAAAACTATCAATTTGTAATAATTTGTCTATTTAACCCGTTTTGCAGTGAAGTAAAATATTATTCGGTCTAACCCACGAAAACTTATAATTTTGAAAACATAACTCTAATATGCACTGTTAAATGACTTTAGTTTTTCTGGTTAGTCTACGAACTCTTTAAAAAAATAGTTTTTTTGTGTCTAACTTTTTATAAAATTAGTTAAATATTTTCCAATTTTTGTTTCGATATATATTCAAATAAAATATAATAAATTATAGTAAAAAATATAGCAAGAGTTTGAATAGATTTTTAAAAAAATATATATATGACTTGATTATTATTTTAAAATATATAGTATTAAAAGTAATTAAGAAATTAAATAAGAAATCATCTTTTTAATGCAAAATATATATATTTCATATTCTAATCAATAATTTTAAAAGACTATAATATCCTTTCTTATTTCAATTATTTTTTGTTATTTGTAATGGCATTTCATGTAATAACTTACAAAACAAAGTTTATTTTTTAAAGTGTCTTCTTAAATAATATTATAGAGATAAATCGATTTTAAAAAATACAAGAGGATAAAATTGGTATTTCAAAATATAAAATGTGTAAAACCTATGTGATTCAGTAGTTCTGAGTATCAAAAATGAATTGATTAATAGTTTGAGTATTAAATAAAAAGTGATTAATAGTTTATGTATTTTTTGGAGAATTAAAATAGTTAGTATATTTTTCTTTCAAATTTTATATAATTAATATATTTTTAAGGTTTTTTCCCTATTGTTTTATAGTTTTTGCTATCCACTCGATCTAAACTCGTCGACCTCAAATGTTTGACAAAGCGAAAGAGAAAAGAAAAGACTCGAAATATAAAAATAAAAGAATTAGTAATCCTCTGTGTGAGCCCCCGAAAAGTAACAAAAAAAAATCCTTAATCTCATTGTCCGACTAGGGTGTGATCCGCGCTAAGCGCGGACTTTGTAAACAATTTTTCTAAACAGTTTTTATTGTCTATTATTTTATTTTTTGAATCTGGTAGTTAATTGAATTGTCTCTATCAATTTAAAATATGAGTATTTTTTATTTTTGGTTTATTTTCTTAATTTCTTAAATTTTTGATTTTATATGTATTTGTTTAGTGGATAATACACATTTTTAGTTATTTTTTTCTTTTGTTGATCAATTTCATGCAATTAGCTGGTTTTTTTTAGGTAAGATCTTAACAAGTTAAAGTTTTCTTTGCATAATTTTTGTTTTCTTTTATTTCATTTAAAACCTATTTGTTGAAACTCTTGTAGAATACGTTTCCCTTTAATATTAAAGAATGAAGGAATTTGGGCTACTTTTAAAATTTTAGTTTTAAGATAATTTTTTGTTTTTTTTAAAATATGTTGGATGTATGGATACAATGGGCGGGCGTGGTCCACATTTTTTTAATATTGTTTTGATTGTGTAATAGTATTTTATTTTCTTGGTTTTGGAGTTAATGGAACTGTTTCTCACAGTTTAATATTGGGTGGTTCCTTATTTTATTTTATTTTCTATTTTTATATTATTTTTAATCGTGTTTTTTAGCATCATTCTTTTTAATCGTGTTTCATGTTGGATTCTAATTAGGTATGTCAAGCTGTTCAAACTTGCCCCACTAGATCCGCTCTGCGGGGGTTAATTTTTTTGTTCGACCCGCACCAGCCCACTTGAATTCGCGGGTACCCGCGAGTAACCCGTAAATATTTAAATAATAAATAATAAAAAAACTTAAAATTTCTCGACCCGCACCTGATCCACACCCGATTAGTGGCGGATTAAACGGGGCGGAACCCGCAGATAATGACTCAAATTGACAGCACCGATTTATGTATATTTTGAAATTTTTGTTTTATGTTTGGATTTTTTTTGGGATCTTTTGTTTTATGTGTCCGTTTTTTGTTTGTTTTAATGTTTGTTGTTTAGGTGGAAGGTGAGGTGGCATAATGAGAAGAGAGCAAAACCAACTTTATATATATAGATACTGAGTTCACAATAAGACTAACTAATATATTCTCCTAATCAACACCTTGCTCTCTTGATTTTATGACTGTGTTGTAGTTCCTCACTCTGATATTACCTGATCAAAATGTTCATTGTCAGAACCAGAAGACAACCAGAAGACACAAGCTGCTTTTCATTTGCCGGCATCCATGAAACTTTGACCGGTGATTACAATGGCTAAATCAGCTCTCAGAAAGTAAACGGTCAAGCTCATCAAACCCATCATCTTCATCATGTGCAACATCTTTCAGAAGTTTATGTGTCGTAGCAAGAGAATCAAGCTTGGTTTGTTCATAAAATGAAAGTTTTTGCGAATCCCATTCCTCTTTCAGTTTCTCCACTCTCTCTCCCATCAATTCTTTCTCTTCCGATATGTGCTTCATATCCTCAATCTCCACTATTTTTCCTGCACCTTAGGATTACCAAACAAGCGATATAAGCATAACGAATCATGATGGTACCACAAAAAAAACATTACGAACACACGTGCTTAAAATCTTAGAGAGGTCGAAATCAAATAAACTTTACAGTTTTGCTCTTTCAGTGATGGGATGAGAGGCAAATAGCATCAATGGTAAAACTTAGAGAAATGAAAATGCGCACAAATAGTTCATATGAAGTAGAATACCTTTGATTGCACGCTTCTTGGCCTCTGCATATTCCATAGACATTTTATGTAGGGAACTCAAATTAACTTCATTACCCTGATAAGCACAAAAGTAACAAAAATGGGGCAATATAAAACAACTTAGTAAAGAAAATAATCAAAATGTTGGACATACATCTGTATAATCCTTTGTCTTCTATCTTAGGGAAAGAGTAACAGAGATGTTCAAATATGCAAATCTCGGAAATGTAAATACTTAAAACTTAAAAGATTAGGTATCTCGTACTCACCATATCCAAATGAATAAATTGCTCAATCTCGGTGTTAGAACTTAATCTGTTCAAGTCAAGATGAGAATCATATCACTAAAAAGGGTTATTTCAAACTACGATTTGTTAGTCCTTCGGAAAAAAAAGTTAGGGACCAAATGACATACTTTTCATAGGCACAGCGCACAAGTGCATTCTGTAGCTCTGTTGATTGATTAAGTTTCTCGGTTGCAGACGCTTCATTAACTTCCACAGCTCCAAATATAAACACGTTTTTATCAAGCATTTGTTTTGCCACAGCCGTAGCTATCTCTACACCTTTATCGTTTGCCTCAACTATAAGATCCCTAAATTTTCCAAGGTCTTCTGCAAGATGAGAACCTTACAAGTTAATTCTGATTCTAGCGATGAGGAGAACTTCAAAATAATTGCTTTCGGTAAGAGTATAAAAAGTACAAACAAACAGTTGAAATCAGCTAAAGCTCAATGAATGAATCACATCACAGCAGCTTTCACGTTTTAGGTTTGAAGAAATAAACTAGTGAAAAAGATAGAACAAATCGTTATGTACCCATTATAAATATCACCAAAACAACAACAAAGGTAAACACTTACGAAGTGAGATATAAATTCTGAACTTGGGTTTAAAAGGTTGGATCTCATGAAAGCAATAGAGACAGTAAAGACCTCCAAGTCTTCGTGAAAAGGAATCTCCAATACTAACCATGTGACCTGTAGAAATAAGGTTTGCTTGTGAGCTTAGCTAAGAAAACAAGCACAATGTGAATACAGACAGCAACGAAAAATTAATCCCGAGTGTTCCAAAAATCCATGAAATAGACCTCAACTTACCGATGGTATGAGCATATAGTGACTGCATGAAAAAGGCTAAGTTGGTGCTAGGAATGGCTTCATATATATAAGAAAATTTTCGAGATAGCCACACCCTCTTCATATCAGTAAACGTTGTCAAATCACCCTGAAAGTAAAGCCAGAGACTCAACAAGTTGAAAGCCTGAAAACAATTTTAAATGAAAATTGAAATAACTAACAAAGATGGAGAAACATAAATAAAAGTACCTCCACAAACTCTTCTATGAGTTCATCGATATCTCTCTTGAACAGAGAAAGATTTATCCCTGACATGCACAAAAAAGTATGATATTGAAGAAACACAAAGATTAAGTACCATTCCATTCTAGGAGAGAAAGGCACCAAAGACTCCATAGTTCTCGTAACAGACCCAAAGAGACAATCATTAAGATCATTGATCGATGTGTTCAAAATAGAGTCTCTTCCCTTCAAAGGAAAGGTTCAAAATGGGGCTAAAAATCCTACTACGCTGGTTCAATGTTTGACATCTTACCTGAAGCAAGTGGCTTCTTCTTCCTTTGCGACTTTCCATTCACGGGAACTAGCTTCCAGTTTTTTCTCCGGTTCATTATGGTTTCCCTTTCCTTTTAGCTACAACAATGCAAAAGTTTCAGACTTTCTCCTCTGAATAAACAGATATATATCCCAAAACATAAACACCAGATTTAAGCCAAAGCATCCCCACAACCACAACAAGCTTCGAGCTTTCGTTCTGTATAGAGATATTCATAAGAAAAGAAAGACCCTTTTGCAAAATACGATAATTTACCCAGACAATGATCATCGGAACTGAGTTAAAAGTAGAAAACTTGTTCGGTTACCTGAATCGAACCAGAAACAATGGTGCACGGAGGAGGACGAAGTCGCCCTTAGAACGATGGAGAAAATCAGCCGGGCCGTTTTATTTTAGAAATATATTTGGGCTCAGCACAATATCACAAGGCCCATCTTTTGTTCTGTTTTATATTTTTATAATAAATTAATAAGTACTCGCATATATATAAGTTTGTAATTTAATATTTTATAACACGTGAAACAAAAATTAAAGACGAAAAAATAGAAAACAAAATTGGATCACCCGTGAAAATATATAATATATAAATTTAGAAACAAAATTTTCGATGAAATAAATATATATTTTGAAATAAAAATTTTGGTGAAAATATGTAATAAATAGTATATATTTTATATTTTAAGTTTGTAAGAAATTTAAACTTTGTAAGAAATTTATACAAAGTTTTCGATGAAATAAATATATACTTTGTAAGAAATTTTGGTGAAAATATGTAATAAATAGTATATACTATGGTCTAGTAAATTAAAATTCTTTTCCATTTATTATTAATTTCCTAATCTAAATAGAAAAACTAAGAAATGTTTTTTTCTTTTAGGATTAGTAATACATTGTTTGATTTCCTTAATCTAAATAGAAAAACTAAGATTTTTTTTTCTTTTTTATTAAATTTTCTTTTTAGGATAAATGTAAAGTTTGTCACGGCTAATTTAAACGATAAATGTTACTTTTATCTTAACATTTATGCAATTAGGTTTTAATTATAACATAAAAACATTATTAAAAATTGATTTTTTTAACACATATTAGAATCTGATCAATTGATTTATCATTTGTTGTGATCATGCGAGTTAGCAAACTTGAAACATTCTATTTTATATAATTGGATTTTACTATTTTAAGTTTGGTCGTAGTTGTAAATTATAAACTTTTAAGTGTCTTTTTCACTTTCTTTTATTATAAGTTTTTCTTACTTATTCTTGTTTTTCTTTTTTTAAGATTGCCTTTTTTAATTTAGCCTTTTTAATACTTACTTTAATTTATTTTACTTTTTAATTAAATTGACTCATGGTAAAATCTAAATTAACCATGACAAATATCAAGATCTCGTGACTTTTAAGTTTTCTTTTGTCACTTTCCTTCATTATAATTTTTCCTTACTTATTCTTGTTTTTTCCTTTTTTAAAATTGCATTTTTTTGGTTTAACATTTTTAATATTTACTTTAATTTATTTTACATTTTTAATTAAATTGACACATGTCAAAATCTAAATTAACTATGACAAATGTCACGATCTCCTAAGTGTCACGCTCACGTTGAAAGATCCAGCTTTATATAATAAAGATTTTTTTGTCGTGGTTATATATATTATTAATTTCCTTTCATGTTTCCTTTTAATATAGAGTTTTGGTAGTTTTTTTTTTTAAGTTTTCTTTTTTAAGTGTTGTGGATATATTATTATTTATGTGGTTATATTATTATTTTAAGTTTTCTTTTTATATAGATTTTTTTTTTCTTTCTATTTTTAGTTTAACATTTTTTAATATTTACTTTGATTCATTTTTACTAAAATTGCCTTTTTTTGTTTAACCTTTTTTATATTTACTTTAATTCATTTTTACTTTTTTATTTAAATTGACACATGTCAAGATCTAAATTAACAACCATGACAAATATCACAATCTCGTGATTAAAAATTATCCTACGTGTCACACTCACGTCGAGGGATCCAACTTTATATAATAAGACTAGGTTTTGCATCCACGCTACGCGTGGGTATTGTTTTTAATATTATTTTGATAAAAATCATATGCGAGCAATTATATTTATTGAGATGTTATTTTATGTATAATGGTGATTGTAATAATATATATTAAAAATATTACAGTTTTAATTTCAGTAATTATATATAGTTTGTGAGGTTTCAACGGTCTTATTTTGAATCTATATATGTCTCGTTTGAAAAACGTATTATATGGTCGAACATTTATAAGTTAGTATATCAAAACCAACCAACAAAGGAGTCGAACATTTATATGTTTTCTATGCAAACAACAAAAATTTATAAAATTATTATCTTTCCTTAGCTAATTTAACCAATAAAAATTTCTGATTTAATCTAATAAATTGAAAAAACTAATAAACACAACTCTTGCTTTCACATTCATGACAACTTTAATTTTGAATCGAAGACAATAGATGAATATAAAATGAATTTTGAAACTAATTTAAAATCACAAAAGATCGACAATTTTTTGTCAGTTTTATCTTGAAGATGTAAAGACCAGACTTTTGTCTGGTAGCATATTGGTTGTGATAACTTTCAAATGACTTTTCAATGATTGTACCTTACTTCTTCCAATCAGAATGAATAAGTTTTTTTCCATCATATTCATTTTCATTCTCGTTATATCTGTTTTCTGTAAAAAAAAACAAAAAAAAAAGCAAAAAAATCCAAAATTATTTTCCTTCATTAACTATTTTAATCAATACAAAATTTTAATTTAATCTATAAATCGAAAAGCAATGTAATAAACACAACTCTTGCTCTCATATCTATGAAAAAATCAATTTTGAAACCAAAACAATATATGAATATGATATGAACTTTGAAACAAAATTATAATAACAAAAACCGACAAAGTATATATACTTTTTGTAAATTTTACATTGGAGAGATCGAAGCAGGAATTTTGTCTTGTGACATATTGGTTGTGGTAACGTTTCAATGGTTCTTCAATGAGATCATAAACCTAAGCGATGAGGATTTAATTCTCATACTTAGGGGTCATTGCAACTAATATTGAAGTAACAAACATTATTTTATATATGAGAAGCTTGGTTCACACATACTCATTTTTTTCTTCATTATAGTCATCTTTCTCAATTAATGGGTGAATTCTTTCTCATGTCGTTATTTTTTTATTATTATTCCATCAGAGCATAGTTTTGATGAAGAAGACAATTAAGTATGCCAAATCAATACCGTTAGAGGTATATCGCATCAGCTTTTATTTGTAATAGATATTTTTTGACATAAAATTTCTTTTTTCTTTTTTGTTTGTTAAGCTTTTTATGTTTATTTTCCATAGAGTTAGCATAAATATCAAGTTAACTTCCTTTTAAATAATTTTTTCTATTGTCAATTTAGATCTTTTGATATTTATTTCTATTTTTGATTTATTTCTTTTGTTAATTTAGCTCTTTTGATATTTATTTCCATTTTAAGAGACACGGTTTTTTTGGCATATAATTTCTTTTTATTTTTTGTTTGTTAAGCTTTTTATGTTGATTTTTCATAGATTTATCATATATATCAAATTAATTTTCTTTTAAATTATTTTGTCTTTTGTTAATTTAGATTTTTTGATATTTATTTCCATTTTAAGAGACGATTTTTTGGAATTTTTGACATTATTTAAGATTTAATTAAAATATTGATTTGACATATTTTAATTGGTCATTTAAAATTCTATGTGGATATCATTATATGCATATAACATTAACTTTTATTAGTATAAGATTTTATTTTTACATATAATTTTTTTTTTTTTGTTAAGCTTTTTATGTTGATTTTTCATATAGTTAGCATAGATATCAAGTTAGTTTCATTTTAAATGATTTTTTCTTTTTTTTATTTAGTTCTTTTGATATTTATTTCCATTTTAAATGATACATTTTATTGAAATTCTTGACATTATTTAAAATTTAATTAAAATGCTGATTTGACATATTTTTATTGGTCGGTTAAAATCCTATGTGGGCGTCCTTAGAGGCCTATAGCATCAACTTTTATTAATAATAGATATTTTTTTTCTTTTTTTAGTTTAACATCTTTTAATACTTATTTTAATTCATTTTTACTAAATTTTTTTTTTTGTTTAACCTTTTTTAATATTTACTTTAATTCATTTTTAATTTTTTATTTAAATTGACACATGTCAATATCTAAATTAACAACCATGACAAATGTCACAATCTCGTGATTGAAAATTATCCTACGTGTCACACTCATGTTGAGGGATCCAGCTTTATATAATACTAGTGGGTAAGCCGCGCTTCGCGCGGCATTTTATATAATTGTTTTTATGTAGTTATAAAATAGATGAGACGCGCGTAAAAAGTACTCAACTTGTTGGAGTTATCAGCGTCAAGTCATATCCACCGAAACATCCTACACGTTGACATCTAATGCTTATAAGTCATAATTAAGTACAACAAAAACCAATTACCAAATTTGGTCTACATATCTATATCAGTTAAATTCTTTGAAAATCCTTATATTTCACTCAATGGGAAATTAGAATGAAGTTTTAAGGGTTCAAAACCCACATTAGAGAATAATTGATACATATAGTTTACTATTCTCAAATATGGATCAAATGTCTATTCATCTGACATTAATTTCATTCCGAAAACATCTAACGTGTTTCCGCGATGCACTCATAATCTCTCTATCTCTCTCCAACAGTGCAAATTGAACCATATAACACATTTTGATCTCATTTACATATAATATTCACTATCTTTCTCTCGTTTTACCTTTTTCGAATTTCGATATATTTTTCTGACTTGAACATTAGAGAATTTTCGTAAGGACCTCAACCATTCTTCCTCTCAATGGTTGGCTTGAAAATATTATCATTTTGGGATACCACAGTTTGACTATCATGACATGCATTATTGCATACCCATCAAAGACTATGAGTTGTCATTCGAGTTTCTGTAAACTCATGCGAGTATTATTTTATTGAATGAATCTTTGTTTCCATTCTCGAACACTAATTCCTAACCATAAAAATGATTTGTTTTATTTTTCTCCTATAACTCACTTAAAATGAACTAACATATCCCAAAAATTTATCATAAAAAACGATTAATTAGTAATTTTATTTTATTCAAATTATAATTGTTTTAATAAATTGATTTAAAACTCTTATACATTTCATTTGGAAATAACCCTTAGTGATTGTTTGAAGTCACAATATTTATTTGATTTTATTTAGAAAAATATAATCCATAATTTATAAACACTAAATTCTATAGTTTTTTTAAACTAAATAAATAAACTAATAGAACTAAATTATTAAATTGAAGTTTTGTTAGATAAATTCTATATAATATATCTTTTATTAAGTAAATATCTTTTCAAATTCTAGGGAAATCTATTGTATTAATGGATGGTAATTATTATGAGAATTGAAGTATATACTTTGCATTTACAAATCTTTTATTTTCTTGTCCTCTTGTAGTTACATTTTAGATTTTTTTTTTGTTAAAAATAATATCAGAAAACACAACAATCTTAAATTTTCAAACTTAATTTATATTTTCAAGTAAATACTTTTAATCTGTTTTTTAAATTTTTTTGCTCTTATTCTCTTTTTCATAGTCATGTATAATTGTAATTATTGTTTTAAGTATACCTTAATTTTATTTATTTATCTCTTTATTAGATGTAAAAACTGTCAACTTGTATTTTGTTTTATGAATTTAGTTACATATTAACTTATTTGTTTAATTGTTAGGACTTGTTTGATATTTTAGTTTTTTGTAATATTTGCGATACAACTTAATCTAATTAAATATTTATAAAAGTTAAAATATATTAGGATTACCAAGTTTATTAAACATGTTATTATTTCAATAAACTAAAAAATTGTGTATGAAATTTGAAATTAAAAATGATATATTAAATAAAAAATATGATGTGGCAATGATGTGGAATATGAGGTGTTTTCATGAGAAGAAAAAAAAACTAACTTTATATATATAGAAGATAAGGGTAAACGACATATATTTTCTCTTCAAAAGTATCAGATTGCAACAGTTTCACACAAAGTTAGTTACAACTTTGTCTTATTTCTACATGGTTTGAAAATTAAAAACGTGTATCCTACAATTTGAAAATTCAAAACATATTTACACATGGACGTTGGTTTTATTAGTTTGCGACCTCAACATGAAATTAATTCAATTATACCCAATACGAGACCAAGTTAGAAACATGACCGGGCCTCAAATCCAATCCGTTAACCCGCGATCTTAACCGAATTAAAAATTAAAAACCCCCAATTAAGTATTCTGAAAACTCACAACCAAGGTTCGAAAAGGCGTTAGGCGCTAAGCGGGCGGTCGGACACCGATTTGCGCCTAGGCCGAAAAGCGGTGATTAATCACCGATTAATCAGCGATTAATTTTGAACATTTTTTTTAATTTTAAAGTTTATATGTATATAAGTTATGAATATATGAATCAAAACAAGTATGAAATAAGTTTTTTTTATTATCAAAGTAACAAAACATTAGGAAATTAAGTTCAAATTCATATTTAAATTCCAAAAACAAAAAAAAGAAGTACAAACATATGATGCAAAAAATAGATTTGTCTTGATATTGAGAGACAAAAAAAAGTACAAGGAGAGAAAAATCTTCATCATATTCTTCAATGATCAAATTATCATGTGTGATGTACATCTAGATGTATTTCCAAAATTTTGTAACATACCATATGTCCATCACAAAAAAAAAAAGTTGATTTTTTGAAGAAAAGTCAAAGATTTTTTTCGAAAAAATCGTTGACTTTTTGAAAACAAATCGTTGACATTTTCAAAAAATCGTTTGACCGCCTAATTCACCGCCTAGACACTAATCACGGCGGTGCACCTCTGACTAGCGCCTAGGCGGCCGCGTTTTTTAGAACATGGCTCACAACACTAAAAATTCAAATAAGGATACGATAGAAACAAAACTATGCAATTCAAATCAATAAGGAACACAAGCATAACAATCAACTAATTACCACAGCCGAGACGGAAAATTGTTCATTTAATTCCTTCCCTTTTTTCGCTCGGTTAATTTATTTTTCAACTATCGCTTACTCAAAAAAAATCCCGAAGTTGTAGTTGATTTCACAAAATCAGGATTAAAAAAGTTAATCGTTAATTAAACAAACAGAGACATCAACGTTGACTTTTTATGAGTCCAATTTTTGCGAAGTCAATTTAAACTTGAAAATTTAATTTGGTAACTTAAAAGTTAGAGAATTAATCTGTAAAATTATAAAACTAGAGGAATTAAATGATCATTTCCAAATATAGTATGCTTTTTAATAAAAACTAGTCTTCATTTTAATAATATACACATAAATTATTACGGTTTATTCATAATAATTTTCAAAATTATCTTATAACATTTAAAACTATTTAATTTGATAAAAATCAAAATAACTATAATCTTCTACTCTTATTACTCATTGGTTCCTCTTAAGATAAGTTCTTTCTATTTATGAAATTAGTTCAACTAAAAGTATGTAATTATATTAAAAAAAAGGTATGTAATTATCACTCTGTTAGTTTTCTCTATATATAGGTTGAGGGTAATTTGTATGTTCCCAGAGTAGGAAAACAAGCATTGGAACAAAAGTCAGGTGATAAACATTAAAAAGTCTATGTCCAAAAATAAGATCAAGATCAAACCAGTACGTGGATTGGTGAGTTTGCCGTGGCAACAAAAGAGCTCAAGTAGAAACTTCAAATTACGACTTTACATTGGTGACTTTTTCTTTTCTCTATTTTTTTTCTCGTATCCGACTCCCTTCTTTCGTGGATTACGTAGTATCGGAGAAAATTTACTTTACTTCTCGCGAAGGACAGATACGAGATGACAAAGCCAGTACGTGTTCAATCTCCTCGATGATAAACTGTTAAGAAATCGCAAGTGAAATTTAGATGAATTTGTTAAACCGTAAGAATAAGAGAGAAAGTGAATCGAAGCGAATATCTTTTTTTAGGATTTTTATTTATTTATTAATGGGAATAATGTTTACAAATCTTAAAAATTATTTTATATAAATTCCAAAACCGGGCCGATATAAGTAAAAATAGAAAATAAAAAAATATTTTTTTAAGTTACTTCACTTTTTGTCTAACTCACTTCCTTTTTTGATTTGTGAAGAATCCGTGAGTTATCCAACAAACTTTACAAGGAGCAACTTTTCAACCCCATTTATTCGCTATAAGTCTCCGAGAAGAGTCTTTCTTATTTATTACATTCGAATATTTAAATCATCTTTAAACAATATATACCACTTTAATTTTTTTGGCTTAGTTCAAGTTTTATATATCAACTATTTTTATTTTCACAAACAAATGTAGTAGAAAAAATTACAATTCTTGGAAAGTTGTATTATATTTAGAAAGAAGTGGTATTAAAGTTTAAAAGTTTGCAACCCAATTGTTTCTTCAAGTTTCCATTCTGTATTAATAGTTTATGAGACTATTAGTTAGTACATGCAAAGTTTCACGTCAAGTTTGCATTCTGTCACCTATTGCAAGCCAGTTTTGTATTGCTAGCCAAGCGATAAAATTACTCCAAGGAATATCTTGAAGAAACCAAATGATCTTACTCCACGGTACGATTTGTTTCTGCTGGTAAATATGACCTAAGTAAAATTTACCAATCAAACTAGAGATTTTATGCAAAGATAATACACAAAAAAGGCAAAACGTAGAAAACCTAAGTGAAATTAATTCGTTTTTCTTTTTAAAAGATATGTTAAAAAAGTTGTCAAACAAATTGTTTGGTAAAAGAAATTGAGCGTTTACAAAATAAAGAAATGAAAAAAAAAAAAATCATCAGTCCTAAAAAAAAAAATCATCAGTACGTTATGAAATAAATGAAGAAACCTAAAATCTCATAAGAACCTTTTATAAAGATATTAATGCGTAGTGACAGAAAATGCCACATTTGACTTTTGTGACAGATATTAATGCGTAGTTACAGATTAAATCACTTTTAGGACATTTCTAACCAAAAAACCACATTTGATTATTGGTATATTTATTACACTACTAGGTTGTAATCCGCCAGGTTTTTTTTAGAGAATTTTTTTTGAAATTTAATAAAATTGTTTTTATCTAAAATTTAAAATATAGCTAACTAAAGATTATAGATAAATGTGTCAATTTGTAATAATTTGTCTATATAACCCGTTTTACATTGAATTAAAATATTATTCGCGCAAATCCGTAAAAAACTTATAATCTTAAAAATGTAACTCTAATATGCACCGTTAATGACTCTAGTTTTTGTGATTAGTTTATAAACTCTTAAAAAATATAGTTTTATTGTGTCTAATTTTTTATAAAATTAGTAAAATATTTTTCAACTTTTGTTTTGATATATATTCAAATAAAATATAATAAATTAGTGAAAAAATTAGTAAGATTTTGAATATATTTTTTTCTTTGAATTCATTTGTAATAGCAAGATTTTGAATAAGAATTGATTATTATTTTAAAATATATAGTATTAAAAATAATTAAAAATTAAATAATAAGTAACTTCTTTAATGCAAAATATATATTTTCTATATTCTAATCAATAATTTTAAAAGACTATTATATCATTTCCTATTTTAATTATTCTTTGTTATTTGTAATGGCATTTCATGTAATAACTTACAAAACAAAGTTCATTTTTAAAAATGTCTTCTTAAATAATATTATAGAGATTTTTCTAAACAGTTTTTATTGTCTATTATTTTATTTTTTGAATCTGGTAGCTAATTGAATTGTCTCTATCAGCTTAAAATATGTCTATTTTTTATTTATTGGTTTATTTTCTTATTTTCTTAATTTTTTAAATTTATGATTTTATATGTATTTGTTTAGTGGATAGTACACATTTTTACTTGTTTTTTTTGCTTTGTTGGTCAATTTCATGCAATTAGTTGGGTTTTTTAGGAAAGATTTTAACAATTTAAAGTTTTCTTTGCATAAATTTTTTTTTTTCATCTAAAACTTATTTGTTGAACCCCTTGTAGAATACGTTTTCCTTTAATATTAAGGAATGAAGGAATTTGAGCAATTTTTAAAATTTTAGTTAGATCATTTAAAAAAAAAAATATCTTGGATTTATAGATACTATGCGCGGTCGTGGTCCACATTTTGTTTTGTAATTTTGTTTTGATTGTGTAATAGTATTTTATTTTCTTGGTATTGGAGTTAATGGAACTGTTTCTAACAGTTTAATATTGGGTGGTCCCTTATTTTATTTTATTTTTCATTTTTATATTATTTTTTAATCATGTATTTTTGTTAACATCATTTTTTAATCGTATTTCATGTTGGATTCTAATTAGGCCCGTCAAGCGGGTCAAACTTGCCACGCTAGATCCGCCCTGCACGGGTTAAATTTTTTGTTCGACCCGCACCCTCCCCGCTTGAATTCGCGAGTAACCCGCAAATATTTAAATAATAAATAATAAAAACTTAAAATTTCTCGATCCGTACCCGATCGGCGGCGGATTAAACGGGGCGGGACCCGCGGATAATGACTCAAATTGACAGCACCGATTTATGTATATTTTGGAATTTTTGTTTTATCTTTGTGTTTTTTTTTTATCTTTTGTTTTATGTGTGTGTGTTTTGTTTTTGTTTTAATGTTTGTTGCTTATGTGGAAGGTGATGTGGCATCATGAGAAGATAGCAAAGCTAACTTTATATATATAGATTTTTGTTTTGTAAATTTGAAATTGCCCTGTATGGTGTATAGTCATGGATGCAAGGTCATGTATGGTAAAAAACTGAGAAAAAAAAATTATTACCCACCTGAATTATTTTCTATTTTTTTATAATGTAAAAGACATAAAACAACTTTGTTAGTAATAATAAATGATAATTTTATTTTTCTAACATTGTAAGATCCATTTTGCTATAGTTTTGATGTAAAACAAGAAATCTAAAAAAATAAAAATAAAAATCTAAACATATGAAATCCAGATCGATGTGGACATGAAAACGTGAACAACTATGTGTGTGGACATATGCGAATCTCGTATTATTACTGTGGATGATCATGTGTGGATGGACATATGGAAATCTCGTATTGATACTATGATATTTACAAGTGAATTACTTATGAGTGGTATATGACTTTGGAAACTTTTATGGTATTTGTAAACTCTTCACAATGTTAAGTTGTAATACAATCAATGAGAAGAAACAGAGATATTGTGGATGAGTTATGAATTCAGATCGACATGGACAAGTTTTCATGGATATATCGACGTGGATGAACACAAAATCTCGAATCACTTCCATTATTAGTTTAATTTTGATATTTGGATAAAATTTTAGCCTAATTGGACTTTTTCGACTTGGTAGCGGAATACCATAGTGGCTAATTTGAGGGTATCGATCGGGTATTTTATTATAGAATTTATCAACATATTTTGACTTTTGTAGCTTTTACAAATATATTCAAAAATATGCAAATGATAACTACTACAAATGTATGTCCACGATTCATTGAATTTAATTAGTTACTCTAGAGGTAGAGTTTTAGACGAGCTCTTGAGTAAGTCGTTGTTTGGATATGATAGCATGCACTCGTTTGCTATTAATTTAGTTAGTTAATCTAGATGTAGAGATTTAGACGAGCTCTTGAGTAAGTCGTTGTTTATGTGAAACTTTAAAACAAAATATGACAAAAGGTGAACACTATGAATTTGTTGAATTTCAATATGGTCATCTACACATGTCCATCCACAAAAGTCAACAAAAGAAACATAGTCAACAAATGACAATTTCGATTTTTCACGCACTAAAAGTACATCAATAGTCAAAAGTGACTTATTGTGTAATAAGAAAGACAAAAAATGGTTTATTGTGTAATTGTTTCATTTTAGATTTGTATATATATTCCCAAAATATATATTGATATGCTATACACCAACATACAGTATTATCTAAAATCATTCTCGCAAAAACAAATTAGCTCAATTATAAGTTGTTCTCATAAAAAAAAATTCCACCTTTGGTTCTATCTCTCTAATCGCTATATTCTTCGGAATACATTCAACATCTATGAGACACAAATATTGTATTAAACTAAAACAGGTCAAATACTTTTCCAGTATCTTATCAATTTTCATCCCAACGATTCAAAAACTAAGAAGTAAACTTTTGAACAACTACAGGTAGGGGGTGAATCCTGATATTTATTTAGTATGAGGCATATAATGTAGTTAATATTAAAATTTAAAATATTTAAATAAATTTTATACTAATAACTTAAGAAAAAATAAAAATCAGTGTGGGACACCGGACACATATCAGACAGACCTCTTCCTTACCTGCATGGCTGCATTCTATAGGTGTTCTCCCTGAAACTCTACATGTTGCAAATAACGATATCGGTATTCGTTTAAAGTCAAAATAGAATTGTTGAATTGACATACTCACATATTAGTTTCATATTGCCGTACAAACGCATAGAGCCATGAACAAACGCTTCACCAGTCACCTTATTAGGTTTTTTTCTTCTTAAAAGGTTAATTGTATTGAAAAATATAAATAGTAGTACCTCACATAGATTTTTTAGAGAGTACTCATTCGGGTTTGGTTCGGTTCTTTTGGGATTTGGGTATCCAAATTTTTGAATTTTAGGACCCATTCGAGTATTCCATTTTTTTGATCGGATTTGGTTCGGTTCCGCCCGGATTCTGGTCGGATTTCAGATACCCGGAATTTATCCCAATACTAAATTTTTTTTTAAATTGTTTAATTTAAATAAATTTTGATTAAATTTTGCAAAAAATATTTAATTTTGACAAATAGAACCTAAAAATTTCGAATATTTTAAGTATTTTTGTTATTTTGATATAAACATAACTAATATATTCAGTTTATAATTATAATTTTTAGTATTTTGGTTATTTCAAAACTAAAGATACATAATATTTTAGATATATAATTGTATTTTGTATATTGTGGGTACCCATTCTGGTTTTGGTTCGGTTCGAGTACCCGAAATATTTTATAAGAGGAATCATTCTGATATTTATAACTATTCGGTTCGGTTCGATATATTCTAATTCAGTTCGATTCCGGTTCAGTTTTTGTCAACGCCTACAAAAAAAAAATGATGAATTGGATCAATTTGGAATTTAAGAGGAGTCTTGTAGTCGAGCTTAGCAATAATTGAAGGAGTCTTGTGAAGGCCTGAGTTTTTCTTTGTCATCAATTTTTTATGACGATGGAGTAGTCAATTCTCGATCAATACAAATATAACAAATACTCCCTCCGTTTTATAATAAGTGTCGTTTTAGATTTATTTTTTTTGTTTTAAAAAGAGTGTCATTCTACAATTCCAATGTGATTTTGTATACACAATTCCTGTTTTATCCCTCATTAAAATATTATAACCTTTGAATTTAAAGCATTCACACTTAACTATTAGTATATTAATTAGGGGTATATTTGTATATTTTATGATTTTCTTAATTTATGTGAAAATTGTCAGAATGACATTCTTTTTGAAACAGAGGGAGTATAATATCCAACTAATGACCATTTACGTCAAGCGAGAGAGAAAAACTGAGATTTTTGTTTTTTCTTCTTAAAAGGTTAATTGTATTGAAAATATAAATAGTAGTACCTCACATAGATTTTTTAGAGAGTACTCATTGGGGTTTGGTTCGGTTCTTTTGGGATTCGGATATCTAAATTTTTGAATTTTAGGACCTATTCGAGTATTTCATTTTTTGGATCAGATTTGGTTCGGTTCCGCCCAGATTCAGGCCGGATTTCAGATATCTAGAATTTATCCCAATACTAAAAAACATAAAAAAAATTGTTTAATTTAAATAAAATTTGGTTAAATTTTGCAAAAATTATTTAATTTTGACAAATAGAACCTAAAAATTTCGAATATTTTAAGTATTTTGGTTATTTTGATCTAAACATAACTAATATATTTAGTTTATAATTTTTAGTATTTTGGCTATTTCAAAGCTAAAGATACATAATATTTTTAGATATATAATTGTATTTTGTATATTGTGGGTACCCATTCGGGTTTTGGTTCGGTTCGAGTACTCAAAATATTTTATAAGAAGAATCATTCTGATATTTATAACTACTCGGTTAGATTCGATAGTTTCTAATTCAGTTCGATTCCGGTTCAGTTTTTGTCAACGCCTACAAAAAATAAATGATGAATTGGATCAATTTGGAATTTAAGAGGACTCTTGTAGTCGAGCTTAGCAATAATTGAAGGAGTCTTGTGAAGGCCTGAGTTTATCTTTGTCATTTATGACGATGGAGTATTCAATTCTCGATCAATACAAATATAACAAATATAATATCACTAATGACCATTTACGTCAAGCGAGAGAGAAAAAACTGAGATTTTTTTTTTTCTTAAAAGGTTAATTGTATTGAAAATATAAATAGTAGTACTTCACATAGATTTTTTAGAGAGTACTCATTCGGGTTTGGTTCGGTTCTTTTAGGATTTGGGTACCCAAATTTTTAAATTTTAGGACCCATTCGAATATTTCATTTTTTGGATCGGATTTGGTTCAGTTCCGCCCGGATTTGGGTCGGATTTCAGATACCCGGCATTTATCCCAATACTAAAAAAAACTTTTAAAAATTGTTTAATTTAAATAAAATTTGGTTAAATTTTGCAAAAATTATTTAATTCTGACAAATAGAACCTAAAAATTTCGAATATTTTAAGTATTTTGGTTATTTTGATCTAAGTATAACTAATATATTCAGTTTATAATTATAATTTTTAGTATTTTGGTTATTTCAAAACAAAAGATACATAATATTTTTAGATATATAATTGTATTTTGTATATTGTGGGTACCCATTCGGGTTTTGGTTCGCTTCGAATACCCAAAATATTTTATAAGAGGAATCATTCTGATATTTATAACTATTCGGTTCGGTTCGATACATTCTAATTCAGTTCGATTCCGGTTCAGTTTTTGTCGACGCCTACAAGAAAAAATGATGAATTGGATCAATTTGGAATTTAAGAGGTGTCTTGTAGTCGAGCTTAGCAATAATTGAAGGAGTCTTGTGAAGGCCTGAGTTTATCTTTATCATCAATTTTTTATGACGATGGAGTATTCAATTCTCGACCAATACAAATGTAACAAATATAACAAATATAATATCCAACTAATGACCATTTACGTCAAGCGAGAGAGAAAAAACTGAGATTTTTATGTGTGGATCCAAGTCAAAGTCAATGGCGGGAGACTTTTATAGCTCCCATATCTATTTGAGTTATTTTTTTTGCTACTTTTTTATTTATTTATTTAGTTTTTCTGATTTATTTTAGATTTGATAAAGTTTTTTTATTGTTTTTTTAATGAATTTGGGAACACAATAGCTCCGATTTATTTGAACTGTGTCAAAGAGATAACTGACAGACTTAGAAGCGGATGGTGGCAACAGTTATTCCCGACTTCAATCGTTGATGGTTATTCATTCGGTGCTGATGAGTTTCTCGTCGCAAACCACGGTTACTACCGAAAGCGGCCTAAAATACATACTCCTAATTAATCGACTGTTTGGAACGATGATCGCAGTGGCTCTGTTGTTATCAATAGAGCAATATAAAGAGTTGTCTCGTCTCAGTGGCTTTTATTGGAACAATAAAAAAGAGTGGCAGCCGTGGTCAATTCAATCTGTAACGTTAATAAATGTTTTTGGATTTTTATGAAGATTATCTCAGTGAAGATTTTAACCATTTCAAAAACAAAAGTGAAGCATTTATCTTAAGAATTTCTAATCATACAAAAAATGTCGTTATTTATTTGAGATCCCTATAACTGAATCCTCTTTTTCTAGTTTTTAAAATCTTTTTTTTTTAATAAACTATGATTCTGCGTTAAAAAAATTTACCATTTACAACTTATTCTAACAATAGTTACACAATTATCTATAAATAGCACCTATTTGTTTTTGGTTTCTAACTCAAAATCGAAATATATAAAAAATTATTAGTGAAACTAATTTCTTGGTTTTAAAAAAAGGAGTAAAAATAAATAGAAACTTTGATTTAGTCAAAACCCAACCATATGCATTGCCACAATGACTCTATATAAAGCGTCTTTGAAAACTCTTCACTTCAAACACAGAGCAGAAGAAAGTTAGCCAAAAAAAAAAGCTAGAATAATGTGTATCTTCCTTTGTTTTCTCTTACTCTTCACTCTCTCTTTGATCCTCTTCAAAAAGCTTTTACCGTCGAAAGGGAAGCTTCCTCCGGGACCTACGGGTCTCCCGATCATCGGAAACTTGCACCAGCTTGGAAGATTTCTTCACAAATCTCTTCACAAAATCTCTCAAGAATATGGACCGGTGATGCTTCTCCATTTTGGGGTAGTCCCTGTGATCATTGTCTCCTCCAAAGAAGGAGCTGAGGAAGTGCTCAAGACTCATGATATTCAGACTTGTAGCCGACCTAAGACGGTCGCGACGGGGTTGTTTACTTACAACTTCAAAGACATTGGTTTCGCTCCTTTCGGTGAGAACTGGAGAGAGATGAGGAAAATCGCTGTGCTCGAGCTCTTTAGCCAGAAAAAACTTAAGTCTTTCAGGTGTATTAGAGAGGAAGAGAGCGAACTGTTGGTCAAGAAGGTATCAAATTCTGCTAATGAGAAACCAACCTCATCGGTTGACTTGAGGAAAGTCATTTTCTCCTTCGCGGCCAGCATCATTTGTAGACTAGCTTTTGGACAGAACTTCCATGAGTGCGATTTTGTCGATATGGAGAGAGTGGAAGAGTTGGTACTTGAGTCAGAGACTAACCTCGGCTCCTTGGCGTTCGCTGACTTCTTCCCTGCAGGATGGCTCATAGATCGGATCTCCGGTCAGCATTGGAGGCTGAACAAAGCCTTTGCCAAACTCACCAACTTCTTTGAGCATGTGATTGATGATCATTTGAAGACTGGACAACCCCAAGATCACTCAGACATCATAAGTGTCATGTTGGATATGATCAACAAGCCCGAAAAATTTGGTTCTTTTAAAGTCACCAATGACCATCTCAAAGGAGTCATGTCGGTGAGTACGAATATTTCTTTAGTACGTAAAATCTTTAAAGTCTTACATTAAAGGTAACTTGAGGAGCAAGATTATAGCTTGGGAAGCAAGTTAACATGAGATATAGACGGAGATCCCCTTTTGTTCGTTGGTCCATCTTCGTTTTTCTTATTCTGACTTGGTTCATATTGCTCCTTAATTTTGTTTTGAGTACTCTTTGAAACTCAAAATCATGATTTGTTCTATATGTCTTTTCATCAGGACGTCTTTTTGGCTGGAGTAAACGCGGGAGCCATCACAATAATATGGACGATGACAGAGCTAAGCAGACATCCGAGAGTGATGAAAAAACTCCAAGAAGAGGTTCGAGCGACACTCGGACCCAACAAAGAGAAAATCACAGAAGAAGATCTAGAGAAAGTTGAGTACTTGAAGCTGGTGATCGAGGAAACATTCAGATTACACCCACCAGCTCCTCTCTTGCTCCCAAGACTAACAATGTCTGACATCAAGATTCAAGGCTATAACATTCCAAAGAACACAATGATCCAAATCAACACTTACACGATAGGACGTGATCCCAAATGTTGGACTAACCCGGAAGAATTCATTCCTGAGAGGTTTGTCGATAACCCTATCGACTATAAGGGTCAACATTTTGAGCTATTGCCGTTTGGAACCGGACGTAGGATCTGTCCCGGGATGGCCACAGGGATCACCATCGTCGAGCTCTGCCTTCTTAGCCTTCTTTACTTCTTCGATTGGAGTTTTCCCGATGGAATGACCATTAAAGACATTGACATGGAAGAAGACGGAGCTTTCGTCATCGCCAAAAGAGTCCCTCTTGAGCTTGTACCAACATCTCATCGCTGGTGAAGAATGTAATAATATATATAAGATCGAGATGCTTTTAATATCGGTTTGGGTTTTGTTTTTTTTTCCTTGTTTTATGTTAATCCTATCTTGTAATAGAAATATTTCATGTTTATAGTAGTAATGTTTTGAATGTATTCAAGGTTGTTGTATGATCAATACCTTTTTTTCATATGGATGTGAAAATTCATTTAAGTATGCATCAAAGCAATACTCAAAGTAGTCTCTTTAGGCTTTGTAAGAGATTGGCACGAGTACAGTAGAAACAAAGATAAGTGGCCAGAGTTTTGAGTGTAAAACCAAGAACATAAAGATGCCAAAGAACGAAGGGACATATTCTGCAAATCCTCCATTTGCTTTATTAGAAATCATTTAAATACATTTCTTACAAGTTGTTTAATTATATTTACGCAACGTCACAACTTGACTTGCCACTTACCAATTTCTAATCTACCCAAGAACCCTTGAACACTTTTGTTCACATATTCTAAATCTCGACCAATATACAACAACTCTCTGTTCTCACAAGAACTCTATGTTCTCTCACCAAAAACGTTCCACACGACGTCTCTGTTTCGATAATAACCTAGTTGTTCCTCCGCTTCCTTATCTTGTCCAACTCATCTAGTTGAGAATATATTATTTTCAATCTTGAAGATATCTCTAAATCTTCTTTTTGTCGATATTGAGATTCTCTTTTCCATTGTATATCTTGTGTTTCTTGACTCAATGATCTTTTGCCACGTCATGCTTCTATTTTAACGTCGTGTCTTTAATTCCAGTATCTTGTGTTGCACAGACGATTCTGTTGTGCAACCACCTTATTCCTTGGTGCTAACATTGAGTACATTTTAATTGGCATATTTTATGTTGATTTTTCATGTAGTTAAAATGCTCATTTGGCATAATTTAATTGCTCACTTGTTTAGTTTTTTATATTGCTTTTCCATTTACTTAGCATAGATATCAAATTAATTTCCTTTTAAATGATTTTTTTAGCTTTTTGATATTTATTTCCATTTAAAAAATAATAATTTAGCTCTTTTGATATTTATTTTCATTTAAGAGACACGGTTTTTTGGGAAGTCTTGACATTATTTAAGATTGAATTAAAATGCTGATTTGATATATTTTAATTGGTCGTTTAAAATCTTATGTGGATGCCCTGAAAAACCTATAGCTTTAACTTTTATTAGTAATAACTAGGTTTTGCACCCACGCTACGCGTGGGTATTGTTTTTAATATTATTTTGATAAAAATCATATGCGAGCAATTATATTTATTGAAATATTATTTTGTGTATAATAGTGATTGAAATAATATATATTTAAAATATTGCAGTTTTAATCTCAATAATTATATATAGTTTGTGAGGTTTCAACGGTCTTGTTTTGAATCTATATATGTTCCGTTTAAAAAAACGTATTATATGGTCGAACATTTATAAGTTAATTACCAAAGGCACCTAAAAGTGTAACAAAATAATCAAATGCTATTTAATAACCATAGTATTGAGTCAATACTATTGACACAAGATAAAATATTATACATCACTTTTTAAATCTGGAAAATAATTTTTTTTTATCATTTTCAGTTTCATCTTCGTTATATATGTTTTCTAATAAAACAACAAATAAGTAATAAAGTTAAAAGTTATTATTTTTCCTTAGCTAATTTCACCAATACAGATTTCTGATTTAATCTACTAAATTGGGGGAAAAAAACACAACTCTAGCTTTCACATTCATGACAACTTTAATTTTGAAACTAAGACAATAGATGAATATGAAATGAATTTTGAAACTAATTTAAAATCACAAAAGGTCAACTATTTTTGTCAGTTTTATCTTGAAGAGGTAAAGACCGGACTTTTGTCTGATAGCATATTAGTTGTGGTAACTTTTAAATGACTTTTTCATCATATTCATTTTCATTCTCGATATATCAGTTTTCTATAAAAACCACAAAAAAACAAAAAGTTAAAAAAATTATTCTCATTCCTTAGCTACTTTAATCAATACAAAATTTCAATTTAATCTACAAATCGAAAATAAATGAAATAAACACAACTCTTGCTCTCGTATCTATGAAAAAATCAATTTTGAAACCAAAACAATATATGAATATGGAATGAATTTTGAACAACTTTATAATAACAAAAAACCGACAAAGTAAATATACTTTTTGTAAGTTTTACCTTGAAAAATTAGAAGCTAAAATTTTGTCTGGTGACATATTGGTTGTAGTAACTTTACAATGGTTCTTTGATGAGATCATAAACTTAAGCGATGATGATTTAATTCTCATACTAATGGGTCATTGAAAATAATATTGAAATAACAAACATTATTTTATATCTGAGAAGATTGTTTTACACATCGTCTTTCTCAATCTATGGGTGAATTTTTTCTTATGTCGTTCTTTTATTTTATTTTATTCCATCAGAGCATAACTTTGATTAAGAAGAAAATTAAGTAGGCAAAATCAATACAAAAATGAATAACAAATATAACAACTCAAAATAAAGAACTCCTATATTGATCTATAGCAATCCCAATTCGAATATGAAAATGTAAATTTTCCATCTTTTCTGCACTATCTATTTCATGTGATCGTGTAGAAAGTTTTTATGGACGTGTGGCAAAACTTTAGATGCTAATGTAGATTATAATTATTGGTTATTTAAATCCTATGTGGATAACCTTAGAATCAAATAACTTCAACTTTTATAAATAACATATATTTTTGAGATTTTATAAGTAACATATATATTTTTTTAGATAATAAATCATTTTTGTAATAAAAATTGTGATAAAATTATTCCATCATAATAAACAAAGTGTTCTCTAAACGTGTGCGTATACACACATGTAAATATATTTTACGATTAGATTTATTCTTAGTTATTTATATAATTAAGACCACTATTTTAAATTAAGAAGTTTTCCTAATTTAATATCATGTTGGTTTTTTTATTGTTAATGGAAATTGTATACATAATTTTCTTATTTTTTATTAACCATATCAGAATTTATAAAAATTTAAATTTTGAATGTTGATGTACACCAATAAAATAAGAAACTAAGACATGATTTTCTCATTTTTTTAAAACTCATCATTTTGATTAATTTATATTATTTGTCGTTTTACGTTTTTTTATTTTTTATTTGACAAGTATTAATTTATTCTAAATGCTGATGTGGACCAATAAAATCCTATGTGGACTATTTTAGAGGCTTATAGCATCAAATTTTATTAGTAATAGATATATATATATATATATATATATATATTAAGATAATAAATCATTTTTGTAACAAAAATTGTGATAAAATTATTCCATCATAATAAACAAAATGTTTTCTAAACGTGTGCGTATACACACATGTAAATAGATTTTATGATTATATTTATTCTTAGTTATTTATATAATTAAGATCAATATTTTAAATTAAGAATTTTTTCCTAATTTAATATCATGTTGGTTTTTTATTCTTAATGAAAATTTTATACATAATTTTCTTATTTTGTATTTATCATATTAGAATTTATAAACTTTTTAAAGTTTGAATGTTGATGTACACCAATAAAATAGGAAACTAAAACATGATTTTCTTATTTTTTAAAACTCATCATTTTGATTAATTTACATTATTTGTCGTTTTATGTTTTTCTTTTTTTATATTTGACAAGTATGAATTTATTCTATACGCTGATGTGGACCAATAAAATCGATTTTTAAAATCTTATGTGGACATCTTTAGAGGCCTATAGCATCAAATTTTATTAGTAATAGATATATTATTTTTTAGATAACAAATCATTTTTGTAACAAAAATTGTGATAAAATTATTCCATCATAATAAAAAGTGTCTCTAAATGTGTGCATATACAGACATGTAAAAAGATTATACGATTATATTTATTCTTAGTTATTTATATAATTAAGACCACTATTTTAAATTAATTTCTTTCCTAATTTAATATCATGTTGGTTTTTTTATTGTTAATGGAAATTTTATACATAATTTTCTTTTTTTTATTAATCATATTAGAATTTAGAAACTTTTTAAATTTGAATGTTGATGTAGACCAATAAAATAGGAAACTAAGACATGATTTCCTTATTTTTTAAAACTCATTATTTTGATTAATTTACATTATTTGTTGTTTTACGTTTTTCCTTTTTTATATTTGGCAAGTATGAATTTATTCTAAACGTTGATGTTCACCAATAGATAATAAATCTTTTTGTAACAAAATGGTGGCAAAATTATACAATCATAATAAATAAAGTGCTCTATAAACATGTGTATACACACATGTAAAAAACTTTTACTATTATATTTATTTTTAATTATTTATATAATTGAGACCACTATTTTATATTAAGAAATTTCCGTATTTTAATATCATGTTGGTTTTTTGTTGTTAATGAAAATTTTATACATAATTTCCTTGTTTTAATATTTTTTACTAACAATAATATAAAATTTGTAAACTTTCATAATTTTGAATGTTGATATGGACCAATAAAATCGATTGTTTAAAATACTATATAAAGTTTATACATAATTTCTTTATCTTTAATATTTTTTACGAACAATAATATAAAATTTGGAAACTTTTTTTTATTTTGAATGTTGATATGAACCAATAAAATTAATTATTTAAAATCGTATGTGGACACCCTTAGATGCATATAGCATCAACTTTTATTAGTAACTAGGTTTTGCATCCACGCTAAGCGTGAGTATTATTTTTAATATTATTTTGATAAAAATCTTATGCGAGCAATTATATTTATTGATATATTATTTTGTGTATAATGGAGATTGTAATAATATATATTTTAAAAGTATTGTAATTTTAATCTCATTAATTGTATATAGTTTTTGAAATTTCAACAATCTTGTTTTGAATCTATATATTTCCCGTTTGAAAAACGTATTATATGGTTGAACATTTATAAGTTAGTACAAAGTCAACTAAAAGTGTGACAAATTAATCAAATGGTATTTAATAACCATAGTATTGAAATAGAGATAAAATATTATACATCACTTCTTTAAATCAAGAAAATAAGTTTTTTTTAGCATTTATAGTTTCATCTTCATTATATATGTTTTCTATGAAAAAAACAAAAATTAATAAAGTTAAAATTTATTCTCTTTCCTTAGCTAATTTAACCAATACAAACTTCTTATTTAATCTACTAAATTAAAAAAACTATTAAACACAACTCTTTCTTTCACATTCATGACAACTTTAATTTTGAATATAAGACAATAGATGAATATGAAATGAATTTTGAAACTAGTTTAAAACCACAAAAGATCGACGATTTTTGTCAGTTTTATCTTGAATAGGTAAAGAACAGACTTTTATCTGATAACATATTGGTTGTGGTAACTTTTAAATAATTTTTCAATAATTGTACTTTACTTCTTCTTATCAAAGTGAATAAGTTTTTTTCATCATATTCATTTTCATTCTCGTTATATATGTTTTTTATAAAAACAACAAAAAAACAAAAATTCAAAAAATTATTCTACTTTCTTAGCTACTTTAATCAATAGAAAAATTCAATTTAATCTAAAATCGAAAAGCAATGTAACAAACACAACTCTTGCTCTCGTATCTATGGAAAAAAAAATTTGAAACCAATTTGAATATGGAATGAACTTTGAAACAAATTTATAATAACAAAACACGATAAAGTTAATATACTTTTTGTAAATTTTACCTTAAAGAGATAGAAGCCGTAATTTTGTTTGGTGACATATTGGTTATGGTAACTTTTCAATGGTTTTTCGATGAGATCATAAACCTAAGCGATGAAGATTTAATTCTCATACTTGGGGTTATTACAAATAATATTGAAGTAACAAACATTATTTTATATCTCAGAGGCAAAATTAATACAATTTACATAAAATTTCAGAAAACGAACAACCAATAGAACAACTCAAAAAAAAAAGAACGCCTGCATTGATCTATGACAATCCCAACAATCCGAATATGAAAATGTAATTTTTTTGATCATTTTTGCACTATCTATTTCATGCGATCGTGTGGAAAGTTTTTATGGACGTGTGGCAAAACTTTAGAATCTAATGTAGATTATAATTATTGGTTAATTAAAATACTATGTGGCGCGAAAGCCTTAGAATCAAATAACTTTAACTATTATAAGTAACATATATATTTATAGATAATAAATCATTTTGTAACAAAAATGGTGATAATATTATTTCATCATAATAAACAAAATGCTCCCTAAATATGTGTGTATACACATATGTAAAGAGATTTTACGATTCTAATTATTTTTAGTTATTTATATAATTGAAAGAAATGTTTCTAATTTAATATCATGTTGGTTTTATGTTGTTAATGAAAATATTATACATAATCTTATCTTTTATATGTTTTTACTAATCAGATTAGAATTTGGAAACTTTTTAAATTTTGAATGTTTATGTGGACCAATAAATTTTGATTGTTTAAAAGCTGATGTTGATATCTTTAGAGGCATATAACATCAAATTTTATTAGTAAACTAGAAGAGAACCCGCGCTAGGCGCGATCTTATTTTATTATATGTTTTAAATAACATGTTTATAGAGTTTCAATTCCACTCTTAATCTTCGCTTTCGTCTCTTTTTTTTTCGATGACTCTAGTAATCTTTTCCGAATATTTTACTTGTTCTACACACTTCTCTCTATCATCCAAGTCATAATGTTGCAATAATTATTCATTTTTATAATTTACAGTTTTTATTTTCACACATCTTTAATTGATTCCATTGTTTTCGTCTTCTTTTTCTATGTTTTTGTCAATTTCTCTTATGTTTTTGATAATTTGTTATTTTTCTATTGTTCATTGAATATTGAATGTTCATTTGTGTCTTATGATTGGCTTAGGTTTAGTTTTTCTTCTTTAGTTGTTTGAAACTTTCTTAACATATTGTTTTCATTTTTGGTCTCATAACTTGCTTTTTCTTATTCTTCATTTGCATTGAAAATGAATTATCTTCGTTAGTTTAAAATAACGCTTAAATTACACGAAAAGAAAATGAGAAGATGCATATAAAATATCATATTATTTTTTTTTTTGATAAAAATATTGTATTATTTAATATTTATATGTTTGTAAATTAAATTTGAATTTCATGTAACTAAGATGTTTATAGACTTTTAATTGAACTCTCAATCTTCGTTTTCGTCACTTTTTTTTCTAGATGACTCTAGTAATCTTTTCATAATATTTATTCATCATTCACACTTTTCTTTATCAATGTTGCAATAGTTGTTAATTTTCATAATCTACTATTTTAGTTTTTGTTTTCACATATCTTTAATTGATTCCATTTTTCGTCTTCCTTTTCAATGTTTTTGATAATTTCTTATGTTTTCGATTGTTCATTGAATATTTAATGTTCATGTGTGTCTTATGGTTCTCTAGGTTTAGTTTTTCTTCTTTAGTTGTTTGAAACTTTTTTAGCCTATTGTTTTCATTTTTGGTATTTCTTTATTTTCATTGAGAATGAATTATCATTGTTATTTTAAAATAACGATTATATTACACAAAATGAGAAGATACATCTAAAATACCGTATTATTTAATATTTTTACATTTATGATGTTTGTAAATTAAATTTGAATTTTATGTATTTTATTTTTTTGCTTTAATAATTCTTTAAAATATTGATTTTATAAGTGATTAATTGATAAACACATGTTAAATGTTTATTCACTCTAAAATGATGAGGTGTCGCCGGCTGGAGAGATTCTATTTCACTCTTTATATATTAGATAGACTAGATTAGAGTCCGTGTGATATGCGGCTAAAATATAAAAAAAATCTAATTGATAATATGCATCATTATGATCCACATAAATATATAATCTATACTATTAAAACAGAAACACTTTTTGTGTCCAAAAAAAAAATCCATTTAATACTATAATTTATCTGGATAATTATACATGTTGCCAAACACGTATTTTTTTAATAATATATATGATATATTTATTGTTAGATATTAACATTCTAATTAATTATAATATCTATAAATAATATTTAATTTTTATTTGATTGATTGATTAAATGATGTAAATTATAATAAATCAACATTAATCTATGATTGTAGAGATTAAATGTATAAATATGGTTATTTAATTGAACCATAATTAAACCAAATGATATAAATCTAAATTAAAAATATTATAACTTGATAAAATTTCAAATATTCAAAATTAGTAAATATTTATATTATACGGCAATATGGTTGAGCGGGTTAGGATTATGTTTTTACAATTGATGTCTTTTGCGGGTTGGTTTGTCAAAATATGCAAGATATCAGGCTGATTCAAGACATATTAAAAGGAAAGATTAGCCCATTTTAACACATAAATATATAATTTGTGAAATTCGATTTTAATAAAACAATTGGTTGTATGGTAATATAAATTTACATAATAACAAAGTTTATAATTAAGATTACATCGATATATACTTAACTAACCCATTCTCCTATTCTACTAATATTCACCATATGATAACATCATAAAACTTTTATAATAGTTTAAATTACTTTTTTGTTAGATAGAAAACGTTGCTACAAAGATCACATAATCATGAATTTTTCAGTAAAATTTATGTCAACCCATTTTTGTTAGTGTTTGGTCTACATAATTCAATATAAATTTCACAAAAAATAATGTATAAAAATCATTTCCTGCCCACAGCGCGGATTAAAATCAAATTTTTACATAGCATAGATTAAAAATATGGTATAAACATCAAAACACATGTTGCACAACAAATCAACAAAATATTATCTTCTCACTATTAACCTAAAAATTATGAACATATTTTGTAATTAAATCTTATTTCTTATTTCAAATTTAGTCTACAAAACAACTTTATCCCGCGCGGATCGCGGGATAGAATCTAGTTAGATTTTAAAGTAAAACCTTTTTTCAGTTATTCAGAAATTATGTATTGTAATTTACTATTAAAAAAAATCAAAATTAATTGGTTCATATTACCCATAAACAATCTCTCTAAATGAATGAGAGGATTCAAAAACTAAATTTCAAATCTTATATATAACTTAAAACTGAATCTAATTGATAAAATTAATATTTTCTAATTTGATATATTATGAATCTTATATAGATTTAATAGTTTACATATTTTTTCTTGTAGTTTCTATTTTTCTCGTACTTTACTTTTTTGATTTTATTAGTTTTTATTTTTTGCTAAAAACACAATTTTCTTTTCATTTTTTGTTATTTGGTCTATTTTAAATTAAATAACTAAAAATTGTTATGTTTATATTAGTGCATTGACATATGTCACGATCTCATGAGTTATAATGATTCTACATGTCACGCTCACGAGCGTGTTCATATTTATATTATAAGATATCTATATATATTTTTGTCCAAGTATTGTTCAACACTTACGGATACATCTTTTTTATTTTTTTTTTGAAAAAATGTAAAATTATATTCAACCTCGAAAAAACGTTTTTACAACGAATGTGTGACTTTGGTTTGAGTTTTGAAAAATAAAATTAAACAAGGATTATGATTTGAGTCGATCTTCAAATTCGAGTACCAAGCCATATTTGAAGTGGGTCTCTGAGCTTGTTGTCTCTTAGTCTAGGAATTGAGTGTAGCCTGCAACGAACTTTTTTGTCGATGAAAGTATAAAGGCGAGCGGTGGAAGAAGGAGCTTCACCGTGCCTCCGATTATTTCTCTCTCTCCAGATGCAATGAACTGCGACTTGAAAAACATATCAAAACAGAAATTTGTGAGTTCGATCTAGTTGAGTGTCCACAAGGAACAGAATTAGGGAAGTCCACTTTTTGTGAAAAGATGCTTAAGAAGGCCCTTTGCTAGATTTTTCACATTTCTCCGGTGAATCGGCATGCAAAAAATAGACGAGTTATGGATTCCACATGGTCATTGCAAAAGACACACAAAGGGTTTACCCCAGCGTTCCAATCCACCATTCGATCTCCTGTTGTTAAACGATCATGAATTGCACGCCAAACAAATACCGCATATTTCGGTGTATGATGTTCATATGGCCATATAGAATATAAAATTTTAAAATATTGGGGATGAATGTGATTATGTGAACGACATCGTTTTTTTTTTTTTGTTAATCAAGAGGGCTTCGGGCCTAAGCCCACTAATCTCCCTAGATCCAAGATCAACCTTTGCTAATATTAATGACGCGGCATAAAGCATCTTTTCCAACGGGTTATGAACTAGGGAACTCATGAGATCAACCCCTGTACTGAAATCACTAGTCCAACCATCCCTTGGTAAAGTGGGCACCATGTCTTGATGTGAAAGCAACTTGAAGAAAGTGGGCACCATATCTTGATGTGAAATAGGCAACTCGAAGAAATTAGGTGAGAAACATCCAGTCCAGCTCATGCAAATTTAATATAATCAATCAACCGTCTTGGTTGTCTGAATAAATGTGTGCTTAGCTAATATATATTCGGGATATATATGATCAAAAAAATAAACGAAGATATACATACTTAAATATAAATATATATATATATATATATATATATATATATATATATATATATTAGATTATGATATGTATATACGCGGATTTATAGTTTAATACTTTATAATCCGTGAAAAAATTATAAACGAAAAATAGAAAACAAAATTAGACTACCTATGAAAATAAATAATATAAGGTTGAGACCGCCAACGCGAAACCACCTATAAAGAAGCCTACCATTTTGATTTTTATGATTTTATTCTATTATTTGGTTTTTAATTAAATTTTGCATCATATTTTCAAAATTTTAATTTTTCACATTCTTATTTGATTTAGATTTATTTTGTAGTATTTAAACACTCATCTTATTATATAAAGGAGTATGATTCAAAGCTAGTAACTCGCAAGATCGCGACACGTGTTAAGTTTGATTGATAAGATTTCGACACGTATTTAACAAAATTTCTAATTATTATAATTTTAAAAATGGAAATCTATAATTGGTTCCTAATCCTAAAAAGTAAAGAGAAAAAAAATGTTTAGATAAAGGAAAAAAACAATAGATTACAATACTAAAAAGAAAAAAAACAAAGTTTATTCAAAAAGGAAAAATTATATTTAATAAAGAAATTAAACAATAGATTACAATCATAAAAAGTTAAAGTTTTTTTAAAAGAAAAAATAATTAGTATTTTTTTTAAAGGAAAATTTAAAAGGGAAACTAAAAAATGGAATACAATCCTAAAAGGAAAGAGAATTCTAATTACCCACCTCTAAATAACCAATTTGATAGCTTCTCAAATTCATAACCAAAAAATTGTATTAATCGTTTTAATCCATAAGCTATATATAATTTTTTAGTTTATGTTACTCACCTTAGGTTAATGCATATACTTGTTAATGTTACGTAGTCACGTAGATTTGTTATGCTTTAATTAATGTATTCCGATTATTTTGTATTTAAATAATTTTAATATTTAAAAGTTCGTGTAGTCCGATCATTCAACTATTAATGTAGTCTGATTATTATTTCCTTCGCTCTGCTTAATTAAGTTTAAAAGTATTTTAATAAATTTAACTCTTTTTTTTGTTTACAGGAATATCAAGAGACACCATAAGTGCTGAATTTCTAAACAATAATAGGGACTATTTAACATTGGATCAGTTAAACAGAAAATGCTCTGATCGTCGTACGGTAGTTCGTCTTATCAGAAAATGAGAAGCAAGAAATCTGAAAAAAAACAATGAGCTTATAGGAATTAATTTTTAAACAAATGTATTTGTTACTTGATGAGAAGGTCAGTATATGTGTTAAATTTTAAACAAATATATTATTCTAATTTATAAACTTATTATCTAACTCTAATCCAAATTATTTTTCAATACACGGAAATACTATTCAAGGTTATATGCACCATTCCCTTCTAAAAAAAGTTTGGAGATCAATTATGTGAAGGGAATCTTATTGAAATATGCAATTTCAATGTGCAAGACTATAATAAGAACTACAAAGTTTTTGATCATAAATTTATGATAAAATTAACTGAGAGAACAAAAATAGCCTCCAATTTTGTCAAATACCTCTTGAACAATTTCGACTCGACTTCGAAATTACGAGGATTTCACTAAATTGAAAGATGCTTCCGAAGATTTATACCGTAGATTCATGAATTTTTAAATTTAAATTTCAGATACTATATATTTATATGTGTGTTTGACTCTCTTTTTAATGTATAGATGTAATCGGCTATATCAAAAATATGGAACAATCAGATGTTCGTAGTCAAACTACACGAACCCTAAGAAGGGTTATTATGACTTTATTGTTACAAGGGTAAGTTTTCTCCCTTATATTTTCTACTCTCTCATCATTACTTTAATGAAAACTATTGTTTTTGTGTCTCTTATTTATTGCGTCTGTTTCACCAAATTTTTTTTAAGGTATATATTTATTTCATCGGAAACTTCGTTTTTAAATTTATGTATTATATATTTTCACGGATGATCTAATTTTGTTTTCCAAATGGTATAAAATATTAAATTACAAACCCGCATATATGCGGGTACTTATCTAGTATATTTATATTTTCGTACATAAGTATAAGAAAAAAATTTTATTATTGATCTTTTCCATTTAAGGTAAATAAAAAATTATACTTTCTCTTTTTATTTAGTAACTTTACCTTTTAGAATTAGGAATCGGTTATAAAATTTTCCAAATTAATAATTTTTCTTTTTTAATTAATTTTCATTTTTAAGATATATTTACATTTACTATTTTACCTTGATGAATTGATTATACATTTGGAAAAGATTATTGGACTTTTGATTCTTTTTTTGGGTGTGTGGTTGAGAGACTACAAAATTTATCATATAGACGTGAGAAATTATAATTCTTTATGTTTTCCACTGTTTAATTTCCTTAACCTATATGAAAAAATTAAAGAATTTCTTATTTTTTATTTATTTTATGAACTTTTTTTTATAGGATAAATTTTAAATTTCTATTTTTTATTTTTGCTTAATAACTTTACTTTTTACGATTATGACTCGTTTATAAACTTTTCTGCATTTTTTTTTTTATTAACTTTGGATTTTAGGATAAATTAACATTTTCAACTTTTACTTTTTGTTTAGTAAGATTATGAATTGAGACTACCAAATTCTTCATATAGAGGCGAGAATTTACAATTATGTACGTTTTTCATTGTTTAATTTCCTTACTCTATATAAAAAATAAAAATAAAATCTTATTTTTTATTATATGAACTTTGCCTTTTAGGATAATTTTATTTTTTTTTAGTTACTTTACTTTTTGCGATCATGAATCGTTTATAAACTTTTCTGCATTTTCCTTTTTTATTAACTTTGTCTTTCAGGATAAATAATATTTTCTATTTTTCCTTTTTGAGTAACTTTGCTTTTTAAAATTAGGAATCAATTATAATTTGAGACTACCAAATTATTCACATAGAGCTGAGAAATTATAATTTTTTTTACGTTTTTATTGTTTAATTTCCTAAATCTATATGAAAAACTAAAAAATTTCTTATTTTTATTTTATTAACTTTTACTTTTAGAATAAATTTAAATTTTTTATTTTTGTTTATTAGTTTTACTTTTTACGATTAGGAATCGATTATAAATTAAGACTACCAAATTATTCATATAGAGGTGAGAAATCATAATTCTTTATGTTTTTCATTGTTTAATTTCCTTAATCTATATGAAAATACTAAAGAATTTCTTTTATTTTTTTATTTTATGAACTTTGTTTCTTAGGATAAATTTAAAATTTCTATTTTTTAGTTTTGTTTAGTAACTTTCCCTTTTACGATTATGATTCGTTTATAAGATTTTTCGCATTTTTATTTTTATTAACTTTGGCTTTTAGGAAAAATTAACATTTTTTATTTTTATTTTTTGTTTAGTAACTTTACATTTATCATTTTTTATAAACTTTGCTTTTTAGGATAAATTTAAATTTTTTATTTTTTTATTTAGTAACTTTACCTTTTATAATTATGACTTGTTTATAATTTTTCTGCATTTTCATTTTTATTAACTTTGGTTTTTTGAAAAAATTAACATTTTTTTTTTGTTTATTAACTTTAGTTTTAAGATTAAGAATGGATTATAATTTTTTTTTTATTGCTATCAGTATATAGCAAAATTTAATTAGAAATGTATTTTATACGTGTTAAAATTTTATTAATTGAATTTAGCACGTGTGGCGATCTCAAAATTTCGTTTGATATAATTAGATAAGATTACTTGCTTGATGACACGTGTTCTTATTGGGCTTAATTGAGCGATTGGGCTTAATTGAGCGATTGGGCTATTCTGTCTTCCTGAAGTCCAATTAAAAATGGACTGCTCTGTTATTTAGTTGTTTTATTTACTTTAGAAATAATGCAGACTATTAATTTTCCTCCAAGCATCCCTAGCAATTATTACTATAATAATCTACAAGGATTTAAAGTAAATGTCAAATGCCAATGTATGAAACAAAATTATTGTATTAACCTAAAAACAGCTTGTCCAATATCTTATCATTTTTCATCCCAAAGATTCAAATATGACGAAGTAAACTTTTGAGACAACTACAAGTTTTTTTTTTTTTTTCAACTCTTTTTTTCTATGAAAAACTTAATCCAATACAAAAAGGTCACAAAGGGCCTGTTTTGCAATAGAGTCAGCTCTAACATTAGATGTTCTGAGAATATACTTAAATAGGACAGAAACAAATTTAGAAGACAGAATAGCGACATCAGCAAGGATTCCATGTAATTCCGAGCTCAGCGTGCCAATGTTGATCAATCGAATCAGCTGTTGAGAGTCTGAGAATATAGTCAAGCTTCTGATGCTTTGATAGGATGCGGAGAGGAGAGCCTCTCTTATCGCTAAAGACAACTACAAGTTATCTCTCTGAAATTGTACACTTTCGTAGAAAACTTGCGACTTTGTAAGAAAAAGTATATAGGTAATCGTTTATGGTCAATATAGAATTGTTGAATTAAAATAAAAAAAATTCCCATACTCGTAAAGAAATAATTGAATAGATATATTTTAGAAACACAGTCTTCTTGTCACGTACAAATTATCTGACCAAGGGACTCGTAGACGCGGTAAACCTAATATTGTACGTACAAACGCATAAACACACGCTTTGACCTTTTCTTTTCTTGTTTAAAGGTTAATTGTACTAAATTAATGATCATGATTTACAGAGGCAGGTTACACACACACACACACACACACAAAATTACAGAGGCCTTTAGAGAGTTTGCTTTTATAAAATTAATTGGATCAATTTGGAATTGAAGAGGACTGCCAAAGTAGTATTGAGTCGGGAGAGAGAGAGAGCAATAATCGAAGACGGCTGGTTTGGGTTCATATTTGTATTTTAATTGGGTTCAGATTTGGTTTTGTTTTTGTTTATTTGGTTAAGTATAGATTGGTATACAAAAACCAAAATTAATCGTGTTTTGTGTGTAATTTGGATTCAAATTTTAATTATGTGGAGAGACTGATTTTGAACTTTTATTCGGAAATATGTTTTAAATAGGTGTCATTAGCTCGACTGGAACAATATCTTAGGCAAAGCCTAGAGATCACATGATCGAGTGACGCTTGAGACAGATTAATATTACATGTTGTGGTCCTGAGCCTGGGAAGATTACGGGTTTCGGCCCAGAATCTCTTGGTAATCAAAAAAAAAAAAAGGTTTTAAACTTTCATTTAGTGGAGATTTAGACCGAAACCCAAATTTTATGTATATATGTTACTATATGTTACTATATGATACTAGGTCATTTACCCAAAAATAAATAATCTCTAATCATATTAATAATAAGGGTTGACTTCATTAAACCCCCTCAAGATTAATTTATAGGGCCCGTACTCATCCCCCCCCCCCCCCCCCCAAAGACTTCATCACCAAACTCCCCAATCTCTAAAATCTAATCAATAAACCACCCAAACTATCACTTATGTAATTATTTACACATATGCAATTAATTATGCAAAATCACGTTCAATCCTGAGTTAATCACCTTTAATAAAGTGTGGTTGCCCAAATCCGATTTTAAACCCATACCCGGACTCGACCCACATATCCAACCCGGACTGAAAACATACTACGACCTGCTCCTCCTCTTATCTTTCACTATCGAAATCTCTCCCACAATCGACGAACTCTAGAAACACTATTTTCTTTAAATCGAATTTGACAGAAAACAATCGGGTCAACAAAAGAATTTAGTTTGTCTTTCAAACCCTTTGTTTGCAAACCGGGTTGGATCTGTGAGTCGAGTCGGGGTATGGGTTTAAAATCAGATTTGGGCAACCGCACTTTATTAAACGCGGTTAACTCAGAATTGAATATAATTTTGCATAATTAATTGCATATGTGTAAATAATTGCATAAGTGATAGCTTGAGTGGTTTATTTATTAGATTTTAGAGATCGGGGGTTTAGTGATAAAGTCAATAGTTTGGGGATAATGAGTTTGGGCTACTAATCTTGAGGGGGTTTAGTGAAGCCAACCCTATTAATAAATATGCTTTCATGATGATAATTTACAACATTTCACCATTTTTTCTTCACGTACAAATTCTTTTCCCTTGAAAACTATATTTTATAGAATAATTATACAGTTTAACGATTATTTTATTTCAAATCTATATACAATATGATTTGGAAATGTTTTCTTACAAGTTTATATATGACTATAGAAATTTATATATATGTCTTTAACAAAAAAATTATGCTATCTATTCTATTAAAACAGAAGCAATTTTAGTATCTATATCCAAACACTCCATATTTTTTAAAAAAAAAATCTGTTTGTAAACTATTTTAACATTATCACAATTTGTTTTTACAAATATAAATATATAAAAATAATATAATTCTGAATTTGGCATAATATATAAATTTAAATATAATATCTTCAGATAATATTTGCGGGTGAGAAGTGGTGTTAAAAATTTGTGGTTTAAAAAAAATTATTTGACAACATACAAAATATTTTCGAGTTTTTTTTGTTTATATATTAAAAATAAATAATGTTAAAAAAAATCAGAATAAACAATATTTATAGAATTGTCAAACATGAATTTATAAAATAAATAATGTTAAAAAAAACCAGCAATAATATTAAGTTGCCAAACATGAATTATATTGTAGACAATTGAAAAAATCAGAAATAAAAATTTTGGAAAATATTAAATCATATTAGATTTTAAATATTTTTAAGTTGGAAATATCAAACGAAATTGTTTCAATTCCGCTAAATTTTCTGATTTTAACTTAAATCATAAAAAACCTATGTTATACAAAATTATTTTAATATATTAAATTAATGTTTTGAAATATGATCCGGGAAGCAAACTAGAGAGTCCTTCGTATCACTGGGTCCATAGGTTGACCCGGTTCGATACAGTCCGACCGCAATCAACAATTAGTGAAATTATATATATAATATGAAAACGAATAAATCTCTAAGATATATTTGAAAAATATATGTTAAACTGACAAAATAATTATTATTGTAGTTGATAAATTATTATTCATAAACGAAAGAAAATCATAAAGTATCAAATTGTAAAATCAGAATGACTCAATAAGAACAATGAATGAGGCTCTTTGATTGCACTATAATTTTTTACTTAACCATGATCCATCCAGGTCAACGATTATGTCCGGTTCACAGTTATTTGCTGAGTTTTAACGGGTTTTACCGGATTTTATAATCTCGGATTTTAGAGCTAAATCTTGGATTGCAAGATTTCTACCGATTCCAAAAATACATAAAACAACTTTTGTGTTTATCAACCTATATGCTATATGTGCCTCGAGAGAGTTGATTTTATTCAAACACAAGACAATAAAGATCAGAGTGAAACTTTATAGTTGACAAAATAAAATAAAATAAAAAGAAACTTTGATTTAGTCAAAGCCCAACCAGATGCATTGCCTCTATGGCTCTATATAATGCGTCTTTGAGAACTCATTAATTACTCTTCACTTCAAACACAGACCAGAAGAAAGTTAGCCACCAACAAAAAAATGTCTATCTTCCTCTGTGTCTTCTTACTCTTCCTTGTCTCTTTGATCTTCTTTAAAATGCTTTCATCGTCGAAAGGGAAGCTCCCTCCGGGACCTAAGGGTCTTCCAATGATCGGAAACATGCACCAACTTGGAAGGTCTATTCATAAATCTCTTCACAAATTCTCCCACGAATATGGACCGGTTATGCTTCTCCGGTTTGGGGTAGTCCGTGTGATCATTGTCTCCTCCAAAGAAGGAGCTGAGGAAGTGCTCAAGACTCATGATCTTGAGACTTGTAGCCGACCTAAGACGGTCGGAGCAGAGTTGTTTACTTACAACTTTAAAGACATTGGTTTTGCTCCTTTCGGTGAAACGTGGAGAGAGATGAGGAAAATCGCGGTGCTCGAGCTCTTTAGCCAGAAAAAGCTCAAGTCTTTCAGGTATATTAGAGAGGAAGAGAGCGAATTTCTGGTCAAGAAGGTATCAAAAGCTGCTGATGAGACACAAACCTCATCATCAGTTAATTTGAGGAAAGCCATTTTCTCCTTCACGGCCAGCATCATTTGTAGACTTGCTTTTGGACAGAACTTCCACGAGGGTGTCGATATGGAGAGAGTAGAAGAGTTGGTGCTTGAGTCAGAGACTAGCCTCGGTTCCTTGGCGTTTGCGGACTTCTTCCCTGCCGGATGGCTCATAGACCGGATCTCTGGTCAGCATTCAAGGGTGAAGAAAGCCCTTGCTAAACTAACCAATTTCTTTCAGCATGTGATCGATGATCATTTGAAAACTGTGTAGGACCAAAATTTACACTACAGACAGGAAAGATTTAATCACAATAATATGTAAATAAACAGTTTAAGGAACAGACGATTTATAAACGATAAAGCAATACAAGATCTGAGGAGGCGAGATAAATCTCTTTCCTTAACTCTAAGAATCTCCCGTAGTGTGACGGGGTTTTATAGATCCATGAGTCCCAGGATACAACCAAAGTTTAACTGAATCATCAACACCATGATTCATGTCTATCGATCATTATTCTACGATACTCTCGAAATTAAAACTTACTCTAAGCAGTAGGGAATTGAAGAAACGATTGCTAGAACTTTTAGTAAGTGTTTTTTGTGTATCAGAGGATGATTTTTTAGGTGAAAATCGTGTTGTATATATAGGAGAGAGGCTAGGGTTTTTCCATGACAAAAAAGGAATATTTCTAGAATAACCTAGGCGGCTGCGATTTTTAAGTCGGCCCGCTGGGTATCGATCGATACCAAGGGGTATCGATCGATACCTCAAAAAGTCCACGGGCCCAATCAAGGCCCAAGATGCGAACGTCGCACGTATGGCTTTTCTTCTCTCATGTTGTTCGTTTAAGACACAACCATTCCAACATATATACACGAGAAAACATTTCTCGGTTAATGAAAACATTTCATTAGAAAGAGCTTAACTCATTTCTTTTCACACTAACACAATTTTATCAAACCCTCAGGCTTTGACAAAAAATTAGTTCCAACAATCCCCCACATGAATAGAAATGACTCTAGAACATATGAAAATTGTACAGACTAGACTTTACTAGACATACTTGACTAGACTCATCTAGACGTAGACAGACTTTCGAGAGTATACGAAAATGTAACTGTCACTGAATGGTAGCGTTTTTCAGCTTTGAACCAAACAATTTTAATATCTGTTGCGTTTACTCGGCCAGGAGGTGAACATGATGTCTTGAACCACCCGGATTTTGATGTAAACTGATACAACAGATATCGCACAACGACATTTTCTCGTAGAACTTTGTTCTCTATTGGGTTCATTTTGGCCTTGAACATTCCTGGTATTCGTGAGTGAATTTGGAGAATATAGCCTTATCCTTCATTCTCCTAGAAACGGCCCCATTTCACACTTCACAAGGTGATATTTTATTAGCTTGTTTTCAGAAGTGTCCTGTCACACTCTACTATCTACACAGCTATGCAATCATTAAAAGCCAACGCTTATCCTCACTATCCACAGGTAGCACTGTTTTATCATCCTAGGAACTGGGCAGAGACATAGTCTCACAGTGCTCAACTCGAATCAGTTTAATTTTGTTTCCCTTTGAACCTAGATCTTGGGATCTCCAGTCACATAGGTTGGGTATCTGTCAAACGTCATCTTTTTCTATAGGCTTTAAACCCGTTCCTTTTGATGATTTAACAAACTTGATCTCGGGGCTAACTTTTTGGGAAACAGATCCGCTAAGTTATCAGCCGTTGTGAGATCAGTTGTCTAAATGGTCTTATATCATTTTCGAGATTTGCCATTTTATAACTTACTCAGTGCCTGAGAGATAGCTCACTAACTCTCACAGTGTACACATAAAGTTGGCACTGGTTTTTCCCACATCGGGATATCTTCCACAAAGTTTCGAAGCCATTCTGCTTCCTTTGCAGCTTTATCTAAAGCTATAAACTTTGACTCCTTGGTTAATTAGGCCAAGAGTGTTTGTTTGGAAGATTTCCAGGATACTGCTGCACTACCAAGAAAAAATATTATCCACTTATAATATCTGTCAGGTTTACGAGACCAAGAGGTGAACATAATGTCTTGAACCCCCCAGACTTTGATGTAAATCGAGACGACATATAACGCTGGATAATTCAACATTCTAGTTATGGCTTTCCATAAAGTATGACCTGGATTACTCATGTAGCGACTGAATGCGCTAAATCGGATCTAGTACGATTCATCAAGTACGTTAGACTTCCGATAATTCTTGCATACATCACTTGTGATACAACTTTATCACAATTGGATTTATTGCAATCTTGTTTGAGTAGTTCTCAAAACATTCTAGGATCTTGAGACAAGATTATCCACTAATATTATGTCTATCAAACTTCCCACTAAACACTTTCTTAGTGTGTTGGATTATGTCCTTCTTTCTTCCGTGATGAACGTGTCATCTTATAAACATAACAAAACGTATCCATGTGGAGTACTTTTGATGTATATCACCTTAAGTGATTTTGAAGCTATTTGACATCACTTTGTTGTCAAACTTTCCAAGCTATTGCTTAGGAGCTAACTTAAGCTCGTATAAGGACTTTGCAAGTCTACTTATTTTCTTTCCTTGTTCAGGAGTGACATAACCCTCGGGTTGTTTCATGTAAATCTCCTCTTCTAAATGGTCGTTTAGAAAGGCAGATTTTACATCCATTTGATGGATTACAAGATCTCATATTGCTGTAATTCCAATCAGCATACGACTCATTTCAACTTTAGCCTCTTTTGCTTCTTTACAGAAGTACCAGAATTGCTCGATCTAGGTCCAATGCCCGTCAAGCATCGATCAATACTCATGGGTATCGATCGATACCTCTAAAAGCGTAAGAGCCCAAGAGATCAATTGCTCGCTTAGAGCTTATCCTTTACTTGGATGTCTGGTATATCTCATTTATACACCATAAAGCAATCAGCACTACATTGTGTGCATATTCAATGAAGATACAATCCACCGTTTTTGGTCCGATTGTCAGCTTCTTAGGTGGTTGCTAGGCACCCCCACACTTTCATGTATTTGTATAAAAACACATTACTTTTCCAAAGTTCGCATGAAACATTTCCAATGACTTTGTGTAGTATTTAGTTCAGGATATAACTTGTGGTAAGCAATGCTTCCCCCCACATTTCTGGACTAACCCAGAATTTTTAGGAATAATGAGTTCATCAAATAATTCAGTAATTTGTTATGAGACTCCATTAGATTCCAGTGAATAGGGATCAATCGTTTGATGGATAATACCATGCTCATATCCTCTATCACTTCAAACTATGTTGATAGTTCTTTCGAGTTGGTTTTCAACCTCGAGTTTAAACTCCTTGAGTTTTCCAAGGTCTCGTATTTGCTTCTTAGCAAATAGACATAACTATATTTCGTACAATCCTCAATGAAAGTCACAAAATATTTTTCACCACCTTTTGTATAAGTCAAACCAAGAGGTTCGCTCGATTGTGGTGTTTTAGTGAGTTTGGTTAGAACGCAAACCTCACACTCATCTTTGCTTATTTTGTATTTCAGGATCTCATTCAATCTACGCATAGATTCGAATATAATGTGACTGAAACATTCAGATCAAATACTAAGAGATTATGTACCATAAGCAAATGATTCTTTCTCATTTAATGTCAACACCATTGGTTACATTGATTTTAAGTCCGACTGTCTCAACGTTAATTTGGACCAGTCTGTCCTTAATATAGACAACATTATTTGTCAATACATGCTTAATTAGCATTGTGCCCTAAATAAGATTTTTATGCATCTTTAGCACATGGTTTACATTAGTGAGAGTGAGCTTCTTTGAAAAGTCAACTTCAGCACTATGAATAAATTCTTGTCATTTTTATGGTAGGAGGGAAACATTCCCATATCAACGCATATATGAGCTATTACATTGGTATAATACCACCACTCATTTGGGTTATGCTTAACCATATTGACTCCGAGGATGACATTACACATGTCTATCTCGACTAAATTGGCTTCAACCATTCCATTATTTTTTACACCACCAGATCTAACAATGATCACATCGGTGTTGTTAGTCATATTGAAATTTGATTTTGTTCAAGAGAATCAAACCAAATTAATATACTAACCAATACTCAACTCTCAAGTTAAATGGTAAAATTAAATTCAATTTCTAGAATTTAATAAACTTAATACAATATCGAATTGTATTAGTATTCTTGAACTCATATCAAGAATCGCAAGAGGCCTGTTGAGTATCGATCGATACCAATGAGTATCGATCGATACCTCAAAAGTCCAATGATTTAATTATTCGATTAAATCAGCCTCCAATATTTAATTGAACTTCAATTAATTATTCCAAAATTCGCAAATTTTTGGACACATAATATTGAGCTACACGTCTTTAATTTTTGTCCAAGGCTTTATCTTTACTCCGCAATAGAAAGATGTATCAATATCTCGTGCAATCGTCTATGAATGCCATGAAATATTTATTGCCTCCTCTGGTTTGAATATATTTCAAATCACATAACTCTGTGTGAATTAAACCTAGAGGTTCTGTTGTTCTTTGAACGCTGGGTGATGGCGTTTTAGTGAGTTTGGCTTGGACACAAACCTCACATTTGTCTTTGCTTAATTTGCATTTAGGAATCATGTTCATGTTCATTAATCTACTCATAGATTTGAAATTAACATGTCCTAATCGTTCATGCCAAATATTAAAAGACTTAGCGAGATAAGCAAATGGTTTCTTATCATTAATCTTAGGGTTCTACGAGGTGGATGCCTCGGTTACATTATCCTTTAGGATTACTTTCTCAACAGATATCTTACACAGATTATCACATATAGAACCCTTACCCAAATACATCCCATTTTTCGTTAGGATTAGCTTATCGCCTTCCAGCTTCACAGAGAATCCATGCTTACTTATAAGCGATCCAGAGATCAGATTCTTGCGCATATCTGGTACATGGATGACGTTCGTGAGAACTAGTTCCTGTCCAGAGGTGAGCTTCAGAACAACCTTCCCGTGACCATCAACTGTCGACGAGGCAAAATTTCCCATCAAGAGTTTATCACCACTCTTGTTCTTTGTGTATGTCGAGAACATCTCGCGATCCATACAGATGTGTCTGGTTGCACCACTGTCGAACCACCAAGTCTTTGGATGGCTCTCTGCAACATTGGCCTTAGTGACCACAACACACATGTCAGCTTCTGTCAAGTTCGCTTGAGCTTTCACTGTTTTGATCAGACTCGTAGTCGTTTGATCCACTTTGTCACTGGTTTTCTCCATAGTTCCAGAGTTGTTGTTTGTCATTTTAAGCTAATGAGAACACAACTTTCAGTTAGTACCGATATATAAACTCAAGAATCGCAATTCTAAGACTGATATCGAACTGAATCGCATTGGTGTCGATCGATACTCTTTGGTATCGATCGATACACATTCAATGTCTATTGATGCACCCGTATGGTGTCGATCGATGCCCTCAGTGTCGATCGATACACCTTTGGTGATGATCGATGCACGTGAGTTTTGCATAAGATCTATCGATACACCTCGGTGTCGATCGATGATCAGCTTGTATCGATTGATACACCTCGGTGTCGATCGATGCTCAGCTTGTGTCGATCGATATAGTGTCGATCGATGCACCCTGCGTGTCGATCGATTCAAGTGAATTTTTACACAGGATCGATCGATAAACCACAGTGTCGATCGATGCTCGATGCACATACTGTGTTAATCGAAGCATCTTGGTGTCGATCGATACACATTGAGTGTCGATCGATACACCCTGGGTTCCTATTGATGCTCGATGCACATACTGTGTCATTAGAAGCAACCTGGTATCGATCGATACACGCTCAGTGTCGATCGATATACCCTGGGTGTCGATCGATACAAGTGAATTTCACAGGATCGATCATAGCACCAGTGTCGATCGATACCTGTGTCTTATACACAGTATCGATCGACATAGACCAACTTGGTCGATGCAAAGTATCGATCGATACACTGAGGTGCCGACCGATACACTGTTTGCATGGTATCGATCGATACACTTAAATGTCGACCGATACAATTTAGTCCAATATCGACCGATACCATAGGGTGTCGATCGATACTCAAAAGGCCTCGATCTGAATCGAACCTATCAAGAACAGATGTGTGTTCGTTGATTATACCGTTCTTTAATCGCAATTAAAGACGGGTTTTTAGAAGATGTTTAAGCAGATCTGCTTCTACTACACGTTTCAAGTTGCTAAATAGCTGTTTGATTAACGTTTGAGTATCACTAGCAGAAGAACATCTTCTTAAAAAATAGAGAGAGATGAAGATTGCCTCTACTACACGTTTCAATTTGCTAAAAGCTTTTTGACAACGTTTGAGTATCATCAGCAGTAGAAGAATCGTTTAAAAACCGTTTGAAAACGTTTATTTACTCGTGATTAAAGATCCAATTGAAGTATTAAAACAGAAATTGGATCTTCTTAGAGTTAAGATTGTAGGACCAAAATTTACACTACAGACAGGAAAGATTTAATCACAATAATATGTAAATAAACAGTTTAAGGAACAGACGATTTATAAACGATAAAGCAATACAAGATCTGAGGAGGCGAGATAAATCTCTTTCCTTAACTCTAAGAATCTCCCGTAGTGTGACGGGGTTTTATAGATCCATGAGTCCCAGGATACAACCAAAGTTTAACTGAATCATCAACACCATGATTCATGTCTATCGATCATTATTCTACGATACTCTCGAAATTAAAACTTACTCTAAGCAGTAGGGAATTGAAGAAACGATTGCTAGAACTTTTAGTAAGTGTTTTTTGTGTATCAGAGGATGATTTTTTAGGTGAAAATCGTGTTGTATATATAGGAGAGAGGCTAGGGTTTTTCCATGACAAAAAAGGAATATTTCTAGAATAACCTAGGCGGCTGCGATTTTTAAGTCGGCCCGCTGGGTATCGATCGATACCAAGGGGTATCGATCGATACCTCAAAAAGTCCACGGGCCCAATCAAGGCCCAAGATGCGAACGTCGCACGTATGGCTTTTCTTCTCTCATGTTGTTCGTTTAAGACACAACCATTCCAACATATATACACGAGAAAACATTTCTCGGTTAATGAAAACATTTCATTAGAAAGAGCTTAACTCATTTCTTTTCACACTAACACAATTTTATCAAACCCTCAGGCTTTGACAAAAAATTAGTTCCAACAAACTGGACAACCCCAAGATCACTCGGACATCATCAGTGTCATGTTGGATATGATCAATAACCCCACAAAGGCCGATTCGTTTAAAGTCACCGATGGCCATCTTAAAGGAGTCATGTCGGTGAGTAGGATCGAGTTATATATAAAGAATAATCATTTAGTGAATCTGTAAGATTCTACATTTTTGGTAACTTGAGGAATACAATTATAGCTTGGGAAGCAAGTAACTAAACACATAGACAATTATCTCGTTTTGACAACATGTTCATGTTCTTATGACTTGGTATATATTAAATTTTCATAAACACTCAAAAGCATGAACTAATCTTATATGTCATTTGATTAGGATGTGTTTTTGGCTGGAGTGAACGCGGGAGCCATCACGATGATATGGACGATGACAGAGCTAAGCAGAGATCCGAGAGTGATGAAGAAACTCCAAGAAGAGATTCGGGCAACACTCGGATCCAATAAAGAGAGAATCACAGAAGAAGATCTAGACAAAGTTGAGTTCTTGAAGCTAGTGATCGAGGAAACATTCAGATTGCATCCACCAGTACCTCTTTTGCTCCCAAGACTAACAATGTCCGACATCAAGATTCAAGGCTACAACATCCCCAAGAACACCATGATCCAAATCAACACTTACGCGATAGGACGTGATCCCAAATACTGGACCAAACCCGAGGAGTTCATCCCCGAGAGGTTTGTCGATAACCCTATCGAATATAAGGGAAAGCATTTTGAGCTTTTGCCGTTTGGAGCCGGACGTAGGATATGTCCTGGGATGGCCACCGGGATCACCATCGTCGAGCTCGGCCTTCTTAACCTTCTTTACTTCTTTGATTGGAGTTTGCCCGAGGGAATGACCATCAAAGACATTGACATGGAAGAAGACGGAGCTTTTGCCATCGCCAAGAAAGTTCCTCTAGAGCTCGTACCAACTCTTCATCGCTGGTGAAGAATGTCATCATTTTAATAACATCCACATTTCTATATGTTTGTCTACTTACTATCGGTTTGGTTTTTGTTTTCTCTTAACCTGTTTTACGCTTACAATGTTAATGTAAAATTGTATCGTTCATTATTTTCTATTGAAATGGTCTTTTGATGAATAATTTTTTTTGTGTTAAGCTGACATATATAACATTTTTGACATACATAAAAGTAAAACATTCCTTTTCTTCCAGAATCATTTTGGTTGGCTCTCAAAACTCTCAGACAATTGAAAAGAACAAAAATGTTATAGAAATATGTTTCTGCTTGATCTTTCTTCCAGAATCATTTTCTGATTTTTTTTGTGTGTTAAGCTTGCAACATTGGAGTGTTAGAGAAATATGCAGCCATTGATGAATGTGTATTGCAGCCAAGCTAACAATGGAATGTTGTAGTGTTATTAGTGATTTCTTTGATATGTGGAATATTGCTTTATTAATCTGAATTGATCAATGCTCTTAGTCTCCAATGGAAATAGAAATCCTCAAATATACAAGGAGTGATTAAATGTTTAGTGATTCAAAGATGCACAATACACGCTTTTGCTTCGCTGTCTTGAAAACATTTTATAAAAAAAGTCATGGATGCATTACATAATTAGCATTCAAAATACAACAGGAAACATCAAGAGACAGAAAGAAAAGATACCCTATTTGATATATCTAAGTCGTACAAAGTGAGAGAATTCTTTTGGGAGTATTCACTCCTCCCCTATTACAACTGACCAATCAAATGATAAAGCACTCTTCTCTCATCTCTCAGCTTATATACTACTACTTACGATTATCTCCTTTCATTAACACGTCACCGACCACCCATGGGCACTGTTACGGCTAGACTTACTCATGGTTTATTCTTTATTGTAGTAGAGTCTCCCTTGGTTAAGTAACACGCTCCCTTACCCAAGTGAGTAGCTTCTAGAATATTCTCAAGTTGCTGCTTGGGCCTTCTTACTCATTCTCTTGTATTGACATAGAATGGGAGGGTGTTGGGCTTCGTACGTAACATTACTTCCCCCTTTGAATTCGATATTGTCCTCAAGATTGAAGCTCGGAAACTGCCCTTTGATCACATTTTTCCACTCCCATGAACACTCATAATCTGGCAACCCCTTCCATTTGATCAACACTTCCTCTTGCCCTGAATTATGGTTCAGCCGAGATCCCAAAACCTCTTCTGGTTCAGCCACAAGTATGCCTTCAGTAGTGAGTTGTGGCGGAATGGGAGTAGGAACCAGTGACTCACCTACCGCCTTCTTGAGTTGGGAGACATGGAAGGTTGAGTGAATGCGGGTATCCGGAGGCAGTTTGAGGCGGTAAGCAACTTCCCCAACCCTTGCTTCAATCTCATATGGTCCATAAAATCTTGCTGCCAGTTTCTCGTTGAGCCTCCTAGCCAAAGAGGATTGTCGGTAAGGTTTTAGTTTGAGGAAGAACTTGTCCCCTTTTTCAAAAGATACATCCATTCTATGACTATCAGCCTTGTTCTTCATAATTTGATGTGCTTTATGAAGATGATCTTTAAGCAATGCGAGCATTCCATCCCTCTCTTTGAGTTTCTCCTCTAGTTATGCGTTTGAAATGGAACCATTTTCATACCTGAGCAACACAGGAGGATCACGCCCATAAACAGCACGAAACGGTGACATGTGAATTGCTGAGTGATAAGCTGAATTGTAGCTCAATTCTGCCCATGGTAGGAATCGGGCCCAGCTTTTAGGCTTGTCACTAGAGTAGCAGCGCATATACGTCTTCAATCCTCTGTTGGTGACTTCGGTCTGCCCGTCGAACTGAGGGTGATAAGCGGTACTGAAACATAGGTTCGTACCAGCAAGTCGAAACAACTCCTTCCAAAACAGGCTGGTGAAGACCTTATCTCGATCCGAAACAATCGTTCTAGGAAACCCATGCAGCTTGACCACTTCTTGAACAAAGAGAACAGTAACATCAACAGCGGTAAACGGATGCTTCAACCCAACGAAATGCGCATACTTAGATAACCTGTCCACCACCACCATTATTGCGTTATAGCCTTCCGAACGTGGTAACCCTTCCACAAAATCCATGGATATGTCTTCCCATATATTGGCTGGAATGGGCAGAGGTTGCAGCAGTCCCCCTGGTGCCAACGTGGAATACTTGTGCCTCTGACAGATGAGGCAGGCAGCTACGTAGCGTCGGATATATGTCATCATCCCATGCCAATAGAAAAGCTCTCCTATCCGTTTCTGTGTCTTTAAAATTCCCCCATAACCTCCCAATTTCCCATCGTGAAATTCATATAATATTATCCCAATCAAGTGAGAGGAAACAGGAATGACCAGTTTACCTTGTCGAATCAACCTGCCTTGTACCACGGAGAAGTCAGGATGACTTGATGGGTCCTGCTGCAATTCCAACATCATCTTTCTTAGCTCAGGGTCCTTGTCCACTTCTCCACATATAGTTTCCAGCTGGACTGCGGCCGGGACAGACAGAGCAAATAACTCAGGAGTTACTCCTCTTCGAGACAGAGCATCAGCCGCATTGTTTTCCATCCCCGGTTTGTATTGGATGTCAAAATCAAACCCAAGGAGCTTCGTCACCCATCGCTGATACTCGAGATTCACCTCCCTTTGTTCCAGCAGGAACTTCAAACTCTTCTGGTTAGTGCGCAATAGAAACTTACGCCCCAAAAGGTAATGCCGCCACTTCTGGACTGCGAAGACAATTGCCATCAGCTCCCGCTCGTAGACTGACTTGAGCTTCTGTCTCTCTGTTAGTGCCTGGCTGAAATAAGCCAACGGACGTTGATTTTGCATCAGTACCGCCCCCAAACCAATACATGATGCGTCTGACTCCACTACAAACAAGGTGTTGAAGTCCGGTAACGCCAATACGGAAACAGAAACCATGGCATTCTTCAGCTTGTTAAATGCTGTAGTAGCTGCCTCACTCCACCCGAACTTGTCCTTTTTAAGCAATTCCGTAAGCAGACGAGCTACTTCCCCGTATGCCTTCACAAACTTGCGGTAGTAGCCTGTCAATCCCAAAAAACCTCGTAATTATTTCACATTTTTTGGCTTAGGCCACTCAACCATTGCATGTATCTTACTAGCATCCGCTGCCACTCCTTCTGCTGAAATAACGTGCCCCAGATACTCAATCTTGCCTACCCCAAACTGACATTTCTTCTGGTTGGCATAGAGCTGATGCTGATGGAGTACATCAAGGACTGCCCGAAGGTGCTGTTGGTGCTCACCCAGTGATTGACTGTAGATTAATATATCGTTAAAAACACCAAAACATACCTCCGAAGGTAGGGTCGAAACACTTCGTTCATGAGAGACTGAAATATTGTTGGAGCGTTGGATAACCCAAAAGGCATTACAAGGAATTCGTAATGTCCATCGTGAGTCCGAAATGCCGCTTTCTGGACATCTGAGGCCTTTACCCGTATTTGGTGATATCCCGAGCGCAAGTCAAGCTTCGAGAATACCTTAGCCCCCTGCAATTCATCGAGCAGCTGATCTATCATGGGAATCGGATAGCTGTCTGCGATGGTGACCTTGTTAAGTGCTCGATAATCTACGCAGAACTGCCAGCTGCCGTCCTTCTTCTTCACAAGCAGTACCAGACTAGAGAAAGGGCTTCCACTATCACAGATTATCCTTGCTGCCAACATCGACGTGATTTGCCTCTCGATTTCTGCTTTCTGCGCCTGGAGATACCGAAACGGTCGCACGCTAACTGAGCGTGTGCCTGGTTCCAGCTCAATGGCGTGCTCCTTTCCTCTTGATGGCGGTAATCCGCTCGGCTCGTTAAACACTTGGGTGTATGTTTCCAAGATTGCCGCTAATGCTCTCGGAGGTGGGGTCACCGGCTCTTCAACTCCTTCAGCCTGGAGCCCACTGTACTCCACTAATACGCCTTCACCTTCAATCTCGAGTGCCTTCCATAAAGATTTAAGCGAGACAGAGGCACTGCACAGCCCTGGATCTCCACGCATGACCACCTTCTTCCCGTTCAACTTGAATTTCATAATCTGCAACTTCCAATTGTTCTTCGTGTCACCAAGCGTCTCCAGCCATTGCACTCCGAGAATGACATCAGCACTTCCCAGTTCAAGTGGTAAGAAACTTGTAACCACTAAACACCCCTGCATAACCAGCTATACGTCTCGACAAACCCCTCTGCCACGAACCGTCAGCCTGGTGCCCACCAACACTACATAACCGGTGGTACCCTCCAACAACAATCCCAGACGCTGCACAACACTCTCCGATAAGAAATTATGGGATGCGCCGCTGTCGATTAAAACTACCAATTCCTCACCACAAATTGTTCCCATGAGCTTCATCGTGCGTGGTGAGGATATCCCTACTACAGAGTTGATCGACAGCTCGGCGAGCTCAGTAAACTCCAGCGCTGGCTCCTCATCTTCATCGGCATAAGTTTCGTCAAGCTCCGTCTCGGTACTGTCTTCATGAACCACCAGTACGTGGAGCTCAGGTCGGGGGCAGCGATGGTTGGCGTGGAAACGCTCATCGCACTTGAAGCAGAGCCCTTCGGCCTTCCACTTTGCCACTTCCGCCGTCGTCAAACTCCGAAACGGGGGTTTGAGACGATTATGACCTGCTAGGTTTTTGCTCACACTTCCGCGATATGACGACGTTTGGTTCTCAACAATATTATTGGATTTGGGCTTGAATGTTGTAGGCCCAACAGAAGAGTTTTGGCCTGTTAGAGATTGAGTCGGATATCTCCCATTATTGGGTCGAGACCCTCTGTGTGGCCCACCTAAGTCCTTCGCCGGTGGGGCGTCGTCGTTTCCGGACCAGTCCTCCACCATTTTTGTGACGCTCATCATCTTCTCAAGACCCCGAGCTCCGATCATCTTCACGCCGGCCCTAATTTTAGGTTTGAGTCCGTTCCTGAAAGTCATCTCCAAAACTCTTTCCGGTAACTCTGGCGCGTTTGCAGCTAACCCAATGAAATTTCGGCAGTAACTCCTCACCGAATCCTCCTGTCGGAGGTTTAGCAATCGCTCCCCTGCCGTTTCATCTTGGGTGGTTGATAACTGCTCCAAAATCCTCTGTTTCATCTGCTCCCAACTCAGAAAGGGGTTCCGGTCTCGCTCCCACCGGTACCACATCAACGCTTCTCCTTCAAAACACATTCGCACCGCCTGTAATTTTTCCCCCTCCGTCATATCACCGAGCTCGAAATACTGTTCCACGAGGAGAACCCAATCTTCGGCGTTCTCTCCGTCAAACAATGGGATCGCTATCCTTCGCATCATGGGCTCGTTTCGTTCCTTTGTCGCCTTCCATTGCTGAATCGGAGTAGGCTCTGTCACGACCCTCACTGGATCCGCAACGATCCCCTTCCTCGATCCTTCCATCTCGGAACCCACCTCACCAGAAGTTCCGATTTGGCTTGTGGCGACTCACGCAACCACCACCTCCGCTTGGGCTTTGCGGTTCTCCGCATTCTCGAGTAACAGCTTCTCCATCCTCTCGATCGCGCCTAGTTTCGATAACACCATCTTCATATTTTCTTCCAACGCCGCAATTTTTCCGTCCACCTGTTGCGATCCAGCCATCTTCTCAATTTCTTTTGGTTTCGGAGCCATGTTTTCCGTTCACGTACCTGGCTCTGATACCAAGTTGTTATGTGAAGAGAGAGAGTAAGAAAAGATACGCTATTTGATATATCCAAGTCGTACAAGGTGAGAGAATTCTTTTGGGAGTACTCACTCCTCCCCTAATACAACTGACCAATCAAATGATAAAGCACTCTTCTCTCATCTCTCAGCTTATATACTACTACTTACGATTATCTCCTTTCATTAACACGTCACCGACCACCCATGTGCACTGTTACGGATAGACTTACTCATGGTTTATTCTTTACTGTAGTAGAGTCTCCCTTGATTAAGTAACACGCTCCCTTACCCAAGTGAGTAGCTTCTAGAATATTCTCAAGTTGCTGCTTGGGCCTTCTTAATCCTTCTCTTGTATTGACATAGAATGGAAGGGTGTTGGGCTTTGTACGTAACAGTTTCTTGGGGATGAAGAAAGTACTACTAATATAAAAGGAGAGAAGAAAATTACAACACTCCCGAAACAAACAAAAGTCATAGTACTCATGATAATGGTGATGGTGATGATGGTGATGGTGATAATGAGAGACTCAAGCACGTGTGATGTGAATCTTGATAGAGTGAACGAGATTCATGTTACGAAGAACCTCGCATTTGATTTGGTCTTTCACTTTAACCCTGTTCCTTCTACAAATCCTGTCCCATCCATTGAAAGAAACCCTATCATCTGCGTATTGCGATCTTTCCCCTACCATGGTCCCTTCTTCATCAATGTAATTGATGGTTTCACCAAACGTAAGCATGTGGTGTTTCACCACGTTTGATGGAATCAACTGCATAAAGAAAAACCAACAAAACCCACACAAACTTTAAAACCCATATTAAAGTAGATAGAGACAATAAACGAATCTAAATACTTTTGTTACCAGATAGTATTTCCTCTTCTTGAGGTGAGTATTGAAGAATAAAGAAGTCATATCCCCCAAATTTGAGCTCCCTGCAACAACTGAGACAACAATCTTTGATATTACTTTGGGTTTGATGATTTTACAATGTGAAATACTTTGAAAAAACTATCTCACCTGGAGCATTGGCCACTGAAGTATCTTCTTCATCAGAATCAGAATCAGAAACCTCGACCGTTTGCGCCACAGCTCTTGTCTCTTTAAAACCACAACGACCGAAGACACTGACTTCAAACGTGCGCTCACAGTCGTAGACAAAAGTTAAGTACTCACCATCTTTGAGTTCATGGTCCTCTGAAAATTTCGACCATCCAGCAGTGAAATACGCACGGTCGCGTATTTTCGTGAAGCTCACAGTCCAAGTTCTTCCTCCAGTGCCTTGGAGCTTTGCAGTCTGTGGTAATGGATCTTTAAGGTATTCCGTGAAGCACGTCGGGATCTCCTGATGATAATCCAACACGAAATGTAAACAATAGACTTGTTATAATTCAAATCAACAGAAGCCACTTAGCTTCAACAAATAAAGTATGAGTGAGATACAGTGAGAAAGAGTGGTGTTTTTTTCTGCAGCAGACAGAAACATAAAGACAGGTAAAGGAATGTGAAACAAAGATCTATACAAGTCTCCAATTTGAGAAAAAATCATCTTCATCAGCGCTAGTAAATAAGCAACCAAAGATAGTTTCATAAAGATGATGGACACAAATTAAAAAAACTCGACTAGTAAAATGTCATTAAACTCATCTGAGTCTGTCTTTTCAAGTTAATAAATACCCAGAAACAAAGCAACAAATCCAGGATTCTTTATCACTTACACTCACAAGACACGGTTCGTTCTCTCTTTTTTCCGATTTGATGCAGAAAAAACAGGATGAAACCAAACCCTAACTGCTAATTAACTAAAGATTCCTTCACATAAACCATAACGAAAGTCTGAGACTTTTCCTACTACAGTTATGTAAGAAGAAAGAGAGAGAGAGAGATTCTTACCATCGATTCAGAGGTCGTTCCTGAGAGGAAAAGCTTGAAAAAACGTGGAATAACAACGTCATTTTCAGCCATGGGGAAGAGGTTGAAAGAGAGAGAGAGAGATTCGAAATGGGTCAGAGAGAAACGCTTCTGTTAAAAGCTTTGAAAAACAGAGTACTAATTTCTCTATCTCAAAGAGTAAGTTATTTACAATTTGACCCACCCTCAACAGATTACTATTTCCAGCTCTTTTCTCTGTTGTGTATTTAAGTTTACATCTCTTTTCTGAAAAAGATACGTTCTTTATTTTATTTTCAATTTCGTCCTATTACATCAACATCACTGTTGTTACATTCAGTTCTTCATAAGCTCAATCATGGAATCTCTCTTTATTTCTGGGTTTTGGTTTATATGTAACAATGACAAAACATTGAAATTTTAATAAATAGAAAGAGCTTTGATCTGTTTCTTAAGTCTCTGGAGTTAAGATTTGTCTTTGATAGAGTGTCGATCTCTATTGATACTCATGTGTATAATATTGGTCATAGAGATATACATATCTATGTGTTTTAGATGGTTTAGTTAGATTGCTGTTGGTGAAAAGGTTGAGCCTTTGTGGAATTTGAGGGGCTATAGCAAAAAAAAAAAAAAAAGATTGATCCTTTGTGCTTTTGTGAAATTTGCGATGAAACTAATAATGAAAAGAATATAATTTTTTGATGAGGGTAGGTTTTATGAGCTTGGATTGGGGAGGTGAAAAGCCATTCACTGATGAAATTAGACATTATATGGTCACCTGATGATCAATCTTGTTTACAGAAAAACAGCTAAGATATGGAGTCACAAGAATTCAGTACACAACTTCAGTATCTCACTTTCCTATGTGGTAGTTTCGACAACAACAGCACTGTGCATCCCAAATCAGATACTTCAGTGGATGCTGATGATGACATTAGCTTTGATGGTTTCTTCATATTCAGCAAAGCTAGTGTCATCATCAACCATTGAAGTATCTTCTTCTTTAGCCATTTTTATCTACCCTTCATCCGGAGACGGGTCTTATCTGAGTGTATCCGCAAGAACTAATTTCGGTGCTGAAAAAGCAAAGCTGTGGTAAGGTTAGTCCGTTAGTACATAGTTCAAAGTATATGAACCTAGATGTGACTTGGTTGAGAAGGGATTTGAGTTGTATTTGCATGTTATTTTGACTGATTATGGGAAGCCAATATGGTAAAGAAAGCTAACTACTTTGTCAATGTTGCTGCTGGGACTGATCGGGTTTCAACAACATTACCTGTCTATAGCGTTAGAAGCTTATGCAGTGGTTAGCACAAATGGGTCTTTAACTTACCGGCTGAGCTTAAACTGTTGCCCTGGTTTTGGGTGGGGATTAACTTATTTTGCTGCGGAAGAATCTATAATGTTGAGGCTATTTCTACCTGACCAGCCTGATTTGAGCAAAGCTATTGTTAACATCAACGAAAAACGCTCAAGGATCTAATCTATATGTGATGAACCTTAGATTTGCCAAAACAGTTGATTCTGAATACTGTGCATGTATCTGCATTGATGATGAGCGTAATTCACCATCAGAAAGGTTTGGGCTCTAGATTCACTTACCATAAGATGGTTCCTTCTATTGCAGAAACGTTTATTGGTAAATTTGCATCGTTATATCCTTTTGCGGATTGGGCTCAATAAGGCAGTGATCCACAACCAAAGATTGTTGCAGTGTAACTGTGTAAGTAAGTCCATCTTAGTAGATTCTTTGTCTATCTGCTTCCACATTCGTTTACTGTTTTGGTTGTTTATGCTGCAAATAAGCGGTTGAATATGAACTCGACAGGAAACCTGCAGGTAATGTAAAACAGCAACTGTCTCTTTGGGTTTAATGTCTGCATACAGACAATGGAGACACCAGTAATCTGGCTCTAGCAGAATGAAGACGACTATTCAGTATCCAGCCAATGTGGAGGATTGCAGAGAAGGCATTGCTGTGTGTGAAACCTAATGGAACATGAGACCATCGATGCTGAAGTGATGAAGGAGATTCAGGACGCGATGACGATGGAGAATGAGCATTCCCTTGCTTGCAACATTGGAGTGCTAGAGAAATATGTAGCCATTGATGAATCTGTATTGCAGCCAAGCTAACAATGGAATGTTGTAGTGTTACGAGTGATTTCTTTGAGATATGTTAAATATTGTTTTATTTAATCTAATTTGATCAATGCTCTTAAGTGATTCAGAGATTCACACTACACGCTTTTGCTTCTCTGTCTCTATGTTATATTCAGCTTTGTTGGGTTTTTTTCTCACCTATGGAAACGTTTTTAAAAAAGTCATGGATGCATTACATAATTAGCATTCAAAATACAACAGGATCAATAAGTTCATAAGTTTTCTTGGGGATGAAGAAAGTACTACTAATATAAAAGTAGAGAAGAAAATTACAACACTCTCGAAACAAACAAAAGCCATACTAAACCTTAGTAATCATGAGAATGGTGATTGTGACGGTGATGGTGAGAGACACAACCACGTGTGATGTGGATCTTGACACTGCGAACGAGCTTCCTGTAATGAAGCATCTCGCATTTGACTTCATCTTGCACTTGAAGCCTGTTCCTTCTACAAATTCTGTCCCATCCTTTGAAACAAACCCTTTCATCTGACCATTTCCCTCTTTCCCCGAGCATGGTCCCTTCTGCATCAATGTAATTGATGCTCTCACCAAACCTAAGCCCGTAGTCTTTCACCACTTGTGCTGGAATCAACTGCATAAAGAAAAACTTGTAAAAACCCATATTGAAGAAGAGAAAGATTGGTAAACGAATCTGAAATCTTTTTTTGTACCAGCTCATATGTCCTGTTCTTGAGGTTAGTAGTAAAGCATGGATTAGCCGTAACCTCCAGATTTGTGATCCCTGCGACAATGGAGACAAAAACATTCAGATTGTGTGTATGATTCACAATGTTAATTACTATGAAGAAATATCTTATTATCTTACCTGATTCTGTCTCTTGGGTGTCAACCGTGTAAATACTCTGGCTGACTTCTTCATCTTCAGCAAAGCTACTGTCATCTTCACCATCCATTGAAGGATCTTCTTCTTCTTCTTCTTCTTCTTCTTCATCAGAATCAGAATCATCGTCAGAAAGCTCGACAGTCTCCGTCACAGCTCTTGTCTCTTTACAACCCGAACGACCGTAGAGACTGACTTCAAACGTGTGGTAACCGTCGTAGACAAACGTCAAGAACTCTCCATCCTGGAGATCATGGTCCTCTGCGAATTTGGACCATCCATCTGTGAAATACGCACCGTTGCCTATTTTCGTGAAGCCAACCGTCCAAGTTCCTCCAGTGCCTTGGAGCTTTGCTATCCGTGGCAATGGATCTTCAAGATGTTCATTGAAGGACTTGGGGATCCCCTGACACAATCCAACACACAAGTATAAACATCAGACAGAGATGAACACAAGTAAACTAGTAAAGCAGCGCACAGATTTAGCCATATGAAGAGTAACAAAGGAACACATCCAGAATCTTTTTATCACTTTCACTCCTTCTCTATCTTCTTCCGATTTGATGCAGGAAACATGATGAAAACAAAAACCCTCACTGCTTTCTGCTAATTAACTAAGTATTCTTTCTCCTAAGCCATAACTCTCCCACAAATATACTTAAGTTTCCTGAAAGTCTGAGACTTTTTACTTATGGAAGAAGGAAGGAAACAAATCGACTTAGAGAAATTCTCGTACACTCAAAAACGAAACAAGTAATTCCACTTAGCGAATCGAAGAGAAACATCGAACTCTAAACAGGTGAATCGAAGAGCTTAACAACAAAGCCATGAAATCACGAACCTAAAAGGAAGAAACTTGGAGAAAATGTGAGTCAATTTGGAGAGAGCGAGACACAAGACCTAGCTCTCTCAGTTACAAAACAAAGAAGACGCAAATTTCTGAGAAATTATGGAGCAGAAGCTAAACTTGCCTGAGGAAGAAGTAGAGAGAGAGAGAGAGATTTTTTACCATTGATTCAGAGGCCGTTTCTGAGAGGAAAACCTTGAAAAAACGTGGAAGAGCAGCGTCGTCTTCAGTGTCAGACATCTCGCAAATGGCTCTCTTAGCTCGAGAGAGAGGAATCTTTGTAGAGAGAAATATGTTTGAGAGAGAGAGAGACACGAGTCTACAAAACGAAACCTTTAAGAGCTTGAAAAAAACAGGGCAGTTGTAGTAATTCTCATATTTACAGTTTGGCCCCATATATTGCTACAAATTAATTATCAAAGAAAAAACGAAGCTGATTTCGAATTTTGGGTTCGTATTCAAGAAAACTGTTACAATTACCCCCAATCTCTTTTCTCTGTTTTAACTTTTCATCTCCTTTCTGGAAAAAGGAATAAAAAAGGAACTCTCAATTTTCCATTAATTTATTTTCTATCCTAATGTCAGGACTCTGGAGTAGGTGAGGCTATTTAATGCAATATAATGTTTTAACTTTTGAATTTGTATTCTATTTTTGGTTCAATGTTATTCTCTCTTTCAAATTGTTAAATATGTTCAGATTTTTAACAAATGCTATTTATATATGTACACTGACAAAGTAATAAATGTTGAATATTTCAACCATAGTACATCTTTGTATATATATATATTTTTTTTTTTTGGTCTGAACACTCTTTGCTATACATTGTCACACTGACACAGAAAATGCATGTCTGAGATGGAGGAATTAAAAAAAATAAAATCAAAAATGATAATAATGAAAAGTTGAACACCAAGTTTGCGTGTCTTTTTGGGCAAGCCTAGGATTATAGCCCACTCGATCTCTGTTCCATTCTTCATATATGTTTTGACTTCATGTTCCTTTACAAACTAAAGAAAAGTTTAGAGTTTAATTTTATTTTTAAACCATTGATATCTCGATTAGAGATTGTTATGACATTTGGAGTTAACTTTAATTGGTATGTCTTGTAACAAAAGTTTTTTTCTGAACTTTTTTTCTTGATATAGTAAAATGCAGTACATGCATGCAGTTGTAGTTTTTTTTTTTTTTTTTAAAGAAGAAGAATACATGCAGTTGTAGTTATAAACCAGATTAATTCGTTTACCTCTTAAACTCCACAATACTAGGGAACTTGTTAGATTGAAGTTTCATTACGCACAATTTTATAATATTACTGGTTTTTTTTTTAAGGGTTGGGTTTACATAAGAATCTGAAATATAGGGAAATTCCTATTAAAAGAGAAAAGAAAACAGAGCTCCATTATATAAAGAGCTATTGATTCCTTCAGGCATCATCTGATTCTCATCACCCCTCAAGTTGATCTTCTGCATTGATTTTGGAATACAATTTGTTTTGCAGTTTTGGAGACGTGGCAGAGACAAGCCTTGAACTTGCCTTAGTTTTTGAATTCGACGACAACGACAACGCTTGTATCGGAGACTTTGCGAGTTGAGACTTTCCAGACTTCTTACTGGCAGATGAAGATGATCCATGTCTTGCCTGTTTAACAGAGAGAGAGAGAGACATCAATTACCTACTCAGATTCCAGATAGAAATAGATCTTGCCGAGCCTATCTTAAGGAACAAACAATCGCAAAATTGTTCTCTATTTCTGTCATGAATTTTGGGAACTTACTCCATCAAAGAAGCCGATTTTTGGTGCTGGCACACGGAGACCTGATGTTTTCATGGATGTTGGAGGAACCAAACCACCATTGATAGCTGAAACTCGTTTCATGCCCTCCTTAGCATCAGCTTGAAGAACAGATGCATCTTTAGAGTTCTTGAGAGGCTTCACAGTCTGCAATGTGTTATCATTTGCATGACCCTTTTCACCAGAGACAGTTTTCTGATTACATTTAGCCATTTTGCTAGCTGCAGAAGCTCGTGATGACTCTGATGGACAGTCGCTGATCGAACCACCAGATGGTACACTAGAGGAAAGCTTGGATTTGGATGTCTTATTGGTTGGCTGAGGTGGGATTCTCGGCCGGCCCATAATACCTCTAGATGTAGATCGATTTGCCAATGACTGGGAAGCTCTGGAACTTAAATCATTCTTCTTCTTTATCGAATCTAAAGAAGATTTGTGAGAAACGCTAGATGAAGCACTGGCACAGCTCTCTAGTGAAGAGCAGGAAGATGTCAATTCATTCTTTGAGGCAGCTGAAGAACGCAAAGTTGACTTAAGCACAGCAGGTTTTGGCAACGTGGGTCTAGCACTTCGCGAAATGGATATTCTAGGACCCAAAGGCTCTTTCCCTGTATACTTCAAGGTCAACAAATATGGATGAAAGAGACAAGTAATACAATCTTCAAGATAGAGTTCCGACTAACCCGCAGGTAATTTGGAATTCTTTTCTTGTTTGGCTTTGTTAATATCTAGTGATGCCCTGCTCGTTGATGTTGTTGACAAGAGCCTGACTTTGCTGATTCCGTTAGCTGGCTTGGAAATGGATGTACTGAGACCTCTTGTACCAACAGGCTGTATCAAATGCATCGTTGAAAAATTATCAAATATCAGGGTAAGCCAGAACAAGTTATGAAAAGCTCCTAATTCATAAATTCAACAGAGACAGTTCGAGTTCGTTAACCACGTACACCTAGAAGAAACCCATTATTCTCAAGTTGTCAGATTAAACTTAAGACTAAGACATAAATCCTTTAGTCAATATGCACCTGAGAAAGTGAATGAAGATGAGATACCTGTTTTGTTGCCTTCCCTAGTCTTTGTGCTCTAATACTCGGACTTTTAGGACTGGCTTTGGGTTTCATCTACGAAATATAAATAAATCAAAGAAAGGGTTAGCCGAGGAGTGAGGTAAAGAGAAACACAGGGTGCAATTGTTAGCAGATTTACCTTTTCCTGGGAGGCAATGACGTCCACTGTACTAGAAGCTGGAATTTCAAATAAGGTATGCAAAATATGGTTAGCTTAGTAACAAAACTTAACATGAAATAACTATTGCTGCAGCAAATGCGTACCATCTAATGTAAACACCTTGAAACAGTACTTCCAATGACACAAAACTAGAACACATTAGCTAAATACTCTTCACAAAGTGAATGGAAAACTTGGCATCTATGGGTAGCTCACATTAGATACTAGCTCACTAAGAAGACATAAAGAGAAAGACAGAGATGAACTGCTTTGTAATTGTGAAAGCCCTGATGGTGGAGAAAAGCACAAACACAAAATTTAAAAGTAGACCTTCTGCTTTAAAATAGACAATAGCTCGAGCTAGACCATAAATGCCAATGTTTCGTAAATGCATATATCTGCTTATACAGGCAAAGCTAGTTCCTTTTCCTCTATGCGAGATAAACAATAAAGAAGACTTACTTGGGCTGGTTGCTACATATTCATTTTTATTTCCAGGTGTTGCAGCATCAGATGCTTTAGCAGACCTTTGAATAGACGCTCTTACATCTTCAAACAAAACAAATTCTTGACTGTTTTCCACAGTGCAGTCACTTTGAAATGTAGAAATGGATTCTGTTGATCTATTAATATCCTCTTGAATGGCCGGTAAACCTTTCCTTGCACTCTTATGATTGCTTTCCATCATACTGGATAGTTCTTCGGGTTCCAAAACACCTGGTTTCGACAATAGATATCAGCAAACGTAAGCGATACAATCAAACTACAGAGAACCTGAAAGGTAACAAAAGGTACCTGGTCCGAAATGCACTTACCTGCGCTCGTGAAAAACTCATTGTCCCAGGCAAGACTTTTGCGCAAATTATACTTTCCAGTCTTCACCACCTTCTTAGGTTCAGGCGACTCACGAGGTTGAAGCACCTCTTCCTTCTCTTGTATTGAAGAAACCAGTATCTCTTGGTCACAGTATTCTGTATCCCTCAAGAAGTTTTGATCTTTGTCATGGTTCTTCAAGCCTTTTTCATCCTCATCTGCCTCTGAATGTTATCATTAAAGAGGGTGCCCAAATGTAAGCACAAGACCAAAACTTTCAACAAATGCAATGCCAGCTTGCTACAATCATAACAATAGTCGCATTCCAATGTCAATATATGGATATAAGGTCTGAGCCTAAGTCCCACATCATACATTGAACTTGAACAGTAAAGAAATCTATAAACCCAACACTGAACTTCTCCCAAGTACCAATCAAGCGAAAATCCTTTCTTGCTCTCTCTCTCTATCTCTAAAACGCTCTACAATCAAGCAGAATCGAGATATGAACACAACCCAGAACACATCTAAAGCCAATAAGGAAATCCAAAATCAAACGAGAATGAAGAGAAATTATAATTACCGGAAAACTCGTAGCTAGTGGGATCCAGAAACGAGGAGAAGAGGAGGCTATCGTCCTCGGAAGCGACATCAATCAGACCAAGGCCATCGACCTCGACCTCGCTTTTCTTGGTCTCGTTGTCTTCCATGAACAGAAGAGATTAAATTCGAAACGCCCAAATGTTGTGTTCGCTCGAGATCCCAAGGATTGAGGAAGAAGAAGAAGAAGAAATTTCGAATGAAGAAGGATTTCTTCTCTTCCCCCTCTCAGAGATCCGAGGGCGCGGTTGTTCTTAATCCGATCCCAAAGGCTTCAATCGATTCTCGATCGTTGGATTTTTTTATTTTCCATCTGTTTTCTCTTTCCCGGTTTGATTCGGATCGATCTAATTCGTATCGGTTGAACCACATTTGAAACCAATTCGCAATAAATCGTATCAATCGAAGATGCAGAGTGTAGAACAAACAAAAATCAAATAGAATCTATATTATTAATCTTTCAGTTGTTTTTTATGAAATTAACGGCTAACAACATAACACTCGCATGATAATTGATAAAATGACTTTTTCTTAAGACCAAATTGCTAGGAAACTAAACAATCAAATGAAAAACAAAAGAAGCTCAATTCTTATCTTAAGCAAACCAAACTCTTCTCCTCCCTACGACACAATCAATCAATCATATACAAATCTCCTCTCCCAAAACTGAGACACCACAATCCAAATCTATGAACGATGGATCGCTCAGATTCTCAGAAACAGGAACAGGAATAGTTGAATCTCACAAGATTGTGATGAATAATGTCCTACCACTACTACTCTGTGTTCGGCATTTGAACCATCATATGCGAAGCCTACAGTCATAAAAACAAGTTTCATCAGTTTTTCCATTACTAATACCAAATATAATGCTGTTAAATCCATTAATTGTTTTTAGCATTCTCTTGTCTACTCCTGTTTTTGCTCTATGTAGAGAATGTATGTATACATTAGTCTTTGTTTTATCAAAACACTTACTTGAGAGTTTCCATAAGGACCTTGTGGGAAAGAGCCTTGGTGACCAATCTGTGGGAACTGTTCAGAAGGTAAAGAGAAGGAAATGTTCAAAACTAGCTCGCACAAAACACACATAAGCGGAAAAGAATGCTGCTGCGTAAATGAACATGTCAACTCGAGAAGATCGAGAGTCATCATTACTTGAGCCACTTGGCTTGGTTGACCATCTCTTTTAGCACTCGATTCCGCGCCTTTTCCTGATCCCTTACTGTCACCCTATCAGACAGATAACAATGGTAGACGTAACCAAACAAATCCTTAATTAGATGCAATAAGACAACATATGCCCCAAAAAAAGGAGCCATAGATAAAAACTGGACTATCAGAAAAATTGTGATAAGATAATAAAAAAATAAGAGAGGTAAGTAAAAGAGGAGAATCACTGACCTCCATCTGCAAAATTCCAATCCATATCGCATAGAAGAAATCAGAAAAGGAAAAAAAGAGAGTCAGTGAATGAATTGCAGAAATTATCTTGATGCTTAGTAATATCAACACAGTAGCACATAACTAAGAACATCAGAAATGGAAACCGAATAAGGAGAAGTGGATCATACCTCTCTATATCTCATCAGGTAAGCCTTGAGGGGATCGATGTAATCTTCGAATCCTAAAGTGGTCATTGCCCAAAGCAAATCATCTCCATTAATGGTCTTCCTTTTCTCTCTTTGGCACTTATCACTCGCTCTGCTTGTCAAAATATGCACAGCATCATCAAAGTGAATTAACAAAAATAAGGTAACCCAACTTTAAGGATCAATCTCCCAACCAAATTCCAATTCACAGAACAAAACCTAAATCAGCCAAAATATAAAATTTAGAGAAAGGCATTACTCGCTGGTGATGAAGCTGATGAATTCAGAGACGCATTCCTGCATGGTCTCTTTGGAATCTTTGGCAATTTTGCCATTGGCAGGTAAACCCCTCTTCATGATACGGCTAATGTTAGCGATGGGAAGAAACCTATCCTGCTCACGAACATTCAACGACCTCGGGCTCTGATCTCCGCCGCTCTCGTGATCTCCTCCGGGACTCGACTTTGCCTGCGAATCCGCCATCTCAGAAACCCTGAGTAATTTTGAAAAAAAGAGCGGGATTTAAGACTCCGTTCGTTGGAGAAGAGAAGAGGGAGACAAGTATCGTCTGCGATTTCAGAGATTAGGGATTTAGACTCTCTCTCTTCTTTTTATCACCGTCCGTTTATTATTAGTTTAATACTATCATCTCTAGGCGTCTTTTGGGTTGTATTGTATGTAAATAAATTATTCAACAATACTCAAACTATCAATATGGAAATTTATTAAAATGGGTATATTTGCATAATGTTTAGTAAGTATTTTATTTTTATTTTAAAAATGTGATTACAGTAAAGTCCAATTATATATATATATATATATGATATTGATATAAGTGTTTTTTTTTTAGTATAATTTTTAAGTCTTGATTCTTGAATGCAAAAGATCACTCACAATACAGTTTTGATTTTTAACACCAAATGTGAAAACGTTTACAGGAATAATAAGAAGAAAAAAAACTTATAGAAATCAAATCGAATTTTACAAATTTACAAACAATAACAATGCCAAGAATCATTATTATTTGTGGTTTTTCTTGAGTAACACACCAAACTTCTTCAACAATTTGCCATTCTCAATAGAAACACTTCTCTCTTCATCATCGTTCAGTATCGAAGCTGCCGTCTCAGCCGCTTTCCGCCATTGCTCACACTGAACTTTCACTCTTCTAAGCTCAGCTTCCGTGTTGTTTGCGGTTTCCACTTTCTTCTCCATTTCACTCCTCACACTCTGCAACTCCATCTCCTTCTCCATTAAACTCCCTCTCACTTCCATTAAATCCGATTCAAGCTTCCTCAACTCGCTCGTGAATTCATCTTCTTTCTTCTTATCCACTAACCCTTTGCGCAAAACCTCGACTTCAGCTTTCGTTCTCTTCAATTCTTCAGCTAACTCGGCCTCTCTCTGTGAATATCTTGATTTAACTGCCTCTGTTTGTTCGTAAGCGTTTCTTATCTGCAATGTGCTCTGTATATACTCTTCCTGATACCTTGTCTCTGCTACTTCAACCGCAGATTTCAGTTGGCTTATCTCATTCCTCGCGAGATTCATCGCTTCGTTCAGCTTTTCCACTTCCATTGATGATGATGAGTCTCTGCTGCTTCTTCTTTCTTCCTCGAGCTGTCTAACAAGTTTCTCTAAAGACCTTACCTCAAATGTAGACTGCTCTAACTCGGACTCGGACTCAAAGAGCTTCGATTTCAGTTTCTGGACCTCGTTAATGGCAGAAGACAAAGCAGCTGAATCCATTCCGTGTTGTCTCTGCATGGCTTCAAGCTCAGATTGCCATGTCTTGTCTCGCTCCTGCGAGAGTTTACGCAGCTCCTCAATTCTTGAATCTTCTGAGGCATTGATCTCCATTAGCTGCTGTTTGGTCTCTTCAGCTTCTTCTTGAGCTTCCCTCTTCAATGCTTCTGATCTGTTCAGCTCTTCCTTTGCCTTCTTAAGCTCTTCTTGAAGCTGAGATATCTGAGATTCCAGTTCCGGTATCCTTCCTGTCCGCTTCTTCTGAATCTTGAAAAAGCAACAATCATATATACAATAACTCAATTACGCGGCTGAGTGCTTTAACAAATCAAGAATCCAAGTAAAAATGCATACACCAATTCAACCATCTTTCCATATCAGTATAGCTGCAAAAGTACCTCGTTAAGAGGGATTTTTGGAGAGCGGCGATCAGTTGCCACTTTCGGGATTTGAGTTCTCGGTGATGTCTTGGTTTTTGGATCGGATTCTGTTCCGCTTGGCTTGAGTCTCCGAGCAATTTTGGGAGTTGGTAAAGAAGATTTCTTTTGTGGCAGCTCCAATGAGCCCGGCCTATCACAAAAACACAATCACATTAACAACATTGAAACAGATCAAAAAACTTACAAGACCATCCACAAAAAGAACACATATGCATCACCTTGATTTTGGAGTTTGCATCTTTTGGGGAACAAGTGTTCAAAACCCTCTCTTTCTTAATGATTGCTTCTTTGAAGAATCTGACAACTACTACATGAATACAAACTGAATCAATGTGTGAGAAAGAAGCAAAAGAGGAAATTGGAGCTATAAGATTATCCTAAGCATATATACAACAAACTCAGAGGAAATAGAAAGCTTAAGCAAGTGTACAAATTAAACATAGTTAGAATATACATTATACATTAGCTTCAAAGAGACTACTACTACTGCCACCAAACGAAGGTAAAGAGACAGGAAATGAATATTGAATTTATTTGGAACAGATAAAAAAAACACATTTTGAAGTCTATTTAGAAAAGAAGTAGCCGTCAATGTGATTCATCAAATCACAGAGATAAACCCTATTACAAGCAAAGAAAGCTCCATATCTTCCACATAATCTTTTTGGTTGTTAAGTCACCAATTTTTCTGTTTTTTTTTCTTTCTCAACATTTTTGGAATTATGGAGAAGAAGAGACGATTTCTTGTCATTTAGCCAATGTGAGAATTTGTTTTATTAGGTGGATCTTCCCAAAAAAGAAACACAGATCCACAAGTAAAATTACCCAGCACAACAATCATTTGCATATATGCCTTAAACTTGTTAGAATCTTTTAACATTTTCTGAAAAGAAAACAAAAAAAAAAGGATTAAAAAAACACAACAGAAACACTTTTGCCTTTTGCAGGAAAACATTAACTTTTTGACTGAATTTTTAAACTACCAACCAAAAAAGGAGGTTGATTTGAGTATAGGTAAACATATTTAAACCCTAAACCCATCAGAGATTTACAATTCTGCAGCAAATTAGCAAACAAACTTGTAAAAACACCTAGAAACGCAATTAGAATTTTGGGTTTTTATTGTGCTCATGAATGATAAACTCAAGGGGGAAAAAACTCCAATTAGAATTGGGAACAAATCTTGTGAATGAAAAATAAAGAGAAATTTGAGTTTGACAAATTCACCTGCACCGTCGATATAGCTTCCTTTTGTAGGAGAAATCGAATTTAAAAAAGACACAAACGAAAATGAAGAATTGCAGAATCAAAGACGAACTTTAGATGAATTGATCTTCAGACATCTCTCGTCGGATTTGCTTTTTTCACTGACTCACAAAGCCTTTTTTTTTTCCTCAGTGAGAAACATATTTTTTTATTTTCAACTTTGTTAAAAATATATATATATATATATCAAAAATAACCCCTGAAGTAATGATTGTATTGTTTCCACCTCGCTTCTTTAATTTTCAATACTTTGAAATATTGTTCTTTATCTGTTATTTTTTTAATATTTACTATTTATATAGTGAGACCTTGGATTCGTTTTGGTTCAACATAAAACAATACTTGATTTTCTCTTTGGAATGATTAAATTATAGTGGGGTGGATTATGCCATCAATAAATATTAGGGGCTATTTCGGAAATAATTGAGAGAATGAAATGAAATTAGAACGTGGAGGGGGCGTTTTTTAAGCTACGCGTTTTGTTGACTCGCCCGAGTCACGTGCCATTGTTCGGCCTCATATTGCTACTTTTAGACTGAACACGCAACACAAGTCACAAAACAAAGACAATCCTAGCATTTTTTTTTTTAAATCCCTTTATAAAATCCACATTTCTGTAGATTTAACAGCCTTTTTATTCATGTTATGGACCAGATGGTCCAGATCTTCGGTATGTATATCTTACATCCCAATTATTATTCTTAAGTTCAATATGTCACATATTACATTTTGGTCATATCCATTGATCACAATACTTGTTGTTGCTAATATATGTAGAACATCAATTATCCATTAAATCTCTCAATTTTATTTCGGTATTCTTTGGTTCTTTTGTTATTATTGGATCAATCCATCAAACCTAACACCATATTTTTTTGAGAGATTTAATAGATAACTCAACAATCCAAAAGGTAGCATTTCAAAAAGTATTGGTGATATTCGTGATCCGCTCCGTTCTGTCTGGATCAGCATTTTTCTGATCCGTATCAGCACTTTTCTGATCCGTATCAGCTCTGCAACTAATCGGATATCTGGTATCTGCGTATCCGCCACAATCCAGAAATTTAGTTGGATATCCGATCTGTTCCGTAATTTTTTTAAATAAATACAAAAATCAAAAATATAGAAAAATCAATATATATAACCCAAAATGGCAACTTTTATTAATATATATATATATATATATTTTTTTTTTTATTAACTTGTTAAACTTTGATATTTATAATAATCAATTTGGTGAATATAAATTCATAAAACTTACATATAGATATAATATTTATAATTTATATATAATATAATATATGTATACTTATAACGGAGTGGAGCGGATATCCATCTATTAAATTTTTAGTATTTGTAATTTACTTCGTTTTTAACGGACATTAGATTTTAATTTTTGATTTGCTTCAAAGTTACGGATATCCAGATTTTTTGGATCGAATCAAAACGGATAACGGATCGAAACGAATCTAACCGAAATTTTGGGTAGCCTTATTGGCTACGTGGAACCTTCTTTTGGACAGACATGATTTCCAAACCAAACAAAACCACAAAACTAAATTACTGTCTTATTCACTTGCTTATTTATCGTCTTAAAGTTGTAAACACTGTATTCACTGATTGGTGACTGTTTACAAAATTGGCACTCTTTATGGTTTTCTCCCGCGCCATCTTCTTCTTCTTCTTCCTCGTCTCCGGTCGTGAATAGACGTTAGATTCCGGCTTCTTCCGTCACTAAGGTTTTCCATTCGAGTGTCTACAGTATCGCCTTCTGTTTTCCTGTTCCGAATTAATTGGGCAAAGTGAAGTTCAATTTCAGGTAATTGATTATAAGCTTTATGCTTCCGTCTCAATTAGAACCACTGAATCTGTAGCAAGAGTCCACGTTCTCATCGTCAGATATTGTTAATAAGGAACAAAATCCAACGTCTTCGTAGGTTTGTGTTTTACCTTTGTTGTTTTTGTAACTTGGGAGATGACATGGTTGCCGCATTGGTTATATTGGTCACGTTTTTCTGTATGTTTCTACTGAATATAGGTAACGCTTTGTTCATGCTGATTAAAAAGGTCACAGCTTTATTATTCATCGCCTCTTGTGTTTCTGACATTGTACACCACCTGCTCGACAAAATGTTTGTGATATGTAACACTCAGATGCTGTGAAAATGGACCAATTATGTTGAGAGAATTTGATTATCCCTGAAACAGGATCGTCCTGATATCCAGAGCTAGGGAGGGCAGGCTTCCTGTTCGGCTACCTATGAGTTTGCACATGCAAATTCAGCTGTGCATGTTTACAGAATTTGACACTGTGGATTCTCTTCCTTCAATCTCGACCAAGGGTGCATTTCTTACGATGCTGAATTCTTTTTTTGGTTCGTTGGATGCTTCGCCTTCTTTTTTTTAGCTGAACCTTCCACGCATACTCCTTTTGCAAAGAAGAACTCGTTTGGATTACGAAATGGCCAAAATGTTAAGATTGGGAGCTAGAGTTTCTGCCAGTAATAGTCAGGTGCCGGCAACTTCAAGTGTGGTATCAACCATCAGGACCGAAGAATTGATGAATGATCACATTAATTCCCTGTGCAAACAAAATTTTTACAGGGAAGCATTGGAAGCATTTGATTTTGCACAGAAGAACTCAAGCTTCAAGATAAGGTTAAAGACCTATGTTTCTTTAATCTGTGCTTGCTCTTCTTCGAGATCTCTAGCACAAGGCAGAAAAATACATGATCACATTTTGAAATCCAACTGCAACCATGATACTATTCTTAACAATCACATTCTAAGCATGTATGGGAAATGTGGCTCGCTGAGGGATGCTAGAGAAGTTTTTGATTTTATGCATCAGAGGAATTTGGTCTCTTACACATCTGTGATTACTGGCTATTCACAGAACGGTCAGGAAGCCGAGGCAATCAAATTGTACTTGAAAATGCTTCAGGCAGATTTAGTTCCTGACCAGCATTCATTTGGCAGCATCATCAAAGCATGTGCCAGTACTGGTGATGCTGGGTTTGGGAAGCAACTGCATGCTCAAGTCATTAAGTTGGAACCCAGTTCTCATCTTGTTGCTCAAAATGCTCTGATTGCTATGTATGTTAGATTCGATCAAATTTCAGATGCCAGCAAAGTGTTCTATGGTATCCCGATGAAGGATGTAACTTCGTGGGGTTCAATCATTGCAGGGTTCTCGCAACTTGGGTATGAGTTTGAGGCTCTGAGCCACTTAAAAGATATGTTGTCTTATGGTGTTTTCCAGCCAAATGAATATGTATTTGGTAGTTCTTTAAAAGCTTGTAGCAGTCTCCTTCGCCCAGATTATGGAAGTCAAATTCATGGGCTATGCATTAAGTCTGGGTTTTCTGGAGGCGCATTTGCAGGCTGCTCGCTCTGTGACATGTACGCTAGATGTGGTTTTCTGAATTCTGCAAGGAGAGTGTTTTATCAGATACAAAGACCTGATACAGCATCATGGAATGTGATCATTGCTGGACTTGCGAATAACGGCTACGCTGATGAGGCTGTATCATTTTTCTCTCAGATGAGGAATTCTGGTTTTACTCCTGATGCTATCTCCTTGCGTTCTTTTCTCTGTGGTCAGACAAACCCAATGGCTCTGTGTCAAGGCATGCAAATTCACTCTTTCATTATCAAGTATGGTTTTCTGGCAGATCTTTCAGTTTGCAACTCTCTGCTTACCATGTACAACTGCTGCTCGGACTTGTATTGTTGTTTTAGGATATTTGAAGACTTCAGAAACAACGCAGATTCTGTTTCTTGGAATGCTATTCTGACGGCATGTTTGCAACATGAACAGCCAGCAGAGGTGTTGAGGTTATTTAAGCTGATGCTTGTATCTGAATGTGAGCCAGATCACATAACCACGGGTAATTTGTTGCGGGCTTGTGTGGAAATTTCATCTCTAAAATTGGGAAGTCAAGTCCATTGCTATAACTTGAAAACCGGGTTGGTGCTTGAACAATTTATAACAAATGGACTGATTGATATGTATGCCAAGTGTGGGTCGCTGGAGCAAGCGAAAAGGATTTTTGATTTAATGGATAACCGAGATGTAGTTTCGTGGAGCACATTGATAGTTGGATATGCACAGTCTGGATTTGGAGAGGAGGCTCTCATATTGTTCAAGGAAATGAAAAGTGCGGGAATAGAGCCAAATCATGTAACGTTTGTCGGAGTTCTTACTGCCTGTAGTCATGTTGGGCTGGTGGAAGAAGGCTTGAAGCTGTATGCAATCATGCAAACTGAATGCGGGATTTCTCCAACAAAAGAGCACTTCTCTTGCATGGTCGACTTACTAGCTCGTGCTGGCCATTTAAATGAAGCTGATCAATTCATCGATGAAATGAAGTTGGAACCTGATGTAGTCGTGTGGAAGACTCTACTGTCTGCATGTAAAACCCAAGGAAATGTTGATCTCGCCCAAAAAGCTGCTGAAAATATTCTGAAGATCGATCCTTTCAACTCTACAGCTCATGTATTGCTCTGCGGCACACATGCTTCTTCTGGAAATTGGGAAGATGCGGCGTTATTGAGGAGCTCGATGAAAAAGCACGACGTGAAAAAAGTTCCGGGACAGAGCTGGATTGAAGTTAAGAATAAAATTCATATATTCTTTGCTGAAGATGTTCTTCATCAAGAGAGGGAAGATATCTATACAGTCCTGCACAACGTCTGGTCGCAGATGCTAGATGAGTTTAATCCGCAACACAGGAAAAGACTCCAGTTTATCGATGAGACAGGATAAACAAACAGACTTTTAATTGCAATTTGTTTCTCTTCTAAGAAAGCACAGCCACAGAGAATGGAATGCCATTGTGTATAATCTGTAAGCTGCATCATCTTCTTCCACCTTGCTCTTGCTTACAGAAAATGCCGTAAATACTATATAGATAACTTGCGCTTTCACTTTTTCTCATTGTTAATCTCTATAATATTATTAAAGAATACATTTTTTAAAATAAACTTTGTTTTGTAAGTTATTACATGAAATGTCATTACAAATAACAAATAATAATTGAAATAGGAAAAAATATAATAGTCTTTTAAAATTATTGATTAGAATATGGAAAGTATATATTTTGTATTAAAAAAGTTATTTATTATTTCATTTCTTAATTATTTTTAATACTATATATTTTAATAATAATTATTTTAAAATAATAATCAATTCATATATATTCAAATAAAAAAAATTATTTAAAATCTTGCTATATTTTTCATTATAATTTATTGTATTTTATTTGAATATATATCAAATCAAAAGTTGAAAAATATTTTACTAATTTTATAAAAAATTAGACACAAAAAACTATATTTTTTAAGAGTTCGTAGACTAACCACAAAAACTAGAGTTATTTAACGGTGCATATTAGAGTTATGTTTTTAAGATTATAAGTTTTTGCGGGTTAGTCCGAATAATATTTCAATTCACTGCAAAACGGGTTAAATAGATAAATTATTACAAATTAACAGATTTATTTATAATCAATAATCATTAGTTAGTTTTATTGTAAAATTCAGATAAAAGCAAATTTCTAAAATTTCAAAATAATTTATTTTTAAAAAATTACTCCACGCTATAATTAGCGCGGATTAAATCCCAATATGTATTGAAATTCTCTGCAGTCTGTTGCCATGAGAGATAGAGGCAGCAAATCTAATGAGTTGAAATTTGAGTAAAGGTCGATGATCTTATCAAACCGGTGAAATGTACATGGTCTAGGAGGTTAAAGAGGATGATAAGTTTGGTTTAATTTTCCAGGTATGAACATACATAAAACTATACTCCGATGCATTGGGCCTTTGATAGCTCCGATGATCGGCATTGTTTATTGTTATTTTTCATATTTTGTGTTAAAGTCAATATCTTTTGAAAACTGGGAGTCTGGGACCCATTCAAATTATTTAGTCAACTCCTTCTATATTATATTTACTGCCGAGACCATTCTTATAAGGCATGTGAAACAAATGTTTTTTTTTGTTGTCAAAGTTGTTAAATTTCTTTGCCTTCTAATTCTTGATTATTGTTCTTTTGGTATTCTTGATTATGTCATAATTTTAGATCATATAACATAACCTGGTTGTAAATAAGACCATGTTGTAATAAAGTTTTTGAGAACTCAAGAACATCAAAAGATCTTGGGCTTCATCGACCAAGAAAAACTAAAGTAGCAAGAATGTTCCAAACAACATCGCAGAACTAAGACCAAGCAGAACAAAAAAAACTCCAAGTGCCTAATAATAAATAACTCAAGAACATTTACATAACGTCAGCCCCGGCTCAGTAGCAAGGGCGAGGGGTGCGACGGCCCCAAGGCCCCGACCCGTGTCCTAATAATTAAGGGTCCGTTTTTTTTTTGATATATATTTTTACTAAAAAAATAAATAATAATAAATATTAGAGTGATAAGGGTTCATAAATATTTTATAAGTATTTTTTTAATAAATTTTTTTACAAAAACATTACACAAACAAATAGTAAAAAAACTTAATAAATAAATTTAAAAGGTCCAAAAAGTTTTTTTTGCCCTAGGACCCCGAATAACGTTGAGCCGGGGCTGCATAACGTCATCGAATGAGAATGGTGTTTTTGCAGCCGAAACTTCTGCTTTCTCCTTTGCCAGCTGAGCTTTGAGATTTGAGCACTTCTGTTTCAAATCTTTTAATTCTTCCTCAATTTCTTGCATCCGAATCTCACCAGCCTCCTCTTTCTCCTTATTTTCTGACATCTCATCGAGTCTCTTCACCAACCAATCCAACTTAAATCCAGCGTCAGTCATGGATCTCAATGCAGCATATGCCACAACCAGATCAGCCTTGTGGAGCTCATGAGGCGACTGGCGCAAAGTCTCAATCAGACCGAGTAGCAAACTCATGTAACCTGTCCTAAGATTTGGGTTTTTCGAACGGAATTCAGATGCAATCTCAGGGTGTCTTTCAAACATATGGCACACAAATTCCACCTGAGAGTGAAAAACAAAAGTATAAAGTAGAGTCCATAACCATAGACCAGTTTTAGGAGGCAACACATATATACATTATTAATTTCTAACCTGTGAAGAGAGAATTTGAAAGCCGTTAACATCCATGGTTTCCAATTCCATTATTGTTGAAGTTTCCTTTAATTTGCCAATGACTTCATAAACCTCTACCTCGGCAACAATTTTGAGCTCTCCGTTGACAAGAAACCCGCTGTCTTTGGGAAGAATGTCATTCATGCAAAGCATGATTTGACCATTCCTGAGGGAAGAGTGCTCATCGAACCACGCTTGTGCTTCATATCAAATCACAAAACAGAATTTAAATAATCAGTACATGAACTATATATGCCTTATGTGCATACAGCTTTGCACAAAGCTTTAAAACTAATCTTAAACTACGCAAAACGAGCCTTACACGACATTTTGAAACATCCTACGTCCGAATTATAAGAAGTGAAGGTCAGATTGATTAATGATTATGTTGTGTTCATAGTACTGCCACTGAAAATAATTTGGAGACAGGAGCTCTTGCAAAGCGTGCAGAGAGAAGAAAATAATCACCATTATATTTGGAATCTTTGACGGAATTTTGATTTACTATACTTAGGAAATATTGGGCGTGGCTTCTCCATCCAAAAGGCAATAATGATTCATCTTTCGCGACTTCCAAATACATACCCAAGTAAGTACCGTACTGGCGAGAGGCACAAAGACGCCTGCAGGAAACACAAAGAAAAGAATCAGCAACACTTAGTGTGGAGGATATTATTACCTAAAACTATATATATACATGGACGAAAACACTTGAAAGCCTACTTACCATTTGCATCCACCGACTAGGAATTCATCAGAATAAATGTCCTTGTGCAATCTCAAAGATGAGAAATTCTTAATCACCCAAGTGATCTTCTTTTTAAATTGCTTCTCCATGATCTTGGTGAAGATTCCTCAAAATTGATATTTAAGATTCCAATGTGGAATTGAAGCCTTTTACAAGTTCTAATGCCACTCTCTATTTAGTAAATGCTAAACGTTTAAATTGACCACGAGGAATGCGAACCGCCTTGGTCTCCTTTGTTACTTGATTGATACTCTACCGTAATTATTACGACATTAATAAATGGTAAGACTAAGAGTCTACATTTTCGAGAAACTCTCTATTGGCCTTGACTCTTTGAATGTCGCTTGAAACCAAGTCAGCGAACTCCTATTTAAGTACCTAAGAACTCAAATACATCAAACATGAGAGGATCTTAACGTACCTACAAATTATAATTGTCTTTTTTTTTTGTTTTTTACATGTAGATTGCATACATAAAGAGACATTAACCTCCGGTTTTAATACTCCATCTGTTTCACAAAAAGTGTCATTTTGACACATTTCACACATATTAAGAAAATTATTAAAAATTATATATATATTACCCCTAATTAATACACTAAACATTTTTCTCTCTCTCCATTTAATACATTAAAATAACAAGGTTAAAATTAGAATTTTATTCAAAATTCTGTATTGAAAATGTAAAACGATACTCTTTATGACACAAAAATAAAACCTTAAAACGACATTCTTTATGAAACGGAAAGAATAGTATCTTGGGATGTAAAACAGGAGAGTTTAGAGGCTATAAGCACGTCAATAAGGTTTGATTGATTGATCTGTCTTTGTAATAATCAAACCTTGCGTCTTAATTCTTTGGACCATTGGACCTATAATTTGAACCTATTTATTGTATATACAAACGTCAAATATGAATACTCAATGTGGACCAAATTAGAAATGGATTTTATATGAACATCCAAGGAACAAAGAAACAATAGAAGTTAAATGATGAGAAACTGTTGCAAAGAGAGGATGAAAGACCAAAAAAATCTACACAAGCAAAAGGGTGGTTAAATTTACTTCTTCTTGTCTATGAGTTTATCCCAAGTACACGTCGTGATCGGTTCTTGTTCGGTATATATAGTCTATTCTTTGGAAGAGCACCAACGATCAAGTTATCACCAAAGAAAGTGCGGGAGGGTTTCATTTCTGCATTCCTAATAAGAAGCTTGTTGAGTAATCAATGGTTATTGATCTTGTTTGTTTGTTTTTGCAGCTTGCAAAATGTAATGGGACGTTTCATGTCGCTGAAATCATGTCCCAGAGAGGTACTAAGAAGTTTTTAGTCATGCCATGCCTTGTACAAGAGAACTAGTAATAATTCAGTTAACCATTTATGTTACTGGGCTGCAACAAATACAAGATCTGTATGACGGTCATGCTCCATTGTTCAAGCAAGAGACACAAACTTTACCAGAGATGGATTTCTGACCTGGGAATTGTACTTTACCAGAGATGAATTACTAAAACAACTTAGCAGATCAACATTGATTGATTGCTTCTAAACGAAAGGCGTTTTACTTTGCAGTTCCCTCGGGAAATAAATCTCTATGTTCAGTGGCGTGCTCCATGTCTTTGATTGTTCCCCTCCATATTGGTGGCTTCTGTTCCGCCAGTTTTCAATTACTGCGATTACATCTAACAAAGTTAGTTTCATCTGTATCAGTATTGATTTGCTCTAAATTATGTGATGGTGTATTCTGCTTAAGAAGAGACTATAGATAGGCTTTTTAAGCTAACCAAAGGATTATGTTGCTCGAATTCCAAGAAACATTGACACTGTGGTTATATTATTCTTAACTTTCTATCAGGGTTACCGATTCCAAAAAAAGCTTCTTCAACAGGTAAAATCATAGCTCTGCATAACCATAAACACATCTATACAATTGCCAGTTCACAAAACAAAATATGTGGTCTCTATTATATCATGAGCTATAATTTATAATAAAGAAAATGGTTACTTGCATCATTCAAGGACACTCTTATACAAGTTTTGGCACGCAAAAAGCCTAATATCTTAATTTGCATCATTCAAGCACATGCCTAATACACACCTTGTTAGTTGTTATTGCCCTGAAAGTGATCTTACAAGTTCTATGTATCTCTTCTTGTAATGATGCAGAGAGAAACAAAGCTCTCTTATTGAATAAGTTACCTTATTGGTAGAAGAAAACTTGCCGTGTCATACAAATTGTTATGTTTTTTTTCTCTAATATATATTTTAGTTTAACCAATCAGACAACAATAAACAAAGGAAAAATACGCAACCATATGGGATGAGAACATTTATGTTAATTAATGACTAAATTAAGAAAGTTATACATTTTGTACGAATCAAATATATCAAACATTTAATGTAAGTTTTTTAAAAAAGTAGTTAATGTTACTACCATGGAAGAAGACTTACTTTCTAAAACCAAAGGATGACGTTGTCGTTTGGTTGATAGCTTACATAATCTGTAAACTGATACCAATCATCTACACTGATGTCGTCCTCTTGTGACACATGTAGTCCATGTCAAGCTTCAAGAGACTGAAGAATATATCAGCTCTAGCTCCTTCTTCAATCATGTCTTCAACACCAAAAGAAAACTCCAAGCATTGGTCCCTGATCTGGTGATAATAGCGCTCATTCACCGTCAAATGGATGTAATCATCTCTGTTTGCAGTTGTAACTTGTTTGTTATCACCATTGTAACACATGTCTGAGAAAGTAAGCCCATATCCCTCAAATACGATGCTATTATCTTCAGAAATGCTCTTCAATTAATCATGTTTCCGTGCAATTTAGGTGCAAAGAACATACTCTATCAGCATGATTCATATGAGGAAGAATACGAACAAATTAAGTTAAAAAATCGCGTATCATACGGGTCTAATATAGTCTTATAAACTTTAGTGCTATGAGGGTTTTATTTTAAAATATTATATATTGTATTCAATAAAATATAATATAGATGCAAATTAGATTTATCGAACATTTGAAAAAATATAACCACTGTTCCGGTGATGGATAATTCCGAAGATTTTGGTTTTTGCCCGTGATTGCTTCTTAAATAATATTATAGAGATATGTTAGTACTATTTTTCATGTTTCCATACTATTCTATGAAGTATATGCGATCAATAGATTTGTTTGGGTTTAAAATTGAAGTTGTAGTTTCTGTGACTTTCATCAAATAGAATTGTATGGGTATTGTTTAATCACTGGTGGCATTAGCATATGTACATTTCTTCTAACAACAAAGTTTTTTTTAGCATCGCCGGTGCTCCAATATATCATTATTTTTATCAATTCTATATTATTTTGCAATTTCGCAGATACTCTTCTCGCACATTTTCTTTCCGTCTCGGATGCTCCACTTTATCTTTATTTTGCTACATGTCACGACCAAACAACGGTGGCTCAAAACTGAAATTGTTAACCAGTTTGTGAACTAGAGATGATAAATTTCTTAGATTAGGTTTCTAGAACCGAAAATAACCAACAGACTGGTTTATTAGGGAAATCAATATTAACCGAAATTTAAACTAAACCAAAAAACTTTATCCCATCACAGTTTTCGATTCGAGTCTCCTCTATAGCATCGCCTTCTATTTTCCGGTTATGAGCCAAAGTGAGGTTTTCTCAATTCAATTTCAGGCACAAACACATCACAGCTTCTGTCTCAATTAGAATCAATGAATCAGAAGCAAGATTCCAGGTTCTCAACGTGTTGAAAAGGACCAAAATCCGACGTCATAGGTTTGTTTTAAACTTGGAGGATTAATGGTTGATTAATCAGCTATATTGATTTCGTTTTCTATATTTTTCTAGTCTCTACTGCACATTTGGCATGCTGATTAAAAAAATGTCAAACTTTTTAAACATCGCTCATGTGTTTCTGACATTGGAAAAGGTTTTTTAATTAAATAAATTGTTTTTTACCTCTTTTTATTATTTATTTAATTGTAAAAGGTTTTTAACAAATATAAAAAAATATGATCGATTTATTTGACACATATTGTGATCACGTTAATTACTAAGTTTGAAACAACAAATTTTATACTATAATACAAAAAATGTATACGTGAGTTAGATTAGGTCAATTATAAGATTTTATCACTTCGAAATATTATAAGGAAGCTTGGAGGTCACCCAATAAATTTTCACCCCTAACTAGATTTCAACTTTTTCACTACTATTAAATTATTTGACATAATTTCAATGTCGACATAACCTAATCACTTCAATTAAAACAATGTTAGATTACCAGAATTATTTGACATAACCTCAAGATATAATCACTTTGAATTAAAAAGAAAAAGTATATATACGTGTATATATCTAATATCTTATATTATATAAAGTTGGATCCCTCGATGTGAGTGTGACACGTAGCATAATTTTCAATCACGAAATTATGACATTTGTCATGATTGTTAATTTAGATCTTGACATGTGTCAATTTAATTAAAAAAATAAAAATGAATTAAAATAAATATTCAAAAAGGTTAAACTAAAAAAAGACAATCTTAGTAAAAATAAATTAAACTAAATATTAAAAAAGTGTAAACTAAAAAATGTAATCTTACAAAAAAAACAAGTATAAGTAAGGAAAACTTATAATAAAGGAAAGTGACAAAAGAAAACTTAAAAGTTTATAATTTACAACCACGATCGATTCATAATCTTAAAAAGTAAATGAAAAAAACAGTTATGTTTAGATTAATAAAAATCAAACAAAAATTATAAATAAAAACAAAGTTTAAAAAAAAAATATTTTTTAGTTTAGAATAAAGAAATTAAATAATATATTACAATCATAAAAAGCTAAAGTTTTTAAAAAGAAAAGAACAAATAGTAATTCTTAAAAAAAACCACAAACTCTAAATGGAATACAATTCTAAAAAGAAAAGGAATTCTCATTGCCCACCTCTAGATAACCAAATTGATAGGTTCTAAATTTCACATTCATAATTCTAAGGTAAAATTACTAAAATATATATATCGTATTATATAAAATTGGATCTCTCAATGTGAGTGTGACACATATGATAATTCTCACTCACGAGATCGTGACATTTGTCACGGTTAATTTAGATTTTGACATGTGTCATTTTAATTTTAAAAAAATAAATGAATTAAAGTAAATATTAAAATAATTACCTTTAATTTATAATTTATCCTAAGGCAAGATTAATATAGTAAGGAAAAAATATTTCTTAGTTTTCCAATCATAAAAGAAAAAGAATTTTAATTTTTCACATTTATGTAAACCACAATTTGGTAGTATAACAATTACACCCAAAAGCAATAAAAGTCTAATAATAGTATCCAAAGCTATTTACGGCATCTTTTCACCAAATTTTTATTTCAATATATATATTTATTTCATCGTAAACTTTGTTTCTAAATTTATGTATAAAATATTTTCACGGGTGATCTAATTTTTTTTTCCATAATTTTATCGTCTTTAATTTTTTCACGGGTTATAAAATATTAAATTACAAACCCGCATATATGCAGTTACTTATCTAATCTTACAATAAAACAAAAACAATTACTCTTTATTTTCCCGGGAAAATAAATCTATAAATAAGTCCTAGCAAACCCTAATACACCACAATCTTAAATTACTCTTTCTCGATGAGAAACTTAGAGGGAGAAGCAGACAATGGGAAAAGAGTTCAAGAAAGCAAGCCCGAAAACACAGTGTTAGTCCTGAAGATCTATAAAGGATTCACAATCGATGAAAGAGATGTTACGAAACCTTACGAGGGTCCTGAGTACTTTAGAATTATTGCATGGACAGACGAAGAAGATCAATACGGAACACAAGGGATGAGGTCTTACAATGGTTTCCATTGGTTCAATAATCAAATACTTGTGATTCCTTTAGATTCTCCTGCAGATCGGTATCTTTACATTGAATTGGTAAGAGGAGCTTCTTGGAAAGATCCCGGAACATGTAACGGTACTGTTGTGATGGGTCGGGCGAAGATTCCATTGCCTCCTCGGACCAGCTCTTGCGAGTTCACTTCTAAGGTCGACCTCGTCGGTTTGAACAGTGATCGATGTGTAGTGTTCAAGGGATACCTAGAAATTTCTATGAAACTTCATAGATATGTGATATCATCGTGAATGTTATCTAATTAGTTGTGTTTCAACTTTTAATGGTTTTCTTGTGTAATATTTTACTAATTTTGGTCTTAATTATTAAGAGTTCTTTATAAGTTATGTTTGATTGACGACCCTTGATTTTATAGTATGTGTTGTCTTCTATCCCAACTGTTCATTATATGTATAAGTATAGGGATGGTTTTGAATCCCAATGCAGCATATAAATCAGATTTGGGGAGGACGCAGAGTCTCAATCAGACTTGAGTAGAAACATTAAACGTTTAAATTTTAGCACGAGGAATGCGAATAGCCTTGGTCTCCTTTGTTACTACTCTGCCATAATTACGAAATTAATAAATGCTAAGAGTCTACGTTACTCTATTGACTCTTTGAATGTCACTCTTTGTTCATACTCAGAGAAAGAGAGATTACTCTAATTAATAATATGTCATCCAGATTCATATCCTTTAAATCCATGTGCAAAATGTGACAACTTACGAAATAGGAGACCGAAACCAAGTCAGTGAGAGGATCTTGACGTACCTACAAATTATCATTGTCTTTTTTTCTCTTTTATGTAGTTTGCAGACATTAACCAGTTTTAATGGTATCTTGTTGGGATGTAAAACAGGGGAGTTTAGAATACGTCAATGAGGGTATAATTGATTGATCTGTCTTTATTATAATCAAATGTTGACTCTCCTTTGCGTCTTGATTCTGTGAATATATACAGAGATGTTCATAACATCCAGTCCATTGGACCTATTTATTGTGTATACAAACATCAAATATAGAATACTCAATGTGGGTCAAATTAGAAATCGATTTTAAATCGGTCATTTTAATGCTATTCAGTTAGGCAAAAAACACCGGATTGGTTTAGGTAACAAGGTTAATTACAACGAACAAGGAAACTAAGAAACAACACAAGTAAAATGAAATTCGATTGCAAAGAGGATGAAAGAGACTCTACAGCTGCAATCAAATGTGTGTCATGGCAAAACTTAAACAGACTAAAAAAGTGTACCAAAGCAAAAGGGTGGTTTATCATACAGAACTCAAGATGACACTCCTCGTGACACAAGTAAAGGAAGAAAAATAAAAACCCGATTTTATAAACCTTTATCCAGTTTTGAACAGTGAACAAGTGAAGCTAAGGTGGGTTTTATTCTCCAGGCACAGGGACTCCTTGCTTCAGCTTCTCACGCTTGAGCTTCTTTTTGGAAACCGGCTTCTTCTTCTTTGGAGGTAGGTTCTTCTGAGCATACACGTAGAGCACATAGTTGGCGATTAGGAACACAACAAGCGGACCTCCGACAACAAGCAGCACGATTAGTCCCGGGTTCCATCCCTTGGCCACCTGTGGAAAATGTCACAGACCAATGAATCATACCAAACTCAGAAACAAGGATCTAGGACAAGGGAAATCATACCAAACGAAAACGAACAAAATCACCAAGCGAAATGTGCATGCAACAGGAATGAGATCGTTTGTAAACCATGTGCAAGGGAGCGATCAAATAGAAACCATTACACTATCAACAAATATGAGAAGAGATTGGGTTTCCCATTAGGTTAAATATCATTCTCCAACGATTTTCAGAGTTCAGAATCGAATATGTGCTAATATAAGCCCACACAATAGTACAAGAGACCTCAAGATAGAACAAGCCAGACAAGCAATTGATACACATTGTCTGTGATATATAACCTCAAAAAGCAAAACAAAATGAGCTTTTTCATTCAAATCTCAATAAAAGAGTTTTTTCTCAACAAATTTATAATCACAAGAATTGTTTTTTTTTTCCAAACAATTGTCCTGGAATGCATGCAACCCCCACAGGCTGAATCAGATCGCAATTTTTTTTTTGTTCTTCTCAAAATTAGAATACATCACATGGTTTCCTTAGATCATTAACAAGACAGTCCAAATTCCAAAGAAAAACAAAAAAAAAGACATCACTAAGAAATCTAATTGCACATTCCGAGATCGCACAAGAGGAACCGTTAAATTCTACAGACGCTGCAAGTATATAATGGCGATTGACGGTACCTTTCCGGCAAAATCTTCGCCGTCCATGAATACGATCCAAAAACTGTGAGATCAGCTCCAGCAACGTACGAATAAGAATGATTTCTCAAGGAAACGAAGATCTGTTTCTGAACACAAGATGATTAAGACATAAACACACGCATATATATTATAATTACACGTGTTTTATAGCCACTATCTAACCACTTCCAATCATCTGAAAACTCCTAATTGGACCCCTTACTTTTTAGGTGTTTCCAAATTTAACCCGTATCTTTTGTTATGTAACATTAGGGCCCTAATAAATCTAAGTAAACCAATCCGGTTTTAGTCCGGTTTCAGTTTTTGAATATTTATACTAAATAATACTCAGAAACTTATGTTCGTATGGATCAGTTTAAAATGGTTTCGGTTTCAAAATTAAATGAAGTTTCGCATGGGAGTTTTGGTTTTACAATTAGTTATTTTGACTTGGTTTTTGACATTGTTTTTTTTTTGGTGTTAAAAAGGATGTTTTTCATCTCATTGTCGGAAACCCAAACAATATAAATAATCTCTTCCAACGTCTCTCGAATTCAGGGCGAACGGATACATATCCAAACCTTTTTATAACTGGTCAAACGCAACGTTGGTCAAGTTTCTGACATTGTTGAGTTGATATTAGATTAAATTCCGGCTAATCACTTGAATGGTTCAATGGTTTTTTTTTTTTTGGGCAAACAATTCAATGGCTTCTTAACAAACCAATTTCGTCTTCATATCTTACATACATGAGAAAAAAATGAATGAAATATTACAACATAAATCAAATTCTAATCAAATCATCTAACCACAACATAATGCATTCGTTTCTTTGATTCTATCTTTCGATCTATACCAAATGGTCATCGTCCCCTCGAATCATTACGTTATGTTCTGGCACCGACCACGAAGACGATTGGCTAGAATTCAACGCCGCGGTATTGCAATCAGAGAGAGTATCTTGCAAACTCAGCAGCAAATGCGAAGTGCTAAAACTCATGGTTGGTCTAGATTTAGGCACGACCGGTACATCAGCCTCCCCAATCAGCATTTGCACCACTGACCTCATAGTGGGCCGAGCCGCCGGGTCCGGGTGAGAACAAGCCAGGCCCACCACCATTACCCGCCACATCTCTCCTTCATCAAACTTACCTTCAAGCCTTAAATCAGCCGCAGCCGAAACTCTCCCTTCTTTATACAAACCCCACACCCATTCTACTAAATTCGGATTTGCCCCAACATTTTGTCTCTGCACATTTAAGTCCTTCTCGATCGGTCTTCTTCCGGTAGCCACTTCCAGAACCACCGCTCCGTAGCTGAAAACGTCCGTCTTCTCCGTGGCACGTCCCGTCAGAAGATACTCCGGCGCTAAATACCCCATTGTACCGGCGGCTACAGTCGCTTCCGGCGATTTATCGTGTTCGATTTGTCTAGCCAATCCGAAATCTCCGAGCTTGGCGTTAAAATTCTCGTCTAGCATTATATTGCTGCTTTTGACGTCTCTGTGTATCACTTGATTCTCGCACTCTCTGTGTAGATAAGCAAGAGCAGATGCAACTCCGAGCAAGATCTTTTTCCGGTGATCCCACGGCAACGGAAATCGTGACTCGAACAAAGCTTTATCGAGCGAACCATTTGGCATTAGATCATAGACTAACAGAATCTCGCCTCTCTCGTGGCACCATCCTTGTAATCTGACGAGGTTTCTGTGTCTGAGGCTTCCGATTATGGATAATTCCGACAAGAATTCGTTCTTCTTGTCCTGTGAGCTGTGGATACATCGTTTGACGGCGACGATGTCTCCGGTTTCTGGTAATACGCCTCTGTACACAATCCCGAAGGCGCCGTGTCCGATGATTCGATTCTCGTTGAAGCTCTTCGTGCCGGCTTTGAGTTCCTTGTAGCTGAATTCTTTGGGGGCTTTGATGATCTCCGATGCGAAAGAATCAGATCTCTCGACGCGTTTGAACTTTCTCGAGTAAATCCAGAATAAACCGCCGGCGAAAAGTGCTAAGAAGAAAGCTCCAGCGGTTACTACTCCGGCGATTGCTCCTGGATTCTCTTTGCAGAGGTGGTTGTGGCAAGACGACGACGACGAAGAAGGTAAAGTTTTCGATTGGGAACTGATCGGAATCGCGGAAGAAGAGGGTTGCGACGCTAGCGGCGGCGGAGAGTTCACCGAATTAGCTTTCGGATTCACCAAACTGGCAGTCGGAGGAGAGGGTCCGGATCCGGGACCCGACCCGAATGAGGAGCTGAAGCTCCACCACTCGATGCTGTGGATCTCTGTGCTTCCCTGAGTGGACCCGGAGAATCCGACGAACATGAAATCGTTCACATAGCGTTCTAGATCGAGAGGGAAAGACAGAATCGGAGATTTGGGTTTCAGATTCGAGTAAGAGACAGATACGTTGAAAACCCGACTCGACCCGTCGTACTCGATCCACGAATTGACGGTGTTTCCGCTCTTGAGATCGATGCCTACGGTTCCGAGATCGCCGGAAGCAGACGAAACGACGCCGTTCACGTCGAATCCGACATGGTTGCTGTTAATGTCTTTGAAATCAACATCCATCAAAGTATCAAACTCGACCGCGACGAATTTCGAACCCGACGACCCGGCGGGGCCGGCGAGACCCAGCGAGCCTCCGGCGGCGCCGATAGAATTTCCGTCCGGCGAGATAACGAATGCGAGACCACCGCCGATTGAAGAGGGATTAATATTAGTGATGGAGAAGGAGAAGAAGGTGGAGAAGCTCGCCGGAGAGTGAGTTCCGGGTTGTCGGAATCTGACGGGATTAGAGTATAAGACTTTTCCGGCAGCGGAGTTAGGAACGGAGAGGTCACGCGTGAGGCTAACGATTCCATTGCTCAGACGAGCGCCACCAAGAAGCTTCAAGTTGCTGATGGCGAGCGTAGAGAAATCGAACTCCGTCGTAGCTCCATTGAAATAACAGAAGAAGCAGAGAAAGATCGAAATAAAGAAGAGATATGGAGGTAACGACATTATCTGCTGGAAAAAAAAGTTTCAGAGAAGAGCCATTGGAGAAAGAAGAAAGAAAGATTAATTCAGAGACTGAGATAGATAGATAGAGAGAGAGATTGATGAAAGTCACGGGTCGTGTATTGGGGCAATACTTTGCTTGGTTGGAGTAAAGTAAAGGAGAGGAAGAGACAAAGGAATAAAATGGGAAGAAGAGAATCCAAAGAGACAACGAATGAAGCAGACAAGTGGATTGACATATAACGCCACGTGGGTTTTCCCAACGGCTATATCCTTTTGTCTTCTTTTTCACGTCTAACAAATAACTACAGGTAACGGTCGTAGCACTTACTTTTGTTGTCGTGGTCGTTGATCGAAGCTTAAGAGGAATTTCAATTGCCGGATTTTTTTGCTAAAGTTTTTCTTTTGGTTTACATATCATTAGTTAGGTGGTGGGGATAAAAACCGACATCAATCAAACAAAACTGAAATTTCTAGACCTAAACCGTACCAAACTTTATTTTAAGCTGAACGATAACAATATTTTGACATGTTGTATTGAATTTTTTTATCTGTAAACAAAAAAAAAAGTTAAAATTTAATTCAAATCCGAACCAAAACCGAATCAAACCGAGAAAAAGAAGTTGGTTATAGTTTTTAGACATACTTTTCACAAATTCGAAATACTAAAACCAAAAGAAAGTCGAACCGAGCCAAAAATAAAATGGGATAATTGGCAAAATACACTATTTAAGTTTTTGAATTAGTAAAATACACTGTTTTTTATTTGTTTTGAAAACTACACTTCTGGTTTATGTAAAAAGACTTTTTTGACCAAAGTTAATTAGAAATAACATATTTTAATTAATGAAAATAAAAATTCGAAATAATTAATATTATGATTATTTTTTATTTGAGATAAAGATATCTAATTACTTAATATTTTTAAATTTATAATTGGATAAATCTTTAAAATATTTTTAACTTTATTTCTACAAAAAAACACTTTTATTAGTCTTATATAAACATGTTATTACTTAAACAATTTCATCAACAATTGAGTTTTCTAAAAAAAACAGAGGAACGGAGATCCTTCGACTTGTGATACTCTCTTTCAGTTTTCTAAAAAAAACAGAGCAACGGTACTCTCTCTGGTCTTTCTCTCTATTTTTAATGTATATATATATATATTGATCTGTACGTAAATGACTTTGCTTTAATTTCTTTTTTGAAAAGTAACTGTTTCGTTGCTTCACTGCTAAGAGTTTATCTATGTAGCATCAACAACATATAAATAAGTAACGTAGTCAAGCCAAGTTAATAAACAAACAAGCTTGAAAATAGTCGATTTGAAATAGACAAAATAATTGAATAAATGCTAGGTCTTATCGTGATACAAGAGCTTAACAAAAACAATTTGACCACCCGAAGCTAAAAGGCCGTAATTTGATCGTTTGATTGATAATGGGCTTTAAAGTGGGCCTGAATTGGTCTATGACGTCAGCAGACGTGGTCTATGCGTATCTTGAATCTCTGGAAACCCGAGATCGAATTATCAACCCGACCCATCGGATCAAGTATCTCCAACCGTCAAACGCTGTCTCACGAGATCTCAACCGTTGGCTGCAATGACTTTTAAGCGCTGTAAGAGTCAAAGCTTTGATACAAAGAGAGAGAGAGAGAAGCAGTTGTATCATAATAACCCTTTGATTCGGTAGCCATTGGAGACCTCAGAAGATAAGTTTGATTCTTTTTTATCTCGACGAGACTTTAGTGATTGACATCGAAGAAGAAAGGAAGAGAATTGGGGAGATTTTCTGGGTTTCGATTTGGGTGAGAGACGAGGAGGTAACAGAAAAACCCTAGGGTCGTGGAATCGTTGATCAGATGCTATTGGGTCGACGATTAGAGAAGAAGAAGAGCAAAGCATCATGATGAACACTTCTAATGGAATGATATCGGCGCCATCTTCATCGTCTTCACCGGCGGCGAATCCTCAGTCGCCGGGGATTAAGACTTATTTCAAGACCCCGGAAGGGAAGTACAAGCTCCACTACGAGAAGACGCATTCCTCTGGTCTCCTTCACTACGCACATGGCAAAACAGTTACTCAGGTGAAGATTTTTTCTTATGGGAATTTGGTATCGTTCGTTTATCCGATTGGAATGCGTTTGGGTTGTGATAATTCCAATCGGAAACTTGAGAGAGAATTAGCATCGGTTTCACTAGCATTGCTTTCCTCGCAAATGGGAATTTCCTTTTTGCGTATCTATGAATTGGTTTCCGATGATGGAAATTTGGGAAAATTTTCGTTGTCAGGTAACTCTAGCTCAGCTAAAGGAGAGAGCTGCTCCTTCGACCCCAACTGGTACTTCATCGGGTTACAGTGCTAGTAGCGGATTCCGTTCAGCAACAGCAAGATTGTTAGGCACTGGAAATGGAAATCGCTCGCTTAATTTTGTTGGAGGTAATGGAGGGGGCAAAAGTGTGAGTACAAGTTCAAGAATTAGTGGCTCTTTCGTTGCTTCAAATTCTAGCACGTCGATGACAAATACAAATTTCGATGGGAAAGGAACTTACTTGGTCTTTAATGTGGGTGATGCTATTTTTATCTGTGACTTGAACTCGCAAGATAAGGTAATTACTGCTCTTCTTTGTTTTCCTTTTAAAGATTTTGCTGTAATGGTTTTTTGGGTGTAATGGTTTTGGGAACTTCTTTGATGTAGGATCCAGTAAAGTCTATCCATTTCAGTAATTCAAACCCTATGTGCCATGCTTTTGATCCGGATGCTAAGGATGGACATGATTTACTTATTGGGCTGAATTCTGGGGATGGTAAGTAGATTTTGAGCTTGCCTTTTTTAACCTCTGATCTAGATGCCTTGTCTCGTGGATTTATTGTTATGGTGTGTTATTGTAGTGTACACTGTATCACTGCGACAGCAGTTACAGGATGTCTCTAAGAAGCTAGTTGGAGCACTGCATTATAATAAGGACGGCTCTGTGAATAACAGGCAAGCGTTTTTCTTTTCTTTTTTTGCCAGTATTTGTTAGTGACATTTGAAGAATTGATTCCACTGGTTCACATTTGTTTTGTCTAAGGATCTGTATGTGTTCTTCGCTAGTACTTCTGCTAGTATTTTTGTCAATCAGACAAGTTTATATAGTTCATCTTGTCTCATTTTAATGTATGTATACTCTAGGCAGCTTTCAGTGACGTAGATTAGTCAAATTATAACAGAATAGGATGTAGTCTCAGGGGAGAAGGTTTTTTAGTCGGTTAAGTTGAAACATGAATCCAAAAGTCCTTTCTAACATGAAACTTAAATCTATTTTGGTGTCAAGTCCTCTCTAAGATTAAAATAAAGTTTGTTACTTTGTAACAGTCGTTGTACTAGTATCGCTTGGGTGCCGGGAGGTGATGGAGCATTTGTCGTTGCCCATGCCGATGGGAATTTGTATGTGTATGAGAAGGCAAGCTCAGATATCAGAGAACATTTTCTTGTATATGACTTTTTATTTACCTGATTTTGTCTGATTCCTGATCCTGATTAATATAACTTTGTAGAACAAAGATGGTGCCACTGACTCAACATTTTCTGCTATAAGAGATCCTACACAATTTTCAGTTGACAAAGCAAAATATAGCAAGGTACACGAGTTTACAACCATTTCAGTAGATCCTTAGATAGGTGCTAGAAGCACATGGTACACGCCTATTCTCTGCTAGTATCATCAGTTGGTAGTGGATGTACCCTTTGTTCATTCCTTTGAGCATTCATGCAGAGTAATCCTGTTGCTAGATGGCATATCTGTCAAGGTTCAATTAACAGCATTGCATTCTCAAATGATGGGGCACACTTGGCAACTGTTGGAAGAGATGGTAAGACGCCTCTATTCTTTCGTGTGGCTCTTCCTCTTTTGCTATGTGTTTCTTAATTAAGCACTAAGTTGTTACCATTTACAGGTTATCTTCGCATTTTTGACTTCTTAACACAAAAGCTAGTATGTGGAGGGAAAAGTTATTATGGTGCTCTGCTGTGCTGTTCTTGGAGGTGACTGGTTATAATTCCTTTGACACATTCTTTTTCTTTGGATTTACAAATTTTGCTTAAATAGATACCATTGTTGTGAGCTTATTAGCCCATAATGATATTTTCTATTGACAGTATGGATGGAAAGTACATTTTGACGGGTGGTGAAGATGATTTGGTTCAAGTGTGGAGTATGGAGGATCGGAAGGTCGTGGCATGGGGTGAGGGGCATAATTCGTGGGTAAGGTTCTTGAGTTTAGAACGGTGAATTCTTTTGTTTAATATAAACATCACATGAATTGTTGGAATGCTTGCTCTCAGGTAAGCGGAGTAGCGTTTGATTCCCATTGGTCGTCACCAAATTCGGATGGGTCTGGAGAGCATGTCATGTACCGTTTTGGATCAGTTGGTCTGGTATTTCTTCATGCCTGTACCCATTCTTCTGGTTCTTTGGATTTAGCGAGTAACTGAAATGTGCTTCATCTATGGGAGTCGGGCTTAGCTTCTCTATATTGCTTTGACCAGCTTTATCATTTGAACCGTGTTAATACTTGGAATGATTCTAGTGTAAGTATGACAAAGGGTGATCGAAAATTGAGGGGAAAATCTTAGTATTGATCTTTGTATTGTTTCTGTATAGGGATCGATCATGAAATGATCTAGCACTGTTCATGTAGGATTATCCAGATCATAGATAAAGATTCGTTGGTCTGCTAGGTAGAAATCTCTAGAAGTGAAATGTTTCATTGTATGAAGAACTAGATGTCTCTAGAAGTGAAAGATCATTTCCACAAATCTGCTACCTGAGTCTGAGATTGTAACTTAATTTACCATAGTTAACCATAGATTCCTACGATTTCAATCTCTTGATTCTCCTATATATATGATCTCCAAGTCTTTGGCCTCACACACTGTGCTGCTTTCCTCTCCTAAATCCCCAGGACACACAGTTACTTCTCTGGGACCTTGAAATGGACGAGATTGTGGTTCCACTTAGGCGAGCTCCAGGAGGATCTCCCACTTACAGCACGGGAAGCCAATCAGCTCACTGGGACAATGTCATACCAATGGGAACTCTTCAACCCGCTCCTTGCAAACGAGATGTTCCAAAGCTCTCGCCAGTCATAGCTCACCGTGTTCACACCGAACCCCTCTCTGGCTTGATGTTCACACAAGAATCAGTTGTAACGGCTTGCCGAGAAGGCCATATAAAGATCTGGACACGACCCAGTGTCTCAGAAACCCAATCCAACAGCTCAGAAGCAAATCCTACAAGTGCGCTCTTGAGCACCAGCTTCCCCAAAGACAACAAAGCCTCACTGAGCAGCAAGATCGTTGGTTCTAGTTTCAAGCAATGACAGAGTGTGCTGTCTGAAAATCAGGTGCTATATTTAGTCATGTTTATCCTTTAAAGGTGAAAAGGAAACTTTAAAGAAAAGCCCTGTGAATAAAAATATCTACTGGGTTTTGTTTTTTTTTATTTTAAAAGAAAGATCAAAATCTTAAATCTGACTGTATATTGGAGGCTGACAAGTTTGTGGGCATAGAGAAGAAGAAGAAGATTTGGTGAGACGAAAGAGAAATTTCTGATGTAATTATAAGAAGAAGAAGAAGAAGAAGAAAAAAGGTGTTATGGTTTTATAGGGTTTATGTCCACAAGACTCTCATCAGCCAATAATGGAACTTTGGTGCTTCAGAAGATGACACTCTTTTATTTTCATGCAGTTTGCAGACACTAAACGATTATTTATTTGGTTTCTCGGAAATAATAATGTTCCTGCATTTTTGTTTCTTGAGTGAGAAAATCCGAATTTTTATAAATTATTAATTTCTAAAGTCCTTACCAATTCATATTTCTTTTTAAATCCCCTCTATAATATTATATTTGCTTCATTGTTTAGCTAAAATGCTTAAAAACTATAATCATCTTTTATATATGTTTAGTTTATACTTCTCCTAGCTTCTTTTTTTTGTCGTCTGAAATTGTTTTTTTATTACAATTAGAAGAACTATTACAAAAACAAATTTTCAACTGATAATATATCCATTTCACAAGAATTCAGTAGACTGGATCCACACCGAACGACTCTCCTTGCATCACGTTGAAAAATTCCTTATAAGATTGTCTCCATTAATAACATGCATAAATCGCATTTTCTGAGAATTGAAACCCATACTTCCTGGTGTAGAAGCATTAACTAACCTTTAATCGACCACTGGACTAAAGGGCTTCCACTACTTCTCTTCAACAATTCGACTAAACTCTTTGAAATGGTATTATCATTAACCACATACGTTGGAAAGAAAGAACACACGACCGACAAGAGATAATTCGAGGGAAGACTCACTCACTCACCTACCAATTTTTGGTATATTCATTGCTTTGTCTCTTCCCTTTATCACTCCAATCTTGATCATTCTAATATTTTTTTTGTCGGAGTCTCACGTGTCAGTAACTATGTATAGACGCGTAAGGTGTTTGAAAACCTGATTCATCCACACATGTGTGGTTAAAAATGGGTTCGAAAAGGATCACTCAAGAATTAGTTTGTTAATACATCCTTAAGTGAAATATGACTCTTTTTTTCCTCTCAAGATTCAAGACAGCTGGAACAAAAAAAAAAAACAATTATTGTTATAAATATTCTTTCCGATAAGAAAATAGAATCGTATGATCCTCAAGTGTCGGTGGTTTGAACTCAACCCTAAACCATACTCTTTAATGAGTATGTCTACTTTCTAATAAATCGCTTGATATACTTATTAGGAAATACTATAAATGTTTTCATCCGGATTTGGTTTTGGATAGAAATTGTTTATGCATATTGAAAACCTATTTAATTAAACAAATGTGTAATATAAAAAATACTTGAGATAAATTAGTCTACTCTTTTTCTTTTTTGTAAAAAGTAACAATTTTAATTTTCCTAATTAGGTTTAGTTTTGTCTAACAAGAAAGTTCATCATGTTCAAGACTAGTATATTATATTCTACACCATTTCATTTTTTATTTCTTCTATTAGTAACAAAATCTCTCAATTTTTAATGACGTAATCTCTGAGTTACTAACTGATGATTATTTAATAACTATTGGTCCATTGGGATTTGTGAAACACTTTTTAACGTATCTTATCATTTTGATTGCACACATCGAAAGGCTTGACAACTAACCACGTGTCACGAATCGTGTTGATGTCATCATCATCTCTCTCTCTTCCTCGTCCCTTCACAGTTGGCACTTTATTACTTCTTCACTTGTGCTCTCTCTAAGATCACAGATCTCTTGCGCCTTCTCTTTCTCCACCTCGAGATTTCCGAAACCCAAATTAGCTCAGAAATTTCTTGACAAGGAGAAAAACCCATTTCATATTTGCTGAGAAGAGAGATCATACCCGAGTATGTAGGTAGACATCGAGATATTCGGATGGTTCGATCGGTTGGGTAAAACAAAACAAAAAATGGATCTGAAGTGGGTTGTGATGATGCTAAGACGTGCACCGAGAAGGGTCTGGTCAGGTTTGCAAAATTCAACAGTTCTCCTCGTGGGTGGAAACCATACCTCCTCCAGGTTTTGCACTCGCTAACTTCCTTCCTTCCTTCTTCCTCCCAAATTTGGCTTTTCTCTTGAAATCTTTCTACTTCCATCGAATCTCTCTTCTTCCAAGTAAAAGCACTGTTCCGAATCTTGTTTTAACTTTTGGGAATCTCGCCATGGGCGGCGTTGAGGTGTTGAAGCTGAAATCGATGCCTAGCTCTTTCCGGAGACGCGTGATCCTACGCGCCCTCGTGATCGTCTGCGCTTTCTCCGTCGTATCTGTTTTGCGGAATCTCGGCGGAGCTTACGAAGGAGAGAATCACCACCACCCGTGTAAGGTCGACGAATGCTCCGTGAATTTCGCGTTTCTGGGTCCGTTCCTCTTCTCAGGCAACGGGTTGTTGTCCAGTAGATTCCTGAAACCAGTTTGGAACTATCTCGCATCGGAGAAATGTAAGGAAAACATAAATTTAACTGCTGGAGTTGTCAGAGAGCTTAAAGGTATGAATCTGCTCAGTAACGATGCGAAAGCTCTCTGCATTGGCCGGAGATCGGTTTCAGCTGTTCTTGCAATGAACTCAGAAGGGATCTCTGATACTCGTTTGGCTTACTTGCCACCGGTTTTCGCTTTCAAGCACAGGAAGTTCACAAGTGGGCTACACTATGAAGATGCTTCCTTTGGTTTCGTCTTCTCTGTGGATCTTGACACAGTTTCTGTCCCTGCTTCGCTTGTGTATGAAATCGAGCGTATCCTTATACCCGGTGGAACCGGGGTTATGCTTGTGGGTACTGCTAGTGGGTCTGACTCAAACGGGTTGGTCAGATCGGTTTCGCCTGTTTCTTCACTGCTGAAGAATTCGAGTGTTGTTCATGTTGCTTCCTTGGGTGAACAGGTTTTGGTTGTATTCAGGAGAAATGGGAAAGATAGTTTCCCTTTGGATCAAAGCCATGACCTTCCGGCTGATTGCTCATCCGTCGTCAACAACAGACCATACATTGGATTATTGGAGCCTCTTCTCGAGGAAAAACGTTCTGATTTTGAGAGACGGATCCATTACTTGCCTGAGTTCATTGATCTCTCTTCCAGGAAGAGGCTTGTTCATGTTGATATCGGGGCAGCTGATCATCTAGAAGCGAGATCGAATTGGTTCTTCCCGTCATACCCAATCCCCAGGAAAGCTTTTAATAGCTATTTTGTGCATCACAACACATCTATCTTGACTTCTTATGTCAAAAGTCCCGGTGTAACCTTCATCTATCATCCAGGACTCGCAGCAACGGAAGCAGCAATAGCCGTTCCTGGAGATCAAGAAGAACCCTTTGTGGAAGATGATAGCTTTGATTTTCTAGCATGGTTCAAGGAAACAGCGAGCTTTGCTGACTTTGTGGTTCTGAAGATGAACACAAGCGACGCGGAGCTGAAGTTTCTCTCAGAGCTGATAAAGACAGGAGCGATCTGCTCAGTTGATGAACTGTTTCTTCACTGCACAGGGTACAGAGACTGCACCAGTATCATTAAGAGCCTCAGAAACAGTGGCGTATTTGTTCATCAATGGTGGGAAGACTAAGAGCTCAGCAAATGAAGCTTAAAACTAAAACTATGCTGTTTTATAAGTTATGTTGTGTTGTTGTTCTATGTTGCTACAATCTTTGCTCATGTATAGAGCAAAGCCGCAGAAGTTTGCTCCAGCGACTGGGCGCTTCTACGGTTCTACCTAAAATAAACAGTCGCCATTATGAACTTTGTGTATGTGCTTTTCAATGAAGTTGCTATGTCGTGTGTTTCTACTGGTTTTAAATTTTAATGCTCTGTTTATTCAACTAATTACAAGACCTTAACTCTTAATAGTACCACAGTAGCCTGACGAGATACTAAACACTTGGAAGGAAAAACTGGAATTAAAGTGTCATTAGGCATATGTAGTTAGTAACTTGAGTTCCAATGCCTGCATAGACACAAATAAGGCAAGAACATTGGAAGCTGACTCTGTACAGACAGGGGAAGAGCAAAGACTCAAAGCTCACTGGTTCGTGCCATTGGTGTTGACCGTTATCTCCAAAAGCCTATCCACTGGTTGTCTACAGATGGGACAGAGGTTTGTCTGAAACCTCAAAAGCTTTGCACAACCGCTACACATACACTACGAATCACCAAAAAACAGATGAAATTTAGCCATTAAATTCTCTCCAAGAACAGACGTAGGTCTATGCTCAATCAGATTCTCTACTGGGCATGACTACAAAATGTTCCTAGACTTGAGCTTTATATGCTTACCATGTGCCTGCAAGGGAGAAGAGTAGTGTCTCGTGGCTCTGTTAAGCAGATGACGCATTCTTTGCCTGTCTCGTTCCCATCTTCTCCACTACCATCAGCTGTATTACCAATTCCGTAAATCTCCTGAAGAACATACTTATTCCCATTCACCCACATGATCTGCTTCACGACTCTCGCCTTGTACTCGCCTTTGTCCCTCTCTAAAACCGCAAGAGTTATCTGACGGTTTGGTGTCTTAGAACCAGGATTATCTTCTGGTGATGCCTCTGCTTTCACTGCCACATGATACACATCTGAGTCGCTTGCCTCAACCAACTCTGTCTCTGATAAAGCTGAGAAGTCGATCCCTGTTCCACAAGGTTGCTTGAATTTACGTCCCAAACCTTCTGGAAAGCTAACTGTCGTGGACGGAAACAGATCCTCCTTTGTCGCCTTCAGGTTACACTCTTTGCCTTCTCTCGCGAAGAACATCACAGTGATACTGTTGATCAAACACGCAAAAACCATAAGAACTCTAGAGAAATAATGTGATCAGAGCCACCGGATCTGTAAAATCGTTTACCTTCCAGAAACATTGGCGTCAAAAGTGAAGGAGAGCAAAAACTTGCCAGGGTTTTCTTCATCAGGCTCAAATGTCAAGGTCTCCTTGTTCAAATTGATGTCATTCCTTACAGTCACCGCTTTCTGGTGCTCAACATAAGGAGGACCCGTAGCCCCATAGGGATCCTTAGCACCTTGATGGTGGTACGGTGACGGAAGCGGCGAATAATGGCCTTGGTACTGATAATACTGCAACGGAGGAGGATTAGGGTTTGGGTACGGCGGCGAAGGATGGTCTCGGCGATGATCGTGGCGGCTTCCACCGCTTATATTGCCCATGATTTCACTTGCCAAAAATGGAATAGCAAAATCGACACAAAGAAAGATGGAATCAAAGAGAATCGGTGGAAGATGATGATCGGGGAAAGCCAGAAACGGTCACAAGTTATTCTCTACTTGCCTTATTTTATTTATTTTTCTTTCTCGACTCTCTTTGTGCCTTGCTACAGTATTTTTATTTTATTTTTTGTGTGCGTGTCCAAACTTAAAATAGGTCACAATTAATTAACAACTTTTTTTTATTGTGTGTATGTGTGTCCAACACCTTAATCTCAAAAAATAAAAAACAGCTTTGAAAACTAGCTTTGCTATTTACTTACAAAAATCTAGTGTTTTTTACATGAGATTAGAGATAAGATGTCATGGATACGGGTGGAACTATTATCTGAGATCTGAGATTCAATACACGATCAGCTCTGATCTACTCTGAAAATTCAGATATTCGAGGGGGGCGAATTCGGATCCCGGATAATAAAATCTCGGATCCGTCAAAACCGAACCCGGATCCGGACAGTAAAATTATAAGGTATGGATATTCGGATCCGGATCCTTTAAATATATTAAAAATTTTTATTTTATTAATATTTTATTAATATCTTGAGATTTATATATAAAAATAATAATAAAAATAAAAGTTTTTTATATAATAAACATTTTTTTACAAAATATTATATAAATTTTTAATTTTATCATTATTTTAATATTTTGTGTTTTTAATTTTTTCGGATCCGGAGACCATGTATCCATATAAAGATAATTAAAAGTCGGATCCGTCGAATAAGAATTCGGATATCCCAAAATTTCTAGATACTTGGATCGTCCCACCCCTAATGGATACCTATAGCTAATATTTTTTTGACATTATACTCCAAGTTGATATGATGATATCAAATCTAGGGTATGGGAACTTACTACAAAAACATAACTCAGAGTAGTTTAGATAGAATATATTTTGAGATACCAAGTAGTGTAGAAGCTTCAACTTCTACTTTTGTGTATAGCTAGAAGATGATATGAACTTTTACCACTCGAATAATCTCCTTTTGGTGAGAATAGCCTTTGAGTAGCTCATTCACCAAGTTTGCAACAAGAACCTCTTTTGATTTCATTGATTTTAATTCCAATCACTCGATAAACTTCTTAACATTGGCGAAAGAAAAACAATTACACCTCACGAGAAATCACAAAATAACAAGTAAAAAAAACATTGAAAAAAAAGGAAAAAGCTGCGAGTGATTGATTTGGATTTGTACATATAGAAGATAACAACTATTAGCAGTTATCATTTATTACTTCAGAATCTGTTTGGTGAAGGAGAGGTATTTAGACATTTGCAGCACTTCTGAATGATCCGAGAGACTTGGAACCTGAAGCCCTCAGAACGAATTGGTGATAGAATGCAGCAATCGCAGCTCCAATGAATGGTCCCACCCAAAATATCCACTGTTCATTTTATTCATCATCAGAAAATAAACATCCTTAATTATTTTTCCTAGTAAACAATTAAATAGAATGGGTTAAAAAATGAGGTCATACGTGGTCATCCCATGGCTTGCTCTCGTTGAAGATGACGGCTGCTCCGAAACTCCTTGCCGGGTTAATTCCGGTTCCGGTGATCGGAATGGTAGCCAAGTGTACCATGAACACCGCGAATCCGATCGGGAGTGGCGCCAACACCTTTCATTTCATTAATCCAAATAATTTATTAGTGTGGTTGAAATATACCACTTAACAACGATCACCTATAGTAAGAAAATGCCTATATAAATTTAATTAGGAGTGTCAAATCGAATATCATTTGGTTCAATATGATATGTATACTATACGATTTATTTTGCGGTTTGGTTCGGTTCGGTCTGGTTTTGATTATGACTCTTTCGGAGATATCTTATCGATTTGTTTTCTCTTTGGTTCGAATTTCAAATCGGTTAACCGGACTTAATATAATAGCTTATGAGTCTATGTGACTCACCGGAACGTGGGAGTCTCTGGCGCTGCGTTTTGGGTCGGTTGCAGAGAAGACGGTGTAGACGAGAACGAAAGTACCGATGATCTCTGCGGCGAGGCCGGTGCCTGTGCTGTAGCCATCGGCTAGAGAGTTGGCTCCACCGCCGTAACGGGTGTAGTAAGAGCTTTGGAAGGCTTTAACGAACCCAACTCCACAAATTGCACCTAAACACTGAGCCACCATGTACAATACGGCTCTAACCAACGACACTTTACGGGCCAAGAATAGCCCAAATGTCACTGCCGGGTTTATGTGACCACCTAAGGAAACAAAAAAGTTCAAAAAATGTTATCAGTTGGTTAATTAAAACCGGTTTCAATTCTGGTTAACCGAGTAATGACGAAAACTAAGACCAAAACCATACCATTTTTTTCTTTCTGCAGAATAAGAATCTATTTGATTAAAACTTGAATCTAAACTAAGACCAAAACCAAATAGATTCTATCGAAAGCTTTACTTGTATAACTTTATTCTAAACCAAAAAAAATAAAACTGAAAAATCTGAATCTAAACCGAACCAAAATCAAGATTGAAGATTCATACCAGAGATACCGGCGGTGCAGTAGACGAGGATGAAGATCATGCCACCAAAGGCCCATGCGATACCAAGGATTCCAACGCCGCCGCAATCGACTCCGCCGGCTTTAGTATCGGACTGAATCTTGTAACCGATGACTGTCAAAACGGTGATGTATAAGAAGAGAAGAGTGGCTACGAACTCGGCGATGACTGCTCTGTAAAAAGACCACTTTGTAAGCTCCTCCGGATCAAACAGCGGCGCCGGCGGCGGATCTTGATAGTCTCTTGTCTGAAATCCTTCTCCGGAAACGGCTTCCACATCCTTCGCCATAGTTACTTTTCTTCAATCTTTCTTTCCACCAAATGGCTTTCTTTGCTTCTCTGTTGTGCTGTGGTGTTAGTGAGAAGAACATGTGCTCTGTTTTTATAGTGAGAGCTCCTCTTGTTATTTTGCGTGTATACTATTTTATTATTACTATATTAAGTATTATATGTTTTGTATTTGCATGTCTAAGGTATTTTTAATGGAATAGGAATTGTTTTTTTTTTAATTCAGTAAAATAAATAAATATAGAAATGTATGAATGATTTCGAGGAAAACAAAACAACTGTATGAGTGAATATGATTATTATGACCTTATTATCTTTCACAAAATAATTAGAAAGCTAGCTGTCTTGAAATAAAAATTCGGAATAATAATTGCTTGTTATAGTAACTATAATACGTAAAGTCAAGAACCCTAATTTCAATTTTCCAATCATTGAATATCTAAATTAGCCAACGAAAACACGTAGCTATATTTTAAATTGTAATTGACTTTAATCAAGTTTTACGTTATTAATTAGTTATAATTTTAAATACTTTGAACCATGTCCGTGACAACAAGTTAATTTGATCCAAATCTATTGAACATGCATCTGTAAATACATGATAATTAATAATATGAGATTTATTTAGTTTATGATTTCACAAAACAGAACTTTATATCCACTCGCATATACGTGTTTAAGGTATAGTTTTATACTTTTATCTCTCCTAGTAATAAGACTAATCAGTGGTGATGGTGGGGTGCTATCAGAACCACAACTTTTGAAATATTTTAGAAGTTTTATGTCATTTCTATTATTCTGGTAGATAATGAAGGTTTATGTTTACTTTAACTTAGCCTCGCCGCCCCATCACCTAAATGTCATTTTCATTTCGACCGACCCCAATTATATACACTATATGATGATGTTAGCTCTCTTCTTTTTGTCTTATAATACCATGGCCTGTCATTTTTTCCACATTTTAAAACACGCAACTTTTAATGCTAATTTACATACCTTTTTCATTCTTGTAAAACACATAACAAAATTTGATTAGAAACTGTAATACGGTATTATGCTTTAGAGACTTATGAGTATGAAAAATAAAAATATAATGAGCGGGGGGTTATTAAATCTGATGAAAAAATTATGAGCAAAAAAAACCTTGGATTATTAGAATACAAAATTAAGGTATTACACACTAAAAACAGGGTGTAAAGAACGATGCCGTTTGGAGGGGGTCCAGATTCCACTAAGATCAAAAACATGTGATTTTGGTAAAAAGTGACACGTGGAGGGTGGCACGCCTGAAAACGACATGTCGCTCCGACAAAAGTATCATCGCCGTTCATTCGGTGAAATCCAACTCAGCACAGCCGTCGGTTTGCTCAACCACTCATACAATGCCACGTTATGAGGTCTCCACCAATCATTTACATTCTCTCTTCATCTATATATTTTTTTTTTTGTAATTCAAGATCATTCTAGATCTATGGAGAGACCCAAACTAATCTCTAGTGAAAAGACAACCTACAGATAGGCCTCTTTCCGGGTATTCAAATGGGCCGTAAGCAATGGGTCCATATCTGTGTGGGTGTTCAAGAGAGAATGTTGTAGTTGCTTGGGTTCGAACTCAAGGCAAAAGTGGTTATGCACTTTACACCTCATGTTCTTACCACTATCCCACTCAAACCCGGACCTCTTCATCCATATTCCAACGTTTTTTTTTGCATAATTTGTGTCCTTTAGCCACTCAATCGATACTATTCCAGAATGTACTACTGACTACTACAGCTAGATTGACAAACACATCTCGATTTATCTGTCTTCAAAATTAATAATATATATGTTAATTAACTGGAGTATATAGTTACATCAAATTTGAGATTCAAATTATGGTATATCTAACGTTTTTTAACTATCATAGATCCGATGTCATACAAATAAAATAATCAGTTAAGAGTATATAGTTAGATGATATACATCAAATTTGAGATTCAAACGTCTTTAACTATAAAAACAAACAGGTAAATGTACAGTAGTATTATTATTATTATTATTATTATGGTGGTATAATTTCCCAACGTTGTTGAAAGGTAAGTCAAATTTTGCGGCTTGTCAAGTTAGTAATTTGCCTTTTGTGGGTACTGTACAGTGACCTCTCATCTACAATGTTGGTTGAGTTACGTGTTTCTTTTCTGCTTTTTTTTTTTTGGCTCAACATTAACTTTTAATTTATAATCAAATGATCTTACGATAGCCGAATATAGTATTGATCTCGTTTTTTGGATTTCCAGTTTTTTTAGAGGAACGCATTTTGGATAGGACATTAAGCATGTAAAGTATTTTTAACTTCATATATTAATAGATTGGTGTCATGGTTCACCTCAAAAGGAAACCACTCCAACACTACATTGAAAACAATCTCAGTGCTCGTATTTCTTTGGCAAACAACAACCTTAAACTTAAAAAAACTCCTCTAGCTCCGAAGAAATGACTAACTAATCCCAATGATTTTCTACCAGCTTCAAAAGTTTGAAACAATCTGACTTAAAAACAACCTCCATTAGTTGATGGTACTTCATTGCCCACTCAAGGGCCTCTAGCTCGACATATAATCTTTAGGCCAATAATCTGTGAGACATGTTCTTCTATTAAAATCCAACGTTCATTTGGGTGACACAAGCCATGGAACTAGCATCATCACTTTGGGAGGGAGAATAAGAGACGCGATCTCAAAATCTGTCAGGGAATTGTCACGCTCTGCGTCTTCTTTGGTCTTACTGTGAATATGTCTCCGCATCCTTCATGGAGGGCGAGAGTTGTAATGTGTCCATTGGAGTCCGTGATTAACTTTATTTAAAGTCTTCTCATTACGTGTTTTTTACACACTATATTACTTCCAAAACCTCATTTCATGCAAGACTCAACGCGATCTCAAAATCTGACAGGGAATTGTCACGCTCTGCGTCTTCTTTGGTCTTACTGTGAATATGTCTCCGCATCCTTCATGGAGGGCGAGAGTTGTAATGTGTCCATTGGAGTCCGTGATTAACTTTATTTAAAGTCTTCTCATTGCGTGTTTTTTACACACTATATTACTTCCAAAACCTCATTTCATGCAAGACTCAACTAGATTAAGATCCAAAACAATTCGGGTATTTTCCGGTTTTTAAACCTCTCTACCCAAAATAGTTGGAACAGAACGGTACTAAACCGGAATCGAAATCATTTCGGTACCTATATGGATCCTAAAGCTCTTTCCGAAATATCGGGAATCAAACCGAATACCCTGGGCTAGGCTCAACAATTGAAAAGTTAACCAAGTCGTAACAGTTTGCCAGTTAAGTCTTTCGGTGATCTTCAAAGGATCCATTGTTTTACTATTTAGCTTACATAATGATGATTTTTCGGTCTTGTGTTTTGTTTCAAAAGTTTTGAAGCCCAAAACCTTAATCTAGTTCTCGGCTTCGAAATGTTTCAGACGATTGAATCTGATTTTGCAAGACCAAGATTATAAAACATGTGCGCCAGTGGAGAGAATAATACAATAAAATAACAACACTAAGGAGGAGGAGCTCAAGACTTTATAAACATCACATGTTTCATATTCTCTCACAATCACACCACAGATAAAGCAAAGCCATTTCAGCGAAAAGGCTCTAACACAGCAGAAGAATTTAGACTGAAGAATGGATTTTTTATTTTTGTTAGACTGAAGAATCGTTTTTGGAATTCCTCATAAATAGTGCATACTTATATCACTTTATATATGAAATAAAAAATAGTCGTTGTATCCATGAGAATTTTTTTTTATGCAAAAGCCTTCACTTAGTCAGAGACTCACAGTATAATCGAAAGCAAGGTAACATAAACCATAATGAAGTTCAAGATTATGAATGCGGAGACAAATTCACAGTAAGACCAAAGAAGATGAGACCAATTATATAGTTAAAGATTGTTATGCAGTAAACCCCAACATTATACGTGTGCAGTGAACAAGAACCAGTATTGAAACTGAATCAAAGAGCGTAAGGTTTACATCTTTTTACAATCAATAAGCAAAGATACCATAATAAAGAACCAAGCGCAATCCAAAAAAGATCAAGTTTCAGACTCTTAGAAGGCAATAATATAAGATATCAATGCAATTTCAGATTCTGATCATCAAACAAAGATATATTCCAGACATTTAACGCCAAAATGTAAAGCATTTCAGCTAAAAACCAGACATTGATAAACCATTGAGTTCTTAAACAGAGACAAAAACGCAACAACAATCCAAAACTGAGTCATTCTAATTGAAGAAACATAGCAGCTAAAGATATCGAACCAAAAAAGAGAAAGAGATGAAAGAGGAAAGACAAAGAGCATTTCAATTCCATAAAATCTTGTTCCTTAGTTCTCAGGAATATCGATCTCACCCTCTTGAATCTCCTGCTGAAGATCCTTCGGGTCCTTTCCATCAACGGTGCATCCCACTGAGACGCATGTCCCTAGAATCTCCCTCACGGTGCCGCTCAGCTCTTTGGCGATAGATCTAGGCCTCATAATCCTAGCAATCTCAATGACATCATCAAAGGAAATGTTTCCATTGTGCTTGATGTTCTTAACCTTCTTACGGTCTCTCTCCGGCTCCTTCAACGCCTTGATGACAAGAGCTGCAGCAGATGGAACCACCGTCACCTTAGCCTGACGATTCTGAACCGTCAGCTTCACGGTAACGCGAAGTCCTTTCCACTCTTTGGCCGTCTCTTTGGCGATGTCTTCTCCGATCTTCTTTGGGGCCAGACCGAGAGGACCGATCTTCGGAGCCAGAGAACTGGCGGCTCCGACTTCTCCTCCGGTTACACGGACGTAGACATCGACGATCTGGCTCGGGTCCAACTTCGGCGGCATGGCTACAGATTTTGGGATTTCGCTCTTGTCGGTGGGGGCGCCTCTTAGGGTTTTTGAAGGAGAGCGATCAAATGGTCGAAACTAGGGTTTATATTTGCCGATGTAAATTATGAATATACCCTTCTCATTTGAAACGGCCCAGTCCAATTATATATGGGCTTTGAAATTTCACTAAAACAGAAAATTCAACACACTCTTTTTAATCAGATGGGGTTGGCCCACATTTGGTGAATGATTTTAACGTTTTTGTGTGATTTTATTTGAGAGTTTCTTAAAAATATTTTTGGATTGTACATTGGATTTTTAACCGCATAACATCTCTAGATATAAATTAAGAATTAATCAATATAATACAATATAAAGAAATAATGTTTAAATTGGTTATGTTGATATGATATCGAAAGATGAAGATCACATCTGATCGAATGCGAATATGAGAAGGCGTAAAACATCGACATATTTATTATTTTGTTTTATTGTATTTTAAGATTTTGTATTTTATTATTTTGTACTTTTTATGTAATCTTAGATTTTTCATATATAAATTCCGGTTTGCCATCATCAAATATTTGGTTTTCCCTTGATTTATGTACACAAATAAGTATCAACATAGTGTTTCTCCTAAAACTCAAACATACTTAACCGAATACAAATGTATTGTTTCCTCTGTCGACAATTGGATGCAACCAATTCGGAGTAATACTAGTTGCATGATAAACATTAAAGAAGTTTCTTTTCTTAGGCTAAATGAACAAGTGGTCTCTCTACCCACATTTTAAACTTTGGTAGAAGAAATTTTCACATGTGAACCCATGAAAACTTGGTCGCTATTGCTACCACCTGATAACACTTTTGAGTCACTCTCTAAAGAGTAACTTTTCACATCCCAAGTTATCTAAGACTAGACACCCAAACAGGAATTGTTTCGGTGTCATTTTTGCGATTTGGAAGAAATTAGGGACCCATGAGTTTAACTTAAAGGTATGAAAGTGTAACTAGCTAAATTTTTAGATAATTTTGCAGATTTTCTAAACATGGGCTTAATATTCGGTCTGTTCTGGGAGCCCTAATTTTCAATTGCCTATTTAAGTCCATTTGTCCTCTGACTTCTCCGTTCTTTATCGAAAGTATGCCGCTAGCTCAGTCCTGGCTCTTACCCATGGCGAGAGGGGTGACCGCCATAGGTCTAAAGCCAAGATTTTTTTTATATATATATGTTTTAAAATTTTATTTAAAAAGTCTATGATCTATTTTTTTTTTTTTTTCACAGCAAGCTCTTGAACTATTAGTATCTACATATATAAATAAGTAAGATTCGTATCTATATCTATGTCATTAACAAAATTGGTTTATAATCTAAACTTATTTTGTATTCTAAAATATTACATATTTACGTTTATTAGATTTTTGTGCTATTAAAAGACAACACATCATAAAAAATATTAAATATGAAAAAACCAGTAAAAACAAAATATTAATACACATTAAATTTTTTTTTACTATGTCATTACTTTCCACACAATATTTTGACAAGCTAATATTCCTCAGTCCACAAAAACTCTTTATGTCTTTTATCCGTATTAATTTTTTTCCACTCTATTAGCGCCACTAATGTATGCATTTCACATTTTTCTTTCTCTAAAACTATTTTGCCTTCTAGATCCCCGACTACCGCTTTTGACTACATAAACTTCATTTTGCAAATTTTAGAAAGAGACATAACACATACTTTCGAAGATGCTTCCAATTTAGTATCTCTTTTGTTACGTTTTGCTTCCCTTATCTGGTAGCTTCATTTTGTTTTTGCTCAAATATGTTTCTCTCATCCCAAATAGATCGTTCTAAAATTGGAAAACTTAGGCATTTGAAATTTATACAAATGCAAAGTGTTTTGAATGACCAATTATATCCAATTTGTCTCTAATATCACCATGGAGTCGTTGGTTTTGATCAAAATTGATCACTTCTTTTTAGCTTTGTTGTATATTATGTTCTCAAATTTTTTTAGATTTGTACTTTTTAATAGAAAAATTGAGATTTTGTAAAAATGAGTTTGGACAAAATACAATATTATCTTATTTGTAATTGACTATGAATAAAATAACGCATATATAATCAATGTTTCTCTTCTAGGCTTAAATATATTGATTGATTCTTTAATTGTAGTTTTGCATAAAATAAAAGACACACAACTTCTTCTCCAAATGGTTCCCAATGCCTCTTGAGTAGATTCTCCATGAGAAAAAACTATTGCCCAATGTAAAAGTCCAAAACATGTATCAATATTTTGTTTGTAATCTGAACTTGTAGTTAATATTCATGACGAAAAAGTGTTTGTCATTGAGATTTTTTGGTTTGTATTATGAGCTATTTAAAATGAGAGATTTGGAGTTTCTAGCTTGGTAAGAAAATGTAGAAATGTAAATCACATGCTTGAAATTGATCTTAAAATAAAAATATGTCTAAAACGTCATGCTCAAACCTTGCACGAATAAATAGTGATACCTAAAACGTATACGAATACGATCCGCATATAATCATTTTAGTACATTTAATTTTAAAAATTTGTTATATATTTATAATATAAATAAAATGTCCATATTTCTTATTTTGCCTAAGGTCGCCAATATTATCAAAGCGGGTTTGCGCTAGCTCAAGCTGAAGGACCGTAGACTGACCTTGGAGTGAAGATTTTATGGGATGGGGAAAACGTTCCACCACCCACTGACGTTGATGCTTCGACAATACCAATGACGATCAAGAGAAAATTGGATCAATTAGGTTATAGAAGTAAATTATTTTTCTGTCAAATCTCTCTACAAATCTAAACAAACATGCCCGATTATGTATGCAAATTATTACAAGGGCCACAAGCTCAAAATTTTATGACGGGCTTATATGAGCACGCATGCTTAAGGCCCATATTAACATCACTACTCAACATGTCACTTTTTAGGCCAATAATATGTGAGACATGTTCTTCCATTAAAATCAAACTGTTTCCAATCCAACGTTCATCTGGGTGACACAAGCCATAGAACTGACATCATCACTTTGGGAGGGAGAGTACGAGACGCGATCTCAAGATATGACATGGAATTGTCACGCTCTGCGTCTTCATCTGCTTTATGGAGGACGAGAGTTGTAATGTGTCCATTGGAGTCCGATTAATTTTATTTAAAGTCTTCTCATTGCGACCTCATTTCATGCAAGGCTGAACAATTGAGAAATTAACCAAGTCGTAACAGTGAAGTCTTTCGATGATCTTCAAAGGATCTGTTGTTCTACTATTTAAGTATTCCGATCTTGTGTTTTGTTTCAAAAGTCTTGAAGACCAGAACCTTAATCTGGTTCTAAATATTTCAGGCGAGTGAATATGATTTTGCAAGAGAAAGATTATAAAACATGTGCGCCAGTGGAGAAAATAAAATAAAACAAGAACACTAAGGAGGAGGAGCTCAACACTTAGTCACAGTATAATCGAAAGCAAGGTAACATAAACCATAATGAAGTTCAAGATTAGGAATGAAGGATGCGAAGACAGATTCACAGTAAGACCAAAGAAGATGAGACCAATTATATTGCTAAAGAATATCGTTTAGGATGGTTATGCAGTAAACCCCAACATTATACTTGTGCAGTGAACAAGAACCAGTATTGAAATTGAATCAAAGAGCGTAAAATTTCCATCTTTTTACCATCAATAAGCAAGATACCATAATTAAGAACAAGCACAATCCAAAAGGATCAAGTTTCAGACTCTTAGAAGGCAATAGTATAAGATATCAATGCAATTTCAGATTCTGATCATCAAACAAAGATATATTCCAGACATTTCAGCTAAAAACCAGACATTAAATTGCGATTGATAATTGATAAACCATTGAGTTTCTTAAAAATATATTTGGATTGTACATTGGATTTTTAACTGCATAACATTTCTAGATCTAAATTAGAAATTGGCCAATATAATACAATAGGAGAAAATAATATTAAAATTGGTTATGTTGATATGATATTGAAAGATGAAGATCACATCTAATTGAATGCGAATATGAGAACGCGTAAAACATCGTCATATTTATTATTTTGTTTTATTATTTTTTTGGACTTTATATTTTATTCTTTTGTACTTTCGATCTAATCTTAGATTTTTCATATATAAATTACTGTTTGCCATAATCAAATACTCGTTTTCCCCTCAATTTGATTTATGTACACAAATAAGTATCAGCATAGTGTTTCTCCTAAAACTCAGACATACTTAACCGAATACAAATGTATTGTTTCCTCTGTCGACAATTGGATGCAACCAATTCGGAGTAATACTAGTTGCATGATACACATTAAAGAAGTTTCTTTTCTTGGGCTAAATGAACAATCTCTACCCACATTTTAAACTTTGGTTGAAGAAATATTCACATGAAAACTTGGTCGCTATTGCTACCACCTGATAACACTTTTGAGTCTCTCTCTAAAAGAGTAACCTTTCACATCCCAAGTTATCTAAGACTAGACACCAAAAAGGAATTGTTTCGGTGTCATTTTTGTGATTTGGAAGAAATTAGGGCTGTTGCAAGCCAAAAACACACAAGAAAGCCTAATATCTGAAGTCTGCTTCTTGATGAATCTCTGAATTTCGGAGAATTCGGACGGAGATGGCGAGAAGAAGGAGTTAAAGCAATCAGCTTTTGGGTGATTCTCGGCGACCACGAGAGGCAAATCGGAGTCCAGGCTTTCTAGGGTTACGGGTCTGCGATTATCGTTGCTCTCTGGTACTTGTTTCTTGTCTAATTTGCCTCTCAGATCTGCCATTTTCCCAATTTCGTAAGAATCATATATCTATGTTGTTAAGAGGATTTAACAAGTTGCTTGTTTCCAGTTCCGTTGAAATGTCGACAAGGAAATCTCCCGTCGTCTCGCCGCAAGCCGCTACATCGGTGCTTCGTCGATCGGCGAGGCTTATCTCTCGGCAAAATCGAGATGGTCAAGGGAAACCCGGGAAAGATCTGGTCTTTGGGTCAGAACCACCGAGGAAAATCCGTCGGGAACTCGGACCATCAAGGAGATTAGTATACTCATCTGGTGGTTCGAGCTCGAAGAAGAAATCTCCGGGATCCAACAGTTCGGTGGATGGGTTTTCTTCGCTGAGGCGTTCTCTTAGGCTTTCAAATAGGGGATTTTCTGATGCCAGCAAAGACAAGTCTCCACTATGTAGGTCTGCGAAGCCTGCATCTACCTCATCGTCTTCTTTTACTCTGAGACGGTCTCCTAGATTCTCGAGTGGAGGAAGATCTGTGGATCTTAATTCGTCTTCCAATGGGAGAAAATCAGGTAACAGTGTTTTGAGTAGATGTAGTACGAATTCAATTTCATCTGAGAAAGGAAAAAGTGGAGATGGTGTCAAATCTAGGGACACAAGTAGAAGTCGTCTTCGTCCAAAGCCTAAGCAGATGTTTAGAGGTTGTTGTGATAATGAAGAAGAAGAAGAAGAAGTTAGTGTCTGTCTTAGTGAGGGCAAAAGGATGAGAATTGCAAAGGAAAACGAGGAAGAAAATGCTATGCCAAAAGCTGATGAAGGAAAGAGAATAGGAAGGGATTCAAGGGAAGAAGAAGATGGATTGAAGACAAAGAGCAAGCTTGAGAAAGGATGGACAGAGGAGCTGGAATTAGCTTTACAGGGAGCTTATTTGACAGTGAAGCCGAGCCCTAACTTCTGGAAAAAGGTTTCTAAGATGGTACCTGGAAAAACTGCGCAGGAATGTTTTGATAGAGTGAACTCAGATCTTATCACTCCCCGTCAACCTCAGCCTCGATCAAGAGCCAGGAAAGCAAACTTATCAACAATTCCGCAGTTTTCTCTCTCTGCAAGCAAACTCCTGAAACCCAATTCACCAAAGAGTAAGATACCACACCGCAGAGGCAATCTCTCGAAGAAAGCGATCAGGCATTTACTGGAGAAGCAAAATCATATGGATCAAGGTCTTGGATTTGATCTCTTCTCAGTTCTTGAGCCTGGCGCCACAAGCAACTTTCTCTCAACTCCAATGGGGAAAGGGCAAACTCTTCCGAAAATCCTTGAAAGTCCACTGCCTTGCTCAAGATTTGCTAGTAAAGATCAAACAACTCTCGTTAGCCCTCTAGTGCTGAAGCAGGTGAAAAACAAGGCATTGCATGAGAAGTACATTGATCATCTGCATATCAGGGAAGCTAAAAGAAAAGCCGAGTCTACTCGACTGGCCCGGAAAGAGAACATAAGGCCTATTGATAATCAGAAGAAGGAATCGGTGAGAGCAGCTAAAGATGCCCTTTTCTTTGATGTACAAGATGCAATGCAGAAGCTTAAGAGTTTAGAGACTGAGAACTCATCCAGCTCTTCAGAATTCTACTATGATCGTGGTGAAATTGACGAGGAAGATGAATCAATCTAATCTCCGACCAGATAGTTTTGATTTTACTAGGGCACAGAGCACAGAGATTAGAGTAAGTCATTACTGTGAGCATAGAGATTAGAGTAAGTCATCATTACTCTAGATTAGAGGTCATTTTTATCCAAAAAAAAAAGATTAGAGGTCATTACTGAAACTACTTGTGTGAGTTTAGTTTAGTCAGATGTTGTATAGACAACAAAAATTGTTTCTCTTTTAATATGAAGATCAAATTTTGGCTCTTTTCTTCTTCTTTTTTGCGTTTAAAGTTTTACATAAATTATAAGAGATCAAAAGCCAAAAGCATTAAACTTCCTTGGTTAAGTTAGAGAGGAAAGTGATTCTTAGAAACATAAACATTTCAGAGTTAAAGAAACGTAGTAATTTACACAAGAATTTCCTCCCTCAGTGGAAATTTATAGTTTACGCTCCTAATCAAAAGTTAAGATCTTAGAAAACTGTTTCCTTCCTTAAGTAAGACTATCTTGAAATATCTTGACATTCAATAATTATATGTTTATATAGATCCTGATTAATATCAGTCTTCAGAAGAGTAGCTAATCCGCTCGATCTCCCAGCAAAGCTTAGACGCAACACTTTCATGGCAAGGCGAATATTCCTGCAAAGCAGACAACAACAACAGCACAGCTTATTATATGTTTTCAATTTGAAAAAGATTCAGAAACGAGTTTCTTTCTTTTGGATCCATCAAATTGTCAAGTTACCTCAAGCTTCTTCACAAGCTCCTTAGCGGTAGGTGCGGAAATTATGATCTGGCGCGCGCTTGGACTGATGAATCCTTCTTCAACAGCTTTATCAATGAAAGAGAGCAAAGAGTTGTAGTATCCATCAACATTGAGCAAACCCACCTGCAGCAAAAAACTAGCTTTTAATGAAATTGTCCACCAAAGCTTGAATCTTTATGAGGATCATAGTGATGGGTCTTTACCGGTTTGTCATGTATCCCAAGCTGAGCCCATGTTATGGCCTCCAACAGTTCTTCAAGTGTTCCATAGCCGCCTGCAATTTCAAAGCAGAACGAGTTATATAACCTGTATGTATATTATTATGATTATTATATGGTCCATACACCAAATTATGCTTCATCAGCAGAAACTGTCCTACTGACTCTGTTTACACATGGACGTCATTACAAAAGCAGGGTCTTATTGAATAACAAGACCTCCCATTATTGGCAAAACATGCTTTTTTCTACGACTGTTTCAGGTTTTGTCTTTTTACATGAAACAGGTAATTAAAATTAAAACGTTGATCATAGTACGCACAAGCTATATAGATAAGTACCCCCCCAAGTAACAAAGAAACAGAGCAAAGAGAAGAGATTGGTATAATTTTCAGTGCGAGATGTCGATGGGTCAAGGCATCTTTAAAATTTTATGTATATAAAAACTCAAAATCATAATGAAATGAAACAAAGCAGAATACTTTTATAAAATTTTAAGCTTAAGAAAATAGCTTTCACACTATACAGCTTTAGTTTGTTGACCAAGAAGAAAACAGGTTTTTACCAGTACTTTCTTCTTCCCTCTCTTTGGCGAAATTAGTCTTATTCTTCTTTAATACTTTTGGTTTTCCACAATTTAAAAAGATGCTGATTAGATTCTTAAACAAGGCTGTCACTAGACTTTGACCGGTCTCATCTTACATAATCATTAGTATTTGTTTGGAGAACTGAACTTGCAAGAGATATTAACAGAGAAGAAACAAAACTAAAAACTGATGGGACTTTGAACAATTTTCAAGATTAAAGAAAGATTTTAAAAATTCAATACGAACCTGGTAAGGCAATAAAAGCATCAGAGTGTCTAGCCATCTCTGCTTTTCTTTGATGCATATCTGCAACTGCTCTTACTTCTCCTACTGTTTCACCGGTCAGCTGCCAAAAAAGAGTATCCCATTTAACTAATCATCTTGAAACTTTAAATCAATTAAAAAAAAAAGCAGCAGCTTTAGACTGTTCTATGAACAGTAGCAATGATGGCAATGTAAGCAAATTGGCCTATCTTAAATTCATTGCAAGACTTTAGTTAAGAAACTCTCTTCATCTTATTCTTTTCTTAAAGGAAACCTTTTTTGTTTTTGTTTTTGGTTTAAATAAAAGGGATGAAGATAAGGCAACCAGATTAAACTTAGAAAGTTTCAAACTTTTTTTACTCATGGCTTATAGCAAGAATACCTCTCTAGGCATGAGTGTCTTGGGAATAACTCTGTGGTAAAATGACAACAAAGATGAGAAAGAAAAAAAAAGAGACATATTAGGATGTTTTAATCTTAAGCGTATCCTCAAATCTCTGATTAACTGATTAGATGAAGAGTTACCCAATAACATGGCGACCACCATCATGAACAGCTTGTGAAACCAAACCCATCAAACCTATGCTTCCACCTCCATAGACTAGATCAATGTTCCTTGAAACCTGCAAAAGCAAACAAAACATAGGAAATTAGACTTTTCTTTTGAGAAATCAGCTAAGAGGAATCAAAACCAAAGATGCTCTATTTGTACTACCAAAAATGGAGACAAACATTCCCATGCCATATTTGTGGGCTCCCAATCATAAAAGAAACTTAAAATCTGATCCTTCTTTAGTTAACAAAGAAGCACAAATTCACATATCAAAAATACGTTTTGAGGTTTTATCATCGCATGAAAGTGTTCAAAATAGAAGAAAACAGAGGAAATGCTCTGCATTTGCAAAATAAGAGGACTAACAAAAAAAAACACCCAAAACATATTCACAAACATCTGGTGAACATAAAATGTAAAAACTCAAACAAAAGAGTATAAAAAGTACAAATAGAAAATCCAGAGATTAATGTAATACCAATTCGTTGCCTAGATCCACAGCAGCATCTTGGTAGCTACTCTTCTTGCCTTGGCTGCTTCCACAGAACACACAGATTCTTCCAAACTTTGACTTTTGCATTGTTTCAGTGTGGACCTCCATTGATTACGATGAGCTCAAGGTAAAGAAAAAAACTAAACTTTTTGCCCTAAAGAAAAGAAAAGACAATAGTTTTGGGTTCGTTAACTAAATCTCGTCACTTGCGTGCTTCCTAAAGAACCGAAACGAGATATCGTACAAGTGTCAAAGAAGAAGCATTATAAAAATTAAGTTAAAAACTCAAATCTTTGGATTTTCTGGTGTTTCTTTCTTTGCCTGCTAATAATACTTTCGGGTAGATATTTATATACAGAGTGCGTTTTATCGTCATGCTCAATCGGTTTATCTCTATTATTAAAACATGTGAGCATTTTCGGTCCAAACATGTATTTAGGATAAATATTTTTATAATTTATATCTGGATTAATTATATCTGTTGCCAAACACTAATTATTTTGTAAAAAAAAATTCAAATATCTAAACAGAATATTTAATCATTTTTTTGCCAAACGCCAATTCAATCATTTGTTTGGAGAATATTTAATATATTAGAAATTCAGAAATTCTTAGAAATCCAAAATTTTGAACAGAAGTTACAAAAACTATGTAAATAAAATCACAAAATAACAATCTAACACTATGAGCCAAAAATTATTTCAATAAATTAAAAATATATTTGAATGACAAGACTTACTACATATTTTCTTCGTATATATAGGATTCTATATATCTATTTTATCGAACTAAAGACATCCACACCAAACATGGATTTTGCTAGAAACATTTTTTGTTTATCGATAATAGTCTTTTTCTTTCATAAAATTAATGTTTGATTATAATTTCTGACGTAGTAATGAACCTTTTCATTCACAATATTTTGTAATTCCAATCTAATGATCTTGTAAAGTGTAAACACACATTTTAAAACGTTGAGGTACAACTAAGAAAATCAGGAAGAAAAAGAAAATCGATTTTTTTGAAAGTACACAGAAAATTGATGATAGCGAAATCCCTTACCTCAAAAAGACGATCGAAATTTGTAAAGAAATTTTAATCGATATGTAGAATCTCTTATTGTAATATGATTTCGATTGTATGATTCCTCAACGGAACAACTTTTCTCGAGTTTGAGTTGTATCGATTTAGAGTTTTTTTTTTTTTTGAAATTTTGTGTCTACGGTGAAACACAAAAGATTGTCGATTGGTTTTGTTTTTGTTTTGGCAAAGTAGTATTGTTTTTTATTTGTCTTTTTTAACTAAAGTAGTTTTTATTAAACTATAAAAATTAAGTTTCTTTTAAATACATATATTTTTCTAATTACTATAGAATTATCAATAATTGATCTCTTACAAAACCTAATTGGTTTAAGATCAATTTAACATATAAAATTTAATCCACATATAAAACTCTATGTTTATGACAAGTCTCCTACAAAACAGATAAAGACGTGAAGGTCTAGAAAACACGATGGAAGAGGCATATATTGTCAAATACAAGGAGCCCAGACCACTCAGCCCCCAGTATCTCCATGTTTGACAGCGTGGCATGCACTATCAGATACATGGAGCTCGGAGGCTGGTGATCTTAGTCGGGTCTCTTGGTTATGTATATTCCAATGCCCAGTGCAAAAGTCTGGGGTGCTTGGGCCTATAAGGCCCAATTTAACCCGGGGGTCGTACTTACAAAAAGTCATGGACGACATATCGAAACACGTAATTCGTCAACGTATGAAGGACCGTATCTATCCAAAATACCCTAAATATCAATAATAACTACACATTAATATATACGACTAAACTTATATTAGATTTCTAATCAGAAAGAAGATAACTTAATTCGAAAATATGGTTTAAATAAAGCATAATAAATCAACAAAATATTATATTCTTACGAAAAAACTTAAGAATTACAAAATTCAACATATTTGAATCAATTACACTTAAATTATGTTTTATTTTTCATTTCATATTTTATATTTTACAAAATTTAATATACGAAAATCTTTGCACAGATTATAATCTAATTTATTTTAATCTTGAATAAAAAATCAAATTTTTAATTAAAGAATTTTTCTTTTATTTTCGAGATTTTCACACGTGAGAGAATTAAGCACGCGCGTCGCAACCACCCGCACATACAGTTCATGTTGGCACGCGTGGACCACTTCCTTGTGTTTCCTAGTAATTGTAAATTTTCTTCCATTTATTTTTATTTTCCCTTTACGAGTATACATCAAAAATATTCGTTATCTACTTGCTAACTCCAATGATTTTGGAACCAACAGAAAAAAAAAAATCAAAATGGTAAGTGTATTTGAAAGTTATATATGTTTAGACAAATGCTTATAGAAAATTCGTCAAATTAATATGTAAGTTTACATATTCCATATTGATCGAAGTCAAAAAAAAAAAATGAAGATGTAAATTTTGATGAAACATATAAAAAAATACAGAATATTTAATATTGATTACAAATATTATATTATCATTTTAATGGTATTATTAAAGAGGACAATTCTCAAAAATACCATTAAAAAAAATTTTGTTTCAAATATACCATGGCTAGTTTTTTTTTTAAACTATCACAAACATTGATTTTTTCCACAAATACCACAAAACTAAAACTAAACTTTTAACCCTAAAAACTAAACCTCAACCCTTCAAAATTAAATCTTAAAAACTAAACCTTAAACCCAAATAGTGAAGCCAAACCCAAATATTTAAATTATAAACCCTTAAAACTCATTTTTAGTGTTTGTGGTTTTTGTTGAAAAAGCAATTTATTGGTAGTTTTGGAAAGAAAAAAACTAATAATAATATATTTAAAACAAAAAATACATTTTAATGGTATTTTAGGAAATTTATCATTAAATTAAGGAATATAAACATACATACTTGGAAAAGGAAATATTCCTTGCATTATTTTTATATTTGTTTCATAATGATATTTAAATTTGTCGTGCAAAAATTAATGGGAAGTGACAAAGAAAACATCTTTACATTAAAGAAACTGATTTAGATATAAAGCTACCTCACTTTTTGATTCCCATTTTCAAGAACAGAACACAAATTTCATTTTAGACAATGAAAATAAAAATCAAATTTTGATTGTCAACATATATCTGGACATGTAAGATGGGTCCAAACATAATTTGCTTTAACTCTCTAATATTTAAATGAAAGTGTGATCAAACTAGTGATGAGTAAAGCAAGAGATGCAAAGAGTAGCATATATATGCATACACATATAAATATTCGTATAATATTTATATATGCATAATTAGAGATGATGATGTCTGGGTTATGGAGCAATGTGCCATTGATGATTGTAATAAGAAACACAAAGTGAGTTATGAGTTTTATTATCAATGTAGTCTCATGCACCCTCCCTATGTAGACAAAGTCCTTCTTCTCTCTTGTTCTAATCATACAAATCACATATTTATTTAGTTTCTTCTTCTTATAATGTTTTTGTATATATTAAAAGCTCTATCGGCTTTACCCATATATATCCATGTGCATGTGGATAATGCCATAATGGATATCTAACCAGTGGCGGAGGTAGAGAGCAAGGAAGAGGGTCAAGTGACCCCCGTGAATTTTTTTTTTTTTTTTAATTTGTTTAGAAATTTTAGAAATTTTATTTTATTTTGGTTAAAAAAAATAAATTCACCCTAGTCAAAAAAATATTGACCCTAATGACATTTTATTTTTATGGTTTTATTATAGTAAATTGATCCCAGTTAAAAAAATAAATTATGACCCCAATAATTAGATTTTCTTACTCCGTCACTGTATCTAACTCATGGCCATTATTTGTATTTATTTTATGTAAAATTTATCTACATATAGCTACAAAAAGAGCATGCATGGCTTTATATATAAATAATAATCCAATACAATGATAGATTATATAAGTATCCAATGTGAAAACAAATGAGAATTCCCTACCAAATAAATAACGCTTACTACCGATAGCAAGTATGAGCCACACGGAGCCAGCTCTTAATTTTAAAAAAATTAAGAAAAAAAATTGGTCGTCCACTAATTTTAAACATGAAATTTTGTTTACAAAACAAAAAAAAGAGAATTCCCTAAGAAACAACATCGTTTAGAAGTATTTTTTTTAAAAGAAAATGGGTTACAGACTTACATTAGAGTCGGTGTTGGCTAGAGATTATGATCGCGAGCCTGGTTCAACATGGTATGTAAGAGAATGATTGTATTTGATTACGAAGCAATGAATTGAAAAATATAATATTTGTTGAAATGATAATATCCACACACAAAAAATGTTTGATATGAAAAGATAAAAACATTAAATCCATATTGGCATCGATTTCCATGCGCTAGTTTGCAGGCAATGATTATCAATCTATGAAAAAAAAGCACAATTTTTCCATTGATTTTGCAAGTGAAAATGACATGGGTCTAAGTATAAGATCATATATGCAAGGAGGACTCCCATACACATAATATGGGATTGGGAAAACTGTCAAATCCCAAATTTTGTCACAGCCGGAGGTCTATACGAGGAGTTGATTATGAAATGGTAAGCCATGTTATTAGGTTATCAAATTATCTTAATCTATATATAGTGTGGAACTATAAAGCTGTTTAAGTCAGTACTTAATTGTTTTCTTCCATGGACAGTAACCCCATACTCTTATACTTAATATAATTGGACATCTTGATTGGTCATGGGTAATATATATATATATATATATAAGCGTGTGATAACTGATTAAATTAAACTAAAAGATATTGCAATCCCAAGAACTAAGTGCAAGCTGCCCCTATTAGATTTATATGTTGTGGGTTTAGAGATTATAACAAAATAATTACTTCTTGGAACCAATGTCTATTTTGTATATGCATGCTTGCATGCGCATTTAACTCTTTTGTTTTGTTTTCTTATTGCACTCCACATTCCTCTTGGGTTTCTCACTTTCAAACCTATATTTATACATATTATAATAATCGACCATGAGTGTAAAACGACATAATTAGCTCACTTTCGATGTATTCAACAACATCTATTCGTTAGATCTCAAATGGTCGTGGATATATATATATACCAACAGTAAATAATCGAAAGAAAAATTCATTTGCTTTCGGTTTAATTGTATGATAAAAGACTTTTATTAAAAGTTCTCTTTAGATACAAGAAAATAATATTTACTCGGTTAATTTACTTCACAATAAGTTAAACCGAACTAAATTCAGTTTTTATTAACAATATAACATGGGTGTAAGAGTATGAGATAGCTATGAAGAGAGTGGGAAGTGATTGGAATATCATCTTGAAGAATCTTGTAACAAATAAATAAAATGTAGACAATTAAAAATAGTGCTCTCACAATATAATAGAAGCTTAGGTATAATAATATGAATGCATTTGTGGATGTGTGTAGATAAAAGTGTGTGTTTGCGCCGAATACAGATGAAGCAGGAGAGCAGTAAAAAGGCTCCTCGCTTTCTAATTCTATCAGCCAAAAGTGTTACTTTATTTGATTTTTTTTGTTTGTCAAAAAAATTATTTCCAACAAACTCTATTTAATTCGATGTTAATGACGACCAAGATCCAGTGCAATTGTACTAACAAGAGGGGGCCCATTTGCATTTACGACCGCCCAAAATTCTCTCATGTCATTATGGTAAATTCATTTAGATAATATATATGATTAATTCGTACAAAAATCAACAATAATGCGCTACCTAACCTGAGAAATATAGTTGAAGAGGGTACCTATCTCCATGATGAAACTTCTGATTCTTTTGAAACCGAAACTCAAACAAATTGATGGAATTACAACTTACAAGTAATAACCTAGAGTATTTATCGCAAGTATATGATATGTTAATCAAGTGGTGGTAGTGGGGGTGATTTCCTTTTGTGGTGAGAGTAGATCATGTTGGTGTAGTGCAGGGATCGACTGCCTACGGGAGCGGAATTGCAAAATTTAATCTATTTGGCCATCAGAGCTTTCACATGATCTCTTTGGACCCCATGATTAGTCGGTGTTAGGAATGATACGCGGACCCTCAATGCAATAGGATTTGCCATCCTACATCGGTCGCCTAGTTCAACCGGATCATCCGAGTTATATAAAAAAAAGAGTATATGATATGTTATTCGCAACTTACAAGTAATAACCTAGTATGTTGACAAACAAAACAATTTAAGAGTATTTATCGCAAGTGTATGATATGTTGTGATAGCACTTTAAACCACACAAATTTCATTACAAACAGAATATATTCTTGCATCATACTTGGAATTAGTTAAGATAAGTGCATGTAAGTACCCAATAAAAAAAACGAACAAAAGGTAAACGAGATCAGGCAAGCAATCAAATTAAAGTTCTTATGAGTTAAGCTCGAGTTTAATCTCTCATATGTTATCAATTCACATTTTTTGTTTATTGATTCCCAAAATTCTTGAGACACAATTAAGACAAATATAATATATTTTCATAATCATATTTCTATATTTCAAATACCTAGAAAGTTGGTATCACATAAATCTCCACACTTTGACATGAGTTAGCTCTAGATGTGTTATTCTTTACAGCATTTCTACCCCGAAAAAATTATATGGTTGTTTTGAAATAGATCATTTTTATAGAGATTAAAACTGGTGTTAGCCTTGATCACCACTATAAGTCTATAACATTACACATCTTTAATAAACTATAAATGTATGTTTATATAGTTATATATAGGTTTATGGAATTGTATATATGAAGACAAAGTGGCAATGAGTTAGAAAAGGCCTAACTTGTAGGCAGGAAGAGTGGTGGAAGTATGATGGAGAAAGAGCAAAGTGACATTTAATATTTATGTGTTCTTTATTTTTGAGACATAATCTTCCATCAATTCACTTCAATGTTCCTTCTTTGCTTTCGGTTATTGCTATGAGTCTATGACCCATTTGTTCTTACCTTTTCGTTCATACATTTTTTTGTTTAAGTAATGACGTCAAAGATAACCTTCGTCACGTGACGTCGAAGATACATGGTATAACGCCCCGACCGTATTTACTTGTGGGCCCCACGCCCTCTTTCGGCCCGTGGGCTCCACCTTCGTCAGACGGCCGGTGCGCTAGTCCGGGAGACTCGTAAGACTTGTTTATTGACCCTGCAATCACCACATGATCTTTCTCCGTATTTTATCCTCACTCTCACAGTACCGCAAATCACTTCCTAGTAGGTCATCCATCTTTAAATTTTTCCAGCTCAAACACGCTTAACTTTGGAGTTCTCTCTGGACAAACGACCGAAAAGATAAATGCACTTTGGTGACATACGTAGCCAAATCAATTGTTATAAACCTTTCCGCATATACCAGAAATCGGGATGTTACACATGGCTTGACATTATGGGATTAATCAATATATTAGGATAATTGGTGATTTATCCTTCTATTATAAATCAATATTAGACTCTAGTTACATCTGCTTATACTGTCATACAATTACTATTTATTGAATTTTAAATATCTATATTATTAAAATAGAAACACTTTTAGAATCTATTACCAATCTTTTTTTTGTTTATTTATAAAAATTAAATATGTTGCCAAACATTTATTAAATATATTATAAACTTAAACATTACAAATTAAACATATTTAAATCAATAAAATTTAATTTTGTTCTTATTTTTTATTTTATATATTTCAAAAAACTTTATCCCGTGTGGACGCGCGGATTTAGAATCTAGTTCCACTATTAAAATTTGATCACAAGTTAATCTTATATACTAATAAAAATTGACGATAAATGCATCTAAAAATAAATTAACTTGATATTTAGGCTAACTCTTTAAAAAATCAATAACAAAAGAGCTTACCTAACCAAAACAAAAGAAATTATATCTTAAAGTATATAAAAATATACAAAAAATCGTATATGTCAAAATAAAAGTATTATTTCGTATCAAAAGTATTGATATTTCAAAAGTATTGTTATCGATTATAAATAACCATCTGCATAAATTATAAGAGTTTTTAAATCAAACATATTCTTTTAAAAATACAGGAAGCTTACTAAAACAATTGTTGCTTCCAATTGTTTTTTTCTTCTAACCAGTCACTTCCTTCTTTGGCTTTCAACGAGCTTACAAAATGTTTTATTAAGAAAGAATTGTTTGTTAGAGTGATTCACTTCCGTGATGCACAAAACGATAAAAAGTTATTTACTTCATGTTGATCCCGGGGATCACTAAGTACGTTTAAAGGGTGATTAGAAGATAAGATGTGAGATTTTTGTTAATTAGAGCAATTTAACCACTATTAAAGCAGGCCGGGAGAAAGATGAGTAGGACGGGGACCGTGTTTCTTTTTATTGATGGTGAGAGAAATGAACAATTTAGAATTACGAACTGGTTCCGAAGGACGACCAGTTCGGCGTTCTAAACTGTTGCCTTGTTACAAAGAGAGAGAGAGAGAGAGATCGGGCAACTTGTCGTAGGTCAAAATGGCCAAAATCCAGTCCCCTTCATTAATGACATTGAGGGGTATATATAGTCGGGGCTGGCTTCCTGCTCCCCGGGATCTCGGGGCCACGTGGCGTCTTCGGCCTCTTTCGCGGGTAAGGTGGCCTATGAGGCGTGTTCCGGCTTTCGGGGAGAGAGGTCATGATGAGCTCGGCGTGGCGTGTTGCAGAGCAGTGCACTGTTTAACCAACTCTCCTCCACGTGTCTCCCTCTCCTTCGTCAAGTCTGCAAGGTTGGTGAGATGTCGAGGTCAGCCCATACTCCTGCTCAGACGTTACACTGTTCGACCAACTCCCACTTGCCTTCTGCTCTTCTGACATTCCTGCCTTGGTGAAGTGTCAGTCCGGGCCCGAGGTGCGTCGCTTTCAGGTCGGCGACCGAGCCGAAGAGGAGCCTTGCAGGTCGATGCTTTCAGGCCGGTGACCGAGCTGAGGATGGGCCTTTCCTAAGATGGGCCTAACTAATTGGGGGTGCTAGGCCCACCTCCAACAATAGGCCCTCCCCCAGTTCGGTATCGCGAGGCGAAGCGAGCATGCCGAAGTTGATCTGATGTTAGTTCGGCACATCTTAGGACGGTCTCTCCGTGCTCGTACGTGTCGTCCCTTCCGGAGATCCGAAGATGGTTGGCGCGTACTCACCACGCGGGAGGATAAAAGGGGCGCCTCGTTTTTCGCGTGAGCTGCCCACGCGCGGCGTGCGAAAGACGCTTTGCGTTTATCGAGGCGTCATTTGCTTTTTTGGCGTGGGGATAGCGAAGAGGCGTCATCATTAGGTTTCTGGGCGACCGTGCTTCTTTTGACACGTGTCCAGGCGTCGCTTCACTGTCTCCCTTCTTCTATTTAACCCCCCTTTCTTCCTCCTGTTAAAACCTTCTGCGCATAACCCTAAGGTAACCTCTTCTCTCCGATTTCCTCCTTTCCCTTCTTGTTTTCTTTCTGTATTTTTCGATTTCCTCCTCTCCGTGCAATGGCGCCGATGTTAGACGGTATTAGGGCTTAGTAGAGCGAAGAATCGGCGTCCCGTGGTGGCGGTAGCGATTCTCCGAGTTCTTCCTCCGATGGTTCCGGACGTGCCTCCTCTCCGTGTCGAGGCGCAGACAGTGGGGAACAGTCTGCTCCTTCGACTTCGGGGGCCGCCCCGCTGCTCCCGGGGACCCATCTCCGGAAGAAGACGGTGGTTAGATCTTCCTCTGGCGGTCGCGGCGTTGGCCAAGCTGGGGGTAGAACCGGGCATCTGGGCGACCGCGGTGGTCGTCAGGGCGGCCGCGGAAGCGGAGTTCGGGTGGCCAGGGTGAGGTCTCCCCTGGTTCCTTACGAGCAGGGAGGGTCACCGACCTGGAGCACAGCGGAATCGGTGACTCTCCTGAGGGATTTGTGCGACTTTCCTGCTGGCGTCGAGCTCAGGCTACCCAGGGCGGAGGAGCGCCCGTGGACTCCTCGGTCGGGCTTCGTCTGCCTGTATGAGTCGTTCTTCCAGAAGTGCGGCTTGCGCCTTCCTCTCCCCGAGCTGTTCGTCCAGTATTGCCGGGCGCGGGGCTTGGCCTTCTCGCAGGTCTGCCCGTCCACGATCCAGGGGATGATCGTGCTGCTGACCTTGGGGCACGAATGCGACGTGGAGGTGACGGTGCCTATGTTCGAGGCGCTCACCCAGCAGAAGGCAAACCCTGGGATTCCTGGGACCTTCTATGCCGCTTTCAAGCCCGCGGCGAACGTCCTGGAGGCACCCAGCTCGGGGTCTAAGGCGAGCAAGCTGTCGAAGGTCGAGGACTGGTCTCGCAGCTACTTCTACATCCGGGCTACTGACGTGGTTGGGCTCGACCCGTCGGCGAGATACACCCGGGATTGGAACTTTTCCCCGGGTAGGGATTTGCAGGTCGAGCTGACTTCTCTTCTTCGGTTTTGTCTGACTGATGCTGTTTGCTATGCTTTCAGGTCCTCACTCTTCTAGGTTCAAGCTGCCGGACTACGCGGGTATCGTTGCCGTGCTCAGGTCAGTGCGTAGAAGAGAGTGGAGGTCATTCACTTCGGCGAGAATAGCAGAAGCAATGGCCGGAGGTCGCTAAATTTTTTTTTTTTTTTTTTTTTTTTTTTTTTGCCGAACTGACGGTTCTTCCTTTGCAGGTAGAGCAAGGTTTGCCAGTCCGCTGTATGCGGACTCGTTTGTGGCGCCGCCGCCGCCGATACCCGAGGTGCCGGTCCGGCGAGACCCGGCACCACTGGTTGGGGGGGAGTCCTCCGAGGCGGCTCCTTCGAAGAAGAGGGCGGCTGAGGTTGTCGGTGGTAAGGCCGGCAAGAAGAAGAAGAGGGCCGAGTTGGGCGGCTCCTCAGCCGCGGCTCGGGATGGAGTCCGATCGGAACTGACCGGGGTCGAGCCCGGGGTGTCTGCAGCCGAGGTGCCGGCAGGGGGTGTCGTGGAGACCCGGACCCAGGGGGGCGAAGAGGTCGCAGTGCAGGCGACTGAGGGCGGCGAGGCGATCGTCGTCGTGGAGGATCCTGCTGCTGTGCAGGAGGCCGAGGACCGCAGCGCTGAAGGAGGCGGTGCCTCGGGAGGTTCCGACGATGGGCCTCGGGACTACAGCTTCTCCTTTACCCACGAGGACGGAAGCAGCCAGATCATCGTCGATCATGACGAGTGCGCCGAGCTGGCGCAGGCCATGATGTTCGGGCAGAAGCACCCGCACTTCGTCCCGCTGGAGATGGCGGAGTCCGATACCTTCCGCCAGGTGGCGCGATCCGCAGCTCGGGTAAGCTTTTGCTATGATCTAACTGTTTTTAGCTGGACTTGTTGTGCGTCTTTGCTAACAACTGGTTTGATGCAGACGATGGCCCTTACTGCCTTTCTGACGGAGGCCTATGAGAAGCGACTCGCCGAGAAAGACGCGTCGCTCAGTTTCCTGCAGGGGCGCCAGGAGGCCAGCGCGCAGATCCAGTCTGCTCTTACTCGCGGGCTGGAGAAGGACTTGAGGGAGGAGAAGGCCCGGTCTGCGGCGCTGGAAGAGGAGGCGGCACGGGTGCGAGCCCGGGCTGTAGAGGTGGGCAGTCTTCAGGCCGAGCTGGAGGCTGAGAGGGGCCGGTCTGCCGCTGAGCGGGCTCGGGCGGCTGCCCTGGAGGAGGAGGTCGGGCTCCTGAAGGGGGAGCGGGAGACACTCCGCTCTAGGGTGAAGGGGCTGGAGTCCGCCATAGGCCGGGCGAAGGTGGCCGTGGCTGCGGAGAGCGACCGGGTGACAGCCCGGTGGGAAGCGCGGAACCGGAAGTGGTCCGCGAAGATGGAGAAGATCCGCGCCCATCTGGACGGGCGCCGCCGGGCCTTAGAGCCTCACCTTATGTACAACCAGGTGATTGGCGTAAGGGCCTGCCTCAAGAGGATGGAGGCCGAGGATGGGGTGTCGGTGCCGTGGTACCGGTACCAGAAGCTGGACGAGGATGAGGCGGCATTCGGTGCCGTGCTGGACGGAATAGATTTTCCGGACTTGACCCCGGAGGATCTGGACACCCCTCTGGACTGCGCTCATGGCGTCCAGCTCGAGCGGCTCATGCCCGTCGCTCCTTCGGAGGCGCCCTATGTGCACTACAAGAAAATACAGGTTTAGCAACGATTTTTTGCAACGATTTATTTTCGTTGCAAATCACCATCACCTTAACGACGATTTTACAACGATTTTGAAAATCGTCGGAAAATCGTTGGTACATTCCAACGAATATAAATCGTTGTAATATCGTTGCAAATTTGCAACGATTTGACAACGAGATTGAAAATTGTTGCTAATTTGCGATGATTTTACAACGATTTTAAAAATCGTTGCCAATTTGCGACAATTTTACAACGATTTTCAAAATCATTGCTAAATTTGCGATGATTTTAGTACGATTTCTTTGAAACCCATCTACACCCTAGACCCTATGCTCTATACCTAAAATTTAACATCTCATTGTTAACATGTTAAGGTTTGGATTTCAAACCTTAACATCTTAAAATCTTAACGTCTCAAATCCAAACATTAACATCTGAAATCCAAACATTAACATCTTATCAATGAAATGTTAAATTTTAGGGTATAGAGCATAGGGTTTAGGGTGTAGATGGATTTCAAAGAAATCGTAGTAAAATCGTTGCAAATTTGTAACGATTTTGAAAAAATTCGGTTTGAAATATATCGTCGAACTGAAATAGATTTAAGAAATCTAAACCTATACATCTTAACAATGAGATGTTAAAGTTTAGGGTATAGAGCATAAGGTTTAGGGTATAGATGGAATTCAAAGAAATCATATTAAAATCGTTGCAAAATTTGCAACTTAGCAACGATTTAGCGACGATTTTCAAAATCGTTGTGAAATCGTCGCAAATTAGCAACGATTTAGCAACGATTTTTTTAAATCGTTGTAAAATCGTTGCAAATTTGCGATGATTTTCCGACGATTTCTTTGAAGTCCATCTAAACCCTAAACCATATTCCCAAAACCCTAAACCCAATCCATCTCATTGTATTTTGCAACTCTCATTAAAATTTATCATGAGTTTATTGAATTAATTAGAAATAGAAACTTGATCAATCATTGTTCTCTCTGCAAACTCATTGTCTTACTTCATCTTAGCAAAGCTACCAAATACGTTTACTCTATGTTTTAGTCTTTCTTCAATCTCAATGATCATATAGATGATTTGAAGATTTAGAGTTTATGATAAACATTTAGATGGATTTAGATGTGTTGCAATCGATGTAACAATCGTCGTACCTATGCCCTATACCCTAAACCATATTTTTACAATTTTTCGTTGCTAAATCGTCGCAAATTAGCAACGATTTAGCAACGATTTTTTTAAATCGTTGTAAAATCGTTGCAAATTTGCGATGATTTTCCGAAGATTTCTTTGAAGTCTATCTAAACCCTAAACCATATGCCCAAAACCCAAAACCCAATCCATCTCATTGTATTTTGCAACTCTCATTAAAATTTATCATGAGTTTATTGAATTAATTGGAAATAGAAACTTGATCAATCATTGTTCTCTCTGCAAACTCATTGTCTTACTTCATCTTAGCAAAGCTACCAAATACGTTTACTCTATGTTTTAGTCTTTCTTCAATCTCAATGATCATATAGATGATTTGAAGATTTAGAGTTTATGATAAACATTTATATGGATTTAGATGTGTTGCAATCGATGTAACAATCGTCGTACCTATGCCCTATACCCTAAACCATATTTTTACAATTTTTCGTTGCTAAATCGTCGCAAATTAGCAACGATTTAGCAACGATTTTTTTAAATCGTTGTAAAATCGTTGCAAATTTGCGATGATTTTCCGACGATTTCTTTGAAGTCCATCTAAACCCTAAACCATATTCCCAAAACCCTAAACCCAATCCATCTCATTGTATTTTGCAACTCTCATTAAAATTTATCATGAGTTTATTGAATTAATTGGAAATAGAAACTTGATCAATCATTGCTCTCTCTGCAAACTCATTGTCTTACTTCATCTTAGCAAAGCTACCAAATACGTTTACTCTATGTTTTAGTCTTTCTTCAATCTCAATGATCATATAGATGATTTGAAGATTTAGAGTTTATGATAAACATTTAGATGGATTTAGATGTGTTGCAATCGATGTAACAATCGTCGTACCTATGCCCTATACCCTAAACCATATTTTTACAATTTTTCGTTGCTAAATCGTCGCAAATTAGCAACGATTTAGCAACGATTTTTTTAAATCGTTGTAAAATCGTTGCAAATTTGCGATGATTTTCCGACGATTTCTGTGAAGTCTATCTAAACCCTAAACCATATGCCCAAAACCCAAAACCCAATCCATCTCATTGTATTTTGCAACTCTCATTAAAATTTATCATGAGTTTATTGAATTAATTGGAAATAGAAACTTGATCAATCATTGTTCTCTCTGCAAACTCATTGAATTAATTGGATTTAGATGTGTTGCAATCGATGTAACAATCGTCGTACCTATGCCCTATACCCTAAACCATATTTTTACAATTTTTCGTTGCTAAATCGTCGCAAATTTGCGATGATTTTACGACAAATCATCGTAAAATCGTCGCAAACTATGAATTTAATTTACCGCGTCTCGGTAAATAAAAAGTTTGATTGCTCCCGCGTGTGGGAAAACCAAAAAAAAATTTTCATTTTGCGACGATTTTGCGACGATTTCTCGTAAAATCGTCGCAATTTGTGACGATTTAGCGACGACCACAAATTCTATATAAACACACGCTCAGATTTTATTTCTTCATTCTTCAAATCTCAATCTCTCCTCTCTCACAAAACCTTGCAAAAATGTCTAATTTTAAATAATTTATTTTAATTTGTATTTAATTTAGGTTAATATAGATATATAGGAATGAAAGAAAATAGGTTGATAGAAACAAAATAAAATTGATAGATATGAACATAAATTAGAAGATTTTGAGTAATGGATAGAACATAAATTAGAATAGAAAATAGAAGATTTTGAGTGATGGGTATCGATGATTTTGTGTAAGAAGATTTGTAATAATATTTTTATTTAGAATATTTGAAAGAAAATTTTATTAAATAATATTATAATTTTATTAAATTTAAAATTATAATTTCGAAATTAATTAAATTTTAAAAATAAAATAAAATTTATAATTTATTAATTAATTAACTAAAAAAAATTAACAATCGTCGTAAAATCGTCGTTAATTTGCGACGATTTTACGACGTTTCATTAACGACGATTTGGCAACGATTATAGTTTTTCGACGAATTTACGATGAAATATTTACCTCCTCAATTCGTCGTTGTTTTGTCGTGAATTGCCTTCGAATTGCCATCGTTGTTACGACATCTTTTTATTCGTCGTAAAATCGTTGTTAATTTGCGACGATTTTACAACGATTTTTTACCGACGATTTAGCGACGATTTTTTTCCCCTCGTAATTTGCCGACGATTTTACAACGAAATTTGGTTTGCGACGATCAGTTAACGACGATTTACGTTTCGTCGCAAATTCGATGGTACACCTGTTTTGCAACGATTTTACGACGATATATGTCGTTGCAAAAGGGATGTTTTCTTGTAGTGGTGGATCTGACTGAGGACGCTCCCTCGGCTGCTGAGACCGTCCAAGCAGATCTGCCAGCACAGAACTCGGCCCCGTGTTCTGATGAGGCCGGCACCGACGCGCCATCCGGTGAGACCGGAACCGACGCGCCATCCGGTGAGACCGGCACCGACGCGCCATCCGGTGAGGCCGGCACCGATGCGCCATCCGGTGAGGCCGCGGTTGGGGAAGAGAGGTCTGAGCAGCCCTTCCTTGGTGAGTATGGCACCAATGCGAGGATGGTGGACCCGGGCGATTTAGATGGTACCCGTGCTGACGGGGGCGAAGACCGACCGGCTGATGCGGCCTTGTAAAAACTTTTTTTTTTTTTTTTTTTTTGTAGTTTTTTCCTTTTTGTTTTCTTCTCTCTTTTGTAAAGACCGGGCCGTAGGCCGTTTATGTAAGGACCAGGCCGTTGGCCCATCTTTTTATGACAACAAGGCCGTTGGCCCTTTCTCTCTCTTTTTTTTTTTTGTAAGTGCCGTTTCGAGGCTTTTGTAATGACTAGGCCGTGGGCCCTTTTTATAATAACGAGGCCGTTGGCCCTTTTGTGATAATCGAGGCCGTTGGCCCTCTCTTTCTTTTTGTAAGTGCCGTTTCGAGGCTTTTGTAATGACTAGGCCGTGGGCCCTTTTTATAATAACGAGGCCGTTGGCCCTTTTGTGATGATCGAGGCCGTTGGCCCTTTTTTTTTTGTAAGTGCCGTTTCGAGGCTTTTTTGATCGGTAGAGTAGGTCGTAGACCGTACCCTGTCATGTATGCAGGTCGTGGACCGTGCTCTTGTATTGGGTGCGAGGTACGACTCGGCTTGAGATACTTATTGCTTGTGTATCTTTAATATTTTTAGTGGGTGCGAGGTTATCTCGGCTTAAGGTACTTATTGCTTGTGTACCTTGTTTTTTTGGTGCGGGTAGCGAGCCCGGCTTAGAGACACTTAATGCTTGTGTGTCTAGTAGAGGTGCGAGCGCTGGGGCCCGGCTTTAGTACTTATTGCTTGTGTACTATGGGAGTGCGAGCATTGGAGCTCGGCTTTGGCACTTATAACTTGTGTGCCGGGGAGAGCGAGCACCGGAGCTCGGTCCCCTTTTTTTTTTGTAGTGCGAGCATTTGGAGCTCGGCTTTTTTTTTTTTTTTTTTTTTTTTTTTTGTAGAGGTGCGAGCGTTTGGAGCTCGGCTTTCTCTTTTTGTTTTTTGTAGTGCGAGCATTTGGAGCTCGGCTTTTTTTTTGTAGAGGTGCGAGCGTTTGGAGCTCGGCTTTGTCGGTTTTTTTTTGTAGTGCGAGCGTCGGAGCTCGGCTTTCTGTGCACAGGTCGGGGACCGTGTTCTTTTGTCGAAAAGGTTTTATTAGATTAATAGCTGAGCCCTGGTTAGGGGTTGCCTACGTACCCTTTAGTAGAAGGGATCAAGCCAGTCGTAGTTCGTTTGTTTACAAAGGCGGAGAGCGGAATGGAGCCCGGGGGCTTAATAGTAGAAGCCTTTGAGGATGATCGATTTCCATGAGCGCGGGATTGCGTCGCCGTTCATCGTGACTAGCTCGTAGACGCCGGGCTTCACGACCTTGGAGATAAGGTAAGGGCCCTCCCAACGTGCACCGAGCTTGCCTGCGTTTAGCTCGGCGGTGTTTTCGAAGACTTTGCGGATGACCAGGTCGCCTTCGGTAAAGAACCTGCCTCGAACCCTCTTGTCGTAGTACTTGGAGGAGAGCTGCTGGTAGTTTTGGATTCGGAGGAGGGAATGGTCCCGCTGTTCCTCAAGGAAATCCAGCTCGCTGAGTAGGACGGTGTCGTTCAGGGCGGGCTGCTGGGTGAGCATGGCGCGGCGAGGAGTGGGGAGCCCGACCTCGGACGGGGCCATGGCTTCCATTCCGTGGGAGAGGCTGAATGGTGTGCGCCCTGTCGACGTCTTCGGCGTTGTGCGATGGGACCAGAGGACTCCATCGAGCTCGTCGGCCCAGGACCCCTTCTTGTCGTCTAGTCGTTTTTTGAGGCCGTCGGGGATGGTTTTGTTGGTGGCCTCGGCTTGTCCGTTCCCTTGGGGGTACCTCGGGGTGGACTTACTTAGTCTGATTTTCCAGTTCGCGCAGAAGTCTTCGAAGAGGGCCGATGTGAACTGGGCACCGTTGTCAGTTACGATCTCGTAGGGCAGCCCGTGCCGGCAGATGATGAACTTCCAGACGAACTTTCGGACGTCCTCTGCCGTGATCTTGGCGTAAGCTTCGGCCTCGACCCATTTGGTGAAGTAGTCGGTCATGACCAAGAGGAAGCGCTTTTGGCGAGATCGGGGAAGGGGCCCGACTATGTCCATGGCCCATCGCATGAAGGGGTAGGGCGCGACCGCAGTGGTAAGGAGCTCGGTAGGACAGTGAATGAGGGGACCGTGACGCTGGCACTTCTCGCACCGGGCTGCAAATTTTTCGCAGTCTTGAAGCATTGTTGGCCAGTAGTGTCCTTGGTTCTGTATTCTCAGGGCGAGAGCCCGGCCGCTGGAGTGGTTTCCGTCGGCGCCCTCGTTCATTTCCTTCATCACGTCAATGGTTTCCTGCCCGTGGAGGCAGCCGAGCAGGGTTCCCGAGGCGCTCCACCGGAACAGATTACCGTCCAGCATCGTTTATCGGGCACACTTCTTTCTTAGCCGTCGGGCGGCCCACCGGTCTGCGGGATGAATGCCGTCTGCGATGTATAGCAGTAGGTCGACTCGCCAGTCCGGCAGTTCGGCTCGGCCGGGGGTGGCGGTAGAACTTCGGGAGGTGGCGCGTCATCGTCACGGTCCGCGGCCTGGGGGTTGATCAAGTAGGCCCCTTTTGGCAGCTCGATGCTAGGGAAGTCGATGCTCTCGACCGGGATCACCCGTCGTTGGGCTGGGGCCGAGGTGAGGCTAGTGCGGCGAGGGCGTCTGCGGAAGTGTTATCGCCTCGGGGAATCTTCGTCAGGGTGAACTCAGAAAAGTCTGCGGCCAAGCCTTGGATCACCTTGAGGTAAGCGTTCATGCGATCGTTCTTGGCCTCGTACTCTCCGCTGAATTGATTGGCGACGAGCTGGGAGTCGCAGTAAGCTCGGATTTTCTTCGCGCCGACCTCCTTTGCTAGGCGCAGGCCGGCGATCAGAGCTTCGTACTCTGCCTCGTTGTTTGAAGCCGGGAAGGCCAGACGGAAAGACTGCTCAAGGATCTCTTTGGTTGGGGACTCGAGGCGTATGCCTACGCCGGACCCGTGCATAGAAGCCAATCCGTCGACATGCAGAGTCCACACTTCGGGCACTTCGCTGACTGCCAGCTCGGGTGCCAACTCAACTAGGAAATCAGCCAGGACCTGAGATTTGATCGCGGTCCGACCTCGGTACTCGATTTCATACTCGCTCAGCTCAACAACCCACTTCATTATCCGGCCAGATCGGCTCGGGCTGTGGAGGATGGTTCTGAGGGGGTAGGTGCTTAGGACGACAATCGCATGGGATTGAAAGTAAGGCCGGAGCTTTCTAGCTGCGACGACCACCGCCAAGGCGAGCTTCTCCAGAGTCGGGTACCTGCTCTCCGCGTCGTCAAGGGATTTGCTGATGTAGGAGATGGGTCTTTGGTCGCCCCGGTCTTCCCGTATCAGCACTCCGCTGACCGCTGACGCGGAGATGGCGATATAGAGGTAGAGGATTTCGCCTTCTTCTGGCTTGGACAGGACGGGAGGAGTGGATATGTACTCCTTCAGCTGTCGGAGGGCATCTTCGCATTTGTCGTCCCATTCGAACCGCTTGTTAGCCCGGAGCAGCTGGTAGAACGGGAGGCACTTGTCGGTAGAGCGGGAGATGAATCGGTTCAGCTCGGCGATTCTCCCGGTGAGTCGTTGTACTTGACGCGTGCTCTCCGGGGATTTGAGCTCGGTGATCGCTCGGATCTGCTTGGGGTAGGCCTCTATCCCGCGCCGGATGATGATGTACCCGAGGAATTCGCCCGATGTGACGCCGAAGGAACACTTGGCCGGGTTCAGCTTCATGTTGTATTCGTTCAACGTCCGTAAGCAGGACCTAAGATGAGTGACGTGGTCGGCCGCCACCAGAGACTTCACCAGCATGTCATCTATGTATACTTCCATAGTGCGGCCTATTTGGTCGGCGAACATCCGGTTGACAAGCCGTTGGTAGGTGGCCCCGGCGTTCTTGAGTCCGAAGGGCATTACCTTGTAGCAGTAAATGCCTCGGTCCGTGATGAATGCGGTTTTCTCCTGATAATCGGGGTGCATGGGGATCTGGTTATACCCCGAGAAGGCATCCATGAAGGAGAGTAGCTCGTTCCCCGCGGTGGCTTCGACGACTTGGTCGATTCGAGGGAGGGGAAAGCTGTACTTTGGGCACGCCTTATTGAGGTCGGTGAAATCCACGCAGACCCTCCATTTCCCGCTCTTCTTCTTGACCACCACCGGGTTGGCCAACCAGTCCGGGTATTTGACCTCGGTGATCGTCCCGGCCGCGGTGAGCCTTTCGACCTCGTCATTGACTGCCTGGGCGCGCTCCGGACCCAGCTTTCGCCGCTTTTGCTTGACCGGTCTGCAGTTCGGATCCACGTTGAGCTCGTGGCTGCACGTGTTTGGGTCAATGCCGGGCATGTCGCCGGTTGACCAGGCGAAGGTGGAGACGTTTTGCCCTAGGAACTCGACCAGCTCTCGCTTGATGCTCTCGTCGAGATCGGTGCCGATGCCGACGCAGCGGGCGGGGTCGCGCGGATCGATGTTGACCTGGGCGACAAGGTCCCGCCCTGGGAGATCCTGGGCGTCGGGCTCGCCGGGCTGAAGCGCGTTGATGGCCAAGCAGGCCGGCGCGGCGCGGCGCAGCTTATGCTCGATGGCGAAGCAGGAGCGAGAGACCCTCTGGTTACTCCTAAGAGTATACGTGCTGGCCTGGTTGGGGAACTTGAGGCACTGGTGGTACGTTGACTGCCTTCATCGAGTACAGCCAAGGGGTTCCAAGGATGATATTGTAGATCGGGGTGGTATCGAAGACCACGAACTTGACGATTTTCGTCACCCGACCTACATAGACCGACAATTCGATGGTGCCGATTCCGTTGACGGTGTCCCCGGCGAAGCCGGTTAGCGGGACGGAGTGCGGCTTGATTTCGACCCCGTTTAGATTCATCATGGCCAGGGTATCCTTGAAGATGAGATCGACCGAGCTACCGAGCTGCCCGTATCGACGAGGACTCGGTTAACGTCGCAGTCGGCTACGCGGACTTGTACGACGAGGGGGTCGTTGTGGGGCTGGTGGACCCCGGCCGCGTCGGCCTCGGTGAAACATATCCCCCTCTTGCTCGTGTCCTGAGCGTCGATCTCCGGCCCGGAGTGCCACTTCAGGGAGGCGTCGGTCTTCCTTTCATGACGCTTGATGGACCGCACTGAGTCGTTGCACGAGAGGAGGCCTCCCATGATCATCCCTATCAGAGTCCGGGCCGGGGGAGGCGATCTGCCCGTTTCCCGGTCTCGCGAAGGAGATCGTCGCCGCCGGTCGTCGTTTTGGGCGCGGTTGTAAGGCCTAGCCCGGTTATCCTCGCGACCTCGGTTGTCGCGGGGTTGCACTCGATCGCCGTCCTGGGCATGCGGACGCAGCCGCTCTGGTACGCTGATTTCTCCACGTTGGAATTGGTTCAGCAGGACCTCTTGGAGGGCGCGGCAGTGAGAGGTCGGGTGCCCCTTTCGCCGGTGGAAGTCGCAGAAGGCCGACCTATCGTACGGCTCGTCTGGTCGGGACTCCCTATCGCTCGGCTCGTCGGGACGCCGATCCTGCTGGTGGTGATCCCGTACGTACTTGTTCCAAAGCAACCCTGGCGCGGGACTGGGGGGAAGTACGGGATCGTGCAGACGGAGGCCGGAGGGCGGTCCGTTGACAAGGAATGCAGCGGCCTGCTTTCCCTTGCTGCGCTGGTACTCGTCATCGTAGTGTTGACGAGGCTCCTGATATCTTTCCTGGGGCGCTCCTTCGGGACCGGGGCCTTGTGAGAGGCGCTGTTTCTCGACTCAGCCGCCTTCTCCTCCTCGAGCTCGACGAAGAGTCCAGCGCGGTGCAAGGCGTCTTCCAGCGAGCGCGGCCTGTTGAGCTTCATATCGTCCTTGAAGGCCGAATCGGCCCGCAGTCCCTTTCTTAGAGCGGGGAGCGCCGACTCGTCCGTCACGTTGCTTTGGGAGGCCGTGGCCTTGAAGCGCTCTATGAAGGACCTGAGCGACTCCTTTGCTCATTGGTTCATCGCCCAGAGGTCCGCGCTGGATGCGGACTGCCGGATGTAGATGGAGTAGTGCTCGAGGAAGGTGGTCGACAGGTCTCTGAAGCTGTCTATGGAGTGCGTCTTCAGCCGAGAGAACCACGTGAGAGCCGGGCCGGTGAGGTTCTCTACGAAGAGCTGGCAGTGGGCGGCTTCGCGCTCGTCTGGTGAGAAGTGGGCGCGGCCCATGGCGATGGTGAACGCCGTAAGATACTGGGCCGGGTCGGTGGTGCCCGCGTAGGGCTGGAGTTTGAGCTTCCCGAGGTGCTGGAGCGGGACGGAGGCGATCCGGCGGGTGAACGGCGTGTTTTGCGTCTCTCTGAGGACGCGATCGATTTCCGGGGCCGCGCTGGTGGCCTGATGGATTTTGGAGGACATCGCGCGGATAGTCTCATTCATAGCTTCGAACTCGGCGTCCCTTGAGCGCTCCGCGCTGGATCGGAGGTGGTGGGCTTCGTCGCCCGGGTGGCTTCCTACGGCCGGGGAGAAACGTCCGCCCGGCCCTTCGGATCCTGACGATGAGTCGCCAGGTCGGCTTGTCCGGATGCGGGGGGTTTCTTCCCGAGAGGCCGGCTCTCTGAGATGGACATCGGGGGACCTGGTATTGTCCGACCGGTCACGGGAGGCCCCTAGCGTGGCGAAACGTTGGTCGGTGGCTCGCGTCAGCTCGTCTATTCTGGCAAGCAGGGTCTGCATCACGGCGGACAGCGTGGGCTGATCTTCCGACGCTCGGGCACGTTGTGGGCAGCGGAGCCGGCGGAATGAGCGGGTGCCGAAGCCGGGGGCGGGGCCCTGAAGAACTGCTCTCGAGGAATCGTCTGGTTGGCAGCTGCTTGGGCTGACGACGGGATGGTCGCCGTCGTTTGAGTCGTCGGCGGGGCCGATGTCGGGGCCTGGGCCGTTGTTTGGGCCGGGGTTTCCTGGTCTGACAGCACTCTTGGGGGCGGAATTGCCATCGTTGCTGCGGTTGCGGTGGTGGTTGAACTGCTCCTTGCGTATAGAAGAATCTCTTGCCCCTCCTTCTAGCGCCAATTGTTGATCCCGGGGATCACTAAGTACGTTTAAAGGGTGATTAGGAGATGAGATGTGAGATTTTCGTTAATTAGAGCAATTTAACCACTATTAAAACAGGCCGGGAGAAAGATGAGTAGGCCGGGGGCCGTGTTTCTTTTTATTGATGGTGAGAGAAATGAACAATTTAAAATTACGAACTGGTTCCGAAGGACGACCAGTTCGGCGTTCTAAATTGTTGCCTTGTTACAAAGAGAGAGAGAGAGAGAGATCAGGCAACTTGTCGTAGGTCAAAATGGCCAAAATCCAGTCCCCTTCATTAATGACATTTAGGGGTATATATAGTCGGGGCTGGCTTCCTGCTCCCCGGGATCTCGGGGCCACGTGGCGTCTTCGGCCTCTTTCGTGGGTAAGGTGGCCTAGGAGGCGTGTTCCGGCTTTCGGGGAGAGAGGTCATGATGAGCTCGGCGTGGCGTGTTGCAGAGCAGTGCACTGTTTAACCAACTCTCCTCCACGTGTCTCCCTCTCCTTCGTCAAGTCTACAAGGTTGGTGAGATGTCGAGGTCAGCCCATACTCCTGCTCAGACGATACACTGTTCGACCAACTCCCACTTGCCTTCTGCTCTTCTGACATTCCTGCCTTGGTGAAGTGTCAGCCCGGGCCCGAGGTGCGTCGCTTTCAGGTCGGCGACCGAGCCGAAGAGGAGCCTTGCAGGTCGATGCTTTCAGGCCGGCGACCGAGCTGAGGAGGGGCCTTTCCTAAGATGGGCCTAACTAATTGGGGGTGCTAGTCCCACCTCCAACACTTCAGAGTTTTAAATTATGTCTTATCGATCAAAAGATACTAAAAATCTATTTACTCCAATTGAAAATTTAATCAGTACTATTATATTATGTGTTAACACAAATTTAATACACTAGACTCTTTTTTCTCTTATCTCAATAAATAAAAATAATAATTAACGTTAGTTAAAATTCATCATATGTTTATTACTTTGTTTTCTGTAATCTTAAAAAAATACTTGTATTAGTTGAAATTCATCAAATGTTTACTGTGAAATATCAAATTTAAAATCCAGATATTAATTATGCTATCGGATAGACATTTTAAAAGGATAAAAGCAACAAAATATATAATATATATATATAAACCATACACTCATCGTAAGTCATTTCTTAATACAAAACAAAAATGAATACTATGCAACCAAATTAACGAAAAATGAAAAAGATGATGCTGAAAAATACGATATAAACATATATTAAAAGCATTTATTAACATATTGTTCAATAGTTTTCTAATATATCAAACAATTCTTCTTCTATTCTTAATTTTATAAACATAGCATATAGCCTAAACATGTTAGTAATTTAAATAAATTAGTTTTCTAATTAGGTAAAACTCAATTTCTTTATAATTATTTTACTTAACAAAATCTATAATCTTATAAAAAAATACAAATATTAGAAAATGACACAAAATATTTAAATACAGTTTTATAAATAAAAAAAAATTATATAAACCCACTATATTTTAGATAATTTCAAAGTTACTAGCCAAAACAAAAAACCTAGTTCATAATTTAAAAAGTTGGAAAGAAAAACGAAAGTAAAATTCTAAAGGGCCTGAGGCCACAAGGCAGTGAAAAGCCCAAAAAGCCTCATAGGGTGATTGCACCGATTGATTGGTTAAGGTCAGTAAGAAGATTTAGGGTTTAAGAAAAACGTCTGAGAAGAGGAGAGAGAAAGAGAGATTAGAGAGAGAGAGAGAGAGAGAGAGAGAGAGAGAGAAAATGGGGAAGACGACGTACAAGCGGATGAAGGGAAGCCAATGCTTGAGGCAGAGGCTGCTTCTCGCAACACTTTCTTCGACGCCTATCATCATTGATGAGATTCGTGCCGACGACATGATTCCTGGCCTCCACCTTCACGAGATTTCTCTTCTCCGCCTCATCGAGACTGTCTCCGATGACTCCGTCATTGAGATTAACGAGACCGGTAAGTACGTTTTACCGATTTGAAGGCTGTTCATTACTTCGGAAGTTGAATTTTCCCAGCGCAGGGAACTTCAATTCTAGCTTCGGGATTTAGGGTTCATGACTTCAGAATGATCGATTTTAGGAATGAATGATCTTAGGATACTTCCCTTGTGCTATTGAGCTGAGGCTATGATTAGTATATATTTTTCTGAGAGCTAAAGAATTTTGGAACACTCAATCTGAAACCTCAAGAAGAATATGTCATCCGAATTGGTCACTGGTTTTAATATCTCTTTGGCAGGGACTCGAGTGAAATACAAGCCTGGAATAGTAATGGGAGGGAAGAACTTGGTTCACAACTGTGCCCTGAGTCGATCCATTGGCTATTATCTGGAGCCATTGCTTGTGTTAGGATTATTTGGAAAGAAGCCCCTTTCGGTTACGCTCAAAGGTGAGTTGTAGGCACGAATTCTTAATCCAGCTTCTTCGGTACAGTAATTTTGAAAAAGAAAAGGTTACAGCTTTAAAAGCATGTGGATTTATTATGATCGAGCGAGCAAATTATTTACTTTTGCAGGAATTACGAATGATCCAAGGGACCCAAGCGTTGACACAATCCGTAACACTACCTTAAATATCTTAAAGCGTTTTGGAGTCCCTGCAGAAGGGTTAGATCTTAAAATTGAAGCCCGTGGAGTAGCTCCAGATGGAGGTGGAGAAGTTCTTTTAACAGTTCCAAATGTTCAGACCCTAGCTGTATGTACTTGTTCATTTCCTTTTTTCTTCCTCACTGCCATCGGGATGTCTTATCTGTTATATCGCTGCTTCAGGCGGTCCAATGGCTAGAGGAAGGAATGGTGAAGAAGATACGAGGTTGGACTTTCTCTGCAAGAGTTTCTACTGACTTTGAACATTCCATGAGGTTCACAGCTCGTGGAATCTTTAACAACCTCTTGCCTGATGTTCACATTTTCAACGATCACAAAGCTGGCCCTCAGGCTGGAAAGTAAGAAGATTTCAACTTTAAAAAAAAAGAAGCAGAAACAGGTTTTCAAGAGTGGTACTTGATTGATAAGAGCTCAACTTCTTGAAAAAACATTTGATTGCAGATCACCTGGATATGGAATAACATTGGTTGCAGAAACAACTTCAGGATGTTACATCTCTGCAGATACAACAGTGTCTTGTGGAATAACAGACGAGACAGGAGAGCTCGATGCAGAGAAGCAAGAGAGAAAACCAGCAGAAGACACAGGAGCTGAAATAGCTTCATGGCTTCTTCAGGAGGTTGAAAAAGGCGGAGTTGTTGATTCAACACACCAGGTGCGTTTAAAATTCTAATTATAACCATAAAACACCAAAATCGATGGTTTTGAAAGTGAAAGACTTTTCTTGATTCTCTGTGGGTTTTTTACAGGGATTGTTGTTTATACTATGTGCGTTATGCCAACAAGACGTGTCAAAGGTTCGAGTGGGAACGTTATCTCCTTATGGAGTGGAGACGTTGAGGAACTTAAAAGAGTTTTTGGGAGTTACTTTTGGGATCAGACCTGATCCATTGACAGGAACAGTCATACTCACCAGCGTTGGAAGCGGCTTGATAAACCTCGCCAGAAAGTTGTCTTAATTTCTCACAATTGTTGTCGTGTTTGTTTACACAATCAGCTTTACAGTTTTGTGTGATGGAAAACGTTTTTCTATAGTCTGAATTGATGTGTAGCCTCTGTTTTCGAATTTCTCCTCTGGGCTCTGGCTGGTGCGCATCCTCGTTACTACTTCTCTTTTGCTTTTTGAATGGGATCTTTTGAAAATCCACAAATCGCCGGGAAACGAATGTCGAAAAAGCCCTAAATTTTCGGTGAAATCTGTTATGCCTTTTGGTAGTAGTATATTTAACAATTCAATGCTCAATATCGTACATGGACATTATACACGACACAAAAGTTCTTTTTTTGAACATTACACGACAGAAAAGTTTCGGCAATCTACGTGAAACCCAATTTCAGTTTGGTCCAATTCTTCAACTCAGAGTTATATACAACAAAAATTACAAATGTTCTAAATTTGTAAATGAGAAGCAACTATTTAAATCCATGTTTTTTCGTTTCTTCCAAATTTTTCTTTTGCAGCTGCGGTACTCAATGCAACGACTACTACATATCAAGAGTTGCAGCTATTGGTGGCCTACAGAGCTTGTGGAGTCTTTGCACTAGCCACGGTTAATGTCTATGCTATTGTGGTCGAACGTTCGCTACAGAACCGTCGAGCTTGTGAGTTGTGGTGTTTAGTCTCTAATTCTAAACTCTTAAGATTATAATAAACTAGGGAAACTAGCTCTCTCTCTTTCTTTCTTTTCCCTTATTCTCCCAATTGGATCCGTATGAGAACCGGACAGTAACTGATTAAATTTGTAAGTTCTTAGGAAAACTGGTTTTTTAAGAACAGAATATCAAAAACATTAAACAAAACACACTGCTACAGTGCAGTTACTCTCATATGCCAAATGTCAAAATACCACAAAAAAAAAGAGAGAGAGAAGAAAAAAAATGCAAACTGAAGCAATCAATCGCAGGATTCAGACAGACAAGAAACATGGGTCTCTGCTTTAATCTAATCGTTCTAAAAAAACAGATCATTCCTTTACGACCTTCAAGCATAAAGCCTAGAGTGCAGCAGCAGTTAGCTTAGTTACTGTCTGAAACCGCCATTGTATCACTAACCCCATGTGCTTCGAAGTACCTATTACGTTCAAGATTCAACATATTTAGTCATATGTGGCAATGCCATGATTCATAATGAAATATGCTTCAACATGGCTGAAAATTGAGACTCTTACCCTCCAGAATCTGCATTTTTTTAGAACGTAAAGTGGCGTGGACACTCAAAATTGGCGCCTTGGTGGCTTAGCCTCAGCCTCCGAGACTCTAATTTGTCTTCCATCCAAATCCTTTAGTGAAGTACAACATGTATTAGATGTTTGATCGTATTGTAAGACTGATCAAAGAAATTAACGATGCCAAGAGAAATAATGATACTTACTGCACCATTCAAAGAACTGATGGCTTTTGAGACCTCTTGAGGAGAGCCGAGCGTCACAAACCCAAAACCCTTGGATCTGCCAGTGTCCCTGTCGTAAATGACTCTGGCCTCAACAACCTTTCCTTGCTCACTAAACAAGCTCTCAAGAGCCATGTCATCGACACCCCAAGACAGGTTGCCCACATAAACCCGGTCTGATGAACCCGAGCCTGAACCTGACCCAGAACCATAGCTGGAACGTTCTGAACCGTAACCAGAACGTTCTGAACCGTAACCAGAACGTCCTGAACGTTGAGACCCGTAACCGGATCGTTCAGAACCGTGGCTGGAACGTTCAGAACCATAGCTGGAACGTTCAGAACCATAGCTGGAACGTTCAGAACCGTAACCACCACTTCTTGGTCCTCTGGAGAAGGATTCCTCCCTCTTAGGTGGAGGAGGGCCAGCGTTAACCCTCAAGGGTCTGCCTTCAAATTCCTGCAATGTTCATGTCAACAGGATTAGCAAAAAAGCCACAATGTACAAAAGTCTAAAAGATCAGCTTGCAAGATATGAACAAGAAGCCGGTAGGACAAAAACAAAGGTTCAACTATTATCCCAGCAACTTATATCCCCAATTGAGAAGAAACAGATGCATCTTATCAGTGGAATATAAAACAAGATATAACATTGAAGTCTCCACAAACCAAGAAGAGGATAAATAGCATTTAATAAAATCCATGTAATGGAACTACGCAAGCGAAAAAAAGAAAGCTAAGACACGAACAACATTACACACAAGCCAAGAACAAGAAACGACACAGGCAATAATTCGATGAACAAGAGTATCTGCTTACATAGCCGTTGAACTGCTGAGCTGCTGCCTCAACTTCCGCTGCAGTGGACATTGTCACAAACCCGAAACCCCTGCTCCTGCCAGTCACTTTGTCATAGATTACCTACAAAATCAACCCATTTCATCACAAATGAAAACAATCGAATATCATATTCTCAGTCCTACATAAAACCCTTTTGTTAGTTTCTGATATGGAGGCTACACAAACAGATCCAAACCCATTTCAAGAATTTAGGAGCAATCGTTATTCTCATCAGCAAATCAAGCAATACAGAATCAAAAACCTAAATTCCTTACCTCAACCATCTCAACATTTCCGGCGCTCTCGAACAGCTGAGCGAGCTGAGCGCTGTCAACATTGAAGGAAAGGTTACCGACGAAGAGTTTGAGGTCAGCAGAGAAGGAGGTGCGCTCCGGCGGCGAATCATCATCAGCGAACATGTCGTCTTCCTCCACCTCGAAATCCGAGGACACGGCAACGTTCCTGACAAAACGGGACGGATATTCCGCGGGAGCTGAGCATTTCACGGCGGAGGAAGCGAAGATAGAGACGAGGTGGTCGGAGTGAAGTTTGAAGGAGAGGGAAGGAGGCAAGACGGAGGAGGATCTGGAAACGCAGAGAGGAAGGGATTTAGGGTTGAAGGAAGACAAAGAAACGGAGGAAGCGGAGGCAGACATGGCTTTAGCTTTTCTCGAGGCTAAAGCTCTCTCGCTGCTTTGAAAGGGGATAAGGTTTAAGGGTTCTGCGAGAGATTTGAGAGTGGAGATAAGGAGACGAGCTTTTGATACTTATCGGCAAAATTATTCTTTTTTTTTTTCCCTCTTTTCGGCAACAAAAAATATATTATTTTCCTGTTATATCTTGACCGTCCAATTTGGATGGACAGTGGAGATTAAGAGAGTGGTAGGTCTAGTGAGAAGAAGATAAGAACCACATAAACTAAAAGCCAAAGGAAGATGCAACTGGAGACGGTCTACACTGAAGCATGATGGATCCTCAACTTGTCCTCTTGAAGAAATTTTACCATTTTGAGGTTTATGTAATGGATATAATTCATATGATTGTTTCATTTGTTTTTTATACTTTCGTTGCAAATGAAAAGCCTTCAAGTTTTAAAAGCCCATATTGTTGCTAATTATCCTGATGACTTAATTAATATTTAATACTAGCATGGACATTTGGATAGTTGGATCGGGTATTTCGGATCAAGAAGTTTAGGTATCGATTCGGTATTTTTAAAATCCGAATCGGATTTGGTTCAGTATCTTTCCCGTTCGAGTATTTTTGAAGATCGGAAATTTTTTCAAGTACATTAAGGTTCTTATCTGAAAGTATCCAAATGTATCCCAAATATTCAAAAAATCCGGAAAAAATCAAAACAAGTGTATTAAATATATCTGTAATATCGAAAATATACATGAAGTATCCAAAGTACTAAAAATAATTAATATATCCGGGTTTATAATTATAATTTTGGGTATTTGGATTATATCAAGTCTAAATATAATTAATATTTGTAGGTGTATAAATATAATTCAGATATTTCGGGTTCCAGTTCTCGGTTCGATATCGGTTTGGTTTCAATTCTTTGTATATAGAAATTTAGGATTCTTTCGAGTATTTTGATAGATCCAAAACCTTTCCGTTTGTGTATTTTTGGATCGGTATCGGTTCGGAATTTCGGATGTAGATTCTTTTACCGAGGCCAATCTTATTATATAAAGCAGAATGTTTCAAAGTTAGTAACTCACTTGATCGTAACACGTATCAAGTCAATTGATCAGATTTTGATATATGTAAAAAGAACTACCAATTAGATTTTGCCACATAATATTAACAATAAAATGAAATTTATTATCGATTCTTAATTTTAAAAGGTAAACTAAACAAAAATAAAAAATAGAAAATAGAAAATGTAAATTTATCATAAAAGCCAAAGTTAAAAAATATATATATATATATATATATATATATATAAAATTTGGAAAAATTAATAATCAATTCTTAATCCTAAAAGGTAAATTTACTAAATAAAAAGAAGTAAGAATAGAAAATTTAAATTTATTTTAAAAGGAAAAGTTGATAAAAAAAATAGTAACATAAAATTTCTTAATTTTTCCATCTAGATCAAAGAAATTAAACAATGAATTACTAATCCTAAAAGGAAAACAAATCTTTTATCGCACCTCTATATAAATAATTTGGTAGTCTCTCAGTTACATACATAGAAATCAAAAGTCTAATAATAATATTTTTCAAAACTATTTATTGCATATGCTCCACCAAATTCTTCGTTATATATTTAATTTGTTTCTTATTTTTTCGGGTGATTAGATATTTTTTATTTTTATTTTTTATTTTATTTTTATCTTTTTCACGGGTTATATCAATTTTAAATTATAAAACGCGGGACATAATCTAGTTACTACTATGAATCTATGATTCCTCTCTCATTATAAGCTTTTTCTGGTCCGGTACTAGTCGGATATGTCCCAAACCCGATCCAAACTTATTAAACCGTTTAATAACCAGCCCTGTTCGGATAGGCATGACCACGGTTACGGTTAATGCGGTTAAGGTTTTTTAACCTCCGGTTATGGTTAGAATTTTTTTTAACCTTAACCTTAACCGTTTAATATACGGTTAAAACGGTTAAGGTTAAATACGGTCCAGTTAATACGGTTACGATTAGACACGGTTACGGTTACTTGATGACAATAAACGGTTAATATAACGATATATAATTAAATAATTATAAATTTTATAAACTAGTTTTCATTCCACCTTGTCTATGACTCCACGATTTATTTTCTTTTAATTTTATATATTTCATCATAAAATTGCTTGGTTAAAATATTTTTTATATTTGTTAGAAAAATATTAATTAGTTTAACATGTTAAAGTTTTAATTAATATTTCTTGTTTTTTAGATTTGCATTTGCATTTGCTATTGGTAAATTGATTATACATAATTTTTCTTTGAATTTTTAATTTTACAGAACTAATTTTAATTATTAGTATATATAATTTTATTTTTAAAACGGTTACGGTTTTAACCTTGCGGTTAACCAACGGTTTTGATACAATTACGGTTAATTAACGGTTACGATTAATAATTTTTTTAACCATAACTAATATATTTTTACGGTTAACGGTTACGGTTTTTAACCGTCTGGCATGGTTACGGTCTGGTTACGGTTTGAAAACGGTACGGTTACGGTCCGAAATACGGTTACGGTTCTATTTTGGTCATGCCTATGTTCGGATATTCATAAAAGAATGGGTCCCACAGAAAGCCACGTGTCGCCACTGACGATGCAAGGAGAGATTGAAAGGCTAAGGAAAAACATTGTCCGGCGGAGAAAATCGCAGAAGAAGAAGAAGAAGAAGAACCACTCGGATTCTCTATTTTGTTTGTGTCCGTACAGGAAATCGAAATGGACATTAACGTTCGAATCTCCGTCCCCAATATCTGCCTGATAATCCCTAGATTCTCGTCGTCCTCCTCCTGTAGATTCCGTTGCTCCAAAAGAAATCCCGACGAATCTCCCAAAAACGGAAACGACAACGGTGAGAGAATCAATCAATCCTCGTAACAATCTCGAAGCTGCTTCTTCTTATGTTAGAATTGGATTCGAATTTATGAGTTTAATTGTTTTTACTCAGGTGATAAATCGTCGACGGATTGGGACAAGGCGTGGAAGAATTTCAAGAAGCAAAGCAAGAAGACATTCTTCTCCCAGTTCAACGTCGACAAGTACGTGACGTGGAATCCTCCGAGATCGGAGTTTCCCTTGTCGGAAGAAGTCGATCCCATCAAAAGAACAGAGAGATCCAATCTCACGCTCTGGACAAGTCCAAGGTTCACATTAGTTGGAGCCATCGTCATTGTCTCCTTCCTCCTTCTCTACACCATTCTTGCTCCTGTCAAGTGAAACAAATTTGATTCAGACCTCTGATTTCTACTGCATTTATATCAGATTTCTGAATGTGTTTCTACTGTTTATTATTATAGCTTTTACCAAATAAGATCCTAGTTTCAACATGAAATAGTACCATTTTAATTGTGAAAACCAAACCATTTTGATGGTAAGAAAGAAAGCATATTGTAACTTGTAATGTACATGAGCAAACATTGTGTCTCTTTGTTTAGTGAACCCGACTAAAAGCAAAAGAAAAAGAAAGGAACAATGATTGTACAAGAACCATAAGTTAAAACTTTGTTTGTTTAAGAGAAATATGCTCTTAGAATTCCCTACAAAGCAACTAATCTATGGTTTGATCTAAATATACATATATTATAACGTTATATTGGTAGACATTTTTTATCTTAAATTTTGTAAAACCGTCTCTTGCCGAATCCCATCCGATCCTTTTAACGAATCGTTAATAAACTCTTCCATTCGGTTTTTAACCATTCAACCAACCATTTCCACATGATTAAATAACTGTTTGAGAATCCCTTAATCCGGTTTGGTAATCCGCATATATCCAACAAATTTGCCTTTCTTCGAAGTTAACAAACTTAATTATTTGTCTTCCGTCAACGTGAAATTCGATTTTAATGAATTGGGTACGATTTAGTCAAATCGTAAGATTAATCTTAAAAATGCGTTAAAATTGTGATGAGGACATTAACGAATTTAATAGAACAAAAAGGGGACCAATCATAGGAGGAGGGCTGTGTCATGGTGATTCATTAGTTATTACTTTAATTTTGTCACCAACTTTTCTTTCAACATCTTATTATGTCATTGCTTTCATCCTCTTTTTCCTTCTTCTTTTTTGACTTAATGATTTTATATGCATATAAATAACATTTCTTACTGTATTCGTTGCTAAAGAAAATACTGTTAAACAAGTAAAGAATACTATTTCATTCTTTTTATTAATGTGGTGTTTTTGGAATTTGTTGTGGACCTTTTGGATTTTCTAAAAAGCTTTTGTATTTTTTGGAAAAGAATACACTATTTGTAATTGAAGGAAGCATCCAAGATTTGTATTTCCGTATTAGTAGGGGTAGAACTATTATCCGAGATCCGTTCTCAAAATCTGGATATTTGAAGGGGTCTGATCCGCGTCAAAACCGGATCCAAATAGTTAAATTGTAAGCTCCGGATATCCGTATCCGTTAAATACATTAAAAATTTATATTTTTTAATAGATTGATATTTATAGAAATATAGAAATAATTTAAATATTTTGTATAATAGCAATAATCTTGCTAATCAACTACAAATTTAAATCCAAAACGGTACGGTACGGATCACTTAATCATGTCCAAGTTCTTCCTTTTTTCGTGTAGTATAATTGGCGCCGGGTTTCATGCTGCACCTGATGGTTGGAAATGTCCAATATGTAATACATTTACATAAATTAACAAATAATTGCGTATGTACATAAGATTTTGTTAAAGGGAATCTAAATTATGAACATTAATCATAACATAATTTAAGAATAAAAAGGCATGAAGACATGACCCAGAAACATTAATCATAACTCAATCCTCCACGATCTTACAGCTTTCAACGACAACACTCGAGTATCACAGCATTTTCACTAATCGAATAATTTTTAAAATATATCTAATATCTCTCTTCAAAAACTTCGTTTGTTACTAGCTTGATAGCATGTGTTTTTATTATTAATTTATTACATACAACGACCTTGGAAGTCGCAGAAAAATTTCAAGAACTCATAACAAAAGCTGATGTACTCACTTACATCATTGAAATGTGTTAGTTGGAACAATCCACATATATATAAGTCAAAGCATTGTGCTTATCTCTAAACTAGACTTTGAATTTCTGATTCCGGAGTGCTAAAAGTCATTAAGCCAAAGCCATGGCTCATATGGTTGGAGCAGACGAGATTGAGTCGTTGAGAGTGGAGCTTGCAGAGATTGGAAGAAGCATCAGATCATCCTTCCGGAGACACACTTCGAGTTTCAGAAGCAGCTCTTCAAGATATGAACCTGATCATGATGGTGATGGTAATGATACTAATACAGAGTATGCTCTGCAATGGGCTGAGATCGAGAGATTACCAACCGTCAAACGCATGCGATCGACTCTCCTTGATCATGGCGATGAGTCCATGACCGAGAAAGGAAAGAGAGTTGTTGATGTCACAAAGCTTGGAGCCATGGAACGTCATCTGATGATTGAGAAACTCATCAAACACATTGAGAATGATAATCTCAAGTTGCTCAAGAGAATCAGAAAAAGAATAGACAGGTAAAACTTTTACCCCCTTTTGTGAATTTCGATTCCATTAAGTTTGGAACTTTGAGATTGAAACTGTGTTGTGAAGAGTCGGGATGGAGTTACCGACCATAGAAGTGAGGTACGAGGGTTTAAAAGTGGAGGCCGAGTGCGAGATTGTTGAAGGGAAGGCACTTCCAACACTATGGCACACTACTAAGCGCGTTTTCTATGTGAGTACTCAACAATTTCTGAAGTCACAAGTTGTTATTGTCTTGATTCTGCGTTTGCTTTAAAAGCCTCTGGGTTGACTCCTTTAGTGTTTCTTTTCTGCAGGAACTTGTGAAGCTCACTGGTGCAAAAACGCGTGAAGCCAAGATCAACATTCTTAATGATGTTAATGGCATTATAAAGCCGGGAAGGTTAGTAGTTGAAGAAGTTACTGTATCTATCTTCTCACGAGTCTTGATCAAAGTTTTGAAGTGTGATTATCTTCTTGTTGTTGCAGGTTAACACTGTTGCTTGGTCCTCCTGGATGCGGAAAAACAACTTTGTTAAAGGCCTTGTCAGGAAATTTAGAAAACAATCTAAAGGTTCTAATGATGAAAGAAGATTTATCATTTTTTTTTGTTTTGTTTTGCTGCAGATGTGTGAAATGTGTATCTTTTTATCTTGTTTTTACTTTTTGTTTCCACAGTGTTTAGGTGAAATCTCTTACAATGGACACAGACTGGACGAGTTTGTTCCTCAGAAAACCTCGGCGTATATAAGTCAATATGATCTGCACATTGCAGAGATGACGGTGAGGGAGACAGTTGACTTCTCAGCTCGTTGTCAGGGCGTTGGTAGCCGAACAGGTAGATTCTATCAACCAATCAACATACCCCCGAGTGCATTAAAATGTATATATTGTTGATTTTTTTTCCCTGCGGAAACAGATATTATGATGGAAGTCAGTAAAAGAGAAAAGGAAGCAGGAATCATTCCTGACACAGAAGTGGATGCTTACATGAAAGTAACGCTCTCTTATCCCTGAAATGTATATTGAACCTAACCTTTAAGCTCAGTAGTTGACTAGAACTTTTTTCCGCGTAGGCAATATCTGTTGAAGGACTTGAAAGAAGTCTGCAAACAGATTACATCTTGAAGGTATAGTCTCTTTGATAGCTCGGCTGAAAATCTGGCCCTTCTTGTTTGGTTCTTATGTCTTCTGTTGCATTTGCAGATTCTCGGACTCGACATTTGCACAGAAACATTGGTTGGAGATGTGATGAGGAGAGGAGTATCAGGGGGACAAAAGAAGCGTCTTACCACAGGTTAGTTCATAGCTCTCTTAACTTGCAAAATTGTCAACTTTTGCTGACATGTTTTGTTCTAAAGCAGTACTTGTACCTCTTAATTTTCGCAGCCGAGATGATCGTTGGTCCAACAAAGGCTCTGTTTATGGATGAAATAACAAACGGCTTAGACAGTTCCACCGCTTTTCAGATTGTTAAATCTCTTCAGCAGCTGGCTCACATATCAAACGCTACTGTTATTGTTTCGCTCCTTCAACCTGCCCCAGAATCCTTTGACCTCTTTGATGAGGTTATGCTGATGGCCAAGGGGAAAATCGTGTATCATGGCCCTCGTGGTGAGGTCCTGAACTTCTTTGAGGATTGTGGATTCCGATGCCCTGAAAGGAAAGGTGTTGCAGACTTCCTCCAGGAGGTAAAAGCCAAAGTTTTGTTTCCAAAATGACCTTTTTTGTTTCTGTATTCATGAGTTGTTGATCCTCTCTTGTTCTGCTTCGAAGGTTATATCCAGAAAGGACCAAGCACAATACTGGCGGCAAGAGGATTTACCTTATAGGTTTGTCTCCGTAGACATGTTGTCGAAGAAATTCAAGGACTGGAGTATCGGGAAAAATATCGAGGACGCTCTGTCTAAGCCATATGATAGATCAAAAAGCCATAAGGATGCTCTTTCCTTCAGCGTGTATTCTCTTCCAAACTGGGAGTTGTTCATAGCATGCATATCAAGAGAGTTTCTTCTCATGAAGAGAAACTATTTCGTCTATATTTTCAAGACGTGTCAGGTACCTTACGAAGTTTCCATTTCTCTCCTTGTCTTCTTTCGATGTTAATAGTATTACTGATCTTTCTAGCTTTATGTGCGCAGCTTGTTATGGCCGCATTCATCACTATGACTGTGTTTATCCGAACACGGATGGGCATTGATATTCTTCATGGAAATTCTTACATGAGTGCCCTCTTTTTCGCCGTCATTATACTTCTTGTTGACGGATTCCCAGAGTTGTCTATGACGGCTCAACGCCTAGCCGTGTTTTACAAGCAGAAGCAGTTGTGTTTCTATCCAGCATGGGCTTATGCAATCCCTGCAACAGTGTTAAAGGTCCCTCTTTCGTTATTTGAATCTTTCGTTTGGACCGGCCTCACATACTATGTCATTGGATACACCCCTGAGGCCTCCAGGTAAGCTTTCCCCTCTGTTGCTTGGTACTCAAATCCTAAAAAAAAGGTTAATAACATTCAAGTCTGGGAATGTTCAGACAGCTGTAACATGATGAAGTTTAATGTTCCAGGTTCTTCCGGCAGTTCATTCTACTGTTTCTTGTTCATTTCACCTCGATATCCATGTTCCGGAGTATAGCTGCAATCTTCCAGACAGTAGTTGCTTCAATCACAGCTGGCAGTTTTGCTATATTAATCACATTTGTCTTTGCGGGTTTTGTCATTCCACCAAGTAAGATTTTGCCCCAATCCTCTGCCAAATCTTTCCTCAAAAGTTGTACCATTCAAGGATGACTCAAAGGTTTTGTGTTTGCTGCAGCTTCTATGCCCGCGTGGCTCAAGTGGGGCTTCTGGGTAAATCCTTTGAGTTACGGCGAGATTGGGCTATCGGTAAACGAGTTTCTTGCTCCACGGTGGAATCAGGTGATTCTCTCTTAAGTCTCGTACCTCTCTTTTCTCTCTTAATCCCACAAGTTTCTTCTTTCTTTGATATGCTCTTTGATACTAATCAGTTCGTGCTGGTTACACTTGTAGATGCAACCCACTAATCTTACCTTAGGTCGAACCATACTCGAAACCCGTGGACTGAACTACGATGGTTATATGTATTGGGTATCATTGTGTGCCTTGTTGGGTTTCACTGTGCTCTTCAACGCCATTTTCACTCTTGCTCTGACTTTCTTGAAATGTAAGTTCATCTTCTACTCTTGCATAAATGTATGTCCTTTAAAACAAGACCGCCACATACTTAACACGATTTGCCAAATGACAGCACCCACATCATCTCGCGCCATGATCTCGCAAGAAAAACTCTCTGAGCTTCAAGGTGCAGAAGATACGACAGACGATTCTTTGATCAAGAAAAAGGCAACAGATTCCCCTGTAAAGACAGAAGACGATGGTAATTCAGGTGAGATGTTTGTAGTCTCTCTTCCCACTTCTCTTACTCTCCATATTTTCTTGCACTAACACTTTCTCCTGACCACAGGCAAGATGGTCTTACCTTTCAAGCCCCTCACTGTAACATTTCAAGAGTTGAACTATTTCGTTGACACTCCCGTGGTAAATCATCAAACCCAACTACACATCGAAAGATTCTCTACATAATTCTCGCTTACCTTATTGACGTTCCAATGATGATCTTCAGGAGATGAGAGACCAAGGATATGCTCACAAGAAGCTGCAACTTCTCTCAGACATCACCGGAGCTTTCCGTCCCGGAATTCTAACGGCGTTGATGGGCGTGAGTGGAGCCGGAAAAACCACTCTCCTCGACGTTCTAGCCGGAAGAAAAACCAGCGGATACATCGAAGGCGACATCAGAATCAGCGGTTTTCCTAAAGTCCAAGAAACATTCGCGAGAGTCTCAGGCTACTGCGAGCAAACAGACATTCACTCACCAAACATCACCGTCGAAGAATCAGTGATTTACTCCGCTTGGCTTCGTCTAGCTCCTGAGATCGATTCCGCAACCAAAATCGTAAGCCTCTTTTTTTTTCCCCTCTTCCATTAAATCAAAAGTAAGTAAGGAATCTAAAAATCAAACCGCAAAACAAATCTGTGCAGAAATTCGTGAAACAAGTGCTGGAGACGATCGAATTGGATGAGATCAAAGATTCATTGGTGGGAGACGCGGGAGTGAGCGGATTGTCGACGGAGCAGAGGAAACGACTGACGATTGCGGTGGAGTTGGTGGCGAATCCGTCGATCATCTTCATGGACGAGCCCACTACGGGACTGGACGCAAGAGCAGCCGCCATTGTTATGAGAGCAGTGAAGAACGTCGCTGACACTGGAAGAACAATCGTCTGCACTATTCATCAGCCGAGTATCGACATTTTCGAAGCCTTTGACGAGGTAATTATAAAATCATCTCATAAAAGTATAAACTTTCATTTTTGACCCCAAAACTTTTTATCTTATCTAACCAGGTCTAAAATTTAACACCAAATTAATTTAACTGGATTTTTCAGTTGGTCCTTCTTAAAAGAGGTGGTCGCATGATCTACACAGGACCATTAGGCCAACATTCATGTCATATTATCGAGTATTTTGAGGTGGATTTGTTTATAGTTTTTTTCTTCTTCTTAATCTATGATTGTTATTACCAAATAGATTAAAAACTTACTTTATTTTTTTGTTGTTGTTGGGTTTAATAAACAGAGTGTTCCAGGAATTCCTAAAATAAGAGACAACCATAATCCAGCAACATGGATGCTTGATGTTAGTTCACAATCTGCAGAAGTTGAACTTGGACTCGATTTCGCAAAAATCTACCATGAATCCCTTCTTTTTAAGTGAGTAAATCTTCAAAATCTTTTCATAAATGACAGTTTGTGTGTTTCTAAAAATTTGGGTTTTAATGAAAAAACATGTGTTGATGATTCTCATAGGAGCAACTCCGAGCTTGTGAAACAGTTGAGTCAACCAGATTCCGGATCAAGTGATTTACAGTTTAAGAGAACTTTTGCACAGAGTTGGAGTGGACAATTCAAATCTATTCTATGGAAGATGAGTTTGTCTTATTGGAGAAGCCCTTCTTATAACCTAATGCGTCTGATTCACACATTAGTCTCTTCTTTGATCTTCGGCGCGCTCTTTTGGAAACAAGGCCAGAAAATGTAAGTAACTTATTGTGCCTTAAATCTCTCCTTTTAAGGTTTTCAAATATGCCACGTTTATTTATTTAAGTTTTATCCGCTTCTAACTCAAAACCAATTAGCAATTAGTGTATTGTTCCGTTATATCCCATCTTATTTCCAACGTGCGATTCTTTACAGAAGAGTTCTATTTTCTGTTTCGTCCTTTGTTACAGAGATACTCAACAAAGTTTGTTCACTGTAATTGGAGCAATCTACGGAGCTGTGCTCTTCTTAGGGATAAACAATTGTGCATCAGCTCTTCGATATATCGAAACAGAGCGAAATGTTATGTACCGGGAAAGATTTGCAGGGATGTACTCAGCGACTGCTTATGCATTGGGTCAAGTTGTGACTGAGATACCTTATTTGTTCATACAAGCCGCCGAGTTTGTCATCGTAACATATCCGATGATCGGTTTCTATCCTTCGACCTACAAAGTCTTTTGGTCACTCTACTCTATGTTCACCTCTCTTCTCACTTACAACTACCTCGCGATGTTCCTCATCTCCATCACACCAAACTCCTTGGTTGCCTCGATTCTTCAATCGCTTTTCTTTGTTAATTTTAACCTCTTTTCCGGGTTCTTGATCCCTGAAACGGTAAGATCCCTTTATCTTAAACGAGCATATAATTAAGAATCCTTTACTTAGAAGAAAAAAAAGTTGAATAATTTTTTCTAAATTTGCAGCAAATTCCAAGGTGGTGGATTTGGTTATATTATATAACACCAACGTCTTGGACACTCAACGGATTTTTCGCGTCTCAGTATGGAGATATTCATCAAGAGATCAATGTCTTTGGAGAATCCACGACGGCTGCAAGATTCTTGAAAGACTATTTTGGATTTCGTCATGACCGTTTGGCGGTTACGGCGGTTGTTCAAATCGCTTTTCCTATTGTGTTGGCTTCAATGTTTGCCTTCTTTGTGGGGAAACTCAACTTCCAAAGAAGATGATATTGATCATGCCAATCTTCTTTATCCTTCTAGAATAAACAAATAATGCTTCTTTTTTGTATAAATAAACATGTAAATTTTTTTGTATGATTTCGTTGTAAAACAAAATTTGTCTTCTAATCTAAAATTGTCTTCTTTTTTGGTATTTTTTCAATCAAAATAATAATAATATATATGCAAAGATATCATTCTATATGCGACAAAATTTCGTAAATACAATTTTTAATTGAAGTTCTATATACTTTAGCAATATATGGTCCTCCAAATTTGTCTTTCTTTTCAAGTTGTATTCATCCCCCTATTAGGCTAACTTCTATCATGACCATATTTTGTTCTTAAGTTATATAAAATATATCTTTGTCGAAAAAATAATAGTGTATGTTATTATTAATATATATTCTTATGAATTTTTTAAAAAATGTATTTGCTTACAAATATCTTATTATTATATAAAACTGGATCCCTCAACGTGAGCGTGACACGTAGAATAATTTTCAATCACGAGATTGTGATATTTGTCACGGTTGTTAATTTAGATCTTGACATGTATCAATTTAATTATAAAAAAAAAAAAATTATTTATTAAATATAATTATATTTCAAACCGTGTATAAGTCTGTATATATTTGTTAACGGAGATGTTGTAAAATGGACATACGATTCATAGTTGGAGATTTAAAATGGGCAAAAACATTAATTTAGGTATTTTATTGGGTACAAAAATAGTTCGGGTATTAAAAAGCTTATCAGAATAAAGTTGGGGCTGTGGAAGTCCCTTAGTCCAGTGGTCGACTAAAGATTAATTAATGTTTCTACACCAAGAAATCTGAGGTTCAATTCCCAGAAGATGCGATTTGTGCTGGTTATTAATGGAAAAAATCTTATAAGGAAATTTTCAGTGTGGTGCAAGGAGAGCCAGATTTCAGACGACAAAAAAAAAAAAAAAAAATTGGGGTATTTTTATGGAATTTTCCAAAAAACTAATTATTAGATATTTTCAAAGCATCAGATGTGTAGCATTTGTTGAGGAGCGCATATTTGGTCACCAGATGGAGAAAAGAGTTAACTTAATTACATCTGAATGTGGTTTAAAATCAATCAAACTGTGCAATCAAGAGTTCTGACTTTTCTTTTAAAAACTAAAATTGACTTTTCAATTTATTTGGTCAAAGTAAACTCATATTACGTGAACGAACATGGAGATTGGAAGTTACAATATTTATATAGCCCCGAATATGGTCGGTATGATAGATTCTAATCAAATATCATACCAAAATAATTTGATAATAATGCGATTAATTACTATTACGATGTAATTAGTTGCTTGCAAATTGTATACAAATCAAATCACACTATAAAACTACAATTGTGGTGTGACTAAATTGAAATGAATAATTACTTTTAAATTTATATTTAATAACTAAAATATAATTCCACTATATTCTTGCCAAAAGGCGGCTTTAATCATGCGAATAATTCAAAAGCAAATACCTTAATGATCAAACTCAGACATATACTAATGTGAAATTCACATTCACAAGATTATTACAACAAATATTTGCTTGTGAAGCGGGAAACATTGAAGTCCACAAAAGTTACATGCATGAGATTTAATTTTATTATCTCGCTCATTATTTCACCATAAACACGAACGTCCAACAATAGTCTTTTAAAAAGCTTTTTAGCAGCTAAGGTTAGGACCAGGGTCCACACCAAGCTGCCCACAATAGTCTCTATAGTACCTAATCCTTGAATTAACCTTCTCTGGATTCGCACCGTTACATTCTAATTGTCCATTGATGGCTCTAATAGTGGCTCCAAATCCTTGGTTCAGTACCGGCCTTACGTTATTAATCCAAAACCACAAAGCCGTCCTGAATGCTACAGTTGGATCGCTACCCACAAGCTCGGGCTGGCGTAGAAGGTCGAGACCGAGACTCTGACCACACGGTGCGTAGTTGTAGTTCCATGATAGTTGAATCGGACCACGACCGTAGTAGGTTTTGCCCGGTGCACATGGGTACTGTGGGTAATTCTTGTCGTCGCAGTAGTTGTTTGACGCTCCATCTATCTCTTCTATGTAGCAGAAATCTATACGATATATATAGAGATGTGCGTATGAAACAAAGTGCTTTAGAAACAGCTGAATTAATTCGGATCAAGTCAAGTTTTCAATTTTAATCATATCAAAAGGTTTAATCGTATTATATTACTATTATATAACTTATACCATGGTCGTTTTAATCTCTTAACGTGTTATTATACTGTAATCATAAATCATTTGTTATAGTCATTAATTATTTACTAAGATATATGTATATAATTGGTGTTGATGATGCTTTTGATTCAAAAAGAAAAGAAAAGATAAAAAGAAAGAATTCTTACATCCGACCTCCTGTGTGAAATGAGCAAACATAGTAGCAATTTCAAGCTTAGTAACGGAAGTAGCAAAGTTGGAAAAAGTATTAGCGGCGTTAATGAAAGAGTCACGTGTGTAGAATCCTTTTCCGGCGCAGTCATTACCGGCTCGGTTGATAATACCGTTAAAGAAAGCTTGTGACACAATGGAACCGAGACTATCGGCTTGGGTTGCACTGCAAGGACCTGATTGACAACCAGGACCACAGTAGTCGCTGTCGGTACCGCAATAACCGTATTGACTACAACATAGGTTAGGGGAGCAACCGCAGTTCTGCGACTTGACGATTTCGGAATAGAAACCTAAGAGGCAGATCAGGAGAAGGATTAAGGCGACTTTTGTGAGAGCCATGTTTTGTTTATTGTTTGTGGATGATAAAGGAAGAGGTTGTGAGGGTATATTATATAGGGATAGATGTTGGGTAGTATGGTCATTTGCTTTTTTCGAATGTATATATGGTTTTAGGTATTTAACATCAGTTTTGATGACTTTTAGTTTTCAGAATCTTTTCTTCTTACACATAAACGACTTGGACTTGGTCTAAGGATTCTAACTTATTTTTCAAAACAAGACAATTATGTAATAAATATCACTTTTTTCTTTTCAATTATATAGTTTATACTTGATATCCCAGTGGATGGAAAATACCGAAGACAAATCCATACGTATGTTGTACAAACTAATTGAGCAAGTCTCCTGACATAAATAAATCTAACTATGTTCTCTTTGTTTTTGTTCTTCTAAACTCAATTTTAAGCGAAATTTCAAAAATGATTTGAATCAGTTTAATTTAGTTTTAAAGACATTCAAAAACTATAAAAAGAATATAAAAACATATCTGAACCAGATTCAACACCCTCTAAGAAACTTATAAGTAAGAAAATCTCGAATATATGCGGATTTGTAATTTAATATTTTATAACCTGTTTAAAAAAATTAAAGACGAAAAATGGAAATCAAAATCAGATCATCCGTGAAAATATATAATACATAAATTTAGAAATAAAGTTTACGATTAAATAAATATATACATTGAAAGAAAATTTTGGTGAAAAATGCAATAAATAGCTTTGGATACTATTATTGAACTTTTAATTTGTTGGTGTGTATTATATATTTGGTGAAAAGATGCAGTAAATAGCTTTACACACTATCAAATTGTGGTTTATATAGAAGTGAGAAATTATAATTATTTTATTTTTATGATTAATTTCCTTAATCTAAATAGAAAAACTAAGTAATGTTTTTAATATTAATTTTGCCTTTTAGGATAAATTTATTTTTTAACTTTTAAATTTTACTTTTTTAGTAACTTTATTTTTTAAGATTAAATTTTCAACTTTGACTTTTCAAAATTTTTAAGTTTTTTTATTAATCAATTTTAATATATATATTTTTAACTTTGATTTTTAGTTATCAAGCGATTAATACATATTAATCTATTTGATTTCTATTAGTCTTGCTCATGTACATAACGAAGCATAATTTTCTAACATAACAAAACATAATTTTCTTTAACATGATTTTGATAACGTAGAGCATAATTTAGCTTTTATTTTAGATTACGTACATCATAATTTCGGGTGTAATGTAGATAACGAAGATATGTGAAGCATGTGTATATAACGAAGATATTTCATAACATGTATCATAATTTCGATTACACAGAAGATTAACTCTGGTGTAGCTTATGTGTAGCAGGTGTTTTTTGTTGTAAACTTGAGAAAATATCAAATTGGTTATATAAATGTGAGGAATTAGAATTCATTTTTCTTATAGGATTGTATTCATTTTTTGTAATTTCCATCAAAATAGAATATTTTGTATCTCCTTTTTAAAAACTTTAGTTTTTAGGATATTTGTTGCTTTAATTTTTCTTTGTTTACTTTCTTTTTTATGATGTCAATCTATTGTTTAATTGCTTTATTATAAACATGAATTTTTTTTTGAAAAAACTTTAAGATAAATTTCTTTAATCTAAAAGCAATTTTTTTTTCTTTTTTTGTGTGCTAATTTTACTTTTAGGATTAAGTCTAAATTTTTTTTTCTTTTATTGTTAAATAAAAAAAATTTAAGATAAATTTTCTTAATCTAAAAATAATTTTTATTTTTCCTTTTTTGTGGTAACTTTAATTTTACGATTAAGTCTAGATTATATTTTTTTTCTTATTATGTGTCAAAATCTAATTGGTAATTTTTTTACACGTGTCAAAATCTAATTGATTAACTCAACACTTGTCACGATCTTGCGAGTTCGGGCTTACAACAAAGTCAAAAAAAATTTTCAATGTATATATTTATTTGATCGTAAACTTTGTTTCTAAATTTATATATAAAATATTTTCGCGGGTGATCTAATTTTATTTTCTATTTTACTAGATAAGTACTTGCATATATGCGGGTTAGTAATTTAATATGTTATAATCCGTGAAAAAAAAACTAAAAACAAAAAAGTGGAAAACAAAATTTAATATATATGTTATAACCCGTGTAATTGACATAATACCAAATTTTAGTTTATATAGAGGTAATAAATTAAAAAAAAAAATCTTTTATGGTTAATAATTAATCTAATTTTTGTTTATTTTTTTTTTGAATTTATATATTTAAGTCCCACTCCGATATTTTTCAGGGCCGATCGGGCTTTTTTGAGATTCCTTTCCTAGTGGTTGGTTAATTATTAATTTTCTAAGTTCCATGTCTATTATGTTAGTCGACATAAATATATAAATCAGCTAAGCAAAGCGGTCAACGCAAGAGGCTCGGTCTGTTCCGAAGGCAGCACGCTTTTCTCGAGCGGTGGTGCGTTTTGTGCATCCTTTTCCGACTAAGCTTCTCCTGTCTGTCGAAACCCTAACATTGATCGGTTTTGAATCATACGGAATCGCGATGCCAATCCGAATTCCGCCGGCTTCTTGGGATTTTCGCGGTTTCGTATTTTGTTTCATCTTCTACGGCTCGTTCCCGGGTAAATTAATCTGATATCTGAGTGATTTTAGGTTCAATTTCGAAATTTTTCTTGTGCTCGTTGCTCGTATCTTAATAGGCGATGCTTGTTTTTTGATCGTCACAGGAACAATTCTAACACAAGAAGTTACACTAGATTCGATTCGGATTTTCACGACGCACGAATGGTTCTCGGCTAAGCCTACAGTCTATTTCCAATGTAAAGGAGAGAACAAGACGGTGTTTCCTGATGTGAAGAAACCGAATGTGTCTTATTCTTTCAAAGGCGAAGAATCCTGGCAGGTTTTTTTTTTTGTTTCCCCCCGAAATGTAGATCAATAGTGAGATATCTGGTTTCTTGCTGATTTTGGTTTTGATTATGTATCAAAATTTCGATATTTGTTTGATCTTAAACCAAGGAAATAGAGCTGCCTTTCCCCTAGTTCCTAGCTATTAGGGCGACTAGATTGAAATAGTTGGTAAAAGGGTTTCTGCTCCTTTGAGATCAGAATAGGTTTGCCTTATTTTGGAGGTTATTCGTCACTGTCTTTTGAGACATGTTCTGTTTTGTTTTTGATTTTTCAGCCACTAACCGAACTTAACGGAACAAAATGCAAGAGATGTGGAATCTATGAGGAAGACACCTTTAAATATGATACATTTGACGAATGGGAGCTTTGTCCTTCTGATTTCACAGCTGAGGGTAGATACACACACGTCAAAGAGAAAGAATTCAATGCTACTTTTCTCTGCCATGGATGCTCACAAGTCGGAGCTGGTGAGTTACCAAGCAATACATCTTCCCCTTAACATCATTCGTTGCATGAATACAATCTCCTCCAACTAAAACAAAACTCTTCCATGTGTCTCTATGTTCCGTTCTAGCAATTGTGTTCTTGGGATGGGATGAATGTGATTGGGAATGTCATATGCGCTTTTTTTCATTTTTGCAGGTTCGAATAAAGAATCTGGCTCTGAGAAGGAAGAAGAAAGGCGCGGAATGCATCCTGCAATTGTGGTACTGATTGTAGTACTTGTGTTAGGTGTAGTTGCGGTGGGACTTTTGGTAGGTTATAAGTATTGGAGGAAGAAGAAACGGCAGCAAGAGCAGGCCCGTTTTCTTAAACTGTTTGAAGACGGTGACGAAATCGAGGACGAACTTGGCCTTGAAGATACCCTATGAAGCTAAAGGTCAGTGTGGCCAAGTAACTGAGTTATTGTAACTCAATGTCACCTTTATGTACATACACAGCTCCTTGATCTCATTAACATTTTGTAGAGAGGAGAAAAAGGAATCACAGTGATCAACATACAAAGTTACAAACATTTGCTTCATCCAAAGACAAAATCAGTGCCGTTTTTATCTTTTATAATGTTTGGCAACTAGAGAGGCTAAAAGAATTAGACTGCCGTTTAAGTCGAGAATATTTTTTTTGACATTTTTTAGAAAATAAAATATTTTTATTTTTCAGAAGCTATTTTTTTAGTAGAAACAAACTGAATATAGAAATAAAGCACAAATAGACGAAGCTTTATTCTTACAAGAGTCTACAAACGAGAATCTTAGAAACATGTCTTTGCTAAAACAAATTTGTAAAGATAACACTGTTTGAAAGTTGTCTGAAGACAAACCAACGAGTCAACAAAGAAATCATGTCAAGCATTTTCACGCAACGAACCAGAAAATATCAAGGAGAAAGAAAGGGGAAGGAACAACATCTATAGGCACACAAGGCTACACTGAGCTTAACCTGTTGAGGGCAATGAGCCATCAAGGTGACTCACTGCCTTTAGGGGAAGAACGGTTAGGCTCAGACTCATCATCAATGGGACTCCTGTCTTGACCATCAAGTCCAACAGGACTTTCTTCACCTCCCACAATGGGACTCGCAGAGTTCTTGCCATTACCATTCTCTTTTGGGCTACCTTCATAGTCTGATCCGTCTTGCTTTTCACGTTTTGGGCTTGCATCTATGACTCTTCGGTCTGGACTCAGGCTTTGGTCTTTTCCTTTGGGAGATACGGATCGCTCCATTGCCTTAGGACTGCGTGATCTATCCTCCACGCTTCTCTCTCTTCTCACTGGCGATCGTGATCGACTGATGAAACAAAAGTGCATCAGTTAATAAGAAAAGACCTATAGCTTCATGTAGAAATAGCATTGTAAACATCAGAATATCTCTCTTATTTCATGCTTGCATATATAACCAACAAAGCTGAGAATCATTTCTACAATGCCAAAGAGAATAGTTGTCTAGTCCATGCTAAAGGCTCAAACTAACACAATTTCAGACCACAAAGATCCGAATCATTATAAGCTTCTTACCAACAAAATCATTATTGTCTGGTTAAGTTTTTGTCCTCTCTTATACTCCATACTTGCATTTATAACCAAGCGAGTCTCATAAGGGAAAATAATTATCTAGAGCATGCTTTAAAAGCTCAAACTAAAACAAGTTTCCAGGACCAAAATTTACCACTGACCTGTAGCTACGACCCCGACTGTAACTACGGCTACGGCTTGGGCTTCTTCTGCGGCGAGGGGAGCGGGATTTAACTGGTGACCTGGAGTAGCTTCCACCCTGCCTGGATTATTACAATCCAAAAGGATATCAGAAGAAGCTTAAAGAAACTGTACCAAAACAAGGGATTGAAAATATAAGTACCTGGCCTTCTTTGGACTAGGACTGTTTTTGCAGTTTCTCTCAATGTGTCCTCTTTCACCACAGCGGTAACATTTGTTCTTCCAGTCTCCTGCTGTGCAGTCTCGAGCCCAATGACCATCAACACCGCAGTTAAAACAGCGACCAGAACCTGGAGGTGGACCTCTACTACCATTATCCCGAGAACCACGAGGTGCCTATCATAAATTAATGATTTTTGCAAGGCATCAGTAATTTACATCAAACCAATGAAGAAACCAGTAATATAGAGACAAAAACAGCTAACCCCTCTCGAAGCCTCCACAGTGATGCGACTTCCATCAAAGTCTCGTCCATCTAAGTAATATCTTGCGTCATCAGCATCACGAGGATCGCTAAATTCCTGTTCTCAAAATGTGAGGGCCAAAGATAGAATGCACAATATATGTACGAGCATGACTAACTTGAAGAATCAAACCCTTGGATAAAGGTGATAGTATACTTACAACAAAGGCATAATCGCGCTTCATATCAACATCTCGCAATCTGCGGAAATTGTTGCCAGAAAATCAAGGCCATCATTACTTAAGGTACTTCCAAACACCATTTTTGAGATTCAAGGCCATTTCCCCTATGAACATGCAAAAAAATCTACAAACAAAATCGCCGATGCACTCTCTATACACCTGGCGAGATTTTCCACCAAATACACCAAGTCCACCCACTGATCAAACATCTCCAGGTTAGACAAACCCCCAGAAACCTTCAACAAGATCATTCAAGTTAAGAAAAAAACACACTAAACCTAGATCCATAGTTTCCCCCACATAGATGAAAGTTCCAATGCAAAGTTCCAAAGACCGAACCACAGAGAGTAAATTAGCCCTTTTGATTCTAGTGTTAACTTTGGGTACAAATCCACTGCGAATAACAAACAGAATCATTCCGGATTCATACCAAAGAAAAACAAAAGTTGAAACATTAATCATCCCGAGACACGAAAACAAAAATAGGTCAATCAAGGGAGAAAAAGATGATTAGTTACCTTCCGTATCTGCTAAAAAGACGCTCAAGGTCTCTGGTACGAGTTCTAGATGACAAGCGGCCAACATAGAGGCGAGTGTTTCCATAGCGATCATCAAAGCGAGGCATTATCAAGCTGCAAATTTTATAGAATAATCTATCAGGCGCATATATGACATGGCATATAAATCTCCAAAATCAAGATAGACAGAAAGATATCTATAAGAACAAAATTTCAGCGAAGAATCGAGAAACCGATTCAAGAGCGAAGAACAATAAATCGGGAAAGAAGGATCCAATAATCACACAGATTCTGCAAACCTGGAGAGTGCGAATCGCAAGAACCCTAATAATTTCGAAACGAAGGAAGTGAACCGCGGACAATACTGCTAAAGTCTTGTTACCCCTAATCCTATCGTATAAAAGCTGAAACCGAACGGTAGAGATTTGTTGTGGTCGTTTGAATCGACGGTTTAGATTTAACAGGCTAGATAAACGACGATGTTACCGATATATATGAAGAAGAAAAAAAATGCACACGTGACTAGAATATTGGGCTTAATATTACATTTCACAAGCCCATTAAAAAGGATAATTTCGTTTTGTTTTTCCCGCATCATATAAGGCAAGATTAATCGGTTTGACCACAAAAATAAATATGGAAAGATTATAATCATAAAAGGAATAAGGAAAAAGAGATTAGAAGCCAAAAAAGCGTAGAAGACAGAAATGATGTCATCGACTCTCCAACCAAAAGTTGAATATGGAAGCTCTCGTAGATCTTCAGATATGTCAGAATAGGTTGAATAAGGCAACCTATTCTAAGACAGAAATGATGTCACCGACTGCTTTTTTCCAACGAACCGAATCGTTAGATCTTGGTAGAAAACTTTCTAAAGTTGAGACTGATTTTGGAGAGCAATATTTTTTTTGGCTAGGATAGTAATAAAGTTATTCATGTTTTGTTCGTTTGCATATCGCATAAAGCTGCGGCTGCAACCAAACGGTGTTCGTTAAGCACATTGTAATAGATTTTGATTACTACACTACAGTCAAGGAACTGAAAGATTTGAGAAGTGAAAAGCTAAATGAGGTGTTGGGGCTTTTAGGATTGAAAGTTGGTGGTACTCTGTTGCAGCGTGCCGAGAGACTTTTCTGAGACTATGCGATCTACTTGATAAGACAGTCGAAAAGACCAAACAGAACATGAGGAGGATCATGAAGCACATGCCAAATCAGAAAGGGATGACCATGAGGACGGTCAGGTTTACAATCCGCTGAAATTGGCAATTGGTTGGGATGTGAAGCCTATACGCTCTTCATGGCTTTATTCAAGAGTTTAAATACGAGATATGTGTGATAAACTGTATCGATAAAGGAAGAAGGGCTTCTGAGAGACATTTTAAAGAACCACAAACACCAACATGGAATGCGTCGCCTAGGAATCCCAAACACAAACAACTTTAACCAAATCACTTCGGGAATTGAGGAAGCAGAAGAATTGTGGAACTTGAAGAAGAATATGAAGATCGTGAAGGTAAGATTTACAATAACAAGACTTACTCTGATCTTCAACGTCAATGTCTCAACTAATTTGATCATATTCATGGCTTTTAGAGGCTCTACTTGATGAAATCTTCTCTCTCTACCATGTCACTTTAAATCAAATTCAACCATTCGTCATGTTTTTGTCTAAGTATCGTCTATTTTTCATATTTTCCCCCTTAAACACTTCTTATACTTAGTGATCAGCTTGGATTTGGTGTTATGTTCTAGAATCGTGAATATACCCCAAAAAAAACATCATCATTAATGGATTAATCAAGACAAGAAATTTACAAATAGTTACCCTTTTCGAAAAGAAAAAGAAAATTAAACATGACAAACCTTTTTGTTACTTTGACTCTAATCTCTCTTTTTTCAATAAAATATACAGAAATTAGATTGTAAATCAGCGCCTCTTGTTCTTGCTTCCGATCAAGAGTGTGAAGTAGAAGAGAACCCTAAAGAAGAATCCCCAAGCGACAGTAATCCACAAGAAGTTCCATTTGCTGATCTCTGTGATCCCTTGCTGCTTCAGAATGTCGATTCCCGTCGTCACGCACGTCTCCGCCGTCACGTTGTTCCCCAGAACGCCGCTCATGCTCTTCAGGAGGCTGATTTTCACGGCGGCCGGAACTTTTCCCAGCGGCGAATTGTCGAACATCTGGATCCCTCGAACGAAGCATTTCGTCGGATCTTCGAACTCGTTCTGCAGGACTCCTTCGTATGGGTATTTCACGAGTGAGAGGTAGTGGAACCAGATCCAGTAGAGAGGGATTCGATCTCGGGAGATGAAGAATCCGGAGAAGAGGAGGAAATAGGCGAGGATCGCTACAACCACCGTGAATCCGATCATCACGTGCGAGACGACGCCGGATAGGAATGTCACGAATGAGCTTCCGGCCCAAAACGCTGCCAGGATTGTTAAGAAGAAGAAGACAAATCCCTCCGAATCTCCGGCGAGACCAACGGCCCAGAAAGTTGTGGCGGCGAAGCTAGCGGATAAGATTACTAGAGCTGGGATTGAGATTATTGTGTGAGCAAGGACGTATGATGATCGCCGGTAAGCGTTGTAAGCTGTTTCTCTCATGAATATGTAGCGTTCCTGTAGAAAGACTGGTATTGCTTCTGCACAGGTATAGAATGTTGTGGACATGGCGAATGCGAAGAACCCTAAGCGTTCTTGTATACCTCTTGGGGAATTGTCTAGTTTCCAGAAAATTGTGGCTAGAATGATTCCGGTGACTAGAACAGCTCCTAGGCGGATTCCGAAAAGCTCGGGTTGTCTTCGTGAGTTTAGCATAGATCGTTTCCCAATTACAAGCATTTCAGTCCAGAATGGGTTTGCAAAGGTTTGAAATGAGGATTTTAGGTTTGCTGCTCTGGAGACTAGTTTCCCCCTCGAGATACTTGCGTTGATTGCGTCTTTGAGAGACGCATTGGTGTTTCTTCTGCTCTGGCTTGAGCTTTGCTTTGCCCTCCATTGCTTGTGGAACTCGACTAGGGTTTTTGTTCCTTCTGGCGAATCTTCCAGCTCGCGGATAAGATCGAGTGCGAACTCTGTCTTGTTTTCGTTTTCAGGAATTGGGTGACCGTATTCTGAGAAGAATCGGGGGATATGTGTCGGGGAGCCGCTGTAAACTGTGTTTCCCCTGGAAAGGAAGATTAACCTATCAAGCAAGCCCAAGATTCTGTAACTCGGCTGATGGATCGACATGATTACTATGCTGCCACTCTGTGCGACTCTCTGAAGCACTTTGACAACCATGTAGGCACTGGTAGAGTCGAGACCTGAGGTTGGCTCATCGAGAAAGAGGATGATCGGGTCATGGATTATATCGATTCCAATTGAGACCCGTCTCCTTTCTCCTCCAGACACACCTCTGTGTCCCTCATCACCAATCACGGTTTTCGCTGCGCTCCTCAGGCCGAGCTGGTCAATCAGAGCTTGAACCCGCGCCTTCTTCTTCTTCTTAGACAACGAGCTTGGAAGCCTGAACTCCGCAGAAAACATTAAAGTTTCTTCCACGGTGAGCATCGGGAAGAGAAGATCGTCTTGTATCACATAAGCCGATATGACTTTATGCAGGCTGGATTCAAGAGCTTCCCCGTTTAAAGTAATAGCACCGCGTAGGCTCTCTTTTGCAATCCGGTTGGCTAATGCGTCGATAAGCGTTGATTTCCCTGACCCGCTTGCTCCAAGAACGGCCATCATCTCTCCTTCCCGGGCTTCACCAGAGATACCATTCAGCAGCACCTTGGTATTCATATCCATATCAGTACCATCAAAAGGCGAATTCCCGCAACAGGGAATTGGCTTAAACTTCTTCGGGGTCTTCACGCTGTAAATATGAGAAGCTCTGCAAGTGTGATAGACACTTTCGGTGTGTTTCTCTGACATCTCCGAAGATCCACAGACTTCTGGTCATTGTAAAACAGAGGAAGGTCATAGCCGTTGACGACCCGTCTGGCCGGAGATAATTTCCCGAGGAAACCAGACATCACGTGAATGATTATCTGGTTAAACCTTTTGACCTCGCAGCTAAAGTTTTTTACCCACAAAATAGTTTTGATAGAAATGAGACTTTTATAGGATGTTTGGATGGGAATAATGAGATAGAAACTTGTCAATTTTGTTTGGTGATCTCTAAATATCTAACTTTGGGTTTTGTAGCTTTTGATATATACACACACGTAGCCTTCTTTTTTTTGGGTAAATGTAAATAATTGAAGTTAAGAGTAGGTGAGGAGTTGGGCAAATCCATTCACAGTTTTCTATCTATGTATGCATACGTCTCTTTCTTGGGGCTTAAGGTACTCTGTGAAAAAAACTATTTTAAGTGTTTTTGCTCCCAAAAGTAAAAGAGATTTTTACTTCATAAAATTGCGTGTTTATTTCATCTGTATTGAATTTTCTATGGAATTGTACTAAAAAAATGGGTAAATTCATGTGTGCAAGGAATATTGTCCTAACAGTAAAGACGATAGTAACATTTTTCTCCTTGTATTTATCTATATATGTCACGAGTTTTCTATATTCACTCACAGGCTCGAAAGACATTGTGAACAATATTTGACTAATTAAGAAGATGGTTTGGTTTTTAGCTTAAGCAGTTAATTTTTTGATTTTGATTTTGGCATGGTACTATACTCTCATAAATTAATTATGATTTTGGCATGGTACTATACTAGATTAAAGAAAGGCATGCCATTATGCGTACTTAAGCTAATGGCGTGTAATCTTTAAAGTATTTTGTGATTAAATCATGTGTGAGTGAAGCCTTAAAACAAACAAAAAATGTATAAGGTGAAGTCATATGGATTTGTACGGAGGACAGGTGTAACAAAAAGGAAATGGAAGAGAAAATTATGGTATCCAAACGTGGAGACGTTCGGCTACTGGTTTTATGTTGTAGAAGTACACACGAAAACCCAACAAAAAATTGTCATTGGAATATGTAATACAAAAGTCCAACGTGACGAGTTAGATATAATTAGGCATATGGAAATTTGGTGTGGCTGTTATATCCGTTTTCTTGATCATTTTATTTTCATTAACCCATTCTTACAAGAAATCGTACGAGTTAGTAGAAAACTATATATATATATATATAGACTACCATCCATCATGTTGATTTATACGAGGCCTGTCTCTATCAACTTGACCGAATGAAACACATATTTTATGGAATGTACACTTAAACAGTGTTTTAAATAGAGATTAATGAGTTATGAATAAAGCTGTTTAGTTTAGTAAGACTTTTTCTTTGAAAAGTTTGTTTTGGAATTTTGTGCTTGATATAGGATAGTTTGCTAAATTTCCCCAATATAAAAGTTAGTTATCCGAAAGAAAAAAACACTCTGAGAAGGTCTATTGAATTTGAACTTTATTTATGCTTAATTGGGTGTTAAAGAATACTTTGAAACAAGTTATAACTTATTTATACCTCCTTGCTGAGTGAGATAGGGATTTGGAGATAGGAGACGAATTAGAGTTTAACGGATACCGGTAACATTCGATTCATCCAAATGGTCCTTTATAATGGGCCATCTGCAGTTAAGCCTGTTATCTAAAAGCCTCGAGGAGTGTTTTTAAATTTGACTAAAGTTTTAAATTAATGCTAATTATTATAGAAATGAATTAATGCACCATTCAATTTTTGGTTTTGCCCCCACTCATTTATCTTTTTTTTTTTTACCACATGCTTAATCTATATATATTTTTATTTTATTTCCAATTGATTTACACTTTTACGACAAAGTAAGTAAGTAACTATAGTATTTGTATTTTCTTTGACCGTCATTTAATTTTTCATTTTAATTTATGCTACATTTTTATAAATTAAATTCTTTCAATATTTATAAAAAAATGTTTTTTAACATATCTAAACAATATGTAAGAAACTAATATTAAGTAAAATGAAAAATAGTTTTTTTTACATTTTTATTTATTTTTAAATATACTATTATTTATTAATTAAAAATAATAATTTATTAAAATATATTAATATTAATTAAATTTGCCCCCATTAAATTTTTGGTCTAGATTCGCCTCTGGGAACACACCGAGGTGTTACAAGGTGAACTACTTCCTAGGTTTAACAGTTCAATAAACACCATAAGCTTCGAGCTGGACTCGGGTCAACGGATTATAAGATCCATGAGATCCAATGGGCTACCACATCTGTTCCGAGTTTGTAATGTTTTCCGACTAATGTCAAGAATAACCGGATCATATATTACCAAAATACCAAGTAAACTGTTTGAGCTTTAGCCCAGATCCAGACTTCCCACATACATATGTTTTTTTTCCAAAATAAATCGAACTCGGTGGAGTGGAGTAAGACCCCACACGGTTCTTTCTACTATTGGATCACAACCATGCAGGCTTTTGGATACGTTTTATGATTAACTGTATGTTTATTTTATTTTATAATGTCGTCAAATTAACTTCATCGGTATTTCAAACACAAATGAATTGTTACTAAAAACAAACAAAAAATTGAATAGGATATAAGTAAAGTAAGTTATGAGATAACTTAATTATCACATTTTGATTATAAATCAGCCAGTAATGAAATAACTTAACTACCACATTTTCATTATGAAGAAAAGATTCTCATTTAGAATTCGTTAGAAACGTATATTTCTGTAACTAAAAATATAAAAGGAAAAAAAGAAAACGATATTGCAAAATGGCGCATCAAGTAATCGCCGTGTAACTACCATCACTCTCATTTCCTCTTCTTCTTCTTCTTCTTCTCAAACGGTTGAATCTGTCCAGATCCAAACCTTTTTCCCGGCAATTCTGAGATCTCATTTACCGGCGACGAAGCTCTATCGGAGACTATGAAGCAGCTTCACAAGCAAATGAGCTCGAAGCGCGACGAGGATACGATTCCCATGAGCCAATCCAGTCCTTACTCTCCCAAGGCCTTGAAGCATCCCAGATCCCTTCCCAGATCGCTCCACTACCTCTTCCGTGAACAGCGACTCCTCTTCATCCTCGTCGGGATCTTGATCGGATCCACTTTCTTCATCCTCCAGCCTTCTCTCTCCCGTTTAGGCGCCGCCGAATCCACCTCGCTCATCCCCAGATCTGTTTCCACCGCCGTCGTGGATAGTTATTCGCCTTCCAGGATGAGTTTTCATTCAGGCGGAGGTAAAACCGGTCGGGTTCCCGTCGGTATCGGACGGCGGAGACTGAGGATTGTGGTCACCGGTGGAGCTGGATTCGTCGGTAGCCATCTCGTCGATAAGCTTATCGGGAGGGGAGACGAAGTGATCGTGATTGATAACTTCTTCACGGGTAGGAAGGATAATTTGGTTCATCTCTTCTCGAATCCTAGGTTTGAGCTTATTCGACACGATGTGGTTGAGCCAATCCTCCTCGAGGTGGATCAGATTTACCATTTAGCTTGCCCAGCATCACCTGTTCATTACAAGTATAATCCAGTGAAGACTATCATATCCTTTTGATTGCTTATATATTCTGCATCGTTTTGATCGTGATTTGCTTCCTAAATGCCACTTCTGATTGCATATCCACCGTTTCAATCTAGGCAGCATTAGGTTTCCAGCTGCAACACAGTGTTTTTTCTAGTAAATTGCTTGCACGTAGAATCTCTTGCAATTATTATTATCTTCCGTGATGAAATGCGTTCATTGGGACAATAAGTGGCTGATCCTTAATGATGGTTTTACAAGACAAATGTAATGGGCACTCTCAATATGTTGGGTCTTGCAAAGAGAGTTGGGGCAAGGTTTCTGCTCACCAGCACAAGTGAAGTCTATGGAGATCCTCTTGAACATCCACAGAAGGAGACGTATTGGGGAAACGTGAACCCAATCGGTGAGTTGGAGTCTTCTGTATTTGCTCCTGAGTTCATTAGATATGTAAACTAGAGGTTGGTCATTCATTCCTGATATCTTTTTATAGGTGAGAGGAGTTGCTATGATGAAGGAAAGCGTACTGCAGAAACCCTAGCCATGGATTATCACCGAGGTGCAGGTGTGGAGGTAAAACTCTGATAATCATCCCATGGATTGTATATTGCTAGCTCTTAGCTCACTTGATTGAGAAATTATACAATTTGCAACTCATACTCATTCACACATGGAATTTTGTATCTATTAGTTTCCAAATCAGCTCCTTGCTGTTTATCAACATGTTTACATTTAATGTTGGAATGTTTCTTCTTTTTGTATTGATTGTTGGAATGTTTAGCACTGGTGACTGTTTTATCCATATCAAGGATATATGAGTCGTCTCTAACTACTTTTTCAAATTTCAGGTTAGAATTGCTCGTATTTTCAACACGTATGGACCCCGAATGTGCCTTGATGATGGGCGTGTTGTTAGTAACTTTGTTGCCCAGGTTTAGCTCTTTCATCAACACTAAGCAACTCTTTATCTTTAAAGCCTTTGAAAAAACAGTCTCACAGAACGATGTTTTATATCTATACAGACCATCCGCAAACACCCAATGACTGTTTATGGTGATGGAAAACAAACTCGAAGCTTTCAATATGTTTCTGACTTGGTAAGTAACAACCTCTGTTTCAATCCATTCTGCTGTATGATTGATTTCTCCAAGCAGTGTAAAAGGATATATTGCCTTGATATGTAACAAGGTCTCTCTTTCTAGGTGGAGGGACTTGTAGCGTTAATGGAAAATGATCACGTAGGACCCTTCAATCTTGGTAACCCAGGAGAATTCACAATGCTTGAGCTTGCAGAGGTTTGCTTTACTTTTTCCGTCTTCCCTTTTCTCCCCGCCACAAAAAGAAAATGAAATCCAAGTGGAAAACTTAAGCTCTGGTCAATCGGGCTTTTGGTTTGGTTCAATTCCTTTTTGGTGGTATCGCAAATAGTAGTTAGTTGCGAACTAGAACCAAAAGGTTTGAAGAATTTTGGTTTTGAGGTTTGAAAATTGCATAAAGATTTGGAAATGTCTCAGTTTTGGCATCATAATTAACAAGAAACGCAATATGAGATGGGAACTTTGTGTGCAGGTGGTTAAGGAGGTGATTGACCCGAGCGCGACCATAGAGTTCAGACCGAACACAGCGGATGATCCTCACAAGAGGAAACCAGACATAAGCAAAGCAAAGGAACTACTGAACTGGGAACCAAAGATCTCTCTGCGAGAGGGTCTGCCTCGTATGGTGAGTGACTTCCGTAACAGAATCTTGAACGAAGACGAAGGCAAAGGTCTCTAAGTCACAAAGATAGTAAAATCTTCTTTCTTCTGCAATGATTGATATATGTATAGTCTCTTTTGCAAGAGCTCTGCTAAGTCTTTTTGTTCCTTCTTCTTCTAATTTTTTATTTTTTTTTGTTCTTTCACCAAGACACAAATTACTACTACTTATTTGCTAATATTCTTTTCTTTTTTTTGTTTTGTCTTAAATGGATTTTGCTATTAGTGCCCATTGGGCTCAATTTTCGTGGAAGAATAGTATATTTCTCTCTCCGTTGGTTCATACAAACATTAGGTTTTTGGAATGTTTTTAAAAGACATCTGATGGACCCTTCTTCTTCTGTAAAATATGACTCGGTTGTTTGTTTGCGTTTGCTGTGTTTCAATAACATTTAGCATTTCAAACCAAGAACTACATGACTATCCACACAACATGACCATCTACACTAATAATACGAGATTCTCATTTGTGTACACACAATTGTCCATGTCCACGTCGATTTGGATTTCATATGTTTAGATTTCTTGTTTTTTTTTTATTTTAGATTTCTTGTTTCACATCAAAATTATAGCAAAATGAATCTTAAAATGTAGAAAAAATAAAATTATCATTTATTGTTACCAAAGAAAATGTTTTATGTCTTTCACATTATAAAAAATAGAAAATAAATCAGGTAAGGTAATAATTTTTTTACCTAGATTCTTGACCATCTAAGATCTTGCATACATGATCTTGCGGGACAATTTCTGATTTACAAAAAAGCAAAGTGAAGCATTGGGTAAATTGGTCTTTTACTCTCACAAAAGTACGCCAATAGTTGAAAATGGCGTATTGTGTAATAAAAAAATGTAAAATTGGCTTATTGTGTAATTGTTTCTTATAAAAATAGAAAAATGTTTTCATATTTTTAAAAAAAAAAATCTGAAGTAAAGAAAACTCGAATTAATGGAAGCATTTATGTATAGAATGCAAATGTAGAGTAGAGTTAGGTGCAGATTGAGCTACAAAAATTGAGCGGTAGGCATTTTTGTTTCCAGTTTGGGTGTTTGTTCGATAGAGTTGATTCAGTCTGTTAAAACTTGAGATATAAGGAATCAAATCGCTTTCATAAATTACTAAAATTCAGTCTCCATGTACCTAGTTAAAATAAAAACTTGTAATTAAAGTATTTCCTCTATAATACCCTTTTCTACTTCTGAACAAGGACTGATCGGTCGAATTCAATTCGCAAGCATTTGAATATATCCAAGGAGAATAAATGTTATGTAGTACATAAATAACCAATAGTGACATCTCAACTTCTAATGTGTTTTATGTGGACAATACAAGAGCGTTTCTACCATCAACTCACTGTTACACTTTACACACTCATGTGACACACTGACGCATTATCATCAATTACACACATATATTTTGTAACGTATAGATGATTGTTTGTATATATTAATGAGCTTTGTTTTTGCAAAGCTTCTATCATCCCCACAAAAAAAAAACACGAAAAGGCAGCAATATGTTTTGTGCATCGCAAGCATCGACGGCTACGGCTAACCACGACGAACGGAGCGTCCCGGCACGAGCCATAGACCGTCACAATCCGATTATCAAAGATGGTCGGAGATCTTTCACGGCACCGTGCTCTTCCGGCGACGATTACATTGCACCGTACCGTCAGCTCTCTAAAATGACGAGAATACCCTCCTCCGGCGATGGGAAGATTATTCAGGTGGATAAGGCCGGAAGGAGGAGCAGCTCAGGGTCGTTGTTGAAGCTAATAAGCAGTGATAATATTAGCATAGCGAGGAAGAGTTTTGGGTGCGTAGCGAGTGACGTTACCAAAACCCCTCCTGGTTCTACTAGGTATCTTCTTGGATCCGAACCGGTTTCTTTATCCGGGTCTAATGGTAAGGATGCGGTTATAACAATGGAGGAGGTTGAAGGTTCTGGGGCAAAAAGAGGCTCTGGTGCTGCCGACGTCGAGGAGAAGGTGAAGAAGACTTCTTCTCATTCTGGTTCAGACCAGGCAAGTAATAAAGCCAAGTTTGTCGTTTACCGTACAATGAGTGGCATAAAAAAACGAGAGATATGAGGTTGTGTAATGCTGCAGGTGGTTGTTCTTAGAGTGTCTCTTCACTGTCACTGCAGAGGCTGTCAAGGCAAAGTGAAGAAACATCTATCCAGAATGCAAGGTCTAATCCTCTTTCTTTTTTCACCTTTTGAGAGATTTTTATGAGTTTCTGCTATAATATTCAACCAAACTATATATAATAAAAAATCTATAAAACAACATGAAAATAATATATTATTACATTATCCTGAACTTACTGTATATGATAATGTAACTATTGTATATGATAATACCCAAATCCAAAATTTGACTCATTCAAATTTACTTTGTTTTGATTTTACCTATATAGCTTGAACAGCAATTTTGTCTAGCACGAGATTGAGAAATGTGGATCCAATTGGAACCGGTTTAGGTACCATTGGTTAAAGCTAATTAATTGAATGGGTTTTTGGCAATAAGTAGGTGTGACATCCTTCAGCATAGATTTTGCTTCAAAGAAGGTTACTGTGACTGGAGACATCACTCCCTTGGAAGTATTGGGTTGCCTCTCAAAGGTCAAAAATGCCCAATTCTGGACACCACCTCCTTCCTGACTCCCTAGGGCAAACTGAAAAGATCACAACACACACTTTTGTGTATTTTATTTTCTCTCATTTTGTTTGAATCATATCAATGCTACACATGCTTCTTTATTCACCACCTCATATGATGAAACTGTCATTACATATTGCATTTTCCTGTTTTTTTTTTCCTTCAAAGTATGTATTAATAGAGATTATGTAACTTTCTAGAAGATTGCATCTACTACAAGCTCTGCTATGAGTTCATCTGTCAGCATTTCCTCAATATCTCTACCTATGATTTCAATGTCATCTTCCAAACTCAGCCACTGCAACCCCTTCTCCTCCACATCATCTTTGCTTGCTTTCTCTTCTTTTCTTGTGACCAAATCGCGCAGAGTCTCTTGTATCCTGTTTGTATCCCATTTCGGGCTGACCCTTTTGGTTTTAACCCAAGGGTGTGGATCCGAAAACTGCTTTAGTATCTGGATAAGCTCAATGCTTATCTGATCAAAAAGAAACTTCCTTTCTAACCGAGTCGAGGTTTTCACGCTGGAGTACTTCTTCTCGAGATCTTCAAACAAGGATGGATCTGCAGGTGTTTCCATGACATTCTTGTGGTCTGAGTCACTTAACCTGGAGTTGGCTAGAAGATCGACCAAGTATAATGACTTCCAGTCTTCTTCTCTGTCCTCCTGGCTGATCACAGTCTCATCAGTTATTGTTGATGACTCCTGATCTGTGTCTTCATCACTTGAAACGAGCATGCCACCCTCATTGTAAGCAGCTGACTCTAGTTTGAGGAGCTGAAGTTGCATCCTGAGCCCTGGAACGTAGAGATAACGGTTAACACGTCAAACATTTATATGTTCGATCTACCCGAATTTGACAACCACTAATTTTGTCAATTGATGGTTCCACTTGCACCTTAAAACAATTTCAAAGATACAGAAACATACTAATGTAAGAAAGAATCTACAGACTATCAAGCACTGATTGACTACCTTGGAGATCGGCGCTAACACTCTCAAAGCATTCGGAACTCGATGAAACATCATCATCGAAAGAAGCTTCTAGAACTGAGGCCGGACTTGGTTGATCTCCTTCCTTTGAGCTTTCACGAGACTGTGGTTCAGGAACCGAAGAATGATTTACATCCTCAGTTGGCATCCTTGAGATATCCTAGAACATCAGTAAATAATTAGATATCAGTCGTAGCAACATGTATATTCTTGTTTAGCGATTGAAATGTAAACTGATGCTCTAGAGCACAGACCCATGATCTTGAAACATTATGCTCACTTACAGGGTCAGTTAACGTGGTGACAGTTGACAAATCTGGAGCTTCAGAAGACATTGCCGTCTTGATATCATCAGAAGCTGAACTATCCTCAGTGTCTGAATCTGCATCTACTGAGAAACTGCAACGTGCTTCTCTTTTAGAAGGAGACAGCTTCTCTTTTTGAATCCCGTCGTTCATATAAAGAAATTTGGTTAAACTTGGGCTGATATTGTTGACCTCTGGCGAACTATTGTATGATGGATGAGATTTATTACTACCAGGTCTGGATTTGCTTGACAAGAAAGACTGGGACTCCCAGTGATGAGAAGAACTCCCCGTCACTAATCCATCTCGATTGATCAACTCCTTAGGAAGCACTATAGTGTAACCATAGGTGCTTTCCTGGTTCATGATGGTTTTGGATTTTGAATAATTTCTTGAGCAGGATCCTTTCCAACCATCTTTACTGCTGATTCCAACCGGTTCTGGCAATTCAGACCACTGAACATTGTTCTCACATCTTTTACTAATCCCCTCTTCGAAAACGAGTCCATTAAAACTTGCTGGTCTTGCCTCCCTATCTGAAGTTGCAAGCATTTCAGCTAATGTGCCGCTTCTACTAATTTCTATCTCTTGCTCATACTTGTGTGTCAGCTTCCATCTCTCTGACAGTCTCCTCTTGGCTTCCCTACTCACAGATGATGTAGTTGACTTGGAAGGCAAAGATCGATGGTAGTTCTTACGGTGAAAGGCGGTTCTTGTTCTTGAAGTTACTAGCACTAGCTCTGATTCACTTGCAGAATCACTCCCTGATGAGCTTTCATCCCCTGCATATCCTCTGAATCCTGAAGTCTCAAAACTCATGGCACTACCATTGCCACAGCTCGTCTTCCTTTGCCTAGACATTATTTTGGACATTTCTCCAGAATCTCTTGAACTCTGTCTTGAAAGGCGGACATCTTCATTACTTTTCTGCTTGCCATGATTGCTGGTGCATGGAAGCCTACGATCTGCTCTGAACTCATCGGAGGAAGAGCTTGGCGATGCAAAAGTTCTACCAGCATAACGTGGCTCACCGAGGTTAGGTTTCAGAACAACAATATTGGTTGGCTGCAACTCGCTTCTCTTTCCCAGCTTCTCATTTGGTAAGTCAAGTGTGTCATAAGAAACATGCCTAGTATGAGAACGGCTAGGACAACCACCACCACCATGCTGATAAGGCGACCTATGACTCTTATCAACTTTCTGAGTTTTCAGACTATCCACTAGCCTGTGGCTGTTTGGAGACTTCAGAGATGGCGCTTGACCGTAATGTGGCTTGTGAGGTGTGCTTTGAAGATAATGCAAATGTTTTGTGAATAATGAATCTGGATGCTGAAGAAACTTCAGTAAGAGGTCCTTGTTAGAGTCTAGAGCCTCAAGCGCGTCATTAAACTCTTTAGAATGACGAAGTTTGTCATCTGTTGATAACCGCTTAGCCTCCATGAACTTCTGGCGTATAAAAGCCATCTCTGCCTGGGTGAGATTAACAGCGTTCACCCTTCCCTGATGACATAAGTTTCTATTGCTCTCTGCCATCTTTGCATCCAAGACTTCGAAAACATCTTTAAACTTTTGCTCACCCTTTGAGCTCCTTGGAAGAGATTTATAACCATCATAAGAACAGCCTCCAACACTCCTGCCTTGCTGATTCTCCACAGACTTGTGTTGTCTATGGGGAGAATTCTGAGGTGGCAAGACATCGAGACCCATCAATCTGGCTATAATGCTTGGTGATCTCCTTTTAGATTCTTTTTGCTTCAACATTTCTTGTGCTAACAAACTTTTCATCGGTAACCCAGTGCTTTGATGAGCAAAATCTTGCTGCAACTACAATATGAGCAAGAAGTCACTTTCAAACAATTCCCTTTTTCGAAGCTTATATATCTTAAAGAGTAATCATACCTTGTTTTCACTTAGAGCTTCACAGTGACAAGAACTAAATTCAGAAGATGACCTTGGAGACTTGAGTTTCTGAGTCTGTTTCTTTCCTGAAGAAAAATGAATCCACTAATGAGAAAAAAGATGACTTCTTTAGTGTTCTCAATTGATAAAGCAATCGACTTTACAACGGGAGAAACTAAGAAGAATAAAAAAAAAGAGTAATTAGTAGCACAAAATGTGGGGGAAGAACATAAAAAACATAATAAAGCAGGAAGGAGGTTAAGAGCACTCATTACATGTAAATGAAAATCATAACCACAGTTTGAAAAAAATGAAATTTTAACAAACAAAGCAAATCATGACACTACCAAACAAAGATTGATTATTATTCTCTCTTGTTTACTTTATACTATATCATAAAAGTAGCTATCTCATCTTCTCTACCCACTGCTTTAACTGTAGTTTTCCACAAGAAACAAATTAGCATGTTTTTTCTTCTTTTTCAACAAAATAATAATAATAGATTTCTGAATTTTGATTCTTGAACAACCCCAAGAAGGAAACAACAAAAAATCAGTAGATGTTATGTTTGGTTGCTCACAAAGAAAATCTCATAAGCTTTACTAAAGAGAGAGAGAAACTGTAACCTTGAGGAGAATTGGGCAGTGGCGAAGCTAATCGATCTCGGGAACTCAGGTCACCGAATCGAAATCTGTTCATGTTTGACTCACTCGAAATTCTCCGGGGAGAACATTTCACGGGGAATAATTACACACGAAGAGATGATGAATCTAGATCGGGAAACTTTCTGTCAGAAGATGAAGAAGATGCACTCGAGATTATCGAAGGAGAAAACGAAGGATTACACAAAGAAAGTGAGTGAGTGAGAAAGATAACGGGAGGAAGAAGAAGAAGACGACGGAGAAAAGAGGAGTTATTTGAAAGTTCAAAAATGTAGAAAGAAAGGGTAAGTGTGAATGGTGCGTGTTTGGTACTATACTTCTGTGCATCCGTGAATTGCTGCCACTTCCATTTTATTCTATTTTAATACAAACAATCAACAAATTCTTGGAATACTTTTCTTTGGTAATTCTTTTAATATATAGTATATTATTAGGTCCTGTATATTGATATAGGTTAGAGCAAACGATTTTTTTTTTCCTGATATTTATAGTTTGTTTAGGTGAATCAATTGACATATTTAACAAATTTTTGATTCTCAAAACTTTCGTTGCATATATATATATATATTTTTTTTTTATCAACAACTTAAATACCTATATCGGTTCAGTAAATCAAACCGGAATACCGAGTTTACATAAACAAAATCTAATGGGTAGACACGAGTATCTCGTGCTAGTTTGTCTGCATCTGTGTTGTTTGCACATGAGATATGTGAGATTGAGAAAAATATGAACTCCTCTTTACTCTTCACAAACTCTTCCAATTGTAACGTAAAAGCCGGCCACTCTTCGGATGTAGATATCATCTTCATCAACTCAGAACAGTCTATTACAAAGGTTATTGCCGTCTTTTGATCTGCAATCATACAGTGTATTGCCCAAATAAGGGATTCAAGTTCTACGTGTAATGAGGAGATACTTCGTCTCAAATGATATAAGTTAGTTAGTTGACCACTTTGTGTTAAAAAAAAAAGAACCGTACGAAAAGAATATAAAAGAAGAATGCTTAATCTGGTTTATGTAATCAACGTCGAGGAAGCGGTAATATTTGTTATGGGAAAGAGTATTTTAGGTAGAAAGTGTTTCGAACAATTATGTATTTTGGTAAAAGCTCAATTGAATGTTTGATCTCTACCTTTTTTTTTTATTTTGAATATTATTTGATCTCTATCTTTAATCAAGAATCTCTTACTCCCTCTGTTTCTTTTTAATTGTCGTTTTAGGATTTTAATTTTGTTTCATTTTAAATGTCGTTTTACATTTTCAATGCAGATTTTTAATAAATTTTCCACTTTTATATCTATTTTTCTGTTTATTAATGAGTGTGAACACATTATATAGTGCATTAATAAGGGGCAAAACAAAGAATTGTATTGTTTTATTAATATGTGTGAAAAAACTTTAAACGACACTTATTTTGAAACGGAATGAGTATATACTAACGTTTATATTACCTCTAATTAGCCCAATTCATGTATCTACAAGTCTTCCTCCAAAAAGATTAGGTTAGGCAGAGTTGAAATCTATTCAAACTATATGTTCCTTTAATTTATCTTCTTAAATCTATGCTCATAGAAATATAAAAATATGTATTGAAAGTGAGAAATTATAATTTTGCAATTAATTAATGAATTAGTTCTTGAGCTCACCAGATATACTACTAGAAAACGACAGAAATTCTTACAGCCTTCGCTTTCAAGGTAATTAATCTGACACATTGCTCAAAAATAGGTCTAATTAATGTACGTCTATATATCAAACATTTTCCCCTAAAACAAACACTTAACTTATATACTTCGCATTAATTTTACGGTTAGGATTATGGATAAAACTACTATCGTATTAATGGTGTTTCATGTTAGTATTTACTATGCTTGCATTAACTGCGTTTACTAATGAATAAACTAACATTAACCATTCTCTTTCTGTTGATCTCTTATGTTGGAGTATAAACATAAGATCCTATATAAACACACACACATATATATATATATACAGTGACACACTATATGACACTATATGAAAATATAAATAAATTCAAAATCCAACGGAAAATAACAAAACTAAAAGCAAATGATCTTTAACTTTGTCTTTTTTCTTTTCATATTTCAATCTCCCTTGAGATATGTTTTTTTTTTGTACAGAGATAATAGATCACCTATATGCCTACATACACGATCAGTACTTTTATGATTGTTATTTTTACAATCAGTGAAACAAAAATGAAATTACGTCTTGGTGTACTCTATTCGAAATAACATACATTTTTTATTTTTATTTTTATTAAAAAATAGACTTCTGGGAACAAAACTAATTAAGTTTGGACTAAACGTTTTCCAACTTTGTAACCACTGCACTAAGTTTGGAATGTTTCCAAAGCTATTGCGTGTTCTGAAAATTTCGAGGAATTGGTATTATTTTTGTTAAATAAACAAATATTCGTAAGAATAATGAAATTTAATAAGGTCGTCAAATATTCGTAAGAATTATGAAATTTAGGATCCGATATATATAATTTACTTCGATAATTAGCAGCTTACATGTGATTAAATAAATGAATGAACTTAATGTTTTAGAAAAACGTTGTTGACAAGCCAAGATTCTTGTTCGTAACTAGTACTCGTAAGTCAATAAAGTATCAATAAATAACAATATTAAAGCTGAATACAAAAACGATAAACATGTAAGTTACAATAATTTAATCATGGAAAAGTTTTCAGCCGTAGAAAAAATTACAAAAAATAACAGTAACAAAAGACAAAAAAGAAGAAGGGTAAAGCAGATTCCTTGACCTATGCTATCATAAAATACTATTACAACGGTTAGTACTCGTTCGATCCTATTGCATGTGGGTGTAATTTTAAATGTTGTATTGTATATCGAAAAAAATGGAATTCAATATCACTTAATCAAAACACAATTTTACAACTGCTTCTTACTAGTTTGTATACGATTGGTTCGCGTAATACTGTACAAATGTACAACTAGAAAGTCAACGCGTAAACAATACACAAATTCTTTTTTTTTTTTTAGTTTTTATAAAATGTTAATACACAAACAATATTTTTATAAAGTGACCGTATATACAAAAATTCCAATAAAATCTATAAACCTACAACTTTTTAAAATTGTTTTAAGAAAAACCAAAGTAGAAAGAAACAAAAAAAAACAAGATTATAATTAAATTGAGTTTTGGATGAGATTCACATTAAAAATGGGGAATTTATAGTATTTTCCAATTACGTTTACTAATTACTGTAAGTCTGTATGTATATAAAAATATTATTATTTCTGTTTTGTGACATGTTCGCAGAATTTGTCTTTGCTTACTGATACACACGTCGTTCTCCATGAAATAACAGGACGAACATAATCTATTCTTTTCAAAAACTCACAATCTTGTTAGATTTTATCGTGTGTAACTATTATGCAAATTTTTTCACACATATTAAGTTTAAGGCATGGGACTAAATTAGGTAAATTTGTGATATATTAATTCACTAAAGAAAATTCTTTTATATTATAATATAAATTTGGTTATATTGTTTTAAATTAGGTGAATTTGTGATATATATATATATATATATATATATATCACTAAGGAAAATTTGTGATATTATGATTCAAAATCACAATTTTAGCTCGAATCGTACATTGTCTCAGTCGACGAATCTGGACAACAAGAATATCAAGCTTACGATGAAAAGACGAATCGGTGCAAGAGAAGAAGCAACGAAACAATGCCAATATTGAAAGATTTAGCTAAAAACGACAATCTCATCAAATTGATATTGATTTCGAAAAAGAAAAATAACAGAATCTCGTAGCAGATAAGACTTTCGTTTCGAAACAAATTGTGTAAATTCAATTCTTCATCGTTCATCGTGAGAATTATTATAACTTTATTGTAATTTTGTTATACCAACTCTTGTATCTGAATTCATATCAATAAATAAAACAAATGTTAAAAAGACATAATTGTGATTTGTATATGAATAAGTTTTTTCTTATAGAATTATATTCATAGTTAACATTACAATCTTACCAATCATGATTCAATATCTTTAAAATTCTAAAGATATGAAAGTTCTACCTCGAAGCAGTAAAATATTATATCTAAATTTTTTGAGAAAATGTCCTTACAAATAAAAATAAAAATTTCCGAACGGTGCTTTTTAAACACTATCTATCATTAACATATGTTTTTTACTAGATCGACCTTAACTTTGGATTGGATGTTCAGAAAACCAAGTAAAATTAACGATGCTAAAAACAGGCAGTTTATATTTAAACAATGAAAATGTGAATAGTTTTTTGGGTTTTAATGTTAAATAACGTAAATAGTTATTTTTCTAAAGCACTGTAAGAACTTTAAATTTCACAATCAAAGATTCAAAATGATTAAAAGAACTAAGTTGGTGGTAGATTGCCATTAGTACACTGGTCGCTTAGATATATATAATTTTTTTTTGAACATATTCGTCGCTTAGATATTAAGGGCTAAAAATTTGATGCATGTATATTATAAAATCAAGTTTTCGGTGAGCCATTCGTTGTAGTTTCACATATATGTACTATTAATTTAGTTAGTGTGGTTTATTGATGTTGTTATGATAATAATTGAAGAATCGGGATGCATCGATCCCATAATTAATATCTAATATAAACAAGTACATACATGTCGGTTTAGTAAAAATCAAGCTAATATATTTTTGAGAGTGGAAGTGAACCAACCCTTTGTGAAAAAGTTGAAGAAAAAGCGGAGAAGAAAAAGACGACAATGTGATTGATTACTTGAACACTCTTTTACACCCACCTCTCTAATTAATTTTGACTAAGTTCTCAATATTTGTTCTCTTTAACTATGAAAGATATAATAGTTTTTTTTTGTTTTGGATAGTCGAAGTAGATCATGTGTCTGAAACCAGACTAATCTTCCAAGTATGTTTAAAACCAGACTAATCTTCCAAGTATGTTTAAAAGCACCATCGGATAATATCACTCGCTGTAGGATAAATAATATATATTCTCAAGTGGAATGCTATAGTTCTTAAAATATGTTTATGCTGTTTAACCATTTTTGTTATTTTTTTTCTGCGTGAAATCAATTGTAAATAACGATTGAGTTAGTCATTTGAAGTTTTGAATAATAAGGAAATAACGAGGAGAGGAGAGGAATCGAAGTCTATACGACACAAGGAAGAGTAGGTCAAATACACATTTATAACCTATGATCAAATATTACGCATTTTGTTTGGCTTCTAGGTGACAACGACTCTATTTATATAACCTATGATCGATCAGCTGCCAACAACGTCTTACTTTACGCATAAAGTATGCTTTAACAATTATAGTTTTGTTTTATAACAATAATCATTAAATCAGAGTATGAAGAAGTTTAATACGTAATCTATAATTTACTTGATAAATAACTAAATACAGTACATTGTAAAAATTTGAATGTACTCATACTTTTAAGTAGAAAGTAAATAATTACTTATAAAGTTTTACATTTTTTTTAAAAACCCCATTTTATCAACAAGAATCTGAGCATGAATGGAATTATGTATTTCTTTGTTTGGTAGAGACTGTAAAAAGTTGGATAGGTTAGCGATTTGTATCCAAACCACAATAATAAATATATAAACGATTATTAAAATTAATATAAAATATAATTTTTGATTAATGGATTTGTTTTAGAAATACAAATTTATATATTTTAAAGAAATGGAACTTATGATACTAGTTAAATAAAAATACTAAAAAATCGATATGAAAACATATGATTCGATGAAGTATCTTAATATTTTCTCTAATAAAATCCCTAGATGTAAACTAGAACTAAGTAAATAACCAAAATCTGTTTGGTTTAGTTTTGGCACTCTTGATCCTACGTACTCGCATCAGACGAACACGTACGTAAGCTGGTTTTTCAAGAAATTGTGAATCGGAACCAAAGAATGTGTTTGAGAGAGACTAAATCTACTGCGGTTGGGACCATGAAGACAATCATACCCCAAAAGAATCTACTGATATTTGAGTATTGGTTTAGAGAACCAGTCATTGGACTAATTTCCCAATCGATTGATGGGATTGTGGGGACCTTACCGAGGCAAGAACATGGGTAAATGAACTTGGCATTTATAAACTTCACCTACATAAGAAGAAAGATCATCATCGTTTGTGATTGTCAAAAGTGTGGTCCAGTTATGACAACTTCATGGAGCAAGAGATCTCTATCAAACTTATGACTCCATTAATATGAATCACACAACTTGGCTCTTTGAAGTCGATTTCCTAATTATCCACAAAACTACTAATAGATGCAGGCAATACAAGCATGTACATATATGTGCTTTGTGCATTTGGTAACTTGAATAAGCATGCAGCTATTAGATATTCCAGTTTGTTTTGTCGTGTAGAAAGATGTTGCTGAGATAGAAAGAAACTGCGGAAGCCTTAACATACACTAGGAGTTGATCCACTTCTGCCACACATTGTAGGTTCTGTCTAGGAACCATCTCAATAATATTATTTTTGCAGTACCACTTATTATAAAATACCATGAAACTCTGTCCATTTTCATAAATACCATTAAGTAGAATAGTAATTGACAAAAATGTCCTTTGTGAAAAAGAAGCGTGGCCAAAAAAAGGGAAGGCAAAGAGCCATAATTATTAATTAATGTTTATGGCAATAGTTGGTTTCCGTTTTCAGACGGATCTTTTGACGTTACAAAGTTAAACCAGATTATCATTTTACTTGCGAATCCAACTGATGAAGACAAAAGTCAAAGAGATTTGACTAATTCTTCATTCATTCTCTTTTCGTGATATAATTTTCAAAGAATGAATAAAGCATACAAGTTTTCTGCAATCTCTTGTGTGTTGTTAAACATTTATCCTCTGTGTTTTGGGACCTCTATCACCAACTCAAACTGTCGCTAAAACAGTTATCTTATGGAATATTGAGAATGTCGCTGTGTCCCATGATTGCCATCCAAAATCGATCCGTCAAGAATGACACAAGCTTTGGCGAAGTTTAGATTTCGTGGTAGTATCAAGATCAATGCCATTGCAGGCGTTTCTACACTGCTTCAAGGTCGATGGTGGAAGTTCACAACTACAACTACCCATTGCTTTTCGGGACATTGAGAGCTAACAATGGTTTTGAAACTCTCACACAAGAGACGGCAAGTATATTAATCCAAGGCAATGTATTAAGGCGGAAATATGTACCTACGCATCTAGACCATGTGCACAGGGGATTGTGGTTCTAATCCATCATTTAAATCAAATCAAGTGTTCAACTTATGATCATTATATAAACCAACTAAAGAGGCAATCAAGAAAGAGTAAGCCCTGCACCAAGAAAATCATCATTTTTTCCAAGTCTACTAAGCATCATCACCTTTCCCATTCAACTCTCTGATCCAGCCATCTCACGCTGCGTCTTCTCTGAGAAAAGCTTTGTTGCAATCATATTATCCATAACATACTCTCTGTAAGGATGGTTCTCGGGTACGAGTTTCCGAAACTTGTCCAATTGTTCCTCTGCCTTGTCTTTCTTCTTCAGCAATGTGTATATGATTCCTTGACAGAGCTACGGCCTGAAATCTCTTGGTTCCTCCTTCACAAGCTCTTGATAAAGCTTCAATGCTTCACTATGCTTCCCTTCAATGACCCGAATTTGAGCCACGAGTAGCTTAAAATCCCGAAAATCGTTATCATTCTTGCACCTCAACATTGCTTCCTCAATCCTATTCTCCAGCTCTTTCAAATCAAGACCTGCATCGGAATAAGCCATAAGAAGGCCGTGATAAGCTTCAACGCGAAGCGGATCTTTAGCCAGAATCTCTTCAAATCCAGTCTTGGCTGAATCTAGATCTCCACTGTAGGTGAAGATGTTGGCTTTCAAAACTGGCCATTCCGATTCCTCGGGTTCCAGTTTTATCAGACGATCGATCACTTGTACGGCTTCTATAAGCTTTCGAGATTTGATCTTTACCTCCATCAAGGAACGCAGAGACTCCACATCAGGAGGGTGAGTTGCCAAATGCTCTTCAAGCGCTCTCTCTTCTTCTTCCAAGGTAACGTGTTCGCTGCTTTCCACTGACGGCGGAGGCGCGACGGGAGCTGCAATCGCCGGCGATTTGAGCTGGAGATTGACCAAGAGCAGAGCCGCGGCAGTTGTAAGAGTGATGCATGTGGATTTGATGAGACGGAAAGGTGTGGATTGTTGGAGAGGCATTCTAGAGTCTTGAAATTTGGAAGACGAAGCTTTGATTGAAGCGCAGCATTTGACGGAGGAAATTGGTCGGATTGAGGGTCTGAAGGGGAAAGACGACGAAGAGGCGTGGGTGAAGGAAAGGTGGAATGGCTGGTGATGGAGCTGTAACTTTCCCAGAGACTCCATGATTGCGTAAAGAGATAAACCTTACAAAAACCCTAAACTGAAAGTAAAGAGATATAGGTGAGGAAGACGATTCCGAATATGCTCTCCTTGCTTGGGATGCTCATACAAATACGGCACCGTTTTTATTTTTTGAATCGATGGGCCTCACGCTGCCTGCATTTTTAGTCTGGGGCCTTTAAGTTAACCGATCCAAAATCGAATAATGGTTTCCGTTCGATTAGACCGGCGGATAAGGTATTTAATCATCAAATATCATGAAGCACACATTGTATTTGTAACATTGACTTTGAGTTGTAAGTAACTGTAATAACTCCTTAAACCCGCCCATGGAACAACCGTGGTCGTGGTCGGAAAACGAACCCAAGAAACAAAAACAACAACATACAAGAAAATAAGGCACAAGCCTTTCTCTCTTTCTTTTTTTTTCATTTCTATACATGAAAATATGTAATAAGGCTACAAAAAAAAACACAGGAAAAGTGAAGAAAACCAGAAACTGCAGATTTATCCAAACATTTGTCCGCTGTTTCTTCTTTTTAGTTCTTGTGATTGTATAAAAATGGATGAGGGCTCGGGTTAAAGGGAATGCTCTGTTCCCGGCTTCTCGTGAAGAAGGGATGGTTCAGTGCTTCTCTTGCCTTGAGCCTCTCCGTTGGATCATAGCGAAGCAGCCCTTGTAATAAATCTATCAGATCGCCTGCCGAGTGATCCACGTGCTGCATTATCAGATTCTACACACAAAAAATAGAAAATGGTGTTGCTACTTCCTATATAGCAGATAAGCGAATGTCAAGTCCAAAAGTTCATCGCTGAGAGATTACCGGTAAGCGAGGAAGTTTCCATACTGCTTTTAAGCTGTCTCTTGATGTCGCACCTTCAGGCCAATCTAACTTTGCACCTCGCCTGAAGTATTTCTCAGAGCGCCGGCTGCAAGAACCGTTTTGATTTCGATATAAGAAATTACAATTCAATTCATTTTCCGCTGGTATCTGATGCTGCTAATAGGATGATCTTGTTGTTCTTACTCGGCTCTGAGCACCATATGAGGAGGTAATGGTCCTAGGAACCTTTCCATCATGGCCAAATGCTCCAAGTTTTCATGTGTTTGGAAAAGCGCCTCTCCCTGCAAGTTTTGATCCAGAAGAAACATCTCTTGAGACACGGTGAGATGAAACCCAGTGCAACGAAAACATGTAAAGAGAAAGTTCCTCACCGAACAAAGTTCAACAAGTATGCAACCAATACTCCACAGATCACATGGATAGTTCCATCCAACTCCTGCGATAACATCCCAAAATATTAAATACAGATAGCTTTACAAAAATATTATTATCTAGACAGATATGACAAAGTCATAAATGTTTACCTAAGATTACTTCTGGTGCGCGGTAATGCCTTGTGGATACAATGTAGTTATGGTCTTGATGTTCAAACGTTGTACTTCCAAAATCAATGAGCTTGATGGCACTTGACTTGGGCAGATTCTTGAAGTATGACCCATCTTTCGTGGGTCGTGATAGAAACTAGATTTTCATGACCACAAAGGAAAAAGTCAACCAACTTGAGTTATACAAGTTTCTTCAAGGTGGATATCATATAAGCCATGAACCTAAATGTGTCCAGGTTGGAGGTGATTGATTACTCACCTTATAATCAGGTATTTTGATATATTCAGAAGATACCAGAAGAATGTTCTCCGGCTTCAAATCCGTGTGAATCAGCCGTAAATCGTGCATATCTGTCAGAATAGAATGAACCAGGTCTGAGTACATTGGTAAACAAAAATGGCTGCCTGAGCAATTTGGATTCCATGCAAATTGCAAAATTAAAAGGGAAACATGAACTAATGACTATTAATGCCTAAGTCTTGTATTAAAAAGAGAAATCAAAATCAAAATGATTTATAGCACTGATGGACTACTATATAGAACTATAGAAGAATGGGCACACACATGCTACAGACTCCAAAAGTTGTCTGCCAAGCTCCCGAACAAGGTCAATGGGAAATGAACGGTAGCTGTTTTTGCGGAGAAAATCATATAAGCTTGGCCCAAGCTTCTCAAATACCTGTTGAAACCATTTAAACCCATCCGCAAGTTCTTTTTAACTCACATAATATTTGGGCATGAAGGAGATTGTATTTTCCCCTCAAACTTATCAAATAAAGGTAACAGTACTTACAATACAAATATGATTACGATAGTCAAACCAATTCCGTATTTGCACACAGCTGCAAGGAATTGAAAAGCTTATACCAAATGCAATAAATTTAACACTAACCACGAATTAGTAAGAGGAAAGAGATCTTCTTACCGAGAACCACCAACATCATGCCTTGTAAGCCTTTGCAACACGTCAATTTCTATCATGGCAGCTTCACGATACTTGTTTATGGACCGTATAATTTTGATTGCCACGACTTCTTTGCTTTTATTATCAAAGCATTCCAATACTTGTCCAAATGTACCTGCCAGAATACATTCCAATGGATGATGAAACCACCAATCCTCTCCAAAAGATAATGGGCAACCAAAAAAACATAATGAAATCCTACTCTGTCTTAAAGCATGCATATTGAACAGAAAAACAATACTAACCACAAGGATAATATAATCATTTAAGCAAAAATTAACAAACCTTCACCCATCTTGCTGAGAATTTGATCTGCACGCACAACAGAAGAGGCATGTCAGTGTAACGTACTTAACCTCCATGATAAAGTCGGTGAAACAGATAAGATGTCGAAAGACTCTGTAACATAAGACTCACAACGTGGAGTCAAAGTATCTCCAACCACAAAGACATAATGGCCGTCTTTATCATCTGGTCTCCAAGGAGGAGAGCCCTGACGAGGAAGGCCATTATAAAACATGTTTGGGTAAACCAAATTGGGAACCACTCCACTCGCAAACTCTGGACCATAGTACAACGGAGAATGAAATACCTGAAAAAACAAAAAAAACTCATGAGCTGAAAATTCGCATCATCTACTTAGCTCAAGCTCAAACTTTTAAAGTAGTTAAACACAACTCGCAGTATGGCCCAAGATCGAAAACACAGACAATGAGTAAAATCAAATTTCAAAAAGATCCTGGGCTGTGGAAAAACTACAAAAGAATAGCTTTTTTGGATATATGTGGACAATTCGTTACCGTGGGTGGAGGAGGAAGAAGAGGCGCAGCATCCCATGCCAATCGCGGCCGTTTCCTCGGCCTCTTATCGACATTCCTATGAGGGAATTCAACATTCCGCTGAGTTTCCAAGATCATCGCGATCGAGCTAGCTTTCTCACGATGCACACTGCTTTGCATAAAGGGTTTACAAATCCAGAGCTGAAAATTAAAAAAAAACAAAGAGGAAAGGGATAATTGTCGATGAAATCGAATCGAAATAGGAGATAAGATTCTGAAAATCGAAAACCCTAATAATCTTCAATTGGGGGATCTATCTCAATAAAAAAAGGTGGGAAAAGTAACAGAAATCATAAAGTAATGCAGATCAGAAACTAACCGTAAATCTCTCTCTCTCAGATTATATTTTGGATACGGCCGAAAATTGATCGCGGGAATTCAGATCGGAGATACGAAAAATGCTATCTTTTACTCAATTTTGTAATTGGAGAAGAGAAAGTATTTAACAGCGGAAGAGACTGAAATGAATAATAATAGAGAGAGAGAGAAAACAGACGAGCGAACCAGAGGAAAGAGACGACAAAGGAGAGAGAGAGAGGCTTTCGAAGTTTTTAATGGGCTTTCTATTAAGGCCTTTTCATTAAATATCTGTCGACTAAAGAACGGCATGAAGTCTATTATATCCAGGGGAACAAACAACGCGGCGTTTATTTTCTAAACATGAAAACAACACGATGTGTTTTTCATAAGTCTCCCAATATGGAGGAGAGTCGAAGAAGGAGAAGTCTAAAGCAGCCATGGAGATCGCCGCCACCACCACTGTCTCCGTCGCGCCGCAATCGCGCCGGTTGTGGGATGCATTTTCCAGGAAGCTAGGATCTTCATCTTCTCTTCGGTTTGGCTTCTTCGAGAGAAAATATTGCGTTGGGAGCTCTAGGCTTCGCGTGTCTGCGGCCTCCATGGACGCCATCACTGCCGAGAAAATCTCGCCGGCGGCGAGCTTCTTCGACAAGAGAGAAACCGGAGTTCTTCATTTCGTGAAGTACCATGGCCTCGGCAATGACTTCATCTTGGTATATTTGTTCTCCGTTGATATCTCAATATGGCAAAAAGAGTGAAATTGACCAAAATGTTTCAACAATCTTAAGATTTTATTTTGAAAATTGGGTTTTTCTAGGTGGATAACAGAGACTCATCCGAACCTAAGATTACTCAAGAGCAGGCGGCGAAGCTGTGCGATCGAAACTTTGGTGTTGGTGCCGATGGAGTGATCTTTGCAATGCCAGGAGTCAATGGTACTGATTACACCATGAGGATATTCAATTCAGATGGTAGTGAACCAGAGGTGTGGCTACTTCGATGATGATGAATGTCTGTTGATATGTTATGAGTGAGTTGTTGTTGCGCTTGAAGCCATTAGCATTCGATTTTATTCTTGTAGATGTGTGGCAATGGGGTTCGATGCTTTGCCAGGTTCATTGCTGAGCTTGAGAACTTGCAGGGGAAACATAGGTATGAGAAACATCTGTTGAGAGTTCATGCTTGCTATATAATCTCTAACGTCTTTTTATTTGTTTTGCTAGTTTTACAATACATACCGGTGCTGGCCTAATTGTTCCAGAAATTCAAGATGACGGACAGGTAAATCATTTGGATTGATGTCTCGTATTAAGTTTAGTCATATTCATTGTCATTGGTTAGCTAAAGCCTGGATTTTTTTTATCTCTTATTTGTTATTGTTCACAAGTTGTTTACTGCATTGTGATTGATATGGGTACAGGTTAAGGTTGACATGGGCATACCGATTCTTAAGGCACAAGATGTGCCCACGAAGTTGCCAGGAAACAAAGGTGAGGCTGTTGTTCAGGGAGAGCTAGTTGTTGATGGAGTAAGCTGGAATGTGACGTGTGTTAGTATGGGCAATCCTCACTGCATCACCTTCGGTACAAAGGGTGGACCGGTGTGTGTTTGCTTGCTGGACTTCAAATTCTATTATTCATAGACGCATGGAATATCTCATCGTTTGTAATTTTCTTCTTGTGTCAACCAGAATCTGAAAGTTGATGATTTGAACTTGCCAGAGGTTGGTCCAAAGTTTGAGCATCATGAAATGTTCCCAGCTCGAACTAACACAGGTTAGTAGAGATTCATCTACAGATCTGTCCAGATTTCCTTGGATTATTTGGATTTATATCTTTTTGGTTTTCTTACAAGTCTTTGTGATTATCTGCAGAATTTGTTGAAGTCTTATCACGTTCTCATTTGAAAATGCGTGTCTGGGAGCGTGGAGCAGGTCAGCTAATTCTTAGTCGATTAACAGCACTCCTTGATTCCTTAGATGCTTAAGCATACTTAAAACTGCAGGAGCAACTTTGGCCTGTGGAACTGGAGCTTGCGCTCTGGTTGTTGCAGCAGTCCTTGAAGGTCGAGCCAACAGGGTAAGTTTGGAATTTCAGAACTAAAAAATTCACTTTGCAAAATGGTGATAATTTTCAGATTATACTATGGTATGGAGCTCCTAGTCTTCCAGATAGATACGATTCATGATAGTTAAGGGAAACAGATGTTGTGTGCTAGATAAACACAAATTAGATAAGCGTTTTTTTCCAGAAATTTCGAACCTGACTGTTGTGATGAATACATCTTAGCCTGTAAACCAACTATATGAAACAATATATGATTCTTGAGAAAACTCTTCCATTGTACGTCTGTAAGGTTTCTCAATCTTGTTTTCTTATATCTTATGAGGCGAACTGCTATTGTGTGATGTAGTCTAATTGCAATCTAATTGCTAGATAAGTGGTACATTAAGTCAATGCTACTTTGACCTCGAGCTTGTTATATATGTTTTGTATTGACCATGCTGGAACAGAAATGCACAGTGGATCTACCGGGCGGACCATTGGAGATAGAGTGGAAGGAGGAAGACAACCATATCTACATGACGGGTCCTGCAGAAGCTGTCTTCTATGGATCAGCGCTGCTCTAATGGGTCTTGACCGTCAATGACTTGTCTCTCACTGTTGTTGTTCTTTTGGGGTCTGCGTGTTCTAATTTAAACGTGCTAAGCTCTTACCTGCCCCACCTAGATGTGCTTCATAAATTCTCGTGTACTTTTATTATTTTCAGAGTAAAATTCCAAACCTTTTGAATATTTGCGTTTATGTTCGTAATATCACTCCCTTCACACTTATGGTTAAACTTGTATATTCAGGCAGACCAGATACTATCGAAGGCCATGGTTGCATACTATGGTTAGGAATCAGCACAACAGAACCGGTTTTAGACCCCCTAATTATATAACACAACTCTCATTTGTCTCATGCACTAACATCAATTAGCCCATCGCAAAAAAATATATGTCAGCGTGGTTTTACAGCTTGGAAAAAGCCACTGTCCAAGTCACTTCCAGGAAGTAAAGACAAAGGCGAGGGTACATGAGACGATGAGGACGATGTTTTGGTGTAGAGTAATGTCGTTGTTTCCGAGAACATATCGGTTTCTCGCACAGATTGGCAAATACTTTCGAGTTCCTTCACCACTTTTGACATTGGTGGTCTCGTCTCTGGTCTATCCTCACAACACCATAACGCCAATCCCGCCAACTTCATCACTTTATCTGGCGAACTTTGTCCCATCCGACTATCCGCCACTGACAGAACCGTTCCACATTCATTAGCCATCCTCACCTGTATCACATTTTACAGAAAAAGGTCTATAAGAAAGGTGTTGCTTTATTGAGGAAAACAGTAATCACCCATTATCTTGTTTGCGTGGGAGCTCAGTCAAGAAAAGTACCTTGCGGATAATATGTGTACCCTCAAAGAACGGGTGCATTCCAGTCAAGAGCTCAAGCAACACTACTCCAAAGCTGTACACATCGCTCTTCACCGTCAATTGCTGAGTCATGAAGTACTCTGGATCCAGATATCCCTGTGCATATATAATAGCATGTATAGTTTTGTCAAAACCCACCGGGTCAAATATCGACTAGTGTGCCAGATTGGGACTCACCGGTGTTCCTCTCACTACGGTTGATACATGGGCCGGCTCACCATCTCCCTCCCCAAAAGTAGGAGCCAACCTTGACAGTCCAAAATCAGCAACTTTAGCATGAAGCTGACAGTCCAAGAGTATGTTGCTGGTTTTAATATCGCGGTGAATAACAGGCGGATTTGCTTCAGTGTGAAGGTAAAGGATCCCTTTAGCTGAACCCAAAGCCACTCGTGACCTCATGCTAAAGCTCAATGTTTCCGTAGCATTAGCTGCATGGCAATGTAAAAAACATTGAAACATTATAGCATCGAGATAGGCAAACACTTCTAACAAACATAAAGCTAGTTTCAAATCTTGAAAAGGAATATTTCTTACCTGAAAGCCAATCACGCACATTGCCATTAGGCATATACTCATATACCAGCATCTGTGCATGATCCAAATAACACAGATATATGGATTAGTCAAGAAAACATTGATATAAAGCTATTTAACAACTGCATATGACAAACGATATGTACCTGTTCCCCGATGTCACTACTGTAGCCAAGCAGTGACACAAGATTTCGGTGATGTAACCTTGAAAGCAGATCGATCTCATTCAGAAACTCTTTCTCGCTCTGCAGAGAAGTTTCTTCTCCTCGTTTGATGGCAACTTCGGTTTTATTTGGCAAAATGCCTTTGTAGACCTTTCCATAGCTACCTCTACCGATCAATGTGGAGCTATCAAAACCATTAGTTGCATCCGACAGTTCTACAAAACTGAATTTCTTCACCCCTTCGATTTCCCGAGATATTGCCCTGACTGCAAGACATAAGAAGTTTCCTGGTTAAAGGACAAAACAAAATGAAACAGAGCCATTGGTGAGAGAGTTGCTTACAAAAACGTTTTTTGGTGAGTGTATGTGAGTTATCACGACGTTTCCTAACATATACAAGTGTTGCACTCACTGAAACAACAGTGGCAGCAACGATAGAGCCTGCCACTATCATCACCCATTCAACCGTGCTAATCGCACTCTCTCGAGTTGACAAATCAGCTGCATCCAAAGATTTAGATATATATATATATATATATATATATATTATTGAAACAAATTATGTCATTTTGATTAGGTGCAAAAACTGTATGTACCATACGGTCCTTGAAGAGGGAAGTCGAGCAGCTCATAGGGTCCAAAAAAGTCATTACGAACAAAACTCCATGACATAAACCTGTCCCTGATACGTATGACTTGGCTAACGTTAAATTTGGTTTCGCCTTTGGGAATTAGCTTTAAGTACATCCTTATACGCAGCCTGTTCTCATCAACAACTCTATCAATTTCTAGTTGATGAGTTTCCAAGTGGAGGGACGTGGTTATATACTCCACGAATTGGTGTTCAATATATGGAGTGAAGAAAAAGAAGCTACGGCTCTTTAGCCTATAATCGATCGAAAGAGGCGCTGTACAAAAGCAGATTCCTGAGGAAACTAGCACGTTCTCATAGGGACATGACACATTACTGCATGGTGGTTTTGAGTTTGTAGATGTTTGCTTTTTCTCTCCGCAGATATGTTCGAAGAATTGTTTAACACTGGGAATGCTTGTACTTTTGCATATTGGGTTGCCACCAAGACTTTTGACACAAAAACAACAAAAAGGAGCTTTATTAGATAGCAAAAAATAGTATAAACTAGAGATAGATATGTAATAGGGACAAAGAAACTCACTATAGAACAACATTGTCCGGTGTTGTCAGGTTTCCTGTTGCATCAGAGAAGTTATTGTTCCTGAGATCACTGTGCATGCATCCAAAAGAAGTTTCAGCCTCTGCGAATGAAGTATGAAAACTATTTAAGTATTACATAATAAGAAAAACAAAGAGTTGAGGTCATACACTTGCAGCTTGTTATCCTCGAAAGACTTGCTCTCCCAAATTGCTGTTGGGACAGAACCAGATAAACTGTTGTTCTCAAGTGAACTGTTACAAACAAAAATCTTACAAAGTACTCATAGATGATTAGAAACTGCAGAAAATAAGAAAATTCAATGAATGTTTTACATACAGTAATTGAAGAGATCCCAAATCCGAGAAACTTTGTGGTATAGATCCAGTAAGGTTGTTATAAGAGAGTTCACTGCAGAAAAAATCAACGATTTAAGTTAAGTAAAGTGCTACTAGGAGTAAGATTTGGAAATGTGCATACATTGTTGTCATGTTGTCAGAAAGCTTAGATTCTGGTATAGTGCCTGTGAGCTTGTTCCAACTTAGATCTCTGTAATAAGAAGTAGTATTGTTCCCTAAACAAGGCTCAAGAGCTCAACGACTAGCAAATAGAAACACACAATTTTACAGATATACCAGACATAAACACTTACAGGTAGCTAAGATTTTGTATCCTGCTTAAATCAGGAATTGATCCTTGCAGTCGACAGTTCCTTAAACTTCTGCCAAGTGGAAAAGATGAAAGAGTAATTCAAACTAATGGAGAAACACAAACCATTTGAAACTTACAATTTTACTAATCTAGAAAACGTTCCATAGGCCTCGGGAATCTCAGAACTGTTGAAATTGTTGTTATCCAGCTGACTGCATAAGAAGCAGAATACTTATAGTTTTCAAAATGTTATAAAAACAAAAAACTTATAGCTTCCCAGTTAAAGGCACATACAGTATGATCAAGGATGGCAATCGAGCTAACTCTACGGGCAAAGTCCCAGTCAAGTTATTATTGTCCAATATCCTGCGAGATTCGTTCCATCAATATAAACACTTTAAAGACAAAATCAAAGAGTGATCTAACGAGATAACAAACAAAACTCACAGGTGAGCAAGGTTGGTCAATTTGGATAGCTCCACCGGAATTTCTCCGCTTATCGTGTTATTGTTGAAATGGCTGAAGATCCAATAGCCACTGGTGAGTAAAGGATGAAACTGCTGGTTTTGCTATGAAGAAGATAAACAACTTACAGATGTTTTATGCTTGTCAAGTTTCCAAATGCAACTGGAACTGAACCTGTTATGTTGTTCTCATCTACTTGGAGCCTGTTTAGGTTTCTAAGATTACCAAGTTCAGGGGGTAAACTACCCACCAATTTGTTCCCATTCAACAGTCTGTCCAAATAATATATGCTATTATTTCCTCTGTACAAAGCCTTCTTTTAAGGTGAAACTAAACCAGAACAAGAAGGCAATAGAAAGTACATCATCATGTGATCCAACTTACAGGAGTCTCAAGGAAGAAATGTTTCCTATCTCCAAAGGAATACGCCCAGTCAGGTTGTTCCACATCACATTACTTGAACAAGGTAACCCAAGAGAAAAGGTTTTTCAGTAAGCATTAAGGCAACCAGAAGCCAGTCAGATGAATCAAATGAAACAGTTTATCATCTTACAGAATTTCGAGATACGATAACTGGCCAACTTCAGAAGCCAGCTCTCCAGATAAATTCAGCCTCATCAATTGTCTACATCACAGTGACAAGAGGTGTAAGTGCATAATATTGTCCTTGCAAGAATGACGCCTGGACACTGCATTAGTGATGCATGCATAAACTATCTACCTTCGCAGGAGAAGAAAAGAAGAAAAGACATATGTAACAAATGGTCAAAGAAGAAGGACATACAGCTCCTGGATGTGAAAGTGACCATCATCATGTGAGCTACTGAAGCATGTTATGCCAGTCCAGTTTGTTTTGCATGGGTCACCCTTTGCCCAGTTGCTTAAATTTCTCATGGGATCAATTAGACTCCTTTTGATCTCCCGTAAAGCATGTACTGCAAAATGGATGAAAAATGTTAGCAAATCTCTCGAAAGCAGTCTCCACGTTGTAGAATATGACATATAAGATTTGGGAATGACCAATCAAACAATGAGAGGAAGACTAGTGACCATGTTTAGGCAAATTGACATTATTGTTATATGTATATGTCAATATGCAGATGAACATAGGCTTATCAAGTTCATTTTTTATATAAGATGTGAGGTTGTGGTGAAAAAAATGATCACCTTCTGAAGGATCTGTTCTTGAATCAACAGGATGAAGCAGAAGGCAACAAAATGTCACCAGGAATACTGAACTGCATGTTCTTGAATTCATCAGGATACCTCGAGAAGGAAGACAGATCATACTTTACTCTGTTGTAGCACACATAAACATACATGGGATGAGTTCACATCTCATAAGAAATATTCTTGGTCAAGGCCAATCTTATAAGTTATGATCAGGTCACCAGAAGAATAGCCAAGAAACGCGTTTGGCAGAAGAAAAAACTCATAAATCAGAAGCCTTTTGGTCGGAAACTTCATGATGACAGTGATCTAACCAGTTAACAAAACATACCAGAAAGCGACTATACACAAGAAATTGTCAACAAGGTTATGTTATATATATTTATCCAATGAAATGAGGTTTAAAACTTTCTTATTACTAAGATAGCATAGAGTGAAGAATACACACACACACATATAACTTTTACAGAAAAAATCAACAATCTTCCAAGTTGTCAATTTTATAATCATTTCAGTTAAGACTGGTTATCCACTTAGGCTGACCTGGTCTTACAAGTTGGTGATTTCAGCTGCAAAGTTATCACCCTTTCCCAATCTAAGCTGTTAAATTGATATGGTATACGAAATTCTAAGAGCAAGCCAACACGAGTAAATAGCTTCACGAAATTTCGGCTTATATGGTGAAAGAACCTTCAGATTGAATTTATAAAACACAGAGAACGGCAAGTAAAAACCTGTCTTGGTAATAATGGAGCCCTTCTTTTTCTGCCAGCTTCTATGCATCAAAAGTCAACTAGAGGTCCTCTCAGTTTGAACATGCTCAAGCTTCTCCCATAATGTTCAACGAGCCAACAAAACTTGAACTCTTTAAACACCTCGTACATATCTTTGGTGTCGTGGCATAAATTACAAGTCATAAAACTCAAAGGATTGCCCTAATAAGCGAAACAATACCTATGCATTTATATTGAGCGAACCATTATTTACTGGTTGTCGAAAAAGAAAAAGGAGGCAAAAAGTGAGGGAAGAAATGTGATTGATGATGATCCAAAAAGAACAAAACACAAAGAAACATAGAGCTCCTTAACACCATATAACAGAAGCAAAAGTAGCCCTGGGTAATGAGTTCAAGAGCATCCATTCCCTACTCTCCCATGGCCAAGCCAATCCCAAAATACCTTATCTGTTTCTTTCCCAAAATAGCTGTGGATTCTACTACACATGACTCCAACTATCAAAATACAAAACCATCTTGTTGTATTAATGCCCTTCTTATCAATATCCATTTTGATCACCACTTCCCAGTTACTTAAGATCCTCAAATATCAATCAAATCACCAAATACGTCATGTAACCCAACTATTTAAAATTCTTAGCACAAGAAAACACTCTTCTTCACAGGCTAGGTTATATAAAGTCCAAAGAATGTAGTGTTCATAGAATCACTCCAATTTTGAAAGTAAACAAGAAATGGAAAAGAAAGGCGGTCTAAAGCGTTTCCGATTTCATCCTTTTTTTTTTCATCTGGTGGCCCACTGGCCCATTTATCTCATCCATGGATTATTGGATTCGAGCCCAATGATCCCTAAATTTTTATTTTCAACGATGATCATCACACGATTTGATTCACACCACACCTCCATATTCCTTTTTTTCCTCTCTTCTTTTTTTTTTTGTTAAATCCTGGAGTGATCTCAGTCCCTTTGAACCCAGAATAATTTCTAGGTGGTCTCACATCCGGTTTCACGCAATTGTTTAAGAAATTGCGCGACTAGATGGCCAAGACGACTCGAAGCCGGGTGGGGAGAGTCCACATAGACATCTATTACCACCAGTCCAAGAAGACTTGGTTAAGTAAGTATATTTTATATCTTCGGATAATATATTTTTAATCTCCATTTCAATACAAAATTGAAAAGAAAAGAAAAAATGTTATCTATAGTTTATAAAGCTATTATCATACGACATGTTCTAAAAAGCGGCCGCCTAGGCGCTAGTCGGCGGTGCACCGCCGCGATTAGTGTCTAGGCAGTCAATTAGGCGGTCAAACGATTTTTTTAAAATGTCAACGATTTTTTCAAAAAGTCAACTTTTTTTTTGTGACGGACATATGGTCTGTTACAAAGTTTTGGAAATACATCTAGAAGTACAACACACATGATAATTTGATCATTGAAGAAGATGATGAAGATTTTTCTCTCCTTTTACTTTTTTTGTCTCTCAATATCAAGACAAATCTATTTTTTGCATCATATGTTTGTACTTCTTTTTTTGTTTTTAGAATTTAGATGTGAATTTGAATTTAATTTCCTAATGTTTTGTTACTTTGATAATCAAAAAAACTTATTTCATACTTGTTTTGATTCATATATTCATAACTTATAACTTATATACATATAAACTTTAAAATTAAAAAAAAAAAGTTCAAAATTAATCGCTGATTAATCACCTTTTCGGCTTAGGCGCAAATCGGTGTTCGACCGCCCGCTTAGCGCCTAGCGCCTTTTCGAACCTTGATCATACGTAGAGATATATTAAAAACCTAATGTATTTAATTAATTTCGTTTTTCTAGTATTTTACAAAGAACAGAACATATAATATAAAGTCGAAAATCTATATAATACTTTTTAACAGATACTCCAAATAGATCCAGAAAAGATACGAGTCGCATATATACCAGTCAATCTAATTAAAAGTATCACACAAAGTTTTTATATATTCGTTTTTGTGTTGAGTCTTGACGTAAAACCATATACATCAATAATAGGGATATATTAATGAATATACACCAAATTTGAAAGCTAACGGCGATGCTGACGTATAAATAATAAGTCGTCAACGATACCAAATGCTAATGCGGAGATCGAGCAAACAAAATGCTTATTCGAAATTGAAACCCCAGCGATGAACTAAACGTGGGTTATCTACTAAAGTCGTTTGCCCAATTAAAAATCCAACTGACTTTCAATTACCAACTCTTTAGTCTAAAGTCTAAACCATAATCTAAATCCGGTTTAGATACCGTCACGATTCCATCATTGATGACATGACGTGTATTTGTGTACATGCAGTGTATAAAGAGTTTGTAGATTTCGTGTACAAAAGAGTTTCTAGGTGAAGAGTAGTTGTTGTGAGAAGAATGCAATCCGTTGACTTTTAGTTTGACTTTACGAATAGTAATCTACACGTGCTCATTCATTTTTGATGCAGAGTGAATAAAAACAATAAATAATTGCTTATCAATATAAAATTGTGCAACGTATAATATATTAAAATTATTTTAGTTGATATTTTGGACGCAATTGCAAGAGACTTGTTCCTTATGTTAACTAGCCGATAAATATTTAACATGTTGTCATAAGTCAAATTAGTAACGCTGCTTAATTAATTTGAATAGGAGACTTTTTTTTTGGTCCAATCACAAAAAGTCAAACTTTCCTTATTTTGCTTATAAATAAGTACATTATCCCTCTCGTAAGCCAGGTGCTTCACGTTTTCTAGGTAAACCAACCAAAACCTAAATCTTTTTAATTCGCTCTTTTCTCTTCTCGAGATCTATACAACAAACCGCAAAAATATGAAGAGAGACAGGTCCGATTACGAAGAATCCATCAAGCATTTAGACATCGTAAAAAGTCTAGTGATGTTATCTCGAAGTTTCGTGGTTAAACAAATTGATGTAAGTCAATCTACCGGAAGCAAAACCAATGATAACCGCTTCGAATGCAAAACGTGTAACCGGAAATTCGATTCTTTCCAAGCTCTTGGAGGTCATAGAGCCAGCCACAAGAAACCTAAGCTGAGTGTTGACGACCAGGAACAAAAGAAGCATCGTAACAATGAGAATGATATGCATAAGTGTTCTTTCTGCGGTCAAATGTTTGGGACAGGTCAAGCTCTAGGCGGTCACATGAGAAAGCATAGGGCGAGCATGATGACCGAACAATCGGGTATCTCTTCTACGGTTTTTACCAGACCGGTTTTGAATCGATGCAATAGCAGCAAGAGGGTTTTGTGCTTGGATTTGAATCTAACTCCATTGGAGAATGACATTGCTTGTATCTTTGGGAAAATTTTAGTTCCACAAATTGATTTGAAGTTTGTAAATTAGTTTTTTTTTTTTTTTTAAATTTGTGTGCATCTTCACTTAGGTTTTGAAATTATTTTTGTAATGTTATCGTAGTTTACATCTTTCTTAACATTTTTTTCATTCTTTCTGTCATGTATGTATACAAAATTCAGTAAATGTATTTCAATTCTAGCAACAATAGTAATAAAAATATTTGTAGTAGTTTTTTTTTTCAACGGGACCATTTTAAAATGTACATGTTGCAGTTACGAAGGAAGCCCACATATTCCGATGCGAATTTGAAATAATTTTAAACAATTTTCCCTTCTGTAAATTATGATTAATCAAATCATTCACAACATACAGACTTCAGTTTTTTGTTTTTTTTTTAGTATTAACGAATGAAACATTTAAAGTGGATAGATAATATAAAGTCGTACCAGTTTCACAGGTAGAAAAAAGATTGTTGGCGTGCGAGTGAATGAGAATATGTGAAAAAACTGATATTAGCATAATGTCGTTCACACTATACCATTAAGGGAAAGAGAGAATTTAAAAGAATACGTAGAAAACACCTTCTCGTATAGAAAAGCATAGAGGATTTCCTTTTCTTTTTCTTTTCCAAAGGTTAATATGTAGCATGTTTCTCATCAGTAGCCAGATTCTCTCCTTTGATGGCGTCGTGGACCCGGTTTTTACGAACCGCAACATGCTGATTTCTGAGTGGCTTGAGATGTCCCTGCACCTTGGTCGGTTTGGTTGATTCTGATTGTTTGTGGCTACAAAATGATGAGAAAATCGACAATGTTTAAACTGTTTGATCCACATACTAAAATGTGATTTTTAACTAATTGCAATGTATGATGATGAAAATAAATTCTCAAGTTGAAACGAACCTCAGCCCTTGCATCGGTATCTGCAAGTCTTTGCTTAATGTCTTTAGCAATTGAAAAGAAAACTTCCTCAACGTTTAAGTTAGTCTTGGCACTCTGCAAGAGCAAACTCATCAACGTTAACAGGATGAAAAGAATGGACAGTTTCCTACACAACAAAATCTAGAACCACAACGTACAGTCTCGAAAAACTTGATTCCATATTCATCTGCAAGAGCCTGGCCCCTAGATGTTGGCACAGCCTGAAGAAAAGAAAAAAAAAACAAAACAAATCAGTGTATTAGCCAAACAATATCATGTAATAAACAAATCATGATACAAGGGAAGAGTAAAAGAGAGAGAGAGAGACTCTTTTGCTTTCATCCATATCAGCCTTGTTCCCCACTAGAATCTTGTTGACATTATCAGAAGCGTGCTGCTCAATGTTACGGATCCAATTCCTGATGTCTGGAATTGAAGAAAACAAATGATAGAAAAGAACAAATTAGTTGATTAGTAAAATAATGATGCTAAACAGATGGAGGAGTATAAACTTTAGACCTATCTGAAAAGATTGTCAGTAGCATAACGTCTAGCATAGAACTAAATGAACTGCAAGTTAATAGTAAAGAAAGTAATTTACTGTTGAATGACGATTCATCGGTCACATCATACACAAGCAAAATGCCCATGGCACCACGGTAGTATGCTGCAGTAAGAAACAAACCAGTTAGGTGAGTATTCTAGATCCCCACCATAGTGAGGAAGCCAAGGATGGATAATAACAGTAAAGCAAAGTGCATATTCTAAATGAAAAATCAAAGAGAAACCAGTTGTGATTGTGCGGAACCGCTCCTGTCCTGCAGTATCCCAAATCTGCAGCTTAATTCTCTTCCCATCCAGCTCTATAGTCCGTATCTTGAAATCAATTCTGTCAAACAACAAAAAATAAATCAACTTCTGACAACAAAACTACATAGAGCACAGGATAACAGTGTCATGCAAATTGCAATGAAGAAATCATACCCAATAGTTGTAATGAAACTGGTGGTAAACGAGCCATCTGAGAAACGCAAGAGGAGGCAACTCTTACCCACACCTGACGAAAGAAAAAGTTAGATAAAGCAGAAACTTTTGAATAATCCATAAATTGAACAGCATTCAACAAAAGGAATATTCAATCAATTTAGCTCAAGGAAAGGAGTGTGGGTTACAGGTACAAAGTTAAGACTAGTCTAAACCATTTGTCCCCAATATTACATCCAAGAGAGTTCATTACATCACTGTTGCGAGTGATTCGCTCGGAGATTTTTCATCCTAATACTAAACTATGAAGAGATGTACATCGATATGCTCACAAGTGCGGAAAATGGAACGAAATCTTAAAATCGTATGAGCACGCTAAATCCGAGGTCTCGGAATTCTCTATAAGAAGATATCAACAATCTAAGCTGATGGAATTCAAATCTGAGTAGGAGGTATTACTAAATCCCATTAGGCTTAATTCGAAAATGGAAGATCCAGAAACTCAAATTCACTGATGCATCGATCCTTCAAACAAAACTTAAAGCGTATCAACAAAGAAAAGGATCAACAAAACGGAGAAGAAACAAATTGAATATAAAATGCAGGGAACTCGCCGAACGAAGGCAGTATTACGATCTGAATGAAGAAACCTACCGCTGTCTCCGATCAACAGAAGCTTTATGAGGTAGTCGTAATCAGCCCGAGCTCTAGCAGGAGGAGCAGCCATCGCGAAAATAAAAACTGAGCAAAAGGGGATAGAAATTCAAATCGGAAAGGTACCAGATCTGCTCGGAGAAGATGAATCGTCAAAACGGTGATTATAGACAGTAACCGGACGCCGTTGAATTTATTTTTTCCTCCCGATCGGCTTTTCGAGGGTTCAGAAGAATATTGTGATTTCAGCGAAAAAGGAGAAGGAGAGGGTGGACCGTTAGATCTTGATCGTGATGGAGATCTGTGTTAGCCAAGCGCGTGGTCTTCGGTTTCGGTATGGTTAAAATTGTGATGATATCAATACGTTGCCGTTTAACTGATTTCGAACAGCAGGCCTTGGGCCCAAGATATTCATAGAAATAAGGGTTTCGTTTAACTTTACTGATCCAACCCAACAAAATTGACGGAAATCTTTTTTCATATACTGTATGCTGAAGAAAATACGATTCAACTTGTGCTATACGAGATTTTGATGTATTATTATTATTAACTTAGCTTTTGCAACAAAGCATCAAAAAAAGAAAAACTTAAGAGCATTTTTAACCTGTGTTGGTTAAGAGAATTTTTTTTTTTTTGGGGCTAAATTGTAAATATTCATTAAAATGAAATGATTAGATGTTATAAATTGTGTTAACAATTGATCGATCTAAAATTTTGGTTTAATGGCAAAAAAAGAATAAAAAACATGGAAGCAAATTCAATATGTACTTTGCCGACACTGAAGCTCAAAAGCAACAAGTATTGAGTAGCGATAAAAAACTTGAAAACCCAAGGGAAACAAGGGTTGGAACTAATTTTTTATCAAAGCTTGAGGGCTTGATAAAATTGTGTTAGTGTGAAAAGAAATGAGTTAAGCTCTTTCTAATGAAATATTTTTCATTGACCGAAAAATGTTTTCTCGTGTATATATTTTGGAATGGTTGTGTCATTAATTTAAATGATGAACAACATGAGAGAAGAAAAGACCACACGTGCGTCGATCGCACATTGGGCCTTGTTGGGCTCGTGGACTTTTTAGAGGTATCGATCGATACCCCTTGGTATCGATCGATGCTCTTCGGGCCGACTTAAAAAATCGCAGCAGCTGGAATATTCTGAGGAATATACCTTTTATGTCTGGGAAAAACCATAGCCTCTCTCCTATATATACAGTCCGATTTTCACCTTAAAAATCATCCTCTGATACACAAAAAACACATCCTAAAAGTTCTAGCAAGAGTTCTCTCAATTCCCTACTATTTAGAGTAAGTTTCTATTCGAGAGTATCGTAGTATAATGTTCGACAGATCTGATATCAAGTGTAGATGATACAGATTACTTTTGTTGTATCCTGGGACTCATGGATCTATTAAAATCCGTCGCACTACGGGAGATTCTTAGAGTTAAGGAAAGAGATTCATCTCGCCTCCTTAGATTTATTTTATTGCTTTATCGTTTTATGAATCCTCTGTTCCTTACTGTTTATTTATATAATCGTGATTAAATCTCATTCTGTCTATAGTGCTAAATTTTGGTCCTACAATCTTAACTCTAAGAATATCCAATTTTGTTTATTACTTCCATTGGATCTTTAATCACGAGTAAATAAACGTTTTTCAAACGGTTTTTCTAAAACGATTCTTCTACTGCTGATGATACTCAAACGTTATCAAAAAGTTTCTTAGCAACTTGAAACGTGTAGTAGAGGCAATCTCCATCTATTCTATTTTTAAGAAGGTGTTAATCTGCTAGTGATACTCAAACGTTATCAAAAATCTGTTTAGCAACTTGAAACGTGTAGTAGAAGCAGTAATGCTTTAAACATCTTCTACAACCGTCTTTAATTGCGATTAAAGAACGGTATAATCAACGAACACAACATATAGTTCTTGATAGGTTCGATTGCGATCGAAGCCTTGTTATTATCGATCGACACCCCATGGTATCGATCGATACTAGACAAAATTTGTATCGGTCGACACTGAGGTGCATCGATCGATACTATGCAAACAGTTGTATCGGTCTACATTAACATGTATCGATTGATACTTTGCATCAAGTTGTATCGGTCGACACTGAGGTGCATCGATCGATACTGTGCAAACAGTCGTATCGGTCGACACTAAGTGTATCGATCAATATTTTGCACCCAGTGGTATCGGTCGACACTGAGGTGTATCGATCGATATTGTGCATCGACCAAGTTGGGTCTATGTCGATCGATACTGTGTAAAATTAACATGTATCGATCGACACTGTGGTGCATCGATAGATCCTGTGAAATTCACTTGTATCGATCGACACCTAGGATGCATCGATCGACACCGCGGTGTATCGATCGATATTATGCGAAACTCACGTGCATCGATCAACACCAATGGTGTATCGATCGACACTGAGTGCATCGATCGACACCATATGGGTGTATCGATTAACATTGTGTGTGTATCGATCGATACCAAGGAGTATCGATCGACACCAATGCGATTTAGTTCGATATGAGTATTAGAATTACGATTATTAAATTTACATATCAGTACTAATTGAAAGTTGTTTCTTTTGTCTTAACAGAATGACAATTGATGTGGAAAACAACTCTGGATTGGTGGAGAAAACCAGTGAGAAGTTTGAGACGACTGCGAGTTAGATCGAGACGGTCAAAGTCCCATTTGGGAACCATTTCGCTCCTCCGACCAAGTTTGATGGGACATCATTCAAGATGTGGAAAAGGAATATGTTCTTCTATCTGACTACATTGAATCTGCAGAAATACACCAATGAGGTGAAACCTGTTCTCCCAGAAGATAACACTGATCCACGTGCACTTGCGAGTGTCCACGCCTGGGAACATGCTGACTTCTTGTGCAAGGGCTATATTCAGAATAGTCTTTCGAACTCTCTATTTGGGGTGTACGAAAATGATGAGACTTCTAAGGATCTGTGGGATTCTTTAGACAAGAAGTACCGCATTGAAGATTCTGGTACTCAGAAATTCACTGTGGCAAAATTCATGCAGTACCAGATGGTGGATTCAAGACCACTAATGGAACAAGTCGATGAGGTGCAGAGGCTCCTACACGACATCCATGCTGAGGGAATGCGGCTGTGTGAAACCTATCAAGGTTGCTGCATCATCGAGAAGCTACCTCCTGGTTGGACGGACTTCAAGAACTACCTCAGGCTGAAGAAAAAGAAGATGAGTCTTGAAGATCTGATTGTTATGCTCCGCGTAGAGTCTACGAATCATGAACAACAGATCAATGTAGGTGTGAAAATTCGCGAACACAATGCGAACATGGTTGAACACCAAAATCCCAATCAAGGCAAGTGGCAGAACAAAGGACGCCTAAACAAAGGCAAAGGGAAGATGCCACCAAAGAACTTCCAGAAGTTCAAGAACAAGAGTGGTCAAAATGGTCAGACTTCTCAAAGGTTCTCGGGAGTGTGTAACTTATGTGGAAAGCAAGGACACAAATCCTTCGAGTGTCGCAGCAAGAAGGCTCAAGCCAACTTGACAGAAGCTGACATATGTGTTGTGGTCACTGAGGCCAACGTTGCAGAAAGTCATCCAAAGACTTGGTGGTTTGATACTGGCGCAACCAGACACATCTGTATGGATCGAGAGATGTTCTTCACATACACAAAGACCAAGAATGGTGAAAAACTCTTAATGGGTAATTCTGCCTCGTCGACAATTGATGGTCACGGGAAGGTTGTTCAGAAGCTCACCTCTGGACAGGAACTGATTCTCACGAACGTCGTCCATGTACTTGATATGCGCAAGAATCTGATCTCTGGATCGCTCATAAGTAAGCATGGATTCTCTGTGAAGCTGGAAGGTGATAAGCTGATCCTAACGAATAATGGGATGTATTTGGGTAAGGGTTTTGTTTGTGATAATCTGTTTAAGATGTCTGTTGAGGCAGTAATCCGAAAAGATAATGTAACCGAGGCTTCCACCTCGAAGAACCCTAAGATTAATGATAAGAAACCAATTGCTTATCTCGCTGAGTCTTTTAATATTTGGCATGAAAGATTAGGACATGTTAATTTCAAGTCTATGAGTAGATTAATGAACATGAACATGATTCCTAAATGCAAAATAAGCAAAGACAAATGTGAAGTTTGTGTCCAAGCCAAACTCACTAAAACGCCATCACCCAGCGTTCAAAGAACAACTGAACCTCTAGGTTTAATTCACACAGACTTATGTGATTTGAAATATATTCAAACCAGAGGAGGCAAGAAATATTTCGTGACCTTCATAGACGATTGCACGAGATATTGTTACATCTTTCTACTGCGGAGTAAAGATGAAGCCTTGGACAAATTTAAAGAATACAAGCTGGAAGTTGAAAACCAACTCGGTATGACCATAAAAATGGTCAAAAGTGGTGAATATAGTGAACCATTTGATGCGTTCTGTAGAGCACATGGCATTATTCATCAAACAATTGCTCCCTACTCACCTGAATCCAACGGAGTTGCTGAAAAAAAAAGCAGAAATCTCAAGGAAATGATGAATGCAATGTTGTAGGAATCTGGGTTAGCCCAGAACATGTGGGGGGAAGCTCTGCTTACCTCAAATTATATCTTGAACAAAATTCCACACAAAGTCACAGGAAAAACTCCTTATGAACATTGGAAAGGTAATGTACCTTCGTATGTATACCTGAAAGTTTGGGGGTGCCTGGCAAAAGTTGCAGTACCACTTCCGAAAAAGGTCACCATTAGACCTAAAACGGTAGATAGCATTTTCATCAGATATGCGCACAACAGTAGTGCCTATCGATTTCTGGTACATAAATCAGATATACCAGACATTCATGTAAACACAATAATGGAGTCAAGGAATGCATCCTTCTTCGAAAATGTGTTTCCATGTAAGGATAGAGAAAATCCTAAACGAACTCGTGATGAACGAGATGCTAGCAATGAGGCAAGCACTTCAGGCACTTCTGCAGAAGAAGAAGAAGGTGAACCTAGACGAAGCAAGAGAGCTCGTAAGGAGAAGACATTTGGCTCTGAGTTCATAATGGCATTCCTAGCGGAAAGTGGTACAAGAACTTTCATGAAAGCGATGTCTACACCTGATGCACCTTTCTGGAGGGAGGCATCTAACAGTGAAATCAACTCAATTATGCAAAATCATACTTATGAGTTGGTAGACCTACCTCAGGGTTGCAAACATCTAGGTTGTAAATGGGTCTTCACCACTAAGCTAAAAATCGATGGCTTTATAGAGAAATATAAGGCCAGGCTTGTGGTACAAGGATTTCGTCAAAATGAAGGATTGGACTTCTTTGACACTTATTCTCCAGTGACGAGAATTACTTCATTTCGTATGTTGATTGGAATCGCAGCTTTAAGAAACCTTGAAATACATCATATGGATGTTAAGACTGCTTTCCTAAACGGAGATTTAGAGGAAGAGGTCTATATGAATCAACATGAGGGTTATGTTGCTCCCGGACAAGAGAAGAAAGTCTGTAGACTTGTCAAATCGCTATATGGACTCAAGCAAGCTCCAAAGCAATGAAATGAAAAGTTTGACGGTGTAATGATGTCAAATGGCTTTCACATCAATGAATGTGATAAATGCATCTATATCAAAAGTACTTCACAAGGTTATGTGTTGTTGTGTTTGTACGTAGATGACACGCTAATCATGGGTAGCAACAAAGATATAATCATTCAAACTAAGAACATGCTGAGTGAAAAGTTTGATATGAAAGAAATGGGATTATCGGATGTAATTCTAGGGATTAAGATTATTCGAAATTCTAAAGGAATAATTCTGTCTCAAGATCATTACGCTACAAAACTCCTAGAGAGGTTTAAGACCTACTCCAATGGGACTGCAAAAACTCCGCTTGATCCTCAACTTCACGTAACAAAAAATTCAGGTGAATCAGTTTTACAAGTGGAATATGCAAGAGTCATCGGGAGTCTAATGTACTTAACGAATTGTACTAGACCCGATTTAGCACACTCGATAAACGTATTAAGTCGTTACACGAGTAATCCAGGTCATACCCATTGGAGAGCCATAACTAGGGTATTAAATTATCTAAGATACACCAAAAGTTATGGGTTGCACTTCGGTAAAGAACCAGCAGTGCTGGAAGGGTACAGTGATGCCAATTGGATTTCAGATTCAAGAAACTCCAAATCCACGAGTGGATATGTCTTTACTCTTGCTGGTGCAGCAATCTCCTGGAAATCTTCCAAACAAACACTCATGGCCAGATCAACCATGGAGTCAGAGTTTATAGCTTTAGATAAAGTTGCTGAGGAAGAAGAATGGCTTCGAAACTTTTTGGAAGATATCCCGATGTGGGAGAAACCAGTGCCAGCATTACGTGTACACTGTGATAGTCAGTCGGCTATCTCTCGGGCACTGAGTAACCTATATAATGGCAAGTCGCGTCATATAAGAAGACGACATAAGACCATTAGACAATTGATCTCAACTGGTGTAATAACGATAGATTACATCAAGTCGGCTGATAACCTAGCGGATCCGTTTACCAAAAGTTTGCCGCGAGATCAAATTGTAAAATCATCAAAAGGAATGGGTTTAAAGCCTATAGAAAAAGATGACGTTTGACATATACCCCACCTATGTGACTGGAGATCCCAAGATCTAGGTTCAAAGAGAAACAAAATTACACTGATTCGAATTTGAGCACTGTGAGACTATGTCTCTGCCCAATTTATAGGATGATAAAACAGTGCTACCTGTGGATAGTAAGGATAAGCGTTGGCTTTTAATGACTGCATAGTTGTGTAGATAGTGGAGTGTGACAGGATACTTCTGAAAACAAGCTAATAAATAGATCACCTAGTGAATTGTGAAATGGGGCCGTTTCTAGGAGAATGAAAGAGAATGTTATATTCTCCAAATTCACTCACGAATACCAGGAATGTTCAAGGCCAAAATGAACACAATAAAGAACAAAGTTCTACGAGAAGATGTCTCTGTGCAATACATGTTGTCTAAGTTTACATCAAAATCCGAGAGGTTCAAGACATCATGTTCACCTCCTGGCTGAGTAAACTCGACAGATATTAAAAATGTTTGGTTCAAAGATGGAAAATGCTACCTCTCAGATACAGTTACATTTTCGTATACTATCGAAAGTCTGTCTACGTCTAGATGAGTCTAGTCAAGTATGTCTAGTAAAGTATAGTCTGTACAATTTTCATTTGTTTATAGTCATTTCTATACATGTGGGGGATCGTTGGAACAAATTTTTTATCAAAGCTTGAGGGCTTTATAAAATTGTGTAAGTGTGAAAAGAAATGAGTTAAGCTCTTTCTAATGAAATGTTTTTCATTGACCGAGAAATGTTTTCTCGTGTATATATTTTGGAATGGTTGTGTCATTAATTTAAATGATGAGCAACATGAGAGAAGAAAAGACCACACGTGCGTCGATCGCACATTGGGCCTTGTTGGGCTCGTGGACTTTTAGAGGTATCGATCGATACCCCTCGGTATCGCCAATCCATATTGACCGAACTATGAGGAACCGCCTACTATCCTTTCTAGCGACATACCAGCACTCTCCGAAATTTTTTTTTTTTTTTGTTAACCGATCTGACGGCTGTCACTATTGCAGGTCGATCACGGTTCGCTAGTCCGCTGTACGCGGATTCGTTTGTGGCGCCGCCTCCGCCAATTGTTGAGGTGCCGGTCCGGCGAGAGCCGGCGCCGCGGGCTGTAGGGGAGGGGTCCGAGGCTGCTCCTTCGAAGAAGAGGGCGGCCATAACTGCCGGCCGGAGGGCTGGAAAGAAGAAGAAGAAGACCTAGGTGGGAGGGTCCTCTGTTTCAGGTCGGGACGATGTCCGGCCTGAACAGCCTGGTTGCGAGCCCGAGGGCTCTCGCGTCCCGCTTGCTGGGGAGGCCGAGGTACCTGCTGCCGAGGTACCAGCCGGTGGTGGGGTTGGAGCGGCCCGGACCCTGGCGGACGAAGAGGTCGCAGTTCAGGCGACGGAGGACGGCGATGCGATCGTCGTCGTGGAGGAAGGGCGGGATCTTGCTGCCGTGCAGGGTGTTGAGGATCGAAGCGGTGACGGAGGCGGTGCTTCGGAGGGTTCTAATGCTGAGCCTCGGGACTACAACTTCTACTTCTGCCATGAGGACGGTAGTAGCCAGATCATCGTGGATCAGGATGAGTGCGCCGAGCTGGGGCAGGCGATGATGTTCGGGCAGAATCACCCGCACTTCCGGCCGTTGGAGATGGCGGAATCCGACGCCTTTCGCGCAGCGGCGCGGTCCGCAGCTCGGGTGAGGTTTTGTTATGGATATATAGCTGTTAATTTATCAGGATTCGTGTATGTCTTTGCTAACAGCTGGTTTGATGCAGACGATGGCTCTTACTGCCTTTCTAGGGGAGGCCTACGAGAAGCGACTCGCCGAGAAGGACGCGTCGCTTAACTACCTGAAGATGCGCCAGGAAGCCAGCGCGCAGACCCAGTCCGTTCTCCTCCGCGGGCTTGAGAGGGAGCTGAGGGATGAGAAGGCCCGATCAGCGGCGATGGAGAAGGAGGCAGCGCGGGTACGAGCCCGGGCTTTAGAGGCGGACAATGTTCAGGCCGAGCTGGAGGCGGAGAGGGCTCGATCTGCCGCGGAAAGGGCTCGGTCGGCTGCTTTGGAGGAGGAGCTCGGGTTTTTGAAGGGGGAGGGGGAAACGCTCCGCCCTAGGGTTAAGGGGCTGGAGGGTGCCATTGACCGGGCGAAGGCGGCCGTGGCTGCGGAGAGGGATCGGGTCACGGCCATGTGGGAGGGGAGGAACCGGAAGTGGACGGCGAAGATGGAGAAGATCCGTGCCCATCTTGACGGCCGTAACCGGGCTTTGGAGCCTCATCTGCTGTTCAACCAGGTGGTTGGCATTAAGGCATGCCTCAAGAGAATGGAGGCTGAGGACGGGATGTCGGTGCCGTGGTACCGGTATAAAAAGCTGGGCGAGGATGAAGCGACACTCGGAGCCCAACTGGATGATATCGATTTTCCGAACTTGACCCCGGAAGATTTTGATATCCTTCTAGATCGCACGTCTGGTGTTCAGCTCGAGCGGCTTATGCCCGTCGGTCCTTCCGAACCTCCCGTCGCGGATCCGGCCTCGGACGTTCAATCGCCAGCTGCTGAGGGTGGCGCTGAGGGTGACGCTACCGTGGAGGCTGTCCAAGTCGATATGACAGTGCAAGTCCCGGCCTCTGGTGCTGTTGGAGCCGGTCTTGTCGCGTTGCCTATTGAGGCCGCGGTTGGGGATTAGCGGGTCGAGCAACCCTTCCTTGGTAAGCACGGCACCAATATGAGGATGGTGGGCCCGAATGATCTGGATGGTACCCGTGCTGACGGGGGTGAAGACTTATCGGCCGATGTGGCCTTGTAAAAGCTTTTTGTTGTTGTTCTCCTTCTTTTTTCTTTCTCTTTCTCTTTTTTTTTGTGTAAAGACTAGGCCGTTGGCCCTTTATGTAAGTGACGTACGAGGCTTTATTTGAAATGAAATTGGTGTTTTTGGAATTCCTTTGTTTCCTTTGCGAATGTCTGGTAGAATAGGTCGTAGACCGTATCCTGTGGATCAACGTCGTGTGTGCAGGTCGTAGACCGTGCCCTTGTGTCTTTGTATCGGGTGCGAGGTATGGCTCGGCTTGAGATACTTAATGCTTGTGTATCTTTATATATTTTTTGTTATTGCGAGGTGTAGCTCAGCTTAAGGTACTTAAAGCTTGTGTACCTTTTTTTTTTGGTGCGAGTGGCGAGCTCGGCTTTAAGACACTTAGTGCTTGTGTGTCTGGTAGAGGTGCGAGCCTTGGGCTCGGCTTTAGTACTTATAGCTTGTGTACTATGTGAGTGCGAGCATTGGAGCTCGGCTTTAGCATTTATAGTTTGTGTGCTGGGGAGTGCGAGCGTTGGGGCTCGGTCCCCGTTTCTTCTTTCTTGCTTGTGTGTATGGTAGAGGTGCGAGCCTTGGGCTCGGCTTTAGTACTTATAGCTTGTGTACTGTGTGAGTGCGAGTATTGGAGCTCGGATTTTTTTTTTTTTTTTTTTTTTGAAAAGGTTTTATTAGATTAATAAAACCTTTTTGATCCGTCTCTTTTCACCATTAATATAAAAGAATACGGTCCCCGACATGTTCAGCATAATACCCCTCTCTCTAGCGCCAATTGTTGATCCAGAGGATTATAAATGTTGTTTAAAGGTTGATTAGGGAGAGGGATGTGAGATTTCCGTTAAATAGAACGAGTCAACCACAATTTATAGCAGGTCGGGTATTATGATGAACAGGTCGGGGACCGTATTCTTTTATATGAATGGTGAAAAGAGACGGACGATTTAGATTTACGAACTACTTCCGACGGGAATCCAGTTCGGCGTTCTAAATCGCAATGCCTTGTTACAAAGGAGAGAGAGGGAGAGAGACCGGGCCTGTTTTTTGTAGAGAATAATGAGGTTTTTTCCAAAAGTCCCTTCCTTAATGCATAACGAGGGGTATATATAGTGAGGGTAGCTTCCTACTTCCGCAGATTCCGGGACCACGCGTCACCCTCAGCCTGCTTCACGGGTAAGGTGCTCTAGGAAGCGTGTCCCGGTTCTCAAGGTGAGAGGTAATGATGAGCTCGGCGCCATGCTTTTGTAAGATAGCATACTGTTCGGCCAACTTCCCTCCACGTGTCTTTTCCTCCTTCGCTTACTCTGCAGGGTTGGTGGGACGTCGAGGTCAGATCGTACCTCTATTCAGATAGTGTACTGTTCGACCAACTCCCACGTGTCTTCTTTCCTTTTGACATCCCTGTTTTGGCGAAGTGTCAGCGCGGACCTGGGGTGCGTCTCTTAGGAGCTCGGGATTTCCGGATGAGCTGAGCGCGGGACTCCAGGTCGGTGATCCCCGATCAAAGGTTGACGCTATGCCGACCGAATCGAGGAGGGCTCTTGCTAAGATGGACCTAACTAAATGGGGGTACTAGGCCCACCTCAAACAGTAACGTAGTGGATTCTTCCACATCAACAACCACTTCACCATCGCTTGGCGGTCATTCTTAAGCTTTCTCCGGTAGTATGCAATATATTATGTATGAAAGGAGAGAAATACTCGGATTTTCACCTCCATCTCTTTGTCGCCTACCATCATTCGCCAATCCATATTGATCGAACTATGAGGAACCGCCTCCTATCCTTTCTAGCGACATACCAGCACTCTCTTTCTCTCCATGAAGTTTATTTTAGTCGTATTTCTTACTCCTTATAATTTGTAATATTTGACTGTCAAACTTTGTTCCTTTGATATTGGGTTTAGCTTTAGTTTATATAATGAGTAGTATAGATTGTAACTGTTTCTAGAAATGTATAAAATCTTAACATTAAAAAAAACAAAAAAATAAGGTAGTGAGTCTTGGTTACTTGCACTTTTTAGCTAGCATGTAGTGCTTGTAGCTAGGTTCTAAAAAAAATCTAAACGTTTACAAACCACTTTTTAGCAAGCATACCAATATTGTTTTTCTTTTCCCGTCTCAATAAAATCCTTGTGATTAGGCTCTTCAAAGTTTTTTCAATCCCCTTCACTTGCAAATCAACTCAAAAATCGAACTAGGAGAATCCTCCAAGGTGACGCAAAGGTGAAAAGCGTGGCGATTGACAAATTGGTAAGATACATAACTTTTTGTTTGATTGTGTGTGTCTTCGGTGTTAAGCAAATAATAATCTCAAGAATAAAGCGTGGATAGGAATATTCCTACAATGATCCAACGTAGCATCATATATAACTACTGCATGGAGCATTCGTTACTCAATCCCCATCCAGCGATCATCCCCTGCGGACAGGTCCACACCTTCACTTCTCACAGCCAATCAGAATTTTCGTGTCTTCGAAATTACACGATCCATTTTCCCTTTTATAAATGGATACGAAGAGTGTTTCCATTGGTACATTAAAGGAAATCTAGCTTTAATTAATATCTTCCTTGAGATAACGAAAAGGTTAAATCATATATATTGGCATATTTGTTTTGAATGTATAGATTGCGCGATTATTACGTGGAATGTGATTGTTTATTTCATTTAACTCCACTTTAGAAGATTATCAATTATTCAATTTGTAGCCATAACAAATAAAATCATCCAACTTTGACTAGACAAATAGTCAAAAACATATGATCCTAAATAATTGAAAATTTGATAAATTTGGGAACGCACGTGTATATTAGTGGGACAAACATAGTAGATGCTACTACCGAATCATTAGTTCAAAATTAGGAAAGTGTAAAAAAATATGACAAAGAGATAAATGTATAGCATTTGAAAATTCTTATCTTAGCAAGTAGCAACGCCTACTTTTTGGATTATTCACTTGAAAGATTATACTAAATCCTTTTTTTTTAATTGCCGTTTGTAATCCACCGACAGAGAAATTGACTGTCATAAACTTGAACACGAACTTTCGGTGCACTCGCTAACACCCGATCTCCGCTCCAGCATATTCCCATCAACAGTAGTTAACGGAGACTTAACGTGGACTCCTCGCAATCCACGTTAAAACGTGTAGCAGACCTTACCTTGACCCCACGGCCGTTAGGAATTCCGTCTATGTCTTTCTCTCGATCATCCAATAATATATTTACACGTGTACACTTTCGGATCAGGACATATTCTTCCCTCTGTATGTTTATTCGATTAATTTCCAAAATTAAAAGATATGTTTTTGTTAATATAATAAAGCTTTTTATTAATTTTCCCCGGATTTATTATATTGCTTTTTTCTAAAATGGAGCCTTCAAATAGCAGAGAAGCAGAGAGAGAGAGAGAGAGAGAGAGAGAGAGAGCGGGAACGCGTATAGTTACAGCTACATTCTCCTTTAGCTTTCCTCTACTCTCTCTTTGAATCGGTGCTTCTTGGGTTTGTTCTTCTTGAGATCTGCGCCTGTGTTTTCTTCTTCTTGAGACACATTTGCTCGGGAGATTGTTCGATTCGCTCAGGTACGGGATTTCGAAGTTGTCTTTAATCGGATTTGTTTCTTCATCTCACCGGGTTTCTAGGGTTTGGGTGTCTTAATCCATGAGCGATAGTTTTCTAGGTTTTCGAGGAGGGGGCTTTGTGACCTGTAGATCTGAGTTGGGTTTCCGATAGATTCACCGCTTGTGATGTTTACATTTCTAGATATTGAAACTCCATAAAGGGAAAATGTTTGCTCGTTTCTCACTAGTCCATTGCCGATTTTCTCCATAAAGAGAGTGTCCTATTTTTTTTTGTCTTTCTTTATATATAGATAAAAAATTGATTTTTTTGTCCCTTTATAGACATGGTTTTGGGAACGTTTTTGTCGGTAGATACATTTAAGAACTCATGAACTGCTGCTGCAAAACTACAATTTATGCGTTTCTTGGACGTTTCTGTAACTTTCTTTTTAAAGATTTTGGATCTTGTCTCTCTGTGTCAAGCATTCCGTTGTGTATTCAATTGTGGAGACGTGTAGATCTTTGGTATAACTCATGAACTTATGGCTTTATCTTCAGATTTTAGTAAAAAATGATCCCATAGTTTGTGCTGGACAGATGCTTTTCCGTATTCTGTTGCTTCAGAGATGCATATATATTTATGGTTTTCTGTTTGCTATGTGCATCGTTTGCAGCAATGTCGCCGCCGATTGAGGTTGCTACCAAAACTTATGTTGAGAAACAGAGGTCAGTTGCTGCACTTCCTCCTCTTAATGAGAGGATACTTTCGTCCATGACACAGAGGTCAGTTGCTGCACACCCATGGCATGATCTGGAGATAGGTAAGCTATACGTAACAGTTTCTTTTCTTTTCGGTTTCTAAGGTGATGGCTTTGCTTCTAATATTAACCCTATTCATTCTTTTTTCTTATTTGCTTTGTTTTATAGGTCCTGAAGCCCCAGTAATCTTCAATTGTGTAAGTATTTTACAAATGTTCTTGATGATTGGTCAGCAAGAGTTCTAAGGATTGATATATTTTTATTAGATTGTCACTAAAACTGCCATTATGCGTATTTGGAGATGCTGCACTTGTTTAATGTTTCTACAGAAATTATATATTTGTATTCGTAACTCAAAGAGATTATATATATTTGTCTTGAGAGTTGAAATGAGTCTGATGTAGGATATGAATGATGTCCATTGCCTGATTAGGAAACCAGTTATGGGTTTAATCTTGAGATATTTCTGTGAGAATCATTAACAAAGCATGTGGATGTATTATTGCAGGTGGTTGAGATAGGAAAAGGGAGCAAGGTGAAGTATGAACTTGACAAAACTACCGGTCTCATTAAGGTAACTTCATTGCAACAACTTACTTCGCTGTCCCATTCACTATTAAAGACGGTACTATAGTCTAAACATAATTTATGTTCTCAGGTCGATCGTATTCTTTACTCATCTGTCGTATACCCACACAACTATGGGTTCATTCCGCGTACCCTTTGTGAGGACAATGACCCTATTGATGTTCTTGTCATTATGCAGGTAATCTAGTTTTCTTTCCCATACAATTTGAGAACTTGTATAATTCATCATATAATGTTTATTGTTTCATCTGTACATCTGATAAGCTTTGAAAAGTTCAGCAGCTCAACTTTTAGCTATAGGCTCTACTGTATAGCCTAGAACTGAATGTAGCAGATTAGAGATGTTGTGAAAGCTAGGCTTATAGAAGTGTTTCAGCATATTGTTTAGAGTGTGAATTTTCTAGGGTTTGGTTGTGCATTTGGTAAAGAGTTTAGAGTCTCTCATTAATCAAGTCTCTTTGGTTTGGTGAAATTGAATAAAAAAGCAGTTTCACAGCTTCTGTTCTTGACAGCACCACTAGCTTCTTCCGAGTCTGACTTAATTGACCGATATAAAACTTATGCCATGTGAATCATATTGAATATGTTGAACAGGAACCGGTGATCCCAGGATGCTTTCTTCGAGCCAAAGCTATTGGTCTGATGCCAATGATTGATCAGGTTAGAAAAAAAATAACATTAATGTCTGTGTCATTTAATAATAATGTCCTTATAAAAGCAAAAGAAGTTGACACCAGATGCTCTGTTTGCTATAAAGGGTGAGAAAGACGACAAGATTATTGCTGTGTGCGCTGACGATCCAGAGTATCGTCATTACAATGACATCAAGGAGCTTCCGCCTCATCGTCTGGCTGAGATCCGCCGGTTCTTTGAAGACTGTGCGTGTTCTTTCTTCAACTTTTGATATGAGATTAGGGGAGAATTGAAAGTAAATACTCTTGGATTCGTGTTGCAGATAAGAAAAACGAGAACAAGGAAGTAGCCGTTAACGACTTCCTTCCTGCTACCGCAGCCTATGAAGCAGTTCAGCATTCCATGTAAGCCTTCATAAAACTGACTGTTATTTATTTAATATATTATGATGAACTTGCAATCAATGTTAACCTTGTTTTAACATAGAAGAGCTTCTTTTTTTGTGTAACCTAACATAACTAACAAATCAAAAAATGGATAATAACATGTAGGGATCTGTATGCGGATTACGTCATGGAAACCTTGAGACGGTGATATCTTTCACAACTCAAAGCAATAAAGAAAGTCTTACAAGTGCGTGCATATTCACATTTGTTTTCTTGACAGATGTGAAGTGAGTATAAATACATACATATATGTTAGGGTTCTCAAAGGATAGATTTGCGTAATGTCCTTTGTTGGATCCGGTAGATGATGCCGAAAAATCAAAGAAACTAAGAACGTTGGTATTTTACCCATTTTGTTTGTTCTTCACTTTTATCTCAAAGGATTGATAAATTGTTGAAATTTTTTCTTTTATTAAATTTAAATCTATGAAAATCCGTAATTCACCACAAAAAAATCTACTTCCATATGCTTTTTGGATTCACTAAGGGATCTCAGATATTATTTTTTGTTTTGACATGGAATCTATTCTAATTATTTAAAAAACTTGAAATATGATGCCTACAAGCAGATATTACCATTTTAACCTTTCCTTTTTCTGAAAATTGCCGAATTACTCACGTTTACATCTAAAGTGATCCTTTAGTAACAACAGTGTTACAAAAACCCTTTCCTATCCCTAAAACCCGAGTCTCCTTAGGGCAGAAGACGAGAACGGAGGAAGAAGAAGATTGATTCGCGATTGACCATGAGCTCCTTCAATGGAAACAGCAATATCGACAACCTCCTTATCCAAACCCTACTTGGACGCCTCCAAATTCGTCCCCCTAACTCCCATTTTCTCTCTCAATCCCTAGACGACCTCCTCTTCAAATCCGATGACAGCGACGGCGATGTTGACGGAGATGGTCAGAACAGTCTCGACCGAGAAGAAGCCAGGCTGGAGAAAGAGCTAATCCGTGTCATCGTCTCGGGTCGGAGCGATTCTCTTAAGCCGAATTCAGGCCAGGCCGTGACTGTCAACGAACACCACATCTGCGTTGGGTACCACGAGGATGAGGAATCCGATTATCGTGTCTGGGAGTGGCACGGACATATCATGCTTTTCGACGAAGAGAACGGGTACACGCCAGAGTATATCTACGGGAATTACTTCGAGAGGTTGCCGGTGAAGCTTCCCAACGGCCGTGTAGATAAGGAGAAGAAGAAGGAACCGAAAGAGGAGGAGGTGGAGAATTTGGGGCTGAGAGAGCTCATCGATGGCGGAGACGCTGCTCGTGGAAGGGTTCTTCACAGGAACATCAACATCGGTTCCTCAAGGTTGGTTTCTTATATCTGCCTTTTAATTTTGATCATTCTTTGTTCCTGTGAATTCTGTACAAGTCGTAGGGTAGTCTTTTTATGCTTGGAATTTGTTAAGATTCCATAATCTGCTTTTCGGGAGCGCAATCAATTGTTCTTGATCTTGCTGGTTTAAGAGATTTGGTGAATCCAAGTTTTGAGTTTTTGTGAGAAATGTAACCGTGTTCATGTTTTTGGGATGATTAATTAGTTTTCATTGATCAAATGTTGGCTAATCAAAGTTTTGGGTCATGTATAGTGTATGAATTCAGTAAGAAATATAACAAAGGCTCGTATGTTTGGGATGATTTTTGCTGTTAGTTCGGTAATAAGGCGGATACAAGCTCGGTTAGCTACCTGCCGAAATCTGATTCACTCTAGGTATCATGGTCAAAGGCTTTAGCTAGCTTCTACAATTTCTTTTTTCATTTCAAGACAGTTATAGTTGATAGAAAAAAACTGGAACCTGGTAGTGTCTGACCATTTCCGATAGTGAATTTAGCACATGTTGTTTCTCGAATGTGGCCAGTGTTTTTGTTGTGGTCGCTGCATTTGTGACTCGGACATGGTCCTGACAAGCGATCGCTAAATATGATGAATTAACTCTCCTCACTGCATATTATACATTTTGCAAGTTCCAATTACATTCCCTAATGAGAATTCTATGACGATGAACATTAAACTTGCAGTGTGATAAGATACTACTCTATAGTATTTGTAGTGGTAGGTCTTACTCTTGCTGTTTCATATTCCGTTTGCTTATCCATCATTTTTCAAGTATCGGTTAGATTTTACTCTTGGTATTACTTTAAACTCCAGTTGTAGCTTGATTATCTTACGTTAAAATCTTGCAAAAAAGTTTGAATCAATTACTGAATTTACGTGGTTCATTTGAATTGGCAGGGTCTAAGTTCCTAGGAGTGGCTTGGCAGTGAGAGGTCACATTGTTGGGGAAGTTTACAGATGTGTGAACAACTCGCGGCAACAAAACATAAGCAGCTGGTGAATTTGCGGGTTCTGTTCTGTTCTATTTAAACCAGTAAATCCATGGGACAATCTGTTTTCTTTAAGAAATTCATCTGAAGTCGTTTCTGATCCATATTTACAATACATGTTGATGAACAGAGAAAAGATTACAGTTTTATATGGTCATTGGCTTTGAAATTTCCCCGTGTTTGTTTATTTTATGTTCTTGGCTTGATAAAAATCACTCATTTTCTACTACTGCTTGCAGCTGTAATGGAACTTCAGTTTCCGCCACGGTGAAATTGTGAATTTGACATGGTAGAGAAGATAGTTTAATACATTTGAATTTGAGATGTTAGTGCAACATCGTTTACCACTATATTTGACCATTATTCCAATGTGAATTTGAGATGTTAGTGCAACATTGTTTACCACTAAATTTTGACCGGCTATCAAAAAGTATTATATATTTGGACAGTCATTAGATTATATATTCTCGGGACTATACATTAAAAATTTAAAACAAATAACGACACGAATAAAAGGCCCGGTCTTGATATAAAAAGCCCATTGGAATAATGGTTAAATGAATAAAGCCATGAGAAATCCTGTCCGTTCACTTAAAATCTTGGATTTATGCCACGTCATCGATCCGTGTGAAAAACAGATAACCAATGAGAACCAGTAACAGCCTCTATATAATAAGATCTGTTTCTCCCCCATCATCATCCTTTAGACGCTTATTTTCATTGAACAGTTTCCTTTAAACTCCCAAATCTCAGTTTTGATCAATGGCTCCTAAGGCGGCAGAGAAGAAACCGGCAGAGAAGAAGCCGGCAGACAAAGCGCCGGCTGAGAAGCGGCCAAAGGCGGAGAAGAAGATCTCGAAGGAAGGAGGAAGCGAAAAGAAGAAGAAGAAGTCGAAGAAGAGCGTCGAGACTTACAAGATCTACATCTTCAAGGTTCTGAAGCAGGTTCATCCCGATATCGGAATCTCCGGGAAGGCGATGGGGATCATGAACAGTTTCATCAACGACATATTCGAGAAACTCGCTCAGGAATCTTCTAAGCTCGCTAGGTACAACAAGAAGCCGACTATTACGTCCCGTGAAATCCAGACGGCGGTTAGGCTTGTATTGCCCGGAGAGCTCGCGAAGCACGCCGTTTCTGAAGGCACCAAGGCGGTTACCAAATTCACAAGCTCTTAGGGTTTTTTTTCTTCTTCTCTTAATTCTCGTACCAATGTTTAGATTGATGGGTTTTCTTTCCAGATCTTTGTTTGCTCGATTGTTTGGAATAGTCTTTGACTAGTGAGATCTTTGAATGAACAGGTTTTCATGTTAATGGATATCGATTTCTTTGTTTCTCCTTGGGCGTTTCCCTGATGTTTCTTGTCTTCATCAAAAGAATTGGGATTTTGAAGTTTGTAGGTTTTAAAATCACCCTCAGTTTCGTTTACACAAGAAAAATTAAGTCTCAATTGCTCAATTTGCTTTGAATCATGGATCGAATTTTGCAGAGATTTGTATCATGTTGGGCGTTATGTTAATCAGATCTCTAGCAATTAGTATGGAATACAATTTAATACTGAGGTACTACAATTACGGGATGATATCTTAAAATTTGTTCTTCCATCTACAATTACTGGTTTTAACCAATCGAAGAATAAGATTGTGATCGGACATTTATTCGGTGTTAAGTTTCTGTGTGTAATCATATCCTCGGATCTTTAAAGTTCCTCTGGTCTAGGCATTTTTCCACACGTTCCGGCAGTTGCTTGAGTCTTGAGCAGAAGATACATAAATTGCAAAAGAGAGAGACTACAAGATCATCCCCGACAGAAGCAAGGACCTGAGAATCATTCACGACCCAAAATCTAATTAATGATCCTAGATAATCTCATATTTCAGACCTGAGAAAAGAAAACTAGTCTTCCAATTTGGCTGCATGGTCTATCTCTCAATGATTACTGAAGTAAAATAGTAGTGAAATGATGTATCTGTGGGGTTTCTCTGTTTATGTTAACTTGTGTTTCTTGTAATCCAACCATTAAAGGGCCCAGTCCAGAGGAGTATGGCAAGCCACTCGATAAGCCGAGCTGCGTGTCATGCTGGTGAAGATGTGTTATGAACAGTATGATCCTCAACCATCCATTATGAGAAGGAAGAGCTCAAAGAAAGCAATTTTTGTTTGGAGTACTAGGAGGTTCTACGTCTCAGATCCGGAATCACAACATGTAATATTAATTCTGTTTCAAGCGTCAGTCATGCTTTGCTGAAGTACTTTTTCAGTTGAGCTAATGACATTTGGTCAAAGAGAGCAATTACAAATTGAAGAAATAGAGAAAGAGAGGACAAAAGCAATTGTGATGGCGGATATATTTGTTAGATTAGTCGACATATTCTTCATTAGTCACATTTTGGCAGAGATTTGCATAATCTTGGGCACTGTGATGGCGGACGAATGGTTCTTTCGAACGAATTAGGTAGGCCGTGATTTTCTAAGTTTAGTGACGATGTTGATAATTTTGATGTTAAGGTTTATCAATAAGAGAGAGGAATTGATTTGTAAACAAAACACACATCATTGGGCGTTTTAGGCTCCAACATGTTAAAACAATCTCGGCCCATATGAATTAGTAAACACGTGTACCGGTATGATTCGTTGCGAATAAGGAGGCCACGTCCTTGGCCTTTGATATTTGTTGACCTTTCTTTAGGATATAAAATGTCTGTACGATCCGTCTTCTCAGATAAGCTCTCCTTTGTTTGTTTCCGTCTTGCTGGTTTTGGATATGTTCTCTCTGATTCGGGTTTCCATGATCCGATCTCTCTGATGATCCGATCGTAGTGTGTTTTAATTGTCCCAAGCTCCTCTGAGATCTCTGCAAGTGATCCATAGCTGTTGGGTTCTAGGGTTTCGAAGAGCGTAGATATAATGCGGCTGAGCTCCGAGGCACTACTTTCTTTGGTTCCTTCGTTGACTTTTTTATCATTCTGGTTTATGTTCTAATCGTTTGAAACCTCTTGAAAAGAGTGATTGGCGTGGTAATCTTCGTTGAAGTTTCGCTCCTTCTTTTTCATTTCTCTCTTTTTTTTCTTCTTAAATCTCTTTTACACCTTTTTCTTCCGTCTGCTATTCACCGTTTTCCGAAGAAGAAGCTTGTTTTTGGGTGCTCGATTTGCGAGGTATATGAATCTTTCTCCTCTGTATTGTGACTCTTTTTTAGTCCTGTAGATTAGGTTAATCAATCTGCCTTTTTGTTCTAAAGATCTTTTACTTTTGAATCTGGATATGAGCTCTGTCTGTGGTAGCTTGGATTATAAAGATGGAGAGTCCCACCTTGAGAGCAGCTCTGTTTCGACTCCCAATAAATGTTCTAATGGGGCAAAGCATATCTCTTGTATCGGATCTGAAGATGCTCAAGAGTCTGATGGGGATGATAGTGGTTATATACACCAACATGTGAATGAAGAATCCAAAGACGAGGCCATGACCAAATCTATACCAGAGTCTTTGGATGATGTAGGAGAAGACAAGAACCTTGCCACCGCATTGCAGGACATGTTCTCGGAGAGGGTAAGTTACCCTATGCTACTAATGACACTGGTCGCTATTTACCCTATGCTTACCCTCTTTGGCATACACTGTAACATCATATCCTTGGAACTATAAAAGTTCCTTGCAGCTCTAGGCTTGTGATCATTACTTGCAACATTTACAACCAACCCTTTAGTATTTAGTGGTAGATGCACAAGAATTCGGAGGATTTAGACTTGAAATCCTCCCTGCATGGACATGACATATGATTGGAGAACTCAAAAAACCGACGCAATGATCTGAGAAATCCCATATTTCAGACATGAGAAAAAGAGTACCATTCTCGGATTATGGCTGTGTGATATAATCTCTAGGCTTGTGATCATCACTTCCCCTATATTTTGGTCGTTTTTTTTGCACCTTTTAGAACCAAACAATGTAGCCTTAGTCGTAGCTGCATAAACATATGATTGGAGAATTCGCCAAAACCTGACTTAACTATATGGAAAATTCCGTATTTCAGTCAGACATGAAAAACAGTACCATTCCTTGGACTTTGCTGTGTGATGCATCTCTCAGTGGTTTCCCTGTTTATGTTGGCTGCTTCTGACTAGTGTGTTTCTTGTAATCCAACAACAGATGACTGTCATCCCAGCCATTAAAGGCAGTCGAGAGAAGCATGGAAAGTCGCTTGAGAAGCTGAGAGTGTCATGGGCTGAAGATGTGTATGATCCTCCACCCTCCATTGTCTCTCACACGAGAAGCAAGAAACAGCAACAGCCGAAATCAAAGAGCAGAGACAATTTGAAGAAGAATGGAAAGAAAGGACAAAAGGGAAGCAGCATTTCATCATCATCCCGTGGCAGCAAAGACAAGAAGCAGTCTTCTTCTTCTCGCAGCAAACACAGTCGTGATAAGTTTGGTTGGGCCACACAAATGCCTCTCGTAGCTGCATCTTCTTGAATGCCGTTGGCATGACCAAAGGTGCATGCGTCTTCCTTACTCCGTCGCTTCTCTCTCTCTCTCTCTCTCTCTCTCTCTCTCTCTCTCTCTCTTCTCGCTTCTCTCTCTCTCTCTCTCTCTCTCTCTCTCTCTCTCTCTCTCTCTCTCTCTCTCTCTCTCTCTCTCTCTCTCTCTCTCTCTGTTGTTTATAAATAAAACCTTTGTTGTGAAAACTTTTCTTGAGTTTCAGAATGACTTTTTGTTGTTGTTCGTACGGTATGGTATCGATTTTGATTTCACACGTATTACCACTACTTTTGTGAAGCTTTTCCTCCCAAACTTACTTGCTTTGATTGTGTATGTGTGATTTAAAGACGCTTTGTTTATTTGATATAATGGTTAAGTAATGTAATTAATTTAAAATGACAGTAAACTCACTCAAAGAAGAGAATGAGAAAAGTTATGTTGCAAAATGAGCGTCATACATGTTATCGGATATATACCATGATAACATTTGTCCCACATATTCTTTATTGCGCAGAGATTTGACGGCAAAGCCCCTTTGACCATTTGTCCCACATATTCTTTTTCTCTATCTCATCAGAACCTACAAAATTGCTGCAACATTCCACGGATACAACACTAAGACAAGTTAAACAGCACTTGGGTCTGAGCTTTCCAGATGTTCAAGAAAACCTTTTACATAACAGCACAGAAAGGAACAACATGTTGGCGGTTTTGTATATTTGCTTTAGACCACTCTTTATTTAGTTTCTTTCCTTTACAAAACATCTCACTAGGTCTGAAACCTCTCTCCTGTGTCAACCCTAACTTCTAATGTTCTTTTGATTAGAGTTTGTACAAAAAAATTAACCGAGGTACACAAGAAATGACCCTTCTGCAAAAACAAAACAATAAGTGGGTTTTTAAGGAGCGAGAAAGAGGGGGAAAAAAAAAGAGGAAAGATCCCAAATACCCAAAATCCGGATGGAGCTTTAAAAAATTCTTCCAAGAGAGATGGTATTATCAGATGGGTGAAGTTGATTCCAAAAATCTCGGCACTTTCTTCTCCAGCATCGATGTTCCCTTGAAGATTGTAAGTTGCACTTCTCTCTGGTACTTCTGCAACTGCAAACACAACCACCATTGTTAGTCCTCTTTCATCATTTCGTAACCAAAACTGCTCAACCAGGAAAGTTATCTAAGACCAAACTTTACATACTTGCGGTTCAGTCATCTTTGTGAAGCCAAATTTCTTTGTCCAGATAGACTCGGCTTCTTCAGCTGCTGGGAGAAGCAAGTTCTCAACATTCAGAGAAGAAAGAAGATTCTCAACGCAAGCAAACAGCCCTTGAAAGTAGCCCTACGGAACCATAGCCAAATTGGTTTTGTTACGAGTTATTAAAAGAGAAGGGATAGAACAAGCAAATCCGACAGAGTAAAAAAACATGACATGTACAAAAAGCTTACCCTTCCTTGATACTCTCGGCTTGTAGCTACAATAGGAAGCTCAGCAACTTTTTGACCAAATATCCTAAGCAGCGCAGCAGAAACAACAAGGGAACTAAACGTGCATCATAAAAAAGAAAAAGAAACAATTAGGATCTCGATCGAGATATTCAGAAGTGAAAAAAGAAAATAAGACAAATCCATCAAGAACACAAAACATACTTGACCATCAGGACCAAGCAGTACATTCCTCCAAACTCCTGGCCTGATATATTTCTCCTGTAAATTTGTTGGGAGAATGACATGAATGATTACCTACTATCAAAATATGAATGAACAGGGAAATTGAAATTGGTTTTAGCGCAGTGCAGCTTACCCATAGACCATGACAGGAATGAGATCACGACCAGACTTTGCCACTATGGGATCGAAACACTCCTGGAAAGTATGTGTTCATAAAGTAAATTTACAAGCCAGATAGAATATCAAAATGATTGTTTATAAGTAGCATACCCTGAAGATAGCAGACGCTCGTGAAAGCAAGTCTTGATGCTCTTGGTATCGATTTTTTCCACTAAGCATCCTCCATTCCACGGTATCTCCATTGTCGGTATATATTCCTTTTTCTCTGTACTTTCTGCTTATCGTGTCTAACAAAAGCATGGGAATAGTTTGTGGCCCACAGGAAACAGAACTTTGAAGAGCCGTGTGAATCCTGCTGCAGTCACTACAGCAGAACCATTTATCTTGGGGGATTCCCTACAGCATTCAGGAAAGAAGTTGAGACAGGTTCAATGACCTTGTGAACACATACCATGTAGAGCCTTACAGAACTTACTTTCAAATCACAAAGCTCAATCTCCCTGAGACAACCGACGTGGTACTCTTTCTCACACTTCAAGAGAAAGAGGGAAAATGACCATTAGACAAAGATAGAAGTTGTTAAAGAAAATCTTGAATAAAAGAGACCAAAAACAAGAAGAGTACCTGGTCACAGAGAATAACTGTCCTATCATCAAATTTCCCGACGCTAAAATCATGGGACCTGCAGAACATGCAACCACCAATTTCACTTTCTGACGGGAGTAGAATGACTAAGCAGAGTGGAGAAAAAATATATGACGGACGCACTCAAACTGAATACAGGTATACAACCAACCTGCAGAACACGCAACCACCAATTTCACTTTCTGGTGCTTTAACAACTCTTGTCGGTCTTATAACTATCGGTTTCATGTTAGGATCAGTAGCAATAGCCGTTTTACTAGAGACAGGTCCATCATTGCAGCTTGAACAGTACCAAGTACCTTTGGGCATAGATTGAAATTTCAAGCATGCTGCATATGAAAAGGATCATGAAATATTAAAATCGGAGAACAACTCAGGAGCTGATATCAAAGCAATGTTGATCTTGAAAAAAATCGTCTTTTAAGAACTTCATTTAGAACTTGAATGGAAAGAGAAATAGGAATATATCAGTAATTTCTTTCACGTTATACTTGAAATTTTTTTCCTTGAAATCTAGCTTAAAAGTTCTTACTAAAACAAAGACGTTGTATATTCGCAATAGCAGAATGAACGAGCAAGCCCACCTGTATGAAATGCTTGAGGACATCCAGCACAGAGTAGCAAATCTCCGCCATCGCCACAAATAGAACACATGTCATCACTGTCACCAGTTGTAATGACATGGCCATCCGCCAGTGACAGGGCTACGTCATGCAACGACAATCCAGAAGATATGCATATATGACGATAACTGCAAGAGAATCAGATACTTCAGACAAGTCTTACAACATTAGTGCAAGAACACATTGTTACTAGATAACTCACGGTTGTCGCCTAATCGCCATTCCAGCATGCGATTCGAATTGTGAAGGGCTGATCTGTTGTTAAGAAACACAATGAAATATGTATGTATCATTATACTTGGAAAAGAAAATGAGTATGACGGCCAATTTACATAGTCACAGCATCCAGCATTTTACCTCTCTGTCGCAGCAGCTACATACTATACCACTTCCTTGCTTGTAACCCTGCAGTAGATTCTGTACGAAAAGCAAGTGTTAGCAAAGCCAACCAAACTTAAATTTGCACTAAGCATAAACAGAATAATTCATTACGCCTACGATAACAAACCTGTCCTTTCATATAGTAAGCCACTTCAGTCCCATCTGGTAGCCCATTCGGCAAAAACAGCAAACGGTGTAAATCATTGTCCCTAACATATGATTGCAATTTTTTGTCATCACGAGGGATTGCAGCTAAAGAATGAGTGTGAACAGGTACTAAAATAATAAGATTCAAAAACACAATAGAAACCTCTTCCTATTGCCGCCTTCAGAAACTTTCTTATGGCAACCCAAACCGAACATATGAGAGGCAAGCCTACAGGATCAACAACCAAGTAAATTTCCTATTTTCTTTACACAAATTCTCCATAGGTAATGACACAACAGTAATCGATATCTAAGCAAGAAAATTGAGGAACGTACTTCTTTACTTTTGGCTTCTGTTCGTCTAGTGTGATGTTTGTACATATTTTCTCTCCAAAATAACTGTTCTCTGGGAAACATGGAGTAGAGCTTTGACTCTCATCAAGAGATCGACCAGAACCAGGATAACTGCAACTTTTATAGTAGTAACTTTAACCATGTTAACCCTCTTATTAAAATGAACAGCTAGATAAAAAAAAAAGATCCAAATACAAATCTGTGAAAAATTCCAGAAAAAGTAATAACAAAAGTAGGAGCTCAAAGTACCTGACATGGGATTGAAACGGATTCTCCATGGTATGATTCCGATCATCTTCAGCCACGTAATTATTCTGCTGGAAACTTTCTGAAGAACAGAACAGCAAGTCTGCGATGTTTCAGAAAAGTCAATCTATGGATCAGTGGGATACAACAAAACTCTTCAGAAAATAAGAATACACACGAAACTCAATAGAAAGCACTTTTAAAATGCTGGGAGCTTTCCAAAATACAATGCAGAGTAAATCCACCAGGCGATTTAGATACCTTTCCAAGCCTGAAAGCCCTCCTCACTCAGAGCAGAACCCACCACTTTCCTTATACACTCCTCAAGAACATCAGTAGGAGCAATCTTCAGCTCTTGAATTATGTTATAAACCGACCTTCCATTCTCCAAAAATATGTGATTATTAGGGTGCTTCGTTTTTCTACCAGCATGCTTCTCGAACTCATAGGCACCTAGAACCTTCCCACAAAACAAAGTACGACATAGTTAAAAATTCAGAAATTGCACGCAGTACAGCCACACAAGAAAACTATAAATAAACTCAAAGAAAACACTTACTTTCGTGAAATTGCACGCAGTACAGCCACACAAGTACCCACCCGAGTGGATTATCCCGTCAAGCTCTCTCTAATGACCATTAAAAGTAATATAAGAACAGATATCACCTACAAATCATCGTAACAAAATGAGAATATCCAAACCTATATCACGAGAAAACACAAAGAAGCAAACTTACCACAGGTGAGGTTGAAATGTACTTCACCCGAGCACCATCGAGAATACCCGTCAACAATAGCTTCTTCACATTAGATAGGAAGTTGCTAGAGACGATCTTCTTCGACATTTCCACACCTAAAGTTGAAGAAGCACCCTCCCATGTAGGCTCCTTGATCATGGGCAAATCCCAGAAATCCTCCTCCTTTGGTTTACTGAGCTTAAACGTGATTTTCGTTATTCCGGTTGTGCTAAGATGCTTCGGGATCTCCAATACGAAACTAGACGATACCGCATCACTAGGTTGCAATGGAGAGCTATCTGCTAGCGACGTGCCGTATTCACTGTGTTTCTCATCGCTTATAGTCTCATCGGAACCAGAATCACTGCCAGAACAAGACCCAACGCGATCACCTGAACTCGATTTAGCCGGATGACTAGTGATATCCCGAAAACTGGAAGTATTATCTACCGGAGACGCGGCGGGGTTCGATATTTCCGACCTGATGTCATCGTTTGAAGACTCCTTCGCTTGTCTCTTGTTGGAATAAAGCTCTCCTTCTACATTATCTTCTTCAATGCACAGACGGTCTCTCTTCAATTCGTTCTTCGTTGATGGATTCTCTTCAGCCATGTCTCCTTCCATTGGCATCTCCAGACAAACTGCTTCTTCTCCCATTGTAGAAAGTCTGAGATTCACAAGATGGCATTCAGGAAAATAGCCCTTAAGTCTGTGACTGAGACTGGTAAGGCTCGAAACAATTCAAAGTCTGGGGCTACACTGATATTGAAAATCCGATTCGGAAAACCCTTATACTGGTTCTAATCCAAATCGGAGAAGAAACTGTCCGGTGATTTGGGACTCTTTTTTTTGTTTTTTTCTGAAATCGAATGGAGAAGAAAAAAACAAGCCTGAATGTATGGATTTAGTAACCCTATTTCACACCTATGTAGGAGAAAATCAAAATATTCACACCGATACTCGTAAGAACAGAGCGGGATGGAAACCCTAAGCACGGAAGAATTTACAGAATTTGTTGTTGTTGTCGTGGATCTAAGATCTGCAGAAAACTGTTGGAACGGGTATGAGCACGTCTCCTACAAATCAATTTGTATCGGGGAGGTTCGGGGATTTTCTGTTAAGATAGAGCCGGTTGCGTTCCGGTCGGCAAATGAGGGGGAGGAGGTGATTTATAGCTGTGCCCGGAGGGCTGCCTACGTACCCCGGATTGGGGATCAAGCCATTCGTAGTTCGTTGCTGAGGCGGGTAGGGGAGAACTGGAGAGCTGAGAGCTAGTCAGGTCGACTGTCAGGTCGGGTCGTCGGTCGACGGTCGACCGTCAGGTCGGGTCGTCGGTCGTCGGTCGACTGTTAGGTCGTTGGGAGAGCTGGGAGCTCATCAGAGCTGCGGAGAGCTGCGGAGAGCTGCAGAGAGCGGAGAGCTGGGAGAGCTGCGGAGAGCTGCCGAGAGCTCCTTTTAGAGAGGGAAAGTTATTTAGAGAGAGAGGATCAGAGTTTTTTTGTGTGGGTTGATAATGAATACCAAAGGGGGTATTTATAGTGGGAGTTGAGCAGACAGCTCTCCGGTTTTTAGGGACGACGTGATGGTTCGTGAACAGTACCCGTCACGTCGTGAACAGTACCCGTCACGTCGTGAACAGTGCCGAGCAGGTCGTGAACAGTAACCGGCAGGTCGTGAACAGTACCGGCACGTCATGAACAGTGCGGAGCAGGTCGGGAACAGTAACTGGCAGGTCGTGAACAGTACCGGCACGTCGTGAACAGTGTGGAGCAGGTCGGGAACAGTAACTGGCAGGTCGTGAACAGTACGGGCACGTCGTGAACAGTGCGGAGCAGGTCGGGAACAGTAACTGGCATGTCGTGAACAGTACCGGCACGTCGTGAACAGTGCGGAGCAGGTCGTGAACAGTAACCGTATCTGCATAGTGGATGTTGGGCCTTTGGTGTTGGGCCTTTTGCTTTGGAATGGGCTAAAAAAGGGGTGTGCTCATCACCACACCCACAATAGCCCTCCCCCAAGTTCGGCGAATGAGTGTCGAAGTCGGCGGACGAAACAAGTCTTAGCTCGGTATATGTTAACCTGCAAGTAAGGGTGAACTTGATTAGAGTTAAAAATTTTATGTGCAAGTGCGAGACTAGGCTCGGCACTTGTTGATCGTGTTGTTTGCGAGATGAGCTCGGCTTTGCTGACTCTTAAGCTTAAGTACGAGGCTGGGCTCGGCACTTATCTTGTCGAGTGTTTGCGAGATGAGCTCGGCTTTGCTGACTCTTAAGCTTAAGTACGAGGCTAGGCTCGGTACTTATCTTGTCGAGTGTTTGCGAGATGAGCTCGGCTCAAGGAGAATGAAAAAAGTAAAAAATAAAAATAAGCTTGGCACTTATCTGTATGGAGTTGTTCGGAGATGAGGGCGATGTTCCCGACATTTGCCGAGCTACTCTTTGCGTGTAGAAAAATCCTCAAACCCCTCCTTCTAGCGCCAATTGTTGGAACGGGTATGAGCACGTCTCCTACAAATCAATTTGTATCGGGGAGGTTCGGGGATTTTCTGTTAAGATAGAGCCGGTTGCGTTCCGGTCGGCAAATGAGGGGGAGGAGGTGATTTATAGCTGTGCCCGGAGGGCTGCCTACGTACCCCGGATTGGGGATCAAGCCATTCGTAGTTCGTTGCTGAGGCGGGTAGGGGAGAACTGGAGAGCTGAGAGCTAGTCAGGTCGACTGTCAGGTCGGGTCGTCGGTCGACGGTCGACCGTCAGGTCGGGTCGTCGGTCGTCGGTCGACTGTTAGGTCGTTGGGAGAGCTGGGAGCTCATCAGAGCTGCGGAGAGCTGCAGAGAGCGGAGAGCTGGGAGAGCTGCGGAGAGCTGCCGAGAGCTCCTTTTAGAGAGGGAAAGTTATTTAGAGAGAGAGGATCAGAGTTTTTTTGTGTGGGTTGATAATGAATACCAAAGGGGGTATTTATAGTGGGAGTTGAGCAGACAGCTCTCCGGTTTTTAGGGACGACGTGATGGTTCGTGAACAGTACCCGTCACGTCGTGAACAGTACCCGTCACGTCGTGAACAGTGCCGAGCAGGTCGTGAACAGTAACCGGCAGGTCGTGAACAGTACCGGCACGTCATGAACAGTGCGGAGCAGGTCGGGAACAGTAACTGGCAGGTCGTGAACAGTACCGGCACGTCGTGAACAGTGTGGAGCAGGTCGGGAACAGTAACTAGCAGGTCGTGAACAGTACGGGCACGTCGTGAACAGTGCGGAGCAGGTCGGGAACAGTAACTGGCATGTCGTGAACAGTACCGGCACGTCGTGAACAGTGCGGAGCAGGTCGTGAACAGTAACCGTATCTGCATAGTGGATGTTGGGCCTTTGGTGTTGGGCCTTTTGCTTTGGAATGGGTTAAAAAAGGGGTGTGCTCATCACCACACCCACAATAAGAATACACACGAAACTCAATAGAAAGCACTTTTAAAATGCTGGGAGCTTTCCAAAATACAATGCAGAGTAAATCCACCAGGCGATTTAGATACCTTTCCAAGCCTGAAAGCCCTCCTCACTCAGAGCAGAACCCACCACTTTCCTTATACACTCCTCAAGAACATCAGTAGGAGCAATCTTCAGCTCTTGAATTATGTTATAAACCGACCTTCCATTCTCCAAAAATATGTGATTATTAGGGTGCTTCGTTTTTCTACCAGCATGCTTCTCGAACTCATAGGCACCTAGAACCTTCCCACAAAACAAAGTACGACATAGTTAAAAATTCAGAAATTGCACGCAGTACAGCCACACAAGAAAACTATAAATAAACTCAAAGAAAACACTTACTTTCGTGAAATTGCACGCAGTACAGCCACACAAGTACCCACCCGAGTGGATTATCCCGTCAAGCTCTCTCTAATGACCATTAAAAGTAATATAAGAACAGATATCACCTACAAATCATCGTAACAAAATGAGAATATCCAAACCTATATCACGAGAAAACACAAAGAAGCAAACTTACCACAGGTGAGGTTGAAATGTACTTCACCCGAGCACCATCGAGAATACCCGTCAACAATAGCTTCTTCACATTAGATAGGAAGTTGCTAGAGACGATCTTCTTCGACATTTCCACACCTAAAGTTGAAGAAGCACCCTCCCATGTAGGCTCCTTGATCATGGGCAAATCCCAGAAATCCTCCTCCTTTGGTTTACTGAGCTTAAACGTGATTTTCGTTATTCCGGTTGTGCTAAGATGCTTCGGGATCTCCAATACGAAACTAGACGATACCGCATCACTAGGTTGCAATGGAGAGCTATCTGCTAGCGACGTGCCGTATTCACTGTGTTTCTCATCGCTTATAGTCTCATCGGAACCAGAATCACTGCCAGAACAAGACCCAACGCGATCACCTGAACTCGATTTAGCCGGATGACTAGTGATATCCCGAAAACTGGAAGTATTATCTACCGGAGACGCGGCGGGGTTCGATATTTCCGACCTGATGTCATCGTTTGAAGACTCCTTCGCTTGTCTCTTGTTGGAATAAAGCTCTCCTTCTACATTATCTTCTTCAATGCACAGACGGTCTCTCTTCAATTCGTTCTTCGTTGATGGATTCTCTTCAGCCATGTCTCCTTCCATTGGCATCTCCAGACAAACTGCTTCTTCTCCCATTGTAGAAAGTCTGAGATTCACAAGATGGCATTCAGGAAAATAGCCCTTAAGTCTGTGACTGAGACTGGTAAGGCTCGAAACAATTCAAAGTCTGGGGCTACACTGATATTGAAAATCCGATTCGGAAAACCCTTATACTGGTTCTAATCCAAATCGGAGAAGAAACTGTCTGGTGATTTGGGACTCTTTTTTTTTGTTTTTTTTCTGAAATCGAATGGAGAAGAAAAAAACAAGCCTGAATGTATGGATTTAGTAACCCTATTTCACACCTATGTAGGAGAAAATCAAAATATTCACACCGATACTCGTAAGAACAGAGCGGGATGGAAACCCTAAGCACGGAAGAATTTACAGAATTTGTTGTTGTTGTCGTGGATCTAAGATCTGCAGAAAACGATTGAAAAATCGATTTCGAAACGAATCCGAAAGTAAGATAAGACGAATTAATTAGGGTTAGGGTTTCGGAAGTGAGATAAGAGGGAAGAGAGAGAGAACGTGCAACGCGGCAACGAACCAGAAGGAAAGCTTTATTAGCGGTCCTTATTTAACTTTTAAAAGAAAGAGAGAGAGACGATGACGAAGACCAAAACTAGTTTTTGTTTTTTTTTTTTTTCAGTGGACAAAACTAGTTACGTTAGAAATATATATATATATATATATATATATATTTTTCTGTATTTGGGAAATATTTTGAGATATATTAATCAGGTAAATAATATTTTAAATATACTTTTCCGAATATAACATATACTTATACAAAAAATTATTTTTATGAAATATACTTATACTCTTTTTACTATACTTATACAAAATTATTTTTTATCACTCACTATTTAAAAATACTTATACAAAATTATATATATTTTCTTACACAGACATGTCTAAATGGTAACGGAAAATCTATTTACTAACGTGTTTAATTGGTAATGGAGAATCTATCAAATTAGTGGATTTAAATAGAGTTTGACAGATAATTGATACTCAAATTTGATCGGTTCATTATTCACTTTAACTCATACATCATAGTGTAGCCAAAGCTACTGCACTATGTTATGAGTTTTCAATATATATATATATATATATATATATATATATATATATTAATTGTAAAATTCTCAAACTTTCAATGTGAAACATTTGTTAGTTTTTTACACTTAACCAAATTTTAAAATTTTACAAGATGTCCAAATCATCCATTTTAGAAGACAAACAGATGGATAATCTCTACCCTTACGTCCATCGTCTCCCCGACAAAGGTGGAAATCTCTTCGTCTTTGCCAACAGTCGCGCCGTCAAATACGACCACCGCATAAACGCTATCGTCAATGTTAGTGGTAGAGATGTTTAAATCAATGTTAGTGGTAGAGATGTTTAAATCAATGTTAGTGGTAGAGATGTTTAAATGAGCTAGAATTTTGTGGACCTAAACGGGCTTATTCTATAAAAATTAACCCGTTTAAACTCGTTTATCATATAAATTTAAATTCGTTTATCATATAAGTTTAAACAAATTTAAACGGGGTTTGACATAATTAAACGGGTAGTCCGTTTAACCCGTTTAAGTTTTTTTTTAATAACATAATGCAAATATTATATATATTGTACATGCAACATCGAATTATTTACAATAATATACCAATGTATCTATATATATTGTAATCTTAATGCGCAAACACTAATATTCTTATCAGTATGATATATACTTTGATTGAAAAATTATAAATAGCCATGATTATGTCATATATCATATGATATTATGATTACTGAAAAATGAGGGCATTAGATATCATAGAAAAGTAGATGCAAACGATTTTTCTAATTAGTTATTAAAAAACTAATTTTTAATTCGGTTTAACTTGAATAAAAACCTGGATCATACGATCTCTACCCAAAAATTGACTTACATTGACATAAAATATATTTAAAATATTATTTTAACCCACAAAATCCACAAGTTGTGGTATACACATATATTTTTGTTTCATTTATATATATTTTATGCAAGTATATACATTTTAAGTTATGTTTTTTTCTTCTAAATTTAGTTATTTTTCGGCTTCTAAATTTAGTTATATTATAGTAAAAATATACCTAAATTTAAAAAACCATATCTAAAGTATCTAAAGTATATTAAAGAGGAAGCACAAGACAAAATTTTTAATTGATTTTTTTGTTCATACTATATTTATTGCCCAACACTATTATTAATGATAACTAATTATTTTGCTTATTTGTCAGTACTTCATTAATTTCGAGAATTAAGTAATAACTTTTATTTTTCTATTTTCTTTACTATCCTTACTTCCAAACAGTTATTATTCATTTAACTAAATTTTTTAACTATGTAAATACATACGTACGAAAAAATTCAATTAGAAATAAAACTTTAAACTATTAATAAAACTAATTGATTTGTTTTTTTCCTAATTAAACCATTGTGAATTTATTTGTTATTTCCCCACAAAATATTAATATTATTATAATTTATATATGGAATATATATTATAAAGTACTATTATTATAGAAAAAAAATCAAACTACCTTACATAAAAAATTAAAATTAAAATTAAAATATTTGAAAAAATCAAATTTAAATGTGACGTTATTCTAAATTTTGTGTTAATATTTGTTAAGATCATTTTTTTTAAGATCGTATACTTAATTGATGATAGTTAATTGCGGGATTAACTACCATATTTTCTCAATCTGTTATGAACTTCAAATATTTGTTTCCGGTTTTATGGTGATATTTATTATGATAATTTATTTAAAATGTGTTTAAGATTTGACATTGATTTGCAAGTTATTATGTAATCTATATTAACTACAAATCGAATATTCACTGAAATAAATGTATAAATTCATTTCTTTTAATCGCTCTACATATTTTTATAATTGTATATAGAATATTCGTTTTCTATTTGTAACTAATTTTGTATTTGAATTTGAAAAATTCAAAAAGATATTGTAATTAATTATAGATTTTTTAAACATTTTATAAAAACCTTAATGTCATTCACGTTAGCTCATATCTTATATATACCTCCTCATAAACCAAATCCAACTATTGAAATCGTTAGATCATTTGCAATTGTTTAATATCATATTTAATTCTTTTTTTTCTTCCGCTCTTATTCTTTTGCTTGGCCTAATCACATTTTGTTTATTTTTTTTGCAGATGTTATTTAATCGGATCCAAAGGTTCTTTGAAAAAGGTTAGTAACGTTATAAATCTTAAACCACTGCTTTGTGTTTTATGATATGTGTACGATTCAATAGTTTGGGTAGTATTTCTTTTTTTTTTCATTCAGGTAGGGCTTGATTTTGACAATTTTCCCCACCAATATCTATGTTGTATATATCTATAATATTATTTAAGAAGACATTTTTGAAAATGAACTTTTTGTAAGTTATTACATGAAATACCATTATAAATAAGAAAAGATAATTAAAATATGAAATGATATAATTGTCTTTTAAAATTATTGAATAAAATATGGAAAATATTTATTTCTCATTAAATAGTTTATTTACTATTTAGTTTCTTAATTATTGTTGATAATATATATATTAAATAATAATCAATCCATATATATTCAAAAAAAAAAATCTATTTGAAACCTAGTTATATTTTTCACTATAATTTATTATATTTTATTTGAATATATATCAAAACAAAATTTGAAAAATATTTTACTAATTTTATAAAAAGTTAGACACAAAAAAATAATTAACTAGAGTCATTAAAACAGATTTTTATGGGTTAGCCAGAATTATATTTTAGTCAATTACAAAACAGGTTAGATAGACAAATTATCCGGTGCTGACAAGGATATTGGTTGTTGTTAACAGGCCTGCTTAATGCTTAATCTAAACATGCTCTAGTAAGCCTACTTCTATCGTAACACAATATTTCAATCTTCTAAGTTCTTTAATATCGCTAGGCCCTGATCGAAAAAAAGAACTAGTATATATGATATACTTGTAGTCGTAAATCGAATAACACTGTTTTTTTCGCATAACTTTGACAAAGGAGTTGTCACTTAATCGTTGTCAAGCCGTTGCCATTTTTTAAAATACTGTTTTTTGTCCTAATAGTGGAAAACGAATTAAGAAGAAGATACTAGATAGCTCAAGTAATAAATAGCTTAACAAGAACGAAGAAGAAGATAGCTCGAGTAAGATCTTAACGCCTTATTCTTCAACAGAACAGAGCCAACTTTCATAAAAAGTTACTAAGAATGCCTTCGCTTCTCGTTACTAACCCTTACTTATTGAATTTGCTTTGCCTCGATCGGTTTCTTCCAAACCCTCTGAACAAAACTGAGGCTTCCAACAGGATAGAGAGAGCCAGTCTCATTTTGGGCCCTGAGTTTAGCATAGCTTATGTAAGTAAGTTACTTGTGTAAATTATTTTTTACAACCAAACAAAAAATAAATGTAATAATTTTTGTCATCCCGCTGTCCCTCTCTGCTTCCCAAAGCAGGCTCTTGGAATCTGCCTGCAGATTATGATCATCATGCTATGCACAAAGTAACATAAAATAAAACAGAGCAGAAACCAAAACTTTCTGAAAATACAGATATAAAGAATCCATAAATGAAGAGGAGGAAGAGAGATACCAAGAGCATAGAGCTTGGATCAATGGAAGAGTCATAGAACAAAGCAAAACTGTTATCCCGAGAGATGCTTATAGAGGAGGAACAAAATGTAAATCTTAACACCTACGACTGCAACTACTATACACTGGAATATTTAAGAAGAAAAAAACTGCTACCAAAAGATTATTTGTTTCTACTTCTTCTCCAAACTCTATAAAGTATATAAGACTCTATTAATTGGGGACAGGCGATAAGAGTTTCTTCAATCTCTCATATGCCATGAAGGCAATGCCAACACCAGGAGCCATTTTGTAGGTCCAACGGGAATGTCGGTGCAAAAGTTATATTGGTATAATATAAAAAACTTTCATGTAATGCAAACACCAAAAAAAAAGCCATGACCCATATTTTATTCTTAACAAACCTGTCGAGGAAGCAGTTCCGGAGAGACTTCCACAACTAAGACTAACCATAACTTGTGAATCACTAGGCCTGAAAAAGGTTTGAAGAAGAAAATATTGCGATAGGATGAGTTAAGACTCTTTTTGGACGAACAAACTCACTAGGCAATACTGATAAGTCAAATCCCAAAACAAAGAGGCCCTTTACCTATTAGATAGCCATAATGTTTTTAGAGAGTCATATGCTGAGAAGCTGATTGCAAGGCTTGGACCAACACCCTGCAGTACAAAAGAGGTACAAAACACAAACACATCAAATACTTTTATATCCGTAGATGTATATATGTGTAGCTATCTATAACCACTAGAATTCAGTTACGATAAGAAAAATACAAACCTCAAAATTTATTACTTCACATAACATTAGTCACCTACTTCTTCTATTTCTTTCTTTACTATAATGTGTCATTTATGATTTATCCAGACCAAAATACCTCAATTTCATCACCATCAGACTTGAAGGTTAGATTCATTAAATTCTCCAGCCTCGAATAGATCATCCTTCTTGGTTGTTTCTTAAAGTGTTCTGTAACATCTCAATTCTTAACTGAACAGGTTACATGACAATAAAAATGCCTAGTGCATATACGTCCATTAATCAGCGGTCTAGACCACCTAATTAGATCACCAAAGAGACTCCCATCTACTCTAGCAGTCTAGGGAAAATCATAGTGGCAGGTATTGGCTAAATGGCTACCTAGTACCTACACCGAAAGGAGTTAGCAATCAAACACAGATCGTTCAGAAGAGCTAGAGGATGCGAATAAAGCGTACCAACAATGTAGCACCAAGTCCTTTATACAGGCCCCAAAATCCCTCTTCTCTGCAAATGGTACGGAAAGCATGCCCAACTTCATTCGGTTGGCTATAATCTTAGAAATGACCTTATAAACCAAGTTACAGCAACTGATAGGCCTGTAGTCTCCCAAGGAACAAGCTTCTGTTGATTTTGGGATAAGAGAGATGAATGTAGTGTTCAGATCCTTGAGCAACCAGAAAGGTCGCAGTCTAGGAGAAAACGTGCTCTTTGCTACTGAACTCATCCGCAAGTATGGCAAGTCAAACGCTACCAAAGCTGCAATGCTAAAAGTCGACATCCGCACAGCTTTTGATACCGTATCTTGGGATTTTTTGAATAAACTCCTTGCGGCGCAGAACTTCCCGCCTCTATTTAGGGAATGGATCAATCAATGTTTCTCCTCGGCCAGATTTTCTATACTTGTTAACGGTGAGCCAGCAGGTTTCTTTGAAGCAAAAAAGGGTCTCAGGCAGGGAGATCCTATATCTCCATATCTCTTTATTATGGTAATGGAGGCTCTCTCTAGGATGCTTGACTTAGGGGCTGACGATCAGAAGTTTCAGCTACATCCCCACTGCCGGAATCCAAAGTTAACTCATTTGTTGTTTGCAGATGATTTATTGGTCTTCTCAAATGGTTCTCAAGACTCTCTCCATGGTATAGTTGACATTCTACACAACTTCAAGATTATTTCTGGGCTGGATATGAACGCTGCAAAGTCTGACCTGTTTTTCAGTGGCTATTCTGATGCTGTCTCCTCAGTTTTGAGTGGTGAATTGGGTATAAAGTTGGGCAGTTTCCCGACAAGGTACCTTGGTCTTCCTTTGAGCTCCCATAGATTGACTTTCTCTGTTTTACAGCCATTCTTGGAGAAAATAACTAAGAAGCTTCACTCATGGACTTCAAAGTTTCTATTCTTCGCTGGAAAAATCAGGCTTGTGTCATCTGTAATCTATGGCATGGTCAACTTTTGGAGTCAAGTCTATTTGCTACCCAAGGAATTTTATGCTAAGGTGGACTCGTTATGCTCAGCTTTTTTGTGGAAAAACAATACTCAGTCCGCTGTAGGTGCTCGGGTAGCCTGGACAGATGTGTGCAAACCAAAACAGGAAGGATGTCTAGGAATTAGACGTCTCGAAGACTTTGAGATGGTTTTTCGGTTGAAACAAATCTGGAACTTATTTGCTAATTCAGGTTCCTTGTGGGTCGCTTGGGTGAAACAAAACATTTTCAACAGGAAAAGCTTTTGGACGACAGAGGATTCAAACCGTTTCTCTCGGACCAACAGAAGCATGCTCCAAGTAAAACCATTGCTGAGGAGTCTTCTAAAGTGTGAGGTTAAAGATGGGAATGCTGCCTCCTTTTGGTTCGACTCCTGGACAGATCTTGGTCCTCTCATGGATTATGTTGGTGAAACTGGGCCTTCTTTCTTTAGACTGAGAGCTGATGCAAAGGTCAAGGAAGCAGTCAGGAATGGAAATTGGAATCTTCCAAGTGCGAGATCCGATAAAATGCAGGAAGTCCAGGTTCATCTTACAACCATTTCGCCTCCGGCTGACTCCCTTGGGCCAGATATTTTTCTTTGGAGGTCGCAAGCTGGCGCTTACTCAAGGTATTTCTCCTCTCGGGGTACTTGGGATCAATTGAGAACCGTATCCCCATTAGTTTCGTGGGCCTCTGTTGTATGGTTTAGGGAGAACATCCCTCGAGCTTCATTTATTTTGTGGCTCGTTATTCTACAGCGCCTGCCAACGAGGGATAGGCTTCTCCGTTGGGGAATGGTTGTGCCGTCAACCTGTCCTTTCTGCTTCAATGGTACTGAATCCCACTCTCACCTGTTTTTTGAATGTGATTTCGCTAGAGAAATTTGGTTGACTTTTGCAAGTTCCCTATATGGTAATCTGCCCACAACTCTCATGGATGTCGTGAATCTTCTATCTCAAGCTCCAAGTAATCTACCTCTGAGATCCTCTCTATTGCTGAAATTGCTTCTTCAAGTTATTGTATACACTCTATCGCGAGAGCGTAACGCAAGAATCTTTTCCACTCAAACCTCCTCTTCGAGGACTATCAAAAGTTTGGTGGATTGCACTATGCGAGATCGACTCTTATCTTTCCCTCCTCAGGATAGCAACTCTCCCTCTCTTCTTGAATTGTATTTTGGTTGTGTGTCTTATCCGTTCTAAACTCTTCTTTTTGCTCGGATTCCATTATGGGTTAGTAAGGTAAGCTTGTAATTAGTAGGTTCTCTTTTAGCTTGTAACTCTTTAACTTTTGGCATATATCTTAACATTAAAACCAAAAAAAAAAAAAAAAAAAAAAGGCATGCCCAACACCCTGATAATAGATTGAGCTTCTCTGGAAGAGATCAAATATAATGAATTCAGGCCAAGGGAAGACAAGGTACACTGCTTAGGTAATAAAGTAGATAACACAATTACCTGTGCAGAAAGCCGTGTCCTAACAAGATCGAGAGGGTAAGTAGCTGAAGCAGCTGTAATTCCAGCCAAGCCACCACTTATAAATCGCACTAAAACATCCAAACTTGCATTTCCTTTATACCTCTGCAAGACTGGATTTGAGTACAAAAGCTGCAAACGAAAAAAAAACAAAAAAAAGCGAGGCTGAAGTTAACTGCAAAAACAACAACAGTAATGGTGTGGTTATATATATATATACAGAAATAGCTTTGGCTTAGCGATGTGGGACTTTTGATAAGCCAGCCTTTTTGGTTGGTTCAAATTGACCCGGTTTATAGACAGACCCGGTTTGACCAAAAAGACTCAACCCAAATCCTTAAACGGTTAAACCCCTTTGATTGATTGTCTCTCTCTCCGAACAATGGCGTTCTCCTCTTGTCTCAAATTCTATCCATTTTCTATCTCCCAAGCCATAACCCTAACTCACCAAGCCTTCTCTCTCAAGCTCACTCCTCCTTCTTCCTCCGTATCCTTCGCTTCGCCTCACTCCGCCGCTCTCTCCTCCCCTGACGTCAAGCTTCTCGACTCCCTCCGTAGCCAACCCGACAATTCCGCCGCCCTCCGCCTCTTCAATTTGGCCTCCAAGCAACCCAATTTCTCCCCTGACCCCGCCCTCTACGACGAGATTCTCCTCCGGCTTGGCCGGTCCGGTTCGTTCGATGAAATGAGGAAAATTCTGGATGACATGAAGAACTCGGGCTGCGAAATGGGTACTTCCCCTTTCCTGATTTTAATCGATAGTTATGCTCGATTCGACTTGCACGATGAGATTCTAGTTGCTGTTCATTGGATGATTGACGAATTCGGGTTAAAATCCGATACCCATTTTTATAATCGGATGCTGAATCTTCTCGTTGACGGGAATAATCTGAAACTTGTGGAGATTGCTCACGCGGAGATGACTGTTTGGGGGATTAAACCGGATGTCTCCACGTTTAATGTTCTCATCAAGGCTTTGTGTAGAGCTCATCAGCTTAGACCCGCAATTTTGATGATGGAGGATATGTCTAGTTACGGTCTGGTTCCTGATGAGAAGACATTTACTACCATTATGCAAGGCTACATCGAAGAAGGCGACTTGGATGGAGCTTTGAGAATCAGAGAACAGATGGTTGAGTTTGGGTGTTCTTGGTCTAATGTGAGTGTTAATGTTATTGTTCATGGTTTCTGCAAGGAAGGGAGAGTCGAAGACGCGCTCAATTTCATTCAGGAGATGTCGAATCAAGGCGGGTTTTCCCCGGATCAGTACACGTTTAACACGTTAGTCAACGGTTTGTGTAAAGCAGGGCATGTGAAGCATGCTATTGAGATCATGGATGTGATGCTTCAAGAAGGGTATGATCCAGATGTGTATACTTACAACTCGGTGATCTCGGGTTTGTGTAGATTGGGAGAGGTGAAAGAAGCGGTGGAGGTTCTTGATCAGATGATCAGTAGAGATTGTTCTCCAAACACTGTTACTTACAACACTTTGATCAGCACATTGTGCAAGGAGAATCAGGTCGAGGAAGCCACGGAGCTTGCTCGTGTTCTCACCAGCAAAGGGATTCTTCCGGACGTTTGCACATTCAACTCTCTGATCCAAGGTTTGTGTTTGACTAGGAATCATCGGGTTGCGATGGAGCTGTTCGAAGAGATGAGGAGCAAAGGATGTGAGCCTGACGAGTTTACATACAATATGCTGATTGATAGCTTATGTTCTAAAGGGAAGCTAGATGAAGCTCTAAACATGCTTAAACAGATGGAATCGAGTGGTTGTGCACGGAGTGTGATAACTTACAACACATTGATTGATGGGTTTTGCAAAGCCAACAAGATTAGAGAAGCCGAGGAGATATTCGATGAGATGGAAGTACAAGGGGTTTCAAGAAACTCTGTGACATACAACACACTCATTGATGGGCTTTGTAAAAGCAGGCGAGTAGAAGACGCGGCTCAGCTCATGGATCAAATGATAATGGAAGGACAGAAACCTGACAAGTTCACATACAATTCACTTCTAACACATTTCTGCAGAGGAGGTGACATAAAGAAAGCTGCGGATATCGTCCAAGCCATGACCTCAAACGGGTGCGAACCAGATATCGTGACCTACGGAACCTTGATAAGCGGTTTGTGTAAAGCTGGTAGAGTTGAAGTTGCAAGTAAACTTTTGAGGTCTATTCAGATGAAAGGGATTGTTTTGACACCGCACGCTTATAACCCGGTGATTCAAGGGCTGTTTAGAAAGAGGAAAACAACGGAAGCTGTAAATTTGTTTAGAGAAATGCTTGAAAAGAGTGAAGCAGGACCGGACGCAGTCTCTTACAGAATCGTTTTCCGTGGGCTATGTAATGGGGGCGGACCAATCCGTGAAGCAGTGGACTTTCTTGTTGAGCTGTTAGAGAAAGGGTTTGTGCCTGAGTTTTCTTCTTTGTACATGTTGGCTGAAGGTCTTCTCACATTGTCAATGGAGGAGACACTGGTCAAGTTAATGAACATGGTGATGCAGAAAGCTAAATTCTCAGAGGAAGAAGTTTCAATGGTGAAGGGTTTGCTTAAAATCAGGAAATTTCAGGACGCTTTGGCTACTCTTGGTGGCGTCTTGGACAGTCGCCAGCCGAGGAGAACCTTCCGGTCAAGATGATACATTCGAGAAACATTCTCACTTCCAAATTTGTAGACAATATGTACGATGTTATGAATACGAGTTTCTGTAAAAAAAAAAAATGGAGTAATTCATCGGTTAGCTTGACGGTTCAGGTTTAACAATATGCGTTAGAGAAGAACCAAGACAATGAATCAGGATCTCTCTTCTCCTCTCTGGCTCATCTGTTAGCATGACGGAATTTTTTCATGTTAAACGGGCCAGATCCTGTGGTTCTATAGAGTAGCCCTGATATTTAGAAGGTGTAGTTGTGGTTCGGTCTTTGCGGGCAAGCCCACTATATTCGCTCAATAACCATCTTCGGTCGTCTTTTTAACCACAAGCAAGTGTCATGCCTCAATAACCATCCATATATATGTTTTATTGTTGGTTTCAGTGGGATACAAAGAAAATAGCATCTGCAATTTTCACATCTTCTCCACTGAAAACTTGTAGATCCTTTCTCACATTAGTGCACATTTGTGGACAGATAAATTATTACGTCCGCATCCACTAAAGGATATGCTCCACGTCAAAACAGCAATTTTCTTGCTTTGATGCTTTTTGTTATTCTTGCTTGCAGAACAAATTAATGAAATGTATACGTTTTGAAAATTAACGTAATCAAGAAAGACAACTTAGGGGAATAAAAAGAATGTTTAGTTGTGTTTACAGTTGAAAATAAATTAAAATTGTGAAAGGCTAACTGAGAATCTTTAGCAAAACAGTCGGCTATGGATCTTAATACAAATACGTAACTCCTTACCCAAAAAAAAAAAAAAAAAAAATTATCAAGAAACTGCCAACTTATGAAGAAAAAAACACAGACCTGTGGTAATGGATGAAAATGGTTTTAGAGATGATGACCAATCTTCATCTTATATTCAGACCACGACGGTCCCAGCCTTAATTAATTATACACTTCTCACCGGTATTCCGTATCACCTATCGAATAAAATGAATATTAGCGTTATTGCGATATGACAAAGCTCACACTACATGAGCTACAAGCTTGATTACCTTTAGAGAAAACCTCCACCAGTCCAAGCGGTGTCTGATTTCCCGTTGTGACCAACAGATTTCTTGTCGCCAGCACTTTGGTAATAACCATCATCTTTGGGATCATGATCATCCCAACCGGTCCAGCTATCATCATCATTAGAAGCTGATGACCCCTTTGGAGCTACTGCTTCCTTCCTCTTACTCTCATTCTCTCCCCAATCGTCCCAAGAACTTGACTTCTGAGAATTGTTGTAATGACCACTTGATGATGACTGTGACCCTCCTCCTCCTCCAACAGATGAATTTGCTGCTTTGTTCCCATTTCCAAAGTTCTGGTAGTAACCATTGCTCTCATTTTCATTCTGTTGATTCCAGCTTGTTGTTCCTTCTTTAGTGTACTCTTCGACCTTCTGTGTCGCAATTGCCATTACTCCTTTCATGATCCCCCATGTTCTCTGTCCTATCTCTGTTGTCTTATTCGCTACTACATTTACAGTTTCACTCACCTTGTGATCATACCCACCTTCCTTAACCTGCAATAAAATGGTTTCTTTATCGGATTTTGACTTCACTTTACCAAAACTCTATTGTCAGCAGTATTATGGTATAGAGAGCATCCAAGAGTTGTGCTCTATACAGAGTTATAATGAATCTCACTAGACAAGACACTAAATCTATTACATAACAATGTCGAAGATGGGATAACCGGCGGCCAGATGAGAGATTAAGCTAAGCAGCAACTTATGTAAATCAGCATAGATACCAACATAAATACTAGATAAGGAGACTAGAGATATTTACCACGAACTCCATGTTGACCCAAATCAAATGTAGCCTTTCAAAGGTTATGGATTGTAGCCTAGGAAATCAAGCAGAATGAAAGTGTTAAAAGTACCTTGGATGTAAACTCCTTGGTTCCTGTCTGAACAACACTTGCGGCTGACTGAGCTGCAGATGCGGCAACGAGAGACAATCTTCCCAAACCCTACCATTTTTTAAATACGAGAACGAATCATCAAGTGAAAACGGAATTCACCCAATACATATCATCAACCCATTCAAAATGGAATAGAAAAATGCGATCAAATCACCTGAGACACGACAGAGAAAACGTCATCCTGTTGATTGTTTCTCGGTGCTGGAGCTGAGCTTGATCCGAACCCTACATACTTGCCGCCTTGCGATGGAGGAAGCCCTTCAGGCTTAGACTCATTCTCCGCCATTCTCCTCGCGAAGAAACTCTCCTTCCCCGCAGCGGAAGCCTCAAGCTGCGATCGCGTGTAGATATCCTCCGATGACTTCGACTTAACCGGTGCACCTCCTCCGCCGCCGGGACGAGTTCCTGATGCCCTAAAATCATTCGCTGATTGATTCCGTCTCATATCGGTTGAAGATCTGTAGGAATCATCGTTATCCCAACTATCCCATCCTCCGTTACTGTTTCCGTGACCTCCCTGAGCCAACGGAGGCTTCTTATTCATCCCCGGACCTCCTCCGCCGCCGCTAATCGCTTCCTTGACGACTGGCGGATCCCTCCATGGCCTACCTTCGGCTAAAGCCTGGATCCGGTCACGATACACGGAAGCAGCGTTGGAATTGTACTTGGGAATTATATCTGTCTCCTTAGGGATTCCGTATTGCGCGAGGAATTTGTTGAGCCGTTCGTTGCCTCCAGCTTCCATTTTCTTGATCTGGATCTCTGACCATGAATCCATGGTGACGGATCTGACGAAGGAGATGTGAACGCCTAAGCCTCGGTGCTTCCCTGAGCACTCCAAGCACATGAAGATTCCGTAAGAAACCGACGCCCATTGCGGATTCTTCTGAGCGCAGTCGACGCATACCTTGTTTTCCGGCTGAGATTGGAGAGTGCGTAATTGTCTCGCCGCCGCCATTTTTCTCGGAGCGATCAAACTGATCTGAGCAGATCTGATCCAAATCGCAGACTTGTGCTGCCCCTGAGAGAGAGATTGATGCGTTTTTGTTTTTGTTTTTCCTCTTCTTCCTAATAAATCAAATGTGGAATTTATTTGGTACGTGTGTTTGGCACGTGCGAGATTTCAGGCTGCTTCCCTGAAAGGCAAAACGACTGAAAATCATCTAATTATCTTTTCTTTTCATAACTTATACTATCATCATTTGGGTTTTTGATAGATAGCATTGACAAAAAAAATCGATAGATAGATATTTGAGGAACCACACGATAATATGATGGAGTTATAAGTTATCGATCGTAGAAATGTAGCATTCATAGGTATTTGAATAAAGAAATTGAATATTCTATGTTTTTAGACTTATGGAGCTTTTACCAAAAACAAAAAAGACTTATGGAGCTTTTACCAACAACAACAAAAAAGACTTATGGAGTTATGCTGTCCAAATGTTATGGTTGTGTCATGTGTGATTAGGGGATAAAGAAGGATAGAGTAACTTGCTTTGAGAAAAGGTTGAATCTGCTGAGCTGTGTCCTAGTAGTTTGTCACTTACATTATTATTTTCCTTGTCACTTGCATGTAAGGCTAAACAATTCATCTTAGTTGACACATATTTTAATAGAAAAACAGCAAACAAATACTTTTTTTTTAAAACGATCTACGAGAATTTCTTAACATGTAGAGTGTAGACCCTTAATTATTTCCGACGGTAATTATGACGGAATTTCCGACGGATTTAATTTCGTCGGAAATTTTCGACAGATTTCCATCGGAAATATCCGTCAAAATTACCCTTGTTTTTTATAGTGTGTTAATTAAAGATGTTTTTTGTAGTGTGAAATTTCTGTTGCTATCATGTAAGGTTACAAAAATTTAAGTCAAATTATTTCCATTAGTGTTTGGTTTACATAACGTTTTTTATTCAATATAAATTTTACAAAAAGTAATTTATTAAAATTATTGACCCGCACACATATTGCACAACAAATCAACAAAATATTATATTATAGCTAAAAACCTAAAAATTAATAACACTTAAGTTAGATCTTATTTCTTTTTTCATATTTTGTATATTTCAAAATTTAATATGCAAAAAACTTATTCATGTGCGGGTGCGCAAGTTAAAATATAGTGTGTGAGTAAAACATCAAATGTTTCAGCAACATCACCGGAAATAAGCTCGCAAGAACTTAAAGATCTCTTAATGGGTGCGATTACACAAGGGGCTCTGGATGGCTCATTGTCCGCTCATCGATGCTGCAAAAAAATTCAGCATATCAGGTCCTTCTCGCTGTCAACCAAACATATACAATATTGTATCTTCAAGCTAGGACTTCAAACCAGCCCAAACGAGGACACGAAAAAAGAAACCATGCTGCTAATTGAAGAGTTAAGGGCACTAATGGAGAGTGGGACTGAGATTCCAAAGCATTTTGAAAAGCTGAGAGTTCTCATGAGTTGCTGGAAATTAGAGATATCATCAAGAAACTAATCAATTTTTTGGGATACTCCGACCTTTCCACATGTTACAAGTTGTGTTTGACAATGCGATTTCTTCGTGAGGAGGGAGTATGTGACATCAAGACTGGTGCTGCTCTTGTTTCTGAAAAGATCAGCATAGATTATGACAGCAAGAAGTGCAGGGAAGGTGTGATGACCATAAAATCATATTTGTCTCTTGGGTCGAAAGAGGTTTGGCCGTGAACTGGGTCAAGCACAAATCCGTATCTGATACTTTAAAGACATTTCTCAACCTGCCAAACAAAACAATACATGAGTGGTTATATTGTTTATCGAGCAGAAAGATCACTAACCTACCTGGTGGGCTATAACGCCCAAGCAAACATCAGTTCTCCAGCAAGGAAGCTTCTTAGCAGATTATAGTGTATTCTCTTCTCTCTCTCTTTTTGCTAGGAATACTAGCTGGAGAATAGTATCTTCTCTTCTCTCTCTCCTTTTGTGCTCGTTTCATGTTATGTGATGAGTGTGTTAATGTTGTTGTGTAGTAGTTTACGAGTATATATAGGCAATGAAGTATTCTTACTACATAACACATTTACACATGAACTTCATTGAAACTAAAATGAATTCCCACTAAATTAAAGTTTCTAACGGATTTCTGACGGAAATTTCCGTCACAATTTTTTTATATAAATATAACATCTTCTTCTCAATATCTCACAACTCCAAATTTCACCTCTCTCTCTAAAATTTAGTTTTGCTCTCTCTAACATTCAAAATGTTAGTTTTTCAACCTCTTGTAGTTTTAAATGTTTATAATTAGTTTATTAGATTTAGGATTGAGATAATTTATAGTTAGGTGGTTTGGAAAAAGTTTTGTATATATATTATATATTGAATTTGTTTTTTTTTTCATTCTTTGTTTTTAGAAAATGAAACATGAAACGGATCAATTGGAAAAAGTTCAAAAAGCGGAAGAAGTTCAAAATGTTCAGGAAACGAAGAAAGTGGGAAAAGTTCAACATAGCTTTGATCTAAACAAGAATTTTTACTATGAAGATGGAGAGCTTCATCCCCATAAAGAAATTCAACAAGTGATAATAAAAATACTTTGAATTTATATGTCGGGTCAATTTTAATTTATATGTTGTATTTATTTTTAAGCATAATTTATTGTTTCATGTTTAATAATTAAGACTTTTATTTAATATATCGAATTTAAGTTTAATATCTATTCTTTTAAAAATTATTTAAAATCTGTCAGAAAATATCCGAAAATTCTGTCAACAAATTGTTGGTAATCCGTCAGAAATTTCTGACGTATTTCCGACGCATATTAATTTCCGACGAGTTAGAATCGACAGATTTTGCCGTCACAAATTGATTGTTTTCTTGTAGTGATCACTTAACTAGTGTAACAAAGTTCAACTACATCAATTTTGTATCATACATTTGTGTCTCCATCAATACTTAGAGTAGACTCATTGACAATTTTGGAAACCGTAATCTCCTCTACATGAGCTTTGGTGTGTTGTTGAACCACAAGGATTGATGGGATGATGTGATTGACCGAAGAGGCGAGCACGTCCCCGATAGGACCTAACTCAGGATGTTCTGCCTGACGCTCAGCTAGTTGCGCCACCTCGGCCGACGGTAACCTCCCTCTCCCAACCACTATAAGGTCAAAGTCTTGACTTTGTCCTATTGACAATGTTTCTTCAATTATGTTGTTTGGTTCTTTTTCTTTGTATTCCACCATTTCTTTCCATCGGCTCTTCAAATCTTCCAATGCTCCTTCGTCTAATTCCTAATTTTATTTTTTCAAAAAAAAAAACGACTAAAACCTCAATTCCTTTGACCTAAATAAACCGGTTTGGTTTCGTTTTTTTATAAAAACAAGTCATAACCAAAAATGAACCGTACTACCAAAAAAATGATTAAAACCTCAATTTCATTGAAAATATTGATATTTTCTAAATATTCGATCAAAACAAAAACTATATCGAGCAAAACAAAACCGTATCCAATCGATAAAAATGTATCAAATTGAACCGAATACTATTCAGTTTCCATTCTGTTCTTAAATACTTTATAAACCAACAAAATCTGAACCGAAAACCGGATTTGACACTCCTAGGTATATAATATTTTTCTAAAAATACTATATAACCAACAAAAATATGATTTACCTTTTCTTTTTCAGGATCCACGTTGGTAGTCAAGAAGGCATAATTCTTCTCCTTGCATTTAGACGGTTCCGGCCGTAATGTGACGGCGTTACTCCTCAACGTTTCTCTCACCAAAAACCGAATAACCGTGACTTTTACGGCCGGATGCTCAGCCATCCTCCCGCCGAGCTCTAAAGCCTCACGATCATCAGGTCCACCAAAGAAAATCACACAAACCCTTTCAACCACATTCGACCCATCAAGGCTCGAACTTTTTGCCTCAATAGACCCAAGCCCACGGTCCACAAGAACCGCCACCGAACACGGCGCGTTCTTCAAAACCCTCTGATTAACCAGTCTCCAACCATGACCTACGTTTTCCGGTACGTTTCCATCTCCTCCCTCTTGGTGGTGGTGGTTGCCATGACCATGTCCATGATCAATGTTCCATCGTTTGTGAAAAGGTAAAATGATCATTGTGACTCTCTTTGTCTCTGCCATGTGGCAAATGTCTTCGTGCATTGTGGGTAAAGGAGAGACTGCGGTAATGGGCCGGACCGCGAGTCGGCCCAATTGACGATAGGTTTGGAAGCCTCCTATGACGCTGCTGTGGCACTCGCCGTGACGGTAACGGTGGACGAAAGGAAGTCCGTTTTTACGGGCTCTTTGCACCATTATGATTGACGAGGACCGTTCCGTTAGTTCCATGAGGTGCATGACGAACAGTTTTAGCTGCAGTATCTGCCAAAACAAATTATGATATATTATTAACCAAGATTATATATAGTACCCCCCCAAAGAAAACATGTTCAATTGATTTTTTAATTACTATGTATCATGTGTGTGTTTAGACGTAGAAATGATACATACATGCATAGAGATATAGATAAAGAAAGGTAACCTTGGTGGTTCGGATGGACTCGATGAGAGAGATGAGGGATGAGACATTGGCTGGACCGTGGAGGCAGGCGAGGATGCGAAGCTCTTCCTTGGTTGAGTCTTCGCTCGCGGACAAGTCCTTTAGTTTGCGGTGAGTGCCACGAGCCGGCTTGTAAATGGCCATCACACTCGGAGTCGTTATGAACGTTGTGAAGAGTGCCATTAGCACTAGTATCGCAAACGTCTCGTCATTTAGTACCTATAATCAAACCCAACCCCCACGCACGTACGGTCTAATTAATTAGATTAGTAACCACATAACAGTCACTAATGGGTAATCATTATTATTCCATTCTGTTGTTGCAGATGTTATATTTATTTATTTTCTTTTTCAGATCGAAGAAAGATAATAGTATAATATGTGGTGCCGAAAATGGATCTGTACGAGGTGTTTGATTACGTAAACATTGGCCCATTCGAAAAAGTAATCGCACTTTTCATGCATATAACATTAGTCCTTAATTTGATCAGCTTTTCTATTACTACTACCCCTTAAAATGGGAAACGAAACAGCCAATGATATTTCAGACGTTTGATCGTCATCTTCGAAAAACATATTAAAATGCATATATGATTTCCCGCTAAATTTGCGGGAATAAGACTTTCTTTCATTTAATACTAGGATGAAATAATTACTTTGATTCTCTCAATTCTTTTCCTTTTTAACTTTTTCATTTCTCTATATATTTGTTTTTTTGTATATACTTGTACACACCAGTTAGACCGTACGTTAGTATGTACGTTTGATACATACTATTTAAAAAAATTATGTGAATGCTATTTTTTGAATAAAATATTTGGTTTTAAGTACCTTTTGGAACTCAAATGTGGAGTTTTTCTTAACCTTTTCTAATTTTATACAAAACACTTATCGATATTTTTAGTTTAAATTTACAACTATACATAGAATTGTATAGTTGAGTTTTTTTCTCTACGACGGAAAAGCAACCACAAACAAAACTTATGTATATAAAAATATATTGAGTCTATTTGTAAAACTTTTATATTTATATATATTAAAATAACAAATTCATTAATTTATAAAACCGAAATCAGACCGGATCGATTCAGTAATCCAGTCATCTAGTAAATATTCCTGTTCGCTTTTCAGATTGGATTTAAATACAATAGTTTAACCAATTGACTAAACGGTTAATCCAATAATTTGTGAAGAATATAATTCCATATTGGAAGTAGGAAATGATTTTAACTAATATATAAAGGATTTGAGCAAATCCACTCAATACTAAAACTAAGTTGAAAATCCAAAAAACTTAACATAATTTGCCGGGAAAAAAATGAAAACAAAAAATCAATAACTTTTGACGATTTTTAAAAAACGTAACCAATATACTATCTTGAACAAGATTAAAAGTTGGATAGGACCGGACCCATTTTAGACATGGAACTAGAACCTAAAACTAATATATCTCGTTTTTTTCTAAGTAAAGATGATATTAATAGAACCATTAAAGCGTGTTTTGTTTTATATGCTGTCCCCATACAAAAATATATCATACTACCTTAATGATTAAGGATGGCCCATATGTCCAAATAGTGTTACTAGGTTTTAGTTTTTAATTCTTATAATATTGCTATTATATAACTAAAAGCAAAATCAAGAACCTTAAAAACAGAAAAAGAAACAATTATAAAATAATAAAATGAAAAAGGGGCAAAGAAAAGCTAACCTTTTTCTCCTTGCCTATATTGAGTACAATGAGCTCCACCAAACCTTTCGTGTTCATCAAGAAACCAAGTGTCAAAGCCTCTCTCGCCGGAACTTTAACCATCACCGCCGCAGCAAAAGTTCCGACGATCTTTCCGACGCAAGCCGTAACGACCACAAGACCCAACATCCCCCACGACTCAGCTCCTCTGATCTTTGCCACGTCAGTCTTTAATCCACTCGTCGCGAAATAAAGCGGTAAGAGTAAACCGGAGACAAAATCCTCAATCCGTTCAATCAATCGCTGACCGAACTCTCCATCTTTCGGTATAGTCAAACCGAAAACAAACGCCCCGAAAATCGAGTGAATCCCAATTAGATCCGTCGCGAAACCGGAAACCATAACTCCAGCTAAAGTCAAACAAACGTAAGACTCACGTACGACGTCGTTTTCAGGGGATCCGCGTTTCGCGACCCATTTCATTCCGGGTCGGATCACAACCAACATAAAAACCACAAACCCAACACCCGATAACAAAACCCACAGCGACACCAACGGACTCTTTTTCTCACCGTCCTCACCGCCGTTACCCGCTAACGCAACCGCCAAAGCGAGCAAAATCCACGCGGCTACATCGTTGAAAGCGGCTGCAGCCATCGCTGTTTCTCCGATCTGAGTGGTTAAAAGCTTGAGCTCTGCTAAGATACGAGCGAGCACAGGGAAAGCTGTGATCGAGAGAGCGACCCCCATGAAAACGAGAAATTCGGCGTATCCCGGCCTATCCGCGGCGGTGTAGAGAGTGTTACGGATCACGAAGGCGACTCCGACGCCGGCGAGAAACGGTAGCGTGATTCCGGCGACTGCGATTGCGAAAGCGCGTTTGCCGCTTCGACGGATCGATGATAAATCGAGCTCGAGACCGACGAGGAAGAGGAAGAAGAGGAGTCCTATGCTCGCGACGGATTCGAGAATTGGCATACTCCATTTCGGGAATATACAGTCCATATACGCCGTGTTTCTACCTAAAGCAGACGGCCCTAACAAAATCCCTCCCTTCAACAAAAAAAAAACAACAGAATTAAGAAGACGATGGCGAAGCTGTAAATAAAGGAAGGATGATGGCGAAATATGTAAGTGTGTGAGTGTAATTACGTACGACGATCTCGGCGATGACTTTGGGTTGGCGGAGGGGTTTGAAAAGGACGGCGAGGGAGCGACTGACGGCGATGATTAACGCCGTTTGAACGATAAGTAACGGAAAGGCGAAGTTCAAGGGATTGTCGCCTTGCCATGCTCCGTTGGATGAGGTTTTCACGGCAGTTATGTTGAAGGTCATTTTTGGGATTTTGAAGGATTTTTTTTTTTGGTTTTATCTCTCTCTCTCTCGAAAGGCTATATTTGGAACATATGATTATAAGAAGAAGTTTTTTGTGACGAAATTTATAGACAAATTTTTTTGTTTGAAGATTCAAAAAAGTAATGATGTTGTTGTTTGTATAAATTGGGTGCGTCGTGTATCTGCATCTCACGTGTGACCTTGAATTATTCAGGTTTATAGTAATGTATAAACAGTATATATGTACTCTCACAACCAATTGTGGCTGATATAATTTAACTTTTTTTTTCGGTTTTAATAAGTAATCAAACTTTCTATTTGATTTTTTTTTTAAATGCGCAAAAACAACATTTGAGTTATTTGTGTTGCCGTAAAAAACATATTTAATTAATTAACCCATTTTTGATAGCAACGAAAAAAAAAAAAAAACTCATCTCACAACGGGAAATGGACTGACTTATCAGCGAAGTAGGAATCATGTGAGTCGCACGTGGGACGCAATACATCGGCGTTGACATATGTAACGTCGGCGTAGATCGAATTTCGCAAATGCAAGCAGGTGACAGGCCGATTCATAGGAAATTAGGACCCTATGCTAGCCCAACTTTTTTATAAAAAAAATCTTTATAATTTAAAATTTACAATAATTAAACCATGTTTTGAAAAATATCCAAAATAAAGGCCATAAAATCTTTAAAAATTAGGGCTTTAAAATCTAAAAAAAATTATTGAAAATTGGGTGAGGCCCTGTGCATTTGTACTGCCGATACACACTAAAAACCGTGCATGAGTGACACATATCTATGACTTCTCATATATTCCATGTTTTTTTAAGAAAAATTATTAAAAATCAGTTTGGCATTATTTTCATTAAATAGAACTGTTGAATTTGTAGGACCAGAAATTCGCACAATAGATAAGAGAATATTTAATCACGATTATATAAATAAACAGTAAGGAATAGACGATTCATAAAACGATAAAAACATAAATAAATCTAAGAAGGCGAGATGAATCTCTTTCTTTAACTCAAAGAATCTTCCGTAGTGCGACGAATTATAATAGATCCATGAGTCCCAGGATACAACCAAAGGAATCTGTATCATCTACACTTGATATCAGATCTGTCGAACATTTTAACTACGATACTCTCGAATATAAACTTACTCTAAACAGTAGGGAATTGAGAGAACTTTTGTAGAACTTTTAGGATGTGTTTTTTGTGTATCAGAGGATGATTTTTAAGGTGAAAATCGGCCAGTATATATAAGAGAGAGGCTATGGTTTTTTCCAGACAGATATGGAATATTCCTCAGAATATTCTAGCGGCTGCGATTTTTTAAGTCGGCCCGTCGAGTATCGATCGATACCAAGGGGTATCGATCGATACTTCAAAAAGTCCACGAGCCCAACAAGGCCCAAGATGCGAACAACGCGCATGTGGTTTTTTCTTCTCTCTTGTTTTTAATCATTTAAATCAATGACATAACTATTCCAAAATATATACACGAGAAAGCATTTCTCGGCTAATGAAAACGTTTCATTCGAAAGAGTTTAACTCATTTCTTTTCACACTCACACAATTTTATCAAGCCCTCAAGCTTTGATAAAAAATTAGTTCCAACAATCCCCCACATGAATAGAAATGACTTTAAACATATGAAAATTGAACAGACTAGACTTTACTAGACATACTTGACTAGACTCATCTAGACTTAGACAGACTTTCGAGAGTATACGAAAATGTAACTGTATCTGAGAGGTAGCATTTTCCAGCTTTGAACCAATCATTTTTAATATCTGTCGAGTTTACTTGGCCAGGAGGTGAACATGATGTCTTGAACCAACCGGATTTTGATGTAAACTTAGACAACATGTATCGCACATAGACATTTTCTCGTAGAACTTTGTTCTCTATTGTGTTCATTTTGGCCTTGAACATTCCTGGTATTCGTGAGTGGATTTCGAGAATATAGCCTTCTCTTTCATTCTCATGGAAACGGCCCTCATTTCACACTTTAGTAGGTGATCTTTTATTAGCTTGTTTTCAGAAGTGTCCTGTCACACTCCACTATCTACACAGCTATGCAATCATTAAAAGCAAACGCTTATCCTTACTATCCACAGGTAGCACTGTTTTATCATCCTAGAAATTGGGCAGAGACATAGTCTCACAGTGCTCAAATTCGAATCAGTTTAATTTTGTTTCCCTTTGAACCTAGATCTTGGGATCTCCAGTCACATAGGTGGGGTATCTGTCAAACGTCATCTTTTTCTATAGGTTTTAAACCCATTACTTGTGATGATTTTACAATTTGATCTCGCGGCAAACCTTTAGTAAACGGATCCGCTAGGTAATCAGCCGACTTGATGTAATCTATCGTTATTACACCAGTTGAGATCAATTGTCTAATGGTATTATGTCGTCTTTTTTATGTGACGAGACTTGCCATTATATAGATTACTCAGTGCCCGAGAGATAGCCGACTGACTATCACAGTGTACTCGTAGAGCTGGCACTGGTTTTTCCCACATCGGGATATCTTCCAGAAAGTTTCGAAGCCATTCTGCTTCCTCAGCAGCTTTGTCTAAAGCTATAAACTCTTACTCCATGGTTGATCTGGCAAGGAGTGTTTGTTTGGAAGATTTCCAGGATATTGCTGCCCCAGCAAGAGTAAAAACATATCCACTCGTGGATTTGGAGTTTCTTGAATCTGAAATCCAATTGGCATAAATGTACCATTCCAGCACTGCTGGTTCTTTACCTAAGTGCAGCCATAACTTTTGGTGTATCTTAGATAATTTAATACCCTAGTTATGGCTCTCCAATGGGTATGTTCTGGATTACTCGTGTAACGACTTACTACGTTTACCGAGTGTGCTAAATCGGGTCTAGTACAATTTGTTAAGTACATTAGGCTCCCGATGACTCTTGCATACTCCACTTGTAACACTGCTTCACCTGAATTCCTTGTCAAGTGAAGTTGAGGATCAAGCGGAGTTTTTGCAGTCCCGTTGGAGTAGGTCTTAAACCTCTCAAGGATTTTTGTAGCGTAATGATCTTGAGACAAAATTATTCCTTTTGAATTTTGAATAATCTTAATCCCTAAAATTACATCCGCTAATCCCATGTTCTTCATATCAAACTTTCCACTTAGCATAGTCTTCGTTTGAATGATTATATCTTTGTTGCTTCCCATGATTAGCATGTCATCTACGTACAAACACAACAACACATAACCTTGTGAAGTACTTTTGATATAGATGCACTTATCACATTCATTGATGTGAAAGCCATTTGACATCATTACACTGTCAAACTTTTCATGCCATTGCTTCGGAGCTTGCTTGAGCCCGTATAGCGATTTGACAAGTCTACAGACTTTCTTCTCTTGTCCGGGAGCAACATAACCCTCATGTTGATTCATATAGATCTCTTCCTCTAAATCTCCGTTTAGGAAAGCAGTCTTAACATCCATCTGATGTATTTCAAGGTTTCTTAAAGCTGCGATTCCTATCAACATGCGAATCGAAGTTATTCTCGTCACTGGAGAATAAGTGTCAAAAAAGTCTAATCCTTCATTTTGACGAAATCCTTGTACCACAAGCCTGGCCTTATATTTGTCTATAGAGCCATCGATTTTTAGCTTTGTGGTGAAGACCCATTTACAACCAAGAGGTTTGCAACTTTGAGGTAGGTCTACCAACTCATAAGTATGATTTTGCATAATTGAGTTGATTTCACTGTTAGATGCCTCCCTCCAGAAAGGTGCATCAGGTGTAGACATTGCTTCCATGGAGTTCTTGGACCACTTTCCGCTAGGAATGCCATTATGAACTCAGAGCCAAATGTCTTTTCCTTACGAGCTCTCTTGCTTCGTCTAGGTTCAGCTTCTTCTATTTCTGTAGAAGTGCCTGAAGTGCTTGCCTCATTGCTAGCATCTCGTTCGTCACGAGTTCGTTTAGGATTTCCTCTATCCTTACATGGAAACACATTTTCGTAGAAGGACGCATTCATTGACTCCATTACTGTGTTTACATGAATGTCTGGTATATCTAATTTATGTACCAGAAATCGATAGGCACTACTATTGTGCGCATATCCGATTAAAATGCAATCTACCGTTTTAGGTCCAATGGTGACCTTTTTCGGAAGTGGTACTGCAACTTTTGCATAGCACCCCCACACTTTCAGGTATATATATGAAGGTACATTACCTTTACAAAGTTCATGAGTTTTTCCTGTGACTTTGTGTGTAATTTTGTTCAGGATATAATTTGAGGTAAACAGAGCTTCCCCCCACATGTTCTGGGCCAACCCAGATTCCTGCAACATTGCATTCGTCATTTCCTTGTGAGTTCTGTTTTTTCTTTCAGCAACTCCATTGGATTCAGGTGAGTAGGGAGCAGTTGTTTGATGAATACTGTCATGTGCTCTACAGAATGCATCAAATGGTTCATTATATTCACCTCCTCTATCACTTCTGACCTTTTTTATGGTCTTGCCGAGTTGGTTTTCAACTTCCAGCTTATATTCTTTAAATTTTTCCAAGGCTTCATCTTTACTCCGCAGTAGAAAGCTGTAACAATATCTCATGCAATCGTCTATGAAGGTCAAGAAATATTTCTTGCCTCCTCTGGTTTGAATATATTTCAAATCACATAAATATGTGTGAATTAAACCTAGAGCTTCTGTTGTTCTTTGAACGCTGGGTGATGGTGTTTTAGTGAGTTTGGCTTTGACACAAACTTCACATTTGTCTTTGCTTAATTTGCATTTAGGAATCATATTCATGTTCATTAATCTACTCATAGACTTTTAATTAACATATCCTAATCGTTCATGCCAAATATTAAAAGACTCAGCGAGATAAGCAAATGGTTTCTTATCATTAATCTTAGGGTTCTTCGAGGTGGATGCCTCGGTTACATTATCATTTCGGATTACTACTTCAACAGACATCTTAAACAGATTATCACATACAAAAACCTTACCCAAATACATCCCATTTTTCGTTAGGATTAGCTTATCACCTTCCAGCTTCACAGAGAATCCATGCTTACTTATGAGCGATCCAAAGATCAGATTCTTGCGCATGTCTAGTACATGGACGACGTTCGTGAGAACCAGTTCCTGTCCAGAGGTGAGCTTCAGAACAACTTTCCTGTGACCATCAATTGTCGACGAGGCAGAATTACCCATCAAGAGTTTTTCACCATTCTTATTCTTTGTGTATGTGGAGAGCATCTCTCGATCCATACAGATGTGTCTGGTTGCACCAGTATCGAACCACCAAGTCTTTGGATGGCTTTCAGCAACATTGGCCTCAATGGCCACAGCACACATGTCAGCTTCTGTCAAGTTCGCTTGAGCTTTCTTATTGCGACACTCGAAGGATTTATGTCCTTGCTTTCTACAGAAGTTACATATTCCAGAGAACCTTAGAGAAGTCTGACCATTCTGACTGCTCATGTTCTTGAACTTCTGGAAGTTCTTTGGTGGCATTTTCCCTTTGCCTTTGTTTAGGCGTCTTTTGTTCTGCCACTTGCCTTGATTGGTGTTTTGGTGTTCAACCATGTTCGCATTGTGTTCGTGAATTTTCATACCTACACCAATCTGTTGTTCTCAATTCGTCGACTCTACGCGAAGCTTAACAATCATATATTCAAGGCTCATCTTCTTTTTCTTCAGCCTGAGGTAGTTCTTGAAATTTGTCCAACCAGGAGGAAGCTTTTCAATGATGCAGCAACCCTGAAAGGTTTCACACAACTGTATTCCCTCAGCATGTATGTCGTTAAGGAGTCTTTGCAACTCATCGACTTGATCCATCAGTGGCCTTGAATATACCATCTGATATTGCATGAATTTCACCACAGTGAATTTCTGAGTACCTGAATCTTCAATGCGATACTTCTTGTCTATTGAATCCCACATATCCTTAGACGTTTCAGCATTTTCGTACACCCCAAACAGAGAGTCCGAAAGGCTATTCAGGCCCTTGCACAGGAAGTCAGCATGTTCCCAAGCGTGGACACTCGCAAATGCACGTGGATCAGTGTTGTCCTCTGGCATAACAAGTTTCACTTCATTAGTGTACTTCTGCAGATTCATCGTTGTCAGGTAGAATAACATCTTCTTTTTCCACATCTTAAACGCTGTCCCATCAAACTTGCTTGGAGGAGCAACATGATTCCCAGATGGAACTTTCACTGTTTTGATCAGACTCGTAGTCGTTTGATCCACTTTGTCACTGGTTTTCTCCATTGTTCTAGAGTTGTTGTCAACGTCGATTGTCATTCTGTGAAGACAAAAGAAAACACAACTTTTAATTAGTATCGATATATAAAGTTAAGAATCGCAATTCAAATACTGATATCGAACTAAATCGCATTGGTGTCGATCGATACTCCTTGGTATCGATAGATACACACACAATGTATATCGATACACCCATATGGTGTCGATCGATTCACTCGGTGTCGATCGATACACCCTTGGTGTTGATCAATGCACGTGAGTTTCGCATAGGATCGATCGACACACCGCAGTGTCGATCGATGCTCAACATATGTCGATCGATGCACATATAGTGTCGATCGATGCACCCTAGGTTTCGATCGATGCAAGTGAATTTTGCACATGATCGATCGATGCACCACAGTGTCGATCGATACATGTTAATTTTACACAGTATCGATTGACATAGACCCAACTTGGTCGATGCACAATATCGATCGATACACCTCAGTGTCGACCGATGCCATTCGATACAAAGTATCGATCGATGCACCTTAGTGTCGTCCGATACAACTGTTTGCACATTATCGATCGATGCACCTCAGTGTCGACCGATACAAATTTTGTCTAGTATCGATCGATACCATGGGGTGTCGATCGATACTCACAAGGCTTCGATCGCAATCGAACCTATCAAGAACCATAGGTTGTGTTCGTTGATTATACCGTTCAATAATCGCAATTAAATACGGTTATAGAAGATGTTTAAAGCAGTACTGCTTCTACTACACGTTTCAAGTTGCTAAATAGCTTTTTGATAACGTTTGAGTCTGCTTCTACTACACGTTTCAAGTTGCTAAATAGCTTTTTGATAACGTTTGAGTATCACTAGCAGATGAACATCTTCTTAAAAAAAATAGATAGAAATTGCCTCTACTACACGTTTCAAGTTGCTAAAAAGCTTTTTGATAACTTTTGAGTATCATCGGCAGTAGAAGAATCGTTTTAAAAAACCGTTTGAAAACTTTTATTTACTCGTGATTAAAGATCCGATTGAAGTAATAAAACAAAATCGGATTTTCTTTGAGTTAAGATTGTAGGACCAGAAATTCGCACAATAGACAGGAGGAGATTTAATCACGATTATATAAATAAACAGTAAAGAACAAACGATTCATAAAACGATAAAAGCATAAATGAATCTAAGAAGGCGAGATGAATCTCTTTCCTTAACTCAAAGAATCTTCCGTAGTGCGACGGATTATAATAGATCTATGAGTCCCAGGATACAACCAAAGGAATCTGTATCATCTACACTTGATATCAGATCTGTCGAACATTATAACTACGATACTCTCGAATATAAACTTACTCTAAGCAGTAGGGAATTGAGAGAACTTTTGCTAGAACTTTTAGGATGTGTTTTTTATGTATCAGAGGATGATTTTTAAGGTGAAAATCGGCCAGTATATATAGGAGAGAGGCTATGGTTTTTCCGAGACAGATATGGAATATTCCTCGGCTGTGATTTTTTAATTCGGCCCGTCGAGTATCGATCGATACCAAGGGGTATCGATCGATACTTCAAAAAGTCCACGAGCCCAACAAGACCCAAGATGCGAACAACGCGCATGTGGTTTTTTCTTCTCTCTTGTTGTTAATCATTTAAATCAATGACACAACTATTCCAAAATTTATACATGAGAAAATATTTCTCGGCTAATGAAAATGTTTCATTCGAATGAATTTAACTCATTTTTTTCACATTCACACAATTTTATCAAACCCTCAAACTTTGATAAAAAATTAGTTCCAACAGATTTTTCCAATAAGTGGTATCTCTATTATGCTGGCTATTTACGACTTTCCAAGCATATTTGTGGCAGACTTTACAAGCCAAATGTAGCGTTTCACGAGTGAAAACTAGTCGTCACATGCCAACTTGTGGCGAAACAAGATTTGAACTTGTAGAAATTAAGAAATTAATGAGTTAGAAGTAGTGGACTTAATTACGTCCTCAAATATGCTATAAATTAATTCACACTTATCTCAGCCATCATCTTTTAACTTATTTACGTTTGTCGTGAAGTAGACATCCTTTTTTCTTTTATTGACGGCATTTCCCACTCATACATCACACACAATTTTTGATAATAATACGGTAATGATATTAGTAAAACTTATTAGGCAATTAACCCCGCTCAAATAGTTCTTTTCATACAAGTTAATTGATATGATAATTGAAAGAAAAAAAACCATTTTTTCTCTCGACAAAGAGTTCGCCCTAGCCGCTCAGTAAATCTATGTTATGGTTCCACTACCTATCATTGTAACCGTATCTTCTCTTAGTTGTGCAATGTTAGGATAAGTGGTCGTTTATTCTAAAACAACTCATGTCATCATTTAATTCTCCTGTCCTTAGAAAAATTATTTATCCCCAACAGAAATCATGTGATGTTTTACATGTTTTTAGAAAAAAGATATCTACTATTTTGGATTGTTATGTTGTGATCATTTTTGGTGTTGCATTCGGCTACATATAACATTATCGTGTAGTTATGTGTACATTAATTATATAGTCGTGCAATTTTTGATAGATTAATTATACGGTACCAGAGTTTTTTCTCTGGTACACTGTTTCGTCTATTCATAAGATACTTATGATGTTAATCAAATAATTCATTGTTAATTGATACATATATATATATATATATATATATATATATATATATATATATATCATATAGATTATATAGTTCATGTAGTTAACGATGCATTAATTTAGTTTACGTGTGTGGCCATGTGGTGACATATAATTTGTGTAGTTGGCAATCATTTTATAAAAAAAAATTGTTTTTGACTTTTGTATATCTATGTTTTTAACTGATTTTATCAATATTTGCTTCATAGACATGATTAAAGTTGGATATACCAAAACTAAGTGGAGAGATAAGTTTCTTGAACGGTTTACTAGGGAAGAGTAAGAACAGTTTAAGTTGTAGCTCTCGCGACGATCCAGACCCGAGAACTTAGCATTTAGTAGAAGTTGATTATCCTTGACTATAATAAGTCTATAACATGGACACACTTCGACACAGAAGTATGAAATCTCTCGTTTTTTTTGTTCTTTCCACACAAAAAAAAGACAATGACATGAAAGATGAGCTTGCCATTACGGGAAGATGAACGAATCCTGACTTTTGTATATCATCCGTTCAACTATTATCTTTATAATTTTCAGTCTTCTAGAGCTAATATATAAACAAGAACCTTTTTATGTTTATTTTAATTTTTTCAATTTGTATATATATAGGTTTTCTTCTGTGACTCAAAACTCGAAAACTAAAAAAAAATTAAACTTATAGCATAAACTAGAAAAACTATACGTGGAAAGACTCTTCTTCCGTAGTGGCCATATCTTTTAGAATGAAAAGCAAAAACAGTCTAAAAATATTTTTAAAGAGAAACGTCAAACATTATTACTTTAAAAAAGTCGCCACAATCATCACAAAATAGTGGGAGAAATTCACGAGAATACTGACTGATTACCAAATAAATAATCTATAAAATGAAAATAAAATTGAAAATCACGAGGCGATCGTTTTTCCATCTCTCTTTCTATGAAATAGATTTGGACTTCCCATGAAGGCAAGCCAAAAGTGCCAAACAAGTGGACCTCCAAATTTTGAGGAACAGTTTGTTCAAAACATAAGAAGTTTGGTCTCATCATCTCTCTACGTTACAACTCAAAATAACTAGCTATAGCGAAGATTCATGAACTAGCGATATCTTTGGCTCTTACGATGTTTTGTCTTTAATTTATATCTTTTATCTTTAGCTATATATATTCATGGCTCAAAGTCAGATTTGTTACGCTGATTGTTTAATTATAAGCTCAGAGTCAGATTCCGAACGATGAATTTTTTTTTTTCAAACGTATAAAAAGATTCAAAGTTTGGATTTATATAATTTTATTTAATTATTCGTTCGATAAAAGTTTGGACTAATCTATATGTTGGTAGACAACTTCTTTCTACAATCTCTATAATATTATTTAAGAAGACATTTTTAAAAATAAATTTTATTTTTTAAAAGTTATTACATAAAATGTCATTACAAATAACAAATAATAATTAAAATAGAAAATGATAGAATAAGTTTTTTAAATTATTGATTAAAATATGGAAAATATATATTTTGCATTAAAGAAGTTATTTATTATTTAATTTCTTAATTAATTTTAATACTATATATTTTAAAATAATAATAAATTCATATATATTCAAAGAAACAAATCTTTTCAAAATCTTATTATATTTTCACTGTAATTTATTATATTTTATTTGAATATATATCAAAACAAAAATCGACAAATATTTTACTAATTTTTATAAAAAGTTAGACACAAAAAAATATTTTTTAAGAGTTCGTAAACTAACCACAAAAAACTATAGTTATTTAATTGTGCATATTAGAGTTATGTTTTCAAGATTATAAGTTTTTACAGATTAGCCCAAATAATATATTAGTTCACTGCAAAACGGATTAAATAGACAAATTATTATAAATTGACATCTTTATCTATAATTATTAGTTACCCATATTGTAAAATTCAGATAAAATCAATTTTTTTAAATTTCAAAATAATTTCTTTTTAAAAAATTACTACACGCTATAATTAGCACAGATTAAATCTTAGTATGTATTTAAAGAAACGATATCTACAAAAATCAAATTTTAGAACTCGCCTTTGTAATAAACTTTGCGTTTGTGGTTTTATTTGAACAAATAATAAAAATTTGGGTATGCATTTTTTTTTTAATTGGTTGCCACTCCCATTTGCGATTTGCGTATATTATACGTCTTTGCCTTTTTATTTACGTTTAGCCTTCGCGTTCGAATTTGTGCTCGTATTCGCGTTTGTGTTTGCATAAAGCTCTTGTTTACTTTTTTTGTTAACGTTCATATTTGCATTTAAGTATTTAACTATATGTGCATCTATTGTTTTGTTCGCGTTTGTGTGTTTTGTTCTGTCTGTGTTTGCCTTTATGTTTATATTTGTATCTATAGGATTCGTAAACCTTTTTTTTTTAAAGGATTTTTAAACCTCTTCACATCTAGCGTTTGAATTTATCTTTACAAATAGAATTCGTGTGTTGTATTTACTTTTGAGTTTGCATTAGTGTGTGCATTCGCAAAACATAATATAATAATAAATGCATATTAAATATTTTTTACCAAATATATACAATTTTTGGATACGATTATATTGTACCCAAACTCTCAATACCGTAAAATTTTCTGAGTACAATTTTGATTCTTCTATGTAAAGCATTTACATTTTAACTCAATACCGTAAGTCATATCGACATTTTGATTTAGTCGAATTAGATCGTACGAATCGATCATGACTAAACACTCCTCACACCGAATCAATAATTCTATAAACATTGAAGAGTCATCTTACTGTTGGTCGGTCACACACTGACTAGGACATATCAACGAGTCACACGTCCAAACACTGTATTGGAAGAATGAAATTGTCTGTGAAACTTGGTTTTTTTCTATAATTGAAAGGTGAATAACGATTCCACCTACAATAATGTCTGAAACAAAAACATTTTGCTCCACTGCTTTTGGTTTTCTTTATTCTTGGACGAGAAACCAGAAATGTCGATTTACGAAAAAAGTAGGTTTCAGTGGCTACAGTATAAGTACAGGGAACAGTCGTATGTAGAAGGTCCATAACTCATTAGAAAATTTGACTTAAGAAACGAATAATTGAAAAAAATACTCAATAGTGGCATTGATGATGATTATTATACTACAAGTGCATTTAGCATAATCTTCATGTATTGCCCATAGTAAAAACAATTTATTTCGAGTCTGATAATTTATTTTGGTTGGGCCAGGATATTTTGAGCCCAACAGGCTTATAGTAACTTCTCGTCCCAAAAGGCTTACCGTAACATTTTTGTTTTTGAGTCTTTGATCATTTTATTCTGTTGGGCTACGAAATTTTGAGCCCAAAAGGCTAAATCTAAAAAAAGAATAGAACCAGACGTCAAAGCATCGTCGCAGGGATTCGAACCATAGTCCTTCAGTCTGATAATTAATCTCCTTACCACTATGATTAAATCTGATGTGAAGATATTCTTGAAAATCAAATGCGGAACGGATCAAATACTGGAAAAGAAATGCATAATTTTTGTTTCCCATTCATTCATCTTTTAACAGAGATGATCTCAAATCCCTAGAAAATCGAAAGATTTTTACAAAACCAGAAATGAAACCATCGAAATCAGCCGCCGAATCCGTAAAGAGTACGACCCTGTCTCTTGAGAGCGTAAACGACGTCCATGGCCGTCACAGTTTTCCGGCGAGCGTGCTCTGTGTAAGTAACGGCGTCACGGATGACGTTCTCGAGGAAGATCTTGAGAACGCCGCGAGTCTCCTCGTAGATCAAACCACTGATACGCTTAACTCCTCCTCTTCTCGCAAGGCGACGAATCGCAGGTTTCGTAATCCCTTGGATGTTGTCTCGGAGAACTTTCCGATGCCTCTTAGCTCCTCCCTTTCCCAATCCTTTTCCTCCCTTTCCTCTGCCTGACATTTTTTCTCGGGAAAATAAAATTTCAAACTTCGATTTAGAGAAATGATTTATTTGATTTGCGATGGTGATGACTGGTTGAGAGGTTTATATATAAGGAGACGAGACGAGAATGCAAAAAAAAACTTGGGAGATTTTGAATCGTCAGATCGTTCGTAATCGACGTTCGTTATTGCCGATCCGCGTGATCATAATCTAATGGCTTTGTGAACCGTTGGATCTGTTGCTATCCGTGTCGTATGCCTAGTGAGCCGTAGATCTGGTGATTAGGCAATTTGCTAGACGAGCGGGAACATTATAACGCTTAAGCGCCTTGTGGCAAATTTTTAATTTTTGTTACTTTGTGATTAAGGAGATAAGTAGTTTTCTTCTTCATTGAAATTGGTTATTTGCGTAAATCTCTGTTTTTTTTGTGACTTGACTGTGATACCGTGTAGGATGACAAAGCTTTTTGGGTCAACTCACTAATCAATAAATATTTTTTCACCCTTATGATATACATCTAGAGATCCTTATGTCCAGACCAATGCGAATATGCGATCACACATTGAATCTCATAAGGAATGGAATAGAAGTAACTATCAAAAATCACCCAAATCAACAACTATTGACTATGAAATCACTGTCACAAATTAGTATAAATGAGATTAAGTTACTACTGGCCAGAGCAAATGTTTCTGATTTCAAAAGAAACACCACTAAATAACTTTTTGACCCTTATGATATAAATCTATAGATCCTTATGTATAGAGCAATGCGATTTCTGCACAGTTTTTTTTTTTTTTTTTTAATAACTGTTAAATTATATTTTAAAAAAATAAAAGTTTTTTGATTTTAACTTTCAAAAGATTTATGCACAGTTTTTGCTTTATATTTGTCTAAGTTGGGCATTCGAGATCTTCATGCTTCAATTTGAGGGGTATTAGGAGCTACGATATTATCATGTATAGAAATATTTATTTATTTATGTATTCATGTATATTCTAAGTTTAATGTAGGTTTATTATATATAAGAGAGATAGACAATTATAAACATTTGATAGATAATAATATAATTCTTTTCCATATCTTATAGAACCAACCGACAATGATATACCTGAAAGGCAATTGAGGAAGTGAGGCGGCGACGATGATTATTTTACCAGCGGGGATAGCGGCGAGGGATAGATTCCAGCGAGGTCTTCACCGAAATCCCCGCGAGAACCAACCCAAGTTCTGGCGATAACCAACCGACAATGATATACCTGAAAGGCAACTGAGGGAGTGAGACAGCGGCGATAATTATTTTACTGACGGGGGTTAACGAACAAGAAGTCAAGAACGATCGGGAATAGTTTATCATTTCTGAATGGTTTTACATAGATTACCCACTTATTCTATTTATACGTTTTCATAAGTGTATAAATGATAATTTTTTTTGTTGTCAACGTATTAATAAATTACTTCATAAATTGAAAGTATTCTTATTTATGTTATAAAGTAAGGATCGACAAAATTATCGAACTAAGCCAAAATTCCGAACCCGAATAGAATTTCTCAAACCGAATTATAAAATAACTCGAATGGAATATAAATATATATACCAAATTACCCGATTCCGAAACGAACCGAAATATAATTATATAAAACCGAATGAAATTAACCGAACTAACCAATTTTTTAAAAAACAATAAATAATTTTAATTAAATATATAAATATATAAATATACTAAAAATCTACCAGATGAAAGAGAATATATAAAATATGTTTTTTATGTAATTCAAATTAAAACCTATAGTTTAATATAAGGTTTGTGCAAAAAATCCGTCAACTAAATTATTTTTGCAAGATAAACTGACTTCAAAAAAATGCAAGTCAATCCTATGAAAGTTTTCAACTTATAAATGGGTAAATACCTTTTTTCCTCTAAATATGAAATAATCTCTATATTATAAGTGTAGTTATTGTACTTTTTCCTTAATTTACCCTTATTATACTACGTTGAAAATAAATTCGTTAGTTTTATAACGAATACCGATTTCGAGTGTTTCAATAGACTCAGAGGTAATAGAAAATAATAAATGATAAAACAGTGGATATAATGTTAAACGCATTAATTTCACCAGTCATGAACAAAACTCTCTTTTTAAATCACAAACAATATTACGAGTAGCTTCTCTATCTGAGATCTCAAACTTAAGATGATGCTCACTTCTTCTTCTCAGTTGCACCACCACCACCAGACCTACGTGAACCCAAGCAAAACCACAAAATCAGTAATTACAACAAAACAATTGTTTTTGAATTAAGAAGCACAAAAACACAACAATAAGCTTGTTTTTGTTTGTTTGTTTATGCTTAGCTGAGATGAGTGTTTGGAATGAAATTTTAACTTGAGGATACCTTTCCTCTTTACTTAACTCTACATAAGCATCTAGGCTATACAATAAGTTAGGCTCTCTAATTCCTCAGCAAGAGACACCAAGAAGAGCAAATGCACAATAGTAAAATTTCGGTAGTCGAGAACTTGGGGGTGTACAAAGCAAATCTGAAAATGAGAGCAACAAACAAAATTAGGGATTTAGGGTTTACCTCATCTTGCGGAGAACACTAGACATCTCCTCTCTCTTCCTCTTGGCTCTCTTGTGGGTACCCAACTTTCGCTTAGCTACCTTAAGGGCACGTTTGTCTTTACCAACCTTTAGAAGCTCGGTGATTCTCTTCTCGTAGGGAGCAAAACCGGCGACTTCCCTTATCAAGGATCTGATAAAGAGTGTCCTCTTGCTCGTTTTCTGAGAACATTAGAAAGATCACCAGAATCAGATTCACAGTAAATAAAGCAACAAGTATGCCAAGAATCACAATGAAAATTGCTGCAACACTATTGCAAGATAATGCCACCAAATCTCCATCCTTAACAAAGCCCTCACCAAATCATCAACCCAGCACCACATAATCAGTAAAATAAAGGACAATTCTGCATCGATATTGCTAGATAAAATGGTTTTGCACAAGCAAGCTCGACATTTTTCGACAGTTTAGTGAGCTTAAGACATTCACAAGATGACGATCACGGCAATGCAACATAAGTCAGGTCTAACAATATCAAATCTCCATACTTTATGAGCCCTCAGATCATGAATCCAGTACACGAATCAGAAACCAGGTTCCAGGTACTATCTCACATTCTAGAAAACTAATCCAAACTATATAAGCTCAATAAACGGAGGCAAAACAGAAACATACTCCTTTGCGAGAACGAGGACGAGGAGCCAATTCGCGTCTGGTGACAACATGTCCCTTGTTCAACCCAACGAACAAACCGGTCTTAACTTGCGGAGTTGTCATCTTCTGTAAACCAAAAACAGACAAACAAAAAGATTTTTTTATTACTTACAAAATCAATGAAGGAAAACCCATTTCTGCAACCAACACAAGAAGACGAAGACGATTTCGGAGAAAAGAGATCAAGAGAATTGAATCAGAAGTGATACCTAGTCTCAGGATCGAGCTCCTCCGGGGTTCAGACGAAAGAAAGACGGTAACTGATAACTGCGTTGTTTATATACATAAAACTAAAGAAAAACCCTAACCCTTTTCCCAAACAATTTGGGCCCATGTTGGGCCTTAGCCTTCGGGTTTAGTTTTGGACTTAAACTGTATAGCTAATTAGATCGACCCATTTTAAGTAAGCAAGGCCAATTGCTTTCTATTTTTAAGTGCAAGTGTGCAACACACCCAAATTAAACCATAAAAAAATCCTTAAAATCAAAATGATTTCAAGTACTATCACTATTTTTTAAAATTAGTATAAAATGAAACTAACCCTAAATTCTAAATCCTAAAAACAAAACTCCGAAAATGATTAAAGAAAAAATGGTTTTTATTTTTATATAGAACTGGAAATGACAACATGATTCCACGATCAAATATGAGATAAAACTAGATGTTTTTTTTATAACCAAGATGAAATGTTGAGATGTTTTTCTGAGCCTCCTTTCCTTTTGTATTAGTTGCTTTTATTTTTTATTTTCTGAGGTTATTTGATTCTTTTTTCGTTGTTATTTTGGTTTTTGAATATTTTGAATGGAAGTTGAAAAAAAAAACTTCTAAAATTTAAATTTTCAATGGTAATTTACTTAAGATTGATAAAATCTAATCTTCTGATAAGAAATTAATCTATCTTGAAAAAAAAAATATTTCTCCTTCAATAAGAGATTTGGTACTAAAAATTATAGCTGCTTTGCTAAGTGATTAATTATTTTAACCAAAGCATCGACCGAGTGAGAAAAAAAAAAAAAAAAAGAGGGCAAAAACGTCTTTTCATAAAGGAATTGAACCGGAAAATGAGGTGAGCCGAATTCGAAGCCTTTGACCCGTTTTTATATTTTCGTTTTTTGATGTTCCCTCATTTTACCTTTTTCTGATCAGATTGTTTTGTCCGAGATTCCTCCTGCCGCGAGAAAGGCTTTCATCTAACTTTTTTCTCCCGTTTCCGGTGATATTTTAGAGCGTAATTTCGGTTTTGATTGACAATTCACGAAGTGTCACTTTGATTTTCTCTTGTTTGAATTTGTTTTCTGGATCTGGGTTTCGTCCGTATGTTCTTAGATATTCCATCTGGATAGGTTTTAAATATCGCTTGCTTGGTTTTTCAAAGATCGATATTTTCTTAAATGTTAGCATTAATATTTAATTATAAATTTGAAGTCTGTTAAGAAACTTCTGTTTTTGTTGCTTTATTGGTAGAACTCTATTAGGGGTTCTTAAAAAAAAGAAATTAATAATTTTGTTTTATTTTAAATAAAGTTTATTTTTTAATTAAACATAGTTAACATAAAAACATAACATTTTAAACATAGATTTTGAAAAAAAAATGAAAAAGAGCATTCAATTTGGGTTTTTTTATGATCTTGTATATGAATCGCTTCATGTTCACCCACCGAACGATTCCAATTCATTAATATGTAAAAAAAGTTTAATATGTAAAGATTCCAATTCATTATGTAAATATTTCAATTCATCAATATGTAAAAAAAAGTTTAAAATTTTGCTTTCACCAACCAAACAAATTTGTATCCATCCTTATTTTGTTTACTTTTGCCTTCATCAAACAAACAAACATGTGGCTTACTTTTGCCTTCACCAACCAAACAAACATGTGGCTTAATTTTGCCTTCACCAACCAAACAAACATGTGGCTTAATTTTGCTTTCGTACTTTAACTTGTTTTATATATGTATATACATTTCATAATTACCTATAGTCTAATACATTTAATAATTACCTATAGTCTAATACAAAATCTAAAACAAAGTCTAAAACAAAGTCTAATACAAAGTCTAAAAATCTAATTAGCTATATCGCATATCCATCTTCAGTTGAAAAGTCTAGGGTTTAGCCAGTCCCTGCAATTACAGTGAATATAGGTGAGAAGATATTACCATAGTCTAATTAGCTTACCAAAAGAGAATGTACCAAAATAGCATTGACAGTCTGTCAATATTCTCTCTTGAGCTTATATATAGCAATGACAATATACTAAATTGACTAACTTCTAAATCTCATATCCATGCTACAGTAAGCTTTCCAAAACGTTATCCTGATTAGACATACCAACCTGCATCACATGGCTTCGATCTTTACCCTTTGATAAGGCTTCAAGCTTTTTGTTGTTCAGCTACAAAACAGTATACATGTACAACATAAGATAGTTAAACCTAGTGATTCAATAAACTGATGTGATTGATAGTAGAGGATAAGAGATTCACCCAGAGAATTGGTGCCTGAGGGAATGATTGGGTAAGAGTAAATAGCAGTTTTATACCGGAAAAAGAATAAAGACAGAGCAAAGTCAATCACAAACTGATCATTTTCCACCAGATTCTAAAACAAGTTTCTTTTCCAACTAAGAAGTACATATATGAAAGCAACATCGTCAAGGAGCACGTTATAACCTCAAACTAAATCGAAACACAAAGTTACAAAGTAAAAGGAAACACAACTTCGAAAATGTAAACAAAGGAGATGAGATTAAGCTAAATATCCAACATATCCGTAATCAGCTTCTTCTTGAGAGCTTCTTCAATCTCTGAAAGAGGTTCTTTTTTGCCAATTAGACTGTCAAGTAGAGATATTTTAGAGAGTTTTTCTTTCATGGCCAAATCCTTCTCCTTGATAGACCACATGGTCTGAAAATCCGAAAGTTTTTCACTCGTCGGAGTGCTAGGCTTCTTACCTCTGGCTTTTGATGCCTTCACACCAGGAGGCCGAGTCTTCACATCGGAGTGATCATTAGGCCTGGGCATAATAACCGAACCGAATGAAACCGAACCGAACCGAACCGAAATTAATGGTTTGGTTAGGTTATGGTTACTTCATAATAACCGAATGGTTTTTATTTTTGATATCCATTGGTTATGATAACCGAATGGTTATTAACCGATAACCAATGGGTATCCATGGATATCAAAAAAAAAAAAATTATGTTTATTTCCCCTAATTAACCAAAATAACCGAAATATAACCGAAATAACCGAACCGAAATAACCGAAACTAACCGAAATAACCGAAACTAACCGAAATATTTCCGAAATTTAACCGAAATAACCGAAATATTTTGAAATTTAACCGAAAATAACCGAAAATATTTGAAATTTAACCGAAAATAACCGAAAATAACCGAAAATAACCGAAACCATTCGGTTAACCGAAAATAACCGAAATATTTCGGTTACCAAACGGTTATTAATTTTGATAACCATACCGAACCGAACCGAATGGTAACCGAACCGAAACCGAACCGAAAACTGTTACTAACCGAATGGATAGTAAAAGACATAACCGAACGTAACCGAAAACCGAAATAACCGAACCGAACCGAACCGAATAACCATTTGCCCACCCCTAGTGATCATCATCGAGATTCTCTCTTTCATCAGCGTGAGTGTTTGATGATTGTGAACCATCATCACACCTTCTCCTTTTGCAGATTCCATCAGTTTTTGTTAAAGAAAGGTTGCACCATTTCTGGTCATTCCGGAGCTCCTTCCAGGCGTGTTCGAGGGTGAACTTCTTCTTGTGATCGTTGTAGAAGATCTCGTGAGCCCGTTTCAGAACATCGTTCTCATTCTCACCACTGCTTCTCTCTCTTCCTGTCGCCTCATACGCACCGCAAAACTTGCATACAACATCATTTATCTTTTGCCACCTTTGCTTACATTGTCCCGCCTCTCTGATTTCATGGCCTGCGGCCTTAGGACTTGCTGCAAAGTAAGCTGCGATGCGCTCCCAAAATGCACCAGATTTTTGTTCATTTGCCACCACCGGGTCCTTGTTCATGTTTAACCACGAGCTGATGAGCAAGATGTCATCGGTTGGTGTCCATTTCCGTCGTTCTCTGCGCTCAGCAGAAGTGTCCAAAGGTAGAGTCCTGTTGACTGCTAAACAGAGGAACTTGGGATGAACAAAGTTCCACGCAAGTAAAGGGAATACTATCTTGTTGACTGTTCAACAGGTCAACAAAGTTTGATGGCTGACTAAATGGATTCGGAGAAGCCATTTCAGAGAAGGTCAAAGAAGAGAGAAAGACAAGACGAAGTGTGTTTGAAAGATGAGAACCAAGTGAAGAAAGAATGTGTTTAGAAGATAGTGGAAGAAAGTAAAGAGGCTACGGGTTTAATAGAAGAGAAACAAACATGATAGACAAGTGAAGAAGGAATGTGGTTTTAGAAGGGAGTGGAAGAGAGTGAAGAAGCTACATGTTTAATAGAAGATAAACAAAGTCAAAAGAAAGCATTGAACACAACAATAACGAGTAGACATATATCTACCAGCCTAAACCATTCATCACAACCATTTAACACACCTAACACAACCATAATGTAACACTAACATGCATTTATTACCAATTATTAACACTAACAACCTAACTCTAACACAAACAAAGCAAAAGAAGAACACATCACCAACAAAAACTTAAACCGTGACAAGTCAGGTCCTTTTAAGCTACATAGTCAGTAACTGGAAACTGAGGCAGTTGTGTCTCCAGAGTAAGAGAGGAATCCCCAGAGAGAGAGAAACAAAGAGATACCTTTCTCCGCCTGAAACTTCTCCCGGAAGCAAAGGACGGCCAAGACACATATTATGGCCGTGAACACAACCACCACATAGTAATACGAAGACCCTCCAAGCTTAAAATCTCTTGCTTTTTTTGCTATCACCTGCAAATTAACAAAATTTTAAGGTGAACCAGAATCAGAGTTGATTTGATCGATTATATCTGACATCTATGAACCAAAATCAGAGTTGATTTGAAGAAAATCCTAAATTTGAAGAAAACCCTAAATTTCGAAATCAGAAACTCGAAATATATTGAAGCTGTCCTGTCACTGTTTTTGTTCTTCAATATTTTCATATTCTGGCCTAAGACATTTTGAAGAACTTACAGTATCTGTTTGTAGTATGGTTAAAAATGCTGTCGTGTTCTTTTATTTTCTTACTTTCCTTCTTTTGTTGGATAACACAACTGTGTGACTGAATAAGAAGATCTCGTTTTCCGAATTTTTAGTGTGTTGGATAGTACTAATCTCTATAATATTATTTATGTTTATATTTTTGAAAATGAACTTTATGTTTGTAAGTTATTAAATGATATGTCATTACAAATAACAAATAATAATTGAAATAGAAAATGATATAATTGTCTTTTACAATTAGTGATAAAAATATTAAAAATATTTATTTTGCATTAAAAATATTATCTACTATATATTTTAAAATAATAATCAATCCATATATATTAAAAGAAAAAAAAATTTATTCAAAATCTTGATATATTTTTCACTATAGTTTATTATATTTTATTTGAATTTATATCAAAATAAACGTTGAAAAATATTTTACTAATTTTATAAAAAGTTAGACACAAGATTTTTTTTTTTTAAGAGTTCATGAACTAAACACAAAACTAAAGTCATTAAACGGTGCATAATAATTATTAGAGTTATGTTTTTAAGATTCTATGTTTTACGGATTAGCCAGAATAATATTTTAGTCCGTTGCAAAACGGATTAAATAGAAAAATACCTAAAAACTCTGAATTCACAATTTTCAGCCAAAAAAACTCTAACTACGCGATAAACAAAATAAATCTTCAACTTTCGTTGACTAATTTAAACCCCAATTTTGATTGACCATGCCATTTTAGACCCAACGTTAGTTAACTATAACGGTTGACTAACGATAAAACTAAAAATCTTGATGAAGGCTGGGGAAAATGTCTAAAAAACCTTGAACTCACAACTTTCAGCCAAAATAAGCACCAACTACTCGATGGACAAAATAAACCTTCAACTTTCGTTGACTAATCCGTTTAATCTCCAACTATTTTTCGACCAATATTTTGAAGTTTTTAATAAAAAATTTACCATAGTATAAAAAGAAAATCAATTTCTGAAAAAGATAACCCAAATATGATTTTTTATTCGTAATTGTTTTGAAAATAATTACTAAAATATGGAATATTTACTAACTACTTTATATAATTACTAAAATATGGAATATTTACTAACTACTTTATAATATAAACATTAAAATGTTAGATCACATAATGAATCTGCTGCTTATTGCTCACGGAAACATCGGACCTATGTTACTAAACTTTATAACTATTTACAAGAAAAATATGAATTTATTTTCACAAATTTATATTACCGATAAATATCATACTCATGTTATCTTTCGAAATCTTTGATTTTATATAGTCGAAAAATTGGGTGAAATATTATGGGGGATATATAATTTTCTATGTAGAAAACGAATCATGTAACTTTTCGAGCTTTAACGTATCATTTTAACTATGGAGTTTTGCATGTAAGGTCACTTATTTGAAATTTCTAAAAAAATTTAATATTTTTTGAACTTATTTAAGAAAGTAACATTTATTTCACTATTCATGACAATTTAACTCATATACAGTACGGCGTGTACGTATGTGGACGGTACATAGATATTTTCGTCATTTGCAAGCTAAAAGATAAAAGAAATTTGTAAACAAAATTTCAACTTTTTATTTATAAAAAAAATCCCTAATTTTTATTGATCAAACCATTTTAATCCTAATGTTACTCAACTATAGTTATATCGTTAGTTGACTAACGTTGGGTCTAAAATGACTTGATCAATAAAAATTGGGGATTAAACGGATTAATTAACGAAAATTGAAGATTTATTTTGTTCATCGCGTAGTTAATTTTTTTTGGGTGAAAATTGTGATTTCATGGTTTTTTAAAGTATTTTTCCCTATGATGATATGATATATTTTTTATAAAGGGGAAAAACGTCTTTTAAAAAGGAATTGAACCGGAAAATGAGGTGAGCCGAATTCGAAACCTTTGACCCGTTTTATAGGAACTTGCCATTCGTTGTTCCCTCATTTCACTTTTTTCTGATCAGATTGTTTCTCCGAGATTCTTCCTGCCGCGAGAAAGGCTTTCATCTAACTTTTTCTCCCGTAATTTCGGTATTTCTCTGCCTCGTTTTGATTGACAATTGTCACTTTGATTGTCTCTTGTTTGAATTTGTTATCTGGATCTGGGGTTTCGTCCTTATGTTTGTGCCCGAACCGAAATATCCCATTTTCTTGATATTCCATCTGGATTGGTTTAAACATCGCTTGCTTGCTTTTTCAAAGATCGGTATTTTCTTGAATGCAAGCAATTTTTTGGAGCCCAAGTGTAACGTTTTTGTTTTCCAAGTGTGGGGTTCTCTGGTTGATAATATTATAAAATCGAATTGATGACGTGATTCCGGATCTGGAATATTTGTCACATTCCTTTTAGTGTTTGATTATGTCTTTTCTAGGATATTATTTTTCTTGACCTCGTTGAAAATGAATTTGTCTTTTGTTTGTTTATTATAATGTTTATTCTTACTGGTTTTAGCATGTGTATATGAAAAAAGAACATTGATTTTGGCTTTACTGATCAAAGATTATTCTTTCTTTTTCAGAAAGTAGAAAATGGCTGATGGTGAGGACATTCAACCCCTTGTCTGCGACAATGGAACTGGAATGGTTAAGGTAATCCTATAATTGATAATCCATTTTTTAGTCTTTTGCCTGTTAAGTTTCTGCTTAACATTCTTAAACATATCACGAATCTAAACGTAGCTAAAAAATGAGTCTTTGTGGATCACTCTGTTTCCGATCGCTCAGACAAAAACCAGTTTCTTTTAAACTCATTAGATGGATGAGAGCATCGTTTAACCATAGATATTCAAATTTTGTTGATCCTATGAAGTTATGAACAATGTAGCTAATCCAATCTCTAAGGTGGTTTTATTGTTCTGTGTTGACTTAGGCTGGTTTTGCTGGGGATGATGCACCGAGGGCTGTGTTTCCAAGTATTGTGGGCCGTCCTCGTCACACTGGAGTGATGGTGGGAATGGGACAGAAGGATGCATACGTTGGCGATGAAGCTCAATCCAAGCGTGGTATTCTAACCCTCAAATACCCGATTGAGCACGGTATTGTCAACAATTGGGATGACATGGAAAAAATCTGGCATCATACTTTCTACAACGAGCTCCGAGTTGCTCCTGAGGAGCATCCGATTCTACTCACCGAAGCACCTCTCAACCCAAAGGCTAACCGTGAGAAGATGACTCAAATCATGTTTGAAACCTTTAATGCTCCGGCCATGTATGTAGCCATTCAAGCTGTCCTGTCACTTTACGCTAGTGGTCGTACTACTGGTGAGTCCAGAATCAGCAGATAGGCTATTCATTTTTTTTATTCCTGCAGATTCAAGACCATGTCTTAAAAATTATTGATTTATTATGTTGCAGGTATTGTGCTCGACTCTGGGGATGGTGTGAGCCACACGGTCCCTATCTATGAGGGTTACGCACTTCCCCATGCAATCCTACGTCTCGATCTTGCAGGGCGTGACCTCACAGATGCTCTGATGAAGATACTCACTGAGCGTGGTTACTCTTTCACCACAACAGCTGAGCGTGAAATTGTCAGAGACATAAAGGAGAAGCTCTGCTACATTGCTCTGGATTATGAGCAGGAGCTTGAGACGGCTAAAACCAGCTCTTCTGTGGAAAAGAACTATGAGTTACCTGATGGGCAAGTGATCACCATTGGATCTGAGCGGTTCCGTTGCCCAGAGGTTCTTTACCAGCCATCTATGATCGGTATGGAGAATGCCGGTATACATGAAACCACCTATAACTCCATAATGAAATGTGATGTTGACATCAGAAAGGACTTGTATGGTAACATTGTGCTTAGTGGTGGAACAACTATGTTCCCTGGAATTGCTGACAGAATGAGCAAAGAGATCACTGCTTTGGCACCGAGCAGCATGAAAATCAAAGTCGTTGCACCGCCTGAGAGGAAATACTCGGTCTGGATTGGAGGATCCATCTTGGCCTCTCTCAGTACCTTCCAGCAGGTAACTAACCCAATCAATTTCCTTTCCCTAAACCAAATAATTCTAGTCATTGATCGATCTTTCGTTCTTTATTGTTGTAGATGTGGATCGCAAAGGCGGAATATGATGAGTCAGGCCCGTCAATTGTTCACCGGAAATGCTTTTGAGTTTGAAGTTAAGTCTGCTTCCAGAGAAGCCCTGGGGGTTTTCCAATCTATCCTTACTGGGTTTTATCTTCGTTCTCTGCTACACTTTGTTTTTGTTCTTCAATATTTTCATATTCTGGCATTTTGAAGAACTTACAGTATCTGTTTGTAGTATGGTTAAAAATGCTGTCTTGTTCTTTTCTTTTCTTACTTTCCTTCTTTTGTTGGATAACAAACACAACCGTGTGAGTGAATAAGATCTAATTTTCCGAATTTTTAGGGTATATTGCTATACCATAGTTGATTTACCATAGTTGATTTTTAACATTTTTAGTTAAAGTTCAACTGTTGTAATTAAAATACATTATGGTCCCAATATTTGCATTAAAAAATAAACTCTTTTATAATAGAAAATTATATAACTCACATCATCATATTCAAGCTTATCATTTTATGAAAAAACCAAACAAACGAGACCTAAACTACTCGTCCCCTAAGTAATTTACATAGTATCACATCTCTAAAGCTCGAAGAACACACAACTGGCAGTTTATGTTCTTTGAATATAAAAAGGAAAGGCGTGTGAGCAAAAACTCTGTCCACATATGATATGATGGTATGATACATATTCCCTTTGATGGCGTCATGTGATCGTGATTTGAAGATCAGACCAATCAATCACCACGTGTCATAGCTGCTGCAAAACCTCAAACCCATGTCTGAAAAAGCTTCGAAACGAGATTCTCCTACCAGAACATTTACAGTGGAAGAGCTGGGCGTTGCCGGACAACATTCAACAAGCCCCTTGTAGTTGCCTGTTACCGGGAAACAGAGTCGATAAGATGCTTGAGTTTTTCGAACCAGATAGAAAAACTTAGAAATCTTTTGTTTAGATCACTACCTCGTAGAAGGAATTGAAATTTAGGCGTAAAAGAAAACGTCTCAAGAACGGGGCTCGCTGACTCCCGGCGAGCTTGCTGCTTCTCAGTATGGTGTACAGGGAATTCGACTTCTTGTTGAATTCCTTAAAAACGGCAACAAAAAAAACTAATGAAAAAGAGCATTGGGTGTTACAGTTTATTGGAATGCGAAAAGATAATGCACCTCGGCGATGTTTTCAAGTTCCGAAGTGTTTGGATTGCTTTCATGATTCTCAATATTCCAGCAGAACTGGAGACAGAGTTTCATGATGCTGTCAAGTATCCTCGAGACTGCACCAATGTCGAGGAAAGATTGAGAGATAAGAGCAGAGAGATACCTGCATTTGTATAGTACAGTTGGTAAGTAGTAGGGGTAGCAAAGAAACCAAACCAAAATTTATTTAAACCCGAACGGTAACAATAGCTTACTCTTGATGGAAGCCAACGAGTTCAGTGAAGTCTTGAGAATCGTGGATGTGAGCTTGCAACACCTTCCATTGAGATTCTATCACGTCAACCTTAAGACAAAGAGAGAATCAAACCTTAGACGTTTTTTTTCCAAACTGGCTTGAGACCACCAACTTTCAAACCCTTGTGAGACATCGTAAGTTTCTTTACCTGAATGTAAAACTGAAGATTCCTTATCAGAAACGCCATGTGCTCTCTGACTCGCCACATGGGTCGTATTCCTTGTCGTCTTTGCTGAGATATTGATCCGTTTGTACCATCTTTTCGATGTTGAGCAAAATCCATGTGATCTTGATGCATTACAGAAGCCCATGATTTTTCCAGTTCCATCTGAGTTCTCTTTAGCCTTATCAGGTACTGGAACACCTTGAGATACCTAAAACACAAGTCTATAGCTCTCAGACAAAGCATCAAGCATTTCAAGTTCCAGCAAACAGCCAACTAAACCTATGCAAGAACTTTGAAGTGCGAAAAATTAGAAGAAAAAGAGGATACAAACAATGCCCAAGGATTCTTACTTAGAAAGTACTTCTTGAGTGAAAAACAGTTGCATGGGCCAATCAACAGAATACTCAAGAGCAATAGCGTCCCAGCCATCCACAGAGGTGTCTGATGTAAGATTCGCCTTCCCAGTAAGAGATACTTTAGATCTCGCCAGGTCGGCTTGAGAAGATCTGACTGTGACTCCAAATGAAGGCATTCTGGCGAGAGTAGCAAGTTAAAACAGCCAAATTATGGAGCAGTTGGGAGAAGTAAATATTAATGCGTGCGTCCCACTTAGCTCAAAGGCTGAAAAAAAAAATCCATCTAATATAAGATCGTTAAATAAGAGCTTGATGTGTTACTGACCGTAGGGATACCCTAGAGAAATACTTATCTTCCTCACCAATGGTTTTTGTTGCAGCCTGTGTGTTCCCAAAAGAGAGAGCGTTTTAAAAACAATTTGACATGACCAGAACTTTTTATCATGAAAACTATTTTATGTTGTAACTACATACCAACTGAAATGGTACCATAAGATCAGCTTCTCCAGTTGACTGGCGAGGCGGCAAACGCATCAATTGGCGACTCTCCTCCAGAAAGCACTGAAATCAGAAAGTCTAGGAGATATGAGGTTACATGTCTACAGGTCTTTTGATGATGCTAATGCAAGAAACGAGGACATTAACAAACGGTAGGGACATAAATCACCCTTATTTTCCATTTAAGAGTGCCAACAGATATTTTATGCAGTTTACCTGAAAGAAATCTCCTTTTTCTAAGAGAAAATAATCTTTTAGAGCTTTAAGATGACCATTGAGATCAGCACGCACAACGACAAGCTGTAAAAAGGAAGGTAATGTCACAAAAAAATTATCCAAAAGATTAAAGAATCAAAAGTTGTCAAGTGAACCTGCCAAAGATGACTGGCCGCTATTGCTCGAACAGAATCAACAGTGCACTCAAATGATCTCTTGTGAAACTCAGATGATTCCTGCACATTGAGGTGTAAATTTAAGCATAAAATCTGAGCTCTAACGTGATCCTAGGAGAAAGGCAAATACTATTTCCATGCATGAACAGAAAGAAAGATCACGTTTTCCATGACTGAAACCGAAACCAACCGTGTTAACATGATTGATACACTTTTTACCAAAAATATTAAGTGCTATGTAAAAGTCTCCCAACCATTACCTTTAAATCTTTGAGCATAGCTTCGATCTTGTCTGCCTCAGATTGTGGAAGCAACTCTTTCCCTGTAAGATCTGCATCTAACTCAGTTTCCCTCTCAGGGAAATCACTATGCATAAATCCTCGAATTCTCTGGGAGCCACGCATTGTTTGCTGAAAACTCTTGTCCTTCTGGAACTGGAAAGCAGGACTGGGATTTCGCAAAACCCTAATGGCTTTCCCCGCAAAAAGAATTGACTCACCAAGACGCATAGGAATATAATCAGGTAACATATCCTGCAAGAAAAGCACAGAAACATCAAATATATAGTAATGGTACCTAAATCAAAATAGAAAGTGGCATGGAGAATACCAATGAAATGTGAAACCCGGAGTGCCAATCAGTTAAAGATGTCTCATGAACTGAGGTACGTGCCAACTTTTCAGATAGTTCTTCCTGAGATGAGTGATGATCTAAGACCCTATCTTCCTGCCTGCAAGCAAATCAGAAATTAGTTGTACATTCTTTGAAGAAGAACAAACAGAAACCAAGGTGTGCAACTACAAATGACGGAAAACCATAATATATCGGCTCAAGTGCACAGAAGCTACCTATCAGGTATAATAGAAGACCTCATGACGACCACTAATAAGGACATTAAATCTCAAAAAAAAAATGACAAGAAGGCGTAGATTTACATTTACCTCTTAATGAAAAACTCCCCATGAGGATCCTGGAGAATCCCATAGACCATCCAAGCCGCAAGTTGATTATACATGACCTGATGTCCATGCCAACGAAGCCTAGACACACATATGGGAGTATCGCATTAAAAAAAGTTTGACAAGTGGTGAGGCTGAACTAAAGATGATTTCAGTTTACTGTAGAAAGAAACATTGAGGAAGAAAGGCAGTGAATACCTTTGGAGACAAGCCCTCAGTTCAGGCACACCACAATGACACCTTTTATTCAATACATTCAGAAGCTGCCCTCCACGAATATCCTCACGCTCAATCTCGAGAACAACCTCGTACAGAGGCGGTAAAAGGACGAAAAACTAGACAGAAAAACGAAGTCAGATATAATGGCATTGGGTTTAAATAAACACAAACTCATATGGTATTTCATAGGCTCAATCATCAAGTGATAAAAGTGTTGATATTGGAGTTGGAATTGTACCTTATTGAGTCCCTGCGTAACGGTAGCCAGAATAGGCGTAGTCTCCGCCAAAAGCTTTTGCTCAATGTGAAGAACGGCAGACCTGTAGACCGAAAGAATCTCCCCAATTCCATTAGCAATGGCTCTGCGGTACACGCTAGGCTTCTTCTCGCCAGTCTGCTTGGACAATTCATCGGCCCGTTCCAACGGATGCACGCTGGTTACGGACCTTATCCAACTCAAATTACGGGACTTCTTCGCAAACCGGTCGAGCTCACGATAGTAGAACCCTAGCTTGATCAACCTCTCGATCAGGTCCCTGTAATAATCACGAGTCAATTGCAGATCATGAAGCATAGAGAGAGAGAGAGAGAGAGAGTACCTTTCGCTGGGTTCGATAAAGGAGATGTCGGGAGCGAGTTTGAAGGTACATTCATCAGAGAGAGGGGAATCGAGGCCTAAGGTTTTCCGTTGCTCCCGCTCGTCGACAATAAGATCTCCGGTGAAACCTAAGAGAGCTAGAAGGAGCTCGTGCAACATAGCGACTCGGAAAAGATTCACTTGGAATTTCTCCGGAGGGAAACAGAAAATCAAAATGCCGGTCACAGTCGCCGGACTGGTTTGGTTTGCTGGTGTGGTTCAGTGAGAAATGTTGAAATACAAAGGTGTTTGGTAATCGATAGTCAAGAGTCCAGACTTAACCGGTTCCACTCGGTAGACCCTTTTATCCAAAATTCTATTTTACATTCCAATCCGGTTTAACTGATTCGAATCAAACCGAAATCGTCCGGAAACTCGGGATTCGGAAACCAACCGAAGAAAAACTAAACTGATTTGGTTTATTTTATTTATGACAGTTGAAACCTATTATTTATACCAAATCAAATGCGCATTCAGGTTTCATTTGGTTTTTATATTTCATAAACCGAAAAAAATCAGAATCAAAACCGGATTTGATACAAATCAATGGTGACAACTGACAAGTGGGAGTAACTAATGTATGTTTCTCTACAGCTCCTTATTTGATTCCATAAGAGGATAAAATCGAAACTGTATATAGTGTAGTGTAGTCTGTAGGTAAATGATGAACTCAGTAACACTTGTTATCGATTCTGCGATTTTATTCATCTTTTTTTTTCTTTTTCTTTTACTTTTTGAACTCGAACATTATCATTAAAAGAAATATTAACGAGCTTATCCAGGTCTACAATCGGCTTTACCCACATGGAAGTACTATTATCCAAGATAGTATGGTACATAGAAAAAGAAATAACAATTTTCTTTTTTTGAAGTGTTTTCTTTTTTAAAAAATTGTAAATATCATTACTAATGAAATGTTTAGCTGTTACCAAATTGTTCAGCTTTAAAGATTTGGTCATATGGCAAAAAAAAAATATTGGTCTCATGGCAAAAAAAAAATATGGAATCAAAAATATTCGGTACTTTATCGAGACCATAGCTTTGCAGCAATTGGTATCAATAAGTAGCGATAAAAAGCTTAAAATCCCGAAAAAAATGAAACCATGATAAGGTCGAAAGGAGAATAACAAGAAAAAGGTCAGGGAAACACCCACTTTGCAGATCGGAACCTATTTCATTCGGCAGCCCGAAGGGAGAGCCTTTTCTCTAAAAAGTTAGCAGATTTTGAACAAAGACTGTGCTCAACATCTAAGATTCGACGCTCAACTAACAAAACTATATTTAACACAAAGACGGGACTACACTAACTAAAAGAGCCAAGAAGTGCTAGCTCACTCTACCAAGATCCTCCCGATGTCGGCTAGCACATAACCAAGCAACATCATAGCTCATTAGCCTTACTATCTCCTCCGAAAGCAAGATAAACGGGACACCGAAACCTTCGTCTTGTGATCAATGTCATTCTTGGGAAGCCCCAAAAACTTCAGAGAGCCTCTATAAAACCGTGAGCAAGTCTTTGGAGTCACTCTCAAACCTAACTTCTTCAATACGAACCTCTTTCAAATCTTTAATCTTCCACTTATCTATCTGAGTGTTCGAATCGACATACAACTGTCACATAAAACTTCAGAGAGCCCCAAAAAAGAGTTCTAATAACCCTTGCTCCCTACGCTTGGCCAAGTTTCTAGTTGAGCCAAACATAAATGTCCTTATTTTATTCGAAAAAGCCGTTTTTCTTGTTGGCCCTTCCAAACGATCTGACCGTTCAGAGAAACCCTTGATCCTACCGAACCTTTTCACTGCTTAATATATTAGATCAATTCACGCACAAAACAAGTAGTATATTTTAAGTTTTAGTAGTTCACCGTTATTAAATATTTACTTGATTTTTAAAAATTTGCACGTACGCTTAAACGCTTACAAATTTAAGCAAGATTAGGTCATTGTCCGATCGAGCGAAGGACTACCACTTCTCTTACATTGAACAGATCCTGTCAATATTTTAGTTTGATTTTCTTAAAGTCTAGTTGACATTACAAAGTCAAAGTATTAGTTTAATACAAAAACAAATTTTTATTAGTAGCAAATTCCCATATATAAACTATACAAAGCCATATCCTTCAACATAGATTAGTCTCTATAGAAATTCTATCACAATTGTTTTTTTTTCCCATAGAAACTATGGGATTAATGCCTCAATCGCTTTTCAGTCTCAAAAGTTTCTCTAACATAATCGTAATGTAAGTCAATCCATTTTGTATAACCTATAATTCTAGAAAGTTTTTCGTTAATTTTTTTTGAATATAAAGCGTTTTAAATCGAATGTCAGACAATTCTTTGTTTTTCATTATTGTAGGAGAAGATACATTTTGATCCAAAAAGCCTCTCAAAGGGCGTATGCAATAGGAGGCAGCCAAGAGAAGCTATCGTGGACAGCAGACCGTGAAACCGGATACTACAGACCTGAAACCATAGCAAAAGAGTTAGATCCATACGTTGTGACAACCTCTAAAAGTGAAGTTAAAACGAGGAGAGGAGAAGAGTTATTGTTGGAGGTGGGCCTAGCACCCCCAATTAGTTGGGCCCATCTTAGGAAAGGCTGTCCTTCGGTGCGGCAACCGGACTTAATATCACCGACTTTCAAGACCGCTCTTCAGCTCGGTAGCCGACCTGCAATACCATTCTTCAGCTCGGTAGCCGACCTGAAAGAAACACACCCCGGGCCCGCACTGACGCCCCGCCAGAGCAGGGAGTGTCAGAAGAATAGGTGCGTGGGAGTCGGTAAGGCAATACCCTACCCGCGTAGGGACGTGCCTTCCACCCAACGTCCCACCAACCCTGCAGAGCTGACAAGGGCAGGAGGGAGCAGGTGGAGCAGAGTTGGTAAAACAGTGCACTGCTCTGCAACACGCCACGCCGAGCTCATCATGACCTCTCCCCTCGAAAGCCGGGACACGCCTCCTAGGCCACCTTACCCGCAAAAGAGGCCGCAGGCGACACGTGGCCCGAGATCCCGGGGAGCAGGAAGCCGATCCCGATTATATATACCCCTCATATGTCATTAATGAGGGGGGGTCTCTGATTTTTACTCTCACCTTCCACGAGTTATCCGACCTCTTTGTAACAAGACAACACTTTAGAACGCCGAACTGGACGTCCTTCGGAACCAGTTCGTAATTCAAAAGTGTTCACCTTTCTTTCATCAATAAAACGAAACGCGGCCCCCGGCCTACTCACATTTCTCCCGACCTGTCTTAATCGTGGTTAAATTGCTCTACTAACGAAAATCTCACCTCCCGTCCCCTAATCATCCTTTAAACACACTTAGTGATCCACGGGATCAACAATTGGCGCTAGAAGGAGGGGCCAAGATTCTTCTACACGCAAGGAGCAGTTCAACCACCGACACGACCGAAGCAACGATGGCAATCCCGACCCCAAGAGTGTTGTCAGACCAGGACACTCCGGCCCAAACAACGGCCCAGGCCCCGACAACGGCCCCGCCAACGACTCGAACGACGGCGACCATTCCGTCATCAGCCCAAGCGGCTGCCGATCAAGCGATTCCTCGAGAGCAATTCTCCAGGGCCCCGCCCCCGGCGTCAGCACCCGCCCATTCCGACGGCTCCGCCGCCCACAACGCGCCACGAGCACCGGAAGACCAGCCCACGCCGTCCGTCATGATGCAGACCCTGCTCGCCCGGATCGATGAGCTAACGCGAGCCACCGACCAGCGGTTCGCCACGTTAGGGGCCTCCCGCGACCGGTCGGACAATGTCGGGTCCCCCGACGTCCATCCCAGAGAACCGGTCTCTCGGGAAGAAACCCCCCGCTTCCGGACAAGCCGACCGAGCGACTCGCCGTCTGGATCCGAAAGGCCGGACGGACGTTTCGTCCCGGCCATAGGAAGGCACCCGGGAGACGAAGCCCACCATCTCCGATCCAGCGCGGAGCGCTCAAGAGACGCGGAGTTCGAGGCTATGAAGGAGACCATCCGTGCGATGTCCTCCAAAATCCACCAAGCCACCAGCGCGGCCCCAGAAATCGATCGCGTCCTTAGAGAGACGCAGAACACGCCGTTCACCCGCCGGATCGCCTCCGTCCCACTCCAGCACCTCGGAAAGCTCAAGCTACAGCCCTACGCGGGCACCACCGACCCGGCCCAGTATCTCACGGCGTTCACCATCGCCATGGGTCGCGCCCACTTCTCACCAGACGAGCGCGAAGCCGCTCACTGCCAGCTTTTCGTGGAAAACCTCACCGGCCCGGCCCTCACGTGGTTCTCTCGGCTAAAGACGCACTCCATCGACAGCTTCAGGGACCTGTCGACCACCTTCCTCGAGCATTACTCCATCTACATCCGCCAGTCCGCATCCAGCGCGGACCTCTGGGCAATGAATCAGGGAGCAAAGGAGTCGCTCAGGTCCTTCATCGAGCGCTTCAAGGCCACGGCCTCCCAGAGCAACGTGACTGACGAGTCAGCGCTCCCCGCTCTGAGAAAAGGACTGCGGGCCGATTCGGCCTTCAAGGACGATATGAAGCTCAACAGGCCGCGCTCGCTGGAAGACGCCTTGCACCGCGCTGGACTCTTCGTTGAGCTCGAGGAAGAGAAGGCGGCTGAATCAAGAAACAGTGCCTCTCACAAAGCCCCGGCCCCAAAGGAGCGGCCCCAGGAAAGGTATCAGGAGCCCCGTCAACATTACGACGACGAGTACCATCGCAGCAAGGGAAAGCAGGCCGCTGCATTCCTTGTCAACGGACCGCCCTCCGGCCTCCGCCTACACGATCCCGTACTTCCCCCCACCCCCGCCCCGGGATTGCCTTGGAACAAATACGTACGGGATCCCCGCCAGCAGGATCGGCGTCCCGACGAGCCGAGCGATAGGGAGTTCCGACCAGATGAGCCATATGACAGGACGGCCTTCTGCGACTTTCACCGGCGAAAGGGGCATCCGACCTCTCACTGCCGCGCCCTTCAAGAGGTCCTGCTAAAACAATTTCAGCGGGGAGAAATCAGCGTCCCAGAGCGGCTGCGACCGCATGCTCGGGACGGCGATCACGATCAACCCCGCGACAACCAAGGTCGCGCGGATAACCGGACTAGGACCTACCACCGCGCCCAGAATGACGACCGGCGGCGACGATCTCCCTCGCGAGACCGGGAAACAGGCAGATCGCCTCCCCCGGCCCGCACTTTGATAGGGATGATCATGGGAGGTCTCCTCTCGTGCAACGACTCAGTGCGGTCCATCAAGCGTCACGAGAGGAGGACCGACGCATCCCTGAAGTGGCACTCCGGGCCGGAGATCGACGCCCAGGACACGAGTAAGAGGGGGATGTGTTTCACTGAGGCCGATGCGGCCGGGGTCCACCAGCCCCACAACGACCCCCTCGTCGTACAAGTCCGCGTAGCCGACTGCGACGTTAACCGAGTCCTCGTCGATACGGGCAGCTCGGTCGACCTCATCTTCAAGGATACCCTCGCCAGGATGAACCTGAACGGGGTCGAGATCAAGCCGCACTCCATCCCGCTAACCGGCTTCGCCGGGGACACCGTTAACGGAATCGGCACCATCGAATTACCGGTCTACGTAGGTCGGGTCACGAAAATCGTCAAGTTCGTGGTCTTCGACACCACCCCGATCTACAACATCATACTCGGAACCCCCTGGCTGCACTCGATGAAGGCGGTCACGTCGACGTACCATCAGTGCCTCAAGTTCCCCAACCAGGCCGGCACATACACTCTTAGGAGTAACCAGAGGGTCTCCCGCGCCTGCTTCGCCATCGAGCACAAGCTGCGCCGCGCCGCGCCGGCCTGCTTGGCCATCAATGCGCTTCAGCCCGGCGAGCTCGGCGCCCGGGATCTTCCCGGGCGGGACCTTGTCACCCAGGTCAACATCGACCCACGCGACCCCGCCCGCTGCGTCGGCATCGGCACCGACCTCGACGAAAGCATCAAGCAAGAGCTGGTCGAGTTCCTAGGGCAGAACGTCTCCACCTTCGCCTGGTCAACTGGCGACCTGCCCGGCATCGATCCGAACACGTGCAGCCACGAGCTCAACGTGGATCCAACCTGCAGGCCGGTCAAGCAGAAGCGGCGGAAGCTTGGCCCGGAGCGCGCCCAAGCGGTCAACGATGAGGTAGAGAGGCTCACCGCGGCCGGCTCGATCACCGAGGTGAAATACCCGGACTGGTTAGCCAACCCAGTGGTAGTCAAGAAGAAGAGCGGAAAATGGAGGGTCTGCGTGGACTTCACCGACCTCAATAAGGCATGCCCTAAGGACAGCTTCCCCCTCCCCCGAATCGACCAGGTCGTCGAAGCCACCGCGGGAAACGAGCTACTCTCCTTCATGGACGCCTTCTCGGGGTATAACCAAATCCCCATGCACCCTGATGATCAGGAGAAGACCGCGTTCATCACGGACCGAGGCATTTACTGCTACAAAGTAATGCCCTTCGGACTAAAAAACGCCGGGGCCACCTACCAACGGCTCGTCAACCGGATGTTCGCCGACCAAATCGGCCGCACTATGGAGGTATACATAGATGACATGCTGGTAAAGTCTCTGGTGGCAACCGACCACGTCACACACCTCCGGTCCTGCTTCCGCACGCTGAACGAATACAACATGAAGCTGAACCCGGCCAAGTGTTCCTTCGGCGTCACATCAGGCGAATTCCTCGGGTACATCATCACCCAGCGCGGGATCGAGGCCGACCCCAAGCAGATCCGAGCTATCATTGAGCTCAAATCCCCGGAGAGCACGCGTCAAGTACAACGACTCACCGGGAGAATCGCCGCGCTAAATCGATTCATCTCCCGCTCTACCGACAAGTGTCTCCCGTTCTACAAACTACTCCGGGCTAACAAGCGGTTTGAGTGGGACGACAAATGCGAGGACGCCCTCCGACAGCTGAAGGAGTACATATCCACTCCCCCCGTCCTGTCTAAGCCAGAAGAAGGCGAAATCCTCTACCTCTACGTCGCCATCTCCACGTCAGCAGTCAGCGGCGTGCTAGTACGGGAGGACCGGGGTGACCAAAAACCCATCTCCTACATCAGCAAATCGCTCGACGACGCGGAGAGCAGGTACCCGACTCTGGAGAAGCTCGCCCTGGCAGTGGTCGTCGCAGCTAGGAAGCTCCGGCCTTATTTTCAATCCCACGCGATTGCCGTCCTAAGCACCTACCCCCTCAGGAACATCCTCCACAGCCCGAGCCGATCAGGCCGGATAATGAAGTGGGCCGTTGAGCTGAGCGAATATGAAATCGAGTACCGAGGTCGGACCGCGATCAAATCCCAGGCACTGGCCGATTTCCTAGTCGAGTTGACACCCGAGCTGACAATCAGCGAGGTGCCCGAAGTATGGACTCTGCATGTCGACGGATCGGCCTCCAAACACGGGTCCGGCGTCGGCATACGCCTCGAATCCCCGACCAAGGAGATCCTCGAGCAGTCTTTCCGCCTGGCCTTCCCGGCATCAAACAACGAGGCCGAGTACGAAGCTCTGATCGCCGGTCTGCGCCTAGCAAAGGAGGTCGGTGCGAAGAAAATCCGGGCTTACTGCGACTCCCAGCTCGTCGCCAATCAGTTCAGCGGGGAGTACGAGACCAAGAACGATCGCATGGATGCCTACCTCACGGTGACCCAAGGCTTGGCCGCAGACTTTGCCGAGTTCACCCTGACAAAGATCCCCCGAGGCGATAACACTTCCGCAGATGCCCTCGCCGCGCTAGCATCCACCTCGGCCCCGGCCCAACGACGGGTGATCCCGGTCGATAGCATCGATTTCCCCAGCATCGGGCTGCCAAAGGGGGCCTACTTGGTCAACCCCCAGGCCGCGGACGAAGAAGCACCACCTCCCGAAGTTCTACCACTACCCCCGGTCGAGCCCGAACTGCCAGACTGGCGAGTCGACCTACTGCTATACATCGCAGACGGCATTCGCCCCCCAGACCGATGGGCCGCCCGACGGCTAAGGAAGAAGTGCGCCCAATATACGATGCTGGACGGCAATCTGTTCCGATGGAGCGCCTCGGGAACCCTGCTCGCCTGCCTCCACGGGCAGGAAACCATCGACGTGATGAGGGAAATGCACGAGGGCGCCGACGGCAACCATTCCGGTGGCCGGGCTCTCGCCCTGAGAATACGAAACCAGGGCCACTACTGGCCGACAATGCTCCAAGACTGCGACAAATTCGCAGCCCGGTGCGAGAAGTGCCAGCGCCACGGTCCCCTCATTCATAGTCCAACCGAGCTCCTCACCACTGCGGTGGCACCCTACCCCTTCATGCGATGGGCCATGGACATAGTCGGGCCCCTTCCCCGATCTCGCCAAAAGCGCTTCCTCTTAGTCATGACCGATTACTTCACCAAATGGGTCGAGGCCGAATCATACGCCAAGATCAAGGCAGAGAACGTCCGAAAGTTCGTCTGGCAGTTCATCATCTGCCGACACGGGCTCCCGTACGAGATCGTCACCGACAACGGTGCCCAGTTCACATCGGCCCTCTTCGAAGATTTCTGCGCGAAGTGGAAAATCAGACTAAGTAAGTCCACTCCGAGGTACCCCCAGGGGAACGGACAAGCCGAGGCCACCAACAAGACCATCCTCGACGGCCTCAAAAAGCGACTAGACGACAAGAAAGGGTCCTGGGCCGACGAGCTCGATGGAGTCCTCTGGTCCCACCGCACAACACCAAAGACATCGACCGGCCGAACACCGTTCAACCTCTCCCACGGCATGGAAGCAATGGCCCCATCCGAAGTCGGGCTCCCCACTCCTCGCCGCGCTATGCTCACCCAGCAACCCGCACTGAACAACGACGTCCTACTCAGCGAGCTGGATTTCCTTGAAGAGCAACGGGACCATTCCCTACTCCGAATCCAGAACTACCAGCAGCTCGCCTCCAAATATTACAACAAGAAGGTTCGAGGCCGGTTCTTCGCCGAGGGCGACCTGGTCCTCCGCAAGGTCTTCGAAAACACCGCCGAGCTAAACGCAGGCAAGCTGGGTGCCAACTGGGAGGGCCCCTACCTTATCTCCAAGGTCGTAAAACCCGGCGTCTACGAGCTAGTCACGATGAACGGCGACGCCATCCCGCGCTCATGGAACTCGATCAACCTCAAACGGTTCTACTATTAAGCCCCCGGGCTCCAATCCGCTCTCCGCTTTTGTAAACAAACGAACTACGATTGGCTTGATCCCTTCTACTAAAGGGTACGTAGGCAACCCCTAACCAGGGCTCAGCTATTAATCTAATAAAACCTTTTAGACAAAGGAAAAGGGTCCCCGACCTGCGCACAATAGCCGAGCTCCAAACGCTCAAACGCTCGCACTATAAAAAAAAAAAAAAAAAAAAAAAAAAAAAAAAAAAAAAAAAAAAAAAAAAAAAACCGAGCTCCAAACGCTCGCACTACAAAAAAAAAAAAAAAAAAAAAAAAAAAAAAAAACCGAGCTCCAAAAGCTCGCGCTACAAAAAAAAAAAAAACCCGAGCTCCAAAAGCTCGCGCTACAAAAAAAAAAAGGCGAGCTCCAAACGCTCGCACTACAAAAAAAAAGGGGACCGAGCTCCGGTGCTCGCTCTCCCCGGCACACAAGTTATAAGTGCCAAAGCCGGGCCCCAGGGCTCGCACCTCTACTAGACACACAAGCATTAAGTGTCTCTAAGCCGGGCTCGCTACCCGCACCAAAAAAACAAGGTACACAAGCAATAAGTGCCTTAAGCCGAGATTACCTCGCACCCAATACAAGAGCACGGTCCACGACCTGCTTACTTGACAGAGTACGGTTTACGACCTACCCTACCGATCAAAAAAGCCTCGAAATGGCATTTACACAAAAAAAAGGGGGGGCCAACGACCTCTTTCATTACACAAAAGGGCCAACGGCCTCGTTTATTACAAAAGGGCCAACGGCCTCGTCTGTTATAAAAATGGCCCACGGCCTAGTCGTTACAAAAGCCTCGAAGCGGCACTTACAAAAAAGAGAGGGGCCAACGGCCTGCTCTTTGCATAAACGGCTTACGACCCAGTCTACAAAAAGAAAACCAAAAGGAAAAAAGTTTTTACAAGGCCGCATCGGCCGGTCGGTCTTCCCTCCCGTCAGCACGGGTACCATCTAAATCAGCCGGGGCCACCATCCTCGCGTTGGTCCCGTACTCGCCAAGGAAGGGCTGCCCAGACTCCTCTTCCTCAACCACGCCTCCACCGGGTGGCACGTCGGTTCCGGTCTCACCGGACGGCGCATCCGTGTCGGCCTCAGCGGCGGACAGGACCGAGGGATCTGCTTGCACAATCCCAGCAGCTTCGGGGACTCCCTCGTCAGCAGACGGGATCGAGGGATCTGCTTGGACGGTCTCAGCGACCGCAAGAGCGTCCTCAGCAGCCAGCGGAGCCTCCAAGGTCAGATCCACCACGGGGGTGCTAGAAGGAGCGACAGGTATAATGTGCTCAAGCAGAACGCCGTGAGCACGGTCCAGAGGGATTTCCAGATCCTCCGGGGTCAAATCCGGAAAGTCCATCCCGTCCAGTACGGCACCGAATGCCGCCTCGTCCTCGTCCAGCTTCTGATACCGGTAGAACGGTACCGACACCCCGTCCTCTGCTTCCATCCTCTTGAGGCAGGCCTTTACGCCAGTCACCTGGCTGTACAGAAGGTGAGGCTCTAAGGCCCGGCGGCGCCCGTCCAGGTGGGCGCGGATCTTCTCCATCTTCGCGGACCACTTCCGGTTCCGCGCTTCCCACCGGGCTGACACCCGATCACTCTCCGCAGCCACGGCCACCTTGGCCCGGCCTATGGCGGATTCCAGCCCCTTCACCCTGGAGCGGAGTGTCTCCCGCTCCCCCTTCAGGAGCCCGTTCTCCTCCTCGAGCCCCGACGCCCGATCCCACCCAGCTGCAGCACGGTCCCTCTCGGCCTCTAGTGCAGACTGCAGACTGGCCACCTCGACCGCCCGGGCTCTTAACCGCACCGCCTCCTCTTCCAGCGCCGCAGATCGGGCCTTCTCATCTCTCAGCTCCTTCTCGAACCCGTGGAGACGGGTAGACTGGATCTGCGAGCTGGACTCCCGGCACTCCCGGAGGAAGTTAATCGAGGCGGCCTGCTCGGCGAGCCTCTTCTCGTAGGCCTCCGCCAGAAAGGCACTAAGGGCCATCGTCTGCATTAAACAAATTGTTAACAAAGACGCGCAACGAGTCTAGCTAAAAACAGTTAGACCAGAGCAGGAGCTTACCCGAGCTGCGGATCGCGCCACCTGACGGAAGGTGTCGGACTCCGCCATCTCCAGCGGAACGAAGTGCGGGTACCTCTGCCCGAACATCATGGCCTGCGCCAGCTCGGCGCACTCGTCCGGATCAACGATTACCTGGTTGCTTCCATCCTCGTGGGTAAAGGAGAAGCTGTAGTCCCGAGGCCCACCGTCGGAACCTCCCGAGGCGCCGCCCACTTCGGCGCTGCGATCCTCGGCCTCCTGCACAGCAGCAGGATCCTCCGCGCCGACGATCGTCTCGCCGACCCCATCGCCCCCTTGGGCCCGGGTCTCATCAACCCCCCCTGCTGGCCCAACGGCCAAAGGCACCTCGGGCTCCGGCCCGGTCAGTGTAGGCCGGGTGACCTCCCGACCTCCGGAAGAGAACTCTCCCGTCCTCCTCTTCTTTTTGCCGGTCTCGCCGGCAGCAGCCCGGTCTTCCCTCCTCTTCGAGGGAGTCGCCGCGGAGGAATCCCCCGCAACCCGTGGTGCCGGGTCTCGCCTGACCGGCACCTCGGGTATCGGCGGCGGCGGGGCAACAAACGAATCCGCGTACTGCGGATTGACAAACCTTACTCTACCTGCGAAGGAAGAGCCGTCAGTCCGACAAAAAAAAAAAAAAAAAAAAAAAAAAAAAAAAATAATAATAATAAACCTCCGGTCATGGCAGCTTCGATTCTCGCAGCGGTGAAGGACTTCCACTCTCTCCGGCGCACTGTCCTGAGCACGGCAAGCAGACCTTCGTAGTCCGGTAGCTTGAATCTAGAGGAGTGAGGGCCTGCAGAGCAAGACAAAAAAAAAAAAAAAAAATCATCAGTCAGACAACCAAAGAAGAGAAGTCAGCTCGACCTGCAAATTCCTACCCGGGGAAAAATTCCAATCCCGGGTATATCTCGCCAACGGATCGAGCCCAGCCACGGCGGTAGCCCGGACGTAGAAGTAGCTGCGAGACCAGTCCTCGACCTTCGACAGCTTGCTCGCCCTAGACCCCGAGCTGGGTGCCTCCAGAACGTTCGCCGCGGGCTTGAAAGCGGCATAGAAGGTCCCAGGAATCCCGGGGTTTGCCTTCTGCTGGGTGAACGCCTCGAACATAGGCAACGTCACCTCCATGTCGCATTCATGCCCCAAGGTCAGCAGCACGATCATCCCCTGGACCGTGGACGGGCAGACCTGCGAGAAGGCCAAGCCCCGCGCCCGACAGTACTGGACGAACAGCTCGGGGAGAGGAAGGCGCAAGCCGCACTTCTGAAAGAACGACTCGTACAAGCAGACGAAGCCCGGCCGAGGAGTCCACGGGCGCTCCTCCGCCCTGGGTATCCTGAGCTCAACGCCGGCGGAAAAACCACACAGATTCCCCAGGAGGGTCACCGATTCCGCTGTGCTCCAGGTCGGTGACCCTCCCTGCTCGTAGGAGACCAGGGGGGACCTCACCCTGGCCACTCGAGCTCCGCCTCCACGGACGCCCTGACGACCACCGCGGCCGCCCAGATGCCCGGTTCTGCCCCCAGCTTGGCCAGCACCGCGACCGCCAGAGGATCTAACCACCGTTTTCGGCCGGAGATGGGTCCCCGGAAGCGACGGGGCGGCCCCCGAAGTCGAGGGGGCCAACTCTTCCCCACTGTCTGCCCCTCGTCGCGGAGAAGAGGCATGCTCGGAATCACCGGAGGAGGAACTCGGAGAATCGTTACCGCCACCGCGGGACGCCGATTCTTCGCTCGACTCAGCTCGGATACCGTCTAACATCGGAGCCATCGCACGGAGAGGAGGAAATCAAAAAAACAGGAAGGAAGTAGGAAGAGAAGGAAGAAATCGGAGAGAGGAGGTTACCTTAGGGTTATGCGCAGAAGGTTTTAACAGGAGGAAGAAGGGGGATTTAAATAGAAGAAGGGGGACAGTGAAGCGACGCCTGGACACGTGTCACAAGAAGCACGGCCGCCCAGAAACGTAATGATGACGTCTCTTCGTGTCCCACACGCCAAAAGGAAAAGGACGCCTCGATAAACGCGAAGCGTCCTTTGCACGCCGCGCGTGGGCGGTCTACGCGAAAAACGAAGCGCCCTTTGTCGTCCCACGTGGTGGGCACGTGCCAACCTCCTACGAGTTTTTCGGAAAAGGCACACAGTTGAGCACGGAAAGACCGTCCTAAGATGCGCCGAACTAACATTAGATCAACTTCGGCATGCTCACTTTGCCTCGCGATACCGAACTGGGGGAGGGCCTATTGTTGGAGGTGGGCCTAGCACCCCCAATTAGTTGGGCCCATCTTAGGAAAGGCTGTCCTTCGGTGCGGCAACCGGACTTAATATCACCGACTTTCAAGACCGCTCTTCAGCTCGGTAGCCGACCTGCAATACCATTCTTCAGCTCGGTAGCCGACCTGAAAGAAACACACCCCGGGCCCGCACTGACGCCCCGCCAGAGCAGGGAGTGTCAGAAGAATAGGTGCGTGGGAGTCGGTAAGGCAATACCCTACCCGCGTAGGGACGTGCCTTCCACCCAACGTCCCACCAACCCTGCAGAGCTGACAAGGGCAGGAGGGAGCAGGTGGAGCAGAGTTGGTAAAACAGTGCACTGCTCTGCAACACGCCACGCCGAGCTCATCATGACCTCTCCCCTCGAAAGCCGGGACACGCCTCCTAGGCCACCTTACCCGCAAAAGAGGCCGCAGGCGACACGTGGCCCGAGATCCCGGGGAGCAGGAAGCCGATCCCGATTATATATACCCCTCATATGTCATTAATGAGGGGGGGTCTCTGATTTTTACTCTCACCTTCCACGAGTTATCCGACCTCTTTGTAACAAGACAACACTTTAGAACGCCGAACTGGACGTCATTCGGAACCAGTTCGTAATTCAAAAGTGTTCACCTTTCTTTCATCAATAAAACGAAACGCGGCCCCCGGCCTACTCACATTTCTCCCGACCTGTCTTAATCGTGGTTAAATTGCTCTACTAACGAAAATCTCACCTCCCGTCCCCTAATCATCCTTTAAACACACTTAGTGATCCACGGGATCAACAGTTATGGTGGATGCCTGATCCGGAAACCGGATTCTATCGGCCCGATACTTTTGCGAGAGAGCTCGACGCTGTTGAGCTACGCTCAATGCATTCCAACGAGAATAAAAAAACCTTGCGAGCCAAATGATCTCTTTTTTTTTTTTTTTTTTGAAAGAATGTAAAATTATATTCAAACTCAAAAAACGTTTTTACAACGGATGTGTTACTTTTGCTTGATGGTTTGAAGGAAGAACTAAAAAAATTGATTTGAGATGATCTTCTCAATTTCGAGAACCAAACCAAACTTGGAGTGGGTCTTTGAGCTTGATGTCTCCTAGTTCGCGGATTGAGTGGAGTCTACCACAAACTTTTTTGTCGATGAATGAATAGAGGAGAGTGGCTGATGAGGGTGGTTCGCCGTGCCGCCGGTTATTTCGCTCTCTCTAGGTACAGTGGATAGCCACTTGGAAGACATAGCGGAATAGAAACAGGTGGGTACGGTCGAGCTGAGTGTCTCCAAGGAGTTGTTGCAGAGAGGCCCAGTCTTTTGTGAAACGCTGTTGAAGAAGTCCCCTCGTTAACTTAGTCCATACTTCCCCTGTGTAAATCACTACAAGAAAACAGCGTTTTAGCGACTACAATATTAGTCACTTTTTAGTCGCTAAAATGCAAATTGCGACTAAATAACGACTAAATCAGGTAGTCGCTAATCTTTAGTCGCTAAAGTGCGTAGTCGTAAATGTAGTCGCTATTTAGCGACTATTTTACGACTACAAACAATAGTCGTAAAATTTAGTCGTAAAGTAGTCGTAAAATATACCGACTATTTTGCGACTACTTGTAATTATTTACCGACTATTTAGCGACTACCTTAAAAAATAACTAAAAAAAAACAAAAAAAAATATTTTTCTTTATTAAAATATTTAATTACAGAAAAAGAAAAAAAAAAGAAAAAAAAAATAGATCTTCGATTTCTTCTTCACCCTTCACCGCCGATCTGCTCATCCTAGCTCTCGCCGGCGCATCTCGATCTGCTCCTCCTCGCCGGCGCATTCCAATCTGCTCCTCCTCGCAGTGCATCCCAATCTGCACCTCCTCGCCGGCGGCTGAATCTGGAAAAAGAAGAAGAAGAAACCTGGAAACAAAAAAAAGTTAGAACAAAATCGAAGGAAGAAGAGGGGGTGAGAAACTAGTCCGCTTGGTGAGGTGGAGCTGCGGTCACAGCTAAGGGAAGAGAGATCGGCCGCTGGTGGTGGCTCACGGTGGTGGTGTTACGACCGATTTTGGGGTTTTAGAGCGAGGTGGTGGTCTCGGCCGAGAAGGAGAAGGGAAGAAGGGATCGCGGAGGGGAGGAGAAGGGGAAAAAGACAACGGCGGCGGGGAGGAGGTGATGGTGGTGTGGTCGAGACGGTGGAGGAGAAGAAAATCGACGAGAGAGAGAGAAGAGAGGATGGCAAGAAAGAAGAATAAACTCGCAGAGAAGAAGAAAGAAAGATAAAGAGTTTTTGTAGATCTAGATCTAGATCCAAAATCGACGAGAGAGAGAGAAGAGAGGATGTAATTTAGTTGTATTTTCTTTTCTTTACATATTTTCAATATTAAATCCTAGATTTTGACCCCCAAAAAAAAAAAAAATTCTAGATCTAAACGAATTGTGAAAGAAATATATGTATGTAATTATCTATTTCCTTTTCTAATTTTTGATATCTTTATGAATCGTGATATTCAGTGATTTCCTTTTCAGATTCTCGCAAATCTCGATCCTATGCGGGAGTAAAATTATAATGCATTTATAGATCAATTATTTGTTAAAATTTATTCACCACAAACAAATTTTAATTTAGGCTTTTCAAGAGAAATAGGAAGACAAATTTTAATTTATTCACCACAAACATATTTTAATTTATGCCCATAATGTAAAAGACAAATTTTTAAAAAAATTGTTTTTAAATTTGACATAAATAACATAATTAACATTATGACATAAGTAACATATTTAATTAGTAAGTTCTTCGTCATCTAGTTTTTCATCAGAAGACGAAAAATTACACTGAAATTGATCCGCTTGCGAAGCTGTTTGCAATATCATCATGTATATATAAGTAATATATATATATATATATATTTTACGACTGATTAACGACTAATATGCGACTATTTCAGCATATTGTACAGTAATCGCATAATAGTCGCTAATTTAGCGACTAATTACCGACTAATTTGCGATGTGCAGAAATAGTCGAAAATTAGTCGTTAAATTAGCGACTGATTACCGACTAATGTGCGATGTGTCGAAATAGTCGCAAATTAGTCGCTAATTTAGCGACTGATTACCGACTACTGTGCGATGTTTTCTTTCCGTCTGAAATGTAGTCGTAAATTAGTCGTAAAATAGCGACTATTTTAGCGACTATGTTCTTTGGTCGTAAAATAGCGACTCAATTACGACTAATTTATCTTAGTCGCCAAAAAGTCGCTAATTAGTTGCTAATTTAGCAACTAATTATGTAATCGCTAAATGTAGTCGCAAAAATAATGTTTTGTTGTAGTGAATGATCTCTACATGTGTGGTTTCTTTTTAATTCTAGTTCATTGATTTGAAGTGTGAACTAAGAAGTATTGGCAGATTATTGTTCGCCTCGGTGTCGGTGCCTCTTCTCATATATGATATGTTCAAGATTGCTTCTAATGTTTGGTTTCTATGTTGTGAATCTTTCAGTGCTGATATGTTCAAGATTGCTTCTAACTAGTTAACAAGTTGTCACGTCTTATTTAAGATAAATAAGTGAAAGCGCATTTGTGGCTAGATCTATGTGTTTGACTATACGTATGAGCATAAAGTAAATAACACATAGAGTTTTTTAACGAGGTTCGGTTTCCCTACATCCCCGGGACCTAGTCCAGAACGAATCCACTAGAACAAGATCACAACATACAATTGCATATGGTATCCAGCACTACGATGCCTACCATTCTTTTCTAGATGGACGAACTGTGGACACGGTATCTCTACAAAGTCTACCGCTCGGCTACTACCGATACAAACACCATCTCACAGATTTGCTTGTACTCCAGCAACCATCACCAACGGATCTACAAATCCTGTATGATGGGGCAACGCCACACACACCTGTGTGCCTCTCCTAATAAACCCTAGACGCGCGCCTGTTTCTCTGGCCGTCTTTTGGTATTTATATGGCTAGGGTCGAAACCCTAAGGGCCCACATGATTTCTTCATCATTTTGGGCTTCTGGGCCTTTTCAATAAACCCCTGTATTAGTTCCTGTACTACTTCTTAAACTGGTACAGCAACTGCATCAACTGCATCAACGCCAGATATACATTCCAGCGTTTTCGTCCAGCTTAGCAACACACTTGCCACGTCAGCTTCTGCGCCACGCCAAGTCCTTGCCTCCTGATACAACGCTTGATACATCCTCTGATGCATCTCATTCTGACTCAGCTCCTGATACATCCTCGAATGCATCCAGCTCTAGTCTTCTTGATCACCACAGTATATTTCCATCATGTGTCGATCACTGATCATCACTTGCATAAACTACTGCATCCGCTCTACTAGCACCTGCATCAAGTACCTGCATCAAGTACTGCATCAGCAACTGTGTCAGTTCTTTCCAATGTCAATGTCTGAACTGCCACATCCTGTATATCGCTTCTGTCTAGCATATATAACATGTCGTGATCCCACAGCTCACACTTTAGCTCCACGTCATCAGTTGCTCCGTACTGCTTCCTTGTATCACTTCGTGTGCTACTTCCAACTGATACAGCAACTGTTTCTGTAACACTTCATGTTCCTACAGCTGTATCATATTCTGTTCTGACACAGTTCTAAACTCAGTTAGCATTACACTTTCAATCTCTCCCTTGATGACTGAGTTGTAGAACTCGAGCACACAACCAATACCACATCACTTGATGTATCAAATCGTTCGCTCCAATACAGTTGTGTCACAACCTGTTTCACCACTTTCTAACTCAGCCAAACACTACACTAACAATCTCTCCCTTGTTTACTGAGTTGTAGAAAGCTCTTCCATATACACACAACCTGATGCTCTTCAAACTCTCCCTCAATCTTATATCACCAGCTTGTGTTTATTCTTTGTAACGCCCACTTTGACTTGCCGAGATCAGTCAACACTTAGTCATGCTTTTTCTCTCCCTTTTTAGCTTAGTTTGATACTCAAGCTACTTATGCATCACAAGAGTAATCCAGGTATTCAAATTCACACAACCTTACTCTCACCTGAAACCAAGATGTGCATTATAAGAATGATTATTCTCATGTATCTCATCAAGACTTCATCTCCCCCTGCTTGAGTGCACAACTAAGTTAAAACCAACAGAAGACTCATCCTCGAAGCATATTGCCAAGCATACCTATTTCCAAGTTGTTAGAACTAAGAATTGCACATTTGAGTCTTCACATTCACCTCTAACTACCGTGCTTGATCATGTTCTAATCTTGGGTCCAGACTCTGTTGTAGACATTGATATAGTCTCTTGTCCATCAGGTTTCTTGAGAGTAGCTCAGAAACAGCTGGCCCAACATCAAAAAGTTACTTTGATGCACAAAAACTATCTTCAATAAAACGCCCATCTTTTATCCAAACTCCAAATGAGCTCTCCTTTGGCCAGAAAATAGTTCCATATGTCCAGAATGTTCCTGCAAAAAATCAGATCAAAACAACATTGTTGGACCTTTCACACTGATTTGCTTGTCGGACTGATCAGAATCTTCTCTGTACAGATCTGTCTCGAAAATGCATGAATAATTCTCAGATCAGTCATTAGAATCTCGATCCCACCGTTGGTTATCAATACAACAGTGCCAAGTAGCTCGTCACCAAATCTCAGCCTGATCCGAATATTTTTGACTCTTCAAACGTAGCTATAAAGGTGACCCTACAGTGCTGTCAGCTTTTTTTTTTTTTACTTGTATATTTTCACCAACCACCTTGATTCTTCAGGATTGCATGTATCTCTTCACCCAATCTGAGACTGACTATGCTTAAAAACCTGCAGATTCTTTTAACTACTTTTTGAATATGCTCTTCAGCAACCTGAAGCTCAAACCACCAGAGATTATAACAACCCATAGCACAACCCTTTTTCTCAACCGCCTCGAACCAACCTTGAAATCTCTAACCTTATTGTGTCTTACACTACCAGAATCCTTGATTTAATTTCAGACTTCCCTGTTTTCCTTTGATCCTTTCTGTGGACTACTCATTTCAAGTCTGCAACTTCTTACCACCACAATGTGAATCTCTAACATCCAAGAGTTTTCCTCTGTCAGATGTCATTCTCGGAGTTTTCTCCTTCAACTTTTAGAACGTGAGGCTCAACAAAATGACTTGTATTGATTTTTGTCATTGCTAATGTGGGTTGCAACATGTCATAACTTCATTGGGCCTAAATGAAACCATTGGCCCAACACAAGGAGTCTTCTTCTCTTTGCTTCGTTCACAAAATCAATGATTGGAGCTCACATAAAAATACCTCCATATGATCAGAGATCACCATCGACTTCCACCTGCAACTCGTCTCGTAATCTCTGCAGTATTAAAAAAATATCCAAGAGGCAATACACGGCTTTTGATATCTGCCTCTGATCTGTTTTTGGCTCCCGATCACACCAACCGTTGCTGCAACTTTTGATTTCTTGCCTCCATAGTACCATAAAGCCTTCGATTTCTTCTTTTCTGATAATAAGAAATCTACAACTTCATCCTGATAATCAAAAGCCTGCAATTTTTTCTGATAATAATAACCCTGCAATTTCTTTATGTCGACCGAAGAAGCTTACAGTTCCAGTCTCCACTCATCTCGTCATTCACAGAAACTCCACAAATTCGTCTGAATTTTCTGGTTTTGTCAGCAAAGTCAGATACATTTTAATCAGCCCTTGTAAAATCTCCGAGAACTCTTCACGTTAACTTTCTTGCTCTAGAAATTTGATCATCGTAGTTGGTCTAATTTCAGGCTTAATCTCCTTTACAACTAAGTCTCTTCACATCCATTTAACAGTAGCCCACAACACCACAAAATCCATCATGTCAAGACAATTTCTCCGTAACTGGTGCTTCTTCCCGATAACGCAAAAGAAATAGCATCTCGAAGCACTTTCAACCATGATCGCGTTTCTCTTCTTTTAATCTTCTCTTACAGATAGCTTCTATACCATTGTTGATTTAAGAACACCCTTGCATTTTTTCAATCTCGGATTCTGCGAATCTCTTGACATACAATCCAATTTGTATAGCCATGAAGATAACTTGAGCTCAGATTTCCAAAATCTCCATCTCTAGCCTGGTAGATAGAGATACTTGAAAGATGAACCCGTGAGGATGAATCCCAATCTCTCTCCCACTCTCTCTCTGATTTTCATTTCTTCTCATTCCGATCAACACTCAGTAACCCATGTCATCCTTGATCCAGAGATGAACTTTTGTTCAATGAGAACTTCCACGTGCCATTGAGACCACCAGCATCATGACAATTTCTATTCCAATGGTTAGAGCCATCATCTTGCTTTAAAATATGAAACTTATCTCTCCATAATAAGTCAAGTTAAATAAACAAACCAGTCTGAAGCAGTTATTGAACTAACAGAAGGACTCATAACCCAATTCATGAAGGACAATCATCAGCAATTCGTCACCCGAGTCGAAGCTCTACTTGGATCCAATCCATTTCTCATTTCTCTCTACCGACGGTGATAAACGAACACCATTTTGAGATGAGATTAGACTCTATGATTGACAGCTCTGAAACTTCAACGAATCTGCTTAGTTTCTGACCAATCTGAAGCCATTGCACTCTGAGTTTAATTTCTCTCTTGGTCGTGAAATACACAGGCTTCCCGATCAGAATTCCAGTCACCATCTCTGCATCATCAAACCTTGTAAAGACCTTGGGCTGGTATAGTCTTTGGCCCATCTTAAAGAAGAAAACCATATTCAATATTTTCCTGTAATTTGATCCCAAAGATAAGTCCATCGATGAAGCCCAATAGGTCAACCCTATGACCAAATGATTTTCAAATCGTAAAAGACAAAAAAAATCCAGCCGCCGCTGTAGATGCCATGATCGGCAGACTTGAATCTTTTCTTTTCTTTTCCGATGACTTCTCTTTTTACTCACGACAGCGACATTAACTCGAACCCGAAGCAGTTTCAAACCATGAATCGCAGTGGGATTTTCATTGTTCATCATAGCCGTCTCCTAACTTTCACGTTTGGCCAAGAAAACTCTTTGGCTTCAATTTTCTCCACTAGCCACAAATCCAAGATCATACCCAAAAATAAGAACGAATCTCTATCGAGTCCCGCTCTGATACCAATTGAAAGCGCATTTGTGGCTAGATCTATGTGTTTGACTATACGTATGAGCATAAGGTAAATAACACATAGAGTTTTTTAACGAGGTTCGGTTTCCCTACATCCCCGGGACCTAGTCCAGAACGAATCCACTAGAACAAGATCACAACATACAATTGCATATGGTATCCAGCACTACGATGCCTACCATTCTTTTCTAGATGGACGAACTGTGGACACGGTATCTCTACAAAGTCTACCGCTCGGCTACTACCGATACAAACACCATCTCACAGATTTGCTTGTACTCCAGCAACCATCACCAACGGATCTACAAATCCTGTATGATGGGGCAACGCCACACACACCTGTGTGCCTCTCCTAATAAACCCTAGACGCGCGCCTGTTTCTCTGGCCGTCTTTTGGTATTTATATGGCTAGGGTCGAAACCCTAAGGGCCCACATGATTTCTTCATCATTTTGGGCTTCTGGGCCTTTTCAATAAACCCCTGTATTAGTTCCTGTACTACTTCTTAAACTGGTACAGCAACTGCATCAACTGCATCAACGCCAGATATACATTCCAGCGTTTTCGTCCAGCTTAGCAACACACTTGCCACGTCAGCTTCTGCGCCACGCCAAGTCCTTGCCTCCTGATACAACGCTTGATACATCCTCTGATGCATCTCATTCTGACTCAGCTCCTGATACATCCTCGAATGCATCCAGCTCTAGTCTTCTTGATCACCACAGTATATTTCCATCATGTGTCGATCACTGATCATCACTTGCATAAACTACTGCATCCGCTCTACTAGCACCTGCATCAAGTACCTGCATCAAGTACTGCATCAGCAACTGTGTCAGTTCTTTCCAATGTCAATGTCTGAACTGCCACATCCTGTATATCGCTTCTGTCTAGCATATATAACATGTCGTGATCCCACAGCTCACACTTTAGCTCCACGTCATCAGTTGCTCCGTACTGCTTCCTTGTATCACTTCGTGTGCTACTTCCAACTGATACAGCAACTGTTTCTGTAACACTTCATGTTCCTACAGCTGTATCATATTCTGTTCTGACACAGTTCTAAACTCAGTTAACACGACATGTTATATATGCTAGACAGAAGCGATATACAGGATGTGGCAGTTCAGACATTGACATTGGAAAGAACTGACACAGTTGCTGATGCAGTACTTGATGCAGGTACTTGATGCAGGTGCTAGTAGAGCGGATGCAGTAGTTTATGCAAGTGATGATCAGTGATCGACACATGATGGAAATATACTGTGGTGATCAAGAAGACTAGAGCTGGATGCATTCGAGGATGTATCAGGAGCTGAGTCAGAATGAGATGCATCAGAGGATGTATCAAGCGTTGTATCAGGAGGCAAGGACTTGGCGTGGCGCAGAAGCTGACGTGGCAAGTGTGTTGCTAAGCTGGACGAAAACGCTGGAATGTATATCTGGCGTTGATGCAGTTGATGCAGTTGCTGTACCAGTTTAAGAAGTAGTACAGGAACTAATACAGGGGTTTATTGAAAAGGCCCAGAAGCCCAAAATGATGAAGAAATCATGTGGGCCCTTAGGGTTTCGACCCTAGCCATATAAATACCAAAAGACGGCCAGAGAAACAGGCGCGCGTCTAGGGTTTATTAGGAGAGGCACACAGGTGTGTGTGGCGTTGCCCCATCATACAGGATTTGTAGATCCGTTGGTGATGGTTGCTGGAGTACAAGCAAATCTGTGAGATGGTGTTTGTATCGGTAGTAGCCGAGCGGTAGACTTTGTAGAGATACCGTGTCCACAGTTCGTCCATCTAGAAAAGAATGGTAGGCATCGTAGTGCTGGATACCATATGCAATTGTATGTTGTGATCTTGTTCTAGTGGATTCGTTCTGGACTAGGTCCCGGGGATGTAGGGAAACCGAACCTCGTTAAAAAACTCTATGTGTTATTTACCTTATGCTCATACGTATAGTCAAACACATAGATCTAGCCACAAATGCGCTTTCAATAAGATCCATTATTTATATATATGAAAAGATATAAGAAAAGAAATGAAAAGATATAAGATATTAGTTTTGTTTGGAGAAGTCCCATTATGAAGTTAAAATCTCTTGACTTCCATTATTTGTTTTTAACCAAAAAGAACAACCTTAAGAAATTTTCACGGTTTTTTTAATTAGTTGATGATATTACCGATGATAATAAAACTTGAAAATTTGAAGTTATTTTACCAAATTCAGTCTTTAAAAAAAATATATAAGACTTTCATTTGAAAAACTGGTATAAAGTTTACATGTTTCAGTTAAAAAAAAAGAAAAAGAAATTAAATTCAAAGTTCTAAAAATTTGACCAAAATATAACTGAAATTGAAACAACCAACAGTGAAGAAATCGATAAACCTCAAAACACTAAATAATGATGTATTTTCTGGAAAAAAATCTATTGTCAAATATATAATTGGCCACCGTGACTAGTTGAAGAAACAAGTGTTCTAGGAAAAGAGTAATACCGGCTAAGTGTTTTTTTTATGAAACAATTGAATATAGTATGAAATTTGGTGATTTTTTGTTTTTCCTATGAACGGAGTTAGTAGATGATCATGGTTTAGGAAACACGCTTAGGTGCTATGAAAAACTTGATCAAAGTTACCAAACGAGACGAGGAGATACTTGGCATGCATTTTATCACAACCTAATGGATTCATATATTATTATTTTTTGCATTTTACGAGTAATGTGACATAAAAAGTACTTATTATTGAGATGGAAATTGACCTTCGTTCGTAACAAATTTAAAAAAAAAAGAGAGAGATATGGAAGTGATAATGATATTGAAGGGACCTAAAACTTACACGTACGGAGGAGCCAGGAAAAGCCCTATGGATTTCAAGTATATGTTTCAAGTATATGTAATTTTGACAATAGTATATTTAAATTACAACACCAGCATGGATGCCGACTTAGCTCAGTGGTAGAGCGCGTGACTTTTAATCACGTGGCCGTGGGTTCGATCCCCACAGTCGGCGATTTTCTTTTTTTTAAAGTAAATTGTAGACTATGTTTTTATTTGGCTGAAAATATCAGGGCACAACAAACATAACATTTGATACGAAGAGAAATAAAAAGTTGGTTGGTCTTACACTGAGTTTTCTTCGAAAACTGGTATATGAAATTTTACCAGAGATCTAATACTTAAATATATAATTCAGCAACGCATTGTATAATTTATTCGACAAGGATTCCTTGAAATCCTATATATAATAGAGTTATCTTTTCATACAGCAAAACCACAAATTTTAACATTAAATCATATTTAAAATATTTATTTAATACATATTTATTTTTATTTATTTTTATTTTTATTTAATATAAATTTCAAAAAAATTTAGCGTAAATAAATAGAAAAAAACGTGATAATTCGATATTAAAAATTAAAAAAATTCTAATATTAATTGAATAAAAAAAATATTTTATTAAAAACAATGTATTGTTAGATTTTTAACCAAAAACTTGAATTAAAAAATTATCCTATTTAAAAGGTTAGAATATGTTTATGAAATTAAGAATGTAAAATAGATTTTACTTCATATTGTTGTGGTTCAGATATGAATCCTTAGCTCAAGTTGAGTTCACGAGCGATCAATTGTAGAAGAGATTAAAAAAGAGTAGAAGAATGAAAGAGAACAGACACATAAAATTTGGTAACCCAGTTCAGGTCTTGATGTGAGATCTCTACATCTGGAGCTTGACGATACAAGCAAACAATCCACTATAAAACTTTTTGGTACATCACAAGAGATTGATGATACAAGAAATCACCATGAACACCTGTCATATCTCTCTCAATCCTCTCACGTCTCTCGATCTTCTGTTTCTAGATACTTCTCAACAGACAACCCCTATTCTCTCTTATGCGCAGGAAGATCCAATCCAGCCTGACTTAACCAAATTAATTATCTCCAATTAACTTCTGAACCAATTAAGCATAAAATCAGACCGGTATAAGCTCAATTAAACATGTGATGATATCATACCTTCGACTAACACATATAGTGAAAAAATAATTTACTCAATTTTGATCCAAGAATATATAGTTTTTTATAATGAAATTTACATCATTTGAGAGTCACAAAATACTATAAATTTGTGGTAAAGATAAGTTTTTACAATTAATTTTACAAGGTCAGGAACATGTAAAATAGGACAAAGATAATAATATATAAATAAAATTATGGATAAACGATAGTAGAAAAAAATAGATTTGAAGATGGACTAAATGATTATAAATAGTCATAACTAAATAAAAAATAAGTGTTACGAGATCAAAACTTCAAAAGAAAATCAAGGATAATTAAGTTTTTCGGAAATCTCTCTACAAATTTGTTTTATAAAAGGAAAAAATATGTCAAGAATATCTTTCTTTTTTTTTTTGCTTACATATACAATATATGGAAATCGAGTATTTATACGTAAATTTCATTGGAGCCATATAAGAAAAACTTGATATTTTTTACATGTCTTGAAATTTTAAAGTGTTATGATATTGTGTTTAAAAAAAATGTTTTAAAAAAAACAATATTGAGAATGTTCAAACACCACCACAACAAAACAAACATGTAAATAGTGATACAAATTATTTTGTATCATATCGCTAGTGAAAATGTGATGAGGACATCCCAAAAGAACCGGATCAAGATCAACCCGAACCGGACCAAACACCGATTATTCCACAAGGAGCCATCACAAGGACTCGGGCAAGAATACTTCAACACAAATTCAACATGTTCGCCAAAGGAATTATGATTCAAGACTAGAAGAGTTTCAACAAGAACCAAATACACGACCAAGACAAGCTTGTCAAGCTACTTATCGGCTACAAGGAAAGCCGTATGGAAGGTTCAACTGAGGGATGTCAAAACGATGGAATCTCCACTGAGGGAGATCATTTCCACCCACCAAGTGACCCTAAAAATCACTTTGGTCGAGACACGTTTCCGTTTACTCGAGCAGATCAAGAGGAGCCCATACGCAAGCATTTCCCCCGCTATAAAGACCACCCAACTGAGGGAGACCATGACGATGAAATTGTCATTGAGGAAGACCACTTCCACCGACCAAGTGACCCTGAAAATCACTTTGGTCGAGATACTTTAGAGTTTACTCGAGTGGAACAAGAGGAAGCCAACCGAGCGCATTTCCCCGACCAAAACTACGACCCAACTGAGGGAGATCAAGATGGTCGAATCTCAATTGAGGGAGAGTATTTTCGTCGACCAAATTCCCATGCATAACAGATTGGTCGAGCCATAACATGTCTGGATCGAGCCCAAATGGAAGTTACCCCACAAAACTCTTTCCTCGGCCCACTCGTCCCAATTGAAGAAGTTTGGCCTTTTTTGCCCAACAAAACCCAAATCCATTTGATCATCACCTGCGAAGAAAGCCAACACGACTGAGCAAAGGATTCGTTTTCAAATTCAAAAAGACGCAGTCACACTTTCTTTATCCAGCCTCATGCGTGTTTGACTAAAGGTAAACAAGGTAAGCTTTTGAATTTGATTTCTTGATTGAACTAATGTGATCATTTGCCTTCTTTGCAGCGTAAGTTTAGTTGTTTAGATTATATTTCGTTTGAATTTTATTCTCGTTGTAATCTTTTACATGTTTTGCTTTTATTTTCTTTCTTTAATTTTGACCCACGAAGGTTAAGGTTGTCGAGCTGTTTATAAAGATCCCCTTCGACATTTTATTTTGGGTTACCTTTGATTATCAATAAAACGATAATTTCTTTTATACCTAAAACTTATTCGCTTAGCTGTCGCCTTTGAATCCTTATTGAGACCCCTATCTCCAAGAGTTCAAGTTTGTGATTTATCTTGTGGCTTTCACACCACGAGTGGTTCACCGTAATCTCTTGTTCGTGTCCGTATTACTTTGGATCCAACCGACTGAGTTTCTCGTTTGTTGCCTCCGACCCTTGCGTTTGTGAAACGATCACTCCGAGCCCAATCTTGTATCAAAATGCGATTCTACATCATATTTCAAGAGAAACACATGCTTGAGAATTCTTTATTTGTATCAAATTATAATAGTTTAATAAATTCGAAGAAGCGAAATATTTTAAACATGCTAAGTTTTGGAAAGAAAAAGTCGTGGATGAAGTCCACAGTTAAACATTTTTAATATAAAAAAATGGACTGCATGTGTTGGTGTTGTTGTATATGCCAAATATTATGATGAATAATACTCCAACAATTTTTTTCTTTTTAAAGTATCTAAACGCACAAGGACATTATAGATCATGCAGTTTTTAAAACAAATAATTTTTAGCAAAAGAGAATCAAATCAATATATATATCGAGATATTTTTGGTATTTAGTATGTTGAGTTAGTTCCAATTTCTTACCATCCATGTACATGTACTATTAACAAAAAGTGAAAAATAATTGTGGCACAAAAATATATCGTCAACCAATGTTGACAACACAAAGAAAGATACACTTACCGTCTTAAAAATGATAGCAAGTATAATATTTTTTAACCATAAACATAAAAAAAAATAGTATGTAAGTTATGTAGAAAAAGTATATAAAATCTAAAAAAATACAAATATTAAATTTATTTAATTAAATCTTTAGTGACCAATCAAAACATTAAACTAGATTAAAGCATAAAAATAAATACTTAAAATAAAATTTAAAAAATAACAAATTAGAATTTGATATAATTTTATACATCACTTCTCTAGTGACATAAAATTATAAAGTTCTTACTTTTAAAAAAGATTATAAAGTTCTTACTTTTTAAAAAGATTTCTATTTGGACCATAACTAATGCTTTTTATAAAAGTTGATGTGACCTTACGGAAAACAAGATCATTTACGTGTCACATTATTTTCCTATATGAACGACCGTTACTCGCACCATTCTTCACTACTCACACTCGCTTGTTCACACAGACACACACTCCCTTGTTAATTTGTGAGCTTCATCGATCAAAATCGATGGCGAACCAGCCGATTCTTCTGGATTACTGGCCGAGCATGTTCGGGATGAGGGCGAGAGTCGCGTTGAGGGAGAAAGGTGTGGAGTTCGAGTACAGAGAAGAGGACCTCACGAACAAGAGCCCTTTGCTCCTCCAGAGTAATCCGATTCACAAGAAGATCCCGGTTTTGATCCACAATGGTAAACCGGTCTGCGAATCCCTCAACGTTGTCCAATACGTCGACGAGGCTTGGTCCGACAAGAACCCATTCTTCCCTGCCGATCCTTACGGGAGAGCTCAGGCTAGGTTCTGGGCCGATTTCGTGGACAAGAAGGTAACTAAATTCCTTTTGTGCCCTAGATTTCGTTATCTTAGTCTGAACTTAGCAATAATGGGGTTTAGGGTTGAGTTTTGCAGTGATGCATGTCGATTTGGGATTTGATCTGAGTTTGTACTTGATAGGCTCTAGCTCTGACAAATTAATTAGCCCCAAATTTTAGGGGTTTTGTTTGTAGACTCATCTTTAAATTTATTTGATGTCTTCTTGAAAGCAACTGATAGGTTCAGACATATGAAATTGTATGGTTTTGAAATGTTTTGAGCGTTTTGGTCTGACATAACTCGACGTTTTGTCACGATGTGCAATGGATATATTCAGTTCAGCGAAGCCCAATTCAAGATCTGGGGGAAGAAAGGTGAGGAACAAGAAGCAGGCAAGAAGGAGTTCATTGAGGCAATCAAGACTCTTGAATCTGAGCTTGGAGACAAACCTTACTTTGGCGGAGAGAGCTTTGGCTTTGTAGACATTTCCTTGATTACATTTTACAGTTGGTTCCAAGCATACGAGAAGTTTGGTAACTTCAGCATCGAGGTAGAGAGTCCAAAACTTATTGCTTGGTGCAAGAGGTGCATGGAGAAAGAGAGTGTGTCTAAGTCTCTCCCTGACCCTGAGAAGATTGTGGCATACGCCGCTGAGTTTAGGAAGAATAATCTTGGTTCTGAATAAAAATCTTGTTGTTCTGTTTCTGACGAAGCTGTGTTCTGTTTTTTTAACTTTGTTTTTTTTCTGTTTTGTGATCTCCTAATAATGCGAGAGAGCATCAGTGTGTGTGCGGTGGTTTGTATGGATCTTAAGTATGGATTTTAAACGAAATTTGTTTCGGTTTAAGCCTCCAAATATGAAATCGTATTCACAAACTAGTATACACATAATAAGCAACAATGAATTTGAGATGGAGAAGATACAATGGAGTGTGTGTGTGTGTTCTAAAACCAAAAAATCAACGCACAAAGCTAAGCACATAGCTATTAATCCGGGAATCCGATGGAATTGGCATCCTGATTTCCCGTTCCTCAAACAAAGTATTCTCAATTGACTTGTCTGCATAAAACGAGAGAGACATTAAAAGGAGATTCAACTCGGTCTTGCAAGTGTTTTTATAAAGATTTTACTCTGCAAGAGCCTGGTTATAAGGTGGTAGATGATTATGAATATTGGTCTTTTTATGATTATTGGAGTGGCTTTTTACAGAACAGTCGGGCTGTCAGATTTATTCTATATTTTCTTAATACAATGTCTATCACTGATCAGTGAATTGAAATATTACATCTTATGAACGGCATTATCGAGTGATCATGTTGTACACAAAATACGTTTTATGTGCTATGAAAAGTTCGATTGAACTTACCAAACAATGTGAGGAGCTATTTAGCAATTTATCACCGTTTATCATAGACTATGCAGGACAGCAAGGTTAGCCTTTTATTCACCTCCGTAACAGTCTCAAGGGACGTAAAATTATATGTACGTAGGATTTCCATTATAAGTGATTCAAGTATTATAACACTTAAAATAAAACAAGAGCATCGAAGCCGTCTTAGCTCAGTGGTAGAGCGCGTGACTTTTAATCCCGTGGCCGTGGGTTCGATCTCCACAGACGGCGAATTTTATTTATTTTTTCCTCTTTTTTGTGTTCAAAAGTAAATGTATATAACACATGGTTAAAAATAAAAAAAGGATTCAAAGAGGAATGAAATATGACCCGAGTTTTTATTAAATAGGATCAAGCACGACTATGTGGAAAATTACCAGAGATCTCAAAACTCAAATATAATTCAGAACAACATTGTATTATCTATTCAATAAGGGGATCGTATAAATAAACACATAATAAGCAAGAAAGAATTTGAGACGGAGAAGATACAATGGAGTGTGTGTGTTCTAAAACCAGTAAATCAACGACAAAGCTGAACACATAAGCTATTAATCCGTGACTCCGAGGGATTTGGCAAAATGTATGATCCCGATTTACCGTTCCTCGAACAAGTTATGCTCAATTGGTTGCCTAATTGAGTCGTCTGCAGAAAAAATATGTTGATTAGTGACCTTGAAAGGAGAAACTGGAGAATGAAAATGGCTATAAGAATTTTACCGTGCAAGAGGATGGTTCTCGGTTACAGCTCCATTTAGAAGTTGGAACACATGAAAGATAATGACACCATGAGCAATGTTTGTTTCCGTCGACATTGTTGAAGAGAGAGATCAAACCGGCAATGAACCTGACAAGGAAAGAAACCGGTTTAGTGTTATTTTTTCTTGTGTTGTTCAAAGAGACAAGATCATTTACGCAATCCGCAGACATGAATGAGCATATGTAGTTTTTACTATAGGATACACAAACAGACTGATTTATAATTATGAATGTAACACTTACCAAGCGAGCAAGAGGAGAAGAGAGACGGTCCATAATATGGCCTGATACATCTTGTACTTGTGCGGTTTACCTCCAGGAGCGTTTCTTTGGTTGACCCATCCGAAATGGGGACGGATTAAGAGCACGAATCCAAGAAGAAAACCGGTACCAAACCCTCCAATATGAGCAAAGTTATCTACTCCCGGGAGCACACCAAGTCCCAAGTTTACCGCCACAATTATTACAAGAGTTATAATCGTCACAACCTAAACAAAGCATTGGCAAACAAGATAAATTCTAAAGTTGCAACCTTTTAGATCATACGAAAAGAAAGGGTTTTTGAAGGTATAGGTACCTTGTTAGAATAGATGGTCCAATTGATAAAGATCTCAGATAGCATTCCACCAAGTAAACCAAACACGGCACCAGATGCTCCAACAGAGATGTTTGAGCGGAGGAAAAGAGCTGACAATATACTTCCTCCAAAGCCCGATATCAAATAAAGCAATCCAATCCGTACTGAGAACAAGAAAAAGATGGAAACAGAGGTTAGACACCAATTCATTAAAGGGTTGTCTTCACAAAATAACGAATCGATCTAGGGAGGCAGAGAGTACTTACTAAATCCGAATTCACGTTCCATACGTATACCGATGAATAAAAGAGTCAACATGTTCACCAGTAAGTGAACAACTCCTCCATGTAACCAATTGCAAGAAAGTAGACGCCATCCTTCATCTCGGTTAACCACTTTTCTTACATCTAATCCACCCATTGTTTGTAACCTGTTTGCAAGTACAAGTAACCAAAATCAATCTCAACATCAGGACGATTAAAGAAAGAGGACAAAACACACTGTCTCCAAATCCTTCTACAATTCAACATAAATATATGTCATCTTCCACATCGTTGACCCACACTACAAGCAATCAGCTACTTCTTCGTAGAGCATAGTTTCCTGCTTAAATTCGTATGAAGTTTCGGATTTTCCTTGAAATCCTCTTAAATTTTGAAGTTTTCTGCTTAAATTCGTATGAAGTTTCGGATTGACTAGGTCAAAATCAGTGATATGTTCGGAGGATACAGAGAGCAAAAAGGAAACCATAGAAGTAGAAGCTTACGTCAGAGAGGAAGGACCCAGAAGAGGATTCTCTCTTGTGCTCTGAAACGAGAACCGACCCAAGAAATCAGCAAAACAGTCTCCAGATTTCTTCGGACAATTGTTGACATACATGGTAATCACGAACACGACAACGTTAGCGACCACGAAACAGGGTATGAGCCAAGAGTACCAGCTCCGAAACTCCTTAACTCCTCTTCCTCGTTCTTCGTAAGAACCTCGACTCTGATTCTGCGATCGATGTTGCTGCCCAGATAGAGAAGACGATTCTAAATCCATCGGGTGGATGTTGCTCTCTCTCTGCTGGGTTTTTCCCCAAATCGGAGCTGTCTCTGAATCCTTCTCTCCCATGGAAGCAATCTCGAGCTTTGAACGAAATTCAATGTATTTGAGAATTGAATTTGAGATGTGTGTAGAGAGAAATTAGGTTTTCGTTTTTGTTCTCTTTATGGGGTTTTTAATCGGGTTTGGACTTTGGAGCTAAAGCAAGGGGAGTTCTCTTCCACGAAAAGGAAAGGAAAATATGTTTTCGCAGTTTGTGTCTGAAAACAAGAAAAGGAAAGAGTAAGTCAACGGTCTTCACCAAATTTACATCACACGGTTCCTAATCCTACCAGTAAAACAACTAATTTTCCATCAGTCAACCAAAAAAAAAAAAATTGGGTATGTTTGTTTATCGGCCGCTAGCAGCTGCAACTATGACTGTGACTACAACCTATGGTCAGACAGAACGGCCAGATGCAGTTATTATTGTATGTTTGGTAGATGTGTAGCTGGTCGCTGCGTCTGATCGCAACAATTCCAGACGCAACGCTGAATATGTTTAGTAATCATAAATTTCAAACGGATGTTTGACTGTAGAAGACTGTATCAAGTAATCGAACACCGTTTAATTGTAACCACAGCTGCAACCTCATACGGCAAGTAAATAAACATATCCTATGTAATAGAAAATTGAAATTTAGATTTTGAGTTTAAATTTGGAGATAAGAAAATGTACTCGAAGCGTTATATATACAATTTTGGGCTGACCAATTTTCTTATATTTTTGTTCGACCACTACGACTAAATTTGCATTCAAACTTAATCTTTGAATACATATTTTAAATTTGGAAAAAATAAATAACATTTGGATATAGAAGTTAAAAAATCAACATCAAAATGCAAAAACTGAAAAATGTCTTTTTCCAACTTCTTCAACTTTTATCAAAGCAAATAGACTTCTAACAAGTTTTGAAAAAAAGTCGTCCTAGCTCTTACAAATATTAGAATTTTATGTGTTTTTGTTTTCTTTTGAATATGAGATTATTATTTTTTTCTCATAGTTCTAGAACTTTTCTCTATATGATACTATGAGGTATTGTCTTCTATTTGTTTGTTTTCCTTTTGACATCAGTTTGTGTCTTTAGTTATTTATCAGATTCTCTTATATTTTTGTTTTTATTGATTTTATATCAGATATTTTATTGACTGGTGGGTGGTGTGCCAATTCCTAAAATGCTTGATGATATTTTGATGAAAAAAATTGATGACCAAGCATTCAAATAAATAGTATGAAGCTTAATAAAGATGTCGGTCTAAATTTAGCGTCTTCCTCTTTCCAAAAATATTACGTTTTTTTTTTTGCCAATTTATAATCTACTTTATTTAAGTATATTATAAAATGTCATTTAGGGTCCAAACGATACATCAGCGGAATTATAGATAAATGAATTGTATATGAATAAAATACATATGTAAGAGGTATATTTTCTTGTAATGCCTTTTCCTCTTGAATATAGTAGAGGAACAACTTCTTTTAAATTTGTTAGCAAATTCATTTTTTATAGTAGAGGTATATTTTCTTGTAATGCCTTTTCCTCTTGAATTTTGTTAGCAAATTCATTTAAATTTATAATCTTCTTTTAAATGAATTGTATATGAATAAAATACATATGTAAGAGGTAAGAAATGTCTATGTGGGCTTCACCCACCTGGGTTCGAGTCACCTTGGCCACAGTGAATTTAACATGGCTTCCTCTGGCCTATGGGGATTAGTCGGGTGTGTAGCAAGCCCCGGATTACCCCATATTAATCAAAAAAAAAATTCATTTTTTTTTCTTGGGGTAAAATTGATTTCTTCCTATTTGTTTTACTGTAAATAATAAAAGAAAAATGCATAATCCACTTTATTTTATTCTTTTAGTTGTATAACCATTGGCATCCTTAAAATAACTCTTGAAAGGAAAGTCACCATGTACTCTTTTTTATTTTTCTCATAAAATCTATGATTATTGAATGTTTGAAATACTCCACAAATTTTTAGTCCTCTCTAAGTTAGGTTCTTGCTTGCATTTTCTGAGGTTTGCTTGAGCGACATGGAATTTACGAAGGTAAATTCCATCTATTATAATAATTTTCTTTTCCTTACTAAAACTTAGTCATATTTGGATCAAACTATATATTTCTCTAATTTTGTTTTCATTTTTTTAAAAAAAAATCGATGCTGACTAGTCGCTTGTAGTCCCCTAAAATAATAATACTTATCCGGGATTAAATCAACTACATCGATCATTTGATAGAAAGTCCATTAATTTAGGAGAAGAAAATCAGCTCTTCTTATTTAATTGTATAACGATATTTTAAGTTTTTAACAACTATTCAATTTAGGCTGAAGTACTTTTCAAGGATTCGCGACGTCATCATCACAAGAGATGAGAAGAAGGAAAAATCAAACATATACTATATAGACAAAAAAACCGACGAAAGAATTCTCAAATTTACGATATTTTTCAAAGACAAAATTATTAAACTCAATGTGGTCTAATGATAGTTGTCTTGAGAATTGGTTGGTTCGCTCCTCCTTAATTCAATTTTCATTGAAAATAAAAATTATATTTGAATTGACCAGTCGAAGATGATGTCACATCTTAGATCCATTTGAAAATTCGATGAATGGACTAGTCAGCGATATCACTCATCCAGAGGGATTAGTCGGGTTTAAATCCGGATCTTTTTTTATATATATAAAAAATTCATTTACGAGACAAGTCAGTTATTTGTTATAAATAGTTTATAAGATTTAAAAGTTAACTCTATATAAATTTTTTAACTTTGATTTCACATATAATTATTATTTTTTTACATCACTCTAAAAATTATCATATTATTATTTTTATGCAATCATTATCAATATATTCAATTTAGCATTCATCTTACTCAACACATTCTTGATTCTAACAGATTGCTAGTTATATTCTCACATGTTTTCGATTCGAACAATAGTCCATTGTGCCACGTAAATTATCCAAAACCCCAACAAAAAAAACCCGATCCACAACAAGAAAATAGAAGTGATCAATGAGATTCCAAACAAAAGAAAGAAAAAAAAAAGTGAATGAGATGAGATTTATCCAAAAATAAAGTAGAGTCGTCCACGTGTCAAAACCAGGATTGATGTTAAAGAAGTAGTGGATCACCTAACCCGGAAAGGAAGAACTGGTCCAAAGTGTTCGGAGGAGGGTTTTAGGGCTAAAGCTATAAAAAACCATTGGTTAGTTTTAACTTTTAACCCCACAAAAAAAGTCTTTAGAGAAAAATAAAAACACAGAAAACGTTTTTAATTTACTGATAATTTCAGACTAATTAGATGTTGACAGGTGTTGACAAAATTGAGTTCAAAATTTTCTGAAACTTGGGAATTTTTTTGTAAAGAATTTTTGTGGTTTCATGGGGTTTTTGTTCAGACACAAACCCAACTTTAAAGGCGGGTGTTTTACGGCTCACATCTTTCTATATATTTTATTTCCCACAAACGAATTATAACATAAATCTCACTTTTCCTTCTCGCACAAAATCAATATCGAAAGCGATTCATTATAAGGTTGTATAATTTTATGTGATTATATCCTATGTTTGTGTTTTTTAATCTGGGTTGATTTTCCTCATCAATGTTTTGTGTTCTAGGATCTGATTTTTGTATACATATGGTCAAAAGAATTGCGCAGGTTCAGGCTTAACGTAAGCAATTAATTTGTAGTTGCGTGTGTTTCAAGGACCATGTTGGACTGTGGTTTCGATGCTTACCAACTTCCTGTGGTTCCTAGGGCTTATAGATCACCCAGAGTGCGTGTATATATTCCAACAAAATTTCGTATCTTCCACAAGTTACATACAATTGGCTCACTCGATCGCACCCTTTTTTTTCCAGGGTCACAGGCAAAAATTGAAAAAAAGCCATAGATCCGAGTTCGAGGTTTTAGCCCAAGTGGCCGGAAAGTTCTCAGGCGATCGCAAGGCCCATGAAACAAAGGAGACAAATGACGATTTCCTCGTCAATAACTTCTTGGAGACAATGGAAGTTAAGGTTAAGCCTCAACCTTGTCTGGATAAACCTTCTCAAGTGTTGTTGTCTAAGAACTGGCTAGCTCTTGGTCCTTCCATTTCTAGCTCTCCAATCACACAAGAAGAAAACTCTAACATCGGTAAAATCAAGTCACTCGCTAGCTTTACTTATACCGCGCAAGCTTTTTTACATACAAGATTGATTTTTTAAAGTGTTTCTTTGGATTTATGTAGATGGGAAAAGAAAGATGTATTCCACGAGAGAGCGAGGCAGTAGTAGCCAAGATTCGCAGAATATGTATCCCTTGAAGAAAAGAAAGTTGTTTTACCAAAATCACCGACCTGAATCACGTGATACTCTGTGTACCGGTATATATATGGATCATATCTTTTTGAGGTCAAATCTATATATATGAACAACTTTTATTTACATATCAGATTCGTTATTCTCATATTTTTTCAGTCAAATTTGGTATCAAATCGTTGACAATCTCGGAGCTATTGGTGGACATTCCTGAATCAGCCACAGTCGGATCACTGAAATTAGCGGTATTGGAGGCGGTAACACGGATTCTTAAAGATGGACTAAATATTGGAGTGCTTCTTCGAGGTAAAACCATCGTTGATGACTCCAAAACGCTTCTTCAGATTGATGTTGATGACAACAACCACAATCTCAGCTCTTTGGGGTTCATGGTAGAACCGCGGAAATCAGAAACAACAACAACAGTGTTAACCGCGGTTTCCCCGAAAACGCGAATTAGGTACACAAACTATAAGTAGTTTTTTATTCATCCATAAATAAGTTTTTTTTTGTGTAAACCAATACACTAATCAAAATGTATATGATATAAATTAATAAGCATTTCTAATTTTGTTTTGTTTTTAGTAACTTTTTTATGAATTGCGGTAGGAAATATATATATATAATATCATGATATAGTTTATTTATTTACAAAATTAGGGTTCCTAGGTCCATAGAGAGCACTGAAACGGTGGCAGCTAAATCCGTGGTTCCGGCTTGCATAAAAGAGGCCTCGCAGCCAGAGATGGTTCAACGGAGAATCAGACGGCCATTCACTGTCTCAGAAGTAGAAGCATTGGTTCAGGCCGTAGAAAGGCTCGGCACCGGAAGGTGATTAATTAATGTTCAAGCTCTAAATTTCAAGCCTTGATGTTCTTACTATCATTGTTGTAAATTGTAATTTGGTTTGTTTTGCTAGGCAATAATTTGGTTTGTTATGTATTGAATTGTACGTACCTTCTATTTTGATGCCTTTCAGGTGGCGCGACGTTAAGTCTCATGCATTTGACCATGCAAATCATCGAACTTACGTTGACCTCAAGGTACATTTTAGAGATAACAAGGATATACATATAAAATCAGTTTTTTTTAATTGTTAATAAAATAAGCATCTTTATAAATACTAAATGTGTAATCTAAAACATGATAAATGGAAAACGTTGGTTCACACTGTTGGAGGTGGGCCTAGCACCCCCAATTAGTTATGTCCATCTTAGGAAAAATCTCTCTTCAGCTCGGTCGCCGACCTGAAGGTACCGCGCTCGTATCACCCGAGCTCCCTAATTCCCGAGGACGCACCTCGGGTCCGGGCTGACACTTCACCAAAGCAGGAGTGTCAGAAGAGCAGAAGGCACGTGGGAGCTGGTAGAACAGTGCCCTACCCGCGTAGGGATACGGCTTCGACTCGACGTCCCACCAACCCCGCAGAGTGGACGAAGGAGGAAAGGACACGTGGAGAAGAGTTGGCGAAACAGTGCGCTGCTCTGCAACACGCCACGCCGAGCTCATCATGACCTCCCTCCTCGAAAACCGGAACACGCCTCCTAGACCACCTTACCCGCGAAACAGGCCGAAGCCGCCGCGTGGCCCCGAGATCCCGGGGAGCAGGAAGTCAACTGCCGGTATAAATACCCCTCGATGTCATTAATGATCGGGATGGAAAAAATTTGTATCTCACCTACCACAAGTGACCCGACCTCTCTCCTTCTCTCTCTCTCTTTGTAACAAGACAACAATTTAGAACACCAAACTGGACGTCCTACGGAACCAGTTCGTAACTCTAAATTGCTCACTTCATCATCAATAACAAGAACACGGCCCACGGCCTGCCCAAAATATTCCCGACCTGCCTCTATTTGTGGTTGACTCTCTAATTAACGAAAATCTCGTCTCTCTCTCCCTAATCAATCTCTTAAACATACTTAGTGATCCCCGGGATCAACAATTGGCGCTAGAAGGAGGGGCGGAGATTCTTCTATACGCAAGGAGCAGTTCAACCACAACCGCAACCGCAGCAACGATGGCAATTCCGCCCCCAAGAGTGTTGTCAGACCAGGAGACCCCGGCCCAAACAACGGCCCAGGCCCAGACAACGGCCCCGCCGACGACTCATACAACAGCGACCGTCCCACCGTCAGCCCAGGCGGCTATCAACCAGACGATTCCTCGAGAGCAGTTCTTCAGGGCCCCGCCCCCGGCTCCGACGCCCACTCCCTCCGACGGCTCATCTGCCCACAACGCACCCCGAGCACCGGAAGACCAGCCCACGCTGTCTGCCGTAATGCAGACACTGCTCGCCAGAATAGACGAGCTGACGCGAGCTACCGATCAACGGTTCGCCACGCTAGGAGCCTCCCGTGACCGGTCGGACAACACCGGATCCCCCGACGTCCATCTCAGAGAGCCGGCCTCTCGGGAAGAAACCCCGCGCATCCGGATAAGCCGACCCGGCGACTCACCGTCAGGATCCGAAGGCCCGGGCGGACGTTTCGCCCCGGCCGTAGGAAACCACCCGGGCGACGAAGCCCACCATCTCCGATCCAGCTCGGAGCGCTCCAGGGACGCCGAGTTCGAAGCTATGAAGGAGACAATCCGCGCGATGTCCTCCAAAATCCATCAGGCCACCAGCGCGGCCCCGGAAATAGATCGCGTCCTCAGAGAGACGCAAAACACGCCGTTCACCCGCCGGATCGCCTCTGTCCGGCTCCAGCAGCTCGGGAAGCTCAAGCTCCAGCCCTACGCGGGCACCATCGACCCGGCCCAGTATCTTACGGCGTTCACCATCGCCATGGGCCGCGCTTACTTCTCTCCAGATGAGCGCGAAGCCGCCCACTGCCAGCTCTTCGTCGAGAACCTCACCGGCCCGGCCCTCACATGGTTCTCTCGGCTGAGGACACACTCCATAGACAGCTTCAGAGATCTGTCAACCACCTTCCTCGAGCACTACTCCATATACATCAGGCAGTCCGCATCCAGCGCGGACCTCTGGGCGATGAACCAGGGAGAGAAGGAGTCTGAAAGGACCGCACTTTTTTTTTTTTTTTTAAACATATAACAATAATAAACAAGTATTAATACACAACCACACACGGTCTACAGCTTACACAAGCTCACGGTTACAATCGCCAAACAACACGTATCGATCGATACCCCCTGGTGTCGATCGATACCCCAACAACAGAAGCAACTCCCGGGTCCTAATCATCCCCTCCTCACCGCCTCGATTCCACGATCACGCCTTATCTTTACCTGCATCGACAAAAGTGATGCATCAACATTTGGCTAACCAAATGCTGAGTGAGATTGATCATCCCAACAACAGGCTATCAAATAAGCACAACAACAGCAATATCAAATAGCCAAACCAATAATTAATTAACACCAATAAACTTCCCGGCACGAAGCCACCGGTATCGATCGATACTCCACGGGTATCGATCGATGCCCAACAACACATGACCCCCCCCCAACCAGGGTCCTGGTATCGATCGACACCCCAGCAACACACTGGTATCGATCGATGCCAACACAACACATGACCCCCCAACCAGGGTCCTGGTATCGATCGACACCCCAGCAACACACTGGTATCGATCGATGCCAACACAACTCAAGACCACCGACAAGGCCCTGGTATCGATCGATGCCCAAACAACACACTGGTATCGATCGATGCCAACACAACTCGAGTCTATCCACACACAACTCGAGACCACCGCCAAGGGACAGGTATCGATCGATACCCACATGGTATCGGTCGATACTCCCTGCGAAAACCCAAGCACCACCGCGAGATCTCACCCAGAACTCGCCAGGACCACACACATAACACACCAATCAAGCTTAACAACACACACACAAGCTCAATTGCTAACCTTTGGTCCCAACTCACCTTAAACCGGCTGGATCGAGCTCTAGAAGACCTCTCTCTTCTCGCACGCCCACTCCCAAGCCAAACTTCTCCCAAGCTCTCCTTCAAGCTTCTCTGAGCTTCTCACAAGCTCATACCTCCTTGATCTCGCAAGATCCAAGCTTCGCAAAGCTTCTTCCCTCTCTCTCTCTCCTTCTCTCTTTCTTGTGACCTCCTTGGTCTTATCCTCACAAGGACATCCTTTTATACTCGAAAGAAGATAAGAGAAGAAGATAACCACGAGAAAACCCGGCTGGTATCGATCGATGCCTGCCAGTATCGATCGATACCGCCCCCCGGAACAACCCGAATTAATTATTCCTCCACAATAATTAACTCTTCCGGAACACGGGCGTTACAATTCTCCCCCACTAACTTAGATTCGACCTCGAATCTTCGTTACCGTTCATCTCCCATGAACCGTCCATCTCCAATGAACCCTAATCGTCGCAACGATTACACAACCCTTGGCAACCCGGCCAACGCAATACTCACACGAGGTCCAAAACTAACCTCCGAGGTTTCCCACTCAGTCCCTATGCTTATGACACCGCGGCATCATATGTACTTATTGCTCAAACACACGCCAACCCCATCACTCAAGACACCGCAGCATCTCTGAGTTCTGAGCGTCAGCCATATCCCGCAGGATATCCACCATACCTCGCAAGGTATCAACCATACCACAGCACCCAAGACACCGCAGCATCTCCGAGTTCTGGGTATCTGCCGTACCACTCCCCTCGGTAATATAACCTGACGAGTCTCGATACCCCATACCACTCAATTCTAGGCAATATATCCTCCATCCAGGACATACTCCTTACGAATCCACGGTATCACATATCACTCTAGGCTATAAACCTCCCGAGTCTGGGTACATCGCCACTCACACTCTCAAGACCGCAGTCCTGGGAGCTATCGGCACCAGAGGAGCATGTCCTCTCAACGAGCAATAAGTCACACATCTCTAAGCATCTCGACTGAACTACCTCTCGTGATCCGTGTAAATCCTCGCAAGGCAACACCGGCATCACCCATATTTCGTACCCGGAATATCTGCCGTGCATGACCAATAACCAGGCCATCGCACCTCCGTTGCGCACCTTCCAGTGTCGGCTTACTTTAGAAAGACTTGTCAAGACAACTTTGACTAGGCTACCTTTAACACCCAACAACCCTCTGCAGTAGGTCATTAATACAAACGTAATAAAACAAACAAGTACCATACGCCCGCAATCCGACCCACCACATAGAACCGCTAGGTGAAATAACCCGGTCTCGTCACTCGACTCATTTTCCCGAACAAGCTTAACTGAAAACACGCAACGCTCACAATAGCAATAAGAACATCCATCTTATCACTCTCTTGCATTAACGTTTCTTACCCCAAACGTAATGCGAAGCCGTGACTCCCAAAGTCACCAGTAATAAGAAATACTCATCTTATTACACATCATAATGTAACATCGTTCTACACAACGGAAATACAAAATGATACACACATAGCACACAACTATAACCGAAACTGGAACCTCTCGATGGAACTCAAGCCGCAGCTTGCTTCTGGAACCACTCGTGGAACCACGTTCCATCCTAACCTCTGGCTCCCAAGTTTCCTCCTACACCCCGCCACAGCCCCACATGACACGCATCATCGGAATCCTCTTCCTACGAAGCTCCTTGACCCTCTGCTCGAGAACTCTCAAAGGTCTCGCCTCAACGGTCATATTGGACTAGAGATCTGGCGGAATCTCAGCCAATACCTCGTCACCCCTATGCAAACACTTCCTCAGCATCGACACCTCGAGGACCTTATGAAATGCTTGCATAACCACGGGTAACTCCAACCGATAAACTACCGGTCCCACACGCTCTACAATCCGAAACGGTCCCATATACCTCGGACTCAACTTAGTCACAGCAATGGACCTGTTCGGACCTCTCAGTAAAGCCATCTGGAGATACACACTACCTCCCACCTCAAGCTCTTTCCGCCCCTTATCAGCATAACTCTTTTGCCGATCTTGGGCCTCTTTCATGTTCAGCTGCAAAACCCGGATCTCTTCCGCGGTTTCCTGAACAAAACTAGCACCCAAAGTGCTCCTCTCCCCCACTTGTGTCCAACACAAGGGGGTACGACATGGCCTCCCATACAGAGCCTCATATGGAGCCATCCCACTACTCGCCTGGTAACTATTGCCATAGGCAACCTCCACCAAGCTCAAGTGATCCACCCAGTGACCACCCCCAAACCAGCACACACATCCTCAACAAATCCTCTAGAAACTGGATGGTCCTCTCGGACTGCCAATCTGTCTGAGGATGATACGCCGCTCAAGTGCACTTTCGTGCCCATCTGTCTGAAACGCATTCCAGACCAGAACTCCGCACTCCGCCCTTCTAAGGACAGCTCGCCACTCGGTGATCCATGCTTCCGCAACCAAAGCAACCCGGACCACCCTGACTACCTCTCGAAGCGCTCTCTCGCTTCCGCTTCGGTCCTTGCATCGGCTTACCGCCTCTGCTCGGACCGGACTGCTGCTGCACAGATCTCGCCTGAAGACTCGGTGTAACCACTACCACCTCGTCCTTCAGACCCTCCTCCAGTAAAGCCGCAGTCTCAACCAACTCATCAACCGTGCAAAAAGCCCTCACATGCAACGGTTCCTCAAGTCAACCCGAAGACCCATCAGGAATCTCTACACACGGGCCGACTCACTCTCAACCGCTCGTCTAACATAAGACCCGAGCCGGTTGAACTCCACCTCATACTCGCGTACCAACCGATCCCCCTGAGTCAAACTCGCAAGTCTTGACTCGACCCGGTTGAACGCCTCCTGAGGGAAATACTTGAAGTTAAACTCTTCCACAAAATCCGCCCAAGCCATCGCTGCCTGAACTCTCCGTGCTGCCACACCCCTTCCTCAGAGATGCGCATTACCAAAGATCACCTGGTATCCCGCGGGACACCTACTCGAGAGGAAATTCCTCTCTACCCTCCTCAACCACGCATCCGCGTCCTCAGGATTAGCACCTCCAGAGAAGAACCCCGTGCCAATCCTCTGCATCTGCTCCATCATCCTAAGATAGGATGGGAGCTCCCCAGCAACCGCAGCTGCCACCTGAGGCTGCGCCTCACAACCGCCGGAACCACAGGAGCCTGAGCCGGTACCCTCTCTGGTAACCGCTCCAACAACCTCGACAGATCCGCTATGCGATCATCTCGGGCCCGAGCATCACCCGCAGCACCTGCTGGAACACCAGCCATACTGACACTCACGCCAGCCATACCCTCAGACCCAACTTGACTCGCACGCGACTCCTCGACCTGCTCCCCCGGCCCACGGCCACGACCTCAACCACGGCCACGACCTCAACCACGCTCTCTAGCCATCTGCACGCGTGCAGAAGCACAAGCTAAGAGAACTACAACAATCATCACAATAAAGATACTCACCATGGAATCCCACAAGGCTCGAAGAGGATGATTCTACGACCCCGCACAATGCCCAATTATTCTAGAACCACCTAGGCTCCTAGAACCGCATAGGCTCTGATACCAAATTGAAAGGACCGCACTTTTTTTTTTTTTTTTAAACATATAACAATAATAAACAAGTATTAATACACAACCACACACGGTCTACAGCTTACACAAGCTCACGGTTACAATCGCCAAACAACACGTATCGATCGATACCCCCTGGTGTCGATCGATACCCCAACAACAGAAGCAACTCCCGGGTCCTAATCATCCCCTCCTCACCGCCTCGATTCCACGATCACGCCTTATCTTTACCTGCATCGACAAAAGTGATGCATCAACATTTGGCTAACCAAATGCTGAGTGAGATTGATCATCCCAACAACAGGCTATCAAATAAGCACAACAACAGCAATATCAAATAGCCAAACCAAGAATTAATTAACACCAATAAACTTCCCGGCACGAAGCCACCGGTATCGATCGATACTCCACGGGTATCGATCGATGCCCAACAACACATGACCCCCCCCAACCAGGGTCCTGGTATCGATCGACACCCCAGCAACACACTGGTATCGATCGATGCCAACACAACACATGACCCCCCAACCAGGGTCCTGGTATCGATCGACACCCCAACAACACACTGGTATCGATCGATGCCAACACAACTCAAGACCACCGACAAGGCCCTGGTATCGATCGATGCCCAAACAACACACTGGTATCGATCGATGCCAACACAACTCGAGTCTATCCACACACAACTCGAGACCACCGCCAAGGGACAGGTATCGATCGATACCCACATGGTATCGGTCGATACTCCCTGCGAAAACCCAAGCACCACCGCGAGATCTCACCCAGAACTCGCCAGGACCACACACATAACACACCAATCAAGCTTAACAACACACACACAAGCTCAATTGCTAACCTTTGGTCCCAACTCACCTTAAACCGGCTGGATCGAGCTCTAGAAGACCTCTCTCTTCTCGCACGCCCACTCCCAAGCCAAACTTCTCCCAAGCTCTCCTTCAAGCTTCTCTGAGCTTCTCACAAGCTCAGACCTCCTTGATCTCGCAAGATCCAAGCTTCGCAAAGCTTCTTCCCTCTCTCTCTCTCCTTCTCTCTTTCTTGTGACCTCCTTGGTCTTATCCTCACAAGGACATCCTTTTATACTCGAAAGAAGATAAGAGAAGAAGATAACCACGAGAAAACCCGGCTGGTATCGATCGATGCCTGCCAGTATCGATCGATACCGCCCCCCGGAACAACCCGAATTAATTATTCCTCCACAATAATTAACTCTTCCGGAACACGGGCGTTACAGAGTCGCTCAGGTCCTTCATAGAGCGCTTCAAGGCCACGGCCTCACAAAGCAACGTGACGGACGAGTCGGCGCTCCCCGCTCTAAGAAAGGGCCTGCGGGCTGATTCGGCCTTCAAGGACGATATGAAGCTCAACAGGCCGCACTCGCTGGAAGACGCCTTACACCGCGCTGGACTCTTCGTCGAGCTCGAGGAGGAGAAGGCGGCTGAGTCAAGGAACAACGCCTCGCACAGGGCCCCGGTCCCGAAGGAGCGGCCACAAGAAAGATGCCACGAGCCTCGTCAACACTACGATGACGAGTATCAGCGCAGCAAAGGAAAGCAGACCGCCACATTCCTCGACAACGGACCGCCCGCCGGCATCCGTCTGCGCGATCCCGTCCTTCCTCCCAGCCCCGCGCCAGGGCTGCCTTGGAAAAAGTATGTCCGGGATCCCCACCAGCAGGATCGGCGTCCCGACGAGCCGAGCGACAGGGAGCCCCGACCAGATGAGCAGTATGACAGGTCGGCGTTCTGCGACTTTCACCAGCGAAAGGGGAACCCGACCTCGCACTGCCGCGCACTCCAAGAGGTCCTGCTGAACCAATTTCAACGGGGGGAAATCCACGTGCCAGAGCGGCTACGTACGCATGCCCGGGACGGCGATCGAGTGCAGCCCAGCGATAACCGAGGTCGCGAGGACAACCGGGCTAGGCCTTACAACCGTGCCCAAAACGACGATCGTCGGCGACGATCCCCCTCGCGAGACCGGGAAACGGGCAGATCGCCTCCCCCGGCCCGGACTCTGATAGGGATGATCATGGTAGGCCTCCTCTCGTGCAATGACTCAGTGCGGTCCATCAAGCGTCATGAGAGGAAGACCGACGCCTCCCTGAAGTGGCACTCCGGGCCAGAGATCGACGCTCAGGACACGAGCAAGAGGGGGATATATTTCACCGAGGCCGACGCGGCCGGGGTCCACCAGCCCCACAACGACCCCCTCGTCGTACAAGTCCGCGTAGCCGACTGCGACGTCAACCGAGTCCTCGTCGATACGGGCAGCTCGGTCGATCTCATCTTCAAGGACACCCTCACTAGGATGAACCTGAACGGAGCCGCGATCAAACCGCATTCCATCCCGCTAACCGGCTTCGCCGGGGATACCGTCAACGGAATCGGCACCATCGAATGGCCGGTCTACGTAGGTCGGGTGACGAAAGTCATCAAGTTCGTGGTCTTTGATACCACCCCTATCTACAACATCATTCTCGGAACCCCCTGGCTGCACTCGATGAAGGCAGACACATCGACGTACCATCAGTGCCTCAAGTTCCCCAACCAGGCCGGCACGTATACTCTTAGGAGTAACCAGAGGGTCTCTCGCGCCTGCTTCGCCATTGAGCATAAGCTGCGCCACGCCGCGCCGGCCTGCTTGGCTGTCAGCGCGTATCAGCCCGGTGAGACAATCGCTCGGGATCTCCCGGGAGAAGACCTCGTCACCCAGGTCAACATCGATCCACGCGACCCCGCCCGCTGCGTTGGCATCGGAGCCGACCTCGACGAGAGCATCAAGCGAGAGCTGGTCGAGTTCCTGGGGCAGAACGTCTCCACCTTCGCCTGGTCAACCGGCGACATGCCCGACATCGACCCGGCCACGTGCAGTCACGAGTTCAACGTGGACCCGACCTGCAGACCGATCAAGCAGAAGCGGCGAAAGCTGGGCCCCGAGCGCGCCCAGGCAGTCAATGACGAGGTGGAAAGGCTCACCGCAGCCGGCTCAATCACCGAGGTTAGATACCCGGACTGGCTGGCCAACCCGGTGGTAGTCAAGAAGAAGAGCGGGAAATGGAGGGTCTGCGTGGATTTCACCGACCTCAACAAGGCGTGCCCAAAGGACAGCTTCCCCCTCTCCCGAATCGACCAAGTCGTCGAAGGCACCGCTGGGAACGAGCTGCTCTCCTTCATGGATGCCTTCTCGGGGTACAACCAGATCCCCATGCACCCCGACGACCAGGAGAAGACCGCGTTCATCACGGACCGAGGCATTTATTGCTACAAGGTAATGCCCTTCGGACTCAAAAACGCCGGAGCCACCTATCAACGGCTCGTCAACCGGATGTTCGCCGATCAAATTGGCCGCACTATGGAAGTATACATAGATGACATGCAGGTGAAGTCCCTGGTAGCAACCGACCACGTCGCTCATCTCCGGTCTTGCTTCCGGACGTTGAACGAATACAACATGAAGCTGAACCCAGCCAAGTGTTCTTTCGGCGTCACGTCGGGCGAGTTCCTCGGATACATCATCACCCAGCGCGGGATCGAGGCCTCCAAACACGAGTCCGGCGTCGGCATACGCCTCGAGTCCCCGACCAAGGAGATCCTCGAGCAGTCTTTCCGTCTGGCCTTCCCGGCGTCAAACAACGAGGCAGAGTACGAAGCTCTGATTGCCGGCCTGCGCCTAGCAAAGGAGGTCGGCGCGAAGAAAATCCGAACTTACTGCGACTCCCAGCTCGTCGCCAATCAATTCAGCGGGGAGTACGAGGCCAAGAATGATCGCATGGATGCCTACCTCAAGGTAACCCAAGGCCTGGCCGCAGAATTCTCCGAGTTCACCCTGACAAAGATCCCCCGAGGCGATAATACTTCCGCAGACGCCCTCGCCGCGCTGGCCTCCACCTCGGCCCCAGCCCAACGACGGGTGATCCCAGTCGAGAGCATCGACTTCCCCAGCATCGAGCTGCCAAAAGGGGCCTACCTGATCAACCCCCAGGCCGCGGACCCTGACGATGGCGTCCCACCTCCCGAAGATCTACCGCCACCACCGGCCGAGCCCGAACTACCTGACTGGCGAGTCGACCTACTGCTGTACATCACAGACGGCGTTCATCGCCCAGACCGGTGGGCCGCCCGACGGCTAAGGAAGAAGTGTGCCCGATACACGATGCTGGACGGCAATCTGTTCCGGTGGAGCGCCTCGGGAACCTTGCTCGGCAGCCTCCACGGGCAAGAAACCGTTGACGTAATGAAGGAAATGCACGAAGGCGCCGACGGAAACCACTCCAGCGGCCGGGCTCTCGCCCTGAGAATACGGAACCAGGGACACTACTGGCCAACAATGCTTCAAGACTGCGAAAAATTCGCAGCCCGGTGCGAGAAATGCCAACGCCACGGCCCGCTCATTCATTGTCCTACCGAGCTCCTAACCACCGCGGTTGCGCCCTACCCCTTCATGCGATGGGCCATGGACATAGTCGACCCCCTTCCCCGATCTCGTCAAAAGCGCTTCATCCTAGTAATGACCGACTACTTCACCAAATGGGTCGAGGCCGAAGCTTACGCCAAGATCACGGCAGAGGACGTCCGAAAATTCGTCTGGAAGTTCATCATCTGCTGGCACGGGCTGCCCTACGAGATCGTGACCGACAACGGTGCCCAGTTCACGTCAGCCCTCTTCGAGGACTTCTGCGCGAAGTGAAAAATCAGACTAAATAAGTCCACCACGAGGTACCCCCAAGGGAACGGACATGCCGAGGCCACCAACAAAACCATCCTCGACGGCCTTATAAAACGACTAGATGACAAGAAAGGGTCCTGGGCCGACGAGCTCGATGGAGTCCTCTAGTCCCATCGCACAACGCCGAAGACGTCGACAGGTCGCACACCATTCAGCCTCTCCCACGGAATGGAAGCAATGGCCCCCTCCGAGGTCGGGCTCCCCACTCCTCGCCGCGCTATGCTCACCCAGTAGTCCGCCCTGAACGACACCGTCCTACTAAGCGAGCTGGATTTTCTCGAGGAACAGCGGGACCATTCCCTCCTCCGAATCCAGAACTACCAGCAGCTCGCCTCCAAGTACTACAACAAGAAGGTTCGAGGCATGTTCTTTACCGAAGGCGACCTGGTCCTCCGCAAAGTCTTCGAAAACACCGCCGAGCTAAACGCAGGCAAGCTCGGTGCACATTGGGAGGGCCTTTACCTTATCTCCAAGGTCGTGAAGCACGGCGTCTACGAGCTAGTCACGATGACCGGCGACGCAATCCCGCGCTCATGGAACTCGATCAACCTCAAACGCTTCTACTATTAAGCCCCCCGGCTCCATTCCGCTCTCCGCCTTTGTAAACAAACGAACTACGACTGGCTTGATCCCTTCTACTTAAGGGTACGTATGCAACCCCTAACCAAGGCTCAGCTATTAATCTAATAAAGCCTTTTTGACAAAGGAATACGGTCCCCGACCTGTTCCCAAAAAGCCGAGCTCCAATGCTCGCACTACAAAAAAAAAAAAAAAAAAAAAAAAAAAAAGCCGATCTCCGACTCTCGCACTACAAAAAAAAAAAAAGCCGAGCTCCAACGCTCGCCCTACAAGAAGAAAAGCCGAGCTACAGTGTTCGCACTACAAGAAGAAAAGCCGAGCTCCAATGCTCGCACTACAAAAAAAAAAAGGGGACCGAGCTCCGGTGCTCGCCCTCCCCAGCACACAAGTTATAAGTGCTAAAGCCGAGCTCCAATGCTCGCACTCACCTAGTACACAATCTATAAGTACTAAAGCCGAGCCCCAGGGCTCACACCACTACTAGACACACAAGCATTAAGTGTCTCAAAGCCGGGCTCGCTACCCGCACCAAAAAAAAAAGGTACACAAGCTTTAAATACCTTAAGCCGAGATCACCTCGCACCCACTAAAAATATTAAAGATACACAAGCATTAAGTATCTCAAGCCGAGTCGTACCTCGCACCCAATACAAGAGCACGGTCCACGACCTGCATGAATGACAGGGTACGGTCTACGACCTACTCTACCGTTCAAAAAAAAAAAAAAAAAAAAAAAAGCCTCGAAACGGCACTTACAAAAAAAAAAAGAGGGCCAACAGCCTCGTTACTACAAAAAAGGGCCAACGGCCTCGTTATTACAAAAAAGGGCCAACAGCCTCGTTACTACAAAAAAGGGCCAACGGCCTCGTTATTACAAAAAAGGGCCAACAGCCTCGTTACTACAAAAAAGGGCCAACGGCCTCGTTATTACAAAAAAGGGCCAACGGCCTCGTTATTACAAAAAAGGCCAACGGCCTCGTCATTACAAAAGGGCCAACGGCCTCGTTATTACAAAAAGAGGGCCAACGGCCTAGTCCATACATGAACGGCCCACGGCCCGATCGTTACAAAAAAAAAAAAAGAAGGAAAAACTACAAAAAAAATTTTACAAGGCCGCATCGACCTGTAGGTCTCCGCCCCCGTCAGCACGGGTACCATCGGCCGGTAAATCTTCACCCCGGTCAGCACGGGTACCATTCACATCTTCCGGGCCCTCCGCCCCCACTTCCGAGCCGTGCTCACCAGGAAGGGGCTGCTCGGTCCGCTCTTCCTCAGCCACGGCCTCAGCAGGCAGCGCGGTAGTACCGGCTTCAACGTCAGCCGGGGCCGGATCTTGCACAGGTGCATCCGCTTGAACGGCCTCAGCAGCTGGCGGAGCGTCCGAGGTCAGATCCACCACGGGAGTGTCAGAAGGAACCACGGGCATAAGCCGCTCGAGCTGGACGCCGTGCGTACGATCAAGTGGAATATCCAGATCCTCCGGGGTCAAGTCCAGAAAGTCCATCCCATCCAGCACGGCGCCGAATGCCGCCTCATCCTCGTCCAGCTTCTGGTACCGATACCACGGCACCGACACCCCGTCCTCGGCCTCCATCCGCTTGAGGCAGGCCCTTACGCCGATCACCTGGTTGTACAGCAGGTGGGGCTCTAAGGCCCGGCTGCGCCCGTCGAGATGGGGGCGGATCTTCTCCATCTTCGCATACCACTTCTAGTTCCGCGCGTCCCACCTGGCCGTCACCCGGTCGCTCTCCGCTGCCACGGCCACCTTCGCCCGGCCTATAGCGGCCTCCAGCCCCTTAACACTGGAGCGGAGCGTCTCCCTCTCCCCCTTCAGGAGCCCGACCTCCTCCTCCAGAGAAGCCGACCGGGCCCCCTCAGCCTCCAGCTCGGCCTGAAGACTGCCCACCTCTACAACCCGGGCTCGTACCCACGCCGCCTCCTCCTCCAGCCCCGCTGACCGGGCCCTCTCATTCCTCAGCTCCTTCTCGAGCCCGCGGAGGAGAAGGGACTGGCCCAGCGCACTGGCATCCTGGCGCGCCTTCAGAAAGTCAAGCGACGCGTCCTTCTCGGCGAGTCGCTTCTCGTAGGCCTCCGCCATAAAGGCAGTAAGGGCCATTGTCTGCATCAAACCAGCTGTTAGCAGTAACATACGACAAATCCTGATAAAACAGCTGCGCACAGAACAAAAGCTTACCCGAGCTGCGGATCGCGCCACCTGGCGAAAGGTATCGGAATCCGCCATCTCCAGCGGGACGAAGAGCGGGTGCTTCTGCCCGAACATCATGGCCTGCGCCAGTTCGGCGCACTCGTCCTGGTCCACGATGATCTGGCTGTTGCCATCCTCGTGGCAAAAATAGAAGCTATAGTCCCGAGGCCCTTCCTCGGAACCCTCAGAAGCCCCACCACTCCGGTCATCGGCGGCCTCCCGCCCTTCTTCCACAACGACGGCCGCATCGCCGCCCTCCGTCGCCCTACTAGCGACCTCTTCAATCGCCAGGGTCCGGGCCCCTTCGACCTCCCCCGCTGGCACCTCGGCATCCGGTACCTCGGCCTCCCTGACAAGAGCGCCTCGGGAGTCCTCGGGCTCGCAACCAGCCTCTTCAGGCCGGACAGGAAGCGCCTCGATAAACGCGAAGCGTCTGTCGCACGCCGCGCGTGGGCATCTCACGCGAAAAAAGAGGTGACCTTTCGTTCTCCCACGTGATGGGTACGCGCCAACCGTCTACGGATTTTTGGAAAGGCCAACACGTACGAGCAAGGGCTCAAATCTGGGCTGTAACACCCCGCGCTCCTCCGCCCAAATTTCGAGGAACCGTCCTAAGATGTGCCGAACTAACACCAGATCAACTTCGGATCACTCACCTCGCCTCGTGACACCGAACTGGGGGAGGGCCTATTGTTGGAGGTGGGCCTAGCACCCCCAATTAGTTAGGTCCATCTTAGGAAAAGTCCCTCTTCAGCTCGGCCGCCGACCTGAAGGTACCGCGCTCGTATCACCCGAGCTCCCTAACTCCCGAGGACGCACCTCGGGTCCGGGCTGACACTTCACCAAAGCAGGAGTGTCAGAAGAGCAGAAGGCACGTGGGAGCTGGTAGAACAGTGCCCTACCCGCGTAGGGATACGGCTTCGACTCGACGTCCCACCAACCCCGCAGAGTGGACGAAGGAGGAAAGGACACGTGGAGAAGAGTTGGCGAAACAGTGCGCTGCTCTGCAACACGCCACGCCGAGCTCATCATGACCTCCCTCCTCGAAAACCGGAACACGCCTCCTAGACCACCTTACCCGCGAAACAGGCCGAAGGCGCCGCGTGGCCCCGAGATCCCGGGGAGCAGGAAGTCAACTGCCGGTATAAATACCCCTCGATGTCATTAATTATCGGGATGGAAAAAATTTGTATCTCACCTACCACAAATGACCCGACCTCTCTCCTTCTCTCTCTCTCTCTTTGTAACAAGACATCAATTTAGAACACCGAACTGGACGTCCTTCGGAACCAGTTCGTAACTCTAAATTGCTCACTTCATCATCAATAACAAGAACACGGCCCACGGCCTGCCCAAAATATTCCCGACCTGCCTCTATTTGTGGTTGACTCTCTAATTAACGAAAATCTCGTCTCTCTCTCCCTAATCAATCTCTTAAACATACTTAGTGATCCCCGGGATCAACACACGACAAAGATATCAGCAAGGCAAAGGAGAGGCGAACCTGTGCCTCAAGAGCTTCTTGATAGGGTTCTAGCCGCTCACGCTTTCTGGTTCGGATGAATAGAGCAACACAATTAACGCTCCTTTTTTGGGTAGGAAATAGTTTTGATATACGATCCGGACCATCCGGTTTTAGATTCTATTTAGAATTATTTGAGTTAAGGATTTTGAACTTTATCATTACTAGTGGTAGATAATAGGATTTATATTATAATTACTCCACCAAATGTGATTTGAGAACATTTCAATTTTCAACCCTGAAAGGTGTGGTTGCTACTGATTATTGAGATGGTAGGTTCTAAGTCATAATAGATGATTAAACGCAAGGTTGTGATTCAACACCCATAACATATATATACAGATAATACATATTTTATATTGATTGTTTTGAGTTTCGCCTTTCGGTCTTTTAAGCGTTATTTCAAATTTGGAATCTGTTGATGTTATAAATAGTCTTGACAAAAAGAGAAAAAAAAATATATATATATATATATTATTATTTTTTTATAAAGTGAAAAATATATATATATATTGATGATCCAAAGGAGACATATACATTATTACTCTTCCTAAATAACGCTGAATATTAGAAATCGAATCCGGTAGACACTTCAAACAATCCTTTGAACCTGTGGTGATTCAAAACTCCTCTATGAGACACTCCAAGAAATTGTAGCAACAAGGACAATTAGGAGGAAAGAGGTTTGGTGCAATCTTGCTATAGCAACCTATGTTAGAGTATATCTTAAGGCTATATGTATTATCTGATGATTTTTGCTTCAGATAATGTTCATAGGGAAGATAATAGCCAAACATATAAGTTAGCAAAAACAGCTAGAGAAAGCTTGTCAACCTATATATATATATATATATATATATATATATATATATATGTCGTATCGTGGCATCATAGTGTGGGTATGTAATAATTTAAGAACTCTGTAAGATAATCTCGGTGATAATGTGATAAACTGACGATAAAAAATAAATAAATAAAGAGTAATTCTGGAGGATCAAATTTTTTTTAGGTTTAACGTTTACATTTAGGTTTGCTAATATACTACGTACGTACACAATTGCAAAAAAAAAAACCGTGAGATGAATTACGATTAAGATTAAACTTTGATTAACCACTAATTAATCTGTTAAACGTTAGACCTTAATTATCCGACGTCGTTTTGATACACAAATTGTAGGTCCCTCTCACTCATTCTCTCCTTAACGGATAAAGTGGCTTGTCTATCTCTGCAACTTGGCCACGTGTTTTGTCTATCGATACATGCACACAAAAATATCTCCCTTATTCGTGTAATAAAAATTAACAATTTCTTTCGCTCGCGATCTTCCACAATTTTCCGTTTCTGGTTTTTTTTTTTTTCCTTTGAAGAAGCGTAAATGGCGAACAATGGGCCAAACTGGGACGGATTGCTCAAATGGAGCCTCTCCCATTCCGATGGAGCTTCCTCTTCTCGCCTTTTGAGGTCCCTGAGCTTTTCTCTTTGCTTTTTTTCTTGGTCGGATCGTACATTAGACCCTAGTTTCGTTAAAATTTTGTTATCTCTGATCAATCCTAATTTCGTCTCGGGCTCATAATGGGTTTCTTATTTGATTGAAATGCTCTGTATTCTGAGAAAGAAAGCATTTGGATGATAAATCTTGAAGTGATTTCTCGGGAATTCGATGTGATTATTGTTCTTTGTGTTTCTATTTTTGATTTAAAAATTGTGTTCTTGTTAGTGAGCAAGATCGACAATGGTTTATGGATGCAATGCAAGGGCATACTATCGATTCGATTTCGCGTATGAAACAGATATCTCAAATCATGAAAATGCCTGAACAAGTCTTGGACTCTCAAGGAGTTACATCTGACGATCTTGAACGTTCTTAAATTCGTTCCAATGACGATTATTCGATTATGCAAAAGGCCAAGTTTGATCGATTTCGAAAAATGGTACTTTTATTTGGACAGGAATGTTGGATGAGCTGCAGGCACATGTCGAGTCGATCGATTTGGCCAATGGTTTGATCTTATTACATAACTATTTTTTCGGTTTTTGTTTATGTTGTTTTTCTTTTAACATATTTGGATTATTATTGTACAGATCTTCACTCTATTGGAGGTTTGGTCCCTCTACTTAGCTATCTCAAGAACTCGAATGCGAAGATTCGAGCAAAGTCGGCCGATGTTTTGACCACGGTTGTTCAAAACAATCCAAGAAGCCAGCAACTTGTTATGGAAGCAAATGGGTTCGAGCCATTGTTGACCAACTTTATTGCTGATCCCGACATTAGAGTCCGGACCAAGGCGCTCGGTGCTATATCTTGTAAGAGTTACTATTTATAACAAAATTTGTTCGAGGACCCAAAGTTTCACAATGTTTTGTTGCTTTTGGCATTGTAGCTCTTATCCGTCACAACCAGCCTGGGATTACAGCTTTCCGTCTGGCAAATGGTTACGCTGGCTTGCGAGACGCTTTGGTCTCTGGCACCACTAGATTGCAAAGGTAGAAAAAAAGGTCTCAAGCATATGCTCGGTTTCGGGTCTGGTTGGTTTATCTGGACGGAACACTCTAGGATTATCGACTTATATTAAGTCCATGATATATACTCTTTCTGTTTCAGAAAAGCCTTAAACTTGATTCACTATCTTCTCCAAGAAAGCAACTCAGACTATAAAATCGTTAGAGATCTCGGATTCGCTCGCATAATGATCCATCTAGCAGCCAACCAAGACCTTGAGGTCCGGGAATTTGCCCTTCGCGGTATCCTAGAGCTTGCCCGTGAAGAATCTGAGAGAAATCTTGACAGAGCGGATGTGAATCTAAGACAGCTTCTTGAGGAGAGAACAAGAAGAATCATTGCGATGTCGGAGGAAGAACTTTGTGCAGCTAGAGAAGAAAGAGAGCTAGTGGATATCCTTTGGACCGTGTGTTATGATGAACCGTCCTGTCTAAGAGAAAGAGGGCTGGTTTATCTCCCTTGTGATAACGAGATGGCTCCTGATGTGATTAGGGACCGCTTTGAACCTCCATTAAGGGCTTGGGCTGCAAGACGGCATGATGAAATGAATGAACCACCGGTTCCACTTCTTCTTGGTCCTGCACAGTGATATCGTAGCTTTGGCGTTTGATCCGATCACAAGGCAAAAAATTGTGTTTCGACTACAAACCAGAAATGCACTACAAAAAAAAGTGTGTTTAACATCACTTATTTTCTATATTTACATTAGTTATAAATGATGTAAAAGAATTTTGCATCACTTAAATAAATGACTCTGAAAATGGTGATGCAAATAATTTGCATCGGTTATAGAAATTGTTACATCGATTTTTAAGAATCGATGTTAATATGTATCAATTGTAAAAAATGATGTTAAAATTTACATCAATTGATATAATTGATGCTAATATTTGTTACGGTTATAATAAATGATGTCAAATGTATATATCATTTGTCAATAATCGATGCTAACAATTGTGTCATTTACAACAAATGATGTACATATTTATATCATTTGTACATAATTGATTTTAAAATTAGTATCAGTTTTCAAAAATGATTGTAATAGTTGTATCACATATAATAACTGACGCATAAGCATGTTGTGGTTTGCATCATTTTAAAAAATAAATGATGTTGCATCATTTTAATCTGATCTAATCATAAACGTAATTTTAGCATATTTAAAATGAATTTTAATTATTTAACAATTGATACTAAATTAATTAATTAATTAAATAAAAACCAAATCTAAATTTCATATTAATGTATTAAAAACTGAATCACATGCATCATCCACTCGTAATGTAAGATATATATAAAACATAATTAAACTAATTAAAGTTGCTAAAAAACTTCATAACTAATGTTGAACATGACCACCATGATCTTTAATCATAATCTTTCTAATTTCCATTAGTATCATCACCCATTTCCTAGAAAAAAAATAGACAATAAATTAGTATACCATCTGAAATTTAAAACCTATGAAATTTATAATCAAAATGATATTCACCTGAAAATTAGTAAGATTTGCTATATTCGCGAAAGCTGCCATAAAATTTGCTGCACTTGCATTTACCTAAGTAAACAGTTTAAAATATCAGTTTTTATATCACAGATTATATAAACAAAATATAACTTACAAATAATCGATATACCTGTTCGCCAGATCGACTACCAAGTATATGTTGGATGAACACAGCCATAGTTGTAACTTTTTCTTCTAATCCTTTTATATGTGTCTTCATCTGAACAAAGACTTCAGTATTTTCTATCTCTGGTCTTATTGGAGTAGTTCGGATGAATAATTTTGAAGGTGTGGGTCCACGTCCGACACATCGAATTCGTCCTGGACGCTCTGGACCAAACACTTTGGCATATTCATCATCCAAACTAGCTACAACATTGGTTGTGACTTGCGTTGATGGATTTTGGGTCAACAACGTTGTAAGTGCTTCCCGAAAGTGAAGTTAACGTATAATATTCAGCATAATCTAGAAATAAAATTCATCAAAGTAGGAACTAACCCCACATGTTTCTTATCTTCTGAAAATCAGTTTTTAGCATAATCGAAAAAGAAAATTCATCAAAATAGAAAATTCACCAAAATCAGTTTCTTATCTTCTGAAAAACTATATTTTAGATAAGCTGAGTGTGTGAACTAACCCCACGTGTTTTAGCTTCCTCGGATACGAAGCTTCCATCAGGTTTCGTACGAGTTGCAACGAAGAATTCGGCTAGACATGGTGTTTTTCCGGTCTTGATTTTCTTCGTTAAAGGTACATGCAAAAATCATATACAATATCAGTTTTTATTCAATTACGTAAGACCTATAATAGAATTTCTTTTACTTACAATCTCACGTCTTTTTCTTGCAAAACTTTTTCTTCCACACAAATGAGGCATAGTATTGTTCTTTTGATTCTTTGTATTCCGTTCCTGCATTTTCTGAAAGCTCAAGAATAAAAAGTTACTTACATTTGATATATTATATAACAATCTATCTAGTAAATAAACCATACCTTCCACTTTTCAGGGAACCTTATGTATACGAAATTACGCCAGTGATCTTCAGGAACATTCTTGGGTCGATTCTGCATCGTTTCAGTTCGACCATTTCATTTGTACTCTTTCCAAAGACGTCCTTTGACATCCTTGCATCTGCTCCCTAGTACACCCATCACATAATCCCTTCTTGTCGTTGGGTCATCGAACCAAAATTTTGTCTGAAATGAGGATATGAGGCAACGTGAACATAGAATTGGTTTCATGATTTAATTTTCCAGAAACAAATATACAACAGCAGTAGGGTCTAAATATATTTGATCCAATACCTCCAAGTACCCAAAACGTATTGAACACTAGATATAAAATGTTAGATGTTACCTGAATTACATCCCATGCCTTATCTTTTGTGTAAGGACCAAACAATCTCCAATCAGTGTAGTCAATAGGTAACAAATTCACATCATTACTTAATTGTCCCAACCATGATCCAAGTAAACCTCCAGAATCTTCAACATGTTGACCACTATCTTCATCGAAATGTACTATCACTTTGCAATTTTGCAATTTCCAAACATCTCTAGCTGACACCATTTTGCCTTCTATGTTCCCAGTCGTATCTTGTTTATAATCACATACATTACGAGAAGATTATTAGTCTAAGATAAGTCAAATCAACATAGTATATTTAGAGAATCTATTATACATTACCTCTGACTTGTACATTCCATTTGAAGCTTTTACGTTCTTGAGAAAGTGTAGGAGGAGAATCGTAAGTTATATCATCTGGTGTTTGTGTTTCTGAATCCTCGAAATCAGTAAAAGACGGGAATTCCTCCATTATCCTGTATTATCGAGAATCTAAGGTTAAAAGTTTCCAGAATTGGATCTATTGAGTTTGTTCATGACGCTAACTACAAATCTATGTATCAAATCTGCATACCTACAAGAACCAATGAAATATGATACAAAACTGGTAATACGTTGGCATACGATGACGCTAAGCTTGTTCATTGAAATATGATACAAAGGTTTAATTGGTAATACGTTGGCATACGATGAGTTTGTTCATGACGCTAAGTACATTGTATGCAGAATATGATACAAAACTGGTAATATTAATATAACTTTAGATACCATTCAATTCAAACCCAAAACAAAAGCATCTATCATATATGATTAAACACATAAATATCAAACAAAGTTACCTTGATCCTGTGCGATTTCTAAAATTCAGATTTGCTGACATGCTCTTCGTTTCCCCTCAGAGAATTGTTTAGAAACCCTAAATCAAAATAATTTAGCTGTGGTCAGTTTATAGAAAATCATTTATTTCTGCTAAATACATAATTCAGTTCCCGCTCAGAATTAATGAAAGATTTTAACTTATATTTTAGCGGGCTTTGTAAAATATTTTTAACATGACCAAGCTTCAATCTATAACGTAACTGCTGTACAGAACTTAATAGCAAAAAAACTGCTGTAAACAAAAACTTTATTCCAAAAGTCAAAGATTATTTATAACGTAACTTCACACAATCTCTTATAAGTTATATCAAACAACGATAATAAAATATTATAAGATTTGAAAAAGAAAATCATCAGCCACACTCAGCATCAAACTATTCTGAAAGATCTAGATCACCCATATCATATATGTCTCTAGGCTGAACATGAACCGCAATATCTCATTCTGGCTCACAAGGATCTTTTACATAATACACCATTTTTGCCTGAGACGCCAATATATAAGGCTCATCCTCCTCATTATCTCCAGTATGTAATAAGCGTGAAAATTTAAGCATCCTATGACCATATGCATCAGCTTTATACCCTCGTTTAGTACGAGTATCAGCCCACTTGCATTTGAATAATATAACTTTGAAAACCTCATAGTAGTTTAACTCCATAACCTCAACCAACTTTCCATAGTAAGCTACATCTCCAGCTCTTGGGTTAAGATCACGAGAGCTCGCATAACTCATAGTCTCAGCAGCCACATAAACACCACTATTTTGTGTTTTCAGGTCAACGTCTCTTTCTATTGTCCGGAATTTGAATTCATTGACACTGTAAGCTGTATACTTCACAGCCTTCTCAGATGGACCTAGAGCTAAGCATCGTAAATCATCATTTATACCATCTAACTCATTTTTTTCTACTTTCGCCTTGATCCATTTCGCAAAATTAAGATGCATTTCTCTGTCAATGTCAATAGCACGATTCCTCTTGCTCTGACGAACATGTTTCCTCCATAAATCATTTTTGAACTTCCTATAAAGAAAATCAGAAAAGTTACTCTCCTAAGATTGTTCTCATTTTTATATTAGAAAATTTCAATCAAACAAAACTGATTGTTCTTAAATGAGATAAACTTACTCTCGTAAGTGATCAAGTAGATGATAATTGACCAAAATATGTCGATGTGCTTGATGTCTCTCTACGTAACTAAGTGTGTGAACATGACCAGCGCCAACAGATCTTCCAAGATTTGGAAAAATAAGAGGAAGTTCTGAGTTTGGTCTTATACTTGTGTCAGCTACAGGTCGATCATCAGCACGACTAACCCGAGTAAATCGTGTCTCTATATCATCAAGATACATTGAGCAGAACGTTACACATTCATCAGCTAAATATTGCTCACAAATTGAACCTTCAGGTTTAGCACGATTGCGAACATATGATTTGAAATATCCAAGAGTCCTGTAAATGAGTAAATCAAGTACGTTTCAACTTATATATATGAGTGTGTATATATGATGAGGAAAAAAAAATTACCTCTCAATCGGATACATCCAACGAAATGGAACTGGCCCACCATGTTTTGCTTCCTCGGTGAGATGTACTATTAAATGTACTATCACTGTGAAAAACGATGGAGGAAACAACATCTCTATATGACATAAAGTCAATACAATACCGTCTTGTAATTTATCAAGATCATTGATATCAAGGACCTTAGCAGATATATCTCTAAAAAACCGACAAAGCTCAACAATGGCTAATGTCACATATGGTGGCAGCAAATTTCGAATTGCGATTGACAACAAATCTCGCATTATTATGTGACAGTCGTGGCTTTTTAAGCCTGATAGCTTTCTACTATTAACATCAACACAACTTGATATGTTAGAAACATAACCATCAGGGAATTTTACATCCTTTAAGACATTTAGAATAATGTATTTCCCATCATTGTTCAGAGTAAAACATGCTGCTTGGTACTTCCATGTATCATCGGCCCACAAATAAGAACGTATCCCAAGCTCACGAAGATCTTTTCTCGCTTTTAGATTATCTTTTGATTTTTTTTTGTCATCCAATAATGTGTAAACTATATTGTCGAACACATTTTTTTCTATGTGCATCACATCCAAATTATGTCGCAGCACAGAAAACTCCCAATAAGGCAACTAAAAAAATATACTCTTTTTCCTCCATTGTTGAGTATTGCATCTTTCTGCCTCACTTCGATCTCTCTTTTTCCCAACTGAACCATGTTTCTTACCAAGAATAACCTTAACCTTTTCTAATTGATGAATAATTGTAGAACCTGATAACTTCAATGGTGGAGATCGGGTTTCTATTTTTCCGTCAAAACTAGTTCTATTTTGACGAAAACCATGATCTAGAGGAAGAAAACGACGATGACCCATAAAACAATTTTTCTTTCCATGGCGTAAACGTTGTCCAATGGAATCGTAATTGCAGTTTGGACAAGCTAATGTTGTATACGTATTCCAACCAGACAAATTTCCGAGACCAGGAAAATCACTTATTGTCCACATGATGGCTGCTCGCATGTCAAATGTTTGTTTCGTAGAAACATCTAGCGTTTTGCCTTCAAACCATAACTCCTTTAATTCTTTGATAAGTGGCTGCAAATAGACATCAATATCATTACCAGGCATATGCTTTCCATGGATAACCATAGAGAGGATCATTGATGTCTGCTTCATTGACATCCACGGTGGAAAATTATAAGGAAATAAAACCACTGGCCAAATGCTATAAGTAGAACTCATTGTACCGAATGGATTAAAACCATCAGCAGCCAAGCCTAGTCTGACATTTCTTGGATCAGATGCAAACTCAGGATATTTTTGATCAAATGTCTTCCAAGCCCCTCCGTCTCTTGGATGTCGAAGTTTACCATCATTACTACTAGCAGTTGCATGCCATCTCATGTGGCTAGCAGTTTTTGATGACATAAATAGACGTTGCAACCGTGGTTTCAGAGGAAAATAACGTAAAACTTTTGCATGAGCTTGTTTTTTCTAATCTCTGATCCAGGCACCGTATTCTCTGCCATATTTGTTTTCCATCAAGAAGCTTCACAAACTTTGCAAATATCTCTTTTTGCATCATCTTCCCAATATAACATGCAGTCATTAGGACATGCATGAATTGACTCATATGTCAAACCTAGCTTACGGATAACTTTTTTCATATCATTAAATGAATCTGGCAATTTAGCTTGTGTAAAGGCTTCTTTAAGCAAATCAAGCACCATGGATTTTCCTTTGTCGCTAATCCCACACATGCATTTGATATGATACAACTTCAATCGTTTTATTTTGTGATACAATTTAAATGATGTAAAACACTCTTTTTTTGTAGTGATGATAGATTCTCTATAAAGAAAAACTTGTGGAACACATATTTGTATTGCAATTACAATCTTATATTTGATAAGATTCTTGTAAGAAAATCTTATATCTCCACACAAAGTCAAAATTCTATAACATGATCCGTGATGATAAAATATAAATAAAAAAAGCAAGAGCATCAAACGTTGCTAAGCTGGAACACCAATCACCTCCCACCAGAGAGTAGAGAATCAGCGATCGAAGACCCGCCGGTAAACCCTTTAAACACGGAGGAAGAATATGGCATCGAAATACCGCTAAAACCGTCCAGCCCTCCCAAATTCATGCCGCTCCCCGCCGACAAATCCAACGGCGTTAATTCCGGCAGCGCCATGTCTCCTCTTAGATATTGTAGCACCTGCCTCATACTCCGTCTAGCCCGAGGGTCCGAATGCGAACACAACAGGCCGAGTTTCAAAACCATTTCAACCTCTTCAAGATCGTAACCATCGGACCCAAGATTCGGGTCTTTCGCTTCCATTATGTTTCCTCTGATCCACAAACCGAAAACCCATTCCACAAGCAAGAACGTCTCGTCGCTTTCGCTATGGAGCTCGATGGGTCGTCTTCCGGAAACAACTTCTAGAAGAAAGACACCAAACGCATAGACATCGGTCGCGGTCGTGGCCCGTCCGGTCCGAGAATGTTCAGGTGCTAGGTATCCCAATGTTCCAACAACGTGAGTGGTCTGTGGATCCGACCCGTGATCATATAAACGGGCCAACCCGAAATCGCCGAGTCTGCCGTTGAAATCAGCGTCTAACAGAACATTGCTAGCTTTCACGTCACGGTGAATCACCACTTGTTCCCATTCCTCGTGAAGGTAGAACAATCCGGAAGCAACTCCTTTGATGATCTTAGATCTCTGTTTCCAGTCTAAGGTTGTCTCTGGATTGTTGTATAGATACTTGTCTAAGCTTCCATTGGGCATGTAATCGTAGACCAGAAGAAGCTCTCCTCTCCGGCGACAATAACCCAAGAGAGGCACTAAATTCCGGTGACTCATCCGGCCGATACTCACGATCTCCGCCACGAACTCTTTCATACCTTGTTTGGAATCGTGTGAGACTCTCTTCACGGCGACTTCGAGCTTCGACGTCGGGAGAATTCCTCTGTAAACCCTCCCGAACCCGCCGGATCCGAGAAGATCCTTTTCCTTAAACCCTTTCGTCGCGTGGTACAGCTCCTTGAACCTGAATCGGTTCTTCCCGAACTCTGTTTCCCAGTCGTCGAGCTCCTCTTCGAATTTCTTCTTCCTCCTCACGATGTAGAAAGCTAGGAAGATCATGGAGAAGATCAGAAATAGGGAAATCAAAGGCATACCGATTTTGTAGAAATCGGAGATTCTTCTGGGCTCGAATCGAGGAAGCTTCGGGAGCTTGGATAACGAAAGCATCGGAGCTTCGCCATTAACCCGGAAACTCCACCCGACAACGAAATGCTCCGAGAGAACGGAACCAGTCGCAGACGAGAATCCTACATACATGTCTTGCAGAAGAATCGAAGAAAGATCTCTGACATACGAAACAAGCGGTTTTCTGGGTTTATCGGAATCGAACGGAGCCATCGAGACATCGATTCGATGGCTACGATTGTCGTAATCGACCCAAACTTGCATCCGTTTGCGACTAATCAAGCTCAGATTCCGAAACTCGTCTTTATCGTCCCAATATCCGGCCGTCGAGTAATTAGCTGATCTCAAACCGTTGATGTCGATTCCGACGTGATTATCGTTTGGGTCTCCGAACTCGCTGCTCTGGATTGTGTCGAACTCGACGGCGAAGACGTGATTCGTTTCGTTGCCGTTGTTCAAGATGTTGAAGAGACCGATGTATTGACTGGGAAGTGCAGAAGGAAGGCCGAGCGTCGGAGCAACGACGAAGGCGATTCCATGGCCGCTTAGCGTTGGGATCTGGGAATGTATTGCGAAGACGAAGGTTGTGGAGAAGGACGAAACGTTGCCGTTTGGGGAATCTTTGAACCGGATCCGTTCGGTATAGAAGGCGTGACCGGTTGTCTGTACCGATGTGTTGGTTAGCTTCAATAGACCGCTGGGTGTGACTGTGGCGATGCCTTTGAGTGAGATATCTGTCGGAGGATGGAAGCCATTGTAGGTGAAATTGAGAATTTGAGAGGAAGATCTCAGAGTTTGACAGAGAAGGAAGAAGAAGAAGACGAGCTTGATGAACATGGCTTCCGGTTTTATCCGGTTTAGTTGGCTCAATTTTACGAAGACGATGTGTCAACAGAAGATGAAGAAAAAGAGATTTAAAGGATTTATTTTGGGCCAGGTCCGTGATTGAGTAATATGTCAGAGGTAGGTCAAGATAATATAGCTTCATTAAATAGACATTTAATTTCATTCTATGATTCACTTTATTATATTCGTTTTCGTGAGGAGTAGTATCTAACACAATCACTTTGATTTTTGACTATTACATGAATCCAGTTTGTCTGCATGTGACTGCAATTATTTGTAATTTTGTATGCTTCTTCTACTAGTCAAATGGTCAAATCCGTGAGATGTTGATAACTTTTGTGAGGAGTAGTATCTAACACCATCACTTCGATTTTTTTTTTTTCTTCTTCATTACGATAGAATAATTTAGTCAAATCCAATATGTGAGTCTCTTAATATTTTTGAGTTTTTAATTACACATAATTTTTTAACGAATATATTTGTTTACCTTTTTTCGGATTACAAAAAAACAGAGTTAGCTGAGACAGTTAACTGATTGATACATAGTTTTGTAGGAAAATAATTAAAACAGTATAAAAAATGTAGTTTAGTGTATAAATGAACTTTTCTAAAAAGTTGGCTGGATGAGTAATGTAAATGGTAAATATTGTTTTGTGTCTCATATAAATTTTTTTTTTATAGATCTGCCTCTAGATCTAAGGAAAAAAAAAGTTTTTTAGACATATTGTTTCGACAGTTTTTACGGCGTTTGAGTTATACCTTTTTATTTGCTTTGTAATTGTAATTGGTTTTTATTACTTTTAGCGTATGGATCTGGTTGTTTTCCATCTTTTGATTTATGAGATATGTTGGTTTTGTCCAAAGGTCGTTTGATATTTTTACTGTCTTAGATTTACATTTTGTTGCTCGTTTTGGGTGTCTCTTCTGCAATTTTTGCTTCAGATTTAGTCGATTTCAATCACGACATAGGTAATTTTATAATGGTTATCCGTTTTGGATGTAGAACTCATTGAAAGCATACTAAGCAGAATCTCAACTCATGAGATGAGAAAAAGTAATCAGAGTTTATAAAAGATGTAAAGAAGTCTTAAAACTATAGAGAGTTTAGAAACTCATAAAGAGATAACTTAGAGAGAGGTTTTTAGAAAGAGATTTTAAAGGAAATTATGAGTTTGATCGATTTCAATTACTTATCGGTGTCGGATGTAGAAATCTTCGTCATCGTTATCAACTACTCTTTGCATCTATCTCTCAAAATGAATAAATTTAGAAACCATATCTCGTTGACCAAATATAGAAATAATACTATATATAAATTTAATTTTAAATATTACAAAGACTATCAGTTCTCAAATGACGTAAACTTTCTGGATGTCTGACAGAAGTAATATACATTTTCAAAAATTAATTAATGTAGTGTGAACACTGAAAAGATATCAGAATAGATGTAACTTTTTTTTGTTTGAACATAGAATAGATGTAAGGTTGAGAACGATGGGAAATAAAAAGGAAAGACTGGGAATTACTTTGAATTATATCGTATCAATAATGTAACTTATGTTCGTTCATCAGAGAGGAAAAAAGTGATCGACATATAATCTCTTCCTCTTCATATATTTCTTTTTATAATTTTTAATTGCAATATAATTTAGGGAATTCGAAATATAATATTTTGAAATGATTTATAGGTTTCTCAATTACAAACTGAAACTGGTATGCAATTATACTACTTATTTAAATAAAATATTAAAAAAGTATTTCCGTGATGCAATAACAAAAATATATTCGTCTGACATTTCTCCTTGGGCATGTTGCAGAAACAAACTAAAGCAGAGTAAGAGCATCATTATTGATGGTTTTTTAGGCTCTGAATGAAGCAACTGAGAAAAAGCAGATCTCATACAAGAAGTACGAACCTTATCATATCTTCCATTCACCATTCATTTTCAAAATGAAATCACAACTAAAAAATATAATAAAAAAATAAAATGCAGTGTGTGAACCGCAAATGGTTCAAACTCATGAACAAAAATACATTATCCACTATGAACAGTATTTATGTTCTGTAATTGAAGTGTTTCAAGTATAGCTGGTAATTTTTATTATTTTTATTCTAAAAACTAATTTTTTTTGTATAAAACAAAAAAATAATTGTTTTTGGTTAATGTTGTCAATTTATTACCACTCATTAGTATTACCCAACCCAGCTTTTAAAAAAAAATTTAGGTTTTTCGGATAGTTTTATGTAGTTCAAGTAAAAGTAACCGAACCGAACCGATAATTTTTTGGTTATAATTCGGGTCTGGCATTAACTATTCATATTGAACCAAATCGGAAGGTACCCGAACCGATTTTATTTCCGATTCCTAAATAGTTCTTAAATGTCTATATCTGAATTATTCGAAACTCGAAAGAACAAACCAAATAACATATTGCAAATAATAACATATTGCAAATATGTTATGGACAAATCAAAATACATGATCTTAATTTTTTTGTTTCTATCGGTGTATTGTATTTGAAGTTATTTTATGTATGATATATTATACATATTTATAACCATAACAATATTTATCTTATTTATATTTAATTCAAATATACGTTATGTACCGCTTCTCTCATTCAAACATATATTTTTCCATTTATTTTTATTAATTTTGCCTTTTAAGATAAATTAATTTTTTTTTCATTATTAATTTTAACTTTGATGATAAATTTACATTTTTTTTCCTTTTGCTTAGTAATTTTATTTTATAGGATTAGGAATCAAATATATATTTAGTAATTTTTTACACATAATATAAATTATTATAAATATGCACAGTATTTTGGACCGCTTGTTATCCGTTTTCACCATTCAAACTTATATTGTGAACCGCTAGATCCGCTTGATCCGCATTTGGACCGTCTGATCCGCACTTGATCCGCCTGATCCGCACTTGATCCGCCTGATCTGCTTGAACAGCTAGATCCGCACCGCCTGATCCACTTTCTCCATTCGGAGCCTTAATCCAAAAGGTGGGTTTCTTAATCAAAAAAAAAAAATTAATAATAATAATTATTGTGGACAGTGTAAGAACCGGTTCTTAAATAAGAACTTTAAAAATCAGTTTTTAAAGGGGTTCTTACATTTTTCTTAGCCTCGTGTCAACCTCTAATTCGTCGGTTTTTTTTTTTGTTGCCAAATTTTTTTTAAAACTTTTTCTTAACTTAAAAAAAAATTAATTTAAAAACTTTTTCTTAAATTCAACTTTAAAATTCTAATTTTTTTTACATATTAATGAATTGGAATCGTTCGGTGGGTGAACATGAAGCGATTAATAGACAAGATCAGAAAGAAACCCAAGTTGAGCGTTCTTTTGCATTTTTTTTTTCAAAATCTATGTTTAAAATGTTATATTTTTATGTCAACTATGTCTAATTATTTAAAATAAAACAAAATTATTAATTTTTTTTTTAATAAAGCAACAAAAACAGAAATTTTTTAATACAATTTCTTAACTTCAAATTTATATTAAAATAATACTTAATAAACCCATTTGGGTTTCTACCAATAATGATGCTCTAAGATTTCAACGTGACATTTATGAAAAACGTGGACATACGAATGCATTGACACACACACAAAAAACGTAACATAATTGTTGTGAGCATATGACTACTCCACGTTCATTTCGAATTCGGTCATCTAATGGGAAATGATGTACAAACGAAGACACAGTTTGTTATTCTTTTTATTTTATTTTTCAATTCATTAGCATTTAAATTCGAAAATATGATCTATTATTGTAAACAAAATTTTCAAAAAATTTATGCATATAAAGTTGCCCAAAATATTATTCACAGAAAAATGAAATGATGCACAACTATAAGTACTTTAGTGACGTAAAATTCGTTGAGTGTAGGAAAATGTGAATTATGAGAAAAGGAAGGTATGGAGATGGAGGCAGAGAGAGAGAGGGAGAGAACAACGACTTTGAGGAGTGATGATAGTGATGGGTAAAATGGACAACTGGTCAAAACTTGTCCACTCTATTTCTTGCAAGGAACCTTCTCAATTCAATCTTGACCGTTGATTTTTGGTGACAGTCAGCTACATACATAATGGTCGGTCTGACCATATATCTTCTTTTTGAGTTTTCTTGGACTTCAAATATATTCCATCCCTACTCAAACTGATTATGGTTGGACTCGGAAGTAGAAAACTACGAACATATGAAAAAATAGCAAATGAAAGAGACAAAAATAAATCGAAAACAACGAATTAATGAACAGAAAACAAAAATAGTGCTGATTCAAAAGTTCTGAAGGTCTTAGTCGTTACGACGTTACCTAACTTATAAGGAAAAATGATATTAAAAACAAAAAACAAAAAACTTAAAAGGAAAAATAACAAGAAAAATATCCTAAAATAGTATAATTTTTTTTATTCTAAACCTAACACCTTAAATTTAAAATTCCAAAACTAGCACAAAATAATGTAAAAATACTTGTTTATCCAAAATAAATTTAAAATAAACTTAAATATTATGTTTGAGTTCACAATTTATAATGTAGGGTTTAGTTTTTCTCCATTAAAAAAAAATTAAAGTTATTTTAATATTAAATTTGTGTTATTATTGTTATTTTCAACTAATAATACTAAGTTTGGAACAAATTTTTTTAAATATGCTATTGTTCAATTGTTTCTTGTGAGAAAGTTATGAATGTTTTTCGTTTTGTGGAATTAATGTATAAACTATTGATTGCAGAAGGGAAAAAAAATTACTTAAGCCCAGTCCAGGCCAGGCCCAGATTTATTTTGCTAATAATAAGCTAAGCCCATACATACTATGGGGAATCGAATTGAAACACAGTAAAGTTTGAACCCATTAATTAAACCGACAAATTTCTTAAAGTTTGTCAATACAAAGTTTCGTAAAACTAGTCTCATACAACTGTCATGAGCTTATTTTTTCCGTAAGCGAGTAGCTTACGTGTTGGTGAAAAATTCATAATTAACGTTTTATGTCTCAATTGAAGGTTATATTCTTTTTTTTTTTTAATCGAGGGGATCCCATCGAAATTCTAGGTCTCAAGACTAATCTCGCGAGGCGCGTCCACCATTTTCCAAGGCTTTACGAACCGCCAACGCTGGTGTTATGGTAGGAAGTGGTTTTTGTCACGGGCAGGAATCGAATCCGGGTGGGAAGCTGACGCATACCACACCCAAGCCCAACTACGCTCGACCACAAGCTACTTGACGGTTATATTCTTCTTGTTTAGTAGTTGATCGTATTATATCTTCCGTAAACGAGTATCGGTGAGAATCTCATAATGAACTTCTTTATATATATTCTGAATTTTTGTTGTATGGTATGTATATATTGGTCATAAATAATATTTTGGAAAGTATGATCAAACGTGTAACAATCATATTCGACACTTTGTTCTTGGCGTTGCAGATAAAGGAAACATGTGAAACTCCAACATTGACAAATCGGTAAAAGAAATGTTCAAATTAGAATTCTTCTTAGAAGCCAGATATATATAACCCTTGACGCATTCTAACCATAGGGGTTAAAATAAGCTTATGGAGTTTGAAATGTTTGTCTATATCGATTAATTATTTGGATAAGTTCAAGACACTATTGCAGAATTGTTCTATAGTTTATCGCTCAAGGAAACTATAAGACGTACAATTATAATACTTCTTGCTCTTTAACCACTTTAAAAGTTAGAAATAATGTTTAAGTTAACAAGTTAACTAAGGAAGTGTCGTCATCATTTAGCGTATACCAGAGTTATATGATGCCCGCTTATATATAGTTTTATGACTTTATCTCTCTAACCAGAAAGTCTAATGGGAACTCATTAAAAATATAGTTGTGTAATTGACTTTCATATAGTGTATGTCTCTAATTAATGACACTTAATGACACTGGTTTTTAAAAACTGTAAAACATATATGTCGTCGACCGCTCTCTCTCATACGTGTGTGTGATTGTCACATTTTTTTACATTTTCGTAAACTGATTTTCTCGGAAGACATTGTTTATTTAGAGATCACACATTTGTTTACATTTTCGTTTTTCGTTTTTCTCGAATGACATTGTTTTCATTTATTTAGAGATCACACATTTGTAATTGTCATTTTACTTCTTAATTCTAAATGTTTTCATATAAAAAAAGTTCAAATACATTTCAGACGCACATTACTCACTTTGAACTCGAATCATGATACAACGACATTATTACAACTCCTTTAGCTACAAAGCAAGTTGGAGAAAATGTTTTTATCGTATTATATAAAACGGAATTTTTCGTGAATATGACATGTACAATAATTAATATAATGATTATTTTCGGCTGTTCGAATTTTATGAAAATGTAAACGCTAAACCAATAAAATAACCAATCATCACATCAGTTATCTATACTTTGTGTCGGTTGAGCAAGAAAAAGTCGGCTCTGACTTTTAAATAACAATGTATATTTAACTGTTCTCTTGACCTAATTAACATCACCTTGTGATTTCTCAAATTTACATCTCTTCACAAATTAAAACACTCCCTTTATATTCGATTTGCTTATCTACTCTCTCGATCATATATACAAATGAATAGAAAAAACTTGGATCGTCGATCATATTCATGGTCCGGACAAGCAAGACCATACATATGCGAGTTTTGCGAGAGAGGTTTCTCCAACGCACAGGCTTTAGGAGGGCACATGAACATCCACAGGAAAGACAGAGCAAAGCTTCGACAAGCAAACCTAAAAGAAGAAGATAGTGAAGACGCCATGTCCACCACTTCGAGAAATCCGTTCGAGCAAGATCTTATTGAAATACCTTTCTTCGTTGATACGGTCGGTCCAACAACAAAAGAAGACAGTAATAAAAGTGGAAACTATTTGGGAGATGAAGAAGAGAAGAAAATGAGGATAATTCAAAAGGCTTTATCCCAAGAAAGTGCAGAAGTGTTAGATCTCGAGCTTCGTCTAGGATTAGATCCTTGTAAGAAATCACCAAGTACATAATTATGTGAATAGTTAACCACCAAGTATGTATGTAATTATGTGAAATAGTTAAAATTTGTTTGGTTCGGTTGATTAGTTATTGAATTGTTAATATTACACTAAAACTAACATTTATGTAAATAGTGGTATATATCTGATTGTGATGAGATTTTAATCATTACTTTGTTTCCAGTATATATGGTTTATTTTCCACGAATGCGTAGGATGGTAGTTACAGTTTAAGCATTTTTTTTAAAAAAAAAGTCTATGAAACACAAATACAGGATAATAAGAAACTATGAAAGAAAAAAAAAAAAAAAAAACTATGAAAGAAAACCAAAAAATCTTGCATAGCACGGATATTCTTACAGTGATAATGATTAGAGATTATAGTAGTAATAATGATTACAAAACAAGGAAAAAAAATCATAAACTGTTATATAAAAGCCTAAAAGGGACTATTTCTTTTATCTATACCATCTAACATGTGATAAATTGAGAAAACTCTACAAAAAGCTCAATTTCTACAAGCAAACGGAAATTGCAAGCACTAGGATAGGAAGAGAAACACATAAGGCTGCCAAAGAATTGTGTGTATAGTGTGAAAGTTAATGTAATGACATTCTTATCAGACAAAAACGAGTGGGAGCTGTTTACATGAACACAGCGGTTCTGGTTTCTTAAATAGGAAGTTGTTTACTCGCAAGCGAAGAAACATAATTAAAAGAAGAGCAGAGAAAGGAAAGAGAAACTAGACAGGGAAAGTGGAGATCACATATGTAGTGTCTTCATTAGGTTTCAACTTTCATATACACCCATGGTTATAGTACCAAGTTTTTTCATGAAATCCGGACCGGATTTTTAACAGCCGTCTGAAAAATCTTTAAACAATTTATAAACTATATATTTGATGCAATCAAAATACACATTACGTAAAATATAATATCAAGATAGTTTTTTTTTTCGGCTAAAATTTGGATCAAAATCAAGATAGTTACACGATAGATCAAAATAGGGTGTCCACTTATGAAAGTTGGTTATTAGTTCAAGTCTATCGTCTTCATTGCACAGCTCAAGACACATGGGAATTTGTTGACAATTATGGTTTATAAATGGGCTCAAAAATTTTGTTCGCTTTAGGCAGAAAACATTCCGGGCCGGGCCAGAATAGAGAGTGTATAACAAAACCAAATGTGTCTGAATCAATTATATACTGAACCAATTAAAAACATACCAATTTAAATTAGTTCAAAAAAGTAGGGGTGGGCGTTCGGATATTCGGATCGGGTTCGGGTCGGGTATTTTGGATTTTGGGTATTTTGGGTTTAGGAATTTAGGTATCGATCGAGTATTTTAAAAATTCGGATCGGGTTCGGTTCGGGTTCGGATCGGATATTTTTTTTAAGATCCGAATTTTTTCGGATATGTTCGGATCCGGATCTGAAAGTATCCAAAAGTATCCAAAATACCCGAATAACCCGAAATCCGAGAAAAAACACAAAACATGAATATTCATTTCAATAATACTTTCAAACCAAAAATATCCAAAATACCCAAAAAATTCAGAAAAAACAAAATAGTTGTATTTGATATACCCATAATATCGAAAATATACCTAAGATACCCGAAATACCCCAAAAAAAATTAATATATTCGGGTTTATAGTTGTAATTTTGTGTATTTAGGTTATATAAAGTCTAAATATAATTAATATAGTTGGGTATATAATTACACTTCGGGTATTTCGGGTACCCATTCGGTTCTCGGTTCGGTACCGATTCGGGTTCGGTTCTTCGGGTATTGGAATTTAGTATCCGATCGGGTATTTTTAAAATTCGGATCGGGTTCGGTTCGGTACCGGTTCGGATTTTCGGATCCGGATAATTTGTCAAACCCTAAAAAAAAGATTATTTGGATGGTCATTATAGGCCTGGACGTTTTATCCATACCCGAAATTCGAATTCAAATCTGATCTGAAATAGCGAGTTTGGATTCTCAAAAATATCCGAATGGAGCTTACCACTTAGTATACTGGATATCGGGTCATGTTCGGATATAACCCAAAATTCAAAGTAAACCCGAACGTCGAAGTTTTTTTTTAATACACATCTGAAATCGGGTTTTGATCATAGTATAGGTAGAAATATCCGAACTTACCCGAAATTATAGTTATTTCGGTTACAAAATACCCGATGTAACTAGATCCAAAATGTTATTCAGATAAGGGCATATTCTAATCAGTTTACTAAACCCAAACCGAACCCGATAAATACTGAATCGAACCCGACCCAATGGTTTAAAATACTCGAACAGAATCTCTGAACCTAAACCCAAAAAATCCGATCCGAACCCGATCGGATATCCGTTGTTGTACTCATTTCCCCACAACGCGTGTCAATCAGATGAAAAAAGAGCTTCCAAAGTCTTTCCTTCGAGAAACTTCTCCGACATTGTTTTAGTTATAATAAAGAAAATAATCACGGTCTAGATCATGCCACGTGTTTTAAAGATAACGAGGGATCCGATGTGGCACTTCCTCAACTCGTTCTCTTTGTTTTTTCCGTTTCGGTCTCCCCTTCTCTGTCATCATCAACAAACGGAGAAACGCTTTGAATTTGTTGCTTGCAGGTGTCGATATCTTTGTTTGTGTGTGGTTTTGGGATAATCTCTGCCATGAATGGAAAATTTCGGATTGGGGAATGTAAAGCGAGTGTTGTTTACATGTCCGGTTACCTACCAGGAACTACGCCGGAGAAATCACCGATTCTCTCTCCTGTTCCCGTGCGGTTATCGGATGCCGGAGATTCTTGGAAAGATGTATGTGGCGGCGGTTGTGGATTCGCTATGGCTATTTCAGGTTGGATTAAAAAAAAAAAGCTTTCTGTGTTTTCTCGGATTTTGTGAATTCGGAAGCTTTCCTTCATTTATATGAATCAAAACTTGTTATGTTGCTGGGTTTTAGATAATGGAAAGCTTATAACTTGGGGTTCTTCTAATGATGAAGGACAGAGCTATGTGGCTTCTGGACACCATGGGGTAAATTTTCATTAAGAGATGATGGAATTTTCTTCTTTTTTTGTTTGGTTACGAATTGATTGATTCCATTATTGAATGCGATCGGTTAAGGAAACTCCAGAGCCGTTTCCTCTTCCCACGGAGGCTCCAGTCATACAGGCTTCTGCAGGATGGGCACATTGTGCGGTTGTAACAGGTAATTGATTAGCACATTGTGCTTATTATTCGCAATGGGTCTATGTTTGAAGTGCCAAGGTGGAATATTTAGGATTGGATCAGTTGAAACACGAAAAAGTATTTATGATGTCCCTTTTCTTATTTTCTTCTGAAGACCTGTGTGTTGGTGTTATAGAGGGTGGTGAAGCATTTACTTGGGGTTGGAAGGAGTGCATTCCATCAAAGGATATTGGTGGAAAGCAGCAGATTGGATCGAGTGAGCAAGGTGAGATCGGTTGGAATATCATCCGTTTTATTACTGTTACTTGTTCATCACTGACGGATATGGTATGCTCTCAATTGTATAGTGAGTCCACTGTCCCAAGGTTCAAATGCATCCAGCGGTATGACATTACAGAATGAAAACAGAAAGGTTGGAGAGGAACCGGTGAAGCGGCGACGGGTTTCAACCGCCAAAGATGAAACGGAAGGCCTTACATCTGGAGAGGACTTCTTTGCTACAACACCTTCACTTGTGAGTGTTGGCCTTGGAGTGAGGATCACCAGTGTTGCTACTGGTGGTCGGCATACTCTGGCATTGTCAGGTGAAGTTGAATAAACGACTTCCTTGTAGTCGCAGCATGTGGTTTTTTAGCCTAGGTTATGTGAAGCCTGAAGATTTCATTGAGGATGATTGCATCTTATGTGTCATGTTTCTGCCGAAGTTTCAGATATAGGACAGGTTTGGGGTTGGGGATATGGAGGCGAAGGGCAATTAGGATTGGGTTCCCGGATCAAAATGGTGTCGTCTCCTCATCTAATACCTTGCTTTGAATCACCTGGACCTGGAGATGAAAGATTTTTCATATTACGTCAAGGGACAGCAACCACATCAACTCAAGTCTCAAGAATTCCTGGTCAGTATATAAAGGCGATTTCTTGTGGAGGGCGTCATAGTGCGGCAATTACAGGTCTGTTGTGACTTCTAAGTTATTTCTCCTCTGTATAGTTGATTAAAAACGTTGCTTTTCAGTATTTGTATTTCTCAAGTTGGTATTCCAGACTGTTTTAGAAAATTTTAATGGTGTGATCTTGATTGCTCGTCCTTCCTAGTTGCAGATGCTGGAGGGTTAATAACTTTTGGCTGGGGACTCTATGGACAGGTGAATGCTGTACTTCTTATTAATCTTGTCAGCTTATCAAACTGACGGAGCCTTGTATAATGTGCTCATGCTAACCCGACAACTTTCCTGGCATTTAGTGTGGCCACGGAAACACAAATGATCAGTTAAGGCCTATGGCTGTGTCAGCAGTGCAGAATGTTCGGATGGAAAGTGTAGCAGCTGGATTGTGGCATACTATTTGCATCTCTAGTGACGGTAAAGTGTTTGCCTTTGGCGGAAACCAATTTGGGCAACTGGGAACTGGCACTGATCATGCTGAGGTACATCTCTTGCAATCCAAAATTACCAACTTCTGCTTGAAAATTTTGTGCAATTCATGAACTGAAACATCTGGTATACTCAACTATTGTATCATCACTCTTCTGATTTAGACGATACCGAGGTTGCTGGATGGCCAGAATTTGGAGAACAAGCATGCAAGAGTAGTTAGTTGCGGAGCGCGGCATAGTGCGGTTTTGGCAGGTATGTGTTTCGAATGTTAATGGCAGAAAGGGACCTCTCCGAACCGAACTGAGCCCTAGCAACTCGGCATTTGTTTTCAGTTGTTTTAACAAGAAGAAACTAAAGAGCCCTAGCTTGTGAGATGCTGCACCTTGTCTTCAGGTCTCCTTTTGAATTGTGTTAGTTTTAATATGTGGTCTCTCTTTTAAGATAAAAAAGTTATCTCCTTCCTTTCTAACACATATGACATGTTCGTGAAACACTCTCTGTTCTGTTCTGTGATATATGCCTTAATGTTGATGATGCTCCCCTAAGTTTAGTTCACGATAATATCTTTGAAAGTGGTTCTAAATGTTTTATCTGTTTTACTTATTCGTGCTGCTGTTTTTTTTTTTGTTTGGTTTATGTAGAAGATGGTCAGTTGCTATGCTGGGGATGGAACAAATACGGACAGGTAAGATGTTGTTCCTGTTTTGGTTTGGTAAGCGGTTATGGCTAATTATCACTGTATAGGCATCTCATTTTGGCATCCCTCTTGTTACTCAACAGCTGGGTCTAGGGGACAGGATTGACCGGAACAGTCCTACACAAATTCAGCTCGATGGCTGTAGACTGAGAAAAGTGGCGTGTGGATGGTGGCATACGTTACTACTAGCTGTCTCACCCACTTGAGAAAAGAGATGCTTATAGGTTTGATAAAAGCTGTACATCCATACAGGTTTTTTGCTGTATGTGTTTTCTTCTTCAATCTTTCCCTATCTTCATGTTTTTTTTTTCTAGGGACAGAGCTTTGACTTTGCATTGTATCACATGGGGAAGTTGCGGAACAGAACAATAAAACTGTTTGGTATGAAAGAATCTTAGGGTTTCTTTAGATGAATGTAAAAACAGTTTATTTTGTATTTTTTAGATTTGTCAAGAACAAGAGTTCATGTCACAGTACTTGCCAGTTCTATTTCACTTGTATCAAGAATCAGAAAAGTTATGCATACACTCAACTCAACTTTATTAGAAAAAACAAATGAAATACAAGATTTCCTCCCAAAACAAGAGGTGTGAGTCATACTGCTCTTACAAAATATTTTTGGGCCCAAATATTTTTTTTTTAATTTTTTTGACCCTTAAAATTGGTCTTGAGCTCTCAAATTTTCAGAGCCGACCCTGGGTGTGACTCTTCCACCTGATTATTTCAATACAAAATACTGCTCTTACAAAAGTTTATTAAATAGAAAACACACGACCAACTAATCTAGAAAAACTCTCATCATTCCCTTTGGTTCTCATAATATATGATTCTACTCAATCAACCCCATTTATCTTAATTTCCATGATTTTCATCTGTTGTCGTTTGAAAAGAGCTCATAAACTCACCCGTTAATAGTGTAGTGTGCTATATTCATTGGTTTACTCGGATTTCATTGGTCTGACTTGCATTTTTAATAAGTTAAGGGTAGAGTTGCAAAAAAAAAAACCACTTTGATTTGCAGAAAACTCTATTTTATTTGGATTTTCAATATTTTGTTAATATATATATTTATAATAATATTTTTTAAAAAGTTTACAAAAATATTTATTAATATTGTTTAAGGATAAAAGTGGATTTCAATTATTATTAATCCTATTGGGAAAGGTCTAGGTTCAAAAAAAAATGTTTAGGAAGGTCAAGGTTCAAAAAAAAAAATGTTAAGAAAGGTTTAGTGGGAGTGATTTTGTCCATTTTTTATAAATTTCCCTATTTTTTTCCTATTCAATTGTTTACATTAGCTCGATCCAATTGATTCTTATCGAGTTTTTTTCCCCCCTTTTGTGATGCATTTTGCCGAAATATGAGTGTTTTGCCAATATCAGAAGAAAGGTATAAAAAACGGATCAAAGATTTACAGCTTCAAGTTTTGATCAGTGCTTTTTTATATAGTTTAATGAGAGCTGCCGTCGAAACTGAAATAGAATTAGCTACCAAAGTAAATAAAGAATTTGGCTTTCTTATGATGACATTGTTTGGTTGATTTATAAACTATGGAAACAAAAAAATTGACAAGAAGCTAGCTATAACTGTATCGATAAAATTCATCGATGTCGTTAGTGGAATATCAGTTGCAGTAGATGATCAAATTTCACAACACTTATGGCACTGAAGGATCAATAACTGTGACCAAGAAATGTCCTAATTTTCCGTTTCTGCTCTGCTCATTTGCTCAATGTATAACAAGATGATGTGTTTTCTAAGTATGGTGTGGTGGATTAAGCCAGAAATACTTGTATGTAAAATATCAGCTTAAGTTCAAGAAACATTAATGGATTGGATCTGAAGCAAAATGTTGTCATCAAAGCTACAAGATGTTCTCAACATTCCAAGAAAAAAAGTCGAGGTTGTTTCCCGAACTAAACCGAGGCTAAGATCCAAAATGTGACATGAGAAGAAATGGCGATTTGAACCCAAGTGACGAAAGAAAGCGCTACAGATACTTCATACCTAGGACATGAAAATTGGTCTTGAAGATCGCAATACTTGAGATCTTTGGCATATAAGACTACAACTCCTGCTGATGAACATGCAGCTGCAAGAGATAACATTGCAGTCACCTGCAAAAAAACGTTCCACAAGAGAACAATTCAATCATTGGAAAGGATTTTGAGTCCAAAGTATGGAGCAAGAAGCAGCTCTCTATCATTACAGATCACTAAATTAGAAAAAGGACGTGGTTACATACCCAATCACCAACGACGAATAAGCTAATCAAAATCTGGTTATGGAGATCTTTCTTGCTCCTCAGAGCATAAACATCAAGACATGCGAGCCCAAAGCTCCACAGCAATTGAAGACCCATCGAAGCAATCAAGTAGCTGAAACCAACCAAAATTGAAACAACAATTCCTATTACAGATGATTTACACCAAGATTACCCTTAGCTCTTAAATATCTAACCGAACAAAAAACGAGGAAACAAATCGAGACTTAAAAGAAGCGAAAAATCATACCAAAAAGCAGTGCGAAGAGAGAAATCTGTCGAAGAGACCATAACGCCGATGGAAGCCGCAGCTGAAGCACATTGTCCGATTCTCAGTAACAGGCCACACACAGTTCCTGGACCTCCGAAAATCTTCTTCATCTCAATGTTAGATTAGTCGATTTTGTCTTCCCAACCCAGAAAATTCCGATAAATAAGCGAGGAAAGAGGAGCCACCAAGAGAAACCCTAGTTTCGCAATTAAAAAGCTACATTTGCTTCAGGAGGAATTTTGGCGGGGAATAGAAAATGCAGAGGAACTCCATAGCTAAGAAAGGAACCCTAGAAGATGACTGAAACCTACTAATAGGAGTTTCCGAAAATTGCTCTAGATTCGATTATATAAGCTTCTTCGTCTTTCTCCTTGGACATTTCCTCTTTTTTGCAGGATGCGTCTGACGTGGCAGACAAATCTATCTATTCTATTAATAAATTCAGAAAAACAAATTTTCACTTTTATAATGATTTTGTTTAGCTATAAAAGGAACGATATTAATTTTGGAGATTCATCCACGTGTTTGAAATCTGGCCGTTGTAAGAATAAAATCCCCACGATTTTCCCGCTCTATCGTCTCCCTTTTTTTTTGTTTTTTACCCAATAATCTATAATCGCACTCCTAAAGATCTGACAATGGCGAACGAAATCGGAGACTTCGAACTGAACACCGGAGCAAAGATCCCATCCGTCGGTCTCGGGACATGGCAGGCAGCTCCTGGCATCGTCGGAGACGCCGTCGCCGCCGCCGTGAAGGTTCGTCACTGATTTCCGTCTCATTTGACTGATCCGTTGAGGTTTTTGGTTAGATTTCAGATCTACTTTCTTTTCCCCTCAGTGTTGTTGATTGATCTCGGGATTGAATAATCGGAGATGTTCGTTTCATTAGTAGAAAAACTGAAACATATCATCATTTTTCGTGCTGCAGATTGGCTATCAGCATATTGATTGTGCTTCAAGATATGGCAATGAAATGGAGGTTAATCCATTCTATGGCTCACCGATCTGAATCTCTGTTAAAATTTTGAAAACTTTTTTTTGCACCTGCAGATTGGGAAAGTTCTGAAGAAGTTGTTTGATGATGGCGTAGTGAAGCGTGAGAAGATGTTCATCACATCAAAAATCTGGTATTTTGTTCTTAACGTTTCTGTTCTCTTTACATCTCTTACGCATTTTCAGTTTCCCTCGCGTCTGCTTAGCCTCTAACCTAAAATTATGCCGTGACAGGTTGACTGATCTTGACCCTCCGGATGTGCAGGAGGCATTGAACAGAACTCTACATGATCTGCAGCTTGATTATGTCGACCTGTATCTCGTAAGCACTGCTCTCATATCTTTCAATATCTAGCCTGAATCGTGCTTAGTGAAATAGTTGGATCTCTGGATTTGAAACCCTAATTATGCTTTGCTTATATACTTCAATTGGATCTTTTTTTTTATCAAGATGCACTGGCCTGTTCGGTTGAAGAAAGGCACTGTTGACTTTAAGCCCGAGAACCTTATGCCTATTGATATTCCTAGCACATGGAAAGCAATGGAAGCACTGTATGATTCAGGCAAGGCACGAGCCGTTGGCGTAAGCAATTTCTCCACGAAGAAACTCTCGGATCTCGTGGAGGTTGCTCGCGTTCCTCCAGCTGTAAACCAGGTCGAATGTCATCCTTCATGGCAACAACATAAGCTACATGAGTTCTGCAAGCTCAAAGGGATCCACCTGTCAGTAAGTTTGAAACACTAACATTGGCCAAATCATTACAAAACTTGAAGGAAATTTATTTTTTATACACTTGTGAAATATATGATTGTCGCAGGGATATTCGCCATTGGGTTCTCCAGGAACAACATGGGTGAAGACCGATGTTCTAAAGAATCAGGTTCTAGAAACGGTTGCAAAAGAACTCGGGAAGTCTCCTGCACAAACCGCCCTTCGATGGGGTCTTCAAATGGGTCATAGTGTGCTTCCCAAAAGCACAAACGAAGGGAGAATCAGAGAGAATTTTGAGGTACTAGGATGGTCCATTCCAGAAGAAATGTTTGATAGGTTTTCTGAGATACAACAGGCAAGTAAAACCACAACTACAAACATCTCTGTATGCAAATTGCGAATCTATATAGATATTAAACATCATTTTTGGCGTTCTCTTCACTGTGCAGGCTAGGTTAGTCCAAGGTACATCGTTTGTTCATGAGACGTTGAGTCCTTATAAGACACTTCAAGAGCTTTGGGATGGTGAGATATGATCCAAAAAGACGTCTTTTGTTGAATTTCAAAACTTAACCAATTTCCTTAGAATACCGAGGAACCTATTTTCCACTTTTTTCCCCTGTTGATCGATTGCAATAATGTGTAAAACATTTTAATATGAAAGTAAAGATAAATTTTGCAGATTTATGAGGTTACCGTTTCTTAAGTTCATCTTGCAAATCAATAAGATTTAGCAGTTAATTTGTATAGAAAACATTAAAGATTAGAATTGAACTGTAGAATCAGATTCCATTGGCATCAAAACCTATATTTCATAAATCAGGAAAACAAAATACGAGAACGCATATAGTAGAGATAATTCAATGAAACATTCAAAAACAAACAAGAGGCAGCTTAGATTTCTCACTCTCACTCTCTCACTCAGTGTTGTTTGGTTTCGACCTTCTTCTTCTGCCAGAGCCTGTCCACGCCACTGTCTGCGTCTCCCTGCAAATTATGTTTCATTCAATCAAAACGTCAATAGACAAACACAATCATACACTTTGCTATAACAATTGTGGAAGAGAATTAAAATTGATTCCAAAGTAATTTCAAGTTAATTAGGGGGGGGGGGGGGGGGGGGGGTTATCACAAACCTGAGCTCGGACAAATCCGCAGAGAGCAAATGTGGTGAATTGGCCATTGTAGGTGCCATCGGCAGCAAGATGACCAATGTTAAGCTGAACAGAAGCATGATCCTTGGAGGTGATCAATCTGTTTGTGGCCGAGCTACAGATTACAACAGAGTCAGACAAGATAATCAGCTTAATATAATCAAAAACAGACAACACAATGTAAAGAAACAACAAAAGCTGATATACCATTTTCTCGGAATGTATAGCTCAGTAATCTGCCCTTCCTCGTTTTGCATGATTTTAGCCAAAGAAATACGATCTGATCTATAAGAAAACCGGTAAACAATATTAAAAATAGTATCTGATGAGCAATTGGAATATCGTTTTAAAGAGAGAAAGATTCGTCAGGAGAGGAACAGACGAACAATGAAGTGAAGAGTAATCGCAACGAAAATCGACAGCGAGTTTTACACGAAACGCTTCCAGCACAGCGATATATATATATATAGTTCACGAAATCAATATCTCAATGATTCTGACGCGTTTATCAGTAAAACAGAGAAGGATAATCAGCACGAGATCACTGGAAGAAGGAGATTAGGAGCCTACGGAGAAATTCTCACCTGAGGGGAAGAAGAATCTGAGTGCAGTCCGGCGGCGATGGAAAAAGGGATTATAAAGCAATTTATGTTATTTATAGTCGCGAGCTCTTAGGGTTTGCTTATATCACAGGGGATGTTAAAGACTACTATACCCTTCATGTTTTGAGAACCGAACCAATTTGAGCGGGTATATAAAAATGATACGAACCGAACCAAACCACTAAAGTTTATCAACCAGAATTAAACCGACAGGAATTTGTAACTTGTTAGATGTTCTAAGTTCTAACCTCTAACCATTATCGCTTTTGCTGAATCATCTGAATCGAATCCAAGCCAAACTGATACTGGTTTAACCGAATTGAATCGAATCCAAGCCAAACTGAGACTGGTTTAAAAATAAAATCGTCCCGGTTTATTTGTTCTTTTTAGGTTACTTTTGGCTAGTGAGAACGTAAAAATCGAATTAATTCGTACCAAACCAGAATAAGTTGGATTTATCTGGACGAGTTTTAGCAGTTTTTCCCGCAATTTTTTTTCAAAAGATAGCTTTGTAGACAGTTGTTTTACTAGCAGGCGACGATGATACACATACAAATCTCGACGAAAGCAAAACTGGTGTTTACAAGTTTCGTAATAATGAGGAATTTCATATTCAACATGCGACTCTTCTCATAAAGACATAAACATCATCGAAAGCTTGTGACTCTTCTCATAAAGACATAAATATTAATATAATGATTGTGACTAAAATTTTAAAAACTCACACATGAATCACTTCATCGAAAGCTTAACCCATTAACACAAATTGGTTTATGTCCCGAAACTGCGGTCTCCAGCATCTCCAAGCCCAGGGATTATGAACCTAATTCATAATGAATGTATGAACGTCATTAAAATTCCATGTATTTGCTAGTTTTCTTCGAGAAATTAAGAATCCAATAAAGGGAACCTGAACTTTTCATATCACTACAAAGTGCATAAAGTCCAGCCTGACTTACCCCTTTTCATTGACTTCAGGATCGATAATTCCAGTATATACATGAAGCCTACAATGTTGCAAACAGAATCCAAACAGTTTAGTAATCCCGCCAAATGTCAAACAAGTAAAGAGTTTCGGTACTGATACCCGGGGTATTTCTCATTCAGCTTCGATAGTGCAGGAGGCGCAGCAACCGCACAAATCTGTAATCAGGGAGATACCGCATAAAGCAAAATATATAACTAACGGATATTCTTCTGTAGCCAACAGTTCAGAAAACAGCTGCCCCCTATATATATGCTTACCACTTTGATTTGCTGAACAGACAAACCACGTTCCTTCAATAGATCCATCGCCGCAATTATGGTACCGCCTAAAATACAAATAAACCCATGTTATGAAGCGTAGAGAAACCAAATTGTTACCAATCCTACACTTCTAGTTATGAAGAATTCGGTATTACTATGTCATGCTTTCACATTTACATTTGAGACACATCAAAATACTAATAACATCGCAAAAATTGACAAGGCTTCCTTACCTGTGGCAAGCATTGGGTCGACCAAAAATACTCTTGAATTCTTGGAAAATTCATCAGGCAACCTAAAGAAGTTGCATCAAATCTGTTATTGTAAACACTTCAGTGACTACATAAAACTGCAGAGAAGTTCTTACTTGTTAAGATAAACCGAAGGCAAAAGTGTTTTCTCATCCCTACTTATCCCTGGTAAAAAAGGATAAGCACGGTGACATCAAGCTATAGATAAAAGTCTTTATTTTGACATTCTTCAGGCAAGAGATGATATAATGAAAAATAACTACCTAAATGATATATTTTATTCGCAGGCAAAACTGATGATGCGTGTTCCGCAAGAGCAAGACCAGCTCTTAAGATCGGAACAACCTACACAGAGACTAAAACCAAGAATAAGAAATGTCTACTTCTTGGACTGAGAGGAAAATATAGAAAAGGGGTTTTGGGGATAGACAAACCGCTATAGGCTCTCTAGGATCAATGAATTCAACAGAAGCAGCACCCATTGGAGACATTATTTCTCCAACAACGGTTGGCTTGTACCACATAAGAAAAAAAAATCAAGAAACAATAAGCAAAAACCGGAGAGAACGAATTAAAGAAGAAAACAAAAAAGAGAGATGTGAAACTTTGTCTAAACGCACCAGCCACTCTCGTGCCGCTTCGTACATCAATAGTCTCCCTAGTTCAGCTATTGCATTCCCTAAGATAATTTAAAAAGAAACTCAGATTTGAAAGGGCAACACAGACTTTGTTGCAGCAAAATGAAAACCTGACCAGTTTTTCAAACACAACCTAACAGCTAACGATTGTTCCTAGGAATCAGAAAAACCAATAAACTGATGTAAATTTGGTCCTAGACACTTAACAGTGGTAAAAAATCTGCTCATCAAAATCTTATCTACTCACTGAAAATGGGACAAGGAGTTTGGTCATTTCTCAGGACGGAGATCCAGTGTTTGATCAAAGGATGTGGTGGCACGAAGACCTGAAACCAGAATCAATTCCATCTCTTTTCACTTTCAAACAAACAGAAAAAACACCAGAATCTATGATTAATCCGAATCAATTTACCAGCATCCTATTGCTTCCGTTAATCGAGCCTTCCGACGCCGCCATTCTTGCTCGAACCGGAATATTCCGCCGGGAAAGAGGCGAAGGAGAAGCACCCAAAATCTATAGAATCCGAAATTCGAAATCAGAATCAGTTGGTCGAATACTTAAAAGGGTTCACTCGAAAAGTGTGGTTCGACATATATATATATATATAGTGGTTACCTGACCGAGAATGGAGGAGGAATTAAAGGAGAGGAGAGAGGAAGGATTAGGGTTTAGGCGGCCGCATTGTTGTTGTCGGGGAGCGAAACGCAGCGTTTCAGAGTAACATCGGAAAGCGTTACTAACTGAGCACGCCATTTCTCTCGACGGTGTTTCGAATTATGGTTTAAGAATTTTAGAAAGACGATAGAGCGCAAGATAAACCGTACCGAACAATTTTGGGTCTACGATTTACGATTGTTTTTATTTGGGAAACCCATTGGGCTTTATTTATAAATCCAACTGAGTAATCCAGTTGTTCTCTATTTTCTCTATAAATATACATAACTTTACACTCGAGAGATCTCCAATGCCATTGGTTTGGTAACAAAAATCTATCTTCTCACGGATTCAAATAAAATCTGAGATACTCGGAGTTGGGGTGGTCCCTGAGTTTAGCCATTGCTCTCCGTTCGATCTTCCGAATCCATTCTTTGCTAACTCTAAGAAGCTTCCCAATCTCTTCTAGAGACTTGGGCCTGTAGTCTTCAAGTCCATAACGTAGAACCATCACTTGCTTCTCTCTTGGCTCTAGTCCTTCTAGAAGATCATGTACGTCTCTCCTTGCGCTCTGCCTCATCACAGCCTCCTCGGGACTCTCCATCGTCGTGTCCGGTGTAAATTCCTGCATGCACGGATAACAAACATTGAGTCTCAAAACCGAACCAAGCTTTTTAATAAACAGTAGGTTTATATCCGATTTAATTATACCAAAAAGTTTCAAATCTTGGTCCTTGTTCGATATACGTTTCTAAAAACCAATAATTGAACTGAAACTGCACGGTCCACATAAATTGCTAAATATCCATAGTTTCTGCGCATTTTGGTTCAGAATGACATACCAGGAATTTTGTAGTAAAGCAATCTCCGACTTTCTTGTCGATTGAACCAACCACTTTCAGGCATTGGTTAGCTGCTCGAATCTTCTTCAACGAGTAGCCTGTTAGTTTCGAAATCTCCTCATCAGCAGGATATTTTATCCCATGGCTCGTTTTCAAGGTCTTACGAGCCTTTTGTATCTGACTCATAGTTCGGATTATTGACGACTGCCAAAAGAAACAGAGACGATCAACAAATAAGAAAATGAAAGAAACTATTAAATCAAACGATTGAGAAATCAAAATGCACAAACAGGAATATGGACGCCTCTTGCATGCCGTGACACCATCATGGACATCGATTTCCTTATCCAATATTGCACATATGTCGAAAACTTGTAACCCCTTGTGTGATCAAACCTCTCTGCTCCTTGTAACACTCCCACATTCCCTGCCTATACAACCCACAAGCAAGAACATTACAAAAAAACGAAGTGCAATCACAATTTTAAAACTTCCCACTTGAAAAGTTTTATCATTTGTGTACCAAACAAGAAGCTAAAAAGTTGGAGTTTTGCAGGACTCTTAATAGTTAATACAATTCTAAGCAGAGAATAAGAACCTGAATTAAATCTTCGTGGGCTATCCCCAGTCCACGGTAATTTCTTGCGAGGAAGAGAACCAAAGACCGGGTGCTTTTCAACAGTTCATCTCTACAGTACCAACCGTAATTTAAATTGCGCATCAGAAGTTTCTCGTTCATCCCTGAAGCTTCAGCCCAACAACTCATACTCGCTACCTTACCACTTTCCTCTTCCAGTTTCGTTCTGATTCTCTCCATGTCCGCCACTATCTTCAAAAGCCACATGAGAGTGTCATAAGAATTTCTTTCTAACTAAAAAGTGAAAAAGGATAAAAACCAGTTACAGGAAGAATTTCACACTGAACCTTGACTCCTGTGGACATCTCAGCCTCGTTTCTAGATATCCTCTCTCTTTTCTTTCTATATTTTGATGACTTTCTCACTCTAGGGACATCAATATCGTTCCATGTGGTTCTTGAAACGATTGACGAAGAACGCTGATCAGCTTTTCCGGTACTCAAAGTTGACCTTCTTGCTTTCTTTTTCAGTTTTCTTCTCGAAGGCACAAAGGTCTGCTGTCCTGTTGTAGTAACCACCAACTCGGTTCCTACGTTAGATAAGCATGAGGTGACTGAAGAACCACGGGACCTAGAAAGACAAGTCTTGAATAACTCAGTAGCCCCCAACTTCCGCATTTGCAACATAATATCTCTTTCCATTCTTAACGAGTCCAAGGCGACAAAAGTTTCCTCTAGTGCCAAAAGGTTCTTCCCTAGTAAACTGTATTGATACATGCTACGAGATGAATGGGCTTTTTCTGCAGATGACATTTGTTCTCCAACGCCAATACTTTCCTGGAAAAAAATGAATTCTGAGAATCACAAAGAAGGAAAGAGCGTACAAATTAATAGTGTTCCATCTGCATTACACACCTTTGGATCTTTGAGCTCTACATACACATTTTCTGCAGTGTAAGGAGTTGCAGATGCACAGCCACATGCTTTTAGAGGATATTTCTGGTGAAATCTGCCTTCCTCTTTGATTGAGGATAGGAACGACCACCTCGTTGCGACCAAAGGATTCACCGGAATTCTAACTGAAACATCAAAGTAACCAAGAGGTCACATCTAGGAAGAACACTAATATATGCAAAGTGTGGTTCATCATATTCGTCAATTAGAGGGGCAACACACGGTCTCTAAAACTGATAAACCGAGATTCGATGACAAGAGGGAACGCAATCATAATCTCGAGTGATTCTTGTTACTTGGGAGTACTCACCGAAAATGGGGAAAGGAGTTTGCTCGCATCGCAAGAGGGAGAGCCAATGTTTGATCAAAGGGTGCGGAGGCACGAAGACCTGATCCAAAGGAAAATCCGCGAGAAATTCAATTTCAAATTTCAGTGGCAAATGAAGAGAGAGTTGAGAGACAGCATCATCGAGAGCTAATGTAATCGTTAATTACCAGCATACTATTGGTCGAGCCAATCGACGAGGCCATACTCGATCGCAACAAGATACGTGGCCGAGAAGAAGAGGAAGACGAAGAAGAAGAATGGAGATGATTACTGGAGATATAGTTTTGTGTATTGTATGGTCTACGTCTTCTCTCTCCCTTGTAATTTTGCCACGCTTTTTATTTTTCCTTTTTCCTTTTGTGTTTTGTGTAATTTTAGTTTTTTTTTTTTTATAACGGAGAAATTTATAGCCGACATCGATACTAATATCTAGAGTTTTCTTGTCGGTACTAAAAACATCTATAATAGCCAATTATGTGATTGAAGATCTCGAAACGGAAGAATTCGAGTTATTCCTAAATTTTCAACAACAAAAAAAATTAACCACTAGACCATGAGTTGGATTCAAACATTTTTTACAAGAAAAAATTCGTACAAAACTATCTTTTGATGACATAATTGGAGCAAAATTATCTGCTCAATTAATTTCGATTTCTACCCATTAACCAGGGAAGTGGTGAACGTGAAATTAATTCATAGATGATCTCATCTACTGAGTAAAATTATATACAATTTAACTTTAAATGTTCTTAATAGTCACTATTAATTTGTAGACAAAAAAAAAAAAAAAAACTTTACATCGGTCTTTAAATATACTTCAGTTTGTAAGACATGTTTCTTCTTTGTTAACAACAATACCTTTTTTGGGGTTTTAACGGTCAAAATATATTCCAAAAACTTACCCTGTAGAGAGGAAGTGGAATTGTGGAAACTAAGAGAATAGAGGAAGACAACAATCATATATAATCAGTTCATTACTAGCTGAAGTTCATTTAACCAGAATCCCAAGCCAAACAACCTAAACATTTCATTTTTTAATGAATATGTACCATTTAACAAAAAAAACAAAAAAAACCAACGTTACTTATGGCTACGCCTTTTTTTGGCGTTTACATTTTCGCTTGCGTTTTCTTATTATTTATAGTTTCCTAAATCCTAATCATTATAACATACACACGCAAACGTAAAGAGATAATCATGGCCTATATTAAAAAAAAAAAACTTACAAGAAGGTTATGCGTAAGTTCACGTCACTTATTCGAGACATTGATCAAGTCATAAGAGCAAATCTGACCGGCTTGGATCGGGAAGCCTCTTCACTCTCATCTACAGCCCTTCATCAGTATGATACTTTTCTTACCACTTGGTTTCTGATAACGCAAGGTTCACAAATCTCTCCACAAATGCTTCTAGAGAATAATTCCACTTATGTTTTATCTCTTCAAAGTGCTTAGCCGTGTTTTGTATAGTAGTTTATAATTTCTAGTATTAGTCTATAGTAGTAAGCAGATCAGGCACTGTATGACACATGTGCTATGTATCAACATTATCGGATATTCAAATTAACCATTAGCCAAAAAAAAAAAAAAAAAATTCGTAACTAACGAATTATGAAAAAAATATAATCCATGACGATGTGGATGTACAAATCTACCAAAACACCCTAAAACCAGAGGATTAAAGAACAAAAGTAAAAGAAAGTTCACATGACGTTTGGGACGTAACAAATATTACATGTAGTGGTTCCGGCACTAGAGGATTACGGAAGAAACTCCTGATAATCAAAGGCAATATGTTCTCCTGATAATCAAAAAATAATAAAAGAAATAAACAGAGGATGATTAAAACCTAGACTAAAAAGCAGTATGTCCTCCGTCGCAGCCGGCACAGCTAGCATCGTCATTGTTTTCCCGATCAGGTTTGGTGCTGATGCAGCAACACACGAGAGCCACCAGCAAGATGAATCCCCAAACAAATGCAAATGATTGCGCCAACTTCAAGTATTTCTCCATTTTGTGTTCATATACTCTCCTTTTCATCATCACATCACTATATATAAACCCAAAAGCCTTGGAAATTTCATTTTAATTTCCGCAAAAATGAGAAAGATGTGGAAGGGTTTATATGTATATATACATATAGAGAGAGAGAGAGAGAAGAGGAATCAAAGACCAACATGATTGAGAGTATAAATGACCTGTGATTCCCTTATATTTAAGTTTTGATGGGATGTGTTGTTTGAATGATCTGTGGGCATGTGGGATTGTTATGTGTGTTTAATGACCTTTTGCTTTTTTTTTTGCCAGATCGAATCATTTTGCTGCTTGAGTTTATAATTTATCATTTTTTCAAATTACAATTTAGATGCATATGAATTTTTTTTGTTGGTTAAGTTTATAGCATCATTTATGAATCTTTGTTGGGCCAATAAGATAAAGAGTAAGGCCATGAAGGAGAAAAAATGTATAGCCCAATTTAGAAAGAGAAGATCATACACAGTGCCGGAACCAGAAAATCTAATCACCGGGGTCATAATATTTTTTTTTTTAACTGGGGTCAATTTACTATGATAAAACCATAAAAATAAAATATCATTGAGGTCAATATTTTTTTTTGACTGGGATCAATTTATTTTTCTTAACTAAAATAGAATTAAATTTAAAAAATTTCTAAGCAAAAAAAAAAAAAAAAATTCATTGGGGTCACTTGACCGCCTCCTTGCTCTCTACCTCCGCCACTGATCATACATGGTTCCACACGAACAAACAAAAACAAAAAAAATGAAAAAACCCCAAATCAGGATCAGTGTGGTAAAAATAACTTGAACAAATAGTCAGATTTTGCGGTACATAAAAATATCATAAATACACTTGCAATCCAATTCGGAGATTCTGAATATTCTACTTTTTAAACAGACGTGATTAATGAGAACACACGTTATGCATATGCATGGGGTAGACGATCTATTTCCCCACGAACTATACCCATATCACACCAGATCCCCACGGAACTATGACCTTTGTATAGCTCTCCACAAAGTGAAAGTTAAAGATCTAAATCCCTCCAAAAACAAAGTTCGAGGCTTAAATCTCCACGGAACGAAAATTCAAAACTAAAATCCCCATACATCTCGGTTTAAAACGGTTTACTGTTTTGTAATTGTTGTTAACCATTTAAAACCCGACAATTAACCGATTACGACCCGATTTAGATTATTAAACCACATATTTGACCCGATTACCCGACCCGCTTGCAAATTCGACCCAAACTTTGTTCCCAATTGTTTTCTTCGTCTTCTTCACTATGATCATGTGATGAATCAAAACCAAAATTAGAAATCCCAAATTCTTCCCAGAATCCTAGAATTTCAATCCAAATTATTCTGAGAATTTGTCGATTCCGGGCTTGGCTAATTGACAAGCGATGTCGAGCTTTTCCTTGGAGATTGTTCTTCATCTCGGAGAGGTAGCAAGAGAGATGAAACGTCAGCTGAATCATGGCGGTTTAGCTGCTCCATTTTGCCGGCGAGGTTGTAATTAGTTTGGCTTTTAAGATGATCTTTAAGGGGAAAAACAGAGTTTCGTCTCGAGGATGATGGAGAACAATCTCCAAGGAACCAGAGAGGTGGTCGATGAGAAGAAGAATCTCTCCGAGATGGAGAACAATTTTGGAGAGGTAGCAAGAGCTTTAAGGGAAAAATCCCCACAGGACGACGATGAGGAGAATGAGGTGGTCGATGAGAAGAAGAATCAGAGAGGTAGCAAGAGAGACGAAATTTTCCGGCGGCTAGACGTAACGGTGGTGGTATGTTCAGACGAGACGGCGATGCTATAGCCACCGTAGCGTTGGGTTGTACGGTGGTGATTCTTCGGAGGTTCGAACTCCACGAGATGATGGCGGCGGTGATGAAGTACAGAGCTACGAATCTGGTTTTGGAGAGGAATTGATAAACCATTTCCTGAGGAACAAGATTCTGGGTAAGACTTGGCTCGTCGATGATGCGATTAGCGAGATCAACATCTGTAGTTACGAACCAATCTGCTTGCCTTGTAAGTTTTCCTTAAAATTCTTGAATTCACCATTCAAAAAATTTCTCATCTCTCTCTCTCACATCATCATCAAATCATTTTCTGATTTTTTTTGTTGCAGCGTTATCGAATCGAATCGAAGGATCATGTTTGGTACTTCTTCTCCCCGAAGGAGTACACTTCCGCGAAGAAGGAGGTAACGAAGAGGACTACAATTTCTGGGTATTGGAAAGCTACTGGTGTTGATTGGAAAATCAAGGAAAAGAGAGGGAATCGCGGCGAGATCGGGATTAAGAAGACGCTTGTGTACTATGGTAGGGTTCCTAATGGTGTGTGGACTCCTTGGGTTATGTACGGTGGTGATTCTTCGGAATCAACACCTGAGCGTCGTTGAGCAGTGGAGATTGATCGGAGAAGAAGAAGTGGTGGAGCGCCGGTTTCTTTAGATTTTTTTTTGTTTTAAATTATTATTTTTAAAAATAAATAAATAAAATAATTTCATGATTCCAAGTTTTTTTGGGTTTTTGGGTCGGGTAGTGCGTTGGGTCGGATTTTCGTTTGGATTGGGTTTTTCGGTTTAGTTTCAGGGGTTTAATGGTTTAGGTTCGGGTTTAGCGCACAAACCGTGGAAACCGACATTCGTGGGGATTTAAGTCTCGAACTTTTTTTTCGGGGGATTTAGATCTTTAACTTTTCTTTCGTGGGGAAATATACAGAGGTCATAGTTCCATGGGGATCTGGTGTGATATGGGTATAGTTCGTGAGGAAATAGATCGTCTACCCTATGCATGGCTTCAAAGGAAACATTTGAATTTAAAATTTATATTCCTCTTTCTTTCTCATGTTTTTAAAAATACTAAAACAGAAAAATCGCTACTAACGATGTTCAACCTTTTGTCATTAACACTTTTTTATCACTTTCGTTCTTTAGCTTTTCCTATTCTTTCTCGTCTATGTTTTAATTCGACAACCCCACACATAAGAGCACACCATAGCAAGATTCCATCGATAAGAGAACCCTATACAGAGCTTTAACGTAGGACCAAATCAAAGTTGATAATCCAAATTCGAAATTTTCACGATGTGGATATGTTTTTATCCTAAAACTTTGTCTTGTCTTTTGTTTCCTACTAATGTCAAAAAGTTTCATTTTCCACTCTTTTCTTTTACCATGTTATGTGTTAGTTGATTATGCTTAATTGTGAGCTCCAATAGTTTGATGTTTGACAAACTTATAAGGAATCACCCTATTTTTCTTTAGAATGTCAATTCTTCTTTTCTCTCACACAATAATTCGTATTTTTGTTATTAACTTGATCTACCGTTCTTAACTTCTTATTATATCCATTTTTAAAATCTTTTCAAGATACGTATTTGGTTTCCGGATAGCAATATGATTCATGAGTTTCAATACATATCAGTAGTCATTTAAAATGGGTCACCGTGTCAAGTTTTGATATGGCGATAAGTAAACAAATCAAATAAAAAGAGAGGAAAAAATTTAGTCGTTGTCTACGTCAAGACGAAGGTATAAAAAGCAATCTTGAGTTTAGAGTTCTCCGCTTTTTCAGAGTTCAGCGTTACGAACTATTTTGAGTTCTACACAAATCGTCATTTTGAAAGCGTTTCTACCAAAATTATATTATTTAAGATATTTTATTGATATATTTTCATTTTTCTTTTCAAAATCAAATATGTTAAATAGCTCAAAAATAAGTTAAGCACAAAATTTGGGCGGTAAAATCTAACAATATCAACACTAGTAAAAATGTTTGTCATGTTCTCATAACATTTTATGGAAAGATAACCATAATAATTCAACATCTTCAGCGCTGAAAATAACTCTACGAATTTAATGCGCACCCAATTATAACTGATACTCCCTCTGTTTCAAAAAGAATGTCATTCTAACAATTTTCACACAAATTAAGAAAATTAATAAAAATTCTATTTTACCCTTTATTAATACACTAAAAAAAATTCTCTTTCTAATTAATATATTAAAATATTAGGGTTTAAACTGGATTTTTAATAAAAAATCTACATTGAAAATACAAAGTGACACTCTTTATGTAACAAAACAAAATGCTATAATGACATTCTTTTTAAAACGGAGGGAGTATAAAATTATTGACGAGTTGAATATTAGTGGATGTAATTTTATTCTAATATATGCTTATAAAGGCTCAGAATTATGTTTAGATCGTGCCAAGACCAAATTTGCTTATTGCTTGGATATAAGCGTTTTGAGAGAGAAAGAGTAATTTTAGTCAAAAATATTGGGAATAAAGCACACAAGTAGAGAACAAAGGTCAAAGAAGAAACTGAAATATAACCGCCGGGCAAAGAAGGAGAACGAAGATGCTGAAATACATGCAATTATTGAATACTTTATAGTGTAACTAGTATGTGATCCGCGCTACGCGCGAACGTGAACATAATTTTGTTTTAAAAAAAATTGGTATAATATTATTTTAGTTTTATTAGTATGATTTTTAATGGATTTGTCTCTATTAGCTTAAGAAATGTGGATTGTTTATTCTTAATTTTTTTTTCCTTTCTTAATTTTATGTTTATTTATGTATTTGTTTAGTGAGTGATCCACGATTTGAAATTTTTTTTTTTTGGTTGACTATTTATTCAATTAGTTGGTTTTTAAAAGTTAAGTTTTGTCATTTTAAAATTTAGAGAATTGTATATTTTTTTAACCCAACTGAATACTAATAAAAAAAATACTTCGAATTAGGGTTAGTTTTGTATAGTCCGAAAGTTACTTCGAATACAAATAAAAGGAGAGTTACTTTTGTGAATTTAGAATTCTCCGAACTTAAAAAAAAATACTTTGAAATAAGTCACTGTATTTTTATTTCTTTTTACCTAAAACCGAATACTAATAAAATGTTCAGAATTTACTATTATTCATCTTCGATAATCCATTGTTGGTGACTACAAAATGAATCTAATTTTATTTGAAAAACGATTTAATTTCTATCACTAATTTACTATCAAAATCATCGTAGATGTGTAGGTTAATGGGAACTTTTGAGATAATATGGGCCGATTTGAAAAAAAAAAAAAGTATGGGGTCGAGCGTCGATTCAAACATTTAGAGAGAGAGAGAGAGTTCTTGTGAATAGGATTATCTTGTAAAAAACATTACCCACTGCTCTAAAACCCTCGTCTTCTCCGATATCTTCCCCCATCGCCTGTGAGATTTCACTTTCAATTTCAATCACAAAGGGTGTGATCCGCGCGGACGTGGTAAACAATTTTTTTAATCAAATGGTATTTCATTTTATTTGGTCTCGTAGTTAATTTAATTATCTCTATCAACTTAAGATCTGTGTATTTGTTTTTGTTTTTTTTTTAATTTATGATCATCTATGTGTTTATTTATTGGATGATACACATTTTACCTTTTTGTTTTCTTTGGTGATCAATTTTATGCAATTAGTTGAGTTTTTTAAAAGGAAGATATTTACATTTTAAAATTGCATAATAATTTTTTTAGTTTTGTTTTATGTGAAGTTATTATTTTTGGAATGTTTCATGTATGATTTTAACCCTATTTATGTGTGCAATATGTTTGTGATTCCTAAATCTATTTTTCTTTTATTTTTGTTGAAAAATATTTCCATATATAACTGATTGTTTGAAATCACAACATTTGTTTGATTTTATTTAGAATTAATCTAATCCATAATTTATAAACACTAAATTCTATAGTTTTTCTAAACTATATAAATAAACTGATAAAAGTAAATTATTAAATTAAATTTTTTTTAGATTAATTCAATATAATCTATCTTCTATTAAGTAAATACCTTTTCAAATTCAAGGAAAAACTATTGTATTAATGGATGGTAATTATTACGAGAATTAAAATATATTTACATCACATAATATATATTTTGCATATACAAAACTTTTATTTTCTTCTCCTGTTGTAGTTACATTTTTTTGTTGTTAAAAATAATTTCACAAAACACAACGATCTTAAATTTTCAAACTTAATTTATATTTTCGTGTAAATAATTTAAATATGTTTCTTAGTTTTTTTTGGCTCTTATTCTCTTTTTCATAGTTATGTATAATTGCAATTATTATGTTAAGTATACCTAAATTTTATTTATTTGTCTCTTTATTAGATGTAAAACTTGCCAACTTATATTTTGCTTTATGAATTTAGTTACATATTTAACTTATTTGTTTAATTGTTAGGACTTGTTTGATATTTTAGTTTTTTTATAATATTTGCGATACAACTTAACCTAATTAAATATTTATAAAAGTTGAAATATATTATGATAACTAAATTTATTAAACCTGTTATTATTTCAAAGAACTATATTCATATAAGTTTATTATTTTCTGGTTTCATTTAGAATATGAATAATGCATTTTCAAATTCTTTTTATAATGTTAAAACCAAATTTATAATATATATGTATTTAATATATGTATTAAAATTTTAGGATGTTGAGGTGGCAGCATGAGAAAAGAGAAAAATTTTATATATATATATATATAGATTTGATACTAAAACGTAAGAATTTTGGAAAGAAATCAACGGCTGAGAATTTTAAGCTACTCGCAATCAAGCAGAAAAAGTTAGTAGGGCCCTAAATAAATTTGTGTGTACTACTTACTAATATAATAGATTTTCTTGTTATATAATGCGTCAAAGTTGTTAAATCAATACATGTCAAGTTATCAATTATATTTTAACATATATAAGAAAACATTTATTTAGATTTTAACATATAATATTAATAATAATAAAAAATTTATTATTGATTACTAATCTTAAAAAGTAAAATTATTAAACAAAAATGAAAAACATAACATAAAAATTGATCTTAAAAAGCAAAATTAATTAAAAAAGTAAAAAATAAACATTTGAAAAATTTTATAACTGATTTCTAATTTTAAAAGATTAAGTTAGTAAATTTTTTATATATTTATCTTAAAATACAAAGTTAATAAAAAATAACAATATGAAAAGTTAAAAAGAAACTCAGATGTGAATATATGAGTGTTTAAATAATATAAAATAAATCTCATTAGAATATGAATATGAAAAATTAAATGTTTGAAAATATTTGACAAAATTTAATTAAAAAACCAAATAAGATAATCAAAATAAAAGAATTAGTGGTTGATTAAATGGTTCATTAATGCTTTTACACCATGATGTATAAGGTTCGATTCTCAGATGATGCAATTTCTGCAGATTAATGAAGGTATGCTATGCTTATAAGGAAATCTTCAACATGGTGCAATTGGAGCCGTTCATTGTGGTTGTGCATCCTTGTGGAACGAGCAACGTGGAACCGTTCATCGTGGTCGTGAATCCTTGTGGAGCGGATATGAATTGTCCGTTGTAAAATTGTCTTTGTAGTTGTTCTCATTATTTGTATCAAAGTTAAAAAAAAATAAATGAATCAAAATGAATAAATAATTATTAGATTTTTTATATGTGGTTTCGCGTTGGCGATCTCAACCTTATATTATTTATTTTCACATTAGGTTTAAGTTTTTTTTTTATATAATTTTTTTTCATGAGTTATAAAATATTAAATTATAAATTCGCGTATATGTGGATATTAATCTAATATATATATATATATATTCATATTTCAATATGCGCGTAATCTCATCTTCACACTTCATTTAAAACGTTTTACACTTCATCTTTCTATGGACAATTTTTTTTCCCTTAGAGTTATATAATCCACACTTTAATCCAAACGCAGTATTTGTATATGCATATATGGAAGTGTGTGTTTGAAAAGTATGTAAATTTGTAACGGACACCGATAATTTAAATAGATTACACAATAATCAAGAAATAACAACAGTTTAGAAGATGGTAATGAGTGCATTGGTTGTACAAGCACACACAATCACATGATGTCTTGATTAATCTCCTACCAACAAAAAATGAAGCATATATGATATATCGGAGATAGCTTATTTTTTTTGTTGCATTTGTAAGTTGTAACGATGATTAACATGATTGGTGTAGTAACGATGAGTTAATAATTAAAAAAGGGTTTACCGTGGAACACCCCGGGCATAACAATCAAAACATTTGGAATCTCACACCACTAATCCGTAATTTAAGAAAAAAATCATATATAATTAGTACAAATATCTTTATCCTATAGTCAGAAGTAGGCATCATTACAAGTTGATTCCCTTGTTATTGGTTATATAATAAAAAAAACTTTGATTCAATTCAAATTAAACCTTCTCTCTCTTTCTCTCATCATTTACCTGAATACGCTCAATTGAATCCAATTCAACCCAAAGCGGGTTTTTAAATTCCAAAGAAGATTCAATTTCTGCAACTTTTAATCAGCTCAATTTCGGATCTCCGTAGTTGCTTTTTTTCTCCTTTGGATCCTCTAGATTTTTCTCGGCGCCGTTTCCTCGGAGGAAAATGGCTCAGTCGGCGGCGGCGGCGGGGAGAAGCGGGCGGGTTATCGGCGATTACGCGGTGGGTCGACAAATCGGGTCGGGTTCGTTTTCGGTGGTTTGGGAAGGGAGGCATCTTGTCCATGGCACCGTGGTTGCCATCAAGGAGATCGCCATGTCTCGGCTTAACAAGAAGTTGCAAGATAGTCTCATGTCGGAGATTTTCATCTTAAAGAAGATCAATCATCCCAACATCATCCGCTTTATCGACATGATCGAGGTATCCTTTTCTCTTATTGCTGGGTTTTCGTTTTTTTTTTTGGGTCTGCTCTTAGTCTAGCAGCTAGAACCAATTCAAATGCTATGAGTCTTCGATGTGGAACGAGGTTAGCTCCTATGTTTTGGGTTGGATTTTAGGATATAGCTCTCAGTTTCTGATTCTCTCGAGTTCTCTTTGGTTGCCTTAGTAAAATAGAATCAGAACAGTCAGGATATGGAATGATCTAGGCTCGTATAAGCTGACATTGGTGGATGAAACATCCAAATATCTAAGGTTCTTTTGTTCTTAATTATCTTCCATTTGGTGGAATACTAAAATGTGTTAGCTTTGTTGAAAATTACGACAAAAAAAACAATGGGTCATATGCATGAAGCCCTAGATGTAGCCCTTTTGACCTCCATGGACGATGCAGGCTGATGATAGTTAGTATTGGAAATGGTAAATGATGCTTAGAGTGTGTATGGGTCTAATTGTGAGAGGACGGTTTTCTTTTTTTTTCTTCTGAAATTTGATATAGGCTCCCGGGAAAATACATCTGGTATTGGAGTATTGCAAAGGGGGGGATCTGTCTATGTTTATTCAGAGTCATGGAAGAATCCCTGATGCTACTGCTAAACATTTCATGCAGCAGTTAGGTAAATTCTGCAAAAGAATTCTTCCGTACTCTCTGTTTTGCTTTGATCGGTAGAACCGTGTTCTCACTCTTAAATGATTTTCTTATGTAATAGCGGCTGGTTTACAAGTTCTCCGTGACAATAATATCATTCACCGAGATTTAAAGCCTCAGGTATGTCTGATTCTCGCACCTAGGAATGGTCTTCTTTTGCCAATTAGATCATAACAAAACGTGAGAGATCCTTCTTAAACGATTAATCGCTCGGAAGGTTGAAAGGATGCCTTAGAAAGGGGATGTGTTAGGCTCCACTAAAACACGTTTTATTCTTTCTCACAGGATATGCTTTCCGAGAGTTTCTTGCCCTAGCAGAGATAGAGATTTTTGTAAACTGAAATTCAATTCCTAAGATTCTTTCGTTCTTGAAACAGAATCTTCTTCTATCCACAGATGATAATGATGCAGCTCTGAAGATTGCTGATTTTGGATTTGCAAGGTATTCTCATCAGCTCCTTTGTTACAGAAATAATTAAGTGTAATGTGATGATCAGAGTTGGTCTTATATGGTTTTATTCTGCTTTTCATGTATATATTATCTAGGCTTAGGTAATTGCATTTGTTTTGACTGTGGGAGTATGCTTATTACAACACTTTTGAATTTGTAATTTGCACTTAAACATCACACTTTCTTAGCTCAGATCGTTGCAGCCTAGAGGTTTGGCAGAAACTTTATGTGGTTCCCCACTGTATATGGCCCCAGAGATTATGCAGCTTCAAAAGTATGATGCAAAGGTGCGGCTTTTTTTCTAGAAGCCACCTAGACCTGTCTTATACTATATCCTGCTTAAAATCTCCCTTAATACACAGGCAGATCTCTGGAGTGTTGGTGCTATATTATTTCAACTTGTGACAGGCAGAACCCCTTTTACAGGAAACAGCCAACTTCAGGTTTTGTTATACCAACAAGTGTCGTGATTTTTTAAAAGATTTAAATGTTTGTGTTCGGTGAATCATTGGCTAACATGTTCTCCATCTGATTTCCACAGTTGTTCCAGAACATTATGAGATCAACTGAATTGCACTTTCCAGTAGACTGTAGAGATATAAGTACTGACTGTATAGATCTATGTCAGAAACTGCTGCGCCGTAATCCAGGTAAACATTTGTGTGAATAAACCCCCTATTCTAATAGCATAGGCAGGCCCACAAATTCTGAAGAAATAATCAATATATAGAATTGGCAATTCAGACTATTTCCAACATTTGTCTTGTTTTCACAGCTTTTGTTTTGTTAAAGTTATAACTAAAATTTGAAATTATCAGTGCTTCCATTTTTCATCCCGTGCATGCAAGTTGGGGGTTTGTTAAAAATTCTGGGTATTGATTTGAAATGGAGACTTACAATTAATTTCCCTTCATCTCTTAAGTGTATGTGCTAGTTACACTTAAGAGTTTTGATGGTCCTTACCTGTTTGTGTTTAACGTTTATTTTTGGAATTCTTCTGTTTCACAGTGGAACGTTTGACCTTTGAAGAGTTCTTTCATCACCCTTTTCTTTCAGACAGACAATCATATGATTTGCCAAGGTTGATGCGGGGATAAACTATTTTCTTCTATCATTTGTGGTTAAAACTGTTGTACTGATTATAATTTTATGCTGCAGGAGTAGATTAGGTTCAAGAGCGATGGATGGTTTTAATTCATCCGGAAGCAGTCCCTCAAGAAACATGGAAGAAATTTCTCAAGAGGACTGTTTACCGTTCTCTTTAGATGATGATTCTAGTGGACCTGAGGGAAGCCCTTCATATATTAAACATACATCCCCGATGAAGTCATCTTATGGATTTAGTGTTGAGACCAGATGTGAGAGAAAGGAGGCAGCATCTAGTCCTTTGAAAAACATGGAACTTACTTCCAGATATAGTAGAGTTAGTCATAGAGCAGAAACTAGTAACTTAAAGTTTGAAAGCCATAGATTATCAGATAGAAACCAATACAAACCGTCAAGCTTGCCTGATTCCAGATCACTTAGTACTCAAGGAAGAGGTAATTGAATTTCTATAATTTTCTTTTTGTTTTTTTGGAAAAGTTGTTTTGCTTGGTTTCTAATATTCATCGGTTCCACAGTAGGGGATTCGCCAGACTCAATGGATCAAGATTATGTTCTGATATCTGGACCACCAGTGGATATACCATCATTGTCATCTGGTTCTCCGAAGCCTTTCAATTACCCATTCAAATCACATTCTCCTCCTGTAGAGTTTATTAAAAGAAATGTAACTACTTCAACGGCTCCTATGCCAATAGCTGGTGCCACTGGCAGCAACATTGGTCGGTTTGAAAGCTTGGAGAGTCAGGATTCTCTCCTCGGTACTTCCCATGGGTCTCTGGACCTTGTGGATACTTTTGAACAGCCATCAACTCACAGCTTGACAAGAATCCGGTCTTTGCAAAAGTGTGCAGCAACGATTGCAGAATTGGTTCGTGAAAGGGTAAGAAACTTCAAATAATTATACAAAATTGCGCACAAAACCTTGCCAACGTAGGTTTCTGAGCCTTTGCTTTTCATGCTTCGCTTTCATAGATTGAATCAGGTAAACAGTTAGAAGCTTTCTCGATCCAACTGGTGATTCTTGCAATCTGGAATCAAGCACTGCACATCTGTCATACTCAGGCAGTCTCGGGCGTAGAAGGAAGCCTGCGCCAAGACATTAACAGAGTAAGAAGAAATATCAGCCATGAAGGATCAGAGAAGATATTGTCTCAGATTCAGAAAGAGTTTGTCCAAGAGGTTGAGCGTGCTGAAGAACTTGCCAAGTTTGTTGAACCTGGTATGCATTTTCTTGGAGTAGCAAAACTGCTGAGACAAATCTCTTGTTTCTTTTTTTTGGTTAATCAAAATTGTTAAACTAACAGAGAACATGATTGTAGGCAATACAAAGATGCCGGATGCAATGGAGATAATATTCCAAGCAGCTCTTACTCTCGGCATACGTGGAGGGGTAAGCTTCTATTGCCCTGATGATCAAATCCTAAACTGAAAACCAAACTGGTTATTATTGTTTGTTAATTTCATATTACGCTCAGAATTAGGAATTTGGGGTTTTTGAAACTGACACTTGAGAAATTCGAATTTTTGCAGGTAGATGAGGTGATGGGAGAGGCAGAGAACGCAGGAAACCTCTACTCAAAAGCCTTGCGTTTGCTAGTCTTCCTTGTAGTTGAGGCGCAAACGCTGATTCTAAATCCGCCTTTGACACTCACAAACTCAGTAAGGTATCGAATCAGAGCATATATTGATGCCCTCATAAGCAGATTAAAACATCTACAATCACATAAAAGAACTTCGGGTCCTCAGAAACCATGAGAGGAGACAAACGAATCCTAAATGTTTCTGTTGTTTATTTTGTTCAGTGTCTGTAAAAGTAACCATTTGTTTGTACAGCCAAACAGAAAATACCATATTCTTAATTCTTTTGGGTGTTAAATCCAAAGGGACTTGTCTCTGTTGTGACGTGATTAATGAAAATACACGTTAATACGTTATGCATATGGCTTCAAACGAAACATCCTTGAATTTATTGTAGCCAAACGTTGTACAATGTATTATCCGTGAACTCTATTCTCTAAACATTAAAATTGTTACTCAACAAAGCAGGCTCTTGGAATCTGCAGATTATGATCATCATGCTATGTACAAAGTAGCATAAAATAAAACAGAGCAGAAACCAAAACTTTCTGAAGATACAGATATCAAGAATCCATAAATGAAGAGAAAGAAGAGAGATACAAAGAGCATAGAGCTTGGATCAATGGAAGAGCCCTAGAACAAGGCAAAACTGTTATCTCGAGAGATGCTAATTGAGGAGGAACAAATTGTAAATCTTAACGCCTACGACTGCACCTACTATACACTGGAAGATTTAAGAAGAAAAAAACTGCTAACAAAAGATTATTTGTTTCTTCTCCAAACTCTATAAAGCAGCTTACACTAAAGTATATGACTCTATTAATTGGGGGCAGGCGATAAGAGTTTCTTCAATCTCTCATATGCCATGAAGGCAATGCCAACACCAGGAGCCACTTTGTAGTATTCTGGTAAGATTCCTCTGTATAGTCCTCTCATGCCTTCTGTCTTAAATATATGTTTGAATGTTCCAAAGAGTCCTGTTTTATATACTCGCTCTCGCCCACCAGCTCCTTCCAACTGCATTCTTCTTCTCACCAGGTCCAACGGGAATGTCGCTACAAAAGTTATATTGGTATAATACAACAAACTTTCATGTAATGCAAACACCAAAAAAACGCCATGGCACATATTTTATTCTTAACAAACCTGTCGAGGAAGCAATTCCGGAGAGACTTCCACAACCAAGACTAACCATAACTTGTGAATCACTAGGCCTGAAAAAGGTTTGAAGGATAAAATATTATGATAGGATGAGTTAAGACTCTTTTTGGACGAACAAACTCACTAGGCAATACTGAAAGTCAAATCCCAAAACAAAGAGGCTCTTTACCTATGAGATAGCCATAATGTTTTCAGAGAGTCATATGCTGAGAAGCTGATTGCAAGGCTTGGACCAACACCCTGCAATACAAAAGAGGTAAAAAACACAAACACATCAAATATTATTATATCCGTAGATGTATATATGTGTAGCTATAAATAACCACTAGAATTCAATTAAAATTAAAAAAATACAAACTTCAATATTTTACTTCACATAACATTAGTCACCTACTTCTTCTATTTCTTTCTTTACTATAATGTGTCATTCATGATTTATCCAGACCAAAATACCTCAATTTCATCACCATCAGACTTAAAGGTTAGATTCATTAAATTCTCTAGCCTCGAATAGATCATCCTTCTTGGTTGTTTCTTAAAGTGTTCTGTAAGTAACAGTCTCACACTCACTCCAACATCTCAATTCTTAACTGAACAGGTTACATGACAATAAAAATGCCTAGTGCATATACATCCATGAATCAGCCGTCTAGACCACCTAATTAGACACTTAGATCACCAAAGAGACTCCCATCTACTCTAGCAGTCTAGGGAAAATCATAGTGGCAGGTATTGGCTAAATGGCTACCTACAACGAAAGGAGTTAACAATCAAACACAGATCGTTCAGAAGAGCTAGAGGATGCGAATAAAGCGTACCAACAATGTAGCACCAAGTCCTTTATACAGACCCCAAAATCCCTCTTCTCTGCAAATGGTACGGAAAGCATGCCCAACACCCTGATAATAGATTGAGCTTCTCTGGAAGAGATCAAATATAATGAATTCAGGCCAAGGGAAGACAAGGTACACTGCTTAGGTAATAAAGTAGATAACACAATTACCTGTGCAGAAAGCCGTGTCCTAACAAGATCGAGAGGGTAAGTAGCTGAAGCAGCTGTAATTCCAGCCAAGCCACCACTTACAAATCGCACTAAAACGTCCAAACTTGCATTTCCTTTATACCTCTGCAAGACTGGATTTGAGTACAAAAGCTGCAAACGGAAAAGAAAAACAAAAAAAAAGCGAGGCTGAGGCTGAGTGACAGATAAGCATGAACTAGTACCGACCAGACTCTTAAGAAAGACTTGAATGCAACTCACAGTATTGTATTCTTCATATGCGTAGAAGTTAACTGCAGAATAGGGAAGCCGGTGAGCAACAGTAACCAGGTTTCCTTTCCAAAAAGCTGTAAAACCTTCCTCGTTGACAATACGGGAAGCTTCACGCCAAATGCTTGGACTGCTCAGAATTGCAGCTTCCGACTGCATACCTTGTATCTGAGTAAGAAATAACAATTTGTCATGCGATTCCTCACCGCTCACGCATTATTCATGTTTGTGGGTATAATCATAAAGTCTTCAAATTCAGCTACAAGTGAAAGTCATAACTTTATAAACTTACCAACCCATTCCTAAGTTTTCAGCTTTGTTTCATAAAAGAAAATAAATTTTATCTGGAGCCATCTCAAAGGTTATATTTTAAAAAACCCAAATAGCCTTTTTTACGCTTGCTTGAACCCGTTAGCTCCAGAATTTCACAATTGAACTGTAAAGGGGACGGAAACTTGATGATCCGAGAAAAAGAAGATACCTGGAACAAGATGGTGAGGCGAGCGAGAGGAGCGGTGCACGTCTTACTGAATGCGCCGGAAATCCCGCCGGCGATGAGATGCGCAATGGAGCCCCCTTGCTTCTGATTCAGCGACTGTTTATTGCTTTGATGGCAGCTCTGAGGTTGCGTCTGCGGTTGTTGCTGTAAAAGTTTCCTGTTTCCGGCGTCTACGACGCTGTTATGCACGGCGGATGCGGTGGCCGAATTAAGAGCCCTCTGTCCTCCTTCCACCACTACACCGACTCGAGCTTCCATAGTCATTTTCCGATATTAGTTTGTGGGTGAAAGCTGATTTCGCATCAATTAAACACGAAATTGGATTTTGAATTTTTGCGATTGAGAGATATTTGGAGAAATCGACGTGGAGAAGGAAAACCCTAGAGAAACCCTTAAACCTGTGTTCGATAATGGAGAAAGGGTTTATTGGTAACAACGGACATGTGTGTATTTTCCTCAGTTTTTTTGTCAGACGAGAATTAGATCATTTAAACCGGCGCCGTATACCGGGAATTCGGATCTTAACCGCCACTAGTCTCGCTCGCGTTGTTCTTTTTTGTCTTTTTTACATTAACAAGACTTAATAGTTTACAAAGTCACAATGCAATACATCGGTAATCAAATTAGGTACCAAATTATGATAAATATAGGATTGTTGCTTTGGTATATGTTTCTTTGCCATCAAATCTACAGCTCTATTTAGATTTCTCTTTATCCATGTGAAGGATGTTTCTGTAAATCTATGTTACCAGTTTCTTATTTCGCGAATCCAATTATGTAATCTGAAGCTTAGTCTCTTACCATATATTAAATCCACCAAGTTGATGTTGTCACCTTCAAAAATAACCTTTTTATATCCTTTGCACCAGCAATGTTGCATAGCAAATAGTAAGTGTTAGAGGGGGGATTAGCACCCCCTGGTTTAACTCGGTTCGAACCGAGATCGGTTCAATCAAGACCGGTTTACGATGGTTCGGATCGAGGATAAGTCGGCCCGAAAACATTGGGCCGAGCTCGGGATCTCGCTGAAAGCCCACCTCGGCTACCGATCTTGGGCCAGCACAAGACCAGTCCGTTACAACAGATGAAACCGGAATATTTCCTCTTTCCCGCCGATCTCGGAAATGGAAATATTCTCTTCGGTTGATTCATCGAGATATCAGGAATTTATCCTTATCTCGGCAAGAAAACCGGAAGATTTCCTTTTCCTAATCGAACTCGGAAAAGGAGAAGTCCTCCTGTCAACCGCCTCAAAAACACTATAAATAAGGAGGCCATCGCCTCATTCTAGCCATCCACAACTTCCGCAAAGACAGAAAATAGAAGAGAGCTCGTTACCGATCTCGAATCTTTTTGTCTTTACCTTCTTACTTAAACTCTGTTGTAACGCCGACCTTGATCAATAAACGAGATTCCGACTAAAAAGTACTGTTTTACCCCTTTTGTGTGATTTACGGATCAACAATTGGCGCCGACTGTGGGGAGTAAATAGAACAGTACTTTCGGATATCGTTTGATTGAAGTTCGGCAATGGTTCTTCCGGTCGATACCACCGCAGCCCTCGTCAACGGCTCAGAAACCGATGATCAAAACCCACGGATCGACGAGCTCAATCCTGTCAATACCGAACTACAGACAACCAGAGGAGGACCCCCTCCGACCATACCTGTCGGAGAAGACAACCAGGACCATCCACCTGGGACTCTCCCACAGCCTCCGGCTGCTTCGATACTCATAGATCCGACCGTCTTCATGGAAGCCATGGCGGCACAGTTCGCCGAGATCAACAAAAAGAACGAAGAGCGGATCACCTCACTGATAGCATCCCACTTCGAACGTCGAAACCAGATCGGCACCCTCGATCCAAACCTGATCACACCCGCCGGAGAAAACACGTTACGCCGAAACCTCTTGTCCGACTTAACCGACGCTCAACCCCCAGGCACGATCGACCCGCCGACAAGAAGATCCTCCGCGACCGATTCGGAAATCAACATCACGAACCAAGCCGCCGTGAACCTGGAATTCGCCAAGTTCCAGGCCCAACTACAAGATATGCGGACCAAAGTCCATCAGGCTACAAGTTCGGCGCCGGAGATTGACCGGGTAATTCAAGAGTCACAGAGGACGCCGTTTACCGACAAAGTCGTCAACACTCCAGTCCGACGATTGGAAAGAGTCAAGATCACATCATACGACGGGTTTACCGATCCTAAACACTTCTTGACCTCGTTTGTCATCACAATGAACCGATTTCGTTTCGGCTCGGAAACCGAGAAGGACGCAGCAATGTGCCAACTATTCGTGGAGAACTTATCCGGAGCCGCGCTCGATTGGTTTTCAACGCTCGAGCCAAGTTCGGTAAACAGCTATAACGAGCTCACTACCAAATTCCTCAAACGCTTCACCATGTTTATCAAGCAGAAAACAAAGAATGCCGAACTCTGGGCCCTCGAGCAGAAGCAGGACGAGCCCCTACGCAACTTCATGGAACGTTTTAAAGCGGTTGTATCCCATTGCACGATCGACGACGAAGCCGCAATCGAGGCTCTTTACAAAGCAACCTGGTATGAATCGGATTTTCACAGGGAGATCAAACGCAATAATCCAAAGACGCTGGAGGACATCCTGCACAGGGCGCATATCTTCATCATGGAGGAGGAGGAAAGATTCGAGAAAGATAGGCGATACGCAATGACGAAACAGCTCGCCACTAAAGACAAACCGTACGTTTCCCCGAAACAACCCGTCAATACGGTCCAAACTCAGCAATCCTGGTCAAACACTTGGGTTCGGTCGGATGAGCCAAAAGAGCCCGACACGACTGACTCCGCACCGTACTGCAATTTCCATAACCGGTATGGAAATCATTCGACCGAAGAGTGCCGACATCTACAGGAGTTCCTGATGATGAAGTACAAAAAGGGGGAAGTTCCAGTCGAAGGAGCCTTCCAACCCTCGAACAGACCGCACCGTAACGATAACGGTAGGAGACGCAACTCCAAACCGAATAAGCCTGCCGAGCAAAAGAAAGACAAAACCGACGACGAACAACCGAAACGAGATCGGGAGGACAACGTGGAAACTCAACAACCTCCGCAGGTTCGAAAACGTATCAACATGATCATGGGTGCGTTGGAAACATGCAACTACTCCTTCCGAGCTCTGAAGACATACAGCAAAGAAGCAGTGGCCGCAAAACAGTCACATCAGACTACACCCTGCGGAACTCCGATCACCTTCTCTGAGGCCGACACGGAAGGACTTCATATGCCGCATAACGACCCGTTAGTCGTCGAGACACTCATCGGTGATGTCATAGTCGGGCGAATTTTGATCGACACTGGGAGCTCGGTTAACGTGATTTTCAAGGATACGCTAAAAAATATGGATTTTCCCGACAACCAAATCAGACCGAACATCGAACCACTCACCGGATTCTCAAGCGAGCAAACCATGACAGCAGGAACGGTCAAAATTCCTATGTATACCGGGGGAATGTATCGAATGGTCAAGTTCTTGGTGCTAAACAAACCCGCGATCTACAACGTAATACTCGGCACGCCGTGGATATTCTCGATGAAAGCAGTCGTGTCAACGTATCATCAATGCGTCAAGTTCCCGACACCTTCCGGAATCTTCACCCTTAGAGGCGACCAAGTGATGTCCCGAACGTGTTTCATCAACGAATGCAAACTGAGGACCACTCCCCGCACCTACGTGATCAATAAGAAGAAAAATCCAAACGATCCCGATTTACCGCGACGCGAAACGATCGTCCAAGTCAATATCGACGATTTCAATCCGGAGAGATGCGTAGGAATCGGAGCCGAGCTCCACGAGGACATCAAAGCGGATTTAATCCGACTCCTCAAAAGAAACATCTCGACCTTCGCCTGGTCGATCACAGATATGCCTGGAATCAATCCAAGGATAATAAGCCACGAGCTCAACATTGATCCCACCTTCACACCGATCAAGCAAAAACGACGCAAGCTCGGTCCTGAGAAGGCTCGAGCCGTGAACGATGAGGTCGAAAGATTACTTAGCGCAGGATCAATTACGGAGGTTCGGTATCCCGACTGGTTGGCGAACCCGGTCGTTGTGAAAAAGAAAAACGGAAAGTGGAGGATATGCGTCGACTTTACCGACCTGAACAAAGCCTGCCCAAAGGATAGTTACCCACTCCCGCATATCGACAGACTCGTCGAAGCCACCGCCGGGAACGAACTCCTCTCGTTCATGGACGCCTTTTCAGGTTATAATCAGATACTCATGCATTCGGATGATCGTGAGAAAACTTCGTTCATCACGGATCGCGGTATCTATTGCTACAAGGTGATGCCCTTCGGCCTAAAGAACGCCGGTGCAACTTATCAACGACTCGTCAATCGAATGTTCGCTAGTCAGCTCGGCAAAACGATGGAGGTTTACATCGATGACATGCTCGTCAAATCTTTAGTTGCGAAGGATCACGCCGGACATCTCAACACCTGTTTTGATATCCTGAACGAGTACGGCATGAAGCTAAACCCGACCAAATGCACATTCGGTGTAACCTCCGGAGAGTTCCTCGGGTATATCGTAACTCGAAGGGGAATCGAGGCCAATCCTAAACAGATCTCGGCAATCCTCGACCTACCATCTCCAACAACGAGAAGGGAAGTGCAAAGACTCACGGGACGCATCGCCGCACTCAACCGGTTTATCTCCCGGTCCACCGATAAGTGCCTCCCCTTCTACCAATTGCTGCGCGGAAACAAAAATCTTGAGTGGGATGATAAGTGCGAGGAAGCGTTCAAGCAGCTCAAAGATTACTTATCAACACCACCAGTTTTGGCAAAACCCGAAGACGGCGAGACCCTCTATCTCTACATCGCGATCTCAACCTCGGCGATCAGCGGGGTCCTCGTTCGGGAAGACCGGGGCGAACAAAAACCGATCTTCTATATCAGCAAATCACTAGATGGAGCTGAAGGGCGATATCCGACTCTCGAAAAGCTGGCCCTCGCCGTTGTTGTTTCAGCTCGGAAATTGCGCCCTTACTTCCAATCACACTCAGTCACCGTGCTAACCGATCAACCACTCCGGACAATCCTACATAGCCCAAGCCAGTCTGGTCGGTTGGCTAAATGGGCTATCGAACTTAGCGAATACGACATCGATTACAAAAGCCGGACAAGCATCAAATCACAAGTCCTCGCCGATTTCCTCATTGAACTATCTCCGGAATACGTCAACACTGATGTCATAACCGCCGAACGATGGATCCTTCACGTCGATGGGTCGTCGTCTCATCGAGGCTCTGGAATAGGCATTCGCCTCAAATCTCCAACGGGAGAAATCTTGGAGCAATCTTTCCGCCTGACGTTCAACGCGTCTAACAACGAGGCAGAATACGAAGCGCTAATTGCCGGACTGCGATTGGCCAAAGCCATCGGCGTTACACGCATTCACGCCTACTGCGACTCACAGCTCGTCGCAAGTCAGTTCAGCGGGGAGTATGACGCCAAGAATAATCGAATGGACGCATACCTCAAGCTCGTCAAACAACTCGCTTCCGAATTCGATTCGTTCGAACTTACCAAGATCCCGCGGGAAGAAAACGCTCCAGCCGACGCACTCGCTGCCTTGGCTTCGAACTCCGACCCTCACCTCAAACGAACGATCCCAGTGGAAAGTATATCAGAACCTAGTATCGGAAGCACAGAACAATGCATCGTCACGACTCGTAGACGAGATTACGAGGAAAATCCTTCGACTGAACCTGTCTTACGTCGACAGAGACGGACTCCAACCGTCGAGTCCAATCAAGACACCGAACTCGAACACTCTAGTACCGCCGAAGGCAACAACGACACGCTGCAAGTCGATGAATCGGCCCGATCAGACGATGAAACGGAGGAACAGACGGACGGACTTCATGAGCCAATAGACCTCGAACAGTCCGACGAGCAGACTCCCGCCAATTGGACACTAGAGATAGAAATGTACATCATCGATGGCAAAATTCCAGCCGATAGATGGGCCGCTCGACGACTCAAAATGCGAGCCGCTCGCTACATACTTATCAAAGACGGACTGTTTCGTTGGAGTGCAGCAGGAATCCTCCTCAAATGCATCTCAGGCGATGAAATTCAGGAAGTCATGAAAAAAATACACGAAGGCGATGGCGGCAATCACTCCGGCGGCCGATCTCTAGCCCTGAAAATCAAGAGAGCAAGCTATTATTGGCCAAGTATGCAAGCAGACTGCGAGGGGTTCGTCGCGAAGTGCGACAAATGCCAAAGGCATGGCCCAATGATACATCTTCCTACCGAGCTGCTAACCACTTCGACAGCTCCGTATCCATTCATGCGATGGGGGATGGACATCATCGGTCCTTTCAGACGATCCTCTACGCAGAAAAAGTTCATCCTCGTCATGACGGATTACTTTACCAAATGGGTAGAAGCCGAGGCATATCCCGTCATCCTCGCCTCTGACGTCCAGAAATTCGTTTGGAAATTCATTATCTGCCGACACGGAATTCCGTACGAGATTATCACCGATAACGGTCCCCAATTCATATCAACACTATTCAACGACTTCTGCGCTAAGTGGAAAATTCGACTAAGTTTTTCCACACCACGATACCCGCCGAGCAACGGTCAGGCCGAAGCAACAAACAAAACAATCATAGCCGGCCTCAAGAAACGATTGGATACTCATAAAGGGACATGGTCAGATAAACTTGACGGAGTCTTATGGTCATACCGAACGACCCCAAGATCGTCAACGGGGCAATCCCCCTTCTACATGGCCTATGGCGTGGAAGCCCTATGCCCCGCCGAACTCACCATCCCGACTATCCGTCGGACGATGCTCGTGCAAAATCCTGATCTTAACGACGAAATCATGCTCGACAACCTCGACAATCTCGAGGAACAACGTGATCAAGCCTTACTTCGGATTCAGAATTATCAGAACTTAGCAGCACGATACTACAACAAAAAGGTCCGCGGACGTCACTTCACCGACGGCGACCTTGTCTTAAGAAAAGTCTTCGAAGGCACCGAAGAAAAGAATGCCGGCAAGCTCGGCACAAACTGGGAAGGACCCTATCAGGTCATGAGGATAGTCAAACCAGGCGTCTACGAGCTCATGAAGCTAGACGGAACCCCCATTCCCCGTTCGTGGAATTCCATGAACCTCAAGCGGTACTACATCTAGGCCAACCCTCAAGCGCTTAAAAAAAAAAAAAAAAAAAAAAAAAAAAAAAAAAAAAAAAAGATCACCGAGCTACTACACATACGCTCGATTCTAATATGTAATATGAACTACGAATGGCTTGATCCTTCTTTCGAAGGTACGTAGGCAGCCCTCACAAGGCGCAGCTATAACATTAATAAAATTTTACCAAGGCATTCTACCGAACTTCAACAGTTCGTATTTTCTAAGCCAAACTTTATGTTTGCCGAACTCCAGCAGTTCGTATTTTCTAAGTCAAACTTTCAGTTTGCCGAACTCCAACAGTTCGTATTTTAAAAGCCAAACTTTATGTTTGCCGAACTCCAACAGTTCGTATTTTCTAAGTCAAACTTTTAATTTGCCGAACTCCAACAGTTCGTATCTTCTAAAGCCAAACTTTTAGTTTGCCGAACTACAACAGTTCGTATTTTCTAAAGTCAAACTTTTCGTTTGCCGAACTCTAACTGTTCGTATTTTCCAAGTCAAACTTTACGTTTGCCGAACTTCAACAGTTCGCATTTTCAACCACCAACGGTTCCCATTTCAACGTCCTGGCCAGACGATCTGATAAAGCCGAGCTTAGCTCGCACGCATCCTCATGGTGCAATGGATAATACACTTTCCACATTCAAAGCCGAGATCAGTCTCGCACCAACTTCTCAGATTATCCGAGCCAAATAAGCCAAGTCCGTCTCGCACACTCGGATTCAATGTGAGAAACCTAGAGCATATTAAGATGAGCTGTTCACGTACTCTTAAAACTAAACTCTAGGGTCAAGCCGAACGTCCTTCCTCGCAAACCTAAGCCGACTTCTCAACAGTCGCAAAACTAGTAAGCCGATTTCTCAACAGTCGCAAAAACAAGTAAGCCGATTTCTCAACAATCGCAAAAGCAGTAAGCCAATCTACGATAGGGATTGCCGACCTCGAACAGGTTCAGTCGAATTCATCCTCTTCACCCGGCTAAGACCGTACAGTTTACGGCACCACTGTGTACGATAAATTCGAGAGGTTCGTATTATGTACGACTTCAAATATATCAGAAGAAATAAAGCATAACACTCAAAATAAAAAGAAGATCGATAAAAATCAGATTCGTTAAAAAGCCCCTCGGGCAAAACGGATACCGGACTTTAAAAACCCTCCGGTCCAAGAGGTCAGGTTATAAGCCCATTCGGGCAAAGGAAAAATTAGTCATATTACAAAACCAAAAGACGATTCAGACATTTCGCTTCCGCATCGCATCAGCGCGATCAGCCGACATGGAAGCCTGATTGGATCCGAACTCGTCAAGGCCCGGTGGAACCTCATTGCCCATCGACGTCGAAACCTCTGGATGCACCGGATCACTAAAAGGCGTGACAACCAAGTCCGCCTCATCCAGCTCACAAAGGTCGATCGCGGCATATTCCTTCACCTTTTCGGCCTTAAGCTTCTCAAGCCGATCGATACGAGACGAAGGGACAACAATACCGTGCTTCTTCTTAAGGCCCTCGCAAAAATCAAGTACTCCCTGAACCTGATTGATAACGAGGAACGGTTTCTTCGCCCGCTCAACCGCCGACAAGTGGTCCTTTACCTTCTGAAGCTGGACTTGGCACTTTTCTGTGACCGCTTTTCTCCTGGAGATCTGCTGGGTACGACCGGCCCTCAATCGCGAAGTTTCCGCGAACAGCTTTATCGAGAGAGCGTCTCTTTCCAACCCCAGCTCGGCATTGGATCTCTTAAGTGCGGCAATCTCTCGAGTCAGTTGGTCCACCGCACGATCGCCCGCCTCCACTCGGTCCTCAGATATGTGCAGCTCCTTGCGAAGTTCCGCCACTTGAACCCTCGCCTCGAAAGCTTTACGGCGCGATTCTCCGAGCTCACGATCGTAAGACCCGACGATCTCGTTCGTCTGAGCAACCATCTGCAGGAATAACGAACTTTAAAAATAAGCAATCGAAAGAAAAAGGATAACAAAAAAAAAAGGAGAAAAGGATACCTCAGCAGTAGTCTGGGCCAGCTTCTTATAAGCCTCAGGTTGGCGAAGGGAACCGATCGGCGGAAGGAAGTCCGGGCCGAAACTCAAGCGCCGATATGATTCGACATAATCCAAGGGATCGGCCTCGGGATCCGACGTTCGACGCCTCTTCTGCACTGGAGAGCTGTCCGATAGGACAATCGTTTCCCCATCAGTTTGTTGGGGGTCGGTAATCCCCTCGTCGCCTTCGCCACCTTCGGCGTGTTCGGTACCGACTCCAGCAGTCGAACCAGCAGCCCGCCGAGACCCCCTTTTTGTCTTCTTCTTTCTTTTCTTCTCGGCCGGATGAGAAGTGTGCTCCCCAGCAGGAACCTCTCCTTGGCCAACCTCTTCGTTAACGGCTGGAGCTTCCGGATCTGCCTGCTCGGTTGCTGAAGGAGCGCGATCCCCAGTAGGAACTTCATCTCGGCCGACCTCTTCATCAATGGCCGTAGCCTCGGGATTCACCTGGACATCAGGCGAGGGAATGTCCACATCCACCTCGTCGCCGTCCATCTCGGCTGAAAGATTGGGGATATCCTCGAACTTCATTTTTCTCCGACGAGATGGTTTTGCTGAGAGGAAGCAACGGGTAAATAAAAGAGGATCGGTGTCAACGAACTGCGAAGAAAAGTCTGCCAACTTACCTTTAAGGGCTCTTTTCGCTTTTAGATCGAGCTTCTCCTGGTAAGCTTCAGGCCACCGAGCTTTCCCCGCAGCACTCAATTGCTTCGCGTGAGTAAAAGTGAATCCCGGCGTGGTGATAAGGAAGCTTGGAGGGTGACGAGCTGAAGATAGGAAAGAAAGATATAAGTTAGGCAAAATAAGGTACTAAGATGAAATAAAGAACAAGTATCTACCAATAGGAGTTCTCCATAGAGTTCGGTAACTCCCTCCCGGACACTCGACGGAAGATTCATCGATCTTCACAAAGAAGTATCTGGCGCTCCAATGATTGACCTTGTTCGGTTTATTCCCAGTAACAAGATCGGCTTCCGGCTTCACATTTGCCGATAAAAACCACGGCTTTGCCTTCGATAGGTTCACTCGGAACAACCTCTCAAAAACCTTCGCCGTAATGGGAATACCGCACTCTTCCCCGAGAGAAAGAAGACCCATAAGGTTGATCACCGTGGCTGGCATCAACTGAGAGATCGCGACGTGCCGCCTCTTGCAGTATTTATAGACAAGCTCCGGGATGGGAAACCGAAGCCCACAACTCCTGAAATGCTCCTCGTAGACGCAAATGTAGCCATCAGGAGCATCCCACGGGCGATCAGCAGCCTTCGGGATCTTAAACAGCAAGTCATTTGGAGCATCGCACCGCTCCAAGGTGATCTGAATCGTCTCCGCGGTAGACCAAGATGGTCCGATGCTGGTTGGCCTCTCAACCATCCGCCTAGCAGCCAAAACGGGACCATCGTCTCCTTCATCAGGACGACATGCTGGAGAAACGGCACGGTTGTCCAAATCGGCCGCATCTTCGTCCTCGGCGAGCCGAGCAGCGAACTCGACATCTGCCCGAACTTGTTCATTTAGCTCGGCAATCTCTTCTTCAGGCAGGTCCTCGTCGATGAGATGCGGAACTTCGACTGAAACTTTTGAGCTGCTCGGTCCGGCAGCGGCACGCTGAGAGTTGCGCCTAAACATCTCCCGTTCGACGTCACCCAATCCGTCCGAGCTCGAATCAGAACTATTGACGAACAGCCCAATGTCTGGGAACTCAGATGAAGGAGCTCGGTCTTCAACAGAAGGGGAAGAAGTCCTTGAAACCATATCGATCGGAGGAGAGAAGTTGACGAAGAACAGAACGAAGAACTCGAAAATCTTCGAGCAAACCGGAGAAATCACGGCGGAGAGGATGAGCGAAGAACGGAAAACCTAAAAATTCTAGAGAGAAGGGAGAGCTCTAGAGAGAGAAGGAGAAATACCTTTTTGGAGAAAATGAGCAGAAGTGAAAAACAGAAAGAGGATCGGGCAGTATTTATAAGGAAAAACGCAATGATGACAATTCCTCGAAATCTGCGATCGAAGAAGACAAATCGACGCGCGACTCTTCGAATTCTATAGCAAGAGAAGACGAATCGACGCGCGCCTCTTCGAATTCTGCGACAAGGGAAGACGAAACGACGCCCTCTTCTCAAGAAAAACTCACCAAATTCGAAAGAGGATCCGTCCTTTCAAGCCGAAATTAAGCAGTTCGCCGAACTCGTACAGTTCGTATCATCAAGCCGAACTTAAGCAGTTCGCCGAACTCATACAGTTCGTATCATCAAAGCCGAACTTAAGCAGTTCGCCGAACTCGTACAGTTCGTATCATCAAGCCGAACTTAAGCAGTTCGCCGAACTCGTACAGTTCGTATCATCAAGCCGAACTTAAGCAGTTCGCCGAACTCGTACGGTTCGTATCATCAAAGCCGAACTTAAGCAGTTCGCCGAACTCGTACAATTCGTATCATCAAGCCGAACTCGAAACAGAATCTGATCAGATCATACCGATCTCAGTTTTAACCGAGCTAAAGAATACTCCTCAAAAATTCGCCGAACTCATAAACTCCCTCGCCGAACTGAGGGGGGGACCAATTGTTAGAGGGGGGATTAGCACCCCCTGGTTTAACTCGGTTCGAACCGAGATCGGTTCAATCAAGACCGGTTTACGATGGTTCGGATCGAGGATAAGTCGGCCCGAAAACATTGGGCCGAGCTCGGGATCTCGCTGAAAGCCCACCTCGGCTACCGATCTTGGGCCAGCACAAGACCAGTCCGTTACAACAGATGAAACCGGAATATTTCCTCTTTCCCGCCGATCTCGGAAATGGAAATATTCTCTTCGGTTGATTCATCGAGATATCAGGAATTTATCCTTATCTCGGCAAGAAAACCGGAAGATTTCCTTTTCCTAATCGAACTCGGAAAAGGAGAAGTCCTCCTGTCAACCGCCTCAAAAACACTATAAATAAGGAGGCCATCGCCTCATTCTAGCCATCCACAACTTCCGCAAAGACAGAAAATAGAAGAGAGCTCGTTACCGATCTCGAATCTTTTTGTCTTTACCTTCTTACTTAAACTCTGTTGTAACGCCGACCTTGATCAATAAACGAGATTCCGACTAAAAAGTACTGTTTTACCCCTTTTGTGTGATTTACGGATCAACAGTAAGGCTTGAATTTCACTTTCTAAAACACTTGAACATATCGAACCTCTAGCCTGGCCTGCCCCTAGATAAACACCATTGTCATCTCGTATAATCCACCCGGCTTTTGGTTGGATATTACTTTGAACAAAAGATGCATCATAGTTACATTTTAGCCAATCTTGTTCTGGTCGTGTCCATCGGGAAAGTGAATTGCATGTGTAGTTGTTACTCGTTTGAATGCGATCATGGTCTTCTAAATAATCTTATGCATTCATCCATTCTATTGCATCTGATCTCGCATAGTTCAGATTCTTACCCCAAGGAATATGTTTTTGCTGGAATATCAAAGTATTCCGACTCCTCCATAGTCTCCATAGAATCCATAGTGGTAGTTGTCTTGAATGTCTGAATCTACTCGAGATGTTGAAGTTAAACACAGCCTGTAGCTTATCCTCCAGAGAAGCAGATAAATCAAAAAGAATGGGATTCGGAAGTCCCGATGCTCTCCAGGAAACTTGGGCATAATCACAGTCAAAGAATAAATGCTTAGTAGTTTCTTCTCCTTTGTCGCATCTTTTACATCGAGAATGTTGATTGATGTCTCTTCTCCTTAGAGTTTCTCATGTAGCTAATATACCAGACATCATCTTCCATAAAAAGTGTTTAATTTTTGGCGCTGTTTTTAGTTTCCAAATCACCCTTTTCAATTGTTGATTTCCTGGAGGAGGTTCTATAGGTTACAAATCTGGTAGATGAGTTGAAAGCCAATAACCGGACTTCACAGAGTACAAACCATCTTCATTATAATGCCAACCAAGTAAATCTCTATTTTCCATAACACACACCTTAATGCTCAAATCCTGTGCTATATCTTCTGCAGTGATAAACTCTCTAACACGTTCTTCATTCCAGCCATTACGGTTTGAATTAAGAAGTTGACATACCATTGTAATCTCATTAGGCATTCCATTGGAACGAGGAGGTCTAGGTGGATGAGTAGGAAGCCACGGATCATTCCAAATATTGATATTTGCTCCATTACCAATGACATACCTCAGTCCCTTTGTAAGTAGATTTCTACCTTGGATCAATGATTTCCATCCAAAAGAGCTTTTGGTTCCCACGTTAGCTATAAGTACATTCCCATCCGCAAAATATCTGCCTCTTAGTACTCTTGCCATTAGACAACCTGGATTATGTAATATCCTCCATACCTGTTTTCCAAGTAAGGCTAGATTAAAATGTTCTAGATCTCTAAATCCCATTCCTCCCTCTTTCTTCGGTAAGCTGATCCGTTTCCAAGACAGCCAGTGCATACCTTTTTTATCTTCCCCAGAACTCCACCAGAATTTTGCCAATAATGCATTAATCTCCTCACATATTTCTTTTGGAACTTTGAAGACATTCATTGAGTATATGGGCATAGCCAAAGCTACTGATTTGAGCAGAATCTCTTTTCCTCCATTAGATAAAAAGTCTTCTTCCAATCTTGAGTTCTCTCTTTAACTTTGTCTGTAATAAATTTGAACATCTCAGCTTTCTTTGAACCGAACTGCTCTGGTAAACCGAGGTATTTTTTACTCCCTCCATCATTATATATACCTAAGATGTTCCTCATACTAGTTTTTGTTGAAGCTTGAACTCTAGACCCAAAGCAGATAGATGATTTCCGCAGATTCACAGCTTGCCTTAACACTTCTTTATATTTTCGAAGTATGAGTTGAATAGCACGACAGGATCTTGCATTAGCTAGGGAGAAGAACAAATAATCATCAGCAAACAAAAGGTGACTGATCATTGGCCCTCTGTTGCTGATTTTTATCCCTTGAAGTTTCCTGCCTCTAGTAGCTTTATTCATCATATGGGAGAGCACTTCAACGCATAAAATGAAAAGATATGGTGAAAGGGGATCTCCTTGTCTTATCTCCCGTTCAGGTTTCACAAAACCAAACGTAGAACCATTGACGAGTATCGAGAAACTCACTGAAGAAACGCAAGTCATAATCCACTATATCCACTTAGTTGCAAAGCCCATATTCTTCATTGATTCCTCCAAGAATTTCCATTCTAAGCGATCGTAAGCTTTTGTTATATCAGTCTTGATTGCCATGTATGAGTTAGCTTGTCTTTTCCTGGATTTTAGGCTATGAAAAACCTCATGAGCAATGATGATATTATTCGTAATCATTCTTCCAGGAATAAAGCCTGCTTGGTTTTCAGAGATGATACCGGATAGATGTTTTTTCAACCTGTTGACCAAAATCTTTGATATGATCTTATAGACGACATTACATAGCGCAATTGGTATAATGTCAGACATCGAAACTGGTGGTTGAACCTTCGGAATAAGGCATATATTAGTATGATTATGTCTCTGATCCAGAACTCCTGTCTCAAAGAATTGTGAGACTTCCTGAATTACGTCAGATTTTATGTCATCCCAAAGTTTCTGGTAGAAATCACCTGAAAAACCATCAGGCCCCGGGGCTCTGTGTGGTCCAATATCAAAGACCGTTTTCTGTATCTCGTCTGCAGAGACCTCCCTTGTCAGATCTTGGTTTATTTCATCTGTTACTTTTCTCTGAAAATCAGTAAATATCTCAGTCATTAGATTGTCATCAATTGTAGTTGAAGAGAATAACTGTTGGAAGTATTGTTCAGCCACCCTTCCAATATCTCGTGATCCTCTCTGTATAACCCCATTGCTATCAACAATTGAGGCAATCCTATTTCTTGATCTTTTCGTCTTTGTGATAGTATGAAAATATCTCGTATTACGGTCTCCTGCTTTGAGCCAAAGGATCCGGCTCTTTTGTCTCCAAAATACTTCTTCATCTATATAGGCTTGATCTAGTTCCTTTCTGAGTTTTGCCTTTGCAGCAGGAATGAGAGTTCCTGTAGATATTCCTTTATCTAGTTTTTTTTTAGCACTGCAATCCTTTCCTCTGCATTGTATCTATGTCTTCTCTTCCATTTTGATATTTTATTCCTGCAATTAATCAGTCTTTGACCTAATGGAATACGCATGGTGTGATTACCATTAGGCTCTGACCAGCCTTGGAGAGCTGATTCTTTAAAACCATCCTTAGTTAATAGTCGACCATCATATCTGAAGAAGCCTCTGTTCTCCTCCAAAATATCCGACATGTAGGTTATCAACGGTCTATGATCAGACTCTGTGAACTCTAAAAATTATGTCTCTGAATTGGGAAACATAGATAACCATTCTGTGTTGGCCATAGTACGATCCAAACAACATAATACATGATGATATCCTCTCTGCCCTGCCCAAGAGAATTGGTCCCCAGAAAACTTCAAGTCCTGTAAGTCACAGTTTCTGACAAATCTTCTAAAATCCTCAAAAGATCTTTCTGAGCGTTGTATTCCACCTTTCTTCTCACTATTGTTTAAAATTTCATTGAAATATCCCAGTAACACCCATGGTTTTCCCCGTCTTGTGATACCAATCCGTTCCAGTCTTTCCCAAGTGATATTCCTCAGACTTCGAATGAGGTTTCCATAAACAAAAGACAAGTAGAAACACTTTTCATTAATTTTAACTTCACAATCAATGACATTAGGGGATTGAAAATAAACAGATAAATCTAGGTACTGCTTCCAAAATAGAATCAAACCACCACTAGATTCTATTGGTGGAACTAAAACGGAATTCAGAAATCCTAATTGACAACCTACATCACGAACATAGTTATCTTGCTGCTTAGTTTCGGATAGGCATATTATGTCCGAGAGATATTTACGGTTTATCTCCTTAAGGCGTCGAAATGTCGAGTCAGTGCCTAGCCCTCGACAGTTCCAGCAGGTTGTCCTCATGGCGGAAGTGGTGGTTCAGGGCCCACCGCGCCTCTCACTGGTTTCTTGATGGAGCTGTTCTCACCGAGACCACTACTTTCACCAAATACATGAACTGAAGCCCTTTTCCCCTTTTCAGACTCCCTGTCTTCTTTGAATTTCCTTTTGCGCAATCCCACATCACCCATCTGTGCATCAGTTTCCTGAACCAACTCAGTACCTTCAAAGTCCAAATTCCACTGAATTGCTTCTTTTTCTCCAATAGTAATTTCACCAGGTTCCAACTCTGATCCCGCAGCTTGTAATTCAAAAACCTCTTCAGCCGATAGCAGATCTTCCTCTTCATAGTTAACTTCCTCATCAACCTGGTCTTGCTGCATTCCATTCTCATTCGGCTCTTGCTGCATGTCGTGGTTGTTGTTTTCATTGCCTTGATCTTCAGCCTGCAATTCATCTTCATTCAGTTCCCTTATTTGCACTCCTTGATTCTGTCTGAATTCCGGTTGTTGATCTCCATCATCTTCTTCATTGTCTGAATGATTGTTGGATGATGATTCTTGATGGAACTAGAATTAAAAGCTTGTAGAAGTTTCTTAAGCCAAGTGTGGGAAACACTCTAGCTGAGCAAGAAGGTCTTACCAAAGATCTGATTTTAGGAGCACGTGAGATACATGTGCAAAGGTTTAATTGTTGACTTCTTTATAACAAAGAGAAATCTGATTCTATTAAGTGCGACGAGACAAGTCGTCTTCTCCAGAGCTTCAAGCCATCAATGGTGATATAAGAGAGAGAGAAAGAGAGTCTTAGAGAGACATAATCAAAGGGGTTAATTGGGTTTTCTCTTGTTCATCTTTCTCATCTCTTATCTTCTTCTTCTCCCTTGTAAAGCCGATAAGGTTGTAATCGGCGGTGAGAGCGATCTTCGTGTGAACCACAATCGGGGTTTTTTCCAGTCAAGAATAGTGAACGTGAGGCAGCACGAAAGACTCCCTCGGACGTAGCCATTTGGTGAACCGGGTCAACATTCCGGTGTCTCGTTTAGTGAATCGAACGATCAAGATGAGTATTGAAGGATTCAATACTCAACAAGTGGTATCAGAGCTCAGTTCGACGATTCAAGGACTCACGGGAAAAGAAGCGAAAGGGTGGAGTCTGAATCGACAAAGCATGAAGTTCATGGAAAAAGAATCTCGCCGGCAATGCGATCGATTCTAAAAAAGGAAAGCATCAGCGTTGGGCTCTTCGTCGGCGTTCTATGGAATTGACGAGAGGAAATTTCACGGTTAAGAAGCTCACAGTAAACGATACCGGCAGAGGAAAGATGCAATCTTTGACTCTCAGCATAGCGACTTCAAGGAAGAAGAGGTCAGAGGTCGATTTCAGTGTTTCTGGAAATCATAAGCTGAAACGAGAGTTCTTGATATGTGTTTTATCAAACCGAATGGAAAGAAAGTTTTACGGTGGAGAATCTCACCGGTAAAGTCTGAGGGCTGAGGAAGGAGGAGATGTTGATGCTGTTGGTGTTCAAGTTTTTTTTTTGCTGCAGAATAAGCTATGGGTATCACACTGGAATCTTAGGAATAAGGGACGTGATAACACCATATTTTACATGTTTTTAAGGTTTAATTTCATAGGTTTTTAGTTCCAATTTGTATAGTTTTGGGATATTTTCATGCATTTGGTCCAACTTGAGTCTCATTGCATTTTAGATGTCCTAGGTTGTCTTTGCATTCTTTTTGGCTTGTATGAGCAATTTTCAGGTGTTCTTGGAGTCATAGGAGTTGGAGGAGTGAAGATAGCCACACAAAAAAGTCATTGCAGAATACAGAGATGCAGGATCAGGTTGATACGTCATAAGTTTGGCAATGGATGAAGGACTTTTCACCGTTGGATTGAGCTCAAATTTTATCACGAGATATAGCAATGGATTAGCTTTCATTTGGAAGTGGTTTGAGGCAATTCCAACGGTGCGATCAGAAGTTATGCCAATTTCCGTGACGACGGTCCAGTCTGGCGCGCGAAGGAACTCATTGGAGCTCACAGCGGTGTAGCGCAGCGGTCTACAGTGACCGCTGCGGATTCATCCGACGAAAAAAACAGAGATTCACAGCGGTCATGCAGCGGGCAAGTCCTGACCGCTGTGAATCATCTGAAACCCAAAAAAACTCGACCCAAACTCTATTAAAAGCAAAAAAACCTAATTTTATTGTAAAGTTTTCTTCTTCTAAGAGTGGGGCTCGTCCCCAACTCTCTCTTCTTGATGTTTTGGGATTGTTCTTCATACAAATGCCATTCTAGAGAAGATTTCTTCACTCTATCTTTATATTATGCTTATTTGATTCTTGTTCTTCATTTCTATGTCTTTTTCTCTTGTGTTCTTCATGTTCTTGTGAGTTGACTTTTTGTTGGATTTTAGATAATGTTTGATTTGGATGGTTGATGGTTGATTCTTGATGTTTAGGCTTAGATAATCATTTGTTCTCATGTTAGGAGGGATCTTAATGCTAGAATCGAATTGACAACTCATTTCTAGAACTTAAGACATTTCTCGCCCGGAAGGTGTTCGATGAAATGTCTAGAAAACTTCTAAGCATGCAATTCAATTCTTAGCCAATGGAAATTGATGATTAAGGTGAATTGTTGGCTTGTATGGACTAATGCTTAATGATTATGGATCATTTAGTTTTGAACGGAAGTTCTTGATAACTAGATGATTTGTAAATGAATTAGTATCATGGAAATGAACTAATCTACTTGTATGGTCCATGTCATAAGAATGAATGTGCATTGAATGTTTAGGCATCATTAGTCAATTGTCTTGATGGTTAGATAATGGTTATTTAGGATGATTTTGGATGAGTCTTTCACTTAGGTTGGTTCGTAATGCTAGATTTGACATGATAAACCGAAACCTAGTACTACACCTTAGATTAGTTAGATTTTTGGTCTCATCCTATGCATTAGGGATAGATTCGAGTAAGCGGTGTTAGTACTAGATTAGGATTGTTCATTCATTTCTAGATCTTAGGCATTTCACTCATGACCCGAGTTTAGTTGCTTGACCCGAACTTTTTGTGAGCTTTGCATATCCTAGCCAACGAAAGTTGATGTTTAGGGTGTTTAGTGAACAATTGGGATTGTTTCTTAATGTTGTTGATTATTTAATCACAAATGGAAATTTGTCAATGATTAGATAATTAACAAAGTGATTATTGCCATGGAAATGGATTAGTCATATTTGTGAATTCCATGTTCTAAGATAGTGATTAATGCTTCCAAATGATTCATTGTTTGATTGTTACCCATCTCATTGATAGCTTAGTTCTTGATCCAACACTTTGTCTTGTGTCTTTGTGTTTTGTTTTCCTTCTTGCATTTGTTTTCTTTTCCCATAAACATATAAAAACCAAAAACAAAGTTTGCTCTAGCTTAAGAAGTTTCTTGCATTCTTAGTGCCTCAATCTTAACCCCTTATGGATTGACATCTCAAGTACTACAATGACATGAGTACACTTGGGATAATTGACACGAAAATATCCCGTATCAATTTGGCGCCGTTGCCATTGGGGTTTAGCATTGATCATTAGGATTTGGATTCTTCTTGAGACTAGAGCTTTTTATTTTCTTTTGTTGCTAATCTTTTTCCTTTTCTTGTGATCTTGATCTCTTAGGTAACTAGGAGTAAAGGAGACATGCAAGGAGAGAAGGAGTAAGAGGACACAACCGTCAAGCTAGTGACGTTAAACGCGCCATTGGGGACCTCCCCAATCCTATCCCTCGTCAATGCTAGAGACATAAAACAAGCAATCCTATCCTTTACTTCTTGTTTTCTGCCTTTTATTGTTTGATAAATTTTGTTTTCATGTTTTTTGTAGGAGCAATAAGGGTGAATAAATGGGACGGATGGAATGGTCAAAGTCCGTGAGCTTCAACGCACAATGCTTCCTCCTCGTGAATCCACTCCACTCCAAGGGCGTCGGGATTCGCAGGAGAACGTTCGGGATCAAAACGAGAAAAATCGCAAGTCCGGACATGCTGGATCGGTCACGACGATCGGTTATAACCGATCGGAATTTGCCTCGATCGGTTATGCCGATCGGTTACAAAAATGTGACCTGTTACGACGCCTCGTCGATCGGTTTCATCGATCGGTTATAACCGATCGAAATTAGCCTCGATCGATTTCATCGATCGGTTATAACCGATCGCGACACGTAGTCAAGGGAATGCTAAAACTCTTCATCTCCACAATTCCAAGGTACTTCACTTAACACCTTGTACATACTTTTTGATTTTGTTTTTTACTCTTCTTTGGACTCGTTTCACACCGAGACGGTGTGAATTAAGTCCGGGGGAGAGGTCTTTGTCATTTAACGTCATTTTCTTTGTCTTATTTTATATTTTTGAGTCTTGCATTGTACATATTCTATTGCATAGAAAAACCAAAAAAAATTCAAATTTTTTCAAAAATCCAAAAATATCATGTAGTTTGCATTGCACCATTGTTCATTCTAGAATTGAATTAGCTACTCATATCTAGATGACATAGGTTGCATTCATGTGCATGGGAGTTCATAAAACATGTATGATAAGCTTTCATTGTGATGCTCTCGATAATGGTTTTATACTGCTTAAACGATTTCAAAAGACTTGAAAACTTCGTACTTTGATCTCTCTACTCTTAACTATTTGTCTTGTAAATACTTGTTTAATTTGAAATCAACCCCTTGATAATTGGACTTAAATGAATATAATCTTCTTGCTTATGGGCTTGTGATACATAACCATGGTTCAAAGAAAACATTCGGGTTATCTTATCCACTTTTACCACTCTCTAATAACCCGAGTGGCCATTCTCATTTTTAGAATGGTTCCCTACCTTTCACCTTAACCGTTTTCTTTCCACCCCTCGTTGTTTGATTGAGTGAGGCCTTTTCTTGATATGCTATTGTGTGTAAAATCTTGTAAGTATCGGAAACGACAAAGGTTAGCTTTCATTTTTAGCTAGTCATTGTTGTTCAAAGAAAAGAGGCTAGCATTAAGATGGGGATCAATGGATTGAATGGTATTTGGTTTTGGGGAACATGAACGTATGAAATATGAGATGAGAAATGGTTGAAAAAGCAAACTCTAGAGAAGAGATTAAAAGAAAGACCCTAGGAAAAGAAAAGAAAATACACTCTCCATGTTTGAAAAAAAAAAAAAAAGAACAAAAAGTTTAGGGAGAGTGAAAAGAAAAGAAATGGGTCGAATAAAAATGTCTCTAGGAGTTTGGTGTTTGGAAAAGAAAAGGGGGTTAAAAAGGGAGTTTTGATTTAGCCAAAAGGGCTTTGGGGGTTTAATGAGCTTCAAGGAAGCAAGATAAGATGAGGAAATGGAATCACCATTTGGGTAGAATGCTTTGCTAGGAGGGTAGAACAATGTGAGCTTAACTTTGTATGCATAAATTGTTTCTAGTCTTCCTTGCTTTTGCATAACATATAGCATTCCTTTTTCTTGAGAGTAAGTCACCCAAAAAGAGAATGAACCTCCTTGCACTCACATTTACTAGTGCCAATTGCCTTTTCTTCCAAACCGATTGGACTTGATCACTTGCCCATTTGTGAGACCGCACCTTTAGAAAGATCAAATGAATGTGAGGGTTGGTTGAGAAGAGAACTTGTAGGCATGAGGCATTGTTGTTAAGAGAAAAGATTAGGAGTTGCGATAAGTCTAGAGAAGTTAGAGTCATAATTGAGATACGTTTTTGCAATGTCTTGGTATTATCTTGGGCATAGACTCTCCACTTTGATTCACTACAAGAATACACTCGATTTCCGACGGGTATATTGGTCGGAAAACGGTCGGAAAACGTCTTTCCCGACGAATTTCCGACCAATTTCGCCCGTCGGAAGTATCGCGTCGGAAATCCAATATGGTCGGAAATTGGTCGGTAATTCCCGACCGATTCCCGACCAGAATATTCCCGACCATTTCCCGACTAAAGTCCGATGCAACCATTCCCGACCAAATACCGACCAAACTAAGTTCCGACCATATTCCGACAATACTAATACCCGACGATTTCCCGACTAAAGTCCGATGCAACCATTCCTGACCAAATACCGACCAAACTAAATTCCGACCATATTCCGACAATACTAATACCCGACGATTTATCGACAAAATTCCGATGCCTTTGTTTCCGACGAAATGCCGACGTTTCTAATTTCCGACCAAATTCCGACTATAATAATACCCGACGATTTACCGACCAATTTCCGATGACCCGTTTCCGACCAAATGCCGACGTGTTTTATTTCCGACCGAATTCCGACCTAACCAATTTCCGACCAAATTCCGACACAATATATGATTTTGTTAATATTGATAATTTTATTAAAAATTATCAATATTAATAAAATTGAAAATAAATTTATTCGAAAACGAAAATTAAAAATAAAATTAATATCTAATATTAAACATTAAACATTAATATTAAACATTAAAATATTTAAAAACAAAATAGTTTAGAAATTAAAAAAGTGTTTTTAAAACATTTAAAATTAACATTGTTAACATTTGCAGATCCGGATTCGGATCCGGATCACGTTCCCGGAAAATCCGGAAACTTCGCTCTCATCCACGACGACATGCTAGCGATATCTGACCTCGCCTCCGAAAGCTCATCTTGCGTGGCACCTAACCTGAATTCGGTGTCCGTTTTCGCCGCCTCCAAAGCTTCTACTTTGGACTTGAGCTCTTCATTCTGCTGGATGAGATCTTCAGAGAAAAAAGAACCAGAAGAAGACCCGTCGTCCATAAACGGGATCGTACCCAAACCGCCGCGACGTCGCCCTTTTTTATCAAGGGGAAATTCCTGTATAAAATATAAATAAATTAACATAATAAAATTATAATGTAAAACTATAAGAAAAAAAAAACTTACGTTCAAAACGAGTTGGTTGACCGCTTCCCGCGACATCTCGAAGGAGGAGGAGGAGTCACCTTGTGACTGTTGGGTCAGCTCGATGTCGGTCTTCTGCTTCGTCACGTTCTCGTAGATCTCCCTTATGAGGGGATCCTGAATAAACCCGGTTGTCTTGTTCGTGTGGCACCTCTTCATTAAGTCCAAATGATTCGGACGCACACCTCCGGCCTCATTAGTCTATAAAAACAAATAAATTTAAATATGAATAAATAATTTAATAATTAATTAAGTAGAGAAAACAATGTAAACAATAAAATATTACCATTTGAATTTCTCGGGTCTGGAAGCTGCTCGATCCGGAGTTGTGGATGTATTGGCCCTTCCCGTTGCGATCACTCTTTCGGTTTCCCGAATTAGTCTTCGAGAGTTTCTATGTCTCCGGTTGTTGCCAATAGGGTCTGTAGTGATTCCAAACCTCCAAATTCAAGCCTTTCGGCTTGTCTGCCCCTTTCCTCCACTTTTTCTTCCACTCGTTCATGTGTCTCTTGAACTGCGTACTCGCTTCCTTCATAAATAATTTTTCCACCGTGACAGTATGAGAAGGATGCCATGTAAACTCTTGCTACGAAAACAAAAATAAAAATGCTTAGTAAAATATTTTAAAAATACTTATAAATCTAAGAAAAAATATAGTAATTGACAACTTACCGCAAATTGTCTAAACCAAATTTGCTTCTCATCATACGGGACTTCTGAAAACTTCTTGTACGGTTTGTCGAGGATCGAATGGAACATTCTCATAATGGCCTTGCTAATCCCGTTGTTCGATATACCAAACCTACAAAAAAAGATAAATTATAAACAATTTGATATTAAATATATATGAAGTAAGGGTTTTTACCATGTCGATCTTCCAACTCGATGTGGATCAAGCCGGATGAGCAAGTCCCGGCCTGGTTGTTGGACTAACTCGTCGATGGTTATGATTCGAGGAACTTGACTATGCGACTCCGGGATATTCGATGTGGCCGGACTTGGTGGTTGTGCCCCTCGAGTCGAACCATCGCCACGTGGAGGTTGTTGAACCCCTTGAGACGAACCACCGATGGACAAGTTTGCAAAACCGTCGTAAGACCTTACCAAAAAACGCAAAATTTGTTAGATTCAAGATATGTATTTTCAAGATCATATCTATGTATTAAACTCGGTGTGGTTAAGTTAAACCTAACATTGACCCCTGCTTATTACATTAATATTGTTAAGTGTTAAGAAACCTATCAAATATGCACTTGCAATCAGAAACACAAATAAACAATTAATTCAAAACCGTAGCAACAACTTTCTCACAAATATTACCTAAATCGTTAACCAAAACAAAAAACATCCAAGGAGTAAAAAAAGGTTACAATTTTGTACTTAACCGTTGAAATACAAAAATACGGAGTTAAGTTATCATGGGACCAAATCGTCCGTACTTCTATTTTGATTTGCTTGTAGAGGGTGCAAGTGTAACACAATACACAAAAGGAGAAATGTGTAAGACCAAACAAAGACTATGCAAAAGATCCAAAAAAGAAAGAAAAAAACCATTTTTAATAAAACCATAACACCACCCTTTTTGGCAATAAAACCTTGGGACCAAAAGTTTTGGTCCAAAACCAAACTCCAAAGAAATCACCTTTGTTGAAATTCCTCAGCTACCAAACAACTCTCACTAGAAGAGTAAACAATAAACACATGTAAGTGAGAACGTATCTCCACAAGTCTATTAAGCACATAAGACCTCACCAACACTAACCGCCGCTAAGCTAGAATCCTATTTTGTATGCTCTCATGTCGATAGAATTAAAGATTCCAAATGTAGCAAATGCAAACTCTCTAAATCGCAACATATAATCTACTTGCTAGTAAACCATTCCCTTGATAACCATTTACCACATCACAAGCTCAAGAAGAAGAAAGTAATAGAGCGAAATACCTAAACCAAACTAACCGGCCTCAACAAGTAAGAGTTTGAAGTGCAAATTGGCTACACCGATCCAATTTGTTTCCCGGTGTAAGGAAATCAGGCTTCTCCACGCACATGATTTTAAAAAGAGTAAAAAACAAAATCGGAAAGGAATGAAACCAACTTGAGAGTTATATATGCACACTTAACTTCAATGGAACATCCTCACGCAAATCGGATTCAAAAAAAAAATCCAACAACAAATCCCACAAATCTCACAAATCTAACCTCAAATCACAACAATTAACCACAAATCTCAAGCTACAACAACAAGCACAAATCTTAAAATTACTTACATGGTTAGAAGTAGGCGGGGACGGTGAAGAGAATCGGCTCCGGAGGACGGTGAAGAGAATCGGCTCCGGCGGACGGTGAAGAGAATCGGCTCCGGCGGACGGTGAAGAGAATCGGCGGAGAGAGAGAATCGGTTTGAGAGAAGAGAGAACGAAGAAACGAAGAAGAAGAGGCGTATGTGGTATTTAGATCTACGAAATTCCGACCACCAAATCGGTCGGAATTTAGTCGGGTATGAAAATATCAAACCAGCAAAATATTTCATTTAGCGGTTAATTTCCGCGGGTTTTATTTCGGATTGGTCGGAAATTGGTCGGACTTTTCCGACCAATTTCCGACTAATATGAATATTTCTGAAAAATGCTAAGTGTTTATAATTAGAGGACATTTTCTCGTATTAAATTTTGGTCGGAAACTGGTCGGAATATCTCGCCATTTCCGACCAGTTTCCGACTAAACAAAAAAATATTTTCAAAGTGGTCGGAAATTGGTCGGAATATTCGAGATATTCCGACCAATTTCCGACCAAACAAAGAAAAATATTCATTTTATATTTATACTTTTCGGGTTTTTATAAATTAGTAGGAAAGGAAATTTCCTTCGTGATTTAAACGTATTGTAACATGTTTGATCCAAACAAATATTTTAAGACTCGGGTGCAAAAATAAAAATAAATAGAGAACATTATAGTATATCGAATTAAACCGTTCATAACGAAACATTCACTTTATATTTATACTTTTCGGGTTTTTATAGGTTTTATAGGATATGCTCCAAAATTGGTTTAGTTAAGATATATGGACATTGAATTCTTTCAAAATATCATATCTAACCATATTAAACGTAGTCCATATCAAATTGATGCGGTTTGAGGTTTCGAAACCCCAAATGGTCGGAAACTGGTCGGAATATCTCGCCATTTCCGACCAGTTTCCGACTAAACAAAAAATATTTTCAAAGTGGTCGGAAATTGGTCGGAATATTCGAGATATTCCGACCAATTTCCGACCAAACAAAGAAAAATATTCATTTTATATTTATACTTTTCGGGTTTTTATAAATTAGTAGGAAAGGAAATTTCCTTCGTGATTTAAACGTATTGTAACATGTTTGATCCAAACAAATATTTTAAGACTCGGGTGCAAAAATAAAAATAAATAGAGAATGGTCGGAATATATAATTAAATGTATTAAAAAATACGTAGACCATATTTAAGCATTTGAAAATTTTTGAAAAATTTGTTGATTTAAAACATATGCATATGAAAAAACATTGTTAAAATTTTATTCTTAACAATATAGGAATCTTTATTAATTAAATTAAATAGATGTATAGGAATCCTTATTAATTAAAAATATTCGTACAACTAATTAAAGCATGTGAAAAAAGTTTCATAAATTTGTTACTTAAAAATAAATGCATATAAAATATTTTTTACAAAAATCTATTCTGAGTCCGATGAATAATCTGAAGAAGCTGAATTGGATTCCTCATCAAATTCTCCTCTCTCTTCTTCAGAATCCTCAAATAGTTCGCCCATGCCGGTGAAGTCAACCACAAGGTCAACCTCTAGAGAATGCTCGATTTCACCTAAATTACCAATTGACATTTCCTGTAAAGGGTCATGCTCGGAAACACTAGATATCATTCCTCTTGGTTGTATCGATGTTACTGCAATCCACGGATCTTGCTTGTTCCTAACCCGGGGGTATCGAATGTAGGAAACCTGGTCTGCTTGTGAAGCAAGAATAAATGGATCGTATTTCCGATGTCGCTTGCCTCCGTGAACAGATATCACACCGAATTCGTCCTGACGTAGACCTTCCACTGGATCATACCAATCGCAATAGAACACAATGCACTTCAAACCAATCATTCCTGGATATTTGACTTCTAATATTTCGCGGAGTATTCCGTAGTAGACAAATTCTCCGGATGTAGACGAAATACCGTAGTTGCATGTTGTCCTTGAACTCCCATCCCGAAAAGCCTTAAAAGCATACCCCCGAGTGCAATACATCGGATAAACACTTGGAACAAAAGTAGGGCCACGCACCATCTCAACTAACCATGTGGGAATCGATGTCCCGGTAGTATTCATCTGATCAACCTGTACAATTTGTGGACACTCATAAACAATATGTGTAAGCATGTAAAATTTAGTTTAATTGCGGGAAATCGAGCACTTACGTAATATTTCAACCAATCCGTGAATTCATTCTGTTTACGGACCATAAGCTCATCCTCTGTGCAATTTGGAAACCAATTCCTTATTTGCTCCATGTATATACTGTGAATAAAACAAATACATTATTCAAAATACTATCAAGGATTAATTTTTGGTAATTACTAAACAAATACATTATTCAAAATCAAGTGACGTACCTCTCATATACGAAAACGTCTTCGCAGTTTGTCAGAAGATATGTATGCAAATGCCTTTGTTCCTCCTCTGTTAGTCGTCTAGACCTTCCTTTTCCACTAAGCCTTCCAATTTCTGCAAAAATATTTGGGACATAGACCGGATACAGCGGTTTTTCTCCTCCATCATCATGACGTGCAGGTCGTCTACTTTTAGTCTTCACCGAAGATGGAAAGTAGTAGCTAGCAAAGTTGGATGCTTCTTCATTCACGCTCTGTGCAACAATAGAACCCTCGACTCTTGCAAGATTTTTCACCTTCTTCTTTAGGTGGAGCATATATCGCTCAAACGGATACATCCATCGATATTGAACTGGCCCACCAAGTCTTGCTTCCTTAGGAAGATGAATAGGAAGATGTTCCATAACATCGAAAAATGCTGGTGGAAATATTTTCTCGAGGTTGCATAGGAGAGCCGGTATCTTCTCCTCCAAATTTTGGATACCGTCTGCTGTAAGTGATCTCGTGCATAAATCTCGGAAGAAAGCACCGATCCCTGCATATATGATAAATAAAATTTGTAAAATTTAGACAATTTAGATAAATTTAGTAAAATTTAGATATAATTTTGTAAATTATAAATGTACCTGCAATAGCTCCATGGACGTTTCTAGGAAGAAGACCGGCAAAGGCAAATGGAAGGAGGCGTTGCATGATAACGTGACAATCATGACTCTTCAACCCTGAAAACTTCCCTTCTCCAATATTAACGCAATTACGAAGGTTAGATGCGTATCCGTCTGGGAATTGAACACTATGCGTAATCCAGTCGAAGAACACCTCTTTTGAAGGCTCATCCAAACGGAAAACGGGGGCCAGAGATTTTCCGTTCGCCATTATATGGAGTTCCTTCCGAGAACAAATTTCTGGCAAATCCAATCTGGCCTTCAAATTATCTTTCGTCTTCCCTTGCACATTTAGAACAGTATTCATGATGTTGTCAAAAAAGTTTTTTTCAATGTGCATGACATCTAGATTATGGCGCAGCAGATGGTTCTTCCAATATGGCAAATCCCAAAAAATACTCCTCTTGTTCCAATTGTGGTACTCGCCACAACCATCTACGGGAAAATGACCATTACCACCACATGAAACCGTCTTCTCAGCACCAAAATCTCTCAACTGAGTGATGATGTTATTCCCATCCGGCTCAGGAGGTGGACCATCAAATACTTTTTTGTTCTTCTTAAACAATGTCGTGCTCCGACGATATGGATGATCATGCGGCAGAAATCGTCGATGACAATCGAACCAAGAAGTCTTTCGACCGTGCTTCAATTGGAACGCATCAGTGTTATCTTGACAATACGGGCACGCCAACCTTCCATGAGTCGACCATCCAGATAGCATACCAAATGCTGGAAAATCACTTATGGTCCACATAAGTACCGCATGCATCGTAAAATTCTGTTGGAGAGAAACATCGAACGCTTGAACACCATCTTTCCATAACATTTTCAACTCATAAATTAATGGCTGCAAGAAAATATCAAGGGATCTCTTAGGATGCTCCGGTCCGGGGACAAGAATCGTGAGGAACAAAAACTCTCGTTTCATGCACAAACTAGGCGGCAAATTGTAAGGTGTGACGATTACTGGCCACAATGAATATTGCCTCCCATGTTTCCCAAAAGGGTTGAATCCATCTGTAGATAACCCGAGGTATACGTTACTTGGCTCAGCCGCAAAACTAGGATACACCTCTTGAAAATGTTTCCACGCTTCTGCATCTGAAGGATGCGCAATCTCTCCATATGAGTTATGTTCTGCATGCCATCTCATAGCTCCTGCCGTGCGCTCGGATTGATATAACCTCTTCAACCTATCTGTTAACGGCAAATACCACATCCGTTTATGTGGAACTGGTACTCTTCCACCCGTTTCCTGATACCGAGGTTTCCCACAAAAACGACACTTGCGACGGTTTTCGTCTTTTCTCCAGTATATCATACAATTGTCGATGCACACATCTATCATCTGATACGGCAATCCAAGACCAGCTACAAGTTTCTGAACCTCGTAGTATGAAGCCGGTGAGAGATTATCTTCGGGTAAAATATCTTTAACAAAATCAGCTATCGCATCCACACAATCCTCTGCCAAGTTGAAATCGGTCTTTATTGTCATCAACCTGCTTGCAGTTGATAAAGGCGATATTCCCTCTCTACATCCTTCGTATAGTGGATGCTTAGCTGCATCTAGCATATCAAAAAACTTTCGAGCTTCTAAATTAGGTTCCTCTATTCTAATACCATCCGGAACATACGATGCTACGTTTTCGCGATACGCATCATTCACCATCTGAACGTTTGCATCTACTTCCGGTGTTGGTTCCTCTATTCTACCAGAATAATTAAAACCACTACAATGATGTTGCACCATTGCATCAGTTTCTCCATGCGTATACCAAATCTTATAACTCGGCATTAACCCATTCCTATAAAGATGCTTCCATACTTCCCCAACAGAGACTAATCTATGATTCCGACATTTAGGACAAGGACAATACAATTTACCGTATTCCGACGTCATGCTACTGTTTGTCGCAAATGTCATGAATTCCTCAACACCTTGTGCATACTCCTCCGTCAATAGATTTGTCGCTGGATCTTGTCGTGGTCTATCCATCCACGATCGAAAATAATCTCTAGTGTTTGGATTTGAAGAAGACATTTTCTATGTTTTTTTTTTGTGTAAATTGTGAATGAGGGTGGTGTTGTATTTATAATTAAAATTTCCGCGGATTTCCGACCTATTTCCGACCAATTTCCGACCAGTCTAAAAATTCAAACGGCTATATAACGGCTACTGCAACGGGTAGATTAACGTTTATATTTTCGTTGGGAGTTGGTCGGATTCCGTACTGGTCGGAAATTGGTCGGAAATTTGATTAGAGTTCCGACCAATTTCCGACCCTTCTAATACTAGCCAACGGCTATAAACGGCTAATGCAACAGGTATATTAACGTGTATATCTTGTCGGAAAATAGTCGAAAATCGGTCTGTACTGGTCGGAAATTGGTCGGAAATTTTATGCAATTTCCGACCAATATCCGACCATCCTAATACTCTATATCTCGTCGGAAAACAGTCGAAAATCGGTCTGTAATACCGACCAATTTCCGACGATTTTATTCGGTCTCCAATCCGTCGGAAATTGGTCGGAAATCCCGACCAAAATTCCGACCAATTTAAAATGGTCGGGAATTCCTGACTAATTTCCGACGGGTTCTGTTTCATCGGAATGTCGTCGGTATGTGGTCGGAAATTTCCGACCATTTTAAATTGGTCGGAAATTTGGTCGGAAATCGTGATGTTTTCTTGTAGTGATTGCTTTGACATGTCTTTTAGTTGTGAATTCCCACTCTTTAAAACCTCTCTTCCGGTTTGTGTTTTCTTGTTTGCTTGCGGACAAGCAAAAGGCAAGTCCGGGGGAGTTGATAACACCATATTTTACATGTTTTTAAGGTTTAATTTCATAGGTTTTTAGTTCCAATTTGTATAGTTTTGGGATATTTTCATGCATTTAGGTCCAACTTGAGTCTCATTGCATTTTAGATGTCCTAGGTTGTCTTTGCATTCTTTTTGGCTTGTATGAGCAATTTTCAGGTGTTCTTGGAGTCATAGGAGTTGGAGGAGTGAAGATAGCCACACAAAAAAGTCATTGCAGAATACAGAGATGCAGGATCAGGTTGATACGTCATAAGTTTGGCAATGGATGAAGGACTTTTCACCGTTGGATTGAGCTCAAATTTTATCACGAGATATAGCAATGGATTAGCTTTCATTTGGAAGTGGTTTGAGGCAATTCCAACGGTGCGATCAGAAGTTATGCCAATTTCCGTGACGACGGTCCAGTCTGGCGCGCGAAGGAACTCATTGGAGCTCACAGCGGTGTAGCGCAGCGGTCTACAGTGACCGCTGCGGATTCATCCGACGAAAAAAACAGAGATTCACAGCGGTCATGCAGCGGGCAAGTCCTGACCGCTGTGAATCATCTGAAACCCAAAAAAACTCGACCCAAACTCTATTAAAAGCAAAAAAACCTAATTTTATTGTAAAGTTTTCTTCTTCTAAGAGTGGGGCTCGTCCCCAACTCTCTCTTCTTGATGTTTTGGGATTGTTCTTCATACAAATGCCATTCTAGAGAAGATTTCTTCACTCTATCTTTATATTATGCTTATTTGATTCTTGTTCTTCATTTCTATGTCTTTTTCTCTTGTGTTCTTCATGTTCTTGTGAGTTGACTTTTTGTTGGATTTTAGATAATGTTTGATTTGGATGGTTGATGGTTGATTCTTGATGTTTAGGCTTAGATAATCATTTGTTCTCATGTTAGGAGGGATCTTAATGCTAGAATCGAATTGACAACTCATTTCTAGAACTTAAGACATTTCTCGCCCGGAAGGTGTTCGATGAAATGTCTAGAAAACTTCTAAGCATGCAATTCAATTCTTAGCCAATGGAAATTGATGATTAAGGTGAATTGTTGGCTTGTATGGACTAATGCTTAATGATTATGGATCATTTAGTTTTGAACGGAAGTTCTTGATAACTAGATGATTTGTAAATGAATTAGTATCATGGAAATGAACTAATCTACTTGTATGGTCCATGTCATAAGAATGAATGTGCATTGAATGTTTAGGCATCATTAGTCAATTGTCTTGATGGTTAGATAATGGTTATTTAGGATGATTTTGGATGAGTCTTTCACTTAGGTTGGTTCGTAATGCTAGATTTGACATGATAAACCGAAACCTAGTACTACACCTTAGATTAGTTAGATTTTTGGTCTCATCCTATGCATTAGGGATAGATTCGAGTAAGCGGTGTTAGTACTAGATTAGGATTGTTCATTCATTTCTAGATCTTAGGCATTTCACTCATGACCCGAGTTTAGTTGCTTGACCCGAACTTTTTGTGAGCTTTGCATATCCTAGCCAACGAAAGTTGATGTTTAGGGTGTTTAGTGAACAATTGGGATTGTTTCTTAATGTTGTTGATTATTTAATCACAAATGGAAATTTGTCAATGATTAGATAATTAACAAAGTGATTATTGCCATGGAAATGGATTAGTCATATTTGTGAATTCCATGTTCTAAGATAGTGATTAATGCTTCCAAATGATTCATTGTTTGATTGTTACCCATCTCATTGATAACTTAGTTCTTGATCCAACACTTTGTCTTGTGTCTTTGTGTTTTGTTTTCCTTCTTGCATTTGTTTTCTTTTCCCATAAACATATAAAAACCAAAAACAAAGTTTGCTCTAGCTTAAGAAGTTTCTTGCATTCTTAGTGCCTCAATCTTAACCCCTTATGGATTGACATCTCAAGTACTACAATGACATGAGTACACTTGGGATAATTGACACGAAAATATCCCGTATCAATTTGGCGCCGTTGCCATTGGGGTTTAGCATTGATCATTAGGATTTGGATTCTTCTTGAGACTAGAGCTTTTTATTTTCTTTTGTTGCTAATCTTTTTCCTTTTCTTGTGATCTTGATCTCTTAGGTAACTAGGAGTAAAGGAGACATGCAAGGAGAGAAGGAGTAAGAGGACACAACCGTCAAGCTAGTGACGTTAAACGCGCCATTGGGGACCTCCCCAATCCTATCCCTCGTCAATGCTAGAGACATAAAACAAGCAATCCTATCCTTTACTTCTTGTTTTCTGCCTTTTATTGTTTGATAAATTTTGTTTTCATGTTTTTTGTAGGAGCAATAAGGGTGAATAAATGGGACGGATGGAATGGTCAAAGTCCGTGAGCTTCAACGCACAATGCTTCCTCCTCGTGAATCCACTCCACTCCAAGGGCGTCGGGATTCGCAGGAGAACGTTCGGGATCAAAACGAGAAAAAACGTAATACATTCTCCATCGAATCTTCCGAGGGGAAGACGAATTGAAAACGTTGGCCTGCAACGATGCGGCCATGGACCAAACCAGCATGTCCCCAAGTCCTCGGTAAAGTCGCAATGATAGAACACAAATTTTGTCTCCGCGGCACTGCTGGTCGTCCGATGAGAACAAACTGGTTTTCATTCACGGCCTGATTCACCACGTCCTCCGGTAATTGGAAAGGCGCATCTTCAATTCCCATATCCAGATCTTGAATCGCTCTTTTCAGATTATCCGCCATTTTTAACAAGGTTATGTAAAAACGAAGTGGGTAAAGGTTTTGCAAAAAGCAGATTGATGAGAATTGTAACGAAAGAACTTTCGAATCGATCCATTTATAGGAAGGATAGAACGCCGTTTGAAACGGAGATTGTACATCACTTCGGATCGTGGGGAACGAAGTGGGGATAACTTCCCACGAATGGAGAATCGGCCACCATTTTCTCCACTCGCCGGACAAAAATTCTGAAACTGTCACCGGAAAAACAATGATATATCGGAGCAATAACTGTTGAAAACTGTCGGAAAATCGCCTTCGAATATTCATAATCAAGGAGAGGTACCGCACTTCTCGCGTTGTTCTTTTTACTCTTTTTGAGTTGTGTTTTTTACTTTCACTTTTATATAAGTAAACTAGATTAGTAGGATCTGAACCACTACCAGCCTCGCTCGCTTTGTTCAAAACTAGTTATGTTTCTTACAATTAGTAGGATTGACGTATCAATGTTCTAGTTGTTTAGGGAAATAACTACGAACAGGTTCAATTTCTAGGTGACAAGAAAAAAACTAAAGAACAATTATAAATGGATGATACTTTTTTTTTTTTTTCGACGAAAAAATGCATTATATATTCAAACGTGAACATATATAATCCTTGTACAAGTATGAAGTTAGCCATGAGGGAGGATGAATACAATTGGAGTAGAATAAATGATTAGGCGGACCTCTTTTTGCTAACCAATAAACCGGTTCATTGCAACACATTTTTACACTTTGAAAACTATGATCTTGAAAATATGAAGCCCATCTCTTTATATCACTGCAGTGATTGTGAATTATGTAATCCTTGTCACTTCCCATCAAAATTTTTATTAGAATTTGACAATCTCCTTCAAAAATTATTGATTTGAAACCCATCATTCTTGTGCTTTGAACGGCCAAGAGTAAAGCTTTACCTTCTGCTTCAAGAACAATTATAAATGGATGATACTTTTTGAAATCAGACAGCACACACACAAAACCTTATCAGCTCATCTAAATTAACGAATAAATAAATTAGTTTATCAACTAATCATGTAAAAGAAGTATCATTTCTTTTTGTTGTCCGTGTAGAAGAAGCATCAAGATGACGAAAGATATGATTATTAGAAAAAGGAGAAGTATGGAGAAAGAAGACGTTAACCAATAGGACTAATCATTCTATGAAGGGCTGTGTGAATTGGTATTGAGTTGTAGAGAGAAAGTTCCAAATTATAAAATTGGATCTCGTTAGGAATAAACTACTTTCCCAAGTTGTCATTTGGAGTAGATTTTTTCCATTAGGTTTTTGGTGTAGGATTTGAGAAGAATGCATATTTTAAACGTGTAGCTAATTTAGAATATAAACTTCAGACTACTTTATAACTGGCCAGTTGGCTACTGAGTATAAAGAAATATCGATCAAGTAAAAGGAAAATGATTGATTCTCTTCTTTTATCTAGTTGGGACCCACGAAGAGATATCTGATCGTCGAATCAAAAATCATCTCCCCCAAATCAACGGCTGTAATCAATTTACAACTTTACCCCACTTAATCCTCTTCTTTAGAAAAATGTCAGTGAAGCAGAAAGCTGCTTCCAAGCTTAGCCGACCAAAAAAATGGCAGAACTGGTTCCTTTTAACTCTCCAGGGATCGTACTTATACTTCTACCAGTTCTTCTCCTGTCGATCGCACGTGCCGATTTACCAGGCACGTGGGAGCTCATCGTACAAGACGCCGGTATAGCCTCTATGCACACGGCGGTAACCCGGTTTAACACGGTGGTCCTTCTAGATCGGACGAATATCGGACCGTCGAGGAAAGCTCTTGGCCAGCACCGGTGCCGGAAAGACCCAAACGACGCCGTTCTGAAACGTGATTGCTACGCTCACTCGGTTCTATTCGACCTCGCTACAAATCAGATCCGACCACTGATGATACAAACCGATACGTGGTGCTCTTCGGGTCAATTTTTATCCGACGGTTCTTTGCTTCAAACGGGTGGGGATAGGGATGGGTTTAAAAAGATTCGGAAATTCGAACCGTGTGATCCGAACGAGACGTGCGATTGGGTGGAGCTCCAAGATACCGAATTGAGAACCGGACGCTGGTACGCTACAAACCAGTTATTACCGGATGGTTCGGTTATCATCGTCGGTGGAAGAGGAACCAATACGGTTGAGTATTACCCTCCTCGCGAAAACGGCGCCGTTCCGTTTCAGTTCCTTGCTGACGTGGAGGACAAACAGATGGATAATCTCTACCCTTACGTCCATCTTCTCCCCGACGAAGGCGGAAATCTCTTCGTCTTCGCCAACAGTCGCGCCGTCAAATACGATCACCGCATAAACGCTGTCGTCAAGGAGTATCCCCCGTTAGACGGCGGTCCGAGGAATTATCCGTCGGGTGGATCATCGGCGATGCTAGCGATCCAAGGGGATTTCGTCACGGCGGAGATATTAATCTGCGGCGGAGCTCAATTCGGCGCTTTCACCGCGCGTGCCGTCGACGCTCCGGCTCACGGAACCTGCGGCCGGATCGTCGCCACAGCGGCGGATCCGGCGTGGGTGACGGAGGAGATGCCGTTCGGGAGGATCATGGGTGATATGGTGAATTTACCGACGGGAGAAATTCTGATCATAAACGGAGCTCAAGCAGGGAGCCAAGGATTCGAAATGGGATCGAATCCATGTCTTTACCCGCTATTATACCGACCTGATCAGCCAATTGGATTGCGATTCATGACATTGAATCCAGGAACTGTGCCCAGAATGTACCATTCGACGGCGAATCTGTTGCCTGACGGTCGAATCCTTCTCGCCGGAAGTAATCCTCACTATTTCTACAAATTGAACGCGGAATTTCCAACGGAGCTACGGATCGAAGCGTTTTCTCCGGAGTATCTTTCACCGGATCGGGCCAATCTCCGACCCGAGATCCGAGAAATCCCGCAGATCGTACGGTACGGCGAGGTTTTCGACGTGTTTGTGACGGTGCCGTTGCCGGTTGTGGAGACGATTCAGATCAATTGGGGAAGCGCGCCTTTTGCGACACACTCGTTCTCTCAAGGTCAACGGCTCGTGAAGTTGACCGTTGGGCCGTCAATACCAGACGGAGTAGGTCGTTATAGGATTCAGTGTACGGCTCCACTAAACGGCGCCGTTACTCCGCCAGGGTATTACATGGCGTTCGCCGTTAATCAGGGTGTTCCCAGCATCGCTCACTGGATACGTATAGTTTCTTGATTAAAAACCAGAGAGATTTTCGATTTTTAATCATCAGTATATTGTTAAAAATGTATAATAAAAATTAAGTAAACAAGACATGGTGTGATATAAATATTTTCATGGAAAAACTTAATCGGCAAAATCTAACCATACAAGTTGGTAAGTTTATTTGGTTTGGTCATTTCGAATATTTTTTTTTGTTTATTTGGTTTTTTATAAATTCACAACCAAATAAAAGTACTTTTTTATAATCCGGTTAGGCTGTCTCGACGTCATCACCACGATCAGCAACCGCCAGACTTGGCTGGATACTCTTGTAAGTGTATCTCTTAGCTACAATCACAAAGAAGCATAAATTTGCAGCGGTCAAAGCGGCTAGCGTCCAGTAAAAGCGGTCCAAGCGGCTGCTATTAAGGTCTTTTCCTAACCAGCTCTTCCCTGAGATTTGCTCGGCTAAACGATCAGTAACCGTCATCAAAAGATTGTTGACAAAGCTAGCTGCTCCAATCACACTGAGGTAAAACGCTATGCCTAAGCTTCTCATGGAATCAGGGACTTGGTCGTAGAAATACTCTTGAAGACCCACAAGGGTAAAAGCGTCCGCTATGCCTATAACTATGAATTGAGGAGCTAACCATATAGCACTCATGGTCATGTGATGTTGCTTTGTATAATCCAATCTTTTTTTCTCAACTAGAGCAGCAATGATCATGGTGAGTAAGGAGAAAACCATACCGGTCCCGATTCTTTGTAGTATGCTAATACCTCTTTCGTTTCCCGTGAAGCGTCTCAAAAGAGGCACGAGGAGTTTCTCGTAGACTGTTACGGAGATGATCATGGAGAGAGCTACTAGGGAGAACATGGATGATGGAGGAACTATGAAGCTTTGACCGATGTGTCGGTCCATGGTAATGGATTGTTTGATGAATAATGTTGTGCTTTGAGTGGCGCATATGCCAAAGGCTAATGTAAAGAACCAGATTGGAATCATGTTGATGAGTAGCTTCACTTCTTCCACTTTTGTTACCGTTGCAAGTCTCCATGGACTCTCCTTCTCGGCCATAGCGTTCTCGCTTCCTCGGTCTTCGATAACCGCTGCTTTGTCTAGAAATCTGCAAACCGTATGGCAATTAATTAGTTCATTGTATGGCATGCTAAAGAAACCTGATTTGGGTTATAGCTGGAAATTAAGTGTTTTATCGGGATAAACCGATGAAACTGATAAATAAAAAAACAAAACCTAAATCCAAACCGATTAATGAATAATATAAAAAAACCTGGATTCAAATAGAACATGTAACATATCTATCCGTATATTGGATTAGAATTTTAATTTGTTTACTATTATTATTCAACAATGACACAGACCGAACCTAGATCGGAATTGAACATATATATATATATATCTCTAGTTGTAATGCACTTACTTAAGATTCTTTGTGTTGGACAGAAGCCGGCCTTTAGTATACTCTTCTCTAGACAACTCATGAAGAAGAGAAGAATCATTGGGACAAGGAAGATGTCTTTTGGCAATGGCGGCGACAAAAACTTGCAACATCGGGGTCAACGGGCTACCAGAAGGTGCTCTATAACGATAGAACGGTTTACCGATAAGGAAGATCAAAAGTGATGTAGCCATGACTATTGTGAGTATGATACCAGCCATACCCCAACCAATCCGATCTTCGATATAGACGATTACAGTCACCGCGGTTAAAACACCGGCGCATAGACCGGCGCTCCACCAATTAAAGTAAGACATTTTCATCTTTCGTTCGTCCGGATGGCCATCCTCAAATTGATCAGCTCCAAAGCTCTCAAGGGATGGCTTATGACCTCCAGTGCCTATGGAAATCAAGTAGATTGCAATGAAGAAGGCTATTTCGTGGGCTTTTCTTGGCTCAACACACATTTCTTCATGACAAGCTTTCAGTCCCGGTATAAACCAAGACAGTGTTAAAAGGATCAAACCCTGTAAAATTGAACAAAGATAAGATCCAAGAGAAATAAACCATCATGCTTTGACTAATCTAAAAAAATTACGTTGTGTATAAAGGTATGAAGTTATCAGAACCGGTTTTGAGACCATCTCCAATGGTAGAACCCCCTAAGTATTTCTTACCAATTTTTTATTCATAAATTTTGGTAAAATGAAAGTTTAGAACCTCCTTAAGAATTTTTAAGTTTTGGCTCTTCCAATGGTAGAACCTCACTTAGGGTTCTTAAAAAAAAAAAAAAAAATTAATTTTCTTAAGTTAATTTACTTTGTAAATTAAATTATAAACATATTATATTTTATAAAACCAAAATTTTATTGCATTATGAAATTTAAAACATACAAAATATTGCCGAAACTTCAGGAAGAAGAAGTTTAGAATTTTAGAATCTTAAAAAAAAAAATTAAAATGTAAAAATTCCAATTCATTAATATGTAAGAAAAAAGTTTAGAATTTTAAAGTTGAAGTTATGAAATTTTTTTTTTTTTTAAAAAGGTTAAGAATTTTTTTTTCTTATGTTAAAGTTAAAAAAATCTGGCAAAAAAAAAAAATGACGAATTAGGGGTTGACACATTGCATGAACAGTGTAAGAACCCCTCTTAAGAACCGGTTCTAAAAGTTATTATTTAAGAATCGGTTTTTACACTGTTCACAATTATTTTTATTTTTTATTTTTGGGTTAAGAACCTCTTAATATATTCTCATTGGAGGTGCTTGTGTATACTGCACCAAGACCCACAACAAAATAACAAAATAAATAATATATTTTTTTTTGTTAAAATATAAATAATATATATAAGGTTTATATATATTTAGAACGTGACCGTCTCAAAATATTTCAAAACTTTTTGCAAATGCTTTATTAGAAATATTTTGATGTGTTAATATTTTTTTTTTTAAATAAAGATCCCAATAATAATATTAAAAGCGGAGTCCTCTTCGAATGTATCAGTCGCACATGCTAAAAGACATAGTATCGTTTTTTGGTCAAAAAAAAAAGAAAAGACATAGTATCGTCTTTGTTTAAAATATCAAAAACGCTCCTAACATTGTGAATTATAACTGAGTCAGTTTTGAGAGTGGTTATGCAAGAGGTGCTAACAAAATAACTAAATTTTTTTATATATAATTAAGGTTTTTATTAAAAAATATTATACATGGTACATAATTTTCTCGAGTAGAATTTATATTGCCATAAGGTAGATGATGGTTGCAAGTAGAACGGTTGCATAACGACCGAGATAGGCATCGGCGACGAAGCCTCCAAGAAGAGGCATCAAAGTAGTAACACCAGACCAGTAGTTTGCATTTCTTACAGCCATCTTTAGGTCTTGGTGAAGAATGGTCGTGAAGTAGACCACTAAGCTCGTAGCGATCCCATAGTAACTTAGCCTCTCACTGAATTCGATTGCTGTACACATATATCAAACCATAAGATTATAGTGTAAAGATAGTTCCACAAAGATATAATATCAAGAATCTCTTTACAAAGTTTGATATACATACCAATGATGAAGAGTGCAGCTCTCCAAGCTCCGGTTCTAGCCCGAATCGGAATCTCTCCTCTACTATCGAGAGAAGAATCAAGAACCCATTCTTGTTGCTCATCGTATGAATCTTGAAACTCTGTATCAATCTTGTTGTGCTCCATAATTTTTTGTGTTAATGATTGAGAGAGAGAGTATTGTTGATGAGTGATGTGTCTGTGGAGAAGCAAGCTTGGTCCTCTTTATAATGGATAACATTCGCTATGTTGACTCTTCTTGTTTAGTGCTTCAAGATTCTTTCAATGGAATTTACCACACAAAAAAAACACGTTAGGCTGACAAATTGAAGACACGTAAAGAACTTAACTACTACTACTCCGATTCATTAATAAATATGGGGGGTTTTGTGTAACGTCCCGTCCGCCCCTATCGGTGAGTCACCCATCCTTCTATCGGGTTCGTGGACCCCACCCCTGTTTGATGGTCGGTGCGTTATTTTTTTGTAGGCCCGACCGAGTAATTTACTGACCCTGCAATCACCACGTGACCTTTTCCCGTGTTTTGTCCTCACTTACACGCTACCGCGAATCACTTCCCGGAAGGTCACCCATCCTTAGACTACTCCAGCCCAAGCACGTTTAACTCTGGAGTTCTTTCAGGCAAGTGATCGGAAAAGGTAAGTGCACTTTGTTGACATAGGTAGCCAAATTAATTCATATAAGCCTTTCTCAAATGGGTCGGGCGCAGGATGTTACAATTCTCCCCCACTTAACCGGAATTCGTCCCCGAATTCCACATCTTGTTTGGGTCTGACTCATAACCGGAGCAGCCATAACCCTCAAACCCCAATATTGTCTCCCGAGACAGAATCGGTGTGACTTCCCTGAGCTCTAATACCATTTGTAACGCTCTGTCCGCCCCTACCGGTGAGTCACCCATCCCTCTATCGGGCTCGTGGGCCCCACCCCTGTCCGACGGTTGGTGCGTTATTTTTTGTAGGCCCGACCGAGTAATTTACTGACCCTGCAATCACCACGTGACCTTTTCCCGTGTTTTGTCCTCACTTACACGCTACCGCGAATCACTTCCCGGAAGGTCACCCATCCTTAGACTACTCCAGCCCAAGCACGCTTAACTCTGGAGTTCTTTCGGGCAAGTGATCGGAAAAGGTAAGTGCACTTTGTTGACATAGGTAGCCAAATTAATTCATATAAACATTTCTCAAATGGGTTGGGCCCAGGATGTTACATTTTGTATATAGAGCCATTTATTTGAAATTTCTAAAAATTTTAATATTTTTTGAACTTATTTTAAAAAATAATACTTATTTCACTATTTATAACAATTTAGCTCATGTACAGTACGGTACATATATAGACCGAAAATATGTATTTTCGTCATTTACACACTAAAAAAAAAATTAACTTACTAATTAATTAAAATTGAAATAAATGACTATCTTTGCAATTATGTCATAAATATGTACATAAAAAGCTAAAAAATAATTTTATCCGACTTTCCATTTTACGACTATAGCTTTAGCTTTTAGTATAAAGTTTATACAATAATACATACAGGGAAGAAAATGATAGTGAAGTTTTGATTACGCTCAGATAAGTACAAATCGCGGTGTGATGATTCATCTTTTTTCAATCGGAGACTTTCAGATTATAACTTGTGTGGTTTTGTGGACCTAAGGAGTCCCATAAATGAAGTTGAAATTTCCATCAACTCCAAAGTTTAAAAGAGCTAGAATTAGACAGATTTACCAGATATAAGAGACATGGAGACAGAAAAAAAAACCTCAAATTTGATCGAAGCTTTTCTATGTGTTAAAAATTAGCCCTGGGCATTAAAATCGGAACCGAAAATCGGAATTGGGTCGGTTCCGGTTCTAGCCAAAATACCCATTGGATCTTGTATTTAAGATCCATGGATATCGGTTCGGTTCCGGGTAATATCCGGAACCAAAATTACTAACCGAATACCCGAACATATATATACAAATATGCAATTACGTACAGTCAAAATACCTAGAACCGAAATTTCGGTTATGTTTTCGGGTATATTTTTTACATTTCGGGTATGTTTCTTTACATTTCGGGTATTTTTATTACATTTCGGGTACTGGATACCTGAACCGTTTGAGAACCGAAACTTTTCGGGTATAATATAAGTATTTCGGATACTGGATACCCGAACCGTTTGAGAACCGGAACTTTTCAGGTATTTTACGGTTCTTAGTCTTCTATACCCGAACCGAAACCGAACCGAAACCATTTTGGTACCTATATGGATCCTAAACCTCCATACCCGAAATACCCGGAACCGAATAGTTCCTATTCGGAACCGAACCGAATACCCGAATGCCCATGCCTATTAAAAATATTACTAAATCAGAGAGAAGATGTGATGACCAAATTTGATTGTTTTGTTCAATAACTTTGAGCTACATATGAGGCCAAAAATGAATTTACATTCCAACATGATCGAGTGACAGTTGGGACGGAACTAATATTACATTATGTAGTTTCATGCATGGGGAATTACGAGTTTTAAGCCAGAACCTCCTGATAATAATAAAAAAAAAGAAAAAAAGTGAAACCAAAGATAAAGTGACAGTCCTAGCTCAAAGAATAATTTAGCATGCATTTGTCGTTATGCAAATATTTACAAGAATCTTGTAGATCGTAAGAAATCTTCATATCATATGGATTTGATGCCTATAGTATAAAGATTCCCTCTTTGTGTCTATTTGGAGATATCTCCCTTCTTGGCTACCACCAAGACCAAAGACTTTGTAAGAGTTAAGTGAAAATCACCAATGCATTATTAATGCCTTACACAAAACTTCTCATTCAAATGATTTCAAAAGTACCAAAAGTTTTTGGATTAACCATCGTGTAGCCCTCTAGGATCTGGTCCTTCATATCTACAAACTCTTAGAAACTTTTAAAATTAATGTCAATTCAATAAAACAACGACCTTTTTTTATTTGGTTAATTGACAAGTTCAATCATATATCTCCTCATCGTGATCGAAGCTACTCTTAAGCAAAGTTCGGATCTCTAATTTCTAAAGCGTAATCTCTTTTGGAGGATAACAACGATCAGTAAAACTATTTACACTTGGTAAAATAACAATTTTGTCATTTAAGGTAATATTACCCAAAACTAGGTAAGATTACCGATTGATGTATCATCATTTATGATTTCCCATACGTATCTTCTTAAGATCACACCTAAAAGTCAGCAATGACAAAAACATTCTGCCGCCACATTTGAAAATTATTTGTTAATCACATAGATCTCATTCTCATCTATTAATGGTGTTGTTGACCACTACCAACATATATTACAAGATCAACATTATACTCTAGTATATGTCTATAATCACTCCCGAGAAAGGAAAAAAAACAAGGAAGAGATAATTAGGGGCGTCAATTATGCTTAAGAATGTAACCACCATCAAAAGTAATGACATTATACGATCATTATCCTCTACTTCTACAGTGATTCATATAGCCTTCTTTTCTACAAAGAATGAATTTGTCATATAAATATGTGGTTAAGGACAGTGGCGAACCCAAAAATTTATGTTATTGGTGTCAAAATCTAATATTGAAAAAAAACATATATATTATGGGGTCAAATGATCAAAATTTATCTGTTATATCACTAATTTTTTCAATATCTATATATAATTATAAAATAAAAAAATTAAGAGGTGTTATGTGACACTCTATTGATGTACATGGGTTCGCCACTGGTTAGGGAGTAATCAGACCCATTCAAGTTTTAAATAATGAGTTTTAAGTGGCTGTGGCTGTGGCTATCTTATATTGGTGATCATTGCCAGAGGAAAGTTGCGAATCTTTAGTGGATTTGCTACCAAAACCGAAAACAGCATTCCCAAATCTTGTATATTTAATTAAGGATCCAACAGTAATTAAAGAAACAATTAATGTTCGGATTAAGAGTCAACTCTTATCATATGTATGATGAACTAATGGAAATCTGAAGCTGTCTGTGGTTGAGGAAAGTGGATTACTTTTTCCCATAGTGCTGCTACCACCATTGACTGATATCCCATTATCTATTACTATATAACCAATCCCAACCCCAAAAAAAAACAAAAATGGAGACAACAAGGTATTTAAAATTGAATCTGAATCGGACTATTTTTGTACTATGTTATACGAGTCGTCAGATCATTTATTATTATATTGACTTTTTTATTTATTTTAAACTCAAAAAAAAAATGTAATGTATTTTGTGTATTTGAAATCATTTTCTAAATTTTAAATTCTTTTGTTTTCTATTTTGACCACAATTCAGTTTTCAATAATATAGTCAATGTTATATTTTAATGAAATCAAAATGAAATATAAGAACATTGAACAAAATGGATAAAGAACTCTGAATTAAGTTTTGTTAGATTTTCTCACAGTTTAAAAACACTAAGAGAAGAAATCTTCTAGCAAGTTTTTTTTTTGGTAACATATATATGTTCATAAATAAAAGTAGATGAAATCGAACAAGTGAAGTTACCCAATGCTTCGTTTTGGGTAACAAATTATCGCATCTCATATTTTTCTTGTTCATAATAGAGCTTTTAAGCTAAATTTAGCAAGGATAATAAAATGACGTAAATACGTGGGAATAAAATCAATCATGAGTGGTTCGCAAGAATTAAATTGGGCATCGTAAGCTAACTATCAATTTGTGGGTGTTGAAAAATCAACCATCTGAATTTCATGTCCTTTTTTTTTTTTTATCACCACCATATACAAGTATACAACAAACGTTGATTATGCTCTGGCGATAGGACCACAGATAAGTGTTGGAACAAAATTTATAAGAGTTTGAGGGCTTTATAAATATGTGTATGTGTGAATTGAAATGAGACATTTGGGCTATGTAAAAAAGTTTTGTGAATGTAAAAAGAAAAAACCTTAAAAAAAAAGGAAAAGCCTTAAAAAAGGAAAAACCTACAAAAAAAAGGAAAAGCCTTAAGAAAAGGAAAAACCTTAAAAAAAAAGAAAAAACCTTAAAAAAGAAAAAGCGTACAAAAAAAGAAAAGCCTTAAGAAAAGGAAAAACCTAAAAAAAGGAAAAACCTAAAAAAAAAGGAAAAGTGAGGGACATGTAAAAAGTCCCACATCGCTAGTTGGAAATAATTTCCTCTATGATATTTTCCTATATATAGGATCGCCTCTCTTGAGAGAAAGGTATCCAATTACACACAGAAAACACACTTACAAAAGAAAAAGTTCCTTCAATCCTCTACAGCTAAGAGTAAGTCTTTATTCGAGAGTATCGTAGTATAATGTTCGATAGATCTGATATCAAGTGTAGATGATACCGATTACTTTGGTTGTATCCTGGGACTCATGGATCTATTAAATCCCGTCGCACTACGGGAGATTCTTAGAGTTAAGGAAAGAGATTCATCTCGCCTCCTTAGATTTATTTTATTGCTTTATCGTTTTATGAATCGTCTGTTCCTTACTGTTTATTTATATAAATCGTGATTAAATCTCTCCTGTCTATTGTGCGATAATTTTGGTCCTACAATCTTAACTCTAAGAAGATCCAATTTTTGTTATTACTTCAATTGGATCTTTAATCACGAGTAAATAAACGTTTTCAAACGGTTTTCTAAAACGATTCTTCTACTGGTGATGATACTCAAACGTTATCAAAAAGCTTCTTAGCAACTTGAAACATGTAGTAGAGGCAATCTCCATCTATTCTATTTTTAAGAAGATGTTAATCTGCTAGTGATACTCAAACGTTATCAAAAAGCTGTTTAGCAACTTGAAACGTGTAGTAGAAGAAGTACTGCTTTAAACATCTTCTAAATACCGTATTTAATTGCGATTAATGAACGGTAGAATCAACGAACACAAATCATGTTCTTGATAGGTTCGATTGCGATCGAAACCTTGTGAGTATCGATCGACACCTTATGGTATCGATCGATACTAGACAAAATTGTATCGGTCAACAATGAGGTGCATCGATCGATACCATGCAAACAGTGTATCATATGACACTAAGGTGCATCTATTGATACTTTGCATCGAGTTGTATCGATCGACACTGAGGTGTATCGATCAATACTGTGCATCGACCTAGTTGGGTCTATGTTGATCGATACTATGTAATATTAACATGTATCGATCGACACTGTGGTTTATCGATCGATCCTGTGTAAAAATTCACTTGCATCGATCGACACACAAGGTGCATCGATCGACACTATATGTGTATCGATCGACACAAGCTGAGCATCGATCGACACCGAGGTGTATCGATCGATACAAGTTGATCATCGATCGACACCATATGGGTGTATCGATAGACATTGTGTGTGTATCGATCGATACCAAGGAGTATCGTTCGACACCAATGCGATTTAGTTCGATATTAGAATTGCGATTCTTAAAGTTTATATATCGATACTAATTGAAAGTTGTTTCTTTTGTCTTAACAGAATGACAATTGATGTGGAAAACAACTCTGGATTGGTGGAGAAAACCAGTGAGAAGGTTGAATCGACTGCGAGTCAGATCGAGACGGTCAAAGTTCCATCTGGGAACCATGTCGCTCCTCCAACCAAGTTTGATGGGACAACATTCAAGATGTGGAAAAGGAAGATGTTCTTCTATCTGACAACATTAAATCTGCAGAAATACACCAGTGAGGTGAAACCTGTTCTCCCAGAAGATAACACTGATCCACGTGCGCTTGCGAGTGTCCACGCCTGATAACATGCTGACTTCTTGTGAAAGGACTATATTCAGAATAGACTTTCGGACTCTCTGTTTGGGGTGTACGAAAATGCTGAGACATCTAAGGATCTGTGGGATTTCTTAGACAAGAAGTACCGCATTGAAGATTCTGGTACTCAGAAATTCACTGTGGCGAAGTTCGAGCAGTACAAGATGGTGGATTCAAGACCACTAATGGAACAAGTCGATGAGGTGCAGAGGCTCCTACACGATATCTTTGCTGAGGGAATGCGGCTGTGTGAAACCTATCAAGGTTGCTGCATCATTGAGAAGCTACCTCATGGTTGAACGGACTTCAAGAACTACCTCAGGCTGAAGAAAAAGAAGATGAGCCTTGAAGATTTGATTGTTAAGCTCCGTGTAGAGTCTACGAATCGGGAACAGCAGATCAATGTAGGTGTGAAAATTCGCGAACACAATGCGAACATGGTTGAACACCAAAATCCCAATCAAGGCAAGTGGCAGAACAAAGGTCGCCTTAACAAAGGCAAAGGGAAGATACCACCAAAGAACTTCCAAAAGTTCAAGAACAAGAGTGGTCAGAATGGTCAGACTTCTCAAAGGTTCTTAGGATTGTGTAACTTCTGTGGGAAGCAAGGACACAAATCCGTCGATTGTCGTAGCAAGAAGGCTCAAGCCAACTTGACAGAAGCTGACATGTGTGCTGTGGTCACTGAGGCCAATGTTGCTGAAAGCCATCCAAAGACTTGGTGGTTCGATACTGGTGCAACCAGACACATCTGTATGGATCGAGAGATGTTCTCCACATACACAAAGACCAAGAATGGTGAAAAACTCTTAATGGGTAATTCAGCCTCGTCGACAATTGATGGTCACGGGAAGGTTGTTATGAAGCTCACCTCTGGACAGGAACTGGTTCTCACGAACGTCGTCCATGTACCAGATATGCGCAAGAATCTGATCTCTGGATCGCTCATAAGTAAGCATGGATTCTCTGTGAAGCTGGAAGGTGATAAGCTGATCCTAACGAAGAATAGGATGTATTTGGGTAAGGGTTTTGTTTGTGATAATCTGTTTAAGATGTCTGTTGAGGCTTTAATCCGAAAGGATAATGTAACCGAGGCTTCCACCTCGAAGAACCCTAAGATTAATGATAAGAAACCAATTGCTTATCTCGCTGAGTCTTTTAATATTTGGCATGAACGATTAGGACATGTTAATTTCAAGTCTATGAGTAGATTAATGAACATGAACATGATTCCTAAATGCAAATTAAGCAAAGACAAATGTGAGGTTTGTATCCAAGCCAAACTCACTAAAACGCCATCACCCAGCGTTCAAAGAACAACAGAACCTCTAGGTTTAATTCACACAGATTTATGTGATTTGAAATATATTCAAACCAGAGGAGGCAAGGAATATTTCGTGACTTTCATAGATGATTGCACGAGATATTGTTACATCTTTCTACTGCAAAGTAAAGATGAAGCCTTGGACAAATTTAAAGAATACAAGCTGGAAGTTGAAAACCAACTCGGCAAGACCATAAAAAAGGTCAGAAGTGATAGGGGTGGTGAATATAGTGAACCATTTGATGCATTCTGTAGAGCACATGGCATTATTCATCAAACAACTGCTCCCTACTCACCGGAATCCAATGGAGTTGCTGAAAGAAAAAACAGAACTCTCAAGGAAATGATGAATGCAATGTTGCAGGAATCTGGGTTAGCCCAGAACATGTGGGGGGAAGCTCTGCTTACCTCTAATTATATCCTGAACAAAATTCCACATAAAGTCACAGGAAAAACTCCTTATGAACTTTGGAAAGGTAATGTACCTTCGTATGTATACCTGAAAGTGTGGGGGTGCCTGGCAAAAGTTGCAGTACCACTTCCGAAAAAGGTCACATCGGACCTAAAACGGTAGATTGCATTTTCATCGGATACGCGCACAATAGTAGTGCCTATCGATTTTTGGTACATAAATCAGATATACCAGACATTCATGTAAACTCAACCATGGAGTCAGAGTTTGTAACTTTAGACAAAGCTGCTGAGGAAGCATAATGGCTTCAAAACTTTTTGGAAGATATCCCGATGTGGGAGAAACCAGTGCCAGCATTACGTGTACACTGTGATAGTCAGTCGGCTATCTCTCGGGCACTGAGTAATCTATATAATGGCAAGTCTCGTCATATAAGAAGACGACATAAGACCATTAGACAATTGATCTCAACTGGTGTAATAACGATAGATTACATCAAGTCGGCTGATAACCTAGCGGATCCGTTTACCAAAGGTTTGCCGCGAGATCAAATTGTAAAATCATCAAAAGAAATGGGTTTAAAGCCTATAGAAAAAGATGATGTTTGACAGATACCCCACCTATGTGACTGGAGATCCCAAGATCTAGGTTCAAAGGGAAACAAAATTAAACTGATTCGAATTGAGCACTGTGAGACTATGTCTCTGCCCAGTTCCTAGGATGATATAACAGTGCTACCTGTGGATATTAAGGATAATCGTTGGCTTTTAATGATTGCATAGCTATGTAGATAGTGGAGTGTGACAGGACACTTCTGAAAAACAAGCTAATAAAAGATCACCTAGTGAAGTGTGAAATGGGGCCGTTTCTAGGAGAATGAAAGAGAATGCTATATTCTCCAAATTCACTCACGAATACCAGGAATGTTCAAGTCCAAAATGAACACAATAGAGAACAAAGTTCTACGAGAAGATGTCTCTGTGCGATACATGTTGTCTAAGTTTACATAAAAATCCGGGCGGTTCAAGACATCATGTTCACCTCCTGGCCGAGTAAACCCGACAGATATTAAAAATGTTTGGTTCAAAGCTGGAAAATGATACCTCTCAGATACAGTTACATTTTCGTATACTCTCGAAAGTCTGTCTACGTCTAGATGAGTCTAGTCAAGTATGTCTAGTAAAGTCTAGTCTGTTCAATTTTCATATGTTTATAGTCATTTCTATTCATGTGGGGGGATTGTTGGAACAAAATTTATAAGAGCTTGAGGGCTTTATAAATATGTGTATGTGTGAATTGAAATGAGACATTTGGGCTATGTAAAAAAGTCTTGTGAATGTAAAAAGGAAAAACCTTAAAAAAAAGGAAAAGCCTTAAAAAAGGAAAAGCCTACAAAAAAAAGGAAAAACCTTAAGAAAAGGAAAAACCTTAAAAAAGGAAAAGCCTTAAAAAAGGAAAAGTCTACAAAAAAGGAAAAGCCTTAAGAAAAGGAAAAACCTAAAAAAAGGAAAAACCTAAAAAAAAGGAAAAGTGAGGGACATGTAAAAAGTCTTACATCGCTAGTTGGAAATAATTTCCTCTATGATCTTCTCCTATATATAGGATCGCATCTCTTGAGAGAAAGGTATCCAATCACACACAGAAAATACACTTACAAAAGAAAAAGTTCCTTCAATCCACTACAGCTTAGAGTAAGTCTTTATTCGAGAGTATCGTAGTATAATGTTCGATAGATCTGATATCAAGTGTAGATGATACAGATTACTTTGGTTGTATCATGTGACTCATGGATCTATTAAAATCCGTCGCACTACGAGAGATTCTTAGATTTAAGGAAAGAGATTCATCTCGCCTCTTTAGATTTATTTTATTGCTTTATCGTTTTATGAATCGTCTGTTCTTTACTGTTTACTTATATAAATCGTGATTAAATCTCTTATGTCTATTATGCGATAATTTTGGTATTACAATAAGATTACTCGGCGAAGGGAAACTCAAAAAAATATATATAGTATACAAAATACGTTGATTATGCATTTACAAGAAGTCTCTTGTTGAGGTCATTATCAAGAATCGATACTGTTTTTGTCCAAGCGAAAAATAAATAGCACAAGACTAAATAGCACATGATGCTCGTGCTTGTTTTTTTTTCTTTTTTTTGAAATTTGTAATTTACCTTAGAAATTCTGATGTTAGGGTTCTTTTCGTGGTTGTAAGATTCGGACAAATCTAAAAGAATCAATAAACATCAATTTCCAATTATGTATAATCTCATCTTTCATAGTAGGAATTCAATTAGGGGGAATTAATGAGTAACTTATTTTAGCTCCTGTTCTAAAAAACGGACACCTAGCCACCTGGCCGCCTAGCAGACGTCTCGGCGCTCAACCGCCACGATTTTTAGCAAATCGGACTAACTAATCGGTGAACGATTTTTTAGCCGCCTAATGTGATTAGGCAACATTAATCACCCAATTTTAACCGTTTAAATATTTAACTATTGGCATGGTATGGGCTTTGAGGAAGCCCACATACTAGCTGTACTAAAGTGCAGGTGCAAGTGTTATTATTTATAGACAAAATTTATGATCCTCCCTTCTTGAGTTGTTGATGTGGGACTTTGGTTTTTGTTTGTTTTTGTTTCATTTGTTTTTGTTTCGTCTCGTGACCGGGGGGAAAGTTAATACTTTTCAATTTAGTTCATTGTAATTTGTAAGTTTGTCACATCACCATTCTATAATAATATGAATATTTGTACAATATACATACAAAATTCTGAATCATGATAAATTTTGTAGATTTATCTTAATAAAAAACTATTAATAGTTTTTTTTTCTATATAATAATTTATATTTAATATTATATAATTATTATTTAACATTAATTAAATTAAAAAATCTTAAAAACTAATCCATGATTTTTTGGCTAGGTGCTAGGCCTAACCCAACGTCTAGTTTAGCACAATTTTGAACATTGATTTTAACTTTTTATGTGATTTTTAAAATTATTATTTTAATTGATTTAAGACATTTAATATTTTACAAAAAAAAGAAAAGAAATAATCTTATTATAACAATTCTAACTTTCACACGTGACCATAATATTTGCTGACTTTTTAACAACACAGAAATATATTTATTGACTGTGCTTTTAACTGGTTTGACATAAGATAATCCAAATTACTAAAAATATTATATTCAAATTCAATGATTTCGATAACTACGTATTCTACAATTGGTGACCACTTTTGAGGGGAAAAATGAAAAAAACGAGCACTGCTAAAAATGATGTGTATAGCCATTAATTAGCCAAAGATTTTTTTTTTTCAATCCACCGAAAAACTATAGAATAACCACAGAAAACTATAAATAGCCACAGAAAATAAAGGAAGCTAAAGCCACATATGTTTTTTGATTTTCTGTGGCTAATCTGTAACTATACGCAAAAAAATTAATAGTGGAAGAATAATATGAAATGAAGAGGAACATTATATTTTTGTTAAATTCTGGAGTGATATCAGGCTCTTCTAGCCCAGACTAATTTCTAGGAAACCTCACATCTGAATTCACGCAATTGTTTAAAAAATCGCGCTGCAAAGTGATCAAAACGACTCGAAACCGGATAGAGGGAGTCCACGTAGACATCCCTTACCACCAGCCCAAGAAGGCTTGGTTAGAATGAAAAGGAACATATATATATGTTTTTTATTTATTAAATAAACTAAAAGCGTTTTTATAATAAAATTTACATTTATATGTATAAAACTTTTGGTACTTTTATTTTATATTTAAAGAAAACAATTTTTATTATAAAAAGTAATAAATATTCTGATTTTATTATAAATTTTAAAATACTTTTTTAAATAAAGTATTACTATTTCAATGTTATTTAAATTATAGAAGTATTAAAAGATTTGACATGAAATTTTTGTATTAAACTTATAGAATTAATTTTATCACTATCTAGCATTAAATTCAATTTGCTAATTTAAATATTTATTCAACTTTTTCGTTACCATTTACTATTAAAAAATTGTTCAGTTCCTCCTCTGCATTAATTCCTGGGATAATCTCAAAAATACAACTTTAGAGACACCACAATTCAAAATTACCATTAGACGCTGTGTATTTTCAAAAATACACCCTATGCTAAAGTGAAAGACAAACTTAACCCTGAGTAACAAACACACGCTATCGTCGATTTCTTTCTCATCTCTTCCGACCAAAAAAAATAATAAAATTGTTCATCTCTGCGATTTCTTTCTGAAGATTCGATTCCGATCACCACGGCTTGAGGTTTCTCGTCAATTCAAGTCTCATACAGTCTAATCAAGTAAATAAATTATCTATGTCTCTCAGTTTCTTCGATTGATTAGGTCAAGATGTAACCAGTAATTTCTGGAACTATGGTTTCTTTCTTTCAGGACGCTTTCATCATCGGTTTTTGTTCAGAGCATGTTCTTGAGCTCATTTTGTTTGGGTTTTTGAATTTTCTGGTGATTTTCGTTTGTAGATTCAAAGTGTCAGCCATACTTTTTTATTATTAAATTCAAGATTTTGTGTTCAGAGCGTGGAATTTTTGATAGGCTAGTTTTGAGGAAAAATGTTTATAAGTATATTTACAAGACCTAGTAAAGGTCTTAATTTCACTTGGTCTGGCTTAAATGGGTATTACATCAAAAAAGGAAATTTAGATATTAGGTCGAGATTTTTAATTGGGTATGAGGAAACATGAAGAGGGAAAATCATGATATTGTTGTTTTGAATATGATTCTGGATTAGACTGGTTGTGTTTTGATCAATTGGTTTACAAACCTTTATAAAGAGCTTACTTTTTTCAATTTTTACAGAGATATGGACATCAATGATTTCTACGCAACATACAAATTACCCGGGAGGATCTATCAACCAGGAACCGAGCCTGATACTATATCAACGATCATGCATCATTCCAATTTATCATTAGTAGATAAAGTCTCAAGTCTTTTGGGGTATGAGGCGTTTTCTGTGATTGAAGCTTCTTTTCTCAACCCTATAGTTAGGCTAACAAGGAGAAAAGACATCAAATTCTCTGGGAAGTTGTTCCATGTCCTGATGCAGAGAAGGATTTTGACTAGCGGGGAAGATCTTTGGTTTGCATTTGCTGACCAGCCTATGCGTTTTTCTCTGAAATATTATTTCCTCACAACATGATTACCTTGTGAGACAGAGGAAAAAAGAGCAATGACTCAAGTCACGAAAAAATACACAGTGAAGGACTTGCTGAGCCTTCAGTCAACGAAAATGGCCAATATGTCACATCTTGAAAAAAATATCTCTAGGAGCAGTTATCTTAGTTGAGGGGATAGTGATAGCTGACAATCCAACTATAAAAATCCCTCGAGATAGGTTAATGTCTGCATTGAATTTTGATACTTATTCCTCTTATCCATTAGGAAAGAAAGGGTATGAAGTTCTCTCAGCTAGTGTGCGCAGGATGAACACAACAACTTGGTCAAAAAGACAATATGAAGTAAAAGGATTTGCCATGGTAATCACCTTGTGGGCTCTGTCTGCAATACCACAGCTAGGTCACACATTTGCGCAACAATGTGACACAACCTCCACTACTGATCCCTGGTGCCTGCAATGGAAGTTGACTCGGGCTCCACGAATAGCTGAAGTTTTTGGAGTTGAGGGGATGAAAAACGTGAGTTGTTTTTGGTTTTCTGATTTGTTTAAAAGCCCTTATAAATGAATGGTTTCTGGTTTCCTAATTTGTTTAAAAGCCCTTATAAATGAATAGGTTTTGATGTTCTGATTTGTTTAAAAGCCCTTATAAATGGTTTTTGGTTTATAAATGGCATCTGCCTTTGTTTTATCTTCGCAGGTTTTGGTCAAACCTATCGTTGGAGATCCAAATGAAAACATACATTTGGTTCCACCAACAAATCCTGATGACAAAGACTTTGAAGGGGTTATTTAACTAGTAAAGTAAGGATATCGAATGAAGATAAGCGACTGGCTCCAGGAATAGGTAGATGTATTTGTTGCATCACATGAAATTGGAAATCTGCATAGCAGAAACAATCAGCCAAACAATCCGCCTTCTCCTCCACCTCCTCTCTCTGACAGCCAAAAAATTGACATGCTACTAAAGATAGTTGGAGGTTTGAAGAAAGACGTGGAGATAATCAAGAAGGTTTTGGGTGTTAACACATAAGGGGATGGAAAAGAAGAGGAAGTAAGTGAAAGAAAGCTATTAAGTACAAATATCTGAAATTTTGATTGATTAGTGGGATTATTATTGATAATCTTATATCATTCATTCTTTTGCAGGCCGAGAAAGATCACTATCATAATGGCTTTAGTGATGGTGGAAAAACTGAAGATCTTGGAGATGGTGAAAAGACTGGAGATCATGGAGATGGTGGAAAGACTGGAGATGGTGGAAAGACTGGAGATGGTGGAAAGTCTGGAGATCTTGAAGATGGTGAAAAGACTAAAGACCCTGGAGATGGTGCAAATAGATATGTTGATGATGATGATTCACATGATGGTGAAGAAACAGACACTGAAGAAATTCGTCCTGAAGGGCTTACAGATTATAGCTACGGTGGAGATGATGAAAATACACAAAATAATGGTGATGCAACTGATGTAACCGAGCTTGTAGAAGGTGAAGGAGGTAGCGGTGAAAAAGGAAAAGCACAGGTACATGCTAAAAGAGTACTTTGTAAAAATCAATGTTATATGTTTTTGAGTATAATTGGAAAATAATATATGAACATATACTTTTATAGGAAACATCGCCTAGTACACATTTTTCTTCTCCGGATTTTAATCTTCTTTCACAGGAGAGTCGTGAAAACAAGATAGATGAAGTCAGGAGAGATGAGAGCAGTGGAAAAGGAAAAGAAGTGTGTGAGACAAACAATGAAAATGTCATTTACAAGGTTTTATAAATAAAGAAAAGATATGTAGTGTCTTATTTGTAAACTCATGCTAAGCGTCTTGTTTTAATCAGATTTTTGTTGAAGATGTAACAAATCCTCAAGTTTCTCAAGTGGGTGCATCAGGTTCTATGAAACCGAAGAAAAGAGCTGCACAAAAAAAGCATGGAGGTTAACCTTTTTATGGCTTATTATTTACAAGGCTTTATAAAGAAAGCATATGTAAACCAATGCTAGGCGTTTGATATGATTAGGTTATCGATGAAGAAGTGCCAAACCCTCAAATTTCTCAAGTGGTGCATCTCAAAGTTCAATAAACGGAAAAAGATAGTCAATGAGGTTAACTGATTATAATAAGATCATCAACTTTTTGTATTTTCGAATCTTTTTTTGAAATGATTTTATCAGTTAGACTATTAAAAATGATTTATATGGTTTTAAAACTAGCATATAAAACCATATAAATTCAATTATAACATCCAATATCCAATAATGTAGCTTCGACCGAGTATTTATCAAGCATATATATGATGGAGTTAGTTGTTTGTTGTTCTTATCAAGTTTACAAGGTTTTATAAATTACAAATTAAATTGTTTTGAAAGAATTTATATGGTTTTATATAGTTTTAAAATGATTTATATGGTTTTAAAACTAACATATAAAACTATATAAATTCAATTATAACACCCAATATCCAATAATGTAGCTTCGGCCGAGTATTTATCAAGCATTTTAAAACCATATATTAGTGCTCAAGAAAAACATATATAAAGCATTTGATGAAGTTTGATGTTTGTTGTTCTTATTAGGTTTACAAACTAAATTATGTTGAAAAGATTTATATGGTTTTATATAGTTTTAAAATGATTTATATGGTTTTGTATAGTTTTAAAACTAGCATATAAAATCATATAAATTCAATTATAACACCCAATATCCAAATAATGTAGCTTCTGCTGAGTATTTATCAACCCTTGGCATGGGTCGTCTCTTGGCATGATTTTCATCTTAGTATTTGTGTCACTAAGTCTAGTAATTTATAAACCCTCTCGATGTTCAACCAAATCAAATTGTCGAATGGATTTATAAGGTTTTATAAATGAGTTTATAAATATGTATGGATTTACAAGGATTTATAAATGGGTTTACCCAATTAGTTTCTCTTAGCCATATTATCAAACACCTTATGAGCAATGGCTTTCATTCGCCTACTCATCTCTCTTCTCGTCTGCGTTAACTTCATTTATGTCGTCCCTGACCCAACAACATAAGAGCTAATCAACGGAATCTGCAAACAAACAATTGATTTCAAATTCTCCAATCACGTATAGGTCCTGCAATAGCTTTGCTCTTAATCAAATTCTCCAATCACGTATTTAAAATTCACTCCCTTACATTACGTTCTTACTCTACAGTCAAGGAATTAAAAAATCATGCAATAGCTTTGCTCTCAATCACACAGTTTCGTTCCCGTTTTTATTCATATACAATCCATAATCCAATCGATACATGATGAAAGACACGAAGTAATTAGAATCCTTTTTAATTCCCAAAACTCAAGAGATATTCTGTATTTTTAGGCATCCAAACAATTTGAAGTAAACAACATAAAACGGAGATGAGGAATACAAGAGAGAATGAGATGATGATCAGAGAGTACTCATTGACTTGCGCGCCAGCATCGAAGCCACTTATGGAACACCCAAAATTGATTTAGGGTCCATTCTTCCTCGCTCAATTGACGAGAGGAAGGATTAGGTGGCTAGTGATCGAAATCGATTGACGAGGGTGAACTAGGCGAAGATCATGGTGTGTGGGGTCGATGTTTTGGCAACGGCAAGCGAATGTGAGAAACGGTGAGCAAAATCATACATACGAGATTCTTGATCGCAAAAGAATCAATTGAAGGCAACGAATTCGCCGGAAGAGTATTCTTCAGATCTGAGTTCCGACGAACTCAACAAATTCCGACGACAGCTGTAACAATGCACCGACTAAACCTTTACAACAACAAAAACTGGCACCGATTTAGCAAGTTTAAAGGCAGAATGGTCAACAATTTATTAAATGAGGGTAATTTTGAATAAATTTTTAGTTGATTGTAATTTTGTAAAGTGAGATCTAGATAGTGGTATTTTAAAAAAATTTCTTTAATTCCTCTTAATAATCATATTTCATTTCTTATTTTCATTTAATTCATTTTTCCTTTTCATTCATATTGTTCATTTAGTGGTCATCAATCGAAACCGAAGTGTTAAAAAATATGAATTGAACAGAACAATATTTTTTGACCAAAAAAAAAAACAGAACAATATTTTGAAAATTTATTATTCTCGTCTAAGATTATACATATATCAACATTTTGTACTTTTTATTGTATTTTTATATCTTAAGCATCAATTTATGTTTTAACATAATTATATTCCTAACTGATAATTAATTACTACTAGCTAGAACTATACAAATCAATTCAAAATTTTTACTTTTATTTCAGAATTTCTATTAAAGTGAATATATATATATATATATATATATATATATATATATATATATATATATATATATGATTCAAAAAATGAAAAGTTTTCCTCCAGAGTTTCATATCGTCAATTATGTTTTACTATTTATATTATCAATTTATGTTTAAATATTTATTCATAAGATTTTCTGCTATTTATTTATTTTCATATTAAACTTTAATTTTTAATACACAATATAATAACAATAAATATTAATTAAATTTTAAATTATGTAAAATTTTATGAAAATGCTACTCCCTCTGTTTCAAAATATTAGATGTTTTGACTAAATGCACAAAGATTAAAAAATTAATTATTTTTAACAAATAATTATTTAATATTTAATTTAAAACAACTAAACCAATCATAAAAAGGTTGCAGAATACAAATGGTCATAAAACACTAAACACATTTAAATTTTGCATTGAAAAGTGAGAACATCCTATATTTTGAAACAAAATAATATCTCTAAAACATCTTATATTATGAAACTGAAGGAGTATTATATATACAATTAATATTTCACTATTTATTTTAAAAAAACTATACAACTATTATGAACATAATATTGTACGTCGCTCCAATACCGACCTAGCAAAATAAAAATAAAAATAAACTTTAACACAATTCTTAGAATACGTATTTCATCCGGTGATATTGAACTAACTCCATGGTTTATTTCATCAAGTGATATTGTATCCATTATTTTGGGTACTTAAAATCTCTTGTTGTAAACAAATTAGACTAAAATAACTAAGTATAGGTAATTAAATTGGTCGAAAAGTGTAAAAATCTCACATCGAAAGTTTAGAAAAGAAGTATATATATAAGAGACTTTAGCTAACCCACTCATTGCCAATTTATTTTGAGTTGAAAAGTCACTTAATATGGTATCAGAATCCAAATTGTTGACTTTGGCCCAAGAGTGGACTGAATATGATTTATTGTCGATTCTATAGTGGGATTCGGTTCGAAATAGGACGGAAGAGTTATAATCTCAAAATGGCGTGTAAAGATCTCACATCAAAAGTTTAGAATTGACCTAAATAGTATATAAGAGACTTTAGTTAATCCCACTTATTGACAATTAGTTTTGATTTGAAAATCCACAAAACTAACGTCAAAAAGAGATTGCCCTTTCTAAACCTTTTTTTGTATATATCCTAGAAGTTATGGGGTTAAGCGATTGCCCTTTCTAAACCTTTTTTTTTGTATATATCCTAGAAGTTATGGGGTTAAGCCCATAATCTCTTCGGACCAGGAATCGGATTTAAATCTCCTCTCCGTTTCCACCAGCATTCGAACTTGGGACCTCTGCCCTTTTCGATTACAGGGCTACTAGTTCCGGATCGTTCTCTAAACTTGGGTTCAAAGTTTGCTTAAAAAGAGCTTCACGAAGTTTAAAATTCGTATATATATGATCGACCGTATGTAGTTTAATGATTTATATTAGTATATCGTCATTGTGTCATATCCACAATTATAATCCGCATGTTAATACATGCCATATGAAAAAGGCACCGATCCTTTTTCCAATAATTGTCCTTTTCTTTTTTCTCTAGTTGAGTGAACATCTACATACGTACCTATCTACATAGAGATTCCATATATTTCATTTTTCGATTTCAGGGTGGATACTTGAAAATGGCTACAGACTACAGTTGAGCAAATTTTTTTTTTTAATGATGGCTACAGTTAGCGACTAGTTACATATAGAAATACTAATTAAATTCTTGTCTTGACGTGTTTGCAGTCCCGACTCTTACCCATGGCGATCGCCATGCCCAATATATATATATATATATATATTTTTTTTTTTATGTTTTAAAATTTTATTTAAATAGCCCTGATCTATTTTTTTTATGGCAAACTGTTGATCTATTATTATTTATATAAATAAATAAGTAAGGTCTGTATTTATATCTATGTGATTAACAAAATTGGATCATAATCTAAACTTATTTTGACATTCTAAAATATCACATATTTACGGTTTATTAGATTTTTTTACTTTTAAAAGATAACACATTATAAAAAATATTAAATAAAAAACCAGTAAAAACAAAACATTAATACACATTAACTTATTTTTTACTATGTCATTACTTTCCAAACAATATTTTGACAAGCTAATATTTCTCAGTCCACATAAACTTTTTATGTCTTTCATCCGTATTAGTTTTTTTTCCTCACTCTATTAGCGCCAATAATGTATGCACTTCACATTTTTATTTCTCTAAAACTAGATTGCATATCCTAAAGTCCCAACTAACGCTTTTGACTACATAAACTTTATCTTGCAAATTTAAGAAAGAGACATAACACATACTTTCAAAGAGGCTTCCAATTAAGTATCTCTTTTGTTACATTTTGCTTCTCTTATCTGGTAGCTACATTTTGTTTTTGCTCAAGTATTTTTCTCTCATCCTAAATAGATCGTTCTAAAATTAGAAAACTTGGGCATTTGAAATTTTTACAAATGCAAAGTGTTTTGCATAACCAAATATATACAATTTGTCTCTAATTTCACTATGGAGTGATTGGTTTTGATCAAACGTATGAGTTTTTATGGAAGAAAAAACATAAAAATGATCACTTCGTCTTTAGCTTTGTATACTATGTTCTCAACATTTTTTAGATTTTTACTTTTTAAGAGAAAGATTGAGATTTTGTCAAAATGAGTTATGGAAAAAATACATTATTATCTTATATATGTGTAATTGACTATGAACAAAATAACGTATAATCAATATTTCTCTTATAGGCTTAAATATGTTGATTGATTCATCATTGCAGTTTTGCAGAAAAGAAAAGGCACACAAGTTCTTCTCCTGATGGTTCTCAATGCCTCATGAATGCTTCTCCATAATGAATCTATCAAACATGAAAAAAACTATCGCCCAATGTAAAAGTCCAAAGCATGTATCGATATTTTGTTTGTAGTATGAACTTGTAGTTAATATTCATGACGAGAAAGTGTTTGTCATTGAGATTTTTCGGTTTGTGTAAGGAGTTATTAATTATGAGAGCTTTGAAATTTCTTTGAAATTTCTAAATTGGGTAATAAAATGTAGAAATGTAAATCACATGGTTGAAATTGATCTTGAAATAAAAATATGTCCAAAACGTCATGCTCAAAACTTGCACGAATGAATATTGATACTAAAAACGTATACGAATACGATCCGCGCATAATCATTAATATTTAAATTTTTGTAATATTTTTATGATATAAATAAAATATCCATATTTCATATTTTGTCTAAAATCGTCAATTTTATTAAGACATGTATGCCTATAAGATATTGCAATCAATTCCAGATACAACACAAAACCTGTAGACGACGACTAACATAGATCACTGGGCCAAAAAAAAAAAATTGCAGAACAAAAGTGCAGAAAGTGCTACCTTGTTGCAGAACAACACAAAAGTGCTACCTTGTTGACATCTAGATCACTGGGCCAAAAGTGCAGAAAGTTTGCAAAGTAGTAGAAAATCTCCTCAAATGTCGCAAACACCTTCGGACCCAGCTTGACCGACCCGTTAGACTTTGCTTCCTCCACCTTCTGCTTCTTCGATTCGCCTTCGATTCGATTCTCCACTCTCACACGTTTTTTCCCCTTTCGGCTTCCGTCGCCTCCGGAAGCGACTTCCATCTCCACTTTCTAAAACAGCGGCGGTTGGTTTATTTCCCGGGAGAGTTGAGAGCTGCAATAATTTATTAATAACCCTAGTTGAAAACAATGAAGTAGTGATGTATATCTAAGTGTTGTATATGAGAGTATGTACATGCCAAACATGAGTCAATCAAAAAGTTATAACGATAGGACTTGTACTTGGGCTTGCTAAAACATAGAGAAAAGACTTGTAACTTAGACACCTTTGTTAATCATAAACTCTTATGTAAGATCCTGACTGAATCAAGAAATGAAACAGCAAAACTAACCATAACATATTTATGGTTTAAGTACTAACACTTAGAAAATTAAACCTAAAATGAGTATGTAGAAGACATTGTAAAGAATATTATTGTCATTATAAGTGGAATGGTTCCTTATTAGTTTACAGTTGCAGGATCAAGTATGAATAATTATCAAAAAGAGATCAAATTAAGTTTGTTTCAGTAGAAATATATTGTTTCTATGTATCTAAGGAGAGAGCAAAAGGATAAGGCATTTGCAAGAAATCTAGAAAAATTAGGAGGTTCCGGGTACCTACGGAAAGAGTTTTAAGAAAATCGGAGCGACGACCTGATTTCACATGATATTTGATTGAAAAAACTACTAAACTTCTTCCACTGAGCGGTCTTGTGTTATGCACTCACGAATATAGAAATAGTATAAATCAAATGGATCATAAGAAACATATGTTATAACCAAAATGAAGCACCAACGTATCTGGTTGAAAGATTCAAGATAGATCATCATTACCTTACGAAATTCTACGTATCAAACGGAGCAGGTCGACTAACGGATAAATTCAATGGTACTACTATTGATGTAAACGTATATTTAGAATAAGTATTAATTTTGATAAACAGTTTTTTTATTACTTAAACATAAACATTTCTTAAACATATTTTCTAAAATGTTAGAATCGGAAATGAACTTTTTGATACTCCTATAAAAACATATCTCACGTCCTAAAGAGTTATGAAATACTTTAGTCAATATCATGTTCCATTAATAAATTTTTATTAACAATCGTAACCAATAAGCACTAGTGGTCTAGTGGTAGAATTGTAGCCTGCCAAGGTGCTGACCCGGGTTCAATTTCCAGCTGGTGCAATTGTTTTTACAATATTTCAGATTTTAGGCCTTTTTCTTATTTATCAGACGAGCCCGAAACTGTTTCAAAATAGATCCATTTCTCGATTTCCAGAGAACACTTGAGACGGAATCAATGGCGACTTCTCAGGCGGTGATGGCTATAATCAAGTCGGCTAGGCCGAGTTTCCGCAACAACAACGACAAGGTCGTTTTCGCTGTTCACGCTTCTTTCCTTGCTTCCGGCTTTGACCTCACTGCCACCGGACAGCCTGCCTTCGCTGAGGACGCTCTGTCTTCGTCTTCTACTCAAGGTTAGTCTTGGATTTTTTTATCCGATGATTTTTCTAGGGTTTCGGATTCTGATTTGTTCGATTCTGTGTTTGAATAGAGGTTGGGATTGACGGGTGGAACGAACTCGATGAATACGCGTTTGTCTATACGAATCCGTTGAAGGGATCGAAGAAAGTTCTGGTGAAGTGTTTGGCGATTGATGATAAACTTTTTGTTGATGCGCTTGCTGATGGTGAAACAGAACCTACCCATCTCGAGATAGAGTATGCCTTGGTTTCTCTGTTCTTTTTTGTTTCGTGCAATCTTAAGGTTTCTCTTTCGATTGTGATTCTCTTTCTGGTTTTTCTTGCAGAGTTGGGGATTATGCTGGTGAGTCCATCGAGGGGAATTACACTGCACAGTACAAGAATTTGGGCAAATTAGTGAATGATTTGAAAAATGAGATTCTGGATAAGCTTTACGGAGGAGTAAAACCTGTTTCTTCGAGAGCCCTGTCCAGGTAATCCCCGTAATTACAAATAATGAGTCATAAGCTGTTATTAGATGCCTCTTAAGTTTTTAGTTTAGTGTATGATCAGTAGGTTTAGCAACGATTTCAGTTGTAGTGTTTCTAGGGCTTCCTTGGCACCGTAAACAAAGTTTTGTTGACGGATTGATGTTGCTCGTTCATATAGCCGTTCGATGTTTTAACCACACCAAAATAATGTGCAGAGCCTGCTAATTGTGTCACGATTCTTGTGAACAAGGCTTTGTAGCCTTGGTACATTTTGTGAAACTTCAGTTTGTGGGGGCATTTGTTAGTTCGGCCAGAATGATTTTGTTTCCTGATTCTTGAATTGTATATTAAGATATCCATCTTTATCATTGGTTGCTTGCAGCTCTGAGACAAATGAAGAGCCTAGATATTACGTTGAAAGGCCTGTTCCATTAGGCCCTCAGATTCACCCCTCAGGGTAATACATCGTCTACTTCTACTTCCTAGTCTTATGATCCAAGAATTGCTACAAATTTTGTTTATTTGATTTCTTAGCCATAATTGCAATGGCAGAGTCAAGGAGAGAGTTCACCGAGTCATGACAGTTTTTTTTGAACTACAACAAGAAAACTAAAACTTGTCGCTTATTGATTTTATTTCTTAGGGTGGTAGTTCCTCCGATACCCGATGGTGGTTACAGCGATCTTTTCCCTGGCCCAGGTGCTGGAATGTACCCTGTCAGGTGTGTGTTATCTATATTATAACAGAAATGCATAACTTCATTTCACTTGCAATGTTATTCACCACTATATTTTCTTAATTGTCTCTCTCCAGGGGTGGTTTTGGCGATGGAAGCATGCTTGTAGGTATGAACCATATCTTTCTATCATTCTTGAGAAACGAGAGATTATCAGCTTACTTGATTATTATGTAAGTCTGTTAAAACTGATTATGCTTGGTTACAGGACCAAGTGATCGTCACATGTTCCCCCAATTTGGTGATCAACCTGGCTACATGGGACCACCACAACCGTAAAATCTCTCTCTTTCGTGCATCTTTTCTCTTTCACGCAAATACATACACATACACAGTTGAACACAAGAAAAGCTCTCAACAAATAACCATGGGGTTTTTGGTTTTTGACAGGGGTGTGCCACCTCCTGGTGCTCGTTTTGATCCTTATGGCCCGCCTGGTGTTCCAGGTTTTGAGCCAGGCCGGTTCGGAAGGTAATAGTCTTTTACCGAACAAATAAACTCCACAATCAAAATCTGCTTTTTTTGACGATGGTTTACGCAACTTTGATAGGCAACCTCCAAGAAGGCCGCATCCTGATCTTGAGCATTTTCCCGGTGGTTCAGATTTTATATAGTCAAAAGTAAGAAAGAAGAAAATGTGGGCATGTATTATAATAATTTCATCTCTGTGTTTTAAAGTCTGATCTATTTGCTTTGCTTTTTTCTTTTTTTTGTCCCGAATTCCCCAGCTGTTTTATAACTTTAATATATATAAATAAAGTTTTTTTGTTGAGAAAATATAATGAAATATAGAGTGAAATCATTTCATATATTATTGATATATAGTTCCAATTACAATCACACTTACACATTTAAACATTATCATTAACAAGAATTGCTTCTTTTTTTATTCAAAATATATGATATGTACATGATATGTACTTGGGTGAGGATAAGTTACAAATGAGATTATCTACTCAAAATGTTGGACGACCCAAGTCAAGGAAAGAACAAGGGTTTCGTTTAATTTGGCCTAAAATCGCAGAAAGCAAAATGTGGTAATTTGTAGATTGTGGTTTTAAATTAATAGGTGTTCGTATCAACAAAATATAAAATGCTGTATAAAAAGTAGCTTACATTACAAGCAAAAACATGTTTGGGTTTGTGTGTAAAGGTTTTGATACGTTTGGGTTTGGCCGTCCCGCGTGTATGCATGTGAAGAGTGGAGCCTACGCACGTGACGGTAACATGTGCGATCCAACTAATCTAATCCTAATTTGTCGCAATTAAAGTAGCGTGTTTTGCGCGAAATCCTTAATCAAAAACCATGGATGGGACATATATTCTCGGTTTAGCTGTCTGATTAAATGTGCGGTCAAAATTATATTATTCCTTTTGTCAATTTCGAATATATTAAGTCACTTATGCAAAATTTGTTGGAACTAATTTTTTGTCAAAACTTGCTAGTTTGATAAAATTGTATTAGTGTGAAAAGAAATAAGTGAAGCTCATTTGAATGAAATGTTTTCATTGGCTGAGAAATATTTTCTTGCGTATAAAAAGAGAAGAAAAGACCACACGTGCGTCGATCGCATATTGAGCCTTGTTTGGGCTCGTGGACTTTTAGAGGTATCGATCGATACCCCTTGGTATCAATCGATACTCAACAAGCCGACTTAAAAATCGCAGCCGCTAGAATATTCTGAGGAATATTCCTTTTCTGTCTGGGAAAAACCCTAGGCTCTCTCCTTTATATACAGTCCGATTTTCACCATAAAAATCATCCTCTGATACACTAAAAACACATCTTAAAAGTTCTAGCAAGAGTTCTCTCAATTCCCTACTGCTTAGAGTAAGTTTCTATTCGAGAGTATCGTAGTTATAATGTTCGACAGATCTGATATCAAGTGTAGATGATACATATTACTTTGGTTGTATACTGGGACTCATGGATCTATTAAAACCCGTCGCACTACGGGAGATTCTTTGAGTTAAGGAAAGAGATTCATCTCGCCTACTTAGATTTTTTATTGCTTTATCGTTTTTATGAATCGTCTGTTCCTTACTGTTTATTTATATAATCGTGATTAAATCTTATCCTGTCTATTGTGCGAATTTTTGGTCCTACAATCTTAACTCAAAGAAGATCCGATTTTGTTATATTACTTCAATCGGATCTTTAATCACGAGTAAATAAACGTTTTCAAACAGTTTTTATAAACGATTCTTATACTGTTGATGATACTCAAACGTTATCAAAAAGCTTGTGAGCAACTTGAAACGTGTAGTAGAGGCAATCTCTCTCTCTCTATTTTTAAGAAGATGTTCATCTGCTAGTGATACTCAAACGTTATCAAAAAGCTGTTTAGCAACTTAAAACGTGTAGTAGAAGCAGTACTGCTTTAAACATCTTCTAAAACCGTCTTTAATTGCGATTAATAAACGGTGTAATCAACGAACGCACCTTGTGGTTCTTGATAGGTTCGATTGCGATCGAAGCCTTGTAAGTATCGATCGACACCTTATGGTATCGATCGATACTAGACAAAAGTTGTATCAGTCGACACTGAGGTGCATCGATCGATACTATGCAAACAGTCGGATGACACTAAGGTGCATCTATCGATACTTTGCATCGAGTTGTATCGATCGACACCGAGGTGTATCGATCGATACTATGCAAAAAGTTGTATCGATCGACACTGAGGTGTATCGATCGATACTATGCAAAAGTTTGTATCGATCGACACTGATGTGCATCGATCGATACTATGCATCGACCAAGTTGGGTCTACGTCAATCAATACTGTGTAAAATTAACATGTATCGATCAACACTGTGGTGCATCGATCGATCTTGTGAAAGATTCACTTGCATCGATCAACACCTAGGGTGTATTGATCGACATTGGTGTGCATTGATTGACACCAGTGATGCATCGATTGACACAGTATGTGCATCGAGCATCGATCAACACCAGTGATGCATCGATTGACACAATATGTGCATCGAGCATCGATCGACAACAGTGATGCATCGATCGATACCAAGGAGTATCGATCGACACCAGTTATGTATCGATCGACACCGAGCGTGCATCGATCGACACTGAGTGATTAAGCATCGATCGACACTAAGTGTGCATCGATCAACACTCTGCAAACTTACTTTGCATCGACCAGTTTGGGTCTGTATCGATCGACACTGGTAGAGCATCGATCGACACTGGTAGGGCATCGATCGACACCGTGTGTGCATCGATCGACACCTACAGTCGCATCGATTGAGACTATGCTAAAGCATCGATCGACACGTGTTGTGTATCGATCGATACTGTGTGCATCGATCGATACCAAGAAGTATCGATCGACACCAATGCTGTTTGGTTCGATATCAAGATTATAATTACGATTCTTAACTATATATCGGTACAAATGTAAAGCTTGCGTACAAGCGAATGAAACGTTTTAAAACGCTTCCCGGGTTAGGAACACCTAATATCAAACTCGTTTAGAACGGTTTGAAGAAAGGCTAATCAAACATGTTTCGAGAAACCGTTTGACGAACACTCTGAGGAGATTCGAACTTGAACGCATGTTTGCAGTTCAAAACTTTAGAACGCGCACATGCGGTTCTAGTTGTTTCGATAAGCGGATCTTAAATTAAAATTTAATTCCGTATCGATAAATATCATCAATAAAAGGGTGATGGTTTATTAGTCACAGATAATAATCGTCTCATTATTATATCCCGCGTCGTTTAGTGTTTATCAACGTGTCATAATGTTTCTCGTAGAACCGGCTAAAACAGATATCAAACGCGATCCACGAAACGAATCAGCGAACGCTCTCCGGAGGTTCAGATTAGAACGCTTGATAGCGATTCGAAAACGATTTCATAATCCGTTATAATCGGTTTTAAAACTGCGGTTTCAAAATCAAAAAGAAAGAGTTTCAGATACTCTTAATGTTTAATCATTTAATAATTAAATTGATACAACGTTGAAATCGTTAAACAGTCTTTAGTTTAAAGACGTGTTAAGTTGCAGTATGTTGAAAATAGCTCAATACTATGTTTCCAAAAATTTGCTATTTTGGAATAATTAATTGATGTTCAATTAAGTATTGGAGGCCGATTTAATCGAATACTAATACAATTCAATATTGTATTGGGCTAAGTGAGCAGGCCAGGCCTATTGCGATTTTTGATATGAGTTCAAGAATACTAATACAATTCAATATTGTATTAAGTTTATTAAATTCTAGAAATTGAATTTAATTTTACCCTTTAACTTGAGAGTTATGTATTGGTTATTATATTAATTTGGTTTGATTCTCTTGAACAAAATCAAATTTCAATATGACTAACAACACCGATGTGATCATTGTTAGATCCGGTGGTGTAAAAGACAATGGAATGGCTGAAGCCAATTTAGTCGAGATAGACATGTGTAATGTCATCCTCGGAGTCAATATGGTTGAGCATAACCCAAATGAGTGGTGGTATTATACCAATGTAATAGCTCATATATGCGTTGATATGGGAATGTTTCCCTCCTACCATAAATAATGACAAGAATTTAATCATAGTGCTGAAGTTGACTTCTCAAAGAAGCTCACTCTCACTAATGTAAAGCATGTGCTAGATATGCATAAAAATCTTATTTAGGGCACAATGCTAATTAGGCACGAATTCATCGTCAATGACAAGGCTGATTAGCGTGTATTGACAGAGAATGTTGTCTATATTAAGGACGGACTGGTCCAAATTAACGTTGAGACAGTCGGACTTAAAATTAATGTAACCAATGTTGTTGACATCAATGAGAAAGAATCATTTGCTTATGGTACAGAATCTCTTAGTATTTGATCTGAATGTTTCAGTCACATTATATTCGAATCTATGCGTAGATTGAATGAGATCCAGAGATACAAAATAAGCAAAGATAAGTGTGAGGTTTGCGTTCCAACCAAACTCACTAAAACACCATCGTCGAGCGAACCTCTTGGTTTGATTCATACAAAAAGTGGTGAGAAATATTTCGTGACTTTCATTGAGGATTGTACGAACTATAGTTATGTCTAATTGCTATGAAGCAAATACGAGACCTTAGAAAACTCTCAAGGAGTATAAACTCGAGGTTGAAAAACCAACTCGAAAGAACTATCAACATAGTTAGAAGTGATAGAGGACATGAGCATGGTAGTATCCATCAAACGATTGATCCCTACTCACCTGAATCAAATGGAGTTGCTGAGAGAAAGAACAGAACTCTCAAGGAAATGATGAATGCAATGTTGCAGGAATCTAGGTTAGTCCAGAAATGTGGGGGGAAGCATTGCTTACCACAAGTTATAACATGAACTATATACCACACAAAGTCACTGGAAATGTTTCATGTGAACTTTGGAAAAGTAATGTGTTTTTATACAAATACATGAAAGTGTGGGGGTGCCTAGCAACCACCTAAGAAGGTGACAATCGGACCAAAAACGGTGGATTGTATCTTCATTGCATATGCACACAATGTAGTGCTGATTGCTTTTTGGTGTATAAATTAGATATACTATACATCCAAGTAATCACGGTAACCAAGGAATGCGTCTTCCTTTGAACATGAGTTTCCGTGTAAAGGATAAGTTCTACTACCTCACGAATTGAGGCGAGCAATTGAGTTCTTGGGCTCTTACGCTTTTATGCGTATCGATCGATATCCCTCTGTATCGATTGATGCTTAACGGGCATTGGACCTTAGATCGAGCAATGCTGTTAATTCTGTAAAGAAGCAGAAGAGGCTAAAGTTAAAATTAGTCGTATGCTGATTGGAATCACAGCAATATGAGATCTTGTAATCCATCAAATGGATGTAAAATCTGCCTTTCTAAACGACAATTTAGAAGAGGAGATTTACATGAAACAACCCGAGGGTTATGTCACTCCTGAACAAGGAAAGAAAATAAGTAGACTTGCAAAATCCTTATACGAGCTTAAGTTAGCTCCTAAGCAATAGTTTGGAAAGTTTGACAACAAAGTGATGTCAAATAGCTTCAAAATCACTTAAGGTGATATACATCAAAAGTACTCCACATGGATACGTTTTGTTATGTTTATAAGATGACACGTTCATCATGGAAGTAAGAAGGACATAATCCAACACACTAAGAATGTGTTTAATGGGAAGTTTGATAGACATAAGATTAGTGGATAATCTTGTCTCAAGACTCTAGAATGGTTTGAGAACTACTCAAACAAGTTTGCAAAAAAACTCCAATTGTGGTAAAGTTGTATCACAAGTTGTGTATGCAAGAATTATCGGAATTCTAACGTACTTAATGAATCGTACTAGATCCGATCTAGCGTATTCAAGTCGCTACATGAGTAATCCATGTCATACTCTGTGGAAAACCATAACTAGAATGTTGAATTATCCATCGTTATATGTCGTCTCGTTTTACATCAAAGTCTGGGGGTTCAAGACATTATGTTCACCTTTTGGCCTAGTAAACCTAACAGATATTATAAGTGGATAATAGTTTTTTCTTGGTGGTGCAGCAGTATCCTGGAAATCTTCCAAACAAGCACTCTTGGCCTAATTAACCAAGGAGTCAAAGTTTATAGCTTTAGATAAAGCTGCAAAGGAAGCAGAATGGCTTCGAAACTTTGTGGAAGATATCCCGATGTGGGAAAACCAGTGCCAGCATTATGTGTACACTGTGAGAGTTAGTGAGCTATCTCTCAGGCACTGAGTAAGTTATAAAATGGCAAATCTCGAGAATGACATAAGACCATTTAGACAACTGATCTCAAAACGGCTAATAACTTAGCGGATCGGTTTCCCAAAAAGTTAGCCTCGAGATCAAGTTTGTTAAATCATCAAAAGGAATGGGTTTAAAGCCTATAGAAAAAGATGACGTTTGACAGATACCCCACCTATGTGACTGGAGATCCCAAGATCTAGGTTCAAAGGGAAACAAAATTAAACTGATTCGAATTTGAGCACTGTGAGACTATGTCTCTGCCCAGTTCCTAGGATGATAAAACAGTGCTACCTGTGGATAGTGAGGATAAGCGTTGGCTTTTAATGATTGCATAGCTGTGTAGATAGTGGAGTGTGACAGGACACTTCTGAAAACAAGATAATAAAAGATCACCTTGTGATGTGTGAAATGGGGCTGTTTCTAGGAGAATGAAGGATAAGGCTATATTCTCCAAATTCACTCACGAATACCAGGAATGTTCAAGGCCAAAATGAACCCAATAGAGAACAAAGTTCTACGAGAAAATGTCGCTGTGCGATATCTGTTGTATCAGTTTACATCAAAATCCGGGTGGTTCAAGACATCATGTTCACCTCCTGGCCGAGTAAACGCAACATATATTAAAATTGTTTGGTTCAAAGCTGAAAAACGCTACCATTCAGTGACAGTTACATTTTCGTATACTCTCGAAAGTCTGTCTACGTCTAGATGAGTATAGTCGAGTATGTCTAGTAAAAGTCTAATCCGTACAATTTTCAATTTCTTAGAGTCATTTCTATTCATGTGGGGGATTGTTGGAACTAATTTTTTGTCCAAGCTTGAGGGCTTGATAAAATTGTGTTAGTGTGAAAAGAAATGAGTGAAGCTCATTTAAATGAAATGTTTTCATTGGCTGAGAAATATTTTCTCGCGTATAAAGAGAGAAGAAAAGACCACACGTGCGTCGATCGCACATTGGGCCTTGTTTGGGCTCGTGGGCTTTTAGAGGTATCGATCGATACCCCTTGGTATCGATCAATACTCAACAGGCCGACTTAAAAATCGTAGCCGCTAGAATATTCTGAGGAATATTTCATTTCTGTCTAGGAAAAACCCTAGCCTCTCTCCTTTATATACAGTCCGATTTTCACCATAAAAATCATCCTCTGATACACTAAAAACATATCCTAAAAGTTCTAACAAGAGTTCTCTCAATTCTCTACTGCTTAGAGTAAGTTTCTATTCGAGAGTATCGTAGTTATAATGTTCGACAGATCTGATATCAAGTGTAGATGATACATATTATTTTGGTTGTATCCTGGGACTCATGGATCTATTAAAACCCGTCGCACTACGGGAGATTCTTTGAGTTAAGAAAAAAGATTCATCTCACCTCCTTAGATTTTTTATTACTTTATCGTTTTTATGAATCGTCTGTTCCTTATTATTTATTTATATAATCGTGATTAAATTTTATTATATCTATTGTGCGAATTTTTGGTCCTACAAAATTGTGCTATAAATTTTTCTTTTCAAACAAGTTCAATTGCAGATAGATTCGGGTTATTTCGAATTTCAAGATTTTTTTACCTTCTTACATTTTTTTTGGATATTGATATTCATCTTCTCGGGTCATAAATCATAATATTACGTTGCTTTAAGCATGGTAACTTTTTCTAAAACAAAATTGTTCAGTACTATTGACTGTATTGTATATTACTCAAAATGTTTCTAAAAATGCCAAATAATATGCTAACTTATTTTCATCGAATCTACCTATATATTTTTCATCATGTTAACTTTTTTTATTTATAAATGCCAACTTTATTTTTTTTCTGGTACTATATAGTATCTTAGTTTTATTTCTTTGAAAAAAAATTCGCATTTAAGTTAACTAATAACAAGCAACAATTAATATACTATATACTACTTAGTAGACAGGGTTATGTATGTTATTAGAAAGTAAGGATATTGCAGGTTCTTACCAATTTTTATTCATAAATTTTGGTAAAATAAAAGTTTAGAATCTACTTAAGAATTTTTAAGTTTTGGCTCCTCCAATGGTAGAATCTCACTTGGGGTTCTTAAAAAAAAATTTAATTAATTTTCTTAAGTTTAATTTACTTTGTAAATTAAATTATAAACATACTATATTTTATAAAACCAAAATTTTATTGCATTTTATGAAATTTAAAACGTACAAAATATTGCCGAAACTTCAGGAAGAAGAGGTTTAGAATTTTGGAATCTTAAAAAAAAAATTAATATGTAAAAATTTCAATTCATTATTATGTAAGAAAAAAGTTTAAAGTTAAAGTTATGAAAAAGTTTTTTTTTTTAAAAGGTTAAGAATTATTTTCTAAGTTAAAGTTAAGAAAATCTAGCAAAAAAAAAATTTGGCAAAAAAAAAAAATCTGGCGAATTAGGGGTTGACACATGGCGTGAACAGTGTAAGAACCTCTCTTAAGAACTGGTTCTAAAAATTCTTATTTAAGAACCGGTTCTTATACTGTTCATAATTATTTATTATTATTTTTATTTTATTAAGAACCTTTTAAACAACTACCGTTGGAGGTGCTCTAAGCAACTTATTGGATCAACCAAATGTTTTTGAAGTCAGAATTATAAATAAATAGTTGAATATACGAGGAAACAAAGGAAGGTACCATATGTGCTATTTGTATGGTTGGGAACCCTGTTCTAAAAATCGACCGTCTAACCACTAGACAGCTAGGGAACGCGGCGATTTGAGTTTGTGCTATAAATTGGATCAACCAAATGTTTTTCCGATTTTCAACGTTTTTAAACTAAATCAGGGACTTTTAGATTCTTGTTTTAGATTCTTGTTTTTTCAGAGAGAGATAGAGAGAGAGATGGTGAAGAATTGTGAGAAGGTAACTTCTACCTTCGAATGTTATTAAAGTTTATAGGATTTGAAAAGGAGAGACGAAGGATGAAGTTTCCTCGATGCTTCGTCCGATGTAGGGTCCATTGATTGCATCTAAACCGTCCATTTATTATATCATGTGGTAATATGAGATTGTATGAGATTTCTTCTCTTTTTTTATTCTCTCGTTATAAAATGCGCACGTCTCTAGCTCCAATAAAAAGAGTTTTTTTTGTGTGCTTTACTACTTCGTACTTATCGAGAAACAAAACAAATACGGTAAAACAACTATTGTTTTTGCGTTTTTATATCTGCAAATGAAAGATGTAAATACAAACAAAATGCTTTTTAAATTTTAGTTGGTGAATTTAGAAGTATTATAGTATGGTGAAAAGTCTTATAGTTGAAATTGGTAAGGTTGTATAGTCCGTTAATGTTATCATTACGAGCTTGTGCTATCTATAATATAAGATCCGACGTTTTTCAGTTTTACGAAATATCTAAACACGAATCGTCTGAAAATGCGAGAACTTTAGAGTAACAGACAAATGCAAGTATGCAATGATACTTGAGACGCAAGATTTCCAATACGATATTATGATTGAGTCAATCTCTTCGATTTTGTCCAGATTTCCAATAGCTTGATTAATTATGAGATTAGCCACTCAAATCATCTGTTTTTCTAATTCAGGTTTAGGTTCAGTTAATTATGTTTTGGTTCTAAATTTCTACTATGATTACCAACAGAAGTATATATCATTCAACTATCATTAGAGTCTAGACCAAAAATTTGTGGGTTTGAATTTGATTCGTGAATGTGTGATTTATATAGCGGAAGTTTTGTTCAGATTTGAGGTAGTGGAGTAAGCACTTGAGTGAGATGTGAGGTAGTGTTCTTACCAACAACACAAGAAGTTCCAGGTGTTGATGTCTGAGAGATCGCTCAACGAACCTCTTATATTGCTTAATTTATTTCGTATTTGGAATTATCGAATCGGATGGTGGATTAGTGGGAGTTGTGTCATCACCGACCTTGTGGCTTTTGCATTAGTATTATTGTTAATGGTGAACTATAATCAGCTAATTTGTCAGAAAAAACTATAATGAGATTTTTTGTTCTTTTTATTACTGGTTACGATGAACAATACTCTTGATCTATTTTTAACATTTTGAATTTGGATGGCAAGTATTGATCTCTGCGAACAAGCTAGGTTTACTAGAGCAGTTTTAGATTAAGCATTAAGCAGGCCTGTTCAGAATCAACGCGAAGATCTATTTTGTAGTGGTTTGTTCCCGCAAGCATCTGTTTGAAATCGTCATGAAGAACCTGGATAGATGGCCAAACTTTCTCACCTGATAGAGCATCAACAAGTTCCTTGGAATCAGGGAAACAAACCGTGTTATTCGATTTACGACTAAAAGTATATCATATTTTTTTTTTCTTCTCGAAAGCGTTTGATCAGGGCCTAGCGATATTTAGAAGATCGGAATAATGTTACAATAGAAGTAGGTTTACTAGAGCATGTTTTAGGCCTGAGACTTCATATCCGGGATCCGGCATCCGCTCCGGAAAATAGGATATCCGGTATGGGCGGAGGTAGAGGCGGATAATGATTTTACGAATCCGGTCGGAGGCGGAAGCGGATGGTAAAATAAGTCACTGCCGGAGCTCCGCACATCCGTTTTTTTTTTTTTTTTTTTTTTTTAAAAACGGTTCGTCTTCTTCCGCCAAGCCTTCTGGTCTGACCCGTCAAGGTCATCCCATGATAAGATCTGGTGTAGATCTTATCTGTCTTAAGAAAGAGGTAAGAAATTCAGAAGAAATGAGATGAGAAACAGAAAAAACGAGGAAGAAGAAGAAAAGAACCGAGAAGAGAAGAAACAAAAAAGTCGGGTCGGGTGCGGGTCGAGTTTTTTTTTTTTAAGCGGGGCGGGTGCGGGTCGAGGGTTTTACAATGCGGGTCGGTGCGGGTCGAAAGTTTTAGAACCGCGGGTTTGCGGGTTGAAAGTTTTAGAACCGCGGGTTTGCGGGTTAGAACCAAAAGTTTTAGAACCGCGGGTTTGTAGAGCATGAATCTAGATTTTTTTATTTTTTTTTCAGTGGAAAAAAAAAACCGGATTATCCGGATATCCGCGGATTATCCGGATATTCGCGGATATCCGGATTTTTAAGCGGATATCCGGATATTCGGATATCCAGGTTTTCGGAGGCAGATAGCATAGTTGCACATCCGGCCAGAGGCGGAGGCGGATGCGGATACCCTCATTTTGGCCGGATATCCGGCTCCGTCTCAGGGCTATGTTTTAGTTTAAGCATTAAGCAGGCCTGTTCACAACAATATGGCCCAATATCCTTCTCAGCATCCATAGGTCCATCTTTATCTCTCCTCCCGTAGACCACGGTGATATTTCATAAATGTTTTAGCAAAGTCTTAACTCATCATATATTGTATAGAAACTAAATAACTGGTAAAAACTTTTGTTTCCATGCTACACAGCGACCAATGAAAAGGCATCATCCAACATGTCCATGAGATGTAATATATTGATATGAATTCAAAATATTTCAAATACAAATAAAACCAAGAAAAAGGTTCTTTTATTAAAAGCATAAAATTTCGGTGATTGTTTTGGTAAAACATATGAGATAAAGACAGCTCTCTTCTTCTTCTTTTTAGTGAGGATAATCGTTATCCTTGACAACGGTGACAGGGCAAGGCGCGTGTTGAATCACAAAGCTGCTCACGCTTCCCATTATAATCCTGTTTCAATATTTTAAAAAATAATTAGTCATTTTCACTTGAAAATAACTTCATTTACACACTTATAACACAGCGCTTCCCATTATAATCCTGTTTCAATATTTTAAAAAATAATTAGTCATTTTCACTTGAAAATAACTTCATTTACACACTTATAACACATATCAAATATCTGATTACACGAGAGACGAACGCTGAGTAACGATTAACCGTATGATTAGAGTCATGTTGATGATCGTGAAAGCCGTGTTGATAGCTATGGGATCTGATAAGTTCCAGGTAAAGGGAGCATATGCGGCACACCTGGCCTTGGCTCAACCACTGTTAGGAACCTTATCGCCCCCCACAACCACCGTATTGGCTCTCACAACCCTCGTATTGACCGTCATCACGGTTAAACGATTCGCTCATTGTAAGCACGAATAAACAGAATCAATAGAGAGAATCGCAACCCATGAGAGAAAGAACGTAACCAGAGCTTATGAAAGATGTAGAGAAGTCTGAAAACTAGAGAGAGTTTAGAGATTCATAGAGAGAGAAAGCTAGAGAGAGGTTTTTAGGGAAAATATGAGATGATATTTCACAAGGGGTTACACACATATTTATAGTGGAAGTTTAGTGCGCTGACATAAACGCTTACCTCAGCGATGACATCATCGCTTACATCACACCTATCTACATTATTTATTGCGATTACATCATCGCTTACATCACACATATAATTGCGATTACATCATCGCTTACATCACACCTATTATACATTATTTAATGCGATTACATCATCGCTTACATCAGACATAATTATACATAATTAGATTATTAAGACGAGTCTTAATGATCTATCTCGAACTCGTTGATATGTTCATCGCAGCAGCCGTAATAGTCGTCTGGACACTTGAATTCGATTTCTGGTTCAGTGAAATCTTTTAGAGGCTCGTTTTTGTTTAAACCGAACCTTTTCCCGATCTCGTCAATATTCATCGAATCGTCTGGGGACTGTGCATCTTGGAAATGTTATGGCAGAACCGTCGTTGGTTCTGGATCTGGTGTCGTTTTCTGCTGGATTAGCTTCGGGGCTGGCTTGCTTTCGAAGTACTGTAGGTCTTCGTCTAGACTCATCTGATAGTCAATTGGATAGTAGCTCCAATTTAGGTTGAAGGGAATAGGGAACGTCTGTGTAGCACTATTGAGGCGAAACGCATGGTTCTGGAATTCCTCAAACCCTTTGTTCTCATAGACATTGAAGTCCGGTCGCATGCCTCGGTTGTAGTCGTCGTGGTGGATCAGCGTCGGCAACGCATGCATCTTGTTGCTTTTGATGTTGACTTGTATGGGGCGGTGGAAAAAGTATATCGTGTGAGGATTGAAGAAAGGGTTGAAGCACCCTTGTCCTTTTAGCCTTTTGTACGATATGTTTACCGTCTTTGCTGACCGTCTGTATTCGCCAAGCGAATTCCACCATTCTTTGAGTGCACCCGAAAATCGTGCCGTGAACTGTTGTATGACGAGGTGTGAGGATGAGGTGATAGCTTCAGAGTTCATCCATGCGTGGAATTCGTCTAAACGATCATTCCATTTTTCGAAGGGAATGTCGTCGAACGTAAACGTCACGACTTTTGAGGCGAACTGCTTTGTTGGCCTTTCTTGTTCTTGGATGGGTGTTCCATTCATCTCGTCGTCGTCAGAGAACACTTCGTCTATGTCTGGTTCCGTTTTTGATGGTTCTCCAATAGCGAACTGCTTCGGTAATGATTCATCCTCAGAGTCAGTTCTGTAAGATGAGCTTGAGTTTGAGAAGCTAATAATCACCGGTGTTGGATGAGGCGTGTTTGCCGGTGGTATTTGCGACTGAGCGGACTCCGGCTCCTTTGGTCTTTCGTCTTGTTCCGCTAGGTGATTTAGCAGACTAGACATCGTAAATTCCGCAGATTCGATTATGCCTATCTCCTTTCCTTTTTTGTTATCACGATCGGGAGACTCTTGACTAGAGTGTGAGGAGGCAGATCTGTGAGGCTTTGTTGGATTGACGCGGAATTCGGATTCCTTTTGTCTTCTCGCCCTTTCTCGTACGGGTCGTGGTCTGAACTCGCTTACAGGAGTTACAGCATACCGTGATGTGAACGCTTCATCAGACGATAAGAAACCCGGGACTGGGTGTTTTGTCTTCTGATATTGTTCTCCTAAGAGAAACCCTTGAGAGTACGTTCCTGGGTGTATGGACATCGTTGATGACATGCTCCCGAGATGTGGATGGTATGCTTTAGAGGAGCTCTGCTGGTTTTGGACCATGCTTTCGAGGCATCTTTGATAGTCTTTTAGTTGAAACCTGAGATTAGTCATCTCAGCTTCTTTGCCTTGAAATTGAGTGGTGTTGACCATCATATGTTGTGCCATAGACATCATCTCTTGATGGAGGGTGTTTAGCCGACTTTGAATTTCTGAGATCGAGTTTTGAAGAACGCTCAATCTCTTGGAATATCCATCCGCAAACTGATCGAATTTTTGGTTAATCGTAGTAAGCAGTCGGTTTTGTGCCATGACATTTTCCGTTTGCCAATTGAGCACATTTTCTCCTTGACTTAATTGATTCGGTACTGAAGGACTGATCTCTTTTGAAAGTACTTTTGGAGAGTGGGATATGTTGTCGGTGATGAAATCCTTTGGTGGAGGAAAGCTATCTTCTTCTATCACCATGATCTCTGGCACGGATGACTCTTTTTTATTAGAGTATTGGACTATGAATTCGTATCTTTCGTTGCCTTCTCCGAGAGGACTAACTGTAGGATCTCCGTCTAGATATCTTTTGTACAGGGGATCCTTCTTCTTTCTTCGCCTTTGGTGAATCTCGTCATCGGATTCATATAAATCTTCGATGCAAGCCGAGCAAGAGCAGACATCAAAATATTGATGGCCGTCTTCGTCCTTGAAAGGATATACGACTTGTCCGTATTGACCGAAGGAGACTGGCTTCGGATTCTGTTTTCGATATGGTCTTTGGAATTCGTGTTCTTCAATTTGGATTGCAAATTGTGTGAACAGTTGTTTCCGAAATGACGACGATCTTGGTTTGTCGAATTTGATTTCCGTTGTTCTATCACTTCGCGAATGGAAGCTTACGTCGGATGTTTGGACTGGTGCTTGAGTTGCTTGATGTAGCTTCTCGTAGCTTGTCACCCATGACTCTGGTATCTTTTTTATTAATTCCTCTCGAGAGATCTGTCGAGGTATTTGCGTAGTGCTTGGCGCTTGCGAAACCGATGAGACTTCTAGATAGAGCGCTTCGTCAGAGGAGGGTAGAACGAGATCAAGAGCATGGTCTTGAACACGATAGACAATTTGGTGATTTAGTGTTGCGATAACACTTTTCTCTTGCATAGGCAATCCGATTAGCTGTAGTTGGACTTTGAGCGTCTTGAGAAGATTCGGATTTTGCAAAGAGACATTAAAATTTGGAAACAGCGTTATGAATACTGTTCCGACGTTTAATGTTGTCTGAAACATAAACAAAGGTGTAACCATCGATTAGATTCTTACCCGAAACAAAAAATCTAAGTAGTTTGTTTTGTTTCTCAATTATGAGATAAAGACACAACAAAGTAAAAAAAAGCTAAACCCTAAAACCTAATCAGTTGTCGTTTTCCCATGATCTTATCCACTTTGAAGTACTTGTCATAGAAGCTTTTTTATAAAAAAAAATGAATTGTTCTTCCTCTAAAAAAAACTAATCTCCTAAACCAACAAAATAAATAAAGTTTGAGATGGGTTAAACGATACCGTCTGATGTAAGAGAGCGAGAACATATATCTCAGAAAAAGGCACCAATCCCTGCAATATATGGATAACAAATGAATAATTAAATAATGAAGTATATATTGTATAAAGTAGTAAATAAATAATTTCATGATTGTACCTGCAATTGCTTCGTGGACATTACGTGGTAGAAGACATGCAAAGGCAAATGGAAGGAGGCGCTGCATCACCACATGACAATCATGACTCTTCATCCCAGTAAACTTCCCTTCTCCATGATCAACGCAGTTCCGAAGGTTAGATGCGTATCCGTCCGGGAATCTAACACTTTCGGTAATCCAGTAAAAAAACTCGGCCTTTGAAGGTTCATCGAAACGAAAAGCCGGGACCGGAGGCTTCCCGTTCTCTGTCACATGTAGTGCTCTACGAGAACAAATGTCTGGCAAGTCCAATCTAGACTTCAGATTGTCCTTCGTCTTCCCTTTGACATTGAGAACGGTTTTCATAATGTTGTCGAAAAAATTCTTCTCAATGTGCATGACATCCAGATTATGCCTCAAAAGATGGTTCTTCCAATAAGGCAAATCCCAGAAAATGCTCCTCTTGTGCCAATTATGAACGTTGCCACAACCATCAACAGGATGATGTCCGTTACCACCACAATCAACGGTCCTCTCTGCACCAAAATCTCTAAACTGAGTCAACAAATACTCACCATCTAACTCAGGAGGAGGACCGTCAAATACTTTCCGGTTCTTCCTAAACAATGTGGTGCTCCGACGATAAGGATGATCGCTAGGTAGGTATCGCCTATGACAATCAAACCAAGACGTTTTCCGTCCGTGCTTCAATTGGAACGCATCAGTGTTATCTTGACAGTACGGGCACGATAACCTTCCGTGCGTTGTCCATCCTGATAACATGCCATATGCTGGAAAATCGCTAATAGTCCACAAAAGTACCGACCGCATGATGAAATTTTGGTGACAAGAAACATCAAACGCTTCAATACCTTGGTCCCATAACATTCGCAGCTCATAAATCAATGGTTGCAAAAACACATCAAGTGATCTCTTCGGATGCTCTGGTCCAGGAACGAGAATGCTAAGGAACAAGAACTCCCTTCGCATGCACAAAGATGGCGGCAAATTGTAAGGTGTTACAATTACTGGCCACAAAGAATATTTTCTGCCGTGCTTCCCAAAAGGGCTGAAACCATCGGTACATAATCCAAGGTATACGTTCCTTGCCTCAAACGCAAAGCTGGGATAAATGGATTGAAAATGTTTCCATGCTCCTGCATCTGACGGATGGGCGATTTGTCCATCTGTTGTATGCTCTGCATGCCATCTCATTGCTCCTGCTGTGCGCTCTGACTGATATAACATCTTCAATCTCTCTATTAACGGTAAATACCACATCCGTTTATATGGCACTGGCACTCTTCCACCTGTTTCCTTATACCGAGGTTTGCAACAAAAACGACATGTCGTACGATCTGCGTCCTCTCTCCAGTAGAGCATACAGTTGTCTATGCATACATCTATCATCTGATACGACAGTCCTAGACCTTGAACAAGTTTCTGTATCTCATAGTATGATGCCGGTGCAAGATTATCTTCTGGCAAAATTTCTTTCACAAAATCAGCGATTGCATCCACGCACTCCTCACTCAAATTGAAATCCGTCTTTATACCCATCATCCTTGTTGCAGTTGATAAAGGGGAATGTTCACCTCTACACCCATCATATAACGGATGTTTAGCAGCGTCTAACATATCAAAGAATCTCCGAGCTTCTAAATTAGGTTCTTCTCCCCTATCTCCATACTCAGCAACCGATGGTATATTTTCACGAAATGCATCGTTCACCATCTGAACATGACCTACAGTACTTTGTTCTTCCATTGCGGGTTCTTCTAAGCTAGTGTTATCCCCAATATAATGTTCACTAGTACTAGCATAATTATCCACCATTGTATCATTTTCTCCATGATAATACCAAATCTTGTAACCCGACATAAACCCATGACAATACAAATGTGACCATACTTCATCTATCACGATAAATCTACGATTCCCACAATTGGTACAAGGGCAATAGATTTTACCGGTTTTTTTTGCTTTCTTCTGCATACCCGCAAATGCCATGAATTCCTGTAGACCTTTTTTGAATTCCTCCGTAACTAGGTCCGTGTCCGGAATTTGATGAAGCTTGTCCATCCATGATCGAAAATAATTATAAGGATTTGAAGAAGACATTTTCGTAAGGAATTAGATAACAGAGATTTTTTTTTGTTGTGATTATAAATGAAGGGTGAAAACGTTTTTATAAGGAAAATTTTGTCCATTTTCCGACGGATTTCCGACGGATATAAAGTAGATATTATCGATGTCGGCAACCATGTCGGCATCTGTCGGCATCTGTCGGATATCCGTCGGAAATCCGTCGGAAATTCGTCGGCAATCCGTCAGAAATCCGTCGGAAATTTCCGACGGATGAACGTCGTCGGAAATCCATCGGCAGTATGTCGGCAACATCAGAATGCGTCAAAAAGTCGTCGGAAATCTGTCGAAAAGTGTCCGACGGATTATTGTCGTCGGAAATCCGTCGGAATTTCCGACGGATTTCCGACGGAATTCCGACGGATTTCCGACGGAATTCCGACGGATTTCCGACGGATTTCCGACGGAATTCCGACGGATTTCCGACGGAATTCCGACGGATTTCCGACGGATGAGAAGTTAGTCGGAAATCCGTCGGAAAGTCGTCGGAAATTTCCGACGGAATTATTGCCGTCGGAATTTCCGTCGGATTTCCACCTGTTTTCTTGTAGTGTTAGTAGGATTGACGTATCAACGTCCTAGTTGTTTAGGGAAATAATTAACTACGAGTACAGGTTCAATTTGTAGGTGACAAGAAGAAAACTATAGAACAATTATAAATGGATGATACTGTTTGAAACCAGACAGCACACACACAAAAGCTTATCAACTAATCTAAATTAACGAATAAATAAATTAGTTTATCAACTAATCATGTAGAAGAAGCATCAAAGATATGATGATTAGAAAAAGGAGAAGTATAGAGAAAAGATAAGAAAAAGAAGACGTTAACCAATATAGGGCTAATCATTCTATGAAGGGCTGTGTGAGTTGTAGAGAGAAAGTTCCAAATTATAAAATTGGATCTCGTTATTTTTTTCGAAACAAGTTTTTTTAAAGGAATAAACTACTTTCCCAAGTTGTCATTATTTTTCCATTAGGTTTTTGGAGTGGGATTGAGAAGAATACATATTTTAAACGTCGTTGGACGTATAGCTAATTTGGAATATAAACTTTATACTACTTTATAATTGGCTACTGTGTATAAAGAAATATCGATCAAGTCATCTCAACAAAAATAGCGATGGGCCGTCAATACCAGACGGAGTAGGTCGTTATAGGATTCAGTGTACGGCTCCACTGGATACGTATAGTTTATTGATTATAAACGACAGAGATTATCGATTTTTAATCATCACTATAACTTGTTAAAAATGTATTTAAAAAAAATAAAAAAAAGAAGCAATAACCATTTTATGTGTGGTTGGTTTACGATAAAACCATTTTAAGTTTCTTGGATTAATTTAGATTGGTTTGGTTTGGTTTTCTATGTCCACATTTCGATAAGTCGTTATTATTAGTTTACTACGTATCGACCTAAAGGCACACTAAATAAAAATGAGTACATTTTCAAAAGTACAACAAAACATACAAACAAACAAACAAAACATAAAATGGTGATCATACGATGTAATTTTTAAGTATACTTTGATGTATTACGCACAGAGGCTATCTCGACGTCATCACCACCGTCAGCAACCGCCAGACTTGGCTGGACACTTTTGTAAGTGTATCTCTTAGCTACAATCACAAAGAAGCATAAATTTGCAGCGGTCAAAGCGGCTAGCGTCCAGTAAAAGCGGTTCAAGCGACTGCTATTAAGGTCTTTTCCTAACCAGCTCTTCCCTGAGATCTGCTCGGCTAAACGATCAGTAACCGTCATCAAAAGATTGTTGACAAAGCTAGCTGCTCCAATCACACTGAGGTAAAACGCTATGCCTAAGCTTCTCATGGAATCAGGGACTTGGTCGTAGAAATACTCTTGAAAACCCACAAGGGTAAAAGCGTCCGCTATGCCTATAACTATGAATTGAGGAGCTAACCATATAGCACTCATGGTCATGTGATGTTGCTTTGTGTAATCCAATCTTTTTTTCTCAACTAGAGCAGCAATGATCATGTTTGATGAAGAATGTTGTGCTTTGAGTGGCGCATATGCCAAAGGCTAATGTAAAGAACCAGATTGGAATCATGTTGATGAGTAGCTTCACTTCTTCCACTTTTGTTACCGTTGCAAGTCTCCATGGACTCTCCTTCTCGGCCATAGCGTTCTCGCTTCCTCGGTCTTCGATAACCGCTGCTTTGTGTTGGACAGAAGCCGGCCTTTAGTATACTCTTCTCTAGACAACTCATGAAGAAGAGAATTGGGACAAGGAAGATGTCTTTTGGCAATGGCGGCGACAAAAACTTGCAACATCGGGGTCAACGGGCTACCAGAAGGTGCTCTATAACGATAGCACGGTTTACCGATAAGGAAGATCAAAAGTGATGTAGCCATGACTATTGTGAGTATGATACCAGCCACACCCCAACCAATCCGATCTTCGATATAGACGATTACAGTCACCGCGGTTAAAACACCGGTGCATAGACCGGCGCTCCACCAATTAAAGTAAGACATTTTCATCTTTCGTTCGTCCGGATGGCCATCCTCAAATTGATCAGCTCCAAAGCTCTCAAGGGATGGCTTATGACCTCCAGTGCCTATGGAGATCAAGTAGATTGCAATGAAGAAGGCTATTTCGTGGGCTTTTCTTGGCTCAACACACATATCTTCATGACAAGCTTTCAACCCCGGTGTAAACCAAGACAGTGTTAAAAGGATCAAACCCTGTAAAATTTAACAAAGATAAGATCCAAGAGAAACAAACCATCATGCTTTGACTGATCTAAAAAAATTACGTTGTGTATAAAAGTATGAAGTTATCAGAACCGGTTTTGAGAGTGTGTAAAAATGTGCAACTGCACCAAGACCCACAACAAAATAACAAAACGAATCATATATATTTAGAACGTGACCGTCTCAAAATATTTCAAAACTTTGTGCAAATATTTTATTAAAAATATTTTTGAAGATTTGTTTTAAAAATAAGGAGCCCAATAATATTAAAAGCGGAGTCCTCTTCGAATGTATCAGGCACATGCTAAAGGACATATGGTCTTTATTTAAAATATCAAACAACGCTCCTAACATTTTGGAGTACTATTGAGTCGGTTTAGATATGCAAGAGGTGCTAACAAAATAACTTTAAAAAATGTATATAAATAAGGTTTTTATTAAAAAATATTAAACATATGGTACATAAAAAATATTAAACCATAAGGTAGATGATGGTTGCAAGTAGAACGGTTGCATAACGACCGAGATAGGCATCGGCGACGAAGCCTCCAAGAAGAGGCATCAAAGTAGTAACACCAGAGCATGTAGTTTGCATTTCTTACAGCCATCTTTAGGTCTTGGTGAAGAATGGTCGTTAAGTAGACCACTGAGCACGTAGCGATCCCAAAGTAACTTAGCCTCTCACTGAATTCGTTTGCTGTACACATATATCAAACCATAAGATTATAGTGTAAAGATAGTTCCACAAATATATAATATCAAGAATCTCTTTACAAAGTTTGATATACATTTAGACCCAAAAAAAAGTTTGATATACATACCAATGATGAAGAGTGCAGCTCTCCAAGCTCCGGTTCTAGCCGGAAGCGGAATCTCTCCTCTACTATCGAGAGAAGAATCAAGAACCCATTCTTGTTGATTATCGTATGAATCTTGAAGCTCTGTATCAATGTTGTTGTGCTCCATAATTTTGTGTTAATGATTGAGAGAGAGTATTGTTGATGAGTGATGTGTTTGTGGAGAAGCAAGATTGGTCCTCTTTATAATGGATAACATTCGCTATGTTGACTCTTCTTGTTTAGTGCTTCAAGATTCTTTCAATGGAATTTACCACAAAAAAGACACGTTAGCTAGGTTAATGACAAATAGAAGACACGTAAAGAGCTTAACTAATATTCCGATTCATAAAAAGCTAAAATTTAATTTTACCCGACTTTCCATTTTACGACTATAGCTTTAGCTCTTAGTATAAAGTTTATACAATAATACAGGAAAGAAAATGATAGTGAAGCTTTGATTACGCTCAGATAAGTACAAATCTCGGTGTAATCTTTTTTCAATCGGTCACTTTCAGATTATAACTTGTGTGGGTTTTGTGGATCTTTTATGTATTTGGGTTTTGACGCTTGGGCCAAATTGTAATGTTTGCCCATTTTGGGCTTTAAACACATAGACGACAAAAAAATAAAAAAAATTCCGAGTCCCACATCGGTTACCAAAACATATTTTGTTCACTATATATATAAACACATTATCACATTGGAATAACAGCGGTTGGTGGGAACCTGGCCATGATGAGCTCTTTGATACTCGTCTCCACACTCTCACGTTTTTTCGCAGTCTCATCGCTTTTCGGGGCCGCGGCTTCAAATTCCATCTCCACTTTCGCATTTTTCCCTTGTCTCCACTTTCTCTTGTAAGTATAAATCAAAAGAGAGGATAAATGTTGAAGATGAAGAACGTTTTCATTTTTATTCAGCTTACATTGAGCATCTCTTTATATGGTTTAAGCTTTAGGTTAGTGTCTTTACTGAGAAACAGCTAAGCGGCATCTTTATAAATGATTTCGGTTTCCGATTGAATCAAACCGGTTCAGTTTATTTATTTATCCTTTGATATTTTTTCATCGTGCAAATTTTGTACCGAACCATTTTAAACTGATCCATACGAACACAAGTTTTATATTTTGAATTATTAACTTACTAGATAAGGTCCCGCGTAATACGCGGATAAAGAATAAAATATTTAGATTATTAAAATTGATAATATACTTAATTATGACTCGTATAGTTAGATTCTAAATTAAAATCTCGTTTTAGTTATCCATAAATTACGTTTAGTTAAGCTTGTATCATTGTTATTTAGTAATCTAAACTTAGTATAAGTTTAATTATATTACTTTCTTATCTCTATAATATTATTTAAGAAGAAATTTTTGAAAATAAACTGTGTTTTGTAAGTTATTACATGAAATATCATTACAAATAAGAAAAGATAATTGAAATAGGAAAAAATATAATTGTGTTTTAAAATTATTGATTAAAATATGAAAAGTATTGATTTCTCATTAAAGATATTATTTACTATTTAGTTTCTTAATTATTATGATATTATTAAATAATAATCAATACATACATATTAAAAAAAAATCGAGATCTTGCAATATTTTTCACTATGCTTATTATATTTTATTTGAATATATATGAAAGCAAAAGTTTGAAAAAATATTTTACTAATTTTATAAAGAGTTATACACGAGAAAATTGATTTTTTTAAGAGTTTGTGAACTGACCACAAAAACCATAGTCATTAAAAGGTGCATATTAGAGTTATGTTTTCAAGATTATAAGTTTTTACGGGTTAGCCTGAATAATATTTTAATTCATTGCAAAACGGGTTAAGTAGATATGTTAGTCCAGTTGACAGTTCTATATATAATCATTAATTAGATATATTATTATAAAATTCAGATAAATTTATTTTTTCTTAAATTTCAAAAAAAAAAAATTTAAAAATTAAGGTAAAAAATCCTCTGCTTCCCATGACAATAGAATCAAGTTTGAGATCTTTAACAGTATAATTTCGTCACTACATGCACCTAATTCCATTTATTTTATTTTAACCAAACCCACCAATTAACAGGACTATAAAACGAAATAAATGTAATTTGATCCGGATCAAGAAATATCTATCACAAAACAAAAAAAAACCTCTTTCTGCCTCGAACCAGTGTCGAGCATGTCAAGACATGGGATGTCAATTTTGACACCGTATTTCTCCATAATCTCCGGTTCCCTAAACTCGACTAACGGTATGAGAGCTGCAGCACCAAATTAAAACCGGATTAAACCGAAATTTCAATCGAAAACCGGGGACTAATTAAAGGGAAGAAGACTTACGAGAACCGGATTTGAGCCAGAGGGAGTTACGAGATTCAGCGTCAGAGGATGGTAGTGTGTGGATGATGTAAAGTGTGTCTCCTTTATCTGCTAAGTTCTCGATCGCCCATTTCAGTGCGTTCTTGCTGCTCTCCGAGAAATCCATCGCTATTCCGATCTTCCTGTCTTTTGGCATCTTTCTTGATCAAGCTTGAGATGAGTTTTTTCTTCTTTTAGATTCTTGTTTTTTTCAGAGAGAGATAGAGAGAGAGATGGTGAAGAATTGTGAGAAGGTAACTTCTACCTTCGAATGTTATTAAAGTTTATAGGATTTGAAAAGGAGAGACGAAGGATGAAGTTTCCTCGATGTCTCGTCCGATGTAGGGTCCATTGATTGCATCTAAACCGTCCATTTATTATATCATGTGTTAATATGAGATTGTATGAGATTTCTTCTTCTTTTATTTATCTCGTTATAAAATGCGCACGTCTCTAGCACCAATAAAAAGAGTTTTTTTTTTTTGTGCGAAATCCTTACTTTACTACTTCGTACTTATCGAGAAACAAAACAAAGACGATAAAACCACTATTGTTTTTGCGTTTTTATATCTGCAAATGAAAGATGTAAATACAAACAAAAATGCTTTTTATATTTTAGTTGGTGAATTTAGAAGTATTAGACCATCTCCAATAGTAACAATTCTTACTAATTTTTTAATAATAAATTTTGATTATTTAAAAATTTAGAACTCCATAAATTTTTTACTTCCAATGGTGAACTTCATTAGGGATTTTTAAAAAAAAATTTAATTTTTTTATAATTAATTTTCTTAAGTTTAATTTATTTTATAAAAAATTATAAACATACTATATTTTATAAAACCAAAATTATATTGCATTTCATGAATTTTAAAACATACAAAATATAACCAAAGCTTCAGGAATAAGAAGTTTAGAATTTTAGAATCTTAAAAAAAATTAATATGTAAAGATTCCAATTCATTAATATGTAAAAAAAAGTTTAGAATTTTAAAGTTGAAGTTAAAAATTTTTTTTTTTTTTAAAGTTAAGATTTTTTTTTTAAATTAAAGTTAAGAAAAAGTAAAACAAAAAAAGTACAAAAATATATGGCAAAAAAAAACCCGCGAATTAGCTATTGACACGTGGCTAAAAATCTCTCTCTAAGAACCGATTCTAAAAGTTCTTATTTAAAAACCGATTCTTAATACTATTACAATTATTATTATTTTTTTAAGAACTCTACCTAAGAACCCCTAAAAATCCTCCAAGCTGCTCTTAGTATGGTGAAAAGTCTTATAGTGGTAACAGGTAAGGTTGTATAGTCCGTTAATGTTATCATTACGAGCTTGTGCTATCTATAATATAAGATCCGACGTTTTTCAGTTTTACGAAATATCTAAACACGAATCGTCTGAAAATGCGAGAAACTTTAGAGGTACAGACAAATGCAAGCATGCAATGATACTTGAGACACAAGATTTCCAATACGATATTATACTACAAATTCTTTAAGTATGTACACTTACAAGTTTAACTTAATCAGAATTATACAAATCCACTTTTAACAAAAAAAGAAAAGAATTATACAAATCCAAGACACATCACGCTTTAACTTGCAACTGTAATATCTAGTCTCTCACGATTCCACAAGATTAGCTTAATCTTGTTTAATTACACTTGGAATTGCACAAGCACACACGGTCTCACGATTTCTATACTAGAATACACAAAGCCCATTTGCTTAAACTTTTGCACAAAATGCATGAGTCTACGTGTAATTATCGAATTCTATTTATATATATAGATTCTATGTCACAACCCTAGTAACTACCCAAAATATAGATAACTAACATCTCTGATTTATACTTTTGTTATGCTGATGGAATAGAGTCAATCTCTTCGATTTTGTCCAGTTCAGCATCTCCTGCTCCACACCATCATTCATCACCAGTTGATTCATGATTCCTGTTTGCAGCTCATGTAGCTCCCAGTTACATGAGCACATAGCTCCAACACCTTCAATGTGAACTAATCATATAGATAGCCACTTTAGTAGATATGATAAAGTTTTCTTTATATTTGCATCTCTAGATTTTCAAATTGAGTTAATTTAATGGATTCTTATCCCAATACATGATACAAACACCGTGGTGAGGATCAAAGCAACTACGCTTTAAGAAGAATATCTTCTTCTTTTTTCATTTGTCACAAGCATTGATTAGCTTAATTAATGATGAGATAAGCCACTCAAATCATCTGTTTTTCTAATTCAGGTTTAGATTCAGTTAATTATGTTTTGGTTCTAAATTTCTACTATGATTACCAACAGAAGTATATATCATTCAACTATCACTATAGAGTCTAGACCAAAAATGATTAAAACCGAATATGAAAATTTGGAAATTCAAGTTCAAAAGTGAGATGATTTTTGGGAATATCTGGACTGCTTGGGGATGATATCATATATAGTAAAAGCGAAGTAAATTTTCGGAATGAAACTCTATCATTCACCATAAACCATAAAAACTCGGTTAATTCTTTTTATATCATATATAGTAAAAGCGAAGTAAATTTTCGTAATGGAGCTCTCTCATTCACCCTAAACCGTAAAACTCGGTTAGTTCTTTTTATATCGGTTTGATTTAAGTTTTTTGTTGTACCGATTATCGATTTTGGGCTTTAGTTTTAAAATTTTCGGGCCCGTTTTCGAAAAACCCTACATAATATCGGGTTTGATATTCTGTGGCCGCTTTTGTGTTTTTTTTTGTTGCGATTTCGTTTCATAGAAACCCTAAATTTTTGACTTGATATATATCTCACGTTTATAATTTTTTAGAAACTCATTCATTGTCATCGTCTCTTTGATCCGTCTAAATTTCTTTGTTAGTTAAATGTGAAACACATGTGACGAATATCATAGTCTTTGTGCCGTCTAAATTTCTTTTTGCTCTCCTTTTGAATTGATATATATTTCTTTTGCTCTGTTTTGGTTTAAATTTCTTTTTGCTCTCCTTTTGACTTGCTATATATTTCTTTTGCTCTGTTTTGGTTTGATTTTTTGGAATCGTCTTTGTTAGTTTTTTTTTTTGCTTCAATCGAAATTGATCGATGGATTTTTTATTGTTTTTTTTTTATTGAAGGGTGCATGGTGGATAATCATAATATTGTAGATTGATCTACCTATCAAGGTTTGTTTTCTTTATTTTTCTGTTTTTCTGATTTGTTTATCCGATCGGAGATAAGTTTTTATGACTTTCTGGTTTGTTTTAACAACCGAACACATATATGTTCTTCTTGTGCTTTGTTATCGAAACCGCCGTTTTTTTCAGTGTGTTCGCCATAGTCTCTTTCTTTCGTTTACTGACTAATTATTATTCTCTTTTTGTAATTTTTAGATGTTCGTCTTCTGGTGGTTTGTGTTTGTATTTTATGATGGCTGCGAGAGGTTGCGCATCTTTTACTGGTTGCGGTTTATCTTTATTCGTTTTCTTACCTTTAATTGATGCATCATTGTATTATGTATCCCTTTCCAAGAATCCAGGTCTTGACACTACAAGAAATATGAACATTGTTAGCGCGGAAAAAATGTTATACTAGGGTTTTAATAGCGAATTAACAAACGCTAGGAAATCGTGAGTTATGGTAGGTACCACCCATAAGATAGCACTATTTCACTATGTTATGATAGGTTCTTATACCATAGCAATACTTAAATACTTTATTCTGTTTTGTCACAGCACTTCGTTATTTTGTAAAAATTATTTAATAACTCGTGTTTCTTGCTATAATAGATGCTTCTACAATAGCATAACAGTTTGCTCTAATTTATTTTGTTATAGCTATTTATTATGTCATAATAAACTATTTCATATCTAAATTAAATTATTTAAAAATTCATTTTGCTTGCTATGATAGATGGTTATACAATAGCCAATTAGTTAAAACATATTTCTTTCCATAAATCATCAAAAAGATACATAATTGTAATTTTACAAAGTAGCTCATCATTCAATGTTATTTGTTAAAATAAGTTATCAAACAACATCATAAGTACTGCAAAAGGGAGTATATAATCAAAAGCACAAACCAGAGCTCAAAAACACTTCTTCTTTCTACCATCAGCTTCAGTCGTATTCGAATATGGTTTCTTATCTTCTGAGTGACCATTCTTCTTCTATGCAAAAACAATTGAGAAAATCAATAAACTCTCAGGAGCAGAGAGAAAAAAGGTGGATGTGAAGGTTGGGATTTAACCTTCTTTTCTCTCTGGCATATACTTGGCTAGTCTATATTTCTGCAACAGGATAGTTTTCAAAATTAAAGAAAAATCAGCTAACTACGAAAGCAAACTCTTGTTAGAGACACAAGATCCTATCTAATCACAAATGTATGAATCAGAACATATAGTGACTTACTTTCAGGGTCTTCAAGCTTGTTCACAGCCTCAATCCTACAATTATGAAGGACATGAGACCAATTAGCCTCTGCTCCGTTCAATATAAGATTATATCCAAGATCTTATGTGACCGGTTCAAGAAAATTCTCTCGGAGATCATCTCTGATACTTAAGGCACATTCGTATCTGGCCGTTTAATAACATATAACATCATTATGGCCATGAGATGGTACATGGATTAAGAACTCACGCTGCAGTGGCTGAGAACTTTATGGTTGTAAAGACGGACATGTCAAAGGCGTACGATAGAGTGGAATGATGCTTTCTTGAAACCTTAATGGAGATAATGGGCTTCGATCGAGTATGGATTCGATGGATTATGGCATGTGTAAACTCAGTAACTTACTTGGTGTTGCTCAATGGTCAATCTCATGGATACATCAAACCAGAACGCGTCATACGTCAAGGAGATCCTCTCTCCTTTTCTGTTTATTATATGTGCAGAAGCTCTGGTTCATTCGCTCAACCATTTTGAGGCTTCCAAAAAACTACATGGGATTCGCCTTGCAACTGGTGGACCATCGGTTCATCATCTCCTCTTTGCCGACGATAGTTTACTAATGTGCAATGCTTCGGTGGAAGAAGGTGATGAACTGATACAATGCCTTAAACTTTACGGTGAAGCTTCGGGGCAAGAGATTAACCAAGCAAAATCGTCCATTATTTTTGGAACAAAAATCCAAGATCATGTGAAAAGAGCGGTAAAAGGAGTTTCTCGCTTTCTATATCACTTTTTCTTGTTTGTCAATCAGACTATTTTAACGCTCTAATCGTTCGTCGTTATCTAAAAGTCTTTGTAAAATATAACATTTGGGGTGTTATTCGTTTATGTATTTTAATTAATTTGAAAATATATATAGAATTTATAAATCTACGTAAAAACTACTGATTTTCAAATCTAGCATGTGGATTTTAATTAATGTTTGTAAATCTGTAGGTTTTCCTTCGAATTTGAGTCTTTGTATTTTTAACATGAAAATCTTTCCAAATCCACTAAAATCTATTGTAAATTCAAATCCATAAGTAAATCTGTAGGATTGAATAACACGTGATTTGAATTAGTATTAATAAATCATATAACCAATAGCAGTGGATTTGAACTTAGATTTTAAAATCATAGAACCAATAACACTGGATTTGAACATAAAATTTAAAATTATAGAACCAATAACACTGGATTTGGATTTTCAAATCCATTCAAATCCATGAACCAATGACCCCCACTTAATAAATATTTGCAAATCCGTAAGTTTTTCTACATATTTGAATCTTTGTATTTTTAACATATAAATCCTTCCAACTCCATTAAAATTCATTGTGAAATTAAATTCTTGTTTAAATCTTTAGTATTGAATAACACTTGATTTCAATTAGTATTTAAAATTCATAGAACGAATAACATATGATTTTGACAAAGATTTAAAAATCAATGATCCAATAACCCCACCTAAGATTCATCCAGAATAAAAAAACATAAATATAACCACAATACAAATTAATATTTATAGTAAATATACTATTAAATTTTAATTTAGAGATAAATAAACAAACCATTTAATAGTTTTAAAGTGATTATTAACAATTAAATTAATATCAAAATTTGAAAAATAATCTATATATATTTTTCATGGTAATTTTAAAGCATATAATATTTTTACGGTGACCCCATAAAATGTTTTATGCATCCATTCCATAGTTTTACGAATTCCCTACCATTGCATTATTATGCTAAAAGTTAACATGTTTATGGGAAAGTTGATTTATTAAACTTGCGAAAAACTATAAGTTAAACCATTATCAAAGAAAATATACCAGTTTAGCTTCTTCTTATTTTTTGGACAACGGATACCAGTTTAGCTTACAAAACCAAAAATAAATAAAATCTAGGTACAAGAATGCTCATCAGCTTCAGGACAAGCTTGCGATTTTGTCTATGTATAAAGGTTATCATCAAGCTAATGTCTCGGTTTTGAGTTACCACTACATTTCACTTTGGTGAAAAATATGAAAGACTAAATGTATCGAGTTGAGACTAAATATGAAAAGGGTAAATTTGCGTCCCTCGGAAGATTACGGTTTTGTCAACCAAATCAGTTCAAATCGTATACGGCTCTTGCTTACGTGATAATAGTGAAGGCAGATATTGATTTAACACTCAAAATTATAAGCATACTAACGTTCAGACTAAAACTTAACTAGAACATAAGAAAAGCCGAAGTAATAAAAAGTTAAAAACACCAAAGAGCATCTTCTTCTAGCATAAGGCTTCCTCGTCGTCAACGAAGGTAGTCTTCTTACCGCAGAAATGGATCGATTTGGTCTTTAAAGCATCTTCTTCTTCTTGTCGAAGGTAGTCTTCGTACCTGGAATATAAAAAACCCTTGTGACCTCTCCATGTATACCAAAAACTTCACCCAATGTGCTTTTGATAACAAACTCAAGAGGCAAATAGTTAAATCCATTACCAAAGCTTCTCTGCAAGGTTGTACCTAATTAACAAAAATAATAGCGTTAATCTTCTGTAATGACATCAAAACTCTAGCAATAAGTTACAACCAGTGTTGCAGAAACAAATCTCCATAACATGGAAAATCAATTTACTTTGGACGTAGAGGGTATGGAGCTATCTTAGCCACGTCAACAAAAATCTTATGACCGTTCTTCTCTTCACCATTCTTCATTTGCAGCGCCTACAGTATAAAAGATATAATCAACAACCGTACTTTCAAATAACTACTTGTATATTTTTCATCATAAGCATACGCTACTTTTCAAATGACTACTTTAATACTTTTTTCATCATTACTATAAACTACTCTCACCTTCTTTGCTATGTTAGCAGTAGCAAACTCAACAAAGCCACAGCCCACATGCTTACCCTTGTGGTTTACAATAAGTCGAACACTGGTAACTTTTCCAATAATTTCGAATAAATTTTTGCTGTAAAAATGGAGGGTAAAATATGAGTCATGAAAAACTTGATCCGAGACCGAAAGAGGAAATTAAAGGTGCTACTTACACATGTATTATTTCAGTTTGGGGAGAGAGATTGGCAACAAAGAGTGTCTTTTTTCTTGCCGCAACTTCCTGAATTTAACAGCCAAGTGTGTTAGCACGACTCTAAAGAGAAACGGACTTAAATTGCATAACAACAAAAGGTAGCCTCATCTAAAGATCAGAATAAATCATTTTTTGACTTTGTGGCAAAATTTCTGTTACTAAACGCAAAGTGTTTCTTCCGAGCCTGACATATTCTAAAGACAATAAAAACAGGTACCTCAACAAGTCCGTCCACTGTCTCATGACTCTCATCTTCTTCTATCAGAAGGCTTTCTCGTCGAAGGTAGTCTTCGTACCTGGAATATAAAAAACCCTTGTGATCTCTCCATGTATACCAAAAACATCACCCCATGTGCTCTTGATAACAAACTCAAAAGGTAAATAGTTAAATCCCTTACCAAACCTTGTGATCTATGCAATGCCTAATTAACAAAAATAATAGCGTTAATCTTCTGTAATGGCATCAAAACTCTAGCAATATGTTACCACCAGTGTAACAGAAACAAATCTCCATAACATAAATCAATTTACTTGGGTGGAAAGTCTGTAGCTCCCTTATTAGCCACATCAAGAAAAATTTTACAATTATGCAAATATTCACCATTCTTCTTTTGCAGCGCCTACAGTATAAAAGATTTGATGAGCAATCGTAGACTCAAATAACTACTTGTATATTTTTCATCATAAGTATACACTACTTTTCAAATTAAATGACTAATTAAATATTTTGCATCATTACTATAAACTACTCTCACCTTCTTTGCTTCGTTAGCAGAAGCAAACTCAACAAAGCCAGAGCCATGGCCCTTGCGTTTTAAAATAAGTTGAACACGAACAACTTTTCCAACATAATTAAAGAAATTGATGCTGTAAAAATGGAGGATAAAATATGAGTCATGAAAAACTTGCTCCGAGAACGAAAGAGGAAATTAAAGGTGCTAACTTACATATGTGATATTTCAGTTTGGGGAGAGAGATTGGCAACAAAGAGAGTCTTTTTTCTGAAGGCAATTTCCTGAATTTAAAAGCAAAGTGTGTTAGCAAGACTAACGAGAAAAAGACTTAAACTGCATAACAACAAAAAGTAGCCTCATCTGAAGATTCATCCCCAGAATAAGTCATCTTTGTGGGAACTGTTCTGTGTTATTAAACGTAGCCTGTCATATTTTAAAGACAATAAGAACAGGTACCTCAATAAAATCCGGATTTTCATCAAGCCCTTCCACTGTCTCATCTTCTTCTAGCAGAAGGCTTTCTCGTAGAAGGTAGTCTTCGTACCTGGAATATCAAAAACCCTTGTGATCCCTCCATGTATAACAAAAATTTCACCCAATGTGCTCTTGATAACAAACTCAAGAGGCAAATAGTTAAAACCCTTACGAAAGCTTCTCTGCCAAGTTGTACCTAATTAACAAAAATAATAGCGTTAATCTTCTGTAATCGCATCAAAACTCTAGCAATAAGTTACAACCAGTGTTATAGAAACAAATATCCATAACAAGGAAAATCAATTTACTTGGCTCGTGGAGGGTATGGAGCTATCTTAGCCACATCAAGAAATATCTTATGACCGTGCAAATATTCACCATTCATCTCTTCAAGCACCTACAGTATAAAAGATTTAATCAGCAATCGTATTTCTAAATAACTACTTGTATTTTTTTCTTCATAAGTATATTTATAACTATTTACATCATTAATATAAACTACTCTCACCTTCTTTGCATCGTTAGCAGTAGCAAACTCAACAAAGCCACAGCCCACATGCTTACCCTCGTGGTTTACAATAAGTCGAACACTAACAACATTTCCAACATAATAGAAGAAACTGTAGCTGTAAAAATGGAGGACAAAATATCAGTCATGAAAAACTTGCTCGAGAACGAGAGAGGAAATTAAAGGTTCTACTTACATATGTGATATTTTAGTTTGGGGAGAGAGATTGGCAACAAAGAGCGTCTTTTTTCTTGGGGCAAATTTCTGAATTTAACAGCCAAGTGTGTTAGCACGACTCTTAAGGAGAAAATGACTTATAACAAAAAAGGTAGCCTCATCTGGCATATTTTGAAGACAATAAGAACAGGTACCTCAACAGGTCCTTTTACTGTCTCATCTTCTTCTAGATAAAGGCTTTCACGTTGAAGGTTGTCTTCGTACCTGGAATATCAAAAACCTTGTGATATACCAAAAACGTCACCTAATGTGCTCTTGATAACAAACACAAGAGGCAAATAGTTAAATCCCTTACCAAACCACCTTGTGATCTATGGAAAACCTAATTAACAAAAATAATAGCGTTAATCTTCTGTAATGGCATCAAAACTCTAGGAATAAGTTACAACAAGTGTTGCAGAAACAAGAAACAAATATCCATAACATGGAAAATCAATTTACTTGGGTCGTCGTGGAGGGTAGAGATCTGTCTTAGCCACATAAAGAAACATCTTTTGATCGTGCAAATATTCACCATTCTTCATTTCCAGCGCCTAGGGTATAAAGATTTAATCAACAATCGTACTTTCAAATAACTACTTTTCAAATGACATATAAATACTTTACATCATTACTATAAACTACTCTCACCTTCTTTGCTTCGTTAGAAGAAGCAAACTCAACTAAGCCAGAGCCATAATAATGCTCACCATTGCTCTTGCGTTTAAAAATAAGTTGAACACGAACAACTTTTCCAACATAATTGAAGAAATTGATGCTGTAAAAATGGAGGATAAAATATGAGTCATGAAAAACCTGCTCCGTGGAACGAAAGAAGAAATTAAAGGTGCTACTTACATATGTAATATTTCAGTTTGGGGAGAGAGATTATCAACAAAGAGCGTCTTTTTTTTTAGGGCAACTTCCTGAATTTAAAAGCCAATTGTGTTAGAGCAATGACTTAAATTGCAGAACAACATAAAGTAGTATCATCATCCCCAGAATAAGTCATCTTAAGTACCTTCTCCTCGGATTTTTCCTTGTGTTTCTTCAGAAACGGTTTGGTCTCCAAATCATCTTCCTGCTCCCGCTTACCTAAAAGAAGAGCAGCAAAAACTAAGTTAAAGTCAACAACGATATTAGATAAGAGCTCGAACCACCAAAAACAAACCCAATAAATTAGCTTTGGCGGCAGATTTCTTGCTTGAACTGGCCATGGAGAAGATGAAAACAGCGGCGGTTGGTTTATTTCCCGGGAGAGTTGAGAGCTGCAATAATTTATAAATAACCCTAGTTGAAAACGGACCATCGTCTAGTATACCACTATCCCCAAATTTTAATCACAAATCTCCCTCTGTGGTGAAATGTCTATTTTACCCTTAATGAATAGTTATAAAGATTAAGTAGAATTAAATTGGTAAGAGGACAACGAAAAGCACGGGAGCTCAGTGGTTGCGAGCTCCACGCGCGTCACCTGCGTGCGCGCGACCGGGGTTCGAATCCCCTCTACGTGGTATAACTAGCTAATACTATGGTGTAATACTGGATAATACTAGGGAATACTGGCGGTGATATTTCATTTAAAACAGCTCAGGGGTATTTTCGTCGTTTCACTTAAAGAGAAGGGTATTATGATTAACTTAGAGTAGTGATGGTTAAAAATTTCCGGCGGCTGTTTATGAAGATTCCACCGAAGAAGAAGGTCTTCATACACAATAATCTGGTTTGGGCTGGGCTTTTATTGGTTGGGTTTAATCACATTCTATCTGCTTCAAGTTTTAATGCTTTTAATTTGTATTGTATTTGTGAAAGACGATGTATAATTCCCTCTAGTTGTATTTTAAAGTTTTAACGAATGAAAGGAATTGTTGCACCAAAAAAAACAAAAAGTCTGTTTCAGTAGACATGTATTGTTTCTAGGTATATATAATTTGAAAAAACCTTTAAAAGAGCATTGTTTAAATTTTAGTTGGCTCAATAATCAGGAGCTTTGCAACTTTCCTCAAAACACAGATTCGAAAGAAAGAGCTCACTTACCCGGATCGCATAGAGAGTAGAACTTGTCAACATCTGGTAAAAAAACGGGCAAGAAACAAATAAGTACATGACAAACACACAAAAAGAAAAGACATTTGCAAGAAATCTATAAAAATTAGGAGGTTATGTGTACTTACGGAGAGAGCTTTAAGAAAATCAGAGCGACGACCTGATTTCACATCAGATTTCAGATTTCATATCATATTGGATTGAAAAAAACTACTAAAATTCTTCCACTAAGCGGTTCTTGTGTTATGCACTGACGAAAACATGTTAGGATTTAAACTCAAATCTTCTTTGTCCCAATCTATCTTCGATACACAAATTAACGAACACGAGAATTGTTCACCCAGTTCACGGCCTCTAACCGCTACGTCTGGGGTGGATCCTGGATCCACAACATCCACTATAAAGAATCAATTGGAAAACACCTCCGATGTGGTTCACAATATAGATCTCTCTCACACCCAACAAACAAGAAAGAACAAAGAACATAACTAGATTCCCCAGAGAAACTCCTATTCTCTCTCTAGCTTTACGAGCCGCCTCTAAGGCGCTCGGAATCCCTGGAGTCTGGATTAGGTATTCCTATTGTTAAACACTTGTATTTATAACAAAGAAACCCTATAAACTTACTTGGGCCCAACTTGACACTAAGGCTTATACTAAGCCCAACTGCTGGCCCAAGTCGTGAGTTGACTGAAGTCCGATATCTCACAATCTCCACCTTCGGATTCAGACAACCCTCAACTTCTCCACAAATCTTTGTTCCTTTGTCTTTCTTCCTGTTTGCTTCTTCTAGAATCTCCACCTTGATCCCAGCTTGAAATCTCCTTGTGAATTGCCCTTTGAACCTTTGACTCATGGCTCTAGACTTGGCACTTTGATCTTCATGTAAACTTGTCCTTCTGCAACTTGATTCACTTTGGTGTTCTTTGATTCTTCTCCTGTACACTGAGCTTAATCAAACACTCTTTGAACTGTGAGCAGCTAACCCTGAATCATACATGCTTCAAACCTGAAACAATCCCTGATTCAACACCTTCTCTGACAAAACATATCAGCCTTGAACTCCTTTTGTACCGCTGTTACTCATAACAGAACACGCCATCCAACCATACTGCTGAACAGACTTTCGACACAACCATGTTCATGCATCATGCTTTACAGAACTTTGCTGACAAACCAATTCATCTTGAATCAACTGCAGAAAACCTCTAAGTCATTTATGCTTCATTTCCCTGAAACCGTCTTTGACTTACCAAGACATCACTGAACCTGAACACCTCTTTGAACATCACTTTGCACAGCTGCTATTGCTTGCAGAACCCTCCTCCTAACTCCACCTGGCTAAGAAGACTCTCGATACAAATATCTTTGCTCAACATTTTGTTCAGAACCTTTCTGCACCAGCAGAACCATCCAACCAACAGACTCGAACTGTTTGCTAAACCTGTCTCACATCCACAGCCTTGTGAAGTACCCGAGATACCATGTTACAGCCCTTAGCACTTCATCTCTAGAACCCTTGAAGTAGCTTCCTTGCTGTAAACATACCCTGCATCACATCACATGTATGCAAATCCACCTATCTTGACACTAGCATCTTCTCCCTTAGAAATCAACATGAATCTTCACTTGAACTCCCTGCAAGTCCACCTGAAAAAATTCATCCACCAGACTTCTCTAAGATGCAAATAGGTATACCAGAACTCTGCTTGTTCTCCTTTCCCAATGCAGCTTTTGCCATCTGCATTCTGATCCTTTCTTGGATCCCTCTTCAATTGCTAAAACCTGCAACTGATATCCATATGTCTTCACCACCATCAAGCAACAAAGCTCTAACGCTTTCCTTCTAACCCTGGTTGCAACCTGATTATGCTTGAACCTGCAGACATCTACATCTGCTCCTGGACCTCTATCCACCAACTTGAGACTAACCCTGCAAACCAAAACTCCTCAAACCTTAACCATACCAATCTGTCTTTGACCCCAACAGATTCCTTGATCTTGTTCCATACTCATCTGCAACTCTCCTTGAACTGAATCTAGAAACCTTTTCTTAATCCTCAAATAGCCAATAACACACAGACAATTCAAACTTCTAAGGCGTCCTTCAGTCCCTTGAATTCTCTTCCAACGGCAAATTTTGAACCCTGAACACCATCTCTTGTGTTCTCCCAAGACTTCAATTCCCTGAATTTTGCAGACCCTGAGCAACCAGAAACAACCAATCAAAACATCACAAATTGTACCTTGTGATTCCACGGTTTGACCCTTGAGATTGACGATGCAATTCTGATTCCCTGATTTTAATCTAAACCAAAATCCATCTGATACCAGAAATTACTCCACCTTAAACCAATCTCTCTGTTGCACTTTTCTGTCTCAACTTCTCTGAATATTTTCTGTCCCTTGAGCTCCTGTCCATTCTCCTTGCACAATTTAAAAATTTCCCTTTGATTAAAACTGGGCTTGTTTTAATCCCTGACCCAACTAAAATTTCTTCCAAAATCTGCATAAATTCGAACAGGCCCAGAAGAAATAAACTGAGGCCCAAATTTTTTTTTTTTTCTTTTTTTCTGGCCTAAAACCCGGCCCAGTAACTTCTTCCTCTCATGCGGCCCAACTTACCCTTCTCTCCTTGGCCCAGCATTTTTTTTTTCGTTTTGTTCTGGCCCAACTAGGGCCCAATCTCTTCAATTTTCTTCTGCCCCAGAGTTGGCCCACCTGGAGCAAAACCCTAGCTTCCCTTATGTCATCTTCCTCGACGACTTCCCCTGCGGCGGCACCTTCTCGGTGCCTCCTTGCCGGCGACTTGACCTGCCGCCATCGACTTAACTGGCGGTTATGAAGCAGTGACTTGACTCGCCGCCTCCGCCTGACTTGCGCCCTCGCCGCCAACCTTCGACGCCATTCTTCTCCGGTGCCCTCTCTGCACTTTCCGGCGATTTCTCGCCACCCAGAAGCTCGAGATTCTCGCCGGCTTCCTCGACGCTTCAACCGGTCAACTTCTCCGGTGACCTCAACTTGCACAGCCGCCATCTTCCCTGTCGCTGACCTCTGGAGCTCTCGGCTTCATCTCAACCAGGAACAACGAGCTCTCTTCTCCGAGACTTCTTCTTCGATGATCCTCGACCGCTGCTCTGCCCATATCGCCGGCGCCGTATAGAATCTCGGCAACTCCATCCCGGCGATTCACCCCGCCGTCGCCGTGACTCCGGTGACTTCAACCTTCGCCAAACTCAGATCTGCTTCACCGCAGGTCTCCTTCCGGTCCGGTGAATTCTTCGTCTCACACTCGATCCGGTGATTCTCCTCTGATTTTTTCTTTGAGGCGGCAATCTTCCTTTCCGCCGATATGAGCCGTCTCCTCCGACAACTTAAACCATCATCATCTCCGGTCATGCGGCTCATGCCTCTTCAACTTAGAGACATTAACATGCCTCTTCAACTTAGAGACATTAACAAATTCTTGTAGATTTCCCAATCAGAATTCACCTGTGTGTGTACGTGACCTCCCGAATCTTTGAAAACAAAAACCCCTGTTTCCTTTAGAAGCTTCAAAACCATTCACCAATTCTTTCAAACTGTTTATTCCTGTGCGAGAGATCGATGTTCCCGTCAAAACTGTGAATCGAAGAGTCTGACGCTCTGATACCACTTGTTAGGATTTAAACTCAAATCCTCTTTGTCCCAATCTATCTTCGATACACAAATTAACGAACACGAGAATTGTTCACCCAGTTCACGGCCTCTAACCGCTACGTCTGGGGTGGATCCTGGATCCACAACATCCACTATAAAGAATCAATCGGAAAACACCTCCGATGTGGTTCACAATATAGATCTCTCTCACACCCAACAAACAAGAAAGAACAAAGAACATAACTAGATTCCCCAGAGAAACTCCTATTCTCTCTCTAGCTTTACGAGCCGCCTCTAAGGCGCTCGGAATCCCTGGAGTCTGGATTAGGTATTCCTATTGTTAAACACTTGTATTTATAACAAAGAAACCCTATAAACTTACTTGGGCCCAACTTGACACTAAGGCTTGTACTAAGCCCAACTGCTGGCCCAAGTCGTGAGTTGACTGAAGTCCGATATCTCACAAAACAGAAATAGTATAAATCAAATAGATCATAAGAAACACATGTTATAACCAAAATAAAGCACCAACGTATTTGGTTGAAAGAATCAAAATATATCATCATTACCTTACGAAATTATACGTATCAAACGGAGCAGATCGACCCATTCTGATGTGAGTAACTAAAACCTTAATGTATTGTTCCTAACGGAGCAGGTCGACCCATTTTTGATGTAAATGTATATTTAGAATAAGTATTAATTTTGATAAACAAATTTTTATTACTTAAACATATTTTCTAAAATGTTAGAATCGGAAATGAACTTTTAGAAACTCCTATAAACTTATCTCAAGTCCTAAAGAGTTATGAAATATTTTAGTCAACATCATGTTAACTTAATAAAATGTTATTAATATAGTAACAAATAAGCACCACTAGTCTATTGGTAGAATAGTATCCTGCCACAGAATAGACCCGGATTCGATTCTCTGCTTGTGCAGTTCTTTTTTGCAATATTTTAGGCCTTTTTTCTTAATTTGCAGACGAGCCCGAAACTGTTTCGAGGTAGGCCCAATATAGACAGACGAATCCCTTTTTAGAGCATCTCCAATGTGAGGCTCTTAAGTTTTTTGATGGGATTCTTAAAGGGGTTCTTACACTGTTCTTATCAATCCTAATTCGCCGGATTTTTTATTTTTTGCCAGATTTTTTTTTTACTTTTTCTTAACTTTAACTTAATAACTTTTTCTTAACTTCAATTTTAAAATTCTAATTTTTTTTTACATATTAATGAATTGGAATCTTTACATATTAAATTTTTTTTTAAAGATTTTAAAATTCTAAACTTCTTCTTCCTGAACTTCGGCAATATTTTGTATGTTTTAAAATTCATGAAATGCAATATAATTTTGGTTTTATAAAATATAGTATGTTTATAATTTTTTACAAAATAAATTAAATTTAAGAAAATTAATTATAATTTTTTTTTTTTAAGAACTCCTAATGAGGTTCTACTATTGGAAGAGCCAAAAATTAAAGATTCTTATAGAAGTTCTAAACTTTCATTTTATCAAAATTTATAAATAAAAAATACCATTGAGGATGCTCTTAGCTTGCAAGATCCATTTCTCGATTTCCAGAGAACACTTGAGACGGAATCAATGGCGACTTCTAAGGCGGTGATGGCTATAATCAAGTCTGCTAGGCCGACTTTCTGCAACAACAACTCAAATGATGTTAAGTTGATCACATCCTCCCATTGCCTGAAAACATGAAGACTCCTTGAGCTAACGGCAATGGACATGGTGTGGGAGGTCGTGTGGTGGTGGTGGTAGAGGCGGGGGATTCAGAAGAACTTGACTCTTGTTGCCTTAGTAATGAAAATTTGGAGCTTTCATGTTAAGTTTTGTTGCTAAAAACTTATAAGTTATGATCTTGTCGGATGCTACTGTTATTTTGTCGGAGAAGAATTGTCAGTTTATATTACCTATTGCTGAAGAGGAAGAAGCTTGTATCTATGTTCACAACTTCAGAGGATACAAAAGACGCTTAAATATATTTTTAAAAATCTGCCATGTTTCATAAATCTATAATCTTTTACAGTGAACCAATTCCTAGGTGCGTGATCATACGGCACAATACGTTTTTAAAAATCTGCCATGTTTCATAAATCTATAATCTGATTTCGATTCCTGCTCAAAAACTAAGAATTGTAGATATGGTAGATATAAAGCCCTCTTCTTAAGAGCTTTAGCCGCTAAAGGTTTGGACAATAGTGTTGTGCCATGGATCAGACAAGTGCAGCAACAAGTTCTCAAATGGTCCTTTTCCAGTCACGTTGTGTTGAACCGTACAAACCCTAAAAACGCCAGCATCGCCAACCTCCCTGCAAAAAGAAAATCAAACTTTTCGAATTAGGTTTCTTGCTTAAGAAGTTAAAAGGTTTGTGATGTAATGTATTATTGACTAATCTTAATTACCGTTGGCGAGCTCTTTCTCCTTAGCCTCGAGGGTAGGAGCGAAGTTAAGCGAGCGGGTTAAAGATTCCGCCAGGATAACCGTTATAGAGTGTTATTGGTAACAACTAACAATTTAAGGTGTGACGCACACACATGTGTATTTTCCTAAGTTTTTTTGTCAGACGAGATTAGATCATTTAAACCGGCGTCGTATACCGGGAATTCGGATCTGAACCACCACCAGTCTCGCTCGCGTTGTTCCAAAAAAAAAAAGAAAAAATAATGAATCGGCTTTGATTGAACAATGAGTCGATTTGATCAATATGTTCAGCTAAACTAGAGAGGCTTTGGTTTAAAGAATTTATGCATCAGTAATTTGCATTCACATCTCGTAAAACTTGAATGCTAAGGAAGTAGCTGAATTCTCAATCGATGTTCTTTTGTAGTAGTAACAAATTATAGTTTCTTGGAATTTTTTGGGCTATAATGTGCGTGTTTGTCAGTACATGTCAATGTTAAAACTTCATTTTTTTTTAATAAGGATTGACATGTGAATGTTAAGCCATAAGTTTCTTACGATTACACTACAAGAAAACAGGGGTATTTCCGTCGGCCAAAACCGTCGGAAATCCGTCGGAAATGGCCTTTTCCGACGGATTTAAGCTGTCGGTTACAGTTCGTCGGAAATATGGTATCCGTCGGAATCCGTCGGAAATTTCCGACGGCTTGTTGCCGTCGGAAAGCCGTCAGACATTTCCGACGGATTTCCGACCGCGTCCGTTCCGACGGATATTCGACGGACTTCCGACGGATATTCAGTCGTAAATGCCGTCGGAAATCCGTCGGAAATTTCTGACGGATTTCCGACGGATAAATTACCGACAGCATTTCCGACGGGTATTCAGTCGTAAATGCCGTCGGAAATCCGTCGGAAATTTCCGACGGATATATTACGACTGAATACCCGTCGGAGTATCCGTCGGAAAGACAGAATTTCCGACGGATGATTATCGAATGAATTTGTCGGAAGTCCGTCGTAAATCCGTCGGAAGATATTTCTGACGGATTTCCGACGGTAACTATTTTCGACGGAGTTACGACGGATAATTTGATCGGAAGTTGTCTCGGAAGTCCGTCGGTTCTTCGTCGGAAATAGGTTCCGAAGGATTTACGACGGTAACTATAACGCCCCGACCACCCATACCTGTGGGCCCCATGCCTTCTCTCGGCCCGTGGGCCCCATGCCTTATCTCGGCCCGTGGGCCCCACCCTTGTCCGACGGCCGGTGCGTTAATCCGTGAGGCTTGTAATACTTGTTTACTGACCCTGCAATCACCACGTGATCTTTCCCCGTGTTTTGTCCTCACTCACACGATACCGCGAATAACTTCCCGGAATGTCACCCATCCTTAAACTACTCCAGCTCAAGCACGCTTAACTCTGGAGTTCTTTCGGGCAAGTGATCGGAAAAGCTAAGTGCACTTTGGTGTCATAGGTAGCCAAATCAATTCTTATAAGCCTCTCCGCATATACAAGAAATCGGGATGTTACAGGAACTTATTCCGACGGTTTTCCGACGGAATTGGTATTTTGAATTTTATTTAATTATTTATTTTTTGGAAATTTATATATTAAAATTATAGAAATTTGAAATAGAAATTAAAAATAGAAATAATAAATATATAAATTCATTAAACAAAATTAAAAAAAGTCATTACACATTAAAATAAATTGTTCAAAAAAAAAGCATTAAAAGCAAATATTTAGACGGTTGGAGAATCTCCGTCGTCGGGATTATTATCCCGAAACATATGCGGGAAGCATTTTTCCATCATCTTCTCCAAGCAGGAGAGCTTCTTGGTGGTAGTCTGTTGCTCCGTCCGTAGCTCTTCAACCTGCTGGTCACGGTCTTTCACCGTTTGGGTGAGGCTCTCGATTTCTACCCGGTACTCCGAAGGATAACGAGGAAACGAGGAAGAAGATTCCTGGGTCGGAAGGGTGCCTAACCCAGCGAATCGACCTTTCACTTGCCGGGTTTGCTGCGAATAATTAAAACCGATAATAAATAAATAATCATATAAATAACGAATAAATAATAAATAAACCGATAATAAATAATTACGCGGTTGATATTCTCGCGGTCTCCTCGAAAATATCAATGTCCGTCGGAAATCCGTCGGAAATTTCCGACGGATTTCCGACGGATTGGAGAAGATAAGGATTCTCGATTAGTCAGTCAACAAGCACGTGTCTAATTTTTCATATCCGTCGGAAATCCGTCGGAAATTTCCGACGAATTTCCGACGGATAAGGTATATTCCTTGCATGTTTGTCGATTGGTTAGTCAACAAGCACGTTTCTATTTTTTCATATCCGTCGGAAATTTCCGACGGATTTCCGACGGATTTAGGGTATATTTGGGGTTTAGGGTTTAGGGTTTCTTTATATGATTTAGGGACATGTTATTTACATGTTTCATTCAATAAATATATTAAGTTCATCAATATTAAAGAGTTTGCATTAGTTTAAAAATTATACAACATCAAAACATATCGTTTCACATAAATCAACTATATCTTATACTATAACTTATACAAACACTTCCATCAAAATTTTTAAAATCTATATAACACATTTTCTTGATGTATATACAAGGTTAACCTATTTTATATACATCATACAAGTGTTTGTAAACTTTTGCCACAAAAAAACCTATACCCTATACCCTAAACAAGATTTTTAAATATCCGTCGGAAATTTCCGACGGATTGAGTTGAATCTGGGTTATATCCGAGGGATTGATTTTTCAGCCGATGCAACTGAATCCGTCGGAAATTTCCGACGGATTTCCGACCGATTCAGTTGCATCGGCTAAAAAATCAATCCCTCGGATATAACCTAGGTTTTATCCGAAGCAGCTTAATCCGTCGGAAATCCGTCGGAAAGTTCCGACGGCTTTCCGACGGATATTTAAAAATCTTGTTTAGGGTATAGGGTAAAGGTTTTTTTTTGTGGCAAAAGTTTACAAACACTTGTATGATGTATATAAAATAGGTTATATAGAATTTATATAGAAGTTATAATATTTTTTTTGTTGCAAAATTCCGATTTTGTTACACTTAATCAAATGTCTAACTTTATAAAACTTCGACATAACTGATATATTACACATTACAATTCTAGTTCAAATATATGTACATATTTTACGGTGCAAATTTTATAATTAAAACTACTGTCAATCCGATGATGAGTAATCTGATTCTCCTGAATCGGAAGGTTCCCCAAATTCGTCAAATTCTTCTTCTGAATCCTCAAATACTCGATCGTCTGACTGTATGGTGAAATCAACGACAAGGTCGACCTCAAGGGAATGCTCGATTGAACCCAAACCTACGGAGCTTTGTTGGAGGGGTTCATGATCAGACATCCCATGAACTCTACCTCTCGGGTTTATCGATGTGACTGTAACCCACGGGTCTTGCTTGTTTGTCACCCGCGGATAGGGAATGTAGCATACCTACACCATGTACAAATTTAACCACGGGAATGCAACAAAACTTAATTAAAAATTAACGTAAAAGAAATACAAACCTGGTCTGCTTGTGATGCAAGTACAAATGGCTCGTATCTCTGGAGTTTTCTTCTGCTATGTAATGATGTAACACCAAATTGGTCGTGTCGCACACCGCTTCCTACTAATGGGTCGTTCCAGTCGCATAAAAATGCAACACATCTTAGACCGAGCATTCCCAGGTACTGAACATCGAAAATCTCACGTACGACACCATAGTATACAAGATCACCTGACTGAATTGATACACCGTAATCTGATGTTTTCGCACTCCTATCATCCCGAAGAATCTTAAAAGCGTACCCCCGTGTGCTATACATCACATGTGACTGCACGGTTGCTAGTGGAAATCTCACAATTTCTTCTAACCACGTGGGAAATGTTTGTCCGTTAGCCTTCTCTGTCGTCACCTGCACAATTAAAATAAAAATACTTCAAATAATTAAATCTTTCATTACATATGATGATTGCTAAAAACAAGGCAATTAAAAGACTTACATAATCTCTTAACCAACGTCCGAACTCTTCCTGTTTGAGCTCGATTAGCTCGTCCTCTGTTTTGTCAGGAAATGCAAAACGTTGATAAGCCATATACATCCTGTGAGATTGAAAGAATTATGGGATATTTTCGTGTCAATTATCCCAAGTGTACTCATGTCATTGTAGTACTTGAGATGTCAATCCATAAGGGGTTAAGATTGAGGCACTAAGAATGCAAGAAACTTCTTAAGCTAGAGCAAACATTGTTTTTGTTTTTTTATGTTTATGAGAAAGAAAACAAATGCAAGAAAGAAAACAAAACACAAGACTAAAATGTTGGATCATGAACTAAGCTATCAATGAGATGGGTAACAATCAAACAATGAATCATTTGGAAGCATTAATCACTATCTTAGAACATGGAATTCACAAATATGACTAATCCATTTCCATGGCACTAATCACCTTGTTAATTATCTAATCAAGAACAAATTTCCATTTGTGATTAAATAATCAACAAGCATTAAGAAACAATTCCAATTAGTTCACTAAACACCCTAAACATCAACTTCCGTTGGCTAGGATATGCTTAGCTCACAAAAGGTTCGGTTCAAGCAACTGAACTCGGGTCATGAGTGAAATGCCTAAGATCTAGAAATGAATGAACAATCCTAATCTAGTACTAACACCGCTTACTCGAATCTATCCCTAATGCATGGGATGAGACCAAAAATCTAACTAATCTAAGGTGTAGCACTAGGTTTCGGTTTATCATGACAACTCTAGCATTACGAACCAACCTAAGTGAAAGACTCATCCAAGATCATCCTAAATAACCATTATCTAACCATCAAGACAATTGACTAATGATGCCTAAACATTCAATGCACATTCATTCTTATGACATGGATCACACAAGTAGATTAGTTCACTCACATGATACTAATCCATTTACAAATCATCTAGTTATCAAGAACTTCCGTTCAAAACTAAATGATCCATAATCATTAAGCATTAGTCCATACAAGTCAACAATTCACCTTAATCATCAATTTCCATTGGCCAAGAATTGAATTGCATGCTTAGAAGTTTTCTAGACATTTCATCGAACACCTTCCGGGCGAGAAATGTCTTAAGTTCTAGAAATGAGTTGTCAATTCGATTCTAGCATTAAGATCCCTCCTAACATGAGAACAAATGATTATCTAAGCCTAAACATCAACAATCAACCATCAACCATCCAAATCAAACATTATCTAAAATCCAACAAAAAGTCAACTCACAAGAACATGAAGAACACAAGAGAAAAAGACATAGAAATGAAGAACAAGAATCAAATAAGCATAATATAAAGATAGAGTGAAGAAATCTTCTCTAGAATGGCATTTGTATGAAGAACAATCCCAAAACATCAAGAAGAGAGAGTTGGGGACGAGCCCCCACTCTTCGAAGAAGAAAACTTTTCAATAAAATTAGGTTTTTTGGCTTTTAATAGAGTTTGGGTCGAATTTTTGAGTTTCAGATGATCCACAGCGGTCAGCTCATACCGCTGCATGACCGCTGTGATTCTCTGTTTTTTTTCGACGGATGAACCCGCAGCGGTCACTGTAGACCGCTGCGGTACACCGCTGCGAGCTCCACTGAGTTCCTTCGCGCGCCAGACTGGACCGTCGTCACGGAAATTGGCATAACTTCTGATCGCACCGTTGGAATTGCCTCAAACCACTTCCAAATGAAAGCTAATCCATTGATATATCTCGTGTTAAAATTTGAGCTCAATCCATCGGTGGAAAGTCCTTCATCCAATGCCAAACTTATGACGTCTCAACCTGATCCTGCATCTTTGTATTCCGAAATGAACTTTTTGATGGCTATCTTCACTCCTCCAACTCCTATGACTCCAAGAACACCTGAAAATGGCTCAAGCAAGCCAAAAAGAATGCAAAGACAACCTAAGACATCTAAAATGCAATGAGACTCAAGTTGGACCTAAATGCATGAAAATATCCAAAAACTATACAAATTGGAACTAAAAACCTATGAAACTAAACCTTAAAAACATGTAAAATATGGTGTTATCATCACGTTAGTACATATATATATATAATCAAAAACCCAATACGTAATTAATAATTATGTTCAATATATAATACCTCTCATATTCATCAACTCCGTCGCAGTTTTTGAGAATATACATATGCAAATGCTCTCGCTCTTGTGGTGAAAGTCTCCTCTTCTTGCCTTTTCCACTAAGTCGTCCAATCTGTAAAAATATATGAGGTACATCGACCGGATAGAAAGGTAGGACGCCTCCGTCATCATGTCGAGCTGCTCTACGACTCTTTGTTTTGACTTGTGATGGAAAGTAGGACTCGGCAAAATGTGAGGTTTCTTCATTGATGGTCTGTGCGACGATAGAACCCTCCACTCTACTCAAATTTTTCACCTTCATCTTTAGATGTAACATATACCGTTCGAAAGGATACATCCAACGGTACTGAACCGGGCCCCCAAGCTCTGCTTCTCGAGGGAGATGAATTGTTAAATGTTCCATAACATCAAAGAATGAAGGAGGAAATATCTTCTCCAAATTGCAAAGGATTACAGGTATATTAGCCCCAAGATTTTGGATACCGTCTGATGTAAGAGAGCGAGAACATATATCTCAGAAAAAGGCACCAATCCCTGCAATATATGGATAACAAATGAATAATTAAATAATGAAGTATATATTGTATAAAGTAGTAAATAAATAATTTCATGATTGTACCTGCAATTGCTTCGTGGACATTACGTGGTAGAAGACATGCAAAGGCAAATGGAAGGAGACGCTGCATCACCACATGACAATCATGACTCTTCATCCCAGTAAACTTCCCTTCTCCATGATCAACGCAGTTCCGAAGGTTAGATGCGTATCCGTCCGGGAATCTAACACTTTCGGTAATCCAGTAAAAAAACTCGGCCTTTGAAGGTTCATCGAAACGAAAAGCCGGGACCGGAGGCTTCCCGTTCTCTGTCACATGTAGTGCTCTACGAGAACAAATGTCTGGCAAGTCCAATCTAGACTTCAGATTGTCCTTCGTCTTCCCTTTGACATTGAGAACGGTTTTCATAATGTTGTCGAAAAAATTCTTCTCAATGTGCATGACATCCAGATTATGCCTCAAAAGATGGTTCTTCCAATAAGGCAAATCCCAGAAAATGCTCCTCTTGTGCCAATTATGAACGTTGCCACAACCATCAACAGGATGATGTCCGTTACCACCACAATCAACGGTCCTCTCTGCACCAAAATCTCTAAACTGAGTCAACAAATACTCACCATCTAACTCAGGAGGAGGACCGTCAAATACTTTCCGGTTCTTCCTAAACAATGTGGTGCTCCGACGATAAGGATGATCGCTAGGTAGGTATCGCCTATGACAATCAAACCAAGACGTTTTCCGTCCGTGCTTCAATTGGAACGCATCAGTGTTATCTTGACAGTACGGGCACGATAACCTTCCGTGCGTTGTCCATCCTGATAACATGCCATATGCTGGAAAATCGCTAATAGTCCACAAAAGTACCGACCGCATGATGAAATTTTGGTGACAAGAAACATCAAACGCTTCAATACCTTGGTCCCATAACATTCGCAGCTCATAAATCAATGGTTGCAAAAACACATCAAGTGATCTCTTCGGATGCTCTGGTCCAGGAACGAGAATGCTAAGGAACAAGAACTCCCTTCGCATGCACAAAGATGGCGGCAAATTGTAAGGTGTTACAATTACTGGCCACAAAGAATATTTTCTGCCGTGCTTCCCAAAAGGGCTGAAACCATCGGTACATAATCCAAGGTATACGTTCCTTGCCTCAAACGCAAAGCTGGGATAAATGGATTGAAAATGTTTCCATGCTCCTGCATCTGACGGATGGGCGATTTGTCCATCTGTTGTATGCTCTGCATGCCATCTCATTGCTCCTGCTGTGCGCTCTGACTGATATAACATCTTCAATCTCTCTATTAACGGTAAATACCACATCCGTTTATATGGCACTGGCACTCTTCCACCTGTTTCCTTATACCGAGGTTTGCAACAAAAACGACATGTCGTACGATCTGCGTCCTCTCTCCAGTAGAGCATACAGTTGTCTATGCATACATCTATCATCTGATACGACAGTCCTAGACCTTGAACAAGTTTCTGTATCTCATAGTATGATGCCGGTGCAAGATTATCTTCTGGCAAAATTTCTTTCACAAAATCAGCGATTGCATCCACGCACTCCTCACTCAAATTGAAATCCGTCTTTATACCCATCATCCTTGTTGCAGTTGATAAAGGGGAATGTTCACCTCTACACCCATCATATAACGGATGTTTAGCAGCGTCTAACATATCAAAGAATCTCCGAGCTTCTAAATTAGGTTCTTCTCCCCTATCTCCATACTCAGCAACCGATGGTATATTTTCACGAAATGCATCGTTCACCATCTGAACATGACCTACAGTACTTTGTTCTTCCATTGCGGGTTCTTCTAAGCTAGTGTTATCCCCAATATAATGTTCACTAGTACTAGCATAATTATCCACCATTGTATCATTTTCTCCATGATAATACCAAATCTTGTAACCCGACATAAACCCATGACAATACAAATGTGACCATACTTCATCTATCACGATAAATCTACGATTCCCACAATTGGTACAAGGGCAATAGATTTTACCGGTTTTTTTTGCTTTCTTCTGCATACCCGCAAATGCCATGAATTCCTGTAGACCTTTTTTGAATTCCTCCGTAACTAGGTCCGTGTCCGGAATTTGATGAAGCTTGTCCATCCATGATCGAAAATAATTATAAGGATTTGAAGAAGACATTTTCGTAAGGAATTAGATAACAGAGATTTTTTTTTGTTGTGATTATAAATGAAGGGTGGAAACGTTTTTATAAGGAAAATTTTGTCCATTTTCCGACGGATTTCCGACGGATATAAAGTAGATATTATCGATGTCGGCAACCATGTCGGCATCTGTCGGCATCTGTCGGATATCCGTCGGAAATCCGTCGGAAATTCGTCGGCAATCCGTCAGAAATCCGTCGGAAATTTCCGACGGATGAACGTCGTCGGAAATCCGTCGGCAGTATGTCGGCAACATCAGAATGCGTCAAAAAGTCGTCGGAAATCTGTCGAAAAGTGTCCGACGGATTATTGTCGTCGGAAATCCGTCGGAATTTCCGACGGATTTCCGACGGGTTAATATTTCCGACGGATTTCCGACGGAATTCCGACGGATTTCCGACGGATGAGAAGTTAGTCGGAAATCCGTCGGAAAGTCGTCGGAAATTTCCGACGGAATTATTGCCGTCGGAATTTCCGTCGGATTTCCACCTGTTTTCTTGTAGTGTTAGTAGGATTGACGTATCAACGTCCTAGTTGTTTAGGGAAATAATTAACTACGAGTACAGGTTCAATTTGTAGGTGACAAGAAGAAAACTATAGAACAATTATAAATGGATGATACTGTTTGAAACCAGACAGCACACACACAAAAGCTTATCAACTAATCTAAATTAACGAATAAATAAATTAGTTTATCAACTAATCATGTAGAAGAAGCATCAAAGATATGATGATTAGAAAAAGGAGAAGTATAGAGAAAAGATAAGAAAAAGAAGACGTTAACCAATATAGGGCTAATCATTCTATGAAGGGCTGTGTGAGTTGTAGAGAGAAAGTTCCAAATTATAAAATTGGATCTCGTTATTTTTTTCGAAACAAGTTTTTTTAAAGGAATAAACTACTTTCCCAAGTTGTCATTATTTTTCCATTAGGTTTTTGGAGTGGGATTGAGAAGAATACATATTTTAAACGTCGTTGGACGTATAGCTAATTTGGAATATAAACTTTATACTACTTTATAATTGGCTACTGTGTATAAAGAAATATCGATCAAGTCATCTCAACAAAAATAGCGATGGGCCGTCAATACCAGACGGAGTAGGTCGTTATAGGATTCAGTGTACGGCTCCACTGGATACGTATAGTTTATTGATTATAAACGACAGAGATTATCGATTTTTAATCATCACTATAACTTGTTAAAAATGTATTTAAAAAAAATAAAAAAAAGAAGCAATAACCATTTTATGTGTGGTTGGTTTACGATAAAACCATTTTAAGTTTCTTGGATTAATTTAGATTGGTTTGGTTTGGTTTTCTATGTCCACATTTCGATAAGTCGTTATTATTAGTTTACTACGTATCGACCTAAAGGCACACTAAATAAAAATGAGTACATTTTCAAAAGTACAACAAAACATACAAACAAACAAACAAAACATAAAATGGTGATCATACGATGTTATTTTTAAGTATACTTTGATGTATTACGCACAGAGGCTATCTCGACGTCATCACCACCGTCAGCAACCGCCAGACTTGGCTGGACACTTTTGTAAGTGTATCTCTTAGCTACAATCACAAAGAAGCATAAATTTGCAGCGGTCAAAGCGGCTAGCGTCCAGTAAAAGCGGTTCAAGCGACTGCTATTAAGGTCTTTTCCTAACCAGCTCTTCCCTGAGATCTGCTCGGCTAAACGATCAGTAACCGTCATCAAAAGATTGTTGACAAAGCTAGCTGCTCCAATCACACTGAGGTAAAACGCTATGCCTAAGCTTCTCATGGAATCAGGGACTTGGTCGTAGAAATACTCTTGAAAACCCACAAGGGTAAAAGCGTCCGCTATGCCTATAACTATGAATTGAGGAGCTAACCATATAGCACTCATGGTCATGTGATGTTGCTTTGTGTAATCCAATATTTTTTTCTCAACTAGAGCAGCAATGATCATGTTTGATGAAGAATGTTGTGCTTTGAGTGGCGCATATGCCAAAGGCTAATGTAAAGAACCAGATTGGAATCATGTTGATGAGTAGCTTCACTTCTTCCACTTTTGTTACCGTTGCAAGTCTCCATGGACTCTCCTTCTCGGCCATAGCGTTCTCGCTTCCTCGGTCTTCGATAACCGCTGCTTTGTGTTGGACAGAAGCCGGCCTTTAGTATACTCTTCTCTAGACAACTCATGAAGAAGAGAATTGGGACAAGGAAGATGTCTTTTGGCAATGGCGGCGACAAAAACTTGCAACATCGGGGTCAACGGGCTACCAGAAGGTGCTCTATAACGATAGCACGGTTTACCGATAAGGAAGATCAAAAGTGATGTAGCCATGACTATTGTGAGTATGATACCAGCCACACCCCAACCAATCCGATCTTCGATATAGACGATTACAGTCACCGCGGTTAAAACACCGGTGCATAGACCGGCGCTCCACCAATTAAAGTAAGACATTTTCATCTTTCGTTCGTCCGGATGGCCATCCTCAAATTGATCAGCTCCAAAGCTCTCAAGGGATGGCTTATGACCTCCAGTGCCTATGGAGATCAAGTAGATTGCAATGAAGAAGGCTATTTCGTGGGCTTTTCTTGGCTCAACACACATATCTTCATGACAAGCTTTCAACCCCGGTGTAAACCAAGACAGTGTTAAAAGGATCAAACCCTGTAAAATTTAACAAAGATAAGATCCAAGAGAAACAAACCATCATGCTTTGACTGATCTAAAAAAATTACGTTGTGTATAAAAGTATGAAGTTATCAGAACCGGTTTTGAGAGTGTGTAAAAATGTGCAACTGCACCAAGACCCACAACAAAATAACAAAACGAATCATATATATTTAGAACGTGACCGTCTCAAAATATTTCAAAACTTTGTGCAAATATTTTATTAAAAATATTTTTGAAGATTTGTTTTAAAAATAAGGAGCCCAATAATATTAAAAGCGGAGTCCTCTTCGAATGTATCAGGCACATGCTAAAGGACATATGGTCTTTATTTAAAATATCAAACAACGCTCCTAACATTTTGGAGTACTATTGAGTCGGTTTAGATATGCAAGAGGTGCTAACAAAATAACTTTAAAAATGTATATAAATAAGGTTTTTATTAAAAAATATTAAACATATGGTACATAAAAAATATTAAACCATAAGGTAGATGATGGTTGCAAGTAGAACGGTTGCATAACGACCGAGATAGGCATCGGCGACGAAGCCTCCAAGAAGAGGCATCAAAGTAGTAACACCAGAGCATGTAGTTTGCATTTCTTACAGCCATCTTTAGGTCTTGGTGAAGAATGGTCGTTAAGTAGACCACTGAGCACGTAGCGATCCCAAAGTAACTTAGCCTCTCACTGAATTCGTTTGCTGTACACATATATCAAACCATAAGATTATAGTGTAAAGATAGTTCCACAAATATATAATATCAAGAATCTCTTTACAAAGTTTGATATACATTTAGACCCAAAAAAAAGTTTGATATACATACCAATGATGAAGAGTGCAGCTCTCCAAGCTCCGGTTCTAGCCGGAAGCGGAATCTCTCCTCTACTATCGAGAGAAGAATCAAGAACCCATTCTTGTTGATTATCGTATGAATCTTGAAGCTCTGTATCAATGTTGTTGTGCTCCATAATTTTGTGTTAATGATTGAGAGAGAGAGTATTGTTGATGAGTGATGTGTTTGTGGAGAAGCAAGATTGGTCCTCTTTATAATGGATAACATTCGCTATGTTGACTCTTCTTGTTTAGTGCTTCAAGATTCTTTCAATGGAATTTACCACAAAAAAGACACGTTAGCTAGGTTAATGACAAATAGAAGACACGTAAAGAGCTTAACTAATATTCCGATTCATAAAAAGCTAAAATTTAATTTTACCCGACTTTCCATTTTACGACTATAGCTTTAGCTCTTAGTATAAAGTTTATACAATAATACAGGAAAGAAAATGATAGTGAAGCTTTGATTACGCTCAGATAAGTACAAATCTCGGTGTAATCTTTTTTCAATCGGTCACTTTCAGATTATAACTTGTGTGGGTTTTGTGGATCTTTTATGTATTTGGGTTTTGACGCTTGGGCCAAATTGTAATGTTTGCCCATTTTGGGCTTTAAACACATAGACGACAAAAAAATAAAAAAAATTCCGAGTCCCACATCGGTTACCAAAACATATTTTGTTCACTATATATATAAACACATTATCACATTGGAATAACAGCGGTTGGTGGGAACCTGGCCATGATGAGCTCTTTGATACTTGTCTCCACACTCTCACGTTTTTTCGCAGTCTCATCGCTTTTCGGGGCCGCGGCTTCAAATTCCATCTCCACTTTCGCATTTTTCCCTTGTCTCCACTTTCTCTTGTAAGTATAAATCAAAAGAGAGGATAAATGTTGAAGATGAAGAACGTTTTCATTTTTATTCAGCTTACATTGAGCATCTCTTTATATGGTTTAAGCTTTAGGTTAGTGTCTTTACTGAGAAACAGCTAAGCGGCATCTTTATAAATGATTTCGGTTTCCGATTGAATCAAACCGGTTCAGTTTATTTATTTATCCTTTGATATTTTTTCATCGTGCAAATTTTGTACCGAACCATTTTAAACTGATCCATACGAACACAAGTTTTATATTTTGAATTATTAACTTACTAGATAAGGTACCGTGTAATACGCGGATAAAGAATAAAATATTTAGATTATTAAAATTGATAATATACTTAATTATGACTCGTATAGTTAGATTCTAAATTAAAATCTCGTTTTAGTTATCCATAAATTACGTTTAGTTAAGCTTGTATCATTGTTATTTAGTAATCTAAACTTAGTATAAGTTTAATTATATTACTTTCTTATCTCTATAATATTATTTAAGAAGAAATTTTTGAAAATAAACTGTGTTTTGTAAGTTATTACATGAAATATCATTACAAATAAGAAAAGATAATTGAAATAGGAAAAAATATAATTGTGTTTTAAAATTATTGATTAAAATATGAAAAGTATTGATTTCTCATTAAAGATATTATTTACTATTTAGTTTCTTAATTATTATGATATTATTAAATAATAATCAATACATACATATTAAAAAAAAATCGAGATCTTGCAATATTTTTCACTATGCTTATTATATTTTATTTGAATATATATGAAAGCAAAAGTTTGAAAAAATATTTTACTAATTTTATAAAGAGTTATACACGAGAAAATTGATTTTTTTAAGAGTTTGTGAACTGACCACAAAAACCATAGTCATTAAAAGGTGCATATTAGAGTTATGTTTTCAAGATTATAAGTTTTTACGGGTTAGCCTGAATAATATTTTAATTCATTGCAAAACGGGTTAAGTAGATATGTTAGTCCAGTTGACAGTTCTATATATAATCATTAATTAGATATATTATTATAAAATTCAGATAAATTTATTTTTTTTTAAATTTCAAAAAAAAAAAATTTAAAAATTAAGGTAAAAAATCCTCTGCTTCCCATGACAATAGAATCAAGTTTGAGATCTTTAACAGTATAATTTCGTCACTACATGCACCTAATTCCATTTATTTTATTTTAACCAAACCCACCAATTAACAGGACTATAAAACGAAATAAATGTAATTTGATCCGGATCAAGAAATATCTATCACAAAACAAAAAAAAACCTCTTTCTGCCTCGAACCAGTGTCGAGCATGTCAAGACATGGGATGTCAATTTTGACACCGTATTTCTCCATAATCTCCGGTTCCCTAAACTCGACTAACGGTATGAGAGCTGCAGCACCAAATTAAAACCGGATTAAACCGAAATTTCAATCGAAAACCGGGGACTAATTAAAGGGAAGAAGACTTACGAGAACCGGATTTGAGCCAGAGGGAGTTACGAGATTCAGCGTCAGAGGATGGTAGTGTGTGGATGATGTAAAGTGTGTCTCCTTTATCTGCTAAGTTCTCGATCGCCCATTTCAGTGCGTTCTTGCTGCTCTCCGAGAAATCCATCGCTATTCCGATCTTCCTGTCTTTTGGCATCTTTCTTGATCAAGCTTGAGATGAGTTTTTTCTTCTTTTAGATTCTTGTTTTTTTCAGAGAGAGATAGAGAGAGAGATGGTGAAGAATTGTGAGAAGGTAACTTCTACCTTCGAATGTTATTAAAGTTTATAGGATTTGAAAAGGAGAGACGAAGGATGAAGTTTCCTCGATGTCTCGTCCGATGTAGGGTCCATTGATTGCATCTAAACCGTCCATTTATTATATCATGTGTTAATATGAGATTGTATGAGATTTCTTCTTCTTTTATTTATCTCGTTATAAAATGCGCACGTCTCTAGCACCAATAAAAAGAGTTTTTTTTTTTTGTGCGAAATCCTTACTTTACTACTTCGTACTTATCGAGAAACAAAACAAAGACGATAAAACCACTATTGTTTTTGCGTTTTTATATCTGCAAATGAAAGATGTAAATACAAACAAAAATGCTTTTTATATTTTAGTTGGTGAATTTAGAAGTATTAGACCATCTCCAATAGTAACAATTCTTACTAATTTTTTAATAATAAATTTTGATTATTTAAAAATTTAGAACTCCATAAATTTTTTACTTCCAATGGTGAACTTCATTAGGGATTTTAAAAAAAAAATTTAATTTTTTTATAATTAATTTTCTTAAGTTTAATTTATTTTATAAAAAATTATAAACATACTATATTTTATAAAACCAAAATTATATTGCATTTCATGAATTTTAAAACATACAAAATATAACCAAAGCTTCAGGAATAAGAAGTTTAGAATTTTAGAATCTTAAAAAAAATTAATATGTAAAGATTCCAATTCATTAATATGTAAAAAAAAGTTTAGAATTTTAAAGTTGAAGTTAAAAATTTTTTTTTTTTTTAAAGTTAAGATTTTTTTTTTAAATTAAAGTTAAGAAAAAGTAAAACAAAAAAAGTACAAAAATATATGGCAAAAAAAACCCGCGAATTAGCTATTGACACGTGGCTAAAAATCTCTCTCTAAGAACCGATTCTAAAAGTTCTTATTTAAAAACCGATTCTTAATACTATTACAATTATTATTATTTTTTTAAGAACTCTACCTAAGAACCCCTAAAAATCCTCCAAGCTGCTCTTAGTATGGTGAAAAGTCTTATAGTGGTAACAGGTAAGGTTGTATAGTCCGTTAATGTTATCATTACGAGCTTGTGCTATCTATAATATAAGATCCGACGTTTTTCAGTTTTACGAAATATCTAAACACGAATCGTCTGAAAATGCGAGAAACTTTAGAGGTACAGACAAATGCAAGCATGCAATGATACTTGAGACACAAGATTTCCAATACGATATTATACTACAAATTCTTTAAGTATGTACACTTACAAGTTTAACTTAATCAGAATTATACAAATCCACTTTTAACAAAAAAAGAAAAGAATTATACAAATCCAAGACACATCACGCTTTAACTTGCAACTGTAATATCTAGTCTCTCACGATTCCACAAGATTAGCTTAATCTTGTTTAATTACACTTGGAATTGCACAAGCACACACGGTCTCACGATTTCTATACTAGAATACACAAAGCCCATTTGCTTAAACTTTTGCACAAAATGCATGAGTCTACGTGTAATTATCGAATTCTATTTATATATATAGATTCTATGTCACAACCCTAGTAACTACCCAAAATATAGATAACTAACATCTCTGATTTATACTTTTGTTATGCTGATGGAATAGAGTCAATCTCTTCGATTTTGTCCAGTTCAGCATCTCCTGCTCCACACCATCATTCATCACCAGTTGATTCATGATTCCTGTTTGCAGCTCATGTAGCTCCCAGTTACATGAGCACATAGCTCCAACACCTTCAATGTGAACTAATCATATAGATAGCCACTTTAGTAGATATGATAAAGTTTTCTTTATATTTGCATCTCTAGATTTTCAAATTGAGTTAATTTAATGGATTCTTATCCCAATACATGATACAAACACCGTGGTGAGGATCAAAGCAACTACGCTTTAAGAAGAATATCTTCTTCTTTTTTCATTTGTCACAAGCATTGATTAGCTTAATTAATGATGAGATAAGCCACTCAAATCATCTGTTTTTCTAATTCAGGTTTAGATTCAGTTAATTATGTTTTGGTTCTAAATTTCTACTATGATTACCAACAGAAGTATATATCATTCAACTATCACTATAGAGTCTAGACCAAAAATGATTAAAACCGAATATGAAAATTTGGAAATTCAAGTTCAAAAGTGAGATGATTTTTGGGAATATCTGGACTGCTTGGGGATGATATCATATATAGTAAAAGCGAAGTAAATTTCCGGAATGAAACTCTATCATTCACCATAAACCATAAAAACTCGGTTAATTCTTTTTATATCATATATAGTAAAAGCGAAGTAAATTTTCGTAATGGAGCTCTCTCATTCACCATAAACCGTAAAACTCGGTTAGTTCTTTTTATATCGGTTTGATTTAAGTTTTTTGTTGTACCGATTATCGATTTTGGGCTTTAGTTTTAAAATTTTCGGGCCCGTTTTCGAAAAACCCTACATAATATCGGGTTTGATATTCTGTGGCCGCTTTTGTGTTTTTTTTTGTTGCGATTTCGTTTCATAGAAACCCTAAATTTTTGACTTGATATATATCTCACGTTTATAATTTTTTAGAAACTCATTCATTGTCATCGTCTCTTTGATCCGTCTAAATTTCTTTGTTAGTTAAATGTGAAACACATGTGACGAATATCATAGTCTTTGTGCCGTCTAAATTTCTTTTTGCTCTCCTTTTGAATTGATATATATTTCTTTTGCTCTGTTTTGGTTTAAATTTCTTTTTGCTCTCCTTTTGACTTGCTATATATTTCTTTTGCTCTGTTTTGGTTTGATTTTTTGGAATCGTCTTTGTTAGTTTTTTTTTTTGCTTCAATCGAAATTGATCGATGGATTTTTTATTGTTTTTTTTTTATTGAAGGGTGCATGGTGGATAATCATAATATTGTAGATTGATCTACCTATCAAGGTTTGTTTTCTTTATTTTTCTGTTTTTCTGATTTGTTTATCCGATCGGAGATAAGTTTTTATGACTTTCTGGTTTGTTTTAACAACCGAACACATATATGTTCTTCTTGTGCTTTGTTATCGAAACCGCCGTTTTTTTCAGTGTGTTCGCCATAGTCTCTTTCTTTCGTTTACTGACTAATTATTATTCTCTTTTTGTAATTTTTAGATGTTCGTCTTCTGGTGGTTTGTGTTTGTATTTTATGATGGCTGCGAGAGGTTGCGCATCTTTTACTGGTTGCGGTTTATCTTTATTCGTTTTCTTACCTTTAATTGATGCATCATTGTATTATGTATCCCTTTCCAAGAATCCAGGTCTTGACACTACAAGAAATATGAACATTGTTAGCGCGGAAAAAATGTTATACTAGGGTTTTAATAGCGAATTAACAAACGCTAGGAAATCGTGAGTTATGGTAGGTACCACCCATAAGATAGCACTATTTCACTATGTTATGATAGGTTCTTATACCATAGCAATACTTAAATACTTTATTCTGTTTTGTCACAGCACTTCGTTATTTTGTAAAAATTATTTAATAACTCGTGTTTCTTGCTATAATAGATGCTTCTACAATAGCATAACAGTTTGCTCTAATTTATTTTGTTATAGCTATTTATTATGTCATAATAAACTATTTCATATCTAAATTAAATTATTTAAAAATTCATTTTGCTTGCTATGATAGATGGTTATACAATAGCCAATTAGTTAAAACATATTTCTTTCCATAAATCATCAAAAAGATACATAATTGTAATTTTACAAAGTAGCTCATCATTCAATGTTATTTGTTAAAATAAGTTATCAAACAACATCATAAGTACTGCAAAAGGGAGTATATAATCAAAAGCACAAACCAGAGCTCAAAAACACTTCTTCTTTCTACCATCAGCTTCAGTCGTATTCGAATCTGGTTTCTTATCTTCTGAGTGACCATTCTTCTTCTATGCAAAAACAATTGAGAAAATCAATAAACTCTCAGGAGCAGGGAGAAAAAAGGTGGATGTGAAGGTTGGGATTTAACCTTCTTTTCTCTCTGGCATATACTTGGCTAGTCTATATTTCTGCAACAGGATAGTTTTCAAAATTAAAGAAAAATCAGCTAACTACGAAAGCAAACTCTTGTTAGAGACACAAGATCCTATCTAATCACAAATGTATGAATCAGAACATATAGTGACTTACTTTCAGGGTCTTCAAGCTTGTTCACAGCCTCAATCCTACAATTATGAAGGACATGAGACCAATTAGCCTCTGCTCCGTTCAATATAAGATTATATCCAAGATCTTATGTGACCGGTTCAAGAAAATTCTCTCGGAGATCATCTCCGATACTTAAGGCACATTCGTATCTGGCCGTTTAATAACATATAACATCATTATGGCCATGAGATGGTACATGGATTAAGAACTCACGCTGCAGTGGCTGAGAACTTTATGGTTGTAAAGACGGACATGTCAAAGGCGTACGATAGAGTGGAATGATGCTTTCTTGAAACCTTAATGGAGATAATGGGCTTCGATCGAGTATGGATTCGATGGATTATGGCATGTGTAAACTCAGTAACTTACTTGGTGTTGCTCAATGGTCAATCCCATGGATACATCAAACCAGAACGCGTCATACGTCAAGGAGATCCTCTCTCCTTTTCTGTTTATTATATGTGCAGAAGCTCTGGTTCATTCGCTCAACCATTTTGAGGCTTCCAAAAAACTACATGGGATTCGCCTTGCAACTGGTGGACCATCGGTTCATCATCTCCTCTTTGCCGACGATAGTTTACTAATGTGCAATGCTTCGGTGGAAGAAGGTGATGAACTGATACAATGCCTTAAACTTTACGGTGAAGCTTCGGGGCAAGAGATTAACCAAGCAAAATCGTCCATTATTTTTGGAACAAAAATCCAAGATCATGTGAAAAGAGCGGTAAAAGGAGTTTCTCGCTTTCTATATCACTTTTTCTTGTTTGTCAATCAGACTATTTTAACGCTCTAATCGTTCGTCGTTATCTAAAAGTCTTTGTAAAATATAACATTTGGGGTGTTATTCGTTTATGTATTTTAATTAATTTGAAAATATATATAGAATTTATAAATCTACGTAAAAACTACTGATTTTCAAATCTAGCATGTGGATTTTAATTAATGTTTGTAAATCTGTAGGTTTTCCTTCGAATTTGAGTCTTTGTATTTTTAACATGAAAATCTTTACAAATCCACTAAAATCTATTGTAAATTCAAATCCATAAGTAAATCTGTAGGATTGAATAACACGTGATTTGAATTAGTATTAATAAATCATATAACCAATAGCAGTGGATTTGAACTTAGATTTTAAAATCATAGAACCAATAACACTGGATTTGAACATAAAATTTAAAATTATAGAACCAATAACACTGGATTTGGATTTTCAAATCTATTCAAATCCATGAACCAATGACCCCCACTTAATAAATATTTGCAAATCCGTAAGTTTTTCTACATATTTGAATCTTTGTATTTTTAACATATAAATCCTTCCAACTCCATTAAAATTCATTGTGAAATTAAATTCTTGTTTAAATCTTTAGTATTGAATAACACTTGATTTCAATTAGTATTTAAAATTCATAGAACGAATAACATATGATTTTGACAAAGATTTAAAAATCAATGATCCAATAACCCCACCTAAGATTCATCCAGAATAAAAAAACATAAATATAACCACAATACAAATTAATATTTATAGTAAATATACTATTAAATTTTAATTTAGAGATAAATAAACAAACCATTTAATAGTTTTAAAGTGATTATTAACAATTAAATTAATATCAAAATTTGAAAAATAATCTATATATATTTTTCATGGTAATTTTAAAGCATATAATATTTTTACGGTGACCCCATAAAATGTTTTATGCATCCATTCCATAGTTTTACGAATTCCCTACCATTGCATTATTATGCTAAAAGTTAACATGTTTATGGGAAAGTTGATTTATTAAACTTGCGAAAAACTATAAGTTAAACCATTATCAAAGAAAATATACCAGTTTAGCTTCTTCTTATTTTTTGGACAACGGATACCAGTTTAGCTTACAAAACCAAAAATAAATAAAATCTAGGTACAAGAATGCTCATCAGCTTCAGGACAAGCTTGCGATTTTGTCTATGTATAAAGGTTATCATCAAGCTAATGTCTCGGTTTTGAGTTACCACTACATTTCACTTTGGTGAAAAATATGAAAGACTAAATGTATCGAGTTGAGACTAAATATGAAAAGGGTAAATTTGCGTCCCTCGGAAGATTACGGTTTTGTCAACCAAATCAGTTCAAATCGTATACGGCTCTTGCTTACGTGATAATAGTGAAGGCAGATATTGATTTAACACTCAAAATTATAAGCATACTAACGTTCAGACTAAAACTTAACTAGAACATAAGAAAAGCCGAAGTAATAAAAAGTTAAAAACACCAAAGAGCATCTTCTTCTAGCATAAGGCTTCCTCGTCGTCAACGAAGGTAGTCTTCTTACCGCAGAAATGGATCGATTTGGTCTTTAAAGCATCTTCTTCTTCTTGTCGAAGGTAGTCTTCGTACCTGGAATATAAAAAACCCTTGTGACCTCTCCATGTATACCAAAAACTTCACCCAATGTGCTTTTGATAACAAACTCAAGAGGCAAATAGTTAAATCCATTACCAAAGCTTCTCTGCAAGGTTGTACCTAATTAACAAAAATAATAGCGTTAATCTTCTGTAATGACATCAAAACTCTAGCAATAAGTTACAACCAGTGTTGCAGAAACAAATCTCCATAACATGGAAAATCAATTTACTTTGGACGTAGAGGGTATGGAGCTATCTTAGCCACGTCAACAAAAATCTTATGACCGTTCTTCTCTTCACCATTCTTCATTTGCAGCGCCTACAGTATAAAAGATATAATCAACAACCGTACTTTCAAATAACTACTTGTATATTTTTCATCATAAGCATACGCTACTTTTCAAATGACTACTTTAATACTTTTTTCATCATTACTATAAACTACTCTCACCTTCTTTGCTATGTTAGCAGTAGCAAACTCAACAAAGCCACAGCCCACATGCTTACCCTTGTGGTTTACAATAAGTCGAACACTGGTAACTTTTCCAATAATTTCGAATAAATTTTTGCTGTAAAAATGGAGGGTAAAATATGAGTCATGAAAAACTTGATCCGAGACCGAAAGAGGAAATTAAAGGTGCTACTTACACATGTATTATTTCAGTTTGGGGAGAGAGATTGGCAACAAAGAGTGTCTTTTTTCTTGCCGCAACTTCCTGAATTTAACAGCCAAGTGTGTTAGCACGACTCTAAAGAGAAACGGACTTAAATTGCATAACAACAAAAGGTAGCCTCATCTAAAGATCAGAATAAATCATTTTTTGACTTTGTGGCAAAATTTCTGTTACTAAACGCAAAGTGTTTCTTCCGAGCCTGACATATTCTAAAGACAATAAAAACAGGTACCTCAACAAGTCCGTCCACTGTCTCATGACTCTCATCTTCTTCTATCAGAAGGCTTTCTCGTCGAAGGTAGTCTTCGTACCTGGAATATAAAAAACCCTTGTGATCTCTCCATGTATACCAAAAACATCACCCCATGTGCTCTTGATAACAAACTCAAAAGGTAAATAGTTAAATCCCTTACCAAACCTTGTGATCTATGCAATGCCTAATTAACAAAAATAATAGCGTTAATCTTCTGTAATGGCATCAAAACTCTAGCAATATGTTACCACCAGTGTAACAGAAACAAATCTCCATAACATAAATCAATTTACTTGGGTGGAAAGTCTGTAGCTCCCTTATTAGCCACATCAAGAAAAATTTTACAATTATGCAAATATTCACCATTCTTCTTTTGCAGCGCCTACAGTATAAAAGATTTGATGAGCAATCGTAGACTCAAATAACTACTTGTATATTTTTCATCATAAGTATACACTACTTTTCAAATTAAATGACTAATTAAATATTTTGCATCATTACTATAAACTACTCTCACCTTCTTTGCTTCGTTAGCAGAAGCAAACTCAACAAAGCCAGAGCCATGGCCCTTGCGTTTTAAAATAAGTTGAACACGAACAACTTTTCCAACATAATTAAAGAAATTGATGCTGTAAAAATGGAGGATAAAATATGAGTCATGAAAAACTTGCTCCGAGAACGAAAGAGGAAATTAAAGGTGCTAACTTACATATGTGATATTTCAGTTTGGGGAGAGAGATTGGCAACAAAGAGAGTCTTTTTTCTGAAGGCAATTTCCTGAATTTAAAAGCAAAGTGTGTTAGCAAGACTAACGAGAAAAAGACTTAAACTGCATAACAACAAAAAGTAGCCTCATCTGAAGATTCATCCCCAGAATAAGTCATCTTTGTGGGAACTGTTCTGTGTTATTAAACGTAGCCTGTCATATTTTAAAGACAATAAGAACAGGTACCTCAATAAAATCCGGATTTTCATCAAGCCCTTCCACTGTCTCATCTTCTTCTAGCAGAAGGCTTTCTCGTAGAAGGTAGTCTTCGTACCTGGAATATCAAAAACCCTTGTGATCCCTCCATGTATAACAAAAATTTCACCCAATGTGCTCTTGATAACAAACTCAAGAGGCAAATAGTTAAAACCCTTACGAAAGCTTCTCTGCCAAGTTGTACCTAATTAACAAAAATAATAGCGTTAATCTTCTGTAATCGCATCATAACTCTAGCAATAAGTTACAACCAGTGTTATAGAAACAAATATCCATAACAAGGAAAATCAATTTACTTGGCTCGTGGAGGGTATGGAGCTATCTTAGCCACATCAAGAAATATCTTATGACCGTGCAAATATTCACCATTCATCTCTTCAAGCACCTACAGTATAAAAGATTTAATCAGCAATCGTATTTCTAAATAACTACTTGTATTTTTTTCTTCATAAGTATATTTATAACTATTTACATCATTAATATAAACTACTCTCACCTTCTTTGCATCGTTAGCAGTAGCAAACTCAACAAAGCCACAGCCCACATGCTTACCCTCGTGGTTTACAATAAGTCGAACACTAACAACATTTCCAACATAATAGAAGAAACTGTAGCTGTAAAAATGGAGGACAAAATATCAGTCATGAAAAACTTGCTCGAGAACGAGAGAGGAAATTAAAGGTTCTACTTACATATGTGATATTTTAGTTTGGGGAGAGAGATTGGCAACAAAGAGCGTCTTTTTTCTTGGGGCAAATTTCTGAATTTAACAGCCAAGTGTGTTAGCACGACTCTTAAGGAGAAAATGACTTATAACAAAAAAGGTAGCCTCATCTGGCATATTTTGAAGACAATAAGAACAGGTACCTCAACAGGTCCTTTTACTGTCTCATCTTCTTCTAGATAAAGGCTTTCACGTTGAAGGTTGTCTTCGTACCTGGAATATCAAAAACCTTGTGATATACCAAAAACGTCACCTAATGTGCTCTTGATAACAAACACAAGAGGCAAATAGTTAAATCCCTTACCAAACCACCTTGTGATCTATGGAAAACCTAATTAACAAAAATAATAGCGTTAATCTTCTGTAATGGCATCAAAACTCTAGGAATAAGTTACAACAAGTGTTGCAGAAACAAGAAACAAATATCCATAACATGGAAAATCAATTTACTTGGGTCGTCGTGGAGGGTAGAGATCTGTCTTAGCCACATAAAGAAACATCTTTTGATCGTGCAAATATTCACCATTCTTCATTTCCAGCGCCTAGGGTATAAAGATTTAATCAACAATCGTACTTTCAAATAACTACTTTTCAAATGACATATAAATACTTTACATCATTACTATAAACTACTCTCACCTTCTTTGCTTCGTTAGAAGAAGCAAACTCAACTAAGCCAGAGCCATAATAATGCTCACCATTGCTCTTGCGTTTAAAAATAAGTTGAACACGAACAACTTTTCCAACATAATTGAAGAAATTGATGCTGTAAAAATGGAGGATAAAATATGAGTCATGAAAAACCTGCTCCGTGGAACGAAAGAAGAAATTAAAGGTGCTACTTACATATGTAATATTTCAGTTTGGGGAGAGAGATTATCAACAAAGAGCGTCTTTTTTTTTAGGGCAACTTCCTGAATTTAAAAGCCAATTGTGTTAGAGCAATGACTTAAATTGCAGAACAACATAAAGTAGTATCATCATCCCCAGAATAAGTCATCTTAAGTACCTTCTCCTCGGATTTTTCCTTGTGTTTCTTCAGAAACGGTTTGGTCTCCAAATCATCTTCCTGCTCCCGCTTACCTAAAAGAAGAGCAGCAAAAACTAAGTTAAAGTCAACAACGATATTAGATAAGAGCTCGAACCACCAAAAACAAACCCAATAAATTAGCTTTGGCGGCAGATTTCTTGCTTGAACTGGCCATGGAGAAGATGAAAACAGCGGCGGTTGGTTTATTTCCCGGGAGAGTTGAGAGCTGCAATAATTTATAAATAACCCTAGTTGAAAACGGACCATCGTCTAGTATACCACTATCCCCAAATTTTAATCACAAATCTCCTTCTGTGGTGAAATGTCTATTTTACCCTTAATGAATAGTTATAAAGATTAAGTAGAATTAAATTGGTAAGAGGACAACGAAAAGCACGGGAGCTCAGTGGTTGCGAGCTCCACGCGCGTCACCTGCATGCGCGCGACCGGGGTTCGAATCCCCTCTACGTGGTATAACTAGCTAATACTATGGTGTAATACTGGATAATACTAGGGAATACTGGCGGTGATATTTCATTTAAAACAGCTCAGGGGTATTTTCGTCGTTTCACTTAAAGAAAAGGGTATTGTGATTAACTTAGAGTAGTGATGGTTAAAAATTTCCGGCGGCTGTTTATGAAGATTCCACCGAAGAAGAAGGTCTTCATACACAATAATCTGGTTTGGGCTGGGCTTTTATTGGTTGGGTTTAATCACATTCTATCTGCTTCAAGTTTTAATGCTTTTAATTTGTATTGTATTTGTGAAAGACGATGTATAATTCCCTCTAGTTGTATTTTAAAGTTTTAACGAATGAAAGGAATTGTTGCACCAAAAAAAACAAAAAGTCTGTTTCAGTAGACATGTATTGTTTCTAGGTATATATAATTTGAAAAAACCTTTAAAAGAGCATTGTTTAAATTTTAGTTGGCTCAATAATCAGGAGCTTTGCAACTTTCCTCAAAACACAGATTCGAAAGAAAGAGCTCACTTACCCGGATCGCATAGAGAGTAGAACTTGTCAACATCTGGTAAAAAAACGGGCAAGAAACAAATAAGTACATGACAAACACACAAAAAGAAAAGACATTTGCAAGAAATCTATAAAAATTAGGAGGTTATGTGTACTTACGGAGAGAGCTTTAAGAAAATCAGAGCGACGACCTGATTTCACATCAGATTTCAGATTTCATATCATATTGGATTGAAAAAAACTACTAAAATTCTTCCACTAAGCGGTTCTTGTGTTATGCACTGACGAAAACATGTTAGGATTTAAACTCAAATCTTCTTTGTCCCAATCTATCTTCGATACACAAATTAACGAACACGAGAATTGTTCACCCAGTTCACGGCCTCTAACCGCTACGTCTGGGGTGGATCCTGGATCCACAACATCCACTATAAAGAATCAATTGGAAAACACCTCCGATGTGGTTCACAATATAGATCTCTCTCACACCCAACAAACAAGAAAGAACAAAGAACATAACTAGATTCCCCAGAGAAACTCCTATTCTCTCTCTAGCTTTACGAGCCGCCTCTAAGGCGCTCGGAATCCCTGGAGTCTGGATTAGGTATTCCTATTGTTAAACACTTGTATTTATAACAAAGAAACCCTATAAACTTACTTGGGCCCAACTTGACACTAAGGCTTATACTAAGCCCAACTGCTGGCCCAAGTCGTGAGTTGACTGAAGTCCGATATCTCACAATCTCCACCTTCGGATTCAGACAACCCTCAACTTCTCCACAAATCTTTGTTCCTTTGTCTTTCTTCCTGTTTGCTTCTTCTAGAATCTCCACCTTGATCCCAGCTTGAAATCTCCTTGTGAATTGCCCTTTGAACCTTTGACTCATGGCTCTAGACTTGGCACTTTGATCTTCATGTAAACTTGTCCTTCTGCAACTTGATTCACTTTGGTGTTCTTTGATTCTTCTCCTGTACACTGAGCTTAATCAAACACTCTTTGAACTGTGAGCAGCTAACCCTGAATCATACATGCTTCAAACCTGAAACAATCCCTGATTCAACACCTTCTCTGACAAAACATATCAGCCTTGAACTCCTTTTGTACCGCTGTTACTCATAACAGAACACGCCATCCAACCATACTGCTGAACAGACTTTCGACACAACCATGTTCATGCATCATGCTTTACAGAACTTTGCTGACAAACCAATTCATCTTGAATCAACTGCAGAAAACCTCTAAGTCATTTATGCTTCATTTCCCTGAAACCGTCTTTGACTTACCAAGACATCACTGAACCTGAACACCTCTTTGAACATCACTTTGCACAGCTGCTATTGCTTGCAGAACCCTCCTCCTAACTCCACCTGGCTAAGAAGACTCTCGATACAAATATCTTTGCTCAACATTTTGTTCAGAACCTTTCTGCACCAGCAGAACCATCCAACCAACAGACTCGAACTGTTTGCTAAACCTGTCTCACATCCACAGCCTTGTGAAGTACCCGAGATACCATGTTACAGCCCTTAGCACTTCATCTCTAGAACCCTTGAAGTAGCTTCCTTGCTGTAAACATACCCTGCATCACATCACATGTATGCAAATCCACCTATCTTGACACTAGCATCTTCTCCCTTAGAAATCAACATGAATCTTCACTTGAACTCCCTGCAAGTCCACCTGAAAAAATTCATCCACCAGACTTCTCTAAGATGCAAATAGGTATACCAGAACTCTGCTTGTTCTCCTTTCCCAATGCAGCTTTTGCCATCTGCATTCTGATCCTTTCTTGGATCCCTCTTCAATTGCTAAAACCTGCAACTGATATCCATATGTCTTCACCACCATCAAGCAACAAAGCTCTAACGCTTTCCTTCTAACCCTGGTTGCAACCTGATTATGCTTGAACCTGCAGACATCTACATCTGCTCCTGGACCTCTATCCACCAACTTGAGACTAACCCTGCAAACCAAAACTCCTCAAACCTTAACCATACCAATCTGTCTTTGACCCCAACAGATTCCTTGATCTTGTTCCATACTCATCTGCAACTCTCCTTGAACTGAATCTAGAAACCTTTTCTTAATCCTCAAATAGCCAATAACACACAGACAATTCAAACTTCTAAGGCGTCCTTCAGTCCCTTGAATTCTCTTCCAACGGCAAATTTTGAACCCTGAACACCATCTCTTGTGTTCTCCCAAGACTTCAATTCCCTGAATTTTGCAGACCCTGAGCAACCAGAAACAACCAATCAAAACATCACAAATTGTACCTTGTGATTCCACGGTTTGACCCTTGAGATTGACGATGCAATTCTGATTCCCTGATTTTAATCTAAACCAAAATCCATCTGATACCAGAAATTACTCCACCTTAAACCAATCTCTCTGTTGCACTTTTCTGTCTCAACTTCTCTGAATATTTTCTGTCCCTTGAGCTCCTGTCCATTCTCCTTGCACAATTTAAAAATTTCCCTTTGATTAAAACTGGACTTGTTTTAATCCCTGACCCAACTAAAATTTCTTCCAAAATCTGCATAAATTCGAACAGGCCCAGAAGAAATAAACTGAGGCCCAAATTTTTGTTTTTTTCTTTTTTTCTGGCCTAAAACCCGGCCCAGTAACTTCTTCCTCTCATGCGGCCCAACTTACCCTTCTCTCCTTGGCCCAGCATTTTTTTTTCGTTTTGTTCTGGCCCAACTAGGGCCCAATCTCTTCAATTTTCTTCTGCCCCAGAGTTGGCCCACCTGGAGCAAAACCCTAGCTTCCCTTATGTCATCTTCCTCGACGACTTCCCCTGCGGCGGCACCTTCTCGGTGCCTCCTTGCCGGCGACTTGACCTGCCGCCACCGACTTAACCGGCGGTTATGAAGCAGTGACTTGACTCGCCGCCTCCGCCTGACTTGCGCCCTCGCCGCCAACCTTCGACGCCATTCTTCTCCGGTGCCCTCTCTGCACTTTCCGGCGATTTCTCGCCACCCAGAAGCTCGAGATTCTCGCCGGCTTCCTCGACGCTTCAACCGGTCAACTTCTCCGGTGACCTCAACTTGCACAGCCGCCATCTTCCCTGTCGCTGACCTCTGGAGCTCTCGGCTTCATCTCAACCAGGAACAACGAGCTCTCTTCTCCGAGACTTCTTCTTCGATGATCCTCGACCGCTGCTCTGCCCATATCGCCGGCGCCGTATAGAATCTCGGCAACTCCATCCCGGCGATTCACCCCGCCGTCGCCGTGACTCCGGTGACTTCAACCTTCGCCAAACTCAGATCTGCTTCACCGCAGGTCTCCTTCCGGTCCGGTGAATTCTTCGTCTCACACTCGATCCGGTGATTCTCCTCTGATTTTTTCTTTGAGGCGACAATCTTCCTTTCCGCCGATATGAGCCGTCTCCTCCGACAACTTAAACCATCATCATCTCCGGTCATGCGGCTCATGCCTCTTCAACTTAGAGACATTAACATGCCTCTTCAACTTAGAGACATTAACAAATTCTTGTAGATTTCCCAATCAGAATTCACCTGTGTGTGTACGTGACCTCCCGAATCTTTGAAAACAAAAACCCCTGTTTCCTTTAGAAGCTTCAAAACCATTCACCAATTCTTTCAAACTGTTTATTCCTGTGCGAGAGATCGATGTTCCCGTCAAAACTGTGAATCGAAGAGTCTGACGCTCTGATACCACTTGTTAGGATTTAAACTCAAATCCTCTTTGTCCCAATCTATCTTCGATACACAAATTAACGAACACGAGAATTGTTCACCCAGTTCACGGCCTCTAACCGCTACGTCTGGGGTGGATCATGGATCCACAACATCCACTATAAAGAATCAATCGGAAAACACCTCCGATGTGGTTCACAATATAGATCTCTCTCACACCCAACAAACAAGAAAGAACAAAGAACATAACTAGATTCCCCAGAGAAACTCCTATTCTCTCTCTAGCTTTACGAGCCGCCTCTAAGGCGCTCGGAATCCCTGGAGTCTGGATTAGGTATTCCTATTGTTAAACACTTGTATTTATAACAAAGAAACCCTATAAACTTACTTGGGCCCAACTTGACACTAAGGCTTGTACTAAGCCCAACTGCTGGCCCAAGTCGTGAGTTGACTGAAGTCCGATATCTCACAAAACAGAAATAGTATAAATCAAATAGATCATAAGAAACACATGTTATAACCAAAATAAAGCACCAACGTATTTGGTTGAAAGAATCAAAATATATCATCATTACCTTACGAAATTATACGTATCAAACGGAGCAGATCGACCCATTCTGATGTGAGTAACTAAAACCTTAATGTATTGTTCCTAACGGAGCAGGTCGACCCATTTTTGATGTAAATGTATATTTAGAATAAGTATTAATTTTGATAAACAAATTTTTATTACTTAAACATATTTTCTAAAATGTTAGAATCGGAAATGAACTTTTAGAAACTCCTATAAACTTATCTCAAGTCCTAAAGAGTTATGAAATATTTTAGTCAACATCATGTTAACTTAATAAAATGTTATTAATATAGTAACAAATAAGCACCACTAGTCTATTGGTAGAATAGTATCCTGCCACAGAATAGACCCGGATTCGATTCTCTGTTTGTGCAGTTCTTTTTTGCAATATTTTAGGCCTTTTTTCTTAATTTGCAGACGAGCCCGAAACTGTTTCGAAGTAGGCCCAATATAGACAGACGAATCCCTTTTTAGAGCATCTCCAATGTGAGGCTCTTAAGTTTTTTGATGGGATTCTTAAAGGGGTTCTTACACTGTTCTTATCAATCCTAATTCGCCGGATTTTTTATTTTTTGCCAGATTTTTTTTTTACTTTTTCTTAACTTTAACTTAATAACTTTTTCTTAACTTCAATTTTAAAATTCTAATTTTTTTTTACATATTAATGAATTGGAATCTTTACATATTAAATTTTTTTTTAAAGATTTTAAAATTCTAAACTTCTTCTTCCTGAACTTCGGCAATATTTTGTATGTTTTAAAATTCATGAAATGCAATATAATTTTGGTTTTATAAAATATAGTATGTTTATAATTTTTTACAAAATAAATTAAATTTAAGAAAATTAATTATAATTTTTTTTTTTTAAGAACTCCTAATGAGGTTCTACTATTGGAAGAGCCAAAAATTAAAGATTCTTATAGAAGTTCTAAACTTTCATTTTATCAAAATTTATAAATAAAAAATACCATTGAGGATGCTCTTAGCTTGCAAGATCCATTTCTCGATTTCCAGAGAACACTTGAGACGGAATCAATGGCGACTTCTAAGGCGGTGATGGCTATAATCAAGTCTGCTAGGCCGACTTTCCGCAACAACAACTCAAATGATGTTAAGTTGATCACATCCTCCCATTGCCTGAAAACATGAAGACTCCTTGAGCTAACGGCAATGGACATGGTGTGGGAGGTCGTGTGGTGGTGGTGGTAGAGGCGGGGGATTCAGAAGAACTTGACTCTTGTTGCCTTAGTAATGAAAATTTGGAGCTTTCATGTTAAGTTTTGTTGCTAAAAACTTATAAGTTATGATCTTGTCGGATGCTACTGTTATTTTGTCGGAGAAGAATTGTCAGTTTATATTACCTATTGCTGAAGAGGAAGAAGCTTGTATCTATGTTCACAACTTCAGAGGATACAAAAGACGCTTAAATATATTTTTAAAAATCTGCCATGTTTCATAAATCTATAATCTTTTACAGTGAACCAATTCCTAGGTGCGTGATCATACGGCACAATACGTTTTTAAAAATCTGCCATGTTTCATAAATCTATAATCTGATTTCGATTCCTGCTCAAAAACTAAGAATTGTAGATATGGTAGATATAAAGCCCTCTTCTTAAGAGCTTTAGCCGCTAAAGGTTTGGACAATAGTGTTGTGCCATGGATCAGACAAGTGCAGCAACAAGTTCTCAAATGGTCCTTTTCCAGTCACGTTGTGTTGAACCGTACAAACCCTAAAAACGCCAGCATCGCCAACCTCCCTGCAAAAAGAAAATCAAACTTTTCGAATTAGGTTTCTTGCTTAAGAAGTGTAGGACCAAAATTTACACTACAGACAGGAAAGATTTAATCACAATAATATGTAAATAAACAGTTTAAGGAACAGACGATTTATAAACGATAAAGCAATACAAGATCTGAGGAGGCGAGATAAATCTCTTTCCTTAACTCTAAGAATCTCCCGTAGTGTGACGGGGTTTTATAGATCCATGAGTCCCAGGATACAACCAAAGTTTAACTGAATCATCAACACCATGATTCATGTCTATCGACCATTATTCTACGATACTCTCGAAATTAAAACTTACTCTAATCAGTAGGGAATTGAAGAAACGATTGCTAGAACTTTTAGTAAGTGTTTTTTGTGTATCAGAGGATGATTTTTTAGGTGAAAATCGTGTTGTATATATAGGAGAGAGGCTAGGGTTTTTCCATGACAGAAAAGGAATATTTCTAGAATAACCTAGGCGGCTGCGATTTTTAAGTCGGCCCGCTGGGTATCGATCGATACCAAGGGGTATCGATCGATACCTCAAAAAGTCCACGGGCCCAATCAAGGCCCAAGATGCGAACGTCGCACGTATGGCTTTTCTTCTCTCATGTTGTTCATTTAAGACACAACCATTCCAACATATATACACGAGAAAACATTTCTCGGTTAATGAAAACATTTCATTAGAAAGAGCTTAACTCATTTCTTTTCACACTAACACAATTTTATCAAACCCTCAGGCTTTGACAAAAAATTAGTTCCAACAATCCCCCACATGAATAGAAATGACTCTAGAACATATGAAAATTGTACAGACTAGACTTTACTAGACATACTTGACTAGACTCATCTAGACGTAGACAGACTTTCGAGAGTATACGAAAATGTAACTGTATCTGAGAGGTAGCATTTTCCAGCTTTGAACCAAACATTTTTAATATCTGTCGAGTTTACTCGGCCAGGAGGTGAACATGATGTCTTGAACCGCCCGGATTTTTATGTAAACTTAGACAACAGGTATCGCACAGAGACATCTTCTCGTAGAACTTTGTTCTCTATTGTGTTCATTTTGGCCTTGAACATTCCTGGTATTCGTGAGTGAATTTGGAGAATATAGCCTTCTCTTTCATTCTCCTAGAAACGGCCCCATTTCACACTTCACTAGGTGATCTTTTATTAGCTTGTTTTTCAGAAGTGTCCTGTCACACTCCACTATCTACATAGCTATGCAATCATTAAAAGCCAACGCTTATCCTTACTATCCACAGGTAGCACTGTTATATCATCCTAGGAACTGGGCAGAGACATAGTCTCACAGTGCTCAATTCGAATCAGTTTAATTTTGTTTCCCTTTGAACCTAGATCTTGGGATCTCCAGTCACATAGGTGGGGTATCTGTCAAACATCATCTTTTTCTATAGGCTTTAAACCCATTCCTTTTGATGATTTTACAATTTGATCTCGCGGCAAACCTTTGGTAAACGGATCCGCTAGGTTATCAGCCGACTTGATGTAATCTATCGTTATTACACCAGTTGAGATCAATTGTCTAATGGTCTTATGTCGTCTTCTTATATGACGAGACTTGCCATTATATAGATTACTCAGTGCCCGAGAGATAGCCGACTGGCTATCACAGTGTACACGTAATGCTGGCACTGGTTTCTCCCACATTGGGATATCTTCCAAAAAGTTTCGAAGCCATTCTGCTTCCTCAGCAGCTTTGTCTAAAGCGACAAACTCTGACTCCATGGTTGATCTGGCCAGGAGTGTTTGTTTGGAAGATTTCCAGGATATTGCTGCACCAGCAAGAGTAAAGACATATCCACTCGTGGATTTGGAGTTTCTTGAATCCGAAATCCAATTGGCATCACTGTACCCTTCCAGCACTGCTGGTTCTTTACCAAAGTGCAGCCCATAACTTTTGGTGTATCTTAGATAATTTAATACCCTAGTTATGGCTCTCCAATGGGTATGACCTGGATTGCTCGTGTAACGACTTAGTACGTTTACCGAGTGTGCTAAATCTGGTCTAGTACAATTCGTTAAGTACATTAGACTCCCGATGACTCTTGCATACTCCACTTGTAACACTGCTTCACCTGAATTCTTTGTCAAGTGAAGATGAGGATCAAGTGGAGTTTTTGCAGTCCCATTGGAGTAGGTCTTAAACCTCTCTAGGATTTTTGTAGCGTAATGATCTTGAGACATAATTATTCCTTTTGAATTTCGAATAATCTTAATCCCTAGAATTACATCAGCTAATCCCATGTCTTTCATATCAAACTTTCCACTTAGCATGTTCTTTGTTTGAATGATTATATCTTTGTTGCTTCCCATGATTAGCATGTCATCTACGTACAGACACAACAACACATAACCTTGTGAAGTACTTTTGATATAGATGCACTTATCACATTCATTGATGTGAAAGCCATTTGACATCATTACACTGTCGAATTTTTCATGCCATTGTTTCGGAGCTTGCTTGAGTCCATATAGCGATTTGACAAGTCTACAGACTTTCTTCTCTTGTCCGGGAGCAACATAACCCTCAGGTTGATTCATATAGATCTCTTCCTCTAAATCTCCGTTTAGAAAAGCAGTCTTAACATCCATCTGATGTATTTCAAGGTTTCTTAAAGCTGCGATTCCAATCAACATGCGAATCGAAGTGATTCTCGTCACTGGAGAATAAGTGTCAAAGAAGTCCAATCCTTCCTTTTGACGAAATCCTTGTACCACAAGCCTGGCCTTATATTTGTCTATAGAGCCATCGACTTTTAGCTTAGTGGTGAAGACCCATTTACAGCCCAGAGGTTTACAACCTTGAGGTAGGTCTACCAACTCATAAGTATGATTTTGCATAATTGAGTTGATTTCACTGTTAGATGCCTCCCTCCAGAAAGGTGCATCAGGTGTAGACATTGCTTCCATGAAAGTTCTTGGACCACTTTCCGCTAGGAATGCCATTATGAACTCAGAGCCAAATGTCTTCTCCTTACGAGCTCTCTTGCTTCGTCTCGGTTCAGCTTCTTCTACTTCTGTAGAAGTGCCTGAAGTGCTTGCCTCATTGCTAGCATCTCGTTCGTGACGAGTTCGTTTAGGATTTCCTCTATCCTTACATGGAAACACATTTTCGAAGAAGTATGCATTCCTTGACTCCATTATTGTGTTTACATGAATGTCTGGTATATCTGATTTATGTACCAAAAATCGATAGGCACTACTATTGTGCGCGTATCCGATGAAAATGCAATCTACCGTTTTAGGTCCGATGGTGACCTTTTTTGGAAGTGGTACTGCAACTTTTGCCAGGCACCCCCACACTTTCAGGTATACATACGAAGGTACATAACCTTTCCAAAGTTCATAAGGAGTTTTCCCTGTGACTTTGTGTGGAATTTTGTTCAGGATATAATTCGAGGTAAGCAGGGCTTCCCCCCACATGTTCTGGGCTAACCCAGATTCCTGCAACATTGCATTCATCATTTCCTTGAGAGTTCTGTTTTTTCTTTCATCAACTCCATTGGATTCCGGTGAGTAGGGAGCAGTTGTTTGATGGATAATGCCATGTGCTCTACAGAATGCATCAAATGGTTCACTATATTCACCACCCCTATCACTTCTGACCTTTTTTATGGTCTTGCCGAGTTGGTTTTCAACTTCCAGCTTGTATTCTTTAAATTTGTCCAAGGCTTCATCTTTACTTCGCAGTAGGAAGATGTAACAATATCTCGTGCAATCATCTATGAAAGTCACGAAATATTTCTTGCCTCCTCTGGTTTGAATATATTTCAAATCACATAAATCTGTGTGAATTAAACCTAGAGGTTCTGTTGTTCTTTGAACGCTGGGTGATGGCGTTTTAGTGAGTTTGGCTTGGACACAAACCTCACATTTGTCTTTGCTTAATTTGCATTTAGGAATCATGTTCATGTTCATTAATCTACTCATAGACTTGAAATTAACATGTCCTAGTCGTTCATGCCAAATATTAAAAGACTCAGCGAGATAAGCAATTGGTTTCTTATCATTAATCTTAGGGTTCTTCGAGGTGGAAGCCTCGGTTACATTATCCTTTCGGATTACTGTCTCAACAGACATCTTAAAAAGATTATCACAAACAAAACCCTTACCCAAATACATCCCATTCTTCGTTAGGATCAGCTTATCACCTTCCAGCTTCACAGAGAATCCATGCTTACTTATGAGCGATCCAGAGATCAGATTCTTGCGTATATCTGGTACATGGACGACGTTCGTGAGTACCAGTTCCTGTCCAGAGGTGAGCTTCAGAACAACCTTCCCGTGACCATCAATTGTCGACGAGGCTGAATTACCCATTAGGAGTTTTTCACCATTCTTGGTCTTTGTGTATGTGGAGAACATCTCTCGATCCATACAAATGTGTCTGGTTGCACCAGTATCGAACCACCAAGTCTTTGGATGGCTTTCAGCAACATTGGCCTCAGTGACCACAGCACACATGTCAGCTTCTGTCAAGTTGGCTTGAGCCTTCTTGCTACGACAATCGACGGATTTGTGTCCTTGCTTCCCACAGAAGTTACACAGTCCTAAGAACCTTTGAGAAGTCTGACCATTCTGACCACTCTTGTTCTTGAACTTTTGGAAGTTCTTTGGTGGCATCTTCCCTTTGCCTTTGTTTAGGCGACCTTTGTTCTGCCACTTGCCTTGATTGGGGTTTTGGTGTTCAACCATGTTCGCATTGTGTTCGCGAATTTTCACACCTACATTGATCTGTTGTTCCCGATTCGTAGACTCTACGCGGAGCTTAACAATCAGATCTTCAAGGCTCATCTTCTTTTTCTTCAGCCTGAGGTAGTTCTTGAAGTCCGTCCAACCAGGAGGTAGCTTCTCAATGATGCAGCAACCTTGATAGGTTTCACACAACCGCATTCCCTCAGCAAAGATATCGTGTAGGAGCCTCTGCACCTCATCGACTTGTTCCATTAGTGGTCTTGAATCCACCATCTTGTACTGCTCGAACTTTGCCACAGTGAATTTCTGAGTACCAGAATCTTCAATGCGGTACTTCTTGTCTAAGGAATCCCACAGATCCTTAGATGTCTCAGCATTTTCGTACACCCCAAACAGAGAGTCCGAAAGGCTGTTCAGAATATAGCCTTTGCACAAGAAGTCAGCATGTTCCCAGGCGTGGACACTCGCAAGCGCACGTGGATCAGTGTTATCTTCTGGGAGAACAGGTTTCACCTCACTGGTGTATTTCTGCAGATTCAATGTTGTCAGATAGAAGAACATCTTCCTTTTCCACATCTTGAATGCTGTCCCATCAAACTTGGTTGGAGGAGCGACATGGTTCCCAGATGGAACTTTGACCGTCTCGATCTGACTCGCAGTCGATTCAACCTTCTCACTGGTTTTCTCCACCAATCCAGAGTTGTTTTCCACATCAATTGTCATTCTGTTAAGACAAAAGAAACAACTTTTAATTAGTATCGATGTATAAACTTTAAGAATCGCAATTCTAATATCGAACTAAATCGCATTGGTGTCGATCGATACTCCTTGGTATCGATCGATGCACACTCAATGTCTATTGATGCACCCGTATGGTGTCGATCGATGCTCGATGCACATACTGTGTTAATCAAAGCATCTTGGTGTCGATCGATACACATTGAGTGTCGATCGATACACCCTGGGTTCCGATTGATGCTCGATGCACATACTGTGTCATTCGAAGCAACCTGGTATCGATCGATACACGCTCAGTGTCGATCGATATACCCTGGGTGTCGACCGATGCAAGTGAATTTCACAGGATCGATCATAGCACCAGTGTCGATCGATACCTGTGTCTTATACACAGTATCGATCGACATAGACCAACTTGGTCGATGCAAAGTATCGATCGATACACTGAGGTGCCGACCGATACACTGTTTGCATGGTATCGATCGATACACTTAAGTGTCGACCGATACAATTTAGTCCAATATCGACCGATACCATAGGGTGTCGATCGATACTCACAAGGCCTCGATCTGAATCGAACCTATCAAGAACAGATGTGTGTTCGTTGATTATACCGTTCTTTAATCGCAATTAAAGACGGTTTTTTAGAAGATGTTTAAGCAGATCTACTTCTACTACACGTTTCAAGTTGCTAAACAGCTGTTTGATTTACGTTTGAGTATCACTAGCAGAAGAACATCTTCTTAAAAAATAGAGAGAGATGAAGATTGCCTCTACTACACGTTTCAATTTGCTAAAAGCTTTTTGACAACGTTTGAGTATCATCAGCAGTAGAAGAATCGTTTAAAAACCGTTTGAAAACGTTTATTTACTCGTGATTAAAGATCCAATTGAAGTAATAAAACAGAAATTGGATCTTCTTAGAGTTAAGATTGTAGGACCAAAATTTACACTACAGACAGGAAAGATTTAATCACAATAATATGTAAATAAACAGTTTAAGGAACAGACGATTTATAAACGATAAAGCAATACAAGATCTGAGGAGGCGAGATAAATCTCTTTCCTTAACTCTAAGAATCTCCCGTAGTGTGACGGGGTTTTATAGATCCATGAGTCCCAGGATACAACCAAAGTTTAACTGAATCATCAACACCATGATTCATGTCTATCGACCATTATTCTACGATACTCTCGAAATTAAAACTTACTCTAATCAGTAGGGAATTGAAGAAACGATTGCTAGAACTTTTAGTAAGTGTTTTTTGTGTATCAGAGGATGATTTTTTAGGTGAAAATCGTGTTGTATATATAGGAGAGAGGCTAGGGTTTTTCCATGACAGAAAAGGAATATTTCTAGAATAACCTAGGCGGCTGCGATTTTTAAGTCGGCCCGCTGGGTATCGATCGATACCAAGGGGTATCGATCGATACCTCAAAAAGTCCACGGGCCCAATCAAGGCCCAAGATGCGAACGTCGCACGTATGGCTTTTCTTCTCTCATGTTGTTCATTTAAGACACAACCATTCCAACATATATACACGAGAAAACATTTCTCGGTTAATGAAAACATTTCATTAGAAAGAGCTTAACTCATTTCTTTTCACACTAACACAATTTTATCAAACCCTCAGGCTTTGACAAAAAATTAGTTCCAACAATCCCCCACATGAATAGAAATGACTCTAGAACATATGAAAATTGTACAGACTAGACTTTACTAGACATACTTGACTAGACTCATCTAGACGTAGACAGACTTTCGAGAGTATACGAAAATGTAACTATATCTGAGAGGTAGCATTTTCCAGCTTTGAACCAAACATTTTTAATATCTGTCGAGTTTACTCGGCCAGGAGGTGAACATGATGTCTTGAACCGCCCGGATTTTTATGTAAACTTAGACAACAGGTATCGCACAGAGACATCTTCTCGTAGAACTTTGTTCTCTATTGTGTTCATTTTGGCCTTGAACATTCCTGGTATTCGTGAGTGAATTTGGAGAATATAGCCTTCTCTTTCATTCTCCTAGAAACGGCCCCATTTCACACTTCACTAGGTGATCTTTTATTAGCTTGTTTTTCAGAAGTGTCCTGTCACACTCCACTATCTACATAGCTATGCAATCATTAAAAGCCAACGCTTATCCTTACTATCCACAGGTAGCACTGTTATATCATCCTAGGAACTGGGCAGAGACATAGTCTCACAGTGCTCAATTCGAATCAGTTTAATTTTGTTTCCCTTTGAACCTAGATCTTGGGATCTCCAGTCACATAGGTGGGGTATCTGTCAAACATCATCTTTTTCTATAGGCTTTAAACCCATTCCTTTTGATGATTTTACAATTTGATCTCGCGGCAAACCTTTGGTAAACGGATCCGCTAGGTTATCAGCCGACTTGATGTAATCTATCGTTATTACACCAGTTGAGATCAATTGTCTAATGGTCTTATGTCGTCTTCTTATATGACGAGACTTGCCATTATATAGATTACTCAGTGCCCGAGAGATAGCCGACTGGCTATCACAGTGTACACGTAATGCTGGCACTGGTTTCTCCCACATTGGGATATCTTCCAAAAAGTTTCGAAGCCATTCTGCTTCCTCAGCAGCTTTGTCTAAAGCGACAAACTCTGACTCCATGGTTGATCTGGCCAGGAGTGTTTGTTTGGAAGATTTCCAGGATATTGCTGCACCAGCAAGAGTAAAGACATATCCACTCGTGGATTTGGAGTTTCTTGAATCCGAAATCCAATTGGCATCACTGTACCCTTCCAGCACTGCTGGTTCTTTACCAAAGTGCAGCCCATAACTTTTGGTGTATCTTAGATAATTTAATACCCTAGTTATGGCTCTCCAATGGGTATGACCTGGATTGCTCGTGTAACGACTTAGTACGTTTACCGAGTGTGCTAAATCTGGTCTAGTACAATTCGTTAAGTACATTAGACTCCCGATGACTCTTGCATACTCCACTTGTAACACTGCTTCACCTGAATTCTTTGTCAAGTGAAGATGAGGATCAAGTGGAGTTTTTGCAGTCCCATTGGAGTAGGTCTTAAACCTCTCTAGGATTTTTGTAGCGTAATGATCTTGAGACATAATTATTCCTTTTGAATTTCGAATAATCTTAATCCCTAGAATTACATCAGCTAATCCCATGTCTTTCATATCAAACTTTCCACTTAGCATGTTCTTTGTTTGAATGATTATATCTTTGTTGCTTCCCATGATTAGCATGTCATCTACGTACAGACACAACAACACATAACCTTGTGAAGTACTTTTGATATAGATGCACTTATCACATTCATTGATGTGAAAGCCATTTGACATCATTACACTGTCGAATTTTTCATGCCATTGTTTCGGAGCTTGCTTGAGTCCATATAGCGATTTGACAAGTCTACAGACTTTCTTCTCTTGTCCGGGAGCAACATAACCCTCAGGTTGATTCATATAGATCTCTTCCTCTAAATCTCCGTTTAGAAAAGCAGTCTTAACATCCATCTGATGTATTTCAAGGTTTCTTAAAGCTGCGATTCCAATCAACATGCGAATCGAAGTGATTCTCGTCACTGGAGAATAAGTGTCAAAGAAGTCCAATCCTTCCTTTTGACGAAATCCTTGTACCACAAGCCTGGCCTTATATTTGTCTATAGAGCCATCGACTTTTAGCTTAGTGGTGAAGACCCATTTACAGCCCAGAGGTTTACAACCTTGAGGTAGGTCTACCAACTCATAAGTATGATTTTGCATAATTGAGTTGATTTCACTGTTAGATGCCTCCCTCCAGAAAGGTGCATCAGGTGTAGACATTGCTTCCATGAAAGTTCTTGGACCACTTTCCGCTAGGAATGCCATTATGAACTCAGAGCCAAATGTCTTCTCCTTACGAGCTCTCTTGCTTCGTCTCGGTTCAGCTTCTTCTACTTCTGTAGAAGTGCCTGAAGTGCTTGCCTCATTGCTAGCATCTCGTTCGTGACGAGTTCGTTTAGGATTTCCTCTATCCTTACATGGAAACACATTTTCGAAGAAGTATGCATTCCTTGACTCCATTATTGTGTTTACATGAATGTCTGGTATATCTGATTTATGTACCAAAAATCGATAGGCACTACTATTGTGCGCGTATCCGATGAAAATGCAATCTACCGTTTTAGGTCCGATGGTGACCTTTTTTGGAAGTGGTACTGCAACTTTTGCCAGGCACCCCCACACTTTCAGGTATACATACGAAGGTACATAACCTTTCCAAAGTTCATAAGGAGTTTTCCCTGTGACTTTGTGTGGAATTTTGTTCAGGATATAATTCGAGGTAAGCAGGGCTTCCCCCCACATGTTCTGGGCTAACCCAGATTCCTGCAACATTGCATTCATCATTTCCTTGAGAGTTCTGTTTTTTCTTTCAGCAACTCCATTGGATTCCGGTGAGTAGGGAGCAGTTGTTTGATGGATAATGCCATGTGCTCTACAGAATGCATCAAATGGTTCACTATATTCACCACCCCTATCACTTCTGACCTTTTTTATGGTCTTGCCGAGTTGGTTTTCAACTTCCAGCTTGTATTCTTTAAATTTGTCCAAGGCTTCATCTTTACTTCGCAGTAGGAAGATGTAACAATATCTCGTGCAATCATCTATGAAAGTCACGAAATATTTCTTGCCTCCTCTGGTTTGAATATATTTCAAATCACATAAATCTGTGTGAATTAAACCTAGAGGTTCTGTTGTTCTTTGAACGCTGGGTGATGGCGTTTTAGTGAGTTTGGCTTGGACACAAACCTCACATTTGTCTTTGCTTAATTTGCATTTAGGAATCATGTTCATGTTCATTAATCTACTCATAGACTTGAAATTAACATGTCCTAGTCGTTCATGCCAAATATTAAAAGACTCAGCGAGATAAGCAATTGGTTTCTTATCATTAATCTTAGGGTTCTTCGAGGTGGAAGCCTCGGTTACATTATCCTTTCGGATTACTGTCTCAACAGACATCTTAAAAAGATTATCACAAACAAAACCCTTACCCAAATACATCCCATTCTTCGTTAGGATCAGCTTATCACCTTCCAGCTTCACAGAGAATCCATGCTTACTTATGAGCGATCCAGAGATCAGATTCTTGCGTATATCTGGTACATGGACGACGTTCGTGAGTACCAGTTCCTGTCCAGAGGTGAGCTTCAGAACAACCTTCCCGTGACCATCAATTGTCGACGAGGCTGAATTACCCATTAGGAGTTTTTCACCATTCTTGGTCTTTGTGTATGTGGAGAACATCTCTCGATCCATACAAATGTGTCTGGTTGCACCAGTATCGAACCACCAAGTCTTTGGATGGCTTTCAGCAACATTGGCCTCAGTGACCACAGCACACATGTCAGCTTCTGTCAAGTTGGCTTGAGCCTTCTTGCTACGACAATCGACGGATTTGTGTCCTTGCTTCCCACAGAAGTTACACAGTCCTAAGAACCTTTGAGAAGTCTGACCATTCTGACCACTCTTGTTCTTGAACTTTTGGAAGTTCTTTGGTGGCATCTTCCCTTTGCCTTTGTTTAGGCGACCTTTGTTCTGCCACTTGCCTTGATTGGGGTTTTGGTGTTCAACCATGTTCGCATTGTGTTCGCGAATTTTCACACCTACATTGATCTGTTGTTCCCGATTCGTAGACTCTACGCGGAGCTTAACAATCAGATCTTCAAGGCTCATCTTCTTTTTCTTCAGCCTGAGGTAGTTCTTGAAGTCCGTCCAACCAGGAGGTAGCTTCTCAATGATGCAGCAACCTTGATAGGTTTCACACAACCGCATTCCCTCAGCAAAGATATCGTGTAGGAGCCTCTGCACCTCATCGACTTGTTCCATTAGTGGTCTTGAATCCACCATCTTGTACTGCTCGAACTTTGCCACAGTGAATTTCTGAGTACCAGAATCTTCAATGCGGTACTTCTTGTCTAAGGAATCCCACAGATCCTTAGATGTCTCAGCATTTTCGTACACCCCAAACAGAGAGTCCGAAAGGCTGTTCAGAATATAGCCTTTGCACAAGAAGTCAGCATGTTCCCAGGCGTGGACACTCGCAAGCGCACGTGGATCAGTGTTATCTTCTGGGAGAACAGGTTTCACCTCACTGGTGTATTTCTGCAGATTCAATGTTGTCAGATAGAAGAACATCTTCCTTTTCCACATCTTGAATGCTGTCCCATCAAACTTGGTTGGAGGAGCGACATGGTTCCCAGATGGAACTTTGACCGTCTCGATCTGACTCGCAGTCGATTCAACCTTCTCACTGGTTTTCTCCACCAATCCAGAGTTGTTTTCCACATCAATTGTCATTCTGTTAAGACAAAAGAAACAACTTTTAATTAGTATCGATGTATAAACTTTAAGAATCGCAATTCTAATATCGAACTAAATCGCATTGGTGTCGATCGATACTCCTTGGTATCGATCGATGCACACTCAATGTCTATTGATGCACCCGTATGGTGTCGATCGATGCTCGATGCACATACTGTGTTAATCAAAGCATCTTGGTGTCGATCGATACACATTGAGTGTCGATCGATACACCCTGGGTTCCGATTGATGCTCGATGCACATACTGTGTCATTCGAAGCAACCTGGTATCGATCGATACACGCTCAGTGTCGATCGATATACCCTGGGTGTCGACCGATGCAAGTGAATTTCACAGGATCGATCATAGCACCAGTGTCGATCGATACCTGTGTCTTATACACAGTATCGATCGACATAGACCAACTTGGTCGATGCAAAGTATCGATCGATACACTGAGGTGCCGACCGATACACTGTTTGCATGGTATCGATCGATACACTTAAGTGTCGACCGATACAATTTAGTCCAATATCGACCGATACCATAGGGTGTCGATCGATACTCACAAGGCCTCGATCTGAATCGAACCTATCAAGAACAGATGTGTGTTCGTTGATTATACCGTTCTTTAATCGCAATTAAAGACGGTTTTTTAGAAGATGTTTAAGCAGATCTACTTCTACTACACGTTTCAAGTTGCTAAACAGCTGTTTGATTTACGTTTGAGTATCACTAGCAGAAGAACATCTTCTTAAAAAATAGAGAGAGATGAAGATTGCCTCTACTACACGTTTCAATTTGCTAAAAGCTTTTTGACAACGTTTGAGTATCATCAGCAGTAGAAGAATCGTTTAAAAACCGTTTGAAAACGTTTATTTACTCGTGATTAAAGATCCAATTGAAGTAATAAAACAGAAATTGGATCTTCTTAGAGTTAAGATTGTAGGACCAAAATTTACACTACAGACAGGAAAGATTTAATCACAATAATATGTAAATAAACAGTTTAAGGAACAGACGATTTATAAACGATAAAGCAATACAAGATCTGAGGAGGCGAGATAAATCTCTTTCCTTAACTCTAAGAATCTCCCGTAGTGTGACGGGGTTTTATAGATCCATGAGTCCCAGGATACAACCAAAGTTTAACTGAATCATCAACACCATGATTCATGTCTATCGACCATTATTCTACGATACTCTCGAAATTAAAACTTACTCTAATCAGTAGGGAATTGAAGAAACGATTGCTAGAACTTTTAGTAAGTGTTTTTTGTGTATCAGAGGATGATTTTTTAGGTGAAAATCGTGTTGTATATATAGGAGAGAGGCTAGGGTTTTTCCATGACAGAAAAGGAATATTTCTAGAATAACCTAGGCGGCTGCGATTTTTAAGTCGGCCCGCTGGGTATCGATCGATACCTCAAAAAGTCCACGGGCCCAATCAAGGCCCAAGATGCGAACGTCGCACGTATGGCTTTTCTTCTCTCATGTTGTTCATTTAAGACACAACCATTCCAACATATATACACGAGAAAACATTTCTCGGTTAATGAAAACATTTCATTAGAAAGAGCTTAACTCATTTCTTTTCACACTAACACAATTTTATCAAACCCTCAGGCTTTGACAAAAAATTAGTTCCAACAAGAAGTTAAAAGGTTTGTGATGTAATGTATTATTGACTAATCTTAATTACCGTTGGCGAGCTCTTTCTCCTTAGCCTCGAGGGTAGGAGCGAAGTTAAGCGAGCGGGTTAAAGATTCCGCCAGGATAACCGTTATAGAGTGTTATTGGTAACAACTAACAATTTAAGGTGTGACGCACACACATGTGTATTTTCCTAAGTTTTTTTGTCAGACGAGATTAGATCATTTAAACCGGCGTCGTATACCGGGAATTCGGATCTGAACCACCACCAGTCTCGCTCGCGTTGTTCCAAAAAAAAAAAGAAAAAATAATGAATCGGCTTTGATTGAACAATGAGTCGATTTGATCAATATGTTCAGCTAAACTAGAGAGGCTTTGGTTTAAAGAATTTATGCATCAGTAATTTGCATTCACATCTCGTAAAACTTGAATGCTAAGGAAGTAGCTGAATTCTCAATCGATGTTCTTTTGTAGTAGTAACAAATTATAGTTTCTTGGAATTTTTTGGGCTATAATGTGCGTGTTTGTCAGTACATGTCAATGTTAAAACTTCATTTTTTTTTAATAAGGATTGACATGTGAATGTTAAGCCATAAGTTTCTTACGATTACACTACAAGAAAACAGGGGTATTTCCGTCGGCCAAAACCGTCGGAAATCCGTCGGAAATGGCCTTTTCCGACGGATTTAAGCTGTCGGTTACAGTTCGTCGGAAATATGGTATCCGTCGGAATCCGTCGGAAATTTCCGACGGCTTGTTGCCGTCGGAAAGCCGTCAGACATTTCCGACGGATTTCCGACCGCGTCCGTTCCGACGGATATTCGACGGACTTCCGACGGATATTCAGTCGTAAATGCCGTCGGAAATCCGTCGGAAATTTCTGACGGATTTCCGACGGATAAATTACCGACAGCATTTCCGACGGGTATTCAGTCGTAAATGCCGTCGGAAATCCGTCGGAAATTTCCGACGGATTTCCGACGGATATATTACGACTGAATACCCGTCGGAGTATCCGTCGGAAAGACAGAATTTCCGACGGATGATTATCGAATGAATTTGTCGGAAGTCCGTCGTAAATCTGTCGGAAGATATTTCTGACGGATTTCCGACGGTAACTATTTTCGACGGAGTTACGACGGATAATTTGATCGGAAGTTGTCTCGGAAGTCCGTCGGTTCTTCGTCGGAAATAGGTTCCGAAGGATTTACGACGGTAACTATAACGCCCCGACCACCCATACCTGTGGGCCCCATGCCTTCTCTCGGCCCGTGGGCCCCATGCCTTATCTCGGCCCGTGGGCCCCACCCTTGTCCGACGGCCGGTGCGTTAATCCGTGAGGCTTGTAATACTTGTTTACTGACCCTGCAATCACCACGTGATCTTTCCCCGTGTTTTGTCCTCACTCACACGATACCGCGAATAACTTCCCGGAATGTCACCCATCCTTAAACTACTCCAGCTCAAGCACGCTTAACTCTGGAGTTCTTTCGGGCAAGTGATCGGAAAAGCTAAGTGCACTTTGGTGTCATAGGTAGCCAAATCAATTCTTATAAGCCTCTCCGCATATACAAGAAATCGGGATGTTACAGGAACTTATTCCGACGGTTTTCCGACGGAATTGGTATTTTGAATTTTATTTAATTATTTATTTTTTGGAAATTTATATATTAAAATTATAGAAATTTGAAATAGAAATTAAAAATAGAAATAATAAATATATAAATTCATTAAACAAAATTAAAAAAAGTCATTACACATTAAAATAAATTGTTCAAAAAAAAAGCATTAAAAGCAAATATTTAGACGGTTGGAGAATCTCCGTCGTCGGGATTATTATCCCGAAACATATGCGGGAAGCATTTTTCCATCATCTTCTCCAAGCAGGAGAGCTTCTTGGTGGTAGTCTGTTGCTCCGTCCGTAGCTCTTCAACCTGCTGGTCACGGTCTTTCACCGTTTGGGTGAGGCTCTCGATTTCTACCCGGTACTCCGAAGGATAACGAGGAAACGAGGAAGAAGATTCCTGGGTCGGAAGGGTGCCTAACCCAGCGAATCGACCTTTCACTTGCCGGGTTTGCTGCGAATAATTAAAACCGATAATAAATAAATAATCATATAAATAACGAATAAATAATAAATAAACCGATAATAAATAATTACGCGGTTGATATTCTCGCGGTCTCCTCGAAAATATCAATGTCCGTCGGAAATCCGTCGGAAATTTCCGACGGATTTCCGACGGATTGGAGAAGATAAGGATTCTCGATTAGTCAGTCAACAAGCACGTGTCTAATTTTTCATATCCGTCGGAAATCCGTCGGAAATTTCCGACGAATTTCCGACGGATAAGGTATATTCCTTGCATGTTTGTCGATTGGTTAGTCAACAAGCACGTTTCTATTTTTTCATATCCGTCGGAAATTTCCGACGGATTTAGGGTATATTTGGGGTTTAGGGTTTAGGATTTCTTTATATGATTTAGGGACATGTTATTTACATGTTTCATTCAATAAATATATTAAGTTCATCAATATTAAAGAGTTTGCATTAGTTTAAAAATTATACAACATCAAAACATATCGTTTCACATAAATCAACTATATCTTATACTATAACTTATACAAACACTTCCATCAAAATTTTTAAAATCTATATAACACATTTTCTTGATGTATATACAAGGTTAACCTATTTTATATACATCATACAAGTGTTTGTAAACTTTTGCCACAAAAAAACCTATACCCTATACCCTAAACAAGATTTTTAAATATCCGTCGGAAATTTCCGACGGATTGAGTTGAATCTGGGTTATATCCGAGGGATTGATTTTTCAGCCGATGCAACTGAATCCGTCGGAAATTTCCGACGGATTTCCGACCGATTCAGTTGCATCGGCTAAAAAATCAATCCCTCGGATATAACCTAGGTTTTATCCGAAGCAGCTTAATCCGTCGGAAATCCGTCGGAAAGTTCCGACGGCTTTCCGACGGATATTTAAAAATCTTGTTTAGGGTATAGGGTAAAGGTTTTTTTTTGTGGCAAAAGTTTACAAACACTTGTATGATGTATATAAAATAGGTTATATAGAATTTATATAGAAGTTATAATATTTTTTTTGTTGCAAAATTCCGATTTTGTTACACTTAATCAAATGTCTAACTTTATAAAACTTCGACATAACTGATATATTACACATTACAATTCTAGTTTAAATATATGTACATATTTTACGGTGCAAATTTTATAATTAAAACTACTGTCAATCCGATGATGAGTAATCTGATTCTCCTGAATCGGAAGGTTCCCCAAATTCGTCAAATTCTTCTTCTGAATCCTCAAATACTCGATCGTCTGACTGTATGGTGAAATCAACGACAAGGTCGACCTCAAGGGAATGCTCGATTGAACCCAAACCTACGGAGCTTTGTTGGAGGGGTTCATGATCAGACATCCCATGAACTCTACCTCTCGGGTTTATCGATGTGACTGTAACCCACGGGTCTTGCTTGTTTGTCACCCGCGGATAGGGAATGTAGCATACCTACACCATGTACAAATTTAACCACGGGAATGCAACAAAACTTAATTAAAAATTAACGTAAAAGAAATACAAACCTGGTCTGCTTGTGATGCAAGTACAAATGGCTCGTATCTCTGGAGTTTTCTTCTGCTATGTAATGATGTAACACCAAATTGGTCGTGTCGCACACCGCTTCCTACTAATGGGTCGTTCCAGTCGCATAAAAATGCAACACATCTTAGACCGAGCATTCCCAGGTACTGAACATCGAAAATCTCACGTACGACACCATAGTATACAAGATCACCTGACTGAATTGATACACCGTAATCTGATGTTTTCGCACTCCTATCATCCCGAAGAATCTTAAAAGCGTACCCCCGTGTGCTATACATCACATGTGACTGCACGGTTGCTAGTGGAAATCTCACAATTTCTTCTAACCACGTGGGAAATGTTTGTCCGTTAGCCTTCTCTGTCGTCACCTGCACAATTAAAATAAAAATACTTCAAATAATTAAATCTTTCATTACATATGATGATTGCTAAAAACAAGGCAATTAAAAGACTTACATAATCTCTTAACCAACGTCCGAACTCTTCCTGTTTGAGCTCGATTAGCTCGTCCTCTGTTTTGTCAGGAAATGCAAAACGTTGATAAGCCATATACATCCTGTGAGATTGAAAGAATTATGGGATATTTTCGTGTCAATTATCCCAAGTGTACTCATGTCATTGTAGTACTTGAGATGTCAATCCATAAGGGGTTAAGATTGAGGCACTAAGAATGCAAGAAACTTCTTAAGCTAGAGCAAACATTGTTTTTGTTTTTTTATGTTTATGAGAAAGAAAACAAATGCAAGAAAGAAAACAAAACACAAGACTAAAATGTTGGATCATGAACTAAGCTATCAATGAGATGGGTAACAATCAAACAATGAATCATTTGGAAGCATTAATCACTATCTTAGAACATGGAATTCACAAATATGACTAATCCATTTCCATGGCACTAATCACCTTGTTAATTATCTAATCAAGAACAAATTTCCATTTGTGATTAAATAATCAACAAGCATTAAGAAACAATTCCAATTAGTTCACTAAACACCCTAAACATCAACTTCCGTTGGCTAGGATATGCTTAGCTCACAAAAGGTTCGGTTCAAGCAACTGAACTCGGGTCATGAGTGAAATGCCTAAGATCTAGAAATGAATGAACAATCCTAATCTAGTACTAACACCGCTTACTCGAATCTATCCCTAATGCATGGGATGAGACCAAAAATCTAACTAATCTAAGGTGTAGCACTAGGTTTCGGTTTATCATGACAACTCTAGCATTACGAACCAACCTAAGTGAAAGACTCATCCAAGATCATCCTAAATAACCATTATCTAACCATCAAGACAATTGACTAATGATGCCTAAACATTCAATGCACATTCATTCTTATGACATGGATCACACAAGTAGATTAGTTCACTCACATGATACTAATCCATTTACAAATCATCTAGTTATCAAGAACTTCCGTTCAAAACTAAATGATCCATAATCATTAAGCATTAGTCCATACAAGTCAACAATTCACCTTAATCATCAATTTCCATTGGCCAAGAATTGAATTGCATGCTTAGAAGTTTTCTAGACATTTCATCGAACACCTTCCGGGCGAGAAATGTCTTAAGTTCTAGAAATGAGTTGTCAATTCGATTCTAGCATTAAGATCCCTCCTAACATGAGAACAAATGATTATCTAAGACTAAACATCAACAATCAACCATCAACCATCCAAATCAAACATTATCTAAAATCCAACAAAAAGTCAACTCACAAGAACATGAAGAACACAAGAGAAAAAGACATAGAAATGAAGAACAAGAATCAAATAAGCATAATATAAAGATAGAGTGAAGAAATCTTCTCTAGAATGGCATTTGTATGAAGAACAATCCCAAAACATCAAGAAGAGAGAGTTGGGGACGAGCCCCCTGATAGTGAACTTTTTACGGTTCGCACAATTACCCACTGTGCACAATGCCTCAATCTAATGGCATGTCATTGTAGCACTTTGGGATCGAATCCACAGGGAAATAAGAACGACGCACTAAGAATACAGGACGCTATCTAATCTAAGCAAATATCGGGTTTTGGTTTATTTATCGAACAATTTGAAACGTGCAAAATAGAGAAATAAACGAGTAGCAAAGCAAACAAGAAAACGATTAATATCAAATTTAAACAAACGAATTCTCGGGTAAAGCAATCGACTCGGGTGATTCTTTAATCTACTCAAGATGCTCAAACATTCGACTAAATATCTCCTTAGGCCTTAGAACACTACTAAAGATTAATCCACTTCCATGGTATTAACCCATTTCTTAGTCATCAATCGTCATAAACTTCCGTTCGCGATTCTATGACTAACAAGCATTAATAACAAGTCTAAATAGCCATTAAACACCCTAGACATCTATTTCCATAGGCTAGGAATGTAAAACACTCATTGAATTGGTTGGGGAATTTCATCGAACACCTTCCGGGCGAGAAATTCCCTATGATCTAAATCAACTTTGTCAAGGCCAATCCAGCATTAATAACACTCAATGAGAAAGGATATCAACTAATCTAGTTCTTAAACATCAAGAACAAACCTAGAATCACCCTAATCTACTTCACCCAAGAATCCTAAAAGAACTACTCACACATAGCTAAATCACAAATATAAACCGTACAAATGAAAGCCATAAGCAAAATAAGAAGAATGGTAAAAAGAGTTTAAGAAAATCTTCACTAAAATGGTTTGGATCTTGAATCCTTCATACAAAACAAAAACAAGAAAAGAAGAGAGAAATAAGTGGCTTAGAACCCTAAAAAGAAGCAGCCCAAAAAAAAACTCTAAAAAAAAAAAACTCCCTGTCTAATTAGGCTTAATTTGCTTAAGTAGATACAGATCGGGTCGGGTCAACCCGGGACAAACCGGGTTTGACCCGACAATTTTTGTGCCCGAGAAGGTTCACAGCGGTCAGCTCATACCGCTGCATGACCGCTGTGAAATGTCTGGTTTTTGCTCCGGATGGATCCGCAGCGGTCTGCTCTAACCGCTGCATGACCGCTGTGAAACGCCTGGTTTTTGCTCCGGATGGATCCGCAGCGGTCTGCTCTAACCGCTGCACCTGACCGCTGCGAGACTTGAAAGTGCAGCGGTCTCCCTAGACCGCTGCATGCTGACCGCTGCAAACGTCCGGTTTTCTCCTTCATCACTTGATCATCTCTGTTCGCTGCGGGTACGTTCCTCCTAGTCCATGATCTTCCCCAAGCTCCAAAAAGCACCTAAAAGACTCCATAGCACACAAACATATGCAAAAACTAACCTAAGACTCACTAACTCTAAAATGGATGCAAACTATACCAAAAACAAAGAAATGAATGCAATAAGTCACAAAATGCTAACTAAAATGTATGCTAAAATGGGCTAAATTATGCAACTATCAACTCCCCCGAACTTGCCTTTTGCTTGTCCGCAAGCAAACAAACAAGAACAAATCGAAGAAGAGGTTGGAATGCGGGATATCATATCCAAGAATATTAACAAAAGAATTCAATTCAATGCACTTGGTAGTAGTTATGTGATGCACAAACAACCTCTACTTCAAAAGATTTAGCCATACTCGTCGCTACACGAATTTGGTATAAGCCTTAGCATCTACAAGTAATCATATCCTCTAACTCTTTAACATTCATTAAGTACAATGGTGAATCATGCTTAATAAAAATCAAGTGAACTCATTTGGCTTAGGGAAAAGGTTTTGAGATGAAAATAATCTCAATCATGTGGGTATTCCAATGCAATGGGATCTCTCACGAAAGAATGAACTTTGGCAAAATGCTAAGAGTAAAGAACAATTGATGCGTACAAGGATGACATCCGTCTACCCAATGCCCCAATATGAACTCCACTCCTATTTCTAAACTCATCAAGATCCATTCTAAACTACCCATATCACAAGGCATTTTGCCTTCTTAGACCACATTTCTTTTCTTCTTCTCTTTCAACAAATGGATTGGCTCTTCATCTTTTTCTTTTAGCTCTTTTTCACTTTCATAACTAGTCTCTCAATCATCATTTAGATGCTTTAGCCATATATATATATATATATATATTTTTTTTTTTTTTTTTTTTTTTTTTTTTTTTTTTTTTTTTTTTTTTACACACATAGAGACTTATACTTTCAACACCTAGAGCTATTCCACACTTTCATGCCAACCAATCCAAACTTTTTACTTTCCCCTATCCTTTTTCCCAATCTTTTATTTTCTCCACACTTTCTTTTCTTTACATCAACACCCAAATCACCAACCTATCTATCAACTCCTTGTCGTTCCAAACTCAACACTTTTTGCTAAGTTCATTCAAAATTAGGCCTCACGACACACACAAGAGGTGAAGGCTTGAAGGAAAGGTTTAGTTAAGGGTGTGGTTAACCGTTCCAAATATGGGAATCAGCTATTTGAGCTAACAAGAGAGTGGTAAAAAGGGGTAAGATAGCTCAAATATGTATATGACATCCATGAGTTCAACTTTTCAATGTACAAGCATGATAATTTCAAGTCAAGATTAAAGTTCATGTAGATAGAGTTAGATTCAATTCAAAGCATGCTTCAACCAAGACAAAAACATTCAAACCGCAAGATCAAAGCATGGATCATCCTTAACTTCGTGATCGCTCAAATGCATCAAAGAACTCCTAACGAGGGCATTAATTCAAGCTCTTAAGTTTATATTCTACATGGATAATTCTCCCAATGCAAGTGAATGCAAACCTATATGCATCTAGACTCAATCTTAAACATGCAAAATGCAACTAAAATTTTTTTATGGTTTTTATATGCACTTATATGAATGAATGAGACTCAAAGATGGGAAAATAAAAATAAGATCACAAAACACAAGATCAAAAGACACAAATCCTTCCCCCGAACTTGAATTGCAACGTCTCGGTGCAACACAAATCAAAGAGAATGTAAAAATATGCAAAAGTATGTACAATGAAATGGAGTTTGGATCATACCTTTGGATTGGAGAGAAATGTGACGTGCTGTAGCTATACCCATTCATGCATTAAGCACCACGACCTTGGACCCAAGAAAACTATAAACATCAAACAAAAACATTAAAAAGAACAAGAAAAAAAACGAAAATATATACAAAGATAGTCATGGGAATGCCTCCCAAGAGCGCTTGTTTTACGTCGCTAAGCTTGACGTTTCAACTGTTAATCATGAGAATCAAAAGGTTGAGCCAACGCACCTTTGGTCCTTCTCTTGTCAAGACAAGAAACAAAATATGCAACATGGCACACGACTATCCATGACAAAGAGGCATAACTCACATCAAGAAAGGTTACTAAAAATATAGCATACATCTTGGAATTTTCCTTGATGAAGAGATGTTCACGAGGACCAAATGCATTTGATGGAAAAATGAAGTCGATTTCATGTTTAAACGAGTTAATCACAAAATAGTCAACTTCATCTCCATCAATCATGTAAAACACATCCTCTTTCCTAGATTTCATCTCAACCTTAGGGTCATCTATCTCATTCAAGATCTTATCTACATCAAGCACACCCCCTAGGTAAGATTTTTCAAGAAGAGAACTAGATTCCTCAGGCATTGAAAGCTTAAACTCGATATCATGATCATTCAAAGCACATAGATAATTAATATCAAAACATACTTCATGATAATCACTAGCAAGCTTTTCTACTCTTAAGGTTTCTAGTATTTGAGACTCACATATTAAATCACAGCAATCATTAATGAGCTTGAGAGCATGTGAACTAGAAGCTACATCTTCAATGCAAGGCAAGTGACTATCCTCATAATCAACGATTTCAAAGGTTGTGTCAAAAATACCTTCTAGTTGGCATGGTGGAACCCAATAAATTACCTCTTCGAGTGCATGAGCTATCTTTATCTCAATATATGTGAGCTCCCTTCCCTCAAGCGCTGCCCGACGTGACATGAGGTTCAAACGGATCATAATCGCGAGATTACTCCTTGTCAATGCCGGGTTTTCTTTGCAAAGCTCATCCAACTCTACTTTTTGTTCTGATGTGAGTACACTTTCATCAAATGGTGGCTCCACATATGGCTCATCATCAATGCTTTCATCAAATGTGGCATCCTCTTCTTGTGGCCAATCATTGTAATCCATGGCCATCGACTCTAAGAAGCAAAAAAGAAGAAAATAAAAAGTTAGTAGAAGTCAAGAACTTAGTCTCAAATAGTATCCAAATCCTAATGGCTATTGCTAATCTCCCCGGCAACGGCGCCAAATTGATAGTGAACTTTTTACGGTTCGCACAATTACCCACTGTGCACAATGCCTCAATCTAATGGCATGTCATTGTAGCACTTTGGGATCGAATCCACAGGGAAATAAGAACGACGCACTAAGAATACAGGACGCTATCTAATCTAAGCAAATATCGGGTTTTGGTTTATTTATCGAACAATTTGAAACGTGCAAAATAGAGAAATAAACGAGTAGCAAAGCAAACAAGAAAACGATTAATATCAAATTTAAACAAACGAATTCTCGGGTAAAGCAATCGACTCGGGTGATTCTTTAATCTACTCAAGATGCTCAAACATTCGACTAAATATCTCCTTAGGCCTTAGAACACTACTAAAGATTAATCCACTTCCATGGTATTAACCCATTTCTTAGTCATCAATCGTCATAAACTTCCGTTCGCGATTCTATGACTAACAAGCATTAATAACAAGTCTAAATAGCCATTAAACACCCTAGACATCTATTTCCATAGGCTAGGAATGTAAAACACTCATTGAATTGGTTGGGGAATTTCATCGAACACCTTCCGGGCGAGAAATTCCCTATGATCTAAATCAACTTTGTCAAGGCCAATCCAGCATTAATAACACTCAATGAGAAAGGATATCAACTAATCTAGTTCTTAAACATCAAGAACAAACCTAGAATCACCCTAATCTACTTCACCCAAGAATCCTAAAAGAACTACTCACACATAGCTAAATCACAAATATAAACCGTACAAATGAAAGCCATAAGCAAAATAAGAAGAATGGTAAAAAGAGTTTAAGAAAATCTTCACTAAAATGGTTTGGATCTTGAATCCTTCATACAAAACAAAAACAAGAAAAGAAGAGAGAAATAAGTGGCTTAGAACCCTAAAAAGAAGCAGCCCAAAAAAAAACTCTAAAAAAAAAAAACTCCCTGTCTAATTAGGCTTAATTTGCTTAAGTAGATACAGATCGGGTCGGGTCAACCCGGGACAAACCGGGTTTGACCCGACAATTTTTGTGCCCGAGAAGGTTCACAGCGGTCAGCTCATACCGCTGCATGACCGCTGTGAAATGTCTGGTTTTTGCTCCGGATGGATCCGCAGCGGTCTGCTCTAACCGCTGCATGACCGCTGTGAAACGCCTGGTTTTTGCTCCGGATGGATCCGCAGCGGTCTGCTCTAACCGCTGCACCTGACCGCTGCGAGACTTGAAAGTGCAGCGGTCTCCCTAGACCGCTGCATGCTGACCGCTGCAAACGTCCGGTTTTCTCCTTCATCACTTGATCATCTCTGTTCGCTGCGGGTACGTTCCTCCTAGTCCATGATCTTCCCCAAGCTCCAAAAAGCACCTAAAAGACTCCATAGCACACAAACATATGCAAAAACTAACCTAAGACTCACTAACTCTAAAATGGATGCAAACTATACCAAAAACAAAGAAATGAATGCAATAAGTCACAAAATGCTAACTAAAATGTATGCTAAAATGGGCTAAATTATGCAACTATCACCCCCACTCTTCGAAGAAGAAAACTTTTCAATAAAATTAGGTTTTTTGGCTTTTAATAGAGTTTGGGTCGAATTTTTGAGTTTCAGATGATCCACAGCGGTCAGCTCATACCGCTGCATGACCGCTGTGATTCTCTGTTTTTTTTCGACGGATGAACCCGCAGCGGTCACTGTAGACCGCTGCGGTACACCGCTGCGAGCTCCACTGAGTTCCTTCGCGCGCCAGACTGGACCGTCGTCACGGAAATTGGCATAACTTCTGATCGCACCGTTGGAATTGCCTCAAACCACTTCCAAATGAAAGCTAATCCATTGATATATCTCGTGTTAAAATTTGAGCTCAATCCATCGGTGGAAAGTCCTTCATCCAATGCCAAACTTATGACGTCTCAACCTGATCCTGCATCTTTGTATTCCGAAATGAACTTTTTGATGGCTATCTTCACTCCTCCAACTCCTATGACTCCAAGAACACCTGAAAATGGCTCAAGCAAGCCAAAAAGAATGCAAAGACAACCTAAGACATCTAAAATGCAATGAGACTCAAGTTGGACCTAAATGCATGAAAATATCCAAAAACTATACAAATTGGAACTAAAAACCTATGAAACTAAACCTTAAAAACATGTAAAATATGGTGTTATCATCACGTTAGTACATATATATATATAATCAAAAACCCAATACGTAATTAATAATTATGTTCAATATATAATACCTCTCATATTCATCAACTCCGTCGCAGTTTTTGAGAATATACATATGCAAATGCTCTCGCTCTTGTGGTGAAAGTCTCCTCTTCTTGCCTTTTCCACTAAGTCGTCCAATCTGTAAAAATATATGAGGTACATCGACCGGATAGAAAGGTAGGACGCCTCCGTCATCATGTCGAGCTGCTCTACGACTCTTTGTTTTGACTTGTGATGGAAAGTAGGACTCGGCAAAATGTGAGGTTTCTTCATTGATGGTCTGTGCGACGATAGAACCCTCCACTCTACTCAAATTTTTCACCTTCATCTTTAGATGTAACATATACCGTTCGAAAGGATACATCCAACGGTACTGAACCGGGCCCCCAAGCTCTGCTTCTCGAGGGAGATGAATTGTTAAATGTTCCATAACATCAAAGAATGAAGGAGGAAATATCTTCTCCAAATTGCAAAGGATTACAGGTATATTAGCCCCAAGATTTTGGATACCGTCTGATGTAAGAGAGCGAGAACATATATCTCAGAAAAAGGCACCAATCCCTGCAATATATGGATAACAAATGAATAATTAAATAATGAAGTATATATTGTATAAAGTAGTAAATAAATAATTTCATGATTGTACCTGCAATTGCTTCGTGGACATTACGTGGTAGAAGACATGCAAAGGCAAATGGAAGGAGACGCTGCATCACCACATGACAATCATGACTCTTCATCCCAGTAAACTTCCCTTCTCCATGATCAACGCAGTTCCGAAGGTTAGATGCGTATCCGTCCGGGAATCTAACACTTTCGGTAATCCAGTAAAAAAACTCGGCCTTTGAAGGTTCATCGAAACGAAAAGCCGGGACCGGAGGCTTCCCGTTCTCTGTCACATGTAGTGCTCTACGAGAACAAATGTCTGGCAAGTCCAATCTAGACTTCAGATTGTCCTTCGTCTTCCCTTTGACATTGAGAACGGTTTTCATAATGTTGTCGAAAAAATTCTTCTCAATGTGCATGACATCCAGATTATGCCTCAAAAGATGGTTCTTCCAATAAGGCAAATCCCAGAAAATGCTCCTCTTGTGCCAATTATGAACGTTGCCACAACCATCAACAGGATGATGTCCGTTACCACCACAATCAACGGTCCTCTCTGCACCAAAATCTCTAAACTGAGTCAACAAATACTCACCATCTAACTCAGGAGGAGGACCGTCAAATACTTTCCGGTTCTTCCTAAACAATGTGGTGCTCCGACGATAAGGATGATCGCTAGGTAGGTATCGCCTATGACAATCAAACCAAGACGTTTTCCGTCCGTGCTTCAATTGGAACGCATCAGTGTTATCTTGACAGTACGGGCACGATAACCTTCCGTGCGTTGTCCATCCTGATAACATGCCATATGCTGGAAAATCGCTAATAGTCCACAAAAGTACCGACCGCATGATGAAATTTTGGTGACAAGAAACATCAAACGCTTCAATACCTTGGTCCCATAACATTCGCAGCTCATAAATCAATGGTTGCAAAAACACATCAAGTGATCTCTTCGGATGCTCTGGTCCAGGAACGAGAATGCTAAGGAACAAGAACTCCCTTCGCATGCACAAAGATGGCGGCAAATTGTAAGGTGTTACAATTACTGGCCACAAAGAATATTTTCTGCCGTGCTTCCCAAAAGGGCTGAAACCATCGGTACATAATCCAAGGTATACGTTCCTTGCCTCAAACGCAAAGCTGGGATAAATGGATTGAAAATGTTTCCATGCTCCTGCATCTGACGGATGGGCGATTTGTCCATCTGTTGTATGCTCTGCATGCCATCTCATTGCTCCTGCTGTGCGCTCTGACTGATATAACATCTTCAATCTCTCTATTAACGGTAAATACCACATCCGTTTATATGGCACTGGCACTCTTCCACCTGTTTCCTTATACCGAGGTTTGCAACAAAAACGACATGTCGTACGATCTGCGTCCTCTCTCCAGTAGAGCATACAGTTGTCTATGCATACATCTATCATCTGATACGACAGTCCTAGACCTTGAACAAGTTTCTGTATCTCATAGTATGATGCCGGTGCAAGATTATCTTCTGGCAAAATTTCTTTCACAAAATCAGCGATTGCATCCACGCACTCCTCACTCAAATTGAAATCCGTCTTTATACCCATCATCCTTGTTGCAGTTGATAAAGGGGAATGTTCACCTCTACACCCATCATATAACGGATGTTTAGCAGCGTCTAACATATCAAAGAATCTCCGAGCTTCTAAATTAGGTTCTTCTCCCCTATCTCCATACTCAGCAACCGATGGTATATTTTCACGAAATGCATCGTTCACCATCTGAACATGACCTACAGTACTTTGTTCTTCCATTGCGGGTTCTTCTAAGCTAGTGTTATCCCCAATATAATGTTCACTAGTACTAGCATAATTATCCACCATTGTATCATTTTCTCCATGATAATACCAAATCTTGTAACCCGACATAAACCCATGACAATACAAATGTGACCATACTTCATCTATCACGATAAATCTACGATTCCCACAATTGGTACAAGGGCAATAGATTTTACCGGTTTTTTTTGCTTTCTTCTGCATACCCGCAAATGCCATGAATTCCTGTAGACCTTTTTTGAATTCCTCCGTAACTAGGTCCGTGTCCGGAATTTGATGAAGCTTGTCCATCCATGATCGAAAATAATTATAAGGATTTGAAGAAGACATTTTCGTAAGGAATTAGATAACAGAGATTTTTTTTTGTTGTGATTATAAATGAAGGGTGGAAACGTTTTTATAAGGAAAATTTTGTCCATTTTCCGACGGATTTCCGACGGATATAAAGTAGATATTATCGATGTCGGCAACCATGTCGGCATCTGTCGGCATCTGTCGGATATCCGTCGGAAATCCGTCGGAAATTCGTCGGCAATCCGTCAGAAATCCGTCGGAAATTTCCGACGGATGAACGTCGTCGGAAATCCGTCGGCAGTATGTCGGCAACATCAGAATGCGTCAAAAAGTCGTCGGAAATCTGTCGAAAAGTGTCCGACGGATTATTGTCGTCGGAAATCCGTCGGAATTTCCGACGGATTTCCGACGGGTTAATATTTCCGACGGATTTCCAACGGATTTCCAACGGAATTCCGACGGATTTCCAACGGAATTCCGACGGATTTCCGACGGAATTCCGACGGATTTCCGACGGATGAGAAGTTAGTCGGAAATCCGTCGGAAAGTCGTCGGAAATTTCCGACGGAATTATTGCCGTCGGAATTTCCGTCGGATTTCCACCTGTTTTCTTGTAGTGTTAGTAGGATTGACGTATCAACGTCCTAGTTGTTTAGGGAAATAATTAACTACGAGTACAGGTTCAATTTGTAGGTGACAAGAAGAAAACTATAGAACAATTATAAATGGATGATACTGTTTGAAACCAGACAGCACACACACAAAAGCTTATCAACTAATCTAAATTAACGAATAAATAAATTAGTTTATCAACTAATCATGTAGAAGAAGCATCAAAGATATGATGATTAGAAAAAGGAGAAGTATAGAGAAAAGATAAGAAAAAGAAGACGTTAACCAATATAGGGCTAATCATTCTATGAAGGGCTGTGTGAGTTGTAGAGAGAAAGTTCCAAATTATAAAATTGGATCTCGTTATTTTTTTCGAAACAAGTTTTTTTAAAGGAATAAACTACTTTCCCAAGTTGTCATTATTTTTCCATTAGGTTTTTGGAGTGGGATTGAGAAGAATACATATTTTAAACGTCGTTGGACGTATAGCTAATTTGGAATATAAACTTTATACTACTTTATAATTGGCTACTGTGTATAAAGAAATATCGATCAAGTCATCTCAACAAAAATAGCGATGGGCCGTCAATACCAGACGGAGTAGGTCGTTATAGGATTCAGTGTACGGCTCCACTGGATACGTATAGTTTATTGATTATAAACGACAGAGATTATCGATTTTTAATCATCACTATAACTTGTTAAAAATGTATTTAAAAAAAATAAAAAAAAGAAGCAATAACCATTTTATGTGTGGTTGGTTTACGATAAAACCATTTTAAGTTTCTTGGATTAATTTAGATTGGTTTGGTTTGGTTTTCTATGTCCACATTTCGATAAGTCGTTATTATTAGTTTACTACGTATCGACCTAAAGGCACACTAAATAAAAATGAGTACATTTTCAAAAGTACAACAAAACATACAAACAAACAAACAAAACATAAAATGGTGATCATACGATGTTATTTTTAAGTATACTTTGATGTATTACGCACAGAGGCTATCTCGACGTCATCACCACCGTCAGCAACCGCCAGACTTGGCTGGACACTTTTGTAAGTGTATCTCTTAGCTACAATCACAAAGAAGCATAAATTTGCAGCGGTCAAAGCGGCTAGCGTCCAGTAAAAGCGGTTCAAGCGACTGCTATTAAGGTCTTTTCCTAACCAGCTCTTCCCTGAGATCTGCTCGGCTAAACGATCAGTAACCGTCATCAAAAGATTGTTGACAAAGCTAGCTGCTCCAATCACACTGAGGTAAAACGCTATGCCTAAGCTTCTCATGGAATCAGGGACTTGGTCGTAGAAATACTCTTGAAAACCCACAAGGGTAAAAGCGTCCGCTATGCCTATAACTATGAATTGAGGAGCTAACCATATAGCACTCATGGTCATGTGATGTTGCTTTGTGTAATCCAATCTTTTTTTCTCAACTAGAGCAGCAATGATCATGTTTGATGAAGAATGTTGTGCTTTGAGTGGCGCATATGCCAAAGGCTAATGTAAAGAACCAGATTGGAATCATGTTGATGAGTAGCTTCACTTCTTCCACTTTTGTTACCGTTGCAAGTCTCCATGGACTCTCCTTCTCGGCCATAGCGTTCTCGCTTCCTCGGTCTTCGATAACCGCTGCTTTGTGTTGGACAGAAGCCGGCCTTTAGTATACTCTTCTCTAGACAACTCATGAAGAAGAGAATTGGGACAAGGAAGATGTCTTTTGGCAATGGCGGCGACAAAAACTTGCAACATCGGGGTCAACGGGCTACCAGAAGGTGCTCTATAACGATAGCACGGTTTACCGATAAGGAAGATCAAAAGTGATGTAGCCATGACTATTGTGAGTATGATACCAGCCACACCCCAACCAATCCGATCTTCGATATAGACGATTACAGTCACCGCGGTTAAAACACCGGTGCATAGACCGGCGCTCCACCAATTAAAGTAAGACATTTTCATCTTTCGTTCGTCCGGATGGCCATCCTCAAATTGATCAGCTCCAAAGCTCTCAAGGGATGGCTTATGACCTCCAGTGCCTATGGAGATCAAGTAGATTGCAATGAAGAAGGCTATTTCGTGGGCTTTTCTTGGCTCAACACACATATCTTCATGACAAGCTTTCAACCCCGGTGTAAACCAAGACAGTGTTAAAAGGATCAAACCCTGTAAAATTTAACAAAGATAAGATCCAAGAGAAACAAACCATCATGCTTTGACTGATCTAAAAAAATTACGTTGTGTATAAAAGTATGAAGTTATCAGAACCGGTTTTGAGAGTGTGTAAAAATGTGCAACTGCACCAAGACCCACAACAAAATAACAAAACGAATCATATATATTTAGAACGTGACCGTCTCAAAATATTTCAAAACTTTGTGCAAATATTTTATTAAAAATATTTTTGAAGATTTGTTTTAAAAATAAGGAGCCCAATAATATTAAAAGCGGAGTCCTCTTCGAATGTATCAGGCACATGCTAAAGGACATATGGTCTTTATTTAAAATATCAAACAACGCTCCTAACATTTTGGAGTACTATTGAGTCGGTTTAGATATGCAAGAGGTGCTAACAAAATAACTTTAAAAATGTATATAAATAAGGTTTTTATTAAAAAATATTAAACATATGGTACATAAAAAATATTAAACCATAAGGTAGATGATGGTTGCAAGTAGAACGGTTGCATAACGACCGAGATAGGCATCGGCGACGAAGCCTCCAAGAAGAGGCATCAAAGTAGTAACACCAGAGCATGTAGTTTGCATTTCTTACAGCCATCTTTAGGTCTTGGTGAAGAATGGTCGTTAAGTAGACCACTGAGCACGTAGCGATCCCAAAGTAACTTAGCCTCTCACTGAATTCGTTTGCTGTACACATATATCAAACCATAAGATTATAGTGTAAAGATAGTTCCACAAATATATAATATCAAGAATCTCTTTACAAAGTTTGATATACATTTAGACCCAAAAAAAAGTTTGATATACATACCAATGATGAAGAGTGCAGCTCTCCAAGCTCCGGTTCTAGCCGGAAGCGGAATCTCTCCTCTACTATCGAGAGAAGAATCAAGAACCCATTCTTGTTGATTATCGTATGAATCTTGAAGCTCTGTATCAATGTTGTTGTGCTCCATAATTTTGTGTTAATGATTGAGAGAGAGAGTATTGTTGATGAGTGATGTGTTTGTGGAGAAGCAAGATTGGTCCTCTTTATAATGGATAACATTCGCTATGTTGACTCTTCTTGTTTAGTGCTTCAAGATTCTTTCAATGGAATTTACCACAAAAAAGACACGTTAGCTAGGTTAATGACAAATAGAAGACACGTAAAGAGCTTAACTAATATTCCGATTCATAAAAAGCTAAAATTTAATTTTACCCGACTTTCCATTTTACGACTATAGCTTTAGCTCTTAGTGTAAAGTTTATACAATAATACAGGAAAGAAAATGATAGTGAAGCTTTGATTACGCTCAGATAAGTACAAATCTCGGTGTAATCTTTTTTCAATCGGTCACTTTCAGATTATAACTTGTGTGGGTTTTGTGGATCTTTTATGTATTTGGGTTTTGACGCTTGGGCCAAATTGTAATGTTTGCCCATTTTGGGCTTTAAACACATAGACGACAAAAAAATAAAAAAAATTCCGAGTCCCACATCGGTTACCAAAACATATTTTGTTCACTATATATATAAACACATTATCACATTGGAATAACAGCGGTTGGTGGGAACCTGGCCATAATGAGCTCTTTGATACTCGTCTCCACACTCTCACGTTTTTTCGCAGTCTCATCGCTTTTCGGGGCCGCGGCTTCAAATTCCATCTCCACTTTCGCATTTTTCCCTTGTCTCCACTTTCTCTTGTAAGTATAAATCAAAAGAGAGGATAAATGTTGAAGATGAAGAACGTTTTCATTTTTATTCAGCTTACATTGAGCATCTCTTTATATGGTTTAAGCTTTAGGTTAGTGTCTTTACTGAGAAACAGCTAAGCGGCATCTTTATAAATGATTTCGGTTTCCGATTGAATCAAACCGGTTCAGTTTATTTATTTATCCTTTGATATTTTTTCATCGTGCAAATTTTGTACCGAACCATTTTAAACTGATCCATACGAACACAAGTTTTATATTTTGAATTATTAACTTACTAGATAAGGTACCGCGTAATACGCGGATAAAGAATAAAATATTTAGATTATTAAAATTGATAATATACTTAATTATGACTCGTATAGTTAGATTCTAAATTAAAATCTCGTTTTAGTTATCCATAAATTACGTTTAGTTAAGCTTGTATCATTGTTATTTAGTAATCTAAACTTAGTATAAGTTTAATTATATTACTTTCTTATCTCTATAATATTATTTAAGAAGAAATTTTTGAAAATAAACTGTGTTTTGTAAGTTATTATATGAAATATCATTACAAATAAGAAAAGATAATTGAAATAGGAAAAAATATAATTGTGTTTTAAAATTATTGATTAAAATATGAAAAGTATTGATTTCTCATTAAAGATATTATTTACTATTTAGTTTCTTAATTATTATGATATTATTAAATAATAATCAATACATACATATTAAAAAAAAATCGAGATCTTGCAATATTTTTCACTATGCTTATTATATTTTATTTGAATATATATGAAAGCAAAAGTTTGAAAAAATATTTTACTAATTTTATAAAGAGTTATACACGAGAAAATTGATTTTTTTAAGAGTTTGTGAACTGACCACAAAAACCATAGTCATTAAAAGGTGCATATTAGAGTTATGTTTTCAAGATTATAAGTTTTTACGGGTTAGCCTGAATAATATTTTAATTCATTGCAAAACGGGTTAAGTAGATATGTTAGTCCAGTTGACAGTTCTATATATAATCATTAATTAGATATATTATTATAAAATTCAGATAAATTTATTTTTTCTTAAATTTCAAAAAAAAAAAATTTAAAAATTAAGGTAAAAAATCCTCTGCTTCCCATGACAATAGAATCAAGTTTGAGATCTTTAACAGTATAATTTCGTCACTACATGCACCTAATTCCATTTATTTTATTTTAACCAAACCCACCAATTAACAGGACTATAAAACGAAATAAATGTAATTTGATCCGGATCAAGAAATATCTATCACAAAACAAAAAAAAACCTCTTTCTGCCTCGAACCAGTGTCGAGCATGTCAAGACATGGGATGTCAATTTTGACACCGTATTTCTCCATAATCTCCGGTTCCCTAAACTCGACTAACGGTATGAGAGCTGCAGCACCAAATTAAAACCGGATTAAACCGAAATTTCAATCGAAAACCGGGGACTAATTAAAGGGAAGAAGACTTACGAGAACCGGATTTGAGCCAGAGGGAGTTACGAGATTCAGCGTCAGAGGATGGTAGTGTGTGGATGATGTAAAGTGTGTCTCCTTTATCTGCTAAGTTCTCGATCGCCCATTTCAGTGCGTTCTTGCTGCTCTCCGAGAAATCCATCGCTATTCCGATCTTCCTGTCTTTTGGCATCTTTCTTGATCAAGCTTGAGATGAGTTTTTTCTTCTTTTAGATTCTTGTTTTTTTCAGAGAGAGATAGAGAGAGAGATGGTGAAGAATTGTGAGAAGGTAACTTCTACCTTCGAATGTTATTAAAGTTTATAGGATTTGAAAAGGAGAGACGAAGGATGAAGTTTCCTCGATGTCTCGTCCGATGTAGGGTCCATTGATTGCATCTAAACCGTCCATTTATTATATCATGTGTTAATATGAGATTGTATGAGATTTCTTCTTCTTTTATTTATCTCGTTATAAAATGCGCACGTCTCTAGCACCAATAAAAAGAGTTTTTTTTTTTTGTGCGAAATCCTTACTTTACTACTTCGTACTTATCGAGAAACAAAACAAAGACGATAAAACCACTATTGTTTTTGCGTTTTTATATCTGCAAATGAAAGATGTAAATACAAACAAAAATGCTTTTTATATTTTAGTTGGTGAATTTAGAAGTATTAGACCATCTCCAATAGTAACAATTCTTACTAATTTTTTAATAATAAATTTTGATTATTTAAAAATTTAGAACTCCATAAATTTTTTACTTCCAATGGTGAACTTCATTAGGGATTTTAAAAAAAAAATTTAATTTTTTTATAATTAATTTTCTTAAGTTTAATTTATTTTATAAAAAATTATAAACATACTATATTTTATAAAACCAAAATTATATTGCATTTCATGAATTTTAAAACATACAAAATATAACCAAAGCTTCAGGAATAAGAAGTTTAGAATTTTAGAATCTTAAAAAAAATTAATATGTAAAGATTCCAATTCATTAATATGTAAAAAAAAGTTTAGAATTTTAAAGTTGAAGTTAAGAATTTTTTTTTTTTTTAAAGTTAAGATTTTTTTTTTAAATTAAAGTTAAGAAAAAGTAAAACAAAAAAAGTACAAAAATATATGGCAAAAAAAACCCGCGAATTAGCTATTGACACGTGGCTAAAAATCTCTCTCTAAGAACCGATTCTAAAAGTTCTTATTTAAAAACCGATTCTTAATACTATTACAATTATTATTATTTTTATAAGAACTCTACCTAAGAACCCCTAAAAATCCTCCAAGCTGCTCTTAGTATGGTGAAAAGTCTTATAGTGGTAACAGGTAAGGTTGTATAGTCCGTTAATGTTATCATTACGAGCTTGTGCTATCTATAATATAAGATCCGACGTTTTTCAGTTTTACGAAATATCTAAACACGAATCGTCTGAAAATGCGAGAAACTTTAGAGGTACAGACAAATGCAAGCATGCAATGATACTTGAGACACAAGATTTCCAATACGATATTATACTACAAATTCTTTAAGTATGTACACTTACAAGTTTAACTTAATCAGAATTATACAAATCCACTTTTAACAAAAAAAGAAAAGAATTATACAAATCCAACACATCACGCTTTAACTTGCAACTGTAATATCTAGTCTCTCACGATTCCACAAGATTAGCTTAATCTTGTTTAATTACACTTGGAATTGCACAAGCACACACGGTCTCACGATTTCTATACTAGAATACACAAAGCCCATTTGCTTAAACTTTTGCACAAAATGCATGAGTCTACGTGTAATTATCGAATTCTATTTATATATATAGATTCTATGTCACAACCCTAGTAACTACCCAAAATATAGATAACTAAACATCTCTGATTTATACTTTTGTTATGCTGATGGAATAGAGTCAATCTCTTCGATTTTGTCCAGCTCAGCATCTCCTGCTCCACACCATCATTCATCACCAGTTGATTCATGATTCCTGTTTGCAGCTCATGTAGCTCCCAGTTACATGAGCACATAGCTCCAACACCTTCCATGTGAACTAATCATATAGATAGCCACTTTAGTAGATATGATAAAGTTTTCTTTATATTTGCATCTCTAGATTTTCAAATTGAGTTAATTTAATGGATTCTTATCCCAATACATGATACAAACACCTTGGTGAGGATCAAAGCAACTACGCTTTAAGAAGAATATCTTCTTCTTTTTTCATTTGTCACAAGCATTGAGAATTAGCTTAATTAATGATGAGATAAGCCACTCAAATCATCTGTTTTTCTAATTCAGGTTTAGATTCAGTTAATTATGTTTTGGTTCTAAATTTCTACTATGATTACCAGAAGTATATATCATTCAACTATCACTATAGAGTCTAGACCAAAAATGATTAAAACCGAATATGAAAATTTGGAAATTCAAGTTCAAAAGTGAGATGATTTTTGGGAATATCTGGACTGCTTGGGGATGATATCATATATAGTAAAAGCAAAGTAAATTTTCGAAATGAAACTCTATCATTCAACCTAAACCATAAAACTCGGTTAGTTCTTTTTATATCATATATAGTAAAAGCGAAGTAAATTTTCGTATTGGAACTCTCTCATTCACCCTAAACCGTAAAACTCGGTTAGTTCTTTTTATATCGGTTTGATTTAAGTTTTTTTGTTGTACCGATTATCGATTTTGGGCTTTAGTTTTAAAATTTTCGGGCCCGTTTTCGGAAAACCCTACATAATATCGGGTTTGATATTCTGTGGCCGCTTTTGTGTTTTTTTTTGTTGCGATTTCATTTCATAGAAATCCTAAATTTTTGACTTGATATATATCTCACGTTTATAATTTTTTAGAAACTCATTCATTGTCATCGTCTCTTTGATCCGTCTAAATTTCTTTGTTAGTTAAATGTGAAACACATGTGACGAATATCATAGTCTTTGTGCCGTCTAAATTTCTTTTTGCTCTCCTTTTGACTTGATATATATTTCTTTTGCTCTGTTTTGGTTTAAATTTCTTTTTGCTCTCCTTTTGACTTGCTATATATTTCTTTTGCTCTGTTTTGGTTTGATTTTTTGGAATCGTCTTTGTTAGTTTTTTTTTTTGCTTCAATCGAAACTGATCGATGGATTTTTTCTTGTTTTTTTTTTATTGAAGGGTGCATGGTGGATAATCATAATATTGTAGATTGATCTACCTATCGAGGTTTGTTTTCTTTATTTTTCTATTTTTCTGATTTGTTTATCCGATCGGAGATAAGTTTTTCTGACTTTCTGGTTTGTTTTAACAACCGAACACATATATGTTCTTCTTGTGCTTTGTTATCGAAACCGCCGTTTTTTTCAGTGTGTTCGCCATCGTCTCTTTCTTTCGTTTACTGACTGATTATTATTCTCTTTTTGTACTTTTTAGATGTTCGTCTTCTGGTGGTTTGTGTTTGTATTTTATGATGGCTGCGAGAGGTTGCGCATATTTTACTGGTTGCGGTATATCTTTATTCGTTTTCTTACCTTTAATTGATGCATCATTGTATTCTGTATCCCTTTCCAAGAATCCAGGTCTTGACACTACAAGAAATATGAACATTGTTAGCGCGGAAAAAGTGTTATTATAGGGTTTTAATAGCGAATTAACAAACGCTAGGAAATCGTGAGCTATGGTAGGTACCACCCATAAGATAGCACTATTTCACTATGTTATGATAGGTTCTTATACCATAGCAATACTTAAATGCTTTATTCTGTTTTGTCATAGCACTTCGTTATTTTGTAAAAATTATTTAATAACTCGTGTTTCTTGCTATAATAGATGCTTCTACAATAGCATAACAGTTTGCTCTAATTTATTTTGTTATAGCGATTTATTATGTCATAATAAACTATTTCATATCTAAATTAAATTATTTAAAAATTCATTTTGCTTGCTATGATAGATGCTTATACAATAGCCAATTAGTTAAAACATATTTCTTTCCATAAATCATCAAAAAGATACATAATTGTAATTTTACAAAGTAGCTCATCATTCAATGTTATTTGTTAAAACAAGTTATCAAAAAACATCATAAGTACTGCAAAAGGGAGTATATAATCAAAAGCACAAACCAGAGCTCAAAAACACTTCTTCTTTCTACCATCAGCTTCAGTCGTATTCGAATCTGGTTTCTTATCTTCTGAGTGACCATTCTTCTTCTATGCAAAAACAATTGAGAAAATCAATAAACTCTCAGGAGCAGGGAGAAAAAAGTGGATGTGAAGGTTGGGATTTAACCTTTTTTTCTCTCTGGCATATACTTGGCTAGTCTATATTTCTGCAACAGGATAGTTTTCAAAATTAAAGAAAAATCATCTAACTACGAAAGCAAACTCTGGTTAGAGACACAAGATCCTATCTAATCACAAATGTATGAATCATAACATATAGTGACTTACTTTCAGGGTCTTCAAGCTTGTTCACAGCCTCAAGAAAAATCTCATGGAGCTCAGGACTCCAAATGTAAGGAAAGCTCGTGCAGAACCTGCAACAAAGGAAAATCCAATAATTGAAAGAAAAAAAACATGAGCATTTAAAGGAAACAATCATGTGCCTCTTTTTACACAAGCACAATGATTCCAATTTGGATAAGAAAAGAACGTGTATAAGAAAATAGCAAATCACCTATTGTTTTAGTATGAAGATTCATCAAAGATTTATGTTTACACTTAGCATTATCATTATCAATCATCAACATATGTTGCCTCAATTTCTTCAGAGATAATGATGCATATAAAGAACCGAAACAAGCAATGAAAAGCCTAACCATCATCAATCATCATCAGCATCATTGTTTAGGCCATCATATATAGTAAAAGCGAAGTGAATTTTCGGAATTGAACTCTCTCATTCATCCTAAACCGTAAAACTCGGTTAGTTCTTTTTATATCGTTTTGATTTAAGTTTTTTTGTTGTACTGATTATCGATTTTGGGCTTTAGTTTTAAAATTTTCGGGCCCGTTTTCAGAAAATCCTACATGATATCGGGTTTGATATTATGTGGCCGATTTTGTGTTTTTTTTTTTTGCGATTTCGTTTCATAGAAACCCTAAATTTTTGACTTGATATATATCTCACGTTTATAATTTTTTAGAAACTCATTCATTGCCATCGTCTCTTTGATCCGTCTAAATTTCTTTGTTAGTTAAACGTGAAACACCTGTGACGAATATCATAGTCTTTGTGCCGTCTAAATTTCTTTTTGCTCTCCTTTTGACTTGCTATATATTTTGCTATGTTTTGGTTTAAATTTTTTTTTGCTCTCCTTTTGACTTGCTATATATTTCTTTTGCTCTGTTTTGGTTTGATTTTTTGGAATCGTCTTTGTTAGTTTTTTTTTTTGCTTCAATCGAAAATGATCGATGGATTTTTTTTTGTTTTTTTTATTGAAGGGTGCATGGTGGATAATCATAATATTGTAGATTGATCTACATATCGAGGTTTGTTTTCTTTATTTTTCTGTTCTTCTGATTTGTTTATCCGATCGGAGATAAGTTTTTCTAACTTTCTGGTTTGTTTTAACAACCGAACACATATATGTTCTTCTTGTGTTTTGTTATCGAAACCGCCGTTTTTTCAGTGTGTTCGCCATCGTCTTTTTCTTTCATTTACTGATTATTATTACTGATTATTATTTTATTTTTGTACTTTTTAGGTGTTCGTCTTCCGGTGGTTTGTGTTTGTATTTTATGATGGTTGCGAGAGGTTGCGCATCTTTTACTGGTTGCGGTATATCTTTATTCGTTTTCTTACCTTTAATTGATGCATCATTGTATTCCGTATCCCTTTCCAAGAATCCAGGTTTTGATCAGTTGCTCGAATCTGTGACCCAGTTGTTTATATGTATAAGAATACTTGCAGTCTTGATGATTACCCCCTGCAGCAAAACCCGCTTTTCTTTGTTTTATGAATCTTCAGCTTTAGATGGTTCCATCAAAGGGAAAACGGTACATCAACTCTTGCATCAGGTAAATTTAAAATGATGTCAATATTACACTCAAAATATATGATGGTTGTCTATAAGCTGTTCAAGTAGCTTCTATATATTCATTTTGGGTGATCTGTACTGATACTTCTCTTTCATTCTGGGTGAGGTAAGCTCCTCTCTCACACTTCGGAACGAGTTATTATTATATGAAAATGTTTCCGCATTAGTCGCGGTTCACATATGCGTGTGCAATGCAAATCCAGGGATCCATGAAGGTTTGTTGTGGTTTCAAACCAATAGAAGAATGAGTGAAACGTCCACTGCTTGATTTGGAATTTTGTAGATTTTTCATGGAATTCGTAGTTTGTTTTATTTTTTTATTGAACACCATCAATTCCATCTTTGTGTGCTTGATTCTGAAAGGGCTGAAATTTATAGAGTTACTTTACTACTACTTAGTTGCGTCTCTGATGTATCTCCTATTAAGGAACTCATCATGATAAGATTTGCTATGTATTGTGAATGGTATGCAATTCTTTATTTTATTCCTTTTTATGGCAGAAAGAAGAAGCTGGCTGATCATTGGAGGAGGTTTATAATCGAATTCAAAATTAAGGAATTTCATAGCCAAGCACATATGTACGACAAAAAAACTCCAAGAATCTTGCCAAGCCAAACAACTGGAGTCAGAAAATCTCAAATCAGAAGAACTTGGAACAAAGGCATTGTCTCCTCTTCCATGTTATACTCAGAAAACCCAACTAAAGAAGAGGAAAAAGTGAAAATTAAAGTTTTTATTTGCGTTTGATGTTTTGATCTCGATCCTCTTGTATTTTTGGTTTGGCTATATTTGTGTTGGTTTCGTTCTCGATTATTATTAATAAAGGTTATATTTTCGTTTTTGTTGGTGTGTGTTGGTTTGGTGACTTTAGAGTAATTTTCTTTGTGTTTTAGTAACCGGTGATTCGAATATTAGTCGAACTAAATATTAAAGTTAGGTAATGAGGTCCAATGTCATGATTGGACCTTAAATGAATCTTTGAGAATCTAGATTAATCGGTTCAGGTTTCTCTTTATTTATCTTAGATCCATGGTCCATCAATAGGGTCATGTTTAGATGTTACGAAATTCGAATATATTATATTGGAATGTTGATAAGCTCATATAAGCTCATATTTATTTAAGCCGTTAGAAGATCCCTGAGAAGATCGGTTTAATTAAATTTAAGAAAAGATCATCGTCATCTTATATTATATAATAAATTTTTGCTTGGCTTTATGAATATTTTGTACTAAAGGAATATGTCACTGAGATTTAGACAAATTTATATCGGCTCGGATTTCTGTTTATTTATCTCATCTCTTGTCCGTAGATAGGGTCGTGCTTGTCTAGATGTTAGGAATCTCAATTTCATTATCTGAATTGTATAAAATTAAAATCTCGGAACATGTTTGCTCTAATCTTCTTAAAAAGGAAAACCGTCTAATAATTATTTACTTATTGAATAAAAGTAATATATATATATATATATTGGATTACCAGGAGGTTCTGGGCCGAAACCTGTAATTCTCCAGGCCCCAAACCACATCATGAATATTAGTTCTGTCCCAAGCATCACTCGATCCTGTGACCTCTAGGCTTTTCCAGTCAAGCTAATGACACTTGGTAAAGTAAAAATATATTTAGTTGTTCATTCTTAATGGAAAGTTATTTTAGGTTTCGATAACTATATATATAAACGATTCAATGATCTTTAGTGTCACATTTTGTCTTGAGCTCTAAACATCGATATAGGTTATCTTACGCTTGCTCAATTTAGTTCAAGTCGTTCTTGTCGCCGTTCGGTTATTCGAAAGTGGGAGTCGACAAGCCATATCGATGAAAGTTGGTCGACTGTGATGAATTTACTTTTAATTGATGAGAAGGTGGGGTTTTTATTTTCTTACATTATACGATATATTGCAAGTTTTATACTCTTTTTTAAAGGTTTCAAATTAATGGTTGTGCTGATAATATTCTAATCCATTCTATCCACATGGAAATATTATTCAAAGTATAGTTCATTAGTGCCTTGTCCCACTTTTTGAGAGCCGTTTATGTGAAGGGAAAATCAGAAGAATAAGAAGTTGGAAAAGACAAAGACGATAAAGAAGAAAAAATAGAAGACGAAGACGATGAAGAAGGAGAAGGAAAAGACGAAGAATATGAAAAACCAAAAGATAAAAAAAAATAAGTTCGGAGAAGACAAAGCCGATAAAGAATAACATGAAATATATAAGGGAAAAAGACGAAGAAGATGAAAAACCAAAAGATAAAAAAAGAGAAGTTCGAAGAAGACAAAACCGATAAAGAATAATTCAAAAAATATGAGGAAAAAGACAAAGAAAAAGGAAAATAACAACCTGAAGAAGAATAAGAAGATGGATCGAATATGAATGTATGGCGACGGATATGATCTACTGTTTATGATTTAAACAAGGTGGAAGAAGGAAATGACATAGAAGAAGAAAAAAAAATGGATACATAATAAGAAGAAGAAAATCGGAAGATGGAGAAGGTGAAGATGAGGAAAGAGACCGAAAAAATCAGAAGAATAAGAAGTTGGAAAAGACAAAGACGAAAAAAAAAGAAGAAAAAAATAGAAGACGAAGACAATGAATAAGGAAAAGGAAAAAACGAAGAAGATAAAAAACCAAAAGATAAAAAAAAAAAGTTCGGAGAAGACAAAACCGATAAAGAATAATATGAAATCTATGAGGAAAAAGACGAAGAAGATGAAAAACCAAAAGAAAAAAAATAGAAGTTCGGAGAAGACAAAGCCGATAAAGAATAATTCAAAAAATATGAGGAAAATTAAAGATGAAGAAAAAAGAAAACAACAACTAGAAGAAAAATAAGAAGATGGATCAAATATGAATGTATGTCGACATATATGATCTATTTTTATGATTTAATTGATAAAACTTCCCTGCCTGCGCAAGGTGGAAGAAGGAAATTACCTGAAAAAAAAAATGGATACATAATAAGAAGAAGAAAACCAGAAGATGGAGAAGGTGAAGATGAGGAAATAGACCAAAAATCAGAAGAATGAGAAGTTGGATAAGACAAAGACGATAAAGAAGAAAAAATAGAAGACGAAAATGAAGAAGAATGAGAAGTAAAAGACGAAGAAGATGAAAAACCAAAAGAGAAGTTCGGAGAAGACAAAACCGATAAAGAATAATATGAAATATATGAGGAAAAAGACGAAGAAGATGAAAAACCAAAAGATAAAAAAGAGAAGTTCGAGAAGAATAATTAGTAAAATATGAGGAAAATTAAAGACGAAGAAAAAGGAAAATAACAACCAGAAGAAGAATAAGAAGATGGATCGAATATGAATGTATGGCGACGGATATGATATATTGTTTATGATTTTATTGATAAAACATCTCTGCCAGCGCAAGGTGGAAGAAGGAAATGACATGGCAGAAGAAAAAAAATAGATACATAATAAGAAGAAGAAAATCGGAAGATGGAGAAGGTGAAGATGAAGAAATAGACCGAAAAAACCAGAAGAATAAGAAGTTGGAAAAGACAAAGACGATAAAGAAGAAAAAATAGAAGACGATTGCGATGAATAAGGAGAAGGAAAAGATGAAGAAGATGAAAAACCGAAAGATAAAAAAGAAAAGTTCGGAGAAGACAAAGCCGGTAAAGATTAATATGAAATAAATGAGGAAAATAAGAAGAAGCTGAAAAACCAAAAGATAAAATATAGAAGTTCGGAGAAGACACAACCGATAAAGGATAATACGAAATATATGAGGAAAAAGACGAAGAATATAAAAACCTAAAGCTAAAAATAAAATTTCGAAGAAGACAAAGCCGATAAAGAATAATTCAAAAAATATGAGGAAAATTAAAGACGAAGAAAAAGGAAAATAATAATCAGAAGAAGAATAAAAAGATGGATCGAATATGAATGTATGGCGACGGATATGTGATATGCTCAAATTAATACCCTATTAAGATACTAAAGCAGTAGTTATAGTATACCTAGGGGTCGAACCACAAAGACTCACAGAGATGCACAATAGATTGTATAGTATTGAATTAATCTAAGCCAAGAGATGTAATTGAAAGCAGTGCAAAAATTAAAAGAGTTGTAATTCAATTGGGAAAATATAGGCTCAGGGTTTTTCTCAGGAAATCAATGAATGCAGATAAACTAACTAATCAGGATTCAGATTTAGTGCAGTTCTTGAACTCAAATCACTAAGATATAATTAACCAACTGTCGTTGCGAAAACTATCTAAATCTAAATCCTAGAATTCCAAATCTCTTTGCGAATCCTAAAATCTAAATCAGCTTTAATATCAGGTTTGATATGTTCACAAATCAATTAAACCAAATCTCTTTGCGAGTAATCAATTTGCTCACCTAGGTTCTATCAGGTAATTAATTGCACTGTCGTGCCTAATCAATTATCCTAAGATCTAAGTTCCAGATTCGTCAACCTAGAATTAGCTTTGAACACAACCTAAGCGAAGAACTAATTCAGATGGTGAATCCTAAACAGATAATCAACCTAGCATTCAGAGAAAACCTTAAACCTAAAGTGGATCTACTCATACATGGAGAATGAAACAATCAACATGTTTGAATAAATCATCAATAGAAAATAAGAATAATAAGAGGTTTTGAGATCTGATCTCAGACGAAAGGAGATTCAGACTTGTCTCAAGCCAAAGTATAGAAAAATAAAGCTTAGAAAATAAAGCATAGCATAAAAAGTGGCTGTAAAATCCCTATAAATAAGCTAACACACGAGTTGGGGGTTTCTTGTAATTATTAAAGACTTCTGGGCACTTTTGCAATTCTTCAAGTCTTGGAAAACTCGCGGGTCGTGTCTTGCTGCGATGGGTATCGATCGATACCAGGGGGGTATCGATCGATGCTTGTCATGAAATCAGGTACTCAGCAACACGACTTCAGCTTCTGCTCCAAACTGTTCCAAAAAGCTCTAATAATTCCAATAATGCTCCAAACGTGCTATAACCTGTAAAAGACTCTAAAATACTATAAAACACTAGAAAGACTCTATAAAAAGGACTTATATCATGGCCTAAACAGGGTAAAAACTATGATATATCAACTCCCACAGACTTAGCCTTTGCTTGCCTTCAAGCAAATAGAAGACTAAACCAGAGAAAGAAGTTTGAAAACGTAGAGACTCACATGTTCATGAACCGTCGAAATGACCCTCTTTCCAAGTACCCAAATGTCACCTAATCAGCTTTTGATCTAACCACCATGTACTTCTCCGTAGACATTCGCAGCTTTCCCAGACTCCATACATTATCCCACATCATTGTTCAAATAAAACCATCCTCGCCAGTTTCATCGCTGCAGCCAATGTTCAAGAACCTTCTAGATTCTTTACCATACGATATCATGACAAGGAACCACCCTTTTTCACACTTTTTGGTATTATTTCTCTCCCCCAGACTTATTTCTTATTATGTTCTTTCTTTTATTTTCAGCTTTGCATATACACATCAAGGTATGAGACGCGAGTATTGATGGTGTTTGCCACCAAATCCCCGGTTCTCCCCTATATATGTATCAAAGGATGTAGGCGAATAATGGCATCATAGGAAAATCCTAACCTCGCTTCCAATCCTCTGTGTGATCATCCCTCTTAAGTAGAATAATGGGATCGCTGGAAATTTTCCTAGCCCTCTACTTAGAAGAAAATCATTTCATCTTTTATGCTCTTATTTATCAACTTATAACAGGGGAGAGAGATACCATAACTCTAAACACATGGGTTCCTTTATCAGATATGAATGATGAATCAAGCTCTAAAAACACTAACCACATTGATTAAGTGCAGAAATTTGGCTCAGGCTTCAGAAGAACTCTGCTGGAAACATGGATGTTTTCTAGTCAACTGGTCAGTCCTTGGATTTTTCATTAGTCGATCTAGAACTGATCCTGTAACACTGTGCACTCAAAAACAAAATCGAATCAATAGGTTCAAGCACAGGATCATCATCGCCAACAAGTTTTGACTCAATAAAACGACAATTTTATTTTATTTTATAACTCTACGAAAAACAAACACAATGTCAGCAGACACCTCCCCCAGACTTGAACAACATTGTCCCCAGTGTTATCTAGCCCAGAGTAAGTGAAAGAAAAAAAAATAGAATAAAATTGGGAAAAACAAGAAGTTACCTTGCTGGAACATCGAGTATCGATCGACAAACAGCCTGGTATCGATTGATACCAGGCTTAAGTCGACTTGATGAACCGTCTATTCGCGATTGGTGTCAATCGATACCAGGGGGTATCGATCGACACTAGGCGATTTCGAATTTTTGCTCTTGTTTATCCTGACTCAAACACAGAACGAATGAAAATAAAAAGAAAAACGACTCAAAAACAGACTCACCAGTCGGTTGCCTCCCACCAAGCGCTCGTTTAACGTCAATAGCTTGACTGTAACTCCATTCAGGCTGGATAAGAGTGAGAGCTCGCACCAAAACAGGCTCTACAATTTGACATTGCTAACGTCAGAGTTCTGCTCAACATGCTGTCCACAAACTCTTGCCCTATCTCTTTCAACTCTGAAGTAAGAAGAATCCTAGCCTTAGAGAATGGCTTCGAGCCTCCTTTTCACCTCACCTTATACTCAATCGAATTCTCATCACTCTTCTGAGGGATTAAAGTGACATGGGGATTCTCGACGTTTTTGCTCTTGGCCTTCTTCTTCTTTGTCGCCTTAGCCTTTTTGACAACTTCCTTGGGGATGCTGGGCGGTTCAGTTGAAATGTCTGCGACAGTAGGCACGTCAGGAGGGTCTTCCAAAAGATCAACTGCTAATGTCTCTCCTGTGACATCTTCAATGCAAGAGACACGTCTGGGAGTTCCTCTAGGGATGGCTTTGTAGTACACCTCCTTGTCAATGTATGAGAATGAGATGTCCTTGCTGGGTGTGTCCATAATCGCACCAACTGTAGCCATGAACGGTCTTCCGAGAATCAACTGCGTACGAGATTTTGCATTCATCTCCACAACCTGAAAATCAGTAGGAACCAGGCAATCTCCTATTGTGATCATCAAATCAGCAATCGCCCCATATGGAAGAGAGGTGGAATCATTCGCGAACGTGATAGATGTCTTTGGAGGTTGAATATCAGCTCCCAATCTCTCTGCAATTGCCCTGGACATGACATTGACGTAGGCTCCTGAGTCAACGAGAGATTCTTTGAATTCAACTCTAGAGATAGAGCATGGAACTTAGAAGATCCCTGGGTCTTCCCTCTTAGTCAACTGTCTCAGTGGAGGTGTACCTCTGGCCTTAATGAAGAGTGCCTTGATCTCTTCCCCAGTTTCTCTGCAATCTTTGAAGTGACTTAGCAGAGGCCAGCCCTCTAGAGCTTCTTCAAAAGTGAACGAGTGGGGTATCATTTGTACCCTCTTCTAAAATCCACGCAGCTACTTTGGAGTGATGGGATCTCTGAGGTGCTGAGGAATAGGATTCATATTTTTGGGCTTTCGAACTCTTTCGTTGATCACCTCAGGTGTTTTCACAAGTTCTGGCTCGTTCTACGATTGGTATCGATCGACACCAGGTAGGGTATCGATCGATACTAGTGCAGTTGAATCGTCCCTGGTAGATACATCATCATCAGAAAGAAGCTCCACATTCTGCTTATCCAGCAAATACTTGCATCTAGCGTCCTCCCATTCCTTCCTTGTCAGCTTAGGAATTATAGGATAAGGCATCTTGGGTATATAGACTCGTTCTGCTACTACTTGAGGTGCCACAATCGACATCTCATGTGTCTCCTCAGAAATCGCCTCAGTATCGACCGATACTAATGGGGTATCGATCGATACACGGGATTTGGAAGTATCCCGTTTCAGAATTGTAACCGGCATCGATCGACACTTGGGTGTATCGATCGATGCCTTGGCGATTTTAGGATCCTCATCGAAATTTTCTGCACTTAAGGAGATCGCATTGACGTGTGCTCTTGGATTTTCAGTTCTCCCTGGAAGAAAACCTTCCTGCCTCTGCACAGCTGATGCGGTTTGAGCGACCTGAGTTTGCAGCTTCCTCTGACTAAGGTTGACAGCTTCAATCTTCCCATTCAGGTGGTCAATTTTCCCATTGAGATCAGTGTACAGATGGTCAATCTTCCCATTGAAATCCACTTGCAGTTTTTGCTGTCCCTGAAGAATCTTCTCAAGCATGGATTCCATCTTATTATCCGTAGACTTTGGAGAGATGGGCTGGTACGAAGAATTCCCGTAATTGCGAGTGTTGTTGCTGAAATTTCGGTTGTTGTTGTACCCAAATTGCTGACCCTGAAATCCAGAACCACCAACGTAGTTACAATCTTCCATTTCATCTCCACCGATATTATTGACTCCATCAGCAAAGTGCACAGTCTTCTTTGACTTCCCAAGCAAAATATCCAGCTTCGCTTGAACTTCAGCAATCTGAGACCCATCAATTCCTGCAGCTTGCTTCTTCCTGTCGAAATCAGCATTCTTGGTGCTATTGCTAGACGCCAAGTTCTCAATCAGCACGACTGCATCATCTGGGTACATGGTGTTGAAGTTCTCATTACTCGCAGTATCCAAAGCCATCTGGTACCTCCAGTCGATCCCTCTGTAGAATGTGCCCAACAGCTGAACCTGATTAAACCCATGGTGCGGACAATCTCTCTGATATGAATTGAAGCGAATCCAAGCAGCCTTGAGTCCCTCTGTTTGACCTTGGGAAAATTGAGAAATTTTGTTCCTGAGCTCTTCAGATCTCGCATCATCATAGAAATTGCACAGGATTGCATTCTTCGTCTCATCCCATGTAGTTAGAGAACCAGGAGATAACTGCTTCAGCCAATAAGCAGAATCTCCACTAAGAGAGTATGGGAAGAGTTTGCAGAAAAGGTACTCATTGGGCACTCCATTGTACTTCATACCAGTGACCAAATCCTCGAACCTCTCGATATGATCCATAGGGTGCTCATGAGGTAGGCCATGGAAAGGACTCTGACTCACGAGAGCATAGTACGCAGGCTTCAGCTCGAAGTCGTTCCTCTGAAAAGTTGGGATGCGAATCGCAGATCGATTGGCATAGAACTGATCAGGTCTGTTGTGCTCGCCAAGTGTCCTAGCTCGAACACCTGCAGCATTCCCAACATTGGCGCGCCCAGCTGGCGCGATAATTTCAACAACAGCAGTAGGGACAACGACGTTTCCAGCTTCATCAAGTCGCTGCTCTCTCTTATTGCACACTTGACCCTCTTGGTCTCTCAGAACTCCAGCTTCATCAGCTCTTAAAACCACTGGGTTGTTCATCCTTGATGTTTGCTTGGTCTTTCTTTTTGTGCGTTCCACAAGCGCTAGCTGTTCCAATGACAGTTCAACTAGCTGAGTGCTCTTGTTGCTCCTGGTTTCACGAACATGCATACACCTGAAAAGAAAACACTAGACAAGGCACGTAAGTAACCAAAAAAAATACGTTGAGTATCGATCGATACCAAGTGGTGTCGATCGATACCAACAAAAGAAGACGGCGAGTATCGACCGATACTACAGAGTATCGATCGATACCGACGAACTTAGTCGAAATTCTCAACTAAAATCTAATGGCGAATTGAGTCCCCGGCAATGGCGCCAAATTTGATATGCTCAAATTAATACCCTATTAAGATTCTAAAGCAGTAGTTATAGTATAGCTAGGGGTCGAACAACAAAGACTCACAGAGATGCACAATAGATTGTATAGTATTGAATTAAGCTAAGCCAAGAGATGTAATTGAAAGCAGTGCAGAAATTAAAAGAGTTGTAATTCAATTGGGAAAATATAGGCTCAGGGTTTTTCTCAGGAAATCAATAAATGCAGGTAAACTAACTAATCAGGATTCAGATTTAGCGCAGTTCTTGAACTCAAATCACTAAGATATAATTAACCAGTCGTTGCGAAAACTATCTAAATCTAAATCCTAGAATTCCAAATCTCTTTGCGGATCCTAAAGTCTAAATCAACTTTAATATTAGGTTTGATATGTTCACAAATCAATTAAACCAAATCTCTTTGCGAGTAATCAATTTGCTCACCTAGGTTCTATCAGGTAATTAATTGCACTGTCGTGCCTAATCAATTATCTTAAGATCTAAGTTCAAGATTCGTCAACCTAGAATTAGCTTTGAACACAACCTAAGCGAAGAACTAATTCAGATGGTGAATCCTAAACAGATAATCAACCTAGCATTCAGAGAAAACCCTAAACCTAAAGTGGATCTACTCAGACATGGAGAATGAAACAATCAACATGTTTGAATAAATCATCAATAGAAAATAAGAATAATAAGAGGTTTTGAGATATGATCTCGGACGAAGGGAGATTCAGACTTGTCTCAAGCCAAAGTATAGAGAAATAAAGCTTAGAAAATAAAGCATAGCATAAAAAGTGGCTGTAAAATCCCTATAAATAAGCTAACACACGAGTTGGGGTTTTTTGTAATTATTAAAGACTTCTGGGCACTTTTGCAATTCTTCAAGTCTTGGAAAACTCGCGGGTCGTGTCTTGCTGCGATGGGTATCGATCGATACCAGGGGGTATCGATCGATGCTTGTCATGAAATCAGGTACTCAGCAACACGACTTCAGCTTCTGCTCCAAACTGTTCCAAAAATCTCCAATAATTCCAATAATGCTCCAAACGTGCTATAACCTGTAAAAGACTCTAAAATATTACAAAACACTAGAAAGACTCTATAAAAAAGACTTATATCATGGCCTAAACAGGGTAAAACCATGATATATCAATATGATATATTGTTTTTTTACTTAATTGATAAAACCTCTCTGCTCGCGCAACATGGAAGAAAAAAAAACGGATACATAATAAGAAGAAGAAAATAGTAAGATGGAGAATGTGAAGATGAAGAAATAAACCGAAAAATCAGAAGAATAAGAAGTTGGAAAAGACAAAAACGATAAAGAAGAAAAAATAGAAGACGAATGCAATGAATAAGGAGAAGGAAAAGATGAAGAAGATGAAAAACCAAAAGATAAAAAGAGAGTTCGGAGAAGACAAAGCCGATAAAGAATAATATGAAAAATATGAGGAAAAAGACGAAGAAAATGAAAAACCAAAAGATAAAAAAAAAAGTTCGGAGAAGACAAAGCCGATAAAGAATAATACTAAATATATGAGGAAAAAGACGAAGAAAAAAAAATAACAACCTGAAGAAGAATAAGAAGATGTATCGAATATGAGGGTATGGCGACGGATATTATCTATTGTTTATGATTTAATTGATAAAACTTCTCTGCCCGCGCAAGGTGGAAGAAGGAAATGACATGGATGAAAAAGAAAAAAAAAGGATACAGAATAAGAAGAAGAAAACCGGAATATGGAGAAGGTGAAGATGAGGAAAGAGACCTAAAAAATCAAAAGAATAAGAAGTTGGAAAAGACAAAGACGAAAAAGAAGAAAAAATAGAAGACAAAGACGATGAATAAGGAGAAGGAAAAGACAAAGAAGATGAAAATCAAAAGATAAAAAAAAAAGTTCGGAGAAGACAAAGCCGATAAAGAATAATATGAAATATATGAGGAAAAAGACAAAAAAAGATGAAAAACATCAAGAAAATGATTGCGGATTTTAATAACCAATCAAAAGGGAAAGCCACAACGAAAGACAATGAACGTTGTTTACAAAGATGTTTTTCAAATCATTTGCATGTCTTCGCGTTTGGTTTGGTTTAGTTTAGGTTTTTATTGGATTTTATAAACGTAGTTAGGTTTTTTTCTTTAAGTTCTTTGTATTGGTTACGGTTTTAGTTTTAATTCCTTTGTTTGACTTTCATATGTTTCGATATCCTTTATGTGTTTTTAATTAATATTTGCCTTGGAACTGATGTCCTGCTCTCTAATATGAATGCTCATTTCTTTGTTTATATCTTCAAACTGCATTGTAATTAGCATATTCTCTCGATCTATGTTTTTCTGTTCGTCTACTTTAGATTGCTTTAATTTGTTTCGATAAGTATGTTTTAATCATATCGAATTGAGATCAATAAACACGTTTCGATTCAGCATCTATAAAATTTGGAATGGCATAATTAAGGTTTATGGATGAAGCTCTCTGTCCGAGCAAGGCGCGGGCTACCCACCTAGTGATTAGTACAGTCAAAGTTTCAGTCATCCTTATGACCAACCAGCTTATAAATTGTGAAATCATTTTTTGTTATTGGGCTAATTAAATGATTACCTGGAAATAAATTTGGGCTAAACTATCTCCCATGGGCCTTTATTGGGGATTTTAATGGAATCTCTTCTTATCCACGAAATGTGAATGAATCATACAGAAAATGAGAAATAAACCCCTATCCAAACTAATGTGAATGTGTTCCTGACACATGGTAAGTACTTGGGTGAGGATATGCTCTACAATGATCTTACAAATGAGATTATCTACTCAAAATGTTGGAAGGCCAGTAAATTGGCTAAACTAAGAACGGACTAAATCATTAAGGAAAGAACGAGGTTTTTGTTTAATTTGGCCTAAAATCGCAGAAAGCAAATTAAATGTGGTAATTTGTAGATTGTGGTTTTAAATTAATAGGTGTTCGAACAAAATATAAAATGCTGTATAAAAATATGATTGGTGACACTGAGTTCATCACTATTTGTAGAACTTTATAATACGACGAAGTAGCTTACATTACAAGCAAAAATATGTTTGGGTTTGCGTGTAAAGGTTTTGAGAAGTTTGGGTTTGGTCGTCCCGCGTGTATGCATGTGAAGAGTGGAGCATACGCACGTGACGGTAACATGTGCGATCCAACTAATCTAATCCTAATTTGTCGCAATTAAAGTAGCAAATTTTTATTTTTTTGTCGGTCTATCCTTTATGTCTTGAGTTTTACAACTCATCTTAGAGTGTTTTGCGCGAAATCCATAATCAAAAACCATGGATGGGACATATATTCTCGGTTTAGCTGTCTAATTAAATGTCCGGACAAAATTATATTGTTCCTTTTGTCAATTTCGAATATATTATTAGTCACTTATGCAAAATTGTGCTATAAATTTTTCTTTTCAAGCAAGTTCAATTGCAGATAGATTCAGGTTATTTCGAATTTCAAGATTTTTTACCCTCTTACATTTTTTTGGATATCGATATTCATCTTCTCGGGTCATAAATCATAATATTACGTTGCTTTAAGCGCATGATAACTTTTTCTAAAACAAAATTGTTCAGTACTATTGACAGTATTGTATATTACTCAAAATGTTTCTAAAAATGCCAAATAATATGCTAACTTATTTGAGTTACATAAAATCTACCTATATATTTTTCATCATGTTAAATTTTTATTTATTTATAAATGCTAACTTTTTCTTAATGCCAACTTTAAATGGCCCACTACATATTATCTTAGTTTTATTATTTTTTAAAAAACTTCGCATATAAATTTCCAAAAAATAGATATAGGACTAAGTTAACAGATAACAAGCAACAATATACTATATAACTTAGTAGACAGGGTTATGTATGTAATTAGAAAGTAAGGATTGCAGGTTCTAAGCAACTTATAGGATCAACCAAATGTTTTTGAAGTCAGAATTATAAAGAAATAGAAATAGTTGAATATACGAGGAAACAAGGGAAGGTCCCATGTGTTTGTATGGTTGGGAATAGAAGCTGCAGCCAATTATATTTTTATTTTCTGAAACAAACAAAAAAATATATAAAAAAGTAGACAAAAGCAAAGGAGACGAAATTATGGAAACAAACAAGCTTAAGTCACCACCCCCAAAATACTAAAACATGTCGTTAAAAGCATGCATATTTGATATTTTTTTTTCATCGTGTGATGTTGTTATTGTCACCGATCAGAGTGGACTCCACCACCCACCCAGAAAAACAAGATAACGAGAAGCGATAATAAACAAAAATAAAATAAAATAATTGTTAAAATTACATATAGTCAAGATTTGTGTCCAATTGCAACTAAAGTATGTTTTAATGATCTAAGTTTACTAGGGAGCAACTAAAATATGTTTTAAGAGACAATTACGAGGGCTTGTCTTTCCACCTTTTAGAAGGTAAGTAGTTAAATGACTCTTACATTCTTCACATGTTTATCTTATATAAGTTTAGACTAATTTATAATCAGTAATTTAATATTTCATTAATGTAGGATTCCTTGTAAATTAAACTATACAAGCAAAAACTGTTGATTCAAATAAGGTGGTTCAAGTAAAGTTTGTTACAAATCCAGAAAGTTGTTGAATTCAGTTTGAAACATGAGCAAGAAAAATCACTATTTCGAATGATTGCATGTGTTATAAATTCTGAATCTAAACTAAGAGGAACATTCTCTTCTTCTTTTTTTAGGAACCTTAAATAATACATAAAAGATATGGATCAATAATCAGCTCTTAAGCAGATGGTTCTGAGTTGAAAAAAGATTGTTACATACACAACATTACTTAACCCCTATAACAATTCTTATCACAACTACAAAATTAAACACAAACAAAAGAAGAACCATCAATAATATATAATTTTGTAGATCACTCTGTAATGAATATTTGGCAAGGAAAATAACTAGCCACGACTGGCGAGTCAGCTTTACTGAACCAATATTATCTTCATGAGACAGGAAAGCATGTAATAAAGATCCATTCACAATTACATATATACTTCTGGGTCATACATAACGGTGTGTATATAGTAATATTTTTATTAAAGGTACGAAACATGATTTAATCGTATCATAAACCGTGAAAAAGAAACTATAAATGAAAAATAGAAAATAAAATTAAACTTCGCGTGACAATAAATAATATAAAATTGATACCGCTAACATAAAACCAAGAGAAACCTAACAACTATTTATTAATTTTGATTATCCTATTTTTATTCTATTATTTAATTTTTAATTAAATTTTGTGACATATTTCTAAACATTTATTTTTTCATTTTTTTATTCGAATGAGATTTATTTTGTATTTTTAAACACTAATATATTTATTTTTCTATACAAAACCAAATTTTTTTATTATTATTATTAACGTTGCCTTTTAAGATAAATTATAATTTTGAATATTTAGTAACTTTATCTTTTAAAATTAGGAATCGGTTATAAAAAAATTTCAATTTTTTATTTATTTTTTCATTTTTTCAAAAATTAATTTTGGGTTTAAGGATAAATAAATATATATATATATAACTTTATCTTTTAATATTATGAATTAATTATAATTTTTCTTTTATTATTAATATTAGTTTTCAAAATCTAATTTAAATTTTGTTTATACATATCAAAATATGATCGATTGACTTGATACGTGTATCGATCCGGTAAATTAAGTAAATTAATAATTTTGAAACATGAACCTGATTTAAATATTAGCTTTTAATAAATGTTGGTTTCTACGGTTCGGCTTAGAAGATTCGATTTATTTGGTTTAAAGTTTAATTTAAACCTTCCTTACGGTTCCATTTATCTAAGATTTGGTTTTAGAAATATAAAAAAGAAAACAATTCGCTTCGGTTCACATTGATTCGGTTTGGTTCAACGAAACAAAAATTCACTTGAGCAAAATCTGAACAACGGCTACTTTTTTTTTTTTTTTTTGATCAAAACCAACAACGGCTACTTTAGCCTCATAAACCTCATGAGCGACTCATTTCACTTTCTCTTTCGTGTCTTTGGTAATCGAAATTGGGAACCCTAGGACGAGCAATTTACATTGTGGGTAACTGGATCCGCGGGACTGGCCAAGCTCTTGATCGCGTCGGTTCTCGTCTTCAAGGGAGCCTTTACTTCCATGAACACCGTAAGCCAATTTGAACCCTAGATCCAATCCATTTCTTTAATTTCGAAAAAAATCTGTTAACATCGCTCTGATTCTCAGTGTTTATGTTTAGATTGATAACTTCGATTCGGGAAATTTTGGGTCTGATCAGATTCGTTTTCATTCATGAGATATTGGAAATTTTCTCGGTGTTTTCAGTATCGAGGCATCGGACGTTGATGAATGTGTTTGATAAATCTCCATTGGTGGATAAGGATGTGTTCGTGGCTCCGAGTGCCTCTGTTATTGGTGATTGTTCAGATCGGGAAACGCTCGTCCATTTGTTCTGGGTGTGTTCTTCTAGGTGAGGCCTTTTGATTTTTTCACTAACTATAAGGGTTAGGTTCCATGTTATTACTCCTCAAAGCCTTAGAAAATAGGAATACAAAAAGTCTTTGACTTTAAACAAGATCTTCGAGATTTGATGGCGTTTGCATTAGTTACAATTTAATCTTCTGTTTGCCTCAACTGTTGTTAGTTTATAGGAAAATCCAACTGATTGCCTGAATCGTAATACAAAACCTAGTTGTTTCGTTTGGTAAGACTTCCTTTAGTTGTAACTAGTTAGAGAAAATGAAGTTCTCTTTGCCTTTTTAATCTCGATATTGCTCTGTTATTGGTTATTGTCCTGATCATCTTTGTTGGTTTTCACCGAATATCCTTGGTTTTAGGTTTAGTGTAATGTTGATGAAATCTCATGAAGAATCTGGAAACCTCATTGTATATTGATATGGGGTTTTAACTTGTGCAGTGAATAACATCAGTGTTGGATCCGGGACGAATATTCAGGACAATTCTCTTGTACATGTTGCAAAAACCAACCTAAATGGGAAGGTTCAACCTACTATAATTGGGGACAAATGTTACAGTAGGTAAACCTTAAAAGTGACTTTTAAGTTTTAGAATATATGTTTTTTTTGTTATGTTGCATGATTGTTACGTAAAATATCCTGCCTGTAAAATGGAACCGAGTAGGAACATTAAGTATTAATAACACTAATCATTAACAAAGTTTCGATCTTAATTTTGCAGTTGATGTCTTCGTAGATGCTTTTTCTATTGGTTGTTTCAGTGCTATACGACTACACAGTTTAAAGGTTAGTTTTCTTTTTCCTAACTTTTAACAGTTTCCTCAATAGAGTTGATTGGTCCCCGAAATTAATTAACTCTATTGAGGAAATTTTTAAAACTTAAGTGGTTACGAAATAATCAAATAAAACCATAAATAATCAAATTCACATTATAAAATAAACTATAATAACTAAATATTCCAAAATCTATTTTTACCAAATTTCAATTTTTTCCGTCCCTATAGCTTGTTAATGACCAATTCTATTAGAGATTTTAGGTTGTCCGATTTAATCACAGAAAACATAATTGTAAAAGTTAACCGAGTTTGTGATAATTGTTTGTTTGTTTGTTTACTCATATTGTTTGTTTACTCACAAATTGTGAAATCCATAATAAAAAATACTAATTAGATATTTAAAGTTGTCGAACTAATTAAAGAAACTTGAATCATTTACATAATTATGAAAACTAAATGGGCATGAAATCCTGTCATTATTTGATGATTGTTAGAGATTGTCATGTTCAATTTGTTTTCACATCAGTAAGTGAATCAATTTCTAATTAATTCGACATCAACAAAATCTTATACAAAAAATCATTTCTCATCTCTCACTTATTCACGATTCAATCCGTTTTGAAATCTTAAATTGTTTGTTTACTCACAAATTATCGCATACACAATCTAAACCTATTAGAGATTTTAAGTTGCCGAATTATTTAAAGAAACTTGACTCATTTACATAATTGTGAAAACTAGCCGAGCATGGAATCCTGTCGTTATTTGATGATTGTTAGAGATTGTCATGTTCAATTTGTTTTCACATCAGTAAGTGAATCAGTTTCTAATTAATGCGACAGCAATAAAATCCTATACAAAAAATCATTTCTCATCTCTCACTTATTCACGATTCAATCCGTTTTGAAATTTTAAATTGTTTTTTTTTTGTTCAACTTTTTTTTTTTCAACAAATTGTTTGTTTACTCACAAATTTTTTCATACACAATCTAAACCTATTATAGATTTTAAGTTGCCGAATTACTTAAAGAAACTTAGACTCATTTACATAATTGTGAAAACTAACCGAGCATGAAATCCTGTCGTTATTTGATGATTGTTAGAGATTATCATGTTCAATTTGTTTTTACATCGGTAATTGAATCAGTTTCTAATTAATTCGACAACAACAAAATCCTCTAACGAAAATTATTTTTCATCTCCCACTTGTTCACGATTCAATCCGCTTTGAAATCTAATATTGTTTGTTTACTCGTAAATTGTTAAATCCACAATAAAAAAAATATTAATTAGAGATTTAAAGTTGTCGAACTAATTAAAGAAACCCGAATCATTTACATAATTGTGAAAACTAACTGGACATGAAATCCTGCCATTATTTGATGATTGTTAGAGATTGGCATATTCAATTTGTTTTCACATCAGTAAGTGAATCAGTTTCTAATTAATTCGACAGCAACAAAATCCTATACAAAATAATTATTTATAATCTCTTACTTATTCACGATTCAATCCGTTTTGAAATCTTAAATTGTTTGTTTACTCACAAATGATCTCAGCCACGATAAAAAAACAATTAAAAATTTAAAGTTGTCGAACTATTTAAAAAAATTGATTCATTTACATAATTGTAAAAATAACCGAGCATGAAATCCTGTAAAAATTGACTAAGTTTGGATCATTTGGAACCTATGGACTGCCAGAAACCATCTCTTCTTCGAAAAGTGTTATTTGCTCACGAGGTGGTGACAAATACAGTTATTGAGGCAAAAAATGGCAGTAAGCTTAGTCGCTCGGCCAATAACGGTTGAGTCGGGAAATTGTTGCACCACCGTCAGAAGCTCCTCAATCGAGTGTGTCTTGCTTCGTTGATGCAGCTTGACAATCAACTTCTTTAACTTGTGGCATACGTTGCATTTTCCGTTTTAAACGGACGGTCGAAATATAATTAGTAGTTTGTCTTTATCGTGATAAGTCAAATAATTAAGTAGAAAACGATGTAGTAATAACTTCGTTTTATCTTTCGGCGGAAAAGAGAGATTGTTAATATTTAATTAGGGGAAAATCAAGATCGTAGCTCTCTTTCTGCTTCCACTTTTTTATTTGCGGAAATGTGTTCTTTGATTTCGGAAAGTTGTGGGAGGCCAATCATAGTAATATGCTTTGAGCTTTGAGCAATTTAGGACTGAAATAATATGCAAAATTTGTATGTACGTATTTGGACTATCGGAAGCTAACCCACATGTAAAAAAACTGTCTATTATGTGTATTTTTTTCCTCATTTTTTTTATAATCATTTAACCTATAAAAATCGATCTAAACCGGAAGAGAAAACCACTACGGAGCAAAAGTCCTTCGGAGCCGCCGCCGTTTTCAATCGCTGATCTGACCAAGCCCAGAATTCCACCGTCGACGGGAGGCTTAGATCTACACCAACCACCGTTGCCTCGAGTGAGAAAAGACCCAACTACGCTTCGAGAGATCACCGCCGACGCCGGAAAATATCACCACCGAGAGATCCGCCGACTTCGTTGGAGGAAACAGGAGCGCCATATATATATATGATTCAATTCTTAATGTGGAAATATGACATGCATGCATATATTTTTCTGAAAAGCTACATCGTATAGAAAATAAAATAAAATGGTTTGATAATTGATATTCTTAGGGAAATGCTAAAGAAAATTGGACTCTTCTGCATAGACATGATTTTGAGATACTGATCGTCCTGATATGTATGACTCTTTTTCGTTCGTTAATTATCATCATGCAAAACCATTGATATATAACATATAAAAGATATATGAAACAATTAAATTATTATCGATTGATTATAGGTCGTCATTTTATAAAACACAACACGCTATCAAAACATACAAACACTTGTCTACTCCAAATCGTTGATCGATCTAATCCAAAATCGTTCCAAAATGAAATTTCGCTGCAATGAATCATCATGAATGGTTAGAAAATATCATTTTTTAGGAGATGGGTTATAAATTTCGCATCGACTATAAACTATGACATAACCTATTTATTCATCATCAATTAATTATAAAGATATAGAGCCTGATTGGTAATAGTTGTAGCTTTCGGTTTTATGCTGTGGTTTTTTGGCTGTAGGTTTTTTAGCCGTAGGATTTTGGCTGTAGAATATTTAAAAAATGAAAACATGATTGGTAAATATCAACTGTATGTTTTAAAATTCATAGTTTTAAGTTTTTATTATAAAATATTAAAATATTAACAAAAAAAATATAACTTATAAACTATAAATTTATCAAAATACTTTCAGTAAAACGTGCAAACACTACAAGAAAACAGGCATTTTGCAACAAATTTTTGCGACGATTTTATTTCGTTGCAAATTGCAATCGTTTTTACGACTACTTTACGACGATTCGTAAAGACGTCGTAAAATCGTCGCAAAATTGGGACGAAAATTTTCGTTGTAAAATCGTCGCTAATTAGCGACGATTTTACAACGATTACCGACGACGTTACGACGATTATCAAAATCGTCGTAAAATAGTTGTAACTTAGCGACGATTTACCGAGGTTTATATAAAACGTTGTAATATCGTCGTAAAATTACCCAAGAATTAGCAATGATTATTATAAGTTGAAATTTACATCGATTTCCCAACGATTAATCAGTTAGGTGAGCACGTTTTAAGTTCACGGTGTTCGGTTAGGTAAACATGTTTAATGTCGTTGTAAAGTCGATGTAAACAATTTTAGATTCGTTGTAAAATCGATGTGAAATCGATGTAAAATCGTAGGTAATTCGATGGTAATGAAAATAAAAATCTATATATAGTGGTCAACTTTATAATAAAAATTTCATATTCAAAACATTTACTTCTTTCTGACCAACAAAAAATGTCAATATACGAAATTAGAAGATGGATGTATAATCGTCTTGATTCAGAGGGATCGCTAACAAAGGATTTCAGTGATGGGGTGGAGGGATTCATGCATCAGGCAGGAAGTATACATAATACGATTATCAGTGGTAAGATGTACTGTCCTTGTGCCAGATGCTTGAATAGGAAATTTATCATTATCTCGAAGGTTTGGTAGCATATATTAAATAGAGAGTTTATGCCGCATTACTATATATGGTATTATCATGGAGAGGGTCATGGGGGAAATGCTGCTAGTAGTAGTAGCAATTATCAAGCATCGAATTTTGATGAGTCAAATAATTTTAATCAATTTGATGATCATGCGGAGCAGCATGGTGAAGATAATGATAGGATTCATGACATGGTTACGGATGCATTTCATGAAACCGTAAGTACATTTGCACATGATCATCATGATGAGGAACCCAATCTAGATGCAAATTTTTTTTATGATATGCTAGATGCTGCAAATCAGCCACTCTACGATGGATGTAGAGAAGGACATTCTAAATTGTCGTTGGCGGCTAGGATGATGACTATTAAAACTGATCATAACTTAGCTGAGGTTTGCATGGATGATTGGGCTGATTTGATTAAAAAGTATTTGCCAGAGGACAATTTAGCTGCTGAAACTTACTCTGAGATACAGAAGCAGGTTTATAGTCTTGGGTTGCCTTCTGAGATGATAGATGTCTGTATTGACAATTGCATGCTTTTTTGGAAAGATGATGATAAGTTGCAGGAATGTCGATTTTGCCATAAGCCAAGATATAAGCCGCAAGGTACTGGTCGGAGTAAGGTACCGTTCCAGCGGATGTGGTACCTTCCTATAACTGATAGATTAAAAAGAATGTATCAGTATGAGAGGACAGCTGCATCGATGAGATGGCATGCAGATCATTTGCAAACAGATGAGGAGGTTACTCATCCTTCAGATGCAAAAGCGTGGAAACACTTTAAGACGGTACATCCAGACTTTGCTAGAGAGAAACGTAATGTGTATCTTGGTCTTTGCACAGATGGATTTAGTCCATTTGGTATGTCTGGTAGGCAATATTCTTTATGGCAAGTAATCCTAACGCCATACAACCTTCCCCCAGATATGTGCATGCAAAGGGAATTTTTATTCATGAGTATTTTAATACCAGGTCCGAAGCATCCGAAGCGTTCCCTTGATGTGTTTTTGCAGCCTCTGATACAGGAATTGGAGCAGTTGTGGTATACCGGGGTTCGGACATATGATTTTGCAAGGAAAATTTTTTTTACAATGCGTGCGGTGCTTATGTGGACAATAAGCGACTTCCCTGCGTACGGGATGTTATCAGGTTGGACTACGCATGGGCGATTGTCTTGTCCATATTGTCTCAATCGGACAGATGCGTTTCAATTGAAACATGGTCGGAAAACAAGTTGGTTTGATTGTCACTGCCGATTTCTACCGATTCATCATGCATATCGAAGAAATAAGCGGTTGTTTAGAAAGAACAAAACTGTTCGTGTTCCTCCTCCTGTTTATATTTCCGGGGAAGATCTAGAAGCAGAAATTGATCATTATGGTGCATTGGAAACAGTTAATCGTGGTGGAAATTGGCACACTCCAGCTAATATGTCTTATTGATATGGGGAGCATCACAATTGGCATAAGAAAATCATATTCTGGAAGCTTCCGTATTAGAAGGATCATTTGCTTAGACACAATTTGGATGTCATGCACATGGAAATTAGTGAGGAAATGTTGCAACAATTAGCGACGATTTAGCGACGATTCCTTTTAAATCCCCTAAACGCCAAACTAAATCTCATTTCCGATCACCACTCATTTCCCGCCGTTGTTGAGGCAATTAATAAATTACAAGACACATAGACACATATGTCCATGTGCATGACATCCAAATTGTGTCTAAGCAAATGATCCTTCCAATACGGAAGCTTCCAGAATATGCTTTTCTTATGCCAATTGTGATGCTCCCCATATCCATCCGGCATATTAGCTAGAGTGTGCCAATTTCCACCACGATTGACTGTTTCCAATGCACCATAATGATCAATTTCTGCTTCTAGATCTTCTCCGGAAATATAAACAGGAGGAGGAATACGAACATTTTTGTTCTTTCTAAACAACCGCTTATTTCTTCGATATGCATGATGAATCGGTAGAAATCGGCGGTGACAATCAAACCAACTTGTTTTCCGACCATGTTTCAATTGAAACGCATATGTCCGATTGAGACAATATGGACAAGACAATCGCCCATGCGTAGTCCAACCTGATAACATCCCGTAAGCAGGGAAGTCGCTTATTGTCCACATAAGCACCGCACGCATTGTAAAAAAAAATTTCCTTGCAAAATCATATGTCCAAACCCCGGTATACCACAACTGCTCCAATTCCTCTATCATAGGCTCCAAAACACATCAAGGGAACGCTTCGGATGCTTCGGACCTGGTACTAAAATACTCAAGAATAAAAATTCCCTTTGCATGCACATATCTGAAGGAAGGTTGTAAGGCGTTAGGATTACTGGCCATAAAGAATATTGCCTACCAGACATACCAAATGGACTAAATCCATCTGTGAAAAGACCGAGATACACATTACGTTTCTCTCTAACAAAGTCTGGATGTACCGTCTTAATGTGTTTCCACGCTTCTGCGTCTGAATGATGAGTAACCTCCCCATCTGTTTGCAAATGATCTGCATGCCATCTCATCGATGCAGCTGTCCTCTCATACTGATACATTCTTTTTAATCTATCAGTTATAGAAAGGTACCACATCCGCTGGAACGGTACCTTACTCCGACCAGTACCTTGCGGCTTATATCTTGGCTTATGGCAAAATCGACATTCCTGCAACTTATCATCATCTTTCCAAAAAAGCATGCAATTGTCAACACATACATCTATCATCTCAGAAGGCAACCCAAGACTATAAACCAGCTTCTGTATCTCATAGTAAGTTTCAGCAGCTAAATTGTCCTCTGGCAAATACTCTCTAATCAAATCAGCCCAATCATCCATGCAAACCTCAGCTAAGTTATGATCAGTTTTAATAGTCATCATCCTAGCCGCCAACGACAATTTAGAATGTCATTCTCTACATCCATCGCAGAGTGGCTGATTTGCAGCATCTAGCATATCATAAAAAAAAATTTGCATCTAGATTGGGTTCCTCATCATGATGATCATGTGGAAATGTACTTACGGTTTCATGAAATGCATCCGTAACCATGTCATGAATCCTATCATTATCTTCACCATGCTGCTCCGCATGATCATCAAATTGATTAAAATTATTTGACTCATCAAAAATCGATGCTTGATAATTGCTACTACTACTAGCAGCATTTCCCCCATGACCCTCTCCATGATAATACCATATATAGTAATGTGGCATAAACCCTCTATTTAATATATGCGACCACACATTCGAGATAATGATAAATTTCCTATTCAAGCATCTGACACAAGGACAGTACATCTTGCCACTGTTAATCGTATTATGTATACTTCCTGCCTGACGCATTAATCCCTCCACCCCATCACTGAACTCTTTTGTTAGTGATCCCTCCGAATCAAGACGATTATACATCTATCTTCTAATTTCGTATATTGACATTTTTTGTTGGTCAGAAAGAAGTAAATGTTTTTGAATATGAAATTTTTATTATGAAGTTGGCCACTATATATAGATTTTTATTTTAATTACCCTCGAATTACCTACGATTTTACATTGATTTAACATCGATTTTACAACGAATCTAAAAGTGTTTACATCGACTTAACAACGACTTTAAACATGTTTACCTAACCGAACACCGTGAACTTAAACGTGCTCACCTAACTCAATAATCATTGGTAAATCGATGTAAAGTTCAACTTATAATAATCATTGCTAATTCGTGGGTAATTTTACGACGATATTACAACGTTTTATATAAACCTCGGTAAATCGTCGCTAAGTTACAACGATTTTACGACGATTTTGATAATCGTCGTAACGTCGTCTGTAATCGTCGGTAAATTGTCGCCAATTAGCGACGATTTTACAACGAAAATTTTCGTCCCAATTTTGCGACGATTTTACGACGTCTTTAAAAATCGTCGTAAAAACGATTTGAATTTGCAACGAAATAAAATCATCTCAAAAATTCGTTGCAAAATGCCTGTTTTCTTGTAGTGTTTGCACGTTTTACTGAAAGTATTTTGATAAATTTATATTTTATAAATTATATTTTTTGTTAATATTTTATAATTTGAACCGTCGTAGGTTCGGCGATTAATAAATCGTCGCAAAAATTCGTTGCAAAATGCATGTTTTCTTGTAGTGGTAGATACTTTAAAGTTTTTGCGCACACTGGATTTACCCTCTCTTGTTAAAGACTTGTCTACCCAATTTTCTTTATCAAGCTGAGCTATAAGCATCTCTATGAAAGTTCGAGAATGTTCACATGTCCACTTAATATTCATCTATGGCAAAAAATACAGATATCAATAATTTTATTTCTTCACTGAGATAAAATAGAAAAACACTGAAAAATATGTACCTCAGCTTGAGAAGCGGATGCCGCACCATTGTTTGCCATAGCTACAATTTACATAACAATTATAGTTAATAAAAACATATAAATAGTGCCCGTTCGTTTATAACAAAAGATCAATTGCGGTCAATTTTCGATGATACTTAAGTATGTGATTATGTTCTGTAATCTGCTTCTATGATAATTTTATATTTACTACAATACACATATCTCATCGTTAACAAGAGTACACAAACAACTAGCTTATTATATTATACATATATTAAAGCAAAAAGTTACATACACATCTGATGAAACGAAAGAGATATTAAAAGAAATTATCTATTATGTGGCTGAAAATTAAAAGTAATAGTGCGTGAACGATATACAAGAGATGAATTATACACTTTCTTTTCTTCTTCTTATTCTTCTTCGTATGCTGTTTGAACTTTTCTACTGAGGTGTGGGCACAATGTAGGGTTTGATTATAATTTATATGTTCAGAATTAGGATTTTTTCAATAAATTTAGGTGAAAATATATTTTCCAAATTTGCAGAGCCCAAAATTTTGGGCTGTGGAAATATAGCTTTTACAGCAAAAAAAAGATACAAAAGGCTATAAGTTTAAAAATCTGTAAAAATCATGATTGGAAAAAAAATTAGCTTTTAAAAATCTGTAAAAATCATGATTGAAAAAAAAAGTAGTTGTAAAAATAAATATGACTGTGTGCAGTCTCTAAAGGTCTTTCCAATCAAGCCCATAAAACTTAAGAAATTTTCTTAATTTTAATATTCCCGCAAAGCTTGGATAAATCTTTACTATTCAATGGAAATGCGTATGCCATTAAAGTGGATAAATATGAGAACATTTCCTTTAATTGTCAACCTTATGACATCTCATGTTTATCTTATAGTCGACTAAACTTTGATCCGTCACCGTTTACAGAATCGCCTATATAATAATTTTACAAAAGTTAATTTAGAAGAAACCTTTTTAATCATTAAAAAAGTAAATTAAAATGATTAAAGTAGTGGGAAAATGGGGTGGAATAACTTGTACGCGAAGAATCATATCGCGTTCCCTGTTCTGCCAAGTGGATAACTTAAATGGGCCAAATGTCATCTTGACACACTCAACTAATTAAATGATAACACGTGTCTCCGCCACGTCACACCATCGTGCAGTGCAGTTTAGTTTGAGATTCTTGGTTCCGTTTTGTTTCGGCACCGTTATAGAAGAACCAAACGGAAGTTTTTTTTTTTTAAGTCTCGAATCTCGATGGGCAAAACCGTCATTGTAACGTCTCGAGAAAGTACCATATCAAACCTAGATAAACGCGCTTTCCACGACGGACGGTATGTGGTGGTGTGACATCATATCTTTATTAAAACTACCATAATACCCCTCTCCTTTACTGAATTTTTTTTTTTTTTTTTTTTGATGTTGTTATGTTTTTTAGATATTATCATCCTTTTAGTTAGCTATAGATAACTACCATAAAATTTGGTCAAACTTAACAAACATAACTAAAAATTTCGTATATTTTAGTTATTTTGGATCTCTCAATCATTTTGGTATAAAAATAACTCATATCTTCGGATCTATAATTATAATTTTAGGTTATCAAATATAAATATAATTAATATTTTAGATATATAATTATATTTCGGGTATCCATTCGGTTCTCAGTTCGGTTCAAGTTTGGTTTTGGTTTTTTCGGATATAAGAATCTATGATCCATTTAGATATTTAATCAGTTTCGGTTCGGATTCTGTTCCTCTTTTTCTGATCAGTTTCGATTTATTTTTTCGGATCCAAATATTATGCCCATAGCTACTTTTAGTCACAAAATGTTCCATGTACCCAAAGAAGAGACGCGACTTGTTTGGGTACCTTAAATGGGGAAAACAAAAAAACATGGATACATCGAATCAAAAACGTTTAATACACGCATTACATTCAATGCTTATTAACACAAAAGGAATATTAAAAAAATCATAATGAATGAATGAAAATGGACCCCAAGTTGAAGGGGTAATTAAGTAATTCCAAACAAGGCACGTGCCAGGAAGGTTGAGTTCACCCTATCACGTGCTAGTCGCTTCACAGATATTCCGAGAGCGGGTCCCACTAACTTACTTGCATAGTAGTAGGCCCACACTCACTCTCCTCTGTACGCTGTATCTTAGGCGCGTGAAATCCGTTTCCTAACCATAGGCGCGTGAAAACGAAACCTCCTCTCCCCACCACCACCACTAACTAAACCACATCTTCTTCTTCTTCCTCGTTCTACAAATACCTCTCACTCCCTTTCCCTCCTGAAGCTGGGTCCCTTTGATTTTCTCAAAACTCATCATTGAAACTTAACGAAGCAGCAACCTCCTCCGCTATTAAAAATCCCCTTTCTCGGTACTCGTGAAATAAGCCATGGAACCTACTAGCCTTATCGATGATGCTGAGTTCTGGCTTCCGCCGGAGTTTCTCACTGACGAGGATTTTCTTCTGGAGAAGGAGAATAAAGGTGGTGGTCCCATCGATGACTGCTTATTCCAGAAACGTCATGGATTTGAGTCGGGTTTTGAGGAGAACTTCTTACCCGGATTGACCAGCCAGATGGTTCAGTCAACTCTTGAACATGATTTCGCCGGTGGATTTTTCGGTAACCATGCTTTTCCGGCCGGGAACGACTACAAGGTACTTCGACCTTGAACCAATTTTCTATCAACTTCTCTCTGTTTTCCTTCGATTTCAGATTTTTTTGGGGGATTTTAACTTCCAACCGTTTTTTTTGTTGTGATGGTTCTTCAGGCGTTGGGTACGGCTCGTTCGTCTCTGGGTGGGGCCGGAATCGGCTGCGGTTGCCGGAATCAACTGCCGAACCAGAATCGCCAGTCGACGGCATGGGATCTGTACTGCGCCGCGGCGGAGGAAATGGCGAGGATGAATATCAACGACGAACCGTACAGTTACAACAACCATAGTGGCAGAGGGCTTGTCGATCTCTCCAGAAAACATCCCCTCGCCGCCGCCAAAAACCCCAACAACGGCTCTGACTACTATGTCCACCAATCTCTCCGATACCAGAAGCAACAAGCCATCCAAGTAAAACCAATCACAATCTCTGTAATAGCGATTCAACATTCGGTCTCTGATTTTTGGAAAATATTGGTGCTGATATTTGTCTTCTTCCTGCAGTTTCAGCAACTAAAGCAGCAGCAACAGTTGATGAAACACCATCGCCAGTTGGTGCAGCAGGGCAGAGGATCAAGAGTTAATAACAACAACAAAAGTGTTGCTCCTGTGGATTTGTCGTCATCTGCATGGTCTAATCAGCAACCGAGGCGTGATGGTTCGGGTATGAGGGCTGTTTTCATCGGAAAACGTGGATCAACCGGCACCGGCGTCTTCTTACCGCGACGTGTTAACCATACTTCTTCCCCTGCCACCGCCGAGATTCGCGAGAAGCCCAGTAAGTTGCGAAGATTTCGATTCCCAAATGTCGCAATTTAGAGTTTTTTTTTTTCTGATGAGAATGTTGTGTTACTCTTATGGGTTTTAGCTTTTGCGACGGTTTTGGTTCCGGCTAGAGTGGCGCAGGTCCTGAACCTAGACGAATCTGTGGTCCAGCCAGTTGTTCGGTCTTCCGCGAGTCTCTACGGTCATAACAAACCCCCAAACAACCCATAACGAGAGCTTATTGAAGTGGTAGTCAAATTTATAATCATTTGGTTAAATTTTTGTGTTAATCAGCAGATGCGTCGTGGAGACAGAGGAGCAATAATGGGAATTTCTCGAGCCAAATGAAGATGGAACAGCCAGTGAACGAGCCTCGGTTACCTTCGTACTGGGCTTATTATTGACTTTTGGTTTGAAGAAAGAAAAGATTAGATTGGATAAGAGGTAGTGAAATAGTGGAAAAAAGTAGATTAGTTTTGGAGGAAGAAGGAAAATAAAAGATGAAGATGTGGACAAGAACGAGGTTTTGGATCGTTTAACCACCATTGATCGGGACCTATAGAGAGATTTAGAGAAGGATGAGAACTTTTTTATTATTTTGTTTCTTGGCTTTTCTTGTTTGTTTTTGGGTTTTCTTTTCTTTTTCGTGTTGCTTTACTATCCCCTTCCTCTCTCTTTTGTTCTCACAACTCTTAAAAGCAATGGATTAGTTAAATAAAATATTGTTAATTAACTCTGTTTGCAAAATATTAGATGGTTACATCATTTCTAAAATCTTTGCATGCGGAATCTATGTTAATAATGGTAAACAACCCATAAAAAGGTAGACACAAACCATCTTAATCTGAGGTAAGACCATCCTAATCGTGTCTTACTAAAGCCAGTTTCACACACTTCATTTTGAAATATATGACTTCCAAAATTATAGTAATAAATAAATAAATCACCACTCCACTTGAGAGTTAAGTTCGCCACTGACACAGCAGTAAAGCCAGTAACCACGGATAAAAATACAAAAAAGAAAGGTGATTCTATGATGTCCAAAAATCTAACTTTTTGTTCGTGTTATATACCATATCTCACTCCAAAATAGAAAAAATTAGAATAGAATTTAAAACAAAATTCATTCTAACCCAACTCCATATCTCATTCCAAAATAGAATAATTATTTGGATTACTCCAAAACAAATAAGTTACTTTAGTTTATCGATAAGAAGTGTGATATAAATTTGAATTAGAGTTGTTTTTTCAATTGAATAAAATACTCGTATCATTGATATGGCATTTAGTATCCAGGTGCGCACGAACAGTTTGGGAACTGGAGTTGATTAAATGCTGGGATGCTGGTATTCTTTGTGGAGCAACGTGCATGCTTTGTCCTAAGCCATTTGATAATAAACATTGTCGTCAGATTAATTATTGACAATTGCTACTAAATTTTTGAGTAATGGCAGCTGTTTTTAGTTGTCTTGGTTTTCTCGGTGAATTTAGTACGGAATCATCATGTCTTAGACCATCTCTAATGTATTGCTCTATTTTTTACTTTAAAATAGAGCAATTCTATTTTGGAGTTGAGTTTTACTCCAATGTCATTCTATTTTAGAGTTAAAAATAGAATCAGAGTTAAAAATAGTCATGAATAAAAAAAATAGAGTTGACTCTAAATATAAAACCAAATATTAAAAACTCTATTTTTGGCTCTAAAATAAAGTTGGGTTGGAGAATAATTGACTCTAAAATAGAATTTGGAGCAAAAAATAGAGATGGGTTGGAGATGCCCTTATGTTTAGTTTTTTAATTATAATTATGTCTTATGTTTAATTAATACTCCTTGAACCTTTTAGAAAGAAAGCTTGAGCTACTCATTCATACACCAAAAAGCTTCAAGATTTGTACCAACATATTAAAAATAGCACAAGAACAGAGTCACCCAATTCTTTAAACTTGAATTTAGTTAGAAAATTTGAACTAAATCATAACTTCGTTCTCTTCGAGTTCCTTCACAGTTTCAACCAGACTAAACCAAATAACAATTCATCTCCCTTTAGTCTTCAATCCACTAGGCTAATTAGCCTTGGCATAAAACCTGACTCGAGCGAACCCGAACCAACCGATCCGAAAAACACGGTTCGGTTTCGATTCTTCAAAATAACCCGAACGGTTTCTCTTCAAATTTGATTCGGGTTTCGGTTCGGGTCGGGTTTTACCCGAGACCCGTTCGGATATCTGATAAATCCGAAAACAAATTATGTTCGAGAGTTTTTTCGGATTTTTTTGGTTTTTTTCCGGGTAAAAACCATACCCAAAAATTATTTCGATTCTTTTTCGGTTCTAATCTAAAATTCTGGATCCGACAGGTTCCGAAGCGAACCAAAAATTTGTCGGGTCCAGTATGGTTACAATACATGCCTACCCGAAAGATCCGAAATCCGAATTACCCAAACCAACCCGACCCATATACCCGAATGCACAGGGCTGCCTAATCTTGAAGTCAAATAACCAACACATTACACCAAACCAACTATTGTGAATTTGTGATCGAACCCTTCATGTGATTGCCCTTCAACTTTTGTAGCCATGGGCTTAAACCACTCCACCTGTTCGAGTTGAGCCGGTTTGGCCAAACGGCGACCGTTTGTATATAATTAGATTATGAAACCTTTTTTTGTCTTTGTTTGGCAGGAGATGGGACCCACATATTGATGTTGGTGTTCTGTACTTTGACTGCTCCACGCTGCTCCACGCGTTTCGTTGCGTTCATAGTTATTGCCCATGTTCTAAAAATCTCCGCCAAACTCTGATTATTTTTTGATTAGTCGCTAGAACCACTCCATCCACTTATTTAGTCTAGGTGGTCGCTTAGTTTTTTTTTTTTTTTTAAAAAAAATTATTGCTTAACAAAATTTTTGAAAAATTCTAATTTGGTTTTACTATATTATTAGAAAGTTATTAAAAATTATTAAAAGTCCAAAAAAATCATTAAAAATTATTAAAAAATCATAAATTTATAAATTAATATATTAAAAAATCATTAAAAGTCATAAATTAAATTTATGAATTAATATGTTAAAAAGTCAATAAAAGTCAAAAAACTAATCCCCGATTAATCTCTAATTTTTGGGTTAGTCGCTAGGCCCAACCGACCGTCCGACTAGCGTCTAGCGCAATTTAAAACATTGGTTATTGCAATTGTTTGGATAAAAAAAATAATGAAATTCACTTGCATTTTCACATGACTCTGCATTTATGCAACTTTCATCTTTTTCGATAAATCACATAAAACCAATATACTACTCCATACAATATGAATATTTTGAAGAAAATAACGCTCTAATACATGCATGTTGGTCTCTGTATTCACATTTAGTTTTTCACAATTTACATCCTCGAAATATTCATATTTTAATTTTAAATTGTATTCTCCGAAACCACTGAAAAAGTTAAATTAATAAATATGGCAGTAAATGCGAATATCCAAAACACGGAGTATGATAAACAAATCAAATCAGTGGTATTGGTTAGGTTGCGTTTTAATGAAAATTACGATGTTTGATATTTTAAGATTATTGGAGACAAAAACGTATTTGTAAATGATTGATTATTATAATGGAGACAATGTGAAATATAAGAGAGTATGAAGTGTTTAAAAAAAAAAAAAAGAGTATGAAGTTGGGTCCAATTAGGATGCAAGAGAATGAATTAGCTAGGTTCAAAATAAGCTTTGGAATGTATATATTTATATTGTTACAAAAGAATGTATCTATTTATATATTTCTTGCTTCTTATCACTTTTGTGACTCTGTCACTATGTTTACTACTGCTCTTGCAGAGCAATTCATGCAACTATCGGTCTCTAATTATGAATCAATTATTGTTTTTTTTTGTGCAACACTTTCTTTTCATTAATCAAACCTTCAAACTACAACTAGAGGGAATTTTCCATCTTTTTTGACCATACAAAGTACAGACATTAAAGCATAAGACAAATAAAACAAGATAGGATGACAGCAAATGCGAAGCTAGGCTCAAATGCGTCGATAGGCTATTCACGACAACGTCGAAAACCTTGGAATTAGTCACTTTGACATGTGACGTTGAGTCTGAAACTCTACCTCCATAATTCGTCGAAACGAACATGTTTGTCTCTTCTGGTCCCGTATAGACCGCTACGCAAGAAGACAATTCGGTAAAGACTTTCATACAGATTCCCGGCCATAAGCACGGGAAAAGATCACCTCTCCATTAGAGGGATAAAACGGCATTGGTGGAAGGAAGTGGAAGCTTTTTACGATGGCTTAATCGAATGAGTGGAGGTGCGGTTTTAAAAAACCTTAGAGATGCCGGACAGAGTAGTGAGGACGAGCTCTCCCAAAAGGAGTAAGGTGATGGCTTTATCCACTTCAGCTTGATTACTTCTGAGACGATCTCAACACCGGAGGCGTCTTCGTTGACTAAGATTCTTGCTGGGCTGATAGATGGGCCATAATTTGATAAACGTGGTGGGATAAATAACATGAGGAATATGTTGGGCCAGACCCACATTGAAGAGTAGCCAGAAACGATACACGTCTCGGAGACGGATGGCAGAGCACAAGAGGATGATGGCAGATTAGCCGGAGCCGGCAAACACCTGAGCCTTGGAAAAGTCACAAACTTCATGGAAGATAGGAGGAGAAGCAGCAAAGTCGATGACCTATGCCTGGACAGCCATCCTCGAACTGAGCAGAAACATGGCCAAGACCAGCAACGCTTCCATACCCAAGGTCTCTCGACCCGAACAATAACCTTACCACGAACCAGCGCCAAGTTCAGGGAAAGCGGCGGCCAAATGCTCGCGGAGGCTTGACAAAAACCTCTATTCAATCCCGACGAGAGACCCAGTCCTCCAACATCAGACGAAGGGATAGTAGATAGAGGCAGCGGCGAAGCCACACGAACCATGTCACCGACGAACCCAAATCGAAGAGAGACACCGGCTACACCCCCACAAGTGCCATCAAAGACGGAATAAGCGAGGGAAAAAGTAGCAGTCGATAGGAAAGACGAGGTAGGGAGTGACGAGTACTGGCTATGAGTCGCCGGTAAGGTAAGAGCGGGCCAGGCGGCGACGGATTCGCTCTCCACAGCACGAAAAACAGAAGAAAAGATTGGAGAGGGAGGCTCCGACGACCCCACAACGAGCAGATCCGGAGGGTCTGGAGGTTCCGGCGGGGAGGTCGAATCCAACTGCGGCGGTGTGGACCGTTGATGAAGTGGAGGAGATGAAGCGTGAGCGGAAAGCTGACTGACGGCAGACTGAGCAGCGGAGCTTCGGAGACGAGATCCCATCTCGAGCGGAGTGGTGAGGAAGCCGGTCACCTAGGAGCTCGTATCTTCGGTCAGGAGGTGAACTGGTCGGCGGAGGAGGAAGAGCACCGGCGGGAGGGAAGCTTCCGAGAAAAGCTCCTTACGCGGCGCCTCAGTCTTCGGGCCTGAGAGAGATTTGAATCAATTATTATTTATTCTGGAGTTTCTTTAGTCGGCTTTGTCTTGGATTTTATAAAATGTCTAAAGAAAAATCTATAAATAATAGTAATAATTGAGTAATTAGGTTAGGTTCTCACATGTAGAAATTTTCAACAGTCCAACATATGTGCTCAGTTCAACTAACCACCACCAACAATAATACATCACCAAAATTTCGTTTTAATTCTTGTGTCATACAAATTTCAGATCCTTTAAATTAATTTTCTTATTCTGATTGAGTTGTTCATGTACACATTATCATCTAGTGGTTCGGTTATGTTTCATGTTGGATAACAACATTAGATCGTTGAAGATTGAAAAGCTCACATCTACCCTTGTTAATTAGGGCAAAGTATAGGTGTAACCATTTGCAAAACTGAATAGATTAGGTATAATATCTTTCGTATTACATGGGCTATAACTAATACAAATTGAAGCCCGTTCAGCATTAAAGCCCATTAAGACTTGTCAGGCATCTCATCTCATCTTTTAGGGTTTTTTTTTTGTTTTTCTTCCTTCTCAAAATATAAGACCAATAATCATATATAGTAAAAGCGAAGTAAATTTTTGGAATGAAGCTCTCTCATTCACCCTAAACCGTAAAGCTCGGTTATTACTCTTTTTCGATTCAAATTAATTATTTTTTTGTTTCGAAATTTGCCGTACCGATTTTCTACCCAGATTATGGGTTATTATTGGGTTATTACCCTTTTTCGGTTCAAATTAAGTTTTTTTTGTTTCGAAATTTGCCGTACCAATTTTCTACCGAAATTATGGGTTATTGGGCTTTTAATTCAAAGTGTTTCGTAATAGTAGGCTTGCAATTAACTATGGTTTGTATTTCAATTAAACCCTAGATAATGTTTAGGGGATTTTAAAAACGGCCGAATTATATATATGATTTGTCTTTATCAACAACAACAAAAAAACCGAATATACATAAAACCCTAACTTATGAAAAACTATATATATCAACCTTAGATCTCTCCTTTTCAATTGTGCAGTCATCCGCTTTTTGTTTTTTTTTTGTCGTCTAAGTTTTTTTATTTCATGAATCGATCATTTATTTCTTTGTTCATAGTGATAGATCTTAATTATTTGTTGTTATTTGTTTGGATTTTTGTAGAGATAACCGATTGATTCTTTTTTCTTTTTATGTTTGCATGTAGATCAATAGCCATATTTCGACGTAGTTCGCCATCAAAGACATAACATGAAATCTGAACAGGTTATTCGTTTCTTTTTTTTAGATTTCTTTCATAAACCTATTGCTCTGATGATGGCTTCTTTTATGAAACGTAGTAGCAAATTTATGTGGTCTCTTGACTTTTTTGTTTCTCTTATTTAGTTTGATATCTTCTGATCCTGTTTATGAAACGTGTTTTAGCATTTTTATGGCAGTTTGTTTTCTTTGTTATTTTGTCATTATGTTTGTTGGTTCTGATTTTCTAGGTTTTTTTTTTAATTTAACTTTTAACAAACTGTATGTAGGGACGCTAGCAAGGTGGATGACGTAGCTACCAATTATATACAATTCGAGGAATCTGAAAAGATTTATGCGAGTATTTCTTTGAGGTTTTTTATTTATTTATGTGGTTTAGTTATATAAATTTCATATTCTCATCTTGTATTCTTTTACGGTGTGTAGCAGTGTATCTAATATGTTTCCGTTGTTTTTTTGTTGTTCTGGTTTGATCTGGTAAACTTAATTTTCTTATCATGTGGTGTTTGTGAAGTGTGATGGATTATTGATTTATTGTTGTACTCTTTTTGTTTTTTTGTATGACGTCTGTTTGTATTTTTAAGTTTTGGTATGGAATTTAATTGTTTGCTTTTGTGTTCTAAGAGTTGCGAGAAGTAAAGTTGTTTGTGTTTCTACTTACTTATGGTCTCATCACTTTGGATAACATTAGATCGGTATGTGCCTTTCTCTCTCTCTCTCTCTCTCTCTCTCTCTCTCTTAGTGGTAGAGAACAAATGGCTCAAAGCTAAATTCATCTCTGTTGGACAGGCACTTGCTACAAATGCGACAGAGGCAATGAAATCACGGATACCAGACTTTTTTTTCATTGGTATTGTCCCATTTTTGTTCTCGGGCTTTTGCTTAATTTGTTTAAAATACAGTACAAGGTTGGTTAACAAAGTTTGTGTTGGGAAATGACAGTTGAATGGACTTCAATACAAAGGGATGGGTTTTGAAGAGTTTTGTGCAACTTCCATAAGTGTTCATCAGCATGAGTCTCTTGATTGTTGGGAACAGAGCGTTCGCCATGCTTGTGAGCTCTTTGAGATGAATGGAAACCGAGTTATCATCATTGAAGAACTCGCTTCCGTAAGTTTTCTCTGAAGTGTTATCTTTTAGCTTGGTAAATGGGAGGAGTCGTCTTCTCCGCCGGGAGCTTTCACGCATACGTCCCAAAAGATCTTCTTGTGATCAACGACGACCTGGAGCAGAACAGCGTCGTATCCGTTCTTATTCTTCTCCGAAATGTGCCATTTCAATTCTTCAATGAAGAAGGCTTGGAACATATCGCAGGCTTGGTTGGTCACCCAAGCTGTTTGTTCTCTACCACTGCGATATGTTCCAAGCCTTCTTTCACGAGTTTTTTAATCGACAAGAAGAAGAAAGTGGCCTTGTGTTGTGATTCATTATATGTGACCATCGGGGACATGGTATACACTGTTTTAGGTCACTAAAGTTAATTACGTGTTGCTGAAATAACAAATTATGTTCCACACACGATATCAAGAACAAATCAATCACCTTCAAAGAGAAATGCTAAATTAAAAAGTATGGTCAAATCTTTCATCTTAATTAGTTAAGGTTAAGAATATGAAGTTTTTTAGTGTCTTTGACTCTACGGGTAAGTAGATTCCACCGCTGGGAGAAATCTGTACACAACTCTAGATGTTTAAGACAGAATAAGAAAGTGTCTAGATGACATGAAATCTGCAATTGAAGCAAAAACCCAAAGTATTTTGCTAAACGTAATGATGAAAACAAAATATTTACTCAAGCGATCTTTCGACATTATTAAACTTAGTTGGGTTCTCTTTAAGATAATTTTACTTTGACTTTTAATAACACAAAAATATATTTCAGACTGAGTCATCATATCCTAATTAACTTTCGGATTGGTCACAAGCAACCTCAACATTTGCTTCGACTAGCTGAGGCATATTGTCTAAGAATTTTTTTTATTGAATTTATCCCTAATATGTTCAAGTACATCAAAGAATGATCCTATATCTCAATGATTGTATCGATGGATTTATCCCTAATGTTCAAGTACATCAAAGAAGGATCATATATCCCAATCGATTTTTTTTTCGCTTTGTGTCTTCTCGATATAGAAACTGACGTTGCTTTGATGAGACTACCACCTCCGTCCTCAGCTGCTCATGTCTCTAATCTCCGGCCAGCTCATCAATGTATTTTAGTCCACCGACTTTGATCATATGGTTAAAGAAGTGTGGAAGGATATAGTTTTTACATTTAGATTATAGTAAATTTCATTTCAAATTTCAATTAAATAATTTGGGTGTTTTGGTGATTAAAATTTTGATTTCAGGGGGATTAGCGATGAGGGTAATAGTTTAGGGGGAATGAGTATGGACAATTAGTATAGGGAAGGGTTTAGGCAGTCATCCATGTATTTTTTAATAAAAACAAGAAGAATAAGAAGATGTCGAAGAAGAAAATGAAAAAAGGATTAGCTAGGTAATGTTATTTTTATATTAAGAACATATGTATTAAGATAATATCTATTTGAATTATTTTTAAAATTTTGTTATGTACACATGTTCTACTTCTTTTCGTCACTTTTGCTAACATGTTCTATATTCAATCTGAATCTACTTTTATTTAGAAGAATACAAAGAGGAAATAAAAGGAGAAGATGAACAGAGATACATCACAAAATGGAAGTGTCAAAGATTGTGATGCTGTGAAAAGTTTATTTCTCGCTGACCGTGAAGCTTGGGTTTGATAAAGCCTTTGCCATGGGATTTTTCCATGTGTTTGATCAAACTCACGATAGTGAAATAACTAAATAGATACTAACAGTGAAATAAGAAGCTTTTAGGAAAGAAGAAACTAAGCACATAGAGATACATATATTGCTTGAGAAAATTTTCACAATGACACATGAGACGTATTGTGGTGTGATTAAAGAGATATAAGAGAAATTGAATGTAACACTAGATGGGTTTTAAATTTTAATCCATGTCGAGAAAACTCGCGGAGAATCATGGGAAGTACGATAAAATGGTAATGGAATTGGATCATATATATATAGTGAGAAATCATGAGAAGGACAAGATGAAGAAAGATATTGAGAGTAAATAATATGAATAAAAAAATTTATGTGTGTGGATCGTTTTTGTGAATATCTTGAGGAGGTATTATCAAAGACCGTTGTGGCTCAAGGCCTTGAATGTTTGAGCTTTTGATTGAAGCAATTGTATTTTGTATTTCTTGGGACTTTGAACTAATATATCATTTATATAGTATATTATATAGTTTGTGAAGTCTGAAATCGATATAATTTACGTGTTAATTAGTTTGGATTCGTATGATAAATCCGACTTTAATTTGTGCGAACTTTGCAATGGGGAAGTGATATGCACCCAAATCCAAGGATGTGGTGGATAAAGTAATCTAATGATTGTGGTTTTGAGATGGATTTTATTTGAGATTTTATATTAATCTTTGGAAATTAATATTTATTATACAATCAAATGAATATTTATAAGATATGTGAAAGTAAACGAATAAGAAGACGAAGACGAGAGAAAGAAACACCCGAAGAGTAAAAATTCTGAAAAGACAAAGACGATGAAGAATGAGAGTGAAGAAGAAGATGAAGAAAAGCTAAAAGAAAAAAAGAAATAGAAGACGTCGGAGGAGACAGAAAAGATGAAGTGAAAGAAAATTCAATTAAAAAAAAATAAGAAGTGAAAGAAAAAAAAGAAAAAGAAAAAAAGAAGTAGGATAATAAGAGAAAAAGATAAATTGAAAGATAAATAAGAAGACGAATATGATGAGAAAGAAGTCGAAAAAGACGAGAAAGAAGACGAAAAGAAGTCGAATAAAACTAGCCCTGGGCATTTGGGTATTCGGATCGGTTCCAAGTCTTTCGGGTAAAAGGATTTTGGACCCATTTAGAAACCGATATAGTTTCGGATCTGTTCTGGTTCGGTTCAAATCGGTTCTGGATCGGTTCGGTTCCGAAATTCAAGAACCAATAAAAACCCGAAAAATCGGATCTTAATCGGTTCGGGTATTTATTACCCGAAAACCCAAAAATATACCCGAAAACCCAAAACAACTAAAGAAAATATACCCGAAACCCCGAAAATATATCCAAAACCCCGAAAAACTAAAGAAAATATATCCGTAAACCAAAAATATGCCGAAATGCCCTAGAAAATTCACTAATATTTATGGGTATATAATTATATTTCAGATATTTTGGGTACCCTATCGGTTCTTGGTTCAGTTCCGGGTATAAGAGTTTAGGATCCATCATGTATTTTTATAGGTTTCGGTACCTCCTAATCGGTTCGGTTCTTCGGTTTCGGGTATTTTACCCAGGACTAAATAAAACCCTGGAGAATAATAACAAGATGGGCCGGACGAAATAGTGAAGAATAACAAGGATAAGACGATGAGGATGTTGGAGTTGAAGACTAAAACCGGTAGAAGAAGAAGAAAAAAGGGGAAAAACTGGAAGATGAAGAAAACAAAGTAAAAGAAGAAGAAAATCGAAAGATGACAAAGTTGAAGAAGGTGAAGATGAGAAAGAGATGGAGAATTTGGACAAGATAAATAATACCAAGGAGAAGTAAGAAGAAGATGATGTCGAAGGCTAATAAAAATCGAAAGAAGAAGAAGAAGAACTCATAGAATACAAAGATGATGAAAAAGAAGTCAAAGGAGATGAAAACGAAGTAGGACAATACGAGTAAAAAAAAAACCAAAAGATAAAGAAGAGGAAGAAGAATAAGACAAAGCAAAAGTGGAAGAAGAAAAAGACCCAACATAAGAGGAAGAAGAAGTAAGACCATGATGAAGATGCAAGAAAATGATGAGGAATAAGAAAATCGAAAGATATATAAGACGAAGAAGAAGACAAAGAAAAAAAAAGTAGAAGTTGAAGACGATGAAGAAGAAGAAGAAGAAGAAGGAAAAGACGAAGAAAAGAAAAATAATAATCAGAAGAAGAATAAGAATAATAATAAGTGGGAAAATACGAAGACGTTAAAGGATAAGAAAGAGAAGAAGATGAATAATTTGGAAAAGAAAAAGAAGATAAAGGCGTTGAAAAGGGAGAATGAAGAAGAATACGAATAAAAACCAGAAAAAGAAGAAGAAGTCGAAGACGCTGAAAAAGAATAGAAAAATACGAAAAAATCAAAAGATAAAGAATAGGACAAAGCAAAAGAGGAAGAAGAAGAAGACAAATCAGAAGACGAAAAAGGAGTAGAAGTCGAAGACGATGAAGAAGAGGAAAGACAAGATGAGGAATAAGAAAATCAAAAGATAAATAATAGGAAGAAGAAGAAAAAGAAGGAAAAATAAGTCGAAGATGATGAAAAAGAAGAAGGAAAGGACAAAGAATAAGAAAATCCGAAAGATGGATAAGAGAGAGAAGAGGAAGACGAAGTCGATGAAGAAGAAGAAGGAAAAGACGAGGAAGAAAACCGAAGAAAAGAAAAATAAAAACCAGAATAACAAAAATTAGGACAAGCCAAAGATGTTGAAGAATATGAAGGATAAGAAGATGGAAAATTTGGAGAAGAAAAACTGAAAAAGAGGAAGAAGAAAACAAAGGTGTTGAAATGGGAGAAAGAAGAAGACGACTAAAAACGATAGAAACAAAAAAGTCGAAGACCATGAAAAAAATAAGGAACATACGAAGAAAAAAAAAACTAAAAATTAAAGAAGAAGGAAGAAGAATAAGACAAAACAAAAGAAGAAGAAGAAGAAGAAGAAGAGGAATAACAAATAGAAGTCGAAGACGGTGAAAGAAGAACATATAGATAATTTAAACTCTTGAGGCTATTGATTTCGTGTTGGTGAATAGATATGGTTAGTAGTTTTGTATAAAAATATTATCCGGTATGGGTGAAATCGTGGATGAGAAAATGGCCAAATATACCTTCGAGAAGTAACAATATGATGATAAATACCGTGATGAACTGTACACCAAAGAAACAAATGGTGGCTGTAGAATTTGCAAATTATGGAAATCCGATAGTTTTGGGAACTTCATAATGGGAAGCGTTATACATCTAACTCAAAGGAGGTGGTGAAGGTAATGTGATGACTTTTACCTCTGCTACGCGAAGAGAGACAATTAAACATAAAACACCTAGAAAATTACCAAAACTTTCTGTTGGATCTCTGAAACTTGCATTGTATTAAAAATATTTTCATTTAGTTGTGAATTGAATTGTAGAATAAAAGAAGGAGTTTTGTGTCTAATGTTAGAAGAAAGAAGGACTTTAGTTCGTCATGATGTGGCATTTCTCATTTTTATGCTTTTTATGTTATAAGTTCTCATGTTAAGACCAATACGTTGAAAACCAAGAATGATATAATGAATTTGGAGAAGAAGAAAAATAATCGGAAGAAGAGAAAGAAGAATTCGTGGAAGAAAACCAGAACATAGAAGACGAAGTGGAAGAAGAAAAAGCAATGGAAGAAAAACAAACGGATCAAGCATAAGAAGAAGAAAATCGAAAGATGAAGAAGGTGAAGATTAGGAAAGAGACTAGAAACAATCAGAAGAATAAGAACTTGGAGAAGACAAAAACGGTAAAGAAAAACAAAGACAAAGAAGAAGACGAAGAAGAAGGAAAAGACGAAGAAGATGAAAAACAAAGAGAAGTTCGGAGAAGGAAAAGACGAAGAAGATGAAAAACAAAGAGAAGTTCGGAGAAGACAAAGCCGATGTAGAATAATTCGAAAAAATATGAGGAAAAAGATGAAGAAAAAGGAAAATAACAAACAAAATAAGAATAAGAAAACGTAGGGTTTATGATTTAGGGTACGAACATTGAAAAAGAACATGAAGAATTTGGAGAAGAAAACCGTCAAAAAATTAAACTATTCATGTCCGCACAATAGTGTATTAAATATATAGTTCATTACCGGTATAAACGATGGCAACATATATGATATATATATATATATATATTATGTTTTAAACGATAAAAAAAATATTTTGATAAAAATATATTGTCCTATGGCACTGCTTACTCTATTTTGATTTTCAGATATCTTATGAGAGCTATAACACAAACGGTGCAAGATGCACAGTTGGTATCTGACAAGTTTTCAACATCAAATAGATTCTCGAGATTTACAAAAAATATGAAGACATATATGATCTATTTTTATGTTTCAATTGATAAAACATCTCTTCCCGCGCAAGACGCGGGCTAAACACCTAGACGTGACCAAGACGTAGTTGTTATTAATGAGTTTATGTTGTCGCAGCTCGCAGGTAGTTGTTAATGTGTTTTCATTAATTCGTAAGTTCATACATTGGTTTGTTTTTAGTTAATCCTTTTTATTTTTTTGGGACAGGTGATGCACATGAATATCTTAGTTCCGATAGTATTGATACTTCAGACACGAGTAAGATGGATGGTATGGTTTATACCTAGGAATATCTAAAGAGTATTAAAGTATCTGGTTTGTCTAACCACTGTTTAAAGTTAAAGATTGGTGCTCCTATCATGCTGCTGAGAAATATTGATCCTAGGGGTGGATTGTGCAATGGCACGAGGTTGCTGGTAACTCAATTAGCTAACCATGTGATCGAGGCTAGCCTTATAAGCGGTGATAAAGTAGGGAAACAGGTTCTGATCCCTAGAATGTTTGTTTCCCCACCAGAAGCAAGGTTTCCTTTTAGGATATGTCGTAGACAATTTCTCGTTGCTATCTCGTTTGCTATGACGATAAATAAAAGTCAGGGTCAGACTTTGCAAGAGGTTGGTTTGTTTTTGCCTAAGCCAGTATTCTCACATGGTCAACTTTGTTGCTGTTTCTAGGGTAACATCGAGAAAAGGATTGCGGATTTTAATAACCGATCATAAGAGAAAGCCACAACGGAAGACAATTAACGTTGTTTACAAAGATGTTTTTCTATGCATTTTCACGTCTTCACGTTTGGTTTAGTTTAGACTTTTATTGGATTTTATAAACGTAGTTGGGTTTTTTTTCTTTGAGCTATTTTTATTGGTTACGTTTTTAGTTTTAATACTTTTGTTTGACTTTCATATGTTTCGATATCTTTTATGTGTTTTTAATTAATATTTGCTTTAGTTTATTATGTGTTTATGCATTGGTTATGTGTTTTTTTTTTAGTTCTTTGTATTGGTTACGGTTTTAGTTTTAATACATTTGTTTGACTTTCATATGTTTTTATATCTTTTATCCTTTATGTGTTTGTGTACTTTAGATTGTTTTAGTTTGTTTTGATAAATCTGTTTTAATCATATCGAATTGAGATCAATAAATACGTTTCGATTCAGCATCCATAAAACTTGGAATGACATAATTAAGATTTATGGATGGAGTTCGCTGCCCGCACAAGGCGCGGGCTACCCACCTAGTAGAAGAAAAAAAAGGAATAAATTATTCAAGAGTTATTTTGGTGGAAACACAAACTTAATACTTCCTCATTTAAAAGGTTCTTGAAATTTGTTACAGCGTACTACTATTCCACTACCAACTGCTAGCAGAGTTGAGTTCTGGAGGGCTTAGAGCGGTAGACATGTCGCGAAAACGAAGCCACGCTGCCACGGAAAACGCCGCTCAAGAGCCTGAGTTCTACCAGTAATCGCCACAAGAACATTTACCGTCTCTGAAGTGATGGAAACGTTTGTTGTCTCTCACAATCAACTCCCTACCAATGATTTTGGACATGATCTTGATAAAGTTGTGACAGTCATTGCACACACGGAGATTCTTGATGATTGTGAGGGACTTCCGAGGCGGTGTACTTATTATACCATAAGCAATCGCTAACCTCTCACTGTGGTAGAGTAGTGCCTGTTCTTTGGCCTCTTCGTCGATGTCATGCAGAACACACCGGGTGTCCGGAACATAAACGGTTCCCTTCTTCGCAGCCATCTCCTTGGCTTGATCCTTGTAAAAAGTGAGATTTCGGAACTCAAGGATCCTACTCTTGCTAGCAAGCATACTCGTGTCCTTGAATGATTTGGGTGGAGGGCTAGGGATTTTGTTAATCACAGCCTTCGAAGGGTCAAGATCAACCATCAGTTCCTCTGCGTGATCAGCTAAATCGATATCTCCATGTAGCTGAGCATAGTTCCTCATGGCTTCCCAGAAATCAGCTGTGGGTTCGAATGGAAGGTCGCAGATGTACTGCTCAGCTTCAACAAGATGTCCACTTTTGCCAAGAACATCTAAAAGACCCAAGTAATGCTCTGTCCTTGGACTGATCCCATGCTCGTTTTGCATCGAATCGAAATGCAAAAATGCTTCTTTTATGCCACCAACAGTAGCACAAGCCAGGAAAACAGAAAGGAAGGTCTCCTCGTTTGGTTTCAAGCCTTGTTTCGTCATCTCCTCGAACAAATGCAACGCATCATCTCCCATTCCGTTATCACAGTACACACGCATCGTCAAGTGCCAAGAATCCATATCCTTATCGGCCATGTGATCAAACACTCTCTTAGCATCAGTGACACTCCTACACTCCCCAAACATACTAATCACCGTATTATTCAGTTTCGGATCACTTCTAAACTTAGACCTGAGGAAATGATCGTGTACCTTCTTGGAATGCTCAAGCGATTTCAGATTCGCACAAGACTCAAACAGCAGAGAGAAACATTCTCCATCAGGCATAGCTCCCTTATCAAGCAGTTCGATGGCATCTTTGTATCTCCTGAGCTTGCACAAGCGCACCACCTCTTCAACTGTAGGGGCTATCTGATTAGGGGTTTGGTCTGGGGATCTGGGTTGCTGCGTGTAAGACTGGCTCTGAGGGATTTGCTGAACATTCTGATACTGATAATTGACTTGAGGTCTGTGCCCACCGTTCTGGGGGATCCATTGATTAGGGTTTTGCGGCACTGTGTTCGTCTGACTTCTAGAATTGAAGCCCGGAGGAGGATATGGCCGTTGTGACGGCCTATGAGGTGCGACGGACTGAGGAGGCTGGTAGTAACCACTCGTGGCGGCGGATGTGCTCAGGTTTTTGTTCGAGATTGAGTTTAGGGCAAAGGTTTTGGTACCGGAGCAGTGGCTGGAGACGAATCGGCGGGGGAAAGAAGAACGTACCTGAAGCAGAGAACCAATTGTGATAATCTTCTGGGTTCGAATCGCCATTAGACAAGACATTTCTCTCTCTCAAGTTTTGTGAGCAGATATGATAAAAGTCGAGACTTTTTATTTTTCATTAACCCAAATATATAAAAAGTTTATTGATAAAAAAGCTATTTTTTTTCCTTCATTTGCTAGAGTTTATTAACTCAGTTGTTGAGCTACCCAGGAGGAAGGTAGAGAGACCAAAATCAGGCTTAGTTTTTGCTTGGGGCTTCGATTTCAAGTTGTAGATCTTCTTCCACTCCGGATTTAATCGGCGATGGATGCGACGGAGCAGAATCACTTGCCCAAGAAGAAGAAACCCGAAACGGAAGACGAAAAGAGGTTCTTGTGGTTCTATCTCCTCTGGAAAATTAGTAGCTGGGGGTTTATGAATTTGATATGTATCTGAGTATTGTATCTCGAATAGGAGGAAGAAAATTGTTCCTGGGAGCTTGTTGAAAGCAGTGGTGAGACCTGGAGGAGGCGAGTCGAGCCCCGTGGATGGTGATCAGGTACTAATTTGGCTCCCTGGATTAAACGGGAGACAGAGACAAAGAGTGCTCAATTTTTGGTGTTTTTTTTCCTTTTCTCAGGTTATTTATCACCGCACTGTACGGACACTGGATGGTGTAGTAGTGGATTCTACGAGGTCAGAATGTGGAGGTGAGGCTGACCAACATTTCTCAGTAGGGAGTTACTTTGAGCTCTTTTGTTAGGGGCTCATCGAATGAATGTGTTTTGATGTTCCATCAGGGAGAGGTGTACCGATAAGAGATGTCTTGGGGAAGAGCAAACTGATTCTTGGACTGCTCGAAGGAATTCCCACAATGCATAAGGGTGAAATTGCAATGGTAACTCTAAAACTTTTTCAAAGATCCGTTCTTGTCCCTGTAAATTGTGTGTACTAGGCTCGTGTATTCGAGTGCTTTGCCAATATTGTATATTACAAAGCTGTCTCTTTGCTTGTATTCGTAGTTTGGTTTCTGTACAGGGTTTAGTTTATTTACTTGAGTTACCTGAACTTCAATGTGTTAATGCACCAAATCTTCCATTAGCTTCAGATCACTTTCTTGATTCTTCAAGGCTTAAGAAGTCTTTTATCTTTTTTTTTCTTCTGTTCTTTTTTTGTTTCAGTTCAAGATGAAACCTGAAATGCACTATGCAGAGAAGGATTGCCCAGTCTCAGCTCCAGGCAATTTTCCAAAAGATGATGAGCTTCATTTTGAGATTGAATTGATTGAGTTTGCTAAAGCCAAGGCAAGATCTGATCTCATCACAAACCAAGATAATCGTGCTTTAGCTAGCCGAAAGCCTCTGAAAACTTGCATTTCATATGTTCTGACTTAAGTATTCGTTTCCCTTGTGTTAATTGTCCAGATTGCAAGTGATGATCTGGGGGTCGTCAAGAAGGTAGGACCTGATTTTCCATATTTGTAGACAAATGAATTGGGTCGGGGATGATGTATTTCTTTGGTGGCTTGGGCAAGGGTAGTGTAAGGAAGAATAAGCAGAGGTAGAATGACATGATCCAAATATCTTTTTCTCTTCCTGATGGTTCAAGTATTGTTTTCCTTTTATATGAAAGATTCTGAATGAAGGAGAGGGCTGGGAATCTCCCAGAGAACCCTATGAAGTAAAAGCCAGGTAATTTAATTAATGTTTGATCATTCCTGCATTTTGGGTCGAAAAATCATTTAACCTTGTTTTCCCTTGTGGGCTGAAACATTGGTTGAAGTTTTAATGCATTTTTGTGGTGTATATTAGGATATCGGCTAAATCTGGTGATGGACAAGTGATCTTATCTCACAAAGAAGAACCTTATTTCTTCACGTTTGGGAAATCTGAGGTGATTGTTAAGTTTATGGGGCATATTTAGCTTTTTACTCTCTGTCCATGCATATCTGGTCTGATGGAATGCTATCATTGCTAACTATTGCTCGTCAATTAGGCAGGTGCCTAAAGGTCTTGAAATGGGAATTGGAACAATGGCTCGGAAGGAGAAGGCAGTGATATATGTTCGCAAGCAGTATTTGACTGAATCTCCATTGATGCATATACTTCAAAACCTGGAGGAAGTTCATTTTGAGGTTGAACTTGTGCATTTCATACAGGTATAAGAAAGAGGAAACTTGTATAATCCTGTTTATGTAGTGTTTTGCGCATTTAAGAATTGGGAGACTCAGTGATTGACATTCAAGTTCTCACTTTGAAGGTGCGAGACATGCTTGGAGATGGACGTCTCATAAAACGTCGAATTCGAGATGGAAGAGGTATGTTTCACGCTTACTTTTTAAGGGTTTCTCTGTTTCAACATGATGCGGGTTTTAACTCTTATACATCTTGCTGGGACATCTGCTAGACTCCAAGCTCTTGTTTTCTAAATATTTAGTTTTATCCGCTTGACTATTCTGATGTGCAACGTTTCATCAAATTATTAGGAGAATTTCCAATGGATTGTCCTCTGCAAGACAGTCGGTTAAGCGTTCACTACAAGGGCATGCTTCTCAATGAAGAGAAGACTGCCTTCTATGATAGTAGGATTGAAAATAATGATCAGCCGTTGGAGTTCAGTTCAGGAGAAGGACTGGTCAGTTACTCCAACGTTTATAGAAAACCCCGGTGGAGTTATTTAAGCTTAAGATTTTATCGTCGTATGGGCAGGTGCCTGAGGGATTTGAGATGTGTACTCGTTTGATGCTACCTGGGGAGATTGCTCTTGTTACATGTCCCCCTGATTATGCATATGACAAATTTCCAAGGTCACACTCGTAACTTGTGTAAATCACACTGAACATGATAGCGTATAAACTCTTAGTGGAGAAACAAACGCACTTTGATTGTTTTCTCTCTTAATAGGCCGCCTGGCGTTCCTGAAGGTGCACATGTTCAGTGGGAGATTGAACTCCTTGGTTTCGAAACGCCAAGAGTAAGTTGGTCTACTGTTGATGCTTACCATAGGAATTGTAAACAACTTCCATTTCTTATGAGTCCAGAGAATCTTGTAACAGGACTGGACTGGGCTGAACTTCCAGAGCATCATGAATGAGGCAGAAAATATTAGAAGCACGGTATAGATCAAATGTTCTGCTAATATATATATACTCCTAAAATGTACCACCACAGAGTTTTGTATTAGCAAATCTTGTGTGAGAACCAGGTCACACCAGATCTTTGTAACTTATGGCTCTTCTCTGCTTTTGATATATATTAAACTTCAGGGTAACAGGCTTTTCAAAGAAGGAAAATTTGAGCTCGCAAAAGCAAAGTACGAAAAGGTAATAGAGCCCAAAACAAATAAAACCAAAATTCCTCCCTTTGTCTGTTTTAAAGTCCAGTATTAGCATTTGTTGAGCTGTGAAACCAAATTTAGGTGCTCCGGGAATTTAATCATGTAAATCCACAAGATGACGAGGAAGGAAAAGTTTTTGGTGACGCAAGGGTGAGTTGATGATCTTGTCATTACGCTTGTAGTTATAGATATGTATAGTTTTGATTATTTAACTAGCTCTTGTATCCTTGATCTGCTGATATTTAAAGAATATGTTACATCTGAATGTTGCGGCTTGCTTGCTTAAAATGGGAGAGTGGAGGAAGTCTGTAGAGACATGTAATAAGGTAAACATTCAATGAACAATCTCTTTAAGGGCTTATTCTTGAATCAGAAGCTGGGGTTTCTGAGACCTCTGGTGCACCAATTTCCAAACAGGTCCTAGAAGCAAAGCCTGGCCATGTGAAGGGTCTCTACCGCCGTGGAATGGCTTACATGGCAGGTGGAGAGTATGAAGACGCTAGAAATGACTTCAATATGGTATATTAAAGCTAATAACTGCTTGTTTATAAAATCCAATCCATGGAGATGGAAATTTGTTTACTTACATGACTTGTGTGGATGAGTTTAGATGATCAAAGTGGATAAATCATCAGAAGCTGATGCGACAGCCGCACTTATGAAACTGAAGCAGAAGGAACAGGTCAGTGTTTGAGTTCAAAAGACTGTTAATGAATTCGACATATTTTGCTGATTTCAGTACAAGATTATCTGAGTTTAATAATCTCATCTCTTTGTACCTCACAGGAAGCGGAGAGCAAAGCTAGAAAACAGTTCAAAGGATTATTCGACAAGAAACCGGGGGAGATAACCGAAGTGGGTTCAGAAATAAGAGAGGAGCCCAAAACTATAGAAGAAGTAGATGAGACTAAGGATGATGATGAAACACAGGAAGAAGAAAGAACTAGCACGGCGAGCACGGAAAGGAGGAGGAAATGGTCGGAGAAAGCCTGGCCGATTCTGAAGAATGTGATGCTTCAAATCGGAATCCAGCTCGGTGTTGCTCTGTTAGGTGTTTTGCTTTTCCAGTATGTCAGCGCCAGATTTACATGATAGAGCTTAAGAAACCAACGGTACTCACTTGTCCTACCAAACGGTCAATTAGTACTCTAATACTCAGAAAATATAAAACTATAAGCTTATATAGATTCAAATAATATCTACTCAAGTAATTTGTTTGGTTTAATTTGTGAAAGATGGTGTCTTGATCCTCTTGCTTCCTACTGATTGGTGTTTGTTTCTTTTATCCAAATCCCATGATGAGAAGGATGTTATGTATATTATGATGTGGTTCATGAAAAATTTAGAATCTTTCATCTCTATAAAAATATCATCATTACTCATGAATTGTTTTGGAGATTCAAGAGATTATCTATCATAATTGCAACTGCTTCATGTGTAAAATATCAAATGTTGCGATTAAATTTAATGATTGAAAAAACAGAACATCCCTTGGTTTGTCGGCATGGGATGAAATACCCGGAGAGAGTCTAAACGTTGAAAAAACAGAAAATTTAATGACTGAAAATATCAAATGTTGCAATATAGACTCAACGGAGAGAGTCTAAGTTGGCATGGGCAAAATACTTGGAACTAATAAATCGAACTTGAACCGAACCAAATTAGAAGATATCGAATCGAACCGAATAATTACAAATACCCAAATGATTTCTCTTATAAAATATTGGAGATGGTAATTAGGCTGCTGGTAGTACAACTAGGCTCTTTGCAAGATTCTCAGCATCTACAGGGAGAATGTCCCAAAGGCCCTTTTCTCCAATTGCAATTCCAGAAGGATATCCTTTTAGACGCTCTCCCGACATTAGCGGAATAAGATCAGTGGGACTTGAGCTAGTGAGATAGATTCACTTTCGAGTATCCGAACCAAAACCAGAACGGGTATCCGAAATATACGAAATATAATTATATATTTAAAAATATTATGTATCTTTAGTTTTAAATTAGTTAAAATACTAAAAATTACAATTATAAACCGAATATATTAGTTATGTTTAGACCGAAATAAACAAAATACTCAAAAATATTCGAAAAGCTTTAGTTATATTTGTCAAAATTAAATAATTTTTGCAAAATTTAACTAAATTTTATTTAAATTAAACAATTTTTTTTTAGTTTTTTCGAGAATTGGGATAAATTTCGGGTACTCGAACCTGAGCGGAACTGATCCGAACCCATTCCAAAAAATAAAATACCTAAAAAAGTCCTAAACTTCTAAAATTTAAGTATCTGAAATCTGATAAAACCGAACCGAACCTGAACGTGTAGCTGGATGACCAGACCTATGAAGAGATGGAATTAGAAACAAATATTTCCAACCATCACTAATTAAATATAAATATAAAAAAAAGTGATAAAAGTCGCCATTTTCTTTTTAAAAAATCAACCGTTTTTCTCCGTGTTGAACTCGCGTTTTATCGTACACCCAAACAATGCTTAAATGTTTTGTTTTGCAAAACGCTGATTTTTCTTCTCTCAGAGATTTTTGGGGCAACGGAGAAATTGTTTTAGGGCTTTGTTGATCAACGTTTTCTCCGATTTCCTTGTAGATTCTTCTATCTTCTCTTGGGTTTTCCCTTTTTGGTATCACAGTCGTTCTCGTTTCAACCCTTTTCCGATCTTCGATCGATCGTTGAGTCCAGCGGCGTCTTGGGTTCGGAGGATTAACGACCTCTTTCCGGTGAAAAGCTAGAAATTTGAAATTAGGTGGTGAAATTTTGAATTTTGTTGGGTGTCTCTGTCTGGTTTTGATGATGTTGACCCAATCTGTTGGGGTCTGAAGTATTATGGAAGTTGAAGAAGATCAACAAAGAAGAAGAAGATAATGACGCTCTACATTCGCCGCGAAGCTTCTAAGGTTCTTCGCTTAAATTCTGCTTTCCGATTTTGGGTTGTGCAATTAAGTATTTGGATAATTGGCTGATTGTGTTCATTGTTTGCAGCTATGGAAGAGAGTTTGCTCGGAAATAACGACGGAGATTGGTCTTCTCGCTGAGAACTGGAAATACCTGCTTGCTGGTCTTCTCTGTCAGGTTTTCATATTTTAAATTCAAAGTTCAGTAATTGATTACAAGAGCTGCGTAGATAAGATCCAATGACTCGCCTTGTGATTTAAATTCGATACCTTTTTGCTCTTAGTGTTGAATGATTGTTACTCTTTTGCCAGATTCCGATTTCGAGCAAATCCTTCTTTTGGTTTTCTTTTGGCTTTAGTCTGATACTGAAAACGTAGGATACGGTAAAAGGTTATGATCATGGTTTGTTATACCTATGGTAACTTTAGGCCTTGGGAGAAATTAAAGCACAAGACTTGAAATTACTCTTCTTCTTCTTTTTTTGTGTTTTTTTGGGGTGTATATTTCTACTTACCTTTATGGCTTTATGTCTCAGATTTTTGTTTGGTTTGACACTTTTATGAATTGATCTGTTATGTGCAGTATATTCATGGTTTAGCTGCTAGGGGAGTTCATTATATTCATCGGCCAGGACCGACGCTTCAAGATCTTGGGTTCTTTGTTCTTCCGGTTTGTCTCGATTTTTTTTCGGCTATTTGGTTGATCCATTGTTCTTCAGAATAGATGTCATATTTAAGCTCTTCGTGGTTTTTTTTTTTTAGGAGCTTGGTCAAGATAAAGGCTACATTAGTGAAACTGTGTTCACTTGTGTATTTGTTTCGTTTGTCCTGGTGAGTTTCCTCAGGATTCTAGGATTCATGTCTGGTTCTGTTCTGAACAAGCAGCTGTTATATGAACGGTTTGTTTCGCCTTAAAAATTGTAGTGGACTTTCCATCCATTCATCATGAAAAGCAAGAAGATATACACTGTGTTGATATGGTGTAGAGTTCTCGCCTTCTTAGTTGTAAGTACCCTTTGCCCTTTGCTACGTAGTTGCAATTCAAAGGTTTACGTCTTGAAGTTCGTTGCAAATTCTTTCTGTTAACAGGCTTGTCAGTTTCTCCGTGTAATAACATTCTATTCGACTCAGCTTCCTGGTCCTAACTATCACTGTCGAGAGGTAAAATGAAATAAAGATCTATAATAGTAGCGTATCCATCCATATTCATGTGTTTATTCTGGTGAGTCTCTTGTGTTCCTTACAGGGTTCTGAGCTTGCCAGGTTGCCACGGCCACATAGCGTTCTTGAGGTGCTCTTGATTAACTGTGAGTTTTAAACATTATTTCTTTCCCTCAACACGTTTTCTGATGTACACTTGTTCTCGTTCTTATGTGATAATACGCTGATCTTGTCAGTTCCTCGTGGGGTGATATACGGATGTGGAGATTTGATTTTCTCATCGCATATGATATTCACACTAGTCTTCGTCCTCACTTACCAGAAATACGGTTCTAAAAGGTACAAAGTTTCTCTAGAAATGTCATAAAACGCCTTAAACAATAACCGGAAAGTCAACACATCTCTTTATTAGCTTACCAAATGTCTCTCTTTTAGGTTCATAAAGCTGTTAGGTTGGGTCATAGCTATCTTGCAAAGCCTCTTGATTATCGCGTCGCGGAAACATTACACAGTCGATGTTGTCGTCGCATGGTATACTGTGAACTTGGTTGTGTTCTTCCTCGACAAGAAATTACCAGGTCTGATCTCTTACTTCAGATTTTACTTGCAGAGACCCCCCAGATCCTCATGTGATATTGTTTTCAAAACAGAATTGCCTGATCGGACAACGGTGTTACTCCCTGTGAGCTCGAAAGACAGAATCAAAGAAGAGAATCACAAACTCTTGAACGGGAACGGTGTTGATCCTGCAGATTGGGTACGCATCTGAATTAGTTTTCAGTGACAAATCCGACAGAGAACCCAAGAAATTGATCTTAATGTGTACAATTTCGTTTTGGTGTTTCAGAGACCGAGGGCTCAAGTGAATGGCAAGATATACGAAGACAGCAATGGAGGTCACGTCGACAACGCTACAAACGGCGCATGAGAACTCAGCTCGAGTTTAGTTTTTGGGTCGTTGATTATTGGTAAATTTGGTTATAATGATTATAGGAAAAAGGGGGAAAAAAAAAACAGAAATGCAGTTTGTACATTTCCAGTTTCTTGCTTTTCAAGCAATCCGATGTTTGTGTGGTGCTTTTAGGGTTTGTACAACTTAACAAAGGATTAACACGAAGCAGCTATATACATATATAACCAACTACATTTTCACCGTCTTTGGCTGTGTTCAATGTTCATAATCAATCAAATCCTCTTTGACACCATATTTCATTTGATGTTTCCTAAAATTTCACTTGAAAGGTATTTGTCATTTACCAACAGCAAAGAAAATCCCCTCAGATTGCACAACATTTTCTAACATAGCCAAAGTATAACACACAAAAAAACTGCCTCCAAAACTTTAATAATTTTTTTGAGACTATGATCAACTTTTCATTTTACTCATTTTATTATAATTCACAAAATCATTTGCTATTCAACCATTCATTTTGAAGATGTTCAAAATAGACTTCAACGATCTTAATCGCACCATTTAAAATCTAGTTAAAAATCAAAACGTATATATAAATATTACCATCTAAAAATTGTTTTACTCACAAGAGATAAAAATAGTTAGGGGGTGAATATGAACAAACAGAAACATATGGGGTGAAGGATGGAAAACATGAAAATGTTGTTACGCTGGGAAGAGGGAACGTGGCATGTGTCGGTATGGAATGTGGTCAAAGGCACATCCCATGTGGGCTCACATGTTTACATCTTCTCAGGACACAGCTTTCTCACCAAAAAACCTCTGTCTCTGTATCTTCTTTTTTTTTTTCTTTCCCTTTCACAATTTCGGTGCTAAAAGAACAATAAAATAAAAATTAGTCCCTAAATTTCGACAAACCAAATGTATCCTCGAATATTTCGATAACTTCTACTCTCTCTCTTTCAAAAAGAGTATCATTTTCACAATTTTCACACAAATTAAGAAAATTAATAAAAATTATATTTTACCCTTTATTAATACACTAAAAAAAATTATCTTTCTAATTAATACATTAAAACATTAGGATTAAAACTGGATTTTTAATAAAAAAATTGCATTGAAAATATAAAACGACACTCTTTATATAACAAAAAAAAAATGTTAGAATGACATTCTTTTTGAAACGGATGAAGTAATAATTATTATTTTTATATGGATGCCAACTTCCAAAAGTTCATGTTAACTGAATATAAATACAAAAACATGTAAAGTTTATTTTGCTATATGTTAAGAAAGGCTCAGATATTCTGATAGTTTGACAAGGTTATAAAATACTCTAATAATTCTTTAGTGTATCAAACGATGGGTTATAAAAGACCCTACCGATCGAATCTAATATTTTGGACCCACTACTTGTGAATGCAAATATTTGATTAAGTAATGTTGTCTTCTTTTTTTCTTTGTGGTTAAATATTGTTTCTTAGGATTCGATGTCACATTCTCAAGTTCACTGGCGTTTTGACGAACGGCTAATATATTAGCTTAGCAGCAGCAAAAGATTCAAACACAGTGACAAAATGCACAAATATGATAATCATATATGCATGGTTGGTATATTAATGAAATTATAATAGTCATTTTTTTTTTTGACATATGATAATGATCATCATTTTTCATGAGTCATGATGCCCTTTCTTTCATTCTTTGCTGGAAAATCTGTTTTTTTTTAAATATTATTATTATATTTTTGTCGACTTCTTCTTATATGTATTAGTATTTGAGTGATTATGAGGAAGAGGGTCCTATATGGTACCATATATGGGTAGTAAAATCATTATTTAAAATGCAGAAAGAAAGAAACATTATCATTATACCAACTGTCTGGATATGGTGTGTTTAATTTCAACTTTTTTCATTTATTTATTTATGTTTTTTTTTGTTTGCAGTATCTCTTATACTTTTGGAGGACCCTATATATATCTTATATCGTTTATGAAGAAAATGTCACTTTTTACGAGTAATAATATTATCAGTTGTGGTCTGGGAAAACATTTAATCACTTGTGTTTGGACAAGGATGGCTACATATCTTCTAAGGCTTTGTGGTCGAGTAGTTGGGGACGGGACCGGGTTGCCACCACATCCCGGGTTCGATCCTTTTGCTGCGCGAAACTAAATCACAATTCTCTTGGACATCCACACGGATATGAGCCCATTGCTTACGGCACATTTGAAAACTTGGGAAGGAGCCTATCCGTGAATTGCCTTTCTCCCAAGGATTAGTTTGGACCTTTCCATAAACCTGGAATTTACCCTGAGTTACCAAAAAAAAAAAAAAAAATGGCTACATATCAGAAAATTGGATCTCTGACTAATTCTATATTATTAATTTGAAATGAAACATAAGAAAAAATATTTTAAAAAGATAAAAGAAAGAAACACAGAACCAACAAAGACCAATCGAGAAACTGTAACGTGGAAGTGATTTAATGGCGATTCTAATTTACTCACATGCACAAACATTTACCAAGGCCTCTAAGATAGACTGGATATACACATGACATTCTCTAAGAACATGCGGTTTTATTCAAATTGTTTCATTCTTGTTCATCTTTGTCATTTTCAAAACATGAAAAAACATAAATCTATACATGTATGGTAACCATTTTTAGTGTTGAAATTTTAAAAGAGCGAGATATCAACATGCACATTTGAAATATTTCTTTACCAAAACACGACGAATTACAAAATCGATATAAGTGGTATGTTTCATCGTACGTACATCTCCAAAGTATGATAATTTGCAATTTTTTGAGTTTTTTTTTTGTTTTTTGCGTTTCCCACTATATCAGCAGATAATTATGTCTTTTTATTGGATATATTTATGCAAAGAGGAGAAGCAAAAAAAGTGTGGTGTTTCCTGAAATGTGGTATTTTGTGATTTTTTTAAAAAATCTTCGCGGGTTTTCTATCGAGACTCTTGTGATTGTCATGCATGGCAAGCATCTCTCTATGACATTAAGTTCCAAATTTCCTTTTTTCGAATATTGTAGAAATTTTAGTGTTTGACTCTCTTTGAATACAAGAGAAAGAAGATAGCGTCCACCATTAGTGTTTTTTTTGGTTCATCGTAATATATCCGTTAATCTTCGCTAAACAATTTTTTTTTTTTTTTTTTTGCCGTCTGAAATCTTTTTGTTTTTTATTACAGATTAAAAGAACTATTACAAGAACAAATTTTTAACTGACAATATATCAATTCCATAAGAATCCACACAGATTGGACTCATACCGAACAGTTCTCCTTGCACCATACTGAAAATTTTTTTATAAGCTTGTATCTATTAATAACCTGCACAAATCGCATCTTCTGAGAATTGAACCCCATACCTCTTGGTATAGAAACATTAATTAACCTTTAGTCGATTAAACAAAATTTATTATACGCTTTTATAGACACTGTTTTTTAACATTAATTTTTTTATTTATTTCAAGACCTATCAAAATAGGCTCAAAATGTTACGTCAAAATACCTTTTCTTAGTTTTTAAAATAAAAAATCTTAGTCTAGTAAATTTTGAGGCAGGTATTCCGAATTGAAAATCTGTAATTTAATATTTGTAATACAATTACAAGTGTGAATTTAAAAAGGATAATACTTCAAAAGTCAGCGGAAAAAAAAATACATTAAAAGTCAATCGCCAACAAAATAGTGTACTGATGAAGCTCACGCGGTTTCAACTTTCAACATGAAAAAAGTGTTTCTGCTTTTTGCGTCTTATTTACTTTCACCGGTTAAAAATAAAATTTCACTATTAGAATTTTTTTCACACTATGGTTTTGATTTGACCTCTTTCATTTTATGTCGGCAATATTCACCTTTCATAAAACTATATGTTATATCGTGTAAACCACATTATATCATGACAACGATTTTTGATTTGGCTTCATATTTTGAAGAATTATTATTATAAAAAAAAACCATTATGTCGTAAAACGAAGAAAAAAAAAAGGAATTTCAAAAAGATTTAAAAAGGGAGCGGCGCAAAGTTTTGTGGCAAAAAAAAAAAAAAACAACTTTGGATATATAAACATTAAATATTAAAAAAAAAAACGAAAAAAATCTCCTTCTTGAAGAGAGCCAGAGAGCCTTCTTATCGGCGAAGACGAATTTCGAAATCGAGAAATCTCTCTTTTACTTGAACTTCCCGGCGATAGACAACCGTTTTAATACTTTCATTTGTCTACCGGAGCTCCATCGCCGACGTTAAGTCATCAAATGGGAGCTCGTTGCTCTAAGTTCTCCTTCTGCTTGTTCCATTCCAACTTCAAATCCGCTTCAGTCCTCGAATCTCCCGATCTCGGTCTGTGTCTTTTGTGTTCATTCATTCTCTCGATTTCTTGAATTTGCGTTTCGCTTTTCCGTGTTTGATTCTGTTGTGTGAAAGAAAATGAAGGGAAGAAATTGTGGACGAATTTCAAGGAGTTTCGATTGGAGCAGCTCAAATCTGCGACCGGCGGTTTCTCCTCGGATTACATTGTGTCGGAACACGGCGAGAAAGCTCCTAACATTGTTTACAGAGGGAGGCTTGATAATGGCCGCTTGATCGCCGTCAAACGCTTTAACCGCCTCGCCTGGGCCGACCACCGACAGTTCCTGGTAAGTCTGCTTCTCAATTTCGATTTTTGATTTTGGGGTCTGAATCCGCTTGTTTCATTAGGATGAAGCGAAATCTGTCGGGAGCTTGAGGAGCGAGCGGCTGACGAATCTCATAGGTTGCTGCTGCGAAGGCGATGAGAGATTACTCGTTTCCGAGTTTATGCCTCACGAAACTCTTGCAAAGCATCTTTTCCACTGTAACTTACTTACTCCGATTGGTATTTGTTTATTAGGTTTTTGTGTACTACTTGCAATGGATGGATCGAATGATTATTCGTTTTGTTGTTTCAGGGGAGAATCATCCGATGAAATGGTCGATGAGATTAAGAGTTGCATTGTGTTTAGCGCAAGCATTGGAGTACTGTAGTAATAAAGGGAGAGCTTTGTATCATGATCTCAATGCTTACAGAGTTTTGTTTGACAAGGTTAATAATATTGATTGATGCTTTGCTTATCGTTCTTAGTGATTTGTATTCTCTCTTTTTCATCCGTAATTTTAATCCTTTGTGGTTTACAGGATGGGAATCCAAGGTTGTCTTGCTTCGGACTCATGAAAAATAGCCGAGATGGGAAGAGTTATAGCACAAACTTGGCATTTACTCCTCCAGAGTATCTGCGAACCGGTAAAACACTGTCTTTCTTCATGTATATATCCCTTAGCTCCCAAAACTTCACAGAGCTAAATCCACTCATGAATCTGTATACATCGTGTGTCAGGTAGAGTGACACCTGAGAGTGTAGTATTCAGTTTTGGAACCGTTTTGCTCGACCTCATGAGCGGCAAACATATTCCACCAAGCCATGTAAGTAAGACGTACAAAGTTTAGATGTAATGTAGGTCCTGTCTCATTGTGTCCCGCTGGATAGTTCTTGGAAATAAACTAGCCGGCTTTTCGTTAAGAACCTGGTTTCTTATGTTTAATCCTTACTAGGATCGTAATGACGTTGTTGGTTTTGATAGTACATCATGATTGTCCTGCCTCATATTCTTTTTTAGTGACTCTCTAACCTTGCTTGTTTTGTTATACAGGCGCTTGACCTGATCAAGGGCAAGAACTATGGAATGTTAATGGATTCTGCTCTCGAGGGTCATTTCTCAAACGAAGATGGAACCGAGCTAGTACGGTTAGCCACACGTTGTCTGCAGTATGAAGCTCGAGAAAGGCCAAATGTGAAATCTCTCGTCACTTCACTCGCCACACTCCAGAAGGAACCTGATGTACCTTCATATGATCTTATGGGCATACCCCATGAAACCGAGGCTGAGGAAGAGCAGCCGCTTTCATTGACGCCCTTTGGTGATGCGTGCTTAAGAGTAGATCTTACGGCCATACACGAAATACTGAATAAGATCGGATACAAGGATGATGAAGGAATTGCCAACGAGGTCGGAATTTATTCCTTCCTTTTGCTCACAGCTTAGTCTTTCCGGTGCTTTGAATAAGGGACTTGTTATGTATATGATTTTATCATTTCTTCTGCAGCTCTCGTTTCAAATGTGGACGAACCAGATGCAGGAATCTCTCAATTCAAAGAAGCAAGGCGACGTAGCTTTCCGTTCCAAAGATTATACAACCGCAGTCGATTGCTACACTCAGGTAATATCTACAAATGCAAATACCGAATAATTGTTGATTTTTGAAATACTCTTGGCAAGAGGAGCCATGTTTGTCCATCAAAGGGCGGAACTAAAACCTAATCCGAACCGAATTGGTTTTCATTTGGTATACATTTCAATATACAAACTCATATCTCTATGTGAATCCGTTTATACACTTTTTGTTTTCTTCAGTCATTGTAATCGAAAATGGCTGGTTTGTTTTTCTTTTCTGTTTCATGGTATAGTTCATAGATGGAGGAACAATGGTGTCACCAACGGTTCATGCACGGCGCTGCCTGTCATATCTGATGAACGAGAACGCACAAGAGGCTCTAACCGATGCATTGCAAGCGCAGGTTGTGTCTCCAGAATGGCCAACCGCTTTGTACCTGCAAGCGGCTTGCTTGTTCAAGCTCGGCATGGAAACCGATGCACAGCAAGCTCTTAAGGACGGTACTACATTGGAAGCCAAGAAGACCAATAGGCGCTGATAAAGTGTTTTCAAAAGAGCTTTGTATAGGCTTATTTTGTTCCCTCTCTCTCTCCATCTATATGCACATACACATATGGCATATACTTTTAATGCATTCTTCTTCTTCTTCTTTGTATTTATAATGAATTATGATGATGATGATTGTGATCTCTGGTTTGTCTCATGGGAATATCTCTTTTGAGAGATTTTTTTTCAGTCTGTCAAATTAATAATCAGTTATTTTATATTGAACATTCTTAGGAAATTATGTATCAGAATCTTGTTATAAGAAACTTGATTGTGTTTTGTAGATATGAGAAGTTTAAATAAAGTTTATCAGAGGAGTCAGAGAGTTAGGCCTTAACCAAATTATATCTAGCAATCATTTGATGTAAAAACCAATTACCAAATTGTTAGTCAGTCCAAATCTGGAAGTGAAAAAAAGCATCTGTATTGCAGAGATTAAATTAGTAAAGAACTAATGTTACAGTTTGTTTCTGATTTCTACATAATACATCAATACTTATATAGTCTCTGTATTTAAATGGGGTTTTTAATTGTGTAATACGAGGAATGTCATAAAAAGAGACGCACTCCTTTTTTTTTTCAATTTCTAAAAAGAGATTGCAAGAAGAACATGAAAAATGATAAGACCCACAAAATTAATACAATGATCAGCACCAGCCGCCGCTGCCACCAGCTCTCTCCCTCTTCTCCCACCGCGGCATCTCCTCCTCCTCTCTCCTCCACCACCACCGCCACCTCCTCCTCTATCATCTCATTCCCGCCGGCCACATTCCTAGCCACCGAGTGGCAAATCTCACATACTCTACATCCAAATTTACTTAAATGTATAAGTTTTTTTTTGTGATGGAAATTAATGTACAAGTTTTACTCTTTTGTTCAATAATATATATAAGTAACTCTTAGTTTTAGTATCGTTGACAAAATTACTAGCTACCCTAACTATCCCTTTTTTTGTTAATTAAGCTAATATAACTTTTAGATATGAAGAAATTAATTAAAACATTATGATGATATATATATTGAACTAGAAAAGAAAACATGAACCAAAGAGATGATAGCAACAAAGAACATACTCACTCGTTTCCTTTGAGTTTGAACCAAGTCTCAGCACATTGTCGATGAGCAACCGCCAAATCACCTTTACACGAACATCCCAACTCAATCAAACCCTGACCGTACGAGCTAACCTCCGATTGGCAAATCCTACACTCTCCCTTACGCACCGAAGAAACACTCCTCGAACACTCGTCGTTGTCGGAGTCATAATATCCGAACGCATTTGAGCAGAAGCTTGAAACGACATATTCACCGTCGGTGGACGATAGCCGTCGACGATCTCCGATTGTTCCTTGTTCTAAATCGATGTGGGACATGGTATTATACGACTTACTTTACTATACTAGGAAGAAGCGACACTGTGCAAGAATTAAGAAATATTTGTCACATAAATAACAAAAAAGGAAATAAGCTTCTATGCGTCTGCCAAATTAAGGGATATTTCCTCGCTTAAGCAGATTCTGTACATTCGATTGTGTACATTTAGGCATGACATTTATAAGACCATATTCAAAGGCCCATATTTATATGATCACCGAGTAACACTATTGTGATGAAAAAGGCAATTTATAACAAGACAACGTTTCTCTTCCCCAATTTTGTTTTTTATGCAGACAACGGATAAATATAAAATCAAATAAGGGTAGATATGTAATTTCTATTTTAGGATTGGCATTAGAGCCCATTATCGCCGTCCGAGCAATTAGGGGTGGACAAAAAAACCAAACTGAATCGAACCAAACCGAACCAATCAAACTTAAACCGACTCAAATCAAATCATATTTTATATATAATCTAATCGCTTGAAATTTTTTTCAACCCGAACAATTCAGTTTGGTTCGGTTTAAAATCGAACCGAACCAATAAACCAATGTGTTTTTGTTAATTAGTTAATTAATAATATTAAAAAATATAAACATATACGGTGGGAGTTTTTAGCCTAAAGGTCCTAAATCCATGTTTTCCTTTTTTTGTTTTCCACTTCCATTTTTTCTTTTAATTTTTCAACATGATTAAAATATATTCTCCAACCCTATTAGCTAAGTATTCGATTAAAAAACGAGAAAATCTAAAAGGTTATTTTGATTAAGTGGCATAGGAGATACGAAACCATAGATTTTTTTCATTTTGATTAAGTAAGATAATTTCAGTTTCGTTTTAGACTTTTAGGGAATGGTTTTTTGTATGGCTTTGTTTTGTTTATGTTTCGTTAGGATTCTTGTTTTTATAAGTTGATTTTTTAAAAACTGAACTAAAACCAAACCAAACTATAATCAAACCAAAATAAACCAAACCGAACTAAACTTATTTCGGTTGAATTTAGCTAGAGTTTTATTCAACCCGAATCAACCGAACCCGAAATTAAACAAAAATGCCCACCCCTATGAGCAATTATGTATGTCACACACTCGATGTTAATTTTTCCGTTTGAAATCTTCCATAAAGTTATCATTTGAGTAATACTATTAATCATATATTAAAATATTTTATTTTGCAACGAAAACATCTATTCATAATTTGCCTAGAAACTATATAATCAATAGAAAAACTTAACAAAACAAAAAAAACTTGACATAAGAGCCTACTAATCTAAATACAAGACATTTTGAAACATGTGTCACACACGGTCATATTTGAATATAGTTAAACCATGTGTGAATGTAGCTTTCTCGGACAGAGGAGCTAGACGAAGCAGAATTGCTGAAACGAGCAGAATGATCGCGGTCAAGACCCAAGATCCTAGCTCTAAGAGTGATTTCGATCTTAACATTGAATCATTGATATATATATATATAGTGAATCGGATTTATACGTTTGATCGATTCTGAAACATGCTTTTATAATATGGGTAATGCATTTGGATCTACTAGAACTCGTCTAGCAAGTTAGAGTATATATGTAACTGACGATAAAATTGTTGTCTCTGCGATGCGAGAGCATCTCTTCCTTCTCGTTTTTCTCTTTTCACACTTGACAAACAAGGCCGGCCCTGAAATTTTTGGGAGCTTAAGATTAATTTAAAGGTTTTTATTGTTTTTGGGTCAAAAATTTTTAAAAAATATATTTGGTGGCCAAAAAAAATTTGGGCCAAAAAAAAAAGAAGAAGCCAAAGCCAATGTTTCATCTAGCATGGCTCATGGCCGGCCCTGCTGACAAACGCTACACTTCTTGGCTACTCTCATCGACCAAATTTCAAAGGCTCATTTATGGTAGCACATGAAACCGTTTATGGCATTTGACATAAGGGTAACAACATGCTGCACAATAGCGTCCTCAGCGATCTTTAAATTTTTTGATCTACTCATATCTAACGCAATTCTCACCAAAATGAATAGAAAGAACTTTGGTGACTTAATGCGTGTTTGGCTCACCTGGTCTTGAGTTTCGCTCAATGCTAGGTTCTTCCTTGTTTTTTATTTTATTTGTAAGGAAAAAATTTACTGTTGGTTTAGCTAACTTGCATGTGATTAACCGAATTTTCATGAATCCAAACAACTTGGTATATCAGAACTAGTTCCAGCGTAAAAAGCAAGGGGAGATACTGCATGAACGGCTAGACCTAGCAAATTAACCTGCGCGCATGATTTAGTAAGGAAGACGATGACATTCAATTATAGGTTTTACCCATTTATAAAGAAAAAACATGCATTAACACGATAAGCTTCAAGAGAAATTGAACTAGAAACACATGTTCAGCATGCATCACATCACATATGTATAGTATAATCATATTTAAAAGTAGATATTACAGTCGATGTTTATTATATCCATATATGGTATTACAAAGTTTTTATTATATGGGGAAATGTTAAGAAACATAACCAAAAATCAAACTCACTCTGTATCCTCTTCTCTCATATGAATCAATTGATGATCTAGCATCAAATTATATAAATGTAAGATACGATCCATTATATATGGATCATCATATCATCAATCGAAATATTAAACATAAATCATGACACACACGTGAAATGAATACCGTTTACATAGGAGCCGGAGCTAGAGCAGGCGATGAAGCATCGGAGACAGGGCCGGGAGCGTCGCCGGAGCTGAGGATTTCCAACATCGAACGGTGGGGATTTGTCCGTTGAGCATCGCACAGATCAGGTAAAAATGCACCTGCATGTAGTCAATTGGTACGTTACGTCAAGTCTACACTTTACATCATTGAATTTTATATATTACCAACGTAAAATCATAGGATGCAATAGAGATATCACTATTATTTGAATAATAATTAAGGTGAGTGAAGCATAACAATCAAGCTTCTACCGAAATTCCTTGCTTTGACGATAAGAAAGCACCATAAAATATGATAGTTTTTCTGCATGAATAGATGTTTCTACCTATTCATTTATGTGGACAGAAATAATTAAATTTGTTTTTATAAAGCATGCAAGACCGTATGCATAAAAAACATCAAAATATTTGTCATTTCATGAAAGTCTTTTAAAACAAAAAAGCTCAAGATCGTATACCTTCACCGGCGGCGAGATTGAAGTAGAGATCAAGAATGTTAGAGCAATAGTCCAAGCAAGCCGGCGAGCAAAGCTTAGCGGCGAAGCCTGCCTCCATCATTGTGTCCGACGAGATCCCTACGGTTTTCCGATCAACTCCACAAGCGGCTACACACGCATCGCTCTCCACGTGGTTTACAATCCCTTCCACCTCCACCGCGGAAGTCCGGCAAGTGTATTCTCCGGCGACATTAGCTGTCTCCAATATACATCTCTTCCCGGAAGCAGATATTGAGAACGCGCACATATTCGTGGGCAGATTCTCGCAAACAATTTCTTCCCCTAATTATAAGAAAACAGAACATAAAACTGATTACAAAAAAAATCAAAGATTTACATATAAAGGATTAACGCTTTCTTGTCCTATGGTTTATCTTAAATCGGCCATGCAATGGATCAAACTGTAAAATCTAGTGTTCTTCCTATATATGATGTAAAAACTGAAACTTTTCTCTAACCAATAATAGTTTTTGAGAAACAAATTTTGAAATTGATCATGAATTAGCTAGATATTGGGTTCTAACGATTAGAGATTTCTATATAATAGATATGTTTGTACGTACCTAAAGCGGCATGGAGAAGAAATGAGAGAATGAGAAAGATTGGCAATTTGAGGGAAGAATAAGACATTGCTTCTGGGTTTTTGTTGTTCTCTCTTCTTCTCTTTCTCCTTTATTGAATTTTAGGGGTTCAATTTTGATGTTTTCAAGGGAAAGAGTAATATAGAGAGAACGTGGAAATAGAAGGCGTATGTTTTTGGAGGAGATGTTGTGGGTTGTGTGTAAATATATACAGGATGTATTTTTTTTTTTTTTTGGTAACTCAGGGTAATCCTAAGCTTATGGAATGGCCCATATTAATCCATGGGGGAAAGACAACCCACGGATAGGCTCTCTCCAGAGTTTTCAAATGGACCATAATACATAGATCCATATCCGTGTGGGTGTCCGAAACAAATGTGTGTTACTTTCGCATAGCAGAAAGATCGAATCCAGAACGTGGTAGCGTCTAAGGCCCGTTCCCTACCCCTTGACCACAAGCGCTCGGAAAATATATACAAAATGTTTTGATGAAATGATTTGTATTTACTATTTGTTTTTAATAACATTCTCTATATATGGTGTTACTAATAACATTCTCTACATATGATTTGTTTTTTTGTCAACAGTAAATATTATATTTTATATTGTAGTTGCATTTTAATTTTTCTTACGTTGCGTGGTCTACTTGGTCATCTTATTTTATTTTTGGTCAGAGCGTGCTTAGTCATATACTTTCATTTTATAAATGGAATCATTTGATCTCTTATTACGACTTCATGGATGTCTCTATAATTTAGTGAACATTTATATATACTACTTTTTGGAAAATTAAGGATCAAAACATCATAAACGTAGACGTTGATAATCCGATATAAAGACTAATTTTTTGGATGCGGAAAATGATTTACGTACTGTTGAGTTACTACACATATATTCTTACCATTTGGTTGATTTCAATCTTCAAAGACTGAGCGCTGGAAAAATATATCTCTATTTACTTAACAAGGTTTCCTAAATGAACTTATTTTGGTCGATATAGCTTAAATGAAACTAATATGGTTATGAAGTATGTGCTTTTAACTTTATAAAATTGCGTTTTTTTGTACCAACATATTTGTTTTTACTCTTTACTATTAATAGCTTCATTTTTTTTTGGGAAAAATAATTTATACAAACACACAAAATAATATTCTTTTACCAAAAACGATCATGTGATAATTACTTGAAAAAAATATCTTGTGCATGTAATCTTTCATATATTTTTTTTTGAAAAATATGTGGTATTGTTTCCATTGAACTAAGGACTTGGAAATTTCGGAAAGTCCACCTACATATATACATTATGTGTAGAGATGTTGTCATGGATAAACCCACCCTATTTAAACCCACCCCATTTAAACCCATCCCATTTATATCTATACCGTTTAAATTCATTTAGTTTTTGGATTTAATAGAGTTACCCATTTAAACTCATTTAGACCTTATTTAAACCTATTTATAACTATATGTGTGTTTTTCATTATACATAATTTATGTGTGATAAGTCACCCATTAAGCCTTTTTATTTATGAAAATCGTAGGAATTCTAAACTTTCAGCCCATAGTTTTTTCCGATACCCAAAATAAAAGATATTCATTTAAAAAAAAAGAACTTTCCTTCCAAAAGATATTGAACTCAAAACATAAATAAAAAACAACCTCTTATATATATTACCACCCCTTTGGTCATTCTCTCGTTAATTGATTGTCAATCTCTAGCGTAAACGAATGCTATAACGTTTTAACGCAGCATAACGCCGCATCTTAAACCACCGCATGAATTTTTTCCTAATATATTTCATCATTGAGAAGGTCAGATACTCTTTTACATTTTTTTCCAAATCATTATTAATTAATTCTACTGGAACTCATTACATAGAACATCTCATGTAAAATATAGACAATTAGATTAGGACCTGCATAATACGTAGGTAAAATATTAAATTGATAATTCTTATAATTATGATCATATAATTCTATTTTAAATTAAATAATTATATTTTAAATTAAATTTTTTAATTATTCGTTTCTATTTTTTGAAAACACAATTTCCTTTACTTTTTTTTAATTTTGTCTATTTAAAAGTAAATAACTAAAAATTAGAAAGTTTATATTATTACTTTTACACATGTCGTGATCTTAATTAAATACGACACATGTTATAATCTCGTAAATAAGAATTATCTTACATGTCACGCTCATGTTGACGCATTCATTTTTATATAATAGGATGACAAGAGCCGATATATGTCCACCAATAATTTGTTCAATTTTAGTTTGGTTTAGAGTAAAACAAGCCAATGATAAGCAAATCTCAATTTTAAAAATCTCGATTCGATTCGCTTTGGTTTGTTTTCGTTTATATGGTCAGGCCGACAATGGGAAAACAATCAATTTTCCAATAAACTAAACAATTCCTGATTATTCATACACGATATATGAACCAATGTCATTAACAACATGAACTCACCAAAATTTTGAATTAACTACATAAACTAAAGAAAAGTGGTCGAAACCATCAAATCGATAGATCGTTAGTTTCACTGTTAAAAGTTGATGACTAGGACATCACGTAGTTATGAGTTTGAGAGAAATGATTGAGATTTTCAATTTGAGTTTGAGAGAAAACAGAGAGAATCACGTTCGGAGATTCTGGATCCACCGGCGGTGACGTGACGTCACCAATCCTATTGGTGGAAGGAGAATCGGAATGAGAGATAAGAGAAAAACGTGATTGTTTTGTTTTTTTATAAATATTTTTAAAAATCAAAACGATGTCGTTTTAAATGTTTGAACTCGATTTATCAAAACGATGTCGTTTCACTAATTCACGTGGTGTCCTAGTCAGCAATTGTTAACGGTGAAACTAACGTAATCTATCGATTTGATGGTTTCGATCATTTTTCTTTAGTATATGTAGTTAATTCAAAAAATTTGGTGAGTTTATATAGTTAATGGCATTGGTTCATATGTCGTATGAATAATCGTGCTTAGATCATAGAGAAATTGACCGTTTTCGCGGCAAAATTCTTAAATTTGGTGTTGCGGTCTTGGGCTAACTAAGAAAAATAAAATATTTAGATCAGGCCCAACTCTCTTTATAGCATATAAACATTAGCACACTAGTAAATAATCCTTAATAAATCGGCCTGCTTTTACACTTATCTTTAGGTCCGTAAGAGCAAAGCCACGTGTCATCTCCAAAAAGATAAGCGGGACCCACTTTGTTAAACTGATGAAAGCATGAATCGAATCCTTCGTCCACCTCACAATCCGATTCTCTCTCTCTCTCCACTTCCAAAAACACAACCTTCTCCCAGTTTTTTCAAACACAAACGCAGAAAAAATGGCAGCAACCGCCGCCACAACATCGTCGTCTCATCATCTCCTTCTCTCAAGCTCTCGCCACGTAGCGGCCGCATCTCAGCCGCGGATACTTTTCCCGAGATCTCTGTTCTGCGGCGGGAAGCGAGCAGCCGGGAGAAATCATCATGCTGGTGGAGTGAGGTGTATGGCGGTGGCGGCGGATGCTGCTGCTACGGCGGCGGAGAAGAAATCTCCGGTTAGGAAGAAGAGTGGGTACGAGCTTCAGACGTTGACGAGCTGGTTGCTGAGGCAGGAACAGAAAGGAGAGATAGATACGGAGCTGACGATAGTGATGTCGAGCATAGCTATGGCTTGTAAGCAGATCGCTTCACTTGTCCAGCGCGCCGGAATCTCTAATCTGACCGGTGTTCAAGGCGCCGTTAACATTCAGGGAGAGGATCAGAAGAAGCTTGACGTCGTCTCTAATGAGGTCAAATATCCATACACACATGACTGAATATTCTTTAAAAGCATTTGGCTTTTGGAATCAAAACGTTGTTTTAGATGCAGAATCCTTATACTCCCAAAAACAAGAACCAATTCATTAGTACACATACATGTAGAAACTTAATAGTGGAAACACTTATGTCTCCAAAATCCTTTATATATGATTATATGTTAGTTAATTTACTCATTTATATATGACTCCATATGAAATTCAATTAGTATGTAGACTTGCTAATGAAAAGAATGACATAATGAAAAGATTTGAGGATGGTGTGTAGGTGTTTTCGAACTGCTTGAGATCAAGTGGAAGAACAGGAATCATAGCGTCTGAGGAAGAGGACGTGCCAGTGGCGGTGGAAGAGAGTTACTCCGGCAACTACATCGTCGTCTTCGACCCTCTTGACGGTTCCTCCAACATTGACGCCGCCGTCTCCACCGGTTCCATCTTTGGTATCTACAGCCCCAATGACGAGTGTCTCGCCGACGACTCCGACGATATCGCCGCTGTAAACTTCTCCTTTTCATTTCCACTTTTTTTCTCAAGCATTTTGGGTTCGGGTTATTGTTCGGTTTTGGTTAAGCATTTTGGGTTCGGTTTGATTTGGCTAATGTAAATAAGGTGACCGGTGGTTGTGTAGCTTGGGACAGCAGAAGAAAGGTGTATAGTAAACGTGTGCCAGCCAGGGAACAACTTGCTAGCAGCAGGCTACTGTATGTACTCGAGCTCAGTCATCTTCGTTCTTACTTTAGGCAAAGGCGTTTTTGCCTTCACCCTCGACCCAATGTACGGCGAGTTCGTCCTCACGCAAGAGAACATCGAGATCCCCAAAGCCGGTAAAATCTACTCCTTCAACGAAGGGAACTACCAGATGTGGGACGATAATCTGAAGAAGTACATTGATGATCTCAAGGACCCTGGTCCAAGTGGGAAGCCTTACTCGGCAAGGTACATCGGAAGTTTGGTCGGAGATTTTCACAGGACTTTGTTGTACGGTGGGATTTACGGGTACCCTCGTGACGCCAAGAGCAAAAACGGAAAGCTTAGGCTTTTGTATGAGTGTGCACCAATGAGTTTCATCGTTGAACAAGCCGGAGGAAAAGGATCAGATGGACACCAGAGAGTACTAGATATCCAACCAACCGAGGTAGCCTCAAAACACATTTCATGATCAACTTATTACAAGAATTTATGTTCGGTTTGGTTTGGTTTTTTATGCTACCCTTCTACTAACTTTATATCCAAAATTTAGTATCATCATCCTAATTATCTTCTTTGGGATACCTGACAGATACATCAGAGGGTTCCCCTTTACATTGGAAGCAAGGAGGAAGTGGAGAAGCTTGAGAAGTACTTGGCTTGAGTCATGTACCAAACATAAGCCATTTTATTTCTATTGTAAGCCAATTTCTGACTACATGGTACATGCAAATAGATGCATAAATGATGAAACTTCTATTTTGTTGTTGATATTCAATATAGAGAAATCAGCTGTTAAACTATAGAGCCAATACCAAGTTTGATTGATACAACTCGTAGTACTAGTTAATTAGAATCGACCATAGGGGATAGCATTTTTACATTCCACAGATCATTTCAAAAAAATTAGCACCATAGTTACGCAAAAGCAGAGGATCGGTATTGGTGTCTTGGAGCCAATTACAGTCTTCAAAAATCAGTAGATTGTCTGTAACATGACTCTACCTGCAACTCTTGGCTGTGTTAAGAGAAGAGTGGCCAAGTTATGGAGAGGATTGATACATCATGAAAATATCAATCGGTGAAAGAGTAAGCAAACGGTATATTTAAAAATCATATGCTGCAAATGAAGCATTCAAGAATGTGTGGAGAGAGCAAAGGTATATTTAAAAATCAAGTGCAGACCAGAATATACCAACCTTGAGTGATCATGTTTTTCCCTTGAATCACTTCAGTCACAGTTGATGTATATTCTGATATGGCCTGGTCAGGCTCTAGATTCCCATTCCATGATTCAGGAGACGACCTGTTATTTAGAATAGCGTAATGAGCAGGCAGCAAGAGATAATATAGCCATTTACAGAAACTGATCCTATAAAACAAAGCACATACCCTGCAACAGTTTCAATGGGTGCATTTGGGGTACTTCCTTCACAACCAAGATCAAAATCAACTAGTAACTCGGAGAATGAGATGTCTTCACTTAAGATAGAAAAATCAATGTCAGATAAATCAACTTCCGGCTCAGACCCAGATAGAGAAGTCGAAGCCAAATCTGCAGTGATAGGTGCCTCAAGGTACATTTCTGTATCAGTGTCATCGAAGTTGAGCCTTCCTTTCACATGGTCTCTCTTATTTAACATCTTAAGGTTACACTTGACCGGTGAAGATGAAGAAATAAGATGGCTCCTTTCCACTGTATAAGAAGTAATTTGCTTGAGAGGGCTAATTGTGAATCTCTCCTTTGTAACAATTGTGCAGTTTGTAGGAGTAACTTCTTTCTGGGGACTGTTGGACTTATCGCTACCAGGAGAAGAATGTTTTTGTGGTGTCCTAAGACATGTTGAGCTAGTAGGAAGCGACGAATCAGCCTTATTGAACAAACACTTGGCCACACTTGACCCGTGACCAGTCATCAACTCATCAGCTGATGAGTTCTTGGCCAATGTTAGTGCCTCAGATGGAGTTTGAGACGAGAAATTGTTAGCTGGTTTATCAGCTTGTGGGATCTTATTCGTTTCTGATCCAAGAAAGAAGACACAAAATAAGTTTAAGAGATTCAGCCAAACTTAATAACCATGAGATTCAGCCATACACACATACCATTTGCTGTTGAGTTGTCTTGTGCTGTAGTAATCCGCGCTTTCCTAGTTACCGGAGGAGCTCCTACAGAAACTTCAGGACCTTTTCGTTTTCCAGTTACAGGCTGACTAGTCAAAGGTGTGGAGAAATTCCCAAAATCTACTCTTTTGTTACCCAACAATGACACTGTCATAACATTTGGTGTGTTGTACTGAGCGCTGCCTGAAAACACAAGAACATGTTATTATTTCGAGATACAGAAAATCAAAGTCATATGTATTGTTTCCTATTCAATAGCAGCAAACCTGAAGAATAGGCTCTGTAGTTTTTCTGTTGAGAAGTCGGAGCTGCCGCTGGAGGAGGAGGAGGAGGAGCGGTGAGGCTGGCGTTGTAAGTGTTCATCACATTCTGCATTCCCTGCAACAGATTCTGAACCCTAATTTTCTCCTGATCCAATATCACTCTCTCTTGACCCAACGCCACTTTCTGTTCCCTTAAGCATACGTAATCTTTCAATATATCTTCAAGGGTCAAATAACTCTTGAGAACCTACGAGCAAAGCTAAAGCGCATAAGAAAACAAAGAAAAATAAAAAAAACCCAGATTTTGCGGCAGAACAACAAATAGAAAATCAAATGAAGGACTTTCGTGTGCTTACTTCACGAACTGGGGAATTGGAGAGGAGAGAGGAAGCTTCAGTTCTAAAGAGGGTTCGTGTTTTTGAGAATCGATTGTCGTAGAGGTAACGATCGACGATGAAAGCAATTTGGGTCGGAGTAATTTTCCCATTTCCGATGTTAGCCGAGCCCTTGGATCTGCTCGATTTCCCCATCTCGAGGACTTGTGGAAAACGAAAACCCTAATGAAGACGAAGATGAAGCAAAAGAGAGAGAGAGTGAAGTGGAAAAGATGTGAAGAAGAGAGGGTGTTTAGTAACAAGGAGCGGGAGATTTTCAAAAAAATGTTTTGGAACGGTTTCGTGATTTATTTTGCCGGGAGATTCTGCGTCTGTTCGTGGCGGTAAACTGAATGAATTGCTTTGAAAGTAAAAAAAAATGGGATATTTTTTACCATTATTATCCGAATCTTTTATTTATTACGCTATTAGTTATTTTTGGGTATACGATCTATTTCCACACGAACTATACCCATATCACATCAGATCCCCACGGAACTATGACCTCTGTATATATTCCTACAAAATGAAAGTTAAAGATCTAAATCCCTCCAAAAAAAAAGTTCGAAACTTAAATCCACACAGATGTCGGTTTTCACGGTTTGTGAGCTAAACCCGAACCTAAACCATTAAACCCCTAAACCAAACCGAAAAACTCGATCCAAAACCTATTCAATCCGACCGACTTAAAACCCGACCCGTATCTTCACAAAACACGCGAATCGTGTCGATTTACAGAACCCCCAAATCGAAAATTCAAAAAAATAAGAACCCTAGAATCGATTTTGCAAATTCGTCCAAGCAGTGATGTCTGGTGCTTCGAGTAATGTCTCTGGAGGTTCTAGTGGATCAGTTCGTCCAAGAAGTGGAAGAATTGTGGGTGTTCCTAAGAGGTGTTGGTGTGGTGAACAAATCTTGGGATTGATATCGAAATCCGAGCACAATCCTTACCGGCGGTACTACCGGTGTGCTTATGCTGTCTCAAAGAAGGTAATCTCAATGATTTATATGATTTGTGAGATGTTGCTTTGAATCGTTAGTTGATTCTTATAGTTGCCGTTGGTGAATTGTAGCTTGTGAATGATCCTCACATTTTCAAATGGGTTGACGAGGCTCTGTTAGATGAGATTGAGACATTGCAATCGAGACTTGAACAAGAGATGAAACATGTTGCAAGAAATGAGGTGGTTTATGAGAAGAATGTGTTTGATAAAGTGCAAATGAAACTCGAAAAAGACATATTTGATAGGATTGAAGACGTGTTGGATGAAGCGAAATCTGGTATGAAGAAGATGATGTTGCTAGTGGTCATTGGTTGTATGATCGTGGTTGGGATTATGGCACTAGTAGGTTGAAGAAAATGGTGCTTTCGGAATGAAGAACATGGTGATGAGTGCAAGTTGTATGTTGTGTCTTTTTCAGTTTTTTTAGTCTTCATTTTCGGATTATGTGACTAGCAGGTTGTATATGTGTGCTTTTGTCTTAAATTTCTACTTTTAGTCTTCATTTTCGGATTATGTGAGTAGTAGGTTGTATGTGTGTGATTGTTGTACTGAAGAACAAGTTGATTGTTGGATTTTAGTGATGTTCAATTTCTACTTTTGTCTCAACTAGCCTTCTCTCAAAATTTTGAACTTGTTTAAACAAAAGTAGAGACAACAAGCTCATATTCCAAAGTCACAAAACACCATCCAAATGGTTACAACTTGTTTAAACAAAAGCTTAAATCCGACAATCTCATTGAGTTGCAAAAAAACATATAAAAACAGACCCGAAAAGAGAGCCACCACCACATAAAGATTGAAAAACAGACCCACCAACACCTAAAGATTGAAAAACAAACCCACCAACACCTAAAGCTTGAAAAACAGACCCACCACCACCACCTAAACCTTGAAAAACAGACCCACCACCACCACCTAAACCTTGAAAAACAGACTCACCTTCCTCAGTCTTCCCATGTTATCCATGGGAAGAGTTTACTTTGAGAAGGTTTACCTTGAGAAGCTTGACTTTGTTGCCATTGAGAAGTAGGTTGAGCAGCTTGTGATTCACCTTGAGAAAGACCTCGAGAAGGAGCTTGAGAAGGAGCAACAGTTTCAGAAAGAGTAGCAGCTTGAGAAAGACCTCGAGAAGGAGCAGCAGCTTCAGAAAGAGCTTGAGAAGGAGCATCAGCTTGAGAAGGTGCATCAGCTTGAGAAGGTGAATCAGCTTGAGAAGGTGCATCAGTTTGAGAAGTTTTTTTGTGAAACCTTGAGTTGTGATCTGCTGTACCACATATGCCACAATGCATTATTCTCTTCTTCACTTTGTCTTGCTTCTTTGTTGGAGACTCGTTAACACCTTTCTTCCTCTTTTTAACAGCCTTAGTGATCTTCTTTCTCCCAGGTTGTAGCGGCTCAGGCGGAATGTGTACATTAGGAGCATCTGTTGAAGGCCAAAATGGAGCACCTCTCACTGGAACAAGTCCATCCGTGTAGTTCCTCTTCCACATTGTTGTACGGAACCAGTGACATACGTAGTCTTCAGGGTCTTTCTTCCTGTGAATAATCACTCCATAAGCATGCTCACAAGGGATGCCACATATCTGAAACTTCAAGCAGCTGCAAGTCCTCTTCTCCAAGTTGACACGGTAAGAACAACCACTCAGCTTGCTTCATAGTCACCATTTGTGCTTGAAGTCACTCTACACTCATCAGCTTTATTCTTCTCAGATGCTAGAAATCCCATAACATATGGCGTACAAATCCCTGAAATACAAACACATAAACCAGAAAGTATATAACACTAATCAGAAACAAAAACACAGAACCAGAAAACTCTAAAACATCAAAACCAGAAAACTCTAAAACACTAAAACCAGAAAACTCTAAAACATTAAAACCATAAACACTAAAAAACTACCTTTGTGGTCATGAGATATAGCAGATCTCTTGGCAATACGTGCCATAGCAAGTCTTCTAACCATCTCTAGCATCGGCACAAATGGTTTATCCCTTGCCTTTCTAATTGTGTTGTTGAAAGACTCAGTGGAGTTGTTTTCCAAATCTTCACAGTAATTTCTCAGCTTCTGGAATGCTCTTACCCAGCTCTTAGGATTTGTCTTCTGCACATCATTATAGACGCCAATGTCATAGCAGCGAATCCTATCCAATCGTTGTTCATACTCTGCGTTATTGTAGCTCCAAGCCAAACTCCATATCAAAGGCTTCATGTCTTTTTTACTCCCATGATTCTTCTTTAGGTTAGCATAGATGTGCCTAACACACATTCTATGCTCTATCTTCGGCAGCTCTAACTGGAAAGCTGTAATCAAGCCCTGAAAGACAAACACAAGCACACAAACAACCAAGTTAAAGTAAACCAAAACACAAAACACCCGAAAACAAAACAGAAAACACAATAAACCATAAGACATTACCTTTTGCCTATCCGAGATCATAATAAAACCATCACCATCATTCAAACCTAAATCATCCTTTAACTTCTTCACAAACCAGCACCAATTATCCGTATTTTCCGCTTGAACAACAGCCCATGCTATTGGATATATACGATTATCTGCATCTCTTCCTAAAGCAACCAATAATTGTCCCTTCATCTTGTGTTTGAGGAAGGTGCCATCAACTCCTATCAATGGCCTACATGTCTCTTTCCAAGTTGTTTTGATGGCATTAAAGCACACGTAGAACCTGTTAAACTCCTCTTTACCTTTTTAATTTGTCAATGTATCAATCACCACTGTCGACTCCTTGTTTGAGTCAATTAACTCAGCCGCATAATCTCTTAAACGGGCAAACTGATGACCGTATTCACATTCAACCCACCTCAATGCCGTCTTCCTAGCAGCCTAACATTGATTCCTAGACACGGTGATTCCCCATTTCTCTAAAACAGTTTCCTCAATCTTTATGGGCAAGAAGTATTCTGGTTCATCACGGATTTTGTCTAGAAACAACCTAGCTATATGTGGCACCTTTAGCATCTCACATTATCCATTAGGCACACAACTATGTTTATCTTCAAAGATCCTAACTTTCCACAGAGGATCTTTAGGTAGACTAGAAGCATAAATTTTCCAACTACATCCTACACCTTAACGATCACCACCAACACACTTAAATGCTATCTTATCTCTATCATACCTATGTTGCTTCACATTTCGACATGTTCTCAATGCATAGTCCAGAACACACTCCTTGAAAGCCACGCCGTTGAAGAATGTTTGGTGCTTGTACAATCTCCCTTCACCACGTCTGATGTGGGTCTTCTCTCTCGGCGTCTTCTGAGATTTCTCTCCGTCGTCATCGCTCTCAGCCATCTGGTCGTGGTGGATTGAAGGCTCATTTACAAATTCCGACACCAATTGCTCGATTTCGAACTCATCTCTATCCACTGCTTCTTCATCGAAGTCTTCTTCGCCAAAACCTCGAATTACTAGTGCCATTGACCACGATTTTTGATTTAGGGTTCTAAGATTTTGGGGATTTTTGATCGAAGTCTTGATTTAGGGATTTTTTTATTTAGGGTTCTAAGATTTTGGGGGTTTTCGATTTGGGGATTTTGATTTAGGGTTTGTAATTTTTTGGGTTTTTTTTTCTCGGGTGGGTAAGTAAAACCATGGTTTAATAACCTTAATCGGGTCGTAAACGGGTCATAATTGGTTAATTCTCGGGTTTTAGATGGTTAACTACAATTACAAAGCAGTAAACCGTTTTAAACTGACCTGTATGGGGATTTTAGTTTTCAACTTTCGTTCTGTGTGGATTTAAGTTTCGAACTTTTTTTTTGGGGGGGATTTAGATCTTTAACTTTCATTTTCTAGGGATATATACAGAGGTCATAGTTCCGTGAAGATTTAGTGTGATATGAGTATAGTTCGTGAGAAAATAAATCGTCTAGCAGTTATTTTTTACCATCTTTGTTTATTAGCCAAGTGAGAGGAATCTACCAATAAAGTATGAAATAACATAGATTATTGGAAAAGTCGCGATTATATTTTTATTTTATTTTTCAAGGATCAAATTTATCATGCATGAACGAGCTACATTTGTAAGCTTTAAGAGGATATGATAGTATAATTGTTTAAACAAAATAAGACGCAAAATTGCTTTAAAAAAAACAAATTACTTGATTTTTTAGACAAAATCAAATGTTCATTGGTTCTAGACAGTCGCAATTCGAAAATATATGAACGTTTTGATTTGGGAAAACGACATATTTTCCCTTCAAAAATATCATATAGTGACAAATTCACACAAAATTAAAACTTTGTCTATGTTTCCCACAATTTGAAAGTTGTAAACATATATATACACACATAATCATACACACCAGTTTAAACATTAACCAAAACAAATCGTAATCTATGTGTAATTTGGTTTCGAAATATGATTATATGTATACATGTTTACAACTTTCAAATTGTGAGGTTATATGTTTACAACTTTCAAACTGTGGAGTAATAATTTTGAGGAGGAAATAGGCAATTTACTTTTTTGATTTTGACTAAACAACTTTAAAAATCAGCTAACGAACGGTTTTTTTTTTGTGTGTATACATTTTTGGATTATTTTTTTATATAATCATAGAAAATAGTAAAATTTATTAAAAATATGTATATTAACCCAGGTTTTAAAAAGCGGTCGCCTAGCGGCTAGGCGCCTAGTCGCAAGTCAGAGATTCACCGTCCCGATTAGTGCATGTGCCGGTAATTCGGTGGTCAACCACTTTTTAACAAAAGTCAACGCCTAATATATTAATCGGTGTCGAAATTACAAAAAATCGGTAGAATTTTTTTGAGCTTGAACAAAAAAAAACATTGTGGCCCATTATGTTTACTCTCTCTCCTTATGAACAAAAAACATTATGGCCCAATTTTTTGTTTCTCATGATCAAGACAATATATCTTTTGTAATCATGTGATTGAATTTTTATTATGTTTTTTTGGATTTAGATGTAAGTTTGAACTTGATTTATTTTTGTTTTCCTAGTTTAAAAATCAAATTCTTGAAAAATCTATTCATAAGTTCTAAAGTATGATCAAGTTATGTATTATTCCACATGACTAAAAAGTAAATATAACTTAGTTATCTATATAAATATTTAAAATAAAAAAAAAATATTTCAAAATAAATCACGGATTAATCATCGTTTTCGGTCTAAGTGCTAGTCAGTACTCCGACCGCCCGCTTACCATAACTAAAATTTAAAATAGACGCATTTCAGAGTAATGGTGTTTGAAAGCATTTTTGGGGTAGCAAAGAAAGCACACACTCAAAATAAATATTCACAGAAACGAGGAGACAAAAGTTGGTACATTTAATGCTTTCACATTGTCCAAGTGCTTAACCCCATCACTCCCTGTTCTTTCTCTCTCTCTTCCCCCACCACTTTACTCTCGATCTAAATTTCCCATTTCAAACCCTAGATTTCAACCACAGATTCCACAGCCATTTTCGATCTCATAAGCGTCTTCATTAATGGCGAGCTTCATTCTCTCCAACCCACTCCTCGTTCTACTCCTTGCTTCACTCTCACTCTTCTCCACAATCTCGATTTCGGAAGCTAAATCCATCTTCTCGTTCTCAAGTTTGGGTAAAAATGCGACCTTTGAGTCCGACGACATTGCCCTGTACGGCGACGCAAAGCTCGTCGACGGCGGATCTTCGATTCAGCTGACTGACTCAGTGAGTACCGGTGGTGGGCGAGTCGTCTACAAGAAACCCATTGAGTCCATGGAGACTAAATCCGCGTATTTCACGGGATTCTCTACTGTTTTCTCTTTCTCGATGTCCCCTGGTCGTGGTGGGAGACTCGGATTTGTCATGTTTCCTGCTAACGGAACACTTGATCACTCTTTTTTCGAAGTTAAGTTCGACATTTCTGAAAATTTCACCAACTTTAGAGATTCGAATGTCACGGTGATTGTCGATGGTACTACTGTTTCCGAGAAGATACGCAATCTCTCGATTGAATACTTGGAGAAGGAAAAGAAGGAGAAGTTGTTGTTGTTCGCTTGGATTGAGTACCAAACGAGTGGCAGGTACATTGATGTTTGGTTAACCAAATCAGAACGCTATAAATCTGCTCGTTCTCTGTTCATTTCTCGGATTGATTTGTTAAAAGACGAGGATGAGTTCATGGTGGGTATTAAATCGTATAGCGGGAACTTTAATCTCTATTCTTGGAGATTAGGAACGCGATTCTTCCCTAAGAATATGCACTCTTATGCGGCGCTTCTTGAGTCAAAGCGTAGAGGGGAGGAGGAGGCGAAGCGGAGGAGAATAAAAAGAATGTGGGAGATTGTGACTTGCTTCGTCATGACCTTTGCATCTACAGGGCTTGTATTCTTCGCCATGATGCATATATGGGCAGCTTTCAAAAGATACAGTTTTGTGATGATGATGCCTGAGGAATGTGGGCTTAAGACAAAGGAGTTCGAGTACGAGAAGATGGAGAAAATGGAAGTTGTGATGTGTAAAGCTGAGGCGCAACAAGTAAAGAAGTGAAGTCAAGTTTGGTGATTTTTGTGTGTGCGTTTTAGGATATGTGATCTTTATGTAATCAAGTAGATTTCTTGGTAAACTAGTAATCCACGATGTTCTTCAATTGGCTACTGTAGCCCCCTTGTATTCATGTGTGTAAGCAACATTGTTACTCTTTGGCACTTGCAGTTTTGTTTCAGCATGTGAAATGTGAGAAGAATGTTATAGAACCCACACCAAAAATGAGTACATGGGATATTAATTTGAGATAGATGAGAAAAACAAATTCCACCTCCTACATAAGTCAATACTAGATATGTAATCACGATCATTTGTTTATCTTCATCTACTTCAAGCGAAAATAATCTTCATCAAGATGACTAGTACGTTGATGAGCAGGAGGGGCAGTCTCATGTACTGGCATGCATTAATCAGACCTATAATTTGGCCTTTGATAGAGTTTCTTCTACCGGTTTGGTGGAGTTTTTCAAGTGTCCATCCTCTTGGAGCAAGGAAACGATCTTCATTGAGGATCGCAAATGCATTTGCAAAGAGGAGCAGACCTTTCATCAATGTCCAGAAGGCCATCGTTCTCTGTGATGCATAGAGTTAAAAAAACAAAAATCAGAATCAGGGAAAAGAGAGTGGAACAAAGTTGTCTAATTCATGGAACACAGTTACACATAACCGTTGAGGAACTCATATGAATGGACACTAAGTAAGTGCAAGTATAAATTTTCATTGTTCAGTGATTCTCTGTGTCATGATTGGATCTAAGCGACTACGGAAGAGAACCATGAACATAGCAGTAAAAAATTCTTGATTCAAACATATAAAGAGCAATGCCTAAGCCACCGGAGTGATTTAGTCACCAGGATAACATTACAAAGAGCCTTAACGCTAAGCATGATGTTATAGCAACCATTCTCAAGGACATAGAAGCACCAAGCTAGGTATAACCCTAAGAAACACTAGATGAGGTTTTCTTATGAATTTGGTTCAAGAACAGTACACTTGAATCAATCACAACATCATGGAAGCTCAGAAAAAAATGTCAAAAACGCATATAAGCAAGTTGATAACTTGCTATACTGGTTTGATTATCGGTTAAAAGACATCCGAGATAACTTAGCTATGTCCAACCAACCAATTTCTCACATATAAACCGTAAACTGCTGATCGAAACGTGAGATCGAGACTGTAATCGAAGATCCAAGGTTGCTTACAGAAGCAGCGAAACTGATCGATGGATTCGATAAGGACATGAAAAACCTCAAAACAAGCAACCAGTGAAATCTAGAAATAATACTTACCGGCGGGAAGAAATCGACGATGAAGACGGCGCGAGAAGGAGATAATCGAATCGTCTGTGAGATTTTGTTGCCGGAACCGAGTGAAGGTTTTTTTGCTTCTTCTTATAAAGTCTGAATTGTTGTTTCTTAAAACACGGTTCGGGTTTTTTTCAAGGGTTGACCCGGATCCAGTAAAAGTCGGGTCAGGACTCGATTATGATTATTTTTTCAAAAAAGAGGAAGATTTGGATAAACCCTGCGCCCCCCATGGCTTCACTTCTTCTTTTTCCTCAGCTTCACCATTTTGATTCTTCAGATTCGATCATAAATCGTAAAGAGATAGTAGTTCACAATCGGAGACCTCGAAATTCACCAACATCAAGGCCGTTCCTCTCTCCGAAAGCTTCAATTAATGGCGGCATCATCACAAACGGAGCTAAACCCAGTCGCAAAGGGAGGAAGAAGAAGCAAACCTCGACGGTTATTGAGAAAGAAAATACCGAAAGCGGTGCTACCGAGACGAATCCTGAATCGAATCAGGCGTTAGTGGATTACGACGACGGGATCGAGTTTCCGTACGACGACCCGCCTCTCGTGTGCTGTTTCGGAGCCGTACAGAAGGAATTCGTTCCAGTGGTGCGAGTCCACGATAACCCCATGCACCCTGACATGTACTCGCAGTGGAAGATGCTGCAATGGGATCCGCCGGAGTTTGGTCGCGCTCCGGGAGGTCCGCCGTCGAACGTGGCGATCTCTCACGTTCGGTTAGGCGGGAGAGCGGCCTTCATGGGGAAAGTCGGTGAAGATGATTTCGGGGAAGAGCTCGTCCTGATGATGAACAAGGAGAGAGTTCAGACGAGAGCTGTGAAATTCGATGAGAATTCAAGTACTGCTTGCACTCGAGTCAAGATCAACTTCGAGGACGGGAAAATGAAGGCTGAGACGGTGAAAGAGCCACCGGAGGACTCGCTTCTTTCTTCAGAACTGAATTTAGCTGTGCTGAAAGAGGTAAAATCTTTCAATTTAGGGTTTAGGAGGAACAGTTTGGCTCGAGCTTGGTTTCTTATAGTGATTCTCTGTCTTGAGCATAAATCATAAATCATATTGCAAATGACTGGTTTCTTGTTCGTATATGATTTGGATCATGAAACAGAGCTTGGCTTTTAAGCTTTTTTTTTTTTTTTTTACTTCTGCTTCCAATACAGGCAAGGATTTTCCATTTCAATTCAGCAGTGTTGACGTCTCCTACGATGCAATCAACTCTTTTTGAGGCAATACAATGGTCCAAAAAGTTTGGAGGGCTTATTTTCTTTGACTTGAATCTCCCATTACCGCTATGGAGATCGCGCAATGAGACTAGGAAGTTGATCAAGAGAGCATGGAATGAAGCAAACATCATAGAAGTTTCACAGCAAGAGCTTGAGTTTCTACTTGATGAAGAGTACTACGAGAGGAAGAGAAACTACACACCACAATACTTTGCTGAGGATTTTGAGCAGACAAAGAACCGAAGAGACTATTACCATTACACACCAGAGGAAATCAAACCATTGTGGCATGAGGGGCTGAAGCTATTGGTTGTGACTGATGGAACACTTCGGCTTCATTACTATACTCCTTCTTTTGATGGTGTTGTGGTTGGAACCGAGGATGTGCTTATAACTCCTTTCACCTGTGATAGAACAGGTTCTGGTGATGCTGTTGTTGCAGGCATAATGAGAAAGCTAACAACTTGTCCTGAGATGTTTGAGGACCAAGATGTGTTGGAGCGACAGCTCCGGTTTGCAGTTGCTGCTGGGATCATAGCGCAATGGACAATTGGCGCAGTTAGAGGTTTCCCTACTGAAAGCGCGACACAGAATTTGAAAGAGCAGGTTTATGTTCCATCAATGTGGTAGATAGAAAGATGAAGAACTCAGCTTCTACTTAATATCTTTTTGAACAACGTGTGAGATGTATACTGATTCAAAATTGTAATCCAATGTACAATCAATTTTTGAGTTCACTGATAACGAGGATGATGAGCAGATGTTTCCCTATGAAATCTCTGTTCTGTTCTACTCGTGCAGTCTCACAAAAATGCTCTAGCTGGTCCAAGCGTTGATGCTCCTCCTGTAAGGGAAAATTGATTCTGCTAAGCTGTCTGAATCTTCTGAAACTCGGGTTACCGCTTTTCCTATATTTGTACAAAAACACTGTAAACTCGATGCAGGTTGTTCTATGTCCTCATCCACTGCAGCATTCTTCAGTGTTTGACATGTGAATCTCGACTGTTTTGGACGCTATCTTAAAGCACTCTTCTTCCATGTCTTTAACTCCGCTCTTAGACTTGGTTTTTTCCAGAGCTGCTCAGGATGATGAGGCTTGTGACAGATGCAATCAGGTTGTGGGTTTGCATAGAAATTCTCCTCTAGCCTGGGAAGTGCAGCAGGCAGTCTCGCATAAGCAGCTCCAACCCTGTCTCTATTTAATCGCTTAACCTCGGAAGCAAACTCTTCCCAAGATATGACCCCCTCATCAAAATGATCTATCAGCCTCACAAAATTCAGCCTGAAATAATCCCACATAAAAAATCAGGGAAAACCAGTGAAAGAAACTATAAATTGTGGCAAAACAAAAAGATTTATTCCATGTTACGATACCTGTCTGGATTTATCGACTTCCTAAACCCTTCAAACCTTCTGTGTCCTTGAACCGCCTTAGCCATATTTCCATCATATGTATATACAAAAACATCGCTCGCAAGGGCCACAATGTAATCCAATGCAGCAAGGCGATTCTGGTATGGACTGAAAGGCTCTAACTCTTCTTCAGTCGCAAGGGTTGAGTGAGAAAAGACATTTGGGTACTCTGCACGGAAAGCATCCATACTCTTGCTTCCATAGATTTCACCAGCAACTATATATATAGTCGTGGAGGACGGATATCCCATTGCCTTCAGAAATATGGCTGCTTCTCGCGGAGACATTGGACACCCGCCTTGAACACGTCTCTCTCTGCTATCAATCTCTTTCTCCTTCCAATGTTTGACACTGTATCTCATGATTCTCAGGTCTTCAGCTTCCTCAGCTGTAAGATTATGGCTGCATCCTGTAAAGGCAAGCATGTCCTTCTCATATCTGCAAATCCAAAACTCATTTGATTCAAAACTGCGATCCAAGTGATTTCCCTTACTGATGAAAAGAAATGTCTGATTTACCTCAAATGCAGAGCGATATACGGCTCACTGTTGTTTCTTAAGCGGTTAACCAAAACATGTCCAAGGTCCTCGATCTTCTTGGTGTACACCAGTGCCCAGTAATTAGCACGACATCTCAGTCGTTGGATCGATGGTGGCAAGTCATTGTTAGCAAGCCGTGAGTCAGTAAGCGTGAACTTTAACACCTTGTGACGTTTCAACAGTGGCAGCATTTCGCTTCTGTAGTAACTAGCCTGCATTTCCATTATGAATTTGAGAATTTTACTTCTCCTGGCGGAAAACCCTTACATCTATATAGGAGCAGAGATAAAACACAAAACGGTAACCAAGAAAACCTTCACTAATATGAACGCACACCTTCGACCAAGAAACAGGGGCCTTTAGAAGAGGCTTCATGGCAGCATACTGAGGAGGCAAGTACTCGACAATGTCAACATCGTGTTTCAGTAGGTTCATGAAGTTTCTCCAGTCAAAAATATCTTTGAATGTGCTGCATACAAAGAAAATTTATTAGCATTCTGCTTATGTTTTAGAAAAATCTTGTGGTATCACGCCAATAAGAGTGACAAGATATAAGGAAAAGACCTCGGGTCAGTCCAGAAAGATTCGTGGTCGAGAAGAGGAAGAACAAGAGTTGCATTCATAATCTTGGCAACGGCAACCATGTCACATATCTGCATTTTGGTCAAAACGAACAAAGAAAGGTAAATCAAAACAAGTTCACTGTGGAGAATCATGAGATCAGAACCTTCGAAAATACTGTGGAAGTGAGAACTCACCCCAGTTCTCATCTGATTCAATCCTCCATTTGCGTGTAAAAGAAGATACCCATTGGTTTTTCGGCGCAGTCCTAGACAAAGACATATATCAGTCCTAGAACTTGAAAAATCAAAACTGCAAATGCGCCTGAAGAAGAACTAAGAAATGCAAGATAGCATTATACTCGTCTGGTTCTTAGGACGCCCCACACATTGACGATAATTTCCGCTTTCAGGTTTCTGCCAAATTTCCGGAATCTGGAAAAAGCAACATCCAAATTACTTTAACTCAACAAACGAAACTACATTTAAGTCTTCTCAAACTATGACACAAAAGGTTATGGATTGTGCAGAAACAAAGGTCAACTGAAACTGTAGGAGAAGTGATGATCCACATCAAGGCCGCCCAAAACCATTGACTAATTATTATTGCTCTCGTCAAAGTCTCTCACTCCAATATCAAAAAATACAGCTCATAAAACCAATTTCATTTCAGAAATTATTGTAGCGCCACCGAAACATTGATTAGAGATGTTCAACTTTCTACCTAACCCACTAACTTCTTCCCTTTGTTTTCTCTTTCAAGTTTCTCCAGAAAACGAGACATTGATGCACACAGTTCGAAGTTTTGATCACTAGAAAACCTTAAATAAACAGAGAAAAAAAAAAGAGTAAATTCAGCAGACAAAAAGAGGATTGAATTTGATCCTAAGCACTGACCTAATCAAGAAAATAACTGTAGACTTGCGTATTTCTCAATATCAGAAAAGCTCAAAACGCAAAGATTTGACTTTTGATTCCTCCGGAAAGGAACAGAAAAGCCCTAAAAATGTTAAAAGAGAAAGGCTTCGAATGGTGACAGCGGTTTAAGCGGTGCGGAACAAGCGGTTTAGGAGGTGCGGTGCGGTTATAGTGCGGTGCGGTTAGAAGAAACGCATCATGCGGAACAAGTGCGGTTACTGCGGAACAAGCGGTGCAGGACAATATATGAATGATGAAAAAAAACCAACACGCGGTGCGGTTCAAATGTGTGAATGTGAAAATATAAAAACCGGTGCAAGATATATATTTTAGAAAAATAATTTATAAGTAAAATGGATTAATGATATTAATATAATTATAAATTAAAATTATTAATGATAAGTCATTTTCATAAATTAATTACGAACCATAACAAAATAATTATTAAAATTTAATAAATTTGTTTGGCCTTTTACAATAATATATTTATTGCTAAAAAAAAAATACATCCACAAAAACCAAGTAAAATCATATAATATTATCGAGTACATTGATTTTCCCATAACATATATACAATATTGTCCATTATTTGGGACATATATTTTAGATAAATATTTTACAAATTAAAATGGATTAATGAAAAAAAAATGTACACTTGGCATTTTACATTATTAATAAAGTATCCCTACCAACGAGAATCGAACTCATGTTCCTTTAGGTGTCTACATTTTTTACTTATATGAGTTCAAACACTAGTCCAACCTCACGTTGGTAATGACATTTTTTATTTTATTTTCAAATATAATTTTGTTATTTAATAAAGTTAACATATATGATTTATTTCAAAATTTTCTGAACTTTAAAACACATATATATATGTAAAATTATAAAACTAATAGATTATTAGCGTGTATCGTAAAACTAATAACATCAGCTAGACAAATACAATAATAATTCTCAAAGTTATAATCCAAATACTCTTAATTTTTTTTTGAATTAAAATAACTATATAAAATGAAATATTATATGATACATATATACATAAGTCAACTGTAAACCACACATAACCGTTGACAGAAAAAAAAAAAAAAAAAAAAACCGCACCTAACCACACCTATTTTGATTCTTTTGTAACAGCACGTGCGTTTCATGTTTTTTTTCTGTTTCTGAAACGCATCCAGCTTTTTTTCTGAAACGCAACCACACCTAACCACACCTGCGTTTGAACTGTGAATGATGACATGTTTTGTAAAACACACGGCGTTTCTTCTAAACGCAGCAAACATTCAAGGCCAAAGAAGAAAACTCACGGGAAGCTTTTCCAGAACGCGCATTGGCTGAGACGAAGCTTGGTTATCCGCGACTTCGCGTTGAGCCATTGACTGATCGTCACGGAGGGTTCTAACGACGACAAACTCGCTCAATCGCGCGTGGTCGACCACGCGTACACCACCTATGAGGTAGACCCTGAGGAACACGGACGCGACCACGAGAACCATGAGGAGACCCAAGATCCGACGCCCCACGTTTCTCCCCGATCTAAACCCTTGCCCCACCACACCCGTCGATCCACCACAACCGCCGCCTTGGAAAAACGGAAATCGGAATTTACGGAGGAGAAAGAGGAACCGAATCGCTTGGTGGTTGTGAAATTGGTGATAGTGATCGTGGTGGTAGTGAGATCCAGTAGACGAGGAACCCTCCGAAGATGGGGAGGAACACGGACCGCCTTGGCTGCTCGTATCTCCGCCGTCCAAATCCGTCGATACAACGACGCTATTAGCGGTGGCTAGATTGAGTGTAGTGCAGAAATCAGAGGAATTCGAGGGTCGTTCGGAGACTACGTCAAGAGAATCACCCACACGGCGGCGTGTTGTGGTGGGTCCGGCTGGGATGGGTGCAGTAGGCAAGGGGTTAATAGCTCCGGCGACTGACATATCGCCGCCGGTCAAAATGAATTCAATATCGGGAAGAAAAGAGAGAGAGAGGGATGATTAGTTTTGGTTTAGGGGCTAAGTGGCCATGTTCTGGGTTTCTTCTTCTCTATATTCACCGTCACCGTGAAACTCGGCGAAGCTGAGGCGCCGAATATCTTTTGTTTTTCAGATTTTATATTGTGGCTTAGTGCGTATATATTTTATGTGACTGTTCTAATCATTCCATATTTTTTTATAAAGTTTTTTCTTTCTTTTTATCGTTTTGCAATTTTTTATATTTATGGATAACTTCATCACGTATGTAGCACATCTTTATAACCAACACCTCGTCGTTTAATTTGTTTGACTTTTTGTGATTATTTACAAAGTTTTGAAGCGTATCTTAAGATTTTTGTATTGGCTTTATAATCGAACGGTTATATAAAGTACATTAACAAGTAAGAAATCTCATAAAAGATTACACATAAACTGAGATGTAATACCATCTCCAATGGTCCTTCAAATTTCACTTTTTCTTTCATTTTGAAAAAAAAAATGAAGAAATCTTTTCCAATGGTGCTTCAATTTTACTTTCAAAATGAAGAAATGAATAGTGTTCCTTCATATTTGAATGAATACTATTCATTTCTTTATTTTTGGAAGGTGAACTTTTTTATTTACAAAATGTGTTTTCAATTTTGTATATGTTTTGTTTTATACATAAACAAAATTCTATGTTTTTTATACCCAATTAATTTTAAAACTATGTGTTTATTCATTCAAATTATAAAGTAAAAATACAATAATCACATATATTAAATAGAAAATACAAGAACATAGCCAACAATAAATTTTAAAATACATAATTAATACTAAAATTATAAATAATAAAATTTGACACAACATAAGCTAACAACTTAATAATCTGGTAAACCGTTTCGACATTGGATGGATTTCCTTGAATACTCACTCAAGATGCATTTTTTCCATGTCTACTAGTACATTTAAAATTCTACTGTTGTTTGTTCTTATTAGATTATGTAATGTAATTTTATCTATATAATAAATGTTAAAATTATATAAAACCGTAATTTTGTTGAACAATTGCAATAAATAAAATAAATAGGTGAAAGTTTGAAAAACTGAAAAGTAAATGATCATATTAACAATTAATAATAAAATAGAGAAAGAATATATTTGGAATATTCTTTTTGAAGATAAAAATGAAGCAAACTGTTAGAGAAAACCTTTCTTCATTTTATTCTTCATTTTGAAGAAACATCATTTTTGAAGGAAAATTTGAAGGAAAATTTGAAGGACCATTGGAGATGCTCTAAGGTATGTTTGTTTGCTTACTGTAAGAGGTTGCGATCAAATGATGTTCGTTTGTCAGATGCAATCTTTTACGGCAAAACGATATGTCCAACTGATGTGATATGCGTTCCAAATTTCTGAACGCTAAATTTTTTCAGCGTTTGTAACTGGAACTGTTGCGACCAATCGCAAAAAACAGTCATTCTGTTGCCAAACGAACAACAATAAACAGCTTCTAATCACAACATCCGGACACATGTCACAAACGAACAGACCCGTAGAATACTCTAAATGAAACAAGATTTATAAAAAATTCACAAAGGAGAAAAAGTGAAGATTTTGTCCTTTAGCCAAAATAAACGGTTAGGTGAAACATCTTGAACCTAAAATGGCGTCACAGTTTTCTTCCAAAAAAACCGGTCGCTTTCTAAATGTAAATAAACTAGTCAAAATTTAGAGTAAATGCGCATTCATAAAACCAACAATTGATGGCTTTGATTATATATTCTTTTAAAGTTTATGTTTTCTGTCTAAAGCCAACAATTGATGACTTTGATTTTTTTTTTTGTAAAAGTCACATCGTACTATATATTAAAGTAAAATTCTCTAGAGGTTTTTTTTATTAAAATAAAAGTATTAAAAATCGTTTACCGTGGCGTGGTGTCATTTGTTTTGACATTTGCTAGTAAAATCACAAATGGATGATATCAAATAAGTGTATATATAATAAAGCGCTGCTAAATAAATAGCGGAGAGAGAGAGAGAGAGTGACGATCGATCTTTTTACTCACTGAAACTCTCCAGGCCAAGTCGCGTAGGCGTAAACGTCGTCGCTCTTCCCGAGATTCTCTCCTCTCTGTTTGATTTCGCAACCCTAACTTCCTCCCTCTCTCTCTCTCTGATTCCGCCTTTTCTGGATCGAAGATGGTAGCTGATAGCAAATCCGACCTTTCATTGCCCAAAACTTTCGCCTGCAGTGCCTTCGCTGCCTGCGTCGGCGAGGTAATTTCCATGCGTTTTAACTTTATTTTTTCTTATAGCTGACTATTATGCTTCTACTGTACGCGCCTGCAAATGTTTTGCGAATTTTCATGAAAATTTCCGAATTCCGGTCAGGTTGATCTTCGTGTGTCACCGTATAGCTAGAGCATCGTGTTATTTAGCTTCTACATACTACTCTTTCTCCAGATCGTGTGCTTATATGTGATTTCGATACGATTTCTACAATCGGGAGGAGAATATTCCAGCTCGATGTATACGGTTATTCTGTCAGATCTGTGGCTAGGATTGCAGTGCTAGACGATGTTAATTTCATGCTCTGGGTATGATTTTGCGCAACACTGCAAGGGAATATGAGATTTCATACTGGAATCGAATTAAGGCATTGTATGTGTTTTGCAACGCAAATTGTATAATGCTTTTTTTTAACCCTAAGAACAAACTGTGTCCTCTATTTAGATATGTGCTGCTTCCTTATGTGTTGCACCATCGGTTTTTGAAATTTATTCTGAACCAGGTGTGCACAATTCCGTTGGACACTGCTAAAGTCAGGCTTCAGCTCCAAAAGTCTGCCATAGCTGGCGATGTTACTCTTCCTAAATATCGGGGATTGTTGGGAACTGTTGGTACCATAGCAAGGGAAGAAGGGCTTCGTTCACTTTGGAAAGGTGTTGTACCGGGATTGCATCGCCAATGCCTGTTTGGAGGTCTAAGGATTGGAATGTATGAGCCGGTGGGTTTCAAATCTACTTCTTCTTTCATGCTCAGTCATGAAAACGTGCCACTTGAGTAACTTTGTAGTTAATACCCAGAAGCTTGTTTTCCTCAGGTCAAAAACTTGTACGTTGGAAAAGACCATGTAGGTGATGTTCCGTTGTCCAAGAAAATCCTTGCTGGTTTGACAACAGGTGAGCATTGCGGTAGAACGGTTTAGAAGAAACTCAGAATATATGTTCCCTTCTTATTATTTAATTGTGGGATGCTGTTGTTGCTGTTGTCGTCTAATTCTCAGGTGCGCTGGGTATCATGGTAGCGAATCCAACTGATCTTGTGAAAGTTAGACTTCAGGCTGAAGGAAAACTAGCTGCAGGTGTGCCAAAACGATATACTGGATCACTGAATGCGTATTCAACAATTGTGAGACAGGTAGTTATCCCGCCATGGAAGTTGAAATCATGCATAAGTTTGCTTAAACGCTGCTTTCATATCTATTTAATTTGGCTCTGATAGGAAGGAGTCCGAGCTCTTTGGACTGGTCTTGGACCTAACGTAGCAAGAAACGCAATCATCAATGCTGCTGAATTAGCGAGTTACGATCAAGTGAAACAGGTATGAAACGAATTATTCTCTGCTTCTCTTGTCTAACTAAAAAGGATCCTGATATTGTAATCAACATTCCTTTATTTCCTTTTTGTCGTTCAGACAATCTTGAAGATTCCGGGTTTCACTGATAACGTTGTCACACATATTCTATCTGGACTGGGAGCAGGATTCGTTGCTGTCTGCATCGGTTCCCCTGTTGACGTGGTACGATATCTACACATGACATAAAACCATGAGTTTGTTCACTACGTTTCCTGATTTTCTTGTTGTGTGGCCACAGGTGAAGTCAAGAATGATGGGAGATTCTGCTTACAAAAACACTATTGACTGCTTCGTCAAAACACTGAAGAACGACGTAAGCAACTCTGCTTCTGTGTCCTCTCTAGAAACCTTGCTCTTAATATACTTAACTCTTGAGTTTTTCCTCTACAGGGTCCTATGGCATTTTACAAAGGTTTCATCCCCAACTTTGGACGCCTTGGCTCATGGAACGTCATCATGTTTTTGACCCTTGAACAGGTAAACGACTAATAAAACTTTATTGCATCAACAGTCACGCAAAGCCTTGTTTTTCTTAATCTCGGTTCTTAATACTTTGATCCAGGCAAAGAAGTATGTCCGGGAACTAGAGTCGTCCAAGAAATACTGAGACGCAAAGTTTTAAGCAGAGAGAATAAGAGCTACATTGTTTTCTTCTTCGAAAGAGGCCAGAACTTCGTTGAATATTGTTGCGGAATAGAATCAGTTTTCCAACTAAAACTGTGAAATAAATTTCTGTGGGTTGCTCATATTTTGGCTGTACCATTCAAACATTTATCCCAAAAAACATACATTTTCGTCTTCTTTTCACAAAACCGAAAAAAGAGAGTTTCAGCTCAGTTTCTTATTTTCCGGATAAGCCCATATCTCGAATCTAAGGTAAAGCTCTTTAGCATTGTTGTAGATGAACACCAAAGATCCATCTATGTAATCCTCATATCTCTCGTAGAAAGCTGGAACTGTCATAACCATCAAAACGCCTGCGAAAAACAACCACAGTCGAATGAATCTCTAGCTTAAGCCAGTCCAGTTCTACGAGAGGAGAGAGGTTTACTTACAAGTGTGGCAAAATGTCTGAAAATCCACGAGGCTTCCGATGAATGAGATGATAAACAGAGAGACAGCTACTTTGATAAACATCTCTGAGTCTCTTCCCATTGCAATGTCATGCGAGACTTGAAGCAGTTTATTCACATGGGTGCGTAACAATGTTGAAGCTTCTTCCGCCATCGCTTCAGTTATATGAAACTCCGGCAATGGTGGTGATGGCCTGAAGCCAAGGAAAAAAATCGAATTATAGAAATGAAGAAGAATACAATGGACAGAAGAGACTTCACCTGTTGAGGATGGATGCAGATTTGGACCAGAGGAAGAGAATAGAGAGCAAGAGGAGAAGAACACTTGAAAGAAGAGTGAGGATTGTATAAGCAAATGTCTCAAACACCATCCATGACCCTATCGTTACTTTGACTATACAAACACTAACATTCTTCTTCCTCCACAGCATCACATCTGCAACTGCAGATTCATTGAAGAAAAAGGGTTACACAAGTGAGAGAGAGATCACTTAAAGCTTTTATATTTTTGGATTCACTTACCAACGCCACCTCCCAGAATCTCATGTAGAGTCCTCTCTCTATTGAACAACTTTTCCGAAGAGGAACCCATTTTAGAAAGAAAGATCAGCAAACAGGATTCCAACTTTGGATTCAGATTTTCTCAGATCCCAAAAGTTACCCAGATATTATATATATCTGAATGTCAGAAACAGATTCATACGGCTCAAATCAAAAGAACCGAATGAATCAGAAGAAGAAAAAGAAAAGTGATGAGACTAAAGTTGGGTCATCATCAAAGCCATCAACTTTGAATAGAATAAAGAGATTAATAATAATTCAAAGCTATGCTCTGTTAGGAAAAAAGAAAGTGTTTCGATGTTATCACCTTCCAGCCTAAAAGTGATATCCTTCTAGTCCAGCTTTTCAAAACTGTAAAATTTCGTATTATCAAAGTATTACATTCATATGTAGAAATAAATAGTCGTATTATCAAAGTATTTATCTATTTTAGTCAATTCAATTAATTGGTTAACTAAAATAATACTGACCATACAAAAATAATTATCTAAAAATATGAATTAAAAAAAGCCAGCAATTTTATTCTGAAATAGAGAAGAAGAAACCGACAAGAAGATGGCTTTGGGATTTACCAAAACAAAGAAGTAAAAAAACACCATTTCACAAATCGTTTATTCTCTGGTTTCTGTCGATGTAAGCTTTTATGTTCTGTATGTAAACTTTGTTGATAACAACAACAACAACAACAAAAATACCAAGTGAATGTTCCTCACCCTCATCAATAAAAGCTTGTTTCTCTATTCTCTCTGCTACTTTTGTTTCTCAGTTTCCCTTTGAGAAGTCCCAACAGCTCCGAGATTGGCACCAGCCGCAGAAGCATCAAGCAAACTCGCTGCAATCGCTGCCTTCAAGTCATCGTCTTCCATCTCTGAGAAAGCCCTCACTTCCTCCTGCGACAATGCCTGATATGGTCTTTGTTCTTCGACATTGTCATTACTTCTGTGGTTGATGACAGAAGGACCCTGCACCGAGCTCGTGTTCTTTAATATTCTCTCTGCGTCTTCTGGAGAAAGCCACTGTCCGAAACTATTGGAAGCTTCGGAAGACGAGGACATTGGACATTCCTGCGGGAAGTTCCCTTTCACTATGAAGATGCTCCATCCCGAGCCTTTGAGAGAGTCGAGAAACGCAGAAAGGTAGAATTTCGATAGGTGTTGCGGGGCAGCGAGGAGGCTGTCAAAGTTATACCATTCGCCGTTCACTTTCCTTATGCAAAACCAATGGTCATGCAAGTGGCAGATGAAGGCGTTTTCAAGCTCGGGGTCTATCTGCGCAGGCTCTGCATCGGGACAATTGAGCGGAAGCACTTGTAAATCCCACACTTCCAAAGCCTTTTGCAAGACCTGTCAATCAAATAGAAGCTTTCTCAGTGAAAAAGGATTATACAAGAAAAGATATACATCCAACTAATTTCACAAGATTTAGATGCTACGCAGATCACATAAAACCGCAATGATTGCTTCTGCTTTCACATGTTTAAAAATGGGATGTATTCAGGGGAATAAGTGGTTTGGTTTTTCTATACTCTTAAAATCTTTACTACACAAAACTTTTACAAGCACAACGGACTTGTGTCGCAGCAGACTGAGCAACTAGTTTTCAAGCTATCCAAGATACTTCTAACACGAGACAATCAAGGTCAAACCTGAAGCGAGTAAAAGATACAAACCCCACAAATAACAAAAATCTCCGAAATCATCTCTGAGAAATCCCTCTAAAGTTCCTCAATGTCTCAGCATAAAGAAGCTAGGCTTCGATAAGTGAGTTTAGCCCAGTAGAATTCACCATTATTAACCTCATTTCATAATTTTTGTAATCTTCTTGATTTGATCTGTAAGCACTTAGCGCTAAATCTTCAATTCGTGCATTAATCTTCAAGATCGGAGATATGCATTCAAAAGGTTTCCACTTCAGTCTAATCGAAATCGAAACCCTAATTTCGTCTAAACTTTAATAAGAAATGGGAGTCACAATTTCTAAAACTTGAGGCCAAGTCAAGGATTTTCATATTCATCTAAGAAAAAACAAAAACCACGCACCCAAGAAATCGCGTTTGTACCTGGATACTGAAATCGCCGCCGAGGGAAACATTGTGCGACTCCTCAGAGAAGAAATCGCCGGCGGAAAATCCTCCGGTGGCGGCGCCTTCGAGCATAACCTGACGCTCCTTCCCGTCGAGATCGGAGGCGACGGCAGCCAAATCAAATTCGGAGAAGAAAGGTCCCTGCAGCACCGTGTTGACGCAGTGTACGGCGCACAGATTTGCTTCCTGCACCTCGTGGTACAATATTCCGCCGTTGCTCGTTCTCTCCATCGCCGATAAAGATTTAGATCAAAACCCTAAATTCCTCTGATTCCGTGATAATATATATTTTGCAGCGATGAGAAAGTCTTTCCCTTCAAGAAATTAGGAGGCGAAGAAGAAGAAAGAGGAAGCAATGAGAGATCGGAAAGTTAAGGGGGGTATTGGATCCAGAAATTTAATTGAATTTGAAGGAATTAAGGTTTCTATTAAATTCTTGTGTTATTCAATGAAGTATTCCATCAATTCTTTTAAATGTATGTGTTATTGGATTAGGTATTTGTAGTCATTCTTTCAAATTACTTTAAATTCTACTGTTATTCAATCTAGTAGTTTTATAATTCTATTAAATATCTGTGTTATTCAATATTTGGTGGATTTGGTGGTAACATCATTTACAAAGAATTTAATAGAAAATTATTGTAAAAATGTAAGGAGTCAAATCCGTGCTTTTATGGTGTGATTTGGAGGGAATATATACTTATGTCGTATCATTATATACCCTTATATATCCTTGTGCTTTTTATGTTGTGATGATTTTGTTGCAAGATCTTTCAAATTATTGGTCACTATAAATTTTTAATCAACCATATGTCGTAAAATAGTCAACTATATATCCTAATCCCTATAAAATAGTATTTGCATTTCAAATGTTTAAAATTTATATTCAACCATATATCATAAAATCCCTACAAAATAGTATTTGAATTTCTTGTTATAATTTCTATAGTCAACCATATATCATAAAATCCCTACAAAATAGTATTATTTTAAATAGCATTGCATATCATCTCTCCTATATATATAACATTGCATATCTCAGTTCTCAAAGCAACAAACAAAAAAACAATATCACAAGGAGAAAAAGGTATCGTTTTTTGCATTCTTGAAATGAGTAGTTTTGGTATTCCATATCATTTGTTTTGTATTTTTCTTAAACAAGTCTTACGTTTGTTAATTATTGTTTTTCATATGTTATATCATATACATATATTATATATATTGAATTATTTGCGCACATGTATGTAATAAATGTATTCATGAATATTTTTTTCAAATTAGAATGGAAACCGGAGAAACTTCGCAACCAAAAAAAGCAAAAGGTGGATATTTTCTGTGGACATCCCAGGAGAGTCAATTGTTGAAATGTTTACTGGTTGATGGTATCAAACGGGGATGGCGTGACTCAAATGGTTCCATAAGCAAATCAACGATTGAGACGAGGATACTGCCGGTTCTAAATAAAAAACTCGGGTGCAGTAAGACTTACAAGAATTATGTGAATCGAATGAAATCTTTGAAAAAGGAATATCAAAGCTATGCAGAACTTCTCCGATGTAGCTCTGGTTTTGGTTGGGATCCCATCACAAAACAATTCACAGCTTCAGATGAAGTGTGGGAAGAATATTTTAAGGTAATTTTTAATCTCTTTAAAATTTCCATTAATTTTCACAAATATTTTCTTTTACTAATGAAATATAACATTTTGCCAGGGACATCCAAATCATGAATACATGCGGGATAACACTTTCGACGACTTTGAGGATTTACAAATCATTTTTGAAAGTGCTATAGCAAGAGGAAACAATGTGTTTGGACTAGGTGGTGATACAAATGCTCCAACTTTTGAAGTTGAAAATGAGGTTCAAGAAAGAGAAGATGTGAATCATATGGAGAATGTCTGCGAGGCTAACGAAACAGCATATGAAACTCCTAAAGAAAAGCTACCTTCTAGGAAGAGAGCTAAAGCCAATGGTAATGGAGATCCAGCAGAGTCGCCTAATCATGGTGATCGTTCTCAAAAGGTACTAACTGAAATGATTGGAGTTAGCACTAAACTCATAAATCTTATTCAACAAAGAGAACAAAGGCATCAAAGAGAAGTTGAGTTAGGAGAAACTGAGAAAAAGAAGAATAATGTTTGGGATGCTATTAAAGAGATTCCTGACTTGGAAGAGCATATCCGCTATGATGCAGTAACCAAGATTCACACGTTGAAGATGAAAGACGTATTTGTTAGCATGTCGGTTGAAGAACGCTTGGGTTGGATTTGCCATAACACCTAGGATTAGGCTTTTAGCTAAGCATCTAATAAAATTGAAGATGAATTTGAATAATTGTTTCAGTTTACTATTTTTGTATGTTCTGCTTTTTCGGCAAATAATGTCTTATGTCATTTGAATTTCAAGTTAATAAAAGTTTCATTTCGGAATTTCAAGTTAATAAAAGTTTCATTTTTGAATAAACCATTCTACATCAGACTTTGGCTTGGCTAAGAAATATATAGACAGCTCAACCCACAGACATATCCCATACAGGGAGAATAAAATATTATTGGGACTCACCTAGGGATCGAGCAAAGTCGGATGGATGATATAGAATCACTTGGTTATGTCCTCATCTTCTTGGACTGATTCATACACGAAGCTAAGGTTGGAGAATAACGTTGTCTATGATTCTTATAAAGAAAGGCTTTTTACAGTTAGAGGTTTGATATAAGAGGGAGATACCAACGTGCTTAACTATGGTTCTTTGAAATGCTCATTTGTCTCCTCCATTGTATAGAGGAACACCTTGAAGATCCTTAGTTCTAATTGTGGTTTCATGCTTAATCGAAATAAACGAAAACTAATAAAATCAATGACATTTTTTTAAATATAAAAACTGTTTGATAATTTTGGTCAACAACTATCATACGATCCCTTAAAAATAGTATTGTTTGTAGTCAATCAATATCATAGAATCCCTAAAAGATAGTATATAATTAGATTAAAATATTTGAAATTTGAAAACTTGTTACGTAAAATTGTAAAATTGATCTTATATATAGCCTTGCATAGTGTGTATCTTTTCAGAGCAAAAGAAAATCATTTAAACAAAAGTAGAAGAAAACCACAACATCCATACTTCGTAAATCAATTATTCATCATATAGTTCTTTTCATTCGTTGTTCATTTATTGTTATGTATTATATTGGATTCTAATTGCTAAGTTTTTTAACAGGTTATCTTATGATGGATCAAAATTTTTATGAAGAAGAAGACACGAGAAAAGATAATGAACGAACAGAAAATGATGATTTTGACGCAAACATATCTCTAATGGTGGTGATGGTGGCTATATTAGCTCAATTTCAAAACTCACGACTCATGGGTGATAGTTTTATTGAAAGGCCGATTCGTCGACCAATCACAAGGCTCGGAGGAGAATACATACAAAAGGTATTAAAAGAAGATCCTCAACATTTTCGGGTGTTGTACCGTATGTTTCCAGATGTGTTTTTGAAGTTATCTAAAATACTCAGAGAGAAAGTTGGTTTACAAGACACAAGATTCATATCTGTCGAAGAGATGCTTGCTATTTTTATGCTTACGGTTTGGCAAAATTCGAGATATTGCTATGTTAAGGACACTTTTAAAAGATCCAAGTTTGCAGTAAGCACTAGCTTTAATTGTATTTTAAGAGCTATACTTGTAATAGCTCCAAGTCAAATGGTGAAACCAAATGGTTTAGTGCCAATGAAAATCAGAGAAAGTACACGATTTTATCCATATTTTAAGGTACATTATTTCATCTCTAGTTTTATTTAAATTTTATTATTTTTTCAAAATCTAATTAATCATTTTTTTTTCTTTCAGAATTGTGTTGGGGCTCTAGATGGTACACATATACCAGCAAGAGTTTTTGGACGTGAGGTGGCAAGCTACCGTAATCGAAAAGGAGTAATATCACAAAATGTTTTAGCTGTATGTAACTTTGACTTGGAGTTCATATATGTTCTTAGTGGTTGGGAAGGTTCGGCACACGATTCAAGAGTACTAAGTGATGCTTTAACTAGAAGGACAAACAATTTCCACGTACCAGAAGGTAAAAAAATTACAAATTAATTTATATATCATATCTCTAATTATTATTAATATCTTATCATCTAAACATTCAGGGAAATTTTATCTAGTTGATTGTGGATATGCAAATCGACTTAATTTTTTGGCTCCATTTCGTGGTGTTCGTTATCATCTACAAGAATGGGTTGGCGAAGGACGTGATCCTAACACTGCAGCTGAGTTATTCAATCTTCGCCATGCTAGTTTGAGAAATGTAATCGAAAGGATATTTGGAATTTTTAAATCTCGATTTGCGATTTTTAAATCCGCACCTCCTTTTTTTTACGAGAAACAAGCTGGATTAGTATTAGCATGTGCAGCGTTGCATAACTTTCTTCGTAAAGAATGTCGCTCAGATGTAGGTGAATTTTCCGTTGAAGTCAACACTCAACAAAATACAGAGAATACCAATCAAGCTAATAGAGAGGAGCTTCTCGAGACACAAGAGCAAGACAGAGAAAACGCAAATATCTTGAGAAAAACTATAGCTGAAGATATGTGGAGAAATGCTACTGGTTTAGAAAATCCTTAAAATATTGTTATGCATTAAATAAAATTGCTATAACTCATTTGTAGCTGTTGTTGTTTTTTTTTTTTCAATTTTGTTTCAATTTATGGAAATTTTAATAATATTTTATTTTTCTAATAAAATAATTATATCTTACACAAAAAATAACCAATCAAAGTTTATAGAATTTAGAAGAATTTGTACCTTTCAAAATTCTTTTGCATTCTTTTCAAATCTAGAAACAAATTCTTTTGCATTCTTTTGAAATCTAAAAATAAAAGTTAATAAAACTTCCATCAAATCTTTTAAAACACGTCAGATTCTATTGATATATCTTCAATTGAATTCTTTCAGATTCAATTAAATTTCTGGATCCAATACCCCCCCCTTAGACAAAATATTTAGCCTTTATATAAATACATAAGTTATAAGTTATTCCACATCATTAGACACGTGTCATGAATTAACTAACATTTATTTTTTAGTGATTTAGACTATGTGTATCACATCGGGAAAATGCAATTTTAATCAACTTTCAAATTTCGGTAGATCAAAGCATCAACTATCGTGGGAACGTTTTAAATCATAAAATTATTTTGACTTCGTTTTTAAATCACCAACTTTATTTGATTCGGTCAAATTAGACCTAACGTTAACTTCATTAACGGACTGATTTAACTCTGTCAAATCTTGTTTTAGATTTAAAATTCAGTTAAAATAAAACGGTGTCGTTTAATTTGGGGATTTTTTGAGATGATGACGACTACTTCAAAAAAAGAAAGACAACAACTACTTCAAAAAAAAGGAAGATGACGACTTCGATTTTGTAATTAGGGCTGAGACTAGTTTGATTTGGAGATTTTTTGTTTTCTCTTGATTCATAAAACGACACCGTTTTATTTTAACTGAATTTTAAAACAAGATTTGACATAGTTAAATCAGTCCGTTAATGAAGTTAACGTTGGACCTAATTTGGCTGAGTCAAATAAAGTTGGTGATTTAAAAACGAAGTCAAAATAACTTTGTGATTTAAAACGTTCTCACGATAGTTGGTGCTTTGATTGGCCGAAATTTAAAAATTGAGGATTAAAATAGTATTTTTCCCGTATCACATCCATTTTAATACACGAATTTTCAAAAGTTGAAGGTTTAACATCGGATCCATCCGCCGCCCCGTTAATCAGTCGAACTGATGTTTGAAAACGTCGTTTAGAATTTAAAAAAAAACGTGAATTTATCACATGTGAAAAGACTAAGATCCCCTTTCGTTTTTTTTTCCAAAAAGTGTGCAAAGCAAAGCGAAGGGGATAACTGGTTAAGATTTTACAAGAATCAAAACTTAGATTATCTTTCAACTATTCAACTTCATCGTCCTAAGTTGCAAACTTTATCTTAATCAAATAAATAAAACATTTTTCTTATTAAGGGAACACACACGAAATACAATCAGCAAAACCCAACCCAAATCATCAACGACTAGACGAAATATATATAGATTTACAAATTACTAGCAAATACTACTTTGAAGTTTGAAACCAAATCTAAACCAACACAAATAACCAGTTTCTTTAATGTGCTCGACCTATAGCTTTCTTGTATTTGTAGCGTTTGGAAATCCAGAGGTACACTAAGAAGTTGAGGAAACTGAGAGATGCCAGCAAATAGAAAAAGTAATCGAGATGGCCTTTGTTCAAGTTATTCGGTATCCAACCCGGTTTCCCGTTCTTCTTCGTCATTCTCATCACGACCGTCACAAGAACCGTGCTTAAGTAGTTCCCCAGCGCAACCGTGGTTAACGACAAAGCCGAGCAGAGACTTCTCATGGCATCAGGAGCCTGATCATAGAAAAACTCAAGCTGACCTATAAAGGTGAAAACTTCCGCACACCCAACAAGTAAATACTGCGGGATCTGCCAGAAAATCGACATCGGGATCTTTTTCTGGTCATATGCATTGTGAGTTTTGACGTAATCAAGCCTAACGACCTCTAGGACTCCTGCGGTGATCATGGCAAAGATCGAGATCACGAGACCAATACCCATACGTTGAAGCTGAGTGAAGCCTCGTTCATGGCGAGTGAACTTTCTTGCAAACGGGACAATGAACTGGTCGTAGACAGGAGTCCAGAAGAGAACGCTGACAGTGTCGAAGAGCGAGAGTGAAGCCGATGGGATTTCAAAGTTTTTTCCCATGTGTTGGTCCATTGTGTTTCCTTGTAAGACGAACATCGTGTTCATTTGGCTGTACACTGTGGCGAAGACTATTCCCGAGGCCCAAACTGGAAGAATTGTGATTATGGACTTGAGTTCTTCGACTTGTGTCACAGAGCAGAGTCTCCACGGATTCACTTCCCCGTCTTTGATGCTATCGGATTGACTCTCAACAGCTGCCTTATCGAAAAACCTGAGATGTTCAAAACTTTGATTAGAAACCTAATGAGAGAATGAATCATAAGCAAATAAGGGAAATATAGTAACATAAAAACCCCCAAAGATTTCAACTTTCTTGTGAAAACAAAATGAAGGCCAAATACTTCAATTGGGATAAAGATGAAAAGTTTTGTATCTTACTTTAAGTTGTCTGTGTGCTCGAGCTTCCGGCTACCAGTGATATTACTCTCATCATCAGCGGTTTCGAAGAGCAGAGACTTGTCCTCTGGAACCTTAACACTCATCTTCCTGAAAGCCGCAACTATAACCTGAAATATCCGTGTCAGCGGACTCCCTCCAGGTCTCTGAAGCCGGTAAAAACGGCTTCCCAAAAAGAAAAACATAACGGCAATGACCATAGCCACAGTCGGAACACCGAAACCCCATCCCCAACCTACGTTCATTTGTATCCAGACTAGAACAGTGGCAGCAACAAGAGCTCCAACATTAATGGAGAAGTAAAACCAGTTGAAGAAAGAGCTTTTCTTCAGCTTCTCAGCCTCATCATTCTCATCAAACTGATCCGCTCCAAAGGAAGAAACACACGGCTTTATACCGCCTGTTCCAAGCGCGATCATATAAAGCGCAACAAAGAAAACAGCTGTCTGACCCGAATTCGGATGACAAGTATCGCCATTGCAGTTACCAGGTTTAAGTCCAGGAACTGAAGCTGATAATGTCAAAAGAGTCATACCCTGCAAGAGAGGAAAAAAAAACTTACTACTTGCACCAAAAATAGACATTTTAATCAACCGATTAATGATAACCATTAGCAGAGCAAGTAAAAAACTCACGGAGACATAGATGAAAACAAAGACTGCGATGGTCCAATAACGTCCAAGATAAGCATCAGCTAGAAAGGCTCCAATCAAAGGAGTTATATAACATGTTCCAGACCAATTCGTGACGTTATTTGCAGCAGTAGCGTTGCCTTGATTTAGACGACTCTCAAGATAATTCACGAGGTTAGTGCCCATTCCATAGTAGGCCAATCTCTCACAGCACTCATTTCCTAGACAAGATTTTAACAGACACAAACACTGATCAACCTTCTATAAAGCAAAAGATATCGAGGCAAAAGCAAAAGATTAGATCGTTACCCAGAATGAAGCGGCAAGCTTTCCAGTTTCCTGTTTTCTCCTTGTTGGCAGGACTTTTGTTAATATCGACAGTTCCATCTTCCGTATACACATCCTTATCTTCTTCCATAATCCTTATTACAAAGAAAAAAAGTTTCCAACTTTTAAATCTCAATACTTTGGGTATGAGCAAACCCTTATGAGTCGACGGAAACGATTACTAAAATTGGTTGATACATGTATTACAATTTTAAATAATGAATAAACAATTAGACCGGAATATGCAGATGAAGAAAGCGCAAAATCCATACTCTGAAGTTCAAGTTTCTGGGTTAAAAGTGAAATACCCAAAGGATAAGGATGAGATATAATAAGAAACTTTATTAATCTATATGAAACAGAAGTAATGAACGGGAAAAACTTGAAAACCAAAATTAAAAACTGTAAAAAAGAACAACCTTTGTCGGTCCGAGACAGAAGTCGACGGTACAGGTGGCGGAATCAGCGGCGGAGATGGCAGACGAGTAGATATTTTCCGGGAAGAGTAAGCGAAAAGAGAATCTCCGTGGAATCTCCTAGTTGTGGGAGTATTAATGAGAGTATGAGATTGAAAAGTTGCAAAGCTTCTGTTTCCACTTTCAAGTCTTTATTTATATCCAAGAAAGGAGGGTTCTTCACTTTTCTTCCGAAGTTTGCAATTTCACCCTCTAAGTTTTGCAGTTTTCAGTTATAACCGCAAAACTTTTATGATCTCCATTTCGATACATCTTTCATATTTGGATAATATTTTGTTTTGATATATATCGAAGGATGTGGCAAAAAATAAAATAAAAGGTTATCCTCCACCAAAACTTTAGTGGACTTAATAACTGACTTCTCATATGAAAAACAAAGAAAGAATCAAAGTGTGAACAAAAGTAAAGTCATAGTAACAAAAGAAAATTTGAAAATTGTGTTTTCATACTTCGTAGGGGATATAAATTGTATTATTATATTTTTAAGATATTAGCGAATAAAATCTTGTGTTTTTATACGAAATAGCTGGATCCCTGTTAGCTACGAGGATTTGGCGGTATCCTAACTTAGCTGTTGCATTAACTCTTTAATTTCCAAATGATTTCATTGTTATTTTATTTAAGTCTAATATACACCCAAACTAGAAAAAGTAACTATAGGATAAAAAATACTTGGTCCACACCAAAAAAGTTATTAAATAAAAATCACTTTATTGCCATAGATTATATCCTCTAGGTCTGGGTTAACTTTTAATATTTTTACCCGTATCAATTACCATTCGATTATGTGATCTTTTGGAATACACCATTATATTTTTTCAGTTAAACTATCGACCTCTAGTGTAATTAAGATTTATTAATGTGCGAGATAAGATATTAGATTAATAAGATAATTATATGTTCGAAGAAATCAGAAATACATACATATGACAAATGATGAATCTTGGATAACTGAAATATAATTATATTATTTGAACAATAAGCTTTGCATATGCGTGTTTATGTATATTAATATAGATGTATGTTTTTAAAGTATTCGAATCGTCCCGAAGATTGTGTGATAAAGTAATTGTTTAAAGATTGGACTATCTTGTAAGCCAAAAACACATAGTCGCTGACTTACGAGAGACTGAGATCCAATTGCATTGTTTAATACAGTATATACTAGGGATTTTTTCAAAGACTTTAATTTTTTTAGTTTTAGGTTATAATTTGTATTTTGAAAATGTTTTCATATTTTTAAACTGCATATCATTATACAAATTCTTACTTTATAACCCGCATGTTATTAATATTTTGATTCTGAGATTTGTTTCGAGACCCGGGGGACGTCCTCTTTTCCTTGGTTGTGTATTGTCGATTGATGGATATGTATTTAACAAAATTAAGTGAAAGTTGTTTTTGCTCATGTGACACTTCTAAAAAGCTACAAATTCAATCCTTTTTATACTATCAGTTGATACATTCTAAATCAAGAATTTATGAATGGTCTAGTGGCATAATTCTTTGTTTTTTTTTTGTCTAGTGGCATAATTCTTTGTTTTTTTTTTGTCTAGTGGCATAATTCACATCTCGATTTCGATAGATATTCACATTCACGTCTGTTTCCTAACAAAAATTTAGCGTCTATCGGCCTATGCGTTGCATTCGCCAAAGAGTGAAAATCTAACCACAAATATTATTCCCAAGAATCGCAAACTAAAGAAATATCGATCGATCGCCCAAAAATGGAAAAAAAAAAATATTTTAGGTAAAGAATAAAATCTTTAACGTTGGTATGAAAGCGAATTTCTTTAACATAGTTAAAAAAAATCTTTTAGGACGCAAAATTCTTTAACGTCCTACAACCTACAACTCATCGAGATATCTATGGCACAAAATTAGGTTGCCTCAGCTTACAACCTACAACTCACCGAGACATCTATGGCATAAGTCCTCTTGCCTAATCTCGCGCTCACCAACTTCCATGATCCGAGGAACATCATGTTTATTCCTCCCCAAGAGTACCTCTATAACTCGATCGTAGATCCGCCTATGCAAGCGTTCCACAAAAGAGCACAACGGAGAACCGCTACCGAGGAATCTCTCTTGATCTCGACGAGGAAGTGCCAAACGAGTCGTCACCCGAGACCGTGTACGGTAGTGAGCGCTACCACTTTGACCCTTATGATGGGGCTATCACTAACGCGGCTACAAGACACGCTCACCACCAAACTCGTCTCCTCCAACGCATGTGCAAATGGCAAAACACCAACATGAAGAATATGGTCAAGACGATCAAGTCCTTGAAGAAGACGGTTAAATCCATGGGTCGAACCATCAGTGAGCTCAAAGACGGAGGTTGCAGAGCGAGTTCCTCAAGAACCGGTGAAGGAGATGTCGTCATGGGCACCACTCTTGCACCTCAAGAAGGAGGTAGGAAATTGATCTTAAGCACTAGTCGACCCACGGCCCAAGCGGAAAGAGCAACAAAGAGGAGAGCGATGTGGTCCCCGTCTCCTGTCTCAAGTAATCCATCTTACTCAATGGGGTCTTCATCCCCATCTCAAAGTTTCTAGGTAAGAATCCAAAACTTTTGTATATATTTTTCTTTTGAGTCTTGCATTGTCTAGTTTTCTCTTGTTTTTGGTCCTTTCCTTAGGCTTATTTCACACCGAGATGGTGTGATTTAAGTTTGGGGGAGGGACCGGTATCTAATGGCATTTATTTTGATCTTATTTTCAATTTCGTTTTTCGAGTCTCATGCATCTCATGCATTCATATGAGGCATAGAAAATACCAAAAAAATTGAAAATTTTGAAAACACAAAAAGAAGTCATTTAGTGTGCATATAAGATCGAGTTTAGTAGCATATAGTTGTATTGCACGTGCATAGGAAGCAATAATGATTTTTCCTCATTAGAGTAGCATCTAAAGAAATTGATTCGTTCGTAGTTGTTTGATGCATCTAGGCGAGTTTGAAAGTAAAGACGAACCATTCTTAGATCTCATGCTTCATCATACTTGCCTTGGTTGAAACAAGCTTGAATTGCATCCAACTCCATCTAAGTGATAACCCTAATCTTGACTTGTAAATATTGTGTTTGTACATTTTTAAATGAATTCGTGGATCACATATACATATTTGGATAATCTTCTCCCTTTCTACCACTCTTGTTTATCCAAGTAGCCATATCCCATCATTGGAATGGTTTCCCCTACCGTAACCTCAACCTCCTTTCTAGCCATTGTTATTAGTGTGTGAATTGTGAGGCCTTTCTTTCGAACAAACTTGGCAAAACGTGTTAGGTTTAGGGCGACAAGAGGGAATTCTCATGTAGATTTAGCTCCAACATCTCGGAGTTAATCTAGGAATAGGCTAGTTAGGATGTTGATTCTTGGTTCAAGTTTGGGAGAACGGTTTTAGACTTGGTGAACGGTTGAGAATGGATTGTGGGATGGAAAATAAGAGAATGAGAAAGAAAAAAAGGGGATCGGATTTGTGTAGATTTGTTGGTGTAAAAATCATAAGACTAGCTCTAAAGAATAAGATAGCCTCAAAAGATAGAAAGAAAAAGAAGAAAGCTAAAAGGTCAAAGCATCAAGGAATGAGAAGAGGCGTGAACCAAAAAAAATAAAAGAAGAGCTAGATCACAACAAAATGAGCACCAAACCATGAAAGAACAAGGAAGTAGAAGTGATCCCCGAATGAGAAGAAGGTGGAATGGAAATACAAGAAGCATGTGGGTTTGAGAAGGCAAAATGCCTTAGGATAAAAAGGGTAGCTTAGGATGTGGGCACAATGGTTTAGAAGGCTTTAGGTTAGAGACACTCTAGGCACTTGAGTATATGAGAATTCTCCCTTGTATGCATAGGTTGCCTTTTACCTTTAGCATTTTGCTAAGGTTTGTTCATTCCATGAACTTAATTACCCATGCATGATAATGAGATCACATTCATCTCATAACTATACCCTTAGCCAAACAGATTCGATTTAACCTTGCATAAACATGATTCATGGTTGCACCATTAATGCACGGTGAGTTGTAGGTTTTAGGACGCAAAATTCTTTAATGAGCTTAATGAGAGTATAGCTGAGGCAAGCAAACAATTGGCTTGGAGGAGGCTGAGCTTAGCATGATCAGTTGGTAAAGTGAAGACTCTGGGTGAAAAAGAAGATTTGCAGTTGAAGACTGAAGATATAAAGAGTTCCGATTTCTGTTTCTTAACACTTAATTACAGACCAAACATTACGAACCAAGTTCAAGTGAACGCAAAGAGAGAACACCTTTTTCTAGATAATGGTATGGCTTAAGGCTGTCCAGAACATGATATTGCTAGGCAATCAAGTTGAGCAGCATCCATTCTTCTGGGCAACATGCTGTCCTCTTATCTGCACCGTCGGCGGTCTTGCATTGTTCCCAGCTGGTTGGCTTGCCATTCTGCATCCAAAACCACATATCAATTTCTTTCCATTGTATCATAAACACTCTGTAAATTGGTTGGCTACATGAAAACTCAGAGCTTCTAATTGTATTTTCAATTTTGTGTCAACATCACTCTGCTCGAAAAGTTTCAATTTTTTCGCTTTTCTATATATCATTTCGCAACATAGTTACTTACTACTCTAAAAGCACGCAGTGATCACTTGCTGGAGTTCAAATTTCGTCTTCAGAACAAAAACAAAGTTCCACACAGTATTTTTTTTTTATATAATTTAAAAATGAGATGATTGATGGCTTCGCACAATTTCCATCAGGTCTGATGATTCTTAAGAGAGCATTAGTTGCCAATTATAAAACACGCAAAATTCTTTACGCCAAATAAACTCTTCCAATTCAAAATGATCATTTTAGGTAAAGAATAAAATCGATTCATCTGAACATTTCACATCCGAAATATTGAGTTTAAGAAGCAGATCAAGAAACTTATATAATCCGTAACTTACTAACAAACTCGGTTATAACTCTAAACAAGCTTACTCTTTTCTAACCAGCTGATTCGAACCATAGCTACTCCTAAGCCGGACGCACCAACAGACCAACTAGATGATCAATCTTAAACCAAGACCAATCGAGATCATAAATAAAACTATCTAATATAGAGTCCTAGATGAACTAATAAAGTCTTTAACGTTGGTATGAAAGGTTGTTGCGAGGTCCAATTATAATAGAATAGTATAATCAATGCAAAATAATCACTTAATGTCCTTTGATAGATCCATATATCAATGACGTGCAATTTAGTTAGAATTTTGGATCACTCCTACATATTTTTTTGATTATTTCACGGGATTCACTGTAACTGACCTTTTGATTTCAGTCTACTCAATGAGAGAACAAAAATAAAACAGCTTCCTTTGTGCAATCAATCACAAAGGGGAAAAAAACACTATTACTTTCTCAAATGGTTTAAAATATAATTTATTTAAAACCCTTATTGAATTACCAAAATACTGATGATGATCTTTTCGTTAATACAAACTTTAACAATTTTTATCGCAAGAGATAGCGCACATGCATTATTCTCTAGCATGCCTCATCTTCACTTGTATTTTGTTTCTTACTTTGTCTAGTTTCTTCATCGGATGGTTGTCGCCTTTCTTGTTTTCTTCCAACCTCCGTTTGTAGCATGAGATCTTTGTTACTATCTTCAGACACTTGATCAGATTCACATCTTATTTCCTGCTACAAAAAAACAATTCACCAAAGGCTAATAAGTAACAAAAACTGTTATTTTAATGTGCAAATTTAATTATGCTTATTAAAATGTTGGATGGATGCGTGAGATGTTGTAATCCTGGATAAAGTCTTGAGGTCACATGATCGAGTGATGATTGGGACGGGACCCTTTAAAATGCTTTGGTCCCGGGCCTGAGGAGATGTACGGGCCTCGGCCCAGAACCTCCTGGTAATTCAAAAATAAAATAAAAAAATAAATATTGTAATCATACCGGAAATTTCCCAACAATCATATGAGCCTTGTAGTAAACATCTTTAACGTGGTTTTCATCACCCCAAGCCTCCTCAAACTTGGTTATTAGATCTTCATTTACAAGCTCCACTCCTTGTTCCTTAGCCTTCATCGCGGGCTGCCATGATCCCAAGAACCCTACAAACCCTTTAAGCGAAAGTTTATGCGGAATGTCTAGAGTAATAGGCTTTCCTTCGGACCCCATCCCTATGCTCTCAAATGGAAATGGCAACGTTTTATAACTATCGAATGCCAAATTCATAATAGGAGTTCTAAAAGGAAGAGTAGAGTCGACAAGGCGTTTCATTATGCGATCGATCTCGGGCGAGATAATGATATCGTTGTAGACCCAGACGGCGATTAGGCCTCCTTCCTTGCGAAGTACACGTTTTGCAACATTGTAAAATGTGGTTAGGTCAAAAAAATGGACTGCTTGTGCAGCAACTATGAGATCCATAGAATTTTCTCCCCCGATTAGAGCCACCATTTCGTCTTCCGACATATTTTTTGGAGTGGGATGGTAGCTGATTCTTGAGTGTTTGATTGCTCGTTTAAGTTGTGCTTCGTTTATATCGGTAGCCACCACATTCTCGTAATGCTCAACAAGCTATAAAATATAGAGAGTTCGATCTTAATTAGTATTGTCAAGATTAGTTTTGCTATGTAATTCGGTACAAATAGGCTAGTTCTCCTACTATATTCTATATCTATGTATGACATTATATATATATCAACGAAACTGTTCTTTTTGTCACTAGGTTGACTAAACAATATATATATTTTTTTTGAACCTTTGACTAAACAATATTCATCGACCATAACTGAGACCACGAGGATAAAACATCTATTTCTTTCTCTTCTTCAGTTTTGCCTCATGCATTTTCTTCCAAAATCTGTCTAAGCTCATTTGCTATGTTTTGACATAAGTTCTAATTCATGAATTTAGTTTGTGAATTATGATATCATCATTTTTCAACTAATACAATTTTCCGGGTCAAATAAATAAACAATATATAGAGATATTATGCATATAATAAAATAACAAGACTAAGAGGCTGAATATCAGCAATCAAAAATTTTTTTTATAGGATAACTAGGAGATTCTGGGTCGAATTCCGTATATCCCTTTAGACCTGAACCAACCTTTAATATATTACCCATCCCAAGTGTCACTTGATCATGTGATATCTTGGATTATCCTAAAGTACATTTCCAATCGAACTCTGGTAACAACAATCAATTTGACGCCACAAAATTTGACTTATCTTAGAAATAATAGGCATGATTCATTAAAAATAGTTAAAAATATCCCTCCTGAGTAAGTTAGCTATCTTGTTGCTGGATCTATTAGCATAATCTCCGTATATTCACAGATCATACGTAAAGGAAGGTTTCAGATATATTTTTTTCCAAATCTAAAGAAGATGATGAATAAGAAAGTTTACCCCAATAGCAGCCTGACCGTTACCAGTTCCGACATCCCAAGCAAATTTGTGACCATGTGTCCGTGCGGCAATCTTTTTATACCAATCGATCGGATATCTGGGCCTTGCGTCGAGATAAGCTTCAGCCTCTTTCTCTGATAAGGCAGCCATTTTTCTTCCTCTCTCTCTCTCTCGTTTTCTTTCCCTTACTTTTGAATACTCAAGACAACTCTCTTGTTTATTCTATGATAAATGTTGAACGAAGTCAAACTTGGCGTGAGGTAAAGTTTATTGTAGTCCTCTACGTGGTCGTCTTTTTTAAGTTTTTTTTATTTTATTTTATTTTGAATACAAAACAGTGTTGAAAATTCAAAATGCGTTGCATGTTCCACGAAATGGTAGAGAAAAGGATTTCTGTAAACATACTTACCTTAATTTTTGTTGTTCATTTTTTTTTTTTTTTGGAATTGCATGTACAATTAGAGATATTTAAGAGTAATTTATACAGGCAGTCCATAAAACTCCAGCCAAGTTTAAGTATGAACTAGGACTGAGCAAAATATCCGAAACCGGAAAACCGAACCGAGTTAAAAGTTACCAAACCGAATCAAATAGTTATAAATATTTGAATGATTCTTCGTATAAAATATTTCGGGTACTTGAACCGAATTAGAACCGAACCAAAATTCAAACGGGTACCTGAAATATACGAAATACAATTATATATCTAAAAATATTATGTATCTTTAATTTTGAAATAACCAAAATACTCAAAATTATAATTATAAACTGAATATATTAGTTATGTTTAAACCAAAATACTCAAAATATTTGAATTTATTTAGTTACAATTGTCAAAATTAAATAATTTTTGCAAAATTTAACTAAAATTTATTTAACTTAAACAATTTGTTTTTTTAGTTTTTTCGAGAATTAAAATAAATTTTAGGTATCTAAAACGAGATGGAACCGAACCAATCCGAAAAAGGAACAATACTCGAATGCCCATGCATAAATGAACTATAATCAAAGAATTGTGCGAAAATACGACCGAAATTCAAAATCTGGTTTGACACGAAGCAATTTCGTGGAGAAAGATACTTGTGACCGGGTTGACCCGGATGATCCTATTCCCAAAAAAAAAAAAAAAACCTAAATTCCCTATTGCCGTCGCTCTCGTCACACTCCACCATCGACAATCCCCACAGAAATCTCAGGTTTTGTTATAAGAAATTGCTCTAATGGAGTTTCCCTTACCGGACGACAATATCGGCGGAGATGATTCCGCTTCGAATGCCACCAAGGCTTCAGGTCTCACATCATTAATGGATTCCTCAACGTTGATGCTTTATTGGTAGACTGGAATTGAACGATTCTCATTTTCTATCCGTATCTTTCAGGTAGTAAAAGAAGCTTCGGTGACCTTGAAGACGACGAAGATGCTATCTTCGGATCGAAAAAGGTAACCCCATGGGCTCGAGTGTACTACCTCGTGATTTTCTCTCTCTGTCATATCCTTCACTATAGTATGATTTAGTGAGAAATTTGTTGTTTATCATCGTTCAGGGTGGTACGAAAGTGGATGAAGCAGCCCCTGCGATGATTTTGTCACTCAGAGAGAGGTTTTCATCCAAACCCTCTTTTTTTTTTTTTTGATGTTTCTGGGGTGTGAAGCTTACGGATTCAATGCCATTTGTCCTCAAATCTTGTCAAAAGAAAACAGAAGAGTGTTTGCTTTGATGTTATAACTCTCTCTCTCTCTCTCTCTCTCTCTGGCAGTCTTGAGAATTGTCAAGGTGATCTTGCTTCATGTCAGGTATTGTTACTATTCTCCAATCTTATTTATTTACATACTATTGCTATTCAAGATTGCTTCTTTTTTGTTATCTAACTATTCTCGTATGGTCAGAATGAGCTTGAATCAGCGAAAACTGAGATTCAAAAGTGGAAATCGGCTTTTGAGAAGGAGTCCTTTGTACCGACTAGAAAATCTCCTGGTTAGCCTCTCCATGCAATGTTGGTTTGCACATTAGTATATGTGAGTGATGCTGCCACTTGACAATCCCAAAATGATTCTGTTTCTTTACAGAACCTAGCTTTGTGATTGACTACATCCAAAGTCTAAGATCTTCTGAGAGCTCTTTGAATGAACAGGTTTGCATTTGAGTAACAAGTTGGGTATTTTATCAATATAAAGTCCTGATTTTCCAAACAGCTTTTGATGGTTATTTTATCTTTTCAGTTGGAAATTGCACAAATGAAGGTAAATTCTCATTGCCTGTCACATTTTGCCTTGACCATTACATGGAAAAAATGTCCTAAACATAGTTTTGGATTTGTATTTCTAGTTAGCCATCCGTGATCTGAAATCTCAACTCGAGCCAGAGTCAATGAAGGTATACAATTCTCTCATAAATGTTAGTATCATTCTGGTGTAATAAGTTACACAAACAAGCTAGTTGTTGAAGCAATTTGGACTTTTCTAGGCGTAGTCCTCCACTTTTTTATGCCATAGTGTTCCTTTGAGGGAAACTTTCTCCTTGTGCAGCGGGGTACAACAGATGGGGATCCAGAAGCCGACAGCGAGCAGCAAGGATCCACAGCCGCTGGTCCCTCACGCAATGTGGCAAAGCTCGAGGTAATCAACAGTGATTCGATCTTATTTTAACTTAAGTTTTCATTATAATTACATACACGTTGATATATGTTCATTACTTTCTGATTTTTAAGGAAGTCGAAGTTGATAAAGGCCGCGGTCTCGGGTACGACATTATTGCGGACCACGGTGGCAACTCTTATTCTATCCGGGCATTGTTGGATGATTTGCGAGCAGCAAATGCGCTGATCGCGCATATGGAGGAGGTTCAGGCCGTGAGGTTGGCGGCGCTGGAGAAAACAGTAGCCGAGCTTGCCAAGGAGATCGCGTATCATAACAACTTGGGGATGTTGGTACAACAAAAAAATTCCGAGCGTGGTTCCTCCATCCGCACAGGAGGATTATGATGTGTAGAATTAATTTTATCTTCGTTTTAACTTCAATTTTAATTTTTAAAACTTTTGCTGTTTAACAAAACGACATCGTTTTCTGTTTAATTTAAAAACAAAATCATTTATGTTTCATTATTTTTGAATTTAAATAATATTAAGTGGGGTTTATTGGTTCTTGCATTTTAATGGATTTCTCAGATTTAGAAATTCTAATGAATGCATTGATTTTAAAATCAGAGAATTGGATTTTAAAGGTAAATAATTGGATTTCAAAATCAAATAAATGGATTATTGTAAATCAACCAAATAGATTTACAAAAAATTTAGTATTATAAGAGAAAAAAACAACAAAAAAAAAAAAAATTCGTTCTTTTTCTTTCACTAATCATCTAATATTCTCCTAAAGTATATAATATCCACATATTTGTTGCAATTATTGCTCTCAATTGATTGGCATGTTCTCTTTCTTGATCCTGGGTTCCAAGAATTTCTTCATCATTGTTATTAACTTCTTCAAGATCTTCTTCTTCTTATTCTTCATCAGAATTTGTTTCTTCAGAAAAACTATATGTTCGACAGTACTTTCGAAGAAAGTTATGTAAACCAGCACATGCAAGTACGATTTTTGCATATGTCTTATAAGGAAAAGGAGGAACAGACTTAAAAATTAGGAATCGATATTTGAAGATACCAAATATTCTTTCAACAACGTTTCTCAATGAGTCATGTCAATGGTTAAACAACTCTTTTTTATTTCGTGGAGTAGATGATGTGTGGGCTGACTACATAAAGGTAAATTTTATTTTTAAAAAATGATTTACGGCTTCTTTGATATATGCATAGATTTTTCATTATGTTGGTTTTTTTAATTGTATTTTATGGGCACATCCGAACTATAAAAAAATTCGTGACGAAAATTTTGAAGAGTTTGATGATCTCAAAGTGATATTTGAAAAGAATGTAGCGTCGGATAGGAGTAAGATTGGATTGGGCGATACTACTGATGCTCGAACATGTGGATTTATGGAAACGGAAAATGAGCAAACAAATTCTGGTGAAGAGTTTTCTATGAATGTCGAGAAAAATTATGAAACACAATCATTTTTTCTTTTTGCAGCGATTCAAATAATACTTTGGAAAAACTTCCTTTAAGAAAAAGACGGAGAACTAGTCCTCTTAACAATATTGATGATCCGATCATTCAAAAATTGATAGGTGTCTTTCTATTTTTAATTCTACGTAGTAGTTTTATCTTGAAAAAAAACACTTGTAAATCCAAATCCAACCAAATAACAAGGTTTCACTCGATATTTGTTTCTTTGTATTTTACTCTTAAAAACACTTGTAAATCCATTCAAATCCAAATTAAAATCAAATCCTTATGAAAATCCTTACTATTGAATAACACTTGATTTTAACATAGATTTTAAAATCATAGAACCAATAACACAAGATTTGAATATAGATTTCAAAATTATAGAACCAATAACATTTGATTTGGTTTGGATTTCCAAATCCATTAAAATGCAAGAACCAATAACCCTTTTCGTTTTCAAATAATGTTTTTAGATTGTAGATGTAATTAAAACGAAAAAACTTAAAAAGTAAGAAACCGTAACCAGACCCGGTTTGATCCTCCTCTCCCCCAATACAGAAAGAAAGAAACAAAACCCTAAATTCTCAATTGCCGTCGCTCTCCCCACACTCCGCTCCGTCCCTCCACCACCATTGACAATCTCGCAGAGATCTCAGGTCTCGTTGGATGAACTTGCTCTAATGGAGTTTTCCTTACAAGACGACGATTTTGGCGGAGATTATCCCGCTACAAATGCCACCAGGGCTTCAGGTCTCACATTAATGGATTCCTCAGATTGATGATTTGAGGTAGATTGGAATGGAACTATCCTCACTTTCTATCCGTATCTTTCAGGTAGTAAAAGAAGCTTCGGTGATCTTGAAGACGATGAAGATGATATCTTCGGATCGAAAAAGGTACCTTTTGTGATCATACGATTCTTTACATTTCGTACTTCAGTTTCTGTGTAACTTTCCGAGTGTACTACCTCGAGATTTTTTGGCTTCTTTGACATCACTTTCTCTTAGTTATGAGAAATTTGTTGTTAATCGTCATTCAGGGTCGTACGAAAGTGGAGGAAGCTGCCCCTGGTGTTGCAACTGGGATGATTCTGTCACTCCGAGAGAGGTTATTTATTCAATCCTTTTTTTATGATGCGAAGAAAAGACTGAGTCTTTGCTTTGATGTTTAACTCTAACCTTATTTTGCTCTCTCTCTCTCTCTGGCCAGTCTTCAGAACTGTAAAGATGATCTTGCTTCATGCCAAGTATTGTTACTATTCTCTAATCTATTTAATTATATTCTAATGATATTCTCCTTTTTGTATCTAACTATTGCTTTTTTTTGGGGTCAGAATGAGCATGAATCAGCGAAAACAGAGATTCAAAAGTGGAAATTAGCGTTTCAGAATGAGTCCTTTGTACCGGCTGGAAAATCTCCTGGTTAGCCTCTCCATGCAGTGTTGGTTTGCACATTTGTATATGTAATGCTAACCCTTGACAATCCCAAAATGATTCTGTTTTCTTTCAGAACCTAGATTTTTGATTGACTACATCCAAAATCTAAAATCTTCTGAGAGATCTTTGAAAGAACAGGTTGGTATTGAGTAATCAGTTGTGTATTTATCAATATGTATGACAGTCTTAATTGTCCAAACAGGCTCTGATGGTTGTTTCTCATTTCAGTTGGAAATTGCAAAGAGAAAAGAAGCTTCATGCATTGTACAATATGCGAAGCGGGAACAGGAAATGGCAGAATTGAAGGTAAATCTCAAGTAACTCATTTTCCACCACATCTTTTCCTGTCTGATGCCCTCATTCACATGATTTTAGAATAGGTCGCTAAATATTCTTTGATTTGTATTTCTAGTCAGCTGTTCGCGATTTGAAATCTCAGCTTAAGCCGGCGTCAATGCAGGTATACATTTCTCCCAAATGTTTATATTATCGAGTAAGTTATACATTTTTGCCGGCAACACAACGCATGAAAGCTCGTTGTTGAAGACTTTTGTAGGCATAGTCCTTCCACTTTTTATGCCATAGTTTTACTTTGAGGATGGTCATCCTCGACTTTGATTCATGTAGAGGGAAACTTTCTCCTAGCCCCGTAGTTTTCTCTAGTCTGAATACGATGATAAGCGCATGTTTCTTGTAAACTTTTTCTTGGCATCTAATTGTTTATAAGGCTGAAAATAGAAGAAATGGCTATAAAATGGAATTGTGTTGGTCATCTAGCAGCTTGTCATGATCAGATATCAGTGTGGTTAAATTATTCTGTCTTAAATATGTAGGCGAGGAGGCTGTTACTGGATCCCGCAATTTATGAAGAATTTTCACGTCTGAAGGTGTGCACCTACTCCTTTCTAGCCTTCGACTACTATGTACCCTTAGAAGACTGTCGTAAGAATGTATATGTCATAATATACTTGCTTATATAATCCAAACTTGTTGCTACTAAACAAAGCTCCTCTTGAGTTATGAAAGACCTGAAAGATGACTCCTTAAATACTTATAGCTATCACTGTCTCCGTATAGGAAATTTCTGCAATTTAATTCATTTCTCTTAGGTCGTAGATACAGCTACGGATGCAACACACATAACTTTTTTTTTGTTTCTATTAGTTACAACGAAGAATGAGTAAATGAAATTTGACCTCATGTTTGTGGTTAATGTTTAACAACAGAATCTAGTTGAGGAAAAAGACAAGAAGATCAAGGAACTCCAGGATAATATAATTGCAGTTACTTTTACCCCTCATAGCAAGAATGGCACGATGCTTATGGCAAAGTGCAAAACCTTGATAGAGGAAAACGAGGAGATTGGACACCAAGCTGCTGAAGGAAAGGTATAGGTTGTTCTATTCGCGGTCTTGAATCTGGTATTAATTCGGATTACTAGCGTGACAAAACTGATGACTTTCGATGTTCATGTGGTATGGCAGATTCATGAACTAGCGATGAAGCTTACAATGCAGAAGTCTCAAAACGCGGAACTTAGAAGTCAATTTGAAGGTAAGTCGTATGTTGATATCAAAGATTTGTGTAGAGGTGGAATTTTGGATTTGAGAGGTATTGTGGAATGCAGGACTGTTCAAACACATGGAGGAATTAACTAATGATGTTGAGCGATCAAACGAAACGGTGATAATATTGCAAGAGAAGTTGGAAGAGAAGGAGAATGAGATAGAGAGAGTGAAGAAAGGGATGGAGGTTGTGTGTGATGTAGGTGACAAGAACGATGAAGCTGATGAAAAGAAAGATGAAGATGCAAAAGAAATTGATGGTGGAGAATAGGAATTAGCTTATCAAAAAGATGTTTTTGTACATTTTGAAGTTAATTACATTTTTCTTCGTTAGTATTCTTTTGTTGTTTTTATGAAAACTAAAGTGCTAATTTCATCCATGTCTGTGTTCAAAGAGTTTTGTAATATTTGTCAAAGCATGAAAACGTTAAGTGTGTCCATTAGTATATGCTTTTTAGCAAAACTTTAGGTCATTTGTCGAGGAATTCAAAATCCGGAAGGAGCGGGAAAAGAATGTGACGTGGAAGCATCTTAGCGAAAGAAGCATTCTCACAAGAATCGTCTCCACTGACAAAATTCGGATTTGGAAGATTTTGAGAGAAAGCAGTAATGGAGAAGTACGAGAAGCTAGAGAAGGTTGGGGAAGGGACGTACGGAAAAGTTTACAAGGCGATGGAGAAAAGCAGCGGGAAGCTGGTGGCTCTGAAGAAAACCAGGCTCGAGACCGACGAAGAAGGTATTCCTCCTACCGCGCTTCGTGAGATTTCGCTTCTCCAGATGTTATCGGCGTCGCTCTATGTGGTTCGATTACTCTGCGTCGAGCACGTTCTGAAATCCCCAGCCAAATCTCAATCCCCCAAATCGATTCTCTATCTCGTTTTCGAGTACCTTGATACTGATCTTAAGAAATTCATCGATTCGCATAGGAAAGGTCCTAACCCTAAGCCCCTTGAACCTTCCCTGATCCAGAAGCTCATGTTTCAGCTCTGTAAGGGCGTCGCACACTGTCACAGCCACGGTGTGCTTCACCGTGATCTGAAACCACAGAATCTTCTTCTGGTGAAAGATAGAGAGCTCCTTAAAATCGCCGATCTGGGTCTTGGTCGTACTTTCACTGTACCTCTCAAGGCCTACACGCACGAGATCGTCACTCTCTGGTATAGAGCTCCTGAAGTTCTCCTTGGCTCCACTCATTATTCAACTGCTGTTGATATTTGGTCTGTTGGTTGCATCTTCGGTTAGTCTTAATCATTGATGTTTTGAATTCGTCTCTCTCTGCGCTGTGATTCTCTGTCTTTATGTTTGTTCCCATCTTTGAATTTGTACAGCCGAGATGGTCAGGAGGCAAGCTCTTTTCCCTGGTGATTCTGAGTTTCAGCAATTGCTTCATATCTTCAGGTAATAGCTAACAATAGACCCTTATAATACTGTTCAATTTTTCGGATCCAGCCTTGTGTCTTTAGCATTCTTGTATCTTACAAATGTGTTTTTGGTTCATGGAGACTGCTAGGAACACCAACTGAGCAGCAATGGCCTGGTGTTTCCTCTCTGCGTGACTGGCATGTCTACCCAAAGTGGGAGCCGCAAGACTTAACACGCGCTGTTCCATCTCTTTCGCCTCAAGGAGTTGATCTCCTCACGGTATTTAACTGCCTGATGATCACCATAGCATATGAATATTGTTGCAATATACGCTCTAAACATCCTCTTGCTTAACTAGAAGCTTCTTTCTCTCTTTCATCTGATTGAGAGCTTCTGTTTGAACAAAATGCAGAAAATGCTCAAGTACAATCCAGCCGAAAGAATTGCAGCAAAAACAGCACTTGACCACCCATATTTTGACAGCCTTGACAAGTCTCAGTTCTGAAGCGAAAACATTGATGAATCTCTGTTGTCGTCGTCTTTGGTGAATTTGATTTCCGTTGGTTTCCGATCCGATACATGAGTTGCTCATGTTTGGATTAGAGATTTGTAGTCTTGCAGAAGAAACTGCTAAAGTTTGTTTCCTCAAGTGAATGTAAAACACATTGGTGTGGTAGCAATGAGATGATTCCTAAAAATTGCTTGTTTTTGTGTAAACATACAAACTTGATGCTCAACTTTATGAAAATGTTAGCTTGAAGGGTCTTCCAAAGATGTAGAGTTTCTTTCAAGTGAAATGAAAGGGTCTTCAATAGAATTTTTTCAAACCCAAATGTTACGTACAATGATATTGGTGTACATAATAGGCATTCTGACTCACAAACACATGCCCAAATAGTTCACAACAACACACATTGGCTGCTCAAAGACACTAAGTTAAAAGAGATCGATTGCTACACACAATTGAAGGAAACCAAATAATACAGTAGTAGACGTAGTAGTAGCTAACGATGATAATGTGATGTGATGTGAAATCAATTGGACCACACATGAACAAGGCCGTGTCTGTTTCCTGTGTATATCTCATTGCGTTCTTCGTCATAGAATAGAGCGGTTATGTCTTCTAAAGCTTCAGCCACAGCGTTTTTTCTTTGCTTTGAGTTTTTTCCCAAACAACTGCTACTGCCCTCATCTTCTTTTGGAGGTCCACTGCTTGGTGTTATTTTAGCTAAGCATTTCCCAGTCAATATATTGCTGATATTGATTGATCCCGCTGCACCATTATTAAACCAATCTGTGAGATTTGTTAGTTTTAAAGGTATTATTTATCTCAATGGGCTTACTATATACTTACCATTTCCTTCTATCCACTGATCTTCCGTATCTGCTTTGCAATACGAGATGATCAGATCCTGATCACTTGTTATGTAGATATTATTTGTGTTACAGTCCGGATGCCATAGAAGATGATCCTCAAAAGAAGTCACGAGCTCTCCGCGAAAATTCCACACAGAAACGTTTCGATTCCTGAATGTTAGAAACAGCTGGTTCTCATACAGAAATATGAATGCAGACGGTGTCATGAACTCAGCTCTGCTAACTTCCATTAGCTTCGCATTTCGGACCTGCGTTTACAAACCAGAAACAAACCTTTATGAAAAAACATGTAAAACAGAAACTGAAACATTGATTTGAATCCGATAAAAACCAACTTACGTCAAGAATTTGGAGATTCTCATTCTCTTGCTTAACAAGAAGTTTCTCATTGAATTGTTCAATGAAATCAACTTTCTTGTTCCGGTGAAGCAAATGATTGAAGGACTTGAGAACTGTGCCATCTTCTATCGATAGAATTTTCAAAGGAACATGACTGGTAGCTCTCTTGAAGATCAATAACATTATCCCTGGACTGATGCAGGAGTTAAAGATACACATAACTAAGTCACAAGTCTTTCAGTCCAATCTAGTGGACAGAACAGGCAGAAAAGTAACTTGCTCAATATTTGCAAACAAGAAACACAAAAGGGCTAGATACAAATGGATAAAAGTTACCTGATTTTAATTTCCTGAACATGTTTATCTGATATCGAATATAGCATGGTGTAGTTTTTCAGATCAAAAACCTTGTACACACTGCAGAAATAGCTATTGGGCTGAGAGGAAGAAAATTGTAGTCACAAAATTTGGGTAGTGTAGACCAGAAAAATAACCTGTCCTGCGCAGAATACGTAAGCACCTTTCCATTGACATCATCAAACTCAACAAAACCAGGCCACTTTAATGATTCAGACTCAAAAAGGGCAAACCCTGCATCTGGCTGACCTCTCAGAATATACCTAATAGTTAAAAATAACCAGAAAGACACGTTAGTTTGAACAACCCACGAAAATAGACACTAAAATAGGGATCGATACAACATACTCAATTCTAGTGGATCTGCATTTCAAAGAGCTGAAATTGTCTGAAGCATAAACTGAAACCGTGATGAGAGAATCATTGTTCTTGTTGTAGAACAAACTCCGGATGACTTCATCTGGACTTACATTTAAAAAGCATATTCTTCTGTTCGTCTCTGCAATTAAATTAAGCATCCAAGCGTCTAAGTTACACAGGCAAAAAAAAACTGAGAGAGAAAGTGGTCAAGTAATCGCAAAGTACCTCTACTGAAAGCTGCGCAGACACCAGAATGGGCAAGCGCAAAGACAATGTCCCTTGCAGCAACTATCTCGATAACTTTAGTTCTCTTCATTAAAAACGGTAATGCAACTAAACAATGCCCCTTGGGATCGTGAGTATCATATTGCTCCTGTGAGAAGAGCTTAATTAGTACGGAATCGATTTCATATGATTGAGTAAACAATAAGCAGCCAAAAAGCAATTTCTAGGGTTTGAGAGAGAGAGAGAGAGAGACTTTCTGAATCACATAATTTAGGGCAAATACAAAAGATTGAAAAAATCAGAAGAGATACCACGAGACGCATGTTGCGAAATCTCTCCTGGGCGGTGCTAATAGAGAAAGCTCGATCCTTGCGAGATGAGATTTCTCTTCGTTGAAGCTTTTTAACGCTGTTGACGAACCCATCGGGTCGAGACCTCTTTTTAGCTACAACTTTTCTTCCACTGCAAGGTCTAGGGCTAGCTGTAATCCTTCTTCCTTCCATCTTACTTCCTCCTTGAAGCCCCAATATTTTGAGAAGGTTTTCGATTTTTTGGAAACCCTAACGATGAGGAAGAAGAAGAGGGAATACGCGGCGCAGTTTAGAGGGAACCCTAAGGGAAGGAGAAGAAGCGAGAGTCGAAATCTCCAGAGGAAGACGAGAAGTGACGGCTACTACATACCCAGTGACGTAAGAGTTTGCAGATTCAGATTGGAATGTGGCTGATTCAATGTCTCAAAGTTCTTTCCTTCAAAATCCCAATTTCGAGCACGAACCAGCCTAACCAATCTGAATCATTTTGCACACATCGATGTCTATTAAAACAAATTTAATTATTCAAAACGAAACGTATGAAATTTTTGATGGCTTGGTTGGGCTATGGCCCAATAAAACCTTATAAGAACAATCGTTCATTTACTCGGACAACTCTTTTCTAATGAAAACTACAAAATAAGTGTCTAGTTGTGTATTTAAGTTCTTACATGGGTTTTTTGTTTTGCTAAACATTTTTACATTTCTTGACATTACAATTTTAATTCCCATCAATATCCATTTCTGTGGGAAGTGTCATTGATCCGAATTTACTGGCTATAAAGCTGAGTATGGAAAATCAAGACTAAACCCAAGATCAAGTTTTTTCTGTGGAGAGCGGTGGATGACTGGCTGGTGCTTTTGCTGTTGCTGATCGCTTGGCAGCTATAGGGATGAATGTAGATGTAATGTGCACGCTCTGTAATCAAAACAGAGAAACGATAAGTCATATTCTCTTTAGAGATGTTTGAGTTAGCCAAGATTTCATGTCCTGACATGAGATTTTTTTCTAAGCGATTGATCAAAACATGTCTTATATGTTTAATCTAATAGAAAATCAAGGGATAAATGAAAAGAGGAGGATGGAAATTATACGTAGCTTTTATGGGAAATATGGAAGAACAAAAACATCATCATATATGCTCAAAAACACCATCACATTGGTGTTGTGTTGTTCCATGTCCGAGATATGCCTTCTCTTGTTACCCTAATCGCATAATTACCGGAATGAGATTCATTATATGGGTTTTTCGAAGCTTACGTGATTTACATTTCAACTATGTGGTAATAGGTTTGGACTATCAGACTCATGCAATGTATCATATCCAAACCAACGGATTGGCCAAGCTATCGTTCTTTAACGGCACAAGTCAAATCCATCAAGACAGAGTTTAATCGTTTCTCCTTTGAGATGGAAACTCTGAAATCCAACGGTATCACTCGAGATATTGTGAGAAGCGTTACGAGGGATGGACGCTTCCAATCTTATCTTGCTATTGGTGGACCAGCATAGCTCCACGAAAGACTCTATCGAGAGGCACAAGCCGTATGATAGAGAAGAGTGAGAGAATATGAAGAAGCATCTTGGAATCCTTGTTATTGGAGGCTGATGCTTTATATCTATCGTTTATATGATACTCTGTTTTTTCTTTAAGAGACTTCTTGTATTTGCTTTTAAGCTTAATGAAATTCTAGACTACAAAAAAAATAGCTCTTTTAAATATGTTGAACAAAACTATTTAAGCATTACTGTTCATTATGTATTGGCGAAAAATTGTTGGTGAAGTTCAAGTTTCTGGTAACACGTATATATTACAATAAACTATCCGAAAAAATTACAAATTTTTATTTAAAAAAAAAATCTTTTAAAAACATCTATAACTTTTGAATTTTTGATGTAAATTTTCAGAAAACTATTGAAACTCTTGTTCATGATAAAAGTTTTTTAAAAAATACAATTTTTTAATAAGATTTAGAAAGAAAAAAACATATTTTTCAATCAAAATTTCTACTTTTCAAGTCAAGTGATATATAATTTTATAAAGTGATGTATGGACAAAAGTGTCTCATAGTAGAAAAATGGAGAGGCATGATAAAAAATATAACGGGCCTAAACCCAAAAGTCATCCCCAGAAAAGAAGGAATGGGCCCAGACAAAGACGGTCGATTATTCATTCACACGAAACTAGCAAAAGGGACGGATCTCATACAAAGCCACGTGTTGATTTCTACATCCAACCTCACTTTATTATTTTATCCTTCCACGTCCACTTGTAAAAATTCAACTCGTTGAAAGAAAAAAACAATTAAAATGATACAAGAGTTTTGCTTAAGTAAGTAATTAATTAATCAAATGAATTTTAACGCTGCTCAACCTACAACCAATTACTTTATTGCCCACATTTATTTATTGCCAATTTTTTTTTTTTTTAAATATATTTATCAGTGGCAAATGCAGAAAATCTAGAAAACAAACGAAACCTTTTTATTCAAATGAAGAAAAAACGAAAAAAAATCGGATGTGTTATTTGACTTATATGTCATCAAAATTTGGTTACAAATAGTCCCCTTTTGGAGGAAGCAAAAATAAAAAACACAGAGAAAAGGAGAAGTAGAAAGCGTAACAGAGAAGAAGAAGGCGTAGAGAAAGAGAGAGATAAAGAGTATTTTCAATGAAATCTGATGATAAAAAGGAGAAGCCAGCAGTAGCCATGTTAGCTGCAGAAGAAACCTCCAAGACAAACGCTTCCATGGAAACGCAGTCTACTAACGGCGGCGCTATAAAAGGCCGGAAACGCAACCGCAACCGCAAAATCTGCATCTGCATTACTCTCCTTATCATCTTCATCATCTTTATAGTCATCCTCGTCTTAGCCCTTACTCTCTTCAAACCCAAACGCCCAATCACCACCGTCGATTCCGTCGCCGTGGATAGTTTCCGAGCTTCCGTCGACCCACTTGCTCTCAAGGTCAACCTAAACCTAACGCTCCTCGTCGATCTCTCCTTGAAAAACCCTAACCGCGTCGGATTCAGCTACGGTTCTTCGTCGGCGCTACTTAATTACAGAGGCCAATTGATCGGTGAAGCGCCTCTCCCGGCGAGCCGAATCGGGTCGCAGGAAACGAAGCTGATGAACCTAACGCTGACGCTAATGGCGGATCGATTACTCACCGAATCGCAGCTTCTCTCTGACGTCATGGCTGGCGTCATCCCGATGAGCACCTTCGTCAAGGTCGCCGGAAAAGTAAGCGTTCTCAACATCTTCAAGTTTAAAGTCCAATCGTCTACTTCCTGCGATCTCACCATCTCTGTTTCAAATCGCAACGTCACGAGTCAGCACTGTAAGTATTCGACTAAGCTGTGATCATCTCAAGCTTAACACTTGTCTTCTTGTTTTGTTTATTGGTTTTGAACTTGTGTATGTATTATTCGCTTTAAATCAAATAAAATCAAGAGGCATTGTTTTTTTCTTTCTTCTTTTCATTATTTTTCATATCCTGTTCAGATCTCAAAATGATTCAGAAAATAACACGTTGAGTCAATACGTGTCAACGTAACAGATGGCTAAGCTTTTTTCATATAAGAAAAAGTCATAAAGAAAATCAAATCAGATTATAATTAATGGAGGCAGATTGTAAGGAATTTGTTGGCAGCTCAAATTGCATTCAAAGCACTAAATATATCCATATTTATGTAACTGGCTTCAAATCTCTGCAAATATACAAACATCAAAACAAAAAAATCATCCCCATTATAATTTGTCAGAGCATGACCAAGCTTAAACGTAAACCCAAACGGTGCGTTTGTTGCACAGGTTCTGCTATCATCGTAACCGTTATCTTCCTCATCTTCCTCATTGCCTTAATCTTGGCATTGACGGTTTACAAACCCAAAAAACCGATAATTCTGATCTAATCCGCCACATATCCTTACCATTTGAAGTCTCCAGGTTCTTGTGAAGAATCGCAACATGAGACAGGGGAGAGACATTAGTTGTATACATGGAGAAGCAAGTGGGTGATGTTGATCTTCCCTCGGGGGCAACGACTTCCCTTCCATGAAAGTGCAGAACCAAGAAGCTGTGAATTGACTTCATCTTTCTGGTAAAGATATATATATATATATGCAAAGAGGTAGACTTTTATTTCGATATATACTGATAAAGACTGTATTCTTCATTGTTCCTTGCTCTGCCTCTCTTTCTCTTACTCTTGATATATATCTCTCACTCAACATTACTAACACAGACCAAACCAAAAACCTAAGAAATGAACTCTCTCGAGCATCTCCTACAAAAACTCTTCACCAGGAAAACTTAAGAATCCATCTATTTCCTCATCGTCTAAATCGTACAATGAGAACCTAAAGAAATGCACAGTCGAATTTGAAGCTCACTAAACAAAAATAAACGATCTCATATCTGCATCAACAAATCGATATACACTGATAAAGACTGTATTGAACTTGTTTGGGCATTACAAATCGAAAGTCGAGCAAATGTGCAATGAAAGGAGAGACATTGAACACACACCAAAAAAAGAAGAAACAAGAAAAGGATGATAACCTTAAACAAGTTCAATGTAAGCCATTGGAGCATTATCACCTCGCCTTGGGAGAGTTCTGATGATCCTCGTGTAACCTCCATTCCTCTCACCGTATCTATCCGGAACCTCAGCGAACAAGGCGTGAACGATTTGCTTCTCGTAGATAAATCCCAGAGCTTGCCTTCGCTTGTGGAGAGAACCGTCTTTAGCCATAGTTATCATCTTATCGACGAACTTCCTCATCGCACTGGCCCTGGCTCGAGTAGTCTTGATTCGGCCATGCTTCAACAGCTGCGTCGTGAGCCCCCGAAGGAGAGCTTTCCGCTGGTCCGGTGGTCTGTTGAGCTTCGGGACTCGCCTACCGTGTCTCATGGCGTAAACACGACCACCACCATCAACAATTTTGAACCCATTCTCAAAACTCTGCCAATCTGCGTTTAAAACGCCCTAACAATTTGGAGATTCAATGGAGCCAAAACTGAAACGATTTATCTCTATCAACAGTGAAATTACCTGGAAGTCCGATTGATAGTAGAGGGTTAACCGGAGATAGACCAGAGAAAGACGGGAGAATAAGCGGTGAGGGAGAAGAGACGGGGAGACGAAGAGTGACCGGACGGCGAGAAGAAGAGGAAGGTAATCGGCAAGATACGGCGGAAGGAAGAGCTGATCGGAGAGAAGACATGTTCCAAACTCTACTCACGGAATCTGTAGGTGTCGCCATTGCCATTGGAATTGCCATTGCAGTGTGATTCTCTGCAACAAAAGGGAAGATTGGAGAGGAGAGGTAACTGGAAAGGATAAGGGGGATTGAGGAAGAGAGAGACTGTGTTTATCAGAAAACCTTCTAATGGGCCTTAATGGGCCTTAATGGGCCCAAATAACGGCAACTCTCACGCGATGTTGCAACCCAATTAGGACTCGCGCTTTGAAACAAGAGGAGAGTCGGATATTTCCATTTTGCCAAACAAACATTTGCATTTGGTGTGGAACTTGAGATCGGAACTTCTATGGGCTTTGGGTAATTAAGAATGGATTCAGATTACAAATATAATATGTTCAAAAACTCGAGTATACGTGGCTGTCCATCTACGGTCAAAATTATAACGGAGTTGACCGCTCGCCTCGAGAATCTCTCGAAATGGCTTCGAGTTCGACGAAGAGTGAAGCATATGGTTAGAAGCAAATTCACAAAAACATTCAAGACCTACCACATTTAAGAAGCAAATTTAAAAATGTTTATGTTTTAATAGTATAGATTTACATTATTGGCAAAAAAAAAAGAATTACTAATGTGAGGTTTACTAGGATTAATAGACTTATGGTGTGAGTTATGGGCTTTGCACCTTGGATTACTCTATTTAAAAGATTTGATCATTTATATATTCCAATAAGAAACAAAATTGGGTGTGTGACTTGTGTCTAAATAACGTGTTTTAAATTTTGTGTGTTTAACGGCGATGTTGTTAGTCTCTGAGACGTGTTCTCTCTTATTGTATTTCGTATTTCTTTGAGACGTGATCTCAATTATATTGGTTCTACAAAGTTTGGTAGTTACCAAAATCTTTTGCGGTGTCAGATGCGTGTTTTTCGTTGGAAACAAGGTGCGTGTTTTCCAAGCTTTGGATCGAATTCAGTTCGAGAATTTACTGTCTAAGTTTGGCGTTCATAATTTTCACCGTCCAACTTGAGAAGGAGAATTGGATTATATTGTCATAGTGTGCAAGATGTTGTTCAAGATCATCTTATCACCACAAGACTGGTGCGCACAATCCGATCAGTTGGCAGACCTTTTAACCGAAGTTTTGAGAAGTAGAAGTTTTAATTATAAGTGGTCCAAGTTGAACGTGTGTAATTTACACCTTCTAATTTGAAGGGGAGTGTTAAGGTCATAGATAGTTCTAGAATCTTCTCATTTATCTAATTATGATATATACATATCTCGGTTAGATATATATCAATTATAATTAGGATAAATATAAGTTATAATTTGAGTTTTATCTTGTATTATTATTATGTATATAAAGAACAATTTATGATGAATAAAGATAACAAATTCACCAAAATATTTATATAACTTTACATTTCTCAACAATTGTAATGAGCAAAATATACACGGTTTGTATTATTAGGGAGCAACCAAATAATTCCAAAGGGCAATAACGACATTTCGAATATGAAATTGAGGAAAGACACTCAGCTTTTTACGCCGAGAACTTTGATATTGAGCCGTGTGTTTGTGGGTTGTGTAGAAATTAATAAAATAAAATGAAGTGAAAAAGGCAAATATGATCGTAAAAAGCGTGGATGGTTTCTTTCTCTTAGGGTTCACTGCCATGCCCAAGCCATGCTATTATTATATGGCCATGGGGGCTAGTGTTTGACGTACAAAAGTCTAAAAACTGTCAGTGAAACAGGTCCAAAACTTGGCATTAATATAATAAAGTTTTATAGAAAATTGTTAAAAAAAGGACAAAAGGGAAAAGATGAGGATGCAGATGAAAGCAAAATGTCAAACACTAGTTTCAGATTTTTATCGGGAACTGGGGTTTGACAGTTGGTGTAATGGACTCTTCAAAACATGTGCATCTCTTTACTTCTTTTCGTCTTTGTATTTACTGTTTTAGCTCTACGTCTTGTCCAATTCCTCTCACATGTTAATGCCGTGGTCCGTGGATATTTTCTTACAAGGGACTTGGCTTCTTCTTTTTTTTTTTTTTTTTTTTGTCTTTCTCTTTCTATTAGACTGATTTTACTGTAAACTAGCAAATTGGCAATTCAAATACCATTTCAAAATGAGAAAAACTATAACATTTATTGTTAAACTATAAAACCTGTTTTTATCATTATATTTCTAGAAGAAACTCTTCTATCCTCCTAGAAAATCTTCTATCCATGTTCCCCTTACTCACTTAGTTCACACTTTAGATTGCAACTGGTTGCATCTATTTCTCTAAAGTTTTACTATTTAGGTTGAAAATGAAACTTGAGAGGAATCTATTTTTCCAACTCATTCCACGTTAGTTAGATGAACAAAGAAGAGAAAATTAAGGAAAAATTTCCTCTACTAACAAAGAGAGTAACAAGTTGAAAAGTATTCTTCTATATTTTTTCTACTAATTTTTATTCATTTTGTTATTTTAGATTCCAACTGGTCGACATGATAGATGAATAAAAATGAACTGAATCGTTAAATTCCATTGTTTTATTTTAAAAATTTACTATTTTAAATAAAATTGCATTTCTCTACAAATTAATATGACCAACATAATAAGTTGAAAAATGGCTAATTCCTCTTAAATTTGTTATCCCTCAAAATAAGTGAGGAACAACGGATGAATAGTTTTTTTTAAATTTTTTATTCCGCTCATTTTTATTTCAGTCATCATGATTCAACTTATTCGTTCCGTTGCACTCATAGCATACTGAAAGGGAACTATGTTATAACTCTGTTCAGAAATAACCATTTTTTTTTTTTTGGGCTTATTCTGATCTCCCAAGGGTCATGTGGCCCTCAACATATTGAACATTGAATTATTATTTTTGTAAGTTCTAAAACAAATAATTTCTCAAACCCATTGTTTGACCCGACGACTGATTCGGATATTATATCCATCTATCAAATAAGTCATATAGTGGATTATTGCACCGGTTCCACGAAAATGAGCTAAATTACTATACACCAATCAATATATTATCTTCTTGTTGTTATTTTGAGAGTGAGAGAGAGAGAGAGAGAGAGATGGGGAGAGGTGGGGAGGGGGGAAGAAACAAGATGGATCGGCAAAAGGAAGATGTCAAACACTCGACGACGAACATCTCCGATCTCCCACCTAATCTCTTCCCATTTATATTATTTTTAACCAAATTAATTAATAAAACCAGAGAAAGAGAGAGAGAAGAGTTAATAATATGAGAATAGAGAGGTAGAAAGAGTCATTAAATGTATGAAGAAGCGACATTCACAATAATTCGAAAGGAGGAAGACGAGCTAGATACGGCCACTCTCTCAGTGTCCTCGTCCACCACAAAGCCCCCTTTCTTCGAGAATCAATCTCCAACACACTCCCTTCCAAATTACACTCCATTGTTAATTTGTTCCTTTTTTTCATTTTCATCGGAGATCGTGAAGAAGATCAACTAAAAGAATCCCCTTTTCTGTTTGGATTTTTGATTTTGGGTTTTGGGTTTTCCCTATTTATAACCATGCAATCTCACGACCATCCCTTCAATCTCCATGGCGGATTCCGGCGATTTCAACGGCGCTCAGCCTCATAGTCCCCTCAGAACCGCTTCTTCCGGTAGTACCAGCAGCAACCGAACTGCTCCTCCTCCTCTTGCTCCTTCCGTCATGGTGAGAAAGCGATTAGCCTCCGAGATGTCTTCATCTTCTTCCTTTAACAACCCTGACTACAACACCCTTCGCCCTCCTCGCCGTGCCTCTCACCTCCTTGACTCCAACTACATAATGGCTTCTCCACCACAACCACCGCCTCTTTCTGCCGCGGCGGTCGACTCCACCTCTCAGCCAACGCCACCGCTCTCCGTCTGCGGCTTCTCCGGTCTTCCGGTTTTCCCTTCCGACCGCCGGACGGCGATGTCCGTACAGCCAATGGAACAAGACTCTTCAGCTTCTTCTTCTTCACCTACAATCTGGGTCGACGCCATTATCAGAGACTTAATCCACTCCTCGACTTCAGTCTCAATCCCTCAACTTATCCAAAACGTTAGAGACATCATCTTCCCTTGTAACCCAAATCTCGGAGCTCTTCTCGAGTACAGACTCCGATCTCTTATGCTTCTCGATCCTTCTTCCTCCTCCGACCCTTCTCCTCCTCAACCTTTCGACTCCATCATTCAACCGCTCTATCATCAGATCTCCAACAACCCTTCTCCTCCTGTAACGCAGCAGCAACAACAACAACAACAACAACAACAACAACAACAACAACAACAACATAAGCCTCCTCCTCCTCCTCCGATTCAGCAGCAAGAAAGAGAAAATTCTTCCACCGATGCACCACCACCAGAGACGGCGGTGACCAGCACAGCCACCGTAGCAAACACGGCGGAGGCGTTAAGAGAGAGAAAAGAAGAGATTAAGAGACAGAAGCAAGACGAAGAAGGTTTGCATCTTCTTACATTGCTGCTACAGTGTGCTGAGGCAGTCTCTGCGGATAATCTCGAAGAAGCAAACAAGCTTCTTCTCGAGATCTCTCAGCTCTCTACTCCTTACGGAACATCTGCGCAGAGAGTCGCTGCTTACTTCTCGGAAGCTATGTCAGCGAGATTACTCAATTCGTGTCTGGGCATTTACGCTGCTTTGCCTTCACGGTGGATGCCACAAACGCACAGCTTGAAGATGGTTTCTGCGTTTCAAGTTTTTAATGGGATAAGCCCTTTAGTGAAATTCTCACACTTCACAGCGAATCAAGCGATACAAGAAGCGTTCGAGAAAGAAGAGAGTGTACACATCATCGATTTGGACATCATGCAGGGACTTCAATGGCCTGGTTTGTTCCATATTTTGGCTTCTAGACCTGGAGGACCTCCTCACGTGCGTCTCACGGGGCTTGGTACCTCCATGGAAGCTCTTCAGGCTACTGGTAAACGTCTTTCGGATTTCGCGGACAAGCTTGGCTTACCTTTCGAGTTCTGCCCTCTAGCTGAGAAAGTTGGAAACTTGGACGCAGAGAGACTCAATGTGAGGAAAAGAGAAGCTGTTGCAGTTCACTGGCTTCAACATTCCCTTTATGATGTCACTGGCTCTGATACACACACCCTCTGGTTACTCCAAAGGTATCTTAATCATTCTCTACCTTTTATCACTCTTTAAACTGTCTAACGTTTTGGAGAGAGAGAGAGAGAGATGTTTAAAAAAGTGTGCTTTGGTTAATAATTGGGGAATGAACAGATTAGCTCCCAAAGTAGTGACAGTGGTGGAACAAGACCTGAGCCATGCTGGTTCCTTCTTAGGAAGATTTGTGGAAGCAATACATTACTACTCGGCCCTGTTTGATTCGTTGGGAGCGAGCTACGGTGAAGAGAGCGAAGAGAGGCATGTGGTGGAGCAACAGCTATTGTCGAAAGAGATAAGGAATGTTTTGGCGGTTGGAGGACCGTCGAGGAGCGGTGAAGTGAAGTTTGAGAGCTGGAGGGAGAAAATGCAGCAGTGTGGGTTCAAAGGCATATCTTTGGGCGGAAATGCAGCGACGCAAGCGACTCTTCTATTGGGAATGTTTCCTTCGGATGGTTATACTTTGGTGGATGATAATGGTACGCTTAAGCTTGGATGGAAAGATCTGTCTTTGCTCACTGCTTCAGCTTGGACTCCTCGTTCTTAGATTTTTTTTTTTTTTTTTTTAACAAAACAAACAATGCCCATAAATAGATCTTACCTGGGGTTTTACTTTTTGTTTATGTATTGAAAAAGAGAGGATCCTTAAGTCATTTGTTCCTTCCACTTGCACTCTGTATTGCTGCCTGATTTGGTGGAATATACATACAAGTTTAGAAGATGTTGGTATTTGAAAAAAACACACACACATACATACAACAAGTCGAACTTTATGTTACTTGCTAATTTCGGATCAACACTTTTGATTAAGGTTGGGGAAAAAAACCAAACCGAACCGAACCAAACCAACCGAATTTAAACCGATCCAAATCAAACTATATTCTATTTATAACGGGTAAACGATCTATTTCACCCTCTGAAGTTTCATATAATAACAAATCTCTCTAAAGTTTGAGCCTAGTTCTATTTCTCCATCATTTGAAAGTTCGAATCATATTTCCCCACGAAATCAAAGTTCGAAACTTATTTCCCCACGAAATCAAAATTCGAAACTTATTTCCCCATGTATCACGATTTAACTCGGTTTATTGTATACCAATAAAATATTAACCAACTAAATACCAAAGAAAACCAAAATTAATTCACTTACGACCCGATATAACACTTAAACCCGATTTTTTTTTTTAATGAATTCCCTAAACCCGATTACAACCCGTCAAAACACAATCCAGATTGAATTTGATTTTGTTGATGAAGGCTGAGTTAGATCGTTGATTGCATCCATAGCAGGAGCTGTTTTGGATCGGTGGAATCCACGGTGGGTGGATTTGGGTTTTCGCAAAAGTGGGTTCCGGAGATGGGATCATGGGAGGAGGTCTACGGTTGAGGAATCGGAGAACGAGGTTGTGGCGGAGGAAGACGGCGAAGGATTTTGAGAGAGAGCGTCGATGAGAAGCTTTGAATCTCAATCAAAATTCTCTTTAGACATCCATTACCTACAAATATCAGATTGCTCTTTGCTTGGCTCTGTTACAGCGAAATCGTAGCTGAATAACGATTCAAAGAGATTCAATGTTCATAAAACAAAGAATACTCAAATTCACCATACAAGAATCCCGAAGGAAGAACGATCCTTGAATTGGATGAACAAACTGTTGAATTACAGAGATAAGAAGAAGAACGAGATAACAATTTCAATCACAAAATCACATGAATGAATAAAATATTTTTTTTGCTTCCTTATATGCGTATTGTTAGCTCCCAATTGCATATCAGCCGTTGAAGCTGTTTTGACGGAAAGTTATTCTATTTTTTTTATTCATTTTTATGGTTCTTGTTGAGGAGCTTGAATTCGTTCATATTGATTATATCGATCTCTCTTTGATATTCGTAGGTAGTAACATTTGGAATTATGGATTGGTTATTGAATTAGAAGTTTGTTATTGATGAACAAAGCTATAATGTGAGGATTAGATGTTAGATTCAAGTTTCGAATGTTTTCTATTTAGGTATCCGAAATAGACACTTCCTTACATCTCTCCATCGCTGTTTGAGGAGCTTTGGTTTGAATGTTAGATTCAAGTTTCGAATTTTTTTGTTTTTTTCTGTACAATTCCCGACCATTAAATCGGGTGAAGAAGAAGAAGAAGTCGGGTCGGGTCGGGTCGGGTTGTTAACGGGTCGTTTTTTGGGTTCGGGTCTGGTTTGAATAAGAATTGTGGTTTAATTTTTATGTTACAAACCGTTCAAAACCGATATTAAACCGATTAAACCAATATACGTGGGGAAATAGGTTTCGAATTTTGATTTCGTAGGGAAATAGGATTCGAATTTTCAAATGATGGGAAAATTGAACTAGGCTCAAACTCTAGGGAGATCTGTTATTATATGAAACTTCCGAGGGTGAAATAGATCGTTTACCCATTTATAACTTAATCGGTTAAAGTTTTTCTCAATCCGAACAGTTCGGTTTGGTTCGGTTTAAAATCAAACCGATAAACCAATGTGTTTTTTTGTTAATTAGTTGATTAATAATATCAAAAATATAAACACATATGGTGAGATCTTCGGTTTTTCACCTAAAGCGTTTAGGCTAAAGGTCCTAAACGTTTTAAATTATTGGTTTGTATAATTAATTTATATTTAAATTATTGACTTGTTGCATGTTCATTTTAGTGGTATGTGAGAGATGAAACCATAATTTTTTTATATTTTTTTTATCTATTTTGATTAAGTGGGTTAATTTTAGTTTGGTTTTAAACTTTTAGGGAATTTTTTTTTATGGTTTCGTTTTGTTAGAATTCTTGTTTTTATAAGTTGATTTTTTAAAAACCAAACCAAATTACAATTGAACTGGACTAAACCAAATTACAATTGAACCAGACTAAACCAAATCAAACTAAACCTAAACCGAATCAAACTTAATTCGGTTGAGTTTTGCTAGAGTTTTATTCAAACTCGAATCAACCGAACCGAAGCCCGAAATTAAATCGAAAAATCCACCCCTAGTTTTTTATTATTGGGACCAATTACCAATTTTCTTACTTTTTTTGTTGGATTCTTTCGTATAAAATAATAACTCTCACCTGTAATATGGTCGCTCGCCTTTTTCACCTTGTCTTCAACAACGACGAAACCCTAATCTGATTAAGTTCGATTTGGCAAAAGCCGAAGCTCGAATTCGCACTCTCTCAGAAATTGATCGATTGCTCTGTTGCTTTTCTGTGGTTGAAAGTTGAAAACCATTCCGTTTGATACGGTCGCTCGAGTTCTATTGATCTCTTTTCTCTTGGCTGCGTATCTGCTTTATCATCGGTTTCAGGCTTGTCTCTCACCTCTGGTTCTCGGCTCCCTGATTTACGCTATCTCTCTATAAATCTCTGACTCCAAGTCTTTGTCCCGCTGTTATCACAGCTCATCGTCGTCTTTCCATTCACTGGTGTATTTGCTCCGGCGCCGTCGTGCTGCTTGCGGGTTCATCGGGGTCAAGACTTGAGCGTGGTATTCTCATATTTACCTTTTTCATTTCAGAAGATGATCTCATCTTCTTCATGGATGTCCTATGCATTCTTAGTGTGTGTTTTGTTAATTCCTAGCCAATGCATTTTTTGCTACTTAGTGAGAATCTTTTCCTAGATTCTAAAAATGTCTCTTCACCTAAATTTGCCCTCTGGTGTAGATATGCATGTCCCTGACGACCTTCTGAGTTTTAATTTGCAATGGGTTTAATCTCTTTGTGGTTAGTGATACTTTAGTCTTGTTACTGATAATGTGCCCATTACTCTCGGTTTATACTAATTCTGGAAGGTGTCTTTCAATTTCTAAAGGGAATTGTTATCAGTCATGGGAGTTTTTGATTATATATGCATTAAGAGATACCTGATTGTTCATGCGTGCATTTCAGGAAAGGGCTGTGAACAATAATTTTTGATATTCTCTCCGTCAAAGATTTGCTCGGTGCACTGGCCGGAAATGGATCCTGGTCGGTTTGGTCGTCAGCAAGAATGGGATAATAACAGTGTAATTGTGGTTTTCTCCTTACATATATGGGATGATAAACAAGAAATTTTTAGGGATGTTGTGAATGTCAATTTTTACGGCCCCTCATCCGTGGAGTGAGAGACGTGGAAAATGAGGATGTGGATGGGATTTGGCTAACCTAATATCAGTCATGATGTTTGTTGCTGACATAGCTTATTCTCTTCACAGGCTCCGGAGGATTATGGTACTGAGCATGATCCAAATAATCGGTGAGTGCTAGTCGAACTGACTATTTGATGTACAGTTTTTAGTTCTCATGGTGAATCAACCACATATATTAATGTTAACTATAACTAATTTGCATTTATTGTACTGTACTTGATTTGGATACTTGTGCCTACATAGTCATGATAGTTCATTTTTTTTATCTATCTCCTACTCTACATTTCTCTTACAGGTTTGGCGTATCATATGATGAGGGATATCCCGACAAAAGGTTGTTGCGTGATGATGTCTACAATTATCCACCTGGACATGATACCCTGGGTCATTTGCCTCAGTCTAGAAGGCAAAACTATGAAGAAAATTATCCTCGCGAACTTCGTAGGCAAGAAAAGCCTTACACTGATACAAATTATGCTGCTGGTTATTATCACGATATCGAAGTTGGGAGTCGGAATGGATACTACCGTGATCATGGACACGAAAGGTCGTCACGGTATGATGGCCGCGATGACTATCCTTCCAGTGATTATAACTATAGATCTAGAAACTACCATCATAACAGAGATGATAGCCGTGAAAAAGATTATGATTATACTCGCCGGAGTTATGATTCTGATTATGAAAGGGGCAGTGTGAGAGATGGCAGTCGAAAGAGCCGAGACTCGCAGGATAGAGAATGGGACTCACGTGATAGAAAGCGGGATTCACGTGATAGAGAGTGGGACAAAAGATGTTTCAGCCGTGAAAGAAATCTGAGTCCACATAAGAGATATGAGAAATCTCGATCTCGATCTGCTGGACATGATGTGTTCTCAAGATCAAGATCTCCTAGAGGTGGGAGCCATGGACGGAGTTACCGGGTAGACAGCTACGAGGACGATCACTGGCATGAAAGTGAGAGGCGAAGAGAATATGAAGATAGACATGACCAGGATCATTTTTCTGCTGTATATAATATTATCCCCCCCCATCCCCTGGTTTACATTATTTTGTTGCAAAGACATTTAAAAAATCCTTTCCTATATTTTTATGGTTTTTGCTAGACCCCATCTGCCACTGTTGTTGTGAAGGGTCTCTCAACAAAATCAACAGAAGATGATCTATACCAGCTTCTGGTAATCCCTTATTCATTTTCCAAAGTTGAACAATTTTTTTTGCATGACTTCATTGTTCCCTTATGCATGACTAGGCTGAATGGGGTCCTCTGCATCATGTCCGTGTGATTCGGGAGCAAAATTCTGGGATTTCTCGTGGATTTGCATTTATTGATTTCCCCACGGTGGTAATTACTTTTAATTAAGTTGTTAGTTCCTTGCGACTCTTTCTTGTGTTCTATTCAACCCAATGAGTGCAATTATGTATGTTTGTCTGTGCAGGATGCCGCACGTACCATGATGGACAGAATTGAGCATGATGGTATAGCTGTGGATGGAAGGAAGCTAATTTTCCGTTACAGGTCTTTTTTAAATTATTTGACTTTGATTTTAATTTCATACTATCAGTTACTTGTGTAGCATTCTTTAACTGAATTGCGGTGTGTTGAGCAGTGAACCTAGGGCTGGTGTGCCCCGTAGGCAGGAAAATGTTTCTAGGCGCAGTTATGGTGGAAATAGAAGCATGATGGTTCCCACAGATTGGATGTGTACAATCTGTGGCTGTATCAATTTTGCGCGGCGAACCTCCTGCTTTCAGGTTGGTGCATTGTTTGGAAAAAGTTCTGTAAATTTCATAGCCTGGACTAGCGTATAATCCATCTACAAACTAGAGATGAACTTGCATATATTTAACTTCAAGAATAGAACTGCTCATTTTGGCTGTCATGAGTCAGTACCAAAAATAGATTGAACTAATAAAACCCTCAGGATAAATCTGTTCTGTGCTACTAAAAAAATATCTTCAGTTCCTTTTGGTGACAAACATGTATATCAATTGACACTTAATGTTTGGGACTAGGGTGACATACATATGTCAGTAATAATGGTATATGAACATTTTATCTTTATGTAGACACGTTGATACGCATACCTATGCTAAGAATATATTTGTTTGCATTTACAATAGTTTGTTTGGCAGTAGATATAACTATCATAAATCAAATTTCAAAAAGAGAACTTATATAACTCCCTTCAACTGGTCTTTATTGATGGATTCAGATTTATCTTTCCTTCTACTTGTTTAAACTCTGGCAAGGGTTTATTACTAGTTCATTCTTGTGGTGGTCAATTGTATCAATTATATAACTCCCTTCTTTGTTATCCAGCTGTCTGTGTCTTGATTAATGGCAAAACTTGAAAAAAAATCTTAGGTGCAGTTATAATATGGCAGAAACAACTTATGGGCATTGCGTAAATATCTACTATCTCTTTCTTCTTACGCAGTGTAATGAACCCAAGACCAAGGATTCTCCTTCAGCCGATGTAGGTTTATCAAACTCAACAGCAGGAAAACGAAGTTCGGAGACAGGTTCTGATCAACATTTTATTCAAGATGTTTTAGATTTCCTTGTTGGGTCAGAAAACTGTTGAAAGTGTTAAGGTTATAGTTTTTGCACTTCTGTACATCCCATTTATGCTTAAGAAACGACGTTCTTATTTACTTTCCCAGGTCCAACTCATGTCTTAGTTGTACGTGGGTTGGATGAAGATGCTGATGAGGGAATGATTCGGTATGAATTTTCCAAGCATGCTCCTATCAAGGTCAACAAAAACCCTTTTGGATTCGTTGTTTAATAGGATATGTAATTTTTATGTCAGTTGACTTGGTTTTTCTCTTTCCACCATTGTGTAGGATCTTCGACTTGTGAGAGACAAATTCACTCATGTTTCACGGGGATTTGCATTTGTGCATTTCTGTTCGGTACGGTCTCAAAGCCAAGTCGGTTGTTGCACTTACTAGCTCTGGTGTATTATTACTTCTCAAATTCTCACGTCTGCTTCCCTTTTCCCTTGCTGATGATTTTAATTGCAAGTGTAACTTTTGATCAGAGAGTTATTAGATGGTATAGAAATTAGAAACCCAGTCTAGATGATCAGTAGCACCTGTTTTTGTTTGCGAGTTTGATGAGTGATTTTTTTTTCTTTTCTTTTTTTTTAATTTGTTTAAGTGCCAGAAACGGACTCTGTAGTAATAGTAATCTTCTAGTTTTGTGGGCAGTTTTTGCAATTTTTGGAGATGGGCACGCTTAATAATTTATTTTTGTCAGTGCTATTTTTATAATCTACAAATCTTTGCATGGACCTTTTAGGCTCTTGTAGTAGATAATTTCCGTGGTCTCTCTTGTAGTTGATAATTTCCGTGGTCAGATTCTCTTACCAGTTTAATATCTAAACGGTGGTCAGATTTGGAAAAGAACTGCTTTAATATATTCAAATATCTATTCTCCCCAGTTTATGAAGGTATTTGACTGTTTTTTAATCCACCTAGAAACTTGTAACAGAAGAATATGATTATGTTCGTGCAGGTTGAGGATGCTACCAAGGCACTTGAAGCAACAAACGGAACAACTCTTGAAAAGAATGGTAAAATCCTTAGAGTTGCATATGCAAAGAGCGTTCATGGTTCTGGAACTGGTATATCAGCACACTCTCACTCCAGCAGCCTCGCTGCTGCCGCAATTGAAGCAGCAGCATTTTCTCAACAGGTACTTGAATTGGTTGGGCACACATTGATCATTAGTTACATTTGTTCTTTTAACATAACGGTTATGTAATGAAACAAAGCCTGACTAGTTTGTGTTTAGTAATTTCCATGCATTCAACTTGAATGGGGAGTGAAAGCAGTCTGATGGTTATGGGAAGTGCAACAATAATCTGAACATTGAGTGAACGGTCAAATTAGTCTGCCTTTAACTCAAAAAGCAGTATGAACCTAGGACTGAGTTTCATAGTGTTTAAAGACACGTCCATCTACAGGCATTTTCAACCTTGCCTGAACAAGGGAGGGTGTAAAATTGTTGAATAATAAACGGTTCATCAGTCACGTGGGGTGCTCTGGTCTTCCACGAACAATCTATTGTTTATGTGTGTCAAGGAGCTTTTACGTCTCTACAGAATCTTATTGTGGTACTTGTAGTTTGTTGTATCGACAGAATTATTCTTAGCTTGTGCCAGTGTGCGGAAACATTCTTTAGTGTACTAGAAGCGTATTGACGCAGTTATAATTTATTAGCCAAAGGAAAAGCATAATTTTTGCCTGAATGTTTATACATTGTTTGGAGATTGTCATGCTTTTGATTCTTCTACTCTATGTGCACTGCCATTGTCTTTATTAGTATGACGGTGTTGGATGGGCTCCAAAGGAATATAATCCTGATGAGAAACAATCTGGAGGGCAGGCCCAGGGCGTTGGGGAAATTGAAGCCCAGAAAGGGGCTTCTGCTTCTGCTCCACAATCCGGCTATGTGTGGGATGAAGCATCTGGTTATTACTATGATGCTGCCTCTGGATATTACTACGATGGAAATTCAGGTTTGCACTTGCTTATATTTTTTGTTATCTGTGGGGGTGTATTCGTTTACAGGATAGTTTCTTTGCAAATAAGTCCCACCTCTGGTTTGTTCAAACTATATTAGGGTTGCTATTTTGGCTTATTGTGTGTAACACAAAGTTTCCGATGGTGGATATCCTGTTCTTATTGTGACTATGAAGTTCTTTAACTTTGAATGCACTAAAACAGAAACTTAGAGATACACACTTTATGTCTTAAGTAGACTTTAAAGTATGCTGTCAGGATAAATCAAGTACTATCTGATATAGTTTGATTATGGCTTCGGTAGGACTCTCAATGGATGTTTGTCACTTTTTGAATTGTAGAGTTAGGCCTTCTTATCTATGTGCCTTGAAAATTCGCATCTGATAGAGCTAAATGATGACTGTTTCAATGGTTTTGGTAATCTATAGCCATCTCTACTTGGTGTGTGGTGGTGGAAAACTTGGTTCCTCTAATGTAAGAGGAGGGTAGTTTTTATATTAATCATATGCTTTTAAATATGCAGGTCTTTATTATGACAGTAATAGTGGGCTTTGGTACTCGTATGACCCTCAAACGCAGCAATATGTTCCTTGTCCTGATCAGAACAATGAGAGTAAATTAACTGAAGAACAACCAGAGTCTGCCAAGATGGAGAAATCCAGTCAACAAAAAGTTATTATCTCTGCGGCTACTACCCCCAATGTAGAAAAGGCTATCTCCTTACCAGACGCGGTTCAGGCGGCTGCAGCAGCAGCAATTGCATCAGAGAAGAGAGAAAAAGAGAGAGTGAAGGAGATAAAACTTGCGTCAAAGAGTAGCATACTGGCTAGCAAGAAAAAAATGAGTAATGTTTTAACAATGTGGAAGCAGCGGAGCCATGAAACACAAACACAACGTCCCTCTCTCGGTGACAATCAACCTACGGTTCTGGCTGAAGCAAGGTCGTCTTTCTCCACTGTACAATCCAAGGGCAAGCTGAAATCTGATGCAATGATTTCAAAGGAGAGAACTGCCTCCAATCATGGACTTGCTGCACTGAAAACAACTCCAACTACAGAAAGCTCGAGTAGCAGTACAGCAGGAGGACCTTTGATGGGAGCGATGAGATGCTCTTTTAGAGGAACTCAGGGAGGAGCTTCTTCTTCAGCTAATGTACAAGTGCCTCCAGTTTTGCCTTCTGCTCCTTCGCCTCCAGTCCCGGTTTCGGTTTCTGGGAGTGGGAGAAGAAGGTTCTCTGAAACGCCAACTGCAGTGCCTAGTCACAGAGAACAGCCTCAGACATCATACCGGGACCGTGCTGCAGAAAGAAGAAACTTATACGGTTCATCAGCTTCGAGTGGAAATGATGTTATTGATTCATGTAAGCGTCTCGACTGTTTGACTAGTCTTACTCAAAGTAGAATTTGTTTTCTTTTAAGAATAAAAACCGGAAACGAGAGTTATATTTTTTGTAACATTATTGGGAAAATGGTGTGTTTGAATGAAGATGAGGATGATATGGGGTTGAGGAAAGGTGCATCGGATCCAACACCTTTTCCTCCTGGTGTGGGTGGACGTGGGATTACCACAACCAAAGTCAATAGTTTCGACGTAATTACAGAAGAGAAAGCAATAGACGAACGCAATGTGGGAAACAGAATGTTGAGGAACATGGGCTGGCACGAAGGATCGGTAAACTTTTATAAAAAAATCATTTCAAAACGTTATATTTGGATGGTAGAGAAGAGTGTTGATGGTTGGTAAGTGCAGGGTTTAGGGAAAGATGGGAGCGGAATGAAAGAACCGGTGCAAGCACAAGGCGTTGATAGGAGAGCAGGACTTGGGAGTCACCAGAAGAAACTTGATGCTGAGTTTGAGGCTCAGCCTGGTGATACCTACAGAACTATTCTTCATAAGAAAGCACTTGCGAGGTTCCGTGACATGTCTGACAATAATTGACTGTTGGGAAGTTTTTGTTTGTGTAAAGTGGAGTTGGATTTTTCAATGTTATATGTTGTGTCTAAATTTTAACTGTGAAAGTGATTTTGAGTTTTCCTTGAAAAGACAGTTTGAAAACATGGCACTTTATACTTCTTGAGTTGATCCGTCCAAAAATAACCCTAGTCCCTCGTCATACCTGAAAACAACAATAACGAGAGACTAAAATTGTTACTTTTTTTTTTTTGATAACCAGGGAAGGTCCCAGGTCGAAGTCTAGACTAATCTCTTCGAGGATTTACGGAACAAATACATGATGAAAACTTGAAAAAGTTTTCTAGAAGTTCCAGAGAACCTATATAAACTAGCTTATACATAGCTTCCGCCTTCTGGTAATTTGTAGGCATTACTCGAAACTTGAACGTCACCAACAGTTTTTTACCATTAAGTGATGAGAATTAGGTATTTTCTTCAATTTTTGTTTTTTTTGGAAAAATAAGATGGTGTTATTTCAACAAACAACAAAAAACAAAAAAAAAACAAAAGAGTGCTCCAAAATTATTTATTTATATATATATCGGCCTGAAAGATATTTTATTTTTGGACATAAGATTTATCTACATTTTTAGTAGAGGTTCCAACAATTACAAAACATGCGAGTAAACTAATAAACCCTTTGTTCTGTCATTGGCTCTTCCCAAAACAAAAGTGGTTAAATATTACGTTTGTGGGAACTATTGATGTAATGGTTGGGTTTTGTTGCTGCCGCCTATTTCTGGATTAACGCCTACAAACAAAAATAAATTTCAACGAATCCACCGTGATTTACGTTGTCATATTTGCTCAATACGTGAGATGGAAATGAAATCTTTCTTTCTGTAGTTTTAAGTTTTACCGACTCTATATATATCCAAATCAACACTTTAAAACCTATACATACCAATTTATAAGTTTGTATTAGCTTCTAAGAAGCCTGGCCAACTCTTTTAATAAAGGTTTTTCAGCATGAAGAAATGTGAGTTTTTTGATTGATTAAAAAATAAAAAGTAAGTTTGCAAAAGGGATGAAGGAAATGTGAAAAACTGATTCTTGATTTGACAGGGTTAGTGGGAGGAGCCGTTGTAATAGTGTTAATTGCAATAGGGACATGGGCTATTGTTTCCGTCACACCTCCACCTTCTAAGATATGTGGAACGCCCGGTGGACCGGCTATTACCGCCCCGAGGATACGGCTCAGCGATGGCCGCCATTTGGCCTACGAAGAACATGGAGTTAGTAGACAAAATGCCACCTTCAAGATCATCTTTATCCATGCATTCGCCACCTTTAGGCGCGATGCTGTTATCGCCAACCGTGTTCGTCCTGTAATGATTCAATCTTTTGATCTCCTTTGCGTAATTAATCGAGATAGGTAAAAGTAATTGCATTGTTTGTTTTTTTGACAGGGGTTTCTTGAGAAAAACGGCATCTACGTGGTATCATATGATCGACCTGGTTATGGAGAGAGCGATCCTCACCCCCGTCGCAATGAAAAGACTTTAGCTCATGACGTTGAACAACTCGCTGACCAATTACAACTTGGTTCCAAATTTTACGTGGTTGGATACTCAATGGGAGGCCAAGCCGTTTGGGGGGTTCTCAAATACATCCCTCACAGGCTCGCTGGTGCCACCTTGCTTTGTCCTGTAACCAACTCATGGTGGCCCAGTTTCCCGGATAGTTTGACTTGGGAGCTATGGAACAAGCAATCTAAAACCGAAAGGTTTGGGATGCTCCTTACTCATAACACACCATGGCTACTCTATTGGTGGAACAGTCAAAAGCTATTCCAAACACCAGGTGTGATGCAATCAAGCCCTACAATATTCTCTCCTCAAGATATGGCTGTACTGCCGAAACTCGCCGCAAGGGTGAGTTACAAGAACCAAACAACGCAACAAGGGACACACGAATCATTGAACCGCGACTTGATTGTCGGATTTGGGAAATGGGGTTTCGATCCGATGAAGATCGAGAACCCGTTCCCAAAAGGTGAAGGATCAGTACATCTGTGGCAAGGGGATGATGATCGGCTTGTACCGGTACTACTACAAAGGATCATTGCTCAGAAACTAAGTTGGATAAAGTATCATGAGATGCCAGGCGCTGGTCATTTGTTTCCACATGCTGATGGGATGGCAGAAACTGTCTTGAAGGAACTATTGCCTATTCCCCAAGCATCTTAAAATTCTATTTTACATTGTTTAGACTCTGCAAAAAATTGTACATTTTGACCCCACCACCCTCAAAACAAAAAATAAATGTTGGAATAATGTATGAATTTCTGTATTATGTATGGATTTCTTTTCAATTTTTTTTTTTTGCATTTTTCTTGTATATATATGTGTATAATGTATGATCTTTTGTTTTTATTGGACATAAGAAAGCTAGCAGTAGATAAAAACGAAGATTGCACTTATTCTGCCACAAATATATCGTTTCTTAAAGTTGCAGTTAAAGGATGCTAATCATAACATTAGATTGAAGCAGAGAAACTGCTCACTTAGGAAGGCCTGTTTCTGGATCGAGAAGAGCCTGAGTTTGGTCATGAAGCATGACGGGACCTCTTCCAGGTCTAGTGCAGATAAAATAGCTGACTTCTCCCTTTTGATCCTGCGATCCAATGTTGTCTTTGATTTCAGGTGGAGGTTGCAGACTCTCTACACTGTTTTCTCCATCTAATCCTGCCTCCTTTAGAATCGAATTATCTCCCACTACATAACTGGTAAACATCGAAACCAAAATCATTACAAACATCTGTTAAACTCATAGAAAACCGCTGTAAATGAATCACACAATTCTATCTCTCACCTCTTCATATCAGTGTCAGACTTGGGAGGGAAATAGTAGAGCAGCCCCTGGAGCAATTGAACTGCAACCTTTCTGTTGCGTGCAATCAGTACAGCGTTTGGGCCAGCATCAAATGTATAAGCAACCTGTCCAGATTTATTATTATTATTATTTATTTTTTTGTTGATATACTTGAGAGAGAAAAATATAGTTTGCAAATAAGAGTTGAGATAAAGTGGTCTGATCTGTCTCACATCCTGATCCTTGTGCAAATACTCAAACATGGCGGCAAAAAGAATTGAAAGTAACATTTGGCAATGTAAGTAATAGTCAAAAGATCGAGCAAGACACAGCTTGGTAGGACTTTACCTGTGGTGTCCCATCAGAACGATTCCACTTTTCAACTAAGCTAATTATCCTGGGAAAGCAGTTAACAGCTTGATATTAAGTAAAGAAAGGATGTTTGATAGCTAAATAAATAGAAGCAGCATATAATTCTCAAAATAGAAAAATACCTGTGGGAGGTGTCATTCATGTAAAATATGGGTGGAGATGTATCCAGACAAACAGCATGAAACTGATTACTGTCGGCGCAGCTCAGTTGTGTAAAAGATGTAAAATCTCGGTTTTTTATAGCTTCCTCCATTTGCACGATCCGTTTTGGCACAACTTCCTAAAGAAAAAATCCCCAGAAGATGAGGTTTAAGAGGTAAAACAGACTTTCATCAAACATAGGGAACATACTTTTGCTCTATGCTGTAAAAGCAAACTCGTCTCAACACTTTCACGCATTCCAGAGGTGCTGCTCGTTTCCTTCTGCTGTGAACTCACCTGAGTGTAGCACAAGCTAAACATATTAAAAAAATATAAGCAGGCACTGGATTTCCATAGATTTCAGATCATTCGAACTTGTCTTATTCATGCCATAATGCAGAAGAGGCTGCCTGTATTAATTCATAATCTGCTACAGTCATACGTTCAAATCGAGCAACTCAATATTGTGTCCTTGGAAATACTTATCATATAGCTCATTCATTCAAATCATATGACGAGAGAAACTGTACCATACGATTAAAACGACATTTTCTGGAAGATGGGAGAATGAGAGTAATTCTGCGACCAAGTCTAAAAGTTACTTGAAAAAAGATTGATAAGATCCATACCACAGCAATGATGATAACAAGATCATCCCAATGCTTCTCATCTGCCAGTTGAACTGCAACGCTGTCACTTCCATCTCCTTTGCTTCCCATTGTCCACTTGACAAATCCACCAAATAAACTGCGGCAAGCACTTCCTGAACCTTGCCTACATGAGAGAAAGAAAATTAAACCGTGTATACCAGTTGTTGTTTTTGTTGTTCTGCTATTGATGTGTTACATTATGGAAAATGACAAGCTATAGAATACACTGGAGATCTATGCTAGACAAGAACAAATCAGAGATGTAATTTACTTCTTTTACTCAAAAACAAAAGGCAACGGCATCTTCACATCTTTTCTATCTAGTCCGACCTTAACATGAACTTTTCCATATATTTTGAAAACGGCAAAAGAAAGAGTTCAAGTTATCATATACTTACTTATTCATGTTTCAGGTTTAAGCAACACACGAGGAAACAGAGAGAAAAGGCAGAGTACCTAGACAAGCAAATCCAGCTGCTGAAGATGCTAAGCCAGCAGCAGTAGGGAAGTTGTTATGAGAAGCAATATGTAGATGCAACTTCTCCCAATCTTTCTTCTCTATCCTGATGCCCTTCTCCTTGTCTTCAACATCACCAGCACGACCTCGAATTTCCCTCAAACAGTTTTGGTATCTACTTCCAGAAAGTGAGATTTCCTATACTAACATCAAACAAACAACAAAAACTGCTAGTGAATCCCACTTGTTCAAATCATCAAAAATTAATCCAAATCTAGCTCAGAAATTTAAGTTTCGTGCTGCTTATCCTTGATTCGAGATTTGAAATCGAGACGAAGAAACATCAGAGATGACACTGGGAAAATGAAGCAAAGTACCTTGCCGTTGAGCCACATTCGATCCCGATCAAAATCAGGACTAACGGCGACAGTGGTGACGGTGCAGAGGTGATCGGGATCAAGAGTTACGCTAATGCTATCGTTGACAGGGAGAATCCGGACCTCATCTCTCTTTCCCCAATACTTAATCACGGCGATGTTCGTCGGCGTTTGCGCCGTCACCATGTAAACCCATTTCTCCGCCGCCATATGAAACCCCACGCGAAGCTCCAAGCGTATAGGTGATCTTCGTGCCCAGAGATCTGGAGCGCTTTCAAGTGATTAATAATTAATCCAAAGAAATAAAGAGACGGAGGATTCGAAACAAAAATAAAGCCCGGTTTAACCGAACCGAAATCGAAATTAAACCGAAATTAAAAGTATGAGAAGAAAGAAAAAAGAGTTAGGTAGGAGTGGACAATCGAACGTGGGCTAATGAGTCTTGTTCTCCCTTTCGTTTGGTCAAATCATCATGAATGCAGCATGAAACTATTATATTGTTACAATCCTTGGATTTGACAGAGAGTTTGCAGCGTGCTGAGTGGCGAGCTATTGACATAACAAGCAGAAGTACTAAATCAAACGTTGTGAAGACGGATAATTAAGTAAAAACAACATGATCAAAAGCATAAACAGACTCATACAACGTTGGTTAAGATTATTGAAGAAAGCATCTCATTCCAAATATCCGGGACACCAGGCAAGCACCAGTGACCACAATCTGATGAAGGTCCAGCAATATGATGGTGCTTCTCTTCCTCGCGCATTGCTCTCTTGAACACCGAAGGATGCCCGTCTCTCCTATACGCCGACATTGTTGTGATATCGTGCAAATACACTCGATATTTCATTCTCATAAGCACTTTTTTCAACACTCTTGATTGTTTAGGAACGTGTGTGTTGTTGGAAGATGAAGAAGAAGAAGAAGAAGAAGGTAAGGGATGTCTCTGGTTGTAGCACTTTTGACCACTCTCTCTGCCACAAGATATATATGTACATGCATGATCATCTTCTCCTTCATGTTATTAATTAAAGGTGTGCATTTGATGACATTTGGAAGAGAATATAAGAAAGAAAACCTCGGTGAGATGGTGCGGAAAATGACTTTGGTTTTGGATGGATCAAGATTAATCTCTACCCATTTAGCCCATGTGGTAAGTCCTCGCTCATAAGCAACCATTGGGTCCATAGCTTTTAACAAGTCGTTTCCATCCATGTAATAGTCCCACCTAAAGCATCGATATAACTTGTGTTATTGTTAGTAATTTTATTATATCTGAGGTATGTTGAAACCTAAAATAATATATAATGAATAGACGAATCCACTAATTGCCAATTGGTTATTTTGCTTTTAAACCAAAGTTGAGAACGGTTTTGTTGGTGGCTTACGAACTCCGTTTCTGAGAGTGAGTCCACCAGTGAGCGGAATCGAATACAAGAACATCGACACCTCGCCAATATCTAGCATTGTCTTCGATTGAGTCCAAATGTAACACTCTTTTACGGTCATCTCTTTTCTTGAGTTCCACAAGCAGAGGAGCCCAACAGAACTCGATTGATGTCTCGAAATCCTTCAAGTGACCAAACTTATTAATTGCTTTTACTAACCATATCATGTTAAAAAGAGAAATGATTATTACCAAAGAATGGAAAGATATTGTAGGACCATTGTAAGTGAGCTTCTTACGATGAGTGGGAATCACAGACTGTACTAAACAGACAAGAGATTCCCACTGGTTTCTCATAATTGAATCTCCAACCAGCATTATTCTTTTTTTCCTCATTTTCCCCAGAAATTTCAATGCGTCAAATCTAAACCCCGTCAATTAAAGAGAGCTTACTTTGGTAAGAATAAAAGGTACAATTTGTGGGGTTAAAACACTGTTTTAAAATTAAACTGAGAAGTAAATCACTAGATCATAAATATCTTAATTTTTCAGTTAAATATGAACACAGAAGGTACACTTATTTGATTTAAAATGAATTAAATTATTCAATATCTCTGGTAATAGTAGGAGATATTGTAGGAGAGTGGTAGTGTTGTGTGCCTTGAAAGTGAACAAGCCTTAGGGATCCATCTCCATTTCTGGTAATAAGAGTCAGGCCTTCCATTTCTCTGGCAACTTAGCGTAGAGCTCAAGTATGGACAGTTTGAGTCATAGAGCGGATACGTTTCGTCGTAAGTCCATTTCCCGACCGAGTAATCGCACTTCTCCTCTCTTCTTTGCTAAGGATGAAACACAGAGAAAAGAAGAAGACTCGAGTGTTTAAGGTAGCCATTTGGAGGAACTGAGCAGTGTGAGCTTGGAGAAATATAAAGAAGATAGAAAACAAATGGATAAAGTGAAAAGGGAGTTAATTACGGAAAGTGGTAGTAATTAGTATGCTTGAAATCATGTTCCGTGACTTGCGTCTCCTCTTTTCTCCATCATATCCTTTTTTCCTTTGCATAGATTACAGTATCCGAGGCAGGATTCGCGCGAGTATTACCAAAATTGAACAAAATGTTATTAATTGTTATGGTTCAAAAAGCAGTTTTATTTTTTCAATGTCCGAAAAAGTAAAACCGGATTCAAATTGAGTCAAACCGGAAAAGAAAAACTTTCTGATGAATGATATATTTAATGAAAAACCGAACCGAATGGTACAAAACAATCCAAGTAAACCAGAAACAAAAGAAATTGCAGAATCAAACACGAATTCTTTCTTTATTAGTGTCGAAGACAACAATCATTAGTAATAGAACCAATGAACCAAGAGTTATCCGATAGATGAACCAAAGAGATGAAGGGTTTTATTGTAGAGAGACCCAAAACTCTCCGTGCCACAAAAAGGTCATAAACGAACCAATCATCCAAGACGGACCAAATACTTTTTCAATCAACCTATGTAATGTATGTAAAAGAGTATTAATGAAACCAAGACATAGCAACACCACTCTTCTTCAGCTTTTATTCTCCTTCATGCTTATCAAATTCACACCATTTCAAAGAGCATAACACAAAAACAAACACTATGCTCTTTTGGTTAGCTCCTGTCCCAAACAGGTATCATCTTAATATGTCAGTCCAGATTCAGAAAATCCATTTCTCTTGATCATCTGAACAGGAATCATCTAGCCATGATTGGTGGATGTGCATCCACGTCAGCTTTTGCTTTTCCTCCTTTTCATTTTAACCCATTTTCAGATTTTCAATATTGTTTAATCAATCAAGTCGTTAAAAACAAACTTTCAAGGTTTACCTGACAACTCAGTAAGACTCTTGTCGAACAAGACCGTACTTTTCCCTCTGAATACAACCCAAAACAAATAAGAGCAAAACATTAGAACATGGAAGCAAGCTTCTGCGGCTTTCAGTCATGAAAAATAAATAACTTTGTAATCTCTGTATTTTCTTCTAAATCATTTTCTCACTCAGACTAGTCACAAGGAGAATCTATGAAGCAGAACAGAACAAAAAGAAGATAATGAATGTAATATGACAACGGTGATTGGTAATTTGGTAAGGCAAACAAGATAAAGGTTTGAAATTTACCTGGTTCAAAGGATTGATCTTATATCTTAGAAGAAGTAATTGAAAAGGTAACTTAAAGATTAGATTTCTTACCAGATAACTCGTGCTTGTCAAATTTTGCAAGCCATGTGTCTGAACTGATATGAGAAGACGACACTCTATCCAACCAAATGCGAAACTGCTTTTCTTTCCCTTCCCCATGTAAATTTTCCATCTCATCTATCCATTCATGTATCGGTTTCTCCACTCCCGACGGATGAACAAATATACCAAGTGGACTCTGAAACATTGCAAAAGCAAAACAATTAAGCCAATTAATCCGTGTATATGATACATGCAATCGAGAACAGCTTCAAATTTATTGATTTGGACACTTGAAATTCATTAACTCAGATGCCTCCCTCATCTTAAATAGTTCTTAAGATAACGTAGAAGAATGACACATTAGACTATCCACTTTTCTGAAAAGTGAAGGTTATAATGTAAAGTATTTTGTGGAACGAGAGAACTTTTTTTGGGTCAAATAACACGATCTTGGGGTTTACTTAATCTTTCATCAACCTCTTAGAAGTAAACTACTCCTTTATCTTTGAATAGAATACATATTAAGAGTATTTTCTAGGCAGTCAAACGAATAAACACACTTACAAAGAGTGATTTCAATTTTTGCAAATACTTGTCAGACTTCTCCACCTCTCCACAGCGCCATCTCTCATATAACAAGTAAAACTGAACAACCTCATGAGCAGGATTCAAAATTTCCGCGTGGAAATTTTCAGTATCCAAAACATCTCTTGGAGAGGCGCTTGGTCCCAAATTAAACCTTTGAATGGCTTCTATGATGCCAGCTGCACATCTCTCGGACGCAAGAATTATATTTGGGTTGTCCTTTGCATTTTCTTCATGCCATTGCAATAGTTCTTTGTGCGAATTGCTAACCTTAAACAGTAGAATAGCATCACAACTACAAGAGCAAAACCAAGTATGACCAAACTTAAAAAAATACAGTAGGAAACTAACCATTACACCATATGCTTGAGAAATGTTGAAGAGCTCAGCATCGTTTCCAGAGTCACCACAAACAAGTATGTTAGAAGGCTGCTTCCCCTCAATCTCCAACTTTTCAAGTAGATAAGTCAGAGCCCCTCCTTTGCCAGCTCCTCTTGGTAGTACATCGAAAGCGTAGTCGTTGCTATAAACCAGCTTCACATCCACCTATACGGTATTTTAGTGTCATCAGCACCAAAAGGAACAATCTATGATAAGAATAGCCACCAAATTCACATGAGGGGTACACATAAAGTCTCACCCCACGCTCCTCTAATCGCCCTGGAAGAACCTTCATTATTTCGATAGCTTGTTCTCTTTCCACATAAAAACTCACTTTGTGCTGCTCTTGGCTCTTCTCTGGCTATAACAGACGGGAAAAAAAGAGCTTTAGAACGACCAAATTGCTACAGAGTCAGCAGGGTATACAACATAACAATTCAAATCAGGCAAGCGTCCAAACAATAAGTCAAAACTCTCGACTGTCATCAAGGTTTAACATTATTTTCTAAAAATAGTAACTAATCCATATTTGTATGGTGGACTACACATCACTCAGAGCCAACAATACAATTCCTATTACCTTTATTCCCAAGTCAGTAACCCTTAGATATCTAGCTAGACCAGCAAAATCGTCTAACGATATTATATCCTTACAAACAATATTTTTACTAGAAAATGCTTCTACTCTACAATCCTTGCTTAAGAACATAATCATCAAATTTTACATCACTTTAAACAGAAAGTCTGAGTCAACGCAGCAAGAAACAAGATGTCAATATTCACAGAAACAATACGTGATTAGCAAAATCCTTTGACAGTATTACCTGCTGCTCAAGTTGAGGGAATTTAGAAGTTTCCTCAACAACAATGTCTCTGTTCCACATTTCACCCAAACGAGTCTCCCAAACATCATCCGACACCATCGGTTCAGCGCCGTATACAATCTCAGAACCGACAGAAGTTATGGCGATGTCCGGAGTCAACAACGGCCTCTTCTTCCTTAGACTCAAGTAAGAGCGCAAGGACCTCCCGGTGGAGTAAACAAGCAATGAATCATGGCGATAGTGAGCTTCCCAGAGCGCATTGAATCTAAGAAGATCGGTGTTTTCAGGATCATCGTGATCAACCTGCGGATTTGGGGAAAATCGAATCTAAAAAAAAAAAACCAAAAGATTGATGAATACACACACAAGTGTGCGAGAGGAAGTAGGAATTACCAATGTGCAATCAAGATCAGTAACTAAGATGAGACGTGGTGGCCCATCAAGCCTATCCATCGTTTTCCAAAACCCAGGCTGATTTCTTTGCTTCTCCCTCTCGTTTTTCTCTCTTTCCCCCTTCCGATTTTGACTTCTTTAGGAATCTCTTTTGAACACTTCTCTATAATCTTTTTTATTACTTTAAAGTATTTAAAGTTAAACTATAATTATCAGAGTTGAAAATTTCCTTAAGCACGTATTTATATACCATGCTAAAAAAATGAAAATCATAAAATATATTAATTTTTTCAAAATTAAGAAAATAAAAAATCTTGTTTTTTGAGTTTATTCATAGAATTTAAAATTTATCGTTTGGCTCAATATTTTGTCTTTTGAATATTGAGTTTATAATTTTGAATTTTAAATTTATTTATATAGACGTTATGATAAATTAAACAACATAACATTCACATCAGCCTATACAATGAAACAATAGAATATAGTTATTTTTCAAAATAAAGAAAATACATCATTTTAAAAGGTTTTAGTTTATTTATAGGACTTGAAAAACTTATGTTTTTAGATTTGGATTTAGGTTTTTGAATTTCTTGTTCAATATTTTTGATTTAGAGTTGGTTATATATGGGTTAGAGTAAATAGAACAAAAATAGCATTTGCACGAGTATATATAGAACATATACACTGGTTCTTAATTATAACTACTAGTCCATATTTTGAAAAAACTATGTTCGTTTTTGAAAATTCAAACCATGTCATATGCGAAAAATGTGTGTGTTTTTTTAGTTCGATCTTGAGATATAATCTATTTATATGAAAATATATGCAATGGGGTGAATTTTTCATATTTGCATTGAACAAAACAATACATAAAGAAGAAAAAATAACTATGTACCGTTGCGGAGAGAAGTACGATGTCAAAAGAATTAATTAGTATATGTTTATACAGTTTTTCGTGTTTTTGAAAACCATTTAATTTGTTCATACATAACAATGCTTAATGTTGCTCATTCATCTTCCGAAACTCTATCCCGAAGAGAACATCTATTTCAAAATTGGTTGGTTGGCGAAGAAGGCGACATGAATATGTCTACCATGTAGATTAGATGGTGGTAAAGAAACTTTCAAAAAAAAAAAAAAAAAAAAAAAAAAAAAAAACTTTCAAAGGAAATTATATCTTCTTCTCTTGATGATGATCGTGACAATGGTAAAGTGCCTTAAACTATCAAGAGGCAAAAAAAAATCTATGGCAAAAAAGTCAAATCCACATGAGAAAAAGAAGAAAATATCCCAAGAACTTGCATGAATAAGAGTTTATAAGCTAAGATAAGAATAAGAGTTTATAAAGCCTATAAGATTTTTGAAAAGAAAGCATAGTTACTCTCTATTATTTTATCGAAATTGTTTCAATTTCTTTTATTTGTGTTAACGGTTGTATTGAGAATATTGTTATATCTTGTATACTTATGATATCAATATATTTGATTTGTTAGAAAAAAAAGTTTATGACTTCGAGTATCGGTAGTGGGGAGAAAACAATTAATTTGATTTAGTATCCGCTTCAAAAGGATCATGGAAATAAAGTCCGATTTTTTTTTGTAACCATAACAAATTGAATTAAATACAATTTACAATGAATAATCATTCTATGATACATGGGGATGATTTGTACAATCTCCTCAACTGCTATATGACTAATCCAAGTATCCAACTGATTGGGAAAAACAAAAAAAATGATTGGAAAACGATTCAGATTTCGATTGGGAAGTTACTTCGTTGCGGTGCGGTTGCGTCACTTCAAGGAAGCACATAATGCAATCAATAAATGTGTTACAACTATAGCCACAATTGTAAGTTTGTAACAAAAAAAAAAAATGATATTTATGGGTATTTATTTCTAAAAGAATTCCAACGTAATTTCAAGACACTTTAGCATAAAAGCAATTTTATTTCAGACATGGAATCAATTTGCATTTGCTTATTTCCCATTTTAGAAATTCTTTCTTGAATAATGTTAGAAACTAATTTAGTAATGCAGTCTTGAAAGATGCCTACAAAAATAGGGATATACTAGAAAAATGGAAATTACTTCCATTCTTGGCGTTAGTGTAAAATATTGATGTCAATGGTTTGAAAATTATAAAATAAAAATATATAAACAATCGAAATAACCTATACTTTTAAAATATGAGCACTTTTAAAATTTGTTTTCAAACACCCTTTATTTATTTTAATAAATTGAGCATGTTGCCAAACATGTTATCAAACATTTAAACAGTTTTATTATTATTTTTATTATTTCTTATTTATGTATAACAATTAAATTATTTGTTATTTATTATTTTACATTTTATATATTACAAATTTTAATTAATAAAAAATGTATCCCTCACGAAAACGTGGGTTATAAATAAAATTAAAAAGTTCACGTAAATTACTTTCTTTTTGTTCTCATTTCTTTATTTCAGAAGTTTTTTTTTCTAATTTAAAACAAAAAAGTAAAAATTAATATCTAATCATCTATTAAAAAAATTATTACCTAGAAAGAAAAAATTTGGAAGACCATACACAGTAAATTATTTTGGAAAAGAACGGTTTTATTCCCAGCGAGAGAAAAAAAAAGAACGGCTTTTCCCTATTTGTTGTTATTTTTTTTTCGCCCGATTTGTTTTTTTTTAATTTTTAATTTTCGATGTTTTTTTTTGCAATTCTTTTTTTCTTCGGAGGCTAAAAGAAAGACGAAGAGGAAGAAGAAGGAACCACCCAGCATTATATATCAGCAGAAGCATTCTCTGCTCCTGAGAAGCTCGCAGCCTTACCAGGTAACAAAACCCTAATTTTGTTCGTCCCTTATGTAATTTTATTCCTTGTATTTTTCTCGAATTTCCCCCAGAAAATCACGAGGATGAAGATGGGAAACGGCTATCCCGAGCAAATCGAATTACTAAAAAAGCTTTGAACGAAGTTTTTCGATATTATATTTCCGAATGCCTGATTCGATTTCTCTTTTCGAAATTTTGGTGATTGATTTATCTGCAGTGTGTTTGTAAAGTGATTGGATGAGCTTGGGTGTGGAAGTGAAGCCAAGAGGAAGTCCACTCTTGTTGTTGTCATCAACGTTGTCACTGTGCCCATCATGGCACAGCAACAATCTTCTCGACTCAATCGTCTCCTTACACTGTTGGACAGTATCCTTGATTTTTCCTCTGTTAACAATACTGCATATGAGTCTGCCTTTTTTTGTTGCGTTTTTTCGTTTTGATAATGTCTTTCTCGTTTCGTTTCCTAATCTTCGAAGACGGGTACATGTTCTCCTTGATTATATTGTTTTCGTAGCTGGTTCAACACAAGCTACTCGGCTTACTGCAGCCAGGCAGATCGGAGATATTGCAAAGTCTCATCCTCAGGATTTGAGCTCTCTTTTGAGAAAGGTAAAGTCTCATCCAATTAATGGTGTTTCTAGGGCTAGTATTTCGTTCTGGGGTTTACTTTTGTATGGTTAGGGCGTCTGTTTACAGAGATATACGGCTTTGGTTGATTGTTATACTGATGGGAACATAACTGAGATGCCAATGACAGTGCCAGTTGAAGTTACCTACATTTGTTTTTTATGCCCTTCTCTTTGGAATTAGTAATTATTTCTAGACCTACTATTCTGCCCAATGTGCTCAGTATAGGTGGGTATACAGAGTAGGCTCGTTGATCCAGATGAGTTAAGGTTTTCAGAGATAATGAATGTGATGTCCTGCATTATAAATATCTAATTTAGTGTTGGGTTAAAAGGTGTCATCCCCTGTTCGATGGGTCTACTTCTTACGTTGTCCAATATATATCACAAGTCCCTGCATGGCTGGAGAAAGTTGTTCCATAGAGCCATACACAACTATGATTCCTAGGAGCGCTCCTATTGTTTGACACCTAGTTACATTAAATCTTTAATAGTCATTGTTTAAACATACCCAGCAGATGATTTATTAACCCATACCGCTCCTAAAGAATGTCAAAGCTTTAGATAAAGATTCTAACGGGCTTTCTGAATGGAATCTTAAGTAGGGTGACCACCTGCCTATCACTTAGTTTCAGGATTTAACTCGTATTTCTTGAGTTTCTATTATTAGATTGAAGCTCAAGCTTTGTTAGGACATCTGATCTTATTCATAAAATAATATTTCTACTCAGGCTAGGTGTTGTTTTCTGGATTCCTTGTTTCTTCTGCTTTTTTAGGTATCATATATCTTATAATATTCCGTCTTAACATTATAATTTAATTTTACATCTTTCTAAACTGCTAAGTTGTTCTTTATATTAGATTTTCCTATTTGTTCCTTTGGCTTAACTCTGTTTTTCCGGCAAATAGGTTTTGCATTACCTCCGTAGTAAAAAGTGGGATACGAGGGTTGCTGCTGCTCATGCTATTGGTGCCATTGTTCTGAATGTCAAGCATACTTCATTGAGTGAACTCTTAAATTCGTTGGCAACAAAGTTGGGTGAGGCCGGGATATCTGGTAATGTAGATGAAGTCGTGGCTTCAGGCAATCTTCAGTCCAAACTTCTAGCAAATGCTCCCTTCAGAAGGTTATGAATAGATCTGTTTCCCAATACATATGTTTTTTTTTCATCTGCTGTTAAGACATGTGTCTTTTGGTGTCTTAGTCATGTTAAGGTTGCCCAATGTCTTTTGATGTCTCTAACTTTTGACATGTGCTAACAGCTTTGAGATGAATAAAGTTTTAGAGTTTGGAGCTTTGTTGGCATCTGGTGGACAGGTAATTTTATCATTGACTATTGTATACTTTTCTAGGTCAGTCTGTATGATTTCAGCTAATCTATCTCTGGTGTAATTTCTTCATTGATGTCTTGTCTTTAGGCCTAGGCAAAGATCTTTGTGGAAATTACATTTTTGTCAGTCATAACTCATAAGTTGTTTGGAATAAGTAGGCCACTGGAATAACATAAAGTTTGATGGCAATCTGGTTAGATTCTTAAAAGTGTTTTAGGTTTAATTAAGTTCTCTTGGCATGTAAGGAAATATGTTGGATAGTCACTCCTCTTGACTTCTCTTAGCTTTTTTTATTTTAGGATCACAACCTTAACATGATTGAAATCATAAAATCATAGGCGGGCTTTTTTTTCCACCAAAAATATCCTTTGTCAGCTGCACTCTGTAGAATTTATTTTTTTCATTATTTGGCCTTAAGAATTTATGTTACTCTGTTTGTGGTTAACCTTGCTGCTGTTTCAACACAATCACTTGATGCAACATGATACATTGCCGTCGTTTTTTTTTTTTTTTAAACTTTTGGTTTAGGAAGTGTGTGAAACCTTCTGCATGCTCCCTTTATCCCAACTTTTTTTTTACTCATACACTTACTGTTTTTTCCTTGAGATATGTTGCAGTTCCTTTGGTACAAACAAACATAATATCAGATGATAGCCAAATTATTAGCTGTTTACGGAGAAACTCTTTGTTGCAGGAGTACGACATTTTGAATGACAATTCCAAGAATCCAAGGGACCGAGTGGCTCGTCAGAAAAAGAATCTCCGGCGACGTCTAGGTCAGTATTTCCTTGGGCTTGTCTTCGTTTATATTAATCAATATTCATGGGAGAGAGTGTTATGAATGATCCAATTTCATGAATTGTGATATACCAGGCTTAGTATATATGTACAATTTTGAAAACCTGTATATGCGTAAACCCATTCTTCTAAGTCTATTATATCACTCTATCGGTTCTTCTTATTCTTTGTAAAGTAGACTCTGTATGCACTAAATATCTTTTGTTTTACTTGATTGATGCATTTATTGAACAGGCTTCTGACAATCTATGGAACAGGTTTGGACATGTGCGAGCAGTTTATGGATGTCAATGAAATGATTAGAGATGAGGATCTTATTGAGCAGAAGTCCAATGTTCATGCGAATTGGGTTGGAAACAGATTATACTCAAACTATTCTCCACATCATATTCAACAATTTGTTTCAAGAATGGTTCCCCGTGTCAATTCTAAGAGGCCAAGCGCAAGGGAATTGAATCTATTGAAACGTAAAGCAAAAATAAGCTCAAAAGATCAAGCTAAAGGTAGCTGCGAAGGAGCAGATGTTGAGATGTCATCATCTCATGCCTCAACCTCAAAAAGAACTTTGTCTGACTCATTGGACTCTAACAAGGTAAATGGATAATGCATATAATGCATACTCGTAATGACAGATAACCAACTTGTATAATTTGAGTTGTGGAAGATTAGTATTGAACATACAACTCAACTTGAAGTCTCAGTAGTTTATTGATATGCTATCCTTGAATTCAATTCTCTTTGGTGTCTAATCTCTAACAAATGTATAGTCCACACATAGGCACAGACTTTACTTGAAAATATAATCTTTTCATACTTTGTTTTAGCAATAAACGTCAAGCTGTGTGAGGAATTTTCCTTACTTATTAGAATTCTAGGCACTTTTTGATTTAGGCATATCATATTTCATACTGTTTTGTTTCTTCTGTATATTACTGGAAAATTCTTAGGCAAACGATGGTAACGAAGATGATATTGAGCCTGATGGGGATGGAAGATGGCCTTTCCACAGTTTTGTTGAGCAACTTATTCTTGACATGTTTGACCCTGGTAAGGTTCATGTACCTGTGCCGTATGTACTTTACTTTGCTTTTCACTTATTGAGTTCTTGTAAAGCTGACTAATAATCTGATAATATGGTCAGCATGGGAGATCCGCCATGGCTGTGTAATGGCTCTGAGAGAAATATTAATGCTTCATGGTGGTTCTGCTGGAGTGTCAACAGCAGAGTTTAGCTCGGATAATGGGTTTGAGTTGAAAGAAGTCTTGAATAAAGTAACACGAGAGAGAGAAATCGACTTGAATATGCAGCTTTCAGAAAATGAGCTGGAGCCACTTCGGAAAAGACTTAAGACTGAGGATCCATCAAAATCATTTGCTGATACCACAGTTTTGGAAGTTATGGGGAGTGACTACGATATTAATGTAAAAAATGAAGATGTTGAGTTTTTATTGCCCCCAGTGCAGGTCAATGGTCAAATTGACTCTAGTTCTACGAAAGTGGAACCTCAATCTTCTATTGATGGCTCATCATCTCAGTCTGAAATAAATCATGTGGCAGAGGTTAGCAATCACTTTGAAGATAAGAGTTTTGTTGAGGAACCAGCTATCCCTTACAAGCATCAGGAAGAAAATATCCAAGTGTTGGATTTGGTTAAACAAGCTAGGCATTCTTGGATCAGAAATTTTGAATTTCTCCAGGATTGCACCATTCGTTTCTTATGTGTACTTTCACTTGACCGGTAAGACTTTGGTACTTTATCATAGATTTTCTTTTCCAGTTTTAGTTGTTCCGCTTCATAGCATCTACGGCAGCACGATTGTTTATCAAACTTCCTATACTAGCTGAAATTTAGTTGTTCATTTCTAAGTTGGTCGTTATCTTTCCCTCTATTGCAGTTTTGGGGATTATATTTCTGATCAGGTAGTTGCTCCTGTGCGGGAAGCTTGTGCCCAAGCACTTGGTGCTACTTTCAAATACATGAGTCCCTCGTTGATTTATGAGACTTTAAACATCTTGCTTCAGATGCAGGTAAATGTTTAATCAGTTCTTTTTGAACTCACTCAGAACTAAGAAACTTGTTGCGGTCTTTATAAATTATAAAACTGTTTGGTAATCTTTATCATTTATATTTGTTTAGCGCCGACCTGAGTGGGAAATTCGTCATGGGAGTCTTTTGGGCATCAAATACTTGGTTGCTGTGCGACAGGTATAACTCCAGCACATGGGAGCTAATTTTATTAAGCTAATACATGTTTTGGAAAACTGAAAAAGGACATATTTACAGTCTTGTTTTACCGTTTTTCCATGTCCGGAGGACTTTTGTTTTTTCTATCATGATATGGTAGTATTTTTTAATTATCTAAGGCTCTCTGTAGCTCACTTGACTTCTTGAATCGTACTTTGTTTGTAGAGATGCATGTCCAGCATTAGCTTTTCTCTCTTATTTGCCCTGGTTATTATTTTATTGCAGGAAATGCTTCAAGATTTGCTTGGCTATATTCTTCCGGCGTGTAAAGCAGGGTTGGAGGATTCTGACGATGATGTGCGAGCGGTTGCTGCGGATGCTCTTATACCGGCAGCAGCTGCTATTGTTTCTTTGAGAGGACAGACATTGCTTTCAATTGTCATGCTACTGTGGGATATCTTGCTTGAGTTGGATGACTTAAGTCCATCCACCAGCAGGTAAGCAAGTGATAAAATTACATCGTCTCCTATTCGTATTCATATATGGTTAAGATCTTTGAACCAATATACTATTTCTTTCAGTGTTATGAACCTCCTGGCAGAGATCTATTCTCAAGACGACATGACCCTGGTGATGCATGAGGAATTATCAGCGGGGGAGGAACAAAATATTGACCTCAATGGAATGGTTCATGACGAGAGTATTAGAGAAAGAAGAGATGTCAAGGAAAGCCCTTATGCATTATCAGGTTTAGCCCCTAGGTTGTGGCCATTTACGAGACATGACATCACATCAGTTCGATTTTCTGCTATTCAAACTCTGGTAGGTTCTTACTGCTTGTTCTACAGTAGAATATCTCAGTGCTTGCTGCCTATGTTTGTCGCTGCTTGCAGGATTTACATGTATCTTGTGCCTTGAGTTTCTCTGGCCTATTAAATTTAACAGATGCAAATCCCTTTTGTTAACTTCAGAATACAACTTTCCTTTATGTTCCTTTCATATGCTTACCACTGGTTCCTAAATTCCCCCCTGGCAGGAACGACTACTTGAAGCTGGATGCAGAAAGAACATTTCTGAGCAGTCCAAAATTTCTTTTTGGCCATCTTCTATTTTAGGGGACACCCTGAGAATTGTCTTTCAGAATCTTTTGCTTGAATCAACCGAGGAGATTCTGGAGTGTTCAGAGAGAGTGTGGAGGCTTTTGGTTCAGGTATTTAGTAATGGGGTGTTGCTTTTCTTTCAGTACACACTTAATTTTTTCCTATGTTTTTTGTTTTTTCTTCTTCGACACCCTTTGAAATAAATATTTTCGTTCTTGGTTTACATTGAACTTCAAATTATAGATAGAGTAGGTTTCCAATTTGCATGGTCAGATGTGGTATTGCATATGTAATTTTTTTTACATTAAGTCACAGGATAGTGGGAATGTGTTTGCATCTGAATCCTTTCCTTTTATTAGTAGCTGGGTGTTTTTCTGCTTTCTAAAGTTTACCCATAACCAAAGCACTTAATGGCAGAAAGGTACATGTCGGATGTTGTGAGAATCATGATGCGGATTCCAAACGAATTTGGGTCATGTTATGCAATCACCTGAAAACGTGTTATTGTTATTACTTTTTTATTATTTCGAGGTTTAAGTGTTTAGACAGCCTAAATTTTTCGTATTGGGCCTAGATCTCTCATGTTTCTTCTTATGCAGTGCCCTGTGGGAGATTTAGAAGAAGCTGCAAAATCATACATGGCTTTGTGGATAGAACTTGCAGCTACTCCTTATGGCTCAACATTGGATGCTACAAAAATGTTTTGGCCAGTAGCTCCCCCACGTAAGAGTCATTTTAAAGCTGCTGCTAAGATGAAAGCTGTCCAACTTGAGAATGAAGCTTCCAGCATTCTGGGCTTTGATTATGCAAGGAGTTCTGCTTCCCTCGAAAAAAATGAAGATGCTTCTGCCAGGTCCACTAAAATTATCGTCGGCTCTGATATGGAGATGTCAGTGACCCGCACCCGGGTAGTTACAGCATCTGCGATAGGTATCCTTGCATCCCGGTTGAGCGAGGGTTCAATGCACTTTGTGGTAGATCCACTGAGTAGTACTCTTACTTCTTTGTCTGGTGTTAAGCGCCAGGTATGCTCTCTCTCTCACTCATTCTCACTAGACGTCTGTTGCATGTTTCGGACTAAACCGCTGGCTTTGCAGGTTGCGTCCATTGTGCTTATCTCTTGGTTCAGAGAAATTAAATGCAAGGTCCCTTCTGATGGAAGTGGAAGTTTGCCTGGTTTTTCTAGTTCTCTTAAAAAATGGATGCTAGATTTGTTAGCTTGTTCAGACCCTACTTTCCCCACTAAAGACATACTACTTCCTTATGCTGAGCTCTCAAGAACATACACTAAAATGAGGAATGAAGCTTCTCAGTTGTTACATACAGTTGAAAACAGCCATTGTTTTGATAAGTTATTATCAACGACTAAACTCAATGTGGAGAGCTTGAGTGCTGATGAGACAATTGAATTTGCATCAACACTAGCTTTGTGGAATAAAGACAGTGCTGGAAATGAATCCTTAGAAAAGCAAGTTTTTGAAGATGTGGAGTCATCTAGGCAACAGCTACTAAGTACTGCTGGTTATTTAAAATGTGTCCAGGTACATTGGAATCTATTTTGATATTTTTCATGTGCTATTTTAAACCTTTGATCTGCTAGATATCATTGGTCATGTAAAATCAACATTTCCCTTTTTTCAAGATTGAACCTTTTTAATCCTATTTCCGGACTTATTTTCATGCAGAGTAATCTACATATCACAGTCACCTCCCTGATCGCTGCTGCAGTTGTTTGGATGTCAGAATTTCCCGCTAGACTTAATCCAATAATCTTGCCGCTGATGGCTTCGATTAAAAGAGAGCAGGTAGCAATTGAAGTTAAATGTTTGTTTTCATGTACGCTGAACTGAACACTGACTCTGTGCTATTTCCAGGAACAAATACTACAGCAGAAAGCTGCTGAGGCTCTTGCGGAGCTTATTGCTTACTGTGTTGATAGAAAGCCAAGCCCCAATGACAAGTTAATCAGGAATATTTGTAGCTTGACGTGCATGGATCCTAGCGAAACACCTCAAGCTAGTATCATTAGCTCTATAGATATTGTTGATGATCTGGACTTCCTGTCTTCGCAGAGTAACGCAGGAAAACAAAAAGCAAAAGTCGTGTTGGCTGGTGGCGAAGATAGGTCTAAAGTTGAGGGTTTTATAACCAGGAGAGGAGCTGAACTTGCATTGAAGCATTTATGCATGAAATTTGGTGTCTCCTTGTTTGACAAGCTCCCGAAATTGTGGGAGTGCGTCACTGAGGTTCTTGTTCCTGCAGATCAACAGAATATTGACCTTAAAATAGAATCTATCTCTGATCCACAGGTGTTGATAAACAACATCCAGGTATACCCAGTGAAGTGTTTTGCATAGATATGATTTTTCATTTTCTTGCGCCAAATTTATGTCCCAGAGTGTGGTTAATAAAATCATGACAAGTAATTTTGATTTACATGTTAGGAAAACTCTTTTTCAACTCAGAAACTGGCAGTCTTAGAAACTGTTTCTGTATACCACCATTGATAGGATGAACATTGGAAATGTATGAGAACGGTTTGCTTAGCAAACTCACTAGTCAATGAGTTTTGCTTCAGTAGATGATGTTTTGCTTGAGTTATTTGAAAGTTTTTTTAGGGATTGGCCATCATACATCCTGTACATAAAACAGTGAAGCTTGTTATTGAATATGCAGAGCCGTAACTTGATGTCTTTTATTTTATCTATTTTCCAGGTGGTACGTTCAATAGCACCAGTGATGGAAGAAACACTGAAGTCTAGACTACTCAGTCTCCTGCCTTGTATTTTCAAATGCGTTCGCCATTCCCATGTGGCTGTTAGATTGGCTGCTTCTAGATGTGTTATGACAATGGCTAAATCAATGACAACAAATGTCATGGCAGCAGTAGTGGAAAATGCTATTCCAATGTTGGGAGATTTGACATGCATTAATGCCAGACAAGGCTCAGGAATGCTTATTGGTTTGCTTGTTCAAGGGCTGGGTGTAGAACTGGTTCCATATTCTCCTTTATTGGTTGTTCCCCTCCTGAGATGCATGAGCGACGTTGACAGTTCAGTCAGGCAGAGCGTGACACGTAGCTTTGCTGCCCTTGTACCTATGCTTCCATTAGCACGTGGGGTTCCCCCTCCTGTAGGGTTGAGCAACGATCTATCCAGCAATGCAGAGGATGCCAAATTTTTGGAGCAGCTACTCGACAACTCCCATATAGATGATTACAAGCTTTGCACTGAGTTAAAAGTTACATTGAGAAGGTAATTTTCGTAGTCTAGTTTATATGAAAGCTGTTTCTCTGTTCTGCGTTTCCCTGTGTCATTCATGGTTTGTGCTTTTTTATATGACTTGGTCGTTTCACTGGCATTCTTTCTGTTTTTTTTTGCCTTGGTTTTCGCAGTTGTATCTATACAAAATTGAGGGTTTGGTTTGTGGGCATTGAGGGTTTGGTTTGTGGGCATTGAGGGTTTGGTTAATGGTAGGACATTGCACCTATTGTTGGTTCAGGGTAGAACTCAGGAACAAATTTCTTGTGCTTAGCCCGGGTCCTTGATTAATAGATGTATATGTATTCCATTACGTATATCAATTTTCTATATTGTTGAATTGAACTGAGAGGGACCTGTATTGCTTTTGAAATATTTATGCTCGAATATTTATCAGTTTCCTTATATCAGGTATCAACAAGAAGGAATCAATTGGTTAGGATTCCTGAAACGTTTTAAGCTCCATGGAATTCTCTGCGATGATATGGGGCTTGGCAAGACACTTCAAGCATCTGCAATTGTGGCATCTGATGCAGCAGAACGTCGTGGTTCAACAGATGAACCAGATGTTTTTCCATCTATAATTGTTTGCCCTTCGACATTAGTTGGCCATTGGGCGTTTGAAATTGAGAAGTATATTGACCTTTCTCTGCTAAGTGTGTTGCAGTATGTTGGCTCTGCTCAAGACCGCGTTTCTCTTCGTGAACAGTTCAACAACCACAATGTCATTATCACATCTTATGATGTGGTCCGCAAGGATGCTGATTATCTGACACAGTTCTCATGGAACTATTGTATTCTGGATGAGGGGCACATAATTAAGAATGCTAAATCTAAAATTACTTCAGCAGTGAAACAATTGAAGGCCCAGCACCGGCTTATCCTTAGTGGAACGCCAATACAGGTTACATAGGAGTGCTGGACTTCCCAGAAAGTTTATACATGCTCTTATCTTCTGAGTGACATTGTTTCCTTTTTGCAGAATAATATCATGGAGCTTTGGTCCCTTTTTGACTTTTTGATGCCTGGATTTCTTGGGACAGAGAGACAGGTAGCGCTTAATCATATTCCCTGCTTTTATGTTGTTTCAAATTACCAATTTCCAGGGTCACTTTTGAAAATTGTACTTTGTAGAAGTATTTTTGGATAATCTTTGTTGTCATAAACGAGAAATGTGTTTCTTTATTCGGCAGTTTCAAGCATCTTATGGAAAACCGTTGGTGGCAGCTAGAGATCCTAAATGCTCTGCTAAGGATGCTGAAGCGGGTGTACTGGCAATGGAAGCACTCCATAAGCAGGTAATGCTGTTTCTAAAGTTCATTTATCGCGGATTTTTATTTTTCGTTGTTGCAGTTATTTGGAACTTTATGGTAGCATCATTACCTGATAAAATCTTTGTATCACGTAGGTTATGCCATTCTTATTGAGGCGTACGAAAGAGGAAGTACTCTCTGATTTGCCAGAAAAAATCATTCAGGACAGATACTGTGACCTTAGTCCTGTCCAGTTGAAACTTTATGAGCAATTTTCTGGTTCACATGCTAAGCAAGAAATATCTAGTATCATAAAAGTTGATGGATCAGCAGATTCCGGCAATGTGGATGCTGTGCCAACAAAAGCATCCACACACGTTTTCCAGGTATAATAACTGTTTGCTGCATTGAATGCAACAGCAACATTTATATTCACTCCCACCTATAACATTTAACAGTATGGGGAGGCCTGATTTATATTTGGGTTTTAATTTTCCAGGCATTGCAGTACCTGCTTAAACTCTGTAGTCATCCGCTTCTTGTTCTTGGCGAAAAGGTTACAGAGCCGGTGGCTTCTGATTTGTCAGCAATGATAAATGGATGTTCGGACATTATCACTGAGCTTCATAAAGTTCAACACTCTCCAAAGCTTGTTGCTCTCCAGGAAATTTTAGAAGAATGTGGAATAGGTTCTGATGCTTCTAGTTCAGATGGCACTCTTACTGTAGGCCAGCACAGAGTTTTGATATTTGCACAGCACAAAGTAATTTACATATTAATCTTGCATCTTTAATATCTTCCATTTTTTTCGCTATGTTTGTTTCCTTACAAGATTGTCCAAGATCTAACCATGTTAATTTATGCAGGCTTTGCTGGATATCATTGAAAAGGACTTGTTTCAAGCCCACATGAAAAGGCGAGTTCAACTTATGAATTTTACTCTTTTTATTCTCACAAACTAGTTTATTGGACTATGTATTGATTAAGTGGTCTCCTAATTTCTCGCTTAAAAGTCTTAAAATGATGAGCCCTTTTCGTTTATGCTGATTGTGCTTAACTTGTCTGCTGTGAATTCCATGTTCCTATCGCAATTTAGATTTCCTTAAAACTGGCTTCTTCTATATGTTGATTATCTGTTTATGCCTTATTCTTGAATGCAGTGTCACATATATGCGACTGGATGGTTCAGTTGCACCGGAGAAAAGGTTTGAGATTGTGAAGGCTTTTAATTCAGATCCTACAATTGATGTTCTGCTCCTGACAACACATGGTATGCTTTTTCCATTCAGCACTGAAGTTCTTCTGCTATCTAGAGTAGATATTGTAACCAAGTTAACTGAAATAACTTCTTTTTCCTCATTCAGTTGGTGGACTTGGGTTGAACCTGACCTCTGCTGACACACTTGTATTTATGGAGCATGATTGGAATCCTATGCGTGATCATCAGGTAGAATGGTTTTGAAGTTTCTTTGGATTTGTGCTTGTAAGCGAAGAGGAAGAGTTTCACACCTCTTCCATCTTCTATTTAAAAGACTTGGAATAAACCAGTCACGCACTTATTATGACTATAGTGGGGTTTGCTAATTGAGAGGTGAACAAAATGTGGCAGGCGATGGATAGAGCGCATAGATTGGGACAGAAGAGAGTTGTAAATGTACACCGTCTCATAATGCGTGGCACACTTGAAGAAAAAGTGATGAGTCTCCAAAGATTCAAAGTATCGGTTGCCAATACGGTAATCAATGCTGAGAATGCTAGTATGAAGACAATGAACACTGATCAGTTGCTCGACTTATTTGCTTCAGCTGAAACTTCGAAAAAGGTATAAATTTATTTTGATTCTAACTGAAGAAGCAGGTTTGGTAACCTCAATAATTGGTCTTGATTGTAGGGTGGTGCGTCTTCGAAGAAGGGATCAGAGGATAATGATCAGATTAGTGGAACTGGAAAAGGACTAAAGGCAATTCTGGGTAACTTAGAGGAACTGTGGGATCAATCACAGTACACAGAAGAATACAATCTTAGCCAGTTCTTAGCTAAGCTAAACGGGTAGTGGGCAAAACCAGGAACGTGTGTGTACATATTTATTCAGCTCGATTCAGGAAAACCAACAATTTTGACGTTCTAAACACAGAAAAGGTTACATCCACGCTCTCTTTTTTTCACCTTCTCTATTTGTTTCGTGTTCAATCTTTTTTGATTCATAAAGAAGAATTTAGTTTTAAATTATAAAAGGAGAAGGAGAAAAGAGAGGCTGGAGGTTGGAGGAGACATCGAGTCGTTAATTTTGGCAATACGACGGGTCTAATGTTTGTGGCGGCCAAAGTAGTTTTTCTAGTGATTCTGAAATCGTGTAAATACGCTTATTACCAGGCTTCTTCTACTTTTTTCTGTTACCTTGTTTTGTCGGTGTTCAACTATTGAGTCATAAAACAAGTAAAAAGAAAAAAAAAACAATCTCTTGAGAAACTGACAAAGCTCTCAAACTTAAATGTGTAGCCATCCTAGAAACAACACTTGCCGGCTGATGAGTAATCTGACTCTATTTACACGAAATTCACATCCCAAACACCAACAACAGTTTTCCCAAATAAAATCAGTCAACAATGTCTTGGCAGAGAAAAGATGAGATGAGATTTGGATCACCAAAAGTCATGAGCAAGTCAAGATACTGCATAGCTTCTTGAGGAGTAAGACCTTGGAGGAGGAAATCAAACAAGTGAGAGTGAGTCCCTCTCATTACTTGCAAGCTTTGATTCATCAATTTCTTGTGCTTCTCTTTCCCCATTTCTGCAGCTTCCACCATTGGCAGTAAATCTTTCTCTTCCTCTTCAAAATGTGCTTTACACATCATCTGTTTAATCATTACAACAAGTTAGATGTTGACAATGTGGCTAATTTCATTACAAAAAGAGTGAAGAAGATTGTGTTTTTTCTCTTCTTCACCTGCAATGACTTGAAACGAGAAGCAAGACTAGAGAATTCCTCCGAACAGGTTCCAGAGTCCAATACTCCAATGGATTTGATGTACTCTTTGATTCCATTCATCAATGGTAATTCTCTCCCGTGTTCCTCGTTTGCACTTTTGCACATCCCTACAAAACTCAGAGATCGATCTCAATTCTCAACATTTGACATTAGAAAGGTGAATCAAAAAAAAACTCAGCCCTAAAATCTTTACCTCGATCAACAGATTCGAGAACAGGGAAAAGGATTCTCTCTTCCATTTGAGCATGTTCAACCATCAGCTCTTGTAGCTGCGTATAGCTCTTGGCGAATTTCCTAATCTCCATCTTCGGCGTCCCCACCGAGGGATCCACCGCTCTTCTGCCTCCACGAGCCGCCAGATCCTCCGACCATCTCAACATCCTCTCGATGTGCCACAACATGCTCCTGTGCTGAAGCCAAATCGTCCTTACTATCAGTGGAGTCGCCTCGTCGAAACCTTCTAGATTGAACTTCCAAATCATCAGCCGCGGCTCCGGAAACTTCTCCTCGATGTAACGGAGCAGAACCTCCTGAGATCCTGACACCGTCTCCGATCCGACCTGGATCGTCGGCTTTTGGTCCTCCGAAGGAACGAAACGGAGGTGAACTTTCTTGTGAAGGAGAGCGAAGCGGAGATACGAAGTCGCCAGACTGTTCGGTGGTCCGTACAATCTCACTGTAACGGCGGAGCTAGCCGGAGCGGTTGAGAGTCGCTGGGTTGAAACGCGAGATGACGCGGTGGTAGAAGAGGCTAGAACGGCAGGAGGTTTGACGACGAGGTCAACCGGAGCGATCTCAGCCGTGGATTTAGTAGAAGTCGAGAAGCAGCTTCCCATTTTTCGTTTTGACGGAATTCAGAAGAAGCAGAAAACGTGTCGGCGAAATCGAGAGAGAGAGAAGAGAAGAGAGATTGAGGCGCGTTTGTTGAGAAGAAAAAGCTGTCACGCCATTATCAAACGCCAAAAGCTTAGGAACATGAATTTTAGTATTCTCCCGATTTAAGTGTTTCCCAAAATCGAATCAATTAACATTTTTTTTTGATAAAACGAAGCCAATAATATAGAAATAGATATATATATATATATATATATAGGTAGAGACTACGTATGTGGGGCTAATTGAAAAGATAATATTTATAATTTCTTTATGAAATGTATTCCATTTCCGCTTTATAAACGAGAAACAAATATCAGACACGGAGAATGACTTTGTGTCTTTTTTTTCGCCCATGTGATCTTTGCCCTACTTAACTCGCCTTTACGCTTCGCCTTTGCTCTTTGCTTCATCATTCACACTCAGAGTTAAAGCCTTAAAAGCCATATGAGAAAAATTCTAATATGCTTTTCTAATTCCTAATCTTGCTTGGTTTTTAATTAAAAATGTATTTTGGATTATTTTTTTTTTGGGGCAAACTGTATTTTGGATTTCTTTGATTCTAAGATACATGTCCAAATTTTGAGTATGAATATTCAAATTCCAAAGGTTTTACCAGGATTTCTCTCATGAATTTATGCAAATGCAAAAAAAAAAATAGCATTGATAAATAAAAGTCAATTAAAAAGACTTTCCCCTATACAAAAATCAAATGCTGAAAATAAACGAGTCTTAAACCATACATTGTAACAATGGCATAAGAACACGAATATTGAAGAAAAAAAGCAATCGCTGAAAACAAAACACAGGCCAAAACTTGAAAACATATATATATATATATATATATATATATATAGCATTTAGCATTATAGATAAGCTTGTGGAAATGATGATGATGATGATAGGTTATTATAAGTTCAAACATGTACAAACATGAGCATGCGTTTTAGGTGTGTAAAGAAGGTGATGATAAAACAGATACAAACGAAACCAAACATCATGATGAGCATTTAAAACCTCCACAAGCAACAACCCAAACGATGAGAATAAAGGACAAAACAGCACCTCCCACCATCAGCTTCATATGCAGGCTCTGTATCCACATTTTCCTTCTTAACTGCCTCCCTTGTCTCTGGAAGCTATCCGCTTGGAACTGTAGGTTCTCGGTTTTGTCAACCAGAAGTTCTATCTTCTCTCCTCTGTCCAGAACCTGTTAACCATCAACAACAGAATCATCAAAACGAGCTGTATCGCCTCATCCTTTTTCATAATCAGCACCTATTATGACAAATTCTCAGAATTTGCTAACACTAACTGGTCCTAGGTCCACTTTGCGTAACCTTTTGCAACACCAAAAACACTGGATTTTATCAACAGTTATTGTAGTTACTTTGCTTATAACTTATGTTTGACCTCAAACTCAAAGGCAAATAGAAACATAATTCATAGTGCAAAAGCAACTGATGATGTATCGAGACTTGGATCATCACTATAGCACGATTGATTCCTATAATGAGAATGTTCATGCTATAATGATCCCTTTTACAATATCTTTTAGACTTCCCCAGTAAATTCCTACCCAGATTATATGACTCATTGCTAATATTGATGAACTAAAAAAGCCTAACAGACTTAGATATTCCAGCCCAATATGTCACAGATTTAAACATCGACAGACATCTGGAGATATCATACAGAGTAATCAGCACACAATATACCTTACCAGATATAGACTAATGAAAGAATGGTTGCAAGAAGGTAGGACTTGTTTAGTCCTCTACAGTTTTTTTTTTTTGGGTGCAAAAATCGTGTGTTTATTAAACCTTGCAGATGAAACTGCTAGCACCTCAAACCAAAAATACAAGAGTGGCGTGCTCAAACCAAAAATGTCACAGCTTTTCCTATAACTACAAAAGCATACCTTCTCAATGTTGTCCATCATGATTCCCTTGACCTCGGTTATTTGGGCCTTTAACTTTGAAAGTTTGCTCATCTCTTCTGGATGGCTCATACAATACTGCATATGCTCCTTAAGTATAGGCCTGTTAGAGGGAACAAAAGAAGGAAGAAAAGACTAAGAACACTGTTGCAATTGAAAACAATGACTGATATCAGAATAGTTATGGCTACAGACAGACCCGAACTCCCTGTCAAGATTGTATGCAATGCTAAACCGATCTCCAAACAAATCATCATCTTCGTCATCATCTGCAAGAGGGTGTGGCTCATCAGTCTTTATACTCGCCTCATACCGCTTCTTGAAGTCTTCCTTAACCCGTTCAAGGAACACGAAAGGAACACTTCTTCCGGTGGACTCATCAGCAACCACAAGAAACACTATATACAATCACAAGCATCACCAAACCAGAGGTGAAAAAAACAAAAACAAAAACAAAAAAGAAGCTTCAACTAACACACAAGCATTGAATACAAAAAAAGGCTAATAATACTCACCAAAACCATTGTCGACAAGGAAATTGAAGGTGTGACCATCGCAGGAGTAAGTATACTTGCTGCTATTCGTGGGTAGCTTCTGAAGACATTGAACAGCAATGGTGCTAAAGTTTCCTGAATAAGGAGTATGCTCCGCGAGAACAACGGTTCCCTTGGCAACAAAGCTGTATATCAAACCCTTCTGACTCATTTTGGAACTGTTGAAGCCTCTAGAGAAGAAGTCAACCAATCTACAATCAGATCTGTGCTAGTCAATCAAAGATCACTACATAAATCAAACAAAATCCTGAAAAACACCCAGGTGATGAACAGTAAATCGCTAGATCGGGAGACAAATTACTGATCGTATCGATAAGCGAGCGATACTTTATTCAGAAGAATAACGATTCTGAACCGGAAAACATGATCTGATGCTCCGATTATGTGAAACAAACGACGTAATTTAAACACCGGCGCTAATTTAGTTCCGGGAGAAAAGCGCAGAGACAGGCAATCGAGAAAAGGAGAAGACGAAATCGAACCGAACGAGAATCAAACTCGCTTAAGAGTTGCATGAGCGAGCGAGAGAGAGAGAGACTCTACCTTGAGACTTGGCTTGGTGATGAAGGATTAGGCTCCAATTCTCTGGAGAGACTAGTCTTCTTAGGCGGAGACGAAATGCTTTGATAATTACTTACTATGTTTTTTCCAACATTTTTTAAGCGTATAATATCGTTTGGTTTAATTGTTTTTCGGTTTATCGATCCCGGTTCTTGATTTCTTTGGTTTAAACCATATCTATTCTCTCGCTCATTTCAGGTTAGATATTATAGATTTTCATTGTTTTCGGTTAAAAACTGAATAACCCGTAACTATGTTCGGTTTTTCGAATGTTTGGGTTTAGATCAGATAATAAACCGTAATTAGGTGACTGGTTGAAAATTAGAAAGAAAAAAACTATATCTTATGTTTGATATGATAAAAAGTTAAAAACGTACACGCAAACAAAACAAGTAATATTTTATATCAAATACTTTTTTCAATCCAAAAGAAATGTGGACATTACCACAAATTTAGATGAGCCAAAATCTGTAAAAGCAGCAAAAGTTTGGAGTAAGTGACACAAAAACAAACACACCAAAAACATTAGTGACTACACTTGTGCCTTCAAAAAGTAATCCCACATTTCTTTGAGACAATCTTTTAGCATGTCTGAAACACACTTCCTCTCCATATTTTCTTCCTGATATCATAAACAAACATATTGTCACCATCACTATACAATTCAATAAGCATGCTTTGAAAAAGAATGTTTACCATTAGTAGTTTGCTTAAGGCTTTTAGTTTGAGATATACTTCCCTTGAGGTTCCTCCAATTCCAGTTCTGAAATCATATCGATCAGCCTCTCGAACTTGAAGCCTCAAATTCGAGTTTCTGCATGTAGTAGTTACGGTATGCCAAACGCCACAAACGCTATATCGCTCCGGGCAGGAAGATTTCCCAAGCGGCCATCTTAATCCACCTTTCACATTTGGATCTATCAGAGCTGAATCTGTCAGTTCTTTAAGATTCTTAATCTCATTCTCCTGGATACAATCAAGGAACCATGTTTCACGTTTTATACCGATACCATTTGGTTAATGAAATACGATGCAATCTCTTATCTTATTCATCAAAGTTAATTAATCACATATATACATCTCGATATTTCCTATTATGGATATACTCGTATCTAGGTAAATATATATACATATTGTTAGCCTAATAGTTAATATTCTTCTTCATCTCATTTTCTTGGATACTATATAATATGGAATAGACAAAGTCAACTCACTGAGAGATTGGTTAATGTCATTTTTGAATCAACCATCAGCCTCATGTCAAGATCTTGATCAAGGCATGATACATCGAGATTTAAGTGCCTCAAAGCATTAAGCTCAGCCTGAAGAAGAAATATGACAACAACTTCAGTGTCATGTTTGAAAATGTGGGAAGTGAGAAGAGAAAAAGACTTGCCTTGTAGAAATTGAGTCGTTTATGTTGTTGGTCCACCATACATTTACACGAGATGGTTACATCAGGACGAGTGTTGTCTGATACCTGAAAAACCAGAAACCAAACATCAAAAAAATTTCAAATGAAACCGGAGACACATTTATCTGTGAATCTTAAACGGAAAGAAAAAGCAAAACAACCACCTTCACGTGATACAACTCCTTGGTCTCTTCTACACAAAATCCCATCTTGAGTACAACTCCATTTCCAATGTTTTCAACATAGAACTTTGGGACATTTGTATGGAATGATTTCTTCAGTTTTTCCAATATGCTTTTAGTTAACTTATTATGACCATCTCTTAGTGTTTCTGATGAACTAGCCCTGCACCATATAATACAGTGTGTGTATTCAATCAACACTCATTGCACACATTTGATAAGATTGGAACCCCTAAAATATTTATTCAGTTCGCCAAAGAACTACACCACAAGAGAGATGCTCATACCAAGATTACTGACCAATCCTAACTCCTTCTGCCTAAACTTCATTTTAACTAGTTAGCTTTCTAAATTGTCAAGAAACAAACCACCTAAGTTAAATACAATGCTCCTCCACTAGACCAACACAAGGCTTATCAGTTATCACTAATCTGCACCATATAATAGACTGTTTGTGTGTGTGAGTGTGTAAGAAAATTGAGGAGAAGTCAAAAATCTTTTACCCATTGAATACAACTTTCCCAAGTCGAGCCATCAATCTGAGATTGACATCCTCTGATCCAAAACGTAGAAGCGTCTTCTTTGCCCTAACAAATCCCAATATAAGATCATCCTCCACCTTCTCTGTTACCCATAGCCATGGATTTTCCAGTTTCCCTAAATCGCTCTTCACTAACATTACCAACGAATTTTCTTCTTCACCTCTCCTCCATTCTGAAGAAACGGGCACAAGTTGAAAGTTGATGTTGTCCTCTGAACCAACCAGAAACCATCTGGAAATGCAATCATTTGCGTAGATTATCTTTGTATTAATATTCCCGAGGTTTTTGTTGAGTTTTGTAAGAAGAGAAGGTGGAACAGAGGATCCTCTTACTGCAACATTTCCATGTCGTTTATGTGGTGGAACGTATGCCATCTCTGAAATAATTTTACGCACAAAATCTATTTCGAAGTAGCCACGAGTGGGAGAAGAAGAAACACAATCTTGCCTTTTATCAGCACAAAGACTAGAGAAGATGAAACTGGAACGATACAGTGAAGTGAAGTGGAGGAGACGAGACGGTTCCGTGTCTTGATTACTACTAGCTTTCTCTCCTTGGAAAAGTGCATAATATCTCATTAGTATTTCAATTTCCGTATTAAAGAACGTCTACTTAGAACATTTTTAACTCGCGAGTATTTAAACTTCGATGCTCGGGAAAGTGCATGTCTGCATGATATTCAAAAAACAAATTGGTCGGAAGGTGCATTGATCCCTTGTTATGATATTTGGTCAAAACACTAGCCATGTTTTCAGAAATGTGATTGAAAGTTCTTATTTTAGCTTATTTGATAGCAAAAAAAAAAAAACAAATCGTTGTTGGAGAAACATATTAATTTATATTTGATAATTGTATATATTCATTTGCTAGATAATGTAGTTGAAATATATACCAAAACCGTGAAAGAGGCCGCTTATGTCCAACCTACGGTCTTTGAAGCCTAGTCTGACAATTGTTTCAACCATTTCGATCAGATAAATTATTGGCTTCTCCCTGGTCGTCTGGATGATTCTTGATATTTCAGAAGAATTTCTATTCTTTTAGAAATTTCAATGAAAACTTTGTAGCGATTATAAGCAAAATTGTCCTAGATAGCACTTATTTTAAGTTTTCTTACGATTTTGTAACTTTTGATTTTTTTTTAATCATCGTTTAGCGTCAAAATAACTGTTTTACCCCTTTCCTTATCGTTCCATGTACGATACACAGACCCTACATATCATAATTTGCAAGGGTGAAATTGTTATGAATAGTGAAATAAATGTTACTTTATTAAATAAGTTTTAAAAATGTTATTTTCATTTAAAATTTTTGAATAAGTGACTTTACATGCAAAAGACCCCGATTATAATAGTTGTTTTCTTAACAAATTGTACCAAAAAACATTAATTTATTTTTCATTAAGAAAACAATTATGTTTTCATTTATTTTTAATTTTGTAGAAAAGTTTAAAAGTACTTTTAAGCAAGTGTTTTTTTCCCAATCCAACTTAATTCATTTAAAAAAAACCGTCATAGGAAAGTTAATCCACTACAAAAAAAAAAATCGGTGTTCTAGAAATTGTTTAGACTATCGACTAGGGACCGTGATGATTATCTTATAAACGTTATACGGTTTTGTTATTAGGTGAATCTAAACGGTTTTAGACAATTCAAAGCTTCTATAAACGCCCGTTAGCAATTATCATTAGTTGACTAAACTTACATATTTTAGAATTTTTTACATATATTAAAAAACTACTAAAATTTATATTTTACCCCTTATTAATACACTTTATCTAATTAATACATTAAATCAATATGGTTAAAACTGGATTGTTGTTCAAAATTCTACATTGAAATATAAAACCACACTATTTGAAAAACAAATATAAAACCTTAAAATGACATTTTTTGTGAAACATAGAGAGTAGTTATTAGTTTTTTGTTTAATTTCTATTTTTTATTATAATTAAATTTATAACTATTAACTACGGAAATACATAAATAATTTTCTTTAAACTGAATTTGGGTTTATGATTGTTTTTTTACTGTGAGATTTAATAAGAGCAATAGTTTGTTCTAGTTCATACTTAATTTACTTTTTTTTTTAAACTCAATTTATCTTTAAGATTTGAAAACAAAAAATTAACCTTTGCTATTTACAATTCATAGTATTTTATCACATTTCACTAGATTATTATAATCTATATTACTTTATTATATAAAGGGTATAGTACTACCTAAATTCACAAATGTTTCAATTAGACGTTTTAGACAATATGCATATTGGATCGACTAAACTTACATATGTTCCAATTAGATAATAGACTTTGGATTACCGTCTGTTCAATTTTGAAACAATGGACATGTTCAATTCGGAGTAAGTTACAACTCACTCAAAAGACTATTCGAGGTACAATATTTGGAGTGTTTAAAGAATACTCCATATATATAAAATTGCTAAGATTTTTTTTATTTAGAATTGTATTAGGTAGATTTAACTTATTTTAGAAATACAGACAATCAAAATTTTAAAAACACTATTCAACTTTCAAACAATTCTTAATTCTTCAAGTTTTTCCTTTTCTAAAACCAAAACACCAACCTCTTAGATTCTACAATTTCAAATATAGAAATTCAACGAAACCAAATTAAGATATTTTTCATGCCAGCTTTTTTTTCCCTAAAATATAAATTAACCAAAAAAATTCAATAAATGGCCAAACATAAAACGTACAAAAAAAAATTAATGTATAAAAAAAAAACGTACAAAATACAAAAAAAAAGGACAGCGTGGAGAGTAAAGCTATTGGTAGCATGGCTGCAACAGAAGGCCAAGTGTTTGGTTTTACAAATATATAGTTTAATTAACCCAAAAGCCCTTTTCCTCCTGAGGGTTTTATTTAAACTTCCCCTTTCTCGTTTCCTCCTTTTGATAAAACACACACTTACAAAATCTCCTTTCTTTTCTCTGTTTGCCTCATTTCTCAGAGTTTAATGAAGAGACCCTTAACCACTTCTTCTTCTTCTTCTTCCTCTTCTACTTCTTCCTCTGCTTGTATCCTTCCGACTCAATCGGAGACTCAGAGGCCTAAACGAGCCAAAAGGGCTAAGAAATCTTCTCCTACTTTATCGACTTCTGATGTCAAATCACAGAATCCCACCAGTCCTGCCTCTACCCGACGCAGCTCTATCTACAGAGGAGTCACTAGGTTTTTTTCAAATTAATTGATTTTTTTCTTTTCGAATTTAGTTCTTTAGATTGGATTTGGGTTTTTTTATTTAAAAAACTGCATTTCGATTGCATGTTTGTGGGATTTTACAGACATAGATGGACTGGGAGATTCGAGGCTCATCTATGGGACAAAAGTTCTTGGAATTCAATTCAGAACAAGAAAGGCAAACAAGGTTACAAAAAAAACCCAATCTTGGTTTTGTAAGAAAAGATCTGGATTTTTGACTGATGAATTGTTTTTTTTTGTTTGTGCTGTTGTTTGATCTCAACTTCGTCACTGCCTCATCAGTATATCTGGGTAATTTCTAATTCTCTCTGATATCAAAATCAGCCGAAATTAAGTAACAAAAAACAATGAATCAAAAATTAAAATTAAAAAAAAAATTAGAAAGAGAGTGGATTTGGTCAGAAGAGTAAGGAATCTCAACTGCTTTCACGCGTAATTGCAGGAGCATATGACAGCGAAGAAGCAGCAGCACATACGTACGATCTAGCTGCTCTCAAGTACTGGGGACCCAACACCATCTTAAATTTTCCGGTAAAAGTTTTTGATGCAAAGTCCAATAATAATCAGATTGATGAATGCATGTTTGTGTTTTTGAATCGATTGCTAAAAAAATGGAGAATTTGAACAGCTCGAGACGTACACAAAGGAATTAGAGGAAATGCAGAGAGTGACAAAGGAGGAATATTTGGCTTCTCTCCGCCGCCAGAGCAGTGGTTTCTCTAGAGGCGTCTCTAAATATCGCGGCGTCGCTAGGTTCTTCCTCTCTCTCATTTTTTTTTATTTTTATTTTAATTATTCATTTTAGAGTTTTTTGGGAAATTTAAGCCAAACTGAGAAATTACTGTTTCCTTGACTAAAAAAAAAATAAAATCATAATTAATTTTTGTCTGCAAAAAATCGAGATGCATATTGTAAAAAGTTATAACTCGATTTTCACAAATGCTTGTTTTATGTATTCAACATTTTTGTTTTGTTATGTTTAGTTTCCTTTTTTTAATTTTTGGAAAAACAAGAAACTTATTAAAAAAAAAAAGCAAAATATGGAAAAACAGGCATCACCATAACGGAAGATGGGAGGCTCGGATTGGAAGAGTGTTTGGAAACAAGTACTTGTACCTCGGCACCTATAGTACGTACCTCCTTTGTTTTTATATATATATATTTAATCTATGATTTATAAATAAAAATTGTTAGTGTGATAATGTTTGAACTAGTTTTAAAAAATAGAGAAGCAAATATTAATTTGACAATTAGGATAATATAATGGGGAGGCAGTGGGCTTTGAATTTTATACACACAGACACAGTCACGTGAGACGAGAGTTTTGACATCATGTCCCCTCACTTTGATTTTTTTTTTATCTTTAATAATCAAATCAACTTTTTCTTCTATTATTTTTTTAATTATCTGATTCCTGCATAATTACCTTTTAAATTCTGCATTTTTTGTGGATCCAATATACTCTGAATACAAAAATTGAGAACTCTGCAGAAAGAATATTACCAACTCTTTATTGAAAAGTAATACCACTATTTTTAATTGTTTTCTTCTGGTCCTTAGATTATTAAGGCACCTAATCTTCTTCAACAAAGAACATGCTTCATTTTTAAAAACAAGTTTTTTTTTTGTTTTTGTTTTTGTTTGTTGGGAGTGGTTCGGATTCAGTTTTGCAAAAAAAAAAAAATATAGACAGTGTTCTATAACAATGACACATACTATTCTTTTATATATATTTCTTTAAAATAAGAGATATAAAGAAGAGAGAGAGAGTCAGGAGCATAATTACAAATAGTAGATGAGAAATTTGTATAGAATAATAATAAGAGAAATTGCAGGTTACAAGTGTAAAGGCGCGTGTAGCGCGTAGGTCACGTGGTAACACTCTCACTTGATAAAAAAAGACAAAATAGTTCAGAGGCTTATTAGGACCAAACCCGAGGTCGATCTGGTTTGGTTTATTAATACTATGATGATTTAAGAGTTGAGACTGTTCTGAGTAGGAGTCACGAGCCCTCACGTGCATTTTTTTTTATCTCTACCCATATCTTTCATCTTGTCCTCCGAACAAAATCTGGTCTTCTTTATTTTTATTATTTTTAAAGATAAGAATATTATTATTATTAACTTTCTCTCTACTTAATAGTGATAGTTATTAGAGCTTAGTGTTGACACTAGGTAGGTGTTTTTTATTGTTAAATTATTGTGTATTATTTTATATACAATTATTGCAATTAATTAGCAAGAAATTTGGACTCTTTTTAGTGTTTAGAGAGTGGAGGAGAAATGGGTCTCGTACACGCTATACGCATCACACTAATAGTGTAACCCTAGTTGTCCCCACTAAACACGTCACTCAATTCTCTTTTTTTTTTTTTTTTGTCTTTATTAGGTATTATCATAAATTCTAAAAAAATTGAAAAGAAACGACAAAAATAGAAACACTTGTTTTAAGTTTTTAACACATGTTTGGGCTTTTTTGGTTAGCAGCTATGTGAAATAAACATTTTGTGAAACTGTAACTACAAATTAAACGCTGACTTTGATTTAATGGAATTGTGTTGCATTGTCTTAATTTGAAGTTTTTGCTTATAAACTTGTTATTTTATTGGTTGCAGATACGCAGGAGGAAGCTGCGGCGGCATATGACATGGCGGCGATAGAGTACAGAGGTGCGAACGCGGTTACTAATTTCGACATTAGTAATTACATCGACCGGCTAAAGAAAAAAGGGGTTTTCCCTTTCCCTGTGAACCAAACCAATCATCAAGCGGCTATTCTTGCTGAAGCAAAACAAGAAATTGAAACGAGGGAAGCAAAAGAAGAGCCTAGAGAAGAATGGAAACAGTACGTGGAAGAAGAACCACAAGGAGAGAAAGAAGAGAAAACAGAGCAACAAGAAGTAGAGTTTGGATACAAAGAAGAAGAGGCGGTCGTCTCTTGCTGCATAGATTCTTCAGCCATTATGGAAATGGGCCCTTCTTCGGACAGCAATGAGCTGGCTTGGAACTTCAGTATGATGGATTCAGGTTTTGCTCCGTTTTTGACGGATCAAAAGCTCTCGAACGAGAATCCCATCGAGTATCCGGAGCTTTTCAATGATATAGGATTTGAGGATAACCTTGACTTCATGTTCGACGAAGGGAAGACTGACTGCTTCAGCTTGGAGAATCTGGATTGTTGCGAGGTTGTTGTGGTGGGAAGAGAAAGCCCGACTTCTTCGTCTTCTCCATTGTCTTGCTTTTCTACTGACTCTGCTTCATCAACAACAACAACAACAGCAACAACAACCTCTGTTTCTTGTAACTATTCTGTCTGAGAGGGGTGCTTTACATTCTAGGTTGAGTTTCTATTTCTTTTGCTTCTTCTTCTTCTTCTTCTTCTTGTTGGGTTCTGCTAGGGTTTGTATTTCATTTCAGGGCTTACTCATTGGTTCTGAATAATCAATGTCTTGGCCTCTTTTTCTCCCCTCTTCTATTCTAATGTTTCAAATTTAGATAAGTATAAATTTTAAAAAACTAAATGAACCATAAAACGGGAGGACCAATAGAGAAGTCCACGGATTGCATAGCCCAACTACAAAATGATATCATTGAGGCCTCAATTGTTTTATAGAGTTTGCTCATTTTAATATGTACAGATTACATACTTGGCCTAAGCCACAATTGAGATAACAGTTCAAGTTGAAGAATCATCAAAAGTTCCAGGACTATAGATAGAAAGGAGGCTAAAGCTCAGGCATTTATCGAAAGCAAAGTTTCAAGCAATCTTAGAGAAAGAGAAGGTTTCAGAGGCTACTCAGGCTATATCTCTTCAAAACGAATATATACTTCAAGTCGCTGAAGTAAATTCCGAGAGAGTCCTTTGCTTTTCCTCTGTTTCAAAGTAGTGTGATGTGACATTCAAAATAATTAAAACCATTATACTTTACGAGTCATATCTAGCAGACTCAGTGCTTTGTTTTTCCTTTGAAATTCGGATCCTCTATGGGAACTCAAAAGTTTTGATTAAACCGCTAACCGGCTGGTTCAACGACAAGGTCACGGTTTGACCGGTCCAAATACATCCACTTCTGCTACATATATATATGACTCATAAAGTATAATGGTTTTAATTATTTTTTGTTAGAATGTTACTCTTACGATAATATACATAGGGTTAAAGACGGAGTAACGGAGCATAAGTAGGAAGTCGTCAACATAATATATTATACATAAAGTCTTGAAAACATTACATCCACAATAAGTCTAATTAAGCAGCAAGAGCTACTGATCACGCAATCCATAGTTCTTAAGGTTTTAAAAATACATAATTAAGAAACATGACAGTTTTAAGGTTTTAGCAGCAGCATGCACCAGTCTTATGCTTTTAAAGTAGTTCTTATTTAGATATAGATAATGATATCACCAGCAAACCTTTTAACCTTAATTATTCAAGAAGGTGGAAGGTAATGATGTCAGAGGCAGAAGCTGCATGAAGGGCATGGTTGGGGTAATGGTGGTGATGGTTCTGGTGGAAACGAAGAGCGTAAGCACGTGACCCTTCGATTTGATATCCAAGAACCGAATCGTAGTCTCCTCCATTGTCTACTAGTCCATAGTGAGGATCTTCTGCTCTTAGTTCCTATTTCATCAAAGATATTTTAAGATACTGAGAATTACAAGCCATATTCCACATAACTAAAACCAATTCAAAATAAAATGACATGATTGATATATGTTCTCATCCACCAAGAGAAAACGTAAGGGTTAGTCTCCACAAATTTATATTCATTTGATTGGCTCCATGCATGTATTTGGTTAAAACAAAATTGCAACGGATAACAAAAAAAGGAAACAAGAGATATTTACCAGCTCATGTATGAGATTCTTTTGTATGTCTTGTTGACTTTTGTTCTGCAATTGAGTAAACCAAAAGAGAAACTTTGAAGAGACAGAAACTATTAAGACTCTTAAGTGTCTAATCCACATTACTTTCGTTTAGCTTTTATGTCATAATAACAATATACGCTTGGTTTTTTCCTTTGTATCCATAAATCAGACAGTTTCCAAAATCTTGATTATAAAGAGCTACCAATTTCTACTTTTAAGCTTTAAAGACAATAATTATAGGAAAATTTGGAATATGAAGTTACGTTTGAAACGTTGGAATGACCCAAAAATGACATGGTTAGGTTTTATTATGTGGTTTTCCTAGGAAAAAGTGCTATCAACAGTTTTAGCAATTGCATAATTTCAATTTACACAAAACTATTGAGACGAATGATATGATAAGATGCAAAAGTGAGTGAAGACAGAAGAAGATACGATACCTTTTTCTTGGTGGTCTCGATTTGATTCCCAAGGGATTTAAACTGTACAATTAACATATATACAATTAGAAAAGAAAAAAAAACGCTCACATATATTATCCAACAGTAAACTAAATGTTTCCTTTTTGAACACATAGCAAACACAACAAAAATCATTTATCTAAATTAAACTCAAGAAACTTTCAAAACCAGAAAACGAGAAGGAACGTATTATACAAGGTTAATTAAAACCCTAGATAAGAGTAAATTAAAATATGATGATCGATACCTTGCGCTCGCGAACGAGTTTGAAAGTGTTTTCCATTTCTTCCTCAAGACTACGCAACTCCTGAACATCAAGCTCGTCCAAACACTCACCTAGCCTCTGCCTACAATATTTGATAAATGATATATTTCTCCTAATTTTGTTTTGTAAATTCCTTATTGAAAAAAAGGAAGAAATTGATTTTGCAGTTTAAATTGCTGTTTAAGACATAGAGATGAGAGAAGAGACAGAAACAAAATACTTGATCTGAGTCCGGAGATTTATATTTGTCTCCAACAGTTTCCTCTTGGTTTCTTGCATTCTCTACAACAACGACTCACAAAATTCATTAAACCAGAAAAATAGATATAGCAAAAACAAGAAGAAGAAGGATCTAAAAAGAAGAAAACCTCATAGTGAGTGCTCCAGACATCAACATCAGAAACCGTTTGGTACAGATCTATAATCTCCTTCGTTCTATACCCAACAAAAACATACATACACAAATTACAGTCGTTAATTAGAAGAACACAAAGCAATTTAGTTTAATTTAAGAGTAGGGTTTAGAGGGATCGATCATGTACGTACGTGGTGTTAGGGCTGATAAACTCATGGAGCTTGTTGGAGCTAGAGAACATAATAATCGAAACCCTAGCATCGCACAAAACCGTGAGCTCGTGAGCTTTCTTGAACAAACCATTTCTTCTCTTTGAATACGTCACTTGTCTGTTCGTCTGGTTCTCTATCCTCTTGATCTGGATCTTCCCTCTCGCCATTATTCTTCTTTTTTTTAACTTCTGTTTACTTTTGATCTTTTGTTGAGGAGAGATTTGGCGGAGAGGACAAAGAGATATAATAAGAAAGAAGAAAGAAGAAAGAAGTGAAAGAGGAAAGAGGAAAGAGAGAGAGAGTTGAAGAAGTAAAGGACCCACTTGAGTTACTATAAATAGAAAGATATTGCCGAATCCATGAAAGATAAGTTCAGAAGTTGATGAAAACTAAGTGATGAGCCTTCCTTTTTGGTAAAGTGGAATGGACATATATGATGGTTAATTACAAGACACTGCTTTAATCAATTGTCTATAGGTGGAAGAGGGGACCAAAGGTATACACGGGTTTTGCTTTCCGTCGATCTTTTAACGGAGCTCAATATTAGTTTCTACTTTCTACGATGTTTTTTAACGTTCACACGCAGATGACACACTAAACGGCGTTTGTAAACGTCAAATCTGTGCAGGTGGATTTGGTTGGTTTTTGCCCTTACCCTAAAGTAAACTAAAGTTTTAGGTGTGAACCAAGTTTTTATTTTGTTGTTAAAAGCCAAGAGTGTACTTTTAGTTTGTTGGTTTAGGAAATTAGGTTTTTTTTTCTTTTTCTTGGATTTGATGTGAGTTCCATTTAATCTTAGACTTGTTCCCTAAATCTAAATGATTACAATAATTATCAAGATTTGCTTTTAAAGTAAATATCCGTAGAAGGCTCTTAGTCTATTGGTTGACTTAAGGGTTAATTAATGATTATACACCAGGAGGTTTGAGTTTCGATTCCCTGAATATTCGATTTCTGCAAGTTAAATGAGTTAAGTTTCAAAAATAAAATTTTCAGTGTGGTGCAAGGAAAGTCGTTCCCCGTGCTCCTAGTTTGCATGGATTCTAATGGACTCTGTCAGAAAACAGAGTTTTAGAGAAAGGTTTTCTGTGTATCATTAAGCCAACGACTGAAGGGTATTTATACAAGTATTAACATTAACCTAAACACTAATACGAGAGAATATTCTATAGAAAAGAATATATACAAAATAAGGTAAATAATTTATTCCTATTTAGCTTAATACCCCTCCTCAAGTTGGAGCATGAAGATCGCGAATGCCCAACTTGAAGATGAAAAACGCAAATTCCTTAGCGCCCAAGGGTTTAGTAAAAATGTCAGCCAATTGCTCCTTAGTAGAGACATGATTAGGAACAAGAGTGCCCAGTAGTATCTCATCACGAACAAAATGAAAATCGAGACCAACGTGCTTAGTACGCTCGTGGAACACCGGGTTGTTACTAATGTGAATGGCCGCTTCGTTATCACAGAAAAGGGACATTGGCCGAGTATGATCAACACCAAGATCCAAAAGCAACCGTTTTATCCAGATGAGTTCCTGTGTTGTGAGAGCCATAGCACGGTATTCAGCTTCTGCCGTAGACCGTAAAACCACCTCTTGCTTCTTAGTTTTCCACGAGATAAGCGATGATCCAAGCTGTATAAACCATCCTGTGAGCGAGCGTCGAGTAAGTGGGCAAGCAGCCCAATCAGAATCTCACCAAGCCGTCACATGTAGATCACTGTCAGAACGCAGAAGTATTCCTTGTCCTGGACTCTTCTTAAGATAACGGACAACTCTTAGAATAGCATCCCAATGCGATTTACGTGGAGCATGCATAAACTGCACTAGAGTATGAACGCTATAAGACAGGTCCGGGCGCGTAACAGCAAGATATACCAAGCGTCCCACCAAACGTCGGCTTCACTCAGGATCATTAAGAAGCGCATCAGATGCTAGGGCCAAGCGATGATTCTGATCAAGAGGAAAGTTAACAGGTTTAGAGCCAAGTAAACCAACCTCTGAGATAATATCAAGCGCATATTTCCTCTGACATAGGTAAATTCCTTCTGGGCTACGAGCAACTTCAATCCCAAGAAAATACTTGAGGACGCCTAAATCTTTCATATGGAAACAAGAACTTAGATAAGTCTTGAAGGCTGAAATCGCAGATGCAGTATTTCCCGTAATAACCAGGTCATCGACATAGAGAAGAATATACATTTGAACCTTATCCTTAACATAAGTGAAAAGAGAGTAGTCGGAGTGAGCCTGAGAGAAACCATAATTACGCAGAGCAGTCGTAAGTTTAGCAAACCAACAGCGAGGGGCTTGTTTCAGACCATATAGAGATTTACGGAGACGACAAACCTTCTTACATCCCGGAGTCCGAAACCCAGGAGGAGGCAACATATAAACTTCCTCAGTGAGATCACCGTGGAGAAATGCATTATGTACATCCATTTGGTGCAACTCCCAATTCCGAGCTGCGACTTCTTGAAGAAGAATACGTACCGTACCCATCTTAACGACCGGAGCAAAGGTTTCGTTATAGTCATCGCCTTCGATTTGGCGATTGCCTAATGCCACAAGACGTGCCTTAAATCTTTCAATAGACCCATCAGACCGGAATTTTATTTTAAAAACCCATTTAGAGCCAATAGCCTTCTTGCCAAGAGGAAGCATCTCTAAATCCCACGTATGGTTAGCATCCAATGCATCAACCTCATGTTGCATCGCAAGACGCCAACGTTTGTCCTTCATTGCTTCGGCAAAGGACGAGGGTTCACAAGTCGATGTGACAGCTACAAGAAAAGCACAATGATTTGGCGAGAACCGATGACAGTCGACATATAGATCAATCGGGTAAAAACTAGAATCAGCAGTAATCGTATTAACAACGAAATTCTTGAGACAAGTAGAAGGAAACTTCTCACGTTTTCCTCGACCAAACTCTTGGCCAGCGTTATTATTAAAAGTATGAACAATGTCAACAATAGTCGTATCAGTCGCAGGAGATGTATCCGAAACAACCGGATGGGCATCGGATGAAGATGATGTATCGAGTACAGGATCAAAGACCGCCGAAGGAGCAACAGGTTCCACAACGGGTTCAACAGTCTCCAAAGGCGTAGGAATCTGTTGAGTTACGTCATCATCGTCATCCAAGAACTCAACGAGAGAGGTAGATTCTGTAGGAGACAGAACTCGCGAGGCATCGTGATACGGGAATTCGTTTTCACAAAAAATCACATCACGAGAAACAACAAACTTCGATATCTCTATATCATAGACACGCCAACCTTTTTGTGAAGACGGATATCCAACGAAAACACAACGCCGACTACGACTTGAAAATTTATCTCCACGAGTGTTTTGATTATGGATATAACAAAGACACCCAAAAATACTCAGATGGTCAAATGCCGGAGCTCGAGAATGAAGCATCTCATATGGAGTTTTACCATGAAGAATCATCGACGGAGTACGATTGATCAAGTAGACGGCGGTAAGGATGCATTCCCCCCAAAAATCGATGGAAACATTACTTTGAAATCGAAGAGCCCGAGCAACATTGAGAATGTGACGGTGTTTTCTTTCTACTCGACCATTTTGATGAAGTGTCCCAACACAAGAGGTCTCGTGTATGATGCCTTTGTCACGAAAGAAATCCCGCATACACATAAATTCAGTACCATTGTCGCTGCGTATGATTTTAACAAGTTTAGAAAATTGTCGTTCAACCATGGAAATAAATTGACGCAAGAGAGAACTGACTTCGCCTTTCTCAATCATGAGAAACACCCACACAGCTCGAGATAAGTCATCTAATAGTGTAAGGAAATAGTGTGAACCATTAAAGGAGGGAGTGCGATATGGACCCCAAACATCACAGTGTATAAGCTGAAAAATTTCAGTAGTCTTATTATCACTAGAAGTAAATGATTCACGAGTTTGCTTAGCGCGAAAACAGACATCACACGCTGAAGTATGCAAATCCTTAATACTACTAAAACCAACACCAGGAATTAAAGAAACAACTTTAGATGATGGATGTCCAAGACGCTAGTGCCACACATCCACCAGAACAATCAACCGCAAGCTCACAGCAGCTACAGTCTCCACGGCTCGAAAATAGTATAATCCATCACGTTCTTAACCCGCACCAATCAACGTCCGCGAATGGTCCTGAATAGCACAAAATCCATCATAAAACTGAGCAAAACATCGATTTTGCTTAATCATTTGTGACACCGAAACTAGATGACAATGTAGTCCCTCACCATAGAGGACATTCAATAACCGAAGACATTTTCCCAAAGCAACATGACCACGTTTAGTGGCAATAGAGAAACTCCCGTCGGGTAATCCGACAAGACAAGGAGAGATTTCGACCACTTTAGATAGCAATTCCAAACAACCAGTCATATGGTTCGAAGCTCCAGTGTCTAATATCCAAGGGACAAGAATATTCTTACCACTTAACTTATCGGAAGCACTCTATTTTCCAGTCTGAAAAATCTGTAAAATGGCCTGCCACTGCGCATCCGAGAAGCCTCCAGGATTCGGCTTATCACGAGAAGTAGACGCCAAAGGCTGTGTATCAGACTCACGAACAGAAGGAGTCTGCACCGAGTGGGCATGAACACCACGACCTTGAGGAGAAGGAGATGATGTAGTCGACTCCTGAGTCACACGCTTACCACACCACCATTCTGGGTAACCATGAAGTTGAAAGCAGGTTGTAGCGTCGTGACTTGTACTGCCACAGTGAGTACATACTTTTTCTTTGTTATCTCTTTTTCCACGAAACAGAGCTGCAGCAGGTTGAGAAGAAGCTTGAACCGCAAAACTCATAACTTCATGTTTGTCATCCTGAACTTTCGTACCAGCTCGCATAGTTTCGTCACGAAGAACAATGGAATATACTTGATTTAACGTTGGTATAGGATCACGAGAAAGCAGAGTAGTATGAAGAGCTCCATAAGTCGATTCATCTAGACCAAAGAGAAATTGGTGGACCTTGTCGCTTTCACGACGACTAGTACTGCGTGATTTAGAATCACAGATGTACTTGTTACAGATACACCAATCAGATTGTTCATGAGGACTTAGATCCTCCCAAAGACGTTTCAATTTTCCGTAATAAGCAGAGATGCTCATACCACGTTGTCTGCAATTAAACAAATCACACTTCAGCTGTTGAATTTTCGGTGCATTCACAACACAGAACTGTTCCTTGATATCATCCCACAATTCCTTCGCAACTTCAAAGTGTGAGATATCTTGACGAAGATCTGGTGAGATAGTATTACGAATCCAGGAAACAATCAGAGAGTTGTTCGTTTCCCAATCTTCAAAATCAGCGGAATCTTCAGCAGGCTTCTGGATTTTCCCATCCACGAAACCGAATTTTTTACGACCCTTTAACGATGTGCGAAGCTCGCGAGACCAATCGTCATAGTTTGCACTTGTCAACAGAACCTGTGAAACCAGGCATCCAGGGTTATCACTAGGAGAGAGATCATAGGGATTGATCGTTCGTCTAGCCGTAGCGGACTCAACGATAGCTGTGGAAGATTTAGTAGCATTGACCATATGGCTGTTCACGTGAGAGAAAGACAAACGAAGACACCCTTATTGCTCTGATACCATGTCAGAAAACATAGTTTTAGAGAAAGGTTTTCTGTGTATAATTAAGCCAACGGCTGAAGGGTATTTATACAAGTATTAACATTAACCTAAACACTAATACGAGGAAATATTCTATAGAAAAGAATATATACAAAATAAGGTAAATAATGTATTCCTATTTAGCTTAATAGACTCTTTGATGCTCACGACCCCTGTTCGAATTTTCCTTTTTTTTGGGAATTTTTAGTTTGATACTTTCTTTTAAGATCCTTTTTACTTGTGTTATGTATATGTTTGGTTCTCTCTTTGGATTGCATTAGAGCTGTCGTTTGTTTTTATTTGTAGATTGTGCGTACTATAAGGCAGTTGAAGAACATATATGATGCCAAAGAGAGAGAGAGAGACTCAGGATCAGCTACATTTTCTCAGCTAGTATCCAATCCATTTCTCATTTCGGATGCGCAAAACTCTCAGACCCCCTTGGATCGATCTATTTGCTATGTATTTTGACAATTTGTGACAAGATCGTTTGGTTTCAGGAATTACTTTATCAGTTATCTTGGAGGTTGCGAGTCTTCAATAAAAATGTATTTTTCTTAATTCTAACGCTTAAAACTGGGTCAACTATCTATAAAACATGTTCCTATGGTTAAGGTAACATTACACAAGAGATACAAGCGAATACACAAACAACACTCACTCTCGTTCTGGTCTCAATTCCCTTTCCCACTTCTCTTCAGGTACTCTTTCATGCGACTTTGGTTTGTCTCAAATATAAAAGGCATTCCCCGTATCTGCGCAATAAATCTCAAGCTTAAAGACATAGACACGTTCATTGTTATTTTAATGTAAATGATCAAAAAGTGTATTCAAGATCAAACCTCAACCAGACAATCAGATTTGAAGATTACACTCTGTCCAGGATCTACTTCCTTCTCATTTACTGAGATTGAATACTTCCCCAGGTTTTTCATATGAAACCACCCATCATCACCCAACCGTATGATCGCCTGCATTCAACAATCAAACACACACAAGGTCGTTGTTACAAATTCTGGGCTTTTTTCTTCTCATACAATCCAACACTTCAAAAACGAAATGGAAGCATTCTACTATTGGCCAACCTGGCGTCGAGATATTTTGCTGCCCCGCTTTTCTCTTCCCAAATCAATGTCCACCGCGAGATCTTCTGTTGATCTACCCACCAAAACCTGTGCCAAGTAAGAAACAACCACTATAACAACTGATACTATCATTCTTAAGAAGTTTAAATCATATGACGACAATAGACTACCAAATGAATAGGATCATAATACCTCAGGCTTCTTGATGTAGTGTTTTGAATATCTACCATACAAAACAGCGAATGCACCACGGGAAGCAATGGCTCTTTGCATATATGAATAAGCAGCCTGTTCAAGTCTTATAATTGTTCTTTTCATGTCTTGGCCCTGATACTTGGAGACTGCAAGTGAAAACGTTCAAGGAATTACAAATAAGTCTTAAAACCTTTCCTAAGGTAGTAAGGTCTCGTGCATCACCCATGGTAAAGGCTCCCTACATTTTCACTACAAATTCCTCGTACACGATAGCATGTAATGACTTGCACGGGCCAAATGCGGAAATATATTCCTGATTCACATACTAAAACCTTTTTTTCCCCAAAAAATGTAGATAGAGTAGAGCAACAAGAGTTCTATTGAATGAGAAGGGATGCTCAGTTACCTTCGAGATCAAAATTATCTTGGTCATCAGGATCCAAGTCCATGTCAAGTATCTGAAATCGAAAGAGCATTATTATTTAGGAGTAAATGTATCATAGAGCCATAAAGCTCAAGAATAAGGGTGAAAGTCGAGAGTTACCATAGCCTCAATGTCAGAATAATTGGGCAAGTCCTCGTCACTCTCAAAAACATGCCCGTCTGTTTCTGTTTGAGTGATTTCCAGCTCAGGGTCTGAAATCACTATCAACCCAACATCAGCATCTTTTGCATGTGGCACTTCATTTATAGGTAGTACACCTTTTTCCTCTTTACTGTTTCCACTATCCTTCTCGGGGTAGCTTCCATGACTATCAAATCCGACGATGAGTTTTCCACCGGTCATCTCTTTGTTTCCATCTTTTACACCAGCACCGTCAGAAAGCAGAGTGTTTAAGCATGCCTGTGCAGAACCAGTAGGATCACCAGGAGCAACAGTATTATGTGACTCAGGACTAGTCAATGCCCTGAATTTGATACCTTGACTTGGTTGACCTATCTCTGGCTTTCCTTGAGAAGACATTTGCAAACGTCCTGGTATCTTCTTTTGTGTCTGGAGTGAATATCCTTCACTTTTTTCCCTAGTGGTAGAGTGATCTCTAACACATGAAGTTATTGTATTATTTGTATCTTTAAAGTTCCGCCGGGATAAGGAGGAAACTGACATAGGATGGCAGTTGTTGGTCAGAAAAATGTCATCATTACACGGAATATCAGGATCCTCTTGGTTTAGTACACAGCAGATAACACCACCAACAATCTCAGGATGAGGATCTAAAGCAGATGAGTCAGACACAGGTTTGCACTCCATTGACCTCATTGCACTTGTACCATCTAGCTCAGGTATCACATGATCATCTACAAGATGAGTTTGGGCGCTGGAAGGATCTTGCTCGGTGGAAAGAGGCAAAGCCCCGCTATTTGAATCATTTGCCGGGTTCACCAACAGTGAGCTAAGACCATCATAATACAACTTGTCAACTTCTTTGCCATCTACTTCCATGAACGGTTCCTCGTCTTCCAAAAGAGAAGTTGAAAGCTGTGCCAGGAAACAATCAGTGCTCGTCATTGTGGTTTTTGGCTCATGAGCAGAAATTTCTAGTTCCTGCTTGGAATCTTGATGAACCGCATCACATTCGGAGGGACCTGCATGTTCAGCGAATGTGAGATTTTCTCCTCCTATGTAGGAGATGTTTCCCTGTAAATTATCTTCTGACACAATATGATTTGTCACACAACCGCCATCAGCCAATATTTCTGGGAACGCATTGTGGATGATATCCATGTGAGAGTCTTCAAGACCAAGATGTGTTGCAACACCATTATCCATGAAATGGCTGTCATTTGGTGGAACAAGAAAACCTAGATCCAAGGAATTGAATGACTCAGTGCGAAATTTCTTCCGCAAGGAATGATAAGTATTTCTGAGCTTTTCAGCCTTCCTCTTCCTAGATGAACTTTTGTTTTCTTTTGAATATCCAGTTCTAGCAAACTTTGTAGGAAAATTAGGGTTAGTTCGTTCAAGTTCAGTCATCCGAAAAGCCGCCTCTGCAGAAACTACTGGATCATATAGGAGTGCATGCCATCGATCTTGCAGTTCTCTGATAGAAAATCTTCTAGAGAACTGCACAGCGCCTTTAGCAAGTGATTCCAAAGATGCACCAGCCTGCAAATCAATTAAGGAGATCAATTCACTTCATTGCTAGAATACCAAACAAGCTAAATGGAGAAAAAAACGCAGTATCTCTAGAAGCACCACATTAGTAGAAAAATTTTTTAGCTAGCCTAGCTATGAGACAGACAAGGACATAATTATTTGTTCTGTGGTGATTGGTCACCAGGAAAACAAAAGACCGTAAGAATATAATTTCCAATCATTTTATGCTATCCTCATAAAGAATACATCTTCCGCCAATCCCCTCTCAACAAATGATTTGTTGCTTGCTTAGTGGTACAACTTTATTTAGAGCAACAATTCTAGATTGCCTCACCAAGATAGTGTATATTGTTTTCCCAATCTATTTTGCCACATTATTTCACTGGGATAAGAGATTAACTGGATGAAACAAAAAAGTGAGATGAAAATTCTACTATTTCGTGATATCTGACACCAACCAATCAATGTATCTCAAGACACAAAAAGGAAAAAAAAACAAAACAGATTTGATACAAGCAATTACAAAGAATAAACCACTAACTACCTCGTTTAAAGCAATTTGATACAGCTTTGTAATCATGCATGCATTCAGACAAACGATGTCTACCCTACGGTGAGATCGTGGATCAATCCAACATCAGAAGATGTTCCATTTTCAGTAATAAAGAATGGGAGGAGAAATGTGACACAAGTCAAGGAAAAGAGAGTGTTCACCTCTATGGCGTTCTTTAGCAGCAGGTCGTCTTCGGGCATCCACGGAACAACCTGAGCAAGAGCTCCCATGTTCGACCTTCTCTTCTCTTAGGAAAGCTTCACATGTAGTCTAAGAGATGGTGACAGCACACAAAACCTAACTACAAAAAAATTATATATCAAAAAGGGGAAGTCTTTGCAGAAGCTAGACAATGAGATCGATTCTTCAGCTGGCACGGCTCTTCTCGCTAAACTAAAACCCTAACAACTGAAATTCGAACATGGAAGCTAATTGAATGACAACATTCTCGGAAAGTGAAATTTCAGAGAGAAATCGACGAGGGCGTTTCAGAAGAAGCTCTGATTCATCAGAGAGACAGAGAGAGAGATGGATAAACCTGGATTGGATTGAGATTTGATTTGATGTTTGATTCGATGCTCCTCTCCGATGATCGATGGATAGCTTTTGTTTCTATGAATTTTTTGTCGCTCAATCGTATTTCTTACGAGTCAAAACGATAATTTTTGTTTTTTTTTTAATTCACGGATCTGTGTGGATTGGATTGGGCCTTCATTTTTTTGACAACTGAAATAGTAATTTAGGTTAAGAACCTACGGAACACTTGCCCATTTTAAACGGTAAATTTTGGGATAATTGAGATAACTTTAATCATATCCGGTCGGACATTTTTTTAAAAAATGGTTTAAACAAACGTCTAAATTGGTTTAATGGGGCGATCAATACAACTGGTTGGTTCTTTTTTTTCTTTCTCTAATTCTGTTTTATTGACTTTTTTAGAATTACAATAAAAACTTTATAAATTAATATTCGATAAATTAATAAAATACTCTGATTCCGAGTTAGGATAGTTTAAAATATAACACAATTCGATAAAATAATAATTTTTAAAAAAATTTTATACAAATATATGGGATCCATTAATATTATAAAATAATAATTAGTATATACGTCATATGTTTCACAATATGTTTTAGGAATTTTTTTTCCAGTCTCAAATGATATCATGTATTCAACTATCAATGAAAAAATAATTGATGATTTTATTGTTTTTAACCATATGTGTTCATCATATTGTTTTATCATTGATTAAATTGTGTGTTTATAATGTTTTTATACCAAACATGTAGATATGTTTTTTATAAAAAAAAATGATTCCTAGCTAGGTTTCCTTTATTTTCTTGTTCTTATTTAATCAATTTGATTTTTTTATTGATTACATTGAAAAATATAAAGTAAATTTGACTTTTAAATAAAAAAATTTCCAAGAAGAATATGAATTAATAGAAAATTATAGTTTTGATGAATTTATTGATTACAAACTTGTTTTAATGTTATTTTGGAATAATTCTCAATAACTCTATAAATTAATAAAATATCATAGTCCTAATATTATTAATATATAGACTTTTATGAAAAGCCCTGACCAATAGTTTATTTACCAATCTATGGTATGATACGATCATCATGATTTTGTCAATACGTAGTTAGAGATAGAATGTTCACAACATTTTAAATAAAATCTCGAACTAGTTTATTTTGATTAAACAAATGACTCAAACAGCTTAAAATGTAAATAACTTCACTCAGATTCATCGACGACTCGTACATTCTTAATTTATAAAACACCTTCTTCATAAGTTCGTAGAGTGTATACAATCATGCTTCTTAATGCTTAGTATTGCAAGAGTACTGCATTTGAAACCATCACAAGATACAGAGCACTCTGTTTCTTTGACCCTTGAGTTCAAACACAACATTTTGACTTTCTCGTTCTTTTATTCAGCAAAATGCAACGAAGATGTGCTTAGGTATACAGTCTATATATATATACTTACAGAAGCCTGCACCGGTATAAGCCTGCATTAGAGTGCAGTTTCTGCAGACTGTTCAGGCTTCTCTACTTGCTTCTTCAGAAACTCCATCACAGAGAGACGCTGCAGTCATATTAAAATTACATTGTCAGATCATTTGTACTGACAATCAGTAACTTTTGAGAAGCCAAAGAAAAGACGTCGTGCAAGAATCTTACTCGTTGCTCGAGAGCAGAATCTTCAGAGTCCAGTTTCAAAGATTCCAACATTTTGATGCCTTCCTTGAAACCATCTGTGGCTGCATCTTCATTTTGTAGACTCCTGTCTATATCTGCAACTTTGGCTAAGGAAACTGCCACATCAAGAATCTACAAAAAAAATTGAAGAAATAACAACCAAACTCAGTAAAGGTTTCTTTGTTCACCAAAGACACTTTTATCGACGAGACATTCATTAAACACTTATCTATCTACTAGTCATACTTTGATTAACTAAAGAATCTCAACTCTCACCTTGAAACCAAAATAAAAATAAAAAAAATACAGACTTCCCAACACATTTATGCCTAGCTCCCTTTTAATCAGCTATTAGCTCAATGTCGGTTGCTGAGATGTCTATGTAGCTACAGTCAACTACAGACCCTTTAGGCTAGTAACTATCTTTCTGTACTAAAATAGCGAGAAAGCCTTATCACAGGTGAACATTCGGAGTAGAAAATGTGTTTTCCTTAACTTGGGCTAAACGATGCACATTGTTCATACATCAGAACATTCAAGAAGATGAGAGTTCTTAATGCAAATATGACTCTATGATCGCACATTTTTGTACAGAGTACTATTTTGCGTATCAGACCTAACACACATAAAGCATGTTGCTACTTCAGGACAGACCTTGCTTACTATCTTTCAGTTCCAAAGAGATAAGAAGTTTTTACTAACTTCTCTAGGAAAGAAATCAAGTAAGAATAAGAAAACCAAAGAGAAGATTTCCAACCAACACAAGAAAATCATCAAAATGCAAGTAAATTTATAGTTTATGATCTACGAATGCCTCTAGAAACAGAGCTTATGATCTACAAATAAGCCTTGACACATGCTATAATAACTTAACTAACACCAGATTTCTTTCTGCTATGCCTTGAAATGAAAAGAGAAACTAAGAATAGCCAGTTCAGTTCCTCTTTTCCTTGGCGTTTTCTAAGGAATTAAGAATTAACACCTCATATTCTAAAGGGCCATTTGATCGGAAAAATTCAAAATATTTAGTGGCAGTGCTTGATTTATCATTAAAAATAACATGCTAGGATTAGCAAAACACTGGGCCAAAGAGCAAAACTGAAATAGCATCCAGGCTTACTTACTTGTGAAGGAGCATTTGGGTGATGCTTCATTGCATCACGTCTAACATGTAAAGCACGACAGTAATACGACCTTGCAGCTTGTAGGTCTTCGTCATAATATTTAAGATCTCCTATTTTATTGAGCGAGACAGAGAGTGTATGTGTAATCTGCAAGTTTAGCAATAACTGTTATAAAATGGTAACACTTTGCAAATCAAAGTATAACAAAAAACAATGTGCTAAAACCTCCAAATCATCCATCGGCAGTTTCATAAGGAATTCAATACTCTCTTCGAAATGATTGACTGCAGAACTTGAGTCTCCCATTGCTCGGCTGCAGTAACAAGACAAATTAAGTTAATTATCGAACTTAAGTGCCCAAAAAAGAGAGATTTCAACACACCAAACAGAAGAACAAACATTTCGGCCAAAATAACGCAGTTTATTATAGTATTTCCAAAATGCAATGTGCAGCCTAAGCCCCTACATACTCCCGGGAAAATGAAAGCAATTACAGATTCCAGAACATAGCATTCAGTAATATAATAACTAAAAAAAAACTACATAAATCTGCATCTAACCCTCCAGGAAATTCAACTATCATTTCAGGAAATTTAACTATCATTTCAGGAAATTCAACTATCATTTCAGGAAACTGCAAAGGAGGGGTCACGCACTTGAGAAACTCCAAAATTAGAAAATCTCTATGAACAACAAAGTGTCAATAATTAGTCAAATGAATGAAATAGGTAGGTGGGGGATCATAACAGAGCATATTGGTGGCCACATTTGAAAGCACCCTTGTTTGCTGAATCTTATTTGTTCACAGAAACTCGAGAATGGATAGATGGGATAAATAAACGAGACAATGAGCATACCTGCAGTCGCCGAGCATACCAAGGACTGCACCAAGCTGTGAACACAACGCTGGTGTATTGCCCTCCCTCCCTAGTTGATCTCGAATGTCCTCGGTACACATTGCCAACCTTGATTTAGCACTTTCATAGTTCTGGGCTTGAAATGCCTGCACATACAAGTTGAATAAGAACAAGGTCAATAAAAGGAACTCAATAGAATAACCCCACCACACTAGGTTAACAAAATCTAGAGATAGAACTCACCCTCATAGCTTGTTGCACCAAGAAAGAGCCTCTTTCCATGGAAACATCAGCGTAAATAACTTTTGCCGTATCGTTTCTGACCTCTTCTTTTTCAGTGCTATTGACGACAGATCGCTTGATTCTAGCATGGCCTTCAATAAATTGATCAACCATCTTTTGAAGGTTTTCATCAGCTTGAATACTTTCGATGTCAGCACCACATAGAGGGCAGTCCTTAAACCGTGATAAACACACTCTGCATTCAAGAAACAAAAAGCTTCAATAAAAGTAGAGCCAATCACCATCAATCATGAGCCAAGAACGAAAACAGGGAAAAGCTTTTACACTAAGCGGGTGAGCAACTAGGGCTTACTTGCAGAACACATGAGTGCAAGGCACACATCTACTGCTCTCATATAGAAGTGCTTGACATAGCATACAGCTAAAAGGCCCAAGCTTGAATGTTTGGGAGTCATAACCAAACGGGCACTTGGCAGGCACCGTTGCAGAAGCAGTAGAGTCCTTATTCAATCTGCCTTGGAGTTCGGTTGATCCTTTACTGGCCATTTCGCCTTGCTCGGGATGAGCAGCTTTGGAGAAAGGACAGCCAGAAGCCGTTGTTTCGCCTTGTTTCCGAGCAGAGGCATCGTCAGGACGAGCAGCTTTGGAGAAAGGACAGCCAGAAGCCGTGACTTCGCCTTGTTTTCGAGCAGAGGCATCGTCGGGACGAGCAGCTTTCGAGAAAGGGCAAACAGAAGTCGTCATTTGTGAAGAAGATACAACAACAACCCTGCACCTCAAAGAAAATTTCAACCTACAATCACGAAATCGATTCTTCAGCTTCTCGCTAAACTAAAACCCTAACAACTGAAATTCGAACATGGAAGCTAATTGAATAACAACATTCTCGGAAAGTGAAATTTCAGAGAGAAATCGACGAGGGCGTTTCAGAAGTAGCTCTGATTCATCAGAGAGAGAAAGAGAGAGAGATGGATAAACCTGGATTGGATTGAGATTTGATTTGATGTTTGATTCGAGGCTCCTCTGCAATCAATGATCTCGATGGATAGCTTTTGTTTCTCAGAGTTTGTTTTTGTCGCTCTCAATCGTATATCTATGAGTCAAAAACGATATTTTTTTGTTTTTTATTGACGGATCTGTGTGGATTGAATTGGGCCTTCAGTTATTTGACAGCGGAGATAGTAATTTTGGTTAAAAGCCTACAGAACACTAACCCATTTTAAGATAACGGTAATTTTGGGATGATTGAGATAACTCTAATCATATCCGGTCGGACATTTATTTAAAAATGGTTTAAACAAACGTCTAAATTGATCAATACAACTGGTTGGTTCTTTTTTTTGTTTTCTCTCTCTCTCTCTAATTCATTTTTATTGATTTTTTTTTTTACTTTTTAGAATTACATACTTTTGTGAAAAGCTCTGACCTCTAGTTTATTTACCAATCTAGGGTATGATAAGATCATCATGATTTTGTCATTACGTAGTTTTATTTTTCCAATTTAAAAACAAAAAGTGCTTTTTTTATGTCGCCACACGTCATCAATTTTTTGAAAAAACATATGTGTTCAACTAGACACAAGTCTCAGATGCTGATGGTCTAAGTGCATTTGGTAGTGATAGCAAACTTGTGGACGTTCGTATGGGAAGTTTCACCTTGCCAACTTTTAAGAAAGAAAAATATGCAGCCAAAACTCTATGAATGGAATGTAAATAAAACAATCACATTTGTTATTTTTCCCTAACAATTATTATAACTTTTTTTTTTTTTTTTGCAGAAACCATTTTTCCGTTGAGTATGCCAGTGAAAATGACATGGTCATCTAATGGGTCATAATATATATATGCAAAGTAAATCATATTATTTTTGTTTAATTCAATGCTTTTTGTAATCTTACTACATAATATTTTGGTAATCATATTATCGAATTGGACTTTAGTGTGTCCCATTCTTACTCAACACATAATATGAGATTGGAATAACTATCCAATCTCATATTCGATCCCAGCCAAAGGTCTATATAAAAAAAATCATTATATTTCTTAGGGTGGAAGAATTTTGATGTATGTGAATTTGACGGGTGTGAAAATACCAAAGAACTCAGTTATCAGAAGTATGATTACCTAAGAAAGGAAAGCAATATCGAAAGATGATGCCGACTTTGCAACAAAGAAGGCACTGCTGCAATTTATTTGCAATAGGTTACCTTCTTCTCCCAGCCTTCTCATCACCGGCGATCAAGACTTTGTTAGGTTCTTTCGATCTATGAAAAAGAGGAATTTCTATGTTTATTTGGATTCCAACAATCTAGCTCACAAGGTTGTAGATTTAAATCTCCGATAGGTTACCTTCTTCTCCCAACAATTTCGAAGCAAGATAAACATCAATAAGAAGTTACCTTGATTTAAAATCTAGCTCAAAAAAAAAAAAGTTACCTTCATTTTCCGACCACAAAAAAACTTCCATGAGAGTTCCAACAATAAAAATTCTAGATTCAAATCAAATCTCTATAACTTTATTCGAAAGAGAAACAAAGAGAGTATCGATTAGCAAGCCGACAACGAGAACCATCCTTTTTTTTTTTTTTTTAAGTTTTGGTTGATTAAAAGCAATGTTACTTTTAGGCCTGGGCATAATAACCGAACCGAATGAAACCGAACCGAACCGAACCGAAATTAATGGTTTGGTTAGGTTATGGTTACTTCATAATAACCGAATGGTTTTTATTTTTGATATCCATTGGTTATGATAACCGAATGGTTATTAACCGATAACCAATGGGTATCCATGGATATCAAAAAAAAAAAAAATTATGTTTATTTCCCCTAATTAACCAAAATAACCGAAATATAACCGAAATAACCGAACCGAAATAACCGAAACTAACCGAAATAACCGAAATAACCGAAACTAACCGAAATATTTCCGAAATTTAACCGAAATAACCGAAATATTTTGAAATTTAACCGAAAATAACCGAAAATAACCGAAAATATTTGAAATTTAACCGAAAATAACCGAAAATAACCGAAAATAACCGAAACCATTCGGTTAACCGAAAATAACCGAAATATTTCGGTTACCAAACGGTTATTAATTTTGATAACCATACCGAACCGAACCGAATGGTAACCGAACCGAAACCGAACCGAAAACTGTTACTAACCGAATGGATAGTAAAAGACATAACCGAACGTAACCGAAAACCGAAATAACCGAACCGAACCGAACCGAATAACCATTTGCCCACCCCTAGTTACTTTAGTAATTTTCAATGAAAAAAAATGTTGATGTCATTTTAGAGAATTGTCCGATGTTTTCATGTAGCTTTATTTTTTAATAGAGCCATGTTTGTCCATAAATTTTGTTTTTGTGTCATTTTAGAGAATTGTTTGATGTTTGAATGTAGCCTTTTTTTTAATAGACTTTATCAAATAAATATTTTGGAATGAATTCTTGGCTACTTTTAAACAAAAAATGCTTAGACCTCAGGTTCCAAAGGATAAAACAAAGGCGGAGAGAGGAGCAAAAAAGACATGATAGCATTTGATCGCTAAGATCATATACCTCAGATATTTTTCAAATTCTCATCATAGGAAAGAGAGTATGAAAGTATTACACATAATCTAAGAGGTAGCGCTTCAGAACTATCTCTTAATTCGTTCAATTCCAACTTCCAAGCAAGTCATAACCTTTAGAACCTTCCTCTGGACGATGAAAGTTTGGCTGCTTTGCAGGCAACACAGTGCACCCATCAGAATCAGTACATGTCTCAATCCCACACTCATGGCATAAAGATTCCGCATCCAACTCCTGAAATTTCCAAAGTTGGTTTATGACGTTTCAAGTTTTAAAAAGCATTCTTAGTATAGTGGTTTAAGTATACTTCTCGCCTAGCCTTTACCTGAGTTCGATTCTAGCTAGTGTTTAATAGGAGGTTTTTTCTTTCTCTGAAAAACAAAAAAAAAGTATGAAAACAAAAGACAGGGGAATCTTACCTTCATCATCAGGTTCTGAGATAGCTGTAGGAGAGGATAGGGTTGAAGCTTGTAGCAAACATTGTTTATGCATTGCACAGCGAATGATCGCATCTTTTACAATTAAAACATTCAGAAAATGATCAACACAATTGAACAGTTTACTCAATGTATAAGCACTTTATAGTTTATACCCACCCACATGCGAATCCATGTAACTATTTGTTTTCTTTACCATACCAGCATATTTTCTAGTCCAAATTTGATTTAGATCATCTTTCTCGCACTTCTTCCCATTTCATAGTACCACTTAAAGTGCCACAAATACCATCCCTGAGAACTAGGACACAACTACATATGTAAATCCATTTAAGCTCACCTCTCTAATATGGGGTTCACTTATGCAATACTGCAAGTATGTCGCTTCAGAAGTCGTTCTCAAGAAATTCTTGTAGTTACCAAACAGATATGATCTGCAAGAAAAGATGAGGAAATCTCATCATACTTCAATTCATCTTTCCTAAATGTTGTCGATTTAAATAACTCATACGCAAAGGATTGAACAGCATAAACGTACCTTAAAAGGTTTCGTACAAAACATATTTCCTTGGATTTTATTAAAGCAGAAGTCAACTTGCGAAACCACAAAGACATTGGTTCCCCCTGCAGATCAAAATCTCAAATGTTTCATATTAATGGCAGAAGAGGTGACATGATAACAATCAAAAAGGGTGAAGGAAGCAGAGAAACAACCAACGCTCCACTACTGGGATTGAGATGAAGCAGCACATAGAGTGAACGGAACTCTGCTTCATTTTCATAGATGTAATCTGGTTTCCTATTTGCATCATATATATTATACAAAGAGGTAAGAGTTTTTGCTAGCTGCTCCATGTTCAAGTGATGCATTGAGCTAATACTTGTACCACTACAACTTTGAAGCCTCGGGCGAGATATGACATGGAATTTAACCTGTATGGAAGCCATTTGGGAATCAGAATAATAACATCAATGGAGTAAACACAGAAATGACTTTCAACAAAGCCTGAGGGAAGTAATTCTACCAAAAAAGGATATACATGTCTAACGTTATCCATTTACAGAACCAGAAAAGAGAAAAGAAAAAGAAACATGTCAAAAACATACAATTTCCTCGTAAAGGTGGATCACTCTCTCATTGGCTAAATTCTGGATGCTAAGATCTTGTCTAATAGACCTTGTCCTGTCGAAAATAAAATCATGAACCACTTCAAACGGGTGCTCCCTTGAGTCCAGCAAACTTAGAAGGTATCTCAGGGTTTCTTCTAAAACCGGGAGCAGTCTTACATCCGATGCCAGAACATCCGCCGCGGAAAGGGTTCTGCAAAACTAGCAAGAACACAGGGAGGGTATAACTAGTTTTGCCAAGGAAAAAAACGAGTCCTATTATACAGGGCAGTTGGTATCTCCCAGTAAGAAATGCAAACTATTCATCTTAACCATTTTAGAAAGAAATTTTAAACCTCCCGTTTTTGTTTTCTGTAGAAGCAAGCAATGGCTGCTAATTTGCAAAGATGCAGGACTTTCAAGATCAAACTTCTTTCAATCACAGAGTTTGGTCTATTAGAGTTCTCTGGCATACCCCACCTCACTCAAAGCTGCAGACTTTGGTGTGCCAAATATAGAAAGCGAAAGCCAGAGCTTAAGGTGAAAGTTTCCCAAGAGAATATAATCACTGTCTACTACTAGCCAATTAGCACCATAGGCATGAAACTCAAAGCTTTCATATGTGAAGCGCACCTTTTTGACAGCTAGATCTGTGGATGATTTTGCGGGGTTCCCATTAAGCCTCTCCAAAACTGCGAGATCACGCAAGCGTTCTCTTGCGACTCTTTCCCGCTCTGTTAATAAGGAAAGCAAAACAGTTTAACCGAAAGCTCGTTTGCCTGCTGGACGTAGTATCACTCATCCTTATCGCATTTATAAAACACGAGACATTGAAGATTTATTATAGTTTTTCCTCCCTAAAACGATTTCTTGAGAATTCACACTCATCACAAGACCTAATGACTGTTTGAAAAGCTGAACACTTCAGGATCATGAATTCCAGAATTGTATATACTAACCAAACTAAGCACTAGATTGTATCCAAATCAGGCGCAGGAAAGGGTTTAATTTCGGCGGAAAATCAGGTCAAATAGAAAAATTTAATAGTTGGATGATGATTACCTGGACACATAGAAGAGCAAGTTCCGACGATGAAAGGAACGTCAGCAGGATCTCCTTCCTTATTGTCTGCTTCGTCTTTATCATTATTTCGTTTCCGTGGTACATCGGATCTTCTCCGAAAGGAATCACAGCCGGATCCGGTCCTCGTGATATCTATCGGGTTATCAGAGTTCTGACGACTCCCATAAGTTTTCGAAACCCTAGAAGCATCGGCAGAAGAAGAAGAAGAAAAGGCACGATTGCGACGATTCATGGCTTAGCATCACAGGTAGTTACCCTTTTTCCCCCAACGATCTGAAGAATCGAATCCAGCGGTAACCAGGTCAATTAATTTTGATATGATTCAATTTCAATAATTCTAATACCGGTTCCACGTTTGGTTCGGTTCGGTTACACTATAACCACTTGATTTACAAACAAAAATATCGGTTCAGTTTTGATTTAAGTATTCCGATCGGTTCAGGTCAAAAAAAATCTCCTTCAGATACCCATTGAAATTGCTCTAAGGGCCTTTCCTCAACTAACAAAGACTGTTGGAACGCGTCAGGAGAGCTTGGCAGAGATAAGAGCTGGGAGAGAGCTCTCTTTAGAGAGGGAAATTATTATTTAGAGAAAGAGTGGGAGAACTGAGAATGGGATGCCTTTGAGAATGAACTTGTATTTATAGTAGGAGTTGAGCAGACAGCTCTTTTTGGAGATGACGTGATGTTGACAAGATAGGTCGTGAACAGTACCGAGCAGATCGTAAACAGTACTAGATAGTCGTGAACAGTACATGGCATGTCGTGAACAGTAACGGACAGTCGTAAATAGTACAAAGTAGGTTGTGAATAGTACAAAGCATATCGTGAACAGTGATGTGCATGTCGTGAATAATACCGGACAGATCGTAAACAGTAAAAAAAAAGAAAAAGGAGAGGGGGGGAAGGTGTGGTAATCCCCACACCTACAGAGACGATACAACTTCGTGCTTTGTTGCAAACATTCAAAACATTAAGACGGCTATATGTTCCATTATGCCCATTACTACATGCAATTAATATCTCAATCTTTTGCTTCACCGTAAAGATTCTATATATATATAAAGTTAATTTTGCTTTTTCCTCATGATGCCACATCACCTTCCAGCTAAACAATAAACATTAAAACAAAATAAAACACACACACATAAAACAAAAGAACCAAAAAAAAACTCAAACATAAAACAAAAATTTCAAAATATACAAAAATAGACTCATTAAGATATTGATTATAAAAAAAGAGAATTCACATAGCTTGACAATTTGAATTATATATAATTTCTACAACTCTCACTTTCGATTGAATATCATTTAAAAAAAATATCACATGTACACAAAACAAAGACATCACCATTAATCTCTAGTTTTTTTTTTTGGTCAAGCACCATTAATCTCTAGCTTTGATTATAAATTTCTGAAAACAAATTTTGGATAACAACACAAACTAAATCTTAAATGGCCTAACATGGGCCATTATTTAACCTTATTGAGCTCAAATATGTCAACTATCTTTTACCCAAAAACACATATGTCGGATTCACCGATGGAGAATCGCTTCTCAGGGGCGACGGTGACGATATACCCAAAAAAGGATCAATTGTTGTAGATGAGAGAGTGCAAACCAGATCTTATTATTTCAATTTTAAGTTCTAGGGTCACACCTGCCTCTTCTATCATCTCATTCCCGCATGCCACATTCCTAACCACCAACAATCAACAAATGCTGTCATTGGTCTGTGATTAGTTGGACAATCAAGAAGAAATTTTTTCGACTGCCGTCAATATAACCATACGATGATGACGGCGAGAATAACGAACTTCTCAATTACTTTTTCTTGGGGGGTTCAAAATTTTAAAAATAATATAGTTAAGAAACACGTAATAAAGAGGATTAGAATCCAACATGAAACACGATTAAAAAAAATGATGTTAAAAATTGATTAAAAATAATATAAATAGGAAAATAAAATAAAATAAGGAATCATTCAATATTAAACTGTTAGAAACAATTCCATTAACTCCAAAACCAAGAAAATAAAATAATATTACACAATCAAAAAAAAAAAAAATGTGGACCACGCCCGCGCATAGTATCTAAACATCCAACATATTTTAAAAAAAAATTATCTTAAAACTAATTTTTTTAAAAGTAGCCCAAATTCCTAAATTCCTTAATATTAAAGGGAAACATATTCTACAAGGGTTTCAACAAATAGGTTTTAGATGAAAAAAAATCAAAAATCAAAAATTATGCAAAGAAAACATTAAATTGTTAAGATCTTCCCTTAGAAAAAACAACTAATTACATGAAATTGACCAACAAATGTAAAAAAGAAGTAAAAATGTGTAATATCCACTAAACAAATACATATAAAATCATAAATTTAAGAAATTATGAAAATAAACCAAAATTAAAAATACACATAATTTAAGCTGATAGAGACAATTCAATTAACTAACACATTAAAAAAATAAAATAACATTAGACAATCAAAACATGTTTAGAAAAAATATTTACAACGTCCGCGCGTAGCGCGGATCACACCCTAGTATATACATACAAGAGAGAAAAAGCTGATGCATCTCCACTAGCACTAGATAGTTGTCTCGCATTCTTTCTTAGCCGTGAAGACTCTATATTCTTTCTCTTTCAGTCTCGACTCTAAGGGCATCTCCAACTCCACTCCATTTTCTACTCCAAACTCTATTTTGAAGTAAATTTCTCTCCAACCCCACTCCATTTTCCACTCCAAAATGGAGTTTCTCCATATTCTACTATATATTTGGAGTAACTTCATATTCTACTCCATTATGGAGTTGGACATTTTTAATTACAAATTGATCCTTTAAATATTAAATATTTATATTTTATACTTTTTATTAATTTAGCAATATATTTGTCGTACATATTATCAACTATCAACATATATGCATATGACACTATACATATTTTTTATATCATAATTATTTAAACACTAAATTTTTTATTTAAAAATATTGCAAAGTAAAATAATCTTAAAAATACATAACAAATGCTAAAATTAAAGATAAGAAACATAAACAAATTTAACACAACAAATACGATAAATTTAATATTCCCCTAAACCGCTTCCTGGTCCACCAAAATCACTAAAAAAATTGTCCAAATGAAGTTGATGGAGGAGGTATATATCCAAAATGGTCTACCATTGTGCAAACGATTCACGAGCCAAGAAGTCCAAAGAACAAAATTTTTGCTACACAACAAGAAACATGCATGAAAGATGTAGAACGCGCATTCGGAGTTCTCCAATCTCGGGTTTGTTATTGTGAAAGGACCATTTCGTTTTTGGAAAAAAAAATGTGTTGCATGACATAATGACTACATGTGTGATTTTACATAACATGATAATCGAGGATGAACGTGATCTCGAAGCACCAATTGGAGTTGGAAGAGAAGCTCCACTTCCAGAGGTCTAAATAGTAGATGATGATAATATCTTATTCCAAGAGTTTTTTGGTCGATTTAGAGCAATCAAATATAAAGAAGCTTATTTTTTACTTCGAAATGCACTAATTGATCATTTGTGAGAAAAAATTAGTGTCGGTGATTTTTAATGATATTATGTAATTTTATTTATTTAATAAGTATTAAATTTTATTAAATTCATAATTTATAAAAAATTTATAAAAAATGGGTTTAATTTGTAAATTTTAGAAATAAAAGGTATTATTAATAAAATACAAAAAAAATTATATAGAATATTCTTTTTGAAGTAAAAAATGGAGTTATACATTGGAGCAAAACACAACTCTATTTTAAAATGGAAATATACATTGGAGATGGTCTAAAACTGATCGAACCGAACCGAAAGCATTGTCTGTGCCTCATAATCAAAGAGTGACAAATTTTTTGAGACATCTGCAGTTTTTGAAAGAGTATAATCTTGATTAATCATACTTCATACTCATGAAAAACCATACATTTGTTGGAAACAAATTATTGGGCAGGTTTTTTCTTGGTAGACCATATTTTTATGTACAGGGAAGATAATTGAGTCCATAGAAATAAGGGTCTCAGTTTCTTCCGATCCTTAGTGAAGAATCAACAACACCTTTGTGTCCAGAAGCTGCTACTGCAAAGAGTTTAGCAATCTCTAGCTGAGTGTTGGCCATAATCTCTGTTCGTTTCAAATCCATCTCTCCTCTCTTCACCTCAGCTTCAGCTCTCATCCTCTCGATCTCTTTCATCGTCTCCATTCTCGCTCTCTCCGACCTCATCACCACCTCCGACAACCACCGTATGCTTCCGGCGATCTCCTCCTTCTCTTCCTTGTATCTTCTCTTCAGTTTCTTCTTTCTCACCTTGCCTTTCTCTCTGCAAATCACCGGCGTACTGCTGTCTGTATCCATCTCCGTCGCTTTCTCCTGTTTCTGCTCCGTATATTTCGGCTTGAATCCATCTCCCTGTACCAAATTTCATCAGAAAAACCACCCAAACTGGGAAAACAAATATTGGTTATTTCTCCGTTGACAAGACCTTGGGAGCCCTGCCGACGCCGTTGGATCCGTAAGAAATCTGAGCAGCAGGAGGTGGCTGCGGCGGATGAGTCACCGCCGGCGACGGCGGCTCGGGTAGGAGCAAAGGAGCAGAGCAATTCAGAGGCAGAACAGCCTGAGGCTGCACAGAGGCGGAAGCTGTTCCTCGGAGGAGGTGATCGAGACGAGGGTAAAGAGGCCAGGAGGAGCCATCGGCAGTAGCGGACTCGGAACGGTACCGTTTCTTCATGGACTCGATCTTGTTCTTGCACTGTGTCTGAGTCTTAGGGGACTTGGTGTGACTGGCGCGTGAGGACACGTGTCTAGCCACGTCTTCCCAGTCTTGACCCTTGAGCTTGGCTCTGTTCCTGAGAACCCATTTGGTCTCGTAGGCCTCGAGTAAACTCGAAACAGCTCCTTCGCTCCATTCATCGCGCTTTAACCTGTCTACGATGACGGATGAAGCAGATGGCTTCTTGGGGGAGGAGTCATCGTGGTTTGTGTGGAGAGATTGGGAATTTTCTTGTTTAGAATCTCCGTCTTCCATGTATCCTCAGGCGAGTAAAACAGAGACAAGACTCAAGAGTGTGATGATAAAAGGAGAAAGAGAGAAGATTTTAGCAATTCTTAATATGAACTTTTTGAGAAAAAAAAAAAAGCAAGTGGAGAAGAGTGAATGGAGTTTAACAAAGCGAATCATAATGAGACCGTAAGAATTCGCTGATGGTCTCAAACTCAAAGTAACCAATGAGTTTGGGTACACGCGTTTCTCGCATCTTCAATGGTCGTCGTGGCTTACAGCTAAAGAATAGTTTTTGTGAGTTTGGTCATGTTTTTTTTGGCAGTTACTGTTTGTTTTTTTTTGCAGTTCCAATTTATGGTTTGCATAAGATTACAAATGCATTATACTCTGTTGATTTTATTTGTTTATTGAAATATATATGATAAAACTGTCTCCAATGCTATATTTTTTCATAAAAATGTCAATTGCATTAAACTTTGCTTCACAAAAATTAGTGGAGCAACCCACCACAATAATAATTTAGAGAACAAAGAGATTAGATGTGAGAAAGAGGACAACCCTTGAAAATAGATTTTACTTTATTTTTTTTTTGTCAACTTGAAATATGTTCTACTTTTGATTTTCTTTTTTTCTTTCAAAAAGGTTGATAATAATGATTGATTTCAAAACCCTTGTTACTCATATTTTATGCTTTGATTCATTCATCTAGCCATAAAATGCTTCCTTTTGTTTTTGTCAATCAATGTTTCCTTTTGTATGCTTTTTCTTTTGGGTGTATGGTGGAGTCAGTCTGGCTGTTAGCGTTGATGTCAAGCCAAACCGCAAAAACCATTTACGAAAAGAGAGAGATGGTAATGGACCAAAGGTAGTGGGGGTTACTCGTGTCGCTCTCTCACCCTTTCTATTTTCCACTCTTTTGCTTCTTCTCATGTTTGCTGGAACATCCTATATTCGAGTTTTGTCTACCTATTAATAATATAAAGTTTATATCAAATCTTGCAAATATTTCTGAGATTTTCAGGTTACAGATCTAACACACAAAATTGGCTTTGTCATTATTGCACACGTCTTAAATTGTAATTTGCTGAACTAACTAACACCTTTAGCAAATACTAATGCTATTGGACGAAGATACTAGTAATTTGCAAGATTAGCGCATTTTCCAAATATATTTGTAGATTTTGGTATAGAAAAGGTGTTATATGAGTTTTAACTAGTGATGGCGTTCATTAAACCAGAATGACCAAACCAATAATTCGAATAGAAATTAAGAAGGCCCGCATGTTTTTCCTTCTATTCGCTTACGAAAGATTCACATGACGATCAAAAACAAAAAAAAATCTTTAATTTAATTTTTTTCCAAATTCCATAAGGTTAAAACACCATAGGGATAATACCAAATCGACCCAAAAAAAATAAAAACACAATCGCACAAAGATTTATAAGTTAGGTGCAAGTTTCACGGGAAATGCCGAGCCTGGAATTGGGAAGGTCGATAAGGACACGGTGGTTCTGTTGCTGCATACTAGCGATGACGTTAAGGACTGAGTTTACGTTGTTCGGAGCTGCGGCCATGGCGAGACAGCTGGTGCTACCGGAGGAGCTGTGGATGAGAAGGTTGTCCGGAGGCAGAGTCACATTCATTCCGGCGAACATAAACGTCACCGACGGGAACACGACGGAGCCGGAGTAGCAAGTGTCGAAACCTCCGAGTGATGTTGCGTTTGCGTTCTTGATACGTCGCCTGAACTCGTTTCTCACCGCCACGTAAGCTGGTTCGACTAGCCTCGTGAAGACCGTTCCTGCGTACGTATATTGAAAGTGTTAAATACCAATTAGAAACTTTGAATTGAGCATTTTTGGTTTCGGTTAATGGTTGGTTACGACATTAAGAACCAAATTTAGTCATTAGTTTATTTTGTTTCATAACCATTCTGAGTCGGTTTGAGTATGGTTTGGTTTTTTCAGAAATTTTAATAAAAATATAAATAAATAAGTATTTTTTAAAAACTAAGTAATATTTCGGTTAATTAAAGATGTTTTTTCCCGAATATTTATTATTCAACATAATTTTATGTTTTCAGATCACAAGCAAATAAGATAAGTAAGAAGAGGATTGATAAGTCAATACCAGAGTCAAAGATGGTGCCGGCTCCAGTGGCCGCATCAAAGGCAAGTGCACTTGTAGGGATATCCACAATTTTATTCCCGACACGAATCCCAACCAAGTTAACATAGTAAAGCGATGATCTCCTTGGGTTCTTTAACAATGGGGTGGTCTTGATCCGAACTGGTTGATACTTGGGTCCCAATCTTAGCGATCCGGAGAAATTGCTTGACTTACTATTAGGCAAGCAATACGAGAATGTGGACATATACAGATTTTGTGTCTGCGAGATTAAAGACAATGGACCACGACCCAAACCCATGAGCCCTTGCGCTGGCAACGATGTTCCAGAGGCCTTGTTAATGCACCCAAAGGTGTAGCTTGGGATGGCGTCATTGGCTAATGTTAGTGTGTCTTGTGTCAGAGATGCTTCGATGGTTGAACCACCGTAGGTCATGTTGAAACCACATGATTTGCCTACGGTGCACGTTGGATTTGGAGCCTGCAAAATAAAAACTTTTAACGATTAATATTTTTGAATATTTCTCACTTTACGACGTATTTTCCTTTAAAAGTTGTTTTATCCATCTTGGATCTGGTTATGGAGGCATTAATAAAATGCGCTAATAACGATGTGTTACGTATTTTAATCTGTAAGTAATTTTTTTTTTTTTGTATAATACGCAACCACTAACAAGCGTGACGACAAATAATATAATATCAAACAGTAAATTAAATATGTGCCCTACTAATTGGTATTCTACTATCTTCTTATTATATACTAGATAAGTACCCGCATATATACGGTTTGTAATTTAATATTTTATATCCCATTAAAAAAAATTAAAGACGAAAAATAGAAAACAAAATTATATCACCCGTAAAAATATATAATACATAAATTTAGAAACAAAGTTTACGATGAAATAAATATATATCTTGAAAGAAAAATTTGGTGAATAAATGCAGTAAAATAGATTTGGATACGTTTATTGGACTTTTGATGCTTAGGTGTGTAATTGACACAATACCAAATTGTGGTTTATATAAAAGTGAAAAATTATAATTATTTTTCTTTTATGATTAATTTCCTTAATCTAAATGGAAAAACAAAATATTGTTTTTTTCCTTTTTGATATTAATTTTGCCTTTTAGGATACTTTTTTTTTAATTTTTATTTTTAATAACTTTACCTTTTAAGATTATAAATCGTTTATTAAATTTTCAGAATTTTTGAGTTTTTTATTAATCTATTTTAAGATTATAAATCGGTTGTTAATTGATTTGAGTAACTTTACATTCAGTTTTATATTATAAGATTCCCTTATTATAAACTGAAATATTATTTATTTATTTTTTAAAAAATTTGGCTTTTGTTCATTTTCTTTTTATGATTGTTATCTATTGTTTAACTTCCTTATTATAATCTGAAATATAGTTTTTTTTTTTTTTTAAAAAAATTTGGTTTTCATTTATAATTTTTGTTTAATTTCCTTAATCTAAACATAACTACTATTTTTTCCTAATACATTTTAAGATTAAAGGTTTTGTCTATTTTTTTCTAATACCTTTTAAGATTCCCAAATTTTTTTTTTATTGTTAATATAATGTGTTAAAATATAATTGGAATCTTATCAAACACGTGTCAAAATATAGTTGGAAATTTATTAAACATATGGTAAAATCTAATCGATTAACTTATCACGTTTAAAATATGGAAATTTATTAAACACATGTCAAAATATAATTAAAAATTTATTAAACATTTGTAAAAAATCTGATCGTTTGACTTAACACGTGTCGCGATCATTCAAATTACTAACTTTGAAACATTCTGTTTTATATAATAAATAAAATTTGACATGTTTAGATTTTTTTATATGAAATCTAAACATATAGGAAATCAAGTACTTTAAAAAAATTTATGATTAATTTCAAAACTTATGAAATAAATCTTTGAAGGAAAATTTTGGTGAAACATATGCTATAAATACCCTTGGATACGATTATTGGATTTTTAATTTTAATGTGTAAAAGTATATATTTATCTTTTGTAAATAAATAATAACACATATTCAACTTTAATAAAATATTATGTGATTTTTCTTTTAGTTAAACGGAATAATAATTTTTATTTTTTCAATTTATAAGATAAATATATTTATGTTTTAATTAAGATATTTATATGAATCACACATTTTAAAAAACAAATATGTGTGATTTTGTGTGATTTTTTAATTAATATTATGTGTGATTTTTAATTAAAATATTTATATTTATGTTTTAATTAATATTATGTGTGATTTTTAAGTTTTAAAAATCACACATTTTAAAATTAAAATAGTGTAGATTATTATATAGAGTTTGGTCGTGGTTGTATATTAATAATTTTCCTTTTTAAGTTTTCTTTTGTCATAATGGAAATGATTATAAGCTTTTAAATTTGGTCGTATATTAATAATTTTTCTTTTAAGTTTATAGTATATTTCTAATTTTCATTTTTTAAGTTTGATCATGGTATAAACTTATAAGTTTCCTTTTGTCAATTTTCTTTATTGTAAGTTTTCCTTACTTATTCTTGTTTTTTCTTTTTTTCTTTAATTTTTTTTTTAGTTTAACATTTTTAATATTTACTTTAATTTATTTTTACTTTTTTAATTAAATGGACACATGTCGCGATCTTAATTAACAACGACACATGTCACGATCTCGTAAGTTATAATTTTGCTTACGTGTCATACTCACGTTGAGGGATCTTGCTTTATATAATAAGATATCAGCATATTTCAAAGTTAGTTCTCAACAGATCGAGATATGTATCGTGTCAATCAATCAGATTTTAACATGTGTAAAAAAAAATTCCAATTAGATTTTGCCACATAATACTAATAATAAAAAAATATAATCGATTTCTAATTCTAAAAGATAAAATTACTAAACAAATAGTAGTAAAAATACAAAATTTAAATTTATCCTTAAAAGCAAAGTTGATAAAAGAAAAATGGAAAATAGAAAATTCCTTAATTTGATCTAAATTAAGGAAATTAAACAATAGATTACTAATCCTAAAAAGAAAAAAAATTCTAATTTTGTACTTCTATATAAACAATTTGGTAGTCTCTCAATTACATACAAAGAAATCAAAAATCCAATAATAATTTTTTAAAAACTATTTACTGGATTTGCATATGCTCTAACAATTTGTTTCTTCTACATTATATATTTGTTTCTTATTTTTTTAAATGGGTGATTAGATATTATTTTCTGCATATATTTTATACTTTTCCGTAATCTAGTTTATAAAGTAACGAATCTAATACTGTATAAAAAAAACCCCGGGACTAGACTCATTTTGTTATGAAAACCCGTGACTAGATTTCTCGATGATGGTGTAATAATTAACACCGCCAAAATGAAGTTCACAATCAACACTAGACTCCAAAATGAGTGGTCCTTCAGTTCGGTTTCGGATTTCTTGGTTTGTGAAAACTAAACCCGAATAAGAACCCTATCCTTTACTAGGAGTTTTTTCATAGAAAGCGAGTCTCAAAGTTTCGAATCTCGATGTGTTGGGAAAATGATTAAATTTACATGTTTTGTTCCCAAAACTGAACATGTTCAAGATTTTCTTTGGTAATACCGAGATTTGTTTTGTTCGGTTTAAATTTGTTTTTTTTTTTGAATAATGAAACTAGTAAAATTACAAATAAATCATTAAAATGTCTCTTTTAGTATAACTAAATGCATTTTGTCTATTTAGATTTAGTTTAAAATAAATTTTGTTGGTTTATTTATTTCGGGTTATACGGTATATATCGTTACCGTTCTGATTTGAAGAATTTCAATTTTTTTCGGTATATATATATATATCTAATCTCCTCCAAGAGTTGTAATATAATACAATAACTAATTACCTGTTTACACTGAGGAGCTTCGCAGTTAAGAGTGCGAGAAGAGCTTGACTTGGAAGGGTCAAAGAGAACAGAGGAAGCACATCCAACACAGCCAGAACAAGGAACCCAAGCAGCGTCATTGCTAGTGTCAAGAGCCACGAGCATGGGCTGAGCCGGTGTCCCAATGTTAGCCCTCACGATGTAAGTCGGGCTCTGAACGATGGCGCGTCCCGAGGCGATTGGGACAGAAGGTTTCTTAGCAACGGCGAGGCTTGACAAGTACTGGAGACGAGCCTTGTCTTTAAGAAGTGTGCTTTCCCATGAGACAGTGTTTGGTTGTTTGAATGGAGAGCAAGGACTGTTAATGTGGAACACTCTTAGATCTGAGGGATGGCCTTGTGGATTATTTTCATTGCAGTTTAGGGATTCAGATTTCAAGATTAAGAGAGAGATGAACAAAAAAAATATATTCGTTCTCATTTTGTAGATCTTGATTTGATATTCTCTGTGGTTTTTATTGTTTGTGAGTGAATGTGTGAGTGTATGTTTATATAGTCAGTGATGATGAGTGTGTAGAAAGTTATAAGAATACAAAAAATGAAGAGTGGGTTTTTATTTATATTTAAGAGAACAGACTGTATTCCATATCCTTTTTAATTGTTTGTTTCTATCTGTTTCTTGGGTCCACTCTAATATTGGCTTTCTCTGCTCGATCGACATGCTTTGCTCTCCCTCCACAAAACTCATTAATCAAGGTTCGACTAGCGTTTAGCGATATTTTGAACATTGCGTATAACATACTGATATATCATGGTTTTTACCCTGTTTAAGCCATGATATAAGTCCATTTCATAGAGTCTTTATAGTATTTTGGAGTCTTTTAGAGTCTTTTATAGGTTATAGCACGTTGGGAGCATTATTGGAGATATTAGAGCTTTCTGGAGCAGTTTGGAGCAAAGCTGAAGATCGTGTTGCTGAGTACCTGAATTCACGTCGAGTATCGATCGATACCCCCTGGTATCGATCGACACTCATCGCAGCAAACACGACCCGCGAGTTTTTCCAAGACTTGAAGAATTGCAAAAGTGCCCAGAAGTCTTTGATATTTACAAGAAGACCCCAATTCGTGTTTAAGTTATTTAATTAGGATTTTCAACCACTTTGTTGGCTACGCTTATTTTACTCTGGATTTGAGAGAGAGCTTTTGAGGGAGACAAGTCTGATACTTTGTTCGTCTGAGAGAAGATTTCGAACCCTTTGTTACTCTTTCTTATTATTTATTTGAGTATTTATTCAGTCATGTTTATTGTTTCAATCTCCATGTCAGAGTAGATCACCTGTTAGGTTTGGGGTTTTCTCATAGAAATTTCTTTGAATGCTAGGTTGATTATCTGTTAGGATTCACTATCTGAATTAGTTCTTCACCATAGGTTGTTCTCAAGGCTAATTTTAGATTGATCACCTAGAACTTAGATCTTAGGATAATTAATTAGGCGCGAGAGTGCGATTAATTACCTGATAGAATCTATAGTGAGCAAATTGATTATTCGCAAAGAGATTTGGTTTAATTGATTTGTGAACATATCAAACCTGATATTAAAGCTGATTTAGACTTTAGGATTCGCAAAAAGATTTGGAATTCCTAGGATTTAGATTTAGATAGTTTTCGCAACGAGAGTTGGTTAGCTATATTTTAGTGATTTGAGTTCAAGAACCGTGCTTAATCTGAATCATGTTAGTCAATTTAGCTGCATTCATTGATTTCCTGAGAAATACCCTGAACCTATCTGCCTCCAACTGAATTTACAACACTTTTATTTGCATACTTGTTTTCAATTACATATATTGATTTAGCGTGTTTTGGATCTATATAATCTACTGTGTGAAATCTTGAGTTCTTGTGTTCGACCCCTGATTTACTGCAGCAACTGCTTTAGTACTATTTAGGGTATTAATTTGAGCATATCACATACTAGAAAGTGATTCTTTTGGTGAAGATCAAACACGATTAATATCTTTTGATAATCTATAAAAAAAAAACCAACAAAACGTTTTGAAGTTTCCAAACGGATGATAACGGTCTGAACGTTAGGGAATAAATTTACCATTTAGAAAGTTTGGAAGCATCCAAAAGCTATTTAAAAAACTTCATATTTTACTATTTTCATATAGAAACTGAAAAGAACCAAAGAAGGATTATATTAACCCAAACCAACTCTTACATCAAAAATTTATAAACCTTTACTGGCTTATTTGGACTCATTTATCAAATGTTAAATCAAATTGAACGTCTAGATGATTAATCGGTCTATATTGATAAATGATGCTCATTCTAACAATAGTTACAATTTTGATGGATATCGTTATACAACCAGAGCTAGCCCTGAGTTTTAAGAGGCCGCAAGTTAGAGAAAAAAATGGACCGATTTATAATTATATTAGTTTTCAGTTTTAATTGGTTTATTAAAAAAACAAAAACAAATCAAACCGAAATCATTTCATGAGAATCGAATTCATGACATGTAGTGATAAACACCTACACTTTACCACTAGGGTAAGAATATTTTCAAGAATTTTAGGGCCGAATTTTTTTATATAAAAACGAGAGCCGCAAGTCCATGCTTGGCTTGCTTGGCCTCAGGGCCGGCTCTGTATACAACGATTCTTAGAGAGTTAGAGGGAATTATCCAAATACAAAGGAACGTGTGGACCGGTTTTGCTCAAGAGATACTAGAAAATGAGTTTGATATTTTACACAGTGAGAAATGTCAAACGTTTCACGTGAGGAATGGCTAAGGAAGACCGACATCAATGCATTATGTTTTGTTGCTTAATATGGAGTGTACCACACTACTCAATACTCATTACCATGTGGTGGGTTATATATCACGTTGGCCTCTTCTCCACTCTATGGTGCTGTCCATCAATTATTCATTCTCATTTTAAAGTTTTTGTTCTGTAAAGTATTTCCATTGTTGTTTGTTTCTTTGAGTTGAATGTGATACGAATATATCCTCGACACTAGAGAAATTTTGATATATTTTGGTAGTTTTTTTTAAATGTAAATTGGGATTTCATCCTAACTATAAATTGTGATATTTGTATTTAAATTTATTCGTAAACTCTGGGCTTCAACAAAATCAAAAAGTGAAAAATGCAAAAAAAACCTCCAAATGACAAAAATGCAAGATCAACCTCGATCTAAAAAAATCTGCCAAATAAATTTTGAGTGACAAACAAATACAAGATCAACCCTGATTTAAATAAACTGCAAAATAAACCTCCAAATGACAAAAATACAATATCAACTTTGATTTCAAAAAGCTGAAAAATAAAACTCCACCATATTTTAAAACATCAATTTGATTATGGACGCTAACATCATAAAAAATATTAACGGAAATCAAAACTATGTCGTTTTGTTGCCAAAATGTTTAAGTACTCGAACTGTGATCTATTGTCTAGAATCAATATACACCCAACAATGAGATCAAATTCCTTTTCATGTAAACATAATGACATAAATATATATATCATTATCGTCACCACCAATTACCACATCTCACCGACGTAGCTGCCACCATAGTTGCAATTGCCACCATTGTTATCATCGTCACCATCACCACAATCACTGGTGTATTTGATATATAGTTTTTTTCATCTTCGTTCTTTCTTTTCTTATGACGGAATAAATAAAAATATTCCTTTTTTATTTCGGTCTTTATTTTGATCTTAGCAAAATTTATATCATTGTTGAGTTTTCAATTCATGTAACAAAACCTAATTTCCATCACCCTTTCCGTCTTCCTCCTCAACTTGCATCCATTTCTCCTTCTCTATGTTTGCATCCAGCCATCTCCTCAACCTACATCACATTAGAATTCTTAAACGTCTAAAACTTTACTTTAATTTTGGCAACAAACGATGTAGTTGTTTTCAGTTAATATTATTAATAGTGTTAACGTCGAGATTCAGATTGATGGTTTTTAATATGTTGGAGATTTATGTTGCTGTTTTTTTAGATCGAGATTGATCTTACATTTTTGTATTACTTGAAGGTTTTCTTTTGCATTTTTCCCAATCCAAAATTACGTATAGTGTTAAAAAAATTGGGATTAGAAAAATTCGGTTTTATTGATGGTATTTCGTGAGTTACGCTAGAGTCTTCCTTGATCTTGAAAATTGGACATACAATTTGCAAGTCCGGTTTAAGATTTGTGTTTTATTATACGGGGGAGGGGACCTTATGACCAGAATACTTTTTGGAGCATTTTTAGTACTAAAAAAATATATTTGGGCCTATCTTTTTTTAATTGACCCACTAGCCTGGGGATATTTGCTCTATTCCTTTAGGATGGGCCTGGCAATTTCTTGATTATATTATTTGATCCTCTATTCTTCTTTTTTTTTGGTTGACCAAATTATTGATCCTCATGTAACGAAATCTTCAAGCAAATGTGAACTGAAACAGTTTTGCAAAGTCATCGAATGAAAAAGTAAACTATGAACAATTGAAAGTCAGGCAAACATCTCCATCGCACAAGAGATGACTTTTCCAAATTGTTCGGCCCTCTCTCTTATTATGAATTGAATATGCAATATTAGTAACTCGATCGCGTCCACACATTTACATTACGACTTTTCTTACATACCGTCCCACGCTATATCTAGGCGTAACACCGTTATTCTTCCCCTATTCTCTCAACGAAATCAAAATGTTGACTCACACAATTTCTAAATCCATCTCAATAGTAACCATTCTATTAGTTCTACAAGCTTTCTATACCACAACAAAGGCTCAAAACTGCGGTTGTTCGTCAGAGCTATGCTGTAGTCAGTTTGGATTTTGTGGTAACACTTCAGACTATTGTGGCGTTGGTTGTCAACAAGGGCCTTGTTTTGCTCCTCCTCCTGCGAATGATGTGTCGGTGGCCGAGATTGTTACTCAAGATTTCTTCAATGGAATCATCAATCAAGCCGAGTCTAGCTGCGCTGGCAATAGATTTTACAGTCGAGGAGCTTTTCTTGAGGCCTTAGACTCATATTCTCGTTTTGGTAGGATTGGATCCGTCGATGATTCTAGGCGCGAGATCGCATCGTTCTTTGCTCATGTCACGCATGAAACCGGACGTAAGTATAACTTAATGCTTCATTTGTTTTATGATACATACATGAATGTTCTCTAGTCGGTTCGTATACCAAATAGAAATATAATGAAAACATCATAACGGGTTTTGTTTGATCAGATTTCTGCTACATAGAAGAAATAGACGGAGCCTCAAAGGATTACTGCGACGAGAATGCAACGCAATATCCATGCAATCCAAACAAAGGCTATTACGGCCGTGGACCGATCCAACTCTCTTGGAATTTCAACTACGGGCCAGCGGGAACCGCAATTGGTTTCGACGGCCTCAATGCACCAGAAACAGTAGCCACAGATCCAGTCATATCCTTCAAGACCGCCTTATGGTACTGGACCAATAGGGTTCAGCCTGTTCTGTCTCAAGGATTTGGTGCAACAATCCGCGCCATTAACGGCGCTTTGGAGTGCGACGGGGCAAACACAGCCACCGTTCAAGCTAGGGTTCGCTACTATACCGATTATTGTCGTCAGTTTGGTGTTGATCCTGGAAACAACCTCACTTGCTAACAAAACATCTACTATTCCATTTTCTGTGTATACACATACATAAGAGAAATAAAGACATGCTTAAGAATGTAATGCCCCCATTAATGTTTTTAGTTTTTTGGTCCCTTAATTATATAGATGTCGAATATCAAAACCCACAGAAGAATAAAGAACCCTTGAGATGTTGAAACAGAGCAGCAAACTCTATGTACAAATCCTATGAACTTGTTTCATCAATTTTTAGAAAGACATGGAAAATCTTTGTTGTGATCAACACCATAGTAATGGAGAAAGCCTTTGAAGACATGACCATTTATGGTCACAGTCGCTTGATAACCGATCTCTGCTTGTTCGTTGTTGCTTATCGCTGTTACTCTCGTCCGTCTAAAAACCGCCGGAGCTTCGATTCTCCCCGGCAACCCTTCTTTGAAGCTTGTCTCTGTAATTTCGACACAGTAATTCAGAGAAAACAAAAAAAGGTTTTCTTTTTTTCAATTTCATTACCTTGGCGAGAAGTGGTTGTCGGAACGATCGAGACATTGGCGGGATTGTGTTTGTCTGAGCAGTCGATTCTGAGCTTCTTCTTCCTGTCGGAAGACGAAGAAGAAGGAACCCACGTGCTCTTCACGTGAGTGGCACATTGATAGCCTCTGCTTTTGCAGCAAGTCCTACACCTTTCGAACAAACACCCTTTCTTCGCTCTGTTTCCACAGTCTCTGCACACTTTCTCATCAACATTGTTCCTTGCCTTGTTGACTTCCACCGCCGCGAAATTTACCGGCGACGGTGAGGGCTGTGTAATCTGCGACGGTGGTGGTACAAGAAGGATGTTTCGGAGACCTAACATGTAGTCTGGAGTAATGATAGCAGCAGCGGCGACGGCGGAGGGGGAGGATGAGGAGTGATCAGGTGCGGCGGAGAAAGGTGTTGATGATGGTTGATGCGGTGGCCATGGCTGGAGAGAAGAAGGTGGGTTTGCCACTGTGGCAGTAATTATAAAGCGCGTGGAGTCGGAGGCTATGTTGTAGAGGTCGTAGGAGGAGCTTAGCTATGGAGATTGCAATAAGATGAGTGAAAAAGAAAGGAATTGTTTTTTCCTTTTTTTTTTTTTTTGGACAAGAGTTTTGTGGTCACATCATGTCTGATATCTCTAATGGTTAAATTGAAATTATTACTCCCATTTCAATTTTAGTGGGTGGGTCCCATTTCATTGGAAAAGCACCCACCATTAATATCCCCACTTTCACTTTCTGCGTCTATGTTCGATAGTCAACTTTTTGAACATCTAACTACAATCTTATTTATAAACTGTGATTATTTTCAGAATTTGTGTTTATTAGTTGGAGTTACATTTGTTCTTTTTTTGGATAAAGTAGGAGATACATTTGGTAAGAGGTAAGTGTAAATGTGAGAGAAGGTATTTGAGGAATAACCAATGAAATTACGGATCAAATGGTTTACTATGTCTCTGTTTGGTATGGATAGTTCGTAAGATTTAATATTACAAGCATAGGTTGTTGAGAACAAAGATGAAACTATGGATTCGAATGTTTTAATTTAATAGGTTTTTTTTTCTTCACTTGAGGAATCAAACTTAGAAATATTGTACACTCTGAAGTCTAGTTGTATAGCATTCAACTCATATGCAAGATGAGATTCTAGCAGGGAAGTTGATCCTTGTAGATGTCCAAGACTGAAGTGGCTGTTGTAATCGGACACAACCTGAGAGAGAATGAATATGGTTCGGGCGGAATCAGATACTTATCATGAACACACGGTGTCCAGCTATCATCTCCCCCAATGCCCATGTGTTTATGGTCAAGATGCACCTGCAGAGTAATCGCCATTGAAATGACAAGTCAAAAAGTTAACCAGATGCAAACACAAACCAAAAAATCGAGGCCAGCTGATGATCAGGTTCTTGATTAAATCTCTCATCGAAAGTGGCAATGAATTTCCATTCTTGAATTCAAAAAGCTTTTCAAAAGGATCAAGAGATTGAGGGACAGGAAAAGATTAGTACCTCGATGTTTTGTCCTTTGATAAGATCCTCTTCGTGAGTTGCACGATGAAGCTCACCCGTTGTATAGTAACTACCATTCATCTGCATTGGGGAAGAGCTACCATATGTTGATGCATATATTCCTACACCATCCTTGTTTCGGAATGTCACCCACCTAACATCTGTTCTACCCCCACATTCTCCTGGAACAATATAAGGGACATGCATGTCTCCAACATTGTGTTTATATATCCCCACATGTGCTGCTGATTTTCGGTCTGGGTAACACTCAAATGGACCTCTTCCATACCATTCTACACGGTCCAATGTTTTCTCAATGTGGAATTCTATACCTACGCGTGGTAGGGGTGGAAGATCAGAGTTTGGTACTACGTACCAATTGGTGATGATATCTCCAGAACCATAGATCATATATGTCACATTGACATTGAATAAGGCATCTGATTTCGAAGAGTCAGAAGCTGAAGAACCAAGGTAAATGAACTCTATCTCTACGGATTTATCAGTGATGCTCTTTACTGAACAGCTTTCAACAAGGAAATCAACATTATCCATATGTGCTGCTTTCCACCTCGAAAAATAACTAGAGTCACCACCACCTTTATCATTGTCTGTAGGTGCTCGCCAAAAGCATGGCAGTATAGCTTCATTCATAAGGAGAACCCCTTGCATCTGTCATTTCGAGATTATCTTAAAAACCAAAACATTCTTATTAAATCTGAAAAAGTGTATAACTTCCTTAAAAACACCAACCAAGAAAAGACCTTCAACATTGAATAGATTTCTTGTTTAGTTTTACGTTTTGTACTTTTCTCCTTCTGCTTGTCTAGCTAGATAGATTCCTTTTTCTCTATCATAGTTCTTTTTTGGCTACAACTATGTCCTCCGTTAACCCCAATTGAGTTTTAAAAAGGTCAGGAAACTGGTTATTTTCGGTTATCTCAAACTTTAGACTCCGACATTATCATTTAGTTGGGGGACCTATATGCCTGCAGTATTCAAGACTTCTTCCTTATACTTTTGTGCATTAAGAAATAGTTTAAGAGCTTCCCAATCAAGATATAAAACTGAAAAGAGCTTACCTTCCAGCCTTCAATGGCTCCTTTTCGGACATCTATCATTAGCTCCCATGAATCTTGCTGACTGATCTTAATGAAATCTCCAACAGTTTCACAAGTGATAATAGCGTCTGACTTTTTTAACGCCTAGAAGAGGAGGTTACTTACAATTGTCATGACTTCATATTTTCTAGCGGAAGGAAGAGACATCTTTCCAAAAGAAATATGACTGGAAAATACCTGCGGTATTATCTGTCTCTTCGCTGGTAAAGGAATCTGGGTTGAAGACAAGAGATGACCAGCTTCAAGCGAACGAGTAGAATTTAAGAGCTTGGCAGTTATTGTCAGAAACAATTCTCCAGCATTTGAGTCATTCCAGAAAGAAAACCATGGACCTGACTTCCACTCCATTTCATGAAAATTCTGTGGCTTTATCACAGGAATAGAGAGAGTCCCAGATCCAAGTTCAACACCATCCCCATGAATTGTCCAGCTAAACTCCAGTTCTTCTGTTGTATGGAAAAAGTAAGCATTTGCTACCTGCAAAAATAAAGATTGAGCTACATAGAAAGGATTAACACCAAAGCTGAGCTGAAGTATATTAAGTTGTACCCTCATCCTGCCATCCGTCAATAAAACCTTGATTGGTTGATAACAATGCTTAACCTCTTCATCAACACAGAGACATGATGCAAACAGAAGAAAATCAGTGCCATTTGAAAAATGTAACATGGTCAAGTATTTAAAATTTCCTAAACAGATGTGATACGCTTTATATTTATGTTCCTTTATTAAACTAAAATTTCTATTTCTTGATTTAGGAAAATATTTAGGATTCCATTTGTTGACAAAAAGAAAAATTTAGGATTCCATTTCTTTCCCATTCCCTTAGTGCTTTGCTTTAACTAGAGATCTCATTTGTGAGACTCATCCACGCTAGAGGGAGCATTGGAGGAAATATTAGTTCTCTTTTCAACCGGAGAAAAGCTTTTAAGCGTCGTTATACGATTTTGGTGTTGTAATTCTGATTTGTTTCTATTTCAATAAAGAAGAGCTTTTGGTTTTCTTTTGTGAGTCTTAACTCTATCAACTCCACGGACGAATGTCTAAAGACATTACTACTACTCGAACAGAGATATGTTTGGATGCTTTAGAGAAAAATCAACAAATTCTGGGTGAAAAGTTGGATGGTATTCAAGCTGGTTTGAGGGATGTTTTAGATCAAATTTTGAGGCTAACAGCAATGGTTGCTGCAATTCAAGAGGGCACGATATCTGAAGTATCTCAAGAAACGTCTGCAGATTTTGTTGTGATTCCTATAAAAAAATACCAATGTGCCATAAGGAAGGTTGACGAATTCAAGGCTCAAGCAGCAGAGATTCCCGACTTAGATACATATGGAGAAGTTGTCATATTTAAGCCCCAACCTCAAGTTTCTGTGGAACGACGGCCCACACTTGTTTGTGGAGACCAACGAGTCATGACTGATATTCCACCTTATTTGGATTTCGATGAGGATGATTTCATTGTTTTGGAAGGGAGTGCTTTGGAATGAACTCCTTGGTTTTCTTGGTCACTTTTCAAGTCCAGCCTTGAGGACAAGGCTATTTTTCAAGCGGTGTTTTAGTTTTATGTTCTTTAGGATATCTATATCTTTATTAATTTTGTTTACTAGAGTGTTTTGCTTTTACTTTTTTAGTATAAATAAGGATGAGATCTCGGTTGTGAGACTCATCCAAGCTTAGAGAGAGCTCTGGAGGGATATCTCTATAATCTCTATAATATTATTTAAGAAGATATTTTTAAAAATGAACTTTGTTTTGTAAGTTATTACATGAAATGCCATTACAAATAACAAAGAATAATTGAAATAGGAAATAATATAATAATCTTTTAAAATTATTGATTAGAATATGGAAAGTATATATTTTGCATTAAAGAAGTCATTTATTTTTAATTTCTTAATTATTTTTAATACTATATATTTTTAAATAATAATCAATTTATATATATTCAAAATCTTGCTATATTTTCACTATAATTTATTATATCTTATTTGAATATATATCAAAACAAAAGTTGAAAAATATTTTACTAATTTTAGACTAACCACAAAAACTAGATATATTTAACGGTGCATATTAGAGTTATGTTTTCAATATTATAAGTTTTTGCAGGTTAGCTCGAATAATATTTTAGTTCATTGTAAAACGAAACGGGTTAAATAGATAAATTATTATAAATTGACAGGTTTATTTATAATCATTAGTTAGTTATATTGTAAAATTCAGATAAAAATAATTTTCTTAAATTTTAAAACATTTTTTTTTTTAAATTACTCCGCGCTATAATTAGCGCATGTTAAATCCTAGTTGGTTTTAAATCGTGTGTAAAGCTTTGTTATAGGCTTTGTCACAGGAAATGTTTCTAGCAATTTAGGTTTTATAGTTCATTTGTTTCAATTTCTAAACTATATCAGTTTTCAACCTAGGGAAAAGCTTTTGGTTTTCTTTTGTGATTCTTATAACTCTATCAAGATCTTACCATGGAGTGCTGGATGAGGCGTTCGGTCAGGCCACATAAGCCCATTCAGACAGAAGTTCAAATCATTAGGCTGGTCACCAAAGTCCCCTCCATAAGCCCAACGCTTAATGCCATCTGACCCCACCTTCAATAGCCCCTGAATGACAGAAGAAGACTAATGTTTAAATACGACTTATCAAAGAAAAACATAATTTTCTTAATTTTATGCATGGATTTGGTTGATCATATGCTACTGCAGTGGTCTGGTACCTATAGAATCTAACCAAAGATCTAATATTAACTTTATGTTACATGAATGACAACTTTCGGATCATTGTAAATAGAAGAGACTAACAGGTGTTAACTCATTTGTTAGAGGCATTATTGTATGACGAATTGGTTTATACTAAAATTCAAGACATGAACCTGGTCAACCCAGTCCCATATGAAACCTCCTTGCAGGCCAAAGGTATTGTCAATTGCCTCCCAGTACTCATCTATATTCCCGTTGCTGTTACCCATAGCATGTGAATACCTGCATTTTTATTGACAAGAAAATCTCTCAAGTAGACACAGAAGAACATGAAATCTAGACAATGATGCAATACATTGTCACCATATGATGCCAATGCATTTCAGGGAAAGTGAAGGGAAGTCTGAAGAAACTGATATCACATACTCGCATAATATCAACGGACGTGATTCATTTTTATCAAGTGCAATCTTGACGATGTCCCAAACCCGCATGTACATTGGGCAGACTATATCAGTAGAATCTGTTCTGGAACCACCACCTTCATAGTGCACCAACCGTGAGGGATCCTTTCCCCTAATCCAACCTGTTCAAGAAATTAAACAGCAGTAGCTGTCAGATAAAATGGATAGAAGTGGAAATTTACAAGAATAGGCAAGCTAATTCTTTATCAGAAATGTGAACAACAAGGATCAAAGACTATTTGAAGATCTCAAAAATGTTTCTCACATAAGTTCTTACTTCAGCATTTTGGCCAGAACTAAACTTACAGATAATTTTATCAATATAAAATCTCGTAACACTGCCTTTAAAATAGGGAAAAAAATCAACTCAAGGAAAAGAAAATAGTGAAGATAACAAAATATGTCTCCTCCAAACCAAAGGTAAAGCACACAGAAAGAGAGAGAGAGAAAGAGAGCACACACATTTCAATTGGACAGCTTACCTGCCATGGCAGAATGGTTAGGCCCATAGCCAGCCTCATTTCCCAGGGACCAAGAAATTATGCACGCATGGTTTTTGTCTCTCTCAACCATCCCAACTACTCGATCCAACATAGCAGCTGCCCAGCTTGGCTCTTTTGCAGGGTGCTTCAGATGCCCAGAGAGATCAAAACCATGTGTCTCTATATTGGCTTCATCGATCATGTACATGCCGAACAAATCACATAATTCATACCAGCGGGGATGTTGAGGATAATGACTGTTTCGCACAGCATTGATATTATATTCTTTCATCATGATTAAATCCTGGGAACAGTATAAGGGTTAAATCAAAAGCCCAATGGAGTACACAAGTTATACAGTGGTATTGCTAAGTAAACCATGGAAGGGAAAAAAAAAAAAAGCTGGACAAGAGAAGAAAAACCATGTTACCTTGACCATGCAGGATTCTACATTTGTCTTCCCAACACGTGGATGGTGCTCATGCCTGTTTACACCTTTTATCATGACTGGGTGCCCATTAACAAGAAGCTGTTTAAAGGCCTTTGATACTTGGCGAACTCCAACAATGCTTGACTCAGAATCAAGGACTTTCCCAGATTTATCTTTCAGGGTTATAACAAGGATGTAAACATTTGGCTGCACAAACATAGATTAAAAAGGAAAATGTGAGTTAGTAGATCCGCTTTCAGTACATAAACTATAACCAACTTACATCAGAACACAATACTTTACAGACACATCTCATTTAAAATTTCTCATTACATTTTTGGAAATATCATTTCAGTGTTACACATTATCAAGATAAAAGTACTTGAACAAGATATGGTATGACAATTGACAACCCTACAAGTTTTAGACAAAGAGCCCAACACTATAATTCGGTTACAGTGAGAAAAATACCCAGCCTAAATTCAATGAACTCGATGAATTTGAATATATTATAAAATGATGATATCGGCAGGGTTTTAATCCATATCTTCCTAAGAGCCGCAGCAGATAAACAGTACTAACCTGATAAATTTCATTAAGGTTTCTCATTTTACTGTCTCTGACTAATACGGTACTCTTTTATAGTACTCTACTGCATGTCTGAGAAGCAAAGCCAAAAATTTAGGAAGCTGAACCAGAAAACCTATAGCGATAGCCAATGAACTGCTTACTTGTTCTGCTGACCAGAGATTTGGAGAATCCAGTTTTCCCTCAAGCAAATAACCATGAAATCCAAGACTTGAGCTTGGAGAAGGATTAAGCTTCAAACTAGCCACCTTGGGAGAAAGTTCACAGCTAAATCCTCTTGAGTTGTACCAACTTTTGGTATCAAATACGGCAGCCTCTATGATGAAGCTAGAAAGAACAAGATCCTTTGAGGACTCCAGCATATTGTCTATCTTTACTTCAACCTGTAAAATTATAAAAAAAAAAGAACTTTAAGCATAAAAAGTACATGCTTGTTTACTTAATTAATACCAAAAGAAAAGCCTACCAAAATACACAGCAGGCAAAAAGATAAGTGAAAAACGAATATTTGTAGGCAGATTTGCAGCACATGAAGTGGATTGCATCATAAGAAGCAATTACTTCTATAGGATAGGCTACCTGGATGTCTGCGTATGAAAAGTCATCTGCCAATTTGGACTTAAAAAAGTAGTCATCAATGAAGACCTGCAAAAATAGAAATTAACCGATTATGCATCAATTTCCGTATATGGTGGAGCCGATGAATAAATTTTACATACAGTCTGGTTAACGAGACAAGAGTAAGAACCTTGGGCTTTGCTAGCAAAAGCACATCTCGATGAAGACCAGACAACCACCAATGATCTTGGTCTTCAAGGTATGAACCATCACTCCATCTAAAGACTTGGACAGCAAGAACATTTTGTTTCCCCGAGTCCCATGGATAGCAACAGTCAGATATTTCAAATTCAGCTGGTAATCTGCTGTCTTGACTGGTTTAAGAGAAAACAAAAAAAACAGTTAGTTAAAGTATTACGTCTGAACTTTACTGCCAAAAGAGAATACGTGCTAGCATACAATTGAAGTGGAAATGAGACTAGTCTTTGTATCTCATGATTTGACTAGAACCTTATAAATCAAGATAATGGTCTAAGTTAAATGTTCAATTTTGTGATTTGGTAGCCAAAGCAAAGGTATTACAGAGGTTTTCAGTAATTGCAGTCTCATTTCCTATGTTCTACTCTTTTTTAACTTGGTTTGGAAACTGACATATTCAATTTTCAGGCATATCTTTTCTATCCATTATTATACCTAGTACATTTCCTTGGCTAAGCAGTTTAGACTCAAGCTAGGCTCAAAAGACAGACTGTGCCTCTATATACTTGTACAGGTCTAAAAACAAGTACATAGAAAGATCAATAAAATGGAGGCTAGTCGTCTTAGCGCACCTGTACCCAACAGGTTTGCCATTTATCCAAGCAAAGAATGCGGAGTCTACAGCTTCAAAATGAAGAAGTATTCTTCTGTCTGCCAAAAAAAGTCAAAAATTCAGAAAAACAAATGCAAATGAGAAAGGAAAGATCATACAAAAGATATGGAACAGAAAATGTTATTTTCTTTGGTTGGATTAATTCACACACCCTTCCATTCTTTAGGAATCTGAAAGTAGGTTCTGTAGCAACCAGTAGGATTGTCTTCAGGAACATGAGGAGGATCATTCGCGAAAGGGTAGACAATATTGGTATAGATAGGCCGGTCAAAGCCATGACACTGCCAATTGGAAGGAACTGTAGTAAAACCAAGGAAGCAATTCAAAATTTGGTAGAGACCAGAAGATTATTAAAAGAAGCAACTCTCTCAGATTTAGTTATATAAGAGACGCTTACAAGTTGAAATACAAGAGCATAACCAGAAGAGTATAAATGGAACCAAACTCTCAGGCTAACGCAGTTGATGATCATAAAAAAGTTGTGTTAGAATATGAAGATAATAAACTGACCGGGTAAAGATTTCCAATCTGAATCGGGAAACGCAGCATCGTAGAATTTCTCTGGAACATTTGCAGGGCTAGGAGCCAAGAAAAACTTCCAGTAACCAGATAAAGACTTGACAAACGGCAAACCCTCCACCCAAAAGGCAGCGCTATCAAGAGCACCTTGAACAGCATCATCGTTCCAAACAGCAGATTTTGATACGGTGAGATCCACGTTATTTCGCTGATACCAGTACCTCAAAGATCCTATATACACATTGGAATGCCATTATACTCTCCACTGAGTTAATAACCACACTTAATTGCAGTATCTCAAGACCCTAACTTTAGCTATCATCAGCCAGAAGAATTTGAATAGGAAAAAGATCGAATTCCATAGCGTAATTTAGGGTAATTAATTCACCTTCGACGGAATCATGGCAACGCAAGGTGACATGAGGGTCTCTCTTGCGCCACTTGAAAAGGGTCTGATCCTCCCAAACTCTATACCCATTTTCGGAGGGAAGAATCATTTGCGTCGCAAGAGATGCCATGCTGCTTTCTTTACAGAGGAGAAGAATGAATTCGGGTAAGGTCGCCAAGGAAATATCAAAGTTGATCCATTTGTTGTGTCGATGGAAGAGGAAGAAGAAGGTGGAGATGGAGAGAAACACAAACACTGGAATATCCTTATCTCACAAAACGACAAATGTAAACTTCACCACGTGGCGTCGTGTACGCATGATTTTACGTCAATGATCAAAACTCAATTTATGGCTCTCATGGGTTACATTTACGAGTTTTTTTTTTTTTTTTTTTTAATGTTAATTTTATACCAAAACAAAAAAAAATGTTTACAATCTAAACTAACCCATTAGCTCGTTAAAAGGATTCACAAAAATGATATTCATTACGACTATTACAATGGATTTAAAAAACAACCAAAATAAAATTCAAGTAGAGAATGAGAGACAATCGAGTCAATAGATTAGTCGATTCCTCATGGTACGATCAATTGTTGTTTTGAGAGATATTGTTGATGAAGTGGTTGTGCGGAAGATTCGGGTCTCTACAAATCCAGTAGGTGAGGACTTGGAGGAGGAAGTTAACCAAAGTTGGATAAGCATTCGTAGAAGAAAGACGATTATGGATCCATTATGAGATAAGATGCATGTCAAGAGTAAGGATTTTGCCAAATCCTTACTGTGAGAGAGGTCCACAAGAAATAAGTATACTCACATTAAAAAAAAAGGGGTTGTGTGATTATGATCCGTTAGTGCAGAAGACACATTCTAAAGGAATAGACATTGCCCAAGCTCTTAACATGTCCCTTGTTGGAAGCCGACCAAGGAATGCAAGCCAAAGAGTGAAGGAGTATTATTCGCGGAACAATCTCTTTAAACCACACCAATTTCGCTCAAGAGACTAGTGGAGATGGAATTCAAAGAACGAAGGAATTATATTGTTGCAACAAAATATAAATGCAAAACCAAAATTCTTTTTATGTTTTGAGTTTTTTTGTTTACGTTTACAATTAACAAAAGAAATTTGGTTATTAAACTTTAATTTTGAGTTGTGCATCGTCTTCAGTGCTCCTCTTCCTTTTCTCTGGTGGCTCTGTTGGACAGTTTGGTGGTATCAGTTGGGTCATCGTCGTGCGAGGTCTAGCAACTTCGTGTTCGCTATTTGCTCGGTGCCTGAGGTTCTTCTCAGTTTGTGCGGTTGGATTGGTTGTCGCCTCCTCGCCTTGGTTTTGTGATGTGGTCTTGCTTAGTCTTATGTGATCGGAGGATTGGAATGGATTCCAGTTTCTGCCTCTCTTTTGCTTGATGGCTCATCTCGGCAAAATTGGGTTTTCGGCCTTAATCTGCCTCTTCCAATTCTATTGCTGCCGTTCGTTCTTTGATTTTGAAAGGCTACCCTCTATCTTTTTGGGGTTCATGATTCACTGTTATATGCCTTTTAATATTTTTTCACTTTGGGTTAGTAGCCTTTTAGTCACTAGAGTTGTTCTTATGTTGTATTTTTCTATAATGTAACCGATTCACTTGTTTTTAATTGAAAACCTTTTATCAAAAAAATAAAATAAAATCTCTATAGTATTATTTAAGAAGATATTTTTAAAAATGAACTTTGATTTGTAAGTTATTACATGAAATGACATTACAAATAACAAAGAATAATTGAAATAGGAAATGATATAATAGTCTTTTAAAATCATTGATTAGAATATGGAAAATATATATTTTGCATTAAATAAGTTATTTCTTATTTAATTTTTTAATTATTTTTAATACTATATATTTTAAATTAATAATCAATTCATATATATTCAAAGAAACAAAAATCTATTCAACATTTTGCTATATTCTTCGCTATAATTTATTGTAATTTATTTGAATATATATTAAAAGAAAAGTTGAAAAATATTTTACTAATTTATAAAAAGTTATACATAAAAAACTATTTTTTAAGAGTTCGTAGATTAACCATAAAACTAAACTCATTTAACGGTGCATATTAGAGTTATGTTTTCAAGATTATATGTTTTTACGGGTTAGTCCGAATCATATTTTAGTTTACTGCAAAACGGGTTAAATAGACAAATTATTAGAAATTGATAATTTTATCTATAATTATTAGTTATATATTGTAAAATTCAGATAAAAGCATTTTTTTTAATTCTAAAATAATTTCTTTTAAAAATTATATTCCACGCTATAATTAGTACATGTTAAATCCTAGTAAATAATGAAATAAGAAGTCGATACACGAATCTGTTCGACAGAATGTATGGATCTTTTTGCAATAGTCAAAGCGAAGACTTGTTTGGAAGGAAAAAAGGTATTACTGGACATTTTAAGAGTATGGGCTAATTGTAGTCCATAAAACTTAAATTTATGCTATTTTCTTACCTTTTTAATATATCTATTCGTGGTGATTAAAAATAATTCATATCGAATAGAGGATTATGACGTAGTGGATGGAGACAGTGTTAGAGATCATTTGTATTAAACTCTCATAAAAAAAAAAATTACAAGATACATTAATTTAACTTTACCAGATAAAAATATATACAAGTAGAAATGATATGTTCACAAATATTTCTGACTATAATAAATCTTTTTAAAATTATTTTCTAATTAGATCTTCATGATTTCTGTTGGTCATTTGGGCTTGGGCAGTCTCCCAACCAAAACTATACAAAATAATTGGCTTAAATTGAATCGGTTAGAAAAAAAGCCACTACAATAAAATTAAATAAATTGTATATAATATTATTTTTATTTAGAATTATCAAAATTAGTGCCAAATCTACAAAATATAAAACCAGATTAAAAAAACTTATGATTGTTTATAATTTGTCGGAAGCAAATTAGAGAAGTCTCCGCAACAGAACCTGATATTAATTTATACTAGATGAATACCCGTGTATACACACGGTATTTTTTTCAATTAATATTTTTTAATTTAATGTATCAACTATTTTATTTTTGGATTATGCCGTTACATAATTAAAAACTTTGATAATAAAGTTTGGTGTTTAATTTGATACGTCCATAACATTTTTACAAACGATAAAAATTTCACTTGTAGTTGTCAACATATGGTAATTCTTGAACAATCCCTCTTTATCTAGATCTCCTATTTGAACTGAACCACTGGCTACTATAATTGTCCTTCCAAATAAATCTTTTGGTCATTGTGCACTCCATTAGTAGGCTCTATGATCCTCTCGTTCAACACATCTAGTGTGTTATTAGCTTCTTCAACCTTCTTCAACAACTCTGCCCTCTTTAACTCCTTCTCCATTTTTTTTTTTGTCATTCACTCAGAGCTTCCTCTGTGCGTTTCTTCTTAAATTTACAACTCTCCAATACGCATACGAATTGAAAGAGCACTAACAATTGTAAGAAAACCAAAGAAAATTCACGGCTAGTATGAATACAGAGAAAGAGAATTTACCATGAAAACTTTCTAACGTCAAAAACAGAACCATGATAGAACCATCGGAGTTAAAAGTAACAATGGGAAAAATTGAGATGTAATTGAGACACATGTTTTTTAAATTATATTTTTCTAATCTGACAAATTAACATTTTATTATTTTGGAAAAATGTTTTTATCATTCATGTTCCATTATACTGGAGGCTTTGGTAAAAATTAGTGTTTTGTTTGAAATAGCAACATAACACTTTATCCAAAAAAAATAATAATTAAAAACAGCAACATAATATTTTTTTACATATGATAAAAGAGTTAAACAAAACAAACTTGAATAGGAAAGTAACTTATTAGCAGCGTTTCCTCTCTTCAACGAAACAAACCCCTCATCCTCAATTGTCCAACCTAAATAATCACCAATGCCCTTGTGGGAATCAGAGGCAGCATTCATCTCATCCTTGTTTCAACCACACCATTTACGTTCCCTTTCCATCAACACATCAACAAATATCACTGCCACATAAGTAATTCATATCACTTGCACTTGAACTCTTTTACTAAGAACCAAAATCTATAAACTCGTTTCATTTAAGTGAATCTAGAAAGGAAATGGTAAATATTTATATCACTTACTACTAACATCTGGAGAAAACTAAAATTACATATCAATAACATGGATCTGCCAAGAGTCAAAATCTGAACCAAAAATTATGTTTGGAGAAGTTAAACATTTTTACCCTTCCTTACACAAATATGCTTCCCTGAGTGTGTCAGTCGCACATGCCTAAATGCAATCCTAGCTATTGGTTGCCACCAGTGAGAGCCTTTATGCTCAAATCAGGAAAAAAGGATGAGATTTTGGCGACAATGAATTTTTTTCATAATTATATGTTGCAAATTCTAGCTTATTCCACTGTCCATCCAAAAAATACCCACATCAGATGCTATCTAAAACATGAAAATCTTAAAAATATCTGTTAAATGAAGAAGAGGAAGAATAAGGTGAAATCCAAGACACTTACGGTTCCAATCTTATGAATTGAATATTGAAGAACAATCAAAATTTGGAGTAAGACGAATAAAACAAACCATACAAAAATAGACATCTTAACAAACACATTTGGGAAAATTAATCAGCTTTTTTTTATTCACACAAGGAGATAAAAATTAGTTATTACCTTTGCGGTTTTACGGTTCAGTTTCTTCAGACTGCCAACAAATTCGCAAACGTCCCGGATAGAACTCGAACTGTAGAACCAGCACCAAGCTTCTTCTTCTTCCCTTTTGGATCCTTTGTTTCAGTAGCAAGAGTAGCATTTCTCGGAGCTCTTTTCAGTTTAGTTTCTAGGATAAATTCTACAACCTCCATAACATCTGAATTAGATGCGAGAAGTTTCTGCAAGGCTATACTCACTTCTTCTTCTCCAAATCACTCTCGGTTTATTAATATGTCTCTTGCTGCAAATATGCATATACAAACCAACTCACAGACTATTACACACACATAGAGAGTGAGAGTGATAATACTCACCCGTTTCCAACTTTTGAACCTATGAAACCTCCGACTCCATCACACTCTCTTATGGAGTCATGGATCTCTTTCTTTAATATACAACACGGGTTTCGGTTTAACAGATAAAGTACCGATCTTTAGCTTTCTCTTCACCTGAACAGCATGAGCATAAACCTGAAACATGAAATTCGAAAGCCACTTTTTTCAACATCAATTAATAAACTTTCTCAACGTCATCTATGTTTGTTGAATTCATTGTTCATAATATTTCGGAAAAACTCAAAGATTTGCACAACAATTTTTCCAGATGCCTCATTGTCCACAATCCAAACTCAAGATCACACAATAAACCAAATCCAGTTTAAGAAAGAAAAAACATGAAGTCAATTTCAGGGAAGTTAAAATTTTCAAACAACCTTTACACATACCAATCAACAATTGTTTAGATTTTTCTCAAAGTGTCCTGTATTCAGCTCCTCCGTCTATGACACATACCGTTTCTCGGTTTCTTAATCAGACGTTCCTCGACTTCTTCTCGCTCTCCCGCCGCTCGTTCCAGAGCTGTCGTCAACTGGTTGTTCCGCTCGACGACACAGGCGGAGATAGAGAGATGGCTTTATTAATTGTCGTGTTAATCGACGGAATTAGGCTGCTTCGACTCCATTGAAGAAGTCCCCCTTGCATCTTCCTCATTTGTCGGAAAATTCGGTCGACAAAATCAATTTGAATGCAAATCAATCGATGCCATCTTGTGACGAGTCTGTAGCAAACCAGAAACTTTTGATGTCGCTTAAGTTTTGTATTCAATCTTTTCATGTCGCTTAGGTTTTCGGAATGAATTTATGTTTCTAGGAGTTTGAATGAAGTTTTTTTTTTCCTGGCTGATGTGTCACAAAAGAGAGAGCTGACGTGTCAAACTCTTGTGAGACATAATGAGTCTTTATATAATAGATTTGAACTTTGAAGGTTTCTGTTCACTGTTGTTGGTCTGTTGCCTACGCTACAACTATGAGTAGTCTATGACTAAACTCGAATTTCGATATCAGACTATATTAGTTTTTTCCAAGTAATTGATTGGAAAGAATTTCGACATTTCCATAAAAAAATACAAAATTTTCATATGAAAAATACCTTTAAATATCACATTTTTAAGTTTTTTTTTTCAAACATACCATTATTAGTTGTTTTTCTCAACAATCCCACAAATTATTGTGTAAAAATACTTGTTTAATGATAAACCGTGTTTTTACCGGTTTCTAACTTTTGTTTTTGTGTTATTTATCAAGTCAAAGTTCATCTTTTAGAGTTTTTAGTACTTTATCGAGTCTTTTCAGGTTTTATGTGATTTTGGAAGAAAATGAGCCGTTTTGGGTGATATTGAGCATATGGAGATGCATGATCATGCAGAGACGTCACAAGTTTGATATTCGTTGAAAGACTTACCACCGATGGATCGAGCTCACATTTCGATACAAGACAGATCAGTGTATTAGCTTTCATTTAGAAGTGGTTTGAGGTCATTCCAACGGTTCGATCAAAAGTTATACGAGTTTTCGTGAAGACGGTCCAGTCTGGTGAGTAGAAGAAGTAAGTGCAGATGGAAGCCTGGATCGATCGATCCAACCTTGCGAACACTTTCCAGATCGACCGAATCAAGCAGATCGATCGATCCCCCCTGGGATCGATCGATCCACTTTTCTGACAAAAATGCAGTTTTTAACTTCCTATTTTGCATTGGAATCACCCCAACTCGACCCAATTCGATCCAAGACCTATTTATACTTATTCTAAGGCTAAGCTTTATTTTCTACATACTTTTACATCTCTTTCTTTGGGAAGACGAATCTCTGACTCTACATGCTTTTAAGAAGATTTTTAAACCCTAATTTATTATTTTGATTGGATTATGATTTCTTCTTCATCTCTTTGTGGTTTCTCTGATTCTATGTCTGAGTAATCTCTTAGTTATGTTTTAGGGTTTCAAGGGAACTTCATGAATCGTTGAATCAGATTGGTTAGAATAGGGATTTATCTTCTAATTCATCATCTATTGTTGTTCTTAGTGCTGAAACTTGATTAGCTACCTAGTTTCTGATATTAGGTTGTTTAACGCATCAAAAATGTTTGTTTAAAAGCCTGAAAGAACATAGATGAACAAAACTACCTTAACCAACGAAAGCTGATGTTAAGGCGTTTTGTGAACATATCAAACTCGATCTTAAAGCATGTTTAGTTTCCTGAATTCAAACGACAATTTAGAATCTTAGGTTATTAGGCATAGTAATTAATACTACGACAGTAGGTTGATTATAAAACAGTGAAATTTGAGTTCTAGAACGTGCTTAATGATTTTCCTGTTTAATTCTCTGATTTGTGATTCTTGATTTCCTGCAAACTACCCAAAGACCTAACGTTTCCCTCCATCAAACTTACATCGTTTTATCTGCATTATTAGATTTTAGAAGTTACAAACCATAAACAATTGCATTCGTCTTAGATTTACTTTCCTCATGCATTCTCGTAGTGTTTCACTTGGTCCTTGTGGATTCGATCCTAAAATATTACATCGATATACCGTTACGATTGCGATAGTGTGCACTTTAGCTTTTAATTGACTTAGTGAAAATACTTGAATCAATCACCTCTTTTGACTCATCGTTAAGGAAGGTAATATTTTGGACTTCCCTGTTGTTGGGTTGAACAACATGACAATGTTCTCATATTGGATGCACACCAAGCCTTTGTCATTGGTTACTCTCAAGTCACATCCTACCAATGCATCATTTACCACAACATCCCTAACCAGTTCTCCTTGGGACTCAGCAAGTTCTCCTTGTGACTCAGCAAATTCTCCTTGTGACTCAGCTGCGCATGTATAAGTCCAGTGTTGTTTTTTCCAATTCCAGTCAAGAATCAGAACCATTCTTTGTTGCTTTTGGTTCTCTTGAAACAAGTGTGCAGCATGATTCCCAATCAAGATTGAAGCTACTTGCTTTGACGTAGCCATACATTGAAAGATACACTTTGCCGGTGTTCTGAGGAAAATTTCACCAAGCATATCTAAGATCATATTGATAGCTTTGCTTGCACTGCCTTGAATCTCATGTCTCTATTATAGAAATTTCAAAGAATAAACTTATTAAGGTTTTGAATGGTGACATCGGTTTGAGCGGTGTGTGACAAGCGTTTTAGGAGGTGCGGTGCGGTTTTAGTGCAATGCAACTAGAAGAAACGCATTATGCGGAATAAGTACGGTTACTGCGGAACAGGCGGTGCAGGACAATATTTGAATGATGAATATCACAAGTGCAGTACGAGAATAATAATTATTAAACTTTGATTATTTATTTTTTAACGTTTCAAATTCTCAAAATATTGTTTTTAAAAATAAAAATATGTAAATTGACAAAATATCATTGTACAGTTTTTTCAAAAATTTTGAAGCTTTTAAAGAGATATATATTATATGTGTATATATATATAACTTGAAACACATATACCACACCTAAAGGTGTGTTGTTAGACCACACTATGCGGTTAATAAAATTAAACCAAATTTTATTATTTTATAATATTTTGATTCTAAGTATGTTTCATTTAAAGATAAGTTCCGCATTTCATAATTAATGTTGAATGATAACTCATTTGCTTGTCAGCCATGGCCATTCAAGGCATAAATCAAAAAGAAAAGCTTTCTCATCGCTTCTCTCTCTGTCTCTGTCTAATCAATTACTGTGACGAAGAAGACTAATAACAGTAATAAAAAAAGCACCGAGTCTCTGTAATAATCTATATTCAACAAAGAATAAACTTTGATTAAATCAATGAGAAAAGCTAACCTCGCAACCCGCGTGTCTCTCTCTAATCACCTTCCAAAACCCAGCAAATTCTAATCACCAAATCAAACAAAAATTGTAGAAAAATTGTGTAATGTTGTTTACCCAAAATGTTGCCGTTGATTATGATTTTATACATCTTTCACCCCTTAAACACAATTTAGATTATAGCCGTTTGTCGAAGCCCAAAAGTTCTCTTCTCGATTTGCAACAATATGTAATTGATGGGCCGAAAATAAAAGCCCAGATCTGATAATCAAACAAAAATTCCAGAGATATTTGAAATGTTGTTTACCCAAAAAGTTTTCGTTGATCCTTTACATTTGTAGCCGTTAGGATGAGATGTCGAAACCCACGGTTTTGTCAACACCAAGTCCTCACATTGGAACTGGGAGGATCTCTAAATTGGAGTTTGATCCAATGCTCCACTCCTCACATTCCTTTAGGAACTAACTCTGTGTGCATATATGGCGTTTTATATTACACTGCTTCTGCTTTCTTTGCCATCAAGGAACCATGTTAAGTTTCCTGGGTTTCCAATTCAAAACCAATTGACAATGAGTTGATTGGTCCAAGTAATTTATATATTACTTAATGTCTCTTCCCACTTCCGATGTGGGACAATATTCACACACTCCCTACAGATTAAAGTCCATAGCCCATTAATCTCTACCTAATCTCAATAAACCATTCTTGGCCGGATTTGATTTGAGGTCTGAAACTTTGGATATTGCTTCCGTATTTCTCGAGGGCCTTGGATCGTCGTCGTATCAAACAACTACTTTGATAAACTACCATGGAAAAGTAGCTCTTGTCCAGCGTGACGTCTACACTTTCACTCTCTGGGTTCTAGAGGACGCCAAGACACAAGAGTGGTCCAAACAAGCCCTACATTTTTCTCCACATGGTGTTGAGATATACCATTCATATTTGGAAATGTTTGGCGCTTCTGATATGGGAGAGTTTATTTATGCACCAATCAAATTTCAAGACTTATGTTTACTTTGTGGATCACCAAAGCAACCGGATCAGAAGTGTTGAGCTGCAAGGAAACACCAAGCATAAGTTTAGAGATTTTAATCAAGTATTTACTTTCTTACATCACGTAGAAAGTCTTATGTTTATTTAGAGTCATGTTGTTGCTTCTGGGTTTTTTCCTTTGTTTTCCAACTACTTTGTTGTAAGCTTTATTATCTATCTATGATTCTTTGTTTTGTCTTTTGAATCCTAATTTAGAGAAGAATAAAGACACGATTCCCTTAGCGTCTGCTTCACTTGTACTTATATATTGTTGTTGAGTTCTATATTTACAATTGGGAGTTTCCAAATTGCCGTTTTTCTTTCTTCTGATAAACAATGAAATTGCGATTTTAAATTGTAGGATTTTATTGGATTAATTATGAATTTTAGTTTTCGTCGTTATTCAACTTTTAATATTTCCTTAGTTTTTGGGTATGTACTTGTTGATGTATATATATTATCTAACATAATTGATTATTAAGTTTTTTTTTTCTTTGGTCAACCAATTTATTATTAAGTTTTAAATCTTGAATTATAATCTATCCATATAATTTTCTCAAAGACGACCCATCACATACATTTAATTAATAGTGTGTGTATATTAAACAAACACATGCAATAGAAGAAAAAAACTTACATAGAGATCAGAGTACCCATTTTCAAATATATAAAGGACATATCAGTGATCACAACAACAATCTCCAAACCTATAGAAAAACGTCACAACAATCTCGGTGCTTCGATCAGCAGAATTTGCTCAGCCATGGCAGACTCAACCTCCCTCATTGATAAACAAACAAAAGGAGGCTGGAACGCTGCCGTTTTCATCATAGGTAGACATTCACCGATTTGAAATTTAATTTTTCTTCCAAATTCAACCGATTTGGATATACAGTATATACATGATTTCTTATCAAATCTTTAGAGAAGTTGAAACCGCGCAATTCATTAATTAATCTGTACAGTTGTGGAGATGACAGAGAGATTTGCGTTCTACGGTCTTGCAAGCAACCTAATGACATTTCTAACGAACGAGCTAGGCCAGTCCACGGCCACCGCAGCCAAGCACATCAACACATGGATCGGCGTTTCTTGCATGTTCCCCATTCTTGGGGCGTTTCTAGCAGATTCAATCCTAGGCCGCTTCAAAACCGTTCTCTTGTCTTCTTTCGTTTATCTCCTGGTCTGTATATCTCATATTTTTTTTGAAAAATCCCAAGCCGAAACCCAAAACTAATTAATATGAATGTTATAAATTGTAGGGAATGGTAATGTTACCAATGTCGGTGACGGTGGTGGCATCGCGGATGAGAGAAAAAGTGTTCTTTATGGCGTTGTACGTGATGGCGGTTGGAGAAGGAGGACATAAGCCATGCGTGATGACCTTCGCGGCTGACCAGTTCGGAGAGTCCACGACGGAGGAGAAGGCAGCAAAGACATCATTCTTCAATTATTGGTATATGGCCATCGTACTCGGTTCTTCCATAGCTGTTCTTGCCCTCATCTTTATTCAGGTATTTTTTCTCTTTACATATCTCAAATAATTTTTTTTTGTTGGTGAAAGCATGATTAGTTCTTTGTTATCGTTAGAGATATATTCATATGCTAGTTTCAATAATTAATCACGTTATTAAGCTATAAAATTATTGGTATTTGGCCATCGTCGTCCTCGGTTCATATGCTTTTCTTAAAATACTTAAGAAATGTTTATTTGGTTTAGCAAAAAAAAACCAGGAAACAAAACATTGTTGAATTATCGATGTTCAATTATACATATAATAAACTTTGTATGAGCAAAAACCAGGAAACAAAACATTGTTCCACTTTTTATTACACAGGAACGAGTGAGTTGGTCAGTAGGATTCAGCGTAATAGCAGGAAGTGTCGGAATAGCTATAGTAATCTTTCTGATCGGAATCCCGAAATATCGAAAACAAGTTCCGGTCGGAAGCCCTCTCACGAGGGTTGCTCAGGTCATCGTCGCTGCCTCTAAAAAATGGCGATTGAACACCACGCGCCACCATTATGGCCTCTGCTACGAGGAGGAGGAGGAGTCGTTGGAGTCAACAAATGCTAGCAAAATACATCTTCTTGCCAGAACCAATCAATTCAGGTACGTACTTGCTTTATACTCCATTCGTTTCATATTAGTTGTCGTTTTAGATTTTAAATTTTGTTTCATATTAGTTATCGTTTTAGAATTTCAATGCAAATGTTTGATAATATTTTCACTTTTATCTTTATTTCTTTAGTTTATTAATTAGTGTGATCATAGTATATACTCCATCTGTTTCATAAAGAGTGTCAGTTTGACACTTTTCACACAGATTAAGAAATTTTAAACTTATACTAAGGAATTCCTTATACTAATATACCCCTATTTAATTCATAATTAATTCAAAATGATATAAATACAATGGTTTTTAGTTTTGGGTAAAAGGTAATTATGAAAATTAGTTTCAAAATTTGCATTGAAAATGTAAAATGATAATTTTTTTGAAACAAAAAATTTACTCTAAAATAACATTCTTTGTGAAACATAGGGAGTAATACATTAATGAGGTGTAAAACAGAAAATTGAATTGTTTTCTTAATATACGTAAAATAATTTATAATGACAACTAATATGAAACGGAAGAAGTATTATATCATCTCAAATTCAACAACAGTTTATTTAATAAAAATATGATATCCAAAGTGGTCCAACATGCTCGTTTTATGGGCACATCATATGCATCTTAATGTTAATATATTGGCATAAATTAAAGTATGACCTAAAGTACGTTGTCCAATTGGAACTGAGTCGTTGGGGTGACACCTGTATTTCTATCGATTAAATATGTATATATGTGTTAATATAAATACCATAGAGAGGATTGCTTTGTAGATTTTCCCGCTGATGATTTTTGATTTTTATAGGAAATTTGTAAAAATATTATCTTATGAATTTGTGTACATCTTTAGAAATGATTATAATGATATATGATGTGACATCGGTTCAATTATATTAAAAACCTTGGAAAAAAATGAATATGAATATTCAGAGTATTTTTTTTTTGTTGTTGACCAAATGAATATTCAGAGTATATCTCTGTCTCTTCCTTTGAACGTGCATGGAATCACGTGAACACTTAGAATTTGTACTATAACTAAAAATAAACAAATGAAATGAACTAATTAAGTACATTAAACAAGCTTTTATCATTCTATTACTCAATGAAATCGTACAACGCCCCACGTTCATAGTCATCAGCTAGATGGGTTTAGACTTAACTTGGAGCATTATTAAATATATATATTGTTTTGAGTCAGAGAACCCAAGAAATAATAAACATGAAATTTAGTCATGGAACTTAGTTTGAATCTTTCAAAGAGCCTATAAATTAGTCTTTGTCGATTCGAAATCTCTCGGTTATCATAAATAAATTAAGATTCAAGGAATAAATCGAAGAACATTCAACAGAGCATGCAGTACATAACTCTATATAGGCATCACTTTTTAGTTTTTTTTTTTTTTTTAATGGTGATAAACATAAGTGAAGGACAAAAGAAATAATTGCATCTCATGGACATTGATTAAAAAAAAAGTCCACTAAACCATTAATAATCTACAATGATATCATATGAGTAGTGGACCAGTAATAGATCATTAGTAATGGTTTAATGGACATTTTTTTTTCTAACGGTGATAAACAAAAGTGAAGGCTAAAAGATACCATTTGCATCTAATGGACACTAACCCACATGATGAGCTACCACTAATTATATGATATCATTATACATAATGCAGATTTTTGGATAAAGCTACAATTATCGATGAGATTGATAATACGTCGTCGAACAAAAGTAGAAACCCATGGAGATTATGTCCCGTGAACCAAGTGGAAGAAGTAAAGCTAATATTGAGGCTCATACCAATTTGGATAAGCTTGATAATGTTTTGTGCCACACTTACTCAGCTCAACACATTCTTCTTAAAGCAAGGAAGCATGATGAATAGAACCATTGGAGATCACTTAACCATCCCTCCTGCTGCTTTCCAAAGCATTGTTGGTGTCACCATCCTCATTCTCATTCCTCTTTACGACCGCGTCTTTGTCCCTACCGTCCGTAAGATCACAAATCATCATTCTGGAATCACATCTCTCCAGAGAATAGGCGTTGGCTTATTTGTCGCTACTTTCAACATGGTAAAGTGATTTGTGAACTATTCTAATCGAATTTTACATATATTACCATCATTACGATCGAGGTCTTGAATGGTGGTAGGGTATGGAAACCTAAGTAATGTTATCATTAAAAACCTAAGTAATCAAATGATTGGCCTGACAGTTTATGAAGTTGTGTGTTTTATAACAGATGATATGTGGGCTTGTGGAAGCAAAGAGACTTAAAGTTGCGAGAGATCATGGATTGATTGACTCGCCAAAAGAAGTTGTTCCAATGAGTAGCTTGTGGCTACTTCCCCAATACATACTAGTGGGTATTGGAGATGTATTCACTATTGTTGGTATGCAAGAGCTTTTCTATGATCAAATGCCTGAAACTATGAGAAGTATGGGTGCAGCGATCTTTATTAGCGTCGTTGGAGTCGGGAGTTTTGTTAGTACTGGAATTATATCGGCTGTTCAAACAATCAGCAAAAGCCACGGTGAAGAATGGCTCGTCAACAACCTTAACAGAGCACATCTTGATTACTACTATTGGGTAATCGCATTGCTTAACGCCGTGAGCCTCTGCTTTTATATGTTTATAGCTAACCATTTCGTCTACAAGAAACTCCAAGACAAAGATGATGATAATGATGTTGAAGGAGAAAGAGAAGTTTGATCAAAATGTTATGAAATGATTAGTGGCTTCTTAATATTCTATGGAGGGTTCCATATCGGCCTTATGTTTATCTTAGTTTGTATCCAAACTCAAATGTGTAACAATTGATTGCTGTGGTTACCATAAACAAAAAAAATCTTTACTTCTCTTAATGTTGCATCAAATCTAAGCAGCAAAGCTGCGAGTACCATTGTGAAGCTACAATAATTTACAGATAAAATTATGTGTTGCCATCCGATCGGACAAAGCTAAGATGAGACAGGTAATTTCTTTCTGCTAAATCGTGTAGCGTGCGCCGGCTTCGTGTTGTCTCCTGCTCCACTTTCATGTAATCTCCATTCAATAATCTATCACTCTTTTCAGCATCCTGCTTAAAACAACACACATGGGGGATTTTACTGGTTCAGTGATAGAAACACGATGACCCATTCATAATATCCTATATTTCTTCACCAAATGCATATATCCAAGCTTTTGTTGTCTGATGACTAAATAATTATAGAGCAATGCAGAAAAAAAAGCAGCCGTACCTCTAGGAATCTCACCATTTGCTCTTCAATCGTGCCACGCATGGTTAAGGTTTCTACATAAATAGGGCGCTTCGCGCCCATCCGATGAGCACGACTGATAACTTGCTCTTCCATGCTGCTCATTTTTTCAACATTTGTGGGAGTTAGCAACACCATAGAATGGAAAAAAAAAACAATTGACTGGACACTGAATTGTATGAAAGAACCATTCTGTTAACCACCCAATTTTGCTTTTAGTTTTTTCCACACGAGAGAAATATATAGAAAGGCCAAATAATTAACTCCAGAAACTCCCAAATTTCAAATCTATAGATTTGAGGAATTATAAAACAAAAGATAGAAGAACATCAACTTTTTAATTTTGATACTGATATCTCGTCAGTGATTGCTGAATATAAAATTGTTCAAAGTCATACCTTTTATCCCAGATTGGTTCCATCAGGAACACATGTGTTACAAAGCTCAAATCAAGACCTAGCGCAGCACTTCCATCCATCAAAAGTGCCATGCAATCAGTATCGTCCTGGAACATGGCCAGAGATTTTATCTGAAAAGTTGAAATCGAAAATTGTTAACCTTCAGCAGAAAGCAAGACGGAAAAAAAAACAACCATCAACAGACAAGTACCTTCTTAGCCGAATGCATTGGATTGTACATTCCAGCAAACTTGATGCCAGCAATTGTCAACTACAAAAGCATGAATTAAGATTGCTCAAAGCTTACAACACGATTGAAAAGAGACAACAAATAACCTTACAAATACACGTAATTCATACCTGTTGCTCAATCACGTGAATATGCTCAAGAAATTGAGAGAAAATCAAAACTTTATCAACAAGTACCATCTGAGATCCAAAATCCTGTTCATGAAATTCTTTCCCCAAAAAGGCTTTCGAGGTACCAGGGGGATTTTCTTCAAGGTTGTCATAGTTACTCTTGTTGAAAGAAAAAATGTTTTTTCTATTACCCTCATGTAATTTCCTCAGCCTGTCCACGAGATAACTGACTTTACTGCTGGAAGTAGATTGCCAGTCAGGATTCCAGTCATCCTGAATAATAAAGAGAAAGCATTCGAGTATACCCTCCAGGAACCAAGTCGTTAACTTATAAGATGATTTAATCATACGCATATATACCTGATTATATGAAGGCTGTAACTCAATAAGATCCTTTGGCACAGGCCATTTTGGGTTTGGATTTTCTGGTCGAGCCAACATTTCAGGAGTCTGCATCTCATATAAGTATCCACAACCAGGAAGAGTACACCTTTCGCTATCAAGAGCAACGCAATCAAGGCACAGTAGATGTCTACATGGAGTGATTACAGGAAGTCGGCACCATTCCCCACATCTATTTATAAGATTGAGGAACAAAAGTAAAGTTAGATACTTGTGCAAATGCCCTAAACTAATGACAACATTGGATTAAAGACATACCTTTTACATTTACAGCCACTAATAAGGCTATCTTGAATATAAGAATAATCCTCAGTCGAAAGGTCCAGACCACTTTCAACTAAAGCATCCATTGTCTCTTTAATATCATGACCAGCGTCAGTCATTTTAATATGCCCGGCCACACAGCAAGATAGTCTGACATTATTAATGGTAGCACTACGAAATTTCCACTGTTTAGAGTTAAGCAGACTTTCCACATGAGACGGGTCATTCCAATCAGCTAATAAGATATTACGCCTCACTGTCTCTACTAGTTCATTGTAGCTTCTTGCATGCCCTGGAACGAAATTGAGGTATGTCAACTTCTTGATACACGGAGGAATCATCCGCAGATCTTTCTTTCTAGAACATATCATGCATCTCTGAAGCAGCTGAAGTAAACGCGAACGACCCTCTTCCATTTCTGCTTCAAATGGTCTAAGGATGCCAGCTTCCCAAAACTTTAGATTTTCTCCGTATACTTCCTCATGAAGAAACTTTAAAAGAGATTGGAGATTTGAAAGCTGGCTATTTGGCGTGTTAGGGGTTGGTGTTCCTGTCAGTAACCAACGACTACAAGCTGTCAGAGAAACAGCCATCTGAAATTTATTTGTCAAACTGAGACTAGAACCAAGAGTGTGTCCTTCATCTAGCATGACCCTCAGCCAATGCACTTGGATCAATGGGCTTTTCTTACGAGGATTCCATTCTGCACTTAAGCGACTAAAAGTTGTGATCACAACATCATAGTCCCAAGCCAGGCTGTGCGGAGAAAGTATCTTATGGTCAGTCCAAACGAGGATACGTAGCTGACCAGGGCTGACATGTTTTTGGATTTGTGTTTTCCAGTGATCAACTAAATTCGCTGGCACGACAATTAGAGTTGCTTTTGACAAATACAATCTAAATGCATCCAGCGGCTGACAGAGAGCAACCTTGAGGGCAGGTGAATCAAATACTAAGTTCTCAAGAAACTTGGGATAATACCATCTAGTGACACCCTTTTCAACTCTACTCGTTAGACCAAATGCTCGAAATATTCTCTGAAATCCACGGACATCTAATGGTGGACCTAGTAAGCCAACTGTTTCCATCTGTGAGAGCTTCTCAAGAGGGAGTTTAGCAAGCCAAATTAAGGCTTTCTTTACGGTCAAGCTTACTGAAGACTTGTGTTTCCTAAGGACACCAGTGAAGAAAGAAATATTATCATTTTCTTCACCAGAAGCTCCATTAGTATAAAACCCTTGCAAGTAATTTATTGGTTGAGATTTATCCCATAATTCTTCAGGATCCTTACAACTCTGATATGCAGGGTCACCATTGTTGCTACAAAACCATGCAGAACCAGCAACAGATACACCTTCATATACTATTCTCCGCCACTTTGAGCAAGAATCACACTGTATCCAGATATCGCTTTCCTCATCCGAATTAGCAGGACCCTTTCTCTTACAACCGGTTATCATGCCACATTTCTTCCAATTCCTAATTCTTTTAGCTTCCATCACTTCGGAGTTCTCAGATGCGCCATTATATGCATCCAAGAGATTTTTTCTGACATTACCCAAGCTCTTTCTACGTTGAGCTTCTAAATCCATGGAAGCACGGATGGGAATTTCAAAGCCGTTTTCAAAGTTTGAGGTCTTAGACTCAAAAGTTTGACCATCTGGATCCATCAGCATAGCTTGCTTAAGTGGCAAAGATTTCGACTCCAGCAGCGGACTAAAGGCGTCAAGTGACACCTGGCTTCGACAGCTAAAAGGACTTAGAAACCTCTTTACAGTAAACATGCTGTTAGAAGTGATGTGGTCACTAGTGTACTCATAATAACCGCATTTTTGGTCACTTTTATGTGTACACCAAATGACAGGAAGTCCCTCAGGCGGACCAGCCATTGTTCCCTGCGTCTTTAGAATAAGGGACAATGCTGTTATCGTCTTACCTAGACCTGGTTCATCGCAAAACATTCCCCCACGGAAATCCTTGACCATAGGAGCTGCCTCGGTGATTATATATCCAGACACAACATTTATATAGAAACTAAACCCATCCTCAGTATCAAAGTTCAAGTATAGGGGATGTGATAAAACTTCAGCTTTCCTCTCACGCTCCAACATCCAACTAACTGCTGCTTGCTGATGAGGAAAGAGTTTTAGATTCATACATGGCACTATTAGAAAGGCCAATGATCTTAAGAGACGGCAGACTCCTGCAATGCTAACAAGATCCTTTGGGTTAAGTTTCATCAGTATACTAATCAAAACGTCATCTGAGAGATCCCAAATGCCAGATGCAAAAGAGTCAATGGATGGTGATACTCTAGAAGAATCAAACACACCACTATATCCTGGACTGGGCAAGCTCTTAAAGATTTCATGTAGTTTAAATAATCTTCTTTCTGGAGAATCTGGGGCACTACAGTGTAATTTGCAATCAAACACATGGCAGTCAGATAGATCCCAGATGGCCTTTATTCTTCCATTGGACTCTTCCCAAATACTTTCCCCGTTAAGGATTGAGCTTCTCAGTCCCCAGTCACAGCTGCAAAGTACTGAAACACATTATAAAAAAAGAATGCGAGAAAAGTATCTTTTCACACCCATTCACAAAAGAAGTTTGCATTCATGATAGCAACAGATGCATTCCCATTCGACATATCAGCATAAAGACCACAAAGTGATACATAAGAAAAAGGAAAACTAATACTCCATCCTCTAATAAAATCTGTCAGATATCCAATATAAAATATGTAGGGACGAAAAGGATTCAAGTATATAAATCTTTCCCACACATAACTAACAGGAAGAGAGATAAGAGAAAGTATCTACAGATATCAGACCAGATGGTGTCGTAACTTGATCAGCTACCAGGAACAAGAAACAGCATTGTTTATGCAAAACGTGAGCCCTAATCGACATAGCTCACAGTAAATTTCCAAAGCAATAGCACATGAGGCACGCATAAGAATCACAAACAAAACCTGAATTCTACTCTAAGCATCAGCACTTATTAGTCCTAAATCTACCAACTACGGTTAACAGAAGGAGACTCAGTTCCAAACGAATTACCTCAAGTGCTTAAACAACGCAGCAGCAGTAGCCTGACATTTAGGAAATTGCCATCCCGACCACAATGCAACAGGCAGGAAAACATCAACTAACACCACAGCTCTTTCTTCTCCATTCTCACCCTTATCAGCCTTCACAACTCGGCATATGATCTTCAAACATTTGTTGGTGACCAAAGCGTGAAGTCGCTGCACTACACTTATGCTTCCATTCACCACGCCAAGACTCCTCACCATCTTCCTTCCCCGTCCATTGCTCTTCTCCGGCTGAAAGCTTTTGCTCCCGGAGGAACCTCGTCTCTTCGATTTCTGAGATTTCCGTGCACCCTCTCTCTCAACGCACCTACGGCGTTTCGGTGTAGCCTCCAATCCACCGTCGTCCATTGTTCCACAATCCTCAACATCCCGATCTCCTTCGGCGGCCGCGATTTCCGCAATTAGGGATTTGGGATTAGAGCTAGAATTGACGAGGGATAAGAGCAAGCCATTCTCGGATTTGAAACCGGTGACGGAACCATCATTGAAGACGAAACAAGAGGAGCCCAGTGAAAGTCCATGCGGAATACCAGGCGAATCGACGGAAAGAACAGCACAGAGGAAACCACAGAGTTTGTGATCAGTTTCTCCGGGAACCGCCATCGTCAGAATCTAATCGACCACGGAATGGAGCAGTTTAGGCTTTATGATCTATTTGGGAAAAATCTCATCTTTTTGGTTTCTCTCTTGTCGACCTCAGCGAACCCAAAAAAACAATCAGACGAGAAAGAAATTAGGTTTTTAAAAAAGTTTCTTATATAGATCAAATCTCATCCACCTCAGTTCCACGTATGCTCGTTTAACCAATGATACAGCTTCACGTGTAGACCTTAGTCCTACGTGTAAATTACAATAAATTGTAAAAAAACATAAACTTTCAAATTTTTACCATTTAAAACATAAACTATGGCTTGACTTTAAATTTAAATCACTAATTTATGTTGACTGAAAATTTAAATCACAAACTTCTGTTGACTGAACCAAATTAGATACAAGTTTAAGTCGATAAATGGAACATATAAACGAGGTTAAAAAACCATTGTAAATCTCAGTTAAGTGATACGATGCCGTTTTCTCTTTTTTATTAAAACTCCAAATCACGAAAAATCTCAACCATTTTTTTTGGGTATTTAAGAAGAAAGAAGAAACGATATCACATGTTTTTAACCTCGTTTATTCGTTCCGTTTATCGACTTAATGTTATGTCTAATTTGGTTCTGTCAACAGAAGTTTGTGATTTAAATTTTAAGTCAATAGAAATTGATGATTTAAACTGTTCACACGATAGTTCATGTTTTGAATTGTCAGAATTTGAAAGTTCATCTTTTTATTTTTTGACAATTTTCTCATTTGCAGTCTTTTATGGTCATCGTTTTGCGGTCTAAATTTTTGATGCACCAAGAGCACATAAAGATTTAGGGAGGGTATGTAAACAAACATTTAGAATAATTTTAGTTTTGATAGATTTTTAGGTAAATTTTAAATTTTTTGGCATTCCACAGAAAAAGACAGGATTAAGCTTCATCATCCAGAAAATGTGAGGCCATCGAGTTTTGTGATCAAACATACACAAATAAATAATCATATGAGATCAACTCTCAACGATTCACTTTATTCTTATTGAGTGACAAACCAACGAGACATGAGTCTTAAGATCCATCCTCACATAAAATCAGACAAAACTTCCACAAACTTATAGCATCAGAACACAAAATCAACAACCTCATCAATTCTCAGGATCTAATCTACTGAGAGCATTTCTCCAAGTATGCTTTCCAGCCTTCAAGTCGATACTCGTGAGCCGTCTCTGCTGGGTTCTCCGCCTTTATGATTCCCCGTCCCACGATTATAATATCACTCCCCCTCTCAGTAATTACCTGAAACAAGAAAAGAGCAATCCACTTTATATTCCTAAAATACTAACTATGAATGGGGAATATGAATGTAAGGTCGGGAGAGAGACTCACAGAGTGAGGAGTGTTGTACTGTTGACCAAGTGCATCACCACCTTTCACCATTTGAACACCAGGCGTTGCATGAATCATTGACGGATACACATATCCGCATTTCCAAGACGCCGGATTAACCGAGATGAATCCCATCACAAAATCGGAATGAGCCTCTGCGATTTTCACGGCTGCTGCAGTGTAGTCTCCTGTAGCAAGGTTACCCGCAGAGCTCATTTCAGCTAGCAAAAGCAAACCCTTACCACGAGGCAAACCCTGCAATCATAGTAATCACCAAAATATCAGCAAAACCAAAAGAATCAATAATCCAGCAAAGAGAAATGAAAATACCTTCAATTTCAGGCCATCCACGATTCCTGGCCCCGATATTATGTGAGCGTTGATAATATCAGCCCACTCCAATATTTTAAAGATGCCTCTGCAAACAAACCACAACAGATTTTTTTAAGCAAACCTTGAAAAGATTTCAATGAAGGCCAAGTGACATAACGTAGAAAAAATTACCCTTCATACTGCATTGTGACAGTGTTACCAATGTCTGCAAACTTGCGATCCTCAAATATGAGAAATTTGTGCTTGTCTGCAATCTGAAGTAACCGTAACAATATAAATCGACGAGTATCGAAAAGTGATAACATATCGCAAGTCGGCTAATCAAGAACAGACTTGAGACTCATATTATATTGTAGAGGTTACAATCTTCACTTACTTTATATATGTAACCAAAAATATCAAATAAGATTTCCAAAGATGTGTAAGAATAGTGTGAGCAAATCAATAGAAGTGGTGATTACCGCACGGAGTTTAGAGCCAAAGTCAGAGGTGAAATCAGGCAGAATATCAACATGAGTCTTCAAGAGACAAATCTCTGGTCCCACCTTCACGAACACAAACATTTGCAAGAGATCATCACTAACATATATAAATCAGATGAAAAATCTTGAAGAAAACCAAGAATCGATTATTAATAATTCTAACCTTATCGGCGATGTCTAGCAATTCGGCGGCAGTTCCAACATCGGCGGCTAAGCAGAGATTGGTTTCTTTCTTCATCATAATCTCAAAGAGCTTCTTCCCCATAGGATTCTTGGATATCTCCGACCTTTCCTTGAACCCTAAAACCCTAGGTTTGGGCTTCGGTTTCTCCACACTCGGGACACTAACCCTACGGTTCTCCTCCAGAAACTTGAGCAAATTCGCTTCCACACCCTCTTCAATTTTCCCCTTCTCCTTCAAAACCCTAACCATATCCGTCAACATAATCATGGAATGGAGTTTAATCCCATTTTCCGCCAGATTCTCCCGGCCGCCTTGTTGCCTGTCGATAAGAACCACCGCGTCGGTAACCTTGAGACCAACGGCACGGAGAGGCGCCGCCGTCTCGAGAACAGAGGCGCCACTGGTCACAAGATCTTCGATGATGAGGCAGGTTTGATCCTGGTCGAAGACTCCTTCGATGGCTTTGGATGTACCATAGTCTTTGATCTCCTTACGGCGCATGAGCATAGGGATGCTATTGGAGACAGAGACGACGGTGGCGATGGGGAGGGCAGTGTAAGGTACGCCACATACGACGTCGAAGGAGGCGGAAGGTGGAAGAGAAGAGATGAGAGTCTGAGAGATCTGCGTTAAGAGTGAAGGATAAGAGACGATGAGACGGAGGTCGATGTAAACAGGAGAGTAGATTCCGGATTTGAGCTTGAAATTGCCGAACTTCACGGCGCCGATCTCGTGGAGCTGAAGAATCAGAGACTCCATGGCTGACATCCTTCGGCTTCGGTATCGGATTCGTTGGCTCTGAGGTTTTTGAGAGGGAGACTCAGCAATGACTGCACACTACAGAGTGTGGGCTTTTAAATACTTTTAGGTTTTGTTTTATTTTGGGTTTCACTGTTTTTCTTTTTTTTTTTAAATTACAAAATCATTACCGAACGTAAATACTTAAATTTTATTTAAATATTATTAATTCATATACAAATTTCGAATTAAAATTCCAATTTGAAACTGAATACGCCCTAAAAAGGACTTTAAACCATAATTCAGACACAGACAAAAGAGACCTGTTGTGTCTTAAAAGGGAAACAAAGGGTACACAAGGAGATAGATGATGAGTGATGACCACCCATCACACAGATTACAAATGTTACAGGTTGAAGAAAAGGTGTAGTAATCTAACATACAACAACGATCACTTTCACTCATGATCTACATCAAACCAAAAATAGAGGTAAGCTTTCGAATACATGACTCGAACACGCTGCAGAACCAAGTCTCCGCTCGTCGCAACAGCCTTTGCACCTCCCTCGATCCTTGTCTGCAAAACGCTCACACTGTTTCCCTTCATCTTTTCAACAACAGCTTGCTTCACTTCCACGTGCCTAGACAACATATCTTCTTCATTTCCAGCTGTGCTCACGATTGGGCATGAGAGATGATCCAAAGGGTTTGTTTCACATTGAAGCACACATCCATCAATTGTTAGCCTTCCACTCCTATGAAGCAAGCAGCAGCCGAGCTCCGCTTTCACTGTTAAATTCGCAAGCTTGCAGGTTGCTAGCAATTCCAGGGCACTGCACAATTAAACCAACAACAAAAAGCCGTATACCAAAGAACTTTCTTTGCAATAAATACAGAAACACTAGCATTGCGACATAGAACAGCAAGTCATTTTCTTTTAACCCCCGCGCGTTAAGCAGCAACTTCTAGGAAGCTCAACCTCCCAGAAAGCATTTAAAGTAATAACTTCACAGTGAAAAATAACTTAAAAGGGAATATGAGCTCCAAACCTGTCTGCACCTCGAGAACAGACGAGGGTGGTTTCATCAGGAATCTCACCTCCACCAATCTGAACAGAACAAAGATGAGATAAAACTGAAATACTATTGATTTATTGAACATTGGTACTTATGCCTCGGCATCATACCACCAATTTCCTCAGAAAAGAAGGTTAAATACTATTTCAGCCTCAAGACATATAGTCTTCCTCTTAACCCACTAAAGTGTTCTAAGGTGCGTGCATCAGTACAGTCCTGATTAAATAACTATCATCCATAATCTGCAACTCCATTTATTCATCCTACATCATGTTATACTTTCAATAGCTTTTCATTACAGCTTACCATCTTTCCATGTGTTGCCCAATATGAGAAAAGGAGGATTACTAAGACGCAGATGGCGGAGAACCCCCCATAATCAGTGGATTGTGACACAAAAGAATCCCAACATCTTCTCAGATTTTGAAGTCAAACTGAATTCTTTTTTTTTCAAGTTCTCCCCAAAGTCACGGAATTTTAGTTATCAAGTTCTAATTCTTTAACATTCATTAAAAATATCAATGTTAACTTGAGAAGAATTTACAAACTAGAACAAACAGCTCGTGCATAGTTTCCAGTAGTTGTGAGGTTGAAAGTAATTGAAGCTCTCATTCATTTTTATTTTGGTACCTAAAATGTGGGATTGTTCTCTTTTGGATCTCTTCAATGCATATTGATCTCCGATACCAAGAGCTACAGCATGGAATGGATCTCCATCATTTCATCAGAATAGATAGGTGGCTATTTGTTCACATGTTATTGGATATATAAAACATTTAATTTACAGATGTTGGTATAAATGCTTTCGATGAAGTTAGATATATTATTTATTACTTTTTTGTGATACTGCTGAACATATAAAACATAATTTCTTGTCCATGGAAGAAACGTGTGAAAGTAGACCAATTCACATTGGTACTTCTGGAGAAAGTTATAGAAACGAAAGAGTATAACAACATGGAAATGCAAAAACTTCCATGAAATATCAAGCAATTAGACTAGATATATAGATAGACATACCAGGCAAAGAGGCTTTTTAATCTGAATATTAGAAACACGATGATTCCCACCAGCTCCTATTAAAATGGTATCGCCGGGTCTAGAGGGGACAATTTGGTCAGGTACTTTGTGGACTCTTCTACGACTACCAAAGAAGTGTACAGCATAATAGATAATAACATCACAAACCTCGCTGCAGATACAGCTGCCTCAATGTTGGGGTAAACTCCAGGCTGGGATAAATCCTTCACAAAACGGTCAACACGAAGCCACAAGCGAGGGTGACACGCCAGATATCGCCATCTGTGGCAAACGAGTGCTGTATTATACCTATCTGCAAACTCAGAGTCAGAAGAGATACACAAACAACACTCTGTAATGCAAACATAATATGATATCTTCGAAGCTTCACACAACACAATACAGATCAAAAACATACCAAGTCAATACAAAAAGGATGTCTTGCTAACAGTGCTACATTACTACAAAGCTGTATCACACCACGTGAAGAGGAACTGATCATTCATTACAGAAATTGAGTGAGGCAAATACATGAACAGAATTCAATTATGGTTTGGTTAGGATAAAAGTCGCAATTTTGAGCCACAGAACGGTAATTGAGATCTAATTGAGGTCAAATGGGGGAGAAATATAACAAACAGAATCAACAATGAATCCATGAAGAGCAAAATTTGAAGAGAGAAGCATAAAAGTATCAGTAAACCCAATAAATAAATGCGTAGAAGAAACCAATTTACCTGGAATTGGAGATAGGAAGCTGAGGATGTGCATGAGACAACCATCATCGAGATTGTTTAGAGATGTGAGAAATTCAGGTTTCATTCTCTTCTTCATCCTCTTGGGATGCCTCTCGTTGTCAAGATTTGAGATCTTACTAATCTCCATGGAAGCATGAAACCTAAAGTCCGACTCAATCACCCACTGACGTCATTTCGACATTTTTAATAGGCTTCTGAGCATATAAGCCTGGTTTGGTCTTTTATCGTAAAAAATATATTTTATTTTAGGTAATTGTTTTATACTAATTTTGGCTCAAAACATCCTCACCGTTGATTGTTTAATGCAGTGGGCTGCCCAGATCTCTCCGGAAAAGGCTAAAGGCAAACTCTTTGTGACGAAAAATTCATAAACCTTTTTCTTCTCTTCAACAGCAAAACCCAATCGGCAGAAGGAAGCAGAGGGGAAAATGGAGGAGAACATGGCCGTAGAATGGTGCTGTGAAAATGGTGGTGTGTCAACGTTTAACGATGGGATCCATAGCCATTGCATTGCGAAGACTGAGGACAACGGTGGAATCGAGAGCAAGAGGTTTTACTTGGCTCGCACGACAGCCTTTGAGATGCTTCGCGACAGAGGCTACCAAGTTTCTGACGCCGAACTCTCGCTCTCTCTCTCTGAGTTTCGTTCTGATTTTGGTGAGAAGCCAGACCTTGAACGCCTCCGTATCTCTGTGCCTCTCCGCTCAGATCCCAATAAAAAGGTTTCAGCTTTCTTTTCACCTCTATTTTCGATTTACTTTTTGGGCTTGAAACAGATGAAAACTTGGAAAAGGCATCAACTTTTTTTCGATTTTGGGTTTACTTTCGGTTTTTGGGTTTGCCTTGAAACAGAGGAAAATTTGAGAAATGCGTCGGCTTTTTCCGATTCAGGGTTTACTTTTGGTTTGGGTTTGCCTTGCAACAGAGAAAGCTTTTCGAAAGGCGTCGACTTTTTCGTTCTTGGGCACTTTTAATTGCCTGAGGCTAATGAGGATATAGAGGCTGATCAGGAATTTTTCACCTGTTTATATTATGCACGGAAATAAGGAAAATGGAGTTCAGCTTCTTTCTCTTTCCCTTGATTTCTCTGGTTTGCATTTCGTCTGGTTGTGCTGAATTTAGAGCTTTTGTTAATGTTTTGTAAAAGCTGAAGGATTAATGGGCGTATTCATTTTTTCCTTGGGGGCCAAGAAAAATTGTTATAGCAGTAAGGTCCCTCACATGGTGCTTGCGTATGTATTCAATGGCAGATTGCTATAACTTTATAATGGGGAAGGGTTGGAGCATTTGTGTGTCAGATTTTGGGTTTAGTAAAAACATTATGTTTGAACAGCTTGTAGAGATGAGAAATGTAACCAACAATTTCTCATGCTTTACCTGTTTTCCATTAAGCTTTTATCTCATTTTGAAATTGACATGGTTTTATGCAGATACTTGTTGTGTTCATGGGGTCTGAACCAATCACTGTGAAACCAGTCCGTACTCTTCATAGTCAGATTTCCAGCAGTGAAGGCTTGCATGGTCTGATTCTGGTTTTACAGAGCAAAATGAACCATTTTGCTCAGAAGGAATTGATAACCTTTCCTTTTACTGTTGAAACTTTCCCGGTAAGTTGTTTTCCGTTTTGCTACATGATGAAATGAAACATTCTAGATAAAAGTGTGAATTCCCTGGATTTGGACCGTCTTGCATGACATTGTGAAATGTGGATCGTGAAACTGAGAACTGAATTAACACAATCAAACAGGTGACTGGAACTACATACCCTAACTGAACAGTTTCATTTTTATAACTGATTGAATGTACCAACAGATTGGAGATTTGTTGGTCAACATCACTAAGCACACTCAGCAGCCAAAGATTGAGGTTTTAACAAAAGAAGAGAAAAAACAATTTCTGAAGAAACATGCGCTCGAGGACAAACAGGTCTGCTTCAACTCTGGACACAGCTTCTTTTCACCTTTTGTGTTTTATGTTTTAATAATGGGTGTTTTTTTCGTTTTCAGATTCCTTATTTGTAGGAGAAGGACAGCTTCGTGAGACACTATGGGTTAAAGAAGAGACAGGTAGTGAAGATCACATACAGTAAAGAGCCTGTTGGGTCTTTCGTCACATACCGATGCATCATCTGAAAGGCAAATTCATTGCAGATTGATACATTCCTACTTCTCCTGAAAATAGACTGATTTTTATGACTATAGTAGTTTATTTGTCCTTCATGATTGCTTACAGTTGTGTTATAAGAGATTGAATCTGGTTTTCAAGGAGAAAAAAATTACCAGCAAACTACACGTGTTTTCCAAAATGTACCGTACGTGTGTGTAATAAGAAGAGGTTTTCAACAAGTCAAACAAAAAACACACATCTAATTACAAGAATAAGAGCTTCACATGAAAGGAGATTGCTTCAAGAGATGCAGAGAGATGTCTACTCTGCTGAATTTCTAAAGCTCCTCTCTAACACGGCAACCTAAACTGATTGATGACAAAAGCAACACCTGATTATTAGTTACCAAAAAATATGTATACAAGCTCTATAAACGTATATAAAATGGTGTTGGAAGCAATATATAGTTAGGAATTATATATACCCTTCTAAATTTCACAACTTTCTTTTGTTTCCTTGGGATGCTTCAACAACCCTCTCACCAACAGTACTACTGGATCCTGAGTTAGGTGCATTCCATAAAGCAAGTGAACCTGCAGGTATTTCTTCCTCGTTTGCTTTCTGTTTTTTTATGCGACTCTCTTGTGTGCGGCATTTAGGAAACATCCCTTTTTCTTCAGTTCCCATCTTCGAAGAAGCGGGTGATTCTGGTCCTTCCATTTCCATATGCTTTGCCACCGACATATCAAAAGGCCTATGAAAGAGCAAATGAGCCACAGTTCTGTCTGTGGGATTGGTCACTGCTTCTGTGTCTGGCATCCCGGCATATCTGTAAGAACAAAAACCAAGAGCCAGCTATGTAAACCACGTATTGATTTTGGTGATGAAGTTTATCTAAAACGCTATCACCTAACAAAAGAATTATGACGGCGCCTAAAAGAGTGTTAATGCATATGCTTGCAGCATCCAGATGGTCCTTGCTACGTAAATTTATTCATTCAGAACAAGGGAGATATGCTAATACAGATATATCATTTCTTTTTCCCCGTGCACGAGTACCTCCTATCTCATACCCCATCAATCTTAGTTCTCGCTGAGATATGAACTCGGTATCATATATAATAGGTTACCCCACATTCACAAAACTGTATGCGTGTAGTTTACATGATCTAAATACGAAGCATATATATACCATATTGATTCAAATGCATAAATTTGCTTACCCATAACTGGATTTTTCTTTGGGAATAACTTCCTGGTCAGCCTGGCTAGTCTTATTACTGTGGGCTGTATCACTAGTGTGATGTCTCTGACCTGCTCTATCAGCCAACCGGAATAAGCTATCCCGTATACAAGTCCTTATTCCCATATCCAACTGCAGGTCAATAAAGAGTATTAGTTATTCCCAACATAAAGGCCACCTACAAAGTACCGTAGGATTACGGCTACGTCTTTTTTTAGCATAACAAACCAATCGACCATTTTAGTACCTTTGCTACAACATCCTGAAGTCGAAAAAGAACCGAGAATTCTGATGAATTATCAATAGCAGCAGCAAAGTTGCCAGAATCATCTAGTTCCAAAGATGATTTAGGATCAAAGGAAGGTATTGCAGTTAGCCCTTGAAGATTCGTTTTGTCGACAAGCTGGAGTTGATTATCTTGACAACAGTTCTGAGTAATGGATTGATCTGCTACAGGAATCTGATGACGAAATTTCTGCTGTTGTCTCTGAATGGCAAGCATTGCCTGCATTTGCTGTATGCGCTTAAGTTTTTCTAGTTTTTCCTGTGGCGTCATTGTTGAAGGTCGTGCAGAGGCATCTGTTACCATGTTAACGGAGATAGCAGTAGCAGGATTGTAGGAAGGATGCATCAGCTGATTCTTAACATCAGGACGTTGGATGGCCGAAATTACAGGCACAATAGAATATGGATTTGTATGATTACCAAAACCAGAAGTAGCCATGTATTGGTTTGGCATACGTGGATAGTGTAATGTCCCAGACCCTTGAGACTTACTCTGCAGATTAACAGCCATCAAAGAGGATTGTGACGGTGCCAACTGATTTACAAATTTTCCAGGTGAATTCCTATATGGAGTCTGCTGACAGTGTGGATCTTGAAATGCTCCTGCCTCAGAAGCCCCACACATTTTCGAAAACTTCATCATTTTATTTTGTTGATATGTCTGGACAGAAAAAGATTATTAAACAAGCTGTATAAATTAGAATGCTTAAGAATTTGAAGACATAATTCATGCTACCGATCCGCATTGACAGAAACTATGTAACATACTTTCATTCACTTTATCATAAACGTGTGAGCAATATGAAACAGTCTGCTACGCATAGTACCTGGTCCTCAACTAAGGGTTGACCCTCATGCTCACGATATTGCTCAGCCTTTGGGGTTACATGTTCACTCGGCACACTTTGGGATGACGGACCATTGGCTTTTCCAGTCAATGGAAATTGGTTCTCTTGTTGCTCGAACTTAGTCCTAATTTCCAATCCTAGGGCTTGAGAGTCCAAAATTGATGGTAATGATTTTGATGGACTATCGAGTACATCTTTAGAAGAAGACCATAACTCATCAGCACCGCTGAGACTGCCATCTCCAAATATAGGGACATCATTACTGCAAAATCATCACTTGTGAGGATATTGTGTTAGATAGAGACCGATGTGCGTGAAATAACCATTAGCAGTAATCCTGAGGGTAGTAACAAAAGGAGTACGTCATTGAAAAGTTACCGCATAGCTCAGTCAGGATGAGAACAAGATTTACCTGAACATTCGATCAAGATCATCAAAACTACCAATGTTAGCCCAGCCGTACTCATCAAAACCACCTTGCTCTTTACTCTCATCAGTGCTATGAAAAATATCAGGGCCTTTCCCAAGTTCAGACGTTTTCTCTGGTAAAACAGGGTGAGCACACAACTTTAACATGATTAGATTTGAAAGAACGTACCCAAGCAAAACATCACTGTTTCAAGAAACGCACCACCTCTCGCTGAATTATATCTGGCTGGCTCAGCTAAGCATTTAGAAAGTTCAGTCGCACTCGAATCTAGATCAGCTTCTCTGGCATTAGATAGCGATGAGTCAGGCCATGAGCTCATACAGAAATATGGCTGAGGAATCCCCTCGACGACATTATGGCCCGAACTGGTCCCCAATTTACCCTCATGGAGGTCATTTTTAGTCCCAGTTATCTTTTGCTCAGCCGGCTTAACAGTCTTTGAACCTTCACTCCGTTCCTTCCTGTTAAGTTGTTCACTTCTTACTTTAAAAGGCACAATATGGTCGCCTGTCTCACCACCGTCATCACCCCATATCATATTAGTAAGCTGAGAAATAAGAGGGGTCAGGCACAAGCAAGTATTGACATCTACATGCGACCAAAACCGAAGGAAAATAGAATATATAAGAATGATGCAAGATAAAGAATTAAAAAATATGCACATGATAAAACTGTTTGATCATTGAAAAGTGAGATTTGACTGATAAAACTAGAAAACAGAGGTATTGATCCAAATCATTAATCCCTTCTCAAAGCCTATATCCATATGGAGAAAATCTTGCCAAGCTCTCAAAACAAAAACCAGACTTCACCGGAGTCTCTGCTCATCCTCTTCTTCTAGTACTCAAACTACCTCGAGACAAGCTCAGATATTTCTTTGTTACTTCGAGTCCAAAATTAAAGTTGTATATCTTCAATGCATTCAGACAGTAGGGGCCTAATTAACAAAAGTGAATTTCCATTGCAAAAGCATAGACTTCATTCTTTTGAGAAATCGGATAACGATTAACGAAGCAAAAAAGGTGAGAAATCCATTGAGAAAAGAAGCAAACAACCACAAAACTCAGAAATCAAAGCGATGGCTAAAATCATATTCACAAAAATACAGAAAAATCCATGTAAAGAAAAGATGAACATTTACCTCTTCTTCGTCCCAATCAAACATGACTCGAGAAACAGAATCCAATCACAGACCCAAAATCACGCTCTCCACACATCGCCGAAAAAAAAAAAAAAAAAAAAACCCAAAAAAGATTAACAAGTAGCTTAACGTAATTCTCAAGAGTAAAATAAACCGATGAAAATAAATTAAACGGAAAAAAAGAAAAGAAAAGAGGAAGCGTTCAAAAACCTTGTGGATTTAGAGAATCCTTGATGCTTCATCAAGTCCATTGGGGGGATAGATAGATATGGAAAGGAGTTTTCCGGGGAAGAGGGAGTGGGGCCCATTTTAGGAAATGTCACGTGCCGAATGAGTGGCGGAGAGAGAATGGGCGTCGTAAGTATGCCACGTCAGACGAGAGAGCGTATCTAAAGATGTGGCTGAGAGAGAGTCTCACAGCTAAGACCATTTACTTGCTTTTTATTTTATTACTATTATAATGTGTTATCGGATATATTATCTGTTTTTAGTTTCCCAACTTTTATTTGAAAAGGTTTAAATTTTAGATTTGGTGGGGTACATGTTCATAGAGACCACTAATTTTAGCTTTTCCTTTCTTTTTATTGATATATCCACTCCACGTTAATGTTTTTTAAAAAAAACTTGGATTTGTTTCTTAAAGATAATAAAATATTTTTTTTTAATGTATATTTGAAACCGTCACCATTCTTTTTCATTTGCAAAATTTAGAATATTCTGGTTAGCAGTGTACGTTGGAGTTAAGAGCATGTCCAATGGTGAGGTTCTAAAATAGGTATCTAAAATTTTTAGAACCTCACCTTTTAAAACCCCAATATTTTGTATGTTAATTTTTAGAATCTGTATCTAAAAGTTCTAACTTTAGAACCCTTTTCTCTTCTTTTAAGACCATCTCCAACGGGAGATCTTGAGGGGTTCTTAAAGTTTTTAAGAATAAAAAAAAAATGAAAAAAAATGAAATATCTAAGAACCGATCCTTAGCTAAGGTTTTTTAGAGCCGGTTCTTAAAGAGTCTCTTAGGACAGGTGTTGAGTCCTCATTGGTTTTTGCTAAAAAAATTGACGGGAAAATCTCCCTCCTTCTCTCGACAATTTCTTGTCGAAATCAAAAGCGATTTGGGGATGATTCGATCGCATCAATGGCGGAAGAGAAGAGTTTCAAGTATGTGATCGTCGGAGGTGGTGTTGCAGCAGTAAGTCTCTGTTCTTCTCGTTTTGCCTTTGATTTTCCGCACAATTGGTTTCTTATTATTGAATCATTGATTTGTTTATTGCTGAATCTCGTAGCTAATCATCATTGATTACATCGGAAGTTCAGATAAAGGTATGTAGATGGTTTCTTTTACGACTTAATCCTCCTTTTTTGTTTCTTCTTCTCATCTTTAGATATTTTACACTCGTCAATTGCTCAATTTTTGTTGGGTTTCTCTTGTTAGAAATATAGGAAGTAGCTGAAATTAATCATAGATATTCGATGGTGTGTGAAAATTATAGTTTTTTTAGTACTGTGTTTGGATCAAAAGTAGGGAATCGTAAAGTTGAGTAGCGATGATTTTGTAATCTGGAGAGGGTTTGGCCATTTTGATGTTGATCTTCTTCTTCGAAAACACAGTTTAGCTGTTGTCTTCTGGATTACCTCTGAGTTGGGGATTTCTATGGATGTCCCGTAGGTTTTTGGTTCCTTCCCGTTTTAGACCAATCACTCTACCATCTTTGTCTTAGCAATCTTCGGGCTCCTCTTGTTTCGTTTTGGATTTTGGAACAGAGCTGATGATAACTAGTCTATTTTTCAAGAGGAGTTTGCTTAGTTACTACTCACTTGCTGGTTCTCCTTTTCAGAATAATTTAAAATGCACCGGGTTGGAAGTGCCGAGAGTAATGGCGGTTCTGTCCGCACTCGCAAAGAGAAAAAGCTTACGTATGTTTTAAATGATGCCAACGACACAAAGGTCAGGTTGTTTTACACCATTATGGTTTTCTGCCATTCGGAGTTGTGTTACCCTTTCTTTGATTTCTCCTTTTTTCTGGTTCCTTCATATTCTTTAAATCATTCCTGATCATGTGACAAGACTTGAAATGGTTTGAAGTTATAGATCAACTCATTCCTGATGATGTTGTTTTTATCTAATGTGCACGCTGCAGCATTGTGCTGGCATAAATTGCTTGGATGTGTTGAAGTCGTCTGTTTCTAGTGATCAAAGTTACCTCTTCACTGGAAGTCGTGATGGTACACTCAAGAGATGGGCATTTGACGTTCAGAAGGTTGAGATTGCCTTCATGAGCATGGAAGGAGATGCTTTGCACTGGTTACAGTGGCTTCGCCAACAAATCCCAACACTGTCTTGGATACAACTTAAGACAGAATTGATGGAACAGTTTGGAAGAAATGTTATTGCATCTCCGTTCGAACAGTTAGCAGCTCTTCTTTTTTTTTGTGCCAAAGATAAGAGACTTGGTCACCAAATTTGCCAATTGGTTGATTTCTTAGATGAGAATTTTGCTTGATGTGTCTGAAATTTGCCTAATGGAGCTAACAATTTTTTTTGTAAGAACCCCTAAGGTTTACCATTGGAGTTGAAAAATTTGATGGGGTTCTTAATTTTTAAACCATCAAAATTTATTATTAAAAAATTCTTAAGAACCCCCTCTTAAGGTTTAGCATTGGAGATGCTCTAAGAACCTCTCCAATATTTATCAATTATATATCATTATAATTTTTTAGAACTCTTCTATTTAGAACCCCATTGAACATGCTCTAAGAGTTGCTGATATGATCATTGGAATCATTGTTCACCATATTTACGACACCAAAGAAATTGGAACATATATAAGACTACATCTAGAAATTGAAGACCAGTGAATGCAAAATACTATTGGAGTCGCATGCAATCCTGTAGATTATGTGATCATGAAGAAAAGAAACACACAAACAGATTAGAAATTAACAAAATCCAGTTGCGATTTATTGGAGCTTATTGTTGTTATGTTTTACTCATGTAAATGTCAAGTTTGACGATGGTTTTGGTTTCGAACGATCGTGTTGATCGCTCAAACATTCTTATATAGGAGAAGATCGTCTCATGCGTACTTGTCTTTTTTTTGTTTATATTCAAACAAAAAAACGCCTCATACGTACTTGTCTTCTAAGACGCATCAATATATATGTATATATGTTGACTATGACTTCTTCTCTTTGGATCGGAAGGAATGTCGTATGTTGACTATGACTTCATCTCTTTGGATCGGAAGGAATGTCGATGAAATATTTTTAGTATAATTAATAATAATACTTTTGAGTTATCTAAAACAAAAACAAAAACGAGACAAAAGCGGCGTACGTGGAGGCCTTCCTTTACATGCAGAAAGGCCACGTCATGTGACTCTGTTTTCACATAACAGTGAGAGAAGAAGCGATAAGAAGGAAAGATGACGCTGGAGAGCTTGATAGCATCGGCGTCGATCAACATAGGACTCGCCGTCCTCGCACTCTGGCTCTTCTCCGTGCTGAAGAAGCAGCCCTGCAACGCCGTCATCTACTACGCTCACCTCCTCTCCGATCGCCACCGTCCTCTTCCTCTCCACTCTTCCTTCTCCCTCCCTCGCTTCCTTCCCTCCGTCGCCTGAATCCCATGCGCCTTCCGTGTCCCGGAGGACGATATCCTCCGCCGCCATGGCCTCGACGCCCTCGTCCTTATTAGGCTCTTCAAATTCGGGTTAGGACTCGATTTTATTATCTTCTGATCATTTCCCGGTTAAGGATTTGGAAAATCGGTTCTTTAAGCTTGTAATCACATTGTTTCTTCAAATTGGTTGTATAAAATTGCGTGAGATTTGAATTGTGAATAGGTGTGGTCTTCAAATGTTTGCAGAATCAGATTCTTCCTTTTGTGCTCGTTGCTTGGTGTGTCACTTCTTCTTCCAGTTGATTATTACATTGAGTCGGATTTACCGACTCGAAGAGATTATTCGATGGATGCTTTCACAATATCAAATATCACACGAGGTTCTAACAAGTAAGCCTTTTTCTTTTCTTGTTTTGCATCATCTCGGAGTTGTTGTTTTCTTGAGATTTCTCATCTGTCTTCAATTTTCCTAGGTTGTGGGTGCATTTCTCATGCTTGTGGTTCATATCATTTTATGCATTGCTTTTGTTGTATAAGGTAAGATTCTTACTCTTGTCTATGATGGCATAACTCCACAATCTTGTTTCGGTTTCTGACAATATTTATCATCTATTTAATTGGACCGAATTATTTTCTTATAGAATAGATTATTTACTGGATCGATCCTCCCATCTAGGAATATAAGGAGATTCTTGTGAAAAGGCTTCAACAAATGAGAGAACTTACGCATCGTGCTGACCAGTTCACTGTTCTTGTCCGGCAAGTTCCTCTCTGCCCTGAGCACAAGACTAGTGGCTGCGGTGTGGATCACTTCTTTTCTAAATATCATCCTTTTAGTTATCATTCTCATCATATGTTGTACAACGGGAAAGATATTGAATACCTCTTGGTATGGTTTTGAGAGTGGTGGTATCATCTTTTCATATTCTAACACCATAGTGGTTTTGTTTGTATGAGGACTTCTCCATGTCAAGTTTTAACCCTCCCCAGCAAACAATTCTTTAAGTTTTATATAGTGTGTTTTCCGGAAAAAAATGATGCAGGGGAAGCAGAAGAAGCTTAAGAAAAAGCTAGAAGACAAGAGACCCACACAAGAACATAAGCAGATAGCCACATCTGAAGAAAAGCTTCAAGAAATTACCCATAAGATTTTCCACCTTCAAAGTGAAACTATGCTCAGAGAGAAGGTACTTTCTTGATGTCAGAGTAACAAAAGTTATGTGTTTTTTTAATAGAATTCTAACACACTAGTATTTCCTGTTACGAAATTGTTCTGGTGATCGGTTGTATTCGAAACTTGATAACTGTGATCCTAGATTTATAGTGACTTGCATTACATGAATCATATAACTACTGAATCATATAACATCTCAATGGTCTAACTGAACTTTTAAAACAAAACTATAGCAAGAGACTGTATGAGACAGCTTGACCAAAACAGTAGTTGTTGAATTTGGCATAATGCCACATAGTAGAAAGCACATTTCCACTCTATGTTTCATTAGACGTACAGCATGATGAATAACCTGTTAAGATTTTTATACAGCTACTATATTTTGCGCAAATTTTCAATGAAGGAATTACCTGTTGCGTTTGTCACCTTCAAATCCCGAAGAAGTGCCGCGCTGGCAGCTCAAACACAGCAGAATTCAAATCCTCTAGAACTGATCACTGAAATGGCTCCTGAACCAAGAGATGTATCATGGAGAAATCTTGCTATTTCACAAAAGATATTGCCTCTCAACAAAATCGGAGTCATCCTTGCAGCAGCACTTCTTACAATTTTTTTTGCTATTCCAGTCACAGCTGTCCAGGGAATTGCTAAGTATGAGAAGCTTAAGAAATGGTTTCCTCCAGCCATGGCTGTTGAATTCATGTAAATTTTTGTCTTCTCCTTCGCTACTATCGTTCTCATAATTAAAGTAAACGTATTGTTTGTTTCTTGGTCTGAAAATGCAGTAATAAGATAAGTTTGTTAACTGCAACAGACCAGGGCTCAGCTCAGTTGTGACAGGGTACCTCCCAAGCGCAATACTAAAAGGTTTCATGTACATTATCCCTTACGCTATGCTTGGAATGGCTTATCTCGGCGGCTCTATTCCCAAGAGCAAGGAGGAGATAAAAGCTTGCAATATGGTCTTCTATTTTCTAATGGGAAATGTTTTCTTCTTGAGTCTCATCTCTGGTTCCTTACTAGATGAAATTGGAGAATATTTCACTCATCCTAGAGACATTCCTAGTCACCTTGCTGCTGCTGTTTCAGCCCAGGTAAAGCCTATACGCTCTTCAAGATTATTTCAATCCGAAATCAAACTTTCTTCAAAATAGTAACTTTTTTCTTACTTGCTTTTATATATAGGGAGAGTTTTTTATGACATACATCTTAACAGATGGGCTGTCTGGTTTCTCTTTGGAGATTCTTCAGTTGGGACTGATAACATTTGATATCATAAGATCATACACGTGTGGGAGAGGAAAAGAGAGAAACCCTTATCTCTTTTCGTTTCCATATTTTAGGGTTATCCCCACAGTGTCCTTATCGATAATGATCGGTATGATATATGCCGTGGTCGCACCATTGATGCTCCCTTTCCTAGTTGGCTATTTTTGCCTTGGTTACATTGTCTACTTCAACCAGGTCTAGCTTTTCTAAAACCCTCTTTTAAGATCTGTGATTGTTTTCAGACAATACTTCGCAGTATTAACTCTGGTTTCCAGTTGAACTTGTTTCTTTAGATGGAAGACGTGTACGAGACTACATATGATACTTGTGGTCGATTCTGGCCATTCATTCATCACTATATCTTTGTCTCAATTATACTTATGCAAGTCACCATGGTGGGTCTCTTTGGGCTCAAGCCAAAGCCATCTGCAGCAATTGCTACTGTACCTCTTATATTGATCACTATAGCTTATAACGAGTACTGCAAGATCCGCTTCCTCCCATCATTTAAACATTTCCCAATACATGTATTTTTTCCGAGGAAGTGATAGAATATGGATGGATTAAATTCTTTGAGAGTTGAGACGATTGAGTAAGTCAAACTGGTTGCTAAATTAGAAAGAATGTACATTGTTTTTTTTGGTGCAGACAGCAGTTGAAATAGACGAAGTGGATGAAAAGAACGGAGAGATGGAAGCGCATTATGTTGATGCTGCAATGGCGTATAAGCAGCATCAACCTTGCTTAGAGCGTGTAAGTTTAGCGGAATCACCAGCAAACTTGAGCCAACCATTGCTTGGGACAGACTCCATTTGAGACGAAAAGGTGAGCTGGTTTGAAACTTATCCACATATATATGTTCTCATGTTTTGTCACTTTGGATTAATGGTTATTATATGCAATTATTATTAGGGGACAGGCTACATGTATATCAGAGAAGGCTATCTATACGGACAAATGTAGTAAGTATTATATATATATATATATCATATATAGTTATAGAGAAAGTCGAGTTAGATTAAGAATGATGAATGTTTTTTTTTTTGGGGTGAGTTGTTTAGAATGGAGACATGTAAAGATGATCTAAACACAAACAAACTCTAATGGACAAATAGGACCCCTTCTTTCCACTCTTATTTGACATTTTTTTTTGTAGATTTTAAATTTTATTTAGTTTGGGTTATTACATGTATTTTTTTACTCCTGCGTGTATTTGATTTTTGAAGTATTACTCTTCAATGGCATTTTATCGAAACATCTGGTGGGTGTACATCTCCAACAAATCGTCTTTATTTTGCGGAAGCTTTACTCGTTGCACGATTTTGATAGATTTAGAGTTTGTAAAGCTCTTGATTTCTCTATGAACACCTAATTGTACAAGAAGAAAGGAGGGAAAGAAGCCCCATGAACTAAATACAGAACCCTAGGGATGAGTTTTAAAGAATCCCCTACTATGCCATGCCAAAGTAACTCCCAAAATACTCAATACATGATGCATCTTCTATATATAATGATCTTAGTCATCATGGCTATGTAGAATGTGTAGTTGGTGACAATAAATGGATAAATGTCAGTTGTTTATTCACATTGTTGTAGACCACATTTTACTAGGCCAGCTACAAGCAGATGAGAAGATAAGATTTGAAGTCTATAGATCTTTATCTTGAGTGCTGACAGTGATACTGTGTATGACTGTCCATCTCTCGATCGGAGTCTGGCAGGAAATAATCCAATCCATCATGTATGTTCTTCAACCCGAGCATGTACTTCCTCTCATCGTCCCATTTCCCGCATAGCCATTCCCTTTTCTCTTGTAGATGCCTCATCTTTTCTGTATATCCTTTTTGCACACTTCTTTCCTCGCGCAAAATGCTATCTGTCTGACCCATTTCTTTTGCCAACTCTTTGATTACCTTCGCTATAAGCTAGTGACAAACAATGATCATACGTACCATTGATCAGTTTTAGGAAACAATTCCATGGTTGAAAAGGGTAAAAGCGTCATCATGATTCTTTATTACTTTCATTACAATACTTGTAGAATCTTTTATGCTGTCGTGACTTGTAGGGTTGCCCACCGTTGCACCTCCGACTGTAGCTTTTTCTCTCAATTTGTTTGTCTCCTTAAGTCTACTCAACAGATCATGTACATGTTTCTTGCTGCTAATCCTTGGGATTTCTCTTTGGATTTCGCAGAACTGTTTGATTATTTGTAAGATGAAGAAGTAAATTTGTAATCTCATTTATGCTGTTTAACAAAGAGCCTCGCTAGGTAAGAATAGTATAGTACCTCCCACTTAATTGCTTTGAAATCAATTGCTTTTTTACTCAGCTTGACATTGTTTGGTTGTTTGTGTTCTGCTTTCTGTTGTAGTATCATCTTTTCTTGTGCCAAGCTTCTACAACCGTGCAACATCAGAGATTTCTTGCTCTAAACCAGTTTTGTTGACCGCAAAAAAAAAAAAAAACGAATGGGAATTAGATAATATGATTTGCTGAACTATGGGCTTCACCTTTAGATACTAGCTAAAGTTACAAACCAAACCACTCCATAAGTTACTTCTGCCTGAAGGGACCAAAAAAAACCTAGTAATCATGTATGCACGGTGAAAAACAGAATGATTTGATTGGTTGTGTGGACGTACATTATTAGGTGTTTCTGTTCCTCGTTGTGATGCTTCTTCTATACTCAGCCTGTCAAGAACATTCTTCAGTTGCATCACCAGATTCTTGCAGCTATTGATACAGTATCCAGCCCAGCGACTGTGATGTTTTAAGCGTTTTCCTTCGATGTAGCACCTATACATGTTTGACTGTCCGCAGAGTTTATTATTATAAAGCTGGCCTTATAAGTTTATAACAACATGAATATTTGACCAAAAAAAGCAAAAAAGGCTTGTAACAACACTACAAGGAATCATTGTTTTGTCATTTTATTTATTTTGGTGTTCCACTACAAGAAAACTGTATATTTCCAACGAAAATTTACGACCGTTTTAAATCGATGTAACTTTACGTCGACCTTACGACGAATTTACGACGAAATATGTGTTCGATGTAAAATCGTCGTAAATATGTGTCGTCGTAATTTCGATGTAAATTTACGACTAATTTACGACGACATTACGACGAGAACATAAATCGTCGTAATATCGATGTAATTGTACGACGAAATTACGACGAATATTTCTTCTGTATATTACGTTGATATTACGACGATTATACGTCACTGTTCGCGGTTAGGTAGACCACGTTTTTTAATAGGTCCACCTACTAAATTTACATCGAATTTACATCGTAAAATTTGTCGTAAATGCGTTGGAAAATCGTTGGTAATTTTGAAAAAATTTCTATAAATACAGCGTAACTTCAAACTAAAGAATCAAAAACAAAAAAAAACAAAAAAAAAACATATATATAAATGTCTATATACGAACTACGAAAATGGATGTATACGCAAAAGGATTCAGAGGGAGATTTGACGGAAGAATTCAAAGAAGGGCTTGAAATATTCATGTATCAGGCCGGGAATATGCAAACAACCCTGGAAAGTGGTAAGATGTTCTGTCCTTGTCGTAAATGCAAGAATACGAGATATATGTTTATTGAGACGGTGTGGAAGCATTTACTAAATAGAGGGTTTATGCCGCAATATTATGTTTGGTATCAACATGGAGAGGGTTTTGAAAGAACTCAAGCAACGGATAGTAGTAGTAATTATCAAGGTCAAGTAGAATCAAATTATCAAGGTAGTTATGATCATGGTCAACATCAATTTGATCAGGGTGCAGATCATGATAGGATGCATGCCATGGTTAATGATGCATTTCATGAAACAAATGCTGATAATAGTACTGTTGAGGAACCCAACGTAGATGCGAAGCGATTTTATGATATGCTAGACGCTGCAAACCAGCCACTCTACGATGGATGTAGAGAAGGTCAGTCTAAATTGTCGTTAGCTGCTAGGATGATGACAATTAAAACTGATCATAACTTAGCTGAGGTTTGCATGGATGATTGGGCTGATCTTATTAAAGAGTATTTGCCAGAGGATAATTTGGCTGCCGAAACATACTATGAGATACAGAAGTTGGTGTTTAGTCTTGGGTTGCCTTCTGAGATGATAGATGTATGTGTTGACAATTGTATGCTTTTTTGGAAAGATGATGATAAGCTGCAGGAATGTCGATTTTGCCAAAAACCGAGATTTAGGCCCCAAACAACTGGGCGTAAAAAGATACCATACCAACGGATGTGGTATCTTCCTATAACTGATAGGTTGAAACGATTGTATCAATCTGAAAGGACAGCTGCATCGATGAGGTGGCATGCAGAACATTCACAGAGAGAAGGAGAAGTGACTCACCCGTCAGATGCAAAAGCTTGGAAACACTTTAACACGGTACACCCTGATTTTGCTAACTCTAAGCGAAATGTGTATCTTGGTCTTTGCACTGATGGATTTAGTCCATTCGGTATGTCTGGTAGGCAATATTCTTTGTGGCCAGTTATCGTAACTCCTTATAACCTTCCCCCAGATATGTGCATGCAAAGGGAATTTCTTTTCCTGAATATTTTAGTCCCTGGTCCCAATCATCCGAAGCGGTCCCTTGATGTATTTTTGCAGCCTCTCATTCATGAGTTGAAACAGTTGTGGTATACAGGAGTGCGGACATATGATTGTTCGAGGAAAAAAAATTTTACGATGCGTGCGGTGCTTATGTGGACAATAAGCGACTTCCCTGCATACGGAATGCTATCAGGTTGGACGACGCATGGGAGGTTATCTTGTCCTTATTGCCTCGATCGGACATATGCGTTTCAACTGAAACATGGTCGAAAAACATGCTGGTTTGATTGTCACCGCCGGTTTTTACCAATCAATCATCCATATAGGAGAAACAGGCGGTTGTTTAGGAAGAACAAAATCGTGCGTGTCCCCCCACCAGTGTATCTATCTGGGGAAGATCTAGAAGCGCAAATAGATCATTTTGGGGGACTAGAAACTGTGAATCGTGGGGGGAAATTGGCACACTCTAGCTAATATGCCTGATGGATACGGGGTTAATCACAATTGGCACAAGAAAAGCATTTTTTGGGATCTTCCGTACTGGAAAAATCATATACTGAGACACAATCTTGATGTCATGCACATTGAGAAAAACTTTTTTGATAACATCATGCATACAGTGTTAAACGTGAAAGGAAGAACCAAAGACAGCGGAAAGTCAAAGTTGGACTTGCCAGATATTTGCAACAGAAATGAGTTGCATATAATGAGCAATGGAAAATCACCAGTTCCTATATTTCGGTTGGGTGCAGAACAAAAGGCATCGTTGTTCAATTGGGTTTCATCTGACGTGAAGTTTCCTGATGGGTATATATCCAATCTTGCTAAATCTGTTGAGAAAGGAGAAAAGTTTTCAGGGATGAATAGTCATGACTGCCACGTGTTTATGCAACGTTTACTTCCTTTCGCATTTGCCGAACTCCTTCCAGAAAATGTTCATGAAGCAATTGGAGGTAAGATACTTCATCACATATAAAATTATTGAGATTAATTATATATATGTTACAATGTATATAATTTTGTCTTTGCAGGCATAGGAGCGTTTTTCCGGGATCTTAGTACACGGACGTTGTCAGAAGATGTAATTGCACAACTGGCTGCTAATATTCCAATCTTGTTGTGCAATTTGGAGAAGATATTCCCCGCTGCGTTTTTTGATGTTATGGAACATCTTCCCATTCATCTCCCCCACGAAGCAGAACTAGGAGGCCCTGTTCAGTTTAGGTGGATGTACCCATTCGAGCGCTTCATGAAACATTTAAAGGGAAAGGCAAAAAATCTAGCAAGGGTTGAAGGATCAATTGTTGCGGGAAGTTTGACAGAAGAAACTTCACACTTCACTTCATATTATTTCGCTCCAAAAGTCCGTACACGCAAACGGGCTCCCCGACGATACGATGATGGCGGTGTGGGACGAATTTATGCAGTAGAGGGTGTCCCAGATATATTCTCACCAATTGGTCGTCTTAGTGGAAAATTGAAGGAAGTTTGGTGGGATAACGAGCATGACAGGCACAGCGCACATACGTACATCCTCCTAAACTGTGATGAAGTGAGTCCTTTCGAAAGGTATAATAACAAAACTATTTAATTAATCAGTCATTAATAATTAATAATTAATATAATTATAAATAAATGTGTTAATTTTTATGTCTATATATGTATTTTGCAGCTTATTTGATACCCAGGTACGAGAATGCATTGAAGGGGTTTCAGATGATGAAATAAACGACCGTAAAGATCGTCACTTTGTTGAGTGGTTGAAGACGCAAGTAAGTTAATATAGTTATAAATATTTCATTTAATTATATCGGCTTTCAATCTAACTTTTACACTTATCATAGGTTGATCATGGCGATCCCGCATATCCATTTTGGTTTCATGAGTTACTCCTAGGCCCCATCGGGAAGATAACGACCGCACCCATGTATTTTACCTGTGGATATGTGTTTCATACATACAAGTATGGCGTTCGTCGAGCAACTACCAACTACGGAGTATGTGTTAGGGGTGAAATAGATTTTTATGGGGGTTTGCAAGAAATAATTGAAGTGGAGTACCCCGGACTGGTTAGGTTGAAATGCGTTCTCTTCAAATGTGATTTGTTCGATCCAACAGTCGGTCGAGGGGTGCGAATTAACAAATTTGGTGTGGTTGACGTCAACAAAGCACGACGTTACAACAAGTTTGAGCCTTTCATCCTAGCATCACAAGCAGAACAAGTAACGTTCGTTCCATATCCCCGAGTTCGAAGAACATCTGGGATCTCATGGTTATCGGTTATTAAAATAGCTCCAAGGGGTAAAATTGTTGGTGTTGATGATCTTCCAATGCAACAAGATTCTTGCCTTGATATTACAGAACCAGAGATTACGGAGAACGTTCTATTAATTGATCCACGAAACAGGCAACTTGAATATCTACCTGACGACACAGAAGAAGAAGGCGATTCCGACGAGTTTGAAGAAACTGACGATGATGATGGACCTGAAGATGATGAACCCAATCAAGATGATGAACCCAACGAAGATGATGATTCTGATTGAAAGCTTATATATATAGGTAATTTTCGGTTTGTTAGATGTTTAAGTTTTTCTTGTAAAATTATATATTAAACGAAATTACGACGTATTCGGCGATTAAATTCATCATGATTTTCCCCAAGAATTTCCTGATGCCAAAACAATTCATCCAGACCGCACCGAAACACAGACACCACTTCACTATTTTGGCGATTTCTCGGGTACCAGAGACGATCAAGGAAGGATCAAGATTTACATCGATTATCATTACAACGATTTTACATCGATTAGCATTACAACGATTTTACATCGATTAGCATTACAACGATTTTACATCGTTTATAATTACAACTATTTTACAACGATTTTACATCGATTAGCATTACAACGATTTTACATCGTCGTAATGTCATTTTGGGTTTAGGAGTTGAAAGTTGTTTACCTGCTTCTGATGATCTGGTCAACAAAGAATTCTGGGAATCAAGTTTTCTATATTCATAAAGACCAACCACCATAAGTGAAAGATACATAGAATTGGACATCCTTATATTACGAATGATTTATATAGATGTCCAATTCTATGAATCTTTCACCTATGGTAGTTGAAGACTGTCTTTACTTGAAAACAAGATCCTACAGGATTATTTATTGGCCAGATCATCAGGCAAGCAGGTATACAATGATCAACGTAAAAACTTAAAGAAAAGTGGATATGAATTTTTTTTTTGAGTTTGCATTGAAGGTGTGGAAGGTATTTATAGAAATTTTGTAGAAATTACCAACGGATTTGCAACGAAATTTTACAACGAATTTACATCGAATAGCATTACAACGATTTTACATCGAATATGCCATGAAATTACGTCGACAAAATGCGATGTAAATAGTTAGGTTACCTATAAAAACCCGTGTTTCACCAAACTCTGCCGATTTCAGTCATTTACGACTGGTTTACGACGATTTAGACATTACCAACGATTTTACATCGATTAGCATTACAACGATTTTACGACGAATCCGTCGTAAAATCGTTGTAATACCTAAAATATAGGGTTTAGGGTGTGATGAACTTGTTTAGTTTTTGTTTAATTTTTTTTTATCTTATATATTGTTTTACGTAAGGTCTAATCATAGTGTAAACAATTTTATGTTTTAGAAAATCATTTACATTATTTACGTCATGCATGTACGAATATACTTATAAGAACGAATGTTATACATTATTATGTAAAATAAGGAAATCGACGACTATATAGATTCAATCGTCGTTACTGAATCTATTGTTAAATATTAGAAGTATTAGATGCACAAATATACTTCGTTCTTACGTCCTCGATATGTGCATTGTGATTTAGGGTTTAGGGTATAGATTTTAGGTATTACGACGATTTTACGACGAATTCGTCGTAAAATCGTCGTAAACTTACAACGACTTTACGACGAATCCGTCGTAAAATCGTTGTAATACCTAAAATATAGGGTTTAGGGTGTGATGAACTTGTTTAGTTTTTGTTTAATTTTTTTTATCTTATATATTGTTTTACGTAAGGTCTAATCATAGTGTAAACAATTTTATGTTTTAGAAAATCATTTACATTATTTACGTCATGCATGTACGAATATACTTTTAAGAACGAATGTTATACATTATTATGTAAAATAAGGAAATCGACGACTATATAGATTCAATCGTCGTTACTGAATCTATTGTTAAATATTAGAAGTATTAGATGCACAAATATACTTCGTTCTTACGTCCTCGATATGTGCATTGTGATTTAGGGTTTAGGGTATAGATTTTAGGTATTACGACGATTTTACGACGAATTCGTCGTAAAATCGTCGTAAACTTACAACGACTTTACGACGAATCCGTCGTAAAATCGTTGTAATACCTCAACATTTAATTTACCGCGTGGAGGGAAATTTGCGATTGGTTGAATTTTTGGTTACTGGTTTACGACGATTTTACGACGCATTCGTCGTACAATCGTCGTAATGTACCAACGATTTTACGACGACATTCAAATCTATATATACGCTAACGAATTTTTCCCCTCCCTCACAACTCTCAAATCTCTCTCTCTCTAGAAAATCTCTCAACTCTCTCTCTCAAATCTCTGCCCTCTCTCTAAAACAAAAGGTAACATTTTTTTTTTTTTTTAATTATATTATCGTTTTAAAAATTTTGAATTGTTAGTTAGGATTGTAATATTTATTAGTTAGGATTGGAATTATTAGTTAGGAATGGAATTATATAATACTAAAATTGAGTTATTTTTAAATATTTTTTAGATATGGCGCCACGTAAGTCACACTATCGACAGTTTATCGAGACGGGACCTAGTGAAAATCAGCAACTCCCGTCATCTTCTGCGACACAGTCCGCTGTACCGGATTCTTTTTCCGGACCAGCGCCGCCTCCAGATGCAGTTGCTCGACCGCTCCTGTTGTATGCATGATTGACGGTCGAAGATATTTTGCAGTCGCCGGGGCATGATTCTTTAGACCGGTTAGATCCGCGACGGATCCCGAATACTTTTTGGTACGTACGTCAAATTTTTTTTTTTTATTACATTATGAATTTTTTTTTTTACTAATAATTTTTGTTTTATTTCTCAGGTTTAAGGAAGATAACAAAGTTGGACGGAGTGTGGCTGACACCATTAAAGCATATTTCATGGAGCCTCACCGCAATTGGTCTTCGGTTCCGGAAGACGTTGTCGAGACATGGTTTAAATGTTTCGCGGTAAATTTTTTTTTTTTTAATTCAATATTATTTTGGAGAATTCTTTATCTTTAATATATCGTTTCTAATTATATTTTGTTTTTATAGCAAAAATGGCATTGGGACGTTACGATCAACGAGACGGTGAAGGCGGAATTCAAAAAGAAGGGAAAATTGCGGCTCAACAATACCATTTCCGATTGGAAGAGGAAGTGGGAGGTTAAAGGCGATCAGGGAAAGCCGCCATACATGTCTTCCGATGTTTGGAACGGCTTGACGGCATACTGGAGAGATCCACATGCGCAGCAAGTGGCCGCTAAGTGTTCGGCTTCTCGAAACACTATGGGTCCAGACGGTCTTCCAGCGCTTATGCCTCATACGTCGGGTCAAACATCTTTTGCGGGAAGACGCCTTCAAATGGTAATAATGTTTTCCCTTATAATTTTATTTATGTAATTTTAATTTGTTATTAATTTATATTATCCATCAACGGTTTGATTTCTTTTTTATTGTCTTTTTTGTTAGGCAAATGGAGGCGAACTTCCTCCGATGACCCGAGTTTTTGCGGAAACTCACAAGAAGAAAGACGGATCTTTTGTAGATCCTCGAGCTGAGGCAATCTACAATGACGCGCATGCGAGGATCGGCGAGCGTCAAACTCAGCTTTCTCAGCAGCTATCACCTGGCGGTAGTTCGGTCCAATCCACTGCGACTTTGACGGTTGCCCAGATGGACGACATATACGCAGAGGTAATTTAACTCTTTTTTTTTTTTTTACAAATGTTATTGTTTTTTATACAATTTATTAAATTTTTCGTTTCTTTTTTAAAAGGTTGCCCCGAAGAAAAAGGGCAGAGTTTTAGGGATGGGATCGATCGCAGATAGTGCCGCCGCGTCGTCCCGTCGTCAGCTTTTCGACGATCCGGTTATTTTGCGGACGGAGTTAAACAACGCCAACTCCGAGATCAACAATTTGCGGGAGAAGCAGGTGATATACGATGAGAAGATCCAAGGATACGATCAAACGATCCTAGGATACAATAAAACAATCCAAGGATACAACACTCTCTTCGATATTATTGCCCTGAGTAACCCGGATTTGGCGGCTGCACTAAGGCAGCAGGGAGGATCGACATCGGGCCATCCAACTGATCCGCTCGCGCAAGAACGAGCGAATATGGAGCATAATGGATCAGACGACGAACTTTTTGATAATTTACGTTTTTCGCATAGGAATTAGTTTGTAATAAAAAATTTATTTTGTATTTTAAATTTTATTTTATATTTTGAATTTATTTATATAATTTAATTCCTATTTTATAATATAATTTTTTAATTTTTTAAATTTTTTAAATATAATTTTATTTAAATATAATTTTATTTAATTTTTAATTTAAATTACGACGAATTTACATCGAATATTTTACATCGATTTTACATCGTTCCATAATTTACATCGATTTTACATTAATATTTTTACATCGATTTTACATCGTTCAATAGTTACGACGAATTTACATCGAATATTTTACATCGATTTACCAGCGTATTTACATCTACCTATTACGACGAATTTACGACGAATTCTTAAAAACAGAACTTTTATAATTCGTTGTAAATTCGATGTAATGTTTAATCATATTACGACGCATTTACGACGATTTGTCGGAAAAAAAATTGTATAATTCGATGTAAAATCGATGTAAATTTTTATCGTGATCTCGATGTAAAATCGATGTAACATATTCGTCGTAAAATCGATGTAACATATTCGTCGTACATTCGATGTAAATATACAACGATTTTACGACGAATATATTACATCGATTCTACGACGAATTTTTGTCCTCCTTAATATTACGACCAATTTACGACGATTTGCGATTAACGACGATCAAATTACGACGAATTGGTAATCGTCGCTAATCCGTCGTAAATCAAGTTTTACGACCGATTTACGACGATTGTGTTTGTTGTAAAAAGGCAGTTTTCCTGTAGTGTTCATTTGATATGCTTACTTGTGCTTCTATGTACTTTTTGAAGGTGCGTTGATAATCTTGATCGAGCTTTTTTAGTCGCTCCTTGGCTTCTCCAATTGCTCCCTGCACAACAGGGTCAACGCAGGGTGGTGACACCTCGCTGCAGTAAAGTTTCTCTGAAGTCTCTTCAGTAAAGTTGCGTCCAATACCAACATAATTGGATATTTTGCTATCATTGTTTAGCAGAGTAGTAATTTCCTTGCCTCTGGTTTTGAGATTTTCCATAGCTTCTCTTGAGTTTAATTATAATTTGTTTTATCAAACAAGTTTTTATATAAAAGCCTTGGTTTGTTGTGTTGTTTATATAAAGAGAAAAGTCATAGTTTAAAGTAAAGGTTCTCACAGTTGATTTATTCAAACTCTTGCACCCCACTCCAAGGAAGTCAACGGCTTCCCTCCAAAGGAACCTTTCTTCTGTATATGAGTTTCTTAATATAATAGTTTGGCCGTGTCCTCTTTTTGTAGCTATGAAAGATATAAATATTTTTTAAAATTAATATTCTTGGGAGCAAACATATCTGATATGGCCTACGCTAATTTCTCTGATAATCAGCTGGTCACTAGTAGTAGGCTGTAGGCATTATGCTAAGATAATTATGGAGAGGATAGTTGTCTCCAATCTCAAAGTAAATTAACTAAGGATTGACATGACATGTCTACTTGTTCCAGTTCTGTTTGCATTGACTCATTGAAACTTTCCCTTAGATGTATATGTCGGGATATAATCTTGTATATATAAGTTGTAGAATCAATTTTTTTTGTACTGATGAATTTTAGGTTAAGGAAAATTGACCGCGCTGAGGCTGAAACCCTAATTCGTTGTTGGAGGTGGGTTTAGCACTCCTGGCCCTTCACGAATTAAGACCGGTCCACTAAGCGATCGGCCCATCAGCATACGATCCATCGGTCGGTTCAAGCCCATCTAGCTCGGCCATGCGGCTCAACAAGAAACGAGGCAGACTGCCACCGAGACTATTGGAGAAGGGTCGGTCAGTCGGGTCCGCCCGACCCATCAATATGTCTTGCCCGACCCGTCGAGGTGTCCTGACCGGACCCAAGGAAAAGTGAGGTGGACAGCCGCCGAGGCTATTGGAGAAGGATCGGTCAGCCCGTCCCGTCCAATCCATCGATCTGTCATGCCCAATCCATCGAACTGTCCTGACCGACCGAACCCACCGCCTTAATTTCAGTATAAATAGGGATGTACTCTAGAGGATCCGAATTTTGGAATAAACACTTTGACAAGATGTTATAAAGTTACCGACCTCACAAAAACACTGATATGTAGAACCATTGACCTCGTTTGATCTTGTTACTGCCGAACTACAACTTTACTCTGATCGGAATTCTCCGAGCCATTCTCCGAGCCCCTTCTATAACTCAAGTTACCCATGTTGCCTTAACCGATACAACATTCGTTCAAAACCAGCCTTGAGTTAGTCTGGAAAATTATTCGAGTTTGCTTGCTAGATAATATGATTAATGTCTGTTTGATTATGATTTCTCGTTGATGAATTATGTAATATAAAAGTCCGACATGATTTTGATCTACTCATCGATTTTTTTTGTTGTTTTTGTCGTCTCATGTCAGATACTACAGGCTTAAATGTGTCAGACAAGAGTGCTGCTAGCTACCATGAAGGCGAAGCCAAGTCGAAAAAGGAGAAGTGATAAGAAGCCTGAAGCCAGAAGCTTGCGGGAGATTTAGTTCCAACCGAGGGTGAAGTGATAGGAAGCCAGAAGCTGAGGATTAATGGCAGGTACTCTCAGCACTTTGTTGACCAGTTAACAATGAAGGAAACACCGGTTCAGTATCTTCTCCGATCCGCCTTCATTCTGACCAAGAGGAGTTTAGCAAGGAAGAAGCGGTGCGTGCAAAACTAGGCAAACTCTCAAATGTTAATGACATGTCACCATATGAATAACATCGGTCTTCAAGAATCAGGCTTCATTCTCACTTGAAGCTTCGGGATCTAAGTCCTTCAAATTACTTTATAGGACTTGACATAACCCAGTGGAAGTATATATGTCTTAAATCTTCTCTATGAATCTTGAACTTTCGAAGGATAATGGTGATGAGTTTGGTAGACGCAAAATCCTAATCGTCGAAGATTGATGTATTTGAGTCACAAGCTTGTAATTTGGTTACATCTATTTTAAAACCGAATAACTCGAATTTAAACCGAAGGAAACCAGATTTTGACCACCCTTAGTATATCGGTTCGGTTCAGTGTTTTTTGTTTTTTTTTGTCCCTACAATTTCTCTTTGTCCGGATCCGGTTGAATTATAAAAGGATTGGTTTGGGCCGAATTGCTTTAAAAATTAGAAAAGGGTTTCGAAAACCCAATCTCTTACATTGTCACGTGATTGATTCTTCTTCATACAACAATCTTCATTACTTTTGCGCCGCGTTGTCTCGATCAATTCCTCCAGAGCAAGCTTTTCTTTTCCATATTCAATCTTAATCCAAATTCGGTTTCCCATCTATCTCTCAGGTATGTCTCCAATATCAAAGTAAATTAAGTAAAGATTGATATGTCTAAGTGTTCCCGTTCTGTTCGTAATTCACACCTCGTAGAAGCTTCACCTAGATTTGTCGGGATATATTTATCTTGAGAGTATATAGATTTGGAATCCAAAATTTTCATTTAGGTAAACGAAACCCAGTAACTGAATCCTCTCGATCGAGTAAGTAGAATCCCTAATTCGGGAACCAGCTCTGAGTTTGGAAAATTTTCGAATTGTTTGCTAGATAATATGATTTCTCATTAGGAACAAAAATCCCTTATTTTTATATGATTTTGATTACTCATCGGCCTTTTTTTTAATTGTCAGATACAGAGACTTAAATGGGTAAGAAGAAGTCAGACGAGAGTGCTGCTCCCACCAAGGCGAAGCCAAGTGGAAAAGATTCTTCTAAAGAACCTAAAAAGGAGAAACTATCAGTCTCAGCGATGCTTGCAGGCATGGAGTCCAAAGATGATAAACCCAAGAAAGGTTCATCATCCAGAGCCAAGACTGTTCCAAAGAAAGCTTCCTCCTACACTGATGGCTTAGATCTTCCTCCTTCTGATGAAGAAGACGAGGGCCCTTCTGATGAGGAACAGAGACAGAAGGATGCAAGGAGAAAGCAGAAGAGCGAACAAAGGCATCTTGATATCTCTGTTACCGATAAGGAACAAAAGAAGCGAGAGATGAAAGAAAGATCAGCTCTCCAGGCTGCAGAGCTTGCAAAGAGGGAGGCCTTGAAGGACGACCATGATGCATTCACGGTTGTTATTGGAAGCAAGACTTCGGTGCTTGAAGGAGAAGACTCGGCTGATGCAAATGTTAAAGATATAACCATAGATTCTTTTTCTGTCTCTGCGCGAGGTAAAGAACTTTTGAAGAATGCATCTGTCAAGATATCACATGGAAAAAGGTATGGATTGGTCGGGCCCAATGGAATGGGGAAGTCTACACTGTTAAAGCTTTTAGCATGGAGGAAGATTCCAGTTCCCAAGAATATTGATGTTCTTCTTGTTGAGCAAGAGGTGGTCGCTGATGAAAAGACTGCTCTGGAAGCAGTTGTTTCTGCCAATGAAGAATTGGTTAAGCTACGGGAAGAGGCTGCAGCTTTGCAGAATTCGTCTCCTGGAGCTGACGGAGAAAATGGTGACGAAGATGATGATTCTGGAGAAAAGCTTGTTGAATTGTATGAGAGGCTTCAGATCTTGGGGTCAGATGCAGCTGAAGCACAGGCGTCCAAAATTCTTGCGGGGTTAGGTTTCACAAAAGATATGCAAGTGCGTCCAACTCAATCATTCAGTGGTGGCTGGAGGATGCGAATATCGTTAGCTAGAGCTCTCTTTGTGCAACCTACTCTTTTGTTGTTAGATGAACCCACCAACCATCTCGACCTGAGAGCTGTTCTCTGGTTAGAGGAGTATCTGTGTCGCTGGAAGAAGACGTTGGTTGTTGTTTCACATGACCGGGACTTCCTCAACAGTGTCTGCACTGATATAATTCATTTGCATGACCAGAATCTCCACTTCTATCGTGGTAATTTCGATGGTTTCGAAACTGGATATGATCAGCGGCGCAAGGAGCAGAACAAAAAGTATGAGATTTATGATAAACTGGTTAGAGCAGCTAAGAGATCTGGAAACCGTGCTCAGCAGGAGAAGGTAAAGGACAAGGCCAAGTTTGCTGCGGCGAAAGAAGCATCCAAGAGTAAAGCAAAGGGTAAGGCCATAGAAGAGGAGGGCCCAGCACCGGAAGCTCCGAGAAAGTGGAGAGATTATAGCGTGGAGTTCCATTTTCCAGAACCAACCGAGCTCACTCCTCCTCTTCTGCAGTTGATTGAGGTTAGCTTTTGCTACCCCAAAAGGCCAGATTTCAGGCTCTCAGATGTTGATGTAGGTATTGATATGGGTACACGGGTCGCAATAGTTGGGCCTAATGGAGCTGGTAAATCTACTCTTTTGAATCTTCTTGCGGGAGATTTAGTTCCAACCGAGGGTGAAGTGAGAAGAAGCCAAAAGCTGAGGATTGGCAGATATTCTCAGCACTTTGTTGACCTGTTAACAATGGGGGAAACACCGGTTCAGTATCTTCTTCGCCTTCATCCTGACCAAGAGGGATTAAGCAAGCAAGAGGCGGTGCGTGCGAAGCTAGGCAAGTTTGGGCTACCAAGTCACAATCACTTAACTCCAATTGCGAAATTGTCTGGTGGACAAAAAGCTAGGGTTGTGTTCACCTCAATCTCAATGTCGAAGCCACACATTTTGCTTCTTGACGAGCCTACGAATCACTTAGACATGCAAAGTATAGATGCGTTGGCAGATGCACTAGAGGAGTTCAGTGGAGGAGTTGTGCTGGTGAGTCACGACTCGAGACTCATATCACGTGTCTGTCAGGATGAGGAGAAGAGTCAGATTTGGGTTGTAGAAGACGGAACAGTGTCTTTCTTCGAAGGCACATTTGAAGAGTACAAAGAAGATCTACAAAGAGAAATCAGAGCAGAGGTTGATGAGTGAAGTTTTGTTGTTGGCTTCTAATGGTAAACTCATCTCCTTTTATATTCATAACAGACTTGAAAAGTTTTGGACAAATTTTATTTTAGACATTGTGTGTTTTCATCATATATGCGTTAAGGACATGACACCATATATTCGTCTTCCCTATGTTACATATCCGAGTGTAATATTATGTTTTAGGTGAAGAAAGTAGAAGATGTGTATCATTCATTTTCATGAGTGTGTTACTTAGAGCATAATAAACAAAAACAAAAATCATATAATATTTTATTGTATTTGTTTTCTGTTTAAAATTAAAATATACTTATTTCATTTGTTTTGTTTACTTTGCTAATCTTACACTAAAAATCAATTAAATCTTGAAATGCTACTTAAAGAACACATATTTTTGGTGTATATACCAAGTTTTGAATTTTGAAAAACGGACACAAATTTTTTAAATAGGTGAATAGTGTTATTAATGAAAAACATATTAGTCCATAGATACAAATAATATAGAAAAGTAAAATTAATGATGACCAAATCCGTATATCGTCGTCATATTATACTATTTATGATAATTTTTATTTTATACAAATAGTTTGGATCGTAGTATATTATATTCTTGCGAGAAAAAATTCGGAGAAGTTATTACGAAGGCGGAGAAATGAAGAGATGGCAGAGAAGGAGTAACGGGAGTCATGGAGACGCGGTGGAGGGGAGAGAGAAGGGCAATCCAGGAAATAGAGAGAGGTGAATAATGCGTTGAATAACATAGGATAATTCTTTGTGTTTCACAAAGATCCACGACCAAGATGAACGATTATGTTTGTACTACTTTGATAAATTAGAGAAACAATAAAGATATATAAATTAGAGAAACAATAAAAATAAAAAGGGAAATGTCACTTGTATCGAGAGTTTTTAGATACTGATTGATACTTGAAGACACAAAAACGTGCGAATGACAATGTGGATGAAGGTATATAGTTAGATTTCGTCTAATGCTACAAAACTGGAAATTAAAATTTTGATCTAGCAAGAGAGAAATTGCTAGAACTTTAGAGAATAAAAGTAATCTTTAACGGAGATTTGGTTTTGGTAGATTTTTTGTCCATCTCCCAACATTCTTATATAGGAGAAGAAAATCTCCCAATATATTGTCTTTTGTATTCTCAATAATCTCCATTAGATAAGAGTAAGAGTCCATTTGAATTCATAGAGATTAGACGAAGAACTTAATTTAATGTCTCTTTTAATTTTGTTTTATGACTATTATTAAACCTTATACATTTGCATACAATGTAATTGCTTAGACTACTTATAATGGCATGTTGAATATTTTTATTCAACAGTTTAACCAGTGCAATGGGGTTCTTGAATGTTTTGTTGAAAAGGATGTGGATTAAAAAATGTTGAATAATTCAACATGTTAAATGAGAATGAGAAAATAAGGCTATGTGCGCATTGGTTGATAAAAAAAGATTTTCTGTAAAAAAATATTTTTTGCAAGAAAATCCATCACCACGGAAAAATGCAGGTCAATTCCTCATCCGAGAGTTAAACCGCAATACAACCCTTTTGGTTAACAGACGTTATATCTTTCACGGTGAGTAAAACACAGTCGTTTTGGCCTTGTCGAATCAGCGAAGTACATGTTGTTTTGCTAATTTAGAAAATTTAGGATTTATCGATTCTGATTGAGTAATGTTCTTTTCTGGAAAATTGGTTTTTCCTGCACAAGTCTGCTTCCATCTTCATCACTGCTGTCTCAACCCAACGACACTCACATAAAAAAAGAAGAAACAATTTTCCTTTTTTTTTCCTTCTCACAACGAAATCGATTTGATTTCAGGCTTTGATTTTTTGGGTGTTTGATGGCGATTTGAATGATCCTCAAAAGGATTAGGGTTGGAGAGAGTGAAATCGCCGTGAGTTCGATTCATCAGATGAACACATGATGTGTAATTACAGAATCATAGAAGGAAAGTGGGGAGATAGAAGAAGGGGAAGCGCTTGAAAGAAGGAATGAGAGAGAGGAAGGTTATGGGTTTTGTTAATCCACTGTCTCTGTTTGCGTTCTTTTTGGTTTGGCTTGTGTTTTTGTGAAGCCATCTCTTCTTTTTCCTTGAAATTGATTTGATTTCTACGGAAGAATAGTGAGATTGTTTTATGGATTATCATCACTTGTATTTTGAGTTGGCGAGAAAATTAATTTACTTACCTATTCAATTTGTTTTTCAAAATGACTCTTTTTGTGTGTGTGATTGTAATGAAGAAAAGATCTTAAGATTGAAATTCTGAAGAAATGTTACAGCAAACCTAACTTTACTTAGAGACGCAGTTTAACGAAGAAGCTAGAAGACGAGAAGAAACTCAAGCTTCGAATGGTGACAACGGTTTGAGCGGTGCGGCACAAGCGGTTTAGGAGGTGCGGTGCAGTTTTAGAGCGGTGCGGTTGGAAGAAACGCATCATGCGGAACAAGTGCGGTTACTGCGGAACAAGCGGTGCGAAACAATATATGAATGATAAATCTCACAAGTGCGGGACGAGTATAATAATTATTAAACTTTGGTTATTTATTTTTTAACATTTCAATAAATCAAAATTTGTTTGTCCATATAATAATGTATAAGTCAATAAAATTTATCTATATATTTTTTTTCATAATTTTTTTTTTAATTTTGGAAGAAAACAAAAAAATGGACCGCACCTAACCACATCATATGTGTGGTAATTGAAATAAGTGCGGTTCGAAACTATAAAATGGAACGTCTTACCTTTTTGACTTTAAAAAAAAAAATATTAAAACACACATGTTTTTTAACATGTTAATGGTAACATATTATAAGGATCCGCCTTTCCCGCATCTCTCCCACTTCTCCCACTCAAGGCCTCAGACACCAGAAAAAAGCCCAAAAACCTTCTTTACCACGAACAGTGGAGTCCAAATCGATTTTGGTTAAATCGATTTTAAACATCTTGTTGTTTTTCACTCTCCAAAACGACACATATTTTAAACATCTTGTCGTTTTCACTCCACCAAAACGCAGAGTTTTATGTTCCGTGTTATTTATCAACGACGTCTTCATTTACCATGTCATCGATATAGCCGAGGGCTGTATTGCGGTTTGACTCTCAGGTGAGGGATTGACCAGCATTTTTCCGTGGTGATGGGTTTTCTTGCAAATCGGAACCATGTGAAGGATTGTTTTGCAGAAAACCCTAATAAAATAGAGATTGAGACACGTGTTGTATTTCTATTAACAGCTGAGATTTTTTATATTTTTTCATTCAAATTATTTGAAATCAATTATTTCATAGTAAATAATTTTTATATATATATTTTTGATACTAAAATTCATCATTTTTCATTATATATAAATAGAAATTTGTTTCATTTGATTTAGATACAGAAAAAACTATTTTTTATATAATTTTTATATTAGTTTCCAAAAGAGATCATGTAGCGACAAACCAAAAGTTGATTGACGACTATTTTACCAATCAACCTACATATGATGAAGTAATATTTTATCGGTGATTGTGGATACGGAAACATGTTTTCCTTCATATCATTAGAGACCTATTAAAGAGTGATAACTACTTCACCTAATGAGTTGATATGGCTATGGTGTCAGCGCTAGACAGTCGCAAGCTAAGTGCTGGCTGACTTAAATTTATTTATTTTTAATAGCGAAAGCTCATAAAAACAATTGCTAAGAATTGGAGGATATAAAGGCAAAATGTGGAAAACTTTTCAAAGTTCCAAGCAAAAATTTTAACCGCCAAGTTTAAGGTTCCCCCCCAAGAATTTTAAAATAATTAAAAACTCCCACCAAACTTACAATTTTAAAACTCCCATCCCATTCAATTAAACCAGATTTCGTTTCTTCCTCCTTCCATTCTCTCCTCTCCGTCTCGTGCGTCTCAGGTACTTTCTCTCTCTCTCTCTCTCTCTCTCTCTCTCTCTCTCTCTCTCTCTCTCTCTCTCTCTCTCTCTCTCTCTCTCTCTCTCTCTCTCTCTCTCTCTCTCTCTCTCTCCCCACGAATCGCGATCTATTTTTGTTTATCGACCAACCGTTTCAGATCTTGTGTTGTTTGGGGTGTAGTCTTCTTTTAGATTCTCCGACTCTTCATGCTTAGATCTTGTTTTTTCAGAGGGTTTTCTTGTTTTTGTTTGACTATGTATGGTTGGATCTAGAAGAAGGCAGCATCAGTTTCAGCGAACATGGCAGGCAAGGGAGGGAAAGGGCTTGTCGCTGCAAAGACGATGGCTGGTAACAAGGACAAGAAGAAACCCATTTCTCGCTCTGCTCGTGCTGGTATTCAGGTAATCCCCCTCAAACCCTAGCTTCCTAGGGGCGTTCAATTTCTGCTTCTGTGACTCTGATTCTTGCCCAATCCTACTTTTGGAGTCGAGAAGAGTGATGATATTCCACGGATATTGATAACAAATTGAGATCTGTGTCTTTGTTCTATGTAAAAACGAGGAATTTAAGTAAAATTGTTTCCTTTGCCATGCCTTACTTGCGTTGATGTGTTCCCAATGTTTGACTTAAATTTTTAAAGTGTTATTCTGTAGATCTAATGTATCCTCTTCTTTTTTTCTTTCTTTCTGTGTGGTGTTTTTGGTTGCTGGTTGCGTTGAATACTTGTATATCTCAGCCTACATATTGTAGTTTTGTCATATGGTAGGAGTCCCCAAGTTGTTTAGCTACTATCTTAAAGTCTGCTTTTTTTTTCATCTGCTCTGCTCTATTGACTTTCTTCCTGTTAGTAGATGTTGCTTGGTATTGTTGAATTCATGTAAGTGCCCTTGTGATGATATTGTCATGTTGGGCTGTGATAACTCTAGGACAAGTAGACGAATGAAGATTATTAGCAAATCAAGGATGTTTGACATCCTTTATTAAGATTGCTTATCTACCTTTTGAGGAGAATTATAGAAATCACTGTATAGACTTTTTGCTTACCATACATGTTCTGCTTTCCTTGTCACCTATTTCTGCTCTGTTATGACTTATGATATTTATTGTTGTGCATAGCCATACAAGTAGAAAGATCTTTCTTATAATGTTGAGGCTTTCTTTGCATTCTAATTGTATGAAATCTCACGTGGATGCTGTTTCATTTTTTTGCCTTTTCAGTTTCCAGTGGGCCGTATTCATAGGCAACTCAAGACCAGAGTTTCAGCACATGGAAGAGTTGGTGCCACTGCTGCTGTTTACACGGCTTCAATTCTTGAGTACCTAACTGCAGAAGTTCTTGAGTTAGCTGGAAACGCAAGCAAAGACCTGAAAGTGAAGAGGATAACTCCAAGGCATCTGCAGTTGGCAATCAGAGGAGATGAGGAGCTTGACACGCTCATCAAAGGAACCATTGCTGGAGGAGGTGTGATCCCTCACATCCACAAGTCTCTCATCAACAAAACCACCAAGGAGTGATTTGTTTCTTAGGCACTGAGGTTATGTGATTTGCTAGTTAGTAGCATATTGTCTTTGTGTTTGTCTAGTCTCAGACTGCTTTTCCTTTTCTTAGTTCCTTGATTAGTGTTGCTCTCTCCTGGACATCCGCAGGTGTACATGAGTTAATTTGAACTCTTAGGCTTCTCGTTTGAGCAAATGTTGGATTTGCTAAATCAGGAAATGTTAATTGGGTTGTTTTGAATTTGCATGTTCTTGTGATTTGCTTCTGTCAAGTAACCCATTTGGTCCCATGCTGGCTGGCCTTGATAAGAGCCTGCATATGAAGAATGCATTGTTCAAAGCTTTCATGTTAACATGAGTTGAGATATCATCAACATTGATCAAATTCACTGATTCCAAATTAGGCTCACCAGACATCACCAGGCAAAGCCATTGATCTTCACCCAAAAAAAAAATATTTCACCTTTCGCTGACTCACAAGGCGTTAAGGCTTTGTTATCATGTTAATTGCAAGCTTGAAGGTGTCTTCCATAAGTGAAAGCAGCTAAAGATTCTCTAGGTAATATGGTTTCAAATGCCTCGATGAGCAATGCCACTTTCTTCTTCCTTTCTAGAGCAAGTTTGCCGACGGTATGCTGCAGAGCATAATCAATCATCCACTCTTCTGTATTCTTTCTCTCATCCATGTCCTGATGCTTGAGCTCCACCTTTTCACTACCCATCTCTGCGATAATTGGAAGGTAATTGGGTTCTCTTGGGTTAAATACCCTCCAATCCTCACTGCATTCTTCTTGGTTGCAGAGTTTTCGTGCACATGTTAGCAGAGTCTCCTCTGTTTCCGATCCAATTTTAATCTGCTGCTCCACTTTCTCAATCTGTTTCTCTCCATCTGCCTCCTTACAATCTTCAGCTTTCTTTGAGGCCAGCATCTCATCAGGAGCATTCCCTAGAAGGCAGTGAGTGATGTCATCTTGTATAATCGGCTGTTCCGATAAAAGAAAGCTGATTGAGTTGTCCAAGAAACAGCCCTCCCCACTCTCTTGAGCCTCCCTATCCATGTTTTCATCGTCAGAGCCACATGATTCAGCTTCTGCCAAAGTTTCCAAATAGTCGTTGCAAAAATCCTCCTTTGATATATTCTAATGGCTTCACCTTCGAGTAAGCTCACCATCTCTGCACTCTCAGATCCTAAACTATCGCCTCTCTTATGTTTATCTTCAGCCTCTGTCCATTCCATGTCTACATTCTCAACCTCAAAATCGATTATTCGAATATCAACTGCTCGAGTGCTTTTATTTTCATGCTTCTCATAACATATATATCCATACAACTGTTGGATCAATTTTTGTAATAAAGCCAATGGGATTATTAAATTGAATGAATGTGAATGAAAATGAGTCTAAGTTTATTTGTTTAGTGGTTAAAGAGTAAAATGTTTTATCCCACATCAGAAACTTTGGGGAATTAGGCCTCCTTTCTCTTGCTATATATTCATGCCTCTAGTTGTAGGACCAAAATTTAGCACTATAGATAGGATAAGATTTAATCACGATTATATAAATAAACATTAAGGAACAGACGATTCATAAAACGATAAAGCAATAAAATAGATCTAAGGAGGCGAGATGAATCTCTTTTCTTAACTCTAAGAATCTCCCGTAGTGCGACGGGTTTTTATAGATCCATGAGTCCCAGGATACAACCAAAGTTTAACTGTATCATCTACACTTGATATCAGATCTGTCGACCATTATTCTACGATACTCTCGAATAGAAACTTACTCTAAGCAATAGGGAATTGAGAGAACTCTTGCTAGAACTTTTAGAATGTGTTTTTAGTGTATCAGAGGATGATTTTTAAGGTGGAAATCGGACTGTAAATATAGGAGAGAGGCTAGGGTTTTTCCCAGACAAAAAAGGAATATTCCTCAGAATATTCTAGCGGCTGCGATTTTTAAGCCGGCCTGTTGAGTATCGATCGATACACCAAGGGGTATCGATCGATACCTCTAAAAGTCCACGAGCCCAACAAGGCCCAATGTGCGATCGACGCACGTGTGGTCTTTCTTCTCTCATGTTGTTCATCCTTTAAATTAATGACACAACTATTCCAAAATATATACACGAGAAAACGTTTCTCGGTTAATGAAAACATTTCATTAGAATGAGCTTAACTCATTTCTTTTCACACTAACACAATTTTATCAAGCCCTAGAGCTTTGACAAAAAATTAGTTCCAACAGTCTCATTCATATCACAGAAAAAACATACTTTCACAAGCTTTTCTAGAAACAAAGAAAGAACAAAATTTCTAGCAATCTCTCGTTTCTTTTCAAGTAAGTGTCTCGAGAGTATATCGTATAGTATTTAGTTCGATAGATCCGTTATCGAGTGTTCGCGATAACGAATTCAATGGTTGTATCCTGGGACTCATGAATCGAATATTATAACGTCGCACTACGAGAGATTCTTTGAGTTAAGGAAATAGAGTTATCTCGCCTCCATTGTTTCTTTTTAATTTCGTCGTTTTTAATCTCGTCTTTCCTTAACGTTTATTTATATATTCGTGATTAAATCGCTATTTTGTTATTGTGTGAATTTTTGGTCCTACAACAACCATTATCACCACTCATCTTCACACTTGTTTGCGCCTTCAAGAAGCGTCTCCTTGCAGATATAAAGCTTTTAAGGGGTGGAAATTGGAGGGTATTGAGTGAACAATACTTGTAAGGACAGACTTTCATTAGACCAGAAGAAGGAGTAAGCATCAATAACACTGGCAACTTTGAGCCCTTAAGAAACGAAGAACACGTTGCTCTATGCGCATTCACATGCCGAACACGACCAATCCTACAACTTCTCTTGAGACTCAGACTCTGACTATTTTTCAAAGCCCCACCACTCGACCTAATACTACTCTGTTTCATATCTCCAGAGCAAGAATCAATGTTTCTAACCGATCTGCCTCTTCTTGTCCGAACCAGCTTGAACACTTTGGCTCTGCCTCCTAACCTCTAAACTACTCGTTCCCTTCATATAGTTAAGTGACCCGCCTCGGACTTTTGCAACGATCTGTTTCTCCGGTTGAGGAAGCCTGCTAACTCTTGGTCTCTTCATCATCTCCGGTCCAAGGCTCCTGCCATGTTCTTGACTGAACCGGTCATGACCAGACGTCTTCCTCTGGACCATTGATCTTTCCAAGTCAATCCTGTGAGATGCTCTCATCTCTTCTATAATTAGAGCTTTACTTTCTAATGATACGTCTCTGTTTTTGTTTTGTTTCATTTTTTTTTGGTCTCAGTGCTTTCTATAAATGAAAGTTTTGCAGTTGCATGCTTTCGATTTTGAGTGGGTCTTCTGTTTCTATATTAATGGGTTATATCCTTGTATCATTGCCTCTAAATGGGCATTTTTGTTTCTTCTCTTCTTATAACGTCTCCTCTCTTTTTTTTTGCAACCTTTCTTATGAACTTAAACTTCCAAATTACAACAAAAAGTGGGAATTATCCATCTTCTTCGGTGAATACAATAAAACATAAAAATCATAGAAAATCAAGTAAATGGATCTTCAGAGAAGTTTGACAACGAATTTAAGCCAAAGCTCGAACGTCGATAGAATCGAATGCGAATCCAACAAGATCAGACACGTCAACAAAATATTCACGACAAAGCCGGAAAGTTGAAAGATAGTCACCTTAGCTTGTGACTTTGAAAGCCAATCCACACCTCAGAGACTCATCAAGACGAGATCTGTTGTATCTTCTGGTCCCGTGGAGACCGTTACACAAGATAACAATACAATTAAGAATCGGAAGTGTTTTCTCGGCTTTAAAACCGAAGAAAACCAACCTCTCATAGAGAGAGAAATTGATGGAAAGGATCTCTCCCAGAAGGAGGAAGGTAGAAGTGATCTCTCCCAGAAGGAGGAAGGTAGAAGTGATATCTCCTCAAAAAAGGAAGACAGTGGAAGTGATCTCTCCCTAAAGAAGGAAGTTAAGAAATATAAACCCTCATTGTCTAGATTTGTCAGTTTGGTTCTAATGAATGAGCGAGCTTCGAATAAGCTTCTAAGTGGACCGGATATAGAGACACATCCCATTAAATTATTCCCATGCTCCAAGGCCATATTAAAACAGCGTTTGTGATGGATGAGCACTGGTAAGAGAACTGCATATCTACATGTTTGGAAGAGCTCCGTTGAAAATTGCGGTTGAACATGAGGTGGTGGGCCGCGGCGGAGGCAGGGCCGGCTCAGATCCATGGCAACATGGGCATTTGTCATGCGTCCAAATTTTTAAAAAAAAATTTCTTCAAGAAAAAGGCCCAAAAAACTATTAAAAAAATATATTTGAAAAAGGGCCCAATTTTATTTTTTTTTTGCTTAAGACTCATATATAAGTAGAGACTGGCCTGGGCGGTGGAAGATGTGCTCCTGACCTTCAGCCGGCCAAATACTCAATTTGGGTAAGAAATATTAGGGGGGGGTGTATTGAACTGTGTATTTTAAGAGATTTTGAGATTTTATTAAAATCCCTTGTTATTCAACTAAGGATTTTAAAATATCTTCCCAAATCCAGTGTTATTGAACATGAGATTTATGTAAAATCACTCAAAATCATCTACAATCCTCTGTTATTCAAACACGAATTTGTTAAAATCATATCAAATCCACTGTTATTGAAAATGTTTTAAGTATTGGGATTTTAATGACTGCAAGATATTTTAGATTATTTTAGGAGACTTTCTTAGTTAAAAATACAAAGATCCAAATCTCATGGTTTTAGGTGGGATTGTAGGGGGTTTTAATACAAAATCATAATAACTTCTTTAAAATCAGCCAAAACCATCAAAATCATCTGAAATCTTATTAAAACTCAAATCACTCTAAATACTCAGTTCAATACACCCCCTATAATAACAAACATCTAGGGGGTGTATTCAATCTAATATTTAGGAGGATTTGAAAATATTTGAGTTTTAGTGAGTTTTTAAATTATCTGAGTGAATTAGGTAAGTTGTTATGATTTGTTTTTAAAATTCTATAATATCTCACCTAAAACCATGATATTTAGATTTTTATTTTTATTTTAACTAAGAAACTCCACCAAAACATATTCAAAACACTAAAAGTCTCATAAAATCTACTACTTAAAATATTTTCAATAACATTAGATTTGAAAGTTCATTTATAAATCACTAGTTCAATAACATGATATTTTAAAAGATTTTTTAAAAGTCATATTTAAATAACATATAATTTATGATTTTAATACAAATCACTCCAAATGTTAGATTTAATACACCTCGTAGTCTAGCGTATAAAGAGGCGTCAAAATCGTCAGCCAAGGAAGGGGTCATTGCTGGGCCCTCCCCCAGACGCTCCTCTTCTCCTTTAGTAATCAAATTCCATTTTTTTTTTCGCATTTCATACTCTAAAAAAATTTAAACTTTAAAGGATTTGAAATTAAATTTATTTTGTCACATTTCAAATAGAGACTAAGCATGCTGAGCTGGTGGTGTTAGCCTTCGGCATCAGTACTCGTTATCCGCCCGACCCGCTCGACCTGTCCCGTACTCGGCCCGTAAAACTGGGTACCCGACTCGTCCAAACCAAGTATCAAGGTGAGTTAACCACCTACTTGCAAGTAATGGGACAAGTCCAAGCCGAAATTTTTTTTTGACTACTTGTCCCGTTATCCGGCTTGTTCCCGTTACCCGGCTTGTTCCCCGTTACCCGGTTTACTACTTGTACCCAAGACAAGACAAGTAATGGAAAAAGCAAGGCAAGTAATGGAAAACAAGACAAGTAATGGAAAAAACAAGGCAAGTAATGGAAAACAAGACAAGTAATGGAAAAAGCAAGGCAAGTAATGTAATTACTTGTTGAGCGGGTACCCGTACTTGCAAGTACTGGTACGGGACAAGGTACCAGCAAGTATCAAAAATCTGGGCGGATACCTTGAATAAGCGGGTACCCGTTTTTACGGGTCCAAATACGAGCCAATATTTTCACTACCCGTACGGGGCGGGTCAAGTTGCAAGTCGGCCAAAATAAGCGGATACCCGCCCCGTGGCCAGGCCTAAGTGGTGTAGGAGTGTCTCCATGCCTCCGGACATTTCTCTCTCTCTATAAGCTGTGAATGATTACTTGAAATGCATATCGAATAAGAAAAAGTGGTATCCGTGGTTGGTCTGTGGCCAATATGATAGAAAGTTATACTTGCCATTCTCCTGTGAACCTTGTCGTGAGTATCCCTCTTGTCAAAACCGTCCATACTTCCATAGAAAATGGACAAGAGAAAAATAAATGGTCTCTTGATTCAAGAGGATGTTGGCATAGGACACTTTGACTCGTTGCTACCTACGATATTGTGAACATATATTCATAACTCGTCGATAATCTTTAGATAAGTTTACTACTCCCTCCGTTTCAAAAAGAATGTCATTCTACCATTTTTTTTTTGTTACATAAAGAGTGTCACTTTGTATTTTCAATGCAAATTTTTTATTAAAAGTCCAGTTTTAACCCTAGTGTTTTAATGTATTAATTAGAAAGATAATTTTTTTTAGTGTATTAATAAAGGGTAAAATAGAATTTTTATTAGTTTTCTTAATTTGTGTGAAAATTGTCTGAATGACATTCTTTTTGAAACAGAGGGAGTAGTTATTAACGACGTAATTTTTTTTTGTTAATCAATGCCGGTTATTACCATTTCGTCATTCACTCATCAGTAATTTTTCCATAAATTTGTGACACTTTAAGGCGTCGTCGGAGCCTTGGTCATAGAATTTGTTTCATAGCTTTGATGCTCTTGCAAGAGTTATAGGTCTTGTTATATCTATGATTGCAACTATGATTCTAGACTATGAGTTTATGTCATGCAACATAAGGGTGTATAAAAAGACTAGTACATTTTCTAGGCTCGGGCCAACCTTTAATATTTTCATTCATCTCAACTGCCATTCAATCCTGTAACTTTTTGGATTATCCCATGCTATATTTCCAGTCGAGCTATCGACCTCTTGTGAATTTATTATCTATACCAAATCAAAGTCAATGAGTAGGTAGAAAACTGAACCTACTTATATCCCAATGTCTCGTTTAGTTTCTGCGACATCTTTCTATCTAGTTCCATTGGATTTTTCATTGAAATTAAGACACCCACGACGATTCTTATTGAATTGAAAGAGAAAATCATTGTAGTTTTATCGTGTATACAGTAAGGCCGGCGTCAAATGCATTTTTTGGAGTCAAATTGAAACGACGTAAGCATTCGTTGGTTATAATTTTTAACTCCTCTGTGGTAATTGTTGGAACAAAATTTATAAGAGCTTGAGGGCTTTATAAATATGTGTATGTGTGAATTGAAATGAGACATTTGGGCTATGTAAAAAAGCATTGTGAATGTAAAAAGGAAAAACCTTAAAAAAAGGAAAAGCCTTAAAAAAAGGAAAAGCCTACAAAAAAGGAAAAGCCTTAAGAAAAGGAAAAACCTTAAAAAAAGGAAAAGCCTACAAAAAAAGGAAAAGCCTTAAGAAAAGGAAAAACCTAAAAAAAGGAAAAACCTAAAAAAAGGAAAAGTGAGGGACATGTGAAAAGTCCCACATCGCTAGTTGGAAATAATTTCCTCTATGATCTTCTCCTATATATAGGATCGCCTCTCTTGAGAGAAATGTATCCAATCACACACAGAAAACACACTACAAAAGAAAAAATTCCTTCAATTCTCCAAAGCTTAGAGTAAGTCTTTATTCGAGAGTATCGTAGTATAATGTTCGATAGATCTGATATCAAGTGTAGATGATACAGATTACTTTGGTTGTATCCTGGGACTCATGGATCTATTAAAACCCGTCGCACTACGGGAGATTCTTAGAGTTAAGGAAAGAGATTCATCTCGCCTCCTTAGATTTATTTTATTGCTTTATCGTTTTATGAATCGTCTGTTCCTTACTGTTTCTGTTTATTTATATAAATCGTGATTAAATCTCTCCTGTCTATTGTGCGATAATTTTGGTCCTACAATCTTAACTCTAAGAAGATCCAATTTTTGTTATTACTTCATTTGGATCTTTAATCACGAGTAAATAAACGTTTTCAAACGGTTTTCTAAAACGATTCTTCTACTGCTGATGATACTCAAACGTTGTCAAAAAGCTTTTAGCAAATTGAAACGTGTAGTAGAGGCAATCTTCATCTCTCTCTATTTTTAAGAAGATGTTCTTCTCCTAGTGATACTCAAACATTAATCAAACAGCTGTTTAGCAACTTGAAACGTGTAGTAGAAGCAGATCTGCTTAAACATCTTCTAAAAAAAAACCGTCTTTAATTGCGATTAAAGAACGGAATAATCAACGAACACACATCTGTTCTTGATAGGTTCGATTCAGATCGAGGCATTGTGAGTATCGATCGACACCCTATGGTATCGGTCGATATTGGACTAAATTGTATCGGTCGACACTTAAGTGTATCGATCGATATCATGCAAACAGTGTATCGGTCGGCACCTCAGTGTATCGATCGATACTTTGCATCGACCAAGTTGGTCTATGTCGATCGATACTGTGTATAAGACACAGGTATCGATCGACACTGGTGCTATGATCGATCCTGTGAAATTCACTTGTATCGATCGACACCCAGGGTGTATCGATCGACACTGAGCGTGTATCGATCGATACCAGGTTGCTTCGAATGACACAGTATGTGCATCGAGCATCAATAGGAACCCAGGGTGTATCGATCGACACTCAATGTGTATCGATCGACACCAAGATGCTTCGATTAACACAATATGTGCATATAGCATCGATCGACACTGTGGTTTATCGATCGATCCTGTGTAAAAATTCACTTGCATCGATCGACACACATGGTGCATCGATCGACACTATATGTGTATCGATCGACACAAGCTGAGCATCGATCGACACCGAGGTGTATCGATCGATACAAGCTGATCATCGATCGACACCATATGGGTGTATCGATAGACATTGTGTGTGTATCGATCGATACCAAGGAGTATGGATCGACACCAATGCGATTCAGTTCGATATCAGTCTTAGAATTGCGATTCTTGAGTTTATATATCGGTACTAACTGAAAGTTGTGTTCTCATTGTCTTAGAGAAATGACAAACAACAACTCTGGAACTATGGAGAAAACCAGTGACAAAGTGGATCAAACGACTGCGAGTCTGATCGAAACAGTGAAAGGTCAAGCAAACTTGATAGAAGCTGACATGTGTGCTGTGGTCACTGAGGCCAATGTTGCAGAGAGCTATCCAAAGACTTGGTGGTTCGATACTGGTGCAACCAGACACATCTGTATGGATCGCGAGATGTTCTCGACATACACAAAAAAACAAGAGTGGTGATAAACTCTTGATGGGAAATTCTGCCTCGTCGACAGTTGATGGTCACGGGAAGGTTGTTCTGAAACTCACCTCTGGACAGGAACTAGTTCTCACGAATGTCGTCCATGTACCAGACATACGCAAGAATCTGATCTCAGGATCGCTCATAAGTAAGCATGGATTCTCTGTGAAGCTGGAAGGTGATAAGCTAATCCTAACGAAAAATGGGATGTATGTGGGTAAGGGTTTTGTATGTGATAATCTGTGTAAGATATCTGTTGAGGAAGTAATCCGAAAAGATAATGTAACCGAGGCATCCACCTCGTAGAACCCTAAAGATTAATGATAAGAAACCATTTGCTATTTGGCATGAACAATTAGGACATGTTAATTTCAAGTCTATGAGTAGATTAATGAACATGAACATGATTCCTAAATGCAAATTAAGCAAAGACAAATGTGAAGTTTTGTGTCCAAGCCAAACTCACTAAAACGCCATCACCCAGCGTTCAAAGAACAACAGAACCTCTAGGTTTAATTCACACAGTTTGATGTGATTTGAAATATATTCAAACCAGAGGAGGCAAGAAATATTTCGTGACATTCATAGACGATTGCACGAGATATTGATACATCTTTCTACTGCGGAGTAAAGATAAAGCCTTGGACAAAATTTAAAGACGTGTAGCTCAATATTATGTGTCCAAAAAATTTGCGATTTTTGGAATAATTGATGTTCAATTAAGTATTGGAGGCTGATTTAATTTAAATAATTAAATCATTGGGTTAAGTGAGCAGGCCTCTTGTGATTCTTGATATGAGTTCAAGAATACTAATACAATTCGATATTGTATTAAGTTTATTAAATTCTAGAAATTGAATTTAATTTTACCCTTTAACTTGAGAGTTGGGTATTGGTTAGTATATTAATTTGGTTTGATTCTCTTGAACAAAATCAAATTTCAATATGACTAACAACACCGATATGATCATTGTTAAGATTCGGTGGTGTAAAAGATAATGAAATGGCTTAAGCCAATGTAGTCGAGATAGACATGTGTAATGTCATCATCGGAGTCAATATGGTTGAGCATAACCCACATGAGTGGTGGTATTATACCAATATATGCGTTGAGATAGGAATGTTTCCCTCCTACCATAAATAATGACAAGAATTTTGGTGCTGAAGTTGACTTCTCAAAGAAGCTCACTCTCACTAATGTAAAACATGTGCTAGAGATGCATAAAAATCTTATTTAGGGCACAATGCTAATTAGGCACGAATTCATAGTCAATTGTCAAAGCTGATTAGCATGTATTGACAAAGAATGTTGTCTATATTAAGGACGGACTGGTCCAAATTAACGTTGAGACAGTCGGACTTAAAATTAATGTAACCAATGTTGCTGACATTAATGAGAAAGAATCATTTGCTTATGGTACAAAATCTCATAGTATTTGATCTGAATGTCTCAGTCACAGTATATTCGAATCTATGCGATCCCGAAATACAAAATAAGCAAAGATGAGTGTGAGGTTTGCGTTCTAACCAAACTCACTAAAACACCACAATCGAGCGAACCTCTTGGTTTGACTCATACAAAAGGTGGTGAGAAATATTTCGTGACTTTCGTTGAGGATTGTACGAAATATAGTTTTGTCTATTTGCTAAGAAGCAAATACGAGACCTTGTAAAACTCAAGGAGTTTAAACCCGAGGTTGAAAGAACTATCAATATAGTTTGAAGTGATAGAGGACATGAACATGGTAGTATCCTTCAAACGATTGATCCTTACTCACCTGAATCCAATGGAGTTGCTGAAAGAAAGAACAGAACTCTCAAGGAAATGATGAATGCAATGTTGCAGGAATCTGGGTAAGTCCAGAAATGTGGGGGGAAGTATTGCTTACCACAAGTTATATCCTGAACTAAAACCACACAAAGTCACTGAAAATGTTTCATGTGAACTTTGGAAAAGTAATGTATTTTTATACAAATACATGAAAGTGTGGGGGTGCCTAGCAACCACCTAAGAAGGTGACAATCGGACCAAAAACGGTGGATTGTATCTTCATTGCTTATGCACACAATGTAGTGTTGATTGCTTTATGGTGTATAAAGTAGATATACCAGACATCCAAGTAATCACGGTAACCAAGGAATGTGTCTTCTTTTGAACATGAGTTTCCGTGTAAAGGATAAGCTCTAGTACCTCACGAATTGAGGCGAGCAATTGATCTCTTGGGCTCTTACGCTTTTAGATGTATCGATCAATATATACACCTCGGTATCGATCGATGCTTGACGGGCATTGAACCTTTGATCGTACAATGCCGGTAATTCTGTAAAGAAGCAGAAGAGGCTAAAGTTGAAATTAGTCGTATGCTGATTGGAATCACAGCAATATGAGATCTTGTAATCCATCAAATGGATGTAAAATCTGTCTTTCTAAACGATTATTTAGAAGAGGAGATTTACATGAAACAATCCGAGGATTATGTCACTCCTGAACAAGGAAAGAAAATAAGTAGACTTGCAAAGTCCTTATACGAGCTTAAGTTAGCTCCTAAGCAATAGCTTGGAAAGTTTGACAACAATGTGATGTCAAATAGCTTCAAAATCACTTAAGGTGATATACATCAAAAATACTCCACATGGATACGTTTTGTTATGTTTATAAGATGACACGTTCATCATGGAAGCAAGAAGGACATAATCCAACACACTAAGAAAGTGTTTAGTGGGAAGTTTGATAGACATAATATTAGTGGATAATCTTGTCTCAAGATCCTAGAATGTTTTGAGAACTACTCAAACAAGTTTGCAATAACTCTAATTGTGATAAAGTTGTATCACAAGTGATGTATGCAAGAATTATCGGAAGTCTAACGTACTTGATGAATCGTACTAGATCCAATTTGGCGCATTCAGTAAATAATTCGCTACATGAGTAATCCAGGTCATACTCTGTGGAAAACCACAAATAGAATGTTGAATTATCCATCGTTATAATGCGTCTCGTTTTACATCAAAGTCTGGGGGTTCAAGACATTATGTTCACCTCTTGGCCTAGTAAACCTGATAGATATTATAAGTGGATAATAGTTTTTCTTGGTGGTGCAGCAGTATCCTGGAAATCTTCCAAACAAACACTCTTGGCCTAATTAACCAAGGAGTCAAAGTTTATAGCTTTAGATAAAGCTGCAAAGGAAGCAGAATGGCTTCGAAACTTTGTGGAAGATATCCCGATGTGGGAAAAACCAGTGCCAACTTTATGTGTACACTGTGAGAGTTAGTGAGCTATCTCGCAGGCACTGAGTAAGTTATAAAATGGCAAATCTCGAGAATGATATAAGACCATTTAGACAACTGATCTCACAACGGCTGATAACTTAGCGGATCTGTTTCCCAAAAAGTTAGCCCCGAGATCAAGTTTGTTAAATCATCAAAAGGAACGGGTTTAAAGCCTATAGAAAAAGATGACGTTTGACAGATACCCAACCTATGTGACTGGAGATCCCAAGATCTAGGTTCAAAGGGAAACAAAATTAAACTGATTCGAGTTGAACACTGTGAGACTATGTCTCTGCCCAGTTCCTAGGATGATAAAACAGTGCTACCTGTGGATAGTGAGGATAAGCGTTGGCTTTTAATGATTGCATAGCTGTGTAGATAGTGGAGTGTGACAGGACACTTCTGAAAACAAGCTAATAAAATATCACCTTGTGAAGTGTGAAATGGGGCCGTTTCTAGGAGAATGAAGGATAAGGCTATATTCTCCAAATTCACTCACGAATACCAGGAATGTTCAAGGCCAAAATGAACCCAATAGAGAACAAAGTTCTACGAGAAAATGTCGTTGTGCGATATCTGTTGTATCAGTTTACATCAAAATCCGGGTGGTTCAAGACATCATGTTCACCTCCTAGCCGAGTAAACGCAACAGATATTAAAATTGTTTGGTTCAAAGCTGAAAAACGCTACCATTCAGTGACAGTTACATTTTCGTATACTCTCGAAAGTCTGTCTACGTCTAGATGAGTATAGTCAAGTATGTCTAGTAAAGTCTAGTCTGTTCAATTTTCATATGTTTAGAGTCATTTCTATTCATGTGGGGGATTGTTGGAACAAAATTTATAAGAGCTTGAGGGCTTTATAAATATGTGTATGTGTGAATTGAAATGAGACATTTGGGCTATGTAAAAAAGCCTTGTGAATGTAAAAAGGAAAAACCTTAAAAAAAGGAAAAGCCTTAAAAAAAGGAAAAGCCTTAAAAAAAGGAAAAGCCTTAAGAAAAGGAAAAACCTTAAAAAAAGGAAAAACCTTAAAAAAAGGAAAAATCTTAAAAAAAGGAAAAGCCTACAAAAAAAGGAAAAGCCTTAAGAAAAGGAAAAACCTAAAAAAAGGAAAAGTGAGGGACATGTGAAAAGTCCCACATCGCTAGTTGGAAAAAATTTCCTCTATGATCTTCTCCTATATATAGGATCGCCTCTCTTGAGAGAAAGGTATCCAATCACACACAGAAAACACACTACAAAAGAAAAAGTTCCTTCAATTCTCCATAGCTTAGAGTAAGTCTTTATTCGAGAGTATCGTAGTATAATGTTCGATAGATCTGATATCAAGTGTAGATGATACAGATTACTTTGGTTGTATCCTGTGACTCATGGATCTATTAAAACCCGTCGCACTACGGGAGATTCTTAGAGTTAAGGAAAGAGATTCATCTCGCCTCCTTAGATTTATTTTATTGCTTTATCGTTTTATGAATCGTCTGTTCCTTACTGTTTATTTATATAAATCGTGATTAAATCTCTCCTGTCTATTGTGCGATAATTTTGGTCCTATAGTAATTAGTCAGCGGTTTTGGAATTTGGGTTGAAGATGTAGTGCTAGTTTTTTTTGGCGCTACACTTCGTCGCATAATCATGTTTCCAAACAAGATTACAATTGAATTACAATTTTAAATAATCCATAATCCATGCAAATTATGTATTCAATCCATATACAAAACTCATGTTAGAGGATTACCAAGTCAAGAATACGCCATACATAATCGCAATTTCCAAAGGAATACATATAGATTGCTTGCACGCAATGATTACAAAAATAAAATTAAAAAAGAAGATAAAACCATATGAAGGTATTGTACCCATGTTACGAAGCCAGGTCCCCAAGAAAATTATAATTGTTTGGATACAAGTATATTAAGAAAAAAGCAAGATAAAATCAAATAAAACTCGGTAGCTTATTAAAGAATCGCCATTTATTGTTTTCAATAGTATGAAGGTGGGGGTGAAGTTTTGTATTCAGTTTCTGGAGAAGATGAATACGATGGTGGAGGTGGAGATTTGTAGACATATGGTGGTGGTGGAGATTTGTACTCAGCCTTTGGAGGAGGAGAATAATAAGGTGGCGGTGGTGGTGAACTGTAGACATATGGTGGTGGAGGAGACTTGTAGTCTACCTTAGGAGATGGTGAGTAGTATTGTGGTGGTGGTGGAGAACTGTAGACATATGGTGGTGGATGCGACTTATAGTATACCTTAGGGGATGGTGAATAGTATGGTGGTGGTGGTGGAGAACTGTAGACATACGGTGGTGGATGAGACTTGTAGTACACATGTGGGTGTGGTGGATGAGACTTGTAGTATACAAGTGGGTGTGGTGGAGATTTGTATACAACTTTAGGAGATGGTGAGTAGTATGGCGGTGGTGGAGAACTGTAAATATATGGTGGTGGAGGAGACTTGTAGTGTACCTTAGGGGAAGGTGAGTGGTATGGTGGGGGTGGAGAATTGTAGATATATGGTGGTGGAGGAGACTTGTAGTATACCTTAGGGGAAGGTGAGTAGTATGGTGGTGGTGGAGAACTGTAAACATATGGTGGTGGAGGAGACTTGTAGTACACCTTAGGGGAAGGGGAGTAGTATAGTGGTGGTGGAGAACTGTAGACATACGGTGGTGGAGGAGACTTGTAGTATACCTTAGGGGATGGTGAGTAGTATGGTGGCGGTGGAGAACTGTAGACATACGGTGGTGGAGGGGACTTGTAGTATACCTTAGGGGATGGTGAGTAGTATGGTGGCGGTGGAGAACTGTAGACATACAGTGGTGGAGGGGACTTGTAGTATACCTTAGGGGTTGGTGAGTAGTATGGTGGTGGTGGAGAACTATAGACATATGGTGGTGGAGGAGACTTGTAGTGTACCTTAGGGGAAGGTGAGTGATATGGTGGTGGTGGAGAACTGTAGACATATGGTGGTGGAGGAGACTTGTAATATACCTTAGGGGAAGGTGAGTAGTATGGTGGTGGTGGAGAACTGTAAACATATGGTGGTGGAGGAGACTTGTAGTATACCTTAGGGGAAGGGGAATAGTATGGTGGTGGTGGAGAACTATAGACATACGGTGATGGAGGAGACTTGTAGTATACCTTAGGGAATGGTGAGTAGTATGGTGGTGGTGGAGAACTGTAGACATACGGTGGTGGAGGAGACTTGTAGTATACCTTAGGGGATGGTGAATAGTATGGAGGTGGTGGAGAACTGTAAACATACGGGGGTGGTGGAGACTTGTAGTATACCTTAGGGGAAGGTGAGTGATATGGTGGTGGTGGAGAACTGTATACATATGGTGGTGGAGGAGACTTGTAATATACTTTAGGGGAAGGTGAGTAGTATGATGGTGGTGGAGAACTGTAAATGTATGGTGGTGGAGGAGATTTGTAGTATACCTTAGGGGAAGAGGAGTAGTATGGTGGTGGTGGAGGAGACTTGTAGAATACCTTAGGGGATGGTGAGTAGTATGGTGGTGGTGGAGAACTGTATATATACGGTCGTGGAGGAGACTTGTATACAACCTTCGGGGATGGAGAGTAGTACGATGGTGGAGGAGAACTGTAAACATAAGGTGGTGGAGAAGACTTGTACTCAACCTTTGGAGATGGTGAATAGTATGGTGGTGGCGGTGGAGAACTGTAAACATACGGTGGTGGAGGAGAGTTGTAGTCAACATTAGGGGATGGGGAATAATATGATGGTGGTGGTGGAGAATTGTAGACGTAAAGCGGTGGAGGAGATTTGTATTCTACCTTTGGAGATGGTGAATAAGACGGTGGTGGCAAGCTATACGTTAATGGTTCATATGCAGCAACCATTGTTGCCATGATGATAACGCCTAGAGTGTAAATGAGATGGGCTGAAGGACCCATCCTAGAAGAAGATCTCATTGTGAATTTGCTTTTCTCTACCAACGCTTAACTACGTTGGTTAATCTTTCTTGTTTTGGTTTGTGTTGTAAGGAATGGGATCTTGGGTTTATATAGCAAACTTTTTTCTCTAAATTCAGCCTTACTATTCTTTTTTCCTTGTTGTTTTGGACTCCATCCAACTAGATCGTGGAGGCATGTCTACACGATGCTAGTGTGAGACGTGCAATAACGTTTAGCGAACGTCAACGAGCCACTTCGGAGATTTTAAGCACAGGTTCATGTAGAATTTTGTATATCATGGATGCATCATTTTGTTAATTGAGCATGTTTATTTATTTTAAACTTCTTTAGGGCACTTTACATTATTTTTGGATATTCGACGCATTTAAATTTTAATTATATTGATTGTTGTTTCTTATAAAAAATTATTCAGTGTTTTACAAATTTTTTATTTCTTCAACTAATATAAATATTTGTTTTGTTATTTTTTTGTATATATTGTTCGTCTTTACTCTTATGAGTATATATTAGATTAGATTCAGCGTGATACGTGGTAAAAAATAAAATAATTTAAAATTTAAAATTGATAATCCACATAAATATGACCGTTATAATTAGATTCTAAATTAAGATTACCATTTAGTTATCAAATATTTATGTTTTGTAAATCTGATAAACATTCTTTCTAAATGAATGAGAGGGTTCCAAAAAAAAATTCAGAAATTTAATTGTTCTAACATGTTAGGAAATTTATGTTTTAATATAATAATTCATGTTTAAGATTCATACTTTTGAATTTTTATCAAACACATGATAACAAACTATTATTCTTCTAATTTTTTATATATTATAAATCTTATAAAGATTTTATAGTTTACATTTTTTATAGTTTTGTTGTTTCAATTTTTTGTTGCTTTACTTTTTTCGATTTTATTAGTTTTCATTTTGAAAAAAACACAATTAATTTTTAATTTATGTTATTTTTGTCTTTTTTTAAAAATAACTAACAATAGAAAAAAATATATTATTACATTGACACTTCACAATCTAAATTAACAATAACACATGTCACGATCTCGTAAACTATAAATGTTTTACGTGTCACATTCACTTTGAACACATCAAGTTTTATATAATATAAGAAGATATGAACTCTCAGGAAAAATGGACTCAAAAACATAACTAATTTCGGGCACAATATACTGAACATCTTTTATAATTATAATTTAAATAATTAGATATTTAAAAAATAATATAAACGCTTTATTATTGTACATTAATACTTTGGAAAATAAACACACTACCACCTACAGTTAAAAAAAAGAAGAAGCTAAAGTTGTTGAAAACAACATAGAATAATTTTAGGTTTAATAAAATTTTGGTAAGTTTTGTGTTAAACCTGGGAAAATGGTCAAAACCAACATGTACTAAAATTGGTGTGCCAAAAAAAACTCGAACTAAAATAGGGTGTCATTTTCTACCTAAACGACAACAAAATTCAAATTTCCTACCCCAACTATCAAATATGACCTAAATCCTACATTGACTATTAATCCGTTAGTCAACTATCACGGAATGCTGACAATGTAGACACTGTGGCAATTTAACGAAACCCCGTCGTTTTAATTTGTTTGAGTTAAAAAAAAAAAAAAAAAAAATCAAAACGTCGTCATTTTAATTTTGGGGGAAAACTAAATTCTCAACCGATCGACGACATGGACGGGATCGATTGCAATCCTTATTTCTCTTTCTCAGGCCCGATTTCAAATTCTGGATCAGGTTCTTACACAAATTCAGAACCCGATCCGTACAGCTATCCCATCGATTTCTTCGATCGAGAGTCTTCTGAGTACTTGGAATCGGAGGGGCTGACCGCCGATGATTTCAATATCTGGGGCCTTTATGACCCGAATGAAGACGAGGAGCTAGAGGAGGAGATAGTTTTGGGGACTGGATTTTGTATCGGGATCCGGATCAGAGGAGCATCCCGGGCCTAGAGGATGGTGCGCGTTCGTGGCTGGATAAAGGGACGGTAAGGAAGGCTTGTTGGTTTATGGAGGGAACTCGCCGAGCAATGATAGGCTTTATGATATCTTCTTTTTCACTCCCAACTCTACTCATGCGATTGTTAACTAAGTGTGGTTTGGATTTCTTGCCAAATCATTGTTTGATTCTGTGAGCTTTAAGCCACGAATCTGGTGATGAGACTACATTAAGTTTTTTTATTTTTATTTTCCCTATCGGATTGGGTGAAGTTTATGTTTATCTACGCTTTTGTAAATCAATATTCTGTGTGTAACTGGATTGCATATAATATAATGTATTACTTCCCTTAAATCTTGTTTTTTTAAAACAAATGTCAACTACATTTATCAAAGTAAACGACGAGAAGAAGAAGAAGAAGAATGGCAGGTCTTGTTAACTGTTCTTGGGCCAATGTTTGATAACGAGATTAAAACGCTGCCGTTTTGATCTTCTTTTTTTTTTTACTCAAACAGATTAAAACGACGTCGTTTCGTTAAATTGCCACAGTGTCTGCCTTGTCAACATTCCGTGATGGTTGACTAACGGATTAATAGTCAATATAGGATTTAGCTCAGATTCGATAGTTGGGGTAGGAAATTTGAATTTTGTTGTCGTTTAGGTAGGAAATGGTACCCTATTTTAGTTCGGGTTTTTTTTGGCACACCGATTTTAGTACATGTTGGTTTTGACCATTTTCCTGTTAAACCGCTATCAACCAGTCATAAATGTTTCGCAGACGTATCAGTTTCCAACTATTATACCAAGCGTAAGAATTGCTCAATAACGTTTAAAATCGCAATTGTCCGCTTCCACAAACTGCCAGTTAAGCCTTAAGTGTTCAAAAAGGATGCGTTACTTGATTTACTTGAAAAAAGAAAAAAAAAAGAAAAGGATGAACAACAAAGTTATTCAATAAAAGCGTTCACGTATGCCTTACTTGATTTACAATACACAACTAAACAATCTAATTTATGAATCACGCATAGCCAAAGAAAAACTTTAATATCCCAATTTCTGGTATATGCGGAGATATTTATAATAATTGATTTGGTTATCTATGTCAGTAAAGTGCACTTATCTTTTCGGTCAATTATCTAGAGAGAACTCTATACTTAAGCGTGCTTGAGTTGGAGCAATTTAAAGATGAGTTACCTGTCGGGAAGTGATTCGCGGTACCGTGTGAGTGAGGACAAAACACGAGAAAATATCATATGGTGATTTGTAGGGTCAGTAAACAAGACTTGCTAGCCTCCCGGACTAACGCACCGGCCGTCGGACAAGGTTGGGGCCCAAGGGCCGAGAGAGGGCGTGGAGTGATATATCATGGTTTTTACCCCGTTTAAGCTATGATATAAGTCCGTTTTATAGAGTCTTTCTACTATTTCGTAGTGTTTTAAAGTCTTTTACAGGTTTTAGCACGTTTGGAGCATAATTGGAGATATTGGAGCTTTCTGAAGCATTTTGGAGCAAAGCAGACGTTCGTGTAGCTGAGTACCCGATTTGAAGTCTCAGTGTCGATCGATACCCCATTGGTATCGGTCGATACCCACTGCAGCAGACACGAGTCGCGACTTAAATGAAGAATTGAAGAATTGCAATTTGGTCCAGAAGCCTTTAATAATTACAATATGCCCCAGAACGTGTTTTAGCATTATAATTAGGTTTTTCAGCCACTTGGATGGCTATGCTTTCATTACTCTTTATTCTACTTTGGTTTTTGGAGAGACAACTCTGAACTCCTGTTTTCTATTGTTTTCTTTGATGATCTATTCAATCATGTTGCTTTCATTCTCCATGTCTGATTAGATCCACTTTAGGTTCAGGGTTCTCATAAGGGTTTTCTCTGAATGCTAGGTTGATTAGTTGATTAGGATTCACCATCTGAATTAGTTCTTCACCATAGGTTGTGTTCAAAGCTAATTATAGGTTGACGAATCTAGAATTTAGATCTTATGATAATTGATTAGGCACGAGAGTACGATTAATTACCTGATAGAACTTAGGGTGATCAAAATAACTATTCGTAAATAGATTTGGTTTAGTTGTTTTGTGAACAAATCAAACCTGATTTAAAAGCTGATTTAGACTTTAGGATTCGCAAAGAGATTTGGAATTCCTATGATTTAGATTTAGATAGTTTTCGCAACGAGAGCTGGTTAATTATATCTTAGTGATTTGAGTTCAAGAACCGCGCTAAATCTGAACCCTGATTAGTTAGTTTATCTGCATTCATTGATTTCATGAGAGATACCCTAGGTCTATATTCTCTCCATCGAATTTACAAGTCTTTTACTGTTTATTGCTTTTGTTTCATCTGATTTGCTTAGCTTGATTCGATACTATACAATCTATTGTGCGATTTCTCTGAGTTCTTGTGTTCGACCCCTGATATACTGCATCAACTGCTTTAGTACTTTTTAGGGTATTAATTTGAGCATATCATGGAGCCCACAGGTAGGGGCGGTTGGGACGTTATAAGTGGTATCAGATCCGAACCCAAAAACGTGTGTAGAGTCATGTGGGCTCACACTGTTAAGGGTAACGGTCTTGGTGCGCAACGAGGACGTTGCGCTCTGCGAGTGGGGTGATTGTAACATCCCGATTTCTGGTATATGCGGAGATGCTTATAATAATTTCTGGTACCGTGTGAGTAAGGACAAAACACAGAAAAAAATCATGTGGTAATTTGTAGGGTCAGTAAACAAGACGTACTAGCCTACCGGACTAGCGCACCTGCCGTCGGACAAGAGTGGGCCCAAGGGCCGAGAGAAAACGTAAGGCCCACAGATAAGGGTGGTCGGACGTTATAAAAGCTACTATACATAGATAATAATGTGGATTCCACATATGCATATATACAAAAGATAACCAAACAAATATATATATAATAACAATTAAGTTTCTGAAATTTGTTTGGAATCCTCTCATTCATTTAGAAAGAATGTTTATTAGATTGATGGGTAATATAGATCAATTTCGAATTTTATAAATTGTGAATTACAAAACATATTTTTAATAACTAAACAGTAATCTTAATTTAGAATCATCTAATTATACGGATCATATTTACGAGGGTTATCAATTTTAAAGTCTAAATTATTTTATTTTTAACCGCGTATCACGCAGAATCTAATCTAATATACTCATAAGAGTAAAGACGAATAACATATACAAAAAAATAACAAAACAAATAATTATATTATTTGAACAAAAAAAAAATTTGTAAAACACTAAATACTTTTTTATAAGAAACAACAATCAATATAATTCAAATTTAAGTGCGTCGAATATCCAAAAATAATGTAAAGTGCCCTAAAGAAGTTTAAAATAAATAAACATGCTCAATTAACAAAATGATGCATCCACGATATACAAAATTCTACATGAACCTGTGCTTAAAAACTGGAAAGTGGCTCGTTGACGTTCGCTAAACGTTCTTGCACGTCTCACACTAGAATCGTGTAGACATGCCTCCACGATCTAGTTGGATGGAGTCCAAAACAACAAGGAAAAAATAATAGTAAGGCTGGATTTAAAGGAAAAAAGTTTGCTATATAAACCCATGATCCCATTCCTTTCAACACAAACCAAAACAAGAAAAATTAACCAACGTAGTTAAGCGTTGGTAGAGAAAAGCAAATTCACAATGAGAACTTCTTCTAGGATGGGGCCTTCAGCCCATCTCATTTACACTCTAGGCATTATCATCATGGCCACAATGGTTGCTGCATATGAGCCATTATCGTATAGCTTGCCACCACTACCGTCTTATTCACCATCTCCTAAGGTAGATTACAAATCTCCTCCACCGCCGTACGTCTACAATTCTCCACCACCACCACCATATTACTCCCCATCCCCTAAGGTTGACTACAAGTCTCCTCCACCACCGTATATTTACAGTTCACCACCACCACCACCATACTACTCACCATCTCCAAAGGTTGAGTACAAATCTCCTCCACCACCATATGTTTACAGTTCCCCACCACCACCACCATATTATTCACCATCTCCTAAGGTAGACTACAAGTCTCCTCCACCACCATATGTCTACAGTTCTCCACCACCACCATACTACTCTCCATCCCCTAAGGTTGAATACAAGTCACCTCCACCACCATATGTATACAACTCCCCTCCACCACCATACTACTCTCCATCTCCTAAGGTAGATTACAAGTCTCCTCCACCACCGTATGTTTACAGTTCTCCACCACCACCTCCATACTACTCACCATCTCCTAAAGTTGAGTACAAGTCTCCACCACCCCCGTATGTTTACAGTTCTCCACCACCACCATACTACACACCATCTCCAAAGGTTGAGTACAAGTCTCCTCCACCACCATATGTCTACAGTTCTCCACCACCGCCGACATATTATTCACCATCTCCTAAGGTAGACTACAAGTCTCCTCCACCACCATATGTCTACAGTTCTCCACCACCACCATACTACTCTCCATCCCCTAAGGTTGAATACAAGTCCCCTCCACCACCATATGTATACAGTTCTCCTCCACCACCATACTATTCTCCATCTCCTAAGGTAGATTACAAGTCTCCTCCACCACCGTATGTTTACAGCTCCCCACCACCACCATCATACTACTCACCATCCCCTAAAGTTGAGTACAAGTCTCCACCACCCCCGTATGTTTACAGTTCTCCACCACCACCATACTACTCCCCATCACCGAAGGTAGACTACAAGTCTCCTCCACCACCGTATGTCTACAGTTCTCCACCACCACCACCATACTACTCACCATCCCCTAAGGTTGAGTACAAGTCTCCTCCACCACCGTATGTTTACATTTCTCCACCACCACCATACTACTCCCCATCACCTAAGGTAGACTACAAGTCTCCTCCACCACCGTATGTTTACAGTTCTCCACCACCACCATACTACTCCCCATCACCGAAGGTAGACTACAAGTCTCCTCCACCACCGTATGTCTACAGTTCCCCACCACCACCACCATACTACTCACCATCCCCTAAGGTTGAGTACAAGTCTCCTCCACCACCGTATGTTTACAGTTCTCCACCACCACCATACTACACACCATCTCCAAAGGTTGAGTACAAGTCTCCTCCACCACCATATGTCTACAGTTCTCCACCACCGCCGACATATTATTCACCATCTCCTAAGGTAGACTACAAGTCTCCTCCACCACCATATGTCTACAGTTCTCCACCACCACCATACTACTCTCCATCCCCTAAGGTTGAATACAAGTCCCCTCCACCACCATATGTATACAGTTCTCCTCCACCACCATACTATTCTCCATCTCCTAAGGTAGATTACAAGTCTCCTCCACCACCGTATGTTTACAGCTCCCCACCACCACCATCATACTACTCACCATCCCCTAAAGTTGAGTACAAGTCTCCACCACCCCCGTATGTTTACAGTTCTCCACCACCACCATACTACTCCCCATCACCGAAGGTAGACTACAAGTCTCCTCCACCACCGTATGTCTACAGTTCTCCACCACCACCACCATACTACTCACCATCCCCTAAGGTTGAGTACAAGTCTCCTCCACCACCGTATGTTTACAGTTCTCCACCACCACCATACTACTCCCCATCACCGAAGGTAGACTACAAGTCTCCTCCACCACCATATGTCTACAGTTCCCCACCACCACTATACTACTCTCCATCTCCAAAGGTTGAATACAAGTCTCCTCCACCACCTTATGTCTACAGTTCTCCTCCACCACCGTACTACTCTCCATCCCCGAAGGTATACTACAAGTCTCCTCCACCACCGTATGTTTACAGTTCTCCACCACCACCATACTACTCACCATCCCCTAAGGTATACTACAAGTCTCCTCCACCACCGTATGTATACAGTTCTCCACCACCACCATACTACTCTCCTTCCCCTAAGGTATACTATAAGTCTCCTCCACCACCATATGTTTACAGTTCTCCACCACCACCATACTACTCACCTTCCCCTAAGGTATACTACAAGTCTCCTCCACCACCATATGTCTACAGTTCTCCACCACCGCCATACTACTCACCATCCCCTAAAGTTATATACAAATCTCCACCACACCGACATGTATGCGTTTGTCCACCACCTCCTCCATGTTATTCTCCTTCTCCAAAGACCGTGTACAAATCTTCTCCACCACCGTATATTTACAGTTCCCCGCCACCACCATATTACTCACCTTCCCCTAAGGTATACTACAAGTCTCCTCCACCACCGTATGTTTACAGTTCTCCACCACCACCATACTACTCCCCTTCTCCTAAAGTGTACTACAAATCTCCTCCACCACCATATGTGTACAGTTCTCCACCACCACCACACTACTCACCATCTCCTAAGGTAGACTACAAGTCTCCTCCACCACCATATGTCTACAGTTCACCACCACCACCACCTTATTATTCTCCTTCTCCAAAGGTTGAATACAAATCTTCTCCACCACCATATGTCTACAAATCTCCACCTCCACCATCGTATTAACCCTCTAAAGAATCTGAATACAAAACTTCACCCTCACGCTTTCATTAATCTCACTTTCAAATTAATGAAAGCAGTAAATGGCGATTCTTAAATAAGCTACCGAGTTTTATTTGAATTTATCTTTCTATTTTTTTTTGTTTTTCTTTTGAAACAACTCGTACCAATCAATTTTCAATTTTCTTGAATGTCGATTAATAATTTGGTTTCAATACCTTCATATGGGTTCATGTTTTTTCTTTTATTTGTGTAATGATTGCTTGAAATCTATTTGTAGTCCTTTGCAAAATGCGATTCCGTATTGCGTATTCTTGACTTGGTAGCTTTGGATACCAATGTAATTTCTAACGTGAGTTTTGTATATGGATTGCATACCTAAATTGCATGGATTATTTAAAAGTTTAATTCTATTGTAGTCTTGTTCGGAAACATGCATGATCATGTAACGATTTCTAGCGCCAGAAAATTAACAATAAATCTTCAACCCAAACTCCAAAAGCAGTGCCTAAACACCAACCACGCGTGCGTCGTTTCAATTTGACTCCGACAAATATATTGACACATACACGATAAAACTACATTGGTTTTCTCTTTACTTACTTTTAACGCGAAGATTAACATACTTTTAATCCAAACCAAAGGCGGATCTACGGTGTGGCACGTGCCCCATACTGATTTTTGAAAAAGTTCTAATTGGTAACAACATTAGTTGATTCGTTGATTCAGTTGGCTTTTGATGCCAACATTAGATCTTCTGATGAAGAGATCGATGCCCCGTTTTTGATGTATTTATCATGTTTTTTTATTTTTCTTGTAGCCACATATCCCACTCTCCACTTTTGTGTCGTCTCTATATTTTTTTTATTGGTTGCATCTTATGCTTCTTTCTTTTCTTTCATTCTTTGTCAAATTTTCTTTTCTTTTATATTTTTATTAAAACATGCTGTTTTCCTTAATTAATTTAAGTAATTAAAGTAAATCATACAATAGAAAAGTTCTAATAAATTAATAAAAAATAATATTTAGTAAATCTAGTAAATTATATGATTTGGTTTCATTTTATAAAATATTTTAGAATATATATCTATATTTATATAAAATACTATTTTATTGTAATGTATATAATTTACAACATGATTTTTTATATGTAAAAGATTCAAAAATCAATGACAATAGTTTTGTTTATTTTATTTTTCGTTTTTTCGAGATTCAAAATCTTGTATTATGAGATTTGTTTGAAAGACAAAAATATATTATGAGATTTCTATTTTTAATAATTTTGTATGGTATTAATAATTTTATTTGTGTTCCATACCAAAATAATTCATGGATCAGCACTTGACCCAAACCCTACACATCATGCTTTTAGAATAATCCAATGGTTTTAGATAGAAAAAGATGTACGTAGGAAATAACCGAGTCATTGGAAATTAAGTGTTCAAGAAAGCGTTAGGTGGGTGGTGATACAATTAGTGGCGAATCAAAAAAATATAATCAATGAGGGCAAAAATATAACATAATAGAAAAATAAAAATTTAAGGTGTGTTTTTGGGTTTAAACTATAAAAAAAACTGTGTGGAGACAATTTTTGGTTTTTTAGTGGTGGCATAATTTTTTTTTTTTAAATAAGTACAAATAATTTTTTTTTTTAGTTGTGCAGTTGCCACCTCTTTGGGCAACATGGATCCGTCCGTGGATACAATGCCTAGCGCCTAGAACGTCTAGTCGGAGCCTAGGCGATTCTTAGGCGGTTTAGGTATTTACAAAATAAATCAATATATTATATATATATATATATATTTATAGAGTGTAACATATAAAATACTATGATTAGTTCATAAATAATAAACTTTAAATATTATAAATCTTAAACATAGATTCAAAATTCAAATTACACACAAAAACCAAAAAAAATCTTATAAATATCAAATCTAAAACATTATAAATCATTATAAATTTGAATTAGACAAAAACATCCATTTGGAAAATCAAAATTATTAAATCATAAATACAAATTAGAGAAAAACATTCACTATATTCATAAAAAACAATTTATAATTTTTTTTATAATATGTATTTATGAAATTAAAACTTATATATCTAATTAAATATAGTTAAAATTTTAAAAACTACACGGAACAAAAAAAAAATATTAATTAATTAGTAATTTTGGTGAACCGCCTAGGACCGTCTAGAGTCTTCTAGAGTCGCCTAGGACCGCTTAGAGCCGCCTAAGACCGTTTAATAACAATAACGCTTAATGCCAACGTTTATGAGGTAATCAGCACAGTGTATGAATGCCTAGCGCCTAACTAGACGGCTGCCTAAACCGCTTTTTAGAATACTGGAATGAAATTAAGTAGTTTCAGTTTTCGTACCTACTCATTGACTTTCATTTGGTATAGCTAATAAATTCACTAAAACTGAAAAAAGAGTATCCTCAAAAAGTGTAAGTCAAGCACTACTCTTTGAATCCACCATGGGAATTAAGTAGTTTCAGTTGTATTTTCATTGAAATTAAACTAAATATATAACTTTTATCATGTAAGACAATACTACAAATGTTATTTATTAAGTCATACATTTGATTTGTTTTTTGAATTCATACATGCGTTAAAGTTTTCAGAATTCTTTCTAAGGTATGATCACCTATATTAAAGAGGCTATATATATATATATATATAGAAAACATTATTTGATTTTTATAATATAAATCTGAACTATTTCTAATAAAGTAGAACTATTATTAAAAATCTAATCCCATAGTAAATCGACCTATTTTGTGCTGGCTCCCCTAACGTCGAGTTATGCATTTGAATCTAGTTAAGATATAAAGAAGAGTAATCTGGTTATTATCAAAAGTTAGTTTCAAGGCTGCACTCTATTTTTTGTTAACAAAATAGAATTCGTTTGTTCTTGTGCTGATGCCGAGGCAACAGAAATTAGAATTAGTTCATTCTCAAGTGCCTTTTAATTTGGCCTTTTCGTTTTTATTTCTTTGTCAGGTTGTGCAAAGTTAATATGGCTCCAAGTAGGTAAGGTAGCTAGGTAGGTCATGAGTAGGAAAATTGCAATTATCACATGTTTATTTAAAGTTTTAAACTATGGTTAATTGAGTGTATATAGTAGGTTGACCAAAATATTAGGTAAATGTTATTAACTTTTTGTAAATTAAGTAAATACTCCTTTGTACTTTTAATATTGATTAAGTCCAAAATATCCTTTATACTTTTAATATTTACAGAAATGCCATTGGACTGAATCCGGCAATACTGTTCATCAAAAAGTCGGTGGTACTGTTCATCAAAACTCGACGAACACTGTTCATTACCAGAAAACACATATTGTTAGCATCGTTAACATTGTCATGTTAACCCAGTTATCATTGTTAGCATCGTTAACATATAATTAATATCGTTAACATTATCGTGTTAAACCAGTTAGCATCGTTAACATATTGTTAATATTGTTAACATTGTCATGTTAAAACTAGTTATCATTGTAAACATCATTAACATATAGTTAGTATCGTTAACATTATCATGTTAAACCAGTTATCATGTTCATTTTTATGAAATTGTCATGTTAATCTAGTTATCATATCATAAATTATCGCTTTAATCCAGTTAACATCGGCGGTGTTATCGTCGACGGCTGGTGTTATCATTGCCCGCCGGTGTTATCGTCGCTCGCCGATGTTATTACCGTCCGCATGTGTTATCATCCGCCGGTGTTATCCGTCGGTCTTATCCGCCGGTGTTCTTCTTCTTCTTCTCTAATTTCTTCTTCTTCTCTTTCTTCTGGTTCTTCTTTCTTCTCCGACGAGAGAAGTTAATCATGAAAAAGAAATATTCACATGTAATTAGATGAAATAGATGAGGGTGAGAAAGTCTTTTTTAGAGTGAATAGTACAAATCAAAAAGATGACTTAATTTTGACATTATTATTTGTCATTATGTGCAATTACTTTTTAAACTATTCAGTGGTAAATTGGTTGCAATGGACGGATAAAACTGATTTATTAATGGAGCGAGACACAATTTGTTGCAGTTTCAAATTCCGTTTTATTAAGATTTGGTTCCATAAAAATATTCATTGGGACCGTACGTTTTTATGCTCTCATCGGGGTCGGCCAAGACTGTTATTCGAGTTTGAATAGTGGCAGTAGACTAGTGAAGTTTTGATTAACGGAACAAAAAAACAAAAGTTAACCAAGTAGTAGTGGATTAATGGTTTTTATTTTGTTGAGAATTTGTTCGGTTGGTTTAAGTTAAAGATCAAATCTCTTCAACCGTAAAATTATCTAACTATTTTTATTTGATCATCAGTATTATACGTTTTTAATGGCAAAAAAAAACTAAATTTTTATAAGTTTCGTGGATCAGTGACTTAGATATGACCATGATTATTAAAAAGGGAAAGGTTTGTTCACTATATCATAAAATCAAGGCAATTAATTATTTCAGTTATTACAGTGTGTTAAGACACATATGTTATCTATTTATTAATTGTATAACTAATTAAACCTACTTTTATATTATGTCTTAAATAATCCGTAACAAAAACTAATTTCATAATCAATTATCAGAGCGTGGGTCATCATCTGATAGATAGATAAATAATATAGTGCTCCAAATAAACCTTTTTTGTTTTTTTGGATAACCACGAGGTTTTGGATCGAACCCCGTACATCTCCCTAGACCCGAACCAGCCATTAATATTTTTACCCGTTTCAGCTGCCACTCGATCATGTGACCACTTGGATTACCCCAAAGTACATTTCTAGTTAAGCTATCGACATCTGGTTTCCACTTTCAAATCCTTATCTCTCTTGTTTCTTGTGGTAATAAAAAGGGAATACAATGTGATTATTCGAAGTCATATATATAGTACTTAGTTGTGAGTGTGTTTAACCATTTTATGTGTACGTTGTCGTGAGAGATTATTAGGGGAACAATGGCTCAGAAGTCGGTTTTGATGTTATGCGGAGAGTTCATGGAAGCTTACGAGACCATAGTACCTCTCTACGTCCTACAAGCGTTTAGCGTTAGCGTCCACTGCGTTTCTCCCGGTCGCAAAACTGGCGACAAGTGCGTCATGGCGGCTCACGATCTCCTCGGCCTCGAGGCATATTTATCTATTCTTTCACTTTTTCTTCATTTTGGGTTTTGCCTTTAGACACATTCTTTGACTAAATTAGGCATAACAAAAAGAAATCAATTTTCTACCTTATTACAGTTATACTCCGAGTTGGTGGTCGATCATCTAACACTAAACGCAAACTTCGATGACGTCATCCCCGAGCAGTATGACGCCATCATCGTTCCCGGTGGACGTTTCACAGAACTTTTGAGCACCGACGAGAAATGCGTGAGCCTGGTGGCTCGATTCGCCGAACTCAAGAAGCTTGTCCTCACGAGCTGCCACAGCCAGCTGATGCTCGCCCCCGCTGGTCTACTCACCGGTGGAATGAATTGCACGGCGTTCGAAAGCATGAAGCCGTTGATTGAGCTCTCCGGCGGCGCGTGGTGGCAACAGGCCGGAGTCCAGACACTTTTCGACATCACAGATTGCGTCAAGGACGGGAATTTCGTTTCCACCATGGGGTGGCCAACGCTTGGCAACACTCTCAGAGTTTTGTTAGAATCACTTGGCTCCAATATTTCTTGCTCCAAGGAGACTCGGCCTTCTTTGCTTTTCTTGATTGGGGTAAGCTTCTTATCTTGCTTTTAACAAAAAAAAACAAAAAAAGGTTCGTATCAACTCTTTCTTTAGATATTGTGTGTATGCTGTTATTTTTTACCCACATGGCGGATCGACAATAGAAAAAAAAAATGATTAAATCAACAGTTTCTTGAGATGGATAATTACAAGTTACAACTAGTATGGTCTCTTGATAAAATGATCGGTTTTACTTTTATTGAAAAACTAAAAGACCGGAAACCTAACAGACGTTTTAATTGGTTATTTTTTTATGACTCAAAAAGAAAAATACAAACTGTCTTCTGCTGAGTTTTTCCGGGAGGAAAAGAAAAGTCAACTAGCAAACATGAAACTTGATGAATATGGTACATTTATTTTTGTTGAAGTGCAAACCGTAAGAAAAAATAAACAATTATTCATCTTGCTTAATTTCAAAATTCAACCCAAATAGAAGACAGTTTACAGCAATTATGTCCTTTTGACTAAATTTTCAAGAAAGATTACGTACGTTTTTCGCTAATTAAACCAAAACATATATGTTACTATTTAAAACTCTAACTCGAAACAAAGAGGAGATATGTTGATTAAATTTAAGTTTTTATTAATTTATATATATATATTTCTCCAAAACCACACGTAACCAAACAAAAAAAAAACCATACGTAGGAATAAAATAAACTAAAAATTGTAATAAAGCAAACCAAACCCCGAATGTCCATTACTAACTACAACTCAGATCTATTTAAAAACTACAACTCTCAAGTAAAACGTGGAAGTCATAACATGATCTTATCAAAAGAGTGGCACTAAATATTAATTTGAGATAATTCATATTTTGTTTCGGCATATTTAGGACTGTGTTGAAGATTACAGTATCAACGTACCATTTAAAGCGTTTCAAGCTCTGGGATGTAAAGTAGACGCAGTGACACCAAACAAGAAGAAAGGTGATCCGTGCGCTACTATCGTCCACGACCTCGAGGACGGACGGCAACTTCCTACCGAGAAGGCCGGCCACAACTTCTATGTGACCGTTGCATGGGAAGATGTCTCTATGGATGATTACGACTGCATTGTAGTTCCCGGAGGAAGATCGCCGGAGCTCTTGGTGATGAACGACAAGGCCGTCGGATTAGTCAAGAAGTTTGTTGAGAAAGGCAAGTTTGTTGCTGCCATTGGAATGGGGAATTGGCTACTTGCAGCTACCGGCGCTCTTAAGGTAATAAAGATCGTCGATATCAGGGTTGGAAATATCAACCATACTGAATCAAATCGAATCCGAACCAGAATCTTGTTTAGGATTTTGAAAACTTAAAAGTTGAAAATGATAACAAATTAATCAAATTGGAATTTAGTGTAACTGAACCATATAAACCAAAATATTAAAATTGTGTATTTATAACCTAGCATCTCATAGGGATCTTTTATGTGCTTAGAGAAAATATATATATATATATATATTAAACTCGTTTCAAATATTAGGTGCAAAAGCTTATTGAATTACAATATGGTAAAAGAATATTGTACCACTGGATATCACTAAGTTTTTTTGCACTTGACAAGTTGACATTATATGTCATACTATTATTTTGCAGAAAAAGAGATGTGCAAGTGGTTATGGGACAAAGGTGGCTGTGAAGGTTGCTGGTGGTCATATCGTGGAATCAGAGCGGTGTGTGACTGACGACAAGCTGGTCACAGCTGCAACCACTTCCGATCTGCCTGCCTTTTTGTATGCATTGTCGACCGCACTTGGTCTCTCTGTTGTATTCTAATCTCAAGTGGTGCTTTAACGCCTAATGCCTATAATATCTATTTAACATCTGGGTGATGGTAAGCGAATTCACCGGCAAACAATGGAGTAATAAACATGTCTTTATATATAATTGCATATCTAGAAATTATATTCAGTGGGGGCAAAACCAATATTTTATCTTGGACTGTGAGGGCATAATTTTAAAAATATAGAATTTTTTTTGTAAATTTTATAAAAATCAAAATTTGAGTGGTGGCAGTTGTCACCCCTTGGCTCACCTGGATCCACCAGTGTCTCTATATATATACAAGCTTCGATGACATTTTTCGGGGAAAAAAATGAGTTGCTACACCTTTTATACCTCTTCATAGCGATTTTTAATAGATTACCACTAATTAAGTTGTCATGAGATGCATCTCTTCAATTTGTATATTTTTGGTAAACTAGCGCTATTGATAATTATGTTTGTATCATCACTTACCAGAACCCGTTCTATCTCATTTTCGTTTATTGGCTCTTCTTTTGTACCGTTATCGCTTGTGGGTTGTCACACCAGCTCAAGTTGACTAATGCCGACGGGCGTTGGGTTTCCAATAGGGCTGGGCAAAATACCCGGAACCGAAGAACCGAACCGAACCCGACCCGAAAAAAGGGAACCGAACCGAACTCGGAACCGACAAAATACCCGAACGGATCTTAGACTCGGATACCTGAAGAACCGAAACCGAACCCGAACCGAACCGAGAACCGAATGGGTACCCGAAATACCCGAAATATAATTATATACCCAAAATATTAATTATATTTAGACTTGATATAACCCAATTACCCAAAATTATAATTATAAAACCCAAAAATATCAATTATTGTTAGACCGAAATAACCGAAATATCTAAAATAATAAAAATTTTGAAAATTCTTAATTATATTTGTCAAAATTTAACCAAATTTTAATCAAATTTAGTATTTTTTTAGTTTTTTCCTATATTTCGGGTATCCGGAACCGACCCGAAAATACCCGAACCGAACCCGAACCCGAACCGAATTTTATAAATACCCGAATGGGTCCTTCAACCCAATACATGAAAGACCCGATACCCGAAAGAACCGACCCGAACCCGAACGGGTACCCGAATGCCCACGCCTAGTTTCCAAGTTGAGGGCTGGCATAGGATCGACGGGCGTTGGGCTTCCGAGTTTGGTTGTTTTTGCAGGGTTTTTTTCTGGGTGTGTGTCTTCGGAGAAGTTGTAAGCTCCGTAGATCTAAGGTTTGAGGGGCTGGCATAGGATCATGATCACTCGTGGCAACTCTGATTACAAGTCTCGTTGATTACAAGTCTTTATGAGGTTCTCTAGTCGTAGTTAGTTAATATTTAGTTTTCGATCTTTTCCGTTTCTTGTTATTTTTGTAATTTTTGTCAAAAATCAAAAATTCGGTAATAAATCTTAACATTTTTACCAAAAAAGTTTGACTAATGCCGTTTGATATTTAGTAACAGATTCCAAACATATTAAGGTCCGATTGGTTACAACTGTAACTTTAAAAAAAAAAAATTACTGTCATTTTTTTGGTTTTAGTTGTGAGAAATGAATTATAAGAAAATTAAGGAGTGGTTTTTAAACGGTTAGGGGGTTAAAATTTGATCGTAACCAATTTCTTTTACTAAAAATATTTTTTACTAATTTACCTACGAATACATAATTATCCAACTTACTGAAGGATTGCAAACTAACCAACCTTCATCTTGGCGGCTTTATATCCTTTGAAAAATTAGTCCGAATCCGTTAAGGCCTGAGATGATTCCCGAATCTGCAAAAAATAAAATAAAAAACATAAAAATGGCATTAGCACAAACTACTAAACTATGCTAAAATCATATATTTGATACAGCTCATATTTTTATAGTTAAATAAATCACAGCATAAATTTACATATATTTTTTTTGTAAGTTATAGGAATTAGAATGATTTGAGTATAGTTTGGATTATAAAAAAAAAACAGTGAAGAGTGAAGCCTGAATAAAATGTCTCTCCATATTTACTTGAAGTTAATAAAGAACAACGAATATAAATTAATTTTCCGTTCGTCGGCGTCGTGCCCCAAAATATACGAGCAAAAACCCTAGCCTCTCGATTTCCTCTGCTACTACCACAATTTGCTTAATCAACTTCACTATTCTTCAATGGACTCTCACTCTTCTCACCTCAACGCGGCCAATCGCTCGCGTAGCTCTCAGACTCCTTCTCCTTCTCATTCCGCCTCCGCCTCCGCCTCCGTCACTTCTTCCCTCCACAAACGCAAGCTCGCCGCCACCACTGCTGCGAATGCGGCCGCGTCTGAAGACCATGCCCCTCCTTCTACATCTTTCCCTCCCTCCTCCTTCTCTGCCGATACGCGCGACGGCGCCTTGACCTCCAACGATGACCTCGAGAGCATCTCCGCGCGCGGCGGCGATACCGACTCAGACCCTGATGAGTCAGAGGATGCCGTCGTGGACGATGACGAGGACGAATTTGCTCCCGAACCGGACCAGGACTCCTCCATCCGCACATTCACCGCCGCTCGACTCGTGTCCAGTTCAGGAGTCAATGGTTCGAGTCGCACCGCTAAGCTTAAGACGGAGAGCTCCACTGTGAAGCTTGAGATCTCTGATGGCGGAAAGGATGGTAGACCATCTGTGGTCGGGACTGGTTTGAGTGGAACCGTCTCAGTATCGGGGCTGGTGCCTAAGGATGAGTCTGCTAAGATATTGACAGAGAATTTGCAGACTAGCGGGGCTTACATTGCGAGAGAAGAGACTTTGAAGGGAGAGGTAGCTTATCCATGAATATATTGTATCTATGCCAATGTGTTTCTCTGTAGCTATAAACTTTGGCGATTTCTTTCCTTCTTTAGGAAGAAGCTGGACGGCTCAAATTTGTCTGTTACTCAAATGATTGCGCTGATGAGCATATGATGTGGTATTTCCTTCTCTCTCAATCGTCTCCTGTCACAGAATAATCAGCCTCTTTGTACAGAGAAATTGTATGAATAATTTGTTTAACGTTTTCCAGCTTGGTTGGCTTGAAGAACATATTTGCAAGACAGTTGCCTAATATGCCCAAGGAGTACATTGTTCGCCTTCTGATGGATAGGTAAACATGACTTTTCTTTTGGATTGAATACAACACATTTCTCCTCGTTTGTAATTTTGTCTTGATTGTACAAGGAGATTGTTAGTTTTCGTTAGCAACTATTTGCATTTAACTGCCGTGAGTTCAGATGTGCTTGCAAAAAAAAAGCAATTAGGTAGAAACCTTTTTGAGAATAGATGCAATTGTTACAAAACAGTGGTGACCATTTTCCGATTGTTTAATATAAAAGTTAACTAGTGCATGTAGTTTGTCCAAGTTCACTATCTGACCAAAGGATGAACACGCCTCTCTACTTGTTTTTCATCCAGAACTCTTTCATTTTCTTAACAGAATAAACTCTTTTGCTCTAGCTCTACGTCTTGACGTCTTGCAAGAGCTATTCCTTTTTGTAAGCATTCTGATATGTGCTACTTATGTTTTATACCCAGGAAACATAAGTCTGTTATGGTCCTAAGAAGAAATCTAGTTGTAGGTGGTATCACATATCGTCCATATCACAGGTAAGGTCAACTCCTCATAACTATTCCCAAATTATTTACCACAATGATTCTCTATTAGTTATGATTTTCTTCAAACTATATATTCCCAAATCAATCTTCATCAAGCATATTTTGCTTTTCCAATAAAATCTTCCTATAAATGTCTTATGTCAGAATGAGCGCAATTACATTCTTGACATGCTTATTAACTCCATTATTTTCCTGGAATTCAGTCAGAGGTTTGGGGAAATAGCATTTTGTGCAATCACTGCAGATGAACAAGTAAAAGGTTATGGTACCAGATTGATGAACCACTTGAAACAACATGCACGTGATGTTGATGGATTGACGCATTTTCTTACTTATGCTGACAACAATGCTGTTGGTTATTTTGTCAAGCAGGTAGGTGTATTTCATATTCTCTGCAATATTTGGCTCTATAAAAATAGACTTCAACAAACTGGTAGTACATATCTTGGCTGAATCAGTGTTTTGCATGCAACGCATTATCTATGTTATCGCAGCAATAAGGGAATAAGATACCTGAGTCGAGCCTAGTCTATGGGAAAGAGATGCCATATCTATCCTTGTTCCCCTTGTTAAAGAATGATTAATATGGTTGTCAATGGCCTTCATGTGCTGCTACAATATTTCTTAAAATTTGAGACAAATAGGATAAAAGGCGAGGTAGTCTTGCTAAAATGATCTGTCGATTTTGTTGACTATTAAAATTTAAAAGTGGCTTGTCTTGACGTCTACCAGCTCTAGTCAGAAGGCCGCTATTTGATATAATTCTGAAACTCAGCTAATATGATCTAAATCTATTCATACTTTAGTCATTAGGTGCACACCAATCGGTTTAAAAGCCTATGAGCATTTTTTATTGCTCTGCTCTTAATCTTATCCGATTTTTTTATTTTTTTTTAATTTTCTTTTGTTGTTGAGTTGTATTTGTTAGGTCATCCGGAGTTGTGAGCGGCTCTGTTTACTCGTCGTATTTGAGTCTGTGAATGAAACGCAAAAAACTTCCAAGCAATCTTTGCATGCTCTATTTTTGTGTGCATAATCCTTTACATGATGATTTTGGGATTCTAGTTCCAAATTGTTCCTTTTGTTAGAACAACTTCTAAATCTTTTGTCTTAGTTTGTCTCTGTTAACGTCTGCTCTAGATACTTGGATAGACATTATTGCTCATTTGTGTCCCGTCTGAATATAAGCCAGTGCATCTCTTCAAAAAAATATGTTTTCACCCTTTGCTATCAAGTATACTTTCTAGGGTACTAAAGTTTTGTAATTTTGTCTTCTCTTATAATTGTTCACTAAGTTGATGATCTGTGGTACGTCTATTTTCTTGTGCAGGGTTTTACAAAAGAGATTTACTTGGAGAAGGATGTATGGCATGGGTATGTAAACGATGTATTCAAACTGCTCATCACCGTAATCAACTTCTGTGCTTTGTATGATTGATGTCTGACTGGAATATTTGTGGTCTCAGTTAAGCTCACAAGCCTTAAAATAAAAGCATTTTATTTCCTAGTTGATCATGCTATCAGAGAGATTCTGTACTACGTGCCAAAAAGCTTTCAAAAATTTGGCTTAGCATTCTTCTCTACTTCCTTGAACCTACTCTTGCAAATAAAAAGCTTGGTGTTTTCTTAGGTTCATTAAAGACTATGATGGTGGCCTCCTTATGGAATGCAAAATTGATCCAAAGCTTCCATATACAGATTTGTCAAGTATGATTCGCCAGCAAAGAAAGGTAAGCCATCGAATATACTTCTAACTCTGATGAAACATTTTCTTGAGCATTCAAGTTCTACAGTTTATGAAGCTCTTTTTTTTTTTTTGCTTTTTATACGTTCACTGTTTAGCACTAACTTTATGGATGATTCTGGTAAGATTTAAGAACATAAGAAATACAAACCTGAGGGCTCGATTCAGTTTATGCTCTCTAGTCAATGGAAATTCCTGTTTTCCCCTATGATCCCAAGAGCCAAGTTGACCTCTTCGTTATAGACTAAGAGAGCATGGCAACCTACACACCACTTTAAAAAACACCACTAAACATTGGTTACATACATTACGATCTTATTAAATTATAAAAGGCTTTGGTGATTGGACCCTCAAGACTATCAGATTCTGATCCCGTTGTACACTTGTGCTTTTATAATGCCAGGCAATTGATGAAAGGATAAGAGAGTTATCGAACTGTCAGAATGTGTATCGAGTTGTTGAATTTCAAAAGGTAAACATCAGTAGTTGCGTGTCTTTTTATGACTATTATGCATGTCACAGCAAAAACCCCATGTTTCCAGTAGTATAATAAATGTGATAATTTCTGCAGAAAGAAGCTGGAAGTCCTAAAAGAATCAAAGTTGAGGATATACCTGGTTTAAGTAAGTCATGATTCTACTCCATGGTGTTAGTGCAGCTTGTTACTCAAAAATAGAATTTTCTTCCATTAACATGCTCTAGTCATCTCAAAGGTAAGCTTGTGCTAGTGGCTCCATGTGATCAAGTTGATATGCATGTGAAAAGATTCCTGCATTGGTTACCTATGAATTTAGGGCTACTATATAATACTTAATTTGGCTTTAAGAAAATAAATTTATCTGCATTGAATTTGCTTCTCAAGGTTAATATAGTAGGAGCATTTCCTAAATTGGCGTTAAAAATGCGAAGGTTTTAATCAGTGTTCAAGAAAGTGCTAGACGCTAAGCGGGCGGTCATACAATCTTAGGCGGTTTAGGCGTTTACAAAATAAATCAATATTATATATATATATAGAGAGTGCTTCATATAAAATAATATGGCTAGTTCATAAATAATAAACTTTAAATATTATAAATTTTAAACATAGATTCAAAGTTCAAATTACACACAAAACCATAAGAAATCTTATAAATATCAAATCTAAAACATTAAAAATTATTATAAATTCGAATTAGACAAAAACATCCATTTGGAAATTCATAAATAAAAATTAGAGAAAAACATTCACTATATTCATAAAAAAACAATATATAAAATTTATAATATGTATTTATGAAATGAAAACTTATAGATCTAATTAAATATAGTCAAAAAAAAAATATATTAATTGATTAAGAATTTTGATGAACCGCCTAGAGTCGCCTGAGTCGCCTAGGACCGCCAAGAACCGTGGCTTTTTAGAACACTGGTTTTAATCTGTAATACTTTTCATAATGTTGTGTATTCATTATTCAGTATTCAATAATTGCTAATACAGGAATTATGGAAAACTATTACAGGAGACGCTGGTTGGACCCCAGATCAGTGGGGGCACACACGTTACAAATTGTTCAATAGTTCTGCAGATAGTGTGACAAAGCAAAAGCAGTTGACCGCACTTATGCGCGCGCTTTTGAAGGTTGTGATATAAGTTTTGTTCCCTTCAATGCTTTGTCATTATATCATATTACATAATATGTTATTGCAGTTACGTGCCCTTTAGTTTGACAAGCTGAAGTAATTGAAACAGACAATGCAAGACCATGCTGATGCTTGGCCTTTCAAAGAGCCAGTTGATTCCCTCGATGTCCCTGATTACTATGACCTCATTAAAGATCCCATTGGTAAGAATATATATAGTTACTTGTATATGAATTTTCCCTTTTAAGCACAAAAAATGTTTTCGCTTTGGTTAACCACAATGGTATGAACACGAACACAGATCTGAAGACAATTGCAAAGAGAGTAGAGTCAGAACAGTACTACGTGACGCTTGATATGTTTGTCGCTGATGCAAGACGGATGTTTAACAATTGTAGAACTTACAACTCCCCGGATACCATTTATTACAAATGTGCAACCAGGTAAAGTTTCTTTTCTTTTTGTTTCATTATTCGGACAATGAACATGTGAATTTAATATGTTTCTTCCCTTGAAAGGTTGGAAACACACTTCCATATCAAAGTACAAGCAGCTCTCCAATCTGGTGCTAAATCTCAATAGAAGAAGATGACGAAATGATATTATGCTAATTTTTCATTTCTAAGGTACTCTCACTGGAACACAAGTATATTTTATTTAGGTCCACTTGATCGTGGATTGTGTATGATGTGTATTTGCATAAGAATCTTTAGGAATCATAGACCCTTTTGAGTATGGTTGAATAAGACATATTTTCGTCGGTGCATCCAAAACATGTCTTTTTCTCGTTCTCCTTATAATAATCACATTTGTCTTCGATAGACAATTTGTTGCCTTGTGCCACTGTAATCCTTGAATTTCAGGTCATTATGGGTAACCTGAGCTTAAGCCAAAAACAACAATCCTATGCCGGTTTAAACTATACCGGCTCACACTGAATATCTAGAGACTAGTCCAAATACATGTACATCACAACAGAAAGGGTAAGAAATCTAAACATTTAACAATTTCCAACGTCCGAGCGTTTTACAGGGTTTCATCTGATTGTATGTCAAAGTTATACTTTGTAACCAAACTTTTGTTAAACGGTTACGTTTTGCGGACTTAACAATTGGTTAAATTTGTGTTTGTGTTTACGCTGCTGCACGTGTTCAACGTCGATTGCGTTAGAAACGTTAGCTTTTTGACTACCAAAAACAGGTGGTTAAAATCAACATTCTTCCAATTTATTTCCAAGCAAATATATATAAATGGGTACTTTACCCTTACAATAACGCCACCGTCGCAGAGTCGCACAGTAAAGAGAAAAAATGCAGGATAAGAGTTACCTCAAAATCACCAAACCAATTACTCAATTCTTGTGGTTAATGCTTGTGATTCCAGTGGGGCAAGGTTTCAAATAAACTCGAATCAGGAGCAAATGGATTCGGCATGCCTTCACGATTCACCTGTTCGCGCAAGAAATTCGCTCTCTCAACTCTCTGATTTGGTGCTAAACCGGTACCGGTGATACTTGGGATTGCTGGTTTTAAAATGTGGTTAGAGTTTGGGGGAATTCTAGAGGTATCGCTCGGAGTGTTGTTCAATGGTATGCCCATGTTTGGTCTTGCCCAATGCAAAGGGTTCACTCCTGTCACTCTTTTCACTGTTTCTTCTGCCATTTTAACCTGCACAAGTTTGTTTTCAATGCAATAAACTTAGTTGATAGATAAGATAGGTTCATAATCTTGGGTGCTGTAAAATCTTTTAACACTCATGAGTCACAAGAAGAAGAGAGTCTATATATATATATTACCTTTGTTCTCAAAGTTTCGATATCAGCTCTTAGAATTCTGTTGTCAACAGCAGCTGCATCATACTTATGATTCATGTCACTAAGACGACTAAGTAAAGTTGAATGCTCAACTCTTAATTGGCCTACCTACGAAACGTAAAAACTTTTCCTATAAATCAATGGAAGACTGCTGAATAGCAAGAAAGAAATCGAGAAATGTAAATGTGTATGAGAGCAACAATCACAAGACAAGAACCTGTGTATCAAATTCATTCATTTGTTCTTGCTTCCTTCTCCTGGAGCGCCTAGCGGACTCTCGGTTTGAGAGCATCCTGAGTAATTACCAAATACCGATTCAGGAAAACCTTGAGAAGAAACTTATAAATAAAGTCTGTTTTGGTCTTAATGACCATTTTTCCATTTTCCGATGTACAAAAAGATTTTCCTAAGAACAATATAAAACTAACTGAAACATTCCCCCTTCTAGACTTGAGTTTTTTCATTCTCTTTAAAGAGAATAGAAACTCCCAGCCACAAACCATTCGATTTCAAAGTCAGAAGTATCTCTATATATATCAACCTCGAGATTCAGAATGATTATCAGAAAGAATCTAAAATACAAAAAGCAAGATCTGTACCTCCTAGCACGCTTCACATCAGTAGGATCTCCATTATCTGCTGTTTCCGTGTCTCCATCAAGATCATCATCATCAGAATCATCTCGTGATGAAACACTGGTAGTTTGCCTGGCTGGAACATCTGGTTTCTTTTGTGTGCTTGTTGAGGGAACGAATCCAACAGATGAAGCACCGGGTGAGGTTTGTGCCACAATGGAGCCTAGAAATAGTAAAAATAATCCCATTATCCACATACCAAAGAACATTTCATCCAGGAGTTGCAAAAGGATAATTCTCATCTAAGCTCATACGACATATGCCTTGTTCGGTGCTGAAAACTAACTCTTAAACACACAGAACCTGAGATATCCAAAAGAGGAGGAGGCCAAGAACCATGAAATGGTTGCCACTCTAAACATGGAAATTGAATAGACAGATGTAGAGGCAGAGAAGGCCAAGAAGCAATCAACTATAATGGTAACCTTGAGCTTGAGGTCCCGTCGGAAGAGATTGCTTTTGATTGCCAGCTGAGGCACTTGAATCTTCCGGCTTCACGGTTCCAACCTGCGGAACATACAAATCAATCAACACCACGACTAATTTTTCCTTCCGTGAACACATATGAGAGAGAGCAAATTTAAAGACGTACACGACGCGCAACAGCAGCGCAAGCAAGATCGAGTTTGGTCTTGAGAATCGCGTGATATTGATTAGGATCAACCCCAGCTGAATCCAACGGATCAGACGACCGTGCACGATTCCGATTCCTTTGATCATCCGCGGGAAGACGGTGATTCTGCGGCGGCTTCTGTATTTCGACAACATCGGCGGTTTCGTCAACGGTCGAAAGGGACTGCTCAGACTGAACCTGTGGAGGTGACCGGTCGATCGCGTTGGTCCTAGGGATCGCATCGGAACCGGACATCTCCTGGATAAGCCTGTGGAACGCCCACTCCGATTGACTTCGAGTCATCCCATCCGCCGTGTTCTGCGCCGGTGACGGCACCGGAGCGGGAGCTGGCCAGAAGGACTCGGTCAAATCATCGACAGAGAAGACGATGTGCATCGCTTACCCAATCGCCTCAGATTCCTCTCTCTTTGATTTTGTTTTGTCTTTCTCTCTCTATGTGTTGTCTTACGTGGAGCCGCCATTATCAATTAGGAGGACGTTTGACACGTCACTGCGTTGAATTGGCAGCTTTATCTTTTTTTTTCTTATAAAATCCTCAAAATATACTAATTACCAATTAGGATGCTTCATGTGAACTCCTTTTAATTTAAAACGCATCGTTTCAATTCAAGATTTCTCCGACAAACCGATTAGAACAAAATGGGACATAACTTGAGAAGATACATGGAGTATTTAAACAAATGCAACAACGTTAAGATCAGAACTACTCATATAATTTAACAATCTCTTACTCAATGCCATCCAAATCCCTAGCTACCAAGGTGCCTCTTGAGGCTCGCTTTATATATCTCTGCAACAGCACTGGCGGTATCACCAACACCACTTCTCATTTCTAAGATCTTCGAATCCATATACTCTTTATGTTTCGATATCGAATCAATAAGTGCAAAGAGTTGTGCAGCCACAGCTTGAACTTTCTCTTCACTCTGCTTCGCTGCTTCTTGCAATCTAAGCTCTGAAGCTTTCAAAAACTCTTCAGCTTCTTTCTCTACAACCTCCAGATTCAGAGCCTCCGTTTTCACGCTCTCTGCCATTGTTTTCGCCTCCAAGTCGCATTCCCTAGCCAAGTCCTGAGTTTCCTTCTTCACTAGTTCAATCTTTTCTTCCAGTTCATTGATCTGCGACTGAATTGACCCGAGAAGACTCTTTTTCGATTCCACCTTCGAAGCCAATTCAGATGCCTGGTGTTGAAACGTGGTCAGTGTCTCCGCCTTCTCCATCGAACTTCCCTTGATCCCATCATATAAGGAACACAGAGCTGGCTTCACCACAGATTTATAATCCACACCCATCACCTCTGCAGGTGATTCCCCTCTCTCGTTCACAGCAAACTGAATATCGAGCTTCAGTCTCCTTAGAGCTTGGTTACAATCAATGGCAAGTGTCTGAATCTGATGAAACTGATTCCAAATTTGGGAATTGAGTTCCCAGGCTTTCTGCTCCCAACCATCTCTAGCACACTCAGCTTCTGAAACATCTCTTTCCACGGCTTGTAACTCCCTTTTCATCCTCTCTACATCTCTCACGTTGAAACTCTGAACCTCCACACTCTTCTTCAGCTCCTTATTCTCTTCAGAGATTCGTTGTCTCTCTTCTTCCTTGGCTATTAGTTCCTTCTCTTTCTCCTCCACAACCTTCTCTATCCCTCGAGTCTTATCAGTATATCCCACAACCATTGTGCAATACTTGTTCACGTCTTTCTCCAGATGGGCTTTCACTTTCTCCAGAGCCTCTTTCTTCGACGGACCTTTCCTCAGTGCCTCGAGCTTAGCCTCCAGTTCACCGGCGATCTTCTCACAACCAGAGATCGTTTCAGCGACGCTAGTCTTCTCCGCTTCCAATTTACCCAAGAACTCGGAATCTAGATCGTTAACCAAATCATCCTCGCCGCGAATGAAGTGGCGATAGCTTTGGAACGCGAAGGCACTCATGGAGTTAGCGTCGGGGACGGAGGTGGGATTGGATGCTAAATAGTGGCGGTAACGACCGTGCTGAACCAACCAGTGAACAACAGCGAGAACATTGGGCCAATTGTGAGGCGTGTTGGGAGCACGGAGGCTAGATTTAGTGAGCTTGAATGGACAATTGAGAGATTTGAGGAAGAAGACGACATCCTCGTCCCATTTCTGTGAATCGCAGGGGAAATCGACGGTGGAGAGCAAGAATCTTAGGGTTTCGGAGATGTCCTTGACAGGAGGAACAGGGTGAGCGCGAAGTGAGATGGAGAAGTTATGAGAAGAGAGGAAGGCGTTGATGGATCGAATAATCGAGGATTGATGAGATCTGTCGGAGAATACATCGGAGGCTCTCCCTAAACCGATCGACGATGGACGGCTGCTGGCGAAACTGGCGTCGGAGTCTCTTGAGTTAACGAGATGACGCTGGTGCTCCACCGACGGTGGTGGCGGTGGCGGCACTCCGCCGAAACCCTCCGTCGCTTTTCTCTTCCCGGTGGCTCCGCCTCTCATCTCTATGCTTTTCTCGATAACCGACCGACACTTGATGGAAATTTTAATAATCTATCGCGGGATGCAACATTTGTGATTTGTATTTGAATTTAGGAAAGTGAAACCTAAAAAAATATATGGATTTTTTTTTTATTGAGCTGGGCAAAATACCCAGAACCGAAGAACCGAACTCGGAACTGACAATATACCCGAACGGATCCTAGACTCCTATACCCGAACCGAACCGAGAACCGAATGGGTATCCAAAATACCCGAAATATAATTAAATATCCAAAATATTAATTATATTTAGATTTGATATAACCCAATTACCCAAAATTATAATTATAAAACTCGAATATATCAATTATTGTTAGACCGAAATAACCGAAATATCTAAAATAATAAAAAATTTGAAAATTCTTAGTTATATTTGTCAAAATTTAACCAAATTTTATTCAAATTTAGCATTTTTTAGTTTTTTCCTATATTTCGGGTACCCGGAACCGACCCGAAAATACCCGAACCCGAACCCGAATTGAATTTTATAAATACCCGAATGGGTCCTTCAACCCTATATCCGAAAAATCTGATACCCGAAAGAACCGACCCGAACCCGAACGGATACCCGAATGCCCACGCAAACTTTTATTTTCTCGTTGATTCAAAATATATTGTAAATGGGACCCAAGATTTAGACATGATTTTTTTGTTACCGGTATCATCCGGTTACCGGTTGTCGGTTGACCTGATCCAGCTTGCTAGTCAAAAATTCTGAATTTAGATATATCGGGTGACGATTGCTTTGAGCCACTCTAACTTCATCAAAGTTCAATCATATTGAGGTAACCCTTCAACTGTGTAACTTGATCATAACTTGAAATGTATCAAAAGTTTCTCACAACATTTATCACACATCAATTATAATTAGGAAAAGCAAAACACAATCTATGATGCTGTCTGCAAATGTTTTTTTGTCTTTCAAAGAAGAGCAGATTTGAGAGACTTGGTGAGACTTTCAAGCCCCTTAAGCCCTTCCGTTGGCGACTTAGCATTTCCCAAAAGCTTCACCATTGCACTTCCTACGATCACTCCATCAGCTCCCCATCCAGCTAACTGTTTAACACAACAAAAACCAGTCATCAAGGAAGCAACATGAAGACACGCCTTAGGAAGCTTTTTTAAGATTTAGCACCTGTTTCACATGCTCAGGCTTTGATATTCCAAAACCGACCGCCACTGGCTTGTCTGTTGCCTGCATTGAATTACAAACGGCCAAACAATTTGAGCATTTGCAACATCATTTCAAGATAATGAAACAACAACAACAACAGGCTGTTATTAGACCTCTTTGATATCCTTCAAGAGCGACTGGACCTTTCCGCTTACAGATGCTCGTGCACCAGTCACTCCGATTGAGCTCACCTGTCAAACCCAATAGCAAGGCCAGTACATTTTCAAATACAAAGAAACACATGTGATTATCTGGAGAGAGAAAGATAGACGGAGAGGGATCTTACAAGGTAAATAAATCCCTCTGATGCTTCAACAATTCGCTTCATTCGCTCTGTTGGTGTGGTTGGTGTAGTGAGTAGGACCTTGATCACAAACATGTAGCAAAATTATGTTACTAAAAGGAGAAGGTAAAGGAAACCGAACGTCAAAATAGCAAAGAGGCAGATCCAGCAAAACCACAGTTTCAGTGCCTACACTAAACAATGCTTCTACTATTCTATCAACTAGAATCTTCACACAAATGATAATGAGCTCAGCTAAGAAAAATCACTTCGAGGAGGAGAAGAAAATTAAAAAGATTTAATCTAGAACATATAGACACAAATGAATTCTCACTGATTTCTTGTGATATGCTGTTATTGACAAGACTAAGAATCTTAATATTCAAAACTGAAATTTCGGGATAAGAAAATATAAATCATTCAAAGCATATGTTTACCAGTTCAATGCTGTTGTTAAGGGCTTCTTTTCTCAGCATCTCAGTTTCTTCAAGAGGAACATCGGGAACCACAAGTCCTTGTACACCGACATCTCTGATGCTAGCCATGAACTTCCCCAACCCACGTTTAAGAATGGGATTGTAATACGTGAAGAGCGAAACCGGACAAGATAATTGTGGAACAACCTGCACCAATTCCAACACATATATACGATAGGAATACACACAAGGAAGTTTGGATGATATCACTTGACAGGAGACGCATCTTTGCTTTCAGAAACTAAACTCACCTTATCTAACATGTCAAGGATGTTATCGAGGTTGGTTCCCTTCTCCAAAGACCTAGTGGCCGCAGCCTAATTGAATAGATGACGAAGAGCAAAGATGATCAAACAAACTGAAAACTGTGGGACAATAATATAAAGGTTGCATTTTGACTGTCGGGTATTAAACCTGAATAACAGGTCCATCAGCTAAAGGGTCAGAGTAAGGAACACCCAATTCGATAATGTCAGAACCACAAGCGTCAAGAATTTTCAATGCTTCTGCGGTAGTGGAGAGATCTGGATCACCAGCTGTGATGTAGGGTATGAATGCTACCTTCACACATATATATATATATATATATATATAAATGGTAGATCAATTAACTAACATCACCCAGTGAGCTGTTACAAATCTATTGTAGGATTGAGATTTCAGAAATAATCAGCTCAATGCTACTCTGATATGAATTCAGGCAAAACGATTACAAAAGGGATTGATCTCCAAATCCAATATCGCATAATAGGCAGATAGTTGAACAAATCAAAGACGGGAAATCTCTTACTTTGCCTTGTTTTTTGAGCTCCGTGAAAGTATCAGCGAGACCGAGGGTAGGAGAAGAGGTGGAGAGAGCAGCAACGGGCGTCAATCTCTTGAGAGAGAGCGATGAATCAGGAGAAGAAGAAGAATGGAGGAATCCGATTTGGGGTTTTGTGGATTGGAGGAAGCAGACGCCGGATTTGAAAGCAATTGCCATTGGGAAAGTTGTGTGTTGTGCAAATGGGTTTTGTTGAAGAAGAGAGTATATTTATATAAACGGAGTCGCACCGATTCCACGTTTGGGAATATGGAAGAAAGTGGTAGGTGAAATCTACCAGCCATGCGCCGTCACTCTTCCATTTTTTGACTTGGCGACTTGCTCTTCCATTTTTGGTTCGTTATAGAATGAAAGTATCCGTATTTAGTTTTTGAACCCAAAAAAAAAAGGGACGATTATTGATAGAAATTAGTAAATCTATAGTTTTTAAAATTATGTACAAGTTATTAAATATATCGAAAATATATTCTGTAACTTATTGAATAAACATTTTTCCGTCAATTTCTTAATTATGCATATAATTTTTATGAAAAATATAATGCGTTAAAATGTGAGTGGATCAAATGTACTTTTTATGCTAACAAATAAGTAGTATACTATAACTTGAAAAACAAAATAAAACCTCGTTTACTATATTAATTATCAAAATCCAATACAGAATATTAATTATTACTAATCGGAAAATAAAAACAAACATGTAAAGTTGATGAGTAAGAAACAACATACGTGATCCGACACAGAGATTGGTAAGAAGAAAAATGTGACGAGTCTAAGAGAGGATTACTCCCCTAATGTATAATGGTACACACTTCTCTCTCCACCTTCCTTCTCTTCACCGCATAATTATCATCTTCTCTTGTCTGAAAACAACAAACTCTTCACTTACATTTATATATATATTTCTTACGTTTTTTTGGTTAACATATTTCTTACGTCCTTTCTCACCCAAAATAAAAATAAAAAAAATAATATTCACCTCTTGGTATAACAAATGTGGAGCCTGAATCCTCTTCGAAGCATCGGCCAAGCGTTTCCGTGGCATGTGGTTTTCACCAGCTGCGGAGTTCTCGGAAACCTATCAAACAAGTTATTATTTTAAGAACTAAGAAGAGGCTTCTTAAGACTTTGAGTTGAAGAGATTATTATAACACAACACATGTCTAGGGATCCACATCTAAACTGAAATTCATTAAATTTTATATTCTAATCATATAATATTAATCAAATAATTATCTCTATACTTGTGAGATTTTTTTTATCTAAAACCGAGCAAAACCCAACCAGAAAACCAAACAAAAATTGCATCAGACTGAATTGCAAATGGTTGTTTTATTTTATTTTAGTTTGTATAAAACCAAACCGTATACAAGTTGTAACTTTGTCCAAAGGATTACCTGTTTCCGGATAGCTCCGGTTAATAGGTCTTGACATCCTGATGCGTACACAAGTTGTAACTTTGGACACTGGAGCACCAAACTCTCCGGTTGCAAATTGCTGCATAAGTTCAAGTTCAAGTCCTTGAGCTCTGGGCAGTTTAGGAACAAAGCCTGCATCCAAAGATCGAAACTATGAGAAAATGGGATTAAGGGAGAACTTGTTTAGAGAGCATTGGTGCGGAATCTTACGTCCAAACTGGAGCATCCCCACAAACTGAGTTTCTTCAGGCGCTTATGTTTGATAAACATCTTCTGATTGTAGCCTGATGTTTTCTGCGGAGTCGAACTCTTCTCTTCAATGGTCGGATTATCTGAACTGGGATCAGACACAGTCATGCCACAATCCATCAGCTCAAGAAGTGGCAGTTGAGCTGTAGCAAATTGAATGCCACCTGCAAGAACATTCATTATAGAAGAAATGAGAAATCATGAATAAACAGATGGATTAAGTATTATATAATACATATGCAGGCCAAAAGATCAAGAATTTACTTGATGTAATGTTGGGACAAAGAGCAACAAGTAATTTTGAGAGTGTATCAGGTAAGAAATCGCAGATCATCCCAAGGCCAGTATCAGATACGCTGGAACTAAAACCAACAAAAACAAAACAAAAAATACATGTCTCAAAATACTGCTCTTCTTGTGAATACTACACTGAAACTGAACACCAGAGATATAGATAGGATATACTGAGCAAGAGAAACCATACCCACTCAGATCAAGCAGTTCAAGGTTTGTATAACTTGAGGAAATAGCAGCTACAGATGCATCGGTGATATCTATTCCAAGAACAAGCGAGAGCATTCTCAAATCCCTGGACGATAAGGAAACTGATATCAATCCATATGAACTAGTGTTCTCTCAAATGAAAATACAGGACTAAAAGTCCCAGATAATAGTGGAATTTGTTCAATGTCTAGAGGAAGGATTTTACAAACAAACAAATACAAAAAAAAAATAGAGGAATTGAACAAACCTGAAATTCACAGCAGTAAGAGCAAGTACAACAGTATGGGAAAGCTTCAGAGAGGCTATGTGGATGTTCTGCAATCTAGTGCAAGTCCTTCCCAAACCATCAACCATTGTTACAAGATCAGTTGAATCATCTTCTTGGGGAGAAAATTCAAGTGATATTTCTATAAGATTTGGACAGTTGATGATCTGACATAAAAAGAGAACAAAATATTCTACGGTTTAGATATACGAGTTCTCTTCCAAAACTTTGGAAGAGGAAGGGAAATTCTATTACCATCTTCGAGAGAGAATGAAGGTCCCCGAGCCAGAGAGTGGAGAGGCTTGATGAAGTTAGGGAAAATCCTCCCAAGTTGGAACATCCTTCCATCTTAAGGCTTGTAAGTCCACGCTTATTAGAAACAAAGCGACCCAGCTCATCCCTATTCATACAATAAACCATATGACTATTAAAGACAGATCCAGGGAAGAGCAAAACAACTGTTTTAAAGTCGATCAAATATATAATGGATCACATGCGAAATGAGCGCTTGGTACAGATGAATTTATAGCAAACAGAGCCAACAGTCTCTACATTCATGGCATGAACCTATAATTTCCATTAGCATTCATGTCATCATTAAGTATGATCAAGTTTATTTACCCAGAAATCCTATTGACAGATGCACCAGAGGTTGAAATCTCCAGAACCTCCAGGTTAGGACAAGAAAAAGCAATGCAGGCCAGAGTTGTGGCGTCCAAATCACTGCATATATCAAGAAGAAGAGAAAAATCCAGTCAGAAAACACGCAGTTTTACAATAAATTGCAATTAGTCCAACAATTAATACTTTGTTTTTCGATTATTAAGAGCTCCTTTAATCATTCATTATCTTGGGAAGTCCATTTTCAAATTAGTACGATGAGATGAACAAGCATATCAGATCTGGTAGAGAATCACCTTTCGATTTTAAGGGACAGCCTAATAAGTCGAGGACATTTTTGCAACAGGGATCCAATGTATCCAATCTGAGCTCTCTCCGGAACCCTAATCCGAAGCTCCTCCGCCGCTTTCCACATCTTCCTCGCGGTCTCTCTCCATCCTTTGCAAACTCTAGCCGCCATCAGTAAACCCGAAGGCGGCAGCCGCTTAAGCACCTCCCACAGAACTACCGCATGAAATCTTCCCGGCTGAACAATATCCGTATCCAAATGCAGATCCAGATCCGTCGATGCTGCATCCAGATCGGGCTCATCCAGAGAATTACGCGCATCGATGTCATCGAAAGATAAGGCGCGGCGTAGGTGAGTGAAAGGCTGGCGCGACGGGGCCGCTGATATGGATATGACAGTAGAACGGGAAGAAGATGCGGCGGCGGAGATGCAGCTCACCGGCTCCGAAACGATCGGGGTTCTAGGAACATCAAGAGGAGTCAAATGGCAGACATGTCCTTTCTTAGGTTGACCACATCGGCCACAATTGTAACTCCCTCGATTCTTCCTGACACGCTGCGATTCAAGCGCGGCTGAGATCGCGGCATTCGCGGTGGTCGGAGAAATATGCGGCTGAGGCTGCATCGTGAAATCGAGATAGAGAGAGAGAGAGAGAAGGAAATGGTGACGAAGTTGGAGTGATTAGATGAGATTCGGAGGGAGAGATGAAAAAAATAAAAGGAATAAGGAGGGAAGGAGCGGCGGGAGATAAAATGGCGTTTTCGCGCGAGTGTTTTCGAAAGACACTGAAAGCAAAATGTAAAATTAAAAAAAAATAGATGTAGCCGCTCAGCTACAACAACTTAAGAAGGGAGCGTGAGGTTTAGGTTGGTCAAAGTACTGTTTTACCCTTGGTTTTGGAAAATGGCACGTGACGTGATCTCCTTTAATAGACGTTCACTGTATTGCTTGCGCCAAAAATAAGTTGACTTAACAAAAAAAGATTCTCCCTTGTAGTAAATTATTACTAGTAAAAAAACAATCTTCAATCAATAAGCCAATAAATATATTTAGATCGCATTATATCAACTGAATTAGACATTTGGTTTATTATCATCGTATGAAATCGCGTGCCCGTTCAAAACTTTAAAGGTATTGTTTAAAATTCAAAACATTAATTTACTAGGCATTTCGGGTAGATATTCCTACTATTAATAGTGACTTCTAGTTACATATTGATCTTTTAATATTTTTTTTTGACGTCATCTTTTAATATATTTATATATGTATTTTTGTCTAAAATATGTTCTTATATGTATTTTGTCAAAAATATGTTTAAATCAACAAAAAAATCTATATAAAGAAACTGTAATTTATTTGTTTTACATTAAAACAATTAGTTGTATATTAAACTATTTGATTACCGCGCTGCGCGCGGAATTTTGTATTATTGTTTACTAACTTGGTTATAAGAAAATTTGATATTGATAAAACTATCACCGTTAAGTTAAATTAACATAAAGCACGATAGAGCTAATCAACTAATGCTCATTACCTAAATACGACCTGATCTAATTGTCCAACAACCCGATTTACGAACATGGATCAGTTAACTCTTATAAAATGTCATACGCTAATTAGAAAACAACTCATATTTGTGTGGGTTAGATGTTCATTCATTTGACATTATATGCTTTTTAAAGCGTTTGACCTTTTTGAAATGTCTACATTCCTCTATCTCCTTTTAATTTCACCAACACGACATGTTGAAATATAAACCATATTTTAGCTTAGTTTAAACCTAACATCCATTGTTTTTCTCTCGCTTCTCGTTTCTCCGGCTAGTTATATGGTCTTGTATCAGATTTGAGCGTTGGATATATTTTAAAAGATTTCCGCCTTTTGTTGTATTTAAGATTATAATGAGCATGTTATCTTTTCAAAATAGCGCAATTTACCTCTCGTAATAACCATTTTCACGTACCCATAAAAACTCGTGGTCATTATCATACCTTTAGAAAACTCATGTAAGCATTCATTAATTATTATGTTGGCATGCATTAAAGCTTATTTTCGAGCATTGATATTTGTAATTTTGTTTGTCTTTTCAAATTTGAATCATTCAATCCATGAGTTTGTAGAAATCCTACAAAGTTAAAATTCTCTAAAGAGCATATCACTTTTACACTTAACGTATGATAGATCCTGAATTTTTGTTTTGAACAATAATTAATTAGTAATTTTATTTTATTTCTCTTTGATTAATATTCAGTTTTATTATTTTAGTAAAAAAAAAATTCCAAATATATAGTTAAGAAATAATTGGATCTAAATGTATTTTGATACATCATACCACCAATTTTTTGAAATATATATTTTGATAGTTTTATTTTATGTTTTTTTAATAAAAAATGGTAGATGCCAAAGTGAATGTTGAGGTGACGGAAGATTTTTTATATATATAGATTGTAAAATGAGGATAAATGTAAATACTTTCAAAATTATGATGAGATGAGGCTTAAATATAACCACAAGTCCAGATAATGCCTGAAATCGTATATTTTATTCAACTAGGATAATGAAGATATTGTAAGAGCCTTGTCTTTGTGCAGCCCTCGTTTCAATGCCACAAGAACTGAAATCTTCAGTTTTACTGTTGAGCTCTTACCAAGATCACTTTCCAAATAGATATAAATACTCTCCTGGGACTTTGGTCGTGTGAGTTAAACGATCAAAACTATTACAGGACGGTTAAGAGATCTCCACGCGACATTTTTTTAAAAAAAAAGTTGGCTAAAACTCAATCACTCTCGACATATAAAATCGTTTATTTCATTCAACCAGGATAATGAGATATTGGGAGAGCCTTGTATCTATACACCCACCACTACGATGGCACAAGAATTGAAAATCTTCAGTTTTAGAGTTCTTGCTAAAATCACTTTCCGAATAGTTATACCTCTCCTGAGAATTTGGTCATGTAGGTTGAACGATCAACAGTATTGCACGACGGTTACGACAACTCCATGCGACATAAATAAACACGTTGGCTATAACTCAATCACTCGACCAAAAAAAGCTGCTTCTTCTTCACGGATATTGTTCTCCTGCAAACATGCAGGTCGAATAATATCAGTTACATATGATTCTAGTGCGAGCTGTGCTTTCTTCGACTTGTAGTATAGCATGTAAGGGTATCAATTGGACCAGTATGGCTCAAGCAAGTCGTTAAACTACTAGGCCCTGCCCCAAAACTTTGGGAGGATAAATTTTGGCTCGAGCTTGGTCTGAAGTAGTTTAGAGCTGGTTCGAGCCCGGCGCAAAAAGAATATTTGGGAAACGACATTGAAGTTTGTTTTTGCCCAATTCGACAAGACTGGCCCCAACTCGACTCGACTATATTTCGGCACAAAGCAACCGGCTCTAACCTATTTTCTTCTAGGTGGGCAGAATCAGAGCTTTGGCCCTAATTGACACCTTACGTATTGTGTGAGCTAATGCATTGCATGTCTTTTCTAGGTTTAGAAGAATACTGAGGAAACTGGTGAATACCTTGTCAGGGAGCTCCAATAGCGTAAATCCAATCTTTTTGAAAACTTCTCTATACCCCTGCAGCTGTTTTAGCCTCAGGACTTGCCTTTCCCTGAAATAAAATTGGGAATACCCATCTTTTATCCATGCTGCATGACAATAAGAATGGGTAAGCAATTTTTGTTCACACACAAACCTCAGAGGAGTCTTTGCGGATTTTCCTGGTTGGAGTTCTCATAGTGACAAACTCCTCAGCCGCTGTGGGGTGAACACCCACTGTAGCATCAAAGTCGGCCTTGGTTAAGCCAGCTTTTACTGCAACCCCAAATCCCTGGCAAATTGGGAAAAAAAAAAATCGTATTGAATCATACATGTTTTCCGTGTTTACTTTTCAGAGAGATGAATAATCATGTTAACAATGAAACCTGGATGATTTCGGGTGAATCCTCTCCACACATGTGAACACCGAGAACTTTATTTGTGTTTGCACAGACAATGAGTTTCATAAACACACGGTCTGGGAGTCCTGAAAGCGTAGCCTTTAATGGCTTAAAGTTTGATGTGAAAACATCGATGTCCCCATATTGTTCTATGGCCTGCAAACACGTCTCTAACATTTATAGGTGACATACACAATAAACCAAAATTTCGAAAAATTATCCTACTTACCTGCTCCTCAGTTAGACCAACTGTTCCTATAGGTGGCTGGGAGAAAACGGCGCAGGGAACAGCTCTAGTTGAAAAGAGAAAATAGAAAGGACAAAAGCTATCAGAGACAACAGACGACAGGTAACAGTTATAAAATGCTCTCGATCTTAAAGGGAGCACGTAAGACTAAACAGATAATATTGTCACTGATCACCAGAAATTCCAAAGGTCTAAAAATCAAAAACTAACACTGGTCAAGATTACGATGTTACCTATAATCAGGCTTTGTTGGCTCATCTTGGAACAAGGTTTTAGCCAATGCAACTCCCTCCATCAAGGCGACTGGAGTCAAATTGATCCGGTCAGTGACATCCCCAACAGCCCAGATGGAAGGTACAGATGTCCGTGAATATTCATCAACCTTACCAAACAAAGTGTCAACATGGAGCACAAGTACACATTAAGTAACCAGGCATAACAAGAGAACTTTGCACAATGCAACAATAGAAATATCAAGAGACAAAAAAAGGTAACCACTAGATCATACCTCTATTGCTCCATTTTTCGCCAATTTTACGCCAGTATTCTCCAACCCTAAGTTCTGTAATAGCAGCCAACATTACATCAATGATAAAATCATATTCTACGATCATTGTAGTAGCTTACATTTTAAGTCATAAATAAGGGGCTGCAATGGTTAGTTTATCTTAGAAGATTTATAAAAGCAATAAACTTTGCTAACAGTTTTCATATTACAAACATCCTTCAGAAATAAAAATCACAATATACCTTTGTGTTGGGCTTGCGACCAGTTGCAAACATAACATGAGAAAAACCCTCAATAGTTCCCTTGCTGGTCTTCAGAGACAACGAGCCATCTCCTGATTTGATGATGGCTTCAGGGGATTCTTCTGTGTGAAACTCAATGCCTCTTAAAGACATCTGCTCTCCAACAAAATCCCTGACCTAGTAACAAAGAACAATAATTACAAATTACAAAATAGCCAAAAGGATAAAACGAAAGCAGCCAAAGTCTTTCTCAATTCACTCACGTCTTCATCAAATCCCCTCAGCACCTTCTTTTGCCTGATAAATACATGAACTTCACTGTTAAGACCATTAAAGATGCCCGCAAACTCCAGGGCTATGTAGCCACCACCAACTATTGCAATTCTTTTAGGTTTGGAAGGCAAATCAAGTGCGGCATCCGAATCTATGGCAAACTCTCTTCCTGGAATGTCAGGAATGAAGGGACGTCCACCAACTGCAATCAGAATGTTTCTCGAAGTATAGATTTTCCCATCTACATCAACAGTGTGCGGGTCTATAACCTGCACATAAAAACATATACATCAAGCTCAAATCCATTTTCTTCCAAGAATACATGGCATATAGTTGAATATACGTTAAAAATGAACTATATAAACTCTGAGCTTCAGCCTACCTTTCCACGACCTTCAATCAACTTGACGTTAGCATTGTTCAGTATATTCTTATAAATACCAGTCAGACGCTGCAACTCAGCATTCTTGTTGGCAATCAATGTACTCCAGTCATGGGAAGGCTCAGTATCATACTTCCAACCAAATCCGTGACTGTCTTCAAACTCGTGAGTGTATTTGGATGCATACACAAGTAACTTCTTTGGGACACATCCTCTGAGTACACACCTGTAGAATAACCAAGATGAGTTCACTCATTCGTTTAGAATGAGATCTCTCTACAAAGCCAAAATTTAAACTGCCTAAAATTGAGCTTTCAAATGTAAGTAGGGTTGCTAAACATTCTGCGGCAACCCAGTTAAGTAGCTCAGCCAATAAAGTTGGGAAAGATGAGTTTAGTCGAGCTAGTAACAAGAGAGACCAGATCATAGTTCCATCTCACAACACACAACTGAAGAAAACTTCTGTTCCTCTGGAAATCAAACCATAATTATCTAGCAAATGCTTCAAATTGATCTTGTAGTCTGGTTTTAGCATATTAAGTTATAGCTACTTAAATCATATACTTGCAGATGTATCAAAATAAGGGAAGATGAAAAAGAAAAAAACTTACGTTCCTCCGACGCCTCCGGCTGTCTCGGAAGAGATGGTAGAAAAAGGGAGCTCGCAAACAGCGGCGGATGCTCCGAAGCTCGTGGCGAAGCGAGAGGCGCGGACGCCGCCGCTTCCGGCGCCGATAGTGAAGAGATCAAAATCGTAGTGGCGCTCCGATTCTGCTCCATTATCGTTCTGGGCACGAACAGAAAACCGGCGAGAGGGATAATACCGGTTGTTTGACATTAAGGAGACACGGGAACGGAGGGAAGAGAAAGAGGATAGGGTTTTAGGGAGCGAGCGGGCGCTATAAGATGATGAAGATGGCAGAGGGATTGCGATTGGGAGTTTTCTGCAGAGGATTTGAAGAGATGGAGAAGATGAAATTGTAGTAGTAAGCTTCGGAGTCGAAGCCATCTTCGCGTCTCTTTCTCTCTCTCTCGTTTTTTTCTTTTCCTATATGTTTCTGGGCGTACGCTTTTTTCGACAATTCTACTTGTGGCTTTAAATTTTTGATATTTTAAATTGTTTGTAACAATTTAGAACATGTTTTTGTTTTGTGGTCATACGTGTCTACCAAACTAAGAATGAGTTTTTTTTTTCTCTTCTAGTTTACAAACTTCACACAGCCACCAGATTAAAATCGATTCATGGTATAGCACTACAACGATTGCAATTTATAGTTGTTCATTTGGTAGGTTTTATTTAGGGAAATGACAAATTCATAAATTGTTAGTAGAATATCGCGAAGGAATACCAATTAAATGTTTTATATAAAATTTAGCATTATTTTATCGAATGTACATTTGAAAATATTTGTATTTGGTGTTATTTCAACAAATATTAAATGATTTAACACACTAAATAAAATCCTAAAATAGTAGTATATCATGCGCTTATATGATAAAAATAGAAGTTCATTTACCCATAAAATTCGATATTCACTTACAAAATAATTTTTTTTTTTTTTTGATGTCTTTCGGCCCCCGGAAGTAATCCTAAGCCCAAAGGTCCAGACTAATCTTCCGGGTGGGAGTGACATAGCCCACTTTTAATGCCCCACTTGGCCAAGTGCTTGTCCTGGTAATTCCGCTCCCGCGGGGAATCGATCTCTGGCCTAGACCAACAAGGCCGACACTCACCGCAGAAAAGGAACCACCCGACCACCAACAACTTGGTTACAAAATAACATATCACGGACAAAATCTACATATTCGCAATAGTTAAATTACAAGAATACGACCATCTAAAACCTCTGTTTGCTAAATTAGATGTCGACATAAAAAGCTATCTCTATAATATTATCTAAGAAGATATTTTTAAAAATGAACTTTGTTTTGTAAGTTATTACATGAAATGTCATTACAAATAACAAATAATAATTGAAAGAGGAAATGATATAATAGTTTTTTAAAATTCTTGATTAGAATATGGAAAATATATATTTTGCATTAAAGAGGCTATTTATTACTTTATTTCTTAATTATTTTTAATACTATACATTTTAAAATAATAATCAATTCATATATTTAAAGAAAAAAAATTATTCAAAATCTTGCTATAATTTTTACTATAATTTATTATATTTTATTTGAATATATATCAAAACAAAAGTTTTAAAATATTTTACTAATTTTATAAAAAGTTAGACACAAGAAAACTATTATTTTTTAAAGAGTTCGTAGACTCACCACAAAAACTAGAGTCATTTATCGATGCATATTAGAATTATGTTTTTAAGATTATAAGTTTTTGCGGTTTCAATGCTAAACGTGTTAAATAGACAAATTATTATAAATTGACAACTTTGTCTATAATCAGTAGTTAGTTATATTGTAAAATTCAGATAAAAACAATTTTCTTAAATTTCAAAACAATTTATTTTAAAAAATTACTCTGCGTTATAATTAGCGCGGATTAAATCCTAGTTATGTTACAAAAAAAATACTAATTAAATAACATATGTAAAATACGTGTCCAAGAAAACGGTTTAGACAGCTATGTAAACGTCTCAAACTGTTTAAATTTTATTAAAATCGGTATTAATAAGCGGATGGTTATATTCGGCGGATTGAACATCAATTAGGCGAACTTTAGCGGGCTTGACAGTTTCTAAACTGTTTAAGTAGCCTAGGCATGTTATCCCATGTTCTAAAAAGCGGCTGCCTAATCACCTAGACGGCTGTTTAGGCGCTAGTCGATGGTGCATCGCTGCGATTAGTGTCTAGACGATGAATTAGACGGTCAAACGATTTTTTGAAAATGTCAACGATTTTTTCAAATAAGTCAATGATTTTTTTTTTTTTTTGTGACGGACATATAGTCTGGTACAAAATTTTGGAAATACATATAGAAGTACAAAACACATGATAATTTGATCATTGAAGAACATGATGAAGATTTTTCTCTCCATGTACTTTTTTGTCTCTCAATATCAAGACAAATCTATTTTTTGTATTATATGTTTGTACTTCTTTTTTGTTTTTGGAATTTATATGTGAATTTGACCTTAATTTCCTAATGTTTTGTTACTTTTATAATCAAAAAAACATATTTCATAATTTTTTTGATTCATATATCCATAACTTATAACTTATATACATATAAACTTTAAAATTAAAAAAAATATTCAAAATTAATCGATGATTAATCGGTGATTAATCACCGCTTTTCGGCTTAGGCGCAAATCGGTGTCCGACCGCCCGCTTAGCGCCTAGCGCCTTTTCGAACCTTTGTGTTATCCATATAATTTTTATTTTTATTTAAAATTAAAATATTTGCATGTCTAATTCTTATAAAGTTTTATTTCTAATTAATATTTGATATTTATGAGGATGAAAACCTAAAATTTGGAATTTTAAACTTTTTATGATGTTATATAGCCATAGAACGAGTAAATTTGTACTTTCGTAAACAAATAAATGAAATTATACTTACTATAAGTAAAATGTTTTTTTTCTTCTAAAAAGGAGAAATTTAGTTTCATTAACTAACTACCAAAGGGGCAGCATTGGTAAAAGATCAAAAACCGGAAGAGAGCAAAGAGGGTGGAGCCATTTAAAACCACGCCGTATCGCATAGATTCATAAAAACTCACTGTGATCTCCTCTTGGCTTCCACTTCCGGATTTAGGGGAAGATGGATTCTCAAATCCCTTGAGATTTCGCCTCTCAAAATTTTCAATTCCCGCCATTTTCTATCCTCCGAGAATACCCCCAAACCCTAAATTCGCTAATTTAATCTCTTTTTGCTTTCTCTGAACAAACGAGACCTCCAATCATGCCTTCCATACAAACCCCATCGGGGAAGATCCTGCAGCTTGAGATGGAGAATTTCAAGTCTTACAAGGGTCATCAGTTGGTAGGTCCTTTCAAGGATTTCACGGCGATTATTGGTCCCAACGGGGCTGGCAAATCTAACCTAATGGACGCTATAAGCTTCGTGCTCGGAGTTCGCACCGGTCAACTTCGTGGTTCTCAGCTTAAGGATCTAATCTACGCCTTCGATGATCGAGAGAAGGAGCAGAGAGGTCGGAGAGCATTCGTCCGCCTCGTCTATCTCCTGGACGATGGCTTGGAGCTCCATTTCACCCGCACTATTACCAGCGCTGGTGGGAGTGAGTACCGCATCGATAATAGGGTTGTCAATTGGGATGATTACAACGGAAAGCTGCGATCTCTAGGCATACTGGTTAAGGCTCGTAATTTCTTGGTGTTTCAGGTGGTTGCTTCTTCCCGAATTCGAGAACTAACACTTTCATTCTTTCTTTTTTTGGTTTTATTAGTTTTTTTGGCTTGTGGCTTGGATTTTAAATCTGGGTATATTTAACTTCTGACGATCATCTCAAAATGTAGGGTGATGTTGAATCTATTGCCTCCAAGAATCCAAAAGAACTCACTGGACTCATGGAGGAGATTTCTGGATCCGAGGAGCTTAAGAAAGAGTATGAAGAACTAGAAGAAAAGAAGGCCATCGCTGAAGAAAAAGCAGCCCTTATATACCAGAAGAAGAAAACAATAGGGAATGAGAAGAAGCTGAAGAAAGCACAAAAGGAAGAAGCTGAGAAGCATCTAAGGCTGCAGGACGAACTGGTATTTATCTGGATTTGCTGTTGTTCTCTAGTGGAGTAGTGTTTATTTACTTAGTTTGTGAACTATCCTCTCTGCCTTCTTGTTAATCTTTCTCCACGCCATGCAGAAAGCACTGAAGAGAGAACACTTCCTATGGCAATTATATAACATTGAAAATGATATCGAGAAGGCAAATGAGGATGTTGATGCTGAAAAGAGCAATCGTAAAGATGTCATGGTAGAGCTCGAGAAGTTTGAACATGAAGCTGGTAAGAGAAAGGTAGAACAAGCAAAGTATCTGAAAGAAATTGCTCAGCGTGAAAAGAAGATTGCTGAGAGAAGCTCGAAGCTTGGAAGATACGTGAGTACCTTGGAAGCCTTTGGTTAAACAGATTCTATTTTCCCTCCAAAATATAGCATTTACAGAAATCTCTTGTTGTTCTTTGTTGTTATCCATCCTCTGAAAGTTTATGAACTTTCTCACTTGAGTAACCTATATCTGTACTTTTCCTGTCGGCAGCAACCTGAGCTTCTGAGATTGAAGGAGGAGATAGCACGCATAAATTCAAAAATTGAGAGCAATCGAAAGGAGGTGGATAAGAGGAAAAAAGAAAAAGGAAAGCATTCCAAAGAAATTGAACAGATGCAGAAAAGCATTAAGGAGCTGAATAAGAAAATGGAAATATTAAATGAGAAGAGACAAGATAGCAGCGGAAAACTTCCAATGCTTGACAGTCAACTGCAAGAGTATTTTCGAATGTGAGTTTGAAAGAAATAAGGATTTTTTTCCCTCTCTTCTAGTCAGAAGCATTGCCATTTTCCAAATGTCCTGAGGTTATCGATATGCACCAACTTTGCATTCTCTATTTTTCCTATTTAATATTCTCGCTTGTGTTTTTGTGGTGACATGAATACTACATGGGTTTACATGTTGCTTCACCCTCTCTTCTTTTAAGTTTAATGCAAGATTTGTTGGGTACGCAGTTGGTTAAGTACTTATCTCTGCTTTGAAGAATGGTCTAAGCAAACAAATACTTGAGCGTTTTGTTTGACAGAATGACATATATTTGGTTGTTTACAGGCAATTATTGGTGCTGTCCTTGTGATTCTTGTAATATGTATCTTCTTCTAGATTCACCATCTACATGAATATTCCACCCTTTTGAATCCTTATGAACCGCTTTGTTTTCTCATTGATTTTCCTTCATGTTTATCAATCTCAGAAAAGAAGAAGCAGGGATGAAAACCATTAAGCTAAGAGATGAGAAAGAGGTTCTAGATAGGCAACAACATGCTGATCTCGAAGCATTGAGAAATCTGGAAGAAAATTACCAGCAATTAATAAATAGGGAGAATGATCTTGATGAACAAATTGAGCGATTGAAATCCAGGGAAAAAGAGATTGAAGATTCTTCTTCGGAATATAAGAATGAAACAACTAGTCTGAAAAAGCAGTTACGAGCACTGCAAGAAAAGCATCGAGATGCCAGGTTAGTATGTGTCCTCTACTCACTAGATTGTTTACGTGCTTTGTTATGATATCCTTTAAATGCTACACATTGCCGCAAGTTTGTGTAAAGACCTCCTCAGAGATTCTTTTTACAGTTGCTTCATCTTTTGAAATATGGCTTGAGAGGTATTGGTAATTCATTAATCAAGAATATATTATTTTTCACCTTCCTTATTTTGAGTATAAAACCCTTCTTGAGCTAGGCAGGATGCATTCTGCATCCCCTGATACTCGATTTTTAAAAAAATTTTAATCTGATAGTTTCTAACCTGCTTTTACGATGCACAGGATTGCCTCTGAGAAATTGAAGACTAGAATCACAGAAGTAGAAGACCAGTTAAGTGATCTAACAGCTGAAAGATATGAAAATGAGAGAGATAGTAGGCTAACACAGACTGTTGAGACTCTTAAGCGTCTATTTCAAGGAGTTCATGGTCGGATGACTGATCTTTGTCGACCAAATCGGAAGAAGTACAACCTTGCTGTTACTGTTGCTATGGGGAGATTTATGGATGCAGTAGTTGTAGAAGATGAAAACACAGGAAAGGACTGCATCAAGGTACTCATATTATGCTTGTGGTGTTGCTCTAATCGCATGCAAGTTGTGAGATTTTTTTCATAGTTCCTATCTCTTCTCTGCTGACAATTACAGTTTCATTAGCAGGTGAGTAAGATATTCAATACCATAATACTACACTCTGGCTTATGCCAACAAATTAATGATGCTTTAAACTCTACCACCTCTTAAATGATGATGATCACTTCATATTATTTACCAAGTAGGGAAAATGTGCTATAAAGGGGTATGTAACATATATGATGTAACTCCATACAGAATTCATTCTATATAATTAAGAACTGAGCCCTATTCTGTGTTACTTGGTTTCAACTTAACTTTTTGGAGCTTTTTCTACCTTGCTTTTAAGCAATATGCAGTACATGTTTAAGAGTATTTTTGTACCAGTACTCTAGGTTTGGGATGAAATGAGTTTTTTTTTTTGTAATTTGCAGTACTTGAAAGAGCAACGGCTTCCTCCTATGACATTTATTCCTCTTCAGTCAGTACGTGTCAAGCCAGTGCTTGAAAGATTGAGAAATTTGGGCGGCACAGCAAAGCTGGTGTTCGATGTTATCCAATATCCTTTGCAAATAAGTGAAGTGAATTTGACTAATTTGACTTTGGCATACTCAAGGTTGCATGCATTAATAATTTCTCATCCTTTGGTTTCATTGCGTGCATAGTTGTGGGTAGCTTGAGATTGTTTTGATGTATTAAACCAAGGATCAACAAACGTAGGAAGGTTAATGTGAGCAGGTTTCAATTTATGTTTTTGATCCTTAACCACTCCACGTTCGATCCTGAATTGGAGAAGGCGGTCCTCTTTGCTGTTGGAAATACTCTCGTCTGTGACGAACTTGAAGAAGCCAAGATTCTTAGCTGGACTGGAGAGAGATTTAAAGGTATGTTCATGTTTCCTTTTTAGTTGTGATATACTCATATACTTGCACTAAAGTTGGCTTTGATTTTACATATCCTGATTTCTATTATTTCCAGTTGTTACTGTTGATGGTATATTACTCACAAAGGCGGGAACAATGACTGGTGGTACCAGTGGTGGAATGGAAGCAAAGTCTAATAAATGGGATGATAAGAAAATTGAAGGTTGGCTTGTCACCTGCTGGTTTAAAATGTCTTCACTTCCAATATATTGTCTTAGAGTCAACATTTTGGTTGTGCAGGACTGATGAAAAAGAAAGAAGAATATGAACTAGAATTTGAAAAGATTGGATCTATTCGAGAAATGCAAATAAAGGAGTCCGAAATATCTGGTAAAATAAGTGGACTTGAAAAAAAGATTCAGTATGCTGAAATTGAGAAGGTAACAACCAATTTATCTTTTCCAAGATCAGTGGTCTCATATATCTTACTTGCTGTTGTGAAGGGAACCCTAATTTGAATATGAATGCCATACAGTAGCACACCTTTGATCTTTTCTTCTGATAGGAGCAGCTGTGATAATTTATTTCACTGTGCACTATTCAGGAAATACTAATTAGGGGATTTGTTTTACAGAAAAGCATCAAAGACAAACTTCCACATCTTGAGCAAGAGAAGGGGAATATTGCTGAAGAAAGTAGACGCATAACTCTTGAACTTTCTAAGGTAATTGAATATCCTTTTCTGATATTTGGTAAAGTTAAAACCTGATGACAATAATATGACCGAATGCCGTTTGTTTTGTAGTCAAAAAATGAGGTTGATAAGAGGAATACAGAAATCAGGAAGTTGGAGAAAAGAATCAATGAGATTGTCGACCGTATCTATAAGGATTTTAGCCAGTCTGTTGGTGTTGCAAACATACGTGAATATGAAGAAAATCAGCTCAAGGATGCTCAATATGTGGCTGAAGAAAGGCTGAATCTGAGTAACCAGCTTGCTAAGTTAAAATACCAGTATGTCTCTTATGCTCTGTTGTTCTGGTTGCATATAAGATTTATTCGAACTTTTCGTATACTGTCGATTTCTGTTGCCCATTTCTGTGCTAACATAGCTCCGACTCTGAAGTCAACTTTTCATTTCTGGTCAAAAATAAATATTTTGTTGTGCATCCATACTGATGTTGCATTTTGACTTTCACGTGCTTCATAAAAAGAAGGCACTACAGCTCTGTGAGATTTATGTGATTAGTAGGCAGCTATGGTATACATGATCTTGTATTACCAAGTGTGTAAGGGTCAGTATATGTAGCCTGTAAAGATCTAAGAGTCAACAAAATCTGCAATACGCTAACTGGTTTGCTGAGTTGACATGCTGCTTTCTATTGAATGAATTAAGTTGTACACTCAGAGTAAAAGGAAGCATTTTTTCTGGGTCAATGAAAATAAATTTTTTTTTTTTTTATTTTAGGGTGGAATATGAGCAAAACCGAGATGTGGGGTCACGAATTCGAAAGCTAGAATCTTCAATCAGTTCTTTGGAAACAGATTTGGAAAAAATACAGCAGAGGAAGTCTGAACTGAAGGAGTTAACAGAAAAAGCTACTAATGAAATCAACAATTGGAAGAAGGAAATGGGAGGTATTTTGATTCTATTTCTACATAAATCTGATGGCCTTTTCAGTTCTATGCTTTTTTTTCTTTCTCAATCTCAGTGCTATTATGAGTTGTCAATTTTAGGATTTCATTCATAGGAGACATCAACATGATCCAGTAAAAGTACATTGTCCGTATATGAGTTTGCTTCGTCAATATGGATGACATGTTATTGGATTAATATGGAATTTTCTTATTCTTTCTTGGGGGTTATTTATTTCTATGGATCTTTAGTCACCCTTTAACCAATTGACTGTTTCATTACATGATCCTAGATGTTTGTAGATTGCTCTGACTTGGGTTTGAACAGGTTTTGGGATGTACACGGTCTGCTTGACCTGCGTTAATTGTATGGTTACACTACATCTTAAAAGAAAGCAATCACATTAAGATAAATTGCTAGTGTCTGACAAATGGTGATGTGAACATTCAGTATGATAGATTCTCTTCATTTTCCTTTGCTGGTATAAGCATAAGTTACACAACCATTTACTTTGTTTATCACCATACCTGTCTAATGTTCTTTGCCTAGCACAAATCTGCACTGGTATCATCTTTCAGTGTGAATATCTAATACTCTTGCTTGCAGAGTGCAAACAAAAATCGGAAGAGTATGAAAAGGAAATCCTGGATTGGAAAAAGCAGGCTTCTCAAGCGACAACAAGCATAACCAAACACAATCGTCAGATACATTCTAAGGTACAATGGAGATTTATCAAAACCTTTCCCAAAGATTTGTTTATGTCTGAGTATAGGTGCACTAAAGCTTCCATATGCTATCAGGAAACGCAAATTGAGCAGCTGATCTCGCAAAAACAGGAAATAACTGAGAAATGTGAGCTCGAACATATCACCCTTCCTGTTTTATCAGATGCTGAGGAGGAAGATGACTCAGATGGGCCACAGTTTGACTTTAGTGAGTTAGATAGAGCTTATCTCCAGGAGCGGAGACCATCTGCTCGTGACAAAATGGATGCAGAATTTAGGCAGAAAATAGATTCTAAAACATCAGATATTGATAGAACGGCCCCAAACTTGAGAGCACTTGACCAGTATGAAGCTATACAAGAGAAAGAAAAACAAGTTAGCCAAGAGTTTGAAGCGGCCAGGAAGGAGGAGAAACAAGTAGCGGATGCCTACAATACTGTTAAGCAGAAGAGGTATTCGAAATTTCTCTTGTGAAATGATCTTTAGAGCTTTGAAGAATATTGCTACCATATAGCAACAACTTTATGGTGGAACCGTAACCGGAAAACTAAAAGTCTGAAGATTCTAGTTCTGTGGAAATTACCTGATAGAGTTACTGTTTGGATAGAATGCACACAAATGTGCACACACATGCTAGAATGCACACAAATGTGCACACACATGCACATGTACAAAGAACACCTCAAGTTTTCCAAACCAAATTCATATATTCCATTAGAGTTTTTGCTGCTCACTTCAAATTGTTGTGTAGGTATGAGCTATTTATGGAAGCTTTCAACCACATTGCTAGCAACATTGACAAGATCTATAAGCAACTAACCAAGAGTAATACGCATCCACTGGGCGGGACTGCTTATCTAAACCTAGAAAATGAGGATGATCCGTTTCTACATGGTATAAAGTATACCACGATGCCCCCAACAAAGCGATTTCGTGACATGGAACAGCTCTCTGGAGGAGAGAAAACAGTTGCAGCCTTGGCGTTGCTCTTCTCCATCCATAGGTATCTCCGACGACCTAGATATCCCATTTGTGATTCTCTTTATGATCTGAGATTTTGGCCTTCGCTCGTGTAAATACAGTAGTTATTTTTGCAAAGTAAGTTACCATGGTCAGTTGTTTTGAGATTTTGATGAGGTTGATGTTGTTGTTTTCCTTTCAATTTTTCAGCTATAGGCCTTCACCCTTTTTCATACTTGATGAAGTGGATGCTGCGCTTGATAATTTAAACGTTGCAAAAGTTGCTAAATTCATTCGTAGCAAATCATGCCAAGCCGGACGTGACAATCAGGATGCAGAGGATGGGAATGGCTTCCAAAGCATTGTAATATCTCTCAAGGACAGCTTCTATGACAAGGCCGAAGCTCTGGTTGGAGTTTACAGAGACACCGAGAGGAGGTGATAAATTCCACATCAATCTTTTTTTACATGCATCTATTTCTTCATGACTTCCAAAAATTTTCGCTAATATCTGAGAACTCCTTGGTGATATATTTGCTGCAGTTGCTCAAGTACGTTGTCATTTGACCTTAGGAACTACGAAGAATCGTGATTGGTTCTACAATCCCCCGGGGTTTAGGGTTTAGGTAAGTATATATATCAAGTACTGAATGGTGTTTAATTTCTAGGTTTTAAATACTGTCTCACAACGTTAAAAGGTATTTGACAGTGGAATGGTGCTTTATTTGGGATTTGATGTGGCATAGGACCTCCTAAGATCTGACACTGTAGAAGAACATGTGGAACTTTTTTATGTGATATAAGAAACTCTGGATTTTAGTTGAATCTGGTTGACGTCTTATATATTATGAAATGTTTGATGATAGTTTTCGTAGACATGTTTTTAAGTTCTGCTGAATGGTTCTTCATTTGTTAGTTAAAAAAAAAAAAAAAAATTGATGTGGGTGAAATTGATATTGTGATTTTGGTCATACGAACTCTTTTCATATTTTGAAATCTGCAGTATGAATTTGTTGTATTAATCATAATGTGGTTGTTAAGGAAATCTGCAGTTGGGAATTGATAGCGAATTTGGAAAATATGTAGAAATATTATTTAATTCGGACCTAGAAACCAAATTATCAAAAACCATTTTTGTCGTCCCACAGACTATGAAAAATCTTCAAAACAGGATGACACACACAGCAATGAATCCGGTTGGGCTTAACCCAGACAAAGCTTGAGTTCAAAAGGTATAACTTTTCAGACTTTAGATTTAGACATAATCTGAAACTCTTAATCCTATTTTTTAAAGGATAAGATCCGACTGAATTTCAAAATTTGGTCTTAATTGATATTCTTTTTTTCTCTCTTTAATTATTTTTTTTGATAATAGAATTTCAAAATATTTTTTGATATTACTTTATTGTTGTCAATTTGTCTCTGAAATCGGAGAGGTCATTAATTTATCAGATTACAAAAAAAAAAGATGGATACGTGTCATGACATCACTTGCGTCTTCCGTAATCATTAAAGTAATCTCAAAAAATATTTAAATAAATAAACAACAAAAAACAGGGGAGGGAGGCAAAGAGAGAAAACCTTTGAATCATTTCATTCGTTCTTCTTCTTCTTCGTTCTTGTTCTTGGTTGATCTGGAAATCTAACTTGTACACAAAGAGAGAAGACGAAGAAACAGAAAGCAAATTGAATGGCAAGAGCCAACAACAAATACACCTCCATCAACTTCAACCACATCCTCCACAAAGATCCTCCTTCTTCTTCTCCTTATTCCTCCTCCTCGGCTTCTTATTCCTCCGTCGCTCGTTCCAATGGCCGTATGCTCGTTCTCACTAAACCTTCCCCCAAGCCTCTGAGATCTCCCACCACCACCACCACGCCTCCGGATCAAGCCGCCTCTGATCCAGATCCGAATCAGATCTCTCTTCGTCCCTTAGGTCATACCGGACCTGGCTCCTCGCTTTCATTTCCAGTTCGGACTCAGGAAATCGACAAGGTACCTGCTCCTGCTCCAATTTCTCTGTCCCCGAAACCTGATCGTTTCGTGCCGCCGCATCTTAGGCCAGGGTTCGTTCGGAAGGATGAGATACCCGGACTCGACTCTTCTCGAGTTACAGATCCGAATCAGAGATTGCCTTACCAGGGATATTTCGGGTATGGACAGACCGGACGGCCCAAATCGGGCGGGTATGAGAGGATCCGGACGGATCCGAGATCGACTGGAAACCGACCCGGCACCTCCGGATGGTACGTCCATCTCGCTCTCGTAGTCATATATAGTGTAATTCAAAGGATACTTGAGTGTTTAGGGTTCTCTTAGCTCTATAGCCTCAACCCAACTATCTTGCGATACTCTTTTTGTTTTCATAACTGATAAATCAACTAAAATTGGAATTTAGATTCTACTGATGGTTTGGCTTTTTGCTCAAGAATGGGACCTCTTCTTGAGCCGAACCCACTAAGTGTCTGAACATAAGGATTCGTAGTTTCGTATGTTCGCTTCGTTTGACCAAAGAAAATGTCTGTACATTGCAAAATCTTCACTTGTATCGATGTTTTTATGGAAAATAGCTGTAACTAGAATTGATGATGTTTGTGCAGATGAGCTTGATGGGTTGATGTCTAGTGAACTCACTACCTCAACTTTACATGGTATTCTCAAGAAATATCTAAAACAGTGACTTTTCTTTTCTTACTTCTTTTGATCAAACCTGAGATGATCAAAGACCACCCAAGATTCAGTAGATTTGTAGATGTTGTTTTTGGGATCAGGCCAGGGTGTGATACTATGACACAATAACACTTCTCTCACTTATGGTTTCAAAACTTTGTTGATGTACCTATAATTCTGTTTAGCACGTGTTGTTTAGGCTTTAATCTAATACAGATTAAACATCTTTTTCGGTTTATAAGAAAAAACATTTCTTTATATGGAGAAAAGTTTCAGGCTTTTTCAACATCTTACTTCAGATTACTAAACCCTATTTCTTATATCTTCACTCAAAAGACATGTGAATTTGTCAAGATGGTGTTGCTGTGAGAGCTACAACCTTGCGATTTCATTGAAACAAATGGATCATTTGCAATATCAATCATGTTCTTGAAAGTCATACAAATACGTTTCAATCAATTTGAAGTCATGGAGTATTATTTATCCCTTCCATTCCTAAAAGTTTCACATGCGAGAGAAATTCTTATCTTTACACATAGTATGTCGTTACATTTTCCGTGTGACATATCAATAGTTCTCTAATTCTAACCTTTTTTCAAAGATATTTAAAGATCTCTTTACGGTGAGATATACATTTTTTGCTCATCAAAAAGATGATGGACATTCATTTTTATATACTCCTAATAATCAATCACGCTAATTATATACCTTTGCCAATCACCAGGGAAACGGAAAGAGTCATTAAATTACCCATTTACCCCTCCGTCTCCATTAATACACACACTGCTTCCCTTTTTAATTAGATCTCAAAATCGATCAAAGGAAAGCTGTGAGAGATCAGCAATGGGATCTCTGCCACCGACATCTCTGGATTTGTCATCGATCGATCTTGAAAATGGCGGATCGAGCCATAAACATCAAGAGATCTCCCGAGATAACCTCCTCAGCCTCTTTACATCTCAGCAAGATCTTCTCAACCACTTTTTCAAACATCTCGACCTCTCCCAAACCTTGGATTTCGCACGCATTCTCCTCTATTCCACCGGAACCGTTTTCTTCACCGGCGTCGGTAAATCCGCCTTCGTCGCTAACAAGGTTTCTCAGACCCTCGTCTCCCTCAGCTTCCGCTCCTCCTTTCTCTCCCCTCTCGATGCGCTTCACGGAGACATTGGCGCTCTCTCTTCCCGCGACGTTCTCGTTCTCTTCAGCAAATCCGGCGCCACCGAAGAGCTCCTCCGTCTTGTCCCCTGCGCTAGGGCTAAAGGCGCCTTTCTGGTCTCCCTTACATCTGTTCCCGGTAATCCACTGGCCGGAGTTTGTGATATGAATGTGCATTTGCCGCTCCAGAGGGAATTATGCCCCTTCAATCTTGCTCCGGTGACGTCTACCGCGATCCAGATGGTGTTCGGTGATACCATCGCCGTCGCACTCATGTCGGCTAGAAATCTCTCCAAGGAAGAGTATGCAGCCAATCATCCCGCCGGTAGGATCGGCAAGAGCTTAATTTTCAAGGTCTCGTCTCCTAATAAGCTTAAGAACCAGTAGGATTGATAAATCTCTCCAAGGAAGTGAATCTGTTAGCTGTTTTTTTCAGGTAAAAGACGTAATGAAAAAGAAAGATGAGCTTCCGGTTTGTAAAGAAGGAGACTTGATAATGGATCAATTAGTGGAGCTGACTAGCAAAGGATGCGGTTGTTTGCTTGTGGTTGATGAACATCGTCGCCTGCTCGGTACATTCACCGATGGAGATCTTCGCCGGACTCTTAAAGCAAGTGGAGAAGCAATCTTCAAACTCAGTGTTGGAGAAATGTGCAACAGGTGAGATAAATGGCCTCTGCTTTGGATCCTATAAACAAACAAATTGCTGTATGTTGAAGTTTGTCTTCTTAAACAGGAAGCCGAGGACGATTGGACCGGAAACAATGGCAGTTGAAGCTATGAAGAAAATGGAGTCCCCGCCATCGCCTGTACAGTTTCTACCGGTGGTCAATGAAGACAACACCTTGATTGGAATTGTAACATTGCATGGTTTAGTTTCAGCTGGTCTCTGAACTCAGAAGCTGCCTCTTATGTCAGTTCTTTTACATTAAACCGTGAATTGTATTGTGTCTATCTGCTTCTACTCCATGTATTGTACTCTCTTACTCAAAAGATATGTATAGAGTATTAAGAAGATTCTTGCGTCTTTGTCCTCTCTTACCTTCATAATCTTCAACAAACCGTCTTGCTTTCATTTATCCTTTAGAGCTTACCTGCAACATATTTCCTACAGCCATAGCACCATGAATGATCTCCTCCTGTGGTTGCAGATTGAACTGAAAATGGCTGAAGGAAAAGAAACAATGCAGTTTTTGGTTTTACCCATTTATAGAGAGCGTTGAGTTTTTTTGCCTATACAAGAAGATTCAATAATGGATCTGTGCTAACATGATCAATTGTAGCCTTAAAGTTAGCTCTATGACGTCTTGCTGACCCGAGACGAGTATATATGTGTGTAAATAAAATACACTAATCGCATTTATCCGTATTTGCTATCTTTCTATCAAATCATTCCTAACCAATGACGACCACGTTGTCTACACCATTTTGCTTAGTGTTACTGTTTGATATTTGATTCTAACATTTCTTCTTTGGATCAGTGGTGACAATGAACACCCAACAACACAGTTTCATCATATTAGCTTCTTTCATTTGTTACAATGAACACCAAAAACTGGTTCTAGAAAATCCGAAAACCAAACCGAAACAGATTATGTAAAAGAATCAGATCCTATTGCATTTAACGATCAATAAAAAGTGGACGTAAAGAACAACTTGAGTTTCTTCTAGTGAGAAGAAATCTGGAGAGAGAGAGAGAGTGAACAAAGATACAAGAATAAATAATGACAAAGTCTTTTAGAATCTCTATGCAGTTGATACCGCCGTGCTGTTTTGGTTGTTGTTGCTGCTACTGCTGCTTTCATCATTGTTCTCGTTCTCACCAGACATTTCCTCGAGAGACTTGCCTTTAGATTCAGGAACCAACAATGTAAAAACCATCCCCAAAAGATTGACCACACCCAAAACAAGGAGCGAGTTCTTGACACCAATCCCTGGAGGATACCCATGTTCTGTCTTGGTCTTGTCAGGACTTTGTGCCAAGTACAAGAACCCAAACGCACCAACCATTGCTCCTAATTTTCCAGAAGCCGCAGAAATTCCATGACAGGTTGATCTAAACCTAGCCGGGAAGATCTCAGCGGGCACCACGAAAGTTGTTGCGTTGGGTCCAAAGTTTGCGAAGAAGAATGTTAAAGAGTAAATCACTACGAATCCGATTCTGTTGTCCTTGTGAGTCCAGTGGTCGTAAGGAATGGCGAGAGCGAACATGAACACGGTCATGAAGAAAAAACCCATCATCTGTATCGCAAATCTACCAATGACGTCGATGAATGCGACTGTGAACCAGTAACCGGGTACCGTGCTGCACAAGGCGATTAGGGTTTGCGCACGTGCGATCTTGAAAACCTCTTGAATCGCATTCATGGTCTGAGCCGGAGGGATCCATCCAATCGCGCTGAAAATATCTTTCTGGAAAAGGTTCTGACTGTAGAAGGCGATGTCGAGTAAGAACCATGTGCTTGTGGTTCCGAGCAAATGCAGGCCATGGCGTTTCATGAATTCCTTGGAGAACAAGCCAAAGGATTTACTCTTATCTCTAGAGATCTCTTCTACTCTCTGATGCTCTGCTTCGATCTCCACTTGCAAAACCTTAGACATGTTTGAAGCCGCTAGCTTCGCGTCCTTGGCCACAAGAGCCGTGTACCGCGCAGTCTCGGGCATCTTCGACCTCGAGTAATACGTCATTGCGGCTGGCAAAGCACCCACCATCAGAATTATCCGCCACACGTAATCCGCCTGAGGAACCGTCGATGCCAAGGCATCCACTTTATAGGCTGGAGCTGGAAACTTAGCATCGAAAACCGCAGCCACAATGATCGCAAAAATCCCCCCGGTCAAGATTCCAAACCCTTGCATCGCGAAAACCGCGGCTATAAACGCGCCACGGGTTTTTTTATTGGCGTATTCCGACATGATCGTGGCGGATAACGGATAATCACCGCCGATGCCAAAACCGAGCCAGAACCGGAAGAAACAGAGCGTGGTCATCACCGTTTTCGGGCTGTTCCCAAAGGAGAGACCCGAAGCGATTGAGCAAAGGACCATGACCATGAGAGTCATACCGTAAACTTTTTTCCTCCCGAGTTTGTCACCGAGCCAGCCGAAGAAGAGCTGGCCCGCGAGTGTACCGCAAAAAGCGACGCCGTTAACAGCGGCTGAGACGTTTGGAGGCAGCGTCCCGGGCTTCTCTGCGCCGTCCACGTGGTAGTAAATGCGACCAAGAAGCTTAGTGACGAGGGAGATACAGAAAAGATCGTAAGCGTCGGTGAAGAATCCCATTCCGGCGATGATAATCGCCGTGAAATGGTACCATTGCGTTTTCGCAACGTCGAGTGCGTTTAGCACGTTTAGTTGATCTCCTGCCATTGCTCTCTTTCTCTTGTTCTCTGCGTTAGTATTATTAAGAAAACACAATCAGTATCATATACATAGCTGATTTTACACACGTTTTATGAACAATTCTCTTACAAAATTAAATGGAACTATTCAATAGAGACATACATGTTAAAACAATAACAAATCAACAAGTAAAACAGATTCATAAACACACATAAGTAATCAAGAAGAAACTTACAGAGAGAGTATATTTTCTTGCTCGTAGACAAACTGTTGTGGGATATTGTCTTAGAGAAAGAAAAGGAGAAGAGTATTTGTTGTTTGTTCAAGAAACTGTAGAGAGATAAAGAAGAATGAGTTTGTGAGAAATGATGAAATAGAGGCAGCGTCGCGAACGGCTACTTATACGTGATCCTTTTCTGTTTTTCCTTTGACATATTCTTTTCTTTTGTGTGGTATATTCTTCTGACCACGACGTCGTTTCTTTCTCTTTGACTTCTTCTTTTTCGCATCTATTTCTCCTCCACCTTTTTTTTTACTTCTTTTAGGAGACAATACTGTTTTTCAGTTAAAAAAAACTTTGTTTTGGAATTTATTTTTACTGTCTGTTCGAGTTTTTCAGAGTCACGGTTAAAAAGTCGTTTTAAGCAATATTTTCGAATATTCGTAGGAGAAACAACAAAATATTCGGACACATGAGCTGTTTTATTTTCCTTATGGTAATCAATCCCAAATTAGTGCAGAATTTGTAAGAGAGACCATAAGAGCATCTGCAGCTGTAGACATTCGAGCACCCACATTACACATCCAAGTGGGGTGTCTTCCGTTTTTTTTTTTTTTTTTTTTAAATTGTTTTTTATGTCGCGACGAATCACGTCGCAACACGTCATCATCTTTTGGGGGAGACATATGTCTTCCGCGAGACTTATGTCTCGGATGAAAATGGTCTAAAGGATCTTAAAAAAGAGGTATTATTTTTTTATAAATTAAATAATAAAAACAAAAAAATATTACACGAATACCCGTGCGCCACGTCAGCGCGATGATGTTTCAATTTTTTTGTGGAGTATCTCAAACGAGACACGGTGTCTCACTTTTCTCTCCCTCTCTCTTACCTTTTCTATTTTTTTATTTTTTTTAATCTTGAGACACTATCAAAACACTACGATAATGGTGCTCTAACTGTGGCAAGATATTATTTACGTATTCTCTGAGTAAAATTTAAGAATAAATCCAGTCTAAAGTAATTTATTCTCTCTCCCGTTTTTTACAGTAAAATCTCACAATGTTTTACAATCAGTGTGATTATGTACAAATCGATGCGGCTTCCTGCCGCCTAGACGGCTAAGCAATCAATTTTTTTAACAAGGGTAGTAACTGATCGAGTACAGTACAGATAGTCTTTCACTATTCACGATTGTGTGGCAACATTTTAATGATTGCTTGTATAGTAGTAATTGATCGAGTACGGATAATATTTTGCGATTCACGATTGTATGGCGACAATCGACATATTGTGACTTATGTCACGTTAGATTATTGCATGTGAGAGAAATAGTGACGAAATTATTTGTGGTTTTTATTTTTATTTTTTTTGCTAAAAATGTAAATATCATAAAAAAAAATAAATCGTTTAGGTTTTACATGAAGGTTTAACCTATAAATTGGTCACATGAACAAAAAAAAAATGGAAACAAAATCCAAAATTGAATTTCAGTTCATCATAAAGTTTTCAGCTCACGATGTCAAGATGAATCCATAACGTTCTTGAAAACACTAGATTTAGAAGAAACCGAGTTATGTTGTTGTTCGTCGCTAATTTTCATCATATTTACAAATTGCGGTTTGAACTGATTTCATAAGTAACAATATTAATATGTATTTTCTCAAATCCATCGAATAAAAATGTCTTTAAGTGATTTTCTTTTATCGAGAATATAATCCCTAAACGTAACAATAGATCCACTGAAAAATCATGACTTTGATCACTAATGAATATGGTTATTGGTTAAGCGAGTCTCTAAGTTACACTTGAAATTTAAAAACCACATTTCAAAAAAAGACTAGAAGGAATTATTGTTCATAGGTCTCGATGTAAACTATTTTTTTAGGGTAAATATTGAGTGTCCCTCGAAGTAAAGCGGTGCCGTAATGTCTTATATTTAAGAGGATTTGAAAAGATTTAAGTTTTAGTGAGTTTTTAGATGATTTGAGTAAATTAGATAAATTGTTATGATTTATTTTTAAATTTTTATGAAATTTCACATAAAACCATAAGATTTGAATTTGAAAACAAGAAACTACACCAAAACATATTCAAATCACTAAAAATCCTCTAAAATGGACTACTTAAAATATTTCTAATAACAATATATTTGAAAATTCATTTACAAATCACTAGGTCAATAACATGATATTTAAAAAAAAAAATTAAAATTCATATTTGAATAACATAGTATTTGTGATTTTAATATAAATCACTTCAAATGCTAGATTGAATACACTTTGTAGTCTGTATCATAAAAAAAAATGATACATATAAAAAAAAGGGAGAATTAAAACGACGTAGTATATATATGGCAAATGAAATCGCGGGAACCAACGTTAAGAACTAGCTCGAGTGACGTGGCAAATATGGGCCCATATCTTCGGATTTCCATCGGCGGAAAAACTGGTTCTTCTCCCTTCCACCTCTTCACCGTAATGGCCTAAACCCTAATATATACTAGCCGTTACGCGCTCTCTCTCACAAACTCAAACACCGCTTCTTCTCTCTAACTCCCCTATCTCTCTCTCTTTGCAATGAGCTCGTTCGAAAACGTTTCAGAGAAGCCGGCTATGGCGTCGGAGTCTTCGAACCCCCCCGAGTCACTATTCTCTACTAAGACTCCTGTCAAGACGGCGATTCTTCCCACCAGATCTCGAGATCCAATCAAACCCGTCAAGAGACAGCTCTTGTCTTCGCCTCAAAAACCTAAAACAACTATAAAATTACCCGAAAGGTTAGATTTTTGTATTGATTGATTTGTTGTTCATACTCTGCTCTCAATTTGGACTCTGGTTTTTTCAATTCTAGTGTTTTTTTTGGCATCGCAGGTTCGAGATTCTGGATGAATTTTTCATTGGGTTGGACACTGCGATTAGGTTGCTCAAATTAAAGGGTTATTTGACGACATTTGCCAATATATGTCCTAAGATTGAGTATCTTACTAATCGGTAAAGCTATTGTCTTACTAGCTTCTTCGTTTTTCTGGTTTCAAGAACATCAATGTAGTAATTGATCCTTGTGGATCTCTAGGGTTTGAGGATTGACTATTGATGCATCTGATTAATCTAATTGTTGAAAGGGTAAAGATTGCCTTTTCTTAATATGAACCATATTGCCTGATTTTTTGCCTGTATATGTGTCTTGTTTGGTTGTATTTGTTTAATGTTTGTTTGGCCAATGTGGCTCTACAGGATCTTCTCGTATGATCATTTGGCTCAGATGAAGCACATTTATCCAGAAGCCATTGAAGTAAAGAGAGTTTTGAAGTCTGATGAAGACACTAGTTGTATGAAACCCAGTCTTCATGTTAACTTAAATACCGGCGCGATTGTACTTGACGATGCAAATTGCGGAACCAAATACATGCAACTTAGGAAGGTGTTCCACTCAAAGCTTGTAGATTTTTACAAAGCTCATCCTAAGGTACATATTATTAATCTGTTATTTGTTTGTAGCTTTTAAGAAATGCTTTTATATCTGATTGGTTCTTCATTCTTTTGTATACAGGACGAGATTCCAAAAGAACTGCTTCCTGAACCATTCAATTCCTCCAAAAGGGATAGTTGTTCAGACACAATAAGCGTAGACTTGGGAGCATCTAAACCTGAAAATGAAGGGTTTGATGTTCAGATGAAGGAGATGGAGCAAGAACAACATATAGTCGACAAAGTAATTCCAGATTCGACTTTATCGGATGGTACTGAGGAATGCTTGTTATCACACACAGAGTCAAGAATAGTTGGAACCCCAGTCAAAGTTTTATCCACTCCCTCCAAGGATCTATCAACACCAATCCGGCTCATGAGTGCTACACCGACATTGCAGCCATCCAGAAGGTGTATTACGATGACTCCAGATGTTGACAATGACTCTGTTAGATCAACAAATGGTCTTGAAAGGCGCCCATCTCGCACTAGGTGTCTGAATTTTGACGCTCTCGAGGAAGATGTAATTGCGAAAGATGACATCATCAATAACGAATCTTATGATGATGGAATCAACTATGAAGCTGGTTCCGATGAAGATAGTCTTGTGCACTCAGTAAGTGATGCTTCCGATGAAGATAGCCTTGTGCACTCAGTAAGCGATGCTTTTCCTTGCAGCCTTTCACATTGTTTCCGGGATTTGATTGTTTAAAAAAGAATTGATTCGTTTTCAGTTGAAAACTGTGTTGAAACAGCATCCTTGCTTACCATTGTGTTGTGTATGCTTCTTGCAGATGAAAGAGAAACCAAAGGCTGAAACCGAGAAGCAAAATTTACCTATGCTTGTTAATTTGATTCATAAACTGTTTCACTCAACAAAGCGAACGATCATCACGAAAGAGGAGCTTCTTCACAAGATTATTGCATGCCAAATCAATATAACCGATAGAAGTAGGGACAGTTATATGGAATGTGTTACAATTTCCCTGGCTCTTCTTCCTCCACAGGCTCACAGTTTCTTTCTTGTTTTATCTTCTCAGAGGAAGTGGAGGAACATTTAAGGTTGATGTTGCAGTTGGTTCCGGATTGGATCTCCGAAACAAAAGCATCTTCTGGGGATTTTCTTGTTCGGTGAGTATTACTCGTGGATGTTCCACAAAAATTGGTTGTGATTTTCTTGATTTTTGGCCATAAGTTCACAATAACAAAACACTTTTGCTGTGTATTAGCAACAGGTTTTTGCTTCTTCAGGCTTTAACATTTGTTGTACATCTTTTGGTTTCTGCAGCATCAATAAAATGTCCACTGCCGAAACGGTACGTACAAGACTTGAGGAAGCAACTTCACAGGGCATTTCCTCCGTCTACTGAAAATTATATATTTTTTTTCATCCTATTAGTTTCAATTATCATTATCCAACCTACATAAACTTATTATAATATTCATTTATAAACATATATTCGATTATGAATTCCTCCTATCAATTTTCGTAATTTTAAGATATATCAGATAAGGGGACATTCATTAATCTTTCATGCTGTTTTTCATGAAGACAAAAGTCTTGAAAGACTAACAAAAACCGTAAGAGAATTAAAGTTGTTGAATGCAAACCATTATTAGTCTTGAATGTGACAGTTATTTTGTTTAGTTCTACAATCTACAGTCACACATATATATACACAAGAGATTTTCTCAAGTGAACCCTCCTTTAAGAGCTTTGCCTGCTCTCTGAATTGCTCTCGCAACTCTCCAGATCTCGTGCTCGATCATTCCCTCTGACGCGTTCATTGCAATCGCATCTGCTATTCCAGGGAAAAAACCCAGCTTGCTCTCTGGTTCAGCCGCCGGTCCATACACCTACAAACGCAATGTCACATGAGTTTTGGAAAAGTGAAATCTGATTGAAAACAAAAATGATGTTTAATTTACTCACAAGATGCTTGAACCATTCTTTCCCTTTGATCCCTTCTGAATCCAAAAACCCTCTTTCTGCAAGCATCATCCTGTCATTCAGCTCTCTTCTCTTGGCTGCTGCTGCAACATCATTTTTGCTATATGCTTGTTCCTTTAAATCATCAATCACCAAGATAATGAATAGGTGTGACCAAGAAGAGAAAGATTAAAGGTTATACATCAATCAGCAAAACCTTTGCTTCATCTGCGGCCTTTTTAGCAACATAAGAGAACTCTTGTATCGCCATGCTTAAGGGATTAACAGAAACTTTCCCTTCTAAGAGCTTGCTTAATGTATCTCTATGTGCCTGAACCGTAACACACAACATAAACTCAGTTTTCCTTCTAAGAGCTTGCTTAATGTTATCTCTGTTTTCCTTCTAAGAGCTTGCTTAATGTTATCTCTATGTATAAAATATACCTGCAATTGTTCTGAATAAGAGATGTAATCGAACGGTATGACTGGCTCATCAGCCAAGATAATTCCTAAAAGTCCCCAAATTCCAGCCACTGACAAATATAGAAAGCAAAGAAGAGAGTTAACTTTCTTCATAGAATCCATGAAGCTACTCAAAAAGAATAGTAAATCAAAAGAGAGGGATGAAAGGTTTACTAGCAACATGGCGGTGAAACATTGGATCCGCATTGCGGATCATCCAATCATACGAGTCAAAAGCGGTGTGATAGACAGGGTAATCTGAAGAAAAAAAACTCACAGGATACATTATTGGCATCACTTGCATTAAAACATCATATTCTGGAATGTTTTCCAAAGATTTCAAGCTCTGGTTTACCTGCTCCATAGTACATGTCTATAGACGGTATCCCGGCATGATGAAGAAAACCGGAAAAATCAGAATCCACTCTACTTAGCCTCTGTATCTGCAGTACGTTTAAACCATACATCGTTCACAAAGACAAGCGTAAACTCTGAAGAAAAAGAACCAGTAAAGGATAGTCTACTCACAACGTTATTCTGAGACTTGAATGTCTCTTCGACTGTCAAGCCTGCGTCATCAGGATCCTGGACCTGACCACAAAGATGAATACCAGAGACTAAGAATTCTATGGACTATTAAACCAAGAAAGTTTCACAATGCTTGAGAATATGCCTTGATTGTTATTATTATTATTACCAGCTTCAAGGCATCTACGAGAAGACCGTCTAATTGAGGAGTTGCGCCAGCAAAAAATCCAGAGCCTTGGACCGCACAATCTACATTAAGATAAGCCACAGCACTTGCGCCTAAGCTAAGAACATTTTCTTCAACCCATTCAGTTGATCCAATCTATAAAACAAGAAAAAACACAAGAGGAAGAGCTAAAATAGTGGTTTAGTGAAGGCATCAAGCAGATTCAGGTTTTCGAATAACTGATAACTAACCATTCCGAATTCTTCTGCGTCCCAACTGCAAAGAAGAATGGTCCTACGTGGCCTCCAACCAGATTCAAGCAACAGAGCAAATCGTCGGCTAATGTCGAGTAAAGCAGAAGTTCCACTGTTTGGATCAACAGCTCCATATGTCCATGCGTCTCTATGGTTTCCAAGAATCACATACCGATCCGGTTCTTCACTACCTCTTATCGTAGCCAACACGTTATGAATTTTCTTCATTTTCATCTCCCCCTAATCAAGTTTTAAAGACCATCCATAATAAACAGTAAGAACTTCAAATTGACCTCAAAGTTCCAACTTTTCCCAGCTATATCAAAACCATTTTCAAAATGTATACAACTACAAAAAACCACTTTTCAACTACAATCAAATCCCAAAACCAGGACTAATTGGAACTTCAAAATCTAAAAGTCAAACTTGGTTCTTTTCCACACAAAAAAAACATATAGAATTAAGGATAAATTGGAACTTTCAAAATCTAATTTTCAAAAAGGTTAATAACGGAAAGTTAATTAATCACATAATAAAGACGCTAAATTACAAAGTCAAAGCAAGAAATATAACGCAAGTGCGAAATTCCAGTTACCTGATACGTCATGTTCACAACCGTCCGGCCAGGGCCAACCCGTTGTCCTGACCCGACCCGACCCGAGTTTCGCCACTCCACCGGAGCCCTAGCACCGCCCAGAGAACCCAATACGATCTTTGCATTGTGAAGAGACAAAGGCAAAGATGGAATCTTTGGGAATCTCCGAGTGACCCGATCATCTTCCAAGCTCAATTTTTCACCTCCGACAACTCCGGGCCAACCCGGACTTACCGGATCTCCGATTCCTCTCATCACCGTACCTCTCTCAATGCCGCCGGATCCACCGCCGTCGTTCTCGGCGTATATTAGCACGCCCAGCGCACCTTTGGTCTCTGCTATCTTCACAATTCCTCCTCTTCCCAACGAATCTCCCTTGCTCGCTAAAACCAAGCAATTTCTAACGCTCACACCAATCGACTCAAGCGCACGATAGTCTCTCTCCTCGCCGTGGTTCACGAAAACCACGTTACCCTGCGCCGACCCAGACGGTGAATAAGCGTGGTAAGGCCTAACGACAGGAGAGGAAGAGGAATCATCACCTCCGGGAGCGTGGTACACAACAGGCTCGTTTAAGTCAAACTCCACCGTCGTCATGTTGCTAAAACGCGCCGTGACGGAGATGTGCGCAGGATAAGAGAGGAGAGCCTCGTATTCGGCGACATGGGTCTCAAGTCCGAGGCTTTGGAAATGGTTGAGGACGTAGTGGAGAGTGTCTAAAGAGGGTTTCGTTCCGGCGAGGTGAGGAAGACGGGTCAAAGCGCGGAGGTAGGAGGAGATGGTGGCGTTAGAGGCGGAGGAGAGGAAGAGGCGGCGGAGACTGAGGGCATTATGGGAATTTCGAGAAAAGAGATGAGGAGTAGCGTCTGGGTGATGGAGCGTGTAAAAAGTGGCGACGCAAAGGACGATGACGAAGAAGAAAGCACAGAGCGGCGGTGGCTGTCGGAAAGGGAATATAGAGATTCCGGCGACGGTCGGTCTAGTTGTGAGAGGCTGCGACATCGCGGAGAGAGAGAGAGAGAGAGAGAGAGAAGTGAGTAATTGTTTTAGCAGTAGTGGCTAGCTAAAGTATGTATAGTACTCTTTCTTCTTGTTCTTCTTCTTTTTGTGTCGTCAAGTGTGTTTCTATTAATCATCTTCGTCTTGTCTCTTTCGTCTTTTGTTATTACTCAGGAGTCTTTTGTTATATAATTCTTTTGTTTTCTCAATTATGCAAAAGACTCATTCGTTGTGTAATTACGAGAAATTCTTGATTTTACTGGTTGAAAGATGAGCCAAGCTCTTAAAATCGAATTGAAGAAAGAGTTGTACTACTTTTTACTATCACTTGAGAAACATGTAAACGACCATTTAGATGCTAAGACATCACCAGTGTCGAATGAAAAGCTGCAGATTATAAGAACAAAGTGATTGTTTTAGTAGTAGTGGGTGGCCACAAAATAGTATCTTCTGTTATATAGTATCATTTTCCTTCTTTTTTTCTTTCGTTTTTATATATACTCATAATAATGTATAGTGTTTTGGGTCAAATTTGACATATTCCATTTTGATTATCATTTTTAAACATAAGCATATTACGCGTCATATTCCATTTTGATTATCATTTTTTTTCCTCAATCTTTTTTAATCAATTTGACAATAATTGTAGTTTGTTTGTGTTAGTGGCGTATATGGGATTCAAACACTTTATGTAGTTTGTTTGTAAATTATAACTAAAAATATATTATAACTCGAAAGCACACTACAAAACGACGTATTTCCTCCTCAAAAGTATGATATAGGTATAGATTCACCCGAATTTTGGACCTCGACACAAATCTCCCTAATTCGAAAGTTTAAGCCGTATTTCTCCTCCATTTGAAACATCGAAACCTATTTACACACAGATTTTGGTTTTCTCGGTTTATAACCAAAACCAAAACCAAACCAACTAAACTCAATAGTAAACCAAAATTTATGATTTTACAAATTAGCCCCTCGAACTTTTGAATTACAAATATTTCAAAACATATTTTATGATTTTACAAATTTCTTCTTCGTCTTATTCATAAATTATTACAGATAGATCTTGCAAATTTATGATTTTGCAAATTTATGATTTTGCAAATTAGCACCTCAGGTTTTTTTTTCTCTCTCTCTTTTTTTTTGGTGAAACTCTCTCTCTATTTCTTCACACCGGAGACCAATCCTCACCGTCTTCGACCACCACAACCCGTCTCTTGTCTCTCCCATCTCGCTTTCTCATCTTCTTCTTCGTCTCCGTCTATGTCTCCTGCAACTTCTCCACCACCAACGGCTTCCCTTCTCTAAGCCACGATTCCATCCGCCGCCGCAAAACCAACGGAGGAGACAATCATAGAGTCGTCGCCAATCAACGGCCTCTTGACCTCTCAGTACTTCACCGAGATCATTTCCACTCGTCCGTCGCTGAATCTACTCGCTCTCCGGCCTCCGCATCACCACAACCATCGATGAATCTTACGACATCGTGTCATCTCGATTTCCTCCCTTTTCGATTGCGGCAGCCTGTAGCGTCTTCTGGGGAGACTCGATCGACTCGGCCGAGTCTAGAAAATCCCTCGTCGCATGCAATATGTTGACTCGTCAGTTCAAGGTGTTGCCTCAGCTAGGCTCGGCTTGGTCACGGCACGACACTGTTCTGGTCGATTCGGTTAATCGAGTGATGGTGCTCACCGAGCTTGATTATGTGCCACTTCCAAGAGTAGGGAAGCTGTCTGATTTCTCGCTGATGGCGGATCCGGTGGCCGGATCTGGACACTCCGGTTACTCTTCTACCACGGCGGTGATTGGGTTTTGCTACCATGTTCGTGTCCGCCGGGTTGGTGGTGTGTCCGGCTCGCATGTAACCTCTTTCCCAACCTCATATTTGTAAATCTGATTTCCGATGTCGTGATTTTGCCTAGTCTAATTTCATATGTACAGCTCTTTTGTTCACTTTCATCGTCGATTGTAATTTTCTGATGGGGATGATTAATAAAATATATTTGATTAAAAAGTGGTTTATTTTTTTAATCAGGTCAATAAACCGGTTAGTTCCAATTTTAAGTGGTTAAGTATCATTTGATAAACAGTAAACCGATTTAAATCATGGTTTATGTGGTTTTACGCTTTGAACTTCTATCATGTGTGTAAATAGGTTTTGATGTTTCAAATTGGGGGGAAAATACGACTTCAACTTTTGAATTGGAGAAATCTGTGTCGAGGTCCAAACTTTAGATGGATCTACAACTATATCATACTTCTGAGGGAGAAATACTTCCTTTTCCCCTCAACAAATGATAATCATCAAAAGCCTTTTGTTTTGTCTTTGTGCATTTTATTTCATTCGTCGGACTTATTGTCTTCATGCATATTTTAGACTACAATAATTTGTTTTATAAAATTGAATTATCCCTAACTTCTGAGGGGGAAATACTTCCTTTTCCCCTCAACAAATGATAATCATCAAAAGCCTTTTGTTTTGTCTTTGTGCATTTTATTTCATTCGTCGGACTTATTGTCTTCATGCATATTTTAGACTACAATAATTTGTTTTATAAAATTGAATTATCCCTAACTTTTAAAATTCCACAGAACTTAATGTTTTATAGTCTCAGACTATGAATCATTTGTCAAAATGACCCAAATAAATATGAGTTTTGGTTTGTCATCTTTTCGTCCTTCCCATGTTTTATGGATCAATTATATAGTCTTTCGCAAGAATTTTTTATTTTTTTTTAATTCAAGGGTAAATCTCAGTTTAATAGAGAGACTCAGACTAATTTATTGGAGATATATTACCAATAGGCTAAGCGTACACTCGAATTTGCAAATGAAATCTAGACATTAACTTCATATCCCATTTGGCCAAACAACAACATTTTTTGTTCTCGATGAAAGTTGAACTAAAAAAAACCGTTGTTTGCGAATTCAAAAATCGACAACTACTTGATTATTTAGCAAAAATATCTAAATACAACCATCCATAAATTATTTTAACTTCTAGTTAGATCACTGTGTTCTAGATATTTTACTATAAAAATAAGATCTTCAAAAAATTGACGTTCTTCTACAAAAGTGGGACTCGATCGATAAAACCAAAAAAAAAAAAAAAAGTGGGACTCGATCGAATGATCCGAGGCGTTATAAATTAAAAATTTGACAGCATTATCGTGAAATAGTGAGGACAGATCTTAGTGGGTCCTTCAACGTATCTTTGTGGTACAGCTTCATAAATGCTCTTCCAAGTCATCATTCCGACAAAATATTATTGGGACATTGCAAGTGTTGTGTTTAGTCGTTTAGACAATAGACTACCTTAAAACCAGTTCTATCAAAAAACGTACATATGGTAGACAAAAAGTCACAAAAATGTATTTATAATCTGTATACAACTTTTTTGCAATATGAACAAATATTTTTCTTATAATATCAAATTTTAATTAAATTTTGCGTTCAAACACTTGAGCAAATTTCGTAAAGTCTAGTGTCCTATTCTGAACCAATTGAGCGGATTTCTTGTGAAATCTGCTGTTGTGATCCGAAACAATTGAGTAAACTTACTATAGAGTTCTCAAAGCAATTGAGCATATAATTCGTAAAATCTGTCTTGAGGTAATTCTGGCCACATCTCTACCTTTTTGTTTTGGCGGGCCAGGCTTTTTCTTAAGCCCAAAGAAAACAAATCCATATCAAAGGAGTGATTTATATACAGAGATATTTGCAACAAAAACCTCAAACTAACTTTATTTTACAAGATAACCCTTTTTCCCAAGATAACCCTTAAACTTAATATGAAAACAAACCTCCATTTCAAAATACATTTGTATGACACCATCATTGTTATTGTCATCATAATCACCGTTGCCGTCGGTCACAATCACCACCAGCGCTACGACCATCACAACCATCCATTTTGTTGCAACAACCGATATCACGACCACAATTGCCACCATTATATGCCACCACGATTGTGATGACAGTGGTTGTGGTGTTGGCATCAACAATTTGTTTAGCATAAATAGTCATGACACTTGTAACAGCCGCGACGATTGTTTTGGTGGTGGTTATCGTGACATCTATAATGGTGGTAGTAGCGTTAGCGGCAACGTTTATGGTAATGGATTCAAAATTTCATTTAATAGTTTAATATGTATGTCCTCATCAAGATAATATCTGATATACACCTAGTTGGCTAGTTTATATCATAATTTTTTTTTATATATTTTTAACTTCTATCTAATATTAAGATGAGCAAAGGTAGTTTAAATGTAGGATTAGCTTTCAATTATGCACTTTCAATCTTGTTTGTTTATTTAGTAGTATAAAGGGTTGAAAAAATCACAGTACATTAATTTCCATTTCCCCTTCTTTTTGATTCAAGTTTTTTCACTTTCCTATTTCATTTTTATTTAATTTCATTAATTGTTTATAATTTATAAAATAATCACGTCTTGCAACCACATCTAATAGTTTATCCCACAGTTAAAGTTTAAAGAGAGACACGAAATCCATGTGAGCCAAACACACAAACCAATGAAATTAATTTCTAACCATATTTATGTAAAGTCTTTTTTTTGTTTGGAGTGGTAAAATGTAGCAACCATATTTGGGCCTATAAAAGGAACAGAAAAAAAAACAAAAGAAAATAATCAAAGTGGTCTATCCAAAATTACTGAGGTCTGATAAGAAATCTATGGTAATCAGTAAGAAAAAGATGATGAAGAAACATATTATCAAGCTGCTTAGTTTTGGTAAACATTTTCGAATCTGATCGTAAATCTAAACATTTTAAGGTATGATTCCAACTATGCTAATACAAATCTATATTGAACTTTCGAATAGTATTTTTTCTCCACCTGTCCATTAATTTTCTATCGATTTATAAACTCACAAATATTTCATTGGCTGATTATTTTGGTTACCAACATTTTTATTTAATTTTGGCGTTTTGCCCCCAAAAAATGACAATTTATTCATGATATGATATTTGTATTACTACTACACACACTCTCTCTCTCTGTGGGCACGTAGCCCAAAGAGAACTATGAAACGCGCTCCGATAAAAGAGGGAGAGAGATGAGGAAGATGCAGAATCGTCAAAGACAAAAACAAAAACTTCCTTATCCTCCAAAATTTTCCCTCTTTTCTCCTTTTGGATTTTCCATCTTCTCTCCCTCCGGAAAATCCCGCCGCTTCTAACATTTTCCTCTCTGTTTTTTTTCCCGGGAAAACAGAAGGAAAATTTCTTCTTTTTTTTTTCCCGGAAGGAGAGATCTTTGTGAATAGGCAGCTGCACCAATCCTAAGTTTCGTGTCGAGGTAAAAAAGATTATATCCTTTTTTATTCTTGAGTTTTTTTTCTTGAAAATAAACCTTCTTTGGGTTTTTGAGAATCATCTTCTCTATTTGTCTCTGCTGAAACTTTCTTGCAATTTGTTAACGGAAATGTTGTTTTTTTGGCCTTTATTCAGGTCCGGTGGCTCATTGTTTCTGCAATTCAATTGGAGGATGAAACAAAGGTTCCTGCTTTTTATTAGATTCAAAAGCTAGGGTTTTTGGGAACGTACTTAATCTGTCTGTATCTTACCATCTGAGATTTGGTAACTCATGGATTCTTCTGAATTGAGATTTCCTTCAAGAGATGTGGTGAAATGCTGTGATTTTGATTGTGCTTACTCTCTTGGGGCTTGTTCTTCAGATCCTTGGACTAGAACGGTGAAAAGAAAGTTCGACGAATTCAAAGAAGGGAATATGTTGTTGTTACGAGGTTCTTCTGATTCATCTTCAAACGCAAAGTTACTGGTTGAGAATGAATGTGCTGCTTTACTCGAGGCTCTCTCTAGCCAAAGAGAAACAGTGCAAGGTCTTCACTTGGAGCTTGAAGAAGAGAGAAACGCTGCTGCATCAGCAGCGAATGAGACAATGTCGATGATACTGAGGTTGCAGAGAGAAAAGGCTGAGATACAGATGGAAGCTCGGCAATTCAAAGCGTTTGCTGAGGAGAAAATGACGCATGACCAAGAAAAGCTCTCGGCTTTGGAGGAGCTGTTGTATGAGAAAGAGCAAGCTATCGAGGCCTTGTCTTATGAGGTCGAAGCTTACAAGCAAAGATTGCTGAGCTATGGGGTAACCGAAGCAGAGATGCACAATCAGATACTTGGTTTTGGCAGAGACTCTACCACGGTGGGTATTGATGTTTACCCGTGTGAATGTACTTATTTGAATTGTAGTGTGGATGAGAACCCGTGCGGACCAGATGGTAATGTTGAGGTTGTGGAAAAGGTGATAGTTGGCCAGTCTCCAAGATGGCCATATTATGATCCAAATTCGCCTCTAGGAACTGCAAAAGAAATAAAGGGGACAGTTTTCACAGACTCTCCTATGTCCAGCAGTAGCGATAGAGTTTATACTATAGACTCAATTCATGTGGGACTTTCTGAAGTTAAGATTGACGACGAGCCTAGTAAGATGAGTAAGGGAAAGTTGAACGGTGATCAATGGAATTCTCCGAGGTACCAAGAACCGTTCACGACTCAACAAGGAGTTAATGAGCCAGATATCGAGAAGCTTTACGCAAGGCTTCAAGCACTTGAGGCTGACAGAGAATCATTGAGACAGATCATTGTATCGATGCGGACAGACAAAGCTCAGTTGGTGTTACTGAAAGAAATCGCACAGCATTTATCAAAGGAAACTGTCTCAACAAACAGGCGAGACCCAGTTAGCAAAATGCCATCTTCTAAAGCATTCCCCGTAGTAACGGTCTTCAAGGTAAATAATCATAATCTCTCTTGTATCTAACTCTCACATATTGCATATTGCTTTAATGAAACTATGCGTAAGCCTGAATTTTGCTCTCCCTTCATTCTTGTGTGTTCAGTGGATTGTGTCTTTTGTTTCTTGGAAAAGGAAAGCCAATCGAAACAAGTAAGTAGATTTAGAGTAAAATGACTTGCTTTATGGTTCACATTTTGGTACGACGTTTGCTTTCTGATGAATTCAGTTATAAATTGCAATGCAGGTATGTATACGATTTGTCAGCAAATAATATGGGGATGCTTATGATTCTTGGCGAGGGATCTCGAACTAGGAGGTGGAGTTGTTTAACAAGCTCACATGTCTAGATGATATCCATTTTTTTTGTCTCTCTTGGCATAGTTAGTGCAAAATGAATATACATTTCCCTTTATTGCAAGACATCTAATCTTATGTACGGATGGTTCATTTTCTGTTTGAATATATCAATCCAAAGTTAATTCTTTACAACTTTAAGTCTTTTGACAAAAAAAAAGAGTCGAATCTATTATGCATAAATAAGATCAGCAATCAAAGCAACTTTAAATTGTACATTGCCATCAAATATGTTTCCGAATATGTCCAGCCAAATTGCAAATTAACATTGGGTTGATAATTTGATCCTGGGGTCGTACATATAACGATGAAAACCTGGAAAAAGAGAGGATCCAAAGCAAATACAGATCACGAGGGAGACAGCGAAACAGTGTAAGACTTATTGCCATACTTCAAGCTCTTTAGATGGCCTGATCGAAGCTGAGGGCAGATCACTGCTCCGGGGATGCCAGGCGCATCAACGTTTGCTTCTTCTGTGCCTTCTATGACTCTAGACTCAGGCTCGGGTTTCTCAGGGATTTGTGGTAGACCCATGTTTAAGCTAACCGAGGTTGGCTCGGTCACAAAGCTGAATTCAACTCACAGAATGTTAGCATTTCCTAACAAAGACTTCAGTTTTTGGTTTGGAAGAGAATAGAAGAGAAGAGATTTTGCATCAACAAACCTAGCTTCAAAGTTTTGTCCATTAGCACCCACATTTGCACAAATATTGCTAATAATCCACGGCGGAAGACATTCGCCCTTAATCTCGACCATGCAGCAATTTGTATGATCTGTTTTTACCATCTCCGTGCACTTGATCTGGGGATCAAAGAACAAGTATTCTCAAAATGTCGAGAATTCACAGATTACAGAGCAAAGCGCAAATGTAAGAAAATATACCTCAGGAGAAGACACAGCAGCATTCTGAAATGGTACAGGTGAATATAATACAGGAACATCTGCGGTGAGAAGAAATCCCAAAGAAGACCTACGCATGATTGGGAAACAATGGTTATACTATATATACATCATAGAAATTTGTTAATAGAAATTAGATGTGCGCGATATGTAACTTCTTTTCCAAAAAATGTTCATACGCACCTATAATTTAACAGAAGATCATACAATCCATGTACGCTCTCATTTCCATCAAAAGCCAAGAAAGATTCTGGAGTATTATCTATGTTTGAGACAGAACGCAAACGACGAGTCTGCATCCATTACCAGGAAGAGTCAGAAAAATACGCAGATACTCTCCCATTTAGAATACCAGGTGCTTCACATTGTTCATAACAGTGGAATATTCACCCTGACAGAAATATAGTTCCTGAATAGGTAACTGAAGGTGCACAAACCTGGCCAAGGTTATGATTCTCTATCTCTGAGAGTTCAGCAAGATCTTCAACAGTGGTCTGATCCATTTTAGTTTTGCAAAGAGGCATAGAGTAGCAGACGTCCTGTGAAATACATATTTAGTAAAGTACTGATGACCGCACAAGGATTACATAACAGATAAGAAAAAGACAATGGATAATCTTCTAGTTTTTCTTGATGTGTCAATTATTGATTAAGCATACTATATTTTACCCTTGATGCAAGAGCCTAACATGTATAAGGAATTCCAAATAAAGTTGCAGAACAGCAATACCGAATTGTTGCTTAAACCAAATTCCTTATATCCCACTGATATGGAACAAAATAGTTCAGCTAAGCATTGGTGACCTGTTTTCAAGTTGTATCATTTGTGAACCGAAAATTACTTCAAAATGCTGCAACTACAATACGCTTAAGGCTAGCCTCACTGACCAAAAAAGCACATGGATTCTCAAAATTTGAGAAAAATGAAGTAAAGATGTGTAGACGAGAATACAGGTCCTACTAAAAGCAGCACCCTGACTCTAGTTTATGTGCAACTTTTGGCCAAACTTTTCTTAAATTTCATAAAGTCCTATCAAAGATGCAGTCAACCAAGGAACTTGTTCAGAATACCAAACCTAAAAAAAAAAACACCTAACAGATGCTGCAGCCTAGTTACACTAGTTTAAAAGTCTTAAGGAAAGAAAAACACAATCAATTTGCATAAAACTAAATAAAGCAGAAGGCTTAACAATACACAGGGAGCATATCTTACAAGGTCTTTGAGAATAGCTCTCAATCTTCTAGTTGACTGAGTGATATAGGCATTGCATGAGCGTTTGACACCCCCTGCCTCACAACTTCCAGTGAACATTGCCACAAACTGTGAAGTACAAACTACAATCGAATAATGCACCACTAAATTTAGTTTCATTTCAAGAGTATGTCATACATATCATACATATCATACATAGTAACAGAGATGGAACATGAGAAAGAAGCTGTGCATGAAAGTTCACATCTTAATAAAACTAAAAGTGGACGTGACTCCGATGCAGCTTTGCCAAGACAGAAAAGTAACAGCAAGGTATATGCCGAGTTCTATTAAATGAAAGTGCAAGTGGGAAAAAAAACACAGAACGATCTGTCTCTGCGGGAAAAAAATTCCACCTACATGCATATGTATGACAATATGCAAGCACTACAAGTTTCCAGTGCCATTGATGTTATCTTCATTAACGTAGTGTTATCCCGGAAAAAAATCACATCCAAATCAGGCAGATATACGATGGAATTACCATAAAATATTTTGCATAGATTCTTCCGAAACATAAAATATAGACTTCGAAAAGCATCTTCCCATGCCAATTGTCGCTTTTGTAGGAAATCAACTTCACCTAAAATAGCAAAATGAAGATCTCTTTATAAAAGTTAGAAGGAAGATGAGTGATATAAGAAGGCATAGCTCAAGAACTCTCATTAACAAACCTCTGTCTGGTCCAGATGCTACCAATGCCGAAATGATAAAAGGTGGCAAGGTGGACTGAGGATAAACCCATGAGTGTAGTGACATGGAATTTAACACCTGGGAAAGCACAGCTGATCCAGAACCACTACTATTATCTTGATTTCCCACATTACACGACAGCGACTTTAGCTGTGGCATACCATTGTAGGTGCTACCCATGATTGACCTATGTAACCTAGAACAACATTAGAATGAAAAATAATATACCGAATCAAATTTCAGAGGCAAAACAAAAAACACGGTTTCAACATGATTTAATAGGAAAGAGAAGAGAAATTAAAAGGGTTACTTCTGTCTGATAACAAAACAAGATTTCATCTAGCATCATCTATAAGTGGTATGTGTTAGCTAATATAAGATGTCAAGGAGGATACACTCAGATTCAACTAAAAACTATGTTCGAAATTAAAGAATCAACCAATTATGATTCTGTTCTTACTACATCTGTACAGGAATATCAGAATTAGCTCAACTCACCAATTTAATGGAGAAGAGGAAACAAGTCGAACATAAGTCTTCATGGAAAGGTCCAGAGGAATCTTTTGCCCAGGAACATGGAACTCAGACATGAAATTTCCAGTTAGTAAAGCAGTATCAGATTTCCATGTTAGGCCACCAGGATGAACCGGCAATAGTTCACAACTGGCAAGTCCTTTCAGTGCTTTATTCTGTTGAAAGAAGATGTCAGGTTTACCAAGACGATATATATAGCCAAATGAAATTATCAAAGACTACCAAGTGAAGCATACCATATCAATATCTGGCAAGCAGGATAACTCTTCACCCCTGGTTGAAAGTTCTGTGACACTGCGAAATATGCTCTGGCTACATCTCTCAATTGTTTGACGAGCTTTGACGTTAGTATCAATAGAAACTTCACTAGAAGCATTATTGTCCTCACTGCTAAGACATTAAAGCATTAACATTATTTAAAGCACAGAAAGTCAGCTTACTCCAGAGTCCAGATAGAAATTGCTTGAGGCATTTTACCAAATAAGTTGTTGTCGTTTGATGGCAGCAACATTTGAGAGTAAAGAAACATTGATTAGGCTGCTGAATTGCTCTTTCGCACCATTTTCCTGTGGTAAAGACAAATAAATTAATAAAACAAAAAGGTGTGTACTAAACTACAAAGCGTCTTTTACATAAGTTTTTCATAAAATTAAAGGAATCAAGAATTAGAATCAAAGAGGTTGTGAACCTTGGAGTTTTCTTTGCCAGAGAGCATCCAAGGCCGAGCCTTTTTGACAGGGTACAGTTCATCCATACGCATCTCTATGTATTTTGGATTCTTCAAAAGTTCTTGTTTCTTGAGCCCATTTTCCCTCTCAGTACTACTGCCAAGATAATCTAGTAAGAAAGAAACATATAAGTTCAACAGCTTGACAACGTGATGATTTGTCACCTTTTGCAAGGGCGGAATGCATCAAAAGATTCTTTAGCTTGGTCCACAAAACTAATCCGCTTCAATTGTTCTCCCTGGTGTTGTGAGACGGGATTAGTATTTGAATGAACAATCTTTAAAGATAACTTACAACTCAACGAGAAAAACACAGCATAATGAAGAGAGGGAAGCAAAGCTTACTCTTAGTTCAGTGGGCGTCTTCCTCTTAGCTTTTGGCGCAGCTTTGGAGGACCCTCCACCAATCTGAAGGGAGCTACCAAAAGAACTAGGAGCAACCACTTTCGCCATTTCCAAAAGATGCGGTTCGCTTGATCCTCCGATTTACCTATTCAAATTCTAACACAAAACTATATCGGTAAATCTGATGCACAATTTGGTATTTTTGCATCCCATCCAAAATCCATCCGGCTCAGAATCATAAAGCTAACCTCGCAACCCTAGATACAAAATCTATGCAACTCGTTGAAGAAATCAGGAGCAAAGAGTTCGATTACAAAACATAAATCAGAGATAGGAATAGGAGAATACTCACCACGCTCGATGGTTAATGTCTTAGCGATGCAAACATCGAAACCCAGAGATTGTCGCGATTACGAGCACGTCGTGGTGTGAATCTCCACGGCGGGGATGGGCTGGGCTAGGTTTTATCTATTCTCTCTCTTTTGTAAGTTTTGGGGGGAAACAAACAAAACAAAAAAGTTGGAAGTGAAGTGGGAGGGAAGAGGAAAGAGCATGAAATCGGAACCTAATTTTGAAAAAATTTGGTCAAAATGTTTTGGGAAATGTTTTGGGATTCCCTCCTGTAAGTGTAGTAAAAAAGTAAAAAACCTAAGGCTCTTAGTTTTGGGATTCTCTCCTGTAATATTTACTAAAACCTCTGATAAAGAGACAGATTCGGAAAATTCGGATAGCTAAAATTATTTATCAAATTTTTAATAATTTAGGTAAGGGCTAACATCGAGACGAGTATTCCGGGTAATTCTTACAACTAGATAAGTGATACGTGTGTTACACGTAATTAAAATTATATCAAATTCTAATTTGTCATTTTAAATTTCATTTTAGATAATTTTAAGTATTTTATTAATTTTTTTAAAAAAATTCTTAAACGGGTAATTCGGGATATTCCATCTTTTTTTTTTCTAGAAATTTTATTGAATTCATAAACAAAGTATTACACAAAGAGACTAAGCCAAAAGCCGGCGAGTTCAAACACAACTCCCGGAACCAAAAGCCGGCAAGTTCAAAGACAATTTCCGGAGTCAAAGCCGGTAGAATATAGAGATATCTCCGGAAACTTAAGATAAACCAATAGTCAAGAGTAAACGGATAACAAAACAAAATCTTATAAATTAAGCACTCCTATAAAGAGAAGCAACTGCTAATATGAAGGATTAAATGTAAGGGAACACCCAACAGACAAATTTATTGAAGTTGACACCCTTGCAGAAACTCATTATATTGCTCTGACGAACCGAACCATGAGTTAGAACCACAAGCACACCAACCGAGGAAGACGAAGAAACACGATTTTACCAAACGACTTCCCACGGGATATCCCATCTCATTCTCGGTTTTTTCTTGTACCTATTTAGATAAAAATAAACAATCCCGACCGGATAACTATTTGATCGGAATTGAAAATGAAATGGAAAATTCGTGATAAGTATTGGTCGGGACAGAAAAAATCCGTCCCGAAAATGGACATGACTAGTTTTTTGGGACATTTTCTACTGCTTCCATAAGATCAACAACAATCTCATATATACGAGAAACCTGGAGTTGGTATCTCTTTTACCGATGCATAAATTCAGATTTCGGTTTTAATACGGTTTTTGTTTTGGTTCAGATTTGAGATATTTTTTTAGAGAAAATAGTCTTTAATTTTAAAATTATAGAAAATCCAGGTTTAATATGAAATCAAATCGGATCATCTCTGTGTAAAATCGATTAAACCGGATTGAAATCCCTGTGTAAAATCATAAACCAAATTTAAATCCAAATATTGCATAAATTTGAGTAGTAGCCAAACTTGTTCGATTCATCTCACCTAACCTAAGGCTCCAAGTTTAGTGCTCCAAATCACTTTCAACAACACTCCTTATATCACTTGGTTTAATACAGCAGAGACAAATGTTTCTAGCCTCGACAATTACACATGACATAACCAAGAACTCTTGTCTCTAGAAACTATATGTTCTCTCAAACTATTACACAGCCTAAGTCTCTACCTAACAGGTAAAAACACACAAGCAAGAACCTCCAAATTCCATTGAGCCACTTCATCGTTTACTTCGCTTGATACCTGCCAATTGTTTTCACCTGAAACACAGAATCAATTTAGAACCCCTGAGAAGAAATTCATATATGCCCTTTTAAGAAAAACACAACAGGCAAAGACATGGTCTCATCACTTTGTCGTCATGTATGTATTAATGGGTCTTAAACTTCCTAGCTTGAATCTACCAGGCTACTATGCATATATCCAACTCTTCTCAGTCTACACTACACATGTGAAAAAGTATACACCTTAGCTATTAACAACACATATACCTTCAAACCAGTGGGCTATATATATATAGTCTAAGCATTCTAGCATGAACGATAATATTGAAAGCGGTACAAAAGAAGTTAAAACACAGTGGAAGCGAAGAAGCAGATTTACCTGAACCATGCCTGAATCAAAACTACATCTAAGAGGGAAGAAGAGATAGCGCTGGTTCCTCCTCGCCTAATGACACAACATATGGCTGAACTTTGAATGCTTCAGTAATTGTAAAGCTGAGCTCGTAATTCACAGCCTTCGTCCCAAAGATATTGAACCTTCCTGCGCTGTTGTAAGCTACCTCGGCATCAGCACCCTTCCTAAAAACTACTCTAGCCCGGTTGTTCTCCCTGTCAACCTCAGTCTGTGACTCCCTTATTGGTCCAAAATGCCTGAACATTTTACTCAGAATCTTCTCAGGGGGTATTGTATCCGTTTCAGAAAAGTTCATTATAATCTCAGCTGGTGCATTCTCATCAAAGTCCGCCAGTTTGTCTGAGGCTGAAGGAAGAGGAATAGTGATCTGAGACTGCCGTCTTCTGTATGGTCGGCGAGTCCTTTTAACCTGAGCAGGTTTCAACTCATCTGGCACAACTTCATAGTTTCCTTTCTCAGTAGGTGGCGTTTGCTCTTCACCACCATTATGGATCACCCTGTCAGTCCAGTATGTGTCACCCATTTCCTCAAACTCAAATGCTTCAGTGCCTCCTGCAGTAGAATTGGATGGTCTACCTCTTTTACTGCTTACCTTTTCTGGGGTAACTTGCTGCAAAGCGGATGAGTTTCGGAAATCTAAGAAAAAGCCAGCAGCAATCTCAGATACAACCTTCTCTTTTACAGGGTCTGTTGCTGCACAGTGAAGCTGGTATACAAAACTCTCAACAGAAAGAGTTTCATCACCAAAGTTACTACCCTTCAAAACTGAAGGAGATCCTGCCATCTGACTAGCAGCTCTGGCTATGCATGCACCGATCTTAAAGGATGGCCTTTGGGCAAAAGACACCTTCGCAAATGAAACAGTCTTCCTACCTTCTCCTGGTGATTCCTCACTCAGGACATCAGCCTTTCGTTTCACACCATTGGTTTTACTATCAGAATCGGTTCCATCATCAGCATAATCAAAATTGTTTGAATTTTCTTCCATTTCTGCATCTTCATTTTGATTTGGATCGATAGTTGGAGCTTCATGAGTAGTGTCATCTTCCTTTCTCATTGTATCTTGTTGATCTACTGCTTTCTGATCTAAGCATTGATGATCCTTATCTTCTTGGTTTTCTTCAGATCCCAAAATTGCATCAGAAGCCTCTTTTGGACAATCTGTAGCAACACAGGCTTCCTTCAATTCATTTTCAATACCTTCGGCACTTAAGCTTTGTTGATCACGGGATTCAGCATTCACTTTAGCGTCAACAGATTTAGGGGTCTCGACTGTGGCAACTCCCTCTGCCATGTCAGTAGCTTTCTTATCCTCTTTCAAAGACACATTCCCGGTTTCAGTTTCACCACTGAAATCAATAAAGTTGGTAATATCAGAACTTGGATCAAAAAGAGCATTATGATCCAACGGTTCAACTTCACCTGGGGCAGCATCTTCAGTGGGACTGTTTGGATTTGCTAAATCAGCAGATTCAATTGTTTCAGTAAGATCACTTGCCATATTAGCATTATCTTTCCGTTCATCAATTTCCATATCCTTTACTACATTGGAATCATTCCTGTCAGCTTCAGCTATTGGAACATCTTGGGGTTGTACCATACTTGCACCAGCAGATTCACTGCCAGCATTATCCAAAACACCACCTACTGTAACATTCTTTTCCACCGGCTCTTCTGTCGCATAATCAATTTCCATGGCTTCTCCGTTTTCTTCATTTTGGTTAAAATTGGTTATTTCTTCTTCACGACATATTTCAGCAGCAGCGCTAACTTCCAAAACATTTCCTGGGTTTTCTTTGTTAGTGTCCTCTTTGCTTAATTGAGGAGACACCTCTAAAACTTGTCCAGATTCTGAATGCTTAGCATCTTTGGTCTCAGATCCCGTATTTCTCAGTTCATTACAACCAACATTCTCTTCATTCGCCTGTTTGCTATCAACATCCATTTTGTTTATATCCTCCTCAGTTTTCCTTGCTGCTTCCTCCTCTTGGTCCGCTTTATCTTCTGCAACAGAAAGCATCTCACCATCGACTGGACTTTGCTGGGACTTTTCAGTTTGAAGATTTTGTTCGGCATCATAAGCACCGCCGTTTTCTTCAACTTCACAGATTTCCTTCTCATCAGTCACCTCATTCCCACCAGAGATTACAGTGCCCTCTTCTCCTGCACTTTCATGACTTTCACCATTTACCGGCTTCACCTCAACAGTTGCAGCATCTCCGCCACACTCCGTTTGATTTCTCTCAGTTTCAGGCTCTGTGATAGAATCAGTCCTTTCAACATCACAAGAGCTAACTGTCTCCTCAATGTTATCCTTAGTCTCAACCAAATCGTCGTCAAGACTTGCAACATCAGCTTTCACATCAGAAACCGAATCACCCGTATTGCCATCTCCCGCTTTTAAGCCCCCATCAGCATCATCACTTGGGTTATCATCAGCCGCACTAACATCGCAAACACCTGAATCCGAAACCTCAACCTCAACCGTGGTGGCATCCGCACAACCTAGGGTTTCAGTTTTAGAAGATAAACCTAGTCCCTTACCAGCTTCCTCCATGGGCTCTCTGCAATCACCAAGACTTTCACTTTCCTCTCTCTGTTCCTCCATTGGAATGATCTGGTTGCAGCTCAAAATAACTCAATACATCCATGAATTTCAAATATAAAGAAAGCCCAAACTTGGAAACCAAAATCGGGGAAAAGGGTATTCACAACAAGCATGAAAAGTTGCAGATTTTCACGGACACCCACCCAGAAGTGAAATTAAAACAACGGGAAAGCTGAAATCGACGGAAAGTTACCTCTTTGGATCTTGCGAGAACTGGAGAAAAGAAACAAGGTGAGGGCTTTGGTTCTCAGTTACAGAGACGGAGTGTGGGTTTCAAGAAAGAAGAAGAAAAGGCGATGTACGAAGAGAAAGAAAGAGAGAAAGAGATCTAAACTGGGATAATGAGAGGCACACCGAATTCGTCAGTCGAGCGTGTTCTGAACATCAGTAATGACTCATGAGCAACCCCAGATTTCTTTTGTTCTTCGAGAAATTGATTGGTAGATAATAACAAAACAAAAACAAAAAAAAATTGTTCTTGGAGATAAACCCCTGAAATGATTTTATTTAGTTAATAATTCTTTTTTTGGTTTTTGTTTTTGGGTATTTTGATTTCTCGAGATACTTGACTTATCGTTTTTAGCTTAAGGAGCTCCTGATTATTCATATAGGAGGTCTTGACTTATGCCAAAAACAATCAATTATATAATCATTTGAATTTTTTACTCGGTCAATTCCATCAAAACCGTAAAGGGTTTGAGTTTCTCCATCAACGGTAATGACGTGGCTGGCATGTGGAACACCAGTTTGGTTTGGTTTGAGATTTGGTCGATTATTTTTTTTTTTTAATTATGTAGCTTGAAATCAGTTTAGTAACTTTGCTAGACCTGTTGATCCAAACTATTGCTCCATGTCACTATGCGATGTTCGCAGATATGTATGTAGTGTACCGATCCATATTCTTGTTTATATCACAGAGCAGTCACCATGAAAGAAAACGAGGATCATGTTCAATTTCTTTCTTTCGGTTTCTAAATAGTCTCATAACGTTTTACAGGGTTCTCCTCTTGATTCCCTGAATAAGCTTTCTCAAGGAGCCTGTACCGATCAACCGATTTGGACCCCAAGTATGTTCAAAGGAAAGTCCTAGCTATCATCGCTGCTTCTTCTTTTGGTTCAAGTAAGAGACTGACACAGTGTATCTCTGCTTCTTCTTCTGGTTCTCTCCAGCGTACACTGCAATGAACCTTTTTGGTGCTCAAGTTTCTTTCCTCCGTTCCTGCTACAGAGCCACCAAGAATCAATCTTCTTTGCAGCCAAGAAACCTCTTACCAAAGCGATTTCGTGTTTTCTCAAACTAAGTCTTGGTTTTGTGTTCATTAGTCATTACCATGGAGAGGATATTATTATTGATTTAGAACTGAAGAGAGATGGACCTAAAAAAAACACTTGATTAATCAAGAAAATATCAACTTTATTTGATATTTATTCAGTCTTGATCCAAGAATTTTTCTAGTCTTGAATGGTTGAAGGAATATTTGTAAATGTACTATGGCTATATTCACTACTTTCACACAGCTCATGATAAGTCTCATCAAGATCCAGAGGTTAAATTCTCAGCAAGAGTCAAGTGATAGAAATCGCCATGTGAGCAACATATGACATATATAAAGCATTTTTAAAAAAAATCTTTGTTTGAAGTCTCTTAAGAGAAGCTGCTCTAACGAAACTATTATAAAGAGATTCTACTGACAACACAATACTTGAAATTGATGGTAACCAAAGATAAGTATTACTGTATTATAAAGCACTAGGGGTAAACAAATATGGTATTTTAAGGTAAGTCTTCTCTGTGAGAGAAGTCTTCTCTGTGAGAGAAGTCTTCTCTGTGAGAGAAGTCTTCTGGTGAAAACAATCAGAGCTCATATATGTGTACTTTGTCCAGTCTGGAACAGAAGGTCTGTTTTGAGACTGCGGATGAGCGTATAGGATTAAGCACCATTTGTGGGTGGCAGCTTGAAAATTTAAAATCAATGGTCATTAAGTAAAGTATCCCAAATATTGAACATAAATTTGACAAACGCCTAAACTTAGTCGAATCATCTCACCTAAGTCTCCCAATTTGCTGCTCAAAACCACTTCGCCTTAGTAACCATTACCAGCACTGTCCTAACATCACTTGGTTTAGCAACAGCAAATGAAATGTGGGGACTATCTCTCTAGCCTCGACAACAACAGATACTCAAGAACCCTGCAAATTACATGTTTTCTCACATTACACAGCCTAAATCTCTACCTAAACGGTAACAAAACACAAGCAACAGACTTCAATTCACTGAGCCACTTCACTGTTTACTTCTCTTGATGTATGCCCATTGTTTTCACCTGAAACACAAGATCAACCATTCCGTTTGAATCCAAAATCAATTTATATACCTTAGAAGATTTCCATATATGCCCTTCTAAGAAGAACACAACAAGCAACGACAGGGCATCATCATTTTGTTGTGATGTATGTGAAAATGGGTCTTCACTATGCATTCAGAGAAACTCTACATCAGCTTTCATTCCAGTAGGCTTTAAAGTTTAAGCATTCGAGCATGAACGAAAACATAAGAAGCAGAACAAAAGAATCAGAATTACCTGAACAATGCCTGAAGCAAAACTACATCTAGGATGGAGGACAGTGTGCTGCATCCTCCTCGCCTAAAGACACAACATAAGGGTGAACTTTGAATGCATCAGTTATTGTATAGCTGAGCTCGTAATTCACAGCCTTCGTCCCAAAGATGCTGAACCTTGCTGCACTGTTGTAAGCAACCTCTGCATCAGTACTCTTCCTATAGACTACTCTAGCCCGGTTATTATCCTGGTCAACTTCAGTCTGCGACTCCCTTATTGGTCCAAAATACCCGAACATTTTACTCAGGCTCTTCTCAGGAGGTATTGTATCCGTTTCAGAAAAGTTCATTATAAGCTCAGCCGGTGCATTCTCATCAAAGTTCGCCGGTTTGTCTGAGGCTGAAGGAAGAGGAATACTGATCTGAGACTGTCGTCTTCTGTATGGTCGACGAGTCCTCTGAACCTGAGCAGGTTTTAACTCAACCGGCACAACTTGATAGTTTCCTTTCTCAGTAGATGGCGTTTGCTCTTCACCACCATTATGGATCACCCTGTCAGTCCAGTATGTGTCGCCCATTTCCTCAAACTCAAATGCTTCGGTTCCTCCTGCAGTAGAATTGGGTGGTCTACCTCTTTTACTGCCTACCTTTTCTGTGGTAACTTGCTGCGAAGCCGATGAGTTTCGGAAATCTAAGAAAAACCCAGCAGCAATCTCAGATACAACGTTCTCTTTATCAGGGTCTGTTGCTGCACAGTGAAGCTGGGATACAAAACTCTCAACAGAAAGAGTTTCATCCCCAAAGTTACCACCCTTCAAAACTGAAGGAGATCCTGCCATCTGACTAGCAGCTCTGGCTATGCATGCACCGATCTTAAAGGCCGGCCTTTGGGCAAAATTCACCTTCGCAAATGAAACAGTCTTCCTACCTTCTCCTGGTGAATCCTCACTCAGGACATCAGCCTTTCGTTTCACACCATTGGTTTTAATATCAGAATCGGTTCCATCATCAGCATCATCAGCATAATCAGAATTGTTTGGATTTTCTTCCATTTCTGTATCTTCCTTTTGGCTTGGTTCAATACTTGGAGCTTCATGAGTACTGTCATCTTCCTCTCTCATTGCAGCTTGATTATCTACTGCTTTCTTATCTAAGCATTCATGACCCTTCTCTTCTTGGTTTTCGTCAGATCCCATAATTGCATCAGAAGCCTCTCTTCGATATTCTGTAGCAGTAGCTGGAGATTCTGCTCCAAAAGCAACACATGCTTCACTGGATTCATTTTGAATACCTTCAGCACTTCTTAGATTATCATGGGATTCAGCATTTACTGTTGCGTCAACAGATATAAGGGTCTCTTTACAATCCACCGTGGCAATTTCGTCTGCCAAGTCAATAGCTTTCTTATCCTCTTTCAAAGATACATTTGTTTCGGTTTTAGGGTCTTTTATATTTCCTGACCAAGATGATACACCACTGAAATCAATAAAGTTGGTAATATCAGAACTTGGATCAAAAAGAGCATTATGATCCAACGGTTCAACTTCACCTGTAGCAGCATCTTCAGAGGGACTGTGTGGGTTTGCTGAATCAGCAGATTCGATTGTTTCAGTAAGATCACTTGCCATATAAACATTATCTTTCCGTTCATCAATTTCCTTTTCCTTTACTACATTGGAATCATTCCCGTCAGCTTCAGCTATCCGAATATCTTGGGTTTGTACCACAATTGCGCCAGCAGATTCATTTCCAGTATTATCCAAAGTGCAACCTACTTTAACATCCTTTTCCACCTGTTCCTCTCCCGCATAATCGATTTCCATTGCTTCTCCATTTTCTCCTTTTTGGTTAACATTAGTTATTTCTTCTTCAAGACATATTTCTTCGTCCGTTTCCCCTTTTCTTAATTGGGCAGGCTCCTCCTCTGGAACTTGTGCAGATTCTGAATGCTTAGCATCTGTTGTCTCATCTCCCGGATTTCCCTGTTCATTTTCTTCGCTATCAACATCCATTTTGTTATTATCTTCACCACTTTTCTTTACTGATTCCTTCTCTTGGTCAGCATTGGATGCCTCGCATCCCGAATTTCTCTGCTCATTGTAGGAAACACCCACTTTCACTTCCTTCTCTTGTTCGCTATTAGCACCCATTTTGTCATTATCCTCCTCGCTTTTCTTTGTTGACTCCTCCTTCTGGTCAGCTTCATCTTCTGCAACAGAAAGCGTCTCACCGTCAACTGAACTCTGCTGGGACTTTTCAGTTTGAACATCTTGTTCGGCATCACTAGCACCACCGTTTGGCTTCTCATCAGCCACTTCGTTTCCAGCAGAGGTTACAGTCTCCTCTTCTCCAGCATCTCCCTCACATTCCATGTCATTCCTCTCAATCTCAGGCTCATCAGTCCTTTCAACGTTATCTTCAGTCTCAAACGCACCGCCCTCCTTAACCGTATCCTCAACACTTCCAACATCAGCTTTCACATATTTCTCATCAGAAACCGAATTATCCGTATTGCCATCTTCATTAGCTGAACAACCTCCATCATTTGGGTTTCCATCAGCCGCACTAACATCGCAAACACATGAATCCGAAACCTCTGCCGTAGTGGCATCCTCACCATCTAGGGCTTCGGTTTTAGAAGATAAACCTAGTCCCTTACCAGATTCCTCCATGGGCTCTCCGAAATCACCAACAAACTCACTTTCCTCTCTCTGTTCGTCCATGGAATTAGCTGGCTACAGCTCAATATATCGATGGATCTAATATAAAAAAGGCCGAAACTTGGAACAGAAATCGGGGGCAAGGTTCCAGATTTCACTGACACCAGGAAGCGAAATTAACAACGAGAAAGCTGAAATCGACGGGATTACCTCTTAAGATCTTGCGAGAGCTATAGAAGATAAACAAGGTGAGGGCTTTGGGTCTCTCAGTTACAGAGACGAGTGTCGAGAAGAAGAAAAGGCTAATTTCCGGAGAGAGAAAACCTATGATCCATCCGCCTCGCAATTTTTGTTTTTTTGTTTTCGAGATAAAACCTCGACTTTTTCTCCGATTTTGTTTTAAGCCATAACTGTTTTCACTTTTAAGATCAAACTTTTGAAAGTTAAAAAAATAACCTTTCTTTTTCAATTTTCCGTATTTGGTGCATTTTGAGTTACAATTTGCGATAATCATTAGGAAGAAAAAACTATTAAATTGTTATTCCATAGTATTTTTCGCGTCAAATTGCAATTTCACATTTTTGGCGTCAAATCATGATTCTAAAATTTTATTACACACTTATGTAATTTTAGCGTTGAATCACAATTTGTTTGGCACCAAATTGCGGTATTTGTAATTTTTGCTCTAACTCAAAACGTCATGAATTCAAATACAATCATCATGGGTCAGAAAACAAAAGTATGATTTTGCTATTCTAATGCAAATTTGTGGTTCAGATAATTTGACAATTGGTCGGCTTTGATACTAAATGATGAACCGGAAGCTTCTATAGATAGAACTAGATCCGTTGATTCTAAAAATACTCGAAAATTAGGGTTTGTGAATACTCTTCACAGTGGTTTATCAAAACTTCTTTAAAATCTCTTTATTAATCAAATCATCAACTGAATACAATAGAATGCGTAAACGGCTTATTTATAATAAATCATAAAATCATAAAACCTTAAAACCTATAAAATCTAGAATAATCTTAATTAATTAAATAAAAGATAATAATAAAGATATTTGGAAATATTCCAAATATCTCGCTGCATGACGAATCTTCAATTCTTCGCTGCATCAGGTTTCATCGGCCAAGAAAGATTCACCATCGAATCTTCAACAACATTCTCAACATCATATAGATCTTCTTAAATCCATTAATTTGGATATGCACAAGATCTCGCACGTATTCTGTCAGAAAATCTTTCTATCCGGATTTTGCACGAACCCAATATTGCATAGTTTTTCCATAAATCTGATTCTGCACAATTTTTGCACGAAACGGATTCTGCATAGTTTTTCCAGAAACCTGATTCTGCACAATTTTCGCACGAACCGGATTCTGCACGAAATCGGCATCAGAGTTAATCTGATTGCACACGGATTTTGCACGCCTCAGATTTTCTTCAAAGACAAAATCGATAACGAGGACATCGTCTTCATAGGTGTCGTAGATCGGATCGCCATAGATCTCTTTGTAGATCTCATGGTATTCTCTTTCGACAAAAGGACTTTCGTCCTCGGAAGTATAAGATGCTGTCACTCACCATGACATCCAGAATCGGTTTCTGATTAAGATATCAAAGAACGCAGCTCTGATACCAAATGATGGAGCGGAAGCTAGGGTTTGAGAGTCCTCCTCTCAGGGCTTGACAAAGCTCTTTAAAAATCTCTTTATTCAATAACAACTGAATACAAATGGAAGTTTACACAGTTTATTTATAACAAATCCTAAAATTATAGAAAGTTCTAAAAGATAAACATTAAAATGTAAATATTAATAAAATACAATATATGATAATTATCTAAATAATTAGGATATTTGGAATATCTCCAAATTTCTCTAACCCGGAGAGACTGATGCAGCGAGAGATTTGGAGATATTCCAAATATTCTAATTATTTAGATAATTATCATATATTGTATTTTATTAATATTTACATTTTAATGTTTATTTTTTAGAACTTTTTAGAGTTTTATGATTTATTATAAATAAGCTGTGTAAGCTTCCATTTGTATTCGGTTGTTATTGAATAAAGAGATTTTTACAGAGCTTTGTCAAGTCCTGAGAGAAAAACTCTCAAACCCTAGCTTCCGCTCCATCAGATCCATTAATCGCTACTCACTTCTAATTGTTAGTGTTAAGAATTTAAAATGAAACATCACAAGAGAACAACGTCATGATTTTGTTTTTATTGTCTTATGTCACATTACTATATGATTTTGAGTTTTTTTTGTTTTGACAGTTTATTGGCTTTGAATTCATATGGTGATACATGCATCGACGATATTAAACCAATATGTTACATGTCCTAGCCAGAATTTGGTGCATTAATGTGTGAGTTTAATTTTAGCATATGTTCATTAAGATATCTTAATCAATCTTTTCAAGGTTTAAGACTAGAGATCGGTTGAAATAAACCCGATCAAATGCCTCATTAAACTTTTTTGACATCATTAAATATATAATTCCCTTTTATACTTTTCTAAAAGTTTTCAACATTCAAATAAGTAGGACTCTTAATGGCTAGGGTGATGATTAGTTAATTTTTAAAGAAACTCTATTATATAGATTAGCTTCAATGAATAAATTATTAAATGTAAAAGAATTAGATTTCTCTTACAAAAATTGATTTATGTCTCTAATAAAATAAAATAAAACATGGGAGAAAATGAATAATTCTGGGCTAGTCGTTTGATCAACAGCTTGTAGCCTACCAATCAACTTATGGCCTTCTTCATTATGATCTCTCCTCCAACTGTACCTATTCAACAGCCAAAAAAAACAAAAGAAGCAAATCTTTATAATATATTTTCCGACACACGAAGATCTTGCATGTAAGGGGCCTTTTGTTATTTATGAATTCATAATAAGCACCAGGATCCAACTTAATTATTAGAGAGACACGTGCTACAACGAAGCATCACGTGCCAAAGCAGAGCCTAGCTAGCTGAGGGTGGATCCATGTGATACCACATCATGGGCACATGAGGCCATGACTGACACTATCAAATAAACGTGACCAACTTGTGTATGCATGTGTGTGTGTGTATGTCTCATCAGATTTATTTTGTGCATGTACAGTAAACAAAACAGATGGATAAGAACTAAAAACACTACATACGGAAGACACATATAGTATTAGATTACTATAGTAATTTTATTCACTTAACCTTAAAAATTGTAATAGTAAAGCGGGATAATTAAAACAAAAAAAAAAAACAAAACACTTCTGGTTTTATGATATTGACAATAGTAATTAAATATGTACTTTTGACAATTGCAATAGTACTTTAATTAGTCAGATATGTCAATTTTGGATATTTGTTTTTGTAAATTAGTTTTCATTATTATTATTATTATTATTATTATAAGGTTTGGAGTAGAATGGAAAAACAAAAATACCTGATATGGGAGGAGTGGAAAAGGAAAGGGGTTTCGAAAGAGAAGGTTGAGGAAAACCGATGGCCTGAGTTTGGTGATGAGGATAGACAGTGTAGAGAGGCATCACCGGACTTGCCCCAACCATTACTCGTCCTCCACCATACATGTGATGGTGGTAATATTGCGGTTGCGGCTGTGCGTAGTATCCGTTCATATAGCTTCCTCCAACGTATCCAACTTTCTGTTCATTAGATAACATCACAAACAAATTTATTTCATAAGTGTGGAAAATCATAATAGAAACCATAAAGAACTTACTTGACTAAAGGCCATGTTGGGGGCGACGTAGGAGGAAGGATACCTTAATTTTAGTATAAAAAAAAACCGAACTAATCAAATACCTTATTAATTTAATTAAGTACGTTTTGAAGAAGTCTAGACCGTAGAAAATAATTTACCCATAGAAAGGAACGGCTTGAATTTGATGATGATGGTGTTGTTGCTGAAGTTGATGTTGCTCTTGTGTGAATCCCGCAGGGTAGTACCACTGAGCTTGATTCCCTACATTTGCTGACGTAACCCTACTCATACTCTTTGATCCTTCACATTGATAATAATAATAATGTTAAGATTAATTTTGAAAAATTAGATGGCACAGTGTTTTTTATTATTCCATTCATATAAAGATTCAATCCTTGGAATATCTCTTACCTATGTGAATTTGAATGAACTGTCTACATCAAACTTTTTATTTTTCTTTCGCATTGTGGTATATCCTAAACTAACCCAATAACATAAATGGTTTAATTTTTTTTCTTTTTCCAAATTGTAAATGACAATCTTATAGCATTAGATCATATACACATCCACCATACTACATGCCCATAACGATTCCCTTAACATTCCCCGCATAGAAAAACTCATATATGGCGTTATAACCAATGTAAATGTGTATATGTTTCATTGATCAATGTAGATACCTTAAACGGTAAGAATGCCCCTTTTTCCATAGGTTATGAGGGTCGTTAGTTTGAATTTTGGCCCTATTCTCCGGTTATGATTAAACAAAAGAAACTTATGTATAAAAAACATTATATGGACCTTGTTCAGGAGAGGCCATGGTGGGGGATCTACGAAGGCGGCCACCGAGGGAGGCTAGGTTGCAGTTGGCACGGCGGCCATTGATGATCGGAGTCGAGTCTTCGCAAGCCCTCTTCGCGGCTTCCGCATCTTTGAAAGTCACCTACAAAAAAAAACACTTTTTAGAACAAAAAGAGAAGCAAATTAAGAAAAAAAGTGAGATAAAGAAGAAGAAAAGAAAAAAAAGGGAGAAGAGGATCATACAAAGCCATAGCCTTTGGAACGGCGAGTGAGTTTGTCGGAGATGATGACTGCCTCCAAGATATCACCGTACTTGATGAAATGATCATACAATGCATCTTTGTGAGTGTCCCAAGCTAATCCTCCTACGAACACTTTGGTCAGCTTCGTGTCACCAAAACATCCGTTCACGTTGTTGCTCGTCGTCATTGGATCGTGTATGTTTTGAGAGAGAGAGACCAGAGAAAGGAGAGTGAATTGAATTATATATAAAAAGGGGAATTTAATAACAATAAAGAAATTGTGTAAAACAGAGAGTGACAGATAGGTGGACAGGTAAGTCTTAACGTGATCACTACACCCTTTTATGTCTCTATTCACTCTGATGCCTCTTTCTTGATACAATCGGCCCCAATACTAACTTTTTTTAGGACTAACTTATAGTATTAATTAACATCACCAAATATGGATGCACTGCCATGAGTTTAAGCAACGTTGCTGATTGAATAGGCCCAATCCTGGGCTAATCCAGTAAACTGGTACTATGGGCCACAATATATCAACATTATATGGACTTTATTTTCAGAAAATGTATTGTGGTGTGGTGGTCGACTAACTCGAGTTGGGCCACAATATATCAACTACAGTCTACACCCTATATTTGAATTATTGGAATGTTTAAAGTTATGACAATAATTGGGCCCAAAAGTTTGCTTTAGGCCCAACAGCACCAAAGCCCCCATAATTAGTATTACGGTAATCTACATCCTTAACATGTACTATAGATCCAACTTCCAAGTTCATTAATTTCGTAATCTATCTTGTACACAAAACCATTAATTAGCTAGAAACCATCTTTTTTTCTTTCTCAAGCAATAAACCATCCTTAACATGTACATTGAAATATCCTTTCCGAGGAAACAAAGAGCCACCGATGCACAACATATAATCCACCGACCATGAAAATATGAGATAAAATATCCAAAACGTATAAAATTAATACTAAATCTAGAATACATGGCATCGAGAATGGAAAAATAAAAATCATGCATGACTCGAGGACCATCAACATGTTCAACAACAGAGGTCGCAACATCTTTCTTCTCCGAAGACAAATCGTCCATCGCCAATCGGTTCATCGTTTTGAGACCGTATTAACTATGAAAGATATAAAAGATTGGATAAAAGAGAATGAAATATAAGAGGATGCAAACTTTTGAAGTTGACTTAGCGACACTATAAAGTTGAAGAAATTTAGCAACACTATAAAGGCCTAAAGGGGATCCTATCCTCCACCTCCATAAAACACCTTTCATTCTCTCTTTCTTCCCCAACGTCTATAGCTTTTTCATGGCCAAAAGATAATATCAATAATTCCACTTATTAGAGAGTTCAATACTATACATAAATATTTCTTATAACCACTACAAGATATATATTCGAATCCTATAAATACATCGTACAAAATAATAGTAATAATAATAAGAAAATCACGGTTGCTTTTCTTCCAAAAACAACACTTATAGTTTTTGCAAAAAAAAGTACCTGACGAAAATTAGGGTATTCAATGCTTATTATCCCATAAAATTAGCAAGCTTTTAGAAAAAAAGGAATAACATAAACTTAATGTCAATTGACATTTAAATTTGAGAAAGTTGATTCCTTTCAAAAGTTTTGCCTTTTAAATATTTATTATATTCATGTAAGTTTAAATGTATATGTTTCTTGCAAGAACAAAAGAAGAAAGTAAAATAAAATAAAGGTAATGGGTGTCGAGCCAAAACCCACTCATGAATTATTTAAATTAATTAATTGAGCCCTTTCTTTCATTTTATTGCTTTAACCTCTCGAGAGCTCTCTCTCTTTTTTTCGTTTTCTTGCCTTTAAACTGTGTCTTGATGTTTTCAAGTTGGACAATGCAGGCTTCATGATAACATTCATTGATGCCGTTCCATTGCACACAGTCAATAAGTTTTTTATACTCCATATAACTATTCGGCATTCTTGTCAAGAGCTATTCGTCATAAGTCCAATTAGGTTAAGTGTATGTATTTATAAGGAACCGTGTCCAACTATTTGAAGGAAAGCCAAAACTATAGAGTTATTATGCAAGTTATTCACCTCCTTTATCACTTCTCTAATTTGTAGTATACTTTATATGGTCATTAAGTGAATTTTATTATAGTTATTTAACCAATTAACCCAAGATTAAACCCTTTAGCAAAAAAAAAAAAAATTAACCCAAGATTTATCTACCTTAATTTGTTTACAAGATTTTGTTTTGTTTTACTTAGGTTGCAAGACTGAATGAATACATCATACAAATGATCGTAGCGCAGAAGAAACAAGTTGAAGTTAGGAAAATGGCATGCCATCATAATACAATGTCAAACACAAAGGAACAAGAAAAGAAAAAAAAATTATTTCATGGACAACAACATATTTAAGAAATTAGTATTTTATAAAAACCAAAAAAATATGTAACATTTTGTGTATTGTATATATCCGTTGACTTTACAGGCGTATTCATGTACAGTATTGCGCAAATCAACGATATATAATATAGACCAATAACAAACATGGATAAAATCGTATTTTTTAAATATAAAATGTTATATATTTTTCAATTTTTGTAAAATATTAGATTTTTAAGTATATTTTTTAAAAGTGACAGCCGATGTAAATACTTAAAAAAACCAGAAAAGAAAAGGAAAGAAGATGGACTTTTACTTTAACTGCTGAGTGTTATGACATACACCGGAATAAAGTGATAAAGTGCACATGAACTAGAGCCACTATTTTTTTTAGTTTTTTTTATGGGCTATGTATCCTTAATTTTAAGTTAATAGTTTAAAAAACACAAAATTTGAAATCTATGTATTTATTTAAAATATTATAAAATAATTGATTTTGTGTCATATAATTATTTATCTATAGATAAAAAATATATTAGTTTGAACGATTCTGCATGTGAAAATACAAGAAGAGTTAGTGTTTTTTTTTTTTGGATTTGCTGTTTTTTCAAAAATGTAAAGAATAATTTTTTTTAACTAAAAAATTTGTAATTTACAAAGAACCATATTTTTTTTTCTTATCTGAAACCACCATTTTTGCTGGATCTAAGCTGGGAACCATCCCATTTCTCTCTTACTTCATCATTGATTCTACGCCCAATCCTTTTCTTATATAATTTTTTTTGTTTTCCTTCCAAACTTTTCTTTATCAAGTTATATTCGAAAACAAACATCATTATTGTTGAGCAGTAAATTTTACATTTCCATTATAAAAAAAAAAATCGATACCTACTGCTAATTGGACGACCATAATCACCCCTAGTTATTGTAACTTTTTTTTAAAAAAATTATTGCTTCGATTAGTGTTTACAATAAAGGCATAACGCAGACGCATTAACTTTCCTTTTGTCATTTTTTTCGTCGCTTTTCGTTTTTTTAATTAAATCCTTTTTACTTTTTTATTTTTTGGACAGCAATTAAATCCTTTTTACAAGACCCAAAACCAAAGGTCAAAATATAGTTGCAAGTCTCAATTGACTTTTTTCACTCTCTCACTCATCAATCATCATGGACGTCACCACCAACAACAACACTTCCATTGATCCTCATAATAATCTCCACCCACACTCATTTCGATTCTTCAAAACTCTCCCTGAATTTTCTCCCTTTGTTTGCATTTTCTTGAATTCCACTGTTTCTAGGTTTACTTACTACTCAAAATGGTGAGCAAATGGAGGAAGATGAAGCTGGCTTTGCGTTTGAATCTCTGCAATTACCTCCCAAGAACTCTCGAGGAACCAACATCGGCTTTGAATTCTGCTGAGAGGTTATCGGATGCCGCTTTGCTCTCCCCTCTCAACTGGCCTCTCACTCGAACACCTTCTTCTCAATGTAGAAGGTTGTCCAGAAATAGCAGCAAATCGTCAAAGGTTGTTACTTCATGATGCCCAGATTCTCAAATTTCTTTATTGTCAGAAATCTTGCTACTTTCGGTTGTTGAGGAAAATGACGGTTTATGGGTTTGTCTTCTTCCTGTTTTTTTTGTTGTTGTTGTTGTTCTGTAGTTTTTCAATTTGAGTTTGAAATTCTGGGCTTTATGTGTCTATTTCTTCTCTGTTCTTTGTTTTCTTCTTTCATGTTTTAGATTTTGTTTCTATGTCTTGTTCTCCTCCAAATGGGAAGTTATTGGATTAGACTTGTTGTCTTCTTTGCTATGTCGAGCTAGTGAATTGGAAATATTATAAAAAAGATCAGATCTTTCAGCCCTATTGTGTGTAGTTAGTTGTAAGAAAGAAGCGGATTGTGTCTATTTGGAAGTTCTAATTTTGTTTCAAGCCTTATATTCCTAAGATCATGTATTTCTTTTTTTCTCTAAAGGAATCTTGTGGTGAATTTCTTTGATTGTTTTTGGGTAGATTGTTTCTTTAATTAGCACTTGGTCTCATGTGAGAACTTGATGTCTTCTCCTGATGAGCTTGTTGACTCACAATCCTGAATGTTTCTGTTTTTCCTATTCTCTTAAACAGCAGACTTGCTCTATATGTTTGACTAAGATGAAAGAAGGTTGTGGACATGCACTTTTCACAGCTGAGTGCTCGCACTCGTTTCATTTTCACTGCATTGCTTCGAATGTGAAACACGGCAACCAAGTTTGCCCTGTGTGCCGAGCAAAATGGAATGAAATCCCTATACAGAAGCCGACTTTGGATCTTCCTTACTTTCCCTTTGATCGGTCCAATAACGATGCAGCAATTAGCCTTGTCCGCCGCTTACCTCCTTCACATCGAGCTATAAACCAAGAGCCAGCTATTTTCGATGATGATGAACGGTTAGAGGAGCAGCTCATTTTTGCTGGTGAAAATGATGCTTTGGAGAAGGAGGATCGTTATTCTGTGCGAATGGTGGACATGAAAATGTATCCAGAGGTCTCAGCTGTACCACAATCCAAGTCCTGTGAGAATTTTGATGTGTTAGTGCATCTCAGAGCTGCTGCCGCGGTTACTGGCAATCAGATTTCTCAATATCACCGAGCGCCTATTGATTTAGTTACAGTGCTAGACATCAGTGGTAGTATGGGAGGAACTAAGCTAGCGCTTCTGAAACGAGCAATGGGTTTCGTGATTCAAAACCTTGGGTCCACTGATAGGCTCTCAGTGATTGCTTTCTCTTCAACAGCTCGTCGTCTCTTCCCTTTAACCCGAATGTCTGATGCTGGAAGACAGCAAGCTCTTCAAGCTGTTAACTCATTGGTTGCAAATGGTGGGACCAATATCGTCCAAGGTCTTAGAAAAGGTGCCAAGGTTATGGAAGATAGAAGAGAGAGAAATTCTGTGGCCAGCATTATCCTTTTGTCTGACGGGCGAGATACCTATACCACGAACCATCCTGATGATCCAAGTTACAAGGTGATGCTTCCTCATATCCCTGTTCACTCTTTTGGTTTTGGATCAGATCATGATGCTTCAGTGATGCACTCAGTCTCTGAATTCTCTGGTGGAACCTTCTCTTTCATTGAGAGTGAGTCTGTAATCCAGGATGCTCTTGCACAGTGCATTGGTGGCCTTTTAAGCGTTGCTGTGCAGGAGCTACGCGTAGAAATTGAAGGTGTGTGCCCAAATATTCGACTTAGCTCAATAAAAGCTGGGAGTTACTCTAGCCTTGTAACTGGTGATGGCCACTCAGGATTGGTTGGTCTTGGTGATCTTTATGCCGATGAAGAGAGGGATTTCTTGGTTTCTATCAATATCCCTGTCGAGGAAGATGGACATACACCATTGCTAAAGCTGAGATGTGTCTACATTGATCCTTTGACAAAAGAAATTACGAGGTTTGAAAGTCACGTGCTTCAGATTCGAAGACCAGAAAATGTTGGTGAAGAAGAAGTTGTTCCCATCGAAGTGGATAGGCAGAGGAACAGATTCCTAGCTGCAGAGGCAATGGCCCAAGCAAGATCATTAGCAGAACATGGAGATCTAGAGGCAGCCGTTACAGCGATTGAGAAATTTAGACTGGTTTTGGCAGATACGGGTGCAGCAAAATCCCGTGATAGGTTTTGTGTTGCTTTGGACGCAGAGCTGAAGGAAATGCAAGATAGAATGAGCAGTAGTCACGTGTACGAGGCATCAGGAAGAGCTTATATTCTCTCTGGACTTAGCTCACACTCATGGCAGAGAGCAACAGCGAGGGGAAATTCAAGGGACGGTTCGACCTTTGTTCAGGCTTATCAGACTCCCTCAATGGCTGAGATGCTGCGTCGGTCACAGGCCATGTTTCTGGTTAGTCCATCACCTCATAGACTCATTCAGCCCTTGCTCTCATTTGCTTCACAACCAAAGCCAATGCTTATGTACGAGTAGTTAAGTGGAAAGCTCAAAAAGTGGGAGGGTTTTCTTGTCTTGTTGTAAAGAAACAAGCAATGTAGGCAAAATATTTGGAGAAATGTAACATAGATATAATGAATCGAATGGGGTTTAGAGTTTGGCAAGTGGCTTTAATATTTTTAGTTTCCATGAAGTTCCTGTATAAATGTGTTATGTAGTAAAAACTTCATTGCCTATATGTACTCAGAAACTCACAAGTTGCACATATATATAACTACTACACAACAGCATTAACACACTCATCACATAACAAGAACCGAACACAAAAGGAGAGAGAAGAGAAGACACTATTCTCCAGCTAGTATTCCTGGCAAAAAGAAAAATATATCTACTAGCTTAACAAAATAAATCTCCTGAGGGGAATGTCCAAATGGAAAAATGCAGCTCTGTTTCTTCAGGAATTATGATCTACTTTTCTTCATCCTTGCATCTCGCTGGTTTCGAAAGTGGCTGAGAAGTTGCTGTGCCTGCAGAGAACAATAATATTTAGATATCTCGATCTATATTTGTCCAACCCCACCAAGAAATCGAACTTGGTGTGTTTTCGTGTAACAACAGCAGAAATTGAATTTAATGTTTACCTTCTCTTTTGCTCTCTGTGTGCCAGACTGAGACAAGGCAACAAGAGGAGGTATGGCACCTTCTTGCAAGACCAAAGTGCAAAACTTGGGACTGTTCAGACACAACTGAAGTAGCACAGAAGCTGCATTCTCTTTCCCTCTCTGAGATCCTGAGTCAACGGTCTCAACAAGCAACGGGATCCCACCTTCCCTCACAATTGCTTGACGCCCTTCTCCAACTGCAGAAAGATTTGCAAGAAGAGCAACTGCTTTATCAACCATCTCAAAATCTGGGTCTAACAGCTCCACAAGATACTTAACGGCCTTAGCTTGCACTATACGAGCCTTGTTATCATGAGTTATGGAGAGATTGAACAAAGCAGAGGCGGCGTCTTTCTTTCCTCTAAATGTCCCCTTAACAAGAAGATCCACCAGAGCCTGTATCGCTGCGTTAGACTGGCCTATTCGTTCCCTGTTGACTTGCAGAACAGACAGACTGAACAATGTTGCTGCTGAATTCTCTTTGGCTCTGTCATTTCCTGTGTTCAAAACATGAACAAGCGGTTCTATAGCCCCAGCTTCCGCAATTATTGCTTTGTTTAGTTCACTAATCGAAAGATTCAGAAGAGCCGTGACTGCGTGTTCTTGGGTTAGATTTTCTGCTGAGTATAAAAGTGACAGCAGAGGAGTGATAGCACCGCAACGCCCGATGTGAACACGATTTTCAATGTTATTAATGGTGAGATGACGGATTTCAGCTGCAGCAGCAGTCTTCGCTTTGGTAGATCCATTTTTCAGATCTTCTACCAATTTCATGGTATGTGAAGCCGTCATTGCTCCTGAATCATCCAAATTTTGTACAGAACACTCTTGCATATTCACTGCACTATACTCATGATTAACGTTGCTTGAACTTTCTGAGTTTTTCTTGGGAGACATCTCACTGTAGCTTTGGTGGTTCCCCGGAATACTTTCTGTCTCATTTGTCACCGAAGGAACATAATCAACAGACGAGACAACACTGCAACCTGATTCACTCCTGCTGTGAGTATAAGACTGCCCCAGAGAAGAAAGTTCGAAAATCTCAAGATCCTTGCTTTGAGATTCCCCGCATAGACCGGCAGACACATTGATCTTTAGTTTCTCAAACCCATTTCCAGTTTCAAGAGATGATCTTGAGGTAAAACTGCTGCTCCTTAAAGAAAAACGAAAACTCTCGGTGCGGTTAAAGTCATGAGAACCCATGTTGTTAGCCATGGATGAAGCATCGCCACCATCATACTGATGACCAGAGCTAGGAGCAAGGTTGATACTGTTTGCCTCCAACCAACTCGCAATCATAGCCTTCACCGTGTAATTGGGAATGAGTTCTTGATGAGTCAGCACCTGCCGTGTCCTGGGACAAACAGCTAACCCGTTATCAAGCCATTTCTTAATGGATGTTCTGTCAAATGTCTGTCCTGAAGCTACTATTACCGGTTCCAGCATGAGTTCCGTTGACAAAGGACATCGGAAATACGGGGGTACAGAGATACCTTTAGCCACTTCAAGAAACTCGGTTTTAAGCATGTGTTCACGGATGCACGAGACAAGATCTATCAGTTGGTCGATTTGTTCCATTTTTTCTTTCGACTTGCTGGCCTGGGATCTTATCCTCTCCTTCTCCACAGCAATGCTTTCCTTTAAGAGATCCTGGTTTGATATCAATCCAATAATTTGAATAATGTTATCCAGATGCAGATTATCCAAAGGAACAATATCGTCTTTCTGATTCCTTAAAGCATCCTCCATGTGTTCAGTCAATCTGCTCTCTTGCTTAAAGCTCTCAATATCCTGCACACAGCGCTGAAATCGTTCCAAGAGATCAATACAAGTGGCTGCAATTAGACGCAAAGGGCGAAAATAATTGAAGTGATTCTTGTTTACCTCAACACCTTGTACGCTTGAAGTAACCGGACTGGACTGTGATAACTGAACAAGTATGCGACTAACCTCCAGCGAACAACTCTGGACCTTTTCTAACAAAAGCTCGCACTGAAACACCTGCACAACAGATTCATTGCGCGGATTTATGGATAGGAGATGTTGTGCGAGTATGGACATGAATAATGCAGAAAAACTGAGAGCTTATTCATCAACTTACACCAAACAGTTTGCTTGACTTTGGGGAGCAGTCCTCTAAGAACTCCCGAGCCTGGTTAACAAGGGAATCTAGGTCTTCGCACGCTCTATTTAAGCAGTCGTCAGAAGGAAATTTGCAATCAACAACTTCATCCAGAAACGGTTTCAAGAGCTTCAACAAGTGAACCACATTTCCAATACATTTTTGGATGGGATTAAATCGTATGGTCTGGCACGCGACCAGATGAAGATACCGAGATATGCTGTTAAGAAGACATCGAATAGGCATGGGATCCATTCAACTATCAAGCTGAAGAATACAAACACAAAACACACATATCAACTTTTGGACACAGAAAAATAAAGTTTTATATGACTGTGAAAGAGTGTTGTTGGGTTAATAATTATTCAGAATTTATGTGTATCATATGAAAAAGAAAGTCTTTTTCTGAAGGAACAACATATAAAAGCATTGACTTTTGACCTATATTTGTCTGAGAGACTGACATGACTTCAGTCACTTGTTGTGGAAACAGAAGAAAAGGAAACAGAAACTTGCGCACATTCTCAACAGATGTTTCTGCTTTCTAATTCCCTTTTGCCTAATTTAAAACTTTTTTTCAGTCTACTAAAGTGGGGGGGAATATAGAAATATACACACACACAAGGAGACTTATTCCTATGAATCTGATAAAATATCAAATCGAATACCCTAAGAAGAATCTCGAACAAACAAGATAATTCAACGAAATGAGACCAGCCACATCAGAGGAACGAACAGTAAAACCCTGAAGAAAGAAACCCTAGCTTATTATTACAAAGCTAATGCCGAATTCGGAAAATAAAAACAAAAAACTTGGTTTGTATAGACAGTAACATTAAGAAAGAAAATGTAAGTTGGAGGAGATACCCAATAAAGATTCAACTGATTCTGGAGCTGGAAGAAAGCGAGTTCGAGCTTTCAGGAGAAGAAGGCGATCATTGGAGCTTGCTTGCAGGGAAGTAAAGAAGAGTTTCCCAAATTATCCAGAGAGAGAGAAGGCAAGGGAACAAAAGAAAGAGGAAATAGTAAGTGTTAAGTAATGGCGAGGGGCCCCAAGTTGGGTTTTGCAGGTATCTCTATTGTTGTGTTGTGTGGAGTTAGTAGTCATCTTAAAAAGCTGTCTCCTTTTTTCTTCTTTTCTATTTTTTCTCATCATATATAAAATTAAACACCAAATAATTACTATCACTATTACAAAAATAATTACATTGTTACCTTGACAAAAGAATATATTAAAGTTGAGATTGTTATTTTTAAATAAAAATTATTACTAAATTGTTTTTTTTTTTTAAGGGAATAATGTCAAAGGGGAATAAGATTCATATAGTCCTTGACATAAGAAGGTACAATTTTTTTTTTTTTTTTTGTTAAAAGCTTTAGATATATACAATGATTAATCTTTGTTATGATGTTTTCTAGTTTTGGGTAATATATGGTAGGTTTGCGCATCCGGGTACACGTTTGGGTTTGGGTCTGTTCTTTCAGGTCTTAGATACACAAATTTTAGAAGTTTATGACTCATTCGGATATTTCCTTTTCGGATCGGATTCGGGTATCCGAAATTTATCACAATTCTCGAAAAAACCAAAAAAAATTGTTTAATTTAAATAGAATTTAGTTAAATTTTACAAAAAATATTTAACTAAAGATATTTGACAAATATAACTAAAGATTTTCGAGTATTTTGACTATTTTGATCTAAACATAACTAATATATTCAGTTTATAATTGTAATTTTGAGTATTTTGGTCATTTCAAAACTAAAAATACATAATATTTTTAAATATATAATTGTATTTCGTATATTTCGGGTACTCGTTAGGGTTTCGGTTCGATTCCGATACCCAAAATATTTTATAAGAGAAACCCATTCGGATAATTATAACTATTTGATTCGGTTCGATATCTTCTAATTCGGTTCAATTCTCGTTTGGTATTTTGCCGAGACCTAATATATGGTGTTTCCTAGGGCTGGGCAAAATACCCGGAACAGGAGAACCGAACCCGACCCGAAAAAGGGAACCGAACCGAACTCGAAACCGACAAAATACCCGAACGGATCCTAAACTCCTATACCCGAAGAACCGAAACCGAGCCTGAACCGAATGGGTACCCGAAATACCCAAAATATAATTATATAATCAAAATATTAATTATATTTTGACTTGATATAACCCAATTACCCAAAATTATAATTATAAAACCCGAAGATGTCAATTATTGTTAGACCGAAATATCTAAAATAATAAAAAATGAAAATTTTTAGTTATATTTGTCAAAATTTAACCAATTTTTATTCAAATTTAGCATTTTTTTAGTTTTTTCCTATATTTCGGTTATCCAGAACCGACCCGGATCCGAAAATACCCGAACCGAATCCGAACCGAATTTTATAAATACCCCAATAAATCCTTAAACCCTATACCCGAAAGACCCGATATTCGAAAAAACCGACCCGAACCCAAACGGGTACCCGAATGCCCACGCCTAGTTTCCTTCTACCTCAATATTTCAGTTTTTTGTTTTGTTTTGGTCACCGTGTAGATCAGCGGATTCAGATTATTAGTCAAAGAAATGTTAGGCCGTATGAAACAAATTTTGATGTATCAGGCCCAATTGTGGGTTAGGCCCGTTATGGGTTTGTAACGAACTGAATTTTTTCTTTTTCTACGAACTGAATTTGTATTCGGAGTGTACGTAACACGAATGTGTTGTTGGTCACAGGTCACTTGTTTGTTTCTCCAATAGAAATTGTTTCTCCAATAGAAACTGATTAATCGGTAATAATTCTCTACTCGTTGGTCAGTCAATCACCGTACGATTTAAAGGACTTTTGGAATCTTCTATAACGAAGAATACCAGAATTAAAAAAAAAAACTAATTATAGAAAGTAAACCTGAACACAGAAGCGCCAATCATTTAGCCTCTCATAAATAGAAAGCAATTTGTAACCAGCAAACTTAAAATTTTATAACCAAAACGAAACGTAACAACAATAAAAAAAATAACAAAACAAAATTTTGTTTGTTTTTCTCTCTTGATTGAGAGAAAAACAAAACAAACAAACAAAACTTCCTTTGCAACTGATCTTCCATACTTTCGATTCTCTGTTTCGCTTCGGCGGAATCAGAGAATCGCTTCAAGTTAAGCATTCGAGACACATACGTTTTGTGATATCGAATAGTATATATATTCGTTTACGGGGAAGAAGCATATATTCAAGTGGTAAATCAATCAATTCCTGGTGAATTTAATTTTGTAGTAGAAATTAGAATCGTTTGATGAAATTCAAAACTGAAAAAGGGTTTTGTAGAGAAATGGAAATGCCTCAAACCGACGGAAGAATGGAAGGTTGGCTTTATACCATCCGACATAACCGGTTTGGCCTTCAATTTTCCCGTAAACGATATTTTGTTCTTCTCGACAACAACCTTACAAGCTTTAAATCTGTACCATCCGATCACAATGAGGTTTGTCTTTTTCATTTTTCACATCTTTTCATTGTTTTGTTCATGTGTTTATATGGACTACGAATAGATGAACCATTTGATAGATAAAAAAATCTCGAAGAACTTGGTTTTGTTTCTGTATAGGAACCGGACAGAAGAGCAACTCTAGACTGCTGTATTCGGGTTACCGACAATGGTAGAGAGAGTTTCCATAGGAAGGTACCAAAAAAAATTCAGATACTAATAAGCCTACATTTTCCTAAATTTTTCAGAGGTTAATTTATTGGTATTTTTTTCATGTGTTGTTTCAGATCCTTTTCATATTTACACTTTGCAACACTTCGAACCATTTGGATCAACTAAAGGTTTGTGTGCAAAAGTTTTGTCTTTACATCTCAGGTTTTTTTTTGTTTTTTCTTTTCTTTTAATAATCACTTAGCTTTTTTTTTTTACTTTGAACAGTTGGGTGCAAGTAGTCCTGAAGAAGCAGCCAAATGGATCAGATCATTACAAGATGCTTCACAAAAGGTTGTCCGAAAGTTCTTACATATTCTATATATACATTATAAGATTTGAGAGACTCTTATACATTGGATTTCTGTTTTCAGGGGTTTCCATTTCCGGATTGCGAATTTGTATCTCATGCTGAGAAAGGACTTGTGAAGCTCGATGTCTCGAAGAGGTCACGCCGCAAAAACTCAGTGGACTGGACAAATTACTCATCATTGAATGTTGAAACAATAGCACCTGATGTCATTGCACCTTCTCCATGGAAAATCTTTGGATGCCAAAACGGTAAGAAAATAATTTAAATTTCTTTGGAAAATTTGCGATTTCAAGAAACCTCTGGCCTTACCGAGCTTTCGTGTTTCAGGTTTACGCCTTTTTAAAGAAGCTAAAGACTGGGATTCCAGCGGAAGGGTAATTTTTTTTTTTTTTTTTTTTTTGGGTGCAATGTTAAAGTTCCAAACTTAATACGGTAAAAAAGGTAATGTTTTTATTTGTTCATATATTGAATCTGTGAATCATAATTGGTTTTTTAACTAAAATTATTTTGCTGAAAAATCCTTGCAGCATTGGGATGATCACCCAGCAATAATGGCGGTTGGGGTTATCGATGGTACTTCAGAAGATATTTTTAATACGTTAATGTCTCTCGGTCCTTTACGATCAGAGTAAGCTCTATAACTTATTAGATCAAGTCTAAATTGTATTGGCCATTATATATAAATGCCTTAATTGGCAAGAATACCCGACTTTTAGAGAATAACCTAATTTTTCGACTTAGTACTTACATGACTTTCTTGCAGATGGGACTTTTGTTTCTACAATGGCAGCGTGGTGGAGCATCTTGATGGACACACAGATATAATCAATATCCAGTTATACAGTGATTGGTTGCCATGGGGCATGTATCGAAGAGACTTATTGCTGCGACGCTACTGGAGAAGGGAAGAAGATGGAACATATGGTTAGATAATTAAATTCTTGATAATATTTCTGATTTTTTCCGATTTGTTGAATTTAACCTTGTCAACTTTTGAATATCCCAGTGATACTTTGCCACTCTGTTTATCACAAGAAGTGCCCACCAAAGAGGGGATACGTTCGCGCTTGTGTCAAAAGTAAAGTTTCTTACTTCACACTCTATTTTTGTTTTTTGTGATCCCATATCGAAACGTTATAAAGGGGCCTAATGTAGAATATAAAAGACATGAGCTAATCCACTCATTGTCAATTAGTTATCAAATCAAAATTCATGAGTAAGCACAAGTTAATTTGAGTTTGTATGTTTTCAATCCAAATAATGAGATTCAGTTATAGAAGAATGAGCAAAAAGATATCATCTTGAGGGTGCATGTTAGAAATTCCACATTAAAAAATTAGAATTTGGCTTTAGTATCCGTTGCTTTTTTAATGAGTTTTGCTGTCGGAATGTAGGTGGTGGTTACGTGGTGACTCCGGTGAACAAAGGAAAACAATCACTAGTAAAGCATATGGTAGCCATTGATTGGAGAAGCTGGAACTTATACATGAGGTCATCTTCTGCAAGATCCATAACTATCCGTGTGGTTGAGAGACTTGCGGCGTTACGCGAAATGTTCAAAGCGAAACAAGGACACGGCTTCACTGAGTTCGTCTCAGGGGAGTTCATGGAAGCCAAATCCTGCTTATCCAAGATCAACCCTAGACCCCTTAAACTAGAAGCCAAAAGGGTTGATCTAGAGCTTGTGAAGGCTGAGGATATGGAGAAACCTTCTTCAGCACGCAACAGTTTGATGGACTTAAATGATGCTTCTGATGAATTTTTCGACGTTCCTGAGCCCAATGAGTCCACTGAGTTTGATAGTTTTATTGATAACTCTCCCTTTTCTCAAGGACACTCTCAGGTAAATTTCTGCTTATTAACCCTCCCAATGGCTCTCTCACTTCTTGGTTTGCTTGTTGATCAAAGTAATTTGAAAGCTGTGTATGTGTTTCAGCTCAAGATACCATCACCAGCTGGTATTGTCAAGAAACTTCAAGATCTAGCCATTAATAAGAAAGGCTATATGGATTTGCAAGAGGTGGGTATGGATGAAAAGATGAGCACATTCTTCTATGGAGCCACTCTTCAAAAAGACCCAAATCTTACTATGCCTTGTAGTTGGGCTATCGCGGATCCATCGACATTCTTGATTCGTGGAGACAATTATCTAAAAGACCAACAAAAGGTAATCCATTTTCTTGATAAACAAATGTGTTTATGTTCTTCTTGAAACTTTTTTTGTTTTCCGTCTGTTCTTGAAACTTAATTAGATGCAATTCAACACATTTGATAATGATACGGGCACTACTCATCAAACAATAGGTAAAGGCAAATGGCACATTGATGCAAATGATTGGAGCGGACTGGATAAGTTCCAATAAGCGAGAAGATAATCTTGGTGGACGACTAGGCGGTCTAGTTCAGGAATTCGCAGCGAAAGGCGGTCCAGAGTTTTTCTTCATTGTAAACATACAGGTAACTTTGAGATAAGCTTCTATTCTTCTAAACAATTTTTTGATTTTTATTCATATTTTAGCGACAATAATTAACATCAAATGTATATGTAAATCAGGTCCCGGGTTCCGCTATGTACAGTCTAGCATTGTACTATATGCTGAAAACTCCACTAGAAGAGCATCCTTTGTTACAGAGTTTTGTGAATGGCGATGACGCTTATCGCAATTCTCGCTTTAAACTCATTCCTCATATTTCCAAAGGTTCATGGATTGTGAAGCAGAGTGTTGGCAAGAAGGCTTGCTTGGTGGGTCAGGCACTTGTAGTTCGTTACACCCGCGGCAAGAACTACTTGGAGGTAAACATATGGATCAAAATCGATCTTATATATATGTGATCCGATAACAAAATCATAATGTTTTTGAGCTTTGTTTCTTTTTCAGCTTGACATTGATGTTGGATCTTCAACTGTTGCAAGAGGTGTAACCAATCTTGTTCTTGGATATCTTAACAATTTGGTCATAGAAATGGCTTTTTTGATACAGGTAAGCAGAAAAAAAATCATGTTTTAAGTTTTCAAATTGTTAGATTTTATTTATGGATCACATAATGATAATTTTTTGAATGTTTTTTTTTGTTTTTTTAACACGAATCATGCAGGCAAATACAGCAGAGGAACTACCAGAACTGCTACTAGGAACATGTCGGCTCAATTATCTTGATGTTTCAAAATCTGTAAAAGAAAGATGAGGCATCCTTAAAATAATGAACAATAATGCAGGAGGAGCAGAGGATTATTACGATTTTTGTTTCTTTGTAAAAGCTTTATTTTTTTTACTGTGTTTCTTTTACCACCCTTTTTTCTTATGTAAACATGTGTTTTTAACACTCAAACTAAGCTATAGAAAGGATCAGTAGTTAACCAAGTGGTGGTAGTGGGGTGGTTTTCTTGGGTTGGGAGTGTCGCCCTATTGGTCTAGACCAGAGATCGATGCCCCACGCAAGCGACTTTCATCACATTATTCCACTTGGCCAGGCGAGCATGGCTTAATACTTATCGAGCCCGTGAGAAAACCCGAGAGGAGGCTATCGTCGTGTACCACTCTCCAATGGATTAGTCTGGGCCTGTGATGTATCCTTGTCAAAACAAAAAAAAAGGATCAGTAGTTTGGTTGATCTGATCCAACATTGAATATATAAACTTGTTGATAAGATTGAAACTCCACAGTAATGCTTCAGTTCAATGTTTTGCAATATGAAAATCAGAGGAAAGAGTTACTTGCGCAACAATCAACAGCTCTAATTCTTCTTCTATCACAAGAAACCTTAAACCATGTTTAATACCGAGTTTGCATACAATCACAGAGCAAAAGGAATAGATAAGTGGTCCTATATATATGCACTAAGCGTTAATATATCTAGAGTTGATCTCTACTAAGGCTTCGATGTGTGTCAAACGCAAAATCACATTTTTGAAATATAACACATTTTCAATTTTTTTTTTTGTAAAATATAATTTTGAAATACAATCAAACGCTAAACGCAAATTGAAAGCTTTCCTTTCGTTAACGTTTACAAATAATTTTTGTTTACAATAAAAATTGTTTAAAATAGTCAAGATTGTGGTGGATTCATTTTGAATCATAAATGTTCACGTTAAAAGTGGAGGCATGATTCATTTATTTCTTGATTTTGATAATTAACTAAGAAGAAAGCTTTTAGTTATAAATGGAATTAGGGGACTACATATGTTATGTAGAGTGAGTGAGTGTGATTAATGAATAACAATTAACAAGTGTGTGTGGGGTTGAGTAGCGTTGCGTGCCTCCGAAAGCAAAGGAGTCTCTCTCAGTGGGTCACAGGTTCCTCCGGTTCATCTGTCGGCACCGACACCTCTCTCACTATTCTTCTGTTTTTTTCTTAGTTTTCACCTTAATTGTTTTTATTTCTTTTCTTTAAAAGTAAATATGTTTCTTTTGACTATCTCTTTCATAATGTCATATTTTTCATAAAATACATTTTTTTATTTCTTTTCTTTAAAAGTAAATATCTTTTGACTATCTTTCATATATAATGTCATATTTTTCATATACTATTGGTTTGCTGTTTTGCTCGCTTACATTCATCAAATGTGTAAGAGTTAGTATTTTTGTTTTTGTTAAGTTTAGTATTTTCGTTTTTTATTCTTAGCATTATTTCTCTGTTTTGCATGTGATCTATTATTATGGAAGCACCGTTTTAAGAAATTTGACACTCGACTAAACACATATTAAGCGAATTAGAAGAGAAATGATAGAAATACGGCAAGACTTGTTATGGGTAGATCACAGCTTCCCCTGTCAACGATTTCTATTTTCTTTCCACGTCGGTGTTGGCTCATAGGCTCTTAATCGATTAGTTGTCAGATTTATTAAAATTTCTCAAAAATTTGGTGTCACTCTCACACGACTATACCAAAAACATAGTATGAGCAAAATACATGGAAATTGCTAAAACATAGTAATACATTTTCATTCGTCCACCAACTAACGACAAGAGCAAATCATCGCTACAACGAACATAATGACAGAATTAGGCGGGGCCTTACCGTGATTGATTAATGCATTTTTTTGAAAAAAAAACGATAGATTTATGAAAGATTGATGACAAATAATATGTCACTATTTTTGACCATGTAGCGAAGGATCGTAAACGACACCACATCATGTAGCATGTATCTAAAAATGGCGTGGAAATTTGTTCATCGCTCCGTCGTGAATATTTAAATATCAATATCGTGACTATTTTGATTCATAGTATTAATACGCTCAAAATCATCATTCTATTATGGAATGGAGAGAGTTATTGTGTCGAAGATATTTCAATGTAAATATTGTGCATATATATAGCGAGGATACAAAATCAATTACTAAGTTTGGATGCGTCAAGGAGAACAATGTAATAACGGTAAAGTAACAATTAATGAATCATTTGGAAATTGGAAGTTGTGCAAGATTATGTTGAAAACTATTCAAATACTCTTGTGACCGGCCGGTACACGTGATTCAATTTGTTGTATGATGCACTCTCAGAAATATCCCCACATATTAGACATTAATCAAGTATTTTCGGGAACACCATGGTGATATCCAAATATTTTTTTGATCTGTTAGAGGTAGCAAATCAATTCATTTATGAGTTATCACATTCGAAAATACTAAAGACTCTATTCGACAAATGGCATCGGCGGCCAATGGAGTTTGAGAGTTGGCAACCGTCATATACAGACATTTTGGATGGCTGAGAAGACAAAAAAAAACTGAGGCAAATTCAATAAATTGTATATACTATCTTTTTTTTGTAATGTCAAATTGTCTATATTTACAAACATATAAATTTATTTTCTTGAATATATTTCCAATGATTTTTCTACTGTTTTTTTTTAATTGAATGTCAAATTATATTCAAACCACGTATAACGGTGAAGCCACTCGCACGAATCCAGTTTTTTTTTTTTATCAAATTTGATTTTCCTAAACTTAAATGTCGTTAGCAAACTATCTTTCTATATGCTAGTAAACCCAAGTAGAAGGTCGCCAGCCCAACTACTTTTTTCTTTAAAGGATACTATTTGTTTCGACCAAAATTAAAATAAAAATACTTTTAGTGTCTTTAGTTCAAATAGCATGTGAAGAATTGCTGACAAACTGCTTTATAACCAAATTTACAGAGGTTCATGAATTGTCCAAATCACATCAGCTAAAAAATATAATAATACAAAAATCGGATAAAGAATTGTGTATTCAAAAAAAAAAAAAAAAAACCAGTGCATGTGGGTGAATATAGAGTACAGTGAAATAATTGAATTGATCCGTTGATCCTATTCCTAGGACTTGTTGGAGTTGAGAAGAGAGATTCGTACGCTTGAGTTTCACCATAGAGCTAGTCAATGTTTAAAAATGCGCTAGGCACTAGTCGGGCGGTTGGGTTGGGCCTAGCGCCTAATTCGAAAATCGGGGATTAATCGATGATTAATCGGAGATTAGTTTTTAATATTATTTTATTTAATTTATATTAAAAACTATATATATGATGTTAAATGTATAACATTACATGGACAAATATGTATATAAAACATAAGAACATAAGAACATAAGATACTAAGTAAGTTATTATAAATTCAATTGTAAGACATCTTAAAATTTATAAATAGTTTACATAAATTAATTAAAGATTTATATTGTATTGTATTTGTATGTAAACAAATATATTGCAGCAATTAATATAATTTGTAGCTATTTAGGTTTGCAGTTTTTCAAACTAATTATAGAAATACACTCAAATACAATAAAGTAAAAATCTAATAGTTATTAAAAGAACTAAATAAATGCTATAATGAAAAGTTGGGACCCACTAAAAACAAAACAAAAAAGAAACCATTAAAACATATAAATTCTTAGAGCATGATTAACGGAGAGACCATTGGGGTCTCTTACATTATTTGGTAATATATTTAATGAACAGAAATAGAGGAAAATGGAGAAACGTCTCTTATTTTGGCAACGGAAGCAACGTCTCTTATAAACTAGTTGGTGGATTAATATTAAACAATTCAATAAGAGATCCATTGGGATCTCTCCGTTAATCATGGTCTTACATCTCCCATTGTCCCACATCGACAATTGAGAGGGAAGAAAGCTAAAAAGAATTCTATAAATACTAGTACATGTTCAGCATATCAGATTGTAAGTGGGCTTACCATGGCCCGAAACTTGCCAAATAGTTAAAATTTCGAGTATTATTAGGCTTTTTAATAATCGGCTGGTTTAGCCGATTAATCGAGTTTTAAACCGATTAGTTGATTTAGGCGCCGATTAAATATTGGTCCGATTTTGTTGGCCGATTATGCTTAATCACAACGGTAGCACTCCACCGAGCGATTTTCCGACCGATTAATCGGCTAGTCGGCCGCTTTTTAGAACATTGGAGTTAGTAGTAGCAGTTTCTCACACTACTAGGACCCACATCGTCACATGATCTAACGTGGAGATTGTTGGACACGTGTATTGTGCCTATTCGTTCGAGTTAAGAAATATTCATTTGTCAGGAAGAGAGAACCGATCCCGAGGCAAAACCACGTGATTTGCTCAATGATAGTATCAAATTGGCGCTTCTAATCTTCTTTCTTTCCCTTATTAAAATACGACTAAACAATGTTTTATAATCGTTAAAAATGAACGTAGGGCCAATCACAATCGTATCTTCTCACGTATTTTAGACAAAAAGTGGGTCCTAACGAAAACATGGGCTCTTACTTGCTCGCAAGTCACCCGCGCCTTCACCTGTTCTCTGTGCACATGCTAATCCTCCACCGACTAGATACGCATACGGTCTCACTAATATCGTATATTATACGTTATCGTATACGGTCAACCATACACAAATAATGTTTAATTACTACCCCTACTCCACCAACTTTTCTTATCCCGCTTATTTTTACCATATACTTTCTTATGTTAAGATCATGTGTCACGGATTTGTATACGTACTCTTGTGATAGAGGTGGCATTTGTTTTCTTAATCTCTCTCTATATATGTGTGTGAGTGTTTGATATGGACACATCTAAGTGTACCTTTATGTAGTCATGTACTTATTGAGATCATAGAAAGAAATCTTTTGAGGAGATTAGCCTTTTCTGATACAAAGCGTATAGTTATATGCTAATATAAAACTGAGATTTTGATTCTTTAATAAATTTGGATTAGAAATATTTCTATATTTATATGATATAATATTCCGACTTATAATATGCAGAAGTCTTGCCACACTTATATATGGCGTTTCGTAAACAATTTACCTAGTATAATGCATGCGTTTGAGTTATTTTTATTGGAACTACAACTTATTTGGTTAGAGAGGCTAGCGTTTTGTAAACAATTCTACTCGTTTTAATCAATATTTGTTGAGATGTCTTAATCAATCTAAGATTAAGAAAAGGCTTTTTCTTTTTATGCCGGAAGTTATACGAACATTTTGGTCCCAACCATAGGCTGAGGTTCATTTTTTTTTATAGCGTACTATACGTTAATTATAATTCGAAGAAATATATAAAAGCTTAGTATTTTGATATATAATGCATGAAGTGATCTCAACATACAACTAGTGACGAGATGCGATATATATAGAAATATATATATATAGTACATGTCTTTATACGATATACATACAAAAATCAACACCTTCAGATAGCTTTTGTCATTTGGAGAGTAATGGAGAGAAGTCTTTAAGAAGAAAGTGATCGTCTATGGAGTGAAGTCCAAGTTAGTTACTGCAAATAAAAACTAGAAAGAAGGGAAAAAATAAAAAGAAAGAAAGTGGAAAAGTAGAGCCTTAGAAAATCAGCATTAAGTTAAATTGGTAGATCATGTTGTTTTATTATAATTATTGTAAAACAAAAAATTATATAGGGAAGAGTGTGCTTGAAGTAAGGAAACTAAGTGTATGGTTGAAGTTAGCTTGGTGATATAGAAAATAATCTCATTGGAAAATATATGTCTAAGAAAGTGGAGTTCTTTGGATTTGAATTCATTGTGTCTTCGATTTGTGTTCTCCACAAAGTATTGTTGGAGGTGGGTTTAGCACCCCTAATTAGCTAGGCTCATCTCAGCAAATAAGGTCCGTCTGGTCGAAATCAGCCAGAAGTCGGCGTTCGACCAAGGACGGCACCGAGCTTGCACCCCGAGCTTCCATCCTGAGCCCGCACCCCGAGCTTCTATCCCGAGCTCGCACACCGAGCTTCTATCCCGAGCCCGCACCCCGAGCTTCCATCCCGAGCCCGCACCCCAAGCTTCCATCCTGAGCCCGCACCCCGAGCTTCCATCCCGAGCTCGCACCCCGAGCTCACATCCCGAGCTCGCACCCCGAGCTGACGTTGACGCCACGCGAAGATGCGTTGTTCACAACATGCACACACTGTTCACTGGGCACTGTTCACGACATACATTGCACTGTTCACGACATACCTTACACTGTTCACGGGCACTGTTCACGGGCACTGTTCACGGGTACTGTTCACGGGCACTGTTCACGGCGTGCCTTGCACTGTTCACTTGCACTGTTCACGACGTGTCTTGTCAACATCACGACATCCCCGAATCGCGGAGAGCCGTCTACGCGGTTCTTGCTATATATACCCCCTCACGCACCTTCACTTGGAGATATCCGGACCAGGACTCACCGACCTTAAAAAAAAAAAAAAAAAAAAAAAAATTGGCTCGACGCCACTCCTCACCGTTCGAAATTTCCGGAGCTCCGTCACCATCGCCGCACCTGCAACAAATCAAGCCGACGATGGTCCAGATTCAGAACCAACGCGATGCATAAATCGAAGCCCAATCTCCTCCTTCCTCACGACCATCTCTTGGCGGTGAATCCGAGCAGATCCGATCTACTCAAATCCAACGAACCACCGGCGAAGACCTGCATCTTCCGCTGTAACACCGCATCTCCGACCAGAGTCGTCTCCACCTTCGGCGCCGAAGCCCACACCTTCTCCTCTCTATCCACTCCTCGGCTTCGCAGCCCACGTTCGCTGCTCAACTTCTCCGTCACATGTACCGTTCAATCGAGACTCAAATCACGAATCCGCCGACTCACCGTCACCAGCCTCGACAACCAATCAGCTCGCAGATTTAATACGAGCTCGTCAAGCTCAGCCTTCGCCGCCATCAAGCCACCTCCGTCCGCGACATCCTTCGCCGACCACCATCTCGGATCTATTCCCTTGCTCTGATCTCGACATCACTCATCATCACACGTCGGATATCCGCCGTCGCTCAAGCTTCCCGGAGCTCCGCCATGGCCGCCGCCGCTTTTCTCCGCCATCACCGACCTACGCGACGCGAAAAAGGAAGTCAGTTTCCATTTTTTTTTTTTCTAGTTAGATTTAATCACAAGATCCGTTTCTCTAGGCCAAACTCCAAGAAAAGCAGTGCGTGGTCGTAGTTCGTCGATCTGACAGTGAGGTAGTTCGGGGTCGCAGCTCGTCGGTCTAACAGTTAGGTAGCTCGGTCGCAGCTCGCTCATCGCGCAGTCGCAGTTCGCCGACCTCAACAGCTCCGCCTAACTAACGACCTCAACAGCTCGCCGACCTCCTACTCGCCAAGCTCATGATCGCAGTTCTCCGACCGTGCGACTCGCTGACCTTGTGGTACGCTAAGTAACTAACCGATTTTAGAAATTAAACAACTCGGAATCATATCTCGCCGGCCTCGCGCCTAACTAACAAACGCCGAGCTCAGCCTCAAGCGCAATCTCGTATCTTTAGCCATTTTTTGCAGGTCGTAGCTCGTCGATCTGACAGTGAGGCAGTTCGGAGTCGCAGCTCGTCGGTCTAACAGTTAGGTAGCTCGGTCGCAGCTCGCTCATCGCGCAGTCGCAGTTGGCCGACCTCAACAGCTCCGCCTAACTAACGACCACAGCTCGCCGATCTCCTACTCGCCAAACTCACGATCAGTCTTCTGACTGCACAACCCGCGGCTCACTGACCACGCAGCTCGCTAACTTCGCGGTCTAGCAATTCACACACGTCCGTCTATTGCTCCCGCCTAACGAGACCCAGCGGTCAATCCTAAGATCTTGGAGACCGACCTGAGATGCGCCGAGCTAACAAAAATCGATTTCGATGCATTCGCTACACCTCATGACACCGAACTGGGGGAGGGCCTATTGTTGGAGGTGGGTTTAGCACCCCCAATTAGCTAGGCTCATCTCAGCAAATAAGGCCCGCCTGGTCGAAATCAGCCAGAAGTCGGCGTTCGACCAAGGACGGCACCGAGCTTGCACCCCGAGCTTCCATCCTGAGCCCGCACCCCGAGCTTCTATCCCGAGCTCGCACCCCGAGATTCTATCCCGAGCTCGCACCCCGAGCTTCCATCCCGAGCCCGCACCCCGAGCTTCCATCCTGAGCCCGCACCCCGAGCTTCCATCCCGAGCCCGCACCCCGAGCTTCCATCCCGAGCTCGCACCCCAGCTCCCATCCCGAGCTCGCACCCCGAGCTGACGTTGACGCCACGCGAAGATGCGTTGTTCACAACATGCACACACTGTTCACTGGGCACTGTTCACGACATACCTTGCACTGTTCACGACACACCTTGCACTGTTCACTGTTCACGACATACGTCGCACTGTTCACGGGCACTGTTCACGGTGTGCCTTGCACTGTTCACTTGCACTGTTCACGACGTGTCTTGTCAACATCACGACATCCCCGAATCGCGGAGAGCCGTCTACGCGGTTCTTGCTATATATACCCCCTCACACACCTTCACTTGGAGATATCTGGACTGGGACCTCCGACCGCGGAAGGATCTCGCACTTATTACTCTCTCACTGGACTTTTGATTTGGGCCATTTTCGACCTATAACTAGCTACCCGACCTCTCTATTTCTCTCTTTGTAACAAGACAACATTTTAGAACGCCGAACTGGACGTCCTTCGGAACCAGTTCGTAATTCTAAAGTGTTCATTTCTCTCACCATCAATAAAAAGAAACACGGCCCCCGGCCGACTCATCTCTCTCTGCGGCCTGCTTTAATAGTGGTTAAATTACTCTAATTAACGAAAATCTCACCTCTCATCTCCTAATCACTCTTTAAACATACTTAGTGATCCCCAGAATCAACAAGTATGATATTATTATTATTATTATTTGGCTAACCTATTAAGTTTATCCGTTTATTTATATAATTTGTTATCATCATTGTTCAGTAAGACTAGAAACTTAGAAAGAAATTCTTATGATGATATCTACCAGATGAAAATGATTAGATCTTTTTATTATCATTTAATTGATTTTCAAGATATCGTGTTATGTCAAAGACAAGGAATGCAAACTATAGGAAAGTATATTACTGTAACCGTGATAATCTCTAGTGTTTATCACTTTGATAGAATCCTAATTTTTGTTTTTTTTTGTGGTTAAAAAAGAAAGAAATAAAGTTGAGCAATGTTTCCTAAAGCCTATAAGAAGTAGACTTAATTATATGTATTTATGACCCCGTATAGAAAAATGTAATAGGTATTTAGAAAAAGTATTTTCTTTTACTTTGCAACACGTAGTTTGTGGCATAAACAATGGGAAGAAAATAATATAAACAGCTGATAAAATTCTAAATATAAAATTGGAATTACATGTACGCGTAAACGTCGTATACTTCATTTGTGCCATTTCACCTTCCCATTATCTCATTGACTTTTCTGATGTACGAGCAAAACCACGACTAGAATTATGCGCGTTATAATTTTTTGTTTCATCTAGAAAATAAAAGTCCATATATTCACTTCATGTATCATCTAATTACGTCAACTCTTTTTTTTTTATATTTTGTTTAACTTTATGACAATTGTGAACCTGTAAGTAAATCTTGCGTTACAATACATAAAAAATATTTGTTGAGAACAGAAAAAAGATTGATGAGAAGGTGTAACTTTAATTTAAACAAGTTTTTTCACTTAAACAAATTGCTTTTGAAACAACAAATACAACTTTTGTACAGCTAAGCAAGGTTTTGTGAATAAAAATCATCTTTGGTAAAGTCTCAATGAGAAATGGAACCCACATGAGGAAGGTGAGATTATGATATTATTTATTTCTTAAAAAATATTTAGAGAGAGAGAAGGAAAGAGACTTCCACATGAAGACAGGGTAAGGAATGGTAAAATACAGCTAGCAGCAAAGAGGGAAGAGAGAGAGAAGAAGAAGTGTTTCCTTTATAATAATAAGGGGAAGCTATTGTTCTCCATTACTCTCACCCATTTTCCCAATCAATCACTCTTCACTTACTCCTTTTTTGCTTTCTAAGCAATCTCTATCTCTCCTTATATTCTGAAAATTTGATTCTCTCTTCTTCTCTCTCATACGATCTGCACAGCACTACGAACAGAGGTTCGAATTCCCTCTCTGACTTTGTTTTCACTCCCATTCTTGATTTTGGTTTTTGTTTTTTCTTGGGAATTCTTGGTTTTGAATTGGAATTTAGGAATCTTTGGTGGTTCAAAATTGGGGTTTTGCAGAGTAAATGAGGTGTCGGTGGGGCAATTCTCTGTTTTGGTTACTGAGAAAATTGAAATGTTGTTCTTTTTTGTGTAGAAAGATAGATAATCAAGAATGCTTAATTAACGGTGACTTTTTGACTTTTAGAGCCACTGGTCTATTGCAATTGAAATTTGTGATTAGAATGGTCATCCTCATTAACCAAAAAAAAAAATCAAGAAAGGTGGGCCAAAGCATGTACATTTTCAAAATTTGGTTCAAAATTTTTAAAAACTTTTGAGAAACTTCTTCTGTTCAATCACTTGTCATTTTCCTCTATATATCATCATCTCTCATTAATATTATTATTTGGTTTCTCCAGCTAGCAGCTAATTAGTACTAAATTTGTTAAAGAAGATGATTGGACAAAGCTTCCCGGAGGATCTTGATTGTGGCAACTTCTTTGACAACATGGACGATCTCATTGATTTTCCCGGTGGTGATATCGATGTCGGTTTCGGCATCGGTGACTCCGACTCTTTCCCTAATATCTGGACCACTCATCACGACACGTGGCCCGCCGCTTCTGATCCTCTCTTCTCTTCCAACACCAACAACTCTGACTCTTCACCTGAGCTCTATGTTCCGGTCTGTTTTTTTTACGCTAACCTACGCCTTTTTCCCCTTTATTTTTTTGTTTACCATTTACACTTTTAACTATCCTGTGATTCCGCAAGTTTAATTAGGAGAATTTTATTAAATTCCTTTATTTTTTTTTTTAGTTTAATAATCAAAGTTGTTTTTTTCCCGCTATTAATTTGTCTAGCATTTATGTTCTGCTAACATACACATGATTTTACCAATCACAAAATTTGTCTAACAATGTTTAATATTTTGTTACAGTTTGAAGATATTGTTAAGGTGGAACGGCCACCAAGCTTTGTAGAGGAATCCTTGGTTGAGAAGAAGGAAGATTCGTTTTCGACAAACACCGATTCATCGTCTTCTCATAGCCAATTCAGGAGCTCAAGTCCAGTGTCGGTCCTCGAAAGCAGCTCCTCATCGTCCCAAACCACCAACACAACCTCCCTTGTTCTCCCTGGAAAGCACGGCCGTCCACGCACAAAACGCCCTCGTCCACCGGTCCAGGAGAAAGACAGAGCCAAAGACAATGTTTGCGGTGCGGATTCACGCCTCATCATTAGAATACCAAAGCAGTTTCTCTCTGACCACAGCAAGATGATCACTAAGAAGAAGAAGAAGAATAAGAAGGCCAAAGTTACTTCTTCCTCTTCTTCGTCGGGGATTGATCTTGAAGTGAATGGAAACAACAATGTTGATTCGTACTCTTCAGAGCAAAATCCGGTTAGGAAATGTATGCATTGTGAGGTTACAAAGACTCCACAGTGGAGGCTTGGGCCTATGGGTCCAAAGACGCTTTGCAACGCTTGCGGCGTGCGTTACAAATCGGGAAGGCTTTTCCCGGAGTACCGTCCAGCTGCTAGCCCAACATTCACTCCAGCTCTTCACTCAAACTCCCACAAGAAGGTGGCTGAAATGAGAAGCAAGAGATGCAGCGACGGAAGCTACACAACCGAAGAGAATGATCTGATTCCGAACAATGCCTACATTGGCGTAGACTAAAACCGAGAAACATGATTCAGTTTCCAAGTGTTGAAGTGATTAGAGTTGCGAGGAGTAGGAAAGAGTGTTAGCTTTAGAAGAGGAAGCAATCAATTGGGGGAAGGATCAAAAGTTAGATGAGAATTGATTGTGATTGTATTTTGTATTTGTAGTGTGAATTGAATGGGCAAAACTCTTGAAACATAGGAAGAGTAAGTTGGGGAAGAGCAGAAGATTTTGAAGACATTAGAGAAAGTTAGGTGCTGAGTTTTACATTAAATCTTCCTCTCCTTCTTTTCTTCTTTCAATTCTTTGTATTTTTATTGTGAGGATTCTTTTTGTAGTTGATTTGTTTAGCTAAAGGTTTTTTTTGTTTTTGTCTTTGTTCAAATCCAATGTTATAAATTGTTAAATATTAGACCCTTGAAACTACATTTTATTATACATGGCTTTTTCTTGCCAACAAGCTAAATACATGTTTATATATAGAGTAATAGATAGAACAATATATATTTTTGATTCTGTTTTGTTTTTTGTTTTTCGTAAAGGTTTTATGGTTAAGTTAAGTTAGTGTTGCGTTTAAATCAATGGTAGATATGACATAAGCAATTAAATGGAGATGAGGGATAGAGTAACAACCAATTTTAGAACGTAGCCTTTATGTAAAATCCATCCATCTATGATCCCAATTTAAGCTAAGAGCCTTTCAAAACTCAGTCATTTCATATTTTCACACTCTCTCTCTCTTCTTTTTTCATGTTCTTCATCTCTTTTTCTTTCATACTTATTGAACATATATATTTTCAGCATATTTAATTTGCTGAGCGAATGATTTTGGATTTGTCCTCATATTTTTTTATTTTCAAACCATATAGAGGACTTATAATTAAGGAATACTTTTTGCATTCGCCGATGCACAAATAACCAACTCGATTGGACAACAAATCTTCCTTCATTCACAATTTTAATGATTTTACCAAACATTTTCTCTTTCTCTTTGTCTTTTAATTATTTTCACAATTTTAATTTTTGTTGTTGTTATCTCTGAGGATCTTTTACTGGGTATGTTCCAATGGCCGAGTTGGATCTTGGCCTAACACATTACATATGTTTATAGACTTATCTGTTAATCAATCGCTTACTTTATTTTATCTCTTCTTTGTTTTGAGTTTAAATTATTTGATTTTTAATCACCGATTTTTTTCCTTTCGATCTTTACTTCGGATGTCAGTTAATCTCTTTTGGCTTTTACGAAAACAATGTTTTTCGGGTATTTGAAAGATGTTATTAGTGTTTTGGTTTAAGCATGTTTTGATTCTTGGTGAATGTTTTGCATGTTTAAGCCAGAATGTTTATTGGTAGAATCTCTATATTATTATTTAAAAAGTTATTTAAGAAAATGATTTTTTTTATTATAAATTATTACATATTATGTCATTACAAATAACAACAAAAATAATTGAAATACGAAATGATATAATTGTCTTCTAAAATGTTTGAAGAGAATATGAAAACTATTTGTTGCCATTAAAGAGGTTATTTCTTATTTATTTTTTTAATTATTTTTAATATTATATATTTTAAAATAATAATCAATTTATATATATTAAAAGAAAAAAATCTATTCGAAATTCTTCAATATTTTTAGTATCATTTATTATATTTTTTTGAATATATATCAAAACAAAAGTTAAAAAATATTTAACTAATTTTATAAAAAGTTAAACACAAGATTTTTTTTAATAGTTCGTGGACTAACCACAAAAACCAGAGTTATTAAACGGTACATAATAGACTTATGTTTTCAATATTATATATTTTTCGGGTTAGCCCGAATAATATTTTATTCCACTGCAAAACGAATTAAATAGACAAATTATTACGAATTGACAACTTTATCTATAATCATTATTTAGCCATATTGTAAAATTCAGATAAAATTATTTTTTAAAAAAAAATTCAAAACAAGTTTTTAAACAAAATTACCCCGCGCTGTAATTACCGCGGATTAAATATTGTTGATACTATTAAAATAGAATAACTTTTGGAATATATTTCCAAATACTCTTTAAAAAACAAAAAACATGTTATCAAACATTTATTAAATCTATTATAAACTTAAAATTTATAAATTAAATATATTTAAATTAATAACACTTAAATTAGTTTTTTTTTTTTTCATATTTTATATATTACAAAAAAAGAACTTTATCCAGGGTTTAAAATCTAGTGTGGCTTGTCGAAATAAGATATTTAAAAATAAAAATGGAACAGACGTTTTTAGTTAAGACTTTTATTCAGTTCGACTTCGATCAACACACCATCCAATAATTCAAGGTTCCTCGAGAACTTTGCAACAGATTTCAGCACGATTTCGTATATTTCATGGACCCAAAACTTTTGCCTTGGTTATTTTCAAGTGGGTTAGGTATTACTATTAGGCCCACTATCGGCCCACGTAATGTTCTAAGCAGCTGCAATGGTAGTTTCTTAAGAGTTTTTAAACAAGTTTCTTAACATAAAACCATTAAAATTAAATCAAAAAGAATTAATAAGCTAAGAATCGGTTCTTAGCTAAGAGATTTAAGATTTTCTAAAAACCCCTAATGTGTCAGTTTTTCGTTGGCTGAGATATTAAAAAACAAAAAACAAAAAAAAAAAACATTATTTTCTCCATCTCAATCACTTTTCTCTCTTCTCTCGACTCTCTTCCTCTCGATTCTCTTCCCTCCAATCTCTGCTCCAACTCACCAAATCGTCACAGAATGGGTTCAATTTTCCAATTGATAGAAGATTTGAGTCGACAGATTGATCAATGGAGCTTCACCCACATCGACGGCACCGCCAACGGTTGAACTCGGTGGTTTCGTCGAGATTCTTCTCCCGGCGACAAGGAAGGAGCTGGTTAAGCACGAGGCTTGCGGTATCAAAGGTGTGTATCTCTGATCTAACATCTTTTGATTGATTTAGATTAGGAGAAGCTTGAATATCTGATTTAGATTATGTTAAGCATGAATCTGTGATTAAATTTTAATTAGTTTCATATTTAGATTTAAACTGATTTAGATTAGTTTGTAAATTTATTTAAATTGAATCTCTGATTTCGATATGTTAAGCATGCTCTCCGATTTAGGTTGTGTTAATAATTTATTGATTTAGATTAGGTGAACATGGTGAAATGCTTTTAATTGATTTGATTGTCTACATCAAACTTGAAGACAAAGATTAGGTGATTGTCTAGTTAGTGTTTATCATAGATGCTTGGTAGTTGCCATTCATTGCAAAGTGTTCTGTCACTTTGCTTTGAATTAAACTCTTGAACACTTTAACACCTAACCTCACCTCTAGTTATATATTAACTAGAAGCTTCAGCTTAACCTCACCTAAACACACTTCAACCGAGACCATTTGTCTCTTCCTTCTTCCTTCTCTTTAAACTCTTCCTTCTTCCTTTTCTCTTCTTTCTCCTTTCAACACCTAATCTATGGATCCATATAGTCATGATTCTGGTTTTGTGAACCTCTTAACTAGTCAACAATCAAACCATCCTCTTGAAACCAATCTCTATGATGATGATCTTCTCTTTAGTAATGATGATCCAAGCTTATCTCAAAATAAACCTAAGGAGCGTAGAGAAAGAAGGAAATGGTCACATATTGAAGACGTGGTGCTCATCAGTGCTTGGCTCAACACTAGTAAGGATGCTATTATTGGGAATGAGCAAACATGCAATGCGTTTTGGTCACGCATTGCCACTTATTATGGTGCAAGCCCTAAGCTAGCTGGTTTGGAAAATAGAGAGCCAACACAATGCAAGCAGAGGTGGCAGAAGATCAACGATCAAGTATGCAAGTTTGTAGGTTCTTATGAGGCTGCAATAAAACAAAAATCCAGTGGGCAGAATGAGGATGATGTCATCAAGCTGGCTTATCTGATCTTCTTCAATGATTACAAGATGAAGTTCACACTTGAGCATGCTTGGAGAGAGCTTAGACATGATCAGAAATGGTGTGGATCTTCACAGTCATCAAAGAGAAGGAAGTTTGATGAGCACTCTGCACAGTCATCAAGCTCTGTGCCACTACGCCATGAAGAGGATCAAGCTCGTCCTCTTGGTGTTAAGGCATCAAAAGCCAAAGGTAAAAAATCTGTGAGCAAGGCAACAACTGTGGAAGAAGAAGGCAAGGCTCTATTGGAGTTTCAGAGAATGTGGGAGATTAAGCAGAAGGATTTAACAATGAAAGAGAGGCTCTCTAAGAACAAGCTGTTGGACAGTCTCATTGCTAAAACAGAGCAACTTTCTGAAATGGAAGTGGCTCTTAAGGACAAACTAATAACTGACATGTTGTCAAACTCTTGAATTCAATTCACTGTCATAATACTTTGTCTTTGTGTAATGTCTTAATGTAACTTTTAATTAATGTTTGCTTCAGTTCTTGTTTGTATAATTAAGTTTGTAGCATCAACACAGTTTGGTGTGTTGATTTGTTGTGTTGTTTCTGTTTTTAATCTGCTTCTGGTTTCTCAAATGTAAAACTCCGTTGGTTAATGTAAAATTCTATTGGTTTATGAAGTTTAATCAAGTTTTTTTTATCAATTTTATAAATTAAAACAGTTAAGAAATGCAATTAGGTGAATGCATGACTTTTTATTTGATCAAATCTACAATTTAAATTTTAAGAACCTCATTAGAGGTTCTAACCATTGGAGCAAATTTTTTCTAAGAACCCCTAAAAGTTTCTTAACTTTTGATTTTACAATATTTTGATTATAAATATTGTTAAGAATCCCTTAGAGTTTCTTAACCATTGGAGGTGCTCTTATTGTTTGGTCTACGGGAGTTTCCTCCCCTCTCACGTAGGGCCCGCCAAAAGAAAAAAGGTGCAATTGACAAACAAAAGTAACCAAATCAGTTAATTTTTTATAATCAATTTACTGATGTGGCTGAAATTTTAAAGATTGAATTTGCATATGTGGCACTGTAAGAAAATATGAAATTTGACTGCTGTACATAATTGATTTCCGAATCTAAAAACAATTATATATTTTTGGCTGTTCAACATAATATAAAATATTCGCATTCTGTTTTTTGTGATATCGTTTACTATCGTTTACCCACACAAAAATATTGTTGAAATCGATGAAGAAAGAGAAACTATGGATTCATGTTCACGGCCACAATAGTGCTTGTTGACGAATCTTGGGTTTGTGATTGTAGGTTTTCCACTTCTTGCAAGTGTATTTCAATCGTGCAAGATGTAATAGAGCTCACAACAAGTGTATTTCAATCATGCAAATATGTAACTAGAACCCACACCAGGACAGAAGAAAGCTCCATAGCCATCGTTTGATTTTGATTGTTGCAATGCAAATGAAGTTTATGTAGACGATGACAGACTTCACAAATCACAAATAGAAATTGGAATGCAGAAGCCCATTTGTCCGAGTTAGGTCCGATATGAATTCACAATTTCACAATAACTAAGGATGTTCCAACAATTTCTCCTTCTCATCGAGTTCAACAATATCTTGTGTCTGTATCGATTTTATTAAACTAAAAAAAATCTTTTTTAAATGTGGAGGTTTTAAAACCTATTTTATTGTGGGATTTATCGATGTACAATATGTTTCATTGTGATGGGTTTTTTTTTTGCTATGGGTCATGGAAAACATGTTCTTAGTTTTGAATCCGTTGTTAATAAAAAAACATTTTAAGACATCCCGTTCTTATTTAACCGAGACAGCATTGTCGAGCATTGGCTTAAAACACAAATAAATCACTCAAAAATCATAAATGCTCATTTATTTTCAAGGATCGAATCCAAACGTTTTACAACAAAACCAACTTAAAATCAAAACTCGATAATAACATTTTAAATAAAAAACAACGAATAAATAAATGATGAAACGAAGAATAAATAAATTCCCAAAGTCCATGCACCACACCAGAATGTCTACTCTCGCACTTCCTCGAACTTACCTGAAAAGAAAAGGAAAAAGGTGAGTAATTGAGATTAATTAGTGAGTGTAGGTCATGGGGATCCACGAACTCAAACACATCACGACAAACGCATATGTTTTATTGGCCCAAATGTTTAAAAAATAAAAATAATTATTTAATTAAAAACAAAAAAAAAATAATTTTTATGCTCTTACCACGGAGAGTTTATTTTACCAACCAATTATTTGAGTAGTCCAAAAAAAGAGAGGAGAAAGTTGTTTCTAAAAAATGTATTTTTTCTTACATGATCAAAAAGTGTGGAATAGTGGGCAACTGGGCATTCACGGGAACAGATCCAACATCCTTTAAAATATACTTCCTAGTAAAAGTGGCATAATTCGGAATATCACATTGATAGATAGTTAGGATCAAATTGGTTAGAACATCCTCAACGGTGAATCTTTAATGGGGTTCTTAAATCATTATTTAAATAATAATTTGAAATTAAAAACTTTTGTTAAAAATATTTTGTTTTCTTTGCTCTAATGGAGAACTCCATTCGGGGTTCTAAATTTTTTTTTAATAATTTCTGTTCATTACATCACGAGAAAACCAACATGTGAATGCATCACAACAAAAACCAAAATCAGGGTTTGAGAGAAGATATTATACCACCACAAACTGGCCTTGCTTGTCCTTGCTTGTCCGTTTTGGGTTCGATCTATTTTGGATTTTGCTTGTTTAGGAAGAGAAACTGAAGCAGAGAAAAGGATGAATAGCGAAGGAAATAGAGCGAAGGAAATAGAGAGAGAGGAAGGGGGAAAGGATGGAGAAGATTTTCTCTCCCCCAAATCGTTTTTGATTTCGCGGCGATACAAACGAAGAATCAGAGAATAGGTCGACGAGAGAGAGGAGAAAATACGGTGTCGTCTCGTAGGAGAGAAAACGATGCCGTTTCGATGGAGCATTAAAGCCAATCACCAGCTGCCACGTGCTTCTAAGAACCGCCCCTTAAACTCCTTAGTTAAGGATCGGTTCTAACTTTTTTTCACATTTTCTCATTTATTTTAATCTAAAAATTTCCTAAAAATCCCTTCTGAACCCACCGTCGGAGATGGTCTTAGAACTTAGAACAACCCAAAAGAAATAAACAAAGAACTAAGTTAGTAGTGGTGCTCACGAGCCTGTTCACAAGTGGACGGCAAAACTACAGAAGTTCACTATTAAGAAAGTTAAAGCTAGCTAGTAGTAAAAATATTATAATAGGAGAAAGAAAATGACTAAAATGTTAGGAAAAATATATATGTAGGGGACACTTTAAACCTAAAAATTTGTTGGCAGGAAGAAAAAAACACAAACTTTAGAACGAACAAAAACAAACATGGCAAAGCTGCAAAGTCAAGTTGGGTCGGTGAATGATAATAACCCACCTTACCCCCAATGCGCCGTCCTCTCTAGCTAGTTTGAACATGTACATTTTCTTTGTTATTATTAGCCATCATTTTTTCATATAACATTTTTTTTTATAATCACATAAATCTCTAACCGAAACTTATGCTATCACTTCAAATATATACAGTGATCGACATAAAAACACAGTAGATAAAACAATCGATAAGACGAGTTCTCAACCATTTGATGTCATGTCAGGCTATTATATTTGTATTTCTATCTTAATTTTGATCAAGATAGAAATGGAAATTTACTATTATACAATGTCTATTTTACAGTTTTCAAAGTTACAAAGTGGGAGAGGGCATATAGGGTTTGTTTTTTTCTTTGCCGCTGCGTTTGCGACCATGAAAGAGAAAAACAGTTATGATGAAGACAACAATTGCCGCTGAAGATGAACGCAAGTGTTGTTGAAGATGATGGCCGGTGTTGTTAGGGACGTCTCTCATAGCCGCTGGAATTTCTAGCGACACTTTTTAGGTAACGCGGTCACTATTGCGACACCTCCTTTTCCCAGCAGCATCTCCGACATCGTCGTTTTGTTTTGTTACTTGTTACGGCTACCGCCGTTTTACTCTGTCGCAGTCGCAGACACAGCGGCAAAGAAAAGAACAGATCCATACTAATTTGAATAAGCACCCAAATGGTGTCAAAAGGAAAGAAAAAGGAGTAAGCACCAAATTTATAAGATTCTAGAAGCTCTTTTTTTTTTTTTTTTTCTCTATATATCAACTAAAAAGTCGGCATGAAGCTCGCAAATATATATGATCCACCTATTTATTGAGAGTACACAACCTTTTTGGGGAGACAGCTATATTGGAGAATTCTGTATTATTTAGGGTTGGGTACTATTTACCTTTGTTGTGCAACTGTCAATAAATAACTTATATATTTGTATATTGAAATATAGCTCTTAAGTGGTGGTTAAAAATAAAAGTAAATGTTTTTGGCCTCTCATATCTCTTGATTCATATCTAGTTTGCCGACTCTACAAACTAATCTATTATGAGTACGTTATCTTAAACTTATATATCATCACCAAATTAAATATTTCACCTCATAGTCAAAATGTCGGCTTTGTGAACCATCATTGTGATGAAAAAGTAGCTTCATGAAGTGCAACCACCGCACTAATTAAGAATTCCCGTTAAACATCAATTATATATTTGTTTTAACAACGTTGGTAAAACTATCAAATCGGGATTTTGTAGCAAATAATAAGGTCTAAAATACTTAAAAGAGTTATTTAACATGTAATTATGAATTCAATTCTAAATATTTAAGCATGAATATTTTCTGTTACTAATCTCATGTCACATGTTTCGTTGGAAAAAATCATCAGCGGCAGTTGGGTTTTATTATAGTTGGGTCCTCTCTTTCGATCCAGCTACTGTAGTTAGTCCTGAGACTTCATATCCGGGATCCGGCATCCGCTCCGGCATCTGCTCCGGCATCCGCTCCGCTCCGGAAAATAGGATATCCGGTATGGGCGGAGGCGGAGGCGGATAATGATTTTACGGATTCGGCCGGAGGCGGAGGCGGATGGTAAAATAAGTCACTGCCGGAGCTCCGTACATCCGGTTTTTTTTTTTTTTTTAAAACGGTTCGTCTTCTTCCGCCAAGCCTTCTGGTCCGATCCGTCAAGGTCATCCCATGATAAGATCTGGTGTAGATCTTATCTGTCTTAAGAAAGAGATAAGAAATTCAGAAGAAAGGAGATGAGAAACAGAAAAAACGAGGAAGAAGAAGAAAAGAATCGAGAAGAGAAGAAACAAAAAGTCGGGTCGGGTGCGGGTCGAGATTTTTTTTTTTAAGCGGGGCGGGTGCGGGTCGAGGGTTTTACAATGCGGGTCGGTGCGGGTCGAAAGTTTTAGAACCGCGGGTTTACGGGTTGAAAGTTTTAGAACCGTGGGTTTGCGTGTTAGAACCGAAAATTTTAGAACCGCGAGTTTGTAGAGCATGAATCTAGAACCGGCTCCGTCTCAGGGCTAACTGTAGTTAGTAAACCATTGATCCGATTTTTTTAGTATATAAATATGTAACTACTACAGAAGAAAAAACAAATTATGAAAAGACTACTTCTCAAAGGTATTGTGAAAATAGATTTTTTTTAAAAAAATTACGTTATTTTAAAAAATTGTAGTAAAAATAAAAATTTCATTTGGGTTTGTAAGGGTTTGAGTGTTTATGAAAAGTGACAAAAGTGTCTATTTCCATTAGATAAAAAATAGAGAGTCTCTCTTTCTGTAATACCCTTAAATTAAAAGTGAATGTTTCGATATAAAGTCACCCACATGATGCTATAGTAACTATACCATACTAAACTAGTATTATATTTGTAGCTGACATGACAGATTTGGTGGATTAGTAGTATTTTGTCTTCATTTTTTTCCTGCATTAGCCAAAAAGATTGATTGTCCGCTCCACCAACAAAAATCAAAATTTATGAATTATGAAATAATAAACAGTCTAATTGATGAAGCAAATTAATCACATCCGTCCGTTGCCATCATTCCAAAACCTTTAAAAAAAAAGTAGTTAAAAATGATCGTAACAACAATGTGATTAAAAAAAAAAGGAAGACAAAAAAATGATCATAACAACAACCAGAAGAAACAAAAAAACATAGCATTAAGCCTCGTCACATCTGTCCATAAATACCCTTCACCGACTCACACAATCTTACCCCATCAACTCTCTCTCTCTCTCTGTTTTTAATATAGTATCTTATTAAGATTACAGAGACAGACTCTCAAGTTTGGTGAAGAAGGAGAAGAAGACAATGACGAAAGATGTGGTTGGAGAGAAGAGATCTTTCTCCGGCAAAGACTATCAAGACCCACCGCCTGAGCCTCTATTCGACGCAACTGAGCTTGGGAAGTGGTCTTTCTACAGAGCTCTCATCGCAGAGTTCATAGCCACTCTCCTCTTCCTCTACGTTACCGTTATGACTGTTATCGGTTACAAGAGCGAGATCGATCCAACCCTCAATCCTGACCAGTGTGCAGGTGTTGGCATCCTCGGCATCGCTTGGGCCTTTGGTGGCATGATCTTCATCCTCGTCTACTGCACTGCCGGAATCTCTGGTCGGTTTCTCTTTTTCTCTTATTTTTTTCTTGTTTTGTTTTATATATGAACAATGTTATCAATTCATTTGTAATTATATTCGGTTTAGTTTGGTTTGGTTTGGTTTGTATGGTCACATCAATGTTTCGGCTCAACATATTGTAATGGTATATTATAGGTGGGCATATAAATCCGGCGGTGACATTTGGGCTGTTTTTGGCTCGGAAAGTGACATTGGTGAGAGCAGTGATGTACATGGTGGCTCAATGCCTCGGTGCCATTTGCGGTGTTGCTTTAGTCAAGTCCTTCCAGTCTGCTTACTACACTCGCTACGGCGGCGGCGCAAACGGTCTCGCCGACGGTTACAGCGTCGGCACCGGTGTTGCCGCCGAGATCATCGGTACATTCGTCTTAGTCTACACCGTCTTCTCCGCCACTGACCCCAAGAGGAGTGCGCGTGACTCTCACGTCCCCGTAAGCTCATTTTTTTCCCTTTTGGTTAAGAGAAATGTCACAAGAAAGAAATTAGTCATGGTTAGATAATCTAGAAATTCACCACATTAATGGAAACAGTTGAATATCCGTGTCATATACAATTGGAGCTTTTGTATATAAGATCATTTATTTGAAATTTTTTTTAAAAAAAATTATTTTGTAAAGTAATATTTATTTTATTATTTATGACAATTTAGTACATGTACAATATGGTGTGTACGGTACATAATTGGATAGATGAATATTTTTGTCATTTATACGCTAAAAAACAAAAAATATATTAATTTATTTTTAAAAATTAAAATAAGTGAATATATGTGCAATTATATCATTATAATTTGCTTTACTTCTAATATGATATTACTAAAATATATTACATTTTAGTTTTTGTTTTGTTTCCTACACTTTTATCTTGATTTTTCTAATCGAACGAGATACATGTTACAGATGTTTTGCCAATCTAGTTTCAAGATTCTTCATTATAATAAACGACAAAAGGGACATCGACCATATAAACATTTTGTCTCTCACCACATCATATGTCCTTTATCTGTGGTCCATATTCGCAACCACGTCTACGCTATTTGTCTCCTGATTTAGATTTTATTTTCCTCCAAAATTATGTTTTGATTGTGGCCTTGAAACTGATAATAATTGAAGGTATTGGCTCCATTGCCAATTGGATTTGCGGTGTTCATGGTTCACTTAGCTACAATCCCAATAACGGGCACTGGCATTAACCCTGCAAGAAGTCTCGGAGCTGCAATCATTTACAACAAGGACCAAGCTTGGGACCATCATGTTCGTATATTACTATATAATATTTGTCTTCGATATTACCATTTGACAAGATTTTACTAACGTTTTTCTATTATTACAGTGGATATTTTGGGTGGGTCCGTTTGCGGGTGCAGCCATTGCGGCTTTCTACCATCAGTTTGTGTTGAGGGCTGGCGCGGTGAAGGCACTCGGGTCCTTCAGGAGCCAACCTCACGTTTAGCTTTCACTCTCCTCTTGAGTATCAAAGAGACGATAATAAAGAGAGGCCTTTTTTTTATATAATTAAGACGGTTGGAGCCAAGTGACGTGTAGTATGAAGTATCTAATTTCTAGCTTTGTGAAGAAAAGGTTTTGAGTCTGACTTGTGGGCCAACTTTGAAATGCTGCTACTTCTATTATATTGCTATATTTTACTTGTTTGCTAAATTCCGTACGATCAACTTTACACGTGCAAGTATAAATCTACATGTGGAAGGTTAAAATTACTTTGAAATATTGATGTTTAGTGTTTTATCATTAGATTTTTCAAACGCTTAATTTGTATTTTGTGACTATGTGTGTGATATCTGTCAAAAAAATTTGGTAACTGTGTTTGATTTTGATGAGAGCTATGTGAAAAAATTAAGAACATGAAACTTTTGTTAAGTCTCAAAAATCTAAATAAAAATTGATTATTGTTTCCATCAAACTTTGCTATATATTCTCATTAATTTTGTTAGCATAGTGAATTGGATTGGAGAGTGATGGAAAAGAGTCATCGAGAGGTCAAATCAAGTGGCTCATCGTATAGGAGGAGCTTAACAACTTTTATCTTCCATGCGCATTTCAGAAACACTTGATTAAAAAGCTAATCTCTCCAAGTCAACGAACTTTTTGGTCTTAATCATATTTCCGATGAAATACAAGGAAGCATCATCATCATACACATCTCATCAACCCGGTAATTATTATTATTATTTTAATTTTTTTTCGCAAGTAGAATAAAAAAGAAAAATAAAAAAAGAAGAAGAAAATAGGTCGGTTTACTTGTGGGCTCAGTGGTTCGCACCGCAAAATGTTCGGCCCATGGAGCCCAACCCAAGTAGGAAGAGACACCAAATTGGGTTTATGTTTTGACTTGGCAATAACAAAAACTATTCAAATAAAGTCGCACAATATATATTTTTTTTTTGAATCGCCGAGGTTCTGGACCCGTAGGCTTGCACATACTTAGAGCGGAGCCTAAACTATGTTAAAGTCACTCATTCAGAGGAGATCCGTCCCAACGAGAATCGAACCCAAGGCCAGTAGGAGAGGCACATACCCACTCCTTCTTAACCACTAGGCCAACTCAACGTTGGTAAGTCACACAAATTCTACTTGTGGCTCATCGGCAGGGGCAGATCTACTGTTCACAGAGTGGGGGCAAATGCCACCACTCAATTTATTTATTTATTAGTATTTATTTAAAAAAAAAATTTATGCCACCACTAATTTTTTTTTTTTGCCACCACATATCTTTTTTTTTTTAATTTAAGCCCAAAAACCCACCTAACATTTTTTTTTCTATTTTATGAAAAAGCCCATTTTATTATAAAATAATCAAAATTTAAAAACTGTAATCAATTAATTATTAAACAATCTTTACAAATTAAAAACCCTAATTTTTTTTCCAATTTTGCTTTCTATTTCTTTCTTTCTTCCTTGTGCTTGCTTGAAGACAGAAAGGTAAATTTTGTTTTTCTTAATTTTGATCTGCCACTTTGAGTCTTCGACCATCTTCCAATTATTGTTACTTGTTAGTAATGTTTTTATTTTCGCAAAATATGTTTCTCTGTTTTATATTGTTGTGAAAGATGCTTTCGAGTTTTCACCATCATACACAAAAAGCATTTGGTTTACAAGCTTTCGAAATTAGTTTTAACTTTACTGGTTGTCACCGCAAGTGTTGAAAGATGTTTTTCTGCAATGAAACTAGTGAAGACAGCTGCACGCAACCGAATTGGAGATCATTTTCTAAGTGATTGTCTGGTTTGCTTTGTTGAAAAAGAGTTGTTTGAATCTGTTACAAATGAAAAAGTGATAAAAATGTTTCAGATGATGAATGAGCGTAGGGTACTTTTATAGAATTTTTTTCATTGTCATCACATTTGTTGGATTTTATTTCGAATTTCGTATAACATTTTTAATTATTTTTACATTTTTATTATGTTATATTTTTGCCACCACTGATCATATTTTCTAGATCCGCCACTGCTCAGCGGTTCGAATCTTCAAGAGAAGAGAATCCATTCTCATACCTGAAGAGAAAAGCTTTCTGTTCTCTCTTTCCCTTTAGGTTTTCTCTCTGCCAATTCAAGCAAAAACTCCCTTGTAATTGCTTATATACCTTTTGGTATGAGAATGGATTCAAACCTAGCCCAAACCGATTTCTGCTTCCTTTGTAAACACTTGTGGGCTGAAGCCCAATATGAAAGGCTTTGACCCGCCAAAGACCTGTTGACCCGAGCCCAGCTTTGTTTTGATCGACAAAATCAAAGTAAACGAAAGAGAGCGAAACACAAAACCCTAAGATAGCGAAGCAAAAATGATGAGGAAATTGAGCTCGCTTGCAAAGGTAATCAACTTGTCATCTCTGATTTCGCTTCGGTTTTTGTTTCTGGTATGATTGGGTTTTATGATGTTGATTTTTGTGTAATCAAACTGTTTAAACCTCCATCGTATTGGATTCAAGTTTTTATTAGATTTCTGAATCAATCTTTCCTTTAAAAATGCAGCTTTTGGGGCGAAATTTCTCTAGCACCACTCCCATTTTGCATGAGAGATTGTTCTTGAAACCCATTGAAATAACGAAGAATTCTGCATCGGGATCCTCCGGCCTCGTTTCTGGATATGGAATCGGTATGTGGTTTGAGATAATAAGCTAATATTTCAACGCACAAAGAACTTAGAGAAGCATATTTGATGTTAAACATGTGACTGCGACTGTTCATCATCACTAATGAAACAGCTTCAATCTCATGTGACTGTTATAGTTCTCATTTTTGAAAATAATCTTAGCAGATAAGTTTTCGCAATCAAAGTCACTCTTCCACAGAGATTATGCATATGGGGGATTATTTCAGAGGCAATTTTGTGTAACCCGTGAGGCTGGTGAAGCTTCGGTAACCAATGGCTGCAACTCTGCTGCTGAACTGGCCAAAGCTCCCTCCCCTGCGACGGCCTCTGAGGAACTGGTTGTGAAATACAAGTCCCAGTTGAAAATAAACCCGAGGCATGACTTCATGATTGTCTATACTTGCAAGGTCTGTGAGACGAGATCTATGAAGATGGCGAGCCGAGAATCATATGACAAGGGCGTTGTGGTGGTAAGATGTGAAGGGTGTGATAATCTACATTTGATTGCAGACCGTCTTGGTTGGTTTGGAGAACCGGGAAGCGTGGAGAATTTCCTGGCTGCTCGCGGGGAAGAGTTCAAGAAAGGATCCATGGATTCTCTTAACCTTACAGTGGAAGATTTAGCTGGAGAAAAGATGTCCAATGAATAGAGCAAGCTCTTCTTTGATTTTGCTATTGTAACCACTAATGATTTGAACTTGTTATTCTACTCAGGCCTTGGTTGAGAATTGTAGCTTTGGTCAGAACCAGTTCATAAACGCCTTAGCAATCTCCAAATTTGACAATACGGACCAACATGGTTAACAATGTTGTAAAAAAAAGTAAGCTTGGATGGCTTCAGCTTGTTGTTTTGCACTTTGAGTTGGCAAAACAAGAAAGCTTGATGAACCACGGAAACAATACAACCCATTAAGAGACTAACAAAGATCAGAATATTTGCAAAATTATATATATTAATATCATAAGATCAAGAAGCCACATATGATCAAGAGACTAAGAAAGATCAGAATATATGCTAAATTCTCAATCAACTTAAAGAAAATGGGTAAAATAATATAATTGTTATATTTTGTTTGGTAAAGAAATGATCATTTTTAGGTGTACAACTTCTCAATGATCTTTGAAAGGGCTGAATATGTGCCAATAGCTGAGCAAACTGCTCCTACTGTGATAATTAAGATACAAATCGTCACCTACAAACACACCACAGAGATTGTCAAGACTCAAGAGAGGATATGCATATTATTAGCTACATCATAGATTAAGGGTGGACATTTGGTTTTTCAGTTTTTCCGGATTAACTAGAGAGATGTATACCAAATTTGAACCGTTTTTTATTTCTTTTTTCAATTTGGTTCGGTTATCAGAAGTGGACAAGGCATACCTGTGTAGGGGTTACTTTTGTCCTTAAGATGCTCAAGAAACAAGCGGGCGGTAGTATCAACGTCTGTGTCCAGGAGCACACAATTCATATGAAAATGCAAAATATAATAAATTTGCTTGCATAACCAGCAGAAACTATATGTAACTTACAATGAGCATTGTCAAGAATGATCCAATCAATGACATGACAAGGCCTGAAAAAATTTCTGAGTGTCAATAACTATAGAACATACATATAATAATTGCAAAAGATTTTTCGAATGTGCTTACCGAAGAAGGGAATCGCAAGACCAACGAGCAGAGTAGAGAAGGCCAATGCGCTTCTAATGGCGATTGCATAGAAACGTGACTTGCCATGGCTTGATGGTATCAACTCCTCAAGACTCATTGCGACCGGAGATAATGTCAAAGCATATGTGATTTCTTTCTATTAAGGCCACACAATTTTCCAGTTTCTATAAATGAGTATATATGTGAATAGGGTTGTGGAAATTACAGAAAAAAAAAAGAGTAAAAAGTTTCTGAAAAATTTCTGTGGAAAAGGATATTTGGTAAATGGATTGACTACCTGCAAAAAAGTTTAAAGAAACGTCAATAAATAGGTAAATTTTATGGTCTTCTGACTTAATAAGCTTAAGCAATCAATATTTTTTAAAATCTTTGACATATTACAAAATCAACGATAAGCAGACCTGGAGGAGAACATGATAAGAAGCTTATAGTAGTGTATTCAATAAGAAAACTTCAGAAAGCGAGTTAAAACTTACAAATAAACCTCATCAAGCTAGAAAATCTAGTGCATTTTAATGAGAATCATCCCCATTTTTCATGTAATAACCAGAAATAAGCATATGAAAGAGATGGAAAAAAAAAAACTTACTGTGGTCCACAAAGCAATCTTAGATGCAACCAAATCTTGAGGCATATTGAGAGTAAACTGTGATTCTGTTGATTCTCCAAACATGCTATATCCCATAACAGCGACACCCGCATACATCAAAGTACAAATTCCAAAACTGAAGAAAAAAGAAAAAAAACATCTAACACTTCGGAGAAAAAAAATGAAGAATTAATGTCCAAATATAAGATTTTACCAAGTCAAGAGAACAGCAGGGAATTGAGAGGGTTTGGCCATAGAAGTATAAATATTTGGGAAAACACCATGTCCTGAGTAACAATAACCATAGAGTCCTACAGAAACCGGTAATGTTGCTAGGTTTAGAGGAGTTCCCTTGCTGTTAATTCCAACTTCATCAACCAATCCAATCCAAAACAAGCACAGAACCACTAAAACTGATGCAATCACCCCTCCAGCTGCAAAATTATAGGATATGATTAGTTCTAATTAACCGGATCCAACCATACCATTGTTTTTTATACCGAACCAAAATTGAATAAACCGAAGACCAAAAACCGAATTAAACCAAAATTTTCAAACCGAATCAAATCAAACAAAACTCGGTTATAGTTTGGTAGTTTGGAATGAATATGTTAAAAGTGAAACAATTGAACCGAGCCGAACTGAAAAAAACGAATGTTCACTCCTAAAATGTTAAGGATCTGAAAAATATAAGATGAGTCCTTGAAGGATCCAAAGAATCATCTTTAATTAGATGTCTATACCTGAAATGTAACTTAATATACTGAGATCTCGAAGCCAAACGGTGGGGAGAACAGCGAGGGTGGTAAGGAGAGCAAATAGATGATGGGCATCTAAGTGAAACCCTCCAATGCTTAGAGCAGCATTTGGAAATAATGATGAAAGATTGTCACTTTCCAAAATTATGTATTCAACACTCATAGCCTATAGAGAGAGAACATATATAGAACCATATCAAGTCTATTTAACTTTATCATATCAAAAGTACATTCAAAATACATCTAAGATAATGGTACAATTTCTGTTGTCCTATTTGCAGTAGCATGCATTTCAGTATATGTGGTGCTGATGATTTTCAATTTTGGGAGAAGGTGTTGTACTACTCCACATGTGGTCCATTGTTATGACTTGAGATTCATTTTTAGGTACTTATCTTTATTTGCACAAAAAGGTACTTATCTTTAATAAATATGTATTTTGTCTTTTATTTATAAGATATAAAGTAAACTATTGGAGGAATTGCAAGTTGTACTTACATATAGCTCCAGATAGAGTATTACCTGCATGAATTAAAAAAAAAAAATAGAGGATAATTGGATATCTAATAAAAATCAAATTTACAATGTATAGATGATGAGTTTCTTAGTAAATTCATGGATAAAATGTTGTACTTACGGAAACAAGGATGCGGCCGGTGATACCAAAAGCGGCATGGCCAATATCGGGATAGGTCTGGAGGTTGGGGTGGCTATCGAGGCAGTGGCGCAAAAGCAAACCAGTGTAAAAACAAAGAATGCCAAATGCAAAGAGAATGAGAAGCCCCAACCATCCTCCTTCCTTCACAGCATATGGTGTTGACAATATTCCAACCCCACATAAAACATTCACTCCTACGTATGGTTTAAAGTGTCAGTATGTACCACTTTGAAAGTTTTTATGCGGTTTTCACCTTATTTATATATATATATGTGTATGTCATCACTAATATATAGCATTCTAATTAATGGTGGCAGCAAACAAACCATATTTGTATTTGTATTTGTATTTTTTGTTTGCGGATCAAAACGTGTGAATGGTAACTAAAAGAAGATTTAATTAACCGCGAATGTATCACCATTAACATTACCAATTACTTTTTGATGAAACGTAACTCACCATTAAGAACAGCTTGTCCAAATGAGCTATCATTGGAGATTGCCGCCATTACATGAGAAACCCTGGATGAGGCTTTCGAAGGAAGCAGAGAATGAGAGCTACGTTTACGCTTCGGTGCTTCTTCATCTACTAGCAGAGGTTTTGTGACAGCAGGTAATGATTCTGGAGTGTGTCTTCTTGTTAAGGACAAGAAAGAGCTTCCGAATCTTGAAAGTGAAGAATTACCCAGAAAACCCGGACTGGGAGATGGTAGACTTCCATACAGATCAATTGATTGCCTAAAACATTATAACAGAGTAACATAAATGGTTAGGATCCAAATCAAAATGTTGAGTTTTTTTAGAGAATGATGATATATATATATATATATATATATATATATATACCTATAACTCTTAGGCCATGCCGTTGAGTATGAGCTAGCTTTGGACTGATGTTGGTTTTGATTGTAAGCATCAGAAGTATCAGAAAAAGCTCCATCATCTTCTTCTTCGGACAAGTTATTTCTCTCGTCCTCTTCTTCCTCGCTCTCAAGGTAGAGGCTTTGGTCAGAAGCTGAGTGATTCATTCTCTCACAACTCTTATCCGATGAAAGCTATTTTGATTTCAATGGAATCTTTAAATTACAAAAGACAAAATGTTTGATTCAGAAAGTAGGAGTCTAGGCGAGTGAAAGGGCAAACCAAAACCGGTCGAGGGCAACTATACGAGTAAAGAGCCGTTAAAATGTGAGTCATTCATATATATCAGATTTAACTATGGTTAAGTTAAGGTTGTAACTATAGTCACAATAATCCACGCATTATCCTTATACTCACTCATGAATATCTTAAAACAATTGGGATTTTGATATTAACTTTAAACTGTAAATATAAAATATCATAAAAAGAAACACTGACTTTTCATTTTATTCTATATATAAAAATGCAGAAGTGATAATAAATAAAATTACCAAATTTTCCTCCAAAACAACTTATCTGTTCAAAAGAATAAAATATTGTTGACAAAAAAATCATAAATGTTTTTTTTGATAAATTAAAATTCGCTTAAATTTATTTTCCTAAATTCATATAAAGCTTTATTTATCTGAAAATTATTTTCTTTTGAGCACAATTTTTTTTTTAGTTTTAACTAATAATACTTCATCTTGTAAATGAAAGATTGTGATAATAAACTTAAATAACTCTATTAGTTTTTTTAATAAAATTTATTTCTTTGTCAGTAGAGATAGTTATACTAAGAAAATTTATTTATAAGAAGATATACACACAAATTAATAGTAAAATTTCATAAATCTGAAAAAGAAATATATTATAATGAGAAAACTATATATATGTGCCACTTTTTCTTGTTGAATTTTTAAGAGTTGAATCTTAACGACATAGAATTGAGTAAACACTATTCACCGATTTATTAACTTATTTGAAAATATAAGAAGATATAAATGACATATCTTTTACTTTGATACAAAATTACTTACCAAAATAGAGTCATTTATATGTATGCATAGTTGAATTTGTATGTTTTTCTTAACTTACTTTGTGTTATTCTAATGAGAGAACACTAAACTAGCACAACACACACACAGACACACACATATATATATATATAGATAAGTTTTTTTGACCAAAAAAAAATATAGATAAGATTTAGATATTTGTATTCTAAGTCTTTTATATTCTAATAACAAAAAATAACATCAAAATAAATTGTGAGAAAACCATATTGGGCCATTGGCAAGGCCAGGTAGAACCACGTCCTCCACATGGTGCATGTGTGGATCTGTTTTATGATAATTTGGAAATTTTTTAATGTTAGAACGGCAATGATATTCAACCGTATATCGAAGCCACAACGCAAGAACATGTACATGTTTGCTATCAAATACAAAAACGAACATGCCCACATCTAATCTCTTTTTATTCGCCGCTCCAGCTATATAAATATATTCATCCTCGCATGCTTTCTTTACATCTCTTTTCCATTTCCATTCAAGAGTTTCTTATACTTATTCAGTTATTTTCCAAGTAGATTTAGCACGTGCTTAGTTGTTTGGGATTATTTCACACTTGTGCATCATGAATCTACGATACAAAAGCCAAAATTTCGTAGAATGAAGTATTTATCATAATGTGTATAGGGCATTCATTTCATCTTTAAGCTCTTTTCTGGTAATGACACTCCCTCTAAGAAAATTGGGCTCATCAACATTATCTACCCACATACCATTATAGCATATCACATATACAATCACCAGGCAAGTCCTATGTAAACTCTTCTTTTCCCAAGTTGTATAGACTAGATTTGGTTACACCATTCTTTAATTTTTAATATGAAAAATTTGACCAGTAAAAACAACCGATGAAGTATTTGATTTAAGGTTAAAAAGTTTCAATCATTTGGATGCAAATTTGAAATAGCTAGCTAGGGTTTTTCTCGAGCAAAATATCTCAAAAGCATACGATCTAAAGCTTGTAAGCGAGGCATTGGGACAAGTGGCAGTAAAAGGACACCTCACTCATCTAACGAGGGAAGTTCTCATATGCCACTTTTTTAAAGAAAAAATTATGCCATGCCACGTACTAATCTACATGTCAGCCAGCATGTACAATGCCAAATTTACCATTAATGATATTTGTTAAATTTAAAAAAAAAAAGAAACCAGGAAAAAAAAATCGCGACTCACTCCCTCCCGTGAGCTCCTCCTCCGAGACGCCATTGTTGCTAAAACCCAGGTTCTTCAATCACGTCCGCCATCCCCTCCTGCGAATTATTCGTTCTTGTTGTCGTCGGTTTCTTCTCCTTTCTTCATCGGGTTTGGTGAGTTCATTGATAGGAGATTTGGGGATTTGTTAGAGTTAGGGATTTGAAATTAAATTTGGTTGTTTTGGTAGCACATTTGGTTTGTAATCATGTTTAATTGGAAGAATAGCTATTTCCATAGGTTATTTATCGAATTTAGCTGTTGAATGGTGGTAAATCTAGAGGAAACCCTGATTTAGAATCGATACCAAATCTGAAAATCTGCAGACATAGGACAATTGGAACAAATGGTATAACTGAGATATAGTAGGATATCTGGTTCAAATGGTATAACTGAGAGATAATACAACAACTGGTTCAAATGGTATATAACTGAGAGATATTAGGACATTGGAACAAATAGAATAACTTTGACAAATTGTGTAATTCGTAATTTGTGTTTTTTTATCTTATTTCTAGGAGGCGATGAGGAAGAGCCACACAAACGTTCATTTTGACTATGGAGGATACTATACAGAAGAGCATGAATGAGTTTCAATAAATTCCGTATACGCTATATCGTTTAAGACCGCATCTATGGAAGAGATAACTTATTCAATGTTAGTAGATAAAATATGCAGGAAGATTGCGTTAGATGAAACCCCCCGAGGAAGCTGAAATTGAGTTATAGCGTATCTAATGCTGCGAGAGAGTCATATATTATAGATGATGAGGACGTTTTTGTTTATCTGACGACATCGGATGAAAAGGGACTTCGATATGTTATGCATGTGAAGTTATCGAATTCTAATTTGGAAAAAAAGTCAGTGGGTCGATCAAATTTCAAGAGCGGGGCGAGAAAGTTCATTTGGTAAGAATTATAGGGAGCCGGCTTCAAATGAGAGAATTGATGATGCAGATAATGCTGGAATCCTTACTATTTGCAGAGCTGGCGAAATATCAGAACAACATAACGAGCATATCAATGAAGAGCCGATGAACATGTATGTTGTTCTATTTTTCGGATTTGAACAACCGGGTTCAACTAGTACAACTAAGAACATGTCTGTATTAGTATTTCTCGGATTTGTACAACCATGTTCAACTAAGTACAAATAAGAACATGTATGTTGCTGTATTTCTCTGATTTGTATAACCAGCTTCAACTAGTACCACTAAGAACATGTATATATCAATATTTCTCGGATTTTTACAACCAGGTTCAACTAAGTACAAATAAGAACATGTTTGTTGTTGTATTTCTCGGATTTGTACAACCCGGTTCAACTAGTACAACTACGAACAAAATAATTATACAATCAAAATTATTAATATAATATCCAACTAATATTAAAAATGGTAAATTAAGGTGTAAAAAGGATTCATAATACATAAAGAAACGATTATTAATCAATAAAAACGAATTAAACATTTTTCTAATACATATGTTTGTTCTCACATGAAGTACTCCTTATAGTATAAGGAAGACTTTGTTAATATTCACCTCTTATGATGGAAAAGAGGTGAAAAATACGATTTCGGGCAAATTGTCTTATGAAAACCTCATAAATGGTACATAATTGTGGGAAATCACGTGGACAACTACAACATAATAATTTATATTAAGGTCCAACTTAAAATACACAAATATCGCGAAAAGTACAACTATGATGTTTGGTGTACAACTGTACATCTAGGGGACAACTATGCTTAAACCATACTAACTTTAATAAATATCTAGTCATAAAAAGGTATACTATAACACACATGGGGATGATTTTAATACTTTTAATATTTAAAATATTCAATCTTTTCCTCAACTGGTTCATTTTGTTTTTTAATTTTGGCAATCTCCTTTTTCTTTTACTTTTTATTATATTTTATTTTAATTATTAATCATATTTTTAATCTATTTTAACTGTAATTGTAGTTTATATAGTTATAATAGTCGTATGCACTTATACCGAATAACTTACATAATATAATAAGTTTACCAAATTGTATGGTTTAATTTTGATCTCAGTTGAACCTAATAAATCCAGTTGTACCGAAAACTTAAATTAATAAAAACGGTCTGGTTTATTTTGATAACAACAAAAATTTAATAAACACAAAATTTTATCTAATTAATAATAATAAAACTTACAATCAAACGTTCTAATGAAATATTTTATATAATAAATCATTTGGTTTATCAAACTAGTATAAATAAATCATATAAAAACTAGTATTCACACCAAAATACATCATCAAGATCCTGAATTTCCATTTAGCCAATCTGCGAATCATGTACATTTCTTCTGAATCCAAAATGAGAAAAGGCCAACACAACTGAAACATCTCACACATCCTGTAAAATAGCCAAATGTCACCAACTCTTCTTTTTCCTCCATGTCTTTTTTCTGTTCATCATATATTACCTTTTGCCTCTCCTGTAAAATGGAAAATTTCAACTAACGAAGGAGATTTGTTTGACAAAAACGTTAACCAGAAACAAAACACAAATGATCACATTTCCTACAAACATCAAATAATTCCCGGCAATTTGGTAAAGATACATATTATCAGAAAATACTTGAGAAGAAGAATCAAAGACTTTTTTTTAATTATCTCTCAAATGTAGAGAGGTAAAGTTGTCCAAGCACTAGAGACATGTCCATTCTCACAGACATAAGCTCATCATCGTGAAACCCAAAAGCTCTTCTCAAGCAAAACGAAGAATGTAGATCCCAAGTCTCGTTGCTCAAACAAAACGCGCATTTCAACCCCGAAACCTTACTTTGATTACCGTCGTTTATCGCTCTCCACACTCGAGACCTTTTGAAATCCTTGAAAACGCCTCTGAACACCATGTAGTTTCGTTTTTTATTCGACGTGGATGCATCCATGCCAATTGCAAATGTAGAGACAATCACCGTTAAACCTGCTCGCGAGGAGCTTGTTGCCTTGTTCTCGGCTGAGATTCCAACCGCCGTAAGCTAGATGAGATCATAGAGGTCGACAAGTCTTCCGTTGTTTCCTTAGAGGAGGACCGCGTACGGGTCTGATCTCACTTATTTCAATTTCTTCTTCTTTCTCGACGGAATCTTCGGGAGGAGCGGAGAGAGTATCAGTGTAGAGGTCGTCATAGAGAGACCAAAACGAAGTCGTTTCTAAAGTAGATCTGATTGGTTTCGTAATCTCGCCGTCGCTGTGAGCCGGATCCGTCGGCGTAGGTATCAGATCGATCTATTGAGGCTTTGATCGGGGCCGAGCTCACGTTCTAGACCAAAATCAGAGTTTTCGAGGAGAATTCTTGCGTGGAAGAGGCCATGACAACAGACGACGAGTTTGTAAAAGCAGGAGTCATCGCCGATTTCGAAGATGCGACGACGATAGATCGGGAGAGAAGGTGAGAAGAGAGAAGCCATAGATTTTTTTTTATATAATATAATTATTTGGGGATAAAATATATGGGTTTGGTCGGGTCTTTGGATTTGGGTGGGATGGGTGGATAAATTGTGGTTGGGTTGATAATATTTTCATCCAAAAAACTCTATCATTTTCGTTTTCAAAATTTACAAATTCTTAGATCTTGCTTGTTTCGGTGGCTATTGCATAAGAAGGAATGGACTTCTTTGATATTGGTTAATCACAGTGTTCAGGGTACTCGACGAAGCTCAAAACAGCCTCAAACCTGATCTAGGTAATTATTCACTTAATTTTCGTTAATTTTCAGATCTGTTTCGTGACAGTAGACTTCAAATGAAGTCTGCTCTTCATCGTAGACTTCATTTAAAGTCTCATAGTCAACCATAGGTTAGTTTTGCAATTGACTATTTTTTAGTTTTTGTAAGGAGACTTCAGGTGAAGTCTGTGAGTTATCATTTGAAAACAAAAAAATCACCCGTATACTTCATATGAAGTCTCCGAAAAAGAGAGGCTACTTTTGTAGTTGACCAAACTTTGACTTTTATATGGCAGACTTCATCTGAAGTCTCATGGAGAAGTCTTCAAGAGAAATCTTCTTTTAAGTCAGTTTGGTATTTGACCACAATTTTGACTTTTTATGAAAGTTAGTTTTCGTTTGACAAAATTTTCAAACTTAAAAAAAAAAAAACTTTTTTAGAGTAGACTTCATATGAAGTCTACAAATTTAGAGTAGACTTTAAAAGAAGTCTATTTTTTCAAAAACTGAAGTATACTTCAAACGAAGTCTGCAATGAATATTTTTGGTCAAACTCAAAACTAACCTTATTTTTCGTAGACTTCAAACGAAGTCTACTTTCAGTATTTGAATTGCAAAAGTGACCCATTTTCAGTAGACTTCAGTCTGAAGTCTTCTCTAACGACGTAGACTTCATTATAAGTCTTCTTTAACAGCGTAGATTTCAAATGAAGTCTACTTTAAAAGTCAAACACTGATGAGATTCTGGTCAAATGAAAAATTAACCTATTTTTCAGCAGACTTCATGAAGAAATCTACTTTTATAAAGTCAACAGTTTGGTCAAATGCAAAAATAATCTGTTCCACAGTAGACTTCACACATAGACTTCTAAGAATTTATGTAGATTTCAAATGAAGTCTTCTTTGTCAACTTCTCATAGAAGTCTATTGTATAACGTTTTTTTAAAAACTCATTTAGAGCATATTTATAACGAATCTTTGAGTTTTTTTTGCTCTAATATGTATTTTTACTAGTGTTTTTGCTGTTGTATGAATTTTATGTGTTTTAACTAGACAATTATGGGTGAATCAAATTTATTGATTGGTTAAGTATTTAGCTCGTAATAGAAGACTTCATTTGGAAGTCTTCTTCATTTATCTAGGACAAACGTCAGAGTGAAGTCTACATTTATATTTTTGTTTCTGAATAAGTTTAATTTGTATATGTTCATAATTATAACATATTCAATTTTCTTGTTTGATTAGACTTTGAACATGTTTATGCAGACTTCAGACAAAGTCTTCTTCATAATTAATACACATACATGCACATATATGCAAATTTCAAGTGAAATTTGGTACATAAATAATCGTTATGCGATTAAGTACTTAGAATTGTTTGTTTTGATTTGTGTTTGACCTTTTTAATGTTTAAAGTGCTTTTGTTAGAAACAACGGGGATATGAGATATGCGGATGGCTTGAGAACTTGGTTCTCTACAAGAAAAACTTAAGAATATGTTGATTTAAGATCAAAAATGTTCAATTAAAGTTGTAAAAACGCTATTTTTCTTTGAATATAATTTAACATTGATTCAAAAAAAAAAAAAAGAATTGTGACTGTTTTTTAGTTTTGTTTCATTTCAAAGATTTCTTTTGGAATCATTACATTTCCTTCATAATACTATTCTGCTTAATGAGTATAACAATAAAAGCAAGACATTCTCCATAAAACGAGTTTCATTAACCATTACAATTGATGACCACTACACTAGATGGTCATACACTTCATGACAATTACAATACTTTTGTGATGAGAACTGAATACAAAACAAAAGATAGTCATTACTACTACTACATTAAGAAAAATAAAATTCAGAAGAGGTTACCATCATAATCTGCTTTGAGTGTAAATTTATCTGAATCAAACCGCCAAGTTTGAGGAGTGGAAGGCATCATCGTAGAGCCATGGCGTAGTGGGGAGCACCATGGAGTTGAGTTCATATATATGAATATGGAAACGAAGAAAATACAATAAAGATAACACATATTATCCACATATATACATGTAGAAGTATATGTTGAAGAACACAAGTCCAAAAAGAAGACAAATTTCACAAACAATCCAATCTCAAGCAATTTACGGATGCACAAATCTCTGACTTATAAAAAAAAAGCATAACATCAAAGATAAAAATCATAAACTCACCATAAACTCTCATTACAAAAGATATCTCAAATTTTGTTTCAGCAACCTATGAAAAAAACTTTGTTTCATCAACCTATGAAAAAAGTAATTTTTACTCTCTTTTTTGGATAAAACACACACAAATACTTCAACACTAAATAAGTCATGCACAGAAACAAAATATGTTTTTCCGCAGACTTCACATGAAGACTTCACATGAAGACTTCACATGAAGTTTACTTTTCGAAGATAAATAAGAGAAAGAGTAAAGGACAAACCTTTTGGGTCTTTAGACCATGAAAATGGATGGAAACTTAACTCTATAATGGTTTGAGCTCTGCAACACTTTCGATTTACACAGATTTGAAATCCAGTCATGAATTATTGACAAATCTGTTTCAAAACAAGTCATAAATTTGAAAAAAAACCGAGATAGCAAATATGAGAAATGAACCAGGAAAAGCTAGTGGAGCAGCCATGGAATGAGCAGCGCGAGATGGAAAAGAGAAGGGAGACGAAGTAAAGAGGAGGTGTGACTCAAATCTGCAACAATAAGAGAGGGATAAATGTGAAAAACGATTGAACAAAAATATAAACAATAAGATAAGGTCTGGAAAGAGGAAGGACTTCAACTTACTGGTTCAAAAAGAGGAAGATGAAGATGACGCTGGTAAGAGCTGCAACAATAAGATAAGAAGTGAGAAAGAGATGAAGATGGAGAGAGATGAGATGAACGATGGCCGTTTTAGAGAGGGACTCAATTTGTTTTTATGCAAAATTAGGGTTAGAAATCATATATATAAAATGGTAAAAAAATTTGGTTAAGTTAATAATTTCCGGTTTAGTAGATTTCTTCTGATGTCTACTCCAAATAGACTTCAAACGAAGTCTACATGTAGACTTCTATATGAAGTCTACTCATAATTCAACTATAACATATAAATTATTTCCTTGGTTAATCTGATCAAATTTTATGAATTTTTTATTTTTAAAACATCATAACTTAGTATAATAAATTTTTAAAACCTCATAATTTTATAACATATTATTATTTTATTTTTATTTTTTAAATATAAAATTTAATTACAGAACATACTTCATGAGAAATCTACATGTAGAATTCTATATGAAGTCTACACGCGTTTCAGGGTTATAATCGTAAAAACACGTACTAAATTTTTGTTTAGTCATTGAGGAGGTAATTGTAATTTCACTACCATGCATGTTACTTTTGCTTTAACTCAAATAAAGGGTCTAGTTTTGCTGAAAAAATCAAATTTTAGGCTATTTTCAATAATTCCCCCTATGTACCCATATATGTTCAACTTATGTTTTTCATGCAAATGACCCATAAGATAATCCCAAAATACATATAATCTACATCTTTACAAAGCACACTGTTTAATCTATTTTTTTTTTTAGTTACGTTATGATTTTATTTCACACAAAACCATAATTAATTTCAGATTTTTTTGATGCAATAATTATTTTTGCCAAACTTTGAATGGAGTAGTTTCAATTTTTTTTTTTGACATAATTTTCATTTAAAAATCGAATAGGTTGAAAAAAATTGAATAATGACGTGGAACTTTGATTGGAAAATCAAAGTTTTTTTTGGTAAAATGTTAAGACGATGGAAAATCAAAGTTTGGAGAAAGTTTGGGGAGTTAAAGAAGCACGAGCATTAGCAAAAAAGTGTTCTATGTGAGTTGTTCTATTTCAACGCCGACCAAGCAAATTAAAGGATACACATACGTATCTTGGTCAATACAAACACTTAAAGCAAACACACACAGATAGACCTATATATATATATACATATCTTCCCTTTCAAAGCTTGAGAAATTAGAACACAAAGACATTATAGAGAGCCAAGGTTTGCTATCTTAATTCAATAAATGCCGAGTTACATTTCCTTCATCGTGTTGCTCTATATATATCTTTTATCTTTTTCTCCCCAAACAAACTTTGTCAATGCATCGAGGCCCTTAATGGAATCCAATAAGCCGGGTCACACGAGCATGAATACAGTTTACACAAGCGGTAGCGAACAAGGCACATATCACGGTGGAGAGATGAATGCTTGTCTTCCAAAGGGAATTCGCTTCAGTTCTGCTCCTAGCCGCTACATTAACAACCATGCTTTAGGTTCAACACTTTGTTTTTCAACAGATAAAGCCATTCCTAAGCCATAAAGCTATGTTTATGATCAGCCCTATGCAAATTTGTATATTTCACCTATTTGTTTTATCTCTCTCTGCTTGGGTTATCTCTTGAATAACCCATGTATGTATTCCTTAATTTATTGTGTTTGTATTACTGTGTATATATAACATTAATATATAAGTAGTACTGTTACATATAGATCATATATGAAAGAAAGAAAAGTATTGTTTAAAGTTAATCAAACTCGGGTTCTTGTGATTTAATCGTTTTCTTGCGAACATACAGTATACTATTGTTTTAGGGTGGTTTTATAAGAGACACAACACAACATTTTTTTTTTAATTTTCACAATCACCGTGTACGCCGAACGCGTATGGTTCCATCACAAATCATGGTCACATAAAACCCAATTACTGCCACACAAAGACTTACCTAAGCACAAAACCGTCTTTTATCATGTGTAATTGGTGCATTCAAACAAGACTCCAATTAAAAAGTTACTATAAATAAGAAAGTTTTTTAGCACATGTAGTGGTTAGTGGATGCCTAATATTGTATGCTTAAATTAGACATCAAATATACAGTCAATTAAAAAAATTTGTGCAAGACATTCAAATAGTACACACAAACCTCTCTTTAACCCGTCATTATAATCATCCGATGTTTTTAGCTTATTCCCCTATCAAGTATTCAGTTTCTGATTATTCATACACGAAGTATTGGACCATGCTAAAAACAACATCAACTACTTAATAATTTGAATTTCCTACATGATCTTCTGAAATTCGGTCAATTTCACTAAAACCATAAACGATGTGAATTTTTCGTTAACGTTTGGTGACGTAGCTGACAGGTGACACAACAGTTTGGTCTAGTTTGAGATTTAGTCGATTTTTTGTTTTTAAATAAATTGTTCAGACTAAAACGATCTTGTTTCATGAATCAACGAGTCAAAACAACGCCGTTTGTTAATTTGGGGACATTCAAATAAAAAAATGTGTTCAAGACATTCAAATAGTTTGAGACGTTTTGAACATACAAACCTTTCTTTAACCCGTCATTATAATCATCCGAAGTTTCGGATGCATAAAAACGTTTTATGTTGTGCCCTCAATTGCAATCGATAATTGTGATATTTTTCGAATTTAGTTTTGGAGAAATGTTGGAAAAACAACAATAGTCAGTAACTAATTAACCGTCTTCCCTCCATAGCTTAATGAAACAACGCATCAAAAAATAATTAAGTGACAATTTTATATTCCTATTTTCACTAATCATTTAGCAAAGTTTCCTGATATTTGTTCTCCTTTTCAAAAATATGTGTAATTACTAATTAGTATGTTTAAGTTTAACTTAGTTTTTAGTCAAAAAAAAAGTTGAACTTATTGAAAATTGAAAAAAAAAACACAAATTGGTTACGGCAAAGTCAAGGTCGATAGAGTTTATTTGGCGATCCTTGTTTTTCTTCTTCTTCTTCTTCTTCGACTCGCTGCCATCAACGCCCCAAAATTTGATACGATCTCTCAGCTGTAATCTCATCAATTCTCTATTTTAGGGATAAGCTATGGGATGTGCTGCTTCTCTTCCAGGCAAGTTTTTATTTTTCTTCTCTATTTTGTTGAATATATATTATCGGTGTTCGATTACGAGTGAGAACTTCTTATTCGCAAGACCCTCGAGAGATTTCAACAACCAATTTCAGAAAAGGCGAAATCATCGGGGTTGAATTTAGAAGCTTCACGAAATTAGGGGTTATGATGATCATTTGCGTTATTTAGGGTTTCCGTGTGAAGAAATTGGTGAAACCAAATCGTTTTTTTTTTTAGTGAATATTGTAGATTTACGTATGTTTTTGTTTCAGACAGGAACTCTGGAGCGTTAAATGGTCTTAACAGCTCAGAGAATGCAGTTCCAGCAGATGCGAAAAATCTACGCGTGAAGGTGCGATTTTGTTTTTGCTCTTTTCTGAAGAATGTTCATCTCGTTGAGACCACTTTGTTGCTAGACTGATTCCTCAGATTTATCAACGGAATACAATAAACTTGTGAAAGTACTCAAGTGGAATTTCTAATAGCTTAGAAAGTTCTTGCTTTTATGATCTATGGTCTTGCTTTATATTTGATTGTTCACATGTCTAAAAATATAATTTAGGCTGGATCTATTAATGATTGGTCTCAAACCACGCATGTCTAAAAATCAGTTGTTTTGCTGTTATAGAATGGTGGGATGTTAGTAGTAAACCCTCAAATTTCTTCTTTCCATAGCTAAGTATAAGCGGATAACTGTATTTCACTATCTTTTGGAGCTACGTTTGAAACTCTTAGGCTTCCTTTTCTTTTACCTCTCTTCTTGTTGCTCAGCAGTATTTGGCCCGTGTAGTATAGTTGGTCTCAACTTTGCGCAAGACAGACCGCTAACTTTTGGATTCACTTTGAATGCAGTTAGTTCTATTAGGAGATTCTGGTGTGGGTAAAAGCTGTATTGTCCTTCGATTTGTCCGTGGTCAGTTTGACGCAACGTCTAAGGTAAGTAAAACCTTATATATCTAACCGTCTTTTTTGACCATCTGACACTTTTCTTTAGGACACTGCGCTCTGATATCGTATGTGGGATGTGAAGGGCTATTAGAGTTTTCATCTACCGTTGAATCTCAAAAGTATTAGTTATATGTATCAGGTAACTGTTGGAGCTTCATTCTTGTCCCAAACAATAGCCTTGCAAGACTCTACCACAGTGAAGTTTGAAATATGGGATACAGCAGGGCAGGAGAGGTGTTAAGCCCTCCATCTAGATTTGTGTTGCTTAGTTTATAGAATAAACAGCTTGAATGCTCGTTGGGGCTTAACTTGTATTCACCCGATTTTTGTAGGTATTCTGCTCTTGCGCCACTATACTACCGTGGAGCTGGAGTTGCTGTTATTGTGTATGATATAACAAGCCCTGAATCGTTCAAGAAAGCTCAGTATTGGGTTAAGGTATGTTTTCAAGTGGCTCAAACGGTTCCATTTCCTAAATGTTTTGCGGACTCATGCAATAGGTTCTGATTTTCTGAACTATATGACTGAAAATTGACTTGCAGAAAGTCCTGTATAACCATAGCAGAGTATGAAACTATTTTATATCCTTGGACCCATATGATTTAAATGACTGAAACATTGGCTTTTAGAAAGTCATATATAACCATAGAAGAGTAGAACAACTCTACCAGTCTAAATTGTACCCAACTCCATGATGTTCTGCTAGTTTCAGAAGTTTCTTCTCTCACCCCTCCAACTTGGCAGCTATCTTGTCGTAATTAAAACAGGCATGATCATAATTGATCAAAAAAAGTGGCTGTCATAAAGGATGGCAAGTCACTTGACTATATTAGCAAAAAGTCATTAGAGGAAACAAAGTATCCAAGCATAACCCAGTTTTGTCACTCCACATATAAAATACTAGGAAACTGTTAGAGATCGAATATTCGTATCAGAAACCGTAATGTGATTGTTGAACAACTTGCCAACTCTCTGACATTTTTGTGCCATTGATTTGCATACTGCCTCGATATAATCTAGTGCTGTTGTTTTACACCTGCCCTTTAAATCTAACAGGAACTGCAAAAGCATGGCAGCCCAGATATTGTAATGGCTTTGGTTGGTAACAAAGCTGATTTACATGAAAAAAGAGAAGTACTAACTGAGGTGAGTTTGCATAAACTTCTTCAACTAGATTCCGTAGAACATGTTGTTGTCACTTGCACTGCCCTTGCTTCTTCAGCGTGTATCACATTTTCAATTTCTTAACAGGATGGTATGGAGCTTGCAGAGAAGAACGGCATGTTCTTTATTGAGACGTCAGCCAAGACAGCAGATAACATAAATCAACTGTTTGAGGTGTGCATCCCTTTTTTTATCGCCTCTATATTACGATTGATTGACTTGTCATCTGCATTCACTACTTTGGATTTGGAGAATGGAAAATTTGATAGGCAGTGAGATATTTGGCTGCTGAATTTGTTCCTTTTCTTTTCTAGCTACTTACCAAATAATATAACTACAACTTAGAAGATTCATAGAATCTGTCTGAAAACTGAGTAGGATAAGAATAATATAGTTTCGGATGTATAAAGAAGGGTTGATTTAAAGTAGAGTTGATGTGTATATATGGGTTTAACTTGTTACATTTTTGGCTGATAGGAAATAGGCAAGAGGCTACCTCGTCCTTGTCCTTCGTCGTCATGATTGGATCATCTTCAGGGGAAGCAAAAACCCTTTTCCATGCTTTCATGTAATACCATGTCTTTTAAAAAAAAAACGGAATTTATCTATCTGTTAAGTGTGTTGTATAATGTGAAGATTTGAGGTTGAACCTGGAAAGTGAAATTAAGCAATGATGTGGTCTACAAAATCGAATCCAATTAAGAAAAATAATATGACCATTTCAAAGAAGACGTGGTCCTCGGATTTTGTCATGTGATTGTTTAAAAAAAAATGGTTTATTTCATCCACAACTCACACACGTATATTTATTTCGAAATCCAAAATTGAATAATAAAACTAACTATATATTAGAAGCAAAGAAACAATAAAATATGATTTGGTTTGAAAATGGACAAAATGTGGCTTTTCAGGACAGAGAGGATTTTAAGCGATAATTGTTGTAATTAAATTAATTAGGCTTAGTGGCTTCTTCTTCTTCGTTTCCCTTTTTGTTAAAAACCCTTTGAAGCGGCGAGCAAAATCTAAGGATGGAATCATCGAATTGTTCCCATGAGGAGCTGATTAGTCGACTCGTTGACTCCGTCAAGGAAATTTCTGGGTTTTCCTCTTCTAAAGGTTTCTTCGGGGAGATCCAAGGCGATCTTGTTCGTAGGATCACGCTTCTCTGCCCTTTCTTCGAGGAATTGATTGACCTCAATGTCGAATTGACTGACGAACAGATTCCTGCTCTCGAGGTTTTGAGAATCGCTCTTGATTCAAGTCTCGAGCTTTTTCGATCGGTCAATGGAGGAAGCAAACTTTTTCAGGTTACTCTTTTTACTTTCTTTTTTTCTTTTAATGATTCTCTCATTGGTTGCTGGGCAAAGTGAGCAATTTCCTCTGTTTTCTATTCGAGGTGGGGTTTAGGGTTTTGCTTGTTTCTCAATATCTAGAATTTGGTTGTTTTGAGATGACCCGAGATCGAATTGAGTCTGCCATTACTGGATAAAGGTCACAAGCTATCTCATTATATGGGAAACAAGTTTATATTTTGAGGTATCGGGCGATCCTAATGTTTTGCTTATGGCCTATCTTGGTTTCAAAGCATTTCCTCTTATTTACTTTTATGTTCTGCATGGTCAATATATCATCATAGTTGCCATTGCTTTGGTGAGTTATGTAGAATCATTTGTGGCTTGTGTATTATTTGAAATCAACAAGTTGAGAATTTTTGTGTGTGTATTGTTTGTTTGTCTTCTCTCTTGCTCGCAGATTTTCCATAGGGCTTCTGTTGTGCAGAAGCTCCACGACGTGACAACGGAAATAGAGGCAGCGTTAAGTCAGATTTGTTATGATAAGTTTGAAGTATCAGAGGAGGTCAGAGAACAGGTACTTCTCAAGGCACTGGTTTTTCTAGGTTTGAAGACGAGAATTTGCAAAATAAAACATTAGAGAATCCGGACTGTTTTTTCTTCTGTTTATCAAATCTGAATTCTAATGATATGCTCTCTAAATTTTCAGGTACAGCTTCTTCATTTTCAGTTCAAGAGAGCAAAAGAAAGACGGGATGACTCTGATCAGCAGCTTAGCCATGATCTAGCCATGGTAGAGAATGTGATGGATCCTGACCCTCAAATCCTCAAAAGACTATCACAAGAGCTCCAACTCAGCACCATTGATGAGCTGAAGAAAGAATCACATGCAATACATGAGTATTTTCTTTCATATGACGGGGATCCCGATGACTGCTTCGAGAGGATGTCCTCAATTCTTAAAAAGCTGGTAGATTGTGCAACAATGGAACGTTCAGAACCCGATACATCCATTGGCAACAAAATCATTTCAAGACATCGTTCTCCCGTTATACCCGAGTATTTTCGGTGTCCGATATCACTTGAACTGATGAAAGATCCTGTCATCGTTTCCACTGGTCAGGTCTGCTTTTTCAAGCTCCTTGTGCATTGTAGTGAGTTTGTTAATTACACTTGTGTATCTGTTGTTTAAGCTGATTTTTTCGACCTTGCAGACATATGAAAGATCATCCATCCAGAAGTGGCTCGATGCTGGTCATAAAACCTGTCCGAAATCTCAGGAGACACTCTTGCATTCTGGATTAACCCCTAATTACGTGTTAAAGAGTCTCATTGCTCTGTGGTGTGAGAGCAACGGTATTGAGCTTCCGCAAAATCAAGGGAGCTACAGAACCACAAAACCAGGAGGAAGCAGCTCTTCAGATTGTGATCGAGAATTTGTCCTTTCTTTGTTAGAGAAGTTGGCCAACGGTACCATTGAACAGCAAAGAGCTGCAGCTGGAGAATTACGGTTACTAGCCAAGAGGAATGCAGATAACAGAGTTTGTATCGCTGAGGCTGGAGCCATTCCATTCCTTGTAGAGCTTCTATCCTCACCGGATCCTCGGACCCAAGAGCATTCTGTGACGGCTCTTCTCAATCTTTCCATAAATGAATGTAACAAAGGAGCCATTGTTGATGCAGGAGCCATAACAGATATAGTAGAGGTGCTAAAAAATGGAAGCATGGAGGCTAGAGAGAACGCAGCTGCGACCATTTTCAGTTTATCTGTTATAGATGAAAACAAAGTTGCAATAGGTGCTGCTGGAGCTATCCAAGCCCTTATAAGCTTGCTTGAGGAAGGGACCCGAAGAGGCAAAAAAGACGCAGCAACAGCGATTTTCAATCTATGCATATACCAAGGGAATAAATCAAGGGCGGTTAAAGGTGGCATCGTTGATCCTCTGACAAGATTACTGAAAGATGCAGGTGGTGGAATGGTGGATGAGGCTTTGGCGATTCTGGCAATTCTTTCGACAAACCAAGAAGGGAAAACAGCAATAGCGGAGGCCGATTCGATCCCGGTTTTGGTTGAGATTATCAGGACAGGGTCACCGAGGAACCGGGAAAACGCTGCAGCAATACTTTGGTATCTATGTATTGGGAATATGGAGAGGTTGAATGTAGCAAGAGAGGTTGGTGCAGATATTGCCTTGAAGGAACTTACTGAGAATGGGACTGATAGAGCAAAGAGGAAAGCTGGGAGCTTGTTGGAGCTCATTCAGCAAATCGAAGGTGTTGTAGTATCTACTGTTCCATGAAAAGCCTCGCTGTTGTGGAATCTTTTATTTGTTTCAGTGTAGATTATATATATATTATGTATAGGAAACTTTTGGATTGACTCTGACTAAATAATCTTATGTAATGTTGTTATGTGTAATTTTCGACTCAGGTTTGTGTATACAATAAATTTAAATTTATAATATTCAAAGTATAATATACTATTTTCTGTGTACTGTTATGATCATCATTTGTAAATTTGTAAACGCAAAGAAACAATTGTGGCCATATTGACATGTATTTGGTTTACTTAAATTTGGGAAAAGTAAAGCCAAATATCTTCCGCCGAAGTTGAAGTGCAATGCATCAAAAAAACATTATTAAATTTGTTATAAGAATCACGCACCAAATAAAAAAACAAAATACAGAAATACACTACAAACATTCGAATACCATTTCTCTCTGCATCCAAAATGATCCAAAAGAAGATAACATACAAAAAAATAAATAAACACTCACGAGCACACTCGAGAGAAAAGATGAAACATAAGGCTCTGTTACGGATCAGCCCAGTTTTTCCATGAATGTTTCTATCAATGTTGCGCCATTGACAATTTTTGTTGTGGCAATAATCAAATCATAAGCCATTCCTTCCTGCAAAAGAAGTGATCGGAAGAGGATTCAGCAAAAATAAGCCAACAAAAAGAGTTGTCAATGATAATAAACTCGTGAAGTTTGCATATATATACCTTAGAGGCGAGAAACCGTAGAGCAGAGATTTCAGCAAATGTTACACCTCCAATAAAGACAACAAGAACAATTGAGCGTCTTCCATCAGCAACTCTGTAATGATGTCTAAACATATTAGGATGTTTATCGTTTTGAAGAAACTACTTTCGCAGTAGCAAGCTAATTGTTAATGAGAAACTTGCCCATTTGAAGCTCCATGCAATGAATCAACTGATGGACTACTTGGGAATCCACTCTGCACAGAGATGGTACATCGTGATATACTTGCAAGCAAAAAATAGTCGAAAAGAGAAGATACAAAAGCAGACAAAAAATGGAAGTCTTTCTTTTTATCTTTCTAAATTGGGTAAAGGCAAAAGTGTACTGACTCTTTTAGTCTCCAGATGCGGTCCTGGCAACAGTTTCAAAATGTCTTCCATAGGACGCCTGTAACGTATAAATTTGAGTCATCGAAAAACAACACCATTTTTTCAACATTCATATATGGATTAGTAAAAGTTCTCTCAAGTTCTATATATATATATATATGCTTAGTTTTTATTCGTCCCTTTTCACTTAAAAGCTTCTGAAATTGAATCTGAACAGAATGCTAGACTTTTTTCTTCGTGGTTATATACTTATTTAGGAAAGCCAAAATTTTGGCTAGTAGAATGCAAGAACATACTAACCATCCAGAATGAATAGCTTGTTGGATAAGACGAATACTAAGAGGAGCATATCCAGAATAGACATAAGATATATCCTCGGGCCTGCACAAGATATTTATATTTCTCACAACTCAAACTGGTTTAAGCACTTCATTTACATTTAGAAAACGTTGGTGCAAGGCCTAGCAAATCAGATGTATGTAGATAAGTACTATTGAAACACGAAATGAAAGCACAAATGCACAAAATACAAATACCAATGACAAACAAGGAGGAAAACAGATTACTAAAGCTATGAAAATTGATATATTCAGCCAATGATGAGGTTGATCATGCATTAGAAAAAGGAAGAGTTCTCATATATCAACAAAACTAGCAGGTAAAAAAGAGCTTAATTCAAGTCGGGCTTTAGAGACTGGCAGAGGTATCTTCGGAAAATAATCAGCCAATGCTGTTGTTAGATCATGCATTAGAGATTAACAGAGGTATCTTTGAATATAGTAGTAGAAAAAGATCGTTCAAGTCGCATATTTTTATTCAAGATCAAGTTTAGATATTTCTGGACTCGACATCTCGACCCACTTCCTAAGATTAAATCCACTGACAAAATCATGTCAACGAATGTATCATGTATTCAGGAGGAGACAACATGACTATAAATAATATTACCTTGACGTATCAGTGTCTTCAACTATGAGTTTCAGTGTACGTTTCACTGTCTGCCAGTTGCTTTTAAACTCCTGCAGTGAACAAATGAAGGTACAAGAAGCCATTAGAATGTCAGGCTTACCTAACCAAAGAATACAAGAAAATAATTCATTCCACCAGGAAGCGAAGAATAACCAAACCTGCTTCTTCAACAATCCTGCTTTTTCCAAGTTATTCAATGCGACCACATGCTCAAACCCATAACTGTGTAGTAGTTCCATTCTGGAAGTTGAAACCCGAAGACAATATATCATTAAGAAAACAGAAAAATATAATACAGAATAACTGATGGAAGCTTAACTTGCCTTATATAATCAAATTGCTTTTTCGGTAAACCCGAGTTTGTAACAGAAAATAGGACTAATAGACGTAGCACATTAGTGAGAGGCTCCTGTTTATGGATCATCTCTTCTATGTACTCAAAGCATCTGCATTTACAGACTAGAGTTAGTGATAATCAATCATATAACAGATTATAATATCCATTATGCCATCAACGTAAATTGTTTTTCACATCATATGTAACAGAAAGAATCATGAAATCTTCTTGAATGAACGTATTAAGTGTTTCCTTAAGAAGAAACTTACATGTCATAACTTTCTGCCTCAACCAGTGTCTGTTCCATATCAAGTTGCGAAAGAAATGACTGCTTGGATGTGAACGTTGTCAGGTGTTGGGCAAGATGTATGTGCCTCTGGGAAAGAAAAAAAATCATAACCAATTAGGTTAAAATGAAACTAATCGTGGTCTGAACCATCTGCGAGATAAAAGAAAAGGAACTTAAAGAAAACAAGGCAATACTTACTGTCATCTCTGGTAATGAGTTAAGCTTCTTGACAAAGTCCTTTAGCTCAGAAACTGTCTGGGTCTGTGCATTATATTACCATACCCGATTAAAATCTCGGTCTAACTAATATTCTAAGGGGAAAATGTACAGATAGGCTGATTGGTCCTAAGGTATAACATGGTCTATATTAATTTGGTAACTATTTATGTGCCAAAGAACACTCCTGACCGATGGCTAAGAGATTTGAGCACAAATACGTATCTACCATAACCTCTACCATGAACACAACTACACAAGTCTACCTAAAGGAAGAGAGCAAGAAACGTACGGAATTAATTTCAGTGTAGTCCTCTTTCATGGTTGTTGCCTTCTGCCGTAGAACCTGCAATCATACTGCGTCTGGAAGATGAGGAAATAGAATCCCATGTCACAAAAGATGAAAGCCAAAAGGACAAAGGTCAACCTGTACAACGACTTCAAAGTTGAGATCCCTCGTCTCCTTGAACAATTTATCACTGTAAATTTTCGTTTTTTGGTCGACATTTCATAAATACTTACAAAAGTTATGATAGAGATAGATAGAGACACAACATCCAGCTTGGAAAATCTAATTTAGCTACCAATTTAGGAAGCTCTTTTGTGTGCATAACCAATTAATACACAGGAATAATAGCAAAACAGTGTGCTTATCCAATCCAAGAAAATCACAATTTCTATTCCATGCATCAAACTACTCACAGAAATCATATAGCAGTGCAATAGAAGATTGTCTCACACGGTTGAAGGAATTTATATATATGATGCAAGCAACTAACCTTGAATTAAGGGGAACTTTCATCTTTTTCCCCTCCTGCTGAGAACCCATCACAGATGAGTCGACCTCGACAGCTCCATTACTGATATGCAAAAACTTTAAATAATGGTTGGAGTCAGCTCACAGAAAACCCAATCGACCAGCTTAATTGAAATCCAAATTGTGTGGTTGTTAGTTATCATTGCAACCAATGAAACCAAAAAGTTTTACACCATTGTTTGACCTTCCCTAAATTCCAGAAAAGTACATACAAACTCAGCAGGATAATGAAAAAGCCCACGGAAACTAATTTGGCTCTCACACTTGTGTGAGACTTTATTATCAGATGAGAAAGCGAAAACAATTAATATAACTCAAAGTGGTAGTAAAACGAAGTCAGTATCCCTCCCTCAAAGGGTAAAAAGTCCACCAGTTGCCCTGCCCGTAAAATCTACTCAAGCTACTTCTAGTCAAAACTGCAGTAATCACTTTCCGTGACATTACCTCATCTAGCAGTCCCTCATAAGTTAACTGGGAACACATTGGAGTAACCATGTCAACCTGAAATAGAAAAGTAAACGTTGAAACTAGTAGCGCCATGTGAATACATCTTTTCACAAGTATGCATACACATGGTTTTTAGTTCGAAAAATAAAATAGTAAATGGCCTAGGTTCAGACAGATCAAAAAGTGATATTGTGGCACAGCTTCTATTTACCACATTAATGATGCATGCTTTAGCTTCATAAAACCAAAACCATGAACACTAAAACTCTTAGCTCAATGCATATAGACTGGCAACTGTGAATGAAAACCAATAACCATTCAATTAGCAAATATAATGCCAATCTAAATTAATGAAATTTGCTTCCCATAATAATCCTTACTAGTGAATGAACTAAAACACCACTTAATTTCAATAAAACCAACACTTTTGAGGTCTGTGGGTTGATTTTCCCCAGAAAGCTAACCCTAGCCTTACAAGGCATCAGCCAGTATATATTCCAGATTAAGTGGTACCGCAACCAGTTTCACTAGCTCTTAACCTTTATATGCAGATTGCCAAATCCATTGTTTACGTCATATAAAATATATTTCCAACTTCCCAATGTTTCCACCAGACAGAACTATCTAACATTTATTTCTTGAACGACATCTTTTTGTTTAAGGATATCATATAACAGGAAAGCACATGATAACCTTACCTCTCTATCCAATAGGATGAGTGTATCCACTTCAGACCTTCCCACCTAAATGGAACAAATATCATTTAAAAATAGTGAATTTGCTACAATAGAAGATTGCGAAATCACTGAATATTATAACACTCAAACTGTTGCAGGCAAATATTACATCATTTGAGTTGACAGGTTCCTCCACTTGCATGCGGTTAAGTATATCTGCAACACGAACTGATGCTTTGCCCTTTGCCCTCACTTTCGATATAACTCCAAAAGAAAACTATGATGAGAGTTAGTCACGACTCACGAGATAGCATTGTGTGGATCATAACATAAAGAATAACAGAGATTTAAACCTCGAGCTCGTGTATGGCTTTTGCGACATGCCAAAGTGAGCTAACATCACCATCCACAAGGCAATCCTTCAAAAACGAAGTAAAACAAGTTAAATAGGAAAACTGTGATATTAAAGCCTCAAGAAAAGGGCACATGAGCTTATAAGTACGAAATGGACCCATGAGAGTTGTACACACTTTTTCAGAGAGCTCAAGCTCGAACGATATCACATCCTCATCTAGTGGAACCATATACAGGGGAAACTCCTTCACGGTAACCAGGTTATGAACTTTTTCCTGCTCAAGAATCTGAAATAGCAGGAAAACAATTATTTATTACCCCTTATTCAATAGGTGGTGAAACAAGCAAACTGAATTACAAATAGTGTTCGAGGATGGCAATAACCACATACCTTCTCACACGCAACCGACCTACGAGGTACAAAGTAAACGTAGTAGTCTCTTTGAATAGCCTTTGAAATATCATTCTGAATGTGAGAAGCTATGAATTTCATAAAACTGAGTTGAGAGCGAACAAGATAAACCACTTTCGTGCATTCAGTCTGAACTGGTTCTGCAGAAAGATGTCGTAATTCCAAGCCAAGTTCCTGTTAAGCAAACAAAACAAAAAACAGATCACCACTAATGCTGAAACCAAATTCAACCATTAGAAATAACTTCAGTCATATATTCGTTCCTCAACAGAATAATCGATCTTCAAGGCTGAAAAAGCTGAGGACTTGGCATTTCAATTTTACAAATTTGCCTGGAATTACCTTCAGCGCAGATGTCTGGATGATCAATGAGACGGAACCACTGAGCTTTGGATCAATAACCAGACACTTACTTCCACGAATCTACAATCAAAGGCACCAAAGAGCAAAACAAAGTCTTGAGGAATCGGTAAATCATCTCCGAAGCTCATTAATCCTATTGATTCTCTCGATCATGCGACATTGGTTCAATAATTTCGTCGGAAAGAGAAGAATTCAGAGTAAAGTGAGACAAAAAGCAGTGGTTTTTATCAATATGAGTTTGTTTATATCAAATATAATTCGGAAAATTCTCATCGTTTCTCCCCAGAAAAAAATATAAATTTGATATTTCTCAGCAACCAAGACCTTCCGAATCATAACAAAAGAGAATAGCGAGACTTACGTCTTTAAGCAAGTTTACGAGCTCCCTCTGAGACTTGTCCCTGAATAAGAATTGAGCAACATATGAGAGGAAGACGAGAAATGATCAATTTCAGCTCTAAGTATTTGACAATCGAGTCACCTAATGGATTTGAGATTGAGAGGAGCATTTTCCAAGTTTGGGATCTGCGCCATGGACGACGATCAAGAGATGGTCGACCTGCTCGACGACGTTTCTCCGTCTTTCAAGCACCGTGTGACCGCGACGTTAGTCCACCGCAATACAAGAGCACGGTGGAGAAAGATAATTAAAAGACCAAATGGGCCTAATATTGTATAGATGGGCTTAATAGCTGGGCTTGGTCTTATTCTAATTCTAGGGTGTCAATTATGTTTAAACACAATTTTGCGGATTTAAACTCGATTAGTGAATTTCTATATTATTATTTAAGAATTCATTTAGGAAAATGAACTTTATTTTGTAAATTATTACATATTATGCCATTACAAATAACAAAAAATAATGGCAATAAAAAATGATATAATTGTCTTTTTAAAATATTGAAGAGAATATGGAAAGTATTTGTTGTCATTAAAAATGTTATTTATTATTTAATTTCTTAGTTATTTTTAATACTATATATTTAAAAATGATAATCAATCCATATATATTCAAAAAATAAAATATATTCGAAATCTTGATATGTTTTTCACTATAATTTATTATATTTTATTTGAATATATATCAAAAAGGTTAAAAAATATTTTAGACTACTGCAAAATAGGTTAAATAGACAAATTATTACGAATTGACAGCTTTATCTATAATCATTAGTTAGCCATATTATAAAATTCAGTGAAAAGCAATTTCTCCTAAATTTCAAAATAATTTCTTTTAAAAAAATTACCATGCGCTATAATTAACGCGGATTAAGTCATAATATTCATATAAATCGTTAGAACACAATGTCATTGTTAGTAGAGTGTCTATTGGAGCCGCAATGAAGTAAATCATAACTATCGAATTTGGTTTTAGTGCATTAGCATTGTGAAGTAACTAGCTCATGACACCAATTCATCTATTGTAGCATATTAATTGTGTTTCAATGATGTTGTTAAATATACATGAGATTTTGTCTTTATATGAAAAACATTCCAAAGATGTATAATTCACCTTACTCAGCAAGTATTACTATCAACTTGATAACAACAAGACGACATAAACATGTCATTAGTACAAAGTACAGACGGTCATGTGTCAAAAAATACGTAAGTTATATATATATAAAACTCATAACTTCCTCCCTAGATGATTTTTGTTACATTACCAAAATGTTAATATTGTTATGAATCTAATAAATGTCCATCACTTTCTCCCGAGACGATTGATTAAAATTTTAATATATATGACTTTTGTTCCATTGTCTAGCATAATCTAATAAAAATTTAATCAATCGTCGCCAGTGGCGAACCCACTAAGAAGGATAGGGGTCATGTGACATCCCTTAAATCCTTATATATTTGTTTTTGTACATAGAAACAACTGAAAATCAGTAGCATAGTTGCAGAGCCAAGCTTGACCACAAGCTGACCAAGCTTGAATTTGGGGTCGGTGGATTTATGAATTTATTTGGGGCCAATTTTCAATATTACTAGTAGTTCAATTGCCTAAAATTTAGTGGGATTATGTGTACTAGTAAACAATATCTCAAGTTCGAGGCCAAATTGTTAAATGATTAGTTAGCTCTGGCAGTTTAGAAGGTGGGGATTCATTAAACATATGATGAGTTCGAACACAGCTCTGTGTATTCAGGAGCCAAATTGTTTAAAAAACAAAAAACCGCTTATAGCCCGACAAATCTCAGGCCCGGCTCTGCATAGTTGGTAAATGTGGGTTATTGAACCCCCTCAACCTAGGTTCAAATCCTTCTTGACACATTTTTCATATTTTTTTATTTTTATAACTGATAAATTAACCCCAATCAAAATAATGTCTAGGTCCGACACTGATCGTCACACTTTAATAAACCATATAAAACAATAAATCTATGAAAAAAATGGTCATCCAAAATTTTATGAATTCAAATGTTTCATGCACATGCTCATGAGTTTGTATCCAAGACCAACTATGTTGGCATTATGTCGGTATACTCGTTTAAAACTATGCAAAACTTATGCTTTTATTTGTATAAAGGTGTTCCGACGAATCTTATAATAATTTTTTTGATTGAACAATCGCTCTCCCACTACACGTCACTGTCGAGGTGTGTTGGAATTAGGAGAACTGTGGGATCTCAACTTGGTCTAGTGCTCTTATAATGAGTGCACTTTCAACAATCAATTTTTTTTTGTAAATTTCTTCACCCGCAAGTTAGAACACAATGTCATTGTTAGTAGAGTGCCTATTGGAGCCGTAATGAAAGTACATCTTAACTATCGAATTTGGTTTTAGTGCATTAGCATTGTGAAGTAACTGGCTCGTGACACCAATTTATCTATAGTAGCATATTAATTGTGTTTCAATGATGTTGCTAATATACATGAGAATTTGTCTAAATATGAAAAACATTCAAAAGATGTATAATTCAGCTTACTCAACAAATAAGTACTACTTGGAAAATTTTCTCGCATCAACTTGATAACAAGAAGACGATAGAAATATGTCATTAGTACATAAACTGTCTTGTGTCAAAATATACAAGTTGAGGTAGACAAGACCACATTTATCAAAGAAAAAATGGCAAGTTTTTTTTTTTTTTTAATATGTCGTATATAAGAGAGAAATCATTATGAAAAATGTTAATTTCTCGTATATAAGTGAGAAGTCGGAAGTGACTTCTCCGATTACCGCTCATACTTCTTTGTCATCAGTTGTAATTTAGTCTATTACGCATTCCAGAAATCGCGTCAGTTCTCGGAAAAGTTGTAGGCATCTCATTCTGACGGTTAGAGGGCATGCCTCAGAAGGATGCTCGTGACAAATATGATGTGAACTTCCGTTCTTTGAGCTGCGGCAAAAATGGGATGGTCCGTGCTTTGGCACGTGATTGATGCCTTATCGCTTTGTTTTACTTCGGTTTTAGCTTCTTTGTCTCACTTGCCGGTCTTTTGTGTTTCTGTTGGTTTTTTGTCGGTTTTTAGTCTGTCAGTAAATTTCGATTCTTTATTTTCTTTGTTGTATCTCTGTATCGTCTGTAAAAAATTAAAAATTTGGTATAAAAATTAACATGTAACAAAAAAAAATGCTTATATTTATCTAATGACATAAAGAATCTAAATATTTAACCACAACATTTCGTGGATCAAAACCTTCTGTTCTTTTGATAGATGATGTTTGGGAAAATTTTTGTTTCAAATTAAATGGTGTTTTTAATTTTCACTATAAAATTAATTAGTTTTTATTATTATTTTTGACTATTTATATTCTGCATGTTGAATTGTGGTTAGGTATATAATAAATAATATTTTAGTTAAAAAAAACAAAAATTAAATGATTTGTTAATCTAGTATACTTGGGAGTTTCTAATGTTATATTTATTTAAGAAAATAAGAAAGGGTCAGAACTTAAACATGGTATTATGAACTTCCAAAAAGTTTATAAAAAAAAAATAATAATAAATATTGAAAACCTGAACAATTTGAACCGAAACCAAAAACGAAATTTGGGATGAAGTAAAACGAAAAAGACAAAAAGAGTCGTCTTAACGTCACCCACGAAAGCGGGAACACATTTTTGGTTCAGAGTCGTCGTGCCTCCCTCTTCTCTTCATTCCTCTCTTTCCACTTCCCCACGAAATTTTCAAATTTCCCTTCTTTCAAACTCTCTCCACTCTCTCCTTTTTGTCTCTCTCTGCCTCCTTTCGTCGTGCATCGTGACGAGCTAGCTAGTATGACTTCTTCAAATTCCTCCGCCGTCAGATCGTCGGCGAAACACGCGGGTGAGCGTATTCAGCAGCACTTGCCTCCTAGTAATCCCGGTTCTCTCTCTTCTTCTTCCTTGAATTTACCTGCTAGGACCTCTCTCATCGCTCCCGGACCCGGAGGAGCCCCAATAACCCACTCTTCTCGCCCTAAAGATCGACCCTCCTCCTCCTCCGCCTCCTCCGCCTCCATCTCAGCCTCTTCTCCTTCTACACGCCGCTCCGGCACTCCCGTCCGCCGATCCCAGTCTAAAGACTTCGACGACGACAATGGTCTGCCCTCTCTTTTTTTGTTCTTCTCCTTCTCTCTCTTCGTGTATTCGTGCGATTCTGACATTTGAAATTTGTTCATTTGCTTAACGGATTCGACTTTCACTATACAGTCGATTTGGGGATTGTTGATTTCGAATTGGTGGATTGTTTGGGATATTTGTTTGATTTGATTTATTTGGACAATTTGAAGAAACTTTGGTATTGAAATTTGAGATTTTTTTGTTCATACAGATCCTGGGAGGGTGAGAGTTTCTGTAAGAGTTCGACCCCGAAACGGAGAGGAGCTTAAATCGGATGCTGACTTTGCTGATCTTGTTGAGTTACAACCAGAGGTCAGTAGATTATCTCTCTCTCTCTCTCGCAAGGCCTTTTAGATCCTTAGAAAGTGTTCTATACGCAGATAAAACGGCTTAAGTTGAGGAAAAACAACTGGAGTTCTGAGTCCTATAGATTTGACGAAGTCTTTACAGACACATCTTCTCAGAAGCGCGTCTATGAAGGAGTAGCTAAACCTGTAGTGGAGGTTAGGAAATCTTCTCATCTAGAATTTATCGACGATACATACTTTTGGTTATCGATATCCACTACATTGAATCTGCAGGGTGTTTTGAATGGATACAATGGCACCATTATGGCTTACGGTCAAACCGGCACCGGTAAAACTTACACTGTAGGAAAAATCGGTAAAGATGATGCAGCCGAGCGTGGTATCATGGTTAGAGCTCTGGAGGACATACTTGTGAGCGCATCTTCTGCTTCTGTTTCCGTGGAGATCTCTTATTTGCAGGTGTGACACTGCACATCTTCTGCTATTGTTTCCATGGAGATATATTTTTCATATATTTCGAAATAGAAATGTATATTTGTAGACTATCACTTCCATGCTTAGGATCTAGTCTTCTTGTTGAACATCCAGAGAAAGAAGATGGAAACCTTGTGAATTTTGAATTGTTTCTAGACCTTATTGTATAAGACACATGCCTAACATTTATATTTCTTCTTGTAATTCACAGCTTTATATGGAAACTATACAAGATCTTCTTGCACCTGAAAGATGCAACATTTCGATCAATGAGGATGCAAAGACTGGGGAGGTATCAGTACCAGGCGCCACTGTAGTCAACATTCAAGATTTAGACCATTTCTTGCAAGTTTTGCAAGTCGGCGAGACAAACCGCCATGCAGCGAATACAAAGATGAATACAGAATCCTCACGTAGTCATGCAATTCTGACGGTGTGATTTCTTAGAATATTTCCTCTATATGGTTTCTTGTTCATCAACAGAATCCATGTTTTGTGTCTGCAGATTAATGAAATGTATCTTCTTTGCAGGTTTACGTTAGGCGGGCTATGAATGAAAAGGCTGAATCTTTGGGAGATAAAGGCATTCCTAGAGTTAGAAAGAGCAAACTGCTAATTGTGGATCTTGCTGGCTCAGAAAGAATAAATAAATCTGGTTTGAACTCCTTCGCTGTTCATATAACCATTCCTGTTATATCAAAGTAGTTTATGATTGAGTTATATCTTTTTTTCTTTACCAAGGTACTGATGGCCACTTGATTGAAGAGGCAAAATTCATTAATCTTTCACTGACGTCCCTGGGAAAATGCATAAATGCAGTAGCTGAGGGCAGTTCTCATATACCGACAAGAGATTCTAAGTTAACAAGGCTTCTTCGTGATTCTTTCGGAGGTTAGTTTACCAAAATTTTCTTGAGCCATTTATAAAAATACTTAGATGTCTATGTACATATATATACCTAGTTACTCTTGTGTCTGGTACATAAATTTTGAAATTGGTTTTTGGCTCTGAACAAATAGGTTCTGCAAGGACTTCACTTATAATAGCAATTGGGCCATCTGCACGGTATCATGCAGAAACAACTAGCACAATAATGTTCGGACAAAGGGTCAGTCTTCATATTTATTTTCCCCAGTTAAATCAATAGAAACTGTTCTTTTCTGTTCCATGAAGTTTCTGTTCTCTGCAGAATCTCTTATATAATATAGGATCTAGTAAAATCATAAACTGAGAAAGACGCAATTTTTTTCGAAATTTTAACAATCTTATTTCTTTCAGAGAATTTTTATAGTAATAACTTTTTGGTTATGTCTTGCTTTACAGGCAATGAAAATAGTAAACATGGTAAAGCTTAAAGAAGAGTTCGATTATGAAAGTTTGTGTCGGAAGCTTGAGACTCAGGTGGATCATCTTACTGCAGAAGTTGAAAGACAAAACAAACTAAGAAACAGTGAGAAACACGAGTTGGAGAAAAGATTGAGAGAATGTGAAAACTCTTTTGCTGAAGCAGAAAAGAACGCGGTTACAAGGTCCAAGGTATATGTCTCTTCTATTGATCGGCTACTCTTCGTTTATGTTCAGTGATTGATATTCAACTATTGTCTAGTTTCTTGATATGATGCCTATTTTCCTATGATATTCTTATACTTTGAGGGGTGAATATGACTTACAGTTCCTGGAGAAGGAAAATGCCCGCTTGGAGCTCTGTATGAAAGAACTTTTGAAGGATTTGCAACTGCAGAAAGATCAGTGTGATCAAATGCGTGACAAAGCCATACAATTAGAGATGAACTTGAAAAATACCAAGGTACACTTTCTCTCATATATTGTTATTAGTTCTCTCACTCTCAGTAACTACTTTCAATATATTGTTTGTTCAATTTCTCTCTTTTCGTTTGATCTTTATTTAACTACTCACAGAAGTTCTTGGTTGTTTTTATAAAGGCCTGTCATCAATTAAAAAAAAAACAAATTTTAAGCAGTGTATAGTTGGCTCTGACAGTGTCCTTTTAATTGTTAGTAGCAGCAACAGCTGGAAAATTCAGCATATCAGGAAAAACTTGCAGATGCCAGTCAAGTCTATGAGAACAAAATTGCGGAGTTGGTTCAGCGGGTTGAGGATGAACACGCCCGGTCAACAAACGCCGAGCATCAATTAAACGAAATGAAAAATGTTTTGAGTAATCAGCAGAAGTCTATCCATGTTAGTTAATGCTAAACCTATCTTTTTTGTTCACCAACAATTGTTTAAGCTTAGATTTACATTTTCTACTTTTTGAATGCATCAGTTTCCTGTTCAAACTAAATGGTATTTTTGGTGTTGATAGGAACAAGAGATAGGCAACTATCAATATCAAAGGGAACTTGCAGAAACCACATACACGTATGAATCTAAAATTGCAGAGCTGCAGAAGAAATTGGAAGATGAACATGCTCGGTCTAACGCTGCAGAAGAACAACTTAGACAAATAAAGAGGAATATAAGCTATCGCCAAGTTTTATCAGAGGTTAGGCTTATTCCTGATCTCTTAAACTGGATTTCAATAAGCATGATACTTTTAGGTGAGTGTGACCAAGGGTCAACATATTTGTCTCTTTTCGTTCTCTCAAATAATGTTTTCCTTTATTGTTTATACAAACTGTATCTTGTACTTCAGCTTTTGCAGAAATTTCTGTCTCTAATTTTGTTTTCCATGGTTTTGGGGTCCAGGAAAATGAAGAGACAAACAAACTCAAGGTAAAATTAGAAGAACTTACACAAATGTACGAATCGACAGTAGACGAACTCCAGACAGTGAAATTAGACTATGATGACCTGCTCCACCAAAAGGTGTGACGCTTAAACGTCTGCGTAATTTGTTCAGATTTGGTCATATTCAAAACATCCAACTGTTAATTTCCGCTGATGACTATTTCTAAAATATACGTAAAATTTGTGTTACATAGGAACAACTTGGTGAAGATGTTCGGGATATGAAGGAAAGGCTTCTTTTGGAAGAAAAACAGAGAAGGCAAATGGAAAGTGAGCTTTCCAAACTAAAGAAGAATCTAAGGGAAAGTGAAATTGTTGTTGAGGTGAATTACAATGAGCTTGTTTCACCTTTTTCACATGTATATGTACTTTGTGGTCTTGCTAAGTCCATTTCATTCCACAGGACAAGCGAATGAAGGAAGATCTCCCAAAAGGATCATCAGAATCTGGAGCTCTAACAGGCTCACAGAGATCACAAGGGTTAAAAAAGTCGTTATCTGGTCAGAGAGCTACCATGGCAAGACTTTGTGAAGAAGGCATGGATTGAGCTCATTTAGCTTAGGCATTCTTCTATTTCGTTGGGATAATTCCAATTAACTTCTTCTTTTCTACTTCAATTGCAGTTGGAGTTCAAAAGATATTACACCTAATTAAGTCTGAAGACTTGGAAGTTCAAATCCAAGCTGTAAAAGTGGTGGCTAACCTCGCTGCTGAAGGTGTGTGATTTCATCTCTATATATATTAGCATGTGTCAATAGCCTCAAAGTGTTTATTACCCTCTACTATACAAGTGGATTCTCAATTTTTGAAATATTGATTTCATCTCTGTATAGCATGTGTCATGGTACCTAAATGACTTGCATTCTCTGTGTGTATGTGTTTAGAATCTAATCAGGTGAAGATTGTGGAGGAAGGGGGTGTAGAAGCTTTGCTTATGCTTGTGCAGTCATCTCAAAATTCAACAATTCTTAGAGTTGCTTCTGGTGCAATCGCTAATCTGGCAATGAACGGTGAGCACTTCTCTTGGTGGTTCAAGTGCTTTTAAGATAGGAATTGTTGTTCATAACCCAGTTAAACTTAATTACTACTGAGAAGCAGAGCCAATTTAGACTTGGAAGTTATATATGCTAGATTAGTTATTTCAGTAATATGGTTATTTCAAAAGGATGGAAAAGATGTTCTCTGTTTACTTATGATTTCATTGATTTATTAACCGCAGAGAAGAGTCAAGATCTAATAATGAACAAAGGAGGTGCCCAACTTCTAGCAAAGATGGTGACCAAAACAGATGACCCACAGACTTTAAGAATGGTAGCTGGTGCACTTGCCAATTTATGCGGAAACGGTGAGCACAAGATCTAGAATTTTGGTTCCAATGACTTCCCAGTATCAGACATTTTTAAACATACCTATTTCACCTGCATCAATGCATGTGTTCACTCTATAGCATATGCAAAATCAAAGATATTTGAAGAAGCTTTGTGTTGGGATGCTAAGTACATATCTAAGTCTCTACATATTGCTGTGTTTTGCACAAACAGAGAAGTTTCTTAAGCTGCTGAAAGAAGAGGAAGGCATCAAGGGACTACTCACGATGGCGCAATCCGGAAACATAGATATCATTGCTCAGGTGGCAAGAGGGATGGCAAATTTTGCAAAGTGTGAAACTCGAGAAATTATGCAAGGTTTGTATGTAGTTATAGCTGCTTACAAATGTGCCTCAAAAAATGCATATCCAAGTCAATCACTATAATACCTTGAGGGATCTTATGCATTGCAGGGCGTAGAAAAGGACGTTCTCTTCTTCTGGAAGAGGGTGCTCTTGAATGGCTGACCTCAAACTCGCATATTGATTCCGCATCAACACAACGTCACATCGAGCTTGCGCTTTGCCATTTAGCTCAAAATGGTAAGCCTCTGTTGGGTCAAGTGAAGCTGATTTCACATGTCTTTCTCTCTCAGGAGCATCCCCAGCTCGTCGAGTAAAAACAATTCTTTTATCAAAAGTTTGTGTGGTTCGGGACATGACTAATACTTGTATCAACTCTTTCTGATGCAGAGGAAAATTCGAATGATTTCAAAAGAACGGGAAGCGTGACAGAGATTGTAAGAATATCAGTGGAGTCTAGTAGAGATGACATTCGCAGCTTAGCAAAGAAGATACTCAAATCAAATCCTTACTTCTCAAGCTGAACAAGAGGTAAAACAAAAGACATGTACATAACATAACTGGCGAGTGGTACAGATTCTTAGCTGAGTCTGTGAGAATATTCATTAGATTGACTTTGTGATTGGGATGACATATATGGATGCCGACAGTCAATGAGAGGAAGCTAAGATAAAAAACAAAAAGAGTTGGATGTGACAACATCGAAAACTGGACTCAGTCGCTAATTTTTGTGAACAGTTTTATTCATGTTTCGCTATGTTCTTAGATCATTTGTGTAACGAATCTGTAGTGAATACTCCTTTGGGATTGAAATTTCATATGGCCAATTCTCCTATGTAAGATTGATGTTGAGAAACATGGAACACATGATCAAACTTAAATCTCCTAATTGATGTTGTACTTTGCTATAAAGTAATCAAAATCTTGTTTGGAAATTTCATTTTGTACTCATTTAACAATCATATAAATGCTAAAAATGGAGTTTGTGAGTGGTCACTGTCTTTTTCGTAGGAGATATGGATACAACAAATAGATAGTTAATCGTACCTGTAGATGTTTTTCACAATTCCTAAAGGTTTTTTTAACTTCACACCATAGTTGAATCTCTCCTTCTTCGTTCGTTGTCAATCTAGTGCGTGGCATTGTTAGATTCGTCTAATCGTAAAGGCCTTCGTCATACCAAATATCGACCAGAAAGTCCACCATCTCCTACATATATATCGGATGAGAAGTTCAGGTATTGAGAATGATTGTAGCTTCTTTGACTCGGTAGAAAATGGGATTAGATTAAACTTACAGGTAAAGGAATCGACTCAGAGAAAGGTTCATGAGTTGATAGAAGATCTTCATATGTAGTGGACCAGCTGGAAGAGATTCAAGATTGTCTTAGACTTAGACTACTAATCATTAGAATATTTAACACTGCAAACAAAAAGAAAAATGACCTTAAAAGTGGGATGAAACAAATACCTTATAATCTGATCCTTTGTAGTTTTTTTTCTTTGTCGAGATTGATCTCCCACCCATTTTTCCCTGTTCTCTTGCCACAACTTTGCACCTGCAATCAAGAAAGATGCTTATAGATAGTGCTCAAGAACATATAATCTCAAATTACAGAACCGAATCTCTGGTGGTTACGTCCGCTAAAAACAGAGGTACGGTCAACAAAACAATTGGGATGTAGTTTCTTGTTATATAATAACCAAGATTCGAAACAAAGTTTGAATTTTTTATAAAACTGATAGGAAACAATCATCTTCTTAAAGATGAAGTGTGTGAAATGTACCATGATTCACAAGTGTAAGGGTGCTTTCGCTCTTCTTTTTAACCGAGCTTTTCTCTTCTATGACCAATTTTGAAAGCTCAAGAGGTTTGTTTTCGGTGGACAGACAATTTGCAGTAAAAAGCTCCATTTTTTCATTCAATCGAATGATCATTCCTTTACGAATAAACCCGATTATACCAATTCAACTCCGCATACAAAACATCAAAGGTTTCCACACAAGCTGCTAGGGAAACAAACATTCAAACCGATTAAAAACCAAATTCAAAAAGCATGAAACTTTTACAAGAAGAGGGTTGGTTTAGTTTACCTCATTGACATTTTCATCAATCAGCTTGTGGAAAACCTAGAAGATTCAATAAACAAGAATACCAGATTTCTCAGAAAGCTCATTTATCTACAAATCATATCCAACACCAAACTCATTGCAACATAACAAAACAAAAAAGTTATTCCTTTTATCACATTGCTTTCAAATTCATAAACAAATCTTCATCTAGAAAGCAAAAAAACAAAAAAAACAAAAAGAGATTTTCAATTGCAGAGCTTCTTCTTTCTCCTTAAGAAGAATATTAGAACAAATGGCAATTCCGGTGAAGTGTTTATTCAAAGATGTAGAATTAAACAGATCAGATGCATTCAAGATCCAAATATTTTCTAGGGAGAAGCTAAAATTCGTGATGAAATGAGAAAAATTTAGATAAGAAGAAAAGAGGAAAGAGGATTTACCCTTAATGTGGAAGTATGAGCACAAATTTTGGTGGGAGGATTGAAACTGCATTTTTGTTTTCTTATAGGTTTGTTTATATGTAAGGGAAAAAATTTAAGAACTTGATTCAATGAAAATCAACTAAAAATAATTTTAAAAAAAAAGATTTATAGCCAAAAATAGGATTTTAAAATAATTAAGTGTTTACTTTGTTGATAGATGAGTAAATAAATCTAAATATCCAGATCTATCTTGGGTCAATGAGAAAGAAAATTAAAGCAGCAAGCCCCACGCATATGATAAAACAAATGACAGTAGCACAACTCTCTCTATCAATCCTACGTGGATGTGATTAGACAGATTTTATTATCATTCACTAGTGTATATGGTAAGAGAAATGATGAAATTTTGTCACATGTTCTTATAGAATTTTTATTTGTTTTATATTCTCCTTGTTTTGTAATATATAAGATTTTTAAGCTAAAAGCCCAAAAATTTAAAAAAAATTATTTTTATTCAAAAATATTTTATTTAATATATGAATTAAAAACAATCCAACCAAAATTATATAAAATATGAAAACATCTTATATATATTTTTTTAAAATCTCTATAACATTAAAAATTGCTCATTTAATTCTTTATCATTTTCGGAAAGTTAATTTATTCCCCAACTATCACTTGTTCAAATAAAATAATAAATTTTCTAAATTGTAGTTGACTTCACAAAATCAATATTAAAAAGGTCAATTGTTAATTCTTAAACAGACGGAGTTAAAGTTAATTAAACATCTGTCGGGGTTATATATTCCTCACTAGTATTCTTCACTTAAGTTATTCCCTAAATTTTGAACACTAAATTTGACAGTTAACAGATGCGATTTTTCCTCCGATAACCTTTTCATCTCTCTCTCTCACACACCCTCTTTGTCTTCCTGGTTAACATTTCTGTAAAATCGATCTGAATCTCTCTCTCTTACTAAGATATGTACTCACTGTCCACTTCCTCTAGTTTTCTTCAATTTTCACCGGCGAGACAACCCCTGACCCCATACCCATAGCTTTTCCATTTATGCTCCGTCGGAGCTCTTACGGCTTATGTGTGTTTCACAGGAAGCGTGCTCGTTTCAAGCGACAGAGTCAGAGCTTGATTCTATAATGAATTTCTCGTTTTTCCTCCGCCGTTCGATGAAACACTAAATTTTCAACATTTAATCCAATCGAATCGACAAAAATCACTAAGGTTTTGTTGTTTTTTTCTTGCCGGAAATCGCCTTAGGATTTGCAATTTTCTGAGTTTTGAGTTTTTGAATGAAATCTCGACATGATACGTTTTAGAAGGTTTTATTTTTAACGGAGTCCGTTTAGTAATTAACGATTGACTTTTTCAATCCTGATTTTGTGAAGTCAACTATAATTTTGGGAATTTATTTGAGCAAGCTATAGTTGGGAAATAAATTAACTTTCTAAAAAAATGTGAGAAAATAAATGAGCAATTTCCTCTATAACATCCTATATTTAGAAACAGAAGGAGTATTGTTTGTTTACCGTTCTTGATCTCCTTACCTTTCAACTCTGAACTTCTTCGGGTCTTTGGAGTATCCAAGAGTAGTGTGACACAAATTTTGTTTTTCCTTATCACAATTGCTTTAGTTTATATAAATAAGTGTTTTTTTAAAGTGAAATACCATAAAATTAGAACAAAAATTAGTTTTTTTTTCAAACCTAACACAATAAATTTAAAATTGTGAAAATAGAACAAATAATTATGTTCTAGGCTTCGTGACTGTCTATCTCTTATGGCTTCGAAGATGGGGTTTAAATGTGCCAGGTGACCGTCTCTTATGTGCATCCGCAGATGAATCCAAAACACATCTCTTCTTCGGATGTACTTACTCTATTGAGGTATGGTCAGCTTTTTTCAATCATCATCTTCTTACTCCTCTGCCTCTCCTTGATGATATCATAAACTGGTTGCTCACATCCTCATTCCTTGTGGAGAGAAAGGAATGCAATGTTGCATTCTGGTGTTTTAAAGCCAAATCATGTTTTGGTGAAGGAAATTCAACTTACACTTCGCGCAAGACTATCGGGAATAGATCAATCTCAGCGACTACTCGCTCGCCTTTCTTCCTCTGCTAGGCCACCGGTTCGTGAAAGTTTCATATCCACCTGGTTTAGATACATTCAGGTTTAGATTCATTTGGAACTTGTCATCCCACGTGTTTTAAGTTCTTGCTTCACTTAAGTTTCATAAATTTCCATGTATTAAGTTTTACTTATGGTTTCATCTATGTGCTCAGATGTGTAACTAAAAAAAAGAAAAAAAAGAAAAAATTATGTGAAATACTTGTTTACCCTCAATATATTTTTATTTAGTGTTTAGCTTTTCTTCATTAGAAAAGAGTTTTTAATCATTTTAATATCGAATTTATGCTATTATTGAAAATTTTAAATAAAAATACTACGTAAAACAAATTTTTTGAAATGTGTTATTTTAGACAATCACAATTTTTCTAATCTTTATACTCTGCATATAATATTTATTGATACCCCCTCACTTACTAATATGTACTATAGATCCTTGCAATTGTAGTCACTAGGGATTGACTCCGCGCTTCGCGCGAGTTTATTATACATTTATGTTTTATAAATTTGTTTATATGTTATTTTGTAGGAAATATTTTTTTTTTAATTTTGAATTTTAGTTTAATAGCCGGTTTATGTTTATAGTTGCATTGTGTGTATCTGGGTATGTTTTGTTATTTCTCCTTATTAGTGTTTATATATAACAATATTTATCTTTTAATTATGTTGTTAACTTATGTTGAAATATTGTTCTTTTTCATGTGTTTATATGTAGTATTTGACAACTGTGTGATTCTAATTATAGTTATATATATATATATATATTTTTTTTTTAACACTATTTCAAATCTCTCATAAATTATATATTTAGTTGAACGTATAATATTACATTTATGTTTCAGAATTTATAGTTTATATTGAGACAATTATAACCTCATCAGCCCGTCTACACATTAACTAAACAAACCACTTACATTTTATTATTTGAGAGTTTAAAATTATCTTTTTATGTACGTATAGTTTTAGGTTGTTTTTAGTTACGCCCTCTAATAGAGAATTTTTTCTAATCTTTTGGCCTTTATGCTAATAGATATTTTGGCCTAAGTATTGCTTTTTTCGTGAAAGACCGCTGACAAAAGATCTGTGATTTTTTCCTTGTTCCCCATCCCCGAAGAACATATCCTCTCTCGCTTCTAAAAATCCAACAAATCCCACTCACATAGCTGATCCTCGATGGCCGCCGTGACTTCAACGGCTTCGGTAGCCATGGTTCCGCTTCTCACATCCGTTTCCGCCATTTTCACTCCCTCATCGATGCTCGCACCTACCTCAATGTCTGATTTCATAATTCGGAAATTTATGTATCTTATCATTACCGAATTCGGGTGTTCAAAATTTAAAATCTTGCGTGTTGTTTTGGATTTATAGGAGGGGAAGATTGCGATATATGCGGCGTTGTGATTGCAGATGGAGCTGGTGCGATCAACGAACATCCTTTCAAAAGAAACACAACGTTTCTTCTAGGTAATGAGGTAAAAATCAATCAATTTTTCACAAAAATTTAGAGTTTTTGAAATTTTGTGAAGTTAGAATAGCGATCCTTCTTCATGATCTTTAGTCCATTTCATATGTGAACAATGAGGGAAGAAGTAAATTAATAGGATCCTGAATGGTTTCGAAGATAATTCCTAGGACACCATAACTCGGAGTGAAGTTATTGCAAGAGTAGGTTTAAGTTCTCTATCTTTCTTATTTTAAGAATATGTAAACGATTCTCAGAGTCAATTATATTGGCTTAAATGGTACTTAGTCTCTTCCATTAACAAAAATTGGGTAATAAGCGTTTCAAGATTTACGACGATCATTTACTAAATGGCTAAGTTTTAGCTTTGAGAATCCTTGATATATTTATTTGTCCAAAAAACCACTTCGGGTCCGAATAAATGTATTGATTTGTCGAGCTATTAATTTATCGAGTATCAATTTATAGAGGTTATATTGTTAATTATGATAATAAAATCATTTTATATGTATTTTTCGTTGAATTGGAGTTGGTTATCTATAAATTATGTAGTTTATCTTAATATTTATTTTTTTCAAATATGAACTTACTATATGGTCATTTTTCACTTATTTCATTTTCATTTTTTTCCAAACTTATGTATTCGCATATACTAATTTTGTTAATAGTCAGTTCAAATTTTAAATCATAATTAATATTATATATTTTAAATCATAATATTGGAGTAATTGTGTGTTTTGGAATTGTATAGTAATAATTATATTTATGTTGAAGATTTAATTAATATAGATAAGAATTTTACATAAATGGGGTTCATTAATAAATGATTGTAGTGATGATGTTGATAGTTTAGATCGAGAGAAAATTCTCTTACTATATAATAGATTTTACAAGTAGTTAACATCAAATGTACATGCGTCTTATGTGGCTCAGTATCTAAAATGGTAAAAAACAAAAAATAGTGTAATCATCATGTCATGTATAAAGAAAAGATATTTGGATGGAGTTGAAAAATCTAACTAAAAGTCATGAATTAACAACACCTTCAATGTTTCTTCTGTAATGGAACAGTAAAGCTTAAAGTCGACATTTTCTTCATTCATTGCGTCCCTAAAATCTAAATGATGTAAAAAATTTGTTTCAAAGAAGCATCAGAATTTTAATATAAACTGGAATTGGATATTACAAGTTAACCACATTTGGGATTTTAAACCGATTCAAAAGGTTTAATCACTTGGAACTCGAGCTCACAAGACCAAATCGATCACAGAGACAAAATACAGGTTTCACAATCTGTCTTTCATTACACAGAGTTTTGATACACATAAAGCTCATAGGATATATATTGTTTTTTTGTTTTTTACAGTCACTAGTTCAAAGGGATAACAATATCGCCGATGTTTTTGTGCCATGGATCCGCCAAGTGAGTAGCCAGGTTCTCCAATGGTCCTGTGCCTGGGTAGGCCGATTGTTGCACACAGAAGCCTACAAACGCCAACAACGCAAGCCGCCCTGACATACCCACCAAAAACACGTAACATTAGATAGTCATTTGATTACAAAAATGATCAAGAAAGGGAAGATGTGTCTGTGTTTGTATACCGTTCTTGATTTCCTTAACTTTCAACTCCTCCAACTTCTTCGGGTCTTTGGAGTATCCAAGAGGGTCAAATGCGCCTCCTGGGTACTTCTTTTTCTCGGGGTCTTTCTCCATACTTCTCTGGTGCTCAACAAATGCAATAGCTAAGAACTCTATGGCCAAGATTGTGGGCAAAGTACCCCATGGGACCGGGTTCCCCAAGTAAGTGGCTTGTCCTCCAGGTACTGCTGCCCATTCTTGAGCCTTAACCCAGTTTCCATATCCCAGAGCCTCTGGCACTAAAATCCCTGGCTACACAGTTCACAAACCATTTTTGCCATTAGATCAAAACTTAGAAGACTAAACCCTTTGCCTTTGATTGGATATATTGAAGTGAGTAACTGTTGAAACTTACAACAGCGAGCATGGCCCATCTACAGTGGATGAGCTCTGATTCTTTGTATCTCTCAAGGTTCTCTGGAACCTCTCCAAGTCCAAGTGGGTCAAATCCAAAGTCACTGCAGATTTTTGTACCCAATAAGCTTAAAAAATTGAAGCTTTCAAACAGCTTCAGATCTTAAAATCAGAACCTTTATGTCATCAAAAGGGGTTTCAATCTTATGTAAGAAACAGAGTAAAAGGAGACAACTTTCAGAAATATCAGCGATGTGTAGTGTACCCAATGACTTAAAAACTGAAACTTTAAACAGTGTAGCAATCAAACCCCTAATCTCATCAAAAGTGGTTTCAATTCTTTTGACACACATCTAATCTAACAAATTGAGCAACATGGACAGCGATTGTAAAAGTCCGGTTTCAAAATTTTGAGCGAAGTTGTGATTTTGCGTACCCAGGAGCAGAACCGTCGAGGTAGGCTGGTCGTGGCTCGCCGGGCATCCAGTGAGCGGCCATTCTGATTCGGCCGACGTTCCCGGCGTTGGGGAGGGGAACTCCGGCTGAGACGAATTTAGACTTTGAAGAAGAAAGAAGCGAAGGGTAGACGGCGGCGATGCCGCAGCTCATGAGCGAGTTCGACGCCATTGTTTTCTCTCTCTCTCTCCCTTTCTGTTTACCACAAAGAGAAAGATGTGAACGAGAGGTGTTCGCTAGTGTCAGTGTGAAAGAGTGATCGTATAAGTAAGGTTTTGTAGGATGCGAATCTAAACTCAGATTGCAATTGGCTAAAGAGAGCCCGCGTGGCTTTTTCATTGGGCCACGTGTATTTCTCTATATCATGTTCTTCCTCTCTATCTGCTCTTTGTGGTTTCAGATAAAGGCCGAATCTATAATTTACCTTTTTGCCATTTAGCCACGGCAAAGATAAATTTGAGGGAGCCAAAAAAATGGTATACACAAATTATCACAGGATATTTAGTCAGATTTTTGTGGCCTTCCCTCTTCTTACTCACCAACTAAATTTAAAATTGTTTGTTCTATCATAGAAAGACGAATCAAAAAAAAATAAAAAAATCCAATCCAGGAAACATCATGGAGGATTCTGAATGACATTAGATATAAAAATGTTGCTTCTTAATCCAGATTATATCCTATAAGAATGTTGTTAACTCGGTTTTGATAAATCAGCCTTGTAGTCACCTCTTCTCAGGTCTGTTTGCATCCAGCTTATTGATATTGATACTGGCAGCTTTGCCAGAAAAATTGCAGAGACATTGTAGAAGTGAGTTAGTCAGAATCCTTGGAATCAACTAAATCTCTTAAATTCGCTTCTCATTCAGACCCATCTTCAAAGATGAACACTCAACAGATACTCAAGAAAGATACTGGAATGTTCAAGGAGTAATGAGGGCTGGGCGTTCAGGTCCAACTTCAGGTTCGGGTCCAACTTCGGGTATTTCAGGTCTTCGGTTTTAGGCTTAGAGGATTCGTTCGGGTATCTTAAATCATCGGGTTCTGTTCGGTACTAATCGGATTCGGTTATTACTATTGTTTCGGATAAGTTTGGGTATTTTTACCAATACTATGATTAAAACTCGAAATAACCGTAAACAAAATCCCATAATTCAACAAAACAAGTCCATAAATTGGTCGGATTCGGATTCGGGTTCAGGTACAATTAAAACTCCCAGCCGCTAGGTATAACAAAAAGGGTTAATTGGCTACTTCAAGTAATTTGGGTTTCGGTTCGGGTATTATCCGAAACCCGAAATACTTAAAACCCTAAGACTTGTTCAGGTATTTTTCTAGTTTGAATCGGGTTTAGGTTCGGGGTTTTTGGATCGGGTTCAGATTCGGGTACGGTTAAAACGCGCGGCCAATAATCTTTGCACATGAACATATCAACAACACAAAAGGGCAAGACCAAACATATGAAAAAAAAGATCAATCTATAAGGAGACTCGAGATTATGTTCCATAGCTAAATCCATCATACAATATGTCTCTTAGCCATAAAACTCAGAGACATGAAGAAGACCAGACCTTTGTACAAAAACAAAAATCTGAGGCATCAACAACAATCAAATCGTAAGGCATCAAGAACAAATCGCTCTTTCCACCACTTCCTGCAATTCTCCACTCTGAAACGCCTCGAGAGTAATATCACAACCACCGAAAAACTCACCGCCGATGTAAAGCTGAGGGAAAGTCGGCCAATTCGAGTACTCTTTAAGTCCTTGCCTCAGCATCTCGTTCTCCAGAATGTTCACATCTTCGAAAGCCACGTTCAAATTCTTCAGGATCTGCACCACCGTGTTTGAGAATCCGCACATCGGGAAATCCCTCGTTCCTTTCATGAACACTACCACTTTCTCCGAATTCACCAATTTTTCCAGCGTATCTCTAAGCTGCGGCGTAAGCGCCGACGCCGAGCACCGGAATTTTGCGGCAGAAGAAGCTGGTTTGAGTTTGAGATTCGAACGGATGCCGTAGATCGATGGATGGCTGTTGTGGACAGCGAGTGCTGCCGTCGGTTTAGAGGCGAATCTGAAAGATTGAGGCTTGTTGACACTTGAGGAGGAGACGACGCCGCCGCGAGTTATCAAGGTCGGCGTTTTGACAGATCGGAGAGCCATTTTTCCTCGAGATTCTAAGACCATGAACAACGCAGGTCCTTAGGTTTTTTAGAGAGGAATCCTTAGGTTTTTTAGGAATTAAAATAAATAAAAAATGGTGAAAATGTTTAGAATTGATCCTTAACTAAGGATTTTTTAGGATCGGTTCTTACACCACCTGTTTCCTTCTGATTGGCGAAAAAAAAAAAAAAAAAATCAACAATTGTCATAATTTTGTTTCGGCGACGTTCTCTCTTCTGGACTTTCTCTCTGCTTCTTCGTTTGTATCGCCGAAGGCGAAATCTTCTGCGATTTGGGATTTTTTTTTTGATTCGTGTTGTGGTTATGGAGATTGAGTCCGCCATGAGGCTCATTCAAGCGAACCTCCTTCTCCTGCATCAATCGCGACGGTAATGACTACTATTCTGTTTTTTATTTTTTTGGGTCTGGTTTCTTTGCTTTCATTTCCGATCCGTTTTCGTTTCTGATAGTCTATTTGCATGGAGAGATTGTCTGCTGTAGAATTAGGAAATTAAGCTTGAGCTATCCGTAGATCTCATCCCCTTGTTACTCAGAATTTTTCGGATTTCGTTTTTGAACCTTTGTGTCTGTTTTTTATGTCCGCTGAAAGTGTGAGATATTTTGGTGTTTGCTCTCAGGCCGGCATATGATGTGACTCTGACTGATAATAGGTGGGATAAAAAGACTTTTGAAGTTGTTAATGGAAACACTTCAAGATCATGGGAAAGACATGATGCGTGAGTTCTTCCTCCTTAACCACAAATGTTTTAGTAGCTGCTTTAGCTTTTTCCGTTCCTCACGAATCTGATTTTTGTATGCAGAGGAGGTATTCTCTCTCATTCTTTGGAACTGGAGGCCAAGGTTAAAGGATTGTTCTATGGTGCTCCTGCTCTGGTTACTTTCTGCATCCCCACAAAGACAACTCTACAGGTTTGCCATTTATAAGCGCACTTTGTTCTTATTTCAGTGGAAGAAATTTCTTGTGTATATCTGTAGAGTAATGCATAATCCCTTCTCACCCATTTTCACAACTTTATCATGTAAAAAATATCCATAACTTCTAGCACTCAAAACTGGTACAGAGCAACTAATCTTTATTAAGTTTATAAACTCCAATTAACCTTTCTAGTCAGAATTACTTTCTCTTCTAGTGACCATTGTTTTCGTGCTTATGTGATCTAACCATGTATGGTTGTTATCTTGTTTGTAGCAAGCGTACTCAACTCCAATACTACCTCTACACATCCTTGCAGACAAACCTCTAACGGACAAGTTTGACCTGATAAATTTGATTTTGTAAGGACTGTTCTTTTCAATCATCTCCTAAACGATTTTTTTTTTTGTTCTTCTCATTATTGACTTTCATTGTTATGTTGTGTTGTGTCTTGGATGTTGCTCTTTGATGGTGCTAAAATAATATTATAATATTACTAAGGACTCAAATGCAAGGTTCACCATTGGAGGAGTGTTTATGCATAAAATCCTTAACTACAAAAAAGTTACTAAACTAATAATATAATATTGCTAAGGACTCAATGGTGAGTTCCACCATTAATCATGCTCTAAGATTTGGAATTGGGTAAATTGAAAGTGAGAAGTGATTTTTATGAGCCACAAAGGCACAAACACAAAGTTGGGATAGAATAAACCCTGTTGCCAAACAACGCTTAGCCGCAAACACATATACTAGTTGTGTTTTAAATTTTTAATACTAGTCTATAGACTCTATACATAATCTATACTATTAAAACAAAACAAATCTGTTTCCAAACATCTTTATTTAAAAAAAAAAAATTAAAAACTTAAACATATAAAATTAATTCTTATTCCTCATTACACATTTTATATATTACATACAAAATTAATTCTTATTCTTCATTACACATTTTATATATTACAACAAAAATTCATGCGCGAATTTAAAATCTAGTAAACTATTACAACTTTAACATATAACTTAGAACATATGCATCGAGAGTGTCTGACTAAGACACAAGGTCTGTTCGTTTGCCTGCTGCATGAGGCTGCAGCTGCAGCCAAACGGTGTTCGTTTACTAGACGCAGCCTCCTACGGCTGCGGCCAGACGCTGCAATCTACGTTCTGCGTTCGAAATTTTTGGACGCTGAAAATATTCAGCGTTGCGATCAGTCGCAGCGTTTGGCCGTGCGTCTGCAAACGAACAACAATAGCTGCGTTTGGCCGCATGCCGCAGCCGCATGCGGCTAGACATGCGGCCGACAAACGAACAGACCCACACTCTATTAAAAAAATAAAAAAATAAAAAAATGAAAAAGAAAGAAAGAGAGAAGAAGAATACGTGACACGGTAAACAAAAATTGAGACACCCTCACGCTGACGTGGCGTGAAGATACCTTGGGTGTCTACCGTTGCAGATGCTCTTAGAACATCAGCAACGTTGGGGTCTCAATTATGGGGATTTCACTATAAAATATGAATATTTTTATATAGTTTAATTAAATAATTAAATTTTAGTTTAAAAAAAATTGCACAAATTTTTTGTTGAGTCTCTAGTTTGAGACAATCTGTTCTCATTTTCTTCTTCTCTCTCCTGTTTTTTCATTTTTTAATTGTTGAGACAGCCTCTCATTTATAACCGATGAGGATGCTCTTAGCTCCGGTCTCCAAGAACATAAATTTGTTTTTTTTTTCAGTGGAACAACATAGAGAAAAGTTTGTTCTCGAAAACAAGTTTTCAGAGTTGAAGACAAACCATGTGAGTCTGAGCACATAGAAGAATTGAAGAACAAGCCCAATTTAAATGATCAAATACTCAATCAAACATGAATTGGCATGTTGCTGAAGCTCTAGAAGAAAGTGCCAACTCCTTTATCATCTCAAATCTTGGAACATCCGATTCACAAGACGTGATTGCTGTAGTCTTTAAGTGAGCAGCATTTTGAAAGATATAGACTACAAGATCTCTCTCTCTTCTGGTGCTCCTGTGTATCCGAACGAGTTGAGAGTTTGTAGACTCGACAACATACATTCAGGAACACACCATAAGGTTCATGATCCTGCGATCAAACAGAAGCATTAGACTAAAACCATATTGTGCATCAGACAAAAAGAAAAAAATAGTTTAACAAACAAACTTACCTCCATGCTGAAAAGGTCTAGTACTTGTAGGTTCGAAGAATCTTTGAGCAGCCGGAAAAGTAGATTCGGCGAATGCTCTTTGCATCTACATAGCTCAAGATGTTCAAGCTGGGTGAAGACAAAACCTTCATAAATGTTTTCCCATGATCTCTTTCTTACGAAAATACACCAACAGGTCTTCAAGAATTGGGCAGTTAGAAAGAAGCCGTTGGATAGATTCTTCATTGAAGTATCTCACACGTTGAAGTTGCAAATGTTGGAACTAATTTTTTGTCAAAGCCTGAGGGTTTGATAAAATTGTGTTAGTGTGAAAAGAAATGAGTTAAGCTCTTTCTAATGAAATGTTTTCATTAACCGAGAAATGTTTTCTCGTGTATATATGTTGGAATAGTTGTGTCTTAAATGAACAACATGAGAGAAGAAAAGCCATACGTGCGACGTTCGCATCTTGGGCCTTGATTGGGCCCGTGGACTTTTTGAGGTATCGATCGATACCCCTTGGTATCGATCGATACCCAGCGGGCCGACTTAAAAATCGCAGCCGCCTAGGTTATTCTAGAAATATTCCTTTTCTGTCATGGAAAAACCCTAGCCTCTTTCCTATATATACAACACGATTTTCACCTAAAAAAAATCATCCTCTGATACACAAAAAACACTTACTAAAAGTTCTAGCAATCGTTTCTTCAATTCCCTACTGCTTAGAGTAAGTTTTAATTTCGAGAGTATCGTAGAATAATGGTCGATAGATATGAATCATGGTGTTGATGATTCAGTTAAACTTTGGTTGTATCCTGGGACTCATGGATCTATAAAACCCCGTCACACTACGGGAGATTCTTAGAGTTAAGGAAAGAGATTTATCTCGCCTCCTCAGATCTCGTATTGCTTTATCGTCTATAAATCGTCTGTTCCTTAAACTGTTTATTTACATATTATTGTGATTAAATCTTTCCTGTCTGTAGTGTAAATTTTGGTCCTACAATCTTAACTCTAAGAAGATCCAATTTCTGTTTTAATACTTCAATTGGATCTTTAATCACGAGTAAATAAACGTTTTCAAACGGTTTTTAAACGATTCTTCTACTGCTGATGATACTCAAACGTTGTCAAAAAGCTTTTAGCAAATTGAAACGTGTAGTAGAGGCAATCTTCATCTCTCTCTATTTTTTAAGAAGATATTCTTCTGCTAGTGATACTCAAACGTAAATCAAACAGCTGTTTAGCAACTTGAAACGTGTAGTAGAAGCAGATCTGCTTAAACATCTTCTAAAAAACCGTCTTTAATTGCGATTAAAGAACGGTATAATCAACGAACACACATCTGTTCTTGATAGGTTCGATTCAGATCGAGGCCTTGTGAGTATCGATCGACACCCTATGGTATCGGTCGATATTGGACTAAATTGTATCGGTCGACACTTAAGTGTATCGATCGATACCATGCAAACAGTGTATCGGTCGGCACCTCAGTGTATCGATCGATACTTTGCATCGACCAAGTTGGTCTATGTCGATCGATACTGTGTATAAGACACAGGTATCGATCGACACTGGTGCTATGATCGATCCTGTGAAATTCACTTGTATCGATCGACACCTAGGGTATATCAATCGACACTAAGCGTGTATCGATCGATACCAGGTTGCTTCGAATGACACAGTATGTGCATCGAGCATCAATCGGAACCCAGGGTGTATCGATCGACACTCAATATGTATCGATCGACACCAAGATGCTTCGATTAACACAGTATGTGCATCGAGCATCGATCGACACCTACGGTGCATCGATCGACACCATACGGGTGCATCAATAGACATTGAATGTGTGTCGATCGATACCAAAGAGTATCGATCGACACCAATGCGATTCAGTTCGATATCAGTCTTAGAATTGCGATTCTTGAGTTTATATATCGGTACTAACTGAAAGTTGTGTCCTCATTAGCTTAAAATGACAAACAACAACTCTGGAACTATGGAGAAAACCAGTGACAAAGTGGATCAAACGACTACGAGTCTGATCAAAACAGTGAAAGCTCAAGCGAACTTGACAGAAGCTGACATGTGTGTTGTGGTCACTGAGGCCAATGTCGCAGAGAGCCATCCAAAGACTTGGTGGTTCGACAGTGGTGCAACCAGACACATCTGTATGGATCGCGAGATGTTCTCGACATACACAAAGAACAAGAGTGGTGATAAACTCTTGATGGGAAATTCCGCCTCGTCGACAGTTGATGGTCACGGGAAGGTTGTTCTGAAGCTCACCTCTGGACAGGAACTAGTTCTCACGAACGTCATCCATGTACCAGATATGCGCAAGAATCTGATCTCTGGATCGCTTATAAGTAAGCATGGATTCTCTGTGAAGCTGGAAGGCGATAAGCTAATCCTAACGAAAAATGGGATGTATTTGGGTAAGGGTTCTATATGTGATAATCTGTGTAAGATATCTGTTGAGAAAGTAATCCTAAAGGATAATGTAACCGAGGCATCCACCTCGTAGAACCCTAAGATTAATGATAAGAAACCATTTGCTTATCTCGCTAAGTCTTTTAATATTTGGCATGAACGATTAGGACATGTTAATTTCAAATCTATGAGTAGATTAATGAACATGAACATGATTCCTAAATGCAAATTAAGCAAAGACAAATGTGAGGTTTGTGTCCAAGCCAAACTCACTAAAACGCCATCACCCAGCGTTCAAAGAACAACAGAACCTCTAGGTTTAATTCACACAGAGTTATGTGATTTGAAATATATTCAAACCAGAGGAGGCAATAAATATTTCATGGCATTCATAGACGATTGCACGAGATATTGATACATCTTTCTACTGCGGAGTAAAGATAAAGCCTTGGACAAAATTTAAAGACGTGTAGCTCAATATTATGTGTCCAAAAATTTGCGAATTTTGGAATAATTAACTGAAGTTCAATTAAATATTGGAGGCTGATTTAATCGAATAATTAAATCATTGGACTTTTGAGGTATCGATCGATACTCATTGGTATCGATCGATACTCAACAGGCCTCTTGCGATTCTTGATATGAGTTCAAGAATACTAATACAATTCGATATTGTATTAAGTTTATTAAATTCTAGAAATTGAATTTAATTTTACCATTTAACTTGAGAGTTGAGTATTGGTTAGTATATTAATTTGGTTTGATTCTCTTGAACAAAATCAAATTTCAATATGACTAACAACACCGATGTGATCATTGTTAGATCTGGTGGTGTAAAAAATAATGGAATGGTTGAAGCCAATTTAGTCGAGATAGACATGTGTAATGTCATCCTCGGAGTCAATGTGGTTAAGCATAACCCAAATGAGTGGTGGTATTATACCAATGTAATAGCTCATATATGCGTTGATATGGGAATGTTTCCCTCCTACCATAAATAATGACAAGAATTTATTCTTAGTGCTGAAGTTGACTTTTCAAAGAAGCTCACTCTCACTAATGTAAACCATGTGCTAAAGATGCATAAAAATCTTATTTAGGGCACAATGCTAATTAAGCATGTATTGACAAATAATGTTGTCTATATTAAGGACAGACTGGTCCAAATTAACGTTGAGACAGTCGGACTTAAAATCAATGTAACCAATGGTGTTGACATTAAATGAGAAAGAATCATTTGCTTATGGTACATAATCTCTTAGTATTTGATCTGAATGTTTCAGTCACATTATATTCGAATCTATGCGTAGATTGAATGAGATCCTGAAATACAAAATAAGCAAAGATGAGTGTGAGGTTTGCGTTCTAACCAAACTCACTAAAACACCACAATCGAGCGAACCTCTTGGTTTGACTTATACAAAAGGTGGTGAAAAATATTTTGTGACTTTCATTGAGGATTGTACGAAATATAGTTATGTCTATTTGCTAAGAAGCAAATACGAGACCTTGGAAAACTCAAGGAGTTTAAACTCGAGGTTGAAAACCAACTCGAAAGAACTATCAACATAGTTTGAAGTGATAGAGGACATGAGCATGGTATTATCCATCAAACGATTGATCCCTATTCACTGGAATCTAATGGAGTCTCATAACAAATTACCGAATTATTTGATGAACTCATTATTCCTAAAAAATCTGGGTTAGTCCAGAAATGTGGGGGGAAGCATTGCTTACCACAAGTTATATCCTGAACTAAATACTACACAAAGTCATTGGAAATGTTTCATGCGAACTTTGGAAAAGTAATGTGTTTTTATACAAATACATGAAAGTGTGGGGGTGCCTAGCAACCACCTAAGAAGCTGACAATCGGACCAAAAACGGTGGATTGTATCTTCATTGAATATGCACACAATGTAGTGCTGATTGCTTTATGGTGTATAAATGAGATATACCAGACATCCAAGTAAAGGATAAGCTCTAAGCGAGCAATTGATCTCTTGGGCTCTTACGCTTTTAGAGGTATCGATCGATACCCATGAGTATTGATCGATGCTTGACGGGCATTGGACCTAGATCGAGCAATTCTGGTACTTCTGTAAAGAAGCAAAAGAGGCTAAAGTTGAAATTAGTCGTATGCTGATTGGAATTACAGCAATATGAGATCTTGTAATCCATCAAATGGATGTAAAATCTGCCTTTCTAAACGACCATTTAGAAGAGGAGATTTACATGAAACAACCCGAGGGTTATGTCACTCCTGAACAAGGAAAGAAAATAAGTAGACTTGCAAAGTCCTTATACGAGCTTAAGTTAGCTCCTAAGCAATAGCTTGGAAAGTTTGACAACAAAGTGATGTCAAATAGCTTCAAAATCACTTAAGGTGATATACATCAAAAGTACTCCACGTGGATACGTTTTGTTATGTTTATAAGATGACACGTTCATCATGGAAGCAAGAAGGACATAATCCAACACACTAAGAAAGTGTTTAGTGGGAAGTTTGATAGACATAAGATTAGTGGATAATCTTGTCTCAAGATCCTAGAATGTTTTGAGAACTACTCAAACAAGATTGCAATAAATCCAATTGTGATAAAGTTGTATCAAGAATTATCGGAAGTCTAACGTACTTGATGAATCGTACTAGATCCGATTTAGCGCATTCAGTCGCTACATGAGTAATCCAGGTCATACTCTGTGGAAAGCCATAACTAGAATGTTGAATTATCCAGCGTTATATGTCGTCTCGATTTACATCAAATTCTGGGGGTTCAAGACATTATGTTCAGCTCTTGGCCTAGTAAACCTGACAGATATTATAAGTGGATAATAATTTTTTCTTGGTGGTGCAGCAGTATCCTGGAAATATTCCAAACAAGCACTCTTGGCCTAATTAACCAAGGAGTCAAAGTTTAGATAAAGCTGCAAAGGAAGCAGAATGGCTTCGAAACTTTGTGAAAGATATCCCGATGTGGAAAAACCAGTGCCAACTTTATGTATACACTGTGAGAGTTAGTGAGCTATCTCTCAGGCATTGAGTAAGTTATAAAATGGCAAATCTCGAGAATGATATAAGACCATTTAAACAACTGATCTCACAACGGCTGATAACTTAGCGGATCTGTTTCCCAAAAAGTTAGCCTCGAGATCAAGTTAGTTAAATCATCAAAAGGAATGGGTTTAAAGCCTATAGAAAAAGATGACGTTTGACAGATACCCCACCTATGTGACTGGAGATCCCAAGATCTAGGTTCAAAGGGAAACAAAATTAAACTGATTCGAGTTGAGCACTGTGAGACTATGTCTCTGCCCAGTTCCTAGGATGATAAAACAGTGCTACCTGTGGATAGTGAGGATAAGCGTTGGCTTTTAATGATTGCATAGCTGTGTAGATAGTGGAGTGTGACAGGACACTTCTGAAAACAAGCTAATAAAAGATCACCTTGTGAAGTGTGAAATGAGGCCGTTTCTAGGAGAATGAAGGATAAGGCTATATTCTCCAAATTCACTCACGAATACCAGGAATGTTCAAGGCCAAAATGAACACAATAGAGAACAAAGTTCTACGAGAAAGTGTCTCTGTGCGATATCTGTTGTATCAGTTTACATCAAAATCCGGGTGGTTCAAGACATCATGTTCACCTCCTGGCCGAGTAAACGCAACAGATATTAAAATTGTTTGGTTCAAAGCTGAAAAACGCTACCATTCAGTGACAGTTACATTTTCGTATACTCTCGAAAGTCTGTCTACGTCTAGATGAGTCTAGTCAAGTATGCCTAGTAAAGTCTAGTCTGTTCAATTTTCATATGTTCTAGAGTCATTTCTATTCATGTGGGGGATTGTTGGAACTAATTTTTTGTCAAAGCCTGAGGGTTTGATAAAATTGTGTTAGTGTGAAAAGAAATGAGTTAAGCTCTTTCTAATGAAATGTTTTCATTAACCGAGAAATGTTTTCTCGTGTATATATGTTGGAATGGTTGTGTCTTAAATGAACAACATGAGAGAAGAAAAGCCATACGTGCGACGTTCGCATCTTGGGCCTTGATTGGGCCCGTGGACTTTTTGAGGTATCGATCGATACCCCTTGGTATCGATCGATACCCAGCGGGCCGACTTAAAAATCGCAGCCGCCTAGGTTATTCTAGAAATATTCCTTTTCTGTCATGGAAAAACCCTAGCCTCTTTCCTATATATACAACACGATTTTCACCTAAAAAAATCATCCTCTGATACACAAAAAACACTTACTAAAAGTTCTAGCAATCGTTTCTTCAATTCCCTACTGCTTAGAGTAAGTTTTAATTTCGAGAGTATCGTAGAATAATGGTCGATAGATATGAATCATGGTGTTGATGATTCAGTTAAACTTTGGTTGTATCCTGGGACTCATGGATCTATAAAACCCCGTCACACTACGGGAGATTCTTAGAGTTAAGGAAAGAGATTTATCTCGCCTCCTCAGATCTCGTATTGCTTTATCGTCTATAAATCGTCTGTTCCTTAAACTGTTTATTTACATATTATTGTGATTAAATCTTTCCTGTCTGTAGTGTAAATTTTGGTCCTACAGCAAAGTCTTCAGAGAGGGAAGAAAAACCGTTCGAGGAACAACCAATAGAATCATGCCATCGAGTTTGAAGATCACTAGCGATTTGCAGGCATACACGACGTTACTCGGCAATATGTCTGGATTCTCCAGATAAGAATCATAAATGATTTCCAGCTCACGTAAGCTATCAGTGGGCATGTTCCTGAGCCCGATCATGGGCCGTGTAAAAAAACCTATTTTTTCAATTAGTTCATCAAAAATATGAACTGGGCCTTATAGGCCCAATAGTAATATAAACTTGCTACCAAATATGAGACTCAAAGTCTAATCAACCTCCATGCCAAAACAGATTAGAGGACACAAATTCCCAAGAGAGGCAGCAAATCAAAAGCTCAAGAAGAAAACCTATTGACCCTTGAGGGTAGAGGCAGAGAGAGAGAGAGAGAGAGAGAGAGAGAGAGAGAGAGCAGCAGCAGCAGCAGCTTCTTCATCTTCATCTTCATCTTCAAAGCTCTCTCCCATGTGGATTCCAAATCCTTCTCTGCTTCTATTTCCTCACATTTCTCAACCAACATTCTTCTTCTGACACTCACTTACTACAGACCAAATGCTCTGCTTCCTTCTGGCGAAATAAAAAACCAAAATCCATCCTCACCGTTAACATCAAGTCACACTCCGCCATTAACGATGCTTACTCTTCGCACCATTTTCCTGCTCTGCCTCTTCTTGGTACTTATCGAAGCCACTAAATCCCTAAATCTCACTCTCCCTCACCAACACCCTTCCCCTGATTCCGTCTCTCTCCATGTCTTAAGGTAAGAAAGTTCCCATTTCTCTAGTTTCCACATTTTCCCGTATCATCCATAGCAAAACTCTCAAAACTCTCTTCTTCTTCTTCCTCCACTCTCGCAGTAAAATCAATGCATCCCTCTCACGGAGACAACTCAGCTCATCATCATCGTCCACTTGCCGTACCGGAAACCCAATCGACGATTGCTGGCGATGCGACTCCTCCGACTGGTCCTCCAACCGCCAGAGACTCGCCGACTGCTCAATCGGCTTCGGTCGCGGCACACTTGGCGGCAAAAACGGCCGGATCTACGTCGTAACAGACTCCTCGGACAACAATCCAGCAAACCCAACTCAAGGCACACTCCGTTACGGCGCAATCCAAGAAGAGCCACTCTGGATCGTCTTCTCCTCAAACATGCTCATCAGGTTGAAACAAGAGCTCATAATCAACAGCTACAAGACCGTAGACGGACGCGGATCCGCCGTACACATAACCGGAAACGGGTGCTTAACTATCCAATACGTGCAACACGTCATCATCCACAACATCCACATCTACGACTGTAAACCTTCAGGAGGAGCCGTGGTGGCGGCAACGCCTACGAAAGCCGGGAAACGAGGCAGATCCGACGGTGACGGGATCTCCATATTCGGATCTCAGAAGATCTGGATCGACCATTGCTCGATGAGCCATTGCAGCGACGGGCTTATCGATGCGGTGATGGGTTCAACGGCGATAACAATATCGAACAATTACTTCACACACCACGACGAGGTGATGCTGTTGGGTCACGACGATAACTACGCGCTGGACACGGGGATGCAGGTGACGATTGCGTTTAATCATTTCGGACAAGGGCTTGTCCAGAGGATGCCGAGGTGTCGGAGAGGCTATATCCATGTCGTGAATAACGATTTCACTTCTTGGAAGATGTATGCTATCGGTGGTAGTGGTAATCCCACCATTAACAGCCAAGGGAATCGTTACGCTGCTCCTTCTGATCCCAGCGCTAAAGAGGTCAACTTTCTTTTTTCGTTCTTACCCATTTCTAAAAATCTTGCCTTTTTCTGAATTTGTTCCTTAATTGTTCTCAATTCATTAGCTTTTCTTTTGAGTAATTGACTAATGAGGAGTTTTGATTCGTCAATTTTCTCTGGTAAAGATTTTACGTATGGGTCCTATGAATCCAGTTCATCTTTCACATGGACAGTTGTTAAATTTATATATGTGATGAAAATATGTTTATACACAGTAAAAGAATCTTATATATAAGAATAATTGAGTCTAGGAGGAGTGAGACAGTGATGGTGCATGCCAGCCATGTGGGCTGCTTGCTTCTCTCTGTCCACACACTTTTCTTTTCTTTTTTTTTGTGGGTTCCCACACAGATTGCTTAATGTGGAAACTTTTGTTTTGAAAGCAGGTGACGAAGCGAGTGGATTCGAAGGACGATGGTGAGTGGGCGAATTGGAATTGGAGAACGGAAGGAGATCTGATGGAGAATGGAGCTTTCTTTGTGGCGTCTGGTGAAGGAATGAGCTCAATGTACTCTAAAGCTTCGAGTGTCGAGCCTAAAGCTGCGGCTCTCGTAGACCAGCTCACTCGAAACGCTGGCGTTTTTGGCGGTCCCAGGTTCTTTTTCTCTCTTTTTTTTTTTTCTTTTACCCAGTATGATATAATGCATCATCTTTTCATTTAGATTAGCTGTGATTTGCTAACGACGTCAAGATCTAAAGAATCTTATTTTTGGAATCTATATGTGCACATTAATAATCATGGTTGTAGATATTGTCTAGGTCGAGTTAATTTGGAAAAGCCAGTCTAGTTTAATCAGCCTACTAAAATAGGATAAAAAAACTGGTCCTTTCATTTTTCTTAAGCTTCTTCTAAATTACTAGTTATATTGTATGTAATTAGTTAAATTACAATTAGTTTAAACCTAAAATAATATAAATTAATAATGTAAACAATTTAATTAACTCATTGGAAAAAGAAAAAAAAGTTAGCTCATTGAGAGAATATGAGACGTAAGAATTTGGCAGTATTCCAGAATTCAAGTAGACGCACGTGATCGTGACCGTCTGCCTGGGGAACCGACCAACTTGACTAGTGTCTGAATTAATAAACCCACTTGCCCATTTTTTCATTTTTTTGTAGACTACTCTTTTAAGTTTTTTGTCCATTTGGGAATAGGGTCGGTTGAAATGTCTGTTATAAAATTCGAATCTTGTAATGCATCTACAATTTTGATCACATCAGTTGTTAATTACTTGTGTCCCCTAGTCAATACCAAAAGTCAATAATGTTTTTGGAAGTTATGATGTAATTATGATGGAAATGTGGTTAAGGGAGGTGGGACACCTACGTTGAAAAAGATTATTCCATTATCCCTTTCTTCTTAATCGCCGTTTTGACTTACTTTTTTTATGCGTGGATTTAGCATATATGGTCGATTTTATCAGGCATAAATAACGATTTTTTTTGTGGGGGAGGAGCAGGGATGATGAAGGTCAGAGTGGCGATTCTTACTCTGGGTATGGAGGAGGAGGCGGCGAGGGTGGCAGCGTTATCAGCGGTGGTGGTGGGACGAGCGCTATGGGCGGTACTACGAGAGGAAGCAGCAGCAACAGCGATGACAGCAATTTCTTTGGGATGATATTCGGAAGCAATGCACCTCCTCTACCACGTTTAACGTTATTTTTTTCTTTGTTATTGATTTGTGTTTTGTCATCATCAACTCTATTATTGTGGTAGACCTCAAGATAATAAGTAGGATTTGGACCCTTCAATTGATTGGTTTTTGGTGTAAAGTGGCCCTCCATTATTATTATTTTTCTTGCTCTCTTATTTTTTTGGGTTCACAACATTACAAAACCAAAACTAAAATAGGAATGTCAAGGCGACGTCCAATACAACTTTCTTCATCAAGATGTAACATTTTCATTTTTCTGTTACTCCACTATCTTATTGTACCTTTTTCCATTTTACCCCATTTGTAGATAAAAGTGCTGGAACATGACTGAAATCTTTTAGGATATGTTGGGTTTCACTCTATAACCTCTCGGAATTGTTTTATAATCTGGAATTAGCATTGTGTTTCACTCTCTCTCTCTCTCTCTCTCTCTCTTTTAAGACTAGTTAAAAATCACTTAGCACTTAATTGCTAGTACCAAGCTCTGCAATGAACAGCACTATCTTCTATGACATGATCTGGTCGGCGACATGTGGATTCATATTCCCGGTCGCCATTTACAAAGGACCAAAACGAAAAGAAAACAAAACAAAAAAAGAACAAACAAATAAATAAATTATTAGAGAGTTTCTAAAATCATTACTCTTGAAAAGGAAGATAGCCATCATCAAATGGGCTTTAGTTTGCAGCTAACGAAGCAGCTTCTTCAAGTCTCTTCCATGTTAATTCTCTTTGTTCCAACAACTCGCAAGCCTTAGCTTCGTTCTCCGGATGTTGTTTCTCGCACTCTTCAAATAGCTCTGTGTCCATCTCCATAAACATTCTTCTAACATTCTCAGAGAGGCCATGCACCGCTTGGTTCCAATGTCCTTTCATGTTCCTCTCCAATGCTTCAAATATTATCGGGAAGATCAAGTCTTTGTTCTGAGCGATCAGGCCTACGATATGTTCATTGTTCCACAAGAAAAGAGCCCTCTCTGCCACCTGCATTTCTCACATCTCTCTATCAACAATTACACTCCATAACTCAAATTTTCCTTACAGCATCACTTTCTAAGACTCGTTGTATCTACTGCGTCAATTTCGTGGGAATCGAATCTCAGTGCACAACTCAAACAACAACAAAAAACATACGAGGTTGAGAAATGAACCTGGAAGTGTGCGCTATTAAGACATTTCCCAATCTGTGTAAACAGAGGAACAACACATTGCTGAAACTCCGAAGGCTCTGTAGCATCCAAGACCTCTTCCAACTCTCCCAAGAACATAACTTCCTTTTGACAATTCGTAAGCGGCCAATACTTCAACAACCCACGGATCACGGTATCAGCCAATTTGTAATCTTTCTCCACAAACTGCGTCACGCAATACGCCAACTGCTGGTGGTAGATCGAGATACCCTTAGACTTGTGTAGTGGCAAAATGGCTTTCACAAGATACAATCTATGCTCCTCTCTCATTGGTACTGTAAATCCATTGATCACACTTCCTAGAATCTCCAACAACTCTCCGATTCCAATGCACCTCTCGGTCTCATACAAGAACTTGTAGAAAATGTTGTAAATGGAGCATCTGATAAACGGGCGGTGAAATATGAACTTCCCATAGATCCTGTGAAGAACAGTTTTCAAGTATTCCCTCTCCCTAGGATCCTCTGAGTCGAACAGATCGAGTAATCTCGACACAAAGGTGTGATTGATGAATTTTTTGGCAGTCTTGGGCTCGATTTCCGAAGACACTACATACCGCAAAAGAAGCTCGTAGACGAGCTGCAAATGAGGCCACCATGGCTCAAGATAAGGCTCTTCCTCTTCAGGGTCATTCCCTTCAGGAGGAGCTCCTGTGTTCTCATAGTGCGCCGGTGGGAGACACCGGAAAATGTTAGCGGAAACCATTCTTATGAGCTCGCTCTGCATCGTCTCATTGACTTTACCTGACGCAGAGTGAAGAAAATCCACCAGTTCGAGAAGCGTCTGCCTCTTGATCTCTTTCTCGCGTGGCATTATCAATGAATCAGAGAAATCGCATTGGCAAGAACACATGTGCGCCTTCTTCATGAAGAGGAGAGGCCGATCCGAGGAAGAAACGTCTTTCAACAATGGAAGTACTTCGAGGGTCGGTGTTGATGTGAACATTGGGTGATTCGGCGTCTGCGAAGGCGACGGAGCCGCCGTCTGAGATTCGCCATTTGACGCCGAAGACGCAGCGGCGGTGGTGGTGCGGCTGCCGCGAACGACGTTGTTGCCGGAGTTGTTATCTTGGTGATGTTGATCCGATTTGTTGAATTTCTTCTGGCCCAGCTTCATGATTTTGTTGAACATCTTCGGATTCTTGTTTAAAAATGCAACCTTTTTTGAAATGGATTGATAAAAAACCCTAGAAAGAAAAAGAAGATTCGTCGTGAGATTGTTTTCGTTATTTTCTTCTTTCACCGAGAGAAGAGAAGATTGCAACGAGGGCGAAGAAATGTTTTACCTCAAAAGCGACGGGGAATCTGAGATCGGAGATGGAGAAGCATTAGGGCAAAACGGGATTGTGGAAGACTGTTCAGGCAAAACCAGAGAGAAAATGATGTCGAGGATGAAGGAGGAGATCAAATTTGGGGACATGTATTTTTAACCATTTTCAAAAAGGGTATAATCATTTATTGATATTAGCTTTTGGTAAATCATTGTTTTTTTTTATGAGTTGAAAAAAAAATATTTTTTTTTAAATTAACACGCAGAGTCTTATGTCATTTAAAATTTTTCATTTAATATTAATAATATTGTAATATTTTTGGTAAATAATTAGTAATATTATGGAATTCTTTGATCACTAAGAAAATACCAAAATACAATAAAATATTATTTAGCAACAAAATGAAAACCGAAAACTTCTTTTAAATGTTTACTTTTTTTTTTTTTTTTTTGCCATCTAAATTACCTTTATTAGTTAACGTAATTACAGTCATTGTTTACAGCAAGCTTAAGAAAGTCAGGGCAGACATGGTACAATGACCACTGACTATTACATATGACAGCTTTTTTGGCTAGAATATCTGCGCAGATATTTGCTTCTCTACGACGAAAAGTAAAAAGTGTGTCATCGAACATGCTTTGCCATTTATGGATTTCTTGAATGAAATGATGGAGACGTAAATTATGCCCATTCCTATTAATAAGTCGGTTTATATTGATGTTGTCTCCTTCAAACTCAACTTTCTTATAACCCAAAGCCCAAGTAGATTGTAGTGCCCATAAGAGTGCAGAAAGTTCAGATTCCTCGACTGTTATCCGTCCCTGAAATTTGCCCATTCCGCAATCCAAGAAGACTCCATTGGAGTTTCGTATTATCCAGCCTAATCCTGATTCACCTACACCAGTACGATGGGAGGCATCATAGTTACATTTAATCCAGCCTCTCAAAGGTTGTTTCCATGATGTAAGACAACTTCTGTTTTGTCCTTGTTCTTGACGCACTCCAGTAGATACTCCGAGTACATTTGAAATCCATTCTTTTGAGTCGTCAGACGCCCGATTAAAGGTGTCTATGGCATCGATATCAATACGGTTAAACAATAGATCATTTCTACTCTTCCATATTCTCCACATTATCCAAAAGGGAAGCACTCGTTGTAATTTGCCAAAAGAATTATTTTGGTGAATATCAAACAAGTATCTAAATTTAACCTCAATAGGGATTAGAGGGTCACAAAGCATGGAAGTAGGTATACCGAGATATCTCCAAACGGATTCAGCGTAGTGACATGTGAAGAACAGATGGTTACTAGTCTCGTCCACTCCACAACAGCGTCTACAACTTGGATTAACCATAATGTGACGATGACGAAGATGCTCAGCTACTCCTATGGCTCGTGATGCTATTCGCCACAAGAAGTGTTTAATTTTTGGTGCAATGTTGAGTTTCCAAATACCAGAGGCTATATCTGGGTTTGCTGCTAGCGGCGGTAGTGGTTCGATATCATCATCAGTGCTAGTTGAAGCGAGCCAGTAGTCTGATCTGACTGTGTAGTTTCCATCGGTAGAAAAACCCCAAATGTGTTCATCTGGCAATGATCGAGATGCGAGAAAAATTTTCTGTACTAAATGTTGATCAGAAGGATGAATAACAGCTCGGATTTTCCTTTCATCCCATTGGAAATTCATGTCGATAAGAGATTGGACCGTAGTCTCAGGGTCAATGGCATTCGTGAGAAGAGGTGGTCGCGGTGGTGTCGTTGGAAGCCATGGGTCAATTGCTAGCTTTGTGCTTTCACCATTACCAATTCTTATTTGAATTCCTTTGTTTAACAATTCACATCCAAATCGGAGAGAGCTCCATCCATAAGAAGGTTGGGTGCCTTTCGAAGCTTTGAGTAAGGTCCTATTGCGAAAATAACGTGCTTTTAACAGTCGGTAAAGAAGACTTTGAGGACGACGCATTAGTTTCCAGGCTTGATTAGCAAGTAGGGCTTGATTGAATTTGTGTAGATCCTTAAAACCCAGTCCTCCATTTCTTTTAGAGATTGACATTTTCTTCCAAGAAACCCATGCCATTTTACGATTTTCAGTTGTCGAACCCCACCAGAATCGAGACATCATGCTATCTATTTCAGAGCAGAGTTTTTTCGGTAATTGAAAACAATTCATGGAGTATACCGGCATTGCGTAGCCTACTGCTTTAATCAGAACTTCTTTACCAGCTGTTGAAAGGAATCGATTTTGCCATCCGTTGACTTTTCGTTGTACGTTCTTGGTAATGTATTGGAACATCTCTTTCTTTTTTCTTCCGAATTGTTCTGGTAGTCCCAAGTACTTTCCTCCACCTCCAATATTTGGGATTTGCAAAATCCGTTGAATACTGTTTCTTGTATGTTGATAAACTTTTTCACCAAAAGTTATTGATGATTTCTCTAAATTTATCAGTTGTCCAGAAGCTTTACCGTATTTGGAGAAAATCTCCATTAGATGTTGACTATTCCGATGGTCGGCTTTAAGAAAAAATAAAGAGTCATCCGCGAAAAGGAGATGAGATATCGCAGGTCCTCGGTTACTAATTCTAATGCCTTGTAATTTGTTTTCCTTCTCAGCCTTTGATAGAAGAGAACTCAGCACATCAGAGCATATGATGAAAAGATACGGAGAAAGAGGGTCACCTTGTCGGAGTCCTCGAGATACTGTGAATTTTCCATATGGGCTACCATTAATTAGAACAGAAAAGGAGACAGTCTTAACACATACCATGATCCAGTGGATCCATTTGTCGTTGAATCCTTTTTTGCGTAGTACTTGTTCCAAAAAATTCCATTCGATCCTATCATAAGCCTTACTAATATCTGTCTTCACTGCCATATATGATGTTGCACATCTCTTTCGAACTCTTAAGGCATGCAATACCTCATGTGCAATGAGCACATTATCTGTGATAAAACGTCCTTCGGTGAAGGCTGCTTGATTTTCGGAGACGACAACGGGAAGCACTGATTTCATGCGTTGAACTAGTATTTTTGATATAACCTTGTAGATGACATTGCAAAGTCCAATTGGTCGAAAATCTTTCATTGTTGTCGGATTTTCTGGTTTCGGAATAAGGCACAAGTTTGTGTGGTTCAACTCTGGATTCAACTCTCCCGTTTCGAAAAAACGTTTGACTTCATTGCTTATTGTGGGCCCAACGATCTCCCAATACTTCTGGTAAAAACCTGCCGTGAATCCATCTGGTCCAGGTGCTCGAGTAGCACCAATAGAAAAAACTGAATTTTTGATTTCATTCAAAGTAACTTCCTTCGTTAATGTTTCATTCATATCATCTGTGATAACCGTAGAGATATTATGAAGAACATCAGAAGGATTACTTGGTCCCGTAGTGGAGAAAAGATCTTTAAAATATCTCTCAGCTTCATTAGCAATCTCTCGATTTCCAGAGATTTCTTCCCCATTACCATCTTTTAAAGAAACTATACGATTCCTCGCTCGACGATTTTTCGTAGAAGCATGGTAGAAACGAGTATTACTGAAAGGACCGCGTTTTTTTTTTTTTTTTTTTTGCAAAGAAAATAAACATATAATTAACATCAACAATATTAAACAAACAGTACAACGCAAGTACTACAGCTTAAACAAGCTAACGGTTTATATAACAACAACTGGTATCGATCGATACTCCCCTAGTGTCGATCGATACCCAAACAACAAAAGCAAGCCCCGGGTCCTAATCATCCCCTCTTCACCGCCTTGATTCCACGATCACGCCTTATCTTTACCTGCATCGACAAAAGTGATGCATCAACATTTGGCTAACCAAATGCTGAGTGAGATTGATCATCCCAACAACAGGCTACCAATAAGCACAATATAACAATATCCACAACCATACAAGAATTAATTATCCACAACTAAACTGTCACAAAACAACCGGTATCGATCGATACCCCCCATGGTATCGATCGATGCCCAACAACACACAAGTCCCGACAAGGGACAGATATCGATCGACACCCAAACACAACACTTGGTATCGATCGACACAACACGGTTCAAGTCTATCACCTCGATACACTACAATTCGAGACCACCGCCTATGGTCTGGTATCGATCGATACACACATGGTATCGATCGATGCCCACGAGACCTAAACACAGGAATCGCCATACAAGCCATAAAAGCATCAACCAAGCTTTAACAATGCACCACGCAAGCTCACTTGCTAACCTTTGGTCACAACTTACCTTAAACACGAAGGATCGAGCTCTAAAACGACTTCTCCAAGCTCAAGAAGATCTCCCTCTCTTCTCACAAGCCTACGTCGAACCCAAGCTCGTCAAACCTCTTCTTCGAGCTTCTCAAGCTCAAACTCTCTTTCGATCTCGCAAGATCCAAGCTTCGGCAAGCTTTCTTCTCTCTCTTTCTCCTTCTCTCTCTCTCTCTCTTCCTTTCTCTCTTTTTCGACCAACTATGGTCTTATCCTCCAAGGATACGCTTTTTATACTCGAAGAAGATAAGAGAAGAAGATAACCCCGAGAAAAACCCGGCTGGTATCGATCGATACTGCCCAGTATCGATCGATACTGTCCGGAACAACCAGAATTAATTATTTTCCCTTTAATAACCAATTCTTCCGGAACACGGGCGCTACAATTACGATCGCCCATATTTAGCCATTGATTTCGACTTTTGAGTTGCCAGAATGTTTCCTCTTGCTTATAAGCCAAGGTCAGTTCCCTTCGGAGGCCATAAATTTCTTCCAGCGAAACAGTCGGGTCAGTATGAGCCGTGTCGATTTGGATCATCAATTCCTTAATTTTTTTGGCCGAGTTTGTATTGTTGTTCCTTTTCCATGTAGCAATGGCTTTCCGACAATTGGAAATATAAGACATGATCGAAGCATTGTTTTCTTGTTGCGAGGATCGCCATCCGTTTCTTACAATTGATTCAAAATCTGGTTGTTAACATAATCGACTATCAAAACGAAAAAGTCTTATTCCGTGATCTGTGCGTTTCCGAATTTTGATGATGGCTGGCCTGTGATCAGATTCAATAAGTTGCAGGTATTCAACTTCAGATGCAGGGTATTTTGCTCTCCATTCATCATTTGCAAAAGCTCTGTCTAACCAGCTTTCAACCGTGTGTGTTCTTCTTTTGCCCAACCATGTCATATTATTACCTTTATAAGGAAGATCTTGGATCCTACAATGGGAAACCATATTTCTAAAATCGACAAAACTCCAATTCTCTCTCACTCTACCTCCTTTTTTCTCATTGGCATTGAGTATCTCATTAAAATCTCCACATAGTAACCATGGGCCAATACGATTTGCTGCAATTCTCTGGATCCTTTCCCACAAGATATGTCTCAGTTTCCGTATGGGATTACCATAAACACAAGATAAATAGTAGGAACCTTCTTTATTACTAATCTTACAATCCATGAGTCTTGCATCAGTAGAAATAAACGAAACAGAAACAGAGTTATTCCATAACAAAGCTAAACCCCCACCAATCCCCAAAGGCGAAACACATCTAACATTATCATAACCCAACTGCGCTGCTACATCCCGTACAACATCATCAGAATTTTTAGTTTCAACGAGAAAGAGTATGTCCGGGGAAAAAGTTGCCTTTATTCCCTTGAGGCGTCGAACTACCAGGGACCCTTTCAAGCCCCGGCAGTTCCAAAATGCTGTATTCATTCCCCCTCCGGTGGTTTCTGGCCCACCGTGCCTTCTCGATCGTGTTGTTGTTGTGGTGTTGCATTCCTGTCATTCGATGCATTTGAGCAACTTGCTTCATCATTCTGCTTGAACCACTGCTGAATTTGAACTGTTTCAGCATGTGTGCGTAGACGTTTGGTCATCATTTCCTGACATTCATCTGTTGATAACATTTGTCGAACACTGCAGTATCCAGTTTGAGTATTCAACGGATCATCTGTCTCAGAAGTTGCTTTCCTCTTTTTTCCGGAATGGTTCTGTGTAGGTTCGTCTTCCTTTTCTGTATTCGCCTCAGGTTGTGAAGTCTCTGGAATCGTCACATTTGGATGAGGAAATCCCGGCGGAATGTCATCATTATCATCTCCATCATCATTATCAGCGGGTGCATCAGGCGCCGGTTCAGTATTCGTTGGACATTCAGCCGCATCGTGAGATATGAGGCCACAAATCGAACAGAAGTTGCGTAATTTCTCATATCGGAATTTCAATACCGTCGCTTCATCACCAAACTGGAATAGTCTTTGAAATCGAAGAGGTGTGTCGACATTCCAGAGGAGACGTACTCTAACATAATTGACATGTTGAGCACCATCACCGTCGAAATCTGTTTCGACAAATTCACCCATAATGTGTCTGATATGTCGCACCATACGAACAGTAAGGAATTGTAGAGGAATTCCTTTAATCTGGATCCAGAATGGGATCTTTTTCAGATCATCATCAGAGTGAAGTGTAGTCCACTTTTGAATTGCACACATCCAGTCATTGAATGACCATGGTCCTCTTCGAAGAACGGAAAGCATAGCATCTTCCGATTGGAAGAGAAATTGAATCTTCTTGTTCTCCAGAATCCGACTAGTGACTTCGTCATCAACTCCCCAAAGTCGCGGTAAGGCTATCATCATTGCCCGGATGTTTTGTCGCCGAGGGTTCACAGGTTTACCAATGAGGCTAAATCTGGTTTCATTCGCCGCTTCAGTACATAGATCGAGAGGAAGATTTACTATCTCATCTTCAATGCCCAGAGAAATATCTTGCATTTGTCGTCGAATACGGTCCGACATTATCAAAATGAATAGAGGAAAGGAAATTCCCCGATCTTGACTATCAGAACCAAATTGAAGACCACATGGTTTAAATAGAGCGTAAGGAGCAGTTGAAGATTCGACAGGTCTCCCGAAATCTTCGCCTGAAAAAACTGCCGGTAACCGGCGACAAACACTCTCCGGAGAGGAGAGAAGACGGTTGGAGACGAAACGTTGACAAATGAAAAGGTGTCGCCAAAAAAATCGCCTCAGAGCAAAAAGCATTTTTTTTTTTTTTTTTTTTTTTTTTTTTTTAGCAAAAAGCATTTTTTATATTCAAATCTCAGAATTACATAATAGTTAAAGACTTTTTACCGCCAACAATTGAATATAAATTGTGGTTTCAATGATTGTCAAAATTTTGAAATTTATGAAATCATTTTCTCATACCGCATAATACAAAGCAAAACGCATTTTTAGAAAAGTTATTCTTTTCAAATATGCAATCTCTCTTATATGTTTGAAAGTAGCTAGAAGTAATATAAATTTTGTATATATGTTGGTATAGATTAGGGTTAATCTTAATGATTGTATAAATAGTCTATACCAATGCCCATATATAATATAGCTCAATATAGTATAATAATTTTACAAATTTATTTAAACTAGTATAACTATTCTCTTTAATAAGATTTAATTGTTTCTAAGATATTTTTAGTCCAACATCAGATAATTTCCTAGCTTTGACACAATTAATTCATTTTCTTGTTTGATCAATCAAACACTTTGATATGTGATTCCTAAAAGAATTAAGACGACTTAAGGTGCTGCCTATAGTACTCCGTTGCTATAAGGCATAATAATGTGATCACTGACATACGCCACTCCCCTCAACAAAAAATAATAGGTTTTTAATCCAAAAATAATAATAATAATAATAAATAATTATGAACAATATAAAAATCGGTTTTTAAATAATAATTTTTAAAATCGGTTCTTAAGAGGGGTTTTTACACTATTCATGCTATGTGTCAACCCCTAATTCGTCATATTTTTTTTTGCTATATTTTTTGAACTTTAACTTAAAAAAAAAAAAAAATTTAACCTTTTTAAATTTTTTTTTCATAACTTCAACTTTAAAATTCTAAACTTTTTTCTTACATATTAATGAATTGAAATTTTTACATATTGATTTTTTTTTTAAATTCTAAACTTCTTCTTCCTGAAGTTTCGGTAATATTTTGTAAGTTTTAAATTTCATAAAATGCAATAAAATTTTGGTTTTATAAAATATAGTATGTTTATAATTTAATTTATACTTAAGAAAATTAATAAAAAATTTTTTTTTTAAAAAACCCCAAATGAGATTCTACCATTGGAGAAACCAAAGCTTAAAAATTCTTAAAAAGGTTTTAATTTTCATTTTACCAAAATTTATGAATAAAAAATTAGTAATAACCCCTTAAACCATCAACATTCGAGACTTGTGTCTCGCCGAAGACATATATCTTCCCAAAAAGTTGATGATATGTCGCGACGTGATTCGTCGCGACATAAAAAATCAATTTTTTTTTTTTTTTTTGTAAAAACTGAAGACACCCAAATTAGATCTCCAATGTGATGCTCTAAACCGGTTAAATTTTGTCTACACATTTACAATAGAGAAGCAATTAATGCAAGGATAATGGTCAAAGTAAATGACAAAAGAGGGTCACGTGTCATGCAGCTTCATTGTGTAACTCAACATGCAAGCATCCCACGTGTTTCCTATCTGCATGTAACTCCAACACTTTCGTTACCTACCTCAAACTCATATATAATCATAACTCTACTTAAGCCATCGACTCTCTAAAGATTAATTAAGCGCCGCTTCAAAACAAGACCCATCGATACAGAGCAATCATGGTGGCTAAAGCCTTAGCACTATTCATAACATTCGCCATCTTCTTCAGCCATGGGGCAGCTTCCTTAGAGGACCTCACCATACGCCAAGTCACAGACGATCGACTTCCCAATCTCCTCGGGACACACACGGAGAGCAAATTCCGGGTTTTCATGTCGGATTTCTGCAAGAGCTACTCCACGCGGGAGGAGTACGTCCGCCGCCTCGGTATATTCGCAAAAAACGTCCTCAAGGCGGCCGAGCACCAGATGTTGGACCCCACCGCCGTCCACGGTGTCACGCGGTTCTCTGATCTAACGGAAGAGGAGTTCGAGAGGATGTACACTGGAGTAGCCGATGTTGGCCGCGGCCGTGGCGGTGCGGTTGGAGCGGAGGCACACATGGTAGAAGTTGAGGGATTGCCCAAAGATTTTGACTGGAGGGAGAAAGGTGCAGTTACTGAGGTCAAGGATCAAGTATGTTCCTCTATCCAGCTATGACATATATACTTCATCTCTTTTCGTAAAGATACATGTTTTACATCTTGCACACACATTAAGAATCCTCTTTTACACCATTGAATACTTTATTTGGTAATAAATAGATTAGCTGTTACACTAATTTAACATTAAGCAACAAGGATAAATTAGAAAATGTTACGGAACTATTGGATAGAAAAATACAAAACGGAAAAAGGATATATGGTAATCGGAAAAAGGATAAATTAGAAAATGTTACGGAACTATTGGATTACTTCTTTAATGAAACGGAAAAAGAAAAAAAAATCACATTTTTATCTGATTCAGCCAAAAACAAAAGCAAGAACTAGTCCAATTCTGCTTGGTAATCTTTGTTTCATTTTGTAATCAAACATGTAATAATTAACAAAAAAATTAAGTATATAATCAGTATTTAGCTTTATAATACACTCTTTTTGGTCAATTTATGACAGTGTAATGTTATATTAACTTTAATGAGCATATAACTGTGGATGTGAAGGGTGCATGTGGATCGTGCTGGGCTTTTAGCACAACAGGAGCAGTTGAAGGATCCCATTTTGTCTCTACCGGGGAGCTAATTAGTCTTAGCGAACAACAACTTGTGGATTGTGATAAAGCGGTATGTGCTAATCCATTCATTTTCATTATTTTTAAACGTATACATATATATGTACTGGTACTATAATTTGTTTGGAAACTCAAAATTTTATTTGGTATGTATATGTATAGTGCGATCCAAAGGACAAGAAAGCGTGCGATGATGGATGTGGTGGGGGACTCATGACAAATGCGTACGAGTATTTGAAAGAGGCAGGAGGCTTAGAAGAGGAAAAATCATATCCTTACACTGGCAAACGAGGCCATTGCAAGTTCGATCCAAAAAAGGTTGCAGTAAAAGTAGTGAACTTCACGAATATACCACTGGACGAGGACCAGATCACAGCAAATTTAGTACAACATGGTCCTTTAGCAGGTGATAACTAATATGTTTGTTAAAAAGAAAAATACTTTCTGTGTGAATTGGGCGAAAACCACTAATGCTTTGGTGTTTTGTTGAACACAGTGGGATTAAACGCGGTGTTCATGCAGACGTATATAGGAGGGGTGTCGTGTCCGCTTATATGTAGCAAGAAAAAGATTAACCACGGAGTACTTCTTGTTGGGTACGGATCAAAAGGGTTTTCGATCTTGCGGCTTAGTAATAAACCGTATTGGATTATCAAGAACTCGTGGGGGAAGAAATGGGGAGACGATGGGTATTACAAGCTGTGTCGTGGCCATGATATGTGTGGGATTAACTCGATGGTCTCTGCAGTGGTCACCCAAGTTTCGTCTTAGATGGGTCTTAACCTTACCTAATGAAAGTCTTCTTGCACTCTCTTGGTTTTATTTTAGGGTTACAGAATTTAGGAGTGAAGTTGGAGTTCTACCGTTGTCTTGTAGTAAACACTAAACATTTGTTTTTGACAATGTTCCTTACTAGTCATCGCCTAGATTAAAAGAAATTTCGTCATGCAAAATATATAAAACTTGTTGAACTATGGAAGTTTTTTATTCTCGAAGCAGAGGTTCATATTTCTCACGTATGACACTTGGTTGGGTGGATGGAAACTAAAGAACACAGGAACTATTGCAATATAATTCAAAGTTGCAACTTTTAACTTTGCAATACAATTCGAAGAGTGTTTGTTTAATTTTGTACTAGAGCAATACAATTTCAATGAAAATGATTATGAACTCTTTTGGAAACTCTAGTTGTAGCCGAGCATACATTCCCTCTTTCTCCCCTCTACTCATTTAGATAATCACAATTAGACTAGAGATTACTTTTACAAACAAAATATTGTACGGGTCGGTATATATATGTGTTAATTAGTCGTTGCATATCATTGTCACCGTCAACTACAAACTATAAAACTAAAAAGTGGTTATTGATCGCTGTTGCCCACAACTTTAAAACAAACATGGTCGAAATATCTCGCATTTATTCATTTTTTCGTTTAGTTTGGATTCAAAAAGTTTTGAAATACGTAATTGTGACAGTTTTAATAAACACTCATTCATTCATGTTTATTGTCTGAAATTTCAAAAAATTATTTTAGATCGAAATGTAGTGTCAATAAATCTTTCAAACTACCAATTAGTTTTTTTTTGTACTTAAATTATATTTCCATCAGCATATCATTAATACGTATGTAGCTAGATAAAAATACATAATCAAGACTCATGAGCTTTCTTTAACAAAAGACTCAAGACTCGAGAGTTTTGGTTGATACTAAAGACAAATTGAACTTTGGAAGAGTTTTCATAATCTTTATCACGAACTTCCCGTCATTCACTCGAATGCCTTTCATTGTGAGCCTTGAGGCCTTATTTCAAATGGGCTATTTGTATGACTTCTGGATCTGTTTGCTATTAGTCTTTAACAAAAAATTAAACCGATAAAAGTTATGATGATTTGGTTTAATATTTCAAATTTTTTATATATTTTAAAAAAACTAAGTACTATTTTAAAAAGTTGAAAACTAACAATTTTTTTGCATCTAAAACTATCAAAATTTCTTAGATAAATCAAACATATAAATTATTTTTAAAACTAATTTTACTATTGTCGATTAATTTAAAAAATTAAAATAAGAATAAAAAAGATTATAGATGTTATTTTTTATATAAAAAAATCCATCATTTTAAAGATTATAGACATTGAAAATATAAAAAATCTGATTTTATTTGGATATTATTAAGTTTTAAAAATGGATATTCTTAATATTTAATCATCCGCACAATCATATCATAGATATTCAGTGGCAGATCCAGAAATAATTTTAAGCGAAGCAAGATTATTTATATATTATATATATATATATATTTAACTATAACACACTGTATAACACACTATATATTTTAACTATATAACTGACATACCATATATTATGACATATCGACAACCTTAATACAAACAATTATGCTACAATACAAGTTTTCATAACCATTTGCATTTTTTTATTTAACCATATTTTGAACATTATATCTTTGTCAATATTTATTTATTTATTTATTATATTTAATACATTATGTATAATAAATTCTAAGAAAATTTAGATAACATAAACTTTGAAAAAGAAAAATATAATATGCAAAGAAAAACATTATATTTTATAATAAAACTAATCCATATAATTGCTATAGCTATATAATCTTAAAATATTAAATGTTATCTCGATACATATAATATTTAATCCATATAAGTGCTATATAAATATTATAGAGTACATAAATAAATTAATAAAAATCACCAAGTAAGAAATTTGAAGGAGCTAAAAATTAAAATTAAAACTAAATAGCCCGATTTTGATAATGTACCATAAGAATATTTGACTAAAGAAGTTTGATATCAATAAGAAAATTAACATTTGACCAGAGTAATGACCAGTTACTAATATTAATATTGGGTTTCAAAGTCAATTTTTTCAAAAATAAATTTGGTTATAGGGGAAGCTCTTAACCCAATGTTCCCTCCGACCTAATTTTTCATTACCCTTCTTGAATATGTCTACAATTATATATTTAGGGTTGACATATACATAACCCTCAACAGAATATTCAATCCCATTGGAGAAAAAGCCTTAAATTTGAGTTTAGTTTATGAACTAGAACCACGACCAATATCACTTAATGGAAGACTAAAGAATTTTAACACGAGTATTCTGTTGGCAAATCTTTGGCTTTTCTTTCTTCTGCTCTTACTCGGTTACATGTCAAATCTTGTACTCTAAATACTTCATGTCAATTAGTAAAGTATTAAGTCAAATCTTGTACTATAATTGGTGACAAGAGAAAGAGATTACGGATCGTATAATTGAGAGTTGGATTATTAAAATGGAAATGGATTGCATTGAACATAAACCTCAGCAGAATACTCAATCCCATTGAAGAAAAAGCTTTAAATTTGAGTTTAGTTTTTGATCTAGAACCACGACCAATATCACTTAGTGGAAGATTAAAGAACTTTAGCACGAGTATTATGTTGGTAAATCTTTGGCTTTTCTTTATTCTATTCTGAATATTAGCAAATCTTGATCGGACAAGACTAGTGCTAAAGTTGTTTGCCAATTGGGTTAAGAGCCTTTGTTGTTTGCCAATTGCTGAAAAACATTGTCCCAAAGGAATCTAAAAAGGGTTCCTTTGAGGTTAATTTTTATAGTATTATATGGACGCCGTACTCTATATATATATGGTAATCTTCTTAGATGGAAGATCGCAAAGCGATTTATGATATGTTTCAACCTTTTGACTAAATTTTAATTCGTGTGTGGTAATTTTTTTATATAAATTCAATGTATTAAATTAAATTTTTATTAACATAATTTTTTATGATTTAATTTAAAATCAGAAACTCTAACGGAATTGAAACAATCTCGTTTGATATTTCCAACATAAAATCTCTAAATTCTAGTGTGATTTAATATATTTTTGATCTTTTATATTTTTGATTTTTTTTTATTGTCTATCAAATAATTGGTGTGTGGCAACATGTTTAATATTATAAATAAATTATTGAAATATTCTTAACAAAACATGTTTGGCTATCCAAAAAAATAAATAGTGTTTATGTTTTAATAGTATAGATATGAAAAGAGTCCATGGTTGCCCGTTGGTGGATTGTACGGGATCGCGCCTAACCCATGGTCAAGCCAGGCCCAATTTTTTATTTTTAATGTTCGGCCTTAGGACTTTAAGGTCAAAAATCTTTCGGGTCCTTTAAGTTTTAGCACTGAAAAATAAAAATAAAAAGGTCAATTTGATTATGGGTTTTCATGGTCATGAACACATCTGCCACCTATATTTGGGCCAGCTGCCACATAATCGTATTCTGAGGTTTCTGCCATGGTCTACGTTCTTCATCGATTTTATAATAATGCATAAAAGTTATTAGAATCCTATGCATCTAAGTATACATAATCGGGTTACATCACATATGTAGTACGCTACCTATGGAATGAGGCAAAACTATCTAATCGTTTCAGTTAATTATTTTCATGCTAAATCAACAAGAGTAGATAGATAACTCAATTACACAAGTCGCACAATTTTTTAATCACGTCACTCCATATTGAATCTGTAAATTATATCTGTCTAAACCAATAATACTTGGGTTACTTTCCCAGATTAAGCTTTGAAGTGATATCATTCTGCAAATAAAACTCCAAACACAGTGTTTACTTTCTTTTGTGTCATCTCGTTTTGATTAATATTATCAAAGTGAAATACATAGGACGAAGGAACAACTTAAAATCTCAAAAAAAAAAAGCAAGCTCAAACGAGGAAAACTATATAAGAACGAGAACTAAAACAGAAGCTAAAATCGAAACTAACAGCAATAAAAAAATTCCAAAAGTTTGTAGAGTGCGAACTCCAAACCCACTTTGTTAAAAAAAAGTTTCACTTTAGGCGTTTTTTTCTGTAGAACTACAAAAGCTTAACCATTTTGCAATAGTGTCTTTTTCCTTTTGGTTTAATGTTTAAATTTATGGATTTTTGCATGTAAAATCATTTTTTTGAATTTTTTTTTAAAAATAAAACTTTATGGATTTATTTAGTAAAACAGTAATACTTATTTTATTATTTATGACAATTTTATCCATGTATAATATGGTGTGTACACATATAGATGGTACACGGATATACAAAAGGGATATTTTCGCCATTTACACGATAAAAAACAAAAAGTATTAATTTTGTAAAGAAAGTTGAAATAAATAACGATATGTGCAATTATGTCTTAAATTCACTTTCAAACTAGAAACATATCTCTAGTTATATGAATAACCTTTATCAACCAAAAAAAAAAAAAACTATTTTCACAATCTAAACTATGTTTGGAGAGGTTTATTAATCATTATCAAACATGCATTATAAATCCAGTCATTAAAAATATAAAGAACTAGTAATTTCAAACTTCACAATTTAACAAACAAAATAAAATCACTTCACTTACTTCGGCGTTGATAGTTTAACAAGATGTGCATCCACCATGAGAATTTTTCAAAATTAGAGTTCAAGTACGAGCGATAACTATCAACGTTGTGTTGGGCCAATAATAAAATAATTCTGGATATGTATCCGTCCGCCATGAATTCGACACACATTGAGAATTTGAGATAGATTATTTATATTGTTTTGATTCCCGGCAAGAAAGTGAAAACACTTTTTTTTAGACCCAACAAACAAAAAAAAGTATGGACGATAAGGAGAAGACGAATTACATTGTTTTTTTGTCTCCAATGCGAGAAAATTTTGTACCTAATTGCCGAATTTTTTTGTTTACCCAAATATGATTATCGTAAAAAAATCATTGGACCCAAACATGCATTGAAGCAAGCTTAATGAATCTCATCAAATCTTCAAAGATTTGGTTAACTAAACCATACCTACACAATTTTTTTTGTTTCGAAGCTTTTATTTTATTTTAGATGAAAATAAAGTAATAAACAAAACCAAACCAAGATAAGAATAAATGTAAGAAATGATATATACAAACCAAAACAATAAAAAAATTAGGTATAATATCGCATAAGATTTTTATAATTAAACTAAGCCGAAACAAAATCTACATCAAAACCATAATGATTTTAGTTTGACTTTGATACGTTTCTTTCAAACTAAAATAACCCGAACTCGAACCGAACTCGAACCCAAACTCTATTGTAAACTGAAATTATAAAAGTTGAGGGCATGGATAGACAAACCATCGAATAATTGACCCCTATGAAAAATGACATCAAGTAAAGAAGCAACGAAACTAAAGATGAAATTTGCTACTAGATATATTTGGACCGACGCATAATTGATAGGATTGAAAAGATCTCCAATTCAAAGCAAAATAGTTGTAAAACAAAATGAAATATATTGTTTGGAGTGTCGGTGGATGAGACCGAACCGACAATCAAAGACGTGGGGCTACTCACAGATATATGACACCGTCCCTCCCTCGACGCACGCACACGCGCAAGAGCCAAACGACAACATTTGTGTGTTTTCTTTTTGGAATTTATAAAACGTCCTGACCAAATTTTAAAATAAATCAAAGATAATGAGTTTTTGAATCCTTCCAACGATGTGATCACATAACAAATTTCTTGGTACGGTCTATTCAGTAGAGGCTCCCCAAGTCCACATGAAATTAAACCAACGAGAGGCTACTACTACTATTGAATTATTAATGATAAAAAGTTGTGACCCTTTGTTTTTTTTTAACATTTATTGTCATTAATAGTGTCGTGGCTCGAGCTCCAAGAGTGTTTTATTGGACGACTTCCACAAATTAAAGACTAGAGGATTTGGTTAGTAACTCCTAAAATAGAGTATAATTTCGTGATTTTGCAGGCTTTTATCAACCATAAGCTTGGTGGAATTACGTTTTCAATTCATTTCATTTATTCTACGGTTCCGTACGCGTATCGACATACTCTTCTTTATATAGTTGAAGCACCTTTTTTTTATGCGTCATTTCATTTTCTATCACCATTCCGAATGCAAACGCTCATAAACAAAGCAAATATGTTGTTCATAACTTATCTCGAGTTATAGTGGCAATGTCAAAGAAGAAATCATGATGATTATAGGAAAACAAAGACAAACAACAATTACAAGAATCATGTTGTGTTTTTTTTTTTTTGTAAGATGATTCCCCTTTTCTCCGCATGTCTCGGAACTCAAACTCAAATCTATACAACAAATCATATCCTAAATGATCTAAATCAACCAAAAGAGAACAACAACAACCTTTTTGCTTGTTCATCGTTCTCTAGCGGTCACACCGATATCTTTGTCCATTGTCTTCTGATCTGCCCTATGGAGGGATTGCTTGAACGCTACGGTTGGAGCAATTCTGCACTTTCTCCTTTGATGCTCGAGAACAAGTTCCCCGGCTAACCAGTCAAGCTTCTCGAAATTGCTCTCTTCATTGATTCTTTTACCTCCAAACAAAACCGATTCTACATTCTTTTGCTTTAGCATCTCCTCCGCTGCTCCAACCAGCATATTCACATTGCTCCCACTCGGGTCTGTGTCTATGTTTGGCTTGCAAGGTCCTAAGCTCGACCCATTCGCCTGCCACCAAACCCATCAATTCATAACTACATGAGCCTAAATTATTTGTGAAGAATCATTTACAAGTACATATCCAAACTTTAAGATTTCCTTTTAGACAAACACCATATCATCTAGCATTCCTATTATGCCTCAACCAAAGGACTTGGTAAGCTGCGAAATTGCGGAAATTTTCCACCGTTGGTTGATTCCACATGATTATTAGCACTCACAAGTTTCATAAAATCAAAAGAAAAATGCTAATGTATCAAAAACCAACCACTGAGCATTTCTTTCATACCTGAATCCGAACGTAGTTACCGCTGCGGCAGTGACCAAAAGCCATGGCCACAGCTTGGTCGACGGTGTCTGTGGCAGCGTCGTTAGAAATAAGAGCGGCGGGGCGAGCCCAATGCTTAGCCGTCCACTTGATAATCCGGTCATACTCATAGCTCACATCAAGCAACTGACCCATACCAAGAGACAACACAAGCAGATCCTCAACTCCTCTCACGAACGGAAACTCCTGCTTGTTGTGCAGCACGTGCGTGATCGCAGCGGCCGTTGGGTTGCTCATGGCTAATCCTCCACCGATCGCCACACACTTGGTCCTACCATCGACCGATTTCATCTCCACCGGCTCGAACACCCCAGGCTCAGCCCATGTCGCTCTACAAACCTCCCACAGACGAAAATCGTAGCCGTCCGTCTCGAGCGCGTCGGCGCGTGAGAACAGAAACGGAGCCGAGCTTTTAAGGTCGTAGCAAGGTACGAGCACCGGTTTGAGCGTGTCCTTTAAGGTTAGCTCCGAGAAAGACTCTTTCATCACTCTCTGTAGCTTCGCCGTCCCAGAACAACCCGACGACCCCGTTCTCATGACCCGTTTCATGAGCGAAGAAGAAGAAGACGATGACGACCCGTACAGACCCTTTGCGTTTTTCGTTAGGAACTGCCACGTGTCCTCTGCTCTGAAGATCGGACGGCTACCGTCTCTCGACCCGAATAGCATCGCCGTGAAAATACCGCCTATACCGGACCCGGCGGCTATGTCGAAGTAATCGGCGATTCGGGCATTCGGGTCACCCGATTTCGATTTCAGAGCGTGTTCCAGATAAGCCAACGCCTTTCCGGGTAGAATCCCTCTCATGCCTCCTCCATCGATGCTCAGGATACAGATTTTCCCTCTCTGGTTCTTAATCGACCCATGAACGGCGTCAACTGCAACCGCAACCGCCGAGCTCACGGGTTCGGGCTCGGGTTTCGGGTTGAAATTCCTGGGAACCGTGATTTTGGGGTCGTTGTTATCGCCCTCGTACCCGAATAGAAATTTGCTCTCGAGAATCGAGAAAATCTCGTAGCTGAGTTTGTCCGTATCGATGCTCGGTTCCTGCATATCTGTCAAGAGGCTGTTATCATTAGCCGGCTTGGAAACCTCAATAGCCGCCGTATCTCCGCCACTTCCTCCGCCGCCGCCGCCTCTCTGTTTGATTAAATGCTTAACGGAAGCCGTCGTGGTTCCTCCGCTGGATTTAACCGGTTTATTGCGTACTCTTTGCATGATGATTGAGAGAATCAAATCCAGTCCTAATTCTTTTTGTCTACCATATGAACAAGAGATTCAGATCAAACCGGTCGTCTTTGGTCAAACCAAGTAAGCCGTCTTCTCAAATTCAAAGCGAGAAATCACCAGGGGAAGAAAGAAAAAAAAAAGGTTTAGTCTTTCTCTTCTTTTGCGCGGAATCTTCAAATTCTTACAATTTTTTTTCTGTTTTTCCTCTTGTTCAACACGAGCTCGTCTTTTGCGAAGAAAAGAAAAAGACGATATCTGAATCAGCCTTAAAAAGGTGAATCTTTTACTTTTATACAGAACAAATAAAACACTGATATATACGCCAAGAGATTAAGAAGAGAAGAGAGAGACAAAGATGATGATGATGATGAAGAAGGATAGGGCAAGAACACCAGACGATGTCTGTTTTTGTATCGCACGCTTTGCTTAAAACCCCTCACCAAACCCAGATTGAAGAGAAAGGAGAAGGCACACAAAACGCGGATTTATAAAAAGAGGAACGAGCAATTGATATTTTTAATTTTATTTTTATTTTTATGTACAGAGACTTTTCACTTTTACAGAGAAATTATTTCTATATACTTTGATTAATTCTAGTTTAATATTATTCAATGCTGATATGTTGGCAAAAAAGTTAGATATAATTCTCAAATTATCCATTTTTGATATCAACTCTTTCTATTATGAATACTTACTCTACCAATTACTAACTTTTGAATTTAATATTATATTTATTTATATATATATGCTAATTGGTTTTCATATAAGACTTTCAAAGGCAATAAGCAATTGTTTCTGTTTATCAGCGAAATTATAAATAGGAACACAATATATTGCATAGCATCTTAGTATAATTTAATTTCAAAACAATTTATTTTTAAAAAAATTACTCTGCGCTAATTAACGTGTATTAAATCCTCCTAATATAGTTTTAAAACTTGAGACGTTACTTAAATTTGGAAAAGAAATGTACTTGCAAGTATCACCTAATCTTTACTCTGCCTCTCTGACTTTCTTATTTTTACATACCACATGTAACGCTATGATATATATTAGTGTAGCGCTTCAAATAGTATACAAACTAGGCAAAGCTTAATATGTTATTATTTAATTGTTTTTTTTTATTCCTTCCCACATAGATAAATTGCAATCAAGAGAAATGAAATGCTAATAAAAAGAAAAATAATTCATAATTGTATATGTATTTTGACCTTTACGGAAAAGAGATGTCTAGTATTTTTTTTTGTTAAAAAGAATCCATCAGAAACGTGTGTGAAGGGACTCTAAGAAATAATTTATAGAACTTTTTCAATAATATATTAGATATAAATGGTGATGTAAAATTTTGACAAGTCAAATTTCTATCGTGTTCTCTAATCCCTTTTTCTTTTGAATATAAGATTTTAAAATATTTATTTGCTATGTCACATTTTGTTATAGTCAAATCCATTAATGGGCTCCATAAGAAGGTTTAGTAGATGTTACTAGCTGCGAATTTGGGTTGTTCGGTTTTTTTGGTTGGGATAATTTGGTTGGGATAATTTGGTTTTTTTTCCGTTGGAATAATTCGATTAATCAGGTAGTTCGGTTTTTTTGGTTTGGGTAATTCGTTTTTTTCGGTTCGGGTAATTCGATTAATCGAGTAGTTCGATTTGAGAAATTTCTACTGAAAATAAGTGAAATAAATTACGGTTCGTTTCGGTTTGGGTATCGATTAGTATGGTTTATAAATTGTTATCGAAAATAACCGAATTTAATTACGGTTTGGTTCGATTCAGATATCGGTTAATTTGGTTTATAAAATTGCTATTAAAAATAACCAATTTTTTTGAATTTTTGTGCAACTTTCTGTTAAATTTGATTTCTTTCATTTATTCGGTTCATTCGGTTATTACGATTATACATTATTTTTTTGTTGATTTTTTAAAAAATGAGTTTAATGGGCTAAAAATAACAAACCCAATAACATATAAAATTTTAAATGTCCAAAAAATGAAAAACAAATTAAATAGTAAAGCCCATTAAAATTAAGTCTACCAACCATAGCATAAATCTGACATCATTAGAGTGGTAGACTTTTGTATCTAAGCACAAGGTTTTTCGATAATTAAAATTAGCTTCTACGTGGAACTAACTAGTAAAACAGTTTTGTAAATACGTTTTTTCAAACAAAAAATAAAATGGTGTAATAGATAAGTTTAATTGTTTTAGTAATTTCAAAAGATTTGAAACATTCTGGTCATTAAAACACTTTCCAAATTTATTATAGTAACTCACCCTATTAAATAGAGTTGGGCAAAAAACACGGACCCGAATATCCGAACCGGAACCGAATCGAAATAGAGGTATCGAAATCCGAACCAAAACCTATAAAAATACTCGATGGATCCTAAGCTCTTATACCTGAAGAACCAGAACCGAATCGGTACCGAACCGAGAACCGCTCGGGTATCCGAAATATCCGAAGTATAATTATATACCAATAAATATTAGTTAATTTTTTGGGTATTTAGGGTATTTCGGATATATTTTCGGTTTTACGGATACATTTTCTTTAGTTTTTTTGGGTTTTCGGGTATATTTTCGAGTTTTTTGGTATATTTTAGGTATTTTGGGTACAAATACCCGAACCGATTAAGATCCAATTTTTTTCGGGTTTTTACCGGTTCTTAAATTTCGGAACAGAACCGATCCGGAACCGGGTGGACCCGAACCGATACCAAACCAAACATCAATCGGGTCCTATATGGGTATAAACTCTCTTTACCCGAAAGACCCGGACTCGATCGGTTCCTACCCGAAACCGAACCGAATATCCGAATGTCCATGCCTACTATTAAATATCGCTTAATCTTTTTGAGTGAACATATTTCCGTGTGTCATTGACGTAGATTGTTCTCTATCATGTGGTTTTTCTAGGTTTAATGCCATGTTTTGTGGTGGCTAAGTTATCATGAAGCCTAAACATTGACAAAAATTCAGCTGGCCTTTAGACGATTGATCAATGTGTGGATCAATCTTTCTAGTTATATTCTTAAACTCAGTTTTTATTTTTTTTGTTCAAACCCAATTTCATTAAAAAAAAACTAAACCGGACCAAGAGTAAACCGATGTAAGCCTTGCTTTGCCAGAGCATCAGCTACACCATTACAAGCTCGAGCAATAAACTTAAAAGACACAAAAGAAAAAGCAGAGCAAAGGATAGAGATATCCGAAAGGATTCCAAATAAATCAGAGCACATCGAACCCTTGTTGATTGCTGTGATCATCTGGATAGAGTCAGATTCGATTTCAAGTTTTTCAATCCCCAATTCCTTTGCATTGAGGAGGGCTTCCCTGACGGCTAGACCTTCCGCAATTAGAGGAGAAGAGACGAATGCTTGCGCCAAAGAGCGGGTAAATCGGCGATTCGAATCAAAGAAGAAGACCCAGCCAAGACCAGCTGAGCAGATATCAGCTCTCCATGCCGCGTCCGTGCAGCATCGAACCGTGCCTACGACGCGATTGGAGAGAGAGGGGTCTCGGTGAGAGGAGGCTAGTGGTTGGAGGCCTTGGGAAGAGCGTGGCTGAGCTGATATCCATTCTCTTGCATCCTGAATGGCTCTTAGGATGGATTCATCCACTGTGAAAAACCGATTAGAGAAAATCACCTGGTTGCGAGCTGTCCAAAGAGCCCAAAGGATCCAAGGAAAGAGGACTCCTGCTTCCAACCCCACAGGAGGAACAGAGCATCTGGCTTTTGCAACCAACAATCCTTCACGAATATTGGAGATTTGATTTGGATCCAATTCCATTGCGAAAGGAGCTCTTCTCCACACCTCCTGCGCATGGTGACAGTGAAAGAAGAGGTGTAAAATCGATTCCTCTTCATCGCATCTACAACATTTAGAGTTTGCTGCAATCTGTCGAATTGCGAGTTGGTTTCCTAGAGGTAAAGCTTCATGTAACATTCTCCATAAAAACAGTTTGATCTTTGGAGCTGTTTTAAGGGACCATACCAACCCTTTCCAATCAGTTGAAATAATGTTATCTGGAGGATTCCCAGTCTGAGAGTCCAAAGATGCCGCGAAATAACCTGATTTTGTGGAATAGGTACCAGTAGGGTGTATAAGCCAACTCTTTTTGTCAGCTTTTCCTAATAAGCTAGGCTTAATCGACATGATCTCCTTCTTGTGAGAAGGGAGGATTTTATCTATCTTTTCCTCGTCCCATACTGTAGAATTTGGTTTCATAAGGTCACTCACCATTAAATGTTGGAATTCTGCAGGTGATGGGCCTATGGGTTGAAGTTTGCTGGAATTTGATAGCCAAGGGTCTTGCCAGACTCGGATGGATTTGCCATTACCCACTGTCCATCCCAAGTGTTTTACCAGCAGATCGCGACCCTCTAGGATACTATTCCATCCGTGGGAAGCAGAGGAAGGGGCCACACATTCTTCAAAGTTTGAGCTGTTACAGTACTTTCCGAGAAGGATTCTTGACATCAAGCAGTTTGGTAAGTTCAGAATTCTCCAGCTAACTTTAGCTAGGAGGGCCTTGTTGAATTGGTTAATGTCTCTAAACCCCAAACCTCCAAAGGACTTTGGCTTAGTCATTTTTCCCCAAGCCACCCAGCAAACCTTTCTTGCATCAGGTGAAGAGTCCCACCAGAACCTAGTTAGGGCTGATTGGATTCTTGAACAGAGGGATTGTGGGAGTTTAAAACAGGACATAGCATAGGTAGGTATAGCAGCTAGGACACTTTTCAATAATGTCAGTTTCCCAGCACTTGACAGAAACTTAGTGTGCCAGCTTGAAGCTCTCTGTTTAATACGGTCCACAGTAGCTGTGAATAGATCTTTCTTTTTTCTCCCAAAATGTTCAGGAAGTCCCAGATATTTTCCAACCCCTCCTTCATTCTCTATTTGTAGGATTTGCTTGACTTTTTGCTTTAAACCCTGAGGGGCTTTCTGAGAGTAGAAGATCAAAGACTTTTGGCAATTAATAAGTTGGCCAGAGGCTGCCTCATATCTTGCAAGAATTTTCTTAAGCTCTTGACAGTTCCTAGTGTTTGCCTTGCAGAAGAACATTGTATCGTCTGCAAAAAGCAGGTGGTTGATTCTAGGACTCGAAGTAGCCACTCGTATTCCTGGAAGTCTTCCCTCCTTCTGCGACTTCTTACACAGGCCAGACAAAACTTCACTGCAGAGAATGAACAGGTATGGCGAGAGAGGGTCTCCCTGTCTTATTCCTCTCGATGGTTTGATAAATCCCCTTGGTGCACCATTCAGAAGGAAAGAATAGGTAACTGTGGTAACACATTGCATAACCCATTCCACCCATAAGCTAGAGAAACCAAATCTGATCAACACTTGTTTAATAAAATCCCATTCAATTCTATCATAAGCTTTACTCATGTCTGTTTTGACTGCCATAGAACAATGTTTCTTTGCCTTAGAATTCTTCAAGAAGTGGAGGACTTCATGGGTGATTAATACATTATCCGAGATGGCTCTCTTAGGGACAAAAGCTGACTGATTTTCTGAAATAATTTGCTCTAGGATCGGCTGGAGTCTGAGGGACAGGAGCTTTGAAATCGTCTTATAGAAGACATTACAGAGAGCTATTGGCCTGTAGTCTCCAACTTTCTTAGGTCCTTGGATCTTTGGGATCAGCCTAAGGCGAGTTTCATTTATGGTTCGCGGCATGGAGCCGGAATTGAAGAAATCTTTAATCTCTGATGTCAGGTCTGGTCCCACTGTTTCCCAATTGGAGTGAAAGAAGCTTGCTGAGAAACCATCAGGCCCTGGTGCCTTATCAGGATGAATAGAGAACATAGCAGTTTTGATTTCTTCAGTAGAAGGTGGTCGAGTCAGTTCCTGATTCATCGCATCAGAGATCATGGGGTTGATTGCAGCCTCCACGGTTTCCTTAAGGGTTGAAGCATTAAGCTCTAAGGCTGAGAAAAGCCTTTGATAATGGTCAGAAATTACTTTCAGGATCTGATCTTCTTCAAAGACAGCCATCCCAGCCTCATCTTCTAATACTGAGAAGTTGTTTGCCGCCTTTCTTCTTCTAGTTACAGCATGGAAGTAGCCTGTGTTTCTGTCTCCAAGTGCCAACCACAATTGACGGCTTCTTTGCTTCCAGAAGTCCTCCTCAGCTGTGTAAGCCTCTTTTAAATCCTCCTTTATCTTTTGGATTAGCTGCTCCTGAGGTATTAATCTAACCATTTCTTTCTCCAGCTCTTGTTTTAGACGCTCAATGAGAACTTTGCTGTTTATTTGTTTTTGACGATTCCAGAGTATTAAAGCATGTCTGCACTTATCAATTTTCTGCTTCGTCTTCAACTGTCGTTCCTCAGCCCAAGTCTTTTGAATTAGCAGCTTAACTTCTTCGTTATCTCTCAGTCTTCTGTCATATCTAAAGGTTCCTCTTCTTTTCTTTTTTGTAGGGTCAAAAAAGTGAGAATAGGTCTATGATCCGAACCCTCAAACCTGAGATATTCACACCTGCCCGAGGGAAATTCCTCCACCCACTTGCTGTTAGCCATTGCTCTGTCAAGACGGCATTTGACATTGTGCTCCTGTCTGATACCTCTCCAAGACAGGGCCTCTCCTGAGTGTTTAAGATCATAGAGATCACATTCAGACAGGAAACTGCGGAAAATACCAAAGGACCCCTCCGATCTCTCTGGTCCTCCTTCTTTTTCTGTGTTATCAATAATGTCATTGAAGTCTCCTGAGATATACCAAGCAGCATCCCTCACCAAAGCCAGATTGCTTAACTCATCCCACACTTCTTTTCGCTTGGTTGTATCAGGATGCCCGTAGACAAACGTAGCAAAGAATTCTTTGTTTTCAACTTTCATTTTTGTATCAATAAAGTTGTTACAAGAAGATAAAATTTCCAGATTAATTTCATCTTTCCAAAAGAGAGCAAGTCCTCCACCGCTATGACCATGTGGAGACACTAGGGAACTATACGCAAAGCCCAAATTTTCAAACTTACTTAGGACAAATTCATCGGAATTTTTTGTTTCCGAGAGGAAGAAGATGTCCGGGAGCACTCTTTTTTGAATCTCCCTTAGTCGATGAATTGTCTCGGGACTCCCCAACCCTTGACAATTCCAACAAGCAATTTTTAAGGAAGAGGAGAAGATGGATTTTGAAAATCCACCGTCTTCGTCTTCACCAAATCTGGATGTGCCTTAGATGAACTAGGGACCCCAATTCCACGAATTCTCTCAGCTCTTCCACTAGCATTAGAGCTTGATGATCTGAATGAAGCAGGATTACTTCAATCAGAGAGGGCTGCTCCTTGATTTGCTTTCTTCCTGGGGGATGAAGCAGTCTTCACTTTCCTTTTCCTGGGCGCCGATACCAGAGCTCCCTTTATTCCTGCCTGAACCATTTTTTTCCCGGGTGGGCGACCTGGTTTTCTCTTTACCAAGGATTTATGAGCAGAGGGTCCAGGAGAATGAAAATTTGTTGGACCTAACCTCAGAGCCAGGGGGATCCTGTCAGCAGAACTACTCTGCTCATGAACTTCAGGAACAACACTAGCCTTTCCTTTTGCTGTCAAGGAAGCTCTCACCATTTTCTCAGCGGTTCTCTCTAATTGTCCTTGTTCCTCTGCCTGCCTGAATCTTTCTTTTCTTGCAGCACTTTCGGACGGATCAGCACAGCTAGAGTATTGTATCATAACATCTCTAAGTTCTCCCATAGCTTCATCCAGAGCAGCTTGGGGAAGTTCTCTGATTTGGGGCTCAGGACTAGGATCTTTATCCAGAAGAGGCCTTCGTGATCTGGAAGATACAGACCCATCCAATCTATCATGTACCGGACCTAGACTCTCCACTCGCCTATCAGGTAAAGCCCTCTCCACCCATCTCTCCCTTGGTGAAGATCTTCTAGATTCATGAGTCGCATGACCACGATTCTGGTTAAAAGAGTGGCTTCTACTGGAGTTCTCCCTGTCATATCTGCTATGCTGATTATCTCTGAGAGAAGACTCCCGGCTTCTTCTATCCTGTTGATCTCTCATTCTCTCATGAGGAGAGAAATGGTAATTTTCTCTGGATCGAGACAGGTGAGTCTGATGCGATAGAGCTGCACTTCGATCTTCCCCTCTAGCTGGATGCAAGGATCTAAGGCCACTCTCTTCCACACGTGTGGGAAGAAGATTTGTACGAGGTAGCGTCCGTGGAGGGGAGATAGCTTTAATCTCTTTCGGGTCCTTTCTGAACGTGCAGGTCTTTTCTTCATGGTCTAACCGGAAACATTTTTTGCAATGTTTTTCTAATTTTTCGTACACAAGCTGAGCTAAAACTTCATCTCCATTTGCGAATTCCACCGGGGTTGATTTAACGAGAAGTAAGAGCCCATTAACGAAGACCTTTATCTTAGCTGAAGTGGCTGTGATTTCCAAAGAGTCATATTGTCCCAAGCTTCTTGCTATACAAAGCAGAGTAGTATCCGACCACAAGTGAACTGGGACCCCTTGGATATTAATCCAAAAGGGGATTTGGGATGGGAAGTCTCTCGAGACTGTTGGTTCCCAACGTTGGAGAATAATCATCCAGTGGGCGAAGTGGTATGGCCGGTTAGCGAGGACTTTGAGAAGATCTTCCTCTGTGGCAAACTGGAATTGGAAAAGTCCTTGACCTAGATCTGCTCCGACAGGTCGCGAAGAGACCTTCCAGTGGTCCGACAAGAATGGAATGAGCGACCAGATTCTCTGGGCACTTGGGTTTGTCAACCTTCCTATGAGTGTCAGAGAGTGTTTACGAATGAGTTCCGAGTTGTCAAAAGGGGGAACTACCACCTTCTTTGGGCAGGCTGGTTCAGCCTGAGAAGAGGAAATGGCCTTGCCCTTCTCTGCATACGAAAATCTTCTACTCATTTTCTATTACGTCCGTACAAAGGTACCAATCCTAGGGTTAGGGTTTTACGGACAGAACAAAACGGAGGGAAATTTTAAAGAGCTTCCGACTAGCTAGTTTCCTTGAGCAAAGAGAGACCCCACAGGGTGGAAACCAGCGGGTTCAAGGAAACAGAGGAGACGTTCTTTCCTGAAGAAGAGCTTGAAAAACTTGAGAAAGGTTCTTCGGGTTTCCGCCTGAAACCCGAGATAGTTCTAGGAATTTCTTGCCACCTGGTTACTGATTAGCAGACAAATCGAAGCAAGCCAAATCTCCTTCAAAATCCTCGGGGAGCAGCGAAGACACGTCGGAGAAACATCCAGGATAGGGTTCTCTACCTTTCGACATAATGCCGGTGGTAGGAATTGAGGAGAAGAGGCCTTTGTGCCAAACTTTGAGCAGCAGGGACCTCAAATTTGCGCCGGAGAAGAGAGGATAAAGTTTCAAAATTTGAAAATTTTCACCGGAAAGCAGATCGGGAAGTAGGTGAAGGGTTGTTGGGAGTCGTGCCTGAGAGCGAAGTAAGAGAGAGATACACGATGGTCTTAAACTCAGTTTAAAAACTATTTTTATTGTATAAAGCTCGATATCTCAAACTTAATCATTAATATGATTGCAATACGTGTCCGTAATCGATAAGATTTCGTCATGTATAAATTTTTGTTTTTAGTTAGAGAAAAGAAAAATCAAACATGATAAAAGATAAACTATAATTCAAATAAAAATAGGATAATCAATTAGTAAAACTATAAGGATAATAGATATATATATAAGTAACTAAATAATGAAAAGTAAACCTAATTTTCTTTCATGGATAAACTAAATTTGTTTTTGATTTAAAAATAATTTTTTTTTAAAATTTTTTTTTTTATGATTTATAAAATATTAAATTATAAATCTGCATAAAAGCAGATCTTAATTTAGTAATAATATAATAACTTATTTTCTTTGTTGTGTGTAAAAGTTGTTATCAGTTAATACGAAAAAAAATTTGATTTAAAAAAATCTATGAACAAGCGTTTTCATCTATGATTGATAAAAAAAAAACAAAAAAAGGACATCGATTATCATATAGGTTACTATTGTACTCGAGCAAGAGAGCTCACATTCATCTTTGAGTTTGAGAAACCAAAATTCTTTTAATTATTCATTTCATAGCATACAACAAAAACCAAAAAATAAGGACAATACATTTTCTATCATGTATAGAAGAGTCATCATCTATATTCTGTTACACACTCTGTTCCTCGCAAGCATCATCACAACTCATCCTTGGCACCATCACCCTCAATCCTCTCATCAGCTTTCTTAGTCGAGATAATCGGTTCATGTTTCGCAAGTTTAAATGGGATTGATGCGTGCGTCTTTAGGAATTTGTACACTTCCACTACTGTACGGTCAACATCCACAGTGATCTGGGGATTTTTTTTCATACGAGCGGCAATTATAACAAATTTAGTACTCACTTGCAAGTTTAAGAAACACTGTTTGACACAGAGTGAGTAATCTTTGCTTACCGGATCGAAGCTCTTGTTTCCACCAGGGAAGAACAGGATTGTTGGGAACCCATCAGCCTGAACATAAAGAGATTTAGACAATCCAAAATAATAATAAAAAAATCAGTTCTCTTTAGTCTTGAATCACCAAAAGCTTTTTCAAAATTTGGCTGTTCATTACCTTTGCTCTAGGATGCTCATTGGTGGTACCATCCATCTTGGCTACAACTAGCGAGTCGATGCCCTTCAGATACTTTCCAAGCTTGTTGTAAATCGGCTCAAACGATTGGCAGTAGCCACACCAAGGAGCATATATCTGTGACAAAACTCACGCTTTAGGTACATACCACTAAGATGAATAAACAAGACTAACGTTTCAATGTGATAATTACCTCGAGTAGAACATCCTTTGACTCGTCAAGAACAATCTCATCAAAATTGTTTCCCACAATGATTTTAACATCACCATCATTCTGCGTTTGATTTAGAAGCTAGTAAATCAGAATCATGTGGCATGTCAGATGTGTGTGTTGAAATATGGGAAGGCTTACGTTTTCAGGTACTGGATCTGACTTGTAGAAAGGCTTCAGTTTGTCTGCTAAGAAATCTTCCGCAAGTGTCTGTTAAAAGATTAAATTAAAAAAGTCATTGTACTAAGATAATGAACAACAACACGTCGTGAAATCATTAAAATTTCACAGAAAATAGAAGTTGAGCCAACCTTAATGTTCTTTACGGTCAATTCACCGTCCAGAATAAACTTCCTCATATCTTCATTTCCAGTGTATACAAGAACCTGCATACGCAAATGCAAAATTTGGTTTGTTAACAAAAACAGAACCGATACACAGACATTTCACATCAACTACTTTACCTTGGGGGCAGTGCCGGTAACACCAAAGAATCCAGAAACTGCTTCTCCATAATCCTCATTGTCCATTTGCACATAAACAAATACAAACTGCAGACAAATAGAGAGGTTTTCCCTTCCAACTCAATAATTAAAGTTATCATCCACCTCTAGTTCAGGTATATAATAATTTCACGAGGTGGTTCTTCTCTAAAATAGTTCCAGAAAGCGAGCAAGATGACCATAGAAAAATAAAAGATAAAAAGTTACCTTTCCCTTGAAGGACTTTGCCACCTCCCTCAGAGTGGGAAGGTGCTTCTCTGATTCATTTGCCTTAGCGAAAAGAATGAGCTGACAAGGTTTAAGAAATAAAAGTCAATCTCCTTACTTGGTTGCAATGAACATGGGAAAATTTTCAAAAGACAGAATGGTCTTTACTTGGTTTTTCACCGAGTTCTCAAAAATCAGTGATGCGCCTTCCCTAGTGAAGTTGATGACCAACGGAACTTTGTTGGCTGACACAAACTCTGCTATAGCCGCCTTAGTGAAATTGCCATCTGTCAAAAAGGAGCACAAAGAGTGAGACAGCGGGAAAACAAAAAAAAGGTAATATGTTTGAGGGGCTTTTACCGAAACGGGCGAGTTTCTCTTCCTCCTTTTTGAGCAAAACTAAGGCAGGACGCTTGACTTGGGTTTCTATTTCAAATAGCTTTGCAATATCAGGGCTTGCAGTTTGGTAAAAACTGAAATCATCTTCCAATCTGGATGCAGCCGCAAGTTCCTCACTCTCCGACCCCTGAACAAGAGAAAATGGTGAAAAAGATGGCAGAGTAGGATAATAAAAGCAAAAGCTTCACACTTTTCAATCCTGCATCTTAATGCACTAGACCAAAAGGATCTGAATAACTTTCACCAACATACATTGCAGGGTAAACCACTTATATAGGCAATTTTCTTAGCAATAACATCACCGTTTGGATTTCTCATATGTTTTATAACTCTGAGAAGGCGAGATAAATCCAAGAAGGAGAGCACAAAACACCTTTGGATTTGAAGGTTACATACCACTAAGGAGCTGAGAAAACCAAGAACAACTTTAGGTTCAGCAGATAAAACACGCTCAGCCTCCTCTTTCGTAGTGATGTTGTGGATGCTCGGACTGGCCTTCTTCTTCAGCCAAGTCACAATCCCATCCCTGTAAAATAAAGTTCAATAATTTCTATCGAAAACGAACAGATGAGAAACCAAATCAGATGTATTGCCCAGATTCATCAACATCAATAATAATTCACAAAATTTCTTCAATAATCATATCTCGTGTCAAATCAAAGAATCTCTCAAGACATTTACTTGGTCCTTTCTCCTTCGTAGGTCTTGCGCATTTCTCCGTCGACAAACAAGAAAACGGTGGGGAATCCCTGAATCTCGTACTTGTGAGCCAAATCCCCTTCCTCCGTCGCGTCGATCTTCGCGAGAGCCGCAACGCCCTTTAACTCGGTCGCCGCCGCGGCGTACTCCGGCGCCAGAGCCTGGCAAGCGCCGCACCACGGAGCGTAGAACTCCACCATCGCGAAGCTACTGTTCCGTACGAACTCAGTGAAATTGTCCTTGGTCAGGACCGCCACGTCTTTCTCGTCGACGGTTGGTAACGGGTCCTCCTCGTACCCGCCGCCGCCTTCGTGATGGAAATCTCCTCCGCCTCCTCCCTGCTCGAGATCCTCGTAGTTCTCGAAGTCCCGGAACTGATCGTGGCTTCGTTCCTTGGACTCCTCCGCGGCGAGGAAAGCCAGTTCGTCGTCGAGATCTGAGCCACTTGCCGCATTCTCAGCGCGCGAGCTAACGAGGAGAAGGAAAGAGACGAAGAGAAGGAGGGAGATGCTTGTGGACAAAGCCATTGATGATTGATTGATGTACAAAGAATTTTCTTAGACCCGAGCCGAGTGAGTGAGTGAGTGAGAGAGAGAGAGCTGAAACAAAACTCTATTTGATGGTGAGAAACAAAAACACACAGCGAATGAGTGAGCGACACGTGGCGACTGTGAGTCACCGTTGACTTGAGATCTAAACAGGGCGTGGAAGGGTCATGCAGAGGCGAGACCGAGACGTGCGTAACGAAATAATGTTTTATTTTCTTGGGATGTTTGCATTTTTGTTAACACATGGATTTGACTTTGATATAAGATGGGTCTAATCTGATTTATCCAGACTGGAATAATTTGAAGAGACTGTATGTCGAATAAACCCAATTGGTTTCCCCACAAGAAGGAATACCAACATCAAAGCCTTTCCTCAAAGCGTTAGATCATTCACAATCGGTTATAGGTGCACTCTGCACTTCAAACTCCCACCGTAGAGATTTGTCATTTAAGATCATAAGTCAAATCATAAATAATTTATGTCGTAGCAAAGTATAAGCGCCGGTTTAAGAGTGTTCTTTTAAGTTAGCTCCGAGAAAGACTCTTTCATCACTTTCTTTAGCTTCACTGTCTCCCGACCATGTTTTTTTGGTGCTGGGCCCGAAATAACCAATGAACGGGCCCCATTAGCAAGAGAAATTGTATAACCTTAATGAGTCAGTTTGAATTCAGTCAAAACCAGAGATCGCAACGGAAATGAAACCGACAAATCAAGAGAGTTTAAATGACAAGTACACAATTAATAACATGGTTCAAAAATTCGGTCTAGGCGTCTGTTCGGATGTAACCGAAATAATTTTTTAGTAAAATTGTTGAGAAAAATCAGATTTTCGGTTTAAGCGGTTCTAATCGGATCAAATCGATACAAAGCAGACAAATTGATCAAGTCAGTCAATTGGCGATTTAGTATATGGGTTAGCTATTTTTAATTATTTTTTTGGATTTTCAAAACGATGTGGTTTAAAATTTTTTTTTTAAAAAAGGTGAAACGTCAAAGACTCAAAATGGGTTTAGGGTTAGTTATCATGACCACGACACCACAGTTTCTAACTTCTTCTTTCGTGAAGGCCGATCATTGTTCTCACTTCTCCCTAGTTTTGTTTCACAAGTTTGTGTCATGATCACTTCTCGCTTGATCATTCTCACTTCTCACAAGTTTTTATAATATATTTCTCTTAGTTTGTCTTTATTTATGCGCTGTTTCCATTTTCAAGTTTCAAGTTTCAAATGTCAATTATGTTTTTATATATGTTTGCCTTGTTAATTTTATTCACTATTTTGATCATGTTAATTGATTTTATTTTTGTACTCGCAATTTTCCATCGTTCTTCTATATCTAACTTAAAAAATATAAATTATATAAATATAAAATATATAATAAATTAATAAAAAAATCGTTAACGTTTAGAACCCGTCTAGACCCCGATTAATTTGTTTAGGCGCTAATTATTATCAAACGCCTAGCTACCGCTTATCAATTTTTTAAGCATTGATTAATAACGAATCAAACCGAAGATAGAGAAAAGCTCATAGTATAAAAGAGGGAAGAAAGGGCCCGTTTGTTTGCTCATCTAGCATTTGCATCCAGATGATCCATTTAAATGATTCATCTGGATGATGCATCTGAATGATGTTTGTTTCTATTTTTGGTTATTCATTTGGATGATTCATCTGCATGGATATGGATGAACTTTTGTTTGTTTGATCATTTTACATCTTCATCCATATGCTTTTAATATAAAAATGACTAAAATACCCATGCTTTAATCTTATTATATTTGTAGTTAAATCTTAATCATATTAATTTTAATTCATGATCTAAACAATATTTATAAAAAAATAATTTTCAAATTATTAATTTTGACATTTAAAATTTTTCATTTTCATTTAAAATATTTTTTATAAGAAATTTCATCATATAAATTTATAATTTATATATTTGTATTTTCATTAAATATTTAAATTTAATAATTTTTTATATAAAACAAAATTTCATGTTTTTGGCGGGAAAATATAATTTTACGTTTTTAGAAGGAAAATAGAAAATATGTTTTGGCAAAAAATGAGATTTTACGTTTTCGCGGAAAAACGAGATTTTACGTTTTTGGCGAAAAACATAATTTTACGTTTTTGGCGGGAAGACGGGATTTTACGTTTTTGGCGGGGAAGTCGGAAAATTTCGTTTTTGGCGGGAAAACGGGAAAACGAAAAAACAAGATTTACGTTTTTGGCGGGAAAACGAGATTTTACGGTTTGGCGGGAAAACAAGATTTTACGTTTTTGGCAGAAAAACAAGATTTTACGTTTTTGACGGGAAAACAAGATTTTATGTTTTTGGCAGAAAAACGGGATTTTACGTTTTTACCAGAAAATGGGATGTTACGTTTTTGGCGGAAAAACCAGATTTTACTTTTTTTACAGGAAAACGGAATTTTATGATTTTGATGGAAAAACGGGATTTTACGTTTTTGGCAGGAAAATGAAATTTTATGTTTTTGACTTGAAAACGAGATTTTACGTTTTTAGTGGGAAAACGAGATTTTACGTTTTTGGCGGAAAAACGAGATTTTATGTTTTTGAGGGGAAAATGGGATTTTTGCTTTTGGCGAGAAAACATGATTTTACGTTTTTGGCGGGAAAACAAAATTTTATTTTTTTGGCGGAAAAACGAGTTTTTATGTTTTGGCGGAAAAACGAGATTTTATGTTATGGCAGAAAATGAGATTTTACGTTTTTTTGCGGGAAAACGTAATTATGTTTTTGGCGGGAAAACGAGATTTTATTTATTGTCATTTCAAAAAATTGGATGAAATTCTTCTGGATGAGTCATCCAGATGGTTATCTCAAACTCATCCAGATGAATTCGGAAATTTGTTCATAATTTTTAAAACTCATTAAGATTGTCCATCCAGATGATTCATCTGAATGAATGTAAAAAACTTTTAAACAAATATCAATTCTCATCTCCATCCAGATGGACCATCTGAATAATTAAACAAACAAAGCCAAAGTGTACGGGAAAAGGGATTTCAACACACGAAAAATATTTGCTTGAACACTCACTATGAACTTATACTTGAATTTCTTCTCTTATTTCTTCACAATTGTTGGGTAAACCAAAAAAACTAAAATTATCATCCAACTAGAATTATTATTAAATGGCTGTCCCATGAATGGGTCATTTAGCGTATCCCATTACTGTTAACCATAACCATCCATCAGATTAGTAAAAGTTGGCAAGGTTTTCGGTATTATGGTTTCCTTTTTATCAGCCACACATTAATTAAAATGAAACTCTTTTATTAGGTGCACGATTCCGAGGAAAAGAGTGCAATGATTGATTGGGCAACCAAGCAAAAAGTCCGATCAACTAATTTTTTTTTTCTATTTTTAGAATGGAAAACTGTATATATACAATAATTTGACAAAAATAAATCATTAAAAAAATAAAAAACATGTCTAATAGCGAAATTGTAGTTCGCTTCATTATTTTCTCAATGATATTCTTGTGGATTTCTACAGGTAATTTATAACATAATTTATAAGTCTCTCTCAGAAGCTTTGATTGTTTGTGTTTGTATTTGATTTTTACGCATGATGTGTATTTTTCTAAATGACAATTACAAATTAAGCATCTAAAAGTATATACACATATGCGTTTGGTTTTTGGTGTTTATAATTTACAAAAATTATATATTATACTGTATATCTCTACTCATATCTCTATTTGAACAGAGAAAACAACGGCTAATAGATGTCATAATAAACACGAATCTATATGTGCTTGTGAAGGCTAGGAGTGCCACTTCCGAAAGCACCGAAAGGGATCTGCATCAAACAAAACCACACTGAGTGTGCAGAAGATTGCACGAAATCAGAACTTCATTTTCTTAGAGGTCAATGTATGGTTAAGGCGAATGTAAATTTTTGCAACTGCTATTTTTTGAAGAACCGTCGTTGTTCCCCCTAGACGGCGTTAATCGGATTCCACACGAGAAAAACAAATCATTTGTTAATATTTTTTTCCGGCAACTTTCATCTTTATTTATTTACCATTTGTTTTTTTTTATATAGTTCTATAATATTATTTAAGAAAATAGTTTTAAAAATGAATTTTGTTTTGTAAGTTATTACATGAAATGACATTACAATTAACAAAAAATAATTGAAATAGGAAATGATATAATAGTTTTTTAAAATTATTGATTAGAATATAGAAAGTATATATTTTGTATTAAAAAAGCTATTTATTATTTAATTTCTTAATTATTTTTAATACTATATATTTTAAAATAATAATCAATTCATATATATTCAAAGAAACAAAATTTTGAATAAATTTTGCTATATTTTCTCTAAAATTTATTATATTTTATTTTAATATATATCAAAACAAAAGTTGAAAAATATTTTACTAATTTTATAAAACACAAGAAAACTATTTTCTTAAGAGTTCATAGACTAACCACAAAAAACTAGAGTCATTTTTATTTTGGTCGAACTAGAGTCATTTAACGATGCATATTAGAGTTATGTTTTCAAGATTATAAGTTTTTGCGGGTTATCCCGAATAATATTTTAGTTCACTGCAAAACAGGTTAAATAGATAAATTATTACAAATTACAGCTTTATCTATAATCATTAGTTAGTTATGTTGTAAAATTCAGATACAATTAATTTTCTGTTATGAAGTAAATATATGGATGCCCATTATAAGGTCCATATTCTAGAAGGTTTAGAATATTCTATGTTTCCTTATTTCTCCTTATTCAGCTTGCTCTCCAAGTCTATGTAAACCTATATATACCTCTTTTTATTCATGGAATAAGACAATAACAATTTCCTCTCTCTCTCTTCTCTCTCTTTTATTCACAACACGTTATCAGCACGATAGTCTCTCGATCTGTTCTTACACCAAAAAAATGTGAGATTTAATTTATGGTTATATTTATGTTTATGTATTATTCCGGGATGATAAGATATGCCTTCCTCGAACTGATCGTTATGGTAGGCTATGCCTCCTCAGATCATTATTATAGCGAGGATGATTATAAATCTAATCCTACTTCAAATCATGTTTATTATCGACTCATGATTTGTAATATGGATTCACGATACTTATCTAGAATAATTATCAATGTGATATTTAATTTCTGTCTATGTTTATATTATTCCGGGATGATAAGCAATACTTTTTTCTAAAACAATCGTTATGGTAGGCTATGCCTCCACGATCATATGGTTATATGGTAGACTCTGTCTCCTCATATCATATTTATAAAATGGATGGTAATCGATACTTATCTAGAATAATCGATTTTGATATTGACTCAAATATTTTGTTAAAATTTATTAGACACCGAATCTTGATTTTTAAATCAAACGTGTTTTTAAATCAATTAGAGTTTTGATTTGGCATGATTGGTTTGACTTAACTTGTGATTTCTCAATTAATATAATATAGCACATAAATATGCCATAGGGTTTATAATAGAATCATTGGTTTCGTCATCATATAACATGTTTATATTAAAATAATTAGATAATCCACAGTTTGTCTAAATATGTAAACAATACTAAAGGTCAGATTAATTTCTTATAAATATTAATTTGACTTTTTAATTAAATCATACTAAGTTAAAGTCATATGTTTTGTGTTTCATAGATGGTGCATGTTTTAAAGATATCACATTAAATGTTTTTCAATCTGAACTTTGAACATAATAGTTGAATCTTAGTTGATTATCATACTTCTATGAAATTTGATCAATTTTCTTAATATTTTAGTAAACCATGTCGTATTTTACAATCCTTGAATTTGGGGCTCTTGATATCACTGGAGACAACTATTTGGCATGGATATTAGATGCTGAGTTTCATCTAAATGCAAAGGGGCTTGGTGATACAATCACCGAAGGAAATAAAGCCGAAAATCAGAATAAAGCTAAGGCTATGATATTTCTTCGTCGTCACCCCAACGAGGGCCTTAAAAACGAGTACCTGACCGTGAAAGATCCAGAAGTTCTTTGGAACAATCTGAAGGAAAGGTATGATCACCAGAAAATTGTGATCTTACCTAAAGCTCGTTACGAGTGGTTCATCTGATACTCCAAGACTTTAAGTTTGTGAGTGAATACAACTCAGCTATGTTCCGGATTACATCCAAATTGATACTATGTGGGGAGAAAGTCACGGATGCTGAAATGCTAGAGAAGACATTCTCTACTTTTCACGCAAACAATGTTGTCTTGCAGACACAATACTGTGAAAAGGGATTCCAGAAGTATTCCCAGCTTATATATTGTCTCCTCGTGGCTGAGCAAAATAAAGAGCTCTTGATAAAAAATCATGGTCTACGTCCAACTGGCTCAGCTCCATTCCCTGAAGCGAATGTGACATCCTATGATAGGAAAGGATAAAACAACGCCAATAATAATGGCCGAGGAAGTGGCTATAAACGTGGTCGTGGTCGTGGGCGTGGTCGTGGACACGAATTTGGTCGAGGTCGAGGCCGAGTTTCTTTCAAGAAATCATATTCTCACCAGAAGTGGGAAAAGAAAGATGGTAACAAGCAAGAGAAAAAAACATATGAGAATACATGTCACCGATGTGGAGCAAAAGACCATTGGGCTCGTATGTGTCGTACACCAAAGCATTTTGTTGATCTCTATCAACAATCATTGAAACAAAATGGAAAGAAGGTGGAAACAAATTTGGTGTACGAAGATGGCGAAGATGATTTTAATTATGGTGATACGACCCACCTGGAAGTTACTGATTTCCTTGCCCATGATGAGAAAAAATGATTTATAGGGTCATTATTGTTTTAGTTATGGTTTTTATTTTCATTCAAAACTTTTTTGTTTGGTTTTTGATTTTATTCTATGAATTTGTTGCATGGTTGAATTTGATTTATTTATTTTATTATGATTATGATTCATATTATTTTATTTATTTGAAGAACAATGAATGGCGAAGATTTATGCTTGGCGGACAGTGCAACTAGCCACACCATTCTGAAAGATAAAAGATATTTTTCTCATTTGATAATGAAAGAGGCTAGTGTGAGCACTGTATCGGGTAGTGCAAAAATAATTGAAGGCTCCGGAAGAGCATATATGTTATTGCCTATGGGAACGCAATTTGAAATCAATGATGCGTTATACTCTCCCAAGTCTAAGAGAAATCTTTTGAGTTTTAAAGATATCCGCAGAAATGGATATCATATTGAGAGTATGAGCGAGGGAAGTGATGAATATCTTCATATCACTAGTATTTCCCAAGGCTCTAAAAATATTATGGAAAGATTACCCGCACTCTCCACAGGAATTTACTATACTAAGATTAGTACAATTGAGGCAAATGCCACAGTAAACCAAAAATTTAATGAAAACTTAAGCGTTTGGCACGACCGGTTAGGCCATCCCGGTTCGATAATGATGCGAAAGATAATAATGAATTCTTGTGGACATTCATTAAAGAACCATGAGATTCGTCCTAACGACTTCTCATGTGCTGCATGTTCTTTAGGAAAGCTTATCATACGGCCTTCATCAGCAAAGATAAATTTTGAATCGATTAGTTTTCTGGAAAGGATACAAGGAGATATTTGTGGGCCGATTCACCCACCGTGTGGAACTTTTAGATATTTTATGGTTCTAATTGACGCATCGACTAAATGGTCACATGTATCCTTGTTATCGACCCGCAACTTGGCTTTTGCGAGGCTACTTGCTCAATTGATTAGATTACGAGCACATTTTCTAGATTTTCCCCTAAAGGCAATTCGCCTTGATAATGCTGGTGAATTCACGTCTCAGGCTTTTAATGATTATTGCATGTCCGTTGGGATAAGTGTTGAACATCCGGTAGCACATGTTCATACACAAAATGGTTTAGCTGAATCGCTAATTAAGCGTTTGCAGTTGATTGCTAGACCATTACTTATGAAATCAAAACTCCCAATCTCTGTTTGGGGACATGCTATATTACATGCGGCAGAATTAATTCGCATCAGGCCAACGAGTAATCATAAGTTCTCCTCATCACAATTAATTTTGGGTCATGAACCAAATATTTCCCATTTGGAAGTGCTGTGTATGTTCCAATTGCTCCACCACATCGATCTAAGATGGGACCTCAAAGGAGGTTGGGAATATATGTTGGATTCGATTTTCCATCGATAATTAAGTTTCTAGAGCCATCCACGTGGGACTTATTTAAGGCTCGATTTGCAGACTGTCATTTTAATGAATAAGTCTTTCCAACATTAGGGGGAGAAAATAATAAGCTGGAAAAGGAAATTCGCTGAAATGAATTATCATTGTCTTATCATGATCCTCGGACTAGAGAATGTGATTTAGAAGTCCAAAAGATAATTCATTTACAGAGCTTAGCAAATGAGTTGCCAGACTCATTCTCTGACCCAAATAAGGTGACAAAGTCACACATACCAGCTGAAAATGCTCCGATTAGAATTGATGTCCAAGAAGGACAAAATCAAGCTGCTAGAGAGTCTAAGGCACGCTTAAAGCGTGGTAGACCTATTGGTTCCAAAGAAAAGAATCCTCGGAAAAGAAAATGAGCAGAAATTGGCAATGGTGAAACCGAGGATGCTAATAATATTGATGGATCTCTGGAAGAGACCATAGACATGAAAAACAAAGAAAGTCAGGTACCTGAGAATGAAGAGATCTTAATTAGTTATATCATGTCTGGAATGAAATGGAACCGAAAGCAAATCGACGTCGATGAAAATTTTGCATGCAATGTAGCGCTTGATGTTATAAATGAAAATGAGGATCATGAACCAACGTCTATTACAGAGTGTACACAAAGAAATGATTGGCCAAAATGGAATGAGGCAATAGACGCAGAATTAAAGTCTCTTTCAAAGAGAGAAGTTTTTGGACTAGTAGTCCGTACACCTAAAGTTGTTAAACCAGTGGGACATAAATGGGTCTTTGTGCGAAAGAAGAATGAAAATGGTGATATCGTGAGATACAAGGCACGATTAGTTGCACAAGGGTTCTCACAAAGACCTGGAATTGATTATGAAGAGATATACTCTCCTGTGGTGGATGCAACAACGTTCAGGTTCCTTATCAGTTTGGCAATAAAAGAAGGACTTGATTTACGTTTGATGGATGTAGTCACAACCTACTTATATGGGCCTCTGGATAATGATATTTATATGAAAGTTCCAGAAGGATTTAAACTGCCAGAAGCAGCAAATCCTAGTTCTCGAAAACAATACATCATAAAGTTAAATCGATCTCTTTATGGATTGAAACAATCAGGGCGTATGTGGTATAACCGCCTCAGTGAATATTTGTTAAAAGAAGGGTACAAGAATGACCCTATCAGTCCATGCATCTTTATAAAGAGATTTGAGCAAGGATTTGTTATAATTACAGTGTATGTTGATGATTTAAATATCATTGGAACTCATGCAGAGATTTCCCATACAGTAGAGTATTTGAAGAAAGAATTCGAGATGAAAGATCTCGGTAAAACAAAATTTTGCTTGGGATTGCAAATTGAGCATCTAAGGATGGAATCCTAGTGCATCAAACGACATACACAGAAAAGTTGCTTAAAAAGTTTTATATGGATCATGCACATCCCTTGAGTAACCCTATGATTGTAAGATCACTTGATGTGTTAAAGGATCCCTTTCGTCCTCGAGAAGCCGATGAAGAAGTATTTGGTCCTGAAGTACCATACTTAAGTGCAATAGGGGCATTGATGTACCTTGCTAGTCATACAAGACCTGACATATCATTTGCAGTAAATTTATTGGCAAGGTTTAGCTCATGTCCAACTCGAAGGCATTGGAATGAGATTAAACATATATTTCGTTACCTCAAAGAACGAAAGACATGGGTTTATTCTTTTCTAACCTATCCAAAGAAGACTTGATTGGTTTTGCAGATGCTGGATATTTATCTGATCCACATAGTGCTCGATCTCAGACAGTATATGTATTCACATGTGGTGGTACCGCTATTTCCTGGCGTTCTGTGAAGCAAACCCTCACAGCTACTTCTTCTAACCATGCTGAGATTTTAGCTATTCACAAAGCTAGTCGAGAGTGTGTATGGTTAAGATCTGTCCTTCAACATATACGAGAAGATTGTGGTATATCTGAAGGGAAAGAAGCCCCAACAATTATGTATGAAGACAATGCTGCTTGCATCGCTCAACTTAAGGAAGGATACATCAAAGGTGATAGAACAAAGCACATTCTACCAAAATTCTTCTTCACACATGACTTGCAGAAGAATGGCGATGTTCGTGTCCTACAGATTCGTTCAAGCGATAATTTGGCGGACTTATTTATCAAGGCGCTTCCAACTGCTACTTTCAGGAAGTTGGCTCATCTTATTGGATTACGCCGTCTCAAAGATCTAAACGGATGTACACATGAGGGGGAGTAAATGCGCGCTGCACTCTTTTTCCCTTAACTATGGTTTTTCCCATTGGGTTTTCCTAGTAAGGTTTTTAATGAGGCAGCATCTTACGCGCTTTACTACTATTATATTATAATAGACATCCAAGGGGGAGTGTTATAAATTAAATATATGGATGCCCATTATAAGGCCCATATTCTACGAGGTTTAGAATATTCTCTGTTTCCTTATTTCTCCTTTTTCAGCTTGCTCTCCAAGTCTATGTAAACCTATATATACCTCTTTTTATTCATGGAATAAGACAATAACAATTTCCTTTCTCTCTTCTCTCTCTTTTATTCACAACATTTTCTTTTAAAAAAAAATACTCCGCGCTTAAATCCTAGTACTTATTACAAATCAAAAGCAAAAAGACGATATTTCTCTTCTCCTTCTCGTATAGTTATCATGGCTTTGTCTTGCCATATAGTGTGAAATAATCGATATTTTTTACTTTAATTTCATTAGACAATATAACCTTATCTACCTTCTAGGATTGACTCATATTCGTCGTCGGCTGGCGGTCCGGTCGACGTAGAACCAGTCTCGAAAAGACTGGTATAAGCATAAGGATCACAATGACCAGGCGGTTTATGGGGAGGAAGCGCGGTTGCACTCTCTAACATAACAACAACCGAGGACATCTTCGGCCTGTCTTCTGCGCGTTCTTGAACACACAGAAGACCGATCTGAAAAACAATCTCCACAAAGCTTCCTTCTTCCCAGTTCCTCCACACCTGTTGTTTTGATTCTGTTTAATTAGCTAACCAAGAAAACAAAAAATTAAGGGATTAATTTAAACCAAAGAGGAGGAGGATTAGCTTACGCAGCTGAGGAGACTGGTGTCTCCTTCCGAGTTCATGAATCTGTAGTTCCTCTTTCCACTTAATAACTCCAAAACAAGGACCCCAAAGCTGAACACATCCGATTTGTCTGAGAATACCAAGTCCCTTATGTATTCCGGAGACATGTATCCGCTAAGTAAACCAAAAAAATTAGACTTATGATTTTTCTTCAAACTCTGAAACTTTCAGATGATATTCTTAATAGGGGGACTTACAAAGTCCCCGCTAGAGTCCCTGTGTTAGTTTGGGTCTCGTCTCTTCCAACGAGCCTGGCCATCCCAAAATCCGAGATCTTCGCGATCATATCTTTATCAAGCAAGATGTTGCTTGCTTTCAAGTCTCTATGGATGATCCTGAAATACGAATCTTGGTGAAGATACGTCAGCCCTCTTGCGATTCCATCAATGATTTAATATCTTGTTGGCCAAGTAAGCCTGGAACTTTCGGAATTTCCTACGAATCACGTACATATATATGTGACTCACTCTGTCAAAAAACACATTCCATTATTAAAAAAACAGTACATGTAAAATAAGTGATATACTCACCGAAGAGATAAAAATCCAAACTTAGACTTTCAAGGTATTCGTAGACCAATATATGCTCTTCCCCGTGTATAGAAAACCCAACGAGACGGACCAGGTTTATGTGCTGTAGCTTGGAAATCAAATTAACCTCGTTCAAGAATTGAGAGGTTCCCTCATTTGATACCTTCGACAGTCTCTTCACCGCAATTTCGCGTCCATCAGTTAAATGCCTCAACACAAAATTCCCGTTAGCTAGAAGCTCTGCCACCACCGGAGATCGAGGAGAAGGATGGACTAGCGCACTAGAATTTGAGGACCAGACTAGGTCTTCAGATTGATCGACGAGGACGAGACTGTAGTTGGAGATTTTAAGGGATCCGTTGGAACTGGACAAGGGATGGTCTCTGTTCGCAACCCAAACGTAGTATCTCGTCGACGCCGCTTTGTACCACATCCCGAGGTACCAACGATCGCCATCTTCAGCGTCTGGGCCGGCGAGTTTGAAGAAACCGAGCTCGAAGATATCACCGGGAGAGGTAATGGTGCGATTGCTTGAGATTGTCACCATGGTGTAAAAATGTCGGAACTTGACATGATTAGTTTTTGACCTTTTGAGACAAAAGACTATAGTCGAAAGCCTAATTAAGTGTTTTGTCTGTAATGTACTTAAAAATCTAAATTATAACTGAAAATTTTAATTTCCCAGTTAACAACGTTTACGATACTGTTAAATTTTTTGACAGTGTGTAGTTGGGATCCACTTTTTTGAGTTTTTTCTATCAAAAATTATAGGTCGAGGGTTTAAAAAACTTTAAAAAGCTAATAACATACTCTGAAGATTTAAAGTGTCAGTATTTACCACTTTAAAAGTTTTTTATGCAATTTTTTTCAATTAATAACAAATCAATCCGATTCAACTAGGATAGAGAAAGACTCATATTATAAAAGAGGGAAGAAGGAGTACGAGAAAAGTGATTCCAACACACGAAAAACACTTGCTTGAACACTAACTATGAACTTAAATACTTGTATTTCTTCACTCCGAGTCTGTTAGCCATAAACCATCCATCAAATTCAGTAAATGTTGGTAAGGTTTTCGGTAACATACTAAATATGGTTTCCTTTTTTATCAGCCACACATTAATTAAAATCAAACTCCTTTATTAGGTGCACAATATGGAGGAAAAGAGTACAATGATTTGGCAGCCAATCAAAGAGTTCGATCAACTAATTTGTTCAAATAATATATATATATATTTTTAAATGTGTCCATTAAATTTCTATTTTTCTCCTCCTTTAGCAATTTTATAGGCATTTTCTAAGAACTAAATTTTCTTTCTTTTTTAGAATTGAAAACTCTTTATATACAACAATTTGACGATGAGGTACATAAATATTGAATCAATTAAAAAACGTTGTGTCCAAAAGAAAATCAGTTAAAAAATAGACAAAAAAACATGTTTAATAGGGAAATTGTAGTTAGCTTCATTATTTGTTCGATTATTCTTGTGGATTTCGACAAGTAATTTATTGATTGTTTGTGTGTGTGTGTTATGTTTGATTTTTACCTATGATTTGTATTTTTCTAAACGACACTTACTACAAGTTCTAACATATATATATATGTGCGCGCGCGGACGCATTTGGTTTTAGGTGTTTACAATTTACAAAAATTATATATTATATATATACTAGATTAGGTTTCGCGTATACGCGGAGTTTATAATTTAAATTTTATAACTCGTGAAAAAAATTAAAAACGAAAAAGTAAAATCACCCGTGAAAGTAAATAAAATAAACATTGATACGAAATCATTCACCGACAGAAAATCTTAATAGAGTAACAATTATTTATTTATTTTAATTTTTTTCTGCTATATGGTTTCCAATTAAAATTTGTCACATGTTTCCAAATATTTAACTCTGTTTTTTATGATAAATTGAAATTTGCTATTTTCTATTTTGGTTTATGAACTTTACTTTTTAGGATTAAAAATCAATCATAAAATTTTCTATTTTTTATTATATGGTTTCCAATTAAATTTACCTTTTAGGATTAGAAATCAATAATAATTTTTTGTTTTTTATTATATGGTTTTCAATTAAATTTAGTCGCATGTTTTCAAATATTTAGTTTTCCTATTCATATTTGAATAATGCGTATTATTATTATTATTATTATTTTTTATTTTTTTTCGGCAAACAGATAATTTCATTAATATCAATATAGAGTTACAAATTCAATATAAAAATCTTCCGGAAAACAAATTATTACATATGCAGATATATGCGCCATATGGTAAGAATGACATAACATGAGAAGTGAATTTGACGATGCTTTCCGAAGTAAAGTCTTATTCGCTAACGGATGATTACATCCGTTATTTTCCTTCTCCGTATTCTTTCTTTTTTTTATGCGTATTGTGTGTTTGGCTAGCAACTTTTGGCTAAAACCTGTAATTACACACAACATGATAAAACTCAATGCTTCTGTTGTTTGAAGTTTTGTTTCTACAAATGGATATCAATGCTTCCGTATCCAAATCCTTCTATGAGGGTTTGGCTTTGAATTTATCCCCTCGTTATATGATATTTCTGATGTTTCCGTTTGAAATCATCCATGTTCCTTTTTTTCCTTATTCATGACGGGTAAACCGCCCCAAAAAATAACGTGCATTCTCGTTTTGCAGAGAAGTGTTTGATGTTCTCTCCTCCATATTTGATCCACCTGTAAAATTATTGATTCAACAGCAACACCAAATGTGATGATCCGCGATCGACATTGAAACCTATCACTTCTACTTGACTAAGATTGGAAAAAACAACTGAAAATCGAAAGAGCGTTGAAGATGAAGCAAATCCAGGGCGGTTTAAGAAATCGAAAATCATCCAAAAGGATTAATTTCCACTAACCGCCAAAGATTTCATTCGGCAGACTAAAACCGACAGAATTGACCGAACAAAATTGAAGATCAAACGACAGACAAACGCTCTTCAGTAAGAAGAGAAAACAGATGCGAAAGTTGCACATAGAGACATCATCCTTGGGAAAAAGTGAAATCAGGGATATTATTCCTATTATTAAGAAAACGTAAAGAAAAGGGAGAGAAGGGAAAGAAGGGAAAGGCTGATCGACGCCGGCCATAATCAATGAAGAAGACGAAAGCTTATTATTATTATTATTTTTTTATTTTTATTTTTTAGTTGAAATGTAAAATTATATTATTCAACAAAAAAAAAGAAATTATTTACAAAAACTGGTCAAAGTTTAAACAAAGTAATAACTGAAACAGAGAAAGAACAAAGGAGCATGAATTTAAACAGAGTAATAACTGAAACAGAGAAAGAGAATCGTCACCTGCAATGTTTGGACATGAAAGCGACATGAGACGAGTCCGCATTATGGAATCAACTGATCGAGCGATATGAGGCTGTTGATGTCGTCTACCATTCCGTTCTCTCCAAATATCATAAATCGTAGCTTGAAAAGCCAGCTTTGCAAGGATAGAGTCCTCTTTGCTTAGTCGATTTCGCATCAGTGATTGTAACGTTCAATCCCAATCCGGGTTGATTCGATTTCCGAGAAGCTTCGAACATAAGATTGTCCAGACCGTATAAGAGTAAGGAGCGAAAAAATAAGTGATCTCGAGATTCAAGTGGTTCCCCACAAAAGAGACATGGTTGAACAATTCCCCACACACGAAATCGAGCACCCGTAGATAACCTGTCACGAATCGCAAGCCAAGAGATAAAGGAATAGGATCTACACTATTATATATATATATATATATATACTAGATAATCTCAACCCATCCATAAAACGGGAGAATAGGATCTACACTATTACAAAAGCAAAAAAAGACGATATTTCTCTTCTCCTTCTCCTATCATTTCTTAATGATTTGATTGAGATCTGGTCATTCTCAAAAAGCTTTTATCTAGGCGTGTAAAAGCTTCCACCGCCACATCAGGGAGAAATCGTGTCTTTGTCTTGCCATATTGTGAAATAATCGTTATTTTGATGACTTAATTTCATTAGACAATATTACCTTATCGAGCTTCTAGGATTGACTCATATTCGTCGGCTGGCTGTCTGGTGGACGTAGAACCAGTCTCAAAAATACTGGTTGTAGCATAATGATCACAATGACCAGGCAGTTTAGGGAGAGGAAGCGCGGTTGCACTCTCTAACATAACAACAAACGGAGGACATGTTCGGCCTGTCTTCTGCGCGTTCTTGAACACACAGAAGACGGATCTTTACTTTCAAGAGACAGGATGGTCTTTACTTTGTTACTTTCAACCAACGAAAATTTATTGTCTGACACACTGCCATAGCCGTCTTAGTGACTTTTACTATCCGACTTATCCCCTTGGATGAGTGATACCGTCGACTAGCCCACTCATCGGGTTTTCAAATAAGCCTAAAACGTGGCACCATCTTCGACTGGCCTAATGGGAGTGGTCAGATAATTTTGCGCTTAAGGGAAACTGATCCCTGACCTAGACCAGCATGGCAACTTCTCCACAAGTGAGAACCATTAGTCCACCATCACCACTAGCCTTAGTGATATTTCATACAGTGGTTTTAGCATATTAACACATGGATCATTTGACTTTGATAAGATGTGTCCATCACATTTATCCAGTCTGGTTTTGTTCTATTAGATTATATACCAATATACTAAATGGTGATCGATGAAGTTTTTTCTTAATTAATGTGATATATATATATATATATATATATATATCAATTATGAAGATCTGATTGCAGAATTTTTTTGGGATTGATTCTATCTTAATACTATGACTCTTAGTTATTGACTATCTTTCAACTTTGATTTAGTTAACAAATGTTTGTGTATTTTAGAAACCATTGACAACTTAAACCCATAGTACGTTCAAGAGTGAAAATAAAGTAACAAGTAGAGACAGATATTAAAAGGGAATTAAAATGAGACCTTTGTGTTTTTTGGGAAGCTTTTAAATGCCAAGATTAAGGTCAAATATGCAACATTTAATAGAGTAAAAAAAAAACATTTCAGCTATTTGGCAACGACGATTTAGGCCTTAGAAGTTCTTCAACCGGAACCCTTCTTCGATTCCTCTCTCCATTATCGCTCTCTACTCCAAACATAACAATGAACGACAAATTTTATAGCCATTTAAGGGATTTCTATCTTCGATTAACAAGACCAAAACTGGAAAGTAGCAATGATATAAGAGTAGTAAAGGTGTTACCTGGATTAATTCAGTGATCATCCCAAGTCCTTCCTCAAACCTTTTCTCCTCCCATTGAATCTCCTCTAGTTTCGTACAAGCCAATGCTTTCAATGAACCAAACGGTACTTTAACCGTCCCTACATGCTGCAAAATCCTTAGACTACCTGAATCCAAAGATTTCTTGAGATGTTAAAACGTATACAACATCTTAAGCTCAAACAATCGACATGTTAAAACTTGTTTGGACAAAAAGGATAGGCGAGAAGAAAGAAAACTGATTTCGGAAATCATAATGGATGTGGAAATTTTTTTTTACTTGTAATGAAGGCTTCTTCCCAATGCTCACGCTCAGACCACGACGGTGCTCTCTCGCGGTATGGAATTCCTTTGCTTAAACACACTCTAACAGGAAAAGCGATAATTATTGTTGATCATAAACATAGCGTAATATAATCAACATTCGAAATGGTTCACTAAATTGTAGCCTTTTAAAATTTTCTTACTCGATGACAACCTCTCTTATAACTCCTGGAAGTACACCATCGGTTATAGGTGCAGTCTGCACTTCAAACTCACTCAAACTCCCACCGTATAGACTGTCAGATGACTTCTACAATGAGATCCAAAGTCAAATCATAGGCTTCAACAAAATATCAAGGAGACAGAGTCTAATTTTTCTCTGTACCCTGCGGCAAACTACGAAAAAGTTTGTGATGCAACCCTCAAGTAAATGATCACCATCGTTTGACAAAAGAAGTTCAGTAGTCGCATGAGGTCTAAACTTCTCCAGAGGCTTCCTCAACCTGCCTAAATCCAAATCCGTGACAGAAATTAAAAACGAATCAACAAAATTCGAGTAATCCACAAGCTAAATCCCGGAAATTGACCAATAAAAATTCTCAAGAATCGGTTGAATGAGCAGAGCACAATACCTTACCCAGTCTGAGTACTTAGCAGCAGCAACATCTCGTCCATGACCAGCCAAAGCCAAACACGCGGCATTTTCTCGAACACCTAACGGGCAAGGCGAGTATCCACCTATATGCAACCACACATCGAGAAAATCCAGAAGCTTTCTCTCCTCCTGATCACAATTTTCATCATCTAACCTATTCAATTTCTCCACATTACCAGTTACAAGAACCGTTACCGCTAGTTCTTCTCCATAAATTCTTCCCCTTTCCTTCACTACACCAGACTTCAGAGCCTTGTTCATAGAACCATTGACTAGATCGCTAATGCTCGACTCAGGAACTGATTGATTCATCAAAACCCGCGATGATGACCATGAACTGAACAAAAGCTCGGGATTTGAATTCAAAAGGATACGAATCGAGCAAGAAAGTCTCTTCATATGTCTCTCCCAGAACAAGAAACTAGTAGCACTGTTTATCGTTCTGGTCGTTGTATAAGCACCTGGTAAGATTCTCCAAAATTATTAATCAAAGTTTCAAACTTTTTGCAGTCTGTGCCAATCTTCAGTTCATTAGCCATATTTTGGTAGCTTACCCGTGAGCGATTGAAGGAAAGTAGTGACGGGAGGAGCCTCCAAAACGACGCCGTTGTGGTAGAGAAACCTGCAATTCGACATTTTTTCTTCTCTCTTGTGCTTTAGATAAACAGAATTGAAAAGGTCTCTCTTTTTTTAAAGGAAAAGCCCCCAAAACGACGTCGTGAGGCTTTATTGCGGGGTTTCGAAATTAGGGTTTAAGCCTTCTTTTTTTTTGGACCTCTGAGATTTCGTTCTTCTCCTCCTTCCCCGATCATCTTCCTCTGCTGAAGATAGCTGAAAAGGAAAAATGAGATCTTTGTTGACTTTCAGAAAAATTCCTGCACCGCTTCTTCTTCGCTGTTTGAGAAACAATAAACCCTTTTGTTCACAGTCTCGATTCCCCAAAGAATCTGAGAATCCAAGTCAAGAGCAGAGACTAGTTTACGGATCCGCTTCTGACGAGAATCTAGTTAGCTCCGTAGTGCATCTTTTGACTACCAAGCCTGAACATAAGGACGACGAAGCGCGTGTAATCGACGTGCTTCTGAATCGCAAGAACAACCCAGAATCTGCTTTTCGGTTCTACAATTGGGCTAGACCATGGCGTGGAAGTTTTGAAGGTGGTGGCGCCTTCTGGGTACTCATTCATATTCTGGTTGGTTCTCCTGAGACCGACGGACGCGCAAGCGATTTGCTCGTACGGTATGTTTCTTCGAGCAATCCAGTGGCAATACCAAGCGTATTGGTCAGTAATTTGGTGGAATCGGCGAAATCATTTGGGTTTGAAGTCAACCCACGAGCTTTTAATTACTTGTTGAATGCTTATTCCAAAGAGAGGCAAACGGATTATGCGGTAGATTGCATCAATCTAATGATAGAACTAGGTTTGGCTCTATTTGTCCCGTATGTGAACAACACCTTAAATGCTTTAGTTCGAAGGAATTCGATAAATGAAGCTAAGGAACTGTATAGTAAGATGGTTGCCACTGGTGTTACCGGCGATAATGTCACTACGCAATTGTTAATGCGAGCCAGCCTGAGAGAAGAAAATCCTGAGGAGGCTTTGGAGGTTTTTAGTAAAGCTATCGAGAGAGGAGCAGAACCGGATAGTTTACTGTATAGTCTTGCTGTTCAGGCTTGCTGCAAGACGTTCAATTTGGTTATGGCTTTTGGTTTATTGAGAGAGATGAAGGAGAAGAAGTCGTGTGTCCCGTCGCAGGAGACATATACTTCTGTGATAGTGGCTTCAGTGAAGCAAGGTAACATGGAGGAGGCAATTAGATTGAAGGATGAGATGGTGAGTGATGGGATACCCATGAATGTTATTGTAGCAACGAGTCTGATCAAGGGATATTGCATGAACAATGACTTGGGTAGTGCTTTGGCTATGTTTCATAAGATGGAAAAAGAAGGCCCGTCTCCAAACCGTGTTACATTTTCGGTTCTGATAGAATGGTTTAGTAAGAAGGGGGACATGGAAAAGACGCTTGAGTTTTACAAGAAAATGGAAGATTTAAGTATTACTCCTTCGGTCTTTCATGTCCACTCAGTAATCCAAGGGTGTTTGAAAGGCCAGAGACCGGAAGAGGCACTGAAAATCTTTGACGAGTCTTTTGAAACTGGTCTTGCAAACATCTTCATATGTAACAGTATGTTATCCTGGTTATGCAAGCAAGGTAAGATAGATGAGGCCAAAAGTTTATTGAGGAAGATGGAAAGTAGAGGTCTTGGACCTAATGTAGTTTCGTACAATAACCTGATGCTTGCCCTCTGCAGAAAGAATGACCTGGACTTGGCTCGGACTGTTTTTTCAGAAATGCTGGAAAAGGGTATAAAGCCTAACAACTACACGTATTCCATTTTGATCGATGGATGTTTCAAGAATCATGATGAACAGAGCGCTTGGGAAGTCTTTGATCAAATGAATTCTTCCAATATTGAAGCCAATGAGGTCATATACCACACGGTTATCAATGGTTTATGCAAAGCTGGTCAGACATCCAAAGCAAGAGATGTGTTGGAAAATCTGATAAGAGAAAAGCGGGTATGTATCAGTTGCATGAGTTACAATAGCATCATAGATGGATTTATCAAAGAGGGTGAAATGGATTCTGCGGTTGCAGCTTACAAAGAGATGTGTGGCAATGGTATTTCGCCAAACGTCGTAACTTATACCAGCATGATGGATGGGTTATGCAAAAATAGCAGAATGGATCAAGCACTGGAAATGAGGAACGAAATGAAGAACAAATGTCTCAAACTTGATATTCCAGCTTACGGTGCTCTTATCGATGGGTTCTGCAAAAAGCGTAACATGGAAAGTGCATCTGCTCTGTTGTCTGAACTCCTTAAAGAAGGATTGAATCCAAACAAAGCTGTTTACAACAGCTTGATTTCTGGATTCCGTAATCTGGGAAACATGGAAGCAGCGCTTGATTTGTACAAGAAAATGTTGAAAGACGGTCTAAGATGTGATCTGTTTACATATACAACACTGGTTGATGGATTGTTGAAAGAAGGAAATTTGATCCTCGCATCTGATTTGTACACAGAAATGCAGGCAGTGGGTATTGTCGCTGATGAAATCATGTATTCGGTAATTGTAAACGGTCTTGGCAAGAAGGGACAGTTTGTGGAAATGATTAAGATGTTTGAGGAGATGAAGAAGAATGATGTGACTCCAAATGTTTTTATCTACAACACGGTGATTGCAGGACATTTCAAAGAAGGAAATTTTGATGAGGCTTTTAGACTTCACGATGAGATGCTTGACAAGGGTCTTCTACCCGATGGTGTTACATTTGATATTCTCGTGAGTGGGAAAGACAGAGAATCTCAACCCATTGGTGTAGCAAGTTTGTAGTCTGGCAAAACCAGGCCACGTTATTGACTTATGAGTTAGCCTTGGCTTCCAGTGAGACCCGATAATCTGGCTGCTCAAGGTGTGCACTTTTCATTTCTCATGGTTTTTATTATGGATGTCATTCATAATTGACTTTATACACTTTCTGTAAAGAGACAAAGAAGAGACTTCTGTTTTGGTCAATTTTATAAAACATGACCATTTTCGAACCAGAATAATTGGCACTGTTCTTACGCTGAGCTTCTTTATTGCATAATTTAAACCAGGTTGCAGTTTGTCAGGATCTTCTGAAGCATCTAATGTTGGCGGGTATGGAACCAGTGTAGCGAGGCCTTATTTAACTCTTCATATAAATCTCCTAACATAGCGTGTGCTCGAATGGAACTGGAGCACGAAACGAGAACTAGAAGCCCTTTTGAAACCTGCCAGATTCAAAACCCCCTGAAACAGGTAGCTGTAAAAACTTCTTGCAAAACACTGTGAATAATATCGACCGGCTTCTTATGTAAGTATAGGAGAAGATGGGTGAGAATCTAGACAATGCTGCGTTTATTAAGCTTGTGGGGTTACAGCTAAAGCTACAAGATTCGGATAGTCTTTTCTTTTGCCTGCTTCTGATTCAGCATTGCTCATAAGGAATGGTTTTTGGTTTGTCATTTTTATGGCTTGGTCTTAGTGCCTATGAAGGTCAAGCTTTGACCTCGTGGTTCTGGAACTTATAAACACTCCTGTCTCCTTAGGCTAGTGTTGTCTTTCCTCGGAAATTATTTTCTGAACAAAATATTTTCCTTTCATGTAAGCCCTCAAAAAACAATCACTCTGTAAAAACATTTTTTTATTTATTTTAATAATGTTTTAAGTATAGAACCAAGAAAATGTTAAAAATGGGGAACCCACACCTACCAAAAAATAAACGTTATATGATCGGTATGTATGGATTTGACAAAATAAATTTGATGCCCAGAAATCAAATAAAAATATTTCTATAACCATTGAAAATTCTAAAAAATTATTAGATAAGTTGGAGAAGGAAAGTTTTGTAAGAGAAACTAATAAAAAATTGACACGTACAGTAAAATCTTTTTATTTATTGTGAGAGGTCAAAAATACACTAAACTATAAAAACAACAATGTGTGTTCCACAATAAAAGGCATTTAAGTTGATAGAAATTATTTTAAGGAAATTAATTATTCAAGGAAACGGTGAATAAGTTGATAATATAGTTCTACATATATTACTTCTGACTAAAAAAAAAAAAAAAGTTCTACATATATTACTATTTAAGTATTTATACGTCAACTTCTTAAGGCTTAAATAAAGCATTGTTTTTAATCGGTTGAATCAAACCACAAACCGACTAGTAATCCAAGAAATATTATTTGAAACTATGGATAGACAATCAAGAATACAAGATGGTATGTTTTGAGTAAATGAGAATTTGAAAGAAAAAAAAACAAATTATTCTTATTGGGAATTTGCGATGGAACGGGAATTAATGAGATGGGACGAAATTTGCAAAAACATGTTTTCAAAATATCCCCAAATTAATTTGTTAAAAAGACCAAATTCACTCGTTACAATTCATAACATTATAGTTTTGTTAGAGTAACCCACTTTATTTTTCACTCCAAAATCTATTTTGGAGTAAAATCTTCTTCAATCCTACATTATTTCCAACTCCATAATAGAGTGAAAAAATAGGATTACTTCAAATATGGAGTAATCATATTTATTACTCTATTTTGAAATAATAAAAAATAGAGTAGGATTTTAGTGGAATTCAACTTCATTTTGAAGTAAAAAATGAAGTAATATACATTAAAGATGCTCTTATAACCCTTTGTACTCACATCTTCCTCGTGATAACGAAGTTTGGCACATAATCGAGTTGAAGTTAGAACAAATAATTTCAATATTTCTCACTCATTAAAGAAAGAATCAAATTTATGGTCGATATACAAAAATATATATATTAGTTAAAAAGAGTGCATGTAGATCGATCCTATGGATAAAAACAAGTAGACATGGAGGAAGAGGAAGTGGCCATGGTGATAAAAGGGAATCCTGATGATGCTGCAACTGTCTTCAAAGGGTTCATGGTCGTCACCGGTAAATAGATCGATGATTGCTTACCCATCGTGGATCGGTTGATACCTTTATAGTAATCCCCTGTTGCCAACTTTATATTTTCCGATGACGAAATACCAAGACTTAGTTCAAGATCGTTGTGAGCATTTCCTGATTAAATAAGCAATGAATCAGATGAAGATCTATAATATTCTTTAATCTTTACTAAGTTGCTTAAAAGATAGAAACGACAAAGGTTAGCTATAGCTAGGGTTTGCTTGATCAAATCTAAAGTAAATGTGAAATTTGTGGTTAGTGTCATATGTAGATTGGTAATTTTTCACTTAAATTCATCAATCATTAAACTTACAATAAATATATGTAAACATTGTGACCCACATTTATCAATTACCTTTAATATGTGCACCAAACTTCATGACTCCTTCTCCCTTTCCCAACTCATTGTATTTGATTGCTGCTGCGTCCCATCCCCTGTGAAGATTTCACACACGCATAGTATCTCAAAATTGTTTACAACATAGTAATATTTTATCTCTTGTTGGTTTCAATTTTTTATGTTAATAATGGTGTTCATCTGTGAAGCTTATACGACGAAACATCAAAGCTAAACTAAAGCAAACGTCGTCCCCGATAAGATAAGTATCAAACTCGTAAACAATTAAATGAATTGATATTACCTCCATTTTTCTCAAAATACAAGTTTACACATTAAAAAAAAAACGAAACAAAAATTACTTTAGCTTGGTATTAGTGAAATGATTATAATTAACACCCTCCATATTCTACTAAATATGTTACGATTCAATTAGAAACATAATTAAACTGATGAGTAGGAAAATTCGTATCATGCTCAAGTTTTATATATGTAACAAAATGAGTAAAAATGATACTATGATCAATTTTAAATTAAACAAGTTTGAAATATAAAGCTGTTATTATTATTCATATTATTATTGTCATTTAAATTAATGTTTTTCTTAATAAAACTATTTTTATTGTACTATTTAACATGGTTTATAATGATCAAAGTAAACTATTTAACAAAAAATGATCATATTAAACTAAAGAAATATGATATGATCAGCTGATGATTAGATCAGATTGAAACAAAAAAAATTCCTTTAGAATTTATAAATACATATTATTAGGTTTGTTGTAATTTTTCTTAGAAAATAGTGAAATTTCGTAGGATTAAAGTATTTCTCACAAAAAGTGAGTGTTAGGCTTTGAATGGTAAGCAATAGAATAAAACAAATGGAATATGGATGAAGAGAAGATAAGTGATTGAGGAATATGATTTTTTTGTTTTCAAATAAGTGATTCAGTTTTCAATACAAAATTAAATAACTTTTATTGTTTTTGACCATTTGTATTCAGCTGATTGTTTTCTTATTGGTTGAATTGTGTTTAAATAGATAATAAATGATGTTTTTAGTACACCATCTGTTTCAAAAAGAATGTTATTCTGACAATTTTCACACAAATTAAGAAAACTAATAAAAATTCTATTTTACCATTCATTAATACACTAAAAATTGTCTTTCTAATTAATACATTAAAATACTATGGTTAAAACTGGATTTTTAATAAAAAATTTGCATTGAAAATACAACGTGACACTCTTTATGTAACAAAAAAAAATATGCTAGAATGACATTCGTTTTGAAACGGAGGGAGTATAAAATAAAAATAAAAATTAAATGAATCATTAATCTGTGTGCAAAAACCTTAAACATCACTTATATTAGAACAGAGTGAGTAGTAAATAGTAAAATTCAGCCAACTTTTTATTCATGTAATCAGACAAGTATTACGTGTGTAACAAAACATGAAAGTAATCGAATATTTAAACATGAGATTGGATAAGAAGAGTATATATATATATGGTACCTGTTCTGGAAGAGATGAATCTGATCATGATGAGTTTTGAATTGGGTGCATTTTTGAAGAGTCAAGCCTTTGTATTTAGAACTTCCTCTTCCGAAACTCGCACTCTCTCGCCTAAGTGTTTGCACGAACTCCACTTTATTTAAATTCTTCATCTATATGCATGTGATTGATATAGTTTAATTAAGATCCATAGTTAATTAGAAGAAATAATTAAACCTTCATATATTTCAAGGGACGTATTTATAATATATTATATGGTTATAACCTTATCGATGTCTTGTCTATAATCATCCACGACGAAATTGATATCTGCGTCAAGACCACGGAATTTGATAGCAGCTCGGTCGTACGCCCTGGTATTCATTATAAATATTTCTTTAGTGTCTTCAACGATATATAATGAATGTTGACACAATTAAAAACATACTAAAATGTTATAACAAATAATCTTATTATATCGAGGTTTCTTTTACCTTGCTGCTGCGTAGGCAGTGTCAAACCCGCCTGTTAAAACAAAATATTAGGTAAAAAAAAGTCAACCATTTGTGCTCAATAAAACAAAACATCGGTAATGAGCTGTTTTTTTTCTTCTTCTTTTTACATTAAAAAGATGCTTTATTTAACAGATGTTGTCAGAGAAGATCTAAAATTTACATTTTAGCACAAAGATTCATCGTTTATGCCTATATATACACACACACGTAATTAAGACGACCCACTAAAAAAAAAATATACTTACCCAAATAAACTTGCTTTCCACAATCCCTAAAAAGTACAAAAACAAAAATTAGAGATGTATATGTAGCAATAATTGAATAGTAGTATTAAAAAGAAGGAATATAAATTTGAATACCAAATATGAGATTCCCAACGACCGGTGCGACGGTAAAAAGTGACGCCACGATACTGGGAGCTTCGGGACCTTGGTCCTCTTCTGCTCTTCTTCACCATTTGCTGTTTATTCCTCTGCAAAGAAGACAGATTCAACCACTGACTGTCGTCAATATTCCGGCGAGCATCGACTACCGGAAAGAGATCTCCGGTTTTCTGAGGAGGAGGAGGAACGACGTCATCGTCACGTTTGAGAATTCCGAAGGTGATGAAAGCTTTGCCGGCGGCAGAAGCTGTGGATGAGGAGGAGAAGGAAGAGGAGGAGGAGAGGTTAGATTCTTCTTCACCGGCGGTTGAGATTAATGGCACTTTCCGATCTTGATCTTCTTTATAGTTAGAGAAGATTCCAAGGCTGAGATCCAACATGATCGTGTTCTCTTTTGTGCAAACGGCGTCGTGTTATATGTCTCTGGTTTTTCTTTTTCCGGCGAGAGAAAGAAAGAGAGAGAGAAAGGATAAGTGACAAAATGGAGAGAGAGAGAGAGAGAGAGAGATAGGTTGTAAAAGAGTGAAGAAAAAGAACGTGGGACGTGTTCACTGTGAAGATTGCATAGGATACACTTGCCCTTTATTTGCCTTTTCAAGTTTCTTTTCTTTCATTATTTTTTTTTTATATAAAAATAATATAAATGTACTTGCCTTGCCGATCTATCCAATATATATATATATATATATATGTTAGTTTACATATTTTACATATTTTGAGTTTACATAGTTCACAATTATAAATAGCCATCAAACAGGTAAAGAAGTTAAAAGAGAGGAGTAAAAAACATGGGGGATACTTTTTCCCGTAAATTAAAGCTACTTGGTCATCTTATTTTACATATTTTGAGTTTTGATCAATTCATCAACAATATTTTTTTTTTTCAAACATCATATATAGTTTTTAAAAATTTATATTTAATGTTGTTTTAAAATATAACCAAAAGTCAAACCTTAAAGAATGTATTATATTGCGATTGGTTGAAGAGTAGTTTCTATGTTTTTTTTTATAAACAAAAAAAAAATCCTTTCAAGCATTATGTTTTCTATTGCTCGATTAATGATGAATTATCTATAAGAGTATAATTTCTTCTTAATTGCCAAGTGTACGTTATTAAATACGATATAGCCTTATTGTCGACAACAAAAATGAGTAGAAAATAAGATAGTCCCGTCAATTATCAAGTAATACAAAAGTCAGTATCTGAAATTTTCAACATGCTACTAGCAAATATTAGGAATTAGCCGATTCATAGTGTATGTTAGCTTCTTCTTTTTTGTATGTTACTCACAAGGAGAAATGTATACTAACAATTTAATTAGAATCAAATACGTAGATATGAATATATCAACCATAGTATATCCTAATTAATCCAAACATTAATCCACTGCGTTTATTTCGACTATATGCACTCCTACTTGGTGTTTCATAACAACAACAAAATTGGTATTCATGATTCGCTCTACTATATGTGGATCACTATTTTGTAGATTCATAGTTAGTTCGCAACTAATTGGATATTCGGTGTCCGGATATCTGCCAAAATCTGAATATTTAGTCGGATATCCGATCTAATATGTAAATGTTGTGATATAATTTTTTAAAAATATATAGAAAATACCAAATTTGATAATTAAACAAAAAATATTCATTTTCATCAGAAAAAACATCTGGAAGTTGAAGAGGCAAACTTGTTCCGAGTAAGGTAACAAGTGGATGACGACTTTTTGGGAAGATCCAATTTCCATTTGAAACCACTTGAACTACCGTTGTCATATGAGCAATATCCGTGACCCTATAGGTCCATAAAACCGGTAATGACTATTAATAGATTTAACAAGGTTTAGTCATCGTGCCAAAATAAAACTTCGTTTCCTTATCAGAGTTTACACAAACCAGAAACGAACGAGCTCAAGGTCTCAACTTGATTTTTTTTTTTTTTAAAAATTGTAAATTTGGTATTCAATTAAAGAATTTAATTGAATTAGAAGGAATTAAACTTTCTATAAAATTCTACTGTTATTTAATGATGTATTTCATGATTTTTTTAAAATTTATGTGTTATTGGATTAGATATTTGTAATCATTCTTTTATATTATTTTAAATTCTAATGTTATTCAATTTTTTGATTTTTTAATTCTATTAAATGTTAGTGTTATTCAATTTAATTGCAGATGATAGTGTCATTTCATAGAAATTTAATAGAATTTCAATGAAAAATTGTAAAGAGTTAATTCCAAACATTGTTGCTGTCATTTTGATAGAATTCATTAAAATCCCAACAAAAAACTTTAAAATACTCAAAACCAATTGATTTTAAATTCATTTGCATTCTCTTAAATTCAATCATCCAATACCCCACCTAAAGATGAGACCGATTTTTTTCCGAATATGCTAAAGAAAATAAAAAGCTTGTAATCAATTCTTTATTTGTATAATTGTATATCACTTTTATGTTCCAAGATATCTTATACAAATCCTCTACACTGGTTTTCATTAAAGGAAGAAGATGTTTTCAAAAACAAAAACAAAAACAAAAAGCTTTGTAATAAACCCGTCCACATCGTCTCCTCCGTTAATCCACTCTGCTTTATCAACCTACCTACCGTCACCGTTCGATCGTATTCGTAAGTAATATTATCTTTCTAATTCATTTCATTTTGGCATTTAGCGACAGCAATAATTGATAGGTCCCTCGTGTGATTCCAAATATGTCAAGAATGACAAAAATCTAACGGTCAGGGATTGTTTGTGTGTACTTTGGGTTCTTTGATCTCGTCGTACATATCTACAACGTGTAAAATAAAGGCACATGTGATTTTGTTTTCCTAATGCGTCACTTAAAGAATCAGGACAATCCTTTCTCTATCTTTTTATGTTCGCCAAGGGTAGCCCTATCACATGTGCCTTTATTTTTTAGTAAAAAAATACTAAATATAGTTTATAACTCTACTGAAACTGAAGAAGAATTACGATCTATGGAAAAATATTTTTTAGTAAAAAGATTAGAGAGACCGACGGATTTCTTATTTTATACATTATAGATTATAACTTTTATTTCAAGAATAGTTTGTTATGGTTTCTCTTGCTAGGTAACTTAAAAAAAAAATATTGGGAAAATAACCAATTTTGTTAATTGAAAAACGAAGACGTGAGTGAATATCATAAGTATTTTATTCATGATTCGTGTTAGCATAATCTACACATAGTTAAACTTATGTTAGCATAATCTACATTTTATATGAAGGAAACTATGATGTACATGTACGGGAAAACGATCTATTTCCCCACGAACAATTATCATATCCCTCCAGATCCCCACCGAACTATTCCCTCTGTATATCTCTCCACGAAAAAAAAGTTAAAGATCTAAATCCCTCCGAAAAAAAGTTCGAGGCTTAAATCCCCACGAGTGTCGGTTTCCACGGTTTGTGCGCTAAACCCAAACCTAAACCATTAAACTCCTGAAACTAAACCGAAAAACCCGATCCAAACGAAAATCCCACCCAACCCACTACCCGACTCAAAAAAACTTGGAATCATGAGATTATTTTATTTATTTATTTTTAAAAATAATAATTAAAAAAAAAAAATTCAAAAGAATCACCACTTCTTCTTCTCCGATCAATCTCCACTGCTCAACGGCGCTCATGTGTTGATTCCGAAGAATCACCACCGTACATAACCCAAGGAGTCCAAACACCATTAAGAACCCTACCATAATAATACACAAGCGTCTTCTTAATCCCGATCTCGCCGCGATTCCCTCTCTTTTCTTTGATTTTCCGATCAACACCAGTAGCTTTCCAATACCCAGAAACTGTAGTCATCATTGTTACCTTCTTCTTCGCGGAAGTGTACTCCTTCGGGGAGAAGAAGTACCAAACAGGATCCTTCGATTCGATAACGCTGCAACCAAAAAAATCAGAAAATGATTTGATGATGATGTGAGAGAGAGAGAGATGAGAAAATTTTGAATGGTGAATTCAAGAGTTTAAGGAAAACTTACAAGGCAAGCAGATTGGTTCGTAACTACAGATGTTGATCTCGCTAATCGCATCATCGACGAGTCAAGTCTTACCCTGAATCTTGTTCCTCATGAAATGGTTTATCAATTCCTCTCGAAAACCAGATTTGTAGCTCTGTACTTCATCACCACCGTACAACCCAACGCTACGGTAGCCATAGCATCGCCGTCTCGTCCGAATATACCACCACCGTTACGTCTCCCTTATAGCCGCCGGAAAATTTCGTCTTTATTGCTACCTCTCTGATTCTTCTTCTCATCGACCACCTCAATCTCCTCATCGTCGTCCCGAGTACACCCATAATCGCATCTCTGATTCTTCTTCTCATCGACCACGCTCTCCGAGACAGAGAACAATCTCCAAGGAAAAGCTCGACATCGCTTGTCAATTAGCCAAGCTCGGAATCGACAGATTTTCTGAATAATTTGGATTGAAAATCTAGGATTCTAGGAATCATTTGGGATTTCTAATTTTGGTTTTGATTCATTACATGATCGTAGTGAAGAAGACGAACAAAACAATTGGGAAAGAAGTTTGGGTCGAATTTGCAAGCGGGTCGGGTAATCGGTATGATATGTGGTTTAATAATCTAAATCGGGTCGTAATCGGTTAAAAGTCGGGTTTTAGATGGTTAACCATAATTACAAAACAGTAAATCGTCTTAAACCGAGTTTTATGGGGATTTTTAGTTTTGAACTTTTTTTCTGTGGAGATTTAAGTTTCGAACTTTTTTTCGAGGGGGATTTAGGTCTTTAACTTTTCTTTCGTGGAGAGATATACAGATGACATAGTTCAGTGGGGATCTAGAGGGATATGGCAATAGTTTGTAGGAAATAGATCGTTTTTCCTACATGTACTGTTGTTTCTATGTGATAAATAATATTAAGTATGCTATGGGGCTCGACTTGAACGAGAAGAGATACAAATTTTTTTTGGACTTATGAAAGGGTTTTCCTTTACTAGGTGGGATTAAAAATCAGATTTTTATGGCTTATAAATGCAAGATCTTAGGATTTGTAAACATGATTCACACGATTTATAAAGAAACCCTAAACGAATGCTTGCTTCAATTTGCGATTTTTCTCTAGTTTTTGATTTTTTTTTCTTATTTGATTTGTTCTTATTCATAACATGTACAGTTACGACTTATAATTAATGAGAAAATTAATATTGATAACAACTTTTTATTCTTTGGTTCATCTTTTCCGATCATCTATTCTCGAGTTTGTTATGGTATTACATCATATCATGATCGGGAAAAATGAGTGCGTCTTGCTTCGATCGTCTTCTCGTTCAATTGTTTATATCATTTGTCGCTTTGTTATTATCTCGATTTTCAATCGGTTCTATTCATTCTTTCTTTAGCATAATTGTGTTAGATTCCTTTTTCTTTTTCATCGATTTGACATAGTCTCTTGATTCTTTGGGTGAATTTCACTTTTAAACACCTAAACCTACAGTTACTTTTCAATTTGCTATGGGATCCAACTCAAACACTTCTTTGGTTCCAATTTCTTCTTCGAATCAATCTTCGTTTGGTGCAAATAAGAACTCGTGCGATCCAATGAGACATAATCCATACTACCTTCATAGCACATATCACGCTGGATTACAACTGGTAACAAACCGTCTTACTATCGGCTCTAATTTTCATTCATGGAGACGATCAATTCGTATAGATTTAAATGCCTGCAACAAATTGGACCTTGTTGACGGTATGATTTAAAAACCTCCTGATAGTGATAGGGATTCTGGTTCTTATAGTTTTGTTACAATGATATGGTTGATACTTGGTTAATGAATTTTGTCTCTAAGTAGATAGGGCAAAGCTATTGTTCATGTCTACAACTGAAAGTATATGGAACAATCTCATATCTCGTTTTAAACAAAATGATGCTACTCGAGTATATGAAATTGAACATAGATTGAGCACTATACAACAAGGCTCTATGGATTTAAGAAGTGTTCCTAAAAATTGAGGAAATTTTTATGAATGGTTTACAAATTGTTAGGAAAGTTCATAAAGAGATTACTAAACATTTATAAATGGTTTCAACATATGGAAAGCGGTTTTAAAAGTTTAAGAATGTGATTATAAATATGTGTTCGAACTTCGAACGGTATATTAAACATTTATGGAATTATTTATAGGAAAGGGTTCATAAATACATAATTTAAGAAAGATTTACTAATATTTATGAAAGGGTTCTTAAAAAGTTTAACATGTTTCAAAAAAAAATTCAGGAAAAAGTTTTTGAATAAAAAAATTCAAAATTTTAATTAAAAATACATTATTTAATATGATTATACATTTTTTTCATGAAAAAATCAGTTTTTAATCATTTATTTGATGCCACTGTAGGAAAGTAAACTTGATACTTTACGAACAAAAACTTGAAAATGTGCTATTTTTAGAGAATTTTCATTATTTGTTGAATATTTTATATGCACTAATTTTTCTAAACAAAATTTATTAACTCCTATAAATCATTACGGATATTTGAACCATCCTTACACATTCATTTCTCAAGATTTGTTTCTTCTTACGTAACGAGACTGCATCTTCAATTCAAAAGAATTGGAGGAACAGAAAGATAATCTAGACCACAACATAAAACTATACTAAAAAATGATAAATGTGTATAGTCAATGAAATAGAGAGAGAGGGTGTGATGTTTACACGTTGGGGCCCAAATCAGGGATGAGTCCAATATGCCAACTACTCTATTTCTTTTATTTATTGAGAGTAATAAGAGAGAGAAACCTTAATGGAGACAGAGGGACAGTGGAGTTACGTCAATTGTCACATATTCAACTACTCACCAATCACTTCAAATCTTATTCAATAATTTCGATAGATTTGATGATAAATAGGTTATAAAAATCTCAACCGTTCAGTTTATCCACATTTACAAGAAAACCTAGATTTTAAGGAATCTGGCCTTTCCTTATTTGGTAAGACCTAAATAATATTGGGAATTTTTCCTTTCCACCATAAAATATCCATTCTAGATTAGGTAAAAGTAACTTTTATCATACAGTACAATTCTTTATATAGTAACTTGCAATGCACAATAAACTTAATTACCTTAATTAATCATTTTCAATTCACCATGACCATACTCGATTTTGAAGTCATCTACACTTTAAACTCTACCAAAATTGAAATGTTTTTTACGGCTCTAACTTCTTTTAATTAATGGTTGTATACTTGTGTTGTATCAGTTATGCTATTATTCAAACATACTAATTTAGTCTATACGAAAATGATTTTTGTCACTTTATAATTTTCTCTTTTTGAGTCCATGCACTCAAACAGAAAAAATGTTCACCACCATTGTTTTTAACTGCCTTGAAAATTCCACGTGAATTATACATGTGATGATGGTGGTTAATTTCTTTGTTTAATCTTTTGGACTTGTGTTTCTAATTTCTATGGGTACAGTCTACCCAGCATGTCCATTCATAGCCTCTTTTTTTTATAGTAGTTTTTTGGTGTTGCAACTCTTATGAAAGTTTAGTCGTAGGCATTTTGGCTGAGAATTTTTTACTGTGGTTGTGACTTTTAATATGCATAAATCAAGATGTGTGTGTTTTGTAGGAGTATCTATACTATTAAAAAATATATATATATTTGGAATTTGTTTCTAAACACTTTTAATTTTTTTAAATAAATTAAACATGTTGACAAACATATATTAAACATAGTGCCAAACATTTATTAAATATATTATAAATTTAAAAATTACAAATTTAACATATTTGAATCAATAACACTTAAATTAGTTCTTATGCCTCATTTCACATTTTCTATATTACAAAATATAATTTACAAAAACCTTTATACCGCACGGACGAACGGATTTATAATCTAGTATTGCTTTAAAATTATTAAAGTATAATATGATAAAACATTATTTCAAAGGAAAGATTTTCCAGCCTGTAAAACCATTCACCCCCGTACACTTTTTTTCGTCGTATATTATTTCATGATCTACATATAATTTTAACTAGAACTAAACTACATAATTGTAATTTAATTACACTATATCCAATACGTGAGTGAATAAATTTTAAATTTAACAATGTATGCGAGTGAGATGCGATTCATCGGATTAATAAATATGGGGGTTTGTTGGTAGAGTTAAGCTCTGCTCGTTTGTATATTTGAGTGTCGCGTCTAGAAACTGCATTTAGACGTAGTATTTGGACGCAACATCTAGATGCAGTTTGTTTCTATATTTGATTTTTGCATCTAAAATTTGCATTTGGATACAGTTATATTTGTTTGTATATATTATATACATGCACTTTAAAATGAAATGACTAAAAAATACAGGTTTATGTTAATAGCAATTTTTATAATCTAAATTATATTTGTAACTAATTAAGTATCAAATTAATATTTAAATATTTTATAAATTCGTTTTTAATAAAATAGCTAAATTAAGAAATATTTTTTAGATTTTAACTTTTTCGTAATAGCTTTTTGCGGTTTTGATAGGAAACCACTATTTTGTAAACGGTTTTGGCGGGAAAAAACTATTTTGCGATTTTGGCGGGAAATTTATTTTCGAATTTGATGAGAACCCAATTTTTTTGATTTTGGCGGAAAACCGATATTTCGTCAATTTAAAGAAATTTTTATTTTGCGGTTTTGGCGGAAAACCACTATTTTGCTGTTATACGGGAAATTGCTATTTTAACGGGTTTGACGGAAAACCGCTATTTCACGGTTTTGGCGAAAAATCACTATTTTGCGGTTTTTGGCGGAAAACTGCTATTTTGCAGTTTTTACGGAAAACCTTTATTTTTGCGGTTTTGGTGGGAAGATGCTATTTTGCGGTTTTGGCGAAAAACCACTATTTTACGATTTTTACAAGAAACCCCTATTTCGGTGGTTTGGCGGGAAAACATCAATTTTGTAGTTTTTGTGGCGTAATATTTTTTTTTTAAAATAATAAAATATAAATCATTTAAATTTTATTTGTTGGTGAGATAAATAATTTAAGTTATGCTTGTAAACGAGGATATTTTAGATTTTTGTGATTTTAGATGCACTTTGGTATATGCAAATTCTAGTTTCAAGTGCAACCAAAATATCAAATTGGATGCATTTCATTTTGCATACAATTTTACATTCATATGCACTTTTTATTTTGGCAAAAACGAATTATATCTCATATTTGTATCTGAACGCAGTTGCTAGATAAACAAACGAAAAAGACCATATCTTATTATATAAAGCAGGATCCCTCAACGTGAGTGTGACACGAAAGCAAAATTATAACTTACGAGATCGTGACATATGTCGTTGTTAATATAGATCGCGACATGTGTCAATTTATTTTAAAAAGTAAAAATAAATTAAAGTAAATATTAAAAATGTTAAATTAAAAAAAAAAATTTTTTAAAAAAAAGAATAAGTAAGGAAAACTTACAATAAAGAAAATTGACAAAAGGAAACTTATAAGTTTATACCATGGCCAAACTTCAAACTTAAAAAATGAAAATTAGAAATATACTATAAACTTAAGGAAAATTATTAATATCTTATTATATAAAGCAAGATCCCTCAACGTGAGTATGACACGTAAGCAAAATTATAACTTACGAGATCGTGATATGTGTCGTTGTTAATTAAGATCGCGACATGTGTCAATTTAATTAAAAAGTAAAAATAAATTAAAGTAAATATTAAAAATGTTAAACTAAAAAAAAAAAAATTTAAAAGAGAAAACAAGAATAAGTAAGGAAAACTTACAATAAAGAAAATTGACAAAAGGAAACTTATAAGTTTATACAATGACCAAACTTAAAAAATGAAAATTAGAAATATACTATAAACTTAAAAGGAAAATTATTAATATATGACCAAATTTAAAAGATTATAATCCTTTCTCATTATGACAAAATAAAACTTAAAATGAAAAATTATTAATATACAACCACGACCAAACTCTATATAATAATCTACACATTTTTAATTTTTAATTTTAAAATGTGTGACTTTTAAAAATTAAAAATCACACATAATATTAATTAAAACATAAATATAAATATCTTAATTAAAAATCACACATAATATTAATTAAAAAATCACACAAAATCACACATATTTGTTTTTAAAAATGTATGATTCATATAAATATCTTAATTAAAACATAAATATATTTATCTTATAAATTGAAAAAATAAAAATTATTATTCCGTTTAACTAAAAGAAAAACCACATAATATTTTATTAAAGTTGAATATGTGCTATTATTTATTTACAAAAGATAAATATATACTTTTACACATTAAAATTAAAAATCTAATAATCGTATCCAAGGGTTTTTACAGCATATGTTTCACCAAAATTGTCTTTCAAAGATTTATTTCATAAGTTTTTGAAATTAATCATAAATTTTTTTAAAGTACTTGACTTCCTATATGTTTAGATTTCATATAAAAAATCTAAACATGTCAAATTTTATTTATTATATGACTTCTTATATGTTTAGATTTCATATAAAAAATCTTAACATGTCAAATTTTATTTATTATGTAAAATAGAATGTTTCAAAGTTAGTAATTCGAATGATCGCGACACGTGTTAAGTCAAACGATCAGATTTTTACAAATGTCTAATAAATTACTAATTATATTTTGACACGTGTTTAATAAATTTTCATATTTTAAACGTGATAAGTTAATCGATTAGATTTTACCATATGTTTAATAAATTTCCAACTATATTTTGACACGTGTTTGATAAGATTCAAATTATATTTTAACACATTATATTAACAATAAAAGAAAAAATTTAGGAATCTTAAAAGGTATTAAAAAAAAATAGACAAAAACTATAATCTTAAAATGTATTAGGAAAAAATAGTAGTTATGTTTAGATTAAAAAAATTAAACAAAAATTATAAATGAAAACCAAATTTTTTTTTAAAAAAAATAAAAAATATATTTCAGATTAAAATAAGGAAGTTAAACAATATATAACAATCATAAAAAGAAAATGAACAAAAGACAAATTTTTAAAAAATAAATAAATAATATTTCAGTTTATAATAAGGGAATCTTATAATATAAAATTGAATGTAAAGTTACTCAAATCAATTAATAACCTATTTATAATCTTAAAATCGATTAATAAAAAAACTTAAAAATTCTGAAAATTTAATAAACGATTTATAATCTTAAAATGTAAAGTTATTAAAAATAGAAATTAAAAATTAAAAAAAAAGTATCATAAAAGGCAAAATTAATATAAAAAAAGAAAAAACAATATTTTGTTTTCTATTTAGATTAAGGAAATTAATCATATAAGAAAAATAATTATAATTTCTCACTTTTATATAAACCACAATTTGGTATTGTGTCAATTACACACCAAAACAACAAAAGTCCAATAAACGTATCCAAATCTATTTTACTGCATTTATTCACCAAATTTTGTTTTCAAGGTATATATTTATTTCATCGTAAATTTTGTTTCTAAATTTATGTATTATATATTTTCACGGGTGATCTAATTTTGTTTTCTATTTTTCGTCTTTAAATTTTTTTAACGGGATATAAAATATTAAATTATAAATCCGCATATATGTGGGTACTTATGTAGTATATATATATAAAAGGGCGATAGAGAAACGAGTGGAAACGCATGAAGCACGTTATAACGTTAAATAATTGAGGATTCAATTCAACCATATTTTTTTTTATAATTAATGGTTTCTTCTCCTTTTTTTTGTCAATCTATAAAAATAATGAATTTTGGTTTTAACGTTTCCCAGTTTAATGTTTGACGCATATGAATCATATATATATATATACTCAGTATAATGAATGATGTGGGAACAGTTTTGAGCGACGTGGTTGCTTCCCTTCCTCGTTTCCGAAAGACAAAGCTGATTCTTACGACAAAACATAATTAAAGCTGAGTCCCCATTTTTTTCTAAATTGAATTGACGAGAATGCCCCTATCGAGATAAGCATGTGCTCTTAACCATTTATGATTTATGTTCAAATATTCATGTTAGTTTTTAGTATTTTACTATTTTTGGGTTCTGCTATTTTAGCAGTGCTATACAACGACACACATACATATCATAAGTCGAACCGCGGGGTCTTGTTAAAAATTGAACTATACAACCTATAATTTGATTAAAAAAATAGTAAAATATGTACACATTTGTGTATATTTGTGATTAAAAAAAACAGACTAGAATTGAGTGATGATGATATGGTTTTATTCCCGATAGAATTTGATTTTAACAACATATTTTGGTGATTTTTTTCTCCTTTTCCGGGCACAATTTAGTTTCAAAAACATTATTTGAATAAGTTGGACTAAAATTTGTTATATATATAAACTCGTGTGCATCCACATTCATACACAATCTATATACACATTTGTGTATATTTGTGACGCAACGCATCTTCATTGTTTTATTATTTAAAATACGTTAATTGGGTAGTAGACGTATTCGTTGAATTTGATTTCTAACTGCTTTACGGTTTACTAATTACTTGCATGTGTTTTAATATAGTTTTTTTCTTCCTCAAAGTCCTGCTTGATTTGAATTTTGACCTTTGTTTCAACATATAGAGTTTCAGATTTTGTAAAAACCCCTTTTTGTTTTTAGTTTTAGGGCCTTTTAGCAAAGTAGATGAAAGAGATTTTTGTTACAGTTTTCTTGTTTCAGTATTTAAATCTCTTCCATATATTCACATAATTAAACAACAACTTTTTTGAATTTTGTTTTTTTTTTTAAATTTGTCGATCATAATGCTTTACAGACAGTATATGATGATTAATATGTTGAAAATTTGTATTTGTTGTTGGCCTAAAAAGAGATCAGCAACAGTAGAATACAATTCGTATATATATCACTTTTGGATTGTGATCCAAATCCAAATTATTTAGCTCAATTTGATCTGACAATCATATCAGAGAGACGCTGCCGCACAATAGCATTTGAGCAAGGTCTAAAACATTAATTAGCAGGTAAATGAAATATGAAATTCAGCAAATAATCATCGGCCAGATATAGGATATGTGTTAAATTGTCAATTGTCCACTATTGATCGTCTTAGTTTAGATAATTGTTGTATATCTCTTGTCTGTATTTACCCGTATTTTGATTCATCGAGTTAGTGATCAGAACCTCAAAAGAGACTTATTCTAGTTTTCTCATATGTCCCAATGACAAGACTTAAAACCAAGGATGATTGACTACGTCCAGATCATCCTTGGTTACAAAGTAGCCATATGGTTGGCGAACACTTAAGAAAACAGACCAGACCGAAAGGGAGTAGGCTTTTTCTATGTAATCCTCTACTAACTAAGACCTCGTGGAGGCTCCTGGCCGCAAGATAGCCATTAATACTGCTCTAAAACTTCAGAACACTCATCCCACGGTGGCCCTGCTACTATATTGGATTAATGTTGTACTCCACTAACAGAGAAGACCAAAACCTTTTGAAGTAGTCCATCAAGAAATTTACATAATGATGACCATTGGAGGCCAGGCAATTTGATTATCCGTTTTCTCTTCATCCAAACCTTTTTTACAACGTAACATGATCAGAAGCTTGCAATATAAATTTCTTCTTTAACATCAATTTTGCAAACTTTTTGCGTCAACATAAACGTAAACCTAAAGAAAAAAACTCACAATATAATGCATGATATAATACAATAATTTTTTTCTTTTGTTGTGATAACACAAATAGAAATTTTACATTCTTAATTCTTTCTTGGTTTCCTTTTTCAGTTTTTCATTCCAACATTACATGTCGGACCAACAAAAAATATATATACATATACTTCATTTTTCTAATAAGATTTTTTTAAATACATGTTAAAATCTAATTGGTATACGATTTTTACACAATCTAATCGATAGATTTGACACACGTCGCGATTATGTTAATTATTCACTTAAAAAAAACAAACTTTAAACTTTATATCATAGAAGATATAGTTTCAACACAGCAAAAATCATCAATCTACCGTCTAAATGAGAATTTCCAACTTCAAACTACACTATGTAATGATTCTTTCTCCTCGATCGTTGCCATAACATGGGATCTCATCCGTCTAAATGAAGCAGCATTGTGCGGTTCCAATAAAAAGGCAGTTTCGACACATTCTTTTGTCATATATGGTTTGGCTAAATTGGACCGAACTTGCATCTCGCTAGATGGAAATGTGTTGTGATCATCTATTTTGCAACGATCCAATCGAATCTCTAGACCACCTCTTCTTACTTCTTCTTCTAATACCACACAAATTTTGATCGTAAAATGTGATGTTAGGTTGGCCTAAACCATTTTCGTTTCAAATACTGAAAAAGGAAAAGAAAAATCCACATTAATTGGGGGCAATATCGCAAGATTTTGAAATTTCGGACAAGAGTGAGAAAGTCGAACTTTTATCGAATAATTTTTTAAAAAGTGGAATAAATGCCTGCAAGATGTTTTTTTTGTTGTTTCAACGTCTTTCTCTCATTTTCGTTAAAAATCGGGACACTCCGGCTTGGTATCTCCGGGACGGCCATCTTCAAATTCTCCACAACAGAGAAACCCCATTTTCTCAAAAATCCAATTTTTCATACTTAGTGGTTGAACAATGGATGATTATACTAGAGAGATGATGGATCTCAAGACCTTAGTCACTCGAACCCTAGAGAAGAAGGGTGTTCTCGCTAAGATCCGGGTAACTTTTTCTTCTTGTTGTCTCTTGCCGATTCCTTCGCTTTGAAATTCGCAGAGACTTGTTTGGAAATGGAACCGGAGATGTAATTTCCAAGTTTCGGCCTTTCAGTTAAAAAAAAAACTCAATTTTACTTTTCTAGGGTTTATGGGTTCAGATCCTTGTTTCGTCGATTCAGTATCTGAGTAACGTTGTTTACATCTGCATCTAAGAATCCCCGATAAAACCCATCCTGATTCCAAACATATCTAGAGATTAGGTCTGTTCGTTTATCGATGCAAAGTGTAATCTGAATTTGAATTGTTTACGTTTCGTATGGAGTTTTGGAGAGGAGCTGATAGTTCAGTTTCTCTGCAGGCTGAGCTCCGTGCGAGTGTGTTTGAGGCAATCGAAGAAGAGGATCGAGTGATCGAGAACAACGAAGGGCTGCCTCCAGCTTTGTTGGGAAGCTGCAATGATGGTGCGAGGCGGCTCCATGCTTTGCCATCAGGTCTTTCTCAAGTTTTAGCTATATCTCTCTTTGATTTGATCATTCGGATCGGTTTTATGTGTTTTCTTCTCTCAGTCTCTCAGATGATTCAAACCTTTAGGGCTGCTGTGTAGTCTTTGCATCATTTCTCACTGTTTTTATTATCTTCTGTGTGCTTTCTCCATGAGTTTTTTTATTTTGAATAGCCTGTCTAGGTTTGGCAATTTGGCATATGGGACATTGAGGCTTTGCAGTTGAGTAGGTCCTTACTTTGAACTGTTGAATGAAATGCAGGCAGGTTGCTATCTGCGTTAATTTGTGAATACTTGGACTGGGCGCAACTCAATCACACGCTCAAAGTGTATCAACCCGAATGCAATTTGGTAATCAAGTAATTCCTTCTCTTTTTGTTTGTCTCGTTCAGTAGATTGTAGATGAACTTGGAAACCTTGCTTTCCTACTAATCTGGTGATCTGCATTGTGCCCGAAAACCTATGCACAGCAAAAAGACTCTTGGAAGTCTGAATTAGGCGAGTTTTGTAGCAACCATGGTTTTGAGCTCAACAGAAATGGAGATAGCGCACCGCTCCTTCTTGATGTTCTTGATGGATTCTTGAAGTTTGAGGTATCTTTTACTTTGTTGTGAAGATGTTTACAGAAAAGAAGGAACTCAATTTGACAATCTAATAATCTATACTACTAATTTCTATTAGAAAAAAAAACTAAAAAATTACAATACTCCATCGGTATGTATGCGTTTTCAGGGTCTTTCAGTTTCTTTTCTGTTAGTGACATTCAAGCTTTACAAACACCAACCTATAGAAAAGCTTAAACTTGTTACTTTGTAGTAAAAATGTCACACCCTTTTCAAGTAAATAACTCTTTTTAGGTGTCTTAGTTCGAGATTAAAAGTCTTGAAAGGTTTGAGAAACAAGTGTGGCGAAGTGCAAGCCTCGATTTCTCTACTCATCAAAGGATCGTGTTTCACAGTAAAACCTTTATCATTTATCTTGCCGTATTCTGCTCAGGAGTTAGTGATCAACATTTTGTTTTCAGAGCATGACACAGACCATGGGTGGTAATTCAAGGAGAGAGTCAGAAACTGAGTCCTCATCAAGCCTTGAGTCCAGAAATCCTCCTCGCAGATCATCTGCTTCTGATAGCTTACCTCCTCTACGAAGGTACACATATCTCCAACTCCATTTAACGCCAAATCAAAGAGTACTCTTTTCATGTTGCGTATCTGAGTCAGACATGCTTGATTGTTTGGTGTTTGATTAATGGACAGGCCGGGTTCGGCATCCCAAGGATCGGGTGAGTCATCATTCCCCTATTTTCTTGAAAGATTGGTTATGATACTTGAGTTGATACCGAATAATTCAATAAGATTTTTTTGATGTTGTTTCAGATAGAAGAGCCGGGTTGTCTACTTCTGGATACAAAAAAGATGAATTCAATTGGAGAAACAGTAATCAAGATGCGCATGAAGAGGTAATGAGAGCTTCGGCGGCGCTAGAAAATCTTCAGCTGGATAGGAAAACTCGGAACTTAACATCGTCTTGGAGGTAAAGCTTGTCTTGTTCAGATTGAAATGAAAAGAAAAGAAAAAGCAAGTTGTGGTAATCTGATCCATTGGATTGCTTTGTGTTGCAGGAATGTGAGGGATGGAACAAATGAAGAAGAAGGGAGGGATTGATTTAGAGTTCCGATAAAATCAAGCTTCGCGATTAGTTTGTTTATGGTTTATGTACGTGGGAGTGATATATGTATGTTCTTTATTTGCAACTGGGTTTATTTTGTTTTCGACCAACCTCTCTCTGTCTTTTTAACAACTCGTTCCGAAAAAAAAAATATTAAACGGTTTTTTGTTTTGTTTTGTTGGGTCGAACGTTTGAACTTTATTAAATCAAGAATTCAGGTGAGCTGGAAGAGCTTCCTTAGCAATCGAGCCGGCCACAGAATTAGCCAGACTTGGTACATGATTAAAAAAAAAGATAACCCCAAAAGGCGGATATTGTTAACAATTGCGTGAGATTAATGAGGGACATAGAGTCCGATGGCACCATATTGAACGGTTAATGTTTCGTTCTGAGATGTTTTGAGAAGGATCAAAGGAGGAACCCATGTGTAAATGTATCTGCAGAGAGATCGAAAACATCTCATTTTTTAGAGATCCAATAATCTTTCCAACTTTCTTTGTTTGTATGCAAATTCAGTAGAATCAACTCTGTCGTAGATTTTGCATACCAAAAATGCTAATGCTATCTACCTTCCAAGAGAATAAACATGTCCCAACTATGAAGATGGTGGATCTAACTATAATTAAAACTTGTTTAGTAGTTTGAATATGGACCTTTTTCCTCATAACCTTTGTTTTTTAAAATAAAATAAAATAGACCATTAAAAAATCATTAATAAATTAAAACATGTTAAGTTTGAATATGGACCTTTTTCGTTTTTTTTTTGTTTTTTTTTATTTTATGTAAAGGTAAATTCTTACAAGTATTTATTATGATTAGAAAATTTCTAATATATATATCTTTGTTGATATTTAGTGATAAACTTTAGTAGTTGCTGTTCAGGTTCAGAGTATTTAACCAGCGCTAGTTGGTCCACTGGTAACTTACAAGTGTGAGATTCCTCGGTTCGATTCCCGTTGGCCACATAGGTTTTCACATGATTCGTTTTATCCCGAGATTAGTCGGATCTCATGGTTCGTTGATCTGAGCTAGCTAGGAAGTTGCATCCCAGCAACATGTCTGGGTACTCATTGTCCGTTGAATCGAATCATTCGTTTTATCCCGAGATTAGTCGGATCTCATGGTTCGTTGATCTGAGCTAGCTAGCAAGTTGCATCCCGAGTTAAAAAAAAAAAAAAAAAAAACAAGTAATGGGTATTGTTGTTCCTATTAGGGTTTTAAAACCTTTTTGTTTTAATTTATTTTTGGCTTCCTCTCTCGCTCCGACCCAAACTCTGCTCAGTCCTAACCGGCGTCGCCTCAGTCTCAGTCTCTCTCCGGTAACTGACCTTGTCGATTTTTATCTTCTTTTCATTACTGAATTTTTTTCCTTTTGTTCGCTTGACCTGTGTTAATTACTCTGCTCTTGTTGTATTGTTACTGTTTAAGCCATGGAAGCTCGGATTTTGCAGTCTTCTTCTTGCTGCTTCTCATCCATCGACACTGCCTTCTCCTCCGGTTCCATCAATCGATACCGTTTCTCCTCCGTTACACCATCGCCGAAACCTCTCTCCATCAGCTTTCCTCAGACGACGAGAACAAGGACAAGGGCACCTCGTGTTTTATCGATGTCGAACAAAGACGACGGCCCCGAGAGTCTCAATTACAAAGATTCCGGTGTTGATATCGATGCGGGGACTGAGCTCGTTAGACGAATCGCCAATATGGCCCCTGGAATCGGCGGATTCGGTGGTCTCTTTCCACTAGGTATATATTTCACCTTGAATATGTTGAAAGTTTTCGTTTTTAATTTCCACTGAGCTGTGTGGCTTTGTTTGAGTGCAGGTGATTCTTTTCTCGTTGCTGGTACGGATGGTGTAGGGACTAAACTTAAGTTGGCGTTTGAGACTGGAATTCATCACACCATTGGAATCGACTTGGTAACACAAAATCCGTCTTTTGTGACTTTATCCTCCAAAGACATTCATCGTTTTGTTCTTGTTGCAGGTCGCTATGAGTGTGAATGATATTGTTACTTCTGGTGCTAAGCCTCTGTTTTTCCTAGATTACTTTGCTACTAGTCGTCTCGATGTAGACCTTGCAGAAAAGGTGTAATTTGTTTCATCTCTTCCCCCTTTGATCTTGCTCTAGGACATGATATTGATGTAGAACGTAACATTATGCTTTTCTTTCCAGGTTATTAAAGGTATTGTTGATGGCTGTGGGCAATCAGGCTGTGCTCTCTTAGGGGGAGAGGTATGTCTTACAGTTAGACCCAATTCCTAGCTTTTAGCAATGTAGTCTGTGCATCGTTCCATAATTTTGTTTCGGCTGTTTTAGACTGCAGAGATGCCCGACTTTTATGCAAAGGGTGAGTACGATCTAAGTGGGTTTGCAGTAGGCATAGTGAAGAAAGAATCTGTTATAGACGGGAAAAACATAGTGGCTGGAGATGTTCTTATTGGCCTCCCTTCTAGCGGCGTTCATTCCAATGGTTTCTCTTTAGTAAGAAAGTAAGTTAGTGATGATGATATGACATTAGGAAGAATGTAGTTTACTGGCACTAAACTATTGACTATATTCAGTGACTAAAACTAAAAGACCACAATTGTTGCAGGGTCGTGGCTCGAAGCGGTCTTTCGCTGAAAGATGAGCTTCCAGGTGGATCAACTACTCTTGGTGAAGCTTTAATGGCACCCACTGTCATTTATGTGAAACAGGTTTGTTTTCTTGTCAACAAGAAACAAATTCATCACATTTGTTACCAATTCCATGACTATCTCTTTCTGTCTATCCACAGGTACTTGACATAATCAGTAAAGGAGGAGTGAAAGGGATAGCTCATATAACAGGTGGAGGTTTCACAGACAACATTCCCCGAGTCTTCCCTGATGGTTTGGGTGCTGTTATTCACACCGATGCTTGGGAACTTCCACCATTGTTCAAATGGATCCAACAGGTAATGAATGAATGAGAAAACCACCTATCATTCAAGATACACTTAACGATGTGTATATATACTTAAAATGTTTGATTGTTTTTGGTTATTATATATAGTCTGGGAATATAGAAGACGGTGAGATGCGGAGGACGTTTAACCTGGGAATAGGGATGGTATTGGTTGTTAGTCCAGAGGCAGCATCGAGAATACTTGGAGAGGCCAATAATGGAGACTATGTTGCGTATCGCATTGGAGAGGTTATAAATGGTGAAGGCGTAAGCTATCATTAGAACATGTTTGTGTGTTTTTAATAGGACCTACCTATGCGAATTGTGTTTTGAGTTTGTGTGAGAGAGAAATAGGACCTCTTGTTTCCCAAGTTTTAATCCATTTTTGTTACCGCATGGTTTGCACCAATTTTGGTTTACTATGAAATTGGTTCTTTTCTTATTTCTTTTGTCTCGAAGCTGTAATCGACATACATTTGATCAGTAATGATAAAATCTGGAGAATACTACTAGTTTGATAACACATCAATTTATACTATGCAGTATACACCATTCATCTCTTATATCTCAAAACTCATTATTTTTATATGCTTAACAAACCAACCAAATGAATATATTTTAAAAAGTTATGTCCAAAACTTCAATCCGAAATTAAGAATTAAGAAAAGGTGACTGAGTCGCTATTGAGGATTTTGCCTACTAGTATTTGAAGATTTGAGGAAAAGAGAGCTACAAGGTTTATTTATACCCTAGGATTTGGAAGTGTCTTGGAGTTCAGAGTCGGACTCTTTTCCCTCTGCTGATGGCTTCTCCTCATTAGCATGCTCCGCAGTTTTTTCAGGTGTTGTGTTCTGCAATCGCGCGTTAGTGACTTAATTAAATAACACTTTGATTTCAACTCGTATATGATGATGATGGTGCGTTGACTGAAGAATCTTTTTGGTTTTGAAGAAAATATTGAGGTTCAAGAAGAAGACTAACCTTGTTCTTGTCGCGCCACCCTAGTACAAATGGACGTGCTAGCAAACTGATCCTGCTTTGAGGAGGTTCTGGTAACTGATCATTGATGTTTTTGGCAGATAAATCTTGGTTCTGTTGCCTATATATACATATATATTATGTGTACACCCAATTCAGAATACACACCACTCATGAGTCATAACGCATCGAATGTACACAATTTGTTTGTCTCAGGTAAAAAATAACACACCGTGGTGAAGGTTGTGCTTTGAGTTGGCCAGATTGATACTGCAAAGTCGCTTCAAGCATGGACTCTGCCATCACCGCTCTCTTCTCCATCTCAGCGAGTGCAGCAACAGCTTCCTCATATTTTTCCTAGACCAGTTAATGTTTGTTTATCTAAGATAATAACAGGAAGAAACAACAACAACAAAAAAAACAGAAGACGAAATAGAGTAACATTTGAAACATGCAGACTGAAAACATACAGACAAGGGTTAATACGGATATACAGAGATTATTTTCCAAAACTAATGTGTAACTCTACTCCATGGGAGGCGTCTCACAGCTATAACCAGAGACAGTAAAACTTAATAGCCACGCCACATTTGTGTTAGTAGGAGTTAGTGCGAACTCTTTTACCTGCAATACTTGAGCAGCATACCTCTGCGCTGCTCCATCCTGCTCAGCAAATCTTCGTGCATCTTCTGTTACCTTCTGTTCTTGCTCCACCCGCATCAAGACCTTCATAAGTATCAACTAATCTCAGCATTTGTATCAGCGATAAACAAAAAACAAAACAAATTGATCATGCAAATGCAAACCTGTAGCATTGCACCTTCTTGTTCCTGCTTATCAGATAGGAGTCTCTGAACTTCGGCCATCTCTTGCTCTAACTCCTCCACCTGATGTTCACATTCATAACAAGCAGCATTTGACATCTTATGACTATCTCAAACTAACTTATCACAGATGAGCCTTCGAATTAGATCAGCATAGAGATGGTATTCACAAATGAGGGAGAAAGTAGTGTTCGGGTTCAGAAGATGGATAAAGAGACAAGTAACGTAATGCAAGCTGATATGTTTAATTGGGAATGAACTGTGAGATGGCAAGCTTATGGGAATACCTTGGCACTCAATTGACGCCGGTTGTCTTGCTTGACGATCTCCATGAGAGCTATCTCCAACTCTTCAGCTCTACCATAAAATAGGAAGATTGGGAGACATTACATATTGAGGAATAATGAGGAGAGATAAAATTCATACCGTATAGTGTCCAGTTATATATTGAGCAAATAAACTAACCTAAGTAGAGCTGATCTTTTCTCTTCAAGCAACTTGCAGACTTCAGCTTTCAACCACAGAACCTGGAAAAGTTGTCAGTCAACTTTCAGAAGGGCTCCATGACTGTAGGTATCAAATGATCTTTCCTACCTTTTCGCCAGATATAATCATCTAGTATTCAAGTGTACTAAGGGGAACATCTCCAAGCCAACATAAAGGACGAGAAAAATTACCTGCGCTTGAAGATCTTGAACAGAATCTACCTCCCCATCCCCAGTCAGGCTAACTAATACTTCATCTGCATTACTTGATCCCGACTCGGATCGAGACAAACTCCCATTTGTCAATGAGGCTTTGCCCGAATTGCCCGAATCCACCAAAACAGATTTTGGGTCGTGCTTAAAACTATATAATTTGGAGGCAAGGCCCTTAGAATCCCTAAAAGCTTGAAGCCCCTTTGATCTTTCCTCAAGGGCAGCTATCACCGCTGGCCTATGCTTGCTTCGCAATTCTTGTAATCTAATTTCATGTACATTTTGGTAACCCATGCAAGCAGTTAAAACGAGTTGGCTACTATCAAATGTTGATCCAGTCAATGATTGTAGCAAAGTAACAGCGTCTCCAGCATCCTTCGTTGTAACTAATGCAGGACCTGAGGTGAATTCAAGCACAAGTTAGGGCAGTCTCGATGATGACACTGCTGCATTCAGGAGGTCCACAAAACATATCACTTAAATCGAAAGTCTGCTAGTTTCAATCAAGTACCATATAGTTCCATCAGTGCGAGTGCCGTTCTGAAAAGCATAACACGATTTCCTTCAAAGAGAAGCACATCCCACACTCTAAGAACTGTAATCACGTAGACGAACATTTAGAAAGAAAATGGGTTCTCAGTCCCAAATTTCAAAGAGAAAGATGATCAAATATAAACAGATTGCCATCACAAATTGTTAGTTACTCAGTTCCCAATTTCAAACAAGAAAGCTTTAATTCCAATACTTAAAACCTGACCACTTTCCCATGGAAGCATGTTCATGAAGATGGAAAGAAACCATGGCCCTGTAACCCAAGCCACTTGCACTCCAAGATAATCCAGATGATGAACTGTAGACATTCAAAAAAAAATGTAGAGCATTAGTACTAACTGTGAACGTTTTTGTAAGATGAAACAAGAAATCTGTGAAGGTACTAACCCAATTTAGGAAATCTTTCTCGAACTAACTCCTCCACAACTAGTTGATCAACCTGAAAATAGGAATACAAGATACAGTAACATCAACTAACAGAATTTTAGTAGACGTGATGCTATCACCAGTCTGCCCTAAAATTTGTGCAAGTGTATAGACAGGCAACTCATATGATCACCTGGGACTCAATCATTTCTTCTGAATAATAACCATTGAAGTAGTCATCAATGATTCCTGTCAGTGCCCTAAAAATCATAAGTATTTAGTTAGCAGGGACATCGGTTTAGATAAAAGAAAAAAAGGAGAAGATATAAGGGAGCCTAACAACAGTGAATTCAGCCAGAAGAAAATGAAAGTGATAGATATAAAAACTAAACACAGAGCCAATGAGTTCGATATTCATGGAAAAACAATATTAGGAGTTGGAGATGATAGGTTCATCTAGTTTGTGAACATACCAAAAGGCATTCTCTTCGGGCATCAAAAGCAATAAAAGCGCAGCAAAGAAATTCATAGCCTGCAGATGGTATATTGACACCAGATATTAATCTTAATTTACCATGTCTCGGTATTTTAATAAAGAATCATGATATTGGTTAAGAACCAATACCTGACAGTATCCAACGGATGGATTATGCCTAGCATAAGCAGTAAGCAAACGCCGCAGAGCATTTCTACCATCATCATCTAGGGCAGGATGACCTGGAAATGTCCGAGGCAAGTCCTGTACTTGATATAAGCAACGGCGTAAAAACTCTGATCAATTTCAGTATTAGCCAACACTGCACCACGAGATAGAGAGAGTCAATGCTGATTAAATTTTAGAGTACCACCTTTTCTATCTGCCCTTTCCATTTTTCTACAACAGCAAGGGATTCTTTATTTGAGCCTTTATCATCAACATGCTGCGTATCCTCCTGATCTATGCTGTTTCCACAACTATCAGCAGCAAGAAGGTTTTGGTAATAATCTTTGCTGCGTCGTTTCCTCACACCCACAAATGCTTGCCATAGCTGAAATGTTGTTGATATAAGTAAAGAAATAAGGATATCGAACTATAGATGGAGAGCTAGAGCATGATATCAAATAGAAAGAGAAGGTAGCAATGTAGACATGACAAGATTTTTTTACCTCCCCCCTCAGAGCCATAGGTACACCACCTCGAATAAGCACTTCAAGTTCTTCTTTCCAGGGACATGTAGACATTGGAAAAGTTGCATCACCAGCAACAGGGATGCCAGAGACACTTGTACCATCTGAAGAAGAACCATCCTGAACATCCGACCTCTCAACATCATAGAACTCGTCTTCAGAATCATTCTCAGACGCTCCCTTGGAGGATTTGGCATCATCAAATGAGGGTGAGGATTTCACCTTCGGAGCCTCTTGCTCGCCTTTTGATAAATCCCCCTTCTTCTTGACACGGATACTCATCAATTCTTCGATTGATCGAAGAGATGATCTGATCTCAGTCCATAATTGCACTCTGTGAAGATTCATCTCTGCATCAGGGCGTCCTTCATCTTCACTTGCATTATCGGGAGTTACATCAGAACCTAACTTGTCAGTACGCAGATCTGCTTTTAAAATCTCACTTTCACTAGACGGTGCATGACTATTTTCAGACAATCCGTTTGCAGGTGACTCAGTCGATTCTGCATGATCTTCCAAGAAATTGCTCCACCTGTCCGACCTTTCTTCTTCTTCTTCCTGCTTGTAAGCAAAGAGTGACATTACAAGTTTAGGGGACTTATTTAGGAAAAGAATTATAGGAACCACTTCGACCATTCCAAGAACCAAAAAGAACTTATTACAAGCAATTGGTAGCTAAGGTGTGTAGTTCTAAAGTCACATTAAGGAGTATAATTATCGGTTAGTCCAGTTTGATATCTTTCACACATGTTTTCCCTATAGCAATGATTCTAAATGGAATCGTCATTCTCACTATACTAGCACGGTCATAACCAAATTCACGTGGATGAAAATCGCGAGTAGAAAATAGGAGATAGAACCTTGTAAATATCAGCATATTCTCTGTATCTCTGCACATGTTGAGGTCTCACAGGAAATCCATATGCATCCCTGTCAACAAAAATGACCATATGAGTTCCCAAAATAACACTGAGATATAAAATCCCATCTATAACTCCGACGAAATCCCCATGTTTCCTAGACTTTTATACCCGTTGATACAAATTTGTCAAGCAATTGAACACAGCACATGAATTTTTTTAGTTAAAGCCCAGTTCCTTATATTTCTCTACGAACACTCGAATTGGCTATCAAAGACCACCTTCACTGACGATTATGCCACATTGAGAGCAATAGACACCAACTGGACGAAAATCGCATTCGAATCACTAGGATTGTACTTGAAATCAAGATCAACGAACATCAAAATCGCGACCAGTTGTTGATAAAATGAAAAATTACGCAAACGATAAGTCAGATTAAGAACAGTTAAGCTCTGGTAATCGGAGCGCAAGTTCATAAACCTTACAACAACAAAGAAAGCAGGAAGAGAATCAGAAATGTAGATAAGAAGGGGAAGGAAACGCGAAACCTCTTGTGCTCGAAGGCGACGAGAGGATTGAGAGGCTTGGAAGCGGCGGCGGCGATCCTCATTCGTTACCGGGAAGAAGAGATCTAGTCCGGTGAGAGTTGAAACCTGAGGAGAAGAAAGAAGATCCAAGCTACTTGATCATAATACCGCGACTGAAGTTGAAGGAGGAGGAGGAGGAAGTTGCAGTAGAGAGAGAGAGAGAGAGAGAGAAGGAGTGGGGAAATCACATGGAAAGGGCGAGATTGTCGACGAAGGTTATTACATGTGAAATTTGACTGCGTCGATTCCTTGACACAGAGTCCAAAAACGTCTCTCTTTTCTTTCTCTCATTAGATAAAACTTTTTTTTTTTTTTTTTTTTAACTTTTTGAATCCTATCTTTTTAACCACTTCCTTATTTTGGATGTAAAAATGTGATTTCATAGTTGTCTTCCAATATCTTATAGAAATTTGTCAAACAATATCTAGCAAAAATAAAAATTATGCTATATGTCATTGTTTAAAACAATTTTTATCTTAAAATATGAAATTGAATTAATTGAGTTAATTATTTTATTTATAAAAAACAAAATAACAATTAAAAAATTGTATATATAAAAAAGGTAAAGAATGAGCAAATGGACCAATGGTTGCCACACTTTTATTTTTATCTTACTGTTTTCTATGTGTGGGGTATTCCACTATTGCACTGGTATGTTGTGGCCCAAAATGATGCCAAAAAAAAATCTAAAAAAAGTATTTATGACAATTTTTTTATAAAAATGATTCCAATAAATATTAACACTTAACTTTATAATTGTTTTAAGTTAGTTAACAATCAGATGAAAAACAAAAATAGTTAACTAACAAATAAAAAATTATAAATAGTTAAATAAATACATCTACGACATGTGCAAATTTTTAATTTGTATTTTTTCCGATTTAATTGGTTTAAACGCAGTAAGTGCAATTGTAGTTGTTGGGGGTTTACAAAAACAAAATGTGGTTATAGTGTATATGATTAGTGTAGCAATTGTAAGTTATATTTTGTTTTTTACAATCGTATGCCACATTAAGAAGGATAAACTTTAGGTTTGAGCTCTGAAAACATTTTCTTTTTAAGTGTTATAAAGAGGTGATGATTGAGGTCAAATGGTTTTGAGAGTATTTTTCATTTCATCTCTTTCTACCATGATAATTTTGTGGCGAGACGAGACATGGTATGATCCAACTTCTAACATGCTCATAGAGAACATATTTACGTTCTGCAACTTCAAAAACTGAAGAACATAATTACGTTCAAGAAAATCTTCGATTTGGAGAGATTCATAGGTGAGATGATTTTTTATTAAATCTAAAAAATAATGCAAGATAATAATTGTGGGGATATTGTCGACTTGTCGGTAAAGGACAATTGCTTTAAGAGTTGGTAAATGACTTTTATATGGAACTAAATCTGGCAACAACAACAACAAATTAAAAGCTTGTCCTACATTTGTATAAATCCATCATTTAAGCAATGCAAATGCATGCGCTTCACATGTTACGTTTAATCAACTGAGAAATTTATATCACATACAATTCTAATATAAAATTTTATTATTTTAACTACCTAGTGTTTGATATCAATTAGACCTTTCAGATTTAGCTTTGATAACTATTGTGTTGAAAAATGTTAATACAAGTTGTATGTATAGTAGTTAGGATTTAGATATCCATATGCTCTCACTCTTTCTCTTTTTTCCAAGTCAAGCTTAAGATAGGTTTACACACTTTGTAGCATAGGTTTTTGGAACTAGATTACGGTAAAATAGATATATATCCGTATCCAAAGAGGATTGAAACTAATATGACATCTCTTGTGATATTATAAGATTGATGAAAGTCATGCTTTGTAACACACCTAGCAATCGATTTTACTATATTTCTGTAAAAAGTACACATAAGGTGATCCTTTGTTTTTTTAATTTTGGCATTCACAGGCGTTGGTTTATCAATATTGGTCATTGATCTTGATGTTTCAAAGCTTCAAAAAGAGGTTTGGAATACAATTCGAAGTTCAAGTTCTGAATATGTATTTCACAAGTTTTCTATCGTCTATTGATAGGTCATTCTCCTATTTGTAATCATCATATACTCTCACTTTGCAGGTGTGCTTTTTATTTCGATGGTTCAAAATGGTCCAACTTTAGAAATTGTGTGATGGTCACAAAAACAGTAATTAGACCCTAAAAACGGAGAAGGATATATAAGAGATTGAGTTTCGATACACCGTTATTTTCTCTAACAGTCGACTTGCGGAAAATCAACAACATGTGGCAGTTGTAATTGTGATCAAATATGTAGACAATGAAACGAGAAACTTCAGTGCAATGCAGTATAACCAGATTATTAATATTTTTGCGTTAATTGGTGCAACATTTTATAACCAAAAGATAGCAAGTTTGAATATTCCTAAAATATGTTGCAGTGACCAAGGTAGTCTAAACACTCCAAATTTTTCCATATCATCCAAAATGTATAGACATTAGTACAATGTTCATTGATTACTTAATATCTATCATCTAACTTGTAATTCAATGTATATTACAAATGCAGATTCAATCACCTAACTTGTATCTCGCTGCATAAACATAACTATTCGTATAACTATATATATAAAACTAGCGTGTGATCCGCACGCATGAACACAATTTTTGTTTTTTTAAAAATTGGTATAATATTATTTTACTTTTATTAATTTGGTTGTTAATGGATATGTTTCTATTAGCTTAAAAATGTGGATTGTTTATTCTTAAGTTTTTTTTCGTTTCTTAATTTTATGTTTATTTATTTGTTTGTTTAGTGGGTGATTCACAATTTGATTTTTTTTTTATCTTTGGTTGTCTATTTATTCAATTAGTTAGTTTTTAAAAGTTAAGTTTTTGTCATTTTAAAGTTTTGGTAATTGTATATTTTTTAACTCAACCGAATACTAATAAAATAAATATTTTGAAATTGGGTTAGTTTTTGTATACTCCAAAAATTACTTTGAATACTAATAAAATAAAAGTTAGTTTGTGAATTTAGAATTCTCCGAACTTATTAAAAAAATACTAATAAAAGGTTCAAAATGTTCAAAATTGACTAATTTTTACCTAACTTATATTTATCTATTTTTACCTAAAACTGAATACTAATAAAATGTTCAAAATTTACTATTATTCATCTTCGATGATCCAGTGTTATTGACTAAAAAATGAATCTAATTTTATTTGAAAATGATTTAATTTCTATAACTAATTTACTATCAAAGTCATCGTAGATGTATGTGTTAATGAGAACATTTGAGATAATATGGGCTGATTTGGAAAAGTATAAGAAATATGGGGTCGAGCGTCGATCTATCAGATACAATTTTTCAAAAGAGAGAAAGAGAGAGAGAGAGAGAGAGTGAGAGAGAGAGAGAGAGAGACTTCTTGTGAATATGATTATCTTGTAAAAAAATATTACCCACTCATCTAAAACCCTCGTCTAATTCTCCGATATCTTCCCTCATCGCCGGTGAGATTTCACTTTCAATCTCAATCACACGGTGATCCATTTCTTCTTCTTCTTTTCAATTTATGCGGTTTGCTTTTAATTAGGCCTATGTTATTTGTATCGTTAATGTTTGTACCACTGTAAGTGAATGATGCTTTTGGGGGAATTGTTTGAATTTTAGTATTCTACGAACTTTTCAGAATAATTTTCCCGTATAGGTTTCTGGGTTACTCCGAATTGATATGATTTTCTTTCCACTATTGTTTACCTCCGATTTTAATCATGTGTATTGTTTACAATATTATTTTTATTATGAAATCTTTTTTTTTAATAACACTATCTTCATATATAATTGCGAATTAGGCAGTGTTATCCTCTTACTCCTCCGTACACACCCTTCTGCTTTTACCGTCAGTGTGAACCTAAAACTCGCGGTTAGGGTTTTCGTAGCTCAATTTTGTTATTTTACTATTCACATTTCATCGCGCTAGTTGAGTTTAGGATCTGATTTTGCTCGGTATGTTCAACCGGAACAGCTATTGATTACATCACTGGAATTACGCTTGCGATTGATTGATTTTTATTGGATCCTCTTGTTTTTTGTTAGTTTTTGAAACTTCCTCCCGAATTCTGATTTTCTGCTTGATGTTTATTTCATGGTTGCTTATTTATAATTTCCACGTGGATGTATTTACATGCGTCTGTGGATCCTCTTATTTCTTGATGAACAGTTAATTCCCCTGGTGCTGCACCATGTTTATTAAGATTTATGTTATGTATTGTTTCCTTTTTTTTTGGTGTTAATTTTGTCTGCTTTGGTCGTCTTTTTGTGGACTATATGTACACCGAATAGTTAACAGGTTTCAATCAGTCATGAGGTGATATCGAAGAAGGTGAACATGGACGTGATGACAACTCTGGTGCGTACCTATGGAGAATCACACTTGGCAAAAAAAGATTCTCGCCTCTGATGGGAGGAAGAGTCTCTACACTGCGCTGGGCCACTCCCCTTTGAGTCTAAATAGTCTGTTGTGGATTTGAATGAAAAATAAGTTGCTGGTTCTTTAGGTAACATCATATAGATTTCAAAAAATTTGATATATGTATGGGTCTCCAAATTTTATGTACGTATGAACTAAACGAAATCGAAATCTGCAATTTCTATTATTTTTTTCCATTTCTTCTGGTTGCTGCATTATTATTTTGGAATTTGAGGAACATCTTTTTTATTTCGTTTAGTTTGAGTTGTTTCATTCATTTGAGGAAGTAAACTAATCTTGTGTCCATCACGTGTTCCGATAAGTTGATCGTATAAGTCACTTGTTTAAGATAAATAAAGAACACATGATTTCTCTTTTGTTATGCATTTTTTTGTCTTAACAAAAGAAAGAATTATGGAGAAGAAAAGTACTTACAAACTCTGAGAAGCTAATTCTATGAAGAAGAATCCCATCTACATTTTCCCTCACATTAAAAAGATGCATTTTTCTCAGACATTGAGATTGAGCTGTCATAATTTATTATTATAATAAGAGATCTTTGAATTATTTAAATGCATTCGAGTGATTTCAATTTCTGGTTTTGAAAGCAAATTCGATATTCACTGCAATTGAATTCATCGACTGGATTCTCGCAGTTATGCCAGGTTTTTTGTCGGTGTATGGAGAATTGGAGTTAGCATCTTATGGTGGAAGTAAGGAATCGATGGTGTTTTATTTATGTGTTGGCTACTCGACCACTCTTATTCTCGGTCCTTTACTTGGTGTGGTTTCTAATCTCATGTAAGTGTGATTTTTCTCAATCAGTTTTGAAGTTCAATGTTGATCAGAAACAAACCCGAATTCTCATTGTTTATGAAGTTTTGGTTTTTCAAATGATGATTTTGTTGCTAACTTTGAAACATATGAGAATTTTTTGCAGAGGTCAGAAGAGGATTTGTCTACTCATTAAATTGGTGAAGTGGACATATTGGCATAATGACATCTATTATGTATGTAATTGTGAATGTTTGATAATGTGTGATAATCAATGTGAGGTTACCTAAATCTATATATAATGTGTAATAATCTATGTGAGGTTACCTTAATCTATATATAATGTGTGATAATCTATGTGAGGTTACCTTAATCTATATATAATGTTTGATAATCTATGTGAGGTTACCTTAATTTATATATAATGTTTGATAATCTATGTAAGGTTACCTTTGCTCCCTCCGCCTATGTAGACGTTGAAGTGGCGGAAGGAGAAAAGAGCAAAGGTAACTTTACCTATATAGATAGATACACGGCTTAATCTACTTCAATGTACACCCATAACAAATGGTTTTGTCTAATTACCAAATCAAATCGGAACACGAGTAAATTATCTAGTGGTACGATACAATGTTTTTTTTTTGTTAACCAAGAGGGCTTCGGGCCAAAGCCCACTAATCTTCCCTAGGTCCGGATTAGCTTTTGCTAATACCAATGACGTGGCGTAAAGCATTCATTCCAACGAGGTTCAAACTAGGGAGCTCATGGGACTAACCCATGTGCTGAAACCACTAGTGGTACGGTGTTCGAATGATAACATATTTTCTTGTAGATCTAGAGATCGAATCCTACCAACTATAGACCTCTGCTATCGGTCTCTTCATTGCCCAATGCTAAACTTCTTTTAAGTAGATAAAAAAATATCGATTCTCTATCGTTTCTAGGAATTAATCTAGACTCTGCCCTAAAAAGATAGTAAATAATTTCCACATGAACAACGTCACGTCACATATAATATACAGCAAATTGGAGATGCACCATCACCTCACACGCGACTCACCAAATTTATTGACAAAAACGTCAGGAACCGTCTCAACTCGATTTGTAACATGTGAGACTTCGCTTATGACGAGGGTCTCACTATATGGTTTGCCTCAAGATTCACACAATAAAGCTCACAACGACATAAAAACCTCAGCAATTGAAGACTCAAAAGAAAAAGTTCAAAAAGTGAGTTGTATAGTTTCATTCCGAATTCAATATTTTGTTAAATAAATTTTACATTCATTCAAAAAAAAAACTATATACTTGAGGACGGCGAATTCAACTCTTCGTTCCAGTCTTGCTTCTCCAACATCCGACGCCGGTGTCGTGAGATTTTTTTTTAGAGACACGCGTACGATCTACACACTCTCCCTCTACGAGTGAAATTCAAAAATGTATAGTAAAAGTGAGCTTCATCGCCGGATAGGGTTGTTGTGTCGGTGATTTGAGAAGCGCCGTGTGATTTCTCCGAAGGCGCGGAGGTGTGAATGCATCGGCGAGCAGCAGTGCGGTGGCTAGTGTGTTAGCCACGGATGCTACACTCGGTCTCTCTTCAAAGCCAAAGAGAATTGCTCGTAGAACAATTGTAAACACATATTTTTGGGTAGTTACTTCTTTATGGTTTTTCTCATTGATTAAATAGAAGAAATTACAACTTCAGTTCATCCGATATATGGGAAATGGAGAAAATGCAACAAAGAAATGGGGGAACCGCCATTAGTTTTATATAATGGAAACTAAAAATAATTAAAAAAGTGAAGTAAGAAAAAAAAAATTACCAAAAAAAAAAGGTTAAATATAAAAAATAGTTAATTTAGTTCGCAACATGAGTCAAAGTAATAATATAATTTTTTTAATTTTTTAATTGTTAGTTATTTATTTTTATAAGGAAAAATAACAAAAAAGGAAACAAAATTGTGTGTTTATATAATAAAAACTAATAACATTGAAAAAATAAAGTAAGAAAAAATATTAAAAATACCAAAAAAAAATAACAAAAAAAATAAACACTACCAAATAAAAAGTGTTAAATATAATAAATAAATATGACTCATTTTATTATATAAAGTAGAATGTTTCAAAGTTGCTAACTCGCCTAATCGTGACACGTGTTAAGTCAAACGATTAGATTTTGACACATGTTTAATAAAATTTTAATAAAATTTTAACACATAATATTAATATTAATAAAAGTAAAATTTAAAATTGGTTCCTAATCCTAAAAGGGTAAAAAGTAAATGAAAAATTAGTAGTTATGTTTAAAGAAATTAAACAAAAATTATAAATAAATGCCAACGCTAAAGAAAGAAAACTCATATTTTACTTTAGAATAAGGAAATTAAACAATAGAATAGAATCCGAAAAAGAAAATGAATAAAAACCAAAGTTTATAAAATAAAATAAAATAAAAACATATTTCAGTTTAGAATAAGGAAATTAAACAATAATTTACAATCCTAAAAAGCTAAAGTTTTTAAAAAGGAAAAAAAAACAATTAGTATTTCTATATAGATTAAGGGAATTAAGAAACGGAATACAATTCTTAAAAAAAAAAGAATTCTCATTCCACACCTCTATATAACCAAATTCATAGCTTCTCAATTTCACAACCAAAAAACTTTTCATAAGCTTTTCCGCCCATAAGCTGTAAGTAATCTTTTGTCTAATAGAAAACATGGTTACGTAAGAAAAATTTCATGTTACGCAAAGAGAAAAACCTGATCGTGCCACGTGTCAAGTCAATCGATCAGATTTTGATATATGTAAAAGAAATTTCCAAAAAAAAAAATCCAATTAGTTTTTGACACATAATATTAACAATAGAATTGTAATTTTATAATAGATTCATAATCTTAAAAAGTAAAATTACTAAACAAAAAATAAAAATAAATTTTTTTTTTTCCCAAAAGCCAAAATTGATTTTTAAAAATTAATAATGGAAAAGTTTAAAATCGATTAATAAAAAAACTTAAAAATTTGGAAAATTTAATAACCGATTCATAATCTTAAAAGGTAAAGTTATTAAAAATTTATTTATTAAATTTATTTAAAAGGAAAAATTAATATAAAAAAGGAAAAAATCCTAAGTTTTCCATTTATATTAAGGAAACGATTAATTACTAATCTTTAAAAAAAAAATTCTAATTTCTCACCTCTATATAAACCATAATTTGATAGTATGTCAATTACACACCAAAAAATAAAAATTCAATAATCGTATCCAAAGCTATTTACTGCATATGTTTCACCAAATTTTTCCTTCAAAGTATATATTTATTTCAGCAGAAACTTCGTTTCTAAATTTATGTATTATATATTTTTACTGGTGATCTAATATTGTTTTCTATTTTTTATAGTTATTTTAACGGATTATAAAATATTAAATTACAAAAAATATTAAACCATAATTTTTAAATATATTTTCTAGTAATATATAAAATATAAAACGAAAAATAAAAACTAATTTAATTTAAGTGTTATTGATTCAAATATGTTTAATTTATAATTTTTAAGTTTATAATAATTTAATAAATATTGCCAGTTTGGCAACAAGTTTTAATATATGTTTGATAATAAATTCAATTTATTTAAAAAAAATAAAAAGTATTTAGAAACGAATTCTAAAAAAATTCAGTTTTAATAGTATAGAGAAAGCCCCGTATTGCTCCAGGAAGCTATGCATAAATGATCTTGTTACAACGTCACATCACTTTTTTATTTTATTTTTTGTCATCTGGTATTTAAATTGGATTATGAAGTTAACAATTACAAATATCAATCAACATCTGTTATCAATACAAGGATGCACAACGTCACGTCACGTCACGTCACATTATATATGTACAACAAATTTAATTAACCACAAGGCCCAAATTGCTCCACTCCATAATTTGGCCAAAAAATGCGATATTTTGCTTCAATAGCAGCAATTGTCAATCGACGTCATTTTACGGCGCACGTTACGTCCCCGCTCGCTAGTCTCCTCATTGGCGCACGTTAGCATCTCTCCAAGCTGCATCATTCATTATTGGCCGTTGTGCGTTCCATAAAGGCTTAGGGTTCCGGATTCAGGGGAGGTGTCGCCACCGCCCTTACATTGCTTCTCTTCCTCTTCGTCGGAGAAAGGCGGATCGTCGAGTTTACAGATCAGGTCTTGTGGCGGATATGGGTCAAGAAGACGCCGTGACGGTGGATCAGAACAGTTTCGGTGGTGGCGAAGATTCATTGCTCCGTAATCGCTATTCGTCGCCATTGCCGCCACCTCCACATCTATCTTCTAAAGTGCTTACATTGCCTACCGTATTAACCCTTGGCCGTGTAGCTGCCGTTCCGATTCTCGTCGCGAGTACGTTGATTTTTGGTTCCCGAAAATGGTTTTTCCTTTTTCGGCTCTGAATTATGGTGGAGTCATTGTCCGTGCATATCTTATTCGGTGTGTGATAGGATTTAATCATCAGATCTAAACGAGGAGGCAATTGTGAAATTTCTGGCTCTGTAGAATCAGTTTTCAGATCAGAATTTGTGTTCGGTTGAATTTGACATTGGATACAGATTCTCCTGTATGTGTGGAGGAATTAGAGAAGAGAGCTCTTTTGAATTAAGCTTATTGCTATGAGTACTTCACTTGTTAACACCACCCAGAAATTCTTAAGCTTTCAATATTCTGAATTGGATCTTCTGATGATGCATTACTCATTTTGATTGTATCCCATTTGTAATTATGTTCATCCCTTTGTGTTTGAATGTAGCCTTTTACGTTGATTGCTGGTGGGGGAGAACTGCCACAACAAGTATTTTCATTGCAGCAGCCATTACAGACTGGCTTGACGGATATATTGCGCGGAAGGTACTTCATTTTGCACCCTTACCTGAGCTTCTGCTTAGCTTAATTTTCTCTGGATTCTTCTTACCAAGCTTAACGGTGAGATGTGCATTTCAGATGAGATTAGGTTCTGCGTTTGGTGCATTTTTGGACCCCGTGGCAGATAAGGTGAAAGACCCTCTTCCTTTGCAATCGCTTTTGTTATTTTTCCTTTCTCACCTCAAGCCGTATCAAGTAGAAATGAAATATATACCTTTCTGATTGATGTCGTGGGTGTGCAGCTTATGGTAGCAGCTACATTAATCTTGTTGTGCACTAAACCAATGGACGCCATTGTCTTAGGACCAGTTCCATGGTTAGTGACAGTACCTTCAATTGCCATAATTGGTAGAGAGGTAAGTTATAGAAAGTTGACTTACTCGTAGATAATCATTCAGCACTTAGCCACTTATCGACTCTAAACTATTCAGTAATACTTTTCACTGTAGATTACTATGTCAGCAGTAAGAGAATGGGCTGCATCTCAAAACGGCAAGCTTTCAGAGGTAAAGTTCTCGTCACCATCATATGCATACTCTGAGAATTTTGGTTTGTTACTGTTCCTACTTATTCATATAGATGGCATTGATAGTGTTCTCAGGCTGTTGCTGTAAATAGCTTGGGAAAGTGGAAAACTGCAACGCAGATGATAGCCCTAACCATACTTCTTGCAAGCCGGGATAGCAGTTTTGAGAGACTATTACCGTCGGGCATTGTGCTGCTCTATGTATCTGCAGGGCTCTCTATATGGTCTTTAGTTGTTTATATGAGGAAGATAGGGAGAGTACTGCTAAAGAAGAAGTAGCAAACTTTCTTTTCGGGCTTTTGCATTCAGTATATACACATAGAATGGAAGACTTGTCCAGCGACGTTTACCTCTCTTCTTCTTGAAGAAAGCTGACTAATTTCTCTCTCTGGATACAAAATGAAATTAGCTGGGCAAGCACTATAAGACTCTTATGATGCTTTAGTTCTGTTTTCAACTTTGGGCACTGGGATCGTACTCAGCTTGGTTTGACTTTGTATAATATCTCTTCTGAACCACGTTGCTCCTTGCCGCACACTGAGTTTTTATTGAAGCTGCAAGCACGATCTTATGGGCAATGAAGGAAAAGCAGCAGGTGCATTTTCATTCTAGTTAGAGACTTGCTTGGTCTCATGAACTCTGAGATAGATGAAAACAGTTGTTGCCTGCCATGTAGATGCTTTTTTAATCCTTTTCCGATACAATATAAATTATAGATAAAACATATCTTAGTTACAATATCTTCTCTTATATGAACCATTCCTTGTGAATGGAAAATCCGGAGAACCATCTGCTTAGGGACGTGCTTCTGCTTGAACCCGTTTCTTGTATCTTTCAACTAGCTCTTGTGGATCTTGACGGGTTTCTGTGTAAGCTTCAATCTTGTTCATCTCCTGCAAAAGAAGGCGAAGAACCAAAGATTAGATGGGAAGATTTGGTCTCTAGTTGGAAGATAACAAAAGTCGAATAAATGGCTTAACCTGAATCCAAAGGGCTAGGTTAGGGCGGCCAGATGTGATATCCACATTCATTACATCCTTTAAGATAAGCTGAAACCTCTCTATGAATGGAACATATGCAACATCAACCTGTATTTTGAAAACATTCCCCATTTATGACTCGGCATCAAGAGCGGAAATGGCTTAAAGAAACTGATGAAGATAATCGACAATACCAAACTAAATTGGCCAAGGAAGAAAGACCCTTCTTTGAACTTGGAAAGAGCATGCTCGATGTAATCGAATGCAGCATCTGAAGAAATGCAAGACAAGATTCAAACACATGGAAAATAATGTTTCTGCAAAACACAAAAGGAAGAAATATCTTCATCTTCTAATAATCACCTGCTGCATCATTGCCAGCGCCATTTAATGCGGATCTAACGGCCTTGGAGAAGGAGTCGGTGTAGGAGAGTAACTCCTCAGCGAATGCTTGCTTCTCTACACCCTATTGTTGTTCCATGTATGTTATCTCTTCTAAGTATATATTTTGTGTGAAATTGAGCTCAACAAAACAAAGAGCTCATCGATACTCACATCGGGTGTAAGTGAAGGCCCTTCGAAATTGGTGTCAATGTACTTAATCAGGTCAAGGCTCTCTCCTATAACTCGGTTATTATGCTCTAATGCAGGCACCTGCATAAAACAGAGAAGAAGACACTATAGCTCCTATGGAGTTTGGCTAGAGCTCAATCCGTTTACAGATGCTTAAAATAAAAATTTCACCTTGTTAGCCGGATAAACTTTCTCCTTGTACCAAGCAGGCCTGTTCTTGAGATCAATCGGTACGAGTTCTATCATTTCTTGTAGACCCTGCACAACAAAAGGAAATTGATCTAGATCGAACTAGTTTCGTATCTACACAGAATCAGCATATAATATAATAAAATGCAACCTTGTAATTTCGAGCAATCCACACACGCTGAGCAAATGGGCAAGTGTAAGATATGTACAACCTTCAAATGGCAGAAACCAAAACTCTTCATCAACGAGTCGTGAGTAATATTTCCAGAAATGAAACAAAAGCATCTTTAAATCCAAACCTTGTCGATCCATCGAACACTTGAAGTGGCTCAGAAGAGGAATCAAGCTCCGGCACTCGACTGCAAAACAAACCTTGAAACTCTCAATCTCAATCGAAGCGAAATTTGTAAGTTCTTCAGAAGGTAACAATCTGATTACCTTGACTCTATAACAGCCAGTACTGGTTTCCTATTGGAACTCTTCAGGTTAATACCGGAGCTTGGTCGGAGAATTTTCCTAGCAACATAGAGAGATGACGAGGAAGGGAAAGAAAAATCCCTCGAGGATAACGAAAGCGATGAATAAGAAGAGCACACGCTAACTCTCACTCCCACACTCATCCCTTGGTTTTCTCAGCTCCGATTATGATTTTCCCGGAAAAATGGTTTCCACAAGTTTTTATTCACTTTTTATAATTTGTTTTTTCCAATTTCACTTTTCGTATAGCTGAAAATTACAATAGGGTTTGGAAAAAATAAAAAAAACAAAGAAAAAATTTACAATTTTGAGATCAGAAAATTATTAATACCAGTAGTATCAGACAATCTGAATTCTGAACAAACAAAATATAAAAAAAAACATGTGTAAAGAAAGAAGCAAACAAAATGCTGCAGAACTCAAATTCTGGTTCAGAAAACAAAAAAAGACTATAAAAAGGCATTGCCTGAGAGGTGACCACCTCCTTTGACAGAGACCGGAGTTCGAATCCCAAAATTTGCAGCTTGGAGGAAAACGACAATAACGGTAATATCATCATGAAAGTGTCTCCTGATGCCACGTTCTATCTTCTCCAAATCAGAATATCTCATCTCTCTCTTCTTTGCTGCAACTTGTAATGCAGCTTTCACTAACCTCCGAGCCACTCCCTGAAAAGATGCAACAAGATTACTCAAACCGAACCAAAAAAACCGGATATGCTGCAAGAAGAGTGATGTCAGAATCTTACATTGCGTGGACAAGAATTGACGATATCAACTGCTTCTTGGTTGCTTAGATGCTCCCATAAACCATCTGAGGCAAATATAAGAAACTGATCTTCCGGGTGAATCTTATGAACTGTTATCGTTGGCTCAGCTCTCATAATCGGCTTCTCAAAACGTTCTGAAACTCTAAACTTAGGCAACAACGGTTCTTCGTTAAACTCCGCTCTCTTTAGGTATGCGTCACCAATGGATCTCGAAACCTGTATAATCCCTTTCACACGCCAAACTTTGTGTTTTAAGACCACAATATTCGGATCATTGGGATGCAACAGACGTAACTCCTCTCTCACCGATTCGATACTAGCGTTATGCTCTGACGATAGTTGAACAGCTTTCAACTCTTTAAACGGATTCTCCAGTCTTCCTAACACAACACGAGAATCTCCTGCGTTTGCAACATACAACAATCCGTTACAAACAATACCCACCAAGCAACAAGCTCCCACAGAAGCAATCTGTGGCTTGTTCTTCCATTGCTCCTGCACTAGACCGAGAAACTCCTCCTCCGTTGCTACAAACGCTCTGGTGATTACATCGGGAGAGATCCCTCGTTGCTCTGATGTGCACCTCCTCACATGATGAAAGAGTCTTTCGTTTACAAACCGAGCAGCCTCGGGACCTCCATGACCATCATAAACACCCACAAAAGTAGCTTCGGGTCCTGAATCGTGCAAGCTAATAGGACCAGATTCTAATTGACTTTGGTCTTCAAGAACAGTGTTTGCTTGAACCACTGCCATTGAAAACTCTCCGGTGGTGTGGATACCGGAATCTTTGTACCACAAGAGACCATGGAGGCGGCCATTAGCATCATCATCACTACCTGGAATCGAACCTTCACCAATGCCAAAAGGTCTCCAACAAGGGGATACAATTCTCCTAAATGTTGTAGATACCATAATTCACATGTTAAGCTTTCAAAAATCTCTCTCTCTCTCTCTCTCTCTCTAACCAAAAGAACCAGCTATCAAATCGTTCATCAAATCAGTGCTTATAAGTATATTATGAGACCCAATCTTGTTGTCAGTTCCAACTCCAGAAACCCAGGATTCAGAATTCAAACACGCATTCACAAATGTAAACAACATTAATCTGCATTCTCAAAAAAAAAACAGAAAAAATTAGTAATCGGAAAGGGGATAATAAAGTCCCAAAATTTCCAAACATAACCATTTCAAAATGAAATCATCCATCTACATGCAATAACCCATGAATCTGATGAAGGAGTATCTGTGAAATCGAGAAAGATTAAAGAAGAAAAGATTGAATACCTGATGAAAATCGAGGATAGATGAAAGAATAGGGTTCCTATATTTTCACAAAGAATAATAATAATCCATCATTTGATTGAGAGAGATCAATGAGGCAAAGAATAGCCAAGAGAGGAGAAAAGGGTTAAATATAGAGAAGAAGAAGACGCGTTCGAACAAGAAAAGGATTTGGTTTTGCTTTTTAGACTTTAGAGAGAGAGAGAGGAAGAAGAAGGGCCGTCGTGTTTATGCTTTTTTTGTAAAATATATTTCTACCTGTCTCGCCATTTCTTTTTGACTTTTTAACGGTTTGACCTTTTATTTTTGAAAATCTTAACATTTTAATAATTAATTAAATACCACTTCTTTACTTACTTTTTAAATATTCTTTAGAACTTGGCCACTACTCTTATCCCGTTTGTTGCTCAAGACTCAAAGAGTAGTTTACAAAGAATCTTTCTTCTATATTATTAATTCAACAATTAATATTTAAATTAAAACAATTCCCAATCAAATCTCAGTTTTTAAAAGAAAAATTGATGTGTTGAAAGGGAAAGAAAAAAAGAGTACAAAATACTCAAGTCCGGCCGTCAAGCGAGTGAGAAAAAAAGGAGATTTTTCTTTGTGGATCGGAGGCTTCTATAGTTCTGACATCGGTTTGGTTGATTTTTTTTGGTAAAGTTTTTGATTGTTTTTTTGTGAGATTTTTGCAATGAATTTGGGAAGATAAAAATTCTGGTTCAGTTGAGCCGTTTCGAAGAAGTAACTGACAGACTTAGAAGCGGATGGTCGCAACGGTTTTTCCGTCTTCAATCGTTGATTTATATTCATTCAGTGTTGGTGGTTTTCTCGTCGCAAACTACGATTACTCCGAAAAACGGCATAAAATGCATACTCCTAATTAATCAATTGTTTAAAACATTGATCTTAGTGGCTCTGTTGGTATCAATAGAGTAATATAAAGAGTTGACTCGTCTCGGTGGCTCCTAGCAACTGTGGTTAATTCAGCCTGAAGCGTTAATAAATGTTTTTAAATTTCTATGAAAATCATCTCAATGAAGATTTAATCATTCCAAAATAAAAAAGTGGAACATTCATCTGAAAAATCTTTAGTCATACATACGTAAAAATATGTCATTATTTACTTTGGATCCTAGATCATATACCCCAAGAAGGTAACCGTCCAGAGGATGCAATTGCAGCAAGCGTGACTTAAGACCTTCGACATCACTCCTACATATCTCGAAATGGACCCGCTTGACTGCAAAATCTTTTACGCTCTGAAGCTGCGAATGGATAGCCACCCTCGGTTCGACTATGGTCACTTTCCCTTGCCCTATCCTTCCTGATGTTTTTTTTTTCTTTTGCTTTATGGCTCTAACTATTTGTTCTAGATACGTTGGTTAAAAATAAAAAAAAAACTCAAGTCCTGCTTAAAAAATTGAATTTAAACATTAATTTCTCTAAACAGTTTAAATCCCTACAATCATCCCTTATAATATTTAACAATTGTCATTTCATCAAAAATATATCCAATTTTTTTCATTTACTGAAAAAGTAAATAGCAAGTAGATATATATATATATATATATATATATAAGAAATTAACATATAGATTTTAACTAAAAATTATTGGAACACTCTTGTTTCGAAAAAGATGACTTGTCATGAATTTATTGGATAGATTTGACAAACTTTCCATTTCATAAACTTCACCCTAAGTTTATAAGTCCTTTTTAAGTACAAATCAGAAACTAGAGAAAGCCAACTTTGAGTGAGATAAGCAAATCCAAAAGAAAGATTGAAAGAAAGAAAAAAGAAGATAAAATCATATCTGTAAGCCCCAAAGAATGACCCATCATCGAAAACGATGATAAAGGTATGAAAGAAACCAAATTCCGGAGAACTCTAAAAAGTATGAGCAGAAAATACTCTTATACCAGGAAATCAGGACTTGCGAGGATGTTGAGATGCTTGCTTCCGATTGTGTCTTGTAGTATTGTGATCTCTCCTTCTTTCTCTAATACCTTCTCCTCCAGTTTCTCTATCATCCCTTTCAACGACTCGTTCTCTGAGTTCAAGAGCATGTTTTTCTCACAGCATTGTCTCAAATCTCTCCATATCTGGTCTCTTTCATCAGACACTTTTGGTAATACTGTTTTCAAGCTCCCTATGTCTTTCGCCGCTTCCTGGAGATTTATTTCAAGCCGGTTTATGTTTTCTTCCTTCTTCAACATCTGATGTCAAAACGATCAAAGTAAATTTATATACATAGCTAGGAATATAAGTATTTGTTTATACCAGGAGCCACAAAAAAACAGACATGGGATCAATTATTATACCTGGAGCTTAAGGTCTTTTAATTCGTGGGTCTTCACTGATAAGTTGTCTAAAGTGCTTTGGACCTCACATCTCAGAATCTCATTGCCTCGTACTGCTGCTGCTAGTTCTGCTTGCAGCTGTTCAATTTCTTGTTCCTTGGAATACAGTTTCTCCCGTAATAAACTTGTGATTAGGGTCTCAGCTCTCAGTTCGGCTCGCAGGGTTTCCTACATGAGATTGGGCTAAACGTTAGCTACATATACTGTAAACCAAAGGAAGACATAAATGAGAAGTGTATTAGAGAAAATAAGAACTGAACATATATTTGAAAACTCACTTCAACTGATTGGTTTCTTTGCTCCTTTGGCCTACCAGTACTTGAGCAAGATGATTCTGAATTTGAAGCCACCACACTGGTTACCGTTTGCAAACTCCTCTTCAGGTTTTCAGTTCCACGCCTTATTCCATGGACTTTCATTTCAGATACAATCATAAACTGCTCACTCAATCCGTCCTTCATTGAATCTGTGTCCTGACAGGTTTCAGGAAATTGAGTTAATTTCCCTTTGATGAACTTCAGTAACTTGTAACAAAGCTGGTTGCTCTCATTTAACATTGACAGTCCTTGGTCTTGCAAGTAGCAGATACGCATCTTCAACTCATTCTCTAGCTTAAGAGTTGTAATGTCTATTTCTTCGCCATTTCCTTTCAATCGGTTCAGCAGACAGACATTCTCATGGCGAAGAGAGTCAGTTTCGAGCTTCATTGATTCTATTTCCCTTCTAAGTGAAAGCTCGATCCCTGTCAACCTTATTTGCTCGACCTGCAATTTCTTGACCAACTGGTCCAATTTCTCTGACGGTTGCTTTTTACTCTCTTCGGAGACCCCATCTCGAAGACCCTCGATTGTCTTCCCTTGTTCTGTGCAGGTTCTCAGAAACTTTGCAACAGATTTGTGCAACTCCTTGCATTCTTGATCCTTCTCTTCGAAGTTTCTTTTTAAAAAATCAAGATCTTCTGTAGCACCTGCGTAACTCTCTTGTAACTGGGAGAGAGTTTGCTTAAGATAAGAGTTCTCTTCATGCAATTCATCTGCTGTCGTGGTCAGCTCTGCAGCTCTTCTCTCCAAATGTGTTATCATGTCTTTGTTCTCTGTCTCATTTTCGTGGAAAGCTGATAGTTCTCTTTGGAGTGAAACATTTTGCTCAGCAAGCTCTCTGACACGCTCTCGCAGCTTCCTCTCTTCAAGCTGGAATTTTTCGAGCTTTGAAGTCCACTCACCTGACCTTCTATCAAGCTCTTTCTCCAATCCAGCCTGCAACTCGCTCCTCTCCTTTTCTATCCTCTGTATATGCAAGTCCCAATCTGACTTCACCCGTCTCATTTCTTCCCTGGCGGAAGCCCTCTCAACCAATTGGGAGCGCAAAAGATTTACATTCTCAGATGCCAAGTTGAGCCTCTCATCTTCGAGTTTTCTAATCGCCCCAACCAAAGATGAAACATCAAAGTCACAGTCTGAAAGGCACCTCTGCTGCTCCAATTCTTCAGAAAACAATATTACTCTCCTCTCAGCTTCTTTAATTTTCATTTCCAGCTCTGAGTCAATATCCTCTTCCATACACCTATACATGTTCTTACCATGTATATGATTTTGATGGTGCTTTCCATAGCCATGCGCATAATATTCGTTCACAGGTTCATCTGCGACATCTGAGCTTGAGTCAAAAGTTCTATCAAGGGACCCACCGTAGACATCTTGAATAGTGATGGGTTCATGGTTTGACCCCTTTGACTTGCCATGAGTCTGAGAGAGTCTTTCAATGACATTTCTTGCAAGCGAACGAGGTGATCCATGCCTCAATCCATTTTCCGCACAATCAGTAGAAGAGAAACGAAAGCGGGTTCCTTTAGCTTCTCTAAATGAGTGGGACTTTCGTTTGTCATTCAAAGTGTCTGATGGTGATGTAGGGACTGTCCACTGGACACGGGGTGGAAGCCTCCTTCGGTTTATGCTGCCAGAGACATCACTGTGTGAAGAACTACTCTTTTGCTTGCACTGTCCTATATGCTCTTCTCCTTCAATATAACGGTCCAGAACTTTACTAGAGACATTACTAGAACAAGTTGACGAACTCCCAGATGAATCATGTTGAAACTTGTCTGCTTCAAACTGCCTCTCTCTAACTTGTCTTTCTGGAGTAAAGCATCTGGCACATAGTTTTCATAAAATTGTTCGTTAGTGGTCCAATCAAAATATCGAACCAAGAAAGCAAGAAAATATATTACAAACATCACCAAACCAATGAGAATTGTTAATTAACAATCTTATAGGAAGGCCAAATTAAAAGCATACCGCTGCCTATCCTGGCTTTTAGAAGCGGTGGTTAGCTCATTCGTGGAAGTTTCTCCAAACTTATCAAAAAGGAAACCTGCCGAGGACAATGAAAGGCTTCGTCTAAGAGCTGGACTGCCAGAAACTTCACCCTGTGACTTGGGACTATGAAACTCTTGTTCGATCCGACTACTAGCTTGGGTTTTCATCTTACTATCTGCTGCCTTTTCGCAGTGAACCTGTTTATCAGTTCCATTACCAGACGAAGATCTAAAAAAGAAGAGCTTCTTCATTGATGTTTCTCCAATCAGAAGGAGATGCTAACACAACTGCAGCTGGAATACAAAAGTAAATCAGTAGATTGAAAGGTACTGATCCCCTCCACTAGACTAAGAAAAAACCACATTTTGCAGCAAAGTGTTTCTTTCAGGGGAGAAAGTTTGTTGCGAAACACCAAAAAGAGTGTTCCAAACGAATCTTAGAAGAAATTTGCATAGATGATCAAGTCAAAGATTCAGAAACTCTGACTTGATCATAGTAAACATCGAGTCAGTCCTAATTAAAAGACCAAACTACCCTTAACATCTTCAAAGCTGCCAGAAACCCTAGAAGAGACAGGAACTGATCGAGGGTTACCCAATAAAAGGGATAGAATTTGTAATAAAGGGATCGAATTTGTAAACAAATCAATGCAGGAATCGAACCTTGAATCCTAGTTGCGCAGAAATTGATGAAGAAAAATGTTCGGCGAGATGATTCGAACAGTAGAAAATTCTCTTGAATGATCTAAAGTCGATTTTTGTCGCCAACCAAACAATCGCCTCAACAAGTGAAAACCTAACTCTACTATCTTCTACTTTTGAGCGGATGCAAATTGCTTTATTAAAGAAAACCAAAGAATCAGTCAAGTTTTTCGAAATTCAAAAAGAGAAAATCTTCAGGATTTATGAACTTACCATAAACAACGATTTGCCGAATCGGAAAATGGGATAATCCGAAATTTCGAACGGAGAAGACACTAAAACGCAGATTTATTAACAGCGTTAGATAACGTCGATTTGATCTAAACGGAGATTCTGAAGAGAGAGTGATGAGGAAAAATCTGAAGAGAACAACAAAACGGCTCCCTATTTTTGCTGTAAAATAGAGTATCATTTGAGGGTATTTCTGGCAAGTTTTTAAATACTTCCTTGGAGCGGTGCTATCACTTTAAAACGAGTGTATTCAAATATTCTTTTTTTCTTAGGTGATACAACTCTACAAATGGTTTTATAAAGCCATAAGAGGTGAAAATATAAATGGAAAGTATAAGAGATGTTGATGTAAAATGATAATGATAAGAGATATTATACTGTTTTTGCGATTTATAATCTTCGAGCAATGATAAAACGTTATATAAAAAATAACGATAAGAAATATTAAAATCAAAAGATAACGATGAGATGAGTTGTACTATTTTTGCGGTTGATAGTCAACTTTAAAACAATAAAACATAGTAAAAGTTACCAATTACACTTAAAATTAACTAAATGACTATAATTTGATAAGGAAATAAAAAAAAAGGGACAAAACTGATAAAATTTGTACGCATTGTTTTTCTTTAAAAAATCTTCTTTTTTTGGTTTGACAGTAGTATAAAACATTTAAACAATACAACAAATTAGTTTGGACAGGTATTTGACGTAAACCATTTGAATTGACATTCAAAAGAGGTAATGTGTTATTTCAAAATAAATATATGACCTGAAATATTGTATAATTATATATAATTTATATATATATATATATATGTGTGTATATATAAAACTATATAGTGTTTTTACCTGTGGTATTATCAACAATATGGCCATCGGTATGATGAATCGCTATCATGGTAGAAAAATAGATATCCACTATCATTAATTTTTATATAAAAAAAAATTGAGCTATATCAAATCTTAAGAGGCTTTTTTTTATCAGTCATCTACTCATCTTCATGGTGATTTATATCAAGTTTGATTCTCTCGTATGTGTAGTAGTTCTTCACACATTCCCCTATTGATGGTCATTTCTCCTATCGGACACATTAGCTCGATCAAAATCGTGTGGGTTATTGAGCCTTGACAAACATTTTTTTTTTTTTTTTTTTTTTTTTTTTTGATAACCGTGGGGTTCCCATCGGCTTTTTAGGCCTCAGGACTAATCCCACGAGGCGCGTCCACCCTTTTCCAGACCCTTACGGGCCGCCAACGCTAATGCCATGGGAGGAAGTAGTTTTTGTCACCGGCGGGAATCGAACCCGGGTGGAAAGCCCAAGGCATACCACACCCAAAGTTCCATCACCACTAGACCACAACCTCTTTGGCGAGCCTTGACAAACATTATTTGTTCCTAAGTCGATGAAATTTTATCAAAATAGAGAGTTACCTCATTGTACTTTTCACAGTTGTTGAAATGCATTGATGGTTTTCTGTTAATCATGCGTGATTCTAATCAAGCATTAATATTGAATAAAACTCTATAAACATATATAGTTCATATTATACTGCGCAGGGCCGTGCCTATAAATAAAGAAAAAAAACATTGGTCTATAGGCCCATTTTTTAATAAAATTATAAAGGGTCCATATTTGATTAGTTGTTAACTTTAAATAGTAAAAAATGTGAGTTTTATTTAAGTTAGCAACTAATTAAAAAGTTAATTCAACAATAAAAAGTCAATTAAAAAAATTAATAGGATTCTTTGCTATTTTGTCACTTTTTCAAAACCTTCTTAGTTTTCTAACACTTTTCAAAAACTGTATTAGAATCTAGCACTTTGTGTACTGTACATGCATTGACTTTCCAATGAAACCCCTCTACAGTACTGCGAGAAAGCAAGCTGTGTACAATACACGCGTGTAGAGAAGGAGGGTAAAATGGTCATTTGTCGCAGAAGATGACAAAAACAAAACAAATACATTGTTCAAAGTGTTAGATTTGCAAGAGGGTTTTGGAAAAGTGACCTCTCATGCAAATATCTCAAAATTAATCTTTTACTTTTCAAACTCACCTCTTCAATTATCCTTTTCTTTATCGTTAAAGTTTTGAATACTTGCGTTTTCTTCTTTTCACAACATTGACATAATCAATTGGCATTTGCTAATTTTGTAAAGTATTTGTTTTCATTATAACTTTGTTTCATCTAATATTAGATTTAGTTTGATTTGTGATTTATAGTAAATTACAAAGAAAAACTCAAATAATTGGCTAATTTATCAACTTTAATGAAATATTATTTGGAGTTTTATATCAGAGTGGATTTAAAATTTTAGATATGTATTTATAGTCTTGTGAATTTGGAGACGATCAAACTGTGTTGTGACTTTTGGTCGAAATTGATAAAACCTTATCTTCGTTCGAGTATATAACAAGATAGATTGAGCGATTTGACTATTTAGTTTATCGAACGAAAGCTGGTTAAAGTCTTGATTTTGAAAGTTTGGTTATTGATTTTGTAGAAAAAAAGAGGAGCAAAATTATGTTTTAGAATTGAAATTTTATTGTTTACTATGATTTTTATTTATTTAGGATGATATTGGTTAATATTATTTTTATATGAGTTTGGAACGATAATGTTATTAGTTTTATATGAGTTAAGGCTTTCTTTTTAACGCCGTTTCCGGGATCCGTATCTCTAGGCACAATTCTGATACTGCGAAATGAGAGTTGGATTACTCGTTGTAATTAGGTTTTCAATTTGATATAGTATCATATGGTATACCCTAAAAATAATAATTTACTTGAGGGAACAAACATATACTCAAATTTTCAATAATCAATTTAAAAGCTAGTGCCACAAAGCAACGACGCCGTTTTCAATTCCACCGAGTGGTATTTCTTCTCTGATTAGAGGATTACCCACACAAAGGCAAAATCTTTTCTGCAACATCCTTAACCCATTTCCTCGCCATGGAAATCGATCCCGTAACCAACGGAAACGCTGACGCCGTGATGACGGAATCCGCTCCTACGATCACTCCGTCACCGCCCGTACCGTCGTCGAGGTTGAGCCAATTGACGGATTCGCTCAAGCTTGAGCATCAGCTCCTCCGTGTACCATTCGAGCATTACAAGAAGACGATCCGTGCCAATCACCGCTGTTTCGAGAAGGAGGTCTCCTCCGTTGTGTCCAGCGTCGGAGATTTGGCTGATAACGATTGGTCCAAAGACGTCACCGTTTCGCGTCTTACTAGCCTTGTTTCTCGATTGCAAGGCCTCAAAAGAAAGGTTTGATTTCTTTGATCGGTGTTGTAAATTACATAGACGAAACTGCATCTGTTTGGTTTGGTAGTTAATGCCTAATTAATCGTAAACAAAGTTTCTGGATTACGAACACGATCATTGAACGATTACCTCTTAACCTTGGATCTCGTTTGATCTTGTATACCTAGAAGATAACATTGTCTTTGGCTATTATGATCTTGATGATTGTTTCAGATCGAGGGCATGCAATGTACTGAAATTGATCCCTAAATGTGAACTTCCCATCTGAATGTACTTAGGTCGCCGAGCTAATTAGATTGTTATTTCTTGGATTCAAGGACTCAAAAGAGAGGAATTTTAACGTTGGGGTTTAGAAACTCAGAGAATTTGCATCTTCTTCCAAATTTTCATTCTTTGGGGTTGTTTCTGTTCTCTGCAATAAACGGGGTTATGACATAGCTAGCATGCTTCTTGTCATTCAGTTGGAAGAAGGGAGCAATGTGGAGAATTTGCAGGCACAGAGATGTCGTGCTCGCATCGATCATTTGGATTCAGCAGATGTGAAAAATAGTACTGAATGGAACAATGCAAAACTGAAACGGATTCTTGTGGACTACATGCTGCGGATGTCATATTTCGAGACTGCTTCAAAGCTTTCAGAAAGCAGCAATATTTTGGTCTCTCTCTCTCTCTCTCTCTCTCTCCCTCTTGACACTGATTATATTACATTATTTGGAGATTTTTAACCACTGGAGCATGATCATGCTATGTTTCTTTGACTGCAGTTAATAAAGTAGTGAAAATGGTTTGTCCGTTTGAACTGCATCTCTATGAAATGCCAATAATTTGGAGACTTCTAACCACTTGTAATTCCTTGCAGCATGATCATGCTATATATCTGTCTGTTCCTTTTTTACCGGCAGTGAAAGTGATTTCTCGGTTTGTATTTCATCTCTATGAAATGCCAATAATAAACAACTCATCTATTCAGGACCTTGTCGACATTGACATATTTCAAGATGCTAAGAAGGTGATTGACGCCCTTAAAAATAGGGAGGTAGCTTCTGCACTGTCATGGTGTGCTGATAATAAAACACGGTTGAGAAAGTCGAAGGTATGTGGTGCCCATTCTCTGTGTACTTTCATGGTTAAGATTTACTTTCATTTTTGTGAACTCCACGCCGTTTCTTGTGTTTGTCTAAAGTTCATACAATTTCCACAAGAACGAAATCCTCATCACAAGAAATACTAGCTAATTACCAAAGCCACACGATTGCTAGAGGCAGTTCACCTTCTGGTTATAAGGACACATGTCTGCATCTCATTGGTCGCTTAGTGAATTTTTTCAGAAGATTGCTTTCTACTCTTCTCTTCGTATCATGTGTTGTCACTGCTAATTATATTGTGCTCTTTTCATGACAGAGCAAATTTGAGTTCCAACTAAGGCTGCAAGAATTCATCGAGTTGGTACGAGCTGACACAGCTGACAGCTACAAACAAGCAATCCTTTATGCTCGAAAGCATCTGGCACCATGGGGAGCAACCCATATGAACGAATTGCAGATTGTTGTGGCCACTTTGGCTTTTAAAAGTACTACGGAATGCACCAAATATAAGGTAAATTTTTCTTTCTTTTGAATATATAACTGCAACCCCGTCTCTCAAAAGCCAATCTTTGGCTCTTCAATGATGAATTTGTGCTTCAACTACTAGTATCTTTTCTGTATGGAATTACTGAAATATTGATTTTGTTTAAAATGGACCAAAAGCCTGACTAGAGATTTCAGTGACTCTTTTTTTACACCATGTTACTTCAGTAATCCTTCAATATTTTTTTTATATTGTGTTACGTCTAACTCATGTTGAATCTGAATTGATTGTTGAATGCATTGCTTAAGCTAATCAACAAATAGATTTGTTTTTCTTTTTCTTTTTCAGATTTTGTTTGAACTACAGCAGTGGGATGTTTTAGTTCATCAGTTTAAACAAGAATTTTGTAAGTTATATGGCATGACAATGGAGCCGTTATTGAACATCTACTTACAAGCAGGCTTGTCTGCACTGAAAACTCCGTATCCATCAAACTCTATCAAAATTGTTGTTTTTAATTGTCCATTTTCTGCATCTGAAATAAAATGGGAAGAAAGTAAAATTTCAAAATGACACCATAATGTGATTCTTATTGTGGTTTGAGTTTTGTACCTTGACATGACCGGATGCCCAGATATGGTTTTGAAGAAGGTTGTACCAAGGAGGACCCGCTCTCACAAGAGAGCTTCCGGAAGCTAGCTTTGCCTTTACCGTACTCCAAGCAGGAACATTCAAAGCTTGTTTGCTATATTTCTAAGGAGCTAATGGACACAGAGAACCCACCACAGGTGTTGCCCAATGGCTACGTCTACAGCACCAAGGTTTGATTCTGGTCTTGTACAACTTCTACTTTTCTGTTCTTTCTCTCTTTTTGGAATCTTTTGTTTTGAGGCTAGATCAGTGACATTAGTCTATCATAACAGTTCAAAAAATTTAATAGTTGGGTTTCCTTTTTCTCTGCATTGATGGATAATGTATTTGCAGGCTCTCAAGGAAATGGCAGAAAAGAACGGAGGGAACATAACATGTCCAAGGACAGGGTTTGTCTGCAACTACACAGACTTAGTTAAGGCATATATATCATGAACCCAGATGCTCATAATCCTCACTTTGGTGGCATTATCAACTGATGACAACCAAGGTGAGGTCAGTATTCAGACCAAAGGAACTGAAATTTACAACTTTCTCCATTGCTAGTCTCTGTGAATATGCACTTACAGATAAACTTTTCATCACTTTTGTAGAAACACTTATTTCCTTTGTATATCAAGCTATTTCCTCACAACAATTTTCTAGTCAGCGCATGGATTTAGTGGAAGCATATATGGCTGCTTTGTTCTGATGGTTATTCATTTTCTTTTTTTCTTTTTCTGCTATTATACTTTCATCTTATTATCCAGTAGTCGATTCTGTATGAATCACCGATTTAGTTGGTACCGAGCATAATTAACCAACTAAATCGACAAGGAAAAGTAAAATTTTATTGTCACCCACCATTTCACAAATCACAGTTAACTGATTCTACAATCATTATCCGCACTTGAGGTGTCTATTCAGGTTCTCTGTTTGGTTTCAGTAAGCTACCATTCTGATACAACATGTTCGTCATTTCTCTGTTCTTCCTATTGTTTGCTGGCTTTGGTCATGTGTGACACATCCGGACTGAGGAGGAGACTAAAACTCGAGTACTTATTCACAACAGTATCTCAATTCCTTTGTATGATTGCTATTGTAGAGATTATAAAATCGGCTCCATAGGCACTTACGGCTCATCTAAGGTGCTGAATACAAGGTTGTGAAATAGTGACTGAGCCATTCAGCTGCAGATTTTAGAACACGAAGCTCGCCGAAGAGGAGATCTCTTGCCATCTGCCTTCGAACAGCGAATCTTTGTGATACAAAATAGCATTTAGATTCTTCCAATTCCTGGAAAGGCACCCAATATCAAAACCTACATTAACAGTCAGTATGTGGCAATTAGCTGAGCCAAGCCTTCTATGGTACCTTGATGCAAGCACTATGATCCTCAACTAATCTGTTGATATGAGACAAGATGACCTGATGTGCCTCCAACTCTCTCCTCCCATCTTTAAAGGGGAGCCGAGCTAGTCGGCCATCATTTTGTTCAGCTTCTTTTGACAAATCATTCAGCTCTGGGAATCATTATACTATTAATACTTTTGGGATCAGCCTCCAAAGATGATGAAAGAGAGTAACTAGTTTGATTTGAGCACCTTGAGGAGAGGTACAGCAAAGAAGACGTGCAAATGCTCGGAGAGACTGCGGAATTCCTTTCCCTTTCCCTTTAGCAGATTTCACTTCCCTGAGAGAACCAAAACTAGACTTAGATACACATCTGCTAAAACTCTGTTACTAAAACCAATAGTAAAGAAGTAAAGTTTCTTGGTATTTTCCTATCCTCTGTTCAGAGTTCACATCACTCTTAACTACTTTCTTAGTACACCTTTGTCAGATGTTTCCATTCTTTGTGTACGAGTATTAAGAGTGTGTAAAACAGTTAGAAATTGTAATGGCTTAGTGACATTCTAAAACTAAACACTAACACCTACTTGATTTTGAAAGTATCACAAGAAGAGTGAAAGATACTGATATCTTTGACACTTCGTGTGTAATGGGACTGGAGAAGTCCCAGCTTCATGTTGCGGAGAGGGTCATCATTAGGTACATCCATTTGGATTTGAACCTAGTCAATCAAATGACCATCAAGGTAAGGTTGGTGAGTGGCCATCTTCAACTCAACAGATATAGATCAATGTTGTTACGGCTACGGTCATGATAGAGAAAACAAACCTCGTCATGAATGTTGTAAGGAAGCGTAAATCCAAAATCCAACATGAGTGTAGCATTTGAGAATTCTCCATACCTAATGAGAACCTACAAAAGAGATGTTTGGTAAGCTTCAAAGCCCATTAGTTTAACCAGTCGATGGCCGCGACCTCGACCAAAATAACATTTTTCGAGACACTAGTGGCTATTAAAAGAAATAAAACGAAAGAGTAATGCATCCCATGAGAAGCGAATTTCATTGTGTTACAATCCTACCTCATCACCAAGACTGTAGTTACGATCTGCAGTTACCTGCAAAGTTGAAAACTTAAAATCAATGTTTCAGTCAGTGTTGCAAGCCTTTAGAGTCAAGAGAAAGTAACAGGGAATCAAGAACTTAAGATCGATATACAAAATATTTTAACTCACGATTCTGCTAATGTTGATTCACTCTAGCTGATGTATCAAATGATATATGGAGGTGACAGAGAATAGCAAGTAGATGTGCGCAAACACAAGACGAAGAGTACTCATAATATTAAACTAACAGGAATGGAAGTAAACCTCTGATAGTTGCTTGTCTTCATCGCTCAAAACGATTGATGCAGAAAGCCCATCATGGTTCATGAAGTCTGCAAACGGAATCTGTTAGACGGTCAGAACATCTATGTATACCAGAAATCAACATAAGTAAACAGAAGAAAAACACAAAACTATACTGAAGGCAAATACCAGAGATATGCCTTTTGAGGTTTCCCACGCACGAGATCCCACTGTCCAGCATCCAGATTAAGTAAAAACCAAAAAGATCCAGATTAGTCTGAACAACTAAAGAATGTGAGTAGTAACACGTAATTAGAACCTTCCTTGTGAGGGAAGACTGTGCACGGTTGAGTAAAACCAGAAACAGATATAATTTGTAGAGTAATTTTTTCACCTAAAGCATAGGCATACATGAAATTTTCCAGAGCTGGGCGTTCAATCACATTGGGAAGGTGTTGCTTGAATGCCTAAGAATCACCAAAAATAATTTTACAACCCTTATTCACTAGGATGAGAAAAACAAATCTACACATGCAAATACATCTTTTATTCACTATCAAATATATACATATGTACTCAGGTTGATGCATTGCTAAGACACGTGATGAATTGGAGTTTAAACTTGCAGAAATTAGTTCAAAATCAATACAAGTGAGTCTAATATTTGCTATTTCTCAGCAATATATATACTCAGGCAATACAGCACCTTGATAAACCCGAACTTGGTTCCTAAACCTAATGGTCTGATATACCACTATGAGACCAAACACAGAAAACAAAAAAAGTTTCACCACTATATGGTCTATATGGGTGTGCCTTCCCTTTCTCATGGTTTCATACATTCTTCTGAATGGTTTCATACATTGTTCTGAATATATGGGTGTGCCTTCCCTTTCTCATGGGTGTGCCTTCCCTTTCTCATGAACAATCGCTTATAAGCCTTTTAAGAGGAACAATCAGGAACCAACAAAACAATATTTTCATCACCAAAAGGAAGATAATTTACTAATCAGGGAAAAAAATAAAGTAGCCACAGTGTTATATAAATAGAGGTGTACAAAAGCAGACCCTCTCTCTCTATATATATAGAAGCATAAGAAAAAGTTCGAAAGACCGAAAAATGCAGGGAAAATCGAATTTGCCACCAGAAACCAACACTTATCAGGATCACTAAAGGAAACATACGTACTTGTGCTACAAGTGAGAATTCCTTTTCTATCCGAGCTTTTTGTTTTACAGTTTCCTTGTGAACTGCGCTACAACGAATCATGTTGAACTCATCTTCATCCCAAAATATCTAGAGAGAATAAAGATACCATTATTGTAAATATACTACATTGTACAAAAAAATAGCATGGACAACGAAATGGACAGTGAGACTTAAATTGGAAAAGGTAATTTCACCGTGCTATGCATCTCTGCAGGCTGAGGAAGTCGGCTGATATAAGGGACCCATCGAGAGTTCTGATTCAGAAACAATCATAGACTCAAGTCGAAACCAAAACACTCACATATATTAAGATACATTAACCCAAAATGTTGATGTCAGCTTACTTGGCCCGTTTTCTTCTCGATCATAAGAAGAGCAGCAAGCTTTCCAATGTTTCCAACTTCATTGGTCAATGAAACTCTAATATCTGGGGGCAGCTCATCCGGAGTTATTTGCTGAAAATTCAGTTAGAATTACAGACAGTATATGACATGTATCGATCTTCAACTCGTTTTAGGACCACGCGACAAAGAAAAAGCTCATTTTAATAATATACCGCATTGAAAGGGACTTTCAGCATGCAGTCACCGGCATGTATTACTTTTGAGGCAAACAACGCCCTGCTCAGAAGTCGATATGATAATCTGGTTAGTGTATTTGGCATTATAAAGAAGACACATTGCTATCGAAAAAACATCACACCAAGAGACAGCCTCTGGTAGCAAATGAAATCGACGAAGTTTCAGCAACAAAATGCTGCAGACCATATACAAGCAAACTACCCGCAAAGGGATGGAATACCAAATAATCAGAAGACTCAAACGAGACAAAATGGCATGATTCAAACTTTCTCAAATGTTTCAAGAGTCTGCTGGCAAATCAAGAAGAGTGAAAGATATATGGAACAGAACAAATGGGTCTAAACATGACTAACACTTGCATCTTATTCAAAACATCACCAACCTGCCATAGACTGATTTCCCGATCGAAAGGGTGTTAGTTATCTTGGCTCCAGCAATTTGTTCTAACCAGGGTAAGAAGTCAATGCACTCCTTATCCAAAGAGGCCTAAATACAAAATGGATAAAATGGTAAAAAAAAGAAGAAGTTATGAATAGCATCTTCATACATCAATCAGCTTATAAAAGTCAAGAACTCAACACTTGAGTTTTCGGTTGAGAGAAGAAGCAAAGAGAACATAAAGGCTTCATCTTTGGTCTCAATTGCAGGAAATTTTTAGTTTTACATACCAATACAAACTCGACTAGAAAAAGAAATTCCTTGTCGGAAGTCTTAATTCTCCTACAAAAATTGCGAACAAGAAAACAAAAACCTGAGCTTTGGGCTCTGTAAGGGATTGTCCGTAGAAGCTAAAACGCTTTGCTAAAGAGCGAAAAGTGAGCGGTTGCTGAAACCTAAACAGCTTCGCCGTCGGAATGCAGAATAGCATCTCCGGCCTAACAGCTAATTTCGTCGTCGTTTTTGTGCTATTGACTGGCGCGTGAGCAACCACCGCTCGTATTAATTTCCTCGAGTTCTGCAGCCAGAGCGGTTGCGTTTACAGACACAGTCCGGTTGCGTTTTATTTTCTGATCTACAATTTAGTACAGTATCGGTTCGGTTCAGGTCGATTAACCGGATTGGACACCCCAATTTAATTGCTAGGATAATTTGTAGGTTTGGTAAAGATGATGAAGGAAAGAAAGGCATCTTATCAGGCTGGCTTGAAGGAGGTAAAATTATTTAAGATTTGTTCCTACATTTTTTTTACAATTCAAGTGAAATGCCTTTTGAGAATTACTTGCCTCTATAAAGTGTGTACTTTTATGAGTTAGCTATGTTGCTAGGTTCTAAGATCAATCAATTTAAACGTTTGATAACAAGGTTAAAACATGTATGGGACCTTGTGGTGGAGTGGTAAGGAGACGAGCTTTGGGCGCAACCACGTTCCAAGTTCGATCCATTTGTTGCGCGAAACAAAATTATATTGTTCCTGGAATTTACCCCGAGTTAAAAAAAAAAAACAATGTTAAAACATGAATACTCAAAAATGGACACGTTTGGTTTTCCATTGAGTGAAGAAGCAAAGAGAACATAAAAGTTTTCATAGATTCTGGCCTTGTTTTGTTCGGATTTTGGGTATAAACTTTTGGAGATATAGTATAGGCTCTCAACATCATCAGCTTAATTGTCGTTTATCCAAAAAAACAAAAATCAGCAGCTTCCACAATGCGTCTCTTTGACATATATAGCAATTCATAGGTGATTTTCTGTAATTAAAAATCCTAAACAATGATATCCATATTTATTATGATATAGCAAAAGTAATAACATGTAATGAAAGAATACAATTGAAAGACACGATCTATCAACGAATTACAGTATTGAAACAAAAAAAAATAAAAATAAAAAACAAACCAAAATATATGTTTTTTGTTTAACCATATTGCATCCTCAGCCGTTTACATTTTTACCTCCTCTTGTTCTTGCTCCCAAGCAACAAACACAAGTAAAACAAAGCCCTAAAAAAGAATCCAAAACCTACCGTAACAAGCAAGCAATTCCATTTGCTAAGCTCCGTCACTCCTTGTTGCTTGAGGATATCAGCACCCGTCGTAAGACACGTAGAGCTCGTTATCCTCATCCCAATCGATCGACTCACAGAATCCAAAAGCCTCAGTTTCATCCCATACGTCAACTCTCCCAGAGGCGTGTTATCGAAAATCTGAACGCCTCTCACAAAACACTCCATAGGATCCGAGAACTCGTTCTGAAGAACCGCTTCGTACGGATACTTAACCAGGGAAAGGTAATGAAACCATATCCAGTACTGAGGGATTCTATCTCTGTTGATGAAGAAGCCACTGAAAAGCAAGAAGTAAGCTAAAATGGCCACAACAATCGTGTAACCCAACATCACGTGTGGAACGACGCCGGATATGAAAGTCACGAAAGAGCTTCCGGACCAGAAAGAGGCTAAGATGATTAGGCAATAGAATAGAAAGCCCATTGGGCCTCCTTCGAGCCCAACAGCCCAAAACGTCGTCGCTGCGAAAGCAACAGAGAGGAAGATGAGCGAAGGGAAGGAGACGATGGCGTGAGAGATAACGTAGGAGGATCTCCGGTAAGCGTTGTAAGCAGTTTCTCTCATGAAGATGTAACGCTCCTGGAGGAATACGGGGAGAGCTTCGGCGCAAGTGTAGAACATTGTGGACATTGCGAATGCGAAGAAACCTAGCCGCTCTTGGACTCCTTTTGGGGAATTGTCTAATCGCCAGAACACGGTGGCTAGGATGAATCCGGTGACGATGACGGAGGCGAATCGTATTCCGAACAGCTCCGGTTGTCGGCGGGAGTTTAGCATTGAGCGCTTGGAGAGAGTTTTTATCTCGATCCAAAACGGATTCGCGAAGGCAGGGACGGCTAGGGTTATGGTTCCGCCACCGTGGTTTATGACGGAGGATCCAGCGCCGCCACCGGAGACTAGCTTTCCCCTGCTTATGCTGGCGGATATTGCTTCTTTCAAGGTTAGATTTGGGCACGGAGAAGCCGGCGGAGTTAGGATTTGTTGAGGATTGCTCTGTTTTTTCATCTCTTGCCACTCCTTGTTGAATTCCACTAATCCTGTGCTTCCTCCAGCTGATCCTTCGAGCTCTCTGATGAGATCGAGTGCGAACTCCGTTTGATTCTCGTTTTCCGGTATCGGATTGCCGAATCCGGCGAAGAAGCTAGGCAGGCTCGCCGGAGATCCACTGAAGACGGTGTGACCACGTGACAAGAAGATGAGACGGTCAAGCAAACCGAGAACTCTGTGGCTAGGCTGATGTATAGACATTATTACGATACTGCCACTCTCTGCGATTCTCTTGAGCACTTTAACCACCATGAAGGCGCTTGTGGAATCCAAGCCAGAAGTTGGTTCGTCGAGGAAGAGAACAATGGGGTCATGGATGATATCGATTCCGATCGAAACTCGCCGTCTTTCTCCACCGGAGATTCCACGGTGTCCTTCGTCTCCGATGATAGTTTTAGCCGCGTTCCTAATCCCTAACTGGTCAATTAAGGCTTGAACTCGGAGCTTCTTCTTGGATTTAGGCAAGCTTCTTGGTAATCGAAACTCAGCAGCAAACATAAGTGTTTCTTCCACAGTAAGCATCGGGAAGAGGAGATCGTCTTGCATTACATACGCCGATATAACCTTGAGCATCCGAGATTGAAGAGCCTCTCCGTTAAGCGTTACAGTGCCCTTCAAGCTTCCTTTAGCGATCCGATTCGCCAAAGCGTCGATCAGAGTGGATTTGCCCGACCCGCTAGCTCCAAGAACGGCAAGAATCTCTCCGTCGCGAGTCTGGCCGGAGATATCGTCGAGAAGGGTCTTGGTCTTGGAGAAAGATAGCCTCCTCCGTGGAATCAGATCGTGAAACTCAAACTTCCGGCGGACAGAGACGTTGTAAGTGAGGTTGTTGAAAGATAGAACGAACGGAACAGGACGCATGAGACCATCACAATCTTCATCTCGGTCACGAACAGGAGTCTCGTCGCCGACTTGTAGCTTTCTAACGTCGGTAACGTTCTTGAGAAGTTGACCTAAAGTCAAAGACGAGCTAATCTCCATGGAATGATACGGCGACGCATTGTCACCGGCGTTATCTTCTGCAACGACGCGAGACATGAAGAAGAAGAAGTGAGAGTAAAAGTGAGAAAAGATTTGGCCTTTTACAATATCTATCGGCTCGTTGATGAACACAATCTTTGCATGATCAAATTAGTGTTTTCTGTTTTGCGTGGATCTGTATCTCTTCGTCTCAAGTCTATGTATAGTCTCTATATTTATATAAAAAGGGCGTGTGAACACGAGGGCTCTATGTCTTGTATAAGGAGGAGTTGCATCATGGGAAATCTGTTAGGTTTGTGTTGTTGACTATAATATAATTTTAGCGTTTGGATGGAAAATGCTTCTTGGATTTCTCGTATTTAATACAATTTACTATGAGGGATGACCTATAAATCTATAATTCCCAATGTGATAATACCAAATACGTTGAAGTATATGAAATGGTGCACACGTGGCGATTAGGTGTGCAAAATTGAATGGGAGAATTAGGTGAAGTGTGTTGGTTGATCTAACCGAGGTATAGGATTGAGATGAAATTTTTTTTTGCGTTTCACATTAATTGTTGGTCAATTAATGCTTATATAGTAAAAGTATATACTATGTAGTGTACCAAAGTTTTGATAAAGTAGCTTATTGTATTAGTATTTGGGAATTTGGATGTGCTAATGTATGTAGTCATTTACTTACTGTTTTAGTTTTGACGGCTAAAATGAAATTTTGATTCTGGTCATTTTGTTATTTGGAGTAATATTTCATAGTATTGCTTAGGGGTGGACGTTAGGATTTTCGGATCGGATTTGGGTTGGGTATTTCGGGTTTAACGATTTAGGTATCGATCGGATATTTTAAAAATTCGGATCGGATTCGGTTCGGATATTTTTTTTAAGATTCGAAATTTTTCGGATATGTTCGGATCCGGATCCGAAAGTATCCACAATACCAAAAAAAAACAAAATCCGAGACAAAACATAAGAACATGAATATTCATTTCAATAAAACCAATATATTTTCAAACTAAAAATATCCAAAATAACCCAAAAAATCTAGAAAAAAACAAAATAAGTGTATTCAATATACCCATAATATCGAAAATATACTTAAAATACCCAAAAAATAATTAATATATTCGAGTTTATAATTATAATTTTGGGTATTTAGGTTATATCAAATCTAAATATAATTAATATATTTGGGTATATAATTACAATTCAAGTATTTCGGCTATCCATTCGGTTCTCGGTTCGATACTGGTTTGGGTTTGAAAATTATCTTTTATCCACCAAATGTTGAGGCTTCAACAAAGAGCGTAACTAACGTGATATTATTTGCGAATATTGGAGTTTGGCATTAATTTTGCGCTAATTTTTCTGTTTAATGGCATGTGTTTTTTGAACAACAAGAAAATGGCATGTGTTTCTCAAAATTTTGCGGAAGACTACACAAAATGTCAAACTTCTTTTTTGTTTTTGGTAACTTTTTCTTGATTAGTTGGTAACGGTGGAACCTTCTTTACCAAACTCAATATATTTTCTTATAATTATTAAAGTGTAAGTATTGTTCTCGTCCTCGTTAAAGTAAACTGTATCGTTTAGCTTCTGTATTCTTCACTTGAGCCGAATTCTCTATTGTATTGCTCTATCTTGCATGTACTATTGGACCCAATTTGCTATTTAAAATCATAAATATTCCGATATATATGAATTGATGAACACTTTTGTACACATATTATTAATGGAACAAAAAATAACGTCAAATTAAAATTAGTAGAACACAAACACAATTCCCGATATTAGAACAAAATAAAAAAACACAATTCCCGATAATTGGAAACGGCAATACCGCTTATATATATCATTAACATCATTTTTCTCCCATTTCTTAAGTATTATTTAATTATAAATTTGAAATTAAAAAATTCTCTCAGAAAACTTATGTTTTTGCTGTTTTATTGGTATAACCCTATTAGGAATTTTTTTTTAAAAAAATCTAAAAAATGTTGTTTTATTTTAAATAGAGTTTATTTTTTTAATTAAACATAATTGATATAAAAACATAATATTTTAACAAGTTTAGAATTTTAAAGTTGAAGTTAAGAAAAAGTTTTTAAAAAAATAATAATTTTTTTTTAAAGTTAAAGTTAAGAAAAAATAAAAATAAAATCTGGCAAAAAAAAATCTAGCAAAAAAAAAATCTGTTCTTATTTAAGAAGCTAAGAACAGTGTAAAAACAGTGTAATACATGGCTAAGAACAGTGTAAAAACCTTCTTAAAAACAGATTCTTAAAGTTCTTATTTAAGAACCGGTTCTTATATTGTTCACAATCATTATTTTTTTTTAAAAAAAAATTTTGGGTTAAAAAACTCACTTTTTACTCTAAAAACCTTGTAATAATGATGTTCTTATATTTACGTCACATCTCCAAATAATAATACTATTTGATAAAATAATTAAAGTGAAGTCGTTGATCCATCTAATACCGGTTTAAACAAGAAAAATTAATAGATTGGGCAACTTCATCTTAATTAATTACTACTTGATCCAACCTCAAGTGTAACGTAATGGTAGCATGAAATCATTAATGACGTGATTGGCGTAGCTTGTATTTCCAATCCCTCTGTTACATTTTTTTTTTTTTTTTTTTTTTTTGTAGGTGACAAACTTCTACCTACCTATAAGCAAAAGGTGAAGATTAAAAATTCGTTTTTCTCTCCCCTTTTAGAGCGAGACATTGGCGATAAGGTTTTTTTTCCGTTGCCGTTGGTGAGGCCTCACGCCGCCGGCGAGAACTCTCGATCTCTCCCTCCTCTTCCTTCTTCATGACTTCTTCAGACCTCTCTCCGTCAGTCCTCAAAGATCCCCCTGATCCGTCCAGGTTGCCGATGGATTTGCTCGTCGTGTTGTCTAGAGCAGATCCTTCCGGCTTTTCTCCGCCCCGTCTTCCGCTGCTCTTGGACGAGGCATCGTTGGTTGCTGCTCCGGTAGCGGATTCGCCAGATCTGGTGACTCCTAAGGTCTCAGCTTCTTCGGATTCTTCTTCTCGGGTTGTTGCTTCTCATCCTGTCTCAGATCTAGTCTCGGTTGAGAAGGCGGCTCCCGTGGTTCTTGCTGCTGCGGTGAATCCTTTGGCTCCTGCAGGTTCAACTCTTTGGGCTTCTCGTTTTAACTCTTCAATCCGGAATTTGAAGAAGATGGCTCCTCCCTCCTTCATGGACGATGGGACTCCATCGGTGGTTGCTCCGAATTTGGTCCTTCTCAGGTCAGCTGAAGTGTGGAAGGATCATCTGGTGGCGCAGTTCCATGCCTCACCTCCCTCGATTGCTAAGGCCTTTACGGATGTGAATCCGATTTGGGGAAATCAGGGTCGTATTTCCATTCGTCAGTATTCTGCTCGTACGTTTTTGATTTTCATTCCTTCAGAAGTAACAAGAAAGTGGGTTCTCGATGTGGGATTCTGGCAAGCTGGTAACTGCTCCTTCTCGGTTTCATGATGGTCTCCCTCGGTTAATTTAGCACCTCAGCCTTTGAAGTCTGCCCCGGTGTGGGTTATTCTTCGGAGAGTCCCTCATTCTTTGTTCTCGTTCGAGGGTCTGAGTGTTATTGGTTCAGCTCTAGGCGATCCGCTCTATACTGAAAACCCTGTTTTGGTGTGGAATCCAATGGGGATGGTTAAGGTAAAAATCGATATGGTTCTGGGTAAGGTGTTCCCTTCTACTGTGCGTGTGGTGGATAAATTGGGTAACTCAGCTATCGTTGGTGCTGAATATATCTGTATCCCACCAAAGTGCGAGAAGTGTGGTGAGTTCGGTCACCCGTTGCTACGGTGCCCCTTGCTAGTGTCCAAGACTAGAGTCCCTGTCGCAGCTCAGAATAAAGTTTCCTCGAAGGTGGTTGCTGTTTTGCCTTCTAAGCAAGTGTCTTCTCCTCAGAGAGTCATTGCTCGACAAGGACCCGTTCTTCCTTCTCCATCATCTCTGGTGAGATATACAAGCTTGCCTTTACATGATCATGTGTTGGGCGGTTCTATTGCCAGTTCTCAGGATGGCTGGAAAGTGGTTACTATGAGGGGGAGGCATGTTGTTTCAGCGGCTGCGGTTTCTTCTTCGGAAGGGTCTTCAGCGGCTTCAGCGCCTCGCGACAAGAGTCTACCGTCTCGTGTGAATCGTGATGTTGTCAGGGGTTCTGTTAGTTCTTTGGGCTGTAGTAAAGTTGTGGTCCAGCGGTCTAAGCATATTCCATCTACTTCTTCTGGGGCCATTCGTTCTTCCGCTGCTGGTTCTATTAGCTCCTCTAAGTATCATGAAGAGGAGGATTGTATCCGAATTTCTCAGGAGAGACTTAGGAGTGTTGATCCTTCTTTGTCAGCGAAATCCAGGAAGAAGGCAGGACGATCGTTGAGGCAGTTAGTTCTGCAAGAGGCTCAGGGCTCTTCTCCTCTGGTTTTTAGTAATATTTTGCTATCCGATAGTGCTCAGACTACAGCTCCATTGAAAAGCCAGTCGCCATCGCGGAAGGCTTCTTCGGTGGTTGCTTAGTCTCTCGGCTACCTTTTTGTATCCCCGATGATTTTTTGTTGGAATGTAAGGGGCCTTAACGGCCAGAGTAAGCAAAAGGCTGTTTCTCGGTGGATAACCGCTAATAGACCATTAGTTGGCGGTTTTTTGGAAACCCGTGTGCGGGAGAATAATATTTCAGCAGTGATGAGCAGATTTTTACCAGGGTGGAGATTTGATACTAATTATTCGGGTACATCATCTAATGGCAGGATTGTTGTTGCTTGGAACCCGGCTTTGTCAGTGGTTATTTATTTTAAGACGGATCAATTGGTTTTATGTGGAGTGATGAACCTGGCCACAAATCTGTCTTTTACTGTGGGGTTTGTCTATGCAAGAAATTTGGAGGCTGAAAGAAGATCTCTTTGGGCTTCTCTGGTACAATTTGCAGATTCTCCGTTAATCTCTCTGTCACCTTGGCTTTTAGTTGGCGATTTTAATCAAGTTTTGTCTTTGGAGGAGAGGTATTCTCTGTATCCTTATTTGTCTTCTCGGCAAGGGATGAATGAGTTTCAGGATTGCCTTAATTCCAGTAGACTCTTTGATATGGCTAGTAGAGGTTGCTTCTTTACTTGGACGAATTGTCAGCCTTTGAATCCGATAACAAGGAAGCTGGATAGAGCTCTTTGCAATGAAGTTTGGTTGGACAGCTTTCCTCAATCTTTAGCTGTTTTTATGCGCCTGTACCTTCAGATCACTCTCCCTGTTTGGTGACCCTCTCACTTGCTGTTGCAAGGAGGAAAACACCGTTCAGATTTTTTAACTTTCTTACCTCTCATCATGAGTATAAAATGTTGTTGGAAGAGGCGTGGAATGACTCTTCTTTTCCAGGTTCGCCAATTGTGGTGCTTTATAGGAGACTGCGAGATGCTAAGAGTTGTTGTCAAGCTTTAAACCAGAGATGCTTTAGCAATGTTCAGTCTAGGGCTAAAGAATCGTTTGAGAGATTGGAGATCATACAAAATCAGCTCATGTCTTCTCCGACCCAGGAGTTGTTTGAGGAAGAACTGGAGGCTCGTAATTCCTGGAATTTTTGGGCAGCTGCAGAAGAATCCTTTTTCCAGCAGAAGTCAAGAATTAAGTGGTTGGATGTGGGAGATTCAAACACTAGATTTTTCCATAAATCAGTAAAGGCAAATCTGCTTTGGAATATTATTCATCATTTAAGGACGGATAATAACACTAAGATCTCATATTCAGCTCAGATGAAGATTTTGGTAGAACAGTTCTATTTCAATTTGCTGGGCTGCTCTAATCAAGTCATTCAACCTTATTCAGTGGCTCATATCAAAGGTATTCACCTTTATCGCTGTAGCACTTTATTATCTGAGCTCCTCTCCTCTATTCCGACAGAAATGGAGATCAAAGCGGTGGTTTTCTCGTTACCGAAGAATAAAGCCCCTGGTCCTGACGGGTTTACGGCTGAGTTTTTTACTTCTTCTTGGGAGTTAGTGGGCACCGACTTGGTTCATGCAGTCCAAGATTTCTTCGAATCTTCAAGGATGTTGCGACAGGTTAATGCTACTGCAATAGCTCTTATACCTAAGAAGGTTGGCGTGGAAAGACTTGAGGATTTTTGGCCTGTTTCTTGTTGTTCAACAGTGTACAAGGTAATATCCAGATTACTCTCTTCAAAAATCAAGCTCTTCTTGGATGATGCTGTGCAAGGGAATCAAGTGGGGTTTATCAAGGGATGGCTTTTGTGTGAGAATGTTTTGTTGGCCTATGAGTTAGTGGCAGATTTCCAGAAGCCAGGACTTACAACTAGAGGTTGTTTGCAAGTTGATCTTTCTAAATCTTATGATAGCATTGAATGGGGGGTTTGTTCTAAACATTTTAAAAGCCTTTGATCTTCCTGAGGTGTTCATTGGTTGGATCAGGGAATGCATCTCCACTCCTACCTTTTCCATTCTCTTTAATGGTGAGCTGGTTGGTTTTTTTCCAGGGAAAAAAGGGTTAAGACAAGGTGACCCTATCTCATCTTCTCTTTTTGATCTCGCTATGGACATTTTGTCTAAGGACTTGGATATAGCTGCGATTTCAAATCAGTTTTCGCCTCACCCTCTTTGTCTAGATCCTTTGATTACTCATTTGAGTTTCGCAGATGATGTGCTCCTTTTTTTTTATGGATCGGAAAGGTCTCTAGTCGGTATTATGGAAGTCTTAAGGAAGTTTTATCTTGCCTCGGGACTAGCAATTAACTTGAGGAAGTATTATCTGTTCCTGGATGGAAATAATGTTCAACTCACTAGTATGTTGGCTTCTAGGTCAGGAGTTGCTGCGGGTTCCTTACCAGTCAGATATCTAGGGCTTCCCCTGCTCCCTAGTAAGATGAAGACTTCAGACTATCAGCCTCTTGTTGAGAAAGTTAAGTGGCGCATTTCTTCTTGGTTGGTGAGACATTTTTCCTTTGCAGGAAGGCTCCAACTGATAAAATCGGTTTTAGCCGGAATTGTTAACTTTTGGGCAGCTGTATTCCCCTTACCAAAAAGCTGTCTTGCGGAGATTGAACGACTTTGTAATAGCTTTCTTTGGTAGGGAGCTCCAAACTCAGCTCGTGGAGCCAAAGTGGTGTGGGACTCTGTTTGCACTCCGAAAGAAGCTGGTGGGTTAGGACTGAGGAAACTTGAGGCTTGGAATAAAGTATTCGGTCTCAAACTCATTTGGCTACTTTTCACAAGGGGTGGTTCGCTCTGGGTTTCTTGGGTGCATAAAATACTAATTAGAGGAAGAGTTTTTTGGGATATTAATGCGGATTCGAGAAGAAGCTGGATTTGGAAGAAGCTTCTCAAGCTTCGGCCGCTAGCTAGACCCTTCTTATGTTGTAATCTTGGGTCGGGAACGGTTGCAAGGTTTTGGACAGATGATTGGACGGATCTTGGTCCTCTTATTGATCTCACATGTGCTAATGGTCCAAGGATTACATGTATTAATCGTCTAGCAACGGTTTCACAAGCCGTTGCTAATGGTTTGTGGTCTCTCCCTAGGGGAAGACACCCCATTAAGATACTTCTCAAAGCGGCTCTTCCTCAAACTCCTACTCTTATTGCAGGATTAGAGGATGAATTCAAATGGAGAAACTCGGCGCTTGGGGTTCCGAGCCAATTCTTAGCTTTCAAGACTTGGAATTTTCTTCACCCAGTTGGACAAGTTGTCCATTGGGAAAAATCAGTTTGGTTTCCGCAGAAGATTCCAAAGCATTCTTTTATTCATTGGGTGGTTGCTAGAGATCGTCTACCGATGCGTGATAGACTTCGAAGTTGGGGTCTTAATGTCCCGGCTGGCTGTCTCCTCTGCCATCGTGCTCCTGAATCTCAAGCTCATCTCTTTTTTTACTGTCCGTACTCGGCTAACATCTGGTCTTCATTCTTCTCTCACCGAATCCTTAATCCTCCTATGGGTTATGATGCCATCGTCTCTTGGGTTAGGTCTGCTTCAGCTATACCTAAGCTAAATGTTATTTGCAAATTAATTCTTCAAGCTTCAATCTATGAAATTTGGAAAGAGAGGAACTCCAGGTTACATCGAGCTGTTTCTAAGCCTCTCGCTCAGGTAATCCGTGAGATCCAAGCGATTATTCGAAGGAAATTGGTTGGGCTTGATACTCCATCTTCTACCGCTCAGTCAATCTCTTCTTCGGGGCTCTCTTTTCTCTCTACTTGGTTTGGGTACATTCATTTTTTGAATCATCCTGCTCCTTAGTCCTGTTGGCTATCTTCAATGCTTTGGTAATATCTCTCGCTCCCTGCTACTGCTATTGTTTCAGTTTGTAATTTCTTTATTGTTGGTTTTCTTTTAGATCTCATGTATGGATTATTGGTCTGTAATTCGTATGTCTGGTATGTAACTCAAAACAATGTCCCATTTGGGGGTGAGAAAAAGTAAATAAAGTATGTTTCAGGAAAAAAAAAAAAGGTGAAGATTTATACTACCATATATTCTTAGCAACTGATTCATTCTTTACTTTTGTTTTTTCAAAAGGGGAAAATGGTTTAGAAGCGGCAAGCTATTTGAGTTTATAAATTTGTTAAATAAGCTATGTTTACACTGACCATAAAAAAGAAAGGCAGATGTGTCACCGGCTAGCTTTCACAATGAAATTTGGGTGTTCGAGAAATTTACATTAATATGACGACGTTCACGCCCTTTTATTCTTGCTTCCAAGCAACAACGAAAAATAAAACAAGATCCTAAAAAAGAATCCCCAAGCTAGCGTAACCCACAAGCATCCCCATTTATCTAACTGTTATATCCCTTGTTGCTTAAGCAACTCAGAACCCGTCCTCAAACACGTTGATTCCGTGAACTCCATCCCCAAATAACTGTTCATTGTCTCCAAAATCTTCGCCTTCATCGTTTCCGACACTCCTTCCATTAATGTATTATCAAAAACTTGGTTTCCTCTCACGAAACAACGGGATGGGTCATCAAACTCGTTGTGCAGAACAGCTTCGTAAGGATACTTTAGCAGAGATATGTAATGAATCCATATCCAATAAAGATGGATCCTATCGCGGTTGATGTAGAATCCGCTGAAGAGAAAACAATATGAGAGATATCCGAATGTGACCATGTAACTCATCATCACGTTTGGAATCACACCGGAGACAAATGTAACAAAGGAGCTTCCGGACCAGAAAGACGCAAAGATGATCAGAAGATAGTATATGAAGCCCGCCAGACCGCCGTTTAAACCTACAAACCAAAAAGTGGTCGCTGCAAATCCGATGGGAAGCGTGAGAAGATGAGGCAGAGTCACGAGATAGTGAGATATAACGTAGGAGGATCTTCGGTAGGCATTGTGCGCGGTTTCTCTCAAGAAAATGTATCTTTCTTGGATAAAAGCGGGCAATCCGTCCGCGCAACTATAAAACATCGTGGCCATTGCGAATGAGAAGAAGCTTAACCTCTCTTGGACGCCTCTAGGAGAGGCATCTACTTTCCAGTAAACCGTAGCCAAGAGAAAACCGGTCATCATGACTATTAAAACCCGTGTTCCAATTAGCTCGGGCGTTCGGATCCAGTTTATCATGTAGCGTTTAGCTAAGATTATGGTCTCGATCCACCATGGATTTACGTATGTAGGGATCGAGCTATATGAAGTAGAGACAAGTTTGCTTCTGGAAATGCTTGCGCTGATGGCTTCTGTCAAGAATAATGAGTTATGGTGTGTTAGGATTTAAACTTTAATCCTCTTTGATTTAATCTATCTTCGATACACAAATTAACGAACACGAGAATTGTTCACCCAGTTCACGGCCTCTAACCGCTACGTCTGGGGTGAATCCTGGATCCACAACATCCACTATAAAGAACAATCGGAAAACACCTCTGATGTGGTTCACAATATAGATCTCTCTCACACCCAACAAACAAGAAAGAACAAAGAACATAACTAGATTCCCAAGAGAAACCCCTATTCTCTCTCTAGCTTTACGAGCCGCCTCTAAGGCGCTCGGAATCCTTGGAGTCTGGATTAGGTATTCCTATTGTTAAACACTTGTATTTATAACAAAGAAACCCTTGAAACTTACTTGGTCCCAACTTGACACTAAAGCTTGTACTAAGCCCAACTGTTGGCCCAAGTCGTATGTTGACTGAAGTCCGATATCTCACAATCTTCACCTTCGGATTCTGACAACCCTCAACTTCTCCGCAAAACTTTGTTCCTTTGTTTTTCTTCCTGTTTGCTTCTTCTAGAATCTCCACCTTGATCCCAGCTTGAAATCTCCTTGTGAATTGCCCTTTGAACCTTTGACTCCTGGCTCTAAACTTGGCACTTTGATCTTCATGTAAACCCTTGATTTTTCATTATCTCTGTCCTTCTGCAACTAGATTCACTTTGGTGTTCTTTGATTCTTCTCCTGTACACTGAGCTTAATCAAACACTCCTTGAACTGTAAGCAGCTAACCTTGAATCATACATGCTTCAAACCTGAAACAATCCCTGATTCAACACCTTCTCTGACAAAACATATCAGCCTTGAATTCCTTTTGTACCGCTGTTACTCCTAACAGAACACGCCATCCAACCATACTGCTGAACAGACTTTCGACACAACCATGTTCATGCATCATGCTTTGTAGAACCTTGCTGACAAACCAATTCCTCTTGAATCAACTGTAGAAAACCTCTAAGTCATTTATGCTTCATTTCCCTGAAACCGTCTTTGACTTACCAAGACATCACTGAACCTGAACACCTCTTTGAACATCACTTTACAGCGCTGCTATTGCCTGCAGAACCCTCCTCCTAACTCCACCTGGCTAAGAAGACTCTCGATACAAATATCTTTGCTCAACATTTTGTTCAGAACCTTTCTGCACCAGCATAACCATCCAACCAACAGACTCGAACTGTTTGGTAAACCTGTCTCACATCCACAGCCTTGTGAAGTACCCGAGACACCATGTTACAGCCTTTAGCACTTCATCTCTAGAACCCTTGAAGCCGCTTCCTTGCTGTAAACATACCCTGCAACACATCACCTGTATGCAAATCCACCGATCTTGACACTAGCATCTTTTCCCTTAGAAATCAACATGAATCTTCATTTGAACTCCCTACAAGTCCACCCTGCAAAAAAATTCATCCACCAGACCTCTCTAAGATGCAAATAGGTAAACCAGAACTCTGCTTGTTCTCTTTTTCCCAATGCAGCTTTTTATCCTCTGCATTCTGATCCTTTCTTGGATCCCTCTTCAATTCCTAACACTTGCAACTGATATCCAGATGTCGTTACCACCATCAGGCAACAAAGCTCTAAAGCTTTCCTTCTAACCCCGGTTGCAACCTGATTTTGCTTGAACCTGTAGACGTCTTCATCTTCTCCTGGACCTCTATCCACCAGTACTTAAGAATAACCCTGCAAACCAAAACTCCTCAAACCTTAACCATACCAATATTTCTTTGACCCCAACAGATTCTTTGATCTTGTTCCATACTCATCTGCAACTCTCCTTGAACTGAATCCAGAAACCTTTTCTTAATCCTCAAATAGCCAATAACACACAGACAATTCAAACTTCTAAGGCGTCCCTCAGTCCCATGAATTATCTTCCAATAGCTAGTTTGAACCCTGAACACTAACTCATGTGTTCTCCCAATACTTCAATTCCCTGAATTTTGCAGACCCTGAGCATCTCGAAACAACCAATCAAAACATCACAAATGTACTTTTTGATTCCACGGTTTGACCCTTGAGATTGACGATGCAATTCTGATTCCCTGATCTTGATCGGAACCAATAATCCATCTGATACCGAAAATGACTCCACCTTAAACCAATCTCTCTGTTGCACTTTTTTGTCTCAACTTCTCTGAATATTTTCTGTCCCCTGAGCTTCTGTCTATTCTCCTTGCATATTCCCATATGCAATTTTAGACAATTTTTCTTCGATTAAAACTGGGCTTGTTTTAATCTCTGGCCCACTGAAATTTTCCTACAAAAAACTTCAAAAAATTCGGACAGCCCACTGAAGAATAATTGATCTGGCCCAAACCATTTTCTTCTTCTCTCTTCTGATTTTTGGCCCGGTTAATTAGAAACCTCTAACTCCATCCAAAAAATCAAACAGGCCCAAGAAAAAATAAACTGAAGCCCAATTAACTTCTTCTTCTTTCCTGATTTTCGGATGGGCCCAAAAAACAAAAGACAAGCCCAATTCGTTTCTTTCTGTTTTCTGGCCCAGCTCCTTTTTCTCTCTGGCACAACACTTGGCCCAACAAGGGCCCACCTGGAGCAAACCATAGCTCCTTCGCGTGTCTTCCTCGCGAGACTTCGCCGCCGACCCTCTGATATGCATTGTCGCCGTCGCCGTCTCCAGCGACATCACCGGCGACGACGCGCCTCCTTCTCTGGCGACCGCGAAACCTTTGGCAGTTCCTCCCTAAAGACTCGAACCTGCAATTTTCCCGAAGCTTCTTCTCCCGGCGGCATCCTCCGGAGAATCCTACCGTTTTCGCCATGTCTGCTCTTTCCGGCGAGATCCTCGCCGCTTGCCAGATCCGCGAAGCTTCTTCTTCTGCTGTTTCCGGCGAATCTTCCACATTTGCCTCCGACCAGAACCACCTCCGGCGATCCTTGAACCGCCACCACCCCACTGAAAGCTCCGACCAGAACCACCTCCGCGACCTGAGAATTCTCTTCTCCCCTTCTCTCTCTTTTCCGATCGAAAACGAAACTAAGAAAGAGACTTGAATCTCTCTCTGAGATTCCCGGCGAGCTCACGTCTACCTTCTCCTTCCGGCGACTCCGCCTTCGCCAACCTCAGATATGCTTCACCGCAGATATTCTTCCGGTCCGACGAGATCTTCGTCGCCGACCAGAACCGCTGTCGCCGATAACTATTCCCTTCCTTGACGCGATTTCCATGGAGTTTTACAGTTGGGCTTTGGTTGGGCCCGATCAGAATTGTTACACGTGACCAAAAACTTGTAAATAACCTTCACCAATTCTTTCAATCGTTTCTTCATGTGTGAGATATCGATGTCCGTCAAAACTGTGAATCGAAGAACCTGACGCTCTGATACCACTTGTTAGGATTTAAACTTTAATCCTCTTTGTCCCAATCTATCTTCGATACACAAATTAACGAACACGAGAATTGTTCACCCAGTTCACGGCCTCTAACCGATACGTCTGGGGTGAATCCTGGATCCACAACATCCACTATAAAGAATAATCGGAAAACACCTCCGATGTGGTTCACAATATAGATCTCTCTCACACCCAACAAACAAGAAAGAACAAAGAACATAACTAGATTCCCAAGAGAAACCCCTATTCTCTCTCTAGCTTTACGAGCCGCCTCTAAGGCGCTCAGAATCCTTGGAGTCTGGATTAGGTATTTCTATTGTTAAACACTTGTATTTATAACAAAGAAACCCTAGAAACTTACTTGGGCCCAACTTGACACTAAAGCTTGTACTAAGCCCAACTGTTGGCCCAAATCGTATGTTGACTGAAGTCCGATATCTCACATGGTGAGGTTCTTGGCTAACTCTAAGCTTCTTCTGCTGCCAATTTCGGTTAAATTCAACTAACCCTCTTGTTCCTTCAGAGGATCCTTCAAGCTCTTTGATTAGGTCAAGTGTGAATTCCGCATTATTCTCTTTATCCGGAATGGGACGACCAAATTCTGAGAAGAAAAAAAGGAGAGTAGCCGGAGAATCACTAAAGATACTCTGACCAGAAGATAAGACGATAATCCGATCAAGAAACTCCATAATCCGACAACTAGGCTGATGGATTGACATAATTACGAAGCTGCCACTACACGCAATCCTTTTCAAGACTTGCACCACCATGAAGGCATTAGTTGAGTCTAGTCCCGAGGTTGGTTCATCAAGGAACAAGACGATAGGGTCGTGAATGATGTCGGTCCCAATGGATACACGCCTTTTTTCTCCACCGGAGATGCCACGATGACCTTCGTCTCCGATCAAAGTGTTTTTAATAGTTCTGAGCCCTAATTGATCGATTAAGGTTTCAACTCTGTCTCTCTTCTTTAATTTGGTTAAGTTTCGTGGAAGGCGAAACTCGGCTGCGAACATTAGAGTTTCTTCGACAGTGACCATAGGGAAAAGGAGATCATCTTGCATTACATAAGCCGATATAACTCTCAATACCCGAGATTGCAAAGCTTCTCCATTTAGAGTTACCGTGCCTTTCAAGCTACCTTCTGCAATCCTTCCTGCTAATGCATCGATTAGTGTCGATTTTCCAGCTCCGCTTGCACCAAGAACAGCTAAGATCTCTCCTTCGCTAGCCTCTCCGGTGATACCATTAAGCAAAGTTTTTACCTGAGCAGGGCTATGTCCGAAACGAAGACCAAAACGCCGTTGAACTGTCACGTTATAGATGAGGTCGTTGAATGCGAGGACGAACGGAACGGGCCGTGCCTCAGGTGAATCAACATTGCTTACGGAGTCTCTTTGAAGCATCTCGCCGGAAGATTAACACTAGGAGCTGTGTTTTTGTCTGTACTCACCTAGCAAATGCATGAGAACGTTAGAAGTTTTCTATTAGGAAAATATTAATAGCTGTATTATTTCTTAGCAAAAAAAAATAGTTGTATTATAGATCTTCCATTTTCTTGAGAAAAATGTATAGGATTAACAAAATTCCGTTTGTTTGTCTATATTGTATTTCAGCTTTCAGGAAGATTATAATTATGGTTTTGGTGGTTAATTGATTAAGATTTGCCATTTGAAAGACTCGCATTTTTGTGAATATTGACAAAATTTAATAAGCAAATTAACTCTATTTTCCATATATAAAGCAACTCTTTAAGAATTCATGGTTGCTGAAAAAACACACATAAGAAAAGAGAACAAAATTTGTTTACCTAAAGAAGTGTTTTTTCAGGAGATCCTTGTCGGTGTGACGTGCACAAAACAGAATGATGCATCAGTTAAAACAGAATAATCGAATCTCGTTAACAAACTCTTGTATAGTATAGATCCTAATCTACTGCGTTTAAGAAGCAATGGCGATCATTTGGGTTTTTATGATAGAAGAAACTTGTGAAGGAATTAAACTTAAGAAGTTTATGGAGATTCTCGTTGTGTAGTTGTGGAATTTATGTAAAATTATATACTTTATATATACTCGTGGAATCTAGAGGTTCCGTGACGTATTAATAGAAGCCCCTTAAAAATGTATTTTGCATTGTGTGTGTTGTGTAGACACACACAGTTCCTGTTTTCTTATGGCTTTGTCCTCTTCCATCACATGCTTGGCCATCGTACCGATGTTGAACTAACATTAAGAAACACACAATTTAATCTTTTGACCCTCTTTGTCTTGCTTTTTCTTTACGGCATAATTCATATAGTACAACAGAGATTGAGCGATTAATATTGTATGTACAGAATCTTGTTAATTCACTACACTAGATTTATGCTCCCGTGCGCTGCGCGGAATTATATTTTTAAACAACTATAAATACGAATTATGCGAAAGGGCCCAGCGCACGAGGGCATAAAGTATATTCAACTCCAACCGACGAAGTACTACATTCATGGTATATTAGCATTGCTGATCATGACTGTAGTACTTCGTCGGTTGGAGTTGTCAATTAATGGAAACTTTCGCAGAGTTACAACGAGGGTAAAGATAGTTGTTTAGAAACGAGGGTAAAGATACTTGGAGATACTCTTAGAAAGGGCATTTAGAGTTACAACGAGGGTAAAGATGCGAGAAGATCTAGTTGAGAGAAAGTTGAAATAAATCATAATAATTGAGCTCATGTGAAACAGTAGTATAGTAAGTAGTAGTTGAATCTGGTCCCACCCCATAACTTCCTAGTCAAATTTTAACGTTAGTAAGTTTAATACCTAGAAACATTAAAACTCATTCATAATTTGTGACAAGAAAAACCCCACCGAATTTGAAAATGAAATCTGGGTAAACGACATATTTTCTCTTCAAAAATATCACATAATAACAGATTCACCTAAAGTTTGGATCTCTATCTAAATCTCCACCAAACAAAAGTTTTTAACCTATTTTCACACAAAAACATAGTTCGAAACCTATTTACACACGAATTTCAATTTTATTGATTATTGTTTACAAACCCACTAAACTTAATCCTAAACCGAACAAAACCCAATCTAATCAAATCTAATATGAAAAACCGATCTTATGAGTTATGACCCGACCCGACTCTATTTTCTTCTTCATCCGGTTCGTTGAAAAAAAAGAAATTCCAAAAAAGATCTCACTGAAAACAGCTCCGGTGATGTCGGTGGTGATGGATCTCCTTCCCAGCGGTGCTCTTCATCTTCGAAGATAATCACACCAAATTTTCTGATTTGAATTTGCAAACCCGTAAAAATTTTGATTCTATCTTCTTCCTTATAAAAGTCAAGTCTTATTCCTCACGAAAATTGGAAAATCATTCCTCTTCTCAAAATCACAAATATAACTCTTTAAGTGTTTGACAAAATAACCATGTAAACACATGTAATTGTTCATTATGATCTCTCTCGAAATTATCATGTGTTTCATCCAAATTCGGTAATTTTTTAATTCTAATCTCGTTTTTTTTTGTCTTTTTTTTCCTTAGCTTTTGAGAAAAAAATAAATGGCATCAAAATTCTCTGATGGTGGATGGGAGTTTTTCGGCGTCGGTGGTAGATATATACATGGAGGTTCTGATACCGTCATCAACTTCTATAACAACTATACAAAGTCGACGTATATGAATCAGATTCCTAGAATTTTTCTCGATCTAAAACAATTTGTCATGTAATCGCCATGAAACCCATTTTATCTAATTTTAAGCGGCTCAACAGTCACATCAAAGACCATCTCAAGAGCAGCATCAACTCAAGAAACAAATCAAACACCGCCTGCAGAAAATCGCATCACTCTTTCACTAATTCCTGTAGGACCAAAATTTACACTACAGACAGGAAAGATTTAATCACAGTAATATGTAAATAAACAGTTTAAGGAACAGACGATTTATAAACGATAAAACAATACAAGATCTGAGGAGGCGAGATAAATCTCTTTCCTTAACTCTAAGAATCTCCCGTAGTGTGACGGGGTTTTATAGATCCATGAGTCCCAGGATACAACCAAAGTTTAACTGAATCATCAACACCATGATTCATGTCTATCGACCATTATTCTACGATACTCTCGAAATTAAAACTTACTCTAAGCAGTAGGGAATTGAAGAAACGATTGCTAGAACTTTTAGTAAGTGTTTTTTGTGTATCAGAGGATGATCTTTTAGGTGAAAATCGTGTTGTATATATAGGAAAGAGGCTAGGGTTTTTCCATGACAGAAAAGGAATATTTCTAGAATAACCTAGGCGGCTGCGATTTTTAAGTCGGCCCGCTGGGTATCGATCGATACCAAGGGGTATCGATCGATACCTCAAAAAGTCCACGGGCCCAATCAAGGCCCAAGATGCGAACGTCGCACGTATGGCTTTTCTTCTCTCATGTTGTTCATTTAAGACACAACCATTCCAACATATATACACGAGAAAACATTTCTCGGTTAATGAAAACATTTCATTAGAAAGAGCTTAACTCATTTCTTTTCACACTAACACAATTTTATCAAACCCTCAGGCTTTGACAAAAAATTAGTTCCAACAATCCCCCACATGAATAGAAATGACTCTAGAACATATGAAAATTGTACAGACTAGACTTTACTAGACATACTTGACTAGACTCATCTAGACGTAGACAGACTTTCGAGAGTATACGAAAATGTAACTGTCACTGAATGGTAGCGTTTTTCAGCTTTGAACCAAACAATTTTAATATCTGTTGCGTTTACTCGGCCAGGAGGTGAACATGATGTCTTGAACCACCCGGATTTTGATGTAAACTGATACAACAGATATCGCACAGAGACACTTTCTCGTAGAACTTTGTTCTCTATTGGGTTCATTTTGGCCTTGAACATTCCTGGTATTCGTGAGTGAATTTGGAGAATATAGCCTTATCCTTCATTCTCCTAGAAACGGCCCCATTTCACACTTCACAAGGTGATATTTTATTAGCTTGTTTTCAGAAGTGTCCTGTCACACTCCACTATCTACACAGCTATGCAATCATTAAAAGCCAACGCTTATCCTCACTATCCACAGGTAGCACTGTTTTATCATCCTAGGAACTGGGCAGAGACATAGTCTCACAGTGCTCAACTCGAATCAGTTTAATTTTGTTTCCCTTTGAACCTAGATCTTGGGATCTCCAGTCACATAGGTTGGGTATCTGTCAAACGTCATCTTTTTCTATAGGCTTTAAACCCGTTCCTTTTGATGATTTAACAAACTTGATCTCGGGGCTAACTTTTTGGGAAACAGATCCGCTAAGTTATCAGCCGTTGTGAGATCAGTTGTCTAAATGGTCTTATATCATTCTCGAGATTTGCCATTTTATAACTTACTCAGTGCCTGAGAGATAGCTCACTAACTCTCACAGTGTATACATAAAGTTGGCACTGGTTTTTCCCACATCGGGATATCTTCCACAAAGTTTCGAAGCCATTCTGCTTCCTTTGCAGCTTTATCTAAAGCTATAAACTTTGACTCCTTGGTTAATTAGGCCAAGAGTGTTTGTTTGGAAGATTTCCAGGATACTGCTGCACCACCAAGAAAAACTATTATCCACTTATAATATCTATCAGGTTTACTAGGCCAAGAGGTGAACATAATGTCTTGAACCCCCAGACTTTGATGTAAAACGAGACGCATTATAACGATGGATAATTCAACATTCTATTTGTGGTTTTCCACAGAGTATGACCTGGATTACTCCTGTAGCGACTTATTTACTTAATGCGCCAAATCGGATCTAGTACGATTCATCAAGTACGTTAGACTTCCGATAATTCTTGCATACATCACTTGTGATACAACTTTATCACAATTAGAGTTATTGCAAACTTGTTTGAGTAGTTCTCAAAACATTCTAGGATCTTGAGACAAGATTATCCACTAATATTATGTCTATCAAACTTCCCACTAAACACTTTCTTAGTGTGTTGGATTATGTCCTTCTTGCTTCCATGATGAACGTGTCATCTTATAAACATAACAAAACGTATCCATGTGGAGTACTTTTGATGTATATCACCTTAAGTGATTTTGAAGCTATTTGACATCACTTGTTGTCAAACTTTCCAAGCTATTGCTTAGGAGCTAACTTAAGCTCGTATAAGGACTTTGCAAGTCTACTTATTTTCTTTCCTTGTTCAGGAGTGACATAACCCTCGGGTTGTTTCATGTAAATCTCCTCTTCTAAATGGTCGTTTAGAGAGGCAGATTTTACATCCATTTGATGGATTACAAGATCTCATATTGCTGTAATTCCAATCAGCATACGACTAATTTCAACTTTAGCCTCTTCTGCTTCTTTACAGAAGTACCAGAATTGCTCGATCTAGGTCCAATGCCCGTCAAGCATCGATCGATACCGAGGGGTATCGATCGATACGCATAAAAGCGTAAGAGCCCAAGAACTCAATTGCTCGCCTCAATTCGTGAGGTACTAGAGCTTATCCTTTACACGGAAACTCATGTTCAAAAGAAAACACATTCCTTGGTTACCGTGATTACTTGGATGTCTGGTATATCTACTTTATACACCATAAAGCAATCAACACTACATTGTGTGCATATGCAATGAAGATACAATCCACCGTTTTTGGTCCGATTGTCACCTTCTTAGGTGGTTGCTAGGCACCCCCACACTTTCATGTATTTGTATAAAAACACATTACTTTTCCAAAGTTCACATGAAACATTTTCAGTGACTTTGTGTGGTATTTAGTTCAGGATATAACTTGTGGTAAGCAATACTTCCCCCCACATTTCTGGACTTAACCCAGATTCCTGCAACATTGCATTCATCATTTCCTTGAGAGTTCTGTTCTTTCTTTCAGAAACTCCATTGGATTCAGGTTAGTAGGGATCAATCGTTTGATGGATACTACCATGTTCATGTCCTCTATCACTTCAAACTATGTTGATAGTTCTTTCGAGTTGGTTTTCAACCTCGAGTTTAAACTCCTTGAGTTTTCCAAGGTCTCGTATTTGCTTCTTAGCAAATAGACATAACTATATTTCGTACAATCCTCAATGAAAGTCACAAAATATTTTTCACCACCTTTTGTATAAGTCAAACCAAGAGGTTCGCTCGATTGTGGTGTTTTAGTGAGTTTGGTTAGAACGCAAACCTCACACTCATCTTTGCTTATTTTGTATTTCAGGATCTCATTCAATCTACGCATAGATTCGAATATAATGTGACTGAAACATTCAGATCAAATACTAAGAGATTATGTACCATAAGCAAATGATTCTTTCTCATTTAATGTCAACACCATTGGTTACATTGATTTTAAGTCCGACTGTCTCAACGTTAATTTGGACCAGTCTGTCCTTAATATAGACAACATTATTTGTCAATACATGCTTAATTAGCATTGTGCCCTAAATAAGATTTTTATGCATCTTTAGCACATGGTTTACATTAGTGAGAGTGAGCTTCTTTGAAAAGTCAACTTCAGCACTATGAATAAATTCTTGTCATTATTTATGGTAGGAGGGAAACATTCCCATATCAACGCATATATGAGCTATTACATTGGTATAATACCACCACTCATTTGGGTTATGCTTAACCATATTGACTCCGAGGATGACATTACACATGTCTATCTCGACTAAATTGGCTTCAACCATTCCATTATTTTTTACACCACCAGATCTAACAATGATCACATCGGTGTTGTTAGTCATATTGAAATTTGATTGTGTTCAAGAGAATCAAACCAAATTAATATACTAACCAATACTCAACTCTCAAGTTAAATGGTAAAATTAAATTCAATTTCTAGAATTTAATAAACTTAATACAATATCGAATTGTATTAGTATTCTTGAACTCATATCAAGAATCGCAAGAGGCCTGTTGAGTATCGATCGATACCAATGAGTATCGATCGATACCTCAAAAGTCCAATGATTTAATTATTCGATTAAATCAGCCTCCAATATTTAATTGAACTTCAATTAATTATTCCAAAATTCGCAAATTTTTGGACACATAATATTGAGCTACACGTCTTTAAATTTTGTCCAAGGCTTTATCTTTACTCCGCAGTAGAAAGATGTATCAATATCTCGTGCAATCGTCTATGAATGCCATGAAATATTTATTGCCTCCTCTGGTTTGAATATATTTCAAATCACATAACTCTGTGTGAATTAAACCTAGAGGTTCTGTTGTTCTTTGAACGCTGGGTGATGGCGTTTTAGTGAGTTTGGCTTGGACACAAACCTCACATTTGTCTTTGCTTAATTTGCATTTAGGAATCATGTTCATGTTCATTAATCTACTCATAGATTTGAAGTTAACATGTCCTAATCGTTCATGAGATAAGCAAATGGTTTCTTATCATTTATCTTAGGGTTCTACGAGGTGGATGCCTCGGTTACATTATCCTTTAGGATTACTTTCTCAACAGATATCTTACACAGATTATCACATATAGAACCCTTACCCAAATACATCCTATTTTTCGTTAGGATTAGCTTATCGCCTTCCAGCTTCACAGAGAATCCATGCTTACTTATAAGCGATCCAGAGATCAGATTCTTGCGCATATCTGGTACATGGATTACGTTCGTGAGAACTAGTTCCTGTCCAGAGGTGAGCTTCAGAACAACCTTCCCGTGACCATCAACTGTCGACGAGGCGGAATTTCCCATCAAGAGTTTATCGCCACTCTTGTTCTTTGTGTATGTCGAGAACATCTCGCGATCCATACAGATGTGTCTGGTTGCACCACTGTCGAACCACCAAGTCTTTGGATGGCTCTCTGCAACATTGGCCTCAGTGACCACAGCACACATGTCAGCTTCTGTCAAGTTTGCTTGACCTTTCACTGTTTCAATCAGACTCGCAGTCGTTTGATCCACTTTGTCACTGGTTTTCTCCATAGTTCCAGAGTTGTTGTCAACGTTGTTTGTCATTCTGTTATGACAATGAGAACACAACTTTCAGTTAGTACCGATATATAAACTCAAGAATCGCAATTCTAAGACTGATATCGAACTAAATCGCATTGGTGTCGATCGATACTCTTTGGTATCGATCGATACACATTCAATGTCTATTGATGCACCCGTATGGTGTCGATCGATGCACCGTAGGTGTCGATCGATGCTCGATGCACAAACTGTGTTAATCGAAGCATCTTGGTGTCGATCGATACATATTGAGTGTCGATCGATACACCCTGGGTTCCGATTGATGCTCGATGCACATACTGTGTCATTCGAAGCAACCTGGTATCGATCGATACACGCTTAGTGTCGATTGATATACCCTAGGTGTCGATCGATACAAGTGAATTTCACAGGATCGATCATAGCACCAGTGTCGATCGATACCTGTGTCTTATACACAGTATCGATCGACATAGACCAACTTGGTCGATGCAAAGTATCGATCGATACACTGAGGTGCCGACCGATACACTGTTTGCATGGTATCGATCGATACACTTAAGTGTCGACCGATACAATTTAGTCCAATATCGACCGATACCATAGGGTGTCGATCGATACTCACAAGGCCTCGATCTGAATCGAACCTATCAAGAACAGATGTGTGTTCGTTGATTATACCGTTCTTTAATCGCAATTAAAGACGGTTTTTTAGAAGATGTTTAAGCAGATCTGCTTCTACTACACGTTTCAAGTTGCTAAACAGCTGTTTGATTAACGTTTGAGTATCACTAGCAGAAGAACATCTTCTTGAAAAAATAGAGAGAGATGAAGATTGCCTCTACTACACGTTTCAATTTGCTAAAAGCTTTTTTTGACAACGTCTGAGTATCATCAGCAGTAGAAGAATCGTTTTAAAAACCGTTTGAAAAACGTTTATTTACTCGTGATTAAAGATCCAATTGAAGTAATAAAACTGAAATTGGATCTTCTTAGAGTTAAGATTGTAGGACCAAAATTTACACTACAGACAGGAAAGATTTAATCACAGTAATATGTAAATAAACAGTTTAAGGAACAGACGATTTATAAACGATAAAACAATACAAGATCTGAGGAGGCGAGATAAATCTCTTTCCTTAACTCTAAGAATCTCCCGTAGTGTGACGGGGTTTTATAGATCCATGAGTCCCAGGATACAACCAAAGTTTAACTGAATCATCAACACCATGATTCATGTCTATCGACCATTATTCTACGATACTCTCGAAATTAAAACTTACTCTAAGCAGTAGGGAATTGAAGAAACGATTGCTAGAACTTTTAGTAAGTGTTTTTTGTGTATCAGAGGATGATCTTTTAGGTGAAAATCGTGTTGTATATATAGGAAAGAGGCTAGGGTTTTTCCATGACAGAAAAGGAATATTTCTAGAATAACCTAGGCGGCTGCGATTTTTAAGTCGGCCCGCTGGGTATCGATCGATACCAAGGGGTATCGATCGATACCTCAAAAAGTCCACGGGCCCAATCAAGGCCCAAGATGCGAACGTCGCACGTATGGCTTTTCTTCTCTCATGTTGTTCATTTAAGACACAACCATTCCAACATATATACACGAGAAAACATTTCTCGGTTAATGAAAACATTTCATTAGAAAGAGCTTAACTCATTTCTTTTCACACTAACACAATTTTATCAAACCCTCAGGCTTTGACAAAAAATTAGTTCCAACAATTCCCCCATTCAAGAGCTTACAGGAAGAGATTAGAATCTTCTTTGTATATTTCTATCTCTCTCTCTCTTCGTCGAGAAGAAGAAGTAGATGCAGAGGACGGAGAGACGAAGAAGATCTACAATAAGACAATAATCGAGATTCTGAGATTATTTTGGGGTCAATATCGATTTAACTGGTTAAGTTTTGTTTGGTAAACAGTGAGTAAACTGGAAGTAATTATGGTTGTGTGGGTTTTAGGTTCAAATTTTTGTTTCGTAGGTAAATATGTTTTGAATTTTCAAATTGTGACGATATATCTTTTTAATTTTTAAACCATGAAAAAGTAATACGAAATCCAAATTTTAGATGGATCTGTTACTATGTGATATTTTTGAGGTGGAAATAAGTCGTTTACTCATGCAATGCTGTTTAAAAGTGTAAAAAAAAAACTTAAATCATAAAATCATCACAACATTCTCAAAACGTCACCACATGTCTCTAATTTGTTCTTATGTGTGGAAATGTTGACAGTAAAAATGTGTGGAAATTTATAATCCCCACGTTAAATAAGTGGTTCTAATCTAATTGCGCATCTAAATGGTTAAATTTTACATGTGTATTCAAGTGGTGGTTCGATTTTAACTGTCTTCTGACGTGCTTTAATTTTTTGTTGCCATCGAATTGTCAATTATGCAAATGTCTGTCTATTTTGAACCATATATATATATAGTAACCTGTAGTTTAATGAATACATTAATCACATTACAATCCAATAGATTTTGAATTTTTCCAAATATTTTTTCAACAATTTATGAATATACTAAAAGTTGCGAATTAAATTATGTGATGAAATACTTTCAATTTTATCGTCTAGTCCAGTAAGTATGATACCATGGAATTCAAATAGAAATATACGTCCAAAAATATACAAAGATGAAACAACTATAAATGTTTTAACTTGATTACAAAACAACAACAACGAGAAGTTTAAAGCTTCACTTTAATAACTATGTATATTAAGGGTAGATGCATGCATTGAGGCCAATAGAAGTATGTTTTGTGTTTGTGGACCACCTTCACGTCCTCTTATTCTTGTTTCCAAATAGCAAAGAAAAGTAAAACAAGATCCTAAAGAAGAGCCCCCAAGCTAACGTAATCCACAAACAATCCCACTTGCTCAATTGAGTAATACCTTGCTGCATTAGTAAGTCATGCCCTGTTCTCAAGCATGTGGACTCCGTTATCTTCGTTCCTAGAGAGTTACTCAGTGTATCGAGGAGCTTAACCTTCATCACATCCGACACTCCCGCCAAAAGCGTACCGTCAAATACCTGGACTCCCTCAACAAAACAGCGAGACGGGTCGTCAAATTCATTGATTAAGACAGCCTCGTAGGGATACTTCAACACTGAAATGTAATGAAACCATATCCAGTATAACGGTATCCGATCTCGATTGATGTAGAATCCACCGAGCAGTAGACAGTAGGAAAGATAGGCAATAGTGATCATGTAACTCATCATGACATTCGGGATAAGACCGGATATGAAAGTAACAGCAGAGGATCCAGACCAAAAGGACGCGAAGATTATGAGGCAGTAGTAGAAGAAGCCGTCTAACCCACCGCTCAAACCAACGGTCCAGAATGTGGTTGCAGCAAATGCAACGGAAAGAGCGAGTAGCTGAGGAAGGGACACGAGGGAGTGAGATATGACGTATGACGATGTTCTGTAAGCGTTGTGTGTTGTCTCTCTCAAGAAAATGTAACGTTCTTGGATAAAAACAGGGATGTTGTCTGCACAAACGTAGAACATTGTGGACATGCCGAACGCAAAGAAGCCCATTCTCTCTTGTGCACCTCTTGGAGTGTTGTCAAGCCTCCAATATATAGTAGCTAAGAGAAGACCAGTCACCATGACAGTGGCGATCCGTGTTCCTAGGAGCTCGGGGGTTCGGATCCAGTTTTTTATGTACCGTTTGGCTAAGATAAATGTCTCGATCAATGGCGGGTTTGCGTATGAAGATACTGAATCAATGGGAATGGGATTGGACTCGGCTGAGCCAGAGACCAGTTTGCCTCTAGAAACACTTGCAGTGATGGATTCTTTTAGAGATAAGGCTTGGTAAGGTGTGGTCAGTGGCGTGGCTCGAGCAGATTGGTTCTGTTGCCACTTTTGGTTGAATTCTAATAACTCTCTGGTTCCTTGAGAGGATCCTTCGAGTTGTCGAATTAGATCGAGTGCGAACTCTGTAGTGTTCTCCTTCTCCGGGATGGGATAACCGAAATCGGAGAAGAATCGAGGAAGACTAGCTGGAGACCCACTGAAAACATTCTTGCCGCGAGATAAGATGATAAGCCGATCAAGCAAATCAAGGATTCGAGCACTAGGTTGATGGATCGACATAATTACCATACTGCCACTCCGAGCGATTCGTTTAAGAACCTGCACCACCATAAATGCGTTTGTGGAATCCAATCCCGATGTAGGCTCGTCGAGGAACAAAACGATAGGATCGTGGATGATGTCGATTCCGATTGAGACGCGCCGCCGTTCTCCGCCGGAGACTCCACGGTGTCCCTCGTTTCCGATTACAGTGTCCGCCGCATTTCTGAGTCCCAACTGGTCGATTAGGGCTTGAACACGCTCCATCTTCTTCGATTTGGGCAAGCTTCTAGGGAGACGAAACTCGGAGGCGAACATTAGGGTTTCTTTGACGGTGAGCATCGGGAACAAGAGATCGTCTTGCATCACATACGCCGATATCACTTTCAGCAATCGAGTTTGCAAAATCTTCTCTCCGTTTAGAGTTACATTGCCTCTCAGGCTATTCACTCGTCCCGCCAATGCGTCGATCAATGTGGATTTCCCGGCTCCGCTTGCACCGAGAACGGCCAGGATATCGCCGTCGCAAGCCTCGCCGGAAACATCGTCGAGTAGAATTTTAGCGGGTTTTCGCCGAGAGAGCAGCGACGAGTAATCAAACCGCCGGCAAAGTCCGACATTGTAACTGAGATTGTTGAAGGCCAAGAGAAACGGCACAGGTGGTGTATCAGGGGAAGGGAGATCCAATATGTGATGAATCGAAGCATCTTCGCCGGAATCTTTCTTCCGGTCACTATCTTCGAAAATTTTCAGCAGTTCGCCGAGCGTCGGTGACTCGTTGCCGCCGTGGAGAGAGATTTCTTGGGATTCCGCCGAAACACGTGGCATCTTCAGAGGTAAATTGGTCACACGAGAGAAGTCAACGGCTTATTATTCTTGGAGATGAAGCAAACAGTGAAGTTATCATTGTACATGTGGAAACACTGAGAAAACCATAAATATTTGTTATAAAGAAATGAAAATATATAACATGCTTACGAAATCTGGATTCATCTTAAGACAAATACAAAACTAATTTACTTAAAAATCTATGTAAATTTACAAATAAGTTATATAAATTCAAAGAAAAAGAATTACATGGGATAGACTTTATAACGGTGAGACAAAATAGATTTTTTAGTCTACTGAAGTATTCTAAAGATCATGAATCATTAAAAATATATAACTGTTATCTATTAAACTTATGAAATCGTTAACTTACTTGTTAAAATTTCCGGGAGCAACAGATTTTTTTTTCTTTCTAATATGAGCATAACCATATCTCCTTTTCCTATATATAAGCAAAAGAAATTTTTTTTTTTTTTTTTTTTGTCAACAACTCATTTATTGTCTTACTTTTGAGTTTTAAAATCAAAAATAAATAAAATAAAGAAGAAAATAGACATGTCTCCTTAAATAGTACTCCATTTGTTCTTAATTAAGTGATGCACTGTTCAAAAAATCGGCCTAGGCGTCGGCTCGGACCTGACCGATCCGATTTTAGTAAAATCGCTGAAAAAAATCGGTATCCCTGTTTAGTCGGTTCTAATCGGATCAAATCGGACCAAATCAGGTAAAATCGGTCAAATCGGTATAGTCGTTCAAATCAGTTTAATACCTGATTTAGTTATTTTCAAATTTTTTTTTTTAGTTTTTCAATGTGATGTCATTTAAAGAACTTTATTTTAGAATATTATTTAACAGTGGGTTTTTCTTCTTTTTATATCCAAAACAAAAATTTTTACAAATGTAATTTTCAAATAAAACATTAAAAACTTTAAAAATATATATTATATAAATATAAAATATAAAATATATTAATATATTAATAAAAAATTTGTTAACGCCTAGCCCCTGCCTAGGCCCCGATTAATCCGCCTAGGCTCTAGTTCCCATCACACGCCTAGCTACCGCCTAGCGATTTTTTGAACATTGAAGTGATGTTTTAGCATTGTGCACACAAATTAAGAAATCTTGTATAATACCATTTCTAACATTTCTTATCATCGTTTAATCTTTCATTTGTTAAATAATAAAAGGGCAAACAAAGTTATTTTATATTAATTTTTGCATAGATTTGTGAGAACATCACTTATTTAAAAACAAAATAAAAATCCTAAAATATCACTTAATTAAGAACGGAGAGAGTAAGAAACTCTACGAACAAAAAGCAAGGAAATCAATGAAAAAAAAATATTAATGAAATGATAGTAGAAATAGAAAGAATCAAGAGAAAAAGTTAACTGATTATGTTAAATAAAGAATGTTTTTTTCTTAAACTGATTTTATTCATCTTATTTCTCAAATGATAACATTTGGATATTACATGTAGATCAGAGATGAAAAAAAGTCAAAAAGGTGAAGAAAAGTACAAGTGAATAACAGAATTAACGGAGTTACAATTTCTTTTTCTTTTTTCCCCAGGGGCATTTAGTTTTCATTGATAATAAAAGTTTTTACAGAACACAATTACCCACATTTTCGAACACAACACCAGAGCAGAAATGATAGGAAGGAAACCAGATACACATAAGCAAGTATATAGAGAGTATTTTGAAAACATAAAACGGAGTTACAATTTCATAACATAAAACTTTTTTATCCAAAGAAAAAAACATTAAAAACATGAGCTGATGCGCAAGTGTATATTACTGCTTATCGTCACATTATATTTCGAAGTTGTTATCATCCAAATTAAACTTAAACAACCATACGACATTAATAAAATGTTGTCCCTGTAAAGCAATCAGATATCCGTATATATTCGGTTCCGATCTAAAATATAGTTTAGATTTTGAAAAACAACATGAAGTCACATAATGTACATAAGCTTACGATATGACTTGGGGATGATATTTTTTGGCGAAAGGTATACGACTAGTTGACAAAAAAAAAAAAAACTATTGAATGAGCTGATCCAAAGTCGGTCCTGAGTTTTAAAAGGCCGCAAGCTAGAAAAAAATAGACTGTTTTATAATTATATTGGTTTTCGGTTTTAATTGGTTTATTAAAAACAAACAAAAACAAACAAAACCATTTCATGAGAATTGAACTCATGACATGTAGTACTAAACATCTACATTTTACCACTAGCCTAGAAAGATTTAAAAAAATTTTAGAGCCAAAATTGTTTATATAAAAAGGAGGGCCGTAAACCTATGCTTGGCATGCTTGGTCTCATGGCCGGCCTTGAGCTGATCTAAAGGTATGTAAGCAGCATTCACAAGTCACAACTATAAAATCAATAAGAAATTATCCTAAATCCAAACAGATTTCGACTATCCACAAAATAGGTGAAATCCGTACTTAATTAATCAAGGGAGGTTAAATATCAAATTATGTATATATGTTTACTTCTGTATATTAAAAAGGAAATTAAGAAAAGCAAAACAATAATTTTCATATTGTGTACTGGTTAGGCTAGTAATTAATTTGTGTGTTTAGCTATTTTTTTGTTTTTTCAACGTGGGTTTTAGGTTGATCTCTTAACTTTCAAAAGGAAAAATAATAAATGCAGAGCTATAATTGGTGTGAAGCATGATTGGGCCACGACTTTAGTAGCTAACGTTTTGTGGCTCGCAGGACTCTACCATTAAAATCACATATACATCACTTCTTCGGGTATGAAAATGACTGGTGCGTTGGAAAGATGAATCAAGTGGGGTTTTGGGTTAGTTATGAGTTATCGGGTCCTTCAAAGATTATGCGTTGTTGAACTTTTTATTTTTACTTTTTTTTTGTTTTTGATTAAATTCTGAAGTAATCCCAGATTTTTAACGGGCCCAGACTAATCTCCCGAACGAGAGTAACGCAGCCCATTTATGATGTTCCACTTGACCAAGAGTTAGTGTGATAATTCCACACCCGGAAGGATTCGATCTCTGGTCTAGACCCACAGAGCCGAACCTCATCCTGAATGGAAACCATCCCACTACAATCTCTTAATTTTTTTTTTTTTGATTCCTGTTTAATACGGGGATATATATTTTCAACGGAGAGATTTTTTTCTAATAAGCAGGGTTTAATTTCTGAAATCTATAAAAAAATCGGATTTTTTATATCACTTAAGGCGTTTATAGATGATTACATGGCAGAGTAAGTCATTACGTTTGAAGGGATTTGATCTCAAACTTGAGCTAACAAGAAAAATCCTCAATCACGTCAAAAAAAAAAAAAAAGAAGTGAAACCTCTAATCTATGACCTCTAATTTAAGTGAGAGATATATATATATATCTAATTAGAGGTTTCAACGGAGATGTATATATCTTACTTAAAATTTCTTAATTAATTTTAACAAATAATATAGATGAAAATAAAAAGGTAAATAAACGTTATAGGGAGAAAAAGTTGAATAACTTTGTTCCACATCTAAAATATAGGAAAAAACCAAAGTATTTTCTACCACTTTCTTACCAAAATTTTAGACGAATTTTTTACATATTTTTAGTAAGAAATTTCCGACGATTTTTCTAAAAGTATCGATTTCTAATGGGTAATAACATATAAAAAAATTTCGTAAGAAAAGGGTATAAAAATATCATTTCCTACCGTTTTCCAACCATAATTTCACTAGGAAGTCGGATGTGTTCTTGTTGTGTATATATTTCACTCCAAAATTCGTTAGTTAATTTTAACAAAAAAAAAATATAGATGAAAATAAAATGCTAGAAAAAACGTTATAGGGAGAAAGAAGTTGAATAACTTTATTCCACGTCTAGAATATAGGAAAAAAACAAAGCATTTGTTTTTGATCAACAGTGTACGAGAAGAAGAAGAAAAAAACTGCATGATATATATTTTGAAATATCGGTATGTTTTTTTTTCTTTCTAATTTTCAGTTTAAGTTGATTTCTAAATTCTTTTAGAATATTTCGGCAACTAAATATTTCATTTTTCTTCATTTTTATCTAAAATATTTTTTTTTTTATAGATAAACTCAAATCTTCATTTTTTTTTTCATTTTCTTTTCGAGAAAATAATTTCATTTTAAATACCCATCTCATTCTTTCATTCTCTTTTTTTTGGAAAACCCTAAACTCTCCTATCTCTCTCTCGCCGTGACTCTCTCTCCTCGCCGCGAGATATCCTCTTCGCCGTAACTTTCCACTAAGCGAGGTATCTGATTTGTTTAGTGTTTCCTGTTGTTTGCCAATTGACTATATTATATACATAACCATATTTTATTAGATATGTTATTAGGTTGTCTTAGATCTGTTTCTAGGGTTTATTATTATTGTTTGTTGCTTGCTACACATGTGTTATCTGAATTTGACCTAGTAACTATCGAACCCTAATAACTTGGTGAATTGGTTGATAGATCTACATCTTATGATCGAATATGGACTTAGGATTCATTAGAGGAAGAACTTGCATACTTGTTTGATAATCATGTTGTATGATTAATATGTGTACAGTAGTTAGATGGTGTGAGAACACTAAGACGTATCCATCACAAGGCAAGAAGGTGCTTTTGGTACAAATATTGTTTGCTGGGGTTGGACATGGAGTGCAAGTCGGTCTCAACATCGGGAGGTTATGGTGAGCCTTAGTGTTAGCATGTGTGGCAAAGCGTGGTGTGATGTGGAATATGGATGATCTTTGGATAATGGGGCTTCGGGCCTAGGTGGATTCGAACCACCGCGTGGATGTGTGAGATGGTCGTGGATCAAGTGTGATGTGACGTGGTGGTACTGGTGATCGTGGTGAATGCGCGTGTTTAATTGTTCATTGCTTGTGATTGTTTTATGATTAGATTTTCATAAATAGTAACTTGCGTAATTCTTAAGGTGAACTATGAGTCTCCGTAAGGCTCATCCTCATTGAGTAATCTCTACTATTCACTCCTCATCTTCCCTTATCTCTATAATATTATTTAAGAAGACATTTTTAAAAATAAATTTTGTTTTGTAAGTTATTACATGAAATGCCATTAAAAATAATAAAGAATAATTGAAATAGGAAAAGATATAATAGTATTTTAAAAATATTGATTAGAGTATGGAATGTATATATTTTGCATTAAATATGTTATTTATTATTTAATTTCTTAATTATTTTTTAATACTATATATTTTAAAATAGTAATCAATTCATATATATTCAAAAACTAAACAAAAATTTCAAAATCTTGCTATATTTTTCACTATAATTTATTATATTTTATTTGAATATATATCAAAACAAAAATTGAAAAATTAGACACAATAAAACTATTTTTTTAAGAGTTCGTAAACTAACCACAAAAACTAGAGTCATTTAACACTGTATATTAGAGTTATGTTTTCAAGATTATAGTTTTTGCGGATTATCCCGAATAATATTTTAATTCACTACAAAACGGGTTAAATAGACAAATTATTACAAATTGATAGTTTTATATATAATCATTAGTTAGCTATATTGTAAATTTTAGATAAAAACAATTTTCTTAAATTTCAAAATAATTTTTTTTTTTAAAATTACTCCGCGCTATAATTAGCGCGGGTTAAATCCTAGTTTTGTACATAATAGGATGATCGGAAATATCTTATATTGATTGTTGTGACATGTACGTTTTCCTAAGAATCATGTGTGCTCACTAATGGATCCAAACTGGGTGACTTAACCATTGATAATTAGTCTGCCAATCTAATATGCATGAGTTCCCGGTTTCCTTGAATTTTGAATGGATCCAACATGACTATTTTCGTCTTGGTATTTTATCACTAGGTACACGAGTCGACATCAAAATCGTGAAGCACGTGCTTACTGTATGTTAGTGATAATGTTTGGTTGGAAGAAAATGCATTTTGGCTTTAGCATTTAAATATGACCTACCATTTCCAATTTTACTTTATCAACCAAATTTTGCTGCGAGCGATGTCAAAAAGATCTTCTTTGTTTTACGAACGGTAAGTTACTTATTTTTTTATGTCGAGTTTGCTACCTTAAAATCAGTTTCGGCCAGTAGAAAATCTGAAAACATCATTATTTTTTTTGTTTTGAACGATGTCAAAAAAATCTGAAAATCTAAAAATAAGTAATTTACCGTTCGTTTTACGAAATAGAATTTTTTTGGGAGGCAGATTTCAGAGGAGTTGGTAGCTGGATTTGGAGAAGAAATTCTAAGCTTAGACCTTTGGCTAGGCCCTTTATTGTTTGTCAGATTCGGTCGGAAAGTTCGACGATGTTTTGGCATGATAAGTGGACTTCCTTAGGTCCCTTATTAGACTTAATGGGTGAGGCATGTCCAAGAGTCTCGGGTATCTCTGATCTTGCAACTGTTTCTCAAGTAATGGATGGTTTTAATTGGCTTTTACCAAGGGGGAGGCATCATATTATCCTTCTTCTTAAAGCTTGCCCTTTCACCTGCTTACTTGGAGAGCTCTCCACCCGTCTCAAGCTCTGGTACCTTGGAATAAATCGGTTTGGTTCATTGGGGCGATTCCCAGATTTCCTTCATGGTTTGGGTATCGATTCAAGACAGGCTCCCTATGAGGGATATGTTGCGCTCTTGGGGACTTAAGGTTCCTTCGACTTGCTTGCTTTGCGGAAATGCGAATGAGAATAGAAGCCACATGTTTTTTTATTGTGATTACTCACATGGAATTTGGCACTTCTTCATCAACAATGCTCATTTGTCTCCTCCCTCCAACTTGGAAGATATTCTCATATGAGCTCACACATCTTCTTTGAATCGCAAGATATCCATAGTTTTCAAACTCTACTTACAAGCGCTATCTACTTCATATGGAAACAAAGGAACGCGAGACTTCATCAGAACGAATCCCGCTCCTTCACGTCACTAATTCGAGACATTGATCAAGTCATAAGACCAAATCAGACCGGCTTGGATCGTAAAACCTCTTCACTCTCATCTACAGCCACTCAACAGGGTGATACTTTTTTTACTACTTGGTTTCGGATAACGCATGATTCACATATCTCTCCACAAATGCTTCTAGGGAGTAATTCCACTTCTGTTTTATCTCTTCAAAGTGTTTAATCGCGTTTTTGATAGTAGTTTGTAGTTCATATTATTAATTTGTAGTAGTAATCAGATCAGGCATTGTATGGCACATGTGCTATGTATTAACATTATCGGATATACAAATTAACCATTAGCAAAAAAAAAAAAATTGTTGTTTTACAATAATCATTTTTTTCAATATATAACAATGTCATATAAGTGACCCAAAAAAAAAAACAATGTCATATAAAAATTTCACTACAGTTTTTGACAACACAATATCTAATATGCCCTTGGTTACAAATATATTTATTTAAACATAAAATAGAACATAATATTTATAGATACATATTGTGATTTTGTAGTTGTTGAACCAGTATATATTGTAATATTTAACTTGTTATTATATAGTTTGTGTGAAACCATGTAAAACCACGGAGTAATATTCTCTAAAGAGTTTAGGGTTAATAAAAACACACAAACATTATTTTTCTATTTATGATTCCTTTACATCGGTTTGAACATAAATAGTGATACAATAAAATCATTAGCAAAATCCACTAGGCTATTTGTCATTTGTAAAAAAAAAAATCTTAGAAAATAAATTCTTACATGGTCGGAGCATTTTTGTTTTAATTGATTCATTAGTTGACATAGTTGTTCAATAAATTTCGTTAAACTTTGATGAGATTGTGGTTTCCGCGTTTGGATGTCAAAATACTGGGTTCAGACTTAAATATATAAGTCCAAATAAATTGGGTCTTTCGGGTTAAGTTTAATCGGAATAGTGTGTTTTTTCGGCCTTAGCACGATCGGCTCGAACCTGCCCGAAAAGTCTGAAAATAAACTTTTTAATTGAGTTATTGATTTTGTTTAAGAATTTAACTTTTTAAAATAAAGAATATTTCCTATATATTTTTCATTGATCGAAAACCCTAATTTCTTAATTTTATTTTATTATAAATCTCAAAGTCTCACTACAAGAAAACAAGTCGAATTTTGACCAATTTTTTTTGGTCGAAAATTTATCGACTGATTTTAGACCAATAAACGACTGATATTGAATCGGTCGATATTTGGTCGGAACTTTTCGCCAAAAAATATGGTTTAGATTTGGTCAAAGATTTTTGACCATTTTGCGACCGTTGACTGAAACAGTCAAATTTTGGTCGAAAACTTATGACGACCTTTATCTGAGGAAAATTGGTTGAAATTGACTGACCAATTATCGACCAATAATATAGCCGTTTATAGCTGTCTGTAGCCGTTTCATATTGGTTGAAAATTTGTCAGTTATTTTCGATCAAATTTTTACCGATTAAAATTTTAGTCAAAAAACGGTCGAAATGTTTTTGACCATTCATTTTAGACGAAAAATGGTCAAAATTACTAACGAATTATCGACCAAAATAAGAGCCGTTTCTAGCCGTTACATATTGGTCAAAAATCGGTCATAATTTTTAATATATATCTCCCAGCCTCCTCACAATCAAAACGTAAAAACCCAAAAAAACATCAAAAATGTCTTCTAATTATCATAATCCTCGAGATTGGATGTATAGACATCGAGATCCAGAAACCGGCGAAGTTACAAAGGAGTTTGGAGAAGGTCTTACCGAATTTATTCGAGTTGCTACAAGTCGGGGATTACCACAATCTGGTAATATCGTTTGTCCTTGTACTCGTTGCAATAATAGAAAATTTCGAGATGTTTCAGAAGTGTGGAATCACGTGTATAAGAGAGGGTTTAGACCAAATTATTATATTTAGTTTTTTCATGGGGAAAATTCATATACTTTACCTAATAGTAGTGCATATATGGGTGAAAGTAGTGGATATATTCTAGAAAGGTCCGAACAATCTAGAGAGAACGTTGGTACTGTTGAGATGGTGACATATGCGTTTAGGGAAAATATTCCATCGGAAGGCGGAAATACAGTAGAGGAACCCAACTCAGAAGCTAGGATTTTTTTTAATATGTTAGATGCATCAAATCATCCCATATACGAAGGTTGTCGAGAGGGTCATTCGCCTTTATCAGTTGCAACTAGGTTGATGACCATCAAAACGAATTTTAATTTGGCTGAGGATTGTGTTGATGCAATTGCTGATTTTGTGAAAGAGTTATTGCCTGAAGAGAATCTGTTTCCAGCATCCTACTATTATTTTCAAAAACTGGTATCCAGTCTTGAGCTGCCATTTCAGATGATCGACGTCTGCATCGACAACTGTATGATTTATTGGAATATGGATGCAAGTCGGTTAGCTTGCAAGTTTTGTGGTAAACCAAGGTATCAGATGACGAGTGGTAGAGTTCGAGTCCCGTATAAGCATACGTGGTACTTACCATTAGCAGAACAGCTGAAAAGGTTATATCAATCTGCGCGCACAGCGGAGTCTATGAGATGGCATGCATAGCATACGAGTGGAGATGAAATTGTGAATCTGAAAGATGCACAAGCTTGGAAACACTTTCAACCAGTCTACCCCGATTTTGCAAGTGAGAGTAGAAACGCCTACCTTGGATTATGTACAAATGGCTTCAATCCATTTGGGAAGCATGGTAGAAAATACTCATTGTGGCCAGTCTTCGTTACACCTTACAATCTGCCACCAACTCTGTGCATGAAGAGAGAGTTTTTGTTCCTCACCATTCTAGTTCCCGGTCCAGAACACCCGAAGCGATCTCTTGATGTGTTCTTACAGCCTATTGGTTCATGAGTTGCAAGGGTTGTGGAATCATGGTGTAACAACATACGATGTCTCAATGCAACAAAATTTCATGATGCGTGCGGTGCTTATGTGGACGATCAGTGATTATCCCGCATACAGAATGTTATCTGGATGGATGACGCAGAAGGTTAACGTGTCCGTATTATCAGGATAGCACTGCTGCATTTCAGTTAAAACATGGACGGAAGACTTGTTGGTTTGATTGTCATAGACGGTTTTTGCCGATGAACCACATATACGATGACTGTGAAAAAATATTACGATGCAGTCGCAAAATCGGTGTTCAAAAACCAAATGTACCTTTGGAAAAAAATCTGGAAAGCAGGGAATGGACAGCCTGTGTGGATGACTTCACATGAAGTTTGGAATGAGTACATCCATTATTGGATGAACCCAAAAATACAGAAAACGTCTACAACAAACCAAGCTAACCGAAAAAGTGATCGCGGAGGTGATGGCCAAGCCGCACACACCACATGGTCCAAGTCATATGCAAGGCGTTTTGTTGAAATGGTATTATTTAATTTGATTACTCATTCATAGTTTTAGAACCTTAAACATAATTAGTAAAACATTTGGTAATTTTCCATCATTTTTAGGCAATAGAAGCTGGGCAGCCTCCACACATGGTGGTTTTTATGATTAACATACATAAAAGCAAAAAACCAAAGCGTTTGTGGACAAAAGGGCGGAGCGAATCGTCGACCCATTATTGGAGCAAGAGCAGAATATACTTTCGCAGGAAACGCAAGATGGATCAGTACAGTCTAACTCGCTCTCGCAAGCCGAAATGAACTCGCTTTTTTTTTAAGGTAACTAATACAAAATTAGCCAACAATGGTAATGTGACATAACATAAGCTATAGTTTAACAAGTTTCGTAGTGTTGCATGATAAAATAGTTGGTTATGCATGGCTGATAAAATAGTGTTGCTATTGATAAAGTTTTAAGTGTTTTGTTTAGTATATTTGATTCCTTTTGGTATTACAGGAGGTCCAATGTGTCAATGGACGTTGTTTTGGTTTTGGATCTCTTCAAGTCTTTGGCTATTCCTCATCCTCATACACCTCTACACCAGAATTAAATGAAGAGTTGCGAACCACAAATATAAAAATTGTTGAGATGGAGAAAACGCAGGCAGAGCAAGCGAAGTCGCAAGCTAAGCAGGCGAAAAAGCTCGAGCTTTTAGAGAGTTTGTTACTCAAGCAATTTTCAGGTTTAGTTACTCAACCGGATGATGATGAGGAATAAGTGTATGTTTATTTTGTGTGTAAGTTTTCTTTTTGATGTTTTTTGATATGTACTTTTTTTAACAGATTTGGATATTTGTTTTATTTCAACTATTTTAATTTTAAATCAAATTTACATGATTTATAATATACATTTTATTATAATTTAATAGTTTTCGTAATTTATTTTCATTATTTTGTTGGTCAAAAATTGAAAATACATGGTCGATAATTGGTCAAAAGTTTTCGACCATTTATATGGTCAAAAAATTTTGACCACTTATTTGGTCATAATTTTTCGACCACTTATTTTGTCATAAATTGTCGACCAATTAACTTGGTCAAAAAGTTTTCGACCACTTATTTGGTCAAAAGTTTTCGACCATTTTTTTTTACTAAAACCCATTTTCGACCATCGATTATTGACAACCGCTTTTTGGTCTAAAAATGGTCAAAAACAGATGTTTTCGACCATTTTCGACTGTATTCATGGTCAAAATCTGACATGTTTTCTTGTAGTGTCTACATTTAGTATTGATGTGCATGTCTTGAACAAATATAGAAATTGTCTTCTATCTAAACACGTTGAAGCTTTGATTTATACTTCCACTTGGTTGAATGGGTTTACGTTTCATGATCCAAATAATATTATCATTCATTCTATTTACTTCATATTTTTAAAATTATTATCTATAGATTTTCAATGATATTTCTATATGATTTATACATGTCAAAGTAAAGCCCGAAAAACTCTATAGCCATATTTAGGTTGGGATTAGACTTTAAAATATAGACCCGATTGTTTTTCAAACTAAACTAAACTATACTCAAATATATGAGAGCTTTATGAGTTTTAGGCCGAATCGAGCCGGACCAGCGAGATTGACATCCCTACGGCTCCTAGCTTCTTCTTCTATTGATATTTTGATACTACAAATTAGGGGTGGGCATTTTAACCGAACCGAACCGAACCGAACCAACCGAACCAAACCGAACTCAAACCGATCCAAACCAAACCATAGTTAATACCCAACCATTTGGTTGAAGTTTTTCTCAACCCGAACGGTTCAGTTTGGTTCGGTTTAAAACCAAACCGATAAACCAATGTGTTTTTGTTAATTAGTTAATTAATAATATTAAAAATAATAACACATATAGTGATAGTTTTATATTAATGATATAAGCCTATAATGACTCATATAAGAGATGAATAAACATTAACTTGTATAATTAACTTATATTTAAGTTATTGACTTGTTGTATATTCATTTTAGTGGTATGGAAAGACGAAACCATAAATTTTTTAATTTTTTTTTAATTTTGATTAAGTGGAATACTTTCAGTTTGGTTTTAAAATTTTAGGGAATGATTTTTTTTATGACTTCGTTTTGTTTACGTTTCGTTATGATTTTGTTTTTATAAGTTGATTTTTTAAAACCGAACTAAAACCAAACCAAAGTACAACCGAACCGAACTAAACCAAACCGAACTAAACCCAAACCGAACACAAACCGAACCAAACTTATTTCGGTTGAGTTCGGCTAGAGTTTTATTCAACCCGAATTAACCAAACCGAACCGAACCCGAACCGAACCCGAAATTAAACCGAAATGCCCACCCCTACTACAAATGGGCCAAAGAGATGCATGTAAACCCAAGCTAACCATTGGCGAGCCGGTCTGCATATCGGTTCAAATTCAGATTTTCGATGTAGAAATAAGTGAATCTATTTATTTTAAACCATATATATTAAGATATGGTTCGAATTTAATCAATACGGTCTGATTCGGTTTTCCGGATTGAACACCTATATTTCTATTCTTTAAGGTAAACCATTGACCAACCTGTGGATTCGTATGCCAAATCAAGACCAGATCTAAATCTTAAAATCTAGTTTAAATCATGCGTTATCTCAAAACACAACATGTCTAGCTGGCTCATCACAATCCTATAATTCTTCTTTTAGCAATTAAAAAAAAAAACTAAAAACGGCTCAGATAACCGGTTTTGCGCGCATAATTCTAGAATCAAGATCAACTATTGGTAATACATTTAACCCAAAAAAAAAAAACTATTGATAATACACAATTCTGATTTATTCGGTAATTATGATCCAATTCCATGAGATTCTTTAATTATTCTTACGAATAGAAGTAAATTAAACATGCGATGGGAACTAAACAACGGGATTAGATATATAAAAAAAAACAAAGAAAAATCTCCCATACGATATCAGTTCTCTTTGGCCAATTTATCCCCGAGGGAGAGATTCGTCTTGATCAGTCCTTGTTGCCTCTTCCTCGACCTTGTTCTTCTTCATCAGCTGAGCTAATCTCTCCGCTAGACTCAGCCTAGTCCCAGGAGACACACCCTTCTTTCCAATGATTGATTCAAGAACTGCCTCTGCCAACAACTTATTCTCGATCACCGCCTTTCCGGTTTCAGGAATGCTATCGTCTTTCGAAAACGCAACCTGCGAACGATTTAATTCACAACAAAGAGATGTCATAAAGTTTTCAAAGCTATCACGTATCTACTATGAATGTTTTAAATGCCACTTGCGTTTACTATACCTAAACAAAACTTCTTACTTAAAAAATACATGTGTATTGGCCACGATTGTTTCAAACTCCGTTTAAACTAATTTTTATTTAAAAAAAATTCACGTTTAAGAAAACATTATCCTCGCAAGATCTGTAAACGCGTAAGCAGAGTATCTCATTCCATTCCCGTCCAGCATTTACATTTAAAATTCAAAAAATGGTTTATATAACATTGTAAACGCAAACTCAAGTCAATGTTAAAATTAGAAGTTGTACCGTGAGGGAGCCGTTAAGGGAGAGAGCGAAGAGGATGGATGCACCAGGAAGGAAAGTTTGGTCCTTGAAGACTTCCAAAAATCTCTCCACAGCTTTAGCCTCACAGTCTGTGTAAATCCCTAACGATTTCCAAATCGCCACACAATTCTCCGTTACTTTCTCCGAATATTGCTGTCCCGTTAACGGCAGTTTCATCGTCACTTTTATGAATTTCTCAAACGCACCTAAACTCCCAAAAAAAAAAAATCATGAATTGATAGAAAAAAGAAAGTAATTAATTAATGACGGTCAAATCAAAACAGTTGAGTTTTGACTTAAAAAAAAACACTTAGCATGACGTGTCCCTTGAGTAAGTGGTGTAAGGAAGCACCTGTGACGATTTCACGGAAAAAAGGGACGGATTCCGTTAACTCCTCAGTAGTTTTGCCTTTCCACTTAACGGAGAGTGACGGGACGGCGACAGCGTTTAGGTAAACTCCGATGACGGTGAAAATCACGAATTTTCCTTGGATATCTAACCCTCGCACCCCTGCGTAAGTCAGCAGTGGAGCAGAAGAGTCAACAAAACGTAGAACAAAAAAAAAGAAGAAGGCAAGAGCAGAGGAATCAAACAGCTTTCGAACCTGCGCCACCGAGGAAGAGTGGATCGGAGGAAGCCGGTGAATTGACGGATGGTGGAAAAGTAACGGAATTGACTTGAAGTTTCGTGACGGAGGGTAACGGTGACGGACGTGCGGAAGAAGACATGGTTTGAGTTTGGGGTTAGGTTTGATGATAATAATGTAAAAGCAATAGGTTTGTTATTTTGTTGGATGTGAAATTTATAAGAGAAGAGGGAGGTAGGTATAGCTTACGAGTGTTGGATGGGTAAGCACGTGGAGTTTTGTCCCTTTTATATTTGATTGGAAGATTCGGTGGTTTTTGGTGGTTGCGGAACCATATTCTTTTTAGCTTAGGTTTTACTTTCTTTTCAGCTTAGGTTTTACGATATTCTTTCGTTTTATTTCAACTCTTAACAATATTCAATTTCAATTTCTTTTCAGCTTAAGTTTTACGATATTCTTTCCTTTATGAATCATATTTATCAACTACAATAATAATTATTTTATCAGTTTAACATATTTATTAGTTTTCATACTATATATATATATATATATATATAATTTATACTAATTGTTGATTGCGGTTGGACTGTATCGAACCGGGTCAACCCACAGACCTGGAGACCCGAAGAACTCTCTGGTTTGTTTCCAAGTCAGATCTCAAAACATTAATTTAATGTATTAAAATAAATTTTTATAACATAATTTTATATGATTTAAGTTAAAATCAGGAAATTTAGCGGAATTTAAAAAATTTCGTTTGATATTTCCAACTTAAAATTTTTAAAATCTAATATGATTTAATATTTTTCTAAAATTTTATAATTTCTGATTTTTTCTATTGTCTACCAAATAATTCATGTTTGGCAATTTAATACTATTTCTGGAAAATATTTGTTAACATTATTTATTTTATAAAATCATGCTTGGCAATCCTATAATTTTTTTTTTATGATTTTTTCTTTAACATTATTTATTTTTAATATATTATACCAAAAAATCTCGAAAATCAGTTGTATGTTGTCTAATAAAATCTTATAAATAACAAATTTTCAACACCACCTTTCATCAACAAAGATTTTCTGGAGATATTATATTTAAATTTAAATATTATCACAAATTTAGAATTATATTTATTTTATATTTTTTTATTTGTAAAAACAAACTGGAATAATATTAAAATAGTTTCCAAATAATTTTTATAAAGAAAATATGGAATGTTTGGATACAGATACTAAAAGTGTTTATGTTTTAATAAAATAGATAAAATGATTTTAAATAAAACAATTTTTTTTAATTTAGTTTACTTTCGGTTTGGTTTGGTTCAGTTTATTTTTGGTTTACACTACGTTCAGTTTATTTTTGGTTTACATAACTTCGGGTTGGTTTGGTTCAGTTTATAAACACGTTTATTTTTGGTTTACACTATATCTAATATATTAAAACAGAGTGTTATTTTGTGACCAAACAGAAAAAATGCATTTTAAACTATTCTTATTATGGATAACTTTTAAACTTTTAATTTTTGTGGATAACTATCCTGTTTCCAAACAGAATAATTTTGTACAATTAAAAATTCATTTTTATGAGATAAAATTTCAAATACAAACCATAATGTTCTAAACCATTGATATCACAATTTTTTTAATTTTGATTATATTTTAATTTAATTTCGAAAATTAAAAATATTATTTTAGATTTTCTTAAATATAGGTTAGATTATTTATCAAAAATCAGAAATTAGTTATTATCTTCAAAAATAATAAATAAGATATTAATTTAGATTTAATATAAATTTTTGAATTTAAATAATATTTCCATAATAACACAGATGATAAAAAAATATATTATTATATATATTTTTTATCATAATCAATCATCTTAAAAATTCAAAAATTCGAAATTAGTAAATATATATAAATATTACAACATAGTGACTTTTTGTGAACAAACAGGAAAAATGCATTTAAAACTATTCATATTTTGAATAACTTTTAAACTTTTAATTTTTGTGGATAACTATCCCTGTTACCAAACAGAATAATTTTGTTCACTTAAAAATTTATTTTTAGGAAATAAAATTTCAAATACAAACCATAATCTTCTAAACCATTGGTATCACAAAAGTTTTAATTTTGGTTATATATATTTTAAAATTTAATTACAAAATGTAAAAAAATATTTTATTATTTTAGATTTTCTTAATTATAGGTAAGATTATTTACCAAAAATCAGAAAATTAGTTATTATCTTCAAAAATAATAAATTATATATTAATTTAGATTTAATCTAAATATTTGAATTTAAATAATATTCTCATAATAACACAGATGATAAACAAATATGCTATTGTATTTTTTTTATCATAATTAATTATTTTAAAATTTTAGTTATTCGAAATTAGTAAAAATTTATATTATACAGTAATAATATGATGGGCGGGTTAGGGTTATGTTTTTATAATCGCCATCTTTTAAGGGTTTGTTTGTCAAAATATCCAATATAATAGACTGATTTGAGGCAGATTAAAACAAACGGATTAATATTGTAACACTCATAAATATATAGATTGAGTGTGTACTAATCTTGTAAACCATTGATATCACAAATTTTTTAATTTTGGTTATATTTTATTTTTTAATTTAATTCCAAAAATTAAAAAATTATTTTAGATTAGTTTAGATTTCCTTAAATATAGGTTAGATTATTTAACAAAAATAAAAAATTAGTTATTATCTTCAAAAATAATAAATCACTAGATTTTCATCCGTACGCCGGCGCATAATTTGTTTTTTTTTAAAATAATTCAATATTTTCAGATTATGGTCAGACCAGCCGGTCCTATTATAGTTTTAAAACCCGATATTATAAATATCCAATAAAATCCATAAAAATTCAGTAAATAACCGTGAATTGGACATATTAATCGTTGATCCAGACAGATCATGATTCCATAATAATTCTATGAGAAGGTTTTATTTATTGTTTTTATCGAGTTATTCAGATTTTACATTCTGATACTTTAAGATATTCTTCCGTTTGTGAATAACACTTTATAAATTTTTTTTTTACTTTGTCAGTTAAACATATCTTAGTGATTTGTTACATATATATATATATATATATATATATATATATATATATATGTGTGCATGTGTGTCGTGTATATATATAATTTCATTAATTATTGATTGCGGTCGAACCGCATCGAACCGGGTTAACCTATGGACCAGGTGGCTCGAATGACTCTTCGGTTTGTTTCATGCGTCGGATTTCAAAACATTTATTTAATTTATTAAAATAAATTTTATAACATAAATTTTCTTATAAGTTAGAATCCTAAAATCTAACGGAATTTTAACAATTTTGTTTGATATTTTCAACTTAAAATCTGTAAAATCTAATATGATTTTCATCCGAGTTAAAATTTTAATCCATATAGAGGGTGAGTGACAATTTTTTATATATCTTTTATGGTTTTTAATATTGTATGGAAATATATAATTATGGTATGACATGTATGATTTAAAATTAATTATTTTAGCTATCCAAATTTTCTGAACCATTTTGTAAACTTTGTTATTATGTGAATTTAGATTACTATACAATCAATCTATATATTTATGAGTGTTAAAATGTTTTTTAATGTGCCTCAAATTAGCCGACTACATAGGATTTTTTGACAAATAAAAAGATGATGATTATAAAAACATAACCCTAACCCGCTCATCATATTATCGTATAATATAAATATTTACTAATTTCAAATATTTGAATTTTTAAGATGATTGATTATGATAAAAAAAATACAATAACATATTTTTTATTATGGAAATATTATTTAAATTTGAATATTTAGATTAAATCTAAATTAATATCTTATTTATTATTTTTGAAGATAATAAATAATTTTCTGATTTTTGGTAAATAATCTAACCTATATTTAAGAAAATCTAAAATAATTTTTAATTTTCGGAATTGAATTAATATAAAATATAACAAAAATTAAAACTTTTGTGATATCAATGGTTTAGAAGATTATGGTTTGTATTTGAAATTTTATTTCAAAAAAATAAATTTTTAATTAAACAAAATTATTTTGTTTGAAAATAGGGATAATTATCCACAAAAATCTAAAAGTTAAATGTTATCCAGAGAAAAATAGACTTATATGTATTTTTAATGTTTGTACACAAAAAGTCACGTCACTTTGTTTTAAGGGAAATTAAGTGTGGTGACACTTTCTCATGATCAAATTAAAAAAATAAAAGAGAAATAAAACATTATAGGGGAAGTGGTGGTATAGGGGAAGTGGTGGTAAAATACCAAACAATCCATTGTCTACTTCATACTATGCTATCAATTATAAAACCATAGCACTCAACTTTTTTTCTTTTCTGACATTTTGTTATTCTGTAATTTTCTTTCCAATATTACTTTTTTTTTTATCAATTCAAATCTTCACATCTTTATTTCATCTCGTAAAGAGTTCTCGAACCCACAAAACAATTGTCAATTTTTTTTCTCGAGACCTTTTTATACAAACATTATTCTCTCTTTCTCTCGGCTCTGGATCTCTTATCCATTACCGATGACATTGATTTAGGAAAGTAAATATAAGACGAATGCAATTGTTTATGGTTTGTAACTTTTAAAATCTAAGAATGCAGATAAAACGATGTAAGTTTGATGGAGTGAAACGCTAGGTATTTGGGTAATTCGCAAGAAATCAAAAATCACAAATCATAGAGTCGAACAGAGAAATCATTAAGTACGTTCTAGAACTCAAATCACTGTTTTATAATCAACCTACTGTCGTAGTATTAATTACTATGCCTAATAACCTAAGATTCTAAACTGTCGTTTGAATTCAGGAAACTAAACATGCTTTAAGATCGAGTTTGATATGTTCACAAAACGCTTTAACATCAGCTTTCGTTGGTTAAGGACGTTTTGCTCACCTATGTTCTTTCAGGCTCTTAGACAAACACTTTTGATGCGTTAAACAACCTAAGATCAGAAACTAGGTAGCTAATCAAGTTTCAGCACTAAGAACAACAATAGATGAAGAACTAGAAGATAGATCCCTATTCTAACAAATCTGATTCAACGATTCATGAAGTTCGTTTGAAACCCTAAAACCCAACTAAGAGATTACTCAGACATAGAATCAGAGAAACCACAAAGAGATGAAGAAGAAATCATAATCCAATCAAAATAATAAATTAGGGTTTATAAATCTTCTCAAAAGCCTGTAGAGTCAGATATTCGTCTCCCCAAAGAAAGAGATGTAAAAAATCTGTAGAAAATAAATCTTAACCTAAAAAAATGGCTAAAAATAGGTATATATAGGTCTCCAGTCGTCCAGAGTCGAAATTGGGTGGATCTGGGCCGAAATAGGAAAAGTCGAATTTCCTTCTTTGCCTAGGGGACCATATCGATCGATCCATGTCTTGGATCGGTCGATATTGTGCTCTCGGATGGGTCATCTCTGCGCATGCTTCTTATGCGAGGCAGATTGATCTGTCTTCAGTAAATCGGGTGTAACGTTTGATTGCACCGTTGGATGTTCTTCAAACTACTTGAAAATGAAAGCTAATTCACATCTCTATCTTGTATCAAAATTTGAGCTCGATCCATCGGTGAGAAGTCCTTCAACGAATGCCAAATTTCTGACGTCTCTGTATCACTCTGCATCTCTCAAAACGGCTCATTTTCACCCAAAACGGCTCATTTTCTCTCAAAGTCACCTAAAACCTGAAAAACCTCGATAAAGGACTAAAAGACTCAACGACAAACTTTGACTCTATAAAAGACACAAAAACAAATGTTAGAAACCGGTAAAAACACAGTTTATCAGACATCATTTTCTCTCTGAGCCAACTCGTCGCTGATTCACTGTAACTTGGTTGTTCTTCCTATTTTCTCACCCAAAAGCTCGGATTCAAAAAAAATGTCGGAGGCAACAATAACTATGGCGGATTCGAAGGCTGTTCCGCCAGCAGAGGCGGAGAAGAAGAAAGAACAGAGCTTACCCATGAAGTCTCAAGGGTAAAATAAAAATCCCTCCTTTAATTACTTATGTTTTTCTCATAATAAAATTAGATCCAAGATCTGATCTGTTTTCTTCTATCTTAAATTGCTGTATGATGTATATTTCTTTTACTTGGGTTTGGTGGTTTCTGTGAGAGAAGAATCTCACAACCTCAATCATTTTCTTTTCAGGTCGTAAGAACTTTTGGGAATTCAAAATGAGAGGAAAATTGTATTGTTATTATTTTTAGCCAAGAATCCGATTATCTTTACAATGAGGTTCACCTTCGAACTTATACATGTTCAAAAAATATAAACGTCTAAATCTAAATTAAAACTTGGAATTGAATTCGTGATCTTTGATTAAATGCTCAGCTTGATTCTAGGAAATCAGATTTAATGTGTTTGACTTGGTTTGAACTATGGCCGAGCTCGAACTATTGTCTTTCTGCAAGTTCGCTCCTTTCGTGCGAGCTCGGTGCTTTAAGCATGCTCGCTGCTCCCGGCACGCTTGTTTTAACTTGTGCCTTTCTTACTTAAGCTTGTAAACAGCCTCATGAGACCTCTTCGTGGGCCGAGCCTTCATTTTTGAGCATGCTTATTCGGGCTGGATTTAGGGTGCTAAATTCGGGCCCAACAGTAGCTCCCCAACATCCTTAGTGATGTGTCACTGAGGATGCGGTCTTGCAATCTCGAGATCCCATTGATCTTTAAATCTTGTTTGAATTTGAACTTGTTATGCCCTAGTGGGCCTTTTGGTTGAACGTATGCTCCTGCGAGGAGGCTCAATTTTATTTATTTTGATCTTTAAAAATATTTTGTTTTTCCTTAGAATCAATTTAACCATTTAGAGGCTGACACTTTTCAATGGATCAAAGACAGTCTTTCAACTAAAGATCCGGGCCGTTTAGAGACCTTACTCCCAGGTCGTTTAGAGACCTTAGGAACTGACCAGACGATTTTAAGACGCAAGGTCAAAGCCGTTTAGAGGCGGGCATGCAACCTAAACAGTTTAGACGTAGAGGTTGTTGTAATTTAGAGACTAAAGGTTGTGACCTTGCAATTTAGACGAAAAGTCGAGTCATGCTAGATGGTAACATGCTCTAGCTCGTGAGACTGTTCATTTAAGTAATTAAGCTTTTAGCTTGGAGATGGAAGTTTGAAGAAATTCATGCTGATTTTAGCAGGCTCAATTTCTGCTCCCAAGTCGTTTAGAGACCCTGCTCCCAGGTCGTTTAGAGATCTAGGGAGCTGACCATGCGATTTTAAGACGCAAGGTCAAAGCCATTTCACAAACCTTGCTCCCAGGTCGTTTAGAGACCTCGGGAGCTGACCAAGCGATTTTAAGACGCAAGGTCGAAGGAAAACCAAGCTATGTGATTTGCCTTAAGAAGTATTATGCGATTTTAAGACGTAAGATCAAGCCTTTCTCCATTTAGAGGCTGACACTTTTCAATGGGTCAAAGGCATTTTTTTTCAGCCAGGGACCTAGGCCGTTTAGAGACCCTGCTCCCAGGTCGTTTAGAGACATAGGGAGCTGACCAGGCGATTTTAAGATGCAAGGTCGAAGCCGTTTAGAGGCCGGCATGCAACCTAAACAATTTAGACGTAAATGTTGTTGTCGTTTAGAGACTAAAAATGTTGTGACCTTGCAATTTAGACGCAAAGTCGAGTCATGCTAGCTGGCAGCATGCTCTAACTCGTAAGGCTGTTCATTTATGGAGTAAGCTTTTAGCTTGTATATAGAAGTTGAAAAGATCTCAGGCTGCGTTTAACATGATTAAGAGAAGAAGATTTTTTTTATTTTAATAGCTGCATCCTTATGAGGTTGCCTACGTACCCTGAGGTGGGATCAAGCCTTTTCGTAGTTCGATTTTTACAAATATCTTTCATTGTAATGGTAATATTTCTTCAAATTCATCGCATTCCATGGGTTCCTCTCAGGTATGTGTCACTGCCTCCTCGAGAATTATCCAGCGAGAGGCGCGGTGTAGTGCATCATCTAGTGATACGGGCTCCCGAACTGTGAGCTCCTCAAAGAATTTTGAGGTTTTTAGCAGTCCGTTTTGGAGGGCTTTCAGGGCCGTTGGGTTATGTAGATCGGTGATTTTTGCCTTAGCGGCTTTAAAACTGTCAATGTACTTTCGCAACGAGTCACCTGGCTTTTGAGTAAGTACCCACAGATCGGCCTCCGAGGTCTCGATCTTGATAAATACCGAATATTGCTTCAAGAATGCAGCTTGAAGTTGGGTGAAGTTGTCAATTGAGTTCGTTTCAGGGAGGTAAACAATTCCAAGGCCGAATCTGTTAGATTTTTGGTGAAAAAACGGCAGTGTGCTGACTCGAGGTCGCTCCCTAGTAGTCGCACCCTTGAAAAGGCGAATTTGAAACTTCTCATAAATGCCTTGGGGTCGATTTCTCCGTTATTCCGGAGAAATCATATGCTCCCGACATCGCCAAGCTGGGGGCTCGCGATCCGTGAGGTGAATGGGGTCTGACTGACTTCATCAATCACCCGATCTATTTTAGGTGCCGAGCTCAGAGCGGTGTGGATCTGCGATCTCATCCTTTGCAGCTCGACGTTGGTGTATTCATAGTGCTTCTTGATTGACTCAAATTCAGGCATGCTGCATGAGCCTGAACCATTCCCGTAATTGTATTGAGATTGAAGCAGGATTAATCCTTGGCCCAGCTGGGCAGGATTTTCGACCACGTTCTCAGGTCGGGGAACAGGTCGCCCGATCGTGCCTGCCTGAACCACTCTTTCTAGGTCGTCTTGGCGAGCTGCGATTAGACGATTTTGTTCTATGAGACCCGATATCAGGTTCCGGATCTCAGCTATTTGATCCGAAGCCCAATGGTTTACGATTGCATGTCCCGAAGGAATGACAATTTCGTTGATCCCATATGTTATATTCGCTTCCGAGGTGGTAATGGAAACGTTTATTGTGCTTGACATTATCCTTTTTCGAATGATAAAATTTGTGGGTTAGAAGAAGGAAATTGTTTTGCTTCTCCCCACAGACGGCGCCAAATTGTGAGAGCAGAACCTCACAACCTCAATCATTGGCTTTTCAGGTCGTAAGAACTTTTGGGAATTCAAAATGAGAGGAAAATTGTATTGTTATTATTTTTAGCCAAGAATCAGATTATCTTTACAATGAGGTTCACATTCGAACTTATACATGTTCAAAAAATATAAACGTCTAAATCTAAATTAAAACTTGGAATTGAATTCGTGATCTTTGATTAAATGCTCAGCTTGATTCTAGAAAATCACATTTAATGTGTTTGACTTGGTTTGAACTTTGGCCGAGCTCGTACTATTGTCTTTCTGCGAGCTCGCTCCTTTCCTGCGAGCTCGGTGCTTTCAGCATGCTCGCTGTTCCCAGCACGCTTGTTTTAACATGTGCCTTTTTTACTTAAGCTTGTAAACAATCTCATGAGACCTCTTCGTGGGCCGAGCCTTCATTGTTGAGCATGCTTATTCGGGCTGGATTTAGGGTGCTAAATTCGGGCCCAACAGTTTCCTATCTTTGTGTGTTATGTAGTAATGTTTGCTTGACGGACTATCTAATCCTCATAGCTTATCTATCATTTTATTTTTCCATAATTGTCTATCTTATCTTCATAGATTTAATATCTCTTTGTCTACATTAGTTGATTCTCCTCATAGATTTAATATTTTCTGTAATTGTCTATCTTCTCCTCATAGATTTAATATATCATAGATTTTGAATCTCTTTTATGACATTGAGATTTGTTCAATCTCTTATTCAATCGTTCGATTCATCTCGAATTTGTATGCATGTTCAATAGATATGTATCTCAGATTCCATCTTCGGACCAGATTATTCTCAAATTAGGCACCATAGGTTCAATATGGTGTTATTTAGAATAGTTGTATATCTGCTTTCTACACATATGCATATAGTTGACTACGATAATTGACTCTGCGCAATGGACTATTTTATTGGCATAGTTATAAATGTACACTAGATCTGTAACCCAATCTACATCTACGACCCAAATTAGACACATTTCCCGGATTTTCGTTTCTGTGTTAATTTATAATAGTTGGTTACTGTTTTATATATCTTGTCTTATATATCTGACAGTTGACTATTGTGTGTTATGTAGTAAATTAGTAATGTTTGAGTGGCAAACTATATTATTCGCATAGATTAGCTATCGATTTGTTTTCTGTAATTGTCTATCTTATTCTCATAGTTTCATTCTCTTTTTGTCTATAATAGTTAATTACTTTCGATATTTGTCACCCCACAAGTTATTGACTACCATATTCATATATTAAATTGCCACAAATATAAGTAATTAGTTGACTACTATGTTTATATAGTTGTTATTGCGTACTAAACTACCTTATTCTCATAGTTTCATTATCGGTTTGATTATAGTAGTTGATTACTTTCGATACACTAGTTTCTGACTACCATGTTATTATATTTGATTACTCTATGTACATAATTGTTTTTGCGTAACAGACTATAGTAGTTACTATTTAGTACATTATATAGCAAATTAAAAGTTGACTATAATAGACAATTATAAGGATAATTCCCTATATAATTTATATTTTGCCATATAGTCAACTATATTAGATAACTATGAATTTTAATTAAAAATAATCGGTTATATTTTCACATGTAGTTAACTATATACCACAAATAGTCAACTATTTTTATGTAGTTAACTATTTTCACATATAGTTAACTGCTCCAAACTTACATATTATGTTTCTTAATTTTAGAAACTTTGCACGGTCCAAATGTGGCCAACACTGGTGAGCTTGAAGATGGAGATGGAGATGGAGATGAAAGATTGAACTAAAAAAAGTTGAAGAGATATTTGTGGTGTAGCAACATTCATTAGCTAGATGAAATTATAGTTAAAATTTTTTCTAAATAGTTAAATATTGTATAGTTAACTAGTATAATAGTTACTATTTAGTACATTATATAGCAAATAGTTGACTATAATAGACAATTATAAAGATAATTCACTATATAATTCATTTTTTCATCGATATACTATTTAGTACATTATATAGTTGTGATTGCGTAGCAGACTATCTTATTCTGATACTAATTCAAATATCAAGAGTTATCTATTCGCACTTAGTAGTTAATTATACAAAACATGTGAGAAGTCAATATACTCAACTACTTTCACTATTAACCCCCAAAATTTATAGATGAATATTTTAAATATAGTTAGTCAAATAAATAGGTGACTACTCCATACGGTTATACCCCAAACGCAGCAAAATAAATATAAGAACTCATATATACTCAATTAAATAACCAACTATTTAGCAAAAATAAACGATTCAACTACAAATAAGAGTAGTCAAAACTAATTACTCACACAAATAGACGACTATTTTCACGTGGACAAAACCCAATATTACAGAAACAAGATACATATTCAAATATCAAGAGTTGTATATCCGCACTTAATAGTTAATTATACAAAACATGTGAGAAGTCAATATACTCAACTGTTTTCACTATTAACCCCCCCCCCCCCCCCCCCCCAAATTTATAGATGAATACTTTCAATATAATCAGTCAAATAAATAGGTGAATACTCCATACAGTTATACCCCCAATGCAGAAAATGAAAAATAAGGACTAATACATAAATAATTAAATAACTAACTATATATTTAGAAAAAATAAACAATTGAACTACAAGTAAAAGTAGTCAACACTAATTACTTACACAAATAGACGACTATTTTCACGTATATAAAACTTATTGACGGCATCATTTATGACTGGTACGAGTAATGACATCAGTTAATAATTAAATAGCCAACTACTTTTCTCTTTCACATAAAAAGAAGAGAAAGAGAAGGAAAAGAGGAAAGGGGAGGAAAAGAGGAAGGGGGAAGAAAATAGTAAGAGGACAAATTCTAAAAGTTTTCTCTGCTATTGAACGAAAATAGACACTAGTAGCTACACATTTTACACAGACATGTCGCTTTCAATCAGTAAAAAAGCAATGTCCAAAATAAGGGAAGAAGAACTTTTTCGACAATTCTCATTATTCTGGACAATTGACTATTGTTAGAAACTTAATTGACTGCATTGAAAAGGTAGTTACCTAATTAGCTCTCCCAAAAGTAATATGCATGCAATTCACTCTTGTTTTAATAGATTAGATATATTAATTTAGATTTAATCTAAATATTCGAATTTAAATAATATTCTCATAATAACACAGATAATAAACAAATATGTTATTGTATTTTTTTATCATAATCAATTATTTTAAAAATTAAAATATTCGAAATTAGTAAATATTTATTATTCTATCAGAGAAAAAGCAATGTCCAAAATAAGGGAAGAAGGTCTTTTCGACAATTCTCATTATTCTGGACAGTTGACTATTGTTAAAAACTTAATTGACTGCATTGAAAAGGTAGTTACCTAATTAGCTCTCCCAAAAGTAATATGCATGCAATTCACTCTTGTTTTAATAGATTAGATATATTAATTTAGATTTAATCTAAATATTCGAATTTAAATAATATTCTCATAATAACACAGATGATAAACAAATATGTTATTGTATTTTTTTTTATCATAATCAATTATTTTAAAAATTAAAATATTTGAAATTAGTAAATATTTATATTATACGGTAATATGATGGGTGGGTTAGGGTTATGTTTTTATAATCGCCATCTTTTACGGATTTGTTTGTCAAAAGATCCAATGTATTAGGCTTGAGGCAGATTTAAAAAAACGGATTAGCATTTTAACACTCATAAATATATAGATTGATTGTGTACTAATCTTCTGAACCACTGATATCACAAAAGTTTTAATTTTGGTTATATTTTATTTTTTAATTTAATTTCGAAAATTAAAAAAAATATGTTAGATTTTCTTAAATATAGGTTAGATTATTTATCAAAAATCAGAAAATTAGTTATGTTCTTCAAAAATAATAAAACATATATTAATTCAGATTTAATCTAAATATTCGAATTTAAATAATATTCTCATAATAACACAGATGATAAACAAATATGTTATTATATTTTTTTTTTATCATAATCAATTATTTTTAAAATTGAAATATTCGAAATTAGTAAATATTTATTTTATATGATGGGCGGGTTAGGGTTATGTTTTTATAATGGGGGGGGTTAGAGTTATGTTTTTATAATCTCCATCTTCTACGGGTTTGTTTGTCAAAAGATTCAATGTACTATGCTGATTTGAGGCAGATTAAAAAAGCGGATTAACATTTCAACACTCATAAATATATAGATTGATTGTGTACTAATCTAAATTCTCATAATAACAAAGTTTACAAAATGGGTCAGAAAAGTTGGATAGCTAAAATAATTAATTTTAATTAATACATGTCATACCATAAATATATATTTCCATACAATATAAAAACCCCATAAAAGATATTAAAAATTGTCACTCGCCCTCAATATGGATTAAAATTTTAACTCGGATGAAAATCATATTAGATTTTAGAGATTTTAAGTTGAAAATATCAAACAAAAATGTTTAAATAATTCCGCTAGATTTTATGATTCTAACTTAAATCATAAGAAAATTTATGTTAATACATTAAATAAATATTTTGAAATCTGACACATGAAGCAAACAGAAGTGTCCTTCGACCCACCGGATCCATAAGTTAACCCAGTTCGACCGCAATCAACAATTAATGAAATTATATCTATATACGACACACACACACACACACACATATATATATATATATATAAGTATAAAAACTAACAAATCACTAATATATGTTTAAAAAGGATATGTCTAACTGACAAAGTAATTATCAATTTTTTGATATAGTATTATTCACAAACGGAAGAAGATCATAAAGTACCATAATATAAAATCTGAATGACTCAATAAAAATAATAAAGAAAACTCTCTGATTGAATTATTATGGAACCATGATCCGCCCGTATCAACGATTAATATGTCCAATTCACGGTTATTTGCTGAGTTTTTACGAGTTTTATTAAATTTTATAATATCGGATTTTAGAGCTATAACATGACCGTATTGTTGTCTGGATCCAGGTTTTAGAGTTATAACCGGACTAGCTGGTCTTACCAAGAAAATTATAAAATTATATATATATATATATAAGTATAAAAAAAATCTGCGCCGGTGTACGGGTTAAAATCTAGTTACTCCATTACAATTGATGTGTGAAAATTTTGCACATCAAGGGGCTCCAATTGAATGGCGTATTTAATTTTTTTTCAATTTAATAGTATTTGTATTAAAGTGGTTCGAAATTAAATGTGTGCTGAAATGTTTGAATTTCTGTCATTGAATCTGACAATTTCAATGTCCATTCTCTACCAAATCGTGTAAATTATAATGTGATTAATGTATTCACTAAATTTAAGGGGGGTGTATTGAACTGTGTATTTTAATTAGTTTAGTAGATTTCATTTTTTTGGGATTTAGAGTGCTTTTTAGGTGGATTTGGAGAATATATGTGAGATTTATTAAAAAATGAAAAATAAAGTCACGTGGGATTTGGAGGTGTTTTAGGGTGATTCATAATTGCTTTTATTATTTGGTAATTGATTCATAAGGTTTAAGACCATCGTGGCTTTTTGTCACAATTATATATGTTTATAGAATTCAAACATATACCCATACACAATGATCGAATATCATTACGAATCCGAACCATTATTTTGTATCATTGTCAAAACTAGTCGAGATTAATCCATTATTATCGTTAAAAAAACAATGTATAACGAAAAAGCAATGCAAGGTATAACGAAAAAACGATCGAGAATTAAAGTTAATAATTTATAAGTTTAAGCTTCGCATAAATATGTCGCTAACGCACAGACTTGTTTGTAGGGACTACTACCTTCATTTCCTTTTATTTTTGCTCCCAAACATCAAGGCAATGTAAAACAAGATCCTAAAAAAGATGCCACAAGATAACGTAATCCACAAGCAATTCCACTTACTCAGTTGAGTAATACCTTGCTGGGCAAGTAACTCAGACCCAGTCCTCAAGCATGTTGACTCCGTTATCTTCGTCCTCAGAGATCTACCCAGAGTTTCAAGGAGTTTAACCTTTTCCGAATCAGACACTCCTCCGATAAGAGTACCGTCGAATACTTGAACTCCCTTAACAAAGCAACGAGACGGGTCATCAAACTCGTTGATTAGCACAGCTTCGTAGGGATACTTGAGCAGTGAAATGTAATGAAACCACATCCAGTAGATCGGTATACGATCTCGGTTGACGTAGAATCCACTCAAGAGTAAACAGTAGGCGAGATAGGAAATGGCGACCATGTAACTTAACATGATATTCGGAAGAACACCAGATACGAAGGTAACGACAGAGGATCCAGACCAAAACGAGGCGTAGATTATGAGGAAATAGAAGAAGAAACCTTCTAGCCCACCGCTCAAACCAACCGTCCAGAATGTGATGGAGGCAAATACTATGGACGGGGTAATTAGCTGAGGCAGGGTCACGAGAGAATGGGATATGACGTATGAAGATGTTCTGTATGCGTTGTGCGTTGTCTCTCTTAAGAAAATGTATCGTTCTTGGATAAAAACCGGGACATTGTCTAAACAACAGTAGAACATTGTGGGCACGACGAATGCAAAGAAGGTCAATCTCTCTTGTGCACCTCTTGGAGTGTTGTCTAGCTTCCAATAGACAGTGGCTAAGAGAAAACCAGTCATCATGACGGTAGCTATCCGTGTTCCTACGAGTTCGGGCATCCGGATCCAGTTTTTCACGTATCGGTTGGCTAAGATGAATGTTTCAAACAACGGTGGGTTTGCGTATGAAGATATTGTTTCCATGGACATGAGGTTGGATCTGGATGAGCCTGAGACTAGTTTGCCTCTAGATACACTTGCATCGATGGCTTCTTTTAAGGATAAACATTGGTGAGACGCAGTTTGTGGCGTGGCTCGAGCAACTTGCTTTTTCTGCCACTTTTCGTTGAATTCTACTAGATGTCTTGTTCCTTCGGTGGATCTTTCAAGTTGTCGAATTAGATCAAGTGCGAACTCTGTGATGTTCTCTCTCTCCGGGATGGGATGACCGAAATCGGAGAAGAAAGAAGGAAGACTAGCCGGAGATCCATTGAACACACTCTTGCCCCGAGATAAGATGATAAGACGATCAAGCAAATCAAGGATTCGAGCACTAGGTTGATGGATCGACATAATTACGATGCTGCCACTTTGAGCGATTCGTTTAAGAACCTGCACCACCATAAATGCGTTTGTGGAATCCAATCCCGATGTTGGCTCGTCGAGGAACAAAACGATAGGATCGTGGATGATGTCGATTCCGATTGAGACGCGTCGCCGCTCTCCGCCGGAGACTCCACGGTGTCCTTCGTCTCCGATTACTGTATCAGCCGCATTTCTGAGCCCTAATTGGTCGATTAGGGCTTGAACACGTTCCATTTTCTTAGGTTTGGACAAGCTTCTCGGGAGACGAAACTCGGAAGCGAACATTAGGGTTTCTTTGACGGTGAGCATGGGAAATAGGAGATCGTCTTGCATCACATACGCCGATATCACTTTCAACAATCGAGACTCCAAAATATTATCTCCGTTTAGAGTTACAGTGCCTTTCAGGCTCTCCTTTGCAACCCGTCCCGCCAATGCATCGATTAACGTCGATTTCCCGGCTCCGCTTGCACCGAGAACGGCGAGGATATCCCCGTCGCCTGCCTCGCCGGAAACATCATCGAGTAGAGTCTTCACCGAAACGGAGCTTCGCCACGAGAAATCGAACCGCCGGCGAAATGTGACATCGTATTCGAGATTGTTAAAAGCTAAGACGAACGGCACACGTCGTACGTGTAAGGCTTCCACATCTATTATGTGATGAGCTGGATCGTCGCTTCTGTCGCCTGAGCCGGAATCTTCCTTCCGGAAACTGTCGCAGTCTTTCAGTAACTCGACGAGCGTAGGTGATCTGTCGGGAAAGATATACGGTGCTTCCTCCAAAACACATGGCATCGCAATGTTTCTAGCACTCGGTGACAAATACGTCATACGGCGTCGTTTATAGATTTTTATGAATAATGAAATATGAATCAGAAAGCTCGTGGAACTTTTTTTTTTTGAAATATAGAGTTGTTACGTTCAGTATTTATAAGTAAACTAAATGAATGTTTTAAACAAAAATAATAGAAATATAATTTGTGTGAAGCATGAAGGAGCCACGAAGTTAGCAAGTTAATGTGTGGGGTTTGTAAGATTCGACAGTCTCTCTGATCAGACATACTCTCACAGTAAATCAATTTTTGGTTATAAATGTATCTGAGAACCCATAATCGTGAGTTGCGTGTTGATATTGTAGATTCACCGTAAGTGCTTGGAAGTTGGAAGTCAATGCACAGCATAACCAACATGGGTCGCATTTAAAGTTTACCTACCATGCATTTCAAATTGGGACATCAACCATATTGTATTTATAGCGATATTTTTTACATAGGAAACACGATTTTTTTTTTGGGTCACATTTTTTTTAGTAACCAAATTGGGTCGCATTTTTTTTTTGGGGGTCAATTTATAGCCAAATTGGGACGCATTTTTTTGGGGGGTCAATTTATAACCAAATTGGGTCGCATTCGATTGTTTGGGTCAATTTATAACCATCTCCAATGGTAGAACCCTCTAAAGGGTTCTTACCAATTTTTTATTCATAAATTTTGGTAAAATGAAAGTTTATAACCTCTTTAAAAATTTTTAAGTTTTGGCTCCTCCAATGGTAGAATCTCATTTGGGATTCTTAAAAAAAAAAAAATTAAATTAATTTTCTTAATTTTGTTCTTTAACAAAAAAAAAAAAATTAGTAATTTTGTTGTCGGCATGCAGGAGGACTTCTTTTTGTTTTGTTAAAGGAGGCTGGAGGGCTTCAACGGTTGGACTTATTGTTTGAGCTAGTATCATCCAAAAGCGTTAGTTCTATTCATAATAACTTAACTTTTTGCTTCAACCGAATGGAATTTTTTTCAATGTTTTTTCTTCGAGAATCTAGAAATTAATTAGAAATGCAGTTTTTCCATCTGCACGAAGCTCTAATAGTCGTTTCCCAGGCATGTGATATAGTAGATTGATGCGGAGGGGTTCCATATTAGAATTCTAATGAGTTATGACAGGATTTGAAGGGACTATAGCACACTCATGAAAAGCCCAACACAAATCCATGTTTATATAAGCTGGGTTTAGCAATACCAGATGCGTGGATCTTGAGGATTTCCATTCTTGATTGCTCATTTCTATCTAATTAACCTACCCAGGCGGAGAAGTGCCGGATCAAGAACATCCGGGCTGTTGGTGGCCATTAGCATCATATATAGGGTCATTCGTTTGCATGTCGCAGGAGGATGCGGTTGTGGTCAAAGGATGTTCGTTTACCAGACGCAGCCTCCTGCGGTTGCGGTTGCGGCTGAATGCTGCAACATGCGTTCGAAATTTCTGGATGGTGAAAATATTTAGTGTTGCGATCAGTCGCAACGATCAGCCGTGCGACTGCCAAATGAACAACAACAGTTGTGTTTAACCGCATGCCGCATGCGGCCGACAAACGAACATACCCATAATCCTCGACGGTTTTGAACAAGATGCGGTTGTGGATGCGGTTGTGGATGCGGCATGTTGATGTTGCATAAGATGACGAACCAAGTCCCCCTCCCTCTTACCTGATGCGTACCAAGAACATCTTGGTCGCGGCACACCAATAACCAATTTCGGCATCGAAGGATTAGATGCATATTGTAAAAAAAAAAAATACATAATCATATAATGTAATTTAACAAAGTTCTTAAAAATTGTATGAGCATCTCCAATAGAGGTTTTTATGAGTTCTTAGGTGGGGTTCTTAATGCAAGAAAATTAAAATTAAATAGAAAAGTTAAGAACCAGTTATTAAATAAAAACTTTAAGAGCTGGTTCTTAGGTGGAGTTTTTAGCCAAGTGTCGATGTATAATTCGTTGAATTTATTTATTTTTATTTTTTTTTAACTTTAACTTATAAAAAAAATTAACTTTTTTAAAAAAAAACTTTTTCTTAACTTCAACTTTAAAGAAATTGTTTCAAATTTTTCATGTATGTTTCAAATTTCATTCAATGCAATATATTTTATGTTTTATTCAAGAAAATAAACTCTTCTTAAAACAAAATAATTTTTATAATTTTTTTTAATTAAGAACTTCATCAGTTGTTCTACCATTGGAGGAAAAAAAACAAATTAATGAAATTATGGAGTTCTTAGATAAAATTTATAAATAAAAAATTGGTAAAAACCAATGGTCTAAGTCCAAGTAAGATATAACCAAAATTCATAAACATACGGCGTCGTTTAGCTTTAGCACTCGATTGTTGAAAGTGATATCGGCGTATGTGATGCGAGATGAGAAGAGGTGATAAATTCACCGTGCGTCGTTTAGCTTTAGCTTTAGGGGATCAAACTGATGGTGTATCATATTTTATGGTATATATGGTGGAATCAGGAAGCTCTTAGTAGTGACATTTTTTTATGATGGGAACGTATAGTTCGCTTGGTGTTGTAACTCTTTTAACAAAAACAGAAAAGATATATAATTCCTGAGAAAGCATGAAGGAGCAATCAAATTTTATCAAAACAAAAATAAAGCCTGAAAGTACGTAAATTAACACATCATTTTCTTCTCATCATCTCTTACAAGTTACAACACATCATTTTCTGAAGTTTCATTTTCGACATAAATGTATCTAAGAACCAGAAAATCGTGATTTACGTGATTATTAAATTCGTGATAAGGCTTGGAAGAGTATGCAATTTGACTTCTCCAACTCAAGTCGCATTTAAATTTGACATACCATCATCAGTGCAGTTTTGTAATAGGGCCCAAACGAAGCAAAAAATGAGGGCTTCTGCTAAAGATGGATGAAAGCTCAAAAGTTGTGTGCACATGGAAAAAATAACTAAAACAAGATAAATATCGTTTAAGGATTTTTTTTCTTTGTTTCATAATAAGGATTTAGATTTTTAATACAAACTTTATCACAAAATACCTAATTTAACCTCAATTCTAATGAAAAATTCTAAGAATTATTATATATTTTAAAAATATAATTAGATTTTTAATATAATTTATTAATTTCTATGCAAATTGTCAAAATAACATTTATTATGAAACAAATGGAATACAACTAAAACTTAAAAATAGTTTTTTTTTACTTAATTGGTTGCACAATCACTTATTCTAACTTTCATTAGCATATTAATACTTTTTGAAAGTGTAGTAGAAAATAACACTTTTTAAAAAAATCGTGTACCTATTATCGTACACGCCTCTTATGTTACATCGTGTACCGTCTATTATCGTACACGCCGTACTGTTCATGGGCACTTTTGGATTGAACAGTAGTAAAAAGTGCTATTTTCGATTAAGATTTTTAAAAGGGTTAACATACTAACGAAAATTAGAATAAGTAACCGTCCATGCAAAAGCTTCATTTTTTTAATTCCAATTTAATTCTTTTAATTAATTGGGACCCACTAAAAATAAGTTTTATAACATCACCATAATGTTTTCCCCAAATATTTCTTCTTCCTTATCGTAGGAGAAATTTTCAAAAAAATATTTAATGCTATATATAATTTGTTTTCTCTAAATATGGGGGCATAGACCTATGCTTCATCTAGCTCCTCCTACCATTCCTAGTTAGTTAGGTACCAATCCAAGTTAGGACATTAATCAAATTTTGTTTAAAGTTATATCTCTAGTATAGAAACACCTTTTCATCAGTAACCAATATATAATTTTGAAGTCCTGCGTGTGGTGGAACAGTGGCCAAAGACGTAAATTCGTGACAGCTTCATATTCAATTTCACTGTGTGCAATTTTTTTTTTTTTTTGCTAAATTGTAAATATTTCATATAAAATGAAAATGATCAGGTGTTACAAAATTGCGTTAACAAAATTGATCTACCTAAAATCTTGATTCTATGGCAAAAAAAGAATAAAAAACATGGAAACAAATTCATTCGCTACTGAATATAAATCGAAGCTGTGAAGCAATCAAATGTCGAGCAGCGATAATTAGCTTGAATACCCTAGGAAAAATGAGACCTAGACTAGGGTCAAAATGAGAGTAACCATAGAAACCTCAATCTAACCACATCAAAGAAACAAATAATCCAACGCGATAAACAAGCAAAACCCATCCGCAACTCGACAAGGAAACACCAAAGACAAATACCAAATGGTAACCGAGCGTACACTATACCGAACCAAGCTCTGAACACCGGCTCAACACGGCGAGTGAGACTCACTCGCTCAGAACCAACATGATAACATCAAACTTGAAAGAGTCACTGGCGCCACCGTCGATTCATGTAGCCCCCACGAGCCAAGCAAAAGACGCATTACCACACCGCGGCTAGCCACAAGCCGAGAACCTCCACACCAGATCCAGAAGCCGACGATTTATTCCGTCCTTGAGGAGCAGATCGCCACCGCCGGATGGAAAGAAGTCCCGAGCATAGTCGCCGCATCACGCCTCCGTCACTAAACCCAAGAGAAGATCGAGACGAAAGAGAGATCTAACCAAAAGGAGAATGCAATAAGCCACCACCACACCACCTTGGAAAGCCGGATAGCACGCCGCTGCCAGCACGTGAGTCTCTAACCGGAGCTAGAGACAGCCGAAGAAAAAAACGCCGGCGAGATTAGCAAGGAAGGAAACCGACGAAGGAACGAGGCGGACGGAGTAGAGGCTAGTCGCCCCACGAGAAGACAGCCCACCACCACCGCGACCCCAACGACACCGTTGAGGCCCCGAAGCCGACGAACCAGAACACGCCGGAGAAGCTTCTACCTTGCCGTCACCGCCGGACCGACGGCCAAGCCTTTCGACACACCTACTAAAAGAAAAAGGAGACCAAGGTAGTCTCTCCCCGGCGACGGTGAACCACCGCGCATGCCGGAGAGGGAGATCGAAAGTTTCTTCAAGGAAAAAAAAGTTTGATCGGGAATGGCCTCTCAAAGGCAGAGGTATGCGTGAGTTGTTACACTTACTGTGTGCAATTATACACTTGGTCACTTTGGTTTCAACTCGAATGCTTTACATGTGGTGGATTTTGCGAGAAACTCTTAACCAAAAAGGTATGCTCACCCCCAAGATTAGTCTAACGCTACAGCGAAACCCAATACTCGTTGTTCAATCTAAAAAGGATGTTTTGATATTTTTACACACTAATTATTACTTTCAGCCTTATCGTCCATAACTTTTGTAGAGGAAAAAATTATTTAAATCTCCAACGATTCCGTTTTGACTAGTTAAATTCCATACTATTTTTGTTTAATTACACTTAAAATAATGTCAGCCTTTGTTATATTTGTCGGAGAACACCTCTTATATATAATGTCATGGGTATATATAATGTATGTCCCATGTTTTTTTAAATTTTTATTAATATGGAATAATTCGGGACTTACTACACACCGACTAATTTTCATAGGCCAGAGGAAGTCATGTTAAATCTATTGTGGTCAAGATGACTCGAACCCAGGTGGAAGAAGTCTACATAGATAGTCATTACCACTGGGCCAAAGCAACTTGATTGTATCCTATGTTAATATCCCGAATCGGTTTATGCCGACTAAATGAGATATAAAGGGATTCTCCGAATCTGGATTTGGGGACGAGACCAGACTTTGTAATCCCGTTATACGGGATCAGTCCCAAATAGTCTTAGGAGTTTTGCATACCTCTTCGGATGGGTGACTAGTTTACATCTCTATAGGAGATGTTGTTTACACTTTATGGGTATTTTATTTCCCATGTGGAATGAGTTATATCCCGTAGTGAGTTTTTTTATTAATATAATAGTTGGCCGACAAAAAAAAACCACTTACTATAGAAGATTATAGAAGTGATGATTATATTATTCCTCAAAGGTGGAATATATATACATCGTGTGAGATGCTAGGGTATTACTAGAGAGTTAATGAGAGATATACACTATACATAAATAGCTCCTTAACATAAGTAATTAGTGATATGAGTATCTCCTAATACGTCCCCTCAAGATGGAGGTGCTCTTGTAACTCCATTCTTGCTTGAGAAATTATGAAATGCGGCATGCGAGAGAGGCTTCGTCAAGGTATCTGCGAGTTGATCGCGAGTGGAGACATGGGCAACATGAAGAGCTCCACTTTGAACCTGGTTTCGTATGAAATGATAATCCAATGCAATGTGTTTCATCCATGAATGGAAAATGGGGTTGGCACAAAGATATGTTGCTCCAACATTATCACAATAAATAACGGGAGGTTGTGATAGAGGAATTCCCAATTCACTCAATAACGAACAAATCAATTTTAGCTCAGACGCGGTATTTGCGACTGAGGTGTAGTCAAAAAGCGCGCTATGCCTTTCTGTTTCTTTGACGACCAGGAAAGAGAATGCGTGCCAAGATAAGCGATGTAGCCATTTGTGGAGACGTAGTCATCTTTGTCGCCAGTCCAGTCCGCATCGAAATAAGCATGAAGAGTGGTGTTGTTTCCTTTGCGAATAAATATTCCATGATCTGACGTGCCAGCCAAGTAACGAAGAACACGTTTCACAGCTTGCCAATGTTCCGTTGTAGGGGGCATTGATATGCTCAAATTAATACCCTATTCATATACTAAAGCAGTTGTCGTAGTATAGCTAGGGGTCGAACACAATGACTCACAGAGACACACAGTAGATTATATAGATCCAAAATACGCTAAATCAAAAGATGTAAACGAAAACAGGTACGAACTTAAAAGTGTTGTAAATCAATGGAGGAAAATATAGGCCCAGAGTTTTTCTCAGGAAATCAATGAATGCAGCTAAATTAACTAACAGGATTCAGATTACGCACGGTTCTTGAACTCAAATCACTAAAATATAGCTAACCAACTCTCGTTGCGAAAACTATCTAAATCTAAATCTTAGGAATTCCAAATCTCTTTGCGAATCCTAAAGTCTAAATCAGTTTTAAAGTTCAGGTTTGATATGTTCACAAATCAATTAAACCAAATCGCTTTGCGAATAATCAATTTGCTCACCTAGGTTCTATCAGGTAATTAATCGCACTCTCGTGCCTAATCAATTAACCTAAGATCTAAGTTCCAGATTCGTCAACCTAGAATTAGCTTTGAACACAACCTAAGGTGAAGAACTAATTCAGATTATGAATCCTAATAATAAATCAACCTAGCATTCAAAGAAAACCCTATGAGAAAACCCTAAACCTAAAGTGGATCTACTCAGACATGGAGAATGAAATAATCAACATGTTTGAATAAATCATCAATAGAAAATAAGATTAACAAGAGGTTTTGATATCTGATCTCGGACGAAGGGAGATTCAGACTTTTCTCAAACCAAAGTATAATCAAAGTATAGAAATAAAGCTTAGCCTAAACAGGTGGCTGAAAACCTAATTTATAAGCTAAAACACGTTCTGGGACATCTTGTAAATATCAAAGTTTTCTGGGCCAATTATGCAATTCTTCAACTCTTCAATAAGTCGCGATCCTTTTGTTTCCTCGACGGGTATCGATCGATACTGCCTAGTATCGATCGATACTCAGGTGATTTTGATGTCTCAGCTACACGGATCTCTGCTTCGCTCCAGAATGTTCCAGAAAGCTCCAATATCTCCAATTATGCTCCAAACGTGCTATAACCTGTAAAAGACTCTAAAGGACTACAAAACACTAGAAAGACTCTATAAAAAAGACTTATATCATGGCCTAAACAGGGTAAAAACCATGATATATCAACTCCCCCAGACTTAGCCTTTGCTTGCCCTCAAGCAAATAGAAGACTAAACAGAGAAAGAGGTTTGAAAACGCGGAGACTCACATGTTCATGAACCATTGCAGAGATCCTTTTCCCAAGTATCCAAATGTCACCAAATCAGCTTTTGATCTAACCACCATGTACTTCTCCGTAGACATTCGCAGCTTTCCCAGACTCCACACATTATCCCACAGCATTGATCAAATAAAACCCTCACCGCCAGTTTCATCGTTGTAGCCAATGTTCAAGAACCTTGTAGATTCTTTACCATACAATATCATGACAAGGAACCACCCTTTTTCACACTTTTCTGTATCAATTTCTCTCCCCCAGACTTATTTCTTATTATGTTCTTTTTTTTTATTTTCAGCTTTGCATATACACATTAAGGTATGAGACGCGAGTATTGATGGTGTTTGCCACCAAATCCCCGGTTCTTCCCTCTCTGTGTATCAAAGGATGTAGACGAATAACGGCATCATAGGAAAATCCTAGCCTCGCTTCCAATCCTTTGTGTGATCATTCCCTCTTAAGTAGAATAATGGGATCGCTGGAAATTTTCCTAACCCTCTAATCAGAAGAAAATCATTTCAATCTTGTATGCTCTTATTTATCAACTTATAACAGGGGAGAAAGATATCATAACTCTAAACACATGGGTTCCTTTATCAGATATGAATGATGAATCAAGCTCTAAAAACACTAACCACTTTGATGAAGTGCAAAAATTTGGCTCAGGCTTCAGAAGAACTCTGCTGGAAACATGGATGTTTTCTAGTCAACTGGTCAGTCTCTGGATTTTTCATTAGTCAATCTAGAACTGGTCCTGTAACACTGTGCACTCAAAAACAAAATCAAATCAATAGGTTCAAGCACATGATCATCATCTCCAACAAGTTTTGACTCAATAAAACGACAATTTTTTTATTTTATGACTCTAAGAAAAACAAACACAATGTCAGCAGACACCTCCCCCAGACTTGAACAACACTGTCCCCAGTGTTATCTAGCCTAGAGTCAGTGAAAGAAAACAAAAGAACAGAATAAAAATGGGAAAAACAAGAAGTTACCTTGCTGGAACATTGAGTATCGATCGACACACAGCCTTGTATTGATCGATACCAGACTTAAATCAACATGAACCGTTCTCAATCGTGAAGGGTATCGATCGATACTGAAGGGTATCGATCGACACTCAGGCGATTTCGAGTTTGCTCCATATTTATCCTGACACAAACACAAAACGAACGAAAATTAAAAAGAAAAACGACTCAAAAACAGACTCACCAGTGGGTTGCCTCCCACCAAGCACTCGTTTAACGTCAATAGCTTGACGGTAACGCCTTTCAGGCTGGATAAGAGTGAGAGCTTGCACCGAAACAGGCTCCACAACTTGACATTGCTAGCTTCAGAGTTTTGCTCAACATGCCTTCCACGAACTCTTTTCCCTTCTCTTTCAGCTCCGAAGTAAGAAGAATTCTAGCCTTAGAGAATGGCTTCGAAGCTCCTTTGCACTTGACCTTATACTCAATCGAATTTCCATCACTCTTCTGAGGGATTAAAGTGACATGAGGATTCTCGACTCTTATGCGCTTGGCCTTCTTCTTTGTTGTCTTAGTCTTCTTGACAACTTCCTTGGGGATGCTGGGCGGTTCAGCTGAAATGTCTGCGACAGTAGGCTCATCAGGAGGCTCTTCCAAAATATCAATTGCCAGCGACATTTCTGTAATAACCTCGATGCTAGAGACACGTGTGGGAGCACTCCTAGGGGGAATGACATCATAATAGACCCCTCCGTCAATGTAAGAGAAAGAGATTCTCTTATTAGACGTGTCTATGATTACGCCAGCAGTAGCCATAAATGGTCATCCCAGGAGTATAGGCATACGAGATATCGCACTCATCTCCACAACCTGAAAATCATTAGGCACCAGACAGTCTCCTACTTTGACCAGCAAACCATGGATAGTACCGTGTGGAAGCGAGGTGGAGTCGTTCGCGAGTGTGATAGATACCTTTGGTGATCGAATATCAGCCCCCAACCGCTCTGCAATTTCCCTTGAGATGACATTGTTACTAGCCCCTGAGTCAACGAGAGACTCTTTGAAATCAATTCCAGAGATAGAGCATGGAACCGCAAATTTCCCTGGATCTTCTCTTTGGGTCAACTGTCTTAGTGGAGGTGTACCTCTAGCCTTAATGAAGAGTGCCTTAATCTCTTCCTCAGTTTCTCTGCAATCTTTGAAGTGAATTAGCAGAGGACGGCACTCTAGAGCTTCTTCAAAACTTGATTTAGGGGAAATCCTTCTTATCATCTTCTCAAATCCACGCAGCTGCTTTTGAGAGATGGGATCTCTGAGGTGTTTAGGAACCGGATTAAGCTTCTTGGGCTTGCAAACTTTTTCTTTGATCAACTCAGTTGTTTCCACAGTTTCTGGCTCGTTTTGCGGGGGGTATCGATCGACACCAGGTAGGGTATCTATCGATACTTTTGCTGTTGAATCATCCTTGACAGATTTATCATCATCAAGGGGAAGCTCCACAATCAGCTTATCCAGCATAGCCTTGCATCTGGCGTCCTCTACCTCCTTCTTAGCCTTTGCAGCAGCTCTGGGGTAAGGTATCCTCGGTATGTAGACTCTCTCTGCAAGTATTTTAGGCACCACAGTCGAAATCTCATGTGTCTCCTCAGAAATCGCCTCAGTATCGACCGATACCAATGGGGTATCGATCGATACACAGGTTTTTGGATCCATTCGAGCAAGTGTCTGGGCTGGTATCGATCGATACAAGGGTGTATCGATCGATACTCTGGTGATTTCAGGATCCTTATCGAAATTTTCTGCAGTTGAAGTGATTGCATTGACGTGAGCATTGCGTGAATAAATCGTCTTTCCCTTGGCATTTGCTGCAGTCTGAGCTACTTGCATTTCCAGCATCCTGTGACTCGTATTTAGTGTCTCGATCCTTCCACTCAAATCGGTGTACACAGCATCCAATTTCCCATTGAAGGTTACTGTCATCTTCTCCTGCCCTTGAACCCGTTGTTCAAGCATAGCCTCAACCTTACTCTCAGGAGCTTTGGGTGGTGGGGATTGGTACCCTCCTTGCTGAGCATAGTTGGTGAAGTTTTGATTGGTGTTGTACCCAAATCGTTGACCCTGAAAACCAGAACCACCAATGTAGTTAACATCTTCTACTTCATTCTCAGCAGCAAAGTGGACGGCCTTTGTTGTCTTTCCCAGCAGAAGACTGTGCATAGAATCCAGCTGAGCTTTAACTTCAGCGATCTGCGACCCATCCATGTTACCAGCCATCTTCTTGCGCTCGAAGTCTGCGCTCTTGGTGCAACACATAAGCATCCTCAGGGTACCTGGTGTTGAAATTACCATTGCTCGAAGCGTCCAGAGCCATCTGATACCTCCAATCTACTCCTCTAAAGAAGATACCCAGCAGTTTCACATCAGAGTATCCGTGATGTGGACAATCTCTCTGATACGATCTGAATCTCGTCCAAGCAGCCTTGAACACCTCAGTAGGTCCTTAGGAAAATGGGAGATTTTATTCCTCAGATCGTGCATCATCGTAGAAGTTAATCAGGAAGGCCTTCTTAGTGTCCTCCCAAGTAGTCAGTGATCCAGGAGGCAGCTGCCTCAGCCAGTAAGTCGCGTCTCCACCTAGAGAGTAGCGGAAAAGCTTGCAGAAGAGATAGTCGTAGGACACTCCATTGCTCTTGATGCTAGTGACCAAGTCCTCGAACTTGTCCACATGATCCATCGGATGTTCATGAGGAAGACCATGAAAAAGATGATGTCCCACAAGGGCAAAGTAAGCAAGCTTCAGCTCAAAATCATTACTCTCAAACGCAGGAGGACGAATCGCTGACCGATTGGCGAAAAACTGGTCAGGCATGTTGTACTCACCAACCGTTCTTCCACGATTAACCACATCATTCCTCGCGTTCCCAGCAACATTCGCAGCGACAACAGAAGCAGGTGGCATGACGATCCCCTCTCCATCCGGACGTTGTACTTGCTCATTGCACAACCGACCCTCTTGGTCTCTGTAAGCACCAGCTGCATCACGAACCAACTGATTGTTGTTTATCTTAGCTGATTTCTTTGCTTTCCTGTTTGTGCGTTCCACAAGTGCTAGTTGTTCCAGTGATAGATCAACTAACGGGGTGTTCTTGTTGCTTCTGGTTTCTCGATTATGCATGCACCTGAAAACAGAAACAAAGAACGTGAGTAACTGAAATATACGTCGGGTATCGACCGATACTCAAGGGTATCGATCGATACTCGGGCGATTTAGACGAATTTCTTAGCTAAAATCTAATGGCGAATTGAGTCCCCGGCAACGGCGCCAAATTTGATATGCTCAAATTAATACCATATTCGGATACTAAAGCAGTTGTCGTAGTATAGCTAGGGGTCGAACACAAAGACTCACAGAGACACACAGTAGATTATATAGATCCAGAATACGCTAAATCAAAAGATGTAAACGAAAACAGGTACGAACTTAAAAGTGTTGTAAATCAATGGAGGAAAATATAGGCCCAGGGTTTTTCTCAGAAAATCAATGAATGCATCTAAATTAACTAACAGGATTCAGATTACGCACGGTTCTTGAACTCAAATCACTAAAATATAGCTAACCAACTCTCATTGCGAAAACTATCTAAATCTAAATCTTAGGAATTCCAAATCTCTTTGCGAATCCTAAAGTCTAAATCAGCTTTAAAGTTCAGGTTTGATATGTTCACAAATCAATTAAACCAAATCTCTTTGCGAATAATCAATTTGCTCACCTAGGTTCTATCAGGTAATTAATCGCACTCTCGTGCCTAATCAATTAACCTAAGATCTAAGTTCCAGATTCTTCAACCTAGAATTAGCTATGAACACAACCTAAGGTGAAAAACTAATTCAGATTATGAATCCTAATAATAAATCAACCTAGCATTCAAAGAAAACCCTATGAGAAAACCCTAAACCTAAAGTGGATCTACTCAGACATGGAGAATGAAACAATCAACATGTTTGAATAAATCATCAATAGAAAATAAGATTAACAAGAGGTTTTGAGATCTGATCTCGGACGAAGGGAGATTCAGGCTTGTCTCAAACCAAAGTATAATCAAAGTATAGAAAATAAAGCTTAGCCTAAACAGGTGGCTGAAAACCTAATTTATAAGCTAAAACACGTTCTGGGCCATCTTGTAAATATCAAAGTCTTCTGGGCCAATTCTGCAATTCTTTAACTCTTCAATAAGTCGCGATCCTTCTGTTTCCTCGACGGGTATCGATCGATACTAGGCAGTATCGATCGATACTCAGGTTATTTTGATGTCTCAGCTACACGGATCTCTGCTTCGCTCCAGAATGTTCCAGAAAGCTCCAATATCTCCAATTATGCTCCAAACGTGCTATAACCTGTAAAAGACTCTAAAGGACTACAAAACACTAGAAAGACTCTATAAAAAGGACTTATATCATGGCCTAAACAGGGTGAAAATCATGATATGTCAGGCATGCATATACTGAGATAGACGATTAACAGCATATGACAGACCTGGTCTTGTAAACGCTAAATATTGAAGACTTCCAACGATACCTCTGTATTCAGTGGGATCCGAAAGTCTTGTGCCCGAGTGGAGAGATAGCTTAGGTGACGCAACCATGGGAGTCGTTACTGGTTTTGCCGAGAGCATGTTCGTGCGAGAGAGAATGTCATTGATATATTTCCGTTGACTCAAGTGTAGTCCAACTTTAACCCGCTTAGCCTCGTTACCCAGGAAGTAATGTAGATCTTCATAGCCAAAGCATCAAGTGTGTGTTGCAAAAGAGTACCGTCATTTCCAGTGACAAGAATGTCATCAAAGTAGATGAGCAAGTAGATAATGGACTTGCCTTTCCAGAGAATAAATAAAGATGTATCTGAGACCGAGTTGACAAAACCAACAGAAAGTAGATACGTCCGTAGTTCAATGTACCATGCTCGCGGAGCTTTTTTAAGACCGTAAATTGCTTTTCGGGGTCGACAGACATAGTGCGGTTTGTCCTTATCAATAAAACCAGATGGCTGAGACATGTAAACTTCATTCGTTAATGTTCCCTGCAGAAAAGCGTTGTTGACGTTTAATTGTTGAATCGGCCAAGAAGAATCAACAGCAACACCGAGAACAATTCGAATAGTTGTTGACTTGATGACCGGACTAAAAGTCTCAGCATAGTCAAGGCCAGGTCGCTGATTGTACCCCTTCGCAATGAGCCGGGATTTGTATCGACTTAGTGATCCATCGGAATTGTATTTCTTCGTAAATATCCATCTACAACCCACGACTGTAACTAATGGTGACGGTGGCGGAACAAGATCCCAACTCCGATTACCAATATGTGCATTGTATTCAGAGCCCATTGCATTCCGCCATTGAGGATCCTTAAGCGCTTAAATGGCTGTCCGAGGTTCAGGATCAGATGCAGAATTAGTGGCAGTGGTGAGAATATACTTTAAATCGGTTTGATTATTCCAGCTTTGGCACGAGTTGACATGGGATGGTGATTGATCTTGTTATAGCAATCTGGATTTTTGGGTGGATTCGTATGAACGGATGTTGGTTGAGGTTGATTTTCTAAGGAAGTTTGTGTTTGGGATAAGTCACGGGGAAGAGGATGAGAGGAATTGTTGGATGTGTTTGTGTTGGTAGTGGATTTTGTGTTTGGACTAATTTTCAATGATAGTTGGCTGGACCGTGGGTTGCGGCCCATTTTATGTATGAGCAGTGGGCTCAGGGAAAGTTTGATGGGCCTGGGTGTGAGGTCCATTTTCAGAAGGAGCAGTGGGCTCAAAGGAGGGAGAGGAGAGTCGTAAGTTAGAGTTGAGAGGGGATACCTGAGATGTCGTGAAGTTGACCAACGACACAATTGCAGGTGACAGCGAGGTTGGGTGAGGAATCGAGCATGGGGGTACCGACGACAGAACTCGTTGGGCGATCAGAATTGTAGAATGGAGCGGCCAGGTCGTGACGGTGGAGACAGCTTCGGCATCCGATGACTCACGCGAAACAGTGACGGCGAAGGGAAACGAATGTTCATCAAATTGAACATGTCTCGAAGCGTAGACTAGACCCGTCGGTATGTGAAGACAGTAGTAAGCACTTTGCATGGTGGAATAGCCCAAAAACACACAACGAAGAGATTGATCCTCGAGTTTATGGCGATTATAAGGCCGCAACCAAGGATAACACGAGCAACCAAATACTCGAAGCTTGTCGTTGGGAATCACTCCAAAAAGCTTATGATATGGTGACTGAAGATTTAAGACCGGCGTGGGCAGGCGATTGATAAGGTACACAGCAACAACAAAAGCATAAGGCCAATACATTTTTGGGACCAATGCAGTAGACAAAAGTGTAAGTCCCATCTCGATAATATGACGATGCTTGCGTTCGGAGATCCCATTGTGTTCGGGAGTATGTGGTGGTGACGTGAGATGATATATACCATGAGTTGATAGGTAATCTCGTAAGGCTACAAACTCTCCTCCATTATCTGAATAGAAATTCCCGATTCTGGTTTGAAAGTGGTTTTCCACGAGACTTTTGAAAGCTATAAACATGTCTTTTACTTGGGACTTTTGCTTCAGGGGATATAGCAATGCATAACAGGTGTAGTGATCAACAAAGATGACATAGTATTTGAAATTGTCAAGAGAGAGGATTGGGGAACTCCAGACATCGGAATAGACATATTCAAGTGGTCTCGAAGAGGTAATAGTAGATTGAGAGAAAGAAATTTTATGACTTTTATTGATGAAGCAGTTTGAGCAAGACAAAGGTTGTTGCTTTTGATTTGAAACAGGAAGGGAAAAACGAGAAAGGACAATGTTTAAAATTGAAGACGATGGATGCCCCAATCGTGAGTGCCAGAAAGAGAGAATAGCCTTAGAACATGGCAATGCAAACAAAGCAGTAGCGTGAGAGTCCATGAGCGGCCATTCATATAGCTCGTTCATCGTGTGAGATACTAGGGTATTACTAGAGAGTTAATGAGAGATATACATTATACATAAATAGCTCCTTAACATAAGCAATTAGTGATATGAGTATCTCCTAATACTTACTACTTCATAAAACTATATAAAATCTCCAACTTTGCATTGACCAAACTATTTTGGTTCTAATGTGTCAGTCAACTATAACCCTCGTTTAACTTCTTTAATGAGCTTCTCAAAGTCAATAGCTTTTCAAAGAGCACAAGAAGATTTAAGTTTTGCTTTATCGTTGTATGATTTTGAGTTTCTAATCCTTGGAAATCTTGATAATCATACCAAACCTTTAAATTAGTATTCTTTCATCAACATATATTGTGGTGAGGCATCAAAAAAAAAAAAACATATATTGTGGTGAGATATCTATTTATCTGAAGAGCCTTATAAAAATTGATTTGGTTACATATGTCAATAAAGTATATTTATCTTTTTTGTCATTTGTCTAAAGAAAATTCTAGAGTTAAACGTGTTTGAGTTAGAGCAATTTAAAGATAGATAACCTATCAGGAAGTGATTTTTGGTACCGTGTGAGTGAGGATAAAACACGGAAAAAGATCACGTGCTGATTTGCAGGGATAATAAACAAGTCTTTCGAACCTCCCAAAATAACGCATGAGCCGTCTGACGAGAATGGGGCACACGGTTTGAGAGAAAGCGTGGAGCCCACAGACGGTGGTGGTCAGAGCGTTAAGTAATTGTTGTAACCGGTATCTCTATAATATTATTTAATAAAACATTTTTAAAAATGAATTTTATTTTATAAGTTATTATATGAAATACCATTACAAATAACAAAAAATAATTGCAATAGGAAAATATATAATTGTCTTTTACAGTTAGTGATAAAAATATGGAAAATATTTATTTTGTATTAAAGATGTTATCTACTATATATTTTTAAATAATAATCAATTCATATATATTCAAATTATAAAAATATATTTAAAATCTTGATATATTTTCACTATAGTTTATTATATTTTATTTGAATTTATATCAAAATAAAAATTGAAAAATATTTTACTAATTTTATAAAAAATTAAACACAATAAAATTGATTTTTTTAAGAATTTGTGAACTAACCACAAAACTAGAGTCATTAAACAGTGCATAATAGAGTTATATTTTCAAGATTATAAGTTTTACGTGTTAACCCGAATAATATATTAGTTCACAGCAAAACGGGTTAAAATTAAAAAAAAAACAATTTTTCTTAAATTTCAAAAACAAATCTTAAAAAAAAAAATTACTCCACACTATAATTAGCGCGGATTAAATCCTAATTAATTTACATTTCCTTAACTAGCTTATAGGGATCCCTCTCTTTTGGGTAGTAGGTCAATTTGGCTAGGCATATATAAACCTGTAAAAAGTAGAGAATGATATATACTGTACATATAAATAAATAATTTCATCTCTTTCTCGTGCCTCCTTCGATTATATCAGATTGCAAAACCTTTAACAAACATCACCTAATTTTGTGTGTGGTAATTGTCTATATTAATGGGTCGGAAATTTAATATATACAGTTAAACTAACTCCAGTTAAATTGTGTGTTGAAATATTTGAAATTCAATTGTGTATTCAAGTACGTTTGCTAATGTGGAAATTAAATAAAAATTACTTGTTTATTTGAAAATATTCCCAAAAAATATACAAAGATGAAACGATTACAAAAGTTACAACTTGACTTCTTGAGCAACCAAATTACAACAAACGAGAAGCTAATATACACAGAAGTTTCAAGCTTCATTTAAATATGTTTGTGGGGACTACTACCTTCACGTCCTCTTATTTTTGCTCCCAAAAAGCAAGGCTAAGTAAAACAAGATCCTAAAGAAGAGACCCGAAACTAACGTAATCCACAAGCAATCCCACTTACTCAATTGAGTAATACCTTGCTGTGCGAGTAAGTCAGACCCAGTCCTCAAGCATGTAGACTCCGTTAACCTCGTTCTCAGATATTTACCCAGAGTTTCAAGAAGCTTAACCTTCCCCGTATCACTCACTCCTCCGAGAAGAGTACCATCGCATACTTGGACTCCCTTAACAAAGCAACGAGACGGGTCATCAAACTCGTTGATTAACACAGCTTCGTAGGGATACTTGAGCAGTGAAATGTAATGAAACCATATCCAGTAGGTTGGTATCCGATCACGGATGACGTAGAATCCACTCAACAGTAAACAGTAGGCGACATAGGCAATGGTGACCATGTAACTTAACATGATATTCGGAATAAGACCGGATATGAAAGTAACGACCGAGGATCCGGACCAAAACGAGGCGTAGATTATGAGGCAATAGAAGACGAAACCTTCTAACCCGCCGCGCAAACCAACCGTCCAGAATGTGATTGAGGCAAATACTAAGGAAGGGGCAATTAGCTGAGGCAGGGACACCAGCGAGTGGGATATGACGTAGGAAGATGTTCTGTACGCGTTGTGCGTTGTCTCTCTCAAGAAAATGTAGCGCTCTTGGATAAAAACCGGGACATTGTCTAAACATAAGTAAAACGTTGTGGGCACGACAAATGCGAAAAATGTCAACCTCTCTTGTGCACCTCTTGGAGTGTTGTCCAGCTTCCAGTAGACAGTGGCTAAGAGAAAAGCGGTTACCATGACAGTGGTGATCCGTGTTCCTAGGAGCTCGGGCATCCGGATCCAGTTTTTCATGTAACGTTTTGCTAAGATGAATGTTTCGAAGAGTGATGGGTTTGCGTATGAAGATACTGTTTCCATGGAAATGGTATTGGCTCCATATGAGCCTGAGACTAGTTTCCCTCTTGAAACACTTGCATTGATCGCTTCTTTTAAGGTTGAGCCTTGGTACGGTGTGGTTTGTGGCGTGTCTCGGGCGGATTTGTTGCGTCCGAGCTTGTTTTTCTGCCACTTTTGGTTGAATTCTAATAACTCTCTGGTTCCTTGAGAGGATCCTTCGAGTTGTCGAATTAGATCGAGTGCGAACTCTGTGATGTTCTCTCTCTCCGGGATGGGATGACCGAAATCGGAGAAGAAAGAAGGAAGACTAGCCGGAGACCCACTGAAAACATTCTTGCCGCGAGATAAGATGATAAGCCGATCAAGCAAATCAACGATCCGAGCACTAGGTTGATGGATCGACATAATTACCATACTGCCACTCTGAGCGATTCGTTTAAGAACCTGCACCACCATAAATGCGTTTGTGGAATCCAATCCCGACGTCGGCTCGTCGAGGAACAAGAGGATCGGGTCGTGGATTATGTCGATTCCGATTGAGACGCGCCGCCGCTCTCCGCCGGAGACTCCACGGTGTCCTTCGTCTCCGATTACTGTATCCGCCGCATTTCTGAGCCCTAATTGGTCGATTAGGGCTTGAACACGCTCCATTTTCTTCGATTTGGACAAGCTTCTTGGGAGACGAAACTCGGAAGCGAACATTAGGGTTTCTTTGACGGTGAGCATCGGAAATAGGAGATCGTCTTGCATCACATACGCCGATATCACTTTCAACAATCGAGACTGCAAAATCTTCTCTCCGTTTAGAGTTACAGTGCCTCTCAGGCTATTCACTCGTCCCGCCAATGCGTCGATCAATGTGGATTTACCGGCTCCGCTTGCACCGAGAACGGCGACGATATCGCCGTCACAAGCCTCGCCGGAAACACCATTGAGTAGAGTCTTCACCGAAACGGAGCTTCGCCACGAGAAATCGAACCGCCGGCGAAATGTGACATCGTATTCGAGATTGTTAAAAGCTAAGACGAACGGCACACGTCGTACGTGTAAGGCTTCCACATCTATTATGTGATGAGCTGGATCGTCGCTTCTGGCGCCGGAGCCGGAATCTTCCTTCCGGAAACTGTCGCAGTCTTTCAGTAACTCGGCGAGCGTAGGTGATCCGACGGGAGTGGGAATATACTGCAGTTCTTCCAAAATACGTGGCATCGCAATCTTTTGATCGCCAAGCGATAAAATGGTAATACGGTCGTTTTCGTTTTTACGGAATCAAACTATGATAGGACTAAATTGTTCGCTACGTTGGGTATTTATAAGTAAACTATAATTGGTGTTGTAAACTCCTTTAACAAAAAAAAGAAATGTGATTTGTGTGAGACAAGCAAGAAGGAGCCACGAAGTCAGTAGCTTAATGTGTGTGTGGTGTGTAAGGAATCGACAATCAGCATCATCATCTCTTACGGCTGCTATTTTCAAGACCTTATCAACTACATCATTGGTTAATTTCATTATGAGTGTAGTTGTAGGTTCTTTTCACAAATGTTTTTAATTTTATAATATTTTTTTATGTTAATGCACTAGTTCTCTTTGTACTACACTTTGTTCGAAATATATCACCACTATTTTTTTCAATAATACCACAAATTCAATATCAAAATTATTTAAAACTTCCTAATAGAGGAATTTTAAATCCTAAATTGTAAAGAGGGAGCCAAACATAATGTTCCAACTTTTGTTGTAATTCATTTAGGGTAAAATAAAAAAAAATCACAGTATAAAATTATGGTATTATTGGAAAAACACTAGTAATGGTACGTTGCAACAAAATTTAAAATATGGTATTTTAGAGTATTTCTCTTTCTTTCTTTTTTTGTTGAAATGGGAAACCAATATTTGTACTAATAAACCAATATAATAGGAATAAAACTGAAATTTTATTTAAATTTTTGTATTAAAAATACAATACGATATTTTTCTTCGTAAAACAAAAATTCAGTGTTAATATAACGCTTATAAAACGGATGGAGTAGATACTTTTTAAGTCAGAAAATGGAGCATGTAAATTAGTATTGATTCAACTCGACGGCCATAAATACGTTCTTTTTCGGAATTATGGCAAACATTTAGAAAGGAACCATGCTGTAACGATTTCGTTTGTTGGTAAACATGTATATTTGAAGATTGATTAATCTATCTTGGTAAAATTGGGCTGTAATCTTAGAATACAACTGGCAATAAGTGTACAAGTTAACTATCATTTCAAAATAAAGCTGATAGAAAAATCAATAAACTCCAACGTATAGCATCCGATATATAACTTGCGGGGAATTTTCAACGTATACTTTTTTTTTTGTTCAATGATCACGATTATCTCTGGTGATACACACAGTATACGCACACTAAAAACTTAAACTTTGACAAAGAAGCAAAAAGACTACAAAATAAATTAGAGACAAATAAATGGAAGTATTAGATACAAAACAATTATTTAAAAATTTACGCCTAAAAACAAAAAAAAATTAACTAATAGCTGTTCTTGTTTATTGGCATTATTGCATATGTATTTACATGCATTATACCGATTACGCTATGAGCATTTCAAAAAAAAAAAAAAGTGATTTAAGTATATCAAAATGACAAAAGATGAACGCAAAAAATGGGAGATATACATATATGATATCCTACATATATATGAAGCAGGTAAACAAACAGTACAAAACCAAAAATAATTGATAATTAATGCAATGAAATAAAAGATTATGTTCGCCAAATAAATGGTTATAGAAAAAATAATATTTAGACCAGGACTATTTCTTTGACTTTCCCCGTTATAAGATGGAAACGCAAGTTTAAACGTAAATACTCTGCGATCCATGAATCTGTTTCATACGCACAAACACCAGAAAAGATGATTGTAGCCAGGGCGGCTCAATGAAAATATGGATTATGTGCAAAGAAAAAAATTGGGTCCCAAATGTTTCATGTGATTTCTGTAATAGAACCCTTATATTACAGAAAAAAAAATGCAAAAAAAAAAAAAATGATTCTAGACAATAAGTAATATATTTTTAGCAAAACTTGGGCCCCAAATGCTTACTGATTTTTTTGAAAACAAAATGGGCCCGGTGCTGGAGCATTCTTTGCACATGTCTATCGCCGGGCCTGATTTTAGTTCTAAATCGTCAATGAAAAGTTATATCTCTCTATATATAGTAACTAGTCGGTTAGTCGAATGGGAAAGGCTCGAGCGTTATTTCCTCTTCCAGAACTTCTTTACAAGTACTTCAAGTTCTTTGTTGCTCTAGGCATACTATATTCTATAGATGAAACGTGCTATAAAAGTTATTCAACCTTGTTAGTTCAGTCAATTCACCAATACATCATACAGTTAGACACCTAATACTCATAGCTAAACACGACTCAAACCAGCAATTGAATTCAATATGCATATATGGATCAGTTAACCAGCCCCGTCTCAACTTATATATAAGTCTTAGGTAAAAAAAATTTTGGATTTTTTTTCAAATAATTTTTTTTTTTAGTTTTTTGGGCCTTTTTCTTAAAGAATTTTTTTAAAAAAATCTGGACCCATGGCAAATGCCCATGTTGCCATGGGCCAGAGTCGGCCCTGCAGTTAACTCCTATAAAAATATTTACATTTCAATAATGGAGAAGGAGAATAAAGCTCTAAAGATTCAAAACCCACAATAGAGAATAAAAGATACATATATGTCACTGATAACACCATATTTTACATGTTTTTAAGGTTTAGTTTCATAGGTTTTTAGTTCCAATTTGTATAGTTTTTGGATATTTTCATGCATTTAGGTCCAACTTGAGTCTCATTGCATTTTAGATGTCCTAGGTTGTCTTTGCATTCTTTTTGGCTTGCTTGAGCCATTTTCAGGTGTTCTTGGAGTCATAGGAGTTGGAGGAGTGAAGATAGCCATCAAAAAGTTCATTTCGGAATACAAAGATGCAGGATCAGGTTGAGACGTCATAAGTTTGGCATTGGATGAAGGACTTTCCACCGATGGATTGAGCTCAAATTTTAACACGAGATATATCAATGGATTAGCTTTCATTTGGAAGTGGTTTGAGGCAATTCCAACGGTGCGATCAGAAGTTATGCCAATTTCCGTGACGACGGTCCAGTCTGGCGCGCGAAGGAACTCAGTGGAGCTCGCAGCGGTGTACCGCAGCGGTCTACAGTGACCGCTGCGGGTTCATCCGTCGAAAAAAAATAGAGAATCACAGCGGTCATGCAGCGGTATGAGCTGACCGCTGTGGATCATCTGAAACTCAAAAATTCGACCCAAACTCTATTAAAAGCCAAAAAACCTAATTTTATTGTTAGGTTTTCTTCTTCTAAGAGTGGGGGCTCGTCCCCAACTCTCTCTTCTTGATGTTTTGGGATTGTTCTTCATACAAATGCCATTCTAGAGAAGATTTCTTCACTCTATCTTTATATTATGCTTATTTGATTCTTGTTCTTCATTTCTATGTCTTTTTCTCTTGTGTTCTTCATGTTCTTGTGAGTTGACTTTTTGTTGGATTTTAGATAATGTTTGATTTGGATGGTTGATTGTTGATTGTTGATGTTTAGGCTTAGATAATCATTTGTTCTCATATTAGGAGGGATCTTAATGCTAGAATCGAATTGACAACTCATTTCTAGAACTTAAGACATTTCTCGCCCGGAAGGTGTTCGATGAAATGTCTAGAAAACTTCTAAGCATGCAATTCAATTCTTAGCCAATGGAAATTGATGATTAAGGTGAATTGTTGACTTGTATGGACTAATGCTTAATGATTATGGATCATTTAGTTTTGAACGGAAGTTCTTGATAACTAGATGATTTGTAAATGGATTAGTATCATGTGAGTGAACTAATCTACTTGTGTGATCCATGTCATAAGAATGAATGTGCATTGAATGTTTAGGCATCATTAGTCAATTGTCTTGATGGTTAGATAATGGTTATTTAGGATGATCTTGGATGAGTCTTTCACTTAGGTTGGTTCGTAATGCTAGAGTTGTCATGATAAACCGAAACCTAGTGCTACACCTTAGATTAGTTAGATTTTTGGTCTCATCCCATGCATTAGGGATAGATTCGAGTAAGCGGTGTTAGTACTAGATTAGGATTGTTCATTCATTTCTAGATCTTAGGCATTTCACTCATGACCCGAGTTTAGTTGCTTGACCCGAACTTTTTGTGAGCTTTGCATATCCTAGCCAACGAAAGTTGATGTTTAGGGTGTTTAGTGAACAATTGGGATTGTTTCTTAATGTTGTTGATTATTTAATCACAAATGGAAATTTGTCAATGATTAGATAATTAACAAAGTGATTATTGCCATGGAAATGGATTAGTCATATTTGTGAATTCCATGTTCTAAGATAGTGATTAATGCTTCCAAATGATTCATTGTTTGATTGTTACCCATCTCATTGATAGCTTAGTTCTTGATCCAACACTTTGTCTTGTGTCTTTGTGTTTTGTTTTCCTTCTTGCATTTGTTTTCTTTTCCCATAAACATATAAAAACCAAAAACAAAGTTTGCTCTAGCTTAAGAAGTTTCTTGCATTCTTAGTGCCTCAATCTTAACCCCTTATGGATTGACATCTCAAGTACTACAATGACATGAGTACACTTGGGATAATTGACACGAAAATATCCTGTATCAATTTGGCGCCGTTGCCATTGGGGTTTAGCATTGATCATTAGGATTTGGATTCTTCTTGAGACTAGAGCTTTTTATTTTCTTTTGTTGCTAATCTTTTTCCTCTTTTCTTGTGATCTTGATCTCTTAGGTTCGAAACTAGGAGTAAAGGAAACATTCAAGGAGAGAGTGAATAAGAGGACGCAACCGTCAAGCTAGCGACGTTAAACGCGCCATTGGGGACTCCCCCAATCCTATCCACCGTCAATGCTAGAGACATAAAACAAGCAATCCTATCCTTTACTTCATGTTTCATGCCTTTTTATTGTTTGATAAATTTTGTTTTCATGTTTTTGTAGGAGCAATAAGGGTGAATAAATGGGACGGATGGAATGGTCTAAGTCCGTGAGCTTCAACGCACAATGCTTCCTCCTCGTGAATCCACTCCACTCCAAGGTACCACTAACTTTTCCCTTTGTATATACCATTTCGTTTTTATGTTTGTTTTACTCTCTCTTTGGCTCAATTCACACCGAGACGGTGTGATTTAAGTCCGGGGGAGAGGTTCTTGTGTTTTGACATTGTGTATTTTGTCTTATTTTCATTTTCTTGAGTCATTGCATTGTATATTTTTAATTGCATAAAAAAAAAACAAAAAACAAAAAAAATCATCATGTAGTTTGCATTAGTCCATGTGCATTCTAGACTTGACTTGATCACTCATTTCTAGATCATATTGGTTGCATTCATGTGCATGAGAGTTCATAAAACATGTATGATAAGCTTTCATTGTGATGCTCTCGATAATGGTTTTATATTGCTTAAACGATTTCAAAAGACTTGAAAACTTCGTACTTTGATCTCTCTACTCTTAACTCTTTGTCTTGTAAATACTTGTTTAATTTGAAATCAACCCCTTGATAATTGGACTTAAATGAATATAATCTTCTTGCTTATGGGCTTGTGATACATAACCATGGTTCAAAGAAAACATTCGGGTTATCTTATCCACTTTTACCACTCTCTAATAACCCGAGTGGCCATTCTCATTTTTAGAATGGTTCCCTACCTTTCACCATAACCGTTTCCTTTCCACCCCTTGTTTTTTTTTTATTGAGTGAGGCCTTTTCTTGATATGCTATTGTGTGTAAAATCTTGTAAGTATCGGAAACGACAAAGGTTAGCTTTCATTTTTAGCTAGTCATTGTTGTTCAAAGAAAAGAGGCTAGCATTAAGATGGGGATCAATGGATTGAATGGTATTTGGTTTTGGGGAACATGAACGTATGAAATATGAGATGAGAAATGGTTGAAAAAGCAAACTCTAGAGAAGAGATTAAAAGAAAGACCCTAGGAAAAGAAAAGAAAATACACTCTCCATGTTTGAAAAAAAAAGAGAAAGAACAAAAAGTTTAGGGAGAGTGAAAAGAAAAGAAATGGGTCGAATAAAAATGTCTCTAGGAGTTTGGTGTTTGGAAAAGAAAAGGGGGTTAAAAAGGGAGTTTTGATTTAGCCAAAAGGGCTTTGGGGGTTTAATGAGCTTCAAGGAAGCAAGATAAGATGAGGAAATGGAATCACCATTTGGGTAGAATGCTTTGCTAGGAGGGTAGAACAATGTGAGCTTAACTTTGTATGCATAAATTGTTTCTAGTCTTCCTTGCTTTTGCATAACATATAGCATTCCTTTTTCTTGAGAGTAAGTCACCCAAAAAGAGAATGAACCTCCTTGCACTCACATTTACTAGTGCCAATTGCCTTTTCTTCCAAACCGATTGGACTTGATCACTTGCCCATTTGTGAGACCGCACCTTTAGAAAGATCAAATGAATGTGAGGGTTGGTTGAGAAGAGGACTTGTAGGCATGAGGCATTGTTGTTAAGAGAAAAGATTAGGAGTTGCGATAAGTCTAGAGAAGTTAGAGTCATAATTGAGATACGTTTTTGCAATGTCTTGGTATTATCTTGGGCATAGAATTCCCACTTTGAATGCTTTGACATGTCCTTTAGTTATGAATTCCCACTCTTTAAAACCTCTCTTTCGGTTTGTCTTTTCTTGTTTGCTTGCGGACAAGCAAAAGGCAAGTCCGGGGGAGTTGATAACACCATATTTTACATGTTTTTAAGGTTTAGTTTCATAGGTTTTTAGTTCCAATTTGTATAGTTTTTGGATATTTTCATGCATTTAGGTCCAACTTGAGTCTCATTGCATTTTAGATGTCCTAGGTTGTCTTTGCATTCTTTTTGGCTTGCTTGAGCCATTTTCAGGTGTTCTTGGAGTCATAGGAGTTGGAGGAGTGAAGATAGCCATCAAAAAGTTCATTTCGGAATACAAAGATGCAGGATCAGGTTGAGACGTCATAAGTTTGGCATTGGATGAAGGACTTTCCACCGATGGATTGAGCTCAAATTTTAACACGAGATATATCAATGGATTAGCTTTCATTTGGAAGTGGTTTGAGGCAATTCCAACGGTGCGATCAGAAGTTATGCCAATTTCCGTGACGACGGTCCAGTCTGGCGCGCGAAGGAACTCAGTGGAGCTCGCAGCGGTGTACCGCAGCGGTCTACAGTGACCGCTGCGGGTTCATCCGTCGAAAAAAAATAGAGAATCACAGCGGTCATGCAGCGGTATGAGCTGACCGCTGTGGATCATCTGAAACTCAAAAATTCGACCCAAACTCTATTAAAAGCCAAAAAACCTAATTTTATTGTTAGGTTTTCTTCTTCTAAGAGTGGGGGCTCGTCCCCAACTCTCTCTTCTTGATGTTTTGGGATTGTTCTTCATACAAATGCCATTCTAGAGAAGATTTCTTCACTCTATCTTTATATTATGCTTATTTGATTCTTGTTCTTCATTTCTATGTCTTTTTCTCTTGTGTTCTTCATGTTCTTGTGAGTTGACTTTTTGTTGGATTTTAGATAATGTTTGATTTGGATGGTTGATTGTTGATTGTTGATGTTTAGGCTTAGATAATCATTTGTTCTCATATTAGGAGGGATCTTAATGCTAGAATCGAATTGACAACTCATTTCTAGAACTTAAGACATTTCTCGCCCGGAAGGTGTTCGATGAAATGTCTAGAAAACTTCTAAGCATGCAATTCAATTCTTAGCCAATGGAAATTGATGATTAAGGTGAATTGTTGACTTGTATGGACTAATGCTTAATGATTATGGATCATTTAGTTTTGAACGGAAGTTCTTGATAACTAGATGATTTGTAAATGGATTAGTATCATGTGAGTGAACTAATCTACTTGTGTGATCCATGTCATAAGAATGAATGTGCATTGAATGTTTAGGCATCATTAGTCAATTGTCTTGATGGTTAGATAATGGTTATTTAGGATGATCTTGGATGAGTCTTTCACTTAGGTTGGTTCGTAATGCTAGAGTTGTCATGATAAACCGAAACCTAGTGCTACACCTTAGATTAGTTAGATTTTTGGTCTCATCCCATGCATTAGGGATAGATTCGAGTAAGCGGTGTTAGTACTAGATTAGGATTGTTCATTCATTTCTAGATCTTAGGCATTTCACTCATGACCCGAGTTTAGTTGCTTGACCCGAACTTTTTGTGAGCTTTGCATATCCTAGCCAATGAAAGTTGATGTTTAGGGTGTTTAGTGAACAATTGGGATTGTTTCTTAATGTTGTTGATTATTTAATCACAAATGGAAATTTGTCAATGATTAGATAATTAACAAAGTGATTATTGCCATGGAAATGGATTAGTCATATTTGTGAATTCCATGTTCTAAGATAGTGATTAATGCTTCCAAATGATTCATTGTTTGATTGTTACCCATCTCATTGATAGCTTAGTTCTTGATCCAACACTTTGTCTTGTGTCTTTGTGTTTTGTTTTCCTTCTTGCATTTGTTTTCTTTTCCCATAAACATATAAAAACCAAAAACAAAGTTTGCTCTAGCTTAAGAAGTTTCTTGCATTCTTAGTGCCTCAATCTTAACCCCTTATGGATTGACATCTCAAGTACTACAATGACATGAGTACACTTGGGATAATTGACACGAAAATATCCTGTATCAGTCACTCTTCTCAGATGTCCATTTAGCTGACATTAATCTCATTCCAGAAGCGTCTAACATGTTTCCAAGATGCACTCATTATCTCTCTCTCTCTCTCTCTCTCTCTCTCTCTCTCTCTCTCTATCTCTCTCTTTCTCTCTCTCTCTCATGAACGCAACACACTGAACCACATACCACATTTTGACCCGATTAAAATATAACATTTACTTTCTTCCTCTCATTTCCCCTTTTCCTGGCCAGTTTTGGTCTCTTTTTGGTTTGAGCGTTGGAAAATTTTCCGGAGAACTTCATCTATTTTTCCTCTCAATAATTAGCTTCAATATGTTATTATTTTATGATACTACACATTGCCTCTCATAGCATGCATTCTTACATACTCTTCAAAAATTTGGAGTTGCCATTCGAGCTTCTAGAAATCAATGTCATTTATCTTTAGTATTTAATAAATTAGGATCTGGATCATGTTATCATATTCATGCTTATCTAATATCATATATACTTTTAATCATACATTACTTGTATCAATTAAATATTATATATCTATTATAATATAGACTCATAACTCTTGATATTTATATGGGTCAAAAACATTAACACTAATTTCAATAGTAATAAGAAGCTAAATTTAAATATTAGTGTAAATAACTAATATTTGATGTATTTAGTTAAAGGTGAATGTTTTCCTTTTATGTATTTATTTAAAGGTAAATGTTTTCATAAACTATATAGATAAAATTATAAAACTAAAATGATTAAATTATAGTTTATTTAGATCATTATTTTAGGATACCACACTTTGCCTCTCATAACATGCATTCTTACATACGCTTCAAAAGTTTGGAGTTGTCATTCGAGTTTCTAGAAACTCCTGCTATTTATTTTTAATATTTAATAAATCCGGATCTGGATCATGTTATCAAATTCATGCTTATCTAATATCATATATACTTTTAATCATATATTATTTGTATCAATTAAATAATTATATATCTATAATAGCATAGACTCATAACTCTTGATATTTATGTGGATCAAAAACATTAACACTAATTTTAATAGTAATAAGAAGCTAAATTTATATATTAGTGTAATTATATTAATATTTGATGTATTTAGTTAAAAGTGAATGTTTTCCTTTTATGTATTTATTTAAAAGCAAATATTTTCCTAAACTATATAAATAAAATCATAAAACTAAAATGATTAAATTATAATTTTTCTAGATCAATAATATATATGTTATCTTTTATAAATATTATTTTTTCAAATTTTAGGGAAAACTATTATATTAATGGATGCTAGTTATAATAAGAACTAAAGTTTAATAACGCATAACATAATATATCAAGTAAACAATTTAAAATTAAAAAATGAGTTGATAATTTCCCAAAATTTTAAGATATGAACTTATGATGTTCCATAATTTGGATCCGAAAGTTGTTTCTCGGATTATCCTAACATGTTATGGTTTATTATCCATATATGCCACTCATTTAGATTAAATACATTATTCTCAATAATAATGAAGAAATATATCAATGTATAAAATATCTTTAGAAAAAAAACTTTTCAAATTCTAGTTAAAACTACTATATTAATATATGTTGGTTATCACGAGACTTAAAGTATAATAACACCAAACATCTTATTATATAAAGCTGAATCTTTCAACGTGGTCGTGACACGTAGGCAAAATTATAACTCACGAGATCGTGACATTTGTCACGGTTGTTAATTTAGATCTTGACATTTGTCAATTTAATTAAAAAAGTAAAAATAAATTAAAATAAATATTATCTACAACCACGATCAAACTTAAAAAAAGAAAAATTATAAATATATTCTAAACTTAAAAAAAAAATTATTAATATAAGATTTAAAATTGATTCCTAATCCTAAAAAGTAAATGGAAAAAGTAGTTATGTTCAGATTAAAAAAAAATAAACAAAAAATATAAAGAAAAGTCAAAGTTAAAAAAAAACCCATATTTTAGTTTAAAATAAATAAATTAAACAATAGATTACAATCATAAAAAGAAAAGGAATAAAATCCAAATTTTATTAAAAAAACATATTTCAATTTAGAATTAGGAAATTAAACAATAGATTACAATCCTAAAAAGCTAAAGTTTTAAAAAATGAAAGAACAATTAGTAATTCTTAAAAAAATCACACACTTAAAAAGGAATACAATCCTAAAAAGAAAAACAATTCTCATTCCTCGACTCTAGATAACCAAATTGATACCTTATCAATTTCACATTCATAATTCTAAAGGGTAAATTTTATAATTTATAACCACGACCAAAATTAAAAAATAAAAATTATAAATATACTCTAAACTTAAAAGAAAAATTATTAATATACAACCAAACTTAAAAATTTATAATCATTTCCATTATGACAAAATGAAACTTAAAAAGAAAAATTATTAATATACAACAACGACCAAACTCTATATAATAATCTACACATTTCTAAAGTTTTTGAAAAGGAATAAAAGCCAAAAAAAAATTTAAAAACATATTTCAGTTAAGAATTAGTAAAACAAAAATTCATATAAAACTAAATGTTTCAAAAATGTTAATCCACCTTATCGCGACATGTGTCAAGTCAAAGTTGGAAATATTTAAAATCGATTAATAAAAAACTTAAAAATTCTTATTCATAATCTTAAAATAGAAAGTTACTAAAAATAAAATTAAAAAGTTAACGAATTAAATTTATCTTAAAAGGCAAAATTAATATAGAAAAAAAAACATTACTTGGTTTTTTTATTTAGATTAAAGAAATCTTTTTATATAAAGCTGAATCTCTCGAGGAAAATATGACACATATGATAATGATCAATCACGAGATCGTGACATGTATTGTTGTTACTTAAAATCACGACATGTGTCAAAGTAATAATATGAATAAAAAGAAAAAAGAAAAAAAATTAAGATTCTAACTAAGATTCTAACAATCATGAGATCGTGACAGATGTAAAAAATGAAAAATAACAATGCAATAATATAAACTTTCCTATAAGACAAAATAATAAAAAAACAAAAATAAATTATGTTTTATTTAAATATAAACTAATAAATAAATAAAAAATATATAAACTACAAAAAAACTATAAAATTTATATATGATTCATATATATATCTTATTATATAAAGCTGGATCCCTCGACGTGAGTATGACACGTAGGATAATTTTTAATCACGAGATTGTGACATTTGTCACGATTGTTAATTTAAATTTTGACATTTGTCAATTTAATTAAAAAATTAAAAATGAATTAAAATAAATATTAAAAAATGTTAAACTAAAAAAGACAATTTTAGTAAAAATGAATTAAAGTAAATATTAAAAAAGTTTAAACTAAAAAAGGTAATCTTACAAAAAAAATAAGTATAAGTAAAGGAAACTTATAATAAAGGAAAGTGACAAAAGAAAACTTAAAAGTTTATAATCTACAACCACGATCAAACTTAAAAAAAAATTATAAATATACTCTAAACTTAAAAAGAAAATTATTAATATACGATTTTAAATCGATTCCTATTCCTAAAAAGTAAATGAAAAAGTAGTTATGTTTAGATTAAGAAAAATTAAACATAAATTATAAATAAAAACCAAAGTTAAAAAACCATATTTTAAACTAGAATAAATAAATTCAACAATAGATAACAATCCTCAAAAGAAAAGGAATAAAAGCCAAAATTTATTTTTAAAAATATATTTCAATTTAGAATAAGGAAATTAAACAATAGATTGCAATCATAAAAAAAAAACTAAAGTTTTAAAAAAGGAAAGAACAATTAGTAATTCTTAAAAAAAAACAAAAACTTAAAATGGAATACAATCATAAATAGAAAAAGAATTATCGTTCCACATCTCTTTTTTTTTAATCGTCTGGATGTTTTATTGATGTGAACTTAAAGCACTTGGAGACTAACAGATAATTACATGGATAACTAGCATCAAAACCTAATAATAAGGTCTAAAGGATGCTAAAATTCTACCCAAATGAACTCAAATGAAACACCGATTGTAAGGACCAACTCGTCTATGTTCCAAACATGGAACTTATAGCCGCCTTCGTGCATCATGTTGTACTCTCTCAAGAAACCAGGCAGATGCCAAGTCTACGAACCTTGTCCGAAGCCACAAACCAGCAACGATTATAACACACAAGATTACAATAGCCGGCGGAAAAATAAACCCATGAAACATAGCCGGCGAGAAATGAAAACCCCGGAAACTGAGCCAAAAACTAAAAACACAAACCAATGACCTAACAACAAGAATCTGAAGCCCATCATAACCTCAATCCACGGTGAAGACGAAAACGAAATTTATTAAAAAAAAAAATTTCGGAGAGCCTTCGACGCTTGTCTCATACCACCTAAAATCGAGAACTATCCACCAAATCATCGTTGGATTATTTCAGAGGCAAAAGGCTTCGTTGCCGGCGACCTAACCGAGAGCCCCTCCATCGTGGAGAAACGCCGTAGACCACCACACCGAGGCACGATTAGATCTAAGACAAAAACAAAACCTCACGCCGGAAAACAAGTTAAGCCGGACGGTAAACCATAAACGAAGCAAGAAGAAAAAAAAACTATAAAACAGAAGTCGGACCGACGCCGTGGCAATAGAAGCCCACCGACACCGGCCGAAAAGCTGATCAGATCGGAGAAGGGGAAGAAGAAGAAGAGGGAGGGCGGCTAGGGTTTTTCTGTTGGTTTAGGTTCGTCATTCCACATCTCTAGATAACAAAATTGATAGCTTCTCAATTTCACATTCATAATTCGAAAAGGTAAAGTTACTAAAATATATATATATATATATATATATATATATCGTATTATATAAAGTTGGATCTCTCAATGTGAGTGTGACACGTGAGTGTGACACGTAGGATAAATCTCACTCACGAGATCATGATATTTGTTATTGTTAATTTAGATTTTGACATGTGTCAGTTTAATTTAAAAAAATAAATGAATTAAAGTAAATATTAATCAAATTAGTTTTAATTTATAATTTATCCTAAAATGCAAGATTAATATAGTAAGGAACAAATATTTCGTAGTTTTCCATTTAGATTAAGAAAATTAATCATAAAAGAAAAAGAATTTTAATTTCTCATCTCTATATAAACCACAATTTGGTGTATATCAATTACACCAAAAAGAAACAAAAGTCCAATAATCGTATCCACAACTATTTACTACATCTATTCACCAAAATTTTCTTTCAATGTATATATTTATTTTATCGTAAAATTTGTTTCTAAATTTATGTATAAGATATTTTCACAGGTGATCTAATTTTTTTTTCATTTTATCGTCTTTCATTTTTTCACGGGTTATAAAATATTAAATTACAAACACGCATATATGCGGGTACTTATCTATTAATAATATAATATATAAAAAGTTTTAAATTAACAAAAAGTTGATGATGTGTCACAAATTTAGACTATGAAAATATGATGTGGCAACCTAAGAAGAGAGTATATTCAACTTTATATATATAGATTACATATTTCATTTATTCACAAATATTTATTCTCAAAAAGAAGTTGTCCTTTCGGGATGTGTAAATTTCCTTTTCTGCATATGTAATATTTTTTTATTATAAAAAATCCCTTTTTGGTAATTAAACTTTTTTTTTATTTTTACTGAGGCAAAATCTTATTATATAAAGCTGGATCCCTCGACGTGAGTGTGACACGTAGAATAATTTTCAATCACGAGATTATGACATTTGTCACAGTTGTTAATTTAGATCTTGATATGTATCAATTTTTTTTTTTAAACTAAAAATGAATTAAAATAAATATTAAAAAAGTTTAACCTAAAAAAATGCAATCTTAGTAAAAATGAATTAAAGTAAATATTAAAAAAGTGTAAACTAAAAACGGCAATCTTACCAAAAAAAAAACAAGTATAAGTAAGGAAATCTTATAATAAAAGAAAATGACAAAAGAAAACTTAAAAGTTTATAATCTACAACCACGATCAACTTAAAAAAAGAAAATTATAAATATACTCTAAATTTAAAAAGAAAATTATTAATATACGATTTTAAATCGATTCCTATTCCTAAAAAGTAAATGAAAAAGTAGTTATGTTTAGATTAAGAAAAATTAAACAAAAATTATGAATAAAAGCCAAAGTTAAAAAAAACCATATTTTAGTTTAGAATACAGAAATTAAACAATAGATTACAATCATAAAAAGAAAAAGAATAAAAGCCAAATTTTATTTAAAAAAATATATTTCAGTTTAGAATAAGGAAATTAAACAATAGATTACAATCCTTAAATCTAAAGTTTTAAAAAAGGAAAGAACAATTAGTAATTCTTAAAAAAATCCATAAACTTAAAATGAAATACAATCTTAAAAAGAAAAAGAAGTCTCATTTTCCACCTCTATATAACCAAATTGATAATTTCTCAATTTCACATTCACAATTCTAAAATTATTAATATATATATATATATATATATATATATATTATATAAAGTTGGATCTCTTAAAGTAAATATTAAAAAAATTAAACTAAAAAATGCAGTCTTAAAAAAAAGAAAAAACAAGAATAAGTAAGAAAAACTTATACTAAAAGAAAGTGACAAAAGTAAACCTAAAAGTTTATAATATACAACCACAACCAAACTGTTAAAAAGAATAATTATTAGGATAATTCTCACTCACGAGATCGTGACATTTGTCACATTTAATTTAGATCTTGAATGTGTCAATTTAATTTAAAAAAAAAAGTAAAAATAAATTACAGTAAATATTAAAAAGGTTAAACTAAAACTTAAATGTATATATGCGAGTTTGTAATTTAATATTTTATTAGAATTTAATCCGCGCTAATTATAGCACGGGTAATTTTTTTTAAAAAAATTGTTTTGGAATTTAAGAAAATTATTTTTACTTAAAATTTACAATATGGCTAAGTAATGATCATAGATAGAGCTGTCAATTTGTAATAATTTATCTATTTAACCTGTTTTGCAGTACAAACAAATATTATTTAGGCTAACCCGCAAAAATTTATTATCTTGAGAACATAACTCTTATATGTATCGTTAAATGACTATGGTTTTTGTGGTTAGTTTACGAACTCTTACAAAAAATAGTTTTTTGTGTGTAACTTTTTATAAAATTAGTAAAATATTTATCAATTTTTGTTTTGGTATATATTCAAATAAAATATAATACATTATAGTGAAAAATATAGCAAGAATTTGAATAGATTTTTTCCCTTTAAATATATATAGATTGATTATTATTTTAAAATATATAGTATTAAAGATAATTAATAAATTAAATAATAAATAGCCTCTTTAATGCAAAATATATACTTTCTATTTTCTAATCAATAATTTTAAAATACTATTATATCATTTCCTATTTCAATTATTATTTTTTATTTATAATTGCATTTCATGTAATAACTTACAAAACAAAGTTCAATTTTAAAAATGTCTTTTTAAATAATATTATAGAGATAACCCATGAAAAAAACTAAAGACGATAAAATGGAAAATAAAATTAGATCACCCATGAAAATATCTTATACATATATTTGGAAACAAAGTTTACGATGAAATAAATATATACCATGAAAGTAAAATTTGGTGAATAGATGCAGTAAATAGCTTTAGATACGATTATTGAATTTTTTTTTTTGTAATTGATATATTATCAAATTGTGGTTTATATAGATGTGAAAAAACTGTTTTAGAGAACCAAATCCTTCGCTTGCCTCATACTTTCTCCAAGACTGGTTTATGGGATGGAGGAACGTTCACTAACCCTAGGCTACTGTTTCATCGCGTTTGTCTCTTCTCAGATTGATCAATAATTGACTATCGACTTCTTGGTAAAATTGCTTGGTTCGCTAATCCATTTTTTCCAATCAATTTCTTGGTTTGATTTCAACTTATCTGGTTCAATTATGGTTCGTTTAAAACAATATGAAATATCTGGTTTGTAATATTTTGGACTTTCAAATAACTAGCCTCGTTTGGACTTTGTAAAACATTTATTTCTTATGCTTTAAATAAAATAGCCAGTTACAAAAAAAAATTGGAAAATCCCTAATAATGTGATTAGAAAATATGTTATAAAGACTTTAATCATTTCCTCATTGAAAGTTTTTTTTATTAAACAACAGAGATCTCTTATTATATAAAGTTGAATCGTTCAACGTGAGTATGACACATAAATACTTAAAACTTATCAGATTTTAACATGTGTCATTGTTAATTTAGATCGTGATATGTGTCAGTGTAATAATATTAACTTTCATATTCGTAATTATTTATTTTAATAAAGGAAAAAATGAATTATGTTTTTTTAATAGAAATTGCTAAATAGAAAAACTTAAAGAAAGAGAAAAAACAGAAACTACAATATAATGAAAATTATATTTTGAAACCTTATCATTTATTTAGAAGAATTATTTATCAGATATATGGATAATATGGATCAATTTCTAATATGTTAATTATGAATCATAAAATGTAATTTGTGAATAACTTAATAGGATCTTAATTTAAAATCTAATTATATGGATTATAATTATGCGAATTATTAATTTTAAAATCTAAATATTAATTTATTATTTTCTAGCGTAATACACGATGACTAATATAGTTGCTAAAAAAGAGGAATAGCTCAATTTCAAAGGAAACGTCGTCAATGGAGAGTTTTTTTTTCACCAAAAAAATGGAGAGTTCTTTTGTTTAAAAATTAAAATAGATGATGTAATGTTGTCCATATACCCATAAACCAAATACTGGTCAATCCGGTCCAAACCGGTTACCATGACCTTTGGTAAACCGAATCACAAATCTAGAGAATTTACTCTCGTCTTGTGTTTGTGCCTTTCTCGCTCAAGGACGAACGATGACTACGCTACCATACGCCGAGGTCGATTGCAGCCTTAGGGCTTTAGCCGGCCGTGCCGAAGGTTTCGGTCGATTTGCCGTCGGTGGTCTCCACGGCGATCTCTATGTTGTCACTTCTCTTGCAGGTGATGTATTCATGAAATGTTTCTGCGAATCCATGTATAAAAATGGCTATGCCGATGCTTTACTGACGATCATACTGCGAATTTATAATTCATAGCTACACGAAATCTATGGATACTTCGAGCTTAATTTTTCTTTTGAATTGATTTCTCCGTGCTAATTTTCCGTCTTGTTGCCATGATTGTGAGACGCGTTTGTTTATTGATTTGAGACACCGAATCTTTTTGTGCTGTTGTCTTTGAAGATCATTAGATGGTTTTATTTATGTGTGATTTTAGATGATGGACCTGGATCTCTTCGCGAAGGAGGTAGGAGGAAAGAGCCATCATGGATAGTTTTTGCAGTTTCTGGAACCATTAATCTCAATTCATACTTGAGCGTATCGTCGTACAAGACGATCGATGGACGAGGGCAGCGAATCAAGATCACGGGGAAAGGAATTAGACTGAAGGAATGCGAACATATTATCATTTGCAACTTGGAGTTTGAAGGTGGTAGAGGCCATGATGTTGATGGCATTCAGATAAAACCAAAGTCTAGACACATATGGATTGATCGGTGTAGCCTGCGCGATTACGATGATGGACTTATCGATATTACCAGACAAAGCACGGATATCACTGTTTCTAGGTGAGGTAGATGTTTTTGGATGGTTCAAGCTAACATTGTGTTATGCTCTTGTGTGGTGCTTAATTTTGCTTCTTGCTGCCTCTGGTTTACAGATGTTATTTTGCACAACATGACAAGACGATGCTGATTGGAGCAGATCCTTCTCATGTTGATGATAGATGCATCCGAGTGACCATTCACCATTGTTTCTTTGATGGAACGAGGCAGAGGCAACCTCGTCTCAGGTTTGGAAAAGTTCATTTGTACAACAATTACACAAGAAACTGGGGACTATATGCTGTCTGTGCTAGCGTAGAAGCGCAGGTAAACTCTTTAATAGTTCCCTAGAAGAATTACAGGAGATGGGCTTTATCTAAAAAGCTAATTGCAGATCTTAGATCATTGCTTGAGCCAGCAAAATTTAGTCTTTCCTACTCATCTGAGGTTAATAGTTATGTTTCTGCAATCAGGTATTCTCTCAATGCAATATCTATGAAGCAGGAGTAAAGAAGAAAACTTTTGAATACTACCCAGAGAAGGTTGATTATCTCTTTCACATGCTTCTTCTTCTCGCATCATAGAACATCTTGTTTTTCTTGTGGATCCACCATTATCATCTTGTGTGAATTTATTTGTAGGCTTCTGACAAGGAAGAAGTGAGAGCTGGTTTAGTACGATCTGAAAATGACTTGTTCTTGAACGGAGCTCAAGCCTCCTTGTTGACAGGGGCCGGTGAAGAATGTGTGTTCCATCCAAGCGAACACTACCCGACATGGACTGTCGAACCACCATCAGAAACTCTCAAGCAAATCATCAAAATTTGTACCGGTTGGCAATCTTTATCCCATCCTTCAGATCATGGAGTTCCTAAGTAGTAGTTGCGATCCTATTGTTTTCTTGCATATCGTATTTCCTTCTTTTTTTCTAGTTATTCAAGTCACGGAGCGAACAATGCTTTTGTTCTTCAGCACATTATGTTTACAGCATGTCTGTGTGATTTTTAATGCATTTGTTCTTCAGCACATTATGCTTTTGTTCTTCTGCTCATTATTTATTTTTTCTTAGATTCAGAAGATGAGAAACTCAGTTTAATTGTTTAAATGCAAAGAAAATCTCAATGTTGTTTTTCGTTATCTGTTGTACACAATGCAATCACAAGTTTCCGTACATCTTTGATACTCCACATCACGTAGAACGGAATATTCAGCCAGAACTGTAACAGTGAAACGAGTCTCTTAGCCTGAAACACATCCAAGTGACATCCAGGATGAAGAAGATGAAGAAAAAGAAGATGAGCCAAGTATTGGTGTTCCGTGGAACAGATCAGAGATGTAATTCTCCAAATTATCTGGCTTAAACCTCACTAGGATCTCGATGTTTTTCTCCTGGCCGAGCATCGGTAAGTACTTCCTGTAAAACTCTCTGTATTCTGGTACAAGTTTCCTTGCTATCGAAACCTTCAATTCGTCCCTAAGTTTCGCATCTGGTACAACTCGTGATGATTGTTTCATATATGCTTCCTCAAAGGCCGTGTGAAACCTTCTGAAATATATTTTGGCCTCCTCTGGTGATAGGTCTGTGGGTTCCTCTGGTAAAGACATGAAAACATTGGACCATGCTGCTATCTCATAATTTGCAGCGTAAGCACTGAGTTTATCGTCATGCTTAGAGAGCCAATCATCTCCAAGGAGATCCCTGAGGTGAGTTGAACGAACCGTTTCAATAATGAAGTGAAGGTTGTTTGCAAGGAAGAGGTAAGACAGTGAAACATCCTTGTAATGCTCTGCTTTGGAGTCTAGTTTGCATAGCAAGACCAGGATGAGCCAAGCAAAATGGACCGAGAGTGCGTGACTGTGTTCTTCGTCTTCTAAGATTGGAGTTCTGACATAAGATTCTAACAAGCGGGTGTTTCTAGGGAGCGGATGGTCTGCAAGGATTTCAGACAAGACACAGCTGTATTTAGAAAGGGAAGAGATGAAATTCATTGTTGATCGGGTCTGCTTATGAATCCCTCCTCCAGGTGTAAGGGCTTTCGTCGAATCCTTCTGAATGGTTGATTCAAAATCCGTGAGAGCACTGTGGATTGAAACCTTGAGTTTTTGCAGCGATTTGAGCGCCTGAGATTTCACATCAGCTACTGAATCGAAGTGGAATATCATGTCTATGTCCTGCCAGAGATCAGAGATCGCAGCCTGGAGATCCATCAGTGAGAAGATCCTCTCGTGCGATTTCTTCTCCTTGGCAACAAATTCAGGGAACTTGAAAAGGTTAGTGGCTGCTTCGTTTGCTATCTCGTAAAAGCATGACTCTCTCGTTGAGTTGGAAGCAGAAAATACATGATCACAGAGAAGTTTCTCTCCACGGAAGAGTGTGGCAACGCCAATCTTGGCAGCTTTGATCCAGTTCTTGATCATATGTTCGAGCGTGACCCAGTCCATTCTGTGAAATCTGGAGCCTTTGTAGATTTCGATCCCGAGCAAGCTCATACCTTCATCTACTATCGATTTTCTGATCCGCTTATAAATCTTCACGCACTCTTTACCATATCCGCAACTGATCATACTCTCTGCTATCGCCTTTAGGTCAGACATCACCAGAGCTGAAGCTTTCTCAACCTGAGTGATCGATTTGCCAGCTTTCTTGATCTCATTGTCATCTTCATCGTCATCATCAGATTGCATAATATCTTCAAATTCGGAATTGCTGGAGATTGAGGATTGACCGGAAACTGATTCGGGATCAAGCTTGTCTCTATTTGAAGATAGTATCTGGAAGAACTCTTTTTCGAGCCTCGTCATCGCGATCTGCATCAGGGTCTGCGCAAGAGCAAGCTTGGGAGATTGAGAGTCTTGAGAGACAAGAAAGTGCATCGCTCTGCGCAAACCACGGACGCATCTGATGAACTCTTTGGCCTCTTTTCTGCTATGGTTGAAGAGAGAGACGATCTTGGTAAAGGAAGGCGTGTTCGGGTCCCATTTTCTGATGACGGCTTCCGCTGTCTCCACGGCTTCCTCCATCGTAGACTGAGTAAAGTTCTGGTTCAGAGGAGAAGCTGGGAAAGAAGTGAATGAAGAAGGAGAAGAAGGAGAAGAAGGAAGAAATTTAGGAGATGAGGAAGAGAAAAAAGCAAATTTCGCCTTTTTGGCCATTGAAGAAGCTTTGAGCTTTCTTTTCCCTTCTTCCGGAATTGATGAAAATAGGCGTTTAAATGGTGTTACTTGGCTTCTACTCTTTTTATTTTATGAGGAAGATGGTTTTTAACAATTATATAGAGAGTTTGGTCTTGAGTTTGAAATTGATGACGATGTGCTTACCTTGGAAATATAGACCCAGACCAAAAAAGAACCATTGACTTGGGATGTATAAGCTTTAATTTTATACTATTTGATAAAAAAATTATATCCGACCAAGCATATATATTAAGATATTACTTTATGTATATTGGTAATTATAATAATATATATACAAATTAGTACAGATTTAATCTCAGAAATTTTATATAGTTTGTGAGATTTTAACAGTTTTGTTTTAAATTTATATATGTCCCGTTTGAAACATGTATTATTCGGTAGAATATTTATAAGTTAGTATATCAAAGTCAACTACACGTGTAATAAAGTAATCAAATGTTATTTAGTAAACATAATATTGACACAAAAATAAAATATTATAGATCACTTCTTCAAATCAAGAAATTTTTTTTTCATCTTTCTAGTTTCATCTTAGTTATATACGTTTTCTATGTAAACAAAATTAAAAAAAAGGTTAAAAGTTAATCTCTTTCCTTAGCTAGTTGTTAAACCAATAAACACAACTCTTGCTTTTAGATTCATGACAACTTTAATTTTGAAACTAAGACAATAGATGAATATGAAATTAATTTAAAATAAAAAAATATTGACAAATTAAATATATATTTCGGTATGTTTTATCTTGAAAATATAAAGACTGAACTTTTGTCTGGTAACATATTGGTTGTGGTAACTTTTAAATAACTTTTTAATGATTATACCTCATTTTGTCCAATTAGAATAAAAAAGTTGTTTCATCCTATTCAGTTTCGGAGTTAACAACAATATTAGAATTTGGAAACTTTTTTAATTTTAGATGTTGATGTGGACCAAATCAAATTGATTGTATAAAATCTTATGTATATAATTTTAGATGTATATAGCATCAATTTTTATTAGTAGTAATAATAGATATTTTAATATAATTACAGTCAAGATTTTTTTATACGACGACAAAGTTTTGCTATACACGTCTAGCAGTTGTTGATTTTGACTACTTCATCCTGTCAACTTATAATTCACAAATTGTATTTTGTTTTTTTCAGTTGTTCAATTGTTGATTTTACTTTTTGTTGCATCATTCGCAGTATTACATTTTTGTGATGAAGTATAAAAGGAAATCATTCGCAGTATTGATAACTAATTATATTTTCTGTTCTAATTTTGTGTTATATACGAATCTTGTTTTTATCGGATGTCCCCGAAGGGACGGATATTTAGCTCTCTTTTTAAAACGCGTGTTTGCATTCTATATCCCCAAAAAACGCGTGTCTGCAATTCATTTTTGTTTCTGTCAACATCTGCATTTCAGTTAATACGATAAATTATTGGTATTATATGTACTAACAGTTATATACGTATATTACAATGTTATATAATCTTCTTTTTGATATAATAATAATAATAATAATGTTATAATCTTCAAGTGGCTTTTACATCAAATTATATTAAAGTTGTTAGAACATCACAGCCTCATTAGAAGTATCTAATCTTTAATATATAACAGTAATAATATTAGTCATCAAACGACCTTTGAATGTTGAAAACTGTAGTATTTTCGTACACATTGCCACTGAATTGAATTTGTACGTTACTTTCAAATATATGACAACATTTTGGAATTCGGACAAACTGTATGTTTACGAGTAGTTAAGTACGCTAATAAAACCGATTCCGACAAAACAATTCCAATCACGTAAGTCGTGACTTATGTGATACTCAACAGATCATCTCTCTATGACTTGCGGATCTGCGTTAGAGTATTCCCTTTCGAACGAAAAATATGTAAGTTATCGTCGTACGTATAAAACTATTAACCTTTCGTTTGACCAAAAGAAGATCAAAGATACGTACTAATTATGTATTCCAACTAGATCAAATCATGTATTTTACATATCTACTATATTATATGCAAAGACACAATTACACAAGACATTCGCATGTTATATATATTAATAAAGATTTTAAGAAAAAGTCAAATTTACAAAGCCACTGGCAATTTCCAGCCTTAGAGAACAAAATCGAGATTCGCTCACTAAAGTCAACTGTGTTTACATAATACATTCCAACCAATTTGGCTTCAACGATGTGTCGATGTTAGATGAGTTGGCGAAATCATTACAAGCTATTCTACGTTTTGTCACGACTTATAAAGTTATAATTATGACTATGAACCAAAATGGTTCCACTATGACTATGAACCAAAAAGAATTTGGTTATTCTCGTTGTCTTTTCTAAAGTGGAATCTTAAATAAACAAAACGATGACTATTGATCGATACTGTTAGTTGATTACAAATTCGTAATTTGAAAAAAATTAATAATAATCTTCATGAACAAAATTAACGATAATAGTGTTTTGTCTGGAACCTTATGGTCTAGTGGTAAGGAGACGGGTTTTGGACACAACCACGTTCCGAGTTCGATCCACCTGCTGCAAGAAACAAAAACACATTGCTCTTGGACACCCACATGGATATGGATCATTGCTTACGACCCATTTAAAAATTCGGGAAAGGCCTATCCATGGGTTGTCTTCCCTCATGAATTAGTTTGGACCTTTTCATGAATCTAGAATTTACCCTAAGTTACCAAAAAAAAAGCATATATATTGATTCGCACGCGTTTTAGTATTTTAAAGAGAGAAGAATTTTAGGCTTGGAGAGTTCTAACTTCTAACGAAGCATCGAGGTGTGAAAACAATTTGGAGAGGGCATTTGTCACACGGTCAACTCAAGCGTAGATCACAGTCAGACAAGGATAATACAAAAGTCAAAGTTAAAAAAAAAAAAAAAAATCCAAATGGCTGTGTTGACTTAATTATCTTTATATAAACACTAGATTCCTACGGTTTTCGATTTTTGTTTTTGTTTGCTGCTAAATATAGTTTCATGATGAAGAACATCTGAGTTTAAATGTTCATACATAAAGTGGACCCTATATTTGAAGCTTATATTTAGTGAGAATATGATATATCAAATTTTTAGAAATAGATAAGACATTTTATCAAAGTAGCAATTGTGAAAGTTTTATTTTTTGGGATTTAAAAAAAAATATTAGATGCCAAAGTAAATACTGAGATGGCAGAATTAGTGAGAAATATAATTTTATGTATATATATAGATAGTAGAGCTGGTCCATGGAGTTTTTCATGATATTAGGTTTTTAGGTTCTTTGTTTCCTACGATTTCATATCGTTTTATCCCTCGAGAAGTCAATGTTGAGGCTGACTCGATCGCTAAAAGAGTCCTTATAACTCTTGAAAACTCGGTTATTCCTTCGTAAGTTTAATGAAAATTTGCTTGACCAAAAAAAAAAAAAAAAGATAGTAGAGCTGGTAAATTTCAGTTTGGCTTTAATTTTTAAAAATATTAAATATATGATGAACATTAACACCAAATCTAGTTTGATAAGGTTTCAAATTCACTCCAAGATAAAAAATGACTTTTTTTTTGTTTTTCCAATTTCGGTTCGATTATGATATTTTCTTGGATTTATGGAAGATAAAACATTTTTCTGTCCAGACTTTCCGGTTTAGATAAAACCAACCAGGCTAATGTTTCAACAGTCAGAAGGCGTTATACAATATTAAAAAGAAAAAAAATATGAGAGATAATACAATGATACGTTTGTAGAATAAAAATCTTTAATTCAAAGATAGTTCACATATATCAGAGAAGATGAAGAAGATCTTTGACAGCAAAAAAAAAGAGCAAAAAAACAGAGGGAGACAACAAGAAATGATTTATTAAACTTTGATAGCATACTTTCTTATTGGAAAGTACATTTCTTTTTTCTTCTCTCGTTCTGTCTTCAGCGACGCCTATACGCAAAGAAGAATAAGTCATTAAGTAAGCATAATTCGATTGAATTGAGGAACTTAATAGAACAGAGAAACCCCGTAACATCAAATACCTGGTGCTTGGTTAGTCTTCTCCTGATGGCTCTAGTCTTCTTGGGACGGAGATCGAGCGGCAACAACTTCTTGTTTTTGTATGCCTCTCTCAGAGCAGATTTTTGTTTCTGTGAGCTCACAGTCAACACCTGCGCGATTGACTTCCTCACCACTTTGCTGCAACACACAACCCAAAAGACCACATTCAGATTCATAATAACTTTAGAACCGAGGCTCTGCAAGATGGATAAAAAGTCTAAGCCACGAACGTTCTTGCTTGTTTAGAGATTCAAATAGATCACTAGTAACTTTATTTTCCTTTTGAGGACACTTACGGGTATATAACAGACAAGTTAAACTAGAAAGCCCATATGAGTGTGTCATATGATGAAAGTGAATGTGTCATATGATGAAAGTGAATGTGTTAAATGCCTAATCTTGTAAAAAGAAGTATCCTGAACAATTCAACACGAGTTAGCAAACCATAAGCTAGGCTAAACCAAAAGATTAGTCTTTTCTCACTAGCTAGATCATACTAAGAAAAGGGGCTAGTGTGATTCCCAAACATCAAGCAGCTTGAAATATTGAAAACCCAGAATCCAAAATGAAAGCAAGAGAATACAAAAAAAAAAGGTTAATGTTTCCTTAAGAGAGAACATACATCTTAGAGAGCTTGTTAGGAGCACCACCAGTGACCTTTGCGACGCGGAGGAGAGCAAGCTCCGCTTTCAGATCTTTCAACTGAGCAGAAAGATCCGACTTCGATTTCTCCCTCAACTCATGAACCTTGATTCTCGCTGTTCATGATCCATTTCACAAAACCCGAGAGAGAGAGAGAGAGAGAGAGAGAGAGAGAGAGAGAGAGAGAGATAGAATCATAAGAGAATGTCACAGGAACGAAACGGAAGAAATGAAACGACGAAATATTCCGAATATATTGATTGATTCAGAAGTAAGGCTCTAAGGCTTACCCATGGCGTCTTCCCTTCGAGCTCTCTAGTCTCTTGTGTGCTGTTGTTAGATAGCAGAAAAAAACCCTAATTTTGTTGAAGAGGAAGATGACTATTTTGGTTGATGGGTTATTTATGAGTTTGACTTAATGGGCCTTACTTTTATAAACGGGCCCGTATGTTTTCAATATTTCGATTGAATGTATTTTTAAGGTCAAATCATTTCTTCTTTTTCTCTAAGAAAAGTTAATTCAAATGGGAAAACAAAAAACATTAGCTAGTTGGTCCCAAATAGGGGTGGGCATTTCGGTTCAACTTCGCGTTCGGTTTGGATTTGATTCGGTTCGGTTTGGTTGATTCGGGTTGAATAAAACTCTAGTCGAATTTAACCGAAATAAGTTGGGTTCGGTTTGTGTTCGGTTCGGTTTAGTTCGGTTCAGTTGTATTTTGGTTTGGTTTTAGTTTAGTTTAAAAAAAATCAACTTATAAAAATAAGAATCTTAATGAAACACTGTTTTTAAAAAATCAACTTATAAAAACAAGAATCTTAATGAAACACGAAGCCATAAAAAAACACATTACCTTAAAATTTAAAACCAAACTGAAATTATCCCACTTAATCAAAATATAAAAAAATGAATAATTTAAATATAAGTTAATTATACAAACCAATATTTATTTATTTCTTATATGAACCCACCATATGTGTTTATATTTTTAATATTAGTAATTAAACTAATTAACAAAAAAATATATTGGTTTATCGGTTCAGTTCAATTTTAAACCGAACCAAATCGAACCATTCAGGTTGAGTAAAATTTCAACCGATTGGGTTATATATATAATATGGTTTGGTTTGAATCGGTTTAAATTTGGTTGGTTCGATTTTTTTGCCCACCCTAGTCCCAAAATGCGTAGGAGCTGACGTCATCCATAACTAAATTACCCGTAGACTTTAAGTGGTCTTTTCCTTAATCTCAATCTAATCTTCCTCTCATCCGACTCTTCTCTCCTTTAATAATTAAAAAAAAAAAAAAAAATCCTCGTTCTCGTGATTCTCCTCTTCTATATATTGAACCAAAATCCAGTTTTATCTTCTTCTTTTTTTTAAACACATAACGAAACACAACATCATGGTTATGTACAAAGAGGTTTGTCTCAATCTCTCTCTCTTTTTCAATTATGAATTTCGCTCATATTTGATTATTTATCATGCAAGGTCTGGTCTGTATGTAAAACCAAGATTAATTATGCAAATTATTGCTTTTTTAACAGAGATATCAAAATTGGTTTCTGTTTTGTTAGGATTATGTGGTGAACTCACGGGGAATGGAGCTTTTCACGTGTTCATGGTTACCAGAGAAGCAGCAAGAACCAAAGGCTTTGATCTTTTTATGTCACGGCTACGCAATGGAATCAAGCATCACCATGAACAGTTCCGTCTCTTTAAATTATGATTTAATCATCAAATACGTATGTATATTCATAGGAAAACCATCAATACATTATCATAATTTACTCTTAATAAAAATTATGATTAGGCACTACAATGAGATTGGCGAATGCGGGTTTCGCGGTCTACGGAATGGACTATGAAGGTCACGGTAAATCCGGGGGATTAAATGGTTACATCGAAAACTTTGATGGTCTTGTTCATGACGTCTCTTCTCATTACTCTTCAATTTGTGGTGATGAATCATTTTCTTTCCTAATTAATGTCTCTGTTTTTATTTTGGGCCTCTAATTAAAAATGGTACTAATTTATATTTATGGAAATATGGTGAACGTAAAGAGAGGGAAGAGAATAAAGGAAAGATGAGGTTTCTAATGGGAGAATCCATGGGAGGAGCAGTCGTGTTACTATTAGCGAGAAATAAGCCCTATTTTTGGGACGGTGCCGTTTTAGTCGCTCCCATGTGTAAGGTATCGCGTGTTCTTCATTTTTTTAGTTGAGATTTACTTCGTTCTTACTACTATAAAATAACTTTTTTTTAGTTAAGATTGACTTTATATTCTTACTATAAAATCAAAAATTTAACCAGATGAATCTCTATATGATAAGAACAGAAAAAATATTAAGTGTTAAGAATAAGTTTAAGATTATCAGATAATATTTTTAGAAGAATGATATAGAAAATTAATTAATTAAAAAATAGAAAATTAATTAATTAATTTAAAATATCTAGCAAAATCGTAATTTTTTAACTAATCTATATTTAACAAAATATATATTTATAACAATCAACTTATTTCTTAAGAGTTTAGTTAACACAAAACCTTATAAACAGTTATATTATAAACACTTTTAAAGATGCAAACAACAATCAGGGTCGGCTCTAGGGGGCCGGAGGGGCCTAGGTCCTATACCCTTTTTCTTTTTTTTTTGTAAAGGAAAAAGATTTAAAATAATAAAAAAATACATATATCTTAGAAAAATGCCAAAAAAACTCAAAAATTAAGAAAAAATCTATATATATTTGGGAAAAATGCAAAAAAAAAAAAATATATATATATATATATATATTAGATATCATAAAAACCCCAATTTTTTTTTTTTGGCCTAAGGGTTAAAAAAAAGTTAGAGACGGGCCTCACAACAATGACTCTTTTTTTTCTTGCGTACAGCTAGCAGAAGAGATAAAGCCACATCCAATGGTGATCTCATTTCTCACAAAGCTAACTCGGTTTATCCCAACTTGGAAGATAGTTCCTAGCAACGATATTATTGACGTCGCATTCAAAGAATCCCACGTAAGAAAACAGGTAAAATATATATTGATTATCATCCTTTTTATTTTAATATAGTTTTAGACGTTTCTTTTTTTATTTTTAAAAGAAAAAAATAATTGATTTGTAAAGGTAAGGGAAAACGAGTATTGCTACAAGGGCCGGCCTCGCTTAAATACCGCTCATCAGCTCTTAATGGTTAGCTTGGATCTTGAGAAGAATCTTCATCAGGTTTTTTCTCATATTTTTCTTTTTATTTATAGGGCATAGCATATCTATCGCGTTGATATCTCCAAGATTTGATTTTATAATCCAACAAAATTTGTGGATAACCATGAAAGTTTGAATTTAAACAGGTATCGATGCCATTTATTGTCCTTCACGGGGAAGATGATAAAGTTACAGACAAAGACGTAAGCAAGCTACTATACGAGGTTTCTTCGAGTTCGGACAAGACTTTCAAGTTATACCCGAAGATGTGGCATGGGCTTTTATACGGAGAATCTCCTGCGAATTTGGAGATTGTGTTTGGTGATATTATTACATGGTTAAACGAAAGAGCTTCTGTTATAAACCAAAGGTTAGAGACTGAGTTAAAGCATACGAATGATGGCTTTTCTATGCATAAATAAGTGTTGTGACTGAAACGCTGAGTTTGATGTATTACTACATACTATAAAAATGTTGTAACTTGTGTACAACGGTACAATACAAGCCATGATGTTTGGCATATATATAGTTCTCAAATACAACAAAGTCTATTTAATTTGAAATCCATTTTTGGACTTGGAAAATCAAAGGTTTTATGGTTGCATCGGACTTGACGAACTTATATGTTGATCCCGGGGATCACTAAGTATGTTTAAAGAGTGATTAGGAAATGGGAGGTGAGATTTTCGTTAATTAGAGCAGTTTAACCACTATTAAAGCAGGCCGGGAGAAAGATGAGTAGGCCGGGGGCCGTGTTTCTTTTTATTGATGGTGAGAGAAATGAACAATTTAGAATTACGAACTGGTTCCGAAGGACGTCCAGTTCGGCGTTCTAAACTGTTGCCTTGTTACAAAGAGAGAGAGAGAGATCGGGTAACTTGTCGTAGGTCCCCAAATGGCCAAAATCAAAAGTCCCTCTCATTAATGACTTTGAGGGGTATATATAGCCGGGGTTGGCTTCCTGCTCCCCGGGATCTCGGGGCCACGTGGCGTCTTCGGCCTCTTTCGCGGGTAAGGTGGCCTAGGAGGCGTGTTCCGGCTTTCGGGGAGAGAGGTCATGATGAGCTCGGCGTGGCGTGTTGCAGAGCAGTGCACTGTTTAACCAACTCTCCTCCACGTGCCTTCCTCTCCTTCGTCAAGTCTGCGAGGTTGGTGAGATGTCGAGGTCAGCCCATACGCCTGCTCAGACAATACACTGTTCGACCAACTCCTACTTGCCTTCTGCTCTTCTGACATCCCTGCCTTGGTGAAGTGTCAGACCGGGGACCGAGCTGACGAGGGGCCTTTCAGGTCGGCGTCGCCTTTAGGTCGGCGGCCGAGCTGAAGAGGGGCCTTGCAGGTCGGCGCTTTCAGGCCGGCGACCGAGCTGAAGAGGGGCCTTTCCTAAGATGGGCCCAACTAATTGGGGGTGCTAGGCCCACCTCCAACAATAGGCCCTCCCCCAGTTCGGTATCGCGAGGTGAAGCGAGCATGCCGAAGTTGATCTGATGTTAGTTCGGCACATCTTAGGACGGTCTCTCCGTGCTCGTACGTGTCGTCCCTTCCGAAGATCCGCAGATGGTTGGCGCGTACTCACCACGCGGGAGGATAAAAAGGCGCTTCATTTTTCGCGTGAGCTGCCCACGCGCGGCGTGTGAAAGACGCTTCGCGTTTATCGAGACGTCCTTTGCTTTTTTGGCGTGGGGATAGCGAAGAGGCGTCATCATTAGGTTTCTGGGCGGCCGTGCTTCTTTTGACACGTGTCCAGGCGTCGCTTCACTGTCTCCCTTCTTCTATTTAACCCCCCTTTCTTCCTCCTGATAAAACCTTATGCGAATAACCCTAAGGTAAACTCTTCTCTCCGATTTCCTCCTTTCCCTTCTTGCTTTCTTTCTGTATTTTTCGATTTCCTCCTCTCCGTGCAATGGCGCCGATGTTAGACGGTATTAGGGCTGAGTCGAGCGAAGAATCGGCGTCCCGTGGTGGCGGTAGCGATTCTCCGAGTTCTTCCTCCGACGGTTCCGGACGTGCCTCCTCTCCGTGTCGAGGCGCAGACAGTGGGGAACAGTCTGCTCCTTCGACTTCGGGGGCCGCCCCGCTGCTCCCGGGGACCCATCTCCGGAAGAAGACGGTGGTTAGATCTTCCTCTGGCGGTCGCGGCGTTGGCCAAGCTAGGGGTAGGACCGGGCATCTGGGCGACCGCGGTGGTCGTCAGGGCGGCCGTGGAGGCGGAGTTCGAGTGGCCAGGGTGAGGTCTCCCCTGGTTCCTTACGAGCAGGGAGGGTCACCGACCTGGAGCACAGCGGAATCGGTGACTCTTCTGAGGGATTTGTGCGACTTTCCTGCTGGCGCCGAGCTCAGGCTACCCAGGGCGGAGGAACGCCCGTGGACTCCTCGGCCGGGCTTCGTCTACCTGTATGAGTCCAGAAGTTCGGCTTGCGCCTTCCTCTCCCCGAGTTGTTCTTCCAGTATTGCCGGGCGCGGGGCTTGGCCTTCTTGCAGGTCTGCCCGTCCACGGTCCAGGGGATGATCGTGCTGCTGACCTTGGGGCACGAATGCGACGTGGAGGTGACGGTGCCTATGTTCGAGGCGCTCACCCAGCATAAGGCAAACCCTGGGATTCCTGGGACCTTCTATGCCGCTTTCAAGCCCGCGGCGAACGTCCTGGAGGCACCCAGCTCGGGGTCTAAGGCGAGCAAGCTGTCGAAGGTCGAGGACTGGTCTCGCAGCTACTTCTACATCCGGGCTACTGACGTGGTTGGGCTCGACCCGTCGGCGAGATACACCCGGGATTGGAACTTTTCCCCGTGTAGGGATTTGCAGGTCGAGCTGACTTCTCTTCTTCGGTTTTGTCTGACTGATGCTGTTTGCTTTGCTTTCAGGTCCTCACTCTTCTAGGTTCAAGCTGCCGGACTACGCGGGTATCGTTGCCGTGCTCAGGTCAGTGCGTAGAAGAGAGTGGAGGTCATTCACTTCGGCGAGAATAGCAGCAGCAATGGCCGGAGGTCGCTTTCTTTTTTTTTTTTTTTTTTTTTTTTTTTTGCCGAACTGACGGTTCTTCCTTTTCAGGTAGAGCAAGGTTTGCCAGTCCGCTGTACGCAGACTCCTTTGTGGCGCCGCCGCCGCCGATTCCCGAGGCGCCGGTCCGGCGCAACCCGGCACCGCGGACTGGGGGGGAGTCCTCCGAGGCGGCTCTCTCGAAGAAGAGGGCGGCCGACGCTGCCGGTGCCAGGGCTGGCAAGAAGAAGAAGAAGAAGAAGACCGAAGTTGGAGGGTCTTCGACTTCAGGTCGGGAGTCTGGCCGGCCTGAAGAGGCTGGTTGCGAGCCCGAGGGCTCCCGAGGCGTTCTTGTCGGGGAGGCAGAGGCACCTGCGGCCGAGGTGCCTGCGGGGGAGGTCGAAGGGGCCCGGGCCCTGGCGATTGAAGAGGTCGCTGGTCGGGCGACGGAGGGCGGCGATGCAGCCGTCGTTGTGGAAGAAGGGCGGGAGGCCGCCAGTGACCGGAGTGGTGGGGCTTCGGAGGGTTCCGAGGACGGGCCTCGGGACTATAGCTTCTATTTCTGCCACGAAGATGGCAATACCCAGATCATCGTGGACCCGGACGAGTGCGCCGAGCTGGCGCAGGCCATGATGTTCGGGCAGAAGCACCCGCACTTCGTCCCACTGGAGATGGCGGAGTCGGATACCTTTCGTCAGGTGGCGCGATCTGCAGCGCGGGTAAGCCTTTGTTCTGATATAACTGTTTTTAGCTGGACTTGTTGCGCGCCCTTGCTAACCACTGGTTTGATGCAGACGATGGCCCTTTCTGCCTTTATGGCGGAGGCCTATGAGAAGCGACTCGCCGAAAAAGACGCGTCGCTCAGATTCCTGCAGGGGCGCCAGGAGGCCAGCGCGCAGATCCAGTCCGCTCTTACTCGCGGGTTGGAGAAGGACTTGAGGGAGGAGAAGGCCCGGTCTGCGGCGCTGGGAGAGGAGGCGGCACGGATGCGAGCCCGGGCTGTAGAGGTGGGCAGTCTTCAGTCCGAGCTGGAGGCTGAGAGAGCCCGGGCTGCCGCTGAGCGGGCTCGGGCGGCTGCCCTGGAGGAGGAGGTCGGGCTCCTTAAGGGGGAGCGGGAGACGCTCCGATCCAGGGTGAAGGGGCTGGAGGGCGCCATAGGCCGGGCGAAGGTGGCCGTGGCCGCGGAGAGCGACCGAGTGACAGCCCGGTGGGAAGCGCGAAACCGGAAGTGGTCCGCGAAGATGGAGAAGATCCGCGCCCATCTCGACGGGCACAGCCGGGCCTTAGAGCCTCACCTGCTGTACAACCAGGTGATCGGCGTCCGGGTGTGCCTCAAGAGGATGGAGGCCGAGGACGGGGTGTCGGTACCGTTCTACCGATATCAGAAGCTGGACGAGGATGAAGCGGCATTCGGTGCCGTGCTGGACGGAATGGACTTTCCGGACTTGACCCCGGAGGACCTGGACATTCCTCTGGATCGCGCTCATGGCGTCCAGCTCGAGCGGCTCATGCCCGTCGCTCCTTCGGAGGCGCCCTATGTGGATCTGACTGAGGACGCTCCCTTGGCTGCTGAGATCGTCCAAGCAGATCTGCTAGCACAGGACTCGGCCCCGTGTACTGATGAGGCCGGCACCGACGCGCCATCCGGTGAGACCGGCACCGACGCGCCATCCGGTGAGGCCATGGTTGAGGAAGAGAGGTCCGAGCAGCCCTTCCTTGGTGAGCACGGCACCAATGAGAGGATGGTGTGCCCGGGCGATTTAGCTGGTACCTGTGCTGACGGGGGTGATGACCGACCGGCCGATGCGGCCTTGTAAAAACTTCTTTTTTTTTTTTGTAGCTTTTTCCTTTTTGTTTTCTTCTCTCTTTCGTAAAGACCGGGCCGTATGCCGTTTATGTAAGGACCAGGCCGTTAGCCCTTTTTATGACAACAAGGCCGTTGGCCCTTTCTCTCTTTTTTTGCAAGTGCCGTTTCGAGGCTTTTGTAATGACTAGGCCGTGGGCCCTTTTTTATAATAACGAGGCCGTTGGCCCTTTTGTGATAATCGAGGCCGTTGGCCCTTTTTTTTTTGTAAGTGCCGTTTCGAGGCTTTTGTAATGACTAGGCCGTGGGCCCTTTTTATGATAACGAGGCCGTTGGCCCTTTTGTGATAATCGAGGCCGTTGGCCCTTGTTTTTTTTTTTTTTTTTTTTTTTTTTTGTAAGTGCCGTTTCGAGGCTTTTTTGATCGGTAGAGTAGGTCGTAGACCGTACCCTGTCATGTATGCAGGTCGTGGACCGTGCTCTTGTATTGGGTGCGAGGTACGACTCGGCTTGAGATACTTATTGCTTGTGTATCTTTAATATTTTTAGTGGGTGCGAGGTGATCTCGGCTTAAGGTACTTAATGCTTTATTGCTTGTGTACCTTGTTTTTTTGGTGCGGGTAGCGAGCCCGGCTTAGAGACACTTAATGCTTGTGTGTCTAGTAGAGGTGCGAGCCCTGGGGCCCGGCTTTAGTACTTATTGCTTGTGTACTATGGGAGTGCGAGCATTGGAGCTCGGCTTTGGCACTTATAACTTGTGTGCCGGGGAGAGCGAGCACCGGAGCTCGGTCCCCTTTTTTTTGTAGTGCGAGCGTTTGGAGCTCGGCTTTTTTTTTTTTTTTTTTTTTTTTTTTTTTTTTTTTGCAGTGCGAGCGTTTGGAGCTCGGCTTTTTTGTGTAGTGCGAGCGTTTGGAGCTCGGCTTTCTCCTTTTTTTTTTTTGCAGTGCGAGCGTTTGGAGCTCGACTTCTTTTTTTTTTTGTAGTGCGAGCGTTTGGAGCTCGGCTTTTTTTGTGTAGTGCGAGCGTTTGGAGCTCGGCTTTTTCCCTTTTTTTTTTTTTTTTTTTTTTTTTTTAGAGCGAGCGTTAGAGCTCGGCTTTTGTGCACAGGTCGGGGACCTTATTCCTTTGTCAAAAAGGTTTGATTAGATTAATAGCTGAGCCCTGGTTAGGGGTTGCCTACGTACCCTTTAGTAGAAGGGATCAAGCCAATCGTAGTTCGTTTGTTTACAAAGGCGGAGAGCGGAATGGAGCCCGGGGGCTTAGTAGTAGAAGCGTTTGAGGTTGATCGAATTCCATGAGCGCGGGATTGTGTCGCCGTTCATCGTGACTAGCTCGTAGACGCCGGGTTTCACGATCTTGGAGATAAGGTAAGGGCCTTCCCAATGTGCACCGAGCTTGCCTGCGTTTAGCTCGGCGGTGTTTTCGAAGACTTTGCGGAGGACAAGGTCGCCTTCGGTAAAGAACCTGCCTCGAACCCTCTTGTTGTAGTACTTGGAGGCGAGCTGCCGGTAGTTTTGGATTCGGAGGAGGGAATGGTCCCGTTGTTCCTCAAGGAAATCCAGCTCGCTGAGTAGGACGGTGTCGTTCAGGGCGGGCTGCTGGATGAGCATAACGCGGCGAGGAGTGGGGAGCCCGACCTCGGAGGGGTCCATTGCTTCCATTCCGTGAGAGAGGCTGAACGGTGTGCGTCCTGTCGACGTCTTCGGCGTCGTGCGATGGGACCAGAGGACTCCATCGAGCTCGTCGGCCCAGGACCCCTTCTTGTCGTCTAGTCTTTTTTTGAGGCCGTCGAGGATGGTTTTGTTGGTAGCTTCGGCTTGTCCGTTCCCTTGTGGATATCTCGGGGTGGACTTACTCAGCCTGATTTTCCACTTCGCGCAGAAGTCTTCGAAGAGGGCCGACGTGAACTGGGCACCGTTGTCGGTCACGATTTCGTAGGGCAGCCCGTGCCGGCAGATGATGAACTTCCAGACAAATTTTCGGACGTCCTCTGCCGTGATCTTGGCGTAAGCTTCGGCTTCGACCCATTTGGTGAAGTAGTCGGTCATGACCAAGAGGAAGCGCTTTTGGCGTGATCGGGTAAGGGGCCCGACTATGTCCATGGCCCATCGCATGAAGGGGTAGGGCGCGACCGCAGTTGTACGGAGCTCGGTAGGACAGTGAATGAGCGGGCCGTGACGCTGGCACTTCTCGCACCGGGCTGCGAATCTTTCGCAGTCCTGCAGCATCGTTGGCCAGCAGGGTTCCCGAGGCGCTCCACCGGAACAGATTGCCGTCCAGCATCGTGTATCGGGCACACTTCTTCCTTAGTCGTCGGGCGGCTCACCGGTCTGGGGGATGAATGCCGTCTGCGATGTACAGCATTAGGTCGACTCGCCAGTCCGGCAGTTCGGGCTCGGCCGGGGGTGGCGGCAGAACTTCGGGAGGTGGCGCGTCCACGTCAAGGTCCGCGGCCTGGGGGTTGATCAAGTAGGCCCCTTTTGGCAGCTCGATGCTAGGGAAGTCGATGCTCTCGACCGGGATCACCCGTCGTTGGGCTGGGGCCGAGGTGGAGGCTAGTGCGGCGAGGGCGTCTGCGGAAGTGTTATCGCCTCGGGGAATCTTCGTCAGGGTGAACTCGGAAAAGTCTGCGGCCAAGCCCTGGGTCACCTTGAGGTAAGCGTCCATGCGATCGTTCTTGGCCTCGTACTCCCCGCTAAATTGATTGGCGACGAGCTGGGAGTCGCAGTAAGCTCGGATTTTCTTCGCGCCGACCTCCTTTGCTAGGCGCAGGCCGGCAATCAGAGCTTCGTACTCTGCCTCGTTGTTTGACGCTGGGAAGGCCAGACGGAAAGACTGCTCAAGGATCTCCTTGGTCGGGGACTCGAGGCGTATGCCGACGCCGGACCCATGCTTGGAGGCCGACCCGTCGACATGCAGGCTCCACACCTCGGGGACTTCGCTGACTGCCAGCTCGGGCGCTAACTCAACTAGGAAATCAGCCAGGACCTGAGATTTGATCGCGGTCCGACCTCGGTACTCGATTTCATACTCGCTCAGCTCAACAACCCATTTCATTATCCGGCCCGATCGGCTCGGGCTGTGGAGGATGGTTCTGAGGGGGTAGGTGCTTGGGACGGCAATCGCATGGGATTGAAAGTAAGGCCGGAGCTTTCTAGCTGCGACGACCACCGCCAAGGCGAGCTTCTCCAGAGTCGGGTACCTGCTCTCCGCGTCGTCAAGGGATTTACTGACGTAAGAGATGGGCCTCTGGTCGCCCCGGTCTTCCCGCACTAATACCCCGCTCACAGCTGACTCCGAGATGGCGATATAGAGGTAGAGGATTTCGTCTTCCTCTGGCTTGGACAGGACGGGAGGAGTGGATATGTATTCCTTCAGCTGTCGGAGGGCATCTTCGCATTTGTCGTCCCATTCAAACCGCTTGTTAGCCCGGAGCAGCTGGTAGAACGGGAGGCACTTGTCGGTAGAGCGGGAGATGAATCGGTTCAGCGTGGCGATTCTCCCGGTGAGTCGTTGTACTTGACGCGTGCTCTCCGGGGATTTGAGCTCGATGATGGCTCGGATCTGCTTGGGGTCGGCCTCGATCCCGCGCTGGGTGATGATGTACCCGAGGAATTCGCCCGATGTGACGCCGAAGGAACACTTGGCCGGGTTCAGCTTCATGCTGTATTCGTTCAACGTCTGGAAGCAGGACCGGAGATGAGTGACGTGGTCGGCCGCCACCAGAGACTTCACCAGCATGTCATCTATGTATACTTCCATAGTGCGGCCTATTTGGTCGGCGAACATCCGGTTGACGAGCCGTTGGTAGGTGGCCCCGGCGTTCTTGAGTCCGAAGGGCATTACCTTGTAGCAGTAAACGCCTCGGTCCGTGATGAACGCGGTTTTCTCCTGATCATCGGGGTGCATGGGGATCTGGTTATACCCCGAGAAGGCATCCATGAAGGAGAGTAGCTCGTTCCCCGCGGTGGCTTCGACGACTTGGTCGATTCGAGGTAGGGGAAAGCTGTCCTTTGGGCATGCCTTATTGAGGTCGGTGAAATCCACGCAGACCCTCCATTTCCCGCTCTTCTTCTTGATCACCACCGGGTTGGCCAACCAGTCCGGGTATTTGACCTCGGTGATCGAACCAGGCGCGGTGAGCCTTTCGACCTCGTCATTGACTGCCTGGGCGCGCTCCGGACCCAGCTTTCGCCGTTTTTGCTTGACCGGTCTGCAGGTCGGATCCACGTTGAGCTCGTGGCTGCACGTGTTTGGGTCAATGTCGGGCATGTCGCCGGTTGACCAGGCGAAGGTGGAGACGTTATGCCCTAGGAACTCAACCAGCTCTCGCTTGATGCCCTCGTCGAGATCGGTACCGATGCCAACGCAGCGGGCGGGGTCGCGCGGATCGTTGTTGACCTGGGCGACAAGATCCCGCCCTGGGAGGTCCTGGGCGTCGGGCTCGCCGGGCTGAAGCGCGTTGATGGCCAAGCAGGCCGACGTGGCGCGGCGCAGCTTATGCTCGATGGCGAAGCAGGCGCGAGAGACCCTCTGGTTACTCCTAAGAGTATACGTACCGGCCTGGTTGGGGAACTTGAGGCACTGGTGGTACGTTGACGTGACTGCCTTCATCGAGTGCAGCCAAGGGGTTCCAAGGATGATATTGTAGATCGGGGTGGTATCGAAGACCACGAACTTGACGATTTTCGTCACCCGACCTACGTAGACCGGCAATTCGATGGTGCCGATTCCGTTGACGGTGTCCCCGGCGAAGCCGGTTAGTGGGATGGAGTGCGGCTTGATTTCGACCCCGTTTAGATTCATCCTGGCCAGGGTATCCTTGAAGATGAGATCGACCGAGCTGTCCGTATCGACGAGGACTCGGTTAAAGTCGCAGTCAGCTACGCGGACTTGTACGACGAGGGGGTCGTTGTGGGGCTGGTGGACCCCGGCCGCGTCGGGCTCGGTGAAACATATCCCGCTCTTGCTCGTGTCCCGAGCGTCGATCTCCGGCCCGGAGTGCCACTTCAGGGAGGCGTCGGTCTTCCTCTCATGACGCTTGATGGACCGCACTGAGTCATTGCACGAGAGGAGGCCTCCCATGATCATCCCTATCAGAGTCCGGGCAGGGGGAGGCGATCTGCCCGTTTCCCGGTCTCGCGAAGGAGATCGTCGCCGTCGGTCGTCGTTTTGGGCGCGGTTATAAGGCCTAGCCCGGTTATCCTCGCGACCTCGGTTGTCGCGGGGTTGCACTCGATCGCCGTCCCGGGCATGCGGACGCAGCCGCTCGGGTACGCTGATTTCTCCCCGTTGAAATTGGTTCAGCAGGACCTCTTGGAGGGCGCGGCAGTGAGAGGTCGGGTGCCCCTTTCGCCGGTGGAAGTCGCAGAAGGCCGTCCTGTCGTACGGCTCGTCTGGTCGGGACTCCCTATCGCTCGGCTCGTCGGGACGCCGATCCTGCTGGTGGGGATCCCGTACGTACTTGTTCCAAGGCAACCCTGGCGCGGGGCTGGGGGGAAGTACGGGATCGTGCAGACGGAGGCCGGAGGTCGGTCCGTTGACAAGGAATGCAGCGGCCTGCTTTCCCTTGCTGCGCTGGTACTCGTCATCGTAGTGTTGACGAGGCTCCTGATATCTTTCCTGAGGCCGCTCCTTCGCGACCGGGGCCTTGTAAGAGGCGCTGTTTCTCGACTCAGCCGCCTTCTCCTCCTCGAGCTCGACGAAGAGTCCAGCGCGGTGCAAGGCGTCTTCCAGCGAGTGCCGACTCGTCCGTCACGTTGAGCTTCATATAGTCCTTGAATGCCGAATCGGCCCGCAGTCCCTTTCTTAGGGCGGGGAGTGCCGACTCGTCCGTCACGTTGCTTTGGGAGGCCGTGGCCTTGAAGCGCTCTATGAAGGACCTGAGCGACTCCTTCGCTCCTTGGTTCATCGCCCAGAGGTCCGCGCTGGATGCGGACTGCCGGATGTAGATGGAGTAGTGCTCGAGGAAGGTGGTCGACAGGTCTCTGAAGCTGTCTATGGAGTGTGTCTTCAGCCGAGAGAACCACGTGAGGGCCGGGCCGATGAGGTTCTCTACGAAGAGTTGGCAGTGGGCGGCCTCGCGCTCATCCGGGGAGAACTAGGCGCGCCCCATGGCGATGGTGAACGCCGTAAAATACTTGGCCGGGTCGGTGGTGCCCGCGTAGGGCTGGAGTTTTAGCTTCCTGAGATGCTGGAGCGGCACGGAGGCGATCCGGCGGGTGAACGGCGTGTTTTGCGTCTCTCTGAGGACGCGATCGATTTCCGGGGCCGCGCTGGTGGCCTGATGGATTTTGGGGGACATCGCGCGGATAGTCTCCTTCATAGCTTCGAACTCGGCGTCCCTTGAGCGCTCCGCGCTGGATCGGAGATGGTGGGCTTCGTCGCCCGGGTGGCTTCCTACGGCCGGGGCGAAACGTCCGCCCGGGCCTTCGGATCCTGACGGTGAGTCGCCAGGTTGGCTTGTCCGGATGCGGGGGGTTTCTTACCGAGAGGCCGGCTCTCTGAGGTGGACGTCCGGGGAGCCGGTGTTGTCTGACCGGTCCCGGGAGGCTCCTAGCGTGGCGAACCGTTGGTCGGTGGCTCGCGTTAGTTCGTCTATTCTGGCGAGCAGGGTCTGCATCACGGCGGACAGCGTGGGCTGATCTTCCGACGCTCGGGGCGCGTCGTGGGCAGCGGAGCCGTCGGAATGAGCGGGTACCGAAGCCGGGGGCGGGGCCCTGAAGAACTGCTCTCGAGGAATCGGTTGGTTGGCAGCTGCTTGGACTGACGGCGGGGCGGCCGCTGCTGCTTGAGCCGTTGGCTGGGCCTGGGCCGTTGTTTGGGCCGGGGTCTCATGGCCTGACAACACTCTTGGGGGCGTAATTGCCATCGGTGCTGCGGTTGCGGTGGTGGTTGAACTGCTCCTTGCGTATAGAAGAACCTCGCCCCCTCCTTCTAGCGCCAATTGTTGATCCCGGGGATCACTAAGTACGTTTAAAGAGTGATTAGGAAATGGGAGGTGAGATTTTCGTTAATTAGAGCAGTTTAACCACTATTAAAGCAGGTCGGGAGAAAGATGAGTAGGCCGGGGGCCGTGTTTCTTTTTATTGATGGTGAGAGAAATGAACAATTTAGAATTACGAACTGGTTCCGAAGGACGTCCAGTTCGGCGTTCTAAACTGTTGCCTTGTTACAAAGAGAGAGAGAGAGAGATCGGGTAACTTGTCGTAGGTCCCCAAATGGCCAAAATCAAAAGTCCCTCTCATTAATGACTTTGAGGGGTATATATAGCCGGGGTTGGCTTCCTGCTCCCCGGAATCTCGGGGCCACGTGGCGTCTTCGGCCTCTTTCGCGGGTAAGGTGGCCTAGGAGGCGTGTTCCGGCTTTCGGGGAGAGAGGTCATGATGAGCTCGGCGTGGCGTGTTGCAGAGCAGTGCACTGTTTAACCAACTCTCCTCCACGTGCCTTCCTCTCCTTCGTCAAGTCTGCGAGGTTGGTGAGATGTCGAGGTCAGCCCATACGCCTGCTCAGACAATACACTGTTCGACCAACTCCTACTTGCCTTCTGATCTTCTGACATCCCTGCTTTGGTGAAGTGTCAGACCGGGGACCGAGCTGACGAGGGGCCTTTCAGGTCGGCGTCGCCTTTAGGTCGGCGGCCGAGCTGAAGAGGGGCCTTGCAGGTCGGCGCTTTCAGGCCGGCGACCGAGCTGAAGAGGGGCCTTTCCTAAGATGGGCCCAACTAATTGGGGGTGCTAGGCCCACCTCCAACATTATACGTTTGCGAATAGATCACTTTTTAGTTATCATTCACAAATGTTAGTATATAGACTATAGTGGTGAGGTTCGAGGAGCCGCCGTTGAAGTTTCCCTCCGCCTCCGGTCTGACATGTTCTCCGCCTAAGCAGTGTGACGCTACACCTTCTCGGGCTTCTCCGAAGAACCGTTCTCTCTCTCCGCCGGTGGAACTCTGCACCGACGAGATCTCTCCGACCTCCTTCATCCTCTCCGGATCTTTATGGAGCCTTAGGTCGAGTCTCTGTTCACGTTTTTGCCTTCATCTCCTGTTCTGTTGTGGTCAACAGATCTACTCTCTCACCTCTGCGTGGTGACTCTTCCACCGCAGACGAAACCTTCTCTTCCGCCGGAGCCACCAGACCCACCGGATCCGCCGGATTCACGCTCATTACGACGGACGCATCTGTCACCTCCGCTCGCGTTTTCACTGTCCGTCACGCCTTCGGGCGAGAAGCTCTCTCGTTCTGCTATCACCGTCAGCCGAAATCTAATCCGGCGAGTTTCTCCTTCGAATTCCGCTGCTCCTCCGCCCTTTCGGCAACCTCATCACGGCGCTTTGGTCACAGATCCGTCGCCTTTGGCCGCTTCAAACCCTCAGAGTTTTCTCTCCGGTGTTTTGTACGCCGGTCCAGCACAAACAGCCGCCGCCGACGACACATCTCCGGCTTTTTCCAAATATGGATTCTCTCCGGTCATTCCGCTCCCGCTTTCCGGTGAAACGTTGGATCGAGGGGATAGGATATTGGGCCTCGTTCCTTTGGCTAGCCCATCAAGACCCATTTTAGAGTATGCCATCAACCGTTCAATTTTGATTATTTTAGACCAAGAGGGTCCTCTCTTCCTAATTTTCTGCTCTATTTGGAGAAATATTGCAGCAACTTCCTCCTTTATGGAGAGATCACTACCACCTTCCTCCTCTTATGAGGAGAGATCATTTCCATCACTTTCCCTCTCTATGAGAGGTAGGTTTTCTTCGGTTTTAATGCCGAGAAAATATGAACGATTCTTAACCGTATTGTTATCTTGTGTAGCGGTGTCTAGAGGGCCAGAAGATGCAACGAATCTCGTATCGACGAGCTTTCGAGGTGTGGATTGTCATTCAAAGTCACAATCAAAAGTGACTATCTTTCAGCTTTTCGGCTTTGCCGTTAATGTTCTGTTGACGCATCCGATCGTGTTGGATTCGCAGTCGCTTCTATCGACGCATTCAAGTTTTTACTCAAATTCGCTGTCAATCTTCTATGAAAATCTATCTGTCTTAATTTCTTTGAGTTTTATGGTTTGTAATAGTTATAGAGGATGGGTAATTCCTTCTATTTGGTGTAATTTGGAAGCTTAAATTAATGAAATCAAGAGTTGAACAAAAAAAAAAAAAAGACTATAGTGGTGCGGATAGAAAAAAAATCTGCTGCGGATTAATTGGAGACTTGTTTTTGTGAAGAAAGAAACTTGGTTCGCATCGGATTGTTGTCCACCCAAAAAAAAGAGATCGGTCTAGTTAGCAAGCGGATTAATCCGTCCCCACCGGCTGCAACCATTCAAAATCAAACTGATACAATTTATTTATTTTGGCTGTTGCTAATCTATATTGATCCATTTATATATTCATTTTCACCAAAAATATATGCACTGAATGTTTTAACAAAAGAGTCGAATAATAATACGTGGCTTGAATAGTGAATAACCTATAAGATTCAGAAAAAAGTTTCCGAAATTTTCCAATCCTCGCTTGAATAGTGAATTTTGACTTCTAAAATTGTTACAACCCATGATACAAGTTAAAATGCTGAACCCAAAATCTTTTGTTGATTTGGCGTAATTTTGAGGCATTAAATTGAAAACTAACTATACAAGAATAGTCAGTAAAAAATTTGCTTCGCTAATACCCAAGATGATTCGAACAATCTGCGTGATCCAATACAAACTCGTATTTAAGAATATATCGTAAAAGAGATATTATTTTTTCAAAAACTTAAATGAAACTCATCAGATAGAAAATAAAAATTGAGATTGAAAATATCGCTTTAAATTTTCCTTGTAGATCCAAAACAAAAACTCACAAATCTATTTTATATTATGACATTTCATCAATGAAGTAATGAACCCACCTTCCAGGCTATACCACCCATGAAATGAACATAAAGCACCCACAATCGAAATTGTACATCGAAATTTCATTTACTCAATCAGTATTATCGTTTGAAATTGTACATCGAAATTTCATTTAGTACAAATTTAGATCACAAAATATCTTGCATAGTTTAGGATTTGATGGGTCACACAAAAAAAAAGTTTAGGATTTGATGTAAAAACGATTAGAATCATCTCTATAAAATGAACTTTATTTTGTAAGTTATTATATACTATGCCATTACAAATAAGAAAATATAATTAAAATAGAAAATGATACAATTATCTTTTAAAATTAATGAAGAGTATATAAAAATATTTATTTTCTATTAAATAGGATATTTACTAGTTATTTTCTTAATTATTACAATATTAAAAATATTATATAATTTTAAATAATAATTAATTCACACATATTTTTTTAAAAATATATATTCAAGATCTTGCAATATTTTCACTATAATTCACACATAGCGAAAATATATACTTTTATTTGAATATATATCAAAACAAAAGTTAAAAAAATATAAAGAGTTAGACACGAAAAATTTGATTTTTTAAAGAGTTTGTGGACTGATCACATACAAAATCTAGAGTCATTAAACGGTGCATATTAGAGTTAGTGTTTCAACATTGTAGTTCTTTGCGGGTTATCCCAAATAATATTTTAGTCCAACGTAAAATGGGTTAAATAAGAGGATTATCCTGCCATGGACGAGTTTGGATTATAATTTTCTAATGCACACAAAAATGGGTTTCGCAAGTCAAAATATTAAATTTTAGTTTTAAAGATAGATGGTATACTCAATTTACTAAAGAATATATTTTTTTTCTTAGAAAATTAACTATACTTTATTATATTTTTATTTGATTATGTGTAAATTTAAGTTTATATTTTAGTCTGCTACAAAAACGGGTTAAGAAAACATGTTAGTTCGATTTGACAGTTCTATCTATAATCATTTTTTAACGCTTATTTATTTGATAACCGAAATGATTAATACATAAACTGGCGGGATTTGATACCCCCGGAGCCAAGAACCCCAAACAAGGGAAAACATTCGAACATTCGAACCCAGATTAAACGAAACCCCAAATAAAACAACCATACGAGAATTGTAAAATTTTGTCAATAAACCATCATTCACAATAACCAGCACAACAAGAGATCGGAAGGAACGAAAGACAACATCGATAGACGCCATCGAATCGGATCTTCAAATCTGCTCGTCCTCACTTGAGAATAAAGTGTCTTCATAAATTTGGAGACTTGATTTACCTTAGGTTGGCAAGACGGAACCGCGCGAAGGTCTTGAAACCGCCATATATGCCAGAGCCGGTGAAAGCGGTAAACAAATTACCTAGAACCGGAGAGAAGGAACCAAGAACATAACAGATCAAGCCCTAATCTGTTTGTAATAGCGATTGGAGGAAGCTAAAAGAAGCCGCCTAAACCGGATCACCATCCACAAGAGACCGTAGATGACAATTTGGGCTAAAGGTTGATAGGCCGAAAAGAGTGCTAGCGAAGGTACAAGGAGAGCAAGTAACAGAACTACAATCCAAGGCAAAGAAAGACACCCCAAGACGCATCAACCGTAGATGTCAAGACCATAGATCCGAAAACCCATAGATCCCACATACCGAAAACGCCATGAAAAAGACCCACAAGGATATGAACATATAGACAAATTCCCGACCGGCGCCATGGCTATGGAAGCCCACCACCGCCGGCCGGAGACACAAGCTTCAGGCAAGAACGAGTCTCAGAGGGAGAAAAGAGAGAGGGGACAAAGACCAAAACCCTAGCCGCCTCTGATGATATATAATCATTAGTTAGACATATTATAAAATTCAGAAAATATCAAAACAAATTTTCTTAAATTTAAAAAAAAAAAAAATTACTCCACTCTATAGCGCGGATTAATTCTTAGTTTCACTCCAAAATTCATGTCATTGATTCGAAAACATGTCTTGAAAGAGTTACTAAATTATTTAGGACATCATGCTAAATTTTCAGATGCAAAATTCATGCCATTGATTCAAAAATCATGTTTAGAAAGAGTTACTAAATTATATAGGACCTCATCCTAAATATTCAGAGGCCTTCATAAACCTAATTAAAGTTTGTGCATTTCCGGAAATTTAAGATTTTTTGTGATATTTTTGGAAACAAAAATATTTATTTTTATACTTTTCTTTATTTATTTATTCAGAGGCCTTTTTATACTTTTCTTTATTTATTTTTGGAAAATTGTTCGTTAGCTACACGAAATATACGAGAATGCATGACTACACATCCGAACTAAAATAATGTGTTGATAACTACATCATCTATTGATATAGCATAGAAACACATCCGAACTAACATGAGTCATGTGCCCAACACCATGACCATCACTTTCTTTAATTTTCCGGTGTACTGGTCGACTGACTCTGGCGTTGACTCATTTTTTTTTTTTTCTTCAACGAAAATTCCTACTTCTCTTGTCAAATCTCAAATTCCTTCAAAACCATAGATTCTCTTCAAGAACTTGATCTTAGCAACAACAAATTCTCCGACTTTTTCTCTCTAGTCACAATCAACATCCTAAATCTCGTTCACCTCGTTCTTCGGTTCAACAATTTCACAAGCTCGATTCCAGAAATCTCGATTGAAATCAAAATATACTACTAGAGCTTGCCGTGGAGATCTAGATCCTTTAGATCTACATGGCCACGTTCTCTGCTTCATCTTCTTCGGCGAAGAAGACCACCATCGATTTCAAGAGGGGCAAGCGAAATGTTTCGCTTTCAATGAGGGTCCAAAGCGAAAGTTTTGAGAAATCTCCGATCAATTCTCACCGGAAACAGCTACCGCATCAGCAGCACCACCACCAGTTCCACAATACATCTCAAACGGTTTCCCAAAGATCAAATTATTACTTTTTGCTTCATATACGCAAACGAAAAAAAAAAAGTTCATTGGTTTGCTCTCTAGACCCAAGCTCCGAATCAGTCGTCTAAAACGAGCACGCTTCCTGTGAAACACACTGACGCTGTAGGAGCTACGGCAAATCATGAATGTAAATGTGGTGGGTATGGTGGTGGTTAAGAGATGTCTTGCCGATGGAAATCAAAGAAAATTGTAAGAAGATGAGGACGAGTACATCTTTAGTTAAGAGATTTCAGATCGATTCGTCCAAGAAGTTTGTGTAAATTTTAGGAAAATTTAAACCACAAAGCATATGGGACGGAGAGAAAGAGAAGAAAAGAGTTCGAGAGATGATTGTGAGTGACGGTAATGGCTCATGGCGGTTCACTTGGATTTAATTTTCTAAATTCGCCTATCACCCAAATTAGCAAACGATTTTGGGAATTTCGTAAACCCTAACCACCCACTATTTGATATTCATCAATACTCATAAATTAAATGAACCGAAGAATCAAATTTAATGAAATTGAGAGAACCTACCAAATCAAAATCATATATGTAAATTAGAACTGACGAGGAAAAATAAGCTCAGGAGATCATTTTTTATGATTTCATTTTTAAGTTTTTATTTAATTTGGGTCGGATTTAATGAGTTAATGCGGGTCAGCGCCGGAATCCGTCGACCAGTACACCAAAAAAGCAAAGAAAGTGATGGTCATGGTGTTGGGCACATGACTCATGTTAGTTCGGATGTGTGTGTAATGCTATATCAATACATGATGTAGTTATCAACACATTATTTTAGTTCGGATGTGTAGTCATGCATTCTCGTATAGTTCGTGTAGCTAACGAACAATTTTCTTTTCTTTTTTGCGTTTGGTGTTTTTAGCATTCACCAACTTCAAATTGCATTTTATTTTTAAAATTAAAACAATCGATAATATGCTTTTCATACTTGATCGCTCACCACCGGGCTCCCAACTTTTTTCGACTAGGGTGAAATGGAAATGTCTACAGATAATGATTTCACAGAACACGTAACAATGGTAAAGACTAAAAAGTCTAAGTAAGAAACAAGAATTTGGGAAGAAAAAAGTAACCAACCTTCTTTGTTAGTAGACATAATTGTTGTGCATCATTAATTATTGTGAAGTTACAACTTCACTAAAATGACGTTTAAGAAAAGAAAAAAAAAACATATCCCGTCATTAGTGCTTTACTTTTGGGTTATGAAATTGCTAAATTTAGGTCACACCTAGAAAATTAGTAAAAGTTCTTGCGAGCGAAGAAAAAGGACAATACACTACTGTCTGATTCAAGCCTTTTCATAAACTTTCTTCTTCCACAAGAAACAACAATCTAACCATATATCTGTTATGTTTTAATTTGCTACTCTCTCATTACATTTTTTGGGATCAATTATGGTTAGTTTTGTTCTTCTTCTCTGGCTTAGAAATATATTTATATGTGATTTGACTTTTGTCATTTACAGGCTCATATTGATGGGCAAGTCGGATATAGCGAGGTAGATTTCATTACTCGATTTCAAGATTCATATTGTTTTTATTATCCATATAATGAACTAGTCGATGATTATGATTTTAATTGGTTTAGGAATTCATCGAGAATTCACGGGGAATACAGCTCTTAACCTGCAAATGGTTTCCAGTAAATCAAGAACCAAGAGCTCTCATCTTCTTTTGCCATGGCTATGCAGTTGATTGCAGCACCACATTTAAAGGTATCTATATATATACATATATGCATCCATTGAATAATGACGAACAAAGAGGTGAATATTGTGAATTAAACTTACCTGCAGATGTTGCATCTAAGTTTGCAAAAGAAGGTTTTGGTGTGTATGGAATTGAGTATGAAGGGCATGGAAGATCAGGCGGCCTCTCTGTCTACATTGATAACTTCGATCTTCTCATCGATGATGTCTCTTCACATTTCTCCAAAATATCTGGTCCATCTCATCTTTCTTGATCTCATGATCAAACATTGACACTGTTGATGTCATAACATTAGATATAAGTTTCAATCCCAATTTCTGCCTTTACTTTGCATTTACATGAGAAAATATATCGTATTTAAAATATAACATATCTTCTCTTTTATTTGACGTTTGCATTTATAATATATGTTTGGAAAGTGCAAATAAACGAAATATCTTCTATTTTATTTGACGTTTGCATTTGCAATTAACAAGGAACTTACATAAAATGCTTAAGGTTGTGAATTCATTTGAAGGAATATATATATGCGACGAATACACTTTCAATGGCTTGAATGTATAATGAGTATGATTTGCAGAATCGTCTCAAATTATTTGAAGTTTCATTGCAAATATCTATAGTCTATATATATATTTACATATCCAATTTTTCTTTAGAACAGATTATTTGAAATGAGAAGTCTCGGGCGAATGCACCAATTGTCCGTTCTACTAAATCGCCTGACCTGGATTTTGTTTGTTGTGCACGGCAGAGATGGGAGAGAACACAAAGAAGAAGAAGTTTTTGATGGGAGAGTCGATGGGAGGAGCCATAGTTCTTCTCTTGCACCGCAAGAAACCTGAGCTTTGGGATGGAGGAATCCTTATAGCTCCAATGTGTAAGGTGAAGAGATTCACATATATCATTACCAATTAATTTCATTTCTTATAAGAATCATAATCATGTATAATTACAAATGTGATGAGAGACAGATTGCTGAAGAGATGAAACCACCAAAAATGGTTATGTCTCTGATGAATTTGGTCACACACCTGATCCCATCATGGAAGTCGTTACTTTCGGGACCTGATATCATCAATCTCGCGTTTAAACTGCCTCAAAAGAGACAAGAGGTACTCTACTTTCCTTTTCTCTATACAATCCATTGTTACTCCGGACCAGATACGCTCTTCACTGACCTTAATAAAAGAAAAAAAACAGATAAGAGAGAATCCAAATTGCTACAATGGGAGGCCTCGTATGAAGACGATGAGCGAGCTTTACAGAATCAGCCTCGATTTAGAGAATCGGTTGAACGAGGTAATGTATATAGAATCAAAGTTATGTTGCAATTGTTCCAAATGCTAATTTATACTTTTTGTGTTTATAATATTGAGATCTTAATGTAAAGCGGTTGATTTGGGGATATATGCATGCATGTGAGTAGGTGACAATGCCGTTCATTGTATTGCACGGAGAAGATGATAAAGTGACGGATAAAGGAGCTAGCAAACTGCTTTATGAGGTAGCTTCTTCTATTGACAAGACTTTGAAGTTGTATCCAGAAATGTGGCATAGCCTTCTTCTCGGGGAGCCTTTGGAGAAAACAGAAATCGTTTTCAATGACATTGTCCAATGGATGGAGACAAGAATCACTACTCTTCGTGTGAAAGCTAATAACAACAATGAAGCAACATCTCAAATCTGATTTACTCATATTTAATTCGGTTTAGACTATATATAACTAAGTCTTCTTGTTTTGCTTTAAGTGCAACTATTTTTTGTTCCCCCAATATTTAAGTAAAGAACGAAAAACAAATGGATGATATGAGACATTGTATGGTTGTAATTGTATATAGGGATGTCAATCAAGCTAGTCCAGCTCGGTCCGGCCCAAAATTCGTAAAGCCCGTATATATTTGAGTCAGGTCCGGCCTAGTCTAAAAAAAAATCGGACCTATATTCCAAAGTCCGGCCCGGCCCGGCCAAGGCTCTAGGGCTTTTCGGACTTTTTTTCACAAACACAAAAAATTCACAATTCTCAAATAAAAAATAATTAAAACAAAATATTTATCAAAATAAATCAAAATTGAAATGTATTATATCAAATCTAATTAAATTTAAAAGCAAAACTTTGACAAAAAAACAAATAAAATTCAAATAAATTGTATTGCCAAATAAAACATATAATCAAAACACTTCAAATCTAGTTAAGTAGAGTTTAGATTACAATCTCCTTTATCGTCTTCTAAATCCTCATCACCATCAAGAGGTATATATAAAAAAACGTAAAATAATATTAAGTTTTGACATGTATAAATCATATAGAAATGTATTTGAAAGTCTATAGATAATGAATTTAAAAATATGAAGTAAATATGGATGAATGATAATGGTACATGGCTCACGAAATGTATAGAAAATATGTCAAATTATTGTTTTTAGAAAGATAAATGTTTAAATAAAATCTCTAACTAATTAAAATATAAAGTTTCGGGCTTTTCGGACTATCCCGAGCCCGATCGGACTAAGCCCGAAAACACACTAGCCCAAATGATTTTGGCCCGAAAAACCCGATTTTTTTTGGACTTATATTTCTAGGCCCGAGCCCGCTCTTTTTCAGAGTCGGGCCGGCTCAGCCCTCGGGCTTTGGCCCTAGTTGACACCCCTAATAATATAACTAACTGAGAGAGTCCCACACTGGAATGGACATACATCTATATTTAAGATTAAAATACACTAAAACCTCTATAAATTAATAATCGATAAATCAATAGATTTTCTTGATTCCAAAATTAGTTTATCAACCAAATAATATCTCAATATATTACTCTGCACACTGTTTCGTGTGTGTACTTATTCAGCAATAAAAGACATGGAACTGCACTAATCTCGTCCACTTTGTTTATTCAGCTTTCCTTGCTCCCACTTGATCTTCCCGCCTGTTGCAGAGTAAGACTGAGACAACCCGCTCTTACTTAATTGAGATGGCATTGTCATTACATTGACTTATCGCATTGCATTGACTTATCGCACAAGGAACACTTTAAAGTCTAATGCAATTTTATTCCCAAGGATCGAATCCAAACGTGTTACAACATAAAACCGAACTGAAACAACGACTTAAACCAAAACGTTTAAACTCAAAGTAAACGTTTTAACTTAAAAGAATAAAACAATTAAGAAACGAAAATCATAAATAACCTTTCAAAGCCCATGCACCACACCGGAACGTCTACTCCCACACTTCCTTGAACTCACCTGAAAAGAAAAGAGGGGTGAATAATTGGGATTACTCAGTGAGTGTAGGTCCTGTAGACCCACGAACTCTTCCACAATTCAAACACATCACGACAAACGCAAGTCACAAGCTAAACCATCCAACACAACATGTCCGAAGACAACTCAAAGACATATAATGACCCCTAGACGTATGTGCCAACACTCGCCACCAACCGCACTGGAAACCACGATGTGTTCGACACCCCTAGGACATAAGCATCTCCGCCCTGGCATCAATATACCAATCTATGTATCATCCGCCACCAGCCGCACTGGGAACCACGGTATGACACCTTTAGCAACACCTGCCACCAGCCGCACTGGGAACCACGGTATGTCACTCATCCTGGATCTATGGTCAGCCATACGCCTCTCAGGTCCATCAAACATCACTGGGTCATCCGAGAAGGTACCCGCATTTTCCCTAGACCCCTTATCGCGGCTTAACCGCCTAACAAACCATTTTACCCTTGGCCTATATGCCCACACATATAATATCCCCATACAATATCTTTCACACACGCATTATTCATATCATCATTCAACCGTATTCTGTTTAACCACCTACACGTCTAAGTGTTTACGAACATAACCACAAATCATATCTACTGATATATATATATATATATAATATTATCAAACGTCAAACAACTACGCATAGACTTATAGCCACCCGTAGGATGCACAGTTTAATAAGTGACTACTCGTCACGACACGACACGAATGAAGAATAGAGAGAGTTCACGACCGGTCCTCACCTTTGCCACTACAACATATTTTCTTTTTGGACAGATTCACTGTCTAGAGTTAACAACACGTTTTCCAATGCAAGTGACGCTCAAAACGGTTCTCCTTCAACCGAGAGCCAGATATATGAGTCATGGACATCCCTGTAAAGTTTTGGGTCAAACGGACCTCGTTTGCCCAACCAAAACACACAACTTGTCAGACTGGTTTCAGGTACGAGCTGTGAAGCACAGTCCCGGTAAAACAGTCATATCTCCCAAACCACAATATTAATCGGCAAGATATTTCACAGAGACTTATATATAAGGGTTGTAAATCTCCTTACCAAAATTGAACTCGATCGGTTCACTGTAGAACCCGAAACGCGATTTCTCTCTTCCCTAGTCGCATATTCGCACTGCACATATCAGACCTGAGAAAACAACCATAGTTTTCATATCAAAATTCAAAATGATGAACCGCTTTCTTTTATAGCTAGATACGAGAGTTAGGAAAGTCCTTACTGATTTTCAGATCTACAAAAGTAGTTTTGCCCATCCGTTTCTATTCTTTACTAAAACTATTCATATTAGATACTCGGACAGATTGCAGCGAACACGAAAAAACGTCGATAACTTTTTACACTTACCTTCGAACACAACGAACTTGGTCTTCCTGCAAAGCTGAGACTTGAGGCTTTCCACGGATAGGTAGATCGTCTCCTAAGTCCACACAGATCGCCGGTAATCTATCTCTCAAGGTGGCGGCAGCAGCAACTCAGTTTCATGGTGGCGACTAAGGTTCACGGATAAGGAATAAAACGACTATGACTTTGCCCCCGCTTCTAAACCTTCTCTTTTCTCAACTTTCTCTCCCTTTTATAGAGAAAAGAGGTGGGGATCCCTAGATTTTAAAATGGCATCAAACTCACAGGCTTACGGGCTTATGAGGTTTTGGGCTTTGTGAAAGCAAAATTTAAAACAGGCCCGTCCCATCGAAACTAGGAGACGGGCTAGGGTTTATGAGAAGCATGGAAACTGTAACAAGGAAACAGTAAGAAGGAAACAAATAAACCCTAGAGCTCAGCTAACCATTACCGCCATAGCTGATAGCTTAACCAAGGGAGAGATGTTCCACAGCTCAACATAAGAGTATTTGCAGCGGAGACACGGGTGATGGGTGTCTTCCGCTTTAATTATTATTATTATTATTTTTTTTTTTTTTAAATAATTTTTTATTGTCGCGACGAATCACGTCGCGACACGTCATCATTTTTGGAAAGACACAATGTCTTGCGGAAGACACAGGGTCTTGCGATGCGGATGGTTTAAACGGCGAAGATTTAATCATGGGCCCATTTTCCGGAAGAAACAGGCCCAAATATTTTCGTGTAAGCCCATATAGCAATAGGTCAAGGAATACAAAAAGGCCAGAAATAGAGGAGTGAGTAGCTAATTATTATTTGATTAATAACTTAATGAAACAAGAGGTTTAGTTAAAATCAATTCCTCAACTAAAGCAATGATAAGAAAGCAACGACAACAACAACTCCATTCCATCATCGATCACATGATCTTCCAAGGTTCCTATATAAACAAACCCATGATGCCATAGAAAATAAAAACAAACACACAACAAAAAATACCCAAAACCTAAATAAAGAAGAACAATGGCCAAAGCTCCTGGCCTAACGATCTTGCTCTTCCTCTTGATAGTCTCAAATGTACAATCCGCTAGACTTCTCGATGAGGTCGAAACTCAGCCACAATTAGTCCCTGCCATACCGGAAGAGGAGGGTGATAATCCACCAGCAGCAGCAACAACACAACCTCCATTACCGATTCCCCTCCCAGGACCAGCCACAGGTGGACACGAGCCAATCTTGGAGTTTTTTATGCATGACGTGCTAGGCGGGTCACACCCGTCAGCACGTGTGGTCACTGGGATAGTAGCACAAACGGAAGTGAACGGAATACCATTCTCCAAATCCAGCAACAACATTTTCCCAGTAGATAACGCTGTACCGCTTGTGAACGCAAACAACATCAACAATTTAATCAACCCAAACACTGCTCCACTCCTCACAGGACTCAGTGGCTCTCAAGCCAACATTGTCATCCAAAACACTAATGGTAACTCCCAAGGATCCCTCAGCTCCAACAACCTCCCTTTCGTAACCGCAGGTCAACTCCCTCCCGCAGCTGCCCTCCAGCAGCTCATGTTTGGCACCATCACTGTGGTCGATGATGAGCTCACTGAGGGTCATGAGCTGGGGTCTGCAGTTATTGGCAGAGCACAGGGGTTCTATCTGGCTAGTTCTTTGGACGGAACTAGCCAGACCCTTTCCTTGACCGTGTTGTTCCACGGAGAGCATGATCATCATGACACACTCGATGATGCCATCAGCTTCTTTGGGGTCCATCGAACCGCTTCTCACGCCTCGCATATTGCTGTTGTGGGTGGGACCGGGAAGTTCGAGCATGCTAAAGGGTACGCTGTCGTCGAGACTCTGCACAACCAGGAAAACCAACATGTCACCGATGGTCATGATACCATTCTCCATTTCAGCATTTATCTTACATACTACAAAGCTTGAAGAGTAATCAATGCCTCTTATCGAAAACGTTTGCTTATTTTATCTGTATGTTTGTTGTTTACTAGTTTCATGTGTGGTCTTTGTTGTGTTGTGCACGTTTAATGTATAAAAAAGGGTTAAATGAGAATCTTTGTTTTTATAATAAAAATTTGGCTTGTTTTGTGCATTTCGTAGGACGGTACTTTTATGTCTAAATACACAAAAGGCTTAGCTAGTGGAAACACTATGAGATTATCGTCCGACTCAAATCTCACAAGTTTAGAGCTCAAGATAAGGGAACTATAGTCCTGAGAACTCTATGAGCTTACCTTGTTAATGAAACTGGGGGAATGAAAATTAATACTCATTCTGTTTCACAAAAAGTGTCATTTAATTTTAAGATTTTGTTTTTGTTTCACAAAAAGTGTCACTTTATATTTTTAATGCAAATTTTTTATTAAAAATTCAGTTTTAATCATATTGTATAATGTATTAATTAGAAAGAGAAATTTTATTTTATGCATTAATAAAGGGCAAAATAGAATTTTTTATTGGTTTTCTTAATTAATATGTATGAAATGTGTCAAAATGACATTTTTTGTGAAACAGAGCGAGTTGGATATTTGTTTTCCATATTATTATTTGTATCCCTTGTTTTATATAGTTAATTGATGTTAAATATATTATTTAGTATAATTTCGACTTTTTAGAATTTTTCTGTAAAAGATATACATATATTTTTTTTTTGAAAATAATAAAATTAACCGCTGTCTAGAACAAAAATCATTGATATTCTGTTGGCCGTTTTTTTTTAAATCGCTTCGGCTAAAAAATGAAACGTCCATATGGTTTTGGCTACCTAGGCGACTTGACTCAGAACAGAGCATGGTAAACTTGTAAGCATATGGAAACCATGATGATAGTTAGTTTTCAAGAATGCCAATGATTTTGAAGGTTGCCAAGACCATAAATAAACAATTTATTTGAATATATACTTACACAATATATACATTCATATAACTAAAACGCCATACGATCGATCAATGTATGAGCGTCCGTTTCCTATCATCATTAATTATACAAAAACTGTTAGAACAAAATTTATAAGAGCTTGAGGGCTTTATAAATATGTGTATGTGTGAATTGAAATGAGACATTTGGGCTATGTAAAAAAGCCTTGTGAATGTAAAATGGAAAAACCTTAAAAAAAAGAAAAAGCCTTAAATAAAGGAAAAGCCTACAAAAAAAGGAAAAGTCTTAAGAAAAGGAAAAACTTTTAAAAAAAAGAAAAGCCTTAAAAAAGGAAAAGCCTACAAAAAAAGAAAAGCCTTAAAAAAAAGGAAAAACCTAAAAAAAAGGAAAAACCTAAAAAAGAAAAGAAAAGTGAGGGACATGTAAAAAGTCTCACATCGCTAGTTGGAAATAATTTCCTCTATGATATTCTCCTATATATAGGATCGCATCTCTTGAGAGAAAGGTATCCAATCACACACAGAAAACACACTTACAAAAGAAAAAGTTCCTTCAATTCTCCACAGCTTAGAGTAAGTCTTTATTCGAGAGTATCGTAGTATAATGTTCGATAGATCTGATATCAAATGTAGATGATACATATTACTTTGGTTGTATCCTGGGACTCATGGATCTATTAAAACCCGTCGCACTACGGGAGATTCTTAGAGTTAAGGAAAGAGATTCATCTCGCCTCCTTAGATTTATTTTATTGCTTTATCGTTTTATGAATCGTATGTTCCTTATTGTTTATTTATATAAATCGTGATTAAATCTCTCCAGTCTATTGTGCGATAATTTTGGTCTTACAAAGACAATGTGGTAGTGGACCACGTACGTATAACGTACCAAAAGAAGCGTCATCACTCATCACTCCTTTTTTTGCTATCTTTCTTGTTGGACCGATGCGAATATAAAAGAAAAATGATATATAGATATATAAATATGCATGCATCAGGGAGAAATCGTTTTCATGAGATTCATATACATAAGCTATATAAGGTTCTTAAGATCTAACGAACATCGCGATCAGTCGTCGGATTCTTTAGATGAATCCGATATTATCTTCTGGATCATCTGGTTTGTCTCTTCCTCCGACATTTGCTCTTGTTTGCTTTGCCTCTCCTCATACGCCTTGAAGAATTCCTTGTTCTCTTTCTCCAGCTCCTTCCAAACTGTAATTTTCTATTTCAATTAATTATATATGATAACAAAAACGAAAACAGATTTCAAATTAAATTGTTACACGGAGTCTATCTGAATATAGGTAGGAAAATCAAGTTTTTTTGGGGTATATATATAAATTGCTGCTCTCATGTTAAAGGTAGTCTATTCCTAATCGTTAATTAGATTATGCATGAGCACTTATATGAATATATAAAAACATCCAAGATCGACGATTACGGAAGATCACATATGTAGGTACGTATAGATGATATATCGCATGATCAAATCTACATGATGATGGTGTTTAACAAAAAAAAAATCTACATGATGGTATAATTATGCGTTGATATGTCCATACTTATATATATATATATATATATATATATATATATATATAGAGAGAGAGAGAGAGAGAGAGAGAGAGAGAGAGAGAGAGAGAGAGAGAGAAGAGAGGAAGAAGAACAAAACCAGTAGAGGTGATGACAGGAGTGATGTTTGCATGCTTAGAGAGAGCTTCAACACACTCTTCTTTGCTCATGTGGAAGATCAAGCATTTCTCTATCATGTGCTGCACCTATACAGACATAAAAAGATGATCCAAAGATACTGAGGTATACATAAAAGAGAAACAGAATCACACATATCCAAGCGAAGAAGTACATGGAGATCATATATAATTAATATATTACCATGTGGATGTAAGAAGCAGAGGACGAATCAGCCATTAGTAATGGAAACCCTAAAAATTAACACCCAAACTCAAAAGAGAGCCTTCTCTAAAAGCCACTTGTGGAGATAAAGACACTCATATGTAGAAGAAGATCACGCAAAAAAAGAAGAAGAAGAAGAAGACAAAAGAGTGAACAGTTGACATGCATGCATGGGGCCAGGAACCCCACGTGGGAGATGGATCATAATTGGCTGAGAAAGGATTAGAGGAGATTTGTAAAATCACTCTTTCTCTCTTCTCCCTTCGTTTTTTTCATTTCCATCCCACGCTTTATCCACGTGATACATGGCCCCCTCTCTCTACTATTTTTTGCAAAAAAAAAACACTTAGTCATGTTTTCATTTACATAATCTTCAAGAAATCTATACCTTTTTTGTTGTCAATGATTAATTTTATATAAAAAAGTGAACTTTGTATTTTCTCTAAAAACATGATTACATAAACGGAGGAATCACAACAAATACTGAATTTTAGAGGAGTGATAAAATAAATAAATGACTTGGGCAATTGTTAAGGCTTCCGCCAAGTATTATTGAAATCTATAATGTTTAGTCTAAACCGTCGTGGGATTCGACTTTCAATTTGATAATTAATAGATTAGATAACAATTAGGGGAAACATGTAAAATCGGATTCTCTTAACCGCTCTGATCGGTGGCTCCTAGAAGCTTTACGGTTGTCCGATTTCCTCTCATTCCCAGTCTGCTCGAGGACGGTTGTCTAGTGATTGGATTTTCAGATATGTGGCTCGTGGTGGTTTCTTTGGTTTAATAAGTCTCGGAGACGTCGGTCTGTGGTCAGTTCTTGTGGCAGAGAAGAAAAGTGGCTCGTCATCGGGTGTTTCAGGTCAGGCTTCTCTCCTTGTCTATAGTTTGCTTGAGGGCAGCATTCAATCCGAGAGTCTATTCAGCCTTTATGGTGAAGTGGCGATTCTTCTCAGACATGATTTTGGTGGTGATTGGTTTCCATCAAAGATCGGTTTGCTCTTGTAATCCTCTTATGTTCGAGTTCTCTTGGTTCATTCAATATTCTTCGTCGATTGAGTTGATTTTGAAGATGTTAATTAAGTGGTTAAGCGAGCATAGCTAAATGTCGAGGAAGATGTTAGGTTTCGTTTTTTTCTTTCGGAGGAGCTAGTAAAGCTATTGGGTCACGTTGTTGCTAGGCTATGTGCTATCTGACATCGGGAGAGATCTTAGTAGAGTGAGTTAGCGCAGCAAAGTCCTTTTGGCTCGTTGTAGTTCCGTTCAGTGTTGTCCTCGGAAAAGTCGGATGACCCTAGACCAATTGACGAAAATTGTTATTGCTTGCTGACATTGAAAGCTTTTTAGAGTGACGACTCCGTTTCTCGGGCTGCCGGTGAAAGAGTTTCCGACTAGCGGTTTTAGCGTTTTTACCGGTATTTCAAAATGTTTTTCTGTTAGATGTTCTATCATGATTTTTTTCATTTTTCTGGGCTCATAAGATCGTTATCACTGCATCTTGACAACATGAGTCGATGCACTGAATTTGGAGCTGTCTTTGCTTTCATGTTTTTTTATTGGGAAAATCACATTAACTAAGCATGCGACTTTAAACCGAACCGAGTTAACTGAACCAAACCGACATTTTGTAAATTCGGTTATGGTTCGGTTATTTTCCGCAACATTTCAAAATTAATTTCGGTTCTCGGTTCGGTTTGGCCGAAACCGAACCGATCGATTAACCAAAATTGTTTTTTTTTTAAAATAACCAAAATTACCTGAAAATAACCGTAAATACCCAAAAAAATAGCCGAAATAATAGAAACTAACTAAAATAACCTAAAATAACTGAAATAACCCAAACTATCTGAATTAAACTGAATTTGCCAACATTTCGGTTATAAAAAAAGAACCAAACTACCCGAGAACCGAACCGATATTTTATTCGGTTATTTTCGGCATGATTTTTGAAAACTGAACTATCCGAATCGAATTACACGAAGTAACCGAATTCCTAGCCCTGTCATTAACCATAAATCTAGCTTCAGAGTTTTTTTAATAAACAAAAAAAATCAATTTAGTTATTATTTTATTATATATCATAATTAAAAAATCTAAAAAATTAAAACAAAAACAAAATTAAAAAAGAAAAGAAAAAAGAGTTTCTTCCTCCTTCCGTTTATGTCTCTTCGTGAAATCCTCTGCCTCCTCTCCTCCACTTCTTCCGATCCGATAAATTAAACCAACCATAGAGAATTTACACAACTAATTCACCAATTTAAGATTCGATCACGAACTTAGACAAATTCGCAAGCTCAAGTTCTTATATTCATCTTCTTCTTCTTCAAATCGATTGTATCCCAAATATGCAAATATGCATGCATGTTCGATCTACCACTCTTCTCGATTTGCTTGGCGTTGTTCCGGCGTCAGATCCAGCGAGATTGAGAGAGAGAACCAATGGTGAGAAGTGACTGCGTACACACATGACACACTAACAGTTATGTATGATCCTCCTAAGCCCTAACCATATGAACATATTTGTATTTGAAAATATAATTAAAGTGAAGATTTAGAGGTATATAGACAAAAATGAGATCGGTAAAAAACCATAAAATGATTACGAGTTAATATAGCATAAAAGACAAAATTGTGCTCTCGATCCATCTCATAACTGATATATATCATTGATACAGAGTAGCGGAAAAGATCACATCTAATATCACCAAAAACATTACATATGGCGTTAGATACACTAGCTATAAATGAAATACCTGCTCCATCTTTCATTTTATTTTGTTAACTTTGTGTGTTTTATTAACAAACACCAACAAAATGTCATCGATCTCTTATAAATACTATTCAGAATTCAATCATAATTGACCTCAAAATCATATCCATTCGAGTATATAGTCGCGTAAACCACCATGACATATTGACATGTGTAGTGTACGTTACGATGGTAGAAGGCTAAATAGAAAAGAAGAAAAAAATTAGAAATAAAAAGCAAAGTGATCAATAGTTTTCTGGTTGGGTAAGGGGACGCTGGAGATTAAAGTTTTTGATTCGAGACCAATGAGATGATGACACGTCACTCATAACAATCTAGATTGAGATCAAATAATCGCAAATGGCAGAACCAGCTGAGTGACGTGGCGCAAATGGACATGCGAGAGAGAGAGAGAGAGAGAGAGAGAGAGAGAGAGATAGAGAGATAGAGAGAGAGAATCTACAAAGGTTACGTAAAGAACCACAGACAAACACATTGGGCGTGTTTTGTCGAAATCTAAGGTTCCAGAAGGATCCATCAAATTCAGACATTTTATTTAACTATACATTCCTCATTATGTGGACCTCATTTTGAGTCCTGAAACAGCAACTATACTCTCGAATCAAATTCACAACCCTATTCATCACTTTCTCTTTCTCTTTCTCTCTCTCATCAACAAGATTACAAACAAGACGCCTACTCTCTCTCGTCCACTTATTCATTTACCTAGATACTTCCTTATCCGACTCTTACCATTATGATATCATTTTCATTTGAATCCGTATGAGTGAATCAATAGTTACGACTTACGAGTGTATTTCATTTTAAACGAATTTGAAAACGATTGGTGTGTTTAAGAAAGCAATTTTTTTATGTATAGTATATGCTTTTTTATGCTTCGAAAAATTACAGCGGTGTCAAACAGATAAGTAATATGTCCATTCTTAAATCTTAATATAGAAGAAGAGTCAATAAATAGTTTTTTAGAGTCTAGTTCGGTCCCATAAGATTCGGCAATTAATTAGTTAGGAATAGCTTGAACCATGTCCAAAAATCATAAGTCTTTAACAAACAAAAAATCTGAAAAAAAGAAGAGAAAATGAACAAAAACAAACAAATTTTGGTTTAATGACCAGATTAAAATCTAATTAGACATATCCCAACTTTTCCGATCCGAATCCTATTTTCTTTTGGGCTAGACAAAGTCGGATTTTACTTAACGGCTACTGCTGATAAATTATGAATGGACTTTCTATTTATAACGTTTCTACCAAATAATGAAAGCAAATCATAACCACTTTAACTTCTTTAATTTCTGTTGTTATGCTTGGCATCTTTTTTTTTTTGATATACTATGCTTGGCATTTTTTGGTCGTAAAAGTTGAGTCGTATGAGTTCGTATTTTCCCTTTTCCTATATTAGCTCTTAAAATATGGTTATTCTCTTGCAACGTTATTGATGATTATTCCATGATTTGGATCACATTAATTTTTTCCAAATTGAGAAGCCAACAAGAATTATTGACTTCTCTATACCCATTTTGGATATCTATCGTTCGACTGTTCTCGAGAATGTAAAGTTGGTAGGGTTTCTGATCAAATAATATCTAAGGGCACTCAAAAAATAATATGAAATATCACTGGAGACGAGACAACAGTTGCAAAAAGAGACAAATGTGGTGCAGTAGCCAGTAGAGTCCTATTATTTGCCTTAACTCTCTCAAAAAGCAAACCCAAATTTGTCGCAAAGACAAGTGGAGATTCTATTGACCACACCACCCACTTGATTTTTCTTCAGTCTGAGCCAATTGCATTTTCAATTGTTTATTGTTTTGTTAAAGTGTACGATGTGATTGAATTTCATTCATTATCCAATGAGAGCATGCCGTATCAGCAAAACGGAATAAGTTTGTTGTAATTTTTCCTTCGAGCCAAAACAAGTGAAAGACGTATGATATCGTAGGGGCAGAGGTGTTCAATTATTATAGTTCTAAGACATCTGAGCTATTTGGTTTTACCAATTAGATAACGAGTAGAAAATAAAGATTCGGTTCGATTAGTTTGTAGTGTTCAAGCCCTAGAACCTTGTCAGGATCGACCAAACTTTAAAATATAGATCCGATTTTTTTTTGGGTTGGACCATGCCAAACTCAAATATATGCGGACGTTATGGGTTTTGGGTCGGACTACCCTGATTAAGATACCTAATTTGACTATTACTCTAATATCATAATTGAATTTGGAGGAAACTTAAAAAATATAATAGTTTTTCTCAGTTTTATTGATTTAGCCATGAAGCTTATTTATACAAAATATACAACTTAACTAACAAATTATTTACATATTTGATAATAAATAAGTACTTATTTAATTATAAATACACAAATACGACTCGAACTCTCTCAAATCTCCTAACATATTTCGATGGAAAATATGCATATCGGAATACTCCAAACCACACGATCCTCGTCCCATCAATTGAACTAACCAATTAAAACTAGAAATGCGAAGTCCACAACAAACGCATGGGAGCCGCTCCGTCAACAAGGCTAAGAACATGTATGTATGGCGCCAGCCGCTTCACCAAGACTAACTCAAAAACAAAATTATTAACCCGCTTGCTTTCAAGAAAAAAATATAAACCCACATATACGTAGGGTCTAATATAATAATAAAAAATGAACTAAATTCAAATAAAAATGGAAAAAAACTTAAAATCTTGAACCATGTGACAAAATTAATTTGAGTTCAACAATAATTTAAAAAAGAATTAAAATAAATAAATAATTATTTAGTTTTTCAATTTTTACGGGTGACTGATTTTGTTTTTTAATTGTTTTGTATTTTTTATAGATTATAAAATATTAAATTATAAATCCACGTATAGGTGGATCCTAATCTAGTTAAAACATAATTTTTCCAACATGTCAAATAATTAAGTTTCTTAAGACGATATAGTCTTTAAAAAAATATTGAAATTATCAATTATATTGAGTTTTAAGTATAAGATTTGAAATTTGTTTTTTTAACTCCTCTCATTCATTTAGAGGGATCTTTTATGAGTAATATTTGTTTTTATGTTTATTTTTTTAACACTGATACAAATTATAAAAATTACTAAAAAGATAATTATACAACATACAACTCCACCCACTCCAAAAAAATCCACGATCATGATGAACAGTTCCACTCGCAGCACACTAAAAATTCCTTAATTACAAATTACAAAACATAATTTTTGAATTAATTTTGAATTTTCTTAATTACGAATTGCAAATCGTACTTTTTGAATAACTAAACAAAAATTAATTATATAGATCATATTTAAACATGTTATCAATTTTAGAGTTTAGATATTTAATATTTTATCCGTATATTAAGCAAAACCTAATCTAGTAGTAAATATAAAGTGAAAAAACACAGATAAATTTTAGTAAAAACCAGACTCATAAACAATTTGGTTTGGAAAACTATACACTAATCTTGCTTTTGCTTGGCAATAACTTTAGGGAACAAGCCTCTTCTAAGCGTCCAATTTAACTTCAATATTAGGAGATATGTCAAGAACACAGCTTAGCTCAGTAACATAGTTTCCCAAGTCGGTTGTGGCAGAACCTGAAACAGAACCAGGACCAGAGTCAGGCCCTTCTTCTCCACTCTTCTCTTCCCCTTGTTTTGTAGTTAGAGTTCCATAAAACAGTTTCATTGCGGCTTCCGTTGAGAGAGCATGCACAGAGTCGTGTAATTTCTGAAACTTCTCTCTAGTTTCTTGTTTATCGATCAACTTTTCTCTTAGCTCATCCGGGAGGAAAGACAACGCACTTCAAAGTTGTCAAAACAGAATGCGTATTAGAGTACATCGGATTTGTACATTGCAGGAAGCCGCACAGTTTAGTAATTACCTGGAAACACCTCTAACAATACCAAACTTGTAGCCAGCAAGAACTGATTCCTTATAGCCAACGTTATAACCTTCTTGCGCAGCAGCTTCTTTCCCAGCAATAATCCCATCACGGTAGCCAGCCTATAATATCGAATTAGCAGAAAAGCCAATCATATACTATAAAAGTTGATCGAAACTGAAAAAAAAAACAAGCATTTTCATAGTGAATTTAGAAAAAAAAATACCATGTGGAATTGCTCACGTCTTAACTCCGACTCCTTGTTCATCGAGTAAGCTTCACTTGATTCTTCATCTGAACTTCCGAAAAAGGATCCATCTAGACTGTGATCATCATTACCTAAACCAAACGATGATTCTGTTCCTGAAGAGATTAGCAATGCATTTAAGTTAATCCTAAACAACCCAGCAAACACAAGATTAAGTATTATCTTAGTAAACTATGAGAACATATTAGCCATTAGAATTAGAAAAGCAAAAGCATTATCACCAGGTACAAGCAAGAGACAAAAGCTAAGGTAACTTGAATTGCATATAACCTATGAAGGTAAGATTCTCACCAGGTTTTGATAGCTGCAAACTTTCTCCGTAAAGCTCTTTGGCGAAATCAGACTTGCCATCTGTAATTTTTTGAGAAGAAACTCAGCAGAAAGAAGGAATTGGACTGTAATAATGATGGAAGAGATACGAACCATTGTCACCCTTATGCCGATCCGAGCGAGCAAACGAGGTTCGGTCACGGGAGACCTCTCCGGGCTCATAGTCTCCGGCGGCGGCGTGGCGGTCGCCTTCTCCGTCGTTGCTTCTGGATGGGTGCACGACGAGACTGCTAGTCGCCTGATCTCTTTCAATCGACATCGGAAAATTAGTGAAATTTAGAGCGTTTCTGAACGGAGAAGAAATCTGAGACAGAGGAAAAGTTTTATTTTTCCTAATTCAATATACATGGTTGGGCCTATTATGGGCTTATTATGGGCTAATAGAGTGGTCTTTTGTGATGTATATTCAAAATTCCACAAATTTTCATATAGAGATGTCAAGCGGCGAGGAAACCCAATAAGGATGGTTGCAAACTCAATATTTTAGTTTTTTTGTGATTAGTTTACAAAAAATATTATAATGTTTTACTATGAGAACGTGTATGCAAAGTTACAGTTATAATACAACTTTCTATGATGTTTTATAAGTGTTGTTTCCATTGCATACTGATTAAAACAACTAAACTATTCGATTAGGCTTCAACGGAATTCAAAACCTACTTTTAGTACTTCACTGGAACACCGTTTTACCAAGTGGTGATAACAAAAATCTATTGTGCTGAGTATATGTAAACATTGTGAGAATATCTAAAATCATCTTAGAGCCCTAACCTTACAACTTTATCTGATAATAATATGCTAATATTGCCCCTTGAGGATACAATGTGGTCGAAGACTGTACAAGAGAGTTGTTTTCGAGAGAGAGGTCCCTGCATCAGAGGCAAACCAAAAGGACAATATAGTTTATGAGAATTTGGTAAACCGGTCATTTGATCTTATGCATGTTTCGTTACTCAAATCAAATCCATGATCCGATAACACAAAAACAAAGCCATAAATGACGATTGAAATGCGGTTTTATTGAAAAATAAAGATATGGATTGCGTTTAGAGAACTTCTCACCTGACCTGAATACTCTTGACTGAAAATGGACAAGTGTTGAGTTGAAGGAATCTGTGAAAGCGAAAGAAAAAAAAAAGACGAGTAAATGTGTAGAACTTGCGGGCGGGTGCTATAGCACACTCAGCAGTGCAAGAAACTCTGTCTGATCCTCAGCTTCCCTAACTATCTGTGAACAAAAGGAGAAGCAACTTATCGGTTACCACGCAAGCACTAGAGATCAATAAACCACTACACTATGCAAAACAGTAAGCAAAATACACCTCCTGAAATCATAACGATTCGACCTCTCTGGACATAATAGACCAATTAAGAAAATCTACCAAAACAGTAAAAGCCCAAATTCTGGGTATTACCTTTATAGGTGTATCTTTTGGCAAGTCCATCTGAGATAAAATGGCTTCACCAATCTGTACCCAATCAAGATTCTCCACAGTGTCCATCGCTTTGTTGCTATCTAACGGAGAACAGTTGTTATCGAAAGAGAATGACTTTCCTATCCAAATGTACAAATTCCTACTACCGGTTTCTCCTACATCATTACTCGGCAACGGAATTGCTATAGCAGATTCTGAATCTAAGTGAGCTCTGCTAAGTTCTGTAATCATCTCCATACTTGGCCACAGACAAGCGCAAGGCTGGACCAAGTCGCCACTTCCTGATTCATGTTTATCAGATTTACTGCAACTGATTAAGGATATCATTTCCTTCTGTGGCAAATCAGAATCTACAATTCTGCCAAAAGGTATTGTCCCCTCGCCATCACTTACTGGATTTAGATCACCGTTTCTAACACCCTCCAAGTTGAAGACAATGTCATTTCTATCATCCGGATGTAAAATGAAACCAGTTGTTCCTCTGTTGGAATCAGCTAAACCTGGCAGCTTCAGAGACCTTTTCAGATTGCCTCTACGCTCGGCAAGAGAAGGTGAAACCTTTCTATTTGGTGACGGTTCAATGTAAGGCTGTAGAAATTTATTGACACCACGAGATTCTTGAGGAGAAGTTTGGGACGGGAGGAGAGATAGGCTGGAAAAGTTTGGCAATGTCAAAGATGGTGGAATAGAAGAAGGTCTCAAGGACGAGAGCCCAGAAGTTTGTGAGAAACTCTTTATGCTATTTCTTGAATTTGTCGTGCATACCGAATCAGGAGAAAGAAAAGGAGGTGAAGCAGACGATGATGAAGAAGTTGTTGATGAAGGTGAGCCTGATGCATGCACGATCATCATCGAATCAGAATAGACCCTGGAAAGTGGCGTTTTGGAGACAGAACGAAAACCCTTCTCAAACCTTGATGCAAACTTGCATTTCAGTGAGCTCCAACTGTTTTCCCTTGCAGGAAGATGAGTCTCATGTTCGTTGTTGGATGATGCTAGAGTTGGCACAAAACCTCCCTCGATCGCTTTCTGGAAAAACTCAAAATCCAGATTATATGCGTCGACCTTCCTGTCACCTGGTTGAGTTTTAACAACCGAGTCCCCAATCATAGGCAAAATGCTTGCAAAAGCGTCCCAGTAATAAGTAGGCTCCTCGCCTTCTCTGACCACCATAATAGGTGCTTCAACTTTCTCATATCGAGCAATCTGACAAACAGCAGCTTTTGCATCTCTTTCCATGATGGTTTCACATTTCCTACCAACCCAAATGTAAATTGCAGAAGGCAGTTGAATGATGAATGCACCTCTAGAATCAAGGGAAGACGGGCATGGATCATTCAACAGTTTTGGAACAAGATGCAAAGGATCATAAGGGGAGTGCGGAGACATTTTGTACATTCTAAGTAAGGAAGTAGGGCTAAGCGGGAACGCATGAACCCTCTTCTGGCACTGTAACAATTGGCAAGCAAAGCCCATGTTAGGATCAGCAATACCTCTAGCAGACTTCACGTACTGAAATGCATCATCAAAACTCTGCCCTTCTCTCCACATAAGATATGCTATTACCAGCGAGGTAGACCGTGAAACCCCTTGACAACAGTGAACAAAGATCCTTCCACTTTGCTCCCTAACATCTTCAAAGTAGTCAAACACATCGTACAGAATACTAGTTATATCCTCTGATGGACTATCCTGTAACCACAATGACCGGTAACAAAAATCAGACTTGAAATATTCCGGACAGATAAAACCAACGCAGTTCAGGATATGTGTGATTCCATTATTTTTCAATATGTTCTTGTCTTTCGCCACAGCATCTCCGCCCACATATATATGATCAGCGACCTTTGAACATTCTTTGTCAAAGTAAGCAATCTTCTCCCTCTTAGCTAGGCCAGAGCTCTTATCTGGGACCCGCTGCTGCGTTGATGATAAATCGAGCTTCAATCTCTCCCCGGTTTTGTTCCCGCTAGGTGTGGGTGGATGAGGCCACTCACCTACATCATCCGAGCCCGCCTTAGGCCACTCATCTAAGCTCCTTCTGGAAATGGAAAGAGGCTGCAATGGGGGCAAACAAGCTCTAGCCTTGCTGTTATGATGTGACCGAGGTGTTAAAGGAGGAGCTGGGCATCTTCGACTCGGCCCAGAACTATTATTAGCAAACGGAATGTTCAGATGCAGCTCTTCACTCTCAGGAACTTGTGATGCAGTACGTGAAGCAGACCAAGACGCAGAGCGCCAAAACATTCTCTTAGAACCAGGAGGAGGCTCATCATTCCCCAGCGCATCCTCTCTTCCCACCATCCAATCTTTATCTCACGAAAAGACTTGACTTTATTTTTATCCCCAAAATCCAACAAAACTGCTACTTTTTCCTCTCAGCATCTACTACTGTAAACCAAAAATTGCTGTGAAGGATCGTTGCTTCTTCCATCCATATAATATTTTTACTTGAGTGATCTAGGCTTTAATTCCACATCTGATCTAACAATAACCATCAATCAAGCTCCCGCGAATCCATTCCGACTAAAACATACCATAATAGGGAAGCGAGGAGAAGCCAGTATCAGATGAAACACGACATAGCGAGACTGCAGAAGCAGAAAACACATACCAACATCAAAATTAACCAATTTAGAGAGAAAGAGCTAACAACAAACAGTGTGACCATACGATTACAAGCGACGAAATGATTCCGGAACAAGAATAAAAAGCAAATTGAATTAGACAAGAAGCAGGTCGAGAAAGGACAATACAACCTAAAAAGGAGGCATAGAGTCGAAACAGAAATCGAGAATCGAAAAAAACCAAAAGGGCTTGAGCAATTCTCCTGGGTTTTGGTCGGAATATGGGAGAGAGATTTGGAACTTACGGAGTGAGGAAGATTGAGAGAGCCGTCAAAGATAGATCTTTTATTTTATTTTTGTTCTTCCTTAGAGAGAGAGAGATTGGGGCAAAGCATGAACACAAAAGGAAAGATGGGAAGTGGGAGGAAGTAGTAATTGACGCGTTGAACCCAATTTTCACATTTATTGCTTCTCAAATATTTAAATTTACTTCTCTCACGTTTTTAGTTTCTACCTTTTATTTTATGGGATTTAAGATTTTTTTTTATATATCTAATCGATTGATCTGGTAAGTCTCAATAAAAACGCACTGAAATATTACAGAGTGGACTATTCCTTGAAAGGCCACCACATTGCCAATCTCGAGTTTGGAATGGTTTCCGACTAATGCTAAGAATAACTAGATCGCATGTTACTAGATTACCAGATTAACTGCATGGACCGAAACTCAGACCCAAACTTTCTATATGGATGTGCTTTTTGTTTCTAAAACGCATCAAACTCGGTAGAGTGGAGTAACACTCCACACAGTATTTCTTACCATTGGACCACAATTATGTGGACAGATTTCTAATTTTTATACACACAGATCATATGATTTAAGTTTAAATTCTGTTTATTCAGTCTTATTCTTTTCTATGTCCAAATTTAGGTTTGCGTTTCCTATGGTAACGTTGGAGAAGAAACAAAAAATACTCTTCGAAGAAGGTTGGTGGCCCTTGATGCTCCGCATCACGCTGCTCAGCCTCTCTTTTCTTCAGGTCTCTCTTTTCTCTCTACTTGGTTCGGCTACATCCAGTTCTTGAATCATCCAACTCCTTGATTTTGTGCTCCGTTTCGTGGCTCTCACTTAACACTTCTCTATTGCCTCGGCTGTTTTGCTCTCCTTTCTAGTTTAATTGCATCTTGTTTTTTTTTTCTTTTCTACTCCTATTTTATCTTTAAGGTGTCTGTAACTTAAAACGATGTCCCATTTTAAAGAGAACAAAGGGAAGAAAGGGAAAGAAAGTATGTTTAAAAAAAAAATACCATTCATTTATAATTTTTACTACAAATTTATTGACAATACTAAATCTTTGATGAATTGCAAGAACTAAAAAGCATGATGATATTGATATTGATATTGATATTGATATTGATATCTCATTGGTTGACATTTTCCCCCCGTGATAATTGAGAGGAATGTGATTGTTGTTTTATTTATTCTTTTTTTTTGTCTTGTGTACAATATTAATTTGTTTTCATATGGAAAAGAAAATAAACTTTGTTTCCCATCTCATAAAAAAAGACATAATTTCTTGCACAGTTTTTTTTTTTTTTTACTTCTACGTACGTAGCTTCAAATTTTAAATAGTAACCACATTGTATGTGGCATTGACCTTAATACTGACTGACACGTCCGATGGTAATGATTACGATTGTGTTATCAATTATGTTTATGGCATGATTAACGCACAAACCCAAATGGATTTCTTAACCATTAGTTTAATATTAAAATAGGTTAAGAAACTTAGAGCATCACTAATAGTAAAATCTTTCATGGGGTTCTTATCAGTATTTTAATTATAAATTTTAAGAACCTCATGCTAAGAACCCTTAAAAAGGTTCTTAAGGAACCCCTCTAATATTTATTATTATTTATCATTATAAAATTTTAAGAACCTATCTTCTAAGAACCCCGGATGGAGATGGTCTTAGGTAAGAGACTAGGGATGTAAAAATGGGTTTATACTCAAAAGATTAGCCCAACCCTATGTAACAAATTTAACCCTAAACCCTGTTTTTTGAAATAGGACTAAAACTGGCTATTAAAATTAACCCTTGGACTTGACAGGGCTTAAATTGTTTTTTTTTTCTTTCACCAAAAAATGCAAACGACGTTTTACACTTGTGTTTCTCAGAAACCAGATCCAATCGTTCTCTTTCTGCGGTTTCTCAGATCCGATCGAAATTTTGTGTTTTTCTTTCTGGGTTTAATGTTCTGAGGAGACGTACAATTTGGCGACATTCAAAAGCTTGCCCTCTCGATGATCTGAAGCCACGCATATGTGATGAACACGAGCTGAGAACTCTGTCTTGTCTGAAATTACTTGTAATGTTCTTAAGCTCATCGTATGTGAAAGCTATCAAAGGATTCGCTGCAGAGTCACGTCTTAGATCTTCTACTTCTTTTGGATTCGATGGCAGCTTTTGAACTTCTTTAACATACGTCTCTTCTTCTGTTGGACTCTGTTCTTTAGGTGACTCTGTAAAAACAAAAAGATTCAATTTTTTGAATTATGTGGATAGAATTGAAGATTCTACTTGACAGATATGTGAAAATGATGTGGAACTTATTGATTTTAGAAATATTCTTCTAAAGGGTCTAAAATCCAAAAACATTTTCTTGGATATAATTGAAGATTCTACCTCGATTTATTAGCTTCCATCTCATTTACTAGCCATAGCCTTTGATTATATATGTCTTGAAAGTTTACTTGGTGGAATGAGTCCATAGATTTATTAGCTTCCATCTCATTTATTATGCATCTAGATTCTAGATTATATTTCCTTATTCATTGTCTTAAGATGTCGATATGATTTCAGCGGGTAGCAGAAAGAGTATAAGTGAGACTTACAGAAGGAACAAGCTCAAAGTGTGATTGGTCCACATAGATCGTAAGTGCTCTCGCTTTTCTCCTTTTAATCTCTTCCAATTTCTGATTGCTTTCTCAATTAGTAGCCATGTCGTGAATTTTCTGGTTGGGTAGTTTTGAATTTTGAATGAAGCTTATAAAATTAAGTGATTATATTTAATAATTTATACCTTTGAATTGCAGGAGATATTGATGATTACTTTGATAATGAAGATGAAGATGCTACGAAGAAAGCATGTAGCTCAGAAATTGGGGAGAAGGAAGGCTGATATGCTAATTTTCTAGATCACTTCTTACATCAAAATGATTCAAACTTGTATTTTTGTTTTTGTCGCAGGTTTTTGTTTAATGATTCAAGCTTGTATTTTTGTTTTTGTCACAGGTTTTTGTTTAATGATTCAATGATTCAAGTTTGTATTTTTGTTTTTAATGATTCAATGATTAAATAAGTTAGCAAATAAGTTAAGACTACCTTAAGAAACCGCGATAATCGTGATCTTAGACCGATAAGCTCTTATGTGGTATGCCTGCAATAATAATAATAAAAATATTATCATAGTGTTTTTTGTTTTTGGGCTGAAAAATTTATCATAGTTCAATGCTCAATTTTTAAAGATAAAATCGCATAAAAAAACCTTCAAAGTGGCAGCTATTAACACTTTAAACCTTCAGAGTTTTATACTAATACTATAAACCCTCGATCCATATCTTTTAACATAAAAAACCCTCAACGTGACAACTTTGTTCGCGCCACCAAAAATGTGACTGGAACTGTTCAGTTTCCGGTTAAAATGGTGACGTGTCAATTTTTTTTTTTTTTGTCAACAGCTTAAATACCTAGAACGGTTCAGAATTCCAAACCGGAGATACCGAGTTTACAAAATTAATATCCACTGGACAGACCGAATCGAGAACCGAATAGGTACCCGAATAACTATTCATCCTAGGACACTATTCATCATGAGACTACTATTCACTCCGAGTCTTCTCCTTTCTTTGAAAATCGAAAGGATTCGAAAATTCAAAATTCGAAAAGATTTTCATTGATCACGTTCTTTATTTCGAATTTTCGAATCCTTTTTTTAAATCTTTTTTTTAGTTTTTTTGTATTTTTTTAGTTTTTTAATTAAAATAAATAAATAATTAAAATTATTCGTCTGAATAGTAATCTCGGGATTACGGAGTCTCGGGATGAATAGTACATAATAATACCGGGATGAATAGTAATTATGAGATGAATATTTGATAGCACATAGTAATCTCAGGATGAATAGTAATCATGAGATTATGGAATCTCTAGATGAATAGTAACCACAGAGAAGAACTAACCTCGTATAAGCTAAAGGAGAAGACTCGGAGTGAATAGTAATCTCAGGATGAATAGTGTTCCATGATGAATATTATTACTATGTTCCATTCATCCCGAGACTCCGTAAACCTGGGATTACTATTCAAGCGAATAATTTTAATTATTTCTTTATTTTAATTAAAAAAACAAAAAAGGATTTTAAAAAAAAAGATTCGGAAATTCGAAAGAAAGAACGTGATCAAAGAAAATCCTTTCGAATTTTCGAATCCTTTCAATTTTCAAAGAAAGGAGAAGAGTCAGAGTGAATAGTAGCCTCAAGATGAATAGTGTTTTGGGATGAATAGTTATTTGGGTACCCATTCGGTTCTCGATTCGGTCTACCCAGTGGATATTAATTTTGTAAACTCGGTATCACATACAACCACAATGTTAATAATTAAGGTCATTGCCACATACAAACGTTTAAGTCTAGCAACCAATTAGGGTTGGGCAAAATATTCCTTAAATCCGCTTCGATTCTGTATTCGTGGTGATTAGATTCAAAAAATTGTGGTTGTATGTGGCATTGACCTTAATTATTCGATCCGCATTATTACATTTTTTCTAACGTTCAAAGTATGAAAACTAGCTAACTCAAAAAATGAATTCTATAATTCGATCTAATCACTTTAACGTTAAGTAGTAAAGTTAATCTTAATAATTTTATGTAAGAGTCTCTATCGCTACTACTTTTTAGTTACGCCACTTTTATCCAATATATTTTATACCGCATCACTTCTTATTATAACACATTTCACTGTTCCGATTACCTTTTTGGGATTATTAATAAAAATTTATTTAAAAAAAAAAAAATCAAATCATGATGTTAGTGGTTTAAATAAGGAAAAATTTCATCAAAATATCCCAATTTTATTCTGATAAACTTTTTAATAGCCGAATTATTTTTATATCCAATAAAATATCCAAATTGTTTTCTTTTTGCCCATTTTAAATTTTTAACTGTGAACCGTATATTCATTTTACGACATTTTCGTTGACAGATATATACATATATATATATATATATATATATATATATATATATACGGTTTGAAATATAATTATATTTAATAATAAAATATTAAAAATAAATAAAATTACATTAAATTTTCAAAAAATAAAAAATCCAAAAATCGAAACAAATTCCAAAAAAAAAATCTAAAGTTAAGAAACAATAATTTTAAATTATAAATAAATATATATTTTATTTTATCTTTTGAATTTTTGAACTGAAAATTTCTAAAATCTCAAAAAAAAATCCAAATAAATTCTCAAAAAATTATAAAAATTCAAAAATGAATAAATAAATTGAATTTTAAAATTTTAATTTGTTGGTTTTTTTGTTAATTTTAACTAAAAATAAATTTATGTATTTTTTTCAAAAATAACTTTTAAATTCTAAAACATATTATTCGAAACATACTAATCGAAACTGAAAATGAAGCTTATATTGAAACTGAGAGAGTGTTTTCAAAACTAGCATAAACACATTAAACAAATTTTTTTTTTTAATTTAACAATCTTTTGGAAGCATCCTGAAGTTTATAACTTCTAGGTTACTCTCTACTTACTCTCTTAACGTAGTTTCTCTCCAATCATCTCCATGTTTTCTCTACACAAAACTGTGAGCTTTTCTCTCTTACTTGCAAAGAACCCAGCTTAGTCACGTTATAATATTTACTTGCCATTCTCGCTCACTGCACTCACAAATTTATCGTTTCCCTTTTCAGTTAATGACCAACATGTGCTAGTTGTTTTTTAATGAATTTAAATCTTCGATTGTTTAAAGCAACACATATACTATAATCTATCTAGATTTAAGAAAAGTAATTAATACTTTTGTCTTTAACTAAAAATTAATACTGTTGTCTGAGATTAAAAACAAAAAGCTAATAAAAGTGGTGTTGATCTTTTAAAAATGTTAGATATTTGATCAATCTCTTTGTCCTTGTTTTTTTTTTCTTACGTTGTGATTCCACTGTTTTTTTTAATACTTTACATCATTTATTAAATTTTCATGTTTTCACTTTTGTGAAAAACAATCTTGTTGTATGATGTATACTCTGTAGTTAGTATACACATGTTAAAGATACAATATTCATATAACTAGTAAAACTCTATCCCACATATACTTATAACTAAAACAAAAGAAAATTCCATTTGTTAAAACAAATTTCTTACATCAGTTAATTCATGATTATTTGCAAAATAATATATGTCCGTCCAGTTATAGTGTTTATGACATTAGTTAATTCACGATAATACATCGATCCATGAACCACGCACAACCCTACGGAATCAACAACGACTTTTAAACTACTGGAAAGTGAATTAGTAAAACTTCATGAAATTGTTCGTTTGAAAAGATAGGAGTAGAACTAGTCAAAACCAGACAAATTTTGTAATGTGATTTAATAGAACGTTGGATTTTCTTGAGAATTGAAGGACGCAATTGCTATAGATGATGTTCTTTGGTCAATAATTGTAACCTATACGTCGACGTCAATGCAATAGATATCTCTTTCTTTCTTTTTCCTCATTGCTATAGATGTCTCTACGAAAATCATTTAATATATGTGGTAATGGTTCAAAACATTACAAAATAACAAACAAATTGTCAGAATAATACATCGCTTGAGAAAATTGTAAAAATAATCTTTTTCAAAAAAAAATTGAACTGCTTTGGATTTAGGTTTGGATTGTTTAAGATGTAAGGTTTAGTTTTAAGCATGTAAAGTTTAAGGTGAAAGGTCCCTAAACCATAAAAACTTTTCCCCAAAATACTATTTTTACAATTTTCTGAAACGTTATACTAGTTTGACAATTTGTTTGTCATTTTGTACTATTATATCAAATACCCCTTAATATATTAAGAAGAGTATTTGTAATGGATAGCCTTCAAAACTTTGTAAATTAGTTTTTAAGTTTGGACACTATTCACTTGTACTGTTCACAAAGGAAATGACACATAAACCCCTCATATCTATTTGTCTGGATGTTAACAATGTTATCATCGTATATAGTTATCCACATATATTTTAGTTGAAATTGTTATCCGAATATCAATAATTCATATATAACTTTTCTATACATTAATATGAGATTATGGTTCAATGTTCAAGTTTATAGTTTAGGATTTTATGGTTTAGTGTTTTTGGTTTATGGTTATAATTTATTGTTTTAGGGTTCATGATTTAAAGTTTTAGGGTTTAGAGTTTGTGATTATGGGTTAGGGTTTATGAATTAGGGTTTATGGTTTAGCATTTAGGGGTTAGGGTTTAGCTTTTAGGGTTTATGCTTTAGCTTTTTAGGGTTTAGGGTTTAGTTCGTCAGATACCTAAATTATCTCTGATATCTAGTTGTATAACATGGTTATCTATAAACGCGATTTCGTTAGTTCATCAGATATCTAAGTTATTTTTGGTATATAGTTGTATAACATGGTTATCTATAAACATGATTTCGTTAGTTCGTCAGATATTTAAGTTATCTAGGGTATCTAGTTAGATAACATGATTATGTATCGTTAATTCGTCAGATATCTAAGTTAGCGTTTAATGCAGTAATTTATTCATTTTATTAACAATAAGGGTATAATTGTCTGAATCTTAGATTTACTTTTTGCATAACTAAATTCGAAGTATATAGTGCTAATTACTTAATTTTAAAAGTATTGAAGGGTATATATTAAATTCACCCTATTAAGAAGAGGCATGAACTATCAATTATATATATAGCTAGTTGTAAAACATATAATAGCTAATTATATATGGACTTGACTGAGTTCGTATTTGACCTTATATCTACGTTTATATAATAAAATAAAACGTTTAGTTTCATACGGAACTATAATATTCAATGTTTTAATCATTTTCTAAAACTAAAACGTAAATGAATTAGAACACACAATATTTTAAAATGTAAATATGCGAATGCATACGTATGTATTTAACTTTCAAACAATCAAAACCTAAAAACGTCGATACAAATCAAAGTTGTAGCTATGTCCATGTTGTTTTGCTAGTTCATATTTCAAAATTTTAATATCATAGATAAAGACCAGTCCACAACCACAAACAAATAATACAATTGTGAAGTATGTTTTCAGCTGCCTTTTTTTCTTTCTTTCTTTCTAATGTAAACCAAACTCTTGTGTTTGTGATCGTAAATTCAGATGTTCTCATGATTGATTATTGTTGCAAGAAATATTTAATTTGAGTAAATCGAGATGAAGACAGATAAAAAAAAAAAGCAAATGCAAAAACCAGTTTCTAGACGAGACATTACATATAGTACAAATTACAATGAGAACATATGATTTGGATCACTGAGCATAGCAAGAGCCAGGTCCATAGGGCGGTCTTCGTGCGTACCAGTTATCGACTGGAGCCGCTGGAACCCCGCGGTTATTTAGTAGACATCTGAAGTAGTGCAAACGCGGCAATGCGGTTAACGTTATGTTTCCCTTTGACACAGCCTCTCTCGTGCTCCACATCCGTTCTGTTTCATCAACAATTCAGGAAAAAGAAAAGTAGAGTGAGCATTTAAACAAAACCAAACCAATTCCGACCTGAAAAGTGTTGAATATGAGACCAATAAGGCAATAACTTCTCCTGGCTAAAGATTCATTTAGAGTTACCTGCAGCTGCTGCAGCTCGAGGCCAAATTGTCTGAAGTACAACGGATGTATCAGCTGTTTCACCCCACATGCAAACTTCTCCTCCAATCACAAGCTTTTGGAGAGAAGGATCTTCAATTCCATTTAGAGGCTCGGTGTTGTAAACCTCGTCCCATGGGACATCTAGATGATCGAGGTACCAATGACCTTGGTTACTGAAGATGCATCTGAATCCTTTTGCTACCGCCTTTTGACATATATCAGACACTAGCCTGCAACGAGATTAAAGAGCAGTTTTGAAATATATCATATAACAAAAAGAAGACTTCTGTTTTTCTATGGCACTGCATGATCTTACCAGTTTTGCACAACAGTCCGGGGATCAAGATCTTTTCCAAAGGAACTGAAGGTCTCTTCCCTAAGGTCACCACAATATTCGTGTCAATCTTTTGGTTTTCAAATCCATACAAAACAGAATTTGTTAAGGCTAGAATTAGAACCCATTTTACATTATCAGATTCCTATAAGCTTGGTTCAACTTTTGCAGTAAGTAAGAGTTTGAAGAACCGGAGAACTTGACACATAAATGTATCATAAGCTACACATTTATTGTTATCTTTGTCAAAGATTATACCAGTTGACAGGTGTCCAATTTTTCGATATTGCTATCTGTTGCGCTCGGAGTACAAAGTATTTATATGCGTCCTTAGTGGTGAAGTTGCGATCCTGAAGCCTGCAATTAGAATGATGAACACATCCAGCAAAAAGATAAAGTGAAATGATGCTTGATGCTGTTTTGGATTTTCCCAATTGTAAAAAAGCGTAATAATGATAAACTTAGAGTCTCTTCTAATGAATGATTAACGAGTCGAGAGTGGCATAAAAAGAAGACACATGACTGTACCATTCCTTGACGTGAGTTGTATTTTTCCAGCAATCTGCCAAAACATGCAACCATTAGTCTTTGCGTGAAGCTATTGACTAAAATATAAAACAAATAACCAAATGAAACGGAAGCATAGACTTCAGGTGTTAAAACAACCAACCTGTATTAACTTCATCACCACCCAAGTGGAAAAACTCAAATGGGAATATCTTTCTCATATCTGTTACAAACCGAGATGCGAGAGGAAATATGAGAATCAAAACAGGACATACAGATAGATGTACATATTACTAAGATGCAAGACATGATATGATGTTAGATGGATCAAGATTTCCTAATAACTTTTTGCCGCATCTCAAGCTTACTTTGCTTTACAAGATTAAAACTACCTGAATTAGAAAACTAGTAAAGGAGCTAACTAGTTGAAGTAGACCTGCCAAAATGCCCGAAATCACATCGAATGTAAAATTTTTAGTGACGTCAAGGGGCTCTCGGCAAGACAGAGAGGGCCAAAGATCAGGGTAACCAGTTCCCCTGCATTGAAAGCAAACCATCACTCAAAGAGGATAGTTGTAAAACACTCAGAAAAAGTGACGATGAAGATAATGATAGCTCAAAGTCGACAAACCTATACATCATAACTTATTCTTGAGCATTAGGAGTATAGTAACACAAAGTACATCCACAATTTTTTTTTCCAATTATTAGAAGCTTAAGAATTAAGATCCTATGCTACTAAGATAAAAACTGTGTATGACTAATAACAGTGTGACATTAAGAGAGAGGAACGGGATTAATTTTTTATTTGTACCATGATTCCGCATGGCCAGGGACATCTACTTCAGCCATGACATTAATACCTGGAAAAAATATCTAAACGATTAGAAGTATGTGATCTAAATAGAAATCAGTAACAAATCCGTTTAAAATCATTCTCAGCTTAAACTATTAAGGAGTTGCTTGTCATAACAGTCATGTTAGGCGCCCAAGTTAGTTAAGAAAGTACCTCTCATTTTGGCAAACCTTCAGAGTGGAGATCGCAAAAGCGGAAAAAAAATAAAACAAAGAATACTAGTAAGTAGAAAGAATAGTTGATGTATTCACTCACTCAAACGATCCAAATACGCATGGAGGACTTGGGATAAATAAAACTTGGAGCAATTACCTGACAATCTCAGAGGCATCCTCAACTGTATAACGTTCCCATCTCGAATAAGCTCCTTTCCACAAATTAGGATATGTAGGTGTTTCAAGAGGAAATGATTGCTCGTCTACAATGTGCCAATGCAGGACATTCTACCTCACATAACCACCAATGGAAGAAAAGAAGGGAATTAATTAGATATCAGATAAATCTTGAAAGGAAGTTCAACTTCATGTATTTAAAAAAAAAAAAAAAAAAATTTGTGTATTCCCGGAAAAACAAGTATGGTTTCTTACAAGTTTAGCGAAGGACATAGATTCGATTATTTGCTTAATAACATCAATTGGTAAATAATGTCTTGATGTATCTGCAAACGGAATAAGTAGCAAGTAAATATCCAGCTCATGATTGCGTTCGATTTCCGCTTTCCATGCGATGGAAATGAAAAACAAGAGAAAGTATGGAGGATTACCTATCAGCAAACCACGGTATTGGAATCTAGGTTTATCTTGAATATACCAGGGTGCTTTATATATTTGCACAGATTTGGTTAAATAATCAAAAGCGCACAATTGGCTAAATGTCTGCAAGAATATCGTAAAAGTAAACAGAATTAGCAAAGAATCCATGACACTCAACAAGTTTAACTGAAAGACAGATAGCAAGGAACAGCTGTGCAAAGACATGTAAAAGATAACGTCTTTAAGCAAAACAAATGAAAAGAACATTCACTAAACATATACCATCCATGAGGTTAGTTTAATCCCAAAAACTCAACTCTTAAAATCTCACTCATTTAAAGCAAAGTGAAAGGTCTTGAACCGTAAATAAAACGTATAAACTGTAATATATTTGATTTAAAAACCAAGAAAATCATCTGCAATTCAGCTGATTATTATCAAGAAAGTTCACGCCGAGCCACAAAGACCAATTGTGTGTAATCACAGAGTCAAATGTAGCATTATACTCAATACTTACACACCTCCAACCCTCTAAGCGCACCATAGACTGTATTAGCCTGAAACCACAAGAGAAGTAGATAAGATGATCACAGACACATTCCTCAGATGAAGAAGATATAAAAGCAGCAACAAAACCTCGATCGTGGCTGTTCCTACTATCGATTGCTCCTTCTTCTTCGAAACCATCAATGTATAACTCTCATCCACACCCAATTGAAGCTGAAAATTGAACAGAAAACAAATCAATCAAATTTTTCCACTATCACTTCCAAAAGAGATTTTAAAAGTTCGATTCATCAGAGAGCCAAATATTTGGTTTTTTTTTTTGTTACCTCCTCAGAATCCGAGTGAACAACGATCTTCAAAGAAGTAATATCATACTCAACCATTCTCAGAAATCTAATTCTCGCCAAGAGAGAAGAAGCTCTACCGAAAGTGTGCTTGAAGATTATGCCCATATACCTTTCAAACGCAGCTCTAACAATCGGCGATCCGCCGCCATTTCCAGCTACGATTAGAGAGACGGCGGGATCCACTGAGAGGGTTTCGTCTCCAGAGGAAAATTCCGCCGGCAAGGGCCATAGATAAGGAGGAGAATCTTGGTGAACAGTCACCGTCGACGGAGATGACAGAGACGAAATGATGATAGATGATAATGAGAGGAATATCAAAAGGACATGAAGAAGATTCGGTGCCATTGATCGAAAGAGTTTGGGTCAACGATTCAAGGATATTTTACATGAGAAGATAGATGTCCATGCTCTTTTTTGGTTTCTTTTTTTTTTCTATTCCTGTTTCGATTTTATTACACGAACCCCTCGAAGTCATCGTCATCATCATCATGTTTCGGTTAGTTCGGTGGAAGCATGTTCTTATCTCTAAAGGTTACTACTTTTTTCCCACAACGTCATTTTCTTAAGCAAAATTTATACACACTTAAAATTCAGCTCCAAAGGACCTTGTTGAATGAAATATTATCATGCATATCTCCTAGAGACTATGGACTGCTTAATTCTTGATTAAAGGTAACAAAACATGGATACACTTAAAGTTATTGCATTTTATTTTTTATCCCAACTGAAAAAACATGTTTGGCCATTGTTAAGATTCTATGTTTTGTTGTTGGAGGAACTCAAGATCCTTCATTTGCATTTGAATAGCTTCTTTAGGCAGCCGTTTCACGAGATTCTCTTCTTCTCCTCCTTCCGCGACTCTCGTTGCCTTCTCTTTGATGATTCTCTCTATCTCAGACTTCTCAACCGATGGGAATACCGCGGTTAACATCACTTGAAGAAGCTTCTCATCTTCCTCTTCGATAACTCCCCTCCTGAAGCAACAAGCATAGATTCCTTCAAGAGCCTTTTCAACTCTTAATTCCATCGGGATTGTTGGCGCAGCAACGTTCAACTTTGCCCTTCTCTGCATTACCGAGAAATTATCAACCTTTCTGAAGCAAATACTCTTAAGATCGAAGCCAAAGAGATGTGCCATTGGGGTATGAGTGACTTTCAGTGGAATTTTGACTAGTAAAACTCATTAGCATAGAACTAACTATGTGTGCTCTGAAGATTTAAAATGAAGAAAACCAATCTGATTGAAGATTCAACAAACCAACCTGCCTAGCTTCAGTCATCAAAGCAATGAAGTTCTGTTCTTCGAACTCGAGATCATTTGAAATGCTAACCCTCGTAACACCTTCAAGGATCTCTTCAGATTTGAGAAGCCCTGCACCTACTGCAGCAACCCAACAGCAAAGCAGCACATACAAAGGTTCTCCTGCCTACCAAACAAAACAACAAGCCACTTACAAAAACTGATCACACACCAACAAAAGTCAACAAAACTCTTATCCACACAGCAATTCAATCATATGCCTAGACAACCATATGCATAACTGTAAGTGTTCCTGTCCCACCAATTATATGATCAAACTCACAGAACTTTTAAGAGAAATCACCTTGCCTCTTCGCTGTTGGAACTCGTAGAAAGCCCTAGAATCAGCAGGGGTGCATTTATTCCCAACTCGTTTCCGAAACTCGGCGAAATCGACGAGATCTCTTCCGACGCCGCCTTCATCGCTGAGAATCCTGGCGAGGAGTCCGATAACCGGGAGAGAACCGATGACTGTGTTGGCGAAGCTGGAGATGGAGTTGGGTTTCTCTATGTAGGCTCGGATTGACAAGGCGAATCCGCCGCCGAGTTTGGGGCGAGGTGAAGCAGGCGACGTGGCGGGGATTCGAAGACGGAGATGGAATAAGGAAGGGGAGATTTGGTGGAAGGAAGTGGAGATGTGGGAGACAACCACCATGGCTGTGAAAATTGGAAGCTTTTTATTTAAAGCTGATGGATAATCGTTGACCTCATCTTTATATATACGTTAATGTTATCTTCTCCATTGGAAGTTCAATTTTTTTTTATGTTTTTAATTTACGTTCTTCACTAATGATCGACGGTAAAAAAAAAAAAACAGATCTGGTCTGGTCGTTCTCTTTGTGTTCGGTGTTGGGAGTACCGTTGTTTGTATTTTGCTTTTGTAATGGTGTGTAGGTCGTTATCGCCAGTCCGGATAAGTCCCGGTATAGATTCGGTTGTTGGTTGCTAGACTTAAACGTTTGTAAGGTGATATAAGACTCGGAATCACACCAAACTTAGTTATCATAATATTGTCAAAGACAACAAGCTATATATACAGAAAATGGAATCGTCGGTAGAGATGGGAGGGTGATGAGTTGATTGACTCTCTCAATCGGTTGATCGAACAATTTATTTGAATTTCACAAACAACTTAATATGAGGCTTCTAATATTCAAAAGAACAAGATAATTTTTCAAAAACGCAACTTTGGAAGAAAACAAAAATACTTTTATTAATTATGGATTGAAAGGATGATTTGTACAAATGATCTACCGAGTAAAATAAGAGAAAGGAGAAATCTTTAATATGTTCTCTCTCTCTCTGGGCGATAGAAAGGACGATAGAACAAAACCATTTCATAACTTCTTTTTCTTCTTAATTTCTCCGGCCAATGGCGGAGTCGGTGTCTTCTGGCATCGATCATACTCCTCTTTCTTCACAAGTCGATTAGAGTCTCCTATTATGGCGAATTTTTGGGCAGTTTGCCAGATTCTTTTTTCAGTTTTTTTCCGATTCTCTTCCTTCCTTTTTCGAAGGACGGTTTTTCTGATTGATGCCGGAGTGGGGCAATTTCTTGACGTTCTCACTTGTGCATCTTCCATCTCCATAGTAGACTTCATGGGTCTCTATGATGCAATCGTGTGGAATAATTATCGAAATTACTGTCGAGCGATTCAAGACCTAAATTTAGGCGACAAAGATGAATCCGACTCAGCGGGTTTTCCTTGCCGATGGTGCCTTGGTCGAAGAATTTGGGATCCCGGAAAATCATATGCTTATGCTGTCTCTAGTTCAATTTTATCCAATAGTTTTGTTCTGCTGAAGATGGTATTAACACCATGGAAACCGCCATGGAGGGTACGAGGGTTTGGGTTTGGAGATGAAGACGTAATTTCTTTGTTGTAGTGCGATATGAAAGTGTAGGTGAGACACAAATAAAGTGCAAGAAATAAAGAGACACATAGTTTTTTAACGAGGTTCGTTTCCTACTCCCCGGGACCACGTCCAGTATTCGAATTCACTAGAATAAGAAAGCAATTACAACACAATTGCAAACGCGTAGATCAACCTCTTGAAATACCGCTCTATTCTATAACATGAACTCTTCAGGATAACCTAACCCTGAGCTAAACTCCCCCAAGCCTAGACTTTGATTCACTCACTGACATAGACGATGTCACACCAACAAAAAACCTTTTGCCTTTCTTTTTCTCTCAAGCTCTGTGTACCTTACCAAAGGGCCACGACCTGCTCTATATATTCTTCAACTTTCACTCCAAGAATTTTCATATAGCATATTTCCTTTATTCAAGATATCTCCAAATCTTTTAGGAAATATTCTCTTTTTCCAATATCTTCTCCTAAGAATATGGAAACACTCTAAAACAATAATATCTTCTTTATCCAGCTCATATACCCCTCTTGGCACGTCTCTAGAATATTCTAGAAGTTTACTCCACCCACGCTGGCTCCAATTCATCCAATGTCCACGATTTGATCGCCTGTAGCACTTCCTGTATCGCTTGTAACACTTCCTGTAATACTTCTCAATTTATACAGCAACACTTCAAACACACACATCTTCATTCTCCCCCTTTTTGACTATGTATGTGAACTCAAGCTCTCTTAGCTTCAAAAGCTTCATCACTAGTAACACAACAACACTAGCAACACCCATTCTCCCCCTGCTTGAGTCACATCATGGTCAAAAACTAATGGAAGAACCGTCTCCTTCCAAATTGAGGATAAACTCCTACTGCATCATCTCTGTAATGATTATCTTTCCGAATCCAAAAAGAAACAAACTAGGAACAATTACGTTGAACATGTCCAACAACCCCACAATGATAACATGTTGGACCATGAAATCTCACACCAATAGCTTGCTCCATTCGATTGTTCTCCCTCAATAATCTCAAACATCTTGGCCTAATATGCCCAACAACTCCACAGTGATGGCACACAGGTCGAAAAATTCGTCGAGGTGCACTATGTACTTCTGGAATTTTCCTTTTTGCAGGCGCTGTAGCAGTTTTTGTACCAGCTGCCTTCTCTGTAGCAGTTGCAGCTTCTGTAGCAGTTGCAGCTTCTGTAGCAGATGTCGCTGCAGCCTTCATTTTTCCACCAGAGACAAAAACACAATCAACTTTTGAAGATTCCCCTTTAAATCCAAGACCATATCGATCACTTTTCCCAATGCTAAGAATATGATCCAACTGATTTGTACCATTATTCAACATCCTCAAACCTTTTTGTGTTTCTTCAAGTTGAACTCTAGCTTGAGTTGCTTCTTCTTCTTTCTCTGTTGCATACTTTTGTACCTCAGCCACTTGAGCTTCTAACTTGATATTCTCCTTAGTCAACGCCGAATTCTCCTCAACCAGTTTACACCAATGCTCATACAAGGCTTTGTAACTCTCAGCAAACTCTTTATCATCGATACTTCCAGCATCGTCATCACTCTCATCATTGTCACTTCCAAATTCAGACCGTGCTGCAGACGCAGATCCTGTTGCAGACGCAGATTCTGCTGCAGATACAGATTCTGCTACAGGTTTTGTTGCAGAATCAGATTCAAAGGTTGTAAAAGCCACAAAATTCTTAAGGTCTTCACCATCATCTGAATCAGTTCCAGAATCATTGATTTTCTTCTTCTTTTGTAAGTTTGCATATTCAGAGCGTACATGTCCAAAGCCTTGGCACTCATAGCATTTTATCTTCGATGATGACTTGCCAAACTCCTTTCCTTTCTCTGTTCGGTTTCCCTTCTGCTTCAAATACTTAGCAAATTGTCTTGACATCATCGCCATAGGATCTTCAGAAGATGAAACCTTTAGAGCAACTCCAACATCATCATCCTTCTTCTTACCTTTGTCTTCATATGATTTGCTCAACTCAAAAGCCTGAAGTATCCCAACAAATTCATCAAAAGCCATCTCATCCAGATTATGAGCTTCTTCAACTGCAGAGATTTTTGACTCAAACTTTGATGGAAGAGATCTCTTCAGTTTCTTCACAAGCTTTTTGTCCTTGTACTGCTTTCCAAGAGCGAATGACTCATTAGATATGTCACACAGCTTAGCACTAAATTGAGCCACGGTTTCCCCATCATCCATCCTTAGATTCTCAAACTTAGATGCTAACATATCCAACTTAGTTCTCTTGACACTTGTAGTACCTTCAAACATGTTCTCCAATGTCTTCCATGCCTTCTGAGCTGATGCACATTGAGAAATCAGCTTGAAGTAGTTTGCATCAATTGCATTGTAAATCGCAGTCTTGGCCTTAGAATTACAACTTAATGCCTTCTTCCCAGTAGCATTCCACTTATCCCTCGGCTTAGGAACTTCAACTCCCTTATCATCAGTCATCATATGAGGATTCCAACCAATCTCAATTGAATTCCAACAATCTTCACGATATTCGTATAGTCGTTGAAATTTGGCAATCTCAGGTATTATTTGTATCGAAAGAATTAATAAATTTGGTTCTTATTCGAAGAATATATTTAGTTCTTACTTGGAGATGTGTCAATGTAATACAACATGAGAAAGATTGGATAATAGCCAAGTATCGCATCAGATCGAATGTGAATATGAGGAAGGGAAGTGTGGACACTTTTTCAGCAAGAAAAACTTCTCGGATAAAAGGATCACCAAATTTCATTTCAGTTGTTTTATTAATTGTAATTTCCTATTTTATGTATTCTGTTTGTTTTTGTAATTTCTATTTGTATCCATACGTTTGCTGATTAATATAATATAAGTTGTTAAAAAAAAGATCTACCGAATTTTATATAGAGTTCCTACAAGAATAATTCAACAGTCTAAAAACTGGAAATAAATCGTGAACTAAATAAAAACTAGTCGTTAGGCTCTTAATGGGTGAGTCTCGGCCAACTAAGAGAATCTGAGCGGCATTTGAGTCTTGACAATTTGGAGGAGAACGTAGAGTGTCTAGGTACATCCTAATTGATGCAAAGGACCTTTATCGTGTGGCTAAACTCCATAAAATAGAGCTGTTGGGGTTTAATGTGAATCTGGTCACAAAATGGTAAGTATGGTTTCATGATGATTCACGTAATCTGATGAGGCATGGTGCACCAAGGCTTCTAGGTGGTCAAGATGTTCTCCTGGATCTCACGAGTGGTGTTGCGATTCACACAAAAAAAGGAAAAGAAGACTTTCCTTATTTGGACTCGGTATGACATGCAGAATGTGTTTGAAAGTTATGGGCGGATCCGGGTCGGTTGTGGTCGGGTCTTCAGCTTATTGACTCCATAAGTGACTCAAGTAGATGGATCGGGTCATGAACGGATCATGTCTTGGGGGAATTGGGCTGAGAAACACATATTCCGGTCCATATGCTTTATCGGGTGGACCGAAAAGTATGTCTTGGGTAACTTCTAATTTGGGCCGAATAACAGACAAAGTGGTTCGACCAAATTGTTCTCATGGGCCTATTGGTCGATGAATCTCCGGTCTTTGAGCTTGGTTCGTCGGTTTCCAGAAGGTTAAAGTATCTTGTGGGTGTTCTCGAAAATAACTGATTAGTTTAGTTTAATTATAAATAAATATTAATTATTATGAGAAAAGAGATGTCTGTTTATCAAACCCATGCTCAACCGCTTATTACTTCTATTTTTCAAGTCGGTTTATCAAACGAGGTTAGAAAAAAAAACGTCTTCTAACGGATATCTTATTGTAATATTAGAAAATAATTCTTAAAAAGTAGCATATAAACAAATTTAAAAATATGAATGTAAATATGTAAAATAAATATAAAATTATAATTAAAATCACACAGTAGTGAAATACAAAATATAAACACATAAAAAAAAATTTCAACATAAGTAAGAGAAAACCGTTACTATATACAAACAATAATAAGGAAAAAAAAAACACATACACATAATGCAACTTTAAACATAAACTGAATATTAAACTAGATTTTGAAAAAAAAGCCTTTCCAAATATATTACATAAAAACAAATATAAAACATGAATATAAATAAGGTCCGCGCGAAGCGTGGGGATCAATCCCTAGTTCTATTTAATTCTAGTGTTATTCAATCATGAATTTCACTAATTCTATTAAATGCATGTGTTATTGGATTAAAGATTTGGTGTCAATCTTTCAAAATGCTTTAATTTTTTGTGTTATTCAATTGATCAAATTCTTAATTCTATTAAATGTTAGTGTTATTCAATTTTAAATGGATTTCATAGTAATGTCATTTGAAAGGAATTTAATAGAAAATTTACTGCAAACATATAACGAATCAATTCTCAATCTTTAGGGTAGGGTGGAATTTGGATGAAATTATATATATAACCAAAACTATGAGATTTTACACATACTATAATAGATATGTTTCTACATGTATATGTTTGTCATTTTATATATATGAATCTATAGATTTCAATAACAAAATTCAAAATTCAATTATATATATATATATATATATATATATATATATATATTTTTTTTTTTTTATCAACTACCCATTTTTATTAAATCAAGTTTGGCCGAGAAGTTTATTATCCCTTACAAAATTCAATTATATATAACATATATATATACTATATATAGATTCATGTATATAATACATATATATATATATATATATATATATATATATATGTTGGTGTCATCTACAATAATTTGCTGGTGAAGGATGTGATCCTAACATTCCGCCTAAGTTATTCAACCTTCGTATATATATTTGGTTCAGTTCGGTTCAGGTTATTCGGGTTTTAGAAAATAGGTCCATTCAAGAATAAATTTTATATCAGTTCGGTTTATTATAATTCAGCTTCGGTTCAAGTCCGGTTCTGTTTTGGAAAAATAAAAATAATTAATTAAATTAAGTAATATTTTAGATTTTTAGTATATTTTAACTATATTTTATATATTTAATTAAATATTTTTTTAAAAAAAAACCTTGGTTAGATCGGTTAATTCCATTAGATTTTATATAATCCGGATTCGATTCGGTATCATGTAATTTGGTATAGAAATTTCTCTTCCATTCGAGTTATTTTAGAATTTGGTTCGGGTTCGAGAATTTTGATGGTTCGGTAATTTAGCCCACTTCTAGAATTTACAAGAATTCATTACCTATTAAATTCTTTTGCATTCTTTTAAAATCTAGTCAATATAATTACATTAGAAACCCACCAAATCTTTTTGAATTCTATTAACTATGTAATTCTTTAAGATTCTATTACATTCTTAGATCCAATACCGCCCCCTTAGTATTTTGATTCATTTTTAGTTCCCTACAATAAATAAAAACCTCTCCAGCCACTTCAACCTGATCTAGGGTTTCCGCTCAGGTTCGTCCTTCTCACCATCTCCCTCTTGCCTTGAATTGCTTTCTTCGTTTTCTGGGTATTGAATCATGTCGTTAAATGCTTCTTGTCTAATTGAATTTGTTTTTTGTTGGTTGATTACCGCTCCCATGATTTGAAGCTTTGTTCTCATCTTCTGAGCTACGCTTACTGCAATTACTTATAAAACTGATTTGCTTCTCTGGGTTTAGCAGGTTTTGTGGAAAGGATCTCTCTTTGAATAATGGCTCCAGCTAAAGGTACGGCTTTTCCATTGATATCTCATCTGCTTGTGAATATCATTGGTCTGTAGGTTTCCACATTGTCTTATAGTTTGTGCTCTTCTCTCTTGCATGTAATTACTTTGTTCATAATTTTGTTCTCATCAAAAACGTAACTATCTTGCCTTAAATACTTCTGAATCGCATGGTACAGTTAGATTCTTGCCGACTCTATGTCTCTGGTTTAACTTTGATCTGCCAATGAACAAAGTTTTCTTAGATGAGATCAATCCTTGTTTTTGAGCCTATTGTTAACGAAACTGCATTTGAGCAAATTCACTGTAATTTTCTGCCCTTCAGATCTTAGACTTCACTACTCGCTCGTGGAAGATCCGATCATCAATCGATTTATTCGTTTTTCGGTAAAGATTCTTTCATCTTCGCTTCTGGAATTCGGAAATCTCTACCGGAAAACCTTTGTTATTTCAGTGGAAACCGTAGACTTGGATATTGATTTTGGGTTTCAGAGTAGTGTTTTCTGATTCATTTTCTTGTGTATTTCTGATTTGGATGAATTCTGGATGAAGAAGAAAAGATCATTATAACTCTCAATTGTCAGAATTAGGGATTTGGATATGAGAACCCAACTTCCCTGTATGATCGATTATTCAACCTTTTTGTTTTGTTTTGCTTTTGAATGATTCAATGCCTTGCTAAGATTGTTATAATATTGTTTTTTACTTCAGGGATCTTGAACTTCAACAACAAAGCAATGAGCTTTGTTTTTTGAGAGAATTGATGTTATCTCTGGCATTCAATCTAAAGATGTTTGGTGGAAAAAGTTACATACTCAGAGGGAGTGTGTCACTTGCCTTAGTTATCCTCATCCTTTTGATGATTACACTCCTGGTTTCTGAGAAAAACCCGCTTCGTACTTCTCTGTTTGAAGTAAAACGTCAGTTTTCAGCGTCTTCTTCAGGTATTTTTATGCTTTTCCCATTTTTTAATATTCAGTTTTTGGTTATGTCTTTTGCAATTCAGTAAGCTAATGATCCAAATTTTTCAACTCTCATTATCTCAAGGAATTATAGTCTGTTTTTGTGATACATTTTGGTTTCCCATTCAGTTTGTAACTTTGCAAAGGGGAAATGGGTCGAAGACCGGAAGCGACCATTGTATTCTGGTTTTGAATGTAAACAGTGGTTATCAACCATGTGGGCATGTAGAATAATGGGCAGACCCGATTTCTCATTTGAGGGTTACCGGTGGCAGCCAGAAGGTTGCAACATGCCACAGTTTGACAGATTCACCTTCTTGAGAAGGTATGGGTGGAAGTTTTCTCCAATTTTGGTCTAGATTTTTTCGCCGTCAATTTAGTAAAAATATCTGCCTCTTTATTGAACTTGGAACTCCCAACATCCTGCAAGTGATTTTCGATAATGATGTTCTTGAACCATCTTTTACTATCAGTCGGCCTTCTTATGTAATATGACGTATATAGATTGTTTTTTTGGTGTGAATTTGTCGTAGTGGAGCAAGTTGTTAAACGTCTCTCAAATTGCTTACTGCAACTTTGCTTATTTTTTTTTAGAATGGAGAACAAGACTATAGCATTTGTAGGAGACTCGTTGGGACGGCAACAGTTTCAATCCCTGATGTGTATGGTCACTGGTGGTGAAGAGAGCCCAGAGGTTCAAAACGTGGGATGGGAATACGGTCTGGTGAAAGCCAAAAGAGCTCTCCGTCCTGATGGTTGGGCTTATCGGTTCCCGACCACAAATACAACGATCTTGTATTATTGGTCAGCTAGTTTATCAGATTTGGTACCAATGAAAAACACTGATCCACCTCGTGTAACTGCAATGCATCTGGACCGTCCACCAGCGTTCATGAGAAACTACCTTCACCGTTTCGATGTATTGATTCTAAACACCGGTCACCATTGGAACAGAGGCAAGATCGAAGGAAATCATTGGGTGATGCATGTAAATGGAACACGGGTCAAAGGAGAATATCTCAAGGATATCAGAGACGCTAAAGATTTTACAATACACAGTGTTGTGAAGTGGCTTGATGCACAGCTTCCATTGCATCCGCGGTTGAAAGCTTTCTTTAGAACGATATCTCCGAGGCATTTTAGAAATGGAGATTGGAATACAGGTGGAAACTGTAACAACACGGTCCCTTTGTCTAGAGGAAGCGAAATAACAGGCGATGATGGATCGATTGATACAACGTTGGAGAGTGCTGTGAATGGAACAAGGATCAAGATTCTTGACATAACTGCACTTTCTGAGCTAAGAGATGAAGCTCATATCTCAGGGTCGAAACTAAAACCCAGAAAATCGAAAAAGGCGAGTAATGTGACTTCGACTCCAATGGTCAATGATTGCTTGCATTGGTGCTTACCCGGGATCCCAGATACTTGGAATGAACTTTTCGTTGCCCAGATTTAACACCATCACACACTCCAAAGATAGATAGTTCAATGGAAGTTGATTCTTTGTTATAGAAAGGTTTTGTTTTTTTGTTTTACATTCTTTCCGGGAGAAAAACAAATGCTCCGGTTGAGTTAGTTTGTCTTTCAAATAGGGTTGTTAGAAAGTTTTTCCTTTGTGGTAATGGAACTTGTTCTACAGTCAGCATTTGCGGTTTTTTGCGATTCGCGTTTGATAAGTCTGCATTGAACTTAAGACATGGTTTAGATTAGGGCTGGGCAAAATACCCGGAACCGAAGAACCGAATCCGATCCGAAAAAAGAGAACCGAACCCGGAACCGACAAAATACCCGAACGGATCTTAGACTCCGATACCTGAAGAACCGAACCCGAACCGAGAACCGAATGGGTATCCGAAATACCCGAAATATAATTATATACCCAAAATATTAATTATATTTAGATTTGATATAACCCAATTACCCAAAATTATAATTATAAAACCCAAAGATATCAATTATTGTTAGACCGAAATAACCGAAATATCTAAAATAATAAAAAATTTGAAAATTCTTAGTTATATTTGTCAAAATTTAACTAAATTTTATTCAAATTTAGTATTTTTTTAGTTTTTTCCTATATTTCGGGTACCTGGAACCGACCCAAAAATACCCGGCCCGAATTTTATAAATACCCGAATGGGTCCTTCAACCCAATACCTGAAAGACCCGATACCCGAAAGAACCGACCCGAATCCGAACGGGTACCCGAATGCCCACGCCTAGTTTAGATCATGGGTTTTTTGAATAATTCCGTTAAAATTATTTACGCAATTTATTTAGATTATAAATTGCTTTTTTGTCATTGCATTTAATTGCATTTAGTTATGTAAGTCTATGGGCCTAGTGACTTTCTCCAAGCCCAATTACAAATGGTGAACGTATTATAAAAGGAAGCAGAGGGTCGATGCAAAAGACCTAAGACAGAAGAAAAACACACAGAGAGAGTCAAAGGGAGGTAGTACAAGCAAGAGAGAAGTCGAGAAGAGAAAAGGGCAGCCACGAGAGAAGAGACGGAGTTCTAGTCTTCGTGTTCTTAGTGTGTGTCTTTTGGTGTTGAAATCTCCTTCTAAGTTTCTTGGTTTAGCTTTGTACTTGAAACACATAAAGCGCGGGTTAGCGTTGTGAAACCTTTTGATTGATAGTGAAGGTTGTGGGAGACGGTTCCCACCCGAGACGTACTGGTTAGAGGCCAGGAACTCGGTGATCAAGTTTCTTGTGTTCGTTTAAGTTTCATATATCCTAAAGTCAAAGCACTCAAGAAGCTAAAAATCATTTACAAGTGGTATCAGAGCAATCCAGGTTTGATTGCGAGTGCTAGAAGGATCTGATTGAAGACTCAATGACGACGACACAAAGGATCGAGGTGAACATGTTTGATGGATCTGGTGATTTCGGGATCTGGAAGAAAAGGATGCTTGCGAATTTAACCGTTCAAGGACTGAAAGATGTTCTTACGGAACATAGGCAAGATTCTGCATCCAAAGAGGTCGATGAAAAGGATCCAGAGGCTATGAAGAAAAAGAGCCAAGATGAAGCTGCAAGACTGGAGCGAGATGAGAAGGCTTTGAATTTTATCTTCATGTGCGTTGGAGATCATGTCTTAAGGAAACTAGACAAGTGCGTAACAACAGCTCAAGCATGGGCTACTCTTGACAGGCTTTACATGGCAAAGACCTTGCCTAATCGTGTCCATTCTCAGCTTAAGGTGTATTCGTTCAGAATGCAAGACTCAAGGTCAATTGATCAGAATGTAGATGACTTCTTGAAGCTAATTGCAGATTTGAGCAATCTCAACATCGAGATACCAGAAGAGGTTCAAGCAATTTTTCTCCTCAACTCTCTTCCCTCTAGGTACGATTCTTTAAAGGAAACTTTGAAGTATAGTAAGGAAGCTATTCAGTTAGAGGAAGTAGCTAGTGCTGCCAAGTCTAAGGAGAGAGACTTGTATGAAAGTGAAAAGCTTATAAAATCAGAGGGAGAAGCGTTATATGTTGAGACTAGAGGCAGATCAGAAAAGAGGTCAGAGAATGGAAATGGAAGCTCAAATCAGTGGAGAGGAAGGTCTAAGAGCAGAGGAGGAAAGAAAAACAACAAAGGTTGTTTTGTCTGTGGAGATGAAGGGCATTAGAAAAGAGAATGTCCTCATAGAAAGAAAAATGCAGATTCTGCAAATGTTGCAACAGATTTTAAGGAACCTATGATTATGATGTTAAGTGTCAGCACTCAAGATACAAAGAAAGAATGGGTTATGGACTCGGGCTGTTCATACCACAGTACACCAGACAAAGAAGTCTTGTTTGACTTCAAGGAGTTCGATGGTGGAAGAGTTTTGATGGCTAATAACACTCATTGTAACATCAAAGGAATGGGAAAGATTCAGATTCAGAATCCAGATGGTTCTGTAGTGATACTCAAGTATGTGAAATACATGCCGGAGGTGAGTAGAAATCTGATTTCCTATGGGATGTTAAAAAAATCAGGTTGCAAATATGAAGGAGGTGACTTCAAGGTTCAGTTCTACAAAGGTAGGAAGAAGGTAATATCTGGAAAATAGCAAAGTGGTTTGTATTATCTTCAAGGCAAAGTTTCTAAGGCTGAAGTGAACGTGCTTAGAGCTGGTGTAGAAGTTAAAAAGAAGAAGTCAAAGAAGGTGACATTCAGTGAGAATCTGATTCAAGGACCTACTCCATATGGTTTTGAGACAAGGGATTCATCAGCTCAAGGTGGAGACTCTTCTTCATCAGAAGAATCTGAAATTTTTGAAGAAATTGAGTCTAAAGAGAGCAAGGAAGAATCTGAGACAGAATGGCAGAAGCATTGGAAGATTGCTGAAGTAGAGGAGAGTTTGAACAAAGAATTTAAGGAGAAAGACTTGGGAAAGGTTTCAGAGATATTGGGAACAGGTATCTTCGGAGACAAAGCTAAGGGAGATGTGGTAACAAAGGCAGTACCTGGACAGAAGGTTCAGGCTTGCTGCGAGATTCTAAACATCGCCTGATAAGGATTCAGCTCCAGGTAACTCCATTATAGACAGTGTGCTCTCGCAGGAAGAAGAACATAGAAACAGGTCAGTTTTCGGAGATGTTTTTATGTCGATAAGAGAAAATAAGGTTAAAGGAGTTACGTGGAGGAGGCTGGAATTGCAGTAAGGAAATACTGATTCCAGGTGGAGCTGTTGGGAGATTCAAGGGAAGCTGGTTAGTGGTGTGTTCTTGAATCTGGAAAACAAGTCGAGAGTAGGAGGTTCAGGTCACGGGATTTACCTGAGGTCATCGAAGTAGCTGAAGAACATGGGATGTTCCTCCGAAAAGCTGCAAAGAAGATGAAACAGAGACATTAGTTTCAGGTGGAGTAGCTGCAAATGATTCAAGAAAATGTTGATTCAAAGCTCAGTGCACATGAGATGGATTAACAGGTCGACAAAAGATGAATCATAAGCAGTGCAAGAGATGCAATGAATCGCTGGAAGAAACTGCAAATGTGATATCATGATGCTAATATTTTAGGGTTTACAACTCATGAAGTTCGAATTTTGCAAAGTCTCGGAGAATAAAAAAAAAAAAAAAAGACAGAGCAAGGAGAAGATGATGCAAGGTTGAAGGATTACCTTGAATCGTCTGAACAGTGCTTCGTCGGAGAAGATGTGAAGGAGAATAACATATGTTGTTGTTCAAGGGTGTCAGAGATGGAATTTCAGATGAGAAATGGAGCTATAGTTATCATAGCAAATAAATTAACTAGGAGCTACAAGTACCTGAGAATTTCAGAAGAATGGTGTCGGAGGATGTCACCAGAAGATGCGAAATCGCATCCATCACTATCAAGGGAAATCAAAGGGGAATCGGGAAAGGAGGAGACGAGGTGGATCTCGTCGGAGACGCGGTGGAACTCGCCGGAGACGCGGTGGAACTCGCCGGAGTTGATGTCCACGGATCGGAGCTACGTTACCATCGCGATAGGAAGCTTCGCATGTCAAGAGTTCACGGCGAAGAGGGGGCTTGATTCTCCGATGACGACGACAGAGGAATCACCGGAGGGAGCGATGCAGTTCGCCGGAGGGACATATGCAGTTCGCCGGAATTTCTGGAGTCGATCGGAGAAAGCATCGAAGAGGAAGAACGCGTGAAGAAAACGCAGGTAGAAGAAGAAAAGGAATTGGGCCGAGGGAAAAAGAAGAAAAAAAAACAAAACAAAACAAAAAGGACTAGGCCCAAGGTGGAGATTGTAAGTCTATGGGCCTAGTGACTTTCTCCAAGCCCAATTACAAATGGTGAACGTATTATAAAAGGAAGCAGAGGGTCGATGCAAAAGACCTAAGACAGAAGAAAAACACACAGAGAGAGTCAAAGGGAGGTAGTACAAGCAAGAGAGAAGTCGAGAAGAGAAAAGGGCAGCCACGAGAGAAGAGACGGAGTTCGAGTCTTCGTGTTCTTAGTGTGTGTCTTTTGGTGTTGAAATCTCTTTCTAAGTTTCTTGGTTTAGTTTTGTACCTGAAACACATAAAGCGCGGGTTAGCGTTGTGAAACCTTTTGATTGATAGTGAAGGTTGTGGGAAACGGTTCCCACCCGAGACGTACTGGTTAGAGGCCAGGAACTCGGTGATCAAGTTTCTTGTGTTCGTTTAAGTTTCATATATCCTAAAGTCAAAGCACTCAAGAAGCTAAAAATCCTTTACAAGTTAAAATTTTAATTTAATTAATGATTGCTTTTTATCCATATATGTTTAAAGTGCTAGTTTCTGTTTGAACTTCTTTTAATTTTAGTATACTTGTTTGGATTTGTTTGTATGCGAATCGAATAGAAAATTATCACTAAAATAAGAACGTTAACAAAAAAACGTTCGAGCTGACAATATGTATGGTGAGTCGACATCTCATAGTGGGAATGGTTTTCCATCTATGACTTTGTCTGCTATGTGGATTGGAATTTTGATGTTTATCTGAATGTCCATATCCTATATACCGGTTTGCGGTGGAGGTGTCATTGGTTTCGAGTCTAGTGAGTCGACACACCAAATTCAATTTGGTAGTGGTCTACTATATATGATTGTGCCAAATCCTGATTTTTATTTGCTGTAAGCGCATGACTAATGCTAGAATAGTTCGATGGAACTTGATTCATAATAGATAAGTAACTCAAGGAGAATATCTTTTGTGTTTCCCTTGAGAATACTAATGTGGGAACTCTATTATGTGTTGAATCTTGTACCAATGAGAAATTTTTATGCAAAAAGTGGATAATCTGCATAATCAAACTGTATAAGTCTACAGTGAGTTGAATTCTTCTCTGGAATTTTGAGTTTCCTTAATAAGAAGTGCAAGTCTAAGAACACATGTTCTAATAAATTCGCAGTGACGAAATTTCTGATTACTGATGCATAAGATAATGGCTGAAGGGATGTCAATTTCTTTGACATACCGGCTTTGCTGTTTAATTGAGAAATTTCCATTATCTTGTAAAGATTTCAAGAATTATATTTTGCATAAGTGAAAGACTTGATTCTCAGACAACATATTGAATCTACAAACCGTAAAACATAAAGTGTTTACATTTGTGATCATAATGCGAAAGTGGTTGGGCACAAAAACAGGGGAAACATAAGGTTCATTTGAAAGGCTCCACTAGCTTCAAAAAGCAACATGCTTAAAAGAAGTTCAATGGAAAATGTGACATAAAAGGTCACAATGCTGACACATGTCATAACAAAATTGACCACGCAGAGACAATGGGATATCCCATACCAATCTGAAATTGACACTCGTAGTGTAGTTTCAGAAGTCAATATGGTTGGGATAAACCAAATTGAATGGTGGCATTACGCTACTACCATAATGATATGATATCTATTGTGATAGATATGTGTACTTGCTAAGAAGCAAAAATATGAAAATAGTAATACATAATAAAAGTGACGAGTTTGATGAGAGTACCCACAAATAAAAGTGAAATTGAATAACCTAAAGTTTAACTTGCCTAAACCTATGTCTAATAGAATCTCCAATATGTCAATATCATAATCTCAAACCCATCTCATACCCAACTTTGATGACTTTTGATTTTAATCGTAACCATGAGAGTAAAATTGCCCGTCTGATAACCAAAGTTGGTTTGATGGATTTATAGGTTATTGGTTCATGTATTTTAATGGATTTAGAAATCCAAATTCAGTGTTATTGATTTTATGAATTTAAAATTAATGTTTAAATTCAATGTTATTAATTCAATGATTTCAAATCCATACATGTTCAAATCTTAGTGTTATTGGTTCTATGATTTATAAATTCAAATCACGTGTTATTCAATCTACAAATTTACTTATGGATTTGATGTTAAAATGAATTTTAGTGTATTTGGATGGATTTCTAAGTTAAAAATACCAAATAACATAAATAACAATGGAACAAGAATAATTTAGTCTTTTATATCTCCTATATATTAATTTAGAATGACTGGTTAAAAAAAACATTGGTTTTATATGTGATTTATAATTGTGTCATGATGATGTGTCGTTACCATAGAGCATCTCATGATATTTTTGAAAAAAAATTTCACTTACTAGAATAATTACATTCATGCAATTCCCGTTAAACTCATGAACATAGCTACAACTTTGATTTGTATCGATGTTTTTAAGGTTTTGATTGTTTGAAAGTTAAATATTTACGTATGCATTCGCATATTTACATTTTAAAATATTGTGTTGTCCTAAATCATTTACGTTTTTAGTTTTAGAAAATGATTAAAACATTGAATATTATAGTTCCGTAAGAATTAAAAAAAAAAAAAACTAAACGTTTTATATTATTATATTATATAAACGTAGATATAAGGTCAAATACGAACTCAGTCAAGTCCATAATTAGCTATATTATATATGTTTTTTGGTTAAATAAGAATGGTACAACTAGTTCAGGCCTCTTCTTAATATATTAAATGATTTTCGTAGAGACATGCATCTATAGCAATGACGAAAAAGAAAGAAAAAGATATATATTGCATCGACGTCGACGTATAGGTTACAATTATTGACCAAAGAACATCATCTATAGCGACTGCGTCCTTCAATTCTCAAGAAAATCCAACGTTCTATTAAATCACATTTTGCTAATTCAGGTTGATGCTAATTCAACCGGTTCGGTTTTGGTTGGGTTCTTTGGTTCTGGGTATTTTGCCCATGTCTACTTCATGGATCGGTGTATTATCAGTATATATGTGATAGTAGGATTTTTACTAGTCAATTATTCAAATCCCACTAATGTCATTGTAGTATTTAAGATATCGAACCACGGAGGTTAAGATTGAAATACTAGGAATACATGAATCTTCCTAAGCTAGAGCAAATGTTTTTGGGTTTTATATTTATGGGAAAAGAAACAAATGCAAGAAAAAAATAAAAGATAGAAGTGTTGGAAAATGAATTAACTATCAAGAAGATGATTAATGAACAAACAATGATGATAAAGATTGAATTAAACACTATCCTAGAACATTGAATTCACAATTATGACTAATCCACTCTCGTGGCACTAATCACTTTGTTAATCACCAAATCAAGATCAAACTCTCGTTTGTGATAAGATGATTAACAAGCTTTATACCTCCAATTCCACTTAGTTCACTAATCACCCTAGACATCAACTCTCATTGGCTAGGCATGAAAAGCTCACAAAAAGTTTGGTTCAAACATTTCATCGAACACCTATCGGGCGTGCAATGCTTAAGCTCTAGTTTTGATCTTTCAATCCAAAACTAGCTTTAAGGTTAACCTAAGTGAAGGATCTAACAAGAATCAACCTAAATCATCATCATCTAACTATCAAGACAATTGACTAACGATGCCTAAACATTCAATGCACATTTATTCTTATGACATGGAACACTTTCAAGTAGATTAGTTCACTTCCATGACACTAATCATTGTATGAATCATCTAAATTCAGCATCCACCGATCACTTAGATAATCCATAGTTTACCACAAGTCCATTTTAGTCAACAATTCATCCTAAAGTCAGCATCCACCAATCACTTAGAATGAAAAACATGCTTAAAAGTTTTCTAGACATTTCATCGAACACCTTATGTGCATGAAATGTCTAAGTTCTAGAAAATGAGTTTTCAATTCAATCCTAGCATTAAGATCCTTCATAACATGAGAACAAATGTTTATCTAGTCCTAAGCATCAACAATCAACCATCAAACCATCTAAATAAAGCTAAATCTAAGATCCAACAAAAAGGGGCCTAAGGCCTAAACATGAAGAACAAGGAAGAACACAAGGGAAAAAGAGACATAAAGATAGAGAACAAAGATTAAATAAACATAATATAAAGATAGGTTGAAGAATCCTTCACTAGAGTGGCATGAATGATGAAGATCCATCCAAAATCATCATAAAAAGAGTTTGGGATAAAACCCAACTCTAGAAAGAAGAAAATTTAACATGAAAATTAGGTTTTTAGGGCTATATAGAGAAATAGGGCGGACCGGGTCGACCCGGGATAAACCGGGTATCGACCCGGTCGAAATGGGTCAAATTCGGTCTTGTGTAGAACCTTCGCTAAAACCGTGATATCTCCTGGGATACATGTCCGAATGGCCTCAAACCACCTCCTGTAGACAGCTAATACACATGGCTACAACTGTTGTGAAGGTCATCGAGGCTAAATCCGATTGGAGACCATTCTTCCAGCCAAGTCTTTCAGGAATATCGGGTGTCTTCGTTCAGACGGACATACTCTCAGTAAAGTGGCCATATCTAACGAACCACGTATCCGAATGACCCGAAACTACCTCCTGTAGTCAGCTAACGCACTTGGCTACAACTTTCATGAAGACTTTAGATTAAACTGGGTACGTTAAGGTCTTCATTTGTCTTGGGTCTTCAACAGGTCCCATCGGTCGGCCACAGCCCGATGCCACGCACCGATGCACTCTCAGATTTCGCAGAACTTCCATCGGTCGGTGGCATCGGTGTCTAGCGCACCGATGTCATTCTTGTCATCGATTGTGAGCTTCCCATCGGTCGGCATCAGACCGATGCCACGCATCGATGCATTCTCGGATTCGTTCTACATCGGCCAGGCAGACACGCTAAAGCAAAACAAGAACAACTTCGAGGTCCCTTGTCCGAATGATATGAATCCAATTCATGTGTTTAGAGGACTCATCGGGCTACAACTATCATGAAGACTCCAAGAGCTGGATCAAATCGGATCGCCTTCGTCTGATCGGTTCTTTGAGACGTTCCGGATGGTTCCTCTCTAGTCTTTAGGCATCAAATCTCCAAACGCCACCAAGTGTCTCCAAACACCTAGAAAACTCCTCAAATACATGCAAAAGACTCATTAGGACCTAATGCAGCTCCTAATACTCTAAATGGGACAAAACAAGTATGAAATGCCATGAAGATTCAAGTAAATGATCTAAAACCTACATGATATGCATGCTTAAACTATGCAAATTATGGACACATCAGTATGTAACGTAAGAGTTTTTTTTTTTTTTGAGAAAGTAACGTAAGAGATTTTTTTTTTTTTTGCCAAAAATAACGTAAGAGTTTATAGAGAGAGTTCTAAGATTTTGAAATTTACTTGTATTTTGAATACGGATTGATTTTTTTTGTATAAGTTAATGGTTTAAATATGGTGATGATTGGTATGTGAGATAAATAGTTGAATGATGAAATGTCATAAAACACTATAATTGGACATATATTATTTTGCTAATAATCATGAATTAACTAACGTAAGAAATTTGTTTTAATAAATGGGATTTTCTTTTGTTTTGTTAAAAGTAGGGTGATTTTGGTGAATATGAATGGTTGACTAAAAAGTTAGGTAAATCTATGATATAATAAGAGAGTTTTCTCTCATTCTAAGCTGTCCACATCAGCACTAAACTCATGGATTAATGGACCCCAACTATTTAAAAAAACTTACTAATTAAAAACTGTGTTATTTTATTGTCTCACATAATCCAAATTTAATTTCCCAAAAGAATTAAAAACACCAAAGATGGGGATATCTTCAATACTAAAATTTAATGATCAATTAGTATAAGTACATTAAGACAAATTAACTTGGACTTTATGGAGTTCAAAAGGTTACTACTACCATCATTCTACTATTTAAACAAAATTACCGGTAAGTCTTAAAACCACAACACACGTTACAATAATCAACCAAAAAAAACCTGCAATGGATCCAAACAAAAAAGAAACAAGCCGCATAGAAGCACTCCCACAAAACCTTTTTGGAGTCATCATAAGAAAAATTGGTGCTACCTCAACAGTGGATTTCCATAATTTTATCGTATCATGCAAGGAAATAGCTGTTTCAGCCGATAATAAATGCGTCGGAAAATGGAGATTCTTCACCGAAGACGCTACCCCAAAAAACCCTAGCAAACAATTTCTACGAATCCATCATAACGTCAAATCATACCTGAAATACTTAATAAAATCAAGTTGTTGAATCAGAAAGACAACATAATGATCAATATCTTCTTCGTTTTGAAGCCGATTTAGAAGTATCCGAGATAGAAAAAAAACTACATAATCGAGTTGAGACCTCAATTTCGGATATCAATTCCGATAGAGAATGATGATAGATTCAAAGGAATCCGATACAAGAGATTATGAGAAACCCTGTGGTCGAAAGTGGAGTTGAGTTTTCTGAATATTCCAGAAGATTAAAGTATATTGTGGGTGTTCTCGAAAATAACTGATTAGTTTAGTTTAATTATAAATAAATATTAATTATTAGGAGAAAAGAGACGTCAGTTTATCAAACCCATGCTCAACCGCTTCTTACTTCTATTTTTCAAGTCGGTTTATCAAACGAGGTTAGAAAAAACGTTTTCTAACGGATATCTTATTGTGACATTAGAAAATAATTCCTAAAAATAGCATATAAAAAAAATTAAAAATATGAATGTAAATATGTAAAATAAATATAAAACTATAATTAAAATCACACAGTAGTGAAATGCAAAATATAAACACATAAAAAAGAACAATATTTCAACATAAGTTAATAACATAAGTAAGAGAAACCCGTTACTATATACAAACAATAATAAGGAGAAAAAAAAGAAAACACACATACACATAATGCAACTTTAAACATAAACCGAATATTAAACTAAATTTTGAAATTAAAAAAAAAGTTTCCAAATATATTACATAAAAACAAATATAAAACATGAATGTAAATAAGGCCCGCGCGAAGCGCGGGGGTCAATCCATAGTAATTGAAATTAGGTGGTTATGAGAGAGAAATAAAATTTATCACACATTTATCTTTCAATTTTATGCTAATTACGAAAATGTCATTCATCACAAAATATTATTTTCTGAAGTTGGGTTGATAATATTTGACATGTTATCATGGTTATCAGTTAATCATCGATATCATGGTAATCAATCGTTAATCTGATATCATGGTTATCGATATCATGTTTATCAGTTATCGATATCATGGTAATCATCGATATTCTGGTTATCGATGTCATGGTTATCAGTTAATCATTGATATCATGGTTATCAGTCCTTAGTATCGATGATATCATGGTTATCATGATACCATGGTTATCAGCCAATCATCGATATCATTGTTATCAGTCCTTAGTATCAATGATATCATGATTATCATGATTCTTTAGAGATCGATACAGGTAGAGAGAGAGAGAGCGCACAAGAGAGGCGGAGAGAGGCGGAGAGAGAGATCGATACAAGTGGAGAGAGAGCGAGAGAGGCGGAGAGAGAGAGCGAGAGAGGCGGAGAGAGAGAGAGAGAGAGAGAGAGAGAGAGAGAGAGAGAGAGAGGCGGAGATTAGCTGACCACCATCACCCACCGGTGTTATCACCGACCACCACCACCCACCGGTGTTATCGTCACCGGCGGCGTCGCCTCCGTCCCCACCTTTGCCACCGTTGCGGTCTTTTCTGTCGTCACCGCCGATCTCGTTTACAACTCCTCTTCTTCTTCTTCTTCTTCTTCTTTCTTCTTTCTTCTTCTTCTTCTTCCCTTTTTTTCTTCATCGTGCACAAGTTTGAGAAGAGAGAAAATACACAACTGTAATTAGTAGTACAAAATAGGAGTTAGATAGTGTTTTTAATGTGAATAGAAGTTGGTCAAAAATGAAACTTAATTTTGTAGTTATTAATTATCATTTGTTGCTATTACTCTTATAAGTATATAGGGGATAGAGTTTTACTAGTTGTATGAATATTGTATCTTTAATATGTGTATACTACAGAGTATACATCATACAACAAGATTGTTTTTCACAAAAGTGAAAACATGAAAAATTAATAAATGATGTATAGTACTCCCTCCGTTCTGAATTAACTGATGTTTTAGAGAGTTTTTTTTTCCACAATTAAGTGATGTTCTCACTTACCAATGCAAAATTAAATGATTTTTTATTATTTTTGACCAATTACATTTTATAGACTATTTGTTCATTGATTCAGATGAATAATAAATGAGGTTTTAGTATAGAAAAAAATAAAAATTAATTATTTCCTTAATTTGTGTGCATAGTACTAAAATACCACTTAATTCAGAACAGAGAGAGTATAAAAAAACAGTGACTCACAAAACGTCCGAAAAAAAAAACAAGGACAAAGAGATTGATCAAGTATTCAAGTATAACATTTTTAAAAGATCAACACCACTTTTAATAGCTTTTTGTTTTTAACCTCCGACAACAGTATTAATTACTTTTCTTAAATCTAGATATATTATTTATGTGTCGCTTTAAAAAATCGAAGATTTAAATTCATTAAAAACAACATGTTAGTCATTAACTACACAAGGGTAACGATAAATTTGTGAGTATAGTGAGCAAGAATGGCAAGTAAATATTATAAAATGACTAAGCAGCTAAGTTGGTTTATTTGCAAGTAAGAGAGAAAAGCTCACAGTTTTGTGTAGAGAAAACATGGAGATGATTGGAGAGAAACTACGTTCTAAGAGAGTAAGAAAAGAGTAGGGTATTATAAGTGGGATGTGTCACTTTTATTCGGAAGATTAGTCTAAGTCTGTTTGGGATTGAGATTACTCCCGGTGGTCCAAAGACATCATTAAAAAAAGAAAAAGAAAAAGAAAAAAGAAACCTAGAAGTTATTAAATTCAGGATATCCCTAAAATTTTGGGGTTCAAAACCAATTTTAAGGTTTTATTTTTTTTGGGGCCAAAATTTTTTAAAAAAAAATATTTTGGGGCCAAGACCAATGCTTCATTTGACATTGCTCAGGGCCGGCCCTGGATATATTGCTTCCAAAAAGATTATTAAATTATTTTTAAAAAATTGTTTAATGTGTTTATGCTAGTTTTGAAAACACTATCAATTTCAATATAAGCTTCATTTTCAGTTTCAATTAGTATGTTTCAAATAATATATTTTGAAAATTTAATGTTATTTTTAGTTAAAATACATTAAAAAAAATTTAGTTAAAATTAACAAAAACCAACAAATTAAAATTTTAATATTCAATTTGTTTCTTAATTTACGTACAAATTGTCAAAACAACACTTAAAGGTAAGAAATCGTAGATCATTTAAGGTAGGTTAGTAAAACTGATGCCTAATATATGTAATCATACGTTGACTAGTGAGCATCTCTTGGAAATAAAATAATTTACTGCACACGACCTGGTCAGCAGAAGAACTTGCCCGCTTTACGTACTTTCAAAACTATTTTTTACTAATTTTCTTACGTATACCTTTTAATAATTATTATGTTATTTAAACCACTAAACATCATGTTTCGATTTTTTTTTAATAAATATATTTTGTTAATAATCCCAAAAGGTTATAACTTATAAGAAGTGATGCGGTATAAAATATATTGGATAAAAGTGGCGTAACTAAAAAGTGATTGCAGGCATATATATCACAATAGCTTATGGTTCTAAACATAATTGATAACACAATCGTATTCATTACCATCGGACGTGTCAGTATTAAGGTCAATATCATCATGCTTTTTTAGTTCTTGTACCTTCCTCAGTTACGACGGAGAGATCAATTTCCTCCTTTTGGAAGAGATCGTTTTCACCTTTCTTCTCTTTCGAGGAGAGAATTTTATCTCCACTTTTCCTTTCGATGAGAGGTGTTTCTTTCTCGGTTTTAAAACCGAAGAAACTTTCAAACTCGCTAATCGGCTTGTCATCTTGTGTAGAGGTCTGTACGGGGCCAGAAGATGCAACGTGAATCATTTCGATGAGACCCGACGGTATAAGCAGTTTTTCAACGTCACAAGTTAAAGTGACTAGTTCTGAGTTTTCTGGTTTTGCCAGTATTATGCTCCAACATTCCGGTTTTGCCGTGAATCTTATATCGACGCATTCGAGCTTTGACTCAAATTCGCTGGCAACTTTTTTTAAGGATCTATTTGCTTTATCTTATATTGCTTTTAAGTTGTATTGTAGCTATCATAGAGGATGGTTAATTCCCTCTTTTGTTATCGTTTGATGTAATCGCAAAGATTGAATGAATGAAAAAAAGAACGGTTGCACAAAAAAATAAAAAAAATAAATTTGTAGTAAATATTCTAAATGAATGATATTTTTTTGTTTCTTCTCCAACGTTATCATAGGAAACTCGAACCTAAATTTGGACATAGAAAAGAAGAAGACTGAATAAACAGAATTAAAACTTAAATCATCATTTGATATGTGTTTATAAAAATCCTAAATCCCAAAAATGAAATGAAGAAGCTAAAAACGACTTAAATCATCATTTAATTTAACCAAGTCGTTTTGGGTTGGTGATAAAGGATGTTTATGTGGGCTCCTCCATCCGGTTTCGAGTCGCCTTGGCCACCCAATCCGCGAAGATTTGTAACTGCGCAAAAAAAAAAAAAAAAGCCTCGGATTACCTCTGGATTAAAAAAAAAAAAGGCTAAAAACGTGAGAGAAGTAAATCTAAATATTTGACATTGCAATAAAAGAGAAATTGGTTTCAACGCGTTTCTATAAGAAATCAATTTGGTTAATTCATGCTTTGCCCCAATCTCTCTCTAAGGAAGAACACAAATAAAAAAAATATCTATCTTTGACGGCTCTCTCAATCTTCCTCACTCCGTAAGTTCCAAATCTCTCTTTCTCTCTCGACCAAAACCCAGGAGAATTGCTCAAAGCCCTTTTGGTTTTATCGATTCTCGATTTCTGTTTCGACTCTATGTCTCCTTTTTAGGTTGTATTGTCCTTTCTCGAGCTGCTTCTTGTCTAATTTTGATGTTGGTGTGTGTTTTCTGCTTCTGCAGTCTCGCTATGTCGTGTTTCATCTGATACGGGCTTCTTCTCGCTTCCCTATTTTGGTATGTTTTAGGGTTTTAGTCGGAATGGATTCGCGGGAGCTTTATTGATGGTTTTTGTTAGATCAGATGTGGAATTAAGCCTAGATCACTCAAGTAAACAGTATATGGATGTTGAGAGGAAAAAGTAGCAGTTTTGTTGGCTTTTGGGGATAAAAAGTCAAGTCTTTTCGTGTGTAATCTGAGATCAAGATTGGATGGTGGGAAGAGAGGATGCCATGGGGAATGATGAGCCTCCTCCTGGTTCTAAGAGAATGTTTTGGCGGTCTGCGTCTTGGTCTGCTTCACGTACTGCATCACAAGTTCCTGAGAGTGAAGAGCTGCATCTGAACATTCCGTTTGCTAATAATAGTTCTGGGCCGAGTCGAAGATGCCCAGCTCCTCCTTTAACACCTCGGTCACATCATAACAGCAAGGCTAGAGCTTGTTTGCCCCCATTGCAGCCTCTTTCCATTTCCAGAAGGAGCTTAGATGAGTGGCCTAAGGCGGGCTCGGATGATGTAGGTGAGTGGCCTCATCCACCCACACCTAGCGGGAACAAAACCGGGGAGAGATTGAAGCTCGATTTATCATCAACGCAGCAGCGGGTCCCAGATAAGAGCTCTGGCCTAGCTAAGAGGGAGAAGATTGCTTACTTTGACAAAGAATGTTCAAAGGTCGCTGATCATATATATGTGGGCGGAGATGCTGTGGCGAAAGACAAGAACATATTGAAAAATAATGGAATTACACATATCCTGAACTGCGTTGGTTTTATCTGTCCGGAATATTTCAAGTCTGATTTTTGTTACCGGTCATTGTGGTTACAGGATAGTCCATCAGAGGATATAACTAGTATTCTTTACGATGTGTTTGACTACTTTGAAGATGTTAGGGAGCAAAGTGGAAGGATCTTTGTTCACTGTTGTCAAGGGGTTTCACGGTCTACCTCGCTGGTAATAGCATATCTTATGTGGAGAGAAGGGCAGAGTTTTGATGATGCATTTCAGTATGTGAAGTCTGCTAGAGGTATTGCTGATCCTAACATGGGCTTTGCTTGCCAATTGTTACAGTGCCAGAAGAGGGTTCATGCGTTCCCGCTTAGCCCTACTTCCTTACTTAGAATGTACAAAATGTCTCCGCACTCCCCTTATGATCCTTTGCATCTTGTTCCAAAACTGTTGAATGATCCATGCCCGTCTTCTCTTGATTCTAGAGGTGCATTCATCATTCAACTGCCTTCTGCAATTTACATTTGGGTTGGTAGGCAATGCGAAACCATCATGGAAAGAGATGCAAAAGCTGCTGTTTGTCAGATTGCTCGATATGAGAAAGTTGAAGCACCTATTATGGTAGTCAGAGAAGGCGAGGAGCCTACTTATTACTGGGACGCTTTTGCAAGCATTTTGCCTATGATTGGGGACTCGGTTGTTAAAACTCAACCCGGTGACAGGAAGGTCGACGCATATAGTCTGGATTTTGAGATTTTCCAGAAAGCAATCGAGGGAGGTTTTGTGCCAACTCTAGCATCATCCAACAACGAACATGAGACTCATCTTCCTGCAAGGGAAAACAGTTGGAGTTCACTGAAATGCAAGTTTGCATCAAGGTTTGAGAAGGGTTTTCGTTCTATCTCCAAAACGCCACTTTCCAGGGTCTATTCTGATTCGATGATGATCGTGCATGCATTAGGCTCACCTTCATCAACAACTTCTTCATCATCGTCTGCTTCACCTCCTTTTCTTTCTCCTGATTCGGTATGCACGACAAATTCAAGGAATAGCCTAAAGAATTTCTCACAAACTTCCGGGCTCTCGTCCTTGAGACCTGCTTCTATTCCACCATCTTTGACATTGCCAAACTTTTCCAGCCTATCTCTCCTCCCGTCCCAAACTTCTCCTCAAGAATCTCGTGGTGTCAATAATTTTCTACAGCCTTGCATTGAACCGTCACCAAATAGAAAGGTTTCACCTTCTCTTGCAGAGCGTAGAGGCAATCTGAAAAGGTCTCTGAAGCTGCCAGGTGTAGCTGATTCCAACAGAGGAACAACTGGTTTCACTTTACATACGGATGATAGTAATGACATTGTCTTCAACTTGGAGGGTGTTAGAAACGGTGATCTAAACCCAGTAAGTGATGGCGAGGGGACAATACCTTGTGGCAGAATTGTAGATTCTGATTTGCCACAGAAGGAAATGATATCCTTAATCAGTTGCAGTAAATCTGATAAACATGAATCAGGAAGTGGCGGCTTGGTCCAGCCTTTTGCTTGTCTGTGGCCAAGTATGGAGATGATTACAGAACTGAGCAGAGCTCACTTAGATTCAGAATCTGCTATAGCAATTCTGTTGCCAAGTAATAATGTAGGAGAAACCGGTAGTAGGAATTTGTACGTTTGGATAGGAAAGTCATTCTCTTTCGATAACAACTGTTCTCCGTTAGATAGCAACAAAGCGATGGACACTGTGGATAATCTTGATTGGGTACAGATTGGTGAAGCCATTTTGTCTCAGATGGACTTGCCAAAAGATACCCCTATAAAGGTAATGCCCAGAATTTGGGCTTTTACTAGTGTTAAAAAGTCTGCTTGGTGATTTTTGTCGTGTCTTATCCAACCAAAATAAAATTTGAAACTGGAAATTACAATCTCAGCACTTTCGTTACTTGGTGCTGTCAAAACGAGGTAGATTTTCTTAATTGGTCTATTATGTCCAGAGAGGTCGAATCCTTATGATTTCAGGAGGTGTATTTTGCAGAGGTAGTGGTTTATTGATCTCTAGTTCTTGCGTGGTAACTGATAAGTTGCTTCTCCTTGTGTTCACAGATAGTTAGGGAAGCTGAGGATCAGACAGAGTTTCTTGCACTGCTGAGTGTGCTATAGCACCCGCCCGCAAGTTCTGCACATTTACTCGTCCTTTTTTCTTTTTCTTTTTTCGCTTTCACAGATTCCTTCAACTCAACACTTGTCCATTTTAAGTCAGACTATTCAGCTCAGGTGAGAAGTTCACATAAACGCAATCCATATCTTTATTTTTCCATAAGCTCAAATGACCGGTTTACCAAATTCTCATAAACTATATTGTCCTTTTGGTTTGCCTCTGATGCAGGGACCTCTCTCTCGAAAACAACTCTCTTGTACAGTCTTCGACCACATTGTATCCTCAAGGGCCAATATTAGCATATTATTATCAGATAAAGTTGTAAGGTTAGGGCTCTAAGAGAGATATTCTCACAATGTTTACATATACTCAGCACAATAGATTTTTGTTATGGTAAACTTCCTTTTACGGTGTTCAAGTAAAGTACTAATAGTAGGTTTTGAATTGCGTTGAAGCCTAATCGAATAGTTAGTTGTTTTAATCAGTATGAATGTTATCAATGGAAACAACACTTATAAAACATCATAGAAAGTAATATAACTGTAACTTTGCATACACGTTCTCAAATTCTCATAGTGTATGCTAGCCCTAGGCGTTCAGATATCCGAACCGATCGATTGTTTTGGTTTTCGGTTAATCGTGTTTAGGATTTAATATCCATGCGGGTATTTTAGAATTTCGGTTTGGGTGTCCAGAAAATCATAAAAATAAACTAAAAATTGTTTAAATTTGAATAAAATTGGTTAAATTTAAATAAAATTTCGTTAATGCTTAACAAATATAACTAAAAACTTCGAATATCCCTTATATCTTAATTGAGAATGACTGAATTTTTTTTTTTTGATTTCATGTGTGATTTACAAGTGTGTCATTGTTGAGGTGTCATCAATATAGAACTTCTCAAGAGTTATATAAAAAAAGGTTTAACTTACTAGAATAATTACGTTAATGTCATTCACATTAAACCATTGCATAATCATATAAATTTCATTATGATATTTTATATACACTGTAAAATCAATATTAGTTTTTAAATTATTTCATTTTCTAAAATAAAAATTTTATTTTTGAGTTTTTTTATATTCGAAATATATTGATTCGTTTCATGGGGTTATAGATTTTTTTTTCGAATTTTTTTTTTTTGACAAATATTATTCTTACAAGTTTCATGTTTACTTGCTCAATTTAATTTATTTATTTTGAAAAATCTCTTAGTTATATTTCATTTCATACATATTTTTGCATATTCAAATTCAAATTATAATATGAAATCTAGCCTTCATATTATTATTATGAGTATTGAGATATAAAACGTATACTATAGTTCACACACACATACTAATGATTATTGAGATATAAATCGTATAATATAGTTTGATGCTAATGTTTTCATCAAACTATATTTTAATTTAATATAGTTTGATGATAATTGTCTCATAAAACACACGTACTAATGAATATTCACGTGATGGATTTGAAATTCGATTTCAAAATAGATTAAATTGTTTTGAGATTACCATTTATTTTGCATATTCAAATTCAAATCATATTAAATTTTATATTCAAATCTAATCATATGAAATTGCATATTCAAATTCAAATGAAATGAAATTGCATATTTAAATATAATTATAATAAATTGTTATTTACAAATCAAATTGCCATAAAAACGAGATTTTCATGGCAATAGTGATTTTCGCTATTAGTAAATTTCATGGAAATATATATTTTTGCTATTGATAATTAAAACTAAATACAAATTTACGTTATATAATTGAAGAGACATTTGATTTTTAATTCTCATTCATATCTTCTTAATAAGTGAGAAATTCTTAATTTGAACACTATATAACACTATAGTACATAATCATTTCATTCATCAATTACAAAACATCATTAACACATAAACCCCATCAAATTTAAACAAGGTATATTATATCATTGTGGCTCAAAATAGTTTACAAAAGAATTATATATTAGATTCCAAATTTTAAATTCTTCTATTTCATATTATCATTTTAAACTCGGATATTACAAAATTTTCATAAATATCTCATTCTGCGCAAGGCGCGGACGCGGGTTACTACCTAGTTTTGGTTATTTTGGGTATCTCAATCATTTTGGTATAAAAATAACTCATATCTTCGGATTTATAATTGTAATTTTGGGTTATCAAGTTTAAATATAATTAATATTAAAGGTATATAATTGTAATTTTGGGTTATCAAGTCTATCTTCGGTTCTCGGTTTGGTTCGGGTTTGGTTTCGGTTCTTCGGATATAATAATCTAAGATCCGTTCAGGTATATTATCGATTTTTATTCGGGTTAGGTTTCTCTTTTTCGGTTCGGATTCGGGTATTTTGCCTAGGCCTAATCTACGCGATTATACTGGACGTATCGAATGAAATTTTAGATGAATAACGGAGTAGTAGAATGAGAATAGTAAAACATTATAATATTTTTTGTAAACTAATCACAAAAAACTAAAATATTGAGTTTTAGTACTAAATTAGTGACGGTTCGTTTTTGTAATCATTTTAGCAATTGCATAAATCACTATGAGTCTGTCTAAGTGTCCCTCCATCACCTTTTCTTCAAGGTAGACATCACCAAAATCAAACCGTAACCGTATTCTAGATCGTAACCGGACCGTTTTTAAACCGTAACCAGACCGTAACCATATAAATTTGTAACCATCAAAATATATTAGTTATGGTTAATAAAATTACTAATTGTAATCGTTAATTAACTGTAACTGTATCAAAACCGTTGGTTAACCGCAATGTTAAAACTTTAAAATATTAACCATAACCGTTTTTAAAATAAAATGAAAATATTAATAATTTATGTATAAGTATAAATAATCTAATATATATGTATAATCAAATAATTACTAATCCAACAATATTTATAAATAATAAAATTATATAATGAATGTGCTAAATACTGTGATTTAAATCGTTCAATTTCTCCACTAAATCCACTCTATCCACGATCACTAAACACTACCCTTTTTTCTTATTAATCAAATCATTTTTAGTTTGCATAATATAATAGAATTCATGGTTATTTAGCTAATTCACCACATAAAATTTTGAATCATATAATCATAATTTCATACTATAAATTTTAGCTTTATATTAGATATTATTGTAGAAATTTTGGTCGATATATCATTGTCTAAAATTTTTTGAGAAAAATTAAATAAATTTATAGTTATATCACTAATGTTAACTGTATCAATCATTAAATAACTATAACCGTATATAATCGTAATCGTAATAACCGGAACCGTATTAACCATAACCATTTTAACCGTATATTAAATGGTTAAGATTAAGATTAAAAAAAATTTATAACCGTAATCGGTGATTATAATACCATAACCGTAATAACCGTAACCGTGGTCATACCTACTTCAAGGTAACGTGTTATACACAATGGGTTTAGAATCAGTTGATAGAGTAAGCCCACTAATTTCGTTAAGGCCCAAAAGACATCGATCTAGGGTTTTAGTATTTTGATTCATTTTTAGTTCCCTACAATAAATAAAAACCTCTCCAGCCACTTCAACCTGATCTAGGGTTTCCGCTCAGGTTCGTCCTTCTCACCATCTCCCTCTTGCCTTGAATTGCTTTCTTCGTTTTCTGGGTATTGAATCATGTCGTTAAATGCTTCTTGTCTAATTGAATTTGTTTTTTGTTGGTTGATTACCGCTCCCATGATTTGAAGCTTTGTTCTCATCTTCTGAGCTACGCTTACTGCAATTACTTATAAAACTGATTTGCTTCTCTGGGTTTAGCAGGTTTTGTGGAAAGGATCTCTCTTTGAGTAATGGCTCCAGCTAAAAGTACGTCTTTTCCATTGATATCTGATCTGCTTTTGAATATGATTCGTCTATAGGTTTCTACATTGTCTTATAGTATATTATGTTCTTTCTTGCATGTTATTATTTTTTGATAATGTTGTTGGTAATAGTGCTCATACTATCTTCCCCCTAAATAGTTTTCTCAATTGTACGGTACAGTTAGAATCTTGCCTCACTCTGTGTCTGTGGTTTATCTTTGATCTGCCAATGAACAAAGTTTTCTTAGATGTAACGAATCCTTGTTTTTTGAGCCTATTGTTAACGAAACTGCATTTGAGCTGAATCTGAAATTGACCGTTTAATTCCTAGTGTTTACTGTAATATGGTCTGTAACTAGTGGAATCTTTGTGGAAATGGCTAATAATGGTCGTTATTAGATCGTTTATTGTTTGCATTTGAATGAGTTTTGCTTGCATGCCTTGTCCGTGTAAATCATAAAACATGATTCTTTAGCAGCAAAAAACATTTTAAAGATTATGTTTTGAAGCCATCCTAATTGATTAAACTCTCCATTTCTCTTTTTTGCAGTTGATGTCACTAAGAAAAATGACCCAAAGGCTAAGGCCTTGAAAGCTGCCAAAGCAGTGAAATCAGGCCAAGTGTTTAAGAAGAAGGATAAGAAGATCAGGACAAAGGTGACATTCCACAGGCCAAAGACATTGACAAAGCCTAGGGACCCAAAGTACCCACGCATCAGTGCAACTCCGAGGAACAAGTTGGATCATTACGGGATCCTCAAGTATCCTCTCACTACCGAATCAGCGATGAAGAAGATTGAAGACAACAACACCTTAGTCTTCATTGTCGACATCCGTGCTGACAAGAAGAAGATCAAAGATGCCGTGAAGAAGATGTATGACATTCAGACCAAGAAAGTCAATACCCTCATTAGGTACTCACTTGAGAACAACAAAACTTCACTTGACTTTTCTGTTCCTCGGTAATTAAAATTAGAGAGATGTGTTTATAGTCTAAACATGGATGATGAAATTAATTTATATATGTTTTTGTTGTTGCAGGCCTGATGGAACGAAGAAGGCGTATGTGAGATTGACTCCTGATTATGATGCTTTGGATGTGGCTAACAAAATCGGCATCATCTAATCTATCATCCTTGCTCTTCCCTTTTTCGTTTGGAGTTATAAACAAACTTCTGGTTTTTGTCTTCCATAGTCTCTCAGTTTTGCTAGAGAAATTAAAGATGATCATCTCTTTCTTGTGTTGTTGTCGGGTTTCGAAGATTATATGTTTGGTATTTTCTGGATGCTATTATTATTGTCTTATCTTGTTCCAGTTACTCTTGCGGCCTCTGTCATCCCGGTTAAGTCGGGTTAAATGATACCTCTTTTAGTATATATATACTAAATCCTAATTTTGTATCTTTAAATGGAAAGAGTGACTACTTAACCAAACTTAGGTATCAATAATCTTGAACAATATCCAATCAATTAATCATTCTTTCTTGCATGTTCTCTCACTCTCTCTCTAATGCTAATGCTGTTGTGAAACAGTGAAACTTCAAAGTTCAAACTCGTGATTACAAAAATCCTTTACTATTTTGGTTTGTTTCCAAAAAAGAAAGATAAAAGAAATCTTCTTGCATCGGAATGGGATCTAATTTGAGAAAACCTAATTAGTTTGGTGGCTACACGAATCAGTTAAGAGATTTTGATTGCCACGTTAAATTGTCGTTTTGGGTAGAGAGAAGGCTTTATATCTAAACTGTGTTATGGCTTCTCCTTCTCCGCCAAACACACACCAGAGAAATAATATGAGCAATTATCAAACTGTAAGATATCTTCTCTCTCATTTCATTTCCCTTCATTTTTTGAATCAGACAAGCTTCACGTCCTTATAACTTGATGATGAGATCTCTTATCTTTAATTTGATATGTGTTATCTTTTTCATGGGATTCGTCATTCATGTGTTTCTGTTTGTTAAATCCGAAATTACTTTGTGTTCTTTTTTTCGGGAGAGAAGCAGGTGTTGAAGCAACTGGAGCCATGGTGTGAGCTTAAAGACAAAGTGGTTCTTGTGACAGGAGCTTCTTCTGGTATAGGAAGAGAGATCTGTCTTGATCTGGGCAAAGCTGGCTGTAGGATTATCGCAGCAGCTCGTCGCATCGATCGTCTCAAATCTCTCTGCTCTGAAATCAACAGCTTCAATTCAACCGGAATCCAATTAGCCGCACCTCTTGAGCTAGACGTTTCATCAGACGCAGCCACCATTCAAAAAGCGGTTAAGGAAGCTTGGGAAGTCTTTGGAAAGATCGATGTGTTGATCAACAATGCTGGAATCAGAGGCAACGTCAAGTCGAGTTTGGAAGTGTCCGAAGAAGAGTGGGAAAAAGTCTTCAGGACCAACTTAACCGGACCTTGGTTAGTCTCCAAATACGCCTGCATTTTAATGCGTGACGCTAACCGCGGTGGCTCGGTGATAAACATCTCATCGATCGCCGGGCTCCACCGCGGTATGTTGCCCGGTGGGGTCGTGTATGCTTGTTCCAAGGGCAGTATTGACACCATGACGAGGATGATGGCTATTGAGTTGGGTGTTTACAAGATCAGAGTCAACTCGATCGCACCGGGGCTTTTTAAGTCAGAGATCACGCAAGGTCTTATGCAGAAAGAGTGGCTCAAGAACGTTACCGAGCGTACTACCCCGTTAAAGGTGCAACAGACTGTGGATCCGGGGCTTACCTCGCTCGTTCGCTATCTCATTCATGACTCTTCTCAATACGTCTCCGGGAATACATACATTGTTGATTCCGGAGCTTCATTGCCTGGTGTGCCCATTTTTTCTTCGCTTTGAACCTCAAATCTTGTAATAAGTGAATACAATTACACATTTTCTTTACATACATTATCCATGTTTTCTGAGAACAAACGGGCGCACACAAATACAGTGAAAGACAACAAAAAACAGCCTCCGAAAACCTTCGGATTGAATAAACAAAATCGATATACCTTGGAGAACGAAGCAATGACCATGACCTACTCTGATACTTCGTCTCCAAAAAAAAAGAAAAGAATAAGCAGCTTCAACACCGAGGAAATCTACACCTACAATCCCTATTTGCTACACAACTAACCGTGGTTGTATAGTTTTTTCTTGAGCATTTCGCGTCTCTCCCGAGAATCATTGATCAGAGATGCCATAATCATTTCCATCATTGATGGGAGTCCCAAACTCTATATCAGCCGATGTTGGCGTAGACCTTTACCGAAATGTGGTTGCATCAAACGGACATACAATCCATTCTTTGCTGCTAAAGAATCATGTGTACCTTCCTCTACTATTCTCCCTCCATTGAGAACCACAATGTTATCAACATGTCTCATCATAGCCGCTCTATGGGCTATTAGAATTGTTGTTTTGTTCCCCATTATCAATGTGTCAAGAGCCTCCTGCACAACCCGACTTGATTCAGATTCGATAGACGAGCTTGCTTCATCTATTAGGATTATGGGAGCATTCTTCAGCACTACCCGTGCTATCGCTATTCTTTGTTTCTGTCCCGGGGTAAGTTCCACGCCTCTCATCCCGATATGTGTGTCGTAACCGTGAGGTAAGCTGCTGATGAAATGGTGAGCATTTGCTATTCTTGCTGCTTCTTTCATCTCAGCTTCACTCGCATTATGCCTTGCATATATGATATTCTCTCTGATCGTCGTGGAAAAGATGATGGGTTCTTGCTGAACCAAACCCATGTGGCTTCTCAACCATCTCAAATTATATAACTTCAAGTCTCTCCCATCTAGTAGTACTTGACCAGCAACTGGGTCATAGTATCTCTCTATCAGTGAGATTATTGTGCTCTTTCCAGAACCCGAAACGCCAACTACAGCTACGGTCTGGCCCCCACTGACTTTGAGGCTAAAGTTGCTCAGCACTAACACCTCGGGTCGAGTTGGGTAGCAAAAGTCTATGTTTTTCAATTCAATGCTTCCGTAGACATTAGGCGGCTTAAGAGCAGAGTTATCATCTGGTTCAATCGTAGGGACTCGATCTATGATTTCAAAAACTGATATGAGAGACTTACGGCGCTTGAGAATATATGGTGCTAATCCAAATGGCTCGACGAGGGCAAATGTAGCAAAAGAGAAAACCATGTACTCCGTTATTGCTGTGGATAACTTCATATAGCCGCGGTTAACAGATAAGGCAGTGCACCATAGGAGGAGGGCATTACAGGCGAAAAGAAGAAACTGTGAGAACCCAAACGTAAAACCAATAGCCATCCCATGGAAAAAGCTCTGTCTGAGAATCCGCTGGAGTTGCATCCTGTAGAGTTCCATCACCTTGTTACCAGCACAGAAAGCAACAACAGTGTAGATGTTTCTAACAGTATCCTCAAGGACTAAAGATGCCTTTCTATGCATCTCCTGGATGCCTTTTGAGAATCCAGCAAGCCACAGTTTCTGCAAATACGTTTTGAGGGTGATTAGAATGTAGTGTCGCCTAAATAAACAAACATTTCTGAGATTCGTGCATGAGAATGAGATGGCAAGAAAAAAAAACGAAGCACATGTGAAATAGGGGTTCATGAACCCAAGTCGACTAATATATAACACAAGAAAATAAATTTCAAGCAACCTTCTAGAAGAAAGGATGCAAACCTGAGCAATGGCAGAAAGAGTGAGTATTGGCAGAGTTGCCAATGCAACAAGGGCCAAACGCCAACCAAGCAGCAACCCAATAAGAAGAGCAACAATAACAGCAAAACTATCTTGAATAAATATCGAAAGCCTGTTGCTGAAGGCAGCTCGGACAAAAGTAGCATCGTTGGCTAAGCGCATAGATAACGTATCTGGACTGTTCTCTTCATCATCAAACCATCCAACTTCGTTACGCAGCATTGCTGTAACACCAGGGAAATTAATTTAACTGAGGCAAGTAAAAGTAGCTTTAATGTGGTGAAGTAAATGATATGGACAAAATTTTCCAGTACCTGAGAACATCATCCTCCGAACTCTCTCCGTCATTTTCTCCCCCATTATCCCAAAGTAGAAGTGCTGCAAGAAATTGGCAACAACTGTCACTATCCCCATGCATGCAATGATCAAACACCATTTGTCAACCTCCTCGCGCAAGTGGCCTCCTTTGCTCTTATAATATGCCGCTACTACCAACGCAATGACATAAGCCAGAAGAGGATTGAAAGAACCAAATATGGCAGCACCAACACTCCCTAATACAGCATAGAGCCACTCTGGGAAACTAAGCTGTGCCAACCTCCAAAATGAAGGTGACTCCTTGTGTTGAGCATCCTTAGCTACTTTACCATTTGCTGTAATATCGTTAGAACAACTAAGACGACGGCTAAACGTCTGAGAATGGGAACGCTCGTTTTTAGGATCTGATGTCAAAAGGGGTGAAACAGGGGACTCTGGATCTGAGCCGTTTGATTTCTGCCGTGGACACTGAACGTCAATTTTAGGAAGTTCTGGTAACCTCATCTCGAAACTATCTTGTCTTTTCATAGTTGGCTCTTTATCAGCAGCTTCCAGAGGCAAGCCATTTTCCCCCATTTTCTTAGGTGCAGCCGCAGGGCTATGATCATTAGGTGATTCTTCAGTATTAAAACACAGTTCCTGGCGATGGAACATGCCATTACCTCTTTGAAGAGATGGAGACTTCTTCATTTTGGGTGATGATGGTTCTTGGACGCCACAGCCAGCTGAAGAGTCCCTCTCAACCTGAAACACTGCAGACTCCTTGTAGTTTCTAACTGGCATCCTGTATGAACATACAAGTTCCTTAAACAAGAATAATCACCAAAAAATCCACCCTCCTAGAGATCATAACAGCAGAAAACAAATGTCCAAACATATATTCTGCAACATGACTTTCACTACACGACTAACTGGTTATGTTCTAAGCTATCATACCTTCTCGGAAGCTTTGTTGCTTCTTCACACTTCAGAAGCTCAGCATACAGCCCACCAAGAGTTATCAATTCATCGTGTGTACCCATTTCAACGAGCTGACCCTCCTCCATCACGGCAATATAGTCAGCATTCCTTATCAAACTTAACCTTCGGGCTATTATTATGGTTGACCGCCCCAACATCAGAAGATCAAGAGCTTCCTGAACAATTCTTTCAGCTTCGAAGTCTAGTCCTCCAGTTACTTCATCAAGCAGAAGAATTGTTGGATTCAAAAGCACAGCTCTAGCGATCGAAAGTTTTATTTTCTGCTCCTCTGTCATTGTTAAACCGGCTCTCCCGACCTAGAAGGCAAACAAGGAATTTTCCACTTCAAGGTTGATACCAACTGACAACATGATTTCATGAAAAAACTTTTCAAAAAATGTCTACCTGAGTTTCATATCCTTTTTCAAGTGAGCTGATAAATGTGTGTGCATGCGCAATTTTAGCTGCCTCCTCTATCTGATCAAGAGTAGCATCACGACCATATGCAATATTCTCTCTTATGCTCAAGCTTAGCAGAGCAGGCTCCTGTGTAACCAGGCCTATTTGGCTCCTAAGCCACTCCAGTTTTATATTTTTAATATTTTCTCCATCAAGAAGAACTTCTCCTGCACAAGCGAAAGATACAGATGTAGTCAGCTCATAATTGTCTCCATGAACAGGTGAGTGGTGCATCTTAAATCACAAGTCATCGTACCTAATGTCGGATCATAAAACCGTTCCATTAGAGGAATGATGCTGCTTTTTCCAGAACCATTTCTACCAACAAGTGCAACTGCTTTTTTAGCAGGAACCGTGAGGTAAAATCCACTCAAGATTGGAATTTCAGGTCGTGACAAGTAGCTGAAATACACATTCCGGAACTCAATATTTCCTTGAACAGAAGCCAGCACAGTTCCCTCTTGATTAGCCACCGAGGATGAACGAGTTATCATCTCAAAAAGTCTATACGCAGCAATCCTTCCTTGATCAAATGAATAGAAGTTTGTAGCAGCTTGATTTAAACCCCTGCTCAACAGAATATGCATAGTCAAGACAAATTATAAATACATATATATATATATATATATATATATATATTTACTGAGATAAAGACAATATCAGTAGAATATGAAGCTTACAGGCCACTTAAAATAACAGCAAATAGAGCTGCTATGATTTCTCCACCTTTGGCTCTTCCATTGGTAACAAAGAATCGTCCAATCCAAAGTTGCAGCGCACACGAGCAAATAGCAAGCCCATAAGTAAACCCAAGTCCAAGGCCTTGCACAAGACTAATCAATATACCGTATCTCAGGGTTGCTTGAAGGGAGGTTGCATATGAATATTTTGCAAGAGTTTCATTTGTAAAGGCATATAAAGTCCTAATGTAAGAGATCGCCTGCACATTTACGATAAATCCTTCTAAGAGTTAGAAAATTCGCACCAGAGTCTAACCGAGGCAGTAAACTAATTTCGGAAGGGAGCACTAGAAAATGGGGCCTGTAGGGTACACATGACAAAACAACTATTGAGTTTGATTACTACGCATTTCCAGTGATGCAATTATCTAATTCATACATGTTCACAATCAAACATGCATCCTAGCATAACAAAAACAAGGTTATCCCTTGGTCAATATTTTGAGACGAAACTGGGTGAAATTCAACTGATTCTTGATTGCAGTAAACCTCATTGAATCTAGTGAAGTAATCTAATTCGTTCCCAAGTACAATCTTAACCCTCTTGGATTCTGTCTACTAATTTCTGAACTTAACACACGAAGACTGATTAAATAATAACAAAAATCAAGAGAAAGATGTTGAATTTGTAAGCATAACTCTACGTTAAATATGCAGGAAAAGAAAGTTCCACGCCAACAAGTCACATATGTCTAAAAGAAAAATGATTCATTTCAAATGTTTTAAAAGTTTAGTTTTTAGCATCCAGTTTTCATAGTTCAAGAGTTCAGCGATCAAATTGCCACCAACAAAATTCAAGTTTTGAAATGCGGCGAAGAGAAAATCTTGATGCTGATACCATAATTTTCCAATGAACCTAGCAATCGTAATACCTGTTCAGCAATGCCGGCTGCTTCAGCATATGCATCTTGTATGTTCTCAGCAAGTCTGTGGAGAAATATATTTGATATGCCTCCTGCAGCAACGATGAAAGGGCCAGTGGCTAGTGTAATCAGTGCAATTTCCCAGCAGTTGACAAATCCGATAACAAGTCCACTGACAAACGTAGCCATGTTATGAATATAGTTTCCAACCTGCAAAGTCCAGGATCAAGAAAGAAGATTAGAGAAATAGCAAAGACATATTATTAGTCACAGTGAAAATAAAGATATGAAGGAGAAAACTAGGAATCAGAGTGAACATGATTGGAGCTGGACATACTTTTTCGCTTAAAGCTGACTGAATGAGTAAGACATCGCTCAGCACTTGGCTCACAATATCCCCATTATTACCATATGTATCAAAGAAACTCATATCCTGATTCAATAGTACTTGGACATACTTGGACCTGATCACAGCAGTCTGCCTCTCTCCAGTCAGTATCCAGCAAGACACCTCTATTGTAAGGAAGATTTAGTAAAAGTGGCTGTACACAATTAGAATTGACATGTACTTTTAGCAAAAAAAAATCGACTTACCAATCCAACCAGAAATGAAAACACCCCCGGCAATGTACACGATAGTCAGCGAAAGCTGCACAATCAGCATAAGTAAACACTTAAGCAAAAGATGGATTGTTCGTATCGTATCGATCCATTCAATCAAGAAATGAAGTTTTGAACGGTTGAAAACGCGTTAACTCAACAATAGCTGAGTAGTCGACCTTCTAAATCCAGCAAATTACAAACACAAAACCTAATTCACAGCTCATTTAGGAGAAGCAGCAAATAAGCTTTAAACTAACCTCGACGAGTCGGTCAAACTGATCCTCAGATCTCTGCTGAGCCGAGTCATTGGGGAAAGCAAGGACCTCAACGATCTTGGCGAAGTAGTGTAAGTAGACAATAAGCGCAGTACCGTGTGCAGCAGCAGCTACGGAGCCGACGATCATAAGCAGCCAATCGAAGCGGTCGGCGCAAGTGAAGAGCTGAGAGAAAGGAACAGCTGCGGGAGGTGGCTCGACCTCATCGGGCTCCTCCATCTCCTCATCAGCCTCCGCCTGCGCCGCCGTGGCCGTGCCGCCGGTCTCGTTCGGGTCGGGATACGGAGACGGTGACTCGGGAGGCTCGGAGACCTCAGAGACTGGGGTTAACGGATGCATATGAGGCGGAGACCATCCGAACAAACCTCTAGAGATCATCATCTCACAAGGAGTATCCTCCTGTGTATAAAAACCCTAGTGATTTTGCTTTTGCTAAATTCAGCGGATCTGCTAAAACAGTTGGTAGAGGAAGAAGAATCGTAGCAGAAACTAGTTTCCGCCTTTTTATTTTTCCAATAATTTTGTTGATATTTTGATCTTGTGTTGCCGTTGCTCATGTGTGTTTTTTTTTTTTTTTTAAAGGCAAACAACAAACATAGTTAGAAATTGATCAAGTCCACGAGATTGGTTTAAGTGTAATTTTGATGCTGCTTAGGATCCGAATACAAAAGTGGTCCATTGCTGGTTAGATATTTTGGTATCTTTAGAAGCCCAAGCTCAAGAAGCTTTCTATAACCGAGTCCGAGTCTCATTGTTCAGTTCCATCTCTCTCAGCGTCAACAGCAGGGGAGTTCACAATGCCAAGAAACGTAATGAGCAACGCCGGACCAACAAAAGACCATCCCCAACCGAATTTCAAAAGTGGTCGCGATTAATTACCCATTGATATTCCCTATTGATGTATGAGCACTCCAAACACCCATAATTACCTTTCTCTTCTTCTTATCAAAACAATTCCCCAAAACCGCCACCACGCAAGGCCATCCAATAGGCTGAAACCACCCTGCAAGTCTCTGGATCGCTACAAAATAGGCCCAAAAATCGACCCCAAACATAGCAGTGAACACTCATGTCCCGATCATACCAATTGTCAGAAACGTCTTTGTAAATGCAGGTGAAACAACAACAAAGTGCAGAAAGTAAAGTCACACATAGAATTTATTAACGAGTTTCGTTTCCTACATCCCCGAATCCACTAGAATCAGAATGCAAATGCACTTTGCTTATGGTTTCTAGCACACACGTGTGTCTACCACTCTATTCTAGATGATTCATTCTGGACGTGGTCCCGGGGATGTAGGAAACGAACCTCGTTAACAAATTCTATGTTTGTCTTTACTTTCTACACTTTATTGTTGTCTCACCTGCATTTACAATTGGTATCAGAGCGGGTTCTCGATAGAGATTTAGTCTTGTTTCGGATAGATCAAAGGTGAGGATCAGAAGTAGTTCAAGAAGTATGACAGATGTCGAAATCAGGTTTGATGGAGTCCTATCAAGAAGATTGTTGATGTTGGAAGGTTCGTATGCAAGCTTTCATTAGTGGTCTTGATGGAGATTGTTGGAAATATTTCCTTTCTTTTAAGATATCTCCAAAAAAATTTGGAAATATTCTCTTTTCCTATATGTTCTCCTAAAAACATGTAAACACTCCAAAGCTGCAATATCCTCTTCAATATCTTCATACAGCTTACCAACCAACTCTTGGCTCGAATCTTATCACCCAGATTCGTTCATATCTCAGTAAACGCACATCTTCACGTCTTGTACCACTTTTTGTACTACTTCGTGACTGATACAGCAACACATGCATCTTCAGTCCTGAGGTCCAAAAGATCACCTAAGTGACCAGGGGCGGATGTAGGTAGAACAACATGGGGGCAGATGCCACCACTACTTTTTTCATTTTAAATGTATTTAATGAAGCTAAATTTTTTTTGTCCTCAGGGCTCATTGCTATATCTATTTTTGCCCCCATCTAAATCTTGCCTCCGTGATTTTCTTTTTTAACTCTTGTTAAATATATGATTTGTTCAGTTTTTTTGTGTAAGAAAATCTCAATATTCATGACTTGTTTATATATGGAAATAAGGAATTAGTGATTTCAATTTTTTTGGAATTTTGATGGTTCATTCATGCATACGCGAGATAATTGTTTTGTAATATATAAAATGTGAAATGAAAAATAAGAACTAATTTAAAATTTATTGATTAAAATATATTTAATTTGTAATTTTAAGTTAATAATACATTTAATAAATATTTGGCAACATGTTTAATACGGTTTGACAACCGTTCCATTTTTTTAAAAAAAGAGGTGTTTGGAAATATATTCTAAAAGTGATTCTGTTTTAATTGTATATATAAATTTTTAGATAAAACTATATCCTTTGATAAAAAAAATTAGATAAAACTTATTGTTATTAAATGCACATCAATTTGAGTTTTTCCACATTTAAAAACCAAAAACCCAAATCCTCATTAGTCATGTATTGAGAAATTATGTATTTTTAATAGATTTTTAAAATATATATATTAACCAACTATACCTTCAAAAAATGTTTTGATACTTTTACTTTAACTTTGTTTTAATTAATTTATATGAATGCAACTTTCTTCTAAGTTTATACCAAAAGTTGAATACAAATAAACTACATTGAAAATATTTAAATTTAGAAGTATATATAAATTTAAAAACATGTATTACAGTATTAATTAACATAATAAAATAACTCTTTAAGTATTAGTTTTTTTATTTAATATAGTAGTTTACCCAAATATTGTTACTTATTAATAATTTAACTGTTGTAGAAGTCAAGAAAATCAGGCAGAGTATAGAGTCAATAATTGGAGCATAAATGGAGCCCATTATCTCTTACTTTTGCTCTCTATAAATGATCGGAATCGATTCATTGTAAAGAGAATACATAGAGACAATTAAGAAAATTATTACTCTCCCCACTCTCTCTCTACTACAAAAATCATCACCTTTAGATACATATATTCTCTCCACTCACCTTTATAAATATATACGCATATCATTGTTATAAATACATATATAATATATCTTCTTTTATAACACGTTATCAGCACGATCGTTCCCCGATCCGTTCATATACCGAAAAGGTGAGGTTTAATTTATGTTCAATTTTTAAAGGTTTATATATTGTTTCGAGGTGATAGGCGATGCTTTCCCCGAACCGATCGTTATGAAAGGCTATGCCTTCACGATCATGATCATATGAGACTATGTCTCCTCATATCATATGGCAGGCTTTGTCTCCATGAAATAAATGTCCCAAAGACATTTATGAAAAAGTTTCGGAAGAACTGTATAAATATATATATATATATATATATCCAGAAGATATACATGATAGCGTTCCTGAAGAATTGCTTCGTCCAGAAGACGAATATATTACAATAATTTAATGACTTTAGTCATCATGATTTATTTATTTATTGTCAATGTTATATTGGACGGCTGAGCCGCCACATATTTTTTTATCTGCTGTTTAAATATGGTTAATAAATTTGCAGTTAATATTTGTGTATTTTATGGTTATTATGTTATATATAACTATTTTATCTGAAATATGGTAAATTTATCTGATTAATTATCAAAAGTTTTCAGATCGATTTTTCGTCATTTTCAACGGCTAGTAAACAGTATTTTCAATCTATAAATATACTTATCTTTCATTCATTATTTTCACTCAAAATCTCTCATCTTCACTCAAAATCCTTTCTAAGAAAATCATTTGTTTTTACGAAGAAGAAGAAAAAAAAATGGTTCATCCGCTTTTAGTTTTTGTAATAGGTTTTATACTTGTTTCTTTTTACGGTTTACTCGTCGGAGAATTTTCTCCCGAGTAAAATGTGATGGTTTTTATTTTGATGTTTTATGCACTTGTATTTCTTTTAATTGCGCTATTTATTCCGGCGCCTCCTATGTTTTAAATTGCTATGTATTCCTTAAAATCACAATATCTTATTTAAATTTATGATTAATAAAATATTAATTTATGTTTACAGTAATCATGTCAAATTTAACGAAGCTCGAAATCGATGCCCTTGATATCTCTGGAAACAATTATATGAGATGGGCAGTAGCTGCAAAGATGCATTTAAAAGGAAAAGAGCTTCTTGATACCATCGATAAATCAAAAACAACTCCTGAAGAGAAAATGGCAAACCCCATGATATTTTTATTCCACCATATCCACGATGGTTTAAAAGATGAATATATCATGAAATAAGATCCTGCAGATCTTTGGCAATCACTCAAATATAGGTTTAATCACCAGAAATATGTGATCTTATCGAAAGCAAAACATGAGTGGTTGAACCTTCGGTTCCAGGATTATAAGAAAGTAAGCGAATATAATCCAGCTCTATTCGGAATCACTTCCAAGATAATGTTATGTGGAGAAGAGATAAGCGATTTTGATATGATCGAAAAAACTCTCCAAACATTTCATCCTAGAAACGTAGTCTTGCAACAACAATACCGGGCAAGTGGATACAAGAAGTATTCAGAGTTAATGCAAGTTCTCTTGGTGGCAGAACAAAATAACGAACTCGTGACATTAAACCATCAATCTCGTCCAACTAGATAAGCTCCATTCCCAGAAGCGAATGTTGTAGCATTCAGTTACAATAATTGGCAACAACATGGACCCGGTAGAGGCCGTGGTCGTGGACGCGGTCGAGGAAATGGTCGCGGTCGTGGACGAGGATATGGACGTGGACGAGGAAGGAAGTTCCATCCTTATGATTCCAATAGTGGAAGAAATAATAAAAGGTTCAATGGAAATGAAGTTGGTCGCGTGAATAATAAGCAACATGAGAATCCTTGCTACATATACGGCATGAAAGGACATTGGTCCCGTACCTGTCGTACGCCGAAACATTTTGCCGATCTGTATCAAGAATCACAAAAGATGAAAGGAAAAGAAGGTGAAACCAACTTCACATATGGTGAACCCGGACCTTCTTTTGATGGTATAAATGATGATACGCATCTCAATATTTCTGATTTCGTGGTTGATCATGAAGACATCAACGAACGACAAAACGAATAAAATCTTCCTGAAGAATAAAATATGACATGATAATTATATAGTTGTGCTTGTTAATCTTTGTGAAGAAGAATAATGTTTATATTTTTGTGCTTTTAGTAAAATAATTTTATTGCAATATAAAGCTTCTATCTTGCTATGTTTATTAATATCTTTTTAATAAATATTTTAAATTCATAATATGTCAAAATCTGAGATTCATGATGGAGATATATGTCTGGCAGACAGTGCTACAAAGCACACAATACTTAAGGATAAAAAGTATTTTTCCTCTCTTAAAATGAAAGATTCCGCCGGAAACGTGAATACTATATCTGGTAATGCAAAAATTATTATGGGCTCCGGAAGAGTCAGTTTTTCAATGCCGAAATGAAATTTGAATCAAATGATGCATTATATTCCCCTAAATCTTACAGAAACTTGTTAAGTTTCAGAGATATCCGCAGAAATGGATATCACATAGAAACTATGAATAAAAACGGCATTGAATATCTTTGCATCACATCAGTTACTCCGGAGAGAAAACTTATAGTAGAATAATTATCAGTATTATCCTCCGGATTATATTCCACAAAAATAAATATGGCTGAATCATATATTACGGTAAACCCGAAGTTTACAAATACATTTAAAGTCTGGCATGAACGACTAGGGCATCCTGGTTCAGTCATGATGCGAAAAATTGTGGAAAATTCTATTGGTCATCCGTTGAAAAACCAGAAGATTTTTCAATCGAGCGAATTTTCATGTAATGCATGTTTTCAAGGAAAAGTCATAATTCGGCCATCACCAGCCAAAATTGAGAATGAATCTCCAGTATTCTTGGAAAGAATACATGGTGATATATGTGGGACTATCCACCCAGCATGCGGGCCATTTCGATATTTTATGATATTAATTGACGCATCCAATAGATGGTCACATGTATGTCTATTGACAACACGAAATACGGCTTTCGCAAAATTTATTGCCCAAATCATCAGGTTGAAAGCACAATTCCCTGACTACGTTATAAAGAAAGTTCGGCTTGATAACGCTGGTGAATTCACTTCACAAGCTTTTAATAGCTATTGTATGTCAATGGGAATCGATATTGAGCATCCGGTCCCCCATGTACATACACAAAATGGCATGGCTGAATCTTTGGTTAAGCGTCTGCAACTCATTGCTAGACCATTGATATTGAGAACAAAGCTCCCAATTTCTATATGGGGTCATGCTATCTTGCATGCTGCGTCATTGGTCCAGATAAGACCAAGCGCATATAATAAATATTCTCCTTTACAATTAACATCTGGCCAAGAGCCAAATGTATCTCATCTCCGTGTTTTTGGTTGTGCGGTTTATGTTCCTATAGCCCCATCGCAAAGAACAAAAATGGGGCCACAAAGAAGATTGGGTATATACGTTGGTTATGCATCACCAAGTATAATTCGGTACCTTGAACCGCAAACTGGTGACATGTTTACGGCTCGTTTTGCAGATTACCATTTTAATGAAGCTGAATTTCCAGCGTTAGGGGGAGGAATTAAAGAAATTCCAAAAGATGTTACATGGTGCACACCGTCTTTATTGCACCTAGATCCCCCTACAAATCAACGCGAGCTCGAAGTTCAGAAAATAGTACACTTACAAAATATGGCAAATCAGTTACCAGATGCGTTCACCGATACAAAAAGGGTGACAAAATCATATATCCCTGCTGCAAATGCTCCATCAAGAGTTAACGTTCTTGAAGAACAAATTGATGGGAATAGAGCAAATGAACCTAGAGTTCAGTTAAAAAGGGGGAGGCCAATTGGTTCTAAAAACAAAAATCCCCGGAAGAAAAATAAATTGGGAAAACAAAATGAAAAGGTTCCCAAGAACCATATAAAGAAAAATGTCCAGAAGACATACATGAAAATGTTCAAAGAGAAACACATAAAGAGATTCATCCAGAAGATGAACATGATACAGAAAATACGAGATTTCCATTAACTATGCCCAAGACGGAAAATTATGGGATAGAAATGAAATAGAATATAATGATGGAATTTTCTCATTTTCTGTATCCAAAGACATAAATTATGAAAGTGATGATCCAGACCCAAGGTCCTTATCAGAGTGCCAGAAAATGCCTGATTGGGAGAAATGGCAAATGGCCATGAAAAATGAATTATTCTCCCTCAATAAAAGAAATATTTTTGGACTTATTGTCACTACACCCAAAGATGTAAAACCGGTTGGGTACAAGTGGGTTTTTGTGCGAAAAAGAAATGAGAAAAATGAAGTCACAAGATATAAAGCTCGACTTTTGGCACAAGGATTTTCTCAAAGGCCGGGAATTGATTATGAAGAAACATATTCCCCGGTTATGGATGCAATTACATTCAGATTTTTAATGAGCCTTGCGGCATCTAAAAATCTAGAAATGTATCTTATGGATGTAGTGACAGCATATCTATATGGATCACTTGATAATGATATATATATATGAGGATCCCATAAGGGTTAAAAATGCATGTAGCATTAAACTCAAAACCCAGAGAGATATGTGCGATCAAATTACAGCGATCACTTTACGAATTAAAACAATATGGGCGCATGTGGTACAAACGCTTAAGTGAATATTTGCTAAAGAAAGGGTATGTGAATAATACAATTTGCCCTTGCGTCTTTATTAAGAAATCCTCATCAGGATTTGTGATTATTGCTGTATATGTTGATGACCTGAACATCATTGGAACTCAAAAGGAAATTGATGATGTAAGAACTCATATGAAAGAAGAGTTCGAAATGAAAGATCTCGGACATACAAAATTTTGTCTTGGACTCTATATAGAGCATTTCCGAGATGGAATATTCATTCATCAATCAAATTATACCAAAAGGATCCTAAAACGCTTTTATATGGACAAAGCAAATCCCTTGAGTACCCCGATGGTCAATAGATCGCTCAATGTTGAAAAAGATCCATTCCGACCTCGTGAAGATAACGAGGAAGAGTTAGGTCCTGAAGTACCATATATGAGCGCTATAGGAGGACTTATGTATCTTGCAAATTGTACGCGACCGGATATAGCATTTGCTACAAATCTACTTGCGGGATATAGTTCGTCACCTACACGCAGACATTGGAATGGAATAAAACATATATTTCGTTATCTTCAAGGAACGATTGATTTGAGATTATTTTATCCTCGAAATCCCAAATTTGGTTTAGTTGGTTTTGCAGATGCAGGATATTTATCAGATCCGCATAAATCTCGGTCGCAGAGTGGATATGTTTTCACCATTGGAGGAACTGCAATCTAATGGCGATCACAAAAACAAACTTTGGTTGCCAATTCTTCAAATCATGCAGAAATTATTGCACTTCATGAGGCATGTAGAGAATGTGTATGGCTCAGATCCATCACTCAACACATTCAAGAAGCCACTGGAATAATCACCAGCAAAGAACCAACAATCTTGTATGAAGATAACGCTGCATGCGTTGCCCAGACAACAGAAGGCTATATCAAGAGCGACAGAACAAAACACATCCCTCCAAGATTTTTCTCTTACACTCAAGAGTTCAAGAAAAATCAAAAAGTGGATATCCGATATATTCGCTCAAGTGACAACGCAACAGATTTATTTACCAAGGCGCTTCTTACTACAACATTCAAGAAACATATTCAAAGTATCGGAATGCGTCGTCTACGTGATCTATAACGAATATATCATATCCATCATTTTGAGGGGGAGACTGCACTCTTTTTTTCTTATCATGGTTTTTATCTCATTGGGTTTTTCCATGATTAGGTTTTTAACGAGGTAGTACGTAAAAGATAATGCATATATATAACGCAAAAGATAATAATGACACTGGTCTTCAAAGGGGAGTGTTGTAGAAATCAAGAAAATTAGGCAGAGTATAGAGTCAATAATTGGGGCATAAATGGAGCCCATTATCTCTTACTTTTGCTCTCTATAAATGATCGGAATCGATTCATTGTAAAGAGAATACATAGAGAATACAGAAAATCATTATTTTCCTCACTCTCTCTCTACTACAAAAATCATCACCTTTATATACATATATTCTCTCCACTCACCTTTATAAATATATACGCATATCATTGTTATAAATACATATATAATATATCTTATTTTATAACATTAACAAGTTAGATAGATGAATGTTGTTTTAGCATTGTTGGAAGTCTAAAATTCCATGGTTAACAACTTAACAACAAAACATCTGCCCCGGTAAAAAAAATTATCTAGATCTGCCACTGTAAATGACCCGCCACAAACATTCCAACCGCGTAAACAGAGACGAAAGCCAGATCGATCTGTCCAAGCAAAGCTGTTCCGTCCGGACCATCGAAAGGAGCCCATCTGCCTTTGTCTGCCGCCTTGAAATGTCCGGTTGATGGTTTGGAGAGCGTTCTTTTGACGATGCTGTTGGGCTTTCGGATGGAGAGGAGGTGGGTTCAACGGTTCGGTGGGTTCGGATGGGAAGGACGTGGTTCCTATATTGGTTGTACATGACTTCTCCGGTAAAAAGAAGATAAAGAAAAAAACTTTCTCCGGCTTCGGGTTGAAAAAGGGTCCAGCAGACAATGTTTCGCTGGGACTAGCAGATATATAATTGGAGACAATGTTGTGAAAATGAAGATAGGTTAAGAAGAATAGGCAAGTCAGAGTATTGAATATCTCTTACTGGAGAAGAATAATGAACAAGAAAATCAAAAAAGAAAAAAAAAACAAGAAATAGGCTTTTTTCAAAACAAGAGAGAACTAAAGTAACCAAACCAAACTTGATATTTTTCAAACAGTGATCTTGAAGGAATCTACCACTGTGTGAAGCCTGTCTTTCATCTTTTCCCACCTCCTCTCATTAGCTCCGGTCGTCAATGTGTAGAATTTTCCTGAACAGCAAAAACACCATTTACAGATTGAATCTTTAGAAACTCAGCGATCGAGCTCTTGAAAAACATAGACTCATCGGTGTATATTAGATTATAGTAGTATGTTTTTGAACTCGACAAGGCAGGATCAAGAAAATCATATATGATTGTGAGTTGATGGAGTATGATACCATTGAAAACTGTGATTGTACCCAGGGCATGGCGGGTGTAGTTTCTAGCCTGAGCAGTGAACTCAAACTGATAATAAGTCTTCCCATCGACTTGGTGCTGCAGCAATTGAAACAAACCAAACAATCAAAACCACTCCCTCTTATTATCACACTCAATGTGATAGTCAAAAACGTAAATACAAAAAGCAAGTGAGCAGACCTCTGATGCATCAATAAGCGTTGTTTTCTGATTTGGAGGGGCCAAAACTTTCTTTATCAGCGTCTCAGCGATCTGTGACCATCGCACCAGGTTCAAATCGAGAAAAGAACATTACATGACAATCGAATGAACATACCTGCTTCGGAGGGCCGAATTCTTGGATAGTCTGTTTGCTAGTCGGGATCAAATTTACACTGACGCTTTCTAACGGCTCAATCACATCTTTGTATACCTTGTCTTGACCCTCAATCACAACTTCCTGACCAAGCATACACAACAAGGAGACATTGACATTGTTCTAGTCTTTGCAAAAGAAAGACAGAGATGAATGATATACCTGCCACCCAAACGGATAGAGAAACGAGTATGCATCCTTGTTGTCGGAGACAGCGAGGAATCCCTTTTTGCTTTCTGCAGCAACTGAGCCAATATCAATCCTCTTAGGATATCAGCAATAACAAAATTTCGCAAAAAAGGATCTAAGATAAAGGATAGAAACAAGACTTACATGATGCTGGAGCTCTACTAAGCAATGAGATCCAAGGAGCAACGACACCGAATGTTACCACCAAACGCCTCTGACATTTATCTGGCACAAACAACAAAAAATGTAAAAACGGTTTCTTCCTAATTGCTGCCTGAAATTTGGCGACCCATTGAACAAAACCGCAAATTGGAATAGTAAAAAAGAAAAAAACACAGACCCTGAAGATCAGAAGAGGAAGACGAAGATTGCTCAGTCCGAACGAGAACTGAAACTCCTTTCCTACAGAAAGGAACACCAACAAATCCGCTGCTCTGTAATCACAGACCCTAAGGGTCTTTTGTTAGATATAGAAACAACTGACAATTCCACTTGATTGGCGATTTGAATAGAGTAGAAGAGAACCTTAGGGATGGAGATTGGAGAAGAAGGTGAAAGCTTCAGAGAAGCCATCGGCGATGTGCGGAGAAAGATAAGTCTTGTGCTTTTGTTTTCTTTGTATATGTGGGTGGTATACGAGTCTAGAGTGAGAGATCTTCTCCCTTATGGATTCGGTTCTTCCTCAGTTTTATCCACTTTGAAATTTCCTGACCTTTTAAAAATGTTAGGGAACGCAAGGGAAAAACCCCAAAAATAAAAGTGAAATTTTCAAATAAAACCCCTCAAAATAATTAGTCTTTGTAAGATAGTCCCTGAACTATGAAGAAAATCGAACATTAGTCATAAGGTATCCGTCTCACATAATAGAACACTAAAACTTAACCCGTCCTATAATTAGCATAAGATAAAAAAATTTTTAATAAATTGTTTTGAAATTTAAGAAAATTTACTTTTATTTGAATTTTATAATATGTCAAACTCATGATGATTATAAATAGAGTTGTTAAACAGAATAATTTTTCTATTTAACATGTTTTGCAGTGGACTAAAATATTATTCGAGATAACCCGTAAAACATATAATTTTGAAAACATAATTCTATTATGCACCGTTTAATGACTCTATTTTTGTGGTTAATTCACGAACTCTTTTAAAAAATCAATTTTTGTGTCTAACTTTTTATAAAATTAGTAAAATATTTTTTAACTTTTATTTTGATATAAATTCAAATAAAATATAATAAACTATAGTAAAAAATATATCAAGATTTCGAATAGATTTTTTTATTTGAATATATATGGATTGATTATTATTTAAAAATATATAGTAGATAACATCTTTAAGGCAAAATAAATACTTTTTATATTCTTATCACTAATTGTAAAAGATAATTTTATCCTTTTATATTTCAATTATTTTTTGTTATTTGTAATGACATTTCAAATAATATTGAAGTATATATGAGAAGATTGGTTTACACATAATCATCCTTCCTTCATTATACTCGTATGTCTCAATTAATGGGTGAATTATTTCTCATGGCGTTCTTTTTATTTATTTTATTCCATCAGAGCATAGTTTTGAATCTTTTGATCAAGAAAACAATTAAGTAGGCAAAATCAATACCTTTAGAGGCTTATAGCATCAGCTTTTATTAGTAATAGATTTTATTTTGACATATAATTTATTTTCTTTTTTTTGTTAAGCTTTTTATGTTGATTTTCTATAGAGTTATCATAAATATAAAGTTGATTTCCTTTTAAATATTTTTTATTTTGTCAATTTAGTTCTTTTGATATTTATTTATATTTTTGATTTTTTTTTTGTTAATTTAGCTCTTTTAATATTTATTTTCATTTTAAGAGACACGATTTTTTTGGCATATAATTTCCTTTTTATTTTTTTTTGTTTGTTAAGCTTTTCATGTTGATTTTTTCATAGAATTATCATAGATATCAAATTAAATTTTCTTTTAAATGATTTTGTCTTTTGTCAATTTAGATTTTTTTATATTTATTTCTATTTTAAGAGATGATTTTTTGAAAATTTTAACATTATTTAAAATTTAATTAAAATAATGATTTGACATATTTTAATTGGTCATTTAAAATTATATGTGGAATTCTCAGATGCATATAACATTAACTTTTATTAATATAAAATTTTGTTTTGACATATAATTTCTTATTTTTGTTAAGTTTTTTATGTTGATTTTCCATAGAGTTAACATATATATCAAGTTAATTTCCTTTTAAATGATTTTTTCTTTTGTTCATTTAGCTTTTTTGATATTTGTTTCCATTTTTGATTTTTTGTTCTTTTGTTAATTTAGCTCTTTTGATATTTATTTCCATTTTAAAAGACACGATTTTTTTGAATTCTTGATATTATTTAAAATTTAATTAAATTGCTAATTTAACATATTTTAACTGGCCGTTTAAAATCCTATGTGGACGCCCTTAGATGCATATATCATCAACTTTTATTAGTAATATATTTTATTTTAATACATAATTTCTATTTTGTTGTTAAGATTTTTATGTTGATTTTCCATAGAGTTAGCATAGCTATAAAGTTAATTTCTTTTTAAATGATTTTTTTTTTGTTAATTTAGTTCTTTTGATAATTATTTCTATTTTAAGAGACACGTTGTTTTGGAATTCTTGATATTATTTAAAATTTAATAAAAATGCTGATTTGACATATTTTAATTAGTCGTTTAAAATCCTATGTGGACGTCCTTAGAGACCTATAGCATTAACTTTTATTAGTAATTAGTAAATAGATTATTTTGGAAAATAATTTTAAAATTTTGGTTAAGTTAAGATTAGAATGTTAACCCGTTCCGTGGCGGGCTAACCCGCTTACTTAACATTTTTAGCAATGGGCTGAAATATTATCCGGGATAATCCGCAAAGAACTATACTTTTGAAAGCACCAACTCTAATATGCACCGCTTAATGACTCTGAATTTTGTGGTCAGTACACGAATTCTTAAAAAAATAATTTTCTCGTGTCTAAATCTGTATAAAAGTAATAATAACTTTTTCAATTTTTTATATATACTCAAATAAAATATAACATATTATACTGAAAAATAGTGCAAGATCTCGAATAGATTTTTTCTTTAAATATATATGAATTGATTATTATTTTAAAAGATATAATAATTTTAATTTTATAATAATTAAGAAACTAAATATTAAATACCCTCTTGAATGAGAAATAAATATTTTCCATATTTTCTTGAATAATTTTGAAATACAGTTATATCATTTCCTATTTCAATTATTATTTTTATTATTTATAATGACATACTCCCTCCATTTTAAATTAATGAATGTTTTATAGTAAAAAAAAATTGTTTCAAATTTTTTAGGTTTTCTATGCATTTTTATTAGTTAATAATGATAAATTGTAAATTTTAATAAAACTAATTGGAGTTTTTGAAATGATATTGGTTTAGAGTTATTGAAATTTGTTAATAACAAAAAATGATGTATTTAATAATCAAATTAATTTATTTTTTTAATATGTGTGTATTTTCTAAAATATTTATTATATTGAAACGGAGGGAGTAATATGTAATAAATTACCAAATAAAATTAATTATCCTAAATGATTTCTTAAATCTATATATATAAAGTAAGTTTCTCTCTCTTCTCATGCTGCCACATCGGCATCCTAAAAATTTAATACACATACTAAATACATATATTAATTATAAATTATAAGGTTATTTTATATATATAGATTATAAATTTGGTTCTAACATTATGAAAAGAAATTGAAAAGACATTATTCATATTCTAAATTAAACCAGAAAATAATAAACTTATATGAATATAGTTCTTTGAAATAATAACAGGTTTAATAAATTTGGTTATCATAATATATTTCAACTTTTAGAAATATTTCATTACGTTAAATTGTATCACAAATATTATAAAAAACCTAAAATATCAAACAAGTCCTACAATTAAACAAATAAGTTAAATATATTACTAAATTCATAAAGCAAAATATAAGTTGGCAAATTTTACATCTAATAAAGAGACAAATAAATAAAATTAAGGTTTACTTAACATAATAATTGCAATTATACATAACTATAAAAAAGAGAATAAGAGCCAAAAAAAATTAAGAAATATATTAAAAGTATTTACATGAAAATATAAATTAAGTTTGAAATTTTAAAATCGTTGTGTTTTGTGATATTATTTTTAACAAAAAAAATAAAAATAAATGTAACTACAACAGGAGAAGAAAATAAAAGCTTTGTATATGCAAAATATATATCATGTGATGTAAATATATTTTAATTCTCATACTAATTTACATCCATTAATACAATAGTGTTCCCTAGAATTTGAAAACACATTTACTTAATAGAAGATAGATTATATTGAATTAATCTATAAAAATTTCAATTTAATAATTTACTTTTATCAGTTTATTTATATAGTTTAGAAAACTATATAATTTAGTGTTTATAAATTATGGATTAAATTTATTCTAAATAAAATCAAACAAATGTTGTGACTTCAAACAATCAGTTATATATGAAAATCTTTTTCAACAAAAATAAAAGAAAAATAGATTTAGGAATCACAAACATATTACACACATAAATAGGGTTAAAATCATACATAAAACACTCCAAAAATAATAACTTCACATGAAACAAAATTAAAAAATTTATTATGCAACTTTAAAATGTAAATATATTCCCTTTAAAATGTAAATATCTTCCTTTTAAAAAACTCAACTAATTGCATAAAATTGATCACCAAAGAAAAAAGAGGTAAAAATGTGTACCATCCAATAAATAAACACATAGATGATCATAAATTAAAACAAAACAAAAACAAATACACAGATAAGCTGATAGAGATAATTAAATTAACTACGAGACCAAATAAAATAAAATACCATTAGATTAAAAAATTGTTTACCACGTCCGCGCGGATCACACCATTTGTGATTGAAATTGAAAGTGAAATCTCACCGGCGATGGGGGAAGATATCGGAGAATACAAGGGTTTTAGAGCAGTAGGTAATGTTTTTTTACAGGATAATCCTATTCACAAGAACTCTCTCTCTCTCTCTCTAAATGTTTGAATCTACGTTCGACCCCATATTTCTTATATTTTTCCAAATCGTCCCATATTATCTCAAATGTTCCCATTAACCTATACATCTACGATGATTTTGATAGTAAATTAGTGATAGAAATTAAATCATTTTTCAAATAAAATTAAATTAATTTTGTAGTCACCAACAATGGATCATCGAATATGAATAATAGTAAATTTTGAACATTTTATTAGTATTCGGTTTTAGGTAAAAATATATAAAAATACAGTGACTTATTTCGAAGTAATTTTTTTTTAAGTTCGGAGAATTCTAAATTCACAAAACTAACTTTCCTTTTATTAGTATTCGAAATAACTTTCGAAGTATTTATTTTATTAGTATTAAGTTGGGTTAAAAAATATACAATTCCCTAAACTTTAAAATGACAAAAACTTAACTTTTAAAAACCAACTAATTGAATAAATAGTCAACAAAAAAAAATTCAAATTGTGGATCACTCACTAAACAAATACATAAATAAACATAAAATTAAGACTGAAAGAAAAAAAACTTAAGAATAAACAATCCACATTTCTTAAGGTAATAGAGAGAAATCCATTAACAATCATACTAATAAAACTAAAATAATATTATACCAATTTTTTTAAAACAAAATTGTGTTCAAGTCGGCGCGTAGCGCGGATCACACACTAGTCTACCCTATAAAGAGAGAAAGGGAGCTCTCAAGGGCTGACACATGTCCCTCCTTATTGGTCATTTTAAAAAAAAAACAAATTCTTTAAATTAATGAGGAAATTTGATTTAATATCCCAAATATTTTATATATTTTGAAAACTAACTTTTTTTAGGTAAAAAAAAAATTTTTTATTAGGTAAAAAATTATACCCATCATAAAATTTTGAGAATATACAAATACAATCATTGTTTTTTTTCTTTTTCATAACAAATATATATTATAAAATAAATATTCAACAATTTATTTATATATATATATATATATTTCGAAAGAACAAAATAAATTATTTTAATTAAAATTCATATTAGATATAAACAATTTTGTTAGATATACACAAATCTATTATTATATTTATCATTAACATACTCAAACTCTATATATACATCATCATCGTACAACAAAATTATACAAAAACACGTTTGTGAAACCGTAAGTTCATACAAACTGCTTTGTTATTGAATTGTTTTTAAGTTTCCACGCACAAAATCTAGAGATGATCGACATTTTTTACATCCATATTTTATTTATTTTTTTAAATTAATCAAAAATAAAGAAATAGAATTTAAGAAAATTCATATGTTTGGTTTATTTTGAGTATTTTGGTAATTTTAAATGCCAAAAAGGTTAGTTTTCAAAAAAAAATTAAAGATGGGTTAGTTTTCAAAATATATAACTTTTTTAGAATATTAAACCAAATCTCCCTAAATTAATTGCATATTAAAAATTAATTATCAATTAATAAATTGATACATGTCTCTTATATATTATTTAACGTTATGAGATATTATTCATAACATGCATTTTCTATATGTTGGCTCGTATTATTATTGAATCAACAAAATCAATGATAATGCAGAGCATCATGAAACCGAAGAAAATCATGAGATTCCTATCAACTACATCTATAATGGAAATATATGGAATCAGAATAAAATTCCACAACAACGTTCCGTCAGTCATGGCGTGGTTAACGGAGCAGCCGATGAAAATACCGTTGATCAATTTCGTGACTTGAACGGCGAGGATTGGTCGCGGACGTGGTCGGATTTTGCGTCGGCGAAAAAAAAATTCGCGCCGACGTCATTGCAGAGCCGGCGAGAGGAAGGAAGTGAGAAAGTGTTTAAGGTGAGAGAGAAGCGCGTGTGTGGAGAGGTGACCAGGACGCTTGAAGAGGCATCATTTTCTGGATTTTTCCAGTTTTTTTTTAATTTTCATTTCAAGTCAAAGAGAAAGAGGCGATCATGTCGGGTCGGAGAGAGGCGCGACTTCAGGCTTGTTGGACCCGACCGGAGAGATTTCGAGATCTAACTCCGCTGGCGTGCATTTCTCGGCGTCGCACGGTAGCGTATACTCGAAGAAGAGCCAGAAAAGGAAGAAGCGCTTTTCCTGGCACCCGTTTTTTGGGGAGAGAAAGCAACGACTTTGGGTTATTCCGGTGTCGAATTTCGTCGTGGTTCTAAGAGGGAAAACACTGTGAGACCTGACGGCGGCAGCGGCGTTATCGTCGAAGCTGCGTTAGCGGCTGCCGAAGTGAAGGCAAGTGGCGGAAGTGAGAACAATTTACAATGGGCATTGGGGAATTAAAGCATGAGAGGACAGAGTGCAATTAGCGTCTCGCTGGGATATATGACGTTTTCAATGGATCCGACCTCTAAAATTTTTGATAGCTAATTTTTACCGTGATGTTTATATTGAGTTAAAAGAAAATTTGCGCGTAGCGCTGGTGCTCTCCTAGTAATAATAATACAGAGATGCTGAAACAAAACTTTTAAAAGTTAAGCTTCTTGTTTTACTATTTTTTTGTTGCTTTTGCTTTTTAGATGTAAAATATCATTCTCGGATTCAGTTAAGCATACAATAATCATATGTTAGATGAAAACATTTGTACTCTTTTATGGACCATTAGACTCTTTATAAAGCCCACAAAACTATAAAAACAAGCAGTGTGTCCCTAACAGCCCACCATAAACTTGAAGCCCAACGGAGCCCACACCTAGGTCGTATCAAAATCATCCATTAGGGTTTTTGGCGGTCTGGAGAGACTCTGGAGGTTTCGTTTTCACTTTGATGAATCAGTGAAAATGGTGCTGTCGAACAAGAAGCTGAAGCAGAAGATTCGAGAAGGTTTGGTTGAATCTCTATCGATCGCGGTAGCCGAAACCAATCCAGACTCCGTCTCGAACTTGCAATCTCAGTCTCTGAAAGAGCTCCTTGATTCAGCCAGCCACAAACCCAGATTGTCAAAGAGAGAGAAACGACGAAACAGCGACACTTGCGCAAGAGAAGACGAACCCAATGAAGGAATCCGAGACAAGGAAGTGGAAGGTGACGTTGAGAAAACTGATAAGAAGGATAGAAAGAAGAGGAAGAGAGACGATACTCTGGAAGGCGAATTAGGTGAAGCAGGACAAGGAGATGAAGGCACTAAGGAAGGGGAGGAATCCCAGAAGAAGAAGCAGCAGAAGAAGAAGAAGAAGAAGAGTAAGAAGAAAAGAAAGGCAAACAAAACGCCAATGAAGGCTGAGGAAGACAATTTAGAAGAGAAGGTTAAGGCAGAAGAGATTCAAGTTGATACGGAGAGGTAAGTTTGTTCCATCGTCTTCATTTAAGCTCTGATGTTGTGATTATGTCTCATCTATGTATATTGATTGCGTCTTCTTCATGTTTGTTTCAGTAAAGAAGAAGATGGGGTTGTTCCTAATAAGATATATGTTGGGGGCATTCCTTATCAGAGCACAGAAGATGAGATTCGTAGCTACTTCAGAAGCTGTGGGGTCATCACAAAAGTTGACTGCAAGATGCGTCCTGAAGATGATGCATTCAGTGGGATTGCTTTCATCACCTTTGAAGTAAGTTTTCGATGGAACGTTACTGTTTCTCTTGCGTTATGTTGCTTTATAGTCATGTTAAGTTGTGTAGGACATTGATATGCTTTGGCATTTGTATTCAAGAACACGAGTCTCTCTGTTTGTTGTTTAGGGTCATTTCTGTCTCAGAGAAATCATCAAGGCTTCTTCGAAATACTGTAATATTAGTTACCAGATGAACATGCTGGAGATAAGGCATTGGTTAAATGGACTGTGTATTAGACTATATCTGTGTTGATATCCATTTTTTGTATCTTTTTTCAACAGACTGAAGATGGCGCTAATCGTGCTTTGGCTTTTGATAGAGCTGCAATGTAAGTAATCTATATTCGTTACTGAAAAATTGAGGACTTCCTTGTTCACAGTTGATATGGTTGAGTAACCGTTTTAACTTTACTTCCAGGGGTGATCGATTTTTGACAATCCAGCAATACGTGAAAACCACACCTTCCATTCCCAGAAGGAGAACATCTTCTGGCTTCGCTCCAGAAATGGTGGATGGTTATAACAGGGTATACATTGGGAATTTAGCCTGGGACACAACAGAGCGGGACATACGAAAACTCTTCTCTGACTGTGTAATAAACTCAGTGCGGTTGGGCAAAAAAAAAGAAACAGGGAAGTTTAGTGGGTATGCCCATGTGGATTTCAAGGATAGTGTGTCTGTGGCCATGGCGCTTAAGCTGGATCAGCAGGTTATCTGCGGAAGACCTGTCAAGATATGCTGTGCTCTTAAAGAGAGAGCAGGAGGGGATAATAGTACTAATCTTACACCTGGTGAAACGAACAATGTTGATTCGTACAACATGGAAGAGTCTTATGCTGCTGATGATCCAATACCGGCTTTAGCTGTGCCTAATGAAGTTAATAACGGAAACTACTTTGCAACCACGGTGAGCAGTGGTAAGGTCAAAAGGAGGTCCTGTTATGAGTGTGGAGAAAAGGGTCATCTTTCTACAGCTTGTCCCAAGAAGCTTAAAAGTGCTCATGATCAGGCAAACGCAAAGCTGGATCAAGAGACTGTTAACGCAAGGCCGGCTATGCAAAGCTATGAGCTTCAAGAGAAGTATGGTGGTTCTTACATGAATGAGACATATACTGCTACAAATGAAGCTAATAGTGGAAGCTTAGCATCTGCGGTTAGCACTGGTAAGATCAAAAGGAGGTCCTGTTATGAGTGTGGAGAAAAGGGTCATCTTTCAACAGCTTGTCCCAAGAAGCTTCAAAACACTGATCACACAAACTCAAAGCTGGATGTTGAGGCAGGACCGATTGAGGTAACAAGCTATAGTCTTGAAAAGAAATCAGGAGATGCTGACAACAATGGCGGTTCTTACATGGACGAGACATATGCTGCTGACCTGATAGCTGTTACTGCCACAAATGGTGCCAACGACGGAAGCTTAGCATCCGTGGTTAGCATTGGTAAGATCAAAGGGAGAATATGTTACGAGTGTGGAGAAAAGGGTCATCTTTCTTCGGCTTGTCCTAAGAAGCAGCAAAAATAGAGGTGAACCCGAAAAAGCCCTACTACAAAGACAGCTTAAACGAAATGTTTAAAATTTATAACATTTTAAAGGGTGATAGATGTAGGACTTGGACCACTGGGTAGTAGGACAGTGGAGTTTGGTCCTCTCTGTTAGATGATTTGTTCTGTATTGTTTTATGATCTTATAGAATGCTCCAATCAACAACAAGTTACTTTTTCCATAATTTCATGGTGGCTTTGTTACACCATGTTTCTCTTTTTTTTTACAAATTAATTTATAATATAATTTGTGACATTTTTATCATCAGAATCTATCCTTCCATCAAGTTTTCTTTTTATTACGAGTGAACTATTTGGATATATATTTTTTCTTTCATAAAAATAATATAATTTATCTGTGATCTGGTTTGGTGGTTGATATTTATTAATGTCATTTTTATTTTATTTTTTGTTTATGGGTAAATATGTTTGGAACTTTTTAATTTGGGAGACATGTTTTGAACTTTTAAATCACGGAGATTAGAGGTCGAGGTCGAAATTTTGGGCCGAGAATTGGATCTCTTTAATTTTATCACCTTAGTCTAAAATTAAACCAAGATGAAATACATTAATTGGATTTCAAAGATTTTATATAAGTTTGGTCCCAAGGCTTTTAATTAAACCCAAAATCTCTCCTTGTTTGTACTTTGAATCTCTCTCGCTCTCTCTCTATTGCATGCTTAAGCACGAAACACACAAATCATTATTACTACTACTCTTCTTGAGTCTTGACAGTTTCCAAAAGCTGATCTATTGATTGAGTTTCGATTTGATGGGACCTATCAAAGCGATAAAGAAGAAGAAGAGAACAGCGGAGAAGAAGGTTGATCGGAACATCTTGCTCGCTGCCGCCGCTGCTCTTCATAGCGACGATTCATCTCTGCCGTTGGATTGGTGGGATGGATTCTCTCGCCGTATTTCTGGTACGGCTTCTCGTTTTTGAATGTTGATAAAGAGCGATTTGATTGATGTGGGTTTTTCAAGATGAGAAAAATTTGGAGGATAATCGTATGTGGAATGTATGTTTGGTAATACCTAGATTGAATCTAGTAATGTAGACAAGATGTGTTCCTCGATCTTACTTGGTACATTTTGAGTATGGAACTTTTGTGGTTTCGATCTATAGATTGACTAGTTTCTGGGTTTGTAACTTCTCTTTTCGATTGTGGTGGCTAACTGATATGATCCATGGAAAGGGTTTTTAAGTGGAGATGGAGATTCTTCTTAGGGCTTTAATGCTGAGTTTTGAGCCACTTATATTCTTCTAAATCAAGCAACTTTGAGCTTCTACTTCCCTTCTTACTGCTTTGGATTATATGATATCTCATTTTCTGATAATGACATTATTAACTCGCCGTCAAGACTCAGCTAGATAACTCGATGGCTCCTCTGTCAGTGATAAATAGTTGAACTAGGGATGATCGGTTTGTGAGGTTTTCCCATTCACGCTTGTAGGTCGATGATCACCAATTGATAGGTGCAGATTAGCTCTTCTGGTTTTGCATTCTTCTTTTTGTTTTTGGAATGTTGGATTTAAACTAGTCCAATGTTGTATGACCTATCAAGTGATTTAAACAGTTATGGATATGCATATTTCTTTTCATAAGCTTAGTCAGGGCACCGACTATATCACAGTAGAAATTTGTAGACTATCATGCTTTTTGCTCTTCTTTTTAGGTCCATTGTCGGGGTCAACAGATCCAAAGATATTCGAGTCAGTTTTCAAAGTATCAAGGAAGACATTTGACTACATTTGCTCTCTCGTGAAAGACGATTTCACAGCAAAGCCTGCAAATTTCAGTGACTCAAATGGGAAACCGTTATCTCTCAATGACCGTGTAGCAGTGGCGCTTAGGAGGCTTGGCTCTGGTGAATCTCTCTCAGTCATTGGAGAGTCCTTTGGGATGAATCAGTCAACCGTCTCCCAAATCACTTGGCGCTTTGTTGAATCAATGGAAGAGAGAGCGCTGCACCATCTCTCATGGCCTTCGAAGTTTGACGAAATAAAATCAAAGTTTGAGAAAATCTCAGGCCTTCCCAACTGCTGTGGCGCAATCGACATTACGCATATTGTCATGAACCTTCCCGCTGTGGAACCGTCAAACAAAGTTTGGTTGGACGGAGAAAAGAACTTCAGCATGGTATTACAGGCCGTAGTGGACCCGGACATGAGATTCCTCGACGTGATCGCTGGTTGGCCTGGAAGTTTAAGCGATGACGTTGTACTCAAGAACTCAGGATTCTTCAAACTTGTTGAGAAAGGGAAGAGACTGAATGGTGGAAAGATTCAGCTCTCAGAAAGAAGAGAGCTAAGAGAATACATAGTAGGTGATTCGGGTTTTCCTCTTCTTCCATGGCTTCTCACTCCATACCAAGGCAAACCCATGTCGCTTCCTCAAACCGAGTTCAACAAGAGACACTCCGAGACAAGAAAGGCCGCGCAGATGGCACTGTCGAGGCTTAAAGATAGGTGGAGGATAATAAACGGGGTAATGTGGATGCCCGATAGAAACCGGTTACCAAGGATAATCTTTGTCTGTTGCTTGCTGCACAACATTCTTATAGATATGGAAGATCAAACTTTGGATGATCATATTTTGTCTCACCAACATGACATGAATTACAGGCAACGAAGCTGCAAGCTTGTCGATGAGGCTTCATCGGTCTTGAGAGATGAACTCTCTAACCAATTGTGGGGGGGAAACTCGTCAGCTTGATTACTCTCTCCCTCTCTCTCTTCTGGTTCTTTGTGTAAAAGCTGTATTTGCTTCTTATATGACGATAACCATTAAACTACAAGCATTGGTTTAAGTATGACCAGATCGGTTATAACGTCTAAAACATCTAAGCGAACACTAAATGATTTTAATTTGTTTATAAAATACCAATGTTCGTTCATTGGTTTGTTCTTCTAGTCCAATTCGAAAGACTACGTTATATAGCAGACAATTTTGTGTATGGCATGAGAAAATAATAAAAGACGCACATTTCTAAATCTCTCAACTAAAAAAAAAACACTTTAAAACAAAAGGAATAAACAAAGTTATAACCAATACAGAAAAACCAAACATCTTTAAAATCTCCTTTTCAACTTTATTAAGAGCTGTAACTGATAAAACGAACAATGGCTTCTACAGGAATGGAGGTAATATCACCCATCTTCTTGGATACTTTGGTTTTCCATCTTTTCCATCAAATATCTGCAATATCATAAATCCACAATAAGAACCACAAAATCAAGCCAAAATTTTGAGCTTTCTCAGTTCCGGAAAGCTTCTGTTACCTTTCTTAGACGACTGTGCTTTCCAAGAGCCCAATTGGTCATGATTAGAGCGGCGACAGCGAGGAAAACATATCCTGCAATGGTCTGAGTAGCGATATTGAATCCTAGCCATTGGTAAATCTCAGTCGTGTAATTAGCACATGTAACAATGTTGAAGAGGAAACCGCGTGGAATCTGGTAGCCTCCAGACCCATTGGGATCTCTAAGATTCTTCAGCAGAATGTGACAGTAAAAGTTTGCGACTTGGCAAACCAAACCAAACCCGAAACCAATCTTCATCTGAAGGTCACTGACCGGTGTGTACAAGGGATGGTTGACGTAATAAGCAATGTAAGCACCAAAGCTCCAGTAATAAGCACAGTTCCTGAACACATTCGCGATTGGGGACGTTGCGTGGCTGAACCGATGGACAAAAAACGTTTCTAAGATCCGTTTGAAGTAGTGAAAGCACCAGTAGTACATAGCGTACGTCTGGACTGGATGGATCACACGGTCTTCTCCATAGCCAAGGAATTTGTAAACAGGGAAGTAGTAAAAGACCGGGTAGATTAAGAGTGGGCCGAGATACTCGAAGAAGAAGAGCGTGCGGTAGGAAACTTGTGCCCCCAAGTCTTTGAAGACTACAGTTAAGGAGTCTGTGTTTCCATCACAGTACTCTTTGAGTGATTTCTTGCTGTTGAGGACAACAGGTTTGTCCTTGGATCCAGGAGCCACAGGAAGAGTCAGTCTTTGCCTCGACGGGTAAAACTTCTTAGCTGTTACAAAATACCAAAGTACATTATTTAATCACAATAAATCTAGTCAAGATGTGAAGAAAAAGAATTCAAGCTCTCTGCTTAGTACAAATACTCTAGAGAAATTCGACAAGACTAAGATCCGAAGACTCACTTTCTAGGAAAGAGTTAATATATGGTCAAATCAACAAAGACACAGAGGTTACAAATAGACATTTGTAGTAAGAAGATTTTAGATAGTGTCAATATATATTTTTAAGGCATGGAAGTCATACCAAATAGTATAACTTAGGACCAATCTAAAGTGAAAGCATCTGAGCCTAAAAGGGACAGATCCATTAATGAGAAAAGGTTGTAACTTGTAATAAGTAATCCAAAACCCCAAATTAAGCTTAAATAATCCTCATCAGCATAGAACATTATCAAATCTAAATAATCCATAAGCTTCCCCCACAGATCTTGACTATAATAATAACCCATAAGCATCAAATTCTGAAGGAGAACTCAGCACATTAAGATCAATTTACCAGTAATAAAAAAATGAAAACTTTTTTGAAACTGTACCTCTCTTATGAAACGCTTCTTGCAGATCAGCAACAGTCGCCTGCAAAAAAAAAAACGAAAGTAGGAAAAAAAATCGAATCAACAACCCTAAAATCAGAAAGAATGCTACTTGGAAGATGTGTCAATCGAGCAAGCAAACTAGAAACAAAACCCACTAATCGACAGGAAGCAGATCAAGGAGAAAGTACCGAATCGGGGAGGTCGAGGGGACCCTTGAGGACTTCTCTGCCGCTGCGGGAGACGACGGTGACCTTCATGGCTTAAGCGGAGAAAACGAGGAAGACCCAGATGAGGAAACTGAGAGAGAAAGGAAAATTAAATAGAGAGGAAGAGGAAGAAGAGATTGGGCATTGAAGATGTGTAGTTGGGAGTAGGAGAACTAACTAACTAGTAAGCAATTGGACCCATTTAAGTTGCTTTCATCAATCTTTTTTTTTTTTAGTCCAAAAACATTTTTTGCAAATAATCCTAATGCGAATTTTGGTCCACAGATGAGAAAACAAAATTAGAACAAACAACAAATGGGTTTCTCCACTTACTTCTGATATGTTTCTATCCGATGAACATTTATCATTTTATGTTGTGGTAGTTACGATCATGTTTTTAAGGAACATGTATTAATCCTTAACCGATCCTTCGTTGGCAGCCTTTGATGAATCCACAAGATGAAAGCATGTTTTGGAATATTTTGTCTAAACCAAACCGCAGAGCTCCACGGAACAGTTGGTAGATCAGGCTTGTGTCAGTCCCGTATATTGAAGAAGCTTAAAGCATTTATAAAAATTGAAAACTCTATTAATAAAATGGAAAATTCTCTTTTGAGAAAGAAAAAAAAAGAGAGAGTAAAAGTCCACTCTCATTCGAAATTGAGATATGGTTGCCATCTTCATTTGCTTAACCATTTTCACCTACAAACAATTTTTCTGAAATTGTGACTCATATTTTATTCTTGTAATATGTGGCCTAACACAAATGTTTCATGTGCTTTTGATGAAGGGACGGGTTTGGATCAGGCTGTAAACTCTTCTAAGTTCTCCTAGAACGACTGCTCCAAAGAAATTGAAGTGTTCAACTTTTTTTTTTTTGTTGATTGAGAAAGAAAGTGTTCAACTTGTTTCAAATTAAAGGAATACTCCTTAGTTACAACAAAATGTGTTTGGAGTTTTCCAGATTTATCAAGCTAAAATTGTAATATTCCAATAAGAGCTTAATTATTGTTGGTATATCGCAATATCCTTCTTGGTACAAAGCTAAGCTCCTTCTATCGTATATGTGGAGTTAAGAGGAAAATTGATGGCCATTGGTTAAGTGTATAGTGGCCACTCAAATACATATATTCAAGGGTCGCCAAAGTATTCAATATTCAAAGACAAACAAAAAAACCAACATTAAAGTGTAAGGTGGGAGATTGTTGTTAGTTGGAAGTGGAAGTAATTTACTTTAATTTTCGACCAGCGAATCAAAATATATCGTTTTAGTAGAAGATGTAAATTTAATGTTTGATTGTTGAGTTTGGTAATTATACTTATATATATCATCTAGTGTCGAGATTGTGAGCTAAGTATGGGTCTATAAATCGAATGAAACAAAATATAAAGGGATGAGTTGGTGTTTCGATAAAGAGAAAGATGGAGGCATGGCACATTTGAAAACTACTAGCCACTGATCCATTTTCGAAGGAATGACTATTTTTTTTCTAGCCTCTTAATTAATAACAGCGCAGCCGTTATGCAGAACATCAAAAATGATGTTTTTTTTTTCCTGTTGACGAAAAGTTGAGTTGCATGTATCCTCGTGATATGGAAAAATCTTGGCAACCTGAAGACCTAACTCAAAGATGTTGTCTCTTGCAATGGTGAATGTACGTATTAATTAAAACACATGCGGAGTGTGTCTATTTAGATATGGTTAGGTCAATATAAACTCGTGGTTACGTATGGATTCTGGTCAAAGATTAGTCTTGGTGTTAGGATTTTGGTAAGCTCTTGTGGTTAAGTGTGGATTCTGGTATGGTATCTTACTCACCCAGAAATTTGCGGTCTAAATCTCAGTTTTTGATAAAATCAACATCATCCAGCGTTTCATTATTTTTTCAAAAAAACATACAATTGTCAACACATACATCTATCATCTCATAAAACAACCAAAAACTAAAAACCAACTTTTGTATCTCATATTGCATCCAAATTATCATCTGGCAAATACTATTTAATACGATCAGCCCAATCATCCATGTAAATCACAACTAAGTTATGATCAGTTTTAATTGTCATCATCCTAACTGCTAACAACAATTTAGATTGTCCTTCTCTAAATCCATCATAAAGTGGTTGATTTACAGCGTCTAATATATCATAAATTTGTTTCGCATCTACGTTGGGATCAACACTATTATCAGCATTTGTTTCATGAAATGCATCAGTAACCAGGGCATGCATCCTATCATGGTATTGACTCTTATCAAGTTGATGATGACCATGATAACTATCTTGATTATTTGATTCATCAAAATCTACATGACCTTACAAATTACTACTACTATCAGCATGATTTCTTTCAAAATCATCTCCATGTTGATACAAAACAAAATATTACGGCGTAAACCCTCTATTTAGTAAATGCTTCCACACAATGTAAATAAGAATATATATTGTATTCTTGTATTTCCGACAAGGACAGAACATCATACCGTTTTTCATGGTTGTTTGCATATTTACGGCATGATACATGAATATATCAAGCTCGTGTTTGAATTCTTTCGTCAACGCATTCTCCGAATCCTTATGCATATGTATCCATCTTCGTAAATCGTACATAGATATTTTTTAAAAAGATTGTAGAATGTTTCTTTTTTCTTAGGGTGTTTTTTTGTAGAATTTCCGTTTGAAGTTAGGATGTATTTATAAAAAAAATTTCAGACTTACCAACGATTTTGCAACAGAAATTCACAATGTTTTACCAACGAAAAAACTTTACAACGATTGAACAACAATATTACAACTACTTTACGACGATAATTTTTGATGTAAACTATTAGGTGAACTTATAAGAAAATGTGTTTTACCAAATATTTAATTACTTTCGACGTGATATCGTCGTTAATTAGTATCGATTCATGGTCGTTGTAAATTCGATGCTAATTACCATCGTATTTACAACGAAAGTCTCAAAAATATTATTCGTCATAATTTTGATAGCATCGACTTTATGACGATTTCAAAATTCGTCATAATATCGATGCACACCCGTTCTTAATTTACGATGATTTTACGATGACAAAAATGTACGATGATTTTACGTTGAAACCACTTTTTGTTATAAATTCGATGTAATTTCGACGTTATTTTACATCAATTTTATTTCGTCGTAAAATTGTATTGTAATATATCTGTTTTCTTGTAATGATATCACTAACCATATTGATTTAAAAAAAGAAAATTATACAAAACAAAACAAAACTCTCTTTACAAAGCGAGAGTGTTTTTAAATAAGTGATAGCAGATAGGTCCAATGTTCTACTGAAAACACTTTTTCCAGGGTAACATTTATCCAATCTACCACAATTTGGTCATTTGAATGGCAATGCGCATGTTCTTGGAATCTAGGAATCTTCTACTAAAGAATAGCACGTGACGACGATTTCCATCTGATGCTATATTGATTTTTCCCACTTAAAAAAATCTTGGAAACTAAGTTCAAATTATATGAGGACATATTTGTATCAGTTTTATAATATATATTGTGTGTAGATGTGGAATATGGATACAGAAAAAGCTGCAAAGAAGGTGTTGCTTTATTACACTACAGATCAGAGAAGATCCTTTTTAGTTGCATGAAAATGAGTTATTAATAAATTAAAAACATGCACATTTCTATAAAGACGAAACTTTTTTAAATGATAAATTTCTATAAAAAAATAAAAGAGAAGTTCTACTTTATAAAATATACACAACCTTTTATAAAAAAAAGTATAGCTATATATTTTCTTTACCATATATTAACAACACCAAAAATTCAAATAATTAAGAAAAACTTTCAATATTCTTATGACGACCTCTTTTAAAACACTCAAAATGTATAATTATGTTCTTGTATCATAGTTCATAGATATGTTATTTTCTACGTCAACTTGTACGCGTTGATGATTACAAAGGTTTTGATTTTCAGTTCCACCGAAACACAGTTTAAATTCGACTTAAGGAGACAAAAGTGATTTCCACAATTTGAAATAACACGCACATATAACCACAAAAACATATTTCTACAAATTCCAATCATACTGCCCTTTAAGCATTATATTCTCAACTTCATCCAAACTTCTGTTACCTTACTGAAATTTCTTGTTCACCGGTTTACTCATATTGTAAAAAACAAAAAATACAGTAAATATTTGGTCAAACAAAAAAAAACTTCATCCAATTTTTCAAGTAAATCTCTATAATATTATTTAAAAATATATTTTTGATAATGAACTTTATTTTGTAAATTATTACATGTTATGCCATATTAAATTAAAAAAAAAAGATAATTGAAATAGAAAATGATATAATTGTCTTTTAAAATTATTGATGAGAATATGAAAAATATTTATTTATCATTAAAGAAGTTATTTACTATTTAGTTTCTTAATTATTTTTAATATTATATATTTTAAATAATAATCAATCCATATATATTCAAAAAAATCGAAATCTTGCTAAATTTTTCACTATAATTTATTATATTTTATTTGAATATATATCAAAATAAAAGTTGAAAAATATTTTACTAATTTTATTAAAAATTGGACACAAGTTTTTTTTTTTTAAGAGTTCGTTTACCAACCAAAAACCTAGAGTTATTAAACGGTGCATATTAGAGTTATATTTTCAAGATTATAGATTTTTCAGGTTAGCCCGAATAATATTTTAGTCAAGTGCAAAATGGGTTAAATAGAGAAATTATTCTGTTTGATAAATATATTTATAATTAATCATGAGTTAAACATATTATAAAATTCAAAGCAATTTTTCTTAAATTTTAAAAGGGTAAATTCCATAAAAATACCCCAAATTTATTCCGATAAGCTTTTTAATACCCGAACTATTTTTGTACCCAATAAAATACTCAAATTATATTGTTTGCCCATTTTAAATCTCCAACTGTGAACCGTGTGTTCATTTTACAACATCCCCGTTAAAAGATATATACAGACCTATACACGATTTAAAATATAATTATATTTAATAATAAAATATTAATAAATAAATAAAATAACATTATATTTTACCTTTTGAATTTTTGAACTGGAAAATTCTAAAAACTCAAAAAATACAAAAATCCAAGCAAATTTTCAAAAATTTATAAAAATTAAAAAATCCATGAATAACACATCACAGTTATAAAAAAAAATCACACAACCCATTTAAAATTATTTTTTCTTAACTTTAAAGTTTTTTCGATTTTTTCAGAATTTTGTTTTTTTTGGATAATTTAATGTATTTTTTTTTAAAAAAATATGTTTTTATTAAATATACTTATATTTCAAACCGTGTATAGGTTCGTATATATCTGTTAACGGAGATGTTGTAAAATGAACACACGGTTTACAGTTGGAGATTTAAAATGGACAAACAAAATAATTTCGGTATTTTATTGGGTACAAAAATAGTTCGAATATTAAAAAGGTTATCAGAATAAAGTTGTGGTATTTTTATGGAATTTTCCCATTTTAAAACAATATTTTTAAAAAACATTATCCTGCTTTATAATTAGCACATATTAAGTACTAGTTTTAAATTAATTGGAAGTTGTTCTAATCGTCTTAGTTTGATAATTTCTTAGTTGGTACGGAAATAAATAAAAACAAGTAATGATTAAACAGATATAGTTGATGGATGATCTATGTTAAAATAGTTTGTCTTTTTTCTCGAGTTTTGCTTGGTTATAGTCTAGTCTAAGATGTCGTTGAAGAGAATCAAAGAACAATGGAAACAGGTAAGAAAAATTGCTCTTTTCGAATCATCAAATCTATTGCAAACAGGTAAGAAAATTTGTCATTATCAGTGGGTTTTTCTTTAGCGGCGGATTTTAAACAATATTGACAAAAATAATTTTAATATATGTTTTGTATATTGATTTTTTAGAAATTAGCTTAATAAGCTTTATCAAAGCTTTAATCTGCGTCGTAATTAATACTGGGGAAAACTACCTAATAATCTACAAGTGATAGATTTAATAATTCAATTGCTGGAAAACTCATGAGCACAACAATTTGAAACCATGTAGTGGAAGTTTTTTTTTGTTGATAAACATTGGAATTTCATTAATTAAATGAGATTGTTTGTAAATATAAAAAAATAACTTAACAACAGCCTTCATTTTTCTTGCCAAAAAAATATAAAAACAAAAACAAAAATGTAACCAAATCTAGTTGGTTCTAATCTTTTGTTCTAGCCGTGAGTGAGCCAAATCTGCATAAAATCACCATAGATCTTTACGATTCCTTCTGCCTAGCTAGAATCACGTCTCTGATTAAGCGATCAATCTTGAAAATAGCACGCATGAGGCGTGGAAGTTTTACGTAAGGTCACCGTAGCATAAGGTCACCGTAGTGGAAGTTTTACGTGCTGCTAAGTAAGATTTGTGTTCTTTGAGTTAAAAAACCTCTCGTAGTGCGGATTAAAGTCACCCATCTATGTAACTTGCAGAAACAATACATATAATAAATATATAGAAATAGTGTGAACTTTTTCTCCTTAGCTTTTGCTATTGAATATATCATCACTAGATATTTCTTGATTCTGAGTTATATAGTCAGGCCCGTCTCTACTATATAATATAGTTAGCGATGTTTGCTGTTATGTGTCCTCATAGTATGGTCCATTAAAAAGAAGGTCTGATATCAAATTTGGACCACAAATCTTTCTTTTAGAAATCGCGGACTGGGACACGTTCCTACAACATGTCCGTCATTCCTATTCTTACGTACCCCTCTCATTTGTAAACATCAATCATCAAATAATAGACTGATAATTATTTTGTTCATGAAAAATAATAGTAATAGACTGATAGTTATAAGTCGAAATCTATTTTTCTTTCTTGTCTATAATATTAAAATATATATATTGATAAATTTTGTCGCCAACTTATATTGGGGTGTACATGGCTCAGATCAAGTCTCAATAAAGAAAAAAGAAACATCCCTGTCGAATCATCATGATTTGATTTGCTGGCTTATGCTTCCTGGTTTTTAATTTTGTGTTGCAAATTACCCAAATCAGCACATTTTAATTATATTTTCTTTTCATGCCTCCTTTCTATATAGTTCTTAAATATAAAAATTTGGTTCTATAACCCTTGTTCTAAAAAGTGGTCGTCTAGCCGCCTAGCCGCCTAGGCGGCCAGATACCTTGCAGATTAATGTCTAGGCGGTGGAGCTAGGCGGTCAACGCTTTTTTTCAAAAAATCAACGATATTAACGATTTTTTCGGAAAATCGTTGACTTTCTTCAAAAAGTCAACTTTGTTTTTTTTTTTTGGTGACGGACATATGGTCTGTTACAAAGTTTTGGAAATATATCTAGAAGTACAATACACATGCTAATTTAATCATTGAAGAAGATGATGAAGATTTTTCTCTCCTTGTACCTTTTTTGTCTCTCAATATCAAGACAAATCTATTTTTTGCATCATATGTTTGTACTTTTTTTTTGTTTTTGGAATTTAGATGTGAATTTGAACTTAATTACCTAATGTTTTGTTATTTTGATGATAAAAAAACTTATTTTATACTTGTTTTGATTCATACGTTCATAACTTATAACTTATATACATATAAACTTTAAATTTTTTTAAAAAATGTTCAAAATTAATCGCTGATTAATCGGTGATTAATCACCGCTTTTCGGCCTAGACGCAAATCGGTGCCCGACCGCCCGCCTAGCGCCTAACGACTTTTCAAACATTGGCTATAACACATGGATTTACTCTAGTTGTCATTTATATAGCAAATTCTACCATGTAGGAAAACTATTAAAAAACATAAAAATGCAAAATAAACTGATTATAAATATTTTTAAATACAATATATAAAGTGTTTTTATTAGGATATTGTCTTATATAACTTATTTTATTTCAAATAATATTATTAGAGAACAATATGTATTATAATATTCAGATGACTACTTGAGTATTTAAAAATAAAAAAAGTGATACTTAAACTTGTATCATTTTCTCTTATATTCTCTCTAGTAACATATTTCCTAGCAACACTACAACATCATTTTGATTAGTATATTTGGAATTTTATATCAACTAATTAAATTTGATATATATATATATATGTTAAAATTAAATTCGATATATACAATGTAAAAAGCATGTTATCGACAAAAAAAAGAGCATGCAATTGGATGAAAATATACAGATTCTCTTTCAAATTATCTCCTCTATTAGTAATTTATAGCACTGGAGATTTTAAGGAAATTAAAAAAAAAACCTTACTCTGAAAGAATCCTCCATGCAGAGGTAATTACTTTGTATATGACAAAAACCACAATGACAATAATGTTAAGAGTAATAACTATAAATACTATGAAAAAGGGTCCTACTCGGCCCGAGGGAAACAAAGGTACACTCGATTGTGACAACTCCACCAAAGACCACCCCACTACCACCAATTCACCTTTATTTGTTTCTTTATTATCATTCAAAATCTTTTTGATTTTTTAATTAATCTAATTATTCGCCTCCCTCGTTGTTTTTTTGACCTTTTCAATATAAAAATGAAGGGAGGTATCTAGGGTTTCTCTCTCTGCATGGCCACTCTCGCTCTTCACATCTCTTTTTGGGCACCATTGTTAACGTATGCAAAAAAAAAGCTTACATGCTAAGAAAACTCTCTCTCTCTCTCTCTCTCTCTCTCTCTCTCTCTCTCTCTCTCTCTCTCTCTCTCTCTCTCTCTCTCTCTCTCTCTCCTTATCGTTTCTCTCAAAAATAAATCCATTGTACATATGTTAAATTAAAAAAATATCCTTTTTAGAAGATACCTTTTTAGTGAAAATTTCTACAATATCATCAATGTTTTTAAAATAAAATTTATAAGAATCTATTAAAACGAGGATAAAACTAATATTTGGTCAAATATTTATATATTTAATATACTAGATCTAAATTCTCCTTAATACTTTCTTTTTAACAATAACACGATACATTAATGGTTACTAAATCTAAAAATACTTCATCGAATTTTTGATATAAAGTTTAATGCAGGGTCGGTCCTGAGCTCAAGTAAAACCAATTATGGGTTTACAGCCCTCATTTTTATATATAAATTTTGGCCTTGTAATTCTTAAAAATCTTTTTACACTAGTGGTAAAGTGTAGGTGTTTAGCACTATATGTCATGAGTTCGATTCTCATGAAATGATTTTTTTTTTCAATAAACCAACTAAAACCAAAAACTAATATAATTATAAACCAACATAAACCAACATAATTATCAAATAAGGCAACACAACTAAACAGTTAATATAACAAAAATAATTCCTAATTAAAACCTAAATTCCTATCATATTCCTAAATTTTTTAAAAAATATTATAAAACGGTTCCATTTTTTTCTCTACTTTGCGATCCCTTATAACTCAGGGCCAACTCTGATTGAATGCCCTACGATCTTGTAAACGCTTAAAGTTTAATCGAATGACATTTAAAAAATAATAGTAATAGTAACATCAATAAATCTAATTAAGAATTTAACCATTTCATATAGATTTTTAGACATTAATCTTTATAACAAACAATGTGTGCTAGTGTCGACGACGTATTGTTCAAACCCGCATGATGTATTTTGTTTTTTATTATCGAACATGATGTATGTTGTTGACAAGGAAAAAAAACAGTCTCGTATGTTTAAATCTACATTATATATATTGTTAAAAAAAAATTATGTACCCACATAAAATTCAATAAAAGATCACAAATATTATGTTCATACAAAAAAAAGATTTAAACATATTTCAAAAATTATATTTCACTACCTTAAGCACCGTGCGACATTAAAATTAGTATAATGTAGGAAATAATTCATATTTGATTAATATACAGTGATACAACCAAGAAACAATGACGTTGGCTATATGATTGACTTGGAAAAATAAGCAAAGTATAAAACTTGTTCAAATCGACACTTAATTCCAAAAAGGTTAACGATAAATAAGAAGGTTTTTGATGAAAACAAAAAGAAACAAAGAGCGTATAAGAGAATGATGAAAATTGAAAGGAACAAAAAAAAAGAGAATTATTAAGTAACACAATAAATTAAAGAAGGAAACTTCATCTCTTATTTTTATCTCATTCAGCTCCTTCCTTCTCTCTCTCTCTCTTCACTTCTCCCTCTCTCTCTCTGGATCAATTCTTTCTTATTTGATGTGATTTTCCACCATATCTGCAAAATCTTACCTTAAAAGAAAGCATATAAAGCTAAACTCAAAGATGGTTTTCTCTTCTCTTCCAGTGAATCAGTTCGATTCACACAACTGGCAGCAGGTAATCAGTCCTATGATACTATATGTTCTTGATCCGTTTCTGTATTGATCCATTTCTATATATATATTGCTCCAAGTTCGATCATATTAGATACTGCTAGCTAGCTTCTTCTCTTTCTTTGGGGACGCCCGTATATACTCATTGATATTCCATAGTTGATAAAACCCTTTTTTCTTATCTTCTCGAATATACCATAAAATATATGATGATTTATTTGGCCTATTTTCAATTTTAAGACTCACTTCTTTCTTATTGTGTTTTCCAGTTAAATATTTTATAGGATGAATTTTCTCTTTGTTTAGGATTTACACTTTTCTTTTCCAGGCATGAAATTAAACAAAAATAAAAAAAATCTAAAAGTTACTATGACTTTAATTTAAGTGATTAATCCATCTTCTTTCTGCAGCTTTGTTGAAAAGCTCTTATAAATCTGCACATTTTGTCAAAGTAGAACAATTTGATTTATATATTTTCTTTTGTCCCCGACCAATGTTTCAAGCACGAATCCTTTCTTTAAAAAGCGTTTCTGCTTCATCGCATTTTTAAAAACTAAGTATTACGTTAATATATGCAGCAAGGAAACACACAACAGCTAGACCGTGTCACAACTGACCAGAACCCTAATTTCAATTTACAACAGTTCTCATCACCGCCGGCTTCTCAGGCTGGCTCGAGCCAAGCCAGGGTGAATTCAATGGTGGAACGTGCTCGGATCGCGAAAGTCCCATTACCTGAAGCAGCTCTAAAGTGCCCTAGATGTGACTCCACCAATACTAAGTTCTGTTACTTCAATAACTACAACCTTACTCAGCCTCGGCATTTCTGCAAGACATGTCGCCGCTATTGGACACGTGGCGGTGCCCTGAGGAATGTTCCTGTTGGAGGAGGCTTTCGGAGGAACAAGAGAAGCAAATCCAACGGCGGTGGGAGATCGAAATCCACGGTAGTGGTTTCAGCTGATAACAATACTACTACTTCATCGTTTTCTTCTCACTCAAGTTACTCAAACCCTAGCAAATTTCTTAGCTACGGCCAAATCCCGGGGTCTACTTCCAACTTACCCATATTGCCTCCTTTCCAAAGCGTTGGAGATTACAATTCAAGCAACATTGGGTTGGATTTCGGCGGAATTCAGATAAGCAACGTGATGAGCGGGATGAGTTCTAATGGTGGGGTCTTGGATCCATGGAGAATGTCTTCATTGCAACAAGCTCAGCAATTCCCTTTCTTGATCAACAGTACTACAGGATTGGAGCAATCTTCAAATGTGTTGTATCCATTACTAGAAGGCAATGAAGGTCATGTTAATCAAGCTAATCCTCAACAAGAGAGTAGTGGGGATTATTCCAATCAGCTAAGGTCTAAACCCTTGATGGATATGGCTTCAAGCACCTCACAACCGAGAAATGTTAAGGAGGAAGAGAATGATCAGGATCCGGATAGGGATGGGAACGGAGTGAATAACTTATCGAGAAACTTTTTGGGGAATATTAACATAAGTTCCGCGGGGAACGATGAGTACACACCATGGGGAGGCAATAGCAGTTCTTGGACCGGTTTCACCTCCAACAACTCAACAGGCCATCTCTCATTCTAAGTACTCAGCACGATTCTTGATGATTCTTTTGTTGGTTGGGTTGTACATGGATCGCTTGTCATGGGAGTTATATATAACTGAGGAGAGGTCAAACCATGGAGCTATATTATATATATATATATGATCCAAGGGCTAATTTTGGGGCTCAAGTGAAAGGTATGGTTATAAAATTATCTTTTAAATATTTGAGAAGATCTTCAAAGTGTGAGTATGTTAATTGGTAGGGCTTCTGGTGATATTTATGTTTTATCAGAATTTGGTGCTATTGGCTATATATAAAAATATATATAGAGAGAGAGGTGTGGGTTATGTATGAATTAAGGAATCGATAATGGAACCTTTTTGGTGTGTTCAATGAATAATCGATCGAATTCTCAATTTCTTAGAAACTCTTTATGAGATGTATATATAGAGCAAGTAATATTAAACGTAATTAAGTCGAATTTGATGACCAAAAAAAAAATATGCTACAAAAGATTATTAATACCTATAATTTGAGGATATGCTATACGTCCGGTCCGATTTATATTCTGATTCTTTATTTTCTATAAAGATTGTCGTCTTTTTCTTTTTTCTTTTCAGATAAAATATTTGAAAAAAAAATAAAAAAATCTTGCGGCTTTAAATTTTCATAACACACGACAAACTCCCTTTGTTAATTTTTTTTTTTTTTTGAACCTAACTCCCTTTGTTAATTGTTATCTTATTCATAGAACGGATTCAATGTAATGGTATAGGACTAAATTGTGAAACGCAATTTCGTTTGCATTGTTCCATCTATTCATGAAATAAATAAAAACTTCAAATAATTTTTGTTTTTCATCAGTTTGTGTTTAGCTATTGCGTTTATGAATTACAACGAAGTTTTCATTAGAACAATAAAAAAATTGTAGGTTTACTGAAAGAAAACATGCTATTAAAAACACTGTGTATCCATTATTCCATTTTATTTAATCGAAAAACATTTAACAAAAAAAGAACATGTTATTATTAATTATAACATGGAAACTGTAACATATAACAAGATAAGAAAATGGTGTTAATTTACACAACTCGCTAAGGATATATGGATCATTTATCTCCCGACCTAGGGTTCTTAATTTGGTTCCTAGTCAGTACGTAGTCACACAGTATGACGATAATTTAACACCACTCTATGCTTCATTTCCAAAACTCTTTTAGCACTAATTAAGGGGTGCCAAATTAATAATTAGTATTCTACATGAAAAAGTTAGGGATGTCATTTATCTGGATATATCATATAAACGACGGCTTTCCAACCTCCTTGCAATTATATATGTTTGTCTTAATTGTTGTCAACCAATATATTTGTTTGGAAATAGTTTTCAACCAACAATAGATTCGCCTCAGTTAATACCTCATTAGCTGCCTCATTGCTCCAAGCGCAATGATACAATATATTTGTTTGTCTGTATAGTCCATATCCACATGCTCAACAAACGTTTGTTTTCAAAACAAAACAAAAACTCTGTCAAGCATCACGTATGGAACAAAAAGAGGGATGGTGCATCTAAACCTATATTGATGACAGTGGTTACAGGTAATGCAATGATGCTGTACCATTAAAATGCACATCGAAAACAACTAGCTTAGCCCATATTTAGAATGTGTGACGTAATAAATAAAAAAATCATGTGATAAAAAACCCATGGTGATTTTATAAGCAGAGTTGCTAAATTAATTTGGTAAACTTTTCATAGATCTGCCCATATGGGTGTGGTTTAGTAGTAAGGCGGGCCATGTGAGCTGTCACCCCAGTTCACCCGGTTTCGATTCTTCCTAAAAACAAAAATCACATTCATGTGGGAAGTTTGGATATGGGTTTCGGCTCAAATATTTTATATGATAGTCTGTCTGGTGACAGGCGATCCAGCTATTTCCTGAAATTAGTTGGAAAGCATTCCAAACTCGTGATATACAGTGTGGTGGCATTTCGAAAAAAGTCCACTTTATAACACCTCGGTGCGTTTCTACCGGAGCTGACCGGATCAGCCAATAAAAAAAAAATTCATAGATAAAATATCGACATCAGACGAAAGTAGAGTCCACTGAGCGAAGGAGGACCAAAGTGTGGAGATCATATATATATGAAATCCATTGAGAATTGCATTCACGAGCGAATTAGTGTATTTGAAACACTTAATTAGTTATTTTTTCCTATGATCAGTTCCTATTCTTGGGGATTAACTGAATTTGTTTTTACCAAAACTAGAGAATACCCAAATTACATATATATTATTATTATTTTGAGAAAAACTCAAACATATAGTAAAAGGTTACTTGTAAACTTTTTTTTTAATCGTCTAAATGTTTTATCGATGAAACTTCAATTACATGGAGAATTACAGGATAACTAGCATCAAAACATAACAATAAAGATTCAAAGAAGCTAAGATTCAACCCAAAGTAATCATTGACCGACTCGTTTATGTTCCAAGCAAGGAATTTTAAGTCGCCTCCGTGCATCACGTTGTACTCTCTCAAGAAAAGATGATGATGCTAAGTCTACGAAACTTGTCTGTAAGCCATCAAACGCCACAAACTAGCAACGATTTTAACATATAATATTACAAAAGCCGGCGGAAAATGCAACCTTGGAAACCTAGCCGACGGGATATGAAACCCCCGGATACATAGCCGGCGGAAAAAGAAACCCCCGACTAATAAAAAACGAATTTAAAATATAAAACCTTCAATATTTTTAGTAACTAAATAAATAATAAAATTGATATGTGCTTTGTATCTTTTGGTATGCAATCGGAGAATCTAGCAAAGAAATCAGACGCTAGAAGAAGAACACGAAGGAAGAAAGAAGTGTAATATGTGAAAAGAACCAACAAAAAAAAGGAGCTAAAAAACAAGGCAAAATTCAGTTATAAGGAATTCTGGGATTTTTTGTCGCAAGGGACAAAACTTAACATAAGACCATCACGCAGATCTATGAGTCAAAAGCACGGACATATATATAGAGGTACATACATCCATATACACACTTATACAACACATTAATATCATACTGTATTCAATTTTCTTTTCAATATTTTCCGGATTCTCTCTATTTCATCTTATCGAAACTGCTATTCGGATTCGACATAAATAGCAATGCAGTAGTCGTTGAATCTGAGGCAACTTCAAATATATTTTTTCTAAATATATTTATTTTATTTTCCACCTAAAAATAGTTTTTATTAATGATCGAAATTACAATCCTGGTTTACAACATCTTGAAGAAAACTTGGGGGAGTGTATCCAATATAGCATTTAGAGTTATTTGTCTTAAAATCACAAATTATATGTTATTCAAACATGAATTTCCAAAAATATTTTCAAATCTCATGTTATTGAACTAATGATTTTTAAATGAATCTTCAAATCCACTGTTATTAGAAATAGTTTAAGTAGTGGGTTTTATGAGACTTTTAGTGATTTGGAGTTGTTTTGGTCGAGTTTCTTAGTTAAAAAACTAAAAATTCAAATCTCATGATTTTATGTGAGATTTCATAGTTATTTAAAAACAAATCATAACAACTTTTCTAATTCACTCAAATCATCTAAAAACTCATTAAAACTCAAATATTTTCAAATCTTCATAAATATTAGATTGAATACATCTCTCTTGGACAGCTATGATACAAATACCATTGAAAATTACATATAGTGGCTTTTTTTAGCAAGTAAATATGCACAAATAGGTTTTCAATATATTTATAGAAACCCTTTTTATAGTTAATGACTATTTTATTAAAATGATTTTAATTAACAGCTTACAAGTGATATACAAAGATATTTATATCTAATTTTTGTAATATTAATTTTGTTTCTTTCAAGATTTTAAGAACAACAAATCAACCTTTAGATATAGTGAGGCCATAGAGTAAAAAGATGAAAAGATCCGCTGTTTAACACACATTGAGGGTTACGAAATCAATCCAAATAATTAGAAGATCAATCTACGAATATAAAGAAAACAAGTTCAAATTATGAATGGAGACGGGAGATATTATTAACATAATTCTTCTATATATATATATATACTGCGGTTTCGATTTAATTTGTTTTGATTGATTAAAGTAAACTGAATTGAAACATGAGTGGTAGCATAATGAGTGGCAATCTCCAAAGGATTGTGGAATCCGGGACTTTTGGATCTGCTTTTGCAATAACCAATGCCCTCAAAATTCAAATAAAGTGTTTCTTTCTTTCCCAAAATCATATCACTCGTTCTCATTCATTTGAGAGTTAAAGAATTTTTTACTATTAAAAAAAGCATACACTCATTCCAATATTTGCAAAACATTAAGATAAAGCAGGGGATAAATATTTACGAAATATACAGATAATTAAAGTACAAAATAGCAAATGCGTCAGAAAGAATAAAAAAGTGAGAGAAAAGAGAAGCATATGTTCAAGCCTCGTTCTCCATACCAATGCAGCTTTAGGCCCAAAGGACATCTTTCTAGTTTATTAACTTCATATTATTTCTTCTTCTTTTTAAAATAAAAACAAAATTTTGAATGTACGTTTTCATATTATTGTCTATCCGAGAATAGTCGCTTACGTTCTTCCACATGCCCTCAAATCATAATCTCACTCATCATAGCAAAAAAATAATAATAATCTCACTCACTATTTTTTTGGTTTTTTTAAAAGAACAAACATGAATTAATCGCGATATATATAGCCAATTAAAGAATCCGTAAGAAGAATATTTGTAGATTCCCTTTCATAATTTGAGTTGCAATTCTTCGCACCCAGATGATCACACGTTGTAATTTAGGGTGACTCAAACAAAACGACATATTATAGAAAAAAATAATGAAGATCTCATCTTATATATTATATTCAACCTCATAAGCTTTATATATCAGCATGCATGCATGACACGTGGCACAATCACCAAACTATGATATATGTATGATTTGACATGTATAATAAAAATCATTTGTTTAATTAAAATGATATATAGATATATAAAATGTTGAGAAGAAAACCTAATAAGAAGTAAAAATAGCGATAGGCGGGTTAAATATGCAGGATCCAAAATTCAAAATGAGATCCAATATGATCCATTAGTTAGAAAGATAGTATCTGGTTTTCATACCGGCACGCGAGATCTATATATTTTTATTTGAAAATTACGACATTCGGATCCGGATTGGATCCACTTTCATATTCAAATATATGTTATAAAAATTAATATATATTAATAGTAAATTGAAAAATACCTCTAAATATATTATAAGAACAAAACAAATGTTCTAAAACAAGGGTAGTATTTTAAAGAATGCCCCTTATAAATATGTTTTTTTTAAAACTTAATTTGAAAACTTCTACATGATATGTTTTTTAGTTATTTTAGTTTTATGATTTAGCATTTTAATTTGTTTTTAGTTTTTTTTATAATTTATATTATTTTTGCAAATACACTCCGCGCACAATTCTCACTTGTGTAAAGAGAATCACCTAAAATCATCCGTATTCACCTTAAACACTCAAACATCCAGGGCCATGATATATGGGATCCAATTTTTTAAAAAGTTTTGATCTCGATTTTTTAAAAATATATACAAAACAAGATCAACTTAACAAAAAAAAATATATATATATATATATATATAAAAGAATGTTTTAAAGTTAATAACTCGCAAGATCGCGACACGTGTCGAGTTAATCGATCAGATTTTGACACATGTTTAATAAATTTCCAAATAAATTTTGATAAATGTTTAATAAATTTACAATTATATTTTAACATATAATATTAACAATAAAAAGTAAAATTTAATATTCAAAGCTATTTACTGTATATGTTTCACCAAATTTTTTCTTTAAAGTATATATTTATTTCATCGGAAATTTTCATATTTAAATTTATGTATTATATATTTTCACGGGTGATATAATTTTTTCGTTTTTAGTTTTTTTCAGGGGTTATAAAATATTAAGTTATAAATCCGCATATATGTGGATATATATTTTATTTCGATAACCAAATTTCTAAACAAATATAATATAAAAGAGATTAAAATGTTATGTGAAATGAAAAAAAAAAATGTTTAAGGGCCCTAAATTTGTTTTAAGCCCAAAGGCCCCAAAAAATCGTGAGCCAGGCCTGTCCTGACGGTTCTCTCTTTGGTTCAAGACCAACTACTTCCCGAAGGTTGACTCACGGCGATCGCCCGATGATCCCTCAATGATCGAAATGTCCACCTGCATGAAAGTGGGACACGAAAATTTGCACAAGCGATAACGATTATGGTATGGCAGTTAGATATATGATTGTGACGACTTCTTGTTGACGTCCGTGTTGTCGGTGTTTATTCATAAGCATTGATTGTCTTTACAGACAAGTTATAATTTAATACTAATTTATATTACTCTTTATATGTGTCTTCCTTGATCTGTTAGCTTCATCGCCGAGTTTATGGTTGTTGACTGTTTCCTCTGGTGAACCAGCCAAGCCAATGACATCCAACATTTTTTATTTTTCCTCCTCCTTCACTTGGTGGACCAGCTCGGTATTTAGGACTCGATCGGTGATATGAAACATATTCATCAAGCCATTTGGTTGGACACTCCATACTCTTGCCTCCTATATATAGTAATAGATTTAAAGAAATTCATAATCATTGTTAGTTATAACCCCTCCTATATGTTTGTATGCAACAAAAAAAAAAAAAAAAAAAAAAAACATGTTTGTATGCAATCTAGAAGGAACGAAATAACAAACTGATTATGATAATTATCCACACTCAATTAGACGTTTTCTATATATATACATATATTAAAAAAATCAATGCATTTCGACAAATGAAGAATCATCTATCACACTTGGTCTCGAAATTTTGAGCCACAAACCACTTAGAATCAAAAGGTTTAATCGATCTCTATGGTCCATTTGAATATCCATTTCAAACCTCTACAAAATAAATATTCTGTCCTAGTATTATTATTCTAGAAATTTTATTATATAAAGTTGGATCCCTCGACGTGAGTGTGACACGTAAGATCATTTTCAATCATGAGATTATGACATTTGTCACGATTGTTAATTTAGATCTTGACATGTGTCAATTTAATTAAAAAATTAAAAATGAATTAAAGTAAATATTCAAAAGGTTAAACTAAAAAAAGATAATCTTAATAAAAATGAATTAAAGTAAATATTAAAAAAATGTAAACTAAAAAAGCAATTTTACAAAAAAAAATAATAATAAAGCTTGATCCCTCGACGTGAGTGTGACACGTAGGATAATTTTCAATCACGAGATTGTGACATTTGTCACTATTGTTAATTTAGATCTTGACATATGTCAATTTAATTAAAAAAGTAAAAATGAATTAAAGTAAATATTAAAAAAGATTAAACTAAAAAGGCAATCTTACAAAAAAAAAGTATAAGTAAGGAAAATTTATAATAAAAGAAAGTGACAAAAAACTTAAAAGTTTATAATCTACAACCACAATCAAATTTAAAAAAGGAAAATTATAAATATACTCTACGCTTAAAATAAAAATGATTAATATACGATTTAAAATCGATTCATAATCCTAAAAAGTAAAAAAAATATATATATGTTTAGATTAAGAAAAATTAAACAAAAATTATAAATAAAAGCCAAAGTTAAAAAAAAAACCATATTTTAGTTTAGAATAAAGAAATTAAACAATATATTACAATCCTAAACAGAAAAGGAATAAAAACTAAATTTTATTAAAAAAAAACACACATTTCAATTTAGAATAAGAAAATTAAACAATATATTACAATCATAAAAAACTAAAGTTTTAAAAAAGGAAAGAACAATTAGTAATTCTTAAAAAAACCAAAAACATAAAATGGAACACAATCCTAAAAAGAAAATGAATTCTCATTCCCTACCTCTAGATAACCAAATTGATAATTCTAAATTTCACATTAAATTTCACATTCATAATTCTAAAAGGTAAAGTTACTAAAATACATATATCTTATTATATAAAGTTGGATCTCTCAATGTGAGTGTGGCACATAGGATAATTATCACTCACGAGATCGTGACATTTGTCAAGGTTAATTTAGATCTTGACATTTGTCAATTTAATTTTAAAAAAATTAATGAATTAAAGTAAATATTAAAAAAATCAGTTTTAATTTATAATTTATCCTAAAATGCAAGATTAATATAGTAAGGACAAAATATTTATTAGTTTTCCATTTAGATTAAGAAAATTAATCATGAAAGAATTTTTTCTTAATTTTTCACCTCTATATAAACCACAATTTGGTAGTATATCAATTACAAAAAAAAAATCCAATTTTAATATTTACGTATACTAAATTTATCACTACAAGAAAACAGAGGTATTTCCGACGGCCAAATCCGTCGGATTTCCGACGGATTTAAGCTGTCGGTTACAGTTCGTCGGAAATGTGACTTCCGTCGGAAGCCGTCGGAATTTTCCGACGGATTTCCGACGGCATACTTTTCGACGGATTTTCCGACGGACCATTGGTCGGAAAAGCCGTCGGAAGTCCGTCGGTTGGCCGTCGGGTATTTCCGACGGTATTCCGACGAATATATTACCGACAGCATTTCCGACGGATAAGTGATCGGATGAATTTGTCGTAAGTCCGTCGGAAATATGTTCCGACGGATTTCCGACGGTAACTATTTCCGACGGAGTTACGACGGATAATTGATCGGAAGTTGTCTCGGAAGTCCGTCGGTTCTTCGTCGGAAATAGGTTCCGACGGATTTACGACGGTAACTGATTCCGACGGTTTTCCGACGGAATTGCGACGTATTTTGAATTTTATTTTGAATTTTATTTAATTATTTATTTCTTGAAATTTATAAATTAAAAATTTATAAATTAGAAATTTATAAATTAGAAATTTAAATTAAAAATAGAAATAATAAATATTTAAATTCATTAAACAAAATTAAAAAATTCATTACACATTAAAAAAAATTGTTCAAAAAAAAAGCGTTAAAAGAAAATATTTAAGCGGTTGGAGAGTCCCCGGAGTCGTCGTCGGGATTATTATCCCGAAACATATGCGGGAAACATTTCTGCATCATCTTCTCCAACGAGGAGAGCTTCTTGTTTGTAGACACTTGCTCCGTCCGTAGCTCTTCGACCTGCTGGTCACGGTCTTTCACCGTTTGGGTGAGCTTCTCGATTTCTACCCGGTACTCCGAAGGATAACGAGGAAGCGAGGAAGAAGATTCCTGGGTCGGAAGGGTGCCTAATCCAGCGAATCGACCTTTCACTTGCCGGGTTTGCTGCGAATAATTATAACCGTGAATAATTAAATAACGAAAATAAAAAGAAAACGAAATGAAATTAAAACTTACCTCAAGTACAATCTGGTTTATCTCTTCCCGGGATAAATAGTTCGAGGACGTCGATCCGTCGATAGTGAGCTGCGATATTGATACTTCACGGTCCAGCTTCGTCTTCTTGCTCTTCTCGACAACATCCCGCATCCCTAAGTCCTGTATCTGACCGGTTTTCTTGTTAGTGTGTCTCTGCTCGATTAGTTTAAGATAATCGGGTTCGGAACCAGATTCTTTTGCCTGGGAAAATTTGTTAAGTTAAATAAATATAGAAAACAGAATTAGTAATAAAAAATTGAAATTAAACTTACAATTTCCATCGCTTCCCGTTCGATGGTATTTGCGCCCCCGTTGTGGATGTAGACCCCTTTCCCGCCTCGTTGGCTATTTCGGTTCTTCGATTGTTGGTCGGATGTCTTTTTCGTCGCAGGCCTACTCCAGTACTCACATAAGCCCTTCCAGACGTCGTCGTCAAGATCCTTCGGTTTGTCTTTGTTGTGCTTCCACTTCTGCTTCCACTCGTACATGTGCTTCGAGTACGAGTTTGCGGCATACTTGTCGAATGTGTCAAGGACTTTGCGCGTATGATGAGAGTCCCACGTGAACTCTTGCTACAATTTAAAAAAAATATGTTACATTTCAAAAAGAAAAATTGACAAAATGAAATTAAAAATAAATAATAAATCAATAAAAAAACTTACCGCGAAAGTCCGGTGCCACACGTCTTTCTCCTCGGAAGGCATGTCCGAATACTTCTCGTACGGTTTGTCTAACATGTTGTGGCGCATCCGTAATATCGCTTTGGTGATCTGAGTAGACAGCTTAAACCTGAAAACATTATGAAAAGATATAAATATGTTAAGTTTTAAAATCTAAATAAATTGAAATAATGTACAAAAATTATCTTACCAAGTCCCGTCCTCAAACTTCGGGTCGAGTCGAATGCAATGGCCCCGGTTAGGCTGCCGGACTAGCTCCTCGATCTCAATGTTGCTCCGAGCAGCGGATTACTGAGAATCCGGGATGTGAGTTCCCGAGCTCGTTGGTCCCGGAGGCGTACACCGAGAACCCAGAGAACGGCGTCCTTGGTTGCCGCCTCCCAACTGAAGTACGTCGTCGTGATCCATGCGGAAAACGGTAAAATCGTTAGTAAATTAACAAAAATTTCAAAAGTTACCAAATTTTTTGAAATTTCCGGAAATAAAATTAGAAAAAATTCAAATTTTTCGAAAAATTCAAATTTTCCAAAAAATTAAAATTTTTCAAAAAATTCCAAAATTTGGAAAAATATTTTAAAACGGTTTTAATATATACAAATATTTAAAAAACGTTTTATTACAAAACAAATATATTAAAAACGATTTTATTACTAAAACAATAATTGAAAAACGTTTTTATTATTAAAAAAATATTTTTACATCAACTTTAATATATAGAAATATTTTAAATACGTTTTTATTAGTTAAAAAATATTATAAATGATTTTAATATATACAAATATTATAAAAATGTATTTATTACAATAAAAAAATTTTAAAAACAATTTTGATATTTACAAATATTATAAAAACGTTTTTATTACTTAAATAATATATTAAAAACGTTTTTAATATATACAAATATTGTCAAAACGTTTTTATTACTAAAACAATATTTTAAAAACGATTTTAATATATACAAATATTTTTAAAAATTCAAACAAGATCTACAAACGTTTTTAAAATATTTTTAGAAAATCAAACAAGATCTAAAAACGATTTTAATATAAACAAACGTTTTTAAAAAATCAAAAATTTGTTTTCTAGATCTAACAATTCTAAATCAACAATCTAAACACATAAACCCTAACACTAATATTATTCTACATAACAAATTCTATTCTAACCACCTAAAAATTCACATAAATAGAATTCTAACAACCTAACTAATATATTCCCTAAAACTAACAAGATCTAAAAAAAAATTAAAGGAATTGATGAAACTTACATGGTTTTGAGATGAGAGTTGAGGAATTGATGAAGAAGAGTTGAGGAATTGAAGAAGAAAACCGAAATTGTAAAGAAGAAGAAGAGAAAAGAGATTTTCGGTAAGGAAGAAGAAGAGAGAAGAGGGAGAAGATGAGTCGGAAGAGAGAGAAGACAGAAGAGAGAAATAAGGAAAAAAACTTACGCTTTGTCGATATATATCGACGTCCGTCGGAAATCGAAAAATAATTTCATTTACGCGGTTGATATTCCCGCGGTCTCGAAAATATCTATTTCCGTCGGAAATTTTCGATGGATGAGGTATATTCCTTGCATGTTTGTCGATTGGCCAGTCAACAGGCACATGTTTTTGTTACACTTAATCAAATGTCTAAGTTTATAAAACTTCGACATAACTGATATATTACACATTACAATTCTAGTTCAAATATAAGTACATATTTTACGGTGCAAATTTTATAATTAAAAGTACTGTCAATCCGATGATGAGTAATATGATTCTCCTGAATCGGAAGGTTCCTCAAATTCGTCAAATTCTTCTTCTGAATCCTCTAATACCCGATCGTCTGCCTGTATGGTGAAATCAACGACAAAGTCGACCTCAAGGGAATGCTCGATTGAACCCAAACCTACGGAGCTTTGTTGGAGGGGTTCATGATCAGACATCCCATGAACTCTACCTCTCGGGTTTATCGATGTGACTGTAGCCCACGGGTCTTGCTTGTTTGTCACCCGAGGATAGGGAATCTAGCATACCTACACCATGTACAAATTTAACCACGGGAATGCAACAAAACTAAATTAAAAATTAACGTAAAAGAAAAACAAACCTGGTCTGCTTGTGATGCAAATACAAATGGCTCGTATCTCTGGAGTTTTCTTCTGCTATGTAATGATGTAACACCAAATTGGTCGTGTCGCACACCGCATCCTACTAATGGGTCGTTCCAGCCGCATAAAAATGCAACAATTCTTAGACCGAGCATTCCCGGGTACTGAACATCGAAAATCTCACGTACGACACCATAGTATACAAGATCACCTGAATGAGTTGATACACCGTAATCTGAAGTTGTCGCACTCCTATCATCCCGAAGAATCTTAAAAGCATACCCCGTGTGCTATACATCACATGTGACTGCACGGTTTCTAGTGGAAATCGCACAATTTCTTCTAACCACGTGGGAAATGTTTGTCTGTTAGCCTTCTCTGTCGTCACCTGCACAATTAAAATTAAAAAAACATCAAATAAATCTTTCATTACATATGATGATTGCTAAAAACAAGGCAATTAAAAGACTTACATAATCTCTTAACCAACGTATGAACTCTTCCTGTTTGAGCTCGATTAGCTCGTCCTATGTTTTGTCAGAAAATGCAAAACGTTGATAAGCCATATACATCCTGTGAGATTGAAGCAATTATCACGTTAGTACATATATATATAATCAAGAACCCAATAAGTAATTAAAAATTAAGTTCAATATAATACCTCTCATATTCATCAACTCCGTCGCAGTTTGTGAGAATATACATATGCAAATTCTCTCGCTCCTGTGGTGAAAGTCTCCTCTTCTTGCCTTTTCCACTAAGTCGTCCAATCTCTAAAAATATATGAGGTACATCGACCGGATATAAAGGTAAGACGCCTCCGTCATCATGTCGAGCTGCTCTACGACTCTTTGTTTTGACTTGTGATGGAAAGTAGGACTCGGCAAAATGTGAGGTTTCTTCATTGATGGTCTGGGCGACGATAGAACCCTCCATTCTGCTCAAACGTTTCACCTTCTTCTTTATATGTAACATATACCGTTCGAAAGGATACATCCAACGGTACTGAACCGGGCCCCCAAGCTCTGCTTCTCGAGAGAGATGAATTGCTAGATGTTCCATAACATCAAAGAATGAAGGAGGAAATATCTTCTCCAAATTGCAAAGGATTACAGGTATATTAGCTCCAAGATTGCGGATACCGTCTGATGTAAGAGAGCGAGAACATATATCTCGGAAAAATGCACCAATCCCTGCAAAATATGGATAACAAATGAATAATTAAATAATGAAGTATATATTATTGTATAAAGTAGTAAATAAATAATTTCATGATTGTACCTGCAATTGCTTCGTGGACATTACGTGGTAGAAGACATGCAAAGGCAAATGGAAGGAGGCGCTGCATCACAACATGACAATCATGACTCTTCATCCCAGTAAACTTCCCTTCTCCATGATCAACGCAGTTCCGAAGGTTAGATGCGTATCCGTCCGGGAATCTAACACTTTCGGCAATCCAGTCAAAAAACTCGGCCTTTGAAGGTTCATCCAAACGAAAAGTCGGGACCGGAGGCTTCCCGTTCCCTGTCACATGTAGTGCTCTACGAGAACAAATGTCTGGCAAGTCCAATCTAGACTTCAGATTGTCCTTCGTCTTCCCTTTGACATTGAGAACGGTGTTCATAATGTTGTCGAAAAAATTATTCTCAATGTGCATGACATCCAGATTATGCCTCAAAATATGGTTCTTCCAATAAGGCAAATCCCAGAAAATGTTCCTCTTGTGCCAATTATGAACGTTGCCACAACCATCAACAGGATGATGCCCGTTACCACCACAATCAACGGTCCTCTCTACACCAAAATCTCTGAACTGAGTCAACAAATACTCACCATCTAACTAAGGAGGTGGACCATCAAATACTTTCCGGTTCTTCCTAAACAATGTGGTGCTCCGACGATAAGGATGATCGCTAGGTAGGTATCGCCTATGACAATCAAACCAAGACGTTTTCCGTCCGTGCTTCAATTGGAACGCATCAGTGTTATCTTGACAGTACGGGCACGAAAACCTTCCGTGCGTTGTCCATCCTGATAACATGCCATATGCTGGAAAATCGCTAATGGTCCACAAAAGTACCGACCGCATGATGAAATTTTGGTGACAAGAAACATCAAACGCTTCAATACCTTGGTCTCATAACATTCGCAGCTCATAAATCAATGGTTGCAAAAACACATCAAGTGATCTCTTCGGATGCTTTGGTCCAGGAACGAGAATGCTAAGGAACAAGAACTCCCTTCGCATTCACAAAGATGGCGGCAAATTGTAAGGTGTTACAATTACTGGCCACAAAGAATATTTTCTGCCGTACTTCCCAAAAGGGTTGAAACCATCGGTACATAATCCAAGGTATACGTTCCTCGCCTCAAACGCAAAGCTGGGATAAATGGATTGAAAATGTTACCATGCTCCTGCGTCTGACGGATGGGTGATTTGTCCATCTGTTGTATGCTTTGCATGCCATCTCATTGCTCCCGCTGTGCGCTCTGACTGATATAACCTCTTCAATCTCTCTATTAACGGTAAATACCACATCCGTTTATATGGCATTGGCACTCTTCCACATGTTTCCTTATACCGAGGTTTGTGACAAAAATGGCATGTCGTACGGTCTGCGTCCTCTCTCCAGTAGAGCATACAGTTGTCTATGCATACATCTATCATCTGATACGGCAATCCTAGACCTTGAACAAGTTTCTATATCTCATAGTATGATGCCGGTGCAAGATTATCTTCTGGAAAAATTTCTTTCACAAAATCAGCGATTGCATCCACGCACTCCTCACTCAAATTGAAATCCGTCTTTATACCCATCATCCTTGTTGCAGTTGATAAAGGGGAATGTTCACCTCTACACCCATCATATAACGGATGTTTAGCAGCGTCTAACATATCAAAGAATCTACGAGCTTCTAAGTTAGGTTCTTCTCCTCTATCTCCATACTCAGCAACCGATGGTATACTTTCACGAAATGCATCGTTCACCATCTGAACATGACCTACAGTACTTTGTACTTCCATTGCGGGTTCTTCTAAGCTAGTGTTATCCCCAATATAATGTTCACTAGTACTAGCATAATTATCCACCATTGTATCATTTTCTCCATGATAATACCAAATCTTGTAACCCGGCATAAACCCATGACAATACAAGTGTGACCATACTTCATATATCACTATAAATCTACGATTCCCACAATTGGTACAAGGGCAATAGATTTTACCGATTTTTTTCTTTCTTCTGCATACCCGCAAATGCCATGAATTCCTGTAGACCTTCTTTGAATTCCTCCGTAACTAGGCCCGTGTCCGGAATTTGATGAGGCTTATCCATCCATGATCGAAAATAATTATAAGGATTTGAAGAAGACATTTTCGTAAGGAATTAGATAAGAGAGATTTTTTTTTTGTGATTATAAATGAAGCGTGGCTACGTTTTTATAAGGAAAATTTTGTGCATTTTCCGACGGATCTAAAGTAGATATTATCGATGTCGGAAACCATGTCGGCAACCATGTCGGCAACTATGTCGGCAAAGTCACCATCTGTCGGAAATCCGTCGGAAATTTCCGACGGATGGGCGTCGTCGGAAATCCGTCGGCAGTATGTCGGAAACATCAGAATTGCTCGGAAAGTCATCTGAAATATGTCGAAAAGTGTCCTACGGATTATGGTCGTCGGAAATCTGTCGGAAATTCCGACGGATTTCCGACGGGTTCACTTTTCCGACGGATTTCCGATGGATTTCCGACGGATTTCCGATGGATTTCCGACGGATGAGAAGTCCGTCAGAAATCCGTCGATAAACCGTCGGAAATTTCCGACGGAATTATCGCCGTCGGAATTTCCGTCAGAAATACCCATGTTTTCTTGTAGTGTATGTATAAGATATTTTTACGGGTAATTTAATTTTGTTTTCCATTTGATCGTCTTTAATTTTTTTTCACGGGTTATAAAATATTAAATTACAAATCCGCATATATGCGGGTAGTTATCTAGTACAAAGAAAAGTATAAAGTCAATATTGATTACAAAAAAAATGTAATTGTTGTTTTTTTTTTCAACTTTCCATTTCATTAAATCAAGTAGAGCCGATGAGGTAAGAAAATACATCACCGACCGGGTCTGACTTATATGGTAACTGGGCCACAAATGCCGACCCAGTAGCCAATCCCTTACATAAGAAAAATACCTTACCGAGGTGAGATACCGTCTTGAGGGGCCCATCGCGAAGGGAGAAGCCCAACACGAGGGAGGGTGGATTCGAATCTCCACTCTGATGGGATAGCAGCAAACGACGGATGGTCACCATACTCCTTCCCGAAATGTTTCCACTGATACGAGGACCCCGAGGCAATGACGCCGTCCCGAGCCGTCTTAAAAACCTGTAAATAAACAACATACACCTAATCGGGCTTGTAGGAAGGAGCTCCGTCGGACCGGTTAACTCCACCGGAGCCGGAATTCCGTCCCGCTACAAAATCCCACAACGGATAGTGAGAAGAGGCCGTTGAATACGAAGGAACGCCGCTAAAAGAAACCGCCAAAAATAAAAGAGAAAAAACCGGTTTGAAAACTAAAACCAGACTTCAAGGAGGAGGCATAAACCGAAGCTGCACCGGATCCGGAGATCGGTTCAAAACCAGAGCCCAAGCGAGATCCTAGCAACAATCGAAGAGGAATCCGAAGCTACCAAAGACTACGCCGACTCACGCCTGACCGCACTGCTCCGTCGAAGCCGACGGCAACCGGACCACCCTCGCTGCAGTAAACGGAACCGGCACACAAAAGACTCCCGTCCCCTGACAAAACCAGATCAAGCCGGAAAGACCAGGAGCCAGCGCCGCGGACGGTGGAACAGGACCACCACCGCCCCACCAGAGACCATACGCCAGAGACCGCAAGGCAGCAAAGAAAGCGAAAGGGAGCATCATCCTCACCTTTTACTCGAAGAGCATGCCGGAGGGTGGGAGAGAGCTTTTTGGAGAGGAGGACAAAACACCGAGAAGTCACCGCCGAAAGCAAAGCTCCGCCGTCCCCAAGCAGAAGCAATTCACGGGAGGAAAACAAACAAACCGGTGAGAGACTCATCCGCAAACTCAACCACCATCGAGAATCACCATTAAATCAGATCCGGAAATTCTCCAAAAGCTCACCTTGCCACAGTAAGAGAGAACCAGGCGGAGAACACCAATGCCGATTCACGACCACCCAGAGCCGGAGTTGGAGTCACCACCTGAATCAATCACTTCCTCACTACTCCGTCGGAGAAGACTGGCCTCGCCACCAAAGAGAAGCCGAAGAAGAACCATCACGGAGAGGACTTCCCTTCCACGGCGAGGGCTATAAAGCAAGTAAAGAAGAAGAAAAAGGGGGCCTCTCCCGGTGACAGTGAAAAGTGCAGGCCACCGGAGAGGCCAAGATCGGCTCAGCAAGAAGGCGGCGGCTAGGGTTTTGGGAGTGAAATGTAATTGTTGTTATTGGAGATTTTCCTCTTTTTGAATCTTTTCATTGACAAGATTTTCCATAAACACTTAAACTCAGAAAAGATAAATTTCTCAAAAAAAATATAAATACACCGCCCTTATTTTGTTTTCCCTGAAACAACCCTTAAAAAGTAGCAATTTTTAGACGGTTTCTCTATATCCTTCGCTCCCTCATCTTCCTCCCCGAATCTAGTTCTCTCTCTCACTTTCTCTCTCTATCGCCGGTGGCTGGCGATGGCAAAGAACCAAGGAAGCCTTCTTCTGCTGAAGCAGCTCAAAGGTCTCTTTGCTCGATCCGTCTAGGGTTTTTTTGTTTCGCTTCTCCTTGTCGATCTTGTTTTTCCTGATTTTGAATTTGCTCTCGTGTTTTGATTGATTGGTTTGATTTCGCGACTGGGAGCTGAATTTCTCATTTGGTTTGGCTTATTTTGTTGATTTCTTTCAGATCTGTGCAAGAACCCGGTTGATGGTTTCTCTGCTGGGCTCGTTGATGAGGATAACGTTTTTCAGTGGAGCGTCTCGATTATGGGGCCGCCTGATACTTTGTAGTGAGTTTTTCTAACTTCTCTTGTTTCTTTAGATCAAACTGTAGTTTATGACTTCAGTTTTTGTGTTGCATTTGCTTAGCTGATTCATTATTGCCAATATTTGATTGGCTCTATTGTGACATCAATCTTAGGTTATTCATTATTGCGGTATATGATTGGTTCTTTTGTGCTAATCTGTTCCACTTATGCTATGTTTTGACAGAGGTTAAGTAACTCCTTTTCCTATAGATGTGACTTGTGAGCTTAGATTGTATTGGCATTGAAATATTGTTTTTTTTTTGTTTTTTCCTGATTGCAGTGAAGGTGGTTTTTTTAATGCAATTATGCAGTTTCCAGATGATTATCCAGTTAGTCCACCAACTGTGAAGTTCACCTCGGAGATGTGGCATCCTAATGGTGAGTGCTTATTCTGAAAAATAACTCACTCCATTCTCGAGCTCTTCTGATGATTTATTATACCCTTGGCTGCAGTTTACTCTGATGGAAAAGTTTGCATATCTATCCTTCATCCTGCTGGTGATGATCCTACTGGATACGAGCTTGCCTCAGAACGTTGGACCCCTATCCATACGGTAATTGTTTCGTTCCTTTTCACCAATTTTAGCTTTAGTGCACTGGTAATTTGTTACCAGGGGTTTGAATTTCTTTTGTTTATTCTATATAATAACTTGGCATTCTTCGAATACAAGATGGTTTCCCTTGTGTGTGAAAAGGTCACAAAAAGAGACTGCTTTTGTTTGACTTTGTACACTGCATTTGTGCCACTTGCTTTTCAAGTATTTTTTGGAATCTGTAAGTTGGGAACTGAGACACTACGCTGCAGTATGTTGCGACATTAGATTGAACCTCTTTAGTAAGGGTGCTCGAGTGGATATGATTGAATATGAACTACTTTTTGATGTCTTTGTTCTAAACCTCCTCATTTATAGTGTTTTGAGCTCTCTCTTTATTAATTATGATTGAAAGCTAATGGATTCTGCTGGATGCAGGTAGAAAGCATTGTGTTGAGTATCATATCGATGCTCTCGGGTCCTAACGATGAGTCACCGGCAAATGTGGAAGCTGCAAAGCAATGGAGAGACAACAGAGCAGAGTTTAGGAAGAAAGTGAGTCGATGTGTGAGAAGATCGCAAGAGATGCTATGAACATCTCTCCTGCGTTTTCGTGTTGTAGAAATTTCGATTCTAAGCTAAGAGAGGGCGTAAGAAGAAGAAACCTCAAGCAGCAGATGAGACCGTCTGTTCAAAAGCTTTTGTTTTGTTTTTTTTAATTTTCTTTTTGGTTTTGGGTTGTCTTTAAGTAATATATTGTGGTGGAATCAAATCCAGTCCACATTTTAGGATTATATTTTTACAATCGTTAATGGATTCGTTTTCATATATATTCTCTTTTGATTTTGTTTTGATCTGTCTTTTTTAACTTTCGAGTTTCGACTGGGTTGCAAAATACTCGCATCGCACGTCAGCGATCTACTATCTCATTCTCTAATTAAAAAATATAAATAATGGTTAACCAAATTTTCCAAAATCAAATACAACTATTCAGCTGTCAACAACACTATATCCTTTCTAATTTAGTTTCAAAACTGAATGCTCAACCAAAAATTGTAGTGTGATTGTTTCCATTAATGTAGATGCGGTCAGAGAAATTAAAATAAAACCCTAACTCGAACCATTTGATGTCTGCAAGGATTGCTGTCTAGCCCGCATGCTCGTACATAATAGAGCATCAAAAAAAGGATTTAGTCATACGATGAGGTAACATTTATTACCATAAGTATATAGAACATAATTAAGTGTTTCTTCTTCACTTAGTGGTTATTTTCTACCATATGGACATTTTTACCTAAGTGTATATGAAGTATATGAATATATATGGTTATTTTCTCTCATCATCAATCATCAACTTATTCTTTTCTTTTTTTTAGTTAACTAGTAGCTTTTTGACCGAGGTCCGTACATCTTTCTATACCGAGCCAAGTCTTTAATAATCTTCTCGTCTCAGTTGCTATTCGATCATGTGACCTTCTAGATTACCCTAAAATACTTTTCCAGTCGAACTATGGTATTTTTTCTTTTCAAAATGTTCATTAACTCAAAGGATCGCGGTTAAATCCTCACAACCGCAAGGTCCACAAAACCGCTAGACCGTTGAGACCATAGGGAACCAAAATTTGTGAACATTTTGGTTTGGTTTATAGTTAATTCTCATGAAAAGGAGGAATGGCTTAGAACGTCATTTTCACACTTTCTTTCTTTAACAACTCTGGCATTAATTACCCAAACAGTTTCTGTAACAAAACATTTTAAAGAGAGACAAAAAAGTTTGGATTTATTGCCTTTGTGTACCTAATCCATTCTTTAAGAAATAGTAATACCGAATAATAAATGTATTGCTTTTTAAAAAATGATTAGTCAGAAAATGTCTAGTGTAATGTGAAAACCGGGTTTCAAATCTTCCAAAATACGGTTTCTCGACCTCACCTGTTTGGTCGAATCGCTCTGACCACTGCATAAAAAAAGCTCATTTGCATTAATTATTTGGGACCGTTACAACGTTTATTGTTTTATTTGATATACAATATAATTGAAATTCTAAAAGTGATGAAAAATTGTTTTATCTCACCTGTTTTATTTGAGATGCAATACAATACAATATATTTGTGGAAGCTCCCTCGGTACACTGGTTGACTAATGGTTCATTAATGTTTCTACATCTAAAAATAGGGAATTCAAGTCCCAGATGATGCAATAAAAATTCAATGAGGCAAATTTTTAGGAGATTTTCAGCGCGGTGCAAGCATAGCCACTCGTCGTGGTCCAGCGTGTCAAGGGTAAAGTGTTCCATTACGAGCATGGTGCAGATAGACCGTTGATCGTAGATCCTTGTAGGTCGATAGAATTATCTGGGTAAAATAATCCATGTATTTGTTCTCATAATTTGTAATTGATAATATTTGAAACGACTAAAAAAAAAGTGATGAAAAACACTATTATAAACGCATACAAAATTTATTTTAATAACAATGAAAAAGAACAATTTCATTTCACATATCCATTACCAAAAAAAAAAAGAACAATGTCATTGCACAAGTTTTCAGTGTAGTCAAATTTTTAAGCTTCCATTTCAGTATTACCAAATCAATTCCATAGCAATCCGTAAGATAATCTTGTTGTTTCTTTCTTTTTGCTTTTGAGTTTTAACCAACCGAACCACGAACATTAAACCGGCCGGTTATCAAACTCTCTCTTTCTCTTTTCTCTTTTTGCATAACTTTCCCTCTCATTCTTCTTTCTTATCTCTCTCTCTCTAGAGCCTAGACTCTAATGCCTCGTGACTCAAACCAAAGCACTTTAAAACCGCCGCACTTCTCATGAGTCTGCGTCTCTCTTCTTCTTCACAGTTAACCACAATCCATCTTCTCTGATCTTCTCCTCCGCCATGCGCTCGCCGCATGCCTTCCGTAACGGCGAATCTCCGACCTCACGGGACCGCACTCACTTCCATTCCACCGTCGCAGCTCAGAAACTCCGCCGCTTCAACTCCCTTATTCTCCTCCTCCGCCTCGCCTCTTTCTCCTTCTCCCTCGCCTCCGCCGTCTTCATGCTCACCAATTCTCGCGGCTCCGGTTCACCTCACTGGTACGATTTCGACGCTTTCAGGTTCGATTCCCCTTCTTCGCTGCTCAATTTCAAAAATCAAAAGTTTATGAGCGAATCTGGAAATCTGTAATTGAGATCAGAGTTTCGGTTGCAGATTCGTGTTCGTCGCAAACGCGATCGTGGCGTTATATTCGGTGTTCGAAATGGGAACGTGCGTTTGGGAATTTTCCAGAGAAACCACCTTATGGCCTGAAGCTTTTCAAGTCTGGTTCGATTTCGGACATGACCAGGTGATTAACTGAAATAATTATGCTGTTTTTTTAAGCTTAAACATGTCATTAAAGGAAACATGTGTTCAATGATTGCTTCCAATTTTTCTAATCGAGTTAAATTATTTTATTGTTTTGGTAAAAAATATAAAAAAGAGAGTTGAAATAACTTGGGAATTTGGCAGGTGTTCTCTTACCTGTTGCTATCGGCAGGATCGGCTGCAGCAGCACTAGCTAGAACGATGAGGGGAGGTGACACGTGTACGGCTAACAAAGCCTTCTGCTTGCAGTCAGATGTAGCCATTGGCTTAGGCTTTGCTGCTTTTCTATTCCTCGCTTTCTCTTCTTGCTTCTCCGCTTTTCGAGTCGCATGTTTCCTCATTACAGGCTCTCGTTTTCACCTTTACTGATTCATTTGTTTGTGGACTTGATGATGTCTTATTATAAACTTTACCATATATATATATATATATATATATATAAAGACTCAATCAAAAAGAAGAAGATTGTTAACAAAACCATGAAATTTACAGTATCTTGTAAATAGATGAAGCTGAAGAAGAAGCATAGAATTGAAGAGATCAGAGGAATAATCAGTTTATCTTGATTTTGTGGTACTGGCTTAAGCTTCTGCCACAGTCTGAGGTTGCTCTACTTTGACCTTAGCTTTTCCGGTTTTCTTACTATCCTTTGGCTTCTTCTCCTCTTCATTTTTCTCTGGATTAAGCTCGATCCTTGCAAAAACGGGACTCGCTTGCGCCATTACTTGTCCACCATTTAGCCCTCCCCACTTGGTGTCATTCTAAAGAAAGACAACCGTTCATTCAAAGCGGAGTTTTGAAATGGAATCAGTGGTAAATCAAATCGTTTTGTTACCCAGGTTATGCTATTGAATTGATCCACTGAATAGCCAAGCTGTGAATATATCCTCAGGCTTAAGCATGGCGCAATGGGGGATAACGCAACCGCTATAATTCTCATTACTTCCAGTATAATCACCAGATCCTTTAAACATAAGCAGAAAACCGTCACTAACCTGATCCTCCAACCACCAAATTTGCTAACAAATCTTTTGTTTTGTATGAAAAACAGTAATTAGGGAGGGAAAGAAGATTAAGACCTTGGCTGCAGCTTCAGTTTCGACACCACCTTGTTTGAAAAGTAACCAAGGTGCTCGTTGATCCATGTAGGAATTTCCTGCGTTTCCAATCTCCAAAACAGCCTCACACGCCGATGATAATGACAGATTTTCATAGTTTGTCCGAGCTTTTTCAACCTTTTAAGAGAGAATGATACAATTTGTGACCTAAAGAAGCAATTAGAGAGACGAAAGGCAATTAGGAAAATACATAGAGAGGTAAGAAATGTCATTGGAACTTTACCAGCTTCTCCACTGTGTCTTTCAAAGGAATTCCTTCGGCTGCAATAGTAGAATCTACTACTAAAGTGGACTCACAGTTCTTCTTAAGAAGGCCAAGAGTTCGGTTAAGGAGATTTCCTGAAGAGAAATGCATTAAACATTTTCAGAAATCAATTCCATAACTATATAACTAAAGGGCTAAACGACTCAAAGGATTAGTTTTTAGTAGTTAAGAAACCTATCGTGTTGGCGAGATGTGCATTGACAATTTTTATAAAGCGGTCTTCTGAATAGTCCCCATCGTTTCCAAATTCCACCTCTCGAAGGAAGAAGTACCTCACAGCATCTGGCCCAAATTTCTGAACCAACTCAAAAGGTTCTAAAGTATTCCCCAACGATTTTCCCATCTTCATTCCATCCTATAATTTGATAAACCATGGAAGCAATGATATCAGAAAAGACAAATCCAATATCCCTCACATGTAAGCATGACTAAAGGAAGTTGGCAAGAACAAGAACTCTTTGATTTAACGTTAAACAAACAGTACCTTTGTCAGAAATCCATGGCCAAACACCACCTTTGGAAGGTTCAGACCAGCAGACATTAGCATGGCTGGCCAATAGACAGCATGGAATCGTAGAATATCCTAGTATGATCAAATAGGCTTACATAAAATCAGGGATCTGGAAACAAATGTGTAAAGAAGGATGTATTCCTTGCCGCCATCCAGAAAAGATATAAGCTAGAAATAAACAGCTATCCCCTAATCATCTAATCCAATAATTACATATAACGATTACGGGGTTGTTACTGTTTCCAGGAAATCCTCATGAACTCCAGAAGTAATCAGTTGTAAGCAAATATTGAAGGTGAATCGGATTACTATCCCAAGAGTAGATAATGAGTCTAAGCTTTACCTTCCCGATCAAATGCAATGAAGCAGGCCAGCCTAATGAGACGGCAGTTTCTAGGCTTTGTTGCTCATTGTCCTCTGTTAGAGCTGATATGTAACTGTAATGAAATAAGAAGAAAATTAACACTAAAACTTAATCTCACAATTTGATACAAAATTCTGTAATTTGCTACTTAATAAACTAGGGGAAACGATCTTCTCTTTATATGGAAAAGAAACACCCAAAAGATTATAACATATATAAGTTATAATGTTACGTCAGTGTGTGGAGACATAATGAAGAATCAAGCGTAACCATGTAAAAAGTGAAAATAAATATACCCCAGTAGAGCGTCAAACCAGACATATATGGTTTGTTTATTGTCATCAGGAACAGGAATTCCCCAATCTACTAATGCTCGAGAAATGGAAAAATCCCTTAAGCCACTCTTTATCCAACTTTGCACCTATAAAAGAGCCTATTAGAAAAGCACTAAAATAGAATAAGTTATACTCAACAAATCTCTGTTCTATTCTGAATAATCGGTATCACCAAAGGTCCACAAGCACTACTTCAATGCTACAAGGAAGAGAAATCGAAGATTGTGTCTCACCTCATTTAGACGATAAGAAGGCTGCACAAAACGAGGATTCTGGGACAGAATTTCTTCAAGTGGTTTCTGATATTTCGATAGAGCAAAGAAGTAGTTATCTTCTTTCCTTGCAACACATGGCATTTGATGGACAGGGCAACAATTGTTTTCAAGCAGCTCTTTCTCATCCTGCAGAACTCGAAACAAACCAAAACTTATAAAAGTGTGCCACAGACCAGAAAGTAAAAACCTCTCTCCTCATTGAAAGAAACAAACCTTATATTCCTCGCAGTTAACACAGTAAAGTCCTTCATAATCAGCTCTGTAAATATCACCGTTTGCGTAAACTCGTGCGTAGAACTCTTGTACAATTGATTCATGCTTAGGATCAGTGGTTCTGATGAATTTGTCATAAGCTATATCGAGTTCTTTCCAAAGAGTTCTATAAGATTGAGAAATGAGGTCACAGTGCTCAGCAGGATTGCGTCCATTAGCAGCTGCTGAGGTAGCTATCTTCTCACCATGCTCATCTGTTCCTGTGATAAAGATAACCTTCTTGCCTAGCAGCCTCTACACAATCAAGAACCACCATATAAATTAACCATTCAACAGGAAGAAAAAAAAAAGAAACGAACTTGATTTCTGGAAAAAATCGAAACTTTTCAAGAACCCTAAAGAGAGGGAGGTCAGAGACTGGTTGAGAAACACACCTGGAAACGAGCAATTGAATCGGCGGCGATAGTGGTGTAAGCACTGCCCATGTGGGGAGGGGCATTTACGTAATAAAGCGGAGTGGTGAGGACGAATTTCTCAGCTCCATCGACGCCATTTTCATGACTTCCGAGGCTTGAAGTGCAATAGAGGGCTCTCTTCCCGGATGAAGATTGGGTAGAAGCGAGCTTTTGGGAAAATCTGAAGCTGTTTCTGGAAGAGAATGGTTTGGTGTTAAGGGGAGTGTTAAACGGGTTTAACAGAGAGAGGGCGTTATGAAGCGGAGTGTTCAACCTGGCCGCCATTGATGAAAGACGTTTCGCCGGAGAAGCAGAGGAAGGAGATGGAAGTAGACTGCCAATTTCGAGCGCAATTTAGGTCATGGTTCGGTTTTTATCGGTAGGCGAGGCCAGGAACAAAACCGGTTCAGTTGAGAGTAATATGTAAACCGATTCTTTTTTGATAGTAAAGTATAATATAAAAACCCCATAATCATTTTTATTAACAATAACATCAAATAATTTTCGGCACCATAAGTATTAGTTTAAGTTTTCTTTTTTATTCTCCTGCTAGGATTTAACCAGCGCTAATTATAGCATGGAGTAATTTTTTTAAAATAAATTGTTTTGAAATTTAAGAAAATTGATTTTATCTGAATTTTACAATATAACTAATTAATAATTATTGATTATAAATAAATCTGTCAATTTATAATAATTTGTCTATGTAACCCGTTTTGCAGTGAACTAAAATATTATTCGGGCTAACCCGTAAAAACTTATAATATTAAAAACATAACTCTAATATGCATCATTAAATGATGGTTAGTCTACGAACTATTAAAAAAAATAGTTTTCTTGTGTCTACTTTTTATAAAATTAGTAAAACATTTTTCAACTTTTGTTTTGATATATATTCAAATAAAATATAATAAATTATAATAAAAAAATATAGCAAGATTTTGAATAGATTTTTTATTCTTTGAATATATATGAATTGATTATTATTTTACAATATATAGTATTAAAAATAATTAAAAAATAAAATAATAAATAACCTCTTTAATACAAAATATATATTTTCCATATTCTAATCAATAATTTCAAAAGACATTTATATTATTTCCTATTTTAATTATTCTTTATTATTTGTAATGGCATTTTATGTAATAACTTACAAAACAAAGTTTATTTTTAAAAATGTGTTATTAAATAATATTGTAGAGATATATTAAAGAAGAAGACATAGATAGAAAGAAAACTAAATTACAAACGTGTTGATAAAATCTAGATGGTTCTGAGTTAGTTTTTTTTGTTTTTTAAAGCTTCTCTCTTTGTTTTTCAGTAAAAAATGAAAATCAGTAAAACTTTTTTTCGTGAAAAGACATATAATATATAGTCTTTTAACAAGCAAGAAATGTGAACACAAAATATGAAGTACACGTATGCTTTAGCCATACAAAGAAAGAAAAATGAAGCACCTAAGTGAAGCCTAACGTGCCTTAGGGGCTACATCACTACTAAAGCTAAAGTTCATGTCGAGGGATCTCGTTACACATATATCTCCTATATCCTCTTCTTTTCGGATATCAGACACTCCTTTAGTTCATGAACTACAGTGTTTTTGTATACATACAGTTTTTGAAGCTGGGTTAGGATCCAGTTAACCCACTTGAAGACAAGTCTCTGGTAATCAAATGATTAATTAGTAACACATGTAAAGTTGCAAGATATTAATTAGGGCCATCATGTTTTAAAAAGTTATATAGTGTGTGTGATGAATATCTTACGTACAAAGAATTGATTCTTGGAGGAGTAGACACATGTGTTGTATATTTGCAAGACCATCCCACAAGAATTGCTGAGGAACACATGGGTCTCCTTCCCAATTGACTCTGCTTAGTCCATAAACTTCTTCTATTTTCTTGATAGCAATAACTAATACCATTCCAAAATATGGTATATGAATTAACTTGTGAAAAAGAAACAAAAGACATTCTAGAATAAATCACATTTTGTTGACATACCGTCCTTTATTACGAGTTCTTATCAGCTCCAGTTGGCATTTCCCTCCTTTGCAGTTAGCGGGTGACGTGTTGAATAATGTCCTTACTCGCAACTTCTTAGGACTATAAATTCCATAACTAACATTCCCATTTGATACAATGTCAAATTCTCTGATTTCGTTTTTCCTCAAGGATTGGATCTCAGCGACATGAAGGTACACGTAAACTTGGTCATTAGGTGTCTCTGCAACCCAAGAAATGGTCCATGGAGAAGTAACATTTGTAGGTGTGGCTGCACTTGTAACCACATCTTTAGGTATGTCGTAGTCATCGATCGGGAGTGTTGATCGAGAGACTTGTAGTTATCGTTGTCCATTCCGATTATAAGAATGGACTCCAACAACCGTCATGGACATCATTTGGGTATCTGGAGACAAATATTTTTTTAAGCTAAATGTGAAGATTTTGGGATATTCTCACACAGTTTACAAATAGATTGATAGCAAGATTTCCCCTGAAAATATTTATGTCTTTTTTCTCCAAAAGTTCCTTATTTCTTATAGAATTTGACAACTTTGCTCATACTGCTATTGACAATTATAAATTTGCCTTGCTCCAGATTTTCAAAAGGAGGTTCTCTAATAAAAAGTTCATTTGAAAGATGGTCTAATTAACATGATCTGATGTTTCCCTGGTTTCTCTGCGTTGTACTTGTGCATGCTCTTCGTTCAAGACACTGATCCTCACCATTATTGCTATAACATAGATTAATTCCTAGTTAAAAATAAAATAAAAGACTTTGATGTGCAATCATATTATTTTCTTAAAAACATACCAATTTCGTCTGAACAAAAAATCCAATCGAATCATCTATATATATATAAAGTTAGCTTTTCTCTCTTTTCATGCTGCCACCTCATCATCCACATGTCAAATTTTAATTGGTTATTTTTAACATCATTTTCATTATTATTATTTTAACAATTGGTTTTAATTACATAACTAAGATCATTAATGAATATATTTTATATCTTATTATATAAAGCTGAATCTTTCGACGTGAGAGTGACACGTAGGCAAAATTATAACTCACGAGATCGTGACATTTGTCACGGTTGTTAGTTTAGATATTGACATGTGTCAATTTAATTAACAAAGTAAAAAAAGAAATAAAATAAATAAAGATTAAAAAATGTTTAACTTAAAAAAAGGCAATCTTTAAAAAAAAAACAAGAATAAATAAGGAAAACTTATATTGTTTAACTTAAAAAAGGCAATCTTAAAAAAAATAAAAACAATAATAAATAAGGAAAACTTATAATAAAAAAAAACTTAGAATTAAAGTAAATATTAAAAATGTTTAACTTAGATGTTAAAAGGAAACACGACCAAAAATAATAATAAGTTTAAAATTATAATAAAAATTTTAAAGGGAAAGGAAAACTTATAATAAAAAAAAAACTTAGAATTAAAGAAAATATAAAAACGCAATCTTAAAAAAGAAAAGAAAAGAATCTACATCTTTAAAAAAGGAAACATATAAATTAACCACTTACAAAAAAAACATAAGCATATAAAATAACCACTTAAACATAAACATATAAAATAACCACATAAACGACCAAAACAATAATAATCAAGACCAAAATAATAAACCATAAATAAACAAATAAGATCTACATCTTAAAAAAATGAAACTTATAAAATAACCACTTAAAAAAAACAACCACGACCAAAACAATCATAATCACGACCAAAAGAATAAAACACAAAAAAGATCTACACCTTTAAAAAAGAAACTTATAAAATAACCACTTAAAAACAACCACGACCAAAACAATAATAATCACGACCAAAATAATAAAACACGACCAAAACAATAATAAATTTAAAATTATAATAAAAATGTTAAAAAGAAACACGACCAAAAACAATAATAAGTTTAAAATTATAATAAAAATGTTAAAGAGAAACTTAATATTATAAAAGGAAACACCACCAAAACAAAACTCTATATAAAAAAGAAAATTATTAATATACAACCAGAATGAAACTCTATATAATAAGATCTACACCTTTCTAATTTTTATGTACTTCCATCTTTTAGTTCTCTTATTCAAATTCTAAACAAGCAAATCATGACTTCTAAAACACAAAAAATGATCAAATCTATTTTACTTTGAATCAATTAGATACAAAATAGGGTCTATCGTCGTACTATAGTGCGCATAATTCGAAAGTGGAAAGCTAAAAATATATATATATATATATATATATATATATATATATAACATTTTCGTACTATAGTGCGCATAATTCGAAACTAATAATTTTACATTTTAAATTATATATTTTTTATTTTTGGATTAATTATTCTCACCTCTATATAAACTACAATTTGGTAGTATATCAATTACACACCAAAAAATCAAAAGTACAATAATCGTATATAAAGTTATTTATTGTGCTTCACCAAATTTTTCCTTTAAGATATATATTTATTTCATCGGCAACTTCGTTTCTAAAGTTATGTATTATATATTGTTACGGTGATCTAATTTTGTTTTCTATTTTTTATTTTTTATTTTTTATTTGTTTAAAGGATTATAAAAAAAAAATTACAAACCCGCATATATGCGGGTACTTATCTAGTATACATATAAAACAAAAAGCATACTGATAATTAGATTCAAAAAAAAATAAAATCTATTGATATCTACCACATTTTTAATATTTAATTTATAAAAAAACATCCTCAAAATAAGCTTAAATATCAAAATATGATAATTTATTTCAACTCTCACATTTTGATAGACACAACAAAATTACAACTAAATACAAATACAAATTAAACACCACATAAAACAAAACTTAGAATCTAATAAAATTATTAAATAAACAACGAGAAAAAAAAATCAACACCAAAACATCAATCCGAATGAAATCATAGAAATTTTCTCTATGAAGATGCAGCAAAATTACTCGGCTACTACATGACACAAGCATGACCGGCTCACTAATAAAGTGGACCATGTGCATATTATAAAACAAATTCTAATTTTAGGCATATAAACAATTTTTTTTACAAAGAACCCTTAAATATTTACAAATATTTACAAATAAAACCTTCAAACATGATAAAATTTTGCAAAAATCAGGTGGTCATTATGCATTTGCACCTTCAGCACTTGCCTAGAGTTGGGCCTGGACACAAGTTCTTTTCCCTTCAACTCTCAACCTCCTTCCGCAATAACTCTAAAACAAAACAACTCCTTTAGTGTATTTTTATCTCTTTGGTGCCTTCATTACGCTTTAATATAACTACTTCAAAGATGAACTTTGCGACAGCAATTAACATATAATTAATACACTCTAATTGATATAAATTAAAATAAAAAATGCATTATTAGAGATTCCTAATGTTTTCTACTATACAAAAGCAAAATAACAAACTTAAAAAAAAATTTAATTGCATAAATTGACAACAAACGTAAAAGAGAAAAAAATGTACAAACACCTTCTATTTTTATAAGAAAAAACAATATTAAAAATAATATATGTAAAGTATTAAACTATCAAAAACAAAATATATAAAGAAAAAAAGTTAATACGTCTGCGCGTCGCTCGGATCACATTCTAGTCTACTTATAAATAGAGAACGGGTGCTTTCCAGCATTGACACTTTCCCCTCCGTCATTGGTCAAAAAAAAATTAATTTTTTATTTCTCAATAAATTCAATATTAAAAAAACCATAATAACTTTAAAAACCTTCAAACTTCTATTTAATTTACAAATATATAAAAACCTTTTCAACTTACTGACAATAATTTTTTGTTAAAGAACTTATTTACAATAATTACGTATTTAACACAATTCTTGCCAAATTCATTGTATTTCAAAGTAAAAACAAATAACTAAAACAAGTCTAAATTCATGCTATTCATATATCTAAAATATATCTACGAAAAACGAGAAGACAAAATTAACTTAAAACATTTAATATATATAAAAAACAAATATAAATAGCCACTCAATGGTTGATATTCTATTCATATAACAAATTCTATCTAAATTCAAAGTTTTGTTAAATTGTTCTTTTAAATAAGTGCCGATTCTTTTAATTATGTTATTTATAGATTTTATCTTATGGGTGCACAAGAAGAAAATTTGGCTACTTTTTGGCATGCAAACAGTCTAACATATAAAAAAAAATTATGATAAAAAACACGACTAAGAGGAAAAAGCACCAATAAGACATTTAACATTCATTCATCAGCATGTGAGCTAAATTATCTACGAATGATGATAAATCACAAAAGAAATTATATAAGATATGAAGTTATTCGAACCGTTAGAAGTGTTACACATAAAATTTTCAAATAAGTTGTTATGTCATGAGACTCTTTGATGGTGATAGAGAATTATATGAATCAATGGCCGCACCAGAACATGGTGGTAATACATAGTGAATGATTTCAAAGTTTGGGGGAGACGGATGCAAACCCTAGAAAATAAGGCAAATAGATTTCAAGAAGATGAAAGTCAAACTATTTTATTTGTAAACACACATGGACTCATCACAATATTATACTCATTGTTTTATTTTATATTTATTTAATTTAATAATAAATAAAATTGAAGAACACAAATTAATTATACATTAATAAAACAAATTCATCAAATGACATCAATCTCAAATTATGTTGTATTCGTTAAACTAAAAAAAAATTTAATCATATTTTACTAAACACAAATTAGAAAATATATATAACATATAAACAAGGCTCTTCCAACGATGATTCGTTTTGGAATAGTAATGATCGCGGATTCAATCTCCTGAATTACATGGGGCAAGATTAAAGGTTTCAGACGAGGAAAGGAACAAGAGAGGTGCTTAAGGAGCCGAAGAAGAGGATTCTTAATCGAACGACGACATGCCAGCTTGCTTCAATGGGGGCATGCATCCTCGGGTAATGGGCATTACCAAGCGGGTCCGGTGAAGATGAATTTAGGTTCGATGGCTAATCAGGGTCAGCCCCATCAACATCAAGCGCAAGGGCAACATGTATTTACCGGTGGTGGAATGGTTGCATCGCCGTTCATGCTAGGGAACCAATACCATCCGGTTTATGTAACCAGAATGTTGGGGAATTCAGCTTTAGCAGCAGCAGTCGAAAGAGGTTACATGTATCCGATGTTGGCAAGTGCTCTAACCCAGGGTGGATTGAGCCAGATGGGTGGTATTGGTGAGCCAGGCGTTGATGATGGTCTATCAGTTCTGGGAATAGTAAAGATTCAGATGTTGGCGACTCGTTTCATGGTTACTCAAACTATTCATGGTACGCTCTCGCTGCAACATCTTGTGTTTTATTGCAACACATGTGCTCATATTGTGGTTTAAATGTCTTTGGATAACATATTTTGCATGATTTATAGTATGAGCGTATGTATTTGTCTTAATGGATATATATAATAATGTCTCTCTAGATATGCATTTGTTACGAATTTAAAATAAAAATAAAAATACCAAAAAAATTTTACATAAAAATACCCGTGATACCTAGTATATATATATATAATAAAAAAAATCTTAAAAACCAGACAATGAAATTCTAACACATGTAAATAAATGGCTTAGGAGAAACGCCACTTTGACCGCCGAGAAAACTGGACTTGGACAAAACGACTCTTTTTGGGACGGCGTTTCACACCTATTATTATTATTAGGCGATTATCAGCGCGTATTTATATCTTTGAAGTATTTAATATTATTGTTTTTGTTCTTAACATTTTTTATATTATCTCTGTTTGTATATTTTATATCAAATTACTATAGTTTCATCTACAATAAACTTCTAAATTACACATAAACTCAACTGCATTTGCCTATGAAAGTTTGTTGTATATATTCGATGTTTTTCGAAATCATTCTATGCACCCAGATATAAAAATAAAAAATATTAAATTATTTTGAGATATGTATGTGAGACATGGCCAAGACTGTAAAATATTATTTATTGCATGACAAATTGTAAATTTGAAAGGAAAATGATATTATTTGAAGACATTATTGAGTATCTTATTTTATTGAGTAATTGATTATATATATTAACATGTTCTAATGTTAAGAGTTATGGATTTGTCATTGGAACCAAGTCAATGATATTTATGTACACAATAGTATTTAAATGATGTTTTTAATATTAGAGTGATGAAGAAATTTAGAGGGTTTTTGTGCATAAAAGTTACTAAAAATTAATCATAAATAACTAATATTTGTGCAAATTCAAAAGGCAAAAACAAAAATAGACACATGGCACTCTTTTCAGTAATAACGTGGCGCGGAGAGAGTTGACCATCTTTTATATATTAGATTATTAAAAACAAAAAAAACATTGAAATTTCAATATATTCTCACATAATAACACTGAAAAATCTAATTTAGCAGAAATATATTCAGCAAATCAATACAACCTTCTTTTTTCGGTATTTGTTTGACATTTCTTCCATATATTAATGAGTAAATTTCCTTACACATTATATAAATAGAACCATATTCCATTTCAATAATGGCGTTTTAGAAAGAAGAAGAAAAGTAAACCTTCCTCCTTCGTCTTACTTTTCCTCCGGTCTTCTCTTCCGCCTCCAGGTACGGTACTCTCTCGGCTTTCCTTCTCTATCTTAATCCCACATTTTCTCTTCATTCCCCAACCACAGATCTATCCTTCTGCTCTCATTTTCCTCACCAGATTCGCTGATTTTCTACTCTTGGATTGTCTTGAGACTTTTCTACTTTTTCATTAGATTACGCTGTCGATTCTTATGTCATCTTGATTTGTCGATTTTCTAAAAAATAATCTGAGATTGTTTACAAAATTTCTCAGTATTAGGTGTCTAATTCTTTCTTTGATGATTCTCATTTTCCCTATCTTTGCTTGTTTCTTTTCAGTGGAGAAGTGCGATTTTTTGTAATTGGCGTAGCTGTTATTAGGTATTGAAGCTAAAGCTTGGTTTTTTTTTAATCTGGTCAAAATGGTGTGGTTTCGAGCTGGTTCGAGTGTGACAAAGCTTGCTGTTAGGAGGATTCTGAATCAGGGTGCTTCATATGCTACAAGGACACGCTCCCTTCCTTCTCAAAATCGTTGCTTTCACTCAACTGTGTTCAGACCAAATCCTCAGAGTGCTCCCGTTCCTCGAGCTGTACCTCTCTCTAAGCTAACTGATAGCTTCTTAGATGGGACCAGCAGTGTCTACCTCGAGGAGCTGCAAAGGGCTTGGGAATCTGATCCCACCAGTGTAGATGAGTCTTGGGATAATTTCTTTCGCAACTTTGTCGGTCAGGCTGCCACGTCTCCTGGCATCTCCGGGCAGACAATTCAGGAGAGTATGCGTCTCTTGTTACTTGTGAGGGCTTATCAGGTGAATGGTCACATGAAAGCCAACTTGGATCCATTAGGTCTGGAACAGCGAGAGATCCCTGAGGATCTAGACTTGGCTCTATACGGATTCACAGAGGCTGATCTTGACAGAGAGTTCTTCTTGGGAGTGTGGCAGATGTCAGGATTCATGTCTGAGAACCGACCCGTGCAGACCCTCCGTTCCATACTGACAAGGCTCCAACAGGCCTACTGTGGGAGTATTGGGTTCGAGTATATGCACATTGCAGATCGGGATCAATGTAACTGGCTGAGGGAAAAGATTGAAACACCAACTCCTTGGCGGTACAACAGGGAACGCCGTGAGGTGATTCTCGATAGGCTTGCATGGAGTACTCAGTTTGAGAATTTCTTAGCTACCAAGTGGACCACAGCTAAGAGATTCGGGCTTGAAGGTGGAGAATCTTTGATTCCTGGCATGAAGGAGATGTTTGACAGGGCAGCAGATCTCGGAGTAGAGAGTATTGTTATTGGAATGTCTCACAGAGGAAGATTGAATGTTCTGGGTAATGTTGTTCGGAAGCCACTCCGTCAGATATTTAGCGAGTTCAGCGGTGGTATTAGGCCTGTAGATGAAGTTGGCTACACTGGAACTGGTGATGTCAAATATCACTTGGGAACCTCGTACGATCGACCTACAAGAGGTGGGAAGGAAATCCATCTCTCATTGGTTGCAAATCCAAGTCACTTGGAAGCTGCGGATTCTGTTGTTGTTGGCAAAACCAGAGCAAAACAATACTACTCCAAGGATTTGGACAGGACCAAGAATTTGGGTATTTTGATTCATGGAGATGGTAGCTTTGCTGGACAAGGAGTAGTTTACGAAACTCTTCATCTAAGTGCTCTTCCAAACTATACCACCGGTGGTACCATACATATTGTGGTGAACAACCAAGTGGCTTTCACGACGGATCCAAGGGCTGGGAGATCTTCTCAGTATTGTACTGATGTTGCTAAGGCTTTGAGTGCTCCCATCTTCCATGTTAATGGGGATGATGTTGAGGCTGTTGTTCATGCTTGCGAGCTTGCTGCTGAGTGGCGGCAGACTTTTCATTCTGATGTTGTTGTTGATTTGGTTTGCTACCGTCGGTTCGGGCATAATGAGATAGATGAACCATCTTTCACTCAGCCAAAAATGTACAAGGTTCGTGGCCCAAAAAAAGAATCTGCCATGGATTTATGACATATTGCAGTTTTCTAATTCTGTGAATTCCCTTGTCTCTTTTCAATTTGACAGGTTATCAAAAATCACCCCTCAACGCTTCAGATCTACCACAAAAAGCTCCTGGAATGCGGTGAAGTATCACAACAGGATATCGACAGGATACAGGAAAAGGTTAACACCATCCTCAATGAAGAATTTGTTGCTAGTAAAGACTATCTACCTAAGAAACGAGATTGGCTTTCAACCAATTGGGCTGGATTTAAGTCTCCTGAGCAGATCTCACGTGTTAGAAACACTGGGTGAGTAGGGTTTGGCCTTTTTTTTTCTTCAGTTCTTTTTTTTCTCGTTTTACTGTCCCTTAAACTTTACACTCTTCTGCAGCGTCAAGCCAGAGATACTTAAGACTGTTGGCAAGGCAATTTCATCGCTTCCAGAGAACTTCAAGCCTCACAGAGCGGTGAAGAAAGTTTATGAACAACGTGCTCAAATGATTGAGTCAGGAGAAGGAATTGACTGGGCACTCGCAGAAGCTCTTGCTTTTGCTACCTTAGTTGTGGAAGGCAACCATGTCCGCTTGAGTGGTCAGGATGTCGAACGAGGAACCTTTAGTCATCGTCATTCTGTCCTTCATGACCAGGAAACTGGAGAAGAGTATTGTCCTCTAGATCATCTCATCATGAATCAGGATCCTGAGATGTTTACTGTCAGCAACAGGTACTTTTAGCTCCATCCTTTTCCTGACAGATTATCGTGGTCCTAGCTTGTTTTGACAAGAAACTGGTTAGCTCAGGTTCAGCTGACTTCAGTTTGTTATTCTTTCTATGTATAATGGAGATTGACTATATATCTATGGCCAACTATATTTTTTCATTTCTTCAAAGCGGGTTCTTACATTTTGAGAAAAAAAACCCCTTTGTTTATTCCTTGCAAATCAGCGTTCTTGTAAAAGACTTACTAAGAAGTTTTGCTTTGCTGTATGCAGTTCTCTTTCAGAATTTGGTGTCCTTGGATTCGAATTGGGTTACTCAATGGAAAGCCCAAACTCGTTGGTACTATGGGAAGCTCAGTTTGGAGACTTTGCCAATGGAGCTCAGGTAATATTTGATCAGTTCATCAGCAGTGGAGAAGCCAAGTGGTTGCGTCAAACTGGGCTTGTTGTGCTACTTCCCCATGGTTATGATGGTCAGGGCCCTGAACATTCAAGTGCTAGGCTGGAACGTTACCTTCAGGTAAATTCCATCCTAAATTTGTGTACATCTTATGGGTTACAGTGTTGAATTGGTGAAAAAATTTAAACTCATCTGCATCTTAGCTCTTCATTTTCTTCCAGACTCTAATAATGCTTATGATCTTCTGTTACAGATGAGTGATGATAATCCCTATGTGATACCAGACATGGAACCAACAATGCGAAAGCAAATCCAAGAATGTAATTGGCAGATTGTCAATGCCACAACTCCTGCCAACTATTTCCATGTTCTGCGGCGACAGGTAAGAACTATTTTCTGGGTATCTTTTTTAACCTGTCTCAAAACTTATCTTGAATTAATTCCATTTCTCAATGTCTCTCACGGTGCACAGTTACACAGAGACTTCCGTAAGCCTCTGATTGTAATGGCACCAAAGAACTTGCTCCGTCACAAGGACTGCAAATCAAATCTTTCAGAGTTTGATGATGTCCAAGGCCACCCAGGTTTTGACAAGCAAGGAACCAGATTTAAGCGATTAATCAAGGATCAGAACGATCACTCTGATCTTGAAGAAGGCATCAGAAGATTGGTACTTTGCTCTGGAAAGGTATAAGCTTTTATATGATGAATCTTGCTGTCCCCAGATTGGCAAAGATATTAGATTCAATCTTGATTATTCTGCCTCTTTACAGGTTTATTATGAGCTTGATGACGAGAGGAAGAAGGTTGGCGCAAACGATGTTGCTATCTGTAGAGTGGAACAGCTTTGTCCTTTCCCATATGATCTCATTCAGCGTGAGCTCAAAAGATACCCAAGTAAGCATTTCGGTTCAGATTGGTTTATATGCTCACCCCCATTGCTACACTTTGGCGTCTTGTTCTTTTTTTTGTTCTCTGACATGGTGTGGTTTAAATTTGTTTTTGTTTTGGTCTGAAAAAGATGCGGAGATAGTGTGGTGCCAAGAAGAGGCGATGAACATGGGAGCATTCAGCTACATAACTCCGAGGCTATGGACAGCAATGAGAAGCTTAGGCAGAGGAGATATGGAAGACATTAAGTACGTTGGACGTGGTCCTTCTGCTGCTACTGCCACCGGTTTCTACACTTTCCATGTCAAAGAGCAAGCCGGGCTCGTCCAGAAAGCCATCGGAAAGGAACCCATCAATTAAAATACTCTTCCCTTTTTTTAATGAGTTCTCAGACTGAAAAGATAAAGGAGAAAACTTTAAATAAGAACTTTGGGTGATGCAAAGTGATAAACAACACTGAGAAAATCCTCTGTTTCTTTGTTTTTGGTCCCATTGATTTTGAGCCTGTCTCGTGTTGCAGGTTAATACACATCATATTCTCATTTATATAAAGTTTTGCTTTTCCTCTTCATTTTTCTTCTTTGATACATCTTTTGCTTTGTCATCATAAAAAAAAACGTCTCAAGACTTTGGATGTTCCAATGTCTCTCAAAACTTATCTTGAATTAAGCTATCAACTCCATTTTAAATCTTGACAAGAAAAAGTTTTCAATATCGTAGATTTCAAGCCCCTAAACGACGGTAGATTTGTTCAATCTTCAACCTCCTCCACCATAACTTCATCCACTCACCATATCAGGTTAGACCAAAGTAAACTCAAATATTATTCTCTTTGAAACATGCCCATTTTACATTTCCATCATCGATCGACAACACATATACATACACTCAAAAATCATACGATGATATATGTGGCATGTCATATACTACTATCATCTACTTTATATTATCCAAAATGTAAAATGATAAAGCAAATTTGTGGAGCCACTCTAATTGCTGCTGCGAAAATACGCATGCACTCAAGTCATACCTGTCATGTGTGAGACATTTGGTACCATCATTACCAGCTTCACCATCAAATCTTTTTTCCTTTTGTCATTGTTCATTTTTATTCAAATAAATCTCCATTTCACACAAAATTCTATAATTCACGCTTAGTCGCCGCTTGTTATCTAATCTCTCTCTCCATACATAATTTACGAAAGAAGCTTCAACTTACGGCTAAGACACATCATATATTTCATTGCAAATATGCAACTTACGGTTTAATTAATTGACATAAAAATACTATATGATTTGGTTGGTATACAACATATATTAAATAATCACTATTTTAATTATAATCGATTATTATCTAACATATTTATTAAATAAACCTAACAAAAGTCATATGAAAACTCGGGCCTCTCCGATCATGAACTATTGACTCATTTTGAGCATCCTAGTTCTACGCTAATATGTAAAACTGTACAAATGTCTTTAAACGTTTAAACCCCAAAATTTACAGGAGGGAAGAACCATAAAATGTGGAGACATGAAAAAGAAAAACATTGCATTTGATGTCTCATAACGTCGTAATAATAAAATAAAATAAATAATATTCAAAAATCAAGAAACAACATAATTCAGAAAAAAAAATAAAAAATCAAAAAGAAAGAGAGAGAGAAGAGAGGTTTAATCAAAAGCACCAACCAAAGTGACCAACTTCTCATCACAAAACAAAAACAAAGAGAGAAAGAAAGAAAGAAACAGAGCAACGGCCATGGAAGAGAAAGAGAAGAAAAGCAAAAAGAAGAAGAAGAAAGATAGCAAATCCTCGCCGGACATCTCCTTCAAACCTTCCTCCGACGTTAAAGGCCTCAAGTTCGGCGGCCAGATAATCGTCAAATCATTCACGATCCGGCGAGCAAGAACACTCGAGCTCCTAAAACTCCTCTCCCTCCCTTCGTCATCGTCGCCGCCGCTTCTCTCCACGGCGGCGTATCTCCCGACGAACTTCACGATCTTAGCCCACCACGCTTGGCACACGCTAACCCTCGGGCTAGGAACGAGAAAATCGAAAGTGGTTGTGTTCGTGTTCGAATCGGAGGCGATGAAGACGGCGGTTGCGGCGCCGGAGGGAGGAATCTGGCCGCCGGAGATTCCGCTCGGAGATGTGAACAAGAAGATGATTAGAAAGTTGAAGAGTTGGGAGATGGCCAGGTTCAAGTTCAGGAAAGGATGCATCACGTTTTACGTGTACGCCGTGAGAAACGCCGGAAACGAAGGGTTTGCGGCGGCGGAGGACTTAAAGGTAATTTTAAAGGCGGTGGTGGCTTTGAAAGATTTCATGGATCACACCGCAATGCTCGTAATGCCGCACCAGAAAGCTATTAATTACAACTCTTGCCCTCCTTTTGCCATGGCTCACTATAAGAAAGAAAAGTAGTTCTGATTATTATTTATTTTTGGTTCCCTAATGAATTGTTATTAATATCTTTCTTTTCTTTTTGGTGGAAGATTGGTATGAATAAGATTTTGTGTTGGATTGTTTGAGTTCATCGGATCGTGATCAGGAGCTGAATCTCATCACTAAGAACAAAACAGTTTTTTTTTGTATATGACGATCGGAGAATTGCAAGATTTGTTCGTGCCATTTCTTCGATCATTTTAAGAATAGATGCTCTCGTCATTTTGGGTCGGTGTCGATACTATGTGTTCTAGTTATCGAAAACAAGTTTCACTATTTGTTTACTTCCACATAGTGAGCACAGTCAAATATTGATTTGAATGATATCAAAACTCATCAATGCATACCATATTATATATTTGACCAGCAAATTGTTTATATATTTGACCAGCAAAATGCTAATAATTCTATATTAGCAATGTCAATATCATGCTATGTTAACAATGCAATGTCGTCATTGTAAAATGTCATTGCCAATGTGATTTCCAGCCACGTTTTTTTTAATGTATTTTGCTCATGTTTGAGTGAAATCAGGGGTGGAAAAACTACATTGAAACTTTATGTTCAACATTGGCCTATTGAACAATAGTGGACAATGTTTACTTTACTAATTGGAGCCATATTTCGAGTTATTAATCAAATTGATTTTAACATACTTTAATATTCAAATATTTACGATTCATATTCTAGAGTAATTAGATTTGGAAATTTCGATTACGGACTACGTGGTTTCATAATACGGATCTGAAAACATACCCCTAATTAATCACCAAAGTATGACTGGCATGGAAGACATAATTATCTTGTAGATAAGATTATGTTATATCTAACGTTTATAATGCTTTATATTTTGATTGACCACCTAAATCAAACATAATAAAGATCACAAGACACATAAATCAATGCGTTTAAGCGTAAGTCTGAAGCAAATATTCATGAGAAGCTCCCCATTGTTTTATTCTTTTTTTTTTTAATTACCGAGGTTCTGGACCCGTACATCCCGGAACGGGATCCAAACTATGTTAAAGTCACTCCTTTAGAAGAGACCCCTCCCAACGGGAATCGAACCCAGAGCCGGTAGGAGAGTCACATACCCACTCCTCTTTAACCACTAGGCCAACTCAACGGTTTTGTTTTATTCAAATAAAAAGGAATTAGCGAAGAAAAAAAAAGGAATGAATAAAATTAGAATAACCGAAATTTAAACACAAAGCCGAAGATCTCTCCAACCCAAATTAAAGTTCCAAACAAATGCTACATATACAAATCTCTTAAGACACATACATACATACTTAGTACTTACACGCACCATTGCTTGGGTTGTTTCCTACGACGACTCCGGTTCCGCTGAAATTACACGAGCCGTCATTGCGGCCGTTTTTCTGGAAATAAGCGTTCATCACAAAAGACGCGTGCGTCCTCAAGCTGGTCGGGTTAAAGCACGAACCGCCTGCTTGGATCGGTTTACAATCAACGCCTCCCTGACTACACACCCAGTCAATATTCCCTTGCAGCTGCGCATCCGTCGCTCCCGACTTAGCCACACACCATTTTCCGCCGCCAGTACTAGGCGCGGGCAATGCTGGACGGCCGCCGCCGCCACCTTGTCCCTTTCGGAGGAGGCCAACATCGTAAACCGGGGAGAAATCCGATCGGAAAAGCCCCCAGTTCCGCTCTGCGGTCGGACCAGACTTGCGTTCTTCGTTAAACAGACCGAAAATGTAAGTCTCAAAGCGTCTGTTAGGCATGAGCGGTGTCCCTTGGCCTTGTGCACGTTTGATGATGTTGAGGTTGAACCAAGCGGCGTTTTCCAGGGAGCACCAAGGTGCGTCACAGGCGGATGGCCAGCCCGTCTCACCGACGACGATGTTAACATCACCGTAGCCAAGAGCTTTCATAGCGGAGTAAGTCGAGTCCATGAGAGCATCATACATGTTTGTGTACACTTTGCGGGTGAACGGGTCATGGACGGCCTTGTACGGTGAACGGAAAATGGCGAAATTGACATTTTTCGGGTCGAAACCGAAGTAAGGGTACGGGTTAACCATGAAAGGAGACTTGGTCCGGCGATGGTAAGCTAGGATTGGAGCCAATATGCCTTTGTCCCAGCCAGGTCTGAATCGACCGCTGCTTGGTGCACCGTTCAGGTCATAGGCTATGATGTTAAGTGAGTGTGCGGTTGTGACCTGAAACCAAATTGCAACAAATAGTACATTAGAATATCAATTAATTTATTTTACTTATCAGACTGTACAAGTTACATGCTAATCATGTTGGTCTGAATTTCTTATGAATTTGGTATATTATATGATTTTCCTAGGAGCATATATATATATATATATATATATATGTGATTTATGATGTAATAAAGGAAACTTAAGGCATGGCAGACACATTACGACTCGTTTTCGCTTTTGTCGTCAATTTTAACATTCACAAGAAACCGAATCTAAAGACAACCTTGGACGGTGAGATAGCACGTGGGATAGTCTTATATGGCCAGACCTTGAATAATTATCATCTCTATAAGGGGTGGTATTTAATTAAAGAATTTAATTAAATTAAAAAGAGTTAAAATTTCTATAAAATTAAATTGTTATTTAATAATATATTTTTATTTTTTTTAAAAATTATGTGTTATTAAATTAAATATTTGTAATTATTTTTCTATTTTAAATTATAGTGTTATTTTTTATTCTTAATTCTATTAAATGTTAGTGTTATTCAATTTTATTTGAATATTAAGTATAGTGTTATTTAATAAAATTTCAATTAAAAAATTGTAAATAGTTAATTCCGAGCATTTTTACGGTCATTTTGATAGAATTCATTAAAATCAGCACAAAAACTTTTAAATTACTCAAAATCAATTGATTTTAAATTCAATTCATTCTCTTAAATTTTAAAATCTTAGAATTTTGTTTGCGATTGTTTTCCATTTTTATTTGAGAAATCAACAATTTGCAAGCGGACGAAGAAAATAAATAAGCACGCTGAAAAATTAATGCGTTTGCGTGGGATATGTTTATTTCTTTTACCTCTTTGTAAATAGAAAATTTTCTCGATTTCCTTTAAAATGATGTATCACTCATTGTAATAAAGGTTTTTTGGTTTGAATAAATTTGACATTCAATTAAAAAAAAAATGTGGACTTCGGATTTAAATTTAGATAACAGAGTAAGAAAACAGATTACAAATCTAAGATTTTTAAAAATAATCCGCTTTTGTTTACCAATTTTTTCCCACGTTGTTCCAACTTTATATGCGCAATCAATGCAACAATGCATTTTTTTCACGCCAATCATCAATTTACTAACTATTTTTTAGTCAAAAAGAAAGAAGAAGATAAAGTTACGTAAACAAAACACACTTTGTCACTTGCAATTTCAAAATTCAGAGTAGAGATCTTCAAAGTTTTTAAATTAAGAGCATCATTTTCTAAATTAACTTTACCACACTAGACCTAATAAAATCTGTAATTAGTATAATTATAACATCGAACTATATTTTAATTTATTTATTTGACCAAAAATAGAAAAAAAATCATGAGATTAGGAAAAATGGAAGCTGACCTTAACATCTCTGACACCAGCACGAACCAAAGCATTGTTAAGATTCCTCATCGCCGGTAAAAGATTCGAGATCATGTTATTATCTCCGGTGAGCAGAATCTCGTTTCCTACGGAGATGTACTTGATCTTCGTCTGAGGATGAAACGGCAAAATATTTGCCGAAACCCACCGGCGAGCTTGTATTCCGTTAGCTAACGCCGGAATATCACCGTTAGGAACGGTGACGACGACGGAGATTCCAGTTCCGGCGAAGGCACGGAGGATATCGGGATTCACATCGAAGATCTTGACGCTATCGATCGAAGTCTGAGTCTTGAGGAAATTCGCCACCTGAGTCGGCGGCGGGAGGTTTCCGAGAGTGCCGTAGTTGACGCCGATGGCGGAGATCGCCGCGGGGAGGGTGAGGAATACGAGGGCGGAGAGGAGGAAGAGGAGGAGGAGTGGAGTTGACGGTGGCGCTTTGGCCATTTTGCTAGTTTCGAAAAAAAATGGGAAAACCAAACGATTCAAGTGAAACCCGTGAATCGTTTGAAGTGTTTTCTTATGACGAGAGATTTAATGCTTATTGAGAAAACTAATACTTTCTTATATATAATGAATTAATAAACAAATAGATATGGCCGTTTTCTATTGGCGTATACGTGTGGTATATGTATATATTTAGTTGCGACCAGCTGGCTTTTTTAGAAAGGAAAAGAAATTTTTATTGTCTTTCCATTTGCGTCGGCTTAAATTTAGGCCGTTGTGAATAATTGAAAAAGTGGATTTTGTTATGACCGTGAAAATTTTAGTTAATTTGGCTAACTATAGTTTTTTTTTGGGATATTATTATCTTGTCATCTTTTCGTGTCTTTTTTTTTATAAAAATGGGTCATGACTGCTTTTTGTACTGTTAATAGCAATGTTTTAAATTGTGTTTGATGCTAGTCGGACTGTTGAGTTGGATCTAACGTCTATTTAAAAAATCGGAGATTAATTAGAAATTATTTTTTAGATTTTTATTGACTTTTTAACATATTAATTTATAAATTTATGACTTTTAAATAATTTTTAATGATTTTTTGACTTTTAATTATTTTCTAACATTATAGTAAAACCAAATTAGAATTTTTAAAGATTTTTGTTAAGTAATAATTTTTTTTAAGAAAACAAAAAAAAATTAGACGGATGAATTTAGCGACTAACCGAAAAGTAATCGGAACTAAACAAAAAATTTTAGAATAGGGGATAATAGTACTCAAAATATCCAACTTTAATGGTTTTTGTCAATCTCAAAAAATAGATATTAGATTGTTGTTTTTCTTGGATATGCTTTTAAAAATATGTTCTTAATGAAGGTCATGAGAGATCTGAATGTTGTAATTTTACTACTAAAACAAATAAAAAATAGTTATTGGTTAGGGTCAATAATGTAATTACCAAATTTATGATTAAAATATTAAATGAAAAGAAAAAGGAAAAGAGGAGATAGATCGACGCGGTTTCTGATAAGAGTGATAAGGACACGTGTTTGTAAGATGGAATCGTAGGAGTTTGAACACTACCGACCAAAGTAAAATAGATTCGAAGTATGAAGATGTTGGAGAAGCTGATTCTTTAACCTTTTTACTTACCGCACCCATTTTTTGTTTTTAAATCTTAGCCACTTGTTGTGCTTTCTTTGGAAACTAAGTTCTTTGAAGATGTAGTTGTGTTGAAGCAGTCTCTGTAGCAGCTGAAAAGTAACACAACAAGTGATACAGGCAAACAGCTTAAGGAGTCAGACGACATGAAGCATGAGAGATGACATGGATCGAGCTCACAATGCCACGTGGATGGACCAGGATGCGAGATCCAAGTTAGAAGAGGATCTCAGAAAAGATCTCGAAGAATATCAACATAAGGAATATTCCCTAAGTCTTATCCTAAGAAATAGGGAATATAACTTATCACATAAGATTTGTTAAGATCTTCACTTGGCGATTTAGGCTAGTATGAGCCACGTTCTATTTTGTATAAATAGGGAGTGATAAGCCTTTGTATGAGACTACACGTGATAAAGCAATAACTTAGCAAAAGGGGTTTTAGGGTTCTTGTAAGAAAGCTAAAGCAAAAGGCTAAGGGGTGCGTTGAGAGGTTCGAAGATCGCGTATAGATCTTAGAACAGAAGAGACTAGATTTGTGGGATTGAGAGAAAACTTGTAAGTGCTCTTGATAATTAATCTAGTAAAGTTCTTTTGAGAAGATAAACCTTGTTATTCGTGTTTTGCATCCGGTAGTAGTAGCGGTTGCATTTTCATTCCTTTTATGTCTCCTCACTACACTTAGTAGTTAACAGTTTATTGTCATTGTCATTGTCATTTGTCAATGACATAATTACACTGATTATACAGACAACGTAACTTCTTTTATAAAAATAAATTGCACAAAACGACCCGTTTATAAAATTAGGTCAATGGTTATTATTATTATTTTTTATTGCAAAAACACAACATATAATGAGATAATTACAATTTTTAAGGGAGTTTTGTAAATAATGTTATATAATTGAAGTTTCATTATTATATTGATATTTGATCGTATATGTCCGGAAGGTATACGATCAAGTGATAAAAAAACTAATAAATGTTAAATTAAGTGACCGTATATGTAAAGAAGGTTGTGGTCGAGTGATAGTTTGACTGGGGTGTAGTATGTTTTGAGTTTTTCACCCGGGTTCGATTTCCACCTGATACCAAAACCACTCATTTCAGTAACACTAGTGTTGGCGATTCGTAAGGGTTTGGAAAATGGTGGACGCGCCTAGTAGAATTAGTCTTCAAATCTAGAAAACAGATGAAAACATTAAAAAAAAAAAAAAGTGACCATACATGCAATTATTGCTTTTTTTTTTAATTGCAAAAACGTAACTTCTTGACGTTTGGATGTTCACGCCTCACGCCGTGAGAATCAGACAAACGAAGGTAGCCGAAATATATAATTCAGATTTCAGAATCAAATTAATTATAAGGAATTGGAGAAAACAAAACAAATTTCTTTAGTGGGCCTAAAAGCCTTATTAGAGCATCACTCTCCACGCCCGTCGTTTACTTCTCGAAACACCTCACCAACCAGACCTTGGGCTACACGTCCATAGTATTTCGTAATTTACGTTATTACCCTCATATTTCCTTTGTTTTCTCCGAGAATATTCTTCTATATCCTAGAGATAATCGTCATTTCCTAACTTAAATATATTTTTATTTATATATTTGTGACCCCTGCGAGAGACAACGGCCACTCAACACACTCGATCTATCTTTTTTGCTTTAGCTCTCCATCGTCGTTTCTCGTGATCATCGTCTGAAACTTGAGAAGATGGCCAGAAAGTTCTTCGTCGGAGGCAACTGGAAATGCGTAAGCGATCTTCTTTGCCTAATCTTTGCCTACTTTTTAGTTTGCCACTAAGTGGATGCTCGTCCTCGATCTGTTTGTTTCCTCGCCGATCAATTGAAGTAACCCAATCTTAAGATCGTTTTAAAAGGTTTTGTTCATTGTTTGCCTTGATTGACGTTAAATTTCAAATCCATGTTTTGATTTGATGTATGCGATCTAATATCGATTAGCGGATCTCTTTTTTTTTTTTTTTTTTTCAATTTTGGATCCAAATTCTTCAATGATTGATCTCGTGTAATAGCTTTGATGGATCTGTGTGTAGATTTTGTTGGCGAAACTATTTTAAGATGCTAGGAATAGGATTTAGGATTGGGGTTTTTTTCGCGTCTTCAGATTTGGATCACGCTCTTGTTATTGGGAGAAAGATGATTATACTTTGTTCTGAATTTTAATCTGTAGAATGGAACTGCCGAGGAGGTGAAGAAGATTGTAAACACTCTTAACGAAGCTCAAGTACCGTCACAGGATGTCGTAGGTATGTGCAGCATCTTCATTGCTTTGATGGAAATGTGGATTTTGTTTTTTGCATGTATATGATATATTGGGGATGTGAATGTGGCCAGCCGTCTTGATCTTGAAAATGCTTGAAAAGGAAAAGCTAATTAGAAGAGTTTCTGAATTGCTTTTGTTCTGGAAAAACATATTTCTTACGTGGATTTGGGAATACAGACAAATGTGTTTCATGGCTGTTTATATAGTGAAGTTGTGGGTAGATCATATATTTGTGTCTATTTGCAAGGATGATCTAATCTATCGAGTATTTGTTTTTAAATCGAATTTTCTTTTTCATCTACATCTCTTATGATCATATGCAATGTTTCTAGCAATAACTATCCCCGTTATTGGCCTAATAACTTACTGGAGATTTTATAAATGCAGAGGTTGTGGTTAGCCCTCCATTTGTTTTTCTTCCTCTGGTTAAGAGCACATTGAGATCTGACTTTCATGTTGCGGCACAAAACTGTTGGGTTAAGAAAGGAGGTGCTTTCACTGGGGAAGTGAGGTGAGATTCTCGCCAGTGATGTCTACTATGAGTTGGTTTTTGAAGTTGTATTGGATTGTGTCAAATTAATTTCTTCGTTTTGTTTGCTCTTCTCTATCATGTTTTACATAAGAATTCAATCACACAAGTGATTAAGAAAACAACTAACAGCTGAGAGTAAGAGCATGATTGGATAAGGGCCCGGTTTGATAAGTAGATGGAAAGTGATTGACCTATCCAATTCAAAGCTTTCATTGAGAAAAGTTTATCTTCTGTGGTATCTGTACTTTTCATTCTATGGTGTTTGCGTATTATTTCCTGCCCTTATGTGTTGTGTGATTTGTGTGTACAGTGCGGAGATGCTTGTGAACTTGGATATCCCATGGGTTATCCTTGGTCACTCTGAAAGGAGGGCAATCCTTAATGAATCAAACGAGGTTGGTGACCTTTCATGATAAAAAGAAAATAAATATGTGGTCTACCATTTGGATTTGAGAGCCGTGATTTTGATTTTGACCTCTATCCTACATTTGTAGTTCGTCGGAGACAAGGTTGCCTATGCACTTACTCAAGGTTTGAAAGTTATTGCTTGTGTTGGTGAGACTCTTGAGCAGCGGGAGGCTGGGTCGACCATGGATGTTGTGGCCGCCCAGACTAAAGCTATTGCTGGTATGTTTATTGTCAACCACTTTTTTCGCTTTTTGCTATCTTTAGTTCGTTCTCTTTGACACTGGGGACTGTTATATAATTGAACTCCTTTTTATTTGGTAATGGCAGATCGGGTGTCAAACTGGTCAAATGTTGTGATAGCCTATGAACCAGTGTGGGCCATTGGAACCGGAAAGGTCGCCAGCCCAGCCCAAGCTCAAGAAGTAAGTTGTTCTCAATGTGCGTGAGCATTTTAACATTGTTGCATATGCGTAATGACTGGAGATGAAAACCATTACTCTTTTCTCTTACTGGATCATGTTTTGTTTATGAACACAGGTACATGATGAACTGAGGAAATGGCTTGCAAAGAACGTTAGTGATGATGTCGCTGCTACAACCCGCATCATTTATGGAGGTAGACAATAGTAGCATATCATATGGCAGTGACGTGATTTTAGTTATATACTTATTTGTTATGAGGGGTGATGTCGCTGCTACAAGTTCTTCATGTTACTTATAGCTTTGATCATGCAAAATATTTTCAGGATCCGTCAATGGTGGTAATTGCAAGGAGCTAGGTGGTCAAGCCGATGTTGATGGTTTCTTGGTCGGTGGTGCTTCCCTAAAGGTATTATGTTATTGGCTTGTAAAGATATCTTGGTATGTTTCAATCAAAACCTTGTCTTAATGTTTTTTTGCTTTTCCATTCTTGCTTTTGCAGCCTGAGTTTATCGACATCATTAAGGCTGCAGAGGTGAAGAAAACCGCCTAATGAGTTCATCAAGCAGTCTCAAAATCCTTTGCTTTTAAATTCTCAACTCCGATAAATTGAATAAGTTGTATTTGGCAAAGGTTACTCTCTTACTGTGTTGTTTTGAGAACGCAACGATCATTTTCTTCGTCGCCATTTATTTAGCTGTCAAATTACAAATATCTCTCCCGTTTTCTGAGTGAATGTTTGGTATTTTTAACCTCACGGCTTTATTTTCAATTTCTAAAACATTTGTTTCATAGATAGCGATCAACCCCTATTTCTACTGTCGTCCGATCATCATCGTATTTACTGTTAGCTGAAATTGATTGTACATCCTAGGGAAATTGTTCATTTAATTCCTGAACTATTTCCATCTGCTCAATTTATTTTTCAACTATCGCTTGATCAAAATAATTCCTCAAATTGTAGTTGACTGTTGTAGTTGACAGCGCAAAATCAGGATTAACAAAGTCAAATGCTAATTACTAAATAGATACAAGTCCACTAAATCGGCTCTAACTCCTTCAATACAATACCGAATGAGTTGAAACCAATTTCATTGGAAAGCTAACTCAATTTCCTATAACTTTCATGAAGAGATCTATATCTAAATTCAAAGAAAGGACTTCCATTCGAGTCGATCTTATAGACACATATTATTGATGCAAGATTTACTCGGATAGAACCCTTCCCTTTGGATTTACCTTTGGAGCTCTTCATCAAAGTTATAGAAAATTGAGTGAGCTTTCCAATGGGATTAGTTTTAACTCATTCGAGGTTGTATTGAAGGAGTTAGAGCCGATTTAGTGGACATATGTCCATTTAGTGGTTGTAACTTCTTCAATACAACTCCGATTGAGTTGAAACCATTTCCATTAGAAATCTAACTCAATTGCCTATATCATGAAGAGTTCTATATCAAAATCCAAAGGGAAGGCTTCCATCCGAGTCAATCTTGTATCAAGAATATGTGTCTAGAAGATCGACTCGGATGGAAGTCGTCCCTTTGTATTTATATATGACACTCTTCATGAAAGCTATAGGCAATTGAGTTAAATTTCCAATGGAAGTGATTTCAACTCATTCGGAGTTGTATTGAAGAAGTTACAGCTGATTTAGTGGACTTATATCCATTTAGTAATTAGCGTTTGACTTTGTTAATCCCGATTTTGCGCAGTCAACTACAATTTGAGGAATTATTTTGAACAAGCGATAGTTGAAGAATAAATTGAACAGATGAAAATAGTTCAGAAATTAAATGAGCAATCTCCCTTACATCCTATGTATCAATTCAGTTGGCATTCAGTGCGGCGGTAATAAAATAATGGTACAAAAAGTTGGTAAAAACTGTTTTTTTACAGTTGTCCCTATTTCTCTCTAGCACTACCTCTTACAGGCTATATTGTACCATTAACTCTTTATCTTCAAACTTTTTTCACCGTTTTGTATCATCAACTAACTAGTGATGTTATAATGGGCTTGATAGGCCTAAACGGACTTGATATAAAAATTTCATTGTTCCACTTCCACTTCCACTTCCACTTCCACTTCCATTAGCATTTTGTTATATTTGATGTCTGAATAATGGTGTCAGCCACTTTGAAAAGTGCAATACTTGTTTGAATGATGAAACTTATGGGGTTTGGCCATTATAAGCTAGCTATTGTCACTTGTCAACGAGTGGGAAATTAGTTTTTTTTTATTAGTTGCTTTTGCCTAGTAGGTTATAAATTTTGACATTTTAGGTTATAGAATATTGTTATTTTTAACTTTATTGTCGGTAATCATGAAAAACGTCAACCTTAGGAAAAATCATGGAGAAAGTAAAAATGGAAACGAAAATCATGGAGAAACTCATTATTAGTAGGAATGTCATACTTTGTTTGAAAAAAATAGCGTATGATTACGAGATTAGTAGTAATTAATAAAATAAGTAGGAAGTTAAAGTAAAATAGATGGATAAGCCTAAAAAAAAAAGCTCCGTATGACGAAATTGTTCAAAACCTTACTCCTGTCCTGTCTTAAAATAATAATATGAATATGGATTTTATGATAAAGTATTAAAATACTAAACAGTCTAAACTCAATGTAATAACAATGAATATGGAGTTTGACCCGACTACGAAAATCCAACTAATGCCAATAACACAGCCACTTATAAACACACAAATTGGGTTGATACGTGACTCAGCTACAAACGTGATTACGTTATATATTCCAAGTCAACCAACATTTCTAAAGATCCTCATAATTCATTAAAAAAAAAGGAAAAAGTAATTATCTAAGAATGATACGGATTGAATTTTTTTTATTATTATATTACTATTATTTAGCTGGCGTTGGACGTATTTGAGCAAACAATTGTGACCTCACGAAGAGAGGTTTGACGAAGTCATCGATCATTTCGCGATGGCGTATTTTGGGGGTCATCTAACTGGAACAAGGTTTTGTGATTTTTAAATTCGTTTGTTTGACTGGTAAATAATAAAAGATATATAAAATTTATAATGGGACAAATATATGAGTTTTTCTAAGCGAAGACGTCGTTTAGTCATTTTATTTTCTCTTTTTTTTTTTTAACACTTAAGAAAAATTTATAAAAACTATTACAAAACAATTTCATAATAGACAATTCTCTCCCCTTGCACAAAGATTTACGATCACGATAAACGGCTTTATTTGCAATACACTAGAGATTTTTTATAAATTTGTCTCCATTAATCCGTAAAATTTACATTTTATGAGAATGAAAACCTATATCTCCTGGTGTATAAGTATTAATTGTATTTTTTTAATTTAATGCAAATTTATATCACTAAACTTCTATTTTTCTAGTAATTTTTTTTGGATATTCGACTCATAATTTTTTTAGATTAGATAAGATAAGAGGTTAAGTCAGTCTATTTCCACCAAAAAATACAAATTAATAATCTTATTTTCCTGTAAATTTTCTGATTTTTTTTTTTAAAAAACGATTGCAATAGAACAAAAAAATAAACGTTATTAACATAAACTAACCTAACAGAGAGCTGGATAAGCTCTTTCACTTTGCTTTTTTGGCATTTTAACGTTTAACCTCAAGTCCATTTTCTTCTAATATAATGCCAATAAAACGGACAAACAAATAGTATATATTTTCTTACAAAAGATAAGTTATTTTTTCATTTTGTTTGTCCGAAAGAATCTTACTTTTCTTACCTACTTGTACAAGTGGATGGATATTTTCTTACCTATTTCTATAAAACTTATGGAACTCTACAAGGTCGAAACTTGTTTTTGTGTGTGTTTCTAACTTTCTATCAGACCAATAGTACGATCCCCGAATATGTCTCGTAATTCGACACCGAAACGAGAGCATAAAAATCGAAAAATACCTATGGCATGAATATATATAACATTTTTTTTATAAAAAAAAATATCTAACATTTACGACAAAAAGATAATAATAAAAAAAAATATCTAACATTTACGACAAAAAGATAATTTTGATATCCAACCCCACCACGGCTTATTCAGGCCGCCAAAAGATTCCGAAATCTCATGACCATATATATATGAGTCAGGTCTAATAACTTACTATGAGATTAATGATCTTTTAGCTGTTTACATCGAAGAAAAACATAACCTATATAATATTATTATTGAACTCGATTTAGAACCCCAAAATTTGGTCAAAGAACACTTTTTGTCTCAATTTGTTTTATGGACACACAGAAAAAAAGACCTTTCTTCTTCTCGTTGCCTCTCTTATCTCATCATTGTCTTCCCTCAGTCTCTCTCTCTTATATTGTTCAGCTTTAATGAGTCTTCTTCACTCTTTCTAATTTCCCTTCCCATGTTTCTCAATTTCTGACAGAATCTGTTCTACACAAAAACAAACAGCTGAAGAAGCAATTTATTGTCATAAAGGGCGAAACGAGCTTCTTCCTTAATTCTTCGTTTGCTTCCATTCTCTACTGATGGGTTCCTGCCTCAGTTCTCGTGTCAATAGTACGTTCTCTGCAACTACTAACTTTTTCTCCACCTGCTTCTTAACCTCTCATTTTGTAAAATTTTCCCAGGAAAATTTGGGATTTTTTCATGTGCCTCTCTTCCAATTCGCTCTTTTATCGGTTTATTGATGATGGGTTTAAAGAAAAGGAATGAAATTTGCAAGAATCTTCCCGTGATCCAAGTAAAACAAAAAAAGTTTTCCTCTTTCTCTCTCTCCCCTTAATTTTGACTTTGGTCAACGCTTTGTGTTTCTGCAGATAAGAGCAGTGGTCTCTACGACCTTCACTTCTCGAGCTTTCAATCATCATCATCGGCGGCTCATAAGAGAGAAGGAGAGATACTTAGCAAGGCGAACGTTAAGAGCTTCAGCTTCAACGAACTCAAACACGCAACCAGAAACTTCAGATCGGACTCTGTTGTCGGAGAAGGTGGCTTCGGTTGTGTCTATAGGGGCTGGATTGATGAGACCACTCTCTCTCCAACCAAATCGAACACTGGTCTTGTAATCGCTGTCAAGCGGCTTAACCCTGATGGTTTTCAAGGTCACCGAGAATGGCTGGTACACAACATGCTCTTATGTCTCCAATCTCAGAGTTCCAATGTTTGATTCTGATCTGACTCTGATCTGTTGTGAATTCAGACAGAGATCAACTACTTGGGGCAGTTAAGTCACCCGAATTTAGTTAAGCTGATTGGTTATTGCTTGGAAGATACACATAGGCTTCTTGTGTACGAGTTTATGCACAAGGGTAGTCTGGAGGATCATCTGTTCACAAGTGAGTCATAAATTTCAATACTTTATGAAACTCTTGGGAGGTTGTAGCGTTGCTTGTTCTTATGTTTGAATGGTTTAGAAGCAGATGGTGTGCAGTGTAAGCCGCTCTCTTGGATTCTACGGATTAAGGTTGCGCTTGATGCAGCTAAAGGGCTAGCTTTTCTTCATAGCGACTCTGTCAAAGTCATATACCGAGACATCAAGGCCTCGAACATCTTGCTCGACTCGGTATACGCTCTTTCGGAAATCTTTTAAAAGTATCAATGTTGTCTTAATCAAGGACTTTAAAAAGATACTGACTTGGTTCTATTTTATGACTACAGGACTTTAATGGAAAACTCTCAGACTTTGGGTTAGCGAGGGACGGTCCAATGGGAGAAACAAGTTATGTTAGTACAAGGGTCATGGGGACATTTGGCTACGCCGCCCCCGAGTATGTGTTAACAGGTAAATTCTCATACACAAACTGTTACTAAGATATGATACAATCAATGGTTGGATAATGAAACGCTGGTTTTAATGTGAATTTCAAGAGTAGCAACTACGAAATTCATGCGGTTAGAGTTACATGCTTAATTCATATTTTCTCATCTTTTCAGGTCACTTGAATGCTAGAAGCGACGTATACAGTTTCGGGGTTGTGCTTCTAGAAATACTCTCTGGAAGGCGAGCATTGGACCATAACCGACCGGCCAAGGAGCAAAACCTTGTGGACTGGGCTCGACCGTACCTCGCAAGCAGGCGAAAGGTTCTACTAATTGTGGACACTCGTCTTAACTCACAGTACAAACCCGAAGAGGCAGTGAGAATGGCAAGCATTGCTGTGCAGTGCATCTCGTCCGAACCCAAGTCACGCCCAACCATGGACCAAGTGGTCCGAGCTTTGATACAACTGCAGGAAAGCATGGTTAAACCGGCGAAAGTTGACCCGGTTAAGGATACCAAGAAACTTGTGGGATTGAAAACCGAAGACAAGTACCAAAAAAACGGCTTAAACAAGAAAAGTTCCTAGTTAGGTCTCATGTCTCCTCGTGTTTGTAATATTGTGTGAAGTGTTTTTTGTGTCACTCGTTATAGTTTTGCCCCTGAAAATACTGATTTGGAGATTTTTTTTTCTTTCTTTTTGATAGATCGAATCGAATATTTTGGTGATATAATATGCCAAAATGTGATAGTGATCAATTCCACTCTCTTCTTCTAACTAATTTTTGTCAAATTGATTCGTTTAGTGAATACATATAGTTAATCATTACAGCTGTTGATTAAATAATGAACATTGTCGTTAACCAAATGGAACGTCACACATTCTGATTCTTCAAATGGGCCTCGCGTTTGGGTTATGAGTTGCGCAAAATAAGGCTAAGCCCATTTAATAGATGATGGGCCCAACCCTCCAGTCAATAGAAGAAAGTCACCTTCTCTCTCTCTCTCTAGACACTATTTCTCTCTCAAGAGAAGAGCTTAGGGTTCACTTCAGATCTGTCTTCAACCTTTTTTGTTTTTGTTTGAATATCTTCTCTGCTACTCTCGAGTTATCAAGTGCTCCGTCGCAGGTACAATTCCTGAATCCCTCTTGAAATTCCATAAATCCTCCGATTGTAAACCCTAATTTCTCACTTTCCTTCCAAAAAATCAATCTTTTTTCTTGATCTCGCGTTGAATTCGTTATTAGGTTGTCCTGGTGATGAGGAGATACAGTCCGCCTTATTACAGTCCTCCGAGGAGAGGATATGGCGGTAGAGGCAGAAGCCCTCCTCCTCCTCCTCCTCGACGTGGATATGGTGGACGTAAGGGATCTAGTCATGGAAGTCTCTTGGTTCGAAACATTCCTCTCGATTGCAGGTATTCTGTTTGCGCTCAAATTATCTTTTAAAGACTCAAATTGTTTTTGCTGATTATGTTGTTTTGATTTTGCAGACCAGAAGAGCTTCGTGTGCCCTTTGAGAGGTTCGGACCTGTGAGGGATGTCTATATCCCTAGAGACTATTACTCAGGGTGAGCCTTGTTCCTTTATCTATGTCGTGATCTTTTTCATTTTTTACCTGGAATTACTGATTCTTTGCTACAAATGATAATGAGTCTTTGAGTCTGACTTTGATTGTTAATATTTATAGATCTGCTGATTAGTACATGATCTTCCAACAGTGGAATTTGCTTGATTGTTACTTGGAGCTATTTTCACTTCCTTTGTTCATATTGAAATTGTGTCTAAGAACTTTTTTTAAAAAATTTTCAGTGCTGAACAAATTGTTATGATAAAAAAAGGGTGTTCATATGTCTAGGTGTGCACGAATTGAGATAGAATGAAGCTGACATATGAGTTGTTATTTTTGTGCAAGCTGTGTGATACGTATTTAACTTCTTCTTTTTTTTCGTTTGTGATCGAGCTAAGTTCTCGAGGTGAGAGGAAACATTTTTCGTTTAAGCTCTCAATTTTTTAGAGCTTCTTATTTTCGGTTTTGCTTTTTCCGTAGTAAATTAAATGTTAAACTGATTCCCCAGGGGGTATGTTGGCTTGAAGTTAAAACAAGACCAAGCCCCACATTTGATGAAGGCCTCGTGAAAGTAATAAGTGTAAAATGTTTTGTTTGGAAGCAAGTGAAAGTCCAGAATGTTTTCTTTTGTTTGGAAGAATGAAGTGAAGATTCTTCTATGGAAGCAGTATTAAGTGAAGTATGTTCATAAGTGAAGCATGTTTCTTATGAAGCTATACGATAAATTTACTCAAACCATAGAAGTTTGTTGGGGAAGGTGACTTGAAGAGAACTAACTTTGGGATCAAGTGCTACTTATTTTTACAAGATATCTCTTGCTTCTTTTCGAGTTGCTGTGCTTGAACTGTTAAGAAAAGACCAGCTACTAGCCCTATTTGTGTAAGTAGAGCTCTGCTTTTCGTAGAAGTTCTCGGAAGCTGACGTTTACGGTATTTCAGAAAGGTATACAGTTTAGAGGTTGAGTATAGGCTGATTTTGCTGGTAATCCTAGTTTTTATTCTGGTGTTATGTGCTCTTGCTATCAACCATTGACCACCTGGAATGATAAGCTTCTAATGATTGATGCAGGGAACCGCGGGGGTTTGCCTTTGTGGAGTTTGTTGATGCATATGATGCTGGGGAGGCTCAAAGAAGCATGAACAGGAGAATATTTGCTGGGAGAGAGATAACTGTGGTTGTTGCGTCAGAGTCTAGGAAAAGGCCTGAGGAGATGCGTGTGAAGACTAGGAGTCGTAGTAGGTAAGTTTCCATATTCTGATTGCTAAAGCAAATAAGTTATCAATCAAATCGCTCTGCATCAGTAATACGTTTATTGTTTATAAAGTGAAGTTGAGAATGAAATAATCACAATGATTTGTTTCAACTTTTCAGGGAACCTTCAGGCTCTAGAGGTCGTTCTCATGGTTAGTGATTTTCGCTTTGATTATGCACTTGTTATGTGCTTTAACAGCAAAATTTCAACATATATGAACTCAGCTAGATTGTGATACACTTGTTAATATGCATAGCTTGTGCTTGTTTATGATTTTTTGTTCTCAGGACGGTCTCGCTCAAGATCTATCTCTAGATCACGCTCTCCACGTCGTCCATCAGACTCTAGAAGCAGATACCGCTCAAGGTAACATGCTATATCACCCATACATTTCCATAACTGTCAAGTCAACAAGATGTATGTATGATTAACATTATGATTTTACAGGTCTTATTCTCCTGCACCAAGACGAAGAGGAGCAGACTATTCAGCATCTCCAAGGAGAAAGCAAGAGAAACGTCCACGATCACCACCAAGAGGTCCTCCTAGAGGAGAAGAAGATGGAAAATACAGTCGCAGGTCCTATTCCCCTGGCTATGAAGGTGCTCCTGCTGCAGACCGGGACAGAAATGGAGACAATGAGATCAGAGAGTAAGTGTGTCTGATTTTCTTTTGCCCCCTGGGGATTGATTGTTATCTGATTTTTCGTGTTTGGACATTGTTTGGTCTTTTCAGAAAACCGAGCTATGAACCAGAGGAAAGGCGTCGTGGTGGAAGAGCTGTTTCAAGGTCGCCATCGGGATCCAGGTCCAGATCCGTGGAGGTGTCTCCAAGATGAAACTTATGTTAAAAAGCCTATCTCTTTCTCTCTCTCTTTATCTCTCAGACTAACACTGTGTGCAACTCTCTACGAGTTTTGTCTCTCTAGTAGTGGTCTCTATGACTTGAAAAACTCCTCCTAGTCTGGCCTGTTAAAGATATTCTTCTTGGGATGTGATGTTACTTGAGATCGTTCTCAGTTTGTGGGTCTGTTTTAAAAAGGTTTTTGTATGAAGAAGATTTGGTTAAGCTTTTGATTTGAGAAACGTTTAATGGTCAAAGTCGACAAGCGGTGTCTTTATTCCTAAGCAGCAGCCCTTTGTAAATTCCAGAAGAAGTCGTAAGAATTTCTCAGAAAAAAGAGAATATAGAAAAGTTCATTATATGTTTTTTCTCGTATTTGTTGGTCTTTCTTGATATAGCCCTTTCTCGAACCAGGGATAAGATAGTAATTTAGTTTGGTTGACCAGACCAAATACAATAACTTGGGTTATGTTTGAAACTGAAAAATAAATAAGAATATTTTGATCTGCGTATCTTTGTTTGTGTATTTAAGGTCTTTTCCCTGACACAACCTACTTCATCGTTTATCTTTCTTCTTCTTTTAGCACAAAATTTATTTAGGAAAGCTCTCCAGAGATGGCTGTGGGAATCCTCGAGGTTAATCTGATCAGTGGCAAAGGTCTCAAACGCTCTGATTTTCTTGGTAATTTACTAATTTCTTTCCTCTCTCTCAGATTTGAATTGTTCTTCTTTTCTTTTCTTTTTTTTTGCTTTTAGTTTAACTTAAGTTGATTTTAATTTTTGTTAGGTAAGATAGATCCTTATGTTGAGATCCAATACAAAGGACAAACCCGCAAAAGCAGCGTTGATAGAGGTAATTTTACTTACTAATTTTATTCTCTCCAAATCTCATTCAGCCTTTATTCGCCTTTTTTAGTTCTCCAATTTTTTTTATTTTTTACAAAGAGATTTAACTCAAAATTTCAAAAATTGTTGTTATTGTCTTTTCTTGGAGGAAAAAAATGTCACGTGGAATATTTACTTTTAAACGCCCACATGCTCGTGAACTTATGGTTGTAGTTCAGAAATCTGGTTGCATTGCATCTATAGTTATTTTAACTATCTTCAGTTCTTCACAACATTGCTTGAGTAATCTATTTCTTTGTGTTTCCAATTTTAAGTCAAAAATGTATAATTTTAGAAAATGAACTGTCAATTAACCGACAAAACTAGCTTACTACAACAATTTTATTATTTCAGTAAATTATATTTGAGGCATTTTGTGGTAGCTTGTAAGTTGTCTTTTCTTGCATAGTGTCTGGCCAAACCTCATATTTAACTAAACATCATATATTAAAATAAAGATTTGACTGAAATTTGAGTGATTTTAAATGGAAAAGATGGAGGTAGAAATCCGACATGGAATGATAAACTGAAATGGAGAGCAGAGTTTCCTGGCTCCGGCGCCGACTATAAGCTTATCGTCAAAGTCATGGATCATGATACTTTCACCACCGACGATTTCATCGGCGAAGCTACGTAAGTATCATCATATCATATCATATATATGATTGAAATAAAACCAATAATAATATGTATTGAAATAAACAGGGTATATGTGAAAGAGCTGTTGGAAATGGGAGTGGAGAAAGGAACGGCGGAGCTAAGGCCGACCAAGTACAACGTCGTTGACTCCGATCTCTCCTTTGTCGGCGAGATTCTCCTCGGAGTTTCTTACTCTCTTATGGTACCTACCGTCTCTTTCTTTTTCTTTATTTACCTGCTACTAAATTTTATTTACCCTCTTGATTAATTAATTAAAACTCTGTTTTCAGCAAGAAAGGGGAATGGAAGGAGAAGAGTTTGGTGGATGGAAGCATAGCCAATTTGATTAGTCTCGATTCTTTGATTCTGTTTTCTTGTTTTACCTTTAGTATCCACGTCATTAAGCTATTCATAAGTTTTAACTTACGTCATTAAGCTATTTTAGTTACCCCAATGCATGTATTGTATTTTATAATTATATTTTACAGACATGTATCAAAACAAAATTTTATTTAAAATAAAAAATGCGTTTGGTAACATATTACATTCACATAGTGGTGACATTCTCAATTTTGCGGATCAGCTGGCTGAAGAAGACGGTTCGACCATGAAATTAGCTATCCTGTTCAACAGGTTTAAACCGAAAACCGTTTCTTCGCAATTGATCTTGACTGTTAGATTCAGAACTTCAGTGCATTTACCTTCGACTGTGATGGTAATCAAAAGAGGGATCTCACTGCTTAAGATTTTGCTGCTGAATCTTAAACGCAGCCCAGTTGCAACTTCAAGTGTGTTTGCAACTGGCAAATCCACAGACACAAGGTATAGATTTGAATTGCTAAGCACCTTTAGTGTTATACTCTCGCAGGTGCTAAGAAATTTGTCTTTCCCATTCTCCATTCTTGAATCTTTGATATGATCTGCAAAACTACACCTACCAAAAGTGAAAGAGAGAACCCAGGTTAGGGAATATCAGTTTGCAAAATGAAAATGTTTTTACTTCTAAGTTCTATGTTACTTTTTTTGAAAACTTTTTGTGCAGAAAGTAAAAGTCGAACTCTCTTATAATGACATCAACCTTAAATTTAAGTAGAGAAAGCAAGCTAACCTTCGACTATTTTCAAACATTCCAGGTAACCGTGATTCTGTGGCTAAGAATTCCTCGACGCTCATCGAAAATGGTTTCACAAGGTATCCAAGATCAGGTCGTAACTTGACAGGAACCTGCTTCCCATTGTAATGTAAGGTTAACCTCATGGGAAGCAGGTGGTGATGAAACCGAACCTGGATAAGCCTTTTTTCGCTTTGACGTGGTTCAAGGCAGCTGATTTCCTCCATTGGAATTAGTGTTGGCACATTGTTGTGAAATACACTGCAGGGTTTTCGAAAAGGGAAATGAGAAATTAAAGATAAAGGTTTTCTACCAGGACTAATTCCTTGAAGAATCCGGATGAGAACTTGTCTAATACAACATGTAATTAGACAACTTTCATGTTAGCTCAGCAATACATCAATTACGCATAAAGGAATAAAACTCACTTTGCTTTTCCTACCAAAGTCTGTTCAGCAGAGTCTGATACTTTCATTGCTTCTTCATCTTCCAATTTCACCTCAAGGATAGGTTCCGTAGAACTGTTTTCAAACAGAACCTCTACACAAACATGCAACGGAGATACAGAGGAGACTTCGGATAAAAAGGTATAGTCTACCTTCAAGCCATTGCCACTTCCTGGGTCTAAGAGAGCATAGCTTTTAGGCTTCACTCGGCTTCCTATATCACCAATGGATATCTTCGCATAAGAGCTCTGATTCCTATCTAATGCAGATGAAGATTGATTTGATGTGCTAGGCTGCTCGTCTAACCACAAATCAAGGGCCCTTTTTGACCTTAGTTCTTCCTGGTCAGCGGAAACAGCAATCTCTGAAATTTGAATTAAAGGATCACTGGCATCATTGGATATGATTCTTTCATCACCACCACTGCTGAAATCTGAACCATTAGATGATTCAGAATCATATTCAGAAGAGCCTTCCTCATCCACTGTTTCAGAAGATTCCTGAGAACCATTCAAATCAGTTGTGGCCTCTCTTTGTCTATCAGAATCTGTCAGCTGATCATGTTCTTCAAACACAAAACTACAGGGCTTTGGAAGAGGTTCATATCCAGGAGCCGCATGAAGAACTATCTGTGAAAGAGATCCAGGAAGATAAAAACGATTGTGCAGGGCTAAAGGTGAAAAAGGTTTCAGTTTTCTTCCAAAGACATGTTCCACAACATGCTCAGCAATATTTTCTTGTGATGCCACACTGTCTTCCGCTGTCCCAACTAATTTGCATGCCAGCAATTTCTTGAGGAAATGAGTTCGATCACGAACATCATAGCTTAAGTCACATTCGCCCAATTCAAGCACATAAACCACAATCCTTTTCATCATCTGAAAATGGTCAACCTCTGCACTTATTAGAACCTGCAATTATGAAGGTAATTTTGATAATTACTTGATCAATATCTTTTGAGAACTGTCGTGAGATGTGCCCAAGTAAAAGTACATATTAACACGACTAGTAAATATTTTCGTAGTATACCTAAAAGATTCACAGGAAAGAAAAGCCAGCGGATAATTTTTTTTATATAGTATTAGCTCAGAAATAGAACTGATTTTTTCAGAGAAAAAAATGATTGTTCAAATAGCACAAATGTAGATGGCCTTTCTCATTAAATTATATAGCTTTACTTTCAAATGGGCCGATGTAGAGATAGAATACTGGTTATACTAAAGGTTTTCTTAAAAATAATTGAACTCAGAATAAGAGGTTTTGAAGCCACGCCCCTAGTTATTACCTTAGCATTAGTATTAAGAATCTGTAGTTTTGTCTCTGATGCCTCTGATTTAAAGCTCCATGCAAGGTACTTGGTTATTGTGGTCAGCATCCTCGGAATGATATGACCCAAAGAGCAGTAGACACCTACCATCCAAATAATAGTTGCACGAGCAGCAGCTACCTTGATTGAATCCAGACTGCGGAACAGTTGAATTATCACCTTCAAACAACCAAAACAAGAAAAAAATCAATAGATCATTGAAAACAATTTACAAAAGAGTCAACAACATATTTAAGATCATTGCAACAGATTCTAAGCATGTGTTTTGAAAGTGACAACATTCAGAAGCTTAATCAGTGAATGAGATGTATATACTTTCTCATGACTAAGGGGATCTCGCTCTATGATAGTCTGAATTGACATCACGGCTTGCACCAACACCCCAGCTTCTCCATCCACTGACTCGAGATCACCAGCAAAAGATTCTGCAACATTTTAAGAGCTACTTTAACTTAACTGCCAATTAGTTTAACTAATGAATGCAATTGAAATGAAGCATAACAGACCCTGTCTAACTAGTGCTAGCAATCCATCAAGACATGTAGTTGGAATTGTCGACAGTCTTTTTGCGCACAAACCAATTGCTGCAACTGTATCAGCTGCAAATCTCCTGTCTGGATCTTTGATATAATCCTGGAAAAAGCTCACGGTTAAAAAAAAATCAGTCATGCACACATAATTTTTGCTAGAAAACTACTAATAAGGGACAAAGATGACGATGCTTATTTAACAACACCTTCAGAAGTTCTTATTATACTGGAAACCCAAATGATCACGCAAAATTTCCAGAATGAACAAAAAAAGTTCTATAACGGATTAAGGATAAAGTAGTACCTCAAACTCTCTCAAAATCGAAGAGATAGACAAAGTGGTAGCAATGAGGGAAAGCATCTCCAGCTTATGTGCTTTAACTTGATATGCGTCTGACGAACACATAAAGAAATCTTCAAAGTGTGGAGCAAAGAGAGAAGGGACTGCTTTGGCAAAAACTAGGATATTGCAGAGGACCTGCCACAAATATGAATAAACAACGGTCAAAGAGCAGATTTTATCACGCTCACACAGACATGTGTGGATGTGGAGTGGACGGGCAAGATAAACACTGGCGGGAAAATAATAGAATGTTACCACATATTTAGAGGCAGTGGATGACCTAAGCAAAAACAGGAGCGGTTTAACAATTTTTTTAACATCTTCCAGAGGCGCCATTATCCACTGAACACCAGCTGCTGCTAGTACAACTGCACTGTTGTTACTCCATAACAACGGGGATGTACACTGAAGCAGGATCTTAACATCTTCATTATATGCAATAGATGTGGTCTCTTTGCTATCTAATGCAGATGACACTGTATCCGGGAAAGTAGATCGTGATAGGTACTCGTCTGGACCTTCAATGTAACATTTAGATACAAGGCTGACAAGATTAGCATCAAATGAATCACTCTTATCACCATCTCCTTTATCCAATGTGAGATGTCTGACTAGACCATCCTTCTCATAGAAGCCATTATTATCCAAACCATGTAACGACAACATCAAAGATTCCCGTACAAGTCCATGCCTTGCAACAACATAGCGCAAAAGAGTTCCTATGAGTAATATCTGACCCCACTCCTCTACGTCGGGAAGAATTTGGCACAACTTTTTATAGTTCTTTCTGATCAGTTTGAAGTTACTTGGACAGATGGAGGTGAATGCTGCTGCCGCTGCTCCAACTACTCCTGGAGAATGGTCAGTTAACAATATCCCCACTAGCTGCAACAAGGCCAATCGTATCCAATGACAAATCACCATTCACAATTAAAATTCCTAAACTCAAGGACATCAAAAACATAAAACCAACACTAATCTTGAAACACTAGACGCTGCATAAACAGATACTTCACAAGATATTCGAATCCTAGTGCCCAACTATACAAGGCAGTAGTAAAAAAAAAAAAAGCATTTGAACTGCCAACGGTAGGCATGAGTTATATAACAACTAAACGAAATTGACAAGACAAACCTCTTCGATTGCAGGAGCGTGTTCTTCCAGCCGCAAATCATGCAACTTTGGAAGAGCATTTGCAGCACATTTTCGGACATAAACCGCTGGATCCCTCGCGCATTTACCCACAGCTGCAAGTGCAAGAGGTGCAATTACATGTAGGCGAATCCCTGCCATAGTACGAAGTGCCCAAGCCCTAACCAATGGATTTGGATCCCCCAAGTCCTTCTGGAAGTAGTTGATCGATAGCAACGCTTCATTTGGACGCCTACAAAAGCAATAGAAGCTCAAATGTAAATACATCAAGATGTAAATGCACAAACAATATGTAGATTTTTGTGTTCACCTACTTTTCGGCATAATGTAGCAAATACAAGTAAACCAGCTTCTTCACTTCCGATGACTGTGACGCCACATTCTTGACCACCTGCCAGTATAAGAACATTTCGAAATCTGAGCAGTAAGATTCTTCTCTCCATATGATCCAACAATCTAGGATTGTAAAACCTTAATTCGATCTCACAGGTTCAATTCAACTGATACGGAATTCAACATTATCAGAGGCATCAAATCAAATAGGTAAACACCTGAGGGAAGAAATTGGAGACATCAAATCCCTGGGCGATAAGAGCAAGGAGACGCTTGAGAGCTTCACATTTCTCGGATTCGAACTTGCTATCGAGAAGTGGAGCAATGTTGACGTCCTCCGGATCGTCATACAGATGCGCGTCGGTGCCGATGCGGAGCACCACGGCTGAGGCTTTGCTCAGAGTCTCCGCCGTCGAACCAAACTGATTAAACATTTGAAGTTTCCGATCAAAGCCACCTCCGAAATTCAGAAAAGAAAAAAACTTCAGCAACGGGAGCAGAGAGACTCAGACGATGAACTTTTCACTTTTCAGAAGAGACGCATTGTGTTTGGGTGATTGAATAGCCTTGTCCACAACCAGAATAGGAGTCAATACGTATAAATGTTGGGCTATTCATTATAAACCGGACCTGCAAAATAGCCGGAACCGAAGAATCGAACCGATTAAGAGTAATCAAACCCAAATCGAAATCTATAAAAATAACCGACGGATCCTAAACTCTTATATCTGAAGAATTGGAACCGAATCAAGAACCGATCGGCTACCCGAAATATCCAAAGTATAATTATATACTCATAAATATTAGTTAATTTTTTCGGGTATTTAAGGTATTTCTTGTATATTTGTTTGTTTTACGGATATATTTTGTTTAATTTTTTTTCTGATTTTTGAGTATATTTTCGGACTTTTAGATATATTTTGGATATTTCGGGTAAAAATACCCAAACCGAACCATATTCAAAAAAATCGAGTATTTATCGGTTTTTAAAATTAAGACCCGATTGAAACCGAACCAAAATCGATCCGGAACCGATCGGTTGCTATATGAAACAGAACGGAATATCCGAATGCCTGGCGGATCTTACTGGGTGGATCTTAAACCGATTTGATAAACCAAATCAAGCCCATCGAGAATGGGCTAATAATAAAACCCTAAACCCATCTTAAATTTGTATATGTATGCGCTCACCACTAGGCTCAATTCGCCGTCTTCTTCATCAATCTCCTGTAAAATGCTTTCCCGGAAAGTGAATCTGGAGTTTCCTTCCTTTTTGTTAACATGAATCCATTGAAATTTTCAAATTATTTTTGGGCGATGATTATAATGAGAGAGGATTGAGTGGGGAGTGTGAACAAAACTCTTGTGGGATGGAGAAAAAACCCAAATCGAAATCGAAGGAGAAGTAAGATATGATAAATGTCTTTTTTATTTTTCCCTTTATCGATTCTGGGCTATTTTTTCTTCATCCCTATCCCTCGATGACGGTCCTTCCAAATCGTACACTTGATATGAGCCCTTTTATATATTTTAATTTCATTGTTGTTGTTGTTGATTTTGTGTTCTTACACTGGTTCTGTTCGAAAACAAAAACAATTTTGATAATATCAACCCAGTGGATAATGGTGATAAAAGAGAGTTTAGGGAACCTCAATTAGAGCTGCTGTGTATACTTTTGTTAGTGTCTCCTTGTATCTGATCTTGAATGCAGTCGATAGCAAGCTCCCAAGTGTTGTATCTGTAACCCTGTTCAGACCAAAAAAACAAGTATGATTACCACAACAAAGATTTGAACAAGAGTTTTAACTCTAATACACACCATTGTAATAGTCTGGTTCTCACGATGATATATCTTGCTAAAAAAGAGCCATCTTTCTCAAGGATCAGAAAGAAAATCTAATTCTTGAAACCAAAAGAAAAGGGCAATTTCAAAATGTTGGGAGGCAATCGGATAGATTCTTAAAGGAACTCACAGCTGGAAACAATTATGTCTATAATCGGTACAATCTGAAATCGACACAAACTTGAGCAAACGGGAGATGAAAATTTACATAAGAGGAATGCGGAAAGCACATACAGTAATGTGGGGAGATGAAAACTTGAGCAAAGTTGCATGTTATGTCACTATCTTCTACTTTGAGAATTATTATCGATGTCAACTTCGGATATAAATTTTCTTATAGTAATATAGTCAATGTTATATAACTTTCTTGAGAAAGATTTGTAATCTAGTAGAGCGACATTCTGAAAAGCCAGAATTTGAGAAAAATTTTGTTCAAAAGCCATAAGTCTAATAATTAATTTTATTTTGATTTTGTTTTAAATCCGAAAACTGTCGAAATATCTTGTTTATCTCCATACATCTATAATATTACAATCCAACTACAATTCTATCCACCCAAACCCGATAACCCATGAATACCCACCCAATTCACATTTATCCCCCTCAAATAATTACAACTTAAACTCTAAAAAAAAATACAATTAAAAAAGACATTCTCGACGGCAATTCCCCTCTCGAAGCTGACCTCATCACACACGATCCACTTCACGGATTCCTCGATTAATTCTCCACCCATTTTTTTCGTCGTTTCTTCTCAATCCACAATCATTGAAATTGGCTGATTGGAGGTGGTTTTGCTGCTATAATTGGATCTGGTCCGATCGAATTTTCAATTGTTTGTTTTGACCTGGTTGATCCACATGGGAAGAAGGACGAGGACGGTGTTTGCACGGCGGAGTCTGTCGACGGGAGCCTTGACGTTTGGAATTGTAAGAATTCAGATTCTTCCTCCGCCGATCACCTCGTTGTTATGGTCCATGGGATCTTGGGAAGGTAAGAACGAAATATCTCTCTCTGCCGCTCTTTGTTTGAGCTTTTGAAGAATCATTTTGATCATTTGATTATTGTTAATTTATGCAATTCGCAAATACCCAATAATGAGAATTGTTCTATGTATACAATTTGAGACGAGAATTGTATTAAAACACTCTCGTTGAGTGTTTCTCCCTCGTGTCATTTTCTTCTTATTCATGTCTTTGATCCAAGGTAAACAAAACAAAATACAAGAGAAGCCTTTTTAGTTCATTGATCTTATTTAGCCTGCACATACATACTTATTGATTGCAGTAGCAATGTTTGTCTTAGTCCATGACATGTTTCATGTTATGTATCTTATCGTTGCAGGTTCAAAAGAAGAAGATGTGGGAATCGGTGCAACCGTTTTTGAAGACTGATGCGACTGGAGTTTTGATGCTTAAGGAGCATTTGATGTGAAAAACTTATGGTCTTGTGAAGATAAGATCCCTTGGTTAGCTCTGAGGAACTATGGTCTTGATGATCGATTCAAATGGAGAGCTCATTTGGATTTCTATATAAAATCTCTTAGGGATAAAACTGAATACGAGTCTTTGTCTAAGAGGAAGATCAAAGCGATTTTGACTACTACACAACCAACTATGTTTCAGGATAGGATAGTGCAAGAAGTTTTGTTCATTGTGCTGAAATTTTGATACGACTGATATAACTATATAAATTAAAATTACTCATAAAAATGCCAAACCCAAGGGAAATTTAGGGTGTGTTTGTTTGTTTCTTTGTTGGAGTTCTCTGTTTCTTTGTTGGTATTTGTCTATGTACAACTGGACACGTAAGGACAAGTATGATATATTTTGTAAGTGCACAATATAATTTTATGTTGCAGTTTCTGGGACAACTGAACAACTAGGTACATCTATGTGCGCGGTCAAATTAACATGTGCGCCGTCAAATGTGCCGTCAATTTTGTACATAGTTGTACCAACGTGTCCAGTTGTCCAAAATTCTTCATAGTTGTCCTTTGGCGATTTTAGCATTTTTCCAGTTGTCCTTTAATATAAATTATTATTTTGTAGTTGTCCACATAATTTTCAACTATTGCAGTTCATTTACAAGGTTTTCATAACACAAATTACGCAAAATCATATATTTCGGTCTTTTCCATCAAAAGATTGTTAACATTATCAAAGTCTTCCTTGTATCATAAGGGGTGTTTGATGTGAAACCAATAATATGTATTAGGAAAATGATAATTTAATTTTATCCATGTTATTAATATTGTTCCTTATAGTTTATGACGTGTTTGCATTTCTTAAGTAGATACTTTCTTTTTATATGTTTAATTTAATTATTATTATTTTTTAAAAAATTAAGGAGTTACATATAGTTATCCATATTTGTCCAGTTGTACCTTGCTTATTCCCATCCACGAAGCTAGAAGACACGTGCCCCGACAAAAATAGACATGTGCGCGGTCAAAGTAACAGTTGACCTCTATCTCTTAGTTGTACCATTTGTACCAGTTGTCATCTGTCTCTTAGTTGTACCATTTGTACCAGTTGTCCTATTCTGTAGATTTGGTGATAAACTCGGGTTCTAATTCTAATCTAGCTAAGAATCACTACGATTCAACAACTAAACTTGACAAATTATCAATGCAAAGACCTAATCGTCACAGAAAACTTGGGTACCAATCCAATTTGCATACTGAATCAAACAATTTTCGTAAATTCAATCCCTAAATTGTGAAATCCCCAAATTACACTACACCAAAACCTAATAACTTTGCAAGCTTTTCTCAGCAATGGCGGAGGAGAGAAGAGGAGGACGACAAGTGCAGAGGAGGAGAACGCGGTGGCGACTACGGTCCACTGGCGAGATGGGTCGCGATTAGAGCGAGCTCAACTCAAGCTCGAGAGAAACGAGAGGAGCGAAAGTTTGTGCAAAAAAAAAGAAAAAAAATCAGAAATTAAATAAATCAATTATTTAGTCTCAATTAATTAAAAAACTTGAGATACCACAAATTTTTTCATTAAGGGTAAAATGGGGATTTCATCCCCTTTATGGCACCTAGATCAGTTTATGGCACACAAGATTTCACTTTCTCATTTTATGGGTTTTGAGCCATTAATCCGAGCGAAAGTTTGTGCAAAAAAAGGAAAAAAAAATCAGAAATTAAATAAATCAATTATTTAGTCTCAATTAATTAAAAAACTTGAGATACCACAAATTTTTTCATTAAGGGTAAAATTGAGATTTCACCTCCTTTATGACACCTAAATCAGTTTATGGCACACAAGATTCACTTTCTCATTTTATGGCTTTTGAGCCATTAATCCAATCTAGTAGTTTTCACTTTTCAGATAAGAACTATCATAATCAGTTCATTGAGTTATCATATTAAAAAAATATATGAGTTAAAGTTAATATTGTAACCGGATTTTTCATGCCAAGTAAGTGGTAAATTACATATAGTGAAATTCGACATTACAAGCAACCTTGTGTTATTTAAGAGCTGCGGGCTGTTTACTATATTTCCAACAGCCACCTTCAGCTTCAAAATATACTAGTTTACAAAGTCAAAGATCTCGAAATTGAAAGTGGAGCTTCTTCGTATCTACCACTTGAAATGTTTCGATTTCCTCAAATTTCACTTAAACCCTGAAGTTCTTTCCGACAAAGGTTTGTCCAAACTGCCAGTTTGAAGGTACGATGTTCCATGAAGTAGAGGTTCTACGGTCACTGGCTGTGACACGGAAGGAAAGTGACTGACCAACGAGAACAGCATTAGACTGCCAGTTCTGTCCCCAGTTCCTAGTCAGACTCATCCAACCACTCTTTGACCCTTTCACGCTCGTCCTCGCGATGTCTCCTGCTCCTGCCACGTTCGTGATCAGCACCAAGTTGAAGTAACGGTGACCGTTGATCGTGAACCTTATCCCTCCACTCTTCCTACATGCCACCCTATAAAATCCCACATTTCTCAAGCTTAGCAATTTGAATCATTGCATTTTTTAGATGTTCAATCCGGAAAAAAATCAAGCCAAGTTAACCTTTTGAGAGTTGTTTTAGTTTCTATATATCTGGAACGCCGAATGAATTGAAAAAAAACGCATATCTATACTAATCCAAACACCTCTTATTTTTTTCAAATAAATTAAACATATTATCAAACATGTATTAAATCTATTATAAACTTAAAAATTACAAATTAAACATATTTGAATCAGTGACATTTAAACATATTCCTCATTTCAGATTTTATATATTACAAAAACTTTATCTCGCGCAGGCGCACGGATTTAGAATCTAGTATCTATACTGTTAAAACATGAGCACTTTTTGTTGCCAAACATATCATATTTTTATAATTTATCTATAATATTAAATTTGTTACCAAAAATGTCAATCAAGATTATAAGAGAATCTTATCAAATCAGCGTAGATGTAAAATCTTTTATACGAAAATGTATAATGATAAAATCATTTACAAAAATGTAAAATATAAGATAATGTCTTTTTTAAGTCTCGAAATTTTTAAATAAGATTGTATAATCTCTTGATCTTAGGAAATCTCGTGATTTTATATTATGATAAAATCTAACAATCATATTGACGTAAATCTAACAATCATTTGTTTTACTATAAGCCATTATGCTAAAAAAAATAAAAATATATAAAAACTTGATTAAAATTTTGGGTTTTAGAAAAAAAACTATGTTATAAAAATTCACCGCCTCAGAAAAAAATAAATTTATATAAAAAAAAATACATGCACGTGTCAGAATCTAGTTTGATTAAAAACCGAATCTAAACATAACCATATATACTAAATTTTAAAAACCGAGAACCTTGAACAATCGAATAATCCTAATCCGAATCCGAAACTTGGACTTAACACTTCTAAGTGTAGATGTGAAGTATATATATATATATATATATATATATATATATATATATATATACCTGCGGTAAGAAATGGGGACAATGCCAGCGCGATACTCAGCGATCTTGAGGAATATGGGCATGGCTAGGTCGAAGTGAGCGCGTGGTGGGTTGCACCAGCCGCCGTTGTCGCTAGGTTGAGCTAAGTTTGGAGGACAAAAGTTGGTTGCGGTTACGAAGACGGAAGGGCTGCCTGAGTGACACCATTTAGGATCATTGACACATTTGATTTCAAAGCATGCGCCGCAGGCTAAGCCACTGTTGAACAGGGCCGTGCTCAGCGCCGCGGTGCTTGTCCCATACCCCTGGCTGTACAGGTTTCCGTACCCGCACGCGCCGCCTACGAAAAAATAATTTTTTAAAATGAAAAATGAAACAGAGTGCTCTGTTTTTAGAGATGAGTATAATGAAGTATGGTTCTCGGAATGTATGTGTGTGAAGAGAGTGGACTGACCCATGGTTCCGGAAGCGTCATCGCCACCGTAGAAAGTGGCGTGAGCGGTTTGCCAAGAGCCGCCGGAGTAGACGCCAGGAATCCCGGCGTTGGTGAGGCTCAAGAGGTGAAAGAGAGGGAGTATGGTTATGAAAATCGATGGATTAATTGCCATTTTCGTAGATATTTGTGAGTGGTATCAAATGGAGGAGCTAGAGAATAAGAAGATTGTAGAGACTAAAAGGCTGAGAGACTTGACGATGGTGGAAATATCACTTGTGAAGATCGCTATTTATATAGGCTGAGAGAAACTCCAAAGTTAGAGAAAGAGTTCCGAATTTAGTATTTTCTAGACAAACGTTTAGAAAGTAGATTATAACGTAAGGTGAAAGATAGGTTTATAACCGTTTGTAATCTTATTTTGATTGCAATATATAAGATGAGATCATGAAGAGTCTTTTATCCTGTTAACTTAGGGATTTGAGATAAAATCCAAATTAAAATAGATAAATGCCAAATATTGTCCATTATCCAACGGAGTACGAAAGATCTACTGCTAATATATACATTCATAAACTAGTCAATCATGCGATAACTAACAACTAATTAGTTCTTTTCGAAAGCAAAGATGGTGAAATAGTATAGTGAAATAATTTAATAGAAAAAACATTTAAGTTAAATAAAAGTTTGCGAAATAATTAAGAAAGGATAGAAAAGATAGTTTTGTAGATTAATAGAGTTTTGTTGTTTTCTAATGTATGTATTGTCTATATTGTGCATTATATATAGCAAAATAATTTTCTAAAAACACATAATTAAAATACAATATAATGATGTTTTTACGTCTACAAATCACATTTTCAACGTCAAAATTATTTGTATTTTTTTTGTTTTATTAACTAAAAGGGGTTCAGACCTAAGCCCTAATCCTCTATAGTCCGGAACCAGCATTTGACATGGCGTAAAACATCTCTCTTACCGGAAATCAAACTAAGAGTCCAATGGAACCAACTCCTGCACTTACGCACTAGCTCATTTCATCCAGTGGTAATTATTTGTATTTTATAAAATTAAAATCTAAAAAATAACTCGATTTATATACAAGTTGTTGGTTGTGTAGACGTATCGCGTACGGCGTACGTACCTAAGTTTGAAAAGTGTGTTATTACAAAAAAAAAAAAAAAATTTGAAAAGTGTGGGAAAGATATATTTATTCAATCATCGCCGAGTTTATAATAAATTCATGCATACTTTAAATTTGAACTTATTATATGAAAAAGCAAAGTCAGCAGCACATTATATGATGTCAAGACTAGTGAAGTTAATTTTTTTTTTTTTTTTGCTAAAAAGTGAAGTTAAATTTTTGTATGGAATATTTCAATATTACAACGTCTTTTTTATTATTAGGAATGCCATATATGTATATATGTTTATACAACAATGATACAAATGATTATTATGATTATGAAATTGAAAATACTAAATTAATTGAGTTACTTTTCATAATAATAAAAAAACAAAACAAAAATAGTTGGGAAAATACAAGTGAGTGAAGCATGAGATGAAAATAAAGAGGAAAAACAGTTAGGGGGCGGTGAGGGTGGAAGAGCATTAAGGACATTTGGTGATGACAAGGCATATCTATGCACCAATCCACCAACCAGATCTTGTTATATCTGCCACATCGTCCACGTCAGCAAAAATATACATGCACACGTGTCATGTTAACTAACCAAAGTTTATAGCTTCTCGTGGGTATATATAGGTTTTTTTTTTTAATTTAGATAATCCGGGTCAACGGAATCCGCAAACGCCGAATCTATCATCAAGATTGTTAGATCTGTCTTGACTGTGTCTACGACCATGAGCGCCGGCTAATTCCAGGACCAAAAAGCCATGTAAATACCTTTAGTAGCATAACAAAAGTGTTTTTGTTTTCAAAAATAGTTTTAGCTGATCTCGAACCCGGAAAATCTACTAATCAAGCATTTGAGCTTCTCTTTTTTTTTGGTAGATATGATTTTGTGAAATAATTGTTATTCATAAGTCATATTTAGTTTAGATAAAAAAATACAACTAAGATCCATTTTCACGTATAAAAAGAAAAGAGTGTATACTTGCAATTAGTTACGTGTATATATATATATTTTTTCCAAAATGCACATGAACGCTTAGAGAATAAGGAGTTGCTTTATCATGAGAACATACCCACTTGCATGTGAATTTATTATCTACCTTACTGCTCACGAACATTTCACGTCTTCTCATTTATTAATTTCGTTCCAATACAGAAAATATCACTCTAACTTTTGTATATCTATTGGTCTAATTATTATTATTATTGGTTATAAATATAAATGCCAATTGTCAATTTTCATCCCCAAAACAAAAATCGTACTATTCTTTAGCAAAAATAAAATAAAATCATATTATATAATTATAATAAAGAAAATCATATTATATAATAATTATAACATAGAAAATTATAATCATATTATATAATTTAATTAACTATAGTATAAGTGTCAGTCTTCTCTTAAGAATCACTTGCTTCAGCCATTCAACAGACTGTTCCATCAATGATATATCTTAGAATCTGTTACGAAAACTATGACAAATAAATGACGTTCTAAAGAGCACTGAAACTTCATATATGTTGTCCCTGCTGATTCAAACAATATTTTATCAACTTCTCCCTCTCAACCATCCTCGTCTTTGGTAAATGAGAGTGTATATATATGCGGTTGTGCCTTAAAATAATCCCTTTGGAGCCTTGTAACATAGGATTTCAGGTTATGAGATTTTTGATGTATAAGGTTATGAGTCGATTGATGTTCTTGTTAAGAGGTTCCGAGGATGAAAACCATGTAAACCAACTCAAAATATGCAAAAATTGCAATAGACTATGATAGATCGTCGTGGAAGCAAGGATCGTGAGGGCCATACGGTTGTGGACTACCCAAGTAGGGATCTATATATTTCCCTCAAAAGGTAGCTTAAGTATATGCTTAATCATATTTTCTTTCGAAGTTATGACCCAGTTTGTAGTCTTTAGTTATTTACCTTGCATTTTAATTGAAAGCCCTTTATAAAAAAAAAACAAAGAAAATGTGTAATCTCAATTCGACTATTTTATCATGAAGAAAAAAACTTCAATGTGACTACTTTCCGGTCCATCGTATTTGTATATGTTTGGATCTATAATAATTTGATCCACGTTTGACTGATCAAACAACTTGACGTGTGCTAACAACATTGTTACGGAGGTCCGTGTGTATTAAATGATGTCACAATCTATGGTAGTTGTGCAATAATATGAGGAAAATATGTCAAGTAAAACAACAAATATAAAGTACGAAAAAAGCAGATCTGTCACATGTACTGATCGAAAGGGCCAGGGCATGTAAAACATACCGTACGATCCCGTATATTAATTAGCATCTGGCAATGAAAACACGTTGCGATCTTTAGACGTTTGATGAAACATGAGCTAGCACCTGAATAACTCGATATATCAACCTATGCCTCCTTATACTATAATTTTCTGTTTAAGATCTATACCACACCAAGCTTAAGGTGTCCTCCTTGTGCGTTACGTACAGAAATACCATCGCCGGCTCAACTTTTACAAAATGTTTTTTTTAAGGAACTTTTTTTACATGATACATATATGACTAGCATGCTATCGTTTTGACCTTGGGACACGTACATAAGAACCTTTCTGATTGTTTTGAGAACAAATTATGTCTGTGATTAAAAATGAAGTAATATGTGTTTAAATGATTAATGAAATTACATCAAATAACACAAACAGGTTACATGTTCAGTAATTACTTAGGCGTAAAATATAAGTACGTGTAGATTGTTGATTGTGAACTACAAAACAAGCAACATATGAAATCATAGAAAATGATTGATAAAAGGAACCTTTGGTTTAATATTCTGCGAAACTTGATGAGTAAGGCCGAACCCTAGCCTCTCTTCTCCTATATATATATATCCATCGATTTTTTTCAGAGAAATCATCCGATCAAACACTAAAAACACATCCGAAAATTTCTAACAAAAGTTCATTCAATTCCCTACTGCTTAGAGTAAGTCGTTATTCGAGAGTATTGTAGTATAATGTTCGACAGATCTGTTATCGAGTGCTTGCGATAACAGATTCACGTGGTTGTATCATGAGACTCATGAATCTAAATTATACCGTCGCACTACGGGAGATTCTTTGAGTTAAGGAAAGAGATTAATTTCGACTCCAGTGTTTATCTCTGCTTTCTCGTTTTATTAATCTTGTTGTTTTCTTAACGTTTATTTATATATTCGTGATTAAATCAAATTATGTATATTGTGCAAATTTTTGGTCATACAAATTTAACATGATAACTTTAAATTTTTAACATGTCCGTCTAAAATTGAAAGGTTAAGTTAACTATACTTAATCGGTCGTAATTCGTAAATCCGTTTGGAGTAGGAACCAAAGGTCCAAATGGTTAACATCTAAAATCGGCGGTTCTCGACTACGAAGCAGAAACTTCCAAATGGACTTTTTTGCATGAAAATATTGGGCTTTAAAAAAAGTAATTTTTGTATAGGATTTGATTGCAAGGATTTGGTCACATGCCTCTCATGGAAGAATAGTTAATGAGTTTCCTTGAGATTTGAGAGTGGTTCCAAAGAACTTTGAATGCTCCAAGAAGACTCCGACCTAATCTTTCTGTATGGTTTAGTCTCCCCCAAGCAAATCAGGTTGTGGAAAAAACCGATTGGTGACATAATTATGGATCCGATTGGTGACATAATGGGTAGAGGGAATGATTAGCTGTACTAGAATAGTTAAAAAAGTAACAAATAGCGATAAAAGAAAATGATACAAAAAGCCGAATCTTTTGTGCAAGAGTTGATCCAACCTCTAGTAATGACTGAAAAAAACCATCCAATTTTTTTTATTTTTCGTCAAACAGCCTATCCTATTTCAAGTTTTAGTAAATGATAAAAAAAAAATTGGCTTACATAGCCAACAATTGCAGGCATTTTAAATGTTAAAAGCTAATTTAGCTCTAAGCTTAAAAGTGCATAACGCTCTAAACGTTTATATATAATAAATAAATTTTGTAAGAATTGTCACTTATTTGTAGATTCATTAGTTTTTTGTCATTTTTTGAAAGTGTAATAGAAAATAACATTTTTTTATATTGTTCAACCCAAATTTACGTATGTACAATATGACGTGTACGATAATGGACGGTACACGAAATAACAATAAAATGGGTAAAATCGACATTTTACTCAAAAAAATGACAATTATTTTTAACATTTTTTAAAAAGTGTCAAAATAATGAAAGTTAAATTAAACTACAATAATGCTTTGTATGTTTTTTTTATGTATTATTGTTATTATGTAATTTGATTTTCATATAAATAAAAATAGATGTTAAAAAAAAACAATTATGTCTAATAATAAACTAGAAAAAGAAAAAACCTAACCTAAAACCCTTGTGAACAAACAAACAAAAAAAACCTAAACCCCGTCTTTCTTGACTTGTTTGTTCTTCTTCTTCGTTCTGCGCCGTGTTCTAAATCTCAACTCTCTCTCCTTTTCAAATTTCGGTTCTTTGTGCTTCCGGGTCTAAACGGTAAGGTTTGTTCTATTCCTTGTCCAAGGTTTCGGTCGACTTTCAGAGTAGCTCGTCTTCGGAGGAAATTGAGCAAAGATTTTGTTTATTTTTCCGTTTCTATCTTAAAGCACGGGTCTTACAAACTTTATCTAGATTAATTGGGATACAATTTTTCAAAGTCTTAGATTGGGAATCCGAATTTATCGACCTGCTTATTGAATCGTTGTTGACCCTAGAAACCATTTGCAGAACCTTAGTACCGGAGCTGTCAAATGGGTAAGCTTGGGAAGAAAGCTAGGAAGTTTGGCAAGAAGAATCTCCAGTCTGCTGAGAAGCGAAACAGGAAGCAGAAGCCCTTTCTCAAACGGAAATTCGCAAAGAGTAAGTTTTTTCTGATGGTAGTGGAGAATAAATGGTGTTTGCAACAGTTTTACGGGCTTAGGAGGGATCTAGATTATACTTTTGTATCTGATGGCGATGTGAAAGTTAAAAGCAATGTTATTACATTCTGTGGTTTAGGAGATGGGCGTCGGGAAGTAAAAGATGAAGAGGAGAAGAAGATAGAACAGCCACATAAGAAGAGGTAAAATTACAATCCTCTTACTCTGTAATCTGTTTGAGTTTCTTTATTTTCTAAGTGAAATATGCTCCAATTCCTTCTTTTCTTTTCTCACTGAAATCATACATTTGCGTTACATCAATTCTCTTGAATGCTTGATGGCTCCAAAGTTTAGTCATGCGTTTATTTCGCTTATATGTTTTCAGATGTCTTGAAGAAAATCCTCAGGATATATTCATAGATGCAGTGTTCGACAAGGATGAAGGTGAAGCTCTCGGCGGTGGTTATTCAGATAGTGATGGATATCTGGCTGAGGTATTCGTTAACTTGGTGTTTGTTGAAGTTTCTCTGTGATGGTACCAAGTACTCACAATATTTCCGTGCGTTCAGGACTCTGGCTTGACAAATGCAGTTGCAAAGGGAACAGAAGGTAATGGCTTTACATTTACATTGTATTGTTTGTCTTCATGATATTTCCTTCCTTTACTGTATGACTCAATAGATAGATTTCCAGGTAAAATCAGTGATAATGAGACGACGATGCAGAGCAAGGAGATTCTGTCAGAACTTAAGAAAAAGAGGAGGAAGGTTGCTAGATTGAATGAAAAGGTAACAGTTACTTGTACTTTTAAACTGTTGATGCAATGGCAGTAGTTGTTGTACCATGTCAGGTTTTGTTAACATGCTCTTGTTGTTTATACAGCAAAATAAAGGTGAAGCTATCGATCATCCCATGCAATTGGTAGATGAAGCTGAATCAGATATAATGAAGCGTAAAGTACTCTCCGGATCTGTTTTAAGCTCTTGCTGTGACCTAGTTGATGAGGAGCAGTCTGTTCAAGCATTAATCAGTTTGTTAAATTGGTATCGAGCTGCATGTCATTATGGGCAGGAACCAGCAGGAATTACTAGGCCTGATATATCCTATGACATAGAAGACAGTGAGACATTTGCCAAGATCATGGTTTTTGTGCTCCAAAAAGCTGATCACACTTTCAGGAATATTCTGGGATTATCAGACTCCAGTAACAAGGAGAAAATTCTGAAGTTGAAGAACAACCCAAAATGGGATAGTTTAAAACCACTGATCAAATCTTTCTTAAGAAGTACCATGCATCTTGTTAATCAGGCTGGAGATTTGGAGATAATAGTCTTTGCTCTTACCCAACTTAGAGTCTCTATAGTATTTTTTGCCGCATTTCCAGATTTGCTGGAAAAATTAATCAAGGTACGTTCTATATATACACTGTTTTTCTTACAAGAAAATTTGCATATATTGGACTAGGCTCATCAGCTGATAATAGCTGAAAATTTTGTCTAATCTTTCGGCGTTAAAAATGTCACTAGTATCTAGAGAGATGCATTGACAATTCTTTGTTTACAACCTTAGTTTAGTAGGCTTGAGTAAACGCTTTAGGTAGTTTCCCCCTAATTGGCATTTTTTTTTTCCAGTGTTAGATATGATGTACCTTTCTTTCTTGAGGAAGTCATATTTTAGTTGTGTAAATTGGTGCAGACTTCTGTTGATCTGTGGGTAACCGGTGAAGGGACTCTATCGCAGCAGGCTTTTCTAATCTTGAAAGACACCAGTATGGTTTTTAACTCTGAATGCTTCGACACCTGCTTAATCAACACGTACAAAGCCTTTCTACATGACTGCGATATTCCAAAGGCAAATTCAGAACAATTGCATTTCCTCAGAGATTCTCTTGTTGAGTTATGCTCTCAAGATATGCAGAAGTCTTATACCAAGGCCTCTGTTTCTATTGCACAACTTGCCAAGTTATTGAAGATGGCTCTCACTACAAAGAATAAGGTGCTTCTTAGTCGTTGCATACTCTTTCTTCTACTTAGAGTTTTCTTATTTGTCTTCTTAGCCTCTTTCAATTTTTGTAAGCAGGAAGCTGTTGAGAAGATACAGAGCGGGCATTACACAAATTGTGTTGATCTCTGGGTGAATTTTATCGCCGCCAACATTCAGGATTGTGATCTCCAGCCTTTGCTTTATACCATAGTTCAGGTTATAAATGGAGTTGCTACACTATTTATTGGACCACGGTACCTGCTCCTAAGGGTTAAATGTATTCAATGGCTCAATCATCTCTCTTGTACAAGCGGTATATTCGTTCCAATAGCGTCGTTAGTATTGGATATGTTGGAATATAAAACCACAAATGAGGGTGAAAAGCAAGAAAAGAAGCTTGAAGCTGTCTCAACCGTAAAGGTTAGAAATTCAGCACTGTAAAACACTTTGTAGTTGATTGTGGATTTTCAATTTATATCATTCCTGGGATTCTTTTTTTTTCTGCAGCTGCCTAAGAATTGGTTAAAGTCCCAAAATTTCCAAGAACAGTGTATCTTGTCTGTGATTGAACTCCTGGCTGTCCACTTTGCTCAATGGAGCTTCCACATATCATTTCCCGAGCTTGCTACTATTCCAGTCATGAGGCTGAAGAAGTATAACGAGAGGAGCACTATGGAAGGCTTGAAGCGGGTGGTTAAACGCTTTATTGAGCAGGTAATTCTTATAAGATTAAAGCCAACCAAAACCAAGCATCTACTTTTGTGGAATATCAATAATGTTTTGGTTCTTGAATCATTCTTGTTTGTTTAGGTAGAGTTGAATATTGAGTTTGTGCAAATGAAGAGAGATGAAGCGGCTTTCTCTCCAAACGATCAACAAACGATAGAAACGTTTCTGCAGCTTGAAAAGCGAAATAAGACTGCTCCGTATACACAATACTATCAAAGCATCATAGAGAAAGCTCTTGGAACAAAAGAGAAGAAGTGAGGGAATAATATTATTTCTTTTGCAACAACGTAAGAGTCTTTTATTTATTTACCAAGGCTTTTGATGATTTTGGTGAACGGGAAAAGGAGAAATGTTGAAAAGCAATGTTTTTTTTATAGTATGATGTAGTAAAAGAACAATTCGCGTTATTCAATCTGTTGTCGGATCATTGCTTATAATAAGACTCTTCCATTGTCCGGTCTCTTAAGAAGGAAACATATTTTTTTACCTCTCCTTTCCAAAATCTAGTGCTATAAATTTTATGAAATATTTTGTATTATTGAATGTGTATATTCCAAAATCAATGTGTATATTCCATTTTTTTAGTTCACATACGAATATAAAATTTTGTATTATTGAAATATTTATTCAATTCATGTGTTCGAGTAATACCCTTTTTCAAGCTAATTTTTAGGAATACGTAAAATTAGTGTATATAATAATTTTAATTTCGAACTAAAAAATAAATCTATTTATGCTTTTATAATATTTCACTTTATAGAAAATTATTAGTACCTTACTTCCGAATCCGAAACTTGGACTTAACACTTCTAAGTGTAGATGTGAAGTATATATATATATACCTGCGGTAAGAAATGGGGACAATGCCAGCGCGATACTCAGCGATCTTGAGGAATATGGGCATGGCTAGGTCGAAGTGAGCGCGTGGTGGGTTGCACCAGCCGCCGTTGTCGCTAGGTTGAGCTAAGTTTGGAGGACAAAAGTTGGTTGCGGTTACGAAGACGGAAGGGCTGCCTGAGTGACACCATTTAGGATCATTGACACATTTGATTTCAAAGCATGCGCCGCAGGCTAAGCCACTGTTGAACAGGGCCGTGCTCAGCGCCGCGGTGCTTGTCCCATACCCCTGGCTGTACAGGTTTCCGTACCCGCACGCGCCGCCTACGAAAAAATAATTTTTTAAAATGAAAAATGAAACAGAGTGCTCTGTTTTTAGAGATGAGTATAATGAAGTATGGTTCTCGGAATGTATGTGTGTGAAGAGAGTGGACTGACCCATGGTTCCGGAAGCGTCATCGCCACCGTAGAAAGTGGCGTGAGCGGTTTGCCAAGAGCCGCCGGAGTAGACGCCAGGAATCCCGGCGTTGGTGAGGCTCAAGAGGTGAAAGAGAGGGAGTATGGTTATGAAAATCGATGGATTAATTGCCATTTTCGTAGATATTTGTGAGTGGTATCAAATGGAGGAGCTAGAGAATAAGAAGATTGTAGAGACTAAAAGGCTGAGAGACTTGACGATGGTGGAAATATCACTTGTGAAGATCGCTATTTATATAGGCTGAGAGAAACTCCAAAGTTAGAGAAAGAGTTCCGAATTTAGTATTTTCTAGACAAACGTTTAGAAAGTAGATTATAACGTAAGGTGAAAGATAGGTTTATAACCGTTTGTAATCTTATTTTGATTGCAATATATAAGATGAGATCATGAAGAGTCTTTTATCCTGTTAACTTAGGGATTTGAGATAAAATCCAAATTAAAATAGATAAATGCCAAATATTGTCCATTATCCAACGGAGTACGAAAGATCTACTGCTAATATATACATTCATAAACTAGTCAATCATGCGATAACTAACAACTAATTAGTTCTTTTCGAAAGCAAAGATGGTGAAATAGTATAGTGAAATAATTTAATAGAAAAAACATTTAAGTTAAATAAAAGTTTGCGAAATAATTAAGAAAGGATAGAAAAGATAGTTTTGTAGATTAATAGAGTTTTGTTGTTTTCTAATGTATGTATTGTCTATATTGTGCATTATATATAGCAAAATAATTTTCTAAAAACACATAATTAAAATACAATATAATGATGTTTTTACGTCTACAAATCACATTTTCAACGTCAAAATTATTTGTATTTTTTTTGTTTTATTAACTAAAAGGGGTTCAGACCTAAGCCCTAATCCTCTATAGTCCGGAACCAGCATTTGACATGGCGTAAAACATCTCTCTTACCGGAAATCAAACTAAGAGTCCAATGGAACCAACTCCTGCACTTACGCACTAGCTCATTTCATCCAGTGGTAATTATTTGTATTTTATAAAATTAAAATCTAAAAAATAACTCGATTTATATACAAGTTGTTGGTTGTGTAGACGTATCGCGTACGGCGTACGTACCTAAGTTTGAAAAGTGTGTTATTACAAAAAAAAAAAAAAAATTTGAAAAGTGTGGGAAAGATATATTTATTCAATCATCGCCGAGTTTATAATAAATTCATGCATACTTTAAATTTGAACTTATTATATGAAAAAGCAAAGTCAGCAGCACATTATATGATGTCAAGACTAGTGAAGTTAATTTTTTTTTTTTTTTTTGCTAAAAAGTGAAGTTAAATTTTTGTATGGAATATTTCAATATTACAACGTCTTTTTTATTATTAGGAATGCCATATATGTATATATGTTTATACAACAATGATACAAATGATTATTATGATTATGAAATTGAAAATACTAAATTAATTGAGTTACTTTTCATAATAATAAAAAAACAAAACAAAAATAGTTGGGAAAATACAAGTGAGTGAAGCATGAGATGAAAATAAAGAGGAAAAACAGTTAGGGGGCGGTGAGGGTGGAAGAGCATTAAGGACATTTGGTGATGACAAGGCATATCTATGCACCAATCCACCAACCAGATCTTGTTATATCTGCCACATCGTCCACGTCAGCAAAAATATACATGCACACGTGTCATGTTAACTAACCAAAGTTTATAGCTTCTCGTGGGTATATATAGGTTTTTTTTTTTAATTTAGATAATCCGGGTCAACGGAATCCGCAAACGCCGAATCTATCATCAAGATTGTTAGATCTGTCTTGACTGTGTCTACGACCATGAGCGCCGGCTAATTCCAGGACCAAAAAGCCATGTAAATACCTTTAGTAGCATAACAAAAGTGTTTTTGTTTTCAAAAATAGTTTTAGCTGATCTCGAACCCGGAAAATCTACTAATCAAGCATTTGAGCTTCTCTTTTTTTTTGGTAGATATGATTTTGTGAAATAATTGTTATTCATAAGTCATATTTAGTTTAGATAAAAAAAATACAACTAAGATCCATTTTCACGTATAAAAAGAAAAGAGTGTATACTTGCAATTAGTTACGTGTATATATATATATTTTTTCCAAAATGCACATGAACGCTTAGAGAATAAGGAGTTGCTTTATCATGAGAACATACCCACTTGCATGTGAATTTATTATCTACCTTACTGCTCACGAACATTTCACGTCTTCTCATTTATTAATTTCGTTCCAATACAGAAAATATCACTCTAACTTTTGTATATCTATTGGTCTAATTATTATTATTATTGGTTATAAATATAAATGCCAATTGTCAATTTTCATCCCCAAAACAAAAATCGTACTATTCTTTAGCAAAAATAAAATAAAATCATATTATATAATTATAATAAAGAAAATCATATTATATAATAATTATAACATAGAAAATTATAATCATATTATATAATTTAATTAACTATAGTATAAGTGTCAGTCTTCTCTTAAGAATCACTTGCTTCAGCCATTCAACAGACTGTTCCATCAATGATATATCTTAGAATCTGTTACGAAAACTATGACAAATAAATGACGTTCTAAAGAGCACTGAAACTTCATATATGTTGTCCCTGCTGATTCAAACAATATTTTATCAACTTCTCCCTCTCAACCATCCTCGTCTTTGGTAAATGAGAGTGTATATATATGCGGTTGTGCCTTAAAATAATCCCTTTGGAGCCTTGTAACATAGGATTTCAGGTTATGAGATTTTTGATGTATAAGGTTATGAGTCGATTGATGTTCTTGTTAAGAGGTTCCGAGGATGAAAACCATGTAAACCAACTCAAAATATGCAAAAATTGCAATAGACTATGATAGATCGTCGTGGAAGCAAGGATCGTGAGGGCCATACGGTTGTGGACTACCCAAGTAGGGATCTATATATTTCCCTCAAAAGGTAGCTTAAGTATATGCTTAATCATATTTTCTTTCGAAGTTATGACCCAGTTTGTAGTCTTTAGTTATTTACCTTGCATTTTAATTGAAAGCCCTTTATAAAAAAAAAACAAAGAAAATGTGTAATCTCAATTCGACTATTTTATCATGAAGAAAAAAACTTCAATGTGACTACTTTCCGGTCCATCGTATTTGTATATGTTTGGATCTATAATAATTTGATCCACGTTTGACTGATCAAACAACTTGACGTGTGCTAACAACATTGTTACGGAGGTCCGTGTGTATTAAATGATGTCACAATCTATGGTAGTTGTGCAATAATATGAGGAAAATATGTCAAGTAAAACAACAAATATAAAGTACGAAAAAAGCAGATCTGTCACATGTACTGATCGAAAGGGCCAGGGCATGTAAAACATACCGTACGATCCCGTATATTAATTAGCATCTGGCAATGAAAACACGTTGCGATCTTTAGACGTTTGATGAAACATGAGCTAGCACCTGAATAACTCGATATATCAACCTATGCCTCCTTATACTATAATTTTCTGTTTAAGATCTATACCACACCAAGCTTAAGGTGTCCTCCTTGTGCGTTACGTACAGAAATACCATCGCCGGCTCAACTTTTACAAAATGTTTTTTTTAAGGAACTTTTTTTACATGATACATATATGACTAGCATGCTATCGTTTTGACCTTGGGACACGTACATAAGAACCTTTCTGATTGTTTTGAGAACAAATTATGTCTGTGATTAAAAATGAAGTAATATGTGTTTAAATGATTAATGAAATTACATCAAATAACACAAACAGGTTACATGTTCAGTAATTACTTAGGCGTAAAATATAAGTACGTGTAGATTGTTGATTGTGAACTACAAAACAAGCAACATATGAAATCATAGAAAATGATTGATAAAAGGAACCTTTGGTTTAATATTCTGCGAAACTTGATGAGTAAGGCCGAACCCTAGCCTCTCTTCTCCTATATATATATATCCATCGATTTTTTTCAGAAAAATCATCCGATCAAACACTAAAAACACATCCGAAAATTTCTAACAAAAGTTCATTCAATTCCCTACTGCTTAGAGTAAGTCGTTATTCGAGAGTATTGTAGTATAATATTCGACAGATCTGTTATCGAGTGCTTGCGATAACAGATTCACGTGGTTGTATCATGAGACTCATGAATCTAAATTATACCGTCGCACTACGGGAGATTCTTTGAGTTAAGGAAAGAGATTAATTTCGACTCCAGTGTTTATCTCTGCTTTCTCGTTTTATTAATCTTGTTGTTTTCTTAACGTTTATTTATATATTCGTGATTAAATCAAATTATGTATATTGTGCAAATTTTTGGTCATACAAATTTAACATGATAACTTTAAATTTTTAACATGTCCGTCTAAAATTGAAAGGTTAAGTTAACTATACTTAATCGGTCGTAATTCGTAAATCCGTTTGGAGTAGGAACCAAAGGTCCAAATGGTTAACATCTAAAATCGGCGGTTCTCGACTACGAAGCAGAAACTTCCAAATGGACTTTTTTGCATGAAAATATTGGGCTTTAAAAAAAGTAATTTTTGTATAGGATTTGATTGCAAGGATTTGGTCACATGCCTCTCATGGAAGAATAGTTAATGAGTTTCCTTGAGATTTGAGAGTGGTTCCAAAGAACTTTGAATGCTCCAAGAAGACTCCGACCTAATCTTTCTGTATGGTTTAGTCTCCCCCAAGCAAATCAGGTTGTGGAAAAAACCGATTGGTGACATAATTATGGATCCGATTGGTGACATAATGGGTAGAGGGAATGATTAGCTGTACTAGAATAGTTAAAAAAGTAACAAATAGCGATAAAAGAAAATGATACAAAAAGCCGAATCTTTTGTGCAAGAGTTGATCCAACCTCTAGTAATGACTGAAAAAAACCATCCAATTTTTTTTATTTTTCGTCAAACAGCCTATCCTATTTCAAGTTTTAGTAAATGATAAAAAAAAAATTGGCTTACATAGCCAACAATTGCAGGCATTTTAAATGTTAAAAGCTAATTTAGCTCTAAGCTTAAAAGTGCATAACGCTCTAAACGTTTATATATAATAAATAAATTTTGTAAGAATTGTCACTTATTTGTAGATTCATTAGTTTTTTGTCATTTTTTGAAAGTGTAATAGAAAATAACATTTTTTTATATTGTTCAACCCAAATTTACGTATGTACAATATGACGTGTACGATAATGGACGGTACACGAAATAACAATAAAATGGGTAAAATCGACATTTTACTCAAAAAAATGACAATTATTTTTAACATTTTTTAAAAAGTGTCAAAATAATGAAAGTTAAATTAAACTACAATAATGCTTTGTATGTTTTTTTTATGTATTATTGTTATTATGTAATTTGATTTTCATATAAATAAAAATAGATGTTAAAAAAAAACAATTATGTCTAATAATAAACTAGAAAAAGAAAAAACCTAACCTAAAACCCTTGTGAACAAACAAACAAAAAAAACCTAAACCCCGTCTTTCTTGACTTGTTTGTTCTTCTTCTTCGTTCTGCGCCGTGTTCTAAATCTCAACTCTCTCTCCTTTTCAAATTTCGGTTCTTTGTGCTTCCGGGTCTAAACGGTAAGGTTTGTTCTATTCCTTGTCCAAGGTTTCGGTCGACTTTCAGAGTAGCTCGTCTTCGGAGGAAATTGAGCAAAGATTTTGTTTATTTTTCCGTTTCTATCTTAAAGCACGGGTCTTACAAACTTTATCTAGATTAATTGGGATACAATTTTTCAAAGTCTTAGATTGGGAATCCGAATTTATCGACCTGCTTATTGAATCGTTGTTGACCCTAGAAACCATTTGCAGAACCTTAGTACCGGAGCTGTCAAATGGGTAAGCTTGGGAAGAAAGCTAGGAAGTTTGGCAAGAAGAATCTCCAGTCTGCTGAGAAGCGAAACAGGAAGCAGAAGCCCTTTCTCAAACGGAAATTCGCAAAGAGTAAGTTTTTTCTGATGGTAGTGGAGAATAAATGGTGTTTGCAACAGTTTTACGGGCTTAGGAGGGATCTAGATTATACTTTTGTATCTGATGGCGATGTGAAAGTTAAAAGCAATGTTATTACATTCTGTGGTTTAGGAGATGGGCGTCGGGAAGTAAAAGATGAAGAGGAGAAGAAGATAGAACAGCCACATAAGAAGAGGTAAAATTACAATCCTCTTACTCTGTAATCTGTTTGAGTTTCTTTATTTTCTAAGTGAAATATGCTCCAATTCCTTCTTTTCTTTTCTCACTGAAATCATACATTTGCGTTACATCAATTCTCTTGAATGCTTGATGGCTCCAAAGTTTAGTCATGCGTTTATTTCGCTTATATGTTTTCAGATGTCTTGAAGAAAATCCTCAGGATATATTCATAGATGCAGTGTTCGACAAGGATGAAGGTGAAGCTCTCGGCGGTGGTTATTCAGATAGTGATGGATATCTGGCTGAGGTATTCGTTAACTTGGTGTTTGTTGAAGTTTCTCTGTGATGGTACCAAGTACTCACAATATTTCCGTGCGTTCAGGACTCTGGCTTGACAAATGCAGTTGCAAAGGGAACAGAAGGTAATGGCTTTACATTTACATTGTATTGTTTGTCTTCATGATATTTCCTTCCTTTACTGTATGACTCAATAGATAGATTTCCAGGTAAAATCAGTGATAATGAGACGACGATGCAGAGCAAGGAGATTCTGTCAGAACTTAAGAAAAAGAGGAGGAAGGTTGCTAGATTGAATGAAAAGGTAACAGTTACTTGTACTTTTAAACTGTTGATGCAATGGCAGTAGTTGTTGTACCATGTCAGGTTTTGTTAACATGCTCTTGTTGTTTATACAGCAAAATAAAGGTGAAGCTATCGATCATCCCATGCAATTGGTAGATGAAGCTGAATCAGATATAATGACGAAGTCTACGGCGACAATTTTTTCACAAAACATTAACGATGGTCAGTTGAATCAACTCATATATATGTTCTCAAACATTTTATTTAGAGGATCTTGTCGTTAAAAAAAAAAAAAGTCAAAATGAAATATGAAAAAAGAACTCTAGCAAATTGTGGAGATGAAAATATGGATAACAATGATCTAAGCAAGCATAAAAATAATACGTTATGTGAATCATACGTTTTTATATGTCATGCTATACTTGTACTTTCTTTTAAAAAAAGTAAAAATTCCTAAGAAATTAACATAGATTTAACTACAAACGGACATAATATGTCATCTTATGATGTAATTAAATGATTTTGGGATGAAATTTAAAGCAGTTGGCAGAAGGAGTTGGAGAGGTGGGGAAAAGAGGTATACGAGGAGACAGAGGCAGAGTGCGAGAGAGCCCTAAAGTGTTTTCCAAATGAAGAAACCTAATAAGAATAGACTTATCTCTTCTTCTTTTTTTCTTCTTTTTTTGGGGTAAATTGTCAGCGAAATTTAAGGGCTACACAAACCTACCAAGTATTATCTCACATTCATTAATTTTCGACAACCAATCCTTCTTTTTATTTTATTTTCTCTCCGATCGATGGGTTGAGAGCAGTTAATGTGTCATGGCTCACTTTCTATTCGTATTTTAGAGAAGAGCTTCGATCAAAATCTCATATTATCTCTACAAATATTCCAAATTCTACTTTTACATGGAGAAAACCTTTTTTCCCAAAAGAATTTGATTAGGTTTATTATATACTATGTGTTATCCTAAACTTTGATTTCATCACTTATATATAGGCTCCTATCACTTTATATATATATATATAAATAATCTAAGATACATAAGGATATGCTGCATGTGGGGTCATTACCACGTGTTTATATTGCAACCAAAACCTCTTGATCAATGACGACTCTCAGTTGGAACTGTCGGGGTTTGAGAGGCGACCTGACAGTTCGACGCCTTGAAAAAATGTGTCGTGAACATTTCCTGGATTTTCTGTTTCTCCTAGAGACTAAAAACTCTAGTGATCACGTTTTTAGTTTTAAACGATCGTTGAGTTATGACCACAATTACTTGGTGAACCCAGTGGGTCATAGCGGTGGGTTGGCTTTTTCTGGAAGAGCTCGTATGAAGTGGAGATTTTGTCTACTGACAACAGATTAATCGACACAAAAGTCAAGGTTGGATCAGTGAGTTACTTTATTTCGTTTGTGTACGGGGACCCTGTGATGAATCGCCGGAGAAAAGTATGGAATAAACTCAAAGACATTGGTTCAAACAGAGATGATGCTTGGTTTCTAGTCGGATATTTCAACGAAATCATGAACAATGCTGAAAAGCTAGGAGGCCCTACTCGCCTAGAATCGTCATTCTTCCCCTTTCGATCACTGGTCAGAGATTGCCGGATCAAAGAAATTACTAGCTCTGGGAATAAATTATCATGGGGAGGAACGAGATCGCATATAAATGCTAATGGACTACGAAAAAACATATGGATTCAATGCCGTCTAGACAGAGCTTTTGGCAATGCTGAATGGTTCAGATTATTTCCTCGTGTTCACTCAAAATATTTGGAGCGCATTGGGTCCGATCATAGTCCAATATTTACAGAGTTGTGCTCGGAAGGGACGAGACGCAGAGGCCGTTTCTGCTTCGACAAGAGGTGGTGTTCAAAACCAGAGATTGCCGATGTTATACGGAGAGGTTGGAACGGTCATAATCACGTTGGGTCTAGATCGACATCGGACAAGATAGTGGATTACTGTAAGGAATTAGCAAAATGGAAAAACTCTCGAATCGAAACTCAAGTTTGCTAATTCAGAGGCTAAAGACTGACATTAATTGATTTGGAATCGGCAAGGGTAATACCGAATTTTCAAAAAATGGCAGAGATGTACGTGGAATTGTTGAAAGCTTATAACGAAGAGGAGACCTACTGGAAACTAAAAAGCAGAGACTCTTGGTTTAAGTCTGGAGACAAAAACACTAAGTTCTATCATGGATGGGTTAAGGGCAGACGCAGACGCATACGCAACAAGATCCCATCCCTAATTGACGAAGATGGAATTCAACAATTCTCGGAAGAGGCAAAAGGTGATATAGCAGTGAAATATTTCACGAATCTATTCAGATCTGCTAACCCATCTTCACCAGCGGAGTTTCTTGAAGGCATGGAAGCTAAAGTAACAGCTAGAATGAATGCAGACCTGGTTAAATCAGTCACGTTAACAGAGATTCGCAGAGCAGTTAAAGCCATCAAGAGCGACAGCGCTCCGGGAGCAGATGGAATGACCGGCAACTTCTTCCAAAATTTCTGGGATATCACCGGTGAACAGATTACCAAAGAGGTGCAACGGTTTTTTGAGTCTGGTTTATTCCCTAGCGACTGTAACTACACGTAAATATTCCTCTTACCGAAAAAGCCTAATCCAAATGCAATGACTGACCTAAGGCCGATAAGTTTATGTTCAGCATCTTACAAGGTGATATCAAACATTCTATGTGCACGTTTGAAGAAGATATTACCGCTGATTGTGTCCCCAACACAAGGAGCTTTCGTTGCTGGACGATTAATTTCCGATAACATTCTTATCGCTCATGATGAGATGATTAACGGGCTCCGTACAAACCCGAACTGCAGAGAGGACTTCATAGCCATAAAAACAGATATGTCAAAGACATACGACCGCGTCGAGTGGGATTTTCTGGAGTCCCTGTTCTTAAAAATGGGTTTCAACAGCAAGTGGACCTCATGGATTATGCAATGTGTTCGTTCCGTAACATATACTGTGTTGCTAGATGGTCAAAGCTATGGCCATATCTCACCGGAACGGGGCATCCGTCAAGGGGATCATTTGTCCCCCTTTCTCTTTATTCTTTGCGCCGAGGCGTTGTTACACGTGATGAACAGAGCTGAGGAGGAGGCCAAAATATCTGGGATGCGCCTTACTAATAAATGCCCACCAATCCAGCATTTGTTATTTGCGGACAACATCTTGTTCCTCTGTCGTGCCTCACTTCGTGAATGCTCAGAATTTTTGCATTGCCTGAAGCTATACGGTCAAGCCTCCGGACAGGAAATTAACTTCCGCAAGTCCTCAATCACCTTTGGCGAATCGGTGGATCCATATATGCGACGTCTTCTGGCTGAAATCCTATGCATTGAAAACGAAGGTGGTGCAGGCTCGTACCTAGGTTTACCAGAATGCTTTAGTGGTTCTAAGCAAAAGCTACTAGCTTTCATCGGTGAGAAGTTCAACAAAAGACTTAATGGTTGGTTTGCCAAAACGCTTTCCCTCGGAGGAAAGTAGGTACCCCTTAAGTCAATTGCGATGGCTCTTCCGGTTTATGCGATGTCGTGTTTTTGCTTAACCAAACACCATTGCCAAAAGATCACAAATGCGATGACGAGCTTTTGGTGGAACGCATGTGAAAAGAAAAGGAAGATTCATTGGGTCTCTTGGAAAGAAATGTGCAAAACGAAAAAGAACGGAGGACTGGGTTTTCGGGACATAGAGCTCTTCAATCAAGCACTTTTAGCCAAACAAGCATGGAAGGTCCTCAATGAACCCGATTCGCTTCTCTCCCGTATGTACAAAGGCATATACTTTGCTTCAAAACAGTTTTTGGACTGTGGGAAAGGATATCGGCCGTCTTATGCCTGGCGTAGTATCATGTTTGGCCGTGAATTACTAAATCGTGGCCTTCTCAAATCTATCGGCAATGGGAATGACACACAAATCTGGATGGAAAACTGGATCTTGGAGTCTCGGCCACGAACACCAGCTAACCTCCAAAGTCTTATGGACCTCGAGCTAAAAGTGTCACACCTGATTTCCACCAATATGCAATGGAGAGCTGAATTGGTACGTGATATGTTCACTCAAGCAGATGCAGCTCGTGTTTTAGCAATGCCCATCGGAAATGTGAAGGACAAGTATATATGAGATTTCTCTGATCATGGATCCTACACAGTAAAAAGCGAACACTGGTTTGCTTCTAATCACCCGGTAATCCCTACTCCTGCTCAACCACCCCAAGAACAAGCTCAGATTTTTTCTGAAGCAGAGGATCTGGAAAATTAAATCGATGCCCAAAATCAAGTTTTTCTTGTGGCGAGTTATCGCTAAAGCCTTGGCAGTGGCAGTAAGGCTGCAAACAAGGGGTATCAATATTAATAGTCGCTGCAAACTCTGCCATCAAGACGACGAATCAATATGCCATGTCCTATTCCACTGTTCGGTTGTGCATCAGATTTTGAATGAATTCAGCATCCCGCAACCACCTGCTGGGTTTTCACACTCGATCGATGAGAATGTGTCTTATATGCTGGATTTAATGGATTCTCAAGTTGTTTCAGAGGGCATTCGGTCTTCAATCCCATGGATTTTATGGAACATATGGAAACACAGGAATGCAATACTCCTAGCAGGCATCCATGAAGACGAAGTAGCTTTGGCGCAGCGAGTTCTTCTGGAGGTAGAGGTATGGCAAAGAGTCAACGAACCGGACCCCCACTCTATTAACACGAATCGCGCTGAGCGTATCCTTTCATAAAAATGGCAACGCCCAACACGAGGCACAACAAAAATCAACATTAATGCCAACTGGAGAAACGCCCTACTTCACAGTGGCGGAGCGTGGGTCGCCAGAGATGATACTGGTCATGTACTCTTCCATGGACGAGAAGTTTTCACTCATTCCCCAAATAGGATCACCGCAGAACTCAAATGCTTACTTTGGGGGATGCAGTCCGTTCGGGACTTGCGATTCAGAAATATCATCATGGCATCTGATAACTTATCAGCTATTGAGGCAATTTCCAAACCTTCAATATGGCCGAGATACAGAGCTCTAACGGAGCAGGTCAGGGCACTGCAACAGACCTTTGAGAGCTGCTCGTTTGAAATTGAAAAACAGAGCACAAATTTGATTGCCCTAGATATTGCGAAGAGCGTCACAAGTGATAGGCAATTCCAATCTTATCTGGCGCGAGAAGGACCATCCTGGCTACACGATCGCATTCTCCGTGACTCCTATCCATAATGACTCTTTGCTTTCCATAGCATCTCTTGTCCCTTCCCTTAGGTGTTGTGATGCTTTGGTTTTTGTTTACTCTCTTGACTCTTGTCTCCCTGCTCGCATGGTTCTTTTATGAATGAATTTTTCAGATGGAAAAAAAAAAGTGAGTGCGATTCGTGCATCAAATATAGGCTCTCGTTCAAAAAAAAAATCTCAACAAATCAATTATGAAATGTATTTAAATAAAAAATTTATAATAAACTAGGTTAGTCCCCGCGTGTTAGCGCATGTATTTTTATTTACAAGTTTTTTGGTTCTTCTTTTTTTAAAGATGTATTTTTAGGTTATTTAGTTTAACACATATTATTTTTTCTTCTTAACTTTGTTTAGTTGTTGGGGAAATGATTGTATAATATGTAATTAAGTGGTAAGTATACATTGGGTTATCAATCTCATGTCGTAATGAAGAATATGAAAGACTCAGTCGCATTAAGAGTTTTTATATATCTAAGAGCACGGAATATCAGTCGTTCTCGTTTTATAATCCAAGTTTTCTCCGACGTTGCATTCGGTGATGCCTCCACTACTTGTGCTCCCATCGTCGCCATGTTCAGTCGCGATCCGGTAAAATTTATGCTTGTAAGCATACCTTGGGTTATCCGTCTCATGTCATAATGAAGAATATGAAAGACTCGGCCGCATCAAGAGTTTTTGAACATCTAAGAGCACGGAATATCAGTCGTTCTCGTTTTATTTCCCAAGTTTTCTCCGACGTTGCATTCAGTGACGCCTCCACTACTTGTGCTCCCATCGTCACCATGTCCAGTCGGGTATATATAAAATGTTGTTCTATCAATTTGAGAATCTAAAGAGGTCTTACAAAGATTCGTGTAATGAGTGTTGAAGACTGTCTCTCTCTCCCCCTCTCGCTGGCTCTATCTCTCTCCTCCTCGCCTGAACTCTCTCTCCCACTCGCCGACTCTCTCTCTTTCTCTCTTCCTCGCGCCGGCTCTCTCCCTCTCCCTCTCGTCGGACCTCTTTCCCTCTCCCTCACGCCGGTTCTCTGTCCCTTTCACTCTCGCCGGAACACACACACACACTCTCTCTCTCTCTCTCTCTCTCCTTGTCTCCGTTATGTCACTCTCCCTTTCGTTGGATTCGTTCAAAGAGGGTTTAGAAATCGGAATGTCGTAGAATTAGCTTGAGCAGACAAGGAGCAAACCGGATCGATCGGGGTAGAATTGTTCATGAGCCAGTCTTCAATCTCCGACAATACTTTAGCGTCAATTCTTCTTGATTGTTGTTGTTGCTGGTTCGCCGGAGGATTATAGGAGTCTCAGACGGCAGTGCACTTCTCTGCGCATTACCAGAATACAATTTTCTACCGTAAAATTCATTGAGTGGGTATTTATATTTGTTTTCTTTATATATATTAAATGTTTTAAGTTAATTTTGTCTTTTCGTTTCGTAGATACATTTTAGATATATGAATAGCATGAATTTAGACTTGTTTTATTTATTTGTTTTTACTTTAAAATACAATGAATTTGGCAATGATTGTGTTAAAGGCGTAAGTAAGTTAGATAGAATGTGTGACAATGAATTTGCCCAAAAAATATTGTAAGTAAGTTGGAAAGGTTTTTATATATTTTTAAATTAGATAGAATGTGGTACGTGATTGAATAGAAATTGGAAAGTTTTTTAAGTTATTAAGATTTTTTAAATCTTGAATTTAATGAGTAAAAATGAAAAAAAAAATATTTTAACCAATAAAGAGGAGACAAGTGTCAACCCTTGAGAGATCTCCTTCACTCTTTATAAGGTAGATGTATATAAGTCAAATTTTCATAATTTGTTTTTGTTAAATATAATAATATTTTTATATCATCGTTTGTTAAAGTTTAAAGCAAATAAGCGTAAAGCTTGTTTTGCTAATAGAGGTCTGTCACATTATTAGCCTAATTAATTCCATCAACGATTCCAAAGCTTCTTAAAGATATTTGTGCAGAATATTACTTACTAATGGCTTAGTCGCGCTTCGCGCGGTCTTTTATATTATTGATTTTTTATGTAATTTGAAAAGAATTCGATAATAATAAAATTATTATTTTGCCATAATTTATGTTTTTTGTAATAATTATTATATCTAGGTATATTCTCCTTTTTAGATAAGACGCGCTATATCCGCCAAAACATCATATACTTGGACATCTACCAATTATCAAATTCAATCTACATATCTAGATCAATTCAATCATTTGAAAACCTCTACATTTCACACGATGGAAAAGTAGAATATCATTCTAAGAGTTCAAAACCCACGTTAGAAAATAATTGATACATGTAATTCACTTTTCTCAAATATGGGTTGAATGTACATTCATCTGACATTAATCTCATTTAAAAAACATTTGACGTGTTTCCAAGATGCACTCATAATCTCTCTCTCACCCCTCTCTCTCACACACTCATCAACGCGGCAGATTGAACCACAAAACACATTTTGCCATGATTTAAATCTAACATTCACTATCTTTTCCTCATTTTCCCTTTTCTGCGAGTTTTGATGTCGCCATTGTGACTTGAGCATTGGAGAATTTGGCGAAGATTTTAAATATTCGTCATCTCAGTGATTGACTTGAAAATATTATCATTTTGGGATACCACAATTTACTTATCATGACATGCATTTTTGCATACCCATCAAAGACTCAGAGTTGCCACTCGAGTTTCTCGAGTTTCTAGAAACTCCTGCGAATATTCCTTTTTTGGATGAATCCTCGTCCCTATACCCAAACACTAATTTATAACCATCAAAATGATTTGTTTTATTTATCCCTTATAATTCACTTAAAATCAATTGACAAATCCGAAAGTATGTCCTAAACAACGATTAATTAATAGTTTTTGTTTTTCTAATTATAAATGTTTTAAGCAATTGATTTTAAATATTTTATACATTTTATTTGGAACTAATCCTCATTGATTGTTTCAAATTATATATTTCACAATTTGTTGGATTTTATTTAGAAAAAGTTTAATCCATAATTTATAACCACTAAACTCTATAATTTTCCTTATACTATATAAATAAATTGATAAAACTAAACTTATTAAATTGGAGTTTCTTTAGATCAATAATATATAATATATCTTTTATTAAAATAATATCTTTTCAAATTCTAGGGAAAGCTATTATATTAATTGATGATATTTATTATGAGAATTTAAGTATAATAATACAAAACATAATAAATCAAATAAATAACTTAAAATTAATAGATGAGTTAAAGATTTGTCACAATTTTAAGATATGAGTTGATGATGTGGCATCATGAGAAGAGAAGCTATTCTACTTTGTATATATAGATTTTAAGTTTCATTAGTTTTTTGTTATTTTTTAAAAATGCTAAAAAATTTGTAACTTTTCACGTGAAATAACAATTAACGATTATACCCCCTGAACCTACATCGTGTACCAAACACAAATTTACATATACCGAACACAAATATACATACCATACTGTACATGAAATAAATTTATAAAACTCCTCTTCTTAAATAGCTAAAAGTTAACATATCAAATAGGAGTATATTCAACATTTTTTTGGCACAACAATTTAAAATACTTTGAGACTACCCGGCCCTAGGCATTAGTTATAGAAAATACTGGTGTACACATTACATAAAATTATACGAAGAGATGGATGTGACAATTAAAAAATAAAAAAGAAATAAAAAGGGTCCCGTACGAGGAGGAGGATTTGGCTCTTTGGCTCCATTTCTCATGTATCCGTACCAGTTGGCATATGCAGCCACGTCAATGTCCCATCTCCTCTATCTTCGTGCTTCCTTCTTTTTAATTTGTAGGATTCTTCAACTTGGTACGTCCCATTTTATTATTCTGCGAAATTTTAGAGTTTTTTAAATTTGAGATCAGGCCAACACTAGGGTTTTGTGCCATACCAATCCTCCTTTCTCCCCCACATTTTTCTGACACTATAGACTTATAGTATTGATAAGAAATTATCTGGAGTTGTTCAATTGTAATAGCTATATGTTCTTTTGTATAACCGAAAACTCTTAAGACGAGTCCATATATATATATATAACCATGTGTACACTATTCAATGAAAATTTAATTAATCTTATAGGCTCAACCAACATGTAGACAAGACAACTATATATTTGTTTTGTTATAGCTTTTTTGTATCATCATTATTACAGAAGAAACTGTGAACCATGAGGTCCCTAAATTACGATGACACCGAGCATTATGCCACCACACCACATGTGGAGAAGTAAGTTTGAACTATTTCTCCAACTAACGATAACGTGGTGTAGTATAGGCGGTCCACACATTTTCGTAAAACATAAATTATCTTTATAGATACGTGATCAGCAATTAATAATGTTTGTAGCAAATTAATAAAATGCATTGTCAAAAATTTCAAGCATATCACTAAACTCTAATTCGAATTCAGCAATACTCTAACAATATCTCTCAAATCGATTGTGCTAAATTCGTTTCGATAAATAATAAATTAATACTCCATCCGTTTCATATTATTTGTCGTCTTATGTTGTTTTACGTAGATTAAAAAAAAAAATTTAATTTTCTGTTTTACCCCTCATTAATGTATTATATATTATAATTACACTAATTAATAGGCTAAAAGAGTAGGGATAAAATTATAAATATTATCAAATATTTGCATTGAAATTCTAAAACGATAACTAATATGAAACAAAATTTAAATTCTAAGACGACAACTAATATGAAACGGAGGGAATAATACTTAAAGCTTCCCTTTATCATTTATAATGTTTTTCTCAAAAAAAAAAAAACTTATTGCATCTGCGTTCCGTACTTTTTAAATAGAGGTAACATTTTGCAACTTAGTTCTCCTCAGTCAGCAAGTTCCAAGAAATTACAAGTGAGATGCCAAAATAAGAGGTCACTATATTCTAACCAGCGCGGGGTAAAAATTTTTGTCGATTAAATTTTAAAATATATAAAATGAGTAAAGTTTTTTTGTAGACTAAATTTTGAAATATATAAAATAGGAATAAGAAAATAATCTAATTCAAGTGTTATTGATTCAAATATGTTAAATTTGTGGTTAATAGGTTTTTGGTGAAAAAATAATATTTTTTTTGATTTGTTATGCAATATGTGTTTTGATGTTTAAATCATATTTATAACTCGTGCTATGCGAAATTTAGATTCTAATATGCAATGTGTACGAGCAATAATTTTTTATACATTATTTTTTTGTGAGAATTATATTGAATAAAAAATGTAATGTAGTACCAAACACTAACGGAAATAGTTTGACTTCAACTTTAATGAAAATTTTCATGAGTATATGATTTTTGTAACATTAAATGATAGCAACTTTTGGTATCTAACAAAAAACAAAAAAACTTTTATAAAAGTTATATGATGTTACCATATGATGTATATTAAAGGAACACTACAAGAAAACAGGTGTATTTCCGACGGAAATTCCGACGGCAATAATTCCGTCGGAAATTTCTGACGACTTTCCGACGGATTTCCGACTAACTTTTCATCCGTCGGAAATCCATCGGAAATATTACCCCGTCGGAAAGCCGTCGGAAATTCCGACGGATTTCCGACGGCCATAATCCGTCGGACACTTTTCGACAGATTTCCGATGACTTTTTGACGAATTCTGATGTTGCCGACATACTGCCGAAGGATTTCCGACGACGTTCATCCGTCGGACTTTTCCGACGGATGTCCGACGGATTACCGACAGATGCCGACATGGTTGCCGACATCGATAATATCTACTTTATATCCGTCGGAAATTCGTCGGAAAATGCACAAAATTTTCCTTATAAAAACGTTTCCACGCTTCATTTATAATCACAACAAAAAAAAAATCTCTGTTATCTAATTCCTTACGAAAATGTCTTCTTCAAATCTTTATAATTATTTCGATCATGGATGGACAAGCCTCATCAAATTCCGGACACGGGCCTAGTTACGGAGGAATTCAAAAAAGGTCTACAGGAATTCATGGCATTTGCGGGTATGCAGAAGAAAGCAAAAAAAACCGGTAAAATCTATTGCCCTTGTACCAATTGTGGGAATCGTAGATTTATCGTGATAGATGAAGTATGGTCACACTTGTATTGTCATGGGTTTATGCCGGGTTACAAGATTTGGTATTATCATGGAGAAAAGGATACAATGGTGGATAATTATGCTAGTACTAGTGAACATTATATTGGGGATAACACTAGCTTAGAAGAACCCGCAATGGAAGAACAAAGTACTGTAGGTCATGTTCAGATGGTGAACGATGCATTTCGTGAAAGTATACCATCGGTTGCTGAGTATGGAGATAGGGGAGAAGAACCTAATTTAGAAGCTCGGAGATTCTTTGATATGTTAGACGCTGCTAAACATCCGTTATATGATGGGTGTAGAGGTGAACATTCCCCTTTATCAACTGCAACAAGGATGATGGGTATAAAGACGGATTTCAATTTGAGTGAGGAGTGCGTGGATGCAATCGCTGATTTTGTGAAAGAAATTTTGCCAGAAGATAATCTTGCACCGGCATCATACTATGAGATACAGAAACTTGTTCAAGGTCTAGGATTGCCGTATCAGATGATAGATGTATGCATAAACAACTGTATGCTCTACTGGAGAGAGGACGCAGATCGTACGACATGTCGTTTTTGTCGCAAACCTCGGTATAAGGAAACAGGTGGAAGAGTGCCAGTGCCATATAAACGGATGTGGTATTTACCGTTAATAGAGAGATTGAAGAGGTTATATCAGTCAGAGCGCACAGCAGGAGCAATGAGATGGCATGCAGAGCATACAACAGATGGACAAATCGCCCATCCGTCAGATGCAGGAGCATGGAAACATTTTCAATCCATTTATCCCAGCTTTGCGTTTGAGGCAAGGAACGTATACCTTGGATTATTTACCGATGGTTTCAGCCCTTTTGGGAAGCACAGCAGAAAATATTCTTTGTGGCCAGTAATTGTAACACCTTACAATTTGCCGCCATCTTTGTGCATGCGAAGTGAGTTCTTGTTCCTTAGCATTCTCGTTCCTGGACCAGAGCATCCGAAGAGATCACTTGATGTGTTTTTGCAACCATTGATTTATGAGCTGCGAATGTTATGGGACCAAGGTATTGAAGCGTTTGATGTTTCTTGTCACCAAAATTTCATCATGCGGTCGGTACTTTTGTGGACTATTAGCGATTTTCTAGCATATGACATGTTATCAGGATGGACAACGCACGGAAGGTTATCGTGCCCGTACTGTCAAGATAACACTGATGCGTTCCAATTGAAGCACGGACGAAAAACGTCTTGGTTTGATTGTCATAGGCGATACCTACCTAGCGATCATCCTTATCGTCGGAGCACCACATTGTTTAGGAAGAACCGGAAAGTATTTGACGGTCCTCCTCCTGAGTTAGATGGTGAGTATTTGTTGACTCAGTTTAGAGATTTTGGTGCAGAGAGGACCGTTGATTGTGGTGGTAACGGACATCATCCTGTTGATGGTTGTGGCAACGTTCATAATTGGCACAAGAGGAGCATTTTCTGGGATTTGCCTTATTGGAAGAACCATCTTTTGAGGCATAATCTGGATGTGATGCACATTGAGAAGATTTTTTTCGACAACATTATGAACACCGTTCTCAATGTCAAAGGGAAGACGAAGGACAATCTGAAGTCTAGATTGGACTTGCCAGACATTTGTTCTCGTAGAGCACTACATGTGACAGGGAACGGGAAGCCTCCGGTCCCGGCTTTTCGTTTCGATGAACCTTCAAAGGCCGAGTTTTTTGACTGGATTACCGAAAGTGTTAGATTCCCGGACGGATACGCATCTAACCTTCGGAACTGCGTTGATCATGGAGAAGGGAAGTTTACTGGGATGAAGAGTCATGATTGTCATGTGGTGATGCAGCGCCTCCTTCCATTTGCCTTTGCATGTCTTCTACCACGTAATGTCCACGAAGCAATTGCAGGTACAATCATGAAATTATTTATTTACTACTTTATACAATATATACTTCATTATTTAATTATTCATTTGTTATCCATATATTGCAGGGATTGGTGCCTTTTTCCGAGATATATGTTCTCGCTCTCTTACATCCGACGGTATCCGCAATCTTGGGGCTAATATACCTGTAATCCTTTGCAATTTGGAGAAGATATTTCCTCCTTCATTCTTTGATGTTATGGAACATTTAACAATTCATCTCCCTCGAGAAGCAGAGCTTGGGGGCCCGGTTCAGTACCGTTGGATGTATCCTTTCGAACGGTATATGTTACATCTAAAGAAGAAGGTGAAAAATTTGAGTAGAGTGAAGGGTTCTATCGTCGCACAGACCATCAATGAAGAAACCTCACATTTTGCCGAGTCCTACTTTCCATCACAAGTCAAAACAAAGAGTCGTAGAGCAGCTCGACATGATGACGGAGGCGTCCTACCTTTCTATCCGGTCGATGTACCTCATATATTTTTACAGATTGGACGACTTAGTGGAAAAGGCAAGAAGAGGAGACTTTCACCACAAGAGCGAGAGCATTTGCATATGTATATTCTCACAAACTGCGACGGAGTTGATGAATATGAGAGGTATTATATATTGAACTTAATTTTTAATTACTTATTGGGTTCTTGATTATATATATGTACTAACGTGATAATTGTTTCAATCTCACAGGATGTATATGGCTTATCAACGTTTTGCATTTCCTGACAAAACAGAGGACGAGCTAATCGAGCTCAAACATGAAGAGTTTGGACGTTGGTTAAGAGATTATGTAAGTCTTTTAATTGCCTTGTTTTTAGCAATCATCATATGTAATGAAAGATTTAATTATTTGAAGTATTTTTATTTTAATTGTGCAGGTGACGACAGAGAAGGCTAACGGACAAACATTTCCCACGTGGTTAGAAGAAATTGTGAGATTTCCACTAGCAACCGTGCAGTCACATGTGATGTATAGCACACGGGGGTACGCTTTTAAGATTCTTCGGGATGATAGGAGTGCGACAACTTCAGATTACGGTGTATCAACTCAGTCAGGTGATCTTGTATACTATGGTGTCGTACGTGAGATTTTCGATGTTCAGTACCCGGGAATGCTCGGTCTAAGATGTGTTGCATTTTTATGCGACTGGAACGACCCATTAGTAGGAAGCGGTGTGCGACACGACCAATTTGGTGTTACATCATTACATAGCAGAAGAAAACTCCAGAGATACGAGCCATTTGTACTTGCATCACAAGCAGACCAGGTTTGTATTTCTTTTACGTTAATTTTTAATTTAGTTTTGTTGCATTCCCGTGGTTAAATTTGTACATGGTGTAGGTATGCTACATTCCCTATCCGCGGGTGACAAACAAGCAAGACCCGTGGGTTACAGTCACATCGATAAACCCGAGAGGTAGAGTTCATGGGATGTCTGATCATGAACCCCTCCAACAAAGCTCCGTAGGTTTGGGTTCAATCGAGCATTCCCTTGAGGTCGACCTTGTCGTTGATTTCACCATACAGTCAGACGATCGAGTATTTGAGGATTCAGAAGAAGAATTTGATGAATTTAGGGAACCTTCCGATTCAGGAGAATCAGATTACTCATCATCGGATTGACAGTAGTTTTAATTATAAAATTTGCACCGTAAAATATGTACATATATTTGAACTAGAATTGTAATGTGTAATATATCAGTTATGTCGAAATTTTATAAAGTTAGACATTTGATTAAGTGTAACAAAATCAGAATTTTGCCACAAAAAAAATTTTGGTTACAAGGTTAACCTATATTATAACTTCTATATAAATTCTATATAACACATTTTCTTGATGTATATACAAGGTTAACCTATTTTATATACATCATACAAGTGTTTGTAAACATTTGCCACAAAAAAAACCTATACCCTATACCCTAAACAAGATTTTTGAATATCCGTCGGAAATTTCCGACGGATTTCCGACGGATTCAGCTGCCTCGGATAAACCCTATTTTAGCCGATGCAGCTGAATCCGTCAGAAATTTCCCACGGATTTCCGACGGACTCAACTCAATCCGTCGGAAATCCGTCGGAAATTTCCGACGGATTTCCGACGGATATTCAAAAATCTTGTTTAGGGTATAGGGTATAGGTTTTTTTTGTGGCAAATGTTTACAAACACTTGTATGATGTATATAAAATAGGTTAACCTTGTATATACATCAAGAAAATGTGTTATATAGAATTTATAAATTTTGATGGAAGTGTTTGTATAAGTTATAGTATAAGATATAGTTGATTTATGAGAAATGATATGTTTTGATGTTGTATAATTTTTAAACTAATGCAAAGCCTTTAATATTGATGAACTTAATATATATATTGAATGAAACATGTAAATAACATGTCCCTAAATCATATAAAGAAACCCTAAACCCTAAACCCCAAATATACCCTAATTCTGTCGGAAATCCATCGGAAATCCGTCGGAAATTTCCGACGGATTTCCGACGGATCTGAAAAATTAGACACGTGCTTGTTGACTGACTAATCGACAAACATGCATGGAATATACCTTATCCGTCGGAAATCCGTCGGAAATTTCCGATGGATTTCCGACGGACTTAGATATTTTCGAGACCGCGGGAATATCAACCGCGTAAATGAAATTATTTTTTCGAAATCCGACGGACATCGAATTATATCAACGAACCGTAAGTTTTTTTCCTTCTTTCTCTCTTCTTCCTCTCTCTCTTCCGTCGCTTCTTCTCCCTCTTCTCTCTTCTTCTTCCTTAGCGAAAATCTGTTTTTCTCCCTCTTCTCTTCTTCTTCACAATTTCAATTTTAATCTTCAATTCATCAACTCCTTTTCATCAATTCCTAAATTCTTCTCCAACAAAACCATGTAAGTTTAATCAATTCCTTTAATTTTTTTTTATATCATGTTAGTTTTAGGGAATATATTAGTTAGGTTGTTAGAATTCTATTTATATGAATTGTTAAGTGGTTATAATAAAATTTGTTATTTAGAATAATATTTGTGTTAGGGTTTATGTGTTTATATTGTTGATTTAGAATTGTTAGATCTAGAAAACAAATTTTTGATCTTGTTTTATTTTCTAAAAATATTAAAATCGTTTTTAGATCTTTTTTTATTTTCTAAAAATATTTAAAAAACGTTTCTAGATATTGTTTGAATTTTTTACAATATTGTTTAATTTATAAAAACGTTTAGACAATATTTGTATATATTAAAAACGTTTTTAATATATTTGTTAAGTAATAAAAACGTTTTCATAATATTTGTATATATTAAAATTGTTTTTAAATTTTTTTATAGTAATAAAAACGTTTTTATAATATGTATATATATATTAAAATCGTTTATAATATTTTTTAATTAATAAAAACGTTTTTAAAATATTTCTATATATTTAAGTTGATGTTAAAATATTTTTTAATAATAAAAACCTTTTTCAAATATTATTTTAGAAATAAAATCGTTTTAATTTTTTTTTATAGTTATAAAACGTTTTCTAAATATTTTTATATATTAAAACTGATTTTAAAATATTTTAGCAAATTTTGAAAATTTTTGAAAAATTTGAATTTTAGTAAAATTAGAATTTTTCAGAAAATTTGAATTTTTTGGAAAATTTGAATTTTTCGGAAAATTTGATTTTTTTGGAAAATTTGAATTTTCCGGAAAATTTGAATTTTTCCTAAATTTTTTTGCTGAAATTTCAAAAATTTTGGTAACTTTTGAATTTTTCGTTAATTTACTAACAATTTTACCGTTTTCCGCAGGGATCACGACGATGTTCTTCAGTTGGGAGGCGGCAACCAAAGACGCCGTTCTCGGAGTTCTCGGTGTACGCCTCCTCCGGGACCAACGAGCTCGGGAACAAACATCCCTGATTCCCAGCAATCCGCTGCTCGGAGCCACATTGAGATCGAGGAGCTAGTCCGGCAGCCTAACCGGGGCTATTGCATTCGACTCGACCCGAAGTTTGAGGACGGCACTTGGTAAGAAAATTTTTGTACATTATTTCAATTTATTTGGATTTTTAAACTTAACATATTTATATCTTTTCATAATGTTTTCAGGTTTAAGCTGTCGACTCAGATCACCAAGGCGATATTACGGATGCTCCACAACATGTTGGACAAACCGTACGAGAAGTATTCGGACATGCCTACCGAGGAGAAAGACGTGTGGCACCGGACTTTCGCGGTAAGTTATTTATTGATATATTATTTATTTTGAATTTCATTTTGTCAATTTTTCTTTTTGATATGTAACATATTTTTTAAAAAAATTGTAGCAAGAGTTCACGTGGGACTCTCATCATACGCGCAAAGTCATTGACACATTCGACAAGTATGCCGCAAACTCGTACTCGAAGCACATGTACGAGTGGAAGCAGAAGTGGAAGCACAACAAAGACAAGCCGAAGGACCTTGACGACGACGTCTGGAAGGGCTTCTGTGAGTACTGGATTAGGCCTGCGACGAGAAAGACCTCCTAGCAACAGTCGAAGAACCGAAATAGCCAACGAGGCGGGAAAGGGGTCTACATCCACAACGCGGGCGCAAAGACCATCGAACGGGAAGCGATGGAAATGGTAAGTTTAATTTAATTTTTTTATTGTTAATTCTGTTTTTTATATTTATTTAACTTAACAAATTTTCGCAGGTGAGAGAATCTGGTTCCGAACCCGATTATCTTCAACTCATCGAGAATAGACACACCAACAAGAAAACCGGTCAGATACAAGACTTGGGGATGCGGGATGTGGTCGAGAGGAGCAAGAAGACGAAGCTGGATCGTGAACTATCAACATCGCAGCTCACTCTCGAAGGATCGACGTCCTCGAACTCTTTGTCCCGGGAAGAGATAAACCAGATTGTACTTGAGGTAAGTTTTAATTTCATTTCATTTTTTTTTATTTTCGTTATTTAATTATTATCGGTTATAATTATTCGCAGCAAACCCGGCAAGTGAAATGTCGATTCGCTGGGTTAGGCACCCTTCCGACCCAGGAATCTTCTTCCTCGCTTCCTCGTTATCCTTCGGAGTACCGGGTAGAAATCGAGAGGCTCACCCAAACGGTGAAAGACCGTGACCAGCAGGTTGAAGAGCTACGGACGGAGCAACAGACTACCACCAAAAAGCTCTCCTGCTTGGAGAAGATGATGGAGAAATGCTTCCCGCATATGTTTCGGGATAATAATCCCGACGACGGAGATTCTCCAACCGTTTAAATATTTGCTTTTAATGCTTTTTTTTTGAACAATTTATTTTAATGTGTAATGAATTTTTTTAATTTTGTTTAATGAATTTATATATTTATTATTTCTATTTTTAATTTATATTTCAAATTTATATAATTTTAATATATAAATTTCAAAAAAATAAATAATTAAATAAAATTCAAAATACCAATTCCGTCGGAAAACCGTCGGAATAAGTTACCGTCGTAAATCCGTCGGAACCTATTTCCGACGAAGAACCGACGGACTTCTGAGACAACTTCCGATCAAATTATCCGTCGTAACACCGTCGAAAATAGTTACCGTCGGAAATCCGTCGGAAATATCTTCCGACGGACTTCCGACAAATTCATCCGATCACCATCCGTCGGAAATTCTGTCGGACAAGGGTGGGGCCCACGGGCCGAGAGAGGGCATGGGGCCCACAGGTAGTGGCGTTAGAAGTGGTATCAGAGCCGAACCCAAACACGTGTGTGGAGTCAGGTGGGCTCACACCGTCTAGGGTGACGATCCTGTATATGCGGTGAGTGGGGGTGATTGTAACATCCCGCTTTCTTGTATATGCGGAGAGGCTTATAAGAATTGATTTGGCTACCTATGTCACCAAAGTGCACTTATCTCTTCGGGAACTTGTCCAGAGAGAACTCCAGAGTTAAGCGTGCTTGAGCTGGAGCAATTTAAGGATGGGTGACCTACAGGGAAGTGATTCGCGGTACCGTGTGAGTGAGGACAAAAAAACGGGGAAAGATCACGTGGTGATTGCAGGGTCAGTAAATAAGCCTCCCGGACTAACGCACCGGCCGTCGGACAAGGATGGGGCCCACGGGCCGAGAGAGGGCATGGGGCCCACAGGTAGTGGCGGTCGGGGCGTTATAATTTTAATATATAAATTTCAAAAAAATAAATAATTAAATAAAATTCAAAATAAAACTCAAAATACCAATTCCGTCGGAAAGCCGTCGGAATAAGTTTCCGTCGTAAATCCGTCAGAACCTATTTCCGACGAAGAACCGACGGACTTCCGAAACAACTTCCGATCAAATTATCCGTCCTAACTCCGTCGAAAATAGTTACCGTCGGAAATCCGTCGAAAATATCTTCCGACGGATTTACGACGGACTTCCGACAAATTCATCCGATCACCATCCGTCGGAAATTCTGTCGGTAATATATCCGTCGGAAATCCGTCGGAAATTACCGACGGATTTCCGACGGCATTTCCGACTGAATATCCGTCGGAGTATCCGTCAGAACGTATGCGGTCGGAAATCCGTCGGAAATGGCTGACGGCTTTCCGACGGCACAAATCCGTCGGAAATTTCCGACGGATTCCGACGGAAACCATATTTCTGACGAACTGTAACCGACAGCTTAAATCCGTCGGAAATCCGTCGGAAAGGGACTTTTCCGACCGATTTCCGACGGATTTACCCGTCGAAAATATCCCTGTTTTCTTGTAGTGGAATAAGAGTATAAATTAGTTAAGTATATATCGATGTAATCTTAATTGTAAACTTTGTTATTATGTGAATTTAGATTACCGAACAACCAATCTATATATTTATGAGTGTTAAAATGGACTAACCCGTCCTTTTAATATGCCTCGAATCCGTCTATTGTCTTGCATATTTTGACAAACTAATCCGCAAAAGACCGTAATTATAAAAACATAACACTAACCGCTCCATCATATGATCGTATAATATAAATATTTATTAATTTTGAATATTTGAAATTTTAGGCTGATTGATTATGATAAAAAGATACAATAACATATTCGTTTATCACCTGTTATTATGAAAATATTATTTCAATTCGAATATTTAAATTAAATATAAATTAATATCCAGTTATTATTTTTGCTAAGATACAATAACAACTATTTTTTGATAAGTAATCTAATATATATTTAAGGAAATCCAACGTTATCTAAGTTAATATTTAAAATTTCAGAATTAAAGATAAATATAAAATAAAATATACTTTTTATTAATATTGCACCAAATATTTACATGTTTGGCAACATATCCATATAATTATCTAGATAAATTAAAGCATTATATGATTTTTTTCTTCTGATTGAACACAAAAATATTCTTATTTTAATAGTATAGATTTGCAAGCTTTTAGCACAAGAGTAAGCCTAATAATTGCAATGGATCCTACGATCCAACGAAATCGATTGGTTTTTTTTAAGAAGAAGGCTACTGGTCAAACTAAAAACATATTTTTATGTATTATATATTGTGATTATTTTTATGTATTATATATTGTGGTTATTTTTATGTATTATATATATTGTGATTTTATTTTCAGAATAAAATAATTATAGTATTAGTTATATGCTTCTATTTTTCTGATAAATATTTAAAAAATGAAAGTGAAAAGTATTTGTGGTCATTCAAAGATAGTAGCACCTACGAGCTTGAGGTTTACAAGAGATTGTTTACGGTTAGATGAGACACTAGATGAAGAAATTGTAGCTAGCAGAGGAACTAGCTGGACATTAAGAAGTTATCATTTGCTCGAATTCTGTTACAGGGTGATATATACAGTCAAACACAACAAAATTCATGTATTTAAATTTTTAGTTATAGGTATTATTATATGACACAAATTAAATTTTATGACTTTTTGTAATTGGTCACCGAATGGGTAGCCGAGAGATTAGTCTTTTCCGGATATGGGATACAAAACTCTAAAATAAATTTTCTTCATATAAAGCACAAGTTCGATTTTTTGGAGACTCCAACATATTGCAAATTTATAAGTATTGCAACACACAAATCATGACAAACAACTTGATTATATATGCAAATATATAGCCAACTACAAACAATTATGCGTGTATTAAAACTATTTCCTTTACCAATACAAAATATAGTTATATCTTTGGAATGTTGGCTTAAGATCGATAAGGTGCTGGTAAATTTTTAGAAAAACGAAGAAGGCATAGACATTGAAAAACCCCAAAAAGGTTTTTAAAATCGCAATAATTTAATTTCAAGAAAAGAGAGAGAGAGAGAGAGAGAGAGAGAGAGAAAGAAGCAGAAATGGTAAGAGGAGGGATCAAAAGAAAGGAAACGTCTGAGGAAAACCCTAAACCCTAAATGGTGACGAAAGGGCAGAGGAAAGAGCTGTCAAATGTGTCAATTCCATCGATCCACAAAACTTAAGGCTTGTGGACTACGCAACGCATCTGTTCTATATATATCTCTCTCTCTCTCTTTGTTTACTCACTTCAATTCCTTTTATTTTTGTATCCCTCAGATTTGCCTTTTTAATTCATTGCGGGCACAGTGAGGGTTAATGAGCTTTGGTATATTTGGTATCTCCGATTATGATGTGTAACTGTTTCCTAATCTCTCTCTCTCTCTCTCTCTCTCTGAATCTCTGATATGTCAAGAAAATCTCGACCGTAGATTTCTTTCTCTTTTTCTATTTAAACTCTTTTACCCTTTCCTACTTTCTTCACCCTAAATATTTTCTCCTTCTTCAGATCTTGGTTTTCTCTTTAGCCTTACTAGGGTTAATGTGATGATGAGTTCAGGTTTTGAACTAGTGTGCAGTCATTGTTTGCTATTGCATCATCTTCAAGATTCAGAAATCAGATTCTTTGATGGGCTCTCTTTTTGAGCCTATCTTCTTTGGTTTGAGAATCTTGATGATGCTGCAGCGGCAATTAAATGGCTTATTTTGATTTAGGGTTTTCATATGATTTTAATCCTAAAGGTTATTTTACCAGAAATCCAGATCAACATATCTAATTAGATCCGTCCAATATGATTACTTGTGGTGAATCCTATTGCACAGGTATGCATATATTTTTATATAGATTTGTTTGCGTATGTGAACAACTTTTTTTGATGAATGGTGTAACTATGTATATAAATATATTTGGTGCTTTCAATTGAATAATAATGAACCCTTACTTATAGTCTTGCTAAACTTTTTGCTGCACAATGTATGGATTGTGAAAAAATTATAAAAGGTTTTAGGGTTTTCATTCTACTGACAAAGTATAGTAGGAAGCATACTTTTTTTTGTTATTTGCCACGATTTCTAACGAATCCGTATAGATTTGAGGGTTCTGCTTATAAAATACTGAATTAAAGGGTTGGGTATGACATAGTGTATGGAGGAAGCATATGTCTGTTGTTTTATGTTCGGTTACATTTGGTTATGTACCTTCTCTTTGTATATTGGTTAATCAAATGACTCCCCTTCATGTGAAACCTAACCCCTCCTCCATGCTTCTTTTTATATGCAAGATCCTGACCTTTCGGAACATGCTTCTCTAATATATAGTAGATGATGATGTGATGTATTGTATTATATATATACTCATATGCGTGTTCACATGAGGCAGAGTTTTAAAAAAATTGAATCTCATTAATGCTAACTCGAACTATGATCTAACTCTGGTATGAAAAAGATGATAATTTGTGTCCACAATCATATAGAACAAACTACTGTCCACAATCTCTGAATTTTTGAGTCATGGATTCCTTTTTCAATATTCCAAACAATTGAGTTTAGTATATGCAATGGTTAAATTAATGGAACAATTGGGGCTAGGAAGCCTAATAATGTACTTAAAATTTTACTGGGATATAAAGTAATTATATAGAGACCAAATTCAGATAGACTATATTATCATCATAATTTTCTATAAAGTGAAATATTATAAAAGCATAAATAGATTTATTTTTTAGTTCGGATTTAAAATTATTATATACACTAATTTTACGTATTCCTAAAAATTAGCTTGAAAAGGGTATTATTCGAACACATGAATTGAATAAATATTTCAATAATACAAAATTTTATATTCGTATGTGAACTAAAAAAATGGAATATACACATTGATTTTGGAATATACACATTCAATAATACAAAATATTTCATAAAATTTATAGCACTAGATTTTGGAAAGGAGAGGTAAAAAAATATGTTTCCTTCTTAAGAGACCGGACAATGGAAGAGTCTTATTATAAGCAATGATCCGACAACAGATTGAATAACGCGAATTGTTCTTTTACTACATCATACTATAAAAAAAACATTGCTTTTCAACATTTCTCCTTTTCCCGTTCACCAAAATCATCAAAAGCCTTGGTAAATAAATAAAAGACTCTTACGTTGTTGCAAAAGAAATAATATTATTCCCTCACTTCTTCTCTTTTGTTCCAAGAGCTTTCTCTATGATGCTTTGATAGTATTGTGTATACGGAGCAGTCTTATTTCGCTTTTCAAGCTGCAGAAACGTTTCTATCGTTTGTTGATCGTTTGGAGAGAAAGCCGCTTCATCTCTCTTCATTTGCACAAACTCAATATTCAACTCTACCTAAACAAACAAGAATGATTCAAGAACCAAAACATTATTGATATTCCACAAAAGTAGATGCTTGGTTTTGGTTGGCTTTAATCTTATAAGAATTACCTGCTCAATAAAGCGTTTAACCACCCGCTTCAAGCCTTCCATAGTGCTCCTCTCGTTATACTTCTTCAGCCTCATGACTGGAATAGTAGCAAGCTCGGGAAATGATATGTGGAAGCTCCATTGAGCAAAGTGGACAGCCAGGAGTTCAATCACAGACAAGATACACTGTTCTTGGAAATTTTGGGACTTTAACCAATTCTTAGGCAGCTGCAGAAAAAAAAAGAATCCCAGGAATGATATAAATTGAAAATCCACAATCAACTACAAAGTGTTTTACAGTGCTGAATTTCTAACCTTTACGGTTGAGACAGCTTCAAGCTTCTTTTCTTGCTTTTCACCCTCATTTGTGGTTTTATATTCCAACATATCCAATACTAACGACGCTATTGGAACGAATATACCGCTTGTACAAGAGAGATGATTGAGCCATTGAATACATTTAACCCTTAGGAGCAGGTACCGTGGTCCAATAAATAGTGTAGCAACTCCATTTATAACCTGAACTATGGTATAAAGCAAAGGCTGGAGATCACAATCCTGAATGTTGGCGGCGATAAAATTCACCCAGAGATCAACACAATTTGTGTAATGCCCGCTCTGTATCTTCTCAACAGCTTCCTGCTTACAAAAATTGAAAGAGGCTAAGAAGACAAATAAGAAAACTCTAAGTAGAAGAAAGAGTATGCAACGACTAAGAAGCACCTTATTCTTTGTAGTGAGAGCCATCTTCAATAACTTGGCAAGTTGTGCAATAGAAACAGAGGCCTTGGTATAAGACTTCTGCATATCTTGAGAGCATAACTCAACAAGAGAATCTCTGAGGAAATGCAATTGTTCTGAATTTGCCTTTGGAATATCGCAGTCATGTAGAAAGGCTTTGTACGTGTTGATTAAGCAGGTGTCGAAGCATTCAGAGTTAAAAACCATACTGGTGTCTTTCAAGATTAGAAAAGCCTGCTGCGATAGAGTCCCTTCACCGGTTACCCACAGATCAACAGAAGTCTGCACCAATTTACACAACTAAAATATGACTTCCTCAAGAAAGAAAGGTACATCATATCTAACACTGGAAAAAAAAAATGCCAATTAGGGGGAAACTACCTAAAGCGTTTACTCAAGCCTACTAAACTAAGGTTGTAAACAAAGAATTGTCAATGCATCTCTCTAGATACTAGTGACATTTTTAACGCCGAAAGATTAGACAAAATTTTCAGCTATTATCAGCTGATGAGCCTAGTCCAATATATGCAAATTTTCTTGTAAGAAAAACAGTGTATATATAGAACGTACCTTGATTAATTTTTCCAGCAAATCTGGAAATGCGGCAAAAAATACTATAGAGACTCTAAGTTGGGTAAGAGCAAAGACTATTATCTCCAAATCTCCAGCCTGATTAACAAGATGCATGGTACTTCTTAAGAAAGATTTGATCAGTGGTTTTAAACTATCCCATTTTGGGTTGTTCTTCAACTTCAGAATTTTCTCCTTGTTACTGGAGTCTGATAATCCCAGAATATTCCTGAAAGTGTGATCAGCTTTTTGGAGCACAAAAACCATGATCTTGGCAAATGTCTCACTGTCTTCTATGTCATAGGATATATCAGGCCTAGTAATTCCTGCTGGTTCCTGCCCATAATGACATGCAGCTCGATACCAATTTAACAAACTGATTAATGCTTGAACAGACTGCTCCTCATCAACTAGGTCACAGCAAGAGCTTAAAACAGATCCGGAGAGTACTTTACGCTTCATTATATCTGATTCAGCTTCATCTACCAATTGCATGGGATGATCGATAGCTTCACCTTTATTTTGCTGTATAAACAACAAGAGCATGTTAACAAAACCTGACATGGTACAACAACTACTGCCATTGCATCAACAGTTTAAAAGTACAAGTAACTGTTACCTTTTCATTCAATCTAGCAACCTTCCTCCTCTTTTTCTTAAGTTCTGACAGAATCTCCTTGCTCTGCATCGTCGTCTCATTATCACTGATTTTACCTGGAAATCTATCTATTGAGTCATACAGTAAAGGAAGGAAATATCATGAAGACAAACAATACAATGTAAATGTAAAGCCATTACCTTCTGTTCCCTTTGCAACTGCATTTGTCAAGCCAGAGTCCTGAACGCACGGAAATATTGTGAGTACTTGGTACCATCACAGAGAAACTTCAACAAACACCAAGTTAACGAATACCTCAGCCAGATATCCATCACTATCTGAATAACCACCGCCGAGAGCTTCACCTTCATCCTTGTCGAACACTGCATCTATGAATATATCCTGAGGATTTTCTTCAAGACATCTGAAAACATATAAGCGAAATAAACGCATGACTAAACTTTGGAGCCATCAAGCATTCAAGAGAATTGATGTAACGCAAATGTATGATTTCAGTGAGAAAAGAAAAGAAGGAATTGGAGCATATTTCACTTAGAAAATAAAGAAACTCAAACAGATTACAGAGTAAGAGGATTGTAATTTTACCTCTTCTTATGTGGCTGTTCTATCTTCTTCTCCTCTTCATCTTTTACTTCCCGACGCCCATCTCCTAAACCACAGAATGTAATAACATTGCTTTTAACTTTCACATCGCCATCAGATACAAAAGTATAATCTAGATCCCTCCTAAGCCCGTAAAACTGTTGCAAACACCATTTATTCTCCACTACCATCAGAAAAAACTTACTCTTTGCGAATTTCCGTTTGAGAAAGGGCTTCTGCTTCCTGTTTCGCTTCTCAGCAGACTGGAGATTCTTCTTGCCAAACTTCCTAGCTTTCTTCCCAAGCTTACCCATTTGACAGCTCCGGTACTAAGGTTCTGCAAATGGTTTCTAGGGTCAACAACGATTCAATAAGCAGGTCGATAAATTCGGATTCCCAATCTAAGACTTTGAAAAATTGTATCCCAATTAATCTAGATAAAGTTTGTAAGACCCGTGCTTTAAGATAGAAACGGAAAAATAAACAAAATCTTTGCTCAATTTCCTCCGAAGACGAGCTACTCTGAAAGTCGACCGAAACCTTGGACAAGGAATAGAACAAACCTTACCGTTTAGACCCGGAAGCACAAAGAACCGAAATTTGAAAAGGAGAGAGAGTTGAGATTTAGAACACGGCGCAGAACGAAGAAGAAGAACAAACAAGTCAAGAAAGACGGGGTTTAGGTTTTTTTTGTTTGTTTGTTCACAAGGGTTTTAGGTTAGGTTTTTTCTTTTTCTAGTTTATTATTAGACATAATTGTTTTTTTTTAACATCTATTTTTATTTATATGAAAATCAAATTACATAATAACAATAATACATAAAAAAAACATACAAAGCATTATTGTAGTTTAATTTAACTTTCATTATTTTGACACTTTTTAAAAAATGTTAAAAATAATTGTCATTTTTTTGAGTAAAATGTCGATTTTACCCATTTTATTGTTATTTCGTGTACCGTCCATTATCGTACACGTCATATTGTACATACGTAAATTTGGGTTGAACAATATAAAAAAATGTTATTTTCTATTACACTTTCAAAAAATGACAAAAAACTAATGAATCTACAAATAAGTGACAATTCTTACAAAATTTATTTATTATATATAAACGTTTAGAGCGTTATGCACTTTTAAGCTTAGAGCTAAATTAGCTTTTAACATTTAAAATGCCTGCAATTGTTGGCTATGTAAGCCAATTTTTTTTTTATCATTTACTAAAACTTGAAATAGGATAGGCTGTTTGACGAAAAATAAAAAAAATTGGATGGTTTTTTTCAGTCATTACTAGAGGTTGGATCAACTCTTGCACAAAAGATTCGGCTTTTTGTATCATTTTCTTTTATCGCTATTTGTTACTTTTTTAACTATTCTAGTACAGCTAATCATTCCCTCTACCCATTATGTCACCAATCGGATCCATAATTATGTCACCAATCGGTTTTTTCCACAACCTGATTTGCTTGGGGGAGACTAAACCATACAGAAAGATTAGGTCGGAGTCTTCTTGGAGCATTCAAAGTTCTTTGGAACCACTCTCAAATCTCAAGGAAACTCATTAACTATTCTTCCATGAGAGGCATGTGACCAAATCCTTGCAATCAAATCCTATACAAAAATTACTTTTTTTAAAGCCCAATATTTTCATGCAAAAAAGTCCATTTGGAAGTTTCTGCTTCGTAGTCGAGAACCGCCGATTTTAGATGTTAACCATTTGGACCTTTGGTTCCTACTCCAAACGGATTTACGAATTACGACCGATTAAGTATAGTTAACTTAACCTTTCAATTTTAGACGGACATGTTAAAAATTTAAAGTTATCATGTTAAATTTGTATGACCAAAAATTTGCACAATATACATAATTTGATTTAATCACGAATATATAAATAAACGTTAAGAAAACAACAAGATTAATAAAACGAGAAAGCAGAGATAAACACTGGAGTCGAAATTAATCTCTTTCCTTAACTCAAAGAATCTCCCGTAGTGCGACGGTATAATTTAGATTCATGAGTCTCATGATACAACCACGTGAATCTGTTATCGCAAGCACTCGATAACAGATCTGTCGAATATTATACTACAATACTCTCGAATAACGACTTACTCTAAGCAGTAGGGAATTGAATGAACTTTTGTTAGAAATTTTCGGATGTGTTTTTAGTGTTTGATCGGATGATTTTTCTGAAAAAAATCGATGGATATATATATATAGGAGAAGAGAGGCTAGGGTTCGGCCTTACTCATCAAGTTTCGCAGAATATTAAACCAAAGGTTCCTTTTATCAATCATTTTCTATGATTTCATATGTTGCTTGTTTTGTAGTTCACAATCAACAATCTACACGTACTTATATTTTACGCCTAAGTAATTACTGAACATGTAACCTGTTTGTGTTATTTGATGTAATTTCATTAATCATTTAAACACATATTACTTCATTTTTAATCACAGACATAATTTGTTCTCAAAACAATCAGAAAGGTTCTTATGTACGTGTCCCAAGGTCAAAACGATAGCATGCTAGTCATATATGTATCATGTAAAAAAAGTTCCTTAAAAAAAACATTTTGTAAAAGTTGAGCCGGCGATGGTATTTCTGTACGTAACGCACAAGGAGGACACCTTAAGCTTGGTGTGGTATAGATCTTAAACAGAAAATTATAGTATAAGGAGGCATAGGTTGATATATCGAGTTATTCAGGTGCTAGCTCATGTTTCATCAAACGTCTAAAGATCGCAACGTGTTTTCATTGCCAGATGCTAATTAATATACGGGATCGTACGGTATGTTTTACATGCCCTGGCCCTTTCGATCAGTACATGTGACAGATCTGCTTTTTTCGTACTTTATATTTGTTGTTTTACTTGACATATTTTCCTCATATTATTGCACAACTACCATAGATTGTGACATCATTTAATACACACGGACCTCCGTAACAATGTTGTTAGCACACGTCAAGTTGTTTGATCAGTCAAACGTGGATCAAATTATTATAGATCCAAACATATACAAATACGATGGACCGGAAAGTAGTCACATTGAAGTTTTTTTCTTCATGATAAAATAGTCGAATTGAGATTACACATTTTCTTTGTTTTTTTTTTTATAAAGGGCTTTCAATTAAAATGCAAGGTAAATAACTAAAGACTACAAACTGGGTCATAACTTCGAAAGAAAATATGATTAAGCATATACTTAAGCTACCTTTTGAGGGAAATATATAGATCCCTACTTGGGTAGTCCACAACCGTATGGCCCTCACGATCCTTGCTTCCACGACGATCTATCATAGTCTATTGCAATTTTTGCATATTTTGAGTTGGTTTACATGGTTTTCATCCTCGGAACCTCTTAACAAGAACATCAATCGACTCATAACCTTATACATCAAAAATCTCATAACCTGAAATCCTATGTTACAAGGCTCCAAAGGGATTATTTTAAGGCACAACCGCATATATATACACTCTCATTTACCAAAGACGAGGATGGTTGAGAGGGAGAAGTTGATAAAATATTGTTTGAATCAGCAGGGACAACATATATGAAGTTTCAGTGCTCTTTAGAACGTCATTTATTTGTCATAGTTTTCGTAACAGATTCTAAGATATATCATTGATGGAACAGTCTGTTGAATGGCTGAAGCAAGTGATTCTTAAGAGAAGACTGACACTTATACTATAGTTAATTAAATTATATAATATGATTATAATTTTCTATGTTATAATTATTATATAATATGATTTTCTTTATTATAATTATATAATATGATTTTATTTTATTTTTGCTAAAGAATAGTACGATTTTTGTTTTGGGGATGAAAATTGACAATTGGCATTTATATTTATAACCAATAATAATAATAATTAGACCAATAGATATACAAAAGTTAGAGTGATATTTTCTGTATTGGAACGAAATTAATAAATGAGAAGACGTGAAATGTTCGTGAGCAGTAAGGTAGATAATAAATTCACATGCAAGTGGGTATGTTCTCATGATAAAGCAACTCCTTATTCTCTAAGCGTTCATGTGCATTTTGGAAAAAATATATATATATACACGTAACTAATTGCAAGTATACACTCTTTTCTTTTTATACGTGAAAATGGATCTTAGTTGTATTTTTTTTATCTAAACTAAATATGACTTATGAATAACAATTATTTCACAAAATCATATCTACCAAAAAAAAAGAGAAGCTCAAATGCTTGATTAGTAGATTTTCCGGGTTCGAGATCAGCTAAAACTATTTTTGAAAACAAAAACACTTTTGTTATGCTACTAAAGGTATTTACATGGCTTTTTGGTCCTGGAATTAGCCGGCGCTCATGGTCGTAGACACAGTCAAGACAGATCTAACAATCTTGATGATAGATTCGGCGTTTGCGGATTCCGTTGACCCGGATTATCTAAATTAAAAAAAAAAACCTATATATACCCACGAGAAGCTATAAACTTTGGTTAGTTAACATGACACGTGTGCATGTATATTTTTGCTGACGTGGACGATGTGGCAGATATAACAAGATCTGGTTGGTGGATTGGTGCATAGATATGCCTTGTCATCACCAAATGTCCTTAATGCTCTTCCACCCTCACCGCCCCCTAACTGTTTTTCCTCTTTATTTTCATCTCATGCTTCACTCACTTGTATTTTCCCAACTATTTTTGTTTTGTTTTTTTATTATTATGAAAAGTAACTCAATTAATTTAGTATTTTCAATTTCATAATCATAATAATCATTTGTATCATTGTTGTATAAACATATATACATATATGGCATTCCTAATAATAAAAAAGACGTTGTAATATTGAAATATTCCATACAAAAATTTAACTTCACTTTTTAGCAAAAAAAAAAAAAAAATTAACTTCACTAGTCTTGACATCATATAATGTGCTGCTGACTTTGCTTTTTCATATAATAAGTTCAAATTTAAAGTATGCATGAATTTATTATAAACTCGGCGATGATTGAATAAATATATCTTTCCCACACTTTTCAAATTTTTTTTTTTTTTTTGTAATAACACACTTTTCAAACTTAGGTACGTACGCCGTACGCGATACGTCTACACAACCAACAACTTGTATATAAATCGAGTTATTTTTTAGATTTTAATTTTATAAAATACAAATAATTACCACTGGATGAAATGAGCTAGTGCGTAAGTGCAGGAGTTGGTTCCATTGGACTCTTAGTTTGATTTCCGGTAAGAGAGATGTTTTACGCCATGTCAAATGCTGGTTCCGGACTATAGAGGATTAGGGCTTAGGTCTGAACCCCTTTTAGTTAATAAAACAAAAAAAATACAAATAATTTTGACGTTGAAAATGTGATTTGTAGACGTAAAAACATCATTATATTGTATTTTAATTATGTGTTTTTAGAAAATTATTTTGCTATATATAATGCACAATATAGACAATACATACATTAGAAAACAACAAAACTCTATTAATCTACAAAACTATCTTTTCTATCCTTTCTTAATTATTTCGCAAACTTTTATTTAACTTAAATGTTTTTTCTATTAAATTATTTCACTATACTATTTCACCATCTTTGCTTTCGAAAAGAACTAATTAGTTGTTAGTTATCGCATGATTGACTAGTTTATGAATGTATATATTAGCAGTAGATCTTTCGTACTCCGTTGGATAATGGACAATATTTGGCATTTATCTATTTTAATTTGGATTTTATCTCAAATCCCTAAGTTAACAGGATAAAAGACTCTTCATGATCTCATCTTATATATTGCAATCAAAATAAGATTACAAACGGTTATAAACCTATCTTTCACCTTACGTTATAATCTACTTTCTAAACGTTTGTCTAGAAAATACTAAATTCGGAACTCTTTCTCTAACTTTGGAGTTTCTCTCAGCCTATATAAATAGCGATCTTCACAAGTGATATTTCCACCATCGTCAAGTCTCTCAGCCTTTTAGTCTCTACAATCTTCTTATTCTCTAGCTCCTCCATTTGATACCACTCACAAATATCTACGAAAATGGCAATTAATCCATCGATTTTCATAACCATACTCCCTCTCTTTCACCTCTTGAGCCTCACCAACGCCGGGATTCCTGGCGTCTACTCCGGCGGCTCTTGGCAAACCGCTCACGCCACTTTCTACGGTGGCGATGACGCTTCCGGAACCATGGGTCAGTCCACTCTCTTCACACACATACATTCCGAGAACCATACTTCATTATACTCATCTCTAAAAACAGAGCACTCTGTTTCATTTTTCATTTTAAAAAATTATTTTTTCGTAGGCGGCGCGTGCGGGTACGGAAACCTGTACAGCCAGGGGTATGGGACAAGCACCGCGGCGCTGAGCACGGCCCTGTTCAACAGTGGCTTAGCCTGCGGCGCATGCTTTGAAATCAAATGTGTCAATGATCCTAAATGGTGTCACTCAGGCAGCCCTTCCGTCTTCGTAACCGCAACCAACTTTTGTCCTCCAAACTTAGCTCAACCTAGCGACAACGGCGGCTGGTGCAACCCACCACGCGCTCACTTCGACCTAGCCATGCCCATATTCCTCAAGATCGCTGAGTATCGCGCTGGCATTGTCCCCATTTCTTACCGCAGGTATATATATATATACTTCACATCTACACTTAGAAGTGTTAAGTCCAAGTTTCGGATTCGGAAGTAAGGTACTAATAATTTTCTATAAAGTGAAATATTATAAAAGCATAAATAGATTTATTTTTTAGTTCGAAATTAAAATTATTATATACACTAATTTTACGTATTCCTAAAAATTAGCTTGAAAAAGGGTATTACTCGAACACATGAATTGAATAAATATTTCAATAATACAAAATTTTATATTCGTATGTGAACTAAAAAAATGGAATATACACATTGATTTTGGAATATACACATTCAATAATACAAAATATTTCATAAAATTTATAGCACTAGATTTTGGAAAGGAGAGGTAAAAAAATATGTTTCCTTCTTAAGAGACCGGACAATGGAAGAGTCTTATTATAAGCAATGATCCGACAACAGATTGAATAACGCGAATTGTTCTTTTACTACATCATACTATAAAAAAAACATTGCTTTTCAACATTTCTCCTTTTCCCGTTCACCAAAATCATCAAAAGCCTTGGTAAATAAATAAAAGACTCTTACGTTGTTGCAAAAGAAATAATATTATTCCCTCACTTCTTCTCTTTTGTTCCAAGAGCTTTCTCTATGATGCTTTGATAGTATTGTGTATACGGAGCAGTCTTATTTCGCTTTTCAAGCTGCAGAAACGTTTCTATCGTTTGTTGATCGTTTGGAGAGAAAGCCGCTTCATCTCTCTTCATTTGCACAAACTCAATATTCAACTCTACCTAAACAAACAAGAATGATTCAAGAACCAAAACATTATTGATATTCCACAAAAGTAGATGCTTGGTTTTGGTTGGCTTTAATCTTATAAGAATTACCTGCTCAATAAAGCGTTTAACCACCCGCTTCAAGCCTTCCATAGTGCTCCTCTCGTTATACTTCTTCAGCCTCATGACTGGAATAGTAGCAAGCTCGGGAAATGATATGTGGAAGCTCCATTGAGCAAAGTGGACAGCCAGGAGTTCAATCACAGACAAGATACACTGTTCTTGGAAATTTTGGGACTTTAACCAATTCTTAGGCAGCTGCAGAAAAAAAAAGAATCCCAGGAATGATATAAATTGAAAATCCACAATCAACTACAAAGTGTTTTACAGTGCTGAATTTCTAACCTTTACGGTTGAGACAGCTTCAAGCTTCTTTTCTTGCTTTTCACCCTCATTTGTGGTTTTATATTCCAACATATCCAATACTAACGACGCTATTGGAACGAATATACCGCTTGTACAAGAGAGATGATTGAGCCATTGAATACATTTAACCCTTAGGAGCAGGTACCGTGGTCCAATAAATAGTGTAGCAACTCCATTTATAACCTGAACTATGGTATAAAGCAAAGGCTGGAGATCACAATCCTGAATGTTGGCGGCGATAAAATTCACCCAGAGATCAACACAATTTGTGTAATGCCCGCTCTGTATCTTCTCAACAGCTTCCTGCTTACAAAAATTGAAAGAGGCTAAGAAGACAAATAAGAAAACTCTAAGTAGAAGAAAGAGTATGCAACGACTAAGAAGCACCTTATTCTTTGTAGTGAGAGCCATCTTCAATAACTTGGCAAGTTGTGCAATAGAAACAGAGGCCTTGGTATAAGACTTCTGCATATCTTGAGAGCATAACTCAACAAGAGAATCTCTGAGGAAATGCAATTGTTCTGAATTTGCCTTTGGAATATCGCAGTCATGTAGAAAGGCTTTGTACGTGTTGATTAAGCAGGTGTCGAAGCATTCAGAGTTAAAAACCATACTGGTGTCTTTCAAGATTAGAAAAGCCTGCTGCGATAGAGTCCCTTCACCGGTTACCCACAGATCAACAGAAGTCTGCACCAATTTACACAACTAAAATATGACTTCCTCAAGAAAGAAAGGTACATCATATCTAACACTGGAAAAAAAAAATGCCAATTAGGGGGAAACTACCTAAAGCGTTTACTCAAGCCTACTAAACTAAGGTTGTAAACAAAGAATTGTCAATGCATCTCTCTAGATACTAGTGACATTTTTAACGCCGAAAGATTAGACAAAATTTTCAGCTATTATCAGCTGATGAGCCTAGTCCAATATATGCAAATTTTCTTGTAAGAAAAACAGTGTATATATAGAACGTACCTTGATTAATTTTTCCAGCAAATCTGGAAATGCGGCAAAAAATACTATAGAGACTCTAAGTTGGGTAAGAGCAAAGACTATTATCTCCAAATCTCCAGCCTGATTAACAAGATGCATGGTACTTCTTAAGAAAGATTTGATCAGTGGTTTTAAACTATCCCATTTTGGGTTGTTCTTCAACTTCAGAATTTTCTCCTTGTTACTGGAGTCTGATAATCCCAGAATATTCCTGAAAGTGTGATCAGCTTTTTGGAGCACAAAAACCATGATCTTGGCAAATGTCTCACTGTCTTCTATGTCATAGGATATATCAGGCCTAGTAATTCCTGCTGGTTCCTGCCCATAATGACATGCAGCTCGATACCAATTTAACAAACTGATTAATGCTTGAACAGACTGCTCCTCATCAACTAGGTCACAGCAAGAGCTTAAAACAGATCCGGAGAGTACTTTACGCTTCATTATATCTGATTCAGCTTCATCTACCAATTGCATGGGATGATCGATAGCTTCACCTTTATTTTGCTGTATAAACAACAAGAGCATGTTAACAAAACCTGACATGGTACAACAACTACTGCCATTGCATCAACAGTTTAAAAGTACAAGTAACTGTTACCTTTTCATTCAATCTAGCAACCTTCCTCCTCTTTTTCTTAAGTTCTGACAGAATCTCCTTGCTCTGCATCGTCGTCTCATTATCACTGATTTTACCTGGAAATCTATCTATTGAGTCATACAGTAAAGGAAGGAAATATCATGAAGACAAACAATACAATGTAAATGTAAAGCCATTACCTTCTGTTCCCTTTGCAACTGCATTTGTCAAGCCAGAGTCCTGAACGCACGGAAATATTGTGAGTACTTGGTACCATCACAGAGAAACTTCAACAAACACCAAGTTAACGAATACCTCAGCCAGATATCCATCACTATCTGAATAACCACCGCCGAGAGCTTCACCTTCATCCTTGTCGAACACTGCATCTATGAATATATCCTGAGGATTTTCTTCAAGACATCTGAAAACATATAAGCGAAATAAACGCATGACTAAACTTTGGAGCCATCAAGCATTCAAGAGAATTGATGTAACGCAAATGTATGATTTCAGTGAGAAAAGAAAAGAAGGAATTGGAGCATATTTCACTTAGAAAATAAAGAAACTCAAACAGATTACAGAGTAAGAGGATTGTAATTTTACCTCTTCTTATGTGGCTGTTCTATCTTCTTCTCCTCTTCATCTTTTACTTCCCGACGCCCATCTCCTAAACCACAGAATGTAATAACATTGCTTTTAACTTTCACATCGCCATCAGATACAAAAGTATAATCTAGATCCCTCCTAAGCCCGTAAAACTGTTGCAAACACCATTTATTCTCCACTACCATCAGAAAAAACTTACTCTTTGCGAATTTCCGTTTGAGAAAGGGCTTCTGCTTCCTGTTTCGCTTCTCAGCAGACTGGAGATTCTTCTTGCCAAACTTCCTAGCTTTCTTCCCAAGCTTACCCATTTGACAGCTCCGGTACTAAGGTTCTGCAAATGGTTTCTAGGGTCAACAACGATTCAATAAGCAGGTCGATAAATTCGGATTCCCAATCTAAGACTTTGAAAAATTGTATCCCAATTAATCTAGATAAAGTTTGTAAGACCCGTGCTTTAAGATAGAAACGGAAAAATAAACAAAATCTTTGCTCAATTTCCTCCGAAGACGAGCTACTCTGAAAGTCGACCGAAACCTTGGACAAGGAATAGAACAAACCTTACCGTTTAGACCCGGAAGCACAAAGAACCGAAATTTGAAAAGGAGAGAGAGTTGAGATTTAGAACACGGCGCAGAACGAAGAAGAAGAACAAACAAGTCAAGAAAGACGGGGTTTAGGTTTTTTTTGTTTGTTTGTTCACAAGGGTTTTAGGTTAGGTTTTTTCTTTTTCTAGTTTATTATTAGACATAATTGTTTTTTTTTAACATCTATTTTTATTTATATGAAAATCAAATTACATAATAACAATAATACATAAAAAAAAGGGCAATTCTACAAAATAGCACCAAAAAACTTAAAGTTCAATAATTTAGCACCCAAGGGTGAAAATCACAAACATAGCATTCATTAAAAGAAAATCACAAACATAGCATTTGTTTTTTAATTAAACAATAGTCTCTCTAAATACGAACATTAGAATAACCAAAGCTCCTAACGATGACGACAAGCCAATCACCAATGGAGTGCGCTTAAAACGATGCGATTTGACGATTCGATGATGATGACGTGGCGGCGGATTCCGGTGAGGGAGAGTTTGAAGATGTGGGCGAGTAGGGATTTTGGAGTCGTTGAATACGAAATCGCCGCCGTGAGTAAACGCCGATTTGCCGAATTTTCGGTATTTGTCAAATCCGACCGAACCGGAAAACCGGTTTGCAGATAAACAAATCATATATAACCGACAGCAAGATCTGCTCGAAAGGGGACACCAAGACGGCGTCGATTGTATCTCCTCCCGCGGTGGAGGGATACGGCTGGACGGCGGATGGATTGCCGGTGAGCCATGGGAGCGTGCTTGGCGAGCCCATCGGGAGAAACCAGTGGAATTCCGGTCTTTTTGCTTGTCTCGGCCGAAATGATGAATTCTGTAGCAGCGATCTCGAAGTTTGTGAGTATCTCGTTTGCTTTTTCAAAATTCCCCCCAATGGGTATCTTGATTTTGGTCGAAATTGATTGAATTGGAAGTGATCCGGTAATTTATGATTGTAATTTGTTGAAGAGTCAATCTTCGGATCAGCTATATATAAATGGGTCACGAAGGTTGAGATTTCGATTGCTTAATAGATAATTAAGAGAAGAAATCTCAAGATGAAAATGCTTGTTCATCGTAGGTCTCCTTGGAAGTGTGGCTCCCTGTGTGATGTATGGAACTAACGCAGAGAGGCTTGGGTCTGCTCCGGGAACGTTTTCGAACCACTGCTTGACGTATTTAGGATTGTACTTTGTCGGCAATTCTTTGTTTGGCTGGAACTGCCTTGCTCCATGGTTCTCTTATTCCAGCCGTACTGCCATTCGCCGTAAGTTTAACCTTGAGGTAATGGTTCTGTTCCCTTCATTTCAAATAGACAAGTCAATTTGGGCCCAATTCATTACCATTTTCGAGTATTTAGGACCCGTTGAAGGATAAGCCTCTGGTCTCATAGACCCTCTAGTGGCTCTAGTGCCCTGGCCATTACGATTTTCCCGTTACATTTGTCTTCCCATTTCCATTCCATTGTCTGCATCTAATGACAATTTGCATATCCTGACCCCATCTTTCGTTTTCTTTTGGGTCTGATCATATATAACATATTTCGGAAAGACTTCCTAAATAAACAAATGATGAAAACTGATCTTTTCTTGAAAATGAATCGTATTTAGGAACATATATAACGTATTTAGGAAAGCTTTCCTAAATGATGAAAACTGATCCTTTCTTGAAAAGAATCGTATTTAGGAACATATATAACGTATTTAGGAAAGTTTTCCTAAATGATGAAAAATGATGAAAACTGATCCTTTCTTGAAAATGAAACGTATTTAGGAACATATATAACATATTTCGGAAAGACTTCCTAAATAAAAAAATGATGAAAACTGATCCTTTCTTGAAAATGAATCGTATTTAGGAACATATATAACGTATTTAGGAAAGCTTTCCTAAATGATGAAAACTGATCCTTTCTTGAAAAGAATCGTATTTAGGAACATATATAACGTATTTAGGAAAGCTTTCCTAAATGATGAAAAATGATGAAAACTGATCCTTTCTTGAAAATGAAACGTATTTAGGAACATATATAACATATTTCGGAAAGACTTCCTAAATGAACAAATGATGAAAACTGATCCTTTCTTGAAAATGAAACGTATTTAGGAACATATATAACATATTTCGGAAAGACTTCCTAAATAAACAAATGATGAAAACTGATCCTTTCTTGAAAAGAATCGTATTTAGGAACATATATAACGTATTTAGGAAAGCTTTCCTAAATGATGAAAAATGATGAAAACTGATCCTTTCTTGAAAATGAAACGTATTTAGGAACATATATAACATATTTCGGAAAGACTTCCTAAATGAACAAATGATGAAAACTGATCCTTTCTTGAAAATGAATCGTATTTAGGAACATATATAACGTATTTAGGAAAGCTTTCCTAAATGATGAAAACTGATCCTTTCTTGAAAATGAATCGTATTTAGGAACATATATAACGTATTTAGGAAAGCTTTCCTAAATGATGAAAAATGATGAAAACTGATCCTTTCTTGAAAATGAAACGTATTTAGGAACATATATAACATATTTCGAAAAGACTTCCTAAATGAACAAATGATGAAAACTGATCCTTTCTTGAAAATGAATCGTATTTAGGAACATATATAACGTTTTTGGGAAAGCTTTCCTAAATGATGAAAACTGATCCTTTCTTGAAAAGAATCGTATTTAGGAACATATATAACGTATTTAGGAAAGCTTTCCTAAATGATGAAAAATGATGAAAACTGATCCTTTCTTGAAAATGAAACGTATTTAGGAACATATATAACATATTTCGGAAAGACTTCCTAAATGAACAAATGATGAAAACTGATCCTTTCTTGAAAATGAAACGTATTTAGGAACATATATAACATATTTCGGAAAGACTTCCTAAATAAACAAATGATGAAAACTGATCCATAAACGGAAACTCACGCTTAAACCGGAATTAACCGACTTGAGTTTCAGAGAAGAACAAACAAAAAAACAGAACCGACCGACTGTTAAAAACCGCTTAGAGCTTCAAATTGTTCATGGATTTTAATTGTGCAACTGTTGTGATGAATAATTTAACGTGTTGTTGAAAACTGATGTGCAACTTACTATATTTTTACGCAGTCATTCTAAACACGATTAATTTTTGGTTTTAGTCATGGTTATGTGTTATTGGAACTACATACTCGATGAAAGTCTGATTATTCTGTAAAAATATATTAATTCAGTTATCTGTAAATATTTAGGAAGCCGTCTTACCCATTTAAGAAGGCCTTCCTAAAACGTATAAATGAGAATTTTTTTGTTCATTTATATAACTTCTCAAGTTTAGGAAGTTGTCCTACATATATAACGTATTTAGGAAAGCCTTCCTAAATGATGAAAATTGATATTTTCTGGAAATGAAACATATTTAGGAACATATATAACGTATTTAGGAAAGCCTTCCTAAATGATGAAAAATGATATTTTATGGAAATGAAACGTATTAGGAACATATATAACGTATTTAGGAAAATCTTCCTAAATGATGAAAAATGATCATTTCTGGAAATGAAACGTATTTAGGAACACATATAACGTATTTAGGAAAGCCTTCCTAAACGTATTTAGAAAGAAATATACAAATGATGAAAAATGATAATTTCCTTGAAATGAAACGTATTTAGGAACCATTTCGGAACATATATAACTAAATTATGAAAGCCTTCGTAAATGAACAAGAAACAAAAAAACTCTAAAAGACTATATTAACTGTTGATTATCATGCGTAAATGAAGCATCAGAACATGTGTTGTTGTTTGACTACACAAAAGAAAGATAATGAAAAATGATCATTTCTGGAAATGAAACGTATTTAGGAACCATTTAGGAACATATATAACGTATTTAGGAAAGCCTTTCTAAATGATGAAAATTGATATTTTCTAGAAATGAAACGTATTTAGGAACATATATAACGTATTTAGGAAAGCTTTCATAAATGATGAAAAATGATCCTTTCTGGAAATGAAACGTATTTAGGAACCATTTAGGAACATGTATAACGTATTTAAGAAAGTCTTCCTAAATGATGAAAAATGATCCTTTCTGGAAATGAAACGTATTTAGGAACATATATAACGTATTTAGGAAAGCTTTCCTAAATGAACAAAAACAGAAAACGATATTTCCGGTTGATTTTCATGCGTAAATGAAGCATCAGAACAAATTTGTTGTTGTTTTGTCTAAACAAAGAAATAAAGAAAGATTCAAATGATGAAAACTGATCCTTTCTTGAAAATGAAACGTATTTAGGAACATATATAACGTATTTCGGAAAGACTTCCTAAATGAACAAATGATGAAAAATGATCATTTCTTGAAAATGAAACGTATTTAGGAACATATATAACATATTTCGGAAAGATTTCTGAAATGAACAAATGATGAAAAATGATCATTTCTTGAAAATGAATCGTATTTAGGAACATATATAACGTATTTCGGAAAGACTTCTGAAATGAACACATTTAGGAACATATATAACTACATCAGGTTTTAACATATATAACTACATCAGGTTTTAACATATATTCCGTCAGATCGGTTATCTAGAACGCCGTTTGTTGTTCTTCCTTCCTCGCTCTCTGCAACGCGTTCTCTCTCTCACAAAATCGTAGGTAAGCTTCTTTAATTTCCTTCGTAGATTCTTCGCAATCCTGATGTGGCTTCGTTTCTAGACCTAAGATTGTTCCATTTTCCAAGGATTGCGTCAATTTTCAAATTACAGAGAGTAATCAGCATCTAACTGTCTCGTTGAGGTTGATCGGTGTGATGTAAAAACCCTAATTTCGTGCTCTGTGCAGTCGAACAGTTTTGCATATCCTCATAAACGTCCCCGTGATCTCTATTTCGCGATGTTTTGCAGATCTCTGGAGCCTGTGCTGTTTATGCCGAACTTTAGGGTTTCCGTCCTGGAATTTTTATGTAAGTTTTGTACCTCTCCGATTACCATAAACTGCATCCTCCTGAAATTCGACATATTTTATTGCTTAGTTTGTATTTCCAGCAACCTGTTGTAAGGGTTTTTTTTCGATCACAAGGTAAGGTTTTTGTTCTTAGTTCACCCACAGGAACCTGGTTCTCATGAAATCATGTAAATCCCTGAGCCAATGGCTTCATTTTGTGTTGTGTAAATCGTTGTGGCCGTGATGTTCAGCTTCTGCATATATCGGAAGTCGAAGTTCAAGAGACAAAGATGATGGGAACTACCCCAATAATCGTCGTCAAGGTAATGATCTTCCAGTTTTCTTATGAGGTCATCCTTTAGCTAAGATTTGGATTTGATGGATTTATCATCTTTGATGTCAGTTCCAAACGCAGCAAATCTACTGTGTTCGCGATAAGAATGGAAAATCAAAGAAGGAAGCCAGGTAAACAGAAATTGTGAATCAAAACCATAAATCAAACCCAAAACATATAATCCACAGTCCTCTAAGAATTTGTTGTTGTTGTTGTGTGTATTGGATTTTAGGACACGATACACACTGTGTACTACCTGTGGGCAAGTGGAGGCAGAAGAGTTAGGGGAAGAAGCTATATATCCAATTTGGAGGCTCAGAGAGATGATGCAAGTTGGTGTTCAAGCTCTCATTTAAATCTTTATCTGTTAACCTTAAGCTAAGCCTATCTCTCTCGCTGGCTGCAACGTCCCATTATTTACTCAAATCTTGCTCACTCTTTTCCCTCCATATTCGTTTGTTCTTCTTCTCTCGGGAAGAAAGTGGGTTCCCATGTTTCCGGGGGATAAGTTTTGACAAATATTTGATTAACGAGGTTTGCTCTATTGTTTTTATGTCCTATGAAGAGGCTAAAACTCTTTGGTTAGAAGAAAATAATTAAGTTTGTTAATGAATTGTTGTTGTTGTTATGGTTTTCAATTGGAAAAGAGAAACTATTTATCAATTATTTGTGAATACAATTCCACCTACCAATTTTATGTATTTTTTCATACAACCCAAATTTGTAGATTCTCTAAAAAAGACCCATAATTATATATTTTTACAATCCAGACATTGTTTAACAAAAAAAAAAGTAGTTTGAATTTACAATTCCTATTTCTGTCCAAATGAGAATAATAAGATTAGATTAAGAAAGCAGCGTATGGATTAAGCAGGAAGTGGAATATTCTCGTCTACTCTATTTGTCTTGCTCGCGTCCCAACTTATGTGTTGATTTTCATGTGTAAATGAAGCATCTGAACAAATGTGTTGTTGTTTTGTCTACACAAAGAAATAAAGAAAGATTCAAATGATGAAAACTGATCATTTCTTGAAAATGAAACATATTTAGGAACATATATAATGTATTTTGGAAAGTCTTCCGAAATGAACAAATGATTAAAACTTATCTTTTTTTGAAAATGAAACGTATTTAGGAACATATATAACGTATTTCGGAAAGACTTCCTAAATGAACAAATGATGAAAAATGATATTTTCTTGAAAATGAATCGTATTTAGGAACATATATAACGTATTTCGGAAAGACTTCCTAAATGAACTAATGATTAAACTGATATTTTCTTGAAAATAAAACGTATTTAGGAACATATATAACGTATTTCGGAAAGACTTCCTAAATGAAAAAATGATGAAAACTGATCCTTTTTGAAAATGAAACGTATTTAGGAACATATATAACGTATTTCGGAAAGTCTTCCGAAATGAACAAATGATGAAAAATGATCATTTCTTGAAAATGAATCGTATTTAGGACATTTCCGCAGAGTACTGCGGACAGACACAAGGCATACAACTACATCATTCTCCAAAGGCAGGGTTGATCTGAGAGACGTGATGATGTCTGTTCTGGATAATCTGGCGCTGTATTGAACAAAAAATTGGTATACCAAAATGCTTGGAGTCAAAAATAAAATAGTTTTGTGATTTATTCGGAGATCTTTAGTTGATTTGGTCGGTTGTATTATATTCGTGAACTCAAAGTTAAGGCCTGTTTTGGTGGAAGAAGGACTCCTTGCTTTAATATATATTATATCTACACTAGATATGCATGCCCTTGACTATGTTATGTGATTAATCCGAGGTTTCAGGGATCAATGCGTGGGTGATGCATCTCAATGCGATATTTTGTTTCTTATGGCGCGTCATGTGATTCTTGCATTGTTTCCTCTTATCATTACTATTATTATATGCAAGTATCAGGTAATGCTTAAAATATTATATTTAATGATCCAAAGTCGATTTGCCGACCTGTGTTCCCATCCCAGCACCTTACTAAATCAACAAAAAACAGAAAAGTATGATTTCAAGTCATGAAGAGACAAAATATAAAAGATTATATTACCTGTTGATTTTCATGCGTAAATGAAGCATCCGAACATGTGTTGTTGTTTGCCTACACAAAGAAAAAAAGATATAAATGTTGAAATGATCATTTCTGGAAATGCAACGTATTTATGAAACATTTAGGAACATATATAACATATTTCGGAAAGCCTTCCTAAATCAACAAGAAAAATAAAAAGTATGATTTCAAAGTCATGCTCATGCAGAGATAAACTATAAAAGACTATATTACATGTTGATTTTTATGCGTAATTTGTTGTTGTTTTGTCTAAACAAAGAAATAAAGAAAGATTCAAATGATGAAAACTGATCCTTTCTTGAAAATGAAACGTATTTAGGAACATATATAACGTATTTCGGAAAGACTTCCTAATTGAACAAATGATGAAAAATGATCATTTCTTGAAAATGAAACGTATTTAGGAACATATATAACATATTTCGGAAAGATTTCTGAAATGAACAAATGATGAAAAATGATCATTTCTTGAAAATGAATCGTATTTAGGAGCATATATAACGTATTTCGGAAAGACTTCTGAAATGAACACATTTAGGAACATATATAACTACATCAGGTTTTAACATATATAACGTATTTCGGAAAGACTTTTTCATTGGTCATTTATGGAAATGAAACGTATTTAGGAACATATATAACGTATTTAGGAAGGCTTTCCTAAATGATAAAAATTGATCTTTTCTTGAAAATAAAACGTATTTAGGAACATATATAACATATTTCGGAAAGACTTCATAAATGAACAAATGATGAAAACTGATATTTTCTTGAAAATGAATCGTATTTAGGAACATATATAACGTATTTCGGAAAGACTTTCTAAATGAACAAATGATGAAAACTGATCCTTTTTGAAAATGAAACGTATTTAGGAACATATATAACGTATTTCGGAAAGTCTTCTGAAATGAACAAATGATGAAAAATGATAATTTCTTGAAAATGAATGGTATTTAGGAACATATATAACGTATTTCGGAAAGACTTCCTAAATGAACAAATGATGAAAACTGATCCTTTCTTGAAAATGAATCGTATTTAGGAACATATATAACGTATTTCGGAAAGACTTTCTAAATGAACAAATGATGAAAACTGATCCTTTTTGAAAATGAAACGTATTTAGGAACATATATAACGTATTTCGGAAAGTCTTCTGAAATGAACAAATGATGAAAAATGATAATTTCTTGAAAATGAATGGTATTTAGGAACATATATAACGTATTTCGGAAAGACTTCCTAAATGAACAAATGATGAAAACTGATCCTTTCTTGAAAATGAATCGTATTTAGGAACATATATAACGTATTTCGAAAAGATTTTCTAAATGAACAAATGATGAAAACTGATCCTTTTTGAAAATGAAACGTATTTAGGAACATATATAACGTATTTCGGAAAGTCTTCTGAAATGAACAAATGATGAAAAATGATAATTTCTTGAAAATGAATGGTATTTAGGAACATATATAACGTATTTCGGAAAGACTTCCTAAATGAACAAATGATGAAAACTGATCCTTTCTTGAAAATGAATCGTATTTATGAACATATATAACGTATTTCGGAAAGACTTCCTAAATGAACAAATGATGAAAACTGATCCTTTCTTGAAAATGAATCGTATTTATGAACATATATAACGTATTTCTGAAAGTCTTCCGAAATGAACAATTGATGAAAAATGATAATTTCTTGAAAATGAATGGTATTTAGGAACATATATAACGTATTTCGGAAAGACTTTCTAAATGAACAAATGATGAAACTGATCCTTTCTTGAAAATGAAACGTATTTAGGAACATATATAACGTATTTCAGAATGTCTTCCGAAATGAACAAAAACAGAAAACTATATTTCCTGTTGATTTCCATGCGTAAATGAAGCATCAAAACAAATTTCCTGTTGACTTCCTAAATGAACAAATGATGAAAACTGATCCTTTCTTGAAAATGAATCGTATTTATGAACATATATAACGTATTTCGGAAAGACTTCTGAAATGAACAAATGATGAAAAATGATCATTTCTTGAAAATGAATCTAATTTAGGAACATATATAACGTATTTCGGAAAGATTTCCTAAATGAACAAATGATGAAAACTGATCCTTTCTTGAAAATGAAACGTATTTATGAACATATAAAACATATTTAGGAAAGTCTTCCGAAATGAACAAAAACAGAAAACGATATTTCTTGTTGATTTCCATGCGTAAATGAAGCGACTAGTAAAATACTAACTAATATGGAAGTAGGAGCGACTAGTAAGTAGGCACCACATGATATTATTCAAAGTAAAGCCGACATTTCAATTGATTTTCTAATAAAAAGGTTTACAACTTTTTAATGTACACAAGTGCATCTATCTTAACTTGTTTCTTGCAGCCTTTATCCACCACATGATGTTGATGTTCCCTTATTCTATAGTTTCTTTGCAAACAACCCTCATTAGATTCTTATCTGGTTTCGGCTGCTTGCCTTAGCTTTTTACACTTCGTTTCTTCAGTAACTCTGAGCACCCACAAAACTACTTGAAACTACTTATACTTCAACACACGGTGGCAAGACTCAACAAGTGCTCTTCCTCAGCTCCATTCATTTGCCATCTGAAACACCTTCCCGTTGTATTGCAACCACATGCTCGTTACATCTACCGACTCAAACATTTCGCAGTGTTCAATATGGTTCCTCTATAGCAACCAATAAAGTGTCTATCAATCATCAAAAGGACTAACAAGCTTTAAGTTTCGGCATAAGAAGAACACTAAACAAAAAAATCAAACGAGATCATGTAATCAATCCTACGCACAACGAGCATCACAGTTTAGGAGCTACTCTGCGTTTAGCACAAAACGCAAATACAAACGCTGCGGAATTTCATATTTTTGCCCATGTTCTCTTGAATTCTGGAAGGGATCAGTTAAAAAGGGTAACTTTTTCTTTCTACATATAGATAAAGAAACTAACTTTTAAGGTTTTAATTCCATCACATAAACTCAAAATAGATATTGACGTTTACAGAGAAAGGACCTGCTTGAGAGAGATTGGGAAAGTCAATTTAGAGGAGAGTTCAGGAGCAGCTACGATCTCCTTCATGAGCAGCCGCCAGACACAGCAGACGCCGGCGCAAGCCACCACGTTTCGCCGAGACGGCCAATCGCCGCCGTCCGCCGACTCAACCCTAATCAGGATTTCTCTCAGCAGCTCCTCCGGGAGCTCCGACCATCAGAAAGGGTCCGAACGAGGAGCGGTGGAGGCTGCGTCGTGGACCACACAGTGCGGCCTGGACCGCATTTCCTGGATCAGACTTCGGATCGTCATGCGATTCCGGTGAGATCTAAAGTGTTTAAGAGATGCTATTGATCATGGAAATATGATCTGGGATTGAGGAATTTCATGGGAGAAGTTGAGGTGAAGAAGTTAGGAGACACCGGAATACACTCAAGGTTAATCGGAAAACCGCCTTAGGTCGCCGAATATGATGAAATCGCTGCGGCTGGTCTCCGACTACCGCCTAGCCGTCTGATTAATCGGAAAAAGCGGCCATTTTTTAACGGCTGAGGATTCCGGCAACACAATCTTGATCGTCGTTGGCCGGGAAGAGATCGATGTCAAAATATCTCTCCGATACTGCAGCCGCCATGATCAATACTTGTTCCTTAGCTTCTTCTTTTTCTCTCTCTTTCTTTCTAAGATCGTGAATGGAAAATTATATCACGCTAAAATAGTATTTTGTCTCTTTAATGAATGCTAAAAATGAGACTTTTTTATTATGGTGCTAGTTTGGTCAGAAAGTTTTCAAAAAGTGCCATTTTGAACAATTTCTCTAAAAAAAACATACAAAGCATTATTGTAGTTTAATTTAACTTTCATTATTTTGACACTTTTTAAAAAATGTTAAAAATAATTGTCATTTTTTTGAGTAAAATGTCGATTTTACCCATTTTATTGTTATTTCGTGTACCGTCCATTATCGTACACGTCATATTGTACATACGTAAATTTGGGTTGAACAATATAAAAAAATGTTATTTTCTATTACACTTTCAAAAAATGACAAAAAACTAATGAATCTACAAATAAGTGACAATTCTTACAAAATTTATTTATTATATATAAACGTTTAGAGCGTTATGCACTTTTAAGCTTAGAGCTAAATTAGCTTTTAACATTTAAAATGCCTGCAATTGTTGGCTATGTAAGCCAATTTTTTTTTTATCATTTACTAAAACTTGAAATAGGATAGGCTGTTTGACGAAAAATAAAAAAAATTGGATGGTTTTTTTCAGTCATTACTAGAGGTTGGATCAACTCTTGCACAAAAGATTCGGCTTTTTGTATCATTTTCTTTTATCGCTATTTGTTACTTTTTTAACTATTCTAGTACAGCTAATCATTCCCTCTACCCATTATGTCACCAATCGGATCCATAATTATGTCACCAATCGGTTTTTTCCACAACCTGATTTGCTTGGGGGAGACTAAACCATACAGAAAGATTAGGTCGGAGTCTTCTTGGAGCATTCAAAGTTCTTTGGAACCACTCTCAAATCTCAAGGAAACTCATTAACTATTCTTCCATGAGAGGCATGTGACCAAATCCTTGCAATCAAATCCTATACAAAAATTACTTTTTTTAAAGCCCAATATTTTCATGCAAAAAAGTCCATTTGGAAGTTTCTGCTTCGTAGTCGAGAACCGCCGATTTTAGATGTTAACCATTTGGACCTTTGGTTCCTACTCCAAACGGATTTACGAATTACGACCGATTAAGTATAGTTAACTTAACCTTTCAATTTTAGACGGACATGTTAAAAATTTAAAGTTATCATGTTAAATTTGTATGACCAAAAATTTGCACAATATACATAATTTGATTTAATCACGAATATATAAATAAACGTTAAGAAAACAACAAGATTAATAAAACGAGAAAGCAGAGATAAACACTGGAGTCGAAATTAATCTCTTTCCTTAACTCAAAGAATCTCCCGTAGTGCGACGGTATAATTTAGATTCATGAGTCTCATGATACAACCACGTGAATCTGTTATCGCAAGCACTCGATAACAGATCTGTCGAACATTATACTACAATACTCTCGAATAACGACTTACTCTAAGCAGTAGGGAATTGAATGAACTTTTGTTAGAAATTTTCGGATGTGTTTTTAGTGTTTGATCGGATGATTTCTCTGAAAAAAATCGATGGATATATATATATAGGAGAAGAGAGGCTAGGGTTCGGCCTTACTCATCAAGTTTCGCAGAATATTAAACCAAAGGTTCCTTTTATCAATCATTTTCTATGATTTCATATGTTGCTTGTTTTGTAGTTCACAATCAACAATCTACACGTACTTATATTTTACGCCTAAGTAATTACTGAACATGTAACCTGTTTGTGTTATTTGATGTAATTTCATTAATCATTTAAACACATATTACTTCATTTTTAATCACAGACATAATTTGTTCTCAAAACAATCAGAAAGGTTCTTATGTACGTGTCCCAAGGTCAAAACGATAGCATGCTAGTCATATATGTATCATGTAAAAAAAGTTCCTTAAAAAAAACATTTTGTAAAAGTTGAGCCGGCGATGGTATTTCTGTACGTAACGCACAAGGAGGACACCTTAAGCTTGGTGTGGTATAGATCTTAAACAGAAAATTATAGTATAAGGAGGCATAGGTTGATATATCGAGTTATTCAGGTGCTAGCTCATGTTTCATCAAACGTCTAAAGATCGCAACGTGTTTTCATTGCCAGATGCTAATTAATATACGGGATCGTACGGTATGTTTTACATGCCCTGGCCCTTTCGATCAGTACATGTGACAGATCTGCTTTTTTCGTACTTTATATTTGTTGTTTTACTTGACATATTTTCCTCATATTATTGCACAACTACCATAGATTGTGACATCATTTAATACACACGGACCTCCGTAACAATGTTGTTAGCACACGTCAAGTTGTTTGATCAGTCAAACGTGGATCAAATTATTATAGATCCAAACATATACAAATACGATGGACCGGAAAGTAGTCACATTGAAGTTTTTTTCTTCATGATAAAATAGTCGAATTGAGATTACACATTTTCTTTGTTTTTTTTTTATAAAGGGCTTTCAATTAAAATGCAAGGTAAATAACTAAAGACTACAAACTGGGTCATAACTTCGAAAGAAAATATGATTAAGCATATACTTAAGCTACCTTTTGAGGGAAATATATAGATCCCTACTTGGGTAGTCCACAACCGTATGGCCCTCACGATCCTTGCTTCCACGACGATCTATCATAGTCTATTGCAATTTTTGCATATTTTGAGTTGGTTTACATGGTTTTCATCCTCGGAACCTCTTAACAAGAACATCAATCGACTCATAACCTTATACATCAAAAATCTCATAACCTGAAATCCTATGTTACAAGGCTCCAAAGGGATTATTTTAAGGCACAACCGCATATATATACACTCTCATTTACCAAAGACGAGGATGGTTGAGAGGGAGAAGTTGATAAAATATTGTTTGAATCAGCAGGGACAACATATATGAAGTTTCAGTGCTCTTTAGAACGTCATTTATTTGTCATAGTTTTCGTAACAGATTCTAAGATATATCATTGATGGAACAGTCTGTTGAATGGCTGAAGCAAGTGATTCTTAAGAGAAGACTGACACTTATACTATAGTTAATTAAATTATATAATATGATTATAATTTTCTATGTTATAATTATTATATAATATGATTTTCTTTATTATAATTATATAATATGATTTTATTTTATTTTTGCTAAAGAATAGTACGATTTTTGTTTTGGGGATGAAAATTGACAATTGGCATTTATATTTATAACCAATAATAATAATAATTAGACCAATAGATATACAAAAGTTAGAGTGATATTTTCTGTATTGGAACGAAATTAATAAATGAGAAGACGTGAAATGTTCGTGAGCAGTAAGGTAGATAATAAATTCACATGCAAGTGGGTATGTTCTCATGATAAAGCAACTCCTTATTCTCTAAGCGTTCATGTGCATTTTGGAAAAAATATATATATATACACGTAACTAATTGCAAGTATACACTCTTTTCTTTTTATACGTGAAAATGGATCTTAGTTGTATTTTTTTTATCTAAACTAAATATGACTTATGAATAACAATTATTTCACAAAATCATATCTACCAAAAAAAAAGAGAAGCTCAAATGCTTGATTAGTAGATTTTCCGGGTTCGAGATCAGCTAAAACTATTTTTGAAAACAAAAACACTTTTGTTATGCTACTAAAGGTATTTACATGGCTTTTTGGTCCTGGAATTAGCCGGCGCTCATGGTCGTAGACACAGTCAAGACAGATCTAACAATCTTGATGATAGATTCGGCGTTTGCGGATTCCGTTGACCCGGATTATCTAAATTAAAAAAAAAAACCTATATATACCCACGAGAAGCTATAAACTTTGGTTAGTTAACATGACACGTGTGCATGTATATTTTTGCTGACGTGGACGATGTGGCAGATATAACAAGATCTGGTTGGTGGATTGGTGCATAGATATGCCTTGTCATCACCAAATGTCCTTAATGCTCTTCCACCCTCACCGCCCCCTAACTGTTTTTCCTCTTTATTTTCATCTCATGCTTCACTCACTTGTATTTTCCCAACTATTTTTGTTTTGTTTTTTTATTATTATGAAAAGTAACTCAATTAATTTAGTATTTTCAATTTCATAATCATAATAATCATTTGTATCATTGTTGTATAAACATATATACATATATGGCATTCCTAATAATAAAAAAGACGTTGTAATATTGAAATATTCCATACAAAAATTTAACTTCACTTTTTAGCAAAAAAAAAAAAAAAATTAACTTCACTAGTCTTGACATCATATAATGTGCTGCTGACTTTGCTTTTTCATATAATAAGTTCAAATTTAAAGTATGCATGAATTTATTATAAACTCGGCGATGATTGAATAAATATATCTTTCCCACACTTTTCAAATTTTTTTTTTTTTTTTGTAATAACACACTTTTCAAACTTAGGTACGTACGCCGTACGCGATACGTCTACACAACCAACAACTTGTATATAAATCGAGTTATTTTTTAGATTTTAATTTTATAAAATACAAATAATTACCACTGGATGAAATGAGCTAGTGCGTAAGTGCAGGAGTTGGTTCCATTGGACTCTTAGTTTGATTTCCGGTAAGAGAGATGTTTTACGCCATGTCAAATGCTGGTTCCGGACTATAGAGGATTAGGGCTTAGGTCTGAACCCCTTTTAGTTAATAAAACAAAAAAAATACAAATAATTTTGACGTTGAAAATGTGATTTGTAGACGTAAAAACATCATTATATTGTATTTTAATTATGTGTTTTTAGAAAATTATTTTGCTATATATAATGCACAATATAGACAATACATACATTAGAAAACAACAAAACTCTATTAATCTACAAAACTATCTTTTCTATCCTTTCTTAATTATTTCGCAAACTTTTATTTAACTTAAATGTTTTTTCTATTAAATTATTTCACTATACTATTTCACCATCTTTGCTTTCGAAAAGAACTAATTAGTTGTTAGTTATCGCATGATTGACTAGTTTATGAATGTATATATTAGCAGTAGATCTTTCGTACTCCGTTGGATAATGGACAATATTTGGCATTTATCTATTTTAATTTGGATTTTATCTCAAATCCCTAAGTTAACAGGATAAAAGACTCTTCATGATCTCATCTTATATATTGCAATCAAAATAAGATTACAAACGGTTATAAACCTATCTTTCACCTTACGTTATAATCTACTTTCTAAACGTTTGTCTAGAAAATACTAAATTCGGAACTCTTTCTCTAACTTTGGAGTTTCTCTCAGCCTATATAAATAGCGATCTTCACAAGTGATATTTCCACCATCGTCAAGTCTCTCAGCCTTTTAGTCTCTACAATCTTCTTATTCTCTAGCTCCTCCATTTGATACCACTCACAAATATCTACGAAAATGGCAATTAATCCATCGATTTTCATAACCATACTCCCTCTCTTTCACCTCTTGAGCCTCACCAACGCCGGGATTCCTGGCGTCTACTCCGGCGGCTCTTGGCAAACCGCTCACGCCACTTTCTACGGTGGCGATGACGCTTCCGGAACCATGGGTCAGTCCACTCTCTTCACACACATACATTCCGAGAACCATACTTCATTATACTCATCTCTAAAAACAGAGCACTCTGTTTCATTTTTCATTTTAAAAAATTATTTTTTCGTAGGCGGCGCGTGCGGGTACGGAAACCTGTACAGCCAGGGGTATGGGACAAGCACCGCGGCGCTGAGCACGGCCCTGTTCAACAGTGGCTTAGCCTGCGGCGCATGCTTTGAAATCAAATGTGTCAATGATCCTAAATGGTGTCACTCAGGCAGCCCTTCCGTCTTCGTAACCGCAACCAACTTTTGTCCTCCAAACTTAGCTCAACCTAGCGACAACGGCGGCTGGTGCAACCCACCACGCGCTCACTTCGACCTAGCCATGCCCATATTCCTCAAGATCGCTGAGTATCGCGCTGGCATTGTCCCCATTTCTTACCGCAGGTATATATATATATACTTCACATCTACACTTAGAAGTGTTAAGTCCAAGTTTCGGATTCGGAAGTAAGGTACTAATAATTTTCTATAAAGTGAAATATTATAAAAGCATAAATAGATTTATTTTTTAGTTCGAAATTAAAATTATTATATACACTAATTTTACGTATTCCTAAAAATTAGCTTGAAAAAGGGTATTACTCGAACACATGAATTGAATAAATATTTCAATAATACAAAATTTTATATTCGTATGTGAACTAAAAAAATGGAATATACACATTGATTTTGGAATATACACATTCAATAATACAAAATATTTCATAAAATTTATAGCACTAGATTTTGGAAAGGAGAGGTAAAAAAATATGTTTCCTTCTTAAGAGACCGGACAATGGAAGAGTCTTATTATAAGCAATGATCCGACAACAGATTGAATAACGCGAATTGTTCTTTTACTACATCATACTATAAAAAAAACATTGCTTTTCAACATTTCTCCTTTTCCCGTTCACCAAAATCATCAAAAGCCTTGGTAAATAAATAAAAGACTCTTACGTTGTTGCAAAAGAAATAATATTATTCCCTCACTTCTTCTCTTTTGTTCCAAGAGCTTTCTCTATGATGCTTTGATAGTATTGTGTATACGGAGCAGTCTTATTTCGCTTTTCAAGCTGCAGAAACGTTTCTATCGTTTGTTGATCGTTTGGAGAGAAAGCCGCTTCATCTCTCTTCATTTGCACAAACTCAATATTCAACTCTACCTAAACAAACAAGAATGATTCAAGAACCAAAACATTATTGATATTCCACAAAAGTAGATGCTTGGTTTTGGTTGGCTTTAATCTTATAAGAATTACCTGCTCAATAAAGCGTTTAACCACCCGCTTCAAGCCTTCCATAGTGCTCCTCTCGTTATACTTCTTCAGCCTCATGACTGGAATAGTAGCAAGCTCGGGAAATGATATGTGGAAGCTCCATTGAGCAAAGTGGACAGCCAGGAGTTCAATCACAGACAAGATACACTGTTCTTGGAAATTTTGGGACTTTAACCAATTCTTAGGCAGCTGCAGAAAAAAAAAGAATCCCAGGAATGATATAAATTGAAAATCCACAATCAACTACAAAGTGTTTTACAGTGCTGAATTTCTAACCTTTACGGTTGAGACAGCTTCAAGCTTCTTTTCTTGCTTTTCACCCTCATTTGTGGTTTTATATTCCAACATATCCAATACTAACGACGCTATTGGAACGAATATACCGCTTGTACAAGAGAGATGATTGAGCCATTGAATACATTTAACCCTTAGGAGCAGGTACCGTGGTCCAATAAATAGTGTAGCAACTCCATTTATAACCTGAACTATGGTATAAAGCAAAGGCTGGAGATCACAATCCTGAATGTTGGCGGCGATAAAATTCACCCAGAGATCAACACAATTTGTGTAATGCCCGCTCTGTATCTTCTCAACAGCTTCCTGCTTACAAAAATTGAAAGAGGCTAAGAAGACAAATAAGAAAACTCTAAGTAGAAGAAAGAGTATGCAACGACTAAGAAGCACCTTATTCTTTGTAGTGAGAGCCATCTTCAATAACTTGGCAAGTTGTGCAATAGAAACAGAGGCCTTGGTATAAGACTTCTGCATATCTTGAGAGCATAACTCAACAAGAGAATCTCTGAGGAAATGCAATTGTTCTGAATTTGCCTTTGGAATATCGCAGTCATGTAGAAAGGCTTTGTACGTGTTGATTAAGCAGGTGTCGAAGCATTCAGAGTTAAAAACCATACTGGTGTCTTTCAAGATTAGAAAAGCCTGCTGCGATAGAGTCCCTTCACCGGTTACCCACAGATCAACAGAAGTCTGCACCAATTTACACAACTAAAATATGACTTCCTCAAGAAAGAAAGGTACATCATATCTAACACTGGAAAAAAAAAATGCCAATTAGGGGGAAACTACCTAAAGCGTTTACTCAAGCCTACTAAACTAAGGTTGTAAACAAAGAATTGTCAATGCATCTCTCTAGATACTAGTGACATTTTTAACGCCGAAAGATTAGACAAAATTTTCAGCTATTATCAGCTGATGAGCCTAGTCCAATATATGCAAATTTTCTTGTAAGAAAAACAGTGTATATATAGAACGTACCTTGATTAATTTTTCCAGCAAATCTGGAAATGCGGCAAAAAATACTATAGAGACTCTAAGTTGGGTAAGAGCAAAGACTATTATCTCCAAATCTCCAGCCTGATTAACAAGATGCATGGTACTTCTTAAGAAAGATTTGATCAGTGGTTTTAAACTATCCCATTTTGGGTTGTTCTTCAACTTCAGAATTTTCTCCTTGTTACTGGAGTCTGATAATCCCAGAATATTCCTGAAAGTGTGATCAGCTTTTTGGAGCACAAAAACCATGATCTTGGCAAATGTCTCACTGTCTTCTATGTCATAGGATATATCAGGCCTAGTAATTCCTGCTGGTTCCTGCCCATAATGACATGCAGCTCGATACCAATTTAACAAACTGATTAATGCTTGAACAGACTGCTCCTCATCAACTAGGTCACAGCAAGAGCTTAAAACAGATCCGGAGAGTACTTTACGCTTCATTATATCTGATTCAGCTTCATCTACCAATTGCATGGGATGATCGATAGCTTCACCTTTATTTTGCTGTATAAACAACAAGAGCATGTTAACAAAACCTGACATGGTACAACAACTACTGCCATTGCATCAACAGTTTAAAAGTACAAGTAACTGTTACCTTTTCATTCAATCTAGCAACCTTCCTCCTCTTTTTCTTAAGTTCTGACAGAATCTCCTTGCTCTGCATCGTCGTCTCATTATCACTGATTTTACCTGGAAATCTATCTATTGAGTCATACAGTAAAGGAAGGAAATATCATGAAGACAAACAATACAATGTAAATGTAAAGCCATTACCTTCTGTTCCCTTTGCAACTGCATTTGTCAAGCCAGAGTCCTGAACGCACGGAAATATTGTGAGTACTTGGTACCATCACAGAGAAACTTCAACAAACACCAAGTTAACGAATACCTCAGCCAGATATCCATCACTATCTGAATAACCACCGCCGAGAGCTTCACCTTCATCCTTGTCGAACACTGCATCTATGAATATATCCTGAGGATTTTCTTCAAGACATCTGAAAACATATAAGCGAAATAAACGCATGACTAAACTTTGGAGCCATCAAGCATTCAAGAGAATTGATGTAACGCAAATGTATGATTTCAGTGAGAAAAGAAAAGAAGGAATTGGAGCATATTTCACTTAGAAAATAAAGAAACTCAAACAGATTACAGAGTAAGAGGATTGTAATTTTACCTCTTCTTATGTGGCTGTTCTATCTTCTTCTCCTCTTCATCTTTTACTTCCCGACGCCCATCTCCTAAACCACAGAATGTAATAACATTGCTTTTAACTTTCACATCGCCATCAGATACAAAAGTATAATCTAGATCCCTCCTAAGCCCGTAAAACTGTTGCAAACACCATTTATTCTCCACTACCATCAGAAAAAACTTACTCTTTGCGAATTTCCGTTTGAGAAAGGGCTTCTGCTTCCTGTTTCGCTTCTCAGCAGACTGGAGATTCTTCTTGCCAAACTTCCTAGCTTTCTTCCCAAGCTTACCCATTTGACAGCTCCGGTACTAAGGTTCTGCAAATGGTTTCTAGGGTCAACAACGATTCAATAAGCAGGTCGATAAATTCGGATTCCCAATCTAAGACTTTGAAAAATTGTATCCCAATTAATCTAGATAAAGTTTGTAAGACCCGTGCTTTACGATAGAAACCGAAAAAATAAACAATCTCTTTGCTCAATTTCCTCCGAAGACGAGCTACTCTGAAAGTCGACAGAAACCTTGGACAAGGAATAGAACAAACCTTACCAGCCGGTAGCACACGAAAGGATGCGTAACTAAGACTGGTCTGAGAGGAGAATCGAGAAGAGGGTTAAAAGTGAGAATGGAGGCAGAACGAAGAAGAAGAATAAACAAGTCAAGAAGGGCATGAAAATATTCAAAAAAAAAAAAAAAAAAAAGTCAAGAAGGGTTTTAGATTAGTTTTTTTTCATCTTCTAGTTTATTACTTATTGTATAAAACGTTTAGAGCGTTGCGTTATGCACTTATGCGCTTAGAAATAAATTACCGTCTAACATTTAAAATGCCTGCAATTGTTGGCTATGTAATTTTTTTTCTTCCTCTCAGTTTTTTTTTATTTACTAGTGTGTGAATTTTTAAAAAAAATTAATTGTCTAATATTATTTTATTTTTATTAGTATAGTAGTTAATTGATTCGTTTTTATTATCTTAGGAAATGTGGATTATTTTTTTAATTTTTTTTAGATTTAAGTTTATTTATATGTTTGTTTAGTGGATGATGCATATTTTTACATTTTTCTCTTTGGTTGTCTATTTATGCAATTAGTTGTTTTTTAAAAATGAAAGTTTTTTTTTGTCATTTTTAAGTTTTGGGAAGTGTTTATTTTTTAGTTGGTCTTTGTTATTAGTTATGTATATATTTGTTGTTTTAACGCAACTCATACGGGTTAGTAAATGGATGGATATTTACTCCGTCTATTAGTATACACATGTGACGAGTGGCAGACCGAGACGGAAAAATCTGAAACATATGTGGTGAATGGTGAGTTTATCGTCGATTTATAGTCAGATATTGTGTGTATGGATGGAGATAGTTGCAGAAGATTTTATGATAGTTAATCTCGTATTCCTCGATTAATATCGTGTTTTTGTTTTTTCCAATTTTTTATATTTATCCAATATTGTTTACGTTCACTTTGAATCCTCTTTATTAGTTTTACTTTTTCGATTTTTTAAAAATATCTATCTCAATATATAATTGTATAGAAAAATAGAAATTTAACACATCTATAAAAGTTTTGTTACGATCCAAACCCAACTTCCCAATATTATGGATGTAAGGTTTTTGAAATTTAAGCATGCAATTTTAGTCCAGCTTGGTCGAGTGGTAGTGGGGAACTGGGATTGTTCCACCAACGGGGAATCCGGGTTCGATTCTCTCTATGTGCTGGTGCTCGAAACATTAATCACGACCATGTGTGGAAGCTGGCACTGGGCTTCGGCCCAGTTGAAAATCCGTTAGGAGGCTTTGTCAGTTGGGCCAACTCACTCTAAGCAATAATCGAAAGGCGCGAAGTCTTACTGGTTTGGCATGTGGTAGCCAGTCCCCTTCTCTCCGATAAGATATCGACCGGACAGTCTAGATTAAAAAAAAAAAAAAAAAAAAAGCATGCATTGTAGTCTATCGCGATTTCGTATAAAATGTGATAAAATTGTGAGCTGAGCTGGCAACTATCGTTTGTTGTAGTTCTTGTCCATTTGTAGGATGTTAATATTTTCTAATTTAACGATGATTTAATTGACGTGGGGAAAAGAATAACTGGAAAACTTATTACGAAATTTGGTAGATGGTTACATATACATTTGGCAGTTTATTGGGTTAATTAGATGGTTGGTCAATTCAACCAAATTTGACGCTTTGTCTATGCATCTCGTCTCAGTTAGCATAACGTTGGGCAGTTAAGGCCTTTTGGGTATTTTCTAACTTCTGGCCTTTAATTTTAGGCCTCAGAAATGGGTTTCTAATGTATGTACACCAGCTTTCTTCCTAACACACTCGGTCCTAAGAAAGTAAGAAACTTTGACACTTGCTTATCAAAATATATATTTTGAGATCATTTCGAACATCTTTTCTGATATGAAAATGCATACGTAACATTTTTTACAGTTTTCTTCTTATAGTTATACCTAAGAAATGCAGAGCCGAAATTCACAACCTCCCTTATTCTGGGATCAGTTTTGTTTTTATTATTATTTGCTAAGGCATAAACTATTCTTCTCCAACGAAATTTTCATTTGAATCTTTCTTCCTAAACTAGAATTCAGTTTTTTTTTTCCATTTATTCGCGTTTGGTATCTCATGTAGTTTTTCGTAATAGGACGAGAATATCTGCATAACAAAAGGATAAAACTATAAAAGGGACAAAATGAAATGCTTAGCTTGAAGACGAAGATTCTTGTATGAGTTGCATCCAATCATAGGTTAATATAGTGACACAGTTAAATTGGAGACTCATATGCATATTAGTTTCATCCTTAATGGTTAGAAAAGTATATACTATGTTCAAACAAAAAAGTATATAGTAAGATTTTTGGATTACTGTTATTGATGAATGATGATTGTGATCTTAATCACAATGATTAGAACAAGATTTGGTGTTTGACTAAGATTGATTTTGTTAGATATGTCTTTGCTTTAATTTTCGGTGCGACTGTAAAGCGATTGAGACTTTTGTATATTACAAGAAAATAATTTTGTAAGGGGTGTTATCTATAGATAGCACTGTTATGGTATTAGTGATGTATATGAAGTTTTATTGGTTCTAAATTATTGAAATGTTATAATTTTTTTAAGACTCGGGAATTATCAGCAGTCTCTCTAAAATTGTTAATATTCTGGTTATTTTAAAAAGTTTAACTCAGTAAATTGTGTAGTTCTAGATGATCAAAAATGATTTTTTTTTTTGACATATTTGCAAAAACAGACACTTTATTACATTTATTTTATAGTATTTTAGCATTTTCAGTTTTTTTAATGTTTCTTTTTTTGTCATTTAGCGAGTAAAAACAAATGCTCTCACCTTTGTTTTTCATGTACCGTACACAGTCGTACACGTCGTACTATAAATGGTTTAATTGGTAATGAACAGTAGCAAAAGTGCTACTTTCTAATAGCAATTTGAAAAATGCTAAAAAACTAATAAAACTTTAAATAAGTGCTAAAATTTGCAAAACTTCTTTTTTTTTGAATAAAGATCAAAATGTTTTTCTAAAAAATTATAAATGTTTGTTTTAAGTCTTTTTTTTTTTTGTCAACAACCTTGATACCTAAACCCTATTCGGTGAACCAAATTGGGGGTATCGAGTTTACATAAGTGAAATCTGATGGGTAGACTCGAGCACCTCGTGCTAACTTTTCTGCCACTATGTTGCTCGTGCGTGGGATTTGTGTGATAGAGAAATAGGTGAAAACCTCCTTGCTCCTCTTGAACTCCTCCAACTGTAACGTAAATGCCGGCCACTCCTTCGGTGTAGACACCATCTTCACCAACTCTGAGCAGTCTATAGCAAAGGCTATCGCCGTCTTGTGGTTTGCAATCATGCAATGCATCGCCCAGATGAGCGCTTCCAATTCCACGTGTAGCGGGGATAGGCTTCTTCGTAGATTACGGGACCCCATAATCTTTCCTTCAATTCTCTCCTGAAAGCAAAACCATCCTAAACCAAAAAAATTATCCATTTCCTTCCATGACCCGTCAATATAGCATGTGAGGCCGTTATATTCATTTTGTTCATTTCTTCCCGTATTGAGACCCGGTTGTTGGGGAGATATGTCAGGTTCACTATTTTGTACCGCTTCCCAAGTTGCTATTTCTGTTTCCGCTATCCTCAGAATCTCTTGTGGGTTTCTATCAATATTTGAGAACACCTTGTCATTCCTTGCTTTCCAAATGTTCCACACAATCCACAGAAACATTATGTTCCTTTCCTCATCTGGAAGTCTCCAAAATAGATGATCAAAATTGGCGAAAACCGATGTCATCGGGAAAACTCCCGGGGCCGATGGAATATGAGAGAGTGCCTATGTTTGTATTGCTGGTGGGCATTCAAACAATACATGGTTAATCATTTCCCCCTCCACCCCACACCTAGCACATTGTGTGTCACAATTTATTCCTCTAGCGCGTAGGTTCGCTGTGACCGACAAACATCCCGAGATTGCTTGCCATATAAAATGTCGCAATTTCGGTGGACAAGTCAATTTCCATGAGTGTGCCTGTAACTTCTTTATATCTGGACCGTAGAAGTAGTTGTCGCCGTTGTCTGTGATTTGTTGGCCAACCTGATATCCCGACTTTACCGTATATTTCCCTGATTTCGTATAGTGCCAACCAGGCGTATCTGGTCGATATATACTACTGATGTGTATTCCGCGTATAAGTTCCACATCGGCTGGTTCGATGATTGCGTTTATCAATTCCATGTTCCACGTTTGTGTCACTGGATCAACCAAATGATTGACCCTGAGATTTGGGTAATAATTATACCCTTTGCATGTTGCTGACCTCGGGGAAGAAGATTGTATCCATGAGTCATTCCATACTGATATGGTACCTCCTGAACCAACTCTTTTGATTAGCCCTTTTGTAACCAGAGGTCTAGCCGAAATGATACTCCTCCATCCAAAGGACGGGGAGTACGACTTAATAGGGTCTAAAGGGTCTGTGTTCCGATAGTACCGCCCCTTAAAGATCCGAGCGAAAAGAAATTCCGGTTGTTCCATTAACCGCCATAGTTGTTTTGCTAGTAATGTTGTGTTGAATTCCTCTATTGATCAAAAACCGATTCCGCCGTCTAACTTATTCCGGCACATCTTCTTCCATGCCATCCAATGCATTCCTTTCTGTTGACCGTCTGAGCTCCACCAAAATCGCGCTGCCGCACTGGTTAGTTTCGCGGTAATAGACTTGGGTAACCGAAAATATGACATGACAAAAGTCGGAATAGCCGTGGCTACCGATTTAAGTAGAACCTCTTTACCTCCTTTAGTCAGGAGTCTGGATGTCCACCCGTTGACTCTATCATTGTGTCTTTCGACAACAAAGTCGAAAATCTTACTCTTTGTCCCTCCGAGACTTTCCGGCAGACCCAGATAAGTACCCATCCCTCCAATATTTTGGATTCTTAGCAATTGTTTTATCTCGTCCTGTACCGCTTCTGGAACCGTGTATCCGAAATTTAAAGAAGATTTTGAAAAATTAATTTGTTGTCCTGAGACCAACTCGTACCGTAGCCTTGCATAAAAAAAGACTATCGTCCGCAAAGAGTAAGTGTGAGATCGCTGGACCTGCCCTCGCTACCTTTAGCCCCGAAAGCGATTTCTCCCTTTCTGCTTTCCGTATATTGGCTATCAAGACCTCCGTGCAGAGAATGAACAAGTACGGAGATAATGGGTCGCCTTGCCGCAATCCTCTGAATGGCGTTATTTGTCCTTTGGGATTACCGTTAATGAGTACCTTATATTGTACCGATTGTATGCACCACATCATCCATGAAATTCACTTTTCCGCAAAACCAAATTTCCTCAATAGGTGTTCAATGAAAGTCCATTCAACTCGATCATATGCTTTGCTCATATCCGCCTTGATTGCCATGAACTTACTTTTGCAAGATTTATTGGTTCGCAGTCCGTGAAACATCTCCTGGGCAATCAAAATATTATCCGATATCAGTCGCCCTGATACAAAAGCTGATTGAGTCTCTGAAATCAGATCTGGTAGCAATATCTTTAATCTCTGACATAACACTTTCGAGATGATCTTATACCCCACATTACACAAACTTATAGGTCTTAATTCCGTCTTACGAGTTGGTCTTCCCGTCTTTGGTATTAAGCATATGTTAGTCATATTCAGCCTTTGATCAAAGGAACCCGTTTCCAGAAAATCGTTAACCAATTCTACTACATCTGCCTTTATTATATGCCATGATCTTTGAAAAAATAAAGCCGTCATTCCGTCTGGGCCCGGAGCCTTCTCTGGATGCATCATGAAAAGTGCTCTATAAACTTCCTCTTCCGTGGCCATTGCCGTGAGCATATCATTATTTTGTTCCGAAACTAATGCTGGAATCTCACTGAGGGCCTCCTCAAATTCCGTCGGTGAATTGGATGTGAATAATTCCTCGAAATAGTTTACCGCTACTTGTTCTACATCTTTGTCCGATGTAACCCAAGCTCCTGATGCATCGTGTAGTCCCGTGATTCGATTTCTCGCCCTGCGTTTCTTAACTTGCGCGTGGTAAAACTTTGTATTTCTGTCCCCCACCGTTGCCCATAAGGTTCGACTCTTCTGTTGCCAGAATAATTCCTCATCCAGATAAGCCTCTTTCAGTTTCCTCGTGATATCCATGAGTTCCTCGTTTGTACTATTATCATCATTTTGGATCTCCTCTAATGCTTGTTGTAAATCCCTAATTTTCTCTTTGCCATATGGCAAATTGTTTTTCCACCATTTTAAAATTTCTCTCCGGCAATTCTTTATTTTCTCTATAAAGAGAGTCCCGCTCACGCTGTATTAATTTCCCAGCCCTTTGCTATTGTTTCCATAAGACCATCCCGCCCGATCCACCGTTTATCTAACCGAAACTGACCCCGTTTCCGGGGTATTTTGTCCTCTATAGTGGCGACAATCGGCCTATGATCCGATCCAATCATTGCTAAATATTCTACGAATGAATGGGAGAATATCTCATGCCAATCCTCGTTTGCTAAGGCCCTATCCAGTCGACACCGTATAATTTTCGAGTTTTGTCTTCCTCGCCAAGACATTGTGTTACCCAAACATTGGAAATCCAGAAAACCGCAGTGTTGTATCATCAGGTTAAATGACATAAAGGAGGAAGCGGGTCTTAAATTGCCTCCTTGTTTCTCGTTATTCCCTGTTATTTCATTTAGATCATCTATTATAAACCAAGGATCCGCTCTTGTTAGACTCGTCCGTGTTAACCGTTCCCAAACTTGGTCTCTCTTTTTTGGTATCGGATCACCATATATAAATGATAAGAATAATTTTTTCCTTGTATTGTTGCCTCAATATCAATTATTCGATTACTTGAGTATAATACCGTAACATTAAACGAATCATCATAATATAAAGCTAGTCCTCCGCTCGCACCACACGGCTCGACCGTGAACAATTTATTATAACCGAAATGAAACTGAAATTTTTGCATAAAAGAAAAATCTTGTTTGGTTTCTGAAAGAAACAAAAACTCGGGTTTATGTTTCTTCCACACCTCCCTAAGATAACCTATTGTATACTTATTCCCAAGTCCCTGGCAATTCCAACTAAGGAATTAACCAATATGTAATATTTTTTGCTCCACCTTTAGGATTGAAGATCCATTTGGAGCCACTTGACCTGATCCATCCTCTAGACGACCCGAAGTAATTCCGCTATCCTTCCAATGTAATTCCGCTCTCATAACGCGAGAAAGATTCTTTTGTAGTAAGAAATAGATCTCTAAAATGTTATTATAAATAAAAGAGAAACCGCCATTGAAACGACACTGTACAACCGAATTAACATTAATAGGTCCCAAAAAAATCCTGAAAAAATAACGAAACCTAAACCCAGACAAATTCAACCGTTTCAATGGACCCTTATTCAACCGTTTCAATGACGTCTTCACGTTCTTCCCCGAACCATCATCCTTGCTCAAATTGCTTTGTGACATTCCAAAAAAAACGTAAAGAACCCGAGAATTTGAGCAACTGTTGTGTAAAAGAGATAAATGAGTAAATAATACCAAACAAAGATGCTTCTCCTCTCGTTTAAATACACGACTAGATAAAATCCATTTTGATATAGTAAAACGAAGGGATCGTGAAATCAAGCCATGATTTTTGCCATAAATTAACGCACGAAGCCATTGGATCTCGCTAGATACCGAATACTCAATCTCTACAATCGGGGATATAGGGGTGGGCAAATGGTTATTCGGTTCGGTTCGGTTCGGTTATTTCGGTTTTCGGTTACGTTCGGTTATGTCTTTTACTATCCATTCGGTTAGTAACAGTTTTCGGTTCGGTTTCGGTTCGGTTACCATTCGGTTCGGTTCGGTATGGTTATCAAAATTAATAACCGTTTGGTAACCGAAATATTTCGGTTATTTTCGGTTAACCGAATGGTTTCAGTTATTTTCGGTTATTTTCGGTTATTTTCGGTTAAATTTCAAATATTTTCGATTATTTTCGGTTAAATTTCAAAATATTTCGGTTATTTCGGTTAAATTTCGGAAATATTTCGGTTAGTTTTGGTTATTTCGGTTATTTCGGTTCGGTTATTTCGGTTATATTTCGATTATTTTGATTAATTAAGGGAAATAAACATAATTTTTTTTTTTTTGATATCCATGGATACCCATTGGTTATCGGTTAATAACCATTCGGTTATCATAACCAATGGATATCAAAAATAAAAATCATTCGGTTATTATAAAATAACCATAACCTAACCAAACCATTAATTTCGGTTCGGTTCGATTTCATTCGGTTCGGTTATTATGCCCAGGCCTAGGGATAACCATCCTTCTTCAGCATCGTTGTCGACCATTCTGATAACCCAGTGAAACTTTAAGGGGAATAATTAATTAAGTATGTCAAGGAAGTGTTCCCCTGGGACTTCCGTTATAATACCAAGTCTTCGCCTATTTGCTATTAAAAAATAAATGCAAAAATTCTTTTTATAAAAAAAGTCGAAATTGCCAAACATAGCACCTGATATAACAGGTTCGAAATTATTAAATACAACACAGCCTGAAAAGAGATTACATAAACAGAACGATAAATTTTTCCTCCGAAAATAAAAACATGGCCAAAACATCTTCTGGATAACCCAGAGGTAGCTTAGTGACCCCGTATTCCTCCAAACAAGAAACCTCTGGTACCCAGCTCTCATTCCTGTATGTCAGGTTTTGATGTCTCTGCCTCAGCTCTTGTTTTTGTTGGCGGCTTGCCAGCAGCCTGATGAGCCTCACCTGGACGTCCCGAGTGCTTTAGTATCCCCTTCTTCTTTGGAGATAGGATACCCTGCACAAACCTCTTTTTGAACCTGCAGCAATCAACTTATTCTTTATTTTGAGGGTTTGGTTCTTTTTAACATCATTGAGCTTGACATCGTTGACCTTCCTCAAACTCTCCTCATTCACCTTATCATCCTCCGATGCTAACACCAAATCGTCATCTGCTTCGTCTACCAACAATAGCTCAGCCCCTACCAGATTACCCTCCTCTAATTCCATATCAATACCAGGGTTTTCTAAAATTCCAGTAGATTCATGCCTCACTATATCCTCTAATTTCAAATCAACACCAGAATTTTCAATCATCTCTAAACCATTAGGGAGAGTTTCCGATGAGATTAATGTTTCAGAATTCTCACCTTTAGGACCCTCCACTACAGGTGAGTCCGTTGTTTCATCCTAAAAAAGAATGCCCCTGCGGACAGCCTTTCCCGTGGCCAGTGCTACCTCACCACGAGTCTCTAAGACTACATCTGCACTTTGGACCTGTCTGTTCCCAACTTTACCGCCATGAAAGGCTTCTAGCATTTTCTTTTCATTATCAGATAGACCATTCCCGACTCCTGGGACTCTTAGCTCATTCAATCCCGAAGAAGACATCGCGTACCTTTTGTTCAACTCCTTAGTGAGTAAGTAACTCGATGACGAGACAGAATTTGAGTTTCTGTCTTTGTATCTTATGTCCCCTTGCCAAAGACCATGGCGTATCTCTTTGCCAGCGGGATTATTTATCCCCTCATCTCTAGAATCCAGATCCTTCCCTTTCCCCTTTTCTTGCCCGTATTGATTCTTGCTTGACATTGCATATTGATGTTTAATCTGATTCTCACCCATACCGTGGGTTGCCGCAGCTTTGTAGCTAACTATATTCAACCCCTGTTTCGATGCCTCTGCAATGTGAGCCTGATCCTCTACCCTTCCTTCCCGACGAGGGCAGGCTGATTGGTCATGGCAGAGGCTGAAGCAGCTCCTGCAATACCCGAACAGCCTCTCATACCTTAAAGTGATGATTGTCTCTTCACCGCCGTGGAATTCGACCGCGGTCTCGAAACATAGGGGTTTGAACCCATCCAAAATCACATGTACTCTGCCATTATCGATGTCCACCTCCTTCACCACACCCAAAGCTTCGCCGATGCTGCGAAACGTCTGATCCGCCCAGTAGTGGAGGGGGATTTCCATAACCCGGATCCAGAATGTGATGGCTAAGGGATAGCTGCTGTCCACAATATGTTCCCATCGAACCAGCGAGACCATCCAATAGTCGAAGTGGAACGGCTCCAACTTCAGAATCTCCGCGATATCTTCCTCTCTGTCAAAATCAAATTGAAATCGACCCATTCCTAAATCCGCCGCAGCTACTCTCTCCTCCACGTTCAGAATCCGGGGGAGCATATGGAGTAATACCTTCATATCCTGCTTCTTGGGATTCATGCACCTCCCAATCAGCGTTTTGGAATAACCCGCTATAAGCTCAGAATTGTCGAATTGGGGCACCCGAATCTTCAACCTTTTGAGACTCGTTTCCATCTTCATCGATGAACCATCTCTCTTAACCAAATGACTCTGAGACATCCTGAGAAAGATGATGCAGAGAGAAATCACCGGAATTATGTAATAGTGGGTAGATATGGTGTTATGATCGTGTCTCTGTAGCTCCCATTTATACCAGTTTACCCTGCTGCTCCTCTGTGATATCTCCGCAATCGGAAAACGATACTCTCCGTAAAAACTCATCCAAAAATTAGCCTCCATAATTTGTGATTGATTCCATGTATCTTCCCCGAGACCTACTGCCCTAAAATCTCATGCTGCTGATTCCAAGTTTCACAGATCAGAATCGAATCTTAGATCCTTGTACTTCACGATTTGCCTCAATCTCTCCATTGACAGCGCTCTCTCGTGGAACCGAATCAATATTACCGGATATGATTTCCCGTGAGGTTCGGGTGGAAATCTAAAACTTACTGCACCCTCGTTAATTTAATCGAGAATATCCTCAATTGCCAGAGCTCCCCACGCTTACCCGGCAGTGAGTTTCAGGACCACCAAATCTCCCCTCAGATTTCACCAAACCCGCAAATCCACCAAATCAGGCCGTATCAAAACTCCCCAAAACGATCTGAAGATCTGTAACTCCCGAAAACAGGAAAGAAATGGATCCCATTGCCCTGCAGCCATGACAGACCGAGGAATACCGAAATTAAACCCGAAATCAAAAACGTGATATGCCTCCTCTGAAACAGATCGGAGATGTATCTCGCTTGCCCCACCATGCGCTTCCCTTATTTGAACCGACAGAAGGATGACTGTACACCGGATCCAGAGAGGATCGAAGCTCATCCTCAAAGGTCTTCAGTCGCCGCCGTCGCCATCCTTAGGGTTTTGAGATTTTAAGTTGTTTGTTTTAAGTCTTATTTTCCGAAAAAGTGTTTTTGTTTTAGATGATCAAAAAATTATTCTTTTCTAATGAATTAAAACCAAAATCTTTTTTTTTCTTCACTTGTAAAATATTTATTCAGTATACTAGTTTTTTTTTTATGACCTAGGATGTCCGGTTCACATCCGATTGGAGAGATGGGAACTGACTACCACATGCCAAACCAATAAGACTTCGCGCCTCCCGACTATTGCCTAGAGTGAGTTGGCCCAACTGTCAAAGCCTCCTCACGGGTTTTCAACTGGGATGAAGCCCAGTACCAGCTTCCACACACGTTTGTGACCTTGTTTCGAGTATCTGCGCCAAGGAAGAATCGAACTCGGGTGGGAGTGTACCCTTTACCTAGCCGCCCTCCTCCGACCGACCACTCGACCACGCCCGTGTGAGCTAGGACACTACCAAATGATTCTAACCTATGGCCTCCCACTCACAATGACAGGAATACCACTAGACAGGACCGGCCCAACAAAAATAGTGGTCCGAGACAAGGAAAAAAAATGTGGCCCTTTGTAAAAGTTTTAAGGCATAATTCCAATTTAATTTGAAAATCATTGGAAAAAATAAGAAATAAAATAACTTGATAATTTGATATAAAAAATGATAAGTATAAAAAAAATTTGGTGGCCTTATAAAAAATGGAAACATCAATTTTGTGGCCCATCAAAAACTAAAAAAAAAGGTGGTTCAATGCCATGGCCTAGCCTGCCTAACCTCTGGACCGGGCCTGCCAGTAGACCACGAGCCTTTTGGTAAATGGTACAGTAGTTTTGGAGTGATTTTTTCTTTTTTCTTTTTTCTTTTTTTTCACATCTCATTAGTATAGACTGTATAGTCGTACACGGAGAGACAACAACGATATACATACAAAAATAAAGACACGATATAAATTCTTATGGGCCGGGAGAGTATTGGGATTATTTTGTTTTGGAGTGAGTATGAGTGTTGTTGGTGGAATAATTTAATTGTACTGAGAAAGCAAGAAACAGTTACAGATGCAGAGAAAAGGTGAGTGAATTAGATTTGCTTTGATGCATTAAAATCTCCTTTTCCGCTCAAGCTTTTCCTATTTCCTGACTTCTGTACCCGTTTTTCAATTTTAACACTTTTTTTTTGTTTTTCATCTTCATCTATTAGTGAGATTTCTAAATCAGCTGCTCCTAAGAATCCAATTTTCTGAAAAAAGGGAACATATATATTTATTTTTTTAAAGAAAAGAATAGGGTGGAGATACAATTCATTCAATTTATTACTATTTTTTTTTTGGGAGAAAGGGTTCAACTTATTACTAATTGTTGTAATTGAACATACAACGGTTAAAAATTGTAAATAGGAATAAACGGTGGACTTTAACTTGTTTTTTTAAAATAAGAACCGAGGGACTATAGATGTTCACTCTGATGGACTTTTCAGCTCGGTTCGTCACCTGATTTACTCGTTTGACCTCGCTTGACTTTTTTGACTTGACTGAACCTTTTTACCATAAGTTTATTAGGTCCAATTTATTGGATCGGGATTTGAACTTCCACGCTAATTAATATGTAAATGAAAACCCAAGCTCACCAAAAAAAAAAAGAAAACGCATAACTTTATACTAACTTGGTATTAAACTTCAGTACTAAATCCAACTTGGTAGAATCTTCTTTAAGAATAACGTAATATTTTTATCGATATTTGTTTAAAGTTTATTTAGAGAAATATTAATAGTGTTTACTATATAATTATAAGTAGGAAAATTGATTCCCAGCTACACGAAATATACTATATATAATGGATGATTACATATCTGAAGTAAAACAATGTTCTAAAAACTACACGAAGTAACGATAATGCATGACTACACATCCAAAGTAACGATAATGCATGACTACATATCCAAAGTAAAACAATGTTCTAAAAACTACATCAACAAGTGATATAGCATAGCCATCTACACGAAAATCATTCGAACAAACATGAGTCATATGTGTAACACCATAACCATATATTTCCGGTAAATCACTCATCGAGCTCCGGTGTTGACTCGAATTTTAAACAATAAAACCCACCCAAATTTAACCCGACATGAATATTACCACCCGTGCTACGCACGGACACACACACACACACATATATATATATATATATATATATATATATATATATATATATATATTTATATATATATATATACATTTTATAAAATTAAGAATATATTTATGAGGAACAATTATAAAGTAGGTCAATCACATTTTCTCCTCTTCTTTGAAGACAACGAACATGGGCCTAAGAAGCTCGGGTGGTAGGGAAATGCGTGAATGATCTCATGTCTTGATATTATTTTTCTTTGGTTTTAGATCTATATATATATATATATATATATATATATCTTGATTTTGTTGTTTTTAAACAATTTTACCAAATTTGTAGCTTCTCTCAGAAATAATTTTGTGAAAACAAGTATAGCCTGAAAAAAACTAACAATAGTACGAGAAAGAAAATAAAGTATACATAGCGAGGGATGATTGAAAAAACAATTTTTCTTCATTATGTAGTGTATAGAATATGTGTCTAATCGTTCGTTTTTTTATGTTGTGTTTTCAGTTATATTTTGCTGGTTTAAAATAGTCAAATCAATTTAACTAAATTTGATTTAATAAATCAAGGAGTTTCAGTTAATATTTTTTTAATTTTATAAATTGTATATATATATAGATATTGTGTCCGTGCGTATCACGGGTGGTAACATTCGGGTCGGATTAAGTCAAATCGGGTTAATTTTGGGTGGGTTTTATTGTTTAAAATTTGAGTCAACGCCAGAACTCGATGAATGGTTTACCGAAAATATATGGATATGGTGTTACACGTATGACTCATATTTGTTCGGATGGCTTTCGTGTAGCTGGCTTTGCTATATCAATTGTTGATGTAGTTTTTAGAACATTTTTTTACTTTGGATGTGTAGCCATGCATTATCGTTACTTCGTGTAGCTGGCTATGCTATATCAATTGTTGATGTAGTTTTTAGAACATTGTTTTAGTTCGGATGTGTAGCTATGTATTATGGTATACTTCGTGTAGCTGGAAATCAATTTTCCTTATAAGTATGTTGGTATTTTTGAATTCATTTATGTTAGGAGATCTCAGAGAGATCGAGTTAAATGGAATGTTAACATTTGTGTATATTTCCTTATTGTTAAATAGGTAGATTTATTATTATCAAATATGTAAAGAATTTGTTAGTCAAGTTATGACTTTGTATAAATAAGCATATTGGCCAAATCAATAAAGATGAGAGAAATTATTTTACTTCTAAGGTTTCCTCCAAATCTATCATGGTATAAGAGCAATAGCCAAATCATACAAATTTTTGGCTTTGTTCGATCTTTGGACCACTTTTTATCATATATGATTTCTTATTCTACGATCATTTCAAAAAAAAAAAATTTTGTTTTAAGCTTCTCGCTTTGATTTTTATTTATTCTTCCTTATTTGATCAACTTCTTCTACTTCTGTTTTTTAATTCTATTTTTATTCTTCCCTTTCGTCTAATTAAGTATTTGATTTTCCAAAAAAAAAAAAAAACCAAAAATGGACGTAACGTGTGTTTCTTCTTTGGATTGTGGTGTTTTGGTTTGTCAAAATACATGAAATACAAGAACAGATCTTCATGTGGTTATTCATCAACTACACACTCGATGTGGCCACGAAGATCATGACTCCAACGGATATATACTGATCCGGTGGTTTATGATAATGTCTATGACATTTTTTTTTTAACCTTAAGACACAAGTTTTTTCATGGACAAGAAGTTTGAAGAGTGACCCAGACTTGTGACTTTAGTTCGAATCGACTTGAGGATTTCAAGTTCTTTACTTCAATGATCCAGACGATATACGGCGTTATGGATTTTAACGATTGTCCAATCTCATACGTGTTATCACGTATGAGCTTGTGGGAGGGTGTTAGGAGATCTCGGAGAGATTAAGTTAAATGGAAGGTTAACATTTGTGTATATTTCCTTATTGTTAAATATGTAGATTTATTATTATCAAATATGTCAAGAACTTGTTAGTCAAGTTATGACTTTATATAAATAAGCATATTTGCTAAATCAATAAAAATGAGAGAAACTACTTATAGGTTTCCTCCAAATCTATCAATTAAATATGTAAAAGTGAATTTTGATTTGATTTTGTTAGATAACACGATAGAAATTGTCTTATATCAATTATTTTGGAGAAATGTATATGCAATTATAACAGATTATGGGCGCAAATGTTGCGGATATATAACATGTTGCATGAGCCATGAGTGATGATACCGTACGCAATGAATTAAACTATTTGTCGTTGTCTTAGTTGAGCATTGAACCATACACATGCGTTTGAGGATAGCTAGATTTGTCTATTGTCGTTCATTCATTTGTAGAATTAAAAAAAGGGTAAAAGTATTGTGACTAAAATACGCTAACGTAGAGTCAAATCATTAATTCACTTTCTTTTGTTTTTCGTTCTTTGCAAATAACTTATTTATTTTCTTTCTGACAATTTAGTTATTTCTATACTCACCACAATTTTTGTAAAACTTAGAAATTTAATAGTGTAAAAAATATTTATTTTTCATAAATTAAAGATCTTTTGAATAAAGGAAAAGGAAAAAGGAGGAAAACTGTTTTTTTTTTTTGTTATTTCTCGTCAAGCCGTTTTTGTGCACAAAACGATATTTATTTGTAACACCATTATAAATGCCGAAGTATACCCTAAACTCTCCTCCCAAACTCTTCTACTCTCTCTTTAACTTTGCTGAATCTCTCAGATCCCATATTCCCCAAATCCATCAATCTCCAACAAGAATCTTTTCTCTTATTTTTAAGAAAACAAAAAGAACAACAAGAATCTTTTTTTTTGTCAAAGGCAACAACAAGAATCTTCCGAGGCAAGATCAGGAGTCTGAGGATATTGAGGAAAATGACTAGATCAGGAAACTCGCCGCGGTTTCAGCTGAACGAGAGATGGAAGCTTTCGTCGAAAAAGGAGAGCTTCGGAGGCGAGGAAGGCGCGTCCAAGACCACGCGCTCGTCGAGACAGAAGAAACAGGGGAAGTGTGGGAGATTGGTGAGAGAACAAAGAGCTCGCTTTTACATCATGAGGAGATGCGTCATCATGCTTCTTTGTTGGACTGATAATAATAATAATTGTTACTCCGACCACTACTCCTAAATCAAACATCAAAGTTCTTCTTCTTCTTCTTCTTCTTCTGCTTTGTTAGATACAATTGTACATAAAGGATTCTACTTTCTGGTTTCTACTCTTTTAGTTGTAGACTTGTCATTTGATTCGTATGTTTGTGTTTTTCTTTTGTTCATCAGTTTCAGTGTATGCACTTGAACAATAAAGAATGAACGTAAGCAGTTAGTATAAAATTAGTAAATTAAAATTAAATTCGATTTCTAGCTCTATCATATCGATTTTATAGTTTACTAATTGCTAGAACGTGATTTGAACATATGCAGTTACAACTAGATCAAATAACGTGTTAGCTTGTGTTAGAAAAAACAAAAAAAGAAAGGAAAATTGTAATGGGTTATACTCAAATGTGATTAGGATTTCGATTATTCTTGAAGTCAAAGGACAATAATATGATGACTTCAAAATGTTCTGAAACAAATAATTTTGTTACTATAATGGATTGAACGTGCGAAATATAAAAGATTATCTAGTTAAACTGTTAAAGTAATAATTTTTATTTTATTTTTGTTGCCAAAAATAAAGATTATATAAAATGATTGAGAAAGCTTGACATAAATATGAAAATAGTTGTTTTATTCAATGGATTCTGATCTGAACTGTGAGTCTGTGACGACAACACTTGACATCTTTACGTAGTTCACGACTTCATGAAATAGCTGCCACTTAAACAGAATACGAAGAAATATTACAAACGAGAGCAAAAATATTCAGATTTATAAATCCACTACGTATTTGGTCCCGTAATTTCCATTATTTTTAATAATTATGACCACAATAATTATATAGTTCACTAGTCGGTTAGCCGCGCTACGCGCGGCCTTTTATGTAGATGGTTATTGATGTAGTTAGAAAAGAATTAGATGATATGAAAACTTTTAATAAAATTTAGTATTTAACCCAAAAAAACTAATAATAATTTAATATACCGTAGCTAAACAAATGGGACTAACCAAACAATGAATATCAGTAATTGTTAGATGGGAAATGATGATTACTGTTTTGTTGCTCTAGGCATACCATATTCTATAGATGAGACGTGTTATAAAAATTATTCAACCTCGTTAGTTAAGTCAATTCACCAAAACATCATACATTTAGACACCTAATGATCATAGCTAAACACGACTCAAACCAGCAATTGAATTCAATATGCATATATGGACCAGTTAACTCCTATAAAAACCTTTACATTTCAAAAATGGAGAAGGAGAATAAATCTCTAAGGATTCAAAACCCACATTAGAGAATAATAGATACATATATGTCACTCTTCTCAGATGTCCATTCAACTGACATTAATCTCATTCCAGAAGCGTCTAACATGTTTCCAAATTCTAATATGCATTCATTCTCTCTCTCTCTCTCTCTCTCTCTCTCTCTCTCTCTCTCATGAACGCAACACACTGAACCACATACCATATTTTGACCCAATTTAAATCTAACATTTACTTTCTTCCTCTCATCTCCCCTTTTTCTGACCAGTTTTGGTGTCTCTTTTTTATTTGAGCGTTGTAATTTTTTTGGGAGAACTTCATCTATTTGTCATCTCAATAATTAGCTTCAATATGTTATTATTTTAGGATACCACACATTACCTCTCATAGCATGCATTCTTACATACTCTTCAAAAGTTTGGAGTTGCCATTCGAGTTTTTAGAAACTCATGCGATTTATCTTTAGTATTTAATAAATCCGGATATGGATCATGTTATCATATTCATGCTTATCTAATATCATATATACTTTTAATCATACATTACTTGTATCAATTAAATATTATATATCTATTATAATATAGACTCATAACTCTTGATATTTATATGGATCAAAAACATTAACACTAATTTCAATAGTAATAAGAAGCTAAATTTATATATTAGTGTAATTATATTAATATTTGATGTATTTAGTTAAAGGTGAATGTTTTCCTTTTATGTATTTATTTAAAGGTAAATATTTTCCTAAACTATATAGATAAAATCATAAAACTAAAATGATTAAATTATAGTTTCTTTATATCATTATTTTAGGATACCATACTTTGCCTCTCATAGCATGCATTCTTATATACGCTTCAAAAGTTTGGAGTTGTCATTCGAGGTTCTAGAAACTCTTGCGATTTATTTTTAATATTTAAGAAATTCGGATCTGGATCATGTTATACAATTCATGCTTATCTAATATCATATATACTTTTAATCATACATAACTTGTATCAATTAAATAATTATATATCTTTTTTTTTGACATCAAAAGCACCATATAAAATAATTATATATCTATAATAACATAGACTCATAACTCTTGATATTTATATGGATAAAAACATTAACACTAATTTTAATAGTAATAAGAAGCTAAATTTATATATTAGTGTAATTATATTAATATTTGATGTATTTAGTTAAAGGTGAATGTTTTCCTTTTATGTATCTATTTAAAGGTAAATATTTTCTTAAAATATATAAATAAAATCATAAAAATAAAATGATTAAATTATAGTATCTTTAGATCAATAATATATATGTTATATTTTATAAATATTATCTTTTCAAATTCTAGGAAAAACTATTATATATTATATTAATGGATGCTAGTTATAATAAGAACTAAAGTTTAATAACGCATAACATAATATATCAAGTAAACAATTTAAAATTAAAAAATGAGTTGATAATATCCCAAAATTTTAAGATATGAGCTTATGATGTTCCATAATTTGGATCCGAAAGTTGTTTTTCAGATTATCCTAAAATGTTATGGTTTATTATCCATATATGCCACTCATTTAGATTAAGTACATTATTCTCAATAATAATGAAGAAATATATCATTGTATAAGATATCTTTAGAAGAAAAAAACTTTTCAAATTCTAGTTAAAACTACTATATTAATGGATGTTAGTTATCATGAGACTTAAAGTGTAATAACACCAAACATAATAATATAATATATAAAAAGTTTTAAATTAACAAAAAGTTGATGATGTGTCACAAATTTAGACTATGAGAATATGATGTGGCAACCTAATAAGAGATTATATTCAACTTTATATATATAGATAATAGCTCAAATAAATAAGATTTTTTTTTCTCTTCTAGTGCTTATAATTGGGCCTAGGGAATTAAATAAGCAGAGGTGGCTAGAAAAATGGAGTCTCTTTCTTTAACAAACAAAAAAATCAGATGAAGTCTCTTTAAGAAAGAAAGTCACTAGCTACTGCTACTCATTGTCATTGAGCTACTGCTTAAGAAGTGATGATATTTTTAAAGAATACTCGTCTGTTTCATAAAGTTTTATTTTTTTAGATTTTTCACATAAATTAATAAACAATCAATGTTTAGTCATAAATTTATTATTTTTTTCATTAAACATTTTTCCATGACTATGAACCAATAATAATTCATCAAATTTAAATATCATCAATTAATAACTCTTAAACTTAATAATTTATTAACATTAACAAATAAAAAGTAGATAAAAATCTTAGGAATTCAATTTTTCTGAAACGGAGGTAGTATATTTCTATGTAATTTTCATCAACGTATTTACTGATATATATAGAGGCTATTTTCAAACTATTTCTAAAAAAAAAGTATTTATACTAGTAATAGTGTAATACCACTACAAGTGCAAGGCTAATACCGCATTCAATGATTGATTTCCCAATAGCCCAATAATATTAGAATTCCCACTTGAGAGGTTAGGACACGATTCAGACCCTGTCAATGATTGTTTTTTTTTTTTTAATTCCAGACCAAGATCCATAATCTCTTCGAACCAGAAACCAAAGCATGTTGAATTAATCTCTTTCTTTCTTTTTCTTCTGTCACCGATGATTAAACGTAGAGCCTTTCTCTTTTTTAGATGACCAGATAGTATATCGGTTGAACTACTGAAATCGGATGAAAATATAAATTTCAGCATCATCAGTTTAGTAATGATTGGTGCAGAATAATAATATGGGGTGTTCCTAATTTCACCATTATCTCTACACAGACTTACTCACATCAGTTTATGTAATCTCCTAGATTTTTGTTATTCATGTATATACCGCATGTAAGTTTGGAAGCAATCAAGTTTGATCTTAGAAACCTGGTTAAAGGAAAAATGAGGACAACGATAGCAAGATATGAAATTTAGAGCATCATTGGTATTTATTTGTAATTTCTGTTAGCTCACTCTACTAAACTATTTTGAAATTTCATATACGTGTACCTTTCCAAAGTCATGAACAAAAAAAATGTTGTATTACCTCAACGTTAAACCATGAAACTAAAGAGTAATTTGATCTTATGTTTTTATTCATGTAGTTATGATCATATCTACAAATATATTTATGGATTATGAGCTTTCTATGTAGAAAATTGGCTGCCTTTTGCTTAACCACATAGATTCAAATGGACCCGATTTTGATTGTTCTATAGAAAATTGCATTATATATTGGACGTATGATTAATAACCCTTTTTCCCCGAATTGTGTACATATATAAGAGTATAATGGCGGCAAAAACAGATACTAAAAGAGATATAATAAGTATATCTCAATTCCATTATGAAGAGACAAATGAAAATAGTTTAGTTACTGATGTAACGATTTTCGGGGGTATGTTTGAAACTTAGACTTTATCAGCCATCCCTACAAATCCGAAGGGATCTTTGTTAAATGATTTTAAAATGTTGATTATTCATTAGCATGCTTGATTTGGATGGGTGTATCCTCTATTAGATAACATGCGGACAATATTCCGCTTTGACTTCAACTGTTGTTTTCACTTTGTGGAAGGTTGCTCGTAATTATTATTATTATTTTGTTTGAACGAAGTTGCTCGTAATTATTGGGGATTGCAAATTTAAAATTATACTTTTCTTCTTTTTTAAAGAGTTAAAATGGGAGTGAGATTTCTCCTAAAGGCAAAAGAAGAGATCATCTCTCTCTATGACAACGAGAAGCGATTAGGCGCTGCAGTTCCCCTAATGATATTGTCCGTAACTCTTAGAGATATATTTGTTTTTATTTGGTCAAATATAGAGATATATATGTTTAATAGTTGAAATTACTGCCCATATTTAGTCCATCAAAATACAAACTAGACTTAATATTAAATCTTTTCACAAACAAAATTGCAAAGAGCCGAAATATGAATTCATAAACATGAAAATAACAATGAGCCAAATATGTATTTCATAAACCAAAAATATGGATTTGACTAATATGTGAGATGAATAGTATAATAACAGAATAGTTGAATAATTTAATAAAGAAAACATTTGAGTTGATTAAAATTTGCAAAACAATCATAAAATATTGAAAAACTAGTTTTTTAGTTTATTAAATTATAATGACATTTTGGGTTTTTAGTATTAACACGTTTAAAGTACTAGATTAGGTCTCGCATAATACGCTAGAAAATAATAAAATAAAATCCATATAATTATGATTTATATTATACGTGATATAATTATGATCATCCGTATAATTAGATTTTAAATTAATATCCGTTAAGTTATCTACAAATTATGTTTTATGATTCACAATTAAGAAATTAGAAACTGATTTATATTGATTCCAAAAACATAATTTTCATTATATTGTATTTTTTTTCTTATTTTACTTTTTCCAATTTTAGTAATTTACATTTAAAAAACATAATTCATTTTTTTTTGAAATAACCAAAAATAGAAAAATTTGAATTATTAAATTGATAAACAATGACACATATCACGATCTGATGAGATATAATTATCATACGTATCACGCTCATGTTGAACGATTCAGCTTTATATAATAAGTTATAATAAATATTTTTTTTTTAAAGTGAAAGTTTGATGAATGGTATTGAATAAAAAAATATAACTGAATCAAAACGTTTCATTCTTGTTATTACATCTGCATGGGCTTGCGTCTCGTGTTCCACTTCGGGTAATAGATGAAAAACTCTCTTGAAGGCCTAATGGGCCACCGAATATGGATTCGTCACGAGCCGCAGAGAACAACACGTGACGTCAAAGCATCGGATTAGAGACGAAGCGATTCCAGCAAAACTCAAGACTCATTTTGGACAGTCTATGGCCACCGATCTCTGTCCGGTTACAACTTCGCCGCTTCTCAGTCGCTTCTTCCGCTTTCGTATCGGATCGGAGACTATTCATCTTTCCTGGAATCGGGTGAGTGTGAGTTCGATAATCGTGCGCAAGAATGTTGTGCTTGTTCCGATAAATCTAAGCTAACTCTAATTTATGTTCTTCTGGTTAGATGATAAGTTCATCATTTAAAACTAAAATTTCTAGAATTTTGATTTTAGATACGATTCTCTGCCTCTTAATTTTGAATTGATCCATGTGTTCACTTTTATCTTAAGTTGGCTAATTTTGTGTTAAGAAGAGTATTTCGGAGTTATAGTGAGAGAAATTCACACCAAATTTCTAAGATATGTAAACATTTGTGTGTATTCTGATTAGTATATTGTGCAAGCTTTTTTATTTTGAGGGATTTGATAAATTTGTCCAGAATTATTCTGCTCTTATATGATGTATTCGAGTATGTTTTGTGTGATATGTTTGTGGTAGGATACACTGGAATGTGTAAAGTACGTGTCTTCGTAAACATTTCATGTAATATCTATGAGACGTTTGTCTTGGTGAAGTAGGTTTTTGTTTTGAACCGTTGAAGCGATGGGGGATGTGATTGATTTGAGTGGAGATGGTGGCGTCTTGAAAGAGATTGTGAGGAGAGCCAAACCTGATGCTACTTCACCCTCCGATGATTTTCCAGTCGTCGATGGTATTGTTTCCAAGAATTACTAGTGGATTTGAGATTTTACTTTTCATCCAAAGAAACCGATATGAATCTTTTTTTAATTCTTCTTACTGTTTTATTCTACTCCCAATCATATGCGGATGAAGGAACATAATTATATTTGATAATCTTAGTTCACTATGAGGGTATATTGGCTGAGGACGAGAAAGTCTTCGACACTACACGCGAAGACAATCTGGTTTTCTCCTTTGAGTTAGGATCAGGCAGTGTTATCCGGTCATGGGACATTGCACTTAAAACCATGAAGGTTCTGTCTCTTTCTTCCATTCTCTCAATATGAACTTTTCAGTTATAGGAAAACTGATTGGCCAATCTTTTTTTCCAGGTTGGAGAAGTTGCAAAGATCACATGTAAGCCAGAATATGCTTACGGAAAAGCAGGATCTCCTCCCGACATCCCACCTGAGTATGTTATATGCTCCACACTTCTTGCATCTCATTCAACAAGATCAGAGAGAGCTTTCGGTTTTGAGTGCAACCATTTTTTTTTTTGGTTATTGATATGTTTGGTAATTGCAGTGCAACTTTGATTTTCGAAGTGGAATTGGTTGCTTGTAGACCGAGAAAAGGTGCTAGTGTTGGAAGTGTTTCTGAGGACAGAGCCAGGCTAGAGTAAGGCATTATAACACCATTTGGACCTCACTAACTTTTGATTTCTTCTCCACAGGCATATATAAAAACCCTTTTGCTTATGATTATGGTTATGGTTGGCAGAGATCTGAAGAAGCAGAGAGAGATTGCTGCAGCTGCTAAAGAGGATGATAAGAAAAAGAGAGAAGAAGCAAAAGCTGCTGCAGCTGCTAGGATCCAAGCTAAGCTAGACGCTAAGAAAGGTCAAGGCAAAGGAAAAGGCAAAGGCAAATCTAAATAATTCACAAAGGAAGAGACCAAAGTGTAAACTCTTAGATACCATTTCATGATTTAGCTCTTTTTTTTTTGGTCATGTAAACTCTTAGACCAAAGTGTTCCTCGTGGAAACTAATCAAACTGTTAAAACTCATCATCAATCATCAACATTACATGATCTGTTTGGGGTCCAATTCTGCTGATTTCGATTCACACACATTAATAACATAACAAGTGTCCGAATTCAAACTTTCAAACCATGTCGGAGGCAGAGGCATCGGCATCAGCATCAGCATCATCATCAACCCCGTCTTGTTCTTGCCATCCAGAATGAGCTCTGAATTTGCAGACAGGACATGTTCCTTGCTGTCTAAGCCATGGGTCGATACAGCCTGCATGAAACTGAGCAAATGGACATGCATGAATCGTGAGAGACAATAAAATGCATAAGAGGATTTTTTTTTTTTTTGTTTTAGATAAGAGTAAATATGAATACCTGATGCAAGCAGGGTAAGGTGCGAACAACTTCCCCTACGGTAACTTGTTCTAGGCAAACACTACAAGTGAGCTCGTCTTCTGTTCCTTTCATACTTCCATTGCCAGAATCCTGCTTCTTCTGCTTTGAACAAGAGGAAAACACCATGAAAAATAAGATTCTATTACCCATTTAGCAAGAATTTTTTTATTGAGTATTGACAACCTCTAATGTGATTTTTGTATGTCAGATATTGTTGGGGGAAATTAAGAATATGTAATACCTCGGCTGAGGATGAGGTTGATGCCTGCTTTGTCAACGAGGAACCACTGTTAACAAAACCAACACAAGCCGAAAACCATGAATATCAGATTCATTCACAATAATTAGATAAATATGATCCCTAACCAAAAAAATAACATTAAGGGCCTTGAGCTAATTAGAACTGAAGAAACTGACTAAAAAAAGAAAGAGTCAAATTTAAGAAATCGATTGTAGAATTGTGGCCTAAATGATTAATCAATGAAGCGATGGGAAAACCGAAACCCATGAATTTAACGATTCTATTGAGAAAAACAAATCTCTAGTAACTCGATGGACAGGATAGTGGAATAAACCAGAACCCTTTTTATTCATCTTCATTCCGCCTATTTATATTTAGTAAAGTGAACAGTAAAACATAAGCACAAAGTTATTAGTTTCTAAACTATAAAGTTGTAACCCCTACCACGCTCCTTTCCCATGTTAAGGAAGATAAAGTCTATAAGAGTTGTTGCTATGCCACAGTATCCTAAACTTACTATTTTCCTTATATCTCAAAACTCCCACTTTTGAAAACTTATAAAAGAGAGAAAAGGGATACAAAATTTACTCACTTTTCAGGATCCAACACCTTATACTTATGTACTGGAAGTGCATTTATCTCTTCCTCGTTCATAGAATTTGTGGGAACATTATCGGAATCAAGTGCCCTTAGAGTTTCATAATCTGCAAGAGAACAACTTTTGCCTCAGACTTCAACAATAAAGAGCAGACTATTAAACCGGAAGAAGAAAAAACGAGATATGGATGATCAAATCCTAAGCTTTACTAAGAAATCGAATTTTAACTGACCTAAGTCATCAAACTCCCGATCAAGAAGAGCTAGCTGGAGCCTAAGTCCTTGAAGACGCCCTCTCGTTGCAAGAGCAATGGAAGGAGGCACATGCAACCTGAGCTCAGTGTGGCTAAAAAGGCCACTTCCTGCTGCAGCATGAGCCTGAGCTTGAAGTTGTTGGCAAGTCGCATACATCCTAAGGGTCGTTGCCATCAAAAACACCCCAAGCACAAGCCAGAGCTACAAATTCGTGGAACATCAAACTCATACCCTAAACATGACTAACTGAGGGAAAAATTGACATACAAGGAAATTAGGAGGCATCTGATGCGAGTTGAGAATCATAAACAGCAAAAGAACTGCAATACACAAACCAAACAATTAATGCATCAGAACTGCAGACAAAAAACAAAAAAAGGATTGCAGAAAGAAGTAGAAAAATTACCTGTAACCAGAAAAGCAAGGGAATTAGAATTCACTGGTCGAGCTCCATGAACACGCTGTAGTGTTTGGCGATACCAAAAGACACTTTCCATTAGTAAATAATCTCGAACAAAAAATCATTGTAATGCATTAGAGAATTTATCATTCATACCAAAGCTCGTCTCTCAGGTATAAATCCGCTTTCTAAATCTCCTCTACTTCCCCGGAAAACGAAACTCATCTTTTCCAAATGCCTGCAAAGAAAATTTGCTCTCTCTAACAATTATATTATATCGACCATGCAATACAAAGGCAGACACCATATTGTCACTGAATCTATTCAAATCAAATTCAAAAACCCTAACTAAATGCGAACTCGAGAAACCATGTCGATCACAGCAACAAAGGAGATGATCACGAATCTTTCAAAAAAAAAAAAGTCCAAGGAATTGAAATGGGGTAAAACGCGAGGGTTCTTCGATCAAATGGAACGAGAGATCGGAGGAGAAATTCACCTGGAGGTGGAGAATCGGATTTACTCTGGTAATGAAAGGTATAACATCGGCGAGGGAAGATCGCCGTCGGACCGAGTCGACTCAGGACGAGTTATCGCTCGCTTTTTTGTTCTTCCGCGGAAAGCCAAACGCTTTCCTTGGGGAATTTTTGTCCCGACCCTGACGATATAGTTTTTGTCTTCATCCACCATTTATGTTCAAGTGATGCACTTACCTTAAACGTCGCCGTTTGCGTGTTCATAAATTTATGTAATGTTTTAAAAATCAAGTAATGTTTGTATATACTGAAGACTCAATTGAGGAGACAAAAAAAGAACTTCCATTATTAGCCATGGGCATTCCGATATCCGGATCCGAACCGATCGGATCTTTCGGATGTTCGGATAATCGGATGTTGGATTTAAAGATTCATTCGGATATTTTGTATTTTTCGGATCGGATCGGATCGGTTTTATTCGGATTCGGATCGGTTCGGATATGGAAATCAAAATCCGATGTAAAACTAAAAAAATCAGATTCGGATTTTTCGGATGTTTCAGATTATCCTGTAACCAAAAACAACAAATCTGTAAAAAAAAACCAAACAAAAAACAAAAAAAAAACCGAACAAAAAAACCGAAAACCCCGAATAATCCGAATCCGAAGTGATTCCAGATTGATATTAGGGTTTAGGCATTTGTCGTTGTTTAGAAAAGGGGCAAAATCGAAGAGTAATCTGGGAAAATCAAGAGACATCATATTTAAGGTATATAAGGGTTCAGTTTTTTCGGATCCTACTTCGGGTTTCGGTTATTAACCGATCTGAACCCGAATCCGAAGTTACCTAGAATAAACATCCAAACGGGTATTTTCAAAGATCCGAACCTGAACCGAACCGAAAATTCGGTTCGGTTCGGTTTCGGATTTTTTTTTTCGGATCCGGATTATATGCCCAGAGCTATCCATTATAGTGAAAAATTCGGAATGAATCAATTTTTGAAATTAATCTTTAAAATAGTATCGTCACATACTTACATTTTCTAATTTGTTAGGGGGGGCAAGTGATTGAATAATCATATTTGTAAATTTGCTACAAAATTTGTTGGTTACGCTCAGAAATTTATCACAACCAAATTTTTCTTTAACAAAAGTTTTCGTTTCATTGCCAACAAAATATGGATAATAGTCAATAGCAAAAACATATGTATTACACAAGCAAATGTGAACGGAAGGACATCCCCACTCATAATGTCATAAGGACTTATAATAAACCACAAAAAGTGTTAGTTCTGATCTTCTTTCCCAAAAATTTAACAAAAGTTATATGTTTGATTGAGAAGTTAAACAAAATGATATAATTAACAATTAACTCATAACTATATACAAAAAAGCTCAGAACAATGTGAAATAACAAATCTAAAAACAGAGTGTCTGTTGATCCCGTGGATCACTAAGTGTGTTTAAAGGATGATTAGGGGACGGGAGGTGAGATTCTCGTTAATAGAGCAATTTAACCACGATTAAGACAGGTCGGGAGAAATGTGAGTAGGCCGGGGGCCGCGTTTCGTTTTATTGATGAAAGAAAGGTGAACACTTTTGAATTACGAACTGGTTCCGAAGGACGTCCAGTTCGGCGTTCTAAAGTGTTGTCTTGTTACAAAGAGGTCGGATAACTCGTGGAAGGTGAGAGTCAAAATCAGAGACCCCTTCTCATTAATGACATATGAGGGGTATATATAGTCGGGATCGGCTTCCTGCTCCCCGGAATCTCGGGCCACGTGTCGCCTGCGGCCTCTTTTGCGGGTAAGGTGGCCTAGGAGGCGTGTCCCGGCTTTCGAGGGGAGAGGTCATGATGAGCTCGGCGTGGCGTGTTGCAGAGCAGTGCACTGTTTTACCAACTCTGCTCCACCTGCTCCCTCCTGCCCTTGTCAGCTCTGCAGGGTTGGTGGGCCGTTGGGTGGAAGGCACGTCCCTACGCGGGTAGGGTATTGCCTTACCGACTCCCACGCACCTATTCTTCTGACACTCCCTGCTCCGGCGGGGCGTCAGTGCGGGCCCGGGGTGTGTTTCTTTCAGGTCGGCTACCGAGCTGAAGAATGGTATTGCAGGTCGGCTACCGAGCTGAAGAGCGGTCTTGAAAATCGGTGATATTAAGTCCGGTTGCCGCACCGAAGGACAGCCTTTCCTAAGATGGGCCCAACTAATTGGGGGTGCTAGGCCCACCTCCAACAATAGGCCCTCCCCCAGTTCGGTATCGCGAGGCAAAGTGAGCATGCCGAAGTTGATCTAATGTTAGTTCGGCGCATCTTAGGACGGTCTTTCCGTGCTCAACTGTGTGCCTTTTCCGAAAAACTCGTAGGAGGTTGGCACGTGCCCACCACGTGGGACGACAAAGGGCGCTTCGTTTTTCGCGTAGACCGCCCACGCGCGGCGTGCAAAGGACGCTTCGCGTTTATCGAGGCGTCCTTTTCTTTTTGGCGTGTGGGACACGAAGAGACGTCATCATTACGTTTCTGGGCGGCCGTGCTTCTTGTGACACGTGTCCAGGCGTCGCTTCACTGTCCCCCTTCTTCTATTTAAATCCCCCTTCTTCCTCCTGTTAAAACCTTCTGCGCATAACCCTAAGGTAACCTCCTCTCTCCGATTTCTTCCTTCTCTTCCTACTTCCTTCCTGTTTTTTTTTTATTTCCTCCTCTCCGTGCGATGGCTCCGATGTTAGACGGTATCCGAGCTGAGTCGAGCGAAGAATCGGCGTCCCGCGGTGGCGGTAACGATTCTCTGAGTTCCTCCTCCGGTGATTCCGAGCATGCCTCTTCTCCGCGACGAGGGGCAGACAGTGGGGAAGAGTTGGCCCCTCGACTTCGGGGGCCGCCCCGTCGCTTCCGGGGACCCATCTCCGGCCGAAAACGGTGGTTAGATCCTCTGGCGGTCGCGGTGCTGGCCAAGCTGGGGGCAGAACCGGGCATCTGGGCGGCCGCGGTGGTCGTCAGGGCGTCCGTGGAGGCGGAGCTCGAGTGGCCAGGGTGAGGTCCCCCCTGGTCTCCTACGAGCAGGGAGGGTCACCGACCTGGAGCACAGCGGAATCGGTGACCCTCCTGGGGAATCTGTGTGGTTTTTCCGCCGGCGTTGAGCTCAGGATACCCAGGGCGGAGGAGCGCCCGTGGACTCCTCGGCCGGGCTTCGTCTGCTTGTACGAGTCGTTCTTTCAGAAGTGCGGCTTGCGCCTTCCTCTCCCCGAGCTGTTCGTCCAGTACTGTCGGGCGCGGGGCTTGGCCTTCTCGCAGGTCTGCCCGTCCACGGTCCAGGGGATGATCGTGCTGCTGACCTTGGGGCATGAATGCGACATGGAGGTGACGTTGCCTATGCTCGAGGCGTTCACCCAGCAGAAGGCAAACCCCGGGATTCCTGGGACCTTCTATGCCGCTTTCAAGCCCGCGGCGAACGTTCTGGAGGCACCCAGCTCGGGGTCTAGGGCGAGCAAGCTGTCGAAGGTCGAGGACTGGTCTCGCAGCTACTTCTACGTCCGGGCTACCGCCGTGGCTGGGCTCGATCCGTTGGCGAGATATACCCGGGATTGGAATTTTTCCCCGGGTAGGAATTTGCAGGTCGAGCTGACTTCTCTTCTTTGGTTGTCTGACTGATGATTTTTTTTGTCTTGCTCTGCAGGCCCTCACTCCTCTAGATTCAAGCTACCGGACTACGAAGGTCTGCTTGCCGTGCTCAGGACAGTGCGCCGGAGAGAGTGGAAGTCCTTCACCGCTGCGAGAATCGAAGCTGCCATGACCGGAGGTTTATTATTATTATTATTATTTTTTTTTTTTTTTTTTTTTTTTTTTTTTTTTCGAACTGACGGCTCTTCCTTCGCAGGTAGAGTAAGGTTTGTCAATCCGCAGTACGCGGATTCGTTTGTTGCCCCGCCACCGCCGATACCCGAGGTGGCGGTCAGGCGAGACCCGGCACCACGGGTTGCGGGGGATTCCTCCGCGGCGACTCCCTCGAAGAGGAGGGAAGACCGGGCTGCTGCCGGCGAGACCGGCAAAAAGAAGAGGAGGACGGGAGAGTTCTCTTCCGGAGGTCGGGAGGTCACCCGGCCTACACTGACCGGGCCGGAGCCCGAGGTGCCTTTGGCCGTTGGGCCAGCAGGGGGGGTTGATGAGACCCGGGCCCAAGGGGGCGATGGGGTCGGCGAGACGATCGTCGGCGCGGAGGATCCTGCTGCTGTGCAGGAGGCCGAGGATCGCAGCGCCGAAGTGGGCGGCGCCTCGGGAGGTTCCGACGGTGGGCCTCGGGACTACAGCTTCTCCTTTACCCACGAGGATGGAAGCAACCAGGTAATCGTTGATCCGGACGAGTGCGCCGAGCTGGCGCAGGCCATGATGTTCGGGCAGAGGTACCCGCACTTCGTTCCGCTGGAGATGGCGGAGTCCGACACCTTCCGTCAGGTGGCGCGATCCGCAGCTCGGGTAAGCTCCTGCTCTGGTCTAACTGTTTTTAGCTAGACTCGTTGCGCGTCTTTGTTAACAATTTGTTTAATGCAGACGATGGCCCTTAGTGCCTTTCTGGCGGAGGCCTACGAGAAGAGGCTCGCCGAGCAGGCCGCCTCGATTAACTTCCTCCGGGAGTGCCGGGAGTCCAGCTCGCAGATCCAGTCTACCCGTCTCCACGGGTTCGAGAAGGAGCTGAGAGATGAGAAGGCCCGATCTGCGGTGCTGGAAGAGGAGGCGGTGCGGTTAAGAGCCCGGGAGGTCGAGGTGGCCAGTCTGCGGTCTGCACTAGAGGCCGAGAGGGACCGTGCTGCAGTTGGGTGGGATCGGGCGTCGGGGCTCGAGGAGGAGAACGGGCTCCTGAAGGGGGAGCGGGAGACACTCCGCTCCAGGGTGAAGGGGCTGGAATCCGCCATAGGCCGGGCCAAGGTGGCCGTGGCTGCGGAGAGTGATCGGGTGTCAGCCCGGTGGGAAGCGCGGAACCGGAAGTGGTCCGCGAAGATGGAGAAGATCCGCGCCCACCTGGACGGGCGCCGCCGGGCCTTAGAGCCTCACCTTCTGTACAGCCAGGTGACTGGCGTAAAGGCCTGCCTCAAGAGGATGGAAGCAGAGGACGGGGTGTCGGTACCGTTCTACCGGTATCAGAAGCTGGACGAGGACGAGGCGGCATTCGGTGCCGTACTGGACGGGATGGACTTTCCGGATTTGACCCCGGAGGATCTGGAAATCCCTCTGGACCGTGCTCACGGCGTTCTGCTTGAGCACATTATACATGTCGCTCCTTCTAGCACCCCCGTGGTGGATCTGACCTTGGAGGCTCCGCTGGCTGCTGAGGACGCTCTTGCGGTCGCTGAGACCGTCCAAGCAGATCCCTCGATCCCGTCTGCTGACGAGGGAGTCCCCGAAGCTGCTGGGATTGTGCAAGCAGATCCCTCGGTCCTGTCCGCCGCTGAGGCCGACACGGATGCGCCGTCCGGTGAGACCGGAACCGACGTGCCACCCGGTGGAGTCGTGGTTGAAGAAGGGTCTGGGCAGCCCTTCCTTGGTGAGTACGGGACCAACGCGAGGATGGTGGCCCCGGCTGATTTAGATGGTACCCGTGCTGACGGGAGGGAAAACCGACCGGCCGATGCGGCCTTGTAAAAACTTTTTTCCTTTTTGTTTTCTTTTTGTAGACTGGGCCGTAGGCCGTTTCTTTTTGTAAGGACTGGGCCGTAGGCCGTTTATGCAAAGAGCAGGCCGTTGGCCCCTCTCTTTTTGTAAGTGCCGTTTCGAGGCTTTTGTAACGACTAGGCCGTGGGCCATTTTTATAACAGACGAGGCCGTTGGCCCTTTTGTGATAATCGAGGCCGTTGGCCCTTTTTTTTTTTTGTGTAAATGCCATTTCGAGGCTTTTTTGATCGGTAGAGTAGGTCGTTAACCGTACTCTGTCAAGTAAGCAGGTCGTGGACCGTGCTCTTGTATTGGGTGCGAGGTAATCTCGGCTTAAGGCACTTATTGCTTGTGTACCTTGTTTTTTTGGTGCGGGTAGCGAGCCCGGCTTAGAGACACTTAATGCTTGTGTGTCTAGTAGAGGTGCGAGCCCTGGGGCCCGGCTTTGGCACTTATAACTTGTGTGCCGGGGAGAGCGAGCACCGGAGCTCGGTCCCCTTTTTTTTTTTGTAGTGCGAGCGTTTGGAGCTCGGCTTATTATTTTTTTTTTTTGTAGTGCGAGCGTTTGGAGCTCGGTTTTTTTTTTTTTTTTTTTTGTAGTGCGAGCGTTTGGAGCTCGGCTTTCTTTTTTTTTTTTTTTTGTAGTGCGAGCGTTTGGAGCTCGCCTTTTTTTTTTTTTTTTGTAGTGCGAGCGTTTGGAGCTCGGCTTTTTTTTTTTTTTTTGTAGTGCGAGCGTTTGGAGCTCGGCTTTTTTTTTTTTTTTTTTTTTTTTTTTTTTTTTTTTTTTTGTAGTGCGAGCGCTTGGAGCTCGGGAGCGTTTGAACGTTTGGAGCTCGGCTCTTGTGCGCAGGTCGGGGACCGTTTTCCTTTGTCTAAAAGGTTTTATTAGATTAATAGCTGAGCCCTGGTTAGGGGTTGCCTACGTACCCTTTAGTAGAAGGGATCAAGCCAATCGTAGTTCGTTTGTTTACAAAAGCGGAGAGCGGATTGGAGCCCGGGGGCTTAATAGTAGAACCGTTTGAGGTTGATCGAGTTCCATGAGCGCGGGATGGCGTCGCCGTTCATCGTGACTAGCTCGTAGACGCCTGGTTTTACGACCTTGGAGATGAGGTAGGGGCCCTCCCAATTGGCACCCAGCTTGCCTGCGTTTGGCTCGGCGGTGTTTTCGAAGACCTTGCGGAGGACCAGGTCGCCCTCGGCGAAGAACCGGCCTCGAACCTTCTTGTTGTAATATTTGGAGGCGAGCTGCTGGTAGTTCTGGATTCGGAGTAGGGAATGGTCCCGTTGCTCTTCAAGGAAATCCAGCTCGCTGAGTAGGACGGCGTTGTTCAGTGCGGGTTGCTGGGCGAGCATAGCGCGGCGAGGAGTGGGGAGCCCGACTTCGGATGGGGCCATTGCTTCCATGCCGTGGGAGAGGTTGAACGGTGTTCGGCCAGTCGATGTCTTTGGTGTTGTGCGGTGGGACCAGAGGACTCCATCGAGTTCGTCGGCCCAGGACCCTTTCTTGTCGTCTAGTCGCTTTTTGAGGCCGTCGAGGATGGTCTTGTTGGTGGCCTCGGCTTGTCCGTTCCCCTGGGGGTACCTCGGAGTGGACTTACTTAGTCTGATTTTCCACTTCGCGCAGAAATCTTCGAAGAGGGCCGATGTGAACTGGGCACCGTTGTCGGTGACGATCTCGTACGGGAGCCCGTGCCGGCAGATGATGAACTTCCAGACGAACTTTCGGACGTCCTCTGCCTTGATCTTGGCGTATGATTCGGCCTCGACCCACTTGGTGAAGTAATCGGTCATGACTAAGAGGAAGCGCTTTTGGCGAGATCGGGGAAGGGGCCCGACTATGTCCATGGCCCATCGCATGAAGGGGTAGGGTGCCACCGCAGTGGTGAGGAGCTCGGTTGGACTATGAATGAGGGGACCGTGGCGCTGGCACTTCTCGCACCGGGCTGCGAATTTGTCGCAGTCTTGGAGCATTGTCGGCCAGTAGTGGCCTTGGTTTCGTATTCTCAGGGCGAGAGCCCGGCCACCGGAATGGTTGCCGTCGGCGCCCTCGTGCATTTCCTTCATCGCGTCGATGGTTTCCTGCCCGTGGAGGCAGGCGAGCAGGGTTCCCGAGGCGCTCCATCGGAACAGATTGCCGTCCAGCATTGTATATTGGGCACACTTCTTTCTTAGCCGCCGGGCGGCCCATCGGTCTGGGGGGCGAATGCCGTCTGCGATGTATAGCAGCAGATCGATTCGCCAGTCCGGCAGTTCGGGCTCGGCCGGGGGCGGTGGTAGGTTCTCGGGAGGTTGGGCGTCTTCGTCAGGATCCGCGACCTGGGGACCGATCAGATAGGCTCCCTTTGGCAGCTCGATGCTGGGGAGGTCGATACTTTCCACCGGGATCACCCGTCGTTGCTCTGGAGCCGAGGTGGAGGCTAGTGCTGCGAGGGCGTCTGCGGAAGTGTTATCGCCTCGGGGGATTTTTGTCAGGGTGAACTCGGAGAAGTCTGCGGCCATGCCTTGAGTCACCTTGAGGTAGGCGTCCATGCGATCATTCTTGGCCTCGTACTCCCCGCTGAATTGATTGGCGACGAGCTGGGAGTCGCAGTAAGCCCGGATTTTCTTTGCGCCGACCTCTTTGGCCAGGCGCAGGCCGGCAATCAAAGCTTCGTACTCGGCCTCGTTGTTCGATGCCGGGAAGGCTAGGCGGAAGGACTGTTCGAGGATCTCCTTGGTCGGGGATTCGAGGCGTATGCCGACGCCGGACCCGTGCTTGGAGGCCGATCCGTCGACGTGCAGAGTCCACACTTCGGACACCTCGCTGACTGCCAGCTCGGGTGCTAACTCAACTAGGAAGTCGGCCAGCGCTTGAGATTTGATCGCGGTCCGACCCCGGTACTCGATGTCGTATTCGCTCAGCTCGACAGCCCACTTCATTATCCGGCCGGACCGGCTCGGGCTGTGGAGGATGGTTCTGAGGGGGTACGTACTTAGGACGGCTATCGTATGGGATTGGAAGTAAGGCCGGAGCTTCCTAGCTGCGACGACCACTGCCAGGGCGAGCTTCTCCAGAGTCGGGTACCTGCTCTCCGCGTCGTCTAAGGACTTGCTGATGTAGGAGATGGGTTTTTGGTCACCCCGGTCTTCCCGCACTAGTACGCCGCTGACCGCTGTCGTGGAGATGGCGACGTAGAGGTAGAGGAGTTCGCCTTCTTCTTGCTTGGACAGGACGGGGGGAGTGGATATGTACTCCTTCAGCTGTCGGAGGGCGTCCTCGCATTTGTCGTCCCACTCAAACCGCTTGTTAGCCCGGAGTAGTTGGTAGAACGGGAGACACTTGTCGGTAGAGCGGGAGATGAATCGATTTAGTGCGGCGATTCTCCCGGTGAGTCGTTGTACTTGACGCGTGCTCTCCGGGGACTTGAGCTCAATGATAGCTCGGATCTGCTTGGGGTCGGCCTCGATCCCGCGCTGGGTGATGATGTACCCGAGGAATTCGCCCGATGTGACGCCGAAGGAACACTTGGCCGGGTTCAGCTTCATGTTGTATTCGTTCAGCGTGCGGAAGCAGGACCGGAGGTGTGTGACGTGGTCGGTTGCCACCAGAGACTTTACCAGCATGTCATCTATGTATACCTCCATAGTGCGGCCGATTTGGTCGGCGAACATCCGGTTGACGAGCCGTTGGTAGGTGGCCCCGGCGTTTTTTAGTCCGAAGGGCATTACTTTGTAGCAGTAAATGCCTCGGTCCGTGATGAACGCGGTCTTCTCCTGATCATCAGGGTGCATGGGGATTTGGTTATACCCCGAGAAGGCATCCATGAAGGAGAGGAGCTCGTTTCCCGCGGTGGCTTCAACGACCTGGTCGATTCGGGGGAGGGGGAAGCTGTCCTTAGGGCATGCCTTATTGAGGTCGGTGAAATCCACGCAGACCCTCCATTTTCCGTTCTTCTTCTTGACTACCACTGGGTTGGCTAACCAGTCCGGGTATTTCACCTCGGTGATCGAGCCGGCCGCGGTGAGCCTCTCTACCTCATCATTGACCGCTTGGGCGCGCTCCGGGCCAAGCTTCCGCCGCTTCTGCTTGACCGGCCTGCAGGTTGGATCCACGTTGAGCTCGTGGCTGCACGTGTTCGGGTCAATGCCGGGCAGGTCGCCAGTTGACCAGGCGAAGGTGGAGACGTTCTGCCTTAGGAACTCGACCAGCTTTTGCTTGATGCTTTCGTCGAGGTCGGTGCCGATGCCGACGCAGCGGGCGGGGTCGCGTGGGTCGATGTTGACCTGGGTGACAAGGTCCCGCCCGGGAAGATCCTGGGCGCCGAGCTCGCCGGGCTGAAGCGCATTGATGGCCAAGCAGGCCGGCGCGGCGCGGCGCAGCTTGTGCTCGATGGCGAAGCAGGCGCGGGAGACCCTCTGGTTACTCCTAAGAGTGTATGTGCCGGCCTGGTTGGGGAACTTGAGGCACTGATGGTACGTCGACGTGACCGCCTTCATCGAGTGCAGCCAGGGGGTTCCGAGGATGATGTTGTAGATCGGGGTGGTGTCGAAGACCACGAACTTGACGATTTTCGTGACCCGACCTACGTAGACCGGTAATTCGATGGTGCCGATTCCGTTGACGGTGTCCCCGGCGAAGCCGGTTAGCGGGATGGAGTGCGGCTTGATCTCGACCCCGTTCAGGTTCATCCTGGCGAGGGTATCCTTGAAGATGAGGTCGACCGAGCTGCCCGTATCGACGAGGACTCGGTTAACGTCGCAGTCGGCTACGCGGACTTGTACGACGAGGGGGTCGTTGTGGGGCTGGTGGACCCCGGCCGCATCGGCCTCAGTGAAACATATCCCCCTCTTGCTCGTGTCCTGGGCGTCGATCTCCGGCCCGGAGTGCCACTTCAGGGATGCGTCGGTCCTCCTCTCGTGACGCTTGATGGACCGCACTGAGTCGTTGCACGAGAGGAGACCTCCCATGATCATCCCAATCAGAGTGCGGGCCGGGGGAGGCGATCTACCTGTTTCCCGGTCTCGCGAGGGAGATCGTCGCCGCCGGTCGTCATTCTGGGCGCGGTGGTAGGTCCTAGTCCGGTTATCCGCGCGACCTTGGTTGTCGCGGGGTTGATCGTGATCGCCGTCCCGAGCATGCGGTCGCAGCCGCTCTGGGACGCTGATTTCTCCCCGCTGAAATTGCTTCAGCAGGACCTCTTGAAGGGCGCGGCAGTGAGAGGTCGGATGCCCCTTTCGCCGGTGGAAGTCGCAGAAGGCCGTCCTGTCGTATGGCTCATCTGGTCGGAACTCCCTATCGCTCGGCTCGTCGGGACGCCGATCCTGCTGGCGGGGATCCCGTACGTATTTGTTCCAAGGCAACCCTGGGGCGGGGGTGGGGGGAAGTACGGGATCGTGTAGGCGGAGGCCGGAGGGCGGTCCGTTGACAAGGAATGCAGCGGCCTGCTTTCCCTTGCTGCGATGGTACTCGTCGTCGTAATGTTGGCGGGGCTCCTGATACCTTTCCTGGGGCCGCTCCTTTGGGGCCGGGGCCTTGTGAGAGGCACTGTTTCTTGATTCAGCCGCCTTCTCTTCTTCGAGCTCAACGAAGAGTCCAGCGCGGTGCAAGGCGTCTTCCAGAGAGCGCGGCCTGTTGAGCTTCATATCGTCCTTGAAGGCCGAATCGGCCCGCAGTCCTTTTCTCAGAGCGGGGAGCGCTGACTCGTCAGTCACGTTGCTCTGGGAGGCCGTGGCCTTGAAACGCTCGATGAAGGACCTGAGCGACTCCTTTGCTCCCTGATTCATTGCCCAGAGGTCCGCGCTGGATGCGGACTGGCGGATGTAGATGGAGTAATGCTCGAGGAAGGTGGTCGACAGGTCCCTGAAGCTGTCGATGGAGTGCGTCTTTAGCCGAGAGAACCACGTGAGGGCCGGGCCGGTGAGGTTTTCCACGAAAAGCTGGCAGTGAGCGGCTTCGCGCTCGTCTGGTGAGAAGTGGGCGCGACCCATGGCGATGGTGAACGCCGTGAGATACTGGGCCGGGTCGGTGGTGCCCGCGTAGGGCTGTAGCTTGAGCTTTCCGAGGTGCTGGAGTGGGACGGAGGCGATCCGGCGGGTGAACGGCGTGTTCTGCGTCTCTCTGAGGACGCGATCGATTTCTGGGGCCGCGCTGGTGGCTTGGTGGATTTTGGAGGACATCGCACGGATGGTCTCCTTCATAGCCTCGAACTCCGCGTCTCTTGAGCGCTCCGCGCTGGATCGGAGATGGTGGGCTTCGTCGCCCGGGTGGCTTCCTATGGCCGGGACGAAACGTCCGTCCGGCCTTTCGGATCCAGACGGCGAGTCGCTCGGTCGGCTTGTCCGGAAGCGGGGGGTTTCTTCCCGAGAGACCGGTTCTCTGGGATGGACGTCGGGGGACCCGACATTGTCCGACCGGTCACGGGAGGCCCCTAACGTGGCGAACCGCTGGTCGGTGGCTCGCGTTAGCTCATCGATCCGGGCGAGCAGGGTCTGCATCATGACGGACGGCGTGGGCTGGTCTTCCGGTGCTCGTGGCGCGTTGTGGGCGGCGGAGCCGTCGGAATGGGCGGGTGCTGACGCCGGGGGCGGGGCCCTGGAGAATTGCTCTCGAGGAATCGCCTGATCGGCAGCTGCTTGGGCTGATGACGGAATGGTCGCCGTCGTTCGAGTCGTTGGCGGGGCCGTTGTCGGGGCCTGGGCCGTCGTTTGGGCCGGAGTGTCCTGGTCTGACAACACTCTTGGGGTCGGGATTGCCATCGTTGCTTTGGTCGTGTCGGTGGTTGAACTGCTCCTTGCGTGTAGAAGAATCTCCGCCCCTCCTTCTAGCGCCAATTGTTGATCCCGTGGATCACTAAGTGTGTTTAAAGGATGATTAGGGGACGGGAGGTGAGATTCTCGTTAATAGAGCAATTTAACCACGATTAAGACAGGTCGGGAGAAATGTGAGTAGGCCGGGGGCCGCGTTTCGTTTTATTGATGAAAGAAAGGTGAACACTTTTGAATTACGAACTGGTTCCGAAGGACGTCCAGTTCGGCGTTCTAAAGTGTTGTCTTGTTACAAAGAGGTCGGATAACTCGTGGAAGGTGAGAGTCAAAATCAGAGACCCCTTCTCATTAATGACATATGAGGGGTATATATAGTCGGGATCGGCTTCCTGCTCCCCGGAATCTCGGGCCACGTGTCGCCTGCGGCCTCTTTTGCGGGTAAGGTGGCCTAGGAGGCGTGTCCCGGCTTTCGAGGGGAGAGGTCATGATGAGCTCGGCGTGGCGTGTTGCAGAGCAGTGCACTGTTTTACCAACTCTGCTCCACCTGCTCCCTCCTGCCCTTGTCAGCTCTGCAGGGTTGGTGGGCCGTTGGGTGGAAGGCACGTCCCTACGCGGGTAGGGTATTGCCTTACCGACTCCCACGCACCTATTCTTCTGACACTCCCTGCTCCGGCGGGGCGTCAGTGCGGGCCCGGGGTGTGTTTCTTTCAGGTCGGCTACCGAGCTGAAGAATGGTATTGCAGGTCGGCTACCGAGCTGAAGAGCGGTCTTGAAAATCGGTGATATTAAGTCCGGTTGCCGCACCGAAGGACAGCCTTTCCTAAGATGGGCCCAACTAATTGGGGGTGCTAGGCCCACCTCCAACAGTGTCCGTATAGACCAGACGAAAAAATCTATTCCTAAGTCACAGTGATGATTATAACCATAAAAATCAACCTCAAAATCAATACCCCAAATCATTCAACTTATTTACCCACAAATACCCCCAAAATTCGTAAATGATGAATATAGTAAGAGTTTTTAAACCATGATTAGTGAAAACTAAACTCAAAAAAAATAAAAAACCAATGAAACAAACATACCTACATATGGTAAGTGTCCCATAATTTGGAATAAAAGCTCTTTGGAAAAGAAAAAGAAAAAAATCAAAGTCGCGATCGAAGAAGTTGACTCGCTTGATTACATTTGACGTCATTAGCAAATCCAACCTTTCCCTGAGCGAGATCGTACTCCATCCACACGTTTTGCTGATGATGATTCCCAATTATAAACATATCGATGCCCTCGAGTTCGCAGTTCCCGAATGTGAAGCAATATTTCTGGTCCGGTCCGGACCCAGGTACCTGGTACAACAGCTTCTTACCCGACACGGTCAGCTCTGCGCCTGCGAACATCAGACTCACCGTGGGCAATTTCGAAAAATCAGGTTTGGTTGACCCGACCCGAAAACAGAGATCCATTGCGGTTTGGAAAACGAAACTCGGGTCAACAGTGAGAACCGATTTGGTTTGTTGGATAAACTCGGTTCTCAGGATGTTTTAAACCGGAGCTAGCAGGAACGTGAACTGTGTACCGGAATCAAAGATTGTCTGACCCGCTCCGGAATGATCCGGAACAAAATCGGAGCTAGGAATGGGTAGCAATTTAGACCCGACCCGAATTCCATGGAATTGGACCGTGTACGCGAACTGGTCCCAATAAGGTAACCGATCCATTTTACTTACCAAAGGCGTGTATTTGAGAGGTGGAAGCGATGGGAAACTCGCGTCACCGAGAACCAATATACCGGTAGAGTCAGAACCGGAAATACAATAAGAGAATTTCGATAAACCCATCTGGTTCATTCCTATTAGCCCGGTGGTTTTAGCGTCTTCCTCTGGTGTTGTGCTCGAACTCAGGTCCATGCACCCGAATGACGTGGCGGGTCTGGTCAACGACCCTATTCCAAACGTCTCTTCAGCGAGGTTCCCCTCCATGGAGGAACCATCGACGTAGGAGACAGCCACGTGGCAGAGATTAGACTTTTGGTCACACGTGGCAGGAACGGTTAAGTCTTGGGTTTGGGTGGTGCAAACGGGTGAAGAACATGGTAGAGGAGTGTAAGAAGAGGATTTCGCGTGGTCGAAAATGGAGGTTAGGGTTGAGGATTGTTTGCAGTGGAGCCATGAGAGCTCGCTTCCGGTGTCGAGAACCATCTTGATGGTCTGTGGAGGAGAACCGGCAGTGAGAGAAGCGGTGAGTGTGACATCGTGAGTGAAAGGAATCTTGACGGATGTAGAAGAAGAGAGACGACGTCGTTGGAGGAATGTTGAAGAAGAGTTATGGATGTTTTGGGTTGTGAGAGGGAGAATGAGTAGTGTTTGGTTTGTAGGGAAGATTCTGGAGAAGGCGAGAGGGGAAATTATTAGAAGCCAAAATGTGATTTGGAGATGAATCGATGATTAAGACATCCTTGTTTATTCTTTATTTGTCTTCAATGATAATTGTTATCAGTTCATGCATCCTTATATAGTTATATTTATATATGTATGATGTATCTGTTTAAGTGAATTTCTTGCAATTTTAAGGAAATGGAATCACGAGGATGCAAATGCATTAAAAACGGGTGAAGAAAATGAAACCAATAACTAAATCTTGGTAACGCTTAGAATCAAGGAACCAGATGCGTGGAACCAGAAAAAGATTGTTTGATTTGTTAGTTAATAGATAACCAATAAAAGATTGCTATATATACAATATAGGATAAGAAAATTAATTAATACTAGAATTTAATCCGCTCTAATTATAGGTCTGAGTAATTTTTTTTAAAGAAATTATTTTGAAATTTAAGAAAATTGATTTTATCTGAATTTTACAATATAGCTAACTAATGATTATAGACAAAGCTGTCAATTTGTAATATGCTAAAAAAAAACTGTCAATTTGTAATAATTTGTCTATTTAACCCGTTTTGTAGTGAACTAAAATATTATTCGGGTTAACCCGTAAAAGCTTATAATCTTGAAAACATAACTCTAATATGCACAGTTAAATGATTTTAGTTTTTGTGGTTAGTCTACGAACTCTTTAAAAAAAACTTTTCTTGTGTCTAATTTTTTATAAAATTAGTAAAATATTTTTCAACTTTTGTTTTGATATATATTCAAATAAAATATAATAAATTATAATGAAAAATATAGCAAGATTTTGAATATATTTTTTTCTTTAAATATATATGAATTGATTATTATTTTAAAATATATAGTATTAAAAATAATTAAGAAATTAAATAATAAATAACATTTTTAATGCAAAATATATAATTCCATATTCTAATCAATAATTTTAAAAGACGATTATATCCTTTCATATTTCAATTATTATTTGTTATTTATAATTACATTTCATATAATAACTTACAAAACAAAGTTTATTTTTAAAAATATTTTTTTAATAATACTATAGATATACACATTGCCAAGACGTTTGGTTCATCATTAAATTTAGTCAAAGTACCAACCTAGGTATTAAATTTTGCATTCCATTTAGCTATGTGAAGTCAAAGTTTAATTTATTTATCTTAAGAGTTAAGCTTTTTGTTATAACTTTATAATTCATATTGACAAAGATCTTAAGCTTTTAATTATAACTTTATAATTCATATTGACAAAGATCTATCTTTTTGAAGATTTTTTTTTTTTGGTAATTTGATATATAATGTTGTATATAGGAAATATTGCTGGGGATAAATTTTGTATACTATTAGATATCAGTCAATTATAACGTGGACTTAAAATTATTAGGGGTCAAACGAAAACTCGCCTTCCTTATCAAACTTTGAGCATCTCACCGTCAAGCGCAAAAACAACTGATTTTGTGATGGGAAGAGCCATGCACACTACGTCCGAGATTGCAAAAGCAATGGGTTCTTCAAAACTCATTAGCTACTATAATATGTGGGTTTAATGTTTTTTTTTTTTTTTTTTATAACCTAGACTGTCCGGTCGACATCCTACCGGAGAGATGAGGACTGGCTATCACATGCCAAACCAGTAAGACTTCGCGCTTTCCGACTATTGCCTAGAGTGAGTTGGCCCAACTGACAAAACCTCCTCACGGGTTTTCAACTGGGCCGAAGCCCAGTGCCAGTTTCCACACATGGTCGTGATTAATGTTTCGAGCACCAACGCAAAGGGGTAATCGAAGCCGGGTTCCCCGTTGGTGGAACAATCCCACCTCCCCACTACCACTCGACCACGACCATGTGGGCTATGTGGGTTTAATGTTGCTGAGTATGAAATGGGTTCTTGAAAACTCTCCGGGATGCAAAGCAAAATCACCTAAATAATGATCGCCAAAGGATGGACTTGACCAACTCAAAACCTTAAGCAAACACCTTAAACGGGTTAACTGAAAACCATCATAATAATGAAAATACTACACATTTTAGCATACATATCTTACCTTTTTCATGGTAAAGTAAATTTTACTTATAAAACGTTACTAAAATACGGTTAAAAGAACCTGAATCAAAATCCGTCAGCTCCCATCAGTTATAGTTTTACCCGCGAATGAGAATATCGACGAAGTAGTAGTCTCATTTGGTCCACTATAAAACCTAGCTGAATCCACAAAATCCTCAAACTCTCCAGCATTACCGCTTCCATCATCAAGACACATACTATCATTTGCATCTAAAAAGTCCGGCGCAGGAACAACTTCCGGCTGCGGAAACTGCTTGTCAAGATACATAACCACTTGTCTCATTGAAGGTCGAACCTCCGGCGAATTGTTCGAACAGAGAAGCCCTAATTTGATAGCCATAACCACTTCCTCTTCATCAAACTCACCGTTCAATCTCCTGTCCACAACATCTCTAATGTCTCCGCTTTGCCACCTTGACCAAACCCAATCAACCATTACAAGCTCTTCCGGTAACGCATTTGTTTCGATCGGTCTTCTTCCGCAAGCTACTTCCAACAAAACCGCCCCAAACGCGTAAACATCTGTTCTCGTTGTCAACTTTCCGGATTTGGTGAGTTCTGGTGCTAAGTACCCAAATGTACCAACCACTCTTGTAATTCCCGGGTTTGATCCGTGCTCATATACTTTAGCAAGACCGAAATCTCCTACCCGCCCGTTCATTTCCCCGTCTAACAAAACGTTTGCAGCTTTAATATCGCGGTGAATAACTGTTTGTTCCCATCCTTCGTGTAGGTAAAGCAAGCCCGAAGCAACCCCTTTAATGATTTTGAATCTTTGATTCCAAGTCAAGATAACTCTAGGGTTTTCGTCGAACAAGTACATGTCTAAGCTTCCATTAGGCATGAAATCATAGACCAGAAGCAAATCCTCTCGCCTTCGGCACCAACCGAGCAACTGGACAAGATTCCTATGCCGGAGATGACCAATGCTCGAGACCTCAGACATGAATTCTCGTACACCTTGTCTTGACTCGTGAGAGATTCTTTTGACGGCTACAAATTCGTCTGAATCCCGAAGTTTTCCTTTGTATACTTTACCAAATCCGCCTGACCCGAGAAGCTCCTTGTCCCCAAAACCATTCGTAGCTTTCTTCAGCTCTCTATAAGAGAATCTATGTGGACCAAAATCGAGCTCCCATCCTTCAACTCTGTCTTCACCTTTCGCATTTTTTATACCGAACATCACTGCAGCGACAAGAACTGCGATGATCAAAAGGGAACACGAGAGAGATACTCCGAGGATCAAACCGGGGCTCTTCTTCTTCTTGATTGAACGGGGAATCCGAGGGAGAGATGGCAAATACAGAGACAAAGCTTCTCCACTCATGTTAAAGTTCCAACCTAAGATGTAATGAGAACTAGCTAGCAAACCGGTCGAAGCAGAGAATCCAACATACATTTCATCTCCTAAAACAGAGGACAGATCTACGTCGTACGAGAGAAGAGACAACTTTGGTTTCTCGGAGAATGGAGAAAGCTTAACATCTAACCTTTTCTTGTATGAATCATAATCAACCCAAGCTTGAATCACTCTACCACCGTCGAGGAAAAGCACCTTTTTGGTTGAGTTAGCGAGAAAATAGCCAGCGGGAGTCGAAGTACTCGATTCCATACTGTTTATATCGATTCCGACATGGTTATCGTTGACGTCCTCAAACTCCAAATCTTTGACAGTATCGAATTCCACAGCGAAGAAGTGGCTCGAGAAGTTTACTCGGCTCGAATTCAAAAGGCCTAAGTACTGGCTAGGAAGAGAACCCGTGAGATCTGGAGTTGGAGTGATGGCGAAGGCAAGTCCGTGGCCTCCAAGCGTCACGTACTCTGGAACCATGGCGATTACAAAAGAGGTGGAGAAAGACAGAGCTCGGTTTTCACCGGTTCGCTTGAACCGGATTGGTAAGGAGTAGAAGGCGTGACCGATCACGCGACTTGTGTCTGTAGTGAGCCTGATGGCTCCTGTGTCGGCGATCTCTGCAACTCCGGACATGATTAGATTTGGAGAGGCATTTTTGAAGCCAACGAAGGAGAAGTCTTCAGTTAGAGATGAAACCAAGTGTGTGAAGAAGATGAGTAATAGCCAGATGAAGACAAAGGTCTCCATCAACAATGTTTTTATTTTTATAAGTTTTAGATTCTCTGTAAACTGTTTCCAAAATAATATATAGTTGATGAGCTATTAGGGTATAGTTCTAACATATGATATATTACTCTATTAGGAAGAGGTAAAGAAGATGGTGAAGATAATGAAAGCATGTGATGCTGAGAATGATGTTGGTGATACACGAACATGTGATTATTTCTAGACAGATTGCATTATTAAATATTCAATATTTAAACAGCAAACTGAACTTACTTTAAATACGATTATACGAGGTTAGTACTATTTAATATATCGATATTGTTAATATCAGTCGAGATCGTAGGTATTGATTAGTTTAATCGTTAAGCAAGTACGTATATTTTGTAATACGATCAACGACTTTTTGACTTATGAATTTCTTATGCATATATAGCATCAAGCCATCAACAATTTGGAATTTTCCATATATTTATTTTTTATAACCAAGATAGATTGTTAAGCCAAAATCTGTTAAGTTTCTTGGGTTTCTAACTTAAAACCAATTGACAATAAGTGAATTGGTCCAAGTCCCTTATATATTAGTCAATGTCCCTTCCCACTTTCGATGTGAGTCATTAATCTCGACAGACCATTAATCATGGGGTCGGGACGGTCATGCCTTCTTTTGGGCCGGATTACGGGCAGTGTGTGTTCGGGCTCTGATACCATGTTAAGTTTCTTAGGCTTCCAACTCAAAACCAATTGGCAATGAGTGGATTGGCCCAAGTCCCTTATATATTAGTCAATGTCCCTTCCCACTTCCGATGTGGGATAATCTTCACACACTCCTTAAAGATTAAGGTCCATGACCCATTAATCTCTACATAATCCCAATAAAATCCAAAATAATTCCGATACTTGTAAAAAGTTGGATATTCTTACTATTTAAAATGTCTATAGTGACCGAAAAAGAATCACAGCGATTTTCGTAGATAGTGGAATTTGATCTTTAATCTTGATCACCACAAATGATCTACCCATTCGTGCTACTGAGGCACACACACTTCCTTAAAAAAAATAAAATCTAAAGCTATTAAAATGACAATCAAGAACAGTTTTTTTCTTATGGAGACAACAATATTAGTAACATTGGTAAATGATCGGCTCTGTTTTATTAGAGGATATCGGGGGTCGATGTTGTTTTTTTGGTCGAACAACATGACTAACAAATCCGCAATTGTAAAAGCCAAGCGAAAAACATAAAAACGAAAGATAGAAACAATCATTTTAATTAAGCAATAAACATATTAGGATTAGGTATAGGTTAATGGGACATGAGTCTTAATCTCTAGGGAGTGTGTGAAGATTGTCTCACATCGGAAGTGGGAAAGGACATTGACTAATATATAAGGGACTTGGGCCAATCCACTCATTGCCAATTGGTTTTGAGTTGGAAGCTCATGTAACTTAACATGGTATCAGAACCCGATCCATACAGTCCAACCCGATCCATTATCGACTCGACCCAAAGTTGGTCCATCGATTCATGCCCGAACATACCGAGATTGATAGGCAAATAGCCATCATCTCGAGGGGGCGTATTAGAGAATATTATCCCACATCAGAAGTGGGAAGGGACATTGACTAATATATAAGGGACTTGAGCCAATCCACTCATTGCCAATTGGTTTTGAGTTGAAAGCACAGGAATCTTAACATGGTATCAGAGCCCGAACACACACTGCCCGTAATCCAGCCCAGAAGAAGGCATGACCGCCCCGACCCGATGATTGATGGTCTGTCGAGATTAATGGCTAGAAGAACCATTATCTCGAGGGGAGGTATTGGGATTAGGTAGAGGTTAATGGGACATGAGCCTTAATCTCTAGGGAGTGTGTGAAGATTGTCTCACATCAGAAGTGGGAAGGGACATTGACTAATATATAAGGGACTTGGGCCAATCCACTCATTGCCAATTGGTTTTGAGTTGGAAGCCCATGTAACTTAACAAAACATTGTCGAAACATCCTCATATCTCAACGATAATAATCATAAGTAGTGGAATGACGTTTTTGACAACAAAGAACACATTCAGTGATCTAATGTCTGTGATTGAAACTGCAAATAGTGCATGGTTAGCAATCTTAAATCCGACTACAAATTGGGGTCGATGTTTCATGATTTTAAAACAACTAGTATTTTAAGGGGGGGGGGGGGGGGGGGGGGGGGGTTTTTGACGAAAATTAGTATTTTAAGGTTTAAATGATATTTGTTACCACAACATGACTAACAAATCCGCAATTGTAAAAGCCAAGTGAAAAACATAAAAACGAAAGATAGAAACAATCATTTTAATTAAACAATAAACATTGTCGAAACATCCTCATATCTCAACGATAATAATCATAAGTAGTGGAATGACGTTTTTGAGAACAAAGAACACATTCAGTGATCTAATGTCTGTGATTAAAACCGCAAATAGTGCATGGTTAGCAATCTTAAATCCGACTACAAATCGGAGTCGATGTTTCATGATTTTAAAACAACTAGTATTTTAAGGGTTTTTTTGACGAAAATTAGTATTTTAAGGTTTAAATGATATTAATTAATCCCCCCCCCCCCATGTATACATCAATTTCTATTAATTTTAGACTATTATTTTCGTTCTTTTTAATTTTAGGTTACTGTTTGACAATATATATGTAGGTCCAAAAACAATATATGTTCGGAATGATATTTTTAAACGTTTACGTATTAAATAGTTCTTACATTGTTTTTACCATTACATGCAAAATAAAACGGCAACATAAAAATACAAAACAAAAAGAGATTATTTGATGCATGGAACACCCTATATATTGTTTGAAATATGAAATTCTACACTAATTTTCTATACAAATTGAAATACATTTATATATTTTTAAATGATAGTACAGTCCTTAACTACTAACTAGTTAAAAAAAAAAATGGAAACGATTGATTTGATTAATTGAATATTTTATATCACATAGTTTAACGTGCATTTTCACAATTTATAAGTAATTTTATATGTAAACTCTACACCAATTTGTTTTTAAAAAAAAAAGACTAAACAAAAACATTTCTTAAAATTAATGAATACAAATATCAAATATGTTCTGTCGAACTATAAGGTTTTTTTAATTAGTGTCTTCAAATTTATCTCTTTTTTCGGCTAGTCAAATTAGGCCTTTAAAGTAAGGGAAACCCCAAAAGTATAACATTAAAGAGTAAACGGATTTATAGTGTCCATGAAATTTGGACTTTATACAGCCTTTGAGAGGCGATTTAGAAAACCCAATCTCAAACCCTAGCCGCTTTTTTTTGTGAGCTCCGATCTTCTTCTCCAGCGCGCGTGATGGTTCACCGTCGCCGGAGGAGGGACCCCGTGGTCTCCTTTCTTCTTCAGCTTGCTTTTCCCTTTCGGTCGGTGGTTTTCTCTAAGGCTCCGTTCTCGTTTGCAGTGGTTGATCGGGCTTCAAAGGCAGCGGTGGCCTCTCGTCGGCTGCTCCTCCTAGCGCCGAGCTTTGAGATGTCTCTTCCCTTCGTCCATTGCGTGTGAGGACAACGTCTGCTCGTCAGTTTGATGCATCTTCGACCTCGTCATTTGCCATGTTGGGTGTGTTCCGATGCCTCCTCTGTCTCGGCTTGAGTCGAGCTCTGTAGCTGCGGTTTCCTTCTCCGATTTCGTTTCTTGCTTGCAGCGGCAGCTTTTCCGGAATCTATTATTGCAGCGGAGGGGTTTTGTCTTGGAGACCTGGCTCTTCGGCTCGGTGTGGCGGCTTTGTGGGAGGTTTCTCGGCGGTGGGTCCTCGGTCGGTGGTGGCGGGACCTTAGCGGCGTCGATGTGGTCGCGGTGGTGGAAGGAGATCTTCCTGTGTGGTCGACTCTCACTCCATCGTCTGCCTCGACTCACCGTCTGCGATTCTCCTTTCCACTTGTTGCTCTCCGGTTTTTTCCTCGACGATTTAGAACATCGGCTCTGTTCTCGGCGTTATTGTTTCAGGGTAGCTCTTGGAGGGTGGTGGCTATCAGGCTTCTCGCGATGGTGACGCGTGGTAGTAGGCGTCTTCAGCGGTGAGCAAGTCCGGCTCTGCTTCGGTGGTCCTTGGATCGGAAAATAGTTTCTGATCTACTGGTGCTCGGCTCTCCTTGGTCAAAGCTGCTCCTTCAACGGGTTTCCTAAGGCGGAAGGTGTTTGGCGGTGTGGCTCGGAGATTTGTCTCCATGGTGGAGGGGTTCTTCGACCGTCTTCTCTTCTGGGTGGCCCGAGGTCTCTCATCGGAGCGTGTTCGGAAACAGCGGTGCGCGGCTATGTCAAGATCGTCTTCAGTCTCCTGCGACGGTCTTCAAGGAGGTTGGTTGTGTTTTGGTGGAAATGCTTGGTTTGTGGCCCCTTTGCTCCTGTCCCTTGTGGTCTTTGGCTCGCGGGGGGTTTTTTTGGTGGTCTCGGCTTCAGCGAGGCTTTTCTAGTAAGTGTTTTTAGTTCTCGAGTGCGGGGTACGGCGCTTTCTACCCGTGAGTGGTTCATAACCGCAGCTTGTTAGTAAGTCACAAAGAGGGTCTATTTTGCTCGTGGTGAAGCTGTAAGCTTCGTGTTTCTTAGGTTTTGAGGACGGGCCAGGAACTCGGATCTCGTGGCAACTTCCTCGGAGTTTTAGGCTTCTGAGCTTCCCCATTCCGCGTTTTCCTCCTCGCGCGACCTCTCCTTTGGTTCTGTTTCATGTTGTGTTGATAGACTGTTTTTTCTAGTCTTGCCTGTTATTTTCGTTTGTCGTAATTTGCTTATGTTGTTTTTGGTCTTTTCTGTTTCTTGTTCCCCTTGTATTTCTGTCAAAATTTGAAAACCGGTAATATAATCTTAACATGTTTACAAAAAAAAAAAAAAAAAAAAAAAGAGTTAACGACTGGAAACACACTTATTAGAATCTAAATTCATCGGTTAGTCCTTTTGTTTTTTAATTAATGACAGTATCTATGTGAGAAATATATTCTTAAAGAAACAAATGCAAAAAAACAAATGCAACAAAATAGAGAACTAACAATATGCACACAATTTTGTCGGGTAATTCCAAAGTATACAGTCTGGACGTGGTTTCGGCACCAGTGACGATGTCTTGGAATACCAACAAAATAATTTTATAGTATAGTTTCACCATTCGATAAAATTCATAGAACTTAAATATGCTAAAGTATTATGACACGAGTTTTCATATAGAATGAATTGTGTAAACGTTCCACTTGAGATAGCATGCACATTGAACGTTGAAATACGAAAATATTATTGGATATGAAACAAAAAGTCAATAAATCAAATAATAAAGCTATTCAAAGAAAATTGGGATATGTCTATGTTCTGGAGAGATTAACGGCTAAAAAGTTAAAAGTCGTTCAAAACAAAATAAATGGTTGTTGAAAAAGAGAGCGGTTAAAAGTTAATAAAGCTAAAGAAAATAAAAAATGATATAGCTTTGATTATAAGTTTTTTTTTTGTTAAGGAAAGCTTTGATTATAGTGATTACTAAAATGTCAGATAAATACGAACATAATAAAATTAATGATTAATAATCATGAAATGCTAAAAAAAAACTAACTTTTATAGTTGTCTGGAAAATGAATATTGATGACGAAGGATTGTATCGGTCAAGATTGGCTGGTTAAGCGTATCTCCAACTATATTCCAAATCTCACTGCAAGCTTTATTTTAAAGTAAAATCTCTTTTAATTCTATTTTATTTTCAACTTCAAAATGGGATAATTTTATTTTTTCTTCCAAATATGGAATAATTTTATTTTTTACTTCATTTTGAAGTTAAACTTTTTTATTTATAAAATAGTTTTTCAAATTTAAAATATTTCAATTTAAGAGTTATAAATACTATGTACACATGAGTAATCATTCATGTATCTCTAATAGTAACTGTATCATGTATGTTTACGTATGTAATACGTACATTACATATACATGGAATTTTTCGCTGTAGACGTATATTTATGTGCGAATATTATGAATATTACATTAGCATAAAAAAATGTTATGAATATTATACGTACATGCACTGTTGCACAATCATTCATGTATCTCTAATCTCTATCATTCGCTGACCAAAACAAAAAATCTCTATATTCACTCGATATGTGTATGCTTACGTTTATGTAATACCACTACTCATTAAAAAAAAACTGTAATACCATTAATACATAATTATGGAATGTTCTGATGCGTATCTTCTGATTCGTATCTGGTCAACGCATCAAATAAACTTAATGCGCATACTACCACAATCGAATGGTATGTCGATGTAACGTTTTAGGGTGAAATCCAATGAAAAAATAAGAATATCTACACTAGGAATCCAAAAATCTATTCAAACTATGCAAATAGGTTGTTTGGTTTTTCTAGAATCCTAGATGAAATGATCAAGGTATCAATTACCCAATGTACTCATATCATTACAAAATTTAAAGATCGAACCAAGGAAATATGAGAATAACACACTAGGAATCAAAAAAACTATTCGAGCTAAGCAAATATAACAAGCAAAATCAAAGCATAAAACACAAATAAATAAAGAACTAACGAGTTTTGAACTTAAACAAAGCGGAAAAACAAATTAGAATGCTAATACGGTTTAAATCAAAATTAAACAAACAAATTTCGGGTAATGATAATTGATTCGAGCAATTCCTAACTAAACCATGATGTCAATTCAACCAATCAAAACTAATTCTTAGGTCTAAGTTCACTAATTTAGATTAATCCACCTTAATGGTACTAATCACTTTACTAATCACCTAATTGACACAAATTTCACTTCGCAATCAAATGATCAATAAGCATTAATCTCAAATCTAATTAACCATTAAACACCCTAATCATCTATATGGTGTAATGTATTTTATTTATAATATAATGGTTAAATTTAAATAATATCATAATTTATAAAAAAAATTGAAAGAAAACAAAATTAATTGGTCAATTTGTAAATTTTATAGATAAAATGTATTATTAGCAATTAATAATAAAATAATAAAATAGAAAAAGAAGAATATACTTAGAATATTTTTTGCAATAGAAAATGAAATAATATATCAGAGAGAAATTCAATAAAATTTTGGAGTTACTCTATTTTAGAAAAAAAATGGAATAATATATTAGAGATCTAATTATTTTCGCCAAATTCGGAGCTGAAGGCCGAACAAAAGACCAAACCGAATTTAACAATATTTTTTCTAACCAAACCAAAACAAAACAAAACAAAACAGTTGGTTCCAATTCTTTACATGTTTCTTAAAAGTGGAAAAATTCAAACTAGATATCCACTCCTTTTAGCACCTTAAGAGCAGTGTATTTTTTACTTATTATGTAACGAAGACAATTCAAGAAGAAAAAAAAGAGTTACATTGAACCTTAATATTTTCAAAGTGCGTGATCTACAAGAGAACTAAGTTCAAATTAAGATGTGCTAATGTTTAGCACTTCGAGATGATAGATTCGATTCGGTTGGTATCACTGGCTCACTCTTTAGAATAGCGAGTTTTCACATTTGCGTGTTAATATATTGTGCTTTTATATACTAACAAAACATTTTAATATGCACTTGCAATCAGAAACACAAATAAACAATTAATTCAAAACCGTGGCAACAACTTTCTCACAAATATTACCTAAATCGTCCGTACTTCTATTTTGATTTGCTTGTAGTGGGTGCAAGTGTAACACAATACACAAAAGGAGGAATTTGTAAGACCAAAGATTATGCAAAAGATCCAAAAAAGAAGAAAAAAAATACCATTTTTAATAAAACCATAACACCACCCTTTTTGGCAATAAAATCTTGGGACCAAAACCAAACTCCAAAGAAATCACCTTTGTTGAAATTCCTCAGCTACCAAACAACAACTCTCACTAGAAGAGTAAACAATAAACACATGTAAGTGAGAACGTATCTCTCCACAAGCTTATTAAGCACATAAGACCTCACCAACAATAACCGCCGCTAAGCTAGAATCCTATTTTGTATGCTCTTATGTCGATAGAATTAAAGATTCCTAATGTAGCAAATGCAAACTCTCTAAATCGCAACATATAATCATGACTTGCTAGTAAACCATTTCCTTGATAACCATTTGCCACATCACAAGCTCAAGAAGAAGAAAGTAATAGAGCGAAATACCTAAACCAAACTAACCGGCCTCAACAAGTAAGAGTTTGAAGTGCAAAGATCTAAGAAATGAACTAAACAATGCTTCAAACAATTAAAATGCCTTGAGAAACACCAAAGAATCACACTTACCAATATTAAGAAAGGAACCACACACCATTTCTCTTTAAGACATTGCTCCGGTTTTTTCCACATCTTAAATAAAGAAGAAGAACATGGAAACTTAAAGGCGATTCTACAATCAGTTTACCTTCATAAAAAGCTATCCGCGATCAAAATAATCAGTCATAAAAACCAGTAATCACCGCCACAAAACAAACAAACAAACACACTCTAGCTAAATGTCATAAGATTAATCCGCACAAAAAGAAAACTTTGAGAGCTTAATAAACAAAAGCCTAACCATCCTAATGATTTCAACAGATGGAAATGTAATCATTCCAGCTAAAAGAAGGCGCGCGCGCAACCATGGCCTATCTAATTATCAATATGAAGGAGGAGCACGAGGCGGAGGAGCACCCCAAAACACGTCGTGTTGAGCCATTTGATGACCATTAGGCATAAAATTAGGAGGCATATTATACATCGGCGGCTGCATGGACCCTTCATTTGGATCATTCCCACTCTCAGTATCATCATTTTCCTTCTCCTTCTTCGCTTCTTCTAGTTGCGGTTGCTGCTGCTGCTCTTGTTGTTGCTCATCTTCAATCGGTAACCTCTCGTAAGTAGCATTGCAGAACGTAGCAGCAATTACAATAACCGGTCCAGATGCAATAAGCGGTCCCGCGACTCCACCTCCCACGACCTGACCTTGAGCTCCAGCTAAGTAAATGGTTAAGCCAGCAGCTGCAGCCGGAGAACCGGAAGTTGGAAGGAAAGCACCGCACATAGACAAGATCTCAAACTGACCACGTAAGCTCACAACTCCTCCAGAGGCAGCAGGCTGGCGCAGAGTGACATTAGTGACCAAACCGCTACCGCTCAGAACCGAAACGCCTCTGCCGCGTCTACGAGCAAAGGCGTTCAGGCTTTCAGCCACGTCAGCGCCAGTTGCGATCTCGAGGACATGGCTTTGCAGCGAGTTGGGGCTTTCTTTGGTGACAACCACTGGGTTCTTTGGTTTGTTCTTGGAACCAGGAGGTCTGCCTCTTGGACGTCGACCCGTAGACCCGGATCCGGATCCGGGTTCGACGGCGAGTAGCTCGTCTCGGCTATTCTGTTCCTCTTGGCTATTCTGAGTCTGAGTAATAGGGCTTCCACTGTTGTTGGTGAAGTCATGGTCCAATCTGGGATCCGACCGGGTCATAGTCGGGTTATTGTTTCTGTGGTGCAAAGACGGAGCTGATGACGTCACTGGACTCTCAACTCCTCCGATCGCAGCATTCCCTACCCACCAAGGATTCGCCATTGATTTACTCTCTTTTTTTTTCTTCTCTCCAGTGAAAATAAAATAAAAATAAAACCTTTTTGTTGTTGTTGCGGCTCTCCGACAAGAAACTATTACAAGGGTGAAGAGAGAATCCGAAAACCTTATCCTAAACTTTAGATTGCATCTTTTGAAACCAAATCCAAACCAACATGTTGCATGAAGCACACACAGAAGACATGGGACATCATTTGTTCTCTATCATACCTGAAGAAAAAAAAAAGGACAAAAGAAAAGAATTAGATCTAGAACAACAACAAGAAAACGCAAAAGAAAGAAGAAAGAAGAAGAAAGCTATCAGCAAATATCAAATATAGGAAAACCCAAAAACCCCCAAACATAAAAATCTTAACTTTATTTTGCAATCGAATAAAAAAATCTAAACTTTATGTGATTGATTAAAAAAGGAAGTCCTTTTCTGCTTTTTGTTTTCTTCTGTGGAAGCTGATGAAAAAAAAGGGTTAAATTAAAGGAGAAGAGAAGAGAAAAAATGGTGAAATATTCCGTACCCAGAGAGAGAGAGAGGAGAGAGCCGAGATTTGTTTGAGGGAAAGATTTGTACTTGTGAAAGTCGTATAAATCTCTTACCGTCTCTTTCTAATGCGTACTTTTGAAAATATGGTGCGTACGTTAAAAGGACCGAAGGTAAAGCGGCGTAGGATAAGGGGATAGAGGTGGATGAATTGTGATTTGATTTGATAATTCGTGATTACGCTTCTCTGAAGCGGTCCTCTCTCTCGACCAGAGCCGTCCTTTTGGACCATTGAACTTTTAGGTGTTCGTGCAAAAGTTTGAGCGACCTTCTCTAGACACGCCTTGTCTCTTCTTCTCTCTAGCCCTGGATTGCTTCCCTTTTGTGGACCCATTCCCGATATTACTTTATTACCCCTGACCTCAATTGTCAATTTTTAGGTCCATATTTGGTAATAAGTTTTCTGCTTTGATGGTGAAAAATCAGCCTCTAGACAAAAGTTGACTTGAGCTTTAATTATTATTATTTTTCCAATTAATTTATTCACATTTTTGTTTCCCAATCTTAAAGGCAAACACTTTGATAAAAGTTACGCTACAAAAATTACACAAAACTGAAATATATAATTCCTCTCGCTAAATTAGTTCCTTATTCTAAGTTTGATCATCACTTAGAACTAAGTTTCAATCAGGTCTATTTTGTTTTTGCCACCTAAATTACCTTAATTAGTTGACGAAATTACAGTAATTATTTACAGTAATATTAAGAAAATCAGGACATACATGGTACAAAAACCATTGACTGTTACAAATAATAGCGCTTTTTGACTAAAATATTTACGCGACATAGAGATTTGTTGCCCTGCAGATGCTATGATTCAGACACAGTGACTCTATTTCACTTGTCTTACCTCAAATCGTGTAACACTTGATGTAGCAGTTTTATCATTGACAATATCATGAAACACAATAGTTGTCTTGGAATACTGAGCTTCTACAAACCAGTGACAACAATACTTTCAATCTCTCCCTTTGTTACTGAATTTTAGAACCTCAGCATAATGTAATCAATTCGGGATTTGTCTAAAAAACCGTCGATAATTGTCACTACAACTGAGGAGATTCACACCTAATTCATGTCTCAGCAATTAATTAATGTCTCCGCAACTTGCTTCTTTACGCCTTGTTGTCACAATCACAACTTTGTCAACACAATATAACAATAAGTTTGTTCTGTTATAATGTAACTGTTATATTACGAGTTTAGTTGGTGGATGCAGGGCCGGCCTTGGGAGAAAGCTGAAGAAGCACCAGCTTCCGGTGGTCGATAGTAATAAATAAAATTTTCGGTCATATCTTGTAAAATGTTCATTTGGTGTATTGGTGTAGGTGTTGTTATGCAACTTACATATCACAAGTTCGAGCCATATGAATGATTTTTTTTTTAATGAATATAATCAAACAGCCAATTTTGTAGATGTCGCTTTCGGTCTTTAAAAACTCAGGACCGGCACTGGATGGATGCTTTGTAGACAAAAAAAAGAAAAACAGTTGATGGGGTAATATTTTAAAAATTATTTGGGTTAAGTTAAGTTTGGATAGAATGCAAGGGAGGAGTGTATGATTTTGACTATTATCTGTAATAAATGCAAAAGGATAAAAAATGGTAACGGATTTAGGAACATTGAATTTGAGAAAGGATGACGACGATTTGTTTAAAATTCCATATACCCCATTACGAAAATTTCATTTCCCGCTTGAGAAATTGGAATTTTAATTTCTCGAATATTTTTGTCTGACCATACAAAACATACGACTGTGGGTGTGGTGACGAGCGTACCTCATTTTTTAGCCCATTCCAAAGCAAAAGGCCCAACACCAAAAGCCCAATATCCACTATGCAGATACGGTACTGTTCACGACATGCCGGTTACTGTTCCCGACCTGCTTCGCACTGTCCACGACGTGCCGGATACTGTTCACGACATGACGGTTACTGTTCCCGACCTGCTCAGCACTGTTCATGACGTGCCGGTACTGTTCACGACATGCCGGGCACTGTTCACGACATGCCGGTTACTGTTCCCAACCTACTCCGCACTGTTCACGACGTGCCGGGTACTGTTCACGACGTGCCGGTTACTGTTCCCGACCTGCTCCACACTGTTCACGACGTGCCGGCTACTGTTCACGACCTGCCGGTTACTGTTCCCGACCTGCCTGACACTGTTCATGACGTGACGGGTACTGTTCACGACTTGCGGGGTACTGTTCACGAACCATCACGTCGTCTCCAAAAACCGGAGAGCTGTCTGCTCAACTCCCACTATAAATACCCCCTTTGGTATTCATTATAAAAAAAGAAGAAAAACTTTCATTCTCTCTCTCTCTAAATAACTTTCCCTCTCTAAAAAAAGGAGCTCTCTCCAAGCTCTCCCCAGCTCTCCGCAGCTTTGATGAGCTCCCAGCTCTCCCGATGATCTGACAGTCGACCGACGACTCGACCTGACAGTCGACCGACGACCAGACCTGACGGTCGACCGGCGACCGACGATCCGACCTGACGGCCGACCTGACAGTCGACCGACGACCCGACCTGACGTCCGACCTGACGGCCGATCTGGCGACCCGACCTGACGGCCCGGCGACCCGACCTGACAGTCGACCGACGACCCGACCTGACGGTCGACCAGCGACCGACGACCTAACAGTCGACCGACGACCGACAACCCGACCTGACGGTCGACCGACGACCCGACCTGACTAGCTCTCAACTCTCCAGTTCTCTCCTACCCGCCTCAGCAACGAACTACGAATGGCTTGATCCCCAATCCGGGGTACGTAGGCAACCCTCCGGGCACAGCTATAAATCACCTCCTCCTCCTCCTCATTTGCCGACCGGAACGCAACCGGCTCTATCTTAACAGAAAATCCCCGAACCTCCCCGATACAAATTGATTTGTAGGAGACGTGCTCATACCCGTTTCAACAACGACCATATCCATATCCAATAATAATAGTAATATATTAGGTATGATGTCAAAAAGATTAATAATAATAATACTAAAATTAAAGAATTTGGTCTCACTTCTTTAATGAAGTGAATAATAAAAAGAAGGCCACCACCGGCCCCAATGGCCACTAGAATGGGACGTTACATTTACATTATATCATATATTTTTTTTGTTTTTATACCTATCATTTATGTATTTTCTTTGTCACCGTTCTAACGTAAATTAGTACAGATGTTAAGGACATTCGATGCATGGTAGAGTTTTAGATTATAAGTTATATTGTATCAATGTCTAATGTATTCAATATAAATAAATTACCAAAATAACGAAATCATAAACGGGATTTCTTTTAATAAAAACATGGATACACTATATTCATTTTTTTTCTTTTTCATATATTATTTTATTTTGGTCAATAAGAATTTGGATATATTCTTAGAATTAGTTGATAAATGGGTACAAGTAAAGAAATGTGTTTTTTTTTTTTTTAATAAAGTCAAGCTTAAGAACAAGAATATCTTACTAATGAACATTCTAAGCAGTTTTTTCCCAATTTTTTCTTTAACCACAATAACAACAACAAATAGTAGGGAGAGGAATTCTCCTTTTTCTTTCAACAGGTAGTAGGGAGATTGGCACCGTGAGAGGGCTTCTCCTTTTTCCTTTTCGATTTTAGCTTTCTTTTCTATAACTTTTTATAAGGTTTCGACGGTGGGTTTCGTGGATCTTCGGAGTGATTCGTAAAAGGATGTCGGTTTCGGCGGCGCAAGGTGAACTTGGTTTTACTGGTGGTTTGGAGCTGTCGTTATCTGATAACACCATATTTTACATGTTTTTAAGGTTTTGTTTTCATACGTTTTAATCCCGCTTTGAATAGTTTTGGAATCTTTTCATACATTTGAGTTTATTTTCTCTTTGTCTTGCATTTTAAAGTCATAGATGTGTTTCTTTTCATTTGCATAGCATTTTTGGTCTTTTTAGGTACATTTGGAGGCTATAGAAGCTTTGAGGAGCTTGGAGGAAGTTCATGGGGCAAAAGGGACCAGTTTGGAGCAAGAGTTATGCCCAAAAATCAATGAAAATGCAAAGACCATCCAAACTACTTTAAATATCGACTCAGATGAAGGGTTTTCATTTGGATTTACCTATTTGGATTTACCTTAAAGTTATAAATAATCGAGTTATCTTTCATTTGGTGGTGGTTTCATGTCATTCAGAGCAAATGTTCAAGATTTACGGCAAAATTAGTGAGCATATGTCCGTCTGGCTCGCAGATGAAATTCCATAAGGTTTATCAGGGTGCCATATCGGGATGGTGCATACCAATACCACCTGCCCAGGATCCAAAATCCACCGGGTCAAACCCGGTTCGACCCCCTATCCTATTTAACTAGGGGTGGGCAAAAAAACCGAACCGAATCAAACCGAACCAACCGAACTTCAACCGAACTTCAACCGACCCAAACCAAACCATATTCTATATATAACCCAATCGGTTGAAGTTTTTCTCAACCCGAACGGTTCGGTTCGGTTGAAAACCGAACCGAACTGATAACCCAATGTGCTTTTGTTAATTAGTTATTTAATAATATTAAAAATATAAATACATATTCTCTAAGTTAAAAGTGATAAATGGCTAAACCCACGTTTTTCCTTTTTTGTTTTCAACTTCTATTTTTTCTTAGTTTTGCTAAAGTTAATGATTTTTTATAATAATTTTATATTAATGATATAAACATATAATGCTCATATAAGATATGAATAAATATTGGCTTGTATAATTAACTTATATTTAAATTATTGGCTTGTTGCACACTTGCACGTTCATTTTGATGGCATGAGAGAGAGTGAGAGACGAAGCTACGGATTTTTTTTTTATTATTTTTTTTATTTTGATTAAGTGGGATAGTTGCATTTTGGCTTTAGACTTCTAGGTAATGATTTTTTTTATTGTTTCGTAGGATTCTTGTTTTTCCAAGTTAATTTTTTAAAAACCAAATTAAAACCAAACCGAATTCCAACCGAACTAAATCCAAACCGAACTAAACCAAACCGAACTAAACCCAAGCCGAACACAAACGGAACCAAACTTATTTCGGTTGAGTTTGGCTAGAGTTTTATTCAACCCGAATCAACCGAACCGAACCGAATCCAAACCGAACCCGAAATTAAACCGAAATGCCCACCCTATATTTAAGCACTTCAGACTTAATTTCTTTGCAAGTTTTTTTCTCTCTAGAGTTGGGTTTTGATCCAAACTCTTTTTTTGATGTTTTTGGATGATCATAATCTCCTCATGCCACTCTAGTGAAGGATTCTTCAACCTCTATTTTTCTATATTTATGTTTATGTATTTTCTTTTGCTTTTCTTCGTGTTTAAAAACTTGTTTTTAGTTGGATCATGGATTAGGCTAGATTATGATGATTTAATGGTTATATGATGATGATTTAGGTTGCATCTTGTTAGATCCTTCATTTAGGTTGTTCTTAATGATAGTTTTGACTTGATCTCTCAAAATCTGGAACTTAATCATTTCATGCCCGGAATGTGTTTGTGAAAATGCTTGAACCAAACCTTTTATGAGCTTTACATACCTAGCCAATGAGAGTTGATGATTAGGGTGTTTAGTGAACTAATTGTAATTGTTTCTTAATTCTTGTTGATTACTTAATCACAAATGGAAATTTGTTCTTGATTACGTAATTAACAAAGTGATTAGAGCCATGGAAGATTAGTCATATTTGTGCATTTCATGTTCTAGGATAAGACTTAAATCAATCTTTGACATCGTTCTTTGATTGTTACCTCATTCTTATGATAGTTAAACTTATAATCCAATGCTTTTATCTTGTTTTACTTTCTTGCATTTTTTAGATTATATATAAACAAAAACCCAAAAACATTTTCTCTAGATTAAGAGGTTTCTTGCATTCTTAGTGCTTCAATCTTAACCCCATATGGATTGACATCTCAAGTGCTACAATGACATGAGTACATTTGGATAATTAAAATCGAAAATATCATGTATTACGATCCGAAGGTGGTGTGGCGTGTCTGCTGGTGGCACATCTTTCTCCTTTTCTCAGATCTGCTTTGAAGATGGCGGTCTCTGTTTCAGGGTGGAAGAGTGCAGCGATTCATCGGGTTTGCTTCGGAGGAGCCTCTCCGTGGGTTTGGTTGTTTCTGGTTATGGAACAAATAGAATAGGGGTCTACTTCTTTATTGGTGTTGATGTCTTCTCCCCAAGGGATCGTTTTCTAATTATATGTGTTGTTGTTAGTGTTGGCTTATTTTAACAATATTAAAAAGATTAAAAATATACGAATTCTACGTAATCTGGACGTTTAATACGCGAATTATTTTGAAATCTAAAAAAATAGACAGATTAACGTTGGCATTTATTTTAATACTCAAACTATCAATCATTCTTTTTTTAATACCTAAACTATTAAACTTCGTGTATTTTACCACATTTATATTTTGAAAATCCGATTTTACCATTTTTTATTTATTAAATTCGATTTATTTTATCAGAAAAAATAAAACTAATAATTTATAAAAATAAAATTTAAAAATTAAAAACAAATTAAAAACAAAACCAAAAAATGTTTCTTTTTCCTCCTTCGACCACCGTCATCCTTCGCTTCTCCTCTCATTAACCAAATCTACAACTCCATCTCCTCTCCTCTCCTAGTGATATTAACAGGCCCAAAGCTTTCTTGTCTTCTCCTCTGTTAAGGAATTTTGGAAAACTTTATGATTCTCATCTTTTATCACAATTTTCGAGCAATTGGGTTATCCAAAAAAAAAAACCCTAAATAATCTCATCTTCTATCACAATTCTCTAGCAACTGGACAATGATTTAGAAAGCTTTATGATTCTTGAATGAATTTAGTGATTAAAAAAACCCGCTTCCGTATACACTCCTTCACCTATCTCTCTCCGGCGACTCTTCACCTCTCTCTCTCCGGCGACTCTTCCTTCTTCTTCTTCCTCTTCAGTCCATTGATACGCTGCGTTTCGAGCGGAGAGAGAGATCTGGCTTTGCGGTGAACAGATATGCTTCTCAACTTCAGATCTCTCCCACGCCTATTCACACCACCGCCTGGTTTCGCATCATCTTCGTCTTCTTCCTCATTTTCCAAATCTGAAGATGCGAGAGCTTCATCGGCTTGATCTGGCTGTTAGAGAAGAGCTCTTCCGCGGAGGTCATTGATACGCCACCCAGAGGACCACTGCTCGAAGACAACCGAGACGAGAAATCAATCTCAAAGTCGCCGGAGGCAGACGAATCAAGCTTCGGATTCTCCGCCACCCAGATTTTTTTTTTTTTAATTTCTTTTTCATTTTTGAATTTTTTAATTGTAAATAATAATTAAAAACAAGATTTTTTATTAAATTTATTTTTATAAATTATTAGTTTTTTTTTTATCAAATTCGATTTATTTTATTTATTTATTTATAAAATAAATCGAATTTAATAAATAAAAAAAACAAAATCGAGTTTTCAAAATATAAATATAATAAAATACACTAAATTTAATAGTTTAGGTATTAAAAAAAAAAATGATAGTTTGAGTATTAAAATGGATGACAACGTTAGTATGTGTATTTTTATAAGTGTCAAAATAATTTTTGTATTAAACATCCTTTAGAATTTGTGTATTTTAAAACCTTTTTTCATTATATTACTAATTTTTCTACTAATATATATTATATTGTTTGCATTTGCTACAAAACGGTCCAAACCACTACTAAACGGTCTAAACATTTTCCTTGGAACGTTTTCTACTATATATATAAACAAAAATATATGTATTTATATCTAGTATATTTTTTTTGGTCAGATATTTCTAGTATATATATATATATATATATATATATATATATCCATAACAAAAACAGTAGATATATATGTAAATATTAGATATTTTATATATATATTAGATATTTAAAAGATTAAAATATTTATATTAAATATATATGTATTTCTTTGGAGGATATTTATATCTAATATATATATATATATATATAATATATTCCAAAATAAAACAACAATCATTTGATTTAATATTTAGAGCATCTCCATCCATAATATTAATTTTGTTGGGTTAGTTTTATTTGAGAATCTTATTTTAAAATTCTACTTCTATTGGTGAGATATTTATCAGGTATCTCATAAATATAATATTATAATTCTTATTGTAGTTTTATATTTTTAGTTTAATTTACTTAAAAATTTATGTTAAATTTTATCCTAAATTAGAAAATCTTTCATTAATAATTTTTAAACATATCAAATTAAATATTAAATATATTTAATTATATTAATTAGTTATATTTATTTATAAAATCTATAATAGTAAATAGTTTCATATTCATGTAAATACTTTCATATTCACGTAAATACTTTCGTACACATTAATATTATTATATTAACTTTAAATAATATTAATAAAAAATAATTTTAATATATTATCATACATAATGAACTTGATAGATAGATAATTTTATTTATAATTTATAAGAAAATACAAAAAATTAAAAATAACGACATTTAACCGATTTAATACATATCCTAAATTATTGGGTATATGATTTGCACAAAAAATCTAAGCCACTAATAAAGAGACATCTGTCTCTATGCCAGGGGTTTTTATGGATTTCTCAGATCATCAGCATCCATGAGATAATTTGATGGTGTCTGAAAATAAAAATATCAATTTTTTTTTTGTTTTAGTTAAATAATTAAAAAAATTTTAAAAAACTGGATCTATCAAAACGCGACACGTAAGCAAGATAGTGTCTGAATTTTTTTTAGAGCATGTGCATTCAGGGTCTATTAAAAAAAAGAAAAAAAATAAAAATTGAAGAGAGAGAGAAGAGGGAGGGTGTCTCATTTGAGACACTCTCTTATGTATGTATCACCTCTTTCTTCACATGTGTCAATTTCTTATTTGTTTAATTTTATTTTTTAATTTAAAATTTAATTATAAAACTAAATTATATTAAAATAATAATATTTTTATTTGAGACACCCATATTGGGTGTCTAAGGGCATCTCCAATGGTTAACTTATGTAAGGGTGTCTAAAATAATTTTTTAGACACGGGTCCTGCCGAGAAATGTTGATTTTGTTAAGACACAAATTTAGTATTAGACACAGGTCTAATTTTAAGACCCAACTTTTTGATTAAATTTGATTATTTTTTTCTTAAGACCCACCGTTGAGACCCTCTAAATATATGCATTGGAGGTGGCCTAACCAATACACATACTCTTAGAGAGGTATATTCAATCTAGCATTTAGAGTGATTTGTATTTAAATCACAAATCATATGTTATTCAAACATGAATTTTAAAAAGTCTTTTAAAATCTCATGTTATTGAACTAGTGATTTCTAAATGAACCTTCAAATCCACTGTTATTGGAAATATTTGAAGTAATGAGATTTAAGAGATTTTTTAGTGATTTGAATGTGTTTTGGTGGAGTTTCTTAGTTAAAAAAATAAAAATCCAAATCTCATGGTTTTATGTGAGATTTCAAAGTTATTTAAAAACAAATCATAACAACTTTCCTAAATCATTCAAATCATCTAAAAACTCATTAAAACTCAAATCTTTCCAAATCCTCATAAATATCATATTGAATACCATTCTCCCTCTCTCTCAAATGAGACACCATTCTCTCTCTCTTTTTCTCTTTTCATTTTTTTTTTATTTTTTTATTGGTGGTTATCTCATTGAGACACCTCTAATTCACATGCTCTCATAGTAGGATTTCTTAGAAAATATGATTCAATTTTTATTTCTATAATTTTTAAGTGTATATTTAGAAGATATTTTTCTCAAGAGTTTTTTGGGTTTAAATCCAAATGAGTCTTTGCAGTTTTCACTCCATAACAATAAAAAAAACAAAATATTAAATAATTTTTTAACCCTAATGGACAAAAGTGATTTTTGACCATTTTAGACGATTTTACCTACTTCTTTTTATAACTATTACAGGTGATATTTTTCTGTAACAAGTTGATTTTGGTATGTGAACAGTTAATTGACCAAATGGAGGTTTATAGTATTGGTTTAGGCATATAATCTAAGTGTTGCATAAGCACATCTTTTTTTCGTATTACACTTTCTCTATATAGATATCTAATTTATCGAATAAATCTATATTTCTATCATATAAGTATGTGATTTGTTATCTTAGGGTTCTATATTATTATTTTACGCATTCAATATTGATTAAAAATAATTTATTAAATTTTCACCTTTTTCTGTTTGTTTAAATTTTCACCCAAATTTTTACGGGTACTCTTTTCATGTTCTCTAAAAACAACCCTAGAAATCGTCATTTACCTAAATACATCTTTATTTCTTGCCATTTACCAAATTATTATTTTTGTTAAAGAATATATGAGAATTTCCATTTACCAAATCCACTCAATCCAAATACTCATAATCTTTATAAATTTGCTTTAACAAAGAAAATAAAACTATTCCAGATTCTCATCGCCAAAGCAAATAATTGTAATCACTCCATATGTCAGTAATGTATATACTGCATGTAATCTCCTCAGTTTATATATAGTCTGCAATATACAAAAAAAAAAATATCATCTATTGCTTTCTTCTCCTCTGATATTTTTCAAAGTTATGTTGCAATTGTTATGTCTATAATTCCACTAGGATCATTGTTCTGCTCACGAAAATAGATACGTTAATATTAAAGTTAACATTCAATAATATAATTACCCCCATTAAATTAATATTTGGATCTATATCTAAATGTTTATATGATCTAATAAGTATTTTAACATGTTAAAAGTATATATATATATATATATATATATATTTCAGCATAAGTTAACATATAATAATTGAGTTATAGAGGTAAACAAAATGTTAGAGGTATACAAACATGTTTACCAATCGAACTCTTTTTGTATCCCGATAAATATAAAATTAGATATAAATATAATATTTATACATAATACAACAATTATTAACACGTTATAATAAAATGTGTACCCTTTCACAACAATAACAACGGTGGTCGACGCCGGCGCTGTCGACGTCACCGGAACCACGGATATATGAATCTTGTTAGATTGTCACCGGTAAAAAAAAATGTTTTGTGTTCGCAGTTTTGTCAGATTCATCTCTTATCTTTAGTTAGATCATTTTTGTCAATTTTGTCTTATTTTTAGTTTTAGTCAGATGAAAGAGATGAAAAAGAAGGAAGAGAAAGAGAAGAAATAGAAAAGCGAAACCAGAACAGTTGTTTTGGTTTTGCGAACCCTTTTGGTCAGTTTACTAATTTCGAACCAATTCCTGGTTACTTACCCATTGACTCATCTTGTAATGTGGTATGTGCCGAGTTATAATAAACCACATTTATAAAAGCAAAAGTGAAGCAATTTATCTGAAGAAATTTTAGATATAATAAAAACAAAAGTGAAACAATTTATCCAAATAATTTTTAGACATACATACGCAAAAAGATGTTATTTATTTCGGATTCCTATCGGTGAATATTCTTTTCTGATTTTTGTAAACACTTTGATATTTTGATTATTATCTTAATAAACTAGTATTCATCTGAAAAAATACATAACATATCATGCTTCCATAAGGTACAATCAATGTTCAAAAAGTCGCTAGGTGCTAGTCGGGCGGTCGAGCTAGGCCTATCGCCTAGCGAAAAAATCAAGGATTAATCGGAAATTAATCCATTATAATTTATAGTTTCAATATAATATTGTGCTCAAAATTAGATAAAACACATGAAAACAAATAGTATGTTCAATAAATTATGATCTTCATTAAAAATATGAACATAAGTTTGACTTATCAAATTTTAGAACCAACTAAATAATTTAAAAAAAACAAAAAAACAGGGCTAAGCGGAAATTAATCGACCTAGACGGGAATTAATCGGTCTAGGCGGAGATTAATCGGATACCGAATTTATTGAACCGATTACCTAAAATCACCAAGATTTCTCACCGTCTAGCGTCTAAGCAGCCGATTTTTAGAAAGGGGTACAATATGATTTCAATCTTAAATTATTTCTTAAGAAATTTAAACGAAGAACTACTAACTCTTTGTTGTAACTTTTTTTTTTGTTTTTTGTCATCTAAATCTTTGTTGTAACTGTGTTGTTCAAAGAATGATATAAGCCAAAATTAAGAGTGGTCCCAAAAGAGTATATTTTTGTATACTCCCAAAGAATGAATGCTCTAATTCGTAAATAATGGTTTCTGAATTCATTGCGTTGGTGGGTGTGGTGGACTATGTTCTGCTTCTTGGGCCTTAGAGTTTTGTGTGGCCTCAAACCTAAAATAAATAGGCCCCGTTTTTATGAAAGTTTAAAAACTTGAAAAGATGAGGGAGAAAAGCCTTAAATTAAAGAGTGAAGACAATCACACTAAAGTTTAAAAAGAGGTTTTGCTTGTAGCAGAAGCACTAGATCCAAATATGAGGGCGAGATGAGATTTTCAATACAATACCATTTCACTTATCTGACCATTTGTTTTAACTTTTTTTTTTTTTTTTTTTTTTTTTTAACATTGAGTTTTTATTATTTCAAACGGATACAATTGAGACTCAAAGTCACAAAGTTTTTGGGAAGAGATTACACTAAGTGTAAAGCATAAAATACAATAGACTTGTATTAGAAAGTAACCGAATCTTCCGCTTCGATTACAATGGAAAAAGATAGACTTGTACTAGAAACTAGCCACGGCCACCTCTTCCCCGACCTCGGTTACCACGGCCACCCGTAACTATCTGCCATTGCATCTCCTTTACCTTGGCGGACGGTTTGACAGGCCTTTCCCGAAGGATTCTTTGACCCGAAGGGGTCAAGAAATCCGACTGTTGAGGATCAACATCAAAAGCCGTTGCTTCTTCTTCTTCATCTTCCGAAGACTCAAGAGATGAAAACCTGTTGTTACTTAATGATGCATTAGACAGAGACTTGCGGATACCATGTACCGCATGAGCAGATGGAGGAGTTGTTTGATTAGTAGTAATTGCCTCTTTAGGTGAGGCCAAACGAGTGTTGTTGTTGGAAGTGAAGGAAGAATTCACATGTGAAGATGAGATCTTGGAGATAGTAGATTTGATACCTGCTGCATCTGAATTAACATCCTTAATGTTAATAGTTTCTGGGAAAGTTGTGTTATTGGCATAGACTGGAGTGGTTGCCACAGGTGAAGCAATGTTTATAGTCTCTTCTACTCTCTCTATTTCCTTTCCTACCATTGCAATATCTTTTCTCAAGTCAGATTCCTTGGAGATAGCATCCTTTGGAACAGAAGTAGAAGCCTCATGGCTTAGACGTAAACAAAGAGAAGCTTTGTGTCCTAATTGGCCACATCCACTACAAACAGAAGGCAGCCACGAATAGAGCACATCCACCATTGTGATAGTATCGCTCTTATCCCATAAAGCAACTCTCTGAGGGAAGGGTTTGTCAAGCTTTACTTCAACCAGAATTTTAGCTTTTACCATTTGTGTTGGATCCAACCAAGGCTTCTCGGTCAACATTGGTTCTCCAATACCGGAAGCAATCCACTTAATACCCAATAATGAGTAGAGCTGATCTGGGATGTTATTAAGCGTCAACCACACAGGAACAGTAGTAATTTCTGGAACAGAGATAGTTTCTGTCGAAGACTAAGGTGAAACGAACATCAGACAATCGTCTACATGCCACAAACCTCTCTGGATAACCCATTTTCGGGTTGATTCATCAGGAATATGAAACAGATACGTTGACTCTCCAAGTTTTCGGATAAAAATCCTACACTTTCTACCCCAAATACTAGTTAGCACCGCCTGAATTTGGCCTCTAGACGGAGCAGAACACCGGTAAAACTGACCGACCACAAATTCTTTTTGATTCTCTACACCACCTAGAAGAACATGACTAGGGATTCTAACCTTGGGGGTTCCATCCTCCATGTATTCTGGAATGGTGACTCTATGCAGATTCCTTAGAGATGGATTCATCCTTGATGCCCAAGGATACTCTTTGGAGTGTGCTTTCAGCGATGCTTCTTCTGCTTCCGAAGCAACTGAATTTGGTACAACTTTCTGAAAAATATCAGAATGGAGATTGCTGGTTCCGTGAATACCAGTCGATAGAGCTGGCCATTGAGTATGTGAAGCATCAACCAACCGAGGAACTGCAGCTGACTGTTGGGGATGAGCATAGATTACAAGTGGATTCTCCCAGACACCTTTAGAGAATGGAAGAGTTGTAGTTTCTTTATTTGTGACTTCCAGAGTAGAAGAATTGGTGACATCAATGGGATTTGAGTTTTCTTCAAAACCTTGCGACCCAATAGCTGATTGACAATTGACCTGAGACAAAGATGAAGGGGACTGAGGAGCAGCCATGGACTGAGAAGCAGCCACGTTCAGAGATGACTCTCCTCCTAGTTCAGAGGCGGGAAACCTTGAAGGAGATGCAAGAGCGGCCGTCGAAGCGAGGCTCGGTACAATATTCTCCGCCGGTTCAGAGAGAATGGGAGCTCCTTCCGAAACAGAAACAACCTTTGTCGCCTTTAGCGGATTTGCACATGGACTCGTCGCTGGTGGAGGAGAATGAGTTTTCTCCGTCCAACGACTAAGGTACGGCCAGCGAGGGTCTGGTGTTTTGGACGAGGTCTCATCGACGATAGCTTTAACGGTGGAGACAGTAGCAACAGATCCTTCATGATTTTGTCTTCGAATTGGTGACTCGAACTCGGACAAATCCATGACGAGGAGAAGAACCAATTGAGGGTTGGATTGAGGCTTGCCGTTGAAGAGCAGCCGACGACGATTCCGTGAGGGTGGAATCGTCGAGAGTGAAGAACGATTAGGTTAGCTTTGGTCGCCTCGAAGAGAGAAAAATTGGGGACGCGTGGGCTTTTTTTTTTTGGTTTTTAGCGTTAAACTGAAAGTTTCATTGTTTTAACTGCTTCCATAAGATTGCTATACGAAACTCCTGATTTACAATTTGTTTCTTTATTACTTAAAATCATGTATCGTAGCATATAGCACATACTTAGTAGTTTTAAACCTTATGCAAGAGCTGATTTCGTATCATTCTTTAGTTTGGAGTTTGATGACTTGTCTTGATAAGGCTTTGGATTATGCGTTGAAATCCAAAGAAAAGCTCCCATAGCAAAGTCTCGCTTGTGAGCCAAGTCACCATAAGTAGACAAACCGTAATCTGCTAAAACCCTGTCGAGTTTCCACTCTGGCATGTCTTGGTAATCTTCTTTAGAGTATCTCGGGTAGTGAAGAGGCATCCGAAACACACTTGCTTCATCGTTCTTGCGATTCCCGACATCCATTATTTTTCTTTTTATGTTTTGCTTCCGATGTGGCAATATGCATTGTTACGTTTATGTTATTCTGAGGATTGTAATTATATAAAGATGTTGGAAGTGATGGTTTACACGCTTAACGTGTGAGTTTTTGTCACACGTATTGGTTTGTTTACCTTCTTCATTGCATTTGCTAAACGCATGCATGAACATGTGGATAGACACATTACTGCACGACGTACGGAGAGTTATTAACTTAAACAAAATTTGGATCGTAATACGTTTTCTAAACTGCTACGAATACATAAATCTAATATATATTTATTTATTTATTGAGTAAATACTTCTAAGCGAGTTTCTCAACTATTTGAGAAACCCATTTTTTGGGTAAAATTTGAGATACCCATTTAATAAAATATTATTATTTTCTTTTTCCTATTTGTGAGAGACATTGTGCATTGATTAGGTATTGTGTTACAATACATATGAACATTATGTCATCATGCATTGTGTTACCTTTTACATCTTCTTGCGAGATCTCTTGTACGTATCATCACTGAATAGGTTTTCTCTCTTGAATGATTAATCAGTGTTGCGAAAAAGGTGTAAAGTTTATAATGTTCATATGTAAATAACATTGTAAATAAACTATTAAAGATACGAACCTAATCAATTCGTATTCCATAGATTAAGAAATTATTATAAATACGTTAGCACAAAATCAGTGGTTAATTACATTCATGTATATCTATTTGTGATCTCTTAGATTAGAAAGTTATATAGTATTCTAGTAGCATAAAAATGTAAGATCGATATCTTTGAATAACACACATATATGACTTGATTTTTTTGTGCCTCTTTGAATCTTATCATAGTATTAGAGACTGAAAAATCAAAACTTTGAATTTTTCCTTTTTCTGGTTTTCAAAAAATTATTTGAGCAACATGTAGAACTTTGAACTCTCAAAGTTGTTAAGGATCGGACAACACAGATTTTACTCTGTTTTGTCTATCTCTCTATGTTTTTTGATCGACACTCAATGATAATATTGCTTTGTATATCACTCTGATTTTGTTAACGGAAAACCACACTTCTTTATTAGATATACAAACTGTATTTACATTGGGTTGACATGACACATTTTCACTAAGGGATGCATCTCCAGAAGACAACCCAATGTGAAACAACATAAAACGTTCACATAAGTAACTGTTTTACAGTTACTTCATTATTCGCATCTTTTGTTTAAGTTATACGAATAATTTACATATTAATACTTAACTATATAATATATAATTCTAGTAATATAATAAAAACATGAAGACTTGATCACTTCCAACACTCCTCCTTGATCATGGCTTCATGGTCACGCCTAACTCTTCTCGTAGAGATTCGAACCTTGATGAGTTTAAGGGCTTAGTCAATATGTCTGCAACTTGAAACTCTCCTGGACAATGTTCAAGTTTAATCTTCCCATCTTGTTCAGCTTCTCCTTCTTCAACGGCACTAAAAAGCATATGACACTCATCTTCATTGTCATCTTTCGATTCTTCTAGAGTTAGATGTGCTCTTTCACCTTTTCTAAGTCTACAATCTATGGCTATGTGTCCTGCTTTATCACACACATAGCATTTTCTTTCATTGTTCGCACTCTGTTGCAAAACAATTCCGTTCTTCTTTCTCCAACAATCTACCTCATTGTGATTGTCTCTTTCGCATACGCCACACCACTTATTGGTCTTCTCATGACGTTTCTCTTCCTTGTTTCCTCTTTTTGAACCAAGCTTTTCTCCATAAAACGCACCCTCATTGATACATTCTTCTCGGAGACTTAAGCGCCTCTCATGCGCTTTCAAGGTACCTATCATCTCTGTTACTGAGAGAATAGATAGATCCTTTGTTTGTTCAAGAACCGCAACGATGCTATCGAACTTTTGCGGTAGGGAGATAAGAACCTTTTGAACCATTTGGTAATCGGTTTTATCTTCTCCATGAACTCTTAGTTGATTACTCATATTAATCAACTTGGTTGTGAAATCATTTATGGTTTCACCTTCCTCCATCTTCAGGTTCTCGTATTCTCTTCTTAATGTCTGAAGATTGATCATATTAACTTGTTGACTTCCTTGAAACTCCATTTCCAAGGCGTTTCATGCTTCTCTTGCGTTTGATGCGGGAGCGATTCTCGGAAATATTGTATCCGAAACTGCACTTTGAAGGATTTGAAGCGCTTTCATATCCTTCATGACTTGATCATCTCTCTCTCTGATTAACGCCGGTGAGTTTTCAGAAGACGAACTCACCGTAATTCCATTTTCGATGACTTCCCATAACTTGCGTGTCTTCAAGATGGTTATCATTTTGATTTTCCAGAAACCATATGATTCACCATTGAAGATCGGAATAACTTGTTGCATTGTTGTCTCCATAGCTCTGCTACCATGTAGAACTTTGAACTCTCAAAGTTGTTAAGGATCGGACAACACAGATTTTACTATGTTTTGTCTCTCTCTCTATGTTTCTTGATCGACACAGATTTTACTATGCTTTGTATATCACTCTGATTTTGTTAACGGAAAACCACACTTCTTTATTAGATATACAAACTGTATTTATAGGTTCACATGACACATTTTCACTAAGGGATGCATCTCTAGAAGACAATCCAATGTGAAACAACACACACGTTCACATAAGTAACTGTTTTACAGTTACTTCATTATTCACATCTTTTGTTTAAGTTATACGAATAATTTACATATTAATACTTAACTATATAATATATAATTCTAGTAAGATAATAAAAACATGAAGACTTGATCACTTCCAACACAACAATGACACTAGTGAGAAACCCGAATGAACCAACTGACTCGACCACTTCAACAACGGCGATACAACATGGCTCCGACAAAAACAGATGCAACCTGACTCCGACAACATGAACCTGACTTCAAGCGATACGACAATATGAAGCTTATATACGAGAGTTACTATAGCTTAATTACAAGGAGAGAAATATATAGTTTCCTATATCTTATCACCCGATTGACCACAAAAGATGCCACTCTAACGACGACTGATGCGAACCCGAATCCGACAATGGCATATGTGAAACCTATGAATGAGAGACAAGGATATACATTTCTCACTATGCTTGAATGGCGATATGAACCTAACCGACGCAACAAATCTCAACCGAGCCAAACCGATGAAACCAACGGACCTGACTACAGACTCCGATGAATCTCCATAAGAGGCAATGACGATGACACATACGAACACGACAACGATAATGTTGGATGTCCGATGAACACTATCTCCATACAATAACTTTGAAAAAATTTAGGTTCAAGTTGGACATACAAGACTTGCATGCTCCAACTTGAGGGAGAATATTAAAAATACGAATCTAATCAATTTGTATTCCAATAAGCAATTATTATAAATACGTTAGCACAAAATCAGTGGTCAATTACATGTATATCTCTTGTGATTTTTTAGATTAGAAAGTTAGATAGTTTTTTAGTAGTATAAAAAAGTATGATCGATATATTTGAACAACACACAGAAATTACTTGATCTCTTTGTGCCTCTTTAAATCTGATCAGAAACCTTCAACATGCACAAAAAATTCCAAAAATAATAATAGTTTGTTCTTGACTTCTTTCATATGTTCTTGAGTTCTTGGCAATTTCTCAAAAAAATGATACGCTTCCGCGTTTTTTAGGAAGATTTATAAATAACCCCAAACTTATTGATACTTTCTTAACTTTGTCCTTCCTTGTTCTTCATTCGTCAATATAACCAGGGTCGTGTCTAAAAACACTTTCTAAAGTGAAACTTATATTGGGAAATAAATAACGATATTACAAATTTCATTTCTAATAAAAAAATTTGGTCCACATACTCGAAAGAGATATTTACTTGGCTTACATATCTCCCAATATTATATTCCAAAGATATATTTACTTGGCTCACATATTTTCCAATATATTTTTTTTTGTCGCCTCCAAGATATTTCAAATGTTATTTTTGGATAAAAGATATTTCAAAATTTTTGTGAGAATTCATAATTAAAGTCTTGCTTTTTTTAGGGTTATACTAACTTCTCGAATGAATTGTCGTCTATAGACAAAAATAACCATCATATCTTGTGATTATTATGCGTAAAACCCCAATCCCTTTTTTGTTGCTTTTAAACTAATTAAATTTCCTAGATCTAAAATTAAAACTAGTATCTCTATAATATTATTTAAGAAGATATTTTTAAAAATGAACTTTGTTTTGTAAATTATTACATAAAATGCCATTACAAATAACAAAAAATAATTGCAATAGCAAATGATATAATAGTATTTTAAAATGATTGATTAAAATATGGAAAATATATATTTTGCATTAAAGATGTTATTTATTACTTTATTTCTTAATTATATTTGATACTATATCTTTTAAAATAATAATCAATTCATATATATTTAAAGAAAAAATCTATTTAAAATATTGCTATATTTTCCACTATAATTTATTATATTTTATTTGAATATATATCAAAACAAAAGTTGAAAAATATTTTACTCATTTTATAAAAAGTTAGACACAAGAAAACTATATTTTTTAAGAGTTCGTAGACTAACACAAAAACTAGGGTCATTTAATGATGCATATTAGAGTTATGTTTTTAAGATTATAAGTTTTTGCGGGTTAACTCGGATAATATTTTAGTTCACTGCAAAACGGGTTAAATAAACAAATTATTACAAATTGACAATTTTATCTATAATCAATAATCATTAGTTAGGTATATTCTAAAATTTAAATAAAAATAATTTTCTTAAAATTTTAAAACAACTTATTTAAAAAAAATTAGTGTGGATTAAATTCTAATTTAATAATACACTAGATTATAACCCGTGCGCCCGCACGGGAATTTTTTTATTTATTTGGTTTATGAAATTTTGTAATATATATTGTCTTTATTGTGTTTAGTATAATTGGTGTTGCGGACGAACGAGTTGTAATATGAGACATATTTATTTTGGGTTTAACAATACTTTGTTTTTGTATCTATAATTTTCGTAATATGAAACACAACAATTTCTGATTAGACATAAAAAATCATTTGTGGGTTTAGTTTTCATAAGTTGTTTACTTATTGTAACGGGTTTAGAGGTTACAGATAATATTGGTGTTTAGATATCTAATTTTTTTTGTAGGTAACATTTTTAATATGTTATGTTATAAAATTAGATGTTCTCAACTCAACTATTGTCATATGTCTCTTGCTTATACTCGGTTTTCTATTCAAACTCAATTTTATCAGTTTTTCATTTGTAATTTCATGTCTAAAGCGGGATCAATTTTGCTATCTTTACTGTTTTTCTATGTGAGACTTTAAAAACTTTTACTTTATTTTAACTGTATTGTGATTAATATACATTAGAACTGTTCAAAATGTCAACTCAACTATTGTCATTTGTCTCTTGCTTATAATCGGTTTTCTACTCAAACTCAATCTTATCGGTTTTTTCATTTGTAATTTCTTGTCTAAATCGTTCATTTTCTGTTTTTCTACGTGAACAATTGAAAACTTTTATTTTATTTTAACTGTATTGTGATTATACATTAGAACCGTTCAAATATCAACTCAACTATTGTCATCCGTCTCTTGCTTATACTCGGTTTTCTACTCAAACTCTATCTTATCAGTTCATCATTTATAATCTCATATCTAAATCGTTCTTTTATAACCATATCATATATTTTACTGTTTTTCTCTCTCTGGCTTTCAAGTTTTATTTTATTTTAAGTGCGAGATTTTTGAAATTTTTATTTATTTTATAATTTTTAAAGATTTAATTTATCCAATCAAAGTTTAACACTTATAAAATCTTTAAAGTTATACTAAAAATTCACACAGTTTAACTTTGTCTTTTTGTTCCTACCATGGTTAATTTAAAAAAAACCAACAAAATAAACCTTATTTTTTTCTTGGAGATGGATGACAAAGTTGAGTTGAGATTTTGAACGATTCAAATGTATAATAACAATACGGATAAAAGTCTAAGCGAAAAGTTTGAGCTTGATTCAAAAATGTTTTGATGATGTGTCATTACCACAATTATTCTCAGCTGGATGTTCCTCGATCTGATAGAGAGGTGATTAGTATGGACCTTTATTTTATATTATTAATGTATTTCATAAAAAATATTGAAGATAATCTGACTTTAAATTAATAGGTAGCGATTTAAAAGAAAAAAATAAGGTTGGATTTTGTTGGTTCTTTAAAAATTAACCATGGTAGGAACAAAAAGACAAAGTTAAACTGTGTGAATTTTTTAAAAAATTTAACGGGTTTTAAATGTGTTAAACATTAACTGGATTAATTAGAACTTTAACGATAATTTAACATAAAGTAAGAGTTTATAAAATCTCAAAATTAAAGTAAAATAAAAGTATTCAAAGTCTCACATCGAAAAAGCAGTAAAGATAGCAAGAAATGAACGATTTAGATATGAGATTACGAATGAAAAACCAATAAGATTGAGTTTAAACCCGAGTATAAGAGGGAGAGGGATGACAAAAGTTGAGTTGAGATTTTGAACGATTCGAATGTATAATCAAAATACGGATAAAAGTTTAAGCGATAATTTTGAGCTTGATTCAAAAATATTTTGCTGATGTGTCATTCCCACAATTATTCTCAGTTGGATGTTCCTCGATATGATATAGAGGTGATTAGTATGAACTTTAATTTTAGGTTATTAATATATTTGAAACAAAATGTTGTAGATAATTTGACTTTAAGTTAATAGTTCTAATTGACCCAGTCAATGTTTAACACTTTAAAAACCCGTAAAATTCTTCTAAAAATTCACATATCCTAACTTAGCTTTTTTTGTTCCTCCGATGGTTAATTTTTTAAAACCAACAAAATAAAACCTTAATTTTTTCTTTTAAATTGCTACACATTATTTTAAAGTCAAATTCTCTACAACAATTTCTTAAAGTACGTTAACAATCTAAAGTTATATTCTTTACCAATATCATCTCTATCAGATCAAGGAACGTCTAGCTCAGAATAATTGTGGAAGAGACACATCAGCAAAAAAAAAAATGAAACTCAAACTAATCGCTTAAACCTTTACCCGTTTTGTGATACATTAGAACCGTTCAAAATTTCAACTCAACTATCGTCATCCGTCTCCTTCTTATACTCGAGTTTAAATTCAAACTCAATGTTATTGATTTTTTTATTTGTAATCTCATATAAGTCGCTCTTTTATAGCTATTTTTACTGTTTTTCCGTGCGGGAATTTGAATTTAAATTCAAACTCAATCTTATCGATTTTGTTATTTGTAATTTCATATCTAACTCGCTATCTTTATTGTTTTTCCGTGTGACAATTTGAAGAGTTTTATTTTATTTTAAAATCTTTAAAGTTTTAATTTATCTAACTAAAGTTTAACACTGTTAAAACTCTTAAAAATAATAAGTAAAAATTCACACAGTCTAACTTCGTCTTTAAGTTCTTGCGGTGGTTTATTTTTTAAATGCCAACAAAATAAGACATAATTTTTTCCATTATTTTAAAGTCAAATTCTCTACAACATTTTTTTGAAATACTTTAATAACCTAAGGTTAAAGTCCCTATTAATCACTTCTTTATCATATCCGGGAACTTACAGATGAAATTAATTGTAGGAGTGACACAAAACAAAAGTTTTTAAATCAAGCTCAAATATAATCTTATCAGTTTTTCATTTATTCTCATATCTAAATCGTTCTATCTACCCATCTCATATCTTTTACTGTTTTGCCGTCTCATACTTTGAATATTTATTTTATTTTAATTGTCAATTCTTGTAAATTTTAACTTTATTTTAAAATCATTAAAGTTTTAATTTATCCAATCAAAGTTTAACACTTCTAAAATCTGTAAAGTTCTACTAAAAATTCACACAGTTTAATTGTCTTTTTGTTCATACAATGGTATATTTTTAAAAAATTAACATAATAAAACCTTATTTTCTTATTAAGTTTCTACCTATTCACTTAATTTAAAGTCAAATTATCTACAAAATTAATTGTAGGAGTAACACATAACAAAAGTTTTTAAATCAAGCTCAAACTAATCGCTTAGACTTTTACATGTATGGTGAATATTAGAACCGTTCAAAATCTCAACTACCGGCATCTGTCTTTTGCTTATACTCGGTTTTCTACTTAAATATAATCTTATCAGTTTTTCATTTATTCTCGTATCTAAATCGTTCTATCTACTCATCTCATATCTTTTACTGTTTTTCTGTCTCATACTTTGAATATTTATTTTATTTTAAGTGTCAATTCTTGTAAATTTTAACTTTATTTTAAAATCATTAAAATTTTAATTTATCCAATCAAAGTTTAACACTTCTAAAATCTGTAAAGTTCTACTAAAAATTCATACAGTTTAACTGTCTTTTTGTTCATATAATGGTATATTTTTAAAAAATCAACAAAATAAAACCTTATTTTTCTATTAAGTTTCTACCTATTCACTTAATTTAAAGTCAAATTATCTACAACATTTTACTATGATTGAGTGAAAATCTAGTGTACGGGATGCGATTGAACTCTAACAAATCTTTTCCATTTTAGAGATTTGATGCAAATAAAATTAAATATGTAGATTTAGATAGTTTGAATCTAATGTAGAGAACAATATATTCTACATGATCTTCTTCTCATCCATCATTGGCATATACCTATTGCAATGGAAACACAAACTGAGTAAGAATCAATATTTTAGTCAATCGTGGGAAAGTGATTAAGAAAGAAGAAAGTGATAAAATTCAACATGATCTTTCCGGTATGAAATCTTTTTTTTTGGTAGATCGGAAGACGAAAACACACAAACAGAAGATAGAAACTGTATAGAAACAAAACAAAAAAATAAAAATCTTAGAAACGTTCATATGTTTGAGATGATGGAGTATGTCGAGATGTCTTCTTCATATAGTGAATGGATGAGTACTCAATACGTTTCTAGATGATTGTCGATTTTATTGTTTTCTATGAATATTTTTCGGTGTAATTAAATAGATATCTCGTATGTTTTGAATTATATGGAAACATATCCCAAATAAATAGCAAACGTATCACGTAAAAAATATCGTAACAAATGTTTGGAAAGCAGATATTCTGTTTTGGTTGCTTTTTTTTTTTTAAAGAATATGCTCTTTTGTTAAAGGTAATACTATTTTTAAGGAAATCAACAATTATTATATTTTAAAATTTAGAATACATGAGTTACCTTTTCAGTATGATTGTGAATTTCAAATATATTAGATAATTACTTAAAGAATATATACAATTATATAGTAAATTTTGAATGCAATAATAAGATTTAGTTTTAGAAATAAACATATTTTGTTATTACTTCTAAATATTTTGTATTTAAATGTTGATGCAAACTCTGGAAATATCCAATAAATATTTCAAAATTTAATGCAAGCTCTTATTTTTAAAAAAAAAAAATTAATGCAAGCTCTTAATTTTTTTAAAATTACTAAGCTTTAAAGGCATAAAATTGACTTTTTATGTTTCATTTCTTTTTTAATTTTTATAAAATATGGAAAAATATCATTGACCATGGACTACAACTGTTATCAATATTTATATAAATCATTGATCATGTAAAAAATGTATTTGTTGAGAAGTTAAAAAAAATTGATATGATAAAATAGTAATTTAAATGTTTGATTTTATAGCGAAATATTAATATATCTTTGCCATCAAAACTTTATTATGAGAAATATTATGAGAGTCAAAAATAAATTGATGAAATTGTTATACAATTTTATAGATCTATGAAACTATTATTGTTAAAACATATAAATGAAAAGTTGTATAAATTATGCAGTGTATACTTATATATAATATGTATATGTAATTTATTAAATTATGTCAGTTTGTATCTAATGAAGTGTAAATAATATAATATATTTGTCTTTCTATATTAATTTGTTTTGTATGTAACGAAATATTAATTCTTTAAAATAATTAATATAACATATATTTAATTAAATCCAAAGTAAACTAAATTAAAATTTGAATTTTCGGAATTATTTTTAAATTCAAAAAAAAAAATCAAACTAAGGAATATTTTTGTAAAGATATTATATCTATTTTCGTAAGTAGCAAATAATTAAATATTTGGTAAGATTTTGCTATAATTTCGAAAATAGTAAATAATTAAAGATTTGGTAAGATTTTACAAATATAATTAATTTTTAAATTTAACCAAAAATATCTATTTGGCAACAGGAATAAAAAGAAGGGAATAGTAGTTATTATGGATGGGAATAGACTAAAATGAAAAAAAATATATATATAGTCAGTACCAAAATTATTAGAAAAACATTCAAGAAAAATAAAAAGCTTGAAAAGAAATATATGATTTTACCTCAATCTGAATATTTTTCCTAATTTCGAAATATGAAGAAACTCCCGTCTTCCGCTTTGGTTGGTGCTAATCCATTGAGGTCCAGCAAGAAAGAAAAAAACATGTCAATACGCATCATAATTAACAAAAAATTCATAATAAGAAGGTTGAAGAATAAAATGAAAACATGTACAAAAACCTAAAGAATTGTTTATCAATGATCGAAAGAGTCTCTTTATATAGATGAATGAAGAGTGCTGAAGAAATTTTTTTATGTTTATCTAAATGGAAGTTTAATATTAAATAAAAATATTGCATCAAATCTTTTTCGTATCAAAATTGGATATTCTCGAATTTAAAAAAAAAACTTGTTTGGAAACAGGGATAAAAAGTAGGGATAGTAGATATCCGGAATGAGATTAGACTAAAATCTGTTTGTTTACAAAATGTTACCCTGTTTTAATAATATAGATATGGAAGATTTACCAGCTTGAATCACTCATCCTCTGGTTTTGGGTTTTACAGATTATATTTCTCGGCTATGTTCTGGGTTTACGTCTTGCTCGATACGAGGTACGCTTATGACTCACAAAGTCCTTTGAATTATATACTCCTACTGTTTCAAAAATAAAATCTTAAAACAACACTTTTTGTAGAACAGAGAAAAATAATGTATATTTTTTAATATTTGAAACAAAAAGCATCTAAATGTAAAAAAACAAAAACAAAACTATTAAGCTGAGCAAAAAGTAACGTACTGTATCATACTATCATGTATGCTAATGAGAAAAATTAGACATAATCAATAAATATACAGGGAAAAATATTTTTTAGAAAAAAAAATGAAATCTTTTTCAAACTGATCTCCGGTGTTGCCACTCCGAGGTGATTGAGGCGGTGGTGTTCCTGTCATAGCCGAGTTGCTTTTTTGAGTGTTGAGAAAATCTTTGCTCCCACAGACAGTGTTTATTGTTGAAGATGGATATCAATTAGATTTAAAAATATAAAATGATCGGAGAATCTCGTTTTATTAAGCAAAATTCGACGAATTATAAGGAAAGTTAAGTCGTCGGAGGCGACGAGCTAACTGAACGGAGAATAAGAACTAAGAAACTAAAAGCCGATGACTTCAGCTCTTAAGTCTCGTGGATGAATTGAGGATGCATGTCTTAAAAGGGGAGCTTCTCTATTTATATACATTGTAGTCGGTTTATAATTTCTTTTTTTCTTCTTTCGAATGGCTAAGTATAGTTTTTTCTTTTCTTAAGTGATATGATCAAATTCCTTTTTCTTCAGAGGTTTTTCTTCTTTTTTGGAAAGATGATTTTCTTTTTTTTCTTCTCTCATGCGATATAACATTGCTTAGCCGAGCTACATGGGTTTTTGTGAACCGAGCTAAAATGGATCGATTTGGATTTAGAAAAGACCTTTAGAGAGGTGCATAACCCACCTCCTACAGAATATTACGTTTATTAATCTGATCTGATGGGTTTTACTCCTTCCCAAATACTTTGTTCTTGACTTCTTTCATATGAATCTTGAGTTCTTCGTAATTCTATCGGGATTTTGGCCAAAACCGATCCAAAGTATGTTTATATGTTCGATATAGACCTAATGTTTGTAAGGGTTCCAAAACAAACCTAACAAGTATAACAATTTAAATTTCATACCTGTAGTTTTGTTTTTGTGCCGATTCATACTTTTGCCGTCAATTAGTTAACGATCCGTTAAGGCCTGTCGACGTGGATGCCATGTCTGCAACGACGTCGTTTTGGGGAAACCTTGAATTTGCGAAATTATAGAAAACGATGTCGTTTTGTCTCTAAAATAATTAGTGATTTTTGTTTTTTCCTCGACGACTCGTCTTCTTCTTCCTCGATGTCGTCTCACTTGAACTCAGTTAAATTCAGTGAACTTCAGTGAACTCTTTGTTCATCTTACCCAAATTCAAAAGCGTTGATAAATTTGTTGTGGAGAGGTCGGCGTTTGTCTCTGGGTTGCATAATGAGGTAATACTCTCACTCGATTTTGGGTTTAGTGTTTAGGAAACATTTGAAGATTGTTCTGTGTTTAAAATGCTCAAAACCTTTGACGATGCCTTCATTACAGTGGTAGGAGTCTAATAATTCATCTTGATTTTGTTTTTTACATTTGATTTGAAGATGAAGACAATGTAATGTTCATGCCCACCAAGTGTTCGATAGAATGCAATTTATAAAATAAACCTTTTTGTTGTTTCAGTGACTCCATGGATGCTCGTTTCATGATATATTACAATGGGAAGTTCGAAACGAGTGCGGGAAATATGCTTTCGTATAATGGAGGGGATATTCATACACTTGTAAGTCCTCCACAAACTTTGTTTGTAAACTTGCCGGATGCACTCAGAATCTCTTTGTATGGACAAAGGATATGGTATAAGCTTCCATTTGAAGAGTTTACCGAGCTGAAGGTGATGTGTAATGGAGATGCAATGTTTCAGAAAATGGTTGAAGCTGTAATGTGGACTAAAAGCGCTGAAATTTTTATGGAGAAGGACGATGATGGAGATGATGGTGGTAATGGTAATAGAGTTGGTGCCAAAGGTGATGGATCAGATGGTAGTAGTGATGCTGAAATTGTTGATGAAGAGGCACGAGTTGAGGAAAATGTATCTGGATTTGTTGATGAAGAAGTGCATGAAAATTCTGAGACAACTCCTCAAAATTCTGATGATGAGGATGCTGGCAAACGTTATCTAAGGTGCAAGAAGGGCAGTTGGGATATTAGATTGGGTCAGATATTTGATAGTATATCTGAGTTCAAGGAAGCGGTGATTGACTACGCTCTTACGAGAGGAAGAAATGTGAAGTTCACAAAATGGGGATCCGAAAAATGTCAGGTGAAGTGTGCAGTTGATGGTAAAGATGCTGATGAAGAAGCTAATGCTGCTGATAATGCACTTCAGCTTGCAGCCGTTTCTGATGATATGGGAGATGCTGGTAAAGAAAAAAAGGCTTATGAATTCAGAATCTATTGCTCGTTTGAAAAATTAGCAGGTGCATACTTGGTAAAGACCTTCAACGATGAGCATTCATGCATCCCGGACGGCTATAGAAAATTAATTAAGGGTAGGATCATAGCAAAATTGTTCTTGAATGAGATTAGAGAAAATCCGTTGCTCAAGGCGAAGGAAATGCAGCGATCCATTTAGGAAAAATACAACTTGGTTGTCTCAAATGACCAGTGCAGAAAAGCTAAGACAAAAGCTTTGAGAATGATTCAAGATGAACATGATGAGCAATTTATTAGGATAAAGGACTACAAGGAGGAGTTAAAAAGGTAAGTTAAATCTCTAGCTATAATTTCTCTATCCGTGACAGTTTACTAATATGTTAATCTAACTTCCCATTTTGCTGTTGTTATTAGGTCTAATGAACATTCTAATGTAGAGGTTGGGACAGTAACCACTGATGGTGGACAAGAGATCTTCGACAGGATATATGTGTGCTTAGCGGCTCTGAAGAGAACATGGCTTTCTCTTTGTCGTCCAATAATTGGAGTAGATGGCTGTTTCTTGATGTAGGTATACATGACGCTGTTATGGAGAAGAATCCGTATAATTGTAGCCGCACATTCTTCAGTTGTACATCTGTGTGCGAAGATGTTTCAAATAATTTCTCAGAGTCATACAACAGCAGCATCAACAAAGCTAGAGAGATGCCATTAATAGAGATGTTGGAGACAGTTAGAAGGCAAGCAATGGTCCGTATGGATATAATAAATAGGAAGGCACACAACTGGCAAGGAAAATACAGTGAAAAAGTTGCACTCACCATCAAGAGTGAAGAGAAATATAGGAAGAATTGTCGAGTACTTCCTAGTGGAAATGGGCTGTATGAGGTGAGTGAAAATAGTCATGGTTATACTGTTGATATGAATACAAAGAATTGTGCTTGTAGGAGGTGGAATATGATGGGGATTCCTTGCCGCCATGTACTGAAAGTAATTCAACTAAGGAAGCTTGATCCATTGGATTACGTATCACACTGGTACTTGACGTCTAAATGGAGGATGCAATACAGTGATCCAATCCGACCAGTTAATGGCATTAAATTCTGGAGAACATCAGGTGAAGCAACGATTGAACATCAGGTGAAGCAACCAAGGGGAGATCCACCCCTCACAAAGAAGCAAAAGAAGAGAATTAAGGGTAAGAATGAGTCTCCGCAGAAAAAAAAGAAGGGGAATGAGTCTCAGGAGAAGAGGATAAAGCTGGCTATAGAAGGAAGGATTTCACATTGTGGAATGTGTGGACAAACATGACATAACCGAAGAAGATGTCCTCAGAAACAACAATCAACATGTCAACCAAGTGGGCTTAGTCAAGGAGAAGGACTAACCCAAGAAAGCCAAATATTTGATTAAATGTAAGTTTCTTGTTTTTGAATGCCATTGTTATTGGTTTGGTTGGGTTGGGTTTAGTTAGGAGTAATTTCGCGGTTTTGGCATGTTTGATAGGTTTTTGGCTCGGATTTGGCATGTTTTTGCCTCAGATTTGGTATGTTTTTTTCCTGGGATTTGGTATGTTTTTGGCTCGGATTTGGCATGTTTTTGCCTTACATTTGGCTTGTTTATGCCTCTACTTTGGATTGGATTCTATGTTCTATGAATTTGGTTATTATGAATGAAGTTACCTTTGTACTAAATTTCCCTAAAATAGAATCAACTAACATGCAAATTAACACTAAAACTCATAAGTTAAACACCAAAATACAATATTTCATAGAACATACAATCTCATTTTTGCAACCAGACACACAAATGAGATTCTGTTTTTGCAACCAGACACACAAACTCTTAATCTAAGATGAAATAATAGACAAATACCATGACCAAACCACACACGACCAAATTTTTGCAACAATTCGCAACAAATTTCAACTCTACTATCTCTTTCTCACACGTTTTGACCACAGATTTCAGTTCTTCCATCTCTTTCTCCCACCCTAGTGCAACTGTTTTCATCTCTTGAACACCATTTCCGTAGCTATTTGCCACCGTCTCACAAGTTCGAGTTTCCATAGCAAGTGTCTCCATGTCGGATTGGAGATCTCCGGTCTTCATAACCACACTTTTCTCTAATTTTACAACATCATCTTAGATCTTCTTAACCACACTTGCAACCTCTTCCATCTCCTCAACCATACAAATGTCGGTCCATTTGAACAAATGGTACTTATTCTACAACACAAATTCAGAAAATTAAATCACTTTCAAACTAAACAAATGTTTCAATGCTTCCAAAACTTACCTCTTTCGATCCATACGGACAGCAATAGAAAAGCCTACCCGGATTCTTCTCTGTTTCAGAAGTCCTAATTATAGATGCTTCTCCACATCTACAATTTCGTGGAATGCCTCTCCCTTTTTCGGATTCGTGATGTTTGAAGCTTATTCCTTCAACATTAAAAAATAACAATTAACAAAAAGGAGCTTAATCTAACCAAACCAGATCAACTTTCTCACCTGAACTCGCCGAAGACGACATTTGGATCAACCCCTTCGAAGCAAAATTTCCCCAATTCTTCTTCTAATGTCGAGTTAAAATGTTGAAGAAGACGACTAAAGGTTTTCTCACAAAACGACGTCGTTTTATGTATAATTTCTGATTCCCCGTTTCACCAGAACGACATCGTTTGTATACAGTCACGTTTTCACAGACACAACAACATCCACGTCAGCGGAACGTAACGGCACGTTTGTACAATCACGTAAAAAATATGAATCGGCACAAAAACAAAACTACAGGTATGAAATTTAAATTGTTATACTTGTTAGGTTTGTTTTGGAACCCTTACAAACATTAGATCTATATCGAACATATAAACATACTTCGGATGGTCAAAATCCCTAATTCTATCCAACATTACAAAAGGGAAACATTTTCGAAAAAAATAAGACAAAGCAGTGAGTGACTGCTAGCTCAGGTTCTTGTGGGTCCCACATTGTGACTGACTTCGTCTGAGAGCCTGCGACGTGTCATCACAAATCATTAAACCAACCCCACTGGCTAATTTGGCCGACGTACCTATATGGACCAAATCCACACTTCTGCTTCCAGAAACTTCGTCACAAACTCTTGGCTTAGATTTCGCCAGAAAATTAGCGGTTTATATTACGCCACGTATATGGCCATCCCACGTGGCTACCCTCATTTCCCAAATAATGATACGTTTCCGCGTTTTTTGGAAGATTTCTAAATAACCCCAAACCTATTGCTACTTTCTTAACTCGCCCCTGTTATTTGATCCACGTAATAACACTCCTTGTTTTTCATTCGTCAATATAACCAGGGTCGTGTCTAAAAACACTTTCTAAAGTGAAACTTATATTGGGAAATAAATAACCGATATTACAAAATTGCATTTCTAGTAAAAAATTTGGTCCACATACTCGAAAGAGATATTTACTTGGCTACATATCTCCCAGTATATATATCCCAAAGATATATTTACTTGGCTCACATATTTTCCAAGATGTTTCAAATGTTTTTTGGATAAAAGATATTTCAAACTTTTGTCCACCAAAAACCAACAATTTTGTGAGAATTCATGATTAAAGTCAAGATATAAAAATCTTACTTCTTTTTTTAGTAAAAGAAAAGTGGTTATGTAGTAAAAATCTAACTTCTCGAATTAATTTTCATCCATGAACAAAAGTAACCATCATATCTTGTGATTATTATGCATGAAACCCCAATCGCTTTTTTGTGTTGTTATTAAACTAATTAAATTTCCTAGATCTAAAACTAGTATTTAATGATACATATGTAAGATTTACCAGCTTGAATAACTCATCCTCTATATTATAACTCCATATTTTGTTATTCCACGAATTATTTGCAACTTAACGTATGGGATTTTATTTATGAATATTATGAATTAATTACGAGGTATGCTTATGACTTATAAGTTCTGTGCCTTTTTTTTTTCAACGACTCATAAGTTATGTGCATGATTAGAAAATACGGCAAAAAGGTCCTTTAAATTAAGTATATTTTTTAATCTTTGAAACACAATGTAAAAAAAACAAACAAGCTGAGCAAAAAAGTATTATGTATGCAGTATGCTAATGAGAAAAATTAGAGATAATCAATAGGGCTGGATAAATTATCCGTTAGATTCGTTTCGATCCGGTATTCGTCTCGATTCGATTCGAAAAATCCGGATATCCGTAAAGATTCGAAGCAAAGCAAATACTAAAATGTAGTATCCGTCTAAAACAAAGCAAATCACATATACTAAGTTTAGGAAGGTCGGATATCCGTTCCGATCCGTAAATCATATATATATACATAATATGTTATAAATTTATAATATTTATTTACATTTTCTTATTTTTTAATAAATAAAAGTGTCAAAAAATAAAATATGCACGATAAAAATATATAAACTCTATAATAATTAATTAAATATTAATAAAAATGTTTATACTGAAGTTTAAGTGAAGATATTAATTTTTTGTATGATTATTTTGTCTATCATTCTTTGTATAAAAAAATAAAACTAGATGATTTCACTTGTTTTCTATTTGTTAGTTCATATTGGATAAAAAATGCATTATAAACCTTTTTTAGTTTTTATTTGTATTGAATGGAGTGCAATAGATATCCGCGGATATCCGCAAATATCCATAAATTATCCGGATTTCTGGATATCCGTATTTTCCGGAGTAAAGCAAATCACATAATTAGATATTCGGTAAAAACAAAACAAATCATAAATAGTAAAATTTCCCGGGATATCCGCTCCATGCCCACCCCTAATAATCAATAAATATTCGCAGAAAAAAAGTTTTTAGAGAAAAAAAAGAAATGACTTTTAATCAATACATTTTGAGTCATTCATATATATACATTTGATTGTTTCTGTATGTATGTGTATCTTATTCAACTCTTACGAATTACGGTTGCGGAAATTCTGATTACGAGTTAGTTTAATATTTTCAAAATAAAAAACTTTCCACTTTAACATGGAAGAGGGGTTGTTTCTGACAAGAAAGTAAATACGGGGGATGATACAAAGAGTCTAAAATTATAGAGGCTTATTTGAAAATACAGCCTTTTACTCTCGATCTAGAGGAAAAAACCCATCAACCCCTCCGTCTATACATACATATCCTTACACGTCAACCTCTCTGAAAACTGCATTTTTCAATTCCTTGTTTGTTTCTGCTTTCTTCGTGGAGTTTTAAAACTGAAATGAATGGCGAGGAAAAATCGGAGACTGGAGCTACCGTCGCACCAGAGGAGGAGGAGGAGGAGGAGGAAGTAGGCCAGAGAGTGGTGTACATGTGGGGTTACTTGCCCGGAGCCTCGCCGCAACGGTCGCCTCTGTTGTCACCTGTCGTGGTGAAGATTCCGCCGGCAGTCGAAAGCTCCTGGAGAGATGTATCCGGTGGGGGATGCGGTTTCGCAATGGCTACTGCAGGTTCTCTCTCTCTCAATCTATTAGGTTCCATCCTTGAGAAACGGTTTCAATCAGTTTGCAATTAAAGTTCACATTCTCGAATTCCTCTCAAATTTCACAATGTATCTGATTGTAGAATAGTTCAATCGAAATCATAATGAGATTACTTGACTTCTTTGGTTATGTTAATCAGAATCGGGGAAGCTAATTACATGGGGTTCGACAGATGATCTAGGTCAAAGCTATGTGACATCCGGGAAGCATGGGGTAAGCTTGGACTAAACTTTCTTTCTCCGTTTTGATTTTTGTGAATGTTACAGTTACACCTTATAAGCCTTAGTCGAATTTCTCTTTTTATAGGAAACTCCGGAGCCTTTTCCTCTTCCTCCAGAGGTCTGTGTACAGAAAGCTGAGGCCGGATGGGCTCATTGTGTGGCAGTTACAGGTGCATTTCACGATCTGAGTTTAGCTTGACCACATCTGTTTTGAAGTTCATAACTTAATTGTTGTAGAACTATTTGTTTCCTTTGGATACAGAGAACCACGAAGTTTATACATGGGGATGGAGGGAATGTATACCCACTGGGAGAGTGTTCGGACAGACAGAGGGAGATTCATGTGAAAGAAACATTTCCTTCTCAGCAGAGCAAGGTGAATCACCTATCTCCTTCGCCTGTTTTTTTCCATTGTGAAAGCTCTATGTTTATGTTCTTTTTTTTACATGGAGGATGAATGTGAAGGATGGTGTCTCTTTTGCAGTGAGCCCCAGTTCTCAAGGGAAAAAATCTCAAATGGAAGCTAGGGGTGGAGCGGAATCAACAAAGAAAAGGCGGATTTCGCCGTCAAAGCAAGCTGCTGCTGAAAATTCATCACAGTCCGAGAACAACAACGACCCCTCGGCATTGCCTTGCCTTGTATCGTTGGCTCCAGGAGTTAGGATTGTCAGTGTTGCTGCTGGTGGACGTCATACTCTAGCATTATCAGGTGAGATTTTCAGCTTCTTATACCAATCAGTGACAGGTATCTCCATTAAGCTGTAAGAGCTTCTGGTGTGCTATAATAAACACTTGATGTATCCTAATTTTCTCTGAAGACCAGATATTGGACAGGTGTGGGGTTGGGGTTATGGAGGAGAAGGACAGCTTGGATTGGGCTCCCGTGTACGCCTAGTCTCCTCTCCTCATCCTATTCCGTGCATTGAGCCTTCTTCTTATGGAAATGGAAGTTCTGTGGCCGTTTCTGGGGTAAACATGAGTTCAGAAGTACAATGCGGCCGAGTTCTTGGAAGTTATGTTAAAAGAATTGCATGTGGAGGGCGACACAGTGCTGTGATCACAGGTATTGTTCTCGCTATATTGCTTTTGTGGCTAGAATCTTATGTGATATGTGAATATGAGTTTTTAAATCCATCACTGAAAACAACGCATTTCATCCTTAGATCAACTCTGTAACCAGGATTTTGAAATTTGATTTCCTTTCTGCGCTATTCCTTTGTTAAAGTTTGCTTGTTTTGAGGCCTCTTGGAGTCCTTCATAAAACTATGAACAGACCCCAAAAATTCTCGACTCTTTAACCGGGAAAATATTGATCTATGTTATCTGAGGATTAAATTTCCAGATGAACATAATATTGCCTTGCATTTAATACGAATGAGTTGTAACTATTTTTTATGGACAGATACTGGAGCGCTCCTTACATTTGGTTGGGGGCTTTATGGACAGGTGAGCACGACAGATCTTTGGCTTTCTGTATCAAACATTTGCTTAAAACTTGAATGAGTTGAGATTCTTGCTTTAGGCTATATGTGGTTTTGGCAACTAAATTTTGAGGAAAGCTAATCATCATTGTGTTGAACTAGTGGGGAGCTTGTCAAAAAGATACTTGTTTATATATCAAAACACAGATTCAATATAAGATTCGGGTTTGATAAATCATTTAATTGGGAAAAATGCCAGTCTGCATTGAAGATAGATAAGGCTGCAAACGAAAACCTGACAATCTCTCTTGCTTGACTTGTGCAACTAGTTTTTGCACTTTGTTCTGTTATATGGGTCTTCAGAAGTAATTGAATATTCTTTTTTTTTGCTCTGTGAAGTGTGGCCAAGGGAGCACAGATGATGAACTAAATCCTACATGTGTATCCTCTTTGTTGGGAATTCGAGTAGAGGGAGTGGCTGCAGGTCTATGGCACACAGTCTGCGTTTCATCTGATGGCGATGTGTATTCGTTTGGTGGAAACCAATTTGGCCAGTTAGGTACTGGCTGTGATCAAGCTGAGGTAGAATCTTGAACTATTCTGTTTTACTCAGCTCTGGTAATGCTAATTTTAAAGGCCTTCCATTAAACTTGAAAGCCAATTTGATATTTCAGACTCTTCCAAAATTATTGGAGGCTCCAAATTTGGAAAACGTGAACGTAAAAACAATCTCCTGCGGCGCCCGTCACACCGCTGTAATCGCAGGTATCAATTATAACCAAGACCACTCCTAATTACCCTTTTTTGCTTGGAAAGAGATTCATCTCAAGACTAAACACTGCATTGTCTTTTTTTTTTTTATCGGTTGCAGATGAAGGGAAAGTATTCTGCTGGGGATGGAACAAATACGGGCAGGTAAAAATGTTTGTGAAATTGCAAACTGTTGTTGCTTTTGTTCCATTTTACTAATGAAAGAAAATTTTGTGTCTGAACAGTTGGGTCTAGGAGACGTGATTGATCGGAACGCTCCTTCAGAGGTTAGAATCAAAGACTGCTTCCCCAAAAACATTGCGTGTGGTTGGTGGCATACTCTGCTTCTAGGCCAATCCTCTCTCTGAAATGTGCGACACAACACACCCCAATTTTGTTAGGGTTTAGAGCAAAGTTGAGATTTCCATATACATAGACATAGTATTGTACATACACGAGCAGCATTTTATGTACAATGTAAGGCTGAGTTACTCAGCTTTTGTTTCTTCTTCTGATTGGCTTAACTTTTGACGAAAACATTTTAGTTTCAAGTGATGTTCCTTTCACCCAAATAATTTGCATTGCCTGTAAAAGTCCTATTGCCTCTGCCTGAAGCGAAGATCGAACTTTCTTTACCCGAGATAGTCTTGAACATATATGAGCTCCTGTAGACCATCAGCATTCGAGACTTGTGTCTTGCCGAAAATATATGTTTTTCCAAAAAATTGATGACGTGTCGCGACGAATCACGTCGCGATATAAAAAAATCAATTTAAAAAAAAAAAAAAAAAAGCGGAAGACACCCAAATTGAATCTCCAATGTGGGTGCTCTAAGGTCTCGGCGTGGCTTGTAATATACACCCAAGACCTGTAAACTCTGAACAAAAAAACTTGTTTATGTACCATTTAGCACGATATTGATAGCAATTATTTAGTTAGGAGTAGGACTTACTTTTCATTTTCTTATTTATGCTTAGATTTTTAGTAAATAGATGACATTTGTCACAGTATAATTGGCTAGGTGACGTGTGCTTTATATAATTAAGGATTATATTGGATTAATTCACCTTTTTGATAGCAACGTCTCTGTTTACCAGTTTAATTTTTATTTGTTTTCCAAAATATTTACCCTTAATTCCTCTCTCTTTCTTCATCGAATTAGAGCGATTCCTACTCGGCGACTCGTCTCTTCAGCTCAGTTTGTGGACGATCTCAAACAGGTAATGCAGCCTTTTTTATTTCCCCCTCTTCACGGCAACGATGATGCATCAGATTTGATTTCTGGCGGTTTTTCGATTTGACTGTGTTCGTTTGATTTCGGAATAGAGAGCGTAATTCGTGTCGAAACACAGAAATGTTAATAAGGTTATGGGTTTTGCACTTTAGTCCGTCATTATATGCAAATCTATATTATTTCTTTGTCCTGGATCTTGGCCTTGACATTGTCGATCGTGTCGGAGGACTCCACTTCGAGGGTTATGGTCTATGCAAATCTATTTTTTTCAGCTTTTGGTGTAACTTCTTTGTTCTCATTTACTTTTATAATCACTCGTATAAGTGATTTTCTCTGCTTTATCTCGATATCTACAGGGAGAAAAATAAGTTTTATCAAGATGAAGGCTCTTATTCTTGTTGGCGGTTTTGGGACTCGTTTGAGACCATTGACTCTCAGTTGTCCTAAGCCACTTGTTGATTTCGCTAATAAACCAATGATCCTACATCAGGTTCTATATCTGTTCTTTGATCTTGTCATGGTGTCTTTATGATTGTTTTCTATATGAGCTAAATTAGTGATGGAAAATTTTCTTGCAGATAGAGGCACTTAAGGCAATTGGAGTTGATGAAGTCGTTTTGGCCATTAACTATCAGCCAGAGGTAAAAAACACTTTTAAAATCCTCCCTTTGCAAGCTTTTTTTATCTGACACTTTGATAAAAAAATGACTCAGCATCTGCAAGTGATGTTGAACTTCTCAAAGGACGTTGAGACAAAGCTTGGGATCAAGATCACCTGCTCGCAAGAGACTCAGCCTTTAGGTACAGCTGGTCCTTTGGCTTTAGCCAGGGACATACTAGTTGATAGTTCTGGCCAGCCGTTCTTTGTGCTTAACAGCGACGTTATTAGCGAATACCCGTTTGAAGAAATGATTGCGTTTCACAATTCTCATGGAGGAGAAGCCTCCATAATGGTGACCAAGGTAAAATATTTTTCTTGAATCTAAATAGTTTTAGTTCGTCTTCACTCATTATATGGACCGTATTGGTTTATATTATAGGTGGATGAGCCGTCGAAATATGGAGTTGTGGTTATGGAAGAAACCACAGGGAAAGTGGAAAGATTTGTTGAAAAGCCGAAACTATTCGTGGGTAACAAGATCAATGCTGGGATTTATCTTCTGAATCCATCAGTTCTTGATCGTATTAAGCTAAGACCGACTTCAATCGAGAAAGAGATCTTCCCTCAGATCGCAGATGCAGAAAAGCTCTACGCGATGGTGCTTCCCGGGTTCTGGATGGACATTGGTCAACCACGAGACTACATCACGGGTCTAAGACTTTACTTGGACTCTTTGAGAAAGAAATCTCCTTTGAAGTTAGCCACTGGTCCACACATTGTAGGGAATGTTCTTGTGGATGAAACCGCAGAGATTGGAGAAAGATGTTTGATTGGGCCTGACGTAGCTATTGGCCCTGGCTGCGTGGTCGAGTCCGGTGTTATGTTAACGCGCTGCACGGTGATGCGTGGTGTCCACGTAAAGAATCATGCGTGTGTCTCGAGTAGTATCATTGGGTGGCAATCGACGGTCGGGGAATGGTCACGGGTCGAGAACATGTCGATACTTGGGAAAGAAGTTTACATTTGCGATGAGATTTATTGTAATGGAGGAGTTGTGTTGCCGAACAAAGAGATCAAATCAAACATAATGAAACCAGATATAGTGATGTAAATAATGTAATGGACCATTACCATTTGATGGATTTTGTTCGTATTTATTTTTGTAGCTTGAAGGATCTTCATCTAAATAATGTAATGGACCATTACCATTATTTACATCATGTCAAGTTGTAAAAAAAAAAACCTCCCATTCGAAAAGATGGAAACTTTTAGGGGTTTTTTGTTACCTGCGAGCAAAGGCGTCAAGTTCGAAGCGGAATTGGGATACCTATAGCTATAAACTCGTTTTGCAGTAGACTAAAATATTATTTGGGTTAACCCGTAAAACCTATAGCTATAATCTTGAAAACATAACTCTATTATGCACTATTTAATGACTTTAGTTTTGTGGTTAGTTCACGAACTCTTAAAAAAAATTCAATTTTTTTGTGTTTAAATTTTTATAAAATTAGTAAAATATTTTTCAACTTTTATTTTGATATAAATTCAACTAAAATATAATATATAATTAAACAACAAAAGCTGAGTAGCAGAGAAACAATGAACTAGTGTCAGAAAGTAGCACAAGCTCTGATCCAACAAGGAAACTTCGACTCAAAGCAATATAATGTTTATATCCAACATACCAAGCAAATACTTATCGAAGAAATAAGCTAAGCAACAAAAATTTCGTTGAGATTAATATAGCAGAGAAGATCAAAGTTCGATTCTGAAATTCAGAAACCATATCGTACAAAACCCGATCAACCAATCTGGTGATTTTCAAGCAACATATTCCAATAAAACCAAACTCATAATACACTAAATCAATCGAAACCAAACGGATCGATCGGAACAGCACCGAGATTAAGCAGGAAGGGATCGTTGACGGAGAAAATCGAGGAAGACGAAAGAATCGGTTATACTCACACAGTCAAGAGAAGAGATCTGAAGCGATAAGATCAATTATGGAGGAGCCAAGACAAAGTACGAAGACGAAGGTGATGTGATGGCGATGAGACGATTGGAGCCAAAAATCGCCTCGATAACTATGCAAAGTGCAAACGAAACAAATTTTAGGGAGTATATGATAAGAATTGTTCTGGGAAGCAAGACGGAACCGGATACTGGGGAGACCGGTTACATATAATCCCGAAGGCCTCACAGTTTAACCGGCCGTAGTAGGTAATCAAACTAATCATAATGATTGACTGATTCCTGTGTTAGTGAATTGAGATCATTTTGGTAGAGTAAAGTTACAAATGTGCCAAATAAACAATTACAAATGCATGAGATATTAAATTTGACATATACAATTTATCACAAAAAGATATATACAATTAAAAATAAATTAGGACTTAACCCGCGCTATAATTAGCGCATAGTATTTTTTTTTAAGGAAATTGTTTTGAAATTTAAGAAAAATTATTTTTATTTGAATTTTATAATATGTCTAACTTATGATTATAGATAGAATTTTTAAACCGAATAATTTGTCTATTTAACTCGTTTTGCAGTAGACTAAAATATTATTTGGGTTAACCCGTAAAACCTATAGCTATAATCTTGAAAACATAACTCTATTATGCACCATTTAATGACTTTAGTTTTGTGGTTAGTTCACGAACTCTTAAAAAAAATTCAATTTTTTTGTGTTTAAATTTTTATAAAATTAGTAAAATATTTTTCAACTTTTATTTTGATATAAATTCAACTAAAATATAATAAATTATAGTGAAAATATATCAAAATTTCGAATATGTTTTTTTCTTTGAATATATATGGATTGATTATTATTTTAAAATATATAGTAGATAACATCTTTAATGTAAAATAAAGATTAAAATAAATAAATATTTAGCCTCTCTGAATCTCCATACAGCAAAACCAATCTTCCGAGATACTCTTCTTCTTCCTCAGACAAGTTTGTAGCTTTCATTTGCTCCTTCAGTATCAAAAACGGATGCAGAAACCAATAAAAGAAGGCTAAAGAACTAGTTACACCGTCACCTACAAAGAAATGCAGTGAAATAGAATGGTGTCCTTTGGTCATGGAAGTGGAAAACTTCATAATCAAAGTGAGAGTAAAGAAAAGAAAAGAAAAAGATGAAAACTTTACCGAGTAACAAGCCAGACGAATAGGCTTTTGACGGAGCGGAGAATCTCGTAAAGAAGTGCATAAGCCGGTAAGCCAACGCTGATCACTTGGCTGCCTTTACTAGATCTCGCCTCTTCGATATCTTTTGAATTTATCAGCCCTTTACTCGCCAAAACTTCCCCAAACCTCCTACATTCCTCAAAGAGGCCATCCAAAAGCTGCAAGATTTCAACAGACATCAAAGTAAAAAAACGCCAAAAGTTTTTATTTTTCATATTGGGTTCAGTGGATAGAAGCTTGTGCTTACGTCGAGAGGCTAAATATCAATCATAGGGACTCTGACTGATCCTGATCTTGTTGAAGCCGTGTTATTGATAGAGCCTAGTCTTGGTATAGGACCTGAATAACCCGTCTTCAGGCATGTCAAGTATATCGGTGCTATACTCGACGTAAAATAAATACGAACAAAATCCATCAAGCTACAAAAATAAATGGTAATGGTCCATTACATTATTTACACTCGTATGATGCCTAATGCCTAATGCCTAATGCCTAATGCCTAATGCCTAATGCCTAATGCCTAATGCCTAATGCCTAATGCCTAATGCCTAATGCCTAATGCCTAATGCCTAATGCCTAATGCCTAATGCCTAATGCCTAATGCCTAATGCCTAATGGTAATGGTCCATTACATTACTAATGTATAAATATAGTCATTCATAGTATTAAAGTAGAAACATGAAAAATCCTTTTATCATACAATTACAAGTGTCCCCGTTCTTGGCTTCTTGCGGGTATTTATGATTTCGGCTATTTAATTATAAAGCATCCGGTTATTAATTATAAAGTATCCGGTTTAGGCGAGCAAAACCAATAACCGAATATATGTTTTTCTTGCAAACAAAAACGTTCACGCAAATTCCTTTTGCAGTGAAATTCTCCGGTCGGCGCCTCGAAGGTGTTCGACGAATTGTCTGAATGACTTGAAATTCGAAGAAAGTGAAGGAATTCGATTTATCTTTTCCTCTCCGATCTGAACAAGGTCTGAGCTCATCCCCTTTTTTTTTCCAATCTGTTTCATGAAATTAGTTGTGTTCAATTTTATGTTTTCGCGAAATCAAGTGTTCGATTCGAGACAATATTTGATTATTTTTTGGAATCGATCACTTTCCTGTCTCTTTGGATCGTCGAACTGGGTTTTCGAATCATTTCTGGTGTGGTCTGTTACTTGGATCTGAATGTTGAATTCTTTTGTCAGATCTGTGATGATGGGAATCAGCAAAACAGAGATTAATTTGAGGAGATTGCTTTCCGCTGCACCTAATCAACAAAACCAGTCAAAGCTTATGCATGTACGTCTTTTGGATCTTCTTCATGTATACACTATTCTGCTTTGTGCTTATACCCTCAAACCAACTTTGATGTACAGTATGTTGCTACTATGAGGGAACAATTAGAACAACTGTCGGAAGAGAAGACACCTGAAGGTCTTCCTAGGTTACTCTCTCTCTCTCTCTCTCTCTCTCTGAATGATTCAGCATTGCAAATTCAATCTTTCACAGATTATTGAGTTGAATTGCTGCTTACTCATACTATGAAATATGCTCACTTGATATGGCGAATTAGGGTGTTGTTAATTGTTGCTCTTTCAAAATAATCAAGCATCCGTTTTTTTGCTAATTCTTTTTTCATTACGAGAATGTGCTTGTCTTCTCTTTTGCCAGAGTTACAAAGGCTAAGGTGAATGAATACTATGAGAAGATTGAAGCTGTTGCTTCAAAAATAGCTGCTCAAGTGGTAAGTCACCTGAACTGGAAAGATTTTTAAGGCATTTGTTCTGAGTAAATTGTTTGAAGTTTCTTTCTTACTTAGTTTCAGGAATGCACATTTTGGTTCGTTTCCCGCATAGAACCATTTCTAGTTACAAGCTTTACTTTTGTGACTAATACCAAACAAATTGTTGATTTTCGCCAAATTTACAGCCTGACACAGAGGTATCTGATGAACCCTTTGCAAAGGATTCTACCAGTGAAAGCTCTCCAAAATTACAAGACGATACTCGAAGCCCCACTTCTCCACAGCTGAGAAGAAGAATTGTGTAAGTAGAATATTTGATCCGCATGCTTCTCAACCTGTAAATTTTTTTAAGTTTCTTACTAGCTTCTTTGATTGTGGTAGGTCTACAAGTTCCAAGGAGCAAAGCTATGATGCTGCTGATGCTGATCCATCAAAAACAATAAAACTAGACACTGCAGCTAAAGCACGCATTGATAAGCACAGGTAGTCATAGTTCACTGAGGAAAACTAGGAACTCATTTAATCTGTGCACTTTGCGGTGAGTTTGAATTTAAGTTGCAATGTTGGTCAATCATTTGATGACAGAGAGCTTCAGGAGCATCTCACGGATGAAATGGTGGTACTTGCGAGACAACTCAAGGAGAGTAGCCTCATGATAAGCCAATCTGTGCAAAATACAGAGAAGGTTAGATGCTAAACTTCTTCCTCACAAACCCCAATTATTGTTACTGTTATCATCTATTGGTTTATATATTGCTTTTTTACTGGCTTCATTTTTGTTGTTGTTGTGGATTCGTTAACAAAAGATACTTGACTCTACGGAGGAGGCCATTGAGCAAAGCTTAGCGAGCACGGGACACGCAAACGTAAGAGCCTCAAAGATATATTCAGAGTCTTCAAAGACGAGTTGTTTCCAGTGGCTTTTGATGTTTGCCATGACCTGTGTGTTCATAATGGTTGTTCTGTTGATCCGAGTCACATAGAAAATGGTTCGGAGTGTAAACCAAATTAGTGAAACTTTTCAGTCTCTTTATTAGTTTGTTATACAAATTGTTAAAAGCTCATTGTGACTTTGTAAATTCTGAGTTTGGATATGTGTAGAGCTGTCAATTTAATCACAAACCCGCGGGTTCCGCCGCAGGACGAGTGCGGATCGAAAAAATTTACACAAAAAAGCGGGGTGAGTGCGGATCAACTTAATAAAATGCGGATTTTTGCGGGTAAACCCGCGGGTATCCGTGGGTTTTTTAAAAAATAAATAAAAATAAATTAGAAATATTTATGTAGTTATTAGAACTCAAATTTTAAAATATTATATAATGTATATAAATTAATTAACACATATTGACTTTTAAAAATTTATTTTGGTATTTATGTTTTGTACTTATTATTATTTATTTTTTTAGGCAAACATTATTTATTATTATTAACTAGATATATATTTTTAACTATTTTTTTTATTAATATATCCGCGGGTCACCCGCGGATACCGCAAATTTAAGCGGGGCTGATGCGGGTTAGCTTATTTTGTTTTGCGGGACGGGTCATCGCGGATCGAATTTCTTGCGGGTTTTGCGGGGCGGGTCGTCGTGGGACGGGTTTGACCCGTTTGACAGCCCTATCCGTACCGGATTTCTATCCAAACCGGAAGTCAACTAAAGAATATTAAATTGGTTTACGTTTTTGTTTTGTATTAAGAAATCAAATTTGACTTCCGGTTTGGATTGAAGTCCGGTACGGATCAGTGCACACTTAAAACCCTAAAGGGAAAGGCGAAAAACCTTGAGAAAATCCAATTTCGTGAAACCGCCATGGTTTTCGCTTTGTGCATTCGCAGGTCAGCTTCTAGTTTGGCTTCCGTGTGTGGTCGTGTGGCTCGAGCCCAGGCCGTCTCCGTCTCCGTCTCCGTCTCCGTCTCCGTCTCCGTCTTTGTCAATCGCTCGTCTCTTGTTCCCAAGCCATCTTCTCTGCTGCGTCCTTTCGTCTCTCGTGGCTTTCTCTATTCGACGGCCACTGAGCGGTTAAAGTCCGATCAGACGCTTCTCCAAGTGATTGACTCCGAGATCAACGATGCTTTCGAAGCCGATGATCACGATGTGGTAAATAAACCCTCGTTTTACATTTCCTTGGAACGCCCTTTTTGAGCTCATTTGATTCACTGGAAACAAAACGAGAGATTATCAGATTAGAACATATTGTTTGGGTTTTGTTCGATTTCTGAAAAAGAATTGAAAACGCAAATGTTGAAACTTTGGCTTATATATGCCTTAAAGTTTATACATTTCTTTCAGAATTGTTCGACTACGTTTTCAAATTTGGCAAATCGAAGCATTGTTTTCTTCTTGGGTATGTAATCATTCTGCGTTTACGTAAATCGCATGAATCCTGATTTGGTTCTTTATGCAGGGTGAAGAGACAACAGACTCTGGTGATTTTCCTTTCAAAATCGAAGATAATCCTGGACACCGGACTGTAACATTGACTAGAGAGTACAACGGAGAGCAGATTAAGGTAGAAGTAAGCATGCCTGGTCTTGCCATGGATGAAAATGAGGATGATCAGGATGACAATGAAGATGGTAATGAGAAATCGAATGAAACAAGCATTCCACTAGTTGTCACCGTGACAAAGAAGAGTGGACTCAGCCTAGAGTTTAGCTGCACTGCTTTCCCTGATGAGATTGTCATTGATGGTTTGTCGGTGAACCATCCAGAGAATTCTTCCGAAGAGCAATTGGCGTATGATGGGCCTGATTTTCAGTAAGCAACAGTTTTGTCCCAATTGATTTTCACTATGATGACCAAAAACTTCAAATGTTTTTTTGTTTTTCTTTACTTTGCAGAGAGTTGGATGAGAATATGCGCAAGTCGTTCCACAAGTTTCTCGAGACCAGAGGAATAAAAGCAAGTGCAACGGATTTCATGTATGAGTACATGATGAAGAAAGATAGCAGAGAGTATTTGCTATGGTTAACGAATCTCAAAAACTTCATCCAAGAATGACGACATTCTAAGAACAGTAGTTTTTTATGGTTGCAGGTTTTATTGTAATGACTTCTAAGTTCACATGTTTTTTTTTTAATGTGAAATTTGAATTCAAATCTTTTGGTAACAACTTCTTTTGCATGGAGAATGATGAAAGTAGAAATGGTAAAAAGGTTGTGGCGCGTATAAGGAGTTTACATGAGGAGTAGCTAAGCACTTTACTATTATTATCAAAGACCAACAAGGTAGAGGGATCTTCTTACATTGGTGCAAATTGCACCGTGCAATCCTCAAGAAACACTATATCCTAATTAAAGAAACAAAAAAACTTCAACCATAATAGTAAAATATAATATGACATTTGCAGAGAGAGAGAGAGAGAGAGAGGGAGAGAGAGAGCTAAAGCCCATTCTCCACCGCGCCATGTCCATTCTCCACTGCGTCTGTCCTTTCTAAGACAGGAAGATCTTTGTGGGTGTAAACGACTCCTTTGTCTCCATCCACAACTTGTCCTTTTCCTCTCATTATCCTGACATTCATCACCACAACCATTCAAACTTCACAGATCAATGAACAGAGGAAGAAACAAAAAAAACTCAATTGTACCATCTCGTTGTCAATAATCCTTCGACTCCAACTGGACCACGGGCATGGATCCTGCTTGTGCTTATTCCCACCTATACAACAAACCACATTGGCCATTCATTCATTCATTCACTGGCTCTTCTCAATTCATCTGTTATATATGTGACAACTATGTGTCTCTCTTTCGTACCTCAGCACCAAGTCCAAATCGAAAACCATCAGAGAATCTTGTGCTTGCATTGTGGAAAACAGCAGCACTGTCAAATTTTAAGAGTTCAGTTTCCAATATATTCAACCTCAAACATTCCATGGACTGGAAATCAAAAGCATAAAATGCTTTAGTACATGAACTATTATTACCTGTCCACTTGGCGGAGGAACATCTCTGCGACTTCACTATCTTCTGTCACTATGCAATCAGTGTGTGCACTGCTCTCACGAGATGGACAAAAAAAAGTGACCACACTTAATTTTCCGCACATGCAAGGAATACAGAGCTGTAGGCCCTTTGAAATTTTTGTTATGGTTTAGTTGGAATCAGCAATAATTTTACCTTCCATGTTGGTGAATATGATCTATAGCACCATGTACGTCTTCTACAATTTCAACGGTGCAGGTCTTGGAACTGTACTCGTGATGAAATGAATGTGTTTCCGGAATGTTCAGTTTAGCACTTGCTCTAGGCCCACCATACAAAGTGACGCCTGCAATTTGACACGTACACTTCAAACAAAAGTCTCTAAAGAAAATAGTCAACAAACTAAATCTAATATTATTTTTAGTATTTATGGTTTGAAGCACTGATAGTTCATGATTAAAAGACAAATAAACAGTTGTGAGGTTATGAAACATCCAGACTGAAACTAATGATTCTGATAGATCCAATAAAACACACTCATTTTATGAGGTAATCTCAAACTTCTATTCTTACCATTGGATTGCAGAGCATATATAAGCTCATTGAGAACACCATTCTGCTCCAGATCCTTATGTACAAGAAGGGTTTCCTGTTAGGACAAGAAAAAAAGGAGAAGATTAAGTGAGACAAGAAGTAATAAGTGAGCCGAAAACGAAATCACTATACTGCCTAAGTGAACATTACTGAAAAAGGTAAAAGCCTCTAACCATCGCGTTACAGGCTGCTGGATAGTCTAACTTTGCATCTGAAACTACGCGCTTTGCCATGTCCACTTTACAAGACTTGTCAACATATACATGACAGATTCCATCTGGAAGCACACAAAAATAAGCCATGTTCTCTCTAGGCCAATCCAGCTTAATGGGAATTGAACTTAAAAACGTACCAGCATGCCCTAGCACAGGAATTTTCGTCGAGTTTTTTATTTGAGAAACAAGCTTGTTGCTGCCTCTTGGGATCACAAGATCAATAACGTCATCAAGCTGTAGCATGAAATGCAATTGGTGGGTTCCAGTTTATGTAAAGATATAGTCACTTCTGGTGACTTTCCGTTCATATATCTATTTACCTTGAGCAAATCAGGGATCTCCTCTCTCGAAGTCACAAGTCCTATGAGTTTACCTCCAACAGTTTCCGGAATTGCATCAGTGATCACCTACAAATTTTCCATGGATTTCACAAATTAGCTCTAGACGTTTTGGGAAGCAAGGTAATGACACAATTAGAGATTACTCCAATTTATGAAATATGAGGTCAGCGTACCTTGTGTAAGATAGCATTTGATCGACGAGCTTCCTTTCCACCCTTCAGCAGAAGACCATTTCCACTTCGGATTGCAAGCGAAGCTATCTGTTTGATTCAGTGATAGAGCATGGTGTTCAGCGATCAAAAATTAAATCTAAGAGCCTAAAAGGCAATGACTCGTGACATACCTGAACAAGTGCATCAGGACGGGATTCAAAAACAATCAGAAGAACACCTAATGGTGATGAGGTCTTCTCTAAAATAAGGCCATCTGCAACCTGTTACATAAAAAAATTTCATGAATAATATGATTTGACAACTTTTTTCATGTTAACTGAGAGGAAGATTTACAGCATATTACCTGAGTTTTTTTTAATACGCGACCGATTGGATCTTCCATTTTGGCTAGCTGGCGAATGGAAGCTGCAAGGCTTGAGATCTATCAAGTAAAAAATAATGTAAAGTTAGAAATAAATGGACCTTATGAGTAGAAAAAAATTGGTGCAGTGTATTTAATCACTATTTAATCACACAGTGAATAATGTCTTACCTTCCCAGGCTTCATAACTAAGCGAGCTACCAAAGACTCTTCATATCCAGCTTCTTGTGCTGCAACAACATCTAAATCATTCTCAGCTTTAATTGTTTTCTCGTTTGCTTCAAGGGCGTTGGCAATATCAAGTAGAATTTTTTTCCTATCTTCTGAAGACAAGGCCTGTAAGCAGATTGCAAACAAGTTGAGTTCACTTGCAAAACGAGAAACAATTTCTGAATTTACAAGTTGAGTAAACTTGCATTAGCCCTAAAATTACCTGAAGCTTTCTGGAACTTTCCCTTGCAGCAACTGCCATATCACGAGAAGTAGTATCTATGACCGGAGCCCATAAATGAGCATCTTGATGGAATAGAGTACCAACACGCAGTCCTCTAAGGACTTTAGCTATATTTGCAGCATCATACCCACTTCAACAAAAAAAAAAAATAGCAAGAAAAGTATCACTCTTCCATCCAACATTATATGCTAGCTTATTGACCAGTCCTTCTAAATGCGAGCAAAGAACTTCAACAGAGCTGCAATATGAACTTACAGCATCTCTTATTCTTTAAATTCCATTTATTAAAGAAAAGGCAGTTTTTTTTCTCTTTTTCAAAATGGAAGGTCATTGTACAAGCATTGAGCTATGCAGTATAATTACAGATTATGAGTAAGGAAGGGTCTTTAACCTGGTTATGATAACAGGAATGCCACCATAAGCTGCATTAACAGCAGCTTTAACTTTTGCAGTCATACCCCCTCGTCCTAATTGGGACTTTTCGCCAAAGGTAATCTCTTCCTGGTGTTTTTCTTTAATGTATGTGTGGATTAACTTTGAATTAGGATCGCTTGGAGGGCCAGTATAAAGACCCTCAACATCACTTAAAAGAATCAAAAGATCAGCTTTCAGCTCCAGCGACAGTAGAGCAGCTAAGCTGTCATTATCCCAAAATATACCAGTAGCATCCTGCATAGGTTAAGAGTGTGGTGAAGCTGTAGGTTGGGCTAAACGATTCAGAAGAACCAGGAAATTACTCAATCGAAGTTTATTCATGTACGGTCAGTTAGTAACGCTTAGTCGAACTTCAAGTCAAAAGCAACCAAAAAGAAAGGCAATCAACAAACCTTATAGGGGGCTTTTCGAGTGCTTATAGCATCATTCTCGTTGAAAACTGGAATAACCCTCATTTTCAGCATCGATTTGACAGTTTCACTAAGCTGCTTCCTGAAATCCTTATCTCTAAAACTGCTATCAGTCACCAGCATTTGAGCCACGGTCACATCCATCTACCCAATATAAAAATGACGAGGAAACAACACATCAGTATTTGAAATGCTTGCCAATAATCAAAAAACAGTAAAAAGGAGCATCACCTGGTCAAACATAGTCTCATAGTAAGCCATGAGACTGCTCTGTCCAACACCAGCACAAGCCTTCCCATCAAGTTCAGTTTGTGGCTTCTGGAGGTCCGCAAAGCTGGAATCCGTAGAGAAGAAGAAGAATCAGCACCGAAACAAAAACGGAAAAATATACAAAAATTCGAAGGGGAAGCAAACTTAAGGCTTGTTTCCATCACATAACCTGCTGTTGACTAATTGTCTGTATCGAAGCCTTTGTCGACCAAGACCAACCGCACCAGATGACACCAAAATCACCTCAAATCCATCCGAGTTTAATTCCGCAAGCTGCCATTATATATTTTTTTTGTTAATATCATTCAGTTTAAAGCAGAGCTTAACCAAAAACGTTTATTAAAATCAAAAACCTGCTCGCAGATTGCTCCTAAGCGCCCAAGAGCCAATCTTCCACCTTTCCCAGTAACAACTGCAGTCCCAACCTGTAACATAATCAAAATCGGATAATTCAAATAACCAGAAACCGCTCAAAGATGCATATGGAAGTCTAATTAAGGGAGAAGATTCGCAGATTTGGGAAAATTTTCAATTGGAGAAATGAAAGAAACAAAAAAACACATTGTGATTGTAATCAGCGATTTCTCCGCCGCCAAAAAGCTAAACTTAAAGAAGCAATTATTGAAAAAGGACGGAGAACACAGATACCAATTGGCATCAACCAACAACGATCAGGCTTCAATAAAAGTCAAACCCGGAAAATTTTCGATCAAACAAAAAACTCAAGAGAGAGAATTGAAACCTTGACAACGATACGCCTAACGTCCTTGGCGAAAGCTCGGGAACGATCGATCTCCTCCATAGTTGTTGCCTATCAAAACCAAAGAGAACGAGGTAACTCAGTCGGACTCGATCACCACCACGACGAGGACGTGAGAATAGGAAATAGGATAATCCTCCGGTGGGAAGAAGCGAATGGGTTTTTTAAGAGTGTGGAGAAAGATGTGAAAATAGTTTAACAAACCCTTATGCTTTGTCGAATATTAAGTATTAACACCCAAGTTTTTTTATAATACTTTTAAACCCAATTTTCTTGTTAATAGAAAGATGTGAAAAAATACCTATATAATTCTTTTTTTTACGTCAATAAATTTTTATATAATAATGTTCTTGTGAATTTAAAAATCTCTATAATATTATTTAAGAATATATTTTTGAAACTAACTTTGTTTTGTAAATTATTACATGAAATGTCATTACAAATAACAAAGAATAATGGGTAAGAATATGAAAAATATTTATTTTGCATTAAAGATGTTATCTACTATATATTTTTAAATAATAATCAATCTATATATATTCAAAAAAAAAATCTATTCAAAATCTTGATATATTTTTCACTATAGTTTATTATATTTTATTTGAATTTATATCAAAATAAAAGTTGAAAAATATTTTAATAATTTTATAAAAAGTTAGACACAATAATTTTTTTTTAAAAGAGTTTCTGAACTAACCACAAAACTAGAGTCATTAAACAGTGCATACTAATTATTAGAGTTATGTTTTCAATATTATATATATGTTTTACGGCTTAACCCGAATAATATTTTAGTCTACTGCAAAACGGATTAAATATACAAATTCTTTCGTTTGACAATTATATATATAATCATGAGTTATGCATATTATAAAATTAAAAAAAAAACAAACTTTCTTAAATTTCAAAATTTTTATTTTTTTTTAAATTACATCGCGTTAATTATAACACGGATTAAATCCTAGTTGTATACATTTTTATCTCAAGTGATTAGTTTGCTCTGGATTATAGCAAATTAAATGATCGCTAACCACCATGTAATCATTATTTCAATTGCTCATTTTTAAAACAAAGATTACAAATTCTCGGAGTAGTGCTATTTGTCACAAATTTGTTGTGATTATTTATTTGAGAAAACTTTTGTCGTAAATTGTTTTAGTTCTATGCCTTATTATTTATTTATTTTTTTAAAAAAACATCGCAAATATGGTCGCACTTTGTGGTGTCAAGTTATGTCGAAATTTACTTATTAGTTAAATTTGCTAATTTGTAACAAATTCTATAGCCATATTGTAAAATAATAATAATTAAACCCTCTAACGAAAGAAAAAATTAAATTAATATTTGATTTGTCTTTTCCTGAAATTGCAAGTTTGCAACCACATGGCGCCACGTGGCGAGTGAGGTTTCCACATCCAGATCCTGATTGATGACGTGGTGGTGGTGCAGGCTAAGAGAGCTAGGATGTGACACAGTGGATCAGCTCTCGAGTGGTGGGGGTAATTTGGGTAATTTTAAAATTGGCGGCTGAGAGAGCAGCGTGAACGTGAACAACACAAAGGGAGGACAGCAGGGCAGGTTTACGCGGCGCCACAACACATCATTTATAATTTATTATCGTTAAGTCCAAAATTCATATGATTTTGACACAATAATGTGACATTTTATATGTTTATATTGAACATATTTAATTTAAACATCATACGTAAGATCGTTATAGTTTATCATATCATAATACGTGTTATTGTTAATTAGATCATATATATTTATATAATTATATAAATTGTTGAAGATAAATATTTTTTTTTGAATTATGCGAATCAAAGGATGATATGTGTCATTGCATAGTAGATAGTCACTTAACATGAAAGTGCATCACTAAAAAAAGTGTGGTTACTAGGTTATGTGGTCGAACTATATAACATGTCATACAATCATCTTCTCCCAAAACTATTCTCGAATAGCAGTAAAGGGAAATACGGATGAGTGGTCCCAAAATGATAAGGAATCACATTTTCTTAAAACACATAGATTTTCTTTGGTTTCCAAGACTAAGTCTCATTTCGATCTCATAGGATATTCGGTCTTGTGGTTGAAATATTTCGTTCATCTTAAACTTCTGAAACACATATTCACTCAGATTTGTTCAAATACTTTGCGGATCTATCTTTTCTCATTGTCCAAAATCACCATTTTTCCGATTCTTTTCTGTTTATGACGCCAAAATTTATGGTTTTCTTTATATTTTTCTAACTTTGGTGTAGGAGAGTTATCGGAAAACATACTAATATCGTGTTTTCCAATCTCATTTGCTTTGTGGTGCAAGAGACTAGCACACAACTAAAAGAAAAAACCCTGAAACATAAATTGATATAAGTTTTTTATTGTTAGTTATTTATTTTTTTAAAAAAATTGGTAAATAAAATGGTTGGAGAAATTGAGTTGTCTGGTTTTTTTCTAATAGTTTGGTAAATCAAATGATTTTAGAGTAATACTCGAAATAATGTTTTGTCTTATTTTTCTAATCTTCTTTTCTTTCTTGTCATCGAATACTCGAAAAAATTTTATAGTCATCGACAGATTCTACAGTAATAAGGAGTCGACTAAAGGTCGGTTGTTTCCCAGATATTTTTTTATTTATAAACCTTTAGTAGTTTCGTTAGGTCGTGCCTCGACTCTTATATCTTTGTTCGTTGGGTAATCGAATTTTGCGATTCATCATTACTAGTCTAATCTATAATCGCACGCAAATTTAATTTTATATTCTTTCTATTTATAATATTACGTAACTGTTTTTTTCTTTTCTTGCCTAGTAAAGACCTGAAAAGTTAAGGGCCACAGACAAATTAAAGAATTTAAAGAAAGCCTATTTTATATATGAAAAATATATATACTTTTGTAGATAATCAATATGTGAGATTAATTAAGTATGCAAAATTCTTGAATTCCAAATTCTTTTTAGATTTTAATATCGGTTATCTAAGTTTCGCCGAAACGTCCGACTAGTTTCAGAAAAGAGCATATCCTTTTAGAATAATTTATGCAAAAGCAACCATGTAAATACACACACACAAAATATTTGCACACATAGAATCAAACCTGAAACTACTACAAAATTACGTTTTTAGTCCTAAATCCAGTATACTGTGCCACCACACGCACACGATTGAATCTTGGATCCCATATTTATTCTTACTTACCTTTTGCTTAATCAAGTAAAATGTTTTAGTAACTTTGTGAGTTCAGTAATCAGTATGGAATTAAAACACTCTCTAATATACTTGTGACGGGTAGTATTGAGTTTACGTGTAGTAGTGTATATACACACTTCATTTTTTCCTGTTTTTATAACTGACACTTCGGGGTTAATATTGAATACGTATATTATCTTCTATCACAAAATATTTCTACATATGTATTTGTTTATTTATGGACGGTCGAATGCTTCCATTTTTTCAGCTCATGTGAAGCATTCGAAATGCCAGTTTCACTAAGCGAAAACGTCTTTTTGATTTATAGTATATTTAGGAATAAATGAATGAAAGGAAAACAAAATTATTTATTCGAGATTATAAAATATAGAAGTTTTCAACCAAGTTGCATTGGCTTAGTGGTAAGGAATATTTATGTGGACTTCCTTCACCTGGGTTCGAATCACTTTGGCCACAATGAATTTACACTACAAGAAAACATGTGGAAATCCGACGGAAATTCCGACGGCAATAATTCCGTCGGAAATTTCCGACGGATTTCCGACGGATTTCCGACTAACTTCTCATCCGTCGGACATCCGTCGGAATTCCGTCGGAAATATCAACCCGTCGGAAATCCGTCGGAAATTCCGACGGATTTCCGACGACAATAATCCGTCGGACACTTTCCGACAGATTTCCGACGCCTTTTTGACGCTGCCGACATACTGCCGACGGATTTCCGACGACGTTCATCCGTCGCGGATTTCCGACGGATTTCCGACGGATTGCCGACGGATTTCCGACGGATTTCCGACGGATATCCGACAGCTGCCGACATGGCTGCCGACATGGTTGCCGACATCGATAATATCTACTTTATATCCGTCGGAAATCCGTCGGAAATCCGTCGGAAAAGGACAAAATTTTCCTTATAAAAACGTTTCCACGCTTCATTTATAAGCACAACCAAAAAAAATCTCTGTTATCTAATTCCTTACGAAAATGTCTTCTTCAAATCCTTATAATTATTTTCGATCATGGATGGACAAGCCTCATCAAATTCCGAACACGGGCCTAGTTACGGAGGAATTCAAAAAAGGTCTACAGGAATTCATGGCATTTGCGGGTATGCAGAAGAAAGAAAAAAAAACCGGTAAAATCTATTGCCCTTGTACCAATTGTGGGAATCGTAGATTTATCGTGATAGATGAAGTATGGTCACACTTGTATTGTCATGGGTTTATGTCGGGTTACAAGATTTGGTATTATCATGGAGAAAATGATACAATGGTGGATAATTATGCTAGTGCTAGTGAACATTATATTGGGGATAACACTAGCTTAGAAGAACCCGCAATGGAAGAACAAAGTACGGTAGGTCATGTTCAGATGGTGAACGATGCATATCGTGAAAATATACCATCGGTTGCTGAGTATGGAGATAGGGGAGAAGAACCTAATTTAGAAGCTCGGAGATTTTTTGATATGTTAGACGCTGCTAAACATCCGTTATATGATGGGTGTAGAGGTGAACATTCCCCTTTATCAACTGCAACAAGGATGATGGGTATAAAGACGGATTTCAATTTGAGTGAGGAGTGCGTGGATGCAATCGCTGATTTTGTGAAAGAAATTTTGCCAGAAGATAATCTTGCACCGGCATCATACTATGAGATACAGAAACTTGTTCAAGGTCTAGGATTGCCGTATCAAATGATAGATGTATGCATAGACAACTGTATGCTCTACTGGAGAGAGGACGCAGATCGTACGACATGTCGTTTTTGTCGCAAACCTCGGTATAAGGAAACAGGTGGAAGAGTGCCAGTGCCATATAAACGGATGTGGTATTTACCGTTAATAGAGAGATTGAAAAGGTTATATCAGTCAGAGCGCACAGCAGGAGCAATGAGATGGCATGCAGAGCATACAACAGATGGACAAATCGCCCATCCGCCAGATGCAGGAGCATGGAAACATTTTCAATCCATTTATCCCAGCTTTGCGTTTGAGGCAAGGAACGTATACCTTGGATTATGTACCGATGGTTTCAGCCCTTTTGGGAAGCACGGCAGAAAATATTCTTTGTGGCCAGTAATTGTAACACCTTACAATTTGCCGCCATCTTTGTGCATGCGAAGGGAGTTCTTGTTCCTTAGCATTCTCGTTCCTGGACCAGAGCATCCGAAGAGATCACTTGATGTGTTTTTGCAACCATTGATTTATGAGCTGCGAATGTTATGGGACCAAGGTATTGAAGCGTTTGATGTTTCTTGTCACCAAAATTTCATCATGCGGTCGGTACTTTTGTGGACTATTAGCGATTTTCCAGCATATGGCATGTTATCAGGATGGACAACGCACGGAAGGTTATCGTGCCCATACTGTCAAGATAACACTGATGCGTTCCAATTGAAGCACGGACGGAAAACGTCTTGGTTTGATTGTCATAGGCGATACCTACCTAGCGATCATCCTTATCGTCGGAGCACCACATTGTTTAGGAAGAACCGGAAAGTATTTGACGGTCCTCCTCCTGAGTTAGATGGTGAGTATTTGTTGACTCAGTTCAGAGATTTTGGTGCAGAGAGGACCGTTGATTGTGGTGGTAACGGACATCATCCTGTTGATGGTTGTGGCAACGTTCATAATTGGCACAAGAGGAGCATTTTCTGGGATTTGCCTTATTGGAAGAACCATCTTTTGAGGCATAATCTGGATGTCATGCACATTGAGAAGAATTTTTTCGACAACATTATGAACACCGTTCTCAATGTCAAAGGGAAGACGAAGGACAATCTGAAGTCTAGATTGGACTTGCCAGACATTTGTTCTCGTAGAGCACTACATGTGACAGGGAACGGGAAGCCTCCGGTCCCGGCTTTTCGTTTCGATGAACCTTCAAAGGCCGAGTTTTTTTACTGGATTACCGAAAGTGTTAGATTCCCGGACGGATACGCATCTAACCTTCGGAACTGCGTTGATCATGGAGAAGGGAAGTTTACTGGGATGAAGAGTCATGATTGTCATGTGGTGATGCAGCGCCTCCTTCCATTTGCCTTTGCATGTCTTCTACCACGTAATGTCCACGAAACAATTGCAGGTACAATCATGAAATTATTTATTTACTACTTTATACAATATATACTTCATTATTTAATTATTCATTTGTTATATATTGCAGGGATTGGTGCCTTTTTCCGAGATATATGTTCTCGCTCTCTTACATCAGACGGTATCCGCAATCTTGGGGCTAATATACCTGTAATCCTTTGCAATTTGGAGAAGATATTTCCTCCTTCATTCTTTGATGTTATGGAACATTTAACAATTCATCTCCCTCGAGAAGCAGAGCTTGGGGGTCCGGTTCAGTACCGTTGGATGTATCCTTTCGAACGGTATATGTTACATCTAAAGAAGAAGGTGAAAAATTTGAGTAGAGTGGAGGGTTCTATCGTCGCACAGACCATCAATGAAGAAACCTCACATTTTGCCGAGTCCTACTTTCCATCACAAGTCAAAACAAAGAGTCGTAGAGCAGCTCGACATGATGACGGAGGCGTCCTACCTTTCTATCCGGTCGATGTACCTCATATATTTTTACAGATTGGACGACTTAGTGGAAAAGGCAAGAAGAGGAGACTTTCACCACAAGAGCGAGAGCATTTGCATATGTATATTCTCACAAACTGCGACGGAGTTGATGAATATGAGAGGTATTATATATTGAACATAATTATTAATTACGTATTGGGTTTTTGATTATATATATATGTACTAACGTGATAATTGTTTCAATCTCACAGGATGTATATGGCTTATCAACGTTTTTCATTTCCTGACAAAACAGAGGACGAGCTAATCGAGCTCAAACAGGAAGAGTTCGGACGTTGGTTAAGAGATTATGTAAGTCTTTTAATTGCCTTGTTTTTAGCATTCATCATATGTAATGAAAGATTTAATTATTTGAAGTATTTTTATTTTAATTGTGCAGGTGACGACAGAGAAGGCTAACGGACAAACATTTCCCACGTGGTTAGAAGAAATTGTGAGATTTCCACTAGCAACCGTGCAGTCACATGTGATGTATAGCACACGGGGGTACGCTTTTAAGATTCTTCGGGATGATAGGAGTGCGACAACATCAGATTACGGTGTATCAACTCAGTCAGGTGATCTTGTATACTATGGTGTCGTACGTGAGATTTTCGATGTTCAGTACCCGGGAATGCTCGGTCTAAGATGTGTTGCATTTTTATGCGACTGGAACGACCCATTAGTAGGAAGCGGTGTGCGACACGACCAATTTGGTGTTACATCATTACATAGCAGAAGAAAACTCCAGAGATACGAGCCATTTGTACTTGCATCACAAGCAGACCAGGTTTGTATTTCTTTTATGTTAATTTTTAATTAAGTTTTGTTGCATTCCCGTGGTTAAATTTGTACATGGTGTAGGTATGCTACATTCCCTATCCGCGGGTGACAAACAAGCAAGACCCGTGGGTTACAGTCACATCGATAAACCCGAGAGGTAGAGTTCATGGGATGTCTGATCATGAACCCCTCCAACAAAGCTCCGTAGGTTTGGGTTCAATCGAGCATTCCCTTGAGGTCGACATTGTCGTTGATTTCACCATACAGTCAGACGATCGAGTATTTGAGGATTCAGAAGAAGAATTTGACGAATTTGGGGAACCTTCCGATTCAGGAGAATCAGATTACTCATCATCGGATTGACAGTAGTTTTAATTATAAAATTTGCACCGTAAAATATGTACATATATTTGAACTAGAAGTGTAATGTGTAATATATCAGTTATGTCGAAGTTTTATAAAGTTAGACATTTGCTTAAGTGTAACAAAATTGGAATTTTGCAACAAAAAAATATTATAACTTCTATATAAATTCTATATAACACATTTTCTTGATGTATATACAAGGTTACCTTTTTATATACATCATACAAGTGTTTGTAAACTTTTGCCAAAAAAAAAACCTATACCCTATACCCTAAACAAGATTTTTAAATATCCGTCGGAAACCCGTCGGAAATTTCCGACGGATTTCCGACGGATTGAGTTGAATCTGGGTTATATCCGAGGGATCGATTTTTTAGCCGATGCAACTGAATCCGTCGGAAATTTCCGACGGATTTCCGACGGTTTGAGGTGAATCCGTCGGAAATCCGTCGGAAATTTCCGACGGATTTCCGACGGATATTTAAAAATCTTGTTTAGGGTATAGGGTATAGGTTTTTTTTTTTGGCAAAAGTTTACAAACACTTGTATGATGTATATAAAATAGGTTAACCTTGTATATACATCAAGAAAATGTGTTATATAGATTTTAAAAAATTTGATGGAAGTGTTTGTATAAGTTATAGTAGAAGATATAGTATAAGATATAGTTGATTTATGTGAAACGATATGTTTTGATGTTGTATAATTTTTAAACTAATGCAAACCCTTTAATATTGATGAACTTAATATATTTATTGAATGAAACATGTAAATAACATGTCCCTAAATCATATAAAGAAACCCTAAACCCTAAACCCCAAATATACCCTAAATCCGTCGGAAATCCGTCGGAAATTTCCGACGGATTTCCGACGGATATGAAAAATAGACACGTGTTTGTTGACTGACCAATCGAAAAACATGCAAGGAATATACCTTATCCGTCGGAAATCCGTCGGAAATTTCCGACGGATTTCCGACGGATACGAAAAATTAGACACGTGCATGTTGACTGAGTCCTTATCTTCTCCAATCCGTCGGAAAGCCGTCGGAAATTTCCGACGGATTTCCGACGGATTTAGATATTTTCGAGACCGCGGGAATATCAACCGCGTAAATGAACTTATTTCTTCGAAATCCGACGGATTTCCGACGGATTTCCGACGGCCATCGAATTATATCGAAGAAACGTAAGTTTTTTTCCTTATTTCTCTCTTCTTCCTCTCTCTCTTCCATCGCTTCTTCTTCCTCTTCTCTCAACATTTCCCTACTTCAAAAATCTCTTCTTCTCCCTTTTATCTTCAATTAATCAACTCATCTTCTTCAATTCCTCAATTTTTCTCCAACAAAACCAATGTAAGTTTAATCAATTCCTTTAATTTTGTTTTATATCATTTTAGTTTTAGGGAATATATTAGTTAGGTTGTTAGAATTTTATCGAAAATGTGAATTGTTAAGTGGTTATAATAGAATTTGTTATTTAGAATAATATTAGTGTTATGGTTTATGTGTTTAGATTGTTGATTTAGAATTGTTAGATCTAGATATTGTTTAAAAATATATGTATATATTAAAATCGTTTTTAAAATATTCTTTAAGTAATAAAAACGTTTAGACAATATTTTTATATATTAAAAACGTTTTTAATATATTTGTTAAGTAATAAAAACGTTTTCATAATATTTGTATATATTAAAATTGTTTATAAATTTTTTTAAATTTGTAATAAAAACGTTTTTCAAATATTGTAATAAAAACGTTTTTATTATATGTGTATATATTAAAATCCTTTATAATATTTTATAACTAATAAAAACGTTTTTCAAATATTTCTATATATTTAAAAAATTGTTAAAATATTTTTTTAATTTGAAAAACGTTTTTATAATATGTGTATATATTAAAATCCTTTATAATATTTTATAACTAATAAAAACGTTTTTCAAATATTTCTATATATTTAAAAAATTGTTAAAATATTTTTTTAATTTGAAAAACGTTTTTATAATATGTGTATATATTAAAATCCTTTATAATATTTTATAACTAATAAAAACGTTTTTCAAATATTTCTATATATTTAAGTTGATGTTAAAATATTTTTTTAATAATACAAACCTTTTTCAAATATTATTTTAAAAATAAAATCGTTTTAAATATTTTTTATAGTAATAAAACGTTTTCTAAATATTTTTATATATTAAAACTGATTTAAAAATATTTTAGCAAATTTTGAAATTTTTTGAAATATTTGAATTTTTAGTAAACTTTGAATTTTTCGGAAACATTGAATTTCCGGAAAATTTGAATTTTTCCTAAATTTTTTTCGGAACTTTTGAATATATTGTTAATTTACTAACAAATTTACCGTTTTCCGCAGGGAGCACGACGATGTTCTTCAGTTGGGAGGCGGCAACCAAGGACGCCGTTCTCGGAGTTCTCGGTGTACGCCTCCTCCGGGACCAACGAGCTCGGGAACTCACATCCCAGATTCCCAGCAATCCGCTGCTCGGAGCCACATTGAGATCGAGGAGCTAGTCCGGCAGCCTAACCGGGGCCATTGCATTCGACTCGACCCGAAGTTTGAGGATGGCACTTGGTAAGAAATTTTTGGTACATTATTTCAATTTATTTAGATTTTTAAACTTAACATATTTATATCTTTTCATAATGTTTTCAGGTTTAAGCTGTCGACTCAGATCAACAAGGCGATATTACGGATGCTCCACAACATGTTGGACAAACCGTACGAGAGGTATTCGGAAATGCCTACCGAGGAGAAAGACGTGTGGCACCGGACTTTCGCGGTACGTGATTTATTGATATATTATTTAATTTGAATTTCATTTTGTCAATTTTTCTTTTTGATATGTAACAAAAATTTTTTTAAAATTGTAGCAAGAGTTCACGTGGGACTCTCATCATACGCGCAAAGTCATTGAAACCTTCGACAAGTATGCCGCAAACTCGTACTCGAAGCACATGTACGAGTGGAAACAGAAGTGGAAGCAGAACAAAGACAAGCCGAAGGACCTTGACGACGACGTCTGGAGAGGCTTCTGTGAGTACTGGAGTAGCCCTGCGACGAAAAAGACCTCCGAGCAACAGTCGAAGAACCGCACTAGCCAACGAGGCGGGAAAGGGGTCTACATCCACAACGCGGGCGCAAAGACCATCGAACGGGAAGCGATGGAAATGGTAAGTTTAATTTAAATTTTTTATTGTTAATTCTGTTTTTTTATTTATTTAACTTAACAAATTTTCGCAGGCGAGAGCATCTGGTTCCGAACCCGATTATCTTCAACTCATCGAGAATAGACACACCAACAAGAAAACCGGTCAGATACAGGACTTGGGGATGCGGGATGTGGTCGAGAAGAGCAAGAAGGCGAAGCTGGATCGTGAACTATCAGCATCGCAGCTCAGTCTCGAAGGATCGACGTCCTCGACCGCTTTGTCCCGGGAAGAGATAAACCAGATTGTACTTGAGGTAAGTTTTAATTTCATTTCATTTTTTTTTAATTTTCGTTATTTATTAATTATCGGTTTTAATTATTCGCAGCAAACCCGGCAAGTGAAAGGTCGATTCGCTGGGTTAGGCACCCTTCCGACCCAGGAATCTTCTTCCTCGCTTCCTCGTTATCCTTCGGAGTACCGGGTAGAAATCGAGAGGCTCACCCAAACGGTGCAAGAGCGTGACCGGCAGGTTGAAGAGCTACGGACGGAGCAAAAGACTACCACCAAGAAGCTCTCCTGCTTGGAGAAGATGATGGAAAAATGCTTCCCGCATTTGTTTCGGGATAATAATCCCGACGACGGAGATTCTCCAACCGTTTAAATATTTGCTTTTAATGCTTTTTTTTGAACACTTTATTTTAATGTGTAATGACTTTTTTTATTTTGTTTAATGAATTTATATATTTATTATTTCTATTTTTAATTTATATTTCAAATTTCTATAATTTTAATATATAAATTTCCAAAAAATAAATAATTACATAAAATTCAAAATACCAATTCTGTCGGAAAACCGTCGGAATAAGTTACTGTAACATCTCGATTTCTTGTATATGCGGAGAGGCTTATAAGAATTGATTTGGCGTTATAGACACCAAAGTGCACTTAGCTTTTCCGATCACTTGCTCGAAAGAACTCCAGAGTTAAGCGTGCTTGAGCTGGAGTAGTCTAAGGATGGGTGACATTCCGGGAAGTTATTCGCGGTATCGTGTGAGTGAGGACAAAACACGGGGAAAGATCACGTGGTGATTGCAGGGTCAGTAAACAAGTATTACAAGCCTCCCGGATTAACGCACCGGCCGTCGGACAAGGGTGGGGCCCACGGGCCGAGATAAGGCATGGGGCCCACGGGCCGAGAGCAGGCATGGGGCCCACATGTATGGGTGGTCGGGGCGTTATAGTTACTGTCGTAAATCCTTCGGAACCTATTTCCGACGAAGAACCGACGGACTTCCGAGACAACTTCCGATCAAATTATCCGTCGAAAATAGTTACCGTCGGATGTCCGACGGCATTTATCCGTCGGAGTATCCGTCGGAAATTTATCCGTCGGAAATCCGTCGGAAATTTCCGACGGATTTCCGACGGCATTTACGACTTAATATCCGTCGGAGTATCCGTCGGAAATCCGTCGGTAATATATCCGTCGGAAATCCGTCGGAAATTTCCGACGGATTTCCGACGGATTTACGACTGAATAACCGTCGGAGTATCCGTCGGAAATCCGTCGGTAATATATCCGTCGGAAATCCGTCGGAAATTTCCGACGGATTTCCGACGGCATTTACGACTGAATATCCGTCGGAGTATCCGTCGGAAGTCCGTCGAATATCCGTCGGAACGTACGCGGTCGGAAATCCGTCGGAAATGTCTGACGGCGTTCCGACGGCATAAATCCGTCGGAAATTTCCGACGGATTCCGACGGAAACCACATTTCCGACGAACTGTAACCGACAGCTTAAATCCGTCGGAAATCCGTCGGAAAAGACCCTTTCCGACGGATTTCCGACGGATTTGACCGTCGGAAATAGCCCTGTTTTCTTGTAGTGTTAATATGACTTTTTCTAGTCTATAGATTAGTCGGATGTGTAGCAAACCCCAGATTATCTCATATTAATTAAAAAATATATTAATTAAAATATATATGTATATATAAGTTTTCTTTAGTTTCCTTTTGAAAGACAAATATCGTACACATTAAAAGTTAGAGCATGATTATCGGAGGTTCTTGTGATTGTTTCTTAGATATTTTATTATTAAAATAATTGTATAGTTTCAATTGATCTAAGAACCGTCTCCTAAATTGGAACCTTAAGGCCACCTCCAATGCATATATTTAGAGGGTCTCAATGGTGGGTCTTAAGAAAAAATAATCAAATTTAATCAAAAAGTTGGGTCTTAAAGTTAAACCCGTGTCTAATACTAGATCCGTGCCTTAACAAAATCAACATTTCTCGGCAGGACCCGTGTCTAATACTAGACACGTGTCTAAAAAAAATATTTTAGACACCCTTGCATAAGTTAACCATTGGAGATGCCCTAAGAAACGGTTCTTAAGGTCCACGTGGCATCAACTTGTTGGAGAACCTTTCTTCTTCATCAACTCTGCCACATCTCTCTGCCAATCTATCATCGGATCTCCCTCTCCTCCTATCACCATCACCTTCCATCTCAACCCTCCGATTTTCTCCAAATTCTCCGATCCAGCTCCCACCGTCGGATTCAAATACTCATGATTTCGGTCAACGCCGACGGGGAGACAAAGATCTCAGACAACGTCAGTCACTATGGGTGTAGAATCAAGCCACGGAACTGTAACGGACTCTGATCGGCGGATCTTAACCCGACGTTGTAAGCCAAATTACCTCTGACGCTCATACCCATGAGGAACACATTGGAGAATCGGCGTGAGATCTGATCCACTCCTCGTCGGAGTTTCTAATCCATCCCAGCGCCTCCATACCGTCGTTGTACGCCGCCGGGAGTCGATGCGGTCATCGTCGGAGCAAGTGGTGAGGCGGAGAATAGATGATTTTAGGGTTTTTTTTTAAGAATCCTATTGGGTTTCTACCATTGGAGATACAAAAAAATGAGGTATCTTAACTAAGTTTCTTATTCCATTTTAATACTAAACAAATAGTTAAGAAATCCATTTGAGTTTCTACCAATAATGATGCTCTTATACGACACATGCGTTCCTTTATACTCGTAGCTCAAATTTGCTCGCATGGGAAGCTAGCTAAGAGCCAAACATTGTATTAGTTTTTTGGGGCTAAGACACAGTATTATAAATTTATATAACAATTGTCCAATCTCTTGTCAATTATCAATACGTACGTGAGCTCCAACTTCTGTCCAATCTCTATCACTTTTTATCAATATAATAGATCCGGTTCCAATAAACAATTTCACACGGCAGTAAACAATCACAAATATAGATATAGACTTGTTTAAAAGTTTTAGATTGTAAAACTGTATACACAAAACATCCTACTTTTTTCTCTCGTTTTCCTGTTCTAGTTTGGAAATTCTTGTACTTTTAAATTTGTCAAAGTATTTTTAATTTTTCTACACCTGCATTATTTAAGTCACCATAGTATTATATGTTGGAGTTGTTATTAAATACTCTCTCCATGTCATTATTATAAGTTTTTCACATATATTAAAAAATTATTTTTTTTATGTTTTACCTCTAATTAATACAGTATATTATTTAACATTACTCCTATTGATTAAGGTAAAAGAATATGGATAAAACTATACTCCATCCGTTTCAAATTAATGAATGTTTTAAAGAAAAAAAATTTGTTCCAAAAAGATAGATTTTTAGGTTTTCTATGCATTTTTTATTAGTTAATAATGATAAATTGTAAACTTCAAAAAAAAAAATTGGAGTTATTGAAATGTTATTGGTTTACAGTTATTGAAATTTGTTAGTCACAAAAAATGATATATTTAATAATCAAAATTAATTTGTTTTTTTAATAAATTTAAGTATGACGAAATATAAATAAATAAATAGACATTACAAACAAAAAGAGTGTATTAGTTACATCAATTAAATAGTATCACAAAAATAAACGATATTATTTTAAATTATTTATTAATAAATGATACAAAATAAGTGGTTTAACATCAGTTATCATAATTTATATTACTATTAACTAGTTTGACATCAATTAGATAAAACTGATATAATTTTTTTCATAGTTTACATCATTTAAACAAGATTGATATAAAAATATGAATTTACATCAATTACATAATCGATGTATTTAATATATATTTTTAGCATTAATTAAAAGAAAAGATCCAAAATTAACATCAATTACAAATTGATATTAAATTTACATCAATTAAGTAATTGATACAAATGATTCATTTAATATTGATTAAATACAATTGATGCTATATATATATATATATATTCTAGAATTGTGGACACGATCGAGATTTCTTGCTAAAACAGGAAATAATATGCTTACATTTCAAGTGCATGACGTGGTGGTGGCCTTTTTACTCTTTTATATATTTGTGAGTGAAAAAATAATAATAGTTCTGCATGTCTACGCGCTGAATATTGGATCACATTCCTTAACCACGAATAGAGTTCTAAGAAGGTACGTACGTAGTGTCGTAATCTAGGATCTGGCATATAGTTTCTTCTTTTGATCATGCAAAATAATTCTGCCGACGTGCAAAAGGGAAAGAAAACAAACGATTATTTCTGTATAGATTTATGTATTTGTAAATTTTAGCATTATAGTAGATATTAGTTCGTGGGGTCAGTTTTTGATATTTATGAATTCAGTAGAATGGCCGACATCATCGTATTGTAGTCCGACAACTTCATCTTGTTAAGGTTCACGGATGATTTTTTTTTTTTGGTATATGACGTCAATATCAATAGAAAAAAAAATAGACTATGATTGGAAAATAAGTTGTATAGTAAGGCTTGTGGAATTTCTGTACGAGTGTTTCAACTCAGCTGCTTTTAATTTCCGTGTAATGGAATTTAATAAGGGTTTTGGACCCAATTAATTAGCCGAAAATATTTTTAAAAGAAGATAAATTTGATTGGTGCAGTTTGATTTCAATTGTTAAAAAATAAGAAGAAAAGTCTCACGGCTAGCTTCAATTCCAAATGTGGAAAAGTCGAATGCCATCACGTTCGGAGAGTACTATAATACAAACTATACAAGCAAACAATAAGTTTTTCTTTTTAAAAGTTTTACATCACATGTGGCTAAAAAAAATGTTACGAGGAGCATATTCAACTGGTTTGGTTTGATTTACATGAGATAGTAAAAAGCTTTGTGGTCGAACCCTATTTGTAAGAATATCGACACGAATGTTTAAAACATAAGAGATAAAAAATAAGCTAAAGAATTTCCTAAGACGATGGAAAGAGTCTAGTTATGATATAAAAACTGGTTAATCTACCGGATTCTCGATTATGCTCACCAAATATAAACAATCAGTCTCAAAGCGCATCGAATAAGACTGTTTTTCTCTAAGACATGCCATAGTCCAAAGGAGACCATCTATCTCGGCATGTAAGGCTGAGAGACTTTTGCGACATCCCTACTGTCCAAAACCTCGCATCCCATGTTGTCTTTAAGGCACTATCCTAATCCACTAACTGGTTCATGATCGATCCAAAAAACATCTATATGGCAGGTCGGGGTTCAGGAATCCAAAGAAGGAGCTTTTATGGCTAAAAGGTCTTGCGGTGCATCTACCTCTTTTTCCTCTTTCTTTTGATTCGCGATCCTCCAACTCCCTGCTTTCAAGATTGCGTGTTAAAGTGTGTCTTCCAGAGCAAACAAGAAGTTAAATTCATCCTATCTCTATCTTTTCTTTTATTTTTTCTTCACACCAACCGAAAAAAATCGTCGACGCTTAGATATTTTCCAATCTCCCTTCATATTTTTTTCCGAGAGTTTTGAAGAACTTGATAAATGCGGTAAACAAAAAGTTACTATTTACAGTTTCAACAGTGTTCTTGTGTGTATAATCATTAATTTTCAAGTGTAAAATGCTGAATATCTCTCTTCTCCTCTCTGCCTTAATCGAACTCACGACCAAGCTGTAAAATGCTGAATATATTTTGTTTTCCCTCAAAATTTCCTTCATTCATCTTCTGTGAGAAGGTGTCTTAAAAAAATTACAATAACCAAAAGATGAAAAACATAGAGAGAATCTTATTATATAAAGCTGTTTAGTTTTTAGTCTTTTATGATTATAATTTCAACTTTGAAACATTCTGTTATATATAATAAGATAAGATAAATTTTATATCTACAAAAAAAACTAGTAATCAAAATAAAAGACAAGATATAAATCGAAGGACAGCGTATATAATAAAACATTTAGAAAGAAAAACTATTATCTTCCTTTTTTTGTTTTAATTATTTGTAAACATAGTTTCTCTTACAAAAGAGATAAACCACTATAGGGAAAAAAAGGACATATCACTCGTGCTATACAGTACAAGCATTCGACAATAATTGAATGAAGACATTTTGATATGTATTTGTTCTCGAGAAGTTTTGTGAAGTTCTATAAAAATCGAATAAAATGTTGATAAAAAAACCGAATAAACGTGGGCTTAGCTTATCTCTTCCCTCGGCAATAATGGGCTTAGACCCCTTTTGTCAATGGGCTTTTTTAATTTGTAGATTTTTAAAGTAGTGATCAAAGATTTTCAAGGCACACAAGTTAAGAGAATTTAGCAAAAGGCCCGCAAATAAAAGTGAAATTGTATAACCTAAAGTTTAAATTGCCTAAATCTATGTTTGATAGAATCTCCAAAATTATTCCAAGATAACCCATCTCAAACCCATCTCAAACCCAACTTTCATGACTTTTGATTGTAATCGTTACCGTGAGAGTAAAATTGACCCATGTCATACCCAAAACGTTTCAACATTTTTTCTGTTTATGTACTATGAGGGGTCATTTTTAAAAACATTTTATTTTAAAATTTAAGAAAAACTAATTTTATTTAAATTTTGTAATATGTCTAACTCATGATTATAGATAGAGTTGTCAAACAGAATAATTTGTCTATTTAATTCGTTTTGCAGTGAATTAAAATATTATTCCAGCTAACCCATAAAACTTATAATCTTGAAAACATAATTATATTATGCACTGTTTAATAACTATAGTTTTGTGGTTAGTTTACGAAGTTTTAAATAATTAATTTTCTTGTGTTTAGCTTTTTATAAAATTAGTAAAATATTTTTTAACTTTTATTTTAATATAATTCAAATAAAATATTATAAACTATAGTGAAAAATATATCAAGATTTCGAATAGATTTTTGTTTTTTGAATATATATGAATTAATTATTATTTAAAAATATATAGTAGATAACATCTTTAATATAAAATAAATATTTTTTATATTCTTATCATAATTGTAAAAAATAATTATATTTTTTTATTTCCATTATTCTTTGTTATTTGTAATAATATTTCATATAATAACTAACTAAACAAAATTTATTTTCAAAAATATCTTTTAAATAATATTATAAATTTTTAATAAGTGGTCTGACTTTCAACTTTACGTTTCCTCCAAGGCTTAAAAGTTGAAACAAAAATAATTATTGATATTTATTTTTGTTTGTTTCGAAAAAGATAATATAATTTATTGATTCTTGTATAATTGGAGGCTCCTTTAAATTAGGGCCGGCATCTCCGGATGGTTCAGGGCTTAAAAGCAACCCTTTTTCTTCTTCACAAAAACTCCATTTTTTTTGTTCATCTTCTTCTTCGCCGCTTTGTTCTCTCTCTCTCTCTCTCTCTCGATTCAGTCCTCCCAAGTAAGCTTCTTCCAGTTCCTTTTTAGACTAATCGTTCATCGTCTTCAAGTAAAGTGATTTTGTAAACCTAATTGTTCCTGTTCTGTTGTAATAATCTTTACCTAGAATAGCCAGGGGATTGCAAATCGAATTTTACTGTGTGTTGGAAACCGATGTTTCGAATTTTTGAAACCTAGTTTTGCAACCGTTGCGTTAATTTGATCTCTGTGACCTAAAAAAACCCTAATTTCGTTTCAGTCGCAACATCCCGTTTCTTCTTCTTGTTGATAAGATTTCATTTTGCCTTATTTACGCAGGTGTACGTTAGCAAAGTTCCTAGCTTCCTCTACTCGATGGCGACTCGTAAGTTTTCTGCAGAGCCTTACTTATACTAATTGTGTTTACTTTGGGGATTTCGTTCTAAAAGGGTTTCGGGGGTAATTTGCAGGTCTTCAGTTTGAGAACAACTGTGACGTTGGTGTCTGGTCCAAACTCACTAATGCATATTGCTTAGTCGCTATAGGAGGCTCTGAGAACTTTTACAGGTATCTTTTTAAGTTTCAGTCTTGCTTCTATAGTTTTATAACTGCTGATGTTTTTGTTTTGATGCTTTGCAGTGCTTTTGAGGCGGAGTTAGCAGATGTTATCCCAATTGTTAAGACCTCTATTGGAGGAACACGAATTATTGGGCGTCTTTGTGCTGGTTTGCTTTCTCTACACCCTTATAATTTCTTATTTTTCTAATCTTCTTGATATTTTTCACTAGCGTGGTTAAAATGGGGTTTTCTTTCTCCGTATAGGAAACAAGAATGGGCTTCTTGTGCCTCATACAACTACTGACCAAGGTAAACCTTGATAGTTTTTACACCAGCTCGTTTCTCAGCACAATTAAAAATTCCTGAGAAAGCATGACCCTATTGACATATATAGAGATAGTTTCTTGCTGAACATCTTTGATGCAACTTGGCAGAAGTATTTGTACTGGCTATGCTTCCTATAAATATGCTTTTGTTGAAGATGGTTTTTCTCCTCCATTTATTATTGTTGAGGAATCTTTAATGTTGTGTTATAGACGAGTCTTTTGTTCTTTTGACATTGAACTATTATATATTGGTTCTGTGGTTGCATCTCCTGAATTTTACTTGTGGTTTCTTTTCTGACAGAGCTTCAACACTTGAGGAACAGTCTACCTGATAAAGTTGTGGTCCAGAGAATCGAGGAACGTCTGTCTGCTCTTGGAAATTGCATTGCCTGCAATGACCATGTTGCTCTTGCTCACACCGATCTTGACAAGGTAAAGATTTATGTCCAGCTGGATTTCTCTTCTGAAACTGCTTGGCAAAACGTGTCTGCTGTTTTCCCAAATCCCTTTTTCATGGCTGCCGAAAAATGGTGAAACAATATGTGTGTCATTTGTACGAAAGTGAATCTTTTGTCAACATATGTTTGGTGCAAAATATTATATGCTCCCTTACTGTTACTGCATGTGTTTTGGATGATTTTATTCTTGGCATGTTAATGGAGGTGTACATATGCCATTTGGTTTGATGTATGGTTCTTGTGTTGGTTATCTGCATTGACAGGAAACTGAGGAAATTATAGCGGATGTTCTTGGTGTTGAAGTTTTCCGTCAGACGATTGCAGGCAACATTCTTGTGGGCAGTTACTGTGCCTTATCCAACAGAGGTGGAATGGTAAGAGATTACAAAACAGAACATCTCTTTGAAAACCAATGGAATTGGCATTGGTCTCACAAGAATTTGAATTACGTAATGTCTTGTCTCAAATAGGTCCACCCCCACACCTCAGTGGAAGACTTGGACGAACTGTCAACACTTCTTCAAGTCCCTCTCGTTGCAGGAACCGTGAACCGTGGTTGTGAAGTTATAGGTGCGGGTATGACCGTTAATGACTGGACGTCTTTCTGCGGTTCAGACACAACCGCAACAGAGCTCTCTGTTATAGACAGCATCTTCAAGCTAAGGGAAGCCCAACCCAGCTCTATTGTCGATGAGATGAGGAAGTCTTTGATCGATACCTATGTTTAAATTTTGCTTGTTTGGATGAAACACACAACAGCATCCCCAAGCCCTATGTCTGAAATTTTCATATCTTTTGTGGTCTTTGTAGGCTCTGAATATCTCTTTACTGTTGCAAGAATTAGTTTTTTTTTTGTTTTTTCTCGTGTTTTTAACAGATTGATGTATTTTTGAATCTTCTTTGAGCGATCCATAAAAAAAGATTCCCTTAAGAATGAAACTATCTTTAAATTGAGGTCCACATTCGGTGCATATTCTAGTGGAAAAGATAAGAAAACCATTGAGGAATGGATAACGGTTTTGTTCGGTACATATCCAATTTCTGCATTTCTATGTATGAACAGATAAAGTTAACACTTTTTTCGCTTAGATAGTTTGAAGATTGAATTGAAAGTTGGGACCTTTCATTTCCAATCCCAAAACCCATTTCTCTCTCTCTCTTTTTTTTTGTTCTCCACGACTACAAATACAGATTCCATATTTCATAGTTGGGTTTCTTTTGGATTCCTTCTATGACAAGTGGTAAATTTTCTGTTTCTCTATCTTCTGATTTTAATTTCTTGTAGAGTTTGCTTGAACGTGAGCTTCTCTGTTTTATTTGCCGGGGAAAAAAAAGAAGAAGATGAAGGTGAATTGTCAGCTCGTTACCAGAAGGCATTGCATGCGTTGTCGTCTTTGATCACAAAACGTAGCCGTTTTCTTAATAACAACCAATCTCACCGGTTCCGTTTGCTCTTCCATTATCTCAAGGTTCCAAAATCACTTTTATCTTTTTTGTGTCATACCAAAAGTTATGAGCTTTTTTTATAGACTCATGAATCTCTTAAGGTTCTTGAGCTCGAAGACGCAGTCTCACAAATGAAAATCATTCATGTGGCTGGAACTAAAGGAAAGGTACCGCCTTTTAAAAGGCTCATATCTATAGTTCCTTGAGATTATACAATGAAAGGTTTTAAATTTTGTGCATCTTTTTGTAAGGGATCAACATGCACATTTTCAGAATCTATTCTTCGTAATTACCGTCTTCGAACTGGTCTCTTCACATCTCCTCACTTACTCGATGTCAGAGAGAGATTCCGTCTGAACGGGTGAGCTCCTGAAAACATACACATCAACACGATTTTTGATCGAAGGGTATGTTCAAAAATACAATTTGCTTGCTTCAGCATTGAGATAAGCCAGGAGAAATTTGTGAACTACTTCTGGTGTTGCTTCCATAAACTCAAGGTGCGCCTTTTAGAACAGAACAGTCATATAGAGACATTTTCGGGTTTTGTGTTTCTCTCATTTCGTTATATACTTTCCAAATTAAAGCGCAGGAGAAAACCAGCAATGAGATTCCAATGCCTACTTACTTCTGCTTTCTTGCATTGTTAGCTTTCAAGATTTTCACAACAGAACAGGTTCTGAAAATCTCCTTTTCTTAACTGAACTCATGTAATTTAGCCATATATGTTATTGATGTTACGCGCAGGTAGATGTTGTTATACTAGAGGTTGGCCTAGGTGGGAGATTCGATGCGACTAATGTGGTATGAGTATCAACTATTATTATCAATGTCAGATTAAGATTTAGTTTACCATGTTTTGTCTCTAACAAAGCATTTGTTAATACAGGTTCAGAAACCTGTCGTATGTGGTATTTCTTCACTTGGCTATGATCATATGGAGATTCTTGGTTAGTCTCTTTCGCACCAGGATGCAATGCTCGAAAATAAAAATGGATCTAATGCGTTTTCAATCACTCGGTTTTATCCAGGGCACACGCTTGCTGAAATCGCTGCAGAGAAAGCCGGTATCTTCAAGGTACAGACAAAATGCTTCTGCGTTATTCGAGTTTCGGTTTCCTTCTTAATTTTTTGTCTCTATTGTTGCAGAGTGGAGTTCCGGCTTTTACAGTGCCTCAACCTAATGAAGCAATGCGTGTCCTTAATGAGAAAGCTTCAAAATTGGAGGTTAAAGGCTACACAAAACAACCAAATCATTGGATGGATGTTGAGATGATATGTAAAGGTTATTAATTCGTACTTGTTGCAGGTGAATCTTAAGGTGGTGGAACCATTAGACAAGAGTCAGAGACTCGGGCTACAGGGCGAACATCAATATCTAAACGCTGGTCTTGCTGTTGCGTTGTGCTCTACATTTCTTCATGAGATTGGTAGTGAGGACAATAATGGTTTGATTCAGACAGTAAGTTGAATCAAATCAAAACATTCTTGAGTTGTGAATTCTCTGTTAATTCTTCTTAGTAACGATTTTCTTCTTGAAAACAGAACGGATTACCCGAAAAATTCATCTCTGGATTGTCAAATGCTTATTTAATGGGACGGGCTATGATCGTGCCTGATTCAAAACTACCTGAGGAGATTGTGTTTTACCTTGATGGAGCTCATAGTCCCGAAAGCATGGAAGCTTGCGCTACTTGGTTTACACAACAGATCAAACAAAACCAAGAAAGGAACAAAAAAAGATCAGAGCAGGTAATGTTTATATAAAACTGTGTCTGAAATCTCAAAAACTTGTGAAAGTGATCTAATAATGTTGGTATACATATAAATGCAGATACTCTTGTTCAATTGTATGTCTGTTCGTGATCCGAGTTTGCTTCTTCCACGGTTAAGGAGTAAATGCATTGATCAGGGTGTGTTTGTATTATGAGATAAACTTTAGCTAATTAGGCTTCTACTAGAAAATCTCATTTAAGATGTTTTTTTTGCAAATGATGTTTAGGAGTTGAATTCAAGAAAGCAGTTTTTGTGCCAAACGTATCAGTGTACAACCAAGTGGGATCTTGTTCAAACGTTGACCCACGTGTCGATTCGATGACGTGGCAGTTCGGTCTTGAGAGGCTTTGGGAGAATATGGCTCGACGTGAAGCAAAATCTAATTCAGGAAGTGATTCCAAAGACAAAGAAGAAGAGAAGAGCTTCGTTTTCTCGTCACTTCCTTTGGCCGTTGACTGGCTCCGGGATAATGCTCGCCGGAGTAAACAAGTTCGTTTTCAGGTAAAGAAAAACAAAAATTAGTTTGTTGCATTCACTTTGTACTTACATTTAGTATAATGTTAGTAGTTTTTCATTTTTGTGAGTTTCTATAGGAACTCACCGAATCAGCCGATATAGTATATTAAAAAAAATAAAGTGGTCTAATTGGGATTTTTGTTTGTTTGTTATTTTGGGTGTTAGGTGTTGGTGACTGGTTCATTACATTTGGTGGGTGATCTCTTGAGATTAATCAGGAAATGAATGTGAAACCTTTTTTTTTTTCTTTTTCAACTTTATTTGTGTATTAAGGATGACAAGATTTTAATTAGTGGTACCACCTAGGGGTGGTCACGGAGCGGATATGTCGAATTTTTTTATTATTTGTGATTTGCTCCGTTTTTATTGAATATCTAATTTTGTGATTTGTTTTGCTCCGGAAAAATACGGATATCCGGATTAATTTTCCGGATATTTGCGGATATCCGTAGATATTTATTGCGCTCCGTTCAATACAAATAAAAACTAAAAAAAAAAAGTTTTTAGTGCATTTTTTTTATTTAATATGAATTAACAAAAAGAAAAAAGTGAAATCATCTAGTTTTTTTTCGTATATAAAGAATGATGGACAAAATAAACATATAAAAAATTAATATATTCACTTAAACTCCAATATAAACATTTTTATTAATATTTTATTAATTAGTATAGAGTTTATATATTTTTATTATGCATATTTTCTTTTGACATTTTTTATTTATTAAAGAGATACAGAAAATATAAATATAAATTATAAAATTATAAGAGATATATATATATATATATATATGATCTACAGATCGGAGCCGATATCCGACATTCTTAAAATTAGTATTTATGATTTAATTTGTTTTAGATATATACTATATTTTAGTATTTGTTTTGTTTCGAATTTTTATGGATATCTGAATTTTTCGGATCGAATCTAAACGAATACCGGATCGAAACGAATGTAACAAATAATTTGTCGAGCCCTACTACCACCAAGGCACCAACAAAGATTTGTTAATGGCCAAGCTTTTAAAGAGAGTGGATGCAACAAGTGTAACAAATCTGACCAAAAAAACAAATAAATAAAAGACGTTAATGATTACGTGGCGGTAAAACGCTCGTTGCATAAAAACGCTGTCGTTTGAGCGTTTTAGTGTGTGTGTGCGCGTTGGAAACAAGCGTACACAAAGCCTCAGAGAAAGAAATTGGAGAAGACGAGAGAGAGACACACAAAAAGAAGAGATAGCCAAACTTTCAAGCAAAGCAATTCAAACGAAGATCGTTGAGAGATTCCGAGCTTTTTGTGGAGGAGGGGTTTTGTTCGGATAATCTTCTCGGGGTTAGATTGAGATTTTTTTTATCGGGATTCGGACGGCAAATGGTGATGCAGACGGAAGCTAGGGTTGCTGGCGTCGTCGGGAACAAATCGTCGTCTCATCGTCTAACGCAGGATCAGAGATCGCATATCGAATCGGCGTCGCAGCTCTTGGCCGGAGGAATCGCCGGCGCTTTTAGCAAGACTTGCACTGCCCCTCTCTCTCGCCTCACCATTCTCTTCCAGGTTTCCTTTTCATCGAGAGAGAAACAAGAAAATTCGAGATTTCGTTTTTGTTTCGTAGAACCCAATTGTTGGGATATTGAAGTAAAAAGCCAATTAAGATTTTTGTTTCAATTGCAATTTGGTGATCCTGTAATTCTAATTTTGTTCCAAACGAGAAATTTGAGGATCCCTAGAAATGAATTAGCTACTTGTTATTCTTCTTCACGATTTAAGTGTGTTTGATACTATTGAAGTTACTGTTGTTTGATTATTATGCAGTGCTTGAGGGTTCTTGTTGTAAAGTTTTACATCTCATGATCCCAAATCTTTATTAGCTGCACTTTTTCTAGCTCGAAATGCAGAAAAGGGAGTTTTTTTTTTCTTCCTTTCTTGATTATACACTCTGTTGTATTTAGGTGCAAGGCATGCACTCAAATGCGGCAGCTCTAAGAAAGCCGAGCATATTGCACGAGGCTTCACGGATATTGAATGAAGAGGGATTCAAGGCTTTTTGGAAAGGGAATCTTGTTACGATTGCTCATCGGCTTCCATATTCTTCTATCAATTTCTACACGTATGAACACTACAAGAAGGTCTGAGGATTTACCTACAAGTTTGGTATTAGTGTGCCATTTTTCTCCACATTTAGCCTATTTCTGATTCGATCTTTCATTGCTTTCAGTTCATGTATATGGTTACTGGGATGGAAAATCACAGGGAGAGTATAAGCTCAAACCTTTTTATACATTTTGTAGCCGGTGGTTTGGCTGGAATCACAGCTGCTTCTGCCACTTATCCACTTGATCTTGTTAGAACTCGCCTTGCTGCTCAGGTTGGAGTTTTTGAACATATGTATTTGATTTCATGACTGAAGCATTGTTGCATTAGCTGGTTATTGACATTTATATGCTCATCAATGGCAGACAAAAGTCATCTACTACACGGGTATCTGGCATACTATGCGCACTATCAGCACTGATGAAGGTATCTTGGGCCTCTACAAGGGACTTGGAACAACGCTTGTGGTATTTTCCACAAAAACAAAGATGCATCCAATCCATCATAAATGTTGTATCCTTCCACTTTCGTTTTTCCCTGACTAAGGTTTCATTTTTTGTTGACACAGGGTGTTGGGCCTAGTATTGCCATTAGCTTTTCTGTGTATGAATCTTTGAGATCTTATTGGAGGTCAAATAGGTGATTACTCGTTCTCTAAATTACAGTTCTGCAGTTTAACTATGCACATATCATATTTTTTATTTCCTAAAATTATTGTTTGTTTTTCCTTATTCTTAAGGCCCCAGGATTCTCCTATCATGGTCAGTCTAGCTTGTGGAAGTCTTTCGGGCATAGCATCTTCAACAGGTGAGTTATTTTTGCTATTCTTTGACCTTTTTCTTTCTTGTTCGCCATGGGACCGACTGTGTGATACTATACTTTGTCTTTTTCTGTCTTTTTTTTTTTTAATAAAAAATGCTGATTATATTAGCAGTAGCAATTCACATCAAGAGTCTCAGCTCAGAGTTCTCTGATTTCTATGTTTTCCATGCATACTAGGTGGGCATGGTAATGCATATGTGAAAACTGGCTAAGGTGATTTTAACTTCCACCATGGCCACATAATGAAAATCTGTCGTCTCCTTCTCATGTGCATGCTTCTGTCTCTAGCCAATTGATATGATCAATCATGACCTTCTCTAGAACCCTTCAAGCATTGTTGTGATTTGAATGTGAGGAGTTTTACTTCTTTACGCATGCTTCTTATGTAGTCTCACATTTGCTTAATCAAACACAACTAAACACCACTCCCCTTACAGATTGTTCAATTAACTGCTATATTTTGTTGTTTATCCTAATGGAAACTCCGTCTCATGTTGCATTCATAAGCAGTGGTTAGCTTCACAGAATTGATGCATTGTGTAAAATGTGATGTGATGCACGCTGTTTCATCTGTGATGTAAATAAAACTGCAGCCACGTTTCCATTGGATCTGGTGAGGAGAAGGAAGCAGCTAGAAGGAGTGGGCGGGCGAGCGGTTGTGTACAAGACAGGTTTGTTGGGGACATTGAAGCGTATTGTTAAGACAGAAGGAGTGAAAGGTTTGTACAGAGGAATTCTTCCAGAGTACTACAAAGTGGTACCTGGTGTGGGGATCTGCTTCATGACCTACGAGACGCTCAAGCTTTACTTGATGGATCTTTCCTCACAGCTATAACAGTTTCATGTTTTAGATTTCTTAGGTCTATACTATTTTTGGTGAAAGGCAAAACTGTAAACCAAATAGCGGGGATGATAAATTGACATAATACGGAAATGTAGAATTATCGTTTTATACGAAATTAACATTGTACAGTCCATGTTTATTGCCCAAACATGGCTTTGTTGGTTAAAAATTTGCAAACGATATAATGTTTTCTGATTAGATAGGCAAGCAATGGAATTTGATTATTGTTTGTTGATGAAATGAATTTATGATGCAAATGGTCCACAATTGAATATGAAAATAAGTTTTTGCATCATTTTTAATTTTAGTTTAGGTGTTGATTAATTTAGTGGAAATTCAATGCATTATTCTCTCTGATTATTATTGATTGTGTATTATAATAAAAAAAGAAGAGATGCAAAACAAAGAAAATTAGTAACGGGCGTTGTGTATAATGGGCTTGAGAGGATCCCACATCGGAGAGAAGAAAGAGTTTGGTGGTGGAGTTTTGAATATAAATAGAGTGTCGCTCTTCTCTACCAAAGATCACGGAGCCATATGGTGAGTACATAGCGAACTATTCTTTCGCCTTTTACTAAAGAATACCGTGTGCTCTCCACGCCAAGTGGCATACGCCTATTTTTGGAGGGTTCTCACTATAACAGTAGGACCCAACATTACTCCCAGTCTCAATTTTCTTAGGGTTAATAACAGACGATTGTTATGCTTTCTGTTTAATTAGCCTCAGCCATTGGGCCAACCGACCAAAAAGCCCAGTATAATTTAAATATAGATTTTACTTATATTAATTATAGTATCCAAAACGGTTTAATATTTTGAAATGTGTGTGTAAAATAACAACAGTTTAAAAAGGGTCAATTGGAAGTCTGGTCATGCTGAAACGCTAAAACTTTCGAGGCTTCAATTTATTTGCAAATAGTTTAACAAGTTATAGCCAAATTTTCAATACATGAGAAAAATACGGATCAAGTATATATAAGTATAAAACCCCGTTTTTTTCCTTTAAGTTACAACTTACAATATTAAGATACTCTAATGTAATGTCAACCACGAATAAATGATTCGAAATGGTATTTTGGTCCAAGTTTCGAACTATAGGAGCAGAGAGAATATATTTTTAGATATATCTTCTTAATTTTCTTCTTATATACCCACACGTTTGGGCCGTGTGGGTATGCTTCTCTCTCCAACATTCTTCATGCATGTAATATATAGATATGGTGCCCTTTTCATGAACACTCATCTTGTTATATAAGATATAGTATATCAACTCCTTTTTTTCGGAGTATATTAAAGGTTCTTAAATTATTTAGTATCTATTGGAGTATATATCGGTTTAGACTGGTTTAGCTCACCGGTTATTGTTGTATACTTGTATACGAGTAGAATAGTATCTATTCGTAAGATTTAGGAAGCATTCTTGAACCCAATTATGTTTGTGATATTTTTGAAATTTTTACATTTTTGATGGTAATTTAGAAAGTAAATACATAATATGTGGGATCTTTGTGGTCTCTATATATGGTATCATTTTATTAACTACCTATCGAATCCAATATATGGTATCATTTTCTTTTTGTGTCGCGTTGATTCCACAACTTGCAAGTTGCGAAGACAACAATAGAGTCAACCCTTTATATATCACTAGATTCACTACAACGAATCAAACTTGACCTTATGGTCCTTTACTCCTTTATATATACTTATATTCCCAACACAATAAATTTTTATTGTCTTCTTTTGCGTTCATCAGATTATAGCATTAATTAACCGTTAACGGTAAATTGGTAAAAATGTCGACCCGCTAGTTATTTTCAAACTTCCATTCCATCTAAACGTTTTTTTATAATAAATATACATTTATTTATTTTCATTTGTTTTCTGTCAAAACGTCATTTGATTTCTACTGTTGCTTATTTTATGTTGTTTTGTTGATAAACTAAGAAACGTTAAAAGTTTATTTTATTTCTCATCAAAGACACTAATTTCTTATATTTCAGTCTTTTTGCCAATCAACTAAAATTGATTTTTAGCTGATACCACTTAAAATTATATTGAAGACATGAGACATGCGTGGGCCTGCCAACGTGATGAAATACTGCCTAAATGTGGCGGATATAATTTTACGTTAACTGTTTTACTAGTTGTAGTAAGTCACTGACAACAGAATAAACAATGCATAGATAACATATAAAATTATAGGATTCGATTTCCCTTAAGTGTAGAGTTATCCATCCACACTTATTTGAATAGTCGAAATGGTGTTTAGACTCATTTGAAAATTCGGTGATTGGGTTATTCGTTGGTTACACTCACCCTGAAAGGATTAGTCATGTGATAAAAGCTCGGATTATATATCACTTAGTTATAAAAAAAAAGTTATGATTTTAAAAAGTATTACAACTATCACATTTCTATTATTATTTTTTTCAGAATATCGGACGACTAGAACGGTTTTGTTTTGAAATGAAATTGTATTGCATCCGTTAATCAGTCAACTAGACGACCGTTTAATCATTTTGCCAATTTTTGGAGTCGACTAATGACTTCACAACGAGCTAAATATGTATATATGCTCTAGAACGGATTTTTGCTTTTAATGTTAAGGAATTTATTAATTCCTTTTGGAACAGAACTATAATGTTCTAGAACAAAAAAGTTAATTTAAAAATACTTTGGAAAGCATTTTGCATATTATTTGCCTCGTAAATCTTCATTGACTTTAGTGTGGGCACGACATTAGGTCACTCACGGGAATGATTTTCAAGAATCTACGTCAATTGATACGATCACCACTTTTGGTAGCGTACGTACCGCGTAGCCTTTTGAAGAGTTTTCTCATTTTCATATATAAGAAAATTAAATATAAAATTAGTTAAGATTTACAAAAAGACCATATATAATTGGAATCCGAAAATGATACATGCAATAAATTTAATAATTCCGTTATTTTCTTAATAATTCCGTTATTTTCTTAAGATGATCCAGGCCCGGCTCAGTTGCAAGGGCGAGGAGTACGACGTCCCCGGGGCCCCGACCCGTGACCTAGTAATTAAGGGTCCGTTTTTTTTTTATATATAATTTTACTAAAAAATATAATAATAATAAATATTAAAGTGAAAAAGGTCCATAAATATTTTATAAGTATTTTTTAATAACAAATTTTACAAAAACACTATACAAATAAATTTTATTAAAAACAAATAATAAAAACCTTAATAAATAAATTTAAAAGGTCCAAAATTATTATTTTTTCCCTAGACCCCGAATAATGTTGAGTTATCCATAGCTCACAAAACTACAGTTCGACGTAAAGGTACCATATATATAGTTTCGCGCATCAATTCATTGTTGGTCACACTAATCTCAATATTTAATCATGAAAATATGAAATACGTTCGGAGCATATATAATAAATCTAAAACAATAGGGTTAACAACCAAAACGGTTACCGTAATCGAGTAATCCATTAGAAATGGTAATTACTTAATAATGAGGAAAAATAAATATGTTGAAAGTTTGAGCGAATTTGCAATCAAACGATGCGTTGTGGTTAGGATTTGGATCTCAAATCTGACATTCATAGTATTATTTATTGAGATATTTACACTGGATATCACTTATTTTAATTTTTATTAGATATTATTAGCTAGAGATCTGTTTTGGTTATATAGTCATGGTAGCTAGATCAACTCGTTTGTTTCTTAGTTTCCAACTCTTCCCTTAATCTCTTTAGATTTTGTTGTCCCGAAAAGAGTTAAATGTATGCTTAAGCATCCCTCTCAAATTACTTTCTTGAATTCTATGACGACTTTCATCAAAGTCATATCCATATATCCATGTACTCTTTCTTGCATTTTAATTGAATACCCTTTGACAAAAAAATAAAATAAAATATATGCTCCACAATTAATACAATACATTGCTCAGCCTGTTTGATCCCTCTTAACATTTTTAAAGAAACTAGTTTTTTTTTTCCGTGAACAACTTTTGAAAGAAACTATTTATAAGGAAATATTGAGGATCGGTCAAAATGACAATTTTGCCGACATCGTCGAATCAAGGATTAACGAAATTTGTATTCAGTCTAAAAAATAATAATTATAGAGTCGTACTTACAAAATTATAATTTGCATTCAGTCTGGAAAAATAATAATTATAGAACCGAAAAAGACGAAATTTGCATTCAGTCTGAAAAAATAATAATTATAACAATCTTATAAAAAAACCGTTTTAACCAAAAGAAGCTGTCTAACTATATAATAAACAAAATTATAAATAATTTTTAATATAATTTTAATATTCTTATTCGTCCTTTTTAATCTTTTACTAAAACTTTTCTATTTTCTATTTTTTAAAAAACATACATGACAAATATAATAACACAAAGAAAATGACGAGAAAATAGATTTAAAATAGGCGACAAATAATATCTAAAAGACCGATCACATGTAGTCAATGTTTTCAACTATAAATATGCAGAGACGACAGTTTAGTAACAACAGTCTCATAAAACAACTGCATATCTTCACGTGTCTTCTCTTTTGTTTCATCACATGTTCTCTCCTTTCTTCGCCTCTCTCTGCAAATCTAATCCTTTCTCTTTTTGTAATCCATCTTCCCAAAAAAACCCCTTTAAAATTTTATATACATACATATCCACCTACACAACTTTGGCATGGACAAGAAGAAGATTGTTGCTGCTTCATCTTCATCTTCTTCGTCTTTCGACCATATATTTGGTCCAAGAGTCTCTTCATCGTCTTCTTCATCAACCAGTGGATTGTTCAAATCCATCTTCCCACCACCCTCTGCGGTACTTCATCTCGATATTTTTACATCTGAGGAATACGTGAATCATTCTTAACATATGCATGTTACATATATGTTGACGGGCTCTAGATTAATATAAATAATTATGCTGATCTACTTTCTAATTTTCTTTTGTTGTGAACTAAAAGGGGATGTTGGGGAGGGAAGTGGACTTTGCAAGTCAAGGTGGACAAGTGAAGTATCAATCTCCAAGTAATTTATCTTTCATGAGTTCTTTTTCGTATAAGATATAGTAGAAGTATGATATGTTCAATTTAGCTTTAGAAACTTCAAATCCAGGTTATGGACTCTATTTCAATGATCGATGGTTGGTTACTGTAAGCGATTCAAATTGTAAAAATCTCCATTTTTTCATATGGTTATTAGATTACTCTGTATTTTGCGGTTTAGAATCCTTTGGTTATTAAAAAAAAAACTTATGAATCATGAGTCAAAGGTTGGATTGTGTCTACTTAGTGTTTTACTAATTCTAACTATCAATTTAAACGTAGTCTTTTCTATCATATCGAAAAACTATTTACGATTCACGGGTTAATATGTAGATGAAAGAGGTGAAAGAAGCAACAAAAAGGAGAAAAAGAGTTACCATAATGAGGAAACAGAACCACCATGCCACTTGAGCTCATCCATTTACTATGGAGGGCAAGAGATATATTCCTCTACAACGACTACCACCAAAGATACTGTAAGTCGTAGTCAGATACATCATAAGTCATAACACCTATACGTGACAAAACTTATATTCTTTACATGTATGTATAGTCTATATATATGTATTGATTTAAAGATTTTGCTTTAATTTCTCCTTTACTATTAACGTATATATGCAGTACAATAAAGATGGAGAGGAAGGCGATTCCAAAAGCGCATCAAGAGGAAACTGGTGGAAAGGTATTGTTTTCCGATCCACATTTAAAGAATTATTTATAATTATTGACAAGGTTCGTTTTACATCCTTTTGTACGATTTAATTATTACGTTTTTATGATAAAAATAATAATTATATCTGGTGCATGCAGGGTCGCTTTATTACTAACATGCACTGCATGTCATGGAATCCTGATTTTGAGCAACTGCTAAGGTACTTATATTAAATGAAATAGATGCCCCATAAGCATTACGTAAGATATCTCATACTTTTGTCGTAATTTCTAAACCTAAAGACAAAAAATAAATGACATAATTGCACAAATTCAACTTTATTTACAAACGTAACACTTAATTTTTTTTTGTCTTTTAGTGTGTATATAACAAAAATATATTTTTTCTGTCTACCTTATACCGTTCACATGCGTACACACCGTCCTGTACATGAGTTAAATTGTCATGAATAATATCAACACTGCTAAAATACTATAAACAGTGATTTAAGTGCTAAAAAGCTATGCTAATTCTTGCAAAATCTCCCAAAATAAATAAATATATATAGTGGATAAAAATATCAGCTGAATGATCAAATATACGTGAAGTTACTTTTTCGTTGGTACTTGGTAGAGTTCAAATTTTCTTATAGGTCACACAAATTATTATTATTATTATTATTATTATTATTATTATTATTATTATTATTATTATTATTATTATTATTATATATATATATTTTTTTTTTTTAGGTCACACAAATTATACTGATCGATCTATCTATGATACATGTCTTTGTGACCATTTTGCAGGGAATTAAGAGACATCATGGTCTAATCTTAATATGGAATTTGAAGGATCGTTATACGATAAGAAAGTAGTACTATATACAAACTATATAAAGGTCCTTACTAAATTAAAGAGTGTAGTATATTGTATAAAAGAAGAGTGACTTGTTCTTGACATGTTGATTTGTTCTGTTTACGAAAAACGCAACACTAAGACAAGCCTCTTTCTGATGATATTAATGTTTGTCTAATAGTGTCTATGTGATGTGATGCTATATATATGATGCATTTGGTGCTATGTGTATGATTGTAATAGTACTTTATATTTATATATCATAATGAATAAGCATATTTAATACTAGTATAAAAAAACATAAGCTCATTAATGTTCTTGTGTTCCGTGTGATGAATAAATAAATCAGAAGAGAAGAGAAAATTTCCCGTTCAATCCCACCCGAGATATATCGATTAGAGGTTATGAACTCGATGATCAAACTCTCTATGTCAAATTCAAAGAATTATGCAATCAAACCATCCAAAATCATTTACATTAAGGTTAACAAAATTCACCCAACAACAGAAGAAAGATGCAAGAGGTAGATCAGAAAATCAAAATTAACAAAAAAATCGAACAACGGATATAAGATGAAACCAAGTAGCGTTTGATCTTGTGGGGGCAAAGTTATAAATAAATCTTTATGGGATTATGCACGTAATTGAAAGAATACCATTCCATCATCCTTTTCATATGGATGTAATGTTACTTTAAATCAAATAAAGCTTGTTCCCACTGGAGCTGACCGGATCAGCCGATAGGATTTATCAAAAAAAAAAAAAAAAAAAAAAAAGCTTGTTCTACTTCCATCTATATTAGTTTTCAATCATTTACCAATAAGATTTTAACTAAGGTACATATTATACAACAAAACAGTCTTCCTTGAGGACACAAAAACATATTAGTTACATGGAATTAAAATTGCACTCTGGAAAACTCTAGACCTTAATATGTGCGGATTGAAATTCAACTAGCTTAATGTTTTTTTTTTTTTTTTGGTAAAAAACTAGCTTAATGTTCTTACTAAACCATTGTTTCTTTCTCAATTTCGACATCCGATAAGCAAGATGGGTCTCTCATCAATATAGTTTTTTCATCTTGAAGATGAATATTTAGAGTCGGAATAACTTGGTTTAGTGTTGGCTGAGTGTTTAACCGAATTTGTTAGTGGTCAAAACGCCAATTAAGTTGATGGGCTAAGTATAAAGTTGATGGGCTAAGTATAAAGTTCCTCTGTTTTGTGTGTGTTCTGTTTCAGTCAAGAGAAATCCGAAACATAACAATAATAAAAATTTTGATTGTGATAACATAAAGTGAATTCTGATACAGACAAGCGAATTGCTTTCATATATAGAAGAAACACCCCGGAGATGAATCAAATAAGCTTTACTCAATAACATAACATAATAATAATAATAACCTGATTCTTCAAATTCAACCCCGGAGATAATTAGCCAATGCTTTCTTTGGACCAAACCCACAACGTTCTCTAATGTTCCTCCTAGAGAGAAACGGAGCTCTCTCTCCTCCTCCATTAATGGGGCTTGTCAATGGCATTGGTGAATAACTTGGAGTTGATGCAGAGAAAGATGGAGTTCTGTAGGGAGTTGACGTGCCTGAGAATGACACAGAGAACAACGATGGAGCCGAAAGTCTCTTCCTTAAAGAGCCTGAGCCACCGAATGCTTCTTCTTTAGACAACAATCTCAACTTGTCTGAGCAAGAATCATCATGATCATCTTTGCTGATGTCATCCATGTACAACACTTCTTCTATGCGTACACCAATGCTATAAGCCAAACTCTCTAATACCCTTGAGTAGCTCTCAAGTATAGACTTTCCTACATCCTGCAAAAAGTTCAATACTTTTAAGGTTTAAAATTTGATATTGTTATGTTTAAGTATGATGTGAAAAGCTAATGAATAAAAAACCTTGTTGAATTGGATCTTGCTTGTGTCCAAAGCTGTTTGTCTAAGTCCCGGGAAACGTTGCTTGAGGCGGATGAATAGGCTTTCTGCTCTTCCCGCAAATATTTCCCTCTTGTCACCATCATTTTGATTCATCATCATCTCTTTCACTATCATCCCCCATGAGGGCTTTGCACCTGTGGATCGATACAGAGAAATCAAATGCCTCGAGTGAGCTCTTCGCCTCCAAATGTAAATTGATGCTTCTACTCGGTTTGCCATTTCCACAACCGCATGCTCAGATGAAAGATCTATTGATTCGAGCAAGTAATCCGCTGAGAAGTTATCCGATGTGATGTTTCTGTAAAGAAAATCGCCAAGGCATGATCTCCCGTTCTGCAAATTAAACAAGTTTTAGATAGAAGAAATTGTGATTCAACAACTTAGAAATTTGGCTCTGAGATTGTGGAACCTATTTTTAAATACCTTTGGAAGTGCTTCAAGGTATGATTGTGGAACTTCCATTTCAGCCAAAGCAATGCTGTTAATTGACATACAAGCTTTCAAGATTTGGTTTGTGAAATCTCGAGTATGATCCAATTTCTTCCTAGATTGCTCGGTAAGTCCATCGGATGGCACACGTGGCAGCGGAAGCCACCATTTGTCTCCATCCTCACGGAAAGAGTTGGACCGTGCAGATTCCGCCGCCACAATCCCTTGATCAACGTACCAGAACTCTGTTTCTCCAAAACTATCTAATATTTCCTGAAGACATCATAAGAATGAAAAAGAGAACACATTTTAAGAACTCACATTCTCATGAGAGCAACAAGGAGAGAGGTCAGGTTCTTACAATAAGCATGTTGTCTAGCTTCCGAAGAGCGGGAAGACATGTAAACAGATCTGATCTTGGTCTGCAATTCATCACCTTAACCCACCAAATCATGAATGAAACAGAACACAGTTACTCAGTGACATCATCCACAATCTACATGACTTATTCTCACTAAAGCTATAGACTTGAATTTGAATCAAATACCTCAATCTTGCTTCCATTGGGGAAACTCTGAAAGGAAGGTACCAATTCAACAATGTGATCACTAACGGAAATAAGAACTTCGATTTCTCTTCTCCACATGGTTTTTTTCTCACTAGGCAATGGCTCTAGCCTCCATTGTTGCCCCAGAATCGCAGCTTTAATCAAATAAAAGTAAAACTCGGAATCATAAATCAAGTAAATATCACTTAGGCATCAAGCTAAAGTAAGGAAAATTTTCTTTTTGAGTACCATAGAGATTGGTAATGGCGTTTGAGATAGCCAAAGCAGGACAAACTCCTTCACCAGAACCTGACATGTCTTCACCAAGCAGCAATTTCGCCATTCTCTCTTTCAACAACTCAACTTCTACAAAAAAAAGAAATTGTCAAACTTGCTTCGTTTTATGGAAACAGAGAGATTGATTTCACAAACCTGAAGTCTCTGTTCCGATTCTCTTAAACCCAAAATTGTCGATTTTTGTCGGCGTTTTCTTCTTCATCTTACTGGAACTCTTCCTCCACGAGCCTTGCCCTAACGGCCATCCAAGGAGCTGCGACTTCGTCGGGGAAGATGACGGCGAAGAGACAGATCTCTCAGCCACCGACGACCTCCCGGAGCTCGATCCAGCACCGCAACTTGAGCTGCTAAGACTCGACTCGGTCGTTGACTCAGTCACCGAGTCAATTAAACCAACGATTCGTTTACTCTCACCATATCGTCTCGATCCCTCAAACCCAATACAGCTACTCTCCATTTCGCTTAAAAGAGTGAATTTTTTTAGATACCCAGAAAATAAAGAAGGAAATATCACAAAGAAGCAGAATTGTTGTGATACCCTATGGGGGCGACACCCTAGGTCCAACGGCTAGATTTTTTTTCTTTCTTTTGAATGTTTTAAAAATTTATTAAAAAAGTTGATCTATTATCTTTTTTCTTTTACATCAAGCTCTTGATCTATTATTATTTTATTATTATCTACTAGTGTGTGATCCGCGCTACGCGCGGACGTGAACACAATTTTGTTTTAAGAAAATTTGGTATAATATTATTTTAGTTTTATTAGTATGATTGTTAATGGATTTGTCTCTATTAACTTAAGAAATGTGGATTGTTTATTCTTAAGTTTTTTTTTTCGTTTCATAATTTTATGTTTATTTATATATTTGTTTAGTGAGTGATCCACAATTAATTTTTTTTTTGGTTAACTATTTATTCAATTAGTTGATTTTTAAAAGTTAAGTTTTTGTCATTTTAAAATTTAGGGAATTGTATATTTTTTAACCCAACTGAATACTTATAAAATAAATATTTCGAAATAGAGTTAGTTTTGTATAGTCCGAAAGTTACTTCGAATACTAATAAAAGAAAAGTTAGTTTTGTGAATTTAGAATTCTCCGAACTTAAAAAAAAAAATACTTCGAAATAAGTCACTGTATTTTTATCTATTTTTACCTAAAACCGAATACTAATAAAATGTTCAGAATTTACTATTATTCATCTTCGATGATCCAGTGTTGGTGACTACAAAATGAATATAATTTTATTTGAAAAACGATTTAATTTCTATCACTAATTTACTATCAAAATCATCGTAGATGTATAGGTTAATGGAAACATTTGAGATAATATAAGCTGATTTGGAAAAATATAAAAAATATGCGGTCGAGCGTCGATTCAAAGATTTAGAGAGAGAGAGAGAGAGTTCTTGTGAATATGATTATCCTGTAAAAAAACATTACCCACTGCTCTAAAACCCTCGTCTTCTCCGATATATTCCCCCATCACCGGTGAGATTTTACTTTCAATTTCAATCACAAAGGGTGTGATCCGCGTGGACGTGGTAAACAATTTTTTTTAATCTAATGGTATTTTATTTTATTTGGTCTCGTAGTTAATTTAATTATCTCTATCAGCTTAAGATCTATGTATTTGTTTTTGTTTTTTTTAATTTATGATCATCTATGTGTTTATTTATTGGATGATATACATTTTTACATATTTTTTTTTCTTTGGTGATCAATTTTATGCAATTAGTTGAGTTTTTTTAAAGGAAAATATTTACATTTTAAAGGGAAGATATTTACATTTTAAAGTTGCATACTAATTTTTTTAATTTTGTTTCATGTGAAGTTATTATTTTTGGATTGTTTCATATATGATTTTAACCCTATTTATGTGTGCAATATGTTTGTGATTCCTAAATATATTTTTCTTTTATTTTTGTTGAAAAATATTTCCATATATAACTGATTGTCTGAAGTCACAACATTTGTTTGATTTTATTTAGAATAAATCTAATCCATCATTTATAAACACTAAATTCTATAGTTTTTCTAAACTATATAAATAAACTGATAAAAGTAAATTATTAAATTGAAATTTTTTTAGATTAATTCAATATAATCTATCTTCTATTAAGTAAATGTCTTTTTAAATTCTAAGGAAAACTATTGTATTAATGGATGGTAATTATAATGAGAATTGAAATATATTTACATCACATGATATATATTTTGCATATACAAAATTTTTATTTTCTTCTCCTGTTATAGTTACATTTATTTTTATTTTTTTGTTAAAAATAATATCACAAAACACAACGATCTTAAATTTTCAAACTTAATTTATATTTTCGTGTAAATACTTTTAATATGTTTCTTATTTTTTTTTGCTCTTATTTTCTTTTTCATAGTTATGTATAATTGCAATTATTATGTTAAGTATACCTTAATTTTATTTATTTGTCTCTTTATTAGATGTAAAACTTGCCAACTTATATTTTGCTTTATGAATTTAGTTACATATTGAACTTATTTGTTTAATTGTTAGGACTCGTTTGATATTTTAGTTTTTTTATAATATTTGCGATACTACTTAACCTAATTAAATATTTATAAAAATTGAAATATATTATGATAACCAAATTTATTAAACCTATTATTATTTCAAAGAACTATATTCATATAAATTTATTATTTCCTGGTTTAATTTAGAATATGAATAATGCATTTTCAAATTCTTTTTATAATGTTAAAACCAAATTTATAATTAATATATGTATTTAGTATGTGTATTAAATTTTTAGGATGATGAGGTGGCAGCATGAGAAGAGAGAAAAACTTACTTTATATATATAGATTAGGTGAGTCCTTGCGCTAACGCGCATGTATTTTTATTTAGAAGTTTTTTGGTGGTTCTTTTTTTGAATTATTCGTAACAAATGCAGATCTATAGAGACATCATGCCATCTGATATTCTGATTATTACTACGAAGTCGTAACCCATTAGATCTATCCATTAAGCCAAATACCTACGCTCCTACTATGAATCATGCAACATATGTTTATCCAAAGACATTTAAACCACAATATGAGCACATGCGTTGCTATAAAACACAAGAGGTTACAACGAGAGCGTACCATGAATAGTTTGAGTAGCCATGAAACGAGCCGCTAGCATCAGAATATTTACCATTCCCTCTTTTCCCGGTATCCGAATCAGGATAAGCATTAGGCAGGCTCTGACCTCTAAAGTAAGATCTCATAACTAATATACCATCACCAACGCATGGCTCACCAAAACCACCCATCTGACTCGACTGCAATAAATTATGGCTCAACCCACCATAGGTTAGAGCACTCACCAACATCGAATACATGTAACCTCCTCCGGCAGCTGCTGCTAAAGCTGGATTCCCCAACATTCCGGTTACATAAACCGGATGGTATTGGTTCCCTAGCATAAACGGCGATGCATCAATTCCACCACCGGTAAATACATGTTGCCTTTGTGCTTGCTGTTGCTGGGGCTGGCCCTGATTAGCCATTGAACCTAAACTCATCTTCACCGGACCCGCCTGGTGATGTCCCTTTCCCGACGCCGCATGCCCCATGGAAGCAAGTTGGCATGTCGTCGTTCGATTAAGAATCCTCTTCTTTGGCTCCTTAAGCGCCTATGTTGCCCATTTCCTCGTCCGAAACCTTTGGCCTTGCCCTTGTAATTCATGAGATTGAATCCGCGATCATTACTATTCCAAAACTAATCATTGCTGGAAGAGCCTTGTTTATATGTTATATATATTTTCAAATTTGTGTTTAGTAAAATATGATTTTTACAAAATTTAGTTTAACAAATACAACCTAATTCGAGATAGAAGCCATTTGATGAATTTGTTTTATTACTGTATAGTTAATTTGTGTTCTCCAATTTTTTTTATTATTAAACTAAAATAATTATAAAATAAAATAATGAGTTTATAATATTATGATGAGTCCATGTGTGTTTACAAATAAAATTGTTTGACTTTCATATTCTTGTAATCTATTTGCCTTCTTTTCTAGGGTTTGAATCCGTCTCCCCCAAACTTCAAAACCATTCACTATGTGATACCACCATGTTCTGATGCGACCATGAGAATTATTTATCACCATCAAAGATTCTTATGGCATAAGAACTTTCTTTGAAAATTTCATGTGTAACGCTTCTAATGGTTCAAATAACTTCATAGCTCATATAATTTCTTTTGTGATTTATCATCATTCGTAGATAATATAGCTCACAAGCTGATGAATGAATGTTAAATGTCTTATCGATGCTCTTTCCTCTTTGTCATGTTTTTTATCCTAAACAACTATTGAAGGGAACTCGTCATATGTTATATTGTTTGCATGCCAAAAATTAGACAAATTTCTTTCTTGTGCAGCCATAAGATGAAATCTATAAATAACATACTTAAAAGAATCAACACTTGCAATAATATACATAATACATATGTTAAGTTTGTATTTAAAAGAATAATTTCATACCTTTGAATTTAGATAGAATTTGTTATATGAATAGAATAACAACCATTGAGTGGGTATCTATATTTGTTTTCTTTATATATATTAAATATTTTAAGTTAAATTTGTCTTCTCGTTTTTTGTAGATACATTTTAGGTATATGAATAACATAAATTTAGACTTGTTTTAGTTATTTTTTAATTTAAAATACAATGAATTTGGCAAATATTGTGTTAAATGCGTAAGTAAGGTAGATAGAAGGTGTGACAATGAATTTGGCAAAAAATTATTGTAAGTAAGTTAATAAGGTTTTTATATATTTTTAAATTAGATAGAATGTGGTACGTGGTTGAATAAAAGCTGTAAGGTTTTTAAAGTTATTAAGGTTTAATCTTGAATTTATTGAGATAATTTTTTTTTTTAAAAAAATTGACCAATAAAGGGGGCAAGTGTCGACACTGGAGAGCCCCCTTCTCTCTTAATAAGGTAGATATAGATAAATAAGTAAGATATATATATATATTTGATTAACAAAAAGGCTCATAATCTAAACTTATTTTGGGATTCTAAAATATCACATATTTATAGATTTTTTTGCTTTTAAAAGATAACACATCATAAAAAATATTAATTGAAAAACCAGTAAAAACAAAACACTGATACACATTAGCTTCTTTTTTACCATGTCATTATTTTTCACACAATATTTTGACAAGCTAATATTTCTCAATCCACAATTTTTGTTTATGTCTTTCATCCGTATTTATTTTTTTCCACACTCTATTAGTGCAAATAATGTATGCACTTCACATTTTTCTTTCTCTAAAACTATATTGCCTCCTAGAGTCCCAACTACCGCTTTTGACTACATAAACTTTATCTTGCAAATTTAAGAAAGAGACATAGCACATACTTTTGAAGAGGCTTCCAATTTAGTATCTCTTTTGTTACGTTTTGCTTTTCTTATATGGTAGCTTCATTTTGTTTTTACACAAGTATTTTTCTCTCATCCTAAATAGATCGTTCTAAATTTTGAAAACTTGGGCATTTGAAATTTTTACAAATGCAAAGTGTTTTGCATAACCAATTATATCCAATTCGTCTCTAATTTCACTATGAAGTCGGTGGTTTTGATCAAACGTATAAGTTTTTATGGAAGAAAAAAAATTAAAAAATGATCACTTCGTCTTTAGCTTTGTTGTAGACTATGTTCTCGAAATTTTTTAGATTTTTACTTTTTAAGAGAAAGATTGAGATTTTTGTAAAAATGAGTTATGGGAAAAATACAATATTATCTTATGTGTAATTAACTATGAATAAAATAACGTATAATAAATCTTTTTCTTCTAGGCTTAAATATGTTGATTGATTTTTTAATTGCAGTTTTGCAGAAATGAAAAGGCACACAAGTTCTTCTCCAGATGGTTCCCAATTAATGCCTCATGAGTTGCTTCTCATTAATGAATCTATTAAACATGAGAAAAAATATCGCCCAATGTAAGTCCAAAACATGTATCAATATTTTGTTTGTAGTATGAACTTGTAGTTAATATTCATGACGAAAAAGTGTTTGTCATTGAAATTTTTCGGTTTGTGTAAGGAGTTATTAATTATGAGAGCATTGGAATTTCTAACTTGGGTAATAAAATGTAGAAATGTAAATCACATGCTTGAAATTAATCTTGAAATAAAAATATGTCCAAAAAGCCATGCTCAAAACTTACACGAATGAATAATAATACTAAAAACGTATAAGAATACGATCAGCGCATAATCATTAATGTTTAAAATTTTGTTATATTTTTATGATATAATAAAAGATCTATATTTCATATATTGCGTGAGGTCTTCAATATTATTAAAACGGATCTGGTTGTTGTGGAGGTCCATGAATTCGAGAACAAAGAAAAAAAAAACCTTTCTTTTTTCTTCTGGTTATCCCAATTGTTTGTGTTGTTTTTTGTTTTGTCTTAATGTTTTTAGAATTTTGCAAAATGTACATGCAAATTTTAACGTCTCTCTGCCATTTTTATTTATATATATATATATTTTTAGTCGTATGTCTTCAAAGTAGCCGTTATACATGTCACGTCAGAGATTTCGGACAAAACGGGTTTTGTGAACTTCCCGCAGTCTTTAGTCCAAAATTTAACCGACTCTTTTCGAATTTCTACAATTTCATTGGTCTGGGTTATTAATTATTATAAGGAATGTTTCCGTTTAAACTTTTTGTTTGCATAACTTTAATTTGATTTATCACTCTATTAAAGCTTGTCGTCAAAATTTCTACAACATAAAATAAATTTATCATTTTGATTGTGATTTCAATGTTTTTTACATGAGAGAATTAATGTGGCCATGCTTTAGAGCTGTCGTCAATACTTTATGTTTGACATGTAACAAATTTAAAATATACAAAGTCAGCTAATGGAGATATATTTTCGATGCGTGTGTTCTGTTTTAGGTAAATATTGGTTGAAATAATGATATAATCGTTGGATTTGGGCATCCGTTTGCTATGTTCATGTCTTGGTTCATCGGAAATAAAAAATGATGTTTCTTGTTAGTCAATCTTTGGATCGATTAAAAAAGTGTAATAATTATAAGTGCATGTGAGACAATAATAAAATGCAGAAAATAAATAACACATAAAATTTGTTAATGAGGTTCGTTTTCTACATTTCCGGGACCACGTCCAGAATGAATCCACTAGAATCAGAATACAAATACACGTTGCCTATAGTTTCTAGCACACACCTGTGTCTACCACTCTATTCTAGATGAACAATCTATGAAAACATCATCAAGCACGCATGCTTAACTACCATCCGGACGCACCGGTGCAACAACGTCCTCTCTGACGTCTACAGAATTCATAGATCAATACCACACGATCACACAACAAAAACCATTTTTCGTTTTCTTTCTTTTCTTCATCTTTTTGTGCTTTCAAGCTCTCTCTATTGTATCTCCCATAAAGGCTACGTCCCTCTATATATATTAGACTAAATTTGTACTTCAATTTTTCCAAATATCCATATAGCATATTTATTTTATTTTAAAATATCTCTAACTCTTTTTGCAAATATTCTATTTTCTTATATATTCTCCTAAGAATATAAAAACACTCAAAAGCTGCAATATGCTCTTCAATATCTTCATCCAGCTCACCAACCAACTCTTGATTCGAATCTTATCACCCATATTCGATAAACTCCTAGCAATCACACATCTTCACGTCATGTATCAACTTCCTATATTATTTCGTGATTGACACAACAACACATGCATCTTCAATAATGACATAAGTCACATAACAAACTAATTGTTCTTGTTATTTGGATCCTACATGCGGACCTTTCTCATGGTTACAGATCTATAGATCAGTTAATTTTTGTATGGAGAGGTTGCCTCAATTGGCGAGGACCATGTTGACCAAGAAAATGATCAGATGGAACAGAACAGAGTCCAATGATCCATCGAGAAATTGCAGTTTCTACCACTTCCATGTATATAACAAATCCAGTCATAAAACTTAGTTCAATAGTTCTAAGAACCTATTGAACTAAGAACCTATTGAACTAAGAACCTACAAAGTGTGCAAAAAAAAAAAAAAAAAAAAAAGTTCTAAGAACCTACAAAGTGTGCAAAAGTGAGATTGAGACGGGTGCTTTAGATTAGTTATTAGTTAATCAACATTTATTTATACTCTTTAAGCCTCATGTGCTCGATTTCTTAATATAGGACACTCTTATTTGGCATGTCACTCTGTGGATCCGAATTATATCGACCAAATTTACAAACCCAACCCAAATGGTACTGAAACTTCCTCGGCAAAAAAAAAAACTTTAACTACACACAAGTTCCTCGGTTAATCACACAATATTCTCTTCTACCAAATACTTTGAACCTCATCAATATATATAAAGTTAACTTTGCATTTTTTTATATAATAAGATATAATTAACCGTATGATAGATCCTAAAATTTTGTTCTGAACAACAATTAATTAGTAATTTTATTTTATTTCTATTTGATTAATATTCAATTTTATTATTTTTAGTCAATTTGTTTTTCAAATATATAGTTAGAAAATAATTGGATCTAAATGTACATTGATACATCACACCACAACTTTTTTGATAATTTTATTTTATGAGTTTTTTTTTTTAAAATGATGAATGCCAAAGTGTAAATTGAGGTGACGGAATGAAAAATGAGTAAAATTAACTTTATATATATATATATATATATATAAGATAGAATATACAAGAAATTAAATATACTATATTTTTATTATTATTATTTTAGTCAAATCACTTTTAAATATATATATACATGTATATCTACCAATACTGCCTCAATGCAATATCTGCATGACTTTATAAGTCATTGTATTATTACGTAACTTTTTTTTTTTTATAACTCAGGGGTAAATCTCAGACCCATGGAGAGGCCCAAGCTAATTCTCTGGGGATGTATCACCAACGGGCTAAGCGTTCATCCGGATTTGCAAATGGGACATAGACATTAACCCCATATCCCATTTGACCACAAAGGAGAGAGTTTGTTTCCAGGGAGTTTCGAACCCAGGGGGAGAGCTTCCAACTCATTCTCGGGAGTCCACTACCACTACAAGAAAACTGCCATTTTACAACTAACAGAATCGTCGTAAATTGGTTGTAAAACATGGTTTACGACGGATTAGCGACGAATAACAATTCGTCGTAATATGATCGTCGTTAATCGGAAATTGTCGTAAATTGGTCGTAACATTAAGGAGGACTAAAAATCGTCGTAAAATCGTCGTATATTATTCGTCGTAAAATCGATGTAAATTTACATCGATTTTACGACGAATACATTACATCGATTTTACATCGAAACATTACATCGATTTTACATCGAATTATACAATTTGTTTTTCGACAATCCGTCGTCAATTTGTCGTAATAGGATGAAACATTACATCGATTTTACATCGAATTATATAATTTTTGTTTTGACAATTCGTCGTAAATTCGTCGTAATAGGTAGCTGTAAATGCGTTAGTAAATCGATGTAAAATATTTGATGTAAATTCGTCGTAAATTATTGAACGATGTAAATGTTGAGTCGATGAAAAACTCGATGTAATATATATATATATATATAATATATTATTTCTTTTTTTTAACTAAAATTAAAAAATAATTAATAAAATTATATTTATAAATTAAAATTTTATAAATCTATTCAAAATATAAAATAAAATATAAAATACAAAATAAAATTCTTAATATAAACTATTCGGGAGCCGTCGCGGATCTAACCGATCTAAAGAATCATGCCCCGGCGACTGCAAAATATCTTCGACAGTCAATCCCGCATACAACAACGGCGGTCGAGCACCTGCTTCTGGAGGCGGCGCTGGTTCGGAAAAAGAATCCGGAATAGCGGACGGTGTCGCAGAAGATGACGGGTATAACGCCCCGACCGCCCCTACCTGTGGGCCCCATGCCCTCTCTCGGCCCGTGGGCCCCACCCTTGTCCGACGGCCGGTGCGTTAGTCCGGGAGGCTTGTAATACTTGTTTACTGACCCTGCAATCACCACGTGATCTTTCCCCGTGTTTTGTCCTCACTCACACGATACCGCGAATCACTTCCCGGTAGGTCACCCATCCTTAAATTGCTCCAGCTCAAGCACGCTTAACTCTGGAGTTCTCTCTGGACAAGTTCCCGAAAAGATAAGTGCACTTTGGTGACATAGGTAGCCAAATCAATTCTTATAAGCCTCTCCGCATATACAAGAAATCGGGATGTTACAATCACCCCCACTCATAGAGCGCAACGTCCTCGTTGCGCACCAGGATCGTCACCCTAGACGGTGTGAGCCCACCTGACTCCACACACGTGTTGGGGTTCGTCTCTGATACCACTTATAACGCCCCGACCGCCCCTACCTGTGGGCCCCATGCCCTCTCTCGGCCCGTGGGCCCCACCCTTGTCCGACGGCCGGTGCGTTAGTCCGGGAGGCTTGTAATACTTGTTTACTGACCCTGCAATCACCACGTGATCTTTCCCCGTGTTTTGTCCTCACTCACACGATACCGCGAATCACTTCCCGGTAGGTCACCCATCCTTAAATTGCTCCAGCTCAAGCACGCTTAACTCTGGAGTTCTCTATGGACAAGTTCCCGAAAAGATAAGTGCACTTTGGTGACATAGGTAGCCAAATCAATTCTTATAAGCCTCTCCGCATATACAAGAAATCGGGATGTTACAACGGGAGTTGCGAATTAGCACTCGGTCCCGTCTCGAGAAACTGCCGATAGTGTGTCTTACGTGGCGCCATATCAAAAAAAATATTTAAAAATAACTCAATTCCAATATAATATAATTTCATTCCTAACTAATAAGTCCAATCCTAACTAATAAAAATTACAATCCTAACTAACAATTCAAAATCCTCACAAACAATAATATAATTTAAAAAACCAAAAAATAAATTTTTTACCTTTTTCGTAGGTAGAGAGAGGTGGGACCGTTTTAGAGAGAGAGTGAGTTTGTGTAAGATTGTGAGGGAGGAAAAATCTGGTCACGTATATATAGATTTTGTGGTCGTCGTAAAATCATTGGTAATTTACGACGATTTCGTCGTAAAATCGTCGTAATATTAAAACCGAAAATTCAACCTATCGAAATTTTTCCCCCACGCGGTAAATTAAATATTTCGATTTCCAACGAAATTACGACGGATTCGTCATAAAATCGTTGTAATTTTTACAACGAATTTACGACGAATCCGTCGTAAATTCGTTGTAAACGATTAAATCTATACCCTAAACCCTAAATCGCAATACACATATCCTGGAAGTAAGAACGAAGTATATTTGTGCATCTAATACTTCTAATATTTAACAACAGATTCAATAACGACGATTGAATCTATATCGTCACCGATTTCCTTATCTTACATAATAATGTATAGCATTCGTTCTTATAAGTATATATTCGTAACATGCATGACTTAAATAATGTAAATAATTTTGTAAAAACTTAAACTTGTTTATACTATGATTAGAACTTACGTAAAACAAGATATAAGATAAAAAAACTAAACATGTAAATCAAACCCTAAACCGTAAATTTTAAGTATTACAACGAAATTACGACGGATTCGTCGTAAAATCGTTGTAATTTTTACAACGAATTTACGACAAATCCGTCGTAATTTCGTTGTAATAGATTAAATCTATACCCTAAACCCTAAATCACAATACACATATCCTGGAAGTAAGAACGAAGTATATTTGTGCATCTAATACTTCTAATATTTAACAACAGATTCAATAACGACGATTGAATCTATATCGTCACCGATTTCCTTATCTTACATAATAATGTATAGCATTCGTTCTTATAAGTATATATTCGTAACATGCATGACTTAAATAATGTAAATAATTTTTTATAAACTTAAACTTGTTTATACTATGATTAGAACTTACGTAAAATAAGATATAAGATAAAAAAAAACTAAACATGTAAATCAAACCCTAACCCTAAATTTTAAGTATTACAACGAAATTATGACGGATTCGTCGTAAAATCGTTGTAATTTTTACAACGAATTTACGACGAATCCGTCGTAATTTCGTTGTAATAGATTAAATCTATACCCTAAACCCTAAATAACAATACACATATCATGGAAGTAAGAACGAAGTATATTTGTGCATCTAATACTTCTAATATTTAACAACAGATTCAATAACGACGATTGAATCTATATCGTCACTGATTTCCTTATCTTACATAATAATGTATAGCGTTCGTTCTTATAAGTATATATTCGTAACATGGATGACTTAAATCATGTAAATGATTTTGTGAAAACTTAAACTTGTTTTTACTATGATTAGAACTTACGTAAAACAAGATATAAGATATAAAAAATCAAACATGTAAATAAAACCCTATACCCTAAATTTTAAGTATTACAACGAAATTATGACGGATTCGTCGTAAAATCGTTGTAATTTTTACAACAAATTTACGACGAATCCATCGTAATTTCGTTGTAATAGATTAAATCTATATCCTAAACCCTAAATCACAATACACATATCCTGCAAGTAAGAACGAAGTATATTTGTGCATCTAATACATTTTATATTTAATAACAGATTCAACAACGACGATTATACGATGAATTATCATGTTTATACTATGATTAGAAGTTATGTAAAACATGATATACGTTGATAAACCAAACATGTAAATTAAAACTAAATCGTCGTAAATTCGTCGTAGTTTTACGACGATGTTACGACGTAAATAGTGACATCGGTATCACGACGATTTCACGTCGACTCTGAGAATTTGGTAAAACACGGTTTCTTATAGGTCACCTAATTATTAACATCAAATATTTTCGACGTAATTTCGTCGTATATTCGATGTGAAATCGTTGTAATGCTATTCGATGTAAAACCGTTGTAAATTTTCGTTGCAAATCCGTTGGTAATTTCCAGAAAATTTCTATAAATACCTTCAACACCTTCAATGGTAACTCAAAAAAAAAAATACACACTAAATATATACATATCCACGTTTCCTTGGGTTCTTATGCTGATCATTGTGTTCCCACTTCTTGATGATCTTGCCAACAAAGAATCCTGTGGGATCTTGTTTTCATGTAAAGACAGTCTTCATTACTACCATAGGTGAATGATTCATATAATTGGACATCTATGTAAATCGTAATATAAGGATGTCCAATTCTATATATCTTTCACTTATGGTGGTTGGTCTTTATGAATGTAGAAAACTAGACCCCCAGAGTTCTTTGTTGGCCAGATCATCAGAAGTGGGAATACAACGGTCTGCTCTTTAACCCAAGACGACATTACGACGATATTACGTCGTAATATCAACGTAATATGCAGAAGCCATATTCGTCGTAATATCGATGTGAAGTTACATCGATATTACGACGATTTATATTGTCGTCGTAAAATGGTCGTAATTTTATATCGAAATTACGACGACATATATTTACGACGATTTTACATCGAACACATATTTCGTCGTAATGTCGTCGTAATGTCGATGTAAAGTTACATCGATTTAAAACGGTCGTAAATTTTCGTTGAAAATTGACAGTTTTTTTGTAGTGTACCACTGAACCACCACCCTTATGTTTTAATTAACTTTGAATATGAAATTATTCATGTACCGTTGAATGGACATTTTATGGTAATAGCTAGTATTTATAGGATGTACATATACCTAAAAATGAAGTTTGACTAGTACATATTCTTACTATTATTTCATATTACGTAACTTTGAATATGAAATAATAGTAAGAATATGTACTAGTCAAACTTCATTTTTAAGTAATTAAACTCATATGTACATCCTATAAATACTAGATATTACCATAATATGTCCATTCAACGGTACATGAATAATTTCATATTCAAAGTTAATTAAAACATAAGGGTGGTGATTCAGTGGTACACTACAAGAAAACTGTCAATTTTCAACGAAAATTTACGACCGTTTTAAATCGATGTAACTTTACATCGACATCGGTAAACTCATATGTACTTCTATACAAAACCAGAAAAGCCGAAACTAAGTAAAATTTTCAAAACAGTTAAAATATAAAATTTGACTAATATAATAAAATACTTATAGAATCATGCAAACTCCCAACCTCTGACGATCTAGTTGAAACATGTCCAGCCCATGTCCAACAAAAATGGTGGTCTGAAAATAAGAAATGAAACTTGCATGAGAAATTAGCATTTCAAGAGATCTACAAGATAATTCAGACAAAAGTAAAATTCCCATGCATGGCAACAAAATTGCACAAGAATGACCATCACACTGAGAATTCAGCGTACAAAAAATTAAAGAGTGAAATAAGAACCTGGTGGAACTTTTGATTGCTTGGGCCTCATCTAGAACAATATATTGCCCCGGCGAAATTACTTTTCATCGGTTACTAATAGCTGGTAATTAAATATGAAAACCAGCATCCCAGAAAAAGAGAGGAGTCAACAGAGAAACTTTAGAAAAGTGATATTTTGGTATTTTGCATAGTTTTTTAAAGTCTTGCATTCTGTGATATTTGGGTATTTTGCATAATTAGTGACCGCTAAGGAAAAAGATAAAGGCATTGTTGAGGGTTCCGTGATCTTCCCGCAATCTTTAGTCCAAAACCTAACCAAGACTTTTTTTGAATCTCTACAATTTCATTGGTTTGGGTTAATAAATATTATAAGGAATGTTTCCGTTAAACTTATTGTCTGCGTAACTTTAATTTGATTCATCACTCTATTAAAGCTTGTCGTCAAAATTTCTACAACATAAAATAAATATATCATTTTGATTGTGATTTTAATGTTTTACATGAGATAGAATTATTGTGGTCATGCTTTAGAGCTGTCGTGAATACTTTATGTTTAACATGTAACACATTTAAAATATACAAAGTTCAGCTAATGGGGATATATTTTAGATGCGTGTGTTCTGTTTTAGGAAAATATTGATTGAAATAATGATATAATCGTTTGCTATGTTCATGTCTTGGTTCATCGGAAATAAAAAATGTTGTTTCTTGTTAGTCAATCTCTGGATCGACTAAAATAAGTGTAAAATGACATAACAAACCAATTGTTCTTGTTATTTGGACCCTACGTGCGGACCTTTCTCATGGGTACAGATCCATAGATCAGTTAATTTTTTTTGTATGGAGAGCCAGTGATGCTAATATGGGCTCAAATTCATAGGATTAACTTAATCCTGTATAAAAAATTAAGTCATAAATTAAGTATTTTATAATAGTAATAAAAAGGACCGTATTTACAAGGTTAAGTTTTTAATCCAATAATTTTTAATAAAAACATAAAAACTTCAAAATAAAATGTGTAAACTAAAATTATTTTTTCCGTCAAATACGTGATTTCGCATTTTCCCGCAAAAAACGTGATTCTGCGTTTTTCCATCAAAAGCGTGATTCGCCGTTTTCTCGCCAAAATCGTGATTTTGCATTTTTCCGCCAATAACGTAAAATCACGTATTTCCGCCAATAACGTAAAATCACGTTTTTCCGCTAAAAACGTAAAATCCCGTTTTCCTACAAAAAACGTAAAATCCCTTTTTCCCTCCCAAAACGTAAAATCCCGTTTTCCCGCCAAAAACATAAAATTCAGTTTTTCTGCCAAAAACGTAAAATTCGATTTTCTCGCCAAAGACATAAAATCATGCTTTCTCGCCAAAAAGTAAAATACCATTTTCTCGACAAAGAAGTAAAATCTCGTTTCTCGCCAAAAACATAAAATCTCGTTTTTCCGCCAAAACGTGATTTTGTTTTCCCGCCAAAACATTAGATCTTGTTTTCCGCCAAAAACTGAAAATCTTATTTTCTGTCAAAAACGTAAAATCTCATTTTCCTTCAATAAAACGCAAACTCTCATTTTTCGTTGAAATAAACAAAATGGCATTTTCTCGTGTTTCCTTTAAAAATGCGATTTTGTATTTTCCCGCCAAAAACGTAAAATTCGGGTTTCCGCCTAAACGTAAAATCATGATTTTCTTTTGAAAACGCAAAATAACGTAATCCCGTCAAAAACAAAAAAATTAGTTTTTCGTTATAAAAGTAAACTAATATAATATGTTTTTTTTTAGAAAAAAAATATTGCAGGACTCACTACAAAGAAACAATCGATTTGCAATGGAATTTGCGATGGATAATATCCGTCGCAAATTTACGAGGGATTTGCGAGTAATTTGCGAGGGATTTGCGAGTGCTTGACTCGACGTCGCAAATCCGTCGCTAGTTTGCGAGGGAAATGGTCGTCGCAAATTGCGACGACTTTGCAACATATTTGCGACGAATGTGCGAGGGACCGTCTAGAGTCGCAAATCCATCGCAAATTTGCGACGAAAATGCGAGGGATTCACTAGAGCATGTCTATAGTCGCAAATCCCTCGCAAATTTGCGAGGGACAATAAGTCGTCGCAAATTCGTTGCAAATTTGCAAGGAATTTGCGAGGGATTAGCGAGGAATATAATGGTCGTCGCAAATCCGTCGCAATTTTGCAAGGGAAACTTGACGTGACAATTTGCAAGGGAAACTTGACGTGGCAAATTGCGACGGATTTGCTACGGCAATTTGCAAGGGATTTGCAACGTGTCTAGTTAGGTGGAGTTAGGTGAGGTAGATGGACCACATTTTAAAGAAAAATTAATTTCCATCGCAAATCCCTTGCAAATCCCTTGCAATTTTCTTTGCCGTAGCAAATCCGTTGCAAATTGCCGTAGCGAATCCGTCGCAATATTTTTTGAAATTCTATAAATACAGATCACGTTGAGAGCTCATAACACAACAACAAAAATGAAAAAAATATATATAAATAAAGAATAATTGAAATAGGAAAGGATATAATAGTCTTTTGATAGTTGCATAATTTAGTCCATTTTAGTATACATTTTAGTTAGCATTTTGTGACTTTGTGCATTCATTTCATTGTTTTTGGTCTAGTTTGCATCCATTTTAGAGTTAATGAGTCTTAGGTTAGTTTTTGCATATGTTTGTGTGCTATGGAGTCTTTTAGGTACCATTTGGAGCTTATGGAATCATTTTGGAGCTTGGACCAAGATCATGGGGCAAAATAAACCCAAACAATCAAGAAAAATGCAGAAGCCATCCGATGTGCTCTAAAGATTGGGTCAGAAGAAGCTCTTGCGCTCAGATTAAGCTTTGGAACACTTGATAAAGTTTGTAGGTAATTGAGTCATCTTTCCAACGGACGTTGTTTCATCAAGTTCTGAGCTGTATTGCGGAAGTTATCACCATTTCACTGAGCATACGTCCGTCTGGCGCGCGAATGAGCTACATGGAGCTCACAGCGGTGTGTGGCAGCGGTCTACAGTGACCGCTGCGGATCCTCCCGTCAAAAACACAGAGATTCACAGCGGTCATGCAGCGGGGAGAGCCAGACCGCTGTGGTTCCCTCCTGAGCAAAATGCAGAGTCCGTCCGAAGTGCTTCAAAGATCGACTCGGAAAGACAGTTTCCATTCGGATTTAGCTTCAGAGTACTTCATGAAAGTTGTAGATATGTGAGTTAGCGTTCTAATGGAACCAGTGTCAAGTCATTCAGATCTGGGGTTAGAGAGATAAGACAACTTTAGTAAGCGCATGTCCGCCTGACCTGCAAACGGAGCAAAACCGGAAATCCACAGCGGCCAGCTGCATCGGGCAACTGTAGACCGCTGCAAACTACGACCTGCTTTGATATTTAGGCCAAAAACCTTGTTGTTTGAGGATATATCTCATTTTTAACTTGTAAAAACACTTTTCTTAGAGAGAGTTTGGAGATTTTAAGAGATTCTTAGTGTTTTTATGAAAGTTCTTGTTTCTTTTCATCTATCTATCTATTTCTAATCATCTAACCATGAATCTAAACACCTCCTACATAGGATTTGTTGAGATTATCATGGTTTGTGAGTAGTTTCTTTAGAACTTTGGGTATGGTAGATTAAGATGTTTTCTTGCTAAATCATGATGCTTAGGACTTAGTTTATGAAGAATCCTTACTTGTTAGGTGTGATTAATGCTAGATTAGCCTTGACAAAGTTGATTTAGAACTTAAGGAATTTCATGCCCGGAAGGTGTTCGATGAAATTCCTCAACCAAACTTAGCAAGTGTTTTACATTCCTAGCCTATGGAAATGGATGTCTAGGGTGTTTAATGGTTATTTAGACTTGAGATTAATGCTTGTTGATCATTTAATTGCAAATGGAAGTTTGTTCTCAATTAAGTGATTAGTGAAGTGATTATTTTCATGGAAGTGGATTAGTCTAAATTAGTGATCTAAGGCCTAAGGATTAGCATTGTTTGAGTATCATGGTTTAGCTAGAGAATGTCCAAGTCGATTACCATTACCCGAAGTTCGTTTGCTTATTCTTGTTTAAATCGTTTTCGTTACGTTTTAGTGCAAAACTTGTTAGTCTTTTAATTACATTTGTTATATGCTGGGTTGTTTATTATCATGTCTTTAAATTGATTAGGATCATTAGAAAACATTTATTCGATTAGCTTAGATTAAGAAGTGTCTCGCATTCTCTGTGTGTTGTTCTCGTGCCTCCTTGTGGATTCGATCCCTAAGTGCTACAATGACATACCATTAGATTGTGGTATTGTGCACAATGGGTTAATTGTGCGAACCGTAAAAAGTTCACTATCAATTTGGCGCCGTTGCCGGGGAGGTTTAGCAATAGCCATAGGGATTAGGACTCTTTTTGAGACTAAGTTTTATTTTTCTTTGTTTACTAATCTTTCCACCTTGTTTGCTCTTCTCTCTATAGGTGCATGAACTTTCAAAGGCGAGGTATGAATATGAATCTAGCACCACCGGTTAGAGATGCAAATGAGAACCGAGAAGAGGTTGCTCAAAGGATTAGAGCACCGAGGTTGATTGGAGCGGGTGATGCTCCCAACGCCCATGGAAATCGCGCCGGTATACATCCACCACCGGTGGAGAGTAATAATTTTGAGATCAAGGCGAGTCTCATTTCCATGGTGCAAGGAAACAAGTTCCACGGTTTACCGGTGGAGGATCCCTTAGACCACTTGGATCAATTCGATCGAATTTGTGGAATGGTCAAGATCAATGGAGTCTCGGAAGATGGGTTCAAGCTTCGATTGTTTCCATGCTCTCTTGGAGACAAAGCCCACCAATGGGAAAAGAACCTACCTCAAGGATCCATCACTTCTTGGGATCAATGTAAGAAAGCCTTTCTTGCCAAGTTCTTCTCTACTACAAGAACATCAAGGTTAAGAAACGAGATCTCGAGCTTCACTCAAAAAGGGAATGAGAGCTTTTGTGAAGCGTGGGAACGATTCAAAGGCTACACAATGCAATGCCCACACCATGGCTTCTCCGAAGAATCGCTCTTAAGCACTCTATACCGAGGAGTTTTCCCCAAGTTTAGGATGCTCCTTGATACCGCAAGCAATGGCAACTTCTTGGGAAAAGAAGTTGATGATGGGTTGGAGCTTGTTGAGAATCTTGCCCAAAGCAATGAGAATTATGGTGAGGATTATGATATAGCTTTGAGAGGAAGTGGAGAATATGAGGACCGAACAAGAAGGGAGATGAAAGCCCTAAATGAGAAGTTAGACAAGGTCTTGGAAGCCACACAAAGGCGAGTGAACTATGTAAGGGATTGCAAAGGTTACCAAGAGGAAGTTCACTTTGTAGGAAACCAAGGCGGTTACAACAAAGACTTCAACTCCAACTTCCCGCAACAAGGGTTTGTTCCTCGAAACCAATTCCAAGGAAACCAAGGTGGTTACCCAAACAAACCATCTTTTGCACTTCAACTTCAACAAGAGCAAGGAAGCAACTCGACACAACAAGGTGTCGAAATGAAGGGTATGCTTCAACAACTCTTGACGGGCCAAGCTCATGGAGCAAATGAGTTGAATAAGAAGATGGCCGAGATTCACACTAAGGTGGATTGCTCATACAATGATCTCAACGCAAAATTTGAAGATCTATCCTCTAGAATCAAACGCTTGGATCAACAACGCACTCAAGGAGGTTCCGATTCTAGTAGACCCATGGCGAAACTAAAGGGCAAAATCGATGCAAACCCAATGGAGTATTGCAATGTTATCCTCTCAAGTGACGAGATCGAAGAAGCTATACGAGAGATCAAGAGAGTTCTCCATGAATCCAACGATGAAGTCGTAGTGGTTGCTAGCAACGAAGTAGTTGAGAAAAGAGATGTGGAGGCCAAGACAGTTGTGAGAAAAGAGACTTCTTGCATTGAACCTCCTCCACATGAGCCCAAATCGATTCCCAAGCTTGGAAATCCGGGTAAATTTGTCATCTCTTGCTCCCTTGGTGATTTGAATGTTGATGACGCCATGTGTGATTCGGGATCAAGCGTGAATGTGATGTCACTTGAATTGGTAAAGAGTCTTGGAATCAAGAGCATGAAGCACCACCCATCACACATCACTTTTGGAGATTCTTCTTCTAAGCAACCACTTGGCATTGTTGAAGATTATCCTCTCAAGATCGGAAATTGTCTCATTCCAACCGACTTCATAGTTATGAAGATGAAGCAAACCAGCAAACTCCCCCTCCTCCTTGGAACTCCATTCCTCAATACCACCGGTGCAAGCATGGACTTCCAAAACAAGAAGGTCGTTCTCAAGAACGTGAATGAAAAAGTCTTCTATTCCATGAAGCCCTCTTCCACTAAGCTTTGTGGCACCATTGTTTGTAAGGATGATGAAGCGGAAGTTAAAAAGGTTGAGTATGTGGGAAGTTGTGAGAAGATGAATTTGGTTTCACCCCCAAAAGCTTGTAAAAAGAAGAAAGATTCTCATGAAGAGAAAGCTTTGGGTTATGGTAATGTTGAAGAAGCCTTAGCGCTGGATGGTGTTTGCTTGGAATCTCTTTTCCATACCTCTATGGAAAATGAGGTTGAGAGTATAAAGGTTCAAAAGAAGGGTAAGGGCACTAAGGCCAAAAAGAAGAAACCCAATGATACCCACCCTCCCACCCTTGTCAAAGGCGTGACGAGCAAGCCTAATGAGGTTAGATCAATTTTTCCCAAACTCGCCACTATGACCTTGACACCGTGGAGATATGAAGATGGTGTGGTTGAGTACAAGATCAAGTGTAAGGGAAGGTTAAAACCTTTTGCCATGGTTAGAGCAATCATCACACCCGAGCTCAAAGAAAAAGGTCCAACGGGAATTCAAGAGATCATGAGCAAGGTTCTCACACTCAAGCTCGAAGACCCGCCATGGAGTTCCACTACTCCTTCTCTCCAAGCCTAAAACGGTTTGAAACGTTAAGCTTAGCGACGTAAAACAAGCGCTCTTGGGAGGCATTCCCATGACTATCTTTGTATATATTTTCGTTCTTTCTTGTTCCTTTTGATGTTTTTGTTTGATGTTTATAGTTTTCTTGGGTCCAAGGTCGTGGTACTTAACGCATGAATGGGTAGAGCTACAGCACGTCACACTCCTCTCCAATCCAAAGGTATGATCCAAACTCCATTTCATTGTACATACTTTTGCATATTTTTACCTTCTCTTTGATTTGTGTTGCACCGAGACGTTGCAATTCAAGTTCGGGGGAAGAATTTGTGTCTTTTGATATTGTGTTTTGTGATCTTATTTTTCTTTTTGCATATTTGAGTCTCATTCATTCATATAAGTGCATATAAAAACCATTAAAAAAAAAAATATTTAGTTGCATTTTGCATGTTTAAGATTGAGTCTAGATGCATATAGGTTTGCATTCACTTGCATTGGGAGAATTATCCATGTAGAATATAAACTTAAGAGCTTGAATTAATGCCCTCGTTAGGAGTTCTTTGATGCATTTGAGCGATCACGAAGTTAAGGATGATCCATGCTTTGATCTTGCGGTTTGAATGTTTTTGTCTTGGTTGAAGCATGCTTTGAATTGAATCTAACTCTATCTACATGAACTCTAATCTTGACTCATAATTATCATGTTTATGTATTGAAAAGTGAATTCATGGATACCTTATACATATTTGAGCTATCTTAGCCCTTTTCACCACTCTCTTGTTAGCTCAAATAGCCGTTTCCCATTTTTGGAACGGTTAACCACACCCTTAACTATACTTTTCCTTCAAGCCTTCATTTCTTGTGTGTGTCGTGAGGCCTAATTTTGAATGAACTTAGCAAAAAGTGTTGAGTTTGGAACGACAAGGAGTTGATAGATAGGTTGGTGATTTGGGTGTTGATGTAAAGAAAAGAAAGTGTGGAGAAAGGAAAAGATTGAGAAAAAGGATAGGGGAAAGTAAAAAGTTTGGATTGGTTGGCATGAAAATGTGGAATAGCTCTAGGGGTTGAAAGTATAAGTCTCTATGTGTGTAGAAGAAAGAAAGAGCCAAAAAAGAAAAAAATATATATATGGCTAAGGCATCTAAAAGATGATTGAGAGACTAGTTATGAAAGTGAAAAAGAGCTAAAAGAAAAAGATGAAGAGCCAATCCATTTGTTGAAAGATAAGAAGAAAAGAATCCCCTAAGTTAGAAAAGAAATGTGGTCTAAGAAGGCAAAATGCCTTGTGATATGGGTAGTTTAGAATGAATATTGATGGGTTTAGAAATAGGAGTGAAGTTCATATTGGGGCATTGGGTAGACGGATGTCATCCTTGTACGCATCAATTGTTCTTTACTCTTAGCATTTTGCCAAAGTTTATTCTTTCGTGAGAGATCCCATTGCATTGGAATACCCACATGATTGAGATCATTTTTATCTCAAAACCTTTTCCCTAAGCCAAATGAGTTCACTTGATTTTTATTAAGCATGATTCACCATTGTACTTAATGAATGTTAAAGAGTTAGAGGATATGATTACTTGTAGATGCTAAGGCTTAGACCAATTCGTATAGCGACGAGTATGGCTAAATTTTTTGAATTAGAGGTTGTTTGTGCATCACATAACTACTCTCAAGGGCATTGAATTAAATTATTTTGTTAATATTCTCGGATATGATCTCTCGCATTCCAACCTCTTCTTCGACTTGTTCTTGTTTGTTTGCTTGCGGACAAGCAAAAGGCAAGTTCGGGGGAGTTGATAGTTGCATAATTTAGTCCATTTTAGTATACATTTTAGTTAGCATTTTGTGACTTTGTGCATTCATTTCATTGTTTTTGGTCTAGTTTGCATCCATTTTAGAGTTAATGAGTCTTAGGTTAGTTTTTGCATATGTTTGTGTGCTATGGAGTCTTTTAGGTACCATTTGGAGCTTATGGAATCATTTTGGAGCTTGGACCAAGATCATGGGGCAAAATAAACCCAAACAATCAAGAAAAATGCAGAAGCCATCCGATGTGCTCTAAAGATTGGGTCAGAAGAAGCTCTTGCGCTCAGATTAAGCTTTGGAACACTTGATAAAGTTTGTAGGTAATTGAGTCATCTTTCCAACGGACGTTGTTTCATCAAGTTCTGAGCTGTATTGCGGAAGTTATCACCATTTCACTGAGCATACGTCCGTCTGGCGCGCGAATGAGCTACATGGAGCTCACAGCGGTGTGTGGCAGCGGTCTACAGTGACCGCTGCGGATCCTCCCGTCAAAAACACAGAGATTCACAGCGGTCATGCAGCGGGGAGAGCCAGACCGCTGTGGTTCCCTCCTGAGCAAAATGCAGAGTCCGTCCGAAGTGCTTCAAAGATCGACTCGGAAAGACAGTTTCCATTCGGATTTAGCTTCAGAGTACTTCATGAAAGTTGTAGATATGTGAGTTAGCGTTCTAATGGAACCAGTGTCAAGTCATTCAGATCTGGGGTTAGAGAGATAAGACAACTTTAGTAAGCGCATGTCCGCCTGACCTGCAAACGGAGCAAAACCGGAAATCCACAGCGGCCAGCTGCATCGGGCAACTGTAGACCGCTGCAACCTACGACCTGCTTTGATATTTAGGCCAAAAACCTTGTTGTTTGAGGATATATCTCATTTTTAACTTGTAAAAACACTCTTCTTAGAGAGAGTTTGAAGATTTTAAGAGATTCTTAGTGTTTTTATGAAAGTTCTTGTTTCTTTTCATCTATCTATCTATTTCTAATCATCTAACCATGAATCTAAACACCTCCTACATAGGATTTGTTGAGATTATCATGGTTTGTGAGTAGTTTCTTTAGAACTTTGGGTATGGTAGATTAAGATGTTTTCTTGCTAAATCATGATGCTTAGGACTTAGTTTATGAAGAATCCTTACTTGTTAGGTGTGATTAATGCTAGATTAGCCTTGACAAAGTTGATTTAGAACTTAAGGAATTTCATGCCCGGAAGGTGTTCGATGAAATTCCTCAACCAAACTTAGCAAGTGTTTTACATTCCTAGCCTATGGAAATGGATGTCTAGGGTGTTTAATGGTTATTTAGACTTGAGATTAATGCTTGTTGATCATTTAATTGCAAATGGAAGTTTGTTCTCAATTAAGTGATTAGTGAAGTGATTATTTTCATGGAAGTGGATTAGTCTAAATTAGTGATCTAAGGCCTAAGGATTAGCATTGTTTGAGTATCATGGTTTAGCTAGAGAATGTCCAAGTCGATTACCATTACCCGAAGTTCGTTTGCTTATTCTTGTTTAAATCGTTTTCGTTACGTTTTAGTGCAAAACTTGTTAGTCTTTTAATTACATTTGTTATATGCTGGGTTGTTTATTATCATGTCTTTAAATTGATTAGGATCATTAGAAAACATTTATTCGATTAGCTTAGATTAAGAAGTGTCTCGCATTCTCTGTGTGTTGTTCTCGTGCCTCCTTGTGGATTCGATCCCTAAGTGCTACAATGACATACCATTAGATTGTGGTATTGTGCACAATGGGTTAATTGTGCGAACCGTAAAAAGTTCACTATCATCTTTTAAAATTATTGATTAGAATATGGAAAGTATATATTTTACATTAAAGAGGTTATTTATTATTTAATTTCTTAATTATTTTTAATACTATATATTTTAAAATAATAATCAATTCATATTCAAAATCTTGCTATTACAAATGAATTCAAAGAAAAAAAATCTATTCAAAATCTTTCTAAATTTTTCACTATAATTTATTATATTTTATTTGAATATATATCAAAACAAAAGTTGAAAAATATTTTACTAATTTTATAAAAAGTTAGATAAAAGAAAACTATATTTTTTTAAGAGTTCATATACTAACCACAAAAACTAGGCTCATTAACAGTGCATATTAGAGTTATGTTTTCAAGATTATAAGTTTTTTGCGGGTTAGCCCGGATAATATTTTAGTTCATTGCAAAACGGGTTAAATAGACAAATTATTACAAATTGACACATTTATCTATAATCATTAGTTAGCTATATTTTAAAATTCAGAAAAAACAATTTTATTATATTTCAAAACAATTTCTCTAAAAAACATTACTCCGCGCTATAATTAGCGCGGGTTAAATCCTAGTGGGGATATATTTTAGATGCATGTGTTCTGTTTTAGGTAAATATTGTTTGAAATAAGGATGATTTGCCATAATAACCTTATAAATATTGAAAATAGCTAAAATAACTTAGTAAGATATTTTAAGATTTCCATAGAATATTTTTACTATATTACCCTTCAACATATCATTAATTTTCTTTGTTTGCCACATAAATACTATGAATAAAATTTTTAAAATAAATAATCAACTAATTATTTGCCACAAAAATATCATTAATTTTCTTTTTTTTTAAGGAAATGAAATCATTTTCAAACAAAATAAAGATCTGATTCAACATCCTTGGAAATAAAGATCATTTTCAAAATAAAAATCATTTTCAAATCATTCTTGCAAATATGACACTCTCTTCTCAACGATATTTGCAAGGATTTCCATTTTCAAATATGACACTCTCTTTACTCATTTTCTTTACTCTTTATTCTCTTCTCAACGATACTCATTTCCATTTTCATTTCTTTGCATGTATGATTAACCATAGAATATTTTAAGATTTCCATAGACAAATAAAGATATTTTAAGATATTTTTAAACAAAATAATAATGATAGCAATCAATTAGTGTTTTAAAAAGGAAACCTCTTTTTTTTTATAAAGTAAACGTTGGTTTCACTAAAACTAGAACAATTGTCATCAAACACATTCATCTTTAAATCCATCTTTTATTATCAGCTCGTAAATCTTCAAAACAAATTCCTATTCTAGACAATTAAAATCTGTACAATTCTTCCAAAATCTGAGAAACCATCACTAAACTATAATCGGTAAAATATTTTGTCTTTTATCTTTGTTTTGTTTTTGATTATGATTTATACAGACTTAAGTTTTGTTGATTTGTGAGCTAAACTTACAATAACGTCTTTGATTGTGTAGATTTATTTAATTAAAAACTTATTCGCTGTGGTGAAAGACAAAGGAAATCACACCCTCAATTGTTATGATTCGATATTCATGGAGATGCAGGTATTTTCTCAAAAACATTCAATCTCATATTCATCTATTTTTTAGTCGATTATGCAATTTTTGGTGAAGTTTTCAATTTGTATGTCTGCCATTATTGTGGTAGAGTCTGCCAATTTATGGCAAACTATACGAAAGTCTTCCAAACTTAACGGTAGACTTAGAATTCAATGTGCTTGTCTGCCATTTTTTGGAAGAGTCTGCTATTTTTGGCAGACTTTGTTAGAGTCTTCCAAATTTAACGGCAGACAAAAAATTTAGTCTGCAAGTCTGCCATTATTTCGGTAGAATCTGCCAATTTATGGCAGACTATACGAAAGTCTTCCAAACTCAACGGCAGACTTAGAATTCAATCTGCTAGTCTGCCATTTTTTTGGCAGAGTCTGCCATTTTTTGTTAGACTCTTCAGAATTTTGGCAGACTTTGTGAGAGTCTTCCAAATTTAACTGCAGCCAAAAAAATTAGTCTGCAAGTCTGCCATTATTTCGGTAGATTCTGCCAATTTATGGCAGACTATACGAAAGTCTTCCAAACTTAACGGCATACTTAGAATACAATCTGCTAGTCTGCCATTTTTTGCAAACTTTGTGAGAGTCTTCCAAATTTAACGGCAGACAAAAAATTTAGTCTGCAAGTCTGCCATTATTTCGTTAGAGTCTGCCAATTTATGGCAGACTATACGAAAGTCTTCCAAACTTAACGGCAGACTTAGAATTCAATCTGCTAGTCTGCCATTTTTTTGGCAGAGTCTGCCATTTTTTGCAAGACTCTTCAAAATTTTGGCAGACTTTGTGAGAGTCTTCCAAATTTAACGGCCGGCAAAAAATTTAGTCTGCAAGTCTGCCATTATTCCAGTAGAGTCTGCCAATTTATGGCAGACTATACGAAAGTCTTCCAAACTTAACGGCAGACTTAGAATACAATCTGCTAGTCTGCCATTTTTTGGCAGAGTCTTCAGAATTTTGGCAGACTTTGTGAGAGTCTTCCATATTTAACGGCAGACAAAAAATTTAGTCTGCAAGTCTGCCATTATTTCGGTAGAGTCTGCCAATTTATGGTAGACTATACGAAAGTCTTCCAAACTTAACGGTAGACTTAGAATTCAATCTGCTAGTCTGCCATTTTTTGGCAGAGTCTTCAGAATTTTGGCAGACTTTGTGAGAGTCTTCCATATTTAACGGCAGATAAAAAATTTAGTCTGCAAGTCTGCCATTATTTCGGTAGAGTCTGCCAATTTATTGCAGACTATACGAAAGTCTTCCAAACTAAACGGCAGACTTAGAATTCAATCTGCTAGTTTGCCATTTTTTGGCAGAGTCTACCATTTTTTGCTAGTCTCTTCAGAAATTTGGCATATTTTGTGAGAGTCTTCCAAATTTAACGACATAAAAAATTTAGTCTGCAAGTTTGCCATTATTCCAGTAGAGTCTGTCAATTTATGGCAAACTATACGAAAGTCTTCCAAACTTAACGACATACTTAGAATTCAATATGCTAGTCTGCCATTATTTTGGCAGAGTCTGTCATTTTTTGCCATACTCTTCAAAATTTTGGCAGACTTTGTGAGAGACTGAGAGTCTTCCAAATTAAACGGTAGACATAAAATTTCAGTTTAACAGTTATTTTAAAATAATAATTTCGTGTTTTGCTATGCATGTTTCGTTTTGCTAATAAAATATTATTATTTTGCAGGAAATTGAGGAATAAGAAGAAAAAAGTGGTACCATTGATGGATGTGCTGAAGATGAAGAAAAAAGTGGTACAATTGATGGGTGTGTTGAAAATGAGGAAAAAAGTGGTACCATCGATGAATGTGGTGAAGATGAGGCAAGTACAACATATGGATTTCGTGAAGAATATGAGGTCCAAAGCGGTTATGTTGATGGTAATTATGGATCCTCTTCAGATGAAGATGAAAAACAAAGTGGTTATATTGTTGGTAATTATGGATCTTCGTCAGATATATCTTTCTATGGAGAGTTTGATGAGCAATTGACGGGGGCCCTAGAAATTACTCAAAATTCTATGCAGACACTAGAGAGTATTAGGGTCGGAGAGTTATACAGCAGCAAAGCAGAGTTACAGCGTAAGTTGCGTATGATCACGTTTAGAAGAGAAAAGCACTTAAACTAAAGCACGTTTAAGTACTTAGGAATCGAAATTTAGATGAAATTTACCTAACCCAACAAATCCCAAATAATAATAGCACTTAAACTAAAGCACGTTCTTTAAGGTTTGGATATATAAAGAAGAATGTTGTTCCAAAAACAAAGTATACAATCATAAAACATCTAAATAAAAAAAGCAAATTCTACAAAACGTAAGCCAAGCAGACAACCATTAATTTGTACAAAAATCAGGAAGGGAAACAAATCCCTAAATCAAACCAGAAAACAAAAGCTCATAAGAATCTAGAAAAACCAACTATAAACTGTGATTTTTAACAGCAGCAAACAAAAAAACTATAAATTGTGAAAATAACTAAAACCCCAAAATTTCACATACCTCATCATCAACTAAGATAGCATCGATATCGATGTTACGTTTTGTTGATTTACCATTGAACTTCAGAAGAGGAAAACTCTCAGCATTAGATGGATGACCAATATGTGATCCGAAACTTGTAACAGCATTGTAAGCCCATATCTGAAGCACTTGAATAAATCTGTGTATTGTGTAAGAATCTGCCTCCAAGTCAATACTCTTCACAGATTCAATCAGATTCTTGAAAGTTAATCTGCCCCAAGGATAATTCTCAAACTTTACTAAATCGAAAACCATACGAGCAAGTGATGAAGGAAGCTTCGTCTTCCCATCGTTGCCTACTATGACAGTTGCTAAAATGGACAGGTATGCAAAGCGAATTTTGTCTTCCCTTGACCAGTTTACAACATCTTTACACACCTCTTTCAATTGAATCTTGCTTGGATTCTTATCTGCTTTGACTTTCATCTTTTCCCATAAGTCTTTATGCACATTGCCTTCCACAAAATCATTAGTCTTAGGGAAAGGTTCACAGTTCAAACTAGTTATGTTTTGAAACTCTGACAGAGAGAACCGAGCAGGCCTACTACCAAACAAGCACCAAATCTCATACTTTTTATTGCAAACAAGTTGTTTGACAAGAAGGTATTCGACAAGATTGGATGACCAAATGAACTTTTTTTCAACAAACCGTACAATGACCCCCCAAGGCGAAGCACGGATGTAGTCCCACACCTCATTTTCAACAGCTATTGCCACCTCTTCCAAAAAATTAGTCTTGCTATGGTAATTGATGCTTTTGCCAGGCTCCGGTTCACAACCGAGTGAATATAATCGCAAGGGAAATCCCAAATCCACATTTGTTTGAATCGACATCCTAAAAAAATGCATGAATCAATATATAAAATATATAGAGAAAATATAAACACACTTAATTCAGAGACTGTAAAATCGGCACATATTTTTTCGTTAAACCAAAATATATTTGGGCAAATGAAACATTTTAAACATTTTAAATAAAAGATGTAATAATCTCTTAAGATTCGATTAAACATGGGATGATTGTGTCTCGATTGTGAATGCAAACTCGGATATAAAGATGAAGAATATCTATAGTGGACCTGAACATGGAATCATGTACATCATCAAATTTCTAGATAACATCTGTTTCAAATCAAATTATAATTCTTTGGGATTTCTTGCAGAATTGGAAGTCTTTGTAATAATAACTCAACAGCCATTGGAACATCTTGGTAATAATAACTCTCGCATCAATTTTGAAACATAACAGATAACGTTGGAATCAAAACATAGCAGATAATAAAGAAAAAAGCTTCAATCAATTACTCTTATAAACTTCTATTTGGCATTATAAACTTCTATGTGAAACATAGCAGATAACGTTGTGTTGGACACCCGCATCAATTTTTTCCATTGTTTCACATTCGAACAGGGAGGTTCTGGTTACTTTCAAGGTGATCGATTCACAAACGTAGAGATGCAAGATGAAAACGAAAGATAGTTCTTAATGAAAGCGAATTAGACATCATGTTATTACTTTAGGGATGGGATGACTCCGGCGATGATAAGAAACACCGACAGTAAAGCTGACAGCTAATAACGGACAAATCCAGAGACGAGACCGGCGATTCCGACGAAACGTTCACGATTCCGGTCCAACGAAAACACGGCTCCAACTATGATAGGAAACTCTTCGACGGCGACAATGTTTGGGTGAAGAAAAAAAAAGCAAAAGAGTTAGTTACATAGGGTAAAAGAATAATGAATGAAATCTAAATTTCCTTTTTTGATTACTGTTAATTAAAATAAAAAAATTTGCTTTTTATCTGCATTAATTAAATAATTAGTTATTATATTTTGTAAAAACGAATTTAACATAATTATAAAAGGGTAATTTGGGAATTATATAATTTGTTAAGTGATTAGTATGTTATGTGAGCAATAACAAATATAATGAGTTATTCTAATTATTCCAACAAAAAATGGGTTATTTTGGGTAAATCTTTCTTGAAATAATGATATAATCATTTGCTACGTTCATGTCTTGGTTCATCGGAAATAAAAAATGTTGTTTCTTGTTCAATCTTTGGATCGACTAAAATAAGTGTAAAATGACATAACAAACCAATTGTTCTTGTTATTTGGACCCGACGTGCGGACCTTTCTCATGGGTACAGATCCATAGATCAGTTAATTGTTTTGTATGGAGAGGCAGTGATGCTAATATGGGCTCAAACTCATAAGGTTAGCATGATCCTGTATAAAAAAATTAAGTCATAAATTATGTATTTTATAATAAGGGTAAAAATAACCAGATTTACAAGGTTAAGTTTTTAATCCAATAATTTTTAATAAAAACATAAAAACACCAAAATAAAATGTGTAAACTAAAATCATTTTTTCCGTAAAATACGTGATTTCGCATTTTCCCATCAAAAACGTGATTCTGCGTTTTTTCATCAAAAACGTGATTCACCATTTTCTCGCCAAAATCGTGATTTTGCATTTTTCCGCCAATAACGTGATTTTGTTTTCCAACCAAAACATTAGATCTCATTTTCCGCCAAAAACGCAAACTCTCGTTTTTCGTTGAAATAAACAAAATTGCATTTTTCTCGTTTTTCCTTTAAAAATGTGATTTTGTATTTTCCCGCCAAAAACGTAAAATTCGGGTTTCCGCCTGAACGTAAAATCATGATTTTCTTTTGAAAACGCAAAATCACGTAATCCCATTAAAAACGAAAAAATTTAGTTTTCGTTATAAAAATAAACTAATATAATATGTTTGTTTTTAAGGAAAAAAAAACATTGCAGGGCTGGGCTAATCCTGGTTTAGCCCGTTTTGTATAAATTACAGAACTAAAAAGGGGTTAAAACTTAAATAGGGCTAAATGATGACACCATATTTTACATGTTTTTAGGGCTTTATTTTCATATGTTTCAATCTCACTTTGTATAGTTTTTGAGATATTTTCATGCATTTAAGAGTGGATGTTTAAGGTGTATTTTGGTTAATAGAACTTGTTATTAATGTTTGTTAGTCATTTAATCACAAATGAAAGTTTGCTATTGATTAGGTGATTAACAAAGAGATTAGTATCATGAGAATGAATTGATCTTATCCAAGTGTTCTAGACCTAAGGAATATCATAGATTGTGTGCATTAGTATCATAAATGATGATGATTTGGATTGCATCTTGTTAGATCTTTCACATAGGTTGATCTTAATACTAGTTTTGAATTGAGAGATCAAATCTAGAGTTTAAGCATTTCATGCCCGAGAGGTGTTCGATGAAATGCTTGAACCAAACTTATTGTGAGCTTTTCACATCCTAGCCAATGAGAGTTGATGTTTAGGGTGATTATTGAACTAATTAGAATTGTTTATTAATGTTCATTGATTATCTAATTGCAAACGAGAGTTTACGTCAATTAGGTGATTAGTTCCATGAGAATAGATTAGTCATATTTGTGAATTCCATGTTCTAGGATATTGTTTAATTCTTCCAAATGAATCACTGTTTGATTGTTAATTATTTTTTGATAGTCTAATCCATGATCCAACATTTCTATCTTTTGTTTTCTTTCTTGCATTTTACTTTTTTAATTTAAAAACATAAAAACCAAAACCATTTGCTCTAACTTAAGAAGTTTCATGCATTCTTAGTGTATTAATCTTAATTCCTATGGATTGACACATCTTATGCTACAATGACAAGCATAGAAGAATTGATATGAACTTAACAAAAATCTTCTATCATTGAACTTATAAAATAGAAGGCCGGACTAGGCCGAAAAATCCTATTTAACATCCCTATGGAGAGGTAGGCTCAATTGGGGAGGACCATGTTGACCAAGAAAAGGATCAGAGGGAACCGAGCAGAGTCCAATGATTCATCTAGAATTTGCAGTTTCTACCACTTCCATGTATATAACAAATCCAATCATAAACCTTAGTTCAATATAGTTCTAATTAAGAACCTACAAAGTGTGCAAAAGTGAGATTGAGACGGGTGCTTAGACTAGTTAATCAACATTTTTTATACTCTTTAAGCCTCATGTGCTCGATTACTTAATATAGGACACTCTTATTTGGCATGTCACTCTGTGGATCCGAATTATATCGACCAAATCTACAAACCCAAACCCAAATGGTACTGAAACTTCCTGGGTTAAAAAAAAAACTTTAACTACACACAAGTTCATCGGTTAATCACACAAATTTTCTTCTACCAAATACTTTGAACCTCATCAATATATATAAAGTTAACTTTGCATTTTTATATAATAAGATATAATTAACGGTATGATAGATCCTGAAATTTTGTTCTCGACAACAATTAATTCATAATTTTTTTTCTATTTGATTAATATTCAGTTTTATTATTATTTTTTGTCAATTTGTTTTTCAAATATATAGTTAGGAAATAATTGGATCTAAATTTCCATTGATATATCACACCACCAATTTTTTGATATATTTATTTTATGGATTCTTAAAAAAAATGATGAATGCCAATGTGTACGTTGAGGTGACGAAATGAAAAATGAGCAAAATTAACTTTATATATGTATAAGATAGAATATACAAAAAATTAAATATACTATATTTTTATTATTATTATTTTAGTCAAATCGCTTTTAAATATGTTTACATGTATATCTACGAATACTGCCTCAATGCAATGTATCTGCATGATTTTATAAGTAATTGTATTATTACGTAACTTTGAATATGAAATAATAGTAATAATATGTACTAGTCAAACTTCATTTTTAGGTATACTCATATGTACATCCTATAAATACTAGATATTACCATAATATGTCCATTCAACGGTACATGAATAATTTAGTCACCCTCCCTCTCAACGTTATATATATATAGGGAACCAATATGCATTTGAAGCTATATCTAAAAATTCCACATAATTTACAAAACCATGGTTTTCTCCAATAATCCTCATCGCATATTGATTTTTATGATCTCATTTATTATTGTAACTTTTGCATCAGCTTTAGATGTCTCAAATGCAGTAGCAGAAGCGCCAAGATCATGATCGGGCGGAGCCGACGGCTTTTTGCCTCTAGCGGAAAAGCATGTCGTAATCCACAACGTTGTATTTGGCATGGTGCCTCTGAACGTACATTGCATGAGAATGATTTGGGGACGATCCAAATCCCTTTTGATCATTCTTGGGATTTCAGGTTTCATGTTAACATGAAGAAAACTACCAAATTTCGTTGCCATTTTACGTGGTATGGAGGCGGATCTCACTACTTTAATATATTTGATGTAGCGAGAGACGATACGCCATATGGACCTACTCCAGTTTGTAAGGAATGTATTTGGGAGATAGGAAAGTACCACGATCCATTTCCCCCTATGTGTCGAATAAATCGTGATGGATCATGTTAGGATTTAAACTCAAATCCTCTTTGTCCCAATCTATCTTCGATACACAAATTAACGAACACGAGAATTGTTCACCCAGTTCACGGCCTCTAACCGCTACGTCTGGGGTGGATCCTGGATCCACAACATCCACTATAAAGAATCAATCGGAAAACACCTCCGATGTGGTTCACAATATAGATCTCTCTCACACCCAACAAACAAGAAAGAACAAAGAACATAACTAGATTCCCCAGAGAAACTCCTATTCTCTCTCTAGCTTTACGAGCCGCCTCTAAGGCGCTCGGAATCCCTTGAGTCTGGATTAGGTATTCCTATTGTTAAACACTTGTATTTATAACAAAGAAACCCTATAAACTTACTTGGGCCCAACTTGACACTAAGACTTGTACTAAGCCCAACTGCTGGCCCAAGCCGTGAGTTGACTGAAGTCCGATATCTCACAATCTCCACCTTCGGATTCAGACAACCCTCAACTTCTCCACAAATCTTTGTTCCTTTGTCTTTCTTCCTGTTTGCTTCTTCTAGAATCTCCACCTTGATCCCAGCTTGAAATCTCCTTGTGAATTGCCCTTTGAACCATTGACTCATGGCTCTAGACTTGGCACATTGATCTTCATGTAAACTTGTCCTTCTGCAATTTGATTCACTTTGGTGTTCTTTGATTCTTCTCCTGTACACTGAGCTTAATCAAACACTCCTTGAACTGTAAGCAGCTAACCCTGAATCATACATGCTTCAAACCTGAAACAATCCCTGATTCAACACCTTCTCTGACAAAACATATCAGCCTTGAACTCCTTTTGTACCGCTGTTACTCCTAACAGAACACGCCATCCAACCATACTGCTGAACAGACTTTCGACACAACCATGTTCATGCATCATGCTTTACAGAACCTTGCTGACAAACCAATTCCTTTTGAATCAACTGCAGAAAACCTCTAAGTCATTTATGCTTCATTTCCCTGAAACCGTCTTTGACTTACCAAGACATCACTAAACCTGAACACCTCTTTGAACATCACTTTGCACAGCTGCTATTGCTTGCAGAACCCTCCTCCTAACTCCACCTGGCTAAGAAGACTCTCGATACAAATATCTTTGCTCAACATTTTGTTCAGAACCTTTCTGCACCAGCAGAACCATCCAACCAACAGACTCGAACTGTTTGGTAAACCTGTCTCACATCCACAGCCTTGTGAAGTACCCGAGACACCATGTTACAGCCCTTAGCACTTCATCTCTAGAACCCTTGAAGCCGCTTCCTTGCTGTAAACATACCCTGCATCACATCACCTGTATGCAAATCCACCTATCTTGACACTAGCATCTTCTCCCTTAGAAATCAACCTGAATCTTCACTTGAACTCCCTACAAGTCCACCTGCAAAAATTCATCCACCAGACTTCTCTAAGATGCAAATAGGTATACCAGAACTCTGCTTGTTCTCCTTTCCCAACGCAGCTTTTGCCATCTGCATTCTGATCCTTTCTTGGATCCCTCTTCAATTGCTAAAAAACCTGCAACTGATATCCAGATGTCTTCACCATCAGCAAGCAACAAAGCTCTAAAGCTTTCCTTCTAACCCCGGTTGCAACCTGATTATGCTTGAACCTGTAGACATCTCCATCTGCTCTTGGACCTCTATCCACCAACTTGAGACTACCCCTGCTAACCAAAACTCCTCAAACCTTAACCATACCAATCTGCCTTTGACCCCAACAGATTCCTTGATCTTGTTCCATACTCATCTGCAACTGATACATGGTATTTTCGTGTCAATTATCCCAAGTGTACTCATGTCATTGTAGTACTTGAGATGTCAATCCATAAGGGGTTAAGATTGAGGCACTAAGAATGCAAGAAACTTCTTAAGCTAGAGCAAACTTTGTTTTTGGTTTTTATATGTTTATGGGAAAAGAAAACAAATGCAAGAAGGAAAACAAAACACAAAGACACAAGACTAAAATGTTGGATCATGAACTAAGCTATCAATTAGATGGGTGACAATCAAACAATGAATCTTTTGGAAGCATTAATCACTATCTTAGAACATGGAATTCACAAATATGACTAATCCATTTCTATGGCACTAATCACCTTGTTAATTATCTAATCAAGAACAAATTTCCATTTGTGATTAAATAATTAACAAGCATTAAGGAACAATTCCAATTAGTTCACTAAACACCCTAAACATCAACTTTCGTTGGCTAGGATATGTAAAGCTCACAAAAGGTTCGGATCAAGCAATTCATTTAAACTCGAGTCATGAGTGAAATGCCTAAGATCTAGAAACGAATGAACATACCTAATCTAGTACTAACACCGCTTACTCGAATCTATCCCTAATGCATGGGATGAGACCAAAAATCTAACTAATCTAAGGTGTAGTACTAGGTTTCGGTTTATCATGTCAACTCTAGCATTACGAACCAACCTAAGTGAAAGACTCATCCAAGATCATCCTAAATAATCATTATCTAACCATCAAGACAATTGACTAATGATGCATAAACATTCAATGCACATTCATTCTTATGACATGGATCACACAAGTAGATTAGTTCACTCACATGATACTAATCCATTTACAAATCATCTAGTTATCAAGAACTTCCGTTCAAAACTAAATGATCCATAATCATTAAGCATTAGTCCATACAAGTCAACAATTCACCTTAATCATCAATTTCCATTGGCTAAGAATTGAATTGCATGCTTAGAAGTTTTCTAGACATTTCATCGAACACCTTCCGGGCGAGAAATGTCTTAAGTTCTAGAAATGAGTTGTCAATTCGATTCTAGCATTAAGATCCCTCCTAACATGAGAACAAATGATTATCTAAGCCTAAACATCAACAATCAACATCAACCATCCAAATCAAACATTATCTGAAATCCAACAAAAAGTCAACTCACAAGAACATGAAGAACACAAGAGAAAAAGACATAGAAATGAAGAACAAGAATCAAATAAGCATAATATAAAGAAAGAGTGAAGAAATCTTCTCTAGAATGGCATTTGTATGAAGAACAATCCCAAAACATCAAGAAGAGAGAGTTGGGGACGAGCCCCACTCTTAGAAGAAGAAAACTTGACAATAAAATTAGGTTTTTTGGCTTTTAATAGAGTTTGGGTCGAGTTTTTTTTTTGGGTTTCAGATGATTCACAGCGGTCAGGACTTGCCCGCTGCATGACCGCTGTGAATCTCTGTTTTTTTCGTCGGATGAATCCGCAGCGGTCACTGTAGACCGCTGCGATACACCGCTGTGAGCTCCAATGAGTTCCTTCGCGCGCCAGACTGGACCGTCGTCACGGAAATTGGCATAACTTCTGATCGCACCGTTGGAATTGCCTCAAACCACTTCCAAATGAAAGCTAATCCATTGCTATATCTCGTGATAAAATTTGAGCTCAATCCAACGGTGAAAAGTCCTTCATCCATTGCCAAACTTATGACGTATCAACCTGATCCTGCATCTCTGTATTCTGCAATGACTTTTTTGTGTGGCTATCTTCACTCCTCCAACTCCTATGACTCCAAGAACACCTGAAAATTGCTCATACAAGCCAAAAAGAATGCAAAGACAACCTAGGACATCTAAAATGCAATGAGACTCAAGTTGGACCTAAATGCATGAAAATATCCCAAAACTATACAAATTGGAACTAAAAACCTATGAAATTAAACCTTAAAAACATGTAAAATATGGTGTTATCAGCAACTCTCCTTGAACTGAATCTAGAAACCTTTTCTTAATCCTCAAATAGCCAATAACACACAGACAATTCAAACTTCTAAGGCGTCCCTCAGTCCCATGAATTCTCTTCCAACGGCAAATTTTGAACCCTGAACACCATCTCTTGTGTTTTCCCAAGACTTCAATTCCCTGAATTTTGCAGACCCTTAGCAACCAGAAACAACCAATCAAAACATCACAAATTTTACCTTGTGATTCCACGGTTTGACCCTTGAGATTGACGATGCAATTCTAATTCCCTGATTTTGATATGAACCAATAATCCATCTGATACCAGAAATTACTCCACTTTAAACCAATCTCTCTGTTGCACTTTTCTGTCTCAACTTCTCTGAATATTTTATGTCCCCTAAGCTCATGTCCATTCTCCTTGCATATTCCCTTATGCAATTTTAAACAATTTCCCTTTGATTAAAATTAGGCTTGTTTTAATCCATGGCCCACTGAAATTTTCTTCCAAAAAACTTCAAAAATTCGGATAGCCCACTGAAGAATAATTGATCTGGCCCAAATTATTTTCTTCTTCTCTCTTCTGATTTTCGGCCCGGTTAATTAGAAACCTCTAACTCCATCCAAAAAATCAAACAGGCCCAAGAAAAAATAAACTGAAGCCCAATTAACTTCTTCTTCTTTCCTGATTTTCGGATGGGCCCAAAAAACAAAAGACAAGCCCAATTCGTTTCTTTCTGTTTTCTGGCCTAGCTCCTTTTTCTCCCTTGCACAACACTTGGCCCAACAAGGGCCCACCTAAAGCAAACCCTAGCTCCTTCGCGTGTCTTCCTCGCGAGACTTCGCCGCCGACCCTCCGATCTGCATTGTCGCCGTCGCCGTCTCCAGCGACATCACCGGCGACGACGCGCCTCCTTTTCCGGCGACCGCGAAACCTCTGGCGGTTCCTCCCTGAAGACTCGAACCTGCAACTTTCCCGAAGCTTCTTCTCCCGGCGGCATCCTCCGGCGAATCCTACCGTTTTCGCAATGTCTGCTCTTTCCGGCGAAATCCTCGCCGCTTGCCAGATCCGCGAAGCTTCTTCTTCTGCTGTTTCCGGCGAATCTTCCACCTTTGCCTCCGACCAGAACCACCTCCGGCGATCCTTGAACCGCCACCACCCCACTGAAAGCTCCGACCAGAACCACCTCCGCGACCTGAAAATTCTCTTCTCCCCTTCTCTCTCTTTTCCGATCGAAAACGAAACTAAGAAAGAGACTCGAATCTCTCTCTGAGATTCCCGGCGAGCTCACGTCTACCTTCTCCTTCCGGCGACTCCGCCTTCGCCAAACTCAGATCTGCTTCACCGCAGATCTTCTTCCGGTATGACGAGATCTTCGTCGCCGACCAGAACCGCTGTCGCCGACAACTATTCCCTTCCTTGACGCGATTTCCATGGAGTTTTACAGTTGGGCTTTGGTTGGGCCCGATCAGAATTGTTACACGTGACCAGAAACTTGAAAATTACCTTCACCAATTCTTTCAATCGTTTCTTCATGTGTGAGATATCGATGTTCCCGTCAAAACTGTGAATCGAAGAACCTGACGCTCTGATACCACTTGTTAGGATTTAAACTCAAATCCTCTTTGTCCCAATCTATCTTCGATACACAAATTAACGAACACGAGAATTGTTCACCCAGTTCACGGCCTCTAACCGCTACGTCTGGGGTGGATCCTGGATCCACAACATCCACTATAAAGAATCAATCGGAAAACACCTCTGATGTGGTTCACAATATAGATCTCTCTCACACCCAACAAACAAGAAAGAACAAAGAACATAACTAGATTCCCCAGAGAAACTCCTATTCTCTCTCTAGCTTTACGAGCCGCCTCTAAGGCGCTCGGAATCCCTGGAGTCTGGATTAGGTATTCCTATTGTTAAACACTTGTATTTATAACAAAGAAACCCTATAAACTTACTTGGGCCCAACTTGACACTAAGACTTGTACTAAGCCCAACTGCTGGCCCAAGCCGTGAGTTGACTGAAGTCCGATATCTCACAGATCATCTCCTTACTGTTTCGGATGGGATGATAAGTCTTTGAGGGGAAAAAAAAGATTATTGTTATCACTTCATCACATTTAATAAAGAGCAATTGTTTTAAATAGCACACTTTTAAATTTTTGCTCCAAAAAAGTATCATTAGTTTAAATTTCCAATAATAGTTACCATCAAAATTAATTGAATAAAAAGAGAATATGCGAAATAGAAATGATCCGAATTCCCTCTCCCACCGTAGGAATTAACCACAATCAAAGAACTATAATTAAATCTCTTTTTTTCTCCAAACCGATTTCCTTTTCAACTTTATAGAGATGGGTTTGATTTCGATTTTAAGAGTATTTTGATTTATGGTCGTGTTTTGCTTACGGTCAGGTGGGACTTTTAATCTTGGATCTAGCCTAATCTCGGTTCTCCAAACACCATTTACCGGTTACTTAAACACAAATCATCACATATTAATTGGGTATGTAGAAATTGTATGAGTGAGATAATTCGTGATGTGTAACGATAAGAGTGATGTGTTACTGTATATGAGTCCCGATTCTGAAGAGTTACATATGACACATATGTATTAGATCTCTGATTTTGTAAGATTTTAAGGATCCATTACCAAAATCTTTTTATGCATAAGTTTTTTTTAAAAAAAAATTTGCTTTCGTATCGTAGAGAAATAGAAATATGGAGAAGATTGTGGAACCCATTATAAATATTTTTTGCTTAATTTTTTATTATACTTGTATTTTTTTCTTTCTTTTTTGGCATATTTGACTTTTTAAAGAAAATTTGATATATTATAGGACCATGATTTTTAGTTTTGTATTAGACCCCAACAACTGCAGGCCCGGTATGGTGCTCGCAGTTAATACAACCTATCAAATTTGTAACATATATATTGACTAATTACATTTAATCACTTCTATACAAAACCAGAAAAACCGAAACTAAGTAAAAATTTCAAAACAATTAAAATATAATATCTGACTAATATAAAATACTAAGAATCATGCAAACTCCCAACCTCTTACTTCTAGTTGAAACATGTTCAACCCTTGTCCAACAAAAATGGTGATCCGAGACAAGAAAAAAATGTAGCATTTTGTAAACTACATTTTTTATGTAAAAAAAATTAAAACATTATTTCTGAAAAACAATCGTCATTGCATTATTTTCTGCGAAATCGTTCATTAGACTCACATAGTCTATTTCTTCAACCATAACTTTCTCAATTATGTGACACAACCCAATTACTTTTTAGTTAGAAAATAATATTTTAAATAAAAACATATGTTTTAAATTTTGCACTTTAAAAACTATTAACCTAAAACTAAATGTATGATCCATAAAAAACAAAAAAAATATGGTGACCGCCCTACGTCATGGCCTAACCCGTCTGCCCTACGGTCTGGGTTTGAACATGTCCCGCACTTTTCTTTTAAACTACCTTGTAACAAAAATGGCGGTCGGCCCCGGAGATGGAGGAATATTCTGCTTTAAGGAGTGCAGCATGTGGACCAGATTTTGCAACATCATCAGGGTGGTCACTTGCAGAATATATATTCAATCTCTTAAAGACCAAGTTGCCGCTTGATCAAGTCCATGTTTCTCTCAAGGACTTCAATTTCTCCAAAAGGTAACCTCAAATTTAGAGTCTGAGTGCCAATAGCTATTGCCTCATTTTTCTTGAATTTAAGGAAAGGCATGCAAAACTTCTTAGTTTATTTGAAGTTTTCTGCTTGTCCATCCTTTTGCAATAACTCCCTTAGTTCTGCAAGTATCTCTGCATCAGGGGAAACATAACGGGGTTTTTCTTGCGTTGCAGAATCTCGAGGCAGTGAGCTCTCCATCCCATCAAATTGTTCATTCACATATACTAACCCTTTCAACATCTCATCTGTAACTGCTGTTACTTGAGCATTTTTCTTAGCAACCTTCCTGGAACCTAAGAGCTGTTTTTGTAGAAGCTTTCTCATTAAAATGTTGCAAATATTTGTTAGCAGTCTTGAGAACAAAATATGGCTCATTTGATATTGGCCAGCATGCTTTTACGACACTACCTTCCTTCTTCAAAAGTTTCCTCCAAACCTATTCTGCAAACTGGGGACAAATTGGTTCAATGCGTCGTGTTTGCACATCCATAAATCTCAGTATCAAGACATGGTCCCTGCTACCACTACAACAAGAGAGTCTATACTCATCTCGAGCAGCTTGTAAGTCGTAAAAAACATTTTTAAGTAAGTGCCTTCCTAAACAAACAATCTTTGTACGCTTTTTCAGTTAAATCTCATAGCAAAATTCATGTCATTTTCAAACACTTTATCAGCATGACAACATATGTAAACTAAAATATGTCTTTGTCGTGAATTATATGGAAAAATGTATAATATAGAGAGAAAAATCGGTTTTAGTTTAAAAAAAATTGAAACCGAGTCGATTAAACATTTATCATTGAATATACTGAAATTAAAAGTACTCGTATAAATAAATATAGTACTAATTAAATAATTTCTCATTTTATATTTTTATGTTTTCTCAAAACTTAAATCAAATCAGAAACTAATAGTAAAATTTTATTTACTTAACCGAAATTGCATCAAACCAAACCAAATAATCGAAATAGAGACAAATCAAACGGTAAACCAGATTTTCCTCCTCTAATTCCTCGAATTGTTTTGTACATTACAGACAACAAGCAGCGGCAAGAAGTAGTGGAAAACCCACATAGTGTGTGTGTGTGTGTGTGTGTGTGACCACTACACATGTGATTTCTCGTTTTCTCATTTGAGTATTTTTTTTTTGGTCAAGTCTCATTTGAGTTTTATATTCCCATTTTGTTGGTCAACCATTTGGGTTTCCTTTTGGGTTTTCTAATGTCGATCAGGAATTACGGACTGATAAAATAATGAATATTTAAAATAAGGATGCAGAAGCAAATATTATAATACTAGGGAATGCTTTTTTAGCTGTCTCGTTGAAACCTTAATAAAGAGAGAACCCTCTTCAACATTTAATACACAATAGACAAAACCTCTAGAGCCCTCTTTACTCACTGTCATTATGGTCGCGCCGCCCGCCGCCGCCGACATCCATCCGCCGTGTCCCGCGGTCGTCGAACAACCGACGGAGGAAGCCCTTGTCTCCGAATCAACCCTGAGTCAACTCGGCTTCCCGAACGAATTCCCTTACGAGTTCGACTCCTCTGCTTTCAACTCTCCAGGGGACTCCACGGAGACGGAAGGTGAAACAAGCGACGACGAAGATGACTTCCTAGCCGGGTTGACTCGCCGACTCGCCCTCTCCACTCAGCGCCTCCCTTCTCCTCCTTCCTTGGTCACCGAGAAAGCTGAGGTTTACTAAAAGCTTTACCCTTTTCAAATGTCATCTCCTAATGGAAATTAAAACATTCACACTTTTTTAATTCTTTTCTTCAGGTGAAACCTGCGAGTTCAACACTGAGTGGACTCGGAAGCTACTCAAACTCCGGAAACAGGAGTCCCAATGGTCCGTTTTCTCGAGTGCCTTCACCGCCGACATCTCCATTTCGTGAAGAAGACTCTTTGAAAGTGATATCGGCTGCAGCTGGAGAAGTGGCCAAGATCAAAATGGCAAATTTCGATGCAAAACCCACCAGCCGCCCAAACCCTAACCCTAGTTCCTTCGTCCCCATTCCTCAAAACGCAGCGTTTTGTGACTACTACTACTACTACTGGCTCTGGCAGCCGCAAAGCCCTCACTACCATCAATCTCGGGTTAGGTTCGAGTCAACATTTCAGCCGGCTTTGATCGCTTCTCCCTACCCCGTCAGAGGCGTTTTCGCCGCCCCAACCGCCGTTCGAGGCGTTGTCGCCGCCCCAACCGCCGTTAAACAGACGTCTGTTGGTACCGGCGTTTTCCTTCCCCGAAAATACCCAAACCCTTCCGATTCCCGGAAGAAAGCAGGTGATTTTACCTCAATCCTCCGTGGAAAATTTCTCTCGATTTTTGAAGCTAAATTGAAATCTGGATTTCAGGAGGTGGACCGGTTAAGTCTCGGTCAAAGGTTGTTCACCAACAAAATCCTAAAGTTAAAGAGTTCTCCGGTCGGTGTCAACCACATTCACAATCTCAATCTCAATCTCGTCTCTCTACAGGACGCAGCAAAATCGATTACGGTACTTATTCAAACATTGTCTCAATCTTAATTCCAAATCTATGAAAATAGACAGACATTTTGAAGCTATCCTTTTGTTTGCAGTATCTGGTGGCTCTCTCAAGGAAGAAAGACATCATCTTCCAAAAGAATGGATGTACTGAAGTTCAAAGTTAGGTTCTTTAGGAGGATTCAGGAATTTGAAAGAATGAAACAAACAAAATTTTCAGAAATGGTCGTAGCTAGTGGGTCTGATTTATAGTTGAGATTGTGATGGTTACTGGTTATAGTAAAGAATAATAATTGGGATTATTAGTTATTGCTTAATAGATTTTTAATTAGGAGAATAACAAAAGTCGGTTTTAGTAAGAATATTTTTTGGCCGTGGGAGGATTTTTCGTCTGCTCTTCTTTGGTTGAATGGGTTATTTTGTCTTTGTAGTTAGTTCAAATGTTGTGTTGTAGTGCAACAACAAAGAAGATGTGCTGAGAGTACTTTCAGGGTGTTTTCTGCCAGTTTTGGAATCTATGGGGTTGCAATAAAATTATATGTAATTTTGTTTGGTTGGTTTGCTTGATTAAATGAAACAAAGTTGTAGTGAATCGTAGTGGTAATAGAAAATATTGTATTTGAAGTATTTCCCCTAAATTTTGCTTAACGATATTGAAAGTTTATGGCATTAGTTTTTATACATTTTAAAAATTCTCTAAATCTGATAGTAAAAAGAAAAAGATGATTCATTCTGTAAGAGTTTTGTTTGAGATAATAAAAAACAAAGGAGAAGGAAAAGAAGGTTTTGTCCAAAAGAAGAAAACCAAAAAAAAAGGAAAAGAAGGTTATGTTTAGACGTGAAGCAATGGGCAAAGGAAATACAGTGTATAAAACAATTTTTTGTGTAGTATAATGAAAAATTACATTGTATAGTATAATGTATGTGTGTATATATATCAAATATATGACATGTTATGTTACATTTTTGTTGTTGTTGGTTCCATTTAGTACAGCTATTTAAAGTCTTGGGTTGTATGGTCTAACCTTGGAGATAAGCACAAACCCATTAGCTTCTTCGGTGTTATGATTTGGAATGTTATCTAAGTTTGTAGGTCTCGTTTAGGTCACAGAACTTTGGCTTGAAGCCTCCTGTTAGCTTTTTTTTTTCAGATTTTCCTGCTGGAAAAAGAAGGCTGATAAGAAAAGAACAGAAAAAACACAAAAAGGGAAAAGAAGTAAGAGAAGGTAAGGTAAGCCACAATATATATGAAAGACAAAAGGGTGAGATGTAACAGATATTGTTGGGGTGGCCGGTCGGGAGATGTAAATTCTTTAATTTTCACATCACACCTTTCGGCTTTGACTGAGTCAAACTTTAATATAATACCAATATTTATACATAAAAATGTCGACGACATATTTCGAGTCTCTTAGAGCATCTCTAACCCATCTGTATTTTTGGTTCCAAACTCTATTTTAGAGTCAATTTTTCTCCAATCCAACTCTATTTTAGAGCCAAAATAGAGTTTTTAATATTTGGCTCTATATTTAGAGTCAATTCTATTTTTTTTATTCATGACTCTATTTTTAACTCTAAAATAGAGTGGCATTGGAGTAAAACTCAACTCCAAAATAGAGTTGCTCTATTTTAGAATAAAAAATAGAGCAATATATTGGAGATGGTCTTATTCTTGTAACATTGATCTTCATAAGAGCTTTTTGTTATTTTTCTTGAAAAGATGTTGCCGTGTTTTGCTTTTTGTTTATTTAACCGACAATTTCTTGGCATCCGGCACACATAGTCTGTTTTGGTTATCCAGCACAGATTTGAGTATATATTGGTTTGCCTCTTTGAATTCGACGAAAGTCAAAGATGAGAATTCTGAATTGATTGATCTCTTGACATCAACAGGCAAAATAATCTTTAGAGAAAGACCCATTAAACCTTCAATAAGAACTAAAGAAATGCATTAGCAATCCATAACGGCTAGGCGTAGAAATCGTGATCGAGGGAATAGAGGTGACTATGGCTAAATCAATTCCCTGTTAAAAAAAAAACAAAAAAAAGTCTGTTTTGGTTAGAGATGTAAACAAGTAAATTGTTTTCCTATTTGTTTTCGGTAGGATTCAAATCCAAAAACCTTGTCATGTTTTTTTTCTAAAGAGCTCTCTAAAACCAATCGGTAGAATTACCGACGCCGGTTAAAATGTTGATATTCCCTTTTTCCATTGGTATAAATGCTAATAATGCATGATTCGAATTATTCATGATTATAATATGCATATATATGGACCTCTAATTGAGGATATAACATGGTTGTGAGCTAAACCAAACTAGTGGTAGTCGTTGATTTGGGAATCCACGAACAGTGATCGTCTCGAGTTCGATTTCGGTTGGGAACTAAGTTCCTGCTAGTTTGGCCAGACAGGATATGGGCTTTTGCTTTCGGCCCATTTACAAACTCGAGTGTACGTTTAGCCCGTCGGTAGTACACTCATAGGAATTAGTCCTGACCCGTTCATAAGCTTGGGATCACATGAGTTATAAAAAAAAACATGGATGGGAGCTTCTTTTGGCAAGGTTATAATTGCGATTTAAGGTTCTTGCTAGGCCCACAATAACTATACCGTATCTAAGACGATGACGGTGTGCGTAAAGCAAAAGCCACAATCGATCTCCTTATCTGATGATTACTGATTTTAGATTTACTTCCACGCAATTAAATGATAGTATTGTTTTCATATTGTGAATTTACTCTTTTTGTTTGAGTCCCTAATAACAACCAAAAGTATATATATATATATATATATATATATATATATATATATATATATATATATATATATGATGCCATTTCATGAATATTTACATGACACCTTAAAAATATGCTACTTTGAAGGAATATCAACTTCCATTAATGATATCTGGTTGAGGTGCCTAACAAACAAAACAAAACACTTAATTAAAAGTGACACACATACATGAATCAAAGTCACGAAAGAGATGAAGGATCAAATATATAAAAAAAATTGGTAGCAGAGAGACTACTCGCAGACAATTTTTTATTTTTTATTTATTTTTATTCAGGTCTATTATCAGAGAAAATAACATACAGAAATCTAAAATTTCTTGGTTAAAAAAACAAATTAAGCCTATTCAACCTTAAGCCAAATACAATGGAGCTGATATAAAAAAAACTCTTGTGATATTAACCCAAAATCGAGATTAGGTATCGGTCTCCCAACAAAAACAACCTCTTCTTAAGAAATGTACTTGCGTAATCTAAAGAAAAAATTGTAGTCGATGATGTTGTTTAATTACATAAACCAAATTACTATGTGTTTTTTTTTGGACAAACGTTGCTTAATTAGTTAAGACTTAGAAGAGTAGCAAGAGTAGGCCCATCATAGTTTATGAAAAGTCCCAAATTGAATCCGAACTTGAACCAGGAAAATTAAGAAAATAAGAGATTAAAACGGTCCATTATGCAAAGAAGATGGAACGACGAACGAACCAAGAATGGAGAGATTCCGATCGAAGAAGGAAACAAACGATGATGATGAGATGTTATCCAAGAGAGAACCATCTTAAAAGACCAGTGTGAGACCATCTCCAATGTATATCTCCATATTTTACTCTAAAATGGAGTTGTGTTTTGCTCCAATGTATAACTCCATTTTTTACTCCAAAAAAGAATATTCTAAATAGATTCTTTTGTATTTTATTAATAATGCATTTTATTTCTAAAAGTTACGAATTAACCCATTTTTTGCAAAACTTTTATAAATTATGAATTTAATAAAATTTAATACTTATTAAATAAATTTCTCAAGATCCAATCAAGAGTGTTTACCAGTCATCCGATCAATTTTGGTCTCGTGTGGCGGAAACATACAAGAAACAAAAAATGCATCTTGGAGTGAACGCACAAAAAAATCCGTTCAATGTCGAATTCAAACTATTGAGAGAGCAACGAAAAAACTATTGAGAGAGCAACGAAAAAATTTTGGTCTCATGTGGCGGAAATTTATCGTATTTGTTGTGTTAAATTTGTTTATGTTGCTTATCTTTAATTTCAGCACTTGTGATGTATTTTTAAGTTTATTTTACTTTGCAATATTTTTAAATAAAAATTTTAGTGTTTAAATAATTATGATAGTCAAATACATTTTATGTATTTAAATATTAGTATAGTGTCACATGCATATATGTTGATAGTTGATAATATCTACGACAAATATATTGCTAAATTAATAAAAAAGTATAAATATTTAATATTTAAATGATCAATTTACAATTAAAAAAGTCCAACTCCATAATGGAGTAGAATATAGAGTAGAATATGGAAAACTTTATTTTGGAGTGGAAAATAGAGTGGAGTTTGAAATAAATTTACTCCAAAATAGAGTTTGGAGTAGAAAATAGAGTGAGGTTGGAGATGCTCTGAGGGTTCAATTGAAATTGTGTGTGGTTTTTCGCTTCTTGGTAATGAGACCTTTTTAGGGTTTAATTGAAATTTGTGTTTTACAAGACTTGAATTTAGTAGGAGACTCTTGAAAGACAAGCACCAAAAACATTATGTCACCACATTAAATGCACAATTTGTATTGCAAATCTCCAACAATTGTAACACAAACCGAAATCAAAACAATACCCATTCTTTCTTTTGTTTTTTTTTTTGTCAACAAACAATACCCATACATCATATCAACATTAGTGAAAAAACCAAAAATTTATATAAACAAGATTCGGCCACAAATAATCTTGAAATGTCCCTATATTCGCTTATATTGGCCCGTCAAAGTGGGCCGACCATGTATTAACTGACCCAACTCATCAAAAGAGAACCGTTGTTCTTAACGAAAAGTAAACAGAGAGTGTTGACACCTAAAGATTTTGGTTTACAGATTTCAGTCCAAGAGTTGTCTTATGTTGGAAACCTTGTCTTTTTTGTTTGTTTGTTTGTTTGTTTGTTTCTCAACTGTTGGAAACCTTGTCCGAAGCAAATCAATGCACAACTTTCTCTATGCTTTTGTACAATTGTTAGAAAGAAGTAAAACAACACACCACAAATTTGCAAGTCTAAGGATTGATCGTACGATGATGCTTTCATCGCGTGGTTTGTCTCAAGACCTCCTTAAAGGATCATCGAGAAAGAGTAGTATAATCGGCCTTCTTTTCTAAGCTTAAATCCTCTTAAAAGTGTAATCAAAAAGTTGCATTCATTGTAAAAACGAATTTTTGGGTTCGAATTAATTTTACATTCAATTAAAAAAAAAAAAACACCACAAAATTTGTCAAGCTATAGATGACTTATTTGAAGACGCGTGTAATGTTTAATTAACTTGTCCACAAAGTAAATATATAGTATGTCACAGAAGATTTTTCACCATGCATAAAGGACCTAGAGGCACTCTTTAGCATTCAATAGCATCATTTTGTGTACAGTCGCATTGTTATCTTCTTCTTCTTCTTCTTCTTTTTTTTCTTCAATTATTTCTGTTTTTGAGGAAGTTTAGTTACCTATGTCGAACCCCATGTGATGTTTTTTGGAAAACATACACATTTGCCCGTATTACCTAAGTAATTAATTAAAAAAAAAAAAAAAAAGGACAGTCACCTGCATTAGTATAATCAGAAAGGACCATTAATTAGGCAAATTTATAAACGTCCAAAAAGGAGAGTTTAACGGTCATGCGTGTGCGTCACCGTCGAAATTCACCGAATTTTGTCGTATTATTAATACCAAACATTTTGAATTCAACTTTTTTATACAAACCAATATTTATAGTTATCATTTATTTTATATATATTTGTTTTGTATATTAGTCTCCAATTGTAGTGAGAGTTTACACAACAAGAAATCAAATACATCCTGAAAAAAAATGGAAGAGAGAAAAGGGAGGAGAATAATCATGTTCCCTTTACCGTTTCCAGGACACTTCAACCCAATGATCCAGCTCGCCGGAATATTCCACCACCGTGGGTTCTCCGTCACGATCCTCCACACCTCCTATAACTTTCCCGATCCTTCTCGACATCCACACTTGACTTTTCGAACCATCCGTCAAACCAACGAAGGAGAAGGAGAAGGAGAAGATCCTCTGTCTCAGTCAGAAACCTCGAGTTTGGACCTCGTCTCCCTCATTCGTCTGCTGAAACAAAAGTATGCCGAGCCGTTTCGTGAGTCTCTTGCGGCGGAAGTAGGTGGAGGAGAGACGGCGTGTTGTTTGGTCTCCGACGCTATCTGGGGGAGGAACACGGAGGATGCGGCGGAAGAGGTTGGAGTTCGTAGAGTGGTGTTGAGGACAGGTGGCGCGGCGTCGTTTTGTGCTTTTGCCGCTTTCCCTCTCCTTAGAGATAAGGGTTACTTCCCTATACAAGGTAACATACTAACATTACACTTTTATCTTTCAATTTTCTTTCCTTCACATTATATTATTATTATTATTGTTTAAAAAGTTTAAACAATAATAAAGTTTGGTTATCCAGGTTCTAGATTAGATGATCCAGTGATAGAGCTTCCACCTTTGAAAGTGAAGGATCTTCCGGTGATAGAGACGAAGGACCCAGAGGAACTATACCGAATTGTTAACGACATGGTGGAAGGAGCCAAGTCTTCATCAGGAGTCATATGGAACACATTCGAAGATCTTGAGAGACTCCAACTCATGGACTTGAGCGGCAATTTCCAAGTTCCCTTTTTCCCGATCGGACCATTTCACAAACATAGCGACGATCTTCCACCGAAAACAAAGAACAAAGACGATTATGAAACAACCATTTGGCTCGACAAGCAAGAACCCAAGTCAGTGGTCTATGCGAGTTTTGGAACCCTTGCGGCTATAGAAGAGAAGGAGTTTCTCGAGATTGCTTGGGGTCTAAGAAACAGCGAGCAGCCGTTCTTGTGGGTGGTTAGACCTGGGTTGGTCCGAGGGGCCGAGTGGCTCGAGTCATTGCCTTGTGGGTTTGTGGAAAACATTGGACATAAGGGGAAAATTGTGAAATGGGCGAATCAATTAGAGGTATTGGCGCATCCTGCGGTTGGAGCGTTTTGGACGCATTGTGGATGGAACTCGACACTAGAGAGCATATGTGAAGGTGTTCCAATGATATGTACACCGTGTTTCACAGACCAGCGTGTGAACGCGAGGTACATTGTTGATGTATGGCAAGTCGGAATGATGTTAGAGAGAATTAAGATGGATAAGGGAGAGATTGAGCAGGTACTAAGAAGTGCAATGATAGAGGAAGGATATGGGATGAGAGAGAGGTCCTTTGCCTTGAAAGAGAGAGCTAATCTTTGCTTAAGTAAAGATGGGTCTTCCTCCAAGAACTTAGACAAACTTGTGACTCATGTCCTGTCTTCTGATAATTATACCTTTGCAAGTTAGAAAAATCACGAAGAGGCAAAATCACGAATCAAACTTTTGGATGTTTGTTTTTTTGTTCTCTTCAAATAATAATGTTAGCTGTTTGAGTTTTGTATAATTGTTAATCCTTGTGAAAATGAGTATTACCTTTAGGGATGGCAAAAACAATCAAACCAAAGACCATGTAAATGTTAAACCAATTTTATTCCGTTTTAAACTGAATCTGGTCCTAAACCAAATAAATTAAACTGAAATTGAGATTCTAATGTTTGAATCCCACCTTATACACAAACCTAGACCTAGGCAAAATATTCGGAACCCAAGAACCGGAACCGATTAGGCTATGTTTTTTTTTTGTTAAAACAGATATCTTGTAAAGGTTTCCTCTTCCTTTAATATATAATTTATTTATATTTTCAATTTTGTTAAAACAAATATCTTGTCCTGTCCCATCTAATCCCACTATCCAAAGTTTGGAATCATGCTTGAGTAACCTACAAAGGTGGCAAAGCTACTTGCCCAAGTGGTTCTAGGCATGTATCCAATAACAACAAAAAAAAGGACGTAAAAATGGAAGAGAGAAAAGAATGGAGAATAATCATGTTCCCTTTACCGTTTCTTGGACACCTCGACCCTATGAACAAACTCGCCGGAATATTCCACCGCCTTGGCTTCTCCGTCACGATACTCCACACCTCCTTTAACTCTCCCGATCCTTCTCACTACCCAAACTTCACTTTTCGAACCATCCATCACAACAACGAAGGAGAAGAAGAAGACCTTCTGGCTCAACCAGAGGCTTCGGGTATGGACCTCGTCGCTTTCATTCGTCAGCTGAGACAAAGTTACGCCGAGCCTTTTCGTGAGTCTCTGGCGGCGGAAGTAAGCGGAGGAGAGAAGGTGTGTTGTTTGGTCTCCGACGTTGTTTGGGGGAGGAACACGGAGGATGCGGCGGAAGAGGTTGGGATTCATAGAATGGTCTTGAGCACAAGTGCTGCGGCGTCGTTTTGTGCTTATGCCTCTTACCCTCTCCTTAGAGATAAGGATTACCTCCCTATACAAGGTAAATAAAAAGCTTACCTTTTTAGAGCACCTCCAACGGTGAGGGGGGGAGGTGAGTGTGTATCTTAACAATAATATAATATTATTTTTAGTATAATTGAGTTAATTAATTAAATTTTAATTGTTTAATCAAACTAAACCAATCAAAATTAAACAGGTGGCATATGAGTATCTTAAAAAAGTTTGAGAAGTTCTTATTTCAGAACCGATCATTAGTTTATTTCCTTCTTTTTCTTTATTTTATATTATATTTAGTCTTAAGAAACCCATAGAAATTCTCCGCTGCATTTTTTTAAATGCATTTAAAATTCATAATCCATGGAAAATTGTTTTAAACGCATTTGTTTTCTGGTTGGATTTGCATTTACAAGTCAATATTTTTTTAATGAGAAAATATCAATTTATATTAAAAAATATATAATAACAAGTTTTTATTTTTTTCATAAATCGAAATTTTAATTTCTCTTTTTATTTGATTTTGTTTATGTTTATAATTAACAATTAAAAAAATTTCCTAAAGTAATAAATATAGTATATATATTTTGATAGAGCACCCGATACCATAAAACATGTAAAAGCAAAAACTAATGAAAACAATAAAATCGAAAGCTAGATAATTATACATTTCTTTTGCTCAAGATTCTAGATTAGATGAGCCGGTGACAGAGCTTCCACCTTTGAAAGTGAAGGATCTTCCGGTAATGGAAACGAATGAACCGGAGGAACTATTTCGGGTAGTTAACAACATGGTGAAAGGAGCCAAGTCTTCTTCAGGAGTCATATGGAACACATTCGAAGATCTTGAAAGACTCTCGCTTATGGATTTGAACAGCGAGTTACAAGTTCCGAACTTCCCGATCGGACCGTTTCACAAACATAGCGACAACGTTCTACCAACGACAAAGAGCAAAGAAGACCATGTAACAACCGATTGGCTCGACAAGCAAGACCCGCAGTCTGTAGTCTATCTGAGTTTTGGAAGCCTTGCGGATATAGAGGAGAAGGAGTTTCTCGAGATCGCTTGGGGTCTAAGAAACAGCGAACGGCCGTTCTTGTGGGTGGTTAGGCCGGGGCTGGTACGAGGGACCGAGTGGCTCGAGTCATTGTCTTGTGAGTTTATAGATAACATTAGTCATAAGGGAAAAATTGTGAAATGGGTGAATCAGTTAGAGGTATTGGTGCATCCTGCGGTTGGAGCGTTTTGGACGCATTGTGGATGGAACTCGCCACTAGAGAGCATATGTGAAGGTGTTCCAATGATATGTACGCCGTGCTTCACGGACCAGCGTGTGAATGCGAGGTACATTGTTGATGTATGGCAAGTCAGGATGATGTTAGAGATAAGTAATATGGACAGGAAGGAGATTGAGAAGGTAATAACAAGTGTAATAATAGAGGAGGGAGATGGAATGAGAGAGATGTGTTTGAAGTGGAAAGATCGAGCTAAAGTTTGTTTAAGTGAAGATGGCTCTTCTTCCAAGTATTTAGAAAAACTTGTGAGTCATGTCCTGTCTTTCTATTCATATGCTTTTGCAAGTTAGAAAAATTTACCAAGGAGCAATGTTGTAAAAGAACTCATCAAACAGACTTTTGAATGTTCTGTTTTTTCTTTTTCTTAAATTAATAATGTTGGTTGTTTGGGTTTAATATGACTATTCTACTTATGAGCTATGTACAAAGAGTATGGATACTATTATATATAGGGATTGGAAAATATTCGAACTAAATCAAATGAAGCTGAAATTGAGATTCTAAAGTTTCTTCGAATCAATCCTCCAACCGAATTAATCAGGAATCTTAATTTCGTGATTCATATTTAATAATATAAATAACAATAAATTATTGTATTAATTTATCAGTAAAATATAGTGATTTACATTAGTATCATTATCATATCTCATCAATAAATTTTAAATTTAGCAGAGCGTGTATGTGAACTATTTTCCAAAAAAAAAATGTGTTGAGTTGTTAGCATTAGACTTTTCGAAAAAAATTAACATCAGCAAAGTCCGTTTGAGAAGAAAAGAAAAACTGAACTAAAATTTAAATAAATTGAATAGCTCTTCAAATTTTAATATTTGATGAGTCGCTAATAAAGGAGGTAAGTTGGCAAAAGAAAATATGTTGCGAGATGAGTAGTAAGTAAGTAGAAGGATGGAGTTTTCTACTCCAAGATAACATATGTCGATGTAACTATCTATATATTTTTTTTGTCGGATGTACATAAGTATCTATTTTACCACACAAAAAAACAACAAGTTAAGATTTTTAATAATTTTCTTATATATTAGATAATTAAACCAAAATTTTGGAGATTTAAAATTTATATGAAGGCCAATTCGGCGTTTAAGATTTATATGAAGGCCAATTCGGCGCCGGACAAAACACGTGAGAGAGAGAGAGACAAAACGCACGAGCAAAAGAAGACAATGGTCTATGGGAACACGTCAGTTCCTGCGCTCGTGTCAGCTCCATTAACCATCCGCAATCAGCGACACAATGGTCGGAACCTTGGATTTTTTTCTTTTTCTAATCAGTTTTTTTTTCTCTTATCTTTTTTAAAATATTATACTCTTCTCTTATCTGAAAAAAATTTCCATGTAGAGAAAAAGGAACCGAGAAGAAAGTATCAGCAGCAACATCTTATTAATCATATAAGCTAAAAATGTTTCATTTGGAAACAATTATGCTATATATATATAATCAAATCATAAATCATAGGGAAGCATTTCCATATTCTATGATTAAAAAACAAAAAAAAAAACTAATTGCATTAAGTTAAGAAGAAAAATCAAAGATCATAAGAGGATCAATAGCTATATATCCAATAGCCAACCCACTAGAAGTCAGAAGCTGAAACCTTGTGGATAACAATCTTTCAAAATTTTAACAAAAAAAAAAAAACAATCTTCGCATTTTTTTATGTTGGATTCCTAACAATGGTTCACAGTTTTTGTTGATGTACCACTCTATCTATATATGCATCAACTACTTTCATGAAAATGGTAATAGCAAATTAGCCTAACTTTTATCTGGTGGTTGAACTTGTTAATCATACATTTCTTCAACCAAAAATAATAATCATACATTTCGAATGTATAAACTATTAAACTCCAAAACAAGACATCTGATTTTTTTTTTCCTGGTATAGATATCTAGGCTTGTATACTTGGCAGAATAATTATTTGTTTTAGAATTTGGTTGTGAATCTTATTTATTTCTTATTTATTGGGAGATCGATGAGATCGACCATATCGAGATTATGGAAAACATGAAGATCAAGAAGAATATGGATATTTACCAATATCTTAGATTAAGAAATTTAGCTTTATCTTAAATATAACATTTCCATATTAGTTTAGGAAATTAAATGTTTTAACTATATAAGTTTATGCACTTTGTAACATTATTCTTATGAAAATCTAATAATAATTCTTTTTAAATACTTGTGTGTTCTTACTCTCATCAATTTATCATTATTGAACCTAACTCAAATTGGAGATATCTAAAGATAATATAAGGTGACTTATTGTCACATCAAACTTTTTTGTTGTTGTAGATTAGTTCGTAAGCTGATATATTTTTATATCACATAACCTAATTTTGCTTATGATGTTCATAAGCTTTGTTGGTTATCTTCTTGACCACACCCCTCATTTTTTAAGCAATTTTAAAAATCACTCACTAAATTAAAGACATCGTTATAAATTTCTATACAATCTATTTTTTTTCAACTCTGGGTAGTAAGCAAAACTAACTTAGTGCTTTGATGTTCTTATTGCCCCCTCTTTGTTCGGGAAGCAAGCAAGAGAATGACAGTCTCGCGATTTTCCGGTGTTGAAGACAACAGCGAGTGCATATATGATTCAGGCAAACACATATAAGGACAAAGAGTAGAAGAAATATTAAAGAATTTTCGAAGCAAGAAAGAAGGAAGCTCGACGCGGAGAATTAAACGCGTAATGTTGCTGACTAGAAATTACTTGTAAAAAAGGAAAACTTAATAATTCGAACCTTTCGATTTCGGATCAAATTCGGTTCTATTCAAATCTATTTTTTTTTTTTTGGATTCCGTTTGGCTTGATTTGGTTTGCTGCATATAAGAAAAACACACATTCATTTCAATTTTCGGATTGGAATTTTCTGGTTTGATTTTGGATCAAATCCACCAAAAAAAAAAATTAACATCAGATTGAATCAGTTAATAGTTAACTGAATTGAACTGAGAACTAACTATTTTTTATATAACGATTTATCTAATTAACGTACAAAAATGTTAATTAGGTGTATTTATTATTGTTATAGTTCCTTTGTTTGATGAGAGAAGATAGTTACGTTTTGGGCTTTATTACATACTTGGATTTTATATTGGGCCAACGGCTATAATTAAATATTCAACGGCTATAATTAAAAAGTTCAAAAAGGGTTATTAGTTGATTATATTTTTGAAATTTGAATTTGATAATTACCAAACATTTCTCTCTCTTCACTTTTTCCTCGCACGATCATCGTCACTTCTCTTTTCCTCTCATTTCCTAATTGATAATTGTGATGCGATTTGGAATCGAATCCATCGTTGATAAAGCAGATGTGGTGTAAGTATCGTTTCGTGAGGGAGATGTCTTCATGGCGTTTCTTCATCTCTGCTCTGAGTTTGTTCGCGAAAACAGAGACTCGCCGAAGGGATATTTATTGGCGCTTAGGGTTTATAATTAGCGGCGGGATGAAAAAAGGTACCGATTCCGCCGTAATGTTTTGATCGGAGCTTTTGTTTCACTCGGTTTTGGGTGGAAAGGGAGTGTGACTGCGTGAGGTTTTAGAGTTTTCACTTAGGCTGTGACGAGAGATGAACGACACCGTTCCGAAGAGATGTTTCGTTTGGGGTTTGGGTAGCGAAGAAATTCACAATTGAATCACGGAATCAGAAAACGTTTGTCTCTTATTGCTCAATTTCAATATCGATTGGTTTAATTTTGATTCTCTTGGTGTTTATCTTCTCACTAGAACGTGGTTGTGTGATTTGATCTTGATTATTCAGTAATTTCTTCTTGTTTTGTTTATTTGTTCATTAGTATCTCATGAATTTTACTGTTACATGAACTGAGATTGCGTAATGATACAAAACTGGTGTCGTTTCTTGTTTTTTTCAGGTTCAAATTTTCCCCAGAAGAGATTTTGTATTTGGCAGAATCTAACGCCACCGCCATTGTCGTCGGAGAAACAGAGAGTGGAAAAAGAATACAGATTCCTCAGGTTTTCTTCTCATTCTTTGTTCACTGTGATGCATTCAACAATAAATTTTCTCTGTTTGTGTAAAGGTCCTCACAGAGGTGATGGAGGATCCTCTCTTGACATAGTTGTGTTAGGATTTTTATGTAGCATAATTTTGATCAGATTATGAATAAGGTTATTACTTATTTTTCATTGTGCAGTGTTATTGTGGTTGATGAAGCTCACGAGCGCTCTATTTCAATTGACGTTTTACATGATAGGTTAGTGAATGTTAAGAGTCTTAAAAGGCTTTTTGGTTTCGTTTTGATTATGATTATGAATATGTTATAGGTTGCATCTATTTAACTTCTCATAATGATGCAACCGTGTTTGCTCAAAATGATGAAAGTAGATAATAAATTAAATATGGTGTTGTTTTGTATTGATTTAGGTTCATCGTCTTTGAAGTTAGAATTTTCGAACTTCCACTACAAAAAGAGCTATTGGTTCCATCTTACAAAGAGCTAAGTCTTCTCCTCTCTTTCTTTTTATTTGGTACTTATTGTCAAAAACTTCTCTATATCACAAGTATTATTTAAAAGTTACAAAACATTCCACCAACATCATTAAGAACACAAACATACAACATAGCAAAAATATAGTACACCAAAATCTTAATCACAAACTAAATATTACATCAACATTTCACACAATAAAAAAACCAAACAAAGAAACTAAATTCCCAAATAAAACTAGCCACACCAAAAAATAATCAAAGAGGATGTCACCATTTAGGGGAATATTTTATGTTGTTAGATTAGTTAAAGAATTTGTGTGTGTTTAACTGTATAATTGTGAAATCAATTCAGACATGGACATCCTGTCTTTTAGATCGTTAGAGGTGTCTCAAGTTTCATTTTTCTTTTCACTTTTGTGCTAGTTTTAACACTCAAATTTTTGATTAATTTGACAATGAGAATATTCCCCCAACTGTGAAGTTTTCGATTAATTTGACAATCATAATCACAAACTAAATATTACACTAACATTTCACACACACACAAAACAAACAAAGAAACTACATTCCCAAATAAAACTAGACACGCCAAAAAAAATCAGAGAGGAATATTTGATGTTGTTGGATTAGTTAAAGATTTTTTGTGTTTTAACTGTATAATTGTGAAATCAATTCAGACATGGACATCCTGTCTTTTAGATCGTTAGAGGTGTCTCAAGTTTCATTTTTCTTTTCACTTTTATGCTAGTTTTAACACTCAAATTTTTGATTAATTTGACAATGAGAATATTCCCCCAACTTTGAAGTTTTCGATTAATTTGACAATCATAATCACAAACTAAATATTACACTAACATTTCACACACACAAAAAACAAGCAAAGAAACTACATTCCCAAATAAAACTAGACACGCCAAAAAAAATCAGAGAGGAATATTTGATGTTGTTGGATTAGTTAAAGATTTTTTGTGTGTTTAACTGTATAATTGTGAAACCAAGTCAGACATAGACATCCAGTCTTTTAGATCGTTAGAGGTGTCTCAAGTTTCATTTGTTTTTTCACTTTTTTGCTAGTTTTTACACTCAAATTTTCGATTAATTTGACAATTATAATATTTCTCCAACTCTAAATTTTTTGATTAATCACAAACTAAATATTACACCAACATTTATTTTTGAAGGGTTTAGAGATTTCTCTAAAAAATTATTAGCGAAACATCATCAAATTACCACTAATACCATTAATAATAAAGCATATATCACACAAAATAAAATACAAAACACCAAAATCATAATCCCACATAAAAACATTACACAAACATATAACACACAAAAAATAGAAAACACCAAAAAAACAGAATCTCAAACACACAAAATACGAAACGCCAAAATCATATTTTTTATTTGGCGTTTGAGAAAGTACGACCAAGAATGCTCAATGCTCTTGATATGCAAACTAATAAAAAAGTCAAAAAAGTCTCTCTTCCTTACTTAAGTTGTTAGTTTATAATTGGAAAGATAGATCTTCGTAACACATATGTATCTTCTGCAGTGAGAATATAAGATTATACAAGAATTAGTATAGTGCTAACTTTTTATCATAGCTAAGTCTATAATTTTTTTTAAAAACTGAGTATTTTTCATTTATTCTCTGTTTTCGTCTCTTCGCTCTTATTTTCCCTATTCTGCTAATCGATATACTAAAATGCCCATTCTCTTGCAACATATAGATACCACTTTAGTAGAGTCTTTGACCGGAATTTTTTTTACAAATCAATAACTATTTGAAAATAATATAATGAAGTCGCATGTGTTTAGAGGCATTGAACTATTGTAACAACCTTACCTGTAAAATCTTTAAGATATCAGGTCTAGATTTTGTTTCGGATTTTCCATATTTGTTTTTGATTGTTCTGATATCAAGAAACTGATCTTTATTCTACTATCAAGAAACTGATCTTTATGCAGACAAATTGCATATCGGCAAAAAGATTTCCGACAGCGTGCATGTCATGATTATTCACTAATAATGCAAAATATAGTATACGATACATTGCTCTTGTGGAAAAATCAAAATATTTAGATCATATTATATAGATTGAGCTCAACTGATGATGCATGATGTTGGGAAAATTTTGGGAAATTTAGGGATATTCGAATTTGTATCTAGGACTTCTGGATATTCGCCTAGATATTAAGATATCTGCGGATATCCGGATCTGAATCTGTAAAAAAATAAAAATATATATTAAAATATTAAAAATAATGATAAAATTAAACTTTAATATAATATTTTGTACAAAAATCTGTTATTATAAAAAACCTTTTACAAAATATATTCCCTCCGTTTCACAAAATTGTCGTTTTAAGATTTTTTTTCTTTTTTTCACAAAAAGTATCGTTTTATGTTTTCAATGCATAATTTTGAACAAAAATGTAATTTTAACCTTATTGTTTTAGTGTATTAATTAGAGAGAAAATAATTTTTAGTGTATTAATAAGGGGTAATATGAAACTTTTAGTTGTTTTCTTAATATGTGTAAAATGTGTCAAAATAACACTCTTTGTGAAACAAATGAAGTATACATCTCAATAAAATATAAATTTTTAATATATTTAAAGGATATGAATCTGGATATCTGGACCTTATAATTTAATTATCTTGATCTTGATCCGACCTCTTCGGATATCCAGATTTTTGGAGCGGAACGGATCTCGGATCCCGGATAATAGTTTCACCCCTAGCATATTGAATGCAACTAATAGACACACACATTTATATATTGTTGAAGGTTTAAAAAAAATATTTGTTTAATTTTCTATGCATTTTTATTAGTTAATGATGATAAATTGTAAATTTCAAAAAAAAAAACTAATAATAATTGAAATGCTATTGGTTTAGAGTTATAGAAAATTATTAATCACAAAAAGTGATGAATTAAATAACCATATTTAATTTTTTTTTTAATATGTGTATTTTTCTAAAACATCTACTCCTTCTAGTTCACAAAGATTGTTGTTTTAAGGTTTTATTTTTGTTTTATAAATAGTATCATTTTATGTTTTCAATGCATAATTTTGAATAAAAATCTAGTTTTAACCTTATTTTTTAGTGTATTAATTATAGAGAAAAAATTTGTTTAATATATTAATAAAAAGTAATGTACAAATTTTAATAATTTTTTAATGTATAAAATATGTCAAAATGATACTTTTTATAAAACATATGAAATATTATATTGAAACGGAGAGAATATTAATTATAAATTAAAAAAAGAAATATTTGAATTGTTAATGTAACAACGGAAAAATAAAAACAAAACAAAATTCTCAGATCTGCAGCTCAGGCGGCTTCCATAGCGCGCGCCGGAGTTGTGCCCTTGTGTTTGTAATTTGTCTTTAGTTTATCCCTTCTTCACATAAGTCTCTCTGTTTCCGGCAAATTTGAAGTGATCTGTTTCGGTTTCAGTTCTAGATCTGTTGATTTAGATTCGTCATCAATCCCTTTCTCCTAATCGGAGTAGTTCTCGGTGATTCATCTTTGTTCGCTAAGGCCAGACTTGTTTCAACGGGAATTATCATGGTTGTTTGTCGGTTAATAGATTGATTCTCTTCCGAGCCATTTTCGGTTGGTTTTTGTGTTTATCTTCTTTAAGTTAGTCTCAGCAACGGTGAAGACATGGTGTGTGGGAAGCGGAACAAGATTATCATCTCCTAGAAGAAGTTAGTTTCAGGTCACCTCTCCATCTCCCAACAACTAAGGAGTCTTCTCGCAGCCTTTTGAATAAGTGTTACTCACGTTTGTTTCTTTTTCTTCTAATTCCTCGGTGGCTTCTCTGTTTGAAGCAATATAATGAGGTTTAGGTTTTAGATTCAATCGGTTGAAGGTTTGTTTGAGTTGGGGATTTTCTTCTCGGGTGTTTCACTTCCTCTTGGTTCGATTTTTTGGTGTTAATCTTTGTGGTTCTAGCTTCGTCATCGTGGACGGTGGGTTCAGGTGAGTTCTGGTTCTTTTTTTTTCAAGAAGAAGAACATCAAGTTACGGTCTTCCTTGCAAGGATCAGTGCAAGATTTCCGGTTGATTCTGTCCTTTTGAGTTTAGATACTTTCTCATTTCAGAGATTGGTTTGGTTTTGTGTGAAAGTTCTTTCGGGATTGTCTTGTATTGTGTTTAGTTTGTAAAAATCTATTGTATGTGTTTTTATTTCCCTTATCTAGAGCTTCGTTTCCCATTTGTGGGTTTTTGACTCCGGTGTCATACCTTTCGACATCCGGTTTTTGTAATTTTTTTATGAAATTTTAATATAAAAATCAGATGACCAAAAAAAAAAAATTTGAATTGTTAATGTAACCGTAACGGCAAGCAAATCAAAATTAAATGGAAATATTAATAGTGGGTCTAATTACACGCCGTCAGCCACGTACGGCCGACAATTCATTTTCCAATCAAAGTGTCGTCTCTTCATTATCCTTAATAAATAATACGAAATTATGTATGTATGTGTATGTATATATGGTTAATAATTAATCTTGTCTTTTACGAATTACTTCATTCGTTTCAGTTTATATATCGTTTAAAATTGTTTCACACATACTTCCTGCCTTTCATAATATAAAATATTTTAGAAGATTTTATTTATTTTAAAATATATGATGTTCTCATATTTTTATGTAATTTTTATTTTTTTTTGAAAATTGTATGACTAATTATATTATGTATTTTTTTTATAATTGTTTGAATTGTTTTTAGTTTATATATTAAATGATATTTTTTTTTTAAATAAATTTTTTAAGGGCAATTCTACAAAATAGCACCAAAAAACTTAAAGTTCAATAATTTAGCATCTAATGATGAAAATTCCAAAATTAGCATCAAAAGGTGAAAATCCCAAAATTAGCTCCCAATGGTGAAAATCCCAAAATTAGCATTCATTAACATAACAAGCAAAAAAAAAACAGAAAATCGAGAAAGAAAATAAATCTCCATTCTCCGTTAAGGTTGGTTTGGCTCAGATGCTCCGTGGTGGAGTTATCATGGATTTCGTCAACGCCGAGCAGGCTCGCATCGCAGAGGAAGCTGGTGCTTGCGCCGTCATGGCTTTGGAGCGTGTTCCGGCGGATATTCGCGCTCAATGTGGGGTTGCTCAGATGAGCGATCCTCATATGATTAAGGAGATCAAGCAGGCCGTTACGATTCTGGTGATGGCCAAGGCTAAGATCGGTCATTTCGTTGAGGCTCAGATCCTCGAAGCAATTCGAATCGATTACATCGATGAGAGCAAGGTTTTGACTCTCGCCGATGAAGATCACCACATCAACAAGCATAATTTCTGGATCCCTTTTGTTTGCGGTTGCTGGAACCTCGGTAAAGCTCTGAGGAGGATCCGTGAAGGTGGGGCGATGATTAGGACCAAAAGTGAAGCTAGGACTGAGAACATTGTGGAGGCCGTGAGGCATGTGAGGTCGGTTATAGGTGACATTGCGAAACATGGATGACAATGAGGTCTTCTCTTTTGCTAAGAAATTAGTCGCTCCGTACGATCTCTTGATGGAGACCAAACAGCTTGGCCTCATTAAAAAAAAAACTTCATTCAAGAACAAGTTTTGCATGACGCTTCTTCCATGTTTTAAATAGGATACGATAATAGGGGACAAGAAATTTGATTTTGATGATTGCAGCCACATTGCTTCATTGGTGGTTGGGCTTTTTCATTTCCTTGAACTTATTGATCATCTTGTCGTTTTTGTTTTCTTTGTTTGTTTGATTGTACCAGATTGTACAATCATTTTTTGATGTTGTGAACGATACTAGTGTATTAGGAGTGAGTTTGGTGCCTTTTTTACTGAGATCAGTTGGTGTTTCGATGGGAATGCTTCAACAAGAAAAATCATATTTCTTTAAATGGGGCGAGATGTTGCTTCGTGATTCTTTGAATGCAATAAGTATGGACCAACAACAACTCGTGTTGCCTCTACATCTTGAAGTAGTAAGCCCCTACATATATCTCTATATCTTCCTCATCTGAAATAGCCACGCTTTCTCGACAGCCAATATATCCCTTTTTATTTTAAAAAACTTTCTTGTAGGAAAATCAGATTGACAATTGCAAATAACGTATTTAGGAACATATATAACGTATTTAGGAAAGCTTTCCTAAATGATGAAAAATGATCCTTTCTGGAAATGAAACGTATTTAGGAACCATTTAGGAACATGTATAACGTATTTAGGAAAGTCTTCCTAAATGATGAAAAATGATCCTTGCTGGAAATGAAACGTATTTAGGAACATATATAACGTATTTAGGAAAGCTTTCCTAAATGATGAAAAATGATGAAAACTGATCCTTTCTTGAAAATGAAATGTATTTAGGAACATATATAACATATTTCGGAAAGACTTCCTAAATGAACAAATGATGAAAACTGATCATTTCTTGAAAATGAATCGTATTTAGGAACATATATAACGTATTTCGGAAAGACTTCCTAAATGAACAAATGATGAAAACTGATCCTTTCTTGAAAATGAAACGTATTTAGGAACATATATAACGTATTTCGTAAAGTTTTCTGAAATGAATAAATGATGAAAAATGATCATTTCTTGAAAATGAATCGTATTTAGGAACATATATAACGTATTTCGGAAAGACTTCCTAAATGAACAAATGATGAAAACTGATCATTTCTTGGAAATGAATCGTATTTATGAACATATATAACGTATTTCGGAAAGTCTTCCGAAATGAACAAATGATGAAAAATGATAATTTCTTGAAAATGAATGGTATTTAGGAACATATATAAAGTATTTCGGAAAGACTTTCTAAATGAACAAATGATGAAACTGATCCTTTCTTGAAAATGAAACGTATTTAGGAACATATATAACGTATTTCGGAATGTCTTCCGAAATGAACAAAACAGAAAACTATATTTCCTGTTGATTTCCATGCGTAAATGAAGCATCCGAACAAATGTGTTGTTGTTTTGTCTACACAAAGAAATAAAAAAAGATTCAAATGACGAAAACTGATCCTTTCTTGAAAATGAAACGTATTTAGGAACATATATAACGTATTTCGGAAAGTCTTCCGAAATGAACAAAAACAGAAAACAATATTTTCTGTTGATTTCCATGCGTAAATGAAGCATCAGAGCAAATGTGTTGTTGTTTTGTCTACACAAATAAATAAAGAAAGATTCAAATGATGAAAACTGATCATTTTTTGAAAATGAAACGTATTTAGGAAAATATATAACATATTTCGGAAAGTCTTCTGAAATGAACAAAAACAGAAAATATTTCCATTCGTAAATGAAGCATCAGAACAAATGTGTTGTTGTTTTGTCTACACAAATAAATAAAGAAATATTCAAATGATGAAAAGTTATTGTATGAATGGACACAAAAGTTCATATTATACGTTTAAGGATGAATTATTTGTACTTACTAAACATTCAAGTAAACATAAAACGATTATTTGTCATATTGTGTTGACATATCTGATCAAAAAGTTCTAATTTATATGTTTTAGGAAAGCTTTCATAAATGTGTAGAACTGCTTCCTAAATTTGAGTAGTTGTATAAATAAATAAAGAAATGATTACCAGCTCATGGGTTGGCTTGTCAGTTAATGGCTTTGCAACTTTGAGACGAAAGAAGATAAAATCAAAGTGAGACAACAAGTAAAAGTTGGATCCAAAGGTAATAAAAGGTGAAGAAAACAAAGAGTTACATACGTGACTGAAAGTTCTTGTTGAAACTATCAGTCTCCTTGAAGAGCTGCTCAAAATGAGGCTTACAGTACAACAGACTTTCCATTGATGAATAATTACTCAGTTGTAAGAAGATGAAAAAAACCAACAACTTATTTTAACTTGTTCATATAAAGCAGACCAATTTAGATAAAAGTATCTCAGTTAAGCAAAAAATTACTCTCTCTAGATCTAGATAAGACTCTTGATGAATGCCTACACTTTCACATAACTAATAACTATACTCAGGAATTGCTTTTGGAAAATTAATCATTCAATCTCTATTGGTGAATCTTAAAAACTTTTTTCTGTTTTCTTGTCAATACTTTTTCATCATTTGAATCCTTGGTGGGTTTCATCGCTCCACCTTTGTTTGTACACAAGCAGCAAGAGAAGACTTTTTCCATGTTCTTCGATGCAATACACTGTCTGCAAAACCAATCACCTTCTGGTATAGCCTTAACAAGAGGGTTCCCATAACATGAAGCATGAACCATTAAATCACACCCATCACAGAACACGATTGGATTTGATGGATCACCATATGTGCTTTGACATACATCACACATAATGCCATCTTCTTCTACTTCTTCATGCTCACAATCTTCTTCTTCTTCTTTCTCTACTTCTCTATCAGACAGAAGATGCGATAGAAACAAAACAAGAAAGCAATATAACAATTAGAGAGAGAAAACGGGCAATGAATTCAGATCCACAACACAATAGATCAAAGTGATACAACAATAAAGCACTAATAAATCAGACAAAACAAAGACCTTTGCCAAAATTTCAGTTGCTTAATCATACAACATCAGCTCAGCCCAACACAACAACTGTAAAATGTTGCATCACGTCATTACCCTAGCTTAAACCCATATCGGAAAAAAAGAATTAAAGGAACAAAAGTCATCATTTTCAAGATTAATCGTAATCGCTGAACACTAATAAGTCATCGCATCAATCACATAGATCAATGAATGAAAACCCACATCCCCAGAACTTGATCCGCAAAAATTGAATCAAAATCCGAATAAGCAGCAGAATTCAAATGACAAGGACATGCATCACATCCAATCGAGAGAAAAGTAAGAAATTGAAGGCATTACCTTTGGAAGAGATCTCACCAGATCGAAATATTTGAGCTTGAGAATCGCTTTAAAGTCTTCGATTAAATGGAAAGAGAGAACAGCCTGAGAGTTGGGTCAGGCTGAGCTGTGAATGTGATGAAGAAAGAGTGTCTGTTGGCAAATATTTCAACGTGAGACGTCTATTTTGGGTCTGGAATTGATCGTGATTGATGAATTTTCCGTCGTCGATCAGAGAAATCCATCTCTCCGGCTTAAATTCCAGACAATCTTCTCCCCAAGTCGATTTCATCCTCCCTATCGCGTAAATCGAATAGCTCACAGAAGATCCCGTCGGAACGAAAGTCCCGTCCGGTAAAACGTCGTCGTGATTGATGACTCTTTGGATTGAAAAAATGATCGAAACATATCACCGACGATGATGATCGTTGTTCGGTGTGTGAGAAATTGTTTTTTTTTTATTAATTCTCAGAATGATATTATGGGTAAAATAGTCTTTTGCCTCTTTAATCTTTAATGAATGCTAAAAATGGAGTTTTTTTGTTAGGGTGCTAGTTTGGTGAGAAAGTTTTCAAAAAGTGTTATTTTGATCAATTTCTCATTTTTTAATATTTGTGATTTTAGTCAAAACATCTTATATTATAAAACGGATGAAGTATTAAATTTTTCTAAAATATCTATTATAATTTTCTCTCTCTTATTAATATATTACAATAATAAAGTTAAAATTTGAATTTTATCTAAACTTATATATTGAAAATCGAAAATAACACTTAATATAAAACAAAAAAATCAATTCCAAAACGAACTTGAAACGAAAGAAGTACGACTTAGAAGTCCCATCCCTCGTGTATCTATCACATTACTTCGCATGATCGCATCACGTTATCGGTCTTTTTTGTTTTCACTCGATCACGCTATCGTTTTTTTCATTAAGGGTTACTTAAAGCAAGATTAAACATCACAAATAAAATTTCCTAAACTTCATTAATCTTTTTTTTCTCGTCGTATGTCTTCAGAGCTTGATCCACCTAAAATTGAGTTATTTTCTTTTGTTAACAATATGCATTATGAGAAAATTGAATCTGCATAGTAACACATCAGCGACACCATCACAAACCAATATATTATTTAAAATGTAGACATCCGTGTTTTTTTGTTTGGTCAAACAGACATTTGTGCTTATGTTTGTATTTATATGTTCATGTTTTCTAAAAATAAAAAAAACGTTCACCTTTTTTAGACAACAAATTATATCCGTAAAGGTAAAACATTAAAAAAAAATTGGTTTTGTTTGGAAACTGCTTTTTATAATTTACATAAACTACATGCTATGGTTATCATTTAATTGTAAACACACTATTTTTAACATATAAATATAAACGTACATGGAAACTAAAAAATAATTCTTTTTTGGTTAAACTAAAAAAATATTGTTTTTTGTGAACTAATTTGTTTACCCAATATGTATAGTGTAATATTGTCCATCGTCAAAACCGTAACTTAATATTTTTTTAGAATGTTTGATTAATTCATTTGCAAGAGTAATTAATAATTTAATATATGGGATCCCTTAATATATACCAAACCGATATTCATTGAACCTTATTTAGACATAATGAGAAAACATTGCACATAGAAGTCAAAAGAAGAAACGGATAAAAGGAGACGCACGATCTTTTGCCAAAAAGAAAAAGATTAATGAAAGTAAAGTTGTAGTTAGTTCCTTTTAAACAAAGATATATATTATGAGCCGGTTTAAGCTAAGCTAAACAATAAGGATTTCACATTGACTTCTGTGGTTAATAAAATCATAAAATTAGTTTTTTGGGAGAAATACCAAACATGAGAACGAAAATCAAAGCATGAGAACTTTTTTCCAAAAAAAATAGGACTAATCAATCATGAGACTACCTTAGCGTTGGTCGTAAAAGTCAGTTTAGCTGTGATCTACACATATATAACTGCACCAATTGGCATTTGAGACTTTAACAATGTCAATACCAGTGACGGGAATTACACATATATAATCATAAAATCCAAAATCACATGACGGGAAAAGAAAAAAGGTTATTTTCAAGCGTTAATATATTGTTGAAATTTCGAATGAATTTAAGCGTCATAAATTTAACATGCCGATTTAATTATTTATCAATGTAAAAGTAAAGCAACCGTTGAATTAATGTTTTTTGTAATAGAACTATTTTTTAATCCTTCAATCTGCGTTCAGATCGGCGCCGTATTTAACACATTACATTGAACGGCACCAAAGGACAAAGTCCTCTTTTACCAATTAAAAGGTTTAACATAACTTTCATATATTTGTCCAAAATATTATTTATTTTAAATTTTATTACTTTTTTATTACTTTTTAAAAGTGTTAATTTTTTTTTGTTATTTTTTTTCGTTTGAAATGACGATATCGTGTATCGTATATGAACTTACGTATACCGTACTCATATATACACACTATACTATACATAGGATAAATTTGTTATGAACAATAGAAAAAATGTTATATTTTAACAAAATTTTCAAAAGTATTAACGTTGTAATAAAAATTTAAAAAAATCACCTATTTTTAATCCAATAATATTTTGTTTTTTTTTTCCGACCAAGTAATTTATTAATTTTACAAATCATAATGCTTGTTTAGAAAATAAGAGCATAAATTATACAAAAATTATTGAGATAGATCAAAAAAAAATAATAATAATAATAATATTTTGTTAAGCGGAAAGGACAAAGCTCAAATGTATTTCTTCCTCCACGATAAGAAAAAGAAAAAAAGTATTTCTCTTTCTTTCAGTGGAAATTTTATATTACTTCTCCACCCCAAAAAAAAAAATATTTTAATATTCAGTAAGTTTATTAAGATAGATAGCAAAGGGAGACATGAAGCGTGCGAACACGACAATACACAAATAGCATCAGATCGGCTTCGGTCGGTTGGTCATCTCTCTATTTCTCTAATATATTTTCATATATATTATATAAATCGCCAACCGATGAGCTTATGCCATTCAATCTCTCATAATATATTGAACCCTTTCATCTCCATAAACTATTTGTAACCAAAAAGATCGAGAGAAAAAAAATCAATTATCTTTAACATTCCGGCAATCCCTTTTCTCTTCGTTTAAATCAAAGTTTGTTAGAAGAGTAAGAAATGAGAACGCTTTGTCCTAATTTCGACAGAGAAGACGGTTTAGAGACGGTGTTGGAAGTACCGATGCCGGAGGAGTTGTTCTGTTCCGACAACAACAACAAGAGCGGCGCTTGGCGAAGCGTCAAGTCTAGTTTGCTCCGGTCACCGCCTGATAACAGCAGCAGCCTCACCACTCTATTCGGCGGCCGCGACGCCCAGATTCAGATGCTTCTTGGAATCGTCGGAGCTCCGTCGATCCCTCTTCCTGTCTCCTCCGATGACGACGTTCTTGATCATCCCATCTCCAAACTCATCAAAAACCAATCTATCGTAACTAACTAAATCAACTCATTTAAACCGATTTTTGAGAAAGAAAGAAAAAAATATTGTGTTCCTGAATATAATAAGATTTTTTTTCTAAGAGAAATCACAATATTTGGTATTTTGAACTAATGGTTAATTATAATACACACACAAAATACAAATACCAAAAACAAATGGAATCATTTGGTTGCGTTTGGGGTTTGCAATTACATTTTGCAAAGGTATTTTCTATAAAATTGGAAAATGATTTTTTTTCTTAAAAATATAAATTTTCATTGCAAATTATTTTCATGTGTAATTGCATACATTAGTGTTAACTTGAGCGACAAGTTTTCTCATACTACTTTTGCTCTGTTTTTGGGTTTTAATAGGAAGCAGTCATGGCGAAGTACATAGTGAAGCAATACACTGCAGCAGCTGGAGGAGAGGTGGCATTGTCTGGAGTAGAGAGCATGTACGCGATGGGAAAGGTTAAAATGGGAGTGACCGAGTTTTGTGTAGCGAAACCCCTAATTGGAAAGAGGAAGAAGAAGATGGTGAGAATCAGAAACGTCCATAACAGAAACGGAGGAGAGATGGGTGGTTTCGTGTTATGGAAGAAAGGTTCAAGTCAATGGAGTTTAGAGCTTGTGGTTTCCGGCTGTAAAGTCAGTGCTGGTTGTGATGGTAACGTGGCTTGGAAGCAAAGCCCTTGGCTAGCACATTCTCATGCTTCTAACAATGAGCCTTCTGGACCACTTAGAATATTCCTTCAAGGGCTTGATCCAAAAACCACAGCAAATTTGTTTGCGGGATCGGTTTGCATGGGAGAGAAAGCGGTTAACGACGAAGAATGCTTCGTGCTTAAGCTCGAAACGCAGCCTTCGGGGCATAAATCAAGAAGCACGAGCGGTATAGAGACGGTGAAGCATACCGTGTGGGGATGTTTTAGTCAAAGAACAGGACTTTTGGTCCAGTTAGAGGACACTTATCTCGTACGGTTCAAGACTGGTCCTGAAGAAGAAGATATGGTCTTATGGGAAGCGACTGCTGAGACAACGATCCAAGATTATAAGAGCGTTGATGGGATTCAGATCGCTCACAGAGGAAGGACACGTGTCTCCTTGTTGACGCTTGATGAGAGCTTAGAGAGCCATTCAAAGACTACAATGGAAGAGAGTTGGGAGATTGAAGAAGTGGGTTTTAATGTGAAGGGTTTGTCTTCGGATTTCTTCTTGCCTCCAGGTGACTTGCGTACCAAGGAAGATGAACAAAGTGGGTTTAATTTCGGAGATTATACTAGTCCTATGCTGCTTCCATTGAAGGTTAGCACAGCTTCGTGGAAACTCAAGTCCTCTAAAGTCACAGCTATTGAAGATTTTGGGGAATTTGAGGGCTAACAAATGAAGACGTTTCAAGATATTTTTTTTAAATTGTGAATTAGGTCTTCATTTTTTGTTTTGTACATATGTGAAAAAATAAGGAGAAAAGTGCTTGTAAATAATCATTATGAAGAATAGAAAGCAAGCCTTTTTCCTTCTTCTATCTCGTTTATGTAATTCTACATTTTCCCTAGTTCAATATTACAAAGTACATTGTTTTTTTCATTAAATCTATCATCTCTCTTGAATCGATTAGAATAAAAAGAAGTTGTGGAGATTGACACAAGAATTATTATTATTTTTTTTTTTTTGAATTGAATGTAAAATTTATTCAATCCACAAGAATTTTTACGAGTTCTCCAAGTCACGAATTATGAACTTGAGTACGTACGTATCAGCGAACATTTCTCTCACATTATCAACCGGAATCCAGTTACACACATTTGAAGTTGTTAGTCGAAGTACTGAAAGAAACACATTAGTCATGAAAACGAAGAAGATCAAATCAATTTCATCCCCGAGCTTCCTTGTGTATTTGTCACTTCTCCTATTCTGTTCCTTAAGTCTGTTCAAAAACAGAGCAACAACTTTTTAAACCGCAAACCAAAGCCTCTGTGCCAATGTCAAGACATTCTATGGGCCTAAGCCCAACTGCTTACGTTTAAGCCCAACTGCTTACGTTTCAACCTAACCGAGCTTAACCGACAAAAAAAAACAAAAAAACTCAGCTATTAAAGTGCAAATGTAACCGAGCTTAACCGAAATTTCTCTCATTTGAAAAAACGAAAGTAAAATGCAAATGTTGCTTTTGAAGTAATCAATGCCAATATGACTATATATATCTATGATTTGGGATTTTTTTTTTTATATATGTATAAGAATAAGAGACACGAATGTGATCAAAATGCTGAAATGATCATTACAGACTCTGTTTTAATATTTCTTCCATCATATCCGAATCAAAATGTCAGGAAAAAAACCTCGACAAGTCTGGTACTTGTCGACATGAACATCATCATCTATGTGCGTCAAAGCGCAAAGAATCAAAAAGGGGAACATGAATCTAAAGCCCTTCTTCTGAGTTTCAGCTTCTTGCGCAGAAGAAATCCTGTCTAGACATCATTCCAGTAAACTTGATTCGAGGATCATCGAAACTGAAATGATCCATCTTCAAACTCTGTTCTGCTTCTCTGACAAAGGTGTTGTCAAGGCCATTCTTTATCCACGCAATGTTGTTCAAATCGGTTGCTATAGATATCAGTTCTTGGTTGAAAACTGCACGAGGCTCTTCGTAATCCACAAACTCCGGTCCCAAAACCGAGTTAGGTGAAAACTTGGTTCCAGCTGGATAAGTAGAGCAACCGTGACCACATTTTGAAGGAATGTGAGGTTCATCGCAAAGAGATTGTAGAAATTTACCAGCCAATGAATCAGGTTTAGCCGCTTGAATCAACGGTCCCTCACATGGAACTATATTGTGATCCCTGTATCCATTTCTCTGGCTGGTAGGGTTATAGACACTGAATGCGCCAACACGAGCCACTGGGCGAGACACAGACTCGTTACTGTCTATTGGAGCGTTACTTTCTGTTGGAGCTTGTTCTTGAGGTTCATTGGCTGCATCATCCATTGTAACATCATTAACTTGTGGAGGCTCTGGTGGTGAAATGGTATCTCCTTGAGGCAATTGCTGTTTGACGGATGGATTAGATATTCCGTCGACATTTTCGTTCTTGATGTAAGCGGTAGTAACTTGATTGGCCATCCACTGACTATTATTCCATAGATCTGCGTATTTACGTCTAAGAGTTGAGTTCCAATGGTTCTTAATAGCGTTATCTGTCCTTCCGGGCAACATTTTCGCAATCACGGCCCATTTGTTTCCGTGAATGGCGTGAGCAGAAATGATCATACGATCTTCCTCATCTACAGCAGATCAAACAGGACGAAACCAAAAGCATCAATTCCAAAAGCCAAACCCAAACAAAAAAAAGGTTCAACTTTTCATTGGTTCTGACACATAAGAAGAAGACAGTGCGAATCCTCCTCAATCCCAGTGATTAAAAAGTAAAGCTAACATTTTTCATTGAATCGCAATCAGAATAACAATACTGGAATCACAATAAAACAGTCTTATTCACTTGACAATCCCTACCACAATGGAATCACAGAGATTACCACCAAAGCAAGGAAAATCCGGTAGAAAAAACAAGACATCACCAAGAAATCGAGGGTTTTTTTGGGACAAACCAGAGAAAGGTTTTCGTTTGAGACAAGGGTCAAGCTGATTACACCAACGCAATCGACACGACTTCCCAGAGCGGCCAGGGATTCCACGAGCGATCAAACTCCAATTCCTCGGACCTAACTTGCTCACAAGCTTCGTAAGCACCGCGTCCTCCTCCGTAGACCAAGGTCCCTTCACTTTGCTCTTAATTCCTCCTCCACCGCCGCCGCCGCCGCCGCTTGAGTCTCCGGCAGCTAACTCTGCTAGCTCCGCCTCAATCGCAGCGCTGATTCCTCCATCGGAATCGGCGGATGCTAAAGGTAACGGCTCCGATGATCGATGAGTTTCTCCTTCCATTTTTTTTTTTTGCCAGAAATGAATTAAATTTCGAAAAAAAAAAAGGAAAAATTGATTTTGGGTTTGTACCTGCTTTCCTAACTGCAAATGCCTCACTTTTTTTTTTAACTAATTGGGTTAGAGGCGGTTACGAAATTACTATTTTACCCTTTGCTTCCCCGATTTTCCATATCGCCCTGTCTGTTATGAGTCATCATTATTAATTTATTAGTCATAGCTCACCTTTTTTCCTCTTCACACTACATTTTTATTTCAAGACAAAAAAACCTCCACTTCCATGAAATCACTTGACAATAGCCTTACTTGGTTTTTTTTTTTTTTTTTTGAAATTCCTCAGTTGACAGAATTTTCGTCTACAAATTTCTGTTTCTTATTTGTAAAATTAAAAATTGACAACACAAGAAAAAAAAATATATTTATAGGTCCGATTTTTGTGAGTGATAAGTTTGAGCATAAAACTGAATAGACTAGAGAAGATAAATGTTAAATTTTTTCTATAACATTGTCATTGCATATAATTAAATGTAGCAAAAGTACTTACTTAGATGTGGGTGCTAAATCCAACACTCAAAATTTGTGTATAGTTTTTAGGAAAAGAAATTATAACGATGGACCAGATTTATCTTGAGTAACGATTGTGGTATAAGCAAATATTGATGAAATTGGATTTGTATTAATAATCGGAATGAAAACATGTTTATTTCGAAGAGATGAACTACAAAGAGAGCTCGAAGAACGTAGTGTGATTAGGGTTTCTAGAATCAAATGTGTAAAACTAAGTCGTGTACAAAAAATGGTTACCCTTATGAATTTTTTTATAAGAAGTCGTGTACAAAGAACGGAGCCCCAATTGATGCTGGTAACTAACCATGGAAAGAATCTGCTGAATTGAATTCGGTAGTAGATATCTAACCGGCCTAACCGTCTTTGAAAATATCGGCCCTTCCCCTTGGCAAACCGACTTCTCCTTTAATTTTATTTTATGTCCAGTTTTGTCCTTTGGGTGGCTTTAATTTTATTTTATGTCCAATACGAGCCCATGAAGTAATCCAATTTAAGCATATGCGAAAAAACCATCTTGAATCTGTCAACGAAATTCCATACTTAAGCAATAATAAAACATTTTCCTTTGATAATTCCTCTTTGATAATAGGGATACAACTACTTGCCAGAAGAGAAGGAAATTTCAAGAAATTAATAGAAGATGAGGTGAATTCCCCACTCAAGTAACACGGTGAGACCGTAAACAACACATTAGAATCCCAAAGACACTGAAAAAAAAACATAAAATTGAAAGTTTGTTTTGAAACCGATAGAAAGAATAACCATAGACGTTGCTTCTTCCATAGAATATGGATGAAGCTTGATAGCAACTGGTGACCCAACCCGTGATCGAGACCATGCACATTCCAGCCCGTCACTTTCATCCCTTAAAATCAGATTTCGAAGTAACCACCTCAGGTTTTGGGTTTGATGAAACCTTACCTTCTGCATTATGAGCCTCACCGAGTCGGGCCAGGGTCTTTGTGATCACCTTCTTCCTTGGAGAAATGATAGTTTGCACCATACTCTTCTTTGAACCCGCACCAACTAAGTAATTCTTGGTTTTTGAAACCTGTTTCCGCCGATTTATATTGAGCCCAGCCTCACCTAAAAATTTCACTTCCTTGTCCGCTACTGATTTCAGCTCATCCGACGCGTGAACCACCGCATCATCCGACTCCAACAACAGACCATCATCATCTGTCAAAAACAGTTCAACCCCTTCGGTAACACTTTCTCCTACTTCCATGTCCTCCTCTAGACTCTCCAAAAAACCTGTGTCATAGGCTTCATGTTCCCCTATGCCATCAACCTTAACTCCTAAAACACTACCCTCACCCTCCACCCCTGAAACCTCACCCTCAACCCCGACCATATGTTCCGTAGTATGTTCGTGCATCAGAACTGAATTAGTAGGAAGCTTTTCCCCTAATGTTAAATTCTCAGATGACGTACCTTTGGTATTCTCCACTATTATTGAGCCATTATCTTCGTTTTCAAACAACAAACCTCTCCGCACTGGTTTCCCCAAAGCCTTTAAAACCTCGCCATTGGACTCGAGGTCAACACTCTCATCCCGGGCCGGATTCTTCACCGAGGTACTGCTGTGGAAAGCTTCAAGCATAATCCGCTCCTGCGCTGATAAAGACTTCCCCACATCCGAGGTTCTCAACGCATTCAACACTGAGTTTGAAATCGCATACCTCTTAGTCATCTCCTTTGGCAGAAAACCTGAGGAGAGGGTGGATTTGGAGCCTCTCTCCCGGTATCGTCTATCACCCTTCCATGGGCCATAACGATGCTCATTGCCGAAGTGATTGTGAACCGAGGTGTCCCTTGAATCATGGACCTTTCCTTTCCCTTTGTCCCGCCTTTGAGAAAATCTGTTGGAAGATTCAGTTTGATGTTGGGCCAAGTTCTCACCTAGACCTTGAGTTGTCGCAGCTCTATAGCTAACATCATTCAGACCCCGTTTTGAATCATCAGACTTGTTTTCATAGCTTTCTACCCTTTCTTCCCATTGAGCACACATAGATTGATCGTGGCAGAGGCTGAAGCAAGTCTTGCAGTACCCAAAGAGCCTTTCATACCGTAATGAGATGGCCGTCTCCTCACCGCTGTGGAATTCAACCGTAGTTTCGAAACAAAGTGGTTTGAAACCATCAAGGATCGTTCCACTATGCCGTTGTCGAGATCCACGTCCTTTACAACACCTAAAACCTCACCAATGCTTCGGAAGGTCTGCTCAGCCCAGTAATGAAGTGGGATTCTCATAACCCTGATCCAGAACTTTATCGCCGAAGGATATCTGCGATCAACCACGGGTTCCCACCTAACCAACGAAATCATCCAGTAATCGAAGTGTAACGGCTCCATCTTCAAAATTTTCGTAATATCCTCTTCTCTGTCGAAGTCGAATTGGAACCTTCCCATTCCTAAATCCGCCGTTACAACTCTTTCTTCCACATTCAGTATGCGTGGAAGCATATGAAGCAGAACCTTCATATCCTGCTTTTTGGGGTTCATACACCTCCCAATCAGCGTTTTAGCATAGCCCGCTATGAGTTCCGAATTGTCGAAATGAGGAACCTTAATCTTCAGTTTCTTCGGGCTCGCTCCCATTCTCCTCTCAGAACCCTCTCTCTTGACTAACTGGCTTTGAGACATTGTCTGGATCTTAGGAGAAGGAGAAATCGCCAGATAAAACCTACTTTGAATAGTTGTGAAGAAGTGGTACCGAATGTCAAAGCTTCATGAATCCCATTTATACACACTTTCACCTATGCTTGATGAAACAAGATCTGGTGAGATTTCTGAGATTTCCGAAATGATTTGGGAATCACCATTGTGGATTATCCGAATAAAGATCTCCCTTTGCCAAACCGCCGAAAGGAATCCAATTACGCTCCAAATGAGATTCCCCAAATCTGCCCCAGACCATTCTTTCCTAATGTTTTCTGATGATACTCTTGTTTTCCTGTAAATCGGATCAAATGGAGGTGGTGAAATCTGGTGTGATTGCCCAAAAGATCTCAATTGATCAACTAACCGTAAAGTCTCGATTGAGATCCTAGAATCGAATCCCTTCTCAACCCGCATTGTATTAAAAACCGAGGGCACCGAATCTTCCATCAAATCCCGAGAAGACCGAGATTTTACCGAAAAGGAAATCCCGACAAGAGCGAGGCAGATCCCTCCGCAAATCGCAGACTTGAAGGGATATGGCTCACCGAAATAGGAAATCGGATAAACCATGAATCCGAAGTCCCGTAACTGAATCGACACCACAAGACTCCCCTGCATCCAAACCAAATCGACATCGTAACCGAAGGATCTCTTCTGCCAGCCCAGATTTTCCGTCGAAAGAGCCCCTACCGAAATGGGGAAGACAAACACTCGTAATCATCGATACCCAGCGAACATTCTCAGAACCCTAGCCTCACCGCCGCCATCACGAGTTTTCTCAAAAAACTATTATGTTTTGTTATATAAATTTATGTTCTATTTAAAAAAAATATTCAAAGGTAGATTTAAGATGATATAGTGTAAACTCTTTCTAGCTTTGCCTCTTGAATATGACTAAAGACTACACCACCTTTACTAAAGGTCCTTTAGTCTTGACGTTTAACAAACATGCCTAGGAGTCTTAATTTGGAACAGTGACTGGTTGTTCAATTGAATTTTAAGACTTGTTCCAATCCAATTTAAAATGCTAATGATTTGCACAATGATTTGGAACACAGTGACTGTTTCAATTGAATTTGCTTTGCCTTTCTCTTTTGCTCAGCTTTAGGACGGTAATGGTGTTGAAGCGTTGAGAAGAAGATGGTGCTGGCCTGGATTTGGTGGTTGAAGCGGAGGAGTGAAATATTGAACATTGAAATTAATGTGGTTTAAGTCATTAGATAATTGGGTTTAGCATTAAACCGGTTTGTACCGGATTATGTACATGTGTTCTATTAATTGTTAATAACAGGGACAATTTTAGAAACCAAAAGCATCAATTCCAAAAGCCAAACCCAAAAAAAAAAAAAAGGTTCAACTTTTTCTATACTTCTTGTAACAATGAAATTGGTTCTGACACAAGGCGTAAATAAGAAGAATACAGTGCGAATCCTCAATCCCAGTGATTAAAAGTAAAGCTAACATTTTTCACTGAATTGCAATCAGAATAACAATACTGGAATCACATTAAAAACAGTCTTATTCACTTGACAATCCCTACCACAGTGGAATCACAGAGATTACCACCAAAACAAGGAAAATCCGGTAGAAAAAACGCCTAAAACAAGACATCACCAAGAAATCGAGGGTTTTTTTGGGACAAACCAGAGAAAGGTTTTCGTTTGAGACAAGGGTCAAGCTGATTACACCAACGCAATCTACACGACTTCCCAGAGCGGCCAGGGATTCCACGAGCGATCAAACTCCAATTCCTCGGACCTAACTTGCTCACAAGCTTCGTAAGCACCGCGTCCTCCTCCTAACTTCATGGTGTGGAAATTCAATTTATGCTTTACGTTTTCGGGACTTTCTAACAAATCATAGTTTTAAGATATTATAAAAATTAAAACGATTTTTGCAATATATATAATCTAGAATCGATATAATCTTTTGCTTAACAACATTTTTAGGTTTCATTATCCCATTTCTTTGTAAGTTTAGTTTATGGGTTTATTGGGAAAATTACGTAACATACAAGTCAATGGTTTGAAATTAGACCTAAGAGAAAACGACACGAGCGTCGAGTCATGCATTCTCTTGCCCTAAAATTAGGACAACCGAACTGGGAAAGACAATGACACTGTCTTCTATTTATTGGACACTAAGTTAATGTTACCACGTGCTATTTATACCGTCTTATCAACTCTTGACAACTTTCGTTTAGGTTCAAATCATTTTGAAAAAGAAGAGTAAATGTTTATTCGATCGATATATATAGCACGCTAAACTCCACAACCAAAATTTTTTTTTTTTTGGTTTTAACCATAAGAAATTGATCATGTAAGTAAAAAACTATGCCTTTATGTGAATTTTTTTTAAAAAAATCCATCCAATCTCGACAATAAGAATTTGAACCTTGACATATCGAAACATGGTAGCAAATTTGTGGAGTCGTCGTCGCACATAGATTTTCGTGTAAATTATAGTCATGTAATTTTATTGTAGTCATTTAATAATAGTCATTATTAAATTTTAAAAAGTTTATAGTATGTAGTTGAGGAGTTAAATAAAGTTGATATCTTTGTTAGAAATTAAAATCACGAAATGGTCCCCGTCGAATTCTTAGCTAGCTTTTGAATGATACATTTAATATCGTCATTCCATTTCTGACAAAAGCGTTTCCCTCATTTCTTTTCTAACCAACACACATTTATTATGTTCATATATAGTTGCATATATGTCACATATATTGATCTTTGCCTATAAACTAATGTCACTAATGGTCCGCTTCCCATGTCTAATTAGAAGGGTACTTCATATGGGTTTTTTTCATCTTTGTTAATTCATTAATGATTCAACCCACTTACGAATCTTATTAACTACTGTTATTCAGTTAGCTAAACAAGAATTGGATACAATCTTGGGAAAAAATATCACATCGGGAATATTGAGACTTTGAGCAATACTGTATATAAAAATGTGAATTTGTTCATTATCAATTGATTTTAAATTAACATATGAAACTTAACATAGTATGAAAGTCTAAATATATGATATGATCCAAATCGACCCGATCCGAAATTGATATATCCGATCTAGATAACATTGAGATTTATGGTTAAACGGGTAATTATTTTGAGGAAACGTGTGAAAAAATATCCCATATTAAAAATGTATTGGGATATTACTTAATGACGCCAAATTTTAAATCATTTTTTCAAGTGATACCAAATACCTTCTTTATAAAAAAAAAAGAGTCAGTTTACGAAGTAACTCTAATATATCGACGTTATCCACCGTGTTTTTTGTAGTGTAAGTTAATGTATTCATTACAAATTAATTTTAAGTTAGAAGCTACAACTGGACTTGGGCATATGCCTATAATGCAAATGAATGGCTTTGTTGGAAGCTCATGAAATTTATTAGCTCCCCTAATTTTTTTTTTACCAAACTAATAAAAAGATGGCCGAGGAAAGTGTCGACTGACGCAATACCTTATAAATTAACACGACTTGAGAATTGAAAGGTGGAAGCATTGATGCAAAGAAAAGAAAGTAGCTCCATAAGAGTTGGTGCCTTCTTATTCAACTTGTCCTTATTTCGTTTCTTATTCAACTTGTCCTTATTTCGTTTCTCCACTCAAAACGCTTCAGCAAGGATGTGCTCACTCTGCTTTCATTTTTAAATTGCATATAGAAAATTAAAACTATATATAGTTCCTATAATCGGAGGTGGTCTTCTAGGAAAAGGATAAAAGTTATTTCTCCATTTTAGTTAAACTATATATCATTCACTAAAATCTTCATTCGGAATTCGAACCAATTGATTTAGAGTTAATTATTCAGCTACCTGAAAGTAGTTCTGTAAGATAGTAATCAGCATGTTGGTCGAAGTTGTGGATCAATCGAAACCCGAACTTATTCTTTTTCAGCTAGCCATAATACATTCCAAAATGTAATCTAAAATTCGACTTAAATCTCTCATATTATAATCTTTTATTTTGGGTATATAATGGATTAGCAAAAAATAACGAAATTTCAAGTAATCAAAACTTGTTAGCCAACAAACAAATTCAAATGTATTAAGACCGATATTTTGGTATAATGGTTCAGCAAAAAATTAACGAAATTCGGAGCAATAAAAACTTGTTAGACAACAAACAAATTCAAGTGTATCAAAAAACCAATATACCTATGTATATATTAAAGTTGAGCTATATATATACATATATATATATATATATAATGAGTTTTTTGACATGGTGAGTACGAAATTAGGAGATGGAAAGAACGACAAAGAGGTGTGCGGAACTGGGGTTGGTGTCCAACAAAGAAGAGACATCTAATATTATGTTCTCTACGTTGGGATCTTTTCTAAGTGACCCACTTTTGTTTTGCTGTCTTATATGTATATATCTCACTTTCATGATTTCATCTATCTACAACTACAAACCATGCATCCCCATTTTACCCTACCATATGCTCTACATCCATACGTGCGTCTCCAAATACATACACTTTATATGATATGATATTCATATATTTACATCATACATGTTATATTGATATATGTTTTTAAAAAAATTGAAAGAAGAGAAGTGGTTAAGGATCATACACCTTATCGCAAATGCTTGTGTTTCAGTTTGTGATCTCACTCTTTTCCGACAACCAATCATTATATTGGCTATGTGTATCCCCATTAGTTTTATTTCCACTCGTACCGTCGTAAGTATATTGAGAATCAAGTCCTAATAGAGTCATGTATCTTACAGTTTATCTGAGCAGAAATTATTAATTTCTTAAACGTACAGATAATAATGCAGCTGATTAAAAATCGTAATATTTATTTTATAGCTTCGTATGAAATTTAAATGAAAATTTAAACAGTAGTTTGCTGCCTAAAACTTTCAATATTTGATTTTTTAAAAAAAAATTCAATATTTTAGATGGCATGGAACCGCCAAAAACATCTCTCTAGATCTCACTACCACAAGTTTTTCATATTTTGATATAATTTTCTCGCCATATTGTTTTGCCACCATATTTTGTCGCTTCATCAGTTGTTAGGTTGTAGATGTGTTTTAAGTTTTTAGATACAATTTCAATGTTTTTAGAGTAAAAACCTTACAACTTCTAGAAGACCAAAAAATGATATATAGGCCGATTGGTTATGGATGGATTCCACTCGTATAATGATCACAACATCTGATTGCCTAACAAAAAGAATTATTCAAAAAAAAAAAATGTCTAGAGTTCTTTTCAATTATACATTTTCCTTGCGAAACTTGAATATTAAAAACAGTTGGTATTATTATTAGATATTGTTTTCGTATTTATGCAGTATTAATACAGAAAACACGATCTCAAGGTATAGATCGATGCATTGATCTGCACATCATGCAGTTTTTTCCCCGAAAATATAAAATCTAAAAGTTTATGGAGTTCTCATGATTCATCTCAAGAACACGCTATGACCAAATGCTTTACAAGTTTTTTTTCCTAACCCATATGGGTTGGCGTGATGATGATTAGGACTAATGATGATGACAGAAGTAAGTACTAATTTAACTATCTGTAAACAATGTTTTAGGCCCTTAGACCATCTCCAATGGTAGAACCCTCTAAGGGGTTCTTACCAATTTTTTATTCATAAATTTTGGTTTAGAACTTCTTTAAGAATTTTTAAATGTTGGCTCCTCCAATGGTAGAACCTCATTTAGGGTTCTTAAATTTTTTTTTTTTAATTAATTTTCTTAAGTTTAATTTACTTTGTAAATTAAATTATAAACATACTATATTTTATAAAACCAAAATTTTATTGCATTTTATGAAATTTAAAACGTACAAAATATTGTCGAAACTTCAGGAAGAAGAAATTTAGAATTTTAGAATTTTAAAAAAAAAATCAATATGTAAAAATTTCAATTCATTAATATGTAGAAAAAGTTTTAAATTTTAAAGTTGAAGTTATGAAAAAGTTTTTTAAAAAAAGAAGTTAAGAATTTTTTTTCTTAAGTTAATGTTATGAAAATCTGGCAAAAAAAAAATCTGGTGAATTAGGGGTTGACACGTGGCATAAACAGTATAAAAATCCCCTTAAAAATCGGTTCTAAGAGTTCTTATTTAAGAACCGATGCTTACACTGTTCACAATTATTATTATTATTATTATTTTTTGGTTAAGAACCCCTTAGCATACTCCCGTTGGAGATGCTCTTAAGTCTATGCCATGAAAGGTCCATTAATAATTTATGCATAGTGGATATGCTGAATTTTTTTACTGATTAATATAAATGAATATTTTTACCTGCAAAAGTAAAAGGTACTTAGTAGTCACAAAAGCACAAACACAAATCATGTGATTGAGAAGACTGCCACAATCTTAGTTACAATTCTGAAATTCTCTCATTCTATAATTTAGAGATAAAATATTTTCCATTACTTTAATCTATTTTATTCTTACTATATATAAAAAGTTATACGCACATATATGCTGTAACTCGAGTCATGTTCGAACAGATGGAAAAAGCCAAAGATTATCCTTGTCTGGTACGAAATTGAATACCTCCCTTATGTAGAATAGACTCTCCATGTGCACTGATTTATTGTAGATTCTTTGTTTTTCCCACCTCTATATATATAATTTTTGATAAAGATTTAAAAAAATTAATCCACTAGAGGGAAACACAGTAGGCCACATGCTCATGCTCTTTTTCTCTCCTTTTTCTTCTCCTGGCCAAGCCAAGCAGTGATGACATGTTTAAAGATTGCTCACATTTTGGAATTTTGAAATATATGAAATTATTATATATGATAGTTACAGTAAACCACTCTGTGGATTGATTCATTTGGAAACACACAGCATCATGGATTTATTACATCCGCCAATAATACAGATCCCTAGCCTGTTGGTTACTGATTCGCCAAATCGTTATTTTTGGAAAAAAAGGATTTGTTTGTGGTTGCTTTTGCATGTGATATTTTTGAAGGAAAATATGGAAAACATTTGATGTCTATGAGCTAATTTAATTATTGAGATGCATAATGAGCATCTTTGATAGTGTTATGAATATAATGGATATGTGTAAAACGATGGAGAAGCATTGGATCCATTAATATAATATTTCTTTATTAGGTGTCAATCATATGACCATATCTTTGACTTGAATCTGATCCTATGATTGCATATGTGCCTATGTATAAGGAAATTTAGAAGAAAATGATTTATCCTTGGAACAATTCCTCACATTTTTTCTTAGGAATATAGAAAACTATAATGAAACATTTGTTGTATTATTAATGTAAATATTTTAAATTATATTTGAAGAGTCAATAGGAAATGTTTGGTGCCAAAAGCGAAGGGGAACATGGGATGGACCACACAAAAATTAAACTTTCGAATAAAATAAGCTAAGAACAAATAAAAAAGATAATAAAACGACAAAAATATAATTAATAGTGCCACCCAACTTGTGGGGAATATCTAAGATGGGATAGTTTGCCTGGGTTGTTTGAGAAAAGGCTATTAAAATTTGAACTCAAGTAGCTTTATTTTCTCTAAGATTTTTTTTTTTTCAAACTAGACTACAATATTAGCATTGAAACGTGAAAACATATTTTTTTTTAAATAAAAAAATTAAATTTACACTTATGTTAAAAACACAAACGGAGTAAAAATTAGTTGATTACCATCAAAAAAATTGGAAACCAATATAAAGTTAATTTATTTTTTATATATGTCAGATCTTTAATATTAATGGTATTAGAAAAAATTACATAAATTATTATCACATCACTATTTTTAGAGATCATTTTAAAAAAAAAATATTGAAATTAGATACTCTTTTATAAATTTTTGATGTCTACTTCTTTAAATCCATCATAATATATTTCTGAAAAACAATACACAAATTCTTTTTCAATAAAATTTTACTATAAAAGACATAAGGCTATGAACTAACTAAATTTATCAGTATAGTAAGAAGTGAAATTGTTATGAAACTAGCTGTTATAAAAAATATGCAAGAAAATTAAATTTTCTATATCTATCCAAACCAATTTGAATTATAGATATACTCTCTGTAAATATTTTTCATTTCCAATACATGCAATTTCTTGTAGGTTGTGAATGCAAATTTTGGAGGCTCAAATGAATTGAATATAAAACATTAGCAATGAAAAGTTCTTCCACTAATTATTCTTCGACATTTTAGTAGAAGAGCATTTGGCGTTTAAATGTATATACTTACAAAAAAAGTCAGCAGGATGAATGAGATGTTTGTAAATAATAAAATTCAAGAAATATGAGATGAATGTTTTATTTAACCCAATCGTAAATTCTTTTGAAAACACAACTGTTGATCCGTAAATCACACAAAAAGGGGTAAAACAATACTTTTAGTCGGAATCTCGTTTATTGATCTAAGTCGGCGATTACAACAGAGTTTAAGTAAGAAGGTAAAGACAAAAGACTTGAGATCGGTAATGAGCTTTCTCTTGTATTCTCTGTCTCTGCGGAAGTTGTGTATGTCTTGATGAATGAACCTTCTCCTCTATTTATATTGTATTGAGGCGGCTCTAAATGTGAATATTCCCTTTTCCTTGCTCGATTAGGGAATGGAAATATTCCGGATTCCCCTCCGAGATAAGGATATATTCCTTATTCTTCGGCGGTCTGTTCGCAAGGAATATTTCCATTTCCGAGATCGGCGGGAAAGAGGAAATATTCCGATTTTATCTGTTGTAACGGATTGGGCTCGCGCTGGGCCTAGATTGTAGCCGAGATTGGGCTTTCAGCGAGATTCCGAGCTCGGCCCAACGTTTTCGGGCCGACTTGTCTTTGATCCGAACCATCGTAGACCGGTCTTGATTGAACCGATCTCGGTTCGAACCGAGTTAAACCAGGGGGTGCTAATCCCCCCTCTAACAATTGGTCCCCCCCTCAGTTCGGCGAGGGAGTTTATGAGTTCGGTGAATTTTCGGGGAGTATTCTTTAGCTCGGTTAAAACTGAGATCGGTACGATCTGATCAGATTCTATTTCGAGTGCGGCGGATTTTTGAGTTCGGAGAATTTTGAGTTCGGCGAACTTCTTTCGAAAGTGAAGATCGGAATTCTCGCGGTTTGACTAGTCTTTTGAATTTTCGAATTCGGCTGATTTTTCTCGGGTTGTTGAGCTCTGAAGTATTTGAAGTCGTACATAATACGAACCTCTCGAATTTATCGTACACAGTGGTGCCGTAAACTGTACGGTCTTAGCCGGGTGAAGAGGATAAATTCGACTGAACCTGTTCGAGGTCGGCAATCCCTATCGTAGATCGGCTTACTGCTTTTGCGATTGTTGAGAAATCGGCTTACTTGTTTTTGCGACTGTTGAGAAATCGGCTTACTAGTCTTGCGACTGTTGAGAAGTCGGCTTAGATTTGCGAGGAAGGACGTTCGGCTTGACCCTAGAGTTTAGTTTAAGAGTACGTGAACATCCCATCTTAATATGCTCTAGGTTTCTCACATTGAATCCGAGTGTGCGAGACGGACTTGGCTTATTTAGCTCGGATAATCTGAGAATTTGGTGCGAGACTGATCTCGGCTTTGAATGTGGAAAGTGTATTATCCATTGCACCATGAGGATGCGTGCGAGCTAAGCTCGGCTTTATCAGATCGTCTGGCCAGGACGTTGATATGTAACCGTTGGTGGTTGAAAATGCGAACTGTTGAAGTTCGGCAAACTAAAAGTTTGACTTAGAAAATACGAACTGTTGGAGTTCGGCAAACTGAAAGTTTGACTTAGAAAATACGAACTGTTGGAGTTCGGCAAACTAAAAGTTTGACTTAGAAAATACGAACTGTTGGAGTTCGGCAAACTAAAAGTTTGACTTAGAAAATACGAACTGTTGGAGTTCGGCAAACTAAAAGTTTGACTTAGAAAATACGAACTGTTGGAGTTCGGCAAACAAAAAGTTTGACTTAGAAAATACGAACTGTTGGAGTTCGGCAAACATAAAGTTTGGCTTAGAAAATACGAACTGTTGGAGTTCGGCAAACATAAAGTTTGGCTTTAGAAAATACGAACTTTTGGAGTTCGGCAAACATAAAGTTTGGCTTTGAAGGTACGAACTATTGGAGTTCGGTAGAATGCCTTGGTAAAATTTTATTAATGTTATAGCTGCGCCTTGTGAGGGCTGCCTACGTACCTTCGAAAGAAGGATCAAGCCATTCGTAGTTCATATGGGATGCTATGAGAGACGCGATCCGCTCTTCGTTCTTTTTGTTAATTTCGGCGAACTGCGCTGTCATAGCTTCTATGAAGACGGTCGGATCCGTGAATATCGAAGCAGCCGGAGGCTGTGGAAGAGTCCGAGATGGATTGACCTGATTGTCTTCTCCAACAGGTATAGTCGGAGGGGGTCTTCCTCCGGTTGTCTGTAGTTCGGTATCGATAGGATTGAGCTCGTCGATCCGTGGGTTTTGATCATCGGTTTCTGAGCCGTCGACGAGGGCTGCGGTGGTATCGACTGGAAGAACCATTGCCGAACTTCAATCAAACGATATCCGAAAGTACTGTTCTATAGCTCCCCACAGACGGCGCCAATTGTTGATCCGTAAATCACACAAAAAGGGGTAAAACAGTACTTTTAGTCGGAATCTCGTTTATTGATCTAAGTCGGCGATTACAACAGAGTTTAAGTAAGAAGGCAAAGACAAAAGACTTGAGATCGGTAATGAGCTTTCTCTTGTATTCTCTGTCTCTGCGGAAGTTGTGTATGTCTTGATGAATGAACCTTCTCCTCTATTTATATTGTCTTGAGGCGGCTCTAAATGTGAATATTCCCTTTTCCTTGCTCGATTAGGGAATGGAAATATTCCGGATTCCCCTCCGAGATAAGGATATATTCCTTATTCTTCGGCGGTCTGTTCGCAAGGAATATTTCCATTTCCGAGATCGGCGGGAAAGAGGAAATATTCCGATTTTATCTGTTGTAACGGATTGGGCTCGCGCTGGGCCTAGATTGTAGCTGAGATTGGGCTTTCAGCGAGATTCCGAGCTCGGCCCAACGTTTTCGGGCCGACTTGTCTTTGATCCGAACCATCGTAAACCGGTCTTGATTGAACCGATCTCAGTTCGAACCGAGTTAAACCAGGGGGTGCTAATCCCCCCTCTAACAACAACCAGACGTGCTCTTGTTTTTACAGTTTTAATGCATAACGTGGGGATTTCGTGGTTGGCATGCACATATTTAATATCACTGTAATGGTGACAAAACAAATTATGTATTAAGTTGTATTTACATAATTCAAATTTGTTAGATGGATGTGCACGAGTTGTTGAAGCTTATGTGACCCACAAAATTAATTTCACCGCCAATGAAACCACTAGATAGAGGTATCAAAGGGTATCAACGAAAAACTTTAGCGTCTTTTTATTTGAACTGACAGAAAATCAATCCAATATTTTGGTGATTTTTAAAATTGAAATTGATGAAAAGTAGCTGATAATGTTTCTTTAGTTTTCGTGTTAGGGAAAATAAATGAGTTAAAAAGGGAGATTGGGTTTAATATTCGTTAAAAATATATAATTGAAAAACTAATCTATATTTTTAAAAATCTGTAAACTAAATTTTTTTACTAAGCAACAAAACAATAATATCTTCATTAAATTTAAGAATGTACAATGACAAACAAATACATTTTAAAATAGATCGGACAAATTAAAGTGTCAACCACTGCTAATCCAAATAGTTCTACAAACTTGCACCGACTGTATTGCATCAAAAAACAATGAAATCAAAAACTGATTTTTAATCTAGTTTTTTTTTTTGATTTTTAATCTAGTTTGAGGAATAGAATTGTATATAGCAGTGTTATATTTCAAATTGAGGTAATATATAAGTTTTTCCATCAACAAGGTTTTTATTAGTTACATGCATAAAAAGATATGAATCATTTGTGAGAATCACTAATGACTCATGCTTGCAATGAGTTTTACCATTATTTTGACTATACATTGGTTGATTTTGCATTTTTCTGATCTTTTTCAATATTTGTGACGATCCAAAACTGTAACTCCCTCTAAATATGTAAATAACACAACATCATTCAAGATATTTGAGCATGAAATCCTATAATATATAAGCTTAAAACAAGCTCATGGATATACAAACCATAATAATCTTAATATTAATTTCAATCCATTTTTCTCACCATTTATCCTCTAAACAAATGGTAATATATTTTGACTTAAAATATTTTATATGTTTCATTTGTTTAACGTGTACTGGTAAATTTGAATATAAAATAAGTTATTTTCAAATTTTTGAAAACGTGAGTTAAGTTTTTAAAATACACAAAGTTTTTAAAATATTTTTACAAATTTCTTCTAGAATATTTTGGAAATAAGGTTTAGAAAACAGCACCAAATAACTCATATAGGCTGCAATCCTTTTTCTTTTAGTATAAAGACGTCAATCTCATGGTTTAATAAAATATCATTAATTTGATAGTATTTAGGTGAGATGGCAAAAATTTGAAGACAAATTTAATATATGCAATGTTGTGGCATAATTTTATTTTCTTGATAATTTTACCCTTCATGTAAAACAGGTGATTTTTTATAGCATGTTTCTTTATGTACATGAGCGTCTAATTTATTAAATGGAAATTAGGGTTTATGATTTCAGGTTTACCGGGGTTTTTTTTTTGGCCGTGATGTGATAAATTAGATGATACCTTTTGTAGTTTTTTTAATGTTTTAATCTATATTTTCATATACGTAAATAAAATGTTATAATAAAATGGAATGTTGCCGTGAGAAAAAATAAAATAAAATTGAATGTTGTGTGTCTTAAATTACCATTTTCTCTTTTTCCGAGAAAAGGGTTCAAATTACCATTTTCTAGCTCTTAATTATACGTTGTTTACTATCTGGATTTGTGTTAAATTGTATAAGCTCCATGTTTGGTGGTATAGTAGTTAGACTTTCCAAAAAGATTAAAGAAATCACATATTTAAGCCATAAATGATAAATGATGTTGTCATTGATACGTGTATGTTCATATAACGGTGAAAGATCTGTAATAAGGAATGTTTTAGAGAATTTATTTTTTGTTTTCAAATAAATGATGTTTTTACAAATTAATGTAAAATTAAATAATTTTTAATTGTTTTTTATCATTTGTATTTTGCAGATTATTTTTTTATTGGTTGAATGATGTTTAAATGTACAATAAATTTCAAAAAAAAAAAAGTGTACAATAAATAATGTTTTTAGTGTAGAAAAAAAAAATTAAATAAATCCTTAACTGGTGTGCAAAAACCTTAAACATCATTTAATATAGAACAGAGGAGTATAATAACGGTATAAAAATATATAAATCATGGATTAAGAGTCTTAATTAAAGCCACAAGAATTCGTCTAAACTGTAGACGTCTTTTTTACTCCTTCAAGTCAAATATAAAGTAACCCTCAAAGTGGAAATAGTGATAATTAAAAAGAAAAGTTTAAAGACGAGAAGGTGGAAATTAAAAAGATTTTTAAAAAGTATTCTATCTATTTATTTAACAGGAAGAGGAACATGGCCATTTTTTATATCAATGGCCTTCGAGAAAAACACCATTGCTCCCACTTAGATAGAGAGAGAGAGAGAGTTCTTCACAGCAACTAGAGAAAGGATCCAAAGGGATCGCATTGATCCTAATTAAGCTGAATTATTCCCTAATAATTGTTAATTTTTTCTCAATCGAAAGATGGAAAAAAATCCCAAATAATTGCTTCGTTTTCCGGATCATGCGATCTCTTTGGATTCATCCTTTGGTAGCTTTCACTCTGGTCAGAGTGTTTCACTACCGGAGACTTCACCGGCAGGAGATTTCTTCGGTGGGTCGATCCAATCATTTACGACAAGTAATAAAACTTTGTTCCTACAAGTAAGTTTCAAACATTTTGGATACATGAATTTTGTTATTAGCAACAAAAAAAAAAAAAATTGTCCACATCTTTTACTATATATATATATATATATATATCTGTATTTTGTGGCATGATTTTTTTTTTTTGTTAAAAGTTTCGTGGCAGGATTTGCTTATAAAAAATTAAGATTTTTTTTTGTTGAATCCTGTAAGCATAATACATTCGTGAGTTTTTTTTACGGTGTTCTTTTTTACCTATAAACAAATTATTGAAAAGTATCTGGTATGTTAATTCAAATAACTTTTTATTAAAGTTAATGGTTCGAAATCCTAGATCAAGAAGTTCTTGGGTCCCGTAAAATAGTTTTCACACTAGTAAGAATCCGATCCATTTTGGATTGACACCACTTGTATCAAAATTAATTTTCAAAATAATTAATTCGGAATTGTGGGATTAAAATTCTGGCTCAGTAAATTGGATCCAATAAATCTATAGTAAAAACGTTCGGTAAAGTTAAAGAAACAAGACAAGGTCAAATGAGTAAACGGGTACGTAGACAACTCGATTTCCGAGTGCATTTATTGCTATTATAAACACATTTTCATCTTATTTTTTCTTGTCGGAAAGAATTCATGTATTCATTCTCGATTGTATTTCACTCTGGGGTCACTCTAATTCTTTCAAATTCTCCATTCATATCTACTCTCAATTCGCTCATTTCGAATTCTGATTTCGAATCTTTGTTTATTGGTAAAAGACCTTTCAATCATTTGATATTTAAAAATAATTAAGACAAATCCTTTGATTATTTTCTATTTATAAATTTTGACGGTTATATTTTCAGGTACAACATAAATATTAACATTAATTTGAAAATCCTTTAACAAAAAAAATATTAACATTAACTCTAACCATGAAGAATGGATGAAATCTAATGCTAGTCATTGCCGTGATTCCTTTTTTCTTGGTTTTTCTTTTTAGACAACAAAAAATCTGACTAGATATTTGTCACAAAAAGTCGAATACGTCTTTTTTTTTGTTTTACTTAAAAAAAGGAAAACGAATATGCATATAATTGGTTTTAGTTTATAAGAAATGACTGTCACATAAATCTACTTGAGTATGGTGTGTGAATTAGGCCCTAGTATGAATAGGCCTGTCAAATTAATCACAAATTCGCGGGTCCCACGAGTTTTGACTCGCGGGGCGAGTGCGGATCGGCAAAATTAAAATTTCAACTTAGCGGGGCGGGTGCGGGTCTGTCTTGTAAATTGCGGGGTGGGTGCGGGTTAAAGGTTTTTAAATCGCGGGTTTGCGAGTTACCCGCATACACATATTTAAAAAAAAAAAACCTAGATCTATTTTTTTCTTCTTCTTTCTTCTTTCTTCTTTCTTCTTTCTTCATTCTTCTACGCGGCTTAGACTACGCCTCCCTCTTTTTCTCATCTCCCTGGCGATTCCACCACCACGAACGCCAAGGTCGACGAGCGAAGGAAGTGCCGACGAGCGGAGGAGGAGCCGACGAGCCTAGAGGAGGAGCCGACGAGTCACACTCCACCGCCACAAACGACCTCGCTTCTCTCTCTCCCCCTCCTCCTCTTCCAATTCTCTCTCTCTCGGGATCTCTTTCTCTTTTTTGTTTTTTGTCATAATTTGCGGGTTACCCGTCCGACCTACTTGACTAATGCGAGAAGGGTGCGGATTAACGAGAGGATGATCCGCGGGTCAAGCAGGTAAAAAAAAAAAAAACCGCATCCGCGGTGGGTCGGGTCAAGCGGGGTGGATCCGACCCGCTTGACTGGCTTAAGTGTGAATGGTAATCTCTGTACGAAAAACAATATATTACTGTGTAATAGTTCTATATATAATTATTTCTCTGCTTAATATTGTTTACAACTCTCCCTGTCTAACACAACATTTTTTTGTAAGGGTAGTTTAATACAACTTGGAACAGGAAAATAAGTAGATTGAATTTGGGACAGAGAAACGAAAAATAATAATGATTCTGTTAGCGTAATTTATAAGGCTACGCTCCCTGTATTTAAAATGAAAATATGTGAACATTAGTATAAATTTTCTTCGAATTATTCGATGCTTTGTAAAAGTGTAAAGAGACTTCCATTAAAATGATTTGTCCTCCTTTTATTGGAAAAATGATAACTTTTTACTGTAAAGTAATTAATAGATAATGATTTTCACTGGTCAAGCATTCATTTCTCCAGTGATCCCTTTTAAAAAGGATTTCAGCCACTTATTATTTTTTCCCCAACGTGGGTCAACCTTCTATTAGATGTAAGATCTCTCGATTGTTGATCCCGGGGATCACTAAGTGAGTTTAAAGAATGATTAGGAGATAGGAGGTGAGATTTTCGTTAATAGAGCAGTTTAACCACATTTAAGACAGGTCGGGAGAAATATGAGTAGGCCGGGGGCCGTGTTTCGTTTTATTGATGAGAGAGAAGTAAACGCTTTAGAATTACGAACTGGTTCCGAAGGACGTCCAGTTCGGCGTTCTAAAGTGTTGCCTTGTTACAAAGAGAAAGAGAGAGGTCGGGTAGCTAGTTATAGGTCGGAAATGGCCCAAACCAAAAGTCCTTCTCATTAATGACATATGAGGGGTATATATAGTCGGGGTCGGCTTCCTGCTCCCCGGGATCTCGGGCCACGTGTCGTCTGCGGCCTCTTTCGCGGGTAAGGTGGCCTAGGAGGCGTGTCCCGGCTTTCGAGGAGAGAGGTCATGATGAGCTCGGCGTGGCGTGTTGCAGAGCAGTGCACTGTTTTACCAACTCTGCTCCACCTGCTCCTTCCTGCCCTTGTCAGCTCTGTAGGGTTGGTGGGACGTCGGGTCGAAGGCACATCCCTACGCGGGTAGGGTACTGCCTTACCAACTCCCACGCGCCTATTCTTCTGACACTCCCTGCTCTGGCGGGGCATCAGCGCGGGCCCGGGGTACGTTGCTTTCAGGTCGGCTACCGAGCTGAAGAGCGGTCTTGCAGGTCGGTGACATTAAGTCCGGTGACCGTACCGAAGAACGGCCTTTCCTAAGATGGGCCTAACTAATTGGGGGTGCTAGGCCCACCTCCAACAATAGGCCCTCCCCCAGTTCGGTATCGCGAGGCGAAGTGAGCGTGCCGAAGTTGATCTAATGTTAGTTCGGCGCATCTTAGGACGGTCTTTCCGGGCTCAACTGTGTTTGCCTTTTCCGAAAAACCCGTAGGAGGTTGGCGCGTGCTCACCACGTGGGACGACAAAGGACGCTTCGTTTTTCGCGTGGACTGCCCACGCGCGGCGTGTAAAAGACGCTTCGCGTTTATCGAGGCGTCCTTTGCTTTTTGGCGTGGGGAAACGAAGAGACGTCATCATTAGGTTTTTTGGGCAGCCGTGCTTCTTTTGACACGTGTCCAGGCGTCGCTTCACTGTCCCCCTTCCTCTATTTAAACCTTCTTCCTCCTACTGTTAAAACCTTCTGCGCATACTCCTAAGGTAACCTCCTTTCTCCGATTTCCTCCTTCTCTTCCTACTTTCTTCCTGTCTTTTCGATTTCCTCCTCTCCGTGCAATGGCTCCGATGTTAGACGGTATCAGAGTTGAGTCGAGCGAAGAATCGGCGTCCCGTGGTGGCGGTAACGATTCTCCGAGTTCCTCCTCCGGTGATTCCGAACATGCCTCTTCTCCGCGACGAGGGGCAGGCAGTGGGGAACAGTTGGCCCCCTCGACTTCGGGGGCCGCCCCGTTGCTCCCGGGGACCCATCTCCGGCCGAAGACGGTGGTTAGATCCTCTGGCGGTCGCGGTGTTGGCCAAGCTGAGGGTGGAACCGGGCGTCTGGGCGACCGTGGTGGCCGTCAGGGCGGCCGTGGAGGCGGAGCTCGAGTGGCCAGGGTGAGGTCCCCCCTGGTCCTCTACGAGCAGGGAGGGTCACCGACCTGGAGCACAGCGGAGTCGGTGACCCTCCTGGGGAATCTGTGTGGTTTTTCCGCCGGCGTTGAGCTCAGGGTACCCAGGGCGGAGGAGCGCCCGTGGACTCCTCGGCCGGGCTTCGTCTGCTTGTACGAGTCGTTCTTCCAGAAGTGCGGCTTGCGCCTTCCTCTCCCCGAGCTGTTCGTCCAGTATTGCCGGGCGCGGGGCTTGGCCTTCTCGCAGGTCTGCCCGTCCACGGTCCAGGGGATGATCGTGCTGCTGACCCTAGGGCACGAATGCGACGTGGAGGTGACGTTGCCTATGTTCGAGGCGTTCACCCAGCAGAAGGCAAACCCCGGGATTCCTGGGACCTTCTATGCCGCTTTCAAGCCCGCGGCGAACGTTCTGGAGGCACCCAGCTCGGGGTCTAGGGCGAGCAAGCTGTCGAAGGTCGAGGACTGGTCTCGCAGCTACTTCTACGTCCGGGCTACCGCCGTGGCTGGGCTCGATCCGTTGGCGAGATACACCCGGGATTGGAATTTTTCCCCGGGTAGGGATTTGCAGGTCGAGCTGACTTCTCCTCTTTGGTTGTCTGACTGATGATTTTTTTTTTGTCTTGCTCTTCAGGCCCTCACTCCTCCAGATTCAAGCTACCGGACTACGCAGGTCTACTTGCCGTGCTCAGGACAGTGCGTCGGAGAGAGTGGAAGTCCTTCACCGCTGCGAGAATCGAAGCTGCAATGACCGGAGGTGGTTTTTTTTTTTTTTTTTTTTTTTTTTTTTTTTTTTGCCGAAATAACGGTTTTTCCTTCGCAGGTAGAGCGAGGTTTGCCAATCCGCAGTACGCGGACTCGTTTGTTGCACCGCCGCCGCCGATACCCGAGGTGCCGGTCAGGCGAGACCCGGCACCACGGGTTGCGGGGGATTCCTCCGCGGCGACTCCCTCGAAGAGGAGGGAAGACCGGGCTGCCGGTGGGGAGACCGGCAGAAAGAAGAGGATGACGGGAGAGTCCTCTTCCGGGGGTCGGGAGGTCATCCGGCCTACACTGCCCGGGCCGGAGCCCGAGGTGCCTTTGGCCGTCGTGCCGGCAGGGGGGGTCGATGAGACCCGGGCTCAAGGGGGCGATAGGGTCGGCGAGACGACCGTCGTCGCGGAGGATCCTGCTGCTGTGCAGGAGGCCGAGGGTCGCAGCGCCGAAGTGGGCGGCGCCTCGGGAGGTTCCGACGATGGGCCTCGGGACTACAGCTTCTCCTTTACCCACGAGGATGGAAGCAACCAGGTAATCGTCGATCCGGACGAGTGCGCCGAGCTGGCGCAGGCCATGATGTTCGGGCGGAGGTACCCGCACTTCGTCCCGCTGGAGATGGCGGAGTCCGACACCTTCCGTCAGGTGGCGCGATCCGCAGCTCGGGTAAGCTTCTGCTCTGGTCTAACTGCTTTTAGCTAGACTTGTTGCGCGTCTTTGTTAACAATTTGTTTAATGCAGACGATGGCCCTTAGTGCCTTTCTGGCGGAGGCCTACGAGAAGAGGCTCGCCGAGCAGGCCGCCTCGATTAACTTCCTCCGGGAGTGCCGGGAGTCCAGCTCGCAGATCCAGTCTACCCGTCTCCACGGGCTCGAGAAGGAGCTGAGAGATGAGAAGGCCCGATCTGCGGCGCTGGAAGAGGAGGCGGTGCGGTTAAGAGCCCGGGCGGTCGAGGTGGCCAGTCTGCAGTCTGCACTAGAGGCCGAGAGGGACCGTGCTGCAGCTGGGTGGGATCGGGCGTCGGGGCTCGAGGAGGAGAACGGGCTCCTGAAGGGGGAGCGGGAGACACTCCGCTCCAGGGTGAAGGGGCTGGAATCCGCCATAGGCCGGGCCAAGGTGGCCGTGGCTGCGGAGAGCGATCGGGTGTCAGCCCGGTGGGAAGCGCGGAACCGGAAGTGGTCCGCGAAGATGGAGAAGATCCGCGCCCACCTGGACGGGCGCCGCCGGGCCTTAGAGCCTCACCTTCTGTACAGCCAGGTGACCGGCGTAAAGGCCTGCCTCAAGAGGATGGAAGCAGAGGACGGGGTGTCGGTACCGTTCTACCGGTATCAGAAGCTGGACGAGGACGAGGCGGCATTCGGTGCCGTACTGGATGGGATGGACTTTCCGGATTTGACCCCGGAGGATCTGGAAATCCCTCTGGACCGTGCTCACGGCGTTCTGCTTGAGCACATTATACCTGTCGCTCCCTCTAGCACCCCCGTGGTGGATCTGACCTTGGAGGCTCCGCTGGCTGCAGAGGACGTTCTTGCGGTCGCTGAGACCGTCCAAGCAGATCCTTCGATCCCGTCTGCTGACGAGGGAGTCCCCGAAGCTGCTGGGATTGTGCAAGCAGATCCCTCGGTCCTGTCTGCCGTTGAGGCCGGTACGGACGCGCCGTCCGGTGAGACCGGAACCGACGTGCCACCCGGTGGAGTCGTGGTTGGGGAAGAGGGGTCTGGGCAGCCCTTCCTTGGTGAGTACGGGACCAACGCGAGGATGGTGGCCCCGGCTGATTTAGATGGTACCCGTGCTGACGGGAGGGAAGACCGACCGGCCGATGCGGCCTTGTAAAAACTTTTTTCCTTTTTGTTTTCTTCTTTTTGTAGACTGGGCCGTAGGCCGTTTATGCAAAGAGCAGGCCGTTGGCCCCTCTCTCTTTTTTGTAAGTGCCGTTTCGAGGCTTTTGTAACGACTAGGCCGTGGGCCATTTTTGTAACAGACGAGGCCGTTGGCCCTTTTGTGATAATCGAGGCCGTTGGCCCTTTCTTCTCTTTTTTTTTTGTAAGTGCCGTTTCGAGGCTGTTGTAATCATTAGGCCGTGGGCCCTTTTTGTAATGAACGAGGCCGTTGGCCCTTTTGTATAATGAAAGAGGCCGTTGGCCCCCTTTTTTGTGTAAATGCCATTTCGAGGCTTTTTTGATCGGTAGAGTAGGTCGTAAACCGTACTCTGTCAAGTAAGCAGGTCGTGGACCGTGCTCTTGTATTGGGTGCGAGGTAATCTCGGCTTAAGGCACTTATTGCTTGTGTACCTTGTTTTTTTGGTGCGGGTAGCGAGCCCGGCTTAGAGACACTTAATGCTTGTGTGTCTAGTAGAGGTGCGAGCCCTGGGGCCCGGCTTTGGCACTTATAACTTGTGTGCCGGGGAGAGCGAGCACCGGAGCTCGGTCCCCTTTTTTTTGTAGTGCGAGCGTTTGGAGCTCGGCTTTTTTTTTTTTTTTTTTTTGTAGTGCGAGCGTTTGGAGCTCGGCTTTTTTTTTTTGTAGTGCGAGCGTTTGGAGCTCGGCTTTTTTTTTTTGTAGTGCGGGCGTTTGGAGCTCGGCTTTTTTTTTTTTTTTTTTTTTTTTTGTAGTGCGGGCGTTTGGGGTTCGGCTTTTTTTTTTTTTTTTTTTTTTTTTTTTTTTTTTTTTTATGAGTGCGAGCGTTTGGAGCTCGGGAGCGTTTGGAGCTCGGGAGCGTTTGGAGCTCGGGAGCGTTTGGAGCTCGGGAGCGTTTGGAGCTCGGTAGCGTTTGGAGCTCGGGAGCGTTTGGAGCTCGGGAGCGTTTGGAGCTCGGCTCTTGTGCGCAGGTCGGGGACCGTTTTTATAACGCCCCGACCGCCCCTACCTGTGGGCCCCAACGACATCTCCCGGCCCGTGGGCCCCACCCTCGTCCGACGGCCGGTGCGTTAGTCCGGGAGGCTTGTAATACTTGTTTACTGACCCTGCAATCACCACGTGACCTTTCCCCGTGTTTTGTCCTCACTCACACGCTACCGCGAATCACTTCCCGGAAGGTCACCCATCCTTAGACTACTCCAGCCCAAGCACCCTTAACTCTGGAGTTCTTTCGGGCAAGTGATCGGAAAAGGTAAGTGCACTTTGGTGACATAGGTAGCCAAATCAATTCTTATAAGCCTCTCCGCATATACAAGAAACCGGGATGTTACAATCACCCCCACTCACAGAGCGCAACGTCCTCGTTGCGCACCAGGATCGTCACCCTAGACGGTGTGAGCCCACCTGACTTCACACACGTGTTTGGGTTCGGCTCTGATACCACTTATAACGCCCCGACCGCCCCTACCTGTGGGCCCCAACGACATCTCCCGGCCCGTGGGCCCCACCCTCGTCCGACGGCCGGTGCGTTAGTCTGGGAGGCTTGTAATACTTGTTTACTGACCCTGCAATCACCACGTGACCTTTCCCCGTGTTTTGTCCTCACTCACACGCTACCGCGAATCACTTCCCGGAAGGTCACCCATCCTTAGACTACTCCAGCCCAAGCACCCTTAACTCTGGAGTTCTTTCGGGCAAGTGATCGGAAAAGGTAAGTGCACTTTGGTGACATAGGTAGCCAAATCAATTCTTATAAGCCTCTCCGCATATACAAGAAACCGGGATGTTACAGTTTTCCTTTGTCTAAAAGGTTTTATTAGATTAATAGCTGAGCCCTGGTTAGGGGTTGCCTACGTACCCTTTAGTAGAAGGGATCAAGCCAATCGTAGTTCGTTTGTTTACAAAGGCGGAAAGCGTATTGGAGCCCGGGGGCTTAATAGTAGAACCGTTTGAGGTTGATCGAATTCCATGAGCGCGGGACTGCGTCGCCGGCCATCGTGACTAGCTCGTATACGCCGGGCTTGACGACCTTGGAGATAAGGTAAGGGCCCTCCCAATGTGCACCGAGCTTGCCCGCGTTCAGCTCGGCGGTGTTTTCGAAGACTTTGCGGAGGACCAGGTCTCCTTCGGTAAAGAACCTGCCTCGAACCCTCTTGTTGTAGTACTTGGAGGCGAGCTGCTGGTAGTTTTGGATTCGGAGGAGGGAATGGTCCCGTTGTTCCTCAAGGAAGTCCAGCTCGCTGAGGAGGACGGTGTCGTTCAGGGCGGGCTGCTGGGTGAGCATAGCGCGGCGAGGAGTGGGGAGCCCGACCTCAGAGGGGGCCATTGCCTCCATTCCGTGAGAGAGGCTGAACGGTGTGCGTCCTGTCGACGTCTTCGGCGTTGTGCGATGGGACCAGAGGACTCCGTCGAGCTCATCGGCCCAGGACCCCTTCTTGTCGTCTAGCCGCTTTTTGAGGCCGTCGAGGATGGTCTTATTGGTGGCTTCGGCTTGTCCATTCCCTTGCGGATATCTCGGGGTGGACTTGCTCAGCCTGATTTTCCACTTCGCGCAGAAGCCTTCGATGAGGGCCGACGTGAACAGGGCACCGTTGTCGGTCACGATCTCGTAGGGCAGTCCGTGCCGGCAGATGACGAACTTCCAGACGAATTTCCGGACGTCTTCTGCCGTGATTTTGGCGTAAGCTTCGGCTTCCACCCACTTGGTGAAGTAGTCGGTCATGACCAGAATGAAGCGCTTTTGCCGAGATCGGGGTAGGGGTCCGACTATGTCCATGGCCCATCGCATGAAGGGGTAGGGTGCTACCGCAGTGGTGAGGAGCTCGGTAGGGCAGTGAATGAGTGTGCCGTGACGCTGGCACTTCTCGCACCGGGCTGCGAATTTTTTACAATCCTGCAGCATTGTTGGCCAGTAGTGCCCTTGGTTCCGGATTCGCAGGGCGAGAGCCCGGCCGCTGGAGTGGTTTCCGTCGGCACCTTCGTGCATTTCTTTCATTACGTCGAAGGTTTCCTGCCCGTGGAGGCACCCGAGCAAGATTCCCGAGGCGCTCCACCGGAACAGATTGCCGTCCAGCATCGTGTATCGGGCACACTTCTTACTTAGCCGTCGGGCGGTCCACCGATCTGCGGGAAGGACGCCGTCTGCGATATATAGCAGCAGGTCGATTCGCCAGTCCGGCAGTTCGGGCTCGGCCGGGGGCGGTGGTAGGTTCTCGGGAGGTTGGGCGTCTTCGTCAGGGTCCGCGACCTGGGGACCGATCAGATAGGCTCCCTTTGGCAGCTCGATGCTGGGGAGGTCGATACTTTCCACCGGGATTACCCGTCGTTGCTCTGGAGCCGAGGTGGAGGCTAGTGCTGCGAGGGCGTCTGCGGAAGTGTTATCGCCTCGGGGGATCTTTGTCAGGGTGAACTCGGAGAAGTCTGCGGCCATGCCTTGAGTCACCTTGAGGTAGGCGTCCATGCGATCATTCTTGGCCTCGTACTCCCCGCTGAATTGATTGGCAACGAGCTGGGAGTCGCAGTAAGCTCGGATTTTCTTTGCGCCGACCTCTTTGGCCAGGCGCAGGCCGGCAATCAAAGCTTCGTACTCGGCCTCGTTGTTCGATGCCGGGAAGGCTAGGCGGAAGGACTGCTCGAGGATCTCCTTGGTCGGGGATTCGAGGCGTATGCCGACGCCGGACCCGTGCTTGGAGGCCGATCCGTCGACGTGCAGAGTCCACACTTCGGACACCTCGCTGACTGCCAGCTCTGGTGCCAACTCAACTAGGAAGTCGGCCAGCGCTTGAGATTTGATCGCGGTCCGACCCCGGTACTCGATGTCGTACTCGCTCAGCTCGACAGCCCACTTCATTATCCGGCCGGACCGGCTCGGGCTGTGGAGGATGGTCCTGAGGGGGTACGTACTTAGGACGGCTATCGTATGGGATTGGAAGTAAGCTCGGATTTTCTTAGCTGCGACGACCACTGCCAAGGCGAGCTTCTCCAGAGTCGGGTACCTGCTCTCCGCGTCGTCTAAGGACTTGCTGATGTAGGAGATAGGTCTCTGGTCGCCGCGGTCTTCCCGCACTAGTACCCCGCTGACTGCCGACGTAGAGATGGCGATGTAGAGGCAGAGGGTTTCCCCTTCCTCTGGTTTGGACAGGACGGGAGGAGTAGATATGTATTCCTTCAGCTGCTGGAGGGCTTCCTCGCACTTCTCGTCCCACTCGAACCGTTTGTTAGCCCGGAGCAGCTGGTAGAACGGGAGGCACTTGTCGGTAGAGCGGGAGATGAAGCGGTTCAGTGCGGCGATTCTCCCGGTAAGCCGCTGTACTTGGCGCGTGCTCTCAGGGGATTTGAGCTCGGTGATCGCCCGGATCTGCTTTGGGTTGGCTTCGATCTCGCGCTGGGTGATGATATAGCCGAGGAATTCGCCCGAGGTGACGCCGAAAGAACACTTGGCCGGGTTCAGCTTCATGTTGTATTCGTTCAGCGTCCGGAAGCAAGAGCGGAGATGGGCGACGTGGTCGGCGGCGACTAGAGATTTCACCAGCATGTCGTCTATGTACACCTCCATAGTGCGGCCTATTTGGTCGGCGAACATCCGGTTGACGAGCCGCTGGTAGGTGGCCCCGGCGTTCTTGAGTCCGAAAGGCATTACCTTGTAGCAGTAGATGCCTCGGTCTGTGATGAACGCGGTCTTCTCCTGGTCGTCGGGGTGCATGGGGATTTGGTTATACCCCGAGAAGGCGTCCATGAAGGAGAGCAGCTCTTCTCCTGCTCGTTTCCCGCGGTGGCTTCGACGACTTGGTCGATCCGAGGGAGGGGAAAGCTGTCCTTTGGGCACGCCTTATTGAGGTCGGTGAAATCCACACAGACCCTCCATTTCCCGCTCTTCTTCTTGACTACCACCGGGTTGGCCAACCAGTCCGGGTATCTGACCTCGGTGATCGAGCCGGCCACGGTGAGCCTTTCGACCTCGTCGTTGACTGCCTGGGCGCGCTCCGGGCCCAATTTTCGGCGCTTTTGCTTGACTGGTCGGCAGGTCGGATCCACGTTGAGCTCGTGGCTACACGTCGCGGGGTCTATGCCGGGCATGTCGGCGGTTGACCAGGCGAAGGTGGAGACGTTCTCTCCCAGAAAATTGACCAGCTCCTTCTTGATGGTCTCGTCGAGGTCGGTTCCGATGCCGACGCAACGGGCGGGGTTGCTCGGATCGATGTTGACCTGGGTGACGAGGTCTTCCCCCGGGAGGTCCCGAGCAACTGTCTCGCCGGGCTGATACGTGCTGACGGCTAGGCAGGCCGGCGCGGCGCGGCGCAGCTTGTGCTCAATTGCGAAGCAGGCGCGAGAAACCCTCTGGTTGCTTCTGAGAGTGTACGTCCCGGCCTTGTAGGGGAACTTGAGGCACTGGTGGTACGTCGACGTGACTGCCTTCATCGAGTGCAGCCAAGGAGTTCCAAGGATGATATTGTAGATCGGGGTGGTATCGAAGACCACGAACTTGACGATTTTCGTCACCCGACCTACGTAGACCGGCAATTCGATGATGCCGATTCCGTTGACGGTATCCCCGGCGAAACCGGTTAGCGGGATGGAGTGCGGCTTGATCTCGACCCCGTTTAGATTCATCCTGGCAAGGGTGTCCTTGAAGATGAGGTCGACCGAGCTGCCCGTATCGACGAGGACTCGGTTAACGTCGCAGTCGGCTACGCGGACTTGCACGACGAGGGGATCGTTGTGGGGCTGGTGGACCCCGGCCGCATCGGCCTCGGTGAAACATATCCCCCTTTTGCTCGTGTCCTGAGCGTCGATCTCCGGCCCGGAGTGCCACTTCAGGGAGACGTCGGTCTTCCTCTCATGGCGCTTGATGGACCGCACTGAGTCGTTGCACGAGAGGAGGCCTCCCATGATCATCCCTATCAGAGTCCGGGCCGGGGGAGGCGATCTGCCCGTTTCCCGGTCTCGCGAGGGAGATCGTCGCCGCCGGTCGTCGTTTTGGGCGTGGTGATAAGGCCTAGCCCGGTTATCCTCGCGACCTCGGTTGTCACGGGGTTGCACTCGATCGCCATCCCGGGGATGTGGGCGCAGCCGCTCCGGTACGTCGATTTCGCCCCGTTGAAACTGGTTCAGCAGGACATCTTGGAGGGCGCGGCAGTAAGAGGTCGGGTGCCCCTTTCGCCGGTGGAAGTCGCAGTAGGCCGACCTGTCGTACGGCTCGTCTGGTCGGGACTCCCTATCGCTCGGGCCGTCGGGACGCCGGTCCTGCTGGTGGGGGTCCCGTACGTACTTGTTCCAAGGCAACCCCGGCGCGGGGCCGGGAGGAGGTACGGGATCGCGCATACGGGGTCCTGAGGTCGGTCCGTTAACAAGGAACGCAGCGGCCTGCTTTCCCTTGCTGCGCTGGTACTCGTCATCATAGTGTTGACGAGGCTCCTGGTATCTCTCCTGGGGCCGCTCCTTCGCGGCCGGGGCCTTGTGAGAGGCGCTGTTTCTCGATTCAGCCGCCTTCTCCTCCTCGAGCTCGACGAAGAGTCCAGCGCGGTGCAAGGCGTCCTCCAGCGAGCGCGGCCTGTTGAGCTTCATGTCGTCCTTGAAGGCCGAATCGGCCCGTAGCCCCTTTCTTAGAGCAGGCAGCGCGGACTCATCCGTCACATTGCTTTGGGAGGCCGTGGCCTTGAAGCGTTCTATGAAGGACCTGAGCGACTCCTTTGCTCCCTGGTTCATCGCCCAGAGGTCCGCGCTGGATGCGGACTGCCGGATATAGATGGAGTAGTGCTCGAGAAAGGTGGTTGACAGGTCTCTGAAGCTGTCTATGGAGTGCGTCTTCAGCCGAGAGAACCACGTGAGAGCCGGGCCGGTGAGGTTCTCTACGAAGAGTTGGCAGTGGGCGGCTTCCCGCTCATCTGGTGAGAAGTGGGCGCGGCCCATGGCGATGGTGAACGCCGTGAGATACTGGGCCGGGTCGGTGGTTCCCGCGTAGGGCTGGAGTTTGAGCTTCCCGAGGTGCTGGAGCGGGACGGAGGAGATCCGGCGGGTGAACGGCGTGTTTTGCGTCTCTCGGAGGACGCGATCTATTTCCGGGGCCGCACTGGTGGCCTGATGGATCTTAGAGGACATCACGCGGAGTGTCTCCTTCATAGCTTCGAACTCGGCGTCCCTGGCGCGTTCGGAGCTGGATCGGAGATGATGGGATTCGTCGCCCGGGGAGCTCCCTACGGCTGGGGCGAAACGTCCGCCCGGGCCTTCGGAGCCTGACGGCGAGTCGCCGGGCTGGCCCCTTCGGATACGAGGGGTTTCTTCCCGAGAGGCCGGCTCTCTGAAATGGACGTCGGGGGATCCGGTGTTGTCCGACCGGTCCCGGGAGGCTGCTAGCGTGGCGAACCGTTGGTCGGTCGCACGCGTCAGCTCGTCTATTCTGGTGAGTAGGGCCTGCATTACGGCGGACAGCGTGGGCTGGTCCTCCGGGGGGTGAGGCGCGTTGTGCGCGGCGGGGCCGCCGGAATGAGTGGGCGCTGGGGCCGGTGGCGGAGCCCTGAAGGACTCCTGGGGAGTCATCCGGTCGGTGGCTGCCTGGGCTGATGGCCGGGCTGTCGTCGTCGCTGCTTGAGTTGGTGGCGGGGCCGTTGTCTGGGCCTGGGCCGTTGCTTGGGCCGGGGTCTCTAGGCCTGATAATACTCTTGGGGGCGGAATAGCCATCGTTGCTGCGGTTGCGGCGGTGGTTGAACTGCTCCTTGCGTATAGAAGAATCTCTAAACCTCCCTCCTTCTAGCGCCAATTGTTGATCCCGGGGATCACTAAGTGAGTTTAAAGAATGATTAGGAGATGGGAGGTGAGATTTTCGTTAATAGAGCAGTTTAACCACATTTAAGACAGGTCGGGAGAAATATGAGTAGGCCGGGGGCCGTGTTTCGTTTTATTGATGAGAGAGAAGTAAACGCTTTAGAATTACGAACTGGTTCCGAAGGACGTCCAGTTCGGCGTTCTAAAGTGTTGCCTTGTTACAAAGAGAAAGAGAGAGGTCGGGTAGCTAGTTATAGGTCGGAAATGGCCCAAACCAAAAGTCCTTCTCATTAATGACATATGAGGGGTATATATAGTCGGGGTCGGCTTCCTGCTCCCCGGGATCTCGGGCCACGTGTCGTCTGCGGCCTCTTTCGCGGGTAAGGTGGCCTAGGAGGCGTGTCCCGGCTTTCGAGGAGAGAGGTCATGATGAGCTCGGCGTGGCGTGTTGCAGAGCAGTGCACTGTTTTACCAACTCTGCTCCACCTGCTCCTTCCTGCCCTTGTCAGCTCTGTAGGGTTGGTGGGACGTCGGGTCGAAGGCACATCCCTACGCGGGTAGGGTACTGCCTTACCAACTCCCACGCGCCTATTCTTCTGACACTCCCTGCTCTGGCGGGGCATCAGCGCGGGCCCGGGGTACGTTGCTTTCAGGTCGGCTACCGAGCTGAAGAGCGGTCTTGCAGGTCGGTGACATTAAGTCCGGTGACCGTACCGAAGAACGGCCTTTCCTAAGATGGGCCTAACTAATTGGGGGTGCTAGGCCCACCTCCAACATCGATCACTGTCAAATGCATGTATATTTGACGTAGATATAATCAATGCTGTGTTGGCCTAATGGTAAAAATATCTTAATATGTGTATGTCCGCTATAAGTTTGACATACATTAAAAAAAATTATTTACATTGTTTAGGTTCTCAGCAAAAAAGTGAAAAACGGTGTAAAAAAAATGCATGTATATTTAACGACGACATTTTATTAAAACACAAATCAAAAATACTATAGTTTATCTTCTTCTTTTTTTTCTTCTTTTTTTGGTTTTATCAAAGCATTATAGTTTATCTATGTAGACCAATTAATACTTTAACTAGGATTTAACCCACGCTAATTATAGTGTATAGTAATTTTTTTTAGAGAAATTATTTTGAAATTTAATAAAAATGCTTTTATCTAAATTTTAAAATATAGCTAACTAATGATTATAGATAAATATGTTAATTTGTAATAATTTGTCTATTTACCCGTTTTGCAGTGAACTAAAATATTATTCGAACTAACCCACAAAAAACTTATAATATTGAAAACATAACTCTAATATACACCGTTAATGACTCTAGTTTTTGTGGTTAGTCTACAAACTCTTAAAACAAATTATAGTTTTCTTGTGTCTAACTTTTTATAAAATTAATAAAATATTTTTCAAATTTTGTTTTAATATATATTCAAATAAAATATAATAAATTATAGTGAAAAATTTTCCAAAATTTTGAATAGATTTTTTCTGTAAATTCATTTGTAATAGCAAGATTTTGAATAAGAATTGATTATTAATTTAAAATATATAGTATTAAAATAATTAAGAAATTAAATAAAAAATAAATTCTTTAATGCAAAATATATATTTTCCATATTCTAATCAATAATTTTAAAAGACTATTATATTATTTCCTATTTCAATTATTATTTATTATTTGTAATGACATTTCATGTAATAACCTACAAAACAAATTTTATTTTTTAAAATATCTTCTTAAATAATATTATAGAGATAGGGAAGTGATAAAGCGGCTCGCTGCATCAGGAAGTCGATTGTTTGTATTTTTATTACACTTACAATTTCTCTCTACAACATAATGTGATCTTAGTCACGTAGATGTTGAAGATCCAATAAAGTGAGTGATGTAAAATAATTAATGCAAATGAATTTATAATGAATTAATACAATAAATACTTGAAATTGTAATACTACATTGTATTTGTATGAACTTAAATTTCACAAATATCATACAAAAGATAAATTTAACGATACTTTATTTACTAGTAAAGATATAACTTTTTTGGAGTCAAACTCTAAAGATATAACTTTAAATATTATATTCTTTATACCAAATTTGATTTTTTTTTTCCTTTCAAATATTAACACCAAAAGAAGACATTGGAATCATCTTATTTAACTTTTTAATCACAGTAGAAAATAGATTTTCCACTATTTTTGTATTTCGAAACACTCTTCACATTTCTTTTCGTCTCACCCCCTTGATTACATTTCATTAGACTGCCCTTTGCTTTGGGGAGAAAACTTTTATAATATAGAAGTAAGTGATCAATTAACATCGGTTTGTCAACTTATCATAAACAATAATGTCTTCGTTAGGCATTTGAACCAACATTGTTTGTTTCCATTGATACCTTAAGGTACCTTCTATCCCCACTAACTCCCATGAATTTGTTTTACAATGGAATACTTTTTTTTTCCATCTTACTCACCCACAAGGCCACACCAATCAGTAAAATCAGAAATATATTGAGTAATATCATATTCATTTAAATACATGTATAAATAAATAAATTAGTCATATCGTAGTTTGCCAAAACTTGAACAAAGAGTAATATAAATATAGAAAAATAATAAAAAGATAATATGTAAATAAATCTTCCAAAATAAATATAAAAATGTTATAACACTATTTAAATATATGTTTGAGGATATTTATTTCTAATTCACAATTTTAGCAAGTAAATCAGAGTGGCGCAGCGGAAGCGTGGTGGGCCCATAACCCACAGGTCCCAGGATCGAAACCTGGCTCTGATATCAAATATTTTTTCACCATCTCTTTTCATTCAATTTTACATTAAAATAAATTAAAAATATATATTTATTTCGGTTTAAGAAAATTGATTTTTTTCATAAATGTTTTCTATTTCTCTAGTAAGTCATATTAACAAGTCAAATGAAAAATATGTGAATTAGCAAAAATGTCATGATTAGAAAGAGTAATCAATATTTTTTTTAATATATGTGAAAATTATAGTTGCATATCAAAGTATAGATTATATCGTAATTTAAATAACCAAAATGTTAACTATTTTGAACTAAAAATAGACTTATGTTAACAATTAAATTTTTCTTCTCACAAAAAGACTAAAGAGAATCCAAGAGCAATGTTTACATAGTTTTATACTCTAAGCTCCATTTAATCCTTTTTTAAGAGTTTGTAATTTTCAAATCTATTTGTATAGTTTTGCAAGAAAAATTGAAAGGAGATCAATTTTACATTTGGTATCTTATTAGTTATTTTTTGGAAAAAAAATTTCATGAAAGATTCCCATGGGATGTGTCTTAGTTCTTACTCCTATCATGTAGGCTGTAGCTAATAGCTATACCAAACGATTTGATACAAGTAGATTGGCAGTCAATCATACAAAAACAAAAACTCAAAGAATAATATACTAATATAGAATTAATTAAGCAAAAAATAAAGATTTATTCAGGTAAATAGCAAATGTTAAAGTTGTTATTAGAAACTAATAAAAGCATATTAGTAAAAAATATGATGAAAATATAATATGTTATTTTATTAAGTGTATTTTTTAAAATATATTAATTTTATATTCTCGTAATTAATGGATATACCAATATTTAATACGATAACAAAATATTTCAAAGTCTAAAAAAATATATCACATGCTTATGTGACGAAAATAGATATTCATTTGATGAATTTATGTGTATTAAAAATAATAACATAATACGGTAAAAATCACACATTATGCAACAATTGTGATATAAGTAACTTTTCTAATGCTTTTTTAAAAAAGTAACTTTCTAATAAATAAAAGAAATTGTTTAATAAATTAGATGTATACGTGCAAAAATAACATAATACAAAAAATCATATATCCCTTAATATTTGAATAAAATGAGTAAAATCGTTCAAAATATTCAAAATTATATTTTTTATTTAAATAATGAATTGTTTTGTTATTTGTTGGAAGATCGACGTAATCAATCAAAATTACGAACGAGGTTGAAATTCGGAAAAGGAATATGTAAATATTAACCAATGCCTTAGTTTACTTTTTTGTACGACAAGTCAATGCCTTGGTTTCTTTTGTCATCTTAATTAATATTAAAACGAAAGTGAAATATAATGTGAATTACATATATTGTTGGCTTAAGCTTGAATCCAATATTAGAAAAGGAAAAGTATGTTTAGGAGAAAAGCTAAATATACATTTATAATTAGGAGTTATCTAATTATGTATTATTTCCTAATTGCTGCTAGGAAATGGTTTTTCCTTTTCTTCCTCTATATATGGAGATGCTGGTTTATAGCATCGATTATGAGTTGTAAGAGAGAACAAAGAGAGCTTAAGTTTTGAGTAAGTTTCTTAAGCAATAAAAGAGAGTAATTCTTTTGATCTTTGTTCCTTTTAAATCAATAATTGGTATCAGAGCGCTTGAGATACAAGATGGGCGACGATGAGAAGAAACCATCAACATCCGAGCTGAAGAAGGAAGGAGGAGCTTCCTCAATCAAATGTCTGATGCTCAATTCCAGTAATTATACTGTTTGGGCAATTAGGATGAAGACCTTGCTTAAAGTGAACAAGGTATGGGAAGCCATCGAAAAAGGAGAAGACGATGGAGATAAAAACGACTTAGCAACAGCTTTGTTGTTCCAATCAATCCCGGAAGTTCTAATTCTACAGGTCGGAAGTCTAGATACTGCAAAGAAAGTCTGGGACGCTATAAAAACACGAAACGTTGGAGCAGATCGTGTCAAAGAAGCGAGACTTCAGACGTTAATGGCTGAATTCGATAGACTTAGGATGAAAGAAACAGAAAAAATTGATGAGTTCGTTGGAAAATTAACAGAAATAACGTCATGAGCTGCTGCTTTAGGAGAAGAAATAGGAGAGCCCAAAATTATTCAGAAATTCCTTAAAAACCTCCCTCGAAAGAAATATATTCACATGGTAGCTTCTCTTGAGCAACTACTGGATCTTAAGAAAACTCCTTTTGAGGATGTTATAGGGCGTATGAAAGCCTATGAAGAACATATTGCCGACGATGAAGAAGAGACTCGTGAAGACCAAAGCAAGCTCATGTTTGTAAATTCAGAAACACCAACTCGCGAATTTGATGGAGAAAATCGAAGTAGAGGACGAGGTTCTTATAGAGGAGGAGGACGAAGTTACAGAGGTAGAGGACGCGGAGGACGTTATAATGGAAACAAAGACTTATCCAAAATCGAATGTTTCCGGTGTGATAAGTTTGGACACTACGCATCGAATTGTCCGGATCGTCTTCTCAAGTTACATGAGGCTCAGGAGAATAATAACTCAGACACACAGGAAGCAGATGGACTCATGATGCATGAGGTTGTGGAAACGAATGAAGTAGTTTTGCTTAATGAGAAAAACGTAAAACCAAAGGATTTCGAAACTTCTACAGATGGAGAAAACGTTTGGTATTTGGATAACGGAGCTAGTAACCATATGACAGGAAATCAAAACTATTTCAATTTCATTAATAAATCCATCACAGGGAAGGTCAGATTTGGGGATGATTCTCGAGTTGACATAAAAGGAAAAGGTTCAATTCTGTTTGTTAGTAAGAATGGAGAGAAGAAAGTTTTGGCCGATGTCTATTTCATTCCAGAATTAAAAAGCAACATTATCAGCCTTGGACAGGCTACGGAATCAGGCTGCGATGTTAGGATAAAGGAAGACTATCTTACTTTACACGACAAAGAAGGAAATTTGATCACAAGAGCGAACAGATCAAAGAATCGACTATACAAAGTGATAATGGAGATTGTTGATACAAGGTGTCTTCAACTTGTGACTACAAGTGATTCAAGTAAGTGGCATGCTAGATTAGGACATATTGGAGTGGATTCAATGAAATCAATGGTAAAGAAGAAGCTAGTGGTCGGAATACCTGAAATTATAATTGAAAAGGAAACGTGTGCTTCGTATCTGTTGGGAAAACAAACGAGATGACCATTCCCACAAGCTTCCAAATATCGTGCCTCTCATGTGCTTGAGCTCATACACGGAGATCTTTGTGGACCTATCACACCTCCTACACCGGCGAGAAACAGATATATATATTTGTCTTGATAGATGATTTTTCTCGCTACATGTGGACAACTCTGTTAAAGGGAAAGGGAGAAGCATTTGAAAAATTCAGAAAGTTCAAGATATTAGTTGAACAAGATACTGGAACTGCTATCAAATGTTTTCGTACGGACAGAGGTGGTGAATTTACGTCTTTGGAATTTCAGAGTTTCTGTGAAAATTCTGGGTTAAAGAGACACTTAACAGCTCCCTATTCACCTCAACAAAACGGAGTAGTATAGAGGCGAAATAGGACACTGTTGGAGATGACAAGAAGTATTCTCAAACACATGAGCATACCAAATTACCTATGGGGAGAAGCAGTGAGACACTCCACCTATCTAATCAATCGAGTTGCATCAAGAATTCTAGCAAATCAAACTCCATATGAAGCGTTTAAGAAAAGGAAGCCTAATGTTGAGCATTTGAGGATATTTGGATGTATCTGTTTCACTAAAATAGAAATTCAGCATCTTAAAAATTAGATGATAGGTCAAAGAAGTTAGTGCATCTTGGAACCGAACCAGGAACAAAGGCATACAGGATGTTTGATCCAACGAATCAGAAGATAATCGTTAGTCGTGATGTTGTGTTCGATGAGTCAAGAGGCTGGGACTGGAATCAACGGAATAAAACAACCAACGGAACCAAAGGTTTTATAATAGAATTTGGAGAATTCGGAAATCACGGAGTCGATATCAGTACCAATACGGAGAACAACTATGTCTTCTCCAACCCAGAATTCGGAGGCTCTGTTTTGGCATCTGAAAACAGAGTTGATACAGAACCAGAGCACAATGACAACGAAGGGGATGTTCAAAACTCAGAAAAGATTATATCATCATTGAAACAGATAGCGAAGAAGATGATGAAGCTGCAGAAGAAAATCAAGATCGTTTGATTCCAAGAAGAACACAACGAGTAAGCGTTAAACCAAATTACCTCAATGACTATGTAATGATGGCAGAAGAAGAAGGTGAGTATCTGTTGCTATGCTTAAACAAAGAACCACGTAATTTCTCTGAAGCTAAAGAATCAAACGTTTGGTTGATGGCGTGCGAAGACGAAATACGATCAATTACGAAGAACCAAACCTGGAATCTCAAAGACCCTCCGCTGGGAATTAAACCAATCAGTTTAAAATGGGTTTTTAAGCTAAAGAAAAATTCAGATGGTAGTATCAACAAATACAAAGCAAGACTTGTTGCTAAGGGATATGTGCAAAAACATGGAATATATTATGAAGAAGTATTTGCGCCTGTGGCTCGAATTGAGACAATTCGCCTTCTCATTAATCTTGCAGCTTCTAGTGGATGGGAAATACATCATCTAGATGTCAAAACGGCGTTCCTTCATGGAGAACTAAAGGAAACAGTTTATGTTACACAACCGGAAGGTTTTGAAGTAAAAGGATGCGAAGGCAAAGTTTACAAACTCAAGAAAGCATTGTACGGATTAAAGCAAGCTCCAAGAGCTTGGAATGAAAAGTTGAATCAAATACTTCGAGATCTTCAATTTGTAAGGTGTTCGAAGGAACCATCAGTTTATCGAAGAGAAGGAAAGCAAGAAATCTTACTTGTTGCGGTATACGTTGATGATTTATTTGTTACAGGATCAAGCTTAAAGGTTATCATCAATTTCAAGAAAGAGATGGAATCCAAATTTGAGATGAGTGACCTTGGCAAATTATCTTGCTATCTAGGAATGGAGGTATGTCAAGATAAGGAAGGAATTACGTTAAACCAAAGACGCTATGCTTTAAAAATCATGGAAGAAGCTGGAATGACGGAATGCAATTTGGTGCATACGCCTATGGAAGCTGGAATTAAATTGTCTAAAGTGCTGGAAGAAAAGGATATCGATGCTACAAGTTATAGAAAGATTGTTGGATGTCTTCGTTACTTACTTCACACAAGACCAGATTTATCTTATTGCGTAGGAGTGCTAAGTCGTTATATGCAAAACCCTAAGGAATCTCATGGAGTAGCATTGAAGCAATGTCTAAGGTATTTACGAGGTACTGTCAATTTCGGGTTGGAGTTCAAACAAGTTGGATTAAGGGAGACAAATTTGGTTGGTTATAGCGATAGTAGCCATAATGTTGATCCAGATGATGGAAAAAGCACAACGGGGCATGTGTTTTACCTTGGTGGAAGTCCAATAACTTGGTGTTCGCAGAAGCAGGAAACTATAGCATTATCATCTTGTGAGGCTGAATTCATGGCAGGTACAGAGGCAGCAAAACAAGCTATTTGGCTTCAAGATTTACTTGGTGAAATCATTGGAAAGATATATAAAAAGGTTATCATTCGAATTGATAACCAATCTGCAATCGCTCTCACTAGAAACCCGGTGTTTCATGGTAGAAGCAAACACATACATACAAGGTATCATTTTATCAGAGAATGTGTTGAGAAAGGGTTAATAGAAGTAGAGCATGTTCTGGGAAATGAGCAAAAGGCGGACATTCTAACGAAGGCTCTTGGAAGACACAAATTTAAGGAGATGAGGGATCTCATTGACATGAAGGATTTGGCTTGAGGATAATTTCAAGCTTAGGAGGGAGAATGTTGGCTTAATCTTGAAGCCAATATTAGAAAAGAAAAAGTATGTTTAGGAGAAAAGCTAAATATACATTTATAATTAGGAGTTATCTAATTATGTATTATTTTATAATTGCTGCTAGGAAATGGTTTTTCCTTTTCTTCCTCTATATATGGAGATGCTAGTTTATAACATCGATTATGAGTTGTAAGAGAGAACAAAGAAAGCTTAAGTTTTGAGTAAGTTTCTTAAGCAATAAAAGAGAGTAAGCTAACTGTCAACACATACAACACCAAAATAGTATAGGTCAAAAAAGAGGAACAAAATCCCAACGAGAGAAACTTACAACCAAAAGACCCAATTTACACAAAATTAATCTTACACTTCCAAGAAAACCCAACAACCCAAGAAATCATGTAAAGATCAGAGTAAACAATTTACAAAACACAAAATATAGTCGGAAGTTTTGCTTGAAAAACGAGTCTTTAAGGTAAAAAATGCCTTATTTAAAAAAAAAATTTGTATGGACATTCACTTTTTGAAAATATTTTTTTGCGTTCTAATATTTTACAAAAATATAAAATTATTGTAATCATGTATAGTATTGTGCATCTCAATGGTGTACAATATACATACCAATAACAAGTAGAAGCAAAATCGTCTTTTCAACAGATAAAATATATTACTTAATTTTACAGATGTTGGAAAGTGTTGAAAAACAATTTTTTTCTTTCAAAAAGCGACAATAGATGCAAATAATTATAATTTAAATATTTAAATATAACGTTTTTTACTATCATACTTATATACTTCATATATTGAAAGTAATATGCTATAGTGGCAGGGCCGACCTGAGAAATATGGGGAATTTTTGCAATTTAGAAGTCAAATATTTATATATATTAATTCGTAAAATTTGGACCCCAAAAGCTTATATTTGATCCGGCTCTCGGTCAGGACCGGCCCTGTATAGTGAAAACCCACGTATTACTAGAATCTTGATCTAGTCAATAATAAAAGTCGAATGCATGTGAACGCGATTATATCTTACATTTTTTGGCAAGACTTACTAAGTCGACCAAAACTAAATTCCAAAGGCATGACTAAAAATTCCATTATAAAGTTTTGCATGAGTGTTGCTTTTTTTTTTCCCATAAAGTCAAGCCACGCAAGGCTGATTTTGATTATTTTTTTACCAAGGCTGATTTTGATTTTAAAATTCGTTTTTAGACTTTTCCTTCTCAACTTAGCATTTTTTTAGAAACTGAAATAGATGATCTCTATAATATTCGGAAAGAACTTTGAATTAAATAGATAATCTGAGAGCAGAATTCGTTTCTAATTGATTCACAGTATATTAGTTAGAACACTCTAGAAATCAGCAATTTTCATTTGATTCGCTAATTCGGAAGAGTTGTCGTCTGGTTATGCAGATTATCAAGAATCTTTTATGTGCTTTGTCAAATGATATTAAAAATATATTTTTTTGCATGTCATTTATTCTGAATTGAACACTCTTCATTGTACTGTAATTTTAGCTTTAAAACAAAACGAAAAATAATATTGGATTCTTATATGTACGGTCACTTTGTGAAAACATTGTTTGTGTACTAATATTTTATAAAAACTGGAAAAATAAGTATTGTTCATGCGTTGATTTTCCAGTCGCATCCATGTACAATAATGCGCTGAATCAACCGTGTATAATATACAAACCAATAACAAACAAGGGCAAAATCGTCATTTTACAAGAAAAAGTGTTAGTTATTTTTTCAAAATTTGGAAAGTGTTAAAACAAAAATTATGTTTTGATTAAAGCAAATATTCCAACGCTATTATGTGATAAATTCATATATTTTAAAGTTTTAGATAGGAACCATTATATATATTTTTGGAAAAGGGGACATTACAAGCTGTCATAATATTTGTAACTTATTTTGTTATTTTAGCTTGCTTCGAATAAGCTTCGATTATAAATAGGAGATATGGTTAGAGTCGAATCATATAATATACGAATCTTTTTGTTAAATAAAGAAAAGATAATTTTTCATTTTTTAAATAAAATGTGACTAATGTCATAAGAAGTCAAAGGAATATAATGCCATTATTGTTAGTCAAAAATACTACCTATAAAAAATGTAAGCCAGCATTGATGTTTAACCTACTATTCTTTGACTTTTTAAGTTCTCGAGTTTATATCTGAAAAACTTACACTGGTCTTTTAAAATTTCAACTTATTAGACTGTTGGAATAAAAAACAAAAAAAACTACGTACTAATATCGTAACAAAATTAGGAAAATGTGTGTTTTGTTTCCATAGCTGATTATCCCATTCATATTAAGATTTCGTTAATTGGGATAATTGATTGACTTTCCAAACATAAACCATTTATAAGATCTTTTGAGATCTCTTTTTACTAATCGATAACCAAGAAACTATTTCATTCATAAAAAAATCACTAAAAACCTATTTCCCATTTTATAGGATCTCGTGCAAAATAATTCGGACACACAGAGACGTATCCCATCTCTATTTGTGACCCATCAATTAAATTTGACCGAAAAGATCAAACACATAGAAAACAGAATCCAACTTTTCATTTTCATCGATTCCATTTCACACTTTTTCTGTGGAACGAATCTTGATTAAGTCTTCTTTCTACCAAATGAAGAATATATATTTTGGAGCGTGAGCAACTAATTTCTCCAAATCGAAGAGGAAAGACATAATTGGAGAAGAGAGTAAAAAGGGTTTTTGGAGGCAGGCAGAGACAGAAGAATTAACTGGTTCTTGTCGGAATCATGGATACGAGTGAGGCTAGGAACCGTAAAGTTGTTGCAGTGGAACAGTTCGATCTCGAAATCCCTGAGACTGCTCATCAGATTAGCAGCGGTTCGTACTTCTTATCTTTCTCTTTGGAATTTTCATTTTATTAAAAAATATTGTACTGTTTTGTCTTATGCTGTATCGACTTGTCGTTTATTGCGTGATCTCGAGCTTTTTCAAGAAAAGGTTTTTATTGTCTTTGGAACACCAACCAAAGTTTTCGCAAAAAGGAAAAAAAAGAAGACACCAACCAAAGTATACTCAATTGGGGATTGATGCTCCTTTTTTTATAACAAAAAACAAAAACAAAATCAAAAGGATTGATTAAACTTTTTGTCTTCTTTGTCAGATTCACTGATTCTTTGTTACTTTATTCTGTGCATAAGTGTAATATCCATGTTTCAGCTACTGAAAACTGAAAAACAACAAGGAACTGAAATGATGACTGCTTTCCAAAAGATGTTAGTCTTTGATGATTTTGGCGGTGCCCTCTTGCGAAAAATATTGTCTTTGATGATCTGAAATGATGATGCTCTCTTGTGAAGAGTGTCCTTTGATGATTTAGGTGAAAAGTGTCAGTCTTTGATGATTCCAGATCGCGAAAATGCGATATTGAAATCAAGTTTCTTGATGAGCCTCAAGATGTTTTAGCTAGAAAATTTGGGAAGTTTGTTATGTAGACTCTTTTTTCTTTTGCATATATTCCTTTGAGGGTTACAATTGGCATTGAAAATGAGTATCTGAGTTGATAGCTATTGAGGAAACCATAGTATACAAACATTTGTGTGTAAGCTTTAACTGTTGAGCAATTGTACAGATTCATGGTTTCAGGTAGCATTTGTTTTGACAACGGGTATAAACAGCGCCTATGTGTTGGGATATTCCGGGACAGTCATGGTTCCATTGGGTTGGATTGGTGGTGTTGTTGGTCTCATTCTTGCTACCGCAATCTCCCTTTACGCAAACTCTCTTATCGCCAAGCTTCATGAGTTTGGTGGAAAAAGACACATTCGATATAGAGATCTCGCAGGCTTCATCTACGGTAGAAACATCATCTCTCTCTCTCACACATTTTTCTTTTGTTGAATTGGTTCGGAAAACATTCCAGGTTTACAAGAGATTTCATTTGCTTGATTGATCAGGGAAAAAGATGTATCGTGTTACATGGGGATTGCAGTATGTCAATCTTTTCATGATTAATTGTGGCTACATCATACTTGCTGGTTCCGCCTTAAAGGTACAATGAAAACAACCCGATGTTTTTTCGAAAATCCGAAAAGCCGCTGACTTGAAAATGTCATTTTTCAGGCTGTTTATGTACTTTTTAGAGATGACAGTCTCATGAAGCTGCCTCACTTTATTGCCATCGCGGGTGTAGTCTGTGCGATTTTCGCAATCGGTATTCCTCATTTATCAGCTCTTGGAATCTGGCTAGGAGTTTCAACAATCCTCAGTTTGATCTACATTGTTGTTGCAATAGTCCTATCAGTTAAAGATGGTAACTTTCTTGAGGAATCTAACCTCAAATGACACCATATAAACAAACAAACAAACACAAATTGACTTTTTTTTTCTGTTTTTGCAGGAGTAAACAAACCTTCAAGAGATTACAACATACAAGGATCATCAATAAACAAACTCTTTACAATAACAGGAGCTGCAGCAAATCTAGTTTTCGCATTTAACACGGGAATGCTCCCGGAAATACAGGTCAGTCTCAATCTATTCATGCTCGATCGAATCTTTCTCTGTTTTTCTTTTTACACTAACTCTTGTGTAAAATTTAGGCCACAGTGAAGCAACCGGTGGTTAAAAACATGATGAAGGCTCTGTATTTTCAATTCACTGCTGGTGTTTTACCGATGTATGCCGTTACATTCATCGGTTATTGGGCTTACGGGTCGTCTACATCGACTTATCTGTTAAACAGCGTCAGTGGACCTCTCTGGGTTAAAGCCCTCGCTAACATTTCCGCTTTTCTCCAATCCGTTATCTCTTTACATGTAAGTTTCTCTTCCTCAACCGCTAATTATTTCAAAGTCTTAAACAAGAAGCCTAAACCATACTTATTTTGTAGATTTTCGCAAGTCCAACTTATGAGTATATGGACACAAAGTATGGAATCAAAGGAAGTCCATTGGCATTGAAGAATCTGTTGTTTAGAACGGTAGCACGAGGAAGCTACATCGCGGTTAGCACTCTTCTCTCTGCGCTTTTGCCGTTTCTTGGAGATTTCATGAGCCTCACGGGAGCGATAAGCACATTTCCCCTCACATTCATATTAGCGAACCACATGTATCTTGTAGCTATGAACGACAAGCTTAGTCCTGTGCAAAAGCTATGGCATGGGCTTAATGTTTGCTTCTTTGGGTTAATGTCTCTTGCTGCTGCAATTGCTGCTGTTAGACTCATCGCTGTCGACTCCAAGAATTTCCATGTTTTTGCTGATGTTTAATTATAAATATTCTTCAACTTTTGTAGTCTTCGACATTGTAATCTCTTCATACCATAAAGAAAAGTTTGTAATCCGTTTCTACGGTTTTGTTTGATTCAGTTCGGTTCAATAATCAAACCAACGTTTCTTATATTCGGCTTGAATTTTGGTAATTCCGATTCGAAATGATGAAAACCTAAAAGAAAATAAAATTGTTCTCCTAATCCGATGTTAATTACATATTTACAGTAATTGTTTAGCAAAGCCGTATTTTTTACATGGTTATTGCTAGACATGGGCAAAATATCCGGAACCGAAAAACCGAATTGGAATCGAACCGAATTAGAAGATACCGTACCGAATAATTACAAATATCTGAATAGTTTCTCTTATAAAATATTTTAAATACCCGAAATATACGAAATACAATTATATATCTAAAAATATGTATTTTTAGCTTTGAAATAACTAAAATACTAAAAATTACAATTATAAACCAAATATATTAGTTATGTTTAGACCGAAATAACCAAAATACTGGAAATATTCAAAAAATTTTAATTATATTTATCAAAATTAAATATTTTTTTCAAAATTTAACCAAATTTTATTTAAATTAAACAATTTTTTTAGTTTTTTCGAAAATTATGATAAATTCCGGGTACCCGAAATCCGATCCGAATCCGGACGGAACCGAACTAAACCGATTCGAAAATGAAATATCCGAATGGGTCTTATATTTCTAAAATTTGAGTATCCAAAGCCCAAAAAAATCGAACCAAATCCGAACGGATATCCGAATGCACGTACCTAAGACCTAGTTATTGCCCTTATTGGTTTCCTACTCCGGTAAAAAATTACTTTGTTATTGTAATAAAAAAAATAGTCATTTGTGGGCCAAGTTTTGTTATATTTTGGGCTAAACAGTATGAGATAGCCACACATAGGCCCAATAGAGTTTCGTGCTGCGCTTATTTATGAGTCCATATATATTGGTTAACCTAATAACGGGAGCTAGGGCTTTTCTCTGTAGTTCGCTCGCCGGCATAAAAGAGGCACGAGGAAGAAGACAGTCGCAGGATTGAAAATGAAGGGACGCCAAGGAGAAAGAGTTAGGTAATCAGCGTTTCGAATATGAACAGATTTTTTCTCTTGTAGCTGAATCTCTCCGATTCGAAGTTGTTTACTTGTCTGACCAAATCTATGTTTTGCTGTTTGCAGATTGTATGTTCGAGGAACAGTCCTCGGTTACAAGAGGTACTTTGAATTTTTTTGTCTTGCCCTTGTGTTTTCTTAGTTTTTTTCGGTATTCGATGCTGCGTTTGAGGGCTTGAGATTGTAGTGTTTAGTTGCAATATTCCTGCTATTGTGTTTTGAGATTAACAAGGATCTTGGTGAAAGTATGCTTTTTTTTTAAGGGAATTTTCACAGTCATCAATTCTCTAATGTCTTTCTGTGTATTAAGTCTGTTATTTTGGGTTCTGCAAATGATTCATTTTGTGCTATTGTACGTAATTGCTTGCTAAAGATTAACTTTTTAAGCAGTTGTTTGATGGTTTGATTGCTTGTATAAAGCTTGATTACTAAAATATTATGTAACTATTCAGGTCGAAGTCGAACCAATACCCGAACACTTCCCTCATCCAGATTGAAGGTGTGAACACTACAGAGGAGGTTGCTTGGTACAAGGGAAAGCGCTTGGCTTACATCTACAAAGCAAAGACAAAGAAGAACGGTTCGCACTACCGTTGCATTTGGGGCAAAGTCACTAGGCCTCATGGTAACAGCGGTGTTGTTCGCTCCAAGTTCACTTCAAACCTACCACCAAAGTCAATGGTAAATTCATTTTCTTGGAATGCATATCTTCCTTGGTTAATTGGATGTTTTTTTAACGCGTAGTTCTGTGACTCAATTGTTAATCTCAGGGAGCTAGAGTGAGAGTCTTCATGTACCCAAGCAACATATGAGGTAACTAAACATCAATACACATTCTACTTGTCTTCTTTTAGGATTAATCAATCACTAACACGCAAAAAGTATACCTTCTGCACCAATACATTACCCTGGGAGATTAGATTATATTAGCCATTTTGTTTTGTTTTAATCTTGTCCTAAGCATCTCAATTGAAAGGCTGGATAGACACATATCTGTAATGTCTTATTCCAGGATCTTGTTTTATATTTTCTCTTCATCAACATTGATCCTGATTCGTTTTCTTGATGCAGGAGGGTAGATTCAAGATCTGGCTCCATTATCAAAAGGAAGCTCCATTATCATGGTCTCAGAAGCTTGTAGTTTATCCTTTATTCACTTTTGTCCTAAACTCTGTCGGTTTTTGTTATCTCTAGACTAAGCAACATTATTTTTCTTGGGATAATATAATTTTGATGGAATTCCAGAAGAAAATATGATCCAAATGAGTTCCTTATTTGTTTTCTCTACTGCTATTCCATTGATATTCTGAAAAGAAGTGGTCAAAATTGTTTTAATCGAAATAACATTTTCATGGTAACAAGACTATAAATCATTAGTTGTGGATAGTAATAGGAGTAGGATGTGTATATAAACAATTCCAGTTTTTACTTACCTAATCTGGAACATATTCCAGGAGAAATAAAGTTATAAACAGATAATTAAACCCTTTATTCGGTAGAGATACAGGCAGATTAGAGCACAAATTTTTGTTATATTTCATTTTTAAAATTTTTGTTTTGTTGTTACAATTCGAAATTCTAATTAAACAAAAAAAATATGAGATAGGACAAGCCAAAGTGGAACCCCACTGTGTCTCTCTCCTCCAGCAAAAAGAAAGGATTTTTTTTTGTTTGTACCCAATCTCCGAAATTCTATTCCTTTGCTGGAGGATCATCTTCTTCTTTCTCCTTCGTCCTCATCATCGTCACACAGATCCTCCATTTTCGTTGATCGACCAAAGATTACGTAACAGCTCTCTTTTCGAACAAGTTGACTTTTGCATCTCTCAATCTTCCTCTGGTTTATTCGGCGTTCTTTGTTTTGGTGTGTGTATTTTGCAGTTTCGTTCGAGGATCAGATCTTGGAAGGTCTCAGCTCAGGGAGAGGTAGTAGATCCGTCCTTTGTAATAATTTCTCTTGAGGTTTGCGATCTCATTCTATGGAGATCGGATTCGTATTTCTCTCCGATTTGTTAAAATATGGGTCCCTTGTGATGCAATCTCGTTTCAATTATCGACGGATCGGCTTGTTCTCGTAGCTAGAACTATCGCTTAGGAAAAGACGGATTTGCTCAAATGGGGTTTCTTCTTACCTCATTGTTTCTGGATTTTGAAATTTACAAGGAGGAGAAGAAGAAGAAGGTGAGAGAAGGCTTGAAGGATGTCTTTTACAGGAACCCAACAGAAATGCAAGGCTTGCGAGAAGACGGTTTATCCAGTGGAGCTTCTCTCAGCTGATGGAGTTAGCTATCACAAATCTTGCTTCAAATGCACTCACTGCAAGAGCAGGCTTCAGGTCTGTGCCTTTCATCCTTCTCCAAAGCTTCGCAGCTGCAAATGGAATCAGATCCTGATATAGTAAATGTCTTTTAATGGCTTTTTCAGCTTAGCAGATATTCATCAATGGAAGGTGTCTTGTACTGTAAGCCTCATTTTGAGCAGCTCTTCAAGGAGTCTGGTAGTTTCAACAAGAACTTTCAGTCACGTATGTAGTCTTGTTTCTGCTTTCGATCTAATTTTTCACTTGCCCGTCTTGTGGCTATCCGTTTAATCTGTCTTGGTACTTTTCTTTCCGCACAGCTGCAAAACCGGCTGAGAAATCATCTCCAGAGCTGGTAAATGTTTCTTATTATGGTTTGGAGACACGTAACTCAGATTGAACGTTTCTCTTATATCGCCATTTTGGTTTGTTCTCAGACAAGGACCCCGAGTCGAGTTGCTGGCATGTTCTCTGGTACACAAGAAAAATGTGCTACTTGCAGTAAAACTGTGTATCCTATCGAAAAGGTTATTATTGGTTTAAGCTCAATAGCTCTTCACTCTTGCGTTTTCAATTAACTTTTAACTATAGGAATCACCTTTCTGTCCTCTATGATCCCCTTAATTACTAGAAACTTGCAAGGAAAAGATGCAGTAGTCCCTGGAATGTAGGTTCTTGTTGCTTTAGTTTGCCTGTTTGAGCTGGAAAAGGAAGACTCCTAACAATTTCTAACAGCTATGGCCTGTGCTTGGTTCTCATAGGGCCACCTGAGTAAACCATAGTTCTTTTTCTTGGTGAAAGATTGACATCATTGCATAATATGAAACACTTCCCAGGATCTTTGAATGCTCTTTGGTCACAAACAATCTTGCTTAAATCTTTTCTTCATTCTCAAAACTGCAGGTAACAGTGGAGAGTCAGACATATCACAAGTCCTGCTTCAAGTGCTCACATGGAGGCTGCCCGATTTCGCCTTCCAACTATGCAGCTCTTGAAGGAATTTTGTACTGCAAGCACCATTTCGCTCAGCTTTTCAAGGAAAAGGGAAGCTACAACCACTTAATCAAATCCGCTTCCATCAAACGCTCTGCAGCTGCCGCAGTCGCTGCTGGTGTACCCGCAGCCGCGGTTCCTGAATCTTAAATTCAATAATCTCTCTTCCTATCTAGTCTAAATTGAAGTTAATGCCAAACAGTTTGTTATTTGACTTCTCCTTGTCTCTGTGTGAGCGTGTAATCTATCCTTTGATGTTCTTGTTTCCATTGATGTCTCCTAAAGTCTTAGTTTGTTGTCGTAATTTGGTATCTATAAAATCTGAGACTTTCCTTTCGAATCTGTAATATCATCATTCTATTGTCATTAAAGGAATGTAACTTTGTGTGTTAAAATAGAAAGCCTCTGAGTAACGTAGAGGATGTCAATTGTACTAAAAAACTCCGTAAGACTTTTAGTCAAACATCTGCGGTAGAGGACTACACGCGTAGTCACTTCAACGTCAGTAACGTCTACAGTATCTAATATAGACTGTAGCACACAGAATCACTCACTCCTCTAACAGAATCCTCCCGCCCATTCTCGCACTTCGTCTTCAACCTTTCGTCTTGAGCAATTCTCAGTTTACGATTTCTCTCTCTCTCTCTCCTCCAAGAAGAAAGTAAGCGAGTGAAGAAAATGCATTCTATCGCGTTTTATCTCCTCCTCCTTATCTCGATTACCGCCATAGCTATCCCTACGACCACCTCCGCCACGACGATCGGAGTTACCTACTCGACTCCAGCATCCATATCGGGATCCGTTATGCTATCGCCGGACAGAATCGCCGCGAAGGTTGTTTCGATGAAGATTCCGGCGGTGAGGCTCCTCGACTCAAATCCGGCGATGATTCGCGCCTTCGCCTACACCAACGTCTCTCTATTCCTCTCCGTTCCCAATCCTCTGGTTCCTCTCCTCGCTTCCAACCGTTCGCTCGCGATGCGTTGGGTCTATCGCCATGTGCTTCCCTTCTACCCTCGCACCAAGATCTCCATAATCTCCGTCGGGAACGACGCGATTTCATACTCGCCGGATGTTTCGCCGTTCCTCCTCCGGGCGATGCAGAACGTTCACCTATCTCTCACGGATCTGAGAATCTACAAGATTTCGGTATCCACGACGTTCTCTTTCTTCAACATCGTCCCCACGGCTTTTCCTCCGTCGTCGGCGCAGTTCCAACAACCTAACGGAGATGTGATAATCAGGCCGATTTTGCAATTCCTTGAAAGAACCAACTCATCTTTCCTCATCAATCTCTTTCCGTACAACATGTATCGGTCCAGCTTCTCCATTCCAATCGGATTTGCTCTTTTTGAAGAATTCCCTTTCAATTTCAGAGACGATCTCACCACCGGAGTTAGATACCGTAATCTCTTCGATATGATGGTCGACGCTGTGATCAGCTCCATGGCGGTCATGGGCCACGAGAATCTTCCGGTGATTGTGGCGGAGACTGGTTGGCCTAGCTCGGGAATCGATGCGGGTGAAGTTGATGCGACATTGCTGTACAGCGAAATGTTCTTGAAAGCACTGTTCGCTCACCTGAGATGCGGATCTGGGACACCATTGAGGAAAGAAGGTGTTTCGGAGGTTTACATCTTTGAGCTTGTTGAGAAAGACGCCAAGCAAGGGATCAGGAACTGGGGACTTCTGCATCACAACATGACTAACAAGTATAGCTTTGAGTTCTCGGATGGAGGCAAAGCCAGAAGATTCATAGAGCTTTTGATTGGATTCTTTGTGGAGGTGGTGATGCTTTGTCTGTTGATGTAGACGAGAGGTACCTTTTTTTCTTGTTTCTTTGAAATTGGATCACTTGTTGGGTTTGAGTGGCTTAGAGGTGCAGATAGCTTACTGCTATGTTTGCAGAAACTAGAGGCCATTGTTTGTTGTGTGATTTAGAGTGACATATTGAAGTTTAGATACATATGAAAAAACTCTCATCTGTCATGTTTAGTTTAGTTCAGGGTTTTGTCTTACACATAGAAACAATAGAAGATAATGAAGTAATTGTATCTCTACTTTTTCTAATCCTGAGATTGATAAATGGCATAGAAACATGCTCATCAAATCCAGTGGAGTTGCATTGCAGCACACCAAGAATCATTTGACGATGTCTTGTGATCTTAGCTTGAATTGTAAGTTTCTAGTTCTGATGTTTTGAATATACTCCCCAAAAAAACATGTCTTGCTCTAAGTAAAGAGAAGAAAAAACTACATGTTTACTCATATGGAGAACAATGGAATTGATTCCCTTTGGACGCAGTATAGTAGCTCTTTTGCCTCAAATATAACTCTGTGGATATTACTTATTTGGAATCCTCATAGATAGCCACACCACTTAGGTATGCAACCAAAAAATGTGTTGGAAACTTCCAACTTTATTTGTTGTTTTAAGTTTTGTTTCTCTAAAGGAGAGAAGCTTAGAAACTTACAACCTGATTTTTTTTGTTTCCACCACTCGTGTTTTTTTTGTTTCAATCATGTTTGGCTAGTAACTATGCTTTTGCAAACGTATTCAAAATCTTTTACCAAAATCATTGGTAATTTGAAAAGAGAAAAACTAAAATGATCTTTATAAGGAATCCAAATTTTAATTATTTGAATTAGTTGCCGCAATTTGTTCGCTAGTTTAGCAACAAAATTCTACCAATTCAAATTAAATTTTTAAAAAATGATATTAACAAAGGATTATAAATCATCAGTTGAAATTTTACCAAAGTTCTAACATTCTAAACACCGACCAAATCCACGTGAGCTGGTCCCCAACTTAGACATTACCTATTTTCTTAATACAATGTCCAGAAGACTACTAATATGTCAAATGTTAAAACGCTCTTAAATTTTACGAGAGCTGATCAAACTCTCATACACTAAATTGAATAGTCAAAGCACGAAACAGTTGCCGTTTGCGTCTTACCAAACCGTTCATCAAATCCGCAACACATGTACATTTTACAACAAAATAAATAAATAAAAAACAAAATGTAACTAAATTATCTAAAATAGAAATAAGAATCTTAAAACATTCTTTAATTATATTTTTGAAAAGCTCTATAAATTATAATTCTTCCAACTGTTCAACAAATCAGAGTGGCGCAGCGAAAGCATGGTGGGCCCATAACCCACAAGTCCCAAAATCAAAACTTGGCTCTTATATAAATACGAGTATTGTTTTGTTTTGCTTATTTCCACATTAAAATATCATTTTTTAATTTACTAAAAAGAAAATCTAAAAATATTAAGTTTGCGACCAATAAAACGCATACTAAGTTACTAACACCCAAATCTTTGTGTCGAAAAAAAAAAGTTACTAACACCCAAATCCAAAACCTAATTAGGCCTAGCCGATTTTAATTCATTTAGGAGTTTGTACGATAAATACATTACATATCGCATATAAAATATGGTACATAGTATAACTTAATGAAATAATATAGAGATTCATAAAACTTGATGTTCAAAAATACAATATAAACTTAATGAAATAATATGATTTATATAAATATTAAAGTTTACGTTGTATGCAATATCATTTTTTTTTTTGCATCTTTCTATTTCCGTGGTGGTGATATGAAATTGGAGATATGATATATATGAAATTGGAGATATGATATAATCTCAAAATGATAAAAAGGACCATAACCACAAATGAATGATGGAAAATTAAAGCCTCAACGGGTTTACCTATAATTAATCCGGTTCAAGTCGGACTTTTGGAGGCTAGACGGGGTCCAGTATTAACAAGTCATATATCTTACCAATTTTTATTCTATGTTTGATGTTTAATTGTGCACCAAACCATAGTTTGAATGATTCTTTACATTTTTCTTTAAATGTTTTAAATTGATTTACGGTTCATAAAATCCGCAACATATGTACATTTTACAACAAAAAAATTAAAGAAAAAACAAAATGTAAATAAATCATCTCAAATAGAAATAAGAATCTTAAAACATTCCATAATATATTTTCGAAAATCTCTATATATTATAATTCTTCCAACTGTTCAACAAATCAGAGTGGCGCAGCGAAAGCGTGGTGGGCCCATAACACACAAGTCCCAAGATCGAAACTTGGCTCTGATATAAATAAGTGTTGTTTTTTTATACTTATTTCCACATTAAAATATCATTTTTTAATTTACTAAAAAGAAAATCTAAAAATATTAAGTTTGCGACCAATAAAGGCATACTAAGTTACTAACACCCAAATCTTTTTTATCGAAAAAAAGAATTATTAACACCCAAATCCAACGCCTAATTGGCCTAGCCGATTTTAGTTCATTTGGGAGTTTGTATGATAAATACATTACATATCGCATATAAAATATGGTTCATAGTATAATTTAATGAAATAATATAGAGATTTATACAACTTAATGTTAAAAAAAACGTTTAAACTTAATGAAATAATACGATTTATATAAATATTAAAGTTTACGTTGTGTGAAATATCATTTTTGTTTTTTTGCGTCTTTCTATTTCCGTGGTGGTGAGATATATGAAATTGGAGATATGATATAAATCAAAATGATAAAAAGGACCATAACGACACAATAAACGAATGATGGAAAAGATTCTGATCTGGATGGTCTTTGAGGCCACCATACTCGAATCATCGTAATAATATATGGAGATTTTGACGTAAAAAAAAAACGAGTGATAGAAAATTAAAACCTCAACGAGTTTACCTATAATTAAACCGGTTCAAGTCGGATCTTTGGAGGCTAGACGGGGTCCACTATTGACATGTCACATATCCTACCAATTTTTATTTTATGTTTGATGTTTAATTGTGCACCATGAATGATTCTTTACATTTTTCTTTGAAAGGTTTTAAATTGAAATACAGTTCATCAAATCCGCAACATATGTACATTTTACAACAAAATAATTAAAGAAAAGAATGTAAGTAAATCATCTAAAATAGAAATAAGAATCTTAAAACATTCCTTAATATATTTTCGAAAATATCTATATATTATAATTCTTCCAAATGTTCAACAAATCAGAGTGGCGCAGCGGAAGCGTGGTGGGCCCATAACCCACAGGTCCCAAGATCGAAACTTGGCTCTGATATAAATATAAATATTTTTTATATTTGTTTTCACATTAAAATATCATTTTTTTAATTTACTAAAAAGAAAACGTAAAAATCTTAAGTTTGCGACCAATAAAAAGTATATTAAGTTAATAACACCCAAATCCAATACCTAATTGAGCCTAACCGATTTTAGTCCATTTAAGAGTTTGTATGATAAATACATTACATATCGCATATAAAATATGGTACATAGTATAACTTAATGAAATAATATAGAGATTTATACAACTTGATGTTGAAAAAAAGAAGTTTAAACTTAATGAAATAATACTATTTATATAAATATTAAAGTTTACGTTGTGTGCAATATCATTTTTGTTTTTGCGTCTTTCTATTTCCGTGGTGGTGAGATATATGAAATTGGAGAAATGATATAAATCAAAAAGATAAAAAGGACCATAACGACACAATAAACGAATGATGGAAAAGATTCCGATCTGGATGGCCTTCGAGGCTACTCTACTCGAATCATCGTAATAATATATGGAGATTTTGACGTCAACAAAAAAACGAATGATGGAAAATTAAAGCCTCAACGAGTTTACCTATAATTAATCCGGTTCAAGTCGGATCTTTGGAGGCTAGACGGGGTCCAATATTTACATGTCACATATCCTACCAATTTTTATTCTATGTTTAATGTTTAATTGTCCACCAAACCATAGTTTGAATGATTCTTTATATTTTTCTTTGAAAGGTTTTAAATTGAAATACAGTTCATCAAATCCGCAACATATGTACATTTTACAACAAAAGAATTAAAGAAAAAAAGTAAGTAAATCATCTAAAATAGAAATAAGAATCTTAAAACATTCCTTAATATATTTTCGAAAATCTCTATAAATTATAATTCTTCCAACTGTTCAACAAATCATAGTGTCGCAGCGGAAGCGAGGTGGGCCTATAACCCACATGTCCCAAGGTCGAAACTTGGCTCTGATATAAATTCAAGTATTGTTTTTTTTTTACTTATTTCCACATTAAAATTTCATTTTTTTAATTTACTAAAAAAAAAATCTAAAAATATTAAGTTTGCGACCAATAAAAGGCATACTATGTTACTAACACCCAAATTTGTTTGTCGAAAAAAAAAGTTACTAACACCCAAATCCAACTCCTAATTTGGCATATCCGATTTTAGTTCATTTATGAGTTTGTATGATAAATACTGTAACATCCCGATTTCTTGTATATGCGGAGAGGCTTATAAGAATTGATTTGGCTACCTATGTCACCAAAGTGCACTTATCTTTTCGGGAACTTGTCCAGAGAGAACTCCAGAGTTAAGCGTGCTTGAGCTGGAGCAATTTAAGGATGGGTGACCTACCGGGAAGTGATTCGCGGTATCATGTGAGTGAGGACAAAACACGGGGAAATATCACGTGGTGATTGCAGGGTCAGTAAACAAGTATTACAAGCCTCCCGGACTAACGCATCGGCCGTCGGACAAGGGTGGGGCCCACGGGCCGAGAGAGGGCATTGGGCCCACAGGTAGGGGCGGTCGGGGCGTTATAATTGGTATCAGAGCCGAACCCAAACACGTGTGTGGAGTCAGGTGGGCTCACACCGTATAGGGTGACGATCCTGGTGCGCAACGAGGACGTTGCGCTCTATGAGTGGGGGTGATTGTAACATCCCGATTTCTTGTATATGCGGAGAGGCTTATAAGAATTGATTTGGCTACCTATGTCACCAAAGTGCACTTATCTTTTCGGGAACTTGTCCAGAGAGAACTCCAGAGTTAAGCGTGCTTGAGCTGGAGCAATTTAAGGATGAGTGACCTATCGGGAAGTGATTCGCGGTATCATGTGAGTGAGGACAAAACACGGGGAAATATCACGTGGTGATTGCAGGGTCAGTAAACAAGTATTACAAGCCTCCCGGACTAACGCACCGGCCGTCGGACAAGGGTGGGGCCCACGGGCCGAGAGAGGGCATCGGGCCCACAGGTAGGGGCGGTCGGGGCGTTATAAATACATTACATATCGCATATAAAATATGGTACTTAATATAACTTAATGAAATAATATAGAGATTTATACAACTTGATGTTAAAAAAAAGAGTTTAAACTAAATGAAATAATACGATTTATATAAATATTAAAGTTTACGTTGTGTGCAATATCATTTTTGTTTTTGCGTCTTTCTATTTCTGAGGTGGTGAGATATATGAAATATGATATAATCTCAAAATGATAAAAAGGACCATAACCACACAATAAATGAATGATGGAAAATTAAAGCCTCAACGGCTTTACCTATAATTAATCCGGTTCAAGTCGGATCTTTGGAGGCTAGACGGGGTCCAGTATTGACATGTCACATATCCTACCAATTTTTATTCTATGTTTGATGTTTAATTGTGCACCAAACCATAGTTTGAATGATTCTGTACATTTTTCTTTGAAAGGTTTTAAATTGAAATATGGTTCATCAAATCCGCAACATATTTACATTTTACAACAAAAGAATTAAAGGAAAAAATGTAAATAAATCATCTAAAATAGAAATAAGAATCTTAAAACATTCCATAATATATTTTCGAAAATCTCTATAACTTATAATTCTTCCAACTGTTCAACAAATCAGAGTGGCGCAGCGGAAGCGTGGTGGGCCCATAATCCACAGGTCCCAAGATTGAAACTTGGCTCTGATATAAATATGAGTATTTTTTTTAATACTTATTTCCATATTAAAATATCATTTTTTAATTTACTAAAAAGAAAATCTAAAAATATTAAATTTGCGACCAATAAAAGGCATACTAAGTTACTAACACACAAATCTTTTTGTCGAAACAAAAAAGTTACTAACACCCAAATCTAACGCCTAATTGGGCCTAGTCGATTTTAATCCATTTATGAGTTTGTATGATAAATACATTACATATCGCATATAAAATATGGTACATAGTATAACTTAATGAAAATAATATAGAGATTTATACAATTTGATGTTAAAAAAAGTATAAACTTAATGAAATAATACGATTTATATAAATATTATAGTTTACGTTGTGTGCAATATCATTTTTTATTTTTGCGTCTTTCTATTTTCGTGGTGGTGAGCTCTATGAAATTGGAGATATGATATAATCTCAAAATGATAAAAAGGACCATAACCACACAATAAACGAATGATGGAAAATTAAAGCCTCAACGGGTTGACCTATAGTTAATCCGGTTCAAGTCGGATCTTTAGAGGCTATACGGGGTCCAGTATTGACAGGTCAGATATCCTACCAATTTTTATTCTATGTTTGATGTTTAATTGTGCACCAAACCACAATTTTTTATGATTTGTTACATTTTTCTTTGAAATGTTTTAAATTGAATTACGGTTCATCAAATCCGCAACATATGTATATTTTACAACAAAAAAAAAATTAAAGAAAAAACAAAATGTAAATAAATCATCTAAAATAGAAATAAGAATCTTAAAACATTCTGTAATATATTTTCGAAAATCTCTATAAATTATAATTCATACAACTATTCAACAAATCAGAGTGGCGCAGCGGAAGCGTGGTGGGCCCATAACCCACAGGTCCCAAGATCGAAACTTGGCTCTGATATAAATACGAGTATTTTTTATACTTATTTCTACATTAAAATATTATTTTTAATTTACTAAAAAGAAAATCTAAAAATATTAAGTTTGCGACCAATAAAAGGTATACTAAGTTACTAACACCCAAATCTTTTTGTCGAAAAAATAAGTTACTAACACACAAATCCAACGCCTAATTGGACCTAGTCGATTTTAGTCCATTTATGAATTTGTATGATAAATACATTACATATCGCATATAAAATATGGTACATAGTATAACTTAATGAAGTAATATAGAGATTGATACAATTTGATGTTAAAGAAAAGTATAAACTTAATGAAATAATACGATTTATATAAATATTAAAGTTTACGTTGTGTGCAATATTATTTTTATTTTTGCGTCTTTCTATTTCCGTGGTGGTGTCATATATGAAATTGGAGATATGATATAATCTCAAAATGATAAAAGGACCATAACCACACAATAAACGAATGATGGAAAATTAAATCCTCGACGGGTTGACCTATAGTTAATCCGGTTCAAGTCGGATCTTTGGAGGCTAGACGGGGTCCAGTATTGACATGTCACATATCGTACCAATTTTTATTCTATGTTTGATGTTTAATTGTGCACCAAACCAAAGTTTGAATGATTCTTTACATTTTTCTTTGAAAGGTTTTAAATTGAAATACGGTTCATCAAATCCGCAACATATGTACATTTTACAACAAAATAATTAAAGAAAAGAATGTAAGTAAATCATCTAAAATAGAAATAAGAATCTTAAAACATTCCTTAATATATTTTCGAAAATATCTATATATTATAATTCTTCCAAATGTTCAACAAATCAGAGTGGCGCAGCGGAAGCGTGGTGGGCCCATAACCCACAGGTCCCAAGATCGAAACTTGGCTCTGATATAAATATAAATATTTTTTATATTTGTTTTCACATTAAAATATCATTTTTTAATTTACTAAAAAGAAAACGTAAAAATCTTAAGTTTGCGACCAATAAAAAGTATATTAAGTTAATAACACCCAAATCCAATACCTAATTGAGCCTAACCGATTTTAGTCCATTTAAGAGTTTGTATGATAAATACATTACATATCGCATATAAAATATGGTACATAGTATAACTTAATGAAATAATATAGAGATTTATATAATTTGATGTTCAAAAAAAAGTAGAAACTTAATGAAATAATACAATTTTTATAAATAATAAAGTTTACGTTATGTGCAATATCATCTTTCTTGCGTCTTTCTCTATTTATGTGGTGATGAGATATATGAAATTGGAGATATGATATAATCTCAAAATGAAAGATAAAAAAACCAAAAAAGGACCATAACCACACAATAAAGGAATGATGGCAAATAAAAGCCTCAACACATCCCTTCACCTCTCTCTCTCTCTCTCTCTCTCTGCCCAATTTCCCATCATCAGAGCCGTAAGCATATATCCACAGTTACTGCCACGTGGCCCTCTCAGCGTTAAACATCCTTTATCTTCTCCAAAACCACTTGGGTTTGATTTTTTTTGTCTCCACCATTATTCTCTGTAGAGAGCTCTTCTTCTTCTTCTTCTTCTTCTTCGATCAACCTCCAACTATTAGCAATGGAGACTAGCATCACGCGCTACTCACATGGCATCCTCCTCCCTAGCGTCTCTTCTCAACGATCCTCCACATTGGCTTCTCCTCCTTCTTCCTTCTCTGCTTCTTCCAACTTCAAGGTTCGTATCCTCTACAATTATGCATATAACTTTGACTTCACACACACGCGCACACGTGTGAGTACTGAGTAGAATTTGTTCACTTTTAGTGAGTGAGAAAACTTATTTTGATTGATTCAATATAACGAATGTGTTACTAATTGTAAAAGGGTACTTAACATTTGATGTAAGCAGCGTCTGAAATCGAGCTCAATCTTTGGAGATTCACTGCGACTAGCACCAAGGTCACAACTGAAAGCCACCAAGGCAAAGAACAATGGTGCTTCAATTGTGACCAAATGTGAAATTGGCCAAAGCTTGGTAACTCTAGAGTAACAAAAAAGACTCAATCTTTATTGAATTTAAAGATTTGATTTTTGAGTGAAAGTTTCTTACTTGTATAGGAAGAGTTTTTGACACAAGCAACGCCTGACAAGGGATTGAGAACTTTGCTGATGTGTATGGGTGAAGCATTGAGGACGATAGCTTTCAAAGTTAGAACAGCTTCTTGTGGTGGAACAGCTTGTGTTAATTCCTTTGGTGATGAACAACTCGCTGTCGATATGCTCGCCGACAAGCTTCTCTTTGAGGTTTTATATTAAAATTTTGAATAACTTGTTTCATAAGTTTGATTTCGGAAAATGAGCATATTAGGTTTTGATTTGTGTATTGGTTTTTATAGGCTTTGCAATACTCGCATGTGTGCAAGTACGCGTGCTCTGAAGAAGTACCTGAGCTTCAAGACATGGGAGGTCCAGTGGAAGGTCGGTTCATGTGAAATTAACTTACATTTCCGCTTCCTAAATTCCGCGGAAATGGTTATCGAAAATATATGAAATTTGTTTTGGACAGGTGGGTTTAGTGTTGCATTTGATCCACTGGATGGATCAAGCATTGTGGATACAAATTTCACCGTGGGAACCATCTTCGGGGTTTGGCCTGGAGACAAGCTAACCGGAGTCACGGGAGCAGATCAAGTGGCTGCAGCCATGGGAATCTATGGTCCACGAACGACTTATGTTTTGGCTGTTAAAGGATTTCCAGGAACTCATGAGTTCTTGCTTCTTGATGAAGGTTTTCCTCTGCTTTTGGTCCAATCAAGGTTTTAAAAGATTCATTCATTGGTAGCTTTCTTAGACTAAGCTCAAAATGTTTTCCAGGGAAATGGCAGCACGTTAAGGAGACAACAGAGATCGCAGAAGGGAAAATGTTCTCACCAGGAAACTTGAGAGCCACATTCGACAACTCCGAATACAGCAAGGTTCTTGCTTTTGATCAATCTGACTTCAATTATGCTTGAATCTAACACCCAATCTACAAATCTCTGAGTCTCTTCTTCTACTACTAATTTACTTTCACTGTGAAATCAGCTGATTGATTACTACGTGAAAGAGAAGTACACACTGCGATACACAGGAGGAATGGTTCCTGACGTTAACCAGGTTCGTTCCTCTCTGAAACTTAAACCGGATTTCTACTTCCGAGTGAAAATGTTGACTTTAACACTTATTTGTTTTTGGCAGATTATTGTGAAGGAGAAAGGAATCTTCACAAACGTGACTTCTCCTACGGCTAAGGCAAAGTTGAGGTTGCTGTTCGAAGTGGCTCCTCTTGGCCTGCTCGTGGAGAATGCTGGCGGATTCAGCAGTGATGGACACAAGTCCGTGCTCGACAAGACCATCATCAATCTCGATGATAGAACTCAAGTTGCTTATGGCTCAAAGAACGAGATCATCCGCTTCGAAGAAACCCTCTACGGAACATCAAGACTCAAGAATGTTCCCATTGGAGTTACTGCTTAGAAACTCATAAAAAAAAACCTGAACCATGTTTATTTTTCCATAAACCGGATAATCTACTTTTCGCTTGGGTTATAAGAGAAGCAACAAAATTATTGCCAAACTCTAGGTTTCCCATAAGGAAGAAGACAAGAAGTTGTATAACCACGATTTCTTCGATATGGCAAATGGCAAAACTGAATATTTAAACAATATATTGATAAAACAGAATTAAAAAAAACAACAGTTGATGTCGAAAAACGATGAACAAAGAACAGTTTGTGCGGAGACGAAACACTATTTCTTTAATTATTTAATTGCTAGTAGTGACTGTTTGACGCAATCAGAATCTCATAGTAAGACCACACAATTCTTTTGTTACACAATATTTAATAACAATAGCTAACGAACCCATAAAAATGTTGTACTCTCATACCAAAAGAAAAACAGGAAACAAAAAATATGTGAAGGATTGTTATGCCACTTTCGATTAATTTGTTCTAAATAAACAGAGGAGCTCAACTTTTAAAATAGCCTTAGATAAAAAAAACGTTTTTAAGATTGATTGTCAAGTTAATGACGGTATTAATCGCAGCATTAATCATTCTTATTAACCACAAAATTGAAGATGTTTATTTTTTTTTGTTGACTAAGTCAACCATCAAACATTAATCCGAATTTAGGCCAAAAAGAATAGGTTAATAGGCCGAAGGTCCAACTGATCAAATTCCAAATTCCAAATTCCAAATCCCAAACCCGAGTCTAAAAGCATATGCATCGCAAGTAAGGTTGGGCACTAATACATGTTACTCGTCTTCGATCCGTTATCCGATTCATACTCGTCTTTATAAAAAGGATATTCGTGACCTAAAGATTAGGTAAAATGTATCATAATTCTATTACTCGTGGGTAAGGATCGGGTATCAATTTTTTTTTCATACTCGTCTCGTTATCCGACCCGTTACGTGACCCGTAAATATCTGCTTTAATTGTATTTTATAACATTATCAATAACATTATATATATAATTGATAATACTATAAACATAATTATTATGTTTAATTAACATAAAATATCTAATTATATTTTTAGTAAACGTTAAAACCCAAGTCCAACCTAGTCTAATATGAAATCATTATGCGGATAAGGGCAACTATCTATAAATATGCAAATAAGGATAAAGGATTGGGTATTTAGTGGGTCAACTATTTTTTCTAGGATACCCGTTATATGCGATCGGATAAAAATAATTTATTTATTTTATCTGTAAGAGTCGGATCAGATAAAAAATACTTTGAAATTCAAAGATACCCGACCCGTGCCAGCCCTAATCGCAAGTATCACCATGGGTTTTTCATTAATAAAAGAAAAAAAAAATTGAAAAAAAATGAGAGAGAAAGAGTATAGTCTCTTGTTTGAGATACTTTGGCAAACTCATGAGATACTTCTAGTACACTAGTCATTTTATGAATGGTCAATGTCAAACTCATGAGAAACTTTTAATACACTTGTCATTTTATGAATGGTCAATGCTTTTTAAACTCATGAGTTTTCTACGCGATAATGATGCTCTAAGTTCGGTCCTAGATACCATGTGTCTAACCAAGTCTTTTGAACCAAGAGTTACAAACATCCTCTTTGATATAAAAAAGGATTTCCATCCGAATTTCCGATGTAAAACTTTTGCATATATTGACATTTAGCCAAATTTTCAATATTTACAAGTCATACGTTTTGAACATTCATTTTTCATTCAAAAAAAATATGATTTTAACATATAAGTATACTACTTTATAATGGTCACGGCGACGATTTTATCGTGCCCAAAATCCAGTCATTCTGACAGATTTCTCTATTAGAAAACCTATCAGAAATATGATCAGCACTACTTCATTAAAAACAAGTTCCAACAAAAGTTTGAAACACAGGAAGAAGAGATGAAAAACTACAAAAAAATATTGTGGCATTGTCGATTTTTTAAAGAAGTTTTAGTACCTATTTTTAAAACTAGTACAGTATTCGTTTGTTCCGTGTGGTATTTTAAATTTTCAATATAATTTGGGCCAAAAACTGTGAGAAAAATATGATTTGGGCCAACACTATGAGAAAAAGCCCAACCAGGTCCAAATTTCGAGGCGTAAGTAGCTTCTAAATTACGAACTCTTTTTTCTCAGATCGAGCTTCAATCTGCTTCTTCTTCTTCTTCTTCTTCTTCTTCTTCTTCTGTATCGATGCAACAAAAGTAGAAGTAAACCTCATTTCATGAAGAATCCAGTGTTTTTCTTATTTCTTCTCATCACTGCTTCTTCCCTAACAATTCTCATCTTCTCCTTTCTTCGATTACCCGAAACACCTCCGGCCGCCGGTGACCACCTCTCTCTCCGAAAACTTCGAGACGATCTCTCCGATGAACTTGGATTCTTCGGGAAGATGATGATCGAGATGCTACCTGAAGATCTGGTTTTCACTGCCTTCGTACCGTCCGACAAAGCATTCAGCCGAGATCTGGGGCTGAAACTGAACAATAGCCGGCCAATAGAAGACGACGGCGACAACACATACGCCGTCGTATCGAGGATCATGGGTTTCGCTGTGGTTCCGCACAAGGTGGAGGAAGGAGACATAGGGAAAGACGAAACGGCGTCGTACGAGTCGTTGAGTGGTTTCACACTGAAGATTTGGAAGAAAAGAAATGGCGGTGGATTGGTCGTTAATGGCGTCGAGACGGAGAATATGGGGTTAAAGAGAGGGAAGATAATCTTTCACACCATGGATGGTGTTATAATGGATTCTGATTTCGCACAGTCCGTGTCTACTACACAAGAAGAAGATGAGCCATAGAGAAGAAGAAGACATTATTAATCCTTTTGTACAATTTGTTGTAAATTAGGACAAATTAGGCAATACACAGAGACGTTTTAATCTTGTCAACAAAATACAGTATGCATATAGTGTCATCTAATTTCGAATTTTTGGCTATTTTATTAGAGTCGCATCGGAAACCCACTAAAATGGAAAATTATTGACCTAATTAATTAGTAATTATCCATAAAAGGCTCACATTACTAATCAGAGTTGGATATTTCTTCTTCTTTTTTCATCAGAATGAATTATCCATTAAATATCTAAACCAAGTCACAAACAGCAAAACAGAGCCAAAACATAATAAGGATCGAAATCTTAATCGAAGAATCCGTGATTCTGTTTTGAATTGTGACTCTGTTTTGAATCTCTCTAAATTGAGAAGAGGATTTCAAGCACGGATTTGGAATTCATGGACAAACGTTATCGGTGTTAAAGATTGTTCGATGAGAAGAAAATGGGTATGGCCAAAGAGATAAAAGAAAATGCTTCATCGTTTAGATTACCACCGGATTTCTAAAAGGCAGTATTTTTTATTTTCGGTAATACAAAATCAACGTATCCTCCAACATAAACACAAATAGGCTTTACCGCAATCATCAAGTATTTTAATTTCAACGAAGAAACAAGTTTTAAATTCATCACCAACAACATTTAGTTTAATCTTATTAATCAAGGTAATATCATATGTATTTTAGAGTTTCATAGGAAAGATGATAGCCAATGAAAATTGTACGAAGGGAAGACTTAACTGATTTCATTTGTTAACTTATAAGACTTTTGAAAAGATAGCTTGGTTTCTTCCACTCGTTCATCAAAATTGTTTCAATTTTTTTTATTTACGTAAATGGTTGTATTGCGATTATTTATGTATCTTATAAACTCTTTATGATATTAAAACCAAGTTGTTGGTGGTAGGGTGGTTCCTTTCATGCGGTGAGTGTCGACCCTGTTGGTCTAGGCCAGAGATCGATTCTCCGCCGGAGCGGAATTACCAGGACAAGCACTTGACCAAGTGGGGCATTATAAATGGGCTGTGTCACTCACACCCGAAATATTAGTATGTGCCTTTGGATTTGGGATCACTTCCAGGGGTAGAAAGGCATAAAAAAAAAAAAAAAAAAAAAAAAAAGAGATATTAATATATTTGGTTTGTCGAGAAAAAAAAAATTGCGGCTGTTTCCTTTATTAAAGAATAAAATAACATTTGGTCACAGATTTCCAAGAAACCAAAGTATACAAATGGGACCGCAGAAAAGCGCCATGTCAACATGAAATCGGGAAAACGTCGAGATCGTGGTAGACAACCTAACGCCAACGGTTACGATTGTTACACGTGGACTTTTGGTTTTCTCTTACCGTGCGCCACGACGCAGCATAAAACAGAGCCAAGACTGAGTCGACCTGCTCTTGACACGGTTGACCAAATTCTTCTTCTTCTTGAATTCGTTATTTAGATGGGAGGAGGAGACGTTTCTAAGGAGATGGGGGGTTGTTCACTAGCGTATCGCCGCGGAGATCAGAAGCTACGGAAGTTCGTGACGGCGAGGAGCACTAAGTTTCTTGTATTCTGCTGTATCGCTCTCGCTTTGATCACACTCGCTTGCCGATCTTATCGGCCTTCGTCGATCGGTTGGGTCAACAGTTCAACAAACGCCGCCGCAGATCGGATCTCCGGATCAAGGTGTGTACACGTTTCCTCATGTTTTTCTGCATCTTACCTCGATGTTTTGTGTCTAAATTTGATTTGGATCTCCAAATGGTAACTGCTGCGATTATTTTTTAGGAAAGTAATATTTGATTAAAACTCCATTCATCGGTTTAAAACTGCTAATTTGAAAAGAGAGTATTTTTAGTACAATTTTGAATTGCTTTAGCGATTTGGTTTGATTTGGTTCAATCATAGGACTTGTGGAGTAATTGTAACTCTAATTAGGTAGTTGGCCTTTTGCCTTTGCATGATCAAAGATGCATATAGATAGTTTTGTTCTTTATTGCCTAATTTGATGGATTTCTTATCAAATCTGCAGGAAAGGTTATACACTTTTGATGAACACATGGAAGAGATATGATCTCTTAAAGAAGTCTGTTTCCCACTATGCATCATGTTCTAGGCTTGACTCTATCCACATTGTTTGGAGTGAACCTAACCCTCCATCAGAGTCCCTTAAAGAGTATCTTCAAAATGTTCTCAAGAAAAAATCGGTTGAGCTAAGATTTGATATAAACAAAGAAGACAGTTTGAACAACAGGTTTAAAGACATTAAAGACTTGAAAACAGACGCTGTCTTCTCAATAGATGATGATATCATATTTCCTTGTCACACAGTAGATTTTGCATTCAACGTTTGGGAGAGTGCCCCAGAGACAATGGTGGGGTTCGTGCCCCGTGTGCATTGGCCTGAAAAATCGGTATGTCACTTTTTATTTTCCAATATGTTCAAGAACCTTCTTTAGCCAAAAAACAATACCAAAATGGTAAAAATGCATTCTCTTTAAGCTGTTTGCTATTAGGACTCTTTCACTGATCTGAATATTATAGGTCTCTCCCATTATTCCCATTTGCTGTTTTGAATTATCTTTCTTTCATTATTAAAGAAACATAGTGTAATGTGTGGAATCAGAAAGTCAGACTTCAATTTCTGCAGAATGATAAAGCCGATTACTACACCTACAGCGGATGGTGGTCTGTTTGGTGGAGTGGTACATATAGCATGGTACTCTCAAAGGCAGCCTTCTTCCACAAAAAGTACCTCACCCTTTACACAAATAGCATGCCGGCATCAATCAGGGAATTCACAGCCAAGAACAGGTTCCTTATCACTCTCATTCTCTCTGTGTTCTTTGTATCTCTGCTTCAGTGATTGAAACTCACCACCTAAGCATGAAATTTACCTAATTACAGGAACTGTGAAGATATCGCAATGTCATTCCTCATCGCAAATGCTACAAACGCTCCTCCTATATGGGTTAAAGGTAATTTTCAACCGCGGGCAACTCTGATCTATGGTCATATCACATATGATTCTAATAACCTCTGCTGATGAAGAGTATATTTTCCTCGTTTGGCCTGTTTTTGTAGGTAAGATATATGAAATCGGTTCAACAGGAATCAGTAGCATAGGAGGGCACACAGAGAAAAGAACGCACTGCGTAAATCAGTTTGTAGCAGAATTCGGGAGAATGCCACTTGTATACACTTCCATGAAAGCCGTAGATAGCCGCAATTTATGGTTCTGGTGATTGCTGCTTTCACATGGTGGTGCGTTTCCACTTTCTCTTCCACTGGTTACTACTACTCTTCATGGTCTAGCTATCGACGGCTTTTGTACAAAGTGAGAGTAAACAAAAAAAGAGAACTGATCTTTGCTGTTGCGGTAAGAGGGAGAAGAGAGAGAGTTTGTAATTGGTGTCTTATGGGGGTTTTCTCGTAGAAGCTTACAAAGAGAGATAGTAGCCTAGTGTATGGTGTACCCTCATTGTACCTTTTGTAACATTGTTGTTCCATCTGATTTTGTAAAAACTCGTTTTATGCTTAAAAAATGAGTTATATATTGATACACTGATGATTAAATTTTTCAAAAAAAAATCAATAGTGTTACAGGCTTACAGCTATGGATAGTGTTTCCTTAGTCGTGTCAGTGTCGTCCATTGCATACCAGATGGCTCCAAAATTCTCCGAGAATCCAGGAAAAGCTAATAAAGGAGTGATGTGTTTTGTGCAAAGTCTGAATTTGAAACAGAGTTGTCCGTCTTTGTTGCCTGAGTTGCTAAAAATGCTATAAGCTTTGCACTACAAATGTGAGGCAAGTGAAGAGGAGGAAATAGGATGGATCCAAATGCTATAAGCTTGCAATTAACCTTTCCTCTGAGCCTTGTTTGGCCGCTTCAAATGCACTTCTGATGCTACTTTACTGATCTGGAAGCAAAGCATACACCAGATAACAGATTTGTTTTGCAAAATTTATAAAAATGGCGAATGTTTTGTTTATGAATTATATAAGTCAGTCAAAGCATACACCAGATAACAGTCAGTCAATGAGTTTATGAACCAACTGTTTTTTCATGTAAAATGTTGATACGTTGGGCTAGATAATTGAGCTTCTACCTTATAGTATCTATTATTATCTAAAGGAAATAACCACTGTTAAGAGTCATATCTCTATTTACTTTTATCCTAAGAGTTTAGGGTAAGGGAGGTTAATAAGGGGTAACGAGTATTTGGTGATTGTTCATAAGGGGGAGTGGGAAGAGCTCCATTATCAAATTCCTCAAGTTTTCTTTGTAATTTCGACGTTATCGTTTATATATCGGTATTTCTATTTCTGTACGTATCAAATGTTTCTGTCATATACATTTCTCGACTAAGAAGTGAGAGTTGACTCAAAGAAATGCATAACCAACTGTTTCATACTCAAATCCCTATAAACCTTACTGTATTTCTACGTTTCTTTAATGAAACCTTACTATATCCTTGAAAACCCTTGATGATCTATAGTTCTATACCCAAATTCTTTCAAGAAAACCCTAATCAATCGTTGAAAACTCCCCTTTCCATCACAAAATCCCTAATCTCAATCCTCGAAGACAGCCTCGGAGATCCTCTTACTCAGCTGTTTCTGCAAAGAAAGCCTTGTGCATGCGGTCAATGGCGAAGCGAACCTCATGAGTCTCTTTGTGCCTAAACATCCAAACCGTGATGAAATCGCAATTCTCCTTGAGCTCATCATCTCCGACGAACTTCCTCCATCCCGTCTCAATCCACGTGAAACATTCTGTTCACCGTCTTCTCTTCCTCCCATATGGTGACTTCTCACACCAATCATATCATCCACCAAAAACAATTACATTACATTACATTTTTCACCAAAAGATTATATGCCAGAATCAAGAGATCCTTATATATATTTTCCAAAATGTTATGAACTTCAAGACCTGTGAAAGAGATTGATCACACCATTGGGCACTAACATGATTCATCAAATGCATAATTTAATTATGTACATATTAGATTTTATATACCTTCATTGACAGAGCACTAATGGTTTCAAGCAACATTTACTCTTTGCTTTGAAAATCAGAGAGTTATTGAAGCATGTTCTGTGTGTGCAGCTAAAAAAATGAGTTATATATATATATATATAGAGAGATTCATACATTGATCGTTAAATTTTTCAAAAAAATCAATAGTGTTACAGCTATGGGTAGTGTTTCCTTAGTCGTGTCAGTGTCGTCCATTGCATACCAGATGGCCCCAAAATTCTCCCAGAAAAGTCTTTGCAGCGTCTAAGCTCGGGTAATACGTTGGCTCCATAAACACCTGAGTCAGCGAGTCACACGACTCGTGATGACTCGCCGCCGTCCTGTTCGCGTTGGCCTCCGCGCTCCCCATCATCGCCGCCACCAGTTTCTGGTACCCGAAGAAGAATCTCTTCGCCGCCGACTCAACAGCCTGCATCCCCTGAAGCAAATGGATCTTCTCGTACTCTGCCTTCCCCGAGTAGAGCTTCATCGCCGCCACCTGCAACCTCGGACCTCCGGTGGGGTCCACCTCCACCTGGAGGACAGCTGGCACTTTCTGTCTGAGCTCCTTGGACATCTTCGCCATCTCCACTAGCCCCTTGGATCTGAAACAGAAGGCGTCGTTTTGTGACGTGGATTTGATCTGCAGCTGTTTCTTCACCTTGAGGAAATCTTCTGGATCCATCAGAATGTGTACGTCCTCGATCTCCGTCAGAAGCTTCCAGATCGTCTCTAGCAAGTACACGTCAGCAGAAGCTTTTTCGAAGTTTCCCTCGTCGATCCTCGAGACGATTCGGTTCACGAGGTTCACGGAAACGTAAATCCACGACTCGAGGATCTGGTGAATAGTGTAGAGCGTTTGGTTCTCCATATTATCAATGTGATCGGCGTATGGATTGTTCTTGACTCTGCGTACTTCGTCCGGGCGACAAACGGCGTCGTATCGGAGATACGGTTTTCCGGCGAGGTTAGGTTCGCCTAAACCGAGCGTATACTTACACCAACGCATCTCATTCTCGATCGTACACAAGATCTTCTGCCCAATGCTCTCCGATGTCCGACACGTTGCGATCTCCGGTAACAGGCTCAACGAGCTCCAGCCATTGCTGACCGGAGCCGCCGATTCGCTCTCGTCGTTGTCGTCCTCGTCCTCGCAGATTGACGCCACGATTTTGATCTGGCTCGTCGCGAGCGAATCCAACCGTCGGATCCACTCACGGCGGTTGATGTACGGACGTGTATCGGAAGCAACGGTCAGGATTAAACGGAAAGTTATCTCAAGAGCCTGAAGAGCTGGTTTGAGAACAGGCTCGGAGATCCAGTGAGGGAAATCCAGAGAGGACCAGAGGCTCCTGAGTTCCGGCAAACGGAGGTAGAGCTCGTAGGCGGAGGAGGAGGAGACGGAGAGCTTAGTCGGCTCCGGAATGGTGACGTGGAGCTTGGGAGACACCATCTTCCTCTGCAAACCCAAATCAGCCATTTTTCTCAAGTAACGAGTTTGTTTGGTGAACATATATATATAGAAAGATATATATATATATATAGAGAATATGAGTCATGTGAGGGAAATGGATAGGAAAAAAGGAAAAGAGACGTCATTATGTGGAAAATAAGACAAAGATCATATAGTTTGAAAGTCAACGTACAACAACGGCTATTTCCCTTTTTTTTTTTTGTTCAAACCCAATTTCATTAAAAAAAAAAACTAAACCGGACCAAAAGTAAACCGATGTAAGCTTTGCTTTGCCAGAGCATCAACTACACCATTACAAGCTCGAGCAATAAACTTAAAAGACACAAAAGAAAAAGCAGAGCAAAGGATAGAGATATCCGAAAGGATTCCAAATAAATCAGAGCACATCGAACCCTTGTTGATTGATGTGATCATCTGGATAGAGTCAGATTCGATTTCAAGTTTTTCAATCCCCAATTCCTTTGCATTGAGGAGGGCTTCCCTGACGGCTAGACCTTCCGCAATTAGAGGAGAAGAGACGAATGCTTGCGCCAAAGAGCGGGTAAATCGGCGATTCGAATCAAAGAAGAAGACCCAGCCAAGACCAGCTGAGCAGATATCAGCTCTCCATGCCGCGTCCGTGCAGCATCGAACCGTGCCTGCGACGCGATTGGAGAGAGAGGGGTCTCGGTGAGAGGAGGCTAGTGGTTGGAGGCCTTGGGAAGAGCGTGGCTGAGCTGATATCCATTCTCTTGCATCCTGAATGGCTCTTAGGATGGATTCATCCACTGTGAAAAACCGATTAGAGAAAATCACCTGGTTGCGAGCTGTCCAAAGAGCCCAAAGGATCCAAGGAAAGAGGACTCCTGCTTCCAACCCCACAGGAGGAACAGAGCATCTGGCTTTTGCAACCAACAATCCTTCACGAATATTGGAGATTTGATTTGGATCCAATTCCATTGCGAAAGGAGCTCTTCTCCACACCTCCTGCGCATGGTGACAGTGAAAGAAGAGGTGTAAAATCGATTCCTCTTCATCGCATCTACAACATTTAGAGTTTGCTGCAATCTGTCGAATTGCGAGTTGGTTTCCTAGAGGTAAAGCTTCATGTAACATTCTCCATAAAAACAGTTTGATCTTTGGAGCTGTTTTAAGGGACCATACCAACCCTTTCCAATTAGTTGAAATAATGTTATCTGAACGGCTATTTCCCTTATTAATGTTTTTTTCTTAATGGAAACTTTCAATTATGTATTAACGAATACTTTTAGGAAATATTCAAACTCTTTCTTTATATAGTATTTTTTTTTTCTCCTTGTTCAAAATATAAATTTTCCTCTTTACGGATATGGAATACTGCATGATCTGTGTCTTGTTCTGAAAGCTTGTAAATAATAACTAACCCGAACTACGAATAAATTTTAATTGTTTTCTTCCAAAATTCACTTTTAAGCTTTTGTTTCTTTTTTTGTCAATCTTTTGTTTCTTAATTAATATATTAAATATTTTAATTTTTATATATTTTCAGAAAAAAAAAAAATGAGAGTATCCAAATTATTATTATTTTTGTTCGGTTTCTTATAGTTATAAATTTTTAGTAATTTTTTTTTGTTTCTTAAATTTAGATCAATGGATAAGATCTAATGAGGTTTAAGTAAAATAAAAATAAGAGGTTTGGTCGGAATCCTTTTTGATGGCGTTTGGGAAGAGAGTGGAACGGGTCTTAGCTAGCCTTTGACTTTGGTCTCCGCTTTTCTGTTTCTTTAATCCCGTTTTGCGTAAAGTTCAACATTCCGAACGTACGTTCTAATCATAAATCTTTATATTATTTTTTTGTCGGTGTCATTATTTACAAGGAAAAATTGTACATTGATTTGGTTATTGAAAACATTATTAATTTTATCTTTGAAAGTTATTTGTTCTTATCGTATCTACTTAAAGAGACAGATCTTTGAAAATTATTATATGCAGCTAACCAGATTTGTATACCTAGTTAATGGGGAACTTTTCAAAAATCTATCCAACTAAACTTTATCACATTTTTTTTTTAACTTTAGTTGTTCCTAAATTTAATATATTAACTAGATAAGTACCCGTATATATGCGGATTTATAATTTAATATTTTATAACCCGTGGAAAAAAAACTAAAAACGAAAAAATGGTAAACAAAATTAGATCACCCGTGAAAATATATCAAACATAAATTTAGATACGAAGTTTTCAATAAAATAAATATATACTTTGAAAGAAAAATTTGGTGAAACATATGTAGTAAATAGCTTTGAATACGATTATTGTACTTTTAATTTGTTGGTGTGTAATTGATATACTATCAAATTGTGGTTTGTATAGAAGTGAGAAATTATAATTTTTTCTTTTTATGATTAATAATGAATTGTTTCCTTAATATAAATAGAAAAATTAAGGATTTTTTTCCTTTTTTATATTAATTTTACCTTTTAGGATAAATTTAATATTTTTCTTTTTAACATTTTTAGTAACTTTACATTTTATGATTATAAATCGGTTATTAAATTTTCCGACTATTGTTAATTTTATATGTCAAAAACTAATTGGATTTTTTTTGGAAATTTCTTTTACACATGACAGAATATGATCGATTGGCTTGATATGTGGTGCGATCAAGCTTTTCTCTTTACGTAACATCAACTTTCTCTTTATGTAATCATGTCTTCTATTAGACAAAAGATTACATGCAACTTATGGACAAAAATGTTATGTAAAATTTGTTTGGTTGTGAAATTGAAAAGGTATCAATTTGGTTATCTAGAGGTGGGGAATGAAAATTCTTTTTCTTTTCAGGATTGTATTCCATTTTAAGTTTGTGGATTTTTATTAAGAATTAGTAATTGTTTTTCCCCTTTTTAAAACTTTAGTCTTTTAGGATTGTAAACTTTTGTTTGATTTTTTTATTCTAAACTAAAATATATTTTTTAATAAAATTTGGCTTTTATTTCTTTTTTTTAAGATTGTAATCTATTGTTTAATTTCTTTATTCTCCATTATCAAAATATGGTTTTTTTAACTTTGGCTTTTATTTTTAATTTTATTTTTAATTTTTCTCAATCTAAACATAACTACTATTTTTTCATTTACTTTTTAGCATTAAGAATCGATTTTAAATCGTATATTAATAATTTTACTTTTAAGTTTAGCGTATATTTATAATTTTTCTTTTTTAAGTTTGGTCGTGGTTATATATTATACTTTATACTTTATATAATTTTTGTTTTATACTTTATATAATAATATTATAAACTTTTAACACAAAAAATTCAGTTTTTTCTTTTATTTTTCATATATCGTTAGAAATATGGGAACTGTCTTATTCTTGTTTTTTCTTTTTTTAGATTATCTTTTTTTAGTTTAACATTTTTTAATATTTACTTTTAATTAAATTGATAAATATTAAAATCTAAATTAATAATTGTGACAAATGTCACGATCTCGTGATTGAAAATTATCTTATGTGCCATATTCACGTCGAGATATCCAGCTTTATATAATAAGATTCTCATATCTCCCTAACAAACTGGTCCTATACCGACTACTTAAAAAAAAACTGTTTTCCAAATATATCATATTATCACGACAATTGGTATATATAGACTAATTAAATCCCAATAATTAATATGTAGTTGACTCAGAAAGTCAGAGAATGGTGCCAAAAACTTTGATCGTAGTTAATTTGGACGTTTGGAGTGGTTTATGGTACATAAGTGGACACCTTAGAAGTTAGATCTCGACTTTATGTAAATAAGAGGAGTAGTTTGAAAAAGTAATTAAAAAAAACTAGAAGGTGTATATTGAGTTCTTTGTCTTTCTAATCATACAGTACAAAATTATTGACAGTAGAAATTGAAAACCTTATAAAGTTCAAAAGTTATGGTTTTGAGATTTACGATATTTCAAAACATCCAATTGGTTGAAACTAGTTACATTTGATTTTGTCAACAGTGAAAGTAATATATATATATATATGTACAAAAAAATTCCTAAATCACACTATAATTTCATAACTGAGCCAGTAGCAATAGCAAAAATTTAAGTCATATATATATATAGCTTGTACACCAAAATATAAGAAAGCAATTTTGAAAAATTTAAATACAATAGAACCACTCATCCACAATAGTCGAATTCATGTTCAATCTAAGAAAGAAAAAAATGGAATATATAATTTTCGTTAATCAACTTTTATTTGAACCAGTGATAAAGTTGAAGAGAGAACAAATTAAATAGAAAAAGGAAATCATTATATTGCTTAGCTGTTGTGAACACTCAAGAAGATAAGTCATGGACATAATTTGTGGTGATCATAGGAAACGAATGGGAACGTATTCCATTGCATATCGAAATTGGAGATCATCTTATTGAGCAACCAGCCACCTGTCGTCGAGACAATATGCTAATAACTAAAGATTCAAATTTGTATAGTCGACATGCAGTTCAACAAATCCAGTCTATACACGTGCACATCCACACACACATAACAGGATGTCACACATTAGTCTCGTGACGTAGACTCTTCGTTTTCTTATGTTTTGTGTGTGGATTTTGGTTACCTAAAAATGTCACAAATAGAGAGAGTTCAATTAGAGAGAGAGAGAGTTTAAGGTTTCAACTCCATGTTCTAGAACATCACGTTTTGTAAATATACACAGCAAGTTCAATTGGTTTTTCGCGGAATAATAAAATAACAAAAAGTAATGTGTTCATTGGTTTTCACGAAAAACAAACAAACACAACAATATGAAAAGCAAAAAGCCTTAAGGGGAATGAGAAGATAACTCATTAGGACATATCTTATCTTACTTTCACGTTTTAGAGAAGATAAAACTCTTTCCCACTTTAATGTATGTCTCTTTTCTCGCATACTCGTAACTCTCCAACCATTATTTACAAAAGTATAACGGTAACTATCCAAATTGTTATATATCATTTCACTATATAATACTATATAAGATATATTTTGTTTTTGCATAAAAGAACTCCATTATCCAATATCTTATACACACACACCATGTTAGCAAATAATCGTATCCATATTGATAGGCTTAAAAAAAAAAAACAGTTTTAGACTTTTGTCCTATGATTCGAATATAAAATAAGTATAAAGTTGTATAATCTTGATTTCGTACAAAAAAAAAACATCTTGATCTGAGTTTGGATTTAAAGATCAACTCCATAGGTTTCTCGCGTGAGAAAAAATAGAATCATCAGATTTTTAAAAATGATAAGACTTTTCAACTAGGACCAGAGAGAATCCATATGTAAGCCGACCAATCAGAGGATCTCGCGCGTGAAAAAAAGAGGCAACACGTGGGGGCTCTCTGCTCAGTAATAAGTGCCATGTGGTAGAACCAAACCGAGTTGACGGCTGGAACCAGATAGCCACGTAGATTATACAGCTAACTCCACACATCTCATTGGCCTTTCTTCTTCCGCGTCTGAGCGACTCGTGCCTGGGCCCTCCCCAACAACCTTTTTGCTTTTTGGGCCGACACGACACCAACAATTTTCTTAAGAAAACCAAACCAAACTTCTTTTTTTTCTAACCGTTTTACTTTCTCTGTAGTTACGGTTTTGCATAATGAAATTCAATTACACAATCTTCTTCTTCTTTTTTTTTTTTTCTTTTTTGCAATTTAAATTAATTGTTCATAGTCTTGATGAGATCAAATCAACGAAATTACGTTTCATATTTTGGACAATATTCGTTTATGCGATATCGTCACACAGTTTAATGTTCAATGATCCAATAAGCAATGGTTCACCTAACACATCCATTTTGCGATTAGTGTTTATGTTTCGATTATGTAACTGATAAGCCAAATTTTGTATATTTACAATGCATAGAGAACTTATCAGATACTTGGTTTACAAACCTTGTTTATGGGATAAGAGTTTTCATGGATGCACTTGCTTTCCTCCTACATAAGTTGCCAAAACCGAAGCAGAGCCGTCTTTCGAGAACTCGTCCCAGGAATTTGATGACAATATGACAAAGTCCGCAAGCTTCCCTGGAGATAAAGACCCCAAGTGATGATCAAGAAAGGCTGCTCGTGCCGCTGATATCGTGTGCCTGCAATTTGCATATGACCAAGATGAATATGCTTGAGGAGATGCATTTTAATTAAGTGGAAAAAAAAAGACTTTAAAAGGCTAGAGAAGAGGCTTATTACGCAATCAATGCATCGGTAAAAGAGATGCATTCTGATGGAATCCAAGGGTGATTCCACTTGGGAGGTATTCGTTTAACCGCGGTTCTGATACTGTGCAACGGGTTGATGTCTGCCACCTGGAGCAAAGACGATTGAAGTAAGCTTGAATTCGTAGTTTGTAAACTTTCTATGTTAACATATTATAGATGGAGATTATTTGAAACGTACAGGCCAGTCTGAACCAAATGCCAAGATTGCATTGCCATTTAAGAGAGATTGAAATAGATACGACTCCTTTTGAGCTCTATCAAAACCGAGCTTCTTAGGAGCAGTATCAGCATCATCAAGCATATGATCCGGCTGTTCACGAGGCTTAGATTTTGTTAGATCAAGAAAATGAGTTTTAAGTCCAAATGCCCCGATGCTAGGAAGTGACTAACCTGCACTGAGGCTACAATGTGATGTTGACCAAACCGGTCGGCAGATCCTGGTGCCAAATGTTGCGCATGCTCAACCTGTAAGCAGCGTCTCAGAGATATTAAGTGCTGATAGAAGAAGCGAATGAGCAAGAAAATAGCTCAGAGAAAATTATTTTTCAAGTATCAAACTTCACCCTAAATCTTCTATCCCGGTCTCCATTGGCTGCAGCAACGGATTCATACATGTCAAGGATCATGTCATTTGCTTTGTCTCCTATAGCATGGATAGCAACCTTGATCACAGAACAAGAAAATAAGTAACTTATAGGAGTTGTTGAGAATTCACTTCTGCTATAGATGCATATATATGTGTTTGGACTTTAGATATTGACTAATACGATGAGCAAGCAATGGACAGAAGTAAACAGGGAAACACCTGAAGCCCTGATTTGTCTGCTGCCATTGTGAGGTTGGAAAGTTTCTCAGGATCCATCACTTCTAACCCATAATTGTTAGGTGTATCAAGATATTCCTGCAGAAAGATATAAACCGTGGGATTTTTATAGTGCTGCTGAAAGATAAAGTAACATATAATGTATTGCAAAATGAAAATATTTTCCACATGTATAGCAGATGAATTAGAAAGAATATATATAGTACTCTTCACCTCGTAAAAAAGTGCACTGTTAGAACCTAGAGAGCCATCAATAAATGCTTTGACGCCACCGAGGTACAACCATTCACTCAGTACAGGCCCCTTTTGAAGCTTAAGATCCTAAAAGTATTAAATAAACGAAGATGAGCACAAATAGAATTTCAAGGAAATGCGGAAAAGGCACAAATAATAATTCTGCAAGCAACGGTGAAAAGAGAATGGTGATTTTTAATAGCCATCATAGCACAGATGATATAAAACATAGAAAGAGAATTTGAAAATCAGGAAATGCCAAAGTTTCGCTGATATATGAGATGCAATCACAATGAATGTAAATTGCAAAACATGAAGTTGAATAATGCTATGAAACACATTTAAGTTTCTGGTGCCAAAGAGGCACAAAATGCTTGTACAAATACTCATTCTATTTATTAGAAAACAAGAGTTGCCTCTGAAGAAATCATACCAATAAACGTGACCATGTCGTGATCGGAAAAAACAAGCAAGTCCGTATCATCATCTTCTTCGAAGAATCAGCCCATAGATAGACATCTGTACCATAAAATGAGTTTAGACTAAAACAAATTCTCTCTATTTTAGCAGCATGCAAGTGTGAATCTGACAAGTTATCCCACTCAGGGTTAACAGAACGATGTATTGCACCTTGAAAGTCTTTCCAGGAGAGCTCATCTGTAGTGCCAGGATAGTATCTTCCAAGATCAACAACAGTTGTCACACCTCTAGTCAAAGCATATTTGCTAGCTCTAAGAAGTGCTTCCCTACGTTCATCCACTGAGACTTCTTGAACAAAGGGAGAGACATGCTCCATAGCAGCATCGATCAAAAGACCGGTAGGCTCTGCACGTAGTCATTCATAGAAGCAAGTACCAGCTGATTTTAGTATACAACCACAACACAGAAAGCTTCTCTATAATCTAAAGTATTGGAAGCAGGCAAAGTGCTATATGAATATACATTGCTTGACATAAGCATTACCACCACTAGGCAATCTCATTATCGTTCCACCAGTTGGATCTTCCGTTAAACTAGTAACACCAGCAATCCTAAGCGTGAGAGAATTTGCCAAGGCCATATGACCATCCATCCTAATCAACCAAACCTACACGAAGAGAAAAAAATTAAATAACTTAGGTGATGATGTTGACTATTGACAAACAAAACATGTCATCAGATTTCTTACAGGATTACGAGGTGAGATTTCATCAATCCATGATGCAGAGGGCAATTCTCCTCCCCAGAAATCATTATTCCATCCACCACCCAGAATCCATGACCCTTCTTTTGCATCTGGATATTTTTGTTAACTAATCACATAAGAGAAGCATAATGAAAAGAAAAAAAAAACTCTCACTACTAAGAAACCAAAAGCAAAAAATGTTCAGTGTCCATCATAACTAAATACAGACAGGACACCAATAAAGGAATGTAACCGCGACACGATGTTTCCGGCTACACTTAAGATTCAACATTTACAATGAGGTCAATGAAATTACTCTGCACCGCTTCCTTCACCATTTTACAAAACTCATCTTTTTGACTCACCCCTCGAAGTCCAACTTGGGCCATCTGTGCGAAAAGGTAAACTGTTTGTGTCTAAATCTGATCAAGAATGGCATATGATATGATTTCTCCAAATCGTCTACTCTCAGGTAAGCTTGAAAGTATAAACAAGATCACCTGCATTCCCCCAGAAGTCAAATGAACATGTGAATCAATAAGTCCAGGCACTACAACCTTCCCCTCCAGATTCACCTCCATGGTTCCATCTCCAATAAAATCCTGTCTTCATCGAATTATCAATTACATGAGAATGAAAATTACCAAACTTCCAGATTCATCCTAGTATCAAAGAAGAGTGAAGAACCTTGAGAGTGGAAAAGCTTCCGACTTTGAGAATCCTGCCATTACGAATCGCCATGGAATCGGCAAACGTCAAAGTAGTATCGCTGGTGAAGATTGTTCCATTTCTCACTAACAAATCCGCCACGATCCTAACCGGTGGTATAAGAGATGTCAGAGTTGACCAATCTGCGAACATCAATCGACTTTCATAATCAAGTCAAATTGTCTCAACAAGGGAGCTACTAATGGAAGCCGTAAGTAATTACATAAGTCGTTAAGCAGAGGAAGATACGCGACGGAGATGAGGAGGAAGACGGCAGCGGAAAGGACGACGAAGCGGTTCATAGTCGCCGGAGAAATGTTAAACGGGATACAACAACTAGGAGGAAATGGATGTTCGTTCCACTCATAACCAATCCTAACCGGAAACTGATACAAAACCGAACCGACCAGGTTCCTCTAGTCTTTGGTATGACTGAATGCTTCTTGTTCTGTTGTTGTTAATAATAAATCAGTTTCAATCTGGAATAGATACATTAGCTTTCTCTAATTCTTTCTATGTTCCAGAAAATTGTTCCTCTTAATTTTCTTGGCGAGATATTTGACAATTATTTAGTTAATATTCCCATATGATTTGATTGGATGATACATAATTACATATATCAAGTTTTTTACTCGTTTCAAACTCTCAAGATATCAAGTTCTTATTTTAAAAAAATACTCACTCCGTTCATAAATAAATGATGTTTTAAAATTTTTTGTTTTGTTTACAAATAAGTGGTATTTTTGTTATCGTTAAAGAGCATATACAAACACATTACATGCACTTTGAGGAGTGTATTGAACTGAGTATTTAGACTGATTTGAGTTTTAATAAGATTTCAGATGATTTTGATGGTTTTGACTGATTTAAAAAAAGTTATTACGATTTTGTATTAAAATCCTCTACAATCCCAACTAAAACCATGAGATTTGGATATTTGTATTTTTAACTAAAAAATCTCCTAAAATAATCTAAAATTTCCTGCAGTCATTAAAATCCCAATACTTAAAACATTTTCAATAACAGTGGATTTGATATGATTTTAACAAATTCGTGTTTGAATAACAGAGGATTGTAGATGATTTTGAGTGACTTTACATAAATTTCATGTTCAATAACACTGAATTTAGGAATATATTTTAAAAATTTTAGTTGAATAACAAAGAATTTTAATAAAATCTCTTAAAATACACAGTTCAATACACCCCTTTATATATATCCACTGGTTAATGAACCAATATATACGAATTTGGAATCTACTACTTTTTCAACTAATTTTGGATCTTATCATTGATAAAATGGTAATTGATTAAAAATGGTATTTTTCATTCGGTTGAAAGCAAAACTTCCTTTTCCTCTATTTACCATTTTGTAAACATTAAATATATCGGCAAAGAAGAAAGTAAATATTTCTCTGTTTACAATTTTTGAATTTTAATGTTTCTTTGTCCAGAATATATCATACCATAAATGCATAATTTCTATTTACTCCAATAGCCACAAATTTTATTATATAAAGTTGAATCTCTCAACGTGAGCGTGACACGCATGATAATTCTTAGTTACGAAATCATGACATGTGTCGTTGTTAATTAAGATTGCGACATTTGTTAAAGTAATAATATAAATAAAAAGAAAAATATTAAATAAATATTTTTAAAAAAAATATTCTAACTCACGAAATCGTGATATGTGTAAAAAAAATAGAAAATAACAATGTAATAATATAAGATTTTCTATTATTAGTTATTTATTTCTTAAGAAGACAAAATAACAAAAATGAAAAATGAAATTGGGTTTTATTTATATGAAAACTAATAAAAATTATATAAGATTCATATATAATATAAAACTAGATTAATAACAATTTGTTATCGTGTTTGACAATTCTTTTATAAGAATCAAATGATAAAAATTCTAAGATTTAAAATTTGGTTTTGGAACCCTCTCTCATTCGTATAGAGGGAATGTTTATCATATTTAAAAAATGTAAACTACAAAAATTCTATAAGATTCATATAATATAAAACTAGATTAATAACAGTTTGTTATCATGTTTGATAATTATTTTATAAGAATCAAATGACAAAAAATCTAAGATTTGAAATTTGTTTTTGGAATCCTCTTTCATTCATATAGAAGGAATGTTTACCATGTTTATTAGTAATATGAATAAATTTCGATTATTCTTAATTGAGAATTACAAAACATAATTTCTAGATAATTAAACATGAGTCTTAGTTTGGAACCTAATTATACAGGTTATATTTACGCAAATTATCAATTTTATAGTCTAATATAGTTATCTTTTATCCGCTTATCACGCGAGATCTAATATAATATTATATACACAAATATATATACAGAAGAACCTTCGTTGTTATGTCAAAAAAAAAAAACCTTCGTTGTTAATTCTTTCTTATTACAGTGCCATCTTTAGGGTTTTATAAAATAGTGGTGATGAAAATCGGGCATGAAGTGAAGAAACACGAGATCTCACCATGGCCGACACGACTTGGTCACGGTGGAGATATCGATATTCCTCTGGATCTAAAGGTGGAGATACTCAAGAAACTCCCGGCGAAATCTCTAGCGAGGTTCCGAAGTGTCTCGAAGCAGGTCCGGCTCAATATTATTTGGGGTCCTAGGGCAAAAAAACTTTTGGACCCTTATTTTTTTTTTTTTTACTTGTTATACTAAAATTTTTTTAAAAACAATTTGTGTAATGTTTTTGTAGAATTGTTTTATAAAAAATACATATAAAATAATTTTATGGGTCTTTTTCGATCTAAATTTTATTATTTTATATGTTTTTCTAATAAAAATAATATATAAAAAAAAAATCGGAGCCCTTAATTATTAAGACACGGGGTTGGGCCCCCCTTGTCCCCTATGTTAAGCCGGGCCTGTCTCGAAGCAATGGTCATCAATAATCAGCAGCCGTAGAGATTTCATAGAGTCGATTGTGACTCGTTTTTTGACTCAGCCTCCGCGAGAGGCCCATATCATCTTCCACTACGATTCAAGCAAATGTTTCTTAGCCTTGCCGTCGTCTACTAGTTGCCATACTGACAAAGAATTACTATTAGTCCCTAAACAATATCATCAATCCGTCCGCGGCTTGATTTGTTGTTGGTCAGGAGATCGTACTTATGTGGTAGCTATATATAACCCTACCACAAGGCAGTCTTTTTACTTACCGGAGCTTAAAGACCCTATCATATGTGGCACTTGCTTATTCGGATACGGCCCTCTCGAGAATCAATACAAAGTAGTTTACCTACCAAAATTCATTAGGGAGTAGAGTTGTCAAGTTTTCACATTGGGAGATGCCACGGCGAAACAGTGGAGGACCATCCAAGGCTCTATTGGACCTTAGCCATGCGAGGTGTTGTTTGCATCAACGGGACTATCTATTACCAAGAATGGATTGAAAGTCGTATATGTAAATTGATGAGTTTTGATGTTAGGTCCGAGAGATTTCATCATCATGTCGAGGCTCCAACAACACTTACGGATCACAAATCGACTCTGATCAATTATCAAGGGAAGCTAGGGTTCATTTGTTGCGAGAAGGGCGTCGAAATTTGGGTTATGGATACACAAGGATGGTCCAAGATTTTCTTTTACGAGATGGAGGGCTTTCAAGCATGGCGCGTCTCGGGTGTTACTCGTGGTGGTGAGATCGTGTTTGCCGAATACGGCTACTTCTTTCACGACTTTTTTTGTGTCTATTATTATGATCCCAAGCGAAACAGTTTGAGATATGTTGACCTCGAAGACTATTATACAAAAGGAAGCCGTCACTATTACATGCATAAGCATTCTACTTCAGTCTTGACTCTTCCGGACCACGTCGAGAACACAACGTGTTTGAAATAGAAGAATCTTCGGATACAGCTTGTGGTTCTTCTTTATTTAGCATGGTTAAATTGTAATGATCGAAATAATTATTTTTTAAATAAATGACGAGGCTATCTTATTATCTTCCCCGATCATCAACAAATAAATAAAAAAATTATTTTGAAAAAATTATTGTAATGATCTTCTCTTCGTATCGGAGAATATAGATCGGTTATTAGAGTAATTGTACATCTGGTTAGATCCGGTTTAACAGTTTGTGACCGGTCAAGTTAAGCGTAAGCTTGTAATTTGTATATAGCAATTGTTGTTCTTCACTTGGTTCAATACAAGGAAAATTTCACATTCATATTCTCTCATCTCTCGATTCCGCAAGTTCGTAAGACTTCGCTTCACAACGGACCAATTCACTGCCCGTGCTTCTCCCCCCGTCCTCGCCGTCGAAATTTCCATGGATTTCATCTTCCGATCAACTTCACTTGGATCCATCGTTGCTCTTTCTGATTCCGATCTTCCGTCCCGAACCGCCTTCTTTCGCGGCGCTATTCTCCTGGCTTCGCCGCTGCTTCCCTGTTTCTCAAATCGTATGTCCCTCCAGCCTCCGAGGATAGCTCGTCCGATACAGTGAAATCGCCAAGGTGTGGATGAACGCTAGGGTTGTGTACCTCGGCGAGGCGGAGCAGGTGCCTACCAAAGACGACAAGGAGCTTGAACTCTAAATTCGTTAGAAACCTCGAGGAAGAGTGGCGTCGAGAGCGAGCGTCAAATCTCTGTGGCAATAGAAGCATTCCCTCTTCATTTGCAGTACATGGATAAGAGGTTTGTTCACATTTCACAGTTTTGATTTGGGTGTAGTTAAATTTTTGGCTTGATTTCTCTTGATCCTTTTGATTATCCTGCTTGTATTCATTTTACTCTCTTGGATCTATACTGGTTTTAGATGCTAGGCTGTTTAACTGTTGATTTCTCTTTGGTTGAAGTTTGTGAGACTAAATAAATTTTGATAGTGTTAGTGGCATGAATCTGGTTTTGACCATTTCAACTGAGTTAAGTACCTGTTTAAGGTGTACAAGATGATGACCTTACCAGGAATTTTGTTTGTGAGCTGACAGAACTCTGCTTCATCTGATGTAGGTTTTAAGAACTGTCGTCCAAGCACAAGTTATCCGTGTTCTTTCAAACTCTGAGCGTAAATTATACACTCCTCCCGCTGGTTCTGGGTTTATCTCAGGATTTTCTTCATTCTCACTGTAGATATACACTCGATATGAATCTCCCGACACAGATTGTTCCGTTTGGACCAAGCTCTTATTTGTCGGCACCAACAAGAGTTGTTGAAGACCATACAATGTCACAAGTAGCAGATGGAGGTGGGACTGGTCTACTGTTAGTGGTGACAGGCGGCAAATCATGCTGAGCATGGTTCAAGAGGAACAGGGTTGCCGGCAAGGATTTCAAGGAAGTTTCCAAAGAAAAACCAAGTTGTTGTGTTACTTGATCCTGAGAGACAGTTTTTGCAAAGAGAAGGGGAAACTCCAGTTGCTGATTTCTTGTGGTATTCTGCAGCCAGACCCTGCAGTAGAAACTGCTTTGACCGAGCTCGAGTAATGAATGCAGCTGGCAGGAGGCGAGATGCTCTTCCACAGGTAGATTCCATGACATTGACGACCTGCACCCTTGTATCTGACATTCTCTTATCAAATTTGACTCAAGCTTGTCTGTCATAAGTTCGTAATGTTGGTATCTTTTTCTTCTTCTTTTTTCATGCTTCCCGGATAATTCAAAATGGATTGGACCTTGGCTTGGTGTCTCCCGAGGTTCTGTTGAATTCATTTGATTTTGAGCAGTATCCTCTTATTTATGAGCTTACTCAGCGGTTCCATCCAATTCTGGATGATATTTCTTTTGAGAAGTTTTTTGCATGGGATATTTATTCCTTGTGCTCGATAATATTGTAGAGCTTGCATATTAGTCCATCGACATTACTTGTCCTATTTCTATCTTACTAGAGTAAATGATATTTTGAACAGTTAAGTGGAGTTTTGAGTTATATGATGATTCCCTGTGAATTTGTGATACAGGGTTTCCGAGAAAGGTTGTTGGCAGATTTCTGAATAGGTTAACTATCGAAGAGGCGGTATCAGTAACAACCACAACACTTGTAGCTTAATATGAGAAGCGAAAAAGGGGGATGTCTTTTGAGGAAGTGCACTATGTTATAACTCATACAGCGAGAGGATCAGTTGTTGATTTTCTCACAGTTTGGCCTCCTGCACCAACTTTGTCTTTTCTTTCATATCCTGATGAGACCACTGGACCAGGCAGCATAGATGCCCTGAGACTGAAAGGCCTCGTAGGATCCATAGATGATAATGCATTTTAAAAAAAAAGCCTTGCTGGAACAGAGTGGAATCTGAATCTTAGAACTGCTTCAGTTATTGTTGCTGAAAGAGGGTGGAATCTGAATCTTAGAACTGCTTCAGTTGTTCGATTTCTTCTGTCTCATTGAGTTCAATGCCTTGGAGTTACTATTGCTCATCTTCTTCTTTGCTTCCTTATTAGCCAGAGCTTCATGTGAGAAATCCACTAGGGTTTTTAATATAGCAGGTCGGAGCCTTGACAGCCTCTGTGATCCTCATAACTTTCTCTAGCTGTTTGTTGACTTTTGTCAAATTTATCTTGGAGGCTGACCCAGTGATTGATATTCAGGTGGCATTCTGCATCTGCTCGACGGTGTAGGTCATACGCTTGTCTTTTGCTGGCTTAATCACACGTTTATCTTTATCCCAACTTTTCATAAACATGTTGCAGCAATGGATTGATGTTGCGCGCTGTACGGGTCTACAAACTCAGAAAAGCGTCCCATAATCTTAAGGAGGAGATTCCAGAGGCTTACGGTGGAATGCAATAGCAATAGTAATACTACTGAAGAGGAAAGTACTGACAAGCTCAGTAATCAATGATACTGGTGAGGCTTTTTATCAATTAGTAATGGTTTTACAAAAGCTTTAGATTGTTGCAATGAGCATAATTCCACAGTTTTATAGTCCCCTTTTATGTTTGTATTTTGCGCTTCTCGAAAATAGTGAAAGTTTCAATATAGTTTGTTTGTTTCTTAAAGTTTTTGTGTTTGTAATTGCGCACACGTTTTAGTGAGCAGGAGAGTTAAACGACTATGGTGGTGTAACATGATGTGATAAGAAAACAATCATAGATTTTTAAAATGAATTTGTTTAGGATGTAACTTTCTTTGGTTTCGTTGCTGTTGTATCTCTCAAAGCTGTCTTTACATACAATAATTGTCAAGAATTGAATAAATCAAGAGATAATTAAAATCGGTGTTAAAGGCAAGCTTTATTATTACAATTCGGTTCAGGATAGTTTAGTCCGGTTCAGGAATTTTACAACTAGTAGCCTTGGTAAAAGCTGTTGCTTGTTTCTTGATGACTACTAATTCAATTTGTTTTGTTTACTTTTATTCTCCAATCTCTGCCATGGAGAGAGATTAAGGGAACATATAAAAAACTTGAATCCATTTCTTGTAGCGAGTAAATAACGGAGAGAGAGATACGCGTTTGACCTCTAAATTACTCCACTCCTATAGACAGACGGTTTTCTAATCAGAAATACAAAAACCGACTTAAACAAACTTTTAAAATTTCCATTTAAAAATTGATCTCAGTTATGATCATCTTTCCTTAATACAACCCCGACTTTTAAAAATCTATATATAAAGTTAAAAATCCTAGAAATAACATGTTCAGTATAATCTTAAATACAACAAACAAGTAAAATCTTTTAAAATATTATCTAACGTTCAAATCAGATACAAGACCACATATCAAGCTAAAATATGGTTTATATTTCAATATATCATGTTGGTGAAATTAAAAGGAGATAGAAGAATGAAGACATGTAAAAAAGGCTGAATGCTTCAAAAAACATATAATGTCAAATGAATGGATATCTAACCTATACAAATATGAGTTGTTTTCTAATTAGCGTAGGGCATTTTATAAAAGTTAACTGATACGTGTTCGTAAATCGGGTTGTTAGACGATTTTATCATGTCGTATTTAGCTAAGGAGCATTAGATCATTTATCATTAGCTCTATCGTGCTTTATGTGAATCTTAACAATGATAGTTTTGTCAATATCGAATTTTCTTATAACCATATTAGTAAACAATAATACAAAATTCCGTGCGAAATGCGGTCACCAACTAGTTTCATTATAAATTGCCATGAGGTTTACAAACACATCCGATGAGCTACCTTCCAAGCGTATATTATCAATATAAAGCCTCTTCAAACATGGGAGGTTCACGTGGACACCAGCATCAAGAACAATTTCCTCCGCAAATTTCATGCCAACAATATTCACGTCCGTGAACAACCTTGGAGGGAGCACATAAAGACCACCTTCAAGCTCATTGATTGACAACTCGATGTAATTTACCCTATGATCCAGTGCGTAATTGATCCAACGGTCAATATTAGCTCTACGTATGTCATAATAAATGCCCAAAGAAAACCTTTTGAGACCGGCATTGCCTCGCAACTCCATTATCCGATCAACAAATGCAACAAAGCGTGCTTCGTCATCACCATCATAGAACTCAAACTCCAAGTTTGGTGTGAATTGTAATGTCCTTCGCCACTCTCGCTGAAGCAACGACGTTTCTTACTGCCGTTTCGGTCGCTAAAAAGCCCAAAATGTCGGAACGAACCTCCTCCGGCAAATCAGTAATTCGAACCATGACTCACATGTATTACAAAAAGAAACAGTTATTAAGAAGAACAATCAAGCCAATTTTATTTTATGTTATTAATAAATAAAATTATCTACCAATAAATCCAATTTGATTACTATTAGAGTTTATGTTATCTAGCTAATGTTTTTCTGATTTTATTTTATGGTAGAAAATCATTTAGAACCGTTGTCAAAATTAATAATAATTCACTTTTTTTATTAGTAGATAAATCATCGATTAAACGTTCGTAACATACATAACTTTGTGTATGTAATATATGTCTACGAATAGTCATAGATTTATACTAAATTGAAAAAAAGAAAAAGTTGGGAAAATTACACAATAACCAATTCTTCTACATACCTATGTGCTATTGTTCCTCATATATTATGCAAGTAATTAAAAAACGATAACATAAGTTGCAGACAAATTATAAAACTAGATCAAAGTTATCAAATAATGGAAAGAAATAGGTTTTTTTGCAAGTTTACTTTTAACTTGCAAAAAAATACAGTTCAAATCCACTAAATAAATTATTTATCAAATTGAAACCCTTCCGACGAGGAGTCTAAATCTACTTTAAAAAATTAGTAACTCTAGTGTTTGCAACCGTAAAAGTTTTTTTTTAAGAAACACTTAAAAGTTATTTTACGAGTTATATTTGATTTCATTGGTTTATTTTACGAGTTAAATTTGATTTCATTGGTTTGACTTGTATTTTTGTGTGAATTAAGGGCAAATTTGCAAAAATTAGAAACGCTTAGATTTGATGATACATATAAAAATATAGCTTTCAAGTTTTTTACTAGTTTCAACTTTCTAGTTTTCAAGTTTTTTTTTAAATAGCAAGAATCTAACAAAGAAAGAAGAAAATAAAAAGAAGAATCTAAACAAATACTTCTTTTTAATTCATTTTGAGTGAAAATATTATATGATAATGAAACTTAAAGTTGACACATGTTACAATTTGATTGACCATAGATAAAAAGTTTGCATTTGAAGTTGAGTTGCCTGTTAATCTCAAAGAACAATTTTGGAAACTGACTTGCTCTATTAGACAGAGAAACAATGGCTTAAGTAGCCTTACAGGAAACAGAGAAAATAGAACGTGCAGCAACTAGTTCCTAAGAAACAGCAAACGTGATCCAAACATGATAACCACGTTTGACTGAAGCAAATAACAGAAACAAATAACAATCTCCTAAAGAACCGGTCAAAGACTACTTAGCACTTCAACATTCCCTCCCTTAAACTAAACAGTAGGCTAGTTTAGAGTTGATTCGTCACACACTCCCAGCTTCTTTATGAACTCTGGAAATGATTCCAGCTTTAGTGGCTTGGTAAAGATATCAGCTACTTGCTCTTGTGTGCCACAAAACTTCAGCTGCACTGCTCTTTCATTCACTAGATCCCTTAAGAAATGAAAGCGAACATCAATGTATTTGCTCTTACCATGCATCACCGGATTCTTTGACAGCTTGATGGCTGAGCTGTTGTCACAGAATATAGCTGGACTCGAACTCCCAACATACCCGATCCTCTTTAGTATCCTCTTCATCCAGATTAATTGGCATGTGCTCGCTGCAGCTGCTTCGAATTCTGCTTCTGTTGTGCGTAACGTGACAATTGCTTGCTTCCGAGACGACCAAGCTACTGCAGCATCACTTAAAATAAAAGCATAACCCGATGTACTCTTTCTGTTCTCCACACAGCCTGCATAATCGCTATCGGTGAAACCAATGAGCTATGTATTTCCCATCTTCTTATAAAAGATTCCATAGCTAGCCGTTCCTTGTAGGTATCTGAGAATTATTTTAGCTGCAGCAAGGTGAAGTTCAGTAGGTTTCGACATGTACCTGCTGATGAGACTCACTGCATACATCACATCCGGCCTTGTTGCAGTCAAATACATTAAGCTTCACACCAACTGCTTATAAAGCGACTCGTCCACCTTCACACCATCTTCATCTTTATGAATTTTGAACCCAGGAATGATTGGATTCAAAACCGAGTTGCTTTCTTCCATCACAAACCTCATCAGCACCTCTTTCACATACTTTTTCTGGCTAACAAATATTTCATCATCGACCTGCATCACCTCGAGACCAAGAAAGTACCTCATCTCCCCCAACTCCGACATATCAAACTCTTTCATCATCGATTCTTTGAACTCTCTCATCATTGATTCATCATTCCCAGTGTAAATCAAATCATCAACATATAAGCTAATGATGAGAGAGTTACCTTGCTTGTCGGTTTTGGTAAACAAAGTTTGCTCACTTGCAAAACAAAGTCCATCTCACGAAAATATGAATCTATCCTGCTGAACCAGGCTCTTGGTGCCTGCTTAAGTCCGTAAAGTGCCTTACGAAGCTTGTAAACTTTGTTTTCTGCATTCTCGATCTCATATCCCTTAGGTTGTTCAACGAAAACCTCTTCAGTTAGCTCCCCTTGCAGAAAAGCAGACTTCACATCTAGCTGATAAATTGTCCAACCTCTTTGAGCTGAAAGAGCCAGAATCATTCTGACCGTATCCATTCGAGCAACCAGAGCATACACTTCTTCATAATCGATCCCATGTTCTTGAGCATACCCTTTTGCTACGAGCCTGGCCTTGTACTCCTCAACTTCTCCAGATTGATTCAGCTTGGTTTTATAAACCCATTTGACTCCTATACTCTTAGCTCCCTGCGGTAAATCGATTAAATCCCAAGTATCATTCTTCTCAATTGAGCTTATCTCAGAATCCATGGCTCGTTTCCAATTTTCACTTTGGACCGCTTCCTCGTAATTAACCGGATCTGTTCCAGCGAAGAAGGCAAACTGAACCAGCCCATCAACAAACAATGCAAATTGAGCTTGCTCCTCCTCCTCTTCTTCGTCTTCGTCTCCGATGACGTAATCATTCTAACGTATTGGTGCTCTTGTCTTCCTTCTTCCTGCTCCTCTTGAGTTTTCAGGAACGTCACGTGGTGTTGCAGCCACCGGAGAAGTGTGTGGAGACGGAGGAGTGGTGCTGCGAGTCTGAACTAGCTCTGTTTGTGGTTGCTCTTCTGCATTTTCTGGAGCTGTTTCAGACTCATCTTCTTCATCGCTTCCCCATGCTAAATCGATTCTGATCGATTCCTCATAGCTTGCATCCCAATCCCAATGCTTCTCCTCCTCAAATACGACGTCTCTGCTCACGGTCATCTTTTTGCTTACATGATCGAAAAATTTGTAACCCTTTGATTCGGTGCTCAGCCCAAATAGAACACATAGTCGGCTCTTATCTTCAAGTTTTGTTCTCTGCACATCATGGATATGAGCATGAGCTACGCATCCAAAAACTCTCAGGTGAGATACTGACGGTTTAATCCCACTCCACGCTTCCTCTGGTGTTGCATCTTTTACAGAGCTTGTTGGACATCGATTCAGAATATAAAATGCCCAATTAACAGGTTCTGGCCAGAAAACCTTTGGAACCTTCTTCTCTACCATAATACTTCTCACCATATTCATCACGGTTCTGTTTTTCCTCTCTGCAACACCGTTTTGTTGCGGTGTGTAGGTCGTCGTTAATTGCCTCTTAATGCCCTTCTCTTTGCAAAAATCATTGAATTCATTTGAAGTAAATTCCCCACCTCGATCTGTCCTCAAACACTTGATCGATAAACTAGATTCTTTCTCAACACTAACCTTGAATTGCTTGAAGGAAGTGAATGCATCTGCTTTATATACTAAGAAATATACCCATACTTTTCTACTGAAGTCATCAATGAAGCAGATTAGGTACCTCTTTCCACTGTTAGATGTTGGAGAGATTGGACCACAGATGTCAGCGTGAATCAGCTCCAATTTTTCCGAAGCTCTCCAAGTGGCTTTCTTCGGAATGACCTTACGGTGTTGTTTTCCTTTCAAACAATCTGTGTATACCACTTCTTTCTCATCAAAGCTTGGTAAACCCTTTACCATGTCTTTTTTTTTCAACATCTTCAGACCCGTGTAGCCAAGGTGACTGTATCTTCGATGCCAAAGCATGGATTTGTCTTGAGCATCTGTTTGGAGACACATCACCATCTGCTTGCTCTAGCCTTTAGACTGTGAAAGTAACAAAAACATTCTATTCGCAGTCATCTTGCTTTGAATGATAAGACCTTTTGAATCATGATAGATTCTGCATTCGTTGGACTTTATCAAGATTTCCAGCCCTTTCTCTTGAAGTTGCCCAATGCTAATGAGATTATTCTTCAGTTCTGGTACATAAAAAACGTCTTGCACCAGATGGCTAGCTCCTCCAATAGATAGCCGTACACTTCATGTTCCTGTTCCCACAACAGAAAGTTGTGTATGATTCCCAAGTCTCACGGTCCTCTTAATCCCTTCTTTCATCTCGCTGAACAGAGAAACCTCACCACACATGTGGTTACTGCAGCCTGAATCAAGAAACCACACATCGTTCCCATGTTGTTTCTGTGATTCCTCAATGTAAGCCATAAGAGAAAGTTGAACTCTCTCTTCTTCTTCCTCTTTCTCTTCGGGTATCTCTTCAATGTATGCCATGAGAAGCATTTCTTCAACCTCTTCTTCTGCATAATTCGATGTGCACTCACACTGAAAGTGGCCAAGTTTATGGCAGTTGTAACATTCAACTGTTGCTTTGTTGAATGTACGACGTCCTCTTCCTCGACCTCTTTCTCCGCGTGAGCCACTTGATCTTCCTCTTCCTCTGCCTCCTTGATAATCGTATGTGGATACAGCAAGAGCTTGTTCTTCTCCTCCATCTTTCTTGAATTTCTGCTCGTGAACAAGGAGCGAGCTTTGCAAAGCATCAACAGAGAGATTATCAACATCATTTGATTCCTCGATGGAACATACTATGTAGTTCCATTTATCAGTGAGAGTTCTCAAGATCTTCTCAACAATCTTGACATATGGCATGTTCTCTCCACAGTTTCGCATATCATTTGCGATCACCATTACTCGACTGAAGTAGTCATCGATTGATTCACCTTGTTTCATCACCAGAATCTCGAAGTCTCTGCGAAGCCAATTGAGTTGTGCTCTCTTCACCCGAGCATTCCCTTGGCACTTCATCTTCATCGAATCCCAGAGTTGCTTCGATGTTTCCTTTTGTGTTATCGTCTTCAGAATCGTTATGTCGATTGATTGAAACAGGTAATTCTTTGCCTTCAAGTCTTTGAGTTTCATTTCTTCTAATGTCTTCTTCTGTGCTGCTGTCATCTCCACTTCAGCACCTGGTTGTGTGTACCCAGATTCCACAACCTCCCAGTATTCCTTGGATCGAAGGAGATTCTCCATGACCATGCTCCAATGATCATAATCCCCATCAAATTTGGGAATTTCAGGTGCAGCGTAACCGCTGTTGCCGTTTCCTTCTGCACTCATTCTTTTTCTCTCTCTTTTGTTTCTTTTCTCTCAATTTGAAGTTAGCTCTGATACCAGATTGTTAATCTCAAAGAACAATTCTGGAAACTGACTTGCTCTATTAGACAGAGAAACAATGGCTTAAGTAGCCTTACAGGAAACAGAGAAAATAGAACGTGCAGCAACTAGTTCCTAAGAAACAGCAAACATGATCCAAACATGATAACCACGTTTGACTGAAGCAAATAAAAAAAACAAATAACAATCTCCTAAAGAACCGGTCAAAAACTACTTAGCACTTCAACATTACCAAACAGATTTCAAAGTCATAAAATTTTGTAACAACAAATAGTAGAAGTCTTTCGTTTGAAAATATAGTATCCATCAGATAGATGAAATGAATAAAATCACATTTTTATTTTAAATTTTAAGAAAAATTAGTTTAGTTGTAAAATATAATATTGCCAAGAGTTTTGGGTGAGTGTATGTGCCACATATGGATTTTGTATAAAAATACAGGTCAAATGGTCATAATAGCCCAAATCGCAAAATAAGAAAGTCAGGGATAGAAATAAAACTGTAGTTTAGGAAAGTGTCCCTTTTGGTAAATACAAAAGAGTTCGTCCATATAGATACCTTCCCTTTTCCCTCTCAACGACGACTGAAACCTCCTTGAATCGAAACTCTCCGGTCAAACACTAACCGGCAAAAAATCAATTTTCTTCATCATGCAGGCGCTCGGAGTGATGCAATATCCCGGCATCCGTTTCCGCCTCCCTCAGTCCAGCCGCCGCCTCTCGCCACCGTCACCGGTCACTGGGATTTCAAAAAGATGCTCTTCCTCTGGTTCCGTCTCCTTCGTCACTCCCATCAGATGCGGTTCTATCTTGTCCTTTCCCTCTCAATGTGAATCATCCGGGCTCTTCACACTTTTTCGATTAAGCTCGTTAGGGCATTTTAACGAATTTGTTTTTTTTTTTTGTTTCGTTGCAGCGATTGAAGCGATGAAATGTTCTAAGAACGAGAACCTAGTTCCGCTACGCCACACCATTTTCTCCGATCATCTCACTCCTGTTCTTGCTTACCGATGTCTAGTCAAGGAAGATGATCGAGAGGCTCCAAGCTTCCTTTTCGAGTCAGTGGAGCCAGGAAATCACGCTTCCACTGTTGTAATAGCTCTTCTTCTTCTTCTTATCACTCTTATTTCTCTCTGTTTTGCTGAATCTCGTAGCCTTTTAGGGACGATATAGTGTGGTTGGAGCGCACCCAACAATGGAAATTGTGGCCAAGGAGAACAAAGTTACAGTCATGGACCATGTGAGAGGCACTGTTACTACAGAGGAGGTTGAAGATCCAATAGTGATTCCTAGAAGAATCTCAGAGACTTGGAAACCTCAACTGATCGATGATCTCCCTGATGCTTTTTGTGGTGAGAGATTTGTTTTAACTGGTTTTGTTTAGTTGGAGAGATCATAATGACAATTTAGGCCAAATTTTACCAATGATCTGCTTGCTAATCAACAGGTGGATGGGTTGGTTATTTCTCCTATGATACCGTCCGTTATGCTGAAAAGCGAAAGCTTCCTTTCTCCAAGGCTCCCGTCGATGACCGGAATCTGCCAGACATGCATCTTGGCCTTTATGATGATGTGATTGTCTTTGATCATGTTGAAAAGGTGTGTTAGTTAAATCTCTTGAGATTTTGATTTAGTGTTCTATCGCTTTATCTAGAATCTATAGGCTTCTCAAGCACCAAATCCGGTTTTGATTCTCATAGATTCATTCCACATAAGTTGTTTCTGATATCTTTGAGTGGTTTGGGATAGTTACAAGACCCATAATAACTTTCAAGTTACCGCTATGATTGTGATTTCATAAGAATTTGGTTACTCTGTATAATAAACTCAACATGGCTTTTGCTAATATTTCTACAGAAAATGCATATAATTCACTGGGTGAGATTATCTGGAAACTCCTCATTTGATAATGTTTATGCGAACGGTGTGAAGCACTTAGAAGAGCTGGTTTCGAGGATTAAAGGCATTAATCCGTGAGTTGGCTGTTCCATCTTCTGCTTTGTATCTCCTTTTTCCGATCAGTTATCTTTCTCTAACAGTTTAACTTGACTTATCTTTGTGTTTCAGCCCGAACCTTCCTTCTGGCTCAGTGGACCTACACACAAGCCAATTTGGTACTCCTTTGGAAAAATCAAGCATGACAAGTGATGCGTATAAGAATGCTGTACTTCAGGCCAAAGAACACATACTGGCTGGAGATATCTTTCAGATCGTCTTAAGTCAACGGTTTGAGCGCCGCACTTTTGCTCATCCATTTGAAGTTTATCGAGCTTTGAGGATTGTGAACCCAAGTCCCTCAATGTGTTACTTGCAAGTTAGTGCTTCTCCTCTCTCTCTCTCACCTATTCTTATATATCGGTTGTTCAAATCTTAAATTGTTTACTTTATTTCCTCTGTTTTGATGATCTCCATATCCTTTACCCTGCCAGGCTAGAGGTTGTATTCTAGTAGCATCAAGTCCTGAAATTCTCACTCGAGTGAAGAAAGTAAGCATTGCACATCATCTCTTCTCCTGAACTTCTTGTAATGTGATACTAAAACAGAGAGTTTAAAACACCTTTTGAATTTTGTAAAACAGAACAAAATCGTGAACAGGCCACTAGCAGGAACTGCAAGACGGGGAAAGAGCTTCGAAGAGGATCAAATGTTGGAGAAGACACTGTTGAAAGACGAAAAACAGTGTGCAGAACACATCATGCTTGTTGACTTGGGTCGCAACGATGTTGGAAAGGTTAGACAATCCTCTCTCAGGATCAAATCTGGTTTTAGCAATGATGGCAAGCAGAGGATGACTATTATTAACTTCTTGTGTGTTTCTTCTATCAATCTCTTTGTATTGTCGTAGAAATAGAATGTATCGAATTTGAACATAGTGCCATTACGACCTGCTAATATCCTCATTGGCTCTCTCTGGGGGCTTTTTGAGAGCAGGTATCCAAGAACGGATCAGTGAAGGTGGAAAGGCTCATGGACATAGAGCGTTATTCCCATGTCATGCATATCAGCTCAACGGTAACACAATGTTACTTGAAACATTACAATCATCAAACTCCTTCCATATTGTGTTTTTTCTCGAAATGTAAATGCAAACGCTCATAAACTTTGAACTGTATAAACAGGTGACTGGAGAGTTGCAAGAGAATCTGACTTGCTGGGACACTCTTCGTGCGGCTTTACCAGTTGGAACTGTTAGCGGAGCGCCAAAGGCAAAATAGTTATTACATAAAGACTTTGTTTCATATAATATTCGTAAAGTGCTGATCGTTGAGAGACTCTTTTGTAACAGGTGAAGGCTATGGAGTTAATCGATGAGCTAGAGGTGACCAGAAGAGGACCGTACAGTGGTGGAGTCGGAAGTGTGTCCTTCACTGGAGACATGGACATAGCTTTGGCACTTAGGACCATTGTGTTCCCAACACAAGCTCGTCACGACACAATGTACTCATACAAGGACAAAGACATGCCGCGCCGTGAGTGGATAGCTTATCTGCAAGCCGGTGCAGGGATTGTGGCAGACAGTGACCCAGAGGACGAGCACCGTGAGTGCCAGAACAAAGCTGCGGGACTCGCACGTGCCATTGACTTGGCAGAATCTGCCTTTGTTAATAAAAATTGATAGAACTATCTAGATTTCTTGCTTTACAAGCAACGTCCTCTGAAATAAACTAATTGATAGCTCATTTTGAATAATGAATTCCCGGGTGAGTTAGAAATAAATTAATTGATAGCTCATTTTGAATACCCATAAATAATGTAAGAAATTTGTTGCTAAGTTACACAAATAGTCATATCTCATATGAAAGAAAATTATTTTTAAAATTGAATTTCACGTCCATCAAGTATGTTGACGTTGTTATGTTATAAGTAAGAGTCAATAAAGCTTTTGGTGTCAGAAATTGAACTGAAAATCGTACTATTTCGTTTTTTTCTTCTTCTAGAGTTGTTTTTTTTAAAGAAAATGAATTCCGTTTACTTTTCAGTTATTCTATACGAGTCGTAACCATATATTAATTAACCACCGTTTATAGTACGATGTTTTCTAGATAAATGAATCATACTTGCATTGCATCAAAGGTTTGAATCATACGGTTTATGAATTAATGAGTACAAAACCTAGAGATTAAATCTTATAAATCTTATTGATATTCATTATCTCCTAAGAAATCTTATTATATAAAGTTGAAAGCTGAATGTTTTAAAGTTGATCTTTAGTTCATATGATCGTGATATGTGTCAAATTAATCGATCAGATACATGTAAGGAAAATTCCAAATTAAAATTTGTCACATAATATTAATATTAAAATGAAAATTTTATAATCAATATCAAATCTTAAAAGGTAAAGTTATTTAAAAAAAGGAAAATTAGAAAATGTAAAATTATCATAAAAACTAAAGTTAATTAAAAAGGAAAAATTAAAAATTATAAAATTTTATAGCCGATTCATAATATTAAAAGGTAAAGTTACTAAACAAAAAAATAAAAATAAAAAAATTAAATTTATCCTAAAATCATAGTTAATTATAAAAATCAAAAATCAAAAATTTTTATATTCGATTCATAATCTCAAAAAGTAAAATTACTAATTAAACAAAAAAAATAATATATATATATATACATAAATGAGTAGCTAAATAACAAAAAGTAAATCTAATTCAAATATGAATGATAAAAAGCTATATATTTTTGAACATATGATTATATTTAATTAAAAACTAAATAATAAATGAACAAAATAAGAGAATCAAAATAAATAAATAACATAAACTTTGTTAGATTTTTTTATTGGTGGGTGATTTTGTATTGGCGTTTTCAATTTTATTTTATTTATTTTTACTGGTTATCTAATTTTATTCTCTATTTTTTTTGTTTTTGATTGTTTTTTCATAGATTATAAAATATTAAATTATAAACTCGCATATATGTCATAATCTAATATATAATAAAACGAAATACGTGGTAAGCCCATAAGCAACTTCTAAATGTTTCCAAATATTGAAGCTCTGTAGCATTTTCATATTTGTTAGTCACCAAAATGGTTGTTTCAAGATTTTGCCAAATGGCCAGATATAAACGCTAAATGATAATTGTTACTACTAAATAGTGAATACAAGTGGACGAATGAAATATGAACAAAATATAATGCATAGTATTAATTATAGAAAAGGAATTTATCCAAGAAAAAAGAAAAATATTTGGTTCCTTCCAAGAACGTAAACAAAGGTCAAGGAGACACGAAGCTGATGTGGACGGATCATTAGGCCGCCCTTGCCCTCCTGTGGCTTACACTTGGCTCTACCTTTTTGTTTCTTTGGTCTCTCTCCGACGTTTCTTTTACCCTGAGACTGAGTTACAGTTTTTTTAGTTATTTTTTGGGCATTTCGTTTTTCTTATCAAGCATGAATCTGATGTTTTCGTTGACAAAAGAAAATCAAATATGAATCTGGTAAAGATCTTTGCCAATTTACCGGTCGTCTAGTTTAAAGCACCAGACGGGTTTGTCAATAATTCAATTGAGGAGGTTTACACAAAGGAGAGCGTAAACATACTACTTCTTATAGATAAATTATTAGAATTAACATCGTATAGTCAAAATCTAGATTATAGTCGACCAAACAATTATTAAAAAAACAATTAATTGAAAATATCAATAAACATTAATTTTATTAAAACGTATCCATATATAAAGGCCAATATACACGCCTCTCGTGACTTCATAGGTAAGAAGAAGAAGCTTCTTTCATTTTACTAGTCAGTAGTCAACTCCCGCAGCCCTCAAATTATGGTTCGATGCTTGTACTCGTTTTAAATATGGGATGCTAAATTATCTATTACAGATTAACATGGTGTATATATAGTACTAAACTTGAATATATATATTTTTTGAACAGGTTATATGATAAAATTATTAGCGGCATGTATACGATCAGTCTCTCACATGGCTTAAATCGGTCGTTCCTCTATCTCCGCTTTCAATTTGATAGGAAAATGTCTGGAAATAACAATATTGTATTAGTACGGTTGCTTTTTTTTCCAGTTAACCATGGCCATCTTTTTATGTTTTCATAAAAATGAATACTATCTGTGCTTTGAACATATTTTTTTGTTTGTTTTTAGGATATGATCATAGTTCTCAGTTTGATTATACACATGCAAAGTAGAGTAGATGGAATTCAGAGAGTATTGTGCTTCACACAATTTAGATATTACCCATTTTTTTTAACAAGGGATAATTTGGGTTTTTAACACCCGACTAATCTCTTTAGAGAGTAATAACGATGAAAAGTCCACTCTCGGGTTTTTTCATACGCTTAATTTAACTCATCTTTGTCTAGCCAAATGGTTAAAATTTGATAAATTCCGCGTTTACGGTGAGTCGATCCATAGTTTAGACCAACATGATAACTCCTCCACACAAGTGGAAACCACTCCACCACTACGACTTATTCTAAGGAGACTATAGTCTATAGCTGCACATTGATTGTTAACTAAATAGCAGAGGAGTATAGTATAAGAGATACGGTTAAAAACTTTTTCTTTCGATAACACTAATAGTCTGTTTGGATCCGTTACCGTAAGTGACGTTGCCACCTCTGCAAAATTTTGAGTACATGAATTCGCCTTCACGTCTCCGCTTAAGGTTGAGAAAAGGCCTAATGAACCAATTGAAACAAAAATTATCTTCGTTGAAAAAACTAACACTAGCTACTCAAATAGGTGGTTAATTTGTGTGTATGAAAACCATTCATCAAACACTTTTGTGTTTATGAATTTGTCTTAACTTATATCGAGATAATTTTATATCTCAAGGATAAACAACAACTCACACATGATCAAAAAAAAAAAAAAAATCATCACTCTACTCTACAAGACATAATTTTAAAATTAGTTTTTTCTTATGTTCGCGCAAGAAACAGAGAAATTTTCTAAAAAAATTATGCGAGGATCACAAAATCATGAGAGCGATAAAAAGACTTAAATCTACATGAAAATCGATCGGATAAGAAATGATGCGAACGTATAAACTTTCGAAAGTCTCGTCGATTAATCGTATTACGCACCAAATCAAACATATCAATATATATTATGTTCTAGAATTATTTATCCTTGGAAAAGACGTCCAAAGCAAACATCATCTCAAATGTTTAATTCAACAGAAAAAGGTCATTATCATTGCTCTATTTATTTTATAAACAAATTAATTACACATCAGCATTATCGTCAGCATCGTCAAATTTGTTTTCTTCGACCCTTTTAAAACCCTCAAAACAAAAAAATAGTCTCTGAAAAAACATCTCTCTCTCTTCAAAACAAATCACACTCTGTAAATAATAACCAAAACAAAAACCCTAAGAGAAGAAGAAAACTCAAGATGGGTCTGATCAGCAAAGAAGAAATTAGCAAAACCGGAAGATATTCATCTTCTCTTTGGAGAGGAATCAAAACGATCTTCGTACTCTTCACTATGCTCCTCTCTTTCATCCTCTTCTCTGCTCCGATCTTCCTCGCCGTCGCCGACGCCGTTCTTCCCTCCGCCATCCTCTCATCCTCGTCATCCTCCCTCCACCGCCTCTCTCCTTCTAATTTTCCGGCGACTATTTCTTCTCATATCAGCAACTACGATTTCCGATACTCTCTCATCGATATTCCTCTCATCTCCATCATTAGATCTGCCATTATACTCTGTAAGTAAACCCACCAGCTATTTTCGGAAACTGTTTTTTCTGTTAAAATTAAAAATGGAAACTTTTAAGTGACTAAATCTGTGAAATTCCATAGCTCTGTTCTGAAAGTTCGTATTTTTCGGAAAAACCCAGCTCCAGAACTTAGTCGATGCCTAAATTTTGTGAGATTGATTTCAATTTGGGAAGAATCTAGAAAGCAGAAAGCTAGAGAGTACTGTTTTGGTCTCATATACCCAATTTAAAAAGCCATTCTTTTTTGTTTTCTCGAAATTTCCGCCGGAAAGTCATGAAAGGATCGGTTTGTGTGTACAGGCGTTTACGGGCTCTGTGACGGACCGAAGTTATCGAGGGGTCCGTATCTGTTAATCACGTTGATTTGCTCGATTTCATCTTTGATCTACGTATCGTTCAAGGCAGTGATTGTGTTGGGCGAGCCCGTGATCGGAGACGGCGACGGAGGAGGGAGTTTCCGAGCAGAGGAAGTGGCCCTCTTTGTCTGCTCGTGGGTCTTAGCCATCGGTCACATCGTTGTGGCGTACCGGACAAGTTGTAGAGAGAGAAGAAAGCTCCTCGTCTTCAAAATCGACATCGAATCCGTAAGTTTCCCAAAACGTTTTTGATTTTTACTTTTTAGCCGTTACAGAAACATTAATAGTATTAAAAAATTATAAAGAGGCCGTATCAAAATTGCTTAATTTCCAAATCTAGCATTATATGTTTTTGTTTAATTGTCTAAGATGCTCTTCTACTACTACTAATTAAAAATCAGACTCGGTCAGAAATAGATATATTGTATTTAGTCAACGTTCTGAATTCATCTACACCTTCTTGGAAAATGACTAGTCAATTTAGAAGGTTTGATTTTTCACCCACCCCAAAACGAAAAACTGTATATCTAACACCTTTTTTTTATGTTTATAACAATTTAATTCAAACCTAATTAGATAGCGACTTATAGGGCCCTTGAAAAGAATAAATCAGATTTTCCCATATGAAGAGTGAAACGGATGTTTCCGAGTGGGAACCGTGTGGGATGAATAATGATGATGAGACTGCTTTACTAATCTTCTTATATTTTTAATAAAAAAAATTAAAAAATTTAAAGTATATAAGACATGCCTCTTGATTTTTAATTAACTGTGACTAATAAATATAAATTAAGGTTTTAATTTTGTGTTTGTGATAATCCAATTGCAGGTTTCAGCTTGTAAAAATGTGTTTCCCCGATACCAGAAGATCCTCCAACAAGAGAGACTCAAATAGCTATATTAGAGAAGACAATAGACACTTGTACATATATACTTACAATTACTGATATATGTATATAAATATACGTATCAAGTGCAACATCTTCTGGCATTAGCAAAAAAAAAAAAAAAATGTGCAACATCTTCTGGGTTTTTAGTCTCTCCTTTCGAGTTTCAGGTAACAAAAGCCACCTCACTGTTTTTTTCTATTTTTAGATTATATTATTATTATTTCCATACGGAACACCAACTTTGCATATATTATTAAACTTGATTATTGAATACTAAAGTTGCTTTAATCACTATCATTTTCGGAGTGTGCGAGTCATATATAGTGGAGGTAACCAATTTGAGAATATTTGTGTTGATAATGTTGTTTATTGTGTATTTTTTTGGTTACAGAAAGGTCCAAAGGATAATCTGTAAAGGAGGGAAGAACAGATAACGAATGTGGCTTAAGATAACACAATGCTTTTCCATGTGAGGACTACAAAAGACAACTCCAATTAATTGGCAGTTGTTACTATATTATAGATTTTAATTTAGGAGAATCATTCATTATTTACTTTAATGAATGATCCACCGTTACACTTTTGTCTTTTTGTTTTGTTTGTATATATTAAACCATATTTACTTAAACGAGATAAGAAGCCGAAGGCATCTTTCTTCCAGTTCTCTCTTTCTTCTTTTATAGTATAAAAAGAACAGAAACAAAATATATATATGTATGTGTTTATGAGTTTGCATATGTGCGTATGGACCTTTGTACAACTCTTAGACCTCAAGAAAATGTGAACCTAACGTTTTAAATGCTTCATTTACTTATGTGATAATCGAATTCACCCACACAAATGTGTATTTTCTTTTTATGTTTAATTACTTCATGAGCTTTAAAAAAATATTTTATTTTGTTCAAATATACATGTACTTTTAGACCCAAAAAAAAAAAAAATATATACATGTACTTTATTAAAATATGTTTTATCCAAACGCAACTAATTCATTTTTTATTATATAATATAGTTTCGAATTCTAATGTAGTACACTACGATTGAAGACGAACTCATTTGCTAAAAAAAACAATCTGATCTTTTATTTACTTAAAGAAAAATCCACAACTTCTAGGTATACCAAAATAACAATATCATCTCTGTTAGGAAATTATAAATGCAAATCAATCAAACGTATTGGTAGTTGATTATTTTCTTAAATAGATAATAGATAATAATACAAATGTATGTAAAATACAAAACTAATTTGACGGTTTCTTTTTGTAAGACGTATCAACGTATATAAGAATGATATAGGCTTGCTTGAGCAATCTCCTAAGACAGAATTTCGCCCGTACGATGGTGTACGCAGCTTCTTGGACGTCTATCTTGCAGGATTCAACTATCGATCTCCGTACTACACACCGTACGGAGGTCCTAGCAAACTATACTCTGTTTTCTCAGAATTTATTTATAAAGAAGAATAAGAGAAGAATCTGTTTTTTCTAATTCCTTACATCTCTCCAAATGATGACATTATATATTGAGTCAAGCGGTGCTTTTCACAACCGACATATATGTGGCTTTTCCAATCAACACATACGTAGTGGGGAGGTGTATTTTCCAATAGACACATATTCTATTTAATTTATCTGATTTAGTTTAATTAAAACTCCAACAATCTCTAATTAATATATGCTATATATGAAAGAATAGATCAAGCTTATAAAATCGTAATCCATTTGATCCGAGCTACTGAGCTATATTAGAGGGAACTAACATTTTTCACATGCCTAGAATTCATAGATAAAACTCTCACCGTAACAAATAGTTTTGAGATATAGTTGGTTGGAGGATTTGGTCCAAATCTCTGTCAAGGGCAGTAAAACTGGACCTACCAAATTTACATCGGGACTGAAAGCTATGAAGCTTTGAGCTTTAAATATTGGAAAGAAGACAAAACTTTATTTATGATTTTTGCTTACCTTTACAAGAGAAACAACGATGTTTATATAGGAAGAGCTAATCGAGTAATGCTAAATACACGTATCCATCAATCATCAATCATTGCACATGACCCAAGGATATCAAATCCGTTGTGTAACTGAATTGCTATAGCTGGATATCCTTTTCTTGTTGACTGAGACGAAAGTTCGAGAATGCTTTGTTCTCGTTGTGAGGGGATGATGATTGAGCTGGAGTGGGCTTGTTGATGTTTAGTCTAAGGCCCACACTGTCCTCTGTTTTCTGGTTTTTGATTTGAGCCTTACTCTTCTTTGTTGGCCCATTATCTGTATGAGCATAAATAGAGGCATGATTCTTAATACACCCCCTCAAACTCGGTGGGGAATCAACACCGAGTTTGTATTGAAGATCATAGAAAGGTTGTTGAGGTAAAGATTTAGTAAAAATATCTGCAAGCTGTAGGGATGCCGGAATCTGCTTGACGACGAGAGCACCCATGGCTACTCTTTCCCGGACATAATGAAAGTCAGTGTCAAAGTGCTTTGTTCTGTTGTGTAGAGCAGGGTTTGCAGTCAGATAGACGGCTGAGAGGTTATCACAGTACATCTCTGGAACAATCGGTAACTGAACTCCCATTTCACAAAGAAGAGAGGTGATCCACTTAAGTTCAGTGGCTGCAATAGAGAGAGATCTATACTCAGCTTCAGTAGACGATCTCGAGACAGTAGGATGACGTTTAACAGACCAAGAGATGATGTTTGAGCCTAGAAATGTGCAGAAACCACCAGTAGAGCGTCTGGTTTCTTTGCACCCAACCCAGTCACTGTCACTATAGGCTCGAAGAGTGAAGTCAGTGTCACCATTAAGATTAATTCCAAGTTGTATAGTACCTTTGAGGTATCGGAGGATGCGCTTAAGATTCATGAAGTCAGCTACTGTTGGCTGATGCATCTTCTGGCAAACGAAGTTGACAGAGAACTGGATGTCTGGTCTGGTGAGTGTAAGATATTGCAGCTTTCCTGCTAAGCTTCTAAAATAAGTTGGATCTTCGAATGGTTCATCCTGACCAGGAACCTTGGAAAGTTGTAGAGGAAGCGGAGTAGGCATTGAAGCACAGTTTCTCATCCCAGCTGTAATAAGCAAATCTGTAACATATTTCTCCTGATTAAGAAACAGACCATTGCTATGAAGATGTGCTTGAATTCCTAGAAAGTAGTGTAGAGCTCCCATGTCTTTCATTCGAAATGTAATGGAGAGGGCATCTAGTAACTTTGTAATCAGTGAATTATTGCTTCATGTAAGTAACATATCATCAACATATAACAGAAGATACATCACATCATTGTCATGAGGATAAACAAATAGGGATGGATCCCCAAGTGTGCATTTGAACCCAAATTCAAGTAGAAAAGTACTGAATTTGTCAAACCAGGCTCGAGGTGCTTGCTTGAGGCCATAGATTGCCTTCTTGAGTTTGCAAATGTAGTCTGATTTGTGAGGATCTTCAAACCCAGGAGGTTTTAGCATGTATACTTCCTCTTGTAAATCACCATGTAAGAATGCATTCTTCACATCAAGTTGCTTAATATCCCATTTCTTAACTGTTGCAACATCAAGAACTAGTCTTACTGTTGATGTCCTTACGACAGGACTATAAGTCTCCAAGTAATCAATTCCTTCTTCTTGTTCATACCCCTTAGCTACCAAACGAGCTTTCAGTTTATCCAAGGACCCGTCAGAATTCAGTTTAGTTTTGAAAACCCACTTGCATCCTTGTGGTTGAATGTTTGGATCTGGTGGAACAAGATCAAACGTTTCTGTCTCATGAAAAGTTTCAACTTCTTCTTCCATAGCATTGTTCCATCCAGGATCTTTGAGAGCAGTTTTAACTGTCTTTGGTTCTGGATAGTTGGTCTTAACAGAATGTAAAGCATATTTGGGATTTGGCTTATGGATTCCAGATTTTGATTGAGTTTGCATAGTATGACTGGAGTTAGAAGAGACTTCATCGTTTGTTGAAGCAGAAACAATAGTATTTGTAGAAGCAGTATGAGAAATAGAAGGACTGGATACAGACATAGGTGGAAAATCTTCCTCTGTGAACAACTGTTCTTCAGTAATATTGATTGACAGACCCGTGCCTGATGCAGGTTGAGCTAATGCAGGAGATGATAATGCTGAGCCTATCCTGCGTGATGAAGAAATGAAGCTGTTGCCTATAGGAACAGGATCTAAGCCTGCCGTACACTCAGAACTTCTTTCAATAACCGCAGTAGGTAGCAATACATCATTGATAGGAGGACTGGAAGAAAGAACAGGTGGAACATTTGTTGAGAGAACATGCTGAGTAATTGTAGTAATTGTTTCAGTATCAGGAGGTGGACTAGGAACATCATGAACTGAATTTGTAGCTGTTGATTGCTGTGGAGAAAAGCCAGAGTACCAAGCGGAGAATAGAGTAGATGAGACTCGAGGCAGAACCATATTGTAAATATCGGAAAAAGGGAACTGATTCTCATCAAAACAACATGTCTCTTCAGACATTGATCCAAAAAGCCAAGCAAGGACAGTCTGATCATTCTGGATCCAAGTCAAGAGATCTGGGTTTGGATTTTCTGAGAGGGTAGTGCCAAACTGAAGCATAATCGTGGGTTGAGGACGAGGAGTACCACCTGTGACATGCCCTACAAGCTTCTGACTGGAGAGCCAGTGCTCAAACTGTGTCTTCCACAAGAGGTAGTTGGATGCGTTGAGCTTCAGAGTCACACAATGAGAAATGTTTAGTGGCGACGAGATAACAACCTGAGGCGTCGCTGGGAAAGAATGATGGAACATTGGAGGACATATAGGTGATGAAGATGACGGGTCTAGTGGAGCTGGAAATCGATTTGCAGGCGGCGGAGTTCGAATCTGCCCCGATGAAGCTCGATGAGCAGCCGCCGGAGTCGCAGCTGGAGAAGGTAGCGGTGTTGCTGTCGGAGTTGTTGTTGCTGGTTGTAAAGTGTGACTTGCCATGGCTCCATCAATCGACTGGAGCTCTGATACCATGAAAGCTATGAAGCTTTGAGTTTTAAATATTGGAAAGAAGACAAAACTTTATTTATGATTTTTGCTTACCTTTACAAGAGAAACAACGATGTTTATATAGGAAGAGCTAATCGAGTAATGCCAAATACACGTATCCATCAATCATCAATCATTGCACATGACCCAAGGATATCAAATTCGTTGTGTAACTGAATTGCTACAGCTGGATATCCTTTTTCTTGTTGACTGAGACGAAAGTTCGAGAATGCTTTGTTCTCGTTGTGAGGGGATGATGATTGAACTGGAGTGGGCTTGTTGATGTTTAGTCTAAGGCCCACACTGTCCTCTGTTTTCTGGTTTTCGATTTGAGCCTTACTCTTCTTTGTTGGCCCATTATCTGTATGAGCAGAAATAGAGGCATGATTCTTAATAGGGACAATATGAGAACATGATTTTTTTTTTTTGACAATGACAAAAGAAAACCTTAAATAGACTTACCTACCCTATCCTGAGGAGTGACTAGTTAGGACCAAAACAGTAAAGGTTAGGAGGAGACCAATCAAAACACGTGGTTAACCGGAAGTCCCCAGGCTTTATCCGCAAAAATTTGTAATCCGAATGATTCTAATTTCGTTTTTTCGTGTTTCTAAACTTTTACGTTCATATATCTATTGTGGCAAGGTTGGTTCATATTAACATGTTTAACTACACGTAGACGTACTATCGAAAACAGATTCCGATTCTAGGAAAATTATGGACCAATGAGCCTTTTTCATGAGGTCGCGCGAGTGAATCACACTCGCGGCGATTTCTCTCCTAAAATTTCGTTTGAGAGTCGTCGGCTAGATCTAGGTGTCAGAGCACCTCCGGTCACTGGATTGTGGCGTCTCCGGTGGCTCGCGAGGTTCTCTGCCTTTTGTCACCAGCGGAGCTTCATCCGTGGTAAGTTTCTCCTCCGGATTCGATTTGGTGAAGATCCCGGTTATGCGGCGGCGAGGTGAGGTGGTTGGTGGTTCCGGTGGTGGCTCCTGCTCTGGCTCTGTGAGGACGTGACTCGGCGGTGGTTCCCCTCCTGGTTCCCCTTCTCGGCAGGTTTGGCTTCTTGGGTTTCTCCGATCTGGTTTCTGTAGAGTTCTGACGGCGGGCGGGCTTGCGGATGGGGGTTCTTGTCTGATGTCGCCTCCTGTGAAGTGGTTTCGTTCGGGGACGGCAGATCTACTGACGGAGGAGTTTTTCCGGTGGTTGCTCCCTTCAAAAAGCTTTCTCCCCTCTTCCGTCTTGTTCTGCGTGGAGGTGGTGTGGTGTCTTCCTGGTGGTTTCTCCTGTTTCCTTGTACTCTCCGACGGCTTTTTTGGGTTGACGGTGGTGGTCATGTTCCACCGTCTCCACCGGTGGGTCTCCCTGTTTTTCTGGTGTCTCTAGGATGGTGGTGTTGTGGTTCTTTTAGCCTGGTGGTCTCGGATGGTGTTTTCCTTTTGCCTGGTGGTCTCGGGTGGTGGTGTCGACAAAACTGGTGGCGGTTCTAAGTCTGGTGGTTTGCTTGCTGGTGGCGGCGGTTTCCTTGGAGCCTAAGGTTTCTCCTGGTCCGTTCTGCGGCGTTGATGGTCCAGTGTTATCGTCTTCTCCGGAGGTTTCCGGTATGATTGCGGCGGCACAATCTCTGGTGGCGGTGGTCTTCCTCTCAGGATGCTTGCTAGGGTTTCGTCTGCTCTCGGTTTGTCCCGGTTTTGTTTTCGGTCCAGATCGTTTTCGAGACCAAATTGTAATTTTGGTTTAGATTCCTAACCAGGCCCAATTCGGATTTATGGTTGGTTTAATTTCCTGTATCAAAAAAAAACCCAAAAACATTATTTTAATGCATGAAAAGTTTCAAAAAAAAAAAAAAAAATTATGGACCAAAAATGTTTGGAATTTTTTGTACGAAGAAAAAAATGTATTTTCGAATTTTTATTTTTTTGGTCAAAGAAAAAGTTCCCTATTATTCTATTAAAACATAAACACTTTTAATATTTGCATCCAAACACTCCATATTTAAAAAAATATATGTTTAGAAATTATTTTAATATTATCCCAGTTTATTTTTACAAACTTAAATATATATATATATATACATATATAGTATGAAAACTATATGTTTGAAAAAATATTGACGTTATTGTAGTTGATAAAATATTATTTATGAACGAAAGAATATCATAAAGTATCATATTGTAAAATCAGAATGATTCAATAAGAATAATAAAGAAAACCTTTTGATTGCACTATAATTTTTTAATTAACCATGATCCATCCGGGTCAACGATTATGTTCGGTTCACGGTTATTTGCTAAGTATTTACGGGTTTTACCGGATTTTATAGTTTCAAATTTTAGAGCTATATCCGGATCGGATTGTTGTATGGATCCCGGGTTTTTCAGAATCTGAAAATATTATATTAAATCTATAAAAAAAATTTATCATGTGCAGGGGCGCGGATGAGAATCTAGTTATTATGGTAAAACAAAAGTAAAAGTAAAGAGAATGTTACAAAAACCTATCTAATCTAATCTATTAAAATAGAGTGTTATTTTGTGTCCAAACAGAAAAAATGAGAAAAAATCTATTATTATCCTGGATAAATGTTAAACTCTAGATTTTTATGGATAAACAATCCATGTTTATTTTGAATTAATAACAAAATATGTTTATTATGAAATTTAAATCTTATTAATACAATTAGATTTATAATTGAATATTTTTCAAACTGAAAAGAATATATTATTAATTAGATTTGCACAACCATAAATTTGATTATGCATATGGACAACATTCAATTACTAATACATATTCAATTTTTTTAGTTTACATATATAAAATAAAAATATTTTAAAATTACATATTCCATATTTTTAATTTACATATAAAAAATAAAATATTTTAAAATTACAGATTCATATTTTAAAAATATTTTTGTTTCCTTACAAAATAATAAACCGGATATTAATTTAGATTTAATTTAAATATTCAAATTTAAATAATATTCTCATAATGACGTACACGATAAACGATATGTTATTGTATATTTTTATCATAATCAATCAGTCTAAAATTTTTAATATTTGAAATTAGTAAATATTTATATTATACAGTAATATGAACGAGCATGTTAAAATTATGTTTTTATAATCGCGGTCATATTTCATACTAGAAACAATTAAATCTACAAAATACTATATCTAAATACAAAAATAAATCTTTGTCACTAATTAAAAAAAATATTTATAAAATAAATTATATCTAAATACAAAAATAAATATATTACAAAATTTGATAAAAACAAAAAATAAAAATTCTCGTGCGACCGCACGGGGTAGAATCTAGTTAAGTATTATCACGAAAGCTCACAGGATCTTCGCGATCACTCTTCTGTCCGAACCAACCTCTGAATTATTTCATATTACGTACCATCTTGTGGTTTATTTCACTGGACATTTTATCTTTCCTTCTAGCAAAAACCACAGGAAATTGTGTCTTCCATGAGAATCATGTACCGGTTATTATGATCTTTATATATACTGAACACTTTTGTTTAAAACTGAGAAAATGAGCTTAGCAGCTATAAATATATATCCCTCTATACACAATCTTGTTTTGGTCGAAACCGCTGCATATATAACCTAAGGAATGGTTTCTTTTTTAACAAAAGTGTTTTGTTTTGGTCGAAACCGCTGCATATATAACGCTTTGTTTCTTTAAATGCATATAAATAAAAAAGCAATTACTATCAAAACATCAAATATCATATATAGTAAAAGCGAAGTAAATTTTTGGAATGGAGCTCTCTCATTCACCCTAAACCGTAAAGCTCGGTTATTACTCTTTTTCGGTTCAAATTAAGTTTTTTTAGATTTTGAAATTTATCGTACCAATTATCGATTTTTGGGTTTTTAATATTAGCGTTTTTGGGTCCATTTTCTCGAAAACCCTAAGATTTTCATGTTGTCTGCGTAAATGTGTGTGGCTGCCGTTGTTTTAAAAAAATATATATATTTAGTGTTATATATAAATTAAATGTTATTTAGTGTAGATATTAATTGTGTAAACCCTAACCTCTCCACAAAGCTATATATATGAAGTCTCTCTAACATTCAAAAGCAATATCGGCCAATGTTTTTTGTGTACGTACTAGGTTTTAGTTTGGTTGGTAAATAGTTCTTTATAATGCTTTTCGCTTTGTCTGTTCTTTGTTGTTGATTGTTTCTTTGATTTGAATTGATACATAACTGATTTTAGATTCGAGTTTTAAAGGGTATGTGGAGACGACTTGGCACACCGCAGAAAGAGCTACGGATCGGCAACATAATCCACAATATTGAAAGGTTGGTTGAGTTTTTTCTGTTTTGTTTCCTTTTTTTTTATAGATCTAATCATCTGCTAATTTTTCAGACGCCTACTCTATCATTCATTAGCTTCCTCGTGGAAGCTTCTAGATCATCCTGATCAGGAAAATCATTGTAACGAATATCCTACAGCAAAACACGAGTATGATTTCCGACAGACGCTCAACACTGACCAGCAAACTTCGAAAGTAAGGATACATTGCCACTATTAATTTTGCTTTTCACAAAATGTTTACAGTTGTACGTTTTATTTCTTCTTTTTGTTGTTCGGTTTCGGTTGTAGTGTTCCTCGATTCTTTGTTGTTGTTTTTGTGTTGTTCGTTGTGCTTCGTTACTAATCGGTCGGAGAATTTTGTTGCTTTGTCCATGTAGACGGTCTAGCTCTCTGGATATTTCGAAATGTGTCTCTTCATTTGATTGTGTTATATATTTTCCGATTGCACAAAGTATCAATTTTTTATATTTTACGTTTGTGTGTTTGTGTCTTGCCCCTTTGACAAGACACAAATTATTCTGCAAAGGCACATGCAAATTCAGTTTAGTAATTTAATTTCATCTCCTTGCATAAATATTGTTTGAGAAATCAATTTGACTATCTTATGAATAAATGATATTTATTAAGATTCTTACTATGACAGCTGGGATTAGTTGTTGCTATAAGGTATTCCCTATAGAGAAGGGTCTTCTCTGCTGTATACAATGGTGCTGAAATGCTCTTTCTTGATTATCCAGGTCATCACAGACGACTTTTACCACTCTAGACGTAAGTGACCACTCTGTTTTCCCTCTTGGAAGAATATTATTTCTAACTGAATTATATATATGTACCAGAGATATGCTATAAGCTTTGTTGCAAATCACTTGGAGATGATTTACGTGAGGACACCTGAGACCAACAAAGCCATCCATGTTGTTTCAAGTGGGTTCAAAGCTGTTCTTACCTGGCACAATTTGCGAACACTTCATGTGTCTAACCAATACTATTATCCAATTTTATGTGAAAAATCTCATACGGGCCATACCGATTTTATATTTTTCAAGGCATGTTGTGAAGCTTGTGGAAGACAAGGTGTAAAAACAGAAATCAAGTTGGTCATTTAAAAGACGACTATGATGTGCAGACTACATTTGAGGGTGACAATAATGTTTTGATGCAGTAAGGCTAGCTACGGAACATAATCAATGCTGCAACTTTCTTTCTTTTTTTCATACACTATGCCTTATTCGTTCTTATGTGAAATTTAGGTGAGCAAAGCACTTTTTGCTGAATACGTATCGTGTAAGTGGAGTAATAAACCACTTGAAGGATTGGGATTGGAACATATGAAAAATTGTCGAATTGTATTGCCAACTCAACTCACATCTTCTACCATCGGATGCATCCAGTTCCAAGTCATAACTCATATGCCTCCTCAAGAATATTTCACTCGGGAGAAAATGACAAATGAAGTTGCACGACTTCAAGGGAGATGTGGAAGAGAGAGTTCTCATTCCTTTTGGTTAGCATTTCTTCTCACAAAAATTTGGTTGCGTTTATCATGTACTAATGGTTCTCTGCTCCTTTTAACATCTCCTCTATGTTTGCAGAAACGTCAACTTCTAAAGACCTAAGTAAAGCCTTAACATCTCCTCTATGTTGGCTCATTTTCTTCGTCTGAATCTTTCACTAACGAAGAAGCCGATGCCGATGCTGTAATTGCCAATCATAGGTAAATTCACTCACATGTCGAAGTACTTTTACTCTCATTTGTTTGGGATTCATCTTCAAGCTCTATTGTATTCGCCAAAGCGAGAGCTTGTATATGATTTATCAAAGCCGATAAAGTTCGAAAAAGACAAAACCGATAAAGAATAATTCGAAAAAGGAGAGGAAAAAGACGAAGAAAAAAAGAAAATAACAACCATAATAAAAATAATTAAGAAGATGGATCAAATATGAATGTATGGCAATGAATATGATCTATTGTATATGATTTAATTGATAAAACCTCTATGCCAGCGCAAGGTGGAAGAAGGAAATGACAAGGAAAAACGGATAGAGAATAAGAAGAAGAAAACCAGAAGATGGAGAAGGTGAAGATGAGGAAAGAGACCGAAAAATAGAAGAATAAGAAGTTGGAAAAGACAAAGACGATAAAGAAGAAAAAATAGAAGACGAAGATGATAAATCGGGAGAAGGAAAAGACGAAGAAGATGAAAAACCAAAAGATAAAAAAGAAAAGTTTGGAAAAGACAAAGCCGATAAAGAATAATATGAAATATATGAGGAAAAAAACGAAGAAGATGAAAAACCAAAAGATAAACAAAATAAGTTCGAAGAAGACAAAGCCGATAAAGAATAATTCGAATAATATAAGGAAAAATATGAAGAAAAAGTAAAATAACAATTAGAAGAAGAATAAGAATATGGATCCAATATGAATGTATGGTGATGGATATGATATATTGTTTATGATTTAATTGATAAAACATCTCTGTCCGTGCAAGGTGGAAGAAGGAAATGACATGGAAGAAAAAAGCGGATACATAATAAGAAGAAGAAAACCGGAAGATGAAAAAGGGGAAGATGAGGACAGAGATCGAAAAAATCAGAAGAATAAGAAGTTGGAAAGGACAAAGACGATAAAGAAGAAAAAATAGAAGACGAAGACGATGAATAAGGGGAAGGAAAAGACGAAGAAAATGAAAAACCAAAAGATAAAAAAAAGAAGTTCGGAGAAAAAAAAAGCTGATAAAGAATAATATAAAATATATGAGTAAAAATACGAAGAAGATGGAAAACCAAAAGATAAAAAGAGAAGTTCGAAGAAGACAAAGCCGATAAAGAATAATTTGAAAAAATGAGAAAAAGACGAAGAAAAAATAAAATAACAACCAGAAGAAGAATAAGAAGATGGATCGAATATGAATGTATGATGACGAATATGATCTATTGTTTATGATTTAATTGATAAAACATATATGCCCGCGCAAGGTGGAAAAAGGAAATGACATGGACAAAAATGGATACACAATAAGAAGAAAAAAAATCAGAGGATGGGGAAGGTGAAGGTGAGGAAAGAGACCGAAAAAATCAGAAGAATAAGAAGTTGGAAAAGACAAAGAAGATAAAGAAGAAAAATTAGAAGACGAAGACGATGAATAAGGAGAAGGAAAATACGAAGAAGATAAGAAACCAAAAGATATATAAAAAAAAGTTCGGAGAAGACAAAACCGATAAAGAATAATATGAAATATATGAGGAAAAAGCCGAAGAATATGAAAAACCAAAATATAAAAAAAGAGAAGTTCGAATAAGACAAAGCCGATAAAGAACAATTCAAAAAATATGAGAAAAGACGAAGAAAAAAAAATAGCAACCAGAAAAAGAATAAGAAAATGGATTCAATATGAATGTATGGCGAAAATATGATATATTGTTTATGATTTAATTGATAAAACCTCTCTGTCTGCGCAAGGTGGAAAAAGGAATTGACACGAAAGAAAAAACAAACGAATACAGAATAAGAAGAAGAAAACCGGAAGATGGAGAAGGTGAAGATGAGGAAAGAGACCAAAAAATCAGAAGAATAAGAAGTCGAAAAAGGCAAAGACGATAAAAAAGAAAAAATAGAAGACGAAAACGAAAACGAAAACGAAAACGAAAACGATGAATAAGGCGATGGAAAAAGTGAAGTAGATGAAAAACCAAAAGATAAAAAAAAAAAATCTGATAAATAATAATATGAAATATAGATGAGGAAAAAGACAAAGAAGATGAAAAACCAAAAGATAAAAAAGAGAAGTTCGAAGAAGACAAATCCGATAAAGAATAATTCGAAAATATGAGGAAAAAACGAAGAAAAAGGGAAATAACAACTAGAAGAATAATAAGAGGATTGATCGAATATGAATGTATGACGGCATATATGATCTATTGTTTATGATTTAATTGATAAAATATCTCTGCACGCGTAAGGTGGAAGAAAGAAATGACATGGAAGAGAGAAAAATGGATACAGAATAAGAAGAAGAATATTGGAAGATGGAGAAGGTGAAGAAGAGGAAAGAGCCCGAAAAATTCAGAAGAATAAGAAGTTGGAAAAGATAAAGACGATAAAAAAAAAAAAAAAAATAGAAGACGAAGACGATGAATAAGGAGAAGGAAAAAACGAAGAAGATGAAAAACCAAAAGATAAAAAGAGAAGTTCGGAGAAGACAAAGCCACTAAAGAATAAGAAAAAGAAGGCAGCAGAAGAATTTGAGGATGAAGACGGGACGAAGAAAAACCAAAAGAATAATAAGCCAGAGAACGAAGACGATGAAAAATGAAAACCAGAAGAGATAGACGAAAACAAACCGAAAGAGATAGACGAAAACTAACCGAAAGAGATAGACGAAAACTAACCGAAAGATAAAGAAGAAGAAGAATTGTTGGAGAAGACAAAGATGATAAAAAAAAAGAAGTAGAACTCAAAGACGATTAAGAAGAAGAAGAAGCAGAAAATAAATCAAAGACGATAAAAAGAAGAAGGAAAAGACGAGGAATAATCGATTAGAGCGAGAGACACGTACGAAAAAATGGAAAGAGAGTTCTAGCGATGGAGAGATAAAAAAGAATTGCTTTACATATGATGTGTGAGTGAATGAAACATTATTCAATATGTTTTCGAGCTCGATGATTGTCATTACTTTATTTCGTATTTTTTATGAATAATATTGGTTGTTATTATTATTATTTTTTTGGATTGATCGTAAATCTAACATTGTTATTATATTTGTGTTTAGTTTTTTATCGGTAACAAAGTTAATAACTTAATGATGTAATTGATTTATGAAACATATCCGTCCGCGCAAGGCGCGGCTACCTACCTAGTTTATCTTAATAAAGAGAGAATGGGCGCTTTCCAGCTTCAACACTTATTCCTCCTTTATTGGTCAAATTTTTTTATTTTTTATTTCACAATAAATTCAAGATTAAAAAAACATAATAACTTTAAAAATCTTCCAACTTCTATTTAATTTAAAAATATATAAAAATCTTTTCAACTTATTAACACTAATTTTTTTTAAAAACTTTATTTACAATAATTACGTTTTTAACACAATCCTTGCCAAATTTATTGTATTTTAAAGTAAAAAAAAATAACTAAAACAAGTATAAATTTATGTTATTCATATATCTAAAATGTATCTACGAAAAACAAGAAGAAAAAATTAACTTAAAACATCTAATCTATTAAAATGTGACCAAAAAATGTATTTAAAAATATTCCTATCATGGATAACTACTATTCATTTCTTTTTATTCCTCTTGCCAAACAGATATTTTTGTGCAATATTAATTAAAAAGTATTTTATTTCTATTTTGATTTAATTCCAAAAATATCTTTAACATATCTTTAGTTTAAAATATCTTTAAGAAAATACAATTCATTTATTATTAAAAAAACAATAACGTAAATTAATAATATATATTATTAATCCAATTGCCTTTTATTAAATGAGAAATTTAATTTTTCTCCAATTTTCTTGCTATAGCAACTTCCAAACATTAATTATTCAATTAACTAAAATTCTAAAATTATTTAAATACACAAATTCAAAAAAAAAATTTGAACTATTAATAAAACATTTTGGCGAAATATTTTTAAATAAGAGTCTAAATGAACAAACAACTTTTTGTGTGAATAAAAAAATCTTACTACTTTTTAGTTGTATTAAAATTATTGTATATTTCTAAATTTAAATAAAATAAAAAATAGAAAAGAAATAAATCGTATTCTAATATACTCATCTAATTAAATAAATATATATATATATATATAACTAATCATTTAAAACATAAATCATCATTTAACACAGAAAATTCCATAACTAATTACATAAATGTTTTATTCGACTTATTTTTAAATTTTTTTTTTTAAAACTATTAAAAAACTGTAACACTAAATCTTATCAAACCAGAAAAATCTTACAATAAATCTAAACAAAAAAGGATATTTAATTAAAGATAAATTAAAAAGGAAATAAATATAATATATATAGCTGTAAGTGTTTCAGGTTTTGACTTTTTTGTTTTTGTTTTTTTACTGTTTATATATATATATAATTTTATTTTGCTAAATATAATATTAACCAATTCAATTTTTACAGATTACTTTCAGTATTCCGTTTGCACTAGCCTCCATATTTTCAAGCAGCTCCGGCGCCGGCCAAGGTAATTTCTTCTTTTCTTTTTAAATAATTTAATTTACAAATTCTATTCTTTTCACGTTAATTTAGAAATCTAATAGTCTGACAATGTGGGAACAACTAAATTTGCATTGAATAAGTTCAAACGTTTGGTTTGAATAATTTAGGCTTCCAATGCTGAAAGCGATTTGAGCGGTGTGTGACAAGCAGTTTAAGAGGTGCGGTATAGTTTTAATGTGGTGCGGCTGGAAAAAACGTATCATGCGGAACAAGTACAGTTACTGCGGAACAAGTACAGTTACTGCAGAACAAGTGGTGCATGACAATATATGAATGATGAAAAAATAACATGCGGTGCGGTCCAAATGTGTGAATGGTGAAAATGTAAAAGACAGTGCGAAATATATATTTTAGATAAATATTTTATAAATTATAATGGATTAATGATATTAATATGATTATAAATTAAAATTATTAATTTGTTAATGATCAAGTCTTTTTCATAAATTAATTACGAATCATAACTAAATAATTATTAAAATTTTAATAAATTTGTTTGACATTTTACAATAATATATTTATTACTAAAATCAAATTAAAAATACATCCCAAAACATCAAGTAAAATAATATAATACAATATAATATAATTAAATTATTTTTAAAGTTAAAGTTTTAATTTATAAATATAACAAACTATATTTGTTGTTAGGAATTACATAAAATTCAAAATATCAAATATAATACAATACAAAAATGTTATTGATCCATATAATACAATATATATATATATATATACTAAATCGTACATAGAAAACTCATAACCGCACCTTTATCCTAGCGTAACTACTGTTGTGTGCGGTTTTCAATTTTCCTTTACAAAAATTGAACCGCACATTTACTATTCATCTGATGTTTACTTTTTTTTTTTTTGAAATGTAGAGCAAAAAATTGATGTGAATGGTAACAACAAAAATAAACCACATGCTGTTTTCCCTAAACACTTAAAACATTCATAGCCTTAATTGAGAGATCTGTTTCCAATTTTATTCATATCCAATTAAAAGTAAAATTTTTATTTGTTGCCAAGATAAAAAAAAAGAGAGTAATTTTGACCTTTGTAACTTTATTCAAAATCTTATGTGGATAATATCTACAAGTTTATCCATAGCATTTATTTGGGTGAGATTTATTAGCTTAATAATATTAATTGAAATCTTTTATCCGTTGATGTAAACAAAAAAAAAATATTTTTATCCGTTCATATTTTTTAATATTCATTCATTTCATCCACCTTACGCAGTTTGCAGTTTACAATTTACTATAAATGTTTGAAACAAAAACAGTTTCATTTGTAACATAAACATTTAAATTTGAAATTTAAAAAAAAAACGTGTTTCTTTTTCGTTTTTTTTTTTTGTAACTTTTTTTGTTTTTTTGTTTACAGGACTTTCTTTAGGAATATTAAATCTGGCAATTGTGATACCACAAATGATAGTATCACTTGGAGGTGGCTCTTTCAACGCCCTCTTCGGTGGTGGAAACCTACCAGCATTTGCGGTCGCAGCAATCGCGACGGCGATCAGTGGAATACTAGCGTTAACCGTTTTACCTTCACCACCACCGGATGCACCTGCCTTGAAGACATGAGTCATGGAATTCCATTAGTTTACTATATGTTTTATTTTCTTATGCAACCCATCAAATACAGTATTTTCTAAAGATAATGGAGGTTCAAAGTGATTTAAAGTTGTTGATCATGTTCTAAAACTTTCAGTTAATTAATAATTCTAATGATATTTATTCTGGAAAATCAATATAATTTTTTTCTTTTCCAAAACAGTATATTACTTTGTAAGGTCATTAATGATAATTTATTTTTATTACAATTCTAGCAGTATATTATAATTATTGAAAATCAGTAATAAGAAAATAAAAAACAATTTGGAAAAAAAGCAAACAATAACAACTTTTTGGGTAAAACATAAGCATAATATGAGAAAGAAATAACATAAAATAAAAATTGAAGAATATTACTTATTAATAATTATACAAAAAATGTAACAATACAAAAGACTCAAAAAAAAAAAAAACCAATTTATAACGTTAGCCTAAGCGAATTATTTCCTATTACTTTTATTTTTATAATAATTAAAAAAAATTGCATAAGAATGTTGTCTCACCCTCCAGATTTACTCCTCATCTTTTTGTTTCATTTTCTCGTTCCGTGAACTGTGCTAAGCTGCTCTTTTGTATTTGAACAATTCTTCCGTTACTAGAGATTATCTGTCAATTGAAATAGTTTGCTCCAAAAAAAAAAATATATATATATATATATATATATATATATATATATATTCATAGATTTCTCGTTAAATTTTTATATTGTGTAAGCTAATCTCAGTAATAAATACTGGTTGAGGAAAAAACCAGAATAAAATGTTACTTATTTAATATCCCTTAATATAACTACTATGTGAAATTTCTGGTTTATTTAATATTCATAGGTTTTAGTTTGCTTCTTTTCAATTCCAATTGTATCGGTTTAGTTTCCGAATTAGGCCATTGGGTTTTGGTTCGGTCTGATTGTAAATTTCTGGCTTATATAATATATATATTATTAAAAAAATATATATATAACTACTATGTGAAAAAAAAATGAAAAAGAAGATATGTTTTGGTCGCCTAGGTGATTCCGTTTTCCCATCCACGTTTCTTGGTAAATACACAACCTCCAAATCCAATTAGACCGTATCATCAAGTATACAGTTTTTATACGCTACCGAAAACTACTCCAAAACTCTAACAACTTGCCCCTCGATTTCCTTATAAATCAAGAGTCGATTTTGCGGATTATTCAAGATTTTACTCGTTTGAAGATCAAGATGGGGAAGGTTTTTATGGTGGAGCTGGTAGGGAAAATCTACAGTTGCAAACACTGTAACACCCATCTTTCTACAGACCAAGACATCATGTCCAAGGTTTGATCTTTTCAATTATCTCCATTATGTTCCTTCCTCTTCTTTCTTTCGTTGCTACTCAAATGATTTTTTTCATCTAGGGTACATATTAAATTTGGTGTTCTTGTCATTAATCTGATTACAGTTATCCGAATTTTCAGTGGTTCCTTACCATGTGATTCATTCTCACCACCAGATTGTTTAATGTCAATTTTTGTTTTTGAGTTTACTGAGTATTGCATCTTATAACTTGTCTGAGACTGAGATCATATATATATATATATATATATATATATATATATATATATATATATATATATCATGTGTACTTAAAGTAAAACAAAAACTTTTTCATATTTTATTCTCTTTCTGATCCAAACATGGATTCTTTGCATCCTGAGTTCATAACTTTCATATTAATCTTTCACAAAAACACTGCATTATTCTAACTCTTAAAAAGGTTTTGATGTCTATTAATTTATCAAGAACTTATAATTTATAGTTACTGACTTTGTGTTTTCTGCAGTCTTTTCAATGCAAGTATGGACAAGCTTATCTCTTCAATAAAGTGTAAGTTTTCTGATTTCTTATAATCAACTCGGGGCTATTAGTCTGTTCTCTATACTTCTAATAACGTTTTTTATTTGTTGGTGATGATCTTTTAGTGTAAACATTTCTATTGGAAAGAAAGAAGACAAAATGATGATAACTGGACTTTATACCGTAACTGACATTTTCTGTGTTGGTTGTGGATCAAACGTTGGATGGAAATACGTAAGACAAAACTCATTTAGACATGTTCGATTCGATTCTGGACTAGTTAAACTTGGTTTTGTGTGTTTATGTTTCCAGGAGACTGCCCATGATATGAGCCAGAAGTACAAGGAAGGAAAATCTGTTCTTGAATTGTGAGAGCCCATTCTTGTTTAAAAAAATAAAAAAATCAAGCTATCACATTTCCAAGTTCCAACATAAACACAAATTTCACAACATTTGATTCAAGAATGTAATTGAGGTTTGATCCCGAATGTTGATTTTGTTACCATTATTTTGTTTGTCTGTAACAGGTATAAGATTTTGGGTCCTCATGATAGCAACGACTTGGTTTGTCAACGAATTTCACAACTTTTGATTCAGTAATCACATGATGCTTACGCTTTTCCTTCTCTTTCTCAGATTTCTTTTAAGATGTACATCCTTCGACTTTGGTTTATTTTTGATTTTTTTTTTTTGGTTCTGTATCAAGTAATTATATTTGGTACCCGTAGTGATAGCCTGGTTTGATAGATTCTAGTCTAATTTATCTTTGAATGAATAACTACAAATTATGTTTGATGATTCTAGGAAATAATGATGACTTCTATTTCTAGTAAGTTTCAAATGAAACTATGTTATGCTAATAGTGCCTAATCTTGTTTAGTTGCTTCGCGCAAAACAAAAACGATATCGGAAATGGGAATACTAGGTGGTAACCGAAACCCAAACCAAACTGAATTGAAAATACATTATTGAAACCTCAATTTTTGGTTGAAAATATTTGGGTACATTATTTCCCATCCCCTCCGATAAGTATCACATAGTAACAGATACACACGAAGTTTTACCCTCAGTTTGAAAGTTCAAAATCTATTTCCACATCAAATAAAAGTTCGAAACTTAAATATCCACCAAATTAGGAGGAAGTAAGACGAGGATAAAACTTCGTATGGATCTGTTACCATGTGATAAATTCGGAGGGAAATAGGTCGTTTACCCAAAATATTTCAAACTAAAAAATATACTATATTTTGCAAGAAGACTAAATCCAGGCTGAAATCCGAACTTTATCAAATTAAATCAAATAGAACGGAACGAGTTTTGATTTCTGTACTTTTAAATCCAAAAAACCGGAACGAACACACACAAGTTTTCGTTGATCTTTGTTGATGAGAAGAGGACGGAAATGAGACTAATTTTTGTTGATAAAATTACTTTTGTGTGTTTGGAACGATGAAAAACGTATACATATATTAGTTATCTTAAACTCGAAGAAGATATTACAAAGATACTTCTCCACTGTCCAAAATGATAATTTTTCCTTTGGGCTCTCCATTGTCTTGTCCCTGCGCTTCGATCTTGCGCACTACTTCCATGCCAGACAATACCTTACCGAACACAACGTGATGTCCGTCCAACCTTTTTCCAAAAACAAGAAAAACTGTCAAAGATCTCATAATCACTCACATTGTCGAAAACAGAATCACAATCAAGATTACAGATTCTGGAGACAGGAATATAAATCAAATAGCCTACTTACCAACTCGTGGTGACGGTTGTGATGAAGAACTGTGAACCGTTGGAATCTGGTCCCGAGTTTGCCATTGATAATACTCCTGAAATCCATTTGCAGACTCAACCCCGTAACTCCTTTTTTTATATTATATATATAATTACGTATCGAGTTCATTGGCCTTAGAGGTAGCTTCAGCGTACCTGGCCCAGTGTGTTTGAGTTTGAAGTTCTCATCTGCAAATTTATCGCCATAGATCGACTCTCCACCTCGCCCATCGCCTCGTGTAAAATCTCCACCCTGAATCATGAAGCTAGGAATGATCCTATGGAAGCTGCTTCCTTTGAAATAGAGAGGTTTCCCCATGTTTCCAACTCCTTTTTCTCCTGCACCAGAGGAGGATAAACATCAAACCCAAAGAGTCTCTTGTCTCAGAAGAGGCATGGCCCAAAAAATTAAAGACCATGAGTTTTAAAGGGGAAACAAAGGTTACTTGGATACCCGTGCAAAGTGCTCGAAAGTTCTCTGCAAAGAAGGAAAGCATGAATTCGGTAAGGAAAGCGGCTCAACGGCAAAAAAGAAAGAGAGACAATGTGAAGATTTTTCATCACTCTAACTTGAAACTGTACCTGCAGTTTTAGGAACTATCTTCCCAAAAAGCCCGATGAGAATCCGCCCTATATACATGAAAAATATATGCAAATTTTACTCTATTTGCATGAGCTTGTACAAGAGTTGTGAGTTTCAAGAAAACAGTGTATTTGAAAAAAAAAAGGAAAAGAGCATTTTCTGATTCAAAGACTAACGTTTTGTAAATCACACAAACCATCCACTAATGTGTTTAAGCAGCTGAGGCAAATCCTGAATTGGAAGCATCCTTAATCAACTATTCGATTCACTAAACACTTAACCCCTTTCTAAGACCAAATCACAATCAGACCTTTTGGTATAAATTCCAAATCAAATAGGAAAAAGGAGGAAACTTTGAACCTGCTGGTGAACCATTGATCTGAATGTCAAAGTAAACTTTGTGCGTGACTCCCTCTAAATCCTCTCCTACCTGAAAATTTCCAACCCTAATTACAAAGTCTGAATCACACCTTTACAAATTCAATCAATGCTCACCTGATCAGCAATCTTCTGATTGAACGTAGGATCCGCAACATCAGTCAACTTAATCTGAGAAGAAAAATTTGCAAAATTGAAGCCACAAACGTAAGTAATGTGGCAGACCCAGATCGAGGAATACGGAACCTGAATGAGAGAAAGTATGACGAAGAGGACGACAATCCACAAGAGAGTGAGAGAAACCAATCTAGTCGCCGTAATCGCCATTACTCCGTCGTATTCTCTCCGGATCAAATCAAACTACAGTTATTTACAGAGTATATTGAAAATGTACCCTCAAATTATTAAATGTTTTCAATATGACCCCTACGTTTATAAATAGTTTGCACTGTGCAAGTTAGACCCAAAAATCGACGTGAACTTGACTACTTATGATTTCGGCCAATAATTATTTTATACTCGAAAATAGATTCATTGTTTTATTTTTTCTTATTATTTGTGTACTAGTAGTTTCTTCAAATAATTCACATTACTGTTTCAAATTCAGTTTTTTTTTTATATATATCTTCTCGACTTTACAATGTAAACATCGAATTGTTGGATCCCACAATTCCTAGCTGGTTAGAGCAAGAAACGAACTTATCTAATTATTAAAAAAAAAAAAGTCAACAACACTTATCTAATTAAAAACATTTGCCGACAAAGAAAAATTATCGAAAATTCCACGTGGACCAATAATGCAAATCATTTCCTTACATCCCAAGTTTTATGGAAAGTGAGTTTTGCGATCAAACGGCCAACGATAACTAAAAATTCCGATTGACCACAAATCCCTAAAGAGATCATTTGGTTCGATCTTCAATCATTTCACTTTAGGATCGTTCGTTGTTCCAATGTCGAAGCAAACATACAAAGTCTGTTTCTGCTTCCGTCGGAGGTATCGGCACACGGTGTCGGTTGCTCCGCCTGAGATCAAGACCGTTTTCGATAATTACTCCGACAAAGGGCTCATGTCTGTCGATCTTCTCCTTAGGTTCCTCATCGATGTTCAGAAGCAAGATCAAGCGACGAGAGAGGAAGCTCAAGCGATTGTCAATGCCTCATCTTCTTCTCTTCTTCATCGGAATGGTCTCCATCTTGATGCTTTCTTCAAATACCTCTTTCGTGTTAACAACTCTCCTCTTGCTTCTCATGAGGTGATTTCTTCTTTGAGATTGATACTCGATTTTCTGATTTTACACATTTCCTCTGTTTGAATTTTTTTTTGATTCTTGACTTTGTGACTCAGGTGCATCAAGACATGGATGCTCCATTATCACATTATTTCATATTTACAGGGCATAATTCGTATTTAACCGGTAATCAGCTGAGCAGTGACTGCAGTGAAGTACCTATAATAGAAGCACTGAAGAAAGGTGTCAGGGTTATTGAACTCGATCTTTGGCCAAACTCCGATGAAGATGGTATCGATGTTCTTCATGGAAGGTAATATATATATTAGTCATCCAATGAATCATGGTTTGTTGTTCTGTTCTTATATATTAAAACAAAGTGTATCGATCGGACCGGACTGTTTTAATAGGACTCTTACATCGCCTGTGGAGCTGATCAGATGTCTAAGTGCTATTAGAACACACGCCTTTGATGTGTCTGATTATCCAGTCGTTGTGACCCTTGAAGATCATCTTACTCCCAAACTCCAGGCTAAAGTTGCTGAGGTGAGAGCTTATATTTTGCATTTCTCTGAGAACTTTCTTTGCTTTGGTTGCTCACTATAATGATTTAGAGATGTTGTGTTCTAGATGGTTACTGAAGCATTTGGAGAAATGTTGTTTGCTCCTCCTTCCGGGGAATGCTTAAAGGAGTTCCCATCGCCCGCGTCTTTGAAAAAGCGTATTATCATCTCAACCAAACCTCCCAAAGAGTACAAGAAAGCAAAAGATGAGGATGTGGTTAAGAAAGGTAAGACTTTGGGTGATGAAGAAGTTTGGGGAAGAGAAGTTCCAACCTTTATTCCAAGGGACACAAGTGATGACAAGGTTTGTGTGTGTAGAAACCTTTATTTTCATGGGTTTTTCATATGTATATATAAGTTGGTTTTTTTTATTTCTTTCTTGTTGTAGAATGATTCAAATGGAGATGATGATGATGATGATGATGATGATGATGATGATGATGATGATGATGATGAAGGAGATACGTTTAAGAAGAATGCGCCACCACAATATAAGAATTTGATTGCAATCCAGGCTGGGAAACCGAAAGGCGGAATGACTGAATGTTTGAAAGTGGATCCTGATAAAGTAAGACGGCTTAGCTTGAGTGAAGAACAACTCGAAAAGGCCTCAGAAAAATATGCCAAACAGATTGTGAGGTATTCCCTTGAATTCATACTCATCTTCATTCATCAAAGAATCAAACCAGTCTAACATAGATCATTTAACCAAATATCCAAAAGAACATATTCTGTTTCCAAAGAATCTCTGTTGATCATAGAGTATTGTAGATTTACTCAGCGGAATTTGCTTCGGATTTATCCAAAAGGAACTAGAATTACTTCATCAAATTACAATCCACTGGTTGGCTGGAGCCATGGTGCTCAAATGGTGGCTTTCAATATGCAGGTTTCCTCTTAATGTTTTTACATCTCCAAGTTTTCTTTAAAAGTTCTCTGTTCCATTCCCTTTAACAGAACATAAAATCATATTCCACAGCCACATACTGAATTCTTGAAATGATTCTATATTGTGAAGGGGAAGGGAAGATCATTTTGGGTGATGCAAGGAATGTTTAGAGCCAATGGAGGATGTGGATACATCAAGAAACCCGATATTCTGCTGAAATCCGACGCTGTGTTTGACCCGGAAGCTACATTGCCTGTAAAAACAACACTAAGGGTCAGATTTCTATCCTCTATTCTCTGTTTTGGTAAAACCTAAAACCTAATGAACTTATAGTGTTTTTGATTTCTATCCTCTATTCTCTGTTTTGGTAAAACCTAAAACCTCATGAACTTATAGTGTTTTTGATTTCTTTATATATCTTTTTAGGTAACTATATACATGGGAGAAGGATGGTACTACGATTTTCCTCACACACACTTTGATCGATATTCTCCACCTGATTTCTATACTAGGGTATAAATATCTGCAACCTCAAAGTTTTGGTTTTGAGGCTGAAACAGTGAAACTGATCAAATGTTCACAATATTTTCAGGTCGGGATCGCTGGAGTCCCAGCGGATACGGTGATGAGGAAGACGAAAACGTTAGAGGATAATTGGATACCAGGTTGGGATGAGGTTTTTGAGTTCCCATTAACGGTTCCAGAGCTTGCTCTTTTGCGTATAGAGGTACATGAGTATGACATGTCGGAGAAAGATGATTTTGGAGGACAAACATGCTTACCCGTTTGGGAACTGAGGCAAGGAATACGTGCTGTTCCTTTACGTAACCAGGATGGGGTGAAGTGTAGATCCGTGAAGCTTCTTGTTCGGTTGGAGTTTGTGTGAGTATAAAACATAAGAAATGTTTTCCGGTTTAAAGCCCTTTAAACCGGTTCCGGTACAGATGAGTAAACCGTGTTTGTGATTTCGGTTGGTGAGTTTGGTTATAGTGAGATTGTTCCGTAACATTTGAATGGTTGACTTGAATGAAGTAAACAAGAAGAATTTTTTATCAAAAAAAAAGTAAACAAGAATAAACATGATATAATCAAAAACTTGCGAGGTCATTTGGTATTGTTTATTCATTTTACATCATACCGGAATACGAAATGTAAATTGCAATTCTGTATATTCTTACAAACTGATGATATAAACATGTGGAATTGTGGAATCATTCCACCATTATGTTACCAATCAAAGTTTTAATGTATGAAATTAAATATATTGTTGTTAATTAGATCGACCGTTATTAATAAATGCATATGATATCTAGTCCTGAGACACAAATGCATATGATGTCAAGTCCTGATACATAGTAACACTTGTGAGCAAAACCAAGCAAGGATTATTCATACTCGTACGAGCTTACCAAAAAGATAAAAATATTAAGAGGGATTTATGTAAAGGGATTCACCTTCGTGTAAGACAGCTCACCCTGATAACCCTGATTCGCAAGAGCTGATTTGATATTCCGATAAATCGTATTAGGATCGACACCATCAGGGATTGGGCAGTCCTTCATGTTCCAGAAGATGGCTGTCTTATCATCTGCGAGGTTTCACAAAACACACAACGCATAAACAATTACAATCAGATTGTGAATACAATTGATTAGATCAATTAACTCTATTAGAGAGGAAAAGTTGAACAAGAGGCAAAACAACAGATCTAACGCTTCAAGGAGAAGGGCGATTACAAATCGAATACAACAAACGAATCAAAATACGTCAGTTTCAAGCAAGAGATACATATCTTACTGTTGTATTCTTTGGTCATGGTTTCGACGGAAATTTTGGTTTCGATTAGAGAGGAAAATGTATATTAGGGTTGGAACTGGCCGACGGAAATCTTCACCTAATCTCTTTCAACTCCCCGATCTTCAACTTCGAAAAAATCAATTTGGGGTTTTAGGGTTCGTCGAGTGTTTAGGGTTCTCGAATTTGGGGATGTTTGTGACAGGAATTCGATCTCGGGTAACTCTTCTCAGGTTTCGCGGGTCGGTATTTTGAGTTGGATCGGGTCGATTTTACGAGTCGGGATTCGATCTCGGGTTTTTGTTTTTGTTTAATATGGGGTTTCAGTTTTAATCTGGGTTTAAGTGGTTCGTGTTCGGTTTTAAATGACTATCTGGGTTTAATTTGGGTTTAATTTAGGATTTTCGACATTTGGGGTAGTTAGGTAGAGTCCATGTTCTAAAAATGTATGAGTAGCTCCGATTACTCTCCGATTAGTCGCTAGATCCACTCCATCCGCCTAATTTTTTTTTATTTTTTTTTTAAATTTATTACTTAACAGAAATTTTAAAAATTTCTAATTTGGTTTTACTATGTTGTTAGAAAATCATTAAAAGTCTAAAAAAAACATTAAAAATCATTAAATAGACATAAATTGATAAATTTATGAATTAATATGTTAAAAAGTCAATAAAAGTCTAAAAACTAGTCCATGATAATCCCCGATTAATCTCCGATTTATGGGCTATGCGCTAGGCCCAACCCAACTACCCGACTAGCGCTTAGCGTAATTTAGAACATTGGGTAGAGTTAGTTATTCCTTGGGGAATTGGATAGACCAATATCATTTTGTGTGAATTTATGAAGAGCATCAAACTTTGTGTGGATTTAGACATATAACAAAAAAAATTAAAATTTATAATTGGTCTCTATTAAGGTTATTTTGTCATGTTTTATTCATTTTAATTGTTTGTGTTTTTAAATTGTATTTTTTGTCATCAAATACTGATATTATGTTTTATACTATTATACTAATTAAAAAATAACAATATATATAAAAGTTTTGCACAAAAAAAAAAGAATATATAACAAGTTTTTAGAAAATCACGAAAATACAAAACCGTTTTCTCTCCTAATCGACTTCAAGGCGACTCTTCAATTCTTCATCTTCTCCGGCCGACGTTGGCTTCTCCGGCGTCGGTTGGTCTTTATTTCTTTTGTTTTCTTTGTTTTGTTTCTCTCTGTACAGATCTAGATAATAATTTATGGCAATTCGCGATCTCAAAATCCATGTTCTTTGCCTTCTCACAGTGTTATTACTAAATCTGAGACCGTCAATCTCAAATCAATCTCCAATCTGGATTTGGGTGTCGTTCTGTAACACCCAGATTTCATTCTCCGATGTGGGATATGTGATTGCGATAATTGGTGTCTCGGATCGTGTATACTGCGACCAAGTTCCTCCTCAAAGTTGTGTTTGTTTTCTCTCCTTTCGTGAGAGCGTATTTCTGACCCTATTATGGCTTCAATCCAAGTGGTATGGTGTCAGCTTCTTTCCGTCTTTGAACGGTGTTCGTTGTTTCTTCATCGAAACGTCTATGTTCCATTATAATGAAGTTTGTGTTTCTAAGATGAATCTCTTCGATTCGAGAACTGGAAATCAAATTTGGATTTGGGATCCCAGAGTAATTGATTGCAACCTTATTGTTTGTGCGATGAAATTACGGATGCATCATCTTGAAATTACGGATGCATCATCTAGAGTAATCCTCTGTTTTTTTAATTAATTTAATTTTCTAACAGCTACGGCCAAGCAAAATACGGCCCAACATGCTTTGAATGGTGATAGCGGTTTGAGCGATGTGGGACAAACAGTTTAGGAGGTGCGGTGCGATTTTAGTGCAGAGCAGTTGGAAAAAACGCATCATGCGAAATAAATGTGGTTACTGCGGAACAAACGGTTCGTGACAATATTTGAATGGTGAATATCACAAGTACGGTGCACTCCTCTTTTGTTAGCTACACTTCTCTTTTGATAATATTTTCTAGCTTTGTCCATATTCTTATGTATAAAAAAATGATATAACAAAACCATAATATCAGAAAACCATCGATGATTATTCATAGATACCAAACTGAATTGACATATTTTTTTATAATTTATTTTAGGTATGGCAGATTTTGTGCTTATGCAAGATATGATATTGGAGGCGATGGATTCCGGTCCTCCTGGAAATATACTGGTGATAACAAGTGATGTGGATTTTGCTAGGCCTTTAAAAAACAGAGGATTTTCTGTTTTACTTGCAAAGAAGAAAAAATCCAATGAAAAGTTTATAGAAGGAGAAAAATATGATTTTGTTAACCTAGAAGACAAAGGACAAAAATATTTTAAAGATTAATTTTTTTGTTTTGTTTTTTTTGTATGTTTGACTTTGACCTAACGTTTTGACATATATCTCTTATAACATTATTTAAGAAGACATTTTTAAAAATGAACTTTGTTTTGTAAGTTATTACATAAAATGCCATTACAAATAACAAAAAATAATTGAAATAGAAAATGCTATAATAGTCTTTTAAAATTATTGATTATAATATGGAAAGTATATATTTTGCATTAAAGAGGAATATTTATTATTTAATTTCTTAATTATTTTTAATACTATATATATTTTAAAATAATAATCAAAACATATATACTCAAAGAAAAAAAATCTATTCAAAATCTTGCTATATTATTCACTATAATTTATTATATTTTATTTGAATATATATCAAAACAAAAGTTGAAAAATATTTTACTAATTTTGTAAAAAGTTAGACAAAATAAAACTATTTTTTAAGAGTTCGTACACTAACCACAAAAACTAGAGTCATTTAACGGTGCATATTAGAGTTATGTTTTCAAGATTATAAGTTTTTACGGATTAACCCGAATAATATTTTAGTTCGCTGCAAAACGAGTTAAATAGACAAATTATTATAAATTGACAGTTTTATCTATAATATTTAGTTAGTTATATTGTAAAATTTAGATAAAAATAATTTTCTTAAATTTCAAAATAATAATTTTTTTTTTAAATTACTCCGCGCTATAATTAGCGCGGGTTAAATTCTAGTAATTTTTTGTTATATGTCCTCTTCACTTACTTCATATAACTAATCTTCACCGTAATTTTTTCTTTATAATCAGAAGCGTCATTACAAGTTGATTCCCTTGTTATATAATAATAATAATAAAAAACATTCATTCAATTCATCATTTATCTGAATTTAAACTCAAAACCGGTTTTAAATTTCATAGAAGATACAATTTCTACACCTTAAATCAACTCAATTCGAATCTCCGGAGTTGTTTATTTTCTCCGTCGGATCTTCTTCCTCGGGAGGCATCTTATCCATGGCACCGTGGTTGCCATCAAGGAGATCGCCATGGCGCGGCTTAACAAGAAGTTGCAAGATAGTCTAATGTCGGAAGATCAATCATTCAAACATCATCGGCTTTATTGACATGATCGAGGTATTCTTCTCTTGTTGCTGGGATTTTCGTTTTCTTCTGCGATGAGTCTTAGATGCTAGCTTAATAAGCTATGTTTTGGGTTGAATTTTAGGATTTAACTCTCTCTCTCTCTCTGTTTCTGAGTATCTCGTTGGTTGCCTTGTCTTGGTAAAGTAGAATCAGAACAGTCAGAATATGGAATGATGTAGCTCGTATAAGCTGTGCCATTGCTGGATGAAATATCCAAATATCTAAGGCTCTTTGGCTTCTTAAATTTCTTCCATTTGGTGGAATTCTAAAAATGTGTTAGCTTGGTTGAAATATCACAACTAGAAAAATGGGTCATAGGCATGGAATTTAGCTTGGCGAGTGTTGAGTTTAGATATTTAGCACTTTTGAACTTTGTAGACGTTGTAGGCTGATGTTATAACTTGTATTGGAAATGGTAAATGCATAGAGTGTGTTGGTACTCGAGATCTGGCCCATTAAGGGCCCTATAACAATATATTCTTTAAACGTATAGGCTTGGCCCAATATATCAAGCCACCCATATCTCGAGCTCGCAAGGACGATCTCAACAACCTGCGGTATGCAATGACGAGGTCAAGGGCGGTTCCTAGATTCAAGGCATACGCAGCGACGCGATATCCGGAAGTGGTTCGGCTCGATGGCGAGTATAAAGAAACATCGCGGCTTAGGTTTAAAGACATTCCTTTTCAGCTAAAAACATATTACTTGTAAAATCTTTCAGAGACTTCTCTGCTTGTAAAAGATCTTTATTGATTCAATACAAATCTAATTCGTCGAGTTCAAATCCATATCTACATTTGATTCAAAGATAGAAACTAGCCCATCAAATCATTCTCCCTAAATCATATAAAAAAATAGGTGTGCGATCCCGCATCCACATAGTGCATATGGGTTTAATTGCGAGAGGATGGTTTTCTGTGTTCTGAAATTTGATTTAGGCTCCCGGGAAAATATTGAAAGTGTAATGCTAACTGAGTTTAGAACTGTGTCAGAACAGAATATGATACAGCTGTAGGAACATGAAGTGTTACAGAAACAGTTGCTGTATCAGTTGGAAGTAGCACACGAAGTGATACAAGGAAGCAGTACGGAGCAACTGATGACGTGGAGCTAAAGTGTGAGCTGTGGGATCACGACATGTTATATATGCTAGACAGAAGCGATATACAGGATGTGGCAGTTCAGACATTGACATTGGAAAGAACTGACACAGTTGCTGATGCAGTACTTGATGCAGGTACTTGATGCAGGTGCTAGTAGAGCGGATGCAGTAGTTTATGCAAGTGATGATCAGTGATCGACACATGATGGAAATATATTGTGGTGATCAAGAAGACTAGAGCTGGATGCATTCGAGGATGTATCAGGAGCTGAGTCAGAATGAGATGCATCAGAGGATGTATCAAGCGTTGTATCAGGAGGCAAGGACTTGGCGTGGCGCAGAAGCTGACGTGGCAAGTGTGTTGCTAAGCTGGACGAAAACGCTGGAATGTATATCTGGCGTTGATGCAGTTGATGCAGTTGCTGTACCAGTTTAAGAAGTAGTACAGGAACTAATACATGGGTTTATTGAAAAGGCCCAGAAGCCCAAAATGATGAAGAAATCATGTGGGCCCTTAGGGTTTCTACCCTAGCCATATAAATACCAAAAGACGGCCAGAGAAACAGGCGCGCGTCTAGGGTTTATCGACAGAGGCACACATGTGTGTGACGTCGCCCCATCATACAGGATTTGTAGATCTGTTGGTGATGGTTGATGGAGTACAAACACATATGTAAGATGGTGTTTGTATCGGTTGTAGCCGAGCGGTAGACTTTGTAGAGATACCGTGTCCACAGTTCGTCCATCTAGAAAAGAATGATAGGCATCGTAGTGCTGTATATCATAGCAATTGTAATTGCAATCTTGTTCTAGTGGATTTGTTCTGGACTAGGTCCCGGGGATGTAGGAAAACCGAACCTCGTTAAAAAACTCTATGTGTTATTTACTTTATGCTCATACGTATACTCAAACACATAGATCTAGCCACAAATGCGCTTTCAATTGGTATCAGAGAGGGCACTTGTGTGTAATACAAACAGGTGTGGTCCTGCGGAGAAGATGCAGAGCTGTGAGGCTTTGGGGAATTATTCAATGGTGATATCGAATTCAAAAGATTTAGAAGAGCTGAGCAACCTTGTTACTTTTGTGGGAATCACCGAGTTTGAGGAAGGAGAAGGGCCTTCTGGATCTGAGTCAGAGGAAGAACAAGATGATGATTTCATTGAGAGTTACAAAGAAGCACGTGAGATGCTGATTAGAATCGGAACAGAGAACTCAGAATTAAAGAAAGAAAAAATTCGTCTTGAAGCACTTGTTGAGTCACTGCAGGGTGAGCTCATTGCAGAAAAGAAAATCAGCCAGGAGAGCTTATCACTAATGAAGGAAAAGTTGGTTCTTACAAACAAGGCTGACAAACTGGATAAGGAGTTGCAGGCTGAAAAGAAAGTGTCTGCACAGCTTCAGTTAGAACTGGATCTGCAACACAAAAAGATTCATATGTTTGCTGGTACAAAGCAGCTTGATAAGATTCTGAGCTATGGACGAACAATGGATGTGAAACGAGGCCTAGGATATACTGGAATGGAAAGGCATGAGACTGCGAAAATCAACTTTGTGTCTGCAGGTTTTCAACAACAAGCAGAAACTAATTCTGTAAGTAGTACAACACAAAAGGGTGGATGTTACTTCTGTGGAAAGTATGGCCACATCAGGGCATACTGTTACAAGTTCTGGGATAGAGTGAAGAAGCTCAGGAATCAAGGCAGGTTCACATGGAATGGTTTTCGGAATCAGATATGGGTGAGGAAGTCTGATCTGCTACAGAAAACTAAGAAGTCTGATCTGCTACAGAAAATCCAGAAGCTTGATCTGCTACAGAAAACTAAGAAGTCTGATCTGCTACAGGAAACCAAGAAGTTTGATCTGGTACAAGAAACCAGGAATTCTAATCTGCAACAGACAAACACGAAGTCTGACCTGCAACATGCAAACATGAAGTACAATCTGCAACAGACAAGAAGTACATCAAGTGGTACTACAGGACATGGATTTCAGACATCCACAAGAAAAACACCAAGGGGTACTTCAAGACTTGGTTTAGGGTGCAATATGGTCATTGTAGAAGATGAACATGGTGACAGTAGCTGCTCACGACACATAACAGGTACACAAAGCAACCTGCAAAATATCAAGAAGCTCAAAAGAGGGTACAAGTGCTACAATGCAAAGGATGATATCAATCTGTGGCACCAGCGACTTGGTCACATGAATGTAAGGACTCTAACTACTCTTGTTGATAAAGAAATAGTACGAGGTGTGCCTCAGATCAAGGAAGAAAACAAGATGGTGTGTGATTCGTGCTACAAAGGAAAGCATGTAAAAGTTCAACATAAGAATGTGCCAAATGTGCAAACAAAAGCAGTGTTGGATCTGGTTCACATGGATTTGATGACAATGCAAGTTGACAGCCTAGCCGGCAAGAGGTATGTGCTCGTTCTGGTGGATGACTACTCCAGAGTCACTTGGGTCAGATTTATTCGTAAAAAATCTGAGATAGCCGATAGCTTCAGAATATGGGCACTTCATATGATCAATGAAAAAGGAGGTATCAAGAGGATTCGCAGCGGACGATGTGATGAATTTCAAAGTGAGTCTATGAAGATGTTTTGTGAAAGTCATGGAATCGTACATCATCTTTCGGATTCAAAAACACCACAACATGATGGGGTTGTAGAGAGGAAGATTAGAACTCTTCTAGAGATGGCCAGAGCAATGATACATGGCAACAATGTACCTGAAAAGTTCTGGGCAGAAGCATTAAACACATCGTACTACATCATTAACAGGGTCTATGTTAGGAAAGGGACCATTAAGACTCCATATGAGCTGTGGAGAGGGAAGACGCCTAACCTGAGCTACTTTCATGTATTTGGATGCAAATGCTATATCTTGAATGACAAGGATCATCAAGGAAAGTTCGATGGAAGGAGTGATGAAGGGATGTTTCTGGGCTACTCAGGAAGTAGTACAGCCTTCAGAGTGTACAACATTCAAACTGATGTGGTCATGGAGACGGTTCATGCGGTGTTCGATGAGTATTATCTTCCGAAGTGGAATGGATTTAGTACAGAAAGTGACTCAGAAGATGAACCAAAGACGCGTACTATTTCAGAAGACCAGTCTGGTTCTGTCTCAGAACAGGGAGTAATACAGCAGGCTTCAGAACAGACTGATTCAGAACATGAGGTGATACAGCGAGTTCATCGGAATCACTCACTATCTGATGTGATCGGGGATGTGACCGAAGGGAGGAAAACCCGTGGAGTTCAAATTAACTTCAAAGAGATGCTTCAATTGAAGTCGAAATAGCTGTGTCGAGCTAAGTATGCATACTGCTTCAAGTGCATGTGTTTTTAACTTATGTGTGCTCACAAGCAGGGGGAGATAAGAATTGTGGGGGAGTAACCAAATCAGAGATTCTGGGGGAGTCAAGGAGATCGTTGTTACTCAGGTGCTTGAGAGACACACAAAGCTAAAAAGGGGGAGATTGAAGATGCAGCTTCTGAAGCAGTCGCTGAAGTAGCTCAGGAAATGATACATGCAAGCAGATGTGTGACTAATGACGAGGAGCAGAAGTTATGGGCTTGGATTGGGCTTATGGATTAGACCCATAAGTGAATATATTGAAGATGCACTTGGCTGAGGCATCTCATGTACCAGTTGAGAAGTAGTACAGGAAGTGATACAGGCGAGCAGCTCAAGGCATTGAACGACTTGGAACAAGGGAGATGACTTGGATCGAGCTTGTGAAGCCACGTGGATACACCAGGAAGTTGTAGCTGAGCTGGAAGAGTATCTTGGAGAGGATTCCTTAGTATATTGGAGATAAGGAACATTTCCTAAATCTTAGCCTAAAAAATAGGAATGTGACTTATTGCTAGAGATTGGTTGAGATCTTTAGTTGAACGTGGTAGGCTTGTATTGGCCGTGATCTATTGTGTATAAATAGAGGGGCGTGGCCTTTGTATGAGGTCAACACATTGAGAGCAATATTTTAGCAAAAGGGTTTTTGGTTGTCTTGTAAGAGATCAAAGCTAAGGTGCTACAGGGTTTTTCTATGGGGTTCTTGGATCGTGTATAGATCCTTGAACGTGTTAGGCTAGTTAGACAAGTCAAGGTGTGTCTTGAGCTTGTCATAGATCGTTTTAGGTGAAACTTGTAAGTGCACTTAAAAGATTGGCTAGTAAAATATCCTTGTAAGGAAAACCCTGTGTTAGATCCTGTTACAGTTCCTGTCTCAGCAGCTCTTGCGCTTACAATTGGTATCAGAGCGGGACTCGATAGAGATTCGTTCTTATTTTTGGGTATGATCTTGGATTTGTGGCTAGTGGAGAAAATTGAAGCCAAAGAGTTTTCTTGGCCAAACGTGAAAGTTAGGAGACGGTTATGATGAACAATGAAAATCCCACTGCGATTCATGGTTTGAAACTGCTTCGGGTTCGAGTTAATGTCGCTGTCGTGAGTAAAAAGAGAAGTCATCGGAAAAGAAAAGAAAAGATTCAAGTCTGCCGATCATGGCATCTACAGCGGCGGCTGGATTTTTTTTTGTCTTTTACGATTTGAAAATCATTTGGTCATAGGGTTGACCTATTGGGCTTCATCGATGGACTTATCTTTGGGATCAAATTACAGGAAAATATTGAATATGGTTTTCTTCTTTAAGATGGGCCAAAGACTATACCAGCCCAAGGTCTTTACAAGGTTTGATGATGCAGAGATGGTGACTGGAATTCTGATCGGGAAGCCTGTGTATTTCACGACCAAGAGAGAAATTAAACTCAGAGTGCAATGGCTTCAGATTGGTCAGAAACTAAGCAGATTCGTTGAAGTTTCAGAGCTGTCAATCATAGAGTCTAATCTCATCTCAAAATGGTGTTCGTTTATCACCGTCGGTAGAGAGAAATGAGAAATGGATTGGATCCAAGTAGAGCTTCGACTCGGGTGACGAATTGCTGATGATTGTCCTTCATGAATTGGGTTATGAGTCCTTCTGTTAGTTCAATAACTGCTTCAGACTGGTTTGTTTATTTAACTTGACTTATTATGGAGAGATAAGTTTCATATTTTAAAGCAAGATGATGGCTCTAACCATTGGAATAGAAATTGTCATGATGCTGGTGGTCTCAATGGTACGTGGAAGTTCTCATTGAACAAAAGTTCATCTCTGGATCAAGGATGACATGGGTTACTGAGTGTTGATCGGAATGAGAAGAAATGAAAATCAGAGAGAGAGTGGGAGAGAGATTGGGATTCATCCTCACGGGTTCATCTTTCAAGTATCTCTATCTACCAGGCCAGAGATGGAGATTTTGGAAATCTGAGCTCAAGTTATCTTCATGGCTATACAAATTGGATTGTATGTCAAGAGATTCGCAGAATCCGAGATTGAAAAAATGCAAGGGTGTTCTTAAATCAACAATGGTATAGAAGCTATCTGTAAGAGAAGATTAAAAGAAGAGAAACGCGATCATGGTTGAAAGTGCTTCGAGATGCCATTTCTTTTGCGTTATCGGGAAGAAGCACCAGTTACGGAGAAATTGTCTTGACATGATGGATTTTGTGGTGTTGTGGGCTACTGTTAAATGGATGTGAAGAGACTTAGTTGTAAAGGAGATTAAGCCTGAAATTAGACCAACTACGATGATCATTTTTCTAGAGCAAGAAAGTTAACGTGAAGAGTTCTCGGAGATTTTACAAGGGCTGATTAAAATGTATCTGACTTTGCTGACAAAACCAGAAAATTCAGACGAATTTGTGGAGTTTCTGTGAATGACGAGATGAGTGGAGACTGGAACTGTAAGCTTCTTCGGTTGACATAAAGAAATTGCAGGGTTATTATTATCAGAAAAAATTGCAGGCTTTTGATTATCAGGATGAAGTTGTAGATTTCTTATTATCAGAAAAGAAGAAATCGAAGGCTTTATGGTACTATGGAGGCAAGAAATCAAAAGTTGCAGCAACGGTTGGTGTGATCGGGAGCCAAAAACAGATCAGAGGCAGATATCAAAAGCCGTGTATTGCCTCTTGGATATTTTTTTAATACTGCAGAGATTACGAGACGAGTTGCAGGTGGAAGTCGATGGTGATCTCTGATCATATGGAGGTATTTTGATGTGAGCTCCAATCATTGATTTTGTGAACGAAGCAAATAGAAGAAGACTCCTTGTGTTGGGCCAATGGTTTCATTTAGGCCCAATGAAGTTATGACATGTTGCAACCCACATTAGCAATGACAAAAATCAATACAAGTCATTTTGTTGAGCCTCACGTTCTAAAAGTTGAAGGAGAAAACTCCGAGAATGACATCTGACAGAGGAAAACTCTTGGATGTTAGAGATTCACATTGTGGTGGTCAGAAGTTGCAGACTTGAAATGAGTAGTCCACAGAAAGGATCAAAGGAAAACAGGGAAGTCTGAAATTAAATCAAGGATTCTGGTAGTGTAAGACACAATAAGGTTAGAGATTTCAAGGTTGGTTCGAGGCGGTTGAGAAAAAGGGTTGTGCTATGGGTTGTTATAATCTCTGGTGATTTGAGCTTCAGGTTGCTGAAGAGCATATTCAAAAAGTAGTTAAAAGAATCTGCAGGTTTTTAAGCATAGTCAGTCTCAGATTGGGTGAAGAGATACATGCAATCCTGAAGAATCAAGGTGGTTGGTGAAAATATACAAGTAAAAAAAAAAAAGCTGACAGCACTGTAGGGTCACCTTTATAGCTACGTTTGAAGAGTCAAAAATATTCGGATCAGGCTGAGATTTGGTGACGAGCTACTTGGCACTGTTGTATTGATAACCAACGGTGGGATCGAGATTCTAATGACTGATCTGAGAATTATTCATGCATTTTCGAGACAGATCTGTACAGAGAAGATTCTGATCAGTCCGACAAGCAAATCAGTGTGAAAGGTCCAACAATGTTGTTTTGATCTGATTTTTTGCAGGAACATTCTGGACATATGGAACTATTTTCTGGCCAAAGGAGAGCTCATTTGGAGTTTGGATAAAAGATGGGCGTTTTATTGAAGATAGTTTTTGTGCATCAAAGAAAGAGACTGTTCTGTGCGTACGGCAATCTCAGATCTTGTTTCTATTGGCGACAGCAGTAACTTTTTGATGTTGGGCCAGCTGTTTCTGAGCTACTCTCAAGAAACCTGATGGACAAGAGACTATATCAATGTCTACAACAGAGTCTGGACCCAAGATTAGAACATGATCAAGCACGGTAGTTAGAGGTGAATGTGAAGACTCAAATGTGCAATTCTTAGTTCTAACAACTTGGAAATAGGTATGCTTGGCAATATGCTTCGAGGATGAGTCTTCTGTTGGTTTTAACTTAGTTGTGCACTCAAGCAGGGGGAGATGAAGTCTTGATGAGATACATGAGAGTAATCATTCTTATAATGCACATCTTGGTTTCAGGGAGAGTAAGGTTGTGTGAATTTGAATACCTGGATTACTCTTGTGATGCATAAGTAGCTTGAGTATCAAACTAAGCTAAAAAGGGAGAGAAAAAGCATGACTAAGTGTTGACTGATCTCGGCAAGTCAAAGTGGGCGTTACAAAGAATAAACACAAGCTGGTGATATAAGATTGAGGGAGAGTTTGAAGAGCATCAGGTTGTGTGTATATGGAAGAGCTTTCTACAACTCAGTAAACAAGGGAGAGATTGTTAGTGTAGTGTTTGGCTGAGTTAGAAAGTGGTGAAACAGGTTGTGACACAACTGTATTGGAGCGAACGATTTGATACATCAAGTGATGTGGTATTGGTTGTGTGCTCGAGTTCTACAACTCAGTCATCAAGGGAGAGATTGAAAGTGTAATGCTAACTGAGTTTAGAACTGTGTCAGAACAGAATATGATACAGCTGTAGGAACATGAAGTGTTACAGAAACAGTTGCTGTATCAGTTGGAAGTAGCACACGAAGTGATACAAGGAAGCAGTACGGAGCAACTGATGACGTGGAGCTAAAGTGTGAGCTGTGGGATCACGACATGTTATATATGCTAGACAGAAGCGATATACAGGATGTGGCAGTTCAGACATTGACATTGGAAAGAACTGACACAGTTGCTGATGCAGTACTTGATGCAGGTACTTGATGCAGGTGCTAGTAGAGCGGATGCAGTAGTTTATGCAAGTGATGATCAGTGATCGACACATGATGGAAATATACTGTGGTGATCAAGAAGACTAGAGCTGGATGCATTCGAGGATGTATCAGGAGCTGAGTCAGAATGAGATGCATCAGAGGATGTATCAAGCGTTGTATCAGGAGGCAAGGACTTGGCGTGGCGCAGAAGCTGACGTGGCAAGTGTGTTGCTAAGCTGGACGAAAACGCTGGAATGTATATCTGGCGTTGATGCAGTTGATGCAGTTGCTGTACCAGTTTAAGAAGTAGTACAGGAACTAATACAGGGGTTTATTGAAAAGGCCCAGAAGCCCAAAATGATGAAGAAATCATGTGGGCCCTTAGGGTTTCGACCCTAGCCATATAAATACCAAAAGACGGCCAGAGAAACAGGCGCGCGTCTAGGGTTTATCGACAGAGGCACACATGTGTGTGACGTCGCCCCATCATACAGGATTTGTAGATCTGTTGGTGATGGTTGATGGAGTACAAACACATATGTAAGATGGTGTTTGTATCGGTTGTAGCCGAGCGGTAGACTTTGTAGAGATACCGTGTCCACAGTTCGTCCATCTAGAAAAGAATGATAGGCATCGTAGTGCTGTATATCATAGCAATTGTAATTGCAATCTTGTTCTAGTGGATTTGTTCTGGACTAGGTCCCGGGGATGTAGGAAAACCGAACCTCGTTAAAAAACTCTATGTGTTATTTACTTTATGCTCATACGTATACTCAAACACATAGATCTAGCCACAAATGCGCTTTCAATCAAATCGTTCGCTCCAATACAGTTGTGTCACAACCTGTTTCACCACTTTCTAACTCAGCCAAACACTACACTAACAAATACATCTGGTGTTGGAGTATTGCAAATGTGGTGATCTGTTTATTCAGAGTCATGGAAGAATCCCTAATGCTACTGCTAACCATTTCTTGCAGCAGTTAGGTAAATTCTTCTACCAGCTAAGGTTCTTTCGTTCTTGAAACAGAATCTTCTTCTATCCACAGATGATAATGAGATGAAATCAATCAAAGCTGTAATGAGAGATGAAAGAATTCTGTAGATTCTTACAATTGATGAAAAATAAACATGCGGAATTGGGGAATCATTTGACATTCCACAATTATGAGATTTAGCAACCTACCAGTCAAAGCTGTAATGTATGATAGTTATTATACTGTTGTTAGATCCACCGTTGTTAGTAAATGTATTGATAGCTAATACTCATTCTTGAAACACCGAAAAAATAGAGTAAAAAAAAATTTAAAAAAATTATACAAGAAGTCATCTATTCGTTGCCGTCCTCACCGCCACATTTTGTGAAAATAAAACTAATCATGTATATCCTCTATGTAATTTAATTCCGTCTGAAATAATTTTCAATACTAGTTAGTTGAATGGGCCCATCGTGGATCATAATTCAATTTTGAAGTTAGAAACACCGCTCAATTTAAATGAATGCAAGTTAAATTAGCTAGCTGTCACGACAAAACTAACATAACCACAAAATAGTAGTAATACACATGATTTTATTTCACTGTGCTTTGCTGATATATGAATCCCTTACAATTAACATCATAGAAACATTGTGCAATTTGTGAATGCGTTTTGAGTTGGACTGAATTGAGCCTGAAACCAAGAAGTAAGAATAAGATGTTTCCCGGATCTATACCAACGTTAGAAACTGCATTAACTAATCAAAACATTATGTAAATATTTTATTTTATTTTGCTTAGGATGAAAACACCTGTTGTAGTGATATATAAGGGTTTAGAAGTTTAAAACTATATATATTTTTTTTTTGGATTTTATTGGTGTTCCTGTTTTTTTTGGAACTACGGAAGCTTCACCGAAACTCAGCTTAAATTTGACTGATTCCCCTTGACCTTAATTAATGTTTTATTTGCTGTCCTTTTTTGGCAACAAATAGGCCCATACAAAAAAAGTTGACTTTGTTGTGAATAAAAGAGAGAAAAAAAATTGTTGTGTATTATTCCATTAATAAAGAGATGTATATATAGGTTTACATAAACTTGGATAGCAAGCTGAATAGAGAGAATAAAGAAACCGAGAATATTCTAAACCTCTTAGAATATGGGCCTTATAATGGGTATCTATATAATTAATTCATAACATTCCCCTTGGATGATCATTATACAAAAATGATTCTAATGCGCACAAGATACTGCCTCATTAAAAACTTTACTAGGAAAACCTAATGGGAAAAACCATAGTTAAGGGAAAAAGAGTGCAACGCGCTATTACTCCCCCTCATGAGTACATCACTTGAAATTTTTGAGACGGCGTGATCCAATATGTTGAACTAGTTTCTTGAAATTAGCAATTAGAGACGTCTTGATCGCCAAAATCTTCACTTGAACGAATTTGTAGTAGAAGTATATCGCCATTCTTCTACAATCAATGGATGTCGCGGATGACCCATCTTGATCATTCTCTTTGCTTCTAATGATCTTATTAATCTTTGGAATGGTGATAGACTTTCATATTTACATTCCATTAGGTGTCTATCATTTGTGTGTTCTTTGCTGCCTCGTTAAAACCTTGTCATGGAAAAACCCAGTGGGATAAAAACCATGATAAGGAAAAAGAGTACAACCACGCACATCATCATATTTCTCCCCCTAGAAACATCTTTTTCAAGAGATGCATTCCAATCATATATATCATCTTTAGGGAATTGATATAAGTATAACCTTGGTTAATACACTCGTATGATTATCATAATTTCTCAGGTTATTGGACTTCTAATCCATAACATCTTTTTCACATAGAAGATATTTTATTCGTCTATTTGGACTTCATGCCAAATTTGTTTTTACATACAATCTTCTAAACATTCATATTGTACATACTTGTACATACGAGCTATTCCTTGTTTTAAAAGGTATTGTTTTGACTATCCTTCTTGTTATATGAAATGACATCTTTCAATCATGAAAGAGATCAATAAACTACTCAAATAGCATTTTAAGTGTGGTACTTCAAGACCAATCACATTGTCACATGTGAGCATTCTTTATCTCAAATCATGCAAGGATCTTTTGAGATAACATCTCTTTCCTTAGATTTACAATTTGGAAAACATAAAGAAAATGTTATCTTTCTAAAGTCGTTTTCTTCCAAATTTTGACTTCCGATAACTCTTCAAGAGTTTTGATTATGTTCAAATCAAGGATCACATTGATCCATAATCTTTTGATAATACACATGGGTATATCGATTATCTTATAATATCCGCTTTAAGAGTATACCCCATGAAACATATTCACTAGAATTTGTTGCTTCTAACAGTTTAAATTCTTTGAGACTAATCAAGTCTTTCTCTCATTATAAGACTCATAAGGGATCTGAAAATAGTTGCGTCCACCACAGGAGAGTATATCTCTTCATATATTTTCATTCATCTTTCGCATAAATATCCACTTATGTCTTACTAGTCTTACACTTTCAAATGTACGGACTACTGGTCCAAATACTTCTCTGCAAGAGATTTTAACTCTGCCTCAACGGCTTTTTTCATGATTGGCCAATCATCACTTTATGTACATTTTTTCAATAAATCTTCTACTACCGCGGTTTATGATCCTCAAATCTCATCAACTGCTTCATTGCATGCAAAAGTATTATCGACGTCGATTTGCTTTTGGTTCCATTTTATTCCAGACATGACACAACTAGTTGAAATCTCTTATCATTACCAGGTACCTGGATTTCCTTCTTAGTCAAGTCTAATGTCTCTTATGGAGATCCTCCATAATTCTTTGATTCCTCGATCTTGCAATTTCATAATATGCTCCATTTCTTTTCGTATATCACCTAATCTTTGGAACCAATAGGTCTATCACGCTTCATGCGATCTCTAGACTTAATAACAGTTGATATTGTCCCCCCCCCCGAAACATCAATATTGGAGCGCAGCTGGTATATGTGACTTCGTCACTCAATCAGGATCAGGAAATTAATGCTTCTGGCATCAAATTTGCTAACTCTGCAAATGAATTATCTTTTGAACTTCTAGTGCACATTCTTTATGAGGATCAAGATAATTTCTTTCACTGATTTTCTTTTCCAGCTGTTTATTTTCTTCTCCCCCCTTAATTGTTCGAAAGACTGACTCACTAAAATTACAGTCTGTAAATAGAACCTTATCCCTTATTGATGGCTCAATACATTTACTCATCAAGGGAGGTTCATATCCAACAATTCTTAACCCCCTTTGAGGCCCCAACTTAGATCAATGTGGTGGAGCAACATTACATCCAAAAACTTTTGTTGGGAAATATCTTGTTCCTGACCAAAAACCAATCGTAGGGAGAACTCAGAATTATTCGTTAGCATAATGCGAATCAATGCGGTTTCACTCTAATCAATTAGCCAAATACTTTCGCAAAAATACATAGTGGGTGATCAGTCCAAAATATCTCCTTGTATACGTACCAGAAAACTAATATATTCCAAATTTATTGGAGAGTGAAAGCTGTATTATCAACTTGATTTATGAACAACATATAAGAATCTTCTAGTTCTTTAATGAATTTCCATATAATTTTCTGATTCTTTTTCGCATTACTATTGAACCGGAATGGCCTAACCGGTCATGCCAAAACAGTGAGATTTTCAGTAAACTTCATGTTTACTATTTTACTTATCTCCATTACACTAATTTATTGTGTAGTACAATCTAGTAGAGAATGTAGGTAGTTTCTCCAAAATACTTTTACTGCCTTGGGTAATACTCATGATGTGAAGATATTCGACATTTCCTTCACTCATTGTCTCAACTTGATAAATCTTAAAATCTTCTGGATTTTCTTTACACATGATTTATCGAACATGAGTGTGAACATGATCTTCTGGATGTTCCACTTACTATGAATTGTGGGATTCTGCAGTTCTCCCCCTCGAGATGATGACACTTCAGGTCCCACTTTAGGATCAACAATATACCCAACACATGGGTTTTGTATTATATTTTAGATCCTTTTGACCTTTGAGACTTAGAAGAATATAAATGATTTCAAATTGCATTCTCATAGGCAAATATATTTGCTCTTCCGGAGCTTTCAATAATCTTTATACTACCTCATTGTGTACTCACACTAGCTTATTTTATCTCCACATGAGAAAATATATCTTGTATGATACCATCTTTACTTTCTCACTTCTAGTGAGAATCTGAGTTCTTGAAAGAAACTCTTTGATCTCGACCTTGACCTTATCCATATACATATCCATGTTCACATCTACGATCACTTCTATAGCCACTTTCTCGGCCAGTATTATTAGTGTGGTCTTTTTCTTTCTCAGTATAGGATGTTACATTCGATTCAAGGAATGGAGCATAACTAGTAGAAGTGTATCCTGGTTTTTTTTTCATCTGTAGCTCATTATTTTGCTCAGTCTCAATTAGACAATATATAAGTTCAGAATACTTCTCATATCCTCTTTTCATAGTAATGTGTTTTCATGACAACATTACTGGTCTAAAATGTAAATTATGTCTTTTAGCTTCTTTGCATCAATGATATTATCTCCACATAATATCAATTTAAAAATAATTATGAACATAGCTGAGTAATGTCTACTTACAGACTTCAAGTCATGTAATCTTAGATTAATCAGTCATAACGAGCTTTAAGCAATATCACATTCTAGTGATCATATCTTTCTTTTAGATTACTCTAAATAACATGTGGATCTTCTATGGTCAAGTACTTGAACAAAAATAATCGAATAACATCGATTTGCTAAAACTCAGATTTTATAAAGTAATGCTTCAATTATCCGTTCAATAAAAAGGGAAATCGTACCTTCAATCAAGATGTGAGGATGAAGTTAGTGGATCAAATTGATGGTGTTCCCTGCTTTCGATCTTTCAGGATGTTATAGACCAAAATTCATTCTCGAATCCAGTAAACAAGTTGTCTTTTTCTCTCTTAGGGGTTTGATTGCTTCCCAAGCAATAAACGTTACTCTAGGACAATAACGCAATTTAGTAGCATTAATACTAGATCAACAATTACTGAATGAAACTATATCAACAATATTAAATGAAACTATACAGCATATGTTGATTGATCTCAATACATCAATTTTATAATGTAATATGAATTTATTGATCAGATTTTAAATCCCGACAGCCACATCATAACATAACCTTATTATTATTGCAAAATAAAATTCATCCAAAGTGACTCTAAAACACACGGTAATCAATTATGCCATGGATATATGAACCAATCAGATCTAATTAATATGGAGAGTAAGTTGTACTTATCTCGATAACGGCTAGGTGATAACTTGGCATAACGAATTTGAGGCTTAGGGTTTGGCAGATTGCACCTGTTGTGAAGAACTTGTCATATCTCTCTTTGTACAAATTCTTTTGGGGCGATTCTGGGCTTCCTAGAAAGATGACATCCGGAGCTTTCTGTGGATAGTCGGATCGTCGCCTGATTCTTCCGGAGTCGCCGGTAACACGTCGTTGAAGGTGCCTGATCGGAATCGCCGACGAAGAGCTCGGCCAGACTGCAGCGGCTTCACGGTTTCGGTCATAACTCCAGAACGGTGGACTCAATTGAGGTTCTACCAGCGTTTATGAAAAGTTGATTCAAAGATCTATCAGTGGGTGGTTGAATCGCCACGAGGATCCGGGTGGTTCGCCGGAAAATTACCCTGAAAGGTGGCAGATCGGAGAGCTTGGGCAGACTGCACCGGTTTCAGAAAAACGATGATATCTCTCTGACCGTGGACTCAAATTACGCGAGGTCGGTGGCGCTGGAAAGCTGACTCGAAGAGCTTTCCGTACATGTGTGACTCGTCGTGAGACTCGTCGTGGTTCGTTGGAAAATCGCAGTGCAAGGAGATGGCTCAAATTCTAAGGTTAGCTCAAACGGCTAGGGTTTCGTGTTGATAACGTGTTGTGAATAAAAAAAAAAAAAAAAATTGTTGTGTCTTATTCCATGAATAAAGAGAGATATATATAGGTTTACATAAACTTGGAAAGCAAGCTGAATAAGGAAAATAAAGAAACCGAGAATATTATAAACCTTCTAAAATATGGGCCTTATAATGAGCATCATATAATTAATTCATAACATACCTACATTAATTTCTCTTTTTTTGTATTTACCATATAGTAATAATTTTAAAAACACATTAAATATTCTAACAATGCATTTCGCCATTAACTATTTTTACTTTAAATATTTTCCAAGTTAAATAGTATAATAATTTCCGTCCAAACAGAAGGAACATTTAATACTTTGGAAGACAGAGGAAACTGTTGACCGCTAATAAAATTGGAATCTTCAAAGTCATACAGATTCGGATTTGTATGTTGGCATGATGACATGACATGTCAACCTAAGAGAATATATATAGTCACACGTCTAAGATGTAGACCCACTCTTCTACTTTTCTTTAAATTAAATTTGTTACAAGATTTTTGACCAAAAGGTCAAAAACAACGAAACCATAATTCCACATCTTCCTTCACACATTATCTTTCTAAAAACAATCCAATTTTAATCATTTCGCTCTCCGCTGGTCCAACTTATAAATTCCCTAACCAAAAAAGGTTAGACCACGAACATTGAATATTCGGGCTCTCCTAAGCAGCTACCCTAAACATTATTTACAAAAAAAAAATAATAATCCAAAAATATTATGAGAAAAACAACTAAAAAAAAAACAAAAATTATCTATGTAAAAAATCAGTCAAATATTGGGTTTTAATCTCTCTCAATCGGAGACAATAGAGCAAATGCCACTAGAGATACTCCCATGACTATCCCCACACAAATCTAATGCTCTCTCCAAATTCCCGACAATGTCAGTCATCGTCGGTCTATTTCTCCCCTCCGCATTCACACAGTGCATCGCCGTGTAAGCCACCAGCTCCACCGCATCTCCTTCCCCCAACTCCGGCGATCCAACTCTAGGATCCAAAATCCGACCCAACTCATCCGTCGTGATCGCCGGCACCGAATAATCCACCAAATGCACCGGAACACACCCTTCTTCCACATCACCACCGTTCTTAAAAATCGCTCTTTTTCCGGTCAGCATTTCCAACAACACAACTCCGAGTCCATACACATCGCTCTTATCCGTTAAAACATTGAGACTATAATATTCTGGGTCGATGTATCCCACCGTTCCCGCAGCTTTCATCGGACGGTGTTGATGATCTTTCCCCAGCTCTGGACCCATTAAGGATAACCCGAAATCCGAAACCCTAGCGACCCAATTCGAGTCGAGCAAGATGTTAGATGACTTTATGTCTCTGTGAATAATCGGCGGGACCGCGTAATTGTGCAGATACTCGATTCCTCTAGCCGCGTCTAACGCGATTTTGATCCGCATTTTCCACGAATTGATCAAACTGCTGTGTTTCTCGACGTTGTTCTTGTCGTGTAGATGATCGTAGAGCGCACCGTTCTTCATGTAATCGTAGACCAGAAGCCTCTCTTCTCTTTCCTCGCAGTACCCAACGAGCCTCACCAAATGCTTATGGTGAAGCCTCGACAGAAACGCGATTTCCGAATCAAACGCGGTTTCTTTCTCCTGAATCTTCTTCATTTTCGCGTTCACTTCCCCGCGTTTGATCGCCACTTCTCTCCCATCGTTGAGTTTGCCTCTGTAAACAACACCGAAGCTTCCGGAACCGATTTTGTTCTCCAAGGAGAAGTTTCCGGTGGCGGAAGCGAGCTCCGAGAAGGAAAATTCTTCGGCTTTATCTGCGTGTTTCATCGACGATGTTCCGCTTCTCTGTCTCCTCATCGATAGCATTCTCGAGCCTTGACGTCTTATGGTTAACGACCGAGACGGTGGCGAGCTGTTTGACCGGCTATTTGAGCCGCCGCGAGTTATCGTCGGTTGGACCGAGTTATGAACTTTCTTCTTCCCCAAGCAAGCTCCGGTCCATAAACAGTAAACCACACTACAGATCCCAGCAAATGCTCCTATTGATCCAACGATCGCAAACGCTAACAATCCTCTGGTCAAGGCTTTCGACGGAGTAGAATTGGGTGATGGAGCTGACTGTGACGGTGGTGGAAAGGGTAATTGTCTCGGAGGAGCCGCCGGAAATTGGGTCCGGCATGAATCACAGATCGAGCCACGACCAGAACAGAGCTTATCGGATTGTGGATAAACACCACAAGAGCAAAGAGATGATTCGACGCAGGGACCTGGTAAAATTTTTGTGAAAGGGAGGAAGATTCTTGAGAAATTGGAAGGGTTCCAACACATGACGGAGAGATTACTGGAAATTAACCCGCAGATTAGACCCGGCCCGGAAGAAATCGACTCGAAGGAGATCTGTTCCGTGACATTGTTGAATCTCTCTGCTCCACCTCCCCAGCAAATTACAGAATTGTTCGAAGTTCGCGTCGCGCAAGTGAAATTCGATCCGAGAGAGAGCTCCGAGTAATGGTAAGGTTGATTCGATGGAACATTGAGCTGCCCAGATTCGTTGTTTCCGATGCAAATCAAATTCCCAGTGGAGTTTAATCCACAAGCGTGTGATTCGCCTGCAGATATGCTTACCATCGTCGTGTTCCCGAATCCGGATTGGATCCGACTCGATTTCATCGGATCTCTTCCCCAGCAAAGGATTCGGTTATTTCGAATCGAAACGCCGCAGGAGAAACCAACGCCGGATGAAATTGACCGGAATCCTTCGTTCTCAGGCGTTGATTGATCACTTCTCCAGCATTTTAGGGAATTTGTGCCGTTAACGGTGGCGCAGATTTGGCTGTCGCCAACGGAGAGATTCTCGAGCAAAACGGTGTCATTTTGGTAGATTCGCTTAGGGTCTAAAGAGTAGCTCCCGCTGTTGTCCCAGCAGAGAAGACTGTAGCCACCGGAGCGTACACCGCAGAGAGAATTCTCTCCGGCGGCGATGGAGGAGAAGGAGACGCCGGGATTTAGAGTGACGGTGTTACGAAGGCGCGTGTCGTAACAGAGGATACGCTGGGTTGGCTGGCCGGAAATCAAGGCGCAAACGGTGTCGGAGCCGTAGACGACGGCGTAAGTTGAACCTGAACCTAAGGAGGTGGCAAGAATCGGGAGGAAGAAGATGACGATGAAGATAACGGCGACGGTGACGGAAAACGTCACGGTTGGAAAGATAGACCTCTTCATCTACAGAGGTTGAATTCGACTACCGTCTTCGTCGATTCTAAGTCGGACTGGTTCATTTTCAGGAGTCAAGACTCTGCAAGAGAGAGATAGAGAGAGAGAGAGAGAAGAAAAAGAAGAAGAAGACGACGACGAAGAAATGCGTTTTTCTTTTTAAGATTTGAGAGTCAAAACAGTAATTACATATTAGTAGGAGGAATTGCTTAAGAAATGCGTTTTTAACTATATGTTTCTTTTCTTTTTCTTTGATTTTCTATTTATTACAACATTAATTCATAAATTAAATTGTATAAGTAATAACTAGGAAACATTATTATTATCAGATTTTAAAAGGAAACTCAGGACTTTTTTTTTATGAATATAACACGAGTGTTTTTGGTAATTAACTAAGATATATTTTAATCAACGACTTATTATTAATGGCCCGATTTGATTTTATGGTTCTCAAATAATTTTTGAACTGAATTCTTTCGACCGTTTCATTATTTAAATACAACACCTACTACGTTACATATGTGCGTATATTATAAAATGCTAGATTTATATTAGTCATGCAACAACCGCTCATATGATTTTTTTTAAAAAAACAAAAAAAGTAAAGTGAACAATATAAAGAAACTTAAATTTCCCCTGTAAACAGTAAATTTAATTCACACTATAAGGTCCTTTTCTTTAAAATTAACTTAGCTGTCAATTTCTGTTTATTGAACTTTCCAGTTTTTCTTTTGAATCAAATATGCATATCTACGGTAAAGAGTTCAGTATTTTCCTGATTCCTTTTTTTTCTTAAGCGGAGATTCAAAATCTATGCATAATTTTATATCAAAAACAATTAGTACAATCAAGGAAATCTTAGGAAATTATAAATATAATCATAACTATGGAAAATTTTATTACCATAAAAGCATATCTTTACCTTTACACAATATTATGGAAATTAATTATCATCATATCAATGGAAAAAACCTTATTACCATTCATATTATTTTTACTTTTCTTTGGTAATATTTATTTTTATAATTTAGGAGAGGTCTCCACCGAATGAATGATTTTAATATAGTTTGAGCTTCATTCCGGAAATGTAAAGGCTTACGGGCCCAAAACTTCAGCAATTCAAAAAAAAAAAAAAAATCTATTTTTCAAATAACTGGAATTATCATATGCCAAAGTGTTGACTAATCCTAAAACCCATAAAAATCTGATATTTGTGCCATCTATAACATTTAAAAATGGCCGAGAAGAACTATGAAATAATTTGAGAGGATTCGATCTTTGATTTGGACGGATGGACCATGACGAATCTTCAACAACACAAAAAAAACCGATCTCGCCCATTATCATTTTGTTTTCTATTTTTAAAATATCATTCTAGTATATGCTTTTAAACATTAACTCAGGTTCAAGTAATTTATATGAGAAACGTTATGGAAATTTGATACATGTCATAGTTTGTATGATTCCTAAATCAAAACATATCATACATTAGTTTTAACTATTGGTTATTAGGAAAGACACATCATTTTTGTAGAAGTTGAATCCATTTTTCTAGTAAAGTATGAGACTGCCAAATATGGATAGATTTATAAATAAAATAATAATAAAAAAACTAAGTAGAGAACTGTTGATGACCAACAAAAACTGTTTAATATTGTTTATAACATTCTAGTAAGAAGGACTTGTATATAGTTACATATATATATTAAAAAAAAGAAAGTTACATATATATTAAAAAAGTATAATGTCATAGTTAATTGGACTTCTTTTTTTAACAATAGTTAAAAGAACTTAATATAGTTATATATTGTAATTGAGAGATCTTTTTGGTGAAACAAAATTGAGAAATTGAGGAAAAGAAATTGCCATAATATTATTTCTAATGCGCATGTACTTTCTTAAGGAGTTCCCGTTGAAATAAAGAAAATTGATTGACGAAAAGTTCGAAAACTGAGAGGAAAATGATAGATTTGAAAAAGACAGAAAAAATCATAAAGCGTAACTTATTCAATGGCTGGCCATATTTGACCAAAAACCTTCTACTGAATATTGATAGCGTGGTTTCGTTGATTTGTGCCAAGCTACTAACAGATACGGAGTATTTAAATATTGCGTTTAACCGGTTCAACATAGTTTATTAATTTGATTAGGTATATGCAATGAAACTTGACAAAACAAAGAAAATACGTAAAAATAAATTATGGAATCGGAACTCAATACTTATTTTCAGAATAATAATTAGAGGCATTTTTAAAAAACTTAAGCTTCTCTACTTCAGACAAAGACCTTGTTGCCATTCTTTTACAAAAAAAAAAAAAAAAAAAAAAAAGACCTTGTTGCCAACTAGATGTCTCTTAGGGTAGGCGATGATGTAACTTTTGGTGACGGTTATGCTATAGAATTTGAGAACGGAAAGCGAATGTTCGGTATCTTTGTGAAGGAAAGAACTTTATTTCTCCTTCATGCTGAAATTAATACGTTATTATGGGCCATGAAAACCGTCTTAGCGCTGAAAGCATCGTTAATGATTTTCAAATCATATTGTCTTTAGATGGTTAAGTTGATCGACGAAGAGGAAGAAGGGTGTACTTTAGCCTCAGAAATTGATGAGTTTTATCATCTTCGTTCCATTTTTATTCATTTTAATATCACTTATATTCCTTGTGTATTAAATATCCATTCCGATTCTCTTGCGAAAAGGATCCGAGCATGCTGTATGTAAAATTTTTGGTTCCGAATTAAATAATCTCTGAAACCAATCTATTTAAATCATCGTAATAATATATATATAGAGCATTTGACGTTAAAAAAAAAAAGATAGATCAGTCTATCCAGTTTGCAGGAAGTTGTGGATGGGGAAAATTTATCTCAAACTACTGGTCAGTACTCAGTTGTTTTTCGCACCTTACAAAAAAATAAAAGACCTTTTAGTCAAAGCTAAAAACCAAAAATAGATGGAGACTTGGGAGAAGCCTTCTCTGAATTTTCTGCAAACATTTTCCACATTTTCCTTAAATGGTTTTCTCCACAGATTCATCAATAATAAGTTTTTTTACTTGTATCCCCCCCTATTCTCCTTTATTTGAATGTTTATATATTTATTCTTTTGGATAATTTCAATTCTTTATTTCTGTCTAAGGTACTTATCATAAATATTCAATTGAATACACACATATACCTTTTTTATTGTTATTTTTGTTAAAAGAAAAGTGTACACACATACATACTTGCATGAACTTCACGTCCTCGACTTATTATTATTATTATTATTATTTTTAAATGTATTTTATAAATGTGTTTCAACCGCACTGAGTGATTAATATAGGCTGCAGCTTTCATAAAACTCTCTTGTTTAGATTTACGAGTGCTGGTATTCGTTGCAAAAAAGGAACATATGCGACAAATAATGTCAAACCGTACTACATAGTAGTTAGGGGACTTAAGTTAATTAATCGATTTATTGTTCAAAATTGTCAAACCATTTATATTATTTTTCATGTCAATAATCACGTAACACGTCCCTTTTACTACATATAAAAGCAAAGTTATATTAATGATTTCAAACAATGAGTTCTATATTATTACTTTTTCTAAGAAAATGCATGCAAGACTAGTTCTCAAATCGTGGATAGACGTGCGAAAAAATAATTCGACACTAAACTAAAACTCGATCAAACCTGTGAAATACTAGTAAACTAAAAGAAATAGATTTCTTTAACGTAGAAAAACAAAATGAATCATCAATTATTTCCGGAGCCATATACTTTTTTAACCTCACATTTCATCAAATTATATATGTATCTCTGAATGCAATAATGATTAACGAATTCCCATCACGCGTCATTTCATTGATATTGGTTTCCAGCGGAAATTCAATATAACATACTGTAAAATAAAATAAAGCAATCAGCAAATTAAAAGAAAAAAAGTAGATTTAATTTCATGGGAGTAGTTAGGCTTAATTAAGATGTAAAGAAGCCTTTAGAAGTATAAGAACAGCTCAGAACGATATCCACTTATTAACAACAAACATAAGAAGGCCGACCAATACAATACATTATAAGAAAGAGAAACATGACAGGTCTTGTAATGTGTTCATTCACGAACTCTTTCGACCTGTAAAATGTGTTCAACAAACAATAAATTGATATTTTATTGTTTATGAGGGGAGAGTGTAATAATGTTTGCCAGCTAAGATTAGGATTTAGGAACATTGACAATCTTTCTCAAAATGTTTTTTGCTGGATCCTGACATGACTTTCAACTCAATTCAGAATTTCAATCTAAGACAAATACCCCTTTTTGTTGGATCCTGTGAAAACAAAATATAGTATATTTACATCATATATGAGAATCATTGTTGTTTTTCTTAGATTTTTTTTTTTTTTAATGTATATTATATAGATTGAATCTTCGTGGTCTAATATCGCGCGGGTTGAATTATCTATTTGAAAATAGTTAGGAATGAAAATTGATATCAGACCAAGCATAGTAAATTTTCTATTTGGAAATAATTAAAAATCATAAGGGTGTACTGCCTAAAATCCTCCTCACTTATTTAACACTAACTATTTCCCTCCAAATTACATACTTTTTTTATTAACCCACACAACTTTATAATTTTCAACTCTAAACTACCTAATCTATTTTATTCTGTTTAATTTCACCTCTCTAATCAAAATCATAAAATCGAGTTTAAGTAAACGAAAACGCGTTTAATAAACCGTGATTGTCCATAATAAAAAAAATCGATACGACTTGAAAAAACCCGATCCGTTTTTGTAAAAAACAAAAAACAGACCTAGTTTAAGCTATGTTTCACGATAAATAATTGGGAAAAACTCGATTTTGAGTTTCACGACAACTTCGTCTTCTACTTCTTTGTTAATTATGTCCGATCAAAATCAGAGAAACACAAATTTGGTATCGATGAGATAGAAGATATTTTATTCATAACAACCAAGATTCCATACATAGATTTATGAAATTAGACAATCACACCCAAAATCTAAAGGAAGATAATAAGAGAAACCACATGAATATTCTTACTGTCGTGAAACTCAAATTTTAATTTCCCCAAACTCAAATCCAAACTCCAATCTCACGTGTTCTATCTCATCGATTCCGAATTTGTACTCCAAACTCAAAAATCAAGTTTTTCCTAATTATTTGTTGTGAAACATAGCTCAATCCGGGGTTTTTTTTTTTTCAAAAACGGGTAGTTTTTTTAAGGTGGATCGAGTTTTTTTATTATGGACAATCATTGTTTATTAAACGCACTTTCGTTTATTTAAACTCGATTTTATGATTTTGATTAGAAATATGGAATTAAACAGAATAAAATAGATTAGGTGGTTTAGAGTTGAAAATTATAAATTTGAGGAGATTAATAAAAAGATAAATAGTTTAAGGGAAAATAATTAAAGTTGAAGGAGGTTTTCGACGGTCAACCCATAAATTAATGACAAGATCTTTTATTTGTAAATCAAAATATTATAGTTAATAAAATAACGCACGATTGGCCTAAGAACGGCAAGTAACAAACTCTTTGATTTATGGACCATACAATAATAACTGAGTTTTTTTTATATTATATATCTTCGAAATGTGTAATGCATGAATCCCAAATTACTCAAATTCCTGAATCTTCTTTAGTTTATACCAGACCCAGTTTCTACTTCGGTTTAATCCACGAGTCGGTATATTCAAACCGAACCAACCCGAAAAAGAAAAAAGAATGAGTGATCATCATTAACAAAATTACAGAGAAAGCTAGAGAATTACATGAAACCAAGAATGTGCAACACATTTTATCTTCTAAAAGGAATCTACCATAGATTTTAAACAATACGAATGGTAGTTTCTGTGCAGAGCCTTCCTTCTCCTAAGGTTTTTTATTGCTGGAACTAATGTACCAAACAAGTCCTTAGCCTTTTTTGAGTGGACCAGAGATTTCAAATATTTTGGTTTTCGCCGCCATTACTTTCCGCTTAACCGGTTAAGTATTCCAGCACGACGGTGGTATGCCTTGCTTCTCAAACCATTCAGGCATGCGGAACCGATCATAAAGTGTCGGCCTTACATCATCTTCCTCTGAAAGTTGCTTCAGAAGTGGAAGAATAACGTCCAAAAGCTTCAAGTTTGATAATTTCGATTAGTTTCAAGAGTAATAATAACCTGAATGGTTAAAAATGTATGAGAAGAGTAATAATTAATAGAGACCTGAGTGTCATTTGGCTGCCCCGCGGAAAACGCAATACATGGAATCCCATTTGATGGTTGCAATAAGAAGCTGAAAGGATTGTTGTCAACTATTACTGTCCTACACATATTTTTCGATGTGCTTAACAGATCCTTCACGTGATCTCGGTATTGCCTGATTAGGAATAGCACACAATGTATAAAAATCTCAATAACCTAAAACAAAATCGGATTTCTTAAACAGAGTATCCCCAATTCAGGACAACTTACGTGCTGACTGTTGAAGGTCGATAAAGTCGGGTGCTGAGTACTTTCCTGGTGTCTATTCTATCCACAAGCGGTCTAGCATATCCTGCAGGCGGGAAACATGAAAGTTAGGATAACAAATTTGAGCATGAATTTGAGAAAAGAGGACAAAACTGACAAGTAAATTAAGAGACCTTCAAGACCAGCGGTAAACAGAACAAGATCTGCAAATTGGCTAAGTTGCTCTAAGAACTCGTGCAATCCTGGACGCTCAAACACGGTGACGTAATTGATCTTAGGTTTCCCATCACATTCCTTCAGACACAAAAGGTACTCGGTGTCATAAAAGGGGCAAAATCAACAGAAATTTAATTAACTTGAGAAACATGTTGTGGAAGAAACTTTGTCTGATGACAAGCACTCCAGCTCGAACCACTTTAATCCGGCGTCAATGGCTTGATTGCGTAAAGCAGCAGGTAGACTAGACGTCTCATATGCACACACTAACGTCTCGTCCAAGTCGAGAACTACCTGCAAACACATCTTCAGTTCTCAGCACTACGAATAGCTACTAAGCAAGCTTTGCCAGAGGAAACACCTAACTAAGAACTTAAAGGTCCTTAGAACAATGAATGATAAGCTTTCAGCGTGAGTGATACAATCAAGATAAGAGCTATAACAAATGTTTCACAAGTCAAATGTAAGTAGAGATATCGATGTACGGAATAGTACAAGAACGGATGTAGGAAGTATATCAGCAAGTTCACATCACAGATTGTTGTGTATCCAAATTTTGAGCCTCGTTACTCCTTACAGATTCTGAATTCCAGGGAGCAAATTTCTTAAAGCATAAATGTCAAAATCAAACTAATTCCAAAAGACTTTGACCAATCGAAGAAGAAGAAAACGAGAATTCAAACAAACCTTGAGTCTCTGGAAGCGGCCGCAAGAGGTGGTGGAGGAGGCGATTTGTACGGTGGAGGGAGATTCGACGGCCCTCTCGAGCAACTCGATGGCCGGTAAGGGTTTGAAACCATCGGCGGCGGCTTTAGAAGAGGAGGAGAGGAGAGGATGGTAACCGACGGCACGAAGGATCTGAAGGAAGATCTGATAGAAAAAAGCGAGCCAGTTCACCAAAGTCTTCCACACTTGAAGCGACCGAGGCGAGTAAACAACATCGGCCTGAGTCAACTCGGCCATGAAATCGTAGGACTCGTTGGAAACTACAAAAGGTGAGACAGACCTGAAGAAGAAGAAAGGAAGCAATCAAAGTTTTTGGGTTTCTCCTTCTTCTTCTTCTTCCTCTTCTTCTTCTTTACTTTGTTTTCTCGAGAGAGATGTGTTCTATGGCGTTGGTTCGATGAAGTCCTTTGAAAATGACATTTATGATACGATCCACTTGTGCGTTTTACTTAATTAAGAAATAATAAAAAAGTACGATTTCGTTAAATAAAATAAAATAGTATTATAATCTTGATTCCAATTTGTTAGGATGAATGTAACCAAAAAAGAAGAAGGAGAATTGATGTAAATATCAAACAAATCGTGGAGTTAATCATGAGTCTTTTTGATAGATTTAACAGACACAATTCGAGTCAAAATTGTTTTATTGTATAGTCTAAAATATGTATAATTTAAAAATATTTATATTTTTGTTAAGATATATTATATTATATAACTAAATACTAAAATTTATTAATCATACTTGTATGTGTATGTATATGGGTCTTCCTATATGTACAAATCATACTTGTATGTGTATGTAAGAACAAAAAAAATGATCGGATTCGCCTTTGGTGTTGGATCATAGTATTTGTTAGTTGAATAGAAAAACCATTCGTTACTTATGGATAACTTCATCATAATCTAGCTTCGTCGAATGTCCGTTTTCTGCTTTCAAATAACATCGTTTTTGTGATGCTTCAAAGAATATATTTTAAAAATGCGTTGGAATCTTACGCGTCCATTTTAGAGGCTTACGCTTCTTCGATCATTCGTTTATTTGTATATGATTTTCTTTTCTCCATCCATGCACACATCTTCCTTAACCTCTCTTAAATCATTCCAGTTTGGTTTGATTTAGATTTTCATAATTTCGGGTTTTGGCTCAATCCAGGGGACACAAGATTGACTTGAGATATCTGATTTGTCAACAAATCATCTGCCATTAATCTTCCAAAGGGTTCCACAGTCAAATTTGACCAATTCAAACCACTCACGAGACACATTTTTTATTTTTATTTTATCTTGTATGCTTAAGTTAATTTGATCCATACATTGCTCGTATGAAGTAGAGACACACGAGCACATGCTTGGAACTTTAAACGTTCAGTCGCTCTCTCTATCATCACAAATCGACAATTATCATGCGAGATAGAAGAAGACATGTTTATCTTATCTCTTAAGGTTATTACATATTCATTTGGTTTGGTATAGAGCAGTCGCAGACACACCAACGATTTTGAATAAAATTAAACCCACAAACTTACGTTTAGATTTATCACACATTAATTTCCAACTGTTAGATATAATTTACAGAGGAAATAAAATAAACAAGTTTCATTATTTGATCCATTTCAGTATATTTTTTATAAGAATATTTATATAATATCTACAAATCTAAATACAAAAACAAAACACAAAAATAAAATTTGAACGTCTTGACCGCCTTGTCCGACAGCATAACTTGAGATTATAAACAATTTATAACATTTTCTTAGAAAAAAACAGATTGATTATATATATATCCGAGTTGATGTAAACTTATTTCGCTTTCCGAAATTAACATTCATTAAAAAAATAAAAATGAATCAACAAGATTTAGTTATGTTACTTTGTGATTTTGTTTTCGTTGGAATCGATTTACTTTTTTATACGACTAGAATAGTTTTAGGTTTCTCTATTTGAATCAAATTCACTATTTTGGACAAAAATAAATACGACAGTACACAATTCTCATACTTTACTGATGACCATCACTTATACGAATCCAATAACACATTTTTGTGATTTCTAGATAGCTAGAAAACAAGAAACAAAGAGTCAAAAGCTCCTTTTCATACTCTATAAACACAAACATACAAAAACTATGAGAGTGATGAAGTAGTAGTTTTTTTACGATTGATGCATATATACAACTTGTACTCAAGGCACATGTACGAAAGAACCAACATAAAATGTTTATCAAGTGGTTCATTGCTCACTTCACGAATTCTCTTGAGATCTGATTCAAACCACAAGCGATCAGAGGAAGATGAAAGTAACTTCAATAATTGTTTGTTAAAGATTCACAGTGAATGACAAAAAAAAAAAATCTGTTTGATCAATAATTGTTTGTTAAATAAAAATACGAACAAAAGAATTCACATAGCTTTGTACATCTTGATTAACTTTGACCCAGAACATATTCCTCCATATATCAAGAGAACATAAACAAACACGAAGTATAAAAAGATTATATAGTATTTATAATTTCATATAATGTACTCAGTCTTGTCTAGTTACTCACACGTTTGCAAGAACTACAAGAGTTTCTTTAACATATACATCTAGTAAATTTCCAAGTTATTTTTTCCGTTATCCATTTCATGCAATATTTCCTGCTCTTAACATATTAAAACGCTCTGGAATTCTAGCTACAAAAAAAAAAAAAAATCTCAATGAGGTTCATCAATCAACCATGCAACATTCGGAAAATATTGAATTCAACTAGACATTATGAGAGGAGAGCTGCATTTCAGGTAGATACAGATGAAAAATGTAACCTGTAAAATGGGAATGGTCAGAGTATTGAAGCAAACGGGGACAGTCGATAACATCCAGATTCGGCAGCGTCGCCGTGCGTTTCTTCTTCCCCTCAGTAACAAACAAACAAAAAAGTCGAAAACGTAGGACGCAAAAGATAAACAACATTTACAAACCGGAATGCGAAGATCCGTATGTTCAAGGACGCAAAAGAACATTACCTGCTCATTCGTATTGTCCCCAGACTGGCTACAGATATTTATCTGATCCAAACCATCTGTTTGTGAGCTTACGTTATGATTCAGATTCCCTTCATCACTTGTTTTTTCTTGACGTGAAGGAGGATTCTCGTTTATTCCCAGCACTTCCTCTATTTTAGTCAAGCAACTATTGATTTTATTGAAACCTTCCCCAACTGTCTTGCAGAGATGATTTAACTTCGACATGAGACACTCTCCCGAATCAGATGATGGTCCAGCTGTCTCCGTGTCTGAAAATCTATAAGATGTCAGGTTGACTTAATCCATCGCATCAACAAAATCTAGAGTTCCTCTCATCCAGTCTTTAGAGGTCAACCTGTAGCCCTTCTTGATAGCATTAACCATTGTATACAAATCCTCATCGTCACTGTCTTCCAACGAGACATTGTCTTCTGGATCTTCTGGTAATGGAGGTAAAATGCAGACTTCAGCTGCACAACAGAGAATAAAAAAACACTGTATCATTGACTTTTCTAAATTACTATGAATCCTTCTTGGAAATTAAGAAGATTTCCCCAAATTGAGAAATCCAGTATGGTGAACAAGCTAAAATACGAAACTAAATCAAAGATTTGACTAATAAAATAAAGAACTTACATCTCGAATTTTTTCAACGGTCGTAACTTGAATAATCTTTGGATTTGATGTATAAATTTATTTCTCACAGAAGAAAAGGGACATCAGCCCTTCACTTCTTATTGTGCTGAAGGCAATCTGCAACGAAGGCACATATTCCACATGTGAAAAGCATATGGGAATCCGTGTGTATCGTACCAGCTCTTGATCAGATTCGATGGCTTATTGATCTGTTCCAGCAGTAGATCAAAAGCATCTCTACCCCACGGATAATTCATCAGAACACTCCTATTCTGTGCTCTGTCGATTAATATTTTTGGGAACTTGTACGCCTTGTATTTCTAAAGTAAGAGGCTCTCAATCAAAATCAACAGAGAGAACCTCTTCTCAACTGAATCCACGTCAGTTTTACGCAGCACATCAATGAGTTGTTTTGTGTCCCTTTTCAAAATTTCCCCAATTATACTCACACTGTTCAGATTCTTCTGCTTCTTCTTCTCGATTCCACTCACTACACTTCAAACCTGTCACCATATGAAACTCTCTTATTGAGAATCTCATAGGTTGTGCTCCGAAGTGGAACCACAACTCCTTTTTATTCGTGATTAATGATCCCGTCAGTATCACGTGGAGAAGTTTTCCCGACATGTGTTATTTTCTTGAACAAAATCTCAGAATTGGTCCCAAAACGTTTGTTTTATCCTCTGGAACTGTCCATCCCCGAGAATTTTTTTGACTATATCGATGTTCTTGAGATTTACAAACTGGTTTATATCCGGCTTGTTAATCATTTCGACTAACAAGCCGGATAGAAACCAGTTTGCAAATGTCAAGAACATCGATATAGTCGAAAACATTCTCGGGGATGTACAATTCCAGAGGATAAAGCAAACGTTTTTGGGACCAATTCTGAGATTCTGTTTAAGAAAACAACACATGTCTGGAAAATTTATCCACGTGATACTGACGAGATCATTAATCACGAAGAAAAATGAGTTGTGGTTCCACTTCGGAGCACAACCTATGAGATTCTCAATAAAAGAGTTTCATATGGTGACAGGCTTGAAGTGTAGTGAGTGCAATCCAGAAGAAACAGAAGAATCTGAACAGTGTGAGTATAATTGGGGAAATTTTGAAAAGGGGCACAAAATCATTGATGTGCTGTGTAAAACTGACGTGGATTCAGTTGAGGAGAAGTTCTCTCTCGCTATGTTGATTTTGATTGAGAGCCTCCTACTTCAGAAATACAAGGCGTACAAGTTCCCAAAAACATTAATCGACAGAACACGGAATAAGAGTGTTCCGATGAATTATCCGTGGGGTATAGATGCTTTTGATCTACTGCTGGAACATATCAATAAGCGTGTTCCATCGGATCTGATCAAAGAGCTGATACGATATACACGGATTCCCATATGCTTTTAACATGTGGATTCTGGAATCTGTGCCTTCGTTGCAGATTGCCTTCAGCACAGTAAGAAGTGAAGGGCTGTTGTCCCCTTTCCTCTGTGAAAAATACATTTATACATTAAATCCAAAGATTTTTCAAGTTATGACCGTTGAAAAAATTCGAGATGTAAGTTCTTTATTTTATTAGTCAAATCTTTGATTTAGTTTCGTATTTTAGCTTGTTCACCTTACTGGATTTCTCAATTTGGAGAAATCTTCTTAATTTCCAGGAATGATTCATAGTAATTTAGAAAAGTGTTCATAGACACTCAATGATGCAGTGTTTTTTTTATTCTCTGTTGTGCAGCTGAAGGTCCACTGCATTTTACCTCCAATACCGGAAGATCCAGAAGACAATATCTCGTTGGAAGACAATGACGATGAGGATTTGTATACAATGGTTAATGCTATCAAGAAGGGCTACAAGATGACCTCTAAAGACTGGATGAGAGGAACTCTGGATTTTGACGATGCGATGGATAAAGTCAACCTGACATCTTATCGATTTTCAGACACAGAGACAGCTGAACCATCATCTGATTCTGGAGAATGTATCATGTCGAAGTTAAACAATCTCTGCAAGACAGTTGGGGAAGGTATCGATAAGATCAATAGTTGCTTGACTAAAATAGAGGAAGTGCTGGGAATAAACGAGAATCCTCCTTCACGTCAAGAAAAAACAAATAATGAAAGAAGTCTGAATCATAACGTAAGCTCACAAACAAATGGTTTGGATCAGATAAATATATGTAGCCAGCCTGGGGACAATACGAATGAGCAGGTAATGTTATGAGGATTTCGTTTTCTTTCAAACTCTCTTTCTTAGAATTTAGGAAAGACTTCTTAAAACTTCGAGAAAGCTTCCTAAATATGTAGAAAACCATACTAAACTCTCTTTATCTTAGAATTTAGGAAATACTTCTTAAAACTTCGAAAAAACTTCCTAAATATGTAGAAAACCATTATAAGATTGTTTTGAAATAACAATTTTCATATTTCGTTCTTGCAATCTAAGACAGATGGTTTGGATCAATTCAATTCCTCTAGCCCGCCTCAGCCCAATATGAATGAGCAGGTAATGTTCTGAGATTTTCGTTTCTTTTCAAACTCTCTATCTTAAAATTTAAGAAAGACTTCCTAAACTTTCGAGAAAGCTTCCTAAATTTGTAGAAAATCATACTAAAGTTACCCGTTAACTTTTTTTTTTTTTTTGTAGCATCAAGACACAGATGGTGATATCTATCCATCTATAAATTCGCCAACTATCCTACAGACTGAAACTGAGGAATTGACCCATACACATGGTGATTCAACTGTTGAGGTAAGGTTAGTGGGTTTTTAACATGTATTTTAAATATTTAGTAAACTTTTCCTAAATGTTTTTGAAAAGTTCCTAAAATCGTTATTTGTTTGCAGATAGAAGAAGACAAGCAATGTGAAAGCGAGTTAAATCCTTATGACCAAACATAGTAGATAAATCAAACGAACGATTCAATTGTTGAGGTACAATTTATGGTTTTGCAAAAATAGAATTTTAAAACTTCTAAAACCTATCTTGTTACAATTTCTGTATTTTTTTAAAAAAATTAGGAAACACAAACAGATGAAATTCGTGCCGATGGCGGAACCCAAACAGTCGAGGTGACCCAAACACATGATGATTTACATGTTGAGGTAAGATTTCTGTGTTTTTGAAATGTATTTTAAACATTTAGAAAGTCTACATAAAGGTGTATGAAAGGATCCTAAAACGGTTATGTGTTTGCAGACTGGTTCAGAACCTGTGTTTTCTACGATACAGTCCTCTTTGTTGAGTCCATCAAAGGATCAAACTTCATTAGAGGATAGTTTTTTCTCTTGTCCTGATGGAAAAACCCAAACTCCAACAGAGGATCAAACTCCATTAGAGATAAGGTTACTGGGTTTTTCACTTGTTTTTAAAAACATTTAGTCAAGTTTTCACAATTTCTAAATTTATGTTTTTACTATCTTTAGGAAACACAAACAAACAAGGTGACCCAAACACATAACGCTTTACCTGTTGAAGCTTTTTCCCGACGTTCATGAAACCACGTTGTCAGAGTTAACCTAATGGTCTCAAAGAGAGAAATTATATGCAACTCACGAGACAAGTTCAACATCGAATTCAGCATTGAATTATTTGTTAAATTATGTTTGAAAACAAATCAAAAGTATTTAATAGAGTTAATTGATTGTTTGACAACATGTATAATAAGAAGATTGTTTGGCAGCATATATTGTAGGAGTTTAGTGTTAAGTAAATTACCAAAATACCATTAATGAATTATTTAGTTAGATTAGTAATCAATGGCATTTGATGTAAATCACATGTAGAGTAAAGGTTAATAGATAAAGTTGCTTGTGTTTTAATATATAGTAGATGTTAATTTGAATTTTTACAATCAACATTGTAATTTAAGAATAGTTGTAACACCCCTAACCCAGCAGCACCTAGCAATCCATAAACATATTCTATGCATCGCATACACAATCATCATGCATTTCAAACATCCAATCAATTCCGGTTAATCCTGTCCTTAAACATGCATACTAGGTTCTTGCATACATCACACAATCATATCAGGACCATCATCATCAATCATCATACTTTCAGTAATCCAGACTAACTAACAACCTAACTTATTGATAACCAACAATCAAGCAACAGATTCCAGTTATAGATCTTAATAGGTTCTCAAGCAGATACCCATGAGTCAGTATAGCTCCTGAATAGGTATGATTGTCTTAACCTAGGTCTAGTCATCTCTAAATTCTATTAGGAGTTTGTAGAAGGATCGAATCTATCCTCACCTATGCCTGACAAGTCGGAAAGCTGGAGCACGAGCGATGTTGTTGCTGGCAAGGCCGGATCTGAAAATTTGGGGGCTTGAAAAAAAAACAAAAATGGGGGCCACTAATTCATTTCATACAAAAAAAAATTTCAAATGTAAGAATCGAAGAGAAAAAAAAGGGAAGCGTGGTCTTTTAAAAAAAAAAATGGAAGCATGATCTTTTTTTTTTTAAAAAGAAACTTGATCAAGGGTTTTGTTTTTTAGTTTTATAATATTTTTTTATTGATATATTCTATGGGACCTGTTAAAAATGGGGCCAAGACAAATATTTCATTGGGCTTTGCCCAGATCCGGCCCTGGCGGCTGGTTGGAGTAGCGGAGGATAAAAGTTGATATGGTGAGGTCTGCTGGTGGCGATAATTCACTGGATGGCGTGCGAAGTGCTGCATGAGCCTATTGAAGGCTGGATTTTCTCGGGAATCTGCATATCCAGATCTGCTGGGTTCCAGGGATTCTCCGGGATCTCCTTCCCTTTTCCCTTATCGCCTCTTAGTGTTGACATCTTCTCTTTCTCTCCCTCTCTCTGCGATTTCTCTATCTTCCCTCTCTTTCTCTCTCCTGTCGCGGGTCCCTATTTCTCTCTCCTCTTCTTCTTCTTCTTCTTCTTCTTCTTTCCTCCCGCGCCGATGATCTCTCTTCTTCCTCTTTCTCTCGAGCGCGGCGCTCACTCTCTCTTTTCCGCGTGTCGGCGGCGGCGACTCCTCCTTCTTCTTCCTCTTATTCTTCTTCTTCTTCTCTCTCGCGGATTCTCTCTCTCTCCCCTGCCGCCGATGGTTACATGTTCCGCTGAAACAATGTTCCAGTTTTGCCCGTTATAAAACTCCCTTTCTTGTTCTATGTGTAATTGCGTGTGCGTACCGGTAGGGTACTTGTTTGCATGTTTGGTTTATCCCTGGTCTAGGCCCCTTGTGTTCTTAGTAGTTTGTCGTAGGCTCGCGTTTGTCCTCCTGAGTATTCTAAAATACTCATTCTCTTCTTTCTCTCCTCTCCGTGCAGTTTAGAAAAACTCCGGGAATTGGTATCTAAGGAATATATGTGTTGATGGATTTGCTAAAAAGAAAGTATTTTGGGCTGATCAACAATACTGACATTCTGATCTGGCTTGAATAGGCGGGTCGGGATGTCACCATTGGATCAACATTTGCTAACAACCTGATCCGGCCCGATTAGGGCGTGTCGGGTTGTCAAAATAGTAAAAATCAATAACTAGTTAACAATGATGATATAATGGATCAACACGAAAAAAAAAATTATTGACACTTTTATTATTATGTAAATCGTAAGATCTTTAAAAAATATATAATATAGTTAGAATAATTTTGTTGTCTATATATATATATATATATATATGTTTTTTTTTCATGTGTTTGCATGGTTGTTCATATCTATACGAATGTTTTGAATTTCAAAAAAAAAATGTTAGAAATTTTAATGAAAATATTAAAATTATTTTCCTTTACTGCTAGTCAAGTCGAATGCAGAGAAATCTAAGTATTGTTAAGTTATTTACTTTTCCTTTTCTGGAATGTTTATTCTCAGGCTGCAGAAGAAGCTGTGAATGTTTTCTATCATTACACATACGAGGGAGATGTTGATATTGATGTAGTTACTGTTAGCAGATTCAAAATAAGTATAGATTTGCTCTAATAGAGCTTTATAAGGACATGAAACTTAGATAGAAATTGGTAAATGAAATAGCTCTTAAAAGCTTTATTTGAGTACAAGAATAAATGAGAGGGAATGATTTAAGATGTCACCAAGATCAAAAGATTCTTAGATTGATATCATATAAGGATAAAGAAGAGAGTTGCCGCAAGGAGGCAACTCCAAGGTTACAGACAATGTTCTCCTAACACATATATTTATAGTAATCTACTTGCAATGAAACCCTAAAAAAATGGGCTTCTTTTGACACTTTGATGGCATTATGACAATGCATTGGGCTTGTGTTCGAGGATGCTCTAATACTCCCCCGCAAACTTGACGTGGGTGGAACATCTATGCCAAGTTTGAAACCGCAAACGAAGATGGCTTGGTAAGAGTATGAGTAGTTGAGGAAGGATCCCATGGAGGTGGAGATCGATTGCTCAATTCACCGTAGAGAGAAAATCAGTATGAGATTGCTCGGTCTATACTTGGAGATCTAGCATTACTCCCTCAGAGGTATCTTTGTACTTGGAGAGTTTTAGGACTAGTCCCTCAGAGGTACTTGTGACCTTTCTTCTCACAAAGAGTCCGAATTTTCCTTACCCGCTTAACTCAACTAACCAGCCCCATGACGAAGGAGAATGTTCCCATAACTACTGAAATCCCTCTCACTATCTACTTACTATTAATTTGCCAACAACAATCTGCACTTAAGCAATATGTCATTCTTTGTGGCATTTCCACGAGCACCTTGTGTGCACTAAGCAAATATCAGAAATTTCCAGCCACAAACCTCTCCATAACAAACCCAATACTGCCATATATCTTCCTAGCTTCACGATTCCAATCCAGAAAATCACCAAACAGACAATATCCAGCACGTACTTTTTAATCTATCAAATAACAAATTCTATTCCCTGTTTTGTCCCAGATTAAAGAACATATTCATTACCGTGGATGAAGAGATCGAGCCAAGATATTAGACATCTGTTTAAAACTGACCCTTTTCTGAAATCAGATTTTGACCTCTCACTGCTTCACAGAGATCACCTCCACTCGGCCAAAGTTGAATCTACTTGCTCTCCAATCTCTGCTTCTGACTGCGGAAGAACAATATGGATGGTGGTGCTCTCGACTCTGCTACTGAAGCTTAAACGATACTTGACTCTTGAGTTCAGCTTCTACGCTGCTGCTGATTTTGTTTTGACTTCTTGAAATCAGTGGCAGACGGAAAGTTGTTGTCAAAATCTGAGATGGTCGCTACAGGAGCTCCTGGGCTCTGATACCATGTTAGCAGATTCAAAGCAAGTATAGATTTGCTCTAATAGAGCTTTATAAGGACATGAAACTTAGATAGAAATTGGTAAATGAAATAGCTCTTAAAAGCTTTGTTTGAGTACAAGAATAAATGAGAGGGAATGATTTAAGATGTCACCAAGATCAAAAGATTCTTAGATTGATATCATATAAGGATAAAGAAGAGAGTTGCCGCAAGGAGGCAACTCCAAGGTTACAGACAATGTTCTCATAACACATATATTTATAGTAATCTACTTGCAATGAAACCCTAAACAAATGGGCTTCTTTTGACACTTTGATGGCATTATGACAATGCATTGGGCTTGTGTTCGAGGATGCTCTAATACTCCCCCGCAAACTTGACGTGGGTGGAACATCTATGCCAAGTTTGAAACCGCAAACGAAGATGGCTTGGTAAGAGTATGAGTAGTTGAGGAATGATCCCATGGAGGTGGAGATCGATTGCTCAATTCAACGTAGAGAGAAAATCAGTATGAGATTGCTCGGTCTATACTTGGAGATCTAGCATTACTCCCTCAAAGGTATCTTTGTACTTGGAGAGTTTTAGGACTAGTCCCTCAGAGGTACTTGTGACCTTTCTTCTCACAAAGAGTCCGGATTTTCCTTACCCGCTTAACTCAACTAACCAGCCCCATGACGAAGGAGAATGTTCCCATAACTACTGAAATCCCTCTCATTATCTACTTACTATTAATTTGCCAACAACAATCTGCACTTAAGCAATATGTCATTCTTTGTGGCATTTCCACGAGCACCTTGTGTGCACTAAGCAAATATCAGAAATTTTCAGCCACAAACATCTCCATAACAAACCCAATACTGCCTTATATCTTCCTAGCTTCACGATTCCAATCCAGAAAATCACCAAACAGACAATATCCAGCACGTACTTTTTAATCTATCAAATAACAAATTCTATTCCCTGCTCTTTCCCAGATTAAAGAACAGATTCATTACCGTGGATGAAGAGATAGAGCCAAGATATTAGACATCTGTTTAAAACTGACCCTTTTCTGAAATCAGATTTTGACCTCTCGCTGCTTCACAGAGATCACCTCCACTCGGCCAAAGTTGAATCTACTTGCTCTCCAATCTCTGCTTCTGACTGCGGAAGAACAATATGGATGGTGGTGCTCTCGACTCTGCTACTGAAGCTTAAACGATACTTGACTCTTGAGTTCAGCTTCTACGCTGCTGCTGATTTTGTTTTGACTTCTTGAAATCAGTGGCAGACGGAAAGTTGTTGTCAAAATCTGAGATGGTCGCTACAGGAGCTCTTGGGCTCTGATACCATGTTAGCAGATTCAAAGCAAGTATAGATTTGCTCTAATAGAGCTTTATAAGGACATGAAACTTAGATAGAGATTGGTAAATGAAATAGCTCTTAAAAGCTTTATTTGAGTACAAGAATAAATGAGAGGGAATGATTTAAGATGTCACCAAGATCAAAAGATTCTTAGATTGATATCATATAAGGATAAAGAAGAGAGTTTCCGCAAGGAGGCAACTCCAAGGTTACAGACAATGTTCTCCTAACACATATATTTATAGTAATCTACTTGCAATGAAACCCTAAACAAATGGGCTTCTTTTGACACTTTGATGGCATTATGACAATGCATTGGGCTTGTGTTCGAGGATGCTCTAATAGTTATCGACCCCGAAATGAAAGCTTCAATACTAGCGCAGATTAATCATTTTGGGCAAACTCCTAAGCATTTATTCCAGAAAGCTCATGTCAAAAGAAGAACAGACAGAAAAATTCCTCTCCACCATCTGAAACACTCGATGCATCTAGTTCCTCATGAAACACGTAAATGCTCATCATTACTTTCCACGACAAGGTACTCGTTGCCGGAGCTAACTGTTTCCTGAAACCTAGAGGCTATACCAAATACATAACATGGGGCTTCCCAAATAGGAGCTTGATATTTATGAGCTATGATCAGGACAAACTGCTATCAACCCATGAAAATCTCCATGAAAGCAACCAGATCCAGTGTGGTGGTGTTAGTCACGATGGGGCATTGTGGTCACTGGAGCAGAAGATGGTGTAGTGTGCGTGTGGAGAGTAAGCAAGGATGGTCCCCGTGGTTCACGGCGTTTACGGTTAGAGAAAGCCTTATGTTATGTGCCCACACAGCTAAAGTCACATGTCTACGTGTAAGCCAACCGTACATGATGATTGCAAGCGGGTCAGATGACTGTACAGTCATCATATGGGATCTCAGTTCGTTGAGTTTTGTGAGGCAGCTTCCTGACTTCCCAGTTCCCGTTTCAGCAATCTACATAAACGATCTTACTGGGGAAATTGTAACCGCTGCTGGAACTGTCCTTGCAGTTTGGAGCATCAATGGCGATTGCCGTGCTGTGGCTGGTGGAGCCCCTGAAGTCTGTGTGACTCAAGTCTGTTGTGACTGGTGGAGAGGCATGCCGGCATCGGTGGGTTCCTGCGGGAAGGCGGTGACCGGGTGTCTCTGGAATTTGTTGTTGTGCTCTTTCCTTGTGTGAAGCTTACTTCATTGTTTGTGCTTGTTTTAGGATTAGACTTCCATTAGCAGTAATGCGCGTAAATGTCTGGAAGTGAACTGTGAATCTGCATAAGGGGCTCATTACTCACATTTCTTCTTCCCTTGTTCCGTACAGGTTAGTGAGGATCGGAATATGTCTATTATTGTTGATTGTGACATGGGCGTTTTTCTTGCGATCATGTGTTGTTCATCAAGGGATCAAACCGGACGACTAAACCGAAAGGAGTTAGTACACGAACCTAACATGCTCGATTTTCCCGGTTTTTTTGTAGGCCCGGGAAACGGGGTGGTACATATAGACTACAACTAATGTATTAGGAAAGACCACGTAACCAATGAGAACGTCATCATCTTCTATATAATTATATTATTGGTACGTAGCATTGAAAATAGGGTTATAATGGGTGGGCTGCATTCATCATGAGATCGCGACGTACGTGTTTTGCGTGTCTAAATTTTAAAACTTCGACCACGATAATTTCTCCTCCTTATTTATTTGAAATGTGTGAGATGCCCTTTTCAATCATATTTATTAAACCAGTATATCTTCTTCTTCTTTTTTTGTCAAAGATTAAACCAGTATATCATTTTCCGGATTCGGTAGTTATAACCGGCGTACCCCAAAAAAAAAAAAAAATGTGTCCACTGGTTTCGAGCAGGGCTAAATTAATCCATTGGTTTCCGACCCGAATAGATTAGGAGTCGCTCGTCTCATAAAAAAAATGTGTTAAGGAAAAGCATAATTCATTAGTTATACCCAAAAAAAAAACATAGTTCTTTATTTAACATAATGTAGACATACTCACATAACAATACAATAACTTTATAATCCATTATTTAACAGATAAAAAGAAGCATAATTCGTTTTTTTGTGAACAAGCATAATTCAGTATTCAGACAAAATGAAAACATATTTCATCATCTACAAATAAAATGTACGCACGTTCTACTATCGAGGGGATCTAACTTCGTCGAGATGAGATTTGCTACGTGGACCCTGCTTACGAATGAATTGACGGTATTGATCGTAGGTCGTGGAGGTGTAGAGAGCTGGTGATTCAACGGTCACTAGCTCCTTCAATGGCTCGATCGGAACATTACCCTTTGGGTTGTAGAAGAATGCCAATGACAACCTCTCTTTTGTAGGACTCACGACCACTCTGTGTTCTATACTTTTGTATATTGAATTGCTCAGCATCTAACCAAAATAACAAAATGCTCAACGTTCGTTAACAAATCTATTAATCCATCAATCCAAATAATGCGAGATATATTGAATACAAAAATGACTTCATGGTGGCATAGCTATCCTCAAAAGATCATTTGTTTTGTAGTCGTTGGATTTTATTTTTTGATCTATAATATGCAATATCGGGTTTAAACCAAATGATATGGTTTATCCTTAAAAGATTAAATTTATTTTTGTCAAATCGGGAAAATCACATTTTTAACTTTCATAAATGAAAAAGATACCATTTTAAATCTTGAAAGATTTATATTAGCATTTTAAACCTTCAAAGTAACAAAATTAACACTTCAAACCTTCAATCTGATAAATTTGTTCGCGCCGCCATCAAACGTAACAGAATACTTAACTCCGTTCAATTTATTAAAAACGTGTTGATTATTTTATTATATTTGAAATTTAAATATATATATATATATATATATATATATATAACTCTTTGACTAGGTAGGCGGTTTTGGTTTTAGAACGGTTAAAACGTGTGAATATATGTGAGCGCGTCTTGAAATTGTTTTTTTCTGCTTCTTTATTTGGAGTTTTTCTTTTTCCCTTAATAGAGAGAGGCACATCCGCACATGCAGAATAAAGAATATGGCGACGTGGCTTCACCGATACCTTATTGATTTGCCATAAACTTTATGTTTTTCTATACCCCATTAACTTTAATTAGTTTTTAATAAGAAAAAAAATAAAACGAAAGAAGAAGAAGTTAGATGCATGCAACAACTACAAGGAAAAAAAGAAGAAGAAAATCAAGTCCATCCCGTGATACTTTTTAGTCTAATAATGAAAAACCAAGATAGCAATTAAAATAGAAGGCTCTACTCTTCCCAAACGATTTTAGTTATGGTTAGCGAATTCAAAGACGTTTAAATATCCTAGTTTCGGTTCAAAATTCACTATAGATGTTAAAAAAACTAAAAAAAAAACTCACCTGAATTTGGTCACCAATATTAACGATGAGAGCATGAGGAGCTGGTTCGACAGTGATCCAAGCGTCGTCGGATCCACGGACCTGAAGGCCGGCGACTTGTTCGTCAAGCAAGAGAATGGTCAATCCGCCGGGATCGGAGTGCGGAGAGAGACCGAGAGTCAACTCCGGCTGAGGGCATTTTGGGTAATAATTAACCCTTAAACATCCTCCTGATTCCTCTTTACCACCAAACGCATTTTGAAGTATGTCCTCTTGTAATCCCAAGTTTCTCGATAATATCTTCATCAACTTCTCGCATAATATCACTATTTCGGTGCAATAATCCTCCAATATCTCTCTATATCAATAACAAGAAAAAATTAATCTTTATATTAAAAAAAACGTGGTTTAAATTTTGTTTATCTTTTGAATAATTTGAATAAACTTTTAAATATATAGCTTGATCGAACAACTAGTATATTTATCATCTTTCATATGTACTTGCGCTATGAATTAATAACAATCCACTGATAAGACGTCGGTTTTTGTTTTTTATATAACAAAGCTAATTTACTTATAAGAAAATCCTAGGTTTTTTGGTAAAGCTTGAAGTAAAAGTTACATAAGTAGGATTAGAAAGTTTAATTTAACAAGTGGAACGGCTTGGCAAACGTGGATAAAAGGAATTTAAATATTATAACTAAGTAAGAAGAAGTATGGGAATCAAATATACCGGCAATGAAGAGGCAAAGAAGGCCACTTGGTGTGATCCTTCAAAGACGAAGGATGATACTGAAGATAATAGTAATCGCTCCAATCAAGAATAGCACCCTTTTCTACGCCAAGTCGGCTTCCATATCCCTCGTAAGTTTTCGGGGAATTAGCATGCATGTTTTTGAGCTCCATGGGAAGATGAAAGAACTCTCTCCATGTTTCTTTAACTCGATCCATGAGCTTAGGACTCATCCCATGGTTCACCGCTTGAAAGAATCCCCATTCTCTACACGCTTTCGAGATCTCATCAAGCGTTTTGCCCTGTAGAGTTATGTCGCTTGTGTATAGGCCACCTAAGTCAATGACAGGGATGGTGGCGGTGCGAGGGTTGTGTTTGTTGTGGTGGTGGTTGCTAGAGGGTAAGTTTGGACGTTGAGACAGAGGCTTGACGTAGCGGTTTGGTATGGCTTGGAGGTTGCTTTCGGATAAGGATTGGACACGGACTATAGGCTCAGGCCAGTCTTGGAATATGTTCATGGCTTTGGCTGCTTTTTGATTAAGGGCTCAAAAGGAGATGAAGGAGGCTGAGGATGAAAGGAGTATTGAGAAAGTTATTTATAGAGAAAAAGAGAGAGCTAGGCATGCATAACTAATGATTTTTCTTTAAATTATAGAATAATATGCGGAATTAATCAATTATAGTGGTACATATATACAACAGTTCAAAATCATATAATCTAAAAGGGAAAATTACATTAAAACCCTAAAAATTGAACTCACTAACAGTTTAAACCTTGAGACTTTACCACTCTCACTCTGAACCCTGAAAGTAATAAAACTCACACTTCAAACACTTAAACTAGGGTTTTTTTTTGCGCCGCCAAAAATTTAAACAGTACAGTTAATTCCGTTAACGGAATAGTTAATTCCGTTAACGGAATAGTTAATTCCGTTTTATAAATTAAAACGTGGTTATTTTTGGGTACCGTTATTTATGTTTATTGCAAATAAATCCTCAGAAAAAAAAACATGGGCACATAGAACCCTAAAAGAAACCCGACAACAAAAAAATAAAAAAATAGAAACCCAAATCGATTTGGGAATTTAGGGTTCCTGAGAGAGTAAATTCGAGAAGAGGCAAGTGATATGGTTTACGATTCAAGGGAGTCGTGTTTCGAAATGGGGTAAGTCTTCTTGGTGCTGGTTTTGATTTCGTTTATCTGCTTTTCTGGGTTTGCGATTTCGACGAGGTATTTGTAGGATTTCGATTCCTCTTTCTTACTTTCTGATTTTGGAATTTATGAATTTCGGGTTTCTAGATTTTTGAAATTTCGATCAGGTTTATCTGGACCTGCTCTCTTGACCTGGACCTGCTCTCTTGACCTTATTTTGCATACATTAGAAATGGCTATGTTCCCTACCAAGATTTTGTTGACATTATCTGAAGCATGATGTTCGATATTACGAATCCAGTTTCTAATGTCTGCAAAATAAGGTCAAGAGAGCATGTCCAGATAAACCTGATCGAAATTTTGAAAATCTAGAAACCCGAAATCCATAAATTCCAAAATCAGAAAGTAAGAAAGAGGAATCGAAATCCAACAAATACCTCGTCGAAATCGCAAACCCAGAAAAGCAGATAAATGAAATCATAACCAGTACGAAGAAGACTTACCCCATTTCGAAACAGGACTCCCTTGAATCGTACCAGATCACTTGTCTCTTCTCGAATTTACTCTTTCAGGAACCCTAAATCCCCAAATTGATTTGAGGTTTCTATTTTTTGATTTTTTTGTTGTCGGGTTTCTTTTAGGGTTCTATGTGCCCATGTTTTTTTCTGAGGGTTTATTTGCAATAAAAATAAATAACGGTCCCCAAAAATAACCACGTTTTATATTTACAAAACGGAATTAACTATTCTGTTAACGGAGTTAACTGTACCGTTTAAATTTTTGGCGGCGCAAAAAAAATCCTAGTTTGAGTGTTTGAATTGTGAGTTTTATTACTTTCAGAGTTTAGAGTGAGAGTGGTAAAGTCTCAAGGTTTAAACTGTTAGTAAGTTCAACTTTGAAGGTTTTTTATGCAATTTTCCCAAATCTAAAAAAACAAAACGGTTGAAAACTTACCCTACTTGACAGCTAGAGACCAAGCCTAATAATGTGCCAGAAATATCTATACTATTAAATTATGAGTATTTTTTTTAATCTATTTTCAAACATTTTTTATTTTTAAAAATAAATTGAACATATTATTAAATCGATATTAAATTGGTTGTCAAATATTTATTAAATTTATTATAAACTTAAAATTACAAATTAAATATATTTAAATCAATAATACTTATATTCTAATTTCGTTTCATTAAAAACACATTTTCGGTGTGAGGTGTTATATATTATCGAAAATTGGTTATGATCCAAAAAAAACAAATAGCAAAAAATCGGTTAAGGTCATCTGGAAACTGCATGTGTATGCATTTCGGCGCCGTAACCAAATTCAGCACGACGTTATCTCATTTTTCTGCATTGAAATTGAACATTTAATTTGTATGCCCCAAAACATTTAATTACGTCATTTATATGCACTATAAATGGCTATGTCGGCATGTGCCTAGATGAAAATTAAAGATCTTAACCAGAAAACATGACATTAATATTTGATTCCTACAACTAACTAGTTTAAGAAATATAAATATTAAAATTACAAATCAGAAAATTTACCTCTCATAATTTTGTGAAGACCAACGCCTTTGCCTCGTTGACGACCAATGATAATAGTGCTTTGCATATTAATCATATAAGCTAAACTGTAAAGTTGGTGCTTTGCATATACTAATTATGTTCCTTGGTTAGGAAATCTCAATGGATTATGGTCCGGAAATTGGCCAAAACCTGTCGAAAGTATGATTGTATATTCGATTTATACATGATGTTTACTACGGTCCAAACAATGTTTACTATTAATCATATATTCGATTTATTCGAAAGTATGATTGTATATTCGATTTATACGTTATAAAAATTCAATTTATTTTTTGATAAAAGATGTTTTTCACCTCTTTGCCGGGAATTTAAATAATGTAAACCGGACGGACACATATCCAAACTTTTTTAGCACTGGCCCAACCCAACACAACGTTGGTAAAAATCAATTTACATACACGAAGTTCTTATTTTGTGCATATGCATGCATATTACGTGATTGTGCTAACGGTCTGTTATATTTCGATGGCGTGGATGCCATGTATACGACGATGTCTTGTTTGTTGAAACGGAGAATCTGAAATTGTAGTCAAAACAACATTGCTTTGAGAGACCTAACTAAGCACGTCGTTTTGGGGATCTCATTATGTCATCTTCAACCTCTTCATTCGAGATGAGAAACAGAATTGGAGAATTTTTGCAACAAACAGTTTTAGAGGTGTTGATCCAGATGTCTTCGTTAGCGAGTTCACGTGAGCAATTCGATGTGTTTTGTTTATATTGAGTTCGTAATTTTTTGTTAATTGTTAGTTTTCAATGGTGAAGGAGTAAGTTTCAGATGCCGCAAATCTGAAAGAGGTAGAGGCATTAAGCAAAAATGTAGATGTGGAGAAGCGTCTACGATTAAGACTTCAGACACATACATACTTTCCATTGTAGTATGTTGGTACCAGATTTCGATCTACGAGATCTGGCCCATTAAGGGCCCGATAACAATTAAACAACCTCTAAACCGATAAATATGGCCCACTCGTCGGCCCGCAAGCCAGCCATGCCCGACCTAAGAATGAGTCAAAGCTCCAGCTCGCGAGGAAGAAGGCGCGACTAGACGACGAGTATAAGAAGAGATCGAGACTTAGGTTTAGAGGGACGATTCTTTTAAGCAAAAATACCGAATACTTGTAAAATCTCTTCGAGATTTCCCTGCTTGTGAACACTCCTTATTGATTCAATATCAAATCCAGTTCGTCGAGTTTATATCCAAATTACATCTTTGATTCATAAATAGAAACTAGCCCATCAAAGGTTCTTCCCTAAAAATCCTTACAAAAAACTAAGTGTGCGATTCCGTATCCACATTTTGACGCCGTCTGTGGGGAAGAAGATATAGCTTTCTAGACACAAGAATCAGATCTTCCATATAACGAGAAGCGAAATGGATCCAAACCATTCAGAATCAACCAGGGTCAACCCCTCGACAAGTCGCAGCACCTCTGGCGCGACTACTGAGCCCGCGCTAACAGTATCCGCATCCCATATCCCAGTCCCGACAAGCACCGTGGGATCAAATCCCATCGCAACGGGTGGAGTGGAAACACTCGCCGCAAATCAAAACACGGCATCGCGACGTGTAAACCCTGCCATCCCAACGACCGCTAACGCGCCGTCAGACCAAAACCCTAATTGGGTATGGACGAGGTCTGCCTCAGGCTCCGTCGATCCGTCTCAGTCCCCGTCGGACCAAAACCCTAATTGGGTATGGACCAGATCCACCGTTCCCTCCCAGGCTCAAACCGGCCGGACGGGATCAACCTCGCCATCTATAATGCCGCAACAACACCGAAACGACCTGACCGAAATCCGCGGAATGTTATCAATCCTAGTGGAAAGGCAACAGACATACGAGACCTCGACTCGTACGCTCGAAGCTCGCTTAGAGCAGCAAGAACTCCGCTCGACGGAAAATAGAGAGAGAAATTCGCAAGGAAGTCCGCCCCCGCGAGCACGCCTGGATTTCGAAACAATCCACGCTTCGCCGACATTCGTCGGGCAATTCGAGACTCCGATCTGAAAGACCCCGACCTCAGCTTTCACGTTCGAGAGCTCGCCATCATTTGCTGCCAACCTGAGCAACGAGACAAGCAGGCGAGCCTCGACCAGGCTACCGCCTCCGCCGAGCGTGGGAAACCACGAGTCAAGGCCATTCAACACCTTCGAATTCGGGTCCAGCTCGGGAAGCCAGCATGAGCAAACTAACAACAGTTTGTTCTCTTGTCCTCCCCCACCCGCAAACCGCGAAAACAATACGCGACCTCGCGAGGAAAACGAAAACCAGACTAGAACTCAGGCTCCCGACCTATCATACATAAATCTCCTGAACACCGTTGATGGCGAGTTGTTCCAACGATACGTCGATCACACAAATGCCGAACTACAACAGATGAACTCACTCGTCCACTTCGCCAATAGCTCGGCCCCGGATATCGATGGCGTGATCGAGGAAACCAATCGGACTACCTTCACCAATCGCCTCGTGACCGCACATATTAGAGATACGGGAAAAATTAAATTCGCCGAATACGCCGGAAAGACCGATCCGCGAGCTCACATACGAACATTCCGCCTAACGACCGCCAAGGTTCACTTCCTCGATCACGAAAAAAAAAGCAGGCTACTGCCCCCTCTTCGCTGAAACCCTGATCGGAACGGCCCAGGAATGGTTCGCCTCACTGGAAAAAAATTCTATAGACAATTTCAACCAGTTCATCTCGGTTTTCCTGAAGCAATACTCAGTATTCATCGAGGCGCAAGCGTCCAAAGCCGACCTATGGAAGCTCTCACAAGGCCCAGGGGATTCACTTCGGACATATATCACAAAATTCAAAGAAATCAAAGCCAAAATAGCGAACCCCAACGAGGTAGTAGCACTATTGGCACTGAAGAATAACTTATGGCATACGTCGAGCTTCCGTAAGGAACTCACAGTTCGACCTACGACGTCATTAGACGACGCATTACACCGCGCATCCGCTTTCGCTATGTACGAAGACGAGACCCCCTATCTCACCAAGAAATACGAAATGATGGAATGCCCCCCGACGTCGAAGAAGGCTCCCAAAAGGGAACCTCCCAGCAAAGGACTACATACGTACGCCGTCGGAAGCCCCCCTCAATCCAAGAACAAGGATTACGATCCATCAAAATATTGCCACCATCACAAGCGAAAATGACATTCCACAGAGGAATGTCGAACTCGACTTTGGCTGCTAGCAGCTCAGAACGACGCCGAACGGCCTACAGACGAAGCGGTCGAGGCGAAACCAGTTCCAAAGACCGATAATAAAAAGTCGAACCCCAAAAAGAAAAGGGAACGAACTAACGAGGTCACGGGACAAGAAACCCGGTCTCCAACGCCGAAAAAACGAATCGACCTGACATTCAGAGAGCTGAACCTCTGCGGCGGCTCAATGAAATCAGTAATTACACCGCCACCGGCGCCCAAAAAGACAGTCGCACTTCGCCCCCGAAAACCTCTCTGTTTTGAAGAGGGGGGAGTAGAGCCACCCACCACTAAAAGAATAGACTTCATATGTTGCGGCTCGCAATTCTGCCGCGACTCGGTGAACTCCATCAAGCTATTCCAACGATGAGCACGAAACAGACCGGCAGAACCGACCCCCCTCCAAGCACCTAACCGCAGGATCACCTTCAGAGAAAGTGAAACTACACACCTAGACAAACCGCACGACGACGCCCTCATCGTCCAGCTCGACGTCAGTGGCTACGAGCTGTCTAGAATAATGATAGACACCGGCAGTTCGGTTGACGTACTCTTTTACGAAGCTTTCCGACGAATGGGCTTCGAAGATTCGTCCCTGGGAGGTAAACCCTCGCCGCAAACCGGCTTCGCCGAAAATATGACATACTCCAAAGGAACGATCGAACTCCCCGTGTTCGCGGAAGGAGTACGAAAGTTAATCGAATTTGTGGTCGTAGACCGCGCGGCACCATTTAACGCAATACTCGGCAGACCTTGGCTATACGCCATGAAAGCGGTACCATCAACGTACCACCAGTGGGTGAAATTCCCTTCACCCGAAGGAACCAAAACGGTACGAGGAGGCCAGTACGCATCTCGCGATTGCTACATGGAAAATTACAAACAGTCCAGGAATCACCCCGTATAGCAATTACAGAAAGATCTAGAGCTCGCCACCCAGCAGATACAAAGATCAAACGATCCTTCTGTATGCGAACCTCGCACCGAACTCATCACACAGATCTGCATAGATGACAACAACCCGGACCGCGTCGTCGGCATATGAATCGACCTATCCAACAAAATTCTAGAAGAACTTATCTCTTTCTTAAAAGAAAACGTCACCACATTCGCATGGTCCACCGCGGAATGAAACTCAACCCAGCGAAGTGCTCATTCGGGGTTGCTTCGGGAGAATTCCTCTGTTACCTAGTAACCGCGAGAGGCATCGAAGCAAACCCAAAACAGATCGCGGCCTTTTTAGAAATGCCATCACCTAAAACAACCCGAGAGGTTCAACGACTGACCCGGAGAATAGCCGTCCTAAATAGGTTTATCTCCCGATCGACTGACAAGTGCCTCCCTTTCTATCAACTCCTCAAAGGAAACAAAAAGTTCCTTTGGGACGAGCACTGCGAAGACGCATTCCGACAACTCAAAGCATATCTAAGCGAACCCCCGACACTGGCCAAACCAATAAAAGGAGAACCCTTATATCTACACATCGCAGTATCTCAGGCAGCTTTAAGCGGAGTCCTAGTTCGAGAAGAACAAAACGAACAAAAACATATCTACTACGTAAGCAAAACGTTGGTCGACGCCGAAACGAGATACCCCACTATGGAAAAATTAGCCCAAGCAATTGTGATGTCGGCCCGGAAACTCAGACCGTATTTTCAGTCCCACTCGATAGTAGTCATGACATCACAACCGCTCATAACTAATCTCCATACCCCGAGTCAATCGGGACGCCTCGCCAAATGGGAAATTGAACACAGCGATTACGACATCGAATATCGCACTCGCACCTGCGCTAAAGCACAAGTCTTAGCGGATTTCATGATCGAACTAGCGCCCGAAGTCGCTAACGAAATGAACCCCTCCAAGAAATGGACACTCCACGTCGATGGATCATCATCCAAACAAGGATCCGGAGTCGGCATCAAACTTTCCACGCCAACAGGCGATGTAATCGAACAATCTTTCAGACTGGGTTTCGTCGCTTCCAACAACGAAGCAGAGTACGAAGCCCTCATCGCCGGAGTCAGGCTCGCAATCGAGATCGAAGCTCGGGAGGTTGACGCTTTCAGCAACTCTCAGCTCGTCACGAGCCAATTTCATGGCGAGTACGAGGCCAAAGACGAACGCATGGACGCATACCTCCAAGTTGTTCACGGATTATCAGAACAGCTCTACAAATTCGAACTAACAAGGATCCCAAGAGGTGAATACACGTCGGCCGATCCACTCGCCGCTCTCGCCTCGACCTCGGACCCGTTAGTTAAAAGAATAATTCCTGTTGAAGGAATTGAAAAGCCGAGCATCGAGATCGCCCTCAAAGCTCTCACCGTAAACGAAATAACGGCCGAGCCCGTAGACATGGAGACCGATCAAGTTTTCTCCAAGGCAGAAGAACACGAGCCCGATCCTACGGCACCCCCTGAAGACGAGGACGACCCCGTGGGCATAGGCGAGCATGGTTCCGACTTACTTGTTGAGTCCGAATCGCCTGACGAGGCCGCCCCAACAACCACCGGTGATCCAGAATCGGACGAGTACATCCGTAAACCAGATTAGAGGATACCGATCGTCCGATACATTACAGATGAGACCGTACCACCCGAGAAGTGGGCAGCCCGAAAACTGAAAGCACAGAGCTCGCGATATTGCGTGATAAACGACAAAGTCTACAAACGGAGCGACTCTGAACCAAACCTCATCTGCGTCCACGGTATAGAAGCCCTCGTAATCATGGGCGAAATGCACGACGGCCACTGCGGAAGTCACTCAAAAGGTCGCGGCCTCGCTATTTTTGGCCAACCAACGTCGCAGACAACGAAAACTATTCGAAAAATGCGACAAATGCCAAAGACATACCCCAAGTATCCATCAACGAACCGAAACACTCTCATCGCTCTCGGCCCCCTACCCGTTCATGCGATGGTCTATGGATATCGTAGGACCGCTCGTCGAGTCGGGGCGAAAGAAACTTTGTTTCCTACTAGTCCTTACCGATTTCTTCACCAAATGGGTCGAGGCAGGAACCTTCCAACAAACCACACAAGTCGAAGTAAAAGACTTTGTCTGGAAAAACATCATATGCTGACACGGGATCCCGTACAAAATCATAACTGACAACGGATCCCAATTCATATCTAGAAGCTTCAGAGCCTTCTGTAATAAGTGGAAAATCCGTCTAACCACCTCAACCCCGAGGTACCCTCAGGGGAAAGGTCACGCCGAAGCCGCGAACAAAACGATCTTGAGTAACCTCATGAAAAGACTTGACTCAAGAAAACAGAGATGGGCAAATGAACTCCCCAGGGTCCTTTTGGCCTGCCGCACCACCCCCCATCGAGCTACACACGAAACACCATTTTCACTAGCATACGGGATGGAGGCAATAGTCCCTGCCGAAGTCTCGGTACCAAGCCCCAGGCGAACTGTATGCCCATCGAACAGCGAACTCAACGAAGAAATGTTACGAGATCAATTGGACTTCATCGACGAACGCCGAGATCAAGCATTGATCAGAATCCAAAACTACCAGCAAGCCGCTGTCCGCTACTATAACTCCAATGTTAAACACATGAGTTTCGAAATAGGCGACCTAGTCCTGCGAAAGGTATACGAAAACACCAAAGAGCGAGGTGCCAGAAAATTAAGGACTAACTGGGAAGGCCCCTACCGCGTCATCGAAGTAGTGCGCAACGGTATCTACAAGCTCGCGAAAATCAAAATCGACGTACCAGAAAAAAGATCTTGGAATTCCATGAATCTAAAACGATATCACGACTAAGTACGAATAATAATCGAACTACGTCAAGGCTTGATCCCTTGACAGGGTACGTAGGCAGCTCGACCCGCGAGTGCAGCCACCAAAACACACTATCACTTATCTTGATCGTTGTATGTTACAGCTCGCTCATTTCTCAGCAAGCTGAGAAGAATAAAGAAGGAGTTTTATTTCGATATTCAGCTCGCACGTTTCCCAAGTAAACGCTATTTAGCTCTCGTATCACTAATATCTCGCGACCTCGCATCACGAACTAATCCATGAAACGGAACCCCGTCACAAAAGCGACTCTACGTCCACCGGACCATCCGCTCTCACAAAAATTCAAACGAATGCGGTCAAAGGACCACGTCGATACGACCTAACTACCAGATAACGAGCTCTAGCCTCGACAAAATCAATTGAAACCTTGAAACGTGCTCTTCGCGGAAGGGATCAAATCAAAAACAATCGAGCTAACCTCGCCCTGTTGGAAAAACGCGACAACCGATCTCTTGCCAAAAGAATCGAACAGAAAAGCGAACCCGAATTTCGGGGCATAAAATATTCTAAGGCAAAAAAATTTGCTTAATCAACAAGCCTCTTTACAAAGACATACCTCGACAAAACACGTCGTGGTAACGACGACTATGAAAATTCAAGACAAGAATCTTACTAAGTAAAAAGATATCGAAGTCTTTTCCTTAAAGAAATTCAGAAAATTCACATAAACAATAAAGACGCCGGATTAAAACCTCCCGGCTAAGGCAATGTGTTCGGACCACAAAAAGGTTCCACGACCTACCATAGAGCCGGATTAAAACCTCCCGGCTAAGGCAATATGTTCGAAATTCAAAAGAAAACAAGGAACTAAGGCAAATGGCTTTCACTTCGGGTCCTCTACCCTAATCCTCTACGAAGTCGTCGGCACGTGCCTCTTCGTCAGCAAACCGCGCTGCCGAACTCTCCGTCATAACAGCATTGATCCCAAACTGATCAACACCCACCAGAGCTTGGGACACGGGGTCAACCTCCATCAAAGCGACTGAGTCCTCCGAGACAGTCGGAAAGTCGAGCTTCCCAAGGGAGAAATCCGATACCTGAGCCGCCGTGAAAGCCGCTTCGAACTCAACCCGTGTCTGAGTGACCTTGGGGATCTCGACATCCACAGTGGTTTCTCCCCTTTCCAACTCATTCAGGAGATCGAGGTTCGCGATCATCTCTTGCAGGTCTAACTTGGCTTCGATCTCCGCCTTCTTCAGGAGCCATTTCTCTTTGATCAAGCCAAGAACTTCTGCATACTTCGCCGAAAACTCCCGCCTAGCCGCCCGCGCCGCCTGGCGAACCTCCTTGTCGCTAGCCGCAGTGAGTTCACGATTCTCCCCTGCAAGTCGAGCAGCCTGTGCCAGCGCAGTCTGGCTTTCCGTTCGGTGGGCAGCAAGGTGGTTCTCCGTCACCTGCAACCTCCGTGTCATCGAGGCCAAAGTCGCCTCGAGATCGGCATTACGATCCTCGAGAACGGGGAGCCTCGCTAGTTCGGTTCACCTCGCGATCTCTTGCGCTTTCAGGGCGTGCACTTCGGCGTTCAGGCTCGTGACCACCTGCTTCGCCTTTTCAACCTCCTCTGGCCGAGGAGCATCCCGAGCCCGCTGTTCGAAGAGAGCGACCACCTTGTTCTGCGCCGCCAGCGCCTGGACAAGACAAACGTGTCAACAAGGACACTAAAATCACTACGGTAAAAATTAAAAACATACCTTCCCATTTGCGGCGCACATGTCCAGATAGGCCTCCCTCTCAGACATGTTCCTCAGCCAAGGCAGCTAACACCCAGCGGCCTTGCAATGGCGAAACAGCGTCGCCATACCTTCTGGATCCTCGATGATAGGAGAATCCCTAGCGTGCTTAATTGCCCAGTGGAATGGCCGGCTCGCCGAAGAGCCATTGTTCGAATCAGGCCCACGATAGCCTACGGACTCACGGGACCCCGCGGGCTCACTCCTCTGCCGCTTCGCTTGAGGATGCGAAGACCGCACAGAACGCGGTGTTTCGGGATGACGGGAGGTCGTGGCAGCACTCGACCCATTCGGGGGGGTCCACGGCGGGGTCTACAGCGGGGTCTGCGACCAGCTGAATGGGGTCGTGGCTCCGGACCTCACCAGACCCAATCGACGCCACGATTGCGGGCTGTTCCGACCGTCCTTCCCGAACCAGTGCGCTAAAAGCCTCGTTTACCGCCGTAGCGATATCGCCGGAATGGACCCGACTAGCAGAAACGCTGGGAGTGGTCGGAACTCGGCTGCGATAGCTCGAACGTCTGAACATGACGAGAGGTGGTACGACACTGGTGCACGAACTGGTGTCTTGCGTAGGTCGGGAGGCCGGGGTCGGGATTGTCCGAACTGGTTCGACTGAAATTCCAACAAGCATCGTTAAAAAGAAATTTAACGGTCAATATCAGACTGAAATACCAAAAAGTCAACTTACTTCGCAACGGAGGAGGCTGTCGAGGTGGTCCGGTAGTATAAGTCGCTGGATGAATTCGTCCGAGAGCCCGATCAATCCTGCGCCTTGTAAACGAATCCCACTCGAACCCCTGATTCCGCAGGTGGGAAACAAGTGCCCTAAGCTCGTCCGTAAATGGCAATTTCTTCGGAGAAACTGCAAAACGCGAAAGCAAAGAAGAATTAAAATACAAATTTAATAAAAAAAATAAAGACATCTACCCGAAATCTAAACAGGAGCTGCGAACTCTAGAGCTCGTATCTGACCAGCTGATACAGCCCATCGACTCGGGAGCCTGGAGATATCGAAGTCCCCTATCGAAGCCTGGTCGATCCGGAACAAGATCGTCTTACTTCGCCACTCATCCTTACCCGGAATCCCATTAATAACCTTACGGTTAGTCCTATGGGAAAGATAATACGTTCCTGGGAATCCGGGATTGTGCTTCACCGAGCACAGGTGAAGCACATCTCTCACATAGAGCAAGATCCCCTCCTCGTGATCTCGGACGGCGAGAGCAATAACATGCCGAACAAAGTTCGGCATCATCTGCGAGAAGCAGATATGGGTCTCCGCGAGAAGCTCGAGCAGGAAGGAGGGTATAGGGAAGAATAACCCGCACTTCTCAAACAGCGTCGTATAGGTGCAGCAGAACCCCGGCCTACATCTCTCCGGCGTCTCGAACTCTGATGGAACGACGAGCTCGACATCCTTGGGGACCTTATAGACTTGCCGGAGATTCACGATACTTTGCCGGGTCATCGTCGTTCTCCAGTACGGACCGAAGAGCTCGCCTGGATGCGCCGGAACAAACTTCGAATCGGCCATAAGGTTTAATGTAAAAATCGAAAGCAAAAAAGACTAGATTTCGACGAAACGGAGAAAACCTTATCGACGAATCGTCACGAAACAAGACAAGAAAGGAGATTAAAATTCCTTCTTAAGCTAAAAACCTTCCTAAGCAAAACCCAAAAAAATTGCGGAGTAAAAAGAAAAGAGAAGTTACCTAAGTCGAGGCAGTGATCGTGGTTTATTAGGAAGACACGAAAGCGAGCTTATAAAGGGGATCAACCCCAGCCGTTGAGATCGCGGAGATCTTTTCTCCTTGAATCTCAGCCGCACAATCTCAAAACCGTAATTATCACCTTCACCGGGAATCGCGGAACCTGTTCCTCTCCCTGAATCCCGACCGTACGATTCGAAGATCTCGGTAAAATCGAGATCTCTATCAAGGATTGGACGGCGATTCGATTCTAACCGCCCATTAAATTAATATTAACTTAATGGGCTGGGGGGCAATTGTTGGTACCAAATCTCGATCTACGAGATCTAGCCCATTAAGGGCCCGATAACAAATAAACAACCTCTAAACCGATAAAGATGGCCCACTCGTCGGCCCGCAAGCCAGCCACGCCCGACCTAAGAATGAGTCAAAGCTCCAGCTCGCGAGGAAGAAGTCAATAACAGTTCTTCAATCTGCGGGATACGCGATGCACGCAATATCCGGAGATGGCGCGACTAGACGACGAGTATAAGAAGAGATCGAGACTTAGGTTTAGAGGGACGATTCTTCTAAGCAAAAATACCGAATACTTGTAAAATCTCCTCGAGATTTCCCTGCTTGTGAACACTCCTTATTGATTTAATATCAAATCCAGTTCGTCGAGTTTATATCCAAATTACATCTTTGATTCATAAATAAAAACTAGCCCATCAAAAGTTCTTCCCTAAAAATCCTTACAGAAAACTAGGTGTGCGATTCCGTATCCACATAGTAGATTGTGAAACTTGCATCAATGGAGTCATTGAAACAACAAAATAATGGATATATTTAAAAATTGTTATTCTATCGAACATTTGGTGGGCATGAACATTACATTGTCTTTATGTTCAAATCGAATGTAAAAACCAAAAAATGAATGCAATTATTATGACTCACAAACCCAATTCATTTGTAATTAAGGGATCATGAGACAATTTTAGATCAAAAGTTTGAAAAATCAAAAACCCGAAGACAAATCGAGTGACAATATTACCTCATTTTCCAATCGGGAGAGAAATTCCGAGCTCTTCACAATAACTTTACCAAAGCTTTTGAATTCCCTAAGATGAATACACGCTTTTGTACTTCGACGAGAAGAAATTGAGAGAAGAGTGTGAAATCGAAGACAAGTCTTTGTGTTCATCAAGAAGAAACAACCTAGATAAGACACCCAAAACGACAATGTTTTATCTAAAATTCTTAATTTTGCATTTTAACGAAAACGACATCATTGTAAACGTGGCATCTACATCAAATAGAGTTAACTGACAGTTAGCTCCGTGATGGAAAATGCATGAATATGCATAAAATAAAAACTTCATGTATGCAATTTGAATTTTTATAACGTATAGATATTTATTTGAATCATAATAAATATCATGTATAAATCGAATATTGGCCAATTCCCCGATTATGGTCTTGTAACTATTTTTTGGGGGAGGTAGTGGGGAGGAGGGATTGTTCCACCAACGGGGAACCCGGGTTCGATTCCCCCTCTGCGCTGGTGCTCGAAACATTAATCACGACCATGTGTGGAAGCTGGCACTGGGCTTCGGCCCAGTTGAAAACCCGTGAGGAGGCTTTGTCAGTTGGGCCAACTCACTCTAGGAAATAGTCGGAAGGCGCGAAGTCTTACTGGTTTGGCATGTGGTAGCCAGTCCCCATCTCTCCGGTAGGATGTCGACCGGACAGCCTAGGTTATCAAAAAAAAAAAAAAAAAAAAAAAAAAAAAAAAAAAAAAACTATTTTTTGGGGGATAAACTTAAGATTGAAAGTGAAAAAGCATATAAAAAAAATCAACCCGATGTTTCTTTTTCTAATTTCCTTGTAAAAATGAACAGTGTATCTTGTCGGAGAATTGGTCGTTGAGATGATAGAGAGAGCTAAACAAATGGAAGCGCACAGAAGACAAAGAAGATAGATTCTTCATCGCCCTCCAATAGATATAAGCCACGTCTCACTGATTGCGCAGGAGTCGCCTTTTGATTGGCCACTTGCGATAGTCTAATAATCTTTTGCAGCTATGTGATATCGACTTGTAGCAATTGTGGCATTCTAGAAATAATCTATTTTTTTTTCAAAATCATATCATTTTCACGAAATTATAAAATATTATTCTTAAAAAAAAAATCTTTCAAACGATGTAAAAAAGATAATTAACTTCTAAACCATATATTATTGTATTTCTGATTCTTTTTAAAATAGGGGAAGTAAATAAGAGCTAGGCATGGATATTTTTAGTATTTGTTTAGTTCGTTTGGATTATCTTTATTTTAATTTTTTTTGTTTTTTTTTTGTTTTTGTTGCGAAAAGGCTTATCTTAATATTTGGTTATATAGGTTCGGTTTTTGAAAACGTGAGAAGCACATCTACATATGTATGCTGTGTAAAACTTAGAGCATCATTATCGGTGACCCCTACAAACGGGGTCATCCGATTTTTTTAAATTTTTTTTTTTTTTTTTTTTTTGGACAAATGAGGAAGCGACACGTGGATGAACCGGGTGTCTGTGTGTCTCTGCGGTGACACCCGCGCGCGCCGTGTCATCCGATTTGTGATGACGTGTCGCTTCCTGATTCGTCGCGACATTAAAAAATTATTATTATTATTATTTTTTTTTTTAAATTAAAAAAAAAAAAAAAAAAAAAAAAAAAATCAGGATGACCCCGTGTGTAGGGGTCACCGATAATGATGCTCTTATTATAAGAATATATAAAACTTTTTATGGAGATTACAATGTTTTTTTCCGTTGAGGTTGTCGGTACTAGAAGGTGGTGCGCTGGAATTATAGGTGTTAAGTTTCATGGATTTTCAACCCAAAACCAATTGGTAATGAGTGGATTGGTCCAAGTCCCTTATATATTACTCAATGTCCTTTCCCACTTTCGATGTGGGACAATCTTCACACACTCCCTAGAGATTAAGGCTCATGACCCATTAATCTCTACATAATCTCAATACCTCCCCTCGAGATAATGGCTCTTCTAGCCATTAATCTCGACAGACCATCAATCCTCGGGTCGGGGCTGTCGGGCCTTCTTCTGGGCCGGATTACGGGTATTGTGTGTTCGGCCTCTGATACCATGTTAAGTTTCATGGGCTTCCAACTCAAAACCAATTGGCAATGAGTGGATTGGCCCAAGTCCCTTATATATTACTCAATGTCCCTTCCCACTTCCGATGTGGGACAATCTTCACAATAGGAAGTCCGTGGTTGAAATCTAAGTTAATATGAAATTTAGTTCATGAATGTTTGGTTTTGAATTCACCATTGTGTAACAGAACATTGGATTAAAAAGAGTTTTGTGTTATTTATGCGTTTGCGTGAACCGTTAATATTATGTTGATTTAGTTCGTTATTTTTTCATTATACAAAATATGTTCAGGAGGAGTCAAATAGAATTTGTTGGCATTTGTTTTTTAATATATAGTTTTTTTTTATATAACTAAGCTCATAAACATTGACGTTTGAAACTTGCCGTTTAAAACAATTGAAACTAATCCGCACTAGATCAGTAGTTGTTCAAAAATCTTCTAGATTATATTATTTTAATCCGACATTGCGTATGTCCAGTTCGTCCTCTTCTGGATTATAAATGATGATAATAATGATTTTCCACATTGACGAAACGAATCATAAAAGTAGAAAAAGACAAAGATTGAATAGTACAAGTTGTATACGCAACTCCGAGATAACTTTTCATTGTGGAATTAATTTGGCACGTGCTGTAAAAGCTGAAAGACGATTATTCAACAATTTGGTGTGAAGCATATTGTCGCTTTTATAAAGGCTTAGTTCCTCAAATAATCGAACACTAAAGGTCGAACGATAAACTCAGATGAGTTGCGGCTATATAACATTGGGTCATTAGAAACTAATTGGCCTATGAGTTATATATTGGTCTTTGGGTACATTGGGCTGAAGTATCAGTTAGATACTAGTTTCCATTTTCCTAAAATTAGGGCCTAATTTGCGTACAAATTTAGTCGGCTCACTATACTACGGTGGCATGTGCTCCATATATATTTTTTTTTTCTTAAGTAACTAGTGGATTAGCTACGCAAATTTGATATTATTGTTTTTATGTAATTAAAAATAATTTTGGTAATAATAAAATTAGTATTTTGCTACATTTTTGTAATAATTCAGTATATCTAAGCATACCCTCCTCTTTACATAAGACGTGCCATAAAAACTACTCAATTTCGTTGGATTTATAGGCGTCAAGTCATATCCGGTGAAACATCATACACTTGGACATATAATGCTCATAACTAAACGCGACTCAGACCAATTACCAAATTCAATCTACATATCTAGATCGATTCAATCATTTGAAAACCCCTACATTTCATATGATGGAAAAGGAGAATAATGTTCCAAGAGTTCAAAACCCACTTTAGAGAATAATTGATACACATACTTCATTTTTCTTAAATATAGGTCAAATATCCATTCATCTAACATTAATCTCATTTCAAAAACATCTGACGTGTTTTCAAGATACATTCATAATCTCTCTCTCTCTCTAACGCGGCAAATTGAACCACAAAATACATTTTTTTCCTGATTTGAATCTAACATTCAGTATCTTATTCTCATTTTCAATTTTCTTGCGAGTTTCTACGTCGCCATTCTAACTTGGGCATTGGAGCATTTCGCGAAGATTTTAAATATTCGTTCTCTCAGTGATTGGGTTGAAAATGTTACCATTTTGGGATATTACAGTTTGCCTATCATGACATGCATTTTTGCATACCAATCAAAGACTCATAATATTCTTTATTGGATGAATCATCGTCTCCATGTCCGAACACTAATTTCTAACCATCAAAATAATTTTTTTTATTTATCCCTTATAACTTACTTAAAATCAATTGACAGATCTTGATTTTTTTTCCTAAACAATGATTAATTAATAGTTTTATTGTTTTCTAATTATAAATGTTCTAAGCAATTAATTTTAAAATTTTATACATTTTATTTGGAACTAATCCTTATTTATTGTTTCAAATTATATATTCCATAATTTGTTGTATTTTATTTAGAAAATGTTGATTCCATAATTTATAACTACTAAACTCTATAGTTTTCTTTATACTATATAAATAAATTGATAAAACTAAACTTATTAAATTGGAGTTTTCTTAGATCAATAATATATAATCTATCTTTTAGTCAAACAATGAATTTTCATATTATTGAAAAAACTTTTATATTAATGGATGATAATTATTATGAGAATTTAAGTATAATAACACAAAACATAATAAATCAAATAAACAACTTAAAATTAACAAATGAGTTGATGATGTGTCACAATTTTATAGTATGAAAAAATGATGTGGCATCATGAGAAGAGAGGCTATTCAACTTTATATATATAGACTAGTGTGTGATCCGCGCTACGCGCGGACGTGAACACAATTTTGTTTAAAAAAAAATTGGTATAGTATTATTTTAGTTTTCATAGTATGATTGTTAATGGATTTGTCTCTATTAGCTTAAGAAATGTGGATTGTTTATTCTTAAGTTTTTTCTTTCTTTCTTAATTTTATGTTTATTTATGTATTTGTTTAGTGAGTGATCCACATTTATAATTTTTTTTTTTTGGCTGACTATTTATTCAATTAGTTGGTTTTTAAAAATTAAGTTTTTTTGTCATTTTAAAGTTTAGGGAATTGTATATTTTTTAATCTAATTGAATACTAATAAAATAAATACTTCGAAATAGGGTTAGTTTTGTATAGTCCGAAAGTTACTTACTAATATATACTAATATATATATATTAGACTAAAACTCGTTTAAATACCCCAACCCAATTTTTTTTTTATTATGACGATTGCGATCCTCTGGGCGATTTTCTGGGCGAAACAAAAATCGCTCTTTCTTTGTAAATTGATCCTATGTTCAGGATCCGTTTTCTTCAAACACGATGTCGGAATGGAGCGGTTTCTCGACAGTTTCTTACCCACATCTTCCATCTCCGTAGTGGGAAGAAATTTCCGCTATGACGTAACTGTGGTTTCTAACTGTCTTTATCGTGTTCTATATATTCATATCGGAATCTCAAATTCTGATATGTGCTATCTTTTCTCATTATCATACCAACTCCTCTTTTGCTTTCGTTTCTTTGAATTAATCATGGCGGAAAACTTACGTCGTGCTATTCAGGATATTAATCTCGGGGTGAACGGCGAACATGTAGCCTTGCCGGTGGAAATCTGTTCCGAAGCAGTCAGGGTGAACCAATTCTCCTTGATGGGTCGTCCGTTGATCCCCAGAAGACAAAATCTTCGTTCAATTGTTGCTACTCTGCCGCGCAATTGGGGATTGACTGGATTAATCTCAGGAAGAATTGTAGACCGACATCGGTTTCAATTCATCTTTCCTTCTAATGATCTGATGCAATCTGTCGTTAACCGAGGGCCTTGGGCTTTCAATGACAGAATGCTTGTGCTTCAGAGATGGACTCCTGAAATGAATGAATTGGATCTCAATTTCATTCTTTTTTGGGTGCAGATCCGTGGAATTCCATTGCAATATCTAACCCCGACGGTTATTCGCCATATTGGAGACAGGATCGGTCATGTCTTGGAAGTTGATTTTTATCCTGAAACTGCAGCAGTGGTAGAGTTTGTTCGTGTCAAGCTTAACTGAAACATCGATCACGCACTCAAATTTCAGAAGAATTTTCAGTTTTCGCCAGGAGTGAACACTCTCTTGAAGTTCAGGTATGAGCGTTTACGTGGTTTTTGTGATGTATGTGGTATGATGACGCATGATTCGGGAGAATGTATTCATCATGGCGGAATTCTACAAGATGGTGAGGTGGGCAATGGTGATGATGATGAAGCTGCTGATAATCAAGGAAATGCTGAGGGAGAGCAAGATCAACATGTCGAAGAGGCGCCAGTGGAAGCTAATGAACAAATGGATTTTCAGCATATAGAGGCTGAAAATATGGGAGAGCCGGAAGACAATTTGTTGATCTTCAATGAAGAAAATTTTCAGGCAACAATTGAAGCGTTTGTAAGAGAGAGAACAGTGTTCATAGGTAATGAAGCTGAGAAGCGCAAACAAGCCTTCATTGAGAATCTGGTTGCTGACATTGAGAGGGATTGTGAGGGTAATCAAGGTGGGTCTGGAGATAATGCCGATGCTGTTAATTCTGGGAATTCTGATATTCAGCACGATGGTATGGTGACTCCGCAGGGTACGATGCAGTATGGAAGCTTTCTGGTTGATTCAAGCAACTAATCTGGCTTATCACAATCACGGTCTCCATTTGAAAATGAGCAAGGTACTGATACTTGTAATCCTATCGGTATCTTGACTGGAAATGCAGGTTCTTCGGGTGAGAATAGAAAGAAGAGGATGCGTGAAGAGATGGACTCGGTAGGCACTGTTTTAATTGATAAGTTCATGGATACTACGTGAAAGATGATGTGTGGACCAGGAGCTCTTCAGAAGCTTCAAATGGATTACCATGACATGGGTGAAGCTGCCAATCACCCTGTTTTACACATTGGAGGCGCGGTGGGCCCTAATCCACCAGATGTCCCATGAGAGTTGAGGTGTGGAACTGTCGGGGTTTAGGACAACGCCTCACAGTTAGACGTCTACAAGAGATGCAAAGGGTGTATCTCCCAGACTTGTTGTTCTTGGTGGAAACTAAGCAAGGTAGTAACTATGTGAGGGATATTGGTGCTTTATTGGGTTATGATGATATGCAGATTGTTCCTCCTCAGGGTTTAAGTGGTGGTTTAGCAGTATTTTGGAAAACCTATGTTTCTGTTAGTTGTATTTCCTTTGATGCAAGAGTGGTAGACTTATCTATTGAATATAAATCTTTTAAGTTTTACTTTTCTTGTGTTTATGGGAATCCTATGCCGAAATATAGACATCATCTATGGGAAAAATTACAGAGAATTGCAACGTCTAGATCAGGCCCTTGGATGATGTGTGGGGACTTCAATGAAATTTTGAATCAAAATGAGAAACGTGGTGGTAGAATAAGATCAGCAAACAATTTTATGGAATTTAAGACAATGATTCAAGTTTGTGGAATGTCAGATTTGAAGTTTAAAGGAAATCCATTTATTTGGGTTGGGAAAAGACGAACAGAGGTAGTGGAATGTTGTTTAGATCGTGTATTGGTAAATTTAGAGTGGTAGAATTTGTATCCAGCTTCTGAGACTGAGTTTTTAGAATTGGCTGAGTCTGATCATAGACCTATGATGGTTACAATTGAACATGAGGAAACAGTTAAAAGGGGCCAATTTCGTTATAATAAACGTTTGTTTTATGAGGATGATTTTGCAGAGACTGTTAGATGTGCTTGGAGTCAAAAGTGTTCTCATAAGAAAAGATTTACTTCGAAAATTGTTGTTTGCAGGAAGGAGATGGCTAGATGGAAGAGGAGAAATCAAAAAAATGCAGCAGAACGTATCAAATTTTTCCGTAATCAAATTGATACATCATTAAGAGATTATACAGTATCAGCTTATGAAATCAAGACATTGAGAAAGGAACTTAACAGAGCTTATAAAGATGAAGAGCATTACTGGAAAATAAAAAGTCGCAACAAATGGTTAACAGTTGGCGATATGAACTCAAAATTCTTTCATGGAGCAACAAAGGCAAGAAGAAAACGAAATTGTATCAATCAAATCAGAGATGCTCACGGTATAATTCATAAGAGAGATGAAGCTATTGCTAAGGTAGCTGAAGAATACTTTAATGGTATGTTTGCAACTTCATCAACAAAAAATCTGAATGATGTATTTCCTGATCTACAAACTAAGGTTACAAATGATATGAATAGTTCTCTAATACGTCCTGTTACGGATCAAGAGATAAGGAATGTTGTGTTTGCTATTGAACCAGATAAAGCCCCAGGTGCAGATGGATATACTGCGGCATTCTATCAACAATTCTGGAATGATATTAATCAAGATGTATGTGTAATGGTGAAGAAATTTTTCCAGAATCATTAACTTGAACCGGCTGCAAACTATACTCAAATATGTCTCCTACCAAAAATAACAAATGCTTCGGAGATGGCTGATTTTCGTCCAATCAGCTTAGGCACTGTAAGTTATAAGATAATCTCAAAGATTTTAGGGATGCGTTTTAAAGAATGTCTAGGATTGATTATATCAGAATCCCAAGCTGCTTTTGTGCCAGGCCGTAACATTCAGGATAATATTTTGGTGGCTCATGAACTTATTCATGCTTTGAAGTCAAAGAAAGATTGTGTTGAATCATATATGGCTATAAAAACTGATATAAGTAAAGCTTATGATAGAGTAGAATGGAATTTCCTTGAAAGCGTGATGGAAAAATTGGGATTCGCCACAACATGGATTAATTGGATTATGGTTTGTGTAAGGTCAGTTTCATATTCATTTTTGATAAATGGATCTAGTTATGGAGAGATTAAGCCTTCTCGAGGGATACGTCAAGGTGATCCTTTATCGCCTTATCTCTTTCTACTATGTGTAGAAGTTATAAGTCAAATGCTAGTCAAAGCAGAACATGAAAAGAAGTTTCAAGGCATGAGATTGGCTAGTTCATGTCCATCTATATCTCACTTGCTTTTTACGGATGACTCATTGTTTTTCTGCAGGGCAACACAGTCTGATTATACACAAATTGCAAAGATTCTACAAGATTATGAAGATATTTCAGGACAGAAGGTAAATTTTGAAAAATCATCAATAATTTTTAGAATGAAAATTATACAACACAGAAGATATCATTTGCAGAATATTCTGGGCATAGAAAGAATTGGCGGAGGTGGTAAATATTTAGGCTTGCCGGATCAGTTTGGTAGAAATAAAACTGAGATTTTTGAGTTTGTGGTAAAAAGAATCAAGGACATAGTAGATGGTTGGTACAATCAGTTTTTAAGTCCAGCGGGAAAAGAAATTCTTATTAAATCAGTAGCACTAGCTAAACCTATTTATTCAATGAATTGTTTTCTAATACCGAAAACAATATGTGACGAGATAAATGGTTTGTTATCTGAATTTTGGTGGGGCAGAGACAATGGACGAAGAAAAATTTCGTGGGTGGCTTGGAAACGGTTATCTTTACCAAAAAATGAAGGAGGTTTAGGATTTCGTGATATTCACAAATTCAACCTGGCTCTTTTGGCGAAACAGGCTTGGAAAATTTTGCAAAATCCAGAATCTCTGTTAGCAAAGATTTATAAAGGTCAATACCACAAATCGTCGACATTCTTAGAGTCGATGAGTGGTGGACAACCATCTTATGGTTGGAAATCAATTCAAGTAGGCAAGGAACTGCTAAAAAAAGATTTGAGAATACATATTTGGAATGGTCAAACAACAAATATATGGCAAGATAAATGGTTACCGACGATTCCTCAAAGAAAGGTAGGTGATGGGAACCTAATATCTAACATGAAAATTTGTGACTTGTGGAGGCAGGGAGTTCATGAATGGGATGAGGATAAGTTGGCTACAATGTTTAATGAAGAGGATGCAGAATTAGCACAACAAATATATCTATCACGAAATGCTACAGTAGACAGGTATATATGGCCTTATACAAAGGATTCATGTTATAAGGTTAAATCAGGGTATTGGCTAGCAACACATTTAATGGATGATGATGAAATGCCTGAACCACCTCCAGGTTCATTACAGCTGGAAAACGAAGTTTGGAAATTGAAGATTCAGCCAAAAATACAACATTTTTTGTGGAAAGAAATCTCAGGAGCGTTGCCAACAACTGAAAGATTAATAACAAGAAATGTCAAAGCCGATCCAATTTGTCAGAGGTGCTGTAAAGAGGTAGAAACTATTAATCATGTCTTATTTGTATGTCAGTATGCGAAGGCGGTTTGGAGGTGTGCAGCTCTCGACCATTTGAATACTGTTTCATCAAATTTGGAAGACAATATTCAAGTTTTACTGAATATTACAAAGTCAAAGAGCTTATCTGATCAGGTAAAATTTCTTCCTTTTTGGACAATTTAGGTCATATGGAAATCTATGAATGAATTCATATTCAATAAGAGAAGTGTCGATCCTCGTGAAGATGCGAATCGAAGTATTTATGATGTGGCAGAATGGATAGCTGCTCAACCGGATTTTGAAATTAATCCTCAAAATGATATGCAGGGTCACAATATGAGGAATAGTCGTTGGGAGCCTCCACCTACTGGATGACTGAAATGCAACTTTGACAGTAGTTTTCGTCCTGCTAATGGTCAAGCAGGAGTAGGATGGATAATAAGAGATGATAATGGAAATTATTTGGTCTCTGGGTTTGCAAAATTAAAAGTTGTACATTCGATTCTTCAAGCATAAGCAGCAGGTTTCCTTCAGGTATTACAATTTGTTTGGACAAAAGGATGGAGGTATGTATGGTTTGAAGGGGACAATACAGAACTCACGTCGGTTATTAATGGAAGAGAGGATAATCTTGAAACAGGAAATCTGCTATACGATATTCAATATTGGATGGAGAAATTACCACAATGTTCTGTGGATCATGTTAATCGAGAGAAGAATCAAGCAGCGGATATATTGTCAAAAAAGATTCATGAATGTAATTCTTTATTTTCAACTTTTGTTGTTCCACCAGTTTGGATGGTTAACTTTTTATACTCACCGTTTACGGTCTAAATTAATAAAAGTAGATGTTAAAAAAAAAAAAATACCCCAACCCAATTATTAGTTGTAGTTAAAAAAAATCATGTACCTCGATTAAATAAAATTTTGAATCCATCTCCGCATCACAGCCAGGCCCGGTTTTAAGCATGGCTCACTGTACATTTGCACAAGGCCCACTTTATCAAATTCTCTTTAGTTTCTAGGGCCCAAATATTTTTAATATTTTAGAAAATTACAAAATAGGACTCAAATATTTTTTTAACAATTACAAAACAGGGCCCAAATTTATAAAAATATTATATATATATAATTATTTTGAGTTTTTATTTGGGCTCGGCACATAGCCCGATTTAATATTGAGCCGGACCTGATCACAGCATGAGACCATATATATATATATATATATTTTTTTTTATTTATTTATTTATTTATTATTATTTTTATTTTTTGATGTTTTTCGGCCTCCGGGAGTAATCCTAAGCCCAAAGGTCCAGACTAATCTCCCGGGTGGGAGTGACACAACCCACTTATAATGTCCCACTTGGCCAAGTGCTTGTCCTGGTAATTTCGCTCCCGCGGGGAATCGATCCCTGGCCTAGACCAACAGAACCGACACTCACCGCAGGAAAGGAACCACCCGACCACCAACAACTTGGTTATTTATTTATTTATTTTGCTAGCTAGGTTTCCGGTAAACTCAAGATCAGCCATGCGTTTCAGCTTCATTTCACATTTGATCTCAACCTCCTTACGTCTTTTTAGCGGTTAATTAGTTAAAAGTTAAAACTCAGACGATATAACTTATCCATTATGTTTCTGATAATGTACTAACGATGTAATTTATCCATTTAGTTTTTTTCTTTCTTAATACGGCCTTTGATAATAACCAAAGTGGAATGAGATAACCTAAACAAAACAGGTTTTCGATTAGTGGGAGATACACGAACTTTTGCAAGGTCCAACGAAAGTGGCCTTTTTTTGTTTTTGGTAAAAAAAAAAAAAAAACCCATATAGTTACTCTTTGTGATCATATAAGTATATTTATATAAGTATATTTATATTTTAAAAAAACGCAAGTGGCCTTTGTGATCATATAAGTATATTTATTTCCTATAGTTACTCTTTAAGACTTTAAAAGAGTGTTTTTGGTCATAATATACTTGTATGTTTTTGGGCCTATTCTAATGACACCTCCGTCAAACTATTTGTGTATATATGTTTAGTAGTCCAAAATCTTGACAGTCACCTAGCGAAATATGTTATGAAAATTCGAAAATAAGTGAGATGAAAACCCCAATAATTGGAAGATAAGCATTAAAAATATTGTAATAATGATTTTGACCATAAATGCATGCAGTCTCTAATTTTTTTTCCCGAGTTTTGACTCTTTCAACCCACTTGTACATAGGATAATATGCCCCCACATTGCCGAAATCCATATATATAATCCCACAAAGTCGTGATCGCTATAGCAAATTTTAGAATAATAAAAACAATCATGTTTTGTGTGATCAATGACAATTATCTTAAATTTGTTTGGGAAGAATTAATTTAGTAGTGCGGAAATAAAGTAAAGGGAAAATGAAACTGAGAGGGCAGCGAAGTGAAAGACATTTTTGTCGCCCACTTAAAGGAAACGAAGATTAGACAAGGCGTGCTTGACTCTCTCTCTCTTTTTTCTCCCACACGCGCATGAAATAAACAAAAAGTATCTTTAATCATTTGAATACACTAACTATTTTGGTTTCCAAAAAAATAAACAAACTATTATTTAAAATCTATTTTAATATTCAAACATTCAAAAATTGTAGATTTTATATTGTATACGTCAACTCCATTAATCCGTTGAATGGAAACTATAAAACGTTGTTTATATTAAATGGGAAAAACTTTAAAAATACATTAATTATATAAAATTTGAAAAAAATACACGATCTATTTTGGCTACCAACAAAATACGCAGATTATTTCTTAAACTTAGTTTGATACTCGAATATTACAAAATTGTGAGTTTTATACGGGATTCGCCAACTCGGTTAATATATTGAACGGAAATTACAAAACACCGTTTGTATTAAAAAAAAATATTGTTGAAAAAATCACTATTGACCTTGTCTTTTACTCCCAAATAATCGACGACTAAATCCTTCTTCACATATCCTCCATAATACAAATTGACTTTGATAGTCTCACTACATAATCGAAGCAAAAATTGAATGTACTCAAAATTCCTTAACCAATCGAAGCAAAAATTGATTCTAACAAACCCACCTTGAGAATCAAAATATATAACACGGTTAAAAAAACCCGACATCAAAATTTCTAAATCATACCTCATCTTTTTCAACTGTCGAAGTCGCTATTTTCTCCGAGTGTCGAAGTCGATTCCATTTAAGTCATTAGAATCGAAGGAAAAGTCAAGAGAGAATATCGATTAATTTCAGAAAAAATCGATTTGCGGAAATTCAATTTAGGGTTCGTGTGGCTCGATTTGGGAAAAATTCAATTTAGGATTTCTTTCGATTGATTTGGAGGAAAATCGATTTGGGAATAACCCGACAATTTGAGATAAAAAGATAAGGTCAATAGTAGTTTTTTCAACAGTAAAATACTCACGGTTTTTTTTATATAAATGGCGTTTTGTAATTTCCATTCAATGGGTTAACGAAATGGACATATCCAGTTTATAACGCATAATTTTTAAATGTTCGAGTATTAAACTGGATGATCAAAACAGTTCATGTATTTTTTTCTAAATTGTATATAGTTCAATTATTTTGTAAAGATTTTTTTCCATTTAATACAAACAGCGTTTTATAACTTCCGTTCAACGGGTTAATATAGTTGATAGATCCGATGTAAAACTCATGATTTTTGAATTTCGAGTATTAAATTGGATGTTAGAAATAGTATGTGTATTTTTTGGGTTTTATAAAGGTTTTTACATTTTGATTTATGGAATATAAAAAACCCCAAAAAATTAGCATGTGTTTTTTTATAAAGAATATTATAAACTATGAACGCAAATATGAAATACAATTCGAATAACGTTTTGTGTTTGCATCTACATGTTATTTAGTAAATAGATTAAAAAAAAAAGGATTAACATTTCAATAGATAAAAAGAAATGCAAATTGCTTAACATAATCGAAACGTAAAGGCCTAACATAGAATGAAATGACTTATACTGAAATCCCATCAAGTTATATGATACGAATAGATTTGATTCAATTAATAATAATAAGTAAAGGCCTAACATAATCTCTTTGGATTTGGCTAAGACAGCTCAAACTCAAGCAAGTAGTAGTAGTAGGGAGTCAGTTGACTGGTAAGAGTCTCTCCCACGTGCTCTTGAAAAGCGCGTGTTTGTGTCTGTGGTGGGATTCGAACACGCGTGTTGACGGGTTACCGGTTTAGTCAGTCAGGTTTTTTGTGGTCGGTCCTCCTTTAACACTCCCCAACTTCAGTTTATCATTTCCACCCACATACATATATATAAAACTATATTATAAAAATATATATTCTGAAATAGCTTAAAAATGTAAATTTTTATTAATTATATAGGTTAAAAAAACAAAGGAAATGAGTAATTAGACGATTAGTTGATTTCCTTATAAGTTTCAAGAAAGGAAAAAAAAAACGGATTTTCAGTAGAAGAGTCAGCAGAAGAGCGACATCTTCGCCTTTGAACATTTGGTTTCGACTTTTTGACGTTTTGACCTAAACCATTTATATGATGACGAGGAGAAAAAAAAAGCATATTAAATAAAGAAAGATAGAGAGAGGAAAGAAAGAGCGCAGCTTCCTCTCTCCTTCATCGCAACGCTCTTTATCTCTCAACCCAAACCATTCTTCTTAAAACCCAACCCATTCCTCACTTGTTTCTTCATCTTCAACACCTAATTCTCAATCAAGGCTTCCAACTTTCTTCAAATTTGATTTCTTTCCCACTTCATTCCAGGTTTGTGTCTTTTTAAATCTCGTTTCGTTTACGGGTTGATTTCGTTCGCAAGTTTTGCTATTTCTAGAAACTTGAGGAATTTTGAGCCTGTTTGGTTTTTAGTTTCTTGAACTGAAATCTCTTAATTTCTTGCTTTATCCTTTGACCCCTTTTCTGAAAAAATCAAATTTTTGCTTGTAACTTTTCAACGGAGAGAAAAAAGTATTGAGTAGAAACGATCGTTGGCTTGTGGCAGTAGAAAGTACCGTTTACTTTAATCATATCTGCTAAAATTACGGCCTCAAATTCTGCATAAGAATCATAGAAAATAGAAAAAAGTTAAGCTTTAAAAAATCAGATTCTCTTATCAGTTTCTCATCATCAATCATTTTTTTTACAGGATATATTATGTGCAGTGGCCCAAGGAGCAATCTCTGCTCTTCCAAAACCCTAACCGAAATCGAATTAAGGAAAGAAGAAACCATGTGTCTCCTCGAATTCGCCGCCTGTGATGATCTTCAATCGTTCAAGAGAGATATCGAAGAGAAAGGGCTCGATTTGGATCAGCCAGGGTTATGGTATTGCAAACGGGTCGGGTCGAATAAGATGGGTCTTGAAGAAAGGACACCTCTAATGGTTGCTGCTATGTACGGAAGCGAAAAGGTTTTGAATTTCATCATCTCCACTGGAAAATCCGATGTGAACAGAGCTTGCGGTGAAGAGAGAGTCACTGCGCTTCACTGCGCTGTTGCTGGATGTTCTGTGAGTATGATTGAAGTCATCAGCACTTTGCTTGATGCTTCTGCTTTGGCTAACTCTGTTGATGCTAATGGGAATCAACCTTTGGATCTGTTTGTTCGGGTTTCGAGATTCGTGGCTACTCCGAGGAAGAAAGCGGTTGAGATGCTGCTGCGAGGAGGTAGTGTTGTTGGCGGTGGATTGATCAATGAGGCGGTTGAAGAAGAGATCAAGATAGTGTCAAAGTATCCAGCTGATGCGTCTTTACCGGATATTAACGAAGGGGTTTATGGAAGTGATGAGTTTAGGATGTATAGCTTTAAGGTTAAGCCGTGTTCGAGGGCTTATTCGCACGATTGGACCGAGTGTGCTTTTGTGCATCCGGGAGAGAACGCGAGGAGGAGAGATCCGAGGAAGTATCCTTACACGTGTGTCCCTTGTCCAGAGTTCCGTAAAGGGTCATGCCCGAAGGGAGATTCTTGCGAGTACGCTCACGGGGTTTTCGAGTCGTGGCTTCACCCGGCGCAGTATAAAACCCGGCTTTGTAAAGATGAGACGGGTTGTGCAAGGAAAGTTTGTTTCTTTGCGCACAAACGCGAAGAGATGAGACCCGTTAATGCTTCAACTGGCTCTGCCGTGGCTCAGTCTCCGTTTAGCAGCTTGGAGATGATGCCGGGTTTGTCTCCTCTTGCGTATTCTTCAGGAGTTTCGACTCCTCCTGTCTCTCCGATGGCTAATGGTGTTGGGTCCTCTCCAAGAAGCGGCGGGTCATGGCAGAACAGGGTCAATACTCTTACTCCACCGGCTTTGCAGCTCAATGGAGGAAGCAGATTGAAGTCGACATTGAGCGCTAGAGATATGGATATCGATATGGAGATGGAACTGAGACTCCGCGGTTTTGGCAATGTCGAAGAGATCTTCGGGTCTTATGTGTCTTCCCCAAGTAGGAATTCTCAGATGGGCCAAAACATGAACCAACATTATCCGTCTTCCCCAGCAAGGCAACCACCTCCTCACCATGGTTTCGACTCTTCCGCGGCTGTGGCGGCTGCAGTGATGAACGCTAGATCATCTGCATTTGCGAAACGCAGCTTGAGTTTCAAACCCGCTGCTCAAGCAGCATCTCCATTGAATCTCTCGGATTGGGGATCGCCGAGCGGGAAGCTCGAATGGGGAATGCAAGGAGAGGAGATGAATAAGATGAGGAGAAGCGTTTCCTTTGGAATCAATGGAAACAACAACAACAACAACGGAGCGAGAGATTACAGGAACGAGCCAGATGTGTCGTGGGTTAACTCTTTGGTTAAAGACAGTGTGGTGTCGGAGAGAGGCTTTGGGATGAATGAGAGGATTCGGATACTATCGTGGGCTGAGCAAATGTACAGAGAAAAGGGGCAGACTGTGGCGTAAACACACAAACAGATGGGTTTTATATTTGGGTTTTGGGCCATCTCTGCAATTTAATTCTTTAATTTTTGTAACTTTCTTTAATTGTTTCTGTTAGTATATGGTTTGTAGACTTGTAGTCACAACGAGAAGAAAAGATAGAAAGTTAATTGGACAATGGACTAATAGCTTTTTAGTCTCTATATTCGTTGAATTTTGTTTTCTTTCATTTTCTTGTACTTTCAAGCTGTGATATGGCTCAAGCAATAATAAATACATTATTACTTTCTTTATCTCTTCCCATTACTTTTACAAGAAAAATTCTTAGCTTCACGCCCTAGGGATAAACTTCTTTATTCAATCCCTTTTTTAAAGAGAAATAACAAAAGATGGTAACGAAAGATTACATAATTAAGTCAACAACATCACGACTTTTTCTATAGTTTTGTTGTAAAAGAAATTACATATCACTCATTCCCTTTTTAATCTAAAAATCTATTAGCTATTCTCTCTCCTCACCGTCTTCTATATCTTCGACGAGTACAAATCTCAGAATTTTTAAATCTAATTCTTCTTTTTCGCCTTCTTTGCAATTAATCTCGAAATGTGTTAATTCACTTAACCCAATTCTCAATTCGTGACCAGAGAAGTTGAGTGAGGAGATGAGCCAGAGAAGTGGTGAGGCTCATAAACATTGATTACCATTTGGATGAGCACAAAAAGTGGGGTTTCGATTCCCGCCGACAAACCAGAAGATGAACCAGAGAAGTTGAGTGAGGAGATGAGCGAGGAGATGTGGTGAGGTTCATGGGTTTCAATTCTCGCCGACAAACCAGAAGATGGTGGTGGTGAAGAAGACGTCAACGGTGAAGAAGGTGATGGCGGTGGTGGTAACATATCTTCATATTAGATATAATAGTTATCTGGATAATACGAGTTATCATGTTAATATGAGTTATCATGTTAATATCTTGATATTAGATATAATAGTTATCTTGATATAATTGTTATCAATTCGAGTTATTATGTTAATATAACTTATTAATACGAGTTATCTTGACAATACAAGTTATCAATACGAGTTATCAATACGAGATATCAATACTAGTTATCAATACGAGTTATCTTGATAACAAACATGAGTTATCTTGATAACAACCATGAGTTATCTTGATAATATGAGTTATCTTGATAATATGAGTTATCAATACGAGTTATTTTGATAACAAATATGAGTTATCTTGATAATATGAGTTATCAATACGAGTTATCTTGATAATACGAGTTATCTCTTATTGATAACACAAGTTATCAATAAGAGAATATTCTATAACATGATATTATTGGTAGCACGTTAACATTCTATATAACACGTTAATAGAATAATTGTTATCATGATAACTATTGTTATCATGATAACTATTGTTATCATGATAACTATTGTTAGCATGTTAACAACCTGCTTTTCGGTGATGAATAATGTCGCCGGTCATTTGATGAACAGTGTCGCCGGCCGTTGTTGAACAGTGTCGCCGGTGTAGTCTGCCGAGAGTTGAATTTTCAGTCTAGTGGCAGTTTTTGTAATTATTTAGAACAAAGAGGATATTTTTGGTTTAATATTTTTCTCTCTTTCATACTTAACTAATTTACATGTTATCAATTGTATATAACTAATTTTTCAGTTATCTATTAATATTGACTAAATTCTGCCTTTTTTAACCAATCAAAATAAACCATCTAATACAAAATAAAAATTAATATTATTTTAATAAAAGTTATGTTTACTATATACTAAGAGATCTCGATTTTTTGGAGATTCGGGGATAATTAGGGACCCAAACATCTATGATCTAGTTCCAATATTCATGTAGGATACGGCTATGTATTAAAACAAGATAAATAAAATTTTCAAAATTATTTTATAATTCGTGGGCTAACCCACCCTACGAGAATTAATTTTTTCGGTAAATACAGTAACTAATAAAATTAATCATCCTATGTCTATTTCTAAAATACCTAACCACATTAAATCTCTCTATTAATGTTAACTAAACTAGTTTAAATGTTATTTGGAATTTTAATTTCTTTCTATCATATAATTTAATAAAGTTTTTTATTCGCTTTAAATCGGTTGACTATACTATGATATCTCGATTTTTTGAAGATTCGGGGACAATTAGGGATCCAAACATCTATGATCTAGTTCTAATATTCATGTAGGACGCGACTACGAGAATTCATTTTTTCGGTAAATGCAGTAAATAATGAAACTAATCATCCTATGTCTATTTCTAAAATACATAACCACATTAAACCTCTCTACTAATGTTAAGTAAACTACTTTAAAGGTTATTTGGAATCTTGAATTTTTTTCTAATATGTAATTTAATAAAGTTTTTATTCGTTTTAAATAGGTTGACTACACTATGAGATCTTGATTTTTTTTAAAGATTTGAGGACAATTATGGACCCAAACATCTATGATCTAGTTCCAATATCCATGTAAGATGATGCGTCTATGTATTAAAACAATATAACTAAAATTTTCAAAATTATTTCATAATTCGTGGGACACCTACGAGAATTCATTTTTTCGGTAAATGCAGTAAGTAATAAAACTAATCATCCTATGCCTATTTCTAAAATACATAACCACATTAAACCTCTCTATTAATGTTAACTAAACTAATTTAAAGGTTATTTGGAATCTTGAATTCTTTTCTAACATGTAATTCAATTAAGTTATTTATTCGCTTTAAATAGGTTGACTACACTATGAGATTTTGTTTTTTTTTAAGTTTTGGGTACAATTTGGGACCAAAAAATCTATGATCTAGTTCCAATATTCATGTAGGATGCGACTATGTATTAAAATAATATAACTAAAATTTTTAAAATTATTTCATAATTCGTGGGATAACTGACCCCTACGAGAATTCATTTTTTTGGTAAATGAAGTAACTAATGAAACTAGTAATCCTATGTCTATTTCTAAAAAACCTATTAAACCTCTCTATTAATGTTAACTAAACTAGTTTAAAGGTTATTTGGAATTTTCAATTATTTTCTAACATATAAGTTAATAAAGTTTTTTATTCGCTTTAAATCGGTTGACTATACTATGAAATCTCGATTTTTTGGAGATTAAGAGACAATTAGTGATCCAAACATCTATGATCTAGTGCCAATATTCATGTAGGACGCGACTATGTATTAAAACAAGGTAAATGAAATTTTCAAAATTATTTCATAATTCGTGGGCTAACCCCTACAAGAATTCATTTTTTTGGTAAATTAAGTAACTAATGAAACTAATCATCCTATGTCTATTTCTAAAATACCTAACGACATTAAACCTCTCTATTAATGTTAACTAAACTATTTTAAATGTTATTTGAAATTTTCTATTATTTTCTAACATGTAATTTAATAAAGTTTTTTATTCGTTTTAAATCGGTTAATCATACTATGAAATCTCAAGTTTTTTGGAGATTCGGGGACAATTAGTGACCCAAACATCTGTGATTTAGTTCCAATATTCATGTAGGATGCGACTATGTATTAAAACAAGATAATTAAAATTTTCAAAATTATTTCATAATCCGTGGGACACCTATGAGAATTCATTTTTTCGGTAAATGCAGTAAGTAATGAAACTAATCATCCTATGTCTATTTATAAAATATATAACCATATTAAACCTCTATATTAATGTTAACTAAATTAGTTTAAATGTTATTTGGAATCTTGAATTCTTTTCTAACATGTAATTCAATTAAGTTAGTTATTCGCTTTAAATAGGTTGACTACACTATGAGATCTTGTTTTTTTTAAAAAGATTTTGGGACAATTAGGGACCCAAACATCTATGATCTAGTTGTAATATTCATCTAGGATGCGATTATGTATTAAAACAATATAACTAAAATTTTCAAAATTATTTCATAATTCGTGGAGTAACCCCTACGAGAATTCTTTTTTTTTTTTTTGGGTAAATGCAGTAACTAGTGAAACTAATAATCCTATGTCTATTTCTAAAATACCTAACCAAATTAAACCTCTCTATTAATGTTAACTAAACTAGTTTAAAGGTTGTTTGGAATTTTCAATTATTTTCTAACTTGTAATTTAATAAAGTTTTTAATTCGGTTTAAATCGGTTAACTATACTATGAAATCTTGAGTTTTTTGGAGATTCGGGGATAACTAGTGACCCAAACATCTATGATCTATTTCTAATATTCATGTAAGATACGACTATGTATTAAAACAAAATAACTAAAATTTTCAAATTTTTTTTCATAATTCGTGGGCTCCTACGAGAATTCATTTTTTCGGTAAATGCAGTAAGTAATAAAACTAATTATCTGTCTAAAATACATAACCACATTAAATCTCTCTATTAATGTTAACAAAACTACTTTAAAAGTTATTTGGAATCTTGAATTCTTTTCTAATATGTAATTTAATAAAGTTTTTTATTCACTTAAAATAGATGGATAAATTACACTGAAAGGCACATGTGTGTGAAAAAGCAAAATGGTGGCTCAGCTAATTTTCAGTAACCAAGCTGTTATGGGTCGTCGTTACTATTCCGACAGAATCGCGTGAAAACTACGGCGAGCCTTGATACCCAGAAACCCAAAAAATCAGAAATCCACCGATCTGACTTCTCTCGTTTTGGGTGTGCGAAAATGAAAGAGAAAGGATCAATTTTTCTCAATCTCCGGCTTTGTTGACCTCGATCCATCTTTTTCAATCTCCGGCTTCGTTATCCTCGTTCTCTAATACATCTCTTCTTGTTCGATTTGGTTTGATTTATTTGGTTATAAGCATCTTCTAGCCTTGATTCGGGTTGCTTGAGACGAAGAGATTATCATCTCCGATTCTTTCTCTTATACTCATCGACGAAGAGATTCTCACTTTATTTTGATGGACACAAATTCTGAGCAACTCGACGTTGGAGACTTTGTTCTTGGTTTAATTGCAGACTTTTTTCTTGGTTTAATTACAGGTTTAGAGACTTTAAAATTGCATGTTACAATTTTTTTTTCACCGTTCCGGCCACAATTTCTCCAGCGATAAGTAGTAAACATATGTATTTGTGAATTTTGGTTCGACGATTTTAGAGACCTGAGCAAATCGGGTCGAGAACGGAGATGCATGTTTTCTGGGTTTTAATGTTGCAATTGCAGGTTTTGAGCAGCTTTTCTCAATGCAAGCGATTCTCTCGGATGCTGCCCCACTCAAACTGCAACGACGTTCCCAACACATCAGTATGACTTTAACTGCAAATTTCACATGATGAAGTGGTGTGCAACACGGCATTTGTGAAACTGAAATGGGTGCTAAACTGTAGCTTATGATGAAGTGGGTTTTTGTTGAATTTTGCAGGTCGTCCATGAGCCGTTGTCCATGCAACATTATCCATGGGCCGTTGTCCATGAGAACTACTCGGTCATAATTGTGCTGGGGTTTACAAGCACGGGTTAGAGTCAGGTTAATGTTGATTGTAACCTGAAAATGGATGGGCTTGATAAATTTTGTAGCGTGGATACGAGAGCGTGGATACGAAAACGTGGATACGAGAGCGTGGATATGAGAGCGTGGATACAAGAGAAGAGTCTTCTCACGAATCTTAGCAAAGATCTTAAAGTTTACACCAATCACGATTGATTTATTACACCAATCAATAATAACTATGAGAAGAGTCGGTCACTATCCACAAAAAAATCTAGAATCATTGAGATTCGACCTCTCCCAGTAGCTGCACAACCTGAATTTACAAAACAAATTTGCAAGAACCCACAATAACCATTCATGTTCTTACGACGTATCACTATACTATGGTTAAGGTATTGTGTACATAGATAATGGATGTGTCGATAGTGAAAGTGGTAAAGAGTATTTTGAAACAAGTGTTTAACTTTGCACCATAGAAAACCCCAAAAATACAAAATCCTAAGAGCCAATATTGAGCTGTATACAAAAAAAGACACCTAAAATAACCGTGGACGAACTACCGTGTACGAGCTTCCGTGGACGAACTACCGTGGACGAGATTCCGTGGAGTCTTGAATTTCTATTGTTTCCTGCATCCTCTAGATTATTACACTTTTCCTGCATAGTCATGAACGTTAACCACGTAAATTATTGCTTAACTCTTGTCTAACATAGCACATATAATTCTATTAAACCACCTAAATACACATGAATGATTCAATATCTCAGTGTGAACATAATCTACAAAGCCAATTCCATCGAAAACAAATGACGAAAAATCGGAACTGAATCGAAATGTTTTAAATTCAAAAGAATGAGATTTATCTTCAATGGCCTCCAATTTGAAGAAATCGAAATTGGTACTCCCATTTTGCTCCATTTGATATATGAAAATAGCAATAATCACAAAAGCAACAATCAAGACTCAAGAATTTTAGAATTTAGACGACATAAATGTAAGCTAAACATAAAACTCACTTCATCTATTTCTCAATTCTCATTATCCACTTCAAGTTCAATTCTCAAATTCTCAATTGCAGAATCTAGCTGAAGCAATCGATTTGATATTTAGCTAAACATAAAACTGATAGTTTTCAGATTCACTTTCATCGAATTTAGCTAAAAGAAAACGATTTGATATTTACTAATGGGATCGGTTTCAGTTTCTTTTTTCTTCTCTTCCTTAGGCTTCTCCACTTCCATGGGTTCGGCACTTGAAGCAGCCATAGTCGGCTTCAGACTCTCCTTCTCCGGCTTCTTCTCCACATGCTTCACACTCTCCTAACCAGAGAAAGGTTTTTGTTTGAGACAAGGGTCAAGCTGATTACACCAACGCAATCGACATGACTTCCCAGAGCGGCCAGGGGTTCCACGAGCGATCAAACTCCAATTCCTCTGACCTAACTTGCTCACAAGCTTCGAAAGCATCGCGTCCTCCTCCGTAGACCAAGGTCCCTTCACTTTGCTCTTAATTCCTCCTCCACCGCCGCCGCTTGAGTCTCCGGCAGCTAACTCTGCTAGCTCTGCCTCAATCGCAACTGTGATTCCTCCATCGGAATCAGATGGTAAAGGTAACGACTCTGATGATCGATGAGTTTCTCCTTCTATTTTTTTGCAAAAGATGAATTAAATTTTGAAAAAAAATATTGATTTTGGGTTTGTATCTATTCTCGCATTGGGGATGAGAGAAGGGTGAATTACAAGAAGGAGACGGTGATGATGGTACGAAGGTAAGAGAAAATTTTACAGTTGCCATTGTAAATAAATCAAGGGGTGTAATGGTCTTTATAACTCATGAATGTGTCTTGAAACTGCCTTTTCATGTTATTAAGAAGTGGAAAAATGACTTCCGGTTTAATTTTCTTTAAATTGATTGACTACACTGTGAGATCTTGATTTTTTAAAGATTTGGGGACAATTTGGGACCCAAACATCTATGATATAGTTCCAATATTCATGTAGGATGCGACTATGTATTAAAACAATATAACTAAAATTTTCAAAATTATTTCATAATTCGTGGGCTAACTAATCCCTACGAGAATTCATTTTTTTGGTAAATGAAATAACTAATGAAACTAATAATCCTATGTCTATTTCTAAAAAATATAACCACATTAAACCTCTATATTAATGTTAACTAAATTAGTTTAAATGTTATATGGAATTTTCAATTATTTTCTAATATGTAAGTTAATAAAGTTTTTTATTCGTTTTAAATCGGTTGACTATAATATGAAATCTCAATTTTTTGGAGATTCGGAGATAATTAGGGATCCAAACATCTATGATCTAGTGCCAATATTCATGTAGAACGCGACTATGTATTAAAACAAGGTAAATGAAATTTTCAAAATTATTTCATAATTCGTGGGCTAACCCATACAAGAATTCATTTTTTGGGTAAATGAAGTAACTAATGAAACTAATCATCCTATGTCTATTTCTAAAATACATAACAACATTAAACCTGTCTATTAATGTTAACTAAACCATTTTAAATGTCATTTGGAATTTTCAATTATTTTCTAACATTTAATTTAATAAAAAAATTTATTCGCTTTAAATCGGTTAACCATACTATGAAATCTAGAGTTTTTTTGGAGATTCGGGGACAATTAGTGAGCCAAACATCTATGATCTAGTTCCAATATTCATGTAGGATGCGACTATGTATTAAAACAAGATAACTAAAATTTTCAAAATTATTTCATAATTCGTGGGCTAACAGCTACGAGAATTCATTTTTTCGGTAAATGCAGTAAGTAATGAAACTAATCATCCTATGTCTATTTCTAAAATACATAACCACATTAAACCTCTCTATTAATGTTAACAAAACTACTTTAAAGGTTATTTGGAATATTGAATTCTTTTCTAATATGTAATTTAATAAAAAAATTTATTCGCTTTAAATATATTGAGTACACTATGAGATCTTGATTTTTTAAAGATTTGGGGATAATTTGGGACCCAAACATCTATGATCTAGTTCCAATATTCATGTAGGATGCGACTATGTATTGAAACAATATAACTAAAATTTTCAAAATTATTTCATAATTCGTGGGCTAACTAACCCCTACGAGAATTCATTTTTTTGGTAAATGAAGTAACTAATGAAACTAGTAATCCTATGTCAATTTCTTAAAAACATAACCACATTAAACCTCTCTATTAATGTTAAATAAACTAGTTTAAGGGTTATTTGAAATTTTCAATTATTTTCTAACATGTAAGTTAATAAAGTTTTTTATTCGCTTTAAATCGTTTGACTATACTATGAAATCTTGATGTTTTGGTGATTCGGGGATAATTAGGGATCCAAACATCTATGATCTAGTGCCAATATTCATGTAGGACGCGACTATGTATTAAAACAAGATAAATGAAATTTTCAAAATTATTTCATAATTCGTTGGCTAACCCGTACAAGAATTCATTTTTTGGGTAAATGAAGTAACTAATGAAACTAATCATCCTATGTCTATTTCTAAAATACATAACAACATTAAATATCTCTATTAATGTTAACTAAACTAATTTAAAGGTTATTTGGAATCTTGAATTCTTTTCTAACATGTAATTCAATTAAGTTATTTATTCGCTTTAAATAAGTTGATTACACTATGAGATCTTGATTTTTTTAAGATTTGAAGACAATTTGGGACCCAAAAATCTATGATATAATTCCAATATTCATGTAGGATGCGACTATGTATTAAAACAATATAACTAAAATTTACAAAATTATTTCATAATTCGTAGGACACCTACGAGAATTCATTTTTTCGGTAAATGTAGTAAGTAATAAAACTAATCATCCTATGTCTATTTCTAAAATACATAACCACATTAAACATCTCTATTAATGTTAACTAAACTAGTTTAAAGGTTATTTGGAATCTTGAATTTTTTTCTAACATGTCATTCATTTAAGTTATTTATTCGCTTTAAATAGGTTGACTACACTATGAGATCTTGTTTTTTTTTTTTTTAAGATTTGGGGACAATTAGGGACCCAAACATCTATGATCTAGTTGTAATATTCATCTAGGATGCGACTATGTTTTTTTTTTTTGGACAACACTTTCTTCTCATTAATTAAGCTTCAACAATACAAACAGAAGGAATTAAGCCTCCTCTCCAAATGAAAGACTTAAAGGTAAAAACAGATAGATCTTGATAGAATGACAGCGAATTTGAGACTAAGCTCAAATGCGTCGATAGTAGATTCACGACAAAGTCGGAAAGCTTGGAAATAGTCACTTTAACTTGTGACGTTGCAACTGAAACTCTACCTCCGGAAATCGCCGAAGCGATCCGGTTTGTCTCTTCTGGTCCCGTGCAGACCACTACGCAAGAAAACAAATCGGTAAAGCCCTTCAAATGGTTTCCCAGCAAGAAGCGCGGGATTAACACACCTCTCCAAAGGATGGTTAATTAGGGGATGCAGCTTTTGACGAAAAGCTGTACGGATTGACACCACAAGTAAAAAAACCTTGGAATTACTCAGAAGACTGGAGAAAGGTATAGACACCATAAGCAAAAATGCCTTGGATTTACTCAAATCTGTTGAAATTCTTCTTAGCGGGCCTTTCAACCGGGAAAAGCCCAGCATTTTAGTTTCTTGGCCCTTGCCCAAATTGGTGAAGTCGAGACTTCTCTCGGAACTGAGAGCGACGGAACAGGCGATAAATAACCTTCAAGAATCAGGAGGATGCGGCGGATTTGGAGACACCGGAGGCGCAGGAGGGTTCGCCGGAGCCGGAAAAGTCAACACCCGGAGGTGAGAGAGACTCGCGCTTTGAGCTGATGAAAACGGCGGCGAGGAGGTTAGACGAGGAGAAGCAGACGGTGGAGTTACACAGCTACAGATCCGGCGGTGGGTCGCTTTCAAGGCTCGCCAAAGTCTCTTAACCAGCCCCAACGAGAGCCATCGTCCTCCAGCAGCAGACGAAGGGAGAAGCGAGGAAGGTAGTGACGAAACCAAACGAGCGATACCTCCGACGAACCCAAGCAAGCGACGGAACCGGCGACACCACCGACGACGAGCGAACATAGAGACCACTAACGGTGGCGGATCGGGGGGAGGGCGGAGCCGTGGCGGAGAGGCAGTAGTCTTCACCGGAACCATGGGAGAGGAGGAGAGCAGCTTCAAAGAGGGGAGGAGAGACCTACGAAGTTGCAGCTGCGGACACCCATTCTCAGATGTGCGGCGGCTTCCTCGGTATACGTGCCTGGAAGAGAAGAAGGCTAGGGCAACTTTTGTTTAAATCGGATGCGACTATGTATTACAACAATATAACTAAAAAATTTAAAATTATTTCATAATTCGTGGACTAACCCCTACGAGAATTCATTTTGTTTTTGGGTAAATGCAGTAACTAATGAAACTAATAATCTTATGTCTATTTCTAAAATACCTAACCAAATTAAACCTCTCTATTAATGTTAACTAAACTAGTTTAAATGTTATTTGAAATTTTCAATTTTTTTTTCTAACATGTAATTTAATAAAGTTTTGTTTTCGCTTTAAATCGGTTGACTACACTACGAAACTCTATTTTTTGGAGATTCGAAGACAATTAGGGACCCAAACATCTATGATCTAGTTATAATATTCATGTAGGATGCGACTATGTATTAAAACAAGATAACAAAAAATTTCAAAATTATTTCATAATTCGTGGGCCACCTACGAGAATTCATTTTTTCGGTAAATGCAGCAACTAATGAAACTGATCATTCTATGTCTATTTCTAAAATACATAATCACATTAAACCTTTCTATTAATGTTAACTAAACTAGTTTAAAGGTTATTTAGAATCTTGAATTCTTTTCTAACATGTAAATTAAGACAGATTTTTATTCGTTTTAAATAAGTTGACTACACTATAAGATCTTGATATTTTGAAGATTTGGGGACAATTAGGGACCCAAACATCTATGATCTAGTTCCACTATTCACGTAGGATGCGACTATGTATTAATACAAGATAACTAAAATTTTCAAAATCATTTCATAATTTGTGGACTAATTGTCGGTAAATGCAGTAACTAATGAAACTAATCATCCTATGTCTATTTCTTAAATACTCAATCACATTAAACCTATATATTAATTTTAACTAAAATAGTGTAAAGGTTATTTAAAATCTTTTATTATTTTATAACAAGTAATTTTAAACAGTTTTTTATTCGTTTTAAATAAGTTGACTACACTATGAGATCTTGATATTTTGGAGCTTCGGGGACAATTTGGGACCCATACATCTATAATCTAGTTCCAATATTCATGTAGGATGCGTATATGTATTAAAACAAGATAACTAAATTTTTTAGAATTATTTCATAATTCGTGGGCTAACGTTCCCCTACGAGAATTCATTTTTTGGGTAAATGAAGTAAGTAATGATACTAATAATTCTATGTCTATTTCTAAAATACATAACCACATTAAATCTCTCTATTAATGTTAACTAAACAAGTTTAAAGTTTATTTGGAACTTTGAATTCTTTTCTAACATGTAATTCAATTAAGGTTTTTATTCGCTTTAAATCGGTTAACTATACTATGAAATCTCGAGTTTTTTGGAGTTTTGGGGACAATTAGTGACCCAAACATCTATGATCTAGTTACAATATTCATTTATGATGTGACGATTATTTATGTATTGAAACAAGATAACTAAAATTTTCAAAATTATTTCATAATTCGTGGGCTATCACCTACGAGAATTCTTGTTTTTTTGGGTACATTTAGTAACTAATGAAACTAGTAATCCTATGTCTATTTCTAAAATACCTAACGACATTAAACATCTCTATTAATATTAACTAAACTAGTTTAAAGGTTATTTGGAATTTTCAATTATTTTCTAACATGTAATTTAATAAATTGTTTTATTCGCTTTAAATCGGTTGACTATACTATGAAATCTCAATTTTTTGGAGATTCCGGGAAAATTAGGGACCCAACCATCTATGATCTTGTTCTAATATTCATGTAGGATGTGACTATGTATTAAAACAAGATAACTAAAATTTTCAAAATTATTTCATAATTCGTGGGCTAACACCTACGTGAATTCATTTTTTCGGTAAATGCAGTAAGTAATGAAACTAATCATCCTATGTCTATTTCTAAAATATATAACCACATTAAACATCTCTATTAATGTTAACTAAATTAGTTTAAAGTTTAAAGTTTATTTGGAATTTTGAATTCTTTTCTAACATTTAATTCAATTAAGTTTTTTATTCGCTTTAAATATGTTGACTACTATGAGATCTTGATTTTGTTTTTACGATTTGGAGACAATTAGGGACCCAAACATCTATGATATAGTTCCAATATTCATGTAGGATGCGACTATATATTAAAACAATATAACTAAAATTTTCAAAATTATTTCATAATTCGTGGGCTAACACGTACGAGAATTCTTTTTTTTTTCCGGTAAATGCAATAAGTAATAAAACTAGTCATCCTATGTCTATTTCTAAAATACATAACCACATTAAACCTCTCTGTTAATGTTAACTAAACTAGTTTAAAGGTTATTTGGAATCTTGAATTCTTTTCTAACATGTAATTCAATAATGTTATTTATTCGCTTTAAATAGGTTGAATACACAATGAGATCTTGTTTTTTTTTACGATTTGGGGACAATTAGGGACCCAAACATCTATGATATAGTTGTAATATTCATCTAGGATGCGACTATGTATTAAAACAATATAACTAAAATTTTTAAAATTATTTCATAATTTGTGGACTAACCCCTACGAGAATTCTTTTTTTTTTGGGTAAATGCAGTAACTAATGAAACTAATAATCCTATGTCTATTTCTAAAATTCCTAACCAAATTAAACCTCTCTATTAATGTTAACTAAACTAGTTTAAAGGCTATTTGGAATTTTCAAATTTTTTTCTAACATGTAATTTAATAAAGTTTTTTTTTCCGTTTTAAATCGGTTTACTACACTACGAAACTCGATTTTTTGGAGATTCGGGGATAATTAGGGACCCAAATATCTATGATCTAGTTATAATATTCATGTAGGATGCGACTATGTATTAAAACAAGATAACTAAAATTTTCAAAATTATTTCATAATTCGTGGGCTAACACCTACGTGAATTCATTTTTTCGGTAAATGCAGTAATATTCGAAACTAATCATCCTATGTCTATTTCTAAAATACATAACCACATTAAACATCTCTATTAATGTTAAATAAACTAGTTTAAAGTTTAAAGTTCATTTGGAATTTTGAATTCTTTTCTAACATGTAATTCAATTAAGTTTTTTATTCGCTTTAAATATGTTGACTACTATGAGATCTTGATTTTTTTTTTACGATTTGGGGACAATTAGGGACCCAAACATCTATGATATAGTTCCAATATTCATGTAGGATGCGACTATGTATTAAAACAATATAACTAAAATTTTCAAAATTATTTCATAATTCGTGGGCTAACACCTACGAGAATTCTTGTTTTTTCCAGTAAATACAATAAGTAATAAAACTAATCATCCTATGTCTATTTCTAAAATACATAACCACATTAAACCTCTCTGTTAATGTTAACTAAACTAGTTTAAAGGTTATTTGGAATCTTGAATTCTTTTCTAACATGTAATTCAATTAAGTTATTTATTCGCTTTAAATAGGTTGAATACAAAATGAGATCTTGTTTTTTTTTTAAGATTTGGGGACAATTAGGGACCCAAACATCTATGATCTAGTTGTAATATTCATCTAGGATGCGACTATGTATTAAAACAATATAACTAAAATTTTTAAAATTATTTCATAATTTGTGGACTAACCCCTACGAGAATTCTTTTTTTTTTTTTGGGTAAATGCAATAACTAATGAAACTAATAATCCTATGTCTATTTCTAAAATTCCTAACCAAATTAAACCTCTCTATTAATGTTAACTAAACTAGTTTAAAGGTTATTTGGAATTTTCAAATTTTTTTCTAACATGTAATTTAATAAAAAATATTTTTTTCCGTTTTAAATCGGTTTACTACACTACGAAACTCGATTTTTTGGAGATTCGGGGATAATTAGGGACCCAAATATCTATGATCTAGTTATAATATTCATGTAGGATGCGACTATGTATTAAAACAAGATAACTAAACTTTTCAAAATTATTTCATAATTTGTGGGCCACCTACGAGAATTCATTTTTTTCGGTAAATGCAGCAACTAATGAAACTAATCATTCTATGTCTATTTCTAAAATACATAATCACATTAAACCTTTCTATTAATGTTAACTAAACTAGTTTAAAGGTTATTTAGAATCTTGAATTCTTTTCTAACATGTAAATTAATACAGATTTTTATTCGTTTTAAATAAGTTGACTACACTATAAGATATTGATATTTTAAAGATTTGGGGACAATTAGGGACCCAAACATCTATGATCTAGTACCACTATTCATGTAGGATGCGACTATGTATTAATACAAGATAACTAAAATTTTCAAAATTATTTCATAATTTGTGGACTAACCCCTACGAGAATTCATTTTTTTCGGTAAATGCAGTAACTAATGAAACTAATCATCCTATGTCTATTTCTTAAATACACAATCACATTAAACCTCTCTATTAATTTTAACTAAAATAGTGTAAAGGTTATTTAGAATCTTTAATTATTTTATAACAAGTAATTTTATACAGTTTTTTATTCGTTTTAAATAAGTTGACTACACTATGAGATCTTGATATTTTGGAGCTTCGGGGACAATTTGGGACCCATACATCTATAATCTAGTTCCAATATTCATGTATGATGCGTATATGTATTTAAACAAGATAACTAAAATTTTTAGAATTATTTCATAATACGTGGGCTAACTAACCCCTACGAAAATTCATTTGTTTGGGTAAATGAAGTAAGTAATGAAACTAATAATTCTATGTCTATTTCTAAAATACATAACCACATTAAACCTCTCTATTAATGTTAACTAAACTAGTTTAAAGTTTATTTGGAACTTTGAATTCTTTTCTAACATGTAATTCAATTAAGGTTTTTATTCGCTTTAAATCGGTTAACTATACTATGAAATCTCGAGTTTTTTGGAGTTTTGGGGACAATTACTGACCCAAATATCTATGATCTAGTTCCAATATTCATGTAGGATGTGACTATGTATTTATGTATTGAAACAAGATAACTAAAATTTTCAAAATTATTTCATAATTTGTGGGCTAACACCTACGAGAATTCTTGTTTTTTTGGGTACATTTAGTAACTAATGAAACTAGTAATCCTATGTCTATTTCTAAAATACCTAACGGCATTAAACATCTCTATTAATATTAACTAAACTAGTTTAAAGGTTATTTGGAATTTTCAATTATTTTCTAACATGTAATTTAATAAATTGTTTTATTCGCTTTAAATCGGTTGACTATACTATGAAATCTCAATTTTTTGGAGTTTCGGGGACAATTAGGGACCCAACCATCTATGATCTTGTTATAATATTCATGTAGGATGTGACTATGTATTAAAACAAGATAACTAAAATTTTCAAAATTATTTCATAATTCGTGGGCTAACACCTACGAGAATTCATTTTTTCGGTAAATGCAGTAAGTAATGAAACTGATCCTATGTCTATTTTTAAAATACATAACCACATTAAACATCTCTATTAATGTTAACTAAACTAGTTTAAAGTTTAAAGTTTATTTGGAATTTGGAATTCTTTTCTAACATGTAATTCAATTAAGTTTTTTATTCGCTTTAAATAGGTTGACTACTATGAGATCTTGATTATTTTTTTTAAGATTTGGGGACAATTAGGGACCCAAACATCTATGATATAGTTTCAATATTCATGTACGATGCGACTATGTATTAAAACAATATAACTAAAAGTTTCAAAATTATTTCATAATTCGTGGGCTAACACCTACGGGAATTCATTTTTTCGGTAAATGCAGTAACTAATGAAACTCATTATCCTATGTCTATTTCTAAAATACCTAACCACATTAAAATACCTAACCACATTAAACCCCTATATTGATATTAACTAAACTAGTTTAAAGTTTATTTGGAATTTTTAATTATTTTCTAACATGCAATTTAATTAAAAAAACATTATTCGCTTTAAATCGGTTGACTATACTATAAAATCTCGATTTTTTGGAGATTCGGGGACAATTAGGGATCCAAACATCTATGAACTTGTTCCAATTTTCATGTAGCATGCGACTATGTATTAAAACAAGATAACTAAATTTTTTGAAATTATTTCATAATTTGTGGGTTAAACACCTACGAAAACTCATTTTTTCGGTAAATGCAGTAACTAATGAAACTACTCATCTTATCTCTATTTCTAAAATATATAACCACATTAAACCTCTCTATTGATATTAACTAAACTAGTTTAGAGGTTATTTGGAATCTTGAATCTTTTCTAACATGTAATTTAATAAAGTTTTTTATTCGCTTTAAATCGGTTGACTACACTATGATATCTCGATTTTTTGGAGATTCAGAGACAATTAAAGACCCAAACATCTATGATATACTTTCAATATTCATGTAGAATGCGGCTATGTATTAAAATAAGATAACTAAAATTTTCAATTTTTTTTCATAATTCGTGGGCTAACCCCTACGAGAATTCATTGTTTCGGTAAATGCAGTAACTAATGAAACTAATCATCCTATGTCTATTTCTAAAATACATAACCACATTAAACATCTCTATTAATTTTAACTAAAATAGTGGAAAGGTTATTTAGAATCTTAAATTATTTTATAACAAGTAAATTAATAAAGTTTTATATTCGTTTAAAATAAGTTAACTACACTATGAGATATTGATATTTTGGAGATTCGGGGACAATTAGGAACCCAAACATCTATGATATAGTTCCAATATTCATGTAGTATGCGAATATGTATTAAAAAAAGATAACTAAAATTTTCAAAATTATTTCATAATTCGTGGACTAACCCTTACGAGAATTCATTTTTTTGGGGTAAATATAGTAACTAATGAAACTAATCATCATATGTCTATTTCTAAAATACCTAACCACATTAAACCTCTCTATTAATATTAACTAAACTAGTTTAAATGTTATTTGGAATTTTCAATTATTTTCTAACATGTAATTTAATAAAGCTTTTTATTCGCTTTAAATCGGTTGACTATACTATGAAATCTCGATTTTTTTGGAGATTCGGGGATAATTAGGGACCCAAACATCTATGATCTACTTCTAATATTCATGTAGGATGCGATTATGTATTAAAACAAGATAACTAAAATTTTCAAAATTATTTCATAATTCGTGGGTTAATTCTTACGAGAATTCATTTTTTTGGTAAATGAAGTAACTAATTAAACTAATTATCCTATGTCTATTTCTATAATACCTAACCACATTAAACCTCTCTATTAATGTTAAATAAATTATTGTAAATGTTATTTGGAATCTTCAATTATTTTCTATCATGTAATTTAATAAAGTTTTTTATTCGATTTAAATTGGTTGACTACACTATGAGATCTCAATTTTTTGGAGATTCGAGGACAATTAGGGACCCAAACATCTATGATCTAGTTTCAATATTCATGTAGGATGCGTGTAAGATTTCAACCTATAATCATGTGTGATATTTGTAATGATATCGCAATCTAAGAACTTATGAACACAAGAGAATTTGTTTTCCCGGTTCACCCGTAGGCTACGTCCGGGGGATTTTAACGCAATCCCTGCGAATGTACTATCCACTATTGATCAGAACCTCCCTGATCTTGGATTACAAGCTTCGATACAAGGTCTAATAACAATCTTGTCTCTTTTTCAGGAATAGCAAGAGAGACGAAGACTTAGAACCTGATCGTGAGCTATCGGAGTACTCGGAAACAGGTCGGAGAAGAAACCTGAGCTTCATGAGACTCGCCGGAGATGAAGACTTCTCTGAATCTCCCTTTCTCTCTTTCTTTCTCTAGCTTCTCTGTTTCTCTCTCTCTATTCTGTTTCAAGTCTGTTGCATCTGTTTGTAGACGATGACCAATACTCCTTATTGCTTCGTCGTTTTGTTTAATGAGCAAAACACATTTGGTTTATGGGCCTCGACTTATTCAGGCCCAATATTGGTTATGACCCATAAGTCACAGACCCACAATGCAACTATTTATTAAAACAAGATAACTAAAATTTTCAAAATTATTTTATGATTCGTGGGCTAACACCTACGAGAATTTATTGTTTCGGTAAATGCAGTAACTAATGAAACTAATCATCCTATGTCTATTTCTAAAACACATAACCACATTAAACCTCTCCATTAATGTTAACTAAACTAGTTTAAAGGTTATTTGCAATCTTGAATTCTTTTCTAACATGTAATTTAATAAAGTTTTTATTCGCTTTAAATAGGTTGACTACACTATGAGATCTTGACTTTTTTTAAGATTTGGGGACAATTAGGGACCAAACATCTATGATCTAGTTCCAAAATTCATGTAGGATATGTATTAAAAAAATATAACTAAAATTTTTAAAATTATTTCATAATTCATGGGCTAACCCTATTAGCCACTGATTTAAAGCATATATGAGGTTTATCAAATTACTTCTTAAAAATGAATAAATATACTAAAAACCTTTTAAAATTAGACGTATATTCTATGGATATAGAAACTAGATCACATATGTTTGGGTCCCTTATTGTCCCCGATTCTCAATAAATTTGAGATCTCATAGGGGTTAATCCACCGATTTAGGGAATATAGGAGGTTTATCAAATTATTTTATGCATTTACTCGAGAATTCAAATTTTCCGAGTAAATGCATAAAATAATGAAACTAATCCTCATTTTATAGTTCTAAAATACCAAACCATATTCCAACGCTATATTAATGTTAGCTTAACTAATTTTAATGGTTGTTAGTATATTTATTCATTTTTAAGAAGTAATTTGATAAACCTCCTACATGCACTAAATCAGTGGATTAACACCTACGAGATCTTAATTTTATAGAGAAGCGGAAACAATTAAGGACCTAATCCTATGTGATCTAGTTCCTATATCCATAGAATATGCGTCTATGTATTAAAACAAGAAAAACAAATATTCAAAATTATCTCGAAATACGTGGAATAACCACTACGAGAATTCGATTTTTTGAGTAAATGCATAAAATAATGAAATTAAGCCTCCTTTTCTAGTTCTAAGATACCAAACCATATTCCAACGCTATATTAATGCTAACTTAACTAGTTTAAAGGGTTTTTAGTATATTCATTCATTTTTAAGAAGTAATTTGATAAACCTCCTATACGTCCTAAATCGTTGGACTAACCCCTACGAGAATTCGATTTTTTCGAGTAAATGCATAAAATAATGAAACTAATCCTCCTTTTCTAGTTCGAAAATACCAAGCCATATCCCAACGCTATATCAATGTTAGCTTAACTAATTTTAACGGGTTTTAGTATATTTGTTCATTTTTAAGAAGTAATTTGATAAACCTTATGTACGCCCTAAATCAGTGGACGAACACCTATGAGATCTCAATTTTATAGAGAATCGGGGACAATTAGGGATCCAAACATATGTGATCTAGTTCCTATATCCATAGAATATGCGTCTATGTGTTAAAACAAGAAAACAAAAATATTCAAAATTATTCCAAAATACGTGGACTAACCCTTACGAGAATTCGATTTTTTCGAGTAAATGAATAAAATAATGAAACTAATCCTTATTTTTTGGTTTTAAAATACCAAACCATATTCCAACGCTATATTAATGTTAACTTAAATATTTTAAAGGTTTTTAGTATATTTATTCATTTTCTAAGAAGTAATTTTATAAACCTCCTATACGCCCTAAATCGGTGGACTAACCCCTATGAGATCTCAATTTTATAGAGAAGTGGAGACAATTAGGGACCCAAACCTATGTCATATAGTTCCTATATCCATAAAATATGCGTCTATGTATTAAAAACAGAAAACGAAAAAATTAAAATTATCTCAAAATACGTGGACTAACCCCCCTACGATAATTCGATTTTTTCGAGTAAATGCATAAAATAATGAAATTAATCCTCCTTTTCTAGTTTTAAAATACCAAACCATATTCCAACGCTATATTAATGTTAAATTAACTATTTTAAAGGTTTTTTTAGTATATTTATTCATTTTTAAGAAGTAATTTGATAAACCTCCTACACGTCATAAATCGGTGGACTAACCCTATGAGATCTCAATTTTATAGAGAATCAGAGACAATTAGGGACCCAAACCTATGTCATCTAGTTCCTATATCCTTAGAATATGCGTCTATGTATTAAAACAATAAAACAATAATATTCAAAATTAGCTCAAAATACGTGGACTAACCCCTACGAGAATTCGATTTTTTTTAGTAAATGCATAAAATATTGAAAGTAATCCTCCTTATCTATTTCTAAAAATACCAAAGCATATTGGAACGCTATATTAATGTTAGCCTAACTAATTTTATAGGTTTTTAGTATATTTATTTATTTTTAAGATGTAATTTGATAAACTTCTTATACGCCCTAAATCATTGGACTAACCCCTATGAGATCTCAATTTTATAGAGAATCGGGGATAATTAGGGACCAAACCTATGTAATATAGTTCCTATATCCATAGAACATGCGTCTATGTATTCAAACAAGAAAAATAAAATATTCAAAATTATCCCAAAATACGTGGACTAACCCCTACGAGAATTCGATTTTTTCGAGTAAATGTTGAAAATAATGAAAGTAATCCTCCTTGTCTAATTCTAAAAGACCAAACCATATTGGAACGTTATATTAATGTTAGATTAACTAATTTTAAAGGTTTTCTAGTATATTTATTTATTTTAAGAAGTAATTTGATAAACCTCCTATATGCCCTAAATCGGTGGCTAACCCCTATGAGATCTCAAATTTATAGAGAATCGGGGATAATTAGGGACCCAAACCTATGTCATCTAGTTTCTATATCCATAGAATATGCGTTTATGTATTAAAAAAACGAAAATATTCAAAATTATCTTAAAATACGTGGACTTAGCCCTACGAGAATTCATTTGTTTCGAGTAAATGCATAAAATAATGAAAGTAATCCCCCTTGTTTATTACTAAAAATACCAAACCATATTGGAACGCTATATTAATGTTAGCTTAACTAATTTTAAAAGTTTTTAGTATATTTATTCATTTTTAAGAAGTACTTTGATAAATCTCCTATACGTCCTAAATCGATGGACTAACCCCCTAATAAGATCTCAATTTTATAGAGAATCGGGGACAATTAAGGACCCAACCCTATGTCATCTAGTTCCTATATCCATAGAATATGCATCTATGTATTAAAACAAAAAAACAAAAAAATTCAAAATTATCTCAAAATACGTGAACTAACACTCCTACGAGAATTTGATTTTTCAAGTAAATGCATAAAATAATGAAACTAATCCTCCTTTTCTAGGTCTAAAATACCAAACCATATCCCAACGCTATATTAATGTTAGCTTAACTATTTTTAACGGGTTTTAGTATATTTATTCAATTTTAAGAAGTAATTTGATAAACCTCCTATACGCCCTAAATCAGTGGACTAACCCGTATGAGATCTCAATTTTATAGAGAATCGGGGACAATTAGGGACCCAAGCCTATGTAATCAAGTTCGTATATCCATAGAATATGCGTCTATGTATTAAAAACAAGAAAACGAAAAATATTCAAAATTATCTCAAAATAACCTATACGAGAATTCAATTTTTTCGAGTAAATGGAGAAAAAAATAATGAAAGTAATCTTCTTTTTTCGAGTAAATGCATAACAAGGAGGATTACTTTCATTATTTTTTTACATTTACTCGAAAAAGTTGAATTATCTATAGGGTTTAGGGTTTAATATTTAGGGTTTAGGTTTAGGGTTTAGGATTTAGGGTTTAGGATTTAGGGTTTAGGGTTTAGTATTTAGGGTTTATGGTTTGTGGTTTATGGTATAAAGGGGTTATGGTTTTAGGGTTTAGGGTTTAAGGTTTGGGGTTTAGGGGTTAGGGGTTAGAGTTTATGGTTTAGGGTTTATAGTTTAGGGTTTAGGGGTTAGGGGTTAGGAGTTAGGGTTTAGGGTTTAGGGTTTAGTATTTAGGGTTTAGGGTTTAGGGTTTAGGGGTTTGGGTTTATGGTTTAGGGGTAGGGTTTTATGGTTTAGGGTTTAGGGTTTATGGTTAGGTTTTATGGTTTAGGGTTACGGTTTAGGGTTTAGTATTTGGGGTTTAGGGTTTAGAGTTTAGGGTCATGGTTTAGGGTTTAGGGTTTAGGGGTTAAGGTTTAGAGTTTAGGGTTTAGGATATTTTGAGTAATCTGTCAATTTTTTAATAATTTAAAGTTGTATATTTGATAGGAAGTTGGTCCCATAATATTAATAAAAGTTATTGTGGTATACTGTTATATTTGAGTTTAGGGTTTAGGGTTTAAAATTTGCTAAACCCTAAATCTAAACACTTAAGCTTAAACTCTAAATCATAAATCTAAACCCTAAATTTTTTTTAAATAATATTTATTTTTATTTTGTTTATATAATTAGATGGTAAATTTTTATTCGATCAATAAAGGGAATGAGAACCCAATAATATTTCATTTACAAATGAGCGAGAAGACGAGGTTTAAGATTTAGGGTTTACTCAAAGACATAAACCCTAAACCCCTATGAGATCTTAATTTTATAGAGAACCGGGAACAATTAGGGACCCAAACATATTAGTTCCTATATCCATAGATTATGCGCTATGTATACAAGAAAACAAAACATATTCAAAATTATCTCAAAATATGTGGACTAACCCCTATGAGAATTTGATTTTTTTCAAGTAAATGCATAAAATAAAGAAACTAATCCTCCTTTTCTAGTTCTAAAATACGAAACCATATCCCAACGCTATATTAATGTTAACTTAACTAATTTTAACGGGGTTTAGTATATTTATTCATTTTTAAGAAGTAATTTGGTAAACCTTATGTACGCCCTAAATCAGTGGACTAACCCCTATGAGATCTCAATTTTATAGAGAATCGGGGACAATTAGGGATCCAAACCTATGTGATCTAGTTCCTATATCCATAGATTATGCGTCTATGTATTAAAAGAAGAAAACAAAAATATTCAAAAATATCTCAAAATACGTGAATTAACCCCTACAAGAATTTCATTTTTTCGAGGAAATGAATATAATAATGAAACTTATCCTCCTTTTCTAGTTCTAAAATACCAAACCATATTCCAAAACTATATTAATGTTAACTTAATTATTTTTTAAATGTTTTTGGTATATTTATTTATTTTTAAGAAGTAGTTTTATAAACCTCCTATACGCCCTAAATTGGTGGATTAACCTCTATGAGATCTCAATTTTATAGAGAATCGGGGACAATTATGGACTCAAACCTATGTAATATAGTTCATATATCCATAGAACACGCGTCTATGTATTAAAACAAGAAAAAGAAAATATTCAAAATTATCCCAAAATATGTGGACTAACCCCTACGAGAATTCAATTTTTCCGAATAAATGTTGAAAATAATGAAAGTAATCCTCCTTGTCTAATTCTAAAAGACCAAACCATATTGGAACGTTATATTAATGTTAGATTAACTAATTTTAAAGGTTTTCTACAATATTTACTCATTTTAAAATACCAAACCATATTCCAATGCTATATTAATGTTAACTTAACTATATTAAAGGTTTTTAGTATATTTATTCATTTTTAAGAAGTAATTTTATAAACCTCCTATACGCCCTAAATCGGTGGACTGATCCCTATGAGATTTCAATTTTATAAAGAAGTGGAGACAATTAGGGACCCAAACCTATGTAATCTAGTTTCTATATCCATAGATTATGTGAAACAACCGCACCCATTTTTTTTTTTTGCAAATAATCATTAAAATCCCATAAATAATAACGGAACCTCACCAATTAATTCCCGGTTCAAGACTAAAAATCCGAACAATGCAGATCATAAATTATTAAATTAAATAATCAAATAAACGATAAATCTAGATCACCCCCTCTTCCTCGCCCTGATTCCACGGTCACACTTTCTCATTTCCTGCATCAATTAAGATATAAGAGATGCATAAGTATTTCGATAAATACTTAGTGAGGCAATCCTCCCATCTACAGGCTAACAAATAATTAAGATAATTAATATAGACTATCACGAAAATACCGAATAAATCAAACATTTCATGAAACACTCGATCTAGACCCTCCGAGATCGTAAACGGCCTATAATCACGAAATCACACCAATTATCAAAATTATTTAATTACGCCTATGGTCCTGCACTCACCTTATTCCCGCACAGAAAGTTTCACGAGAAAATTCAGCAATTTTCTAGAACTCCCCGGGATGAATAACCTTCTATTAAACCACCTAGAAATAAAAATAATAAAATAATTAAAAACAAACAAATGTAAGATCGGTGATTAACAAACCGGTCTAAACCGGTAGTCGACTTCGTCGACTTCCCACCGCCGGAGCAGCGACGCCACCGCCGGAGCTCACCACCGGCGCTCGCCACAGCCCAATCCCCGATCCCCAATCCCGACTCCAACCCCCGCACCGTCGACCCTCTTCCCCGTCACGGCTTGACCCCGGCATCGCACGAACAACTAAGGAGGGAGAGAGGAGTTTTCTTACCGTGGAGAAGACGAGATCGCGACACGACCCGGCTCACGACGATCCACCCACTCGAGCTTTCTCTCGATCTCTCACCACGCAGCAGTCGTGACGGCTAGGTTAATCGCACGCACAAGGTTGGAGAGGGAGATGCATACGGCGATACATATGTGTGACCAAGTTTCCCTTATTACACCAACCGGTCCTCGCACTTCTTCCTCTTCCGAAAGTTGACCCCAAACTTTCAAAATTATCAGTTAAACCCACCCGGAAAAAATGATTTACGCGAAATTAACCCCCAACTTCTAATTATTCAATTTCAACCTCAAAATTGAATTAGGGATGTTACAATTCTCCCCCACTAACATAGATTCGTCCTCGAATCTAACATCCAGCTAACATCCACAACATAGCACAACCGCTATTCCAACTCAGCGTCGCACGACCGCTCTTCCAACTCTACCAACAACGGTATCACGGCTCAACACCATAGTGCCATAGTTCCCTACTTGGTTTGGCCAACCACTCCAACACCCGGGAGTACAACGACTTCACGACCCAACACCATGGATCGGTCCGTCTAACGCATAGAGAGCCAGACAACGGCAATCTCTCTAGTGACCTGTCTCACCAATCAGGAATCACGTCGAAACCCAACCGGCCAGGTACACTCGGCAGTGACTCACCAGTGCACTCCGATGCCGCTATACGGGTCACCACCCTGTGCCAAACCAATCCGGATCTATCAGCCCTATGCAGCTACTAAACACCTAGTATCCGCACCCCCGCTATCGGACCACTACCACTAGTAGCCCGCCAACCTGTCTACTAATCCTCTAGTAAACCCACCACTCAACAAATTCAGTGAAAACACCTTTTTATTGAATAATCAAAAGCTCCAAAGTACATCGAGTAGTTATAACACCATAAAATAGACGAGTACAACGACGCAATAACTCCCAAAATCCCAACACCATGGTTACAACGATATGGAAACACCCGGCTAACCCTCCAGTTTGCCGAACCACTTGGGAAATTTGCGCTTCAATTTCGCTTCCGGCTCCCAAGTCACCTCCTCGGCTCCATTGCAGTCCCACAGCACCTGCATCTCAGGAACCTTCTTCCTCCTGATCACTCTCACCCGGCGATCTTGGACTCTCAGAGGCCTCGCCTCCACCACCATGCTCGGTGTCAAATCTGATGGCACCCCCGTGACCACCTGATCATCCTTGTGCAAACATTTCTTCAGCATCGACTCGTGGAACACCTTGTGAAATGCCTGCATAGACTCCGGCAACTCTAACCGATAAGCCACCGGTCCGACCCGCTCCAGCACCCTGACGGGACCCATATATCGCGGACTCAACTTCGTCTCGGAAATGGACCTGTTCGGACCCCTCAACATGGCCATTTTCAGGTAGACCAAATCGCCAACTGCGAACTCCAGCTCCTTCCTACGCCGATCTGCGTAGCTTTTCTGACGATCTTGAGCTTCCTTCATGTTCAACTTCACAATCCGGACTTTCTCAGTCGTCTCCTGCACAAAGTCAGCTCCCAACAGGCTCCTCTCCCCCACTTGTGTCCAACATAACGGGGTCCTGCAAGGCCTACCATACAACGCCTCAAATGGTGCCATGCCGATACTAGCCTGGTAGCTGTTATTGTACGCAAACTCCACTAGATTCAGATGATCCGCCCAATGTCCACCCCAGTCCAACACACACATCCTCAACAGATCCTCCAACGTCTGGATAGTCCTCTCCGACTGCCCATCGGTCTGGGGATGATAAGCTGTACTCATGTGTACCTTACTGCCCATCTCCTTCTGGAAAGCGCCCCAGAACAGCGAGGAGAACTTCGGATCTCGATCTGACACTATACTCACCGGTACCCCATGCAGCTTCACAATCTCCCTGACGTACCTCTTGGCCAACACTTCCGCACCGTCGGTCTTTTTTATGGCCAAGAAGTGCGCAGACTTGGTCAACCTATCGACGATGACCCAAATAGCGTCATTGGTTCGCGAAACCGGCAGACCCACCACGAAATCCATGGTGATCATGTCCCACTTCCACTCCGGAATGGGTAAACTCCTCAACAACCCGCTCGGAACCTGATGCTCAGCCTTCACCAACTGACAGGTATCACACCCCGCAACCCAGTTGGCAACATCCTTCTTCATCCCTACCCACTGGTAATACCGTTTGAGGTCACGGTACATCTTGGTAGCTCCGGGATGAATAGAGAAACGGCTCTGATGTGCTTCCCTCAGGATTTCCTGCCTCAGCACTTCGTCCTTCGGTACACACACCCTACCTCTCAAAAGGATCGTTCCATTGCTGGATAACTCATACTCAGACCGCTCTGCCCTGCCAGCCTGCATTAATTCCGCATCCAACTGCTGTGCTACCCGCACCCTAGTCAGAATGTCCGCCTGATCCACTGCCTCTAAACCCAACGGCTCAGGTTCCTCAGACACAGCACACAGTCTCAGGGCACTCACCATGCCTACCAACGCCTCGGTATCTCGCTCAGTGTCTAAAATAACCCGCTTCCTGCTCAAAGCATCGGCTACAAGATTCGCTTTACCGGGATGGTAAGCTATCTCCAGGTCATAATCCGCAACAAGCTCCATCCATCGCCTCTGTCGCAGATTCAGCTCCGGCTGGGTAAAGATGTACTTCAGACTTTTGTGGTCTGTGAACACCTGAACCTTACCGCCATACAGATAAGACCTCCAGATCTTCAATGCAAACACCACTGCAGCCATTTCAAGATCGTGAGTAGGATAATTGCATTCATGTTTCCTCAGCTGCCTGGAAGCATATGCGATTACCTTACCCTGCTGCATCAATACACAACCGAGCCCCAGCCTGGACGCGTCTGTGAACACAACATATGGCTCATCCTGCTTAGGCAAGGCTAACACCGGAGTGCTCACCAGCATCTCCTTGAGCTTCACAAAGCTCTCCTCACACTGGTCCGACCACACGAAAGGAACGTCCTTCCTGGTCAACTTGGTCATGGCCTGCGCCATACTAGCAAACCCCTTGACGAACCTCCTGTAATAACCCGCCAGACCCAGAAAACTGCGAATATCCGAGGCATTCTTCGGTCTCGGCCACTCCTCAATCGAGCGAATCTTCTCCGGATCCACTGAAACACCACGATCAGATACGACGTGCCCCAGAAATCCGATCTCCCGCTGCCAGAAACTACACTTGCTCAGCTTAGCGAACAACTTCTGCTCCCGTAGCTTCTCCAGAACTTTCCTCAGGTGAACCATGTGCTCCTCAGGACTCTTCGAATACACTAGAATGTCGTCGATGAAAATGATGACGAACTCATCCAGATACTCCTGGAACACGCCGTTCATCAACCTCATAAACGCAGCCGGTGCATTCGTCAACCCAAACGGCATCACCACAAACTCGTAGTGCCCGTATCTCGTCCTGAAAGCCGTCTTCCTGATGTCCGACTCCGCTATCGGGATCTGATGATAACCCGATGCCAAATCAATCTTAGAGAACCACGAAGCACCCTGCAACTGATCTAACAACTCATCGATCCTCGGTAATGGGTACTTGTTCTTCACAGTAACCCGGTTCAGCCCCCGATAATCAATGCACAACCGGAAGCTCCCATCCTTCTTCTTAACGAACAGTACCGGTGCACCCCACGGAGAACTGCTCGGTCTAATGAAACCCTTTTCCAACAACTCCTCGAGCTGCTTCTTAAGCTCAGCCATCTCCGCTGGAGCCATCCTGTAAGGAGCCTTAGACAACGGGGTCGTCCCCGGCTCTAACTCCATGGTAAAAGGATCCGACCTGGATGGTGGTAACCCGCTCAACTGCTGGAACACATCCTCGAACTCCCAGACCACCTCAATATCCCGCACCGCTGACTCCCCAACCTCCCCAGGTATCGAAATGGTAGCCAAATAGGCCTCACAACCCTGCTCGATCAAACGCTCCGCTTGAACCGCGGAAACGACGATGCCTCCCGGCACCGGTCTCACTCCCTGATAAACCAGTCTTCTGTTAGCATGCTCGAAAACCACACGACCCCGGTGACAATCCAAATGAGCCTTGAACTTTCCCAGCCAGTCCATACCCAAAATGATGTCATAGAGTTCCACTGGGCACACTATCAAATCCGCTGGCATCAGCTCTCCGGCGATAAGAATGTCGACATTCTCCACACAGCCCTGAGTCCTCAACAAACGACCCCCAGCAACTCTCACCACACCCGAGTGGTCCCCACACAACTCTTGGATACCGCTCCCCGACACCCAATCCGGTGTGGCAAAACTGTGGGACGCTCCGGAGTCAAACAACACATGTGACTCTACCCCAGCCACATTAAGGGTCCCTAAGCACGAAAAGGATTCACGGCAAATAGCAAACACCAATTACAGAGCGAGTAACTGAAATTACAATAAAACAAGAACATAGTTAAGGTAACTAACCAGTAATCGGTCTGCTGCCGCTCGCCTCGCCTGACTCCGCGCCTATGGTGAACACCCTCGGTGCCACTGCGGCCCGTTTCGGAGGCGGTGCCTCGATCCTCACGAATGGCTGAGCCAACTTCGGACAATCCTTCCTGAGGTGACCGGGTTCCTTGCAATGGAAGCACACCGGGCCCCCTCGAGAACAATCCGCCACGCGATGTCCATGGGCTCCGCACCCGAAACAACGTGGTCCAGAACCCGCTTCCTTGGAAGTATCCTCCCACTTCCTCTTCTGTCCCTGCTGCTGACCAGACCTACCGCCCTTGCTCGGAGCAACACTCTGACTTTGAGGCCGTCGCGGAACCTCTGGTACTGCAGCCTTTAAACTAGCCTCCTGCCTCATCCCCTCCTCAAGCTGCGCTGCACACTCCACCAGTTCGGATACCGACTCGAACTTGCGGACTATGCACCGATTCCTGAGATCGATACGCATACCTCGCATGAAAGCACCAATCAACTCATACTCGGTATCTGCACCCCGACCAGCAAACCGCTTCAGCCGGTTAAACTCGGCCTCGTACTCTCGGACCGAACGAATCCCCTGTGACAAGTACAGAAACTCCGCCTGTAACCTGTCGCGAGCCTCCCGCGGAAAATACTTGAGATCGAACTCCCTCCGGAACTCGTCCCAAGACAACACTACTCCCGCCCTCCTCGCAGCAACACCCTGCCACCACTCATGTGCATCTCCCTCCAGATAATGCACCGCCAAGTCAACCCTATACTCCTCAGGGCATCTGATCGACTGGAAGTTCCTCTCCAACCTGGACCTCCACTCATCAGACTCAATCGGTCGAGCACCACCACTGAAAAACTTGGTGCCCAACCTCTGCATATGCTCCATCACCCTCAGGTACGACGGAACCACTGGCTCGGCCTCAGCAACCACTCCCGGAACTCCCGGAGCAACAACACCCGGCATCGCGGCAACCCCCTGTGGCGCCACTGGAGCTGGAGCCGGTACCACACCAGGTAACCTCTCCAAGAGCTGGGCCAACATGCCCAAAACAGCCGCCATCGGGTTCGGGCCCGCACCCGCCTGAGCACCACCAGGCGCCGGCATCGCACCATACACGGCCGCTGGCTCCGACTGACCTTCCCCCTCGGCGTGATCATACGTCCCCTGCTCCACCGTGACACTCTGCGTCACATTCGCAGCTGCTCTGCCACCCCTACCACCTCTGCCGCCACGGCCTGTTCTGCCGCCCCGACCACGGCCGCCACGACCACCCCGACCTCTGAGACCTCGCCCAACGCTATCAGAATCAACCATCTTCAACAACCACTTGTTACTAATTGACAACAGCAATAGTAAAACAAACACGAGTCTTACCGTGGAATCTCATTGAAGGCTCGAAGAGGATGATCTAGAACTTCAAGCTCAACAATTGACTAACTCCCATAGACAGTTCTAATAGCGGAAAATTTTTTTAAAACCGTCCTAGAACCGTAAATGCTCTGATACCAAATTGAAACAACCGCACCCATTTTTCTTCTTCCTTTTTTTTTTTTTTTTTTTTTTGCAAATAATCATTAAAATCCCATAAGTAATAACTGAACCTCACCAATTAATTCCCGGTTCAAGACTAAAAATCCGAACAATGCAAATCATAAATTATTAAATTAAATAATCAAATAAACGGCAAGTCTAGATCACCCCCTCTTCCTTGCCCTGATCCCACGGTCACACTTTCTCTTTTCCTGCATCAATTAAAATATAAGAGATGCATAAGTATTTCGATAAATACTTAGTGAGGCAATCCTCCCATCTACAGGCTAACAAATAATTAAGATAATTAATATAGACTGTCACGAAAATACCGAATAAATCAAACATTTCATGAAACACTCGATCTAGACCCTCCGAGATCGTAAACGGCCTATAATCACGAAATCACACCAATTATCAAAATTATTTAATTACGCCTATGGTCCTGCACTCACCTTATTCCCGCACAGAAAGTTTCACGAGAAAATTCAGCAATTTTCTAGAACTCCCCGGGATGAATAACCTTCTATTAAACCACCTAGAAATAAAAAGAATAAAATAATCAAAAAAGAAACAAAACAACATAACATCGATGGTTAACAACCGGTCTAAACCGGGAATCACTTCATCGACTTCACGCCGGAGCAACGACGCCCCACCGGAGCTCACCACCGGACTTCACCACGGCCCAGCCCCGATCCGCCATCCCGACTCCAAACCCACACCGGAGCTCACCACCGAAGCTCACCGCGGCCTAAACCCGATCCACAATCCCGACCCAAGACCCGCACACCGTCGAGTCCTCTTCGCCGTCAAGACTTATCGACAACCCGACGGTCTCCTCCTTGACACCACTCTCCTTCTCCACCCTCCGTCGGTTCAGTCGCACAACCCCGATCCTTCATCACGCACAAACCCGCACCGCACGAACTAACTACGGAGAGAGAGAGGTTCTTACCGTGGAGGAGAGGAGGTCGCGTCCCGGCTTGGCTCACGGCGGTCACCCACTCGAGCTTTCTCTTGATCTCTCACCACGCAGCAATCGTGACGGCTAGGTCAAACGCACGCACAAGGTTGGAGAGGGAGATGCATACGGCGATACATATGTGTTTTTTTTTCAAGTTTCCCTTATTACACCAACCGGTCCTCGCACTTCCTCCTCTTCCGAAAGTTGACCCCAAACTTTCAAAATTATCAATTAAACCCACCCAGAAAAAATTGATTTACGCGAAATTAACCCCCAACTTCTAATTATTCAATTTCAACCTCAAAATTGAATTAGGGATGTTACAATTCTCCCCCACTAACATAGATTCGTCCTCGAATCTAACGTCCAACGAACATCCACAACATAGCACAACCGCTATTCCAACTCAGCGTCGCACGACCGCTCTTCCAACTCTACCAACAACGGTATCACGGCTCAACACCATAGTGCCATAGTTCCCTACTTGGTTTGGCCAACCACTCCAACACCCGGGAGTACAACGACTTCACGACCCAACACCATGGATCGGTCCGTCTAACGCATAGAGAGCCAGACAACGGCAATCTCTCTAGTGACCTGTCTCACCAATCAGGAATCACATCGAAACCCAACCGGCCAGGTACACTCGGCAGTGACTCACCAGTGCACTCCGATGCCGCTATATGGGGCCACCACCCCGTGCCAAACCAATCCGGAACTATCAGCCTTATGCGGCTACCAAACACCTAGTATCCGCACCCCGCTATCGGACCACTACCACTAGTAGCCCGCCAACCTGTCTACTAATCCCCTAGTAAACCCACCACTCAACATATTCAATGAAAACACCTTTTTATTGAATAGTCAAAAACTCCAAAGTACATCGATTAATTATAACACCATAAAAATAGACGAGTACAACAACGCAATAACTCCCAAAATCCCAACACCATGGTTACAACGATATGGAAACACCCGGCTAACCCTCCAGTTTGCCGAACCACTTGGGAAATTTGCGCTTCAACTTCGCTTCCGGCTCCCAAGTCACCTCCTCGGCTCCATTGCAGTCCCACAGCACCTGCATCTCAGGAACCTTCTTCCTCCTGATCACTCTCACCCGACGATCTTGGACTCTCAGAGGAGAGGAGGTCGCGTCCATTGCAGTCCCACTTATAACGCCCCGACCGCCCCTACCTGTGGGCCCCAACGACATCTCCCGGCCCGTGGGCCCCACCCTTGTCCGACGGCCGGTGCGTTAGTCCGGGAGGCTTGTAATACTTGTTTACTGACCCTGCAATCACCACGTGACCTTTTCCCGTGTTTTGTCCTCACTCACACGCTACCGCGAATCACTTCCCGGAAGGTCACCCATCCTTAAATTGCTCCAGCTCAAGCACCCTTAACTCTGGAGTTCTCTCTGGACAAGTTCCCGAAAAGATAAGTGCACTTTGGTGACATAGGTAGTCAAATCAATTCTTATAAGCCTCTCCGCATATACAAGAAATCGGGATGTTACAATCACCCCCACTCATAGAGCGCAACGTCCTCGTTGCGCACCAGGATCGTCACCCTAGACGGTGTGGGCCCACCTGACTCCACACACGTGTTTGGGTTCGGCTCTGATACCAAATTGAAACAACCGCGCGCACCCATTTTTTTTTTTTGCAAATAATCATTAAAATCCCATAAATAATAACGGAACCTCACCAATTAATTCCCGGTTCAAGACTAAAAATCCGAACAATGCAGATCATAAATTATTAAATTAAATAATCAAATAAACGATAAATCTAGATCACCCCCTCTTCCTCGCCCTGATTCCACGGTCACACTTTCTCATTTCCTGCATCAATTAAGATATAAGAGATGCATAAGTATTTCGATAAATACTTAGTGAGGCAATCCTCCCATCTACAGGCTAACAAATAATTAAGATAATTAATATAGACTATCACGAAAATACCGAATAAATCAAACATTTCATGAAACACTCGATCTAGACCCTCCGAGATCGTAAACGGCCTATAATCACGAAATCACACCAATTATCAAAATTATTTAATTACGCCTATGGTCCTGCACTCACCTTATTCCCGCACAGAAAGTTTCACGAGAAAATTCAGCAATTTTCTAGAACTCCCCGGGATGAATAACCTTCTATTAAACCACCTAGAAATAAAAATAATAAAATAATTAAAAACAAACAAATGTAAGATCGGTGATTAACAAACCGGTCTAAACCGGTAGTCGACTTCGTCGACTTCCCACCGCCGGAGCAGCGACGCCACCGCCGGAGCTCACCACCGGCGCTCGCCACAGCCCAATCCCCGATCCCCAATCCCGACTCCAACCCCCGCACCGTCGACCCTCTTCCCCGTCACGGCTTGACCCCGGCATCGCACGAACAACTAAGGAGGGAGAGAGAAGTTTTCTTACCGTGGAGAAGACGAGATCGCGACACGACCCGGCTCACGACGATCCACCCACTCGAGCTTTCTCTCGATCTCTCACCACGCAGCAGTCGTGACGGCTAGGTTAATCGCACGCACAAGGTTGGAGAGGGAGATGCATACGGCGATACATATGTGTGACCAAGTTTCCCTTATTACACCAACCGGTCCTCGCACTTCTTCCTCTTCCAAAAGTTGACCCCAAACTTTCAAAATTATCAGTTAAACCCACCCGGAAAAAATGATTTACGCGAAATTAACCCCCAACTTCTAATTATTCAATTTCAACCTCAAAATTGAATTAGGGATGTTACATTATGCGTCTATGTATTAAAAGAAGAAAACAAAAATATTTAAAATTATCTCAAAATACGTGGACTAACCCCCTACGAGAATTCGATTTTTTCGAGTAAATGAATAAAATAATGAAACTTATCCTCCTTTTCTAGTTCTAAAATACCATACCATATTCCAAAACTATATTAATGTTAGCTTAACCAATTTTAACTGTTTTTAGTATATTTATTTATTTTTAAGAAGTAGTTTTATAAACCTCCTATACGCCCTAAATTGGTGGATTAACCTCTATGAGATCTCAATTTTATAGAGAATCGGGGACAATTATGGACTCAAACCTATGTAATATAGTTCATATATCCATAGAACACGCGTCTATGTATTAAAACAAGAAAAAGAAAATATTCAAAATTATCCCAAAATATGTGGACTAACCCCTACGAGAATTCGATTTTTTCGAATAAATGTTGAAAATAATGAAAGTAATCCTCCTTGTCTAATTCTAAAAGACCAAACCATATTGGAACGTTATATTAATGTTAGATTAACTAATTTTAAAGGTTTTCTACAATATTTACTCATTTTAAGAAGTGATTTGATGAACCTCCTTTATGCCCTAAATCAGTGGCTATCCCCTATGAGATCTCAAATTTATAGAGAATCAGGGATAATTAGGGACCCAAACCTATGTCATCTAGTTTCTATATCCATAGAATATGCGTTTATATATTAAAAAAAGAAAACGAAAAAATCAAAATTATCTCAAAATACGCGGACTAACCCCTACGAGAATTCTATTTTTTCGAGTAAATGCATAAAATAATAAAACTAATCCTTCTTTTCTAGTTCTAAAATACCAAACCATATTCCAACGTTATATTAATGTTAACTTAACTATTTGAAAGGTTTTTCAGTATATTTATTCATTTTTAAGAAGTAATTTTACAAACCTCATATACGCCCTAAATCGGTGCACTAACCCCTATGAGATCTCAATTTTATAGAGAAGCGGGGACAATTAGGGATCCAAACCTATTAGTTTCTATATCCATAGATTATGTGTCTATGTATTAAAACATGAAAATAAAAATATTCAAAATTATTCCAAAATACGTGGACTAACCCTTAAGAGAATTCGATTTTTTCGAGTAAATGAGTAAAATAATGAAACTAATCATTATCTTCTAGTTTTAAAATACCAAACCATATTCCAATGCTATATTAATGTTAACTTAACTATATTAAAGGTTTTTTAGTATATTTATTCATTTTCTAAGAAGTAATTTTATAAACCTCCTATACGCCCTAAATCGGTGGACTAACCCCTATGAGATCTCAATTTTATAGAGAAGTGGAGACAATTAGGGACCCAAACCTATGTCATATAGTTCCTATATCTATAAAATATGCGTCTATGTATTAAAAACAGAAAACGAAAAAAATTAAAATGATCTCAAAATACGTGGACTAACCCCCCTACGATAATTCGATTTTTTCGAGTAAATGCATAAAATAATGAAATTAATCCTCCTTTTCTAGTTTTAAAATACCAAACCATATTCCAACGCTATATTAATGTTAAATTAACTATTTTAAAGGTTTTTAGTATATTTATTCATTTTTAAGAAGTAATTTGATAAACCTCCTACACGTCATAAATCGGTGGACTAACCCCTATGAGATCTCAATTTTATAGAGAATCAGAGACAATTAGGGACCCAAACCTATGTCATCTAGTTCCTATATCCTTAGAATATGCGTCTATGTATTAAAACAATAAAACAATAATATTCAAAATTAGCTCAAAATACGTGGATTAACCCCTACGAGAATTCGATTTTTTTTAGTAAATGCATAAAATATTGAAAGTAATCCTCCTTATCTATTTCTAAAAATACCAAAGCATATTGGAACGCTATATTAATGTTATCCTAACTAATTTTATAGGTTTTTAGTATATTTATTTATTTTTAAGAAGTAATTTGATAAACTTCTTATACGCCCTAAATCATTGGACTAACCCCTATGAGATCTCAATTTTATAGAGAATCGGGGATAATTAGGGACCAAACCTATGTAATATAGTTCCTATATTCATAGAACATGCGTCTATGTATTCAAACAAGAAAAATAAAATATTCAAAATTATCACAAAATACGTGGACCTACGAGAATTACCCTACGAGAATTCGATTTTTTCGAGTAAATGTTGAAAATAATGAAAGTAATCCTCCTTGTCTAATTCTAAAAGACCAAACCATATTGGAACGTTATATTAATGTTAGATTAACTAATTTTAAAGGTTTTCTAGTATATTTATTTATTTTAAGAAGTAATTTGATAAACCTCCTATATGCCCTAAATCGGTGGCTAACCCCTATGAGATCTCAAATTTATAGAGAATCGGGGATAATTAGGGACCCAAACCTATGTCATCTAGTTTTTATATCCATAGAATATGCGTTTATGTATTAAAAAAACGAAAATATTCAAAATTATCTTAAAATACGTGGACTTAGCCCTACGAGAATTCATTTGTTTCGAGTAAATGCATAAAATAATGAAAGTAATCCCCCTTGTTTATTACTAAAAATACCAAACCATATTGGAACGCTATATTAATGTTAGCTTAACTAATTTTAAAAGTTTTTAGTATATTTATTCATTTTTAAGAAATACTTTGATAAATCTCCTATACGTCCTAAATCGATGGACTAACCCCCTAATAAGATCTCAATTTTATAGAGAATCGGGGACAATTAAGGACCCAACCCTATGTCATCTAGTTCCTATATCCATAGAATATGCATCTATGTATTAAAACAAAAAAACAAAAATATTCAAAATTATCTCAAAATACGTGAACTAACACTCCTACGAGAATTTGATTTTTCAAGTAAATGCATAAAATAATGAAACTAATCCTCCTTTTCTAGGTCTAAAATACCAAACCATATCCCAACGCTATATTAATGTTAGCTTAACTATTTTTAACGGGTTTTAGTATATTTATTCAATTTTAAGAAGTAATTTGATAAACCTCCTATACGCCCTAAATCAGTGGACTAACCCGTATGAGATCTCAATTTTATAGAGAATCGGGGACAATTAGGGACCCAAGCCTATGTAATCAAGTTCGTATATCCATAGAATATGCGTCTATGTATTAAAAACAAGAAAACGAAAAATATTCAAAATTAACTCAAAATAACCTATACGAGAATTCAATTTTTTCGAGTAAATGGAGAAAATAATGAAAGTAATCTTCCTTTTTTCGAGTAAATGCATAACAAGGAGGATTACTTTCATTAATTTTCTACATTTACTCGAAAAAATTGAATTATCTATAGGATTTAGGGTTTAATATTTAGGGTTTAGGTTTAGGGTTTAGGATTTAGGGTTTAGGATTTAGGGTTTAGGGTTTAGTATTTAGGGTTTATGGTTTGTGGTTTATGGTATAAAGGGTTAAGGTTATGGTTTTAGGGTTTAGGGTTTAAGGTTTGGGGTTTAGGGGTTAGGGATTAGAGTTTATGGTTTAGGGTTTATGGTTTAGGGTTTAGGGGTTAGGGGTTAGGAGTTAGGGTTTAGGGTTTAGTATTTATTAGGGTTTTAGGGTTTAGGGTTTAGGGTTTAGGGGTTTGGGTTTATGGTTTAGGGGTAGGGTTTTATGGTTTAGGGTTTAGGGTTTATGGTTAGGTTTTATGGTTTAGGGTTACGGTTTTAGGGTTTAGTATTTGTGGTTTAGGGTTTAGAGTTTAGGGTCATGGTTTAGGGTTTAGGGATTAAGGTTTAGAGTTTAGGGTTTAGGATATTTTGAGTAATCTGTCAATTTTTTAATAATTTAAAGTTGTATATTTGATAGGAAGTTGGTCCCATAATATTAATAAAAGTTATGGTGGTATACTGTTATATTTGAGTTTAGGGTTTAGGGTTTAAAATTTTCTAAACCCTAAATCTAAACACTTAAGCTTAAACTCTAAATCATAAATCTAAACCCTAAATTTTTTTAAATAATATTTATTTTTATTTTGTTTATATAATTAGATGGTAAATTTTTATTCGATCAATAAAGGGAATGAGAACCCAATAATTTTTCATTTACAAATGAGCGAGAAGACGAGGTTTAAGATTTAGGGTTTACTCAAAGACATAAACCCTAAACCCCTATGTGATCTTAATTTTATAGAGAACCGGGAACAATTAGGGACCCAAACCTATTAGTTCCTATATCCATAGATTATGCGCTATGTATACAAGAAAACAAAAAATATTCAAAATATCTCAAAATATGTGGACTAACCCCTATGAGAATTTGATTTTTTCAAGTAAATGCATAAAATAAAGAAACTAATCCTCCTTTTCTAGTTCTAAAATACGAAACCATATCCCAACGCTATATTAATGTTAACTTAACTAATTTTAACGGGTTTTAGTATATTTATTCATTTTTAAGAAGTAATTTGGTAAACCTTATGTACGCCCTAAATCAATGGACTAACCCCTATGAGATCTCAATTTTATAGAGAATCGGGGACAATTAGGGATCCAAACCTATGTGATCTAGTTCCTATATCCATAGATTATGAGTCTATGTATTAAAAGAAGAAAACAAAAATATTCAAAAATATCTCAAAATACGTGAACAAAAATACGTGAGTAAATATTGTAGAAAATAAAATAATGAAACTTATCCTCCTTTTCTAGTTCTAAAATACCAAACCATATTCCAAAACTATATTAATGTTAACTTAATTATTTTTTAAATGTTTTTGGTATATTTATTTATTTTTAAGAAGTAGTTTTATAAACCTCCTATACGCCCTAAATTGGTGGATTAACCTCTATGAGATCTCAATTTTATAGAGAATCGGGGACAATTATGGACTCAAACCTATGTAATATAGTTCATATATCCATAGAACACGCGTCTATGTATTAAAACAAGAAAAAGAAAATATTCAAAATTATCCCAAAATATGTGGACTAACCCCTACGAGAATTCAATTTTTCCGAATAAATGTTGAAAATAATGAAAGTAATCCTCCTTGTCTAATTCTAAAAGACCAAACCATATTGGAACGTTATATTAATGTTAGATTAACTAATTTTAAAGGTTTTCTACAATATTTACTCATTTTAAAATACCAAACCATATTCCAATGCTATATTAATGTTAACTTAACTATATTAAAGGTTTTTAGTATATTTATTCATTTTTAAGAAGTAATTTTATAAACCTCCTATACGCCCTAAATCGGTGGACTGATCCCTATGAGATTTCAATTTTATAGAGAAGTGGAGACAATTAGGGACCCAAACCTATGTAATCTAGTTCCTATATCCATAGATTATGCGTCTATGTATTAAAAGAAGAAAACAAAAATATTCAAAAATATCTCAAAATACGTGAATTAACCCCTACGAGAATTTCATTTTTTCGAGTAAATGAATAAAATAATGAAACTTATCCTCCTTTTCTAGTTCTAAAATACCAAACCATATTCCAAAACTATATTAATGTTAACTTTATTAATTTTTAAGTGATTTTAGTATATTTATTTATTTTTAAGAAGTAGTTTTATAAACCTCCTATACGCCCTAAATTGGTGGATTAACCTCTATGAGATCTCAATTTTATAGAGAATCGGGGACAATTATGGACTCAAACCTATGTAATATAGTTCATATATCCATAGAACACGCGTCTATGTATTAAAACAAGAAAAAGAAAATATTCAAAATTATCCCAAAATATGTGGACTAACCCCTACGAGAATTCGATTTTTTCGAATAAATGTTGAAAATAATGAAAGTAATCCTCCTTGTTTAATTTTAAAAGACCAAACCATATTGGAACGTTATATTAATGTTAGATTAACTAATTTTAAAGGTTTTCTACTATATTTATTCATTTTAAGAAGTGATTTGATGAACCTCCTTTATGCCCTAAATCAGTGGCTATCCCCTATGAGATCTCAAATTTATAGAGAATCAGGGATAACTAGGGACCCAAACCTATGTCATCTAGTTTCTATATCCATAGAATATGCGTTTATGTATTAAAAAAAGAAAACGAAAAAATCAAAATTATCTCAAAATACGCGGACTAACCCCTACGAGAATTCTATTTTTCCGAGTAAATGCATAAAATAATGAAACTAATCCTCCTTTTCAAGTTCTAAAATACCAAACCATATTCCAACGCTATATTAATGTTAACTTAACTATTTGAAAGGTTTTTTAGTATATATATTCATTTTTTAAGAAGTAATTTTACAAACCTCATATACGCCCTAAATCGGTGCACTAACCCCTATGAGATCTCAATTTTATAGAGAAGCGGGGACAATTAGGGACCCCTATGAGATCTCAATTTTATAGAGAAGCTGGGACAATTAGAGACCCAAACCTATTAGTTTCTATATCCATAGATTATGCGTCTATGTATTAAAACATGAAAACAAAAATATTCAAAATTATTCCAAAATACGTGGACTAACCCTTAAGAGAATTCGATTTTTTCGAGTAAATGAGTAAAATAATGAAACTAATCATTATCTTCTAGTTTTAAAATACCAAACCATATTCCAATGGTATATTAATGTTAACTTAACTATATTAAAGGTTTTTTAGTATATTTATTCATTTTTAAGAAGTAATTTTATAAACCTTCTATACGCCCTAAATCGGTGGACTGATCCCTATGAGATTTCAATTTTATAGAGAAGTGGAGACAATTAGGGACCCAAACCTATGTGATCTAGTTTCTATATCCATAGATTATGCGTCTATGTATTAAAAGAAGAAAACAAAAATATTTAAAATTATCTCAAAATACGTGGACTAACCCCTTACGAGAATTCGATTGTTTCGAGTAAATGAATAAAATAATGAAACTTATCCTCCTTTTCTAGTTCTAAAATACCATACCATATTCCAAAACTATATTAATGTTAGCTTAACCAATTTTAACTGTTTTTAGTATATTTATTTATTTTTAAGAATTAGTTTTATAAATCTCCTATACGCCCTAAATCGGTGGATCAACCTCTATGAGATCTCAATTTTATAGAGAATCGGGGACAATTAGGGACCCAAACCTATGTGATCTAGTTCCTATATCCATAGAATATGCGTCTATGTATTAGAACCAGAAAACAAAAATATTCAAAAATATTCAAAACTATGGACTAACTGTAACGCCCGTGTTCCGCAATTCTGCCAAACGAGAGAATTTGGCTAAGACAGAATTGAGTTTAGCCGAGAAAATTAATCAGATCGGGTGATTTCCAAGCTGATTAAGTTTTAGCCGGGCTAAAAATCAGCTGGCCGTGAATTTCGGGAATTTAGCCGAGCTGAAATCAGTTGACCGTGTTTTTCGGGACTTGGTCGGAATTCAGACATTGTGTGTCGGCTTCAGACAGGGTGGTTAAGCAGTTGTCGAAGAGAAAGTCTACCACTTGCGCAATTATTCGAGTAAGATCGGTTTTAGCCGAGGAATCTTATTAAAATGTAACCGTTTACATTTTTTCCGACCAAAGTGAATAAAAATGTAACTGTTTACATTTTTGCCGACCAAATTGAATTAAAATGTAACCGTTTACATTTTAGCCGAGCAAGCGTGAATAAAAATGTAACCGTTTACATTTTAGCCGAGTAAAGCGTATCAAAGTGAAAACCGTCGGCAGTTTCTCGGGAAAAAGGCACGTGTGAGAGCAGTTTTGGTTTTAGCCGATCAAAATAACCGTGGGAACAGTTATTCGCGAGGAAATCGGACCTTGGTTTATTTTACTAAGTCTTTTGGCTTAATTCTTCTCCTTTACGCGACCCAAAAAGAACTCTGAAAGATTGAGAGAATTTCTGAGGGAAACTTGAGGGAAATTGCCGAGGGAGAAGTTATATTCGAGAGAATCCGATTTTAGCCGAGGGAGAATCCAGTTTATCCGAGGAAAGTTCATCGCGAAGAGTTTTAGCCGAGAGAGAATCTATTCTTGGTCCGGGGAAGGAATTCTTGCCGAGAGAAGGGGATTTTCTGTTCGACCCGAGTCGAATCCGAGGGAAACGAAGGTGAGTTCGTGACCGTGGCCTTAAGTCTGGGTCGTTTCTTGAGTAGATTGTATTCTGTTTGTCTGATGAATACGATGTTTATCATATATTCATGTTCTGCTGGCTAACTGTTTGATTATTTACCTTATCGGCGAACTAGACTGAGTTTTAGCCGGTGAGTGTATATAATCTCTCGGCTAGGTTCTGTTTTCTGATAAGCATCTGATTGGTTCTGGTCTATTCTTGTTGCGATTTCATGCTTTGGCTAAGTGAGACGGGATGACCGTTCTCACTAAGCATTTCTGTTTCTTATGCCTCCTTTTTGGATGCAGATTCTGATTTTAGCCGAGACGGTACATTTGATGGCTGATCAATTCGCGGGACAAAGGCTGGAACGGATGGATGGTTGTGTTGGGTAGATTCGGTCTAGTAATTCATGTAATAGCTTATTAGCAAACTCGCATGTTTACTTGAACCTCGTTTATTAATTCAAGGTTTCTGTATTAATTCGCTTATGATCGAAAATGACTAAGTCTAGCCGAACCAAAACGTGCAAAAATTAAAAATCTGGTATATTCTAATCCGGCTAAAATCTATAAGTGTTGGCTAAATTTATAAAAACCGGATTAGGGTCTTACAAGTTGGTATCAGAGCGCGGTCGGTTCTAGGACAGAGTCTAGCATAAGTGGGTTAGTGGGAATACCATCATTCCAGCGCCTTGTCTCGCGGTAAGTCTGATTTTCTGTATGGTTGCCTAAGTTAGTTTGCCGGCTAACTTAGAATTTTCTGATCTCGTCATTGCAGATGGCAAGAGGTAACCGTAAGAGGCGAGTTGATGATGAGTCTGGTGTGAACAACGAGGGGGAGCACCCTGTTGAGGAGATGGCCTAGAATACGGCAAACGTTGTTGCCGCTCCGGTTGGTTTGGAAGGGGTGTTGGGTTTACTGACCCAAGTGTTGGCGAGACTGCCTGTTGTTGCGGCTGCCCCTGTGGTACCACCGCTTGTTGTGAATCCGCCCGTCGTAGAAGTGGAAGAAGTTGTCAATGCGAGAGTTCCATCTTACCTGAAGATGATGGAACACATGCAGAAGTTGGGAACAAAGTTTTTCTCCGGTGGAACGAAGCCCATTGAGGCGGATGGCTGGATTGACCGATTGGAGAGAAACTTTGAGTCCATACGCTGTCCTGATCAGTACAAAAAGGACCTTGCCGTGCACGACCTGGAAAGTGACGCGCATACCTGGTGGCGTAGTGCGCAACCGAGGGACGCAGTGAGCACGTGGGCTGACTTCTGTGATCTGTTCCGTGCTAAGTACTTCCCACCGGAAGCTCGTGATCGTTTGGAAGGGGCTTTCCTTGATCTACGTCAAGGGGCAAAATCAGTGAGGGAATACGAGGCGGAGTTTAATAATCTGAAGAAGTATGCTGGACGTGAAATGGGAAGCGAGGGGAATCAGATTAAGCGGTTCATGCGTGGGTTAAGGATTGATATCCGTAAGCATTGTCAAATCCGTGACTATGGCACCTTTCAGGAGCTGGTGGAAAAAGCGGCTCAGTTAGAGTCTACTTCGGCTGAGGAAGCCAGACTTGTTAGTATTGCTGCTGGGCAAAGGTTGAATGTTCCTTCGGGAAAACCACATGTGAGTCGCAACGCAGGAATGGCTGTCGTGAAGGGGAATTCTGGTACTATTGGCGTGCGACGGGTGCTTGTCTCCGCTGTGGAAGCTTGGATCACAAAGTCCGTGATTGTCCTGAGGAGGATCGTAGGGGAGAAAGAGTCTGTTATCAGTGTGGAGAAGCTGGGCACTTCAAGCCGAATTGTCCACAGCTAGCACGGACGGTGCATCAATCTGAGAAGAGGCCAAGTGAGGGACTACCATTGCCACCACCGCCAAAGAGACAGGCTGTGATGCCGCGGCTCTATGCTATGACTGAAGAGACCGTGACTGATCCGAGTTGCTCACGTCCGATCACTGGTAAGTCCTATCACTTGCCTTGATAAAAATTTCCGTGTAAAATTCTGTTGCGTGTTGCTTTAGTCTTAGCATTCTAGATGAATGTGTAGGGACCCTTGCCATGGGTGGTGTGGCAACCCATGTTCTGTTTGATTCCGGAGCAACAAATTGCTTTGTGAATCCGGATATGATTGGGAAGGGCGAGTTCCGCAAGGAACCAGGATGTAATTTTGGCTTAGTCAAAGCGGCCGGTGGACAGGTCATGCGTACTCTTGGGAAGGTCCGTAATGTTTCTGTCATGATTGGCTCGGTGAACATGCCAGCTGATCTGGAAATCTGCGAGGTGAAGTCTTATGATGTGATCCTTGGTATGGATTGGCTCGGGAAATACAAGGCACACTTGGACTGTCACCGCGGGAACATAAGTTGTATGCTAAGCTTAGCAAATGCAGCTTCTGGCAAAGGGAGATCGGATTTTTGGGGCATGTGGTCTTGGATAAGGGAGTATCTGTAGATCCGGAAAAGATTAAGGCAATCGCGGAATGGCCTAGACCTAATAATGCCTCGGAGATAAGGAGCTTCCTTGGTTTAGCCGGGTATTACCGACGTTTTGTTAAAGGCTTTGCGAGCATGGCTCAGCCAATGACACGGCTAACTGAGAAAGATGTACCGTATGTGTGGTCGGCTGACTGCGAGAAGTGTTTCTCTAAGTTGAAGGAAATGCTTACGAGTACTCCGGTTTTAACTTTGCCTGAGCCGGATCAGTCTTTTGTGGTTTACACAGATGCTTCACGGATGGGATTGGGATGCGTTCTGATGCAGCAAGGGAAAGTAATAGCTTACGCTTCAAGACAGTTGAGAAAGCATGAGCAGAATTACCCTACTCACGATCTGGAAATGGCTGCGGTAGTGTTTGCGTTGAAGATTTGGCGATCTTACTTGTACGGTGGGAAAGTTCAAGTTTTCACGGATCACAAGAGCCTGAAGTACATATTCGCTCTGCCGGAGTTGAACATGAGGCAGCGTAGGTGGATGGAGTTTGTGGCCGATTATGATCTGGATATCGCCTACCATCCGGGAAAGGCAAATCTTGTTGCGGATGCACTTAGCAGGAAGAGAGTAGCCGCATCTGCCGAAAAAGATATGGAAGGATTGGTCAGAATGGTGGAGACCTTACGGTTGGCAGCTTTGAATGACGAGGTGGAACCGTTGGGTTTAGGTGCAGAAGATCAGGCGGATTTGTTAAATCGGGTACGGTTGGCTCAGCAGAAAGATGAGATTCTTATGAAGTCGGCGAAGAATGATAATACGGAGTATCAGACTTCAAACAATGGGACGATTTTAGTTAATGGCCGTGTGTGTGTTCAAAACGACAAGGAACTAAGGGAAGAAATTCTTAAGGAAGCTCACCATTCTAAGTTTGCGATTCACCCAGGATCGACCAAGATGTATCGAGATCTGAAGCGGTATTACCATTGGGTTGGGTTAAAGCGAGATGTGGCTAAGTGGGTTGCTGGTTGCCAGACTTGTCAGATGGTGAAGATTGAACATCAGGTTCCGAGTGGGCTGTTGCAAAGTTTACCGATTCCAGAATGGAAATAGGACATGATCACAATGGATTTTGTGACCGGATTGCCAAAGTGTGGAAACATGGATTCGATTTGGGTCATAGTTGATAGATTGACTAAGTCTGCTCATTTCCTTGCAATTAACAAACAGGACAAGGCCGAAGGACTAGCAAAGTTATATGTGGAGCAGATCGTTAAGTTACATGGAGTGCCGGCGAGTATATTTTCTGATCGAGACTCACGCTTTTCATCGGCTTTCTGGAAAGAACTTCAGAAACGTTTTGGGACAAGAGTTCATATGAGTACAGCTTATCATCCCCAGACTGATGGGCAGTCCGAGAGAACAATCAGGACACTTGAGGATTTCTTGCGAGCTTGTGTTCTGGATTGGGGCGGTAGATGGAAGGATTACTTGCCTTTGGCAGAGTTTTCCTATAATAATAGCTACCACGCAAGTATTGGGATGTCACCGTTCGAAGCGTTGTATGGGCGGCCGTGTCGTACACTGCTATGTTGGACCCAAGTGGGGGAGCGCAGTATTTTTTGTCGAGACTTTGTGGAAGAAACGACCGAGAGAATCAGAGTATTGAAGCTTAAGATGAAAGAAGCTCAGAACCGGCAAAAGAGTTATGCTGATAAGCGCCGAAAAGAATTGGAATTCCAAGTAGATGATCTGGTTTACGACAAGATGGTGATCAACAAGGGTAAAGACCGAGCTGCGTTGTCTGGGAAACAGAAACCAAGGTACATGGGACCGTATAAGATTCTGGAAAGGATCGGAGCAGTGGCTTATAAGTTGGAATTGCCACCAGTGTTGGAAGCATTCCATAATGTTTTCCACGTTTCATTGCTAAGGAAGTGCGTGACTCATGGGGAAAGAGTCACCGCGGATCCACCACTGGACTTGCAAGAAAATTGGACTATTGAGGGAAGGCCAGTTTGGATTTTGGGAAAAAGAGTGAAACAGGCTGGTCGAAAGAAGATTAAAATGATCCAAGTGGTTTGGGATTGCGAAGGGGAAGAAGATACGACCTGGGAACCAGAAGAACGGATGGAGGAAAAGTTTTCTAAGTGGTTTGAGAAGCAACCAAAGTTAACAGAAAAGCCGAAGAAGAAGAAAGATTCGAGGACGAATCTAATCATAAGTGGGGGAGAGTTGTAACGCCCGTGTTCCGCAATTCTGCCAAACGAGAGAATTTGGCTAAGGCAGAATTGAGTTTAGCCGAGAAAATTAATCAGATCGGGTTATTTCCAAGCTGATTAAGTTTTAGCCGAGCTAAAAATCAGCTGGCCGTGAATTTCGGGAATTTATCCGAGCTAAAATCTGTTGACCGTGTTTTTCGGGACTTGGTCGGAATTCAGACAGCGTGTGTCGGCTTCAGACAGGGTAGTTAAGCAGTTGTCGAAGAGAAAGTCTACCACTTGCGCAATTATTCGAGTAAGATCGGTTTTAGCCGAGGAATCTTATTAAAATGTAACCGTTTACATTTTTGCCGACCAAAGTGAATAAAAATGTAACTGTTTACATTTTTGCCGACCAAATTGAATTAAAATATAACCGTTTACATTTGAGCTGAGCAAGCGTGAGTAAAAATGTAACCGTTTACATTTTAGCCGAGTAAAGCGTATCAAAGTGAAAACCGTCGGCAGTTTCTCGGGAAAAAGGCACGTGTGAGAGCAGTTTTGGTTTTAGCCGATCAAAATAACCGTGGGAACAGTTATTCGCGAAGAAATCAGACCTTGGTTTATTTTACTAAGTCTTTTGGCTTAATTCTTCTCCTTTACGCGACCCAAAAAGAACTCTGAAAGATTGAGAGAATTTCTGAGGGAAACTTGAGGGAAATTGCCGAGGGAGAAGTTATATTCGAGAGAATCCGATTTTAGCCGAGGGAGAATCCAGTTTATCCGAGGAAAGTTCATCGCGAAGAGTTTTAGCCGAGAGAGAATCTATTCTTGGTCCGGGGAAGGAATTCTTGCCGAGAGAAGGGGATTTTCTGTTCGACCCGAGTCGAATCCGAGGGAAACGAAGGTGAGTTCGTGACCGTGGCCTTAAGTCTGGGTCGTTTATTGAATATATTGTATTCTGTTTGTCTGATGAATACGATGTTTATCATATATTCATGTTCTGCTGGCTAACTGTTTGATTATTTACCTTATCGGCGAACTAGACTGAGTTTTAGCCGGTGAGTGTATATAATCTCTCGGCTAGGTTCTGTTTTCTGATAAGCATCTGATTGGTTCTGGTCTATTCTTGTTGCGATTTCATGCTTTGGCTAAGTGAGACGGGATGACCGTTCTCACTAAGCATTTCTGTTGCTTATGCCTCCTTTTTGGATGCAGATTCTCATTTTAGCCGAGACGGTACATTTGATGGCTGATCAGTTCGCGGGACAAAGGCTGGAACGGATGGATGGTTGTGTTGGGTAGATTCGGTCTAGTAATTCATGTAATAGCTTATTAGCAAACTCGCATGTTTACTTGATCCTCGTTTATTAATTCAAGTTTTCTGTATTAATTCGCTTATGATCGAAAATGACTAAGTCTAGCCGAACCAAAACGTGCAAAAATTAAAAATCTGGTATATTCTAATCCGGCTAAAATCTATAAGTGTTGGCTAAATTTATAAAAATCGGATTAGGGTCTTACAAGTTGGTATCAGAGCGCGGTCGGTTCTAGGACAGAGTCTAGCATAAGTGGGTTAGTGGGAATACCATCCTTCCAGCGCCTTGTCTCGCGGTAAGTCTGATTTTCTGTATGGTTGCCTAAGTTAGTTAGCCGGCTAACTTAGAATTTTCTGATCTCGTCATTGCATATGGCAAGAGGTAGCCGTAAGAGGCGAGTTGATGATGAGTCTGGTGTGAACAACGAGGGGGAGCACCCTGTTGAGGAGATGGCCGAGAATACGGCAAACGTTGTTGCCGCTCCGGTTGGTTTGGAAGGGGTGTTGGGTTTATTGACCCAAGTGTTGGCGAGACTGCCTGTTGTTGCGGCTGCCCCTGTGGCACCACCGCCTGTTGTGAATCCGCCCATCGTAGAAGTGGAAGAAGTTGTCAATGCGAGAGTTCCATCTTACCTGAAGATGATGGAACACATGCAGAAGTTGGGAACAAAGTTTTTCTCCGGTGGAACGAAGCCCATTGAGGCGGATGGCTGGATTGACCGATTGGAGAGAAACTTTGAGTCCATACGCTGTCCTGATCAGTACAAAAAGGATCTTGCCGTGCACTACCTGGAAAGTGACGCGCATACCTGGTGGCGTAGTGCGCAACCGAGGGACGCAGTGAGAACGTGGGCTGACTTCTGTGATCTGTTATGTGCTAAGTACTTCCCACCGGAAGCTCGTGATAGTTTGGAAGGGGCTTTCCTTGATCTATGTCAAGGGGCAAAATCAGTGAGGGAATACGAGGCGGAGTTTAATAATCTGAAGAAGTATGCTGGCCGTGAAATGGGAAGCGAGGGGAATCATATTAAGCGGTTCATGCGTGGGTTAAGGATTGATATCCGTAAGCATTGTCAAATCCGTGACTATGGCACCTTTCAGGAGCTGGTGGAAAAAGCGGCTCAGTTAGAGTCTACTTCGGCTGAGGAAGCCATACTTGTTAGTATTGCTGCTGGGCAAAGGTTGAATGTTCCTTCGGGAAAACCACATGTGAGTCGCAACGCAGGAATGGCTGTCGTGAAGGGGAATTCTGATACTATTGGCGTGCGACTGGTGCTTGTCTCCGCTGTGGAAGCTTGGATCACAAAGTCCGTGATTGTCCTGAGGAGGATCGTAGGGGAGAAAGAGTCTGTTATCAGTGTGGAGAAGCTGGGCACTTCAAGCCGAATTGTCCACAGCTAGCACGGACGGTGCATCAATCTGAGAAGAGGCCAAGTGAGGGACTACCATTGCCGCCACCGCCAAAGAGACAGGCTGTGATGCCGCTGCTCTATGCTATGACTGAGGAGACCGTGACTGATCCGAGTTGCTCACGTCCGATCACTGGTAAGTCCTATCACTTGTCTTGATAAAAATTTCCGTGTAAAATTCTGTTGCGTGTTGCTTTAGTCTTAGCATTCTAGATGAATGTGTAGGGACCCTTGCCATGGGTGGTGTGGCAACCCATGTTCTGTTTGATTCCGGAGCAACAAATTGCTTTGTGAATCCGGATATGATTGGGAAGGGCGAGTTCCGCAAGGAAACAGGATGTAATTTTGGCTTAGTCAAAGCGGCCGGTGGACAGGTCATGCGTACTCTTGGGAAGGTCCGTAATGTTTCTGTCATGATTGGCTCGGTGAACATGCCAGCTGATATGGAAATCTGCGAGGTGAAGTCTTATGATGTGATCCTTGGTATGGATTGGCTCGGGAAATACAAGGCACACTTGGACTGTCACCGCGGGAGAGTTCGTTATGAAACTGAGAAAGGGATTCTGGAATATCAAGGCATTAAACCGACCTCGGGAAGTCTGATTGTCTCGGCGGTTCAGGCTGAACAGATGATTGAGAAGGGTTGTGAAGCGTATTTGGCAACAATCACCACTACCGAAGTTGGGCCGGATGCGGAGCTAAGTAGCATTCCGGTTGTAAGGGAATTCGAAGATGTGTTTGCGGCGCTGAGTGGTTTACCACCAACACGTTCTGATCCGTTCACCATTGAGATCGAGCCTGGCACGGCTCCAATTTCTAAAGCTCCATATCGGATGGTACCTGCCGAGATGGCCGAGCTAAAGAAACAGTTGAGCGAGCTGATGGAGAAAGGGTTCGTGAGAGCAAACAGTTCACCGTGGGGCGCACCGATATTGTTTGTTAAGAAAAATGATGGGAGTTTTCGGCTTTGTATCGACTACCGCGGGTTGAACAGAGTTACTGTGAAGAACAAGTACCCTCTTCCGAGGATAGATGAGTTACTGGATCAACTCCGAGGTGTTACTTGTTTCTCTAAGATCGATTTGGCTTCAGGTTATCATCAGATTCCGATAGACGAGTCGTATGTAAGGAAGACTGCCTTTAGGACAAGGTACGGTCACTTTGAGTTCGTAGTCATGCCATTTGGATTGACGAACGCACCTGCGGCTTTCATGAAGCTCATGAACAACGTTTTCAGAGATTGCTTAGATGAGTTCGTGATCATCTTCATAGATGACATTCTGGTCTACTCAAAGAACCGGAAAGATCACGTGGATCACCTCAGGACGGTGATGAATAGACTGAGGGAACATAAGTTGTATGCTAAGCTTAGCAAATGCAGCTTCTGGCAAAGGGAGATCGGATTTTTGGGGCATGTGGTCTTGGATAAGGGAGTATCTGTAGATCCGAAAAAGATTAAGGCAATCGCGAAATGGCCTAGACCTAATAATGCCTCGGAGATAAGGAGCTTCCTTGGTTTAGCCGGGTATTACCGACGTTTTGTTAAAGGCTTTGCGAGCATGGCTCAGCCAATGACACGGCTAACTGAGAAAGATGTACCGTATGTGTGGTCGGCTGACTGCGAGAAGTGTTTCTCTAAGTTGAAGGAAATGCTTACGAGTACTCCGGTTTTAACTTTGCCTGAGCCGGATCAGTCTTTTGTGGTTTACACAGATGCTTCACGGATGGGATTGGGATGCGTTCTGATGCAGCAAGGGAAAGTAATAGCTTACGCTTCAAGACAGTTTAGAAAGCATGAGCAGAATTACCCTACTCACGATATGGAAATGGCTGCGGTAGTGTTTGCGTTGAAGATTTGGCGATCTTACTTGTACGGTGGGAAAGTTCAAGTTTTCACGGATCACAAGAGCCTGAAGTACATATTCACTCAGCCGGAGTTGAACATGAGGCAGCGTAGGTGGATGGAGTTTGTGGCCGATTATGATCTGGATATCGCCTACCATCCGGGAAAGGCAAATCTTGTTGCGGATGCACTTAGCAGGAAGAGAGTAGCCGCATCTGCCGAAAAAGATATGGAAGGATTGGTCAGTATGGTGGGGACCTTACGGTTGGCAGCTTTGACTGACGAGGTGGAACCGTTGGGTTTAGGTGCAGCAGATCAGGCGGATTTGTTAAGTCGGGTACGGTTTGCTCAGCAGAAAGATGAGATTCTTATGAAGTCGGCGAAGAATGATAATACGGAGTATCAGAATTCAAACAATGGGACGATTTTAGTTAATGGCCGTGTGTGTGTTCCAAACGACAAGGAACTAAGGGAAGAAATTCTTAAGGAAGCTCACCATTCTAAGTTTGCGATTCACCCAGGATCGACCAAAATGTATCGAGATCTGAAGCGGTATTACCATTGGGTTGGGTTAAAGCGAGATGTGGCTAAGTGGGTTGCTGGTTGCCAGACTTGTCAGATGGTGAAGATTGAACATCAGGTTCCGAGTGGGCTGTTGCAAAGTTTACCGATTCCAGAATGGAAATGGGACATGATCACAATGGATTTTGTGACCGGATTGCCAAAGTGTGGAAACATGGATTCGATTTGGGTCATAGTTGATAGATTTACTAAGTCTGCTCATTTCCTTGCAATCAACAAACCAGACAAGGCCGAAGGACTAGCAAAGTTATATGTGGAGCAGATCGTTAAGTTGCATGGAGTGCCGGCGAGTATAGTTTCTGATCGAGACTCACGCTTTTCATCGGCTTTCTGGAAAGAACTTCAGAAACGTTTTGGGACAAGAGTTCATATGAGTACAGCCTATCATCCCCAGACTGATGGGCAGTCCGAGAGAACAATCATGACACTTAAGGATTTGTTGCGAGCTTGTGTTCTGGATTGGGGCGGTAGATGGAAGGATTACTTGCCTTTGGCAGAGTTTTCCTATAATAATAGCTACCACGCAAGTATTGGGATGTCACCGTTTGAAGCGTTGTATGGGCGGCCGTGTCGTACACCGCTATGTTGGACCCAAGTGGGGGAGTGCAGTATTTTTGGTCGAGACTTTGTGGAAGAAACGACCGAGAGAATAAGAGTATTGAAGCTTAAGATGAAAGAAGCTCAGAACCGGCAAAAGAGTTATGCTGATAAGCGCCGAAAAGAATTGGAATTCCAAGTAGATGATCTGGTTTACGTCAAGATGGTGATCAACAAGGGTAAAGACCGAGCTGCGTTGTCTGGAAACTGAAACCAAGGTACATGGGACTGTATAAGATTCTGGAAAGGATCGGAGCAGTGGCTTATAAGTTGGAATTGCCACCAGTGTTGGAAGCATTCCATAATGTTTTCCACGTTTCATTGCTAAGGAAGTGCGTGACTCATGGGGAAAGAGTCACCGAGGATCCACCACCGGACTTGCAAGAAAATTGGACTATTGAGGGAAGGCCAGTTTGGATTTTGGGAAAAAGAGTGAAACAGGCTGGTCGAAAGAAGATTAAAATGATCCAAGTGGTTTGGGATTGCGAAGGGGAAGAAGATACGACCTGGGAACCAGAAGAACGAATGAAGGAAAAGTTTTCTAAGTGGTTTGAGAAGCAACCAAAGTTAACAGAAAAGCCGAAGAAGAAGAAAGATTCGAGGACGAATCTAATCATAAGTGGGGGAGATTTGTAACGCCCGCGTTCCGAAATTTTGCCAAACGAGAGAATTTGGCTAAGGCAGAATTGAGTTTAGCAGAGAAAATTAATCAGATCGGGTGATTTCCAAGCTGATTAAGTATTAGCCGAGCTAAAAATCAGCTGGCCGTGAATTTCGGGAATTTAGCCGAGCTAAAATCAGTTGACCGTGTTTTTTGGGACTTGGTCGGAATTCAGACATCGTGTGTCGGCCTCAGACAGGGTGGTTAAGCCGTTGTCGAAGAGAAAGTCTACCACTTGCGCAATTATTCGAGTAAGATCGGTTTTAGCCGAGGAATCTTATTAAAATGTAACCGTTTACATTTTTGCCGACCAAAGTGAATAAAAATGTAAATGTTTACATTTTTGCCGACCAAATTGAATTAAAATGTAACCGTTTACATTTTAGCCGAGCAAGCGTGAGTAAAAATGTAACCGTTTACATTTTAGCCGAGTAAAGCGTATCAAAGTGAAAACCGTCGGCAGTTTCTCGGGAAAAAGGCACGTGTGAGAGCAGTTTTGGTTTTAGCCGATCAAAATAACCGTGGGAACAGTTATTCGCGAGGAAATCGGACCTTGGTTTATTTTACTAAGTCTTTTGGCTTAATTCTTCTCCTTTACGCGACCCAAAAAGAACTCTGAAAGATTGAGAGAATTTCTGAGGGAAACTTGAGGGAAATTGCCGAGGGAGAAGTTATATTCGAGAGAATCCGATTTTAGCCGAGGGAGAATCCAGTTTATCCGAGGAAAGTTCATCGCGAAGAGTTTTAGCCGATAGAGAATCTATTATTGGTCCGGGGAAGGAATTCTTGCCGAGAGAAGGGGATTTTCTGTTCGACCCGAGTCGAATCTGAGGGAAACGAAGGTGAGTTCGTGACCGTGGCCTTAAGTCTGGGTCGTTTCTTGAGTAGATTGTATTCTGTTTGTCTGATGAATACGATGTTTATCATATATTCATGTTCTGCTGGCTAACTGTTTGATTATTTACCTTATCGGCGAACTAGACTGAGTTTTAGCCGGTAAGTGTATATAATCTCTCGGCTAAGTTCTGTTTTCTGATAAGCATCTGATTGGTTCTGGTCTATTCTTGTTGCGATTTCATGCTTTGGCTAAGTGAGACGGGATGACCGTTCTCACTAAGCATTTATGTTGCTTATGCCTCCTTTTTGGATGCAGATTCTGATTTTAGCCGAGACGGTACATTTGATGGCTGATCAGTTCGCGGGACAAAGGCTGGAACGGATGGATGGTTGTGTTGGGTAGATTCGGTCTAGTAATTCATGTAATAGCTTATTAGCAAACTCGCATGTTTACTTGAACCTCGTTTATTAATTCAAGTTTTCTGTATTAATTCGCTTATGATCGAAAATGAATAAGTCTAGCCGAACCAAAACGTGCAAAAATTAAAAATCTGGTATATTCTAATCCGGCTAAAATCCATAAGTGTTGGCTAAATTTATAAAAATCGGATTAGGGTCTTACAAGTTGGTATCAGAGCGCGGTCGGTTCTAGGACAGAGTCTAGCATAAGTGGGTTAGTGGGAATACCATCCTTCCAGCGCCTTGTCTCGCGGTAAGTCTGATTTTCTGTATGGTTGCCTAAGTTAGTTAGCCGGCTAACTTAGAATTTTCTGATCTCGTCATTGCAGATGGCAAGAGGTAACCGTAAGAGGCGAGTTGATGATGAGTCTGGTGTGAACAACGAGGGGGAGCACCCTGTTGAGGAGATGGCCGAGAATACGGCAAACGTTGCTGCCGCTCCGGTTGGTTTGGAAGGGGTGTTGGGTTTACTGACCCAAGTGTTGGCGAGACTGCCTGTTGTTGCGGCTGCCCCTGTGGCACCACCGCCTGTTGTGAATCCGCCCATCGTAGAAGTGGAAGAAGTTGTCAATGCGAGAGTTCCATCTTACCTGAAGATGATGGAACACATGCAGAAGTTGGGAACAAAGTTTTTCTCTTGTGGAACGAAGCCCATTGAGGCGGATGGCTGGATTGACCGATTGGAGAGAAACTTTGAGTCCATACGCTGTCCTGATCAGTACAAAAAGGATCTTGCCGTGCACTACCTGGAAAGTGACGCGCATACCTGGTGGCGTAGTGCGCAACCGAGGGACGCAGTGAGAACGTGGGCTGACTTCTGTGATCTGTTCTGTGCTAAGTACTTCCCACCGGAAGCTCGTGATAGTTTGGAAGGGGCTTTCCTTGATCTATGTCAAGGGGCAAAATCAGTGAGGGAATACGAGGCGAAGTTTAATAATCTGAAGAAGTATGCTGGCCGTGAAATGGGAAGCGAGGGGAATCATATTAAGCGGTTCATGCGTGGGTTAAGGATTGATATCCGTAAGCATTGTCAAATCCGTGACTATGGCACCTTTCAGGAGCTGGTGGAAAAAGCGGCTCAGTTAGAGTCTACTTCGGCTGAGGAAGCCAGACTTGTTAGTATTGCTGCTGGGCAAAGGTTGAGTGTTCCTTCAGGAAAACCACATGTGAGTCGCAACGCAGGAATGGCTGTCGTGAAGAGGAATTCTGGTACTAGTTGGCGTGCGACGGGTGCTTGTCTCCGCTGTGGAAGCTTGGATCACAAAGTCCGTGATTGTCCTGAGGAGGATCGTAGGGGAGAAAGAGTCTGTTATCAGTGTGGAGAAGCTGGGCACTTCAAGCCGAATTGTCCACAGCTAGCACGGACGGTGCATCAATCTGAGAAGAGGCCAAGTGAGGGACTACCATTGCCGCCACCGCCAAAGAGACAGGCTGTGATGCCGCGGCTCTATGCTATGACTGAGGAGACCGTGACTGATCCGAGTTGCTCACGTCCGATCACTGGTAAGTCCTATCACTTGCCTTGATAAAAATTTCCGTGTAAAATTCTGTTGCGTGTTGCTTTAGTCTTAGCATTCTAGATGAATGTGTAGGGACCCTTGCCATGGGTGGTGTGGCAACCCATGTTCTGTTTGATTCCGGAGCAACAAATTGCTTTGTGAATCCGGATATGATTGGGAAGGGCGAGTTCCGCAAGGAACCAGGATGTAATTTTGGCTTAGTCAAAGCGGCCGGTGGACAGGTCATGCGTACTCTTGGGAAGGTCCGTAATGTTTCTGTCATGATTGGCTCGGTGAACATGCCAGCTGATATGGAAATCTGCGAGGTGAAGTCTTATGATGTGATCCTTGGTATGGATTGGCTCGGGAAATACAAGGCACAATTGGACTGTCACCGCGGGAGAGTTCGTTTTGAAACTGAGAAAGGGATTCTGGAATATCAAGGCATTAAACCGACCTCGGGAAGTCTGATTGTCTCGGCGGTTCAGGCTGAACAGATGATTGAGAAGGGTTGTGAAGCGTATTTGGCAACAATCACCACTACCGAAGTTGGGCCGGATGCGGAGCTAAGTAGCATTCCGGTTGTAAAGGAATTCGAAGATGTGTTTGCGGCGCTGAGTGGTTTACCACCAACACGTTCTGATCCGTTCACCATAAAATATTGAAAGTAATCCTCCTTATCTATTTCTAAAAATACCAAAGCATATTGGAACGCTATATTAATGTTAGCCTAACTAATTTTATAGGTTTTTAGTATATTTATTTATTTTTAAGAAGTAATTTGATAAACTTCTTATACGCCCTAAATCATTGGACTAACCCCTATGAGATCTCAATTTTATATAGAATCGGGGATAATTAGGGACCAAACATATGTAATATAGTTCCTATATCCATAGAACATGCGTCTATGTATTCAAACAAAGAAAATAAAATATTCAAAATTATCCCAAAATACGTGGACTAACCCCTACGAGATCTCAATTTTATAGAGAAGCGGGGACAATTAGGGACCCAAACCTATTAGTTTCTATATCCATAGATTATGCGTCTATGTATTAAAACATGAAAATAAAAATATTCAAAATTATTCCAAAATACGTGGACTAACCCTTAAGAGAATTCGATTTTTTTGAGTAAATGAGTAAAATAATGAAACTAATCATTATCTTCTAGTTTTAAAATACCAAACCATATTCCAATGCTATATTAATGTTAACTTAACTATATTAAAGGTTTTTAGTATATTTATTCATTTTTAAGAAGTAATTTTATAAACCTCCTATACGCCCTAAATCGGTGGACTGATCCCTATGAGATTTCAATTTTATAGAGAAGTGGAGACAATTAGGGACCCAAACCTATGTGATCTAGTTTCTATATCCATAGATTATGCGTCTATGTATTAAAAGAAGAAAACAAAAATATTTAAAATTATCTCAAAATACGTGGACTAACCCCTACGAGAATTTGATTTTTTCGAGTAAATGCATAAAATAATGAAACTTATCCTCCTTTTCTAGTTCTAAAATACCAAACCATATTCCAACGCTATATTAATGTTAGCTTAACTAATTTTAACGGTTTTTAGTATATTTATTCATTTTTAAGAAGTAATTTGATAAACCTCCTACACGCACTAAATCATTGGACTAACACCTATGATATCTTAATTTTATAGAGAAGCGGGGACAATTAGGGACACAAACATATGTGATCTAATTCCTATATCCATAGAATATGCATCTATGTATTAAAACAAGAAAACAAAAATATTCAAAATTATCTCAAAATACGTGGACTAACCCCTACGAGAATTCAATTTTTCGATTAAATGCATAAAATAATGAAACTAATCCTCCTTTTCTAGTTCTAAGATACCAAACCATATTCCAACGCTATATTAATGTTAACTTAACTAATTTTAAAGGTTTGTTAGTATATTTATTCATTTTTTAAGAAGTAATTTGATAAACCTCCTATACGTCCTAAATCGGTGGACTAACCCCTATGAGATCTCAATTTTATAGAGAACCGGGGATAATTAGGGACCCAAAACTATGTGATCTAGCTCCTATATCCATATAATATGCGTCTATGTATTAAAACAATAAAATGAAAATATTCAAAATTAGCTCCTATATCCCTACGAAAATTCTATTTTTTCGAGTAAATGCATAAAATAATGAAAGTAATCCTCCTTGTCTATTTCTAAAAATACCAAACCATATTGGAACGCTATAGTAATGTTATCTTAACTAATTTTAAAGGTTTTTAGTATATTTATTGAATTTTAAGAAGTAATTTGATAAACCCTATACGCTCTAAATCAGTAGACTAACCCGTATGAGATCTCTATTTTATAGAAAATCGGGGACAATTAAGGACCCAAGCCTATGTAATCTAGTTCGTATATCCATAGAATATGCGTCTATGTATTAAAACAAGAAAACGAAAAATATTCAAAATTATCTCAAAATAACCTACACGAGAATTCGATTTTTTCGAGTAAATGTAGAAAATATCTCGGCTTTATAGCGCGGATTTTTTCGAGTAAATGTGGAAAATGTAGAAAATCCTAGCACGGGTTAAATGTAGAAAATATCTCGGCATCGACAAGTCTGGTTCAAATGTTCGGTTCCTCGTCACTCATTCACCATGTGGCTTTGTTGCTGGAACAGGCTGCCCACACTATCTCGGCTTTTCTCCTGGGAATTTTTTCAAGATGATACGTGTTTTCTCTGCGATATCTATGTAGAAAACAGAGATCATCTTTTCCTAAGATGCCACTACAGCCATGAACTTTGGGGCTGGTTGGCGAGAAAGCTCGTGTGTCCGATCATTGGTTTCAGTTCTTGGCCACATTTCCTAGAATGGCTACTCGTTCCCACACAGAACTCTCATCTGGCCTTTATAAGGCTCATCTCGGCTCAGACAGTTATTTATTCCATTTGGCAGGAGAGAAATGCTCGGATTTACAGAAGAATGCACACACTGGCAACGGGGCTTCTCAAGATGATTGATCGAGAAATACGGAACACTTGGCGAGAAGACATATTCTGAGGTTTACGGATGCTCTAGCATTATGGTTTCGAGACTCTTCATCTCGATAGTGTTTATTTAAGTTCTTGTACCATGCTTTGTTCATACCGGATTAGCCATGTTATTGTAAGGCATTTCTTTTCTCTTTTTCACTTATGTAATCTCGTCCATTTAGCTTAATAAATCAACAAAAATTTTAGCAAAAAAAAAAAAGAACGCCACTAACCAGACGCAGGACCGGCCCAACAAAAATAGTGGTCCGAGACAAGGAAAAAAATGTGGCCCTTTGTAAAATGTATAAAATAAAAGTTTTAAGGCATAATTCCAATTTAATTTGAAAATCATTGGAAAAAACAAGAAATAAAATAACTTGATAATTTGATATAAAAAAAAGATAAGTATAAAAAAAATTTGGTGGCCTTATAAAAAATGGAAACATCAATTTTGTGTTCCATCAAAAACTAAAAAAAAAAAGTGGTCCAAGGCCATGGCCTAGCCTGCCTAACATCTAGGCCGGGCCTGACCAGACGGATGCGTTTAGCTAGAAAGATTGTCGTTGGTGTGTGGAAAAATGGACTGTATCATTTGTATTACATTCACTGGGCTTCATAAACAGCTTTAACTCCTTCATCACACTAATTCATCATTTTTATTTTTATTTTCTTAAAAATTTTAATTTGGATTATGCTCTTTTTGTATGTTATGTTTTTAAGGCAAATATGGATTGAGATGTCGAGGAATTGAATACGAGTTCATTTATGCCATCAAGTTAATTTATGCCATCTTCTATATAGTATAACTAGGATTTAACCAGCGCTATAATTTTTTTAAAAATAAATTGTTTTGAAATTTAAAAAAATTGATTTTATCTGAATTTTACAATATAGCTAACTACTGATTATAGACAAAACTGTCAATTTATAATAATTTATCTATTTAACACGTTTAGCATTGAACCCGCAAAAACTTATAATGTTAAAAACATAACTCTAATATGCATCGATAAATGACTCTAGTTTTTGTGGTGAGTCTACAAACTTTTTAAAAAATAATAGTTTTCTTGTGTCTAACTTTTTATAAAATTAGTAAAATATTTTTCAACTTTTGTTTTGATATATATTCAAATAAATTATAGTAAAAAATATAGCAAGATTTTGAATAATTTGTTTTTCTTTAAATATATATGAATTGATTATTATTTTAAAATATATAGTATTAAAAATAATTAAGAAATAAAGTAATAAATAACTTCTTTAATGCAAAATATATACTTTTCATATTCTAATCAATAATTTTAAAAGACTATTATATCATTTCCTATTTCAATTATTCTTTGTTATTTGTAATGACATTTTATGTAATAACTTACAAAACAAAATTCATTTTTAAAAATGTTTTCTTAAATAATATGATAAAGATTTGGTTTAGAATGAGACTATACAGTTCATAAACCAAAATCAGAGGAAAAACTATTTTCATAACTTTTGATATGACATGTCTGTAAAATAAAACTACTTCAATCAATTGCTATAGATTTTGCTCGAGCCCACCATATATATACGTGGTCTATTTTTAGAATGGCTAGTTACTTTATATTTCACATAATTCAAATTCATATATAAACGTGTAATTGGTATAGTCGCTCATCCAATAATAAAACGAAGACTTGGTAATATGAGTGGTAGATGAAAAACAAAACAAAACATTAAAGCGGAGATTATCTAACTTGTTTAAACAAAGGATATTTTGCGGTGCTGAATAATCGATTATCGTGGTTGCCGAAAAAAATTTCAATTTATAGTTGACCACGTGGGATTACTAAAATCAATTAACGGTTGACTTTAGTTATCTTAATTTTGTGTGGTTAATTTTGAGTTGGAAAAATTTTTTGTAACCACAATAATTGAGGATTATTTATGCCGATTGTAAAGAGTTGAGGAATAAACTAAGCAAATTCCCGACTAATATAAAATATAATTCGAGAATAAACTTTTTTTTTGGTAATTCGGAGGTAATCTCAAACTTTCAGCCCAGACTAATCCTCATTACATCTAGTTTTTTTTGCGTAGTTACGGGTTAGGTGGCCAAGTGGACTCTAATCCAAAACTCTCCCGCTTAGGAGTTACCACAGAATCAAGACCACTTGGTTCCGAGAATAAACTTTGATGATATAAAAGAATCACCTGTGAACGTGACAGTTTTATGTTTAAAGAATTAGGGTTATTTTACGTTTGGAAATTTTGAAATTTAGTTTCCACACATGATATATCCGATCATTTAAGGTTCTTACCGAATAAGTTAAATCTATTTCTACTAATAGCATAAGACAAAGCCATGGCACCATTATAAATGTCAGTTCATACCAAATTAACGGATGCTTACAAATGGTGAAGTTTTTATGTTCAAAACAAAACAAAAATGGTGAAGTTTGTAAAAGTACAATATTAAAATTTCATTAAAATAGTATAATTTTCTTAGATAATTTAAATGTAAGATTTTAATAAGAAAATGCCAAAGATGTTATTGGACGCACGTGTGCCTCAGCCACATCATTACGCACGTGGAGAACTTCAGGTAAAATCATCAAAGGTGTAAGTATATTATCCGATTTGTGTCCGACTCACACAAACAAAAATACAAAAGGTTTGGGTTGGGTTCCTTTGGCTTTGGTTCAAAGCAAAAGGATTCAAATATTGAACTAACAACTAAAGCCAAATGGAGTCGTGATAAAGTATACACAATCGACCCTCTTTTTTTTTTGCTAAAAATATACACAATAGACCTGCCATGAAAATAAATATATAAACTTACATATATGTAGAAGATGATGTAAATTTATTGGATTGGTAATGGTTGGTGCGTATATATATATATATATATATATATATATATATATATATATATATTGTATGCGTAATGCGTGTGTTATGAGATTCCTTAGACTTTACCTTTCCCAAACAGAAAGCTTCTTATATCATTTTGAGTTCTTGGCCTGTCTTTTTTATTTTCCTTTAATTTTGCAAATGGAAAGTATATATTGATTTTAGTCAAAAAAAAAAAAGTATATATTGATTAATTTCACTCTTAACGAACACGGATGCTTCACCCTCAACATGCGATGGACGCATCATTGTTACAGAAAACGAAAGATTAGTTTTTTTCCTTTTTCCGAAAACGAAAGATTAGTTTTTTACATTGTGATCAGTGGCGGACCCAGAATTTTTTTTTACCGGATGCAAATTAAATTTGAAATATAGAAATACAAAAAAAAAAATTGCTTATGGTCAATGTTTAAAATTTGCTTATGGATCAAGATAAATAAGTTAGGGTTGCAAAAAAAATTAGCTTATGGGTTCAATACCAATTTTGGTGTGGTGTCAATGATAATAAACCCAAATAAAAGATATGGCGGTTAATCATTTCGACTCCTTCTTGAACTTTGATCAAACAGATTTTCGGGAAACAAGTGTTTAGGAACTGGGCGAAATGCTAGAGTTTCGATGTACCCCAGAGGACCAACAGAATCTCATTAAGGAAGTAACGGCACGCGAAGTCAAAGAGGTCATCTTTGCAATGGCTGGAAACAAATCACCTGGTCCGGATGGTTATACGGTTGAATTCTTTAAAGAGGGATGGCATATTCTTGGAAAGATTTAGTAGTTGGGATTCAATCCTTCTTCATCAAAGGTTTTCTCCCGAAAGGTATAAACTCTACGATTCTAGCATTAATCCCGAAAAAGAAGGTACCAAGCAAATTAAGGATTACAGACCAATTGCTTGCTGTAACGTGATCTATAAGCTGATCTCGAAAATCCTAGCCAATCGACTGAAAGAAATACTCCCGAAGTTTATTTGTCCAAATCAGTCAGCTTTCGTCCAAGACCGTCTTCTTATTGAAAATCTGCTCCTTGCTTCAGAGTTAGTAGCTAGTTATCATAAAGAAACCATTTCCTCTCGATGTGCTCTAAAAATCGATATCTCCAAAGCTTTTGATTCTATCCAATGGGGCTTTCTGCTGAATATTTTAGAGACTTTGAATCTACCCATGGAGTTCATACACTGGATAAAGCTATGTATATCCACAGCTTCATTCTCGGTGCAAATAAATGGAGAATTAGCGGGATACTTTGGGAGCTCAAGAGGTCTGAGACAAGGATGCTCACTTTCTCCGTATTTGTTAGTCATCTGTATGAATATGCTATCCCAAATGCTGGATAAGGCTGCCTTGCAACGAAGATTTGGCTTCCATCCTAAATGCTCAACCTTAAAGCTGACACATCTATGTTTTGCAGATGACCTCATGATTTTTTCGGATGGAACTTTGCGATCCATGGAAGGTATTATTCGAGTTTTTGATGAGTTCTCGAAGATGTCGGGATTACAAATAAGTCTGGAAAAATCAACGGCATATCTCGCGGGTGTTACTGTCTCGGTTAGAGAAGCTATGTCTAACAGATTCGCGTTTGATTTTGGTACCTTACCTATCCGATATCTCGGGCTACCACTATTAACAAAGAATATGAGAACTCTTGATTACGCTCCCCTCATCGACAAGATCCGAGGGAGAATGAATTCTTGGACAGCTCGTAGCATATCTTTCACAGGAAGACTACAATTACTATCCTCAGTCATTGCAGGCCTTACCAATTTATGGATGTCTGCGTTTAGACTCCCCATTAAATGCATCGAGAAAATTGAATGTCCACTACAAGAAAACAGCCGATTTTCGACGGCTATATCGGTCGGAAAACCGTCGGAAAATGGCTTTCCCGACCAATTTCCGACCGATTTGGCTCGTCGGGACTATTGCGTCGGAAATCAATATTGGTCGGAAATTGGTCTGGAATTTCCGACAGATTACCGACCATTATTTTCCCGACCAATTACCGACGTTATAAAGCGTCGGGTAATACCCGACGAGTTTCCGACCATAGTCCGACTAACTTATTTCCGACCAAATACCGACCATACTTTTTTCCGACCAAACACCGACCATCCGCATACCCGACGGTTTCCGACCATATTCCGACCAACCTAAATTCCGACCAAATTCCGACCACCCTAAATTCTGACCAAATTCCGACCAACCTAAATCCCGACCAAATTCCGACCAACTTGAAATACTGTAATTCGAAATTATTTTGAAAAATTTTGAATTTTGATTAATTAATTTAACTTAATTTAATTAATTCGAAAATTAAAATTAAAATTAATATTAAACATTAAAGTATTCTAAAATAAAATAGTTTTGAAAATAAAATAACAGAAAGTGTTTTTAAAACATTAAACATATTAAATATTTGCGGATCCCGATCCCGTTCCCGTGAAATCCGGGAACTTCGCTCTCATCCAAGCCGACATGCTAGCGATATCCGTCCTCGACATGCTAGATGTGGATCAAGCCGGATGTGCAAGTCTCGGCCCGGTTGTTGGACTAACTCCTCGATGGTGAGGACTCGAGGAGCTTGACTCTTCGACTCCGGGATAGTCAATCCAGCGGGACTTGGTGGTTGTGTGCCTCGACTCGAACGACCGCTATGTCTAGGTGGTTGCATCTCTAGAAGCGAACCACCGAGATGCATGTTCGCGAAACCCTCGTACTTCCTACAAAAAAACGCAAACTTAGTTAGATATTAAACGCAAACGCAAACTATAAATAAAACGAGAAAAAATACCAAAACCGAAAAATATTCACAAAAAGGCGAAAAAATACCTAAAACCGGAAAATATTCACAAAAAATACCAAAAACCACAAACTATTCACAAAAACGCAAAAATACCAAAAACCGGAAAAATTACAAAAAACAATATATATTTCAAAAACCCCGAAAAAGTTATGAAAATTCTCGAAACGGTTTTTATAAAAATAATAAAAATTCATAAAACGTTTTTTTATGCAAAAAACGAATAAATTATTCTTTTCAAACGTTTTAAATAACAAAGAAAAAATTATTCTTTTCAAAAAATGCTAAAAACGATTTTTATAAAATTTTAAAAATATATTTTTGGTTTTTTTAATCTAAAAACGATTTTTTCATATGTTTAATAATGAAACTAAAAAAAAATCTTATGAAAATTATAAAATTAATCAAGTTTTATATAACTATTCAAAACAAAAATTAAAATTAAACAAATCTAACAAAACATAAACAAATCTAACCTAAACTCAAATCTCAACTCAAATCTAACAACAAATCTAACCACAAATCTAACTAATCTAACTACAAATCTCACAAAACCAACAAATCCTAACAACTAACATCCTTATGCATGGCTTACATGGTGATAGATGAAGGAGGCGGCGGAGGAGGACAGAATTCTCCGGCGGATGGCGGCTCCGGCAGCTCCGTGAAGACCTAATTTACAAAAAAAAAAACATTACCTTGAGTACAAGAGAATAGAGGAAGAGAAGAGGAGAAGAGGAAGAAAATAGGAATTGAAGAGAAGGGGGAGAGAAGACTTACCGTGACAAGAGAACGGCGGCGGTGAGAGCAGACGGCGGAGGGAGAATCGCTGGAGAGAGAGAGACGAAGAGAAGAGACGAAGAGAAGAGAAGTGAGGAAGAAGAAGAAAAATCTGGGTTTTAGATCTATTTATTTCAGACCAACCCACACGGTCGGAAATCGGTCGGTTTATGAAAAAAAATAAACCGCCTCACTTTTTATTTCGCGGTAAGGTTTCCCGGGTTTTTTTTGGGGTTGGTCGGAAATTGGTCGGTAATTCTTTAAAATTTCCGACCAATTTCCGACCATATAGGGTTTAGAGTGTATAAATGCTAACTGTTTATAAATCCAACATAAAACTTTGAAATTTATAAAAATTAGTATTTCCGACCATTTATTCATATTGGTCGGATATTGGTCGGAAATTCCTAAGCTTTTCCGACTAAATTCCGACCATATAGGGTTTAGAGTTTAAAATTCTAAACACTTAGCATTTGAAATTCTAAACACTAACCCCTATTTTAAATTTACAAAAAATTGTAAAAACTTTGCATTTTTTTCGATTGGGTGTTGGATTTATAAACACTTAGTATTTTTTTATAAAATGCTCATATCGGTCGGAAATTGGTCGGTAATTCCTTGGAAATTCTGACCAATTTCTGACCAAATAGGGTTTAGGGTTTATTAATGCTAAGTGTTTATAAATCCAACATTAAACTTTGAAATTTATAAAAATTAGTATTTCATATGGGGTTTAGGGTTTATTAATCCAACATAAAACTTTAGAATTTCCTTGTAATTTCCGACCAATTTCCAACCATTTATTCACATTGGTCGGAAATTGGTCGGAAATTCCTAGAATTACCGACCAATTTCCGACCATATATGGTTTAGGGTTTAAAATTCTTAATTTACAAACTGTATACTGTTTAAAAAACATGTAAACATCTTATGTCTTACAAATATATGACAAAATAAATATTTAATAGAGTATATGATGTTTTTATAAATTGAAAGTAGATTGAGTTAAACCTTTCATAATGAAACATTGACCTTATACTTATACTTTTCGGTTTCTTGTACGGTTTTTAGTATATGTCCGTAAATAGTGATACTTAAGATATATGGACATTGTATTTTTCAAAAGATCATATCTAACCATAGCAAACATAGCCCAAATCAAAATTTTCCCGTTTGAGGTTTCGAAACCCCAAATGGTCGGAATTTGGTCGGAAATACTGAAAGTATTCCGACCAATTTCCGACCATATATGAAGATTTTCCGAAAAATGCTGATATGTGTCCACTAAATCGGCGATAACTCCTAGAATATTGCTAGGAATGAGCTGAAACCACTCTCATTGGAAAGATAACTCAATTTTCAATCTTTTTGCAAAATTTGAGATTAAACTGGGCACGGAAAGATTTCCATCCGACATGATATTTAAGCTGCTTCAGATTGGCTCTGCATTTTCCAACTATGACATATCTTCAATAAATCAACCGTATCTCCTGAACCGCTGATCGGAATGACATGAATCTACTCGATTTGGAAAGCTAACTCAATTGCGCATGACTTTCATCAAGAGCTTCCAAGCTAAATCCATTGGGAAGGCTTTCGTCTGACTCGTTTTATAAATCCCGTCGGAAAATGGTCGGGATTTCCGACCAATTTCCGACCATGTATGAAGATTTTCCGAAAAATGCTGATATGTGTCCACTAAATCGGCGATAACTCCTGGAATATTAATAGGAATGAGCTGAAACCACTCTCATTGGAAAGATAACTCAATTTCCCATCTGTCTGAAGGATTTGAGATTAAACTGGGCACGGGAAGATTTCCATCCGATATGATCTTTAAGATGATTCGGATTGGCTCTGCATTTTCCAACTATGACATATCTTCAATAAATCAACTGTATCTCCTGAACCGCTGATCGGAATGACATGAATCTACTCGATTGGGAAAGCTAACTCAATTGCGCATGACTTTCATCAAGAGCTTCCAAGCTAAATCCATCGGGAAGGCTTTCGTCTGACTCGTTTTATAAATCCCGTCGGAAAATGGTCGGGATTTCCGACCAATTTCCGACCATGTATGAAGATTTTCCAAAAAATGCTGATATGTGTCCACTAAATCGGTGATAACTCATGGAATATTACTAGGAATGAGCTGAAACCATTCTCATTGGAAAGATAACTCAATTTCCAATATGTCTGCAGGATTTGAGATTAAACTGGGTACAGGAAGATTTCCATCCGATATGATCTTTAAGATGATTCGGATTGGCTCTGCATTTTCGACAGTGACATATCTTCAATAAATCTCATGTATCTCCTGAACCGCTGATCGTAATGACATGAATCTACTTGAGTTGGAAAGATAACTCAATTTCGCATGACTTTCATCAAGAGCGTCCAAGCTAAATCCATCGGGAAGGCTTTCGTTTGACTCGTTTTATAATCCCCGTCGGAAATTGGTCGGGATTTTCGACCAAATTCCGACCGTATATGAAGATTTTTCGAAAAATGCTCAATCCCGTCCGAAAATGGTCGGGATTTCCGACCAAATCCTGACCATATATGAATATCTTCCGAAAAATGCTAAGTATAAAATGCTAAGTGTATAAACACTTAAAATTAACAATTTATACCACAAAAAATTATAAACACTTAGAAATTTTTAAAATATAAGTATTTCATACCATAAATCATAATTGGTTGGAATTTGGTCGGAAATTTCCGAACATATAGGGTTTAGGGTATGAAATCCTAAATTTAAAAACCATATAGGGTTTAAGAAACTTCTACTAATCTTATTTACTAACAACTAACTTAATAGGTAAACATAAAATGGATCATATGACGATTTATATGAATCGATTCGAGAACGAGTGTACCCTTTCATAACGATACATATAACTTATATTCACACTTATCGGTTTCTTGTCGAGTTTTGATTAAAATCTTAAAAAGAATGATTATTAAGATATTTTAACATTGAATTCTTTCAATATATCATATCTAACCTTAGTAATCATAAACGTAATCAATTTTTTATCATTTGAAGTTTTAAAACCACAAATGGTCGGAAATTCGTCGGGAATTTCCGACCCATTACCGACGGGGTGAGAACACATGTTTTAAATGTATAGCAACACGTTTATTTTATGTTTGTAAAAAATATTAAATCGGAAATTCTGACCGATTTCCGACCGGGTTTATTCCATCGGTATTTAGTTGGAAAACGGTCGGAAATTTCCGACCATTTTTTTTGGGTCGGAATTCCGGTCGGGAATCGCTTTGTTTTCTTGTAGTGGTCTATGCTCAGCTTTCCTTTGGTCGGGACCTGACTTAAACCCGAGAAAAGCTAAGATTTCCTGGAAAGACGTATGCAAACCCAAGGTGGAAGGAGGTTTAGGTTTTAAAAGTCTTCGCGAAGCAAATGACGTATGCGTATTGAAACTACTGTGGAGGATCCTTACGACCAAAAGCTCTCTTTGGGTTCGATGGTCTCATACTATTCTTATGAGAGGAAGGTCACTCTGGTTAACTTCAGCTCACGGCCCGGGATCTTGGATGTGGAAACAGATTCTGAAGTATCGACAACAAGCAGCTCCGTTTCTCAAGGTTGAGATTGGTAATGGTCGTGCTTCGTCATTTTGGTACGACAATTGGACCTCTCATGGGAATTTATTCTCTGAGTTTGGATCTAGGGGATTCATTGATTTGGGGATTCGTCAAGAGGCTTCAGTGGAAGAGGCTATCACTATGCATCGGAGGAGAAGGCATAGAAATCCAGAATTGAATAGAGTTGAAGACGAGTTAGAGGAGGTTCGTTTACGATACCGAGATCACGACGAGGACTCTGTTTTTTGGAGATGGAAGGGGGATAAATTCAAGTCCTACTTCAGTACAAAGGCCACACGGGATCAGCTATGATTAGAGTCGCCGCGTCGCCCATGGACAGCTGGAATTTGGTTTACACATAACTACCCGAAATTTGGGTTTATGCCGTGGTTAGCAATAAAAAATCGGCTGTCGACTGGAGATCGTATGCAGACTTGGAACGCAAATGTATCTACCACCTGCATATTCTGTCAGGACCCAATGGAATCGCGAAACCACCTATTCTTCTCATGTCCGTATTCGCAACATGTGTGGCAAAATCTGGCTGGGGGGATTCTGGAACAAGACTTTACAACGGACTGGGATACATTGATCACCCTTCTATCTAGCTCTCAACCTAGTCGAGTGAAGGGGTTTATCTTTCGGTACTTATTTCAGATGACAATACATGTGCTGTGGAGTGAAAGGAATGCACGTAAGCACGGAACCAATCCATCTCCCATGACGAGACTGATAAAATTCATTGACAAGGGCATTCATAATAGGTTCACTACTATACAATTGATTGGAGATAAGCGGTATGAAGACGGAATGCAAATTTGGTTTGCTTCGAGGCCAGACGACTGAGGCAACATTGTTCCGTCACAATCTGTTTCTTAATCTTTGTTTAGAATAGAATCTCAATTTAAAGCTCGCATCAAAGATGTATGAACGTTTTTTTTTCGGGTTCGAATATAATTTAACATTCATCCCAAAAAAAAAAAAAAAAACCCAAAAAAAATATAAAGAAATTTCAAAAAAAATATGGTGTCAAATGACACCTTATCTTTGTGAGTAGGTTCGCCTCTGATTGTGATTACTAAACTACGATTTTTGTATGTTGTGATACAAATTTTCTGGAAGATCCACTACATGTATAGATAGAATGTATCATTCATCATGATCTTGTGTGTTGCAGGTTGAATAATTAATCTTAAAATTACTACTTCAGTTTTTTTTGCATCATGTATGTCATCTTTTGTCGATCTATATCATCATTTTACAAAATATTAATATCCTCTAATAAATATGATGAAATAATAGATAACAAAAAGAAACGTAAAATTGAGCTGCTTGTTATTAAATATTATCAAATTAAACTCCAAATAAAATTCAGTTTCATTCTATGATGTTATCACTAAGTACGCATGTTTTTAAAATTAAAGAATAGTAGATATATATATTTGTTTAATGAAATATGATCAATATAGCAACTATATTGTATCTCTGTTATAAAGACAAATAGAAAGATATAATCAGTTTGCAGTAGAAAATTAATTGATTATTACGAAAAAAAAATAACCATCATTACTGAAAAACAAAGAGAGTATATGATACCGCATATACGTCTAGTGACATATCAACTAGCAAAAACGTTCCGAAATTACCAAGAGAATCCGAATCTGAATCTTCAACAGTGATGTTATAGACAAAACAAAATTATACTCCATTCATATAGATCAAACCCATAATAAAATTTTGTTTCAATACTAATCTACCTTTCCTAAGAACTTGTTATGAAATACGTGAGTAATGCTGAAATATATATGGTTAAACTGGCACATATAGTTTTCTATGTTTAGGAAAGAAACAAATTATTAATAAAAATCATTATAATCTGTTAAGTTTCTAACTGTGGGACAATCTTTACACATTCCCTAGTTATTAAGACTTATGGCACATTAATCTCTACATAATCTCAATACCTTCCTTCGAGATAATGGCTCTTCTAGCCATTAATCTCGACAGACCATCAATCATCGGATCGGGGCAGTCGGGGCGGTCGGGCCTTCTTCTGGGCCGGATTACGGGCAGTGTGTGTTCGTGCTCTGATACCATGTTAAGTTTATTGGGCTTCCAACTCAAAACCAATTGGCAATGAGTGGATTGGCACAAGTCTCTTATATATTACTCAATGTCCCTTCCCACTTCTGATGTGGTACAAGCTTCACACACTCCCTAGAGATTAAGGCCTATGACCCATTAATCTCTACTTAATCCCAATATAATCCATGATCCGAAAATATAAATTGATATAATATAATCTCAGGTGATATGCAGGCAGGAAATAATGTGGAGAGTGAAAATGAAAAGAAGTATGCTTCTAAAAGTGTTGAAGCAAGTGTAATTAACAAGATTCTGCTTCTACAATTGTTGTTTCTATAGTCCCTTTCTTTAGGTGAGGATTGAGACAATCTTTAGAATCTTTGAATCCACACTTCTCTCCAAACTCTATTTTGCTATAACAACAACTTCAAAATAGATTAGTTAAGCGAATGAGATTACAATTTTAATGTCATAAGCAGCTAACTAAAAAAAAAAAATCACCTGAAAGCCTTTGAAAACCAGTTCAAGATAAGCACACCTCACCAAACTACTAATCACAAAACTAATTAACGTTAACAATAACAATTTCGATTTGTTTTTAATTATCCAAGTGATCTCTACTCGCTTTGTCAATGATACAGGGAAACCAAGTTTTTGAAGTACTAGACGGTCACAGACTGAAGATCACACAAGAGAATTCAGGTCAATGAATCATATCAAAAGCAATGATGATGTTAAATGAGGCCAAATTGACACTAGTATTGATTGATTGCATTATTTGAGGTAATGGTAACATGAAGCTATTATTGGAACTACCAACTCAATGAATCCCACATTAATCTCGAACAAGTTGAGGTGTCACAAAACTAACTCAATCCAATAATCGAGAGCTAAGCATAGAAAGTGTTATGAACGTTAATGTTGTTTAGCCAAACGTGGGGACCTTAAATGTATATTGCGAATAAAAGTAGAAATATACTAGCTGTAAATGTTGGGATTACTATTCGGAATAACGATGTTACCTATTCGAGACCGACCGTGTTTGTACAAAAAGACCAATAGTATTTACCTCTCTCTCTTTCTCTCTCTCTCTCTCCGATATGATCATTGATATTAAAATATTTTCCTCCTCGAGGATCGTTGATATAGCTGAATGGTCGTTCGTTTTTGAGGTTGGTGAAAAGTCATCCAGTTGCAATAGGTACCCTAAGATCAGGAATATTTCTGTGGTCAGCAAGCAAGATTACAAATCCCCGTTTCTTCAGCTCTACAGTTGTAGTACATACCCTAAGATTACAAATCCCTACAAAAATTTTTAAAATATATTATTTTCATCTAAAATCACAAATAATAGTAAAATTTAAAAAAAAACAACATAAAACTTTCCATAAACAGTTTGTAAAAAAAGAAAAACAGTAAAAATAAAATTAAACTGTTCAAATATTGCACGTAGTCGAGTTTTTCAATCATATATGTCTCAATTGATTTAGGAGAGTTTCTAAGATGTCCACCGAGTGTGTCCTTTGACACTCCAAATCTCATTTATTTAGACTATACGGATCATGTTGCTAGCCAGTATCCAACATTGAATTTGGATTCACTTATCGGAGCCACAATCCGTCTTCAGCTTTTCGAATTTGAGAACCCTGAGGATGAAGAGGACAATCAGAAAGAAGAGATTGTCGGTAATGATGCTACAACCCTTTTGACGAGAATAAACCGTGTTAGGAAACTTCATTTATCTGCCAACACTTTTGAGGTTTGTTACTTCTTGCTACTTAGGAATTAAAACTAGACAAACACAAGAGTTGATTTGATTTGCTTGGCTTGTGTTGCAGCTGCTTGGAGACATCTGTCAACCAATACCTGAGTTCGACCAAGTGAGTGTGTTGCGCATTGAGAGTTCAGTGGACAATGGATGGGAATCACTGCCAACCCTGCTCAAAACGGTCATCAACGTATACACATAATAAAAGCATAAGAAAAACTATTATAATTCTCAGTTTAAAATTGTAATTTATAAAATTCACACAGACATGTAAAATATCTTCATGGCTCTCAAAATAGCGGTGACAATTGAAACAAGTCTTATAAAAGAGATGTATATATGAACTAACCATGAGAATTTTAATATCACATTCTGTAAGGAGGTCATATGCATTCTGGAGTATATCCAACAATGCACCATCTCGAGTCTGTAAAGAAAGAAATAAGTTTGAAAATAAGTCAAATTACACTAGATTAAGAAATTAGTTTCATTGAATGCCTAATCAAAGCAACGAGACAAAGGAAAAGACAAAGAATGACTAAGAAAGTGGCTAGAGAAAAATAACATGGTGTAATGCAGCACTTGTGTGTGGTTTCTTCTTCTTAGTTGATGAAGTGACCCTTCTTTGTTCGTTGTACACAATATATGTAGCCAGTTTGTCTGGTAAGATCATATTAAGCGAGTTCGTAACACCTAAGTACAGATATACATAAAACATTGCAACTTATTCAAACAACTTTACCTTCTAGACTGTCATGGCATCTAGATGGAAACTTATTTGAGAAACTGTCTGATTTTTGCATCGTGCACTCCAGTCTACCCGAAAAGGAAAAATAATAAGAAAGTTGCTATCGATGTTAGCAAAACTCCTAAAGTTCATTTGAAGTATTCATTTTATGGTAGTTGAGATCTAGAAAAAAGTGAGAGGAGTCAGGAGGAAATGGAATTCGAATTCCGTTTTAGTTACGCAGCAGTCTCGATTTGACTGATGCTTCTATTTAAAAGCAAACTAGCTATGACGAGAAGAATGGTGACTATAACAAGGGAGGGAGCATAGAAAATCAGTCAGCATAAGTGAAACATATATAGTTAAACTGGCACATATAATTTTCAATCTAGGAAAGAAACAAACTATTAAAAAAAATTCATCATAATCCATGATCCGAATATATAAATGGATCGAATATAAAATCTGGTATGCAAGCAGAAAATAATGTGGAGAGTGAAAATGAAAAGAAGTATGCTTCTAAAAGTGTTGAAGAAAGTGTAATCATCATGATGCTTCTACAATTGTTGTTTCTATAGTCCCTTTCTTTAGGTAAGGATTGAGACAATCTTTAGAATCTTTGAATTCACTCTTCTCTCCAAACTAACAACTTCAAAATAGATTAGTTAAGCGTATGAAAACTACATTATAATGTCATAGAGCAACTTACTAAAAAAACATAAATTAAATAAATTCTTCACCCTTTGAAAACCAGTTCAAGATAAACCCACCTCACCAAACTATTAATCACAAAACTAATTAACGTTAACAATAACAATTTCGATTTGTTTTTCATTATCCTTTATTCGTTGCTCTTATATTTCCATCGATCTTTCTCCCTCTCTAACAAACATACTGACATTTTAGAGAGCCTAGAAAATAACTTCTTCTTTTTTTGGTTTCATTTTCTCTTCTTCTTCCACGTCTTTCTTTTAAATCAGATGCAACCCTGGAGAAGAAAATTCCCATTGTTCGAAACAGGAGTGACAATGAAACAGAGGAAGAACAGTAACCTCTCGATCTTCGTCGTCGTCTTCTCTGTTTTTCTCTTCGGGATCTTCATGTACAACGAAGACGTCAAATCCATCGCCGAGTTCCCTTTCTCAAGCTCAAAACCTAACGACGTTCAAGGGAGCCAAGAGGAGGCTAAACCGATCAAGGAGATTACTTCACTACCAATTCAAGAATCTATCAAGAACTCAGACCCAATTCATGATTCCACGGGAAACGCAGACCCAATTCATGATTCTGCGGGAAACGCAGAATCGGTCAAAAACCCAGACCCAGATCAAGATTTAGTGAGAGGATCAGAGCCAATTCAGGAGGAAGTATCGAAAGCAGAGGAAGGGAAGAAGATTGAGCTGTTTGCTGTGACGGAGGAAGAAGACGACGGAGGTGACGTGGAGTTGCCGCCGGAGGAGTGCGATCTGTTCACCGGAGAATGGGTTTTCGATAACGAGACCCATCCGTTGTATAAAGAGGATCAGTGTGAGTTCTTAACGGCGCAAGTGACTTGCATGAGGAACGGAAGGAGAGATTCTCTGTATCAGAACTGGAGATGGCAACCCAGAGATTGTTCTTTACCAAAGTAAACCAAAAAAGCTCTGCTTTTTCATCGATTACCGGGTTGATCTAGTTACGTTTGATCTAACTTCTTTTGGTTTTGTTTGATTCGGTGAAGGTTCAAAGCGAAATCGCTGCTAGAGAAGCTACGAAACAAGAGAATGATGTTTGTTGGGGACTCGCTAAACCGGAATCAGTGGGAATCAATGGTTTGTTTGGTTCAATCAGTGGTTCCTCCCGGTCGAAAGAGCTTGAACAAAACCGGTTCTCTCTCCGTCTTCCGTATCGAGGTAATTAACAAACTTCGACTAATTGATTTGTTATATATAATAATGTAATTGGTGGAGTTGCTGATTTTGAGAGTAGTTTAAGTGTGGATTTTTTCAAGTTATTAATAATTGCTTGTTGGTTTGGTTGAAAATAAAAAAAAAGGATTATAATGCGACGGTGGAGTTTTATTGGGCGCCATTTTTGGTGGAATCGAATTCAGATGATCCAAACCTGCATAGTATACTAAACCGTATAATAATGCCTGAGTCCATCGAAAAGCATGGAGTCAACTGGAAAGGCGTTGACTTTCTTGTTTTCAACACTTACATCTGGTGGATGAACACATTCGCCATGAAAGTCCTGTAAGTGCTAACTACATCAATATGTGTATGTAAATTACAAAGTCATGGATTGAGATTTGTGTAATTTTATGAAAAGCAGACGAGGATCCTTCGATAAAGGGGACACTGAGTACGAAGAGATCCAACGGCCGGTAGCCTACCAGAGAGTGTTAAGGACTTGGGGAGATTGGGTGGAACAAAATATTGATCCTCTACATACCACTGTCTTCTTCGCTAGCATGTCTCCTCTCCACATCAAGTAATTAAAATCATTCTTCTTTGCCTTTTCTCTAAGATAATAAGCAACTAGTGATGCTTTGCTTGCAATATGACCTGACAAATTGAGAGGTCACTCTCCATGTTTGACTAGTGTCACCATTTCATAGTTCCCAGAAAGATGCTAGAGATAATAATAGAACTTTAGTTTAGTGTCTGAATGCCATATGTGTTTCTTGCTTCTTAGAACTAAACACGTAGTAACTCCATTCACTTGACCTGCTAAATATAAATATAACATTATAAATTATCAACGTATTTTTTCTTACCAGTATGATTTTAAAATAGGAAAAGGTTGATCGTTTTTTAGATTATTGATAGATTGTCAATTGTAATGGCATTTTCTATTAACTTTGTTATAATATGACTTTTAATAATTTATTTGCCTTCCAAAACACATAACAAACACTTTTAATAATTCTTAACCTGCGGACGTACCGCAACTTGAAAACCAAGCAACTAACAGAAAAAAAACAGATAACAAGTCTTTGTCCTTTGAAATTAGTGGACGTAATATACAGATTTAGCATCATAAAACATAAATGCTCAAAGAACTTTTATTTAAATGAGTTGGTGTAACTGCTACATATAATACTTTTTTACGATTATTATCGTATACTAAACAAAATATCCTTATTTGTTATTATCGTAGGAGCTTGGACTGGGAAAATCCAGATGGGATAAAGTGCGCATTGGAGACGACACCGATCCTAAACATGTCAATGCCGTTTAGCGTAGGAACAGACTACAGGCTGTTTTCAGTAGCAGAAAACGTCACACATTCTCTTAAAGTTCCGGTTTACTTCCTCAACATTACGAGACTCTCCGAATACCGGAAAGATGCACACACTTCGGTTCACACAATCCGACAAGGCAACATGCTGACGCCGGAGCAACAAGCTGATCCCAACACTTATGCCGATTGTATCCATTGGTGTCTTCCCGGTTTACCTGACACGTGGAATGAGTTCCTTTACACACGTATTATTTCCCGTTCGTGACCAAAGAGACAAAATAAATTGAGATATCGATCTTTTTTTTAATTTGTTTTTCCTCTTTGCTCCATCGATCGGGTGCCTTGAAATTTTATTTTTTGATGTCATAATTTTTCTTGAATCGTAATTGTGAAATGTTTTTTTTCTTCTTCTTATGGTTATTAGAGTGTATATTAGGATGGAAATGGGAAGGGCTTTTTAACTGTTTTTGTAAACTTTGGAATGAGGTGGAAAGCAAAGGATGCCAAATGTTTTTTGTTTTGGTCAATTAATTGGGTAAAACTTGCCCACATCGACTGTATCTTTAAGCGGTCGATATGTTGTTCACCGGAAAAATAAATATAAAATGTCAATATGTCTTCATTTCTTGCTTTTTGTTGGATATAATAAGGTTTTGGGTAGTGACCGAAAATTCGTAAGTCGTAGCTAAAAAACATTTTTCGTTAACCATTTACAAAATTTAATACGTGTACGGTGTAGATTATAAAAGTTTTGTCAGTAGCAAAACCGATTTGATAGAAAAAAATGTCCGTTTAGTGCATATTGAATCCGATTGGTAATAGTACAAAACTCACTATTGGGCTATATTAAGAAATCATAGGGCCCATTGATATCGTCACCCAAATCTAGTTCTTTCCACTTCTAGTCAATTTTCATTTTAGCAAAAAAATCTCACTTGAGAAGGGGCAAATCGCTGCCTCAGATCTCGCAGCGACTGTGAAATTTTGTCTTCTTCTTCTTCTTCTTCTTCTTCACCTGCCCCCTTTTTACAGTCTCTTTTGTTTCTTCTACTTATTGGATCTGTTTCCGGCTCGTGATTTCTCTGATCCTGGTGACACCATGGCTGCCGCAAACGCTCCGATCAACATGAAGGAGATCCTAACGGTAAGTTTCTTTCTTCTTTTTCATATATTCGATCCGCCATCGTTCCCGCTTCTGGAAGAACTCCCTCTCACGGTAACTGAGTTTGGAGAAATCGAGGCTAATTTAAAATAAATGCTAGTCTACCAAGGTGTTCACTTTGAAATTGGCATAGCGAGGAATTCAAACAAGTGATTCTCTGGATCTACAACTTTCAGATCTGTCTAGGAGAAGAACTTTCAGCTTGTGTTTAGTGCACTATTATGCAGATGTTTTCGGATTTGCGATATATGAGAGAAATCTACTTGTCAGTGTTCTGAACTATACTATGCATTTTTTTTCAGCTTACGAGCGTTGGGATCAATCCGCAATCCATCAACTTTACGAGTGTCACAATGGAGTCGGACAAATACATTTGTGTCAGAGAAACAGCGCCACAGAACAGTGTTGTGATTATAGACATGAGTATGCCTACGCAGCCTTTGAGGAGGCCCATCACTGCAGATTCCGCTCTAATGAATCCCAACACAAGGATTCTTGCGTTGAAAGGTAGTACCATATGAGAAAAATATTCCGGTTGCTAATAGTTGAAAACTAGGTTCTTGATTTTTTACTATCTATGCTAGCTGAATTTGATAACTGGATAAAGTAATCTTGGATGCTGCATGAATCATGTTGACTGTTGATAGTGTAGTGCCAGTGAAGAGAGTAATTTGTATTTGGAAAAAATCATTTCTCGTTTTCAGTTTCTTTGTTAAACTCCGTGTAGGTTGTGTGCTAAATGTACTATCAGTCTTAACTAGTCGTTAGTTTGCATCAGAATGGAAACTGTTGCTTGGCATCGTGAGAGACACCATGTCATAGGAAATTTTGTAATTTGCTTTCTATTCTACAGTTTGTACTGTCTCCATTTTTATTTTTGTTAGGTAGTTAACTTTTTTCTTTGTTTTCTCTCAAAGCTCAACTACAAGGCACCACTCAGGATCATCTACAGATATTCAACATTGAGGCTAAATCAAAAATAAAATCACATCAGATGCCTGAGCAGGTGAGAATTTATTTCTTGATCTAGTAATGATAGTTTATGATAACGTTGGGATTTGAAGTTCAGCCTACCCCATTCACGTGTAGGTCGTCTTTTGGAAGTGGATTTCCCCAAAGATGTTGGGTTTGGTCACACAAACCTCTGTATATCACTGGTCTATTGAGGGTATGCTGCAGTTCTATCTCAAATTGGCACCAGGAGATTTCTTTTCGTATTGGTTCTGATTTGCATTCTTTATTTCTTCTTTGTGCAGGTGATTCTGCACCTGTTAAGTTTTTTGATAGGACAGCGAACTTGGCAAACAATCAGATTATAAACTATAAATGTGATCCCTCGGAAAAGTGGCTAGTCTTGATCGGAATTGCCCCTGGTGCACCTGAGGTAACTGGGTTATGTATTCATTGTCTGTTGTTGCATATAATGTTTATCGAGTATTCATCTTTGCTCCATAAATGCTCTTAATGGGCTCTACTTTTGATTCTAATGTTAAGTTATTGCATCTTTCTCTAGAGACCGCAACTGGTGAAAGGGAATATGCAGCTTTTTTCTGTGGATCAGCAGCGTAGTCAAGCTCTTGAAGCTCATGCTGCTTCATTTGCTCAATTTAAGGTCTGGCATTCATCAGATACTGATTTTCTTTCTTTTTTTCTCCTGTTTATGTAAATTTCAGCGTGGTTGGAATACAAATTTCTACTTGCTTTATACGAGCAGGTCCCTGGAAATGAAAACCCCTCTACTCTTATATCATTTGCAACCAAGAGTATAAATGCTGGGCAGATAACCTCTAAGCTTCATGTGATTGAGCTTGGTGCCCAACCAGGTTTGTTTCTCTGTCACTCTCATCTGCTCTATCAGAAAGCTTTTTTCAACTATATTAGAGATTTTTCTTGTGTGGCTCTGCAAGTAAACCTCTGAAATATCAACTTTTGAAAAACCGATTCTTACTAATATTGTGTCCAGAAGGATCATATCTGATGGCCTGTATTGTATCGAAAAGTTTCTTGTGCATAGTCCTGATTCCTGACTGTTATATTCGTCTCCAGGTAAACCATCTTTTAGCAAGAAGCAAGCAGATCTCTTTTTCCCTCCAGATTTTCAAGACGATTTTCCAGTTGCTATGCAGGTTTGTAGCTCATATCTGGGTCCGCTGTTTCTAGAAATGTCATTGGAAATCTCATGATGTTTATTTATCATCTTTCAGGTATCTCATAAATACGGTTTGATATATGTCATCACCAAGCTTGGGCTACTATTTGTGTACGATCTGGAGACAGCGACTGCTGTGTACAGAAATCGAATAAGTCCAGATCCCATATTTTTAACTTCGGAAGCCTCATCAGTTGGGGGTTTTTATGCAATCAATAGGAGGGGGCAAGTTCTTCTTGGAACCGTAAACGATGCAACTATAGTGCCTTTTGTTAGTGGCCAGGTATTTTTTAACTTTGAAGTACTATTATTCCTTGGTAAGAGAGCTATCCTAATTTCTGTCCTACATGTTTCAGCTGAACAATCTAGAGCTTGCTGTCAGTCTTGCGAAAAGAGGAAACCTTCCTGGAGCAGAAAACTTGGTAAGTAGTGTGTGAAATATCTGTCCATGTCGTTAATGTTAATGTTTATTAATGGATGAACAAGTAGTGTAGTTGTGTTTGCTATCAATGATTATGATTATTTGTATGTTGAACGTGGGAACAAAACTGAGCAGAATAAAAAAAATGACTGGCAAAACACTTTTTCTATAATATCATAAGCATCTTATACAGAACAAGATTCACAGTTGAAAATGGCTGATGTGATGTGGAGAAACTATAGTTGATAGATAAGTTTTCATCCATTGGAAGTATAATTAATTCATCTCATCTCATAATTAGACAAAATTTGCTATTCTCGAATTGATGCTAAAACTGGGTTAACATCATTGCTTAGGGTATAAATGATTTCTTCTTTGCTTTTTCACCCACTCCTCTAAAGTAGCTATGCTTCTTTCTTGTTGATATCTTTTGGCCTGTTATCTTAGGTTGTCCAACGTTTTCAAGAGCTTTTTGCGCAAACAAAGTATAAAGAGGCTGCTGAGCTTGCTGCAGAATCTCCTCAGGGAATACTTCGAACACCTGATACAGTTGCTAAATTTCAGGTTTTCACTGTTTCCTTGATTTGCTCTTCTACTGCTAGGAAGATTGAAATGTCTGTTTTATAACTAACTGCTGTTAATAAATTTGTCATAGAGTGTTCCTGTTCAAGCTGGGCAAACCCCTCCACTGCTACAGTACTTCGGGACCCTTTTAACTAAAGGGAAGCTTAATGAGTTTGAGTCCTTGGAGCTTGCTCGCCTTGTTGTGAACCAGAATAAAAAGAATCTTCTGGAAAATTGGTTGGCAGAGGACAAATTGGAATGCAGTGAGACGCTAGGAGACCTTGTGAAGGTTTGACTTGAGATCAAACACAAATTGCTTACCTCTTTATCGACTTGACTTTGACCTCTTGATTCTGGTGAATATGCGTTCCAGACTGTGGACAATGATCTTGCACTGAAAATATACATTAAAGCGAAGGTGACCCCCAAAGTTGTTGCTGCCTTTGCAGAAAGGAGGGAGTTTGACAAAATATTAATTTACTCGAAGCAGGTCAATAGCATGAATTCTCTATTATTGCAAGAAATTATTTTTGATTCCTATAGATACTGAAACTGTTGTTACTTTTTAGGTTGGGTACACGCCTGACTACCTATTTCTCCTGCAAACCATTCTTCGAACAGATCCTCAGGTCAGTGGAATTAATCTTTGGAGACAAACTAATAACTTGAGAACCCATATATTTAAAAAACTATTTGATTGGTTTACTCTTAGTATCTATACCTTGAATGCCGTGTCTTACATTTTCTTATGTTATGTGAAAAAATTCCTGATTATTGTAACTTCCAATTGCAGGGGGCTGTGAATTTTGCGTTAATGATGTCCCAAATGGAGGGAGGATGCCCAGTTGATTATAATACCATCACAGATCTCTTTCTCCAGGTACTTGAGATTAATTACTGGAATTTTGTTGCGAAAAAAGGCTGTGTAGGTGCTCTTAAAAAGGTCCGACTGACTCTTTTTCTTTTGTGGCAGAGGAACTTGATTAGAGAAGCCACAGCATTTTTATTGGATGTTCTGAAACCAAATTTACCTGAGCATGGATTTCTTCAGACAAAGGTAGAACAAGACTTATTTCATCGAATTATGACAGTCTATGTGTTAATAACCTTGCTAAAGCATTTCAAGTTTCCGCCATTTCTTTTCTTGTAGGTGCTCGAGATCAATTTGGTTACGTTTCCCAATGTGGCTGATGCAATTCTTGCCAATGGGATGTTCACTCACTATGATCGTCCGCGTATTGCTCAACTCTGTGAAAAAGCTGGGCTGTACATTCAATCTCTCAAGGTAAATTAAACCTGTGTTTCTTGGAATATTATATGTGTTATCTCTGTGTTTTCAGTACCCTTCCTAACTAATTTTTTCCTCTACTGTTCCATGCAGCACTACTCGGAGTTGCCAGACATCAAGCGTGTTATTGTTAATACCCATGCAATTGAACCACAGGTATTCCAAGTACTTGAGTTAGGTTTCAATTGGTGATAAGTTATGGATGGCTAATTTTTCATTTTATATCAGGCTCTTGTGGACTTTTTTGGTACCCTCTCTCGTGAATGGGCTTTGGAGTGTATGAGGGACCTTTTGCTGGTCAATCTTAGAGGAAATCTGCAGATAATTGTGCAGGTGCGTATACACTTTTTTCTTGCAAGAAAAAATGATCCTGGTTGAAACTGATAGGTAAGCTGTTTATGCAGACTTGCAAAGAATACTGTGAGCAGTTGGGAGTGGATTCATGTATCAAAATTTTCGAGCAATTCAAGTCATATGAAGGGCAGTACTTTTTCTTGGGTTCATATCTCAGTATGAGGTAACTTCCAAAAACACCTACTTCTGTTAATTAATTTTACGATGCCAATTACATATAGTATTTATTTTGGAGCAGCGAGGATCCTGAGATTCATTTCAAGTACATTGAGGCTGCTGCAAAAATTGGCCAAATAAAAGAAGTGGAGCGTGTGACAAGAGAATCCAATTTCTATGACCCTGAAAAAACTAAGAACTTTCTGATGGAAGCTAAACTTCCTGACGCTCGTCCACTGATCAATGTTTGTGACCGCTTTGGGTTTGTCCCAGATCTCACTCATTACCTCTACACCAGCAACATGCTTCGTTATATTGAAGGTTATGTGCAGAAGGTACTGGGTCTTAGATTGTTAATGTATCTGATTAGTCAATCATCCATTTACCCCATGTCTCTCTTTATAGGTGAATCCTAGCAATGCCCCCTTGGTCGTGGGGCAATTGCTGGATGATGAATGCCCAGAGGATTTCATCAAAGGTCTCATCCTTTCTGTTCGTTCTTTACTTCCAGTTGAACCTCTGGTCGAGGAGTGTGAGAAGAGGTTTATCCTAATTTATTCTTTCCTGTGTTTACCATCCTTGACTTGGTATCTTTAAGTCTAACTTTCCATATATTTTTTCAGAAACCGACTTCAACTTCTCACTCAGTTCCTCGAGCATCTGGTTAGCGAAGGAAGTCAAGATGTGCATGTCCACAATGCACTGGGTAAAATTATCATTGACAGCAACAATAATCCAGAGCACTTCCTGACTACTAACCCTTACTATGACTCCCGAGTTGTTGGTAAGTACTGCGAGAAGCGGGATCCCACCCTTGCTGTTGTTGCTTACCAAAGAGGACAGTGTGATGATGAGCTCATCAATGTCACAAATAAGAACTCATTGTTTAAATTGCAAGCTAGGTATGTGAAAATCTTGCATCGTGCAATGCTTCTGTTTTGGGCATTCAATGCTGTGTACTTACATGCGTCTTCTTGGTTACAGGTATGTTGTTGAAAGGATGGATGAAAATCTCTGGGATAATGTTCTCATTTCTGAAAATGAATATCGAAGACAGCTTATTGATCAGGTTGTATCAACTGCTTTACCGGAAAGCAAGAGCCCAGAACAAGTCTCAGCTGCTGTTAAAGCTTTCATGACGGCAGATCTACCCCATGAGCTCATTGAGCTTCTCGAAAAGATTGTGCTTCAGAACTCAGCTTTTAGCGGGAACTCCAACCTTCAAAATCTGCTAATTTTGACAGCTATCAAGGCAGATCCGTCAAGAGTCATGGACTATGTTAACAGATTGGATAACTTTGATGGACCTGCTGTTGGGGAAGTGGCTGTGGAAGCCCAATTGTATGAGGAAGGATTTTCTATTTTCAAGAAATTTAATTTGAATGTTCAAGCTGTTAATGTGTTATTGGACAACATTAGAAGTATCGAGCGAGCTGTCGAGTTTGCATTCCGTGTTGAAGAGGATACAGTTTGGAGTCAGGTTGCTAAGGCTCAACTTAGGGAAGGACTTGTTAGTGATGCAATAGAGTCATTTATCCGTGCTGATGATGCCACACAGTTCCTTGATGTTATCCGTGCCGCTGAGGATGGGGATGTTTACCATGATTTAGTTAGATACCTTCTGATGGTTAGGCAAAAAGTAAAGGAGCCCAAGGTTGACAATGAACTGATATACACTTATGCAAAGATTGACAGGTTGGGTGATATTGAAGAATTTATTCTGATGCCGAATGTTGCAAATTTGCAAACTGCCGGTGATCGTTTATATGACGAAGCCATGTATGAGGCTGCAAAGATAATTTATGCATTTATATCTAACTGGGCCAAGTTAGCAGTCACTCTTGTGAAGTTGAAACAGTTCCAAGGTGCTGTTGATGCAGCACGGAAAGCTAACAGTGCAAAGACGTGGAAAGAAGTTTGCTTTTCTTGCGTCGATGCTGAAGAGTTCCGCTTGGCACAGATATGTGGGCTTAACATCATTATACAGGTAATGTGTATTCTCCCAAATTCTTACTATTTAAAATTTATGTCCTTTTTTTTTGTTTTAAACTAATTATGCAGTATTATGTCTCTTAAGATTTTAGAATGTATGGTGGTAGTGCAGGTTATACTAACTTTCTCTTATAGTCTATATTGATTTTCTTTTACCGTTAAGTAGATCATACAGTCTCTAACATTTGTTTTTCTACAATTAGGTTGATGATTTGGAAGAGGTCAGCGAGTATTACCAGAACCGTGGATGCTTTAATGAATTAATATCTTTAATGGAGAGTGGTTTAGGATTGGAACGTGCACACATGGGCATCTTTACTGAGTTGGGAGTTCTTTATGCTAGATACCGCCCAGAGAAACTGATGGAACATATCAAGCTCTTTTCAACAAGACTTAACATTCCCAAACTTATACGAGCTTGTGATGAGCAACAACACTGGAAGGAACTTGTCTATTTATACATCCAATATGATGAATTTGATAATGCTGCGACCACTGTAATGAACCACTCCCCAGAAGCTTGGGACCATATGCAGTTCAAAGATATTGTTGCCAAAGTCGCTAATGTGGAGCTATATTACAAAGCAGTGCACTTCTACTTGCAAGAACACCCAGACATCATTAACGATCTTCTCAATGTCCTTGCACTAAGATTGGATCATACCCGTGTTGTTGATATTATGCGCAAGGTATACACTCATTTTTATATTATATGCATAAAACATCTTGCTCTAGCCCTAAGAAAAATGCTTTATTACATCTTGATGTCTTTTCTTTCCCAGGCTGGTCAATTGCTTCTTATCAAGCCCTACATGGTTGCCGTTCAGAGCAACAATGTTTCCGCTGTTAATGAAGCGTTGAACCAGATTTATGTAGAAGAGGAAGATTACGACAGGTTGCGTGAATCCACTGATTTGTATGATAGCTTTGACCAAATTGGTCTTGCACAGAAGGTGGGTATTTTGTGTAATCTTCTGACCCTTTGAGTTATTGAGTGTTTGTAATATCTTGTACTGATATGTAACCACTCCAATGGATGAATCTGAGCAGATTGAAAAACATGAGCTACTCGAGATGAGACGTGTATCGGCTTACATGTACAAAAAGGCTGGAAGGTGGAAGCAATCCATTGCATTGTCGAAAAAAGATAAGCTGTACAAGGACTGCATGGAAACGGCTTCACAATCTGGAGACCGTGAACTAGCAGAGGAGTTACTTGTTTATTTCATCGAACAGGTTTTAATACTCTCACAATGCAATCAATAATAAAAATTCCTGAGTTGTGAAACCATGTGTCTGTATATCTTATGTCGTCATGCATTGGTTCATTAATTCACTGAAGCAATACTGTTTTGTGGTGGAATAGGGAAAGAAGGAATGTTTTGCAACATGTCTATTTGTCTGCTACGACTTAATCCGACCAGATGTTGCCCTTGAGCTAGCTTGGATCAACAACATGATCGACTTTGCAGTGCCCTACCTCTTGCAGGTAATTTATATTCCTCTGTTATATGACATCAGTCTCTTTTAACGTTATTCCATTACAGTGGCGAAACAGCTCATGCTTTTGATATGCACCATTTCGATCACGAACCTACTTGTCTGTTTGCTGCAGTTTATGCGGGAATACACAGGAAAAGTCGACGAACTCATAAAAGACAAGATAGAAGCACAGAAAGAAGTGAAGGCTAAAGAGCACGAGGAAAAGGAGGTTATGTCGCAACAGGTACTTGTGAAACTTCAGTTAGGTGTTAGTTTGGATAAAACTAAAAATGAGTGAAGTAAATTCAATAAATTGGTTGTGTTACGTTACGGTGCAGAACATGTATGCTCAGTTACTGCCACTGGCTTTGCCTGCACCGCCAATGCCGGGAATGAACGGAGGCTACTCTGCGCCACCCCCACCGGGAATGAGCGGAGGCTACTCTGAGCCACCACCGGGAATGCCTCCGATGCCGCCATATGGCATGCCACCAATGGGAGGAGGCTATTGACCATACTTAACTTTATAGAGACAGTTATGAGTTTAGCTATGGGATCTTTAGGTTGTGTTGATATGTTTTTGTAATCTTCATTTTGTTCCGACTTGGTATAGTATTTGTCTTAATCATTGCGGGGATGGGATCTTCAGCGCATAAATTTTTAATTGTCGAGTTAAAAGCCCTAATTGATTAGTACTAAACTATTTATCGCAATGTTTTTATAATCCTGGACCAATGCAGCGTCCGGTTGGAATCACGACCGGATACAATTTAGATAAAACCACCGGTTAAGCTTCGATTGGTTTGTTACTTTTCACACAAATTTACAAGATTTGGAGAAACAGAGAAAGTGAAACAAAAAAACCAATGTTGATTTCAAAATTGCTCAAAGTATATGAGATCTCTTCTCCCTCGCTCTCAGTGTGATGAACTTCAATGGCGTTTTGGTTCGTATTACGTGTGCCTTCATCACCTTGCTCTGGTGCGCCGTCAAAGCCATCCAGGAGAAGTTTCCCGGTCTCGATTGCCGCCTTGATCGCTTTGGCGTCCACCTAATCGCTTTAGCCAACTTCTGAATTCGATTTCTGATGTTTCCGTTTATGTAGCATTCAACTAACTATTCTATCTAATTTGTTGTTCACTTTATTTTTTATTGCAAATCTCTTCACTAAGATATAGAAAATTCTTAGTTTTATTGTAACAGTTAAGAGATTTGCAATAAAAAAATGAAAAAGTAACAAATATTATACCACTTACGAACCACAATATGTGACTTGCTACTCTCATTCATAGTGATTTAACATTTCACTGATGTGTAAGGAATGAAAGTAATTAAAGAGATGCACAAACTGGTAGGATAAATATACTACAATTTCAAGTTCTCTAATTAAGTTACCCAAAAAAATATGATCTCTATCATCACCGTGCACTCAAACCTTATTGTTCTTTTTTGTACTTGAGAGCTGCTAACTCGACCTTTAAATGGAAACCACGATGAACCAAAACGATTCTAATGTAGGCTAGTTAGCTAATACATGTAATTAATATTCCATGCCTACCTTTTTTTGCTTTTTTTTACTCTACGTACCTAGTGCTGATTGGATTGTTTTCAGTAGCTTTTTGTATTCAGCTATATGTATAGTTAAAACCATATTAGCATCTAAGTAAAAAAATATGATTTTAAATCTTGATTGACCATCAAAACACGAATTATGTGGATCTGATATTCCATTAGATATGTGCATTGCGATCACTTTCCATGAACTACTTCATTATCTTCACCTTTTTTTTTAACCAATCTACTTCATTAATTATCTTTCCGACTGAATAACAGTTTATATCGTTATTTGTGAGTCACAAAAAAACTTTTCCAATGAAACTGCACGTAACCTGTTGACAAGCCCACATCTTTACATCTCTATACAATCGAACCTTTTTGAAAGAATGAATGTGTAGGAGGAGAAGAAGAAGTTAAACGTTTCACCGGTGGATCAACTCGGAACCGACATACCAATGTAGCCAACTCCAACAACAAAGAAAGCAATGGACTGCAAGAAAAGGTATACATAAAGGTATGTCTTCCCGAACACAAAGTCGTAGTATCCGCAGATGAATAGATACATCCCAACCATTATCTCTCGCCATCGGATTCTGCACACAACTTCAACCACATCACAATCACATTCATATCGTTCTAACAACATTCCGTGCGATAAAAATCTCAAACCTTTCGGGGAAGCTATAGTGAGGAATGAGGTTTTGCCTGAGAGTGCTACTCTCTCCTAGTTTCTGTGTCACAACCCATTCTTTAACTCTACTAGTCTCTAGCAATCCAATGAGAGTTCCCTTACTCCTATGCATCGCCATTACGTTCTCGAACAAGATCCAATACAGTATGAGGTAGAATGATTTTGGTGTTGCGATCGCGTTTAGGATTGTGATGGTAGCTGGAATGTAGATAGTTGTCCATTTAGGGACTTCTATTTCCGGGAATATAACCGTAGCAGGCAAAATCAAACAGTAGAAGACGAATGTGAAGATGTGTACTACAATCTTCCTCACAAAGAAGAAGTTGTATATCAAATACGCCTTCTTCCATAAAGATACTCTCTGTATCAAACATGGATGAAAAAACCAATAATATAGGTCATTGAATTTTGCTTGCATTCCAAGGGAATCAGATTTGGGGATTTATGTAATTCTACCAACCTCCTTTTGGATGATCTCCATGGCCAATTTTTTGAAGAGGTTCGCTGGACCACAAGACCAACGATGTTGCTGAAACCGATATGCTCTAAATGAGCTCGGCAGCTCGTTGTTCACCTGAAAGAAGAAAGCTCCCAGACTTTTTCAGGTCATTACAGTACAAAGTTGAGTCATTGTCTTACAACTGGAAAGTTTCTAGATTTTTAAACCTTAATGTCGTGGACAAACACAAACTTCCAGCCGTTTAAATAAGCCCTAACTGCTAGATCCATGTCTTCGACAATCGTGCGGTCTTGCCATCCACCGGCCTCATTCAAAGCTGAAATTCTCCACACACCAGCAGTACCTAAAGTCAACAATGTTCCTTTATAATGACTCAAAATAGGATCATATATTACAAAAACACACAAGAGCATGGATATGGATGCTCCACCATTAAATCCAAAGAACCCATGTATGGAGGATCCAGACTTTTGCTCCACCGCAAAATGGTAGTTAAGAGACATCTCTTGTATTCTTGTCATACAACACTCGTCGGCGTTCACTGTCACACACACCCAAGCAAAATCAGTTGAACAAATCGACTAAAACGGGTCTTTAGCTAACTCGAAAGTGAAGAAGAAAGATCTAACCGTATTTCCAGCCGGCCTGTACAAGAGCTATCTCAGAGTTGTGGGCAAGAAAAGGAACAGTACGTTCAAGAAAATCAGGTTCAGGCTGAAAATCTGCATCGAATATAACAACAAACTCGCATCCCTCCACATAACTATGTTTCATTCCTGCTGTGAGGGCTCCTGCTTTGTACCCGTTTCGACTGTCTCTAACCTCCGACTTTATCTTTATACCTTCACTCTCCCATTTCTTACACTCCAATCTAACCAGTTCCTATTTTTTTGTTTTTGTTTCAAAAAGACCCTTTGTTATATACATTGTAATAACCGGGGTTGAAACAAAGATCAATGTAGGTTCAAACGGGTTTAACGAAAGGACCTTACTGTGTGGATCAGTTGAGTCATCGAGCACTTGTACAATCATCCGATCCAATGGCCATGATAGCTTGCAAACCGCTCCTATCGAAAGTTGACATACCTGCAGATAAAAAGATCACTAGTGAAACAGAATGCTCTGTTTTTGAAACACAAGTCTCTCTGCTTTCTGAAACAGAGTGCTCTGTTTTTGTTCGAAATCAAGTCACCTCTTTTTCGTTGAAGATTGGGATTTGGATGAGAACCATTGGATGATTGCTGGAAGGAGCTAGCTAGACGTCATCGCTCTTGAAGGATTCCCATTTGAGAACCTTCTCTGGTGTTCGTCCACGTAATTTGACAATGGCTACAACTATAGCCATATAAGCTGCATCTATGAACAACAACAAAGAGATAACCTGACATAGGTTAACCAGAAGATTCAGAATCGGTACGAGGAAGATGAATCTGGTTTGCTCCAATACATATCCAATCACTCCCAACACGTTCATGTCGTCGAATAGCCCATCGGAAGATGTCGCCATTGCAGATACTTTTGAAAGCAATAGAAAGCTTCGAAAATGAGCTATCCGACTTTCTTTTTACTACCATTCGTCTTTGATTTAGTAAAAGTCTTATGTTTTATTTGATTAGAATAATCTATGATGAGACATGTATCAGGAAAATCAAATATGAATGCGTTTTGATTGAGCTGGAATTGGGTGTTTCCGCTCAATCAGAATATATCTTAATTTTTTTATGTTGAGATTTCAATAATTTATGACATAATAATCAGAATCTCTGACTTTTGTTTAATTTGAGAATGTCTAACGAGATTAGTAATCGTTGCATAGTTGGACCGATCAATGAACTGACAATTAATAGACATGCCCATCTACATACATATGATGGATAGATATCCAAAATTTATCATATTTGGTAATTGGTACAAAAGCATTTCTACATGAGAAGAGAAAAAGTTTTTAAAGAACTATAGTATTTTTTGTTTTTTTATGGTCAAGCTTATAAGCAATTATTTACATGTGTGAACGATTAATCACTTACAAAGTCAATGATTCTTTATTTGCAGGGGAGAAAATGTATAAGTTCATGTACTTTATTAGTAAATCACTCTTATTCTAATGATGTAAATAAGTTTTTGAATTTTTTTTTGTTAATTTTCAAAACTTATTTACATGGTTAAAGAAATAAATTGGTTTTAAAAGAAGGCCTCAAATTGATTTGAGGTGAACCAAGAAGTGTATAGTTGCGGTTGTGTTTTGCAAAGATCAACTTGTATGTGGGCCAAGTTCGTTTTGTTTAAAGAGGCGAGCACGCGAGAGGACCTAATCTTGGATTCTCTGCTTAGCTTCACTGCCACAAACACAAAGCTTTCTCCCTCTTCGTCTTCTTCCATATGCATCGCTCTTAAAAAACTCTTCATCTATTCACCAATGGCCGTCGCTCTCAACGCCGGCTTCAGCTCTCTGGTAAGTATTTGCTGTCTTCTTCTTCTTCTTCTTTGGTGATCCGTTTTTGTATAATTGCTTCACAACCACCTTAATTGGGATGAATTCGTTTGGTTAGTTAATTATCCTTTTGGTTTCTGTAAAATCGAAAACTGTTTCGTTTCTCTGGAGATTCCTGGAACTGGGTTTAATTTGTTAGCCTCAAGTTTTTTTTTTTTGGTTGCAATTGCACAGTTTCATTTCTCCTTGATTGGTCTCTCTTGGATGCAGAAAGCCTGAAATTAACAAAAATATTCTCTCTTTTGAAGCTTCATAACAGATCACATAAGGTTCTTAGTTTCACAACTCAAACTACACCGTTAAAGCCTTGGCCTTTCGCGTTCCACATTTCTGTAAATGGTTCAACAAGTTTGTTACTTTCAAGCAAAAGAAGATTGGTTTTATCTTGTTTGGAGACAAATGACAATTCCATCACAACAACATCCGTCGATTCAAATAAACCAGCAAGTGAATCCGTTGAATCAGGCAATAATGGTTCTGTGAAAAGAACACCATTGACAGCAAGAGAGAGACTAAGAGCTGCTCGTGTGCTTAGCCGATACACAGAAGCAACACCGAAACCATCAAAACCCAAGATGGGAAGCCAAATTCTTGAGGTGCTCAAGGAAAGTGATAAGAAATCAAATAGGAAACCGGGTCTACCCGAAGCACCAACAAACATGCTTGATGATAGCAAGAGAGGTATGCCAAAGAAAGGTCTTACATTTGATCTCCCGGGAAGCGCAGATATACTCGTCATCGCTTTTTCCTTTGTGTTCATAAGCACGGTGATGTTTGCTACTACTTACATTGTCTGGAAACTCGGTGCGATTCACTTCAACGAAAACTAAAGATAAGATGTTGGACAAGTTTTCCAGAGAGCGTGAGAGTTGTAGTTGAAATGCATACTTGGTGAAGTTCATCACTTGGCAAAGCTGGTTTGAGTGTAAACTGTGTACTAGTAGTACACATAATTTTGCTATTACATCTCTTCATGCTTTATTTTCAATTTTAACCTTTACATCGTAGTTTCTTTTTATAAAACATATGACTAACTGAAATTAAAGCAGCCCCAATACAAATTGTTCGGTCTCGCATAAAAAATAGTGTGAATCAACTACGCAAGAGAGCAATATGAAGATAATAGGGTAATTGATAATAGATTAATCCAACAACAACAAAAATGTAACCCCATAGCAGAGGGAAAAGCGAAACACTTGTAGTTTGGATGTGTCTACTTAGATCTCTGTCTCATCTTTCGTCTCTTCCTCTTCAACCTCCTCATACGCTTCTTCTTCCACTGGAAAAAACAAACAAAAACACCACCAGATCCACAATTAATTATTTCACTTAGGAAGAAAGCATGAAACTTTCTTAAACATTGAGCCAGAGTAATCAAATCAGCAAGATTGGAAGAAGATCATATTACCTTAGCTCTCATCACTTCCTTTTTCACAAAACCCTAATCGACGGATTTCGTAGTGTGAGTGACAAAGTAATATATTCCAGAAACCCTAGAGAAAAGGAACGAGACCAATAAAATATTTAGGCTTTTACAATTGGCCCCGTTAATTATAATCTACTCTCATCACGCACAAGAGAAGGAAGAAAAAAAATCATTTTTACTAATCTCCGGCGACTTAAATTCGACGATGTCTCTTCTCCGGCGATACGTTAAAGAAGCAACCAATTCGAGATTTCTCCTTCGATCGATCTCCACCGTAAATACCAATCCAACTGCTCCTCCTCCTCGTCGTCGTACTACCACTGAGTTCGATAACCTCATCTACGAAGCAGGAAGCTCCGGCGATTTCGAAGCCGTACGCCGTCTCTTAAACAGCCGCGTCGTAAACGCTTGTTTCAACACCACCGCAACTTTCAAATTCCTCACCAACACCGCCTCTTACTCCTCCGCACTCGAAGATCTCCGCCGCATTTTGCCTCAGACGGACGTCGGCTACACGCGGAAGCACGCCTACGAAACTCTCATCGCGCGTCTCTGCAAACTCGGCCGGACCGACGACGCTCTGATCCTGATCGGCGATATGGCAAACGGGAGATTCGGCCTCACATCTTGCACATTCCATCCGATCATAAACGCGCTCACGAAGAAAGACAAGATCGATGAAGCTTGGCGCGTGGTGGAATTGATGAGATCCCACGGGGTTCCGGTGGACGTGACGACGTACAACTACTTTTTGACTTCGCACTGCCACGACGGTGACGTGGCGGAGGCGAGTGAGGTGTTGAAGAAGATGGAGGAGGAAGGGATGTCGCCGGACACGCGTACTTTCGACGCGCTCGTGTTAGGCGCGTGTAAATCGGGGAAAGTGGAGGCGGCGATGGCGATTCTGAGGAGGATGGAGGAAGAAGGCTTACCGGTTTTGTACGCCACCCATGCGCACGTTATTGGAGAGATGATTGAGAGTGGCTATTATGCGCTGGGCGTGGAGTTCGTGATGGCGTACGCCGGGAAAGATAAGAAATTGGATGAAGAGAATTTGGGGAGTTTGGCTACTAAGCTTATAAAGAGGAAGAGGTTTAAGGAAGCCAATTTGGTTTTGAACGAGATGTGTGTGAGAGGATTGAGAATGGGAGATGCTTTGCATGATTTTTATGAGACCAATGTCATAATAAACTAATGATTGATTGATTCTAAGAAGAAAGACTATCACCATTGTTACAGAGAACACAACACTAAATTGAACTTAGAAGAAGATATTGAGGGAGATATCTGATTGGTTTCTTCCCTTTGGATCGTGGAACAAAGAGACTGTAAAACTGTGAAGATCTTATCTTATTCTCTGCATTTTTAGCATATGGAGATCTTCTTTGTTCCCAATGAGAGTTTACAAGATCGTATTTGCTTCCAATGAATTGAATTTTACATTTCTCAAGCCTTTCACTCAACAGTTATAGACAAACTCGCCCTGAAGCAGACGGTCAGAATGAGAACACATCAGACAGAATTGGTGAACATGTTTTGTTTAATTTACAAGTGAGCAACATTTACAGCAAGGAACTTTCTACTTTTATTCCCAATATACATTTACTTATTACACGACACTTTCTACATTGGAAGGCTTATCTCCCAATTATTGGATTGCGTTAGTTTTGTGACACCTCTACTTGTTCGAGATTAATGTGCCATCCATTGAGTTGGTAGTTCCAATACCAGCTTCCTGTTTCCATTACCTCTTCTTTCATTGCTTCCAAGTTGATGCTTAAACCTAAATCTATCACCAAAATAATGCAACCAATCAAATACTAGTGTCAATTTGACCTCATTTAATATCATCATTGATTCACTGACCTGAATTCCCTTGTGTGATCTTCAGTCTCTGACCGTCTGGTACTTCAAAAACTTGGTTTCCCTGTATCATCCACAAAGCGAGTAGAGATCACTTGATTCGAAGCAGACAATATAATCTCTGTTTTGCACAAGTTTTTTTTTAACTTCCACGTTTACTTTTACCTTTATAGTTACATTGCTGGCTTCGAATTCTGCATTTCCGTGCAATATGATTTTACAAGTCTCAAGCCGGTTCACATCATTTCTCCAGTAAACATTTGATTTACTGTTCCAATCGATTCCTTGGTTCACTACCTTGACGTTATGCAGTTTGCACTTGCCACACCTACAAAAAAAAGTTGTGTGAATTCATATGCAAACCAATAGACATGTATCTTAAGGAGAAATTTCATTACAATATTGATATTTAATTGCTCTACCTTAATCCGTATTGTAATATTGGTTCACCATTTTCGCTAATTGCTGTCGAACCCATGGCATTCTCAGCAGTGATGATCAAGCTACCGTCAACCTATGCGATGGATGCTAATTTAGAATTTAAGAAACTCAACACGATGAAAGGTAATGCAAAATCTAGTTTGCAGAATCAAATATGGAACCTGAACATTGTTCCATGAGAACTCTGCAATCTCTAGTTGCAGTTCTGAGCAATTGGAAATGGACCCTCCCTTGAACTGTAACAATGATCAAATAAGATTTAACCATAATAAAGCAATTACTATTATTTCAGAAGCATTAAAACAATACCAGACGGTATAATGAACTATTGACTTACTTTCTGTCTTGAAACTTCCCAAAGAGGACCGAGAGCAGGATGCAGAAGAATGAGATACGGCGGTGGGGCATCCACATACTTATCATTAGGTTCAATCTGGAGAAACAAAATTGATATATTAGTTCTCGGTAACTAATATTGATAAGATTTAAACTGATATGTAGAACATCCTTATGGCTATGAAACAGCAGTGACACTTCGTATAAAAGATAAGTATCTATGAACTAACCATGGAAAGTTTAATATCACATTCCGCAAGGAGGTCATATGCATTCCGAAGTATATCCAACAATGCACCATCTGGAGTCTGTAAAGAAAAAAAAAAGTTTGAAAAATTACGCTATATACAGAAATTAGTTTCATTGAATGCCAAATCAACTTCTACCCATCATGATTCTGGAGGCATGCCATTCATTTTTAGAGAAATGAGACAGAAAAGAAACGACAAAAGACTAAGCAAGTGGTTACAGAAAGATAACCTGATGTAATGCAGCACTTGCGTGTGGTTTCTTCTTCTTAGCTGATGAAGTGACCCTTCTTCGTTCATTATACACAATAAATGTATCCAGTTTGTCTGATAAGATCATATTAAGAGAGTATGTAACATTTAAATACAGATTTACATAAATCATTGCAACTTATTCAAATAATTTTACCTTCTAGACTGCCCTGGCATCTAGACATAAACTTATTTGAGAAATTGTCTGCTATGTTTTGCATTGTACACTCCAATCTGCCACCCATAACACTGCCCAAAACGGAAATAATAAGAAAGCTGCTAACGATGTTACAAGAAAAGCTCCTAAATTTATTTGATGTATACATTTCAAAGTAATTGGGATCTAGAAGAAAGTGTTAGGAGTCAAGAGGAATTGGAATGTGTTCCATTTTATCTATAAGCAGTAGTCTAGATTTGACCGAGGCTTCTACTTAGAAGCAAAATATGACAAGACGAATGATGACTATAAAAAGGGAACATAGAAGAGCAGTCAGCATAAGTGTTGAGAAATACAAACCTGTGAAAGTCTCCGTACTGATCAATGAACTCAATTCGCTTCTTTGTATTGAGAACCATATTTGGCAAACTTTTTACATTACTGCTTGATCCAATTAACTCGGCAGAGTGTAAGTCTACATATAGGATGTTTGTATTGGCAGGGAAATCAGCCTGCAAACTTCAGAAGTAAAAAGGAATAATTATTTGATCTTGATCTTGCATTCTGAGCTGAATTAAAAAAAAAAAAAGACTTGAAGACTCGCACTAATAAAATAGCACCAGATATAACCACAGAACAAGAAAAACAGCTAACACTAGAAACAGACAGCAAAAGAGGAAATAAATTTCCACTTATCTCATTTTTTCAGCTAGAATGCAAAAGCTATGAATCGGTTCTCGGATATAAGCACTTGTAAGCATGAACAAACTCAATGACAGAAATATCATACCAATTTGAGGAAGGTGATTTGTTGGAAATTCCGAATTTATCAAATTCAGTGTACTCAATGCACGATATACCATATTCCCACTTCCCATCGAGATTCTTCTTCTCCATCAATACATTAATTCCTTCAGTTGCTCCAGCATTCCGTTTACAGGATGCAAACCCAAGTTTCTGTCACATCAAGATTCAATAAATTAAGGTTTGTGGGTAATTAATTGTAGAAAGATAATGATACATTAATATATGTTTTCAGCTAGTAAGCAAGTTTGGAAAACATACCATATCTAAGTAGATAGTTAACAGCAAAACAATTAACTAAAAAGACTTTGAGGCATATGACACAGCTCATTTTCCCAAAGGAACTTATTTATCATAGACACAAGAAAATTTACTATTTGATACATAGCAATCTCTTTAACCTAACACATGGGACCATTTGCAATCAGCATCAGAAGCTTATCCTTTTTGAATCCAAAAGTGATAAAAATGATTGTTTAAATCTATGAGCCATGCATGGGTGTTGAACATGCTATGAAAGCCTACCTTCTTATGCCTTAAACCAATCCCAGCAAGGGCCAAGAGGGTCACATCTGTGGCAGCCACAACGTTACTGCCATATCAAAATTATTAACACTATAATTCCAGATAGTTCTGATTTTATTTAAACGAACAACTTCACAAGGGTACATCACTAACCTAACTTGCCGAACAGTTGCACCTTTTCTTCCATGATCGTTAAACCATTTAAAGACACCTTTATCATACGCTAATTTCCAAATCACACCATGACCACCAGGTTTACTAACTGGCACAAAAGGCCTTGATATTATCCATTGACCATCTTCAGCACTGACAGCTGGGACGAGAGGCTAGGGATCAAAAACCGTGTTTTTAACTGTGAGTAATAATACTCAATACACAGTTGTTGCAGAAAAGGGTAATATAAATGAAAAGAAAGTATATATTTCATATACCTGTTCAAAGAGTTGGAAATTTGATTGACCCCTTCCAAACCATTTGAGTCTTTTACAAAGCGATCTTACATGCTCATGGTTGTTCTTTGCAGCACTTGTCATAATGGCAACAGGGGTGACACATTGCTTTCCATAAAGTTTGAAATAAAGGAACTCTCTAGCCTAGAAATTACAAAAATAAAAGGATAACCAAATAACATTACTAACTCATACTGAACAACAGTTCTTCATACACTCAAATACAAACAAATCTACCAGTAGTCACTCAAGTAAATAGTGAACCTGTACCTGAAGGTCTCTAATAAGTCCCTCCAACAAAGTTCGTCCACAATGAGTAAGCATTGCTGCAGGAAGGCATTCTCCTGTTTCTGGATCAACCAAACCTAATCTGTCTGCTGCACCTCCTAAGGGATATATTTCACCTAAATCTGGCAATCCCTAATATGTATAACAACTTATAATCCAGAAACCATACATAACAAATTCGGTTAATATTGAAAGCAATAACACATTACTAACCTCAATTCCCCATAGTGCCGCCTGAGAGGCATACTCTTTCCTCCGAGTGAGGTCAAGAACGCTAGGAGAGTGCATTTCTAAGTACTGGCAACCCAAAGACTCTTCAACAAAATGTGACCGACTAGTATTATGCCTCTTAGTCGATTGGTGAAGAAGCTCGAGAACCATAACCTGATATCTGACAAACAATCATGCATGTCTCAGCAGTCAGCAGTGGATATATAAAAGAGAGAAATGGCGTTTTCTTTCTCCTTAATTCTAGAAATCAAAAATCAAAACTTTCAAAGGATCTCCTTTAAGGGTTCATTAAATTTCAGCACTAAAAGGAAGTTAAGAATTGGTACCCAATGATTCCTCCAATGCAGTCGTAGAAGTGTTCAATTTCTCCCAGAAACGTCAAGAACTTTCTAAAGCGAGCAATCTCGTCTGCATCTAAAACTGTACCCGTCTCTCTTCTACCTTTATAGCCGCTACTATTCACATCGAATCGCTCTATCATCTCCACCAACGCGTAAAGCGCGTTCTTCACCGAACCTCTCACTGTATACTCCTCCTCCTCTTCTGCTTCAAATGTTTCCTCGTAACCCACACAGAGCGCGTGTTCTTGACCCGCCGCGATCACGCACTTGACGAGAAACATCTCTTTGGAATTCAAACCAACTGAAGCTAAAAGCTTAGATAAACCGCCTCGATTCTCGGTGAAGAATCGACGAACTCTGGAATCAGCGTCGATGACCGCTTCCTTCCTCCGTAGGTCCTTGGAAACGTCTAGTTTCGATCGGAGAGCCATAAGCCGAACGATTTCCGATGAGAAATCGTCGGATTCCGGAGGAGTCGGTGTTGAGTACTCGACAGGCACGGTGGACACGCGTCTCACATGGTGATTACATTGCTGGTCGCTCTGCGGTGAATGCGAGGGGAATGAAGAAGAAGGAAACGAAGAAGAAGGGAGAAAGAGAAGAGGCTTCCTGAAATGCAGAGAGGTGAAAGAGGGAGGAGAAGTAGTGAGAGTTTGGAAGCGGAAGAAGGAGAGATGCTTCTGGTTGTGGAGAATCGGAGAAGCTTGAGGATTAGCCATGGAGAGAGGAGGTTACAGAGGAAGAAGGAGGAGGAGTGTGGTGGGGGTTTTTGAAGAGAACTCGGAGGAGGGATAAGGAGAGATCCTCGAAGCATATACCCTCCTCCCAAAGGGACCATCTGCTCTCAATCTACGCTTTTGCTTCTTCTTCTTCTTTTTTTATTTACAACAAAACAATCAGCAGATGTGTGATTGTCGTGTGATGCAATCTTTAATCTGACGGTCCACATGGCATATCGTTTTGGATTCCACCGATGGGCCATTGATGGGCCATGTTGGGGTTCTCCGTTTGATTTTGTCGACAATTTGTTCTTAAAAACAGATTACATTTAAATATGGTTGATTATTAGATACGAAATTGTGCATCTGATTTAGGAGGTGGTATGAGTGTCTAAATTATGGCTGAAAATCCGAAAACAATTAAAATATTTTTCACCGGAAAAGATTCTTTTGACCATATCGTCTTTTTTTTTTGGGTGTAAATGTGAAGATTTATACCATTTTCAATTTTCCTGTTACAATGTTGCAAGCAAGGTTTGGAAAAGAGAGGACGCATAAAGCGATCAATGGCTGCGATGATACATGCTGGAGTGGAGGAGGAGGAAGAGAAGATCCTTGAGTTTCTTTCTTTCCAAATGAGGTAAATGGAGGCGTGTGCTTGATAAGCACCTCAGCTTGTGGATTAGCGGAAAATCGGGCCTGAGCAATCCATGCGGAAATTGAATCTTCTAATTGTATCTTTTCTTGTATCTTTTAATTCATTTTTGAATTTCTCTGCTCTCAACTGAACGCAGCTGTCGAAACACCCTTCTCTAGCATGGATTTTCTCCAGCTTAATGCTAGCTTCGTCTCTTTCAACCTTAGTTTTTCTCATTGTAAGACCAATCTCCATGCTTTTTAGGTCGTTTGCTCGTGCTTGCTCTTGTAAAGACCGTTCGATTGTGGTCAATGACATTGCTGAGCTTCTAGGGACAGCAGAGAGTTGTCGAGTCTCTTTTTCAGGTCGATCATGCTCGAGTCTCTTCTAGGGACAAGTCGATCATAAGTCCTTTAAAAGTTTTAATTAATCAGGTTCGAGTCTCTTTTATCACGAAATTATTATAATTTTTATTTCCTGAATTCGATTGAGAGGTATAAATAAATAAGTATAACCATCCAATTCTTGGCAGGCTGTATCAACTGCAAGCCTGAAGCACCATTCTCAAATAAATTCTTTGACCTTGTGATAAATCGGTTTTCTCTATGTTACTTCAGAACCTGATTAATTAAAACTTTTAGAGAATTTAATTAAAAAAACTAAACCACCATTAACATTATGCACACCAAAAAGGGTATTACCGTGCTCTTTGGACATGTTCTGTACTAGATTTTAGAGTCGCTTTTATAAACTAACTTGCATAGATTTTAGATAATTAGCCTAACGAGAAGCAACTAGCTCCACAGAGGCTCACACAATCTTCATATTAATACTTACAGTTTCCTTGTCAAGCAAAGTAGTAATCTCTCTTCACGCAGTGGACAACACTTCCAGCTCTGCCCACCACAGAGGCGAAAGCTTCGGAATAGCATCGTCCGGTGATAATCCCATGATCTCTCTCAATCTCCCCGTGACTTCTTTCATTACCGGTCTCTGTTTCGGGTCTGCACTTACACAGCTTTTGATCACTTCGCCTATGTTCTCAATCTTCCCATCAAAACATTCCAATGTTGGATCCACCATCTCCCTCAAAGTCTTTCCTCTCAAGAAATCAGCCAATCCGGTATCTACCGAATCACCTTTTTTAACAGACTCTGGGAGTTTTCCAGTCATTAATTCGAACAACAGCAAACCGAAGCTGTGAACATTGTCTTCTTGGGTTGTGACTGAGATGTGCGTATCTATGAGTGCATTGGTGCTACTTTCTGTCTCGGATGGGCCTTTTAGGTAACCAAAATTGAAATCCGCAATTTTGACAGCGTAATCCTCTGTGAGGTGAACAGATGATGAGAGAAGATTGCTGTGGACTATAGGTGGCTTGAGCCCGTGCATATGGTCAAGGCAATATGCTATGCCCATTCCTATTCTTAGCCGCATTACCCAGTCCAAATGTTCTGATTCTTTATCTGCAAAGAAACGTAATATTGTTTCCCATTTAAAATCGCTAAGGAAACGAGACAACTTAAAGTGTAATGGCTCATGTGACTAAAGAGCTTTTTTGCTTACAGTGTAAATGTTCAAAGACCGATCCGTTTGATGCATACTCAAAGACCAAGATCCTAGTGAAAGGTTCATCTTCTTCACAGTAACCAAGAAGGTTGACAAAATTCTTGTGGTTTATCTTGGACAGCATTTCGATCTAAAATTATCAAAAACATTAACGATTAGGAGATAGGAATCAAAACCCTTTAAAAAATAAAAAGGAACTGGTTGACCATAAATACCTTCTTTCTGAACTGCACTTCTATGTTGTTTGTCCATTCTTTGGCAGACGCAGTAGCAACAGAAGCCACAGCTATCTCCACCCCGCTTGATAATGTCCCTTTAAACAATGTACCAATGGGGCAAGACCCAATGACATTACTGAAATCTTCACAGGCAGCTTCGATCTCAGATCTTTTGAGTTTGGGAACACCTGAGTTACCAAATCAAACATCATTAATTAATGTTGAAACCAAAAGAAAATGGTGAGCTGAGAAAGACAAGCACATCGATTTCTCAAAAATTCTGGACGGCAAGGTTAAACCTCAATCTTCCAGAACTAACAATGCCACTTTACATATTGTATCAGTGGGTAGAACGACAATTACCAGTTATGAACACTTTCTGAAGTTGTCCGCTAAGACCTGTACGCCAAGGATTCACAGATTTCCCAGCCTTACTTCTGAAAAGGAAGGCACCAGTAGCTAGAAGGATAAGAAATACAACACCGCCTATGCAGCCAGCCATGATAGGAACCATGCTGGTTTTAGAGCTTCTTCTTAGACTAGGAAAATTTGCAAGGGGCAAAGTAGGAGGTGGAGCAGAAACATCTGGTGCAGGAGAAGTTTTTGGTGGCGGAGGCAATGTTGAGGATCTAGTGGCGTTAGATCTGGGAGAAGGAACCGAAGATGACGGTGGTGTAGCATGTCTCAAACTGGTGTAGGGGTTAAAGAAACGGCCAAGTAATTTCCTATGAAAACTAGCCGTTCTCCTACCAAAAAAGACCAAGGTAAGATGAAACACAGATAGAGAGAATAGCAACAAGTTTTTAAAATGGAATACATATGCATAAAAGACAGCGTCTGTCTTCATGTTGCATAACAACTAACAACAACTTCTTGATGCTCAACTTAGAAAAAGTATCAGCTCACTCAACCACTTAAAGTCATAGATCTAGCATACCAACTACATTGATGTTGATGCTCAACCAAAAATTCATTTTAAAAGTTTCCGCATTGAACAATCAAGTTGCAGTATCAAAGATTGGTAACAGTTGAGAAACTATAAATCTGAAAATCAACAAGAGACCTAAGCACATACTAAAAGAAGCAGTTTATTCACAGAAAAAGCGAAAGCTGCTACTTACAAATCCGCGGCATCTCTATCAGACCACAGATCTCTAGTCACTGTTCCTTTGCCTGAAAGCGAAACAAATGATCAGGAAGTTGCTTTTTCTATCTATTGGCAGCCAAATAGGCAGAGAAAATAGAAACGAAAACCGCTATACCTTGATGCTTGGACGAATAGCACGAATCGAAGCTTAAAATCACCAGAAAAAGCATGAGAGAACGCATTTGGAGCCTCAATCGAACGGATTTCCAGTTCTTACTCATCGTGAGACAAAAACCGAGAAGACGACAACTGAAAATCGAGTCTCGATCTGAATTGAATATCACAGGTTAGAAGAAGAAGAGAGAAAGCTGAGTTTGAGTTCGCATGGCTGAGGAAACGATTTGTGAGAAGAAAATGACTTTTCAACTTTGTTTTTTCAATTTTCTTTAAAGCGCGTGTCCCCGTGGTTTGGCCGATAATAAATTAAGAGAGTAAACAATAACTTCTTCTTGTTGACAATCACAATAAATAAATAAATAAAAACACAATAACTTCTTTGTTTTCTCTTTCTCATGATACAATATGATTTTTTTTTTTTTTTTTTTCAAAGTATTCAAGGGACGATAAGAGAAAAAAATATTACAAGATCATCAACATTCATGGCTGAAAAACAAAAAAGAAAACGTGTAGAATAATGACGGGTATATATGATAAAATAAAGAAGAATCTATGGACCTTAAGATGCCAGAGAGCTAAAAGGTTTCAAAAGAAGAGGCCAAAGCCACAGTCGAAAAAGACTTTTGCCGTATCCTGTGGAAATATGGTTAGCTTTTTTCTGTGTGTGTGTGTGTGTTTTTTTCTTATGCTGCTGTTTAACAGAGAAAACAAAAAACAAAACATGATAACGAGAACGATAGTGGGGTGTACATGCCACGTGGATTTTTGAATTGATGTGTGTGGGCTTCATATTAGGATGATTGGAGTTGAATGATTGTGTTTGTGGTCTTGTGGATTAATCAAACGGGAAAAATTGTCAAAAAAAAATTGTGATCTTTTAAATTTTGGCTATTCTTTTTTTTTGGTCAATTTAATTTTGGCTATTCAAACAATGAACTATTGCATGGATAATTTAAATTATGAAAGTCTATTGATTTTTAAATTTAAATTCTAAATTTCTATTGACTGAACCAAATTAGACACGGTTTTAAGTCGATAAACAGAATGGATAAACATAATTAAAAAAAAACTGTTATAAATCATGATTAAATAAAACGACATCGTCTGCTCGTAACAGTGATTAAAGATTTTCGTTATTTGGTTTGTTAAGAAAAAAGAGCAGACAATGTCGTTTTACTTAACTGTGATTTACAACAAATTTTTAACTCCGGCGTTTATCGATTTAACGTCGTGACTAATTTGGTTCAATGAACAAAAATTTGGGATTTAAATTTAAAGTAAACATGTTTTGATGATTTAAATTGTATACGATAATTCATACTTTAAATCTTCAAAATTTGAAAATTTCTGATTTTTTTGACAATTTTCTCAATAATCAAACTGTTTTATAAATAATAATAAAGAAAAAAAAAACAATGGTACGTGGAGGAGTAACTGACTAATTCAACGTGGAGTTTTTGCTTCGCTGTTACTTTCTTCGTTTTCAATCCAGCTTTCTTTGCCATGTGGGTATGTGTAGTCATGGATGTAATGGGAATACCCCCTTTTTTTATAATTATTCTACAATATATTTCAGATTTTCTAATACACAAAATAATGTATATATACAAGTGTTCCATAATTGTAATCAACACCGCCCACGTTTTGTGATTTTATTTTATCCAATTAAGTAAAAGAAAGGAATATTTTTGCCCACACAAGCACCTATCTTTCTAGGATGATTCTTAGTATGTTTTCTCGCTTGATCATGATTTTTTTCTTAGAGTGTATAGCTTAACGCGAACCAATTGATCCAAATAAGTTTCTGGGAAAGAAATTAAAAATTGGTCGAATAGATAAAAAAAAAACAATATGCATATATTAATGCGATTTAAGTTTTCATTCAAACACCTAATGGCTAATACTATCCTTGATGCCTCCAATGTCACTACTTTCCATGCATAATGCTTGTCCGAGTGTGCATCCATAGCTTGTTATAGAATACTAGATTGCAAGAAATAGATTGCAAAAAACATGCAACATTGTTAGAGGGGGATTTAGCACTCCCCCGGTTTAACCCGGTTTGAATAGAAATCAGCCCAACAATCAACTTCAAGGCCCATCGAAACCGATCTACGTAATTAAAGGGAAATTTCCTTTAATTAATAAAGAGAAGATTTCCTTTATTTGGATAAAGGCAAATCCCGGAAAGAAAGGAGATTATCCTTATCAGCTTCAAGGAAAAAGGATAATTGCCAATACAAAGTCAAGAAGGAAAAGGAAGAGCTAAGGACTTCAAAACTTATAAATAAGGAGGCCATCGCCTCATTCTGAATCATCTCAAAATCCCATCACATCCTTTGTAACAAGAACTACGTTTTGGCTTGATCCCTATTTGAAGGGTACGTAGGCAGCCTTCAACGGCACAGCTATAAATCTAATAAAAATAATTCTCCTAAAACTCTAAACTGAATTCGCCAATCTACGATGTGTGCGAATTCTGGTTCCTTCAATTGGCGCTAGAAGGAGGGGGCAAGAAAAATCTGGTGTTTATGGAGAATTATTTTAAAACCCTAGAAATCCGACAAAGCCTCCGACTCTTCTCGTCATGTTCAACGCCAACTCAATCCGAGATAAAAACAATAACAACCAGCTCAACGCCATGAGCAAGATGAGGAAACAAGCGTGACGTGTATGCCAAGCAACATGGTATGAAGAAGACGTGCCAAGTAACGTGATCGTGACAAGGAGGAGTACGCGAGGGAAACGACAAACAATGACGAACTCACGATCTGATTCTCGCCATGATGAACCCGCCGATCTCAAACTCACCATGAACGAGCTCGCCGAAGAAGAAGAACGAGCTCAACAAAGATGGTTCTGGCCGAGCACGACACGCCGAGCTCACTCCCACGAGCTTACAAACGCCGAGTTCGCACATGACGAGACGACCTTGCGGAACACGCCGACCTCGCCGCACATGCCGACCTCGGCAAACACACCGAACTCATCAGACCGCAGCCATTGAACACGCCGAGCTCGCGGAGGCAAACTTATCGTACCGCCGATCTCGAACTCAACGTGATGAACTCACTTGCCGAGCATGAAAACCACCATGACCAGAGAAGATGTAACTTGCATGCCGACCAGGAAGCACCCGATGCTGACCTCACTCACCATCACCGCCGACATGAAAGAAGATCAGATTTCTCTTTTTTTGTTGGGCTTGCTCCAACGTAGTCAAATTCGGTAAAAAAAAAAAAAAAAAAAAAAAAAAAAAAAAAAAAGGACATCCACTGATAGATCCAGCTCGTCACTTATCGATTATAGCTCGTCTACAGAGCTCCCTAAAATTCAGGTATTTTTTATCAAATTTTTTACTTGTTATTCGAAGATATTTTCTTTTCAGATTATATCATAGGATCCGTTCCTTCAAGCCGAACTTAAGCAGTTCGCCGAACTCGTACAGTTCGTATCATCAAGCCGAACTTAAGCAGTTCGCCGAACTCGTACAGTTCGTATCATCAGGCCGAACTTAAGCAGTTCGCCGAACTCGTACAGTTCGTATCATCAAGCCAAACTCAAGCAGTTCACCTACCTCCCAATCGAACATATCGCCTACTTCGCAGTAAAGCAGCTCGTGGTCGTAGCTCGACGATCCGACAGTAAGGTAGCTAGCGGTCGCAGCTCGTCGGTCTAACAGTTAGGTAGCTCAGTCGCAACTTACTCATCATGCAGTCACAGTTCGCCGATCTCGCAGCCCCACCTAACTCACGGCCACAGCTCGCCAACCCCCTGCTCGCCAAACTCACGATCGCAGTTCTCCGACCGCACAGCTCGCTGACCCCGCAGTATGGCAACTCGTAATCGTAATTCACCGATCTAAACAATTGGGCAGCTCGCAATCACAGCTCGCCGACCTCACAGTCCCGCACGAACTATCGAAACCGAACTTGGAAAAGCCGAGACCGACCTCGCACCTAACTAACAAACGCCGAGCTCAGTCTCGAGCTCAATCTCTCGTCTTTAGTAATTTTTGCAGGAACAAAGACGAACAACGTCTAAAAGGAAATTCGACCAGATGCTGATTTCAATTCCAATCGGGCTAAAGAAATCCGCCGAACTCGAACACTCCTTCGCCGAACTGAGGGGGGGACTAATTGTTAGAGGGGGATTTAGCACTCCCCCGGTTTAACCCGGTTTGAATAGAAATCAGCCCAACAATCAACTTCAAGGCCCATCGAAACCGATCTACGTAATTAAAGGGAAATTTCCTTTAATTAATAAAGAGAAGATTTCCTTTATTTGGATAAAGGCAAATCCCGGAAAGAAAGGAGATTATCCTTATCAGCTTCAAGGAAAAAGGATAATTGCCAATACAAAGTCAAGAAGGAAAAGGAAGAGCTAAGGACTTCAAGACTTATAAATAAGGAGGCCATCGCCTCATTCTGAATCATCTCAAAATCCCATCACATCCTTTGTAACAAGAACTACGTTTTGGCTTGATCCCTATTTGAAGGGTACGTAGGCAGCCTTCAACGGCACATCTATAAATCTAATAAAAATAATTCTCCTAAAACTCTAAACTGAATTCGCCAATCTACGATGTGTGCGAATTCTGGTTCCTTCAATATTAGAATTGAGCGTATGTGTAGTAGCTCGGTGATCTTTTTTTTTTTTTTTTTTTTTTTTTTTTTTTTTGGCGCTAGAAGGAGGGGGTTGGACTAAATGTAGTACCGCTTGAGGTTCATGGAATTCCACGAACGGGGAATGGGGGTTCCGTCTAGCTTCATGAGCTCGTAGACGCCTGGTTTGACTACCCTCATGACCTGATACGGTCCTTCCCAGTTTGTGCCGAGCTTGCCGGCATTCTTTTCTTCGGTGCCTTCGAAGACCTTTCTTAAGACGAGGTCGCCGTCGGTGAAGTGACGTCCGCGGACCTTTTTGTTGTAGTAGCGTGCTGCCAAGTTCTGATAATTCTGAATCCGAAGTAAGGCTTGATCGCGTTGTTCCTCGAGATTGTCGAGGTTGTCGAGCATGATTTCGTCGTTAAGATCAGGATTTTGTACGAGCATCGTCCGACGGATAGTCGGGATGGTGAGTTCGGCGGGGCATAGGGCTTCCACGCCATAGGCCATGTAGAAGGGGGATTGACCCGTTGACGATCTTGGGGTCGTTCGGTATTACCATAAGACTCCGTCGAGTTTATCTGCCCATGTCCCTTTATGAGTATCCAATCGTTTCTTGAGGCCGGCTATGATTGTTTTGTTTGTTGCTTCGGCCTGACCGTTGCTCGGCGGGTATCTTGGTGTGGAAAAACTTAGTCGAATTTTCCACTTAGCGCAGAAGTCGTTGAATAGTGTTGATATGAATTGGGGACCGTTATCGGTGATAATCTCGTACGGATTTCCGTGTCGGCAGATAACGAATTTCCAGACGAATTTCTGAACGTCGGAGGCGAGGATGACGGGATATGCCTCGGCTTCTACCCATTTGGTAAAGTAATCCGTCATGACGAGGATGAACTTTTTCTGCGTAGTGGATCGTCTGAAAGGGCCGATGATGTCCATCCCCCATCTCATGAATGGATACGGAGCTGTCGAAGTGGTTAGCAGCTCGGTAGGAAGATGTATCATTGGGCCATGCCTTTGGCATTTGTCGCACTTCGCGACGAACCTCTCGCAGTCTGCTTGCATACTTGGCCAATAATAGCTTGCTCTCTTGATTTTCAGGGCTAGAGATCGGCCGCCGGAGTGATTGCCGCCATCGCCTTCGTGTATTTTTCTTATGACTTCCTGAATTTCATCGCCTGAGATGCATTTGAGGAGGATTCCTGCTGCACTCCAACGAAACAGTCCGTCCTTGATAAGTATGTAGCGAGCGGCTCGTGTTTTGAGTCGTCGAGCGGCCCATCTATCGGCCGGGATTTTGCCATCGATGATGTACATTTTTATCTCCAGTGTCCAGTTGGCGGGAGTCTGCTCGTCGGACTGTTCGAGGTCTATTGGCTCATGAAGTCCGTCCGTCTGTTCCTTCGTTTCATCGTCTGATCTGGCCGATTCATCGACTTGCAGCGTGTCGTTGTTGCATTCGGCGATACTAGAGTGTTCGGGCTCGGTGTCTTGATCGGGCTCGATGGTTGGAATCCGTCTCTGTCGACGTAGGATAGGTTCAGTCGCAGGATTTTCCTCGTAATCTCGTCTACGGGTCGTGATGATGCATTGTTCCGTGCTTCCGATACTAGGTTCTGATATACTTTCAACCGGGATCGTCCGTTTGAGGTGGGGGTCGGAGCTCGAAGCCAAAGCAGCGAGTGCGTCGGCCGGAGCGTTTTCTCCCCGCGGAATCTTGGTAAGTTCGAATGAATCGAATTCGGAAGCAAGCTGTTTGACGAGCTTGAGGTATGCGTCCATTCGATCATTCTTGGCGTCATACTCCCCGCTGAACTGACTTGCGACGAGCTGTGAGTCGCAGTAGGCGTGAATGCGTGTAACGCCGATGGCTTTGGCCAAACGTAGTCCGGCAATTAGCGCTTCGTATTCTGCCTCGTTGTTAGACGCGTTTAACGTCAGGCGGAAAGATTGCTCCAAGATTTCTCCCGTTGGAGATTTGAGGCGAATGCCTATTCCAGAGCCTCGGAGAGATGACGACCCATCGACGTGAAGTATCCATTGTTCGGCGGTTATGACGTCAGTGTTGACGTATTCCGGAGATAGTTCGATGAGGAAATCGGCGAGGACTTGTGATTTGATGCTTGTCCGGCTTTTGTAATCGATGTCGTACTCGCTGAGTTCGATAGCCCATTTAGCCAACCGACCGGAATGGCTTGGGCTATGTAGGATTGTCCGGAGTGGTTGATCGGTTAGCACGGTGACCGTGTGTGATTGGAAATAAGGGCGCAATTTCCGAGCTGAAACAACAACGGCGAGGGCCAACTTTTCAAGAGTCGGATACCGTCCTTCAGCTCCATCTAGTGATTTGCTGATATAGAAGATCGGTTTTTGTTCGCCCCGGTCTTCCCGAACGAGGACCCCGCTGATCGCCGAGGTTGAGATTGCGATGTAGAGATAGAGGGTCTCGCCGTCTTCGGGTTTTGCCAAAACTGGTGGTGTTGACAAGTAATCTTTGAGCTGCTTGAATGCTTCCTCGCACTTATCATCCCACTCAAGATTTTTGTTTCCGCGCAGCAATTGGTAGAAGGGGAGACACTTATCGGTGGACCGGGAGATAAACCGGTTGAGTGCGGCGATGCGTCCCGTGAGCCTTTGCACTTCCCTTCTCGTTGTTGGAGATGGTAGGTCAAGGATTGCCGAGATCTGTTTGGGATTGGCTTCGATTCCCCTTTGAGTCACGATATACCCGAGGAATTCTCCGGAGGTTACACCGAATGTGCACCTGGTCGGGTTTAGCTTCATGCCGTACTCGTTCAGGATATCGAAACAGGTGTTGAGATGTCCGACGTGATCCTTCGCAACCAAAGATTTGACGAGCATGTCGTCGATGTAAACCTCCATCGTTTTGCCGAGCTGGCTAGCGAACATCCGATTAACGAGGCGTTGGTAGGTAGCACCGGCGTTTTTTAGGCCGAAGGGCATCACCTTGTAGCAATAGATACCGCGATCCGTGATGAATGAAGTTTTCTCACGATCATCCGAATGCATGAGTATCTGATTATAACCTGAAAAAGCGTCCATGAACGAGAGGAGTTCGTTCCCAGCGGTGGCTTCGACGAGTCTGTCGATATGTGGGAGCGGGAAACTATCCTTTGGGCAGGCTTTGTTCAGGTCGGTAAAGTCGACGCATATCCTCCACTTTCCGTTTTTCTTTTTCACAACGACTGGGTTCGCCAACCAGTCGGGATACCGAACCTCCGTAATCGATCCTGCGCTAAGTAATCTTTCGACTTCATCGTTCACGGCTCGAGCCTTCTCGGGGCCGAGCTTGCGTCGTTTTTGCTTGATCGGTTTGAAGGTGGGATCAATGTTGAGCTCGTGGCTTATTATCCTTGGATTGATTCCAGGCATATCTGTGATTGACCAGGCGAAGGTCGAGATGTTTCTTTTGAGGAGTCGGATTAAATCCGCTTTGATGTCCTCGTGGAGCTCGGCTCCGATTCCTACGCATCTCTCCGGATTGAAATCGTCGATACTGACTTGGACGATCGTTTCGCGTCGCGGTAAATCGGGATCGTTTGGATTTTTCTTTTTATTGATCACGCAGGTGCGGGGAGTGGTCCTCAGTTTACATTCGTTTATGAAACACGTTCGGGACATCACTTGGTCGCCTCTAAGGGTGAAGATTCCGGAAGGTGTTGGGAACTTGACGCATTGATGATACGTTGACACGACTGCTTTCATCGAGAATATCCATGGCGTGCCGAGTATTACGTTGTAGATCGCGGGTTTGTTTAGCACCAAGAACTTGACCATTCGACATATTCCCCCGGTATACATAGGAATTTTGACCGTTCCTGCTGTCATGGTTTGCTCGCTCGAGAATCCGGTGAGTGGTTCGATGTTCGGCCTGATTTGGTTGTCGGGAAAATCCATATTTTTCAGCGTATCCTTGAAAATCACGTTAACCGAGCTCCCAGTGTCGATCAAAATTCGCCCTACTACGACATCACCGATGAGTGCCTCGACGACTAACGGGTCGTTATGCGGCATATGAAGTCCTTCTGTGTCGGCCTCGGAGAAGGTGATCGGTGTTCCGCAGGGTGTAGTCTGATGTGACTGTTTTGCGGCCACTGCTTCCTTGCTGTATGTCTTCAGAGCTCGGACGGAGTAGTTGCACGTTTCCAATGCACCCATGATCATGTTGACGCGTTTTCGAACCTGCGGAGGTTGTTGAGTTTCCACGTTGTCCTCCCGATCTCGTTTCGGTTGTTCGTCGTCGGTTTTATTTTTAGGCTGCTCGGTAGCCTTGTTTGGTCTGGAGTTACGTCTCCTACCGTTATCGTTACGGCGCGGTCTGTTCGAGGGTTGGAAGGCTCCTTCGACCGGAACTTCCCCCTTTTTGTACTTCATCATCAGGAACTCCTGTAGATGTCGGCACTCCTCGGTGGAATGATTTCCATACCGGTTATGGAAATTGCAGTACGGTGCGGATTCAGTGGTGTCGGGTTCTTTTGGTTCATCCGACCGAACCCAAGTGTTTGACCAGGATTGCTGAGTTTGGACCGTGTTGACGGGTTGTTTCGGGGGAACGTACAGTTTGTCCTTGGTGGCGGGCTGCTTCGTGATTGCGTATCGCCTATCTTTCTCGGACCTTTCCTCCTCCTCCATGATGAAGATATGCGCCCTGTGCAGGATGTCCTCCAATGTCTTTGGATTATTGCGTTTGATCTCCCTGTGAAAGTCCGATTCGTACCAGGTGGCTTTGTAAAGAGCCTCGATCGCGGCTTCGTCGTCGATCGTACAATGGGATACAACCGCTTTGAAACGTTCCATGAAGTTGCGTAGGGGCTCGTCCTGCTTCTGCTCGAGGGCCCAGAGTTCGGCGTTTTTTGTTTTCTGCTTGATAAACATGGTGAAGCGTTTGAGGAATTTGGTAGTGAGCTCGTTATAGCTGTTTACCGAACTTGGCTCGAGCGTTGAAAACCAATCGAGCGCGGCCCCGGATAAATTCTCCACGAATAGTTGGCACATGGCTGCGTCCTTCTCAGTTTCCGAGCCGAAACGAAATCGGTTCATCGTGATGACAAACGAAGTCAAGAAGTTTTTAGGATCGGTAAACCCGTCGTATGGTGTGATCTTGACTCTTTCCAATCGTCGGACTGGAGTATTGACGACTTTGTCGGTAAACGGCGTCCTCTGTGACTCTTGAATTACCCGGTCGATCTCGGGCGCCGAACTCGTAGCCTGATGGACTGTGGTCCGCATATCTTGTAGTTGGGCCTGAACCTTGGCGAATTCCAAATTCAGGGCGGCTCGGTCCGTGATGTTGATTTCCGAACCGGTCGCGGAGGATCTTCTTGTCGGCGGGTCGATCGTGCCTGGGGGTCGAGCGTCGGTTAGGTCGGACAAGAGATTTCGGCGTAACGTGCTATCGTTGGGGGGGGTAACCGGATTCCGATCGAGGATACCGATCTGATTTCGGCGCTCGAAATGGGATGCTATGAGAGACGCGATCCGCTCTTCGTTCTTTTTGTTAATTTCGGCGAACTGCGCCGCCATAGCTTCCATGAAGACGGTCGGATCCGTGAATATCGAAGCGGCCGGAGACTGAGGAAGAGTCCGAGATGGATTGACCTGATTGTCTTCTCCAACAGGTACGGTTGGAGGGGGTCTTCCTCCGGTTGTCTGTAGTTCGGTATCGATAGGATTGAGCTCGTCGATCCGTGGGTTTCGATCATCGGTTTCTGAGCTGTTGACGAGGGCTGCGGTGGTATCGACTGGAAGAACCATTGCCGAACTTCAATCAAACGATATCCGAAAGTACTGTTCTATATTCCCCACAGTCGGCGCCAATTGTTGATCCGTAAATCACACAAAAAGGGGTAAAACAGTACTTTTAATCGGAATCTCGTTTATTGATCAAGGTCGGCGTTACAACAGAGTTTAAGTAAGAAGGTAAAGACAAAAGGATTCGAGATCGGTAACGAGCTCTCTTCTATTCTCTGTCTTTGCGGAAGTTGTGGATGATTTGAACGAATGAGCCTCCTCCTTTATTTATAGTGTCCTTGAGGCGGTTCAAATGAAGATTTCCTTTTCCGAGTTCGATTAGGAAAAGGAAATCTTCCGGTTTTCTCTCCGAGATAAGGATAAGTTCCGCATATCTCGTGGAGTCGACCAAAGAGAATATTTCCTTTTCCGAGACCGGTGGGAAAAGGGAAATATTCCGGTCTCATCTGTCGTAACGGACCGGGCTTGTGATGGGCCTAGATCGGTAGCCGAGATGGACTTTTCAGCGAGATTCCGAGCTCGGCCCAATGTTTTCGGGCTGACTTATCCTCGATCCGAACCATCGTAAACCGGTCTTGATTGAACCGATCTCGGTTCGAACCGAGTTAAACCAGGGGGTGCTAATCCCCCCTCTAACAAACATGTTTCCGACTGATCCGCAAAAAAACTGTAATTATAGTAAAAACATCAATTTTAATTTCCGCCCACCATAAAACCAAATAATACAAATATTTATTCTAATATTTTATAAGTTAAAATATTTATAATAATATCTATATTATTTGGCCAAAATATTCACACAGCAGCCACGTTTTGTGTTGTTTATCCAAGTTAAAGGCCCACACAAGTGTCTATCTCTCTACCCTTCCACGATATATCGTGTGTCAAATTTGTTCCTATCAATTTTCTGTGATCGGTTAGTCGGATTTTATTATTTACAGAAGCAGTTTTCTGTTTAAACTAACAAATCAGATTTTGCTTTTTTTAACATTACAAATCAGAATTCTTGACATAACTGATACCTTATATAAAAAAGTGAAAACCATAAAACCATGCTTCGACCAAATTCACAAGCCCAATTCTTTTTCAACCATATTGAAAAAGCTTTAAATCTGATAATATACTGGCTCAACTGCACTGGATCAGACCGTTTGGAATTTCTATATATCTGTGTCACTTTAATTTAAGTTTTTTTTTTTGTATTTAAGCTTTTTAAATCTAAATCAACACTAAAATTATATAACTATTCAAATTAACTCAAAATAAGACCCCAAATAATGATTTTGATTTTTGATAAAATATGACCATCTACTTGTATGCTTTTATTTTTGTCCTACTTGTATGAGAAGAGTGTAATCTGATAAGTAGTAATAAAGTAAAGAGTATAAATAAATAAAAGCAGAGTTTTTGGAATGAATCCAAAGATAATAAACGGTTGACTTAACGGTCTTGCCGTAATTTGAAAGCCATCGAGTTTTGATTGGATGAAGAGAAAGAGAAAATCATATTATTATTATGTTTGTCGTAATCTTCATCCTTGCGTAATTATAATTATGATATCTTTGCGTTTACTATTCTTTTTTTTTGCAATGCTCAATTTTGCTTAAAGAAATGGACACTGTTGCGGCATAATACATTAACTTTCATAGTGATGGCGTTATGGATTATAAAAAAAGTTGAAATTGTAAAGGCCATGTATTAATTAATTTTGTCATTGACTTATTAAATGCAACAAACCATGCATATGGGATATGTCACTGATCTAGTATCCAAAACCATTGTATATAATATATCTCTATAATATTATTTAAGAAGATATTTTTAAAAATAAATTTATTTTGTAAGTTATTACATGAAATGTCATTATAAATAATAAAAAATAATTGAAATACGAAATGATATAATAGTCTTTTAAAATTATTGATTAGAATATATAAAATATATATTTTACATTAAATAAATTATTTATTATTTAATTTCTTAATTATTTTAATACTATATATTTTAAAATAATAATCAATTCATATATATTAAAAAAAACAAATCTATTCAAAATTTTGTTATATTTTCACTATAATTTATTATATTTTATTTGAATCTATATCAAAACAAAAGTTGGAAAATATTTTACTAATTTTATAAAAAGTTAGACACAAGAAAACTATTTTTTAAAAGAGTTTGTAGACTAACCACAAAAACTAGAGTCATTTAACGGTGCATATTAGAGCTATGTTTTCAAGATTATAAGTTTTTGCGGGTTAGCCCGAATAATATTTTAGTTCATTGTAAAATGAATTAAATAGACAAATTATTACAAATTGACACATTTATCTATAATCATTAATTAGCTATATTGTAAAATTCAGATAAAATAATTTTCTGAAATTTCAAAATAATTTATTTTTAAAAATTTACTCCGCACTATAATTAGTGCGGGTTAACTCCTAGTATATAGTACATTTTTTTGGACCATAAGAAAAATACTACAAAGACCTGGAAACATTGAATACTTTTTTTTATCTAAATTCAAACTATTGAAGTTGCAATCACATGTTAGCGTACATATACATGCTATATTGTTTTTCTTACGTCAGATCTTATATGTTTGTTATGTATGTATATCTATATTTTATGGTTTTAAATGTATGTATATTATTAACCTTTGATATGCCGTTCTTTCAAAACCTTACATGTTTAAAAGAATGAACTATATTCTAAAAATTCTTAGATTTCTAAGAGCATCATTCACTACAAGAAAACAGGGTTTTCGCGACTACGGTTTGCGACTACACGTGTAGTCGTAACTTATTACGACTAATTAACGACTATTGTGCGACTAGGTTACGACTACATAAATAGAGTCGCAACATAGTCGGTAATTTGCGACCAAAACTATTAGTCGGAGAGTAGTCGCGTATTTACGACTAAACTACGACTACTGTTGAGTCGGAAACCTGTAGTAGTAAAGTAGTCGCAAATTTACGACTAATCTGCGACTTTTTCGGCGGGTCGCAAACGAGTCGTTTGTTGGTCGTAAAATAACAGCATTTAACACGAGTAATTGTTGTTGTACCTAATTTTTGCGACTACAACTCGTTGTCGCACAGCAGTCGCTATGTAGTCGCAAAACAGTCGGAAAATTGGGTATAAATGAAAACTTCAGACCATCGTTTTCCTCATTCTCACAATCTCCTTTCTCTTATACAAAAAAAACACGAAATTTTGAAGAGAAACAATTTTTTTTTATAATGTCGGGAAATTCTAATTATAGTAATTTTCGGGAGTGGATGTATAAGCGGATCGATGAAGAGACGGGAAATTTCTCGGTAGAGTTCAGCATGGGGGTGGAACAATTCATGGCTTTTGCAAATAACCAGCCTCTAGCGCAGAGCAATGGGGGTAAGTTTTACTGCCCTTGTAATGTTTGCAAGAACGAAAAATTTCTCCCGGGGACTAGAATTTGGAATCATATATATAGTAGAGGATTTATGACAGATTATTATGTTTGGTATAAGCATGGAGAAGAAATCAATATGGATTTAGGAACGAGTTGTGTTGATCCGACGCATTTAAGTGGGAGTGAAGAAGTGGGTAATGTAGTAGAAGATAGATATGTGGATATGGTGAATGATGCATTTCGTGATAACGTGAGTTTCGATGGTTATCATAATGTAGAAGAACCGGTACATAACCATTCAAATAAATTCTATGACTTGTTAGAAGGAGCGAATACTCCATTATATGATGGTTGTCGTGAAGGTCACTCGCAGTTATCCTTAGCTGCTCGAGTCATGCAAAATAAGGCAGAATATAATATGAGTGAAAAGTTAGTGGACTCGGTTTGCGGAATCTTGACAGACTATTTACCAGAAGGAAACAAGTCAACTGGTTCACATTACGAGACAGAAAAATTAATGCGCAATTTAGGTCTCCCATATCATACAATTGATGTTTGTATTAACAATTGTATGATCTTCTGGAAAGAGGACGAGAAGGAGGATAAATGTCAGTTTTGTGGTGCACAAAGATGGAAGCCTAAGAACGACCGGCGTAGAACCAAAGTACCATATAGTCGTATGTGGTATCTACCTATTGCTGACAGATTAAAAAGAATGTATCAAAGTGAGAAGACTGCAGCGGCAATGAGATGGCATGCCGAGCACCAAGCAAAGGAGGGAGAAATGGGTCATCCTTCTGATGCGGCGGAGTGGAGATATTTTCAAGAGCAAAATCCCCGGTTTGCCGAAGAACCCCGTAATGTTTATCTTGGATTATGTACGGATGGGTTCAATCCATTTGGAATGTCTCGTAATCATTCGCTGTGGCCTGTGATCTTGACTCCATATAATTTACCCCCTGGTATGTGCATGAATACAGAGTATTTATTTCTTACTATTCTGAATTCTGGGCCAAATCATCCGCGAGCTAGTCTCGATATCTTCCTCCGACCTCTTATTGAGGAGTTAAAAGAGTTGTGGTCTAATGGCGTCGAAGCATACGATGTGTCATTGAATCAAAATTTCAATCTAAAAGCAGTGCTAATGTGGACGATAAGTGACTTTCCGGCGTATAGCATGTTATCTGGATGGACAACCCATGGTAAATTGTCTTGTCCAGTTTGCATGGAAGATACAAAGTCTTTTTATCTACCTAAGGGAAGGAAGACGTGTTGGTTTGATTGTCACCGAAGATTTCTTCCTCATGGTCATCCACTGAGGAGGAATAAGAAAGACTTCTTAAAGGGAAAAGACGCTTCGAGAGAGTATCCACCTCCATCTTTGACAGGTGAGCAAGTTTATTATGAGCGGTTGGCTGGTGTAAATCCATCAAAAACAAAGGACATCGGTGGAAACGGTCACGAAAAGAAGAAGACGGGCTATGGGAAGCAACATAACTGGCACAAGGAAAGCATATTCTGGGAGCTGCCGTACTGGAGGGACCTCAATCTCCGTCATTGTCTTGATGTGATGCATATAGAGAAGAACTTTTTTGACAACATCATGTATACTCTTATGAGTGTGAAAGGTAAATCGAAAGATAACATAATGTCAAGATTGGATATAGAACAATTTTGTTCTCGGCCACACTTACATATTGATAGTGATGGTAAAGCTCCTTTCCCAGCCTTCACTTTGACAGAAGAAGCCAGGAAAAGTTTATTGGAATGTGTGAAACATGCAGTTAAATTCCCAGATGGTTATTCTTCAGACTTAGCTACTTGTGTTGATATGAACAACCAAAAGTTTTCAGGCATGAAGAGTCATGATTGCCATGTTTTTATGGAGCGGTTACTTCCATTTATCTTTGCAGAACTCCTAGACCGGAATGTCCACCTTGCGTTATCAGGTACTAATTGCGACTATTTCTTTAAATATATATGATTATAGTAATTTATATAGTAACCTCATGCAGTTTGAATTTATATTGTAGGGGTTGGAGCATTTTTTCGGGACTTATGTTCAAGAACTTTGCATAGAAGTTGCATTCAAATTCTAAAACAGAACATAGTTTTAATCCTATGCAATTTGGAAAAGATATTTCCACCTTCATTTTTCGATGTGATGGAGCACCTGCCTATACATCTCCCCTACGAAGTTGAATTAGGAGGCCCTGTCCAGTATAGGTGGATGTATCCTTTTGAACGGTTTTTTAAAAAGTTGAAAGGGAAAGCAAAGAACAAAAGATATGCGGCAGGATCGATTGTTGAATCATATATCAATGACGAGATTGCTTATTTCTCAGAGCACTACTTTGCTGCGAATATACAAACGAAATCAAGGTATCTGCTAAAATTAATCACATCATGTCCACTTTGCCATTTAATTTGTATACACATGCTATGTATTTTAATGTGAATTACTTTTTCACTCATTTGGTCAGGTTAACAAGATTCAATGAAGGTGAAGTCCCCGTATATCATGTCCCTGGAGTACCTTATATATTTACTCACGTAGGCCGTCCAAGTGGAGAAATGCAAGAAATATGGCTCTCAGAGAGAGACTATCAATGCGCACATGCATACGTTTTACGAAATTGTGACTATTTTCAGCCCATTGAGAGGTATATCAGTTGGCATCTCTCGCATATTGCGTGTTAATATATATAATCCTTGTTTAATTTCTCATATTTATGTTGGTCTTGTGTAGAATGTTCGAGGAATTTATTTCCGAAAAATATCCAGGACTTTCCGAAAAAGAACTATCTGCGAAAAGAGCTGACGAATATCATTTATGGGTGAAAGAATATGTATGTCTAAAAAATATTCATAACTATGCATATATTTATACTTATATATATATATATTTACACTATTTATTTATATGTATGCAGGTTACTTACTGGAACGCCACGAATCCATTTCCTACTTGGGTTCAAGAGATAGTGCATGGACCCTTGAATAAGGTCAAAACATGGCCAATGTATTTTACCAGAGGCTATTTGTTTCATACGCAGAATCACGGCGCTGGACGAAAGACATGTAACTATGGGGTCTGTGTTAAAGGTCAAAATTACACTGATGCATCTGATGAAGCGGATTTCTACGGGACTTTAAATGATATCATAGAACTCGAGTATGAGGGGATGGTCAATTTAAGAATCACACTTTTTAAGTGTAATTAGTATGACCCTGTTATCGGTAGAGGCACTCGGAGGAGCAATGGTGGTGTTGTAGACGTGCTTTCATCGAGAAAATACAACAAATACGAACCATTTATTCTAGGTACGTACTTATTAATGTCGATATCATATATATATATATATATATATATATATATATATATATATATATATATATATATATATATACTGATGTATAACTTATATATACATTTTGTTATATAAACAGCCTCACAAGCGGATCAAGTTTGTTATATTCCGTACCCATACATAAAGAAACCGAAGCAGTTGTGGCTCAATGTTCTAAAAGTGAATCCGAGGGGAATTTTTTCAGGGGAATTATATGAAAAAAAAGAACCGACTCTTTTGCAAACAGAAAATGATGATGCTGTATTGATGACTACAATTGAAGATCTCGTACTCGACGATTTCGTACAAGGAGACCAAATAAACCTCGATTACGATGTCGGTGATGCGGAACCAGAAGATGAATTTCGGTGTAGTTTGTCGTCTTCTGATGAAGAATCAGATGACGAAGAGCCCTACTAATTAACTATGTCATTTATGTACCAATTTCGGTGTAATTTTACTTTTTCACTTATTTATCGTTTTAAATAAAAAAAACATTAAAAAACTTGTTCTCACAAGAATTTGAACTATGGGGGGGGGGGAGAGGAACTTGAGTGCGAGATTTACCAATGGGCTAAAGTAATTAATTGGTATATATCACACATAATAATTGTTAACTAGATCAGCATTTAATAATCAGAAAAAAAAACAAAACTTTTGTCCTCTCACCCAGCTCGAACCGTGGGGGGGAGAGGAACTGGAGTGCAAGATTTACCAATGGGCTAAAGTAATTAATTGGTTTATATCACACATAATAATTGTTAACTAGATCAGCATTTAATAATCAGAAAAAAAAACAAAACTTTTGTCCTCTCACCCAGCTCGAACCGTGGGGGGAGAGAACATTTATTTGAGATTTACCGTTGGGCTAGAGTAACTAATTGGTATAAGTTACACATACAAATCCTAAACTAGATCTTTGTTTATTCAGATTAAAAAAAAACAAAACCTACGAAACCCTAAGTCCCAAATCTCTTCGCCTTTCGTCTCCTTCGTCTCCTTTCAATCGAGAAGATATTCTTCTTCTAATCTCTTCGTCTTTCATCTTTATCTTATTCAATCTCTTCATCTTCTTCAATCTTTTCGCCTTTCATATTCATCTCTTCGCCTTTCATCTTCATCCCCTTTCAATCGAAGCACACGATGCCAGCAGATAAGAACGGTGGTAAACGCCGGAAGAAATTTGGTCCCAACGTCTCTCAGAGAGCCGGAGCTTCGTCGCGACCAGTGAACCCTTTACCGCCGCAGTACACCTTCACGCCGGCGCAACCAGTGAACCCTCTACCGCCGCAATTTCTGTCGTCACCTCCTATGAACCGTCAACCGTCAACGCCAGCAGCAACCATCAATGTCCGGGACTTTCCACCTCCGACCCAGCTCTTCCGGAGCACCTCAGAGCAACCACCCGAATGCTCTCCATCTCAAGGTCCGACAATCCATCGACAATCATCTGAACCTCAAGCGCTGCCGACTCCAAGATCTTCCAATTCGAGTGTTCCTCTGCAGAACTCCGACGGTCATAGCAACCACTCAGTCAACCACTTCGAAGATGATACGATTGACGACAATGCACAGTTTCAAGCCGACCTCCAGGATGAGCAACTTCGGGTTCTTGAGGCGCTGCTAAGGGTGCCTAACCGGGAATCGTTTACAACGGTGTTGTCTCCGACACGCCCTCAGCTTCCAAACACCACATGGTAAGTGTTTCAACATCCTGTCTAAATTCATGTCTTAATGTGTGTAGTTTTCTTTGTCTCTGTTGATGGTTGTCGATGATGTGTGTAGTCTTTTGTGTCTCTTGTTATGGTTTGTGTCTCTAGTTATGGTTCGTAGCATTACTACAGAAACAGGAACAAATTTTTGCTTGTTAGTATTTGGGTTTTGTGTCTAGTAGTTATGTATCTTCTGTGTCTAGTAGTTATGTCTCTTCTGTTCTTTGCGATGCTGAGGTTGCTCTCATCATCTTCTCCAATCGTGGAAAGCTCTATGAGTTTTGCAGCTCTCTTGTTATGGTTTGTGTCCCTCAGATATAAACAGACCAATCTAAAATTTATTTATAGGCGTTGTTATCTCATTTGCTTGTTGTTTCGTAGGTGAATCTTGAATTGTATTGTGCTATTGGCAGGGTAAAAGTTAGCCGACTTCCAGCTTCTTAGGTCGATTTTGTTGATTGTGTGAAAGTAAAGAATCCAAATTTTGCGATGCAATTTTGGTCAGATAATCAGGTCGTGTATTGAATAGTGATTTGATTTGAAAACTTTGTAATTGTTTGCTTCTGAAACAAAATAGAGATCGAGGTATTGAATCTTTGTAATTTTGTTCTCCTCGGATTCTTTTTATATGCCAATTCTGTAATTTTCCATGAGAATGCATCTTAGAGGTATTGAAACTCTTTGACATAACTTTGAGAGTTGTGTGTGGTTTCTAAATGTTATCTTAGTTACTGTTTTCTTACGAATTTTTAAATTTTTGAATCATCCCATTGGTTAGTTTACGGTCTTCTTTGTTTTGGTGTAAAGAAGATTATGTGCTAGGGAAATGTTTAGTTCATATCATGTTTGGATTGTGTATTCTTTGTTTTGCTGTAATTGTGAGGTTTTTAATGTTCAAGGCACTTATTTGTCTCTGTCTAGGTTTGGTCGTGACAAGGGAAAGCTGACAAGGAAGATCACCAAGGTGTTCACAAACAAGTTTGATGGTCCATACTACAGTTGGACTGTTGTGCCTCGGGATAGACAGGAAAGGTACTTTGTCGAGTTCGCGGTAAGCATTTCTCTTCTGTCCATGCTATTCTATGCCTTTCTTTCTATTCTGTCCACTAACTCGAATCACACTTCTCTTGTAGAAAACGCACACCTGGGATCCCTTAATCTCAGGGGTAGTACAACAATATTTCGAGAGGATTTGTCAAAGGCGAATGAAGGATATGGTAAGCACCGCGAGGACTTCTCGACAGCGACCACACTGGATTAACCCAACTCTCTGGACAACAATGACAGAGTGTTGGGACACTGAAGAAGCTCGAGAGAGGAGTAAGACCACATCCGCTGCTCGGAAATCTGACCGTAAAGGCCTTGGTGTGCACAAGCACGTATCAGGCCAAAAGTCATATCAACAAATCCAACAAGAAATGGTAAGTGTAAATTCACTATCTAATACTTTTGCAACTTTCTATTATGTAACAAATTTATATGTTACATTTTCAGGAAGAGGTATTGGGAAGACCGGTTAGTATCGGTGAGGTTTTTGTGAAGACTCACACAAAATCAGATGGGACGTTTGTTGATCTGAAGGCTGAGAGGATCGCCCAAACTTACGAGAAGAACTTGCAAGCTAGGATGCAAGAGATCGGGCCTGAAACTTCAGACGGTAGGTCGCAGCAGCGAGAGCTTACCACAGAGGACTACAACGACCTCTTTCTTCAGGTAAATACATGTTATCTTTGTCATCTTTGGTTTTCTGTCTTTTGCATTTCATAAATATATGTTTTATTTATGCAGTCAACTTTCACGGATGAAAGAGGTAGGCCATTTGGAATAGGAAGCCTCGCAGAGTCTCATGTTGGTGGAAAACGCAAGTTCGAGGATAGCTCTTCATCGTTTCAAGCTCTGCAAGACAAGTTGGAAGAAGCTCAACGCCAAATAGAAGAACAAGCTGCTTCTAACGCTCGGCGTGAGGCAGAGCTTACCCAACTTGCAGCTGACAACCAAAGCAAGCTTACCCAACTTGCAGCGGACCACAAAGACAAGTTCGAGCATTATTCACTGGTGGAAAGGTATCTTCGTGAAACCGATCCAAATTTTCTGGACTTCATGGCTTCTCAATCTGGTCGGCAGCATGACTCTACACCCTAGTCTATCTTTGTATTTCATGTATTTGAACTTTAGAACATTAAGTTTTCTTTGTATTGGTTTGTACTTGATATGTTAAAATAATGTATGATGATTTCTTTGTATTAATTAATGTTTCTTTCATTTTAACGTGTGTATTATTAGTTTGCATATGATTTCATTGCTAGGTAATACAAATATGGTACAGTATTACCATTTTGAATTTCGTCATTAAAATAAGTCGCTATGTAGTCGCAAATCTGTCGCAAATCAGTCGCTATAGAGTCGCAAATCAGTCGTAAACGATGACCAAAACACGATTTCGATGAACATATTAGTCGCAAATGAGTCGCTAATACAGACGCTAATTAGTCGGGACTTAGTCGCACAATTTCACGACTCTTTAACGACTACAGCAAAACGACTTCCACACGACACAATACTTAGTCGCATGTTGGTCGTTAATTTAGTCGGTATATGGTCGCATATATTTACGACTGATTTGCGACTAGTATGCGACTGAATTATGTAATCGCACCGCAGTCGGAAATCAGTCGTAAATTTACGACTGATCTGCGACTACTAGTTTTTACGACTTAACATTTCCGACTATGTCACTTAGTCGTAATGTAGTCGTAAAACCAGTTTTAGCGACTACATTACGACTGTTTATGTAGTCGCGAAAACCCTGTTTTCTTGTAGTGATTATTGGGGGTTCTTAAGGGGGTTCTTAACCCAAAAAATAAATAAATAAATAAATAAAATTATGAACAGTGTAAGAACCGGTTCTTAAATAAGAGTTTTAAGAACCGGTTCTTAAGGGGGTTCTTACACTATTCTTAGCCACGTATCAACTCCTAATTCGCCGATTTTTTTTTTTTTGCCAAATTTTTTTTTAAACTTTTTCTTAAGTTTAACTTTAAAAAAAATTCTTACCTTTTTAAAAAAAATATTTTCTTAACTTCAACTTTAAAATTCTAAACTTTTTTTTACATATTAATGAATTAAAATCTTTACATAATGAATTTGAATATTTACATATTAAACTTTTTTTTACATATTAATGAATTGGAATCATTCGGTGGGTGAACATGAAGCGATTCATAGACAAGATCAGAAAAAACCAAATTGAGCGTTCTTTTGCATTTTTTTTTCAAAATCTATGTTTAAAATGTTATGTTTTTATGTCAATTATGTTTAATTAAAAAATAAACTCTATTTAAAATAAAACAAAATTATTAATTTTTTTTAAGAACCCCTAATAGGATTCTACCAATAAAACAGCAAAAACAGAAGTTTCTTAACGGAGTTTCTTAACTTCAAATTTATAATTAAATATTAGTTAAGAAACTCATTTGGGTTTCTCCCAATAATGATGCTCTAAGATCACACATAACCAAGTTATACCGTATAGTATATAGTATAAATTACTGAAACAAACTAATCTGCAACGTCAGGTCATTTTTCCGAGTCATTTAAGAAGTTACTGATCATTAACATCAATATTTTTAACAAAAACCAAAAAACGTCAATTTTCACTAGTGTTCCTGAACAAAATAACTTCACATCTTTAAATTTTAAATTTTGTTTAGATATAATTTTACATATTCTACAAGAGAAAGTCACTTCCAAGATCTTGAAATATATGCGATATACAGTATACTGATCCTGCCTTGAGAGTTTCCTTTCTTTGAACGATGAAGAGGGTTGTTCTCAATATTTCATAAGAGCAAGCGACGATCCTCAATAAGAAGACTTTTGAGCATATTTAAAATCTCATGCTTCTTCTTTAGTTTCCAGAAAATCCGCCCTTTCTCGAAGAATCTTCTGTCCCATATACCTACACAACTCTCCAAAATTTATATAGATCTTATATATTTATAACATGTGTTGATCATTTGTTTCATTTGGTTTATATATGCTCAAGTATTTACCTTCCGAGCATCATGATCGTGGCTTGAGGATTAGTCCCCGGGGTCTTGAGAAACGTGGATGCATCGATGACCCTCAAAGCATCAATCCCCAATACTTTGTAATCATTGTCGACCACTTTTCCAACTTGACAACCTCCATGGTAATGATAAATAGTCATCACGGTATCTTTACAAAACTGCTTCAAATCGAACAATGAATTTATGTGCCTTGGCCTCAGATTGATGGGAAGGGCAAGAATGAGATTCAACAATCCACGCCCGGTCACTCCAGGGTACTTGTACTTGGAGTATCCCTTCGTATTTATCACTTTAATTACAGCACTAAGTCCTTCAACACAGTTATTCAAATCCTCTGGTTCTTGGTAGTAGTTGAATGTTACTGAAGGGTTATCATCTGGATTCGTGTTCCGCAGCTCTAAATGGCCTCTCGAGATCGGTCCACCCACTTTCTGAACCATCGCACCTGCTTGTGTTGTCACGTTAAATCGAAGATCCAAAGATTTGAAAAAGCTTGAGAGGGTTTTGGTTGGGAGTTTTATCTGCATGAAACATCATCAAAAATAGCATATAGTCTTGCGTATAACAAATTTTGTATAACGTTGAGATTATATAATCTAAACGTAAATTGGCGAGGTATATTAATTGATTATATACCTCATTGAGAAGACTTATAACACCATCGAAAAAGCTTTGGGTCAAACTAATAGAGACACTTAACCCACTTCCACCTTCAATGTAACTACCAAAATGTGGGATCCCAACGACTTGAACAAGGGACACTTGTACAGGTTCAGGAGAAGGAATGAAGACAGGATTCATCGGATTATCACCCATTCCTTGTCCTACCATGGGGTGATCTAGGATGATAGGATTCACCCCATGATCTGCAAGATGTTCCGCAGGGCCAATACCACTTAGCATCAATAGTTGTGGGCTTGCGATGGCACCCGCTGATAAAATCACTTCATTCAATGAGTTATGTGCCGCTAGTTTTGCCGTGTGTAACACTCCATTCGCATCTCGGAATATCACCCCATTTGCCTTGGGCCTCATCTTTCCTATCAAAAACTAAAATCTTATCCAAAGCATAGGAAAAATAATCTTATCCGAAAGCTCGCAACTAGTCAAAGATCCACTTGGTTCAATCTTATTAAACTTCTTATCAATCAATCAAATTACCTTTGGTGGTGAAGAGGATCTTATGAACAGACGCGTGCAAGTAGACAGTACTCATATTCCGATCAGCATACTCCAACAGATTCGCCGCCGTGTGTCTCCGACCATCCCGATCAAATATCGTACCGCCGATTTTCGTCCCATAGTTATGTTCGTACGTGAAACCATTGTACGGAACCACTCCAGCTTCCATAAGCCCATGTATAAACGCCGATTGCCATCCCTTAACCTCTGGCTCGAACACCAGTTTCTTCTCGACCCACTCGTAAGCCGCTTCGACCTCTTCTCTCTCCCAACCGGATTCGTCCACGAAATCATCTCCGGCACGCGAGTAGAATCCCGCGTTTAGTACCGTTCCTCCTCCGAGCACACGCGCGCGTGAGTTGAAAACGCCGTCTTCGGAGATGAAAAGCTGAGACCACGAGTTTGGTGTTATGTTCAAGAGTGTGTTTGCGAAGTTTCCGATATCTGTGGCCGTCGGGTTGTCGTAAGGAGAACCACCGCGTTCAAGAACTAAAACGGTAGCGTTTTGAGAGAGCGTTGCGGCTAGTGCACATCCCGCTGTTCCTCCTCCGATAACTATATAGTCGAAGTGAGACACCTTTGGTGCTAATGTTGCATCTTTCATAAAACCATAATCACCAGCTTCACGAAACACACAGTTTTCATAGAATTTGGAATTAGTATACTAATTAAGATTAACCTATTAAAAAAAATCATAGAGAAAACTAATAATTGTACCTTCGTCCGAATAACACGAGCCCTGGAAGATGAAAATTGTAACGAGAATCAACCGAAATGATCGGAAAATATAATAATCCATTGTATAGTGTAAGATTATACTCTCTAAATAAATTTTACCCCTCAAGATCTCTTGGGGGCAGAAAACAAAGGTGAAGTATATATGATCCTCTAGTTCGCGAGCTGTTTATGAAAGAAAGGGAACCATACCATGTGCAATTCCAACTGTAGTAGTCAAGATATGTGAATAACTGAATACTATTACCATTTTTTTTTAAAATTAGGTGAATGCATTAAGGACCAAATATGTTTAACATAATAGTTTGTTTAAAATATTTAACAAAATAGCATTAGTTGCAATTGGCAAATTGGTAGTTGGGGTTTCTATAAGGATAACTACTAAAATGTTTTCATTCATTAAAAAAAAATATAATAATCCCCACATGATCAAAAAGTCTGTCTAGTTGTGCATATAGAAATCTGTCCATTTCGAAAAGTTTGAATACAAATTCACAAGTGAATCCAAAGAGACTTTTGTTTATGCAAAACTAAAACCAAAACATGAAACAATCCATCATAAATTATAAAACACAGAAAACCAAGATCAAAACCAAATGTCTCCGTAAAGATCTTCACCATTATTACGTACCAGTACCCTTACTACTCTCCTCCATAATCTCTGTTATAAATATAATTAACAACATCAATAATCACTCTTGTTTCTGAAGAAAATAGTAACTTTTAACATTTTCTGTTTTAATTTTAAATTTTATTTACAAATAGCTTTAGTATAAGAGAAACACCACTTGCAAGATTCATGTAACATGTGATATATAGAGATTAGCTCTTCAGAGTTTCCTTTATTTGGATGATGAAGAGGATTGACTCATCTTTCATGCGAATACTGAAGTAGTTTCAAAACAAGGATATATTCATGCTCAAAAGAGCTTAATAAGGACATTTCCAATCCAGCTTTATTTTTGGCTCCAAACTCTATTTTGGAGTCAATTCTTCTCCAACTCAGCTCTATTTTAGAGCCAAAAATAGAGTTTTTAATATTTGACTCTATATTTAGAGTCAACTCTATTTTTTGTTTGTTCATGACTCTATTTTTAACTCTAAAATAGAGTGGCATTGGAGTAAAACTCAACTCTCTATTTTGGAGCAAATAATAGAGCAATACATTGGAGATGCTCTAAACTAGAAGATAGCTCAAAAGAGCTTTACTTAGAGCATCTCCATCCCCACTTCATTTTCTACTCCAAACTCTATTTTGGAGTAAATTTATCTCCAACCCCACTCCATTTCTCATTCCAAAATAGAGTTTCTCCATATTCTACTCCATTATGGAGTTGGACTTTTTTAATTACAAATTGATTCTTTAAATATTAAATATTTATATTTTATACTTTTTATTAATTTAGCAATGTATTTGTCGTACATATTATCAACTATCAACATATATGTATGTGACACTATACTAATATTTAAATGCATAAAATGTATTTGACTATCATAATTATTTAAACACTAAAATTTTATTTAAAAAGATTGTAAAGTAAAATAAAATTAAAAATACATAACAAGTGCTGAAATTAAAGATAAGCAACATAAACAAATTTAACACAACAAATACGATAAATTTAATATTCCCCTAAACCACTTCCTGGTCCACCGAGATCACTAAAAAATTGTCCAAACGAAGTTGGAAGAGAAGCTCTACCTCCAGATGTCCAAATAGTAGATGATGATGATATCCTATTCCAAGAGTTTCTTGCTCGATTTAGAGCAATCAAAGATAAAAAAAACTCATTTTTTACTTCGAAACGCACTAATTGATCATTTGTGAGAAAAATTTAGTGTCAGTGATGTTTAATGATATTATGTAATTTTCTTTATTTAATAAGTATTAAATTTTATTAAATTCATAGTTTATAAAAGTTTTGCAGAAAATGAGTTAATTTGTAACTTTTAGAAATAAAATGCATTATTAATAAAATACAAAAAATCTATTTAGAATATTATTTTTTGAGTAAAAAATGGAGTTATACATTGGAGCAAAACACAACTCCATTTTGGAGTAAAAAATAGAAATATACATTGGAGATGGTCTTAGAGCATCTCCAACCCTACTGTATTTTCTAGTCTAAATATCATTTTCTTCTCCAATCCAACTCTATTTTCAACTCCAAAATGGAGAAATGCCATGTTTTCCTCCAAATATGGAGTAACTCCATTTTCTACTCCATTTTAGAGTTGAAATTTTTTATTTATAATATAGTTTTTCAAAATTTTATACTTTTGATTTTTACCCCATTTACTTTTTGTTTTGACCAATTTAATATAAAATGATGATATATATTTAATTTAAAAGAAATGATAAGTAAATTTAAAAATTGAAAACAGAAAATAAAATAGCAAACTCATAATAAATTTAAAAATACATGAAAGTACTGAAATTAGAAACTACATAAAATAAATTTGATGCAACAATGACTAATAATAATCTGGTAATGTAATGTGCTTTTCTATGTATTATAATGATTAAATTTAAATAATATCAAAATTGATGGAAATTTTAAAAGAAAAAAAATTAACAGATTTATTTGTAAATTTTATAAATATAGTGTATTATTAGCAATTAACAATAAATTAAAAGAAAAGAATATTTTTAGTATATTATTTTTGGAGAAGAAAATGGAGAAATACATTGAAGAGAAACCCAACTCCAAAATAGAGTAACTCTATTTTGGAGATGAAAATGAAAAAAATACATTAGAGATGCTCTTAGGTTCAAGGAAAGTGAAAAAGGGGAAGGACATTAAATTGATATCATAAGAGGGAAAGGAGGAGAGTTGCACAAAGTGGAACTCCCAAAAATTACTTCTTAGGAGTTCATTACACACATATACGAGTCTTTACTTCCTAAGAAGTCTAGTCATATGGCTTTTGGACTTAGTCATATGGGCTTTTGGACTTATAATGATTCATAATATTGCCATAGTGTCTCCCTAAAAGAAACTTACATTATTAATTTATTATCATACATCCTGCTCTTTTACATGGAGTTGAAAAAAAAAAAAGATCAATCACCACTTCTTAAAGTTCATGTGATATTAGTCAAAACATAAGTAGTGTTTTGCATCACAGTCTAGATTGATCCCAACGACCTCTGGTGTTGTCACAACAAATGATAGCACCTGCCAAGATCAACCCAATGTATTTGAGATTTATGAAGTTTCGTTCTTGAGCTCACCACAATCTTCAATCACAACTGGTTCAGAGGTGGTTCCACTGTCAGATCCAATATTCTCCATTGCCTTCACTACATTGTACCCATCCACAACTTTCCCAAACACCACGTGTTTACCATCAAGCCACGATGTTTTCTCAGTGCAGATGAAGAACTGAGACCCATTTGTGTTGGGACCTGAATTAGCCATAGACAAAATCCCTGGACCCGTGTGCTTCAACTTGAAGTTCTCGTCTGCAAATTTGGACCCGTATATGGATTCTCCTCCAGTTCCATTCCCACGGGTGAAATCTCCACCTTGGCACATAAATCCTGGGATTATACGGTGAAAGGCTGAGCCTTTGTAGTGTAATGCCTTTCCTGCTTCCCCAATTCCCTTCTCTCCTGTGCAAAGGGCACGGAAATTATTCGCTGTTCTCGGTGTTGCATCTGCAAATAGCTCCATCACAACACGCCCTGCCTTCATCTTTCCAATCAAGATATCAAAGAAGACTTTCGGGTTTGACATTTTCCTCAGGTTTCACTAAATATCCGAATCCTGTCAATGACAAAGCTATGATTCAGCAATAATTCAGTAAACAATTAACACCTAATCAATTCGTCTAACTCATTACCTAGACGCAACTCAAGGTACCAAACTGTTCAAACAGCTAAAAATTGTGAAATTTTGTCACTTTATGAAAGTAAAGTGGATGTAACCAAGTGTGATTCAATGCAAACGACAAGGGGTTCGACTATGCACAACAGATCCATTCAGATTCTTATTAAATGTTAAAAAATCATAAAACCGAGGAAGAAATGTCCCACACATCAAAATTGTCGATAAGAAAAGAATGATTCTTATAACACAGAGATTTATTGAATCTCAATGAATGGTTATCGGATTTTGCACAAATATTGAGCTCGCAGACGATTTAATTATACGTTATCTGCAAGCCTTCGATATGTGCTTTTTACGCGATACAACGCAATAGAGGAAATATAGAACCATCGAATTAAATTGAAGTAACAAAAAAAATCAAGAATATGATGAAATGGATTCACCGAAATGAGATACCTTTGCAGACGAAAATCGTGTTCTCAACGAGTCTGTAGATTTGCCTTCGGAGATGTGAGAGTGAACACGTATATAACGGCTCAACGGATTAAGGAATTTGGGAGCTAGGGTTTTTACTAGGGCTTTTGACGGATTGAGACAGAGATCTATGTGTTTTCTCGGTTTTGTCCTTTTATTTTTTTCAACAACGTAATAGGCTCATCGAGAAAAGCCCATAATATAATTCAGGCCCACTATCAAAACTACCGACAAAACTCAACTTTTGCATTGTTTGGGAGCTAGGGTTTTTACTAGGGCTTTTGACGGATTGAGACAGAGATCTATGTGTTTTCTCTTCTATATCTCAAAACCAAAACTAAAGCTGATGAATGGAATAGAAGAGAAAGGAAAAATTTAGATTCATTTTGCAATTCTTTTGAAATCTTATATATAAAGACATTATCAAAATAGTTTCGAGTTCAATTTGATTCCCTATACTTTCTAAACCAACAAAAAAAGTAATCAAAAATCCATTGAACGCTAATTAAAATCCCTTTAATCCTTGTTATAAAGAGGATGAATGTTGTGTTTACGGACGCCACGAAGACTTCAGGCCGACAAGGAATTTGCCTTTGTAAACATTCGTTGACCATCGTAGAGATAAAAGAATAGGGTTAAGTTTCTTTAGCATTTCAACGGTGTCTTGAACCACAAGATACCCTCCTGGTCTTACTATTCTGTCTATTTCCACTACAACCTCCAATAAATCACACCTGATAAATTAGAATAAAAAACCAAAAGAGTTATAAAAAAACAAAAACAGCATGTAGTTTTGCAGTCCAGTCCAAGAATCATAAATGTTACCTTTGAGAAAGATTGGTGAGAAGGAAACTCGAGTGCAAGAGATCATATGATCTTGGGTATGTGTTGAAAGACTCACACCAATCATGGTATATCCCAATCAAACCTCTATCGAAAATCATCGATAACGTGTCTTTTCCTTCCACAGGAATCACATTCATCACCCAGAGAGGTCTGTTTATAAGAGCAGCCGCAAATCTGAAAGCAAATTAAGAACCAAAGGTAAGAAGAAATAGAGAGAATATTTTTCTGAAGTTACTATATTGAAGATTTGTCTCACCCTCCATAACCAGCATTCATGTCCATCACATTGTGAATCCTGGTCCAGTTTATAGCTAAAACGTTTAGATAGATATCTGATACGATTCCAGACCAGAGTCTTGTGTCTTCTCTGTAACTCTCTTCACTGCTCTGTTCTGTTAAGAGGCTAACCGGCCTATCGGTTAACCTTTCAGGCCAACGGGAAGGCCATTTTCCGGTTGGACCCACCGGTACTTTCGGTAGACAGCTAAGCAGAGGAGTGTACCTATGGTTCGAAAAAGCGGTATTGGTCAAGAGACATCAAAATTCTGTTTTCCTTGAAATGAAAAAAAGAGAGGATAAAATGTCATTTACCATGAGCTGTTTTTCTTTGCTTCTTCTTCGATGCAGAGAGGCGGATCATTGTCCTTACGGGATTCATAGCAAGAATCTGAGTTTGGTTTCTGGTAAATCACGAATCCAACTTTTGTGAAACGAGTTCTAGCCACAACTTTCCAACACATTGATGTAGTCAAAGACTCCATAGCTACAAGAAAAAAAAATCACAAAAAAAGCAGAACATTCATGAATATCTTCTGTATGCTAATTAACATAATCAGGAGAAGTTAACAACAATTTATACTAACTTTTCCAAACATTACGGTGCCCTTCATCGTGTTGATAAACAGGTGTAGCTGACCAAACAAAAAACCCTCCAGGCCTTAAAATCCGGTTAAGTTCCAAGAGCGGTTTACCTCCTGCAACAACACAATTTCCATGACAGTATTAATAAAGCATGAAACTTTCTGAGATCAATCATAACCGAATCGATTGTATCAAACCGTATCCGTGCCAATGGACTCTGCATCTTGCGCAATGGACAACGTCGTAAGCATTGTCAGGGAAAGGAAGCTTTTGAGTTCCAATAACAGCTAGAGTAGCGGGAATTCCTCGTTCTAATGCGAATTGAATCTGAGCTTCGTGTTCGTCTTTAGGAGCAAATGACATTGTGATCACATTTTTATCTAGTAAAGTCCCACCAAAGCTAGCCACACCACAACCAACATCAAGAACCACTCTTACTTTCTTTCCCCATTCAAGAACAGGTAACGTCTGTAAAACAAAAACAGTAAAATCAAGAAAAGAGGACACAAATCAATGTTGGTTTATGTATAAATTGTATACCTTTTGTATGAAGTTGATGTAGTGAATAACACCGTCTTTGAATTGAGTTCCGCCTCCAGGGAAGACAAAGAAAGGTCCGGATTTACGAACCCAGTTCTGATCTTTCTTGTATTCTACAAGCTTCGGGTGAGGAACATTATCATACCAAATCTGCAAGAACAAGAATTCAGAAAGCAGAACAATTGCAGAGGTACTAACCTAATCTAACCAGCAAAACAAGAACTAAGAAAACCTGAGTTTTTTCATTTTTGCTAGAACCAACAAATAAAGCAGAGAAGCAATCACAAATCTTCAAGAAAATATCTTACCGAAAAAATAGAAACGAGTCTCTCACCATGTCCCTGCTCTGAGGCCAAGGAAGAGGAACCTTGTAGTGTTTTGGTAAAGGAACGAGACATTTAGGTGCAGGCTCGGGACAATGTCTCTCTCTGTGTTCCATGTGCCTCTTCGACTTGAGTTTCTTGATAGCTTTGATGTTATCCAAACATGGCATGTAATCCGGACTCTCGCATCTCTTCCAATCCACCTTCAAACTCACATTCCATTTCTTGTCTTGAAGCCAATCCAATTCAAAACCTTGATCAATCGGATCATCATCATCAACTCGGGTCTGAGAAACCGGTGATTCCAGAGACGATGAAGAGTCATTGGTGTGAGTCGAGGTTGGCGTGAAAGCTGGGATGTCGGGGAGAGAAGATCGACGGAGATAAGAGAGAGACAAGTAAGGGAAGAGATCGATTGTGTCATTGGTTAGGAGGATGATTGTGACTGATACGAGCAAGATTGAGAGAACACAGAGGCCTGAGAATTTCCGACTTTGGAAGATGTTCTTCGTCATTTCTTTCTTCCGTTTTCACTGATCTATCTCTTGAGAGAAGAGAAGATATTGTATTTATGTGTAAAGAGCTAAAAATAGAAAACAAGACTGGCAATAAATATATATATATATATATATATATGTGACACGTGTCTTGTTATTACTTGCTATGACGTGATGAGATAGGGAAATAATCTATAGGTATTAACATATTTCTCTATGAAGCCATGATCGTATTATTTGATGTGCAAGTTAGTAGCGCTGGGCCGCCGCTGGCACTCATGCCCGTTACCTGATTCGTATCCGTTTTTTTTAAAAAGGGTATCCATGACCTTAGGATCAGATAGTAGCCCTGAGACTTCATATCCGGGATCCGGCATCCGCTCCGGCATTCGCTCCGAAAAATAGGATATCCGGTATGGGTGGAGGCGGAGGCGGATAATGATTTTACGGATCCGGCCGGAGGCGGATGGTAAAATAAGTCACTGCCGGAGTTTCGAACATCCGGCTTTTTAAAAAAAAAAAAAAAAAAAAAAAAAAACGATTCGTCTTCTTCCGCCAAGCCTTCTGGTCCGACCCGTCAAGGTTATCCCGTGATAAGATCTGGTGTAGATCTTATCTATCTTAAGAAAGAGGTAAGAAATTCAGAAGAAAGGAGATTAGAAACAGAAAAAACGAGGAAGAAGAAGAAAAGAATCGAGAAGAGAAGAAACAAAAAAGTCGGGTCGGGTGCGAGTCGAGTTTTTTTTTTTAAGCGGGGCGGGTGCGGGTCGAGGGTTTTACAATTCGGGTCGGTGCGGGTCGAAAGTTTTAGAACCGCGGGTTTGCGGGTTGAAAGTTTTAGAACCGCGAGTTTGCGGGTTAGAACCAAAAGTTTTAGAACCGCGGGTTCGTAGAACATGAATCTAGAATTTTTTTTTTTTTTTCAGTTAAAAAAAAATAACCGGATTATCCGGATATCCGCGGATATCCGATTTAGTAAACGGATATCCGGATATTTGGATATCCGGATATTTGGATATCCGAGTTTTCGGAGACGGAGACGGATAGCATAGTTACACATCCGGCCAAAGACGGAGGCGAATGCGGATACCCTCATTTTGGCCGGATATCCGGCTCTGTCTCAGGGCTATCAGATAGAGTATCGTCACTTTACTCGATCTATTTTTTTTTTAGACCAATACACAAAAAATAGTCCATTCCACTCATTTTTTTTAAATGAATCTAAAACCAATTAAAATTGGGGTCAAACCAATTAAAACCCAATAATAAAGTTAAAACCTCATTCGAACCCAAAACAAACCTGACCCAAAATTCTAAATAAAATCCGACCCAAACCACGTGTCGATGCACGAAACCGTGAGCGCACTGCAAGTCAACAACACCCTGAGATCGTTGCCGGCGGCGAATTCCGTGAGACAGATCGCGGCAGGCACTCGGCGACTTTCTAAGCCGGCGGCGAATCTGGCGAGTAGGTGAGCTTTGGCAGAGATCGGAGGACTTTCTTCTCTACTCTAATCCTTTGTTGGTCGCAGCTACCAACGGTGGATAAGTCTGATCCGAATTCGAGCAGAAGACCGTAATTACAAAATCTCATCCAATGAAACATATTGTTTATAAGCAATCTACATGTGATCCATACTCGCATCTCAGCCAACACAGCTCAGCTAGACAAGAAGAGACCACGAGATTCCTCCAACTAATCAGCGAGATAACATCTACAGACGATGGAGGTGCATATTTCTCTTGTAATTGCAAATTAAGAATCAGATATCTTGTAAACAAAAAATAAAGGCGCTATTATTCCTGAACCAAAATAGATTAAGCAGCAGTTTATAAGAGATTACAACCAAAACAGATTAAGCAGCAGTTTAATAAGAGATTACAACCAAAACAGATTAAGCAGCAGCAGTTTCCAGAAGCTCCTGATCGAAATGCCATGTTCCTGAACACATAAACAATGTGTGAGGTGAGTGGACGAAATGAGGCAAGTGTTTTTATTACTTTAAAATTGAGAAAACAAATGGTTACCATGTCCTTTGCCGAGTCTTCTGAGTTGAGAGACATATTCTGAGATTTTCTTAATTGCTTCGACCTGCCAAAGTAGTGATGTTATTATTTTTTTGTTTAAATTCCCTTTTTGACAGGCTTTAGATCATCACATATCTTTGCCACTAACATAGAACGTCTTCTTTTGTTTACCTGTTCGTTCAAAAACTCGCTCTCAATAAAATCTGCCAACTGGACATCATCGTTCTTCGAAGCCACCTGTTGCCCACATTATTCAAATGCAAATTGTATTAAAAGAGAGTATTTTTTTGGGGGGCATTAGACTAAATGACAAGAATTGGGATTCAAGGAGTGATGGTCTTACGCTGTGCACGTTTAGGAGCTTTTCATTGACCAGTTTCTCCAATGATAGAGCCAACTCCATGGCTGTAACAACAAAGAACAACGTTCAGATTTCCATCTCGACGGAAATATGCATATTCCACAAAGAGCATCGCTTATCACTATGTCTCATGCTGGTGAAAACCCACAACCTCTTCAAAGAGTTCCTTATAAAGATGTCAAGTTTCTCCAAATTCTATGACTTAGAAGGCACAGATATGATATTTTATACTTGAATCCCTCAATCCAAAATCTCAGAAATGAAAATGAGCTTACCATACAGAGCATCTCCTTTCTCAGCGTGATCAAACTCAGACAGAGGCATCACCATGGGCTGTAACTTAACCCTCCCACCACGTTTGTTCTGCAGATCACGGAAACCAAATTAAAACGGTGTTAGAAACTTAGCTCAAATGATTAAAGCTACAAATCGAAATCATTGGCCAAGGACCTGATACTCCATCAACATCTCAGCGTGGTCTCGTTCTTCCACGCTCGATTCCTTGAAAAACCTGATAGCAAGACGACATCAAACAACTGATTAATCGACACCCAGAACAAAGTTATTGAACAAAACGCTCCAGAAAAAAAAACTCACTTGGCAAGACCTTTCAGAGCAACGTTATCACGATCGAAATAAGCATACAACGCGTGATACACATAAGAGACGTTGTATTCCACGCTGCGGCAAAGAAACCATTAACGAATTTCAGATACATAGGATACCCAAAAATCGACAGATCTACAACACCAGAAGTTTCAATCCAACAAGAAAAACTTACTTGATCTGCCCATTCACGGCGGCTTCGCACTCGGGGGAGTACATATGTCGAGCAAGCGAAATCTGCGGACCCGAAGGGACGAGATCGAGTTCCTTCTTCACCTCCTCAAACGGCTCGAAAACGACGCCGCTTAACGTTTGGGTGGTGGAAGCCTTAGAGGCACGAAGCGAGAAGGAGAGATTTCCGGATTTTCCCGAAGAAACAGGAAGACTCAAAGAGAAATCAGTCGGGGACGAAACGGAAGAGAAGAGAGGAGAGATGTCTTTCTTATCTCCATGAATGTTCAAGAGAGAGAAAGCAGAAGCGCCCTTGAGAAGCATTTTCTTCTTCTTCTTCTCTTTGCTCTCAGATTTTGTCTCTCTGCAACGAAATAGGGTTTCTGTGAGGGCGAGAATGGTGGCGGAAGAGGGAATATAAAGTGAGGTCATATGGATGATGAGGCTGTGGATTAATGACACGTGGATGGACGAGATTGAGAGTTGGATGCAGGGCGCGTGGCGGGCTTGTGGTACAGCTGCTTTGCTGGAAGATATTTTTCTATTTTGCATTGATTACTATTTGGCCCCTCTTGTTTTTGACGTTTCTCATTTACCTTTTTCGGCTTTTTCTGTACAAAGAAATAAAGAAGAAGCAAAAGACGAATTTTCTTGCAGATATAAAAAGAATAAACTAAACAAGACATAGTTTTTTTTTTTTTTAAGTATATTTATTATGATAAAGTTGTTATAGAAATGTATTGGATTTAAATAAACAATTGGAAACCCTAAATTATGATTGGTCGGCTTAAATTAACAATAGACTCAAATTTTACGTTCTGCCCTCAAGCTTGAGAAAACAGAGAACTCTGATGGAAAAAAGAAGCATAACCTGTTTACAGTATTTACAAACACAAGCTGATGAAGAAATGGTTAAAAACACTAAAAAAATGAATGAAAGAAAAAATAAAAACTACTTGAAGAATCAAAGAATTGCAAAAAAAGGTCTACTGGCAAAATTCTCCACTCTTTTCTATCGACTTGTGGAAGCAGAAGCTTCAGGAAGATCAATCAACGGTTCAGATGTTGTTGCTGACGTCTCTTCTGGTCTAATCTCTCCGAGTTGTGTCATAACTTGTTGAGCTTCAGGTCTTGTTGATGGTGTAGGATCAACACAATGCAACGCCAGTTTCAGTGTATTCAGAATCTCATCACCCATAGTGTTCACATCATTCAACAGCTCCAAATCGAAAACCTCATTAGTCCACTCTTCCTTAACCGCAGTAGCAACCCACTGAGGCAAATCCACACCGTTTAAAGCCTCGCTTGGAGATTTCCCAGTCAAAAGCTCCAATACGATCACACCGAGGCTATACACATCGGTTTTCGTGTTGGCTTTCTTCAGCTTAGACAGCTCAGGTGCTCTGTAACCTAACGCACCAGCTGTTGCAATCACGCTTGATCCTGCTGCTGTTGTCATTAGCCTCGATAGACCGTAATCTGAGATCTTCGCATTGATGTTCTCATCCAAAAGTACGTTGCTTGATGTTAAGTTTCCATGGATGAGATTTGCGTGCGTGTGAAGGTAGAACAAGCCACGAGCCATTCCTTTTATTAAGCTCATCCTTGTAGGCCAATTTATATGAACATCTGGTCCTCTTGCTGCAATTTTAAAACATCAACACATAAGTTATATTACATTTCCCACAAAAGCCTTACATTTTTTTTAGCATAGTATCAAACTTACCATGGAGGAATGTGGCAAGACTTCCCCTAGACATGTAATCGAAGACGACAAGCTTCTCTCCCTTGGGGCCTAAGTAATAAGCTCTAAGTGCAAGGAGATTTGGATGCCGGATTCTTCCCAAGGCGTTAATCTCGTTTTCAAACTCTTTCTGGCTTTTGGTGATCTTTTCTCTCAATCTCTTCACTGCAACTTGACTTCCATCTTCAAGTGTAGCTTTGTAAACTGTTCCATAAGTGCTTTTCCCCATAATCTCTGCTGTTGCACACAGTAAATCATCTGCAGTAAACGCCATTGGCCCATCAAAATGAACCAGCTTCCCTCCGGTTTCACCTCCAGCTTCAGCTTCCCCTCCTTTCTCGGTCTTCGCGGCTGCAGCTCCAGCTCCAGCTTCTCCACCCTTAGGTTTGGTTTTGTCAGGTTTCTTCCTCAGCAAGCAACAGAGGAGAACAAATACAAGGATAAGCAGAACTACGAGGAGTGCTCCAGAAGCAATGAGGATGATGTCTTTGGTACTCAGATTCCCGTGGGATGATTTTCGGGGAGAAGGTGAAGGAGGTTGTAGAGTAGGACACAGCGTCGAAACGCTATATCCACAAAGCTGTATGTTTCCGACAAAAGAGGTGGAATTGAACTTTTGGGACAAGAGAGTAGGAACAGGCCCAGATAAGTTGTTATAAGAGACATTGAAGAAGCCAAGGCTTTCCAGATCAGAAATCGAGACCGGAATCTCTCCCGTGAGTTTGTTTTGAGACAAATCCAGATGTGTAAGAGAAGAAATGTTCCCTAGAGTTTCAGGAATCTGGCCACTAACACTGTTACTGCTAATATCCATTGTTCTAAGCTTAGTGAGCTTGCTTAACTCGGAAGGTAGGGTTCCACTTATCTTGTTATGACTAAAGGAAAAGTCTTGTAGCTGAGTTAAGTTGCAGATTGAAAATGGAAATGGACCAGAGAGAGAGTTGTGATCAAGAGACAAGACAAGGAGATTAGGAGAAGTGTCTAAGATTGGACCAGAGAGGTTGTTATGGTCAAGAGCAAGAAACTGGAGAGAAGAAGAACGAGTGAGACTCACTGGGATTTGACCAGAGAGTGAATTGAAGCTGAGGTTAAGCCTCAGAAGCTTAGTAGAATCAGCAAGATTCGGTGGAATAACTTCGGAGAGCAAGTTATTGCTGAGATCAAGCGTTTGAAGGAAACGAGAAACACCGAGAGAAGCAGGGATCGAACCGGAGAGACGATTGTTGAAAAGCTGGACTCCTCTGAGATTAGGAATGAGTCCTAAAGATAATGGAACCGAGCCTCCGAGTTTGTTGTCATGAAGACTAATCTTGCGAAGAGCTTGAAGCTGTCCGATTTTCTCAGAGATTCTACCTCCAAGACTCTTCCATGGGAGTTGAATCACAATGACCTGACCTTGAGCACATTTGATTCCAGCCCAGCCTCCAGAGCAAGCACTTAACCCAGAACCGTTCCAGCTTCTCAAGAAGCCTCTCGGATCAATCAGCTCTTGTCTAATCGCTTGAAGGCCTTGGTAATCAGCTTGTGTGATCACTACACCGTCCCAGGCTTGGCTCGAGCCGGGAGAGACGAAGAAGAGGAGGAAACAAACGGTTAAGTGAAGGAGGAGAAAGCGGCTTCGAAGTGAAGCCCGAGATTGATCAATGTCGGTGTTGATCAAATCCAGGGGAGTGAAACAGAAGAAAGCTTGAATTCGGGTAATAAACTCCATGGAAGATGAAGAAGAGAGAAGAAGAAGGTTGAATGAGATTCCTAATGAGTAGTTTTGAGGAGGATAGAACAGGGAAAATTTTTGGATTTGAAAGAGTTTTGTAAAGTGAGAGATGTGTTTCGTTGGAAAAGAACACAGCACGTGACCATCTTAGAGAGAGAGAGAGAATCTTTCTGTGTTTTTTTTTTATCTTCTAGTGAGAGAGAGAGGAGACAAAGATCAGGTGATGGCAATAAGAGGTTGAGGGTGGAGCAGAGGCTCTCTGTCTCGCGTAATACTAAATGAGCTCCAACGGCTAGTTTCATTTACGCACTTTTCTTAATTAATTAATTGTGTTTGAACACTTTGTTTTTGTTCCTTGAGTCGATCTCGCTCATGTCATTTTGTTTAACAGTGTTAGTACAAAATATCATTGGAAATTTGTAATAATCATTCAACACAGTACCAAAATGTTTTTTTTTTTTTTTTTTTTTTTAACAGGAGTAAATCCCAGGCTTCCTAGGCCCAGACTAATCTCCAGCGGTCCAGCAGCCAAGATCTACGCCAAGAAATTTTCAAGCGTATCTGGTGGCCAAGGCAACTCGAACCCAGGTGGGGGAAGTCTAGATAGACATTCCATTTCCACTGGACCAAGGTGATTTGGTTAAAAAAAAAAAGTTGGTTCTGTCAACGATTGATAATTCTTTTTCAAAAAATATAACTTGATTTTGGCATAGATATTATTATATCATATTTCAAAATTCAAATTGAACCAGTAGTATAATAATAATATTAGTTATATTCAAATATATCCGATTGTTGTTCTGTAATTATTTGCATGTGAATTATATTATGTACTAGATTCTCATCCCTGTGGGATAAGTTTTTTTGTAAACTAAATTTTGAAATATACAAAAATGAAATAAAAATAAAATCTAATTTAAGTGTTATTGATTCAAATATGTTGAATTTGTAATTTTTAGATTTGTAGTGAGAAGATAAATTTTGTTGATTTGTTGTGGAATATGTGTTTTGATGTTTATATCACTATATTTCTAATCCGTGCTATACGAAATCTAGATTTTAATCCGAATAATTTTTATTGTTTTTTTGAAATTTATATTGAGCAAACACTAACGAAAATGGTTTGACTTATATTTTAATGAAAAATTTAATGATTGTGTGATTTCTAAATTATATAAATTTAATATTAATACATGTTTGGTAATATGTTCAATTTTTTTTTTCTCAAAAAAAAGGGGTATTTGAAAACAGATTTTTAAAATATTTTTATTTTAATAGTATAGATTACTAATTCCAAATCTGAATAAGAGATCAAAGTATTGTTCGTTTGAATAAAGTAAAAAAATGAATAAAGAAGACAACATTTGTTTTGCAGACCACCTTCGGTTAATGCGCCGGAGCTTATACCAATGGACAACAAACCGCGCCTTCAATTCTCCCTCTAACGGCTATATTTGTGGGTCCCACGATACATAGAGTGCTAGATCTGCTAGACCCAAGTGTGCCAAGGTTATTAATTAACAAAGTAGTATTATAGTTTACAACAAGATGACACATGACTTTGAAACTTGAAAGCCAAACTTTTCCCAATTAAAAAAAGTTGTGTCGTACGAGGTTAAAATGTTGACGTTTTTTTTCTTTGTTTACTTAAGATAGTTGCTGATTGGTACACGTGTACTGTTGGATCTACCACGTTAGATATGGAGCTTTTGAACTTCATTTTTTCAAATTCAAACACTTATGCTTTCTGAATCTACCAAAACCGATCACTTATTACTTTCAGAAACATGTCAATTCCATAATGACATTTCATTCCTATGGTAACAATATGGTTGCAAAAATACAATTTTGGAAAAATTCTTACCTTAAACTCAAATGATATCACAAGTCTCTCAACACAAATCTTGCATAAAATTTGAAGAATCGAAACAAGATGGGCTTTTTAAAGGGATAATTGGATTCTCCCTGAAATCTTCCTAGACCCCCAGAAACTGAAGGCCCAAAAGGCCCAAAACTATACGAAATTCCCAATTTGTCAGTAGCAGAAATCAAATCGAAGCATTCTCACCAAGTACACGTTGTCAAATCCCATGTTTCTACCACACAAACGATTAACCTCGGACACCAAGTACACGTTGTCACAACTAACATTGCCCTACTTGCCACCGGAAATTCGTTCCAATCAGATCACCAAGTCCCCCAACAATAAGTTTGCAAAATACCAAATTGCTGTATCAAGCAATCAAATGTTATACTTTCACTTCCTTTGTGCCAACAACGCAAGTAAACACCGGACTTGAGCTCAAAAGTGGAACACCATGAGATTTGAGCTCTACTACCTCAAAGAGCTCTTCTCTACTCTAACTCTAAATGACTGATTACTATATCATTTACAAGCCACAAATGAATCAAAGATCAAGCAAATGGATCATGAAGAACAAGGAACACGCACCATGAACTACATACACACTCTACAGGAGATCACCTAGGTAGTTCGAGAACACCATACAGCATGTTGAAACCATTAATTTTTCTAGCTAAATACTTTCAGATCAAACTATTAAGTCAACTAAATCTCCATTAATCTGCTTAAAAAATCCTAAAACTCACCAGGATTACCCCAAGTGCAGCAAGATCCTTCTTGGTTTTGGTGAACAATGTTCTGAAAATCACTGCTACTCCTTAAGAGAGATGGAATTTCAACAGTGAATCCCACAATTGAGAAAGATCAACTTCGTGTTTTCTACATCTGAAGATAAAAGTGTCGAGGAAACAACACAAGAAACAAAATCTTAGTTCTAAAATCTGAAGAGCTTCGTTACATTCAATTCAACAACACCAAAACCAGTAGTAAGAAATAGTCATCTCAAATCCAGGTTCGTTTTGGAGATCTGAATCGAATCCAGCTCTTAAACTCTCCCTGCGACAGCTGAAGCAGCCGAGGTAGCAGAACCTCCAAGGAAGGAGAGTAATCCAGCGTTGGCAGGCTCTTGATCGTCCAGGAAGAGATCATCCGGAACCACAAACGCACCGTGTAAGCAAACGATCGCGACGCCAATCATAAGCGCGGAGGTTAAGAGGGATCCGACGCTCGTCATAAACACGACGACAATCGTAGACAAGACAAGAGCAAGGAGGGTCTCCCGGTCAGAGAAAGTGCGGCCGAAGACGACCAAGGGCTGATCTGACGGACGGAAGAGGTAGAGGAACATCCACCCGCCTAGGAGACCGACGAGGACAAGCAGGGAGAGAGGATGGGAGAAAAGGGAAAAGGCGAGCACGAGGGAGACGATGGCGACATAGTTAACCTTGAAGTAGGCGAGATTCTTCCTGATCCGGGACAAAGCATCGGTGAGGGATTCAGGACGCGCCATGGAACTCCGATCGACGAGCTCCGTCCATGGGCGGCGCTGTGACAAGCCATCACGGATCGAGCTGGATAGGCGTGAGAAGAAGGTACGGAATGCAGGAGTGTTGATAGGCGGCTGGGACTGAACAGCTTGCTGATTGGAGACAGGTAGCGTCGGTGGACTCGCCATGGCGGTGGCGCGTGAGATTTGGCGTCCGAGAGGATTTCGATCTTAATTGCGATTTACCAAAAAAAAAAAACAAGAGTTTGTCACAGCGCCGCCCATGGACGGAGTGTAACGCCCGTGTTCCACAATTCTGCCAAACGAGGGAATTTTGGCTAAGGCAGAATTGAGTTTAGCCTAGAAGAATTGGAAAGAAGGCAAGTGTTAGTGGGAAATCGAGTTTAGCCGAGGAAATTCGATCAGATCGGGTGATTTCTGAACTGATTAAATTTTAGCCGAGCTAAAAACCAGCTGGCCGTAAATTTCGGGAGTTTAGCCGAGCAAAAATTCAGCTAGCCGAATTTTTCGGGACTTGGTCGGGATTCAGACAGCATGTGTCGGCTTCAGACAGGATTGTTAAGCGGTTGTGTATTAGACCGAGAAAATGTGTATAAAATGTAACCGTTTACATTTTTAGCCGAACAAATGTGTATAAAATGTAACTGTTTACATTTTAGCCGAGCGAATGTGTATAAAAATGTAACCGTTTACATTTAGCCGAGCAAGTGTGTATAAAATGTAACCGTTTACATTTTAGCCGACCGAATGTGTATAAAAATGTAACCGTTTACATTTAGCCGAGCAAGTGTGTATAAAATGTAACCGTTTACATTTTAGCCGACCGAATGTGTATAAAATGTAACCGTTTACATTTTAGCCGACCGAATGTGTATAAAATGTAACCGTTTACATTTTAGCTGACCGAATGTGTATAAAATGTAACCGTTTACATTTTAGCCGAGTAAAGCGTATAAAAGGGGAAAACCGTCGGCAGTTTCTCGGGAAAAAGGCACGTGTGAGAGCAGTTTTGGTTTTAGCCAATCAAAATAACCGTGGGAACAGTTATTCGCAAGGAAATCGGACCTTGGCGTATTTTATTAAGTCTTTGGCTTAATTCTCCTCTCTCGCGCGACCAAAAGAACTCTGAAAGTATAAGGGAGAAATTGTGAGAAGTTACTCGAGAGAAAGTTTAGTTTATCCGTGATAATCTGATTTTAGCCGAGAGAGAATTCAGATTATCCGAGGAAAATCGATCGCGAGGACCTGTGAATGCCTCGGAAATAAGAAGTTTCCTTGGGTTAGCTGGATATTACCGGCGGTTTGTTAAGGGATTTGCGAGTATGGCTCAGCCAATGACACGGCTAACTGGAAAGGATGTACCGTTTGTGTGGTCGGTTGATTGTGAGAAGTGTTTCGCTAAGTTGAAGGAAATGCTTACGAGTACGCCGGTTTTAACTTTGCCTGAACCGGATCAGCCTTATGTGGTTTACACAGATGCTTCACGGATGGGCTTGGGATGCGTTCTGATGCAGCAAGGGAAAGTAATAGCTTACGCTTCAAGACAGTTGAGAAAGCATGAGCAGAATTACCCTACTCACGATCTGGAGATGGCTGCGGTAGTGTTTGCGTTGAAGATTTGGCGATCTTACTTATACGGTAGGAAAGTTCAAGTTTTCACGGATCACAAGAGCCTGAAGTATATATTCACTCAGCCGGAGTTGATCATGAGGCAGCGTAGGTGGATGGAGTTTGTGGCGGATTATGATTTGGATATTGCCTACCATCCGGGAAAGGCAAATATCGTTGCGGATGCACTTAGTCGGAAGAGAGTGGCCGCATCCACCGAAAAATATATGGAAGGATTGATCAGTATTGACACACTCCTCCCAAGGATGCTCACTCTACGGTTTGGGTACGAACGGATAAGCTTTGCAAACGACAAGTCGTTTCAAAGGATGGGGATCGAATGGTCTCACAAGGGGTGCGGAAGTCCCTTGATATTCCTCTTTGCTTATTTTCGGATATGACTCACCAAAAACAAACAAAGGATTTCAGTTGATATTACTCACAACCGAGAATTTTGATCTAGAGAGAAAGGGAACTTTGATTTCAATAACTAGATGAATTTCGATAATGAGAGTACAAGGGATTATAAAGAAAAACAAGAGGGGTTGCATGCACAGCAATTAACCACCTCGAAAATGATAAAGAAATAAAGACAAAGACTTGACTAAAAATTAAAACAAAGTTTGAATGCCCCTTGCTCTTCCATGCGAAAATCCCCTTGGTTTCTTGATATTTTTGTTGACTTTGACTTGTGATTTTCGTGGGCTTTTCTTGGGCTTAGATCAACACTTGGGTTTTATTTGGAAGTGAAATATTTGCCTCGTTAAAAACCTTGCTTCGGAAAACCCAGTGGGACAAAACCGAAACGAAGGAAAAGAGCACAAATATTCACTTAGCCAAATGTTGATCTACTTGGGCCTGATTTCAATACCGGTGAGGTTTGAATGCATCTTCTACGTCCTGACCCAAGTACCCCGGATGGTACAATCTCCCTAAGACCAATTTATATCGTTTGGCCTTAGCTCCTTTCTTCGAATTAATTTGATCACGGGATTTCCTAAGCATTCCAACCGGTCCATGCATAGCTCCAAGCTCGGGTTCGAGCTGCTCATCCAGAATCATATCATCCCCCCTCTCTTCAAAAGGATTTGACCTCAAATCCGAAGAACCTACACGGAAACGAGCTAAGTTAGTAAGTTCGAAGTTCAAATTTGGATTATACTTACCTTGGGGATTTGTCTTGGATGGATTGGAGTCGATCTTTGATGTTGTTGGAGGTGGTTGACTCTTTTTAGAATTCGCCAAAATAGATCGGCTATCTTTTACCATTTTCCCTCGGAAATTTTGGTTCTTCTCGGGTCCGATGGGAGAGTCGTGAAGTAACTCGAAATCTGTATGACCAAACAAAGAAACACAACGACCATTAGCTTTAAAATATGTGATTGGTCGAGGAAACTTACCTGACCCAGTAGAGATTCGATCGTTTGGTCGGGTCTTGTGTTCGGCTTGATCCGTTTCGACCGTTGAGATGGTTTGTAAAGGTGGATGAAGTTCGGTGTATGCTACATGGATTTGGTCTCGACCATTCTTCTCCAAGTACCCAGTTGGTCGATGAAAATGGTTTGAGTTGTTGAAAACTCGTTGTTCATTTTCCTCCCTCAATCGCACCAAGTAGTTCACGTGTTTGTGGTCGGGTCGCAAGAGAATCGATCGATCGACGTCGATTTTGCCAGACCATGAGTCATGGATCGATCTTTCCCTTGGCCATAAACTTCCTTTGTCGATTTTAGCTTGAGTTTTCTGCAAAAGCAAAGGTTTCCCACTCGGAAGTGCAAGCTCCGGTGCATGGTTAGTTAAACCCGAAGGAATTTCCTTGAAATTAAGCAACAAGCTTTTGTTTTTCTTGAAAGAATTAGAAGAGTTACTTACAGCCTCTTTACCTTTTTGCTTGAGGAGAATTTGATCTTGATAAACTTCACTTGGTGACATGGGGACCAACGTGATCTTCTTTCCCTCGTAGTTAAACGAATACCGATTATTAAATCCGTCGTGAAGAACCCGTCGATCGAATTGCCATGGTCTTCCTAGAAGGATGTGGCTTGCTTCCATGGGCAATACGTCACACAGCACCTCATCTCGATATGTGCCAATGGTTATAGGAACCGAGACTTGATTTTTCACCTTTATCTCCTCATTATTTAGCCATTGAAGACTATACGGCTTCGGATGTTCCTTTACGGCCATGTCAAGTTTATTCACCATTGTTTCACTTGCCACGTTGGTGCAGCTTCCTCCGTCTATGACGAGACTACACACCTTTCCTTGGACTTGGCATCGAGAGTGAAACAAGTTCTTTCGTTGTTCATGCTCGTCGGTTTTGATATGCATATTCAAAGCTCGTTGAATTACCAAGAGCTCTCCTATCTCGGCAGCTTCTTCATGCTCCTCTAGATATTCATCAAAAACCGTTTCTTTTTCTTCCTCAATATCTCCGTTGTCCAAGAGAACCATAATCCTTTGGTTCGGACATTCCTTTGCATAGTGCCCTTTACCTTGACACTTAAAACATCGCACATCACGCGAAGTAGAATTAGAATTTTCATACCGTCCTTTGTAGTTTTGAGTAGGTGCGGTTGGTTTGGACTCGTTTGTGGGTTTGAACGCTTGTTTCTCTTCACCTTGAAAGCTCGGCTTTTGTATGATTCCAGCACCATGAGAAGGTCGAGAAGAGACACTTCTCCTCTTGATTTGTTTTTCAACCATGATCGCCTTATGCAACATCTCTTCCACGGTTGCATAGGATTGCATTTCCATGCGGTCTTGAAGTTCCCGGTTCATGCCAGCCAAAAATCGTGCCATGGTGGCATCTTTTGTTTCGTCGACGTCTCCTTTGAGCATTAGCTTTTCCATTTCTTGGAAATAATCTTCCACGCCTCTATTCCCTTGGGACAAAGCTCTCAAACGTTGATGAAGCTCTCGGTGATAATGACTTGGGACGAATCGTTGCCGCATTAAGTAAATCATTTCTTCCCACGTCTCAACGGGATTCTCACGGTTGCGCCTCCGGTTTGTTACAAGCTGATCCCACCAATCAATGGCATAGTCACAAAATTCAGTAGCCGCCAATCTCATCTTCTTTTGAGTGGAGAAGTTTTGGCAATCGAATACCAATTCCACCTTCTTTTCCCATTCAAGGAAAGCGTCCGGGTCGTTCTTTCCGTAGAACGGTGGAATACGAAGCTTCATACCTCCAAGATCATTGTCGTTTCGTCTTCGAGCTGGTGGATGTCTTTCCCGGTTTCCATCCGAAGAATCTCCTCGATCGTAAAAGAAGTTAGCTTCCGGTTCATGGCGTTGCGGTTGATTTCTTCTTGGTCTCGCTGGTGCATGGCAACTACCATGTCCTACGCTCTGCTCGGATCTGATGTCATCGGCTCTATTGTCTCTCGGTTCAGCACCCTGATTTCTTTCTCCTCGTCTTGGCGTATGAACCGCTAGTGTCGCCATTTGATCTCGCATTTCGCGGAGAACTTGTGCCATGGCATCGACCTTTTGATTAACGCTATCAACCTTTTGATTCATCACAGCTTCTCGTTCTCTCCTAGAACGTGATGATGCCGATTCACTTTCCTCCGACATGTTGTACCTCGCACAGAAACAAACACAAACAAATGAGTGTATGCAAAAGTTCAGATTTTTCTCAAGTAACCACAAAAACAGGTGTTTTCCAAAAATTCAAAACGAAATTTTTTTTATTTTTTTTTTGAATTTTAAAAATTATGACAATTAAGTTAAGACACCGATCTACTTAGCAATATTTTTTTTTGATTTTTTTGAAAAGTTTTTGAATTTATAAAAATCGAAACAAACAGAAAAACGAAAAATTTTAAACCCAGAAAAATTGCAAAGAAGATGAACAGTTTAAGTAAAACGAAATGAAATGAAAAAAAGTGATAGATGGAACGAAATTACCCAGATTGTGGAGTGGTGCTCTGATACCACTTGACACACTCCTCCCAAGGATGCTCACTCTACGGTTTGGGTACGAACGGATAAGCTTTGCAAACGACAAGTCGTTTCAAAGGATGGGGATCGAATGGTCTCACAAGGGGTGCGGAAGTCCCTTGATATTCCTCTTTGCTTATTTTCGGATATGACTCACCAAAAACAAACAAAGGATTTCAGTTGATATTACTCACAACCGAGAATTTTGATCTAGAGAGAAAGGGAACTTTGATTTCAATAACTAGATGAATTTCGATAATGAGAGTACAAGGGATTATAAAGAAAAACAAGAGGGGTTGCATGCACAGCAATTAACCACCTCGAAAATGATAAAGAAATAAAGACAAAGACTTGACTAAAAATTAAAACAAAGTTTGAATGCCCCTTGCTCTTCCATGCGAAAATCCCCTTGGTTTCTTGATATTTTTGTTGACTTTGACTTGTGATTTTCGTGGGCTTTTCTTGGGCTTAGATCAACACTTGGGTTTTATTTGGAAGTGAAATATTTGCCTCGTTAAAAACCTTGCTTCGGAAAACCCAGTGGGACAAAACCGAAACGAAGGAAAAGAGCACAAATATTCACTTAGCCAAATGTTGATCTACTTGGGCCTGATTTCAATACCGGTGAGGTTTGAATGCATCTTCTACGTCCTGACCCAAGTACCCCGGATGGTACAATCTCCCTAAGACCAATTTATATCGTTTGGCCTTAGCTCCTTTCTTCGAATTAATTTGATCACGGGATTTCCTAAGCATTCCAACCGGTCCATGCATAGCTCCAAGCTCGGGTTCGAGCTGCTCATCCAGAATCATATCAAGTATGGTGGGGACTTTACGTGTGGCAGCTTTGACTAACGAGGTGGAACCATTGGGTTTGGGTGCAGCAGATCAGGCGGATTTGCTAAGCCGTGTACGGTTGGCTCAGCAGAAAGATGAGATTCTCATGAAGTCGGCGAAGAATGATAATACGGAGTATCAAACTTCAAACAATGGGACGATTTTGGTTAATGGCCGTGTGTGTGTTCCAAATGACAAGGAACTCAGGGAAGAAATTCTTAAGGAAGCTCACCATTCTAAGTTTGCGATTCACCCGGGATCGACCAAGATGTATCGAGATCTGAAACGGTACTACCATTGGGTTGGACTGAAACGGGATGTGGCTAAGTGGGTTGCTGGTTGTCAGACTTGTCAGATGGTGAAGATTGAACATCAGGTTTCGAGTGGGCTGTTGCAAAGTTTACCGATTCCAGAATGGAAATGGGACATGATCACAATGGATTTTGTGACCGGATTGCCAAAGTGTGGCAACATGGATTCGGTTTGGGTCATAGTCGATAGATTGACTAAGTCTGCTCATTTCCTTGCAATCAACAAACAAGACAAGGCTGAGGGATTAGCAAAGTTATATGTGGAGAAGATCGTTAAGTTACATGGAGTGCCGACAAGTATAGTGTCTGATCGTGACTCGCGTTTTGCATCGGCTTTCTGGAAAGAACTTCAGAAACGTTTTGGGACAAGAGTTCACATGAGTACAGCCTATCATCCGCAGACAGATGGACAGTCCGAGAGGACAATCAGGACACTTGAGGATTTGTTGCGAGCTTGTGTTCTGGATTGGGGCGGTAGATGGAAGGATTACTTGCCTTTGGCGGAGTTTTCCTATAATAATAGCTATCACGCTAGTATTGGGATGTCACCGTTTGAAGCGTTGTATGGACGGCCGTGTCGTACACCGCTATGTTGGACCCAAGTGGGGGAGCGCAGTATATTTGGTCGAGACTTTGTGGAAGAAACGACCGAGAGAATCAGAGTATTGAAGCTGAAGATGAAAGAAGCTCAGAACCGGCAAAAGAGTTATGCTGATAAGCGCCGAAAGGAATTGGAATTCCAAGTAGATGATCTGGTTTACGTCAAGATGGTTATCAACAAGGGTAAAGACCGAGCTGCGTTATCTGGGAAACTGAAACCTAGGTACATGGGACCGTACAAGATTCTGGAAAGGATCGGAGCAGTGGCTTATAAGTTAGAATTGCCACAAGTGTTGGAAGCATTTCATAATGTTTTCCATGTTTCCTTGCTAAGGAAGTGCGTGACTCATGGGGAACGAGTTACCGCGAATCCACCACCGGACTTGCAAGAAAATTGGACTATTGAGGGAAGGCCAGTTCGGATTGTGGGAAAAAGAGTGAAACAGGCTGGTCGAAAGAAGATTAAAATGATCCAAGTGGTTTGGGATTGCGAAGGGGAAGAAGATATGACTTGGGAACCAGAAGAACGGATGAAGGAAAAGTTTCCTAAGTGGTTTGAGAAGCAACCAAAGTTATCAGAAAAGCCGAAGAAGAAGAAAGATTCGAGGACGAATCTTCACATAAGTGGGGGAGAGTTGTAACGCCCGTGTTCCGCAATTCTGCCAAACGAGGGAATTTTGGCTAAGGCAGAATTGAGTTTAGCCTAGAAGAATTGGAAAGAAGGCAAGTGTTCGTGGGAAATCGAGTTTAGCCGAGGAAATTCGATCAGATCGGGTGATTTCTGAACTGATTAAGTTTTAGCCGAGCTAAAAACCAGCTGGCCGTAAATTTCGGGAGTTTAGCCGAGCAAAAATTCAGCTGGCCGAATTTTTCGGGACTTGGTCGGGATTCAGACAGCATGTGTCGGCTTCAGACAGGATTGTTAAGCGGTTGTGTATTAGACCGAGAAAATGTGTATAAAATGTAACCGTTTACATTTTTAGCCGAACAAATGTGTATAAAATGTAACTGTTTACATTTTAGCCGAGCGAATGTGTATAAAAATGTAACCGTTTACATTTAGCCGAGCAAGTGTGTATAAAATGTAACCGTTTACATTTTAGCCGACCGAATGTGTATAAAAATGTAACCGTTTACATTTAGCCGAGCAAGTGTGTATAAAATGTAACCGTTTACATTTTAGCCGACCGAATGTGTATAAAATGTAACCGTTTACATTTTAGCCGACCGAATGTGTATAAAATGTAACCGTTTACATTTTAGCCGACCGAATGTGTATAAAATGTAACCGTTTACATTTTAGCCGAGTAAAGCGTATAAAAGGGGAAAACCGTCGGCAGTTTCTCGGGAAAAAGGCACGTGTGAGAGCAGTTTTGGTTTTAGCCAATCAAAATAACCGTGGGAACAGTTATTCGCAAGGAAATCGGACCTTGGCGTATTTTATTAAGTCTTTGGCTTAATTCTCCTCTCTCGCGCGACCAAAAGAACTCTGAAAGTATAAGGGAGAAATTGTGAGAAGTTACTCGAGAGAAAGTTCAGTTTATCCGTGATAATCTGATTTTAGCCGAGAGAGAATTCAGATTATCCGAGGAAAATCGATCGCGAGGAGTTTTAGCCGAACGAGAATTCAGATTATCCGAGGAAAATCGATCGCGAGGAGTTTTAGCCGAACGAGAATTCAGTGTATTCGGGGAAAATCGATCGCGAGGTGTTTTAGCCGAACGAGAATTCATTCCCGGTCCGAGGAAGGAATTCTAGCCGAGAGAAGGGATTTTTCTGTTCGATCCGAATCCGAAGGAAACGAAGGTGAGTTCGTGACCGTGGCCTTAAGTCTGATCGTTGCTTGAGTAGATGGTATTCTGTTTGTCTGATGAATACGATGTTTATCGTTATTCATGTTCTGTTGGCTATCCGTGGGATTATGTACATTATTGGCGATCTAGACTGAGATTTAGCCGGTAATGGTATATAATCTCTCGGCTAGTTTCTGGTTTCTGATAAGCATCTGATTGATTCTGGTTTATTCTTGTTGCGATTCATGCTTTGGCTAAGTGAGACGGGATGACCGTTCTCACTAAGCATTTCTGTTGCTTATGCCTCCTTTTGGATGCAGGTTCTGATTGTAGCCGAGATGTTACATATGCTGGTTGATCAGTTCGCGGGACAAAGGCTGGAACGGATGGATGGTTGTATTGGGTAGATTCGGTCTAGTTTACATTTTGTAGTAGCTTATATGCAAACTTAACAAATGTGCTAGAACCTCGTGTGTATTAATTCAAGTAATCTGTTTTAATTCAAGTTTTCTGTATTAATCTATTTATGCTCGGAAATGACTAAGTCTGAATGAACTAGAACGTGCAAAATTTTAAAATCTGGTATATTTTAATCCGGCTAAAATTGTTAAATGTTGGCTAAATTTATAAAAATCGGATTAGGGTCTTACATGGAGCTTCCGTGTAGATATTTTAGGGCCTGAGCCTGACCATAAGGTTGAGCCGGCCCAAAAACCTCTCAAGTCACGGGTTCGACGCCTCCTTTTGCTTTTTTTCTTTGTTTTTGTTTTTTTCGGAATCAATTTTAATTAATTTTTAAATCAAACCCTAAAAAAAAAAAACAAGACTAATCTTCACGGCTTCACTGACGCACGACCCGGTTTTTGGCGGTCCGTTCTTCATCTTCCGCCTCTTCTTCTTTCTCTTCTTGATACTCGAGCATAGTGAAACGATACCGTTAGCACCATGTTTGATGAAAGCAAGTTCGATGTCAATCTCAAGCTGTGGGCTCTTAGAATTCCCCGTGAACTCTGTAAAAGCGCTACTCGGATACTCAATGGGTACGTTTTTTTTTTTTTTTTTTTTTCAGCTTTAGAGGTTCCTAAAGATTTGACCTTTTTGGTTTGATAACTTGTAGATACATGCTCAACATGCCACGAATTAAGCCCATCACCGAAGATCCTGCTTGTGAAAAGACTCGTTTGGTGATATTGTCCGAAAGTGTTAAAAATTCTGGTGAGAGTTTACTCTTCATCTGGTGGAAGTGGCGGGATTATTCGTATTAACCAAGCCCTATTTGTTATAGGACAGATTTGTCGGACATACCCGATGAAAAACTAAACCAGCTCAAGAAACTAAGCCAAGTTGAAGTAGTTCCTCATTCGGTCAACCTTGGGTATTCCTATTGGAGTGCAGGTAAGACAACACATTCATTACGAATATTCTTCCCATTCGTTTGTATTATGGAATTGTCAGGAAGTTTAGAAGAGCTATTTTTTCTGCAAGCTATCCTTTATCTCCTGTTTGAAATTATATTCTCTTTAATTTAAAGCTTATTCAGAGTTTTAATACATATGTTTTAGAAAAAGTTGGTCACTATTGTTGGTTCGTTTTTCGCCAATTTTGTTTGTGGTACCCTGAACTTTGATACCCCCATTTTTCCTGGTTATTTACTAAGGATGTGAGGGAATCCAACTTATAGGCTATTGGTAAAGGGTCTCACTGTTTCTTGGTTCTATTAACCTTGACACTTGTTTATTTAGGTCCTTATCCTGTTTAGGTGTTATAAAACCTTCTGATATCATTCTTTCCTCGCAGATCACATACTGAAGCAGATTCTGCCTGATGGAGTGGATATACCTTCATCTTTTGAAACAATAGTTAAGTATTAAATTTCAGTTTGCTTCCTGAGCTTAACAACCTAGCTTATAAGAACTTTGTTTCCATAAGCTAGCAATTTTTTTTGTGCATTTATTATTTCTATCTTGTCTGCAAATCTAGAGATAATGGGTACATATTCTTGCTAAGTTTTCAATCATCATGTAGATTGCCTCTCTCATGAGAACCAACATCTCTTTGCTTATTATGTGCAGGTCATATTGCCCACTTAAATCTACATGATGAGCTCCTTCCATTCAAAGATGTTATAGCAAAGGTTATCTACGATGTAAGTTTTTTAACATTCCTCTCATGACAGCATTCTTTTGATATCTGATATCCCTGTGTCATGACAGTAAAGGCATCTGATATTCTAGCTGATCTTTTATATTCGTAGAAAAATTATCCAAGGATCAAGACAATTGTTAATAAAGTCGGGACTATCTCTAATGAGTTTCGAGTGCCAAAGTTTGAAGTGTTAGCTGGAGAACATGGGATGGAAACAGAAGTAAAGCAATATGGGGCAAGATTTAAGCTGGACTACAGCCTGGTTTATTGGAACTCAAGATTGGAGCATGAGCACATGCGCCTTTCCTCTCTGTTTAAACCTGGAGAAACCGTGTGTGATATGTTTGCTGGTATTGGACCTTTTGCTATTCCAGCTGCACAAAAAGGATGCTTCGTTTATGCAAATGATTTAAATCCAGACAGTGTTCGGTACTTGAAGATCAATGCAAAGTTCAGTAAGGTTGATGAGTTGATTTGTGTGCACAATATGGATGCTCGAAAATTTATTTCTCAGTTGATGGTGGTCTCAACTTGTGAGGGTAATTTGCAACCAGTTACTGATGAGAAAACAAAAGAAGCAGTCGCGAGTCGAGGAGGTAATTCTTTTGATTTAAACTCAGTTTTCTGCATATTAGTTGGCACATTTGGATTTAGCTAGAGAAAATGATAATTTTAACGGTTTGTTTCTCTTTACGCTATGCTTAACCATAGCTGAGACTAATGTAGAAGATACGAATGCTGGAGTTAGAATAGAGGAAATACATGAATCTAATGCAAGCATAAATGAGCCTCTTGGTGCTAATAAGAAGCCATCCGGTATTTCAGAGACAGGTAAGAACTGTCTCGGAAGGTTTCTCCAAGACATTCTAACAGTGAATATTGCCTTGGGAGATTATCACCGAAATGTTAATTAAATGCAGAAAATGGAGTAGGGAAAGACTGCAAGACTATAGAAGTAAACACAAATAAGAGGCTGAAACAAACGTTGCTTCCAATCGCAAAGCCGTGGGAACATGTCGACCATGTTATTATGAACCTTCCAGCTTCCGCCTTGCAGTTTCTCGGTATGCTACCAATATTTTTGATTTTCGTTCAAAATTTGGGACTATAGTCTTGTGTATACGTTCAAGGCATTTACGTAAGAAACTACAGCTCATAAATAGCGATCTTGACTCAATACGCCGGTTGATTGTTACATGCTGAGAGTTTATCAACTACAATGCCACATCAGCTAGTTAGTTAGAAGTGGGAGCATTATAAATAGGAGATGAATCATGTATTGAGGCTTGTTAGAGTAATAAAGGAAATTAGGTGTTCTTATCATACTGCTAATGCAATTTTTCTCTGTAATGGTTTTTCGCAGATGCTTTCAGTAATGTTATTCAAAGGAAGTATTGGAAGGGAACTCTTCCTTTAATTCATTGCTATTGTTTCATACGTGCAAGTGAAACCACAGAGTCTATAATTGCAGTAAGAATCAACCATCCACTCTCTTCTGTTATCTTCTGACTGTGTTTCTTCATTATTGCTTCTTTGTACCAAATATCTGGTGGCATTTATCTGCATGCCTCAGAAATCTAAATTACAGCTTTTGTGATGTTATAAAGGAAGCTGAAACTGCTTTGAAGTTCCATATAGAAGACCCGGTCTTCCACAAGGTTAGAGATGTTGCGCCAAACAAGGTACGAAGTTCCCATTGCTCCGTCTATAAAAAAAAGAAGAAGAATTTTGATAGAACATTCAAATATATTATCCCTAGCTCCTCACTGAATTTGTTTTTTTATGCATTGCAGGCGATGTATTGCCTAAGCTTTAGATTACCTGAAGCATGCTTGAGGCAAGAGGAGTAACAGGACATTTTTTGGGAAGAGAGAAGAATCACGAACATCTGTTGGGACTTTTTGTTTTTCCATTTCGTTTTTGGTATCATAATAAATCAGGGATCAGTAATGAATGAGATGAGTCTTGTGTCAAAGAGTCTTATATCTTACTAGTTTTATACTCAAGAGGTCCTTTTCTTTTTTACCTTGCACACTAATCAGTATTGTTTGTTGTTTCCACTTGCTATATAAAAGTTCACGAAAAGTCTGAAGATGCTAAAGAGTATTAACAAAAGCAAAACAGTTACTATGAAAATACTTGAATGTATGTATATAAGGAGTCAAGATATGCCCTTGTTAATAATACTTTCACACTAAAGTACGCTTTACTTAGTAAGAATAGTGCCGGAGCGTATGGTAGCTGCAGCGGACGGAGTTACCAAAGAAGGCCGCTCAAAATTAAAATTGGCCAACCGTCATCTTCTTCAATCGAATCTTAGCTTAACTAAAAAAACCCTTTCTTCCAATGGAGTCTTATGCAGCTCTCGGATCTCTCCATCGTGAGTCTCTCTCATCCTTTTCGATACGGAATGTAATGCATTGATTCGAGCTATCCCTTAGCACTCTGTTTGCTTCTTAGAGTAAACTATTCAGTGACAGGATACGGATACTTTCTGAGGTTTTCATGTTTTGATAGATCCGATTTTTATTAGGTTTCGATTTCGTATCAGATTCGTGCCGAGATGTTTCCTTTGGTCTTTCTTTAGGTGCTTTGCAGCTAGATTTAGTCTTAATCGTGATTTTTCTCGCTCCGTTTTACAGAGACTTTAGGGTCCGCCATAAATTCAGAGAGTAAGGTTCACTCGCTTTCTGGGAATTGGTCTTCCTCTGGTAATTCTTGTGTGCCACTGTGGAGATTATTCAACAGGAACAGCAACTACACGGTTGTGTTACGTGCAGAGGCCTCTAAATCTTCGACAACAACCAAAAGTGATGGTGAGTTTATCTTGGAGCCAGAATAGAGTGATGTGAATATCGGAACATGTGAATTTCTTTCCTTGAATTTTTTTTTGTTCATCTCTGATTTTGTAGATTCATCTGATGCGAGTGTGTCAAACGGGAAGAATACTGTTCGACGGACAACTTTCCCGAAAGAAGTGGAGGTTTCTTCTTTGCCTTCTTTGTGTTTAGATGTTAGGTTCTTTAGCTTATGCGTTGCTAGCTACTGATGTACTCTCTAGATCGTCAGGATTTTGGATGCATAACTTCAGGCAATCTACTCTTTATTTTTCTACATCATGTATTGTATGGGACTGTTCTTTATATGTTTATTTTTAAAATGTTACAGGCACTGGTTCACGAGATGTGTGATGAGACTGAGGTTGCAGTGCTGAAACTTAAGGCAAGTCTCTCTGGCATGTGTTTTTATGAACCTTTCTTTAACACGACTAAGACGACCCATGCATGTTATCACAACCAACAATATGGAGCTAATTTGACTTGTGGCACAACAAATTACAAATTCTGATGCTTTCTTTCACTACAGGTTGGAGATTTTGAGATGAACCTAAAGCGGAAGATTGGAGAGGCCGCAAACCCCATCCCAGTGGCTGATATTTCTCCAACCATAGCGCCTCCTATTCCTTCTGAACCCATGAATAAATCTGTTTCTGCTGCTCCTAGCCCATCTAAAGCAAAACCTGCCTCTGAAAAAGTGTCTCCATTTAGGAATGCATCATATCGGAAATCATCAAAGTTGGCTGCTTTGGAGGCATCTGGAACTAACAATTATGTTCTAGTCACATCTCCCTTAGTATGAGATCGTGTATCCTTTTCTCTGCTTTCATATCATTTTTCTCTGCATTCTTCTTGATTGATTTGATCTTGTTTCTTCTCTTGCAAAAAAAAGGTGGGTAAGTTTCAGAGGAGCAGAACTGTAAAAGGAAAGAAACAACCTCCTAGCTGTAAAGAGGTAAACGACTCTACTAAACTCATTTTCAACTCCCAAGACAAAAATAGAACAAAGATTAGCAAATAATTTCTTGCAGGGTGATGCAATAAAGGAAGGCCAAGTAATAGGATACCTACATCAGTTAGGAAGAGAACTTCCAGTGACGGTAATAGCTTAATTAATGTGTATCCATCCATATTTTCTCTGAAACTATCAAATATTGATCCTGCTATTTATGGAACAGTCGGATGTAGCTGGCGAGGTCCTCAAGCTTCTTTCAGATGATGGAGGTAAAACATTGCATGCGTGTATAACATTTATTTAACTTTCAGAAATGATCCCATTCGTCATTAAAACATCCAGTTATGATATAAACGCATGCTTCATATGCAAACAGACTCCGTAGGTTATGGGGAGCCTCTCGTTGCGGTCTTGCCATCGTTCCATGATATCAACATCCAGTGATGATGATTCAGAGCAAATTAATAATATCTTCATCCGGAGATTGTACTATTCATCTTCTCCTATGGAGAATGTAATTGCAAAGAGTTTTGAGAATCTATTATTTTGATCTTCATCATTGTATGGAGAATGTAAGCTTTATTGTTTTTGAGTCAACAGATTTTAATATGGATTTTCTGCACCAGGAAAAAAAAGAGAAGAAGATTATCGATGTTTTTAGATAAATGAGAAAATGACGTGGCTATCTATCTTCTCTTCCCCGTTTCATAAATAGAGAGATTTTAGGAATCATCCTCATACTTCTATCGCTCGAGCGATGTATGGAGTCAGCTGACGTGTACAAACGGAGTTCCCTTCTCTGAGAATGAAACTCACCACGAATGATCTCTTCGCTTCTCAACCATCACTTCACTGCTCGTGCTCCTCCTCCTCCCGTCCTCGCCGCCGCCGTTTCCATGGCCTTCATCTTCCGATCAACCTCACTAGGAAGAACAAATCTCTATCCATTGTGGCTCATTCTGATTCCGATCTTCCATCCCGAACCACCTTATCTCGCCGCGCTGTTCTCCTCGCGCCGCCACTCCTCTCCGCCGCTGCTTCCTTGTTTCTCAAGCAGTCTGTCTCTTTAGCCTCCGAGGAGAGCTTGTCCGCTACAGTGACTTCGCCTGCAGAATCAGTAGCTCCTCCGGCGCCGTCTACATCCGTGAATAAGGAAGAGACTATAACCTCGAGGATTTATGACGCAACGGCGATTGGTGAGCCGATGGCTATGGGCAAAGATAAGAAGAAGGTGTGGGAGAAGCTGATGAATGCGAGGGTCGTGTACCTTGGCGAGGCGGAGCAGGTGCCTACCAAAGACGACAAGGAACTTGAACTCGAAATCGTTAGAAACCTGAGGAAGAGATGCCTCGAGAGCGAGCGTCAAATCTCTGTGGCACTGGAAGCTTTCCCTCTCGATTTGCAGGACCAGCTTAGTCAGTACATGGATAAGAGGTTCGTTGTTCCCACTTTCTTCTTCTACGAGTATTCTTCTTTTTTTTCATCGTATCTTCTATTCTCAATGTACAAGAGACATCTTTGCGTGCATTTCTGGTTTCAGTTGTCTTCTGTAGTAAACTATGATGTTTAATCTTGGAAAAAAAGAGGACAACTTCGAGATTGCAGCTCTTAAGTTTTATGGTTGTGAATAGTGTTTGTTTGGCGCGTTCCTTACTGAAAATGAAAATCGCCTATGGTAATTTTGGTGGCAGGATGGAGGGAGAGACATTGAAGTCTTATGTGACACATTGGCCAGATCAACGCTGGCAAGAGTACGAGCCCCTTTTAACTTATTGTCGTGACAACGCGGTTAGACTAATTGCTTGTGGCACTCCTCTCAAGGTAGAGTCTTCATTTTACATACTTCACAGTTTGATATGGATGTAGATTACAATTTGAATTACGTTTGGCTGACCATTGTAGTCCAGGGTTTATCTCTTGATCCCTTTGATTATGCTGCTTGATTATATTTTTATCACTTTGTTCTCTACTGGTTTTAGATGCTACGCAATGCTCTTTTTCATAACTGTTGATTTCTTTCTTAGTGTTTGTGGCACGAGTCTAGTTTTGACCGATTTAACTAAGTATGCGCATGTTTAAGCTGTAAAGACGATAGCCTTATTAGAAATATTGCATTTGGACTCTGATGAGAGCTGACAGCATTCTACTTAATCTGATTGTAGGTTTTAAGAACTGTCCAAGCAGAGGGTATACGTGGTCTTTCAAAGTCTGAGCGTAAATTATACACTCCCCCTGCTGGTTCTGGGTTTATCTCAGGATTTTCTTCATTTTCACGTAGATCTACATTCGATATGAACCTCCCAACACAGATTGTTCCGTTTGGACCAAGCTCTTATTTGTCAGCACAAGCAAGAGTTGTGGAAGACCATACAATGTCACAAGTTATTTTACAAGCAGTAGCAGATGGAGGTGGGACTGGTCTACTATTAGTGGTGACAGGAGCTAGTCATGTTGAGTATGGTTCAAGAGGGACAGGGTTGCCAGCAAGGATCTCAAGGAAGTTTCCAAAGAAAAACCAAGTTGTTGTATTACTTGACCCTGAAAGACAGTACCTGCGAAGAGAGGGCGAAAGTCCAGTTGCTGATTTCTTGTGGTATTCTGCAGCCAGACCCTGCAGTAGAAACTGCTTTGACCGAGCAGAGATCGCTCGAGTAATGAATGCAGCTGGCAGGAGGCGAGATGCTCTTCCACAGGTAGATTTCATGTGGTTGCTTGTATATGACATTCTCTTATCAATTTTTTATTAAGCAGTTCAATTCTTTTCTCTTCTGAGCTAAACTTTGACTCAAGCTTGTATGTCATAAGTTCATTATGATGGAATGTTTTCCATGCTTTCAGGATATTCAAAATGGATTGGACCTTGGTTTGGTGTCACCCGAGGTTCTGCAGAATTTGTTTGATTTGGAGCAGTACCCTCTTATTTCTGAGCTTGCTCAGCGGTTCCAGGTATATCCATTCTGGATGATATCTCTTTTGTGAGATTTTTGCATGGAGTATTTATGCTTTGTATTCTATAATGTTGTAGAGCTTGCATATCAGTCCATTGACATTATGTGTCCTATTTATATCTCTTAGAGTTAATGATATCTTTGAACAGGTAAGTGAAATTTCAGTTATGATGGTTCACTGTGAATTTGTGATACAGGGTTTCCGAGAAAGGTTGTTGGCAGATCCGAAGTTCTTGAATAGGTTAGCTATCGAAGAGGCTATATCAATAACAACCACACTTCTAGCACAATATGAGAAGCGAAAAGAGAATTTCTTTGAAGAACTCGACTATGTTATAACTGATACAGTGAGAGGATCAGTTGTTGATTTTTTCACAGTGTGGCTTCCTGCACCAACTTTGTCTTTTCTTTCATATGCTGATGAGACCACTGGACCAGACAGCATAGACGCCCTAAGAGGCCTCCTAGGATCCATACCTGATAATGCATTTCAAAAAAGTCTTGCTGGAAGAGAATGGGATTTGAATCTTAGAGTTGCTTCAGTTATTGTTGGTGGCTTGAAGCTTGCTGGTGTTGGAGTCGTTTCCAGTTTTGCAGCCGTGGGAGCGTCAAATGCATTGTATGCTGTTCGAAAATTCATTAAACCAGAGTTGGTTGTTGTTCAGAAACCTAAGAGATCTCCTCTTATGAAAACGGCAATGGTTTATGGAGGTTTTCTGGGGACATCTGCAAATCTTCGGTACCAGGTATGATGATCCATGCTGGTTGGCGTGGTGTATGTATGTAACTTCTTCGTCGTAGCTAAGGATGAGCGTTGATGGACATTATGATTTGATTTATGCCTCTAACATCAAAGTGTCTTTAAATGCAGATAATTGCTGGATTAATAGAGCATCGTATATCTGATGAGCTTTCTTCTCAACCTCTACTTGTAAATATGATATCATTTGTTGTCAGGACACTTAACTCATATTTCGGAACGCAGGTCAGAGTTAGATGCCTGTATTTTGGTTTCCTCTTGCTTTTCTTTATTTCATTTTCTCCTTTAAACACAGTGCGCCGACCTCTTCTTTTGTTTATTTTGGGAAGTTTTTTTATATTGATCCCAACTTTTCATAAAAATGTTGCAGCAATGGATTGATCTTGCGCGCTCTACGGGTCTACAAACTCAGAAAAGCATCCCAGCCTCTAAGAAAATTCCGGAGGCTGTGGAAGAATCGAGTGTGGAGTGCAATGCTACTGAAGAGGAAAGTATTGACAAGCTGGATAATCAATGATACTGGTGAGGCTACCACATTAGTTATCAATTAATAGTTGTTTTCCAAAAGCTTTAGATCGTTGAGCTTGAGATGAGCATGATTTCATAATTTTCAAGTTTTATGTTTGTATTTGTGCTTCTTGGAGATAGTGATGGTTTCAATATAGTTTGTTTTTTCTTCATAAATTCACGCCAGCTCTTCATATGCTGTGTGTACCTGCTAAAGTTGTGAGCTCGAAATCAAATCTTGGTACATACTCTGTTCACATTCTTGTTAAGTACCCTGTACTGATGCAGCAATGGATGGTTGACTCAAAACCAGTTGTATATAGGTTTGTGAAGGTTCATTGTCCCAGGTACTACATTTAACAAAACTTACTATGTATGTTCTGTTCCAAATTCCAATATTATATACTTTTTTCAAGTTGTCTGCCTTTTGGTTCATTGTATTTATTGATTTGGGCCTAGTTGCAGTAGAAGAGCCTTTCCTCCTCATAGGATGCTCCTTCTCTCTCTATCAAGGACAGTAAAGTGCAGATCAAAGACTGAATCATGAATCATGAATCATTCTCCGGCTTTAATAGATGCAGCAGCCACTTCCAGTAAATCAGAACCCATGTGATTGGATTGACTACTACTACAAATCAGAATTAAGAAGAGAAGTGCTTTCAATGATGCGACTTACTTTGTGTAAATTAACTCTTGTAACTTATAAATTAGCAATTTACATAATAAGCATTGAATACTTGAGAATTTGAGTATTTCAATTAATGAAGAAAGAAACTAATAAATAATAGATTTCACTTTTGACGAATCAATGCTTTTCACTAAAGAGCACACTTCCCCATGAATTTCCTTTCTTTCTTTCTTTTGGTTTCTCTTCCACTGTCAGATTCTTCATTTTTGTTTCTTTTTCGCTTTTGCTTCCTCACAGATCTCTCTCTCTCTCTCTCTTCCTCTCAGATTCCAATGGAGTCTAAGCATAAACTCTGTGCTTACTTCCATCTCTTCCTCTTCTTCACTTCAATGTCAGAAGCAGCTGACCCTCAAACAGAGTCCCTCCTCAGCTTAAAATCTCAACTCACCGACAATTTCAACACCTTAAAAGACTGGTTCATCATCACTCCCGGAGTTTCCGACACCAAAGTTGCATGTTGTTCTTGGTCCGGTGTCCTATGCAACCAAAACTCCACCTCCGTTATCTCCCTCGACCTCTCTTCCAAGAATCTCGCCGGAAATTTCCCGGGCAAGCAGTTCTCCGTCTTCACCGACCTCCTCGAACTCAACATCAGCGACAACTCGTTTTCCGGCGAGTTCCCGGCAGAGATCTTCGACATCACCACTCTCAGAAGCCTTGACGTAAGCCAAAACAACTTCTCCGGTCGTTTCCCAGACGGTGTCTCAGCCCTCACGAATCTGATCCAGCTCGATGCCTTGAGCAACAGCTTCTCCGGCTCGTTGCCGATCCATCTCTCTCAGTTAGAGAATCTCAAGGTACTTAATCTCGCTGGGAGTTACTTTACTGGGTCGATTCCGAGTCAATACGGTTCTTTTAAGAATCTCGAGTTTCTTCATCTTGGAGGGAATCTACTTAGTGGGCACATACCACAAGAGCTTGGGAACCTGAAAACTGTTACTCACATGGAGATTGGATATAACTCTTACCAAGGAGCTATCCCTTGGCAAATCGGTTACATGTGTGAGCTTAAGTACCTCGACATTGCCGGAGCCAATCTCTCTGGCTTCTTACCAAAACATTTCAGCAATCTGACAAAGCTTGAATCTTTGTTCCTCTTTAGGAACCATCTCTCTGGGGAAATCCCATGGGAGCTTGGACAAGTCACTTCTCTTGTTAACTTAGACCTCTCTGACAACCACCTCTCCGGGACCATACCAGAGAGTTTTGCAGGCTTGAAGAATCTCAGGCTATTGAGTCTTATGTACAACGAAATGAGTGGGACTCTCCCGGATGGAATCGCTCTGCTTCCTTCTTTGGATACTCTCTTCATATGGAACAATTACTTCTCTGGGTCACTTCCAAAAAGCTTAGGGACTAACTCAAAGCTCAGATGGGTCGACGTTTCCACCAACAGTTTCCAAGGTGAGATCCCACAAGGTATTTGCTCAAGAGGTGTTCTTTTCAAGCTCATGCTCTTCTCCAATAATTTCACTGGAACTCTATCTCCATCTCTCTCCAATTGTTCCACGCTTGTTCGTATCCGTCTTGAAGATAATTCATTCTCAGGTGTGATCCCTTTTAGCTTTACCCAGCTTCCTCATATCTCTTACATAGACCTCTCTAGAAACAAACTCACAGGTGGCATTCCTCAAGATATATCCAAAGCTACAAAACTTGACTACTTCAATATCTCCAGTAACCTTCAGCTAGGAGGCAAACTTCCACCGGAGATTTGGTCCGTGCCGCGTCTTCACAACTTCTCTGCGTCCTCCTGCGGTATCTCTGGGGGTCTCCCTGAATTTGAATCCTGCAAATCCATCACAGTTGTTGAACTGAGTAATAACAATATATCAGGGGTTTTAACACCAGCTGTTTCCGCTTGCCGCTCTCTTCAGAAGATGGATTTAGCTGGAAATATCATGACAGGTGGCATTCCTGAGGTATTGGCCAAGCTTCCACATCTGACAGTCTTGGATTTGTCAGACAATAACTTGAGTGGTTCCATCCCATCTGACAAAGCGTTTCAATCAATGGGGAAACATGCATATGAAGGCAATGCAAACCTGTGTGGACGTCCTCTTAAATCATGTGCAGCTTACAGCTCGAGGAAGCTCGTCTCTGTTCTGGTAGCTTGTCTAGCCTCGGTTGTACTAATGGTAGCTGGAACTTTGGGGTTGTACTATGTTCGTCAAAGAAGTCAAGGTCAATGGAAGATGGTGTCATTCGCAGGACTCCCTCATTTCACAGCAGATGATGTTTTGAGGAGCTTCGGTTCACCCGAACCTACTGAAGCGGTTCCCGAAATATCAGCCTCGGTGTGCAAAACAGTTCTGCCAACAGGAATAACAGTCATAGTGAGAAAGGTCGAACTGCAAGGCAAGAAGAAGGGTGTTATGTTGAAAGTTTTAACGCAGATGGGGAATGCAAGACACGTGAATCTGGTGAGATTGCTCGGTTTTTGTTACAACAATCATCTTGTGTATGTATTGTATGATAATAACCTGCATACCGGGACTCTGGCTGAGAAGATGAGGACGAAGAAGAGAGATTGGGCAACTAAGAAGAGGATCATCACTGGAGTTGCAAAGGGACTTTGCTTCCTTCACCATGAATGCTACCCTGCAATTCCACATGGAGATGTGAAGTCGACTAACATTTTATTTGATGACGATAACATGGAACCCTGCTTGGGAGAATTTGGGTTCAGATACATGCTACAATTGAACAAAGGCTTGGTCTCTTCAACTGCAAACACAGGTACATTAACCATGACGATATGTAACGAGAAACACAAAATTTCTTAGCACAAGCATTATTATTAGTCCTGACATTAAACTCTCTAAAAGCAGAACAGATGAACGATGTAATAAGAGCGGAGCAGCAAAAAGACATTTACAACTTTGGAGAGCTTCTTTTGGAAATCTTAACAAATGGTAAGCTGAGGAATCCCGGTCGATTGATACATAACAAGCCAAAGGATGTTCTTCTACAAGAAGTATACGCAGATAACAAAGTGAGTTCGAGTGATATTGAACAAGGAGAAGTTAAAAGAGTTGTTGAAGTCGCACTTCTCTGCATAACAAATAACCAGTCTGACCGTCCCTGCATGGAAGATGCACTCAGGTTCTTATCTGAAGAACATAATAGGTTGAAATAGGTACTACGGACAATGTTTAAATGCACATAGTTTCCCTTATATATAATAGTATTGTACTAAAACGTTCCTCTTTCTTTTATGGATAGGTGTGACTTCTTAGTTCTTTGTTGGAGCCATATGTTATGATGTTGTTCTTGTATTGATGTATTGTTGATACTCTTAAACTGAGATTGAATAGAAATACAGTGAGCTTTTGATTTAACCAGGGAATAATATTAAACAACAGTCGCAGTCTATTCGGATGATGCACAACTTGGGACTTCTCATACCAAGAGCTACATCCTACATCAAGAGTGCGTTTGGTTTGAGCTTTTAATTTTGCGAATCATTGGACGGAGTTTTGAGTATATCAACCCATATAGTTAGAGATTTGTGAAGTGAGAAAGTCAGACTTAGAGGCCAAGATCTGAGTTCGAAAAACCATCAAAAGTTACCAGAGTGCATTAAAAAGTCATTGTGTAGTCTAGAACAAGAAAATCCACAAAAATTTGGGGAATCTGTTAAATATGAGTCTGCTGAAGCTGTGAACAAAACAAAACTCTCCAACGAGTCTGAAACAAGTTTTTCCCTACATTAGCTTTAACCATTTGCAGAGAATCAAGAATTCAAAGTTCTCAAGCAGAAGATCCAAAGTTCAACCAACGACGAACAAAAAAACATAACAAAAGGTCTTAAAAGAGCTCAAGGTCTAACACTGCCTGCAGATTTCTCATCCTCTTTAAGCACGAACACCACGGTTAAGACTCACCATACGGCTTGAGCCATCCATTTGCATACCACCTCTATTTCCTGAACTAACTCTTCCTACATACCCTCCTCCTCGGTTCTGGCCAGACCACTCTCTAGACTGACCATTCTGTGCATATGATCGTCCTCCACCATACCCAGATCTGTTACCTTGTCTTCCTTGTCCATAATTCATGTTGTCCTGCCATTTCCCACCACCTGATGCAGCTCCTGCATAGTCCTGATTGTTGTCCCTTCTCCTTGAACTCAGATCAAGACCACCTCCACCGGTTCTAGATTCCATCGCCCTTTCATTGCTTTCTGCCAAAACCGAGAGTTTCTCGGTTAACTGAAAAGCCAATGATTGTAATCTGCTGTGTTGCACTTCATGGAAAACAATGCATTGTGTTGGCTGGTCCCAGCTTGCATGAAGCTCCTCATTGACCATCATCTTGCTCACAGTGCTGTGAACCTGTGCTTCAGAGACATCAAACATTTTAGACAGCTGATCAAGACTTAAGGACTGGTAGGAGCTCGAGTATGTGAATAGGTAAGTCCTTAGAGCCTCTTCTTTGATCCTAGCTTTCACCATATCGAGGATGCTGTCCCGGTTCTTGAGCAGTCTCCAGACATCAAGAGAGTTCAAAACTTCAAACGCCTTTTGGAAATCCCCTTTGGTCAGGGCTCTGGCGGCTGCCATGACGTGGTCACGTACATTCTCAGGCGGTGCAGTGAACGCTTGCCTCTCACTGATCTCAAGCAGGCGACGGAAATTCTTGCTAATCACTCTGCGTCTTGCTTGAAGCGAGTTTTCTGCCATGTTTGGAACTTCAAGTAGCATGGCACAGATGAGTTGAACAGCCTCCAGGAGCTCGAGGTTTATGTGCATGTGGTACGGCATTTGTCTTCTCCTCTCCATCCTTTCCTGGTAAAATCAAAATTTGTTTATATCAAATATAAATAAATAAAGAGTGAATAAAAACATTAACGTAAGCATCCATATTGAAATAGAAAATAGATTTTATGAAAAGGAAACAAAATGTAGAACCCTGAAATGCAACAGAATATAATAGCTACTATAAATTTAGGTGCTTTAAAAGGTTGATTCATACTGTCAGAATTATAGTGTTTGTAATCGTGCTTTAGTCACACTATATGATCAAACAATTTTTTTTTCACATTCTATTGTGTTGGAAGATCTAAAAACAGAATAAAGTAATTACCTGTTCTGGTGTCTTCTCATGATATCGACTTTGCGAGACACCTTGGGCAAGCAACTCCCTCACTCTTTGACCAGAGTACAGCTCGGAGAGGCAGCTATGGGACTCAGTGATAATTCCAGCCCGGAAGGCACAAAGACCAAGCTGTGCCATGGTCCTGTTAAAGAGAATCTGCGTTGAGATGTCCATGTGCTGAATGTTGTCTTGGAGATGACTCATCAGCAACAAGTCTCTAGCTGTCACAAAGTTGTCCATTAAAGCATGGTGATAGATATCACATAGCATTGCACGGGCTTTGGTTCGCTCATCTCCATTTCTGTAGATAAGAGACACAAGAAGATCCATCATTGCTCGGCTGCTCTCTGAGAAGGTAGGCTTACGGGGAACAACCTCTGGAACAACAATGAATGAAGAAGGAGGTCCATTTTCCTCTTCGGCCTCCTCAGCTTCTTCATCTTCTTCAACCAACTCAGCCAATTTCCTCATAGCATCATAAACTTCCTGGGGCTTGTAATATATGGACTCAACTCGTCTTAAGGCTACCTTTGCAGCAGCTTTATAATCAACCATCCGCTCCAAGTAGTCCTGGATGTTCTGAGCAAGGGCCAAGAACATGGGCTCATCCCTCAATCTCTCAACATACTCACGGGTGTGAGGATCAATACACTGCAAGCTCTTGAAAAACTCAGTGTCAACCCTCTCTATGAATGCAACCAAATTCCCCCAAACCCGAATTGTTCCATCAAAATCTGCTGGCTTTGAAGTTTCATTCTCATCAGGTTCAACCGAGTCATCCACAACAATGTTATTGTACTTGACAAGAATGTCCAGTATGGTGAGCATGTTCAGCATGCATTTCTTCCAGACTTTGATAGGCATGTGTCCGTTGAGACCTGGATTCACATCAAACTGTGCCGAAATAACGCTAAACAAGATTTCGAGCTTCTGCGCAGGAGTCTTGGCAATCTTTGTCAAGTGTGTAAGCTGATCAACTAGCTCAAATCGAGCAGTTCCCTTCCTCCCACGAGCAGACAAAATTTCTTTGAACTTCTTGTTGACCCAGTCCCAAGTGATCTCTTTAGGATCTTTATTAAGCAGCTTCTCCATAAGCTTATCTTTTTTGTTTAGCATCATCTCCCAGCGATTATCAGCAGGTTCCTCCACCTCCTCTTCAGTCTCATCGTCTTTGTTAGCATCGTCCTCAGACTCATCCTCCTCTTCCTCGTCTTCTTCATCCTCCTCATCTGGCTGATTCTCATCCTCAACTTCTGGAGCCTCCCTATATTTATTGATATCTTCCTCGTACAGCTTATTGTTCTTCTTGAGTTTCTGTCTCATTGAGTTCAAGGCCTTGGAGTTACTAGTGCTCATCTTCTTCTTGGCTTCCTTATTTGCGAGAGCCTCAGTCATGAAATCCTCCAGCAAGACAAGGGTTTTGATATACGAGGTGGGAGCCTTGACCGCCTCTGTAATCCTCATAACTTTCTCAAGCTGTTTGTTGAGTTTATCAAAGTTTTCGAGCAGGCTAACACAATCATTGATCTTGATGGCATTCTTCATCTGATCCACAGTGTAGGTCATCTCCTCAAAACGCTTATCCTTTGCTGGCTTAATGACACGTTTAGTATCCAGCTCACCATCGGAGACACTTCCATCTTGAAGGTAACGGTTATTGATGTCGTTGTTCTGAGCCTCCTGGATCTCTTCTTCAAAATCACTCTCATCTTCACTTTCACTTCCACCCTGTGGAACGAACACAGCAAGGAGGAATTCATTAAGAGACTGGAGCAACAAGGAGAGTTAAAGGTGAAACATCATAAACAAGGTCCGAAAGGATGGAAACCTGATCGAAAAAACGAGAAGTCATCTTTCGAGCTTAAATGGGAAGCAGCAAGAACCTGATACACCAAAAAGTAAGCAAGCGGAGAAGTGAAATTGATTGAAGAAGAAGAAGACAGAATGAATCTAAGTGCAGAGGTACGAAAAACAAATCAATCCATTCCAAAAACATGTCTAAAGTCAGATTTAAAGGACAACTCATACTTGTGTCACAGACACAGACTCGAACCGATATTTGTTACGCAAGAATGAAGACAGGAAGAAACAAATTACCTCGATGGAGATGAAGATACTCGGAGTTGTGCGAGAGGAACAAAATTGTGGAGTAGCCGTCACAAGTTTTCTGTGTGTGTTTTCACAAAATTGTCGACAAACTTTAAAACCCTATTTTTTGCAAAATTTTTTGTCATCGTCAGGAATACCACTCTCCCCAGTATTTAATCACAAATCTCCCTCTGGACTGAAATGACGATTTTACCCTTAATGAAGATTTGTAAAGATTAAATATAATTGAATTGGTAAGAAGACAACGAAATGCACAGGAGCTCAGTGGTTGTGAGTTCCACGCGCGTTACCTGCGTGCGCGCGACCGAGGTTCGAATCCCCTCTACGCGGTATAATTGTGATTAAATTAGAGTAGTGATGGGATATTGTGATTAAGTTATAGAGTAGTGATGGTTAGAATTTTCCACATAGTGGTATTTTAGGGTGATAATCCTTTTTTTTTCTTTGCAAATAAACAATAAATCAGATATATGAAGGACCAAAAAATAAAAATATTTTTGTACAGAAGAATTTTACTAAGCCCAAGTAATGTTTTCAATCAACATTTTACATCGTTTTAAAAACAAAACAAAATACAAATGAATCTGCAAATAGCTTTTGACTGTACCAAACCAATAGGACTCGATCTCAAACCCAACTCTCTCGATCGAGATTGTCAATGATGATCAACTAACATTGAATGTTTTTTTTTTGGAACGTAACCTTCTCCACAACACTGGTTTCGTTCGTTGCTTCTCTCTCTCAGGCTGACTTTACATCACTCGAAGACGCATTACCCGTCCGGAGCCATAAGTTGACAAGAATTGAATCAATCATGATCTACACACACACACACATTGGGGAATTGAATCAATCATGATCCACAAAACATCAATGGATGTTGCAATATACAACTTTTTAACCTGGTTTAAGTGTGCAGCTACACAAGGAAGAACTAAAAGCCCTGATTCACCAAATGCACCTCCTAATTGCTCCACCACCGCCACCATTACCGGTAATGTTTTCTATGACACGGAACAAAAAAGACCCAGCCATGACTTTCAAATGGGATAAAAATCAGTGCTAAAGCCAAACTTTATCGTTACCTGGCTTGCAACGAGCAAGACTGCTGTGGCATTTTCCTTGTAGTTCCTACCATCACCTGAGAGTATGCGAATTGAAAGAGCATTGAATGCTAGTAGAGAAAGATGCAGCAATCTGTAAAACACGTAAGATTCTTCTGTCAATACAACTTTCCGGTTTTCTAGCATACCAGCCAAATATTTTCCATGTGCTTCTTCTCTTACCACCTTTTTCTATATGTTCTTAACAACAACCCATCTTTACATGTTATTATTAAAACCATACATATTAAAGAAGAATGCATACATTCCAATGCCAACGGCGGCAAGAAAAACCTTAGGCTTAACGGATAGTAGCAGTGATCTTGACCTGCTAACTTGGATCCATGGCACCTAGAATGGTATCATGAGATAAACATACTATTAACTTCCCCCAAAAAACCACATAAATGCAATAAGAAAGTCAGACCATTTGAAGTAGCTAGAGAAGAAGAGGTTAAAACTATAATGCAATGGTCCATTTATCCTTTAAAGTCATAACCAGGACTGCAAATATGGTTTCTGCTATATATGATATAAGCTTTGGATTGGCACATCAATGCCAAGGAATTTTATGATAAATATCATACAGTAAAGGAGAAAGCTATAACTATAGGCAAATAAAGTGCCAACATTAAGATTTCTGCAACAAAGCGAAACTCCAAGGCCCTACCCTGAACGACTTTAGAAAATTATTCTAGGGGCTAAGAGACTATGTAAGACTAACATTTCATATCTTACCAAACTGAGGCAGATTGCGTTGATCTTCGAAAAGAGTTTACGGTTACTGTCAACAAAGTTTGCGAGACCTATATCACACATTTCAACAAGAGGTTAAGTTGGCAGCGATAACCAGATATATTATAAAAAGAACCATTCTGATCCATTATTACTATAATGTGACACCTCCAAAACTATAACACATAAACCCCAAATGTTTAGATATTCATTTACTTTCACCATAAAGGGCAAAGAGAGCAAATGACGCTCACCTTTGAATGATTCCCGAACAACCTATATAACAGATAAAACCCAAATATGTCAAAGCCCGGCTTTTAATGTCGTGTGCAAAATGGTAAGTAATAGAACTTCAAGCTGCAAGCATATTTGTGAAACGTTCATAGATAATATAAGAGAAAGTAACCAGTCACATCCAAGATGTTCTTAATGAGAGATTAATCAAATACTTTATCGAGAAGAAAAAACTAAGCAAACAAAAATAGAGAGTATATGACCTTATAAAAACCAGACCTGCAAGCATGTGAGATACAATGTGAAGAAAATACCAAAGCTTCCTACTTTTTTCATACGAGCAACACAACAAACCCTATTAAAATTTCTAATATTCATATAGCTTTTGGCAACAACCACCACTGAAAATTAAGCTTTCACAATTGTACCATATAGCAAACTTTGAAATGGATTCATCATTGCAAGAACAGAAAGATCGACTCACCTTGCCAATGATTAAAGGAATTAACAGAGTAACTATAAGACTTCTGAATAGTTGGTCAGTAGGAAAAGAAACCCCTACTCCCCCGGCTATGTATCTTGATACCCAAAACGGAATCTGATAAGGGGTCAATCATGTTAGCTTACGGTTTCGAAGGGGGAACAATAATATGCAAGAGGGTCGACTTACAGTTAAAATTCCTAATAAGTTGGATGCAACAGTCACCGCAAGAGCAAGAGCAGAATTTCCCCCAGCAAGCTGAATTGCCAATTTGATAAGTCAGTGGAGAAGGCAAGAAAAACAATTATGCGCAAATTATTGATTGGACATATATCAAACCGAGTACGTGAGTAAGGGCAACACCACTTGATAAGGTGGTTGGCATACAGCAAAATATACCCAGCCCTGTATGTAAATAGTATGAGGGGCATAAATAAGTTTTAGAGTCCTCAAATCCTTAATGAGAAATGTAAGGAACCCATCAAGATTTAAACAAAACATCAATGTGGAAGCTGTTGACAAAATCACAAAGGCAATGAGATTTAGCTCTTCGGCCAACCAGTGTCACACTTATATTTCTCAGAAACTAAAAATAGTTATATATGAAAAACTAGTGGCTAGTTATCAAATTTCAGCTAAAACTGTAGAATTACTGTCAATCAATGCAAGACTATACAAAGCAGTACAAAAGAAGGAAAGAACATGATCTTTTGAAGGTTTACTTCATTCTAAGTTCAAGCAAGAGACAGAGTAACCTGTAACAAGTTCCTGAGGTTGGAGTTGGACCAGCATAATGAGCCTTGAGAAGGATGGAGTGAGCAACAAAATAGACACCTGAAATAGTTTGGGCTTAAGTATGCAGTATAACTAACAAAACTTTAAAAGGAAAAGCATTACCAAAAACGTCGATTTTTTGGAAAAGTTACAAAAACAAGACTGAAGGAAAGTATATTGGGGCAAGAAGGGCTTCTACTCATTACATTGTAATATTAGTTTCGTAAATGCAGAAATTGATTTGTCATGATTTTCCAGAATATAGCAGAAGAGATCTAAACTAGCGAGAAGAGGAACCATTCAGAGAACGTATGAAAGCTAAAACGAGTCAAGATCATACTAGCCCGAAGACTCCGAGAGGCCATCCTTTAACAGCTGCACTGATCGCTTCAGTACGTAAAGTCAACCCTGTTCCACAATACAGAGAAAGACTACACAATGGATTAGCTATTCAAATTCAACAGGAACAAAGTGATAGCTTCCACACCCAATAACAAAAAACAAAAACAAAGATATATAGCATGACACAATCACCTGATATAATAAATATCCCACATGTGCTGAACCTTGAAAGAGAATACTTGTCAGCAAGACAGCCTAGAGTAGGGTTTGCAAAGCCCAGTCCCACTCCACTAACAAGAGCTGCAAACAAAGCCGGAGCATCCGATTGTCAAAAGTAACAAAGTAAGGCAAAAGAGTAGACAAAAGAATTCGAAAAGCAGTATTTACATTTCCATTCTAAATTTCAGTACGGATAAGACTACGCAGCAAAGACTTTCTCAAGAAAAAATAGCTTAAGAAGCAATGCCTAAGAAAAATCAGTTTTTTTGGGTAAATTGAGTGAAAAAATGGCACTACCCAGAGGCAAGAAATTATCTGAGGCAAAGTTCAGCAATCCGTTCCATCTTTTAGCTGAAGATGAAATGCCACCATCAGCACCTGCCTGTGAACAAAACAAAAGAGTCCAACAAGTGCTTCTCCACATAGATGATATACAATAAAATTGGAAGGGACAGGGATAGAGACCTTGTCGGGAGGTAGGCATGCTCGAATGGATCTGGGAATCGATCGAATTCGTCTGCCGCAGGGCTCTAGGAATACGACGGAGCGTCTTGCCGGAGAGGATGGTTCGCGGAGGCAAGAAAATGGGTTGTGGGTTGAAGCCAGGGTACTCGCCATGGGAAGAGTCAGAATTAAAATCAAAAGTGAGCAGAAAAAGATGATTTTTTTTCAAAGTGTGGAATTAGGGGGCTTGGAACAAGACAGCTAGTTGTGAGTTTGACCCTCTTTTTCATCTATGTTGACGATTTGATTGTAAGTTGCTTCTCTAAACTCTTGGTCTCGTTTCTTTAGTAAACCAGTGAGGGTTCTTGTGTGCTTTTCTGATCACACAAAAAAAAACATATCAATTTCTTGTCCGTCTGTAAGAGACGCAATCTTCCTTTCCCGTCTTCTTGTTAATTTCTGGTGTTCAAGTCTTTCCGTAAATGGTCGAGTTTTGAAAATTGATAGAAGACATAATAAATAAAAACTGGTTCGATTTGGTTTGCCAACCACTACCGGGACCAAAGCTTTAAACCGGGCGAATAAGTAAAGATCTCGACAATAATCTTACGGTGGGAGAGAAACGAGAGAACAGAGAATCACAAGGCTGTTTCTTTCGAATATAAAAAGGATCAATCTCTGCTATGACCTTCACTCACTCCTACAAAACAATAAAACTGAATTTGTTAATCATTTTTTTTTTAAACAAAAAATGAGTAAATAACAAATTTGTTCCTGAAAGTATAAAATATTTACGACCCAACCAGTATCTATCCACCAAATCCACTCTATTCATATTAAACCCGACCCGAAAACAGAAAAAAAAAAAACCCAAAACTCTTAAAACGATTCAGTACCGTAACTTACCTTCTTCTTTTTTTGCGATTTGCAGCGATTTGTCCCACCAAAATCCTTCCTTTCCCACAAAATCAAATCGTAATATTTGTAATTTTCTGGGTTTTTCGCGATTTGATTTGCAGCACTTGTAATTTTCTGGGTTTCTAGTAATACTGGACTAGTAATACTGGACTAGTAATACTGGACCAGTAATACTGGACCAGTAATACCGGACCAAAAATTTCTAAAACAAAAAGTAACACTATATACATATGTCTTGCATGATTCTGAAAATGAAACCTAACCACTGCAACCTTTGGATATGTGGTTCCAGCCGAGGGGGTATACGAAAAAAATCAAGGTCGGAACGAGGTGTTATGTCAGTCAAGCGGTGAAGACACTTATGACCGGGTTAAAGCATCCGCTTAAAACAGAAGAGAATAGTTGGTTTTTGAATCACCCTCAATTCGAACACTTCTTCCACATTCACCAGGAAACACACCACAAGGTTCAGGGCATGTGGATGCTTCTTGTGCGAACGGCGCACACAGATAAAAAGAAGGAAGCTTGGTTCGTCGTGAATGGCGTGCCCATCCATTACAGTCTAAGAGAGCATGCCTTTATCTCGAGATTAAACTGTCGGAACTATGTATTACTATGTTCAATATTCTATATATTATTATGTATTACTATGTTCAGTATTACCCAGGAAATCGAATCCCGAAATTCTGAAAATGGAATCCCTATATCGATTCTTAGTAATACTTAGTATTTCGGTTTTGGAATGCAAGGTTCGAAAGTCAAAGATATAAATAAGTTAAACAAATAAGTCTTACAAAACAAAAGTTTAACATTTGCTTAATCCACAACACGCGCCAATAAATCCTTCAGCCTTGCAATCTCTTCAGCATTGTTGTTCAGCTCCATACGCATGCTTCAGATCTTCTCGCGATGTTCATCAACCTCCCTCCTTAAATTAGCAACCTCTTCTTCAAAGGTCACCTCAATGATTGGTCCACCACATGGACATCTTGCCGGAATGTCCATGTCAGCGTCGGCTAGGTGGTAAAGCCTCTCGATTAGCCTCTTGTTCCGCTTATCGGCACTATAGTTCGGGTCCATATCTGTAACATGGAAACAAACTTGGTTCAGTATTACTTAGTATTACTATGTTCAATATTACTATGTTCAGTATTACCCAGAAAATCGAATCCCGAAATTCAGAAAATGGAATCCCTATATCGATTCTAACATGAATCTCTATATCGATTCTAACATGAATCCAGAATCTACAAACCCTAAACAAACCCAAGAAAATCAAACATGAATCCCTAAACCCATGGTGGCCGAGTGGTTTCATCCATCCATTCTTCTCTTTTTAGAGTTTACCAACCCTACGGCTCGCCAAACCGAGCTGTTGCACTTGAACCCTGAAGAACAATGTAAATTCATACCACAAACAGCTACTTGATGTGTTACCAAAACGAGAAGTCGCTGCAATGGAGAAGAAGTCGCCGTCGAGAGGAAGGGAAGGGGAAGAGAGAGAAAGGGAAAAAATGAGAAAAACCGGTTTGGTTTTGGGTGTGGATCAGAAAAAAATGAGAAAAAAAGAAATCAAAAAATTTCATAAAAATTTGGGCCCGCGAAAATTTGGGCCAGCGAAAAAAATGAGAAAAAGTTCAAAAAAATTGGGCCCGCGAAAACTTACACATAGTTATCCCCCTAGTTATCTAGTATTACTAATTTGCAAATAGTTGTACTTTTGGGTGTTTTCAAAATAATTTAGTATTACCAAGCCCTTAAAATGTGTTTTCGAGTTTTACAGTTGATTTTAGTCAATTAAAATATGTTTCCAATGACTTTGTGCATTAATATTAGATAAAAAAAAATTAATTATATTTCACATCATAAGATGGTTCATATTAACAAAGTGATCCTAATAGTATAAGGTGGTTCTTGTGTAAATATTCTAATAACAAATCATTATGGTATAAATGTATTTTATAAACCTAATACACATTTTCTAACATTTAATAGTTACTTCTGTAACGTAAATTTTACTATTTCGTATTTGTTGTTCTTTTTTGGTGAATTTTTCAATTAAAATTAAAATTCCATAATAACACTAAACCAGAATTACCAGTGTTATCTAGTATTCTCAAAGGTATTAGTATAACAAATATAAAATCAGTTTTACGTAGTCGTCCCGAGACAGAAATTAACATCCAACAACACAAACGAGTTACACAAACGAGTTAGGTATTGGTTCCAGGATTATCACCAAATAAGCCCTGAAGTACCCCACCACGCTTTCTTCTTCTTCGAGGTTCTCCAACTGATGGGTACCGATTTACTCTATTTCTTCCTTTTGTTTTGGTATAAGGAGGAGGTATGACGCAAGATGCTTTAACTTCCTCGGGAACATTTCAATCAGACATATGAGGCACTGGATAAATTGTCCTATGATATACTAGCCTTATTCTGATCTGCTATAATTGGAATGTAAGTTAGCTTCAGCTTCGTCGTATCTTCATCAACATTAATCTTCCTGCATATTCTACTAACCAACCCATAAAAGTTAACTCATCCAACGATTCTTTCATCAATAAAGTATAGTTGGGATCTTCTCCTAGAATCCATTGTCCGCCTGAATAATATCCCCCATAATCAAAACCTATGACTGTGAACTTACTCCTATTCAATGTGCCCTGAAAAAAGAAAAATGTAACAACATTATTATATATTACAACTCAGTTGTCCCAGATATACCAGTTGTACCAAATTAAATAGTCATACTAGTGACTAGTCTTACCAGTTGTACGAAATTAAAAACATTAGCTAGTAATAGCAGTAAACTAGTCATACAGTATACCAGTATACTATTCATACCAGACACATTACCAACTCCGATTCAGATTCAGAGCTTCTAAATCTCTATAAATTCATACATTATCAACATAAGCTTCTCTTAAACTACGAAAACAAGTTTACTCGTATGTATACTCTTGGGTTATTCAGTATTACTTGGAAATCCCCAAATTGAATACCCAATTTGATTGAATACCCAATTTCAATTTCAATCCCTAAATTGATTATCAATGTTTCAGATCAATGTACCATTGAAGAAGACACAAAAAAAGAGAAAGAAAAGAGGCAAAAACTCACCTGAATACCAAGTCGAAGTCGGTCTGCTGAGGAAGACGACGGAGCCGCAGAACGCGAAGAAGAAGGGAAGAAGAGAGTTTCTTCTGATTGGTTGCTTTTTTTTTCTTTTTCTGGATTTCTTTTTCTTTTTTTCGTTTTATTTAATTTGTTTAATATTTTATTGTAAGGGTAAAATGGGAATAATACATGTTAGTAAGGTTATAAGGTTATGAGGAAAAAAAGGGTTAGAGGTGAATTTGGTTTAGACCATTAAGGTCATTCTAGTGATTTATCCATATAAAAATATTGTATTGTGTTGTGTTATTTTATACGATAAAAATTACATAGCTATATATAATAAAATTACATAATCATAAATAAGAGAATCATATGTAATAATTGTAAAGAGTAATCATAGGGATTTTGATAGATAGTATCATTAATACGCTCCCTCAAGCTCAAGACGGAGATGAAGTGAAGACGGAAACAATGATTTGAGATTGAATCTTTGACAAATTTGATAAAGAAGAAAGAAGAAATATTGCGCTTAAACTATGCAGTTGGACGGATTTACCGTGATGGGAACACCTCAAAGAACATGTATGTGGAAGCTGAAGCAAACATATAGCGTAGGAGAAGTCATTATCGACTTAAACAAATGATCAACTTGGCTTAAAAAGAAAAAGGAAAAAATGGAGCCAATCTTTAGATCATTGTAGCTCATATTCAGAGGTCTATGATAGATTTGAATAATGGAGGTATTTTTGCTTAAAAGAAAAATAAAAACGAGGAACGAAGTTCGATAGTTTAGAAACTGAAAAAAGAGGAGCACAAAGCTCTAAAATAAAATGAAAAAAACATGTTTTGAAAAAAACAATAGGAGCATGGATTGAGTTTGATCGGTGGATCAAAATTCACACAAATAACCTACTCTGATACCATATTGAATATAATAATATTGTGTTGTAATATTTCACATGATGAGAATTACATAACTATATAGTAGTAGAACTACATAATCATATAATAAATAAGATAATCATATGTAATAATTGTAGGGAGTAATCATAGGGATCTTGATAGATAATATCCTTAATAGTTTCAATTGCTACGAGTTAAACAGATTCTACTTGCAAAGTAAAAAAAAAAAAATTTCAAATCATTTTACTTCTCTAAACCAATTGAGACACCACCAATCGAGGAAACTCAAAAAAGCAACACAAGGAAAGCAATCATTCAGAATTGAAAGCAACATATATGCAATCAAACCATACATTTAATCAAAGATCGATCTATTACACATAAATTTGTAGCCCGAGATAAATCCATATGACAAGCTAAGAGTTATCACTGATTACTTGGATTATGCACATGGGTGAGGCTCTATCTGGAATTCCATGAACTGTTCTGGATAGTTGAGCCCGATCAGCATGGCCAAGTGTTGCATCACAATACACAATCAGCCTTTCAAGATTAGGCATTGTAACCAAGAAATGCCTAACCTGAGTAACAAAACTCTCTCTAGCTTGTCCAAGCTCGAATAGCTTCAGCACCCTCACCGGAGATAGTAAGAGGCAAGACTCTGCTAGCCATTCCCCGTTGCAGCGGCACACGTTCCCACAAAATTCGCTAACTTCATGTACAAGTCCCTGGAATCAAATCATAGAGGTTGAAAATTTTATATTGAATATGTTTTTGCATCTTTGGAAAATTTAACAAAGGGTTTGGTTTAGCACCCGGAAGACCAGCGTCTCTAGATGAGGACAGTGGTTCAGCATATCTGGCAATAGGGATGGGCATATCGTTATTCGTTTCGGTTCGGTTCGGTTATTTCAGTTTTCGGTTAAGTTCGGTTATGTCTTTTACTATCCATTCGGTTAGTAACAGTTTTCGGTTCGGTTTCGGCTCGGTTACCATTCGGTTCGGTTCAGTATGGTTATCAAAATTAATAACCGCTTGGTACCCGAAATCTTTCGGTTATTTTCGGTTAAATTTTAAATATTTTCGGTTAGTTTCGGTTATTTCGGTTAAGTTTCGGTTAAATTTCAAAATATTTTGGTTAAGTTTCGGTTATTTCGGTTAATTTCGGTTAGTTTCGGTTATTTCGGTTATATTTCGGTTATTTCGGTTAATTAGGAGAAATAAACATTTTTTTGTTTTTTTTTATATCCATAGATACCCGTTGGTTATCGGTTAATAACCATTCGGTTATCATAACCAATGGATGTAAAAAAAAACAACTGTTCGGTTATTATGAAATAACCATAACCAAACCGAACCATTAATTTCGGTTCGATTCGGTTCGGTTTCATTCGGTTCGGTTATTATGCCCAACACTATCTGGCAATGATTCCCAACTTACTTCTGGACTGCTCTCAAAATACTAGCTGAGAGAGATTGTTGAATGCCGGTAAATCATCACATCGGATCCTAAGCACCTGAAACAAACACAACCAAATCAGAAGATAATTTTGGGATTAAACAAAAGCTTATAGACAGAAAAAGAGAATTGCTTATACGTGGAAGTTCTAGACCCAATTCCTCGATGACAGACTCTTTGCTAAAGAGTGCATATCCAAGAACATCTCTCAGACAACAAAGGAAACAAATAACCTAAAAACATATATATGATCTCATTACCTCGAGTGTGTCAGCACACAAGTGAAGTGTCCTCACGTTTTGTATTCCAACCATAAAATCTGAAGCATCATGTGCCTCTTCATCCTCTCCCTCTTCATCCCCATTGTCCTCTCTCACATGAATAAGGACCTTGGCTCCAACAAGAGAATTGAAATCCAGACCTTAGCGATGTCATCACTATACTCCAAGTAGAGCAGATTTGGTGTCTCAAATGACAGAGTCTCTGGACAATTGTCACGGTCGTGTTCACCCGCATTATCTTCCTAGAATATCTTGAGTCTCTTGAGAGTTTGGCTAGTTACAGAGCAAGCTGCCCATGTACACCACTCAATATCCTCCATAACCAACTCCTCCAGCACGGAGCAACCTAAGAGAAGTCTGACAAAACCATCACCATTCTGTCCAAAATTGACATTATCAAGGTAGAGTGTCTTCATATTGGGAAGATGAATGTGCCCTTCTGAATCAATGATGTGATCATCGCTGCTGCATATTTTCATCCTCACTAGTGTGTTGGTCTGAAAAATATTATGAGGCAGTTGGTAAGCCAAGTCACACAGCTCATAAAAGCAGAGCTCCAAATCTGCTACACCACGTCCCAAAACATAAGCTATCCAACGATTGGCATGAGCTGTTTCATCGATGTCTCTCGAAAGCGTTAGAGAGAACTTGCATAGAGGATTAACATCACCTCGAAGACCTATAACCCTGTCAACAAAGGCGATGAAAGAAGCCTCATCTCTGCCCGAAGTGAACTCAAGGTCAAGGCATGATGTGTGAACAAACTCGTCACGCCATGCTCTCTGCAGGCATTGTAACCAAGAAATGTCTGACATGGGTAATAAAACTCTCTCTATCTTCATTAGCTTGTCCAAGCTCGAATACATTTAGCACCATCACCGGAGATAGTAAGAGGCAAGACTCTCCTAGCCATTCCACGTTGCACCAGCACACGTTCCCACATAATCTGTTAGCTTCATGGACAAGTCCATGGAATCATTGAGTGTGGAAAATTATATTGAATCTGTTTTTGTACGATAATAGTGCATTTTGTAAAATTAAAATTTGAGTACCAACTAAAATTAGTATTCATAAATGAAAAGATGTATCCATGTTGAATTTGACCATTTATTTCCTTCTATGATGAGATATATATCTACCACATTATTCAATATATTATTTGTTTTGTTATAGAAGATTTAGCAGTAGTTGTTTTATTCAGTGTATTTCAATGGTAATTAGTGTTAGGATCATAAATTATTGAGAGGTCTTTGAGAATTATTTTTTTATAATGTGGTTTAAGAAACAATTCACATTTTTATTACATAAACATTACTAAGTGGCATATGGATTGTATCACAATAATTTATATTCCTTTTGTAGAAGAGTATTTCACATAATATTAATGTGCTAAGAAATCATTCATTGGCTTTTATAAATATATATATTCATGTCCAAGAGGCGACTATGCCCGCTATATTGTTTAGTTCTTCCTCTCACGTTTAATTAAACAAATACCGTTTAAAAACTATGTTTATCCCATAACTTGTAAAATCAATTAAGTTGATCTCAAATCTTCTATTAAAAACCAAAGTACAAATAGATTATCTATCTTAACTAATTCTTACTATATAACAGAAAGACATCATCTCGAATGAACGTATAAGAAATTTTACATTGAAAATTGTGATGGGACATAACTAATATACAATAGACATGGATTTCTAATATAAAATTGATTGACATTGAGTATATTGACCCATGTATATTATTTAGATCCATCACAATTTCAAAAATTAAACAGAAAAACTTGTAATTTGAACCTCTGCGTCACTAAATTATTCTGTATATAAGAGAACATTGTAAAATAAATTATTGGATTATGGATTGTTCATTAGCTTGATGATGTCTCTAAATCCATTGATTTTTCATGTCACTATCAGTTATGTTATGGTAAGATAATTAAATTAGATTTTTGAAATTTATAATACGATTTTGATGTCATCAAATGAAATAAAAATAATTTCCAAATATAGTTGACTCAATTAGTTAAAAATCTTTTGCAAGTTTTTGAGATAAAAAAATAAAATAAAATAAACGTTATGTCTAAAATCTAAATTTTAATAAACGGTATGAATTCAAAGATCTCATTTGAATAAACGGAAATTTAAATTTGATAAAAATCTCATTTTATCAAAATTCTGTTATTATCTCCGATCTTAAAAAAAAATGTAGAAGTCAAAGATCTGAACTCCATGATTTTTTGAAATATGTATATTTTGGCTCAAGAAATATAGAATTTGTGCTCACCGTTGAAGAAATTTAGCAGCAGGAACACTCAAAGCGTCATTAAGATTGCTTAAACTCCAAGCTTGTGAGTTTACATGTAGTCAATAAATATAATCGAATCTGATTACGACAAGGCACCCAATACTTTCAGTTTCTTATCCAATATGAAGCTGCCACGTATCATTTCGCTTGTTAACTAAACAATCTCTCTGCTCCATATAACGATCGAAGACTTTCATACCAGAAAGGAAGAAAGATCAAAACTCTTTCTTTTTTCTGTTTTCAGAAATCGAATCGAAAAATGGGTAACGCCATTAGGTTACTCTACCGTAAATGCATCAATCCCACGACGGACGACGGAGCTCACGGCGTTTCAGCTCTTTCCCACGATCTCTTCCACTTCGAGACCACTTCTCAGGTCTCTCTTCATTGCTTTCTCCTAAATTTCTTCTTTTTTTACCTCACTAGTCCTCGATTTGGTCTCTACTACCTGTTTTGAAACTTATTTCTAAGTGAATTGTGTAATTATATTTGTTTCTTAAGCAGAATCAATACCAATCTTCAGAGATTATTCACAATTTTTCCCAAATTCTTAAGAAATTGATCATAATCGAGAATTTCTTTATATTCTAGGTTCCTGAAGGGCTTGGAAGTTACGTTGTGTCTTCTAAAAAGGCTCAAGCAAATTGGTAAAGAAATAATACACACAGCATCCTAAAACTTTCTTTTCTTATCGTATGAAGATTTGAAATCTTCAGATTTAAAAAAATTTGCCTTAATATTCCAAAACATGTTTTAAGGTATGGAAAAATACTTGAGGCATGGAAGCAAGCAAAGCCTCGGCCTCAGAACGCTGAGGAAGCCGCAAGGCTTGTTATCGCGACTCTGAAGGGGCATAAAAAAGCCGATGTTGAGGTATTAATAATGTTTCAAGTTTCGAAAATACTAATAACTTTTGGAAAGATTATTAATCTGGTTTGATTTGTTAATGACATTCTTAGGGACTTTTGTCTTTCTATAGACTCCCTTTGTCTCCTAAGCTAGCTGAGGTCTCTACTGAATCTCCTGTGTCTGTACCTGAAGGAGTTCGGTTTGAGCTTCAAACGCTTCCGGTTAGAAAACTTGTTCAATCTTTAGATAGTTTATTAGTTTGGGAATATGATGATAATGTTGCTGATCAAGAAACGTCCTAATTGAAATAAGGTGGATCAAAAATCTGTGGCAGATGGAGATACCGTTACTGTGTATGTTAGTAGCACAGACCCGGTTGTGTCATCTTCTGTTCCCAAGGAAGTGAGTCTTGCAGCGGTTAAAAGGGCGAAAGCGCGTGAGAAGAAGAATTATGCAGAAGCAGATGCACTTCACAAGAAGATCATAGCTTCTGGTTACAGGTTTGTGTTTGTGATATACTTCACAAGAAGAAGATCATAGATTCAAATCAAACTGAGCTATAAAATTTATAACTCTTTTTATCTTGTGCTTAGGATGATAAATTTTCAGAATAAAGAAGTGCTTGCTAAGAAGTTCAGAATTAGACTAAGGTAAATACAATCCATCTTAAATCTCTCTTGAATCAAAGCTATCTTGGAGTTTTTAAGAACAATTTTTGAATGAAAAGAAAACAGGGGAATTGATTCACCGGAAAGTAAAATGCCGTTTGGAAAAGAGGCGCACGATGAGCTACTCAAGATGGTTGAAGGGAAAACCTTGAAGGTGTTAGTTTATGCAGAGGATCGTTATGGAAGATGTGTAGGAGATATATACTGCAATGGAAAATTTGTTCAAGAAGTAATGTTAAAGAAAGGTCTTGCTTGGCATTATGTAGCCTATGACAAGCGCGCAGAGCTTGCAAAGGCAAGATTTTGTAAGCTTTTAAGTCTCTTTAGCTTCTTTGAATTGGTCTTTCTAATGTTTAACTGTTTTTTCGGTGTTTGAGATCATCAGTGGGAAAATGAGGCTAAGCAGAAGCGTATTGGTTTGTGGTCATCTCCAAATCCAGAGAAGCCATGGGAGTGGAGAAAGAACAAACGTGGAGGAAACTGATATCTTCTATTCTATGTCCAGTTCGATAACAAAAGTAACAATGTTATTCGATTATGGTTATTGTGATTTGTAAAACATGTGATCTGTTCTTGTAACTGTAAGAGCTCTCTGTACATGTTTAATGTATAAGTTATTGGCAATGGAGAACCTGGAAATAGGAGTTTGCTTAGTTGTTTTGTTTCTAAAATTAAAGAATTAGTTTATTTTTGGGTTTAACAATCTAGGGTTGAGAATAAAACTCTGATTTCATAAACCAGAGAAAGTAAAAAACCAATCCTGCAAAGTTTTCAAATTTGTTTTCTAGTTGATATATGGCTAAGAAAATGTGAAAACAGTTTTTTTTTATTTATAATTCTTCATAATAAGGAGGATTATCAAGGGCTCTCAAGCAAGAGCCTTTCATAATCTTTTGAAATCTTCTTCTTGAGTTCTTACAAAATAGAGACAATGCCGAAGAAGAAGAAAACAGAATGGCAAGTAGGAGATCCTGCGATAAGCGTGGTGAGCGATCAATTCTGTAATCCATACCCAATGGATCTAATGGTGAAGAGGAAAGTTCAGAATTTCTCCAAAGATCATTACCAAGTGTTTGATCCAAGCGGGAATCTCCTCCTGCAAATTGATGGACATGCTTTGGGGTTTAACCATAAAAGGGTTATGCGTGATCCAGCTGGTTTCACAGTCCTCACAATGCGCCAAAAGGTTAGAGAATATTCAAGTTTTAAAACAGCCGTTGACGCAACAACAAAAAAGGGCTCTTTCTTGAGATTGTGTATGTGTGTACGTGCAGGGAATTACGTTGAAAAACAAGTGGGAAGTGCATGGAGGAGAGAGCAAAGAAAGAGAAGACTTGCTGTTCACGGTAAAGCAATCTCAAGCGATGTCATTGAAAACATCTGTGGATGTTTTCTTGCCAGAGAACAATAATGTCAAGAAGAGCAATACTTGTGATTTTCATGCTTCAGGTGGATACTCGAATATCTCATTCAAAGTCTTCAAATCGGATGCTCTCATCGCCGGGGTAGGGGTAAAAAAAAGCTAAAAACACATTTCGTTATTCAATACTTTTGGCCATTGGTGAAGAATTAAAGTCTTTTTGTTCTTCTTGTGCAGGTTACGCATAAGTTTACATGGGGAAGTTTCTGCAAAGGGAAATATAATTTTAGCGTGAGAGTAAATCCAGAGGTTGATTATGCATTTATCATTGCTTTGCTTGTTATAGTCGATGACAATGAGAATTGGTGTTAGTATCTTTCTAGATATCTTGTCCTCAAAAGTCTTTTCTTTGGTCCTTTTCACAATTTTTCGGTGTATTCATTTCTCAAGATTGCTTTTTGTTTGGTCACAATATTCATTATCTCAATATTTATGTACGTCTTTTTCAATGTAACGTCCACTTGGTAAGATATTTCTTTGACATCTGAAAAAATCTCCATTGTTTGCCTTAAAAACGGATCTTTTCTCATTTAAATAAAAAACAGAGCATTTTTTCATTTATAAAATAATATCGGAGAAAAATAACACTACAAATTATCCTTCATAAAGAAAACACACTTTTATTAGATGCAAACATAAAAACAAATGCAAACAAACAATCGAAAATCAAATCTTTGAACAAAAAAAAAGCAAATCTGACTTGAGAAGTTTCCATAAATGAAGCAATGAGACACAGAACAAATGTAGACATTGATATCAAACAAACCCATTCTGACCAAACCTCTTAAGAAACCTTAAAAACTCAAAACCAGTCACAATATAAAATCAACGAAGAGGAGGATATGGAGTAACGAACATAATGGATGACACACACCACCAATAATTAATAAGCAAAGCTCTGGATAAAGATGTTTAGGTAAGGTCATCCTCCTCAAGCTCCTTGGCCTTCAGCTTCTCCTTCACCCTCAACAACATAGTTGTCTTCCATGAATCCTGCAATATTACAAATTCCATAATAAAGATCAGACAAAGGTAAAAAAAGACAATATTACTCAAAACTTTTTGTATCTCATTTATGGTCCGTACCAGCGGAGTCATGCTATCAAATTCCTTGACAACGTCTGTGAACTTAGCAATGTCTTCTTCATCGATAGCAGCAGCAAGGTCCTATTCGTGGGAATTATGCAACCAAATTTAACATACTTTATGCATGCTATACTCCCATAATCACCGTAAGACTCAGTTTAAACCTTACCGATAAGAATTTGCATTCTCGTGTTCCTGAAAAAGTTGGATCCAGATCCTGCAGAAAAGTAGAAGTTAGAATCATGTCACAGTTACTCCAAGGACCACCCCAGAATTCTGATGTCAAGAGTGTTTTCTGTGGAAGAAGAAGAACCTGATATTTCTCCAGCGCATTGGTGATGGAAACAACATCAGCTTTGCAAAGGTGGCACATGCCAGCATTGAGAAGATGGCCCTTAACTCCATACTTAAGCAAGTTATTGTTGAGTGAATGGTGTGCTATTTCTTCATAAATCTTGATTGCCTTCTCATATCTGTCAAAGATACACCAATACCTTATCAATCAATCCATCCCCAAGTAAACAAAAAGCGTTCATTGCTGTCCCGTGCATAGTGAACATCATGATTTCAAACAATGTTGAGTTTATGGATTGGCCATAAAGGCAGGGGGTTCCAGCTGAGTACTGTAAGCATGTCAGTACCAAAGAGCAAGAAAGCAAAAAAAAAGGTAAGATTCGGAAAATCTTACTGCTCCAACTGGGCAGCATATTGTGCCACCTTTAGATTGCACTGGTTTGCAGAAGTAGTCACTTCTTCATTTTGAAAAAATTCAGCTGCCTTTTCAAAGTAAGCAATCGCCTGGTCGATCTTCTGGTCAGATTCATAATACTCAGCAATTTCCTGTCAAAAGTACAAAACCATTAATGTACCTATTAGAACAAAACAAACTACAGAAAATCCACACCAATCTTACTATAATGTAAGACACACATATCCACTGGATCCAACATGCATAAAGGAAACAGGAGTACAGGAGGGAGTACTAAAGAAGTGCGGCAAGTGCCTTAGTAACTCTATTTTCTCAACATCTGTACTAAAAGAGGGAAATATCGAATCCATGCTCAAAAGAGACACATGGTACCTTGTAATATCTGGCAGCCATGTTGAGCCTTCCTATCTCGCAGAATATATTCACTGCTCGCTCTAGACAAGATGCAGCCTCTGCATATAAGATCATGGTTATATACTTATATTAGGACATGAAACACATGCATAGAGAAAAGAAAAACCACAAAGAGTTGATAATCACCCCTATATTTACTGAAGTGTTAATCAGAAAAGAGTAGATTTTGACTATATATGATACAAACAGATTTTCCAGTGACCTCTACATACCATTTGTGTTAACTTTCTTGTAGCATTTAGCAGCTTCGGCATAGGCATTAGCAGCATCATGTTTGCTGTCCGACTGCAGATGCACAGCAATGTTATCATATACATAATAGTTCAATACATTCGTCCAGAATCATGTTTGTAGCCAAAGAATCTACCTTTAAGTGACAGTCAGCAAGTTTTAGATAAGCTTTTCCAGCTTGATCCCCTGAACAATCATATATTGAACACATTAGCAGGAATAGAACAACAGTCAGGAAAACATGAACCTATGAAACTCAACCAAATAAAACCCAAACGAGTACTGTTTCCCTCACTGCATCCTAAAAATTCTACACTAATTTCGCAACTTATCAATGACTCCAAAAAACATTATCGACCAATCTGAATGTTGAATCTCGAGTCATTTATCAGATATTTTACAATTCTCGAATACAATTCTTACAGATCAAATCGGCCTAAAAGTAACCCACATACCAGTCTAGCCCTCACATGACCATGGACGGATCAACGTAATTTATAACCTAAGATCAAAACCTCTAAAGCGAAATTCAAGCACACACGAAACAGAAATTACATGATTTGGCAAGCTTATAGGAATTAGCTGCTTTTTCTAGGAGATCGGCAGCATCCTCGTACTTAGATCCGAGAAAACTCCATCCATTCAGCTTCTTATCTGCTTTCTTCTCGAATTCCTCCGCTCTCACCAGATGATCCCCCATTTTTTCCCCAACTCTGACTTGAAATCAACTACGTTCCACCTCCGAGGGTATGCTTTCTATCAGCGTCCGATTGTTCTTCGATTGTTTTTCCTTTCTTCTTCGAGAGAATTTGCTTCGAAGGATGTTCGCTGCAATGAGAGACGAGAATCGATCGGGAGCGAAAAATCAGGCAAATTTCGGTGCAGGAAAAGATTTTTCAACCGATTTAGTAGGCCGATATGTTCATTCAAATATGGGCTTCATTTTTTAAAAAGCCCAAATTAGATGCGTTATTTCCTCACTTATTTAAGTGAATTTTTTACAATTGGTCAATTGGCATAAGCAAAATAAAAGGAAAACAATTTCACACTGCCAATTCGATTCTACAAATTTCCCAAGCCATTATGTAAATCAGTATTCTATTATGTATTCTTTCCAAATGTTTTTTTTATTTATTTATTTGAATTTTGAATTATATTTCTTTCCAAAGGTGTTACTACAACTAGCCAAAAGATATGGAACTAGTTCAAAATATATGGAACGATTTTGTATATTTCCAACTTAATGAACCAGATACAATGCGTCTTGTTTATATACAGAATCAAAATAAATTTTTAACTTAAAACTTTTGACTAACTAGCTTGATGTTATTCGTAAGAGATTGTTTCATATGATAGAAAAGAAGAATTATAAAAGTGTTTAATTATTCTTCGTTCGTTTTACTGATCGATTCGTAGTTTTTTTCAATCGCTGTAAGCGGCGAACCTACCTAGAGGGATGGGGTGTCACATGACATCCTATTTTTTTGTAATTACTTAATTTTTGTTTAAGAAAATACATAATTGATGGTAAATATGATTGTTTTTCCTACATTTGACCCCGGTAACACTAGTTTAAATTTTTAAGTGACACCATATATTTATACATTTTTTAGTTATTTTCTTATAGCATTTATCCATGTTATATTATGCATCCGGTAAAAAATATTTATGGGCCCGCCACTGATCGCTGCCCTTTCGTTTTCTTGATGAAAAGTCTCAAAATGCTGTTAAGTTAATTTCTACACGTGAGCATATTTGGTGCCGCCTATTTATACTTTTATTGAATTTCATTATACTTTTATGTGTATATATATATACTATATCCTTTTCGAAAATGATTTTTGGGAGCTTAGACCAGCTCCAATGCTGGTTTTTAACCATTTCTTGACCCAGAAACCAATGGAAAAAGAAAAAAAAATAAATGAAAAACTCTAATTATGTTAAGAATCGATCCTTATTTAAGGTTTTTTAGAAACCAATTCTTAGGGACGTGTCATAGCGTGAATGGCCATTTTTTTTGTTGGCTGTCTCGAACCCTCCGTCCCGACCAGAGGATTTCCGCAGGGTTAACACGCGCGACCAGATGCTAATAAATGCAATGAAAATTATCCTTTGTAACATAGTGAGAACTATGTACATTTGTAACATAGTGAGAACTATGTACCTTTGTAACATAGTTTACATAAACACACACATATTTACATAAATATATACATATTTACACATGTTTACATAAACACACACATATTTACATAAACACACACATATTGAGAACTATGTACCTTTGTAACCACACATATTTACATAAACACACACACATATTTACATAAACACACACATAGTGAGAACTATGTACCTTTGTAACCAGGTTGTGATATACACATGTTTACATAAACACACACATATTTACATAAATATATACATATTTACATGAACACATATTTACATATTTTTGTATATTGTAAATATTTTAAATTGCAAAAAACATTAGACACCCAACTTGGGTGTCAACAATGTACTTGCTCTAACATAGACTAAAACTCTGTATCTTTGTAACAAGTAAATAAAGAAGCAAAAGTACTTTGACTTGTTGGGTCTTAAATGTGAATTAGATGTCTGGTGGTTAGGAGTTGTTGTGTGTTTCAATGTCTGGTGGTAATCTAGATTTTTAAATTAAGTTTGCTTAAAATTATTGAATGTTTACTATTAGTATTTGTATAATTATTGTATGTTTAAAATTATTATTAGTATAAATAAATGTTTTAAATTAAATGTTAAAAATTAATTTTTTATTTAAGAAACCAAACATTAGTAACACCATTGGAGGCCTTAAATTAAGTGGAGTCCTTAGGTAATCACCATCACAAAAAATATTGTTATTTTATTGCTAAGAGACTCAAAGAGAGTCTTAGCATTGGAGGTGCTCTTATACTCAATTATAAAATGCAAATATATGAGATGAGAAGCGGTAATACGCTTTTTGGCCACCTTTCGGTCTAGATACACTCTCTTTTGTAATGAAAATGTCCATATTTTTTTCCTATTTTTGTAATTTCCTTTGAACTCGTTTTTTGTGTGGTACGTTTTTAAGTACGTGACGAAAAGATCATTTGGTGATATATCAGTGATTAGTGAAAGCAATGTCTAATCTCAAAGGGTATTTGTGTACTTCCATCGCTTAACCGTGTGGGCTATATGAAGCAGTTTCTTCGTTGTCACACATGACACAACAACAACAAAAACACAGAATAATTCTTCTTCCCGCCGGCAATTTTTTAAAGTTTCTCCGGCGGTAGGAAAATGTCTCCTCAGATCAAAACTCATCTCTTGCCGAAGCAAGAACCGTCGTCTGAGAAGCATGGATCTACCTCCGGCGTCGTTTTCAACGTCTCGACGAGCATAATCGGAGCCGGTATAATGTCGATGCCGGCGGCGTTTAAGGTTCTCGGAGTTATCCCAGCGCTTTTGATCATCACGATCATAGCTTGGCTTTCCACAATTTCTGCTGGGTTTCTGATGAAATCGACACTCGCAGGAGAGTCGACTACTTACGCCGGAGTCATGAAAGAGTCGTTCGGGAAAACAGGATCCGTCGCTGTACAGATTGCTACGATGGTTGCCACTTTTGGTTGTATGGTTATATTCTCGATAATCATAGGTAAGTTAATCTGATACAGTTACTATTTGAACTAAGAGCAGATTGGCTTATTTTGGATTTGTGATTTCTCTCTCTCAGGAGATGTGCTATCGGGTAATGAAAATGGAGGATCTGAACATTTTGGAGTTTTGCAAGAATGGTTTGGTTCTCACTGGTGGAACGCGAGAATCCTCGCTTTGTTGTTCATCTACGCCTTCGTTTTGCTTCCGTTGGTTTTGTGCAGACGCGTGGGTACGTAAGTTTCTATGTATGAATGTTTGAGACTATGCGTATCTGTTGATGATTTGACTGTCTTTAACTGGTTATGTAGAAAGACTTGCATTTAGTTCTGCGGTATCGTTTCTGCTTGCGGTGCTATTTGTGGTTTTAAGCTCAGTGCTGGCGATTTCCGCGCTGATGAACGGGGAAACCAAGAATCCAAGACTATTCCCGGAGTTGAACAATGGAGGATCGTTCTGGAATCTCTTCACAGCTTTCCCTGTTATAGTAACCGCCTTCACGTTTCATTTCAATGGCAAGAAGTACCCATCTCTTACACCAAATCATTCTCTGTTTTTTTCTTCTTCATGTTTCTGAGTTTGGTGTTGTGATGAAACAGTTCATCCAATTGGGTTCGAGCTCAAAGATCCATTACATGTGATTCCAGCAACTAAGATCTCTGTCATCTTGTGCGCTGCGATCTACTTCGCCACTGGACTCTTCGGGTATCTCCTGTTTGGAGATGCAACAATGTCGGATATTCTAGTGAACTTTGACAAGAGCTCTGGTTCTTCCATTGGTTCTCTTCTCAATGACATTGTCAGACTCAGCTACGCGCTTCACCTCATGCTGGTCTTTCCCCTCATGAACTTCTCACTGAGAGGAAATCTCGACGAGCTCATGTTCCCCATGAAGCCGTCTTTGGAAAAAGACACGACAAGATTCATCGGACTCACTCTAGCTCTAGTGATTTGCTGTTTCTTGTCCGCGATTGCTGTGCCAGACATTTGGTACTTCTTTCAGTTCTTGGGGTCAACCACCACAGTTTCCATAGCATTCATATTTCCAGCCGCCATTGTTTTAAGGTAACGAAAGCTTTGATTCCTTTACTATACTTTATCAGATGCTTCAAGGTTCCTGCAAATTCCTCAATTCAGTTGTTTTCTGATTTTGAATTGGCAGGAATGTCCATGGTGTATCGACCTCAAGGGAGAAGATCGTAGCTGCGATAATGCTTGTTCTTGCTGTTGCCACTAGCATCATCGCTATCTCGACGAATTTATACAGCCTCACAGCAAACTGATCGGTGAAAAAAGTTTTGCAAACAGTCCCCTCCGTGATCACTTCAAAGAAATCTGTAAAATTATTAGCTTTCCGTAGCATTTATGTTTATATCTTGGTGAAATAGGTTTTGTCCGAAAATGTAGTGTAATAGCTATAGAAAGTGAAATATTTGTTGCTACTTGAATCAGAGAAAGATAAAAATTGGACCGAACATCTGAATCAGAAAATATTAAGTATTGAGAAAAGAAGCTCGATTGATGTGAATCAGACTATTCCTTTCGTGACAAAAATTGATGAGTTCTATGTTGGAAAAGAGGAAGATAAAATGATACAGGTCTTCAAAAAGCAAAGTATTATGGAGATCCCTAGACTTATGATTCTTGACCTATCCTTTTTCTGAAACGAGTTCTCAGTTGGACAAAACGGTGAGCTCTTTGTCATCTAGCTTCTTGAGTATGTTTGACTTGTATGTTGAAATGTCTGCATCTTCCAAGGAATCTGGAGTCGATTTGACGATAGAGAGCGCTCCATTAGATCCCAGGAAGTTGGCAGCTTCATCTGCAGCATTTAAAATCCAGTTGCATTTGGCTTTTAGCATACTCAAGAAGATAAAAAGACTTAACAAACCTGAGATCTTTATGTTCAATGAAATCGATTGAGATGCAGAAGTAAAAGAATCGCATTTGCCTGATTTGGAGAGAGCAGCGAGAGCCTTTAGAGCTTCTTTCCTTGTCTTGTCATCTTTAGCTGCCCCCAACATATGTAGAAGCTCTTGAGCCCCACCCAACTCCACAACCTTCATTCTCCTTTCATCTTTTATACACCAAACCAAATGGTTACAACAAATCAGCTAGTAACAAGTTCACTGGTGAGAGCAAATAAGTATAATAAATCAAATCCTTTTCTTTTTTTCACCAATATCCATCAGAAGACAAAATTTGAGTGTTATTCCGAGGCTTTACCATCAATGGCGAAACGGGAAAGCCTAGAAGCTCCTATTCTCTTGAACAAGGGATCCTTCACATGTAAAAGTGAGACGGATTGCTGAATTAAAGTATCACCTAAACCAGCAAGTAACAAGTAAAACCCAATCAGTAAAGTATACAACCAAAATCTGCAATCGAGAAAATGTAAAAGCTGAAAACAACTAGAGAATAGAGAGATTCACATACCCATATAAGGGAAGAACTGGTATCCAACATACGTCGCAGTCCCAGCAAAGAAAATTTTCAGCAACCAGCCTATTTTCCTCTCAGCTTCTTCCTCCAATGTAAGGTTATCTAGAAAATGGAAGCAAAGTCAAGCTCATCAACACCCAAAACCTAAGGCCCCTTTTCTTTCTTTGTTGAGTCCAATTCACACTCTTTCAGGAACTTCCTCTCTACTCTTATGCTTTAAGTCTTAAAGAAACGATATTTTTTCGTTTTCTTTCATCAGTGTATCTATCTACTAACTGATTAAACAAAGTGACCACTTTGGAGTAAGATTACAAGCAATGTGATAATCCGGATTGAAATCGAGACTCTCACAACTGTGAAGTGAGAATGGAGTCATCAGGTTTTCAAACCAAGAGACTTGACTCTTATCTTAATCTGCGGTAAGCCCACGAGTAATCATCTCTTCGGATATTAAGCGTGATGGAAAAAAAGAAGACAGAGTAAAAAAGAGGCACCTTTTTTGGTCAGCGAGGAGAAATTCTGAGATCGAGGATTTGCATTTCTTCCTCTGCAAAAATGCTGCAAATTTTACATCAGATTATAGACGAATCGAGAAAAGGCACATAGAAGCTTAAAAAGAGGAAATTTCAGACGAAGAATTTCGGGAATTACGTTAGCTACGCGAGCAGCAAGAATTCGCATGACTTATCAAATTTTCCTCGTCTTCTTCTGATGATACTGGTATTGCTCTGTCGATGATGTTCTTTGGGCTTAAATTGTAAAAACCTAATTTTCAGCTAATTTCAATGTAATTATAAATTTACAACACAATTAGTTATCTATTTATCTTCGAGAGAAAGAAGAAATTGAAATAATCACTTTCCTATGACAAAGTCAGAGACTCGGAACGGAGAGAGATCGTATAAATGAATGAAAGTAAACCGTATGTATGTATCGTTGACAGGGTTCACTTGGGCCTGAGAGAGGCTGAAATATATTTAATGGGCCTTTTTGTGCGTTCAAGTTGAAACTTTGATGGGCCGGTGGTCTGTTTTTCTTGATCTATTTACTTCTTTTGTAAACAAGTTACATTGTTTGTTTCCTTTCGAACATGACTATTACCAAAAATTAAAAAAAATTACATACTAAGTTACTATTGGGAGATTGATGAGATCGACTATACCGAGATTATGGAAATCATGAAGATCCGGAAAAATCTAGAAGATTATAAACATTTACCAATATCTTAATTTATGAAATTTACTTTTTATCTCTAAATATATTATTTACATTTATGTTTATCTTATGTTTATATTTATTTATCTCTATATAAGAGAATGTAACTTGTAGTATTATTCTTATGAGAGTCTAATAATAATTCTTCATAACCACTTTTGTGTTCTTATTCTAATCAATTTATCAGTTACTAATATATATAACTCATTAGCTTTCAAAGAAGATATACATTGGAACGAAGTTACCAATTACAACGGATGCGAGAAATAACCAAAGTAGAATTCAAGTAGAGAAGGAGAGCCATCCCTTGACGGAAATGAGAGGAGTCGATCCCGCATGGTGCAATCGATGCGAGCTTTAATAGAGATGGGAGTAGAAGATACCATTTTGAATATTATCACACCAAATTGAGTGAGCCATAACTTGTAGAAGGAGCTTTGCAACCATTCTGGTGGAAAATCTTGGCTGCCGAGAGATGAGAGAGATCCAAGAAGTAATAGCAAGGAGGTCAGATGTCTTTTGATGAGAGAGATCCAAGAAGATCAAGAAGTAATAACATCGGAAAAATAAGGAGCTTTGCAAACATGACGTCTTTTGATGATTGATTTATGAATTTTTTATATTCTTTCATATTGATCAGTCATTCGTGTATTTTCTCTCGGATGATTTATGAATTTTTTGTTCTTCTTCTTTCATAGTGATTATTTTACTGTCTATAAAAGTTAAGAAACACCGTGTAAATATACTCAAATACTACTAAAAAAAAACTATTAAAAAAGAAGAAGAGAATATTTGCTTCAGATATTTTCTTCAGTTGTATAATATGTATATATATGCTATATGCAAAATAATAAAAACAAAATTTGAAAAAACAAGGAGTGATGTTTGATAGCCCAAAGCCGCCCCCGTGACCTAATTCTCTAAGATGATTTTTTGTCACTTAGAAGAAGAGAGTGGGGCAGATGGAATGGGTATTGTTTTTGTACATTCTTGTTAAAATATGTTTTCAATGTTTATAATTTTGTCCTTTTGGTTCTTTCTCAAGTTTCAATTACAGTCCATGCAAATTCACATCTTGGAGTTTAACTAATGAGTTGTCTTTTAACACCCATGTAATGAGAGAGACATGGACAATGCAGCATGCCATGAAATATTTGTGGATTAAAGCCGTAAAATATATAAACATTTCATGATAATTATAATTTCGATACCACAATGTTTTTTACTAAAAGATTCAACAAATTAAATGAATTGAATCACTCTGTAATGTAGTCAAGATCATTACAAACTGAAGTTAAGTATAACACGAACCCTTACCCTAAAACAATGGAAACCGTCTAATGATCTCTTCACACGTGGTATTATATATAGTCTTGTAGCCTCTGCAGAATGTTTGGACTTTTTCATTTTTTTTGTTAAAATCATAAAATTATAAATATGAGCATTTAGGTGTCATGGAATGATATTTGATCCGGACAAGGATATATAATACATATGGAGAGAAGACAAGGAAACATAGCTGTCACAAACACGAGACCTTCTTACATTTTTACATTTTGTTTTTTTATACATATATATATACATATACAAGGGGGGGGGGGGGGGGGGGGGGGGAATGACATATATATTAATAAAATAAGAAGAAGTTAATAAGTTTATTAGTCCCCTATTAGTTTGTGTAAAATGATAATGACAACTTAACGCCATTTGAATTCAAATGTAGATAAGAAATAAGCAACCACCGTATTCCTTTTAATACACTCGTTGGCAACCACCGAATTCAAAGGAATACTGGAAAAATCGTTGCAGCCTATACTTTGACCATAATTCTGATTTTTTCAGAATTTCTAATATTTTCTATAAAATAAATAAAGTTTTTAGCAATTTTAAAAACTTACTGTTCAAAATGATTTTTTTTAAAAGGTATGCAAAATGACATTTAAAAAAAAAGAAGCATTTGACATTCTTAAACAAAAACATTGTGACATTATACCGTGATCATATTTTTTCTCGACCACTCTATTTTTTTTTTTTTTTTTATCTCTTTCTCTCTTTCTCTCTCTCTCTCTCTCTCTCTCTCTCTCTCTCTCTCTCTCTCTCTCTCTCTCTCTCTCTCTCTCTCTCTCTCTCTCTCTGCAATTAATCTAATTCCACACTTGTATCAACCTCACGTGTCAGAGTTTTCTTACTACAAATATTAATTTAAGGAAATTATTTGGTAAACTATTTGACTGGACCGATTGGTAATAGTGCCTCTTTTTTAAGAAAAGGTGGCGTCATTATTGTTGGAGGTGGGCCTAGCATCCCCAATTAGTTAGGTCCATCTTAGGAAAAACTCCTCTTCAGCCCGGTCGCCGACCTGAAGGCACCGCGCTCATACCACCCGAGCTCCCGAGGACGCACCTCGGGTCCGCACTGACACTTCATCAAAGCAGGAGTGTCAGAAGAGCAGAAGGCACGTGGGAGCCGGTAGAACAGTGCCCTACCCGCGTAGAGATACGGCCTCGACTGGACGCCCCACCAACCTTGCGGAACTGGCGAAGGAGGAAAGGACACGTGGAGGAGAGTTGGCAAAAAGTGCGCTGCTCTGCAACACGCCTCGCCGAGCTCATCATGACCTCCCTTCTCGAAAACCGGAACACGCCTCCTAGACCACCTTACCCGCGAAACAGGCCGAAGACGCCACGTAGCCCCGAGATCCCGGGGAGCAGGAAGTCAACTGCCGGTATAAATACCCCTCGATGTCATTAATGATCGGGATCTAAAAATTTTGTATCCCACTTACCACAAGTGACCCGACCTCTCCCTCTCTCTCTCTTTGTAACAAGACAGCGATTTAGAACGCCGAACTGGACGTCCTTCGGAACCAGTTCGTAACTCTAAATTGCTCACTTCCCTCATCATCAATAAAAAGTACACGGCCCACGGCCTGCCCAAAAATATTCCCGACCTGCCTCAGTTTGTGGTTGACTCTCTAATTAACGAAAATCTCGCATCTCTCTCCCTAATCAATCTCTTAATCTTCATTAGTGATCCCCGGGATCAACAATTGGCGCTAGAAGGAGGGGGGAGATTCTTCTACACGCAAGGAGCAGTTCAACCACCACCGCAACCGCAGCAACAATAGGGATCAATCCGGACCGGGACTCACGACCTAAAAAAAAAAAAAAAAAAAAAAAAAAAAGAGGAGCTCCTCGCCATGTCTGCTTCCCGGAAGTTATCTCCATACTCCAAAATCAGATCCGGTGAACCGCCTCGCTCCGACCAAGCCTGCATCTTACGGTGAACCGCCGCGCTCCCGACCAGAGTCGCCTCCACCTTTAGCTCGGACACCGACGACGGCGACCTCCCTGGTTTCTCGTTATTCCTCTGAAGGCATGTGAAGCAAAATCTCTTCTCCTTGTCCGACCGGATGCGGATCTACGACGATCTGTTCCGTATTGTCCTCAGCTCCGAAAACTCCAGCTCCACCGGAACCAGGATCGATGCTCCGCGACAGATCATGCCCGAATTCAACACCACCGATCTTCATCTTCGTCGCCGCGAATGCCGAACGTGAGTGAAGGGAGAAGCCGTGAGCAGCACCACCTCCGTCTGTGACCTCCTTCACCGACCACGATCAGCAATCCGCCACCGCTTCGAGCTTCCCGGAGCTCCGCCACCATTGCCGTTGCTCGCCGCCTCACCTGCAACGAATCAAGCCAACGTGAGAAGAAAATCAGATTTTCTTTTGGGCTTGCAAAAATATTGGCCCATCTGCCGATATGATACTAATCCCATCTCAAGCCCAGATGAGAGGGATAATAAAAAAAAAAAGGAAGATAGTCCAAGCAAATTGGTTTAATCAAAAAACTAGACCGGTTCAAGTTCAAGATTTCAGATCGGTTACCGAACTAAACCAGATGTTTCGAAGCAACAATGATACACCCACCGAAGCTCGGGATAAAAAAAAAATGAACGTTCACCGATATCGTCATTTACCATTCATAGCTCATTCACAGAGCTCCCTAAAATTCAGGTATCTCTTATCAAAAATTTTACTTTAATATTCGAACTTATTTTCTACTCAGATTTATTCACAAGGTCCGTCCCTCTAAGCCGAACTCCGAGGAAAGCAGTTCGCGGTCATAGCTCGTCGATCTGACAGTGAGGCAGTTCAGAGTCGCAGCTCGTCGGTCTAACAGTTAGGCAGCTCGGTCGCAATTCGCTCATCGCGCAGTCGCAATTCGCCGACCTCAACAGCTCCGCCTAACTCACGACCACAGCTCGCCGACTCCCTACTCGTCAAGCTCACGATCACAGGTCTCCGACCGCGCGACTCACCGACCTCGTAGTACACTAAATAACTAACCGATTTTAGAAATTAAACGACTCAGAATCATAGATCACCGGCCTCGCGCCTAACTAACAAACGCCGAGCTCAGCCTCAAGCGCAACCTCGCATCTTTAGCCATTTTTTTTGCATGTCGTAGCTCGTCGATCTGACAGTGCGGCAGTTCGGAGTCGCGGCTCGTCGGTCTAACAGTTAGGCAGCTCGGTCGCAGCTTACTCATCGCGTAGTCACAGCCCGCCGACCCCGCAGCTCCGCCTAACTAACGACCACAGCTCGCCGACCTCGTACTCGCCAAACTCACGATCACAGCCCTCTAACTGCACAACCCGCAGCTCACCGACCACGCAGCTCGCTAACTTCGCGGTCTAGCAATTCACACACATCCGTCTATCTTTCCCGCCTAACGAGTCCCAGCAGTCAATCCTAAGACCTTGGAGACCGACCTGAGATGCGCCGAGCTAACAAAGATCAACTTCGATGCATTCGCTACACCTCATGACACTGAACTGGGGGAGGGCCTATTGTTGGAGGTGGGCTTAGCACCCCCAATTAGTTAGGTCCATCTTAGGAAAGGCCCCTCTTCAGCCCGGTCGCCGACCTGAAGGCACCGCGCTCGTACCACCCGAGCTCCCGAGGACGCACCTCGGGTCCGCACTGACACTTCATCAAAGCAGGAGTGTCATAAGAGCAGAAGGCACGTGGGAGCCGGTAGAACAGTGCCCTACCCGCGTAGAGATACGGCCTCGACTGGACGCCCCACCAACCATGCGGAACTGACGAAGGAGGAAAGGACACGTGGAGGAGAGTTGGCAAAACAGTGCGCTGCTCTGCAACACGCCTCGCCGAGCTCATCATGACCTCCCTCCTCGAAAACCGGAACACGCCTCCTAGACCACCTTACCCGCGAAACAGGCCGAAGACGCCACGTAGCCCCGAGATCCCGGGGAGCAGAAAGTCAACTGCCGGTATAAATACCCCTCGATGTCATTAATGATCGGGATCTAAAAATTTTGTATCCCACCTACCACAAGTGACCCGACCTCTCTCTCTCTCTCTCTTTGTAACAAGACAGCGATTTAGAACGCCGAACTGGACGTCCTTCGGAACCAGTTCGTAACTCTAAATTGCTCACTTCCCTCATCATCAATAAAAAGTACACGGCCCACGGCCTGCCCAAAAATATTCCCGACCTGCCTCAGTTTGTGGTTGACTCTCTAATTAACGAAAATCTCGCCTCTCTCTCCCTAATCAATCTCTTAATCTTAATTAGTGATCCCCGGGATCAACAATTATCCGTTTATATACATTCGGTTTCTATATACGGAACACTTACAGTAATTAAGTACTACGTAATTTTATGACTTTTAAATATGGTGGTGGACATTTTGTTATTTGTAGTGTGTTTCACTCGACTATATTCCAGACGGTGTAAAAAAAGATCACAATATTGATACATGTTTTAGATTTTTACATTGGACGATCATTTTTTTTTATGTTTAATAGATTCATTATGAAAAAGCAGTTCATGAGACATTGAGAACCATATGAAGAAAAAATTGTGTGTTTTTTCTTTTCTACAAAATTTTAATTAAATAATCAATCAACATATTTAAGTTTATAAGAGAAACGTTGATTATGCGTTATTTTATTCATAGTCAATTACACATAAAATAATATTATATTTTATCCAAAACTCATTTTTACAAAATCTCAATATTTTTCTTAAAAAGTATAAATAAAAAAAACTTCGAGAAAAATCTAAAAAGAAGTTAATGTGTATTAATGTTTTGTTTTTACTAGTTTTTCATAATTAATATTTTTATGATGTGTTATCTTTTAAGAGCACAAAAATCTTTTAAACTTTAAAGATATAATATTTTAGAATGCAAAATAAGTTTAGATTATGAACCCCTTTTGTTAATCGCTTTAGATATAGATATGGACATTATTTATTTATCTATATAGATCAAGATTTTGGTGTAAAAAAAAAGATAACAAATCATGAGCTTTTCTAATAAAATTTTAAAACATAAAAAAAAAAAAAAATTGGGCGATGGGCAGCGAAACCATTTATTTCTCAACTTTAGAGATTACTAGGTTTTTTTTTCACTTTTTTATAACGTCAAATTGTGCATGTGAATTTGAATGTACTTCCCGAAGTGCAAGTCACGTGAGTAATTTCTTTGGCAAATCCGAGTAATTAAAACCCTAAATATTTGTCGTTTTTAATTAAACAATTCATATTAAAGAGGATAAAACAGACTGTAAAGGTAGAAGAATATGAGAAATAGTAGGATATCTAATGAGGCTATACGTGAGAGGAGAGGGGTATGTCTATTGTGTAGAGTGTTATTTTGTGGTGATGATTAATCGGCACACATGTGAATTGATGGGTACTTTTATATATATGTCCTTGTGGAATATATAGACAATTCCGTTAAAAACAAAAAATAAAAATAAAAAAAAAATAACCAAATTGTTAGTGGTCGGTGGTTTTTTCTGTGGTGAGTGTCGGCCATATTGTTCTAAGCCAGATATCGATTTCCTGCGGGAGCGGAATTACCAGGATAAGTACTTGGCCAAATTGTGCATTATAAATGGATTCTGTCACTCTTACCCGGGAGAGTAATCTGAATCTGTTTGGACTTGGAATTATTTCCGGGAGCCGAAAGGCATAAAAAAACAAACAAAAAAATATATAGACAATTCCATAATTTCTACTCGTCAAATTTCTTATGATATATTTTATCGCGCTTACATGCATACACGTATGTCTCATGTACATTTTTGAATGTTTTTAGGAGGCATGTGTACTAATCAATAAATACTATGTGTATATGATGAAATATCATTGCTTTTTCCCCCTAAAGCAAATCCTATTTTAAGAAGTTTTTTCTATCTATACATTGTAAAATTCAAAGTTTTACTAATTGATTTGTACTTGCATCTAATCAGTGTGACAAAAAGTTAATGCATCGTGATTACATGGTGTTGGCAATATTTTAGAATAAAAAAATGAAAAGGTTCTAGGTTAGTGATCTTACATTGGGGTTGTTAAGAATGGCATGCGTGTTATATTTATGATTTTATTTTTTTGAAAGAATGTTATATGTATGCTTAATTTTTTTTTTTTAATATATAGTGAAGAGATAAGGGAATTCATAAACATCCCGTGAGGAGTGTTTGGAGGCATTCCAAAATCACAACTAACATTCTTCTGTTTGCTTTTATTCTCTTCTTTCACTTCTTTCGATGCTCCTATTTCAATATTTTATACACTATATATGTATAAATATTTTACAGTTTTATTTCTTCCTCCATCACGAGCTCATGGTTGCCTTGTGCGTTTTTATTTTTTCCCTCTCATCATTTCCCCAAACCTTGTATTTGTATACTCAAGAATCACTCACACGCACAAATATATATATATATATATATATATATATATATATAAGCCTTTGAAGTGAGTTGGCCAAGACCATTTAAGGCGAGACAAGGACAATAAATGTAGATTATAATTATAAGCATACGATCAATGCTCACCAAAATTGAACCGGTCAATGGCATCCTTGAAAATGGATTTGAATCTTTGCGGTTCACAATTGGATCGTAGTTGTACCTTAAAAGTGATGGCTGTATCATTATGTAGTTATGAAATTCATGCATATACAACTATTGCTACAACAGCATGAAATAATAAATTCCACTAGCTTATCACCTGTTGGAAAGAAAAGAAATTGATAGTTTATTTATGTTAGATTCTGTTAGAAATGAAAAAAAAAAAACTGCTTCCATAGGAAAAACATGAGCCAAACATTTTTATCATCATAAAAAAAAAACATTTTTATCATCATATTTTGTTTTATTCCGATCCATTCATTATATTATATTTATTTAGATAGTTACCATTTAAAGGCATATAAAATGTAATATAATATTTTCTTAAATTGCTATAAATAGTTTATTAGATTAGTTCCCGTGTGATATGTCGATGAAATAAAAAATATTTAAATTCTAAAATTGACAACCCGCATAATTATGATCCATATAATTTGATTTAAAGTAAAATATTCGTTTAGTTATCCAAAAATAACGTTTTGTAATTCACAATTAAAAATTTTTCAAAATTGATCTAGTTTACCCATACACAATCATCTCTAAATGAATGAAACAATTCAATAATCAAAATTTAAATATTATATAACTTAAAACTTAATGTAATTGATAAAATCAATATTTTCTAATTTTATATAATATGAATCTTATATAGATTCAATAACTTACATTTTGTTTTTGTATTTTTCTCGTTCTTTACTATTTTCGATTTTATTATTAGTTTCCATTTTCTTAAAGCACAATTTCTGTTTTTCCTTTTTTTGTTTGGAAAAATTAAATTATTACATTGACACATGTCACGATAAAAAGTAATGATGAAACATATCATGATCTCGTGAGTTATAATTATCTTATGTGTCACTTCCACGTTGAACAATTCAGCTTTATATAGTAAGATACGGTAAAACCTCTATAAATTAATAATGTCAAGACTTTGAAAATTTATTATTTTACAGAGATAATAACTAGTCGATAAATTATAGAGAGGAAGTTTTTCTTATCTATAATCTTTGAAAATTGTTTTAAATTTTGAAATTGAAGACAATACTTTTGGAAGTAGTTCCGCGTAAGGAAGCAATTATCGCGTCTAGGTATAAGATGACAATTTTTGATACATATCAAAGACAAGGCGATAAACTTTTGAAGTAATTATCGCATCTAGGTATCAAACATTTATTACTTTTAATTAGAAAATAATTTTTGATGTAATAATTTTTTTTTTAAACTTAAAAGAAAAACAAACAACATTATATTCATATTTTAGTGAAATATCTTAGATATATATGCATAAGTTTATATAATTATTAATTTATGATATTATTGAGACCATATCTTTACATAAAGGTTCTAAAAAAATATTCTATTATTATCTTATTGAATTTTGCTAAATTTTACACTGATCCAATTCGAGACCGGAAACATTTATTATTTTATCTTGATTATTAATTTATTGAATATTAATTTATAGATATTTTACTGTATATATATGCCACCAAAGAGTAGGTCTTAATTCTCTTAATAGGTCTTAGTATTTACATTTAAAAAAAAAATCGGAGATGCTTTATTAATTAACCAAATTAATAGCCGTCAATAAAAGATTACCCAAATTTTTATGAGGATCTCACAAAAAAAAAAAAACTTAAAATTTATGTATGCGGCATGGTTTTCTTTTCTTATAAAGAAATATATGATGTGTTAGATATTGAAGGTCATGTTGAAATTCCAAAGTTATCGACTGTATTCCTCTCTTTACTTTATGTCTTTATGAATAATGATCGCTTTCCATTTGGTTCTACAAAGTTTATCAATGATTATATCCAGATGTACTAGATCATTACATCGAAAATTACCCTCACACGTGCATAGAAAATAAAGAAGAAAGAAAAACTGTATTAATTCCTGCACATATTCACTTTCGTAAGTATTTTCACGCAAGTACTATATATATATATATATATATATATATATAATAAAGAATAACGTGTAGACATAGGTAATTCACGAGATACCAAACGGATTTGTCCGTATATATCACATTTTGTAGCGATGAAGAGATCAGACTATAATTGGCAGACATGTGAGAGACGAGAGGATCCTATAAACATTGAAGAAAATCAGATCTCTAATTCCTCTTTCTTACTCTTTATATATATAATAGAAACCGAAGAGGAGGAAAAGAAGAAGCTAAAGCATTAAAAAAAAAAAAAAACTAAATCATTGAAGAATATGGTTTCGAGGGAACACAAGAAAGGTTCCTCTCTGCGTGAGAAGTTTCAATTGCTTCGTTCAATCACTAACTCTCACGCTGTAATTAGATTACACCACTCTCCTTTCTAACTTTGTTTCTTATTTTGATATTATTCGATCTCTTCTATATTTAAAAACCAATTCAGTCGTACTATCTATATACGTACCATATATTCTAAATGTTCCATTAATTTATACAGATATATATATACGTACACACACCAATTTAGCCGTGATCTCTATCTCTCTTTCATTCATTAGTTATCAAACTTCACTCCTTTCCATTGTATAATATACTTTTTGTTTTGTACATTGATTAATTCTAGATTTTGACTAATCCATTAGTGATTTGTTATTTGAATTTCTTATTTATCTTCAAATTATAGTTACTTTATTCGTTCCTAACCATAATGAACATATATATTTATAACAAGATACATAAAATTAAAGAGCCAAAATACGATAATTGAAATGGGAAAATTTCTTGGACTAAACTTGTACCTTTGAGAATCTACACTCAACTATATCATTGATATGCAAACGCACAAATTTTGCAGGAGGGCGAAACATCGATCATAGGGGATGCATCAAAATATATCAAAAAGCTTAAGCAGAAAGTCGAGAAAATGAACAATGCGACCACGTCTGAGCAATATTTATGTGATCCTACCGATCCAATTGTATATAAACATATATGTACCTTTTGAGTCTTTGACGCATTTATATTAAGAAGCTTCAATTGATTTTGGGGTTTTGTACTGACGATAGGTTACAGTGGAAACCCTAGAGAAGGGGTTCATGATAAAGGTAATGTCAAGGAAGAATGAAGCAGGCATGTTGGTTTGTGTTCTTGAAGCTTTTGATGATCTTGGACTCGATGTTGTTGAAGCTAGGGTTTCATGTACGGACTCATTTAGCTTGCATGCCATTGGTTCATCAGATGTAAACACAATTTTCCCTCATCATCGTTATATATTTCCATTCATCATCATGATTATAAACTAATTAATGTTTATAGATAAATAATTATTTCTATATAATCTAAATTAATCCCAGAATGATGATGGAGAAAGCATGGATGCTGAAACAGTGAAACAGGCAGTGGCAGAGGCAGTCAGGACCTGGAGTGATAGCCATGATCCAAAAGGGTAAAGACCAGATCGATCGAGGATTCATGATCCTCTCTTTATTATATATTTATCCGTTTGTTTGACCTATACAAGGGATCTTAATTAGACATATAATCAAGGAAAAAATCAATTGTATTTCTCTCTAATTAATCAAATTTCTAAAGTAATTTCTTTGGCATCAAGTTATTAAATTCATCACTAATTTGTGAAAACTTGATCAAAATAAACATTCAAAACGACACTTTTCTGTCGTAATTCAAATAAAGTGGAGCTAATTTTATATAATTAATTATTAACTTTTTTTGTCTCGATGTCTAAATTCTCCTCATCATCAAGAATATTTCCCACATTAATTTGATGCTCCTGTACTCCTCAGTCCTAATAACTCCTAACACATTGTTGACAAAATTATAAAAAGTCCTAACACATTATCAATAGTTTATAAAAAAACAAAAAAATTAAGAATATACAATAACATATATATATGGACAATACAGAACTTTAAACAATGCTGATGTAGCGCATGTATTGTTATTTCCTTTCCTTTTCCCGCTTTCGAACTTGATGTTAATTACTTTTAACTTTAGGAATGTGTTTTCCGTATCCTAATAGATTTTGCTTTTACTTAATATACGTTTCCGTATTTTTTTTTTTTTTTTGTAACTCAGAGTAAATCACAAGCCTATAAAGAAGTTTATTAAATTTCCGTATTTTCTTGTTAAGGACGCGTTTTCTTTATATGTTATAAACTTGAATAAGAATCTTTTGAAAACAACCTCTTTCTTTCCTTGAAATCGGTATTCTAGCTATATATAATGCTCATTATTAACAAAATAAAAAGATATATATATATATATATATATATATATATATTATATATTGTAGAATTAAGTTTAGTACCGCGCAATGGACGACGAATTAGTAAATCGAATGGATCAAACCGACCATAGCATCCACCAATAGAGCGACGATGGACTATAGAAATCAAATAAATTTGATGGTTTAGTAAGTAACCGGTTCATATTTTGGATAAACTCCTAATCCTAAGGGATTTAGTACGAAACACTCTTAATTCAAATTTTGGATAAACTCCTAATCCTAAGGGATTTAGTACGAAACACTCTTATTAATTCAAAGAAAATTAGGAGGAACGATCGACATACTAAGCAATTACGAACGAATTAAACTCTTGAGTAAAAGCAACTACGAACCTTCATGTGACCTGTGACATGACACCGAGATTTGTCGTGAAGGGTTTTCTCATGATGATCATCTTTTGAGAGTTCAAAAAATGTCAAGATCTTTCTTATTTCTATTATTGAAAAATATATTTTTGAAAATAAACTTTGTTATGTAAGTTATTACACAAAATGTCATTACAAATAAAATAATATAATTGAAATAGAAAATAATATAATTATTTTTAAAATTATTGATTAAAATATGAAAAGTATTAATTTCCCATTAAAGAGGTTATTTACTATTTAGTTTTTTTTAATTATTATGATATTATTAAATAATAATCAATATATACATATTCAAAGAAAATATATTCAAGCTCTTGCAATAATTTTCACTATGATTATTATATTTTATTTTAATATATATCAAAACAAAATTTTGAAAAAATATTTTACTAATGTTATAAAGAGTTAAACACGAGAAAATTGATTTTTTAAGAGTTTGTGAACTGACCACAAAATATTAAGCGGTGCATATTAGAGTTATGTTTTCAATATTATAAGTTTTTACGAGTTAACTCGAATAATATTTTAATTCATTGCAAAACGGGTTAAACATATATGTTAGTCCGAGTTGATAGTTCTATATCATTAGTTAGACATATTATAAAATTTAGATAAATTTATTTTTTTAAATTTCAAAATAATTTTTTTTAATTATCTTACGGTATATAGCTATCGCGGATTGAATCCTTATAATATAATTATATTGACTTACACCATTTGGCAAGAGAGAAATATAAAAATATTTGCTAATAAAATTCGACCTCTCGGGATATCTATATCATCATCTTGTCTCTTATTCTTGGGGGTTTTTTTGTTTAACCTCCCTTTTGTGTTAGATGTTTTTTTCTGGACATGGTGTAAACAGATTTAAAAGACTAATACTCCCTCTGCTCTAATATAAGTGATGTTTAAAGTTTTTGCACATATATTAAAGATTCATATAGTTATTTTTTTTTCATACTAAAAACATAATTTATTATCTATTTAAACACAATTCAACTAATAAGAAAACAATCTGCAGAATACAAATTGTCAAAAATAATAAAAAGTTAATTAATTTTGTATTGAAAAATGAAAACATCATTTAATTGAGAACAAAAAAACCCCTAAAACATCATTTATTTAAGAACGGAGGGAGTACAACTTAACATTAAAACAAAATATTTTTTTCTTTATCTACTATGGTTTTTATTTTGCCATAAATGTATTTCATGAGTTTGTTGTGGTTTTTGTAATACGGAAAGATTGATACCGTTTGGTCCATCTCAATAATCATTACTTTTAAGTTCTTATATATTTGAGATATAAAATTACTATAATTTAACAATTTCATATCAACATATATGTAATTAATAGAAAAAGGAGTTCTGATGCCAGCAGCTCCACTAAACTAAGCATGGGCAATGCTAATAAACAGGAAAGGAATGTCGATCATGTTGAAGAGAACATCGTTCTCTTTCCTCACGGGAGATAACTGTTGATTGTCGCCGTTGAATCCCAATTCGCAAAGTATCGGTCCTTTTTTCGCTTCCTTAAAACCGATTATAGCCTTAAGGAAATCCCGCGCTTTGAGGTACTCCAAAGCCGAGGTTAACGAATGATGCCCCTCGGAGTAAAGCTTAACACAATCTTCCAACAACTTCTTACTAAGCCTACTCTTATATTTCCTCTCTTTTATAATCTTCTCCACGAGTCTTTTCACGTTCGTTAGTAGGGGTGTTGTCAACAGGGCTCAAGCCCTGCGTTAGCCTGGCCCTGTGTAAACTCGACCCTGCGTTAACCCGGCCCTGCATTAGCCCTGTAAATTTTAGAAAAAAAGAGTTAGTCCTGAACCCTGCATTAACCCTGTAAATTGTATTAGTATTTTTTTTTTTTTTTTTGTAAAATTAGTCTTTTTTTCTTTATAATTAGAACAAAAAATTTCATTTGTTTTTTAATGTCATTTCATCATTGTATCATTCAAGGTATTATTTAATAATATTAGAAGTCGATAAACTACTCTAACTTTGAATAACATATAGTCTCAATCATACTCATAAAACATAAAATCAAATGTTCTAACATACTCATCTTCTCCATAACATAAAGATTAAGAAATCTTATCATACAAGTAATATCCATCACAAAAATCTTCATCATCACTTCCATCGACATGAATCTCATCATATGCTCGACTCTCCAACTCCTGAGCTACTAGCCATATTTGTAACATTGTTGTTTTCATCATCAAAGTAATCTTCAATGTCTCCTGAAATTTATAGATATAAATTAATCCAAACAATACAAACACACATGAATTAAATTTTAAATTTTACCTTCAAACTCTGCAAAACCACGCAACCAGTTACGGGTGCAAATTAATGCTTGAACATTTTTAGGAAGGAGACGGCTTCTATAAGGATTCAACACCCTGCCTCCAACACTAAAAGCCGATTCAGATGCAACTGTAGTGATCGGGATGCTTAGCATATCACAAGCAAGCGTAGCCAAATCACCATAGCGTTGTTGGTTCTCTTTCCAATAGCTTAAAACCTCCCTATCATCTGCAAAGGACCTCATCTCCAGCCTAGGATCCTCCAAATAAATATCCAAACTAGTCTTTGTGTTGTCTAAATCACGGTGGAGGCTCTTTTCCAACTCAAAGAGATCCTGTAATATAGAAAATATTAGATACATATGATGATCATTATTTTGAACCTCTAAAGTAATAATGGAAAAGATACTTACATCATCCAAATCATCTTCAAGTGGTGATTCACTAAGAAGCTCATGTGGAGTTAGTGTTGAAGAACACTTGGAAGAAGAACTTGCCACAACCTTAGTGTTATACTCTTCATAAAGCAAATATAAATTGTCCTTCACAAGATCAATCTTTTTCTGAGAAGTAGTAAGATCCACTTTGTCATAAGCTACTTTAAGTAGCTGCAACTTGAACCTCGGATCCAAAACAGCTCCCATAGCTAGAACAACACTGTATTCATCCCAATACTTTGTAAACTTTGTTTGCATAGTCTGAGCCATTAGTTTTACATCCTTATCATCATCACATGCATATTTCATCAACAGACGCTCAATCTTCCAGACTTGATTGAAATAAGCATTAGCTGTGGGATATTTCACGCCTGAGAAATACTTGGTGATAGTATTAAAAGGCTTCAAAAAATCACAAATTTTCTCTCCAAGATTCCACTCAGTTTCTGTAGGCATTGATGAGTAACTTCTTTCATACAAATTCAGAATAGCAAACGCTTTACGAAATTTCAAAGTCCTTGCAAGCATTTCGTATGTCGAGTTCCATCGAGTTGACACATCTAAAGACAAACCAGCTCTACTCTTAATCCCAACACTATCAACACAACCTGCAAATGACTCTATTCTTGATCCTGATGCTTTCACAAACTTAACATGATGTAGCTAAGATTTATGAACAGGGTAGCAAACAAAACAACTTTTGTCGTGCACATTATTAAAGACCACTACTTAGAATTATTAAATAAAGAAAACAACTTTTGCAAACCAGATGCTAAACCAAATCTGGGCAATATACTCCAACTTCATAGCCTTAGCCGGTGATTCTTCGAAACACGTTTTATCAACCCAACCCAACATAACTTTTGAACTTCAAATTCTAGCCATGAAAACAACAGAGCAAAGCACCAACTTTTGAACTTCAAATTTTGGCCATGAAAGCAACAGAGCAAATCAAATTTTAGCCATGAAAACAACATGCTTTCAATCTCCATGGGAATGATTCTGATTAGCCTGAAGCAATAGCCATGGATCTAATTAGAAATCGACCAAAACCTTAGAAAAGACCTCCAATTCGAGAAACCCACAATTCCACGAGTCAATAAGGAACCCTAGAGCAGAGACTACCGCTAAAGATAGAAGCATAATCAGATCAAAGCCAAAACAAAAATTACTTAGAATCAGGTCTGGTCGGTTCCGACACAGGAAAGAGGAGGATGATAAGAGAGAAAAATCAAACCCAGGAAGAAGAAGACAAGTCTCCGGCGAAGAAGAAGGTGAGGCTTTCAATCTCCGGCGAAGAAGAATGTGAGACTTTCAATCTCCGGGGAAGAACAATGCGAGCTCGATGCGGTGACAACGAAGAGAAGGAAGAAGACAGTCTTTTTTGCATCAAACCCTATCAAAAACGTCATCGTTTTGTTTAAAACAGAAGTAAAAAAAATAGCAAATTTTAACAGGGCCTAATAATTAAACCTGCACCAAACGAGTTTAGCCCTGGACGGGCCCAATTATTATAAACTGCAAAATCCAGGGCCAGGGCCTAATATTTTGGGCACAAGGCCGGGTTAGCCCTGAGATTTTAAACCCTTCACAACATCCCTATTCGTTAGGTTCGACATTGCGCTATTCGCTCCTACAACGATCAATTCATCGATGTTCCTCGCTTCCTGGCTCTCCGGATTCTCTTTGAGAGATGCGATACAAAACTTATAGTAATTTGGAATGTTTATCGCACTTGGATACTCTGAATTTTGTTTGCAAGATTTTCGAATCAGAGAATCCGCCACTTTGTTGGCCGTGAACCGTTTAAGAGGAGAACGAACACAACGAGGTAAATCAACAACTTCATTGTATATTAATTAATTTGTTTGAAGAATTATGGTAACTTGTGATCCAATTTATAAGCAAACAAAAATCTTTGGACATGAGAGTATTATTCAAACACATGCTTTTTTTAGATGGCTCATGTCACGCGTTGCCACTCCGCTTACTTCGTTGCCTTTTTTGTTTTTTTTTGGGTCAAAAGACTCAAAACACAGTTACAAGCAACACACGGATTTTAAACAAACAAAAAAATCATTTAAATATTTAATTTCTGCATTTATTTAATCAGATTTTATATTATAAAAGTACGGTGTTATATGTTAGATCTATATAATACAAAAAATTTAATTTTTTTAAAAAAAATGTTTTTATTAACACCCCCATTTAAAAAATATAATTATTGCTACAGAGTTGTTCAGTTTAAGGATTCTCCAACAATATGCATGGTTAGTTTATGGATTCTCAAAACTAGGCTACTAAAACTAGATGGGCACGTATGTGTGGAGTTTCCAATGTACATCATGAACTCGATAAAAACCTCTAGTGCTTCATGGCTCATTTGGTAGAGTATGATCGGCTCCTGATCATCATCATCATCATCACAAATCTCTTTGAGATAGGCTGATCCTCCCTATAATGATATATATATGGAGAGAGAGAGAGAATTAATGAAGTGAAAAACCAAAGTATAAAACCAATTAGGAATGCGTTTTATTTCCTAATATATAGAAACGTAAGTAGGATTATCAAAGAAATTAGGCTATTTCAATTATAACGAGAAAGAAATTTAAAAGTTTGTCTACTAAATTTGCAAATTTTTAATGGTTTAAAAACTCTAGCGACCAAAAATTTTTTTCTTTTTTTTTTTCTAATTACAGCTCTAGATGGACGTGTACCTTCTTCGGCAGGCAAGAAACAGTCCGTTTCAAAATCAATGGGCCTAATTGAAATGAGTGTTGAAAGCCCAAAATAAAAGCCTCATCTTGGTTGCTCCGGTGAGATCGTTAAACGGCGACGTTTTGGGGCTCATTGTCTTCAAAACCGACTTGCGAGAATCCGGAGCAAAAGCTTGCTTCTTGAAACGAAGATGACTACAGTCCATGTAGATGGCTTCTCTCTTTCTGGTTGTTGTAATAGCCATAAATGGATTTAACTACATTTTATTTAAATTATTAGGTTTTTGAGGATTTTTATTCATTTTTGCCAACTTTTTGTTGTTTCTCTTGCAATTTAGTTAGAATGTCGTTTAACAAAAAAGCCAATTAATGAATAGCTAAAGTAAACACACAAAAACTTAACTACATTAAACATTCATCGATCTTTCACTAATTAATTTAATTAATCACATCTCTTACTTCTCGTTTCTCTCAAGAACGCTCTAGTAATTTGTACGCATAAATGCTGGTTCTTCTGAGAAAAACCTTCGTACTTATCGGAGAAAACGATGTCGTCCATGTTCCTCACCACAAATTCTAAAGCAGCTTCCTTCAGCATCTTGCTCGAACCAAGATCCGAGACATCAAGAACGTCAAGAACGCTAGAGATGTCCAAGGAACTCGACATATGTTGCTCGCAGAACTCTTGCAAGTAATGAATCATGTACTTATCAGCTGCAACAAACAATGCATAGACATGCTTCTCCAACTTGTCTGAAGCCAATGTGCCGGTGTATAGAAACTCCAAGAGAGCTTGAAGTTCCTCGGAGTTTAGTTCTTGAAGTGTTATGGCGTATTCTGGAGCGGTTTTGCATTCATCTGAATCTAGAATATTCTTGAAGATCTCTGATTTTGAAGCCTATATATATATATATATATAAAACACACAAGATTTTCATATATGTAAGTCTCGATTGAAAAAAAAAAGTTTAACGGTTGCATTGTTTGTGTTTACGTGTTAAGATCTTTTTTTCTTCTTCTTTTCTAAATATTTGTTTGTTTCGTATATATTTTAAAGAAAACAACCACATAAAACGCTAATATTTTTATTATTAAAACCCTATAAATTATGGTCTCATGTGAATGGATAACCTTATTTTAACATATAAACGTAGAAAATAAAATAAAAATACATGCCGTATACATATAAGAAATAGAGTAAAGATTATTGAATTTACCAGCAAAGCTCTATGTGCAGGAATCGGAGGTCCGCCATCGCCGGATTTTAGAAGAATATCAGCATGAAGCTGTTCTTTGAATCCCGAAACAAAGCTGCTCAAGAAGACTATTCTCTTCTTCTGATCCTCTTCGGTTTCTTTCATGTTTTTCATCCATTTTATCACCTTCTCTAATGGTTGCGGCTGGAATATAATTGAAAGTCATATAAAACCGATCAATTAATGTATTTTGGCATGTAGAAGCTTTGATATCTTTTCAAAAACCTATGTTTCGGAATACATATATAGCTTACCTCACAAGAAAACAAAGGAGAAGAAGAAAGAGAGGAGCCACTGTTGACGGTGTACTTATTGCCATGATCTTCTTTCGAGCCCTCAAGCTTCTTGAGCAGCGCGATAGTGGTTCTAGCCCCTTCGTAGCATGATCCACATATCGTGTTCCTCGGTGGCCTTAAAATGGATGGCATTGTGGTGCAGATTGAGCAATCCATTTAGTTTTCTTAGTTTGTAGTTTCCTCTTCTCTATTTCTCTATCTCGCAAACTTTTGGAGTAAACTTGAGAATATGAAGAAGAATATCAACAGAGGAATAAGATGATGGAGGAGCAGTTTCTTGCTTCAAACTCAAGCTGTTAAATTATTGTTCAAGAGTTGGTTAGAGATGGTTACGTTCTTGAAAACATTTTTATATAAAAGTTTCGTTAATGATCAACTCGATACATGATTGTTTCCGTAAAGAGTTGTTGAGCATAATTTAAACAAATAAAACAACGAAAAATGAAATGATTAAGTCATGAAGGAATCTTTTTAGGAGAGTTGTCTAGTTGGAACTTGGAACCATGGATATTATTAATTAATTGTTATGGTTAATGAAATTATTCTTACTTAGTATATGTTATCATTTATTATATGCTGGATATGCTTTATATATGTACATGATCGACGATGCGTTAAACATACATATATACATAATTAGAAAAAGTAATTAATGAACAATTAGAGAGGAAATAATAAGAATGTGGAGATTTGGGATATGATCGCTTCAAAAGCTAAAAGACTTAAAGTTGGGAAAAAGAAAGAGACTTCCCAACCATTCAACAGCAAATATGTGTAGTGTAAGCACGTCGCTCCATCCATGGATATATACGTGTATATCTATACTATTACTATATATAGCTCGAAGATTAGTTTGCTTTGTTTTTTGGAAAAATATTACTCCCTCCGTTTCAAAAAGAATGTCATTTTAACAATTTTTTTTTGTTACATAAAGAGTGTCACTTTAGATTTTCAATGCAAATTTTGGCACAAAATACCTAATTTAATCTCAGTTTAATGAAGAAGTCCAAGAGTTATTATATATTTGAATGATATAATTGAATTTTCAATATGTTTTATTAATTTGTGTGAAAAGTGTCAAAATGACACTTATTATTAAACAGAGGGAGTAATTTACTCGTATATTTTGTAATAGTGGATATTAGAGTGTGCTTTCCGAGTCTTAGCACGAATTTTTTTGTCTGCAATGGATTAAATTAGAAATTTGGAAATGAAGAACTATTGAAAGAATTTATGTATTAACTACCTAGTTATCCGCGTTAAGTTGCGAGATTTTATATATATATTGTTCTATTGATTTAATATCTCTATAATATTATTCAAAAATATATTTTTAAAAATGAACTATTACATGAAATGCCATTACAAATAACAAAGAATAATTGAAATAGGAAATGATATAATAATCTTTTAAAATTATTGATTAGAATATGGAAAGTATATATATTTTGCATTAAAGAGGTTATTCATTATTTAATTTCTTAATTATTTTTAATACCATATATTTTAAAATAATAATCAATTCATATTCAAAATCTTGCTATTACAAATGAATTCAAAGAAAAAAATATATTCAAAATCTTGCTAAATTTTTCACTATAATTTATTATATTTTATTTGAATATATATCAAAACAAAAGCTCAAAAATATTTTACTAATTTTATAAAAAGTTAGACACAAGAAAACTATATTTTATTTAAGAGTTCGTAGACTAATCACAAAAACTAGAATCATTAACGGTGCATGTTAGAGTTATGTTTTCAAGATTATAAGTTTTTTGCGGGTTAACCCGAATAATATTTTAGTTCACTGCAAAACGGGTTAAATAGACAAATTATTACAAATTGACATATTTATCTATAATCATTAGTTAGTTATATTTTAAAATTCAGATAAAAGTAATTTTATTAAATTTCAAAACAATTTTTTTAAAAAAAATTACTCCGCTCCGCGCTATAATTAGCGCGGGTTTAATCCTAGTTATGTTTTATTTGATAAATGTGTTTTCAATATTCTTTTAAATCATTTTTATATTAATATTTTATAATCTGATATTTTTTTCCAATTGAGTTTCTTTAGTATACATATAATTATTGTTGATCGGCAAAAAATACCGTGAATCAAAATTTGGTTAATTTTAAATTTTATTGGACCAATTTCTATAATTTTTTAGATCATTATCGATTCGTTCATTTTCAATAACTTCGGCATGTTGGAGCTCATGGCCACATCAATATTGTGTAACTTTAAGGCCACGTCTATAACAAACAAAAATCATTACTGTAATTGGTGTTCAAGTCCCACCTTAACCATGTCATATAAATGTTTCAACTTAAACAAAATATTTGTAGGCCACACCAAAAAAACTTTTGCTTTAGGGGTCCCAAATTCTTAAGGCCGGCTCATCTTACAATTTCTCTCGACTATAGTCCAATTTGTTTTGCAAATATTCAGAGAGATGCTTGAATGGATTAAGTTATTAATAAGTCGAATATTTAAAGTCTTCGATGTATTTAATCAGTTAAACACTTGAAACTTATAATAAAAGAAAGTCGGAACAACATGGGTCGAACATCTTGTTATCAAAAGTTGAAAAGGTATCTATGAGATATTATAGGTACTTAGAGAAAACATTTCTTAGTTCTTACAACAACACACAAACCAAAGATAATAAGAAGCATTGCAAATATGGATAAGTAGCCCCATTGTCATCTTTAGTACTTAAACTTGCGATGGCTTAGTCTCGGCTTCTGTGGTTTTTGGTTCAACAACGACCTTAGCCTCAGTCTTAGTCTCAGTCTCGGTTTTAGTCTCAGCCTCGGTTTTAGTCTCAAGCTCGGTTTTAGTCTCAGTCTCAGTCTCCTTCTTAGGCTCAGCTTCGGCTTTCGGCTCAGAATCAGCCTCCACAGGCCAGTAAGCAGTCTTCTTTCCAGTCTTTGAAACTGTTTGGAAAACTGCTTCAGGCTCAACGTTACCTTTCACTGTCACCTTTTGCTCCTTGATATCAATGTCAAATGACTCAACCCCTGATATTATTTTATAAATTCTTTAGTCAGCAAATTACGAGGCATAAAAATAAAGAATGATTAATAAAAAGTATATGAGAACATGAAAAAAAAAAAAAAAAAACGATTAAAGTACCTTCCATTTTGCCCAAGACTCTATTGACGGCACCAACGCAGCCTTGGCATGACATACCAACTTTGAGGACAACAGTCTGCATATATTAGACATTTTAATCGGAAATTTTATCTCTAATTAACATTTAATTTTAGGGTTCAAGCTTAATTTGACACAATTTTAATCAATATTGTGCGTAGACAAATAATATTCTTTTTTCTTCTTTAACAATTTTATATCATTTGATTTCAAAATATGAATCGTCCGTTTAAAATCGCTTGATCTGCGGTTCTAATCGGCTGACTTAGACCGATTACATAGTAGAACACCACTAAAATGAATAATTACATATGTAACTAGAATAATATATATGCTGATCGATGAGCGTTGATCCTAAAGAATTGTTAGCATGTTTTGGAAACGAACACGAAAAGAAGTGGTTGCTTAAAGATCATTGGGTATCTTAATTCAGAACAATATGTCATCGTTTTATGGCCAATAACCAGACGTAAACCCAAGAAATATATAGAGAGAGATCAAAGTCAAAATTACCTGAGACATGGCTACAATTAGGTGAAACGAAACGAGGAGCTTTGAGATCGACGATTCGAATTAGATAATGAGATGTTAGTTTGTAGAATGAGAAGAAATGAAGATCATTTATAGCGACGCAAAAAGCAAAGATTCGGAGGAGTTAGCGTAAAGGAAACGAGAGAAGTGCATTATTAGAATTAGTGCAATTACCATATGTACTCCAATATAATAGAATAAAGATTTAGGAAGGTTAGTTATACCCGATGTGGAAAAAGGCTTACCAACTTTACAATCCACTAACGGAAAGTACGAGCACAGAGCAATGAAGGATTATCGTGATCAGGTCTTCTTGTACTACACATGTTTTGTTGTAGTACCAAGTACCTTTTATTTTTGTTTACATTTTTATATGGGCTCATTCAAAAGTTTACTAGTTTGTTATTTTATTGGATAGTAGTATATTTGAGATTTTACTATGAACTTATTTTCAAACTCATTTTTTATTCGTTAAGCTTTCTAAAAATATATCATGTACAACAAATTTTATGTATATTAGGCTATTAGTAGGCATGTGCATTTGGGTATTCAGTTTGGTTCTGGGTATGAACTATTCGGTTCCGGATATTCCGGGTAGAGAGATTTATGATCCATATAGATACCGAAATAATTTTGGTTATGTTTCGGTTTGGTACCAATCGGTTTCGGGTCGGTTCGGTTCCAAGATTTAAGAACCGGAAAATATCCGAACTTTTTCGGTTCTTTTTCAGTTCCGGGTCGGTTCCGATTATTTATTACCTTAAATACATAAAATATATCCGAAACACCGAAATTATATCCGAAAACCAAAAAATATACACAAAACCCAAAAAAAAAAATCTAAATAAAATATACACATAATACCGAAAATATACCCAAAAACCTTATATATTTAATATTTTTGGATATATAATTATATTTCGGGTATTCGGGTACCCAAAATATTTTCGGTTCGGTTCCGGTATTACCTGATACCCATAGATATCAATGAGTAGAATGGGTATTTTAGAAATTTTGGATCGGTTCCGGTTTGGATATTTCGGTTCCGGTTTTTATGCATAGGCCTACCTATTAGCGTTGATGACAACAACAAAAAAAGTATATTAGCAATTTACATTTTACGTTGGTTTACTCAGAGTTGAAAAAAAAAATTGAAGGAATGTTTTTTTTTGTCGAACATTATATTGTTTGATTTTAGAGAAATTGCAACAGATACTATTAAATAAAAGCAAAATTAAGTCTACTTTTTGACCATTACTGTTCATCTTAAAAAAGACTTTCTCACCCCATCTCTTCCAATTAATTACCTTTTGTTTTTGTTTTCTCTCTCATCCATGGTTGCAGAAGAAGAAGAAGAAGAAGAAGAAGAAGAAGAAGAAGAAGAAGAAGAAGAAGAAGAAGAAGAAGAAGAAGAAGAAGAAGAAGAAGAAGAAGAAGAAGAAGAAGAAGAAGAAGAAGAAGAAGAAGAAGAAGAAGAAGAAGAAGAAGAAGAAGAAGAAGAAGAAGAAGAAGAAGAAGAAGAAGAAGAAGAAGAAGAAGAAGAAGAAGAAGAAGAAGAAGAAGAAGAAGAAGAAGAAGAAGAAGAAGAAGAAGAAGAAGAAGAAGAAGAAGAAGAAGAAGAAGAAGAAGAAGAAGAAGAAGAAGAAGAAGAAGAAGAAGAAGAAGAAGAAGAAGAAGAAGAAGAAGAAGAAGAAGAAGAAGAAGAAGAAGAAGAAGAAGAAGAAGAAGAAGAAGAAGAAGAAGAAGAAGAAGAAGAAGAAGAAGAAGAAGAAGAAGAAGAAGAAGAAGAAGAAGAAGAAGAAGAAGAAGAAGAAGAAGAAAGAAAGAAAGAAGAAGAAGAAAGAAGAAGAAAGAAGAAGAAAAAAAAGAAAAAGAAGAAGAAGCGGACGTCGACGATGGAGGCGAGGACGGCAGCGGCGGCGGAAAAGATTTCGATGGAGGCGAGGCCGGTGAAAAGAAGAAGAAGAAGAAGAAGAAAAAAAAAGAAGCCGACGCCGGCGACGGAGGCAAGGCCGGCGACGCCAGCGAAAAAGAACCCGACGCCGGCGACACCGGTGATATGAACAGTATCGCCGGATTATCATATGATAACTGAATTAACACAATAATATATGATATGATAACTGGTTTAACATGACAATTTCATAAAAATGAACATGATAACAGGGGTTAACATGACAATGTTAACGATAGTAATTATATGTTAACGATGTTAACTGGGTTAACATGACAATGTTAACGATGATAACTGAGTCAACATGATAATGTTAACGAAGTTAACAATGATAACTGGGGTAACATGACAATGTTAACGCTGATAACTGAGTTAACATGATGATGTTAACGATGTTAACAATGATAACTGGATTAACATGACAATGTTAACGATATTAACAATGATAACTAGATTAACATGACAATGTTAACGATGATAACAATATGTTTTTTGGGTATAAATAGTGGCCGTTAAATGAACAGTGCGTCCGTCAGATGAACAGTGTTGCCGGATGGCATTTTTGTGATTGTTAAAAAAAAGAGGATATTTTGGGTTTTCTCTTTCTCCTCGCCTAATTTTCAAATCAACTTCTAATTTTTTGGTCAACCTACCATATACACCTAAATCACCAATGATTTTATCACGATGTGTAGAGGATATCTATGAAGAATCAACAAAGCAGCATAAAGAGTCATCATTAGACATAAAGAGTAAAATGTTATATCTTGTACGTAAAAAAATAGAGCGCATGAGACAAATATTCTTACTTTTTACAAAATGCACTTGATTTTTTTTTCTTTTTTTCTTTTTTTCTTTTATGCGTTCCGTTTAAGACTAAAAACTTAAGAATGATGAAATCAAACAATATAATTTTGCTTTATTTATCAGTCTTACTATTAAAAATGGTGACTATCGATATGTGGCTAATTTTTTATTATATGGATGTATATGACAGCGGAATAAGATTGGTAGCCAGGTGCAACAAAAACAACTCATCGGAGCCAATCGTCCACAAATGGGAGACATAAGCCTAAAAAGAAAAACTTACAACCAAACGATAATAGGAAGAGAAAACGAAAAGACCCAAGGACAATTTTACGTCAAGTTCTTGGAGCTTCAACGCAAAAAGACGACGAAGGGCAACTTCTTCCAAAAATGAAGAAGAATTATTTGTGGCTGAGTTTAAAATTCTAAATAGTAGATATTTAAAATTTCGTGAAAATTCTTTTAGTTTAACAGTGACCAAAAATTTAGTGTTTCTGTAGCAAATTTAGGATTCAACTCCTAAAAAATGAAATTATTGTATAATACAAATTTATTAAATATTTCTAACGTGATGTTCGTTGTAATTTGATGTTTTAAAGGTAAAATGATCTATTTGACAAAAAAGTAGAAAATTACTTATCGTAGAAGTATGGTGAAAGTAAAACCACTTTTAAGATAATATAATTCAAAATTTATAATGTTTAAGTGATCTGATCACTACAATTAGGCCTAAGCGTTCGGGTTCGGGTTGAGTTTTTCGGGTTTTAGATATTTCGAGTTTAAGTTCAGAGGACATGTTCGGGTATTTTAAACCATCGGGTCGGGTTTGGTTCGGTACTAATCGGGTTCGGTTCGAGTTCGGTTATAACCGAAATAACTATAGTTTTGGGTAAGTTTGGGTAAGATCGAGTATTTTACCCATACTATGAAGAAAACTTGAAATAGTTTAAACAAGTCCCCATAATTCAACAAACGTTTACAAGTCCCAAATTGCAAACACACAAACAATAAACATAGAAATAAAATCCATAAATTCTAAATCATATTGTTAAATTCTTAAAGAGATAGAGTAAAATAAAACAAAAAAATTCCAAAATTCATGTAATATAAAACAAAAACTCATATATAAAAAATATGCTTTGGAATTCCGTACATAAAAGATATGCTTCGGAATTTAAAACCAAAAAAATTAACAAACAAGTTTTTTGATGAGTATATAAAAAAAAATGTCGACTTTACTAAGCATATTTTCGATTTCATATTTGTTCGGTATAACAAATGGGTTAATTGGTTTTGGATTTGTAGTTCAGATTTCGGGTTTCTAGTTCGGGTTTTGGTTCGGTTCGGGTATTACCCGAAATCCGAACCACTTATACACTAAGACCCATTCGAATATTTTTCTAGTTTGAATCAGATTCGGGATCAGATTTTTCGGGTCGGGTTCGGGTTTGGGTTAAGCCCTAACTACAATATAGGCCCACTAAATAATTTGCCAGATTGGGCTAATAAATCCCCATCTAATTTCCTCCAGCTCTCGAATCTTCCTCAGAACTCTTCTCCTTTCACTTTCCCGCCAATAGGGAGTGGCATATTCTCCCCCAAAACCTCAGGTGAATCCGAAGAGTCCGACTCACCGGGTTAAAATGGAAGCTCATCGCTCTCTCGGAGGAAGATTACATAGGAAACCCCTCGGAGATTGCACAAACACCGTCTCCAGATCTTCCCAACAGCCATCTTCTTCGTCCGCTACTCTCGTCAAATTCGCGAATCCGAGTCTCACTTCTTCTCTTAAGAGGTTAGTAGATCAAACCTCGCTCAAGGAGAAAAACAAAGATGTTAATCACTCAAAGGCTGCCGCCGAAAGCGCTTCCTGCTCTCTTTCCACGAGCGTTAGGCCCGTCACTCGCCCTGTGCCCGCCGATCTGAGTATTCCGGCCCCTACGCCTTCTCGTCCCTCAAAACCGGAAGATGTCAATAAATCAAAGGCTGGTGCCGGAAGCGCTTCCCGGTCTGTTGCCACGAGCGTTAGACCCGTAACTCGGCGTATGTCTGCCGATCTGGGTTTTCCGGCCTCTGCGCCTTCTCGTCCCCAAAACTCGCGCTCTGTTGAGGGTAATTCATTCACCTGTAATGGGGTTTGGTCTAATTTGGTTATAGTGTATCGATTTCCATCTTCTTCTGAGGAAATTTCGTTTGAATTGAATTTGTGCGCAACTCTAGGGTTTTGTTTGTCGCTTTTGTGTATTTAGGAATTAAAGGAAGAATGGTTAGATTTATGCTTGAATTTTATAACGTTTCCCTGTTATAGTGGAAAAGAAGTAGCTGGGTCGTCATCATCATGTTCCTTAAATTTTCAAATATTAACTGGATTGGAAACTGGTATCAAGCTGGTTTTCAATTCAATTGGTGATTTTGCTTAATTGGTTCTGTGTCTATCTTAAGCTGATGTTTAAGAACTGTCTTATGCTTAGGCCTTGGTGACAAGGAGGTTGCTGAGCCGTACTCGGTTTACACGGTAAGAAGGAAGGCTTCTGGGAAAAAAAGGAATAAAGACGCAGCTTCCTCTGGTGCAGTGGCTTGCCTTCGTCTTGACTTGATATCAAGCTCTGGGTATGAACACTCTTTCAATGATATATGATTGTTGAGTTTTGCGAAAATAAGATCTGGTAATGACTAATGGTAGCTATGGACATGGAAACAGGATAGAACATAGTACATGCTACTTAATTTGTTGATGCTGTATTGTGGCTTGTTCTGATAAGAACCTTATCAGTAAGGAATCTAGATGATATAACTGGTATTAGTGTTGAACCTATCTTATCATGCCCATCAAATTTGTTTAGCATTTTGTGGCCTGTGTAAAATTCAAGCATGTTTCTTTGTTTTTGAAAGTTTTATTCAAATTTGTATCACAGGAACAAAAGACATCAAGCAAACGAAAACAAACCGAAGCCCTCGAAAGTGGCTCCCAGAAAGGTAAATTCAGGAAATCTCTAACTATATACTCATCAGAAGTGTAGCAATTCATTTGTAGAGCCTTATACGGTTATACCTATTGGTACCATATAAATTTGCTCCAAATTTAATTCTTTATCTATGCTTACATTACAGAGGCAGCGAACGGTAAAGGATGAGAAAGATAATTTGGCTCATGGAGTTTCTGAGGATTATATCGAGCAGCAGAGAGCGTATTTTGCAGAGGTCGATGCATTTGAGCTGCCAGAAGAAGAGGTATCTAGTAGCGACTTAGACTAAATAAGAAGTGATAACTATCTTAAGGATATCAATGACACACCATAACCCGTTCGTATAACTGTATAGCTAAGGCTTCTTCTCACTGGGAATATATCACTGTTCCTTTAATACACATTGACATGCCAACCTTTGTGTATAAAAAAAGATCCATCACTTTATAATATTTGACTTCGTTTTACTGGGAGAACTTTCTTGGTTCTAGATAGATATGAAATGACAAAAAGCCAGTTTACAACACAAGCTTTAATACCACGACTGAGAGAGACAAACTATATATATATATATATATATATATATATATATCATACAATTACATGCACACATCAAGCATTATAGCACACTTTCTGTTCAATGAGGCACATCAGCTCATAGAACGAATCAAGAACACAATGGATTCTCATAATCCAGCTTTGTTCATGTCTCTGATGATGAGAGCCTTACCAGTGGATCCATGCCTAGGAACAGAGAACAGAGATCTCTTCATACTCCCCATTGAAGAACTAAACCCTTTTCTTCCACCATCAGAGTAGCACAGAGTCGAGGTCGGCGACGACCTAAGCTCATGCTCTTTGCATCTAGCACAAAGAACCGGTGAGTTTTTACCAAGACTCACTGGTTTTCTCAAAGGATGTAGCGGCGAGGAGGAAAAGGAAGATGACGAAGACGTAGACGACCAAGAAAACGATGACCCAGAGACATAGTTGGTCGTCTTCTTGCTACTGTTACTGCTCTTCCTGAGATCATGGAACAGAGACATCGACATGATTCTAGTTAGCTTTGTTCTCACCTTGTTCTGTCTCTTTGGCGTTGACATATACTCGTAAAATAAAATAAACTACAAAGAAGTAGTTTTATGGTATCAGGCCAAAACGACTTTAATAAAAATCATCGCAAAATCTTGCAAAGCTTTTCTTTAAAGCGTTTTCAAATCAAAAGATTTCGTAAGTTTAGACTAGCTTAAACCCAGCTAAGCAGATCCCCACCTTCTTCTTCGAAACACAATCCCTGTAGGTGTTCCAGGCAGCAAGCCCTGAAAAGGCAGTGAGACCGTTGGTAAGCCGCAGCCGTGTCATCCTAGAATCGGGTTAGTATCTTTTTTTAGCATGTGTTTATCCCTAGATTAAAGTTATGGCATCCTCGATTAGAAAATTCTTTAAACAAAAACAGGCAAATTCTGCGTTTAGTTTAACAATTAATTCAAGAGAAGTAATGTCAAAAATAACTTCTTTCAATGAATTAGCCAATAATAAACTACCAAAGGTTAATGCTGAAAATATATACCAAATTGGTACTTTTGACTTTAAAACAGCATATGCAATAAAAGATCACGAACAAACAATATCTCTTCAAAATGAATTTGAAGAAATCAAATTACTATCGGACGTTTCCATAGAAAAATATAGACAAAAGAAACTTAATTATATCCATTTTGGATTAATACAAATAGCAATAAAACCCCTATCAAGAACAGGTATAGATTCGCCTATACTAATGCTATTAAGGGATAATACCCTATTAAAATTTGAAGACTCACTATTAGGAGCAATACAGTCCAATTTACATAATGGAGCTATTTATTTCAATTGCGCACCTAATTTCCAAGTAAGTTTACAAGATCCAACAATACTCAATACTCTAGTATTAAACGTTCATTTACCAGAAATGAAATTTCAAAATGAACGACATGGATATCTGCTAATGTATCGAATCTATTTCAAACTCTCAACATCCGAATTTAATCCTAGATGTTTATTACAAGATAATAAAGGAGAAACCACTATATTAACAGTACATAGCAAAGATACACCAAGTGCTACTTATACTCCTAAACAATTAAAATGGAATGAAATAACTATCCCAGATCAATGGAAAATTGAAATTACGCAACCAATAAGAAACTTCGAACATAAAAATATTACAAAAATAACAGAACAAAGAGACGGAAAAATACTATTACAATTTGGATCTTTCAGAGATCCACTTCCACCTAGAATTAGTTCATATTATTCAAGAGCATCTAGCTCATACCCTTCAAGACATTCTTGTTCTGAATTCCGATCCGAACAACATAGTACGGACTCAGAAACAGAAAGTATAAATCAAAACGAAAAACAAAATGATTCAATAAAATTCAAAGCACCAATAGCCGCACCTAATATGTACCCTACATCACCTACTCAATCAGACTTTCGAGAAATTAATGTAATAACAAAAGAATATGAAATCAATAAACAATATATTAAAGAAGATTTTTATTCGATAAAAAACAATGAAAAACGAAATTGGTATTTTCAAACGTTCACTAAACAAGAAACGACAGATTACAGAGAAAAATGGTATAATTATATGCAACTAAAACAATTAAATATACCATTCTTCGTATGGTTTGAAACATACTCTTTAGAAAATAACATTAACTACCCATTTAAAACAATTAATACAAGTTCATCACTAAGCCAAATATGGGAACAAACGGATGGAAATAAAATAAAATCTATCCATCCACCATTAAAAGATCTCAAAATTGGCACGCAAGACAGACAAATAATAGCCAGACCTTTTAAAACCGGAGCTAACAAAAATAACACTGACCCAGTAATTATGCAAGACATCAAATCAGTTTACGAACAAAATAATTATCAAAATCAACTATTACATACTATATCTAAGCAAATTGATCATATAGACAATAAAATGAGTAATAAGGAAATACAAATACCTAATCAAGACAAATCCTTTACACAACACCCTTTTTCATCCGTAACATCGCCAATCTTTAAAACAATAACTAGAGAAATTAAATTTCCCACAAATGAAATATTAAAATCAATTTCCAACAGATTAGATAAATTAGATAAAGAAAAAGGAATAAATAATATAGACGAAAACGAAAATGAATCTATTACGCAATCAGAAGATGATGTTCAAGAAGTAAATAGAATAAGAAATAATAGAACATTAAAATCTAACAAACCCTATTATCCACGACATACTCCACCAGATTTACTATTTGAAGAACATCATAAGTTCTCTAATAATGTATATACCGGTGAAGGTATATATGAATGGAATATAGATGGACGTTCAGAATACGAAATAATGAATTTATTTCAAGAAATGGGAATGGCCGCTATATCATATAAAGCAAGAAATAATACTGATAGACAAGCATGTGTATTATTAATATCCGGATTTAACGGAGCATTAAAATATTGGTGGGACAATTCTTTAGATACAATCACACAAGATTCAATTATTAACCACGTTGAAATAAGAAAAGTAGAGGACGAAGAAGGTCTCTACGAAGAAGTAGAACATCAAAATGCTGTAGAAGTGTTAATTTACACTTTAACAATGCATTTTGTAGGAAATCCAAATGAAGAATTAGAAAGTAAAAAAATTATACTAACAAATTTAAGATGCCCAACTTTAGGCGATTTCAAGTGGTATAAAGATATTTTTATTACAAACATATTCCAAAGAAAAGATTGTAATCAATCATTTTGGAAAGAACGATTCGTCTCAGGATTACCATCTTTCTTAGCAGAAAGAATAGTCAATAAATTAAAAGAATATTCTGGAGGACAACCTATCAATTGGAGTACGATTACGTATGGTCAATTAATTGCGTTTATTAAAAAAGAAGGATTAGCAATATGTCAAGAGCAAAAAGATATCAAACGGAATGATAAGTTTAAGTTTCGATTAGCCATGGGCTCATTCTGTGAGCAATACGGTTATAATAGACCTAATCCACCATCAAGAATTAAACAGATAAAATATAAACAAAAAAGAATGCATAGACATAATAATAATAATTATAATAAACCTTACCAAAAATATAAAAATTTCAAAAAACCAACCAATAATTATTATTCAAAGAACAATAATAAATCTAAACCATTTAACAAACAAAAAATCGTCTGCTGGAACTGCAAACGACCCGGACATAGGTCAACCGAATGTAAAATGAAGAAAAAAATAAATGAAATATTTCAAGATCAACCAGATATTCAAGAAAAACTAACCAAATTATTAATATCTGATTCCGAATTAGAAGAAGAAAGCAGTAGCGAACATTCAATAAATGATATAGAAAATTCAAGTGATTCCTCTACCGAATCACAAGAATTATCAGATAATTTATGCAATTGTAAACTAATCAACGTAATAACTAAAGATAACGATAAACAATTCCTACTAGATATAATAGATAAAATTGATGATCCCGACATCAAAAAACAATATTTGTTAAAATTAAAGGAAATAATAAATCAAGAAAACCAATTATCTTCACCACAACCATTTAGTCTAAACAAAATATTTGAGAAATATCCAACCCAAAGTCTATTCAAACAAGTAACAACAGGAGAATTACAAAATGAAGTTAAACAAATCAAATCCCAAATTAAAGAATTACAACTAACAATTAATCAGCAAAATTTAAAACAATTGCAGATAGATGCACGATTATCACTAATAGAATCCAAAGATAATACTAATGCATCCTCAAGTAATCAAAACACAGAAAATAATAATAACAATGACCAAGATAATGAAGACTATATTCAAATAATTAATAAAATAAATTATCAAAAATGGTATACCACTATTTCTTTACACATAGGTCATGATTTTAAAATAAATATAATAGCATTAATGGATACTGGAGCAGATTACAATTGTATCCGCGAAGGTATTATACCAACCAAATACTATGAAAAAACTACCGAACGATTAAGCGGAGCTAACGGTAGTAATCTAAAAGTACAATATAAATTACCTTGCGCAAAAATATGCAATCAAGGATATTGTTTCAAAAATCAATTCATACTAGTAAAAAATCTAACACAAGAAGTAATATTAGGAACACCATTTTTTACACAAATCTACCCATTCAAAGTAACCCAAGAAGGTATTATCACAAAAGTAGTAGGAACTAAATTAGCATTTAATTTCCTATCACCGATCAAAACTAAAGAAATCTTACACTTACAGCAAAATTCCATAGAAAAAACAATCAATTTAATAAAAGGAAAACAAAATCATATTCAACATTTACAAGAAGAAATATCTTATAAAAAAATAGAAGAACAATTAAAAACACCCTATGTAATCGATAAAATAAAAACAATAGAAAACAATCTACTAAATCAAGTATGCTCTGACCTACCAAATGCATTTTGGGAAAGAAAACAGCATACAGTTGAACTACCCTACATTAAAGAGTTTAATGAAAGAAATATACCAACAAAAGCTAGACCTATACAAATGAACAAAGAATTAATGGAACATTGTAATAAAGAAATCAAAGATCTCTTAAACAAAAAATTAATTAGACCCTCTAAGTCTCCTTGGAGCTGTTCAGCCTTTTATGTAAATAATCAAGCTGAAAAGGAACGTGGAGTACCACGACTAGTAATCAATTACAAACCCCTAAATGATGTTTTACAATGGATTAGATATCCAATACCTAATAAAAGAGATTTATTAAAACGACTATATGATGCAAAAATATATTCTAAATTCGATTTAAAAAGCGGATTTTGGCAAATACAAATAACTGAAAAAGATAAGTACAAAACAGCATTTACAGTACCATTCGGACATTACGAATGGAATGTAATGCCATTCGGACTTAAGAATGCACCATCAGAATTCCAACACATAATGAATGACATATTCAATGATTACTCAAAATTCATGATAGTATATATTGATGATGTACTTGTCTACTCAAACTCTATAGACCAGCACATTAGCCATTTAAACACTTTCACGACAATAGTAAAGAAACATGGTCTAGTATTATCAGCGAAAAAGATGTCTTTATTCCAAACAAAAATAAGATTCCTAGGACATAATATGTATCAAGGAACAATTACACCTATATCAAGATCAATAGAATTCGCAGAAAAATTTCCTGACGAATTAAGAGAAAAAACACAATTACAAAGGTTTTTAGGATGCCTTAACTATGTCTCAGATTTCCTACCAAACCTTAGACAAACCATCCAACCCTTATTTCAAAGACTCCAAAAAAATCCCAAACCTTGGACAAGCCAACATACCCGTCTAGTCCAACAAGTTAAACAGAAAGTCAAAACCCTACCATGTTTAGCGATACCAAATCCAGAAGCAGATATGATAGTCGAAACCGATGCTTCGGAAATAGGCTACGGAGGAATCCTAAAACAGAAACTCTCAGGATCTAACCAAGAGTCTATAGTTAGGTTCCACTCGGGTATCTGGTTAGGACCTCAACAGAAATATTCAACCGTTAAGAAAGAAGTTCTTTCTATAGTAAATTGCATTTCCAAATTTCAAGATGATTTAATAAATAAAAGATTTTTATTACGAGTCGATTGTAAATCGGCAAAAGAAATTTTGCAAAAAGATGTCAAAAATTTAGTTTCAAAGCAAATTTTTGCCAGATGGCAAGCCATTTTATCAGTCTTCGATTTTGATATTCAATATATTAAAGGAGAAAGCAATTCTTTACCAGATTTTCTAACAAGAGAATATTTACAGGGAAAAAATACAGATACTCAACAACGTATCCAAGATGAGTGACTCAAAAAACAAAAGACCGATGACAGCATCGGATTATATCAAGAACCAACCCCATCTACAAGGAAAACCACTTACTCAAAATCCTTTCTCGGCACTCGCCGAATTTCCACCTCTCTCCTACTCAAAAGCGGTTACTCCAACCACAAATACCCAAACAACCGAACCACCTACCAAATCAACCTATTACCTTAAACCAAACAAACATCTTATGACCACCCAATTCCTCAAACCAATTAAACTCAAGGAGCTCACCACCTATACCAACCGCGTATTCTACCCAGATAGCCTTTACCCTACAGATAATATCACCAAAAATAGAACCTTCTATGAGTATATTCTAGTAGACTCTAAATCTGCAGAAATTACTCATTATCCAGACAAAACCAACCCTAACCTCATATCCTATTCAACATGTAAAATACATCGTATTTTTACCATCCAAGACCTCGGATTTATTCATCACCATACAACAAAACCTTTCTCTACTCCAGGTTACCATATTCAAGGATACACTTATATGGATTATACAAATGCTTTCTTTCGCACCTTTTATCTAAGATCATTTGACCATTCATGGTTTATATCTTTTGATAATAAGTGTCCCAAGAATCTACCAGGCTGGTTCGCCGAATGGTGGTACTGGTTTGGTCCCTCTACTCAAATTTACCCTCAAGAAATTACCAAGATTTCTCTACCTTACTATACAAAGAAAACCCCTCATTACCCTGTTGGTCCTTTAACCGTCATCTCTTTCCACATAGACATGGGAATACCATGGATATGTTCTTGGCACTTCAACCTTACCCTAGCACTCGAAAATATGCCATACTCCTTAATAAGAGAATACCGAGTTAAATGGTGGGATAAATACAACCTCGACCGTTGTTCACTCGCCAATATCCAAAAATACTTCCACCTTACCCAAGAACTACAAAATACAGTCCAAACCATATCCAAATCAATCCCTCTCCTTTTACCTAGCCAAATTCCAAAAGTTATCGTACCACCAGAAAAAACAAGTCAACCCATTTTAATCCCAGATAGTCCAACTAAATCCGCCAGTTCCTCTGGCTCAAGAACCACAAAAAAAAACAAACTCTCCAAAGATACCCTAAAACAGTTACTCGCAACAATCTCTCAACAGATGGAGTCATCCGACGAGGATGATAATATGCAAGAAGACGATCCCTTTGGCGGTCCGTTAGCACAGGACCCGTTCGAAGAATAATAAAAAAAAAAAAAAAAAAAAAAAAAAAAAAACCCAATAATGGTATTATGACTTTTCACTTTTGTATATTCTAGTAGACTCTGTATTTTATTTTGAACTTTTGATTACCTGCTTGACTATACTCGTAAAATAAAATAAAGAGTATATCTATCCAACAGATAAAAGAAGACACTTATCAACAAGACCAAAGGAGCCCACAACGGTTGGATAGATATACTCTTTATTTTACACTTGTAGAATAAAATGATAAGTGTCTTCTTTTATCTGTTGGATAGATATACTCTGTATTTTATTTTGAACTTTTGATTACCTGCTTGACTATACTCGTAAAATAAAATAAAGAGTATATCTATCCAACAGATAAAAGAAGACACTTATCAACAAGACCAAAGGAGCCCACAACGGCACTATTCACTGTTCACTATTCACTATTCACTATTCACGCTGCACTATTCATCAACGACACGCGCTCAAAGTGTCGGCACCATTAACACGAAGACACGTATCTACACACGCAAAGTCAAGTGTCGGCACCGTTCATCAGACGACACGTACCAAGCTACTATTCGCCTCATTCTTCTATAAAAGAAGACCTACCAACATCAAACGAGGCACGAGCGATCAATCACTCTTTCTCTCTCTAAAAACCGCTCTAGCTTCTCTCTAAGATTTTCAAAGCTTTAAGTTTTAAATATTCTGTAATACTTCAATCGTTGTAGTACAATAATTTTCAATAAAAGAAAAATATTCTACAAAGTTTATAAATCTTTCAAAATTGTATTTACAAGTTTTATAAAAAAAAAAATAAAAAGCAGTTTTTATGGTATCAGGCCAAAACGACTTTAATAAAAATCATCGCAAAATCTTGCAAAGCTTTTCTTTAAAGCGTTTTCAAATCAAAAGATTTCGTAAGTTTAGACTAGCTTAAACCCAGCTAAGCAGATCCCCACCTTCTTCTTCGAAACACAATCCCTGTAGGTGTTCCAGGCAGCAAGCCCTGAAAAGGCAGTGAGACCGTTGGTAAGCCGCAGCCGTGTCATCCTAGAATCGGGTTAGTATCTTTTTTTAGCATGTGTTTATCCCTAGATTAAAGTTATGGCATCCTCGATTAGAAAATTCTTTAAACAAAAACAGGCAAATTCTGCGTTTAGTTTAACAATTAATTCAAGAGAAGTAATGTCAAAAATAACTTCTTTCAATGAATTAGCCAATAATAAACTACCAAAGGTTAATGCTGAAAATATATACCAAATTGGTACTTTTGACTTTAAAACAGCATATGCAATAAAAGATCACGAACAGACAATATCTCTTCAAAATGAATTTGAAGAAATCAAATTATTATCGGACGTTTCCATAGAAAAATATAGACAAAAGAAACTTAATTATATCCATTTTGGATTAATACAAATAGCAATAAAACCCCTCTCAAGAACAGGTATAGATTCGCCTATACTAATGCTATTAAGGGATAATACCCTATTAAAATTTGAAGACTCACTATTAGGAGCAATACAGTCCAATTTACATAATGGAGCTATTTATTTCAATTGCGCACCTAATTTCCAAGTAAGTTTACAAGATCCAACAATACTCAATACTCTAGTATTAAACGTTCATTTACCAGAAATGAAATTTCAAAATGAACGACATGGATATCTGCTAATGTATCGAATCTATTTCAAACTCTCAACATCCGAATTTAATCCTAGATGTTTATTACAAGATAATAAAGGAGAAACCACTATATTAACAGTACATAGCAAAGACACACCAAGTGCTACTTATACTCCTAAACAATTAAAATGGAATGAAATAACTATCCCAGATCAATGGAAAATTGAAATTACGCAACCAATAAGAAACTTCGAACAGAAAAATATTACAAAAATAACAGAACAAAGAGACGGAAAAATACTATTACAATTTGGATCTTTCAGAGATCCACTTCCACCTAGAATTAGTTCATATTATTCAAGAGCATCTAGCTCATACCCTTCAAGACATTCTTGTTCTGAATTCCGATCCGAACAACATAGTACGGACTCAGAAACAGAAAGTATAAATCAAAACGAAAAACAAAATGATTCAATAAAATTCAAAGCACCAATAGCCGCACCTAATATGTACCCAACATCACCTACTCAATCAGACTTTCGAGAAATTAATGTAATAACAAAAGAATATGAAATCAATAAACAATATATTAAAGAAGATTTTTATTCGATAAAAAACAATGAAAAACGAAATTGGTATTTTCAAACGTTCACTAAACAAGAAACGACAGATTACAGAGAAAAATGGTATAATTATATGCAACTAAAACAATTAAATATACCATTCTTCGTATGGTTTGAAACATACTCTTTAGAAAATAACATTAACTACCCATTTAAAACAATTAATACAAGTTCATCACTAAGCCAAATATGGGAACAAACGGATGGAAATAAAATAAAATCTATCCATCCACCATTAAAAGATCTCAAAATTGGCACGCAAGACAGACAAATAATAGCCAGACCTTTTAAAACCGGAGCTAACAAAAATAACACTGACCCAGTAATTATGCAAGACATCAAATCAGTTTACGAACAAAATAATTATCAAAATCAACTATTACATACTATATCTAAGCAAATTGATCATATAGACAATAAAATGAGTAATAAGGAAATACAAATACCTAATCAAGACAAATCCTTTACACAACACCCTTTTTCATCCGTAACATCGCCAATCTTTAAACCAATAACTAGAGAAATTAAATTTCCCACAAATGAAATATTAAAATCAATTTCCAACAGATTAGATAAATTAGATAAAGAAAAAGGAATAAATAATATAGACGAAAACGAAAATGAATCTATTACGCAATCAGAAGATGATGTTCAAGAAGTAAATAGAATAAGAAATAATAGAACATTAAAATCTAACAAACCCTATTATCCACGACATACTCCACCAGATTTACTATTTGAAGAACATCATAAGTTCTCTAATAATGTATATACCGGTGAAGGTATATATGAATGGAATATAGATGGACGTTCAGAATACGAAATAATGAATTTATTTCAAGAAATGGGAATGGCCGCTATATCATATAAAGCAAGAAATAATACTGATAGACAAGCATGTGTATTATTAATATCCGGATTTAACGGAGCATTAAAATATTGGTGGGACAATTCTTTAGATACAATCACACAAGATTCAATTATTAACCACGTTGAAATAAGAAAAGTAGAGGACGAAGAAGGTCTCTACGAAGAAGTAGAACATCAAAATGCTGTAGAAGTGTTAATTTACACTTTAACAATGCATTTTGTAGGAAATCCAAATGAAGAATTAGAAAGTAAAAAAATTATACTAACAAATTTAAGATGCCCAACTTTAGGCGATTTCAAGTGGTATAAAGATATTTTTATTACAAACATATTCCAAAGAAAAGATTGTAATCAATCATTTTGGAAAGAACGATTCGTCTCAGGATTACCATCTTTCTTAGCAGAAAGAATAGTCAATAAATTAAAAGAATATTCTGGAGGACAACCTATCAATTGGAGTACGATTACGTATGGTCAATTAATTGCGTTTATTAAAAAAGAAGGATTAGCAATATGTCAAGAGCAAAAAGATATCAAACGGAATGATAAGTTTAAGTTTCGATTAGCCATGGGCTCATTCTGTGAGCAATACGGTTATAATAGACCTAATCCACCATCAAGAATTAAACAGATAAAATATAAACAAAAAAGAATGCATAGACATAATAATAATAATTATAATAAACCTTACCAAAAATATAAAAATTTCAAAAAACCAACCAATAATTATTATTCAAAGAACAATAATAAATCTAAACCATTTAACAAACAAAAAATCGTCTGCTGGAACTGCAAACGACCCGGACATAGGTCAACCGAATGTAAAATGAAGAAAAAAATAAATGAAATATTTCAAGATCAACCAGATATTCAAGAAAAACTAACCAAATTATTAATATCTGATTCCGAATTAGAAGAAGAAAGCAGTAGCGAACATTCAATAAATGATATAGAAAATTCAAGTGATTCCTCTACCGAATCACAAGAATTATCAGATAATTTATGCAATTGTAAACTAATCAACGTAATAACTAAAGATAACGATAAACAATTCCTACTAGATATAATAGATAAAATTGATGATCCCGACATCAAAAAACAATATTTGTTAAAATTAAAGGAAATAATAAATCAAGAAAACCAATTATCTTCACCACAACCATTTAGTCTAAACAAAATATTTGAGAAATATCCAACCCAAAGTCTATTCAAACAAGTAACAACAGGAGAATTACAAAATGAAGTTAAACAAATCAAATCCCAAATTAAAGAATTACAACTAACAATTAATCAGCAAAATTTAAAACAATTGCAGATAGATGCACGATTATCACTAATAGAATCCAAAGATAATACTAATGCATCCTCAAGTAATCAAAACACAGAAAATAATAATAACAATGACCAAGATAATGAAGACTATATTCAAATAATTAATAAAATAAATTATCAAAAATGGTATACCACTATTTCTTTACACATAGGTCATGATTTTAAAATAAATATAATAGCATTAATGGATACTGGAGCAGATTACAATTGTATCCGCGAAGGTATTATACCAACCAAATACTATGAAAAAACTACCGAACGATTAAGCGGAGCTAACGGTAGTAATCTAAAAGTACAATATAAATTACCTTGCGCAAAAATATGCAATCAAGGATATTGTTTCAAAAATCAATTCATACTAGTAAAAAATCTAACACAAGAAGTAATATTAGGAACACCATTTTTTACACAAATCTACCCATTCAAAGTAACCCAAGAAGGTATTATCACAAAAGTAGTAGGAACTAAATTAGCATTTAATTTCCTATCACCGATCAAAACTAAAGAAATCTTACACTTACAGCAAAATTCCATAGAAAAAACAATCAATTTAATAAAAGGAAAACAAAATCATATTCAACATTTACAAGAAGAAATATCTTATAAAAAAATAGAAGAACAATTAAAAACACCCTATGTAATCGATAAAATAAAAACAATAGAAAACAATCTACTAAATCAAGTATGCTCTGACCTACCAAATGCATTTTGGGAAAGAAAACAGCATACAGTTGAACTACCCTACATTAAAGAGTTTAATGAAAGAAATATACCAACAAAAGCTAGACCTATACAAATGAACAAAGAATTAATGGAACATTGTAATAAAGAAATCAAAGATCTCTTAAACAAAAAATTAATTAGACCCTCTAAGTCTCCTTGGAGCTGTTCAGCCTTTTATGTAAATAATCAAGCTGAAAAGGAACGTGGAGTACCACGACTAGTAATCAATTACAAACCCCTAAATGATGTTTTACAATGGATTAGATATCCAATACCTAATAAAAGAGATTTATTAAAACGACTATATGATGCAAAAATATATTCTAAATTCGATTTAAAAAGCGGATTTTGGCAAATACAAATAACTGAAAAAGATAAGTACAAAACAGCATTTACAGTACCATTCGGACATTACGAATGGAATGTAATGCCATTCGGACTTAAGAATGCACCATCAGAATTCCAACACATAATGAATGACATATTCAATGATTACTCAAAATTCATGATAGTATATATTGATGATGTACTTGTCTACTCAAACTCTATAGACCAACACATTAGCCATTTAAACACTTTCACGACAATAGTAAAGAAACATGGTCTAGTATTATCAGCGAAAAAGATGTCTTTATTCCAAACAAAAATAAGATTCCTAGGACATAATATGTATCAAGGAACAATTACACCTATATCAAGATCAATAGAATTCGCAGAAAAATTTCCTGACGAATTAAGAGAAAAAACACAATTACAAAGGTTTTTAGGATGCCTTAACTATGTCTCAGATTTCCTACCAAACCTTAGACAAACCATCCAACCCTTATTTCAAAGACTCCAAAAAAATCCCAAACCTTGGACAAGCCAACATACCCGTCTAGTCCAACAAGTTAAACAGAAAGTCAAAACCCTACCATGTTTAGCAATACCAAATCCAGAAGCAGATATGATAGTCGAAACCGATGCTTCGGAAATAGGCTACGGAGGAATCCTAAAACAGAAACTCTCAGGATCTAACCAAGAATCTATAGTTAGATTCCACTCGGGTATCTGGTTAGGACCTCAACAGAAATATTCAACCGTTAAGAAAGAAGTTCTTTCTATAGTAAATTGCATTTCCAAATTTCAAGATGATTTAATAAATAAAAGATTTTTATTACGAGTCGATTGTAAATCGGCAAAAGAAATTTTGCAAAAAGATGTCAAAAATTTAGTTTCAAAGCAAATTTTTGCCAGATGGCAAGCCATTTTATCAGTCTTCGATTTTGATATTCAATATATTAAAGGAGAAAGCAATTCTTTACCAGATTTTCTAACAAGAGAATATTTACAGGGAAAAAATACAGATACTCAACAACGTATCCAAGATGAGTGACTCAAAAAACAAAAGACCGATGACAGCATCGGATTATATCAAGAACCAACCCCATCTACAAGGAAAACCACTTACTCAAAATCCTTTCTCGGCACTCGCCGAATTTCCACCTCTCTCCTACTCAAAAGCGGTTACTCCAACCACAAATACCCAAACAACCGAACCACCTACCAAATCAACCTATTACCTTAAACCAAACAAACAACATCTTATGACCACCCAATTCCTCAAACCAATTAAACTCAAGGAGCTCACCACCTATACCAACCGCGTATTCTACCCAGATAGCCTTTACCCTACAGATAATATCACCAAAAATAGAACCTTCTATGAGTATATTCTAGTAGACTCTAAATCTGCAGAAATTACTCATTATCCAGACAAAACCAACCCTAACCTCATATCCTATTCAACATGTAAAATACATCGTATTTTTACCATCCAAGACCTCGGATTTATTCATCACCATACAACAAAACCTTTCTCTACTCCAGGTTACCATATTCAAGGATACACTTATATGGATTATACAAATGCTTTCTTTCGCACCTTTTATCTAAGATCATTTGACCATTCATGGTTTATATCTTTTGATAATAAGTGTCCCAAGAATCTACCAGGCTGGTTCGCCGAATGGTGGTACTGGTTTGGTCCCTCTACTCAAATTTACCCTCAAGAAATTACCAAGATTTCTCTACCTTACTATACAAAGAAAACCCCTCATTACCCTGTTGGTCCTTTAACCGTCATCTCTTTCCACATAGACATGGGAATACCATGGATATGTTCTTGGCACTTCAACCTTACCCTAGCACTCGAAAATATGCCATACTCCTTAATAAGAGAATACCGAGTTAAATGGTGGGATAAATACAACCTCGACCGTTGTTCACTCGCCAATATCCAAAAATACTTCCACCTTACCCAAGAACTACAAAATACAGTCCAAACCATATCCAAATCAATCCCTCTCCTTTTACCTAGCCAAATTCCAAAAGTTATCGTACCACCAGAAAAAACAAGTCAACCCATTTTAATCCCAGATAGTCCAACTAAATCCGCCAGTTCCTCTGGCTCAAGAACCACAAAAAAAAACAAACTCTCCAAAGATACCCTAAAACAGTTACTCGCAACAATCTCTCAACAGATGGAGTCATCCGACGAGGATGATAATATGCAAGAAGACGATCCCTTTGGCGGTCCGTTAGCACAGGACCCGTTCGAAGAATAATAAAAAAAAAAAAAAAAAAAAAAAAAAACCCAATAATGGTATTATGACTTTTCACTTTTGTATATTCTAGTAGACTCTGTATTTTATTTTGAACTTTTGATTACCTGCTTGACTATACTCGTAAAATAAAATAAAGAGTATATCTATCCAACAGATAAAAGAAGACACTTATCAACAAGACCAAAGGAGCCCACAACGGCACTATTCACTGTTCACTATTCACTATTCACTATTCACTATTCACGCTGCACTATTCATCAACGACACGCGCTCAAAGTGTCGGCACCATTAACACGAAGACACGTATCTACACACGCAAAGTCAAGTGTCGGCACCGTTCATCAGACGACACGTACCAAGCTACTATTCGCCTCATTCTTCTATAAAAGAAGACCTACCAACATCAAACGAGGCACGAGCGATCAATCACTCTTTCTCTCTCTAAAAACCGCTCTAGCTTCTCTCTAAGATTTTCAAAGCTTTAAGTTTTAAATACTCTGTAATACTTCAATCGTTGTAGTACAATAATTTTCAATAAAAGAAAAATATTCTACAAAGTTTATAAATCTTTCAAAATTGTATTTACAAGTTTTATAAATCAAAATAATAATACAAAGAAGTATTATTGGTTATTTCAATAATACTTCAATCGTTGTAGTACAATAATTTTCATAATACCATTATCTTATCATGCCCATCAAATTTGTTTAGCATTTTGTGGCCTGTGTAAAATTCAAGCATGTTTCTTTGTTTTTGAAAGTTTTATTCAAATTTGTATCACAGGAACAAAAGACATCAAGCAAACGAAAACAAACCGAAGCCCTCGAAAGTGGCTCCCAGAAAGGTAAATTCAGGAAATCTCTAACTATATACTCATCAGAAGTGTAGCAATTCATTTGTAGAGCCTTATACGGTTATACCTATTGGTACCATATAAATTTGCTCCAAATTTAATTCTTTATCTATGCTTACATTACAGAGGCAGCGAACGGTAAAGGATGAGAAAGATAATTTGGCTCATGGAGTTTCTGAGGATTATATCGAGCAGCAGAGAGCGTATTTTGCAGAGGTCGATGCATTTGAGCTGCCAGAAGAAGAGGTATCTAGTAGCGACTTAGACTAAATAAGAAGTGATAACTATCTTAAGGATATCAATGACACACCATAACCCGTTCGTATAACTGTATAGCTAAGGCTTCTTCTCACTGGGAATATATCACTGTTCCTTTAATACACATTGACATGCCAACCTTTGTGTATAAAAAAAGATCCATCACTTTATAATATTTGACTTCGTTTTACTGGGAGAACTTTCTTGGTTCTAGATAGATATGAAATGACAAAAAGCCAGTTTACAACACAAGCTTTAATACCACGACTGAGAGAGACAAACTATATATATATATATATATATATATATATATCATACAATTACATGCACACATCAAGCATTATAGCACACTTTCTGTTCAATGAGGCACATCAGCTCATAGAACGAATCAAGAACACAATGGATTCTCATAATCCAGCTTTGTTCATGTCTCTGATGATGAGAGCCTTACCAGTGGATCCATGCCTAGGAACAGAGAACAGAGATCTCTTCATACTCCCCATTGAAGAACTAAACCCTTTTCTTCCACCATCAGAGTAGCACAGAGTCGAGGTCGGCGACGACCTAAGCTCATGCTCTTTGCATCTAGCACAAAGAACCGGTGAGTTTTTACCAAGACTCACTGGTTTTCTCAAAGGATGTAGCGGCGAGGAGGAAAAGGAAGATGACGAAGACGTAGACGACCAAGAAAACGATGACCCAGAGACATAGTTGGTCGTCTTCTTGCTACTGTTACTGCTCTTCCTGAGATCATGGAACAGAGACATCGACATGATTCTAGTTAGCTTTGTTCTCACCTTGTTCTGTCTCTTTGGCGTTGACAAAATCCCGGAGGAGGAGTAATACGACGGAGGCGGCGTGAGCGGCGGAGGAAAAGAGCAATCGGAAAAGTGGTTGTGTTTGGGTGTGCCTGGCCTAGACTCCCATACGAATGGTATGGAGGCTCCGCCATAGTAGGAGGATCTCTCTTCTTCAGCATCTTCTTGCTCCTCGTCGATTGCAGAGTACTCCACCTCATCTTTTGATCTTCCTGACATTTTTATACAAACTCTCTATTTGTGTTGTAATCTATGATGCGTTTGAGTCGGGTTTTTGTCGGAGTTTAAGTACGAACGATAATAGAAACAAGAAGCGCCATATTGGAAGGTACTTTAGAGGTGATTAGATCTCACACGAACACAAAAATAAAGAGACAAAAAGAGGGATCTACTTTTAGAAGAGTCTTCTTTGCATGCTTCTTTTTTTCGTTCTATTAAACTATTTTGGATTTTTTATAGGAAAAATAATTCATATGGATGAGCATACTGTACATGTACATAGGCCAATAAATGAATTGAAAGGTGGCTATCGTACTGTTGGATGTGTATGCATTACTTAATGCTTTTCATTAACTATGAGAGAGTCGTGGGCCGTGGGGATCACATTATTATTGGTAATAGTTAAATGAGTTATAAAGCTATATGCATTGCTTAGTGTTTTTATACTTTCCCTCGATTAACGGAGTATTTATGTGACTAGCTAATCTAACCGCCACACGTAGAAGATGAAGACTTCACACCTAGTCCTACCAGGAAAATTGAAGCTCTTGTTGGTCGTAATAAGGAACTACACAAGACCAATAGTTTGGGTATGTTTACATCCAAAAAGATATGGACACATCTGATCTGACTCTGATGATAAAATTGAGAAGAGCTCTAACCCATCAGTCTCATGGTTATATTAATATGTGACAAAACCACTAATTAATTAAAATCTCTTTATACATAATTATATAGCATGGCTGTATGAATAATACTACCAGTGTTTGTTTATTGGTAACTAGTAAGTCCCAACATCACTTAATATGAAAATCATCTTTTGTCGGTTCTAACTTCGTTGGAACTCTTCACATTTGCACCCCCAAAAAAAAAAAAATCGTTGGAATGCAGAAAAAGAAATAGAAACGTGACGGATGGAAAGAGGAGCGTGATCAAGTGTTGATGAATTTGGACCGTTGGATGAAAGGAGAGGAAGACAGTTGAGACCGTATAATTAATTAATGAAGATTTCGATCTTATTTCGTACGTGGTCCCGTTCTCTCCTACTCCGATTTGGCTTTAATTCGATAGAGAAAAAATGACCACAATTAAAGTTTTTTTTTCTTTCGTTTTTTCGATAATGAAATGGCCACAAAGTTAGTTAGAAAACTATATGAGAATGTTCTACCTATTTATTTCACGCATATTATTGGAGATATTTTGTGGTGCAAAATTTGTGAACTAAGTGTTGTGGACCATTAGAGTCCGGTTATAAAGTGAAACTCGTGATTCCAACTAAAAAATATTCTCATAGATATCCTATTATGATAAGAATTATGAAAATTTATATTATTTGGTGTTTTTTTTGGGTTAAATTTTAAATTTTATACCATTTTTTTTTGTTTTTGACAAAAATTACAAAAATAACCCGAAGACAAAAAGACAAAAACTAATTAACTACAAACATACTATATCAAGAGAACAAAAACTAGAGAACGGAGTAACAGAGGAAGAAGACAAGCATACGACAAATGCAATCAAGGAAAAGAAAACCAGCGTAATCGCAAGACCGGAAACTAAGCAAGATCAGACGTCGTAGTTACCGCGAGCAACCTTGATCCGAGAGAAACCCTCAAATACTCAGATCAATAACGCCTACAGCTTCTCCGGAAACAACCGCACCAAGAAACCTGCAAAGACGATCAACTCGGGAAACACTATATATGGGTCTTATGATCTTCTATCAAATCAACAACTCAATAATATTTTATCTCTATAATATTATTTAAGAAGACATTTTTGAAAATGAACTTTGTTTTGTAAGTTATTACATGAAATGACATTAAAAATAAGAAAAATAAATAAAATAGGAAAATATATAATTATCTTTTAAAATTATTGATAAGAATATGAAAAAAAAAATTAATTTACCATTAAAGAGGTTATTTACTATTTAGTTTCTTAATTATTATGATATTTTTAAACAATAATCAATCCATACATATTCAAAGAAAATATATTCGAGATCTTGCAATATTTTTCACTACGATTATTATATTTTATTTGAATATATATCAAAACAAAAGTTTGAATATGTTTTCACTATTATAGATTTTTGCGGGTTAACCCGAATAATATTTTAGTTCATTGCAAAACAGGTTAAATAGATATATTAGTCCGGGTCGACAATTCTATATATAATCATTAATTAGAAATATTATAAAATTCATATAAATTTTTTTTTTCTTAAATTTCAAATTATACTGTATTTGACACATACATTTACTATATACATTATAATGCAATATCACACGGGTTGAATCCTAGTTCTATAATATTTGACACATACATTTACTATATGGAGTACATTATAATGCAATATCGCACGGGGACGGTGGGTAAAATGTAAAGCTCCGGATATGAAATTGTATCTGAATACACAAACAACTCAAACTTTTTGTTACAGAAAATAGGCCTACAATATCGAGATCACTCTGTAGAAACAATATGTCCATGTGAACGTATTTTGTGCGATGACATGTATGCAAAGTTCATATTATTTATATAGTAATTCTTATCTACGTATATAAAAATGACGACCTAAATTCGTATTTTCATGGGTTTGGTTTATGCCTCAGACTCAGGAAGATGTGATTCACGATACCTTTAAGCACCTCCGTAATCAACGGCCCAAGTCCACTTCCTTAATCAACGGCCCAAATTTGGCATTTATTAACCATCCGATTAGAGAGAAGCAATAACCCAATCAATACAAGCCACGCAAGTCACACACACATGATTATCCTCAATACATGTCTTAAACTCTCCGAGTAACGAGAAAACACAATCATGGCGATTTACTTGTTCAACTTCAAGAGCTCTTTTCTTTATTGTTTGCTTCTGGGCAGTAACTATGATTACCGCGATGGGTTTCTCTTTAATTCTGTTTTCCATTCGAATTGGTGACAAACCAATTGGCTCTCGAGGCGGAAAATGGCGGAGAGGTTTCAGATCCCTGCGGCGGAGGCGAATCCGGGTACACCCAGAATCCGGGAGGTGAGAATCGAATCTGGGTCCGAGAATCTTAACCCGGCGAGTACAAAGAGAGGAGGCTTGAGAGGAGCTGAAATCGACATTTCTCCACCGTTCGAGTCGGATCAGAAGACGGTAACAGGGTTTGGTTCTTGCGTTCCCTTCAAACTAAGAGACAATTACGTGAGTTCTGTTTCTAATCTCTGAATTGCAATGTCGATTTATTCCTTGTTGAGGAATGCATCTGTTGTAAGTACTATACTTTGAAATGTGTGTTCATTATATGTCTTGTCTATGCTAATAATTGATAGCTAATTCGATTTGGTGACGATTATCGAATTCTTTATGGAAACCTTTCCATATTCTAGGTGGTTAATACCCGAACTAAGTAGAAATTTCAAAACCTTTGTGTAGTGATCTATCATAATGAAGACATCTTTTGACAGTTTTAAGGTCGTCTTGAAATTTTTGCTCTGCCTCTGCTATCTACGACCTTGTCTGCAACATTTATGTTTATGTCTTTTTTTTTTGGGTGTGAAGCCATTATGTGTTAAACGTTGTATGCATATCATACACGGGACAATTTTCTTCTAAAACTAACAAACTACAGAGCTGACTCTTGCTTTGATTTTGAAGGTTTGATCATTTGATGGTGGAAGCATGATAATGACAAGAAAATTATCTTTTGGTGTGAGAACTATAAAGCGTGAGACATGGTTTTTATGTTTGTTGGTTTGTCATTTTTCAGGACGGTGTGGGAGAATTTGACATACAGAGAATGGAAAAACAGGCAGCGGAGCTCGAGAAGGATCTGATTATGAAAGAATTAGAAACTTTAGATTTTCTGGAAGCCCTTGGATCAACCAAAAGGATTTTCGAAGACTTGAAGCGGCAGCGGCATCAGCAAGCATTGAGATGCATGGAGACCCCTGAACATCTTCGTTCCCACATCAAAGAGATGATCGATGAACACTGCCATCATAATCCCCTGAAGTCTCCAGAAATGATCTTCATGGAATTGAAGCAAGCCAGTATGAATCTTGGTAAAACCATGGATGATCTTGCGATGATCCAATCCTATGTTGATTCTCTGAATATGGAAACGGAGCAGAAACATTTCCTTGCAGCGGCGTCTCTAGCTGAGGAGCTTAACCGTTTAAGGTTAAAACCAGCAGGTCCATATCAAGGAGAGAGATTCAGTGCCGAGAAATTATCTGTGAATCCGCAATGTGAACAGGTTATGATGGTGACTGAAACCAATGATACAACTTTCCATAGACAGAGCAGGACTTGTCTGAGAACCGCAGAGATGAGATTGGCTGCTGCAAGAAAAATGGAAGAAGCTGCGAGAGCTGCGGAAGCACTTGCGATTGCTGAAATGACCATACTATCCAGCGTGGAAAACCAAGACGGTCTCTGCTTCCTGGAGCCTCCAAGATCTCCCTTAACACTTCAAGCGCAGATGAACAAAGACTTATCCACCAATATCTCAAGAATAGAGATCCTGAGGAAGCTGGAGGAAGCTAATGACGAAATTAAACAAAGTAAACAAGCCTTGGAAATGGCTCTAAACCGGGTAGAAATTGCTAATGTGAAGCAACTTGAAGCAGAAGATGCGTTTCGGCAGTGGAACATTGAGTCATGGAAAGATCAGAAAGCTATTATATCGAAGCGCTCAATGAAAGGAGATAACTTTCCTAGATGCTCCTTATTGAGCCATATGATTGATCTTCCTAAGCCAGTGCTGAAACGTAATGTTTCAATCAGCAATGTTCTAAACCGGAATCAAGTTTCTACCGTAGATGATAAACAGTTGGTCACTCCGAGGAGAAAGTTTAGGTTCATACACAGCACGGTTCCCGAACAGAGTAAGCAAAAACCCAGCCTTTGAAAACCTGTTTTGCCCATTTCGGTTAGTTTTTTTTTTTTTTTGTTGGTTAATTGTTTTGATGATCATTATCGGCTGTTGTTTCTTCTATCATAAGCAAACCAAAATGATTAAGAGTGAAATGTGTCGTTTTCACTCAAATGTGACGAAAAGAAAAACATTAAGAAAAATTAAAGGTTTTGTTGTAATCATGATTTATGTGGTGAGAAGTTTCGTTACTTTATGAACTTTTAATTAATGTAATTAAAGGGTTAGATTAGTTGATTAGGTGATCCATAATGAATAACTCAACTATGTTATCTTTTTATATACTTTTGTTCTTAAAAGCAGTTTTTTTAATATATATTTATCTTATTTTGATAAAGGATTTTTTGAATCAATATTATGTTCATATATCTTGAGCCCCCTAAATGTTTAAAAATCAAGATTCTCGAAGTAGAAAAAAGTAAAAACTGAATATTTCACTATATACGAGTTTGGAGTTGACGTCGGTATGACTCAGAATGATGACCTGGTCTCAGAATCCACGTGTCTAGTCTTCACTACCTAGATATCGTCGTGTTATGTTCGTATTGGCTAGAGAATGGGGCCGAGAAGTAACGGCGTGGGTTAGCAAAATCATTGTCTCATGCTAAAATGTTCAACTCCAAACTCGTGGGCCAACTTTTCGCCGTGTCAACAATCCGACGGTACGTTCCTACTTTAAAAATTAGGTTGCTTTGCTCGTTTCGTGTCAATAATCCAAAAGACAACGTCTTTCTCTTATTTATTAATTTGGTTTTTTTCCACAACTTCAAATGTTGTAGCTTCTTTATCAATTTTTTGTTTTTAATGTTATAATTACCTTCTACTCTGCTTATAAAAAGGAAAGGATGTATAGTCCATAGAGATGCAGATCAAGCTCATGAGAAAGTGAAAACAAAAAACCCGAAGATCTTTAGAGAGATCGGTCGTCCATGGACCGCAGCATCTGGCTTCTTGTTAATCCGACTCTCACTAAGCCATGGTACTGTATGCAATCATTCTGATCTCATTCTTTAATCTCTTCTAGGCATGGAAGCTCTAATTAATATATGATTCTGATAAAATTATATATATATATATACAAACCATAAAATGCAAGTAATTAATGTATTAATATGTATATGCAGATTAGTTTCAGACTAAACCATATGGAGAAGGGAAGATCTCGAGATCTCTCTAGCTAGGCATGGGTGGGATTTTCGGTATTAAGTTCATGTTCTTGTAGGACCATTGATCCAACAGTTCTCACCTAAGTGCGGCTGGTATTCCAATCTTGTATCATCAATATGTATTATAATATTGGAGAATACTCACCATCTATGTTTCGTTCATCCCGCATTACATCTCTAAAGGTGTCTCGAAAGGCAAGTCATTTTTTTTCTGGCTATCAAATGCACTTTTTTTTTTCCTAAGTTATTACGTGTTTGTAACGGAGAAAGGTTTGATGGAAATTGTTAGTTCCTACATGTATGAAATGATGTGTTTTTATGCTGTAAAGTAGGTCAGCAACTTGGCTATTGCTATATTTGTTTCGTAGATGCATCATGCATATAACACACATTCGTCACAATATGTCTTGAAAAAAGCTCTGGGATACACATTACAAAAGAAAAGCCACTGGATTACATAACAACAACATATTAATTAAGTTTTTAACAAACAAAAAAATATATTAAGTAATCATAAATATGATCAGTGTAAGGATTAGGGTTCCAAAAGATGTAAATATAGATGCATGGTTGCAGAATAATGATTTTTTTTTAATGTGGAATAGAATGACATAATTATATTTTTTTAAAAATAAAAAATTGATTAAGCGAGAAAAATTAACCCTAATCTTACATAGTCACGAAGTGAATGTCGTTGGTTCAAATGCTTGAACGGTTTCTTCCAAACGCAAATGCTGCATCGCCCTGAGATACACAGCTTCCATGGACCATGGCTAATCGAACTTAGAAAGGGATACAAAGACAAAGATTCAGAAACTAATCTATCAGATTCATATTTGCTTTCTCTTCTGTGATCGATGATTAATCAAATGTAGGGCGTATGGGCTATGATAATATGGGCAAGGTGCTCTAATAAGGTCTTGAAAAAGTAATGGGCTTACTCACCTCATATCCACTTCAGGCCTAGACCACTTGCGAATATTCATCATCAAATATAGGGATGGCATTCGGTTAATTGGTTCGGTTCGGTTCGGGTTTTTCGGTTTTTGGATTTTTTATTTTAAAATATTAGGTCCCATTCAGGATTAAATTCTATTTCGGTTCGGTTCGGTTTTCGATTTTTCGGGTTTTATTAATAATAACCGAATTAGAATCAATTTTTTATAATTTTGATTATTTCGGATAATAATACGGTTAATTTTAAATACAAATAAAAAATTTGACGATTGTGAAAAAATATTTAACCAAAAAAATGAACAAAAAAAGAAAAATAAACATTTTCTATATTATTACGGTTGTTAAAATCATCTCCAAAATCATAGTTTTGCTTTTGTTTTTCACTTCCAACACTATAAAAAGACAGGACAAAAAAATTAATGGCTTAACGATTCAACTCACGTTCTAAAAGAGAGCAATCTATGGACACATAGCACTAAGGTATTTTTCCCAAGTATAAAAGTTCACACAATAAACTACTCTACTTTGGCTAAACAATTTAGTTCGAAAAACGACGGAAACCCTAATTCCGTAATTTGAAAGCCCAGAATGTAGTCAATACAAGGAACGGGCCCGTTCAAAATATAGCCCATTAAAAGAGAGAAAATTGGATTGTAACCGTAGTTACTGGCCAGAAGCAAACAAGATAGAGAATGGAAGAAGTAATGAGATCAAGGAATGCATTAAGGATACTAGTGGGTGAAGTGGCTTGCATTGATTGGAAAAATATGATTTTTTTTTTGTTCCTGTTGAATACTTAGTCATAGAAATACACAAAATTGCAAAATATAGCTTAGCTTAAAAAAAAAAACATTCATATATATGAGTCGGGAAATTGATCATCTAGAGAAGAGTCTGGTGAAGAAGTTTCCAGAAGAATTGGAGGGATTTTGAAGACAAGAGACATGAACATATCTCCCTAACTTGTCCACTTGTCTTGCCTCACCCTTTGTGTCCTTTTTGCATATTTTACATGTTTTGTCCACCCATCCTTCCTCCACATATTCCCCATCCACTATACCATTTATAATAAACAATAATTTACGATTAATCCAAATACTTATAACATATAATATAAAATAAAATCATTTTCACAAACTAAATAGAGTTTACCTTCAACGTAGGATTTAAAAAAGTCCTTGTATGTCCCTCCGATTTTTCTTCTCAATGCCCCATACTGCACCATTACGATTATATCAAACATATTTCGATGGTAAATCCAATAATTATCATAAACAAAAGACACTACAAAAAAAAGTGAATATTGTTACAAAATAATTGTGACTACTTTATTTGATAACAATTTTGTGACGAAATTCATACGAATCAGTGACGAAATTATTTAGTCATAAAAACGTTACCATTTCGTCATAAAATTGTAACCAAATTGAAGGTAATAAACTTCTGTCACTAATAGAGACATAATTGTTATAAAATATATTGTCATAAATATTGTTACGAATTTGCGACCAAATCGAGTAACTAAATTATATGATTTTTGTGACTAAACTGAAGTCACTTATAGCTACACATATTTTGTAAATAAATCGTCATATTTTGCCACCGTTTTAGTGGCATTTGCATTTGGTCATAGTCTCATAGAATGTGACATAGTTGTTACGAATTTGTGACAAGAGTAAAATCACATGTGAATTTTTTTTTAAAAAAAATCGCTTCAATTCTGAAAAAACACCCAAAAATACATAATAACTAAGAGCATGTTCAATGGGGGGTTCTAAATAGAAGAGTTCTAAAAAATTATAATGATATATAATTGATAAATATTGGAGAGGTTCTAAAAAGAAGAGAGAAGGGTTCTAAAGTTAGAACTTTTAGATACAGATTCTAAAAATTAACATACAAAATGTTGGGGTTCTAAAAGGTGAGGTTCTAAAAATTTTAGATACCCATTTTTAGAACCTCACCATTGGACATGCTCTAAAAAGAGTATAAATGACATAATATGTTAAAACAAAAAAAATGTGAACGTGACACTAGCTCTTGATATGAATGTGACCTACATAAAATAAACAAAAAAAAGAGAATTAATTAATCAGAAGTCCCAAAAAAAAACACAGCAGCGATCTAAAAAACATGTATCCAAGATCTGAAAACAATACAAGATGATTAACATATTACAAATCAATCACAAAAACTGAAATATAAAGTCAAGACGTACTTTAAAACTATCACCAGATTTCACTTACGAATAGTTGTGTTGCTAATGCTGCAAAATAATATCGCTCTCCAATCTCTTCCAGTTTGACTATCTCAAGATCTAATTGTTTCTCTTTCGACAATTAAATGAAGGTTTTGCTTTTTTTCCGACAGCTTTGGGTTTCAAGTCAAGAAAATACCCCCGTGGAGATTTGAGATCTCATAACATGCTTTGACCTAGATAGTTAAGTAGTTAACGTAATTATATTAATTAAATATAATTATTTGCCAAAATGTTATTAATTTTAATTATGCCGCCTCAGATTTCATTAAGCGCGTTAAGTAGTTTGCTAAAATTTATCCCACACATTGAGAAACCCTAGAAAAGTGTCAAAATTATTTACTCATCTCCCCCACTGTCTATCAAAACCGTTCTTTTCTTCTTTTTTTCCTTTTAATAGAAGCAATTGGTTTCACGTCAAGTTCAGAGGTGTCATTGGAAGGTATTTCCTCTCTTGAATTTGTATCCCTCTCTTGAATCCATATTTATCTCTTGAATCCATATTGGTTGCTCTATTGATTTTCAATACAAAGATCAATTATGAGTTGTACACTCTGAGATACTGATTTTCATGTGTTTTATAGTGCATATCTGGAAGAGCCATTTGTGGATCGTTCAACTTTACCCTTCCAATGGAAGTTCAAATTATAATCATTTTACAATGGGCAAAATATTTAAAATAAACATCAAATCTTAAATTGTAAAATATATTTTTGAACAGCTATATACTCAAAATGATTGTAAAGTGATATTCAAACCTTATATGTTCTTAAAGTTTAGGGTTTAGGATAACATGTACACTAATTTGCAAACCCAGTTTTTGTGACCAATTTGGGACTAATTTGAGACTAATTTGAGACTAGTTTTTAATAGTAGTCACAAAATAGTCCCAAATATAGGACTAATTTGCAACTCCACTTGATTTTTTTTATAGAAATCAATCAATTCTAAACTCAAACCACAAACTCTTAATCATAAACCCTAAACCTCTAACCCTTAATCATAAACTTGATCTAAATCTTAAATTGTAAACAAAATTTTACACATAAACATCAAATAATATACAAAAAAATCAACACTTACAATTTTTTTTAATATGATCATTTTATAAATCCTAAATTCTAAACCCTAAACCTCTAATCCTTAATCATAAACTCTAAATCTTAAATTGTAAACTAGATCATACATATAAACATCAAATAATAAACAAAAAAATATAACAGTTACAAAAATTTCAATCTAATCATAACATCTAATAAGTGTTATATGTGTTTTATAAGGAATGATTTTGAAAGATAAAAATTATCTCAAAATTTATTTATTTTTAAGTTTTAACATATTTTTGAACTGCTATATACACAAAATCATTGTAAAATCATATTCAAACTTTTTAGGTTCTTAAAGTTTAGGATTTAGGGTAAAGATTTTTTATTGTCACAAAATAGTCTCAAATTTACGACCGTTTAGCAATCCCAGATGATTTTTTTAATAGTTGTCACAAAAAAGTCCCAAATTTGTGACTAATTTGCGACCAAATGACAAAAATAATGAAAGCTTCTCATTGGCTAGTTCCTTGCGAGGATCAAAATCCTCTACCGTTGATTGGTTTAATCCAACGGTTGAGGATTTAAACTGTTTTATTTTATTTTTTTAATTGATTTTTATTTTCTTTTTCTCTCTCCTTCCTACGATCTTCTACTCTTCTTCTCCTCTCTTGCGATTTAAAAGTTTTCTCTTCTTCTTCCAAAGGTTTTAATTGATTTACAACTCTTTTTTTTCCAGATCCAACGGCGGTGGTGTTGGGCTGCGGCGACGGTTTCTTCTCGGCTGCGGCGGCGGTGTTGTTGGGCTGCGTGGTGGTTGCTCCAATTGGCTCGTGCCTCGCGTGGTGGTTTCTTTCGATGGGTGGTTCGGCGAGGAGAAGATCTTCGATCTTTGATGGGTGGTTCGGCGATGGGTGGTTCGGCGAGGAAAATATTGGCGGTGGTATTGAGGCCAGGCGGAGGAGCAGATCGGCGGTGGTATTGAGGCCAGGAGGAGGAGCACATCGGCGAGGAGAAGATCTTCGATCTTCTTTTTTTTTTCTTTTTTGTAAATTAATTAAATTAATAAATAAATAAAAAAATTGGAATTTTTTCTTGTAGTGAATTTTGTAACAATTTGTAACAGTTAGGTAAGAAAAAAACATCATAATATAAATCAAATAATGACAATTATTTGTTATAATGTAGTCACTAATTGTAATGGAATTTGTGATATTATTGTGGTAACAATTTGTAATGGATCATTGACATAAATATTGTAATAATTTATGATACAAATATGACTATTTTGTCATATTTTGTAACGTAATTGTGAGAGTATTGTTTGTAATGAATTGTGTCGTTTCTATGACGATAAATTAGTAACAAATTATGATGAGATTTGTGACATTATTTTTTTGGTCATAATTTATGACGAATCAATGACTAAAATATAGTAATAATTGGTGACAAATATGTGATAATATTTTTCGGCACAAATTGTGTAGTTTTGTAACTATTTTAATGTCGTCACTTGACGAAATGTTACGTTATTATTCGTAACAAAATTTTGTTACGTTTTTTTAGACGAAATTGATTTGTGACGGTTTTATTGTGATGTTTTAGAAATTATGGCATTTTCGTCACAACATAAATTTTGTGATAAAATATTTATATATTGTGACATAAAAAATTGTAACAATATTTAATTTTTCTTGTAGTGAGATGCATCATTATTATCATAAAAACCGACCTGTTCTTTGCTCATCTTGCCGCCGGATTTGGTGGCTTCACGAGCCTCGTAGAGAAGCTCGGCGTCTTTCTCCGACCGAACCTGTGAGAAATCCAACGCATCCGTTAGTCTAGTGAACAACGAAGTCTCCTCTTCCTTCTTCTCCTCCTCCTCATCTTTCTCTTGCTTCGCCGACACGACGACCCATCCAGGTCTCCGGCTTATTCTCGGCGAGGTTCTTGAAATCGGGACTTTGGTCGTGGAGACGAACCCCCCGTTGTGTTGAAGAGGCAGTGCTCTTAGACCCATCTTTTTTGGTTTTCACTCTGGTTCCAAGTAAACGAGATGGCAAATTGTAGCAGATTTTATATAAAACATACATGTGGTTTGTATGTGGTAGGGGTTGAAATGGATAGGGGGCCACAAATGAACAATATGGCTGTGATTAATGTGGTTACGTGGGAGTTTAGTGATCTGGTGATTTATGAGGCCTCCACTTTTTATTTTCTTGTGTTTATTTTGTTAATAATAGTATTTGGGAATATATGGAATCCGACGTGGAACAATTAGAGAAGGGAAAAAAAAAAGTTAACACAAGTTTCCTAATCATGTTAAGGAAGATATTTTGGGATTTTTTAAAAATATTTTCTTTAAAATTGTTTTGAAATTTAAAAAAAATTGATTTTATCTTAATTTTATAATATATTTAAATAATAATTATAGATAGATGTTAAACCAAACTAATTTATTTACTTAATCCATTTTCTATTGAATTAAAATATTATTCTAGTTAACCTGCAAAAACTTATAATATTAAAAACATAATTTTAATATATTAAAGAACATTTTAATGATTCTGGTTTTTGTAATTTTCTAATATCTAATTTTTTATAAAATTAGTAAAATATTTTTTAACTTTTGTTTTGATATATATTGTATAATATCGAATATTTTTTTTCTTCCTTGAATATATATTAATTGGTACTATTTTAAAATATCTAATATTTTAATATAGTAATAATTTTAAAAATTAAATAATAAATAATTTCTTTAATGGAAAACAAATATTTTATAAATTTTCTTTCATAATTAAAAAAAATAATTATATATTTTTTTTTTCAATTATTTTTTGTTATTTGTAATGACATAATATGTAATAAATTACAAAATAAAATTCATTTTCTTAAATGACTCCTTAAATAATAATATAGATTGATAAAATCGAATCTTAATAAATGCTTAAAAGTTAATTAATTGGTATGTGTTGTACAAAAAAAAAAATGCCATTCGTATGTCAAACTAACAAATGGGACAGATCATATCGTTTAACGAGAATATTAGAAAATCCATGTCATCAATGAGTTTAATGAAAACGATATATGATAATTCGTAAGCATATTCTGGAACTACTTAATTATTTTATCGAACTCTTTGGAGATATCGATACGACTCCATTATCTAAAACCAGTTTCGTGTTCTTCATGATTTGGTTCATTCAACAAAGACAAGTAGAGAAATAAATCCCCGGAGGAGTGTGAGGAACGTAATGGCGATTATTAAGAAGATGGAAGATTCGGTCTTGTTCCTCGTTGGGCTCTTCTCGATATCTGTTTTGGTCTCTCAGTCGATCGGAGGAAGAGTCAAAGCGCCATTGTTGCAGAGCAATACTGGTGGTTTGGTTTTCAGCAAATCATTCAATTCGATCTATGATACTTCTCTGTACGGCCGCTTGCAGCTCAACAATGGCCTCGCTCGAACTCCACAAATGGGGTTAGGTTCAAGGAATTAGCTTTTTCGATTGTTTGTTCATAGATTTGGATGTTGACTTTCGTGGGTTGTTTCTGGTTCTGCTATTTAGTTTCTGAGTTTCGGTTTTAATGTATAAAGGAACAACTTTTTGATGTGTTTTGTCTCTGTTGTGGTGTAAAGTTTATAAATTTGGAGGTCTCTTATTGGACTTGTGCTTTGATAATCGACAGATGGAATAGCTGGAACTTCTTTGCTTGCAATATCAATGAAACAGTCATCAAGGAAACTGGTAAATCCTTAGCCTTTTTAAAAAAGCTACTCACATGTTTCATCGTTTTTTTCTTCTTTTGTATGTTCATTGAAGTTGCTGATATTTTATATACTCTCAATTAATAGCTGATGCTCTGGTCTCATCTGGCTTGGCTGATTTAGGATACATACATGTCAATATCGGTATTTTCCCCTTTACTCTATCTGAGAATCTCGAATCCTTACTGCTTTAAAGGTTTCACACATTTTGGTTTGTTGCAGATGATTGTTGGTCCAATCTGTTACGGGATTCAAAGGTAAGATCGCTAGTATTACTTCAGCTGAATTTTCAGAATTTGTGGCTAGTTTCTTTTCAATCTTGAAAGTGCTAATTTGTAGTGAGCTAATGTCCTGAGGTGACATTAGCCTTACTCTCGATTTTTAATTTTTTGCTGTTTGGTTCCGTAAATCGTGTTAACTGGACGCTGGATGCTTACTTTCTTTTGTAAAATGTTGAAATTCAGGGTCAATTGGTTCCTCATCCTGAAACCTTCCCATCAGGGATTAAGTTTCTTGCGGATTATATTCATTCAAAGGGTCTCAAACTCGGTATATATTCTGATGCTGGGTAGGTTAAGATTCATGCACCTCTTTTGTATTATTATACGTTCGACGAAATGATAGGATACTGTCTCCTGTTTATATTTTGAATATTTCCCAATTTCTTCCTCTGTCAGCGTTTTCACATGTCAAGTTCGTCCAGGATCCCTTTTTCATGAAGTGGATGATGCAGACATTTTTGCTTCTTGGGTTAGTTTTCAGCCAATGTCTTTCAAACTTTAGTATTGAATGAGCTTTTGAAATGAATCATCTTGTATCCCTAATTACAAACAACGATTACAATGTTTTGATTCTTTGTGGTATCTTTGCCATGGTTTCTCATCGGTATACTTGATTTATAGGGGGTGGATTATCTGAAATATGACAACTGTTTCAACCTGGGAATAAAACCAATCGAAAGGTTTGCTTTTTATGATTTGATATGATACCATTTATCATGAACTCTTTTTGGTATTATTTTTAAATGACTTGATACGGTTTATTGTTTCTAGATACCCTCCAATGCGTGATGCTCTAAATGCGACTGGTCGATCAATCTTCTACTCGCTTTGTGAATGGTACATACCTCAAAATGCCTTCACACAGGACGACTAAGTTTAATACCTTTTGTTTACCATTTTTTCCGTGTTTGCAGGGGAGTTGATGATCCTGCCTTGTGGGCAAAAGAAGTTGGAAACAGTTGGCGCACAACCGATGACATCAACGATACATGGGCAAGGTGGAAATCTCTTGGCATTAGAGAATCTCGTGTTTCATTTGCTTTTGATGAGATTTGAGTAGTATGAACATCGAGTTGCTTGGACAGTAATTGGTTTGGCTAAATCATAGATCGGATTGCTTGACTTTCTTTTTTTCTTTTCTGTTTATGAAGTATGACTACAATTGCTGATTTGAATAACAAGTGGGCTGCATATGCTGGACCTGGTGGTTGGAATGGTAAAAACAATCATTTAAGATCTTAAAAAGTGATCTCCTATCAAGTTAGAACTAGTACACTTTAAGTATTGATCACAATCGTTTACACTGCATAAGATCCGGATATGTTGGAAGTTGGGAATGGAGGGATGACTTACGAGGAGTACCGTGGTCATTTTAGCATTTGGGCTTTGATGAAGGTATGCAACTAATTTCATGTTTTTTTCTTTCTTTCGTATCTTAGATCTCATCTCATCCCTATGCTTCTCTTGCAGGCACCCCTTTTGATTGGTTGTGATGTAAGACACATGACCGCTGAAACTTTTGAGATTTTGAGCAATAAGGAGGTTATTGCTGTAAACCAAGGTGAACTTCCATCTTTTAAGACTCGTTAGCTTCTCTGCATATATGAATTTTCGCATATCGAAGACCAAAAAATCTGAACACTTCTGGTTGCAGACCCACTAGGTGTCCAAGGAAGGAAAATCCAAGGCAATGGGGAAAATGATTGTCAACAGGTATGAATTGGGAGGCAAACATTTGTCAGACTCATAGAAAAAAGCGGAAAACCGCAAACGTAAGGGCTCAAATTTTTGATGACTGTTTCATTCCAGGTGTGGTCAGGGCCTTTAACTGGTGACCGTATGGTAATCGCTCTCTGGAACCGTTGCTCAGAGCCTGCAACCATTACAGCATCATGGGATGCGATCGGTCTTGAATCGACCATTAGCGTCTCAGTGAGAGATTTGTGGCAGCACAAAGATGTAACAGATAACGCATCTGTTTCGTTTGAAGCTCAAGTAGACGCACACGATTGTCATATGTACGTTCTCACTCCTCAAACAGTATCACACTCTGCTGTATAATTCCTTGTTGTGAGGCATTCAAATCTTAAAGATTGCCTTGTGTTTCTGTATAGTTGTTTTTTTATCTTGTAACTCAACACATGAAAACAGTTGTTCAGGCAACAATCATAGTGTATGGGTTGTACGTTACTGGGAACATGTGTTTTATGTAAGTACTGAGTGAATAAATGTTTTTGAAGTCATTTGTTACTCTTGTACACAAATGGCCACATCACAAGTACCAAAATGTTGAAACTGAAGAGATCATGTATGAATATGGATCAACAATCTGAAGAAAAGTTAACTCAGAGAAAAAAGACAAATGGAAAATCAAATGCTAATCTATACCACTATTGTATGTTGTGTCCAACCATATAAAGAAGTAGAGATCTCTAATGAAACATTGGTCAACAAACAAATCAAGTTCCTGGCTAAATCCCAACCTAGCTATCCTGAGGTATACAAAGAGACCAACCAATCACTAAAGTCAAGAGCCGGTAAAGGTCGAGAAAGCAGCTGTTGTTGTCGCTGGTTGTGTTACTTGTGAAGGTCGAGAAAGCAGTGAGGGAAGTTCTTGATGTGCTTAGTTTGCTCACTACTCTGAGCTACGCCGAGTTTTTGAAAGAGATGAAACAAAAGATATTAGCAAGGGTAGGAGTAGAAGAAGAAGAGCTCTTTGCAGAGGATTGGAGAAAAGGAGAAGTGCAAGAAAGAAGAAAGACTTCGAAAGAAGCGACCAGATTAGATATAGAGTTGTTGGTCGATAAAGGAATCTCCCTCATGGATAGAGCAGAAACACGTGGTTCGTCTCACCTACAGAACCAAGAATCTTGCTCTAGTGAAGGCCGTATAACTAGCGACGTTGATCACTACATCACCTGTTCAAATATTGTATGGTAGACCTAAGAAAAACAACGAACGGTGGATATTTAGCATGGTATGTTTGCTTGTATCCAACGAACTTGTCCATCTCTGGACTTTGATCCAGATTAGAAAAAAGTTAGGGAATTTATGGTTGTCCAGCAAAAATGACTAACCACAAAAGTAAGACGATACAATACTATCCCATCGCTTCTCTCAAGATCCAATTTACTCTGCGAAACCTCTTCTTCTGCTAATGCCTTATGTTTCCAAGTAGACGCACACGATTGTCATATGTACGTTCTCACTCCCCAGACTGTATCACACTCTGATGTATAGTGCCTTGTTGTGAGGCATTCAAATCCAAAGATAGCCATGTGTTTCTGTATAACTTGTTATGTATTTTGTAACACAGAAAAGCAATTGTAATTCAGATTTCAGACAACTTTGTTAGTGTCTGGTTGTACGAAACCTAGAACATGTGTTTAGGTTTTAAGTACTAAATGAAGAAATGTTTTAGAGGTCACTCGTTACTCTTTGCAGAAAAAAAGTTCACACAAGTAACAAAAAGTTAAAACTGAAGAGATCCCGTATGAAAATTGATCAAGAAATTTAAGGAAGTTAAATTCTCATCAAAAGACAAATGGCAAATCAATTTTCTCAGTAACTGCTAATCTATACATACCACTAGTGTATGTTCTGTCCTACAACAATGAAGAAGAGATCTCTCATGAAACATTGGTCAACAAAAATTTATCAAGTTCCTGATGAATCTTTTTAATCCTAAATAAGAGTTTGTCCATGTGGTTAAGAGACAACCTAGTTATCCTGAAGGTATACCAAGAGACCAACCAAAGATTCTGTTACAATCACTAAAGTCAAGAACCGTTCAACGTTTGGGAGGATTTGCTCTCCTCTTCTTTGCCATTTTCCATTTCCAATGTGCTTGAAGATATATAATCTTCTACTAGGTTTTCTGGTGGTGAAGATTGGCAAGTCTCATCAATCTCCAAATTCCCTGATCTTGGAGATTCCAACACAGGCTTATCTAGGTTACTACAAGTCTCTGATTTCACACATATTTCTCCTTTGATACTGGCACAAGAAGTAGACACTTCACCAGAAACATTGCAGCAACTACTGGCTCCATCATTATTTATTGCCTCAGCGGATGAGTTTTCATTACCGGAGTCTCTGAACCTGTCAGAGTATAACTGTTGACTCTGCAACAACCAGTGAGGAAGTAATTTAGAAGCTTGCAGCAACAGGTTAAAGTTTAAGCCAATAATTTAGAAGCGGGAAATCACATACCATGTCAGGAATATAAGTTCCCGTTCCTCTCCTCTTTCCCATGTTTTGACAGCCATTATTTAAAGAGTGCAGAGGCAAAGGCTGAATTGAGGTTGATCCATTCAGACCACCTAGATAAATCTCATTCTTTTGGTAACTCACAAGGCGACGGACAATATCCCAAGCACTTGCGTCCCTAACTTGAGAAGCGACCGGGATATAGCTGTGTTGAAATGTTCCAGGTAAGCTATACCCGTGATACATTTGCCCATACACAAGTCTTCCAAAATAACCTTCAAAATCTCCATTGAGTTCAGATAATTCTGATTTTCCAGTACCAAACGCAGTAACGGGATCATTCACATCTTGTCTTTGTCCTTTACCATTCCTCTCCAAAGAATTGCCAAAGAATTTCTCCAGTCTCCATCCCATGGTTTCACCTGGTAGTGAAAGAACATCTCTGAGCTTTCGAGCTCCCAGTGTAAACGCATGTCTTATTCGTTGGAAATTTCCTAACAAAATGTTTTATAAAACAATGAACATTTTTGACAACTTGTACATTGGTTATAGAGCTTTTTCAATAAAGTACCTTTTGTAACACTTTTTCCAAGGTTGTTGTTGTGTTTAAGAGGATCAACTATGTTGAAATGTTTGATAGGAAACTCAAGACCATTTGTTTCAACAGCTTTAGTTGGAGCAGAATATAACTCTACACAGTCTCTTAGAAACTTCTCGTCAAGCAATAACTCATGCCCATTTTCTGGAGAAGCTGTTAGAAATAAAGAGAGAGAGAGAGAGAGAGAGAGCATCAAAGCAAAACGTCAAATAAAGAAGAGAAAATGCCACAAAAAGAAGTGTCTGTGATTTTTGACATCATCCTTACCCATAAGTTCTGGAAGGCAAGATATTGGCACAGGACCACTGACACAGATACAGTAGTTACTCCAATCAAATGAACCATAGTAATCCAAGAACTTATACAGAACCTGTTGAAAAATATGACTTAAATCTCATATTTTGCATATATCACTTATTGTAGACGATGCTAAAGCTTTAGAGAAAAAGTGATTACCGCTAAAGGGCCAGATAATGATGAATGAAATAGGTTGATTATGTACAAGACTAGTACTGCCAATGCATATGTTGAGATCAATCCAGTGTTCGCGCCAAGAATTCGACTCTCGTAATAGCACCAAGCTTTAACTAAGATGATGCTACGCTTGAAAAGATGATCTCTCCCAAAGCGTTGGTCAACCTGAGAATACATCAAACCACATATTAACCAATAATTAGGAATCAAAGCTGAGTAATGATATGTTTAGTAGACTTCTAGAGCCTACTCTTGAATAACTGATGGTACCTGTTCCAGAAAACATAAAGCACAGAGACCCGCCGTTTGATTAAAGGAGATATCCACAGCAATGTTCTTGATGTTGCATTTTATGACTTTGACCTACAATCCAGAATGCAACAGCAGCAAACTTTCTTGAGAAAAATTTGGAGCAACTTTAAAATACAAAACAAAAGCCAAAAGGAAACAAACAAACAAACAAACCTGTGCAGGGACAATGTGAACATCAGTTACATGGAATTTAGATTCCCCTTCTTCACTTTTAAGCGTATCGTACACTTTTTCCAAGAATTTATCCTCCATATTTTGCTTGGTTAGGACCGTCAGATCAATATCTCCGTCTGGGAGATAGGTTTTTAGTGGCACTGAACCAAATGAAAAGACCTGTGTAGATACAATTTTCCATTTGAAAATTAACAAACAAAAAGCTTAGCCATCAAGAGTACCGAAGTTTCTAACCTCGATTCCATCATGATTCTTGATTAGAGTTCGTACATAATCAATGATCTCATTCCTACTTATGTCTGAAACAACGACAGGTTGTATAGTGCTTAGTATCTCATGAGCTCTCTCTTCTGCAAGCATCCAAGACTCACCATCTATTGGCAATGAATCCCCTTTAGGTTGTGCTGTTGATAGCGACAATGAGGATGATGAAGAAGACGAAGATGACGAAACTGACAATCTTTCTTGAATATCACCCATGTGAGCATAACTTTAAACTAAAACTTCATATGGACAATACAAGAATCCTCAACCCAGTGAGCCCACTTGCATGAGTGTGACATCTACAAACCACAGGAACAAGTAGAAGTTTCAACCACAAAAAAAAAAAGAGTTGACTTTATTGTGATCACATTAGACAAAGAAAAGGATACTAAAGCAAAAGAAATGAAGACAATGTAGAAGCTGGTTGTCCAATTACTTAAGCTCCCAAATTAGATCGCCATGGATTAGAGAAAACAGAGAAGATCAATTTAGAGAAAAAAAGAATCTACATTTGATTTCTCCAACATCCACATGCGAATGATTTAAAACAATCGAGGCCGATACAGAGAGTGAGAGATATACATCCTAAGCAAAGAGAAGAAAACCGAAACAGAGCATGTCGATAGTGAATACAGTATTTTGTTATCCTAAGAATTAGCACCTCAAAGCGAAATCAAACACTGAAATTACCTATTTTAAAAAACCAAAATCTGATGTTCATCTTGTCTTTATGTTATTCATACGGCAAAACTAGCTCAAAATTCTCATCCCTGTCTTTAAAAGTCAGATTTTTTTCGTCCACACACTTTAATCGCAGATAAATTATATAAAATTTAGGTTTTAAGTATCGGAAGAGTACCTGCGGATTTAGTCCATTTGTCCTGAGATTCTTTGAGCTAATCTGTGAATATTCAATTGGCTTTAATTCCTGCGACAAAAAAAAAAAAATCAAAATCAAAAATTGGAACAGGGTTTAGGATTGTAACTTCGAAAGAAAAAAAAGACCGCATTTTGGAAAATCCCAAGTTTTCGTTTAGGTTTCATCTTTAAGCTTAACAAAAGGACCACGAAGATTTCTCAAGACAAAAACATAAAAAAAAAAAATCCCAAAAAAAACGAGATTCACGTGGAAAAGGCAAAACTTTTGATTTCGTCTCACAATTGGAATCAACACAGATCATCAGAAACAAGCCAATTCAATTGACGCCAAAATTCGAGATTTTTGTCATTGAGAAAGACAATTCCGAGGCAGATTATGTTTCTATTGCTTAAGATTAAGCAAAGATTATTTCACCTGGAGACAAAATTTCCAGCGTTTGGTTTTTTTAGATCTTACGGATAGACACAGACATACACGTTACACCAAACTTTTTCAAACAAAACAAAAAATAAAAAATCTTATATGGAAAAAATAAAACCCAGCTAAAACAGAGATATAAATAAGTAAATGAAACGGAAAGCAATTGTTTTTTTTTTTTATACCGATTTGTATTCATTGATCAAGAGAAACCGAAACAATAATTAAAAAGAGAAAAAAGAGAAAGGGGAAAATTATCACCAATATATATAAACCACAGAACTTGGAAAATAAATATATATGTGTATATATAAAATTATGGAAGGTTCATAAAAGTGAAGACTTAAAACAATCTGCCATTTTTGTGTCATGAAAAATTTCACCTTCACCTGCTCCTCGAATAATTTTCAGCCCCAACAAAAAAAAAAAAAAAAAATTTATTCTTCGTTTGTCTTCTTCTTCTTCATCATCGTTGTCGGAGATTCTTTCATCTTCATGTTCATGCCCAAAAGAAACGTCTGTGATGTGTTTCAACAAAACCCTAATTTCTCCAAAGTCCATCATAACCCAGAAACAGAAAATTCAAATTCCATGAAAGGTAATAAAGCGTATCGTATTCTTAGGTGGTATCGAGTGTAGACGATCATACGCGTACAAAAATGGGACCTACTAATCATAAGCTTGATGACGTGGCTCATCATACGAGGTTCATCTATTCCGTACACGTGGCTATATATCGGACGGCCTACTTTATTTAGATAATAAAGAGGGGGAAAAAAAAAACAGTTTTCCCTCTGGGAGTCAGATTTTTGATTTCCCGCTATGTTAACTCTCTCTCCTAACCCTATCCTCTTCTTCTTTCACTGTGCACAAATCGCAAAGCCCTAGACGTAAATCCCCAAATTCAGGTGGATTCCAGAGTTCTACAAGGAGATATAATCCCGTTTTCGTGAAATCCGAGGCTCAGATTGAGAGGGGACTCGAATTCGAAACGGGAGAGACGTTTTTCCGCCATGAGAGCGCCAGAGGACGTGACCTCGGTGTGCTCTCGGCGACGCTCTACAAGAGATCCAAAGGAAGCTTACGGGTACTCGACGCCATGTGCGGATTTGGAATCAGGTCACTTCGTTATCTTGCGGAGGCGGATGCCGATTTCGTCATGGCGAACGACGCCAACGATGCAAATCGGAGGGTAATCACGGGCAATCTGAGTAAAATAGAGAGAGGCACAGGAGACGAGAGGAGATGGGTCGTGACGCATATGTTGGCTAACAAAGCGATGATAGAGCGATATATGGTTGGGGATTTCTTCGATTTGATTGACATCGATTCGTTTGGTAGCGACTAGCGACTCGGCTTTTCTGCGAGATGCGTTTAACGCATTGAGATTGGGTGGTTTGCTTTACCTGACGTCAACAGATGGTTACTCCTCTGGTGGTCACAGGCCTTACAAGTGAGTGAAAGCATACAATATAGTATGTTTTAAAGTTTGATGCTTTACATTTCTGGATTTTTAATCGGTATTGTTTTGGATTTTGCATTGTAAAACATCTGAACATATGTGATATCAATAGGCATTATGGAAACATGCTATGATATAGGGACGAAGCATGTTGAAAGTTTTAAACATTTCGTGGTTTCCTTTGGTGTAGTTCCTTAGCAGCCTATGGAGCATTTATTCGGCCAATGCCATTTGGGAATGAGATTGGGCTACGGATGCTTATAGGCGGTGCAGTAAGAGAAGCCTCTCTGCTTGGTTATAATGTTACGCCCCTTTTCTCATACTATTCGGACCACGGACCTGTTGTTAGAGTCTTGCTTCGGGTTCACCGTGGGAAGCTACATGAGGACAGGTTATCTCTACATTCTGAACCTGACTTAAAAGGACTCGAGTTTTTGTTATGTTTCGTTTCTAATTGGAGTTATCGTGTGTCTAAGCTGCAGGAACTATGGTTTTGTCACATTCTGTCATCTATGCGGCCATTCTCATACAGTGAGATGGGATGAACTTGGTCTGATTGGCTGTCCCTGTAGTGATACAAAGGCTTCTTCTTCACTGGTAGTTTCAGGACCAATGTGGCTTGGACCGCTTCATGACGCATCATATGTTACTGAAATGCTGGGATTGGCCAAGGAATGGGGATGGGTCAGTGAAGGGATTGGCATGGATCTGGAGAAGCTTCTCAGCATAATGATTGAAGAGAGCGATCCAAGACTGCCTCCCGGGTACACCATAATGGATCAGGTCCTTAACTATCATAATTCACTTACATTGATTGATAAGAAAGGCGCATTCTGTCCTCACTACATGATAATAATTTGTTTATATTGTCATCAGATGGCGAGCCGTGCGAAGATGAACTCACCTTCGTTGAAGAAGATGATGAGTGCACTTGTTAAGGTAATAGAAATTGCATTCTCTCATACCTTCGATCTCTGAAGAAACGAATGTGAAGATAATAAAGCTAAAAACCTGTGCTTTTGGAATTCACAGGAGGGATACGCTGTAAGCAGATCTCATATTATATCCAATGCTCTCAAGACAGATTGCCCCATATCACATTTTATAAGGATTGCCAAGGATGAAATGCAGAGCTGATTTACTATTTTATAAATTTTCTCAATTTTGCATTTTAGTGTTGCCTTTGCATATACCCAAATATACGATGGTCCATTAGAATTTAGGGAGATCAGTAACAATTATTGATGAGCGAACCTATGGTTATTCATAATTTCTCTTGAAAAGAGTACCCGAGTTATTGCACAAATCAAGTAGAGTGCCAATTTCAAAACAACTGATAAATAGTCTTAAAAGCATTCAAAGCTTGACATGACAAAATTATCTTTAACCAAATGTAGAAAACATCTTCAAAAATTTCAAACACTGAGAGTGAAAATAGAATATAAAGAGTTTTGGGAAGCCAGCTTCTTGCAGTCTTCAGGCACGAGGTGCAGCAGGAGCACCACCAGCAGGGCGAGGAGCCTGACCAGGTTGTCCAGGCTTGGGAGTATCCTCCTGAAACAAAAAAGTTTGTGCAGCAAGGTCAAGAACAGTTTGAAATCATTCAGTTGAAAGAAAGACATATTCATACGCAGATCAAATATAGAAGAGTCAAGAGCAGTTTCAACAAAACAAAAAGTTGCATATACAATGTAAAGTTTGTGCACCAAGGTCAAGAACAGCATGAAACAACTATAACAAAAAGGTCGTGTAAAGCTCACATTCCAATAGAGTTCTCAAGGTATATCTTATTCAGCTAAATATACAGCATGTGCAACTAAAGAGTTCAACTTCAAACCAATTCCACATTCGAAAAGCAAAACACACCCTTTTATCTAAAGACTGATTGACTATGGCACCAAGCAGAGATTATACAGAATTCCATTTAGCAAACTTGTATCCAAAAACCAAAGAAACAGCGAATAGGTTTATTGGAGTGGTTGTATTAAGAGCGTCTTACCTTGCGTCTGGCGAAACGGGGAGGTGGGGTACGAACCCTACGGTTGACGCGTGATCGGACTCTCACAACGTGAGAGTGGATGGCGCATGAGACACAGTATTGCATCTTAGCGTACAGCTTTGGCAGAGTGTAACCTACGAATCCAATCAAAATACAAAATCAATAAACACACAATTTCAAATCCGCAGAACAAATTACAAATCAACAATGCGCGATAAGGTAGAAACGAGAATCATTCAACACATACCATCGTAGACACTGGCTTCTTGAACATCTCTGATGGCAGCCTGTTCAACAATGTTCCTGACGATGAATCTCTTAATCGCCTTGTCCTATCACAAAGAAACCAAAGTCAGATTCGAATCATCTTCAATCTAAGACAAATCAAGTAACAGGAGATCGAACCTTGGGGCAGCATTTCCCGCAGTTGGAACACCTGATGGGGTTCACGTGACCACGGTTATGCTTGTTCCTGCCACCGTTCCTGCGCTTGAAAGTCTGCAAAAACAAACTCGAATTTAATACAAAATCTTGCTTTTAAACTCTCTAAATATCCATCAGCTTCACTCTGTGTTCTAAAACGATGAATCTATCAAAGAAGGGGAAGACTTGCCATGTTGCAGCAGAGAGCTTCAAGCCTGTTGCGTCTGTTCTCTTTGTTGCGGCGACAGAGGAAGAGTGCAGTAACCCTAGAATCCCAAAATAATCTGTAATATATGCAGACGATATGCTCTTTTAGGGTTTTATTAGGGTGGGTTTAATATTTTGGGCCCATTATTGATACTTTGTAAGCCCAAAGCCTGCCTCATCATAATTCATGAATATCATCTACGGGTTTTTCAGGCGGCCCGCCGAGTATAATTTAAATAGTTATAACCAATTGTCAAGATTATACGAGTTTAATGGATTAAAATCAATTTATATCTTTTATAATAATTTTCAAACTTCCAAAGATTTATTTCATTTATAAAACTTACTACATAGATTTTATAATATGTCTATGTTATAGATTAGATATCGGTTTTTAACAGTTTACGTATTTTGGAGATCATTTCAAATAGCACGCATCACTAATTCACTATATGGGAGACGAAGAGCGGTGCCGGGTCAATTTAACACCCACACAAAAAGGCGATAAATATCTAATCATTTTGTTAACCGATTGTTGAAAAATAAAAATTTTATTCGTTTGTCTGCCGCTAACGGCTACAACCTGACACAATAATTGTTATTCGTTTGGCAGTCGCACAGTTAATCATTACGACAGTTCTATATGTAACACTAAATTTTTCCAACGACCAAAAATTTCAAACGCAAATTAATGCGTTTGAACACAACATTTTACCGCAGAAAGCTACGTCAGATAAAAAACACCGTTTGATCGCAACATGCTGCAACCAAACGAACAGACCCAAAATCATATTAACCAAAACTAGCAAATCACAACTTTATATCAAAGCACGTATCCAAGTGAGTCCGTCGCCTATAAGCCTATCCAAATCACAATTCACAACTTTATTTTTAACTCCAAGGTACATGGCATTTTCTAAACTTATTATTGCATTTTTTATTACGCAAACCTTCAAACATTCGACTTTACCGAAAAGAAAAAGAAAAACCAACATTATTCACATATATACATACATATGCATGTTATGTTTCTCTAAAACTCGTTTAGATCTCGATTGTGCTTCTCGAATATGTCCGCGGCATATTTCCAATTGATCACAGTCCATATGTTCTTCAAGTACTCCGCTCTTGCATTCTTGTACTGCGCATTACCCGCACCAATTGATGATTAAAGTTGATATTAATCATGTAATTCGTTACTAGCTAAAACCAATTTTAGTACCTGTGGATAGTAGGCGTGCTCCCATACGTCAATCCCGATTAGAGGAACAAAGTGTGCTCCTTTAGTCACCAATGGATCCTACAGTTTCTCTCTTCGTCATATATCTTCTATTTTTTTTTTTTTAATTCTCGATCGAGATAGCTAATGTTTACTAAATAACTTTTAAATTAATCTACCTGATTGGCTGTGGTCTCAACGACAAGTCTCTTTAGGTCTTTGTCTAAGCCAAACCACTAAACACAAAGGAATCACAAACATTATGCAATATGCAATATGCACTATTCACCGAAAGAGTATAAAACAATATCAGTTAAGAGCATCTCCAACAAGGGAATCTAAATAGAAGAGTTCTAAAAAATTATAATGATATATAATTGATAAATATTGGAGAGGTTCTAAAAAGAAGAGAGAAGGGTTCTAAAGTTAAAACTTTTAGATACCGATTCTAAAAATTAACATACAAAATGTTGGGGTTCTAAAATGTGAGGTTCTAAAAATTTTAGATACCCATTTTTAGAACCTCACCATTGGAGGTGATCTAATATCAAACAACTTTCACAGAAAAAAAAAAAAAAAAACTGATGTGTCTAAAATCCATAGGCCAACTTAATGTCTTCACATATTTTCTCGAATATATAATTTTTCTTATTCGTTTTTTTTCTTCTTTCTATGATTTTTATTCCTTTATTTTCTTAAAGAATAGTGATTTTGTCTCTTACGCACTTGGACACAGCATATTGGTGCGGTGTATGTCTATTCCTCTATTTAATTTTGAACCGAATCTTATTTTTATATTTATGAATTATGATCAGCCAATTTAATAACTTTTCAATAGGTTTATAAATTTTAATCTCAAAATCAATCGGTGAATTGATTCATCTTTTTTTGTTGATGGATTAAACGCTTACCACCCATCCAGATCCTTGCACAGAAGCGCCTTCAGCGTTCATCTTTTGCATCAATCCCTCTAAGGATCCGAAATGAGCATCGATCGCCGAAGACAAAGGATCTTGCGGCGGCTTGCCACCTCCTTCCTACATATTCAATTTGAGCCATTAGAGAGAAAAAAAGAATATTAAGTGACGACCAAGAAACGTGTTCGTACATTAACAGGGGCTAGGTTCTTCCAGAAGATTGCGTGGTTAACGTGACCTACAAGAAACAAAACAATCGAATTCCTTAAGAATAAGCACCGGGTGGAATGATTTTAATAAGGGTTCAGAGCTGGGGTTTGACCTCCGCCGTTGAACTTGATGAGGCTTTGGAGTTTGACGACGGAGGAGTGATCACCGTCGGCCAAGGCGGAGCGGAGGCTGTTGAGAGCTTTGTTGTACTGAGTGACGTAAGTCTGGTGGTGTTTCTGGTGGTGCAACCGCATGATCTCCTCGCTGATCGCTGGCTCTAGCGCATCGTAAGCGTAAGGAAGATCAGGCAGTGAAGCGGTCTTTATCGACTCGAGACACGGCTCCATGGTTTTTTCTCTTCCAGCGTCAAGCCTCACCGCCAAAATAGCAAAGACGATGATAGTAACAACGATCCTCATGGTTTTATATATATATATATATGTATACTAATACTACTATATATATACTTGCTAGAAATGATGCGAGGGGTGGATTTATATAAAAGATATTAAGCCACGTCGCCTTTGACTGATCCACTTGTCAATCTCTTAGGCTTCATGGCTTTAAGATGTTTTTGCACAGTTGCTCGATAGGTGTCATATCCTTACGTTACGACGTTTTCATGCTTATTGGTGTGTGTGCTTTTGTCGTTGTGTGTTTTATAGCACGAGAAACGTAAAACGCAAACGCTACATATATCAATCCTTACATGCGAAAGATCAACGCATCTAACGATTCAGATTGTGGTATCAAATCTCCGATTATAAATCTAAAAAAAATATACCCTAAGCTTTTGGATGTTATTACAATAATGTCAAATTTGAATGCACAACTATAGAGATATGCCCGAAAAGAGATGATTTACACCTTAATCAGAATATCCTCTACCGAGAATCATTTCTCATCTGCCCGACGATTAATTCTGAAATTAAAAATCTATAGTGCTTAAGAAGCTTTTTTCTTTTATTTTTCGTCACTTAAGATGCTTATTCTATGAGAAAATCAAAATCATTCACACTTGGGAAAAAAATGGTGTAACAGTTAATCAGGCAAAGCCCAAAATTTAAAAACCTCAAAAACACTTTCTTCAAAACGAAAGGCCCAAATCCATTCGAATAAACAGTACAGCGTGGACTCTGACGTGGAACATCCAATGGTTTAAATTATAAATGACATGGATGACACGTGTTTACCACAATTTAAAAGACCTAGATGCGCGTGCCCTCCCAAGCCATGCACACAGCTAAACCGCGTCGCGACGTTCTCCTCGCTTATAATCGCCTTCTCCTTATTATACCCGTTCGATCAAAATGTTGATCGAACGGTTAATATCAGATCACTATTGGGTCTCTTTCGTGTACAGTTTATCACCTACTTGGGCCTCCTCAGAGTTTCGATGAAGCGTGAAGAATAAGTTAAACGCGATTTCTATGATCTCTTAATCTCAACCGTCCGATCAAACAACCATTGCTATTTAGGTTGTGTGTGGCTGAGTCAGTCTAACGTATAGAGAGAAGCAACCATTGGTGGTTCTATAAGAAACAAGAAATCGTCGATTAGATCAATTTCGAATCTACGAGAATTATTGCGTGAAGCAATCTCCAATCAATCGATCGCATCGTCGATCTTTTTCTTCTCCGATTATCTCTGCATTGTTTCTTCCGGTAGGTGGAGATATGGCATCGTCGTCTGCGAGGATTTGTTGCGGAGGAGGAGGAGGGGGAAACGCATGTGCAGTTCGTTGTGATCGGCGAACGGTCACCGCTCGATCGTCGTGTGTGGTTCCGGTAACTAAACGACGGAATTGGTACGAGATCGGGAAGGTTTCTATGACGATGGCGGATTTGGCACCGTCTCAGGCGGTGAAGCTGGAACGGACGAATATCGGAGAAAGGAAACGCGGCGGATCCGTTGTGTCGCGGGAAAAGCTCGACGAGTGGTTGAGGGATTCGGTGGTTGAGATCGTGCAGAATCTGAGAGAATCGCCGTTACTGGTGCACTTATACGCGGAGGCGAACGGAGCTTTGACTACAACGGCCACGAATCCGGAGGCGGAGGAATGGCCGGCGATGGAAGGAAGATGGGATAGAGGAGAAGAGAGAAGGCCTGAGGGAGTGATATTCGTTGAGAAGCTCGCGGATGACGACGTAGCGGATGGAGAACAGAACTCAGAGGGAGATGATTACGGCGGTGGCGCGTGTGGAGAAGGAACGAGCGCGTGGGGGATAGTGGCGCAGGGAAGAGGGACGGATTGTGGGCCGGTTTGCTACCTATTGAAAACGACCCGGGTCGGGTCGGGTATGGGTACGGTTTGCACCCATTTCTGCTTGGTAAAGGTCAAGAGTTTTAGGGAGACGGCAGTTTCACAGTTGAATAACTCGTGGTTGGTGCAGAGTGGTCAATGAACAGTTACTTGGGTTTTTTCATGGTGATTATATAATTTATATTTCCTAGGGATTGATCTGTAAATTATTATTTTTTATTCTCTTTGTTGGGTTTGAATTATGAAACCCTCTTATATATGGTCCGATGATCCAAATACCATTGTTATTATTAGTATACATAATCTTTCAACTTTTATAGAAATAAATTGTAAATGAATTCTTTGGTTTGATCGATAAGCAACATTTATAGTTTGTTAGAAATAGAGTCTCTGCAAACGAGAAGATAGATTTGAATTCCAAACTAAAAACTCAAAACTCGGATTCTAAAATCTTGCCTTAACTGCGTATTGTAATGGGAATTAGATAGGGTTGACTCTGGTATAATAACCTAGTATATAGTTTATTCCATATATATCTAAGATTTTTTTTTTTTTGAAGAGTATATCTAAGATTTTTTGCTTGCTGCACACCCCCAATATATTTTTTTTTTGTTTTGACAAACATCACATATTATTAAAATTCTTATAATTGCAACATAATGTATAAGATGTATTTTGAAACGCTTTGACAATTGTATTTAGAAAACCGATAAATAGCGTTTCAAAAACCATGTTTAAGCTAACTCGATTCGATTGTGAGTGAAACCCGACTCAAAACCCGAATTCACCAACTTTCTTAAAAAATTGTTTGGAATGTATATCAACGAAACAAAAAGTCTATAATGTGTATATTGAGGAAACTGCGTGCGTATAGTCGACCCAAATAGATATTTTACAAACTGGATAAAGTGATCATCACCTTAAAATACATTTTATGGAGGTCAATCGATGAGTTTCAAGAAAAACCTAGCAAGCAACAAGACTTCTCAATGTGGATCTATGGATAATGGAATTATAGACTAGCTAGGCCCATATACATTGAGGCCTCTATTCGTTTGGGCTAATATTATGATCTTAATATATTAATGTAACTGATACTTGAGGAGTCTTTTTCTGTTTTCCGTCTACGATCCAAGTCACACACACACACTACCAGGTTACTTACAAACCTCCATTAGTTCTAAGTTATTCTTATTCCCAGCTTTTTTTCGCCAAAATAATGAAATTGTTCGGATAGTTGAATTGTTTACTTAAAAAAAAATTGTAGAACATCTCTGTCTTCTATTCTTTTGTTGAGATGATAAATTCATACTTCGATTTCATGAATTTCTTCTTTCCCAACTCCGAGAAAGAAAAACGTGGTCTGTTCCAGACAATGCACGCTCACTGAAACTAGGGTTCTTCTGTTAAAATGTAAATTTTATAATCACTCTCAAAAGCCCAAATTGGATATAGTGTATTTTAATATACCACTTCTTTTGACGTTTCCTCGATTTCCATAATCCAGTAAAGATCAGACTCATAATCCAGTAAAGGGCACATGGTTCCAACAAATGAAGCTTCCTATTATTAATTTAAATAACTCAGATAGCATCATTACTTATACCTGGCTCCAACCCTAGCCACCTTTTCTTGATAACACTTAATTCGTTAACCCTAATTTTTAGCTTATCTCACAAGAAATCTCTGCTTTATCTGACTGGTAATACAAATGTCGAAACTTGAAATGAAGAAGACGACAGCTTTTTTCCTTCTTAATAATTTAAGATCACATCAAAAGAGTTCCAAATTATGGAACCCGGTGAAGACAAATCCGATACAAAAACCTAAAATGTTATAAGAACAATAAACATAATTAAGAAGCTACAAACATTGAAATGAAACTAACAGATACATAAGAAAACACAACAGATTATCAAAAATAACAGACGAGGATTTCTTTTACAAAACCCAAATGAACAAACCGGATTCCTCTTCGCCGGAACTTAGTAGTGACAAAACATGTTAGTTTTTTATTTTGCTTCAACTTGAACCCAACTCACCTGAGCTCCCTGAAGGGCATCTGATCATCCTCAATATGTTAACAGCTTCTCCCATATGTGGTCTACTTGATGGAACCTGAGAAGTGCAAATAAGCCCTAGCTTTATTACTGCAACCGCTTCTTCTACCGGAAACTTCCCTTGCAGCCTCGGATCGATACATTCCTCTGCTCTTCCATCTTCAAGAGCCTCTCTCACCATATCACACAGAACCACAACATCATCTTCCATATACTCCACGGGCTTCTTACCTGTAACCACTTCCAGAACCAAGACTCCAAATCCATAAACATCGCATTTCTCTGTTATTTTCACCGTTCTGCAGGCAAACTCTGGAGCCATGTATCCCAAAGCACTCTGTATCTTGCTGCTCAGCACGTACCTGTCTAGCATCGGTAACAGCCTCGCTAATCCATAATCTCCCACTTTAGGCTCACCAGAGCTGTCTAGCAACACGTTGCTCGATTTGATGTTGTAGTGGATGATGTTTGATTGATGCAAGTAGGCTAAGCATTTCGCTGTACCGAGGATAACGTTGAACCGGTCATTCCAAGAAAGCGAACTACTACCTCCTGGTGCTTCGTGTAAGTGTTTGTATAAACTCCCGCCAGAGAGAAACTCATAGATAAGAAGCTGAAGAGATGTAGTCCAGTAATAACCTTCGAGCTTAACCAGATTTGCGTGCCTGAGTTTCCCAAGTTTCTTGACCTCTCTCTCAAATTCTTCCTGAGACTTGACAAGGCTTGAGACAGTGAGTTTCTTGATAGCCACAGGATATCCGTCTCTGATAACTGTTCTGTACACTGCTCCAAAACCACCTCGACCAAGCTCACAGTCTTTGTTGAGCAGAGCATGTGTTCCCGTGCTGAAATCAGGTTCACCAGAGAACATCACCAGCTTCCCCGAGTTGCTATCAGTTGTAGGAGATCGGCTGAAGTCATCTCCGCCCGAGAAAGTGAGCGGTACAGCTGATCTTGAAACCGTTGTTGTGCGCACTCTCAGATTAAGGACTGTGATGGCTATTACACCAACCACAATGGCTGCAGCAGCACTAATGGCTATTAAGGAAGAAATACTAAGAAGTATCCTTTTGTGACCAGAACCAGGAGGCACTCCTTCACCCGAATAAGGATCGAAGGTTGCATTAGGATTCAAGACAATTGGTTTAGGAGAGACAGCGGGACAGGACTTATTGACAACAGCACCGCATATTCCCGGGTTTCCTGATACTGAATTAGGGGATATACCGTTGAAGATTCCACCTGCAGGTAGTTCCCCAGAGAGATGGTTATGAGATATGTTGAAGGTGTGAAGATAACCAAGATTTGCCAACTGTTTAGGAAGCGTTCCGTTCAGGTCATTGAACGAAAGGTCCACTTCTTGGAGGTTTGTAAGTTTTGCAAGTTCTGGTGGAATTGCGCCTAGCAACTTGTTATGTGACAGTATTCTGTTGAAAGAAACATGATACAAAACACGGTCAAAGACAGAATTTTTATTGGGAAAACCTGGAAACTTTAACTGAATACAAGTTAAAGCAAAAGAGACTTACAAAGACTGAAGGTAACTGCAATTCTTGATGGAAGATGGGATACTTCCCTCTAACATGTTGTTTTCGAGTCTCAACTTTTCCAAAGAAACAGCTCCACCGGTTTCTCGAGGAACCGTTCCATTAAGCTGATTGTGACTCAAATCAAGGACGCCCAAATACTTCAGGTCCCCAATGGTACTGGGGATAAGGCCGGTAAGAGCGTTTCTTGACAGATTCAAACCCTGCAAGTCTCTAAGATTTGCTAGACCAGCTCCAATCTCACCGGAGAAGGAATTGCTTGAGAAATCCAACTCCTGAATCCTCTTGATACCTCCAGTGGAGTTATCGTTCTTCAACGCAGAAACTTCATGAGAACCATCTTGAAATATCCAAAAGGGAAGCTTTCCAGTCAGTGAATTCCCACAAAAATCTAAGGCCAAGAGGTTGATACAGTTGGCTGTTGAGTCGGGCAAGCTACCAATAAACCCATTCCCAGAAAAGTTGAGAACTTTCAGTGCAAGAAGGTTGCCTATGGAATCTGGAACCTGCCCTGAAAACTTATTCATTGAAAGATCCAAAGTCTCAAGACTCCTCATATCTCCAATCCACTTTGGAACTTCACCTTCTAGCAAATTATTTCCTAAGTTGAGATAATAGCATAAACTGAGCTGCTGAAATGTATCTGGCAAGTTCCCTGACAGAGAATTTTCACTAAGATCAATTGTCTTCAGCAACATACAGCTCCCAATTTCGCTAGGAACTGGACCAGTTAACCGGTTTCTACTCAAATCAAGCGCTCGCAAGTTGTTCAATCTGTCTATCTTTTCAGGAAACTCTCCCTCTAACTCATTCCTCGACAAATCAAGGGATCTAAGAGTGTTCAAAGACCAAATCCCCAAAGGCATAGAACCAGAAAAACGATTTGAAGACAAATTCAAAGCAGCAAGAGACGAGCACGAGCTTATACTAACCGGTATATTTCCCGTTAGCTTGTTTCTCGCCAGAGAAAAGGCTCTTAATGACCCACATTGCCGGAAGAACCCATCAGGAAGCGAACCAGACAGCCCATTGCTGCTCAAATCGACAACTTTAAGGTTAACGAGGCTCGGCAGCAGATTAGGGTTGATGATTCCTGTGAGATTGTTGTTGGACAGAGATAACTTGTGAAGAAACTGGAGCTGGAGTAGGCCACGGCCAATTCGACCAGAGAGAGAGAAGCCATCTAGGGTTAGCTCAGTGACTCGATTCGTTCGAGGATGGCATTTGACTCCGTTCCAGCTGCAAGGACTGTAGTCATCTTCGTTCCAAGAAGCAAGCTTTTGCTCTGGATCTCGCAAGCCGGCCTTGAAGACAATGAGCCCCAAAACGTCGTCGTTAAGAGGTGGGTCAAGAGATCTCACCGGAGCAAGAGAAGACACCACCGACACCAACAAGACTGAAATAATCAGCGCCTTATACATCTTTACACGACCCACTTCTCCGTTGTACAGATTTTAGATGCGGAAGAACTCCATTTTCGGGTACCTAGAGCTGAAATTAGAAAGAAAGCAAAAAATGATGAACACAAGAAAATACAGCTGAAAAATAAAAACTTTTTTGTTGGCTTTGGCCAAAATCCAGCACAACGGCTACATTTTCGAGCAAAGAAGAAGAAGAAAAAACACAAATCAGGGAAACGAAGGATGAGTAGGACGAAGTAGCTTAAATTTACCTAGAATTCATAGAAATTCAAGAAATTTTCAATAGTCAAGAGAGTGGTTTGAAGTTAAGGAGGGAGGAAAAAAAATCAGCAACTTTCAGGTTTTTAAAAACGGATTTGTTGAAGAAGAAAACGAGCTTGTGAAAAAGAAACGATCTGGGAATGAGAAAATCGAATCCTTTACCTGGACAGAAAAATATCAGGGAATAATGTAGCTCGGCGAGAAAATCCACCGAAGAAAAAGGGAGTGAAACACGAGCTTCTTCTTGTAGGTTTGTTTGTAGCTTTAAAGAAGAAGAGTGAGTTTTGCGAAAGAGAAAAGAAGCCAATAAACAAGAAAGAAAGCACAGTGAAAGAGAAAGGGAAGGCTGATGAGTAATTAAAAGCTGCCTTTATCAACGGGGCTGGAGAGAGAGAGCGAGAAGGACGTGGGGCCCGATGAAGGTTGGTGGACTCATTAACTCTGATATGACACGTGTATAAATATGCTTGGGGTTTGATAATATGACTTGGCATACACGTGGCTTTTTCTTTTCGTGTATAAATATATTTTCTTCGGTCTAGAAGTGGGAAACTGAATAAAATGATTGGCCAACTCATAAAGAAAGGAACCAAACTGAAATTACTAAATTATCCTTCCAAAATAATAATAATAATAGAACTTTCTTTAATGGGATAAAATGGAATGTGGTTTGGGTTCTGTTATTCTCATGCAGAGAGACAGTGGTAAAGTGGTCACAATAGATTTGGTTTTTATTTTCATTTTGGAAGAAAGAACATTAAAGTAAGTTGGTGAGGATGGTGACCTGGAAAATAAATATTTTGTGGTGTTAGAAATGGCTTGTTAGTTGTTACATTAATAATTGCAACCATATTACTATTATTCATTTATGGTCATTGTATCATACAAATGTAAACGATACAATAAAAACTAAATCATGGGTTTTGAAATTCAATATAATGATGGGTTTTTGAATTGGATCATAACCTGAGGATTTTGGTTGACTAACAGATGTTACTTTGGGATCTTCTGCTTGTGCAAGGAATCATCCATTATGTGAACTTTTACAGATAGAAATGCTGTTAAATAACTAAGTGTCAAACACTTATTGCCACAAAATAAAACATTTTTAAAAACAAATAATAGAACAAACAGTAGTTATACAAAAATTGTTATAATTTTATCAGACTTCGGTCTCTCTCCACGCCGATGTTATAATTTTATATTCCTTTTGACAGTAAAAATTATTTATATTTAATTTAAAAATGAAAAATGAAAAAGAACTCTTTTCCCCATGGAGAGAAAACAACCCTTCATGGAGATTTTGGAATTTACTATTTGTTTCTATTTACATTTTTAACAATGAGGCTATTTTTTTAATTAAGTTTAGGGTCAATTTCACACTGTTGCAAGAGCTTTGAAGGAATTTTTTGGGCAGTGTGAGTCGGACGTTGAGAATTCACATTTACTCTTCAGTCTCTTCTTCACTTTCACGTCTCATTTATTTACTCTTTGTTCGTTTTATAGTATTTATTTTCTTACTCGAAACTTCATCTGTCATAACAGGATTGACATTTAGGACCAGCCATTAAAACATATAAAAATTATTTTGTTCTGCAGTTTCCAATTTTTTTCTTCTTATATTTATTGATTATTTCGACTTTTTCAATCCATGGTGATTGGTAAAATAGTTTTGATACATGGGTCCAACTCTCCCATTAAATAGGCTTATGGGCTCATCTGATTATTCAGGCCCATTAGAAAATGATACAGGGCTTAGCAAATCCCAAAAAAACTCTGAAAGAAAAGTAGAAACCATTCACATGCCCCCAATATATTTGTGAAAAAGTGTTTTGGTTATGATCAGTTTGGTTTCAAATGTCTATTTATTGTTTTAGTTAATAGATAAAGTATAGAGAACTAAAGAGGAAAATATTACCAAAATATTTTAATGTGGGTAAGTGTGACTACATATTATGATGCTATAGGATGTAATTAAACCTATATTCGATATAAAAGTAGTTCATAATTTATAAAGAAACAAAATCATAACTATAGGTAGTTCATGCTAATTTAGCTCCCCGATTCAATAATTTGATAATTTAGCTCCCCGATTCAATAATTTTCTAGGAATGGACTTAGAAATGCAACTCCACAGCTTATAAGACAATGCAAGTAACATATCGGTCAAAGATCCTATATTAAAAATATGAGGTTTTCACTCTACACGATGACTAAAATTCAAAATAATTATATACATGATACATCCAACAATCCCTTATTTTAAAATTCAAAAAAAAAAATCACATATATCTTGATATATAGTGAATCGTGGGGACTTCGTATCCGAGATTCTGATACGGATATGTGATCTATTTTAAAATTTTAAAAATTGATACAAATTTGCATCTTCATTATGCACACGATTAGAAAAGCAAAACAAATGGAAAATAAAAATTAATATTTAGATTTTCGTGATCATCGTACAAGATCCCAAAGCACTGTCACTGACATAAACACCAAGTTTCTTACCAGTTTCCAGAGAATCAATATCAAGAACAAAAACACAACTTGTTTCTTAAATTATAAGCAAGATAAAATCATATCAAATCAGCTCTTGATACATTGTTATCCTATATATCCATATATAAATTGAAAATATAAAATTACAATATAATTATATATTCTTCATACATTCATACTCAAGTCTTTAATCGATTTGTCACTGCACAAAAAGTAAATCGTCAATGGAGGAAGAGCTTCACGTTTTAGCAGTAGATGACAATCTAATTGACCGTAAACTCGTGGAGAGAATCCTCAAGATCTCTTCTTGCAAAGGTAAATTATATCCCTTGAATCTCCAATTTTTTTGTCCTTTTAATATTTCAAGAACCAAGATTCTTCTATGATATTGTAACATTGCCTCTGAGATGTGAAAGTTGATTTTACATTTTTTTTTCCTTGTGTGCAGTGACAACAGTAGAAAATGGGCTTAGAGCATTGGAGTACTTAGGCTTAGGAGATCCACAACAGACTGATTCATTAACTACCACCAATGTAAGCTTAATCCTCAGAGAATAACATTTTGATTGGTTTAGAAAGGATCCAATTGTGTAAATCCAATGATTATTTTTGAAATTTTGGTTGTTTTTTTTTTCCAGGTTATGAAGGTGAATCTTATCATCACTGATTACTGTATGCCAGGAATGACAGGTTTTGAGCTGCTCAAGATAGTAAAGGTGTTTAACAAATTTCTTATGAAACAAGAGTCTTCTTGTGAAGATTCAGAGACTAAGATTTTTTTTGGGGTTTCTATTGGTTATTGACAGCATGAATCGTCGAATCTAAAGGAAGTACCTGTTGTGATATTGTCTTCAGAGAATATTCCCACTCGCATCAACAAGTAATATTATTGTTCCTCGTGATGAGAAACATTTGCTTGTTCTGTATTTTGTTTTTTGTTTTCTCAGAGTTGAATTAAGATTCTGTTATTTTCTTGATGATTGATATTCACAGATGTTTAGCGAGCGGAGCGCAGATATTTATGCAGAAGCCCTTGAAACTATCGGATGTAGAGGAACTCAAGTGTCATTATGAGAGCTGAATATCTTCTTGAATGAGAAAGGGGATTTACATATATTTATACAATCGTAGGAGAGAAATTAGGGAGATATCTAATCACAGTAAATGCTTAAATATATTGTTTACATATTTAGCTAATATGCCCCCTCAAGATGGAGGTTTCTTGAAGACTCCAATCTTGGAACAAGCATGTTGAAAACGTGATCTTGGGAGTGGTTTAGTCAGGGTATCCGCAAGTTGTGCATTAGTTGAGACGTGAGAGACTCGTAACATACCATCTTGGATCTGGTTTCGTACGAAATGGTAGTCAAGTGCAATATGCTTCATGCGCGAATGAAAGACTGGGTTTGCACACAAATATGTAGCGCCAATATTATCACAATAAACAACCGGGGCAACTGGGAGTGGAAGTTGCAGCTCACTGAGTAATGAACACAACCATCGGATCTCAGCTGCTGTATTAGCAACAGCCCTATACTCAGCCTCTGTTGAGGATCGGGCTACACCTCGCTGTTTCTTCGAGGACCAGGAGATGGGATTACGACCAATATAAATCAGATAACCATTAGTGGAGACGAAATCGTCTGTATCACCTGCCCAATCAGCATCGGAAAATGCGTGTATAGTGAGAGGGGTAGTGTGATGGAGAAGAATACCATGAGTTTGTGTCCCGGCAAGGTAGCGTAAGACCCGTTTTGCAGCTGCCCAGTGGTGTTGGCTTGGTTTATGCATAAATTGTGATAGGCGATTAACTGCGTAAGCCAAATCAGGGCGTGTAAACGCAAGGTATTGAAGACTCCCAACAAGTGAACGGTATTGAGTAGCATCAGTGAGTGGGGCACCATCATTGAGACTGAGTTTCGGGGAAGGTGAGAGCGGTGTGGATACGGGCTTTGCGTCGGTCATATTATGCTTGGCAAGGAGGTCGGCTATGTATTTGCGTTGCATCAAATGGAGACCGATAGCGGATTTAGTTACCTCAACACCAAGGAAATAATGAAGGTCTGTTGGGTCTTTGATGGAGAAACGAGCAGCAAAGCTTGCTAGAACTTCAGAAACACGAGATGAATGATCACCAGTGACAATAATGTCATCGACGTAGACTAGGACATAGGTAATCGTGTTGCCAAGAGAGTGAATAAAAAGTGACGTATCTGCAAGTGACGGTGTGAAACCATTGTCGAGAAGATGTTGTTTTAGAGACATATACCATGCCCGGGGGGCTTGTTTGAGACCGTAGATGGGCTTGCGAAGTCGACAAACAAATGACGGCCTGTCTTTGTCAACAAAACCAGGTGGTTGAGACATGTATATTTCTTCAGTGAGGTCGCCTTGGAGAAAAGCATTGTTGACGTCAAGTTGTTTGATCGGCCATGATTTTGCGGTGGCAATACTGAGAATAAGGCGGATAGTTGTGGTCTTGATCACTGGACTAAAGGTTTCAGCATAATCCAAACCGTATTGTTGTGTATATCCTTTGGCAACAAGTCGAGCTTTGTATCGATCAAAAGTACCGTCGGAGTGAAACTTTGTCGTGAAGACCCATCGACGTCCGACAAGATTCTGACGAGGATTAGACGGAACCAGATCCCACGTATGGTTGCCGATATGAGCATCGAATTCAGTCGACACAGCACGACTCCAATTGGCATCGTTGAGTGCTTGAGTAATCGTTCTCGGTTCTATGATGTCGGGCGACGGACCTGAAACAACAAGGGAGAATTTTTTTGTTGGTTTTTGGATGTTATTCTTTGCTCGGGTTTGCATTTTGTGGATATTCTGGTTTTGTGGTTCATCAGAAACGGTGATTTGGGATGTTGTTTGGGAATGATGGTGTGTAGTGGGGTTTGTACGACTAGTTTGGTGTGGAGTAGGCTGATTTGTAGGTGACTGGGCCTGAGTTGATTTTTGTAACTCAGTGTGAAGAGGAGCAGTGGGCTCAAAAGAAATCGGGCTTTGCTGGGCTGTGGGTTGCAGCCCATTATCATTTGGAGCAGTGGGCTCAGAAATGTTTGGGGAAGAAGGAGACTGAGGGGGATGAGAAGGTAATACCTGTGTGTCGTTGTTGGGGAGAGTCGAAGTCGAAGAAGACGGCGGTTGATCGGAGTGAAGGACTGAGCTCGGGGGTCCGTTGTGAGTGGCCGTGTGACGATTGATGAGTGGAACCGGTGTGACAGGCGGCTGATCGTGATCGACGGTACCACTTTCAATTTCAGCGATAGTCGGGTATGTTGAATCACAGAAAGGGTAAGTCGTTTCGTCAAATCTGACATGACGAGAGGTGTATATACGACCAGTGGGGATATGTAGACAAAAATACGCACTCTGCGTTGTTGAATACCCGAGGAAAAGACATCGCAGAGATCGATCATCAAGTTTATGCGTGGTATATGGCCGTAACCACGGAAAACATAGGCAGCCAAAAATCCGTAGTTTCTCATAGTTCGCTGGTTGTTGAAACAGTTTCTGGAAAGGTGTAAACATGGACAAAACCGGAGTTGGCATACGATTGATCAGATATACCGCTGTAGCGAACGCATATGGCCAATACGTCTTTGGAATTGATGCAACCGAGAGGAGTGTGAGACCAGTTTCGACTATATGGCGATGTTTTCTTTCAGATACTCCGTTGTGCTCTGGCGTATGTGGAGGTGAAGTAAGGTGAGAGATTCCGCTGGATGATAAGAAAGCTCGTAAAGCAACAAACTCACCACCATTATCGGAAAAGAGAGTGCCAATCCGAGTTTGAAAACGGTTTTCAACAAGAGATTTGAAAGTAACGAAAGTTTTGTGAACATCTGATTTTCGCTTTAATGGAAATATCCATGTATAGCGAGTAAAATGATCGATAAAAATGATGTAGTATTTGTAGTTTTCAAGAGATAAAATCGGTGATGTCCACACATCCGTGTAAACATATTCAAGAGGGCGATGAGAATCAATAGAAGAATGGCTAAAAGGCAACTTGTGGCTTTTGTTAAGAAGGCATTCGGAACAAGATAAAGTTGAGTTTTGTAAAGATGAAACAGGAATTGAAAAGGCAGAAACAATTTTGTTTAAAATAGGGAAAGATGGATGACCCAATCGTGAGTGCCACATACGGAGACTCGTTTTCGGACCGGAAGAAGATAACAATGCCATTGCTTGAGAGCTTGAGACCGGCCACTCATACAGCTGATCTTTAGTCATGCCTTGGAGTAACGGGACCCCCGTACTGAGATCCTTCACCTGAAATGAGGCAGGAAAAAATTCGACCGAAACATTATTAGTGTTACAAAGACGATACACGGAGATAAGGTTCTTCTTTATCTCAGGAACACATAAGATGTTATCCAAATTTAAAGGTCGAATGTGTGAAGGGAGAGATGTGGAACCGGTATGAGAGATGTTGAGATTCGAACCATCGGCGAGTAATACATCATCTCCGCCGTGATAAGCTTGATGGAGGGAAAGATTGTGGAGATCAGATGTTATATGATGCGTTGCACCAGAATCCACAAGCCAATTGTTTGCCGTATAAGGTGCATTGGCAACGAGATTGGCACGTGGTTGCCAAGGACGGAACGGTGTTGGTGGCATCGGTTGGGCAGAAGATTGCAGATGCTGGAGCTGAGGACATCGACGTGCGCTATGGCCTTGAGTATTGCAGAACTGGCACTTTCCCAAATAGGGACGCGGAGCTCGTGAATCATTGTTGTTTTGATACGGTTGTGACGACCACGGTTGTGTGATGGTGTTGTTGTTGTTGTTGTTACGGCGATTGTTGTTGGAATTGTTGTACCGATTGGTGTTGTTGGTGTGGTTGTGATTCCGGTTGTAGGTGGGACGTTGTTGAATGGCGTTTGCAGAGATGGGAAACGGAGAGGAGTGTGAGATCTCAGCAGCCGCAAGAAGCTTGGCTTCATGGTTAAGGAGACGCTCATGAACTTCAGTGAGCGTTGGAGGTGTGTCTTTACCCTCGATCTGATCCACTACCGTCTTGTAGTCATCCGAGAGGCCAGCAAGAACAAATTCAAGCTGATCCTCATGATCATAGGATTTGCCAAGGATCGCAGCTTGATCTAGACGAGTTAACATTCCTTGCATATATTCGTCGATGGTTTTGGTACCTTTGGTGAAGTTTTTGATTTGAGCAGACAATTGCTTCACATTACCGCGACTCGGATTTGCATACGTTGATGTAAGCTTTGTCCAGATCTGTGATGCAGTGGTGGTGCGAGACACAAGCGGTTGAAGGGGTTGCGAGATGGCTCCGAGGAGCGCACTGTAGATTAGTTTGTCTTGACGACTCCATTTGATGAATCCGGGATTGGGAGAGACAGTACCGCCAACTGTAGCGGTAGTAGACGGAGCAGCGGTGGTGCCATCGAGATGACCAGCAAGGCCATGCCCATCGAGAAGAGCGTTAACTTGGAGGCTCCACATGAGATAATTGGTGCTGTTGAGTTTGGTGACGTTAGACATGTTGATATTCAGAACTGTGTTGGCGTTGATGGCAATTGTTTCGGTGGAGGTCGGAGTGCTGTTGATAATGGGGGCTTCCATGGCGGCGAGAAAAATTTGAAGAGATTAAAAGGTTTTTAGGTTTTTAGGAACGTGTTTGCTCTGATACCATATGAGAGCTGAATATCTTCTTGAATGAGAAAGGGGATTTACATATATTTATACAATCGTAGGAGAGAAATTAGGGAGATATCTAATCGCAGTAAATGCTTAAATATATTGTTTACATATTTAGCTAATAGTCATCTCTTAAACTGCAGAATCTGAAGATCTGTTTAGACTCGAAAGCTCATAGAATTATTTTTGTTGTTTTTTAATATAAGAAAAAAAGAAAGATTTTGTTTCAAAACAATGACAAGGATCATCTTGCTTATCTCAGAAGTCATTACAGTTCCTTTTCCTTAAAGATTTGTGAAGAAATGATAGGAATAAAAACCAATAAGATTTCTCTATGTAAATTAGTATGAAGGAAGAAAATATACTCCATTTGATCATAAGACTGCCTTAAATTATAAGTAACTGGTAAGAAAATACTCACCAAGATTGTGAAAACAGGAGGTTCTTGAAAACACCGACTATAATAAACAGCTAACTAGATTTTCACCCGGGCTGACGCGCGGAATTTTCTTATTAAAAAATTAATGCAATATTTTCATATCATGGTCAGACCAGTCGGTCTAGTTATAGCTCTAAAACATGGATCCAAACAACAATTCGGTCGTGTTATAGCTATAAAACCCGATATTATAAAATCCAATAAATTCCGTAAAAACTCAGCAAATAACCGTGAACTGGACATATTAATCGTTGATCCGAACGGATCATGGTTCCGTTATAATTTAATCAGAGGGTTTTCTTTATTATTTTTATTGAGTCATTCAGATTTTACATTATGGTACTTTATAATCTTCTTCCGTTTATGAATAATATTTTATCAAAAATAATAATAATTACTTTGTCAGTTAGACATATCTTTTTTAAAAATATCTTAGTGATTTGTTAGTTTTTATACTTATATATATATATATATATATATATATATATATATATATGTGTGTGTGTGTGTGTGTGTCGTGTATATATATAGTTTCATTAATTGTTGATTTCGGTCGGACCGCATCGAACCGGGTTAACCTATGGACCCGGTGGCTCGAAGTTCCTGTGTCGGATTTGAAAACATTTATTTAATGTATTAAAATAAATTTTATAACATAAATGTTCTTATGATTTAAGTTAAAATCATAAAATCAAACATAATTTTAACAATTTTGTTTGATATTTTCAACTTAAAATCTCTAAAGTCTAATATGATTTTTATATGAGTTAAAATTTTAATCCACATTGAGGGCCAGTGACAATTTATATATATATATATATATATATATATATATATCTTTTATTATTTTTTATATTATATATAAATATATAATTATGATATGACATGTATGATTTAAAATTAATTATTTAAGTTATCCAATTTTTCTGACCCATTTTGTAAACTTTGTTATTATCTGAATTTAAATTATTACATAATCAATCTATATATAGAAATAGATTATTACATAATCAATCTAAAAATTTTAAAAACAAAACTCAAATCTTTTCAAATCCTCCTAAATATTAGATTGAATACATCCCTTAGTAGTAGTCTACAATGATAGACAAGAAAGAAAATGAAAAAAAAAAAAAAAAAAAGATTCACAACAAAATAAGCTAATATTAAATACTCTTTATCTTTTTAGCAAATATGATTCAAGCTGGGAACATAATTGTGAAGAATAAGCGGCGTAGTAAATTTTCTGATTTTTTTCTCCTAAGCTACTGTATATCTTTTCTTTTCGATAAGGCAAACTCTGCGATATTGTAACAACTTAACTAATTCACTCAACGAACCTAGAAGCTTCACTTAATAACGCAAATTCTATGATAATAAAATTAAAAATATTTGTAATTATAAAGAAATATATTTAGACATAAATTTTGCATACCTCTTCAATTGTAATCAGCCAAGTTACGATTTATTTGGAATAAAAATACTTGGATTTTTCTTATGGAAATATGGTCTTAAGTGTTTTTTTTTGTTGATATGTTTATTTTCAATTTTACCACGTCATACCAAAACGTTTTATGTTAGCATTTCACCGGTCTGATTCTTTCGGTTTGGTTTAAGCTGATGCAGATTGTTGCCCATATCGTTTGCAGGAAAGCCCATTATAAAAATCTGAGGCCCATGTAAACTTAACGGTTGTCTCAGGGATTCAAATTTATTTTTAGAAAATTGATCACGCCTTTCTCTCTCCTCTCCATCTTTATTTTGCGATTAAGCTTTTCAGTTTCCTGACCTCGAAGAAGAGATTCAATTTTGCGATTTCGAATTTGTTTTCTCCATAGATGTTTAGATCAACGCTACAGTCCCGGTGGATCCAAAACTCACGTCGCCGCCCGATTTGTTAGTGAGGCAACTGATAATTTAGAGATGGAAGTGTGTGATCCGAATTTCATAAGAGCTAATCGCACAGGTTGGATTTTCTGACTTCCGATTACAATTTTACAATCTCTAGTTAGATCGTGATTCAAAGGAATTTCATTTTTGTTTTTTTTTCTCCTTTTTCAAAATAAGCTTATTCAAGTGGTTTATTATTTTTAGTGCAGCTTCAATCCATTTAGAATACTATTGCAGTTCTTGGTTGTGGCAGTTCCTTTGCCTTTTGGTTTATCGTCTTATGTCGTATGTAAGTTGGTTTTGTTTTTGGTACAAGATATGATTGACTTTGCTTGGTCCAAATTGTAAGCAATTGCAAAGCAAACTTATTCATTCTCTAAAAGAGCTTAAGGAGAAACATAGAAAACAAGATTGAGATATAAATAGCTCATGAGAGCTTTATTCAAATGCAAAACAAAAGAGAAAGGAAGAAGTTTTTAGGTTGTCACCAAGATCAAAAGAGTTTTAGATTGATATTCATAAAATGGAGAAGAAGGAGAGTTGTTACAACTCTCTCAAGGTTACATCACTTGATCACTTAACATTTCTATTTATACTAACTCACTTTGCAAAGAAACCCTAACACACATGGGCCTAAGACATCATATTGGGCTTGTATTGGGCTTTTGTTTAATACTCCCCCGCAAACTTGGCGTGGGTGGAACATCTATGCCAAGTTTGAAACCAGCAAATGAAGATGACTTTGGCGGAAGCATGAATAGGCGATGCAAGATCTTTGTGATGTAGGCGGAAGATTCTATTCACCAAGGAGAACAAACACTAGTGTGAGATCTATTCAGGCCCATACTTGGAGAGTATCGCATGGCTCACTCAGAGGTATATCTTGATACTTGGAGAGCTTAGTCGATCTCCCTCAGAGGTATTATCGACCTCTTTGTCTCACTAAGAGTCCGGGTTTTCTTTACCTCGTTTAACTTCCCTAAGCTGTCTCATAATGAAGGTGAGTCTTCTTCCACATCTAATGACACACTAATCATTCTCAGCCTCTTATTCAACAACTACAATACTATGCTAACTTGCTGCTTCCCATCCATTTGCTAATAACCACCAAAAATCTGCTCCTTGTTATTCTGCCTCTCTTTGGCATATCATCGAACAACTTATGTGCGTTCAACCAAAACATAAACTTTCACTAAGAATTACCCTTATCAACCCCAAAAACCAGCATAATTCATTCGAGGTTCTCAATATTTCAGACCTATAAATCTAAACCAGCCAACATGTTCTTCTCAGTCAATCAAAGACATTGCTACTCCTTGTTCTATCTCAGACATAATCAAAAAAGGCATTTTGTATTCCTTTCAGACATACCGTAGATTATAGTTGGCGAACACAGTGCTGTAAGTGGAGCCATAGCCTTGTTTCTCTGCTAAATCGATCCATTTGGCTTCGATCTCCATTTTTTTTTTGTTCGCATAGACTCAAGTAGAGAACAAAACGAAAATGCTTCACACCAGCAAGACAGGAAACACCAACGTCTAATCTCATTCAACATCTCTCGCAATAGCCTTCACACCGAAACCTCTTTTGATCAGCTCTTTCACTACGATACTCCTTATGTACCCAGAAAGCGTCTTTGAAGAAATGCTACTAGAATCTGAAAATTTTCTTCGGATGTCCCATAAACCGCCGTAGCTCTGATACCATGTGAATAAAACTAAGTAAGATGGGTTCAAGCTCTTTAGAGCTTTATTAACATAGATAAGGAAGATTAAAATGGAAATAGCTCATTGAGCTTTATTGTGCATAAAGATAAAAGAAAGGAAAAACTCTAGATTGTCTTCAAGATCAAAGCTTTTAAATTGATATCATAAAGAGGATAAGAAGAGAGTTTGCCACAAACGGCAACTCTCAAAAAATAATATTCTTAATGTCAATCACACACTTATATATGAATCCTATCTTGCAAAGAACCCTAAACACATGGGTTTTCTTATCACTTCATTAGGCTATTGGGCTTGTGTTGAGCTTGTCTCATGGATGGTCTAATACTCCCCCGCAAACTTAGTGTAGAGTACGAAGCTAAGTTTGGAAGCATAAATGCAGCGGTTTAAGAAATGGAAGAGAGCTCGAAGCAAGTTCGTTTGAAGTAGTCAATAACCTTTCTTCACCATAAAATCAGTCATTAGTGTGAGATATATTCAGGTCTATCTTTGTAGCCTATTTATCTATGAAACTTGTGGCCTATACTTGGAGAGTGTCGCATGGCTCCCTCAGAGGTATTCTTTTGATACTTGGAGAGCTTAGTCAACCTCCCTCAGAGGTACTTGTTGACCAACATTTCTCATAAAAATTTCAAATCATCTGCACCCATCACCTGACACATCAGAATGAGTTCACAACTTATGTGATTTCTCCAACTTACGTGACTTCTCCATTTGGGCCTGGCAGATATTAGGCCCACAGAATTGGAATCCCATCATGGCACATTTGCTGATCCAAAGAATCAGTTCGCCCTAATTCGTCTTCTCTTGACGCCGCATCCCGGCGGCATCTCAGATTTCCGGCGTCTTCTTCCTGTCACCGCACTTGCAGGCTCTCGGTTCCCGGATTCTCCACAACCTTCTCTGCCTAGCTCTCTCTGCAATCATCTTCCTCGACGGTGCCGTCATATTTCCGTTTTTTTTTCTTCGACGAATCGTCGTCGACCATGCGGGCTCTCAGCTTCACTTTTCCAGAGTGACTCAGGCGGTTGCTCTATGTTTCTTCTTCTGCTCGATCTCAGACAGCTTGAAGAACTTCTTACTACCAGATTTCTCAGCCAAACTTTGCCGTTTCTTCATAATTTCTTGCCTGGGCAGAACCATTAAAGGGTTTCTTCAATCGCCGTCGAGGATCAGATACTATCTGAGATCGGATCTCAATCCAACTTCCTTGAAACGGATCTAAACAGAAGCTAGAGAATGATGTGAGTAACCCCAAGAACCGTTTTGCTCTGATACCATGAAAGCAATTTCAAACAAGAAGGATTCTAGCTCTATAAAGCTTTATTGAAATAGAGAATAGCTCATATGAGCTTTATTAGATGCAAAGAAACTAAAGGAGAGGAAAACTAAATGAAGAACACCAAGCTTAGTAAATCTTAGATTGAAATCATAAAAGAGAAGAAGGAGAGTTGCCTCAAAGCAACTCTCTCGGTTACATTACTCAAACACATGGGAAAGATATATATATGAGATTACTTGTCTAATACCCTAAACACATGAGATTGCTTTAACATTTTCATTGGGCTTGTTGGACCAATGTTGGGCCTGAGATGAATGCTCTAATACAAATTTTGATTTTTGGTACACCATTTGATTACTCCTAGGTTCGTTGGTGTCGATGAAGCTTCTTTCATTAGTCTTGCAGCTCCATTTAATGCTCCTCACAAACAGGTTTCTGTTTTTTTTCATGGAGTCAAATGCACCACTTCTATTATGGAGTCAAATGCACCATTTCTATTAATTTCATATCTTCTTTCTGTTAACTGTTTCCTTTAGAAAGATGTGTGGCTTGGTGTGTTTTACATGTGTATACCAAGTGGTGTTGCTCTGGACTATGTCTATAAATTAATATTGTTGGGACTATGATACCGCATTCTTTGATTCATTCTTGTTGATTTTGGGGAGAAGCAGTTTTAATGGCTCCATTTGCTGTTCTTGGTTTCTTGACGAAACCTTTGCAGTTAAAAGGTTAAGAACAAATTTTGTCTTCTATATGAACTGTTAAAAGATATTGATCTAAGAAAATTGAAATCAGGGTTTCCTTCTACTGATTCGATAAAGACGGTTAAATCAATTGAAGTAATGGCTTCATCAGTAGGTAATTTTTTTCATCTCTCTTCTATGTCAATGTGCTCTGATTTTATAGTTGTGCAGTGAGACTTTGCCTTTTGCAGGCACAAAGACAACGAAAAACAACAATCATCTTCAAGCAGGTAATGAGATTGAGCATGATCATTTTGAGGTCTCCATTGAAACTTACAAGTGAGTTGATTTCATTATCTTAATTTCCCTCCATATGATTGTATAGTTCTCAAATCTTTTACTTTAACTTTGGCAGGTCAATTTACGCGAACGTAATTTGGAAATCATTTACTCAATTCGCGAAAGATATGAAAGTTTTATGTAAAGGAAAGGTCTTTGTTGTTGATGTTGAAGTCAGAACCCTCTTATTCATTACCCTCTACTCTTTTGGTTCTGAAGTTGGGATCTACAGAGGCAATTCCATGAACTAATGATACTATATTTAACTCATCTATAGAAACAGATTCACAGTGTGAGGAATCTCAAACACATGTACAACAAAGAGCAAACGAAGCAAAAGAACATGATGAAAGGTTAGTTTTTTGACAGAGTTTATACAACGAAAGACGGTCAAGGTAATGTGATATGTCTTGGTCGAGTTAGAACATTAAGTATTAATAACACTAATCATTAACAAGTTTTAATTTTGATCTTGCAGTTGATGTCTTTGTAGATGCTTCTATGGTTGTTTCAGTGCTAGACGACTACAAAGTTAAAGGTTAATTTTCTTTTTCAAAACTTTTAAAAGTTCCCTCAATAAAGTTAATTTCTCACCTAAATCAAAATATAGACTTAAGTGGTTACAAAATTATCAAATAAAGCCATGAATAATCAAATTCACCTTATAAAATAAACTATGATAACTAAATATTCCATATTCTATTTTTACCAAATTTCAAATTTTCTTCTTGTTTCTAGCTTGTCCATGACTAATCCTATTACATATTTTAGGCTGTCCGATTTTATCAAAGAAAACATAATTGTAAAAGTTAACCGAGCTTGGGATCATGTCATAGTTATATTCAATTTGTATTCACATCAATAAGCCAATTTAACCCCAAAAATCTAACGAAAATCATTTCTCATCTCCCACTTATTCACGATTCAATCCGCTTTGAAATCTTATATTGTTTGTTTACTCACAAATTATCTCATCCACGATCTAAACCTATTAGAGATTTTAAGTTGTCGGATTACTTCAAGAAATTTGAATCATTTACATAATTGTGAAAACTAACCGGACATGGAATCCTGTCATTATTTGATGATTGTTAGAGATAGTCATGTTCAATTTGTTTTCACATCAGTAATTGAATACATTTCTAATTAATTCGACAGCAATAACAACAAAATCATCTACCGAAAATCATTTCTCATCTCCCATTTATTCAAGATTCAATCCGTTTGAAATCTTAGATTGTTTGTGTACTCACAAATTGTCTCATCCACGATCTACACCTATTAGAGATTTTAAGTTGCTAGATTACTTAAAGAAAGAAATTTGAATCATTTACATAATTATGAAAACTAATCGGACATGAAATTATGTCATTATTTGATGATTGTTAGAGATAGTCATGTTCAATTTGTTTTCACATCAGTTAGTGAATCAATTTCTAATTATTTTGACAACAAGAACAAAAAAACCATCTACCGTAAATCATTTCTCATCTCCCACTTATTCACGATTCAATCCGCTTTGAAATCTTAGATTGTTTGTTTACTCACAAATTATCTCATCCACGATCTAAACCTAATAGAGATTTTAAGTTGCCTGATTTCTCAAAGAAACTTGAATCATTTACATAATTGTGAAAACTAACCGGGCATGAAATCCTGTCATTATTTGATGATTGTTAGAGATAGTCATGTTCAATTTGTTTTCACATTAGTAAGTGAATACATTTCTAATTAATTCGACAACAACAACAAAATTCTCTAACAAAAATCATCTTATTCACGATTCATTTTGCTTTGAAATCTTAAATTGTTTGTGTACTCACAAATTGTCTCATCTACGATTTAAACCTATTAGAGATTTTAAGTTGCTGGATTACTTAAAGAAATTTGAATCATTTACATAATTATGAAAAATAATCGGGCATGAAATTATGTCATTATTTGATGATTGTTAGAGATATGTTCAATTTGTTTTCACATCAGTTAGTGAATCAATTTCTAATTATTTTGACAACAAGAACAAAAAAAATCATCTACCGTAAATAATTTCTCATCTCTCACTTATTCACGATTCAATCCGCTTTAAAATCTTAGATTATTTGTTTACTCACAAATGATCTAATCCACGATCTAAACTTATTATAGAGATTTTAAGTTTTCGGATTACTTAAAGAAACTTAAATCATTTACATAATTGTGATAACTGAAAACTAACCGGGTATGGAATCTTGTCCAACCCAGATTACTTGCGTATGCTTCTGATAGCACATGGGGACTCACCATTCACAATGGTGATTATAGTTCTCTTCCTCGATGAATTTCTTTGAAATTTAGCCTAAAAGTTGAAGAAAAAGGACAAAATGTTAGAAATATATAAAAAAAATATTTTTTTGAATATTTTTTGAATACAAAAATAGAAGATTACTTAATACATCAAGTAGTAGGCGGATGTGATGATTTTGCCTCGTGATGGAAGAATTTAATAATTCTAGACGCTTACAATCCAGATAATTAAAAAATTGACAGTAATATATGTAAATTTAAAATTCAAACCAGATTGAAACCAAATCGAATCAATCTCTACAACATTTTTACCTTGAACATGTTTTATGCTTAAAGGTATATCAAGATTCAGCCTTTGTAGATTAAGGGGGTGTTATTCAATGTATAAGTTGAACTCAATTCCATTAGATTTGAGTTTGATCAGATTTTAAATTTTGTAACTTATTTAAAATCTAAGATATATGAGTTATCTAAAATTTAAAATACAATGACAGTGTATTTAGAAAGTCAACATAATATCATTTGAATTCTAATAGAATTGAATTCTTAATACTAAATTTTATTAATAAAAAGATCAAAGCAAAAAAAAAAAAAATCTAGAAACACAAAAGAAACGTAACAAACAAAATAAAAGTAAAAAAATAAGCTACCTATGAAAAAAACCCACATTCATTCCATATTGGTTTGAATCCACCCCAACCTTTCTTCCACTGACATACTCACAAAAACGTCTTGTATTCCCAAATGGTAAATCTTGGTAAGTGCTTTGTAACGAATACATTGTTCCAAATCCAAAATTTCTTTTATAGAATCCCAAACATTATTTTTCTTTTTCTCCGCTTCCTTTTGTTGTCTTTCTTCTTCTTCTATACCAAAGGGAGGAGAGAGAGATGTGAACATGAATCTCAAATAAATCAGTTTTATGTGTGAAGAAGAACTTACGAAGAGGGAGGAGAGAGAGATGTGACCAGGGAAAAGAGAGAGATGTGGCAAAGGTAAATAGAGTAATGGAGGAGGAAAAAGAGTGAAAAGATGGAGGGAAATGAAAGAGGATGTCACGAAATATTGCAAATCTGAGGGTAAAATATTATATTTTGATTGCTATATTTTACATATAAAATTAGCTTTAAATTTAGTTAAACTCTTTTACCTAAAATCTTTTAAACATGAATAACGTAAGATTTTAATTAGCTTATTCAAATCTTTAATTAAATAACAATGGATTTCAAACTCCTTTAATGAAGGGATTATAAATACAAGAATCAATAACATTGGATTTTTAAAACGGATTTAAAATTAATCATTGAATAACAATGGATTGTGAATAGATTTAAACTCTATTAAAAACCTTGATTGAATAACACCCCCTAAGGTATGCATATGCAGAGCAAAACTCAGTTGATCTCATGAGGTAAAACCATCTAAACCACTGGACCAAAGACAAGAAAGAGGTTTCATTGACATTAGTGTATGAGCCCTTGCAATGAAAGAATCCTCGGGTACATCTGCATAACAAGCCATATAACTCATAAACATCAGCACACATAAATAGTATCTGTGTATGGTGAGAGTGAAAGTGTGAATGATTTTACTCACAACTTGAAAAAGGAAGATTATAATCTGAAGGACCAAATTTCTCGAGTCCATTTGATGTGTAGAACATAAATTATCATTGACTGAATGGTTATACTTTTTCAACCGTTTGTTTTGTAATAACTTATCCAAATTATATATGAGAAATGGGCATTGGCAAACAAAAACTAAGACAATATATTTGTAACTTAATATACTTATACAACTAACCTCATCTAGAAGAGGAAAAGGCGATGCCATAATTTTTGGCCCACTTCCAGTCTTCTTCATGTTGATATACAACCAGTTGCACACTACTCCAATTTTCACAAACCAACAAAGTCTTTTTTGTTTGGAGCATGCACGAAAATTTAGTCTGAAATGCTACAAAAATTTCTACAGTATTGAGTTAGTGATCTTATTCCTCAGAGAAATTGGAGAAGAAAAGTCATGTGACAGAAAAATCATCACAAACGATATTTGGTATTTTCAAATCCAAATCAATACCAACTGAGAGATGACGAACTCAGGGGAAACCATGATGCAAAGTTATAAATGATCAAGACCAAAGAGACATCATCTCGAATTCATGTGAAGTTATAAATGACATGGTGTTTTTTTTGTCACTTTTTTCATTAGATTAAACTTCAGACAAATAAAGAGAGGGAATTAAGCATCTTCTTAGATTATTACCACACAAATTCAAAACAAAATAACGATAAGCAGATAGATCGTCATCATGAAAGATGGACAGCGGATTTGAGACAAGGCTCAAATGCGTCAATAACTTCACGGCAAAGCCGAAGAGTTTGAAATTCGTCACAAGAGGATGCTCAAATGACTTTAAGGGCGAACCTCTACCTCCAATATTCGTAGAAACAAAATCGTATGTCTCTTCAGGCCCCGTGGAGACCGTTACGTAAGAAGACAACTCGGTAAAGACGTTCATAGGGTTTCTCGGCACAAGGCACGAGAGGGAAGTATCTCTCAAAGAGAGGGAAGTTGGCGGAGGCGGAAGCTTTTTACGATATCGAATGAGTGGAGGAACGGCGGAGACAGGTGAAGGAACCAGCTTTTTACGATGGCTGAATCGAAGTTCGAAAGGGGCAGCGGCCGCTGAGCGAGCTGGATGGTCGGAGGTTTGAAGAACACAACGCCGAAGTATAGAGAAACCGGTTTCTCCACAAGGAATACATTGGCTCGGATGAGAAAGCCTAAAGTTTCTTTAACCGGAGAAACGCCGGAAGGGCACATCCTAAGAACTCCAGCGCGAATACCGTATCCGGCGGAAGAAAAGCTCACATCTTCAGATCAGAGAAGCTTTCTCTCATCGTCAGAGAAGACAAGAGAGTACGAGGAAACAGTGCATGAGTATACCCGAGGAGCAAAGTCAGCGAGGGGAAGTAACGACAACGATTCACAGGAGCAGGGAAGAACCAAACTGATCTCTACGGGAGATGCCGTCCTCACGCATCTAACTGAGAGAGGGCTTGAGAATCTTGCCAAGTACCGCTGAACACCACAATCGAACATCCTAACCGACTGACTTGCCAAGAAATGCTGAAGGCGAGATGGATATGGCGGCGAAAAGGCTGAGAAACGAGACGCCGTCGATGGAGCAAGAGGCGACAGCGCCGTAGAAAACAAAACGCGACGGTAAACGAGAGGCTCAAGTTGATTTGCCGGAGCCGACCAACTGACTTTCAAAATCAGAGTCTCAAACTCCATGGAAGAGAGGAGGAGAAGAAGCATCGTCAAAGCCCCGATCAGCCTTCCTCGAGCTGAGCATGACCAGAGGCAATACCAGCAACGCATCCAGGACCACAGACTCTCGACCCAAGCAGGGAAAAGACACCGGCGGGACACCACATCTCCAAATCACCAACAAAACCTTTGAATAAACAACGAAGCTAGCGGCCAGGGAGGAAGAAACAGTGACAAAGACGGCGAATTAGCGGCGATGAAGCCTCCCCCAGCGACAGCGAGGAGCGCCGGTCACCGAGGAGGCGGCGACGAAGAGCTTGAAGAAGAAGCTAGAGCAGCGACGGGAACCACTGACCGGAGGAAGAGAAGCTTGCAAGGAGATCGATGAAAAATTGATGGAGGCGCCTTGGTTCTCGTGCCTGAGAGAAATTTTTTTAGGGCGAACAATCGGTCATTCTATTCAAATGACATGGTGTTAAACCCCAAACTAAATTTAAGTGATATGATTTAAGTGATCGAGTAGTTATTGTAAAATTTAAGTGATATGATTTCTATGAAATCCCTTAAACCCCAAACTAAATTCCATCTCCGATCTCCACTCATTTTCCGCCGTAGGTGCGGCGATTAATAAATTACGAGACATATATATGTGTCTATGTGTCATGTAATTTATTAATTGCCCCAACAACGGTGGGAAATGAGTGGTGATCGGAAATGGGATTTAGTTTGGGGTTTAAGGGATTTCAAAGAAATCGTCGCTAAATCGTCGCTAATTGTGATAGTCACAAAATCGATGCACATTGGCGACGATTTGGCAACGACTTGAACTAATCGTGGCTAAATCGTCGCAAACACTGAATGTCGCAAAATCGATGCAAAGTTGCGACGATTTGGCAACGATTTGTCATAAACCCTAAACCCTAAACCCTTTCCCCTAAACCCTAAACCCTAACGTATTACCATCTCATTGTATTATGCATCTTTCAATGAAATTGATCGTGACTTTAGAGAATTGTCCGAAAATGAAAACTCGGTCAATCACAGTAATATCCACAAACTGAATCATTGTATTAAAAATCTCTAACATATACGCAAACTATATGTTTTACTTATTTTTCAATATCGATGAACTTATTGATAATTTCATGAATTTGGATTTACAGTAAACATGTCAAGTTGTTTCTGGAATGTTGCAATCGACGTTACAATTTTGTACCTAAACCCTAAACCCTAAAACCGATTTTACAAATATCCTCACAAATTCGTCGCAAACTATGATTGTCACTAATTCGTTGCAACATTAGGAGCGATTTAGCAACGAATTGATAATAATCGTGGCTAAATCGTCGCAAACACTGAATGTCGCAAAATCGATGCACAGTTGCAACGATTTGGCAACGAATTGAGACTAATCGTGGCTAAATCGTCGCAAACACTGAATGTCGCAAAATTGATGCACAGTTGCGACGATTTGGCAACGATTTGTCATTAAATATACCGCGTGTCGGTCAATTAAACTCCCGCGTGTATGAATGTCACAAAATCGTTGCAAAGTTAGCGACGAATTCGCTACGGTTTGATTGCCTCGATATAGCGACGATTCGTCGCGAAATCGTCGCTAAGTAGCGACGATTTAGCGACGACAAGTAATCTTATATATACACGCGAGTTCCTTGCTATTTCATTTACAAACTCCTCAAAAAAAATACTACTCATAACTTCCTATCGAAATTTTTGCGAAAAAGGTAAATTTTTTTTTTAAATGTTTTTAATTAATTAGTATAGATTATTTTTTTATATAGTAATTTTTTATATATAAATGCCTTGATGTTTATAGATAGTAATTTTGTTTCATTATTATGCAGATGGGCCAATGTCGTGCACATTACGCTCAGTTTTTGAGAGAGATTGGTGATGCTTCGGGTACCGGGGTGCACGTGTCTTCTGAGGCTACAGAGACGGATTTCGTCCCGGTGACGCAACCACAGAGTGCTCCGCCGCCTCCACTACCACCTCAGATTCCGCAACCTGGAGGCGATGCCCCGGCCCCATATGCACACATGACAGTTCATGATTTGCTTGCGCAGCCGGGCCGTCATAGGCTTAAAAGATTAGATCCGAATCATACTGACGGGTCGGAATGGTAATATATATAAATTTATATTTTTTACATTTATTATTACATATTTATATTTATTTCTAACAATTCAAAAATTTACAATTTTTTGTTTCAGGTTTGGAGTTGAATCCAAAGTTGGACGCACCGTTTCCGACATCATCAAGTCTTATTTTATCGAGCCGCATACCAATTTTACCCAGCTTCCTCTACACGTCAAGGAGACATGGTTCAAGATGTTTGCGGTACGTATGGAAAACATATTTTTTCTCCCATAATTATTTTAATTATATTTAAATATATATTTAATTTAATTTTATAAAATATGTAATTATTTTTGTTTCTCATGCACAAAAATATCACTGGGATATTTCGCTTCATGGCGAGGTTGAAACTTTATTCCTCGAGAGGGTGAAGTTCGTATCCAAGGCGTGGTTGGTGAATGGAAGAAAGCATGGAAGAAGGATGGCGATGCAGCAAAGCCCCTGCACATGGATAAAGCCGTTTGGGACGGCTTGGTGCGGTATTGGAGGGATCCGAAATCCATCATCACTGCTGAGAAGTGTTCGGCTTCCCGCAACACCGTTGATTCGGACGGGAGACTCAAGGCTCTGCCTCATACAGCTGGGCAAACACCTTTTGCGGGTGTTCGTCTACAGATGGTAATTAAATTTATTTAAATTAATTAATTTATTTAATTTACTTCGTCAATAACATAGTTTTTTTCTTTAGGCCGCCGAAGACGGAGGTGTACTCCCTCCGATGACCAGGGTTTTTGAGCGGACGCACCGGAAGAAGGATGGTTCCTTTGTTTCCGAGACTGCCGAGCACATCTTCAATGAGGTGACTTCCAAAGTCACCGAACGAGAGACACAGCTCTCTCAACAGCTATCTCCCGGTGGTTCGTCGGTCATGTCTGGAGGGTTGACCACACCCGATATTGACTGGATCTTCGAGCAGGTATATAGAATAGTTAGTAATTATTAATTTTTAGTTTTTGATTTTTTAAAAATTTCTAATTGTAAATTTAAATATAGGTTGCCCCTAAGAGAAAAGGGAAGGTTGTCGGGATGGGATCTATTCGGGATGTCTCGGCTGCTTCTTCATATGCTCCGCGATGACGATCGCCAGAAGATGATCCAGTCGTGTTACGTGCCACGATTACGAGTCTTCAGGAGCGGATTGAGACCGAGGCTACTCGGTCTCAGGCATATCAGGCGAAGATTGCGAGTCTTCAGCAGCGGGTTGAATTGGATGCTACGCAGAATGACGAACTCTTCGACATCTTGGCAACAGGGAACCCGACAATGCATGCCATGCTACGGGAAAAGCGAAGACTCCGAGCAGAGGCAGATGCAGCATCAGCGGCAGAGGCAGAGGCAGAGGCAGCGGCAGCGGCAGAGGCAGCGGCAGACACATCCGGTTCGTCGAGACGTCCCGAAGACGATGTGAATCTCGACGATTACGATATAGTTATTTAGATTTAGGATTTCGAATTTTAATTTTGGTTTTTTTTTTTGTAACAGATTATAATATTTTTTTTTAATAAAATATTATTTTATAATTTCGAAATTAATAAAATTTTAAAAATAATAATAAAAATCATATATATAATCGTCGTTAATTCGATGGTAAACAATAATCCTCGTTGATTCGTTGCTAAATTAATCGTCATAAAATCGTGGCTAATTTACAACGATGTTGCGACGATTATTTAGCAACGATTTTAGGACGATTTATTAGCAACGATGTTGCGACGATTATTTAGCCACGATTTTAGTACGATTTATTAGCAACGATTTTACGACGATTGATTTGCAACGAATTAATGACGATAATTTTTGCAATCGATTTAACAATGAAAGATTTCCCTTCGAATTAGCAACGATGTTACGGCGTATTCATATTCGTCGTAATTTCAATGTAATATTTACGACGATTTTACGACGGCAAATTTCGCGACGATTTAGTGACGAATTTTTTTCCCTCGTACTTTGCCGACGAATTTACGACGATTTGTGGTTTACGACGATCAGTTTACAACGATCTCTTTGTCGTCGCAAATTCGATGCAAACCCTATTTTGCAACGATTTTACAACGATATCGTTCGTTGCAAAAATAGTGTTTTCTTGTAGTGTAACATGCTGACCTACTCCATAAAAGCAATTAGCGATGACATAACTAGCAAACACAATCGAGTTGAGAATTTGTGTTTTCAGATCCAAACTTACAACATCAATAGACGAACTCATAGGAGATGAAGATGCGAAGTGATACGAGTTCTCAAAATTACGCAATTCCAACGACCATACCCGGTTTCATGCGCCGTCTCGAACATTAGACCTTCCGAAACCCCAAAAAAAAAAAAAAAAATTTTGGTAAGATTAATTTGAGAGATAATGGAATCAAAGTTGCATCATGAATAAAATCTCATCAAACATGTGTTTGGAACCATTGAGTTTATAAATTTTGGAATGCTATTTTTTAATGGATTTATTGGTTTAGATGATTTTTTAAAAATATAAATATTGATCAAAATCTCATCTTCAAAATTTGTGCAGAAACTCAATTATTTTTTTGCTTCTAACTTTTAAATCTTACCAAAGATTCAAGTTTCGCCGATTTGTCCCCATCATGAATAACTCTCAACTTCGTAATGTCATCCTCCCTCCATGACTTGGAGAGTTTTTATGACATTTCTCATCACGTTCTGCTTCAATGCCTCTAGCTCCATCGGTAGATAGGGAAACTACGTCACTTATCCGATTTTGCTTCATTTTATTAACCTTTTGGACTTTCTCAAATCCAAATCTCAATCCACATTCTCGGATCATTGCGTTGAATTCCTTTGCTTCATTGGAACGACCGTTCAAGGCGACCTGCATGCGCATTAGACGAGTATAATCACTAACTACATTTAATTAATGAAATGCATGGATCATCGTTTTACCCAAAAAAAATGCATGGATCATTAAATATTACATATCAAGAGTACTAATCTAAATCTTACGTTGATTGCTGAGGAAGACATGTTTCTTTCTTTGTTTTAAGTTTTATGGTTCTTGTTTTTTTTTTTTTGCTTTTTTTTTGCTTTTTTGTTTGCTATGAATGTTAATATCATTATAAAATGAAGAATGTAGAGGTATTACAAGAGAGCACTACCTACATATTAGAGTAATCTTTGCAAAAAACAAAAACAAAACAAAATTACAAAAGTATTCTTTTTCTTTGTGAATGTTTCATCTTGCTTCGTTTGGTGTCTTTATATAAGAACTAAAGTATCACCTCCCCCAAAAATGTGTGTAATTTAAATAAAACAAAATAAGAATAACTATAATAATATTTTACCCCAAAAAAATAATACTAACTATAATAATATATGTGCCCTAGTATACACATGCCTGGCTCAGACCCATGGCAACATGCGCATTTGCCATGAGTCCAAACTTTTAAAAAAATAAAAATTCAAGAAGAAAAGGCCAAAAAACTAAAAATTCAAGAAGAAAAGATCCAAAAAACTAAAAAAAAACAAAATTTATTTGACAAAGATACCAATTTTTTTTTTTTTGCTTAAGGCTCATATATATATATAGAGACATACATGAATATACATCCAATATCCAATATATGCATAGTTTCTCAGATACCCGTTTGTACCTCACCCACTTTTAGAAATTCAGTACAATGTGAACCTAATAGAATAAGCCAATAGGTTTTAAAGGGAATGTATAGCACATACGTCAGGTTTCTTCATGTCGTTTTCAATCTGTTGCTTACGAAATTATGAGTCGAATTTATTCTAATTTGGTCTCGTTTTGCTTATTTTGCCTAGAAACCAGTGGCAGATCTAGGTGAGCCAAAGAGGTGGCAGCCCACTCAAATTTTGATTTTTATAAAATTTCTAAGAAATTTTTTATTATTTTAAAATTTTGCCTTCACAGCACAAAGTAAAATATTGGTTTTGCCCCTACTAAATATAATCTCTAGATCCGTCACTGCAGTAGAAACACAGCCCAAAGTAAAAAATTAGTTTTGTCCCTACTGAATATAATCTCTAGATCCGTCACTGCAGTAGAAACAATCCTACACGGAACAAAACTCCTCTCTATTGAATTTAGGTTTAATTTCTCACACGTCCATACATGCATGTACTTGTGGAATTCCAGGCTTGTATCAAATAGAATATTATACATTAGACTTTTTCTTTTTCTTTTTCTTTCCTCAATATCTCTATAATCAATTTTCTGGTCTGCTTTTTCTTCATCTCTTCAACTGCCTCCACGCGATTAAAATCATCTCTAATGTATTTTTCTATTTTTAACTTTAAAATAGAGATGGGTTTCTCTCCAATGTATTCCTCTATTTTTAACTCTAAAATAAATATTTTAAATATATTCTATTTCTATTTTATTACTAATATCTTTTATTTATAAATATTTACAATTTAACCGCACTTATTTTATTCTTTGCAAAACTTCCATAAATTATGATATTATTTAAATTAAACATTTATTATATAAAGAAAATTACATTACATCATATATAAATAACAAAACATAGTATATTTTGGTTAAATATCGCCATTAGTGTATTTTCCCATAAATGATCAATTAACATATTTTGAAGTGAGAAATGAGCTTCTTTGTCTTTGATTTCTCTAAATCACTAGTTTTTGTTGTTTAAATTTATTTTATGTTGATTATCTTTAATTTCAGTATTTGCTATGTTGTTTATCTTTAATTTTATTACTTGTTAAATTAAAATTGCTAAAAAAGTTAATCAAAATAAAAAAAAGTTAGTCATAAATATAATGATTTAAAATTAAAAGGACAATTTGATAAATATAAAAGTTCAACTCTAAAATAGAGTAAGAAATAGAGTTACTCCAAATATAGAGTAAGAAATAGAATTACTCTATTTTAGAGTTAAAAATAGAGATAGAGTAGTGTTGGAGAAGATTTTGCTCTAAAATAGAGTTTAGAGTAGAAAATAGAATATGGTTAGAGATGCCATAAATGTCATATTTATCCAGTTTTGGTCTACCTTTTGCTGATTTGTGTAGTTATATACCCTACTAAAATTATCCTCTATTGGGTAATATGATCAAGTCATATTCAGGTTGAATACCTGTGTTGTTGTTTATTAAATTTTTTTTTAATTTATTAAACTTCTCCACTATTTTATTTTAGTACAAAATATTTGACAACATGAAACGAGATCAATCTACGTTTTGGGGGGGGTCTTTCTCCCATGGATTAATCTGAATCCCTCCATAGGCCTGAGATTTAACCAGAATTACCCAAAAAAAAAAATCGATTGGTCTCGTTTATCATTTGTGGATTATACAGTCACTATTTGTGTTCAACTGCTAAAGTTATAAGGGGAAAATTATTTCATCTGAACAACCATTATATTAGGGTTGATGACTTCTTTATTTTCTTCGATGAATATTCATTTTTCATCTCAAAATCATATATCATTAATGTCGATAAAAAGAGAGAAATATAACCACCAAAGTTGGTAATAAGCACGCACATTAACCATATATTTAATGATATATGTCATACTTTTTTTTTTCTATGTGCGTGCTTATTACCATATTTAACCACCAAAGTTGCTGATCTCTTCGCGTTAACTAATGTTTTTGGGTTAGTCTCTTAGACAATCCGCATCAAGTGTCTCACCTATACACCCTCTATTAAAAAAAAAAAAAAAAAAAAAGTAAGAAAGAAAGATAGAAGGAGAGAGAAGGTCTCTTGTTTGAGACACGTGGCGCAAGGGTATTGGTCCACATTTTGTTTTTTTCAATTACCTAATTAAAAAAAACAAATTACTACCATATATATAAATTTGAATGTTTCAAAGTTGCTAATCAACATGATCGTGACACATGTCAAGTCAATCGATCAGATTTTGACATGTGTAAAAAAAAAAATTCAATCTTAAAAGGTAAATTTTAATTAGATTTTGACACATAATATTAACAATAAAAAAAAATTCATAATTGATTTCTAATCCTAAAAAGTAAAATTACTAATCGTAAATAACTTACTATAATAATCCTAAAAATTCAATCCTAAAAGGTAACTTACTATACTAAAATGAAAAATAAAAAATTTAAATTTATCCTAAAAGCAAATTTAATAATTAAAAAAATTGGAAAATTTTATAACCGATTCATAATTTTGAAAGGTAAAGTTACTAAACAAAAAAAATAGAAAATAGAAAATTTATATTTATCTTAGAAGGTAAAGTTAATCAAAAAATAATAATAAAAATCATTATGGTTCTATATGGAAAAATAAATATATGAATGTTTAAATAATAAAAATAAATCTCATTTGAATAATAATATGAAAAATTAGATGTTTGAAAATATCTGACAAAATTTAATTAAAAACTAAACACTAGAATAAAAAATAGGAGAATCAAAATGAATAAATAATTGTTAGGTTTCTCTATAATAATTTTTTATTATTATTTTTTATCGTTGTTGCGTTTCAACCTTATATTATTTATTTTTACGGGAGATCTAAGGTCGGTCTCAACCTTATATTATTTATTTTTACGGGAGATATAATTTTGTTTTCCATTTTTTCGTTTATAGTTTTTTTTTCAAAGGTTATAAAATATTAAGGTATAAACTCGCGCATACATGGGTCCTAATCTAGTATATATATATATATATATATATATTATCTGTAAGTACATGCTACATATATATTTTTTATTTTCCAAAAATAATTTATAATTGTTGGTACAAATTGAATTAGAAAATTTAAAAATCTATAGAAAAGGAAGCTTGGTCATTAAGAATTAATGGGCCTATGAGCCAGCGGTTTTTAGATACACTGGGCCGAAATAGCATTTAAAAACTAATTTTCGGGTGACTCTCATTATTATGTGATTTTTTTTATTTTTAAAACAGTATTATTATGTAATTCGTTTACCTAATAGTCTATCACCTAACTAGTTACTTGAATACCATAACTAGTTAAGGTTTCTAAGATTAGAGGTTCGAAACTATTAGTCTATCAGAAAATAATGGTCCAAATGTTCTTTGTTTAATTATGTTTACAGACATGATGAAATACGAAACCATACATATAGAAATTTTTAACGATAAATTGGTGACAGTTTTTTATTGATAAAAGATATTTGTACGTACATAATTATTTGATATGAAGACTATGCATTTCTATTTCCCAGTAAAAAAATTCAAGCAATTTCTATATACTTAGTGAAAGTATTAATTTGAACTCACTGCGTACTAATTTCAGGTTTCAATTTTCAAATAAATTTTCAGTTTGAAACTATTCAAAATATAATGATCAACATGTTATAAATTTTCAAGAAACTAGACAGAAACAAAGTTTCATCAATCATCATAAAACCCCATTATAATTCCGCCTAACAAATACAAATGTGTTGTTTTTGGTTTTTTTTTTTTGTTTTCTCCTAACAATTCCTCAAAAAATAAATATACTGTACTATTTACTTTAAATTTGTCGTAGATATAAAAAATCATAAGGTTGAGAATGCGATGAACTTGTTGGGGTTTTTCTTTTGTTGTGTTGCAAACCAATGAATCAAAACCAAAGTAGAGTGTTTCATTGCTTTCTGTGTCGTTTGTTTCATGTCTCATCCGTTTTTTTGTCCTTTGTCCATCATTTTTTGTTTGTGACCAGAACACGACACTTATCCCTAATTTTATAGGGACACAGTTTATTGTATTTTCCCCTTTTATATAATTCCCTATCCGATAATACAAAGAAATGGCAAAAAATTAGAAACGGTCCCATTCGTCGAGTTGTACTTTGTACATATACATATAGTTGCTGCTTGAGAAGTTTAATTAATCCGTTTGATAAAGAGCAGTAAAATCCAAAGAAAAAGGAAGGCAATGGCCACTTTCTATATGCATTTTTCCTCTTTCCTGGCTCTCTTTAGCAATTAAACATCCTAACTCCTATTTGGTATGTATAAATCTCTAGGGCATCTAGCTAAATATGTAGAGCTCTATGATTATATATATATATATATATGTATGTATGTACTCATCATAACGATCAAATACTTTTCCTTGATAAATGCACTAATTAATTAGAGGGGAACATTGGTAGAATGGTATTTAGTCAGTAGACTCGGATATTTCTGGATAAGACGAATAAAAGGATACCGTACTTCAAAGAAAAGGATAATTGGGGTAGAGAAATTACAGAGATGAGAATATAAGATGATAGATGTTTAATCCAACAGAATATTATTACAATATTCTACTATACAGACACTCATTTGAGAAGAGGGCAACAAAAAAAATAATATATATATATATATATATATATAACGTAGAAGCCTGGTGATTAATTATCTAGAAAAGATGACAAAATTAATATAGATGTTTCATTCTATACTAATGTAAAACCAAGCTAGATTTGATGGACATGGGTCGAAGTAAGAGAGCTGCTCATTGTGGCTGAACCGGAAATCGCTGCCAACTCCAAAGATCCGTAGAATCCAAACCATTGATAGATGCACTAGTTTCACCATAACCATAAATAGCCTCCTCATGATGACGATGATGATGTTCCTCTTCAAACTCTAATATTTCTTGCCACACCAATTGCAAGTCACTCTCCGTGGACGAACCATGATTACTCTCTTCCTCTTCCTTCATCGATGTCGTCAAACTAGGACCCTTGAGCTCTTCCGAGTCGTCAATGATGATCTCATCATGATGATCACAAGGCTTGATCTTGGGTGTTACTTCGTTGGTCGTACACGTGTGGTTTCCAATGTATGTGATGTTGAACATCCTGGGTTCGAGCTCTAGCTTCTGGACTTGCTTTGTTGCCTTGCACCCTTGAGTGTATTTGTGTGTGCACCTAAAGTAACTTCTGCAAAACATTAATGAAAAAAGAAAAATTTAGGCCAAATTTTATATTCCACACAACCAATTAAATCCAGGCCACATTGATGGTAGATATAATTGCGGTCCATGTATAATAATACCCAGCAACATGTCACAAATGAATATTTTATACATATATACACACAATACATAGATAATAGATGTGGATGAATATAGGGATAAAACTGACCTTGGGAATTTGGCATTAAGAATCTCCTTTTGTCCATATTTCCTCCAAGAAAAGGCATCCTCAAGTACGGTCGACTCTACAGTCCACGTCTCCGATCTCTTCCTGCTCACAATAGTGTAGATCAATAATTTAAACATTTGGATTCTTATGTAATTATGATTCTTGCAACCAAAGCTAATTGTTTTGTTTGTTTGTGGACCAACCACAACACTAGCTATATCCTAAATGATTGCCTTGTTTACTGGTGTGAATCCATATCAATTGATTTATGGTATGATCAACATAAACAAATATAATCACAAAGGTTTATATAAAATTCTCTATCACCATGGTAAATAAGTAGAAAGAGACATGAGTTTATAACCTAGTGGTTTTTAAGATCCACAAACCCATCATTTACTCGGATTCAAACTCTTGCGTGAGTGGAATTTTAGTAGAAACAAAAAAAAGTAAGCGAGATAAGGTGAAACTTACTTTCTCTTGTAGCATCCTCTTTTACCCTTAACGGGTCCCAATATTTTCCGACTATCGCAGGAATCCTCAAGCTTTCCGTCGTTGTCGCAGGAAGCATTTTGAGAGCCTTCGACGGGGGTGAAGAGAGAGGAGGAGGAGATGGGTTCGAAAGAATCAAAAGCAGAGATTGTGTCATTGAAAGACCCCAAGATTTTAGCCACGAGATCCTTGGCTGGACCCAGACCCGACCCGGGTTGTGAGAGGAGTTGCTGAAGCTTAGTGGCCAACTCGTGGCCTTGAACGAGTTGGTCCATAACTTTTAGCTTAATTGCTTTGTTATCACTAGCAATATCCATTTTGGTAAGTTTTTTTTTCTTTCTCTTGGTTTGGGTTATATGATTAAAGGGAAGAGAAGTGTGTGTGTAAATATAATGGAGAGGAGAACTTGTAATGATGAGATATTTTTTTTTTGTTGTTGGGGAGAGAGAGAGAGAGGAAGATGTGAGGAAAGGAGAAGGAAGAGAGAGAGATGGAAAGAGACAGAGAGGGGGATGAACTTATCCACCCTTTTCATTTGCTTATGGGAGCTTCGTGACGTAGTTTGAATGACGTGGTGATGACGTTATTCTTCCCTCGATGAGAACGGAATCTAGAGTTTTGCTTACTTTGGGTCATTCAATTTTTTTCTATAAATGTTTGGACCAAAAGTTAATATAATTACCGATTGCATATCATTCTCGAATTCGAAATCCAACTCTTTCTTTATCTAGCAAGATAGTGATTACATTTACTTCAATATATTTTGAATACTAGTAGTTGTATACCAGAAATAAACCAATCTACATCAAATAGATCTCTGGAAAAAGTTTATGATAAACTATTCCTAATTGAAATTTGTTCTGACATAATATAACTGAATTTTGGATATTTTACATATATCTAAAATATTGGGTCAACTTATCTAAATTATATCGGTTACGTTTTACATGTAAAGTCACTTATTTGAAATTTCTAAAAAAAAATTATTATTTTTTGAACTCATTTGGAAAAATAACACTTATTTTACTATTCATGCTAATTTTACCTATGTACAGTACGACATGTACACATATGGACGGTACACGGGTATACATAGAGAAATGTATTTTTGTCATTTACACGTTAAAAATAAAAAAAAATGTTAACTTTGTAAATAAAAATTAAAATAAGTGAAAATATGTGCAATATAAATCTCTAGCTATATAACTAATCAGCTCACTTCATTAATATATAAAAATATGGCCTATCAAAGCTAAACTTTTCTACCCTATTTTTTTCTAGAAACTATTCTATATTAGACTTAATTATAATATATAAGAAGAACACAACCTATTGTTGAAAAGTATCTTCTTTCACTCGGAGTCACTTTTGTTTCATTTTCGTGGAAAAGGTATAGTTAGGCATGATACTTTTTTAATATATAGAAAATATGTTTGTTTCGTGAAAAGGTATAACTAGTAAGCATGATTTTTTAAAATTTATTTAACTTTTTTTTTTGTCGTAATATCATAGAAATATTTAAAGAGTTGTAAATGTGGTCGGCTCACTCTGGCCCTTCACTATTTCATTCAATTCATACATGCGTGGGTTCTCTTCGCTTAAGAGATGTCTAGTTGGTCTAGTGGCCCCTCCAAGTCTTAACTCTTAATTAATGATTGGTGCTAGCCTAACAATTTTATGGTTTTGTAGACGTTTATCAATTTGTGTAGTGGATTTGATTGTCGATTTTATTACCCAATACCTAGGGTTTTTGATTGGTTTCGAAAAATTGACCATTATGTAAATTCATAATGATAGGTACTCCCTCCGTCCTAGTTTACTGGATTTTTTAGGATTTTTTTCCTGTTCCAATTTATTAGATTTTCTCAAAGATTTAGGCATAAATCTAATTACTATTAATCCAACAATTAGTAAAAGAGTTTATGGTCAAAGAAGTTCAAAAGCACATAAATTAAAGTCAAATATTATTAATTTTTCATTACTCATAGTCATCAACTATTATTCCAAACGTACTTTTTTGTAAACAAAGACAGAAATCTGAAACTAAAAAATGGAACATAAAGAAAGAAAGTCAAGAGATGTTCAGTCGATCATGAAGCCAATTTCTACTCCTACGTACAGAGATTATATAAGAACAACAATTAAAGCTTCGTCTTTCTTTTGGCTCTATTGCAAATTTTTGAATTTTTTGGTTTTAAACGGTTTATCAAAATTTTGGCTCCAATTTTATTGGTTTACTAAAAATCTGTTAATGATATGTATTCAATTGGATTAAGAAAACAAGAAGGAAAATACAAATTGAAGTTGATCGAGAATATGGAAGTGGCCATTTGCATTCTTTTTTTGTTTTTCTTCTTGTTTAGATTGTTTTTTAATTTGTTTATTAAATGATGATAAGTGTACAATTTGTATTTTTTTAAACTGTGTGCAAAATTCTAAAAAATCCTATAAACTGGGACGGAGGGAGTACCATTTAGTACACCTCCAGAAGCCAATAATTTGTGTCCAAATTTGTACGCAGATTCATAAATGAGATCCGCTATTAATGCTTTAAAGTGTAGTTGTTGTGTCTCAACTTTTTCATTGTTTCCCAAAAGTTGGTTGTCGTCTTCTTCTATTTTTTTTTGGTTGCAAATCTTGATTCCATTAACTTAATCATTTAGAAAATTATCCATCCTCTTTAATAACTATAACAAAACATAAATTCAATAGAAATTAAAGCAGATAGAGCGAATTATAACCAAAGCTTGAATGTGTCGATAGAAGCGACAATGAATCCAATAAATTCGGATGCGTCGGCAAATCATTCATGGCAAAGCTGAAAATGTTAAAAATTTGTCACCTTAACTTCCGACTTTGAAAAATAATCCACACATCGGAGTCTCGTTGAAGCGAAACCCGTTGAGCAGAATGGACCCTTGTAGTCAAATATTTCCGAATTTGCTCTAACACATGAAAACAAAGGGACTAGGCCTAATATCAGGCCCACTTGATCCTCAACAATGACGTGGAGAAGGGATGGCGTAGGGGACACGACGGCAGAGATTCGTGTCAGATTCAGCGGAAATGAGAAGAGGTGGTGGTTGGTTTGAGGGTTGTCGAGGGTCGCCAGCGACGTTATCCTGGTCGACGGAGCCGAACTCGTACGCGGTGGAAGGAAGGTAAATTCTCCTTTGAAGTTTTGCCATTGAAGGTCTTTCGCACAGCGGAGCACTAGGCAGATCATGGGGGTGATTGAAAGCTAAGCATTTGGCCAGAGAACGACTTGTATCTGGTGGGTCCGGCATCTCCAGAGGGTGGAGGATGTTCGACGGGTCTCTCATCACCCGACGGTGAGAGAAAGTCTCATGAGACAAAGAGATTCTCGCCGTGAGACAGTGAAGATTGAGAGCTGAACCAGAAAACTTATCGCTGGAATCCATGGCAAAGCAAAGCAGAAAAGAGACCGGAAGTAGAGCACTCGTCCGGTGGAGGTCTCGCCGGTGATAGGGGCGGCGGGCCGAAAACTTAGAATAGTTCTTCGGGAGATCTAGCTTGATTCGAGAAGGATAAGCGAGTGCCAATCAGGAGGAGAATAGGATTGGTGTCGATTTCTGGTGGGAGAAAGCCATGTTGATATCCGATTTGCGGCTGTCTCGAGACCCGTGTCTGAGATATCCGCTGCTGCACCCTCGTAGATCTCTGCATCACCTCTCTTAGAAGCTGCTCTCGTCCTCCCCCATGGCGCCGGTGCTGATTGTTGCCTCTCCGTCGCGGTTCCGCCTGCCGCCAGATCCGCCGTCGCTCGTGGTTTCTCGTTTCGCTCGTCGTCGGTGGTGCCGTCGCTTGCTTGGATTCGTCGGAGGCGCCGCTCGCCTGGATTCATCACTGCCTTCTTCGACTCTCCCATCGACTGCCGCTAGAGGACGGTGGCTCTCGTCGGGGCTGGTTAAGAGACTTTGGCGAGCCGTGACAGCGAGCCACCGCCGGACCTGTAGCTGTGTAACTCCACCGTCTGTTTCTCTCCGCCCAACTGTCTCACCGCCGACCTCATCAGCTCCAAGCACGAGCCTCTCTCACCTCCGGATGTTGTTTTCTCCGGCTCCGCCGAACCCTCCTGCGGCTCGGGTGCCTCCAGATCCGCCACCTCCGCCTGAATCTCAAAGTTTGTTCGAACACTCTCACCCACCGGAGCTCTTCGACTACTCTCTTTCGCCGCCTTCCAAGCTCTTCCACCGTCTGTTCCCACGCTCCGTCACGGTGACGAGCCATGGTTTGTGTCCCGTTGGTTTCTGTTCCGAGAGAAGACACGGTGACGTCACCAATCTGGGCCAGGGCCAAGTTTTTAAAATGTTGGGCTTTTCTTTGTTGAAAGGCCCACTAAGAGAAAACTCAACAGATATGAGTAAATCCAGGGCATTTTTGCTTCTGGTGTCTATAACTTTCTCCCGTCTTCCGAGTGAATCCAGGGCTTCTTCGCCTGTGGTGTCAACCCGTACAGCTTTTGAAGCTGCATCCCTCAACCGTCTTTCCGAGAGGTGTTTTACTCCCGAGCTTCTTGCTGGGAAACCTTTTGAAGGGCTTTACCGAATTGTCTTCTTGCGTAGCGGTCTGCACGGGGTCCGAAGAGACAAACCGGATCGCTTCGGCGATTTCCGGAGGTAGAGTTTCAGTTACAACGTCACAAGATGAAGTGACTATTTCCAAGCTTTCCGGTTTTGCCGTAAATCTGCTATCGACGCATTTGAGCTTAGTCTCAGATTCGCTGTCATTCTCTCAAGATCTATCTGTTTTTATCTTTAATGCCTTTCTTTTGGCTTTGTTTGGAGAAAGGGGATGCTTAATTCCCTCTTGTTGTATTGTTTGAAGCTTAATTAATGAGAAGAAAAAAGTTGACAAAAAAAAAAAACTAGTAATAATAAAATATTTTATGGACATGAAAATGTTTTTTCTTCTTTTTTAACACACTGAAAATGATTCATATGTTTAATTCTTAGTTGGTTGTTGTCTATTAGTCGAAGTTTGATGTAATATAAAACAGTTCGCAAATTCAATATCTAAATTTTACATATTCTAAGTCACTATAATGTTTTTTTTTTACTAATCAAATTTACTAGGCCGGCATTTTTTTTCTTCTTCTGAGTTAACTTTACTCACAATGCATTAATTGTCTAAAATATATATCTTTATCGAATATAAATGAGAATTGGTCTCTGACGTACGTCGACCAGTATAAATGATCTAATAAACTATAGCTATTTGATATCAATATTGTTAATTATTCGTTCAAAAAAAAAAATCAATATTGTTAATTATGTCACCGGAATAATTGAAAAAGTTATAATACTGTTTTTCAAGAGGATGATGCGAGAAAAAAGTCAATGAAAGAAAATATACTAGGCTTGTGCTGAATATTAGTTGTCTTTGTAGAAATGGTTAACTGTTGGTATCGACCTCCATTTGTTTTTGCCTTTTTGGAAAGTGGCCATCTCTAATTTCGGAAAAGTACATTCCATTTGCGCACGGTTTATTTCCTGAAGTATTATAAATTTTAAAAATACTAATTTGATTATTATTGCATCAGAATACATTGGACACGATTATCTTTCAAAAGAACCCGCCACTATTTTTATTTCTTCCTTTTTGGACTGCAAAAATAGAAAAATTGAACCGCCACTAATTGAAGTAGATCCAATTATGCCCATGATTATATTATTGATTGATAATAATCATTATCGTTATTATATTGCCTAGTTCCTGATCTATGAACCTTAGAACTAAGAACTAAGAACTAAGAACTAAGAACTAAGAACCAAACACGTTCCACCACGGAGACGCGAGTTCCATCGATCAAACTCGTGCTTGCTAACATGATCGAAACTATAAACTATAGTCTCTTATCGAATATTGCAACTAATCTTATCAAACATTGATTCTCTTGTAATTTTACTAATACAAATTCGTTCACTTTTCTCTGTTGCAACAAATTTTCTAATTGCCTTATAAGAATATTTATTTTGTGAAGATTGTCACACATCGGAAGTGGGAATGACACATTGAGTAATATATAAAGGATTTTGACCAATTTACCCATTGTCAATCATTGTCAATTGGTTTTGAGTTAGAAGCCCATGAAACTTAACATGGTATCAGAGCCCGAACACACATTGCCCGTAATCCGGCCCAAAAGAAGGCCCGACCGCCCCGACCCGATGAGTCTGTCGAGATTAATGGCTAGAAAATTCATTATCTCGAAGGGAGGTATTGGGATTAGGTAGAGATTAATGAGCCATAAAACTTAATCTCTAGGGAGTGTGTAAAGATTATCTCACGTCATAAGTGGGAAGAGACATTAAGTATTATATAAGGGACTTGGGCCAATCCACTCATTGCCAATTGATTTTGAGTTGGAAACTCATGTACTTAACACATTTCTAAACAACCCAATTAATATTTCCATACTTATCATATCTTCATGCCTCCTTTTTTTCTTCTCCATGTTAATCTCCCTTAAAACATTTTCTCTAATTATGTTTGAAATGTACACATATAATATATGGTTTAAATCTTCAAGTGGATGAAATAATGAAATATAATAAAAGTCATCAAGTTGTGTAGACTACTATTATGTCTATATATGCACCCAAAAGACAATTGGGGGGAGGGGTATAAATTACTATGGCGATGGATCAATCATTACAAGACACACACTCCCCCCTAGCTAGTGAATGAAATATTGTTTCTGCATTTTGGGGATTGTACTACTCATCAAAAAAATTATGGCATATTAATCAATTCATATTATACGTACTATAAAGTTTAGGTTTCTGGCATTATTACTCGAATCAATTAACTGACTATACTCAAGTTATAAAAAAAAAAGCTGATTTATTTATGAAGAGCTTAATTTTGCGGAGGGGCTCGAAATCGTAGAAGTTGCATATTAGTGTGGTAGAAGCCACGGTAGTGGTGATTAACAAGTCCTGAATAATATGAATTTTATGCGACTAGAGTGCTTAACATTAATCATTAAAAAAACTTGGTTTAGTCATTTTATCGTACGGTTCAACTTTCATATTTGTATAACGGTGCGTGAATAAAAGATGTACAGCTGGCAAACCAACATGAATGTGAAGAAGTGATACAAGGCCCATATGGACAAGATGAATCGAGAGTCTCTCATTTGTTCCCTCGAACTCCAGCATGTGAGATCGATGCTTCCTGGATTGATTATGGCTTTTGTTAGTGGTCTAGGGTGGAGTTATAGAGATCACATGGGACGAGAGATCTTCAGATTACAAGGATGCCACATAAGTCTCTCGGTATTACATGTTGAGATGGATGGACTTTTTGGGCTATGATATGTCTAAAAAAAACATATATCATCGATGCATTTTGAGACAGATCGTTCAAATTTGGTGAAGATGATCAAGAACTCGACAGATTGGCCGTCGTTTATTTCGGAACTAGATTCATTTCCTGTTCTCAGAGCGTCATTTATGAACTTCTGCTTATCTTATATTCTACGAGTATTGAATGTATGTGTCGACTCTCTTGCAAAAATGTTTTTTTTTACCATGTAAGTGAGATGAAATCGATAAGGGATACTAAATTTGTCGATTAAATTTGATTTAATAAAATAAATAGTTGATAAAAATAAAAAATAAGATGTACAGTTGATTGTGATGTGTATAAATACAAATTATGACAAAAAGTGTGGGTATCGTATGCTGGCCTGGGAGTCTGGGACCAAATTACCAATAAATGTACAAAACTACAAACCCAGACATTTGTTTTTCACCTAATAAATTTTTGTGCGATCAAAAGGGAAATATAAACAAGGAAAAAAGGGGGAAGCTTCATGTATCATATCTACAATGGGAAAGTTCTCATTGGAAAAAGAATAAATCTTTGTTTTAGGGGAACATGATAAAAAAGTTAGAAAAAGACTTAAAAAGGAAGCTCAATGGAAAATACAAAAATATTGTTTACTTGTTAAAGCAAAAATGCATAAAAAAATTCACAACGTTGAAGTTACAACTTCGAGGTAAAGAAACGGAAGCTTCTTCCATGACACTCTCTCTACAAGGTTCCTTCATTAACACCCTTTTTGAGCTGCTTGTAGTTAGCAGCTTTGTTAGTGCATTCTTAAGAGACTGAACTTTCCGATTAAACTTTGGTAAAAATTATAACATAGACGAGCTAACAATTTACAAGATACCTTCATTAGCACCCTTCTTGATCTGCTTGTAATTAAACTTTGTTAGCAGGCATTGCTCCAATTAAGAAAAGTTGAAGATACTCCCAAACTAGACTTGTATTCAAGATAAACTAGACTTGTAATTAGAAAAAAATGTTAATTTAATTCCTCAAGTATTTGTAATTGCCTCTCCGTCGCGGTTCCGCCTGCCGCCAGATTCGCCGTCGCTCGTGGTTTCTCGTTTCGCTCGTCGTCGGTGGTGCCGTCGCCTGCTTGGATTCGTCGGAGGCGCCGCTCGCCTGGATTCATCACTGCCTTCTTCGACTCTCCCATCGACTGCCGCTAGAGGACGGTGGCTCTCGTCGGGGCTGGTTAAGAGACTTTGGCGAGCCGTGACAGCGAGCCACCGCCGGACCTGTAGCTGTGTAACTCCACCGTCTGTTTCTCTCCGCCCAACTGTCTCACTGCCAACCTCATCAGCTCCAAGCACGAGCCTCTCTCACCTCCGGATGTTGTTTTCTCTGGCTCCGCCGAACCCTCCTGCGGCTCGAGTGCCTCCAGATCCGCCACCTCCGCCTGAATCTCAAAGTTTGTTCGAACACTCTCACCCACCGGAGCTCTTCGACTACTCTCTTTCGCCGCCTTCCAAGCTCTTCCACCGTCTGTTCCCACGCTCCGTCACGGTGACGAGCCATGGTTTGTGTCCCGTTGGTTTCTGTTCCGAGAGAAGACACGGTGACGTCACCAATCTGGGCCAGGGCCAAGTTTTTAAAATGTTGGGCTTTTCTTTGTTGAAAGGCCCACTAAGAGAAAACTCAACAGATATGAGTAAATCCAGGGCATTTTTGCTTCTGGTGTCTATAACTTTCTCCCGTCTTCCGAGTAAATCCAGGGCTTCTTCGCCTGTGGTGTCAACCCGTACAGCTTTTGAAGCTGCATCCCTCAACCGTCTTTCCGAGAGGTGTTTTACTCCCGAGCTTCTTGCTGGGAAACCTTTTGAAGGGCTTTACCGAATTGTCTTCTTGCGTAGCGGTCTGCACGGGGTCCGAAGAGACAAACCGGATCTCTTCGGCGATTTCCGGAGGTAGAGTTTCAGTTACAACGTCACAAGATGAAGTGACTATTTCCAAGCTTTCCGGTTTTGCCGTAAATCTGCTATCGACGCATTTGAGCTTAGTCTCAGATTCGCTGTCATTCTCTCAAGATCTATCTGTTTTTATCTTTAATGCCTTTCTTTTGGCTTTGTTTGGAGAAAAGGGATGCTTAATTCCCTCTTGTTGTATTGTTTGAAGCTTAATTAATGAGAAGAAAAAAGTTGACAAAAAAAAAAAACTAGTAATAATAAAATATTTTATGGACATGAAAATGTTTTTTCTTCTTTTTTAACACACTGAAAATGATTCATATGTTTAATTCTTAGTTGGTTGTTGTCTATTAGTCGAAGTTTGATGTAATATAAAACAGTTCGCAAATTCAATATCTAAATTTTACATATTCTAAGTCACTATAATGTTTTTTTTTTAATAATCAAATTTACTAGGCCGGCATTTTTTTTCTTCTTCTGAGTTAACTTTACTCACAATGCATTAATTGTCTAAAATATATATCTTTATCGAATATAAATGAGAATTGGTCTCTGACGTACGTCGACCAGTATAAATGATCTAATAAACTATAGCTATTTGATATCAATATTGTTAATTATTCGTTCAAAAAAAAAAATCAATATTGTTAATTATGTCACCGGAATAATTGAAAAAGTTATAATACTGTTTTTCAAGAGGATGATGCGAGAAAAAAGTCAATGAAAGAAAATATACTAGGCTTGTGCTGAATATTAGTTGTCTTTGTAGAAATGGTTAACTGTTGGTATCGACCTCCATTTGTTTTTGCCTTTTTGGAAAGTGGCCATCTCTAATTTCGGAAAAGTACATTCCATTTGCGCACGGTTTATTTCCTGAAGTATTATAAATTTTAAAAATACTAATTTGATTATTATTGCATCAGAATACATTGGACACGATTATCTTTCAAAAGAACCCGCCACTATTTTTATTTCTTCCTTTTTGGACTGCAAAAATAGAAAAATTGAACCGCCACTAATTGAAGTAGATCCAATTATGCCCATGATTATATTATTGATTGATAATAATCATTATCGTTATTATATTGCCTAGTTCCTAATCTATGAACCTTAGAACTAAGAACTAAGAACTAAGAACCAAACACGTTCCACCACGGAGACGCGAGTTCCATCGATCAAACTCGTGCTTGCTAACATGATCGAAACTATAAACTATAGTCTCTTATCGAATATTGCAACTAATCTTATCAAACATTGATTCTCTTGTAATTTTACTAATACAAATTCGTTCACTTTTCTCTGTTGCAACAAATTTTCTAATTGCCTTATAAGAATATTTATTTTGTGAAGATTGTCACACATCGGAAGTGGGAATGACACATTGAGTAATATATAAAGGATTTTGACCAATTTACCCATTGTCAATCATTGTCAATTGGTTTTGAGTTAGAAGCCCATGAAACTTAACATGGTATCAGAGCCCGAACACACATTGCCCGTAATCCGGCCCAAAAGAAGGCCCGACCGCCCCGACCCGATGAGTCTGTCGAGATTAATGGCTAGAAAATTCATTATCTCGAAGGGAGGTATTGGGATTAGGTAGAGATTAATGAGCCATAAAACTTAATCTCTAGGGAGTGTGTAAAGATTATCTCACGTCATAAGTGGGAAGAGACATTAAGTATTATATAAGGGACTTGGGCCAATCCACTCATTGCCAATTGATTTTGAGTTGGAAACTCATGTACTTAACACATTTCTAAACAACCCAATTAATATTTCCATACTTATCATATCTTCATGCCTCCTTTTTTTCTTCTCCATGTTAATCTCCCTTAAAACATTTTCTCTAATTATGTTTGAAATGTACACATATAATATATGGTTTAAATCTTCAAGTGGATGAAATAATGAAATATAATAAAAGTCATCAAGTTGTGTAGACTACTATTATGTCTATATATGCACCCAAAAGACAATTGGGGGGAGGGGTATAAATTACTATGGCGATGGATCAATCATTACAAGACACACACTCCCCCCTAGCTAGTGAATGAAATATTGTTTCTGCATTTTGGGGATTGTACTACTCATCAAAAAAATTATGGCATATTAATCAATTCATATTATACGTACTATAAAGTTTAGGTTTCTGGCATTATTACTCGAATCAATTAACTGACTATACTCAAGTTATAAAAAAAAAAGCTGATTTATTTATGAAGAGCTTAATTTTGCGGAGGGGCTCGAAATCGTAGAAGTTGCATATTAGTGTGGTAGAAGCCACGGTAGTGGTGATTAACAAGTCCTGAATAATATGAATTTTATGCGACTAGAGTGCTTAACATTAATCATTAAAAAAACTTGGTTTAGTCATTTTATCGTACGGTTCAACTTTCATATTTGTATAACGGTGCGTGAATAAAAGATGTACAGCTGGCAAACCAACATGAATGTGAAGAAGTGATACAAGGCCCATATGGACAAGATGAATCGAGAGTCTCTCATTTGTTCCCTCGAACTCCAGCATGTGAGATCGATGCTTCCTGGATTGATTATGGCTTTTGTTAGTGGTCTAGGGTGGAGTTATAGAGATCACATGGGACGAGAGATCTTCAGATTACAAGGATGCCACATAAGTCTCTCGGTATTACATGTTGAGATGGATGGACTTTTTGGGCTATGATATGTCTAAAAAAAACATATATCATCGATGCATTTTGAGACAGATCGTTCAGATTTGGTGAAGATGATCAAGAACTCGACAGATTGGCCGTCGTTTATTTCGGAACTAGATTCATTTCCTGTTCTCAGAGCGTCATTTATGAACTTCTGCTTATCTTATATTCTACGAGTATTGAATGTATGTGTCGACTCTCTTGCAAAAATGTTTTTTTTTACCATGTAAGTGAGATGAAATCGATAAGGGATACTAAATTTGTCGATTAAATTTGATTTAATAAAATAAATAGTTGATAAAAATAAAAAATAAGATGTACAGTTGATTGTGATGTGTATAAATACAAATTATGACAAAAAGTGTGGGTATCGTATGCTGGCCTGGGAGTCTGGGACCAAATTACCAATAAATGTACAAAACTACAAACCCAGACATTTGTTTTTCACCTAATAAATTTTTGTGCGATCAAAAGGGAAATATAAACAAGGAAAAAAGGGGGAAGCTTCATGTATCATATCTACAATGGGAAAGTTCTCATTGGAAAAAGAATAAATCTTTGTTTTAGGGGAACATGATAAAAAAGTTAGAAAAAGACTTAAAAAGGAAGCTCAATGGAAAATACAAAAATATTGTTTACTTGTTAAAGCAAAAATGCATAAAAAAATTCACAACGTTGAAGTTACAACTTCGAGGTAAAGAAACGGAAGCTTCTTCCATGACACTCTCTACAAGGTTCCTTCATTAACACCCTTTTTGAGCTGCTTGTAGTTAGCAGCTTTGTTAGTGCATTCTTAAGAGACTGAACTTTCCGATTAAACTTTGGTAAAAATTATAACATAGACGAGCTAACAATTTACAAGATACCTTCATTAGCACCCTTCTTGATCTGCTTGTAATTAAACTTTGTTAGCAGGCATTGCTCCAATTAAGAAAAGTTGAAGATACTCCCAAACTAGACTTGTATTCAAGATAAACTAGACTTGTAATTAGAAAAAATGTTAATTTAATTCCTCAAGTATTTGTAATTGCCTCTCCGTCGCGGTTCCGCCTGCCGCCAGATCCGCCGTCGCTCGTGGTTTCTCGTTTCGCTCGTCGTCGGTGGTGCCGTCGCCTGCTTGGATTCGTCGGAGGCGCCGCTCGCCTGGATTCATCACTGCCTTCTTCGACTCTCCCATCGACTGCCGCTAGAGGACGGTGGCTCTCGTCGGGGCTGGTTAAGAGACTTTGGCGAGCCGTGACAGCGAGCCACCGCCGGACCTGTAGCTGTGTAACTCCACCGTCTGTTTCTCTCCGCCCAACTGTCTCACTGCCAACCTCATCAGCTCCAAGCACGAGCCTCTCTCACCTCCGGATGTTGTTTTCTCTGGCTCCGCCGAACCCTCCTGCGGCTCGAGTGCCTCCAGATCCGCCACCTCCGCCTGAATCTCAAAGTTTGTTCGAACACTCTCACCCACCGGAGCTCTTCGACTACTCTCTTTCGCCGCCTTCCAAGCTCTTCCACCGTCTGTTCCCACGCTCCGTCACGGTGACGAGCCATGGTTTGTGTCCCGTTGGTTTCTGTTCCGAGAGAAGACACGGTGACGTCACCAATCTGGGCCAGGGCCAAGTTTTTAAAATGTTGGGCTTTTCTTTGTTGAAAGGCCCACTAAGAGAAAACTCAACAGATATGAGTAAATCCAGGGCATTTTTGCTTCTGGTGTCTATAACTTTCTCCCGTCTTCCGAGTAAATCCAGGGCTTCTTCGCCTGTGGTGTCAACCCGTACAGCTTTTGAAGCTGCATCCCTCAACCGTCTTTCCGAGAGGTGTTTTACTCCCGAGCTTCTTGCTGGGAAACCTTTTGAAGGGCTTTACCGAATTGTCTTCTTGCGTAGCGGTCTGCACGGGGTCCGAAGAGACAAACCGGATCGCTTCGGCGATTTCCGGAGGTAGAGTTTCAGTTACAACGTCACAAGATGAAGTGACTATTTCCAAGCTTTCCGGTTTTGCCGTAAATCTGCTATCGACGCATTTGAGCTTAGTCTCAGATTCGCTGTCATTCTCTCAAGATCTATCTGTTTTTATCTTTAATGCCTTTCTTTTGGCTTTGTTTGGAGAAAGGGGATGCTTAATTCCCTCTTGTTGTATTGTTTGAAGCTTAATTAATGAGAAGAAAAAAGTTGACAAAAAAAAAAAACTAGTAATAATAAAATATTTTATGGACATGAAAATGTTTTTTCTTCTTTTTTAACACACTGAAAATGATTCATATGTTTAATTCTTAGTTGGTTGTTGTCTATTAGTCGAAGTTTGATGTAATATAAAACAGTTCGCAAATTCAATATCTAAATTTTACATATTCTAAGTCACTATAATGTTTTTTTTTTACTAATCAAATTTACTAGGCCGGCATTTTTTTTCTTCTTCTGAGTTAACTTTACTCACAATGCATTAATTGTCTAAAATATATATCTTTATCGAATATAAATGAGAATTGGTCTCTGACGTACGTCGACCAGTATAAATGATCTAATAAACTATAGCTATTTGATATCAATATTGTTAATTATTCGTTCAAAAAAAAAAATCAATATTGTTAATTATGTCACCGGAATAATTGAAAAAGTTATAATACTGTTTTTCAAGAGGATGATGCGAGAAAAAAGTCAATGAAAGAAAATATACTAGGCTTGTGCTTAATATTAGTTGTCTTTGTAGAAATGGTTAACTGTTGGTATCGACCTCCATTTGTTTTTGCCTTTTTGGAAAGTGGCCATCTCTAATTTCGGAAAAGTACATTCCATTTGCGCACGGTTTATTTCCTGAAGTATTATAAATTTTAAAAATACTAATTTGATTATTATTGCATCAGAATACATTGGACACGATTATCTTTCAAAAGAACCCGCCACTATTTTTATTTCTTCCTTTTTGGACTGCAAAAATAGAAAAATTGAACCGCCACTAATTGAAGTAGATCCAATTATGCCCATGATTATATTATTGATTGATAATAATCATTATCGTTATTATATTGCCTAGTTCCTAATCTATGAACCTTAGAACTAAGAACTAAGAACTAAGAACCAAACACGTTCCACCACGGAGACGCGAGTTCCATCGATCAAACTCGTGCTTGCTAACATGATCGAAACTATAAACTATAGTCTCTTATCGAATATTGCAACTAATCTTATCAAACATTGATTCTCTTGTAATTTTACTAATACAAATTCGTTCACTTTTCTCTGTTGCAACAAATTTTCTAATTGCCTTATAAGAATATTTATTTTGTGAAGATTGTCACACATCGGAAGTGGGAATGACACATTGAGTAATATATAAAGGATTTTGACCAATTTACCCATTGTCAATCATTGTCAATTGGTTTTGAGTTAGAAGCCCATTAAACTTAACATGGTATCAGAGCCCGAGCACACATTGCCCGTAATCCGGCCCAAAAGAAGGCCCGACCGCCCCGACCCGATGATTGATGGTCTGTCGAGATTAATGGCTAGAAAATTTATTATCTCGAAGGGAGGTATTGAGATTAGGTAGAGATTAATGAGCCATAAAACTTAATCTCTAGGGAGTGTGTAAAGATTATCCCACGTCATAAGTGGGAAGAGACATTAAGTATTATATAAGGGACTTGGGCCAATCCACTCATTGCCAATTGATTTTGAGTTGGAAACTCATGTACTTAACACATTTCTAAACAACCCAATTAATATTTCCATACTTATCATATCTTCATGCCTCCTTTTTTTCTTCTCCATGTTAATCTCCCTTAAAACATTTTCTCTAATTATGTTTGAAATGTACACATATAATATATGGTTTAAATCTTCAAGTGGATGAAATAATGAAATATAATAAAAGTCATCAAGTTGTGTAGACTACTATTATGTCTATATATGCACCCAAAAGACAATTGGGGGGAGGGGTATAAATTACTATGGCGATGGATCAATCATTACAAGACACACACTCCCCCCTAGCTAGTGAATGAAATATTGTTTCTGCATTTTGGGGATTGTACTACTCATCAAAAAAATTATGGCATATTAATCAATTCATATTATACGTACTATAAAGTTTAGGTTTCTGGCATTATTACTCGAATCAATTAACTGACTATACTCAAGTTATAAAAAAAAAAGCTGATTTATTTATGAAGAGCTTAATTTTGCGGAGGGGCTCGAAATCGTAGAAGTTGCATATTAGTGTGGTAGAAGCCACGGTAGTGGTGATTAACAAGTCCTGAATAATATGAATTTTATGCGACTAGAGTGCTTAACATTAATCATTAAAAAAACTTGGTTTAGTCATTTTATCGTACGGTTCAACTTTCATATTTGTATAACGGTGCGTGAATAAAAGATGTACAGCTGGCAAACCAACATGAATGTGAAGAAGTGATACAAAGCCCATATGGACAAGATGAATCGAGAGTCTCTCATTTGTTCCCTCGAACTCCAGCATGTGAGATCGATGCTTCCTGGATTGATTATGGCTTTTGTTAGTGGTCTAGGGTGGAGTTATAGAGATCACATGGGACGAGAGATCTTCAGATTACAAGGATGCCACATAAGTCTCTCGGTATTACATGTTGAGATGGATGGACTTTTTGGGCTATGATATGTCTAAAAAAACATATATCATCGATGCATTTTGAAACAGATCGTTCAGATTTGGTGAAGATGATCAAGAACTCGACAGATTGGCCGTCGTTTATTTCGGAACTAGATTCCTTTCCTGTTCTCAGAGCGTCATTTATGAACTTCTGCTTATCTTATATTCTACGCTTTAGAAGTGCACACACCCGCACAAATTTCTGGAAATCATGGCGGAGGAAATCGGTCCGATCGAAGCATCGGCCGTGAACCGGCGAGAAATAGGCGAGATCAACCACGGCGTCCCGAGTCCGAGGAGAATCCGTTTTACGATTATAGCGGATCGTCCGATGAAAACCGACATCAACGTTTACCAAACCGAAGGCGAAACGACGACTTAGGTGGAATGAAACTTAGGATCCCGGCGTTTCATGGAAAGAACGACCCGGATGCCTTCCTAAAATGGGAAAAGAAAATCGAACTTGTTTTCGATTGTCAAAGTTTCTCCGAGAGAAAGAAGGTAAGTTTGGCCGCAACGGAGTTTCACGACTATGCCATAGATTGGTGGGACCAAATCGTGACCAACCGTCGGAGAAATAGAGAAAACCCGGTGGAAACGTGGAACGAAATGAAGCATTTGATGCATAGGCGATTCGTACCGAATCACTACTTCCGCGACCTTCACCAAAGGTTGAGACGTTTGACAAAAGGTAGTAGGAGCGTCGAAGATTACTTCCAAGAAATGGAAAGGTTGATGTTAAAGGCTGATATCGAGGAGCAAAGAGACGCTACGATGGCAAGGTTCCTCGCCGGCATGAATCGCGACCTACAAGACCGTGTTGAAATGGAGACTTACGGAAACATCGAGGAGATGTTACACAAAGCTGTTCTATTCGAACAACAGCTCAAACGCAAAGGCATCACACGCCAACCATTTAACTCTAAGCCGAGTTACCCGAAAGGAGAAAAATCTACTTACCCTTCCCGGATCGATTCCAAGCCAAAGGCCGATTATAAGCCGAGCTCTTCCGGACACGACTTCAAAGGTAAGATTGAATCCAATGTTGTTCGAAACCGTGACATTGAATGTTTTAAATGCAGAGGCAAAAGACATTTCGCGAACAAGTGCCCAAATCCGGGAGCAATGATGATCCTTACCAACGGCGATATTGTTACCGACGACGAGGAAGAAGACGAAACCGAAACCGCCCCAATCTTCGATGATTATGAGGAGCATGCGGTAGATGGTGAGATATTAGTAGCTAGACGAGTTCTTCTTACCCAAGAACCGGTCGTTGAGAACGAGCAACGAGAGAATCTATTCCACACCCGTTGCATGATTAAAAGCAAGGTTTGTTCTCTTATTATTGATGGTGGTAGTTGTAATAATGTGGCGAGTACTACTCTAGTAGAGAAGCTAGGTATGGAGACAAAGAAACATCCCCGACCATATAATCTTCGGTGGTTGAACAACCAACGTCAACTCAAAGTTACCCGGCAAGTTTCGGTTCCGTTGACGATAGGACGATACGAAGACGAGGTCGTGTGCGACGTTTTGCCTATGGAGGCTGGCCATATCTTACTTGGACGTCCGTGGCAGTATGACCGCAAAGCCGTTCATGACGGTTTCACCAACAAGCATTCGTTTGAGCATAAGGGTCGAAAAATCATTTTGGCACCGTTATCTCCACATGAGGTATTTCTCGACCAACTCAAGCTCGAACAAAATCAGGGCAAAAGCAATGTAAGCGATCCTTCACCCACTTCTTATCTTAAAATCAAAAGTGATGGATCCAAGAAAAATGATAAACCACTCGTAAATGAATCTTTACTTATCAAACCGAGTGAACTTAAGCATGCTCTCATTTCTCGGCAACCGTTTGTTTTATTAGTCTTTAGGGATGCTCTTTCGAGTATGTCTAACCCTGAGCCGGAAATCCCGAGCAGCATATCTTCTCTTTTGCAGGATTTTTCCGACGTTTTCCCGGAAGACGGTCCGATCGGTTTGCCACCGATTCGCGGAATCGAACACCAAATAGATTTCGTACCCGGCGCGACACATCCAAACCGTCCGGCCTACCGTACCAATCCTGTTGAGACAAAGGAACTTCAGCGTCAAGTTGACGAACTGATGGCCAAGGGACATATACGGGAAAGTATGAGCCCATGTGCCGTACCCGTTTTACTCGTACCAAAGAAGGACGGAACGTGGCGAATGTGCGTGGATTGCCGTGCAATCAATAACATTACGGTAAAGTACCGCCATCCGATCCCAAGGTTAGACGATATGTTAGACGAACTTTATGGTTCTAGTGTGTTCACTAAAATCGATCTAAAAAGTGGTTATCACCAAATTCGTATGAATGAAGGTGATGAATGGAAAACTGCTTTTAAAACTAAACATGGCTTGTATGAATGGCTTGTTATGCCGTTTGGTCTAACCAATGCGCCTAGTACTTTTATGCGTTTAATGAACCATGTTCTTAGGTCGTATATAGGTATCTTTGTGGTCGTTTATTTTGACGATATCTTAATTTATAGCAAGAACCTAGACGAACATATTGAACATTTGCGCTTGGTTTTAGATGTGCTTAGGAAGGAACGTTTATTTGGCAATCTTAAGAAATGCTCTTTTTGTACAGATAACGTGGTCTTTTTAGGTTTTGTTGTGAGTTCTCAGGGCATACAGGTTGACGAGAACAAGATCAAGGCCATCCGCGATTGGCCGACTCCAAAAACCGTTGGCGATGTGCGAAGCTTTCACGGCTTAGCCGGATTTTATCGACGATTCGTCCGTGACTTCAGTACTATTGCTGCGCCCTTAACCGAGGTCATCAAGAAAGACGTGGGATTCCGTTGGGAGCAAGCTCAAGAGGACGCCTTCCAACTACTCAAAAACCGACTTACTCACGCCCCTTTACTTGTTTTACCTGATTTTGCTAAAGCTTTTGAAATTGAATGTTACGCATCCGGTGTTGGTGTAGGTGCTGTTCTAATGCAGGAAAAGAAACCCGTGTGTTCTTCAGCGAGAAACTTGGAGGTGCAACGCTCAATTACCCGACTTACGACAAGGAGCTTTACGCCTTGGTCCGAGCACTCCAAACGTGGCAGCATTACCTATGGCCGAAGGAATTCATCATTCACACCGATCATCAATCCCTCAAACATTTGAAGAGCCAGCAAAAGCTTAACAAGAGGCTCGCACGTTGGGTTGAGTTTATTGAGACGTTTCCATACGTCATTCAATACAAACAAGGAAAAGAAAACGTGGTCGCCGATGCATTGTCCCGGAGATACACACTAATCTCTACACTCGACGCTAAGGTTCTCGGGTTTGCAATGATCAAAAATGCTTACGCAACCGACTCCGACTTTCAGGAAGTCTTTCTTTCCTCTTCTAAATTCGCTTTTGGGAAATATTTTCAAAGCGACGGTTTCTTGTTTTACGAGAACCGTCTTTGTATTCCTAACTCTTCTTTGCGAGATTTACTTGTTAGGGAAGCTCATGGCGGTGGACTCATGGGTCACTTCGGAATTGCTAAAACCCTTCACATCGTGAAAGACCATTTTTATTGGCCACATATCAAACGTGATGTGGAACGCATTTGTAGCCGATGCACGACTTGTAAGTACGCTAAGTCCAAACGCCAAAACCAAGTTTGGACGGAAAGAAAAGGGCTGAATTGGTAAAACAGATGCACGAAAAGGCGAAGGCGAACATCGAACACAAGACGGAGCAATACCGCAAACACGCCAACAAAGGACGGAAGAAAAAGACGTTCGAACCCGGCGATCTTGTGTGGATTTATCTTCGAAAGGAACGGTTCCCGAACGAAAGGAATTCCAAACTCAAGCCGCGAGTTGATGGACCGTTCACCGTTTTGGAAAAGATCAACGACAACTCCTACAAAATTGATCTCCAAGGTAAGTACACCGTTAATTCTAGCTTCAATGTTACTGATATCATTCCTTATATTGCAGATGAAATCGATTTGTGGTCAAATCCTTTTCAAGAGAGGGAGGATGATATGTGATAACACCATATTTTACATGTTTTTAAGGTTTAGTTTCATAGGTTTTTAGTTCCAATTTGTATAGTTTTTGGATATTTTCATGCATTTAGGTCCAACTTGAGTCTCATTGCATTTTAGATGTCCTAGGTTGTCTTTGCATTCTTTTTGGCTTGCTTGAGCCATTTTCAGGTGTTCTTGGAGTCATAGGAGTTGGAGGAGTGAAGATAGCCATCAAAAAGTTCATTTCGGAATACAAAGATGCAGGATCAGGTTGAGACGTCATAAGTTTGGCATTGGATGAAGGACTTTCCACCGATGGATTGAGCTCAAATTTTAACACGAGATATATCAATGGATTAGCTTTCATTTGGAAGTGGTTTGAGGCAATTCCAACGGTGCGATCAGAAGTTATGCCAATTTCCGTGACGACGGTCCAGTCTGGCGCGCGAAGGAACTCAGTGGAGCTCGCAGCGGTGTACCGCAGCGGTCTAAAGTGACCGCTGCGGGTTCATCCGTCGAAAAAAAACAGAGAATCACAGCGGTCATGCAGCGGTATGAGCTGACCGCTGTGGATCATCTGAAACTCAAAAATTCGACCCAAACTCTATTAAAAGCCAAAAAAACCTAATTTTATGAGAAAAAAGTTTTCTTCTTCTAAGAGTGGGGCTCGTCCCCAACTCTCTCTTCTTGATGTTTTGGGATTGTTCTTCATACAAATGCCATTCTAGAGAAGATTTCTTCACTCTATCTTTATATTATGCTTATTTGATTCTTGTTCTTCATTTCTATGTCTTTTTCTCTTGTGTTCTTCATGTTCTTGTGAGTTGACTTTTTGTTGGATTTTAGATAATGTTTGATTTGGATGGTTGATGGTTGATTGTTGATGTTTAGGCTTAGATAATCATTTGTTCTCATGTTAGGAGGGATCTTAATGCTAGAATCGAATTGACAACTCATTTCTAGAACTTAAGACATTTCTCGCCCGGAAGGTGTTCGATGAAATGTCTAGAAAACTTCTAAGCATGCAATTCAATTCTTAGCCAATGGAAATTGATGATTAAGGTGAATTGTTGACTTGTATGGACTAATGCTTAATGATTATGGATCATTTAGTTTCGAACGGAAGTTCTTGATAACTAGATGATTTTGTAAATGGATTAGTATCATGGAAGTGAACTAATCTACTTGTGTGATCCATGTCATAAGAATGAATGTGCATTGAATGTTTAGGCATCATTAGTCAATTGTCTTGATGGTTAGATAATGGTTATTTAAGATGATCTTGGATGAGTCTTTCACTTAGGTTGGTTCGTAACGCTAGATTTGTCATGATAAACCGAAACCTAGTACTACACCTTAGATTAGTTAGATTTTTGGTCTCATCCCATGCATTAGGGATAGATTCGAGTAAGCGGTGTTAGTACTAGATTAGGTATGTTCATTCGTTTCTAGATCTTAGGCATTTCACTCATGACCCGAGTTTAAATGAATTGCTTGATCCGAACCTTTTGTGAGCTATGCATATCCTAGCCAACGGAAGTTGATGTTTAGGGTGTTTAGTGAACTAATTGGAATTGTTTCTTAATGCTTGTTAATTATTTAATCACAAATGGAAATTTGTTCTTGATTAGATAATTAACAAGGTGATTAGTGCCATGGAAATGGATTAGTCATATTTGAGAATTCCATGTTCTAAGATAGTGATTAATGCTTCTAAATGATTCATTGTTTGATTGTTACCCATCTCATTGATAGCTTAGTTCATAATCCAACATTTTAGTCTTGTGTTTTGTTTTCGTTCTTGCATTTGTTTCCTTTCTTATAAATTTAAAAACCAAAAACAATGTTTGCTCTAGCTTAAGAAGTTTCTTGCATTCTTAGTGCCTCAATCTTAACCCCTTATGGATTGACATCTCAAGTACTACAATGACATGAGTGGGATTTGAGAAATTGATAGGAAAAATCCTACTATCAATATGATTCCGGACACGGAGGTTCAAGCCGAGGCATTGCACGTACCGAAAGGAGCAATCACCCGCGCAAAGGCACGGAAGTTGGAGGAAGCAGTTCGGAGCTTACTTGGCGATATCCGGATCGAGGAGGATCAACTTACGCACCCGATCCTTAACTCCTTATCTTCGAGTTCTTCTTGAGGTTCGGCCGTTGAGTAAGTTGCGTTGTACTCTTTTTCCTGTTACGGTTTTGTCCCAATGGGTTTTCCGTAAGAGGTTTTAACGAGGCAACCGGCTTACTCCGCTAACGGTCCGTTTCCGAAATAGAACTCCGCGGGGAATTTTTCCGAGGGATTTATTTCCGAGGGATTTTTCCGCGGGAATTTCTGTGGAATTCTCGGTGGAATTCCAAGAGGCATTCTCGCTAGTCAACACTATTTAATTCTAGTCTTTGGTCAATTGTCTTGTAATTTGTTTCTTGCATTTTCGAGACAAGTGTTTATTACACTTTGACTCTTTTTTCCTTCTCTATATAAACTCCCCCTTGTAATATCATAATTCAATCAATTATCAATCTTTTCTTCTTCTCATTGTCGAGTTTTTGCTCTCTTTTTCGTTTCTTAGAAGGCTTATTCTTCGAAACAAATTCTCGATTTATCTTTGAGTATTCCGCAACTCTTAGACGTAATCTTCGATCCGTTGATCGTGAGCGTTCTTCTCGTAAAGTGGGGCATAAGGATTTTCGGATTAACATCCACGCCTTATCATCCTCTTTCCCGAATTCTCCCATCAGCGTAGCCACCGCCTCGTTTCCTAGTGTTCTCGAAACATTGGGCCTAAGGAATTTCGGATTAATTTCCACGCCTTAGCATCTTTCTTCTTGAATCTTTCGAAGTCAAGGATTCTCCGATCATCACCTTTACTCGAGCAAGACGGTCCTAGGTCGAATCCTATCAAGTGTGGTAGAAGCCACGGTAGTGGTGATTAACAAGTCCTGAATAATATGAATTTTATGCGACTAGAGTGCTTAACATTAATCATTAAAAAAACTTGGTTTAGTCATTTTATCGTACGGTTCAACTTTCATATTTGTACAACGGTGCGTGAATGAAAGATGTACAGCTGGAAAACCAACATGAATGTGAAGAAGTGATACAAGGCCCATATGGACAAGATGAATCGAGAGTCTCTCATTTGTTCCCTCGAACTCCAGCATGTGAGATCGATGCTTCCTGGATTGATTATGGCTTTTGTTAGTGGTCTAGGGTGGAGTTATAGAGATCACATGGGACAAGAGATCTTCAGATTACAAGGATGCCACATAAGCCTCTCGGTATTACATGTTGAGATGGATGGATTTTTTGGGCTATGATATGTCTAAAAAAAATATATATCATCGATGCATTTTGAGACAGATCGGTTAGATTTGGTGAAGATGATCAAGAACTCGACAGACTGACCGTCGTTTATTTCGGAACTAGATTCCTTTCCTGTTCTCAGAGCGTCATTTATGAACTTCTGCTTATCTTATATTCTACGAGCAAAGCAGAAAAGAGACCGGAAGTAGAGCACTCGTCCGGTGGAGGTCTCGCCGGTGATAGGGGCGGCGGACCGAAAACTTAGAATAGTTCTTCAGGAGATCTAGCTTGATTCGAGAAGGATAAGCGAGTGCCAGTCAGGAGGAGAATAGGATTGATGTCGATTTCCGGTGGGAGAAAGCCATGTTGATATCCGATTTGCGGCTGTCTCGAGACCCGTGTCTGAGATATCCGCTGCTGCACCCTCGTAGATCTCTGCATCACCTCTCTTTGAAGCTGTTCTCGTCCTCCCCCATGGCGCCGGTGCTGATTGTTGCCTCTCCGTCGCGGTTCCGCCTGCCGCCAGATCCGCCGTCGCTCGTGGTTTCTCGTTTCGCTCGTCGTCGGTGGTGCCGTCGCCTGCTTGGATTCGTCGGAGGCGCCGCTCGCCTGGATTCATCACTGCCTTCTTCGACTCTCCCATTGACTGCCGCTAGAGGACGGTGGCTCTCGTCGGGGCTGGTTAAGAGACTTTGGCGAGCCGTGACAGCGAGCCACCGCCGGACCTGTAGCTGTGTAACTCCACCGTCTGTTTCTCTCCGCCCAACTGTCTCACTGCCAACCTCATCAGCTCCAAGCACGAGCCTCTCTCACCTCCGGATGTTGTTTTCTCTGGCTCCGCCGAACCCTCCTGCGGCTCGAGTGCCTCCAGATCCGCCACCTCCGCCTGAATCTCAAAGTTTGTTCGAACACTCTCACCCACCGGAGCTCTTCGACTACTCTCTTTCGCCGCCTTCCAAGCTCTTCCACCGTCTGTTCCCACGCTCCGTCACGGTGACGAGCCATGGTTTGTGTCCCGTTGGTTTCTGTTCCGAGAGAAGACACGGTGACGTCACCAATCTGGGCCAGGGCCAAGTTTTTAAAATGTTGGGCTTTTCTTTGTTGAAAGGCCCACTAAGAGAAAACTCAACAGATATGAGTAAATCCAGGGCATTTTTGCTTCTGGTGTCTATAACTTTCTCCCGTCTTCCGAGTAAATCCAGGGCTTCTTCGCATGTGGTGTCAACCCGTACAGCTTTTGAAGCTGCATCCCTCAACCGTCTTTCCGAGAGGTGTTTTACTCCCGAGCTTCTTGCTGGGAAACCTTTTGAAGGGCTTTACCGAATTGTCTTCTTGCGTAGCGGTCTGCACGGGGTCCGAAGAGACAAACCGGATCTCTTCGGCGATTTCCGGAGGTAGAGTTTCAGTTACAACGTCACAAGATGAAGTGACTATTTCCAAGCTTTCCGGTTTTGCCGTAAATCTGCTATCGACGCATTTGAGCTTAGTCTCAGATTCGCTGTCATTCTCTCAAGATCTATCTGTCTTTATCTTTAATGCCTTTCTTTTGGCTTTGTTTGGAGAAAAGGGATGCTTAATTCCCTCTTGTTGTATTGTTTGAAGCTTAATTAATGAGAAGAAAAAAGTTGACAAAAAAAAAAAACTAGTAATAATAAAATATTTTATGGACATGAAAATGTTTTTTCTTCTTTTTTAACACACTGAAAATGATTCATATGTTTAATTCTTAGTTGGTTGTTGTCTATTAGTCGAAGTTTGATGTAATATAAAACAGTTCGCAAATTCAATATCTAAATTTTACATATTCTAAGTCACTATAATGTTTTTTTTTTAATAATCAAATTTACTAGGCCGGCATTTTTTTTCTTCTTCTGAGTTAACTTTACTCACAATGCATTAATTGTCTAAAATATATATCTTTATCGAATATAAATGAGAATTGGTCTCTGACGTACGTCGACCAGTATAAATGATCTAATAAACTATAGCTATTTGATATCAATATTGTTAATTATTCGTTCAAAAAAAAAAATCAATATTGTTAATTATGTCACCGGAATAATTGAAAAAGTTATAATACTGTTTTTCAAGAGGATGATGCGAGAAAAAAGTCAATGAAAGAAAATATACTAGGCTTGTGCTGAATATTAGTTGTCTTTGTAGAAATGGTTAACTGTTGGTATCGACCTCCATTTGTTTTTGCCTTTTTGGAAAGTGGCCATCTCTAATTTCGGAAAAGTACATTCCATTTGCGCACGGTTTATTTCCTGAAGTATTATAAATTTTAAAAATACTAATTTGATTATTATTGCATCAGAATACATTGGACACGATTATCTTTCAAAAGAACCCGCCACTATTTTTATTTCTTCCTTTTTGGACTGCAAAAATAGAAAAATTGAACCGCCACTAATTGAAGTAGATCCAATTATGCCCATGATTATATTATTGATTGATAATAATCATTATCGTTATTATATTGCCTAGTTCCTGATCTATGAACCTTAGAACTAAGAACTAAGAACTAAGAACTAAGAACCAAACACGTTCCACCACGGAGACGCGAGTTCCATCGATCAAACTCGTGCTTGCTAACATGATCGAAACTATAAACTATAGTCTCTTATCGAATATTGCAACTAATCTTATCAAACATTGATTCTCTTGTAATTTTACTAATACAAATTCGTTCACTTTTCTCTGTTGCAACAAATTTTCTAATTGCCTTATAAGAATATTTATTTTGTGAAGATTGTCACACATCGGAAGTGGGAATGACACATTGAGTAATATATAAAGGATTTTGACCAATTTACCCATTGTCAATCATTGTCAATTGGTTTTGAGTTAGAAGCCCATGAAACTTAACATGGTATCAGAGCCCGAACACACATTGCCCGTAATCCGGCCCAAAAGAAGGCCCGACCGCCCCGACCCGATGAGTCTGTCGAGATTAATGGCTAGAAAATTCATTATCTCGAAGGGAGGTATTGGGATTAGGTAGAGATTAATGAGCCATAAAACTTAATCTCTAGGGAGTATGTAAAGATTATCTCACGTCATAAGTGGGAAGAGACATTAAGTATTATATAAGCTAAGGGACTTGGGCCAATCCACTCATTGCCAATTGATTTTGAGTTGGAAACTCATGTAACTTAACACATTTCTAAACAACCCAATTAATATTTCCATACTTATCATATCTTCATGCCTCCTTTTTTTCTTCTCCATGTTAATCTCCCTTAAAACATTTTCTCTAATTATGTTTGAAATGTACACATATAATATATGGTTTAAATCTTCAAGTGGATGAAATAATGAAATATAATAAAAGTCATCAAGTTGTGTAGACTACTATTATGTCTATATATGCACCCAAAAGACAATTGGGGGGAGGGGTATAAATTACTATGGCGATGGATCAATCATTACAAGACACACACTCCCCCCTAGCTAGTGAATGAAATATTGTTTCTGCATTTTGGGGATTGTACTACTCATCAAAAAAATTATGGCATATTAATCAATTCATATTATACGTACTATAAAGTTTAGGTTTCTGGCATTATTACTCGAATCAATTAACTGACTATACTCAAGTTATAAAAAAAAAAGCTGATTTATTTATGAAGAGCTTAATTTTGCGGAGGGGCTCGAAATCGTAGAAGTTGCATATTAGTGTGGTAGAAGCCACGGTAGTGGTGATTAACAAGTCCTGAATAATATGAATTTTATGCGACTAGAGTGCTTAACATTAATCATTAAAAAAACTTGGTTTAGTCATTTTATCGTACGGTTCAACTTTCATATTTGTATAACGGTGCGTGAATAAAAGATGTACAGCTGGCAAACCAACATGAATGTGAAGAAGTGATACAAGGCCCATATGGACAAGATGAATCGAGAGTCTCTCATTTGTTCCCTCGAACTCCAGCATGTGAGATCGATGCTTCCTGGATTGATTATGGCTTTTGTTAGTGGTCTAGGGTGGAGTTATAGAGATCACATGGGACGAGAGATCTTCAGATTACAAGGATGCCACATAAGTCTCTCGGTATTACATGTTGAGATGGATGGACTTTTTGGGCTATGATATGTCTAAAAAAAACATATATCATCGATGCATTTTGAGACAGATCGTTCAGATTTGGTGAAGATGATCAAGAACTCGACAGATTGGCCGTCGTTTATTTCGGAACTAGATTCATTTCCTGTTCTCAGAGCGTCATTTATGAACTTCTGCTTATCTTATATTCTACGAGTATTGAATGTATGTGTCGACTCTCTTGCAAAAATGTTTTTTTTTACCATGTAAGTGAGATGAAATCGATAAGGGATACTAAATTTGTCGATTAAATTTGATTTAATAAAATAAATAGTTGATAAAAATAAAAAATAAGATGTACAGTTGATTGTGATGTGTATAAATACAAATTATGACAAAAAGTGTGGGTATCGTATGCTGGCCTGGGAGTCTGGGACCAAATTACCAATAAATGTACAAAACTACAAACCCAGACATTTGTTTTTCACCTAATAAATTTTTGTGCGATCAAAAGGGAAATATAAACAAGGAAAAAAGGGGGAAGCTTCATGTATCATATCTACAATGGGAAAGTTCTCATTGGAAAAAGAATAAATCTTTGTTTTAGGGGAACATGATAAAAAAGTTAGAAAAAGACTTAAAAAGGAAGCTCAATGGAAAATACAAAAATATTGTTTACTTGTTAAAGCAAAAATGCATAAAAAAATTCACAACGTTGAAGTTACAACTTCGAGGTAAAGAAACGGAAGCTTCTTCCATGACACTCTCTCTACAAGGTTCCTTCATTAACACCCTTTTTGAGCTGCTTGTAGTTAGCAGCTTTGTTAGTGCATTCTTAAGAGACTGAACTTTCCGATTAAACTTTGGTAAAAATTATAACATAGACGAGCTAACAATTTACAAGATACCTTCATTAGCACCCTTCTTGATCTGCTTGTAATTAAACTTTGTTAGCAGGCATTGCTCCAATTAAGAAAAGTTGAAGATACTCCCAAACTAGACTTGTATTCAAGATAAACTAGACTTGTAATTAGAAAAAATGTTAATTTAATTCCTCAAGTATTTGTAATTAGCATATTTATTTCCCAACTATTGAATGCGCAGTTTAATTATGTGAAAAGTCAACAGTCAACGTTAACTAAAAAACGGAGACGTTAATGTTGACTTTTTATGAGTCCAATCTTGCGAAGTCAACGTAAATTTGAGCAATTAATTTGCCAACTTAAAAGTTGGAGATCATTAATCTGCAAAATTGCAAAATTTGAGGAATTAAGATATCATTTCTAAAATATAGTATGTTTTTTTAACAAAAATTAGTCTTTATTTTTATAATATACACATAAATTATTACGGTTTATTCATAATAATTTTCAAAATTATTTTGTAACATTTAAAATTATTTAATTTGATAAAAAATCAAAACAACTATATACATCAATATAAGAACTTAACTAATAACTTTTTATAGTTACATAAAGTTTTTTTTTGTATTTTACGTTATTAATAAAATAATCTTAGTTGATTCTTCATAGTTAATGCATGAAGGCCTAAATTTATTGTATTTTGCCACCATAGTTAATGCATGATAGTCAGGCCTGGTCCGTAGGGAAGACGGGATAGAACATTGTCTAGGACGACCAATTTAAAAAAAAAAAATATGGGCCACATTTTTATTTTAGATTAATAGTTTTTAAACCACAAAATTTAAAGTTCATGTTTTTCTTTAAAGTATTATTTTCCAATAAAAAAAATTGGTTTGTATCACATAATTAACCATTTTAGAGCTACAAAAAATGAAAAAAATATGTTTGTTAAATTACTTTCTAAAACACTACTTATCTTTTTTTTTGGATCATGTAAAAAAAATGTTTTTCTTTTTTATCAATTGTTTTAAAAATAGACTGGAACTAAACTTTAACAATTATGTGTATATAATTTATAAATTAAGATTATTTAATTTTTCAAGTTTTACAATTTTGCAGATTAATTCTCCAATTTTGAGATTGATAAATTAATTTCTCAAGTTTATACTGACTTCGCAAATTTAGACTCATAAAAAGTCAATGTTAACATCTCCGTTTTCTTAGTTAATGTTGACTTTACTCATATCTAAATTTACTAAGTCAACGTTAATTTGAGAATTTAAATTGCGCATTCAATAATTGAGAAATAAATATGTCAATTACAAATAGTTGAGAATTAAATAACCATTTTCCCTTGTAATTAGGCATTATTGTATTAAAGGTAAACTGGACTTGTACGTAGAGTAACAGGAAACACAATGGGGTTTTGATTTGGTTTTTGCTTGGTTTGTTTAAAACCCTACAAATGAGTAGTATTTGACCTATTGCACCCCGTGAAGATGTAACGTGTCAAGGTCTAATTAAAGAATGATGTAATTGAGTTAATTATGTGTGTTTAGACTATCATATGATATTACTTGGTGTATATATGTCAGTATGTGATCTGATCAGTCACATGTTTTTTTGCTTAATTTGTTCACAGATTGTTAAGAGACTGAGCTTTCCGATTAAACTTTACTCATATTTACATAGTCAAAATATTGTCACGATTTTGGTCCATTAAAAAAAAAATATTTTATATAGGGCTGGGTATTCTGTTTAATCGGGTTATTCAGTTTGGTTTGTTCGGTTTATCAGTTTATTCGGATTGGGAAAATTCTACCGATATAAACCGAATTAATTTTCGGTTTGGTTCGGTTTGATAATCCATATTTCTTCCGAACAAATTAATAAACTGAACTATTTTTTGGTTTGGTTCGGTTTGGTAATCGATATTTCTTAATAAATTTTTGATTTTTCAGTTAATTTTGGAAAAGTTCGGTTCATTCAGGTTATTCGGTTCATTCGGTTTGTTTTAGAAAATTGGTTCGGCATGCTAAATTGTTTTGTTTATTTTGATTATTTTAGTTATATGGGCCAAATAATAACAAACCCAATACATGTAATAATCTTAGTAAAATGGGCCTACACTATAAAACTAATGCACTGTTTAAAACGGCACGTCGTTCAATTGTCTAGATATAGGATGGCAAGTAGTTCTCTCTCTCTCTCTCTCTCGTTGAGCTATACTACAATTCTCTCTCTCTCTCTCTCTCTCTCTCTCTCTCTCTCGTTGAGCTATACTACAATTCTCTCTCTCTCTCTCTAGGAAGATACATATATATACACACCAAGCAGTTCTCTCTCTCGTTGAACTTTGTTTCCTGATTTGGGATCTGTCGTGAGCTTATCTCTTGTTTGATTCTAGGCATGACTTGTATTTGTATAGAAGGTAGTAGCAAATTTTTGCACGTTTTGGAGGAAAGATGATAATTTTGATATACTTTGATGTAGATCAAGGCTTGTGATCAAATATCTGTGACGTTTTTCATGTCTCACATTTATCTCGATTCAATTTCCAATTTAAGATTTTTTGTTTTTGTTTTTGTTGTTGCAAATCCTGGTTAATGCTTTCCTCCTAGATTCTAAAACCAACAGTTTCTTGCTTCACATGTAACAGTGAATCTTTTGGATGATGGATTATGAACATATCAATGAGACGAATGTCTTGGTGCTGAAGTTGCAAAATTTTGTTGCAAATCATTCCCTGTAAAGTTTTGAAATCAAGGAAGAAAATAAGCGTTACATTGTGTTTGAACTGGTTAGTCCTTAAATTCTTTAAATATCTGAAATGTTGTTCTTTATGGACACAGCCATTTGATAGGATAAAGAAGACATTCCTCGAGAAACCAGAAGTAGAGAACAAGTAACAAGTCACAGAGATGTTTTAAGAACAGAGGAAAGAGTGTTTAGTCAGTTTCTTGCATTTGTCAGCTGAATCATTTCTGGTTTACTGTAGACTTTGTAAAACCCATAAAAGCATCTCAAGTTATATATGTTGGTTATAAAATTCACTGTAAATGACGACGAGCATTGCTTCGTTAAACACCCGTAGAAAACCTTACATGTAATCCAATCACTTGCAAACAAAAATGAAACAATGTACACACTGTTTTGCATCGCAGGTAAAAGTCTTGAGCAAACTTGGATGGATGCTTATCTGTTTTTCTTGTCACTAAACTTTCTTGCCATAGAACAATACATCAGAGAGTGATCCAGATGTGTTGATGGGAGAACGCAGCGGTGAAACTATGTGGGAATGCATTGGTGATTTATTTATACGGCACTACAAGAAAACAATCGATTTGCAATGGAATTTGCGATGGATATTATCCGTCGCAAATTTGCAACGGATTTGCGAGGGATTTGCGAGGGATTTGCGAGTGACTATTTGTCGTCGCAAATCCGTCGCTATTTTGCGAGGGAAAAAGTCGTCGCAAATTGCGACAATTTTGCAACATATTTGCGACGAAAATGCGAGGGAAAGTCTAGAGTCACAAATCCCTCGCAAATTTGCGAGGGGCAAGAGGTCGTCGCAAATTCGTTGCAAATTTGCGAGGAATCTGCGAGGGATTAGCGAGCAAAATTTGCAATAGAATTGCTAGGGATTCATTCCTTATTTCCGGCGAGGATAAAATCGTGACAAATGTCTAACGGTTTTAAAAGTGAATCTCAAAAAATTATATTTCTAAATTTATTTAATGATGGGCATTCATAAACCACGAAAATTTGAAAATGTCTCCGTATGATATATAAAACGTCATATATCCGTATCTGTTGTTTATGAATATATATATATAAGTTTAACATCCCTCGTACCCTCAAATTCATTATATTTTTGAAAAAAAATTCTTATGATCATGACTCTTATGAGATTATAAACTGTAAACTTTATTACGTTATTATACCCTATACCCTAAACCTTAAAAAATAAAAATCATGAATTTGCAACGGATTTGCAATGGATCCGTCGCAAATCCGTTGCAAATACAAAATCCATCGCAAATCCGTTGCAAATTTGCAATAGATTTGCGATGGATATGTTGCAAATCCGTTGCAAATAAAGGATCCATCGCAAATCCGTTGCAAATTTGCAATGGAATTGCTAGGGATTCATTCTTTATTTCCGGCGAGGATAAAATCATGACAAATATCTAACGGTTTTAAAAGTGAATCTCAAAAAATTATATTTCTAAAGTTACTTAATGATATGTATTCATAAATCGCGAAAATTTGGAAATGTCTCCGTATGATATATAAAACGTCATATATCCGTATATGTTGTTTAGGAATATATATATAAGTTCAACATCCCTCGTACCCAAAAATTCATTATATTTTTGAAAAAAAATTCTTATGATCATGACTCTTATGAGATTATAAACTGTAAACTTTATAATGAATATATACGTTATTATACCCTAAACCCTAAACACTAAACCTTAAAAAATAAAAATCATGAATTTGCAACGGATTTGCAATGGATCCGTCGCAAATCCATTGCAAATACAGGATCCATCGCAAATCCGTTGCAAATTTGCGATGGATTTGCGATGGATCCGTTGCAAATCCGTTGCAAATAAAGGATCCATCGCAAATCCGTTGCAAATTTGCAATGGAATTGCTAGGGAATCATTCTTTATTTCCGGTGAGGATAAAATCATGACAAATATCTAACGGTTTTAAAAGTGAATCTCAAAAAATTATATTTGTAAAGTTACTTAATGATATGTATTCATAAATCGCGAAAATTTGGAAATGTCTCCGTATGATATATAAAACGTCATATATCCGTATATGTTGTTTAGGAATATATAATAAGTTCAACATCCCTCGTACCCTCAAATTCATTATATTTTTGAAAAAAAATTCTTATGATCATGACTCTTATGAGATTATAAACTGTAAACTTTATTACGTTATTATACCCTAAACCCTAAACCTTAAAAAATAAAAATCATGAATTTGCAACGGATTTGCAATGGATCCGTCGCAAATCCGTTGCAAATACAAAATCCATCGCAAATCCGTTGCAAATTTGCGATGGATTTGCGATGGATATGTTGCAAATCCGTTGCAAATAAAGGATCCATCGCAAATCCGTTGCAAATTTGCAATGGAATTGCTAGGGATTCATTCTTTATTTCCGGCGAGGATAAAATCATGACAAATATCTAACGGTTTTAAAAGTGAATCTCAAAAAATTATATTTCTAAAGTTACTTAATGATATGTATTCATAAATCGCGAAAATTTGGAAATGTCTCCGTATGATATATAAAACGTCATATATCCGTATATGTTGTTTAGGAATATATATATAAGTTCAACATCCCTCGTACCCAAAAATTCATTATATTTTTGAAAAAAAATTCTTATGATCATGACTCTTATGAGATTATAAACTGTAAACTTTATAATGAATATATACGTTATTATACCCTAAACCCTAAACACTAAACCTTAAAAAATAAAAATCATGAATTTGCAACGGATTTGCAATGGATCCGTCGCAAATCCATTGCAAATACAGGATCCATCGCAAATCCGTTGCAAATTTGCGATGGATCCGTTGCAAATCTGTTGCAAATAAAGGATCCATCGCAAATCCGTTGCAAATTTGCAATGGAATTGCTAGGGAATCATTCTTTATTTCCGGTGAGGATAAAATCATGACAAATATCTAACGGTTTTAAAAGTGAATCTCAAAAAATTATATTTGTAAAGTTACTTAATGATATGTATTCATAAATCGCGAAAATTTGGAAATGTCTCCGTATGATATATAAAACGTCATATATCCGTATATGTTGTTTAGGAATATATAATAAGTTCAACATCCCTCGTACCCTCAAATTCATTATATTTTTGAAAAAAAATTCTTATGATCATGACTCTTATGAGATTATAAACTGTAAACTTTATTACGTTATTATACCCTAAACCCTAAACCTTAAAAAATAAAAATCATGAATTTGCAACGGATTTGCAATGGATCCGTCGCAAATCCGTTGCAAATACAGGATCCATCGCAAATCCGTTGCAAATTTGCGATGGATTTGCGATGGATCCGTTGCAAATCCGTTGCAAATAAAGGATCCATCGCAAATCCGTTGCAAATTTACAATGGAATTGCTAGGGATTCATTCCTTATTTCCGGCGAGGATAAAATCGTGACAAATATCTAACGGTTTTAAAAGTGAATCTCAAAAAATTATATTTCTAAAGTTACTTAATGATATGTATTCATAAATCGCGAAAATTTGGAAATGTCTCCGTATGATATATAAAACGTCATATATCCGTATATGTTGTTTAGGAATATATATATAAGTTCAACATCCCTCGTACCCTCAAATTCATTATATTTTTGAAAAAAAATTCTTATGATCATGACTCTTATGAGATTATAAACTGTAAACTTTATTACGTTATTATACCCTAAACCCTAAACCTTAAAAAATAAAAATCATGAATTTGCAACGGATTTGCAATGGATCCGTCGCAAATCCGTTGCAAATACAGGATCCATCGCAAATCCGTTGCAAATTTGCGATGGATTTGCGATGGATCCGTTGCAAATCCGTTGCAAATAAAGGATCCATCGCAAATCCGTTGCAAATTTACAATGGAATTGCTAGGGATTCATTCCTTATTTCCGGCGAGGATAAAATCGTGACAAAGATCTAACGGTTTTAAAAGTGAATCTCAAAAAATTATATTTCTAAAGTTACTTAATGATATGTATTCATAAATCGCGAAAATTTGGAAATGTCTCCGTATGATATATAAAACGTCATATATCCGTATATGTTGTTTAGGAATATATATATAAGTTCAACATCCCTCGTACCCTCAAATTCATTATATTTTTGAAAAAAAATTCTTATGATCATGACTCTTATGAGATTATAAACTGTAAACTTTATTACGTTATTATACCCTAAACCCTAAACCTTAAAAAATAAAAATCATGAATTTGCAACGGATTTGCAATGGATCCGTCGCAAATCCGTTGCAAATACAGGATCCATCGCAAATCCGTTGCAAATTTGCGATGGATTTGCGATGGATCCGTTGCAAATCCGTTGCAAATAAAGGATCCATCGTAAATCCGTTGCAAATTTACAATGGAATTGCTAGGGATTCATTCCTTATTTCCGGCGAGGATAAAATCGTGACAAATATCTAACGGTTTTAAAAGTGAATCTCAAAAAATTATATTTCTAAAGTTATTTAATGATGTGCATTCATAAATCGCGAAAATTTAGAAATGTCTTCGTATGATATATAAAACGTCATATATCCGTATGTGTTGTTTATGAATATATATATATAAGTTCAACATCCCTCGTACCCTCAAATTCATTATATTTTTGAAAAAAATGCTTATGATCATGACTCTTATGAGATTATAAACTGTAAACTTTATTATGTTATTATACCCTAAACCTTAAAAAATAAAACTCATGAATTTGCAACGGATTTGCGATGGATCCGTCGCAAATCCGTTGCAAATACAGGATCCATCGCAAATCCGTTGCAAAATGATTTTTTTTGAAATTTGGTACGAAAATTGAATTTTTTCAGCACATGTTGGGCCAAATTTAACCGCGAATTGGTAGTGGACCAAACATTTTGCGATGGATTAATCCGTTGCAAATCCGTTGCAAATGTTGGAGCTATCGCAATTCCGTTGCAAATCCATCGCGTATTAGTTTATAAATTAACATGTTTATCTTCTTCTTCCTTTCTCCCTTCTTAATTCCCTCAATCTCAATCTCCCGTCGATCTAAAATCGATCTCCGGCCCACTGTACATTCCGGCGACCCCACTCCTCCTCCTCCTCCGGCGATCGGTTCCTCTTCCTCTGGCGATCGGTTTCTCTTCCCTTCCTCTCCTCCGCGACCTCCTCCCTTCACCTCGCGAGCTCTTTCTTCTCCTCCTCCGCCGGCGAGCACTCCTCTCCCTCCGGCGACCTCCTCTCCCTCCGGCGAGCCCCTCCCTCCGGCGAGTCCCCTCCTCTCCCCTCTCCCTCCGGCGACCTCTTCCTCTCCTGGGCGAAGGTAAGTATTTTTTTTAATTTCATTTTTTATTTCAAAAATATATGTTGTTATCTTAAAAAAACAAATATTGGATTTGATAGATTTGTGAAATTTGTTAGATTTGAGAACAAAAATTTAGATTTGTTAGATTTGTATTTGTATTTAATTTAGATTTTTAGATTTTTAGAATTGTTAGATTTTGTTAGATTATTTAGATTTTTAGATTTGTTAAAAAAATATATTTGTTAGATTTGTATTTAAATTAGGATGAATTTAGATTGTTAGATTTAGATTTGTTATTTATTAAGTTGTTAAATTTGTATTTTAATTCGGATGAATATTATATAATTTTATAATTATTATGACATTATATAAAATTATTAGTTTGATTGTAATTTTTTTGTATTTTCTAAATTATAATATAATTATATGAATTAATTATTAAATTTTTTTTTGTAGATGTCGGGATTTCGAGGTAACGACTACACTCGATTTCTTTCGATGGGTTCCACAAGTACTCCTCCTGTTATACAGATGGATTTCGTAACTTCAGCTGTTCCTGAGACCGTGGAGCCTGCCCCAGCACCGGCGGATCCCGCACCGTCTAACCCCGCGGTTGACTCCATCCCCATTGATATTGGACTACTTTGCTGAGAAGGATCCGGCTTTTGCAAGGCTTTGCGCAGCACGTAACCCTTCGGGATCGGGATCGGGATCCAGAACCGGTACCGAAACCGGAACCGGTCTTTTTTTAAACATTTTGTTTTGTTTTTTTAAAACAATTATGCATTTTTTGTAATAAATAAATTATATAATTATGTTTTTTAATTTTATATGTTAATTATTTTTAATTATTATTCAATTTATAAATTAATTTTTTAATTATTTAATTTTTTTTAATTACAAAATTCAATTTTTCTCGCAAATCCATTGCAATTTTGCGAGGGAATATTTTCCGTCGCAAGTTTGCGAGGGAAGAGTTTCGTCGCAAACTTGCGAATATGCGACGGATTTGCGAGGGAGAGTTGCCTTTGCAAATTTGCGACGGAATTTTTCTCGTCGCAAATTTGCGACGGATATGCGAAGGAAATTTGCCGTTGCAAATTTGCGAGGGACTCTATCTCGTCGCAAATTTGCGACGGAGTTGCGAGGGAACTTGGCCGTTGCAAATTTGCGAGGGAGTATATCTCCTCGCAAATTTGCGACGAATTTGCGACGGAATTTGGCCGTTGCAATTTTGCGAGGAAAATTGTTTCGTCGCAAATTTGCGACGGATTTGCGAGGAAAACTGTTTTGCGACGACTGATTTGCGACGGAAGTGGTGTCGTCGCAATTCCGTCGCAAAGCGTGATTTGCGACGGATTTGCTATGGATTTTTCCATCGCAAAACGGTTGTTTTCTTGTAGTGCGGATGATATGATGATGTGTAACGCCAAATATGAGTTATGCGATGGAACAAAGATACGCGGGACAGATACACTTTGTTAGCTTTAAAAAGTGGGTCTCACTAAATATGTGCAAAGAAATTGTCTTCGTCACGCTTAGCTTATCTTGTGTGATTGATTCTCACACCATTTTCGATGCCCATTTTATTCTTCTTTCCTTTCTTTCTTTTAGTTTTTTTGTTTTGTTTTTTTTTAAAAAAAGTGGGTCTCACTAAATATGTGTAATGAAATTGTCTCAATCCATGTGAACCAAGTATGAAGTATTCTCCCTAGATCTTTACAATCTTCAGCTTCCTACTTGTCTCATAGAGTTATGAAGCTTTCCCTTTAAAGTTATTTAAATTTTCGGCTCATTAATTCAGATATAATATAAGATCATTACAATTTAATGTCTTTTAAACGGATTGTATCATCATGCATGTAACTATGTAGGGTTTATGAGATTGTATTCGCTTTCAATGTGAGGTTGTGTTTTACTCCAGTTAAATTAACGTAACACTTCTAGAATTAGGAATACAAATACCACAACTTTTTGTCATATTTAAAAAGAGACTAATTTGTATTTATCTTGATCTTTAATTATGTATAAAAGTTGAAATATCAATCGTTAGATTCAAAAGTAAGAAACCATAATAAACGTCATAACCCGAATTTAAACCAGTCAACTCCATGCGTTGACTCGAACAGATCTATTTCAAATCGGCAACATCAGCCCATCTGCGACTGAACTCGGCTTATCGAGGCCCGAAAACCATCTGTATCACCTCGGCCTATTACTCAGCCTCCTGGCACGTTAAAACCCGACCGAATCCTAAAAGGAAGAAGCGAACCGCGGAGAAATGGAAGATTTCCTTATCTTGACTTTCGATAAAAGAGGAATTCTTCCATATCGCTTTCAAAGAAAAAAGAATATTTCATTTTCCCGACTTCCGACAAATAACAAAAGCAAATCGTCCAAGACCCTATAAATATCGAAGGTCGCCTCATTCGCAAGACCTGCCCACTTTGCAGCAAGAGACCTAAGAACTCTAGCTCTGAGAATTCTAGCTTAGCGAGCATCTCCATTCATAAACCCTTCATGGGGTTCTTAACATTATTTTAATAATAAAATTTGGATTGTTTGAAAATTAAGAACTCATCAATTTTTGAGTGTCCAATGGTGAACCTCAAGTAGGAGTTCTTAAAAAAAAATTAATATTTTAGAATATCATTTACTTAACAAATCAAACATCATTCATTTAAATAACACATTCAAAGTTCATTCTACCAAAAACACATCAAACATCAAACAAAAAATACATCAAACATTTGTAATTTCCGTGTAGGATCGACCAATGAGAATTGGAGTGTGTAAGCAATTTCCATCCCCTACACACCAACTGCGAGTATGTTGATGGTTATTTCCTCTAGAAGATCCGCATCTCTCTGCTTCGTATTCTTCTTTCTTTTTTGCATCTTTATCTCTAATAAATCAGCTTTGCTAACTCTGGTAATATATGTTTTAGTGAGCCAAGTGACAAAACCTCCTGAAATAGATTCAAAAACAATCAGTGAGAGCATGAACACGATTTAAATTGAAATCTCAGAGATTAAACAGATCAGAATCCATCAATGTTTATGAAGCAAACAAGTGAACAAAAACAAGATATAACAGGATTTGCCCGATTCGTCTACGTCTACGTCTTCTGTTATCAAACTCCATTTGACAATAATGTTTTCCCAGATTGCATTCATGTTGGTCACAAAAGCAAAAGTAAATATCGATTCCAACGCGTACAGAACAACGATTTTGCTCAGCAGCCCCTCACAGAGACCCCATTAGCACTTCAAAGAATCTACCTTTAGTCAAACCATAGCACTTACCATTATTTGTGATAAAGAATCAAATACACATATAACCTTACCCAGTCATTGACGAGAAACACAAACCAGCATATCCAAACTTATCCTAACTTCAAACAACCAAAGAGTGAGTTGAAGAATTCGATTACCAGAAAAACAAGCATAGAGAGAGTGCAAGTGTTGCAGCCAACGAGAGTCAATAGGCAAACAACGAGCCTCATCCAATTCACCATCAGCAGGCCTGGTTTTGAGAATCACATAAGCAGATTAAACCACTACTCTTCTCGAGCAATTGAATTACACAACACTTGACACTTCTCAGGCTTTTCTATACATTAGATATATCTATCAACTTAAGACCAGAAAATCGAAAACACCCTTACACAACCGAAAGCACAAAAATTTGTAGATTTCCTCACGATGGTTTATATAAGGACAAAAACGATAAGTATATATAGAGAGAGAGAGACAGAGAGGCGTAACTGGAGATGCGGAGACCAGAGGAAAGCAGGAACGGTATTGGGAGAAGCCAATCCAAATTCAACGAGAGAGGCCACGGAGAGAGCCACCAGAAATGCCAGCACACCAATTTGCATCTTCATCATCTTCGTCGACGTTCGAACAATCAATCCTACGGGAGAGAAAAAAAGAAATCAATCGCGATCGAACGATTCCTCGCGCCTAACCAAACAATCAACAAACTAAAAAATAAGTGTAAACAAGTGGAATCGAGATTAAACAATTCTTCGTTTGAACATTTCTTGTTGTGATATTGTCCGAAATTGTCGAGAGAAGGAGAGAAACTTTCCCAAAAATTTTTATATCAAAAACCAATGCAGATTCGACACCTGTCTTAAGAACTTCTTTAAAAACCCTTCTAAAAATCCTTCCCTAAGGATCGGTTCTTAAGGATATTAGGCTTTTTCGTTTATTTTTGTCCCATTAATACTTAAGAACTCCACTTAAGAACCTCCCTTAAACCTCCATTAGAGATGGTCTTAGTTTCTTGCTTTTTCGATCACTAAAACTTCATGTACTTCGACCGATATCGCTAATAAAACGAGATTTCTCAATCCCTTTTATATTTTTATTTACTTTGTCTGAACCGATTTCAACAATATTCCATGGTCTTCTATATATCTTATTTGTCCTCTACTTTTCAATATTTTTAATTATACTCCATAACATGTGTCGCAATAAAAATGGCAGGTGCCTCTGGCGGAATTTCCATTTAAAATCCCACTATCAAATCATCAACTTATCAAATATTTATAGGCTGTATTTTTAATATATATATATATCGCTATCGTAACAAATAACTTTATTTTTTAAAAACATATATTGTGTGTATATATGGTGAAATTTTAAACGATTCATGTGGATCTATACTATAGGATATTTGAAAATGTGCTTTTGTAATCGTTAATGTTCACAAAATACTCTTGTTCTAAAAAGCGGCTGCCTAGCAGCTAGATGTCCAGACACCTTACAGATTAGTGTCTAGGCGGTGGAGCTAGGCGGTCAACATTTTTTTCAAAAAGTCAACGATTTTTAACGATTTTTTTCGAAAAAATCGTTGAGTTTCTTCAAAAAGTCAACTTTTTTTTTTTTTTTGGTGACAGACATATGGTATGTTACAAAGTTTTGGATATACATCTAGAAATACAACACACATGCTAATTTGATCATTGAAGAAGATGATGAAGATTTTTCTTTCCTTATACATTTTTTTGTCTCTCAATATCAAGACAAATCTATTTTTTGCATCATATGTTTGTATTTCTTTTTTTGTTTTTGGAATTTAGATGTGAATTTGAACTTAATTTTCTAATGTTTTGTTACTTTTATAATAAAAAAAACTTATTTTATACTTGTTTTGATTCATACATTCATAACTTATAACTTATATACATATAAACTTTAAAATTTAAAACAAATGTTCAAAATTAATCGTTGATTAATCGGTGATTAATCACCGCTTTTCGGTCTAGGCACAAATCGGTGCCCGACCGCCCGCCTAGCGCCTAGCGCATTTTCGAACATTGCAAAATACCAAACTTATGTTTTACCATCTCTATAATATTATTTAACAAGATATTTTTAAAAATGAACTTTGTTTTTTAAGTTATTACATAAAATGTCATTACAAATAACAAATAATAATTGAAATAGGAAATGATATAATAGTCTTTTAAAATTATTGATTAGAATATAGAAATTATATGTTTTGTATTAAAGAGATTATTTATTATTTCATTTTTAATTATTTTTAATATTATATATTTTAAAATAATAATCAATTCATATATATTCAAAGATAAAAAAATCTATTCAAAATCTTGATATATTTTTCACTATAATTTATTATATTTTATTTGAATATATATCAAAACAAAAGTTGAAAAATATTTTACTAATTTTATAAAAAATTAAACACAAGAAAACTATATTTTTTAAGAGTTCGTAGACTAATCACAAATATTATAGTCATTTAATGATGCATATTAAAGTTATGTTTTTAATATTATAAATTATTGCGGGTTAGCCTGTATAATATTTTATTTCACTGCAGGTTAAATAGATAAATTATTACAAATTGACAGCTTTATCTATATTCAATAATCATTAGGTTGCTATATTGTAAAATTCAAATAAAAATATTATTTGTTAAATAAATATATTACTTGTTACCAATAATGGATATATGTCCTCTTCCTTTGCTTTGATTTTTGAGATTTTTTTTTTTTGTGTGGCTAAAAACACTCCAAAAATGTTTTTGAGTGATAGATTTTAGGTTTAGAATAATTCAATGTATTAGGGGTTCTTCAATTTATTGTTAGGAAATATTTAAAGACTCGAGATTTTCGTAATCATAATTAATTGTGACATTTACATTAGACTGAGAACAAAAACTCATTAATCCAAGTTAAGGCTCATGTATTATACTCCCTCCGTCCCAGTTTATAGAATTTTTTAGAATTTTGCACACAGTTTAAGAAAATACAAATTGTACACTTATCATCATTTAATAAACAAATTAAAAAAACAATCTAAACAAGAAGAAAAACAAAAAAAAATGCAAATGGCCAATTCCATATTCTCGGTCAACTTCAAGTTGTATTTTCCTTCTTGTTTTCTTAATCCAATTGAATACATATCATTAACAGATTTTTAGTAAACCAATAAAATTGGAGCCAAAATTTTGATAAACCGTTTAAAACCAAAAAATTCAAAAATTTGCAATAGAGCCAAAAGAAAGACGAAGCTTTAATTGTTGTTCTTATATAATCTATGTACGTAGGAGTAGAAATTGGCTTCATGATCGACTGAACATCTCTTGACTTTCTTTCTTTATGTTCCATTTTTTAGTTTCAGATTTCTGTCTTTGTTTACAAAAAAGTACGTTTGGAATAATAGTTAATGACTATGAGTAATGAAAAATTAATAATGTTTGACTTTAATTTATGTACTTTTGAACTTCTTTAACCATAAACTCTTTTAATAATTGTTGGATTAATAGTAATTAGATTTATGCCTAAATCTTTGAGAAAATCTAATAAATTGGAACAGGAAAAAAATCCTAAAAAATCCTATAAACTGGGACGGATGGAGTACTATAATTAGATAAAAATAATTTTTCTTAAATTTTAAAACAATTTATTTTTAAAAAATTACTCTGCGCTATAATTAGCGCGGGTTAAATCTTAATTTCTTTACATATCAAAAGGTTGTTTTACACTTTGTCAAAACTCTAAAATCATGAATGCCTAAACTCTTAGCCTCTTAATTAAGTTAGGTCTGCTGTATTTTGTCTTTATGTATTTGTTATTATTGAACTCTAATGAATCGCAAGGGTATTACTATAGTTTATCTTACCACAAATGTACACAATCTAAAACTCGCTTAAAATTAAAACACAATATGATATTCGCATTTTCAGTATTATATATTAGTATACAAGCAAGTTTAATGTTACTTTCAAAAATATGAGTTGCGTTTTTATAGATCTGAAAAAACTATACACCAAAAATGTAAAAAAAATTCCATTCATATATAAAAGAAAACTGTTACAGCCCTCAACTTTTGTCTCTTGTTCTTCTTTTCATCGATCAAACTCTTTAACTTTTAATTCGAAAAATTAATAACTACAAAGTATCCAAAGTAATTAAACTATTTGAATAATTTACTAATGATTCGGGGATTAAAAAAAAAAAAACTTGAAACAGGCCGCCACATGTAGTAGAAGCAGGAAAAGTGACAGGTGGCAAGAGAATAGATACTTTGCTTGAGAGGAGCGAGTGAGTGGAGCCCATCAATTGGGCCTACCTAAGTTCTCAAATACTTCTTCCTCTTTATCGTAAGTCTAAAAACACAGACAAAACTTGGAAAAATATATTATTCTTCTTCTCACTTTTGTCTCTGTTGTGTGACGATGAAGCCGCTATTTCTGAACTCATCTAACGGCTCACGCTATCCACCTTGTCCCCATGGATCAATCATAGCCGTTGGATTATTAAAGATGATTGCTCAAGTTGACGTGGACCCACCAAATTATAGACATTATACACTAGTGTTCACTTTTATCATGATCACCAAAGCCAGCCGTATTAACTTTTCAATAATCAAATTCCGCAAGAATTTTAAACTTGAAACAGAACATATTTGATTCATTAAGTAATGTCTTCATAACTTTTAAAATTAATAAAAAAATTAGGAAATACAGATGAGAGAGTGATGAAACTAACACCATACCCTAGATCACCTGAGTAATTAAAGTTCAGATAGATACAATGAGCAAGGTTTACGATTTTTTAAAATTAAAATGAAATGATATATAAATGTTTAAAACAGTATTAATAAAAAAAAACAAATTGTAAGTGTGAACTATCTTAACTAAGTATAGTTGAAGTGGTTTTGAGCGGAGACAGCAATCTCGAGGAGAAGAAGGGTCCTCTTCTTGCTTCCTTCTTATTCACATCCCAACCCCAAACTCTTCCTTGCCTCATCTCCTCTCTCTCCTCTCTCTCTCTCTCTCTCTCTCTCTCTAGATTTTGTTCATGAACTTGTCTTAAAACTCTCACTCTCTAAACAAAGAAACAAAAAACAATATGGGTCTCACTTCTCTTCAAGTTTGCATGGATTCTGATTGGCTCCAGGTATTTTCAGTTAGACCTTGATTATTTGTATTTGCGTTTGCATTCACGTTTAAAGTTAGTATATATTTCTTTCAAATGAACATCAAAATTTACACATTTTTATCAAAACTATTTTGTTAATTGTTAAGATAAACGTCAAATGCAAATGGAAGATCTCTTTACACATTTTTGTTTACACTTCAAAACTGAAAACATTTTCTATATTTTAAATTTTGAATTTATTTGTTTTTCGTATGATTTTGTTTTTGTCTCATGTAAACACAAATGCAAACGTCTCATGTAAATGCAAATGCCAAAAACAAAATTTGGTTTGAAACAATTTAGACCTTACTTATCAGTCATCTCAAACCATCGTTTTTGGCGTGCAAGAAATGAATGATAGCATACACATACGTCAATTTCTATTGTGGTGAACTTAGGTCTTTGTTTGAAACGATTATACACTGTTACACATTTTGATATGGTTTTGTAAATTGTAATGTTAGGAAGCTGAGTCATCAGGAGGAAGCATGTTAGACTCTTTAACGACTTCTCCATCAGCAGCCGACATACTAGCTACTTGCGGCACTAGACCACAAGCCTCGGCCGTGGCTGTAGCCGCGGCTGCTCTGATGGACGGTGGAAGGAGGCTGCGTCCACCTCACGACCATCCTCAAAAGTGTCCTCGTTGCGAGTCAACACACACTAAGTTCTGTTACTACAATAACTATAGCCTCTCTCAGCCTCGTTACTTCTGCAAGACTTGTCGCCGTTACTGGACCAAAGGCGTCACTCTAAGGAATATTCCCGTCGGTGGTGGCTGCCGGAAAAACAGGAAACCCTCTTCCTCTAATTCGTCATCCTCCACTTCTTCCGGGAAAGAGCCATCCAACATCGTTACCACTAATTCCACTGACCTAATGGCTTTAACACATTCTCATCAGAATTACCAAAATGCCTCTCTAGGGTTTTCAAATTTTGGTGGGAATGGGATGATGGGGTCTTACGCAGCTCCTGAACATAGTAACGTTGGTTTCTTGGAGAGCAAGTATGGCGGTTTGCTTTCGCAAAGCCCTAGACCTATTGATTTCTTGGACAGTAAGTTTGATCTCATGGGAGTGAACAATGAAAATCTGGTCATGGTTGATCATGGAAGTAACGGCGATCATCATCATTACATGGGTCTAAATCACAGGTTAGGCCTTAACAACAACAACAACAATGGTGGATTTCACGGGATTTCTCCGGGAAGCAACGGAAATGGTGGTGGTGGTGGTCTCATGGATATCTCGACATGCCAGAGACTTATGCTATCTAATTATGATCATCATCATTATAATCATCATGAAGATAATCAAAGGGTAACAACAATAATGGATGTGAAGCCAAATCCAAAGCTGTTATCGCTTGATTGGCAACAAGATCAAGGCTATTCCGATGGTAGCGGCAACCGAGGCGGAGGAAAATCTGACGGTGGTGGATACGGCGGTGGCGGTTATATCAACTGCTTAGGTTCGTCGTGGAATGGTTTGATGAATGACTATGGATCGTTCACTAAAACAAACTCCTTGGTTTAATCAATTAATATCAGAACTTTTTTTCTTGTCGCCATCAACTAGTAGTACGTGGTAGTAGTAAAGCAATTAAATTATAAATGGATTTGTTTGATTAGCCAGTTTTACTTTCGTTATTGATTGCTAATTACGAGAGTAATCTTGATTAGGGGTTTCAGAGAGATTTTTCGTTTTGTATGTGTGTTCGTGTGGTTGAGCATGTGAGGTAGTCATTCCATTATCAGTAAAATCATCAAAAAAACCCATTAATCAATCAAAATAATAATAATAAAAATTCAATATAACCATGGCAAGAGTGGAGACGAACCTGATCATTAAACCCGACAAGAATTTGGCATAAGCCTTCAAGAAACAAAACCACTTGATACTCGTTCATAGCTTCAACAATGCTAGTGAGCACACTCTTTCTTAAGCGATTCGCATCCACGAAGATGCTTACCATCTCTGTCTTCACCAAGTCCTCTTCCATCTTCATCATATTCATCTCTGTAATGGGTTTCTTCTTCTTTCCCCCCTTCCTGAGAATGATGCGAGGACATCCAATTTTCCGTGACTCGAGTCACGAAGCCTCTCTGTGCAATCCTCATCCGTTCCAGTAGATCAGGGCCCATCAGCCTCACCCTGCACTCGATTTGGTCGATTCTTGTCATCAGTTCGGCTGATTAGTCTTTCCACGCAGTCGCAATCTCCCCCTGATGCTCCGAATCTAGATTAAGATCTATAGAAATGTGCATGCGTTCTTCTTTTTTATCCCCTCGAAGGCCTGGACTGATGAAGCGTCAAAGGAGATTGGTGAGGACGTAAGGATGGATATCGCCTAGGAAGAGAAACGGCGCGAGAGGCAGCGGGAGGGGAAGAGGAGGTAAGTGACATTGTTGAGATCGGCGGCATCATCTAACTCTTTGTAGTGCGAGACCAGTTCTTGGAGGACGGAATATTTACGTTTTCCTCGAACTCAGAGTCTGAAGCTGCGGAGCCAAGCGATAGCCGGAGGAGAGGGAGGCAGTTATTGGTTAGGGTTTCAAACCACTCGGCTTTCAACTCATTCAAACGCTCTGGCCAAAGAAAAAGTTTCTTGGGTGAGAAGATAGAGAAAGCCATCTCTCAAAGGATTTCTTTGAGAATTCCTCTGTTTATAAAAGTTGTGGAGGGAAGAAGAAACTGATCGGTTCAAAAAAAAAAAGAAATTAAACCGAATAAAAAAAAATCGAATCGATTCTGTTAAACCAGTAATATACTAATTTCAACTTCATTTGATTTTTTTCCTTCCTATTTTAGAAACGGGAAATTAATTAATTAAATGAGGCAAACCATTTGAGGACTTCAATGAAAAAAAAGAAATATGTTTTTTTCTTTCTGAAAATAACTCTTATTGTATTGTCAATAAATATATTTTCATTGCCCACTTTATTACTTGGTCATGAAAAGATTATATATATATATTGAGCTAAGTAGTGAATAGAGGTGTTAAAATGGGCGGTCCGTCCCTGGGCTGTCCATGTCCAAAACATTATGGACCGGACATGGACAAATCCATATACAAAGCGGTTTAAATGAGTTTGGTCAAATTTTGTCCACGGACAAAACATGTTTGGACAATGTGGATATGGTCTGTCTAAAATACTTTAAAAACTAGGTCAAAATTGATTTTCACGAAATATTTAAATAACATTTTTTTATTGAAAATAAAAAAATGTAATTTTGCTTTACTAACGGAAAATGAGATTTTTATGTTTTTGGCGGGAAAACAGAATTTTACGGTTTGGCGGGAAAACTTAATTTTATGTTTTTGGTGGGAAAACAAAATTTTACGTTTTTGGCAGGAAAACGAGATTTTTCGTTTTTTGGCGGGAAAATCGAATTTTACGTGTTTTGCGGGAAAACATAATTTTAGGTTTTTGGAGAGAACATAATTTTCCGTTTTTGTGGGAAAACGAGATTTTTTCTTTTTGCGGGAAAACAGAATTATAAGTAAAGGAAAATTATTATTTATTTATCAATTATTAATTATTAATTATTATTTAATATTTGATATTTAATATTTGATATTTAATATTTAATATTTAATATTTAATATTTAATATTTAATATTTAATATTTAATATTTAATATTTAATATTTAATATTTAATATTTAATATTTAATATTTAATATTTAATATTTAATATTTAATATTTAATATTTAATATTTAATATTTAATATTTAATATTTAATATTTAATATTTAATATTTAATATTTAATATTTAATATTTAATATTTAATATTGATTTTTGATTATTTATTATTTATTATTAATTATTTATTATTTATTATTAATTATTTTATTATTAATTATTTATTATTTATTATATTCGGATCAATGGACACTAATAGACAACCCATTTAAATATGATAACATGGACACAATTTGTCCACGATCAAAATGGTCACTATTGGACGGATGTATATGGATGTGGACAGCCCATTTTGACGTCTATAATAGTGAATCATCTTTTTCCTCCATCCTATTGAATCAAGTTGAAACAGTAGGCCCCGGTTTATATGGGCTTGCTCGGACCCGACCAAGAAATTCACTGCATGCGTACCTGTGTGTAGGGTCAACGGTTACTCACTAAACCAGGACGGAGATACAGAAGCGGAGACGGTGAGTGATGAGGCCGCAGATAGTTCTGTTCGGCGATTCCATAACTGCGCAGTCGTTCAGATCCGGCGGATGGGGATCTGCTCTTGCCGACGCTTACTCTCGCAAGGCTGATGTTGTGGTGCGTGGCTATGGCGGCTACAACACCAGATGGGCTCTCTTCTTGCTCCACCACATTTTCCCTCTCGTCAGATTTCTCTCTCTCTCTCTCTCTCTCTATTGGGATTGAGTGATTCTAGCCAGATGTGTGGGTGTATAATGTTGAATTGAAACTTGATCTGCACACCGATTGGATAATTTTGTTCATGATCTTCAGTGCTTACGAAATTTATTTGTGTTTTTTTTGTTTCTCATGGGATTGTTCTCAGTTCCTTGAGTGCATTTCAGAACAGTTTCTTTTGCTATTTGACCCTCACTGTGTCCTTTAAAAGATCAGTTCTAAATATTTTGATTTTTGTGACATTTGTCATTGATGACCAGTGGTCTGAAATGAAACAACTGTTTCAAGTAGGAAAGATTTAGACTTGAGATGGTCCAGAGAGAGATTTGACTACTCTTCTCATAATGCATTTATCTCTGTTTTTGTCAAGGAAACAAACAACCCTATTTGTTGAGAATTTCTCTCAATGTAGCTGCTTTGGTGCCTAAATCTCAGAGTGTGTTTTTCCCACTTCCTTTGATTAGGGCTCTTCAACTTCTCCTGTTGCTACGACGATATTTTTTGGTGCAAACGATGCAGCTCTTAAAGGAAGGACGAGTGATAGGCAGCATGTGCCTGTGGAAGAGTACAAAGATAACATCAGAAAAATGGTTCAGCATTTAAAGGTTTCTTCATTAATTATCTCCTCATGACATTGGCTTTTCAACAAATGTCTTCCTTCAATTTGTCATTTGTTTTTACATCTTAGATATTTCAATTCCCTGTAGAGAAATTGTTTCTTTTATTACTAATGACTCTGTTTGCAGAAATGTTCACCTACCATGCTAATTATGCTTGTAACTCCACCACCAATCGATGAAGCTGGACGGCAAAGTTATGCAGAGTATGTTTCTTCTTTTTTTTCCCTCCCTATCTTTGTAAATTTTCTTTTGTTTCTCAACCATTTATAATATAGTCCAACACATCGTGGAAACTGAATCAATGATTCTGCTACATCAGATCAATCTATGGTGAAAAGGCTATGAAAGAGCCTGAAAGAACAAACGAAACCACAGGAATCTACGCACAACATTGTGTTGCATTAGCTGAGGAACTCGGTCTGCGATGTGTCAACCTTTGGTCCAAAATGCAGGTAACCAATGATTGGCAGAAAAAGTACCTAAGGTGCGTATCTAAATGCTATTGGTTCTCAAAAACACTCATGTCCTGAATCATTATGTTGTTCATAATTTTTGCTTGCTTGTCGTTGTTGACTTAAACAGTGATGGACTTCATCTCACGCCTCAAGGCAATGGAGTAGTTTATGAAGAAGTGTCGAGAGTGTTTAGAGAAGCTTGGCTCTCTCCCGAAGAAATGCCGTTTGATTTCCCTCACCATTCGCAGATCGACAGTGAAAACCCGTCAAAAGCTTTCCAAGATCGTTGCTTATAAGATTGATCCATCATCCACGGTTTCATATATGAACAGCTTTCTTTTGATTTCTTGTTTCTTTGTTTGGTTCGTGTAATGTGTAATGGTTTCTTCAAGACTTTATTTATAATTACTCCAAAAACTTTAATTTTAAATTATACAAGTTATCGAATAAAAAAAATCCTTTTTTCGGTTTTACACTGTCAAAGCTCCGAAGAAAAACCCCATAAACCCTAAAAAATCAATCTTTGTTCGTGAAGAGAAGATGTTTGTGGAAATCCTGTCGAAACTCCCAGGTGCTCTACATTTCAGAGCTGCGAGCTCTATGGTTAGGTTAGATTATCTCTTAAACGAACCAGTTTTCTTTTTAACATGTTATTGTTGCATATAACATATATGTTTATAAAAAAATTTAACTGAATTTGGCGTTATTACCTAGATACATTAATTTAATTAACCTAACTAATGAATCTATCTTACAAAGTTGTCTTCTGAAGATGATTGAGACCCTAGTCAAGAAAAAACCGGAACTCAAGGCGATGGCATTATCAAGCGCTTAATTAAACTAATTTATTGTGTGGCATTTTCTTTGGTTGATTCTTGCATGAGCTCCAGTTTTCAAGAATTTATATGTAACTTCATTTGTTGATTGCAGAGAGTTACTGGTTGATTTCATTTTTTCCTATTCTTTATTTGTCTCATATCCACGCTTATAGGGATGTGTGGGATTAGCGGATCATATTTAAATCAGACCATCGAGGTGATTGAAATATTCAAAGATATAAACAGTTTTCTTTATTAGAGAATATATATTCACTCTTGGTTAGTATAGTTCGGTTATTACCTTTGGTTTAGTAGAGTCTTTAAGCTTCCTTTGTATCACATTTCTACTTGAATGAAGGTTTTCCCAATTCTGATTTCTCTCTGACGTTATCTCAGGGAGAATCTCGTTTCGATTCTTAATGTATCTTTTTGCTGCTCTGTTAGCAATTCATCTTTCCTCAAGATGAAAAGCTCGTGGATGGTGGCTCAAAAGAAAAGAATCACCGCACCAAGCCGATTAATGTTCATTTCAACCTTCTATGTGTTTATGGAATGTTCCTTTTTGACACATACATGATCTCGTTGTCTTTTTTTTCGCAGGGATGGATAACAACATATGAGTTCTATCTCCTCTGTTTCCTAACTAACTCCCCTGTTTTGTTAATGGTTTGTCTTAGGACTAGGGCTGGGCAAAATAACCGGAATCGAAATACCCGAATCGGAACCGAACTGAAATACCTGAGCAGGAATCGAACCGAAATTGCCAAAATACCCATTGGATCCTACTCATTGATACCCATGGGTATCGGGTAATACCCGGAACCGAACCGAAAATATTTCGGGTACCCGAATACCCGAAATATAATTATATATCAAAAAATATTAAATATATATCAGATTTTTAGGTATATTTTCGGGTATTATGAGTATATTTTATTTAGTTTTTTTTGTTTTCGGATATATTTTCAGGTTTTCAGATATAATTTTAGGTTTTCGGATATATTTTTGGTATTTCGGGTATATTTTCCTTAAACTTTTTTGGGTTTTCGGGTATATTTTAGGTATTTCGGATAATAAATACCCGGAATCGACCCAGAACCGAAAAAGTTCGGGTATTTTTTGGTTCTGAAATCTCGCAACCGAACCGACTCGAAACCGACTGATACCGAACCGAAATCATTTCAGAACCGAATGGATCCTAAACCTCACTACCCAAAATACCCGGAACCGAACCGGAACTAAAAATGCCCAGGCCTAGACTTTGTCTCTCAAGATAAACAGAATTAGACTATTTGTACTACCTCAAATGATATTTTGAAAATTTCAACTTGTTTTTAAGAACTTGTAGTTTAAATGTGTGTGTCGAGTCTCTTGCACAACTCTTGCGAAAAGAGTGCAAGCACAAGACGTATTATTTTTCCATGTAAGTCATAATGAACCGATATGGTTTGTTTTCCGAGGAACTAACCATACCAACCGAATTTGATTTAATTTATGGACCTAGTTGACAAAAAACAAAAAAATAGAAAAAAATCTTAAAGATATGCAAAATCTATCGATTTCATATGTTCCCTCTTTTTTTGTGTCCTTGTCTATTTAAATAACCCCCAATCTCCGTTGTTCCACTTCATATATTCATTCATTTTTCGTCCAAATCATCAGACTTTGATTAGAGGAACATTTCTCTCCCTCTCAATCTAATGGCGGAGGTTTTGCTGCCGAGGAATATGGAGATCGCCAACGATCCTTCCAAGATTGGATCGCCGCATCTTCTTCATGTTCTCGCCGTCGACGATAGTCACGTCGATCGGAAGTTCATCGAGCGCTTGCTCAGAGTCTCTTCCTGCAAAGGTAATTTATATATTACCAACTAATAATCTTTTGAAAATTGATTTCGAATTCAGTAATCTCACTAAAAACGTCATTTTTATTTTACCTGTTTTTTTTTCAGTTACTGTTGTTGATAGTGCGACAAGAGCTCTGCAATATCTTGGATTGGATGTAGAGGAAAAATCCGTCGGTTTTGAGGTAAAGAATCAGTTTTCCTGAGAGAGTTTTGAATGGTTTCAAAGAGAAAATTGATATGATTTGCTTTGTCGATTTTCAGGATTTGAAGGTTAATTTAATTATGACGGATTACTCGATGCCCGGTATGAGTGGATATGATCTCTTGAAGAAGATCAAAGTAAGCAAAATATAAAATTTCATTGATTCAATCGAATATTGTGAGGTAAATTCAAATATTAGGTTTTTTTTCTCCACAGGAATCCTCAGCTTTCAAAGATATACCGGTGGTGGTAATGTCCTCTGAGAACATTTTGCCTCGTATTGATAGGTATATTTTCATCATCTTAATTATCTTATCTTTAGTCAAAAGAAAAATATATATATAGTGGATTATATTCTTGAATGATGCTTATGGTACATTTAATTTAACCACAATCTATTGGATTGATCATCAGATTTGGATCATGAGTGGTAATCTTGGTGGTGGTGATTTCATAATTAATCAAAGTTGAGATTTGGTGATCTTTAGTGGGTCCCAAGATGATCTTGTGAATAAAGATGTTTCTAACCAGCCAAATCTTTACTTTTTTTGGGATTTGATTCTGTTTCTGGTGATTGTGATTTGTGATAGATTACAATACAAATAATTTTATCATCTTTGCTAGCCTAATATTTTAAAGATAGTGAAAGCCACCTCACATGCTTTTTTTCACTTTGCTTTATAAGGTAATCTCTGGACCAAAATTAATTATAAAGAATATGTTTTAGTGTACAACTCAATTTATGACCTGGCCATCTTATGCTTGTTTGCAACATACACAACAAAACAGATTTGCACAGAAACTTATTGATTTAAAGCTATCAACTTAATTGAAATAGGAGTTTACTGGAATTGATTTGTTCTTGTCATCTTTTTCCCCCCAATTCAGATGTCTTGAAGAAGGGGCTGAAGATTTCTTACTAAAGCCGGTAAAACTCTCGGATGTAAGAAGATTAAGAGATTCTCTAATGAAAACTGAAGATTTATCTTTCACAAAGAGTATTAAGAAGAGAGAGCTAGAAACAGATAATGTCTACTCTTTGGATTCATCTCTTCATTCGCAGCTCAAACGCGCAAAGATCTGAACTTTCCAATGGAGATTCCATGACATGATCCTTCAAAAGCATAGAGCTTATAGACTCAGAGCACTTGAGCCTTACCATGATGATTCTCTCCAGCTTAATCACCTATATACAATTTTTAGTTCACTGGGGACAGAGTAAGAGGTTTTTTTTTCTTAACATGGTAGTAATGTAAATGGTAGAGAGTAAAAACAAAGCTATTATATTATTCTTTTTTACTTGCAAGAGAGACTGTAAGCTGGGTTTTATCACTTTGTGGAAGTTGGCTAATCAGAAGTCTCGTCTAAAATTGAATGCCGATGAATTACAGCCAAATTAACTCAAAGGAGAGAGAGCCCAGAAAAATATTGAGAATTCATCTTTAGTGATTCTGTAAAACAAGCCTTATTCACCATAGCAACAAAATAACTCTTAATCCTTCAATGGTGTTTTCACAAGAGATAAATGCAAGAAGACCAAACAACTTATATTATCATAGATATTGCATTTGAAAAGAGAAAATAGCATTTATTGAAACTAATTTTATGTATTTGAATTTTCTGTACCACCTTTTATGTATTCACACAACACTCTACATCACCATCACCACAATGTTTCAGACTTAGAACCATCAATGACATAGAAAACAAAGCTCAAGTTCTCGAGTGCCACTATACCCACATTATCTAAAGCTAGATAACCCGAGAGAGTCTAATACTGATGCAAAATGCGGTGAAGAAAACAGAGAAATCGAACAGACATCATGGTTTGCGAAAAACCAAACCTCTTCTTTTAAAACCTGCAAAACATGCTAGACGAACGAGAAAGCCGAATTGTTAAACCACCACCTTGAACACTAGTCTCAGCCATGATCGCATTCCGTTCATATGGTTTCCTGCACCCTGGACAATGCCCATCTCCATCGCAAATAGTCTTGTGGCAGAAAAGACAGAGCCGGAATCCGCAAGGACATGGAAGGAAATTCGAATCCGTCAAGTCCAAGTCTTCATAGCAGATGGGACATGAAGACGGAATGGCCACAGAGCTAAAACGCTTGTCGATCTCCGGAAAACTAAGCTGCTTTGCCAAATTAGGTAGACCCTGAGGGCGTAGGTCATCGTCTGGCCTCCAAGCTCGATTATTCTTTTGCTTCCTTGATGGCATTCTCAAGCAATCCTGCTTTGCATCTGATGCATCACCCACATTAGTAGCTGATTGTCCAACACTCTCTTGCTCTTTGACAGACTCATGGAGGAGATTCTCTTTCTGAATCTCTTCCTCAGCCGCTAATGCATCAGCAACAGCCTCCCAATCATCCACACACCCATCATCATCATCTGCATTTTCTTCTTCTGTTATGTTACCAGAGCAAAATCCACTGCTGCTACTGCTACTGCTACTCCCGCTGCTTCTCCCACTGAAATTAGTGCTCATATCTGTACCTCCCATGGAGCTATTTGAAGGTGACTCCATAAAGCTCTCATGGTGAAGATTACCACCGTTATTATCCTCTTCTCTACGCAGCCCATCTAAATTCTCCACTGGGTTATCTCTCTGATCAGGTTTGTCACTGCGATTAACACTCCTCTCCTCCTTACACCCCTTATTGGTCACCGCAACTAATAGTGAAATTAAAATCCAGAATCAATATATAAACAATATCTAACCAAACGAAAAAGGCAAAAACTCAATTGGAAACATACAGAGAAAACGGGAAAGGTGAAGTTTTTACTTATCATACCTTGAGAAAGCCATTGCTCACGGCGGAGACCGAGCTTGTTCTGCTTCATCTTAGCCGACTTATTGTTCTGCAAACGCATTGCAATAACAAAACCAAAAAACATACCCAAACTATGAATCAGAGAGAAAAAAAACGAGATGAACGGAGAGCTAATCAATTTCAGAGAAATGGATGAGATTTAAGGAGAAATGGAGGAGATTTGGTGTTCGAATCTGAAATCATGGTTTGCGGATGATCCTGACGAGTAAAACACTGTGGAAACAAAATTGAAGAATTGAAATTAAGATGAAGATTCTCAAAAACCCTAATCAGATTTGTCGCTTGAGACTCGAGACAGAGAGAGAAGAAACGTGAGATTTTTATTTATTTTGTTTGTTGATTAATGAAATCAAAGAAATAGATGAAAAAGAGATAGTATAATATAAAGGATAACGGAAACTCCTCTTCTCCGCTCAGAAACTTCGCTATACGAAAAATGACCAAATTGCCCCTAGTATTAACAGAAGCTCGTACGTGTGTGCTCTTCTTACTCGATTGTTTGGTATGTATGTATATTGTATATTAGTATATATTACATGAGTGTCTTTGTCAGCAGGGCCGTGCCTTCCGTTGTACAAAAGAAACCTTCGCCTACGGCCACAAAATTTTGAAAAAAACTCAGGAGGCTTTGTTTATTATATGTCTTAGTCTTAAGTTTTCAATTTACTTAGTTAGCCCAAATGCCCAATATAAGTTACGTTTATGTGTAAGTGACAATAAAATTATAGAAACAAAAGTAAAAATAGAAAAACGCAAAGAAACTAAAGGTTTATTTTGTGGCCGTAGGCGAAGGTTTCTTTTGTACAACGGAAGGCACGGCCCTGGGCATACGTTTCCCGCTTTCGAGGTTTCCTTAGATTTTGATTATCCCATTGCTTCACTCGATTTTTCATGTTTCCTTATTCATGGTTTATGAAGATTTTCATTCTAGCACAGGATTTTTCAATCAAGCTCTTACCTTTAACTAATTCGGGTATTTGAGACCCCTCAAGTTTCAATTTAAGTGGTGTTATTCCATTTGGTTAGATTTCATTGATGATAATAGCTTGATTATTTTCTTACTTTCATTGATGACAAAAGCTTTGATGAGCTGCGTTCTTATTTGTTTTTTTTTTCCTTTTTCGAATTTAGTCTTTTTGACATGATTGTATTTGAGTATTGATTGCATCTATCCAGAAGTGAAGCTGATGTACTGAATACTTTCGATTTCATTGTGATTTGTTGTTTCGTTCGTAGATCGAGAAATGCCTTGGTGAATCATGGAAAAGTGTTACGGAATTATATCTCCTCATTGGTTCGGGAATGGTATGCATATCATTAGGATTACTTGTCTGTATGTAGAATTTGAGCTAACTAAGTTCTGGATCTGGGTAAGAGTTCATCAGCAAGTTAGTCATTAAGTATGAGATGCTTAAGATTACTTCTTAGCTTCTGCATTTCTATATTGAATCTTTGCAAGATGATTGCTTTTGAAGTCATGTTAGTAAACACCAACTTCCTTTTACTAGATATGACTATTGCTGTTGATGTTCCCATTGAAATTTCAGGAGCAAAACCTCTTATCTTCTTCTTCTGCTCTTCCCATTTTGACTTGGTTGGACGCTAATTCAAGAAAAAAGTTTCTGGTGGAGATGAAAATGTATGTCCTATTATATATATATATATATCTCATGATCTTCCATTCTATTTGTGGTCTGTTTATGCAATCAAAATCCGACATTGGTATTGCAGAGTAAAGGCAAACACAGGTGCGCTTACCAATTTCGAGGTGCTTGACTTTTTAAACTCAAGAGGTGCATCAAAGGATACTACACGAGTTATAGCTCCAATTGCTAGATCAGAATACAAGGTCTTACCCCGAACTTTATCTTCTCTATTGTGACTTGCTTTTTAGTGAAGTTAAATTGCTCTTGCTCATTCCAATGATCTTCAGGTCTATGATTATCTGGTGGAGACTGCTGCTTGCACTCAAACACGTGACAGCGTTACCAAATTTGCCGACAAGTGCAAAGGTTTCAAAGTCGCGAAAGCTGAGATTCTCAATATCATCAATCTCCGCCCATCTTCTGTTGTCGAATTGACGCCGGTTTGTGGTTTTATTCGTTGTTCTATCATCTTCTTTACCAGATCTCATGAACACAATCTATCATTGCTCATGCTGTCTTTAATCTTTGTTGATTGCGAGACTTTTGTAGATCATAGAGAAGCCCGATGATCGGGATATCAACTCAAATGGAATACTAGAGCTCGTCCAGGATTTGCTACCGCCTCTTCCTGAATCCGAAAGTCATAAAGAAAATGACCAAGAGGAAACAGAGAACGGTGAACAATCGTAGCCTGCAACTGCAGTTTTGAGTTGATATCTTTAGTTAAGGAAGATCTATTTTTTTGTAAAACCCACTTAACGCTGAGAAATTAATTATATGTGTTAAATAATGGATAATGATCATCCATCACTCACCGACTTTGTTTAACCGACATTAATATTTTATTACTTCTTCTAACAGTATAAATATGTAAACCTGCTGTAAGAAAGTAGTACGAAGTAATACGAAGAAAAATCATTCTCTCTCTCGTTTACTTTCTTACTCTCAAAATATATAATAATATATATAGCATATATACATATATAAAACACATATTTCACCTTTTATTTACGTTATAGTTTATAACACGTTATCAACACGATCGTCTCACGATTCGTTCTTATACCGGAAAGGTAAGTTTTAATTTATGTTCGATCCGTTTATATTTATTTTTATTTTCGGGATGATAGGCGCTGCCTTCCCCGAACTGATCATTATGATAGGCTATGCCTTCACGATCATGATCATATGGTAGACTATGTCTCCTCAGATCATATGGCAGGTTCTGCCTGTTTAAATACATGGTTGGCTTATGATCATATGGCAGACTATGTCTCCTCAGATCACTGCTTCCATAAAATAAATGTCCCGGAGACATTTATGAAAGGTTCCAGAAGAACCATATAACAAAAATAATGTCCAGAAGACATATTTAAAATAAAAATGTCCAGAAGACATACATAAAAGCGTTCTTGAAGAACTGCTTCGTCCATAAGACGTTTTAAATTATTGTTATTTTAATTTATGTTTATTATCGTAAATTATGTGGAAGGCTATGCCTCCTGAATATATATGTTTAACTGTTTAATTTATTTTGTTGATATAAAATTATGTATGTGAGTTCCAGAAGAACTACATAAAATTAAAAATTATTATAGATAATGGGGAGCTCCGGAAGAGCTAGACGCTCTGGAAGAGCGAAACGCCCCCGTTGAGCGAAACGCTCCCGTTGAGCGAAACGCTCCCGTTGAGCGAAACGTTTTAGAAAAGCACATGATGGAGACATGCATAAAGATGGCAAATTTGTATAAGATAAGTAAACCTGAAGTTTACCAATATATAACATAACCGGTTTAAGCCATCCCGGTGTAATAATGATTTCAAATATTATTGAGAATTTATGTTGAAAAACCAGATGTTTTTCACACATATATAGCATGTCTTAGCAAAAAGATTTTGTGCATAATACATGACCCCAGATGGGTTAATTGGATATATTATTGATCCCAAATTGGGATTCAATTCGAGATGGATGGACATGAAATGTCATCATCTCGAGGGGGAGAATTAAAGAATCCCATATCAAAAGTAAGTGGAACATCCAGAAGATTATGTTCACACTTAAAATGGATCTGATGGTTCATTTATAAAGTAAATCCAGAAGATTACAAGATGAAATATTCTCTCATTTCATCTAATTGATTCAATCAAAGATTAACTATTCTTTGCTTGGAAATTTATGGGTATGCAATATATGCATCCACCACACTTTATAAAAGTGAGACCCATAAAGTATATTGAATCATCAGTGGAAGATGTGCTTATCAAAAGATTTGCATATCATTATTATAGGGAGAATCGTTGAATAGTTCTAATCCTTGAACAAATGAGTATGAACTTGAAGTTCAAAGTTCAAAGGATCACTATTCAAGATGTGCTGCAAATCAAATGCCAGAAGCATTTATAAACAGCTAATGGATGAGATTTTCCGAAATGAATTATCATGGATCCTCATATAAATATGAACCTGAAGTTCAAAGGATAATTCATATGTAAATTAACTGCCAGACATATAATTACATAAAGGAAAATCTCATTTCTAGCTGAAAATGCTCCAATAAAAATATATGTCCCTGAAGGACGATTAATCAATAGTAAGTCTATGACACGTAAGAAACGTGATAGACTACTTTGGTTCCAAAGAAATCCTCAATTGGAAAGGAGCAAATATATGAATAGAGGATTAATCTCTTGAAGAGACCGTTGATATGGTTAATAATAAATTCAGGTACCTGAATGAAATCATTCATAATGATAAAGAGATCTCGATTAACCATGTCATTACGGGAAAAGTTGGAACCAAAGAAAAAGAATTGTCGACAGTATAAACAAGATATCGCGCGATATAAATGAGGATCATAAATTTACCTCTGTGGATGAGGGTAGAAAGAGAAAAATATTTGCCGAAAAAGGTGAAAAAGGCAATCAAGTCTATGTTAAGCTCATATGAAATATGAGAAATTTTTGGACCAGCAGTCCAAGCATCAAAAGGGTATGTGTCTTCCTATAATAAGGAATGAGAAAATGACCTTACAATATGAAAATCGGCTTGTTACACAAGGTCATACCCGATATTCAAATGTGGTGGATGCACTGAGTAAGTCTGGCAGTACATGAGCGACTTGAATTGTGTTTGATGGATATCACAAAAATCCATGAAAGATTTAATCCCTGAAGGATTAATGATAATTGAATTATGTTCCCGGGAACTTTACTCGATGAATATATGTTGCATGGAGTTTAATAATTAAGGTTAACCGATATACTCATGCATAATTATGAAAAGATTATGGATCAAAGGAAAAGATCTTTGATTTAATCATAATCTGAACTCCTGAAGAGTTGTCACAAGCCGTATAATATTTATAGAAATATTTTGGGATAAGAAGCCTTTGAAAAGAAGAAATCTTTTCAGGCATCCCAAATTGAACAGCTCACTTCCTACGCGCAAACATTGGAATGAAATAAAGCATATCTTTCACTATCTCAAGGTACGATTGATTTAAGATTATTTTATTTTAGAAACTCCGAAGTTGGTTTAGTTGATTTTACAGGTATCCCGATTGAACATCTTATCTCGAAAGATCCCAGCAGGATCTAACATATAGAAAAACTCACATTTAAGCATTTCTAAAGGAAGTGCTATTTGATCCTGAAGTATCAGACTATGTGAGTAATACCTCATGGTATAAAAGTATTGTGGTATACAATGTGCTTTCGTATGAGAAGACGGAAAGCCAAAATATTATAAATTCCCAATATTAGGAAAAATATTGAATGAGTGCCAAAAGATATTACATGGTAAACACCATGTTTGGTATATCTTAATCCTCCCTACAAATTATCACGAACTTGAAGTTCATGAAATTTGACAATGCTCCATCAAGAATTAATGTTCCTGAAGAACACAAATTTATGGATGCAGAATAAATGAACCCAAGGTTCAGTTTAAAAGGGGAAGGATAATGGACTCTAAAAATAAAATTCTCCAGAAGAGAAAGAAAATTAGAGAACAAAAGGAAAGGATTCCAGAAGAATCAATAAAAGGAGTATGTCGAGAATATATATGAAAGTATTCTCGAAATACTGCATAAAGAGATTCGTTCAGAAGACGAACATGATACAGAAAGTATGAGATTTCCATTAACTAGGTCGAAAATGGAAAATTATTGGAATACTCTGTATCCGTAGAAATCAAACAATGAAAATGATTACACAGACCCAAGGTCCGTGTCAGAGTGCCAGAAAAGGCATATGACTAGAAGAAATGGCAAATGGCCATGAGAAATATTCTGAAATGTCTAAGGACCTATATTCATTACACCTGAAGATGTAATGTCATTCAAGTCCAAATGGGGATTTGTGCGAATACAATGAGGAAAAATGAGGTCACAAGATATAAAATCCGATTTGTGGCATGAAGTTTTTCTCAAAGAAAGGGAATTGATTATGAAAAGATATATTCCCTTGTCATATATGTAATCGCATTCAAATATTTGATGTGCCTAATGACATCTAAAAATCTAAATATATATCTTATGGATATCGTGATTGCATATTCGTATGGATCACTTGATAGTGATATATCCATGAAAATCCCAGAAGGATCATAGATGCCTGAAGCATCTGAGAAAATTTGTTCGGTCAAGTTATAGCGATCAATACTCAAAAGAAGATTGATGATGCAAGAACTCATTTGAAAGAGGAGTTTGAAATGAAAGATCTTGGAAAGACAAAATTTTTGTCTTTGGATCTATATAGAGTATTTCCAAGGTGGAATATTCATGCATCAATCAAATTACACCGAAAGGGTGAAAAATAGATTAAGTGAATCTTTTGAGTATTGCAATGATTAATAGATCACTTGATACTGAAAAAGATCTATTTCGACCTTGCGAAAACAACAAGAAAGTATTAGGTCCTGAAGTACCTTATGTAAATCTCGGTACATATTGTGTGTTGTTTTACTACAAAATAAGCAGGAAAGTCGGAATAGTATATTTTGTGAAAAGAGCATGACCAACTCGAATATTTTGGACCGGAAGTCCAATAATCCGAGAAAATATATGAAGATCATACGAGTTTGTTCACTAAGGCTCTACTTATAAATATTCCCAAAAAGATGGGATATATTCTTGGAATGCATATCCTGAAGATGATGCTTCCGGGGGAGAAATATGATGATGTGCGTGGCTGCACTCTTTTTCCCTTGCTATGGTTTTTGTCCCACTGGGTTTTTCCATAACAAGGTTTTTAACGAGACAGCAAAGAACACGCAAAATGTTAGACATCTGAAAGGAAATTCTATAATCCCAATGAAGAGAGATTATTACATTGACAAGATCAAGAGAAGCAAAGAAAATGATCGAGACGAATCATCTTCAAAATCCATGAAGAGAACAAGATTCATCATTCCAGAGGGAGATTGTGTCACTGTACTCTTTTTCCCTTGTCGTGGTTTTTATTCCATTGGGTTTTTCTATGATAAGGTTTTTAATGAGGCAATACGTAATACGTTAATAGTGATGGATAATCAAGGGGGAGTGTTAAATAATGGATAATGATCATCCATCACTCACCGACTTTGTTTAACCGACATTAATATTTTATTAGTTCTTCTAACAGTATAAATATGTAAACCTGCTGTAAGAAAGTAGTACGAAGTAATAAGAAGAAAAATCATTCTCTCTCTCGTTTACTTTCTTACTCTCAAAATATATAATAATATATATAACATATATACATATATAAAACACATATTTCACCTTTTATTTACGTTATAGTTTATAACAATATGGAGTTATAAATACAAAATAACAACCACCAAGACTTGGAAAAATAACGAAATTATCCCATCGAAGAAACAGAATTCCGGATTTTGTCTTGAAACAATCCGGTTCCACTCAAAAGTAATAAAGCCCTTGTTTCGACTTTCATCGAGGTTTACTTTACTGGTCATGTCTGAGGATTATCGGTCGGAGCATTTCGGAAGGTCGTCTCTCTTAGAGGTAAGAACAAAAACTCTATAATTTTACTCTATTATTCAATCTCTTTCAGTTACAGTTTTTTTCTCAGTGTAAGCTAATAAGATGGTATACAGTCATGGAAGTTTCCTGTCGATTGTGATGTTTTCTGTCTTTTTGAAGATAATACAAGGAGAGAAATCATTTGCTAAAATTTATAAGAGCATGTGGATCAAACGTTGGTATAATTAATCAAGTTTCTTAAACAAAATCTACTTGATTCTTCTCTCAAACTTGCACAAACACAAGACATTAACATTGGGCTTACTGATGTCTCAGTGGATACATCATTTAGGAGCAGCTTTGTTTTTATGTTCATATGATTTGGACTTTGCCTCAGATATACCCAGGTGCTGATTTCTTTGTACAGAAAAGTCAAGACCCTTTTCATCGATCTTTGTTACTTCGATGGTTTCAAATCGTTTGTGTTAACTTTGTTTTGTGCTGTATGAATGATTTTTCTGGATGGAATGTTTATGCTTTGAATCGCAACAACTCCTGCTAAATCTTTTTTGGTTCATGTATCACTTGTTTTCCAAACCTGGGAGGGATGTATAGCTCTGTCTCTACTTTCATCAGATGCAACCTGTAATCCTGTATCATGTTTAAGTAAATGACGACGAGCATAGCTTCGTTAAACACCCGTAGAAAACCTTACATGTAATTCAATCACTTGCAAACAAATATGAAACAATGTACACACTGTTTTGCATCGCAGGTAAAAGTCTTGAGCAAGCTTGGATGGATGCTTATCTGTTTTTCTTGTCACTAAACTTTCTTGCCATAGAACAATACATCAGAGAGTGATCCAGATGTGTTGATGGGAGAACGCAGCGGTGAAACTATGTGGGAATGCATTGGTGAAGCTATCGGAGAACGCATTTGTGATTCCATCAGGTAATGCAGTGGGGAACTAATGGGAGTATGAATTGGTGAACTGAGAGGTGACCGTAGAGGTGAAGTTTGCGTTTGATATAACGCATGACGCAAACCCACAATCTCAGAGGGCTCTGTTGTATTATAGAAATGAGCATATAGTTCAGAGGTTAGACCTGACTTCTCCTTCTCTTTCTGCAGATATTCTAAATGGTCTGCCAATATGTCCTCTTCAGCTTCATTATCTACTTCTGCCATTTTACTTGGAGATTCATGGCCCTCTGAAGATACCCTTGAACCAAATTCTGGTATATCTTCTTTAGCATCACCTTGTTTAAAGGTCTGCCTTAGATTCTCTTGCTTATTTTGAGACATCTCCAAATGAAACGTCATCCTCTCTTGCTCAAGTGTGTCATCAAGACTGAGCCTGAACATGTCATCCCTTGGTTCAAGTGTCTGGTCCAATTCCATTTTTTCATTTTCGCACTTCTCCAAGTGCAATGATGGTCCATCTTCCACCATTACGTCTGCTTTTAGCGCTTTGGTTTCATAATCATCCACCAGCCAAGGCTCATCCTCGTGAATCACAGCTCTTTCTTTTGAACTTCCACGGTCATTAAAAGAACCTCTTAAACTAGATTCTGATCTTCCATCAGCATCCTCGTCTGGATTAAGCATTGTCCCTAGCTCATACTCACCGCGAAGAAATGTTAAAGCTCTCCCTGAAGTCCACTCAAATGTCTCATCCAGTTTCATTGATTGATTTTCACCCTTCTCCAAGTCCAGGGATACCTTATCTTCTGTCATTTCGCGTACTTGTAGATGTTCGGTTCTGCTATCGTTCACCAGCTGGGGCTCCTCCTCGTGAAGCACAGCTCTCACTTTTGAACTTTCATGGTTATTGAAGGAACCTGTTGAACTGGATTCCGATCTTCCATCAGCATCCTCATTTGGTTCAGGCATTGTCCCTAGCTCAGACTCATGCAGATGAAATGTTGGTGTTCTTTCTGTCCATTCAAATGTCTCTTCCAATTTAAGCATTGTCCCTAGCTCATAGTCACGGCGACGAAATGTTAAAGCTCTCCCTGAAGTCCACTCAAGTGTCTCATCCAGTTTCATTGATTCATTTTCGCACTCCTCAAAGTGCAGTGATACCGTATCTTTTGCCATTTCGCCTAGTTGTAGCGCTTCAATTCTGCTATCAATCACCAGCCTGTGCTGCTCCTTTTGATTTATCTCTCTTTCTTTTGAAATTTCATGGTCGTTGAAGGAACCCCTTGAACTAGATTCTGATCTTCCATCAGCTTCCTCGTTTGGTTCAAGCATTGTCCCTAGCTCATACTCTTGCAGACGAAATGTTGGAGCTCTTTCTGAAGTCCATTCAAATGTCTCTTCCAATTTCATTGATTCATTTTCACCCTTTTCCAAGTCCAGGGATACCCTATCTTCTGTCATTTTGCATACTTGTAGATTTCCGGTTCTGCTATCGTTCACCCGCTGGGTCTCCTCCTCGTGAACCACAGCTCTCACTTTTGAACTTTCATGGTTATTGAAGGAACCTGTTGAACTGGATTCCGATCTTCCATCAGCATCCTCGTTTGGTTCAGGCATTGTCCCTAGCTCAGACTCATGCAGATGAAATGTTGGTGTTCTTTCTGTCCATTCAAATGTCTCTTCCAATTTAAGCATTGTCCCTAGCTCATAGTCACGGCGACGAAATGTTAAAGCTCTCCCTGAAGTCCACTCAAGTGTCTCATCCAGTTTCATTGATTCATTTTCGCACTCCTCAAAGTGCAGTGATACCGTATCTTTTGCCATTTCGCCTAGTTGTAGCGCTTCAATTCTGCTATCAATCACCAGCCTGTGCTGCTCCTTTTGATTTATCTCTCTTTCTTTTGAAATTTCATGGTCGTTGAAGGAACCCCTTGAACTAGATTCTGATCTTCCATCAGCTTCCTCGTTTGGTTCAAGCATTGTCCCTAGCTCATACTCTTGCAGACGAAATGTTGGAGCTCTTTCTGAAGTCCATTCAAATGTCTCTTCCAATTTCATTGATTCATTTTCACCCTTTTCCAAGTCCAGGGATACCCTATCTTCTGTCATTTTGCATACTTGTAGATTTCCGGTTCTGCTATCGTTCACCAGCTGGGTCTCCTCCTCGTGAACCACAGCTCTCACTTTTGAACTTTCATGGTTATTGAAGGAACCTGTTGAACTGGATTCCGATCTTCCATCAGCATCCTCGTTTGGTTCAGGCATTGTCCCTAGCTCAGACTCATGCAGATGAAATGTTGGTGTTCTTTCTGTCCATTCAAATGTCTCTTCCAATTTAAGCATTGTCCCTAGCTCATAGTCACGGCGACGAAATGTTAAAGCTCTCCCTGAAGTCCACTCAAGTGTCTCATCCAGTTTCATTGATTCATTTTCGCACTCCTCAAAGTGCAGTGATACCGTATCTTTTGCCATTTCGCCTAGTTGTAGCGCTTCAATTCTGCTATCAATCACCAGCCTGTGCTGCTCCTTTTGATTTATCTCTCTTTCTTTTGAAATTTCATGGTCGTTGAAGGAACCCCTTGAACTAGATTCTGATCTTCCATCAGCTTCCTCGTTTGGTTCAAGCATTGTCCCTAGCTCATACTCTTGCAGACGAAATGTTGGAGCTCTTTCTGAAGTCCATTCAAATGTCTCTTCCAATTTCATTGATTCATTTTCACCCTTTTCCAAGTCCAGGGATACCCTATCTTCTGTCATTTTGCATACTTGTAGATTTCCGGTTCTGCTATCGTTCACCAGCTGGGTCTCCTCCTCGTGAACCACAGCTCTCACTTTTGAACTTTCATGGTTATTGAAGGAACCTGTTGAACTGGATTCCGATCTTCCATCAGCATCCTCGTTTGGTTCAGGCATTGTCCCTAGCTCAGACTCATGCAGATGAAATGTTGGTGTTCTTTCTGTCCATTCAAATGTCTTTTCCAATTTCTTTGAATCATTTCCGCACTTTTCCAAATGCAATACTGGTCCATCTTCCACCATTACACCAACTTTCAGCTCTTCGGTTTTGTTTTCATCCACCAGCCATGGCTCCTCCTCATGAGCCACAACTCGCTCTTTTAAACTTTCATGGTCATTAAAGAAATCCGTTGAACTTGATATCGATCTTCCATTCGCATCATCTTCTGGTTCAGGGATTGTCCCTAGTTCATACTCATGCAGACGAAATGTTGGAGGTCTTTCTGTAGTCCATTCATGTGGATTGTTTTGATATTCCTTCAACTGCAACCCGGCTTCATCTCCCATTGTCTCTGCCCATGTTCTTTCACTTGCATATCCACTTCCTTCCAGATAAACTGGTTCTATTGTTCTGTAGGAAATTTCCACATTATCGTTTTGTGGCGCCATTTGATGAGATACCGACCGCTCTTTGCCTGTTTCGCCTATGATTGTTTCACTTGCCTTCTCAAGAGAAACAACAGATCCTACTCCGACCAACTTGCCTGGCTCAAACGTTTCATTTGTCTCATATCTACACTCAGATATGTCAAAAACGGTGTTACTCAACCCTTGTCTTTCGCTTGAGTTCTCATACTCATACTGGGACTGATCTGGTTTAGCAGCTTGAGTTCTCACACTCTCTTCTGAACTTTCATGGTCACTGAAGGTGAAGGAACCCCTTGAACTGGATTCTGATCTTCCATCAGCGTCCTCTTCTGGTCCACGTATTGTCCCCAGCTCATACTCATGCATATGAAATGTTGGAGCTCTTTCTGAAGTCCATTCAAGTGGTTTGCTGTAATTCTCATAGTTGCTTTCATATTCCTCCAAATGCAACCCTGCTCTGTCTCCCATTGTCTCTGCCCATGTTCTTTCACCTGCATACCCGCTTCCTTCTAAACAGACTGGTTCGAGTCTGTCATTGGGATTCTCTACAAACTCGTTTGGAGAATCCATTTGATGAGATACCGATCCCTCTTCACCTGTCTCGCCTTCTATGCTTGTTTTGAATGTTTCACTCGCCTTCTTGAGAGAAACAACAGATCCACATTCGCTCACCTTGCCCGGCTCAAGAGTTTCATTTGTCTCGTATCTAGACTCCTCTAACTCATAACTGACTCTGTCACTAATGGTCTTATCCAACTCTCGTCTTTCGCTTAAGTTCTCATACTCATACTTGGACTGCTCCTCATGGATACTGGATGTTGTGACTGTAGCTTTACATGATTGGTCAGGATTTCCTATAAAGCTCTCCTTCACCAAAGAATTCAGGGGATACTGTGGCATCGCATCTGAAAATGTGTTTGATATTTGCTTTGTATCTTCTTTGACATTGCTTGAGCCGCTGTCACAAATAGAATCTCCAATGTACCGAGACTGCTCCAAAGGCAATCCCGGTTTGTCTCTCATGATATCTTCCCATTTACGTTCACCTCCGTATTCTTTATTTTCTTGAGTCTCCTCCCAATCAAACTCTTGAGTGTTCTCAGACAGTAGGCATGTTTCACTGACATATTCGTTATTGTTTAGAGGTTCTACACTATGAGATACCTGTCTATCTGCAGCTGTCTCAGCTTCTATACTTGAATCACTCATTTTTTCGTTCTTGTATACTGGAACCTCTAAGGACTCACCTGATCCGTCTCCAAACATCTCTTGTGGCTCATTCTTCTCATATCCAGACTCCTCTAAATCGCACCCGACCCTTTCCAAAATGTTATTATCCATCTCGGTCGACTTCTCTGAATGAGCTTCCTCTAGATGAATCCTTAAAGTCTCTCCAATAGTCTCACTTGATGCAGGTTGTTGTTCCCTTAACTTGTGGTTCAGCGAAGGCTGCAACGCCTCCAATTTGGAATCTAAAAATTTGCTTGATATGCTCCTTATGTCTTCTTTAATCATCCCCTTATCCTCAAATGTTTCCAGGTTCTGCTTCAACATAACAGAATCGGTGCTTTTGCAGATTCTATCTCCATATCCGTTGTCTGAACTCGACAGATGACTATCATCCGGATAAATCTCTTCATGACCTTCTGAAGCTGAATCCTGAAGAGTCTCATCAGCAAAGCCCATACCGGAATCGAGGACAATATCTGCTTTCTCTCGAATAGAGAACTTAAGTACACCGGAACAACTGCCACATCTCACTTGGTATCTCTTATGTTTTCCGTGGAGAGACACCTGAGGAAGCTGTAGAAGTTCCAAGCAGTAGGAACAAGTTGCAAAAGGTGCTCCGCCCGCTGAAGGAAGAACATAACGCTTCACCACCGGATTCCTCTTTCTGACATACTTCTTGTTGTCCCTAAGAGAGCTCTTCTCACTACTTGTCTCACTTGTGGAAATCCCCATGGAGCCACGTGGCGCTGTATCTGCTTGATAACTACGCTCAGAGTACACAGAGCGATGCGGGGTTGCAGAGCTACTGGATTCATAGATATTATTATGATGCTGAAGATCATGCAGCTGAGACTGAGAAGACCGGTGATAGTACTTTCCATCACCCGGAAAACTAATCGGTGAAGATTCTTGAAACCAGTCTTCTCTTCCGTATTGCTTGAATTGGTTTGGTTGATGATGATAATAAGACTTCTCGGAAGCAGAAACTTGTGGACTACTGTAGCCATAATCATATGCAGAAGAAGGGGAAGGACTAGGTGGATAGAAAGGAACCCGAGGCGGCTCTTTGTATTTCCCCTCATGCTGTGTCCACTCCGAGGCATTTCTGCGTGAGTTATAAGGAGAGCTTCTTGCTGAAGCAAACACATCAGAATCACCGGTCACACGGAACTCATCAGCCCTTCTCATCCATTCTCTGCGGATATCGGATGTCTCATGCTTGTAAACAGTTTCTGAATGATAACCCCTTTCAACAGAAGGGGATTCCCTCGAATTGTATTCCCGGTGAGTTGGAGTTTTATTACCACCTTCTGCAGATTCTACCTCGCTACTTAAACTGTGGTTTTGAGAAGAAAAGAGAGCCTCTGGAATAGAGTTATCGTTTCCTTCCACTTCCCAACGTGTTGCTGCATTCAAAGGAAGAACACAAAAATCACTAAGCACACTGATCAGTAGGGTTTAGGGGGACTAAAGAAGGCTACTGTACCTTGGAGAATGGAGTCGCATCCACTGCATTTGTAAATAGTCGCATCTATAGGTTCCTGGAGAAGCTTGTGGCACTTTGGACATCTCACGATTCTAGACTGAGAAGACAATCCGGGCGCGGTTTTACTCCTCATGCCTCTGAGCATATGCTTCAAGTCTTGGCCACTTGCCAACTACAGAAAAACAAGCACAACAGCTCAAATCCAGAACCCGAGAATCGGTAATAGGAAGAATCGAAAACCGAAAGAGAGATCAGAGTGAGAGAAAGAAGATAAAGAGAGAAGTCACCTTGGAACGCAAAAGGGAGAGGAGCCTAGGTGACGGTGAAGAATCTGAGGATGGCTCAAGAGTTTTCTTGGGATTTTTCTCTGTAGAAGATTGGGATCTGCTATGTTTTTTCTTCTTCATCATGGTTTGATGATTGACTTACTTTTTGAGAATGATCTTTTTTTCTTTCTTCAGGGTATAATTCTTTGTTGATGATCTTTCAAGCAAGCAAGGAGGAGGAGGAAGAGATCATACTATGAATTCATCAGATCAGAACTACAATAACAAATATATAAATATAATCATATAAAAATCAATATGTATAATGGTCAAAGTGATGATGGTTTAACAGACTTGTTGTATATATTACTTTACTTGTTTCTTCTTTCATTTTCTTTTTCCATGCGAAATTAAGATCTGAGAGTTACATACATTGATCTGAAACAAAAAGTTGAGGTCCACTTCCTAAGTCTTACCGATTTGAAAAGTCAACTTTGGAGATCGCCAAGAAACAGCCCTTTAATGTCTCTAGATTCATTTGTTTTGTTCTTTTCTATTTAAAACTGTCTGTATCTTTCTTTATAACGAATCACTTGGCGTCATGGTCATAATTTTAAAATAAGAAATCATTCAACGTGCATCTTAGTCATTTGCCAACATAAAGCCAAGTGTTATTGACCAATCCATTTTGAGTTTGAATAATACGTTAAACCTTTCTTGATTTTTTTATTTTTTTTCTGTGTTTATTGTGAATACTATATGTTGGAAATTCTTTCTATACCGTGTTTGTTCAGGTTTTCAAATAGAATTAGGACTTAACCTGCGTTAATTATAGCGCGGAATAATTTTTTTTAAAGAAATTATTTTTATTTAAAATTTATAATATGTCTAACTCATGATTATAAATAGAGTTGTCAAACAGAATAATTTGTCTATTTAACTCGTTTTGCAGTGGACTAAAATATTATTCGGGCTAACCCGTAAAACCTATAATCTTGTAAACATAACTCTATTATGCACCGTTTAATGACTCTAGTTTTGTGATTAGTTCACGAACTCTTAAAAATATTAATTTTCTTGTGTCTATGTTTTTTATAAAATTAGTAAAATAGTTTTCAACTTTTATTTTTGATATAAATCCAAATAAAATATAATAAACTATAGATTTATTTTATTTGAATATATATGAATTGATTGTTATTTAAAAATATATAATAGATAACATATTTAATGCAAAATAAATACTTTCCATATTTTTATCACTAATTGTAAAAGACAATTATATCTTTTCTTATTTCAAATATTATTTGTTATTTATTTATTTTATTTTTGGTAACTCAGGGTAAATCCCAGACCCATGGAGAGGTCCAGACTAATTCCTGGGGGAAGGCAACCCACGGATAGGCCCCTCCCCGGGTTTTCAAATGGGTCGTAAGCAATGACCCATATCCGTGTGGGTGTCCAGGAGCAATGTGTTTTTGTTTCTCGCAGCAGGTAGATCGAACTCGGAACGTGGTTGCGTCCAAAGCCCGTCTCCTTACCACTAGACCACAAGGTCCCGGACTATTATTTGTTATTTGTAATGGCATTTCATGTAATAACTTACAAAACAAAGTTTAGTTTCAAAAATGTTTTCTTAAATAATATTATAGAGATAGCACAATGAAATATAAACAAAATGCATGTGTAAAATTAATAAAAAAAATATGTCCAAGAAGAAGAAATTCGTTTACTGTTGGAAATAATTATAACCATTTGGTAGAAATAACAAAAAGAGAAGCAGATGCATCTGCACAAAAGAGCTAATCTAAAGAAGAATTAAAACCATGGCCCGCTGCTATATTAACCTTCATCACCAAACTCTTCTCCATCTCCATGTTTTTTTTTTTTTTTGTCTGAGACAACGTTAAAAAGAATAACATAAATCTTAACAAATCAAATCTGTAGGGATAGAAAAACCCAAGTAACAAAATCAAAACCTACTTGACACTTACTTCATCCGCAAGTAACTTCTGGAAACCATTTTCTCTGAACAAATTTCAATGGAAAAAACCTAACTCTGTTATGTTATGTTCTGTGTGTTATGGTTTTTTGAGAAAGAGATCTGCTGCTGCAGCTGTTTTCTTCTGAAGCTCTGAGGTTTCAGCACCAACAAGTTTATCCATTTGTCTTCCATCTTTAAGGAACACTATAGTTGGCGTAGCTTCCACATTCCACTCATCACTAAACTCCTGTTTTTTTTGTTGTTGTTTTGCAGTACCAAATTCAATCTCAACAGATTATTAATCTTAATATCTTCTCAAAATCAAAAGTTTTCAGTTTACTTACAGCGAGTTCTTCGACATCAATGGTTACAAATATCATTGAAGGGTATCTAGAAGCAAGTTCTTTGAATACTGGTCCTATCTTTTTACAAGGTACACACCATGGCGCGCTGAAATACACCACGAGCTGTGTTTGATTTAAGTTGAATGATTAGGATAGAAAAAAGAGGAAGAATTGAAGGAAAAATGGGGAAATATTTTTGGAGAAGAAAGCTTACAATCTTGCCATTGTTGTTAGCTTCTGTGATCTTTTCTTCCCATTTCTCGATTTTGGTTACCGGGTGGACCTTTCCTTTGGAACCGTGTTGGCTTCGGGTTTGAGCCTTGTTGTTGTTGCTGCTGCTGCAGCAGCATATACATGACCATAACTGTAGACACATATATATGGAGTTTTCTGTTTCTTAAAAATAGATTCTTCATCTTATCTCTGAAGCTATGGCTGATTAATACAAGATTCAAACATAAGATAAGGAGTTCTTACACAGCGATTTCCCATTAAACTCTTTTCACAATCAAATCCAGATTTGCTTCTCATTGGCTCCAGCATTCACTCCCTGAATCAAACCAAAACCTATTTATTAAAAGTTCACAACAATCGTGAAAAAGAGAAGAAATTCAAATGACCAATCTCATTAAAGAGGTAAATTTGTGCCCTTGATCGAACCTAGGTAAGACAAGAGAAAGAGATTTTGCGAGAGAGGATTAACCTCTAAATCCTTCTCAGATTTAGATGATTTGTGTTCTTGCGTTCAGAAAAGTTTCACCCTAAATGCAAGGGAGATCGAATATCAAAATTTTCTGTGGAAGAATCCAGATAGGGAGGGAAGCACAAGAACATTCGGTAAAAGCAATGAGCACGTACGTAATCTTGGTTCTTCGATGGAAAAACTATATATATTCTTCACGATGCAGGTGGTTTTGATAAAACCATAATAACTGATTGCTAATTTTGTAAAATAGAAATGGGTCAAAGCCAACATAGATATGATAGTCTCATACAGCCTTGACTCTTTGGATTCTGTATTGGTTTCCTTTATGCTTAAACCGGTACTATCCGGAAAGACCAAAACTTTACCCTCCTTCAAGTCAAAACCGGTTTACACAAGACCTCAAAAAAAAGTAACATAATCCAGCAACAGTAACATAATCTGAGATTTATTCTGAAAAAGTTTGAAAGTTAGGGTTTTTGAACAGATTCACGGTGATGTCCTATATCCACTGACGATGTTAAGTTTGTGTGCGAGTTTGAAATAAACGACTACGAGCCTTCTTTTTCGAGCTTCTCCATTTCTTCACGTTGCTTCCTTTCGGCTTCTTGAAGTTCTCTTTCTGCGTCTTCTTCCTCTTCAATTCTGTCAAGATTATCAAACTCTTTGGCTGCTGCCATTGCTTTTACCACAGGATCTCTCAACTCAGATATCAAACCACCACCAACTCTGTACTCTTCTTCATCACCAATAAGGAATAAACGTTGATCAGGACCAGACGCCATCGGAATATCCACTGCCAGTAGCTTCATGTCATACTGAATAAAAACAGACATGAACATGAGAAATACATCAAAACTCGCTCTGTAATAGAGAAATGGGAGCACTGATGGGTTCTGATTACAATTTCCTTTATTTCACACAGTAACAGGATCAAAGAGCAAATGAAGAACGAAGAACCAAGCGAAGCAAAGAATCAAAGATAGAATCCTAGGTTTTGTTATAGAGAACCACAAAATTCTCCTTGCCAACAATAGGCCCGAAAACTCACCAAAAGATTCAACACCCTAAACATCATAGGCCTTTTCAAGTTTCTACTCAATGACAAACAAGCAAATGTGGCAGTGGTAACGAACTCTTATCAAGCACCTGAAATGTTTGCAAGCCTAATTTTCCGAGTACCCTTTGAAAACTTTCTAGAGCAGATTACTAACAAACATAACGATACTAATATGGACAAATCAACAAGAAGGCTTTATCTAAATGAAAGAGAGTGTGTATGCAGAGGGAAAGTAGACAAAGCAAAAACCTGGCCTTTCTTCTTCTTGACTTCGACACTAACGAGGCCCTTTCTCTCAGCACCTTGAACTGGGAACAGCAGAAAGCAACGCTTGCTCCTAATTGTTGGCTTGAATTTTTTTAATGTGATGCCACCACCTGACATCACATAAGCACGTAAATCCGATCCTGCCAGAGGAGCACCCATAACTTCAAGGATATCAGCCGCTGTATTGAGCTTCCTCATGGCAATCCTATAAACTTTATCTGGATTTATCGTGAACCTCACACGAAGGTATAAACCCTAGCAATAGAAAAATACAGATAGTGGTATGAGCAGTGATTACTTTACAACATAAGAGAAGGAGAATATTATGACAACAAAACCAAAGTTAACAACCGTGTTTACAATTCTTGATAGAAAGTTGAAGGCCATAGATTAACAAAACAGAGCAGTTTGCCAAACAAGAAACAATATTGCAAGATTGATTAACAACACACAATCAGAATGTACCTAAAGCTCTAGTCCTGGTTACCCTCAAAGCTATCTCAAATCCTCAATTTGACATCCATCCACTATAAAATAATTCATAGCTCTGAGTTCAGATATCAACCACTGAATCAATCCTAAGTTGTATCTAAGAACCCAAGTTATTAGAGATGAGCCCAGAAACAGCCAGAAACTTACAGCAAATGCGACAATGGCAGATGAGAGAGCAAGGAACCCGTACTTGGCCATTCCCTCTGAGAGACCGACGAATGTGCTAGCAATTCCAAACATGATCCTCCACAGGAAAATACATACAAAAACACCTCCTGCTCCAAACACCACAAGGTTATTCTTCTTCCAAAATGCATCAACGTGCAACCCTAAAGCCCCTCGGTATCTACCAAAAGTCGAAGTAACAGCTTTGATTGGCTTGTCAACAACCTTTCTAGCGAAATTCCCATCGAACCCAGAGCTTGAAAACAATCTAAAAGCCGATGCAAAGTTGATATTAACACGTCCGCAAATCTGCAAACTAGGAACGAGCTGAGGACGAGATAGAATCTGGGATAAGCCAAGGTTTATCGAAGTGGGTCTCGACGAAAAGCTGTGGAAGCTGGATTTAGGCTGAAACTGAGAAACCCCATTTGAAGGAAAAGGCGGAGAAGACGAAGCGAAGGGTTTTGAGCGGCTAACTGTGACAGGGTTGGCTCGACTGTAATGCAATTGAATAAGTCTGTGAACTCCTTTGAAATCGGAGGGTTTCACCATCTTTTTTAGGGTTTAGATCGATAGTAGAAAATACCCAAAAATCGTATAATCCCTCTTTTGATTGAGGCTTAAGAAGGAGAAACGCAGAAAACACGAGCGACGAGAGTTTGACGGCAAGATTACATTCGGATTCGGTCACTTGGGAGTCAGTGAAGATGATGATCATTGTCTGCCGTCACCGGAGCTGCGACCATTTTGATGGGCCGGGTCGAGTCGGATTAAGCCCATTAAGGAAAATGTGAATCTCACAAGTCACTTCTTTGCTTGTATTAGAAAAAAGGTTAATTTATATATGACGACAGTTGACTAACCCATATCCAACCAAAAGAAAAGAAAGAAAATTTCTAAGGAAGATAAAATCATAGAGAGAGTATTATACAGAGGAAGCTTCTCATAGCCAAGTCATTGAAGGAGGTAGAAGATAGCATCAGCCTCGAGATCGAAGCAGCATTTTCTTCCTCAGGGATCGCGTTTTCTTCGTCGCGCTGTTTGGTTTCTAATCGGTGAGGATTTTGTTCATCGCATTGGCTTTTTGTTCGAATCAACGACCGTATAGGATCAATTTTCTTCTTCTTGCAGTTCTCTTATTGTTTGATCGGAATCTTAAATTTGTGGATTGTTGAATTATATAGGAAATTGGAATTGCGGTCATTAGGATTTAGGAGTATGAACTGCCCAAGGTAGATTTTTCAGGTAGACGAGTTTCGATCATGTTGGAAAGTGGTTTTTTTACATGTGAAGTGATATTCCGATACATTGACTCTGACGATTGTGGCACTTTGCGTTGGATTAACATACAAGGCATTGTGTTAGTAGTCTTTGTTCAATATAGGATTCTCAAGTGTTCAGTGTTGCATTATCTTTGCTTTGATTTCCTGATGTGGGATCAATCTTAACTTCTCTTTTTTTTTTTTTTTTCAGCCTCGCATTGCAAGGAAAAATGAGTTCAACTGTTTCAAACTCCCAAGGAATCCTCCAACCAGGAGGCTGTGAATCGTGGAATACTGCCACTTTGGGCTCTTTTGGGTCTCCTGAACCAGATTTTGGTGACAGTGATGAAGCAGAGTTGGTTTCTGTTTCTTGGAATCAGGATTATAGCTGCTTTGCTTCTGGCACGAGCCATGGTTTTCGGATATATAACTGTGAACCTTTCAAGGAAACTTTCAGGCGAGAGCTCAAGGATGGTGGCTTTAAAATTGTAGAGATGCTTTTCCGGAGTAATATCTTGGCACTTGTTGGTGGTGGACCTAACTCTCACTACCCTTCTAATAAAGTGTTGATTTGGGATGATCATCAGAGCCGCTGCATCAGTGAATTTTCTTTTGGGTCGGAAATTCGTGCTGTGAAATTAAGAAGGGATCGCATTGTTGTTGTTCTTGAACACAAGATATATGTCTACAATTTTATGGACCTAAGACTTCTTCATCAGATTGAAAATCTGGCAAATCCAAGGGGGCTATGTTGCCTCTCTCATCACATGAATACATCTGTGCTGGCCTGTCCAGGTGTTCGTCGAGGAGAGATCCGGGTTGAACATTTTGGGCTTAACATGGTACAACTCATTAATGCTCATGATTCCAATATCGCGTGCATGACCATGACATTGGATGGATTGCTTCTTGCAACTGCCAGTACAAAGGGAACTCTGATTAGAATTTTCAACACAATGGACGGAACTCGTCTGCAAGAGGTCTAGTAACTATGAACTAATGCTTTCACTTTTCTTAACACCAACATTGTACCCTGTGCAATGGTTAAGCAAACAGATCTGTCATGATTCATATAGAAAAGAGCAGATATCTTATGCAGAGCCTATGCCACTTTTGTATGCTCATTACTGATTGATTAGTCTGCTTTATGAAATCTAATGCTGCTTTGTTACAGGTCCGAAGAGGAGTGGACAGAGCAGATATCTATAGTATTGCTCTTTCACCAAATGTGCAGTGGCTGGCAGTATCAAGCGACAAGGGGACGGTTCACATATTCTCTCTTAGAGTGAGGGTTTCTGGGGAGGACTCACACTCCACTGAACATGAGACTTCTTCAAATTCCCTGCAGACCCTTGTTTCTCCAGCAAGTGGTGTCAACCCCGGTTCGTCATTGTCATTTCTGAGAGGTAAGTTAGAAACTAGGAGACATCTGAAAAAATGACTGTTACCGTGAAGTATGATGCCCTGTTTCCGTTAAGAGTTGCTTGTACAGATTACAGAGAAAGGACAAGCCGCTAAATCATATTTGAGAGTAAATTTGTTAAATTTCCAAGAAAAAGATTTCTTGATTCATGGGAAGGATCTTTTGTAGCTTGAATCCAGAAAAATCAGAGAACTTCATAGAAGTGTGTCACTTAGACGAATTCATGTGTTACTAGGAAAGTTATTGTATTTCCATTTTATATACTCTCCTCAGAACCGGCAAATTCAGGAGTAGATTTCTTATTCATAATTGTGCGCCTGGATCAACACACGCTTCAGTCTTGTACCTAACATTTTCCTACAATGTTTCAGGAGTCCTACCAAAATATTTCAGCTCGGAATGGTCGTTTGCTCAGTTCCATGTACCAGAAGTCACCCAATTCTTTGCTGCATTTGGTGCTCAGAACACAATTGCAATTATCGGCATGGATGGAAGGTAATAAGCCTTCTGGTATCTCTCTTAAATATATTCGCACCATCATCCACAATTAGTCATATGTGTTTCCACTGCACGAAGTGAGAATATCAAAAAACATAAAATAACACGTCTGATTTTGTCGGCCTTGCAGTTTCTACAGGTGCAGTTTCGATCCAGTGAACGGAGGAGAGATGACTCAGCTTGAATATGTCCGCTTCCTGAAGCCGGAGATCCTAAGATAGTTAAAACGTGTGCTCGGTTCAAGTTCTACGTACATAACCACTGCCTCTGTATATAGATTTGGTGAAACTGCATTCTTGATTGGGACAATGTACATACCAATATATCTCTCTTAAGTAACTAATTTTTAGACAATCCAAACTGCCATACTTTTGATTCAAGTACAATTACTAAAATTTAAAACATTAAGACAAAGGGATAGGCCAAATATTAAATGGACAGTTGCAAACTTGCAATAACCTTATTTTTAGAAACAGAATCGGGTTTTTTGTTTCCTGTGGCTACAGAGTCTATAGTTTCGAAGACAGACCAGTCTTGAGAGCAATCATCACTTTTCCGATTGCCTTCCTGTCTTTGATGGCACCAAATGCGAGATTGGCCTGTAAATGAAACAGTAAGCGTTTGTTTAATTACATGTGTTTGAGTTTTCATTTCATGAAGAGTATTTCACCTGGGAGAGGCTATAGGTATGAGAGATGTGAATGGTGATGAGTCCTCTGGCAAGCCATGACAGCAACTCTCTGATGGAATCTTCAAGAACACTGGGTTGGTGGATTCTGTAGCTCCCCCAGTAAAGACCGTGCACCGTCCAGTTCTGCACCAAAATTGGTTACAACCTAGAAGATCTGATTCTCTCAAGTGAAAAAGCTTCTTCTTCTCTCTACCACAAGTTTTGGTAGGTAGAGAATCATTTATTTACCTTTACAAGGGCTATATTAGCGGGAATCACGGGGACTTCACCGCTGGCGAAACCGATCACCAGAATCTGAGCTCCCCAATTCAGAACTTTCATGGACTCCTTGGTGAGTTTCCCTCCTACAGGATCATATAGAACATCAACTCCTCTTAGCTTTCTTGTCTTGATGAACTCTTTGACGCTTGAAATAACATTTTCACTGCCTAGATCAACAACATGATCCACTCCCATTGACTTCAACAGCTGAATCTTCTCAGTTCCTCTGGGAAAAAGAAAAAAAACACAAAAGATTCAAATCGAATATAAACCCAAACCAAGAATCAACGTCCATGGAAACCTGTGAACCAGCATATACCTTGCAACTGCAATGACAATGGCTCCACAAATTTTGCCAATTTGAACAGCTGCAAGACCGACGCCACCAGCAGCGCCTAGAACCAATAAGACCTGTATCAAAAATCAATGGAATCTCTCAACCTTTACAAACAAATTGAATCAGAGAGATGAGATGAGAAATGAGATTTACCTGACCAGATGTTAGACGAGCTCTATGAACAAGTGCTACATGAGAAGTCCCAAACGCAACAGGAAGTGCGGCCACAGCTACCATGTCGCATCTTTCTGGTACAAGGAACCTGAAGGAACATCAACCACTACAATCATTCACAGTAAGATATGCAAAGCAAAAACAGAGAGAGAGAGACGGAGATTTTGTAACGAACAGGCGAGACTGATCGGCGACGATGATCTCAGCGAAGGAACCGAGATCGGCGAAGGAACAGACACGATCTCCGACGCGGAATTTGGTGACGGCTGGACCGATGGCGTCGACGATTCCGGAGTAATCGGAGCCAGGAATGAAAGGTAACGCAGGTTTCTCCTGGTACTTTCCGAGAATCTGAAGGTAATTGGCGTAATTCAAGCTCGTAGCGATAACTCTGACTCTCACCGCCGTATCTGAGCTCAAAGGCGGGATCGGGTAGTTCTTGCTCACCTCCACCGGAGATTCTGGGCTCCCTGTCTCCGTCGCCGTCGGATCTCCCAATTTCCGGCAAACCAAAGCCTCCATTTTTGCTCTCCCTCACTCAGTTTTTTTTTTCTTCTTCTTCTTCTGGAAAAAAATCGGGTTGGATATTTATCGTCTAAATAGTAAATAGACATATGAAACGACGCCGTTCAACGTGCCCACCTATGAGCCACGTCTTCGCCGTCGCCGTCGCCGTCGCCACCGCAACGAGTCTGAGACCCGTTTCATCCTTTGGTAAGCACATAATTCGCCAAATTTCTGGGGATGATTCAGATTCTCTTGTAGGAAAAAAAAGGTGAGAGATTTTGGCTTACAAACAGTTTACGGAAATTGATCCGAGGGTCAAGTTGAGTCATTTCCACTCAGTAACAACGATTGATCCAAGTTTATTCCATAAAAAAATTCCAAAGTGTTTCAGAAAATCTCAGTCATAGCTGTTGCCAAAACGAATGGGCATAGAATTGATACGAACTCAGGAGAAGAGAAAGATTGAGACTTTTGATCATTGGTGGGTTTCGTTTTGATGACAGGCTGAAAGATTGCGGAAGAAACAGAAAAAGGAAGCTTGGATGATGCTGGTGAAGAAGTATGCTCTAGCCTCTCTCACAGTCTCACATGCATTATTATGTCAAATTTTGCTTTTTAATTAAAATGGAAGATAACTTATCTGCTTATTTGTTCCTAACTTTCTTTGTTTTTCTCAGTAACGTTTGTACATTTAGGGCGGGGGTTTACTCATTCATCTATTTTAATTGATTTGGAAATTCAAACCAAATTTAGTATTATTAGTTATATAATTTAAAGATATATGTTCAAATATAGTGTTATATAATTTATAAATATTAATTTAAATCACGTGTTATTCAATCTTACGGATTTATTTTTAGATTTGATTTTACAATAGATATTAGTAGATTTGCATGGATTTCCAAGTTAAAAAATACAAACACCTAAATCTGATGGAAACATACAGATTTACAAATACTAATTAAAATACACATGTTATATTTAAAATCTCTATAATATTATTTAAGAAAACATTTTTAAAAACGAACTTTGTTTTGTAAGTTATTACATGAAATGTTATTATAAATAACAAACAATAATTGAAATAGGAAATAATATAATAGTCTTTTAAAATTATTGATTAGAATATGGAAAGTATATATTTTGCATTAAAGAGGTTATTTATTATTTAATTTCTTAATTATTTTAAATACTATATATTTTAAAATAATAATCAATTCATATATATTCAAATAAAAAAATCTATTCAAAATCTTGCTATATTTTCACTATAATTTATTATATTTTATTTGAATATATATCAAAACAAAAATTAAAAAATATTTTACTAATTTTATAAAAAAATAGACAACAAGAAAACTATTTTTTTAAAGAGTTCGTAGACTAACCACAAAAACTAGAGTCATTTAACGGTGTATATTAGAGTTATGTTTTCAAGATTATAAGTTTTTGTGGGTTGGCCCGAATAATATTTTAGTTCACTGCAAAACGGATTAAATAGACAAATTATTACAAATTGACAACTTTATCTATAATATTAGTTAGCTATATTCTAAAATTCAGATAAAAACAATTTTCTTAAATTTCAAAACAATGTTTTTTATAAAAATTATTCTGCGCTATAATTAGCGCGGGTCAAATCCTAGTAAGTAAAATTTTACAACCAATTGTCATTACCTCGACTTGAAAAGTATTTTAGGCTATCACATAATCGAGTGACGCTTGAGACTATTTAGTTCCGGATCTGGGGATTACGGATTTCGGCCCATAACGTTATGGTAATAAAAATAAAATAAATTTTTTTTTACAAGAATCAATAAACCCTCATTATTTGTTTGATAAAATGCCTGGAAGACACCGGATGCTTATCCATCTTTGACCCATCTTTGAATTCCTGGAATGTTCTTCCCGGACTAGCTCCTAAACATCATGGAAGCAACGGATGCTTCATGACAGAATGATAGGTCCCAAAGAATTTAGAACAAGTTTACTTCAATTTTCTCATCATAATCTCTCTTTACATAGATTTCCTTACTTATATAGACAAAGACACGAAAGCAAAGAACTGAAACTAGAAGGTGGGGGGGACATTGACTCCTCAAAACGGGGAAAGGTAGTGGGTAGTGGAAAACGTTGTTCTTAAATTGAGGAGGACTTTTGTATCCCATCACAGAACACCAAGGAGAGATCTTTCTCAATACATATACATCAACATGAACCCAACAGTGCTTAAACTTGACCCTACAAGCTGTCAATGGACTGGGAGGAAAACACTGGGAGGCTTGACGATCTACGCAAGCTTGTTGTCTTCTGAATCAAGAGCTGAGCAGAAGCAGCCAAGTGGAATAAGGAACTGTTTGTATCTCTATGTGTTCCATGGAGGATTCAGGAGGACTTGCATATACTATAAGGTTGATGATGAGAGAATGCATTTCTTCAACTGGAAAAACCGAAAAAGTATGATCTGTATGCGAATATCTGAATCATGCCACCACTCAACCTCCTTGATCTCCCTTTGTTTGATCAACTTCTCTAGTATTTGTTTGCAGAATTCTATTTCATAAAATATTCAAACATGTCTATGTGCGATATATTTATTTATATTAAGGAAAGAGTATCATCACAATAACTGTGTTTAACCAATCCCTGTGATTGCTCCTGTGAATATCTCTTAGCATAAATCACTATTGTAACTCCTTAAATCTCTCCTCTGTATCGGTATATATTTGTACACATTCTCTTCTCAAGTGATATATCAAAATCATATTCACTTTACATGGTATCAGAGCATCGATACCTAAACATCTAAATTTTTTTTTTTCCCTTTCTAGCGTCTGTTCTTCAAATTTTCATCATACACTATCATGTCTCAATCTCCAGCATCGTCTAATGAGACCATCACTGTCTCTGATTCCCACACCCTCCTTAATGTCAATATGACAAACGTCACAAAGCTCAATGCTTCCAACTTCTTGATGTGGAGCCGCCAAGTTCATGCTTTACTCGATGGTTACGATCTCGCCGGATATCTCGACGGATCCGCTGTTGCACCTTCACCCACTGTCACCACCAATGACACCATCATTGTCAACACAGCCTATACACTATGGAAAAGGCAAGACAAACTAATCTATAGTGCTCTCCTTGGTGCAATTTCTACATCTCTACAGCCACTTCTATCACGGACCAACACATCAGCAGAGATCTGGGATACTCTCTCCTCAACATATGCCAACCCAACCCGTGGGCACACCAACCAGCTGAAACAACAGCTCAAGCAATGGACTAAGGGTACAAAGTCCATCAATGAATACTTTCAAGGTCACACCACTCGCTTTGACCAACTTGCACTCCTTGGTAAAGCCATCGACCATGAAGATCAAATAGAATTCATTCTCCAAGGTCTTCCGGATGACTACAAGACTGTCATCGATCAGATTGAAGGTCGTGACTCTCCGCCATCCCTCCCTGAAGTCCATGAAAAGCTGCTTAATCACGAGGTGAAGCTTCAAGCATCAGTCATCTCATCTTCCTCTCTTCCGATCTCTGCCCATGTTGCTAACTACCGCAGTCCTGGTAACAACAACAATAACAACTATCGCAACCAGAATCGCTCTAATAATAGAGGGAATCAGACTTGGCAGCAACAATATTTCCAATCAAGACAAGATCAACGCTCTCCACGGGGATATCAAGGGCGCTGTCAGATCTGCGGGATTCATGGTCATAGTGCGCGAACATGCTCACAGCTCCAGCTCTCTGGTGGATCATACAATCGCAGCCAGCCAGCACCAAACAAGTCCTCCGTCTCGTGGCAGCCACGTGCCAATCTTGCCACTGCACCTCCATACAACGCAGCAAATTGGATTCTCGACAGTGGAGCCACACACCACCTAACTTCTGATCTCAATAACCTCTCGCTCCACCAACCCTACAATGGTGGTGAAGAGGTTACTATTGCAGATGGTTCAAGCCTTCAAATCTCCCATACTGGTTCTGCTTTTCTCCCTACATCATCTCGTCCTCTTGCTCTCAAAGATATACTATATGTTCCTGACGTGCACAAGAATCTTATATCAGTATATCGAATGTGCAATGCTAATCAAGTATCTGTCGAATTCTTCCCTGCCCATTTTCAGGTGAAAGATCTGAGCACGGGGGCGCGATTACTCCAAGGTCGAACTAAGAATGAGCTGTACGAGTGGCCGGTCAATTCATCTCCACCTATCTCTTTATTCGCCTCACCATCACCTAAAACAGATCTCCACTCGTGGCACTCTCGACTTGGCCACCCATCCTTACCCATTTTAAAAGCTGTTATTTCTCAATTCTCTTTGCCTGTTTCCCATTCTCTGCAAAAACAGTTGTCATGTTCCGACTGTTTCATCAATAAAAGTCATAAATTGCCATTTCATACAAACACCATTACCTCAAATTACCCTCTTGAATACCTTTACACCGATGTTTGGACCTCTCCTCAAGTGTCTATAGACAACTTTAAATACTACCTCGTCATTATAGACCACTATACGCGTTATACCTGGCTCTATCCGCTGAAACACAAGTCTCAAGTCCGTGAGGTATTCATCGCATACAAGGCATTGGTGGAAAACCGGTTTCAGAGACAAATTGGAACCTTATACTCTGACAACGGAGGCGAGTTTATAGCGCTACGTCAATATCTCTCCACTCAAGGCATCTCTCATCTCACGTCACCACCACACACGCCCGAACACAACGGCATTTCCGAACGCAAGCACATACATATTGTTGAAACAGGTCTCACCTTACTCAACAAAGCATCTGTTCCAACCACATATTGGACTTATGCTTTTGCCGTTGCTGTATATCTGATAAACCGGATGCCAACTCCAGTGTTGAATCATATGTCACCATACGCCAAGCTCTTTGCTCAGTCACCTAATTACCTAAAGCTTAGAGTTTTCGGGTGCCTCTGTTTCCCATGGTTGCGACCGTACGCGACAAATAAGTTGGATCATCGTTCTTTGCCGTGTGTTTTTCTTGGATATTCACTCACTCAGAGTGCTTATCTCTGTCTACACATCACTTCTGGGCGCATCTACACTTCCAGACATGTGCAATTCGTCGAAAACAGCTTCCCTTTTGCATCTCCTCCTCCAAAACCATCGCCTGACACAGTGAGAGAAGAGATTCAACAATTCCCTGAAATCACACCCATCCTCATCCCGACGCCGCTCGTACAAGCTCCACCGCTGCCGCCCTCGTGCTCCGGTCCTCACCCGCCACCGTCACCGTCAGATGCACCACCGTCAACAATAGCTCCGCCTATGCGTGTCTACACTCGACGCGTTCCACCACCACCGCCGACTGATACACCGGTCACCAGTGCTAGCTCTGCCGCGCAAGCTCCACCGCCGATGTTGATGCCTCCAGCATCGATCCCGTCGTCACCTGCGACTCAGCTCTCGTCGCAACCTGCAACGCTTCCATCAATTGATCGTGATGCAACAAACTTGGGCTTAAGGGAAAAAGAAACAGGCCCAAGTGCACCACCAATTTCACTAAACCAAGGCCCAACAATTTCTCAGCCACAAATTTCACCAATACCAGGCCCAAATCCATATACCCAAAATTCCCCACGACCACAATCATCTTCCTCCCTGAATCAAAATCCTCCGAGACCAGAAAACAACCATCCCATGAAAACCTGATCCAAAAATCAGATCACAAAACCAAACACCAAATTATCCCTGACTATTACCACCACTAACCCGCAACCAAAAATCCCCAAAACCGTGGCTGAAGCGTTGCGGGATCCTCGTTGGCGTCAAGCTTGTTGTGATGAGATTAATGCGCTGATTCGCAATGGCACTTATGATCTTGTTCCACCAGAGGTAACACAAAATATTGTTGGATGCAAGTGGATTTTTACAATAAAGTATCTTCCCAATGGTGACATCGACAAGTACAAAGCCCGATTTGTTGCTTAAGGCTTCCATCAACAATATGGACTGGATTACTCTGAAACGTTCAGCCCTGTCATTAAATCCACCACTCTCCGATTGGTTCTGGAAATTGCGGTGAATCGTTCTTGGAGCATTCGCCAACTTGATGTCAACAATGCTTTTCTCCAAGGTACCTTGACCGAAGAAGTATATGTTGCTCAGCCACCGGGATTCGTTGATCAAGATCGTCCTACACATGTCTGTCGTCTCCACAAGGCGCTTTACGGTCTCAAGCAAGCACCACGAGCATGGTACCAAGAGCTCAAAACGTTCATTATTGCTGCCGGTTTCCGCAACTCTCTCGCAGACACATCTCTATTCATCTACCATAAAGGATGTGAACTGGTCTACATCTTGGTGTACGTGGATGATATCGTCGTCACCGGTACTAGCCCTGCTCTTATCACTGCTTTTATTAACTCCCTTGCAGAACGTTTCTCTCTCAAAGATCAGGGAGAGTTAAGCTACTTCTTGGGAATTGAGGCAACACGTACATCAAAAGGATTACACCTAATGCAGAAGAAATACATCACCGATCTCCTCGCCAAAACTAACATGCTTGAGGCCAAACCAGTCAGCACTCCAATGTCACCTACACCAAAGTTATCTCTCAGCTCTGGGAATGCACTAGATATCCCAACGGAGTACAGGACGGTTATCGGCAGCCTCCAATACCTCGCTTTCACACGGCCTGATATTGCGTTTGCAGTTAATCGCTTGTCCCAATTCATGCATCGCCCTACTGACATCCATTGGCAGGCTGCAAAACGGATACTTCGATACCTTGCTGGCACGGTCACCCACGGCATCTTCTTCCGCGGTGCCTCTCCACTTACGCTTCATGCCTATTCAGATTCTGATTGGGCTGGCGACAGTGATGATTTTGTTTCAACCAACGCCTACATTGTATATCTTGGCAATGCACCCATCTCGTGGTCTTCAAAGAAACAGAAAGGTGTTGCGCGTTCCTCTACTGAAGCGGAATATCGAGGAGTTGCTAATACCGCATCAGAACTACGCTGGATATCCTCTCTTCTGTCTGAACTTGGCATCACTTTAACTTCAACACCAGTCATCTACTGCGACAATGTCGGTGCAACTTATCTCTGTGCTAATCCTGTCTTCCATTCAAGAATGAAGAACATTGCCCTTGATTACCATTTTGTCCGCGACAACATTCAATCTGGTGCATTACGGGTCTCTCATATCTCGACAAAGGATCAGCTCGCAGACGCATTAACCAAACCTCTACCTCGTCCTCGTTTTCTTGAACTCTACAGCAAGATTGGAGTCACTCATGTCCCTCCATCTTGAGGGGGCGTATTAAGGAAAGAGTATCATCACAATAACTGTGTTTGACCAATCCCTGTGATTGCTCCTGTGAATATCTCTTAGCATAAATCACTCTATTGTAACTCCTTAAATCTCTCCTCTGTATCGGTATATATTTGTACACATTCTCTTCTCAAGTGATATATCAAAATCATATTCACTTTACAATTTACACATTGATAATGGAAATGGGAAATATCTCATAAGCTTGTAATAGTTACAAACAACTCTGGATTTCTGATCTCACACTCATAAGCTGATTAACAATGTTGCGTCCTAAATCAGACAAAAAATAATAGAAATCAAGCCAACAAACCAAACAAATCAGAAGTGCCAACCATATCAAACTGATGATCAGGCAAAAGAAAGAATAAAGAAAAAGAAATCTGCTGCCTATAATAAAACTATGCAGCAACATTGCATGATCAGTGAGAAGCCAAACTTGCACCTTCCTTCCTTGAACCACAATGTGAAAGAGAGAAAAAACAACACAACACACAGAACAACAAAATCCGGCGTCGGGAAAAAAATCAGGCGGTTGGTTAATGACAATGTCTTGCTCACCATTTGTTTAGTCATCTGGCCCAAGCAGTGTAACCTGCAGGTTTAAGCAAGCCTGTCATGTAAACCCCGTAGATTTAAAACTGTATAAAGTGCAAAACCACAGTGATTTTCAGAGTCTGAGAATAGCAATTTAACAGAAAGATTTCACATTCCGGATAGTTTTGCTTACATTGCAATCGAAAGCATATTTTCGAGCAAGGGCTATGGCTGTGTTACGTTCTTGTTCTGACTCAAATGTTAGTATGAAAGTTAGACTCTTTCTTGGTTGCCAGAACAATGCCTTGGCAGGAGCCTTAATATTGCCTCTAACTCCACAGAGCTGAATGATTTATATACCAAAAACCATATAAACTCAGTAAGAAATTTTCGAGTTGTTTCTTGTGAAATAGAATGAGGAAATATGTCAGGTCTGAATCTCTAGATACCTGCATAGATGTCGAATATATTTCTCTCGCCTTTGTGATCCATCCTCGAGACAGCTTTATCCTCGTCTTTCCAACGGTAAAGACATGAGATCGGGATGCATAGTCTTGTCCATTCATCTGTGATATAACCACCTGAAGAAGAGTATGAAATGTTCAGCTTATTAGGCAACTCTTTCTCAAGAAAACCAGAATAAAGTTGTAACATACACTGAATTCACTGTTAGATTTCCGCATCAGCGATTCTACGCGGGATTGCAAGCCAGAATCTGCAATTCAATGAGCAAATCATTCACTTTATTGTCCACTACACAATATTTGTGTCGTTCTATAGTTTTTATAATACCAACCAGGGTCAATTGGACCATCGGTTGAAACTGTGACTTTCTGTCCATTTGAAAGAATGTCTGCTTGTAAGATCCTCCCAACATCAAATGGTTCTGGAGCATATACCAATTGGTTGGCACCTATGAGCAAGATATGAAATGCTCAAGCTAAACTTCATTTACTTAAAGCCAAATGATGAAGCAAACAGATAGAACCAAATACCAGATATAGCTTCCCTTCGACTAGTTTCACATGCTGCACGGTACCACTGGATTGAACAGTTGGAAAGATATATAGCGTTGTCTGGAGCATTGTCTGAGAAGACACTGATTCTTAAGCAAGAGCCGAGACTTTGTGTGCCTTCCAGAACAAATGGACAGGATTTGGATTCCTCGGCTCTCTTGATTATTGCTATCTTGAGATGTTTGATAATTGTTGTCACAGTCAAGAACAAAGAAGTGAGCAAAGACCAAATTAACTGCAAATATGTTAGGAAACTAAATGCTGCGTCAATTCACAGAGAACATACCTCTTGATGAATTTTAACAGAATTCATATACTTCTCTTGGATTCGATTTCTTAAACCATGAAGCTCGTGTTGCATGCCCATCACCTGTATTACAACACAGTCTTATATAACACATACAGTTTTATAAATTTTAGTGTAACCCATCAATTATGAAGAGTTTTCGAACGGATAGGGTCAAAGTGCTATATGAAAGTGATGTAGCACCTTTGTTGGGTGATGCATACGTTTGATTTGCCTAGCTTCCTGAACCTCCTCAACCAATTTCTCCACATCCTGTGTAATGAAAACATAAGTTGATTAGAATATTTAACCAGTTACTATATCACAGAAGAAACAATCAAACTATGAAGTAAGAGTAGATGATACTAACCGGTCCCTGAGCTCTAGAAGCTTCAGAACTCCGTTCCTGTTCTTCAAATGCCTCCCCAAGTCTAAGCACAACGGCCTTTGCACTCTCGATCTCAGCACAAGCAAATGATTTCTCCTGGTTGACCAGTTTCTTTGCATCTTCTGAAGCCTGACATCATGAGAGCAACAATCAATCAGCTTCCTCTTATAGTCTTTTAAGGTTAGAAAAGTAAGCAATAGACAACTTCAGACGAGCAGAGGTATTATTCAATATATGCGTTGAGGCGAGACCTGCTTGAGGAAGTTTCCCAGTTTCTTCACTTCAAACTTTTCTTGAATTAGTTCACCTTCATTCTGAGTTAACTTGACAGCTAGAGCTTCAACCTGTTCACAGCCATGACAATAAAACGTTATTTTCAGATATGATCATTATGTCTTTCTCAAGAGAAAAATCAGATTTCACAAGCACAGAGTGTTTGAGATGAAACTTGTTCGCTGCAAAAGCTACTTGAGAGACAGTGGGATGACTTGAAGAGACTAATATAGAAACAATTGCTTGAAAAAATCAAAAATAAAGAAAATCTTAACCATGGAGATAGCTTTCTCCACATCTTCTTTGTTTTGCCCGTCCGTGCGTCCTCTCATGTATTCTAAAGCATCCCTTAGCTTCTTCAACATAACATGTCCCTCCAAAGAAGCCACCTCTCTTAATTTTGCCTAAATATTACATATATATTTTTAGCACAAAAAGAGAGGAAAAATGTTAAATGTGAAACCAGAAAATGAATTAAAAAAAAAACCTCATCAGCCAAACTAACAGCTGCAGCCAAATTCTTGTCAAATTTACTAGCGAGGTCACGGACTGATAGGCGCTTGTGCTGATCAGACAACAGCTCGCTCTCTTTCTCGACGGTTTCTTTCACTGATGGACCTTTCTCGTCTTCCTTTGGTTCCTCTACAATCTGATTATCAGGTCCTAACTTATACGTTGGAAAATGATTAGAAGCAAAGCTCACATCTACTGATACTGTGAGAACTGATTCTGGTAATGTCCTTTCTTCGATTTCAGGACACACTTTCGTCATTTTTTTTTTATCTGCTTTAAAAACAACAAAAACAAAGCGCTAATCATTAGATGATTCAATCCAAGAACATTCTCTTTTCACGAGAGTGCTGTATACAACAGAAAAATGTACTAACTATAACGGATCAAATCTTTGACATTTGACAAAAATATAATTTCTTTTATTGATCTGAATTGGAAGAAGACAATTAGCTCGAGTTCACAGGGAAAAAAAGGATCAAGACATAACAAGAAAATGCATTATACAATCGACCATGTTTACACTAATTGAGGAAGAAAGTGGAAACTAGAAAGGATAATAAAGGAGAATTTCTTGCTCCTGCAACCAAACATACATCATGAGACACGACAAAACGCAGGAGAAATGCAAGTAGAATCAACTAAAAAAAAATACAAACTTACGGATAATATCCTCAAGACCCAGAGGCAGAGATTCTCAGGAAGAAGAAGAAGTAGAAGAAGAAGAATAAAGAGAATTGGGTCTCTCTCTCTCTCTCTCTCTCTCTCTCTCTCTAGTCTTCGTCGTTGGGCATCTTTTTTTCTTTTTTAGCTTTTACAAAAGCGTCAAAGACGACATGATAAATGGAAAATGCAGAGAAGAAAAAAGAGACACTTTTGTTCCTCTGAATCTTCTTTCTCTCTCTCTCTCTCTCTTTCTCTTTCTCTTTCTCTTTCTCTTTCACGCCATCATCGTTAAAAACCCAAAGAGTGCAAAAAAGAAGAAACGATTATTTGCTGACAGTGTCCCGGTCTGGTCTTTGTTTTGTTGGACGACGCGCTGTTACATGGCGTTTGAACCACACGCGTTGGCGCGAGTATGAATCGTTGTTGTGGTGGGCCCCGACCTTTGGCTCCATGGATTTTCCTTCTTCACTTTTTTCTTTTTTCCACATTATTGATTTTGTGTTTTCTATTTTCATATATATATATATATATATATATATATATATATATATATATATATATTAAACTATATATTGGTAAAGATATATATATATATATTGAAAATAAAACATGTATTAATGAGACATACATAACAAATAGTTGAAAAATTAGATATATGTTAGTTAGTCTATTTTTATTCTTAGACAATGATTTTTTATTCATAGATAATTTAGATATATGTTATCAGACTGAAAAGCTACAAATACTTTTTTTTTATGTGTTATGTGTATACAAATCAGATAGCAAACTCCGGACAAACAAGGTATATTTGTGTCAAATCCTTCTATAACTTCCAATGTTTAACCTTTAAAATCCATAACTAAATTTAGAAAATCTCAATGTCGTATCTAACCGATATGAAAAGTACATCCAAAATTACAAATTCTACTATAAAATCGAAAAAAAAAAAGAGAGTTTCAAAACATTATTGCAAACATGTTGGAGAGTGGTGAGAACACATTTTTAACATTTGGCGTGTAGTCATGAGTACTACATTTGGTGGAATCTCTGTATTAGTTGAAAGGTCAAACTCAATTAGTTTTCCCCTAAAGGAGACTCCGTTAAGATCACGACTTATGCAACTAATCTAATGGACGTTAAAATCATCCTCGAATTACATTAATTTTCATATATCTCTCTATCCCAATATCTAAAGTTAAGCAATATTTAAATGAGCTTAATTTTATTAAATCGTGAGGCATATCAACTGATAATTTACTCTGTGGCATATCAACGACGACTTCTACGCTAATGATTTTGCTAAAATTCGCCTATCTACTTACGATCTGATCAATTAAACAATTAGTTAGTGTGGGTGTGGTGATGAGCACACCCCTTTTTTTTAGCCCATTCCAAAGCAAAAGGCCCAACACCAAAGGCCCAGCATCCACTATGCAGATACGGTTACTGTTCCCGACCTGCTCCGCACTGTTCATGACGTGCCGGTACTGTTCACGACATGCCGGTTACTGTTCCCGACCTGCTCCGCACTGTTCACGACGTGCCGGGTACTGTTCACGACCTGCCGGTTACTGTTCCCGACCTGCTCCGCACTGTTCATGACGTGCCGGTACTGTTCACGACGTGCCGGGTACTGTTCACGACCTGCCGGTTACTGTCCCTAAAAACCGGAGAGCTGTCTGCTCAACTCCCACTATAAATACCCCCTTTGGTATTCATTATCAACACACACAAAAAAACTCTCATCTTCTCTCTCTAAATAACTTTCCCTCTCTAAAAGGAGCTCTCGGCAGCTCTCCGCAGCTCTCCCAGCTCGGTGCAGCTCTCCCAACTCTCCGCAGCTCTCCCGGCTCGGTGCAGCTCTCCCAGCTCTCCCAGCTCTCGGCAGCTCTCCCAGCTCTCGGCAGCTCTCCCAGCTCGGCAGTTCTCCCAGCTCGGCAGCTCGGCAGCTCTCCCAGCTCGGCAGCTCGGCAGCTCTCCCAGCTCGGCAGCTCGGCAGTTCTCCCAGCTCGGCAGCTCTCCCAGCTCGGCAGCTCTCCCAGCTCGGCAGCTCTCCCAGCTCGGCAGCTCGGCAGCTCTCCTAGCTCGGCAGCTCTCCCAGCTCGGCAGCTCTCCCAGCTCGGCAGCCCTCCCAGCTCGGCAGCTCTCCCAGCTCTCCGCTCTCTGCAGCTCTCCCATATCTCCGCAGCTCTCCCGAGCTCCCAGCTCTCCCGACCTGACGACCAGACGACCTCCCAGCTCCCCAGATCTCTCCTACCCGCCTCAACAACGAACTACGAATGGCTTGATCCCCAATCCGGGGTACGTAGGCAGCCCTCCGGGCACAGCTATAAATCACCTCCTCCCCCTCATTTGCCGACCGGAACGCAACCGGCTCTATCTTAACAGAAAATCCCCGAACCTCCCCGATACAAATTGATTTGTAGGAGACGTGCTCATACCCGTTTCAACAATTGGCGCTAGAAGGAGGGGTCGAAAGGATTTTTCTACACGCAAAGAGTAGCTCGGCAAATGTCGGGAACATCGTCCTCATCTCCGAACAACTCCATACAGATAAGTGCCACGCTTATTTCATTTTTTTACTCTTTTCTTTCTCCTCAAAATCCGAGCTCTCGCCTCGCACCTCGGGTCAAACCCGAAAGCCGAGCTCCGGCTCGCAAAGGGTAAGCCGAGCTCTCGCCTCGCACCTCGGGTCAAACCCGAAAGCCGAGCTCCGGCTCGCAAAGGGTAAGCCGAGCTCTCGCCTCGCACCTCGGGTCAAACCCGAAAGCCGAGCTCCGGCTCGCAAAGGGTAAGCCGAGCTCTCGCCTCGAACCTCGGGTCAAACCCGAAAGCCGAGCTCCGGCTCGCAAAGGGTAAGCCGAGCTCTCGCCTCGCACCTCGGGTCAAACCCGAAAGCCGAGCTCCGGCTCGCAAAGGATAAGCCGAGCTCTAGCCTCGCACCTCGGGTCAAACCCGAAAGCCGAGCTCCGGCTCGCAAAGGATAAGCCGAGCTCTAGCCTCACACCTCGGGTCAAACCCAAAAGCCGAGCTCCGGCTCGCAAAGGATAAGCCGAGCTCTCGCCTCGCACCTCGGGTCGAACTCAAAAGCCAAGCTCATCTCGCAAACAACAAGATCAACAAGTGCCGAGCCTAGTCTCGCACTAACACATAAATTTTTAACTCTAATCAAGTTTACCCTTACTCGCAGGTTAACATATACCGAGCTAAGACTTGTTTCGTCCGCCGACTTCGGCACTCATTCGCCGAACTTGGGGGAGGGCTATTGTGGGTGTGGTGATGAGCACACCCCTTTTTTTTAGCCCATTCCAAAGCAAAAGGCCCAACACCAAAGGCCCAGCATCCACTATGCAGATACGGTTACTGTTCCCGACCTGCTCCGCACTGTTCATGACGTGCCGGTACTGTTCACGGCCTGCCGGTTACTGTTCCCGACCTGCTCCGCACTGTTCACGACGTGCCGGGTACTGTTCACGACCTGCCGGTTACTGTTCCCGACCTGCTCCACACTGTTCATGACGTGCCGGTACTGTTCACGACGTGCCGGGTACTGTTCACGACCTGCCGGTTACTGTTCCCGACCTGCTCGGCACTGTTCACGACTTGACGGGTACTGTTCACGACGTGACGGGTACTGTTCACGAACCATCACGTCGTCCCTAAAAACCGGAGAGCTGTCTGCTCAACTCCCACTATAAATACCCCCTTTGGTATTCATTATCAACACACACAAAAAAACTCTCATCTTCTCTCTCTAAATAACTTTCCCTCTCTAAAATGAGCTCTCGGCAGCTCTCGGCAGCTCTCCCAGATCGGTGCAGCTCTCCCAACTCTCCGCAGCTCTCCCGGCTCGGTGCAGCTCTCCCAGCTCTCCCAGCTCTCGGCAGCTCTCCCAGCTCTCGGCAGCTCTCCCAGCTCGGCAGTTCTCCCAGCTCGGCAGCTCGGCAGCTCTCCCAGCTCGGCAGCTCGGCAGCTCTCCCAGCTCGGCAGCTCGGCAGTTCTCCCAGCTCGGCAGCTCTCCCAGCTCGGCAGCTCGGCAGCTCTCCCAGCTCGGCAGCTCTCCCAGCTCGGCAGCTCTCCCAGCTCGGCAGCTCGGCAGCTCTCCCAGCTCGGCAGCTCTCCCAGCTCGGCAGCTCGGCAGCTCGGCAGCTCTCCTAGCTCGGCAGCTCGGCAGCTCTCCCAGCTCGGCAGCTCTCCCAGCTCGGCAGCCCTCCCAGCTCGGCAGCTCTCCCAGCTCTCCGCTCTCTGCAGCTCTCCCAGATCTCCGCAGCTCTCCCGAGCTCCCAGCTCTCCCGACCTGACGACCAGACGACCTCCCAGCTCCCCAGATCTCTCCTACCCGCCTCAACAACGAACTACGAATGGCTTGATCCCCAATCCGGGGTACGTAGGCAGCCCTCCGGGCACAGCTATAAATCACCTCCTCCCCCTCATTTGCCGACCGGAACGCAACCGGCTCTATCTTAACAGAAAATCCCCGAACCTCCCCGATACAAATTGATTTGTAAGAGACGTGCTCATACCCGTTTCAACAGTTAGGTTGATAGTTATCTAACCAGCAGGTGTTGGTCGAGTAGTGTTGGATTGGCTATGTGGCCGTCTCTCCTCGGTTTTGATTTTCGCCGGCCACCCAACGGTGTTATTAAAAGCTAAGTTTTATGTTTGCATGAAAAGAATACTGGACCAAAGGGGAATCAGTCTGAACCTCTGCATGGACCTGAGATTATCATCGGATTTCACACAAAAAAAAAAGATAGTTATCTATTTCGTAGTGTCCATTGGTTTATTAATTCTAAAACTCATCACCGCATATTATCATGTTTAGACAAAAATAAAAACAGGAACAATTGGACAATATCATTAAAAGACCATGCAGCAGAGTGGGGGCTATCTAGAATCAATAAAAGACTTTAATTTTAAGGAATTTATCTAATTAAATTCCAAATAATAATAATACTCTATTTTCACTAAAGTGTCAAAAAGGCTAAGCAGAGCATGTGATATAACATGAATAGACGGTTCAGACATTATAATCTCACTTTTACTTTCTGTTTGTGTGGTATAACAAGAGAGTACTATAATGAAAGATGTATTTGACTATAATTAGATATCTATCAATTTATTTCTAAATTAATCTTGTAAGCTGTAAAGTAATATTTCTTACTTAATTGTTAGATAATAAATCTATTCTATGCCTTAATGATGTGTTGTCATCTATGACTATAATTAGCTCTAAGCATTAAGCATTATGTATGGGGTCCATGGAATCCCATGAGGCAATGAGCTCCTCTTACCAAACCTACTCGCCATCACTTGTTTTTTTTTTTTCACCTCTTTGTCTTTGTTTTGTTGGCTTTTACTTATTATCTAGGACGACCATTTAGTTTTCTTTCTCTAATCTATATCTATCGTAAGAGTTAATACTTTTAAGATTATTTATTTTGATAGAATAAGAATTGCATTTGTGCTAAAGATTGTTGTAGAGATTTTTTTTCCAAGTATTTTTCATACTCTGGATCGGTCAGTTTGTCACGTCAATTATATTGACAGGGTCTATGAAAAGATCGATGCTATACAACTGAAACTGATTGGGTTAGAGTAAATCGGAAAAACAATATTTGGTGAAGATTCAAGTCTCTTATAGGTAATTGAATTAACCTTCGTATATGTGGTCTAAAAGTTGGATGCAATTTCATAGATTTTGAACTAGCTAGAAATTAAAATAGAACTACTTAACTATATTATAGAGATCATAAGTTCGATGCAAGAGATACCATATTAAGTTTTGCATATTGTGTAAATCCCACTATATTAATTTATAATGAAATAGTAATATTGTAAAGTAAAAAAGTAATTTTGAAATGATTAGTGTTATGTAGTTAAGATAACCAATGATCCATGTTTGGTGGGCTTTGGGAACACAGTAGCAGTAGCAGCACTTAACTAACGAGATACAGACAAAAGTGTATGACGTGGCAGGAGATCATTGGTTGAGAAAAACGGATTGGCGGGATGAAGTGGTTGCAACGTCGATCGATGCTATAAAGAAATTTAGGGTTTTAAAGGGCTCATGAGCCACCGTGTTGCGATTCTCTCTTCTCATTTATCATCCGTCTCCGCCGTCATGGCTTCCGAGAAAGAGGCTGCTCTCTCCGCCACTCCTTCCGATTCTCCGACCATGTAAGCCTTTTATTCCTCTGTTTCGATCTGCCTTTTCTCTTCTTCTTCTCGTCGATTTGCTCGTATCCTACAGAGTGAGTCGTGGATCGTCGATTAAAACTGCGATTTTGGGGATGGAATCTTTTCACGATAGAGAAAAGTTCGATTTTTTTTTTATATATATATTTGGGTCCATCCTATAGCGTTGGAATTGATTTGCTTCAATGGAAGAATTGATCTTTTTAGCTGAAAATGGTGAATGAACAAAAGTAATAATCTTCAGGCAAAGCTATGTATGTAAGTTTTGGCTGTACTGATGTAATGATGGATGAGTAGAGTGGAAAATATATTTGATGGAGTAGACTAATTGTCGTTTTGTACATAGAAGAGTGAAACTGTTGCACAAGTCATAGAGATGATCCTCTCTGCTTTTTCAAGATTTCGTTTCTTTCTATTTATTATCTTTTTTATTGAAAGACTTGAATTGTCTTGTTGTGCTGAATTGATGTTAACATTTTATTTTGTTTATGCTGGAAACATGCAGTTTTGACAAGATCATCAGCAAAGAAATTCCATCCACTGTGGTTTATGAGGATGACAAGGTACTGTAAATTCTATAAACTTTTGTATATGCTATCTCATCTGGAATATTGACACCTAGTGATACTCTAAAGTAGCCATTCAAAAGCAGCACTGTGAAAATGTGACACTATGCTATTCATTTTAAGTTAAATATGGTCTCTTCTTCATGACTCTTATATGGTTCTCCCAGCTGTAGATTTTTCACTTCTACTGCAGCCTTAGGGGTTAGCAATAGATTGCCTCTTACTGTATAGTCTTTGGATCTTACGTTGTTTAAGTTTCTATGTCATGGTTTTGAATCTTTTTGGGATGGATTTATTAGCTTTAACAACCAAAATTAGTCTCTTAATCCATTCACCACTGTAAAAAAATTCAGTAGTTGTGCATACTTCATTATCACTGTTCCTGGTAGGTCTTAGCTTTTAGGGACATAACGCCCCAGGGTCCCATTCACATCCTCCTCATTCCAAAAGTGAAGGATGGCTTAACTGGCCTCTCTAAGGTACCTAACTCACTTACACCTCTCAAAGTTGAACACTCAAACAAATCCAGACAGAAGGACTTGATCTCTTTAAGAAACCACAAGCTAAATAGCGTATTGTTATGATACTGCAGGCTGAGGAGAGGCACATCGACATCTTGGGCCGCCTTCTCTACACTGCCAAGCTTGTAGCGAAACAAGAAGGCCTAGATGACGGTTTCAGAATTGTGATCAATGATGGTCCACAAGGCTGTATGTATTATATAGCTCTACTACTTGAATTAGCTAAAATGTCACATTGAACAACATAAAACAAAGGTCACGTTCTTGTGGGTTTTACAGGTCAATCGGTGTATCACATTCATGTTCATCTCATTGGGGGACGCCAAATGAACTGGCCTCCTGGCTAAAAAGATCATCTACAAGTGATTGTTGTTCTGGTTATAACAGGGACGGTCAGAGTTTGCTATCGTCTTCTTCTCTCTTTATAAATAAAAAAGCTTGGGATATAACTTTATGATTGTGATGCAAAACCTTGTTTTATGTTAATGAAGACAACATTTGACTGTTTTCTTTTCTGGAATCTTGTGATTTATGTTTTTTAAAATTTATTATTGTTGACTTTGAAAAACATTTAATGCTAGAAAAGCTTGAACCTTTCAGAGAGCCATCTTTGATGAATACCAGAGACGCATGAATTGACCTTGTAAACATTCACTACGTGTTCATGAGCATAATATTTATTGTATAAAAGCTTGGTAGCGGTCACGTCTTTGCTATTTTTATATGTCTATGTAGACCTTCTCGTCGCCTGCAATTCAAGATTTGGTGGCTTTTTGTTTCTTCCCATCTGATCCAGTTCTATAATCGCACCTGAAGGTACGCAACATACTCTTGTTCAGTCATCTCACAAGAATCATATCTCTCATCTTAGACTCCTTTTTCGGAAAGTTAGTTTACAATCTGATTCATGGCGGAGGCGAAACCGAGGAAGAGCTTGACCGGCAGTAGCAGCAGAGAGTCGTTCAAGACCAAGAATCCGTTTAGCCGTATGATGAAAGACGAAGACGAGAGCAAAAGCAAGACAGGATTGTCGATGAGGAAGTCGTGGTCCACGGACTCGCTTGGCCTGCTCGGTAACAGCAACGGGTTGGGGAAGACATGCATCTGTGCCCCAACAAAGCACGAAGGGTCGTTCCGTTGCAGGCTTCACCGTTCATCGGCCACCAGCCAAGGTGCAGCTACTACGCAACTTCATCTCCCAAAGCCCTTGCTTTCTTCTAGTCGTCTCGATGACTAATAGTCTCTTGCGATGCGACGTTCACATAAATCAATTTGGTTCGGTCGTGGTATCTTTTTTTCTTACATGTGATGCATCCATATGGTATTCATATGTTTAATGTATGTATGTATATTAATTGTTATTTTTTCTTGAAAGGTAAAGTATCGGTGAGCTTAAAAAACTGTTGTTTTACTTGTGCTGGTTTGGTTTTACCCAATTAATTTGTTGGGCTTTCTTTGAGATATCTCCGGAGGGGGAGGCCTGCAATTCGCAGTTATATTTCTTGACAAGAGTATCCTTCTAAGGTAAAGAGAATAATATTTGTTATGACAAAGAAAACAAAAGAATCAAAATTTGTTTAAACAAAATGCTATAAGTGTATGCGAGGTTTTTCTTTGTTGCCATGCATAAACTTTGAGTTCTCCTAACAAAGACAAATAGGAAGCAATCTCAAAACATTGTCCCAAGAGGGTAAAAAGAAATGAACAAATCACAGGTTAATTTCTTATTTTTCTTCTGTATTGATTGATTTCTGAGGGCTCAAGAAGGGAAATATATGCTTTGACTGTGGATAATTTCAATGAAAGTAAGATTTTTTCTTCACATTTGTAGAGTTACGCAAGTGAGATAAACATCAGATTCAAGTGGGAAATTTTGTTTGTTAGAGCACGTTTATCGGGCGTCTCTTAGCCCATTTCTTAAGAATTTTGGGCCGAAAATAAATAAAAAATGATGTTTTAAGAAGAACCGTTTCTTATCTCGGATACATTAAGAAACGATTCTTATGGTGACGTGGCCTCACATTATTGGTTGGGACAAATGAGAAAGCAAACCTATTTTTTTTTTTTTTTCGCGTTTCATTTCCTTTCTTTCTTCTTCATCGGTGAAATCGACATCTCTTCTTCTCTTCATCGGCGAAATCGCCTCCTCTCTTCCTTCAGCTTTTCCGACGAAAGCGACGTCCGCCGGAGCTATTCTCGGTCTCTCTGACGACGCCGAGGTAAGCGACTTCTTCCATCTCTTCTGTCTTCTCGATTTCATCGATTATGTTTTTGTCGAATGATTTTCATTGTTTTTGTCGATCGATTAGGGGTTTGATCGATTAGGGTTTTTTTCGATTAGGGGTTTGATTGATTAGGGGTTTCGTTTCCTTCTATGCTCGATTAGGATTTGATTGATTAGGGGTTTTTTCATTAGTTCCATTTCTCATGTGATTTTGGTTTGGATCGGTTCATGATTGATTTATGTGACTTCTTTTAGTGTTTCTGTTGGGATTGTGAGAGCCAGAGAGCAAGGGAAGGGGGAAGGAGATGAGTCATCATCATCGGTTTCATCCAATCCCATCATCTGTCGACAATTTCCAGCAGATGAATCCTCAATATGTAAGCAATTTCGATCCATTTTATATAATATGTTAGATTTCTGCTTCTTTTATGTAATTAGATGTGATGATTTAACACATAAATCTGATGTTTCGTAGGAAAAACCGATGAAGCAAGAATCAAGACATTGCAGGAATGTTCTCCAAGACCAATACATAGAGGAACCACTTGCTAAACAGGTTCGTAATTTCTTCCTTGTCTCTTTAAAGTTTCCGTATGTGTATGTGTATGTATGTGTATGTGTATGTTTGTGTATCTGGTTGAGAAACTGATTGTTAAATTTGTTTATGTTTTCCATCTGGTTAGAAGTAATAAATGCTTTTTAGTGGTAGCTCAAGGTTAGTTTAGTTTACTTGTGATGAATGCATCGACGGATTAACATCATGTCGATGTGGTTAAGGTGATCAATGCTTGAGACTTGATCACCTTTGCTTCTTCCTTCTTTAAATCGCCTTTGCTTCTTCCTTCTTTAAATCACCTTTGCTTCTTCCTTCTTTAAATCACACACATCGTTCTCTTTCTTAAACATCTTTCTTTCTTCTTTTCCTTCTTTAAATCACCTGCTCTTCCTCTCTTCCTTCAGCTAAATGGATTTTTCTGTCCAGAATCCATATAACTTTGTTGAACTGCTTAACAGTCAACAACAAGAGAGTGTCCCACTTCTTAGTACTCAAGCAAGTCAACATTCAAGCTATCCTCAAGACACAGCAGCCGAGAGAAGAGAAAGGAGAATATGGACATCATCTGATGATGTCTTGCTCATTAGCGCGTGGCTCAACACGAGCAAGGACGCGGTCGTTGCTAATGAGCAGAAGTCCGGAGCATTTTGGGAGCGGATAGCGAAGTACTTCGCCTCTTGTCCGAATGCTGAAGAAAGAGAGAGCCGAGAGCCAAGCCATTGTAAACAAAGGTGGCACAAAATCAATGATGTCGTTTGCAAGTTCAGTGGCTCGTACGAGGCAGCAACAAGGGCGAGGGCTAGTGGACAAAACGAAGATGATGTCCTCAAGGTTGCTCACGATATCTACCGCAACGACTACAAGAAACAGTTCACTCTCGAACATGCTTGGAGAGAGCTGAAGAACGACCAGAAGTGGTGTGAGTTGGCTGCATCCAAACATGATGGAACGGCAAAGCGGAGAAGGTTGGAGGAGGTAGATGGTGTCCACTCTGAGAGCTCCCATGCACAAAACGGAGAGACTCTCGACGGTGAGGAATCAAGCAAGAGACCGCCTGGTGTAAAGGCTTCAAAAGCAAGAGCCAAGAAGAGCCCAATAGATGCCACAACACTCTCCCAATTTCAGACTATCTGGGCCATCAAGGAGAAGGACATGGTGATGAAGGAGAAGGACATGGTGATGAAGAAGGAGGTCTCGAGAATGAGCCTTCTTGAAAGTTTATATGGGAAAAAGGAACCACTTTCTGAGAGTGAAGAAGCCTTAAAGCAGAAGTTGATTTCGGAGTTGTTGTCTAATTAGTGTCGACTATCTTTCCACTCGTTAAGTTGTCTTGCGTTTGTATCTCTGTTTTTTAAGTTGGTGTTCCCTTGTTTCTCTGATTTTTAAGTTGGTGTTCCTTTTAAGTTGAATGTGGTTTAGGTTCGTTTTTATCTCACTTTGTAAGTTGTGGTTTCATTATTGATTATCTAATGTAAACTTGTTTTTCTTATCTCTGTTTATGCGTGGGAGTCGGAACAAAAGAACAAAGGAACAAAGACACAAAAGAACAAAAGGACAACAAAGCAGTCGGCCGAGAAGAACAAGACAAGGCACAAGTGTTTATTGCCACTAGTTTTTGTTCCTTTCTTTCCATAATTGTAGACCACAAAATCGATATATAGTTTGCACCACAAATCTCATGTAAACGAGCATGCTTCTTCTATTTAAAGGTTTTGTTCTTCTATCTTCATAATTGTAGACCATTTTCTTCTTTTGCTTGTGCTCGTGAACATTTGAAAGCAAAAAAAAAACAGAAAGCAAATCATTCTTCTTCTTATTATTGTTATTACTTGCTCATTTTTCTTCTTCTTATTCAGTACCCAAAACAAACCAAACTAAAAAAACACCAAAAGAAAAACAAAGATGGCTTCTTCATCTAACACTAATTTTTATGGCTCAATAGATGATCAATTTGAGCAAATTTGCGAACAAGCTTTCGACAATCTACTCATAGATTATGAAGAGCAAGAAGAATCAAGGAAATCAAGAAAAAAAGAGTTTTCATTGAAAGACAGCGCGAAGAAGGTCACATACGTCTATGGAACGATTATTTTTCTGAAGAGGCAACTTACCCACCTAATATATTCCGACGGCGTTTTAGAATGAACAAGCCGTTGTTTTTGCATATTGTTGATCGGCTTTCCAATGAAGTTCCTTATTTTCAAGAGAAAAAGATGCTCTCGGAAGGAATAGTCTCTCTGCACTTCAGAAGTGTATAGCCGCAATTCGTCTTTTGGCTTATGGCAATGCGCTTGATACGGTTGATGAATATCTCCGCCTCGGTGCAACAACAGCTCGTTTATGTTTGGAAAATTTTGTCCAAGGAATTATTAATCTCTTTGGCGATGCATATCTAAGAAAACCCACACCCGAGGATCTTCAAAGACTACTTGATGTTGGAGAGCAACGAGGATTTCCCGGGATGGTAGGAAGCATCGACTGTATGCATTGGGAGTGGAAGAATTGTCCGACCGCTTGGAAAGGGCAATATTCCCGGGGTTCTGCAAAACCGACGATTGTTTTAGAAGCAGTAGCTTCATATGATCTTTGGATATGGCATGCATTTTTTGGATCTCCAGGTACATTAAATGATATTAACGTTCTTGACCGGTCACCCATTTTTGATGATATAATAAATGGTCAAGCTCCGCAAGTTCATTTCTCTGTCAACGGAAGGGAGTATAATTTGGCTTACTATCTCACTGATGGTATTTATCCAAAATGGGCTACGTTTATCCAATCAATTTCAATTCCACAAGGCCAAAAAGCATCATTATTTGTTCAACATCAAGAAGCTGTCCGAAAAGATGTCGAGCGTGCTTTTGGAGTGTTGCAAGCGCGGTTTGCCATTGTTAATAATCCGGCTCTTTCTCTGGATAAAACAAAAATAGGAAATATTATGAGAGCATGTATCATACTCCACAACATGATAGTAGAAGACGAACGAGCAGGATACACTCAATATGATATTTCAGATTTCCAACAAGAAGGTAACAGAAATTCACATGTGGATCTCACATATTCTACGAGAATGGGTACAAATATCATTGAGATGTTGCAGGCTCGGACTAGAATTCGGGAAAGACAACAACATCAACGATTGAAAACTGATTTGGTTGAGCATATATGGCAAAAATATGGAAATGATCAAAGATAACAATTAAGAAACAATTTATATGTGGAATCAAATATATGTTTCAAATTTCAATTTTCTAATTTTTTTTTTTTTTTTTTATTGTTAAGACCCCCATTAGGAGTTCTCCCAATAAACATGTTTTTTCTTAAAGTTCTTAACTAAGTTTCTTAAGTTCAGTTTATTAATTAAATACTACTTAAGAACCCATAATGGGTATCTTGCAATGTACATGCCCTTAGTTATGCAAGTGAAATTTGTTAGTTAGGCTGATCGAGAACAGTATCATCACCAGTAGTCGTTGCAAGAACAAAGACCACCTGCAAAGTGATGAAACCGAACTCTATCCCTTACAATAATTTCCCGACTGAATGCTTTTGATACACATTTTGTAAACGAATGACAATCTCTGCAAACTCTAAGATTCTTTGTGACCCGGAGAGTTGTTCCTGAAGGAGTTGTCATCAATCCATATGCAATGGCCAATTTTTCACTGTGAAATGCAGATCCTAAACACCGATCAGAGAGAGCTGGACCAGTTATGTTTGAGTCATCTGGGTTGTAGCCAGCTAGTATGGCGCGACGGATTACTTCCTGCAGTTGTGAATAAATTCGTGTAGACTCGGGATGCATTTTGTCACCGACGACAAATCTGTGAACTTGATCGCCAATCTCTATCCAGCTCCAGCCTGGAATTGTCCGTAAATCATGGCTTCTTATTAGCTTTCTCATGCTAGCAAAGCCTTGAGCATCATTCGCTGCAGAATACAGCCAAGTCATAAGCACATAATCCCCTGCATTGAAAGCCTCGAGCTGCACCAATTTCTTCATGGCTACTTCTCCTAATTCCAGATTCCTGTGGATTTTGCAAGAGCCAAGCAGGGTTCTCCACAATACAGGATCTTCATGGCGGGCAGACGTATGTATCATCTCGAGCGCCTTGTCGAGCTGACCTGCTCGTCCATAAAGGTCCACCATGCATCCATAGTGTTTAATGTTGGGGCTCAGATGGAACTGTGAACTCATCATTTGGAAATGCTCAACTCCTTCTTTGACTAGACCTTGATGACTGCAACCTAACAACAATCCGAGGAAAGTGATGGTATTGGGTCTAACCCCGGATGTCACCATCTTTCTGAAGAACGAGATGGCCTCGGCGCCGTGACCGTGAACTCCATACCCAATAATCATTGAGTTCCAAGTTAACACATCTCTGTTGCGCATCCCGTTGAAGACACTAACAGCATTTTCAAGGCTACCACTTTTTGCATACATATCGATAAGAGCATTGCTCACGTAGACACTGCTCTCACAACCAATGCCACAGGCGATCCTGTGTAGCATAATGCCCATATTCAAAGCGCTAACGTGAGCACAAGATGACAACAGAGCAACGAGCGTGTAAGCGTCAATGCAGACGCCTTCGATTTCCATCCTCTTGTGCATACTCAACGCCTGGTGGTGTAAACCAGCATGAGAAAGACAAGAGATCATGGCGTTCCAAGAGACCAAATCTCTCATAGGCATTTCGTCGAACATTTTGGAGGCAGTGTCGATCCTTCCATTCGCAGAGTAACACCGAACGAGACTGGTAGAAACAATAGCATCGGCGTGAAAACCAGATCGGATGATGGAACCGTGGAGCTCGAGACATTTCGGAATCGAGCGGAGCCTCTCACATGCTTTGAGAGCAAAGCTGAAAGTGAAGATATCGGGGCGTGATACGGAGGAGAGAAGCATTCGATTAAAGAAGTGAAGCGAAGAGAGAGGAGAGGAGGATACGGAGAAGCCACGGACAAGGGAGTTCCAAGCCGTCGTTAATGGATCAGAATCGAAACGGTCGAAGAGAAGCAGAGCGTAAGACAAAGAACCGGTGACGGAGACGGCGCAGAAGCGGAGGAGATGGTTGAAGATGGAAGGATGGTGTTGGAGACCATTGATGACGACATGAGAATGGATCTTACGGAGCTTGTTCATGCTGTTGCAGCCTTGCAGCATTCTCACTATCACTCTCGCTTTCTCGCACATCGTCTCTTTCCCATGCAAAAAACAATTTTGAATTTTTGTTATAACTATTGTAACATTCCAATTTCTAGTATATGGTTTTGCATGGAGAGAAGTTTATACGAATTGATTTGGCTACTTATGTTATTAAAATGTATTTATATTTTCGGTCATTTATCTAGAGATACCTAAATCGTGCTTGAACTGTATTTTACTAAGTTATTAGGATTTAATTCGCGCTATTATTAGCGCCGAGTAATTTTGTTTTAAGAAATTGTTTTGAAATTTAAGAAAAATTGCTTTTATTTAAATTTTATAATATGTTCAATTCATGATTATAAATAGAGTTTGTCAAATAGAATAAGTTATCTATTTAACCTGTTTTGCATTGACTAAAATATTATTCGGACTAACCGGTAAAACATAATTTTCTTGAAAACATAACTTTATTATAGTTTAATGACTATAGTTTTATGGTTAGTTAAAGAACTCTTAAAAAATCAATTTTATTGTGTCTAACTTTTTATAAAATTAGTCTAATATTTTTTAACTTTTATTTTGATATAAATTCAAATAAAATATAATAAACTATAGTGAAAAATATATCAAGATTTCGAATATTTTTTTTTGAATATATATAGATTGATTATTATTTAAAAATATATAGTAGATAACATCTTTAATGCAAAATAAATATTTTTCATATTCTTATCACTAATTGTAAAAGATAATTATATTATTTCCTATTTCAATTAATCTTTGTTATTTGTAATGACATTTAATGTAATAACTTACAAAACAAAATTCATTTTCAAAAATGTATTCTTAAATAATATTATAGAGATAAAAAACAAAAAAAAAGTTGACCCGAGCAATAAAAATATATTTAGATATATACTTTGAAAACACTAAATAAAAAAAACTTCTCAGACATTCAGAAAAGGGTTAGTGAAGCTACCTGTCTGTTCAATAATGCTCAGATCTTGTCCTTGCAGCAGCCTTCTTCAGCTCATTTCCTGGAAGAAAGACAAGCTTTAGACAAGCTAACTATGCTAAGAGGAATCGAAGAGGAATTCTTTATGCAAAAATCGCGTATTAACTGGCTTGCTACTGGAGATCAGAACACTCCCTTTTATCATAAAGTTACTAAAGCTAGAAATGCTTTCAATACTGTGCATACCTTGACAGGGATTGATGGCCAAGAGGCGACCTCTGCTGATGCTATTGGCAACCTGGCTGCAAATCATTTCAAAAGTATCTTGGGCCCTCCTATGAGTCATAATGGCATAGTCTACCTGCCTATTCTCTCTAGTCTCTCAAGAGTTAAATGCTCTGCAGCTGAAGCTATTCTCCTTTCTCGGATACCTTCTGTAGAGGAGATAACAAAAGTGTTATTCAAGTTAAATCCTAACAAGAGCCCTGGCCCTGATGGGCTATCTTCTAGATTTTACAAAGCTGCGTGGTCAATTTTGGGTGAATAAGTCTTAAATTCTGTAATCAAGTTCTTCCAGAGACCATTAATGCCACCAGCGGTAAATTCAACGATTCTTACCTTGAATCCAAAGTTCCCTGGGGCTTCAGTGATCAAGGATTACCGGCCTATATCCTGCTGCAACACTCTTTACAAGCTGGTTTCAAAGCTGCTGGTTGCCAAGTTGAAACCACTCCTTCCAAAGCTCATCCTGCCTAATCAAACTGCATTCTTAAAGGGGAGACTACTGTTAGAAAACTGTCTTCTTGCATCTGAGATTGTCAACGGGTATCACAAAAACAAAGGGCAAAAGAGAGTTACCCTAAAGATTGACATTGCCAAAGCTTTTGACACTATCCAATGGGACTTTCTCATCAACTGCCTTGGGGCCATACAGCTCCCAGATATTTACATTTCATGGCTTAGAGAATGTATTACTACAACCTCTTTTTCAGTAAGTATAAATGGAAGGCTGCATGGATATTTTAAAGGAAGCAGAGGGTTAAGACAGGGGGATCCCTTATCCCCATACCTGTTTGGTCTAGCTATGAACATTTTATCCCAAATGCTTAATGATGCTGCATTAGAAGGATCCTTTGACTACCACCCAAAATGCAAGGATTCTCGATTAACTCACTTATATATGTTTTGCTGATGACCTCTTGATTTTCTCTGATGGTTCTCCAAGTTCTATCCGAGGTATCCTTTCTGTTCTGGAGAGATTTAAACAGTTATCAGGTTTATCTTCTAGTCCAAAAAAGTCCTGCTTCTTTGCTTGCGGTCTTAGTGAGAATGAAACTCTCTCTGTTGCTTCCATTTCTGGAATTCCCCAAGGCTCTCTTCCTATCCGATATCTTGGGTTGCCTCTATCTTCAAAAAAAAATATCCCTACTTGACTGTGAGCTCCTCCTGCAAACCATTAAAAAGAAAATCAACTCTTGGACAGCCAAGTATTTATCCTTCGCAGGTCGACAGGTGCTTATTAACACTGTGATTGCTGGAATCACTAATTTCTGGTGTAGTGCATTTGTATTGCCTAAGGAATGTATCAACAAAATTGAATCATTATGTGGGGCTTACCTATGGAAGGAATCCTTGGAAGGCAGATACACAGCCAGGGTGTCTTGGAAAACAGTAACAACTCCTAAGGAAGAGGGTGGCCTTGGTATTAAGAATCTGGAAATTTGGAATCAAACTTGCTCTGTCAAGCTTTTGTGGATGATGCTTTTCCGCACTGAATCGATATGGGTAGCATGGATTCATCAGAATGTTATAAAAGATGAAAACATATGGGAGATTAAAGAGAAGCAGAAGCATACTTGGATTTTCAAAAAATTGCTTCGATTGAGAGAAGTAGTGATTCAATGGGTGAATATTATACCTTGTTCTGGGTTGAATTGTAGATTTTGGACTGATCCGTGGACTCCTTTTGGTCCCCTGATCAAGTACATTGGAGCTCATGGTCCTCGACAAACAGGCATTACCATCTCTGCAACTGTGGCCTCCTTATGGAGCAGAGATAGATGGATTCTTCCGCCTGCTAGATCCCCTCGAATGGAACAACTACTTTTCCATCTGACAACAGTTTCACTTTCAGATGGAGAGGACAAACTACAATGGGTAATTGATGGAAAAATTAAGAATTCTTATTGCTCGAGCAATATTTACCATAGGTTGCGGGATCCTCTTCCTCAGGTGACATGGCATCCAATTATTTGGTTTAATAGAGGAATCCCAAAGCACAAATCAATGGCTTGGCTATTTTTGCTGAATCGGTGCCCGACGCGTGATCGTTTGCTGTCTTGGGGTTTACAAACGGATCACCTATGTCTTCTCTGTAATCGGGCGGCTGAATCCAGAGATCATATTTTCTTTGAATGCAGCTACTCCTCTTCGATCTGGGGTCACTTCGCAATCAAATTTGGAATCTCCAATGCTTGCTACTCCTGGTCATTTGTTGTCGACAGCATCCTCTCTATTGCAGGCAACAGACATCGTATCTATCTCTCCAAACTTGCTTGGCAGGCTTCGATTTATGAAATTTGGAAGGAGCGGAACTCTAGACTTCACCATAACTCTCACCGGCCTTGCGACTCCCTCTCGAAGCAAATATATAGCACCATCAGGAATAGAATCTCCGCTTTCCGTTGTCAAAACCCGGCGTTGGCAAGTGATTGCATACAATTTTGGTTCTTGTTGCAGTAACGAGGGATTGTAACTAAGTTATCTTCTGATCGGCGGCCACTCTCGTCTTGCTTCCTTTTGGTTAGGGCAATCAAATTATCCAGCTTTTGGGCCATCTGGGCTTTCTTATTTCTTTATTATTGGGCCTCGTTATATCCCATTCATCATGGTTCTAAGTTGGCTTATTGTAAAAGTTTGATAAGCACTTTTGCTTCTTTTAAATTAATGCAATGAAAAGGTTCAAAAAATAATAATAATAATAATATTATAGAGATTATATTGTAGATAATTTAAAATTTATGTTCTTTACCAAGTTATTATAAATGTCATTTTATTTATTTTTAAAGAAAAAGTTAAAAACAAAAAATCAACGCAAACTGTAATTATTCATTATCATTCCTTCTTTTACGATATCTTGTAATAAATCGGTATTATTCGAGACTCCTAAGAACAAATTGGAACTGAGAGAGTGATCTTCAATGGAGTCACCGACACTTGCTGTTTCTTGCTGTTGAGGATAGAAAATCGAAGACAACTCATCAAATGGAGACGGGCGAGGAAGATTTTGTTGTTGTTGCTCCTGCACCACCTGACTATGTTTTTGTTTCGGCTTGAATACTCATCATCTATATTGTTCACACAAACTTAATTATTGATGGTTTGTTTGACACAAACTTTAGTCTATTTATTTAGTGTTGAGAATTGGAAATGTGTATCCTTGTTTTAGGAAACAATTACAGTACAAAAAACATATGCCTATTCCTATGACTAATGTTTTTTTCAAAGTTGGATGTAAAATAAAACTCTTTAATTAAGACTCTACTTTATCAAGTTAGATGTAATTATAATCTTTACTTAAGAGGTTTGAGTTAATAAAGTGCTTCACAAAAATAGATTGAACTAATTATTTGTACTGATGTAATGCGTGGTTACTGGTTAGTTAAAGGTTTAAAAGGAAAGATAATTAGTTCAAATTTCGGACCAAATTGGTTAGGTTAATTTAATTTTGACGATGGAAGGGTATTTTCGTCAATGCCGATAAACCCTTATTGATATGACGCCGTTGTGGGGAAACTTGCTTTTCTTTCATTTAGCCAAATAAAATTTTATTATTTTGCCCTCACATTAAAATAATATAAAATTAAAAAAAAAAAAAAAAAAAACGTGAAAAAAAACAAATGAATCAGTACAACTGGTACAACTAGTTAATATGTACAACTGATATAAATGATACAACTAGTCAACTTTTCTGAATTGGATATAACTGGTACAACTAGTTAACTTTTCGAATTGGGTACAACTAGTACAACTTCGTTGTAATATATTAATGTTGTTAATTTTTTTTTTTTTTCAAAGGACAATGAATAGTAGTTAGTTCACAGTCATATATTTTGATTATGAGAGATATTATTCAGGAAACGGAGTTGACGTACAATGGATTCCAAGTGAAGATCCGAACTATACTTTATTGATGAAAGAATTGTTGGATGAGTTAACTTATTTTGGGTTGTTTAGTAGAATATGCAGAAAGATCATAGTAAATGAAGTTACGACGAAACTGAAGTTAACTTACATTCCAATTAAAACAGATCATAAGAAGGCAAGTGTAATCTTGGATGATGAAGATGTTATAACATATGTAATGCAATACAAAGATGACCGTGCTACATATTTGATTCGAATAAACAACAATGGTTACCACATCATCTTACTTTTAGGTAAGATAAATTCATTTTTTGAGAATTGGTTACAACATCATCTTACATTTACATCATATACCTTACACTTTTAGAGTTAGTTTGTTAATCTTAACCCATACTTATGAAAAAACTTACAAATTATTACCTTTTACACATATTATTGCATGAACACATATTAAATATAATTTAATTACCTAATTTCATTGGTACAACTATATAAATATAATTTAAATTAAGGTCTAACTACTTACAAGGTTTTGACCATGAAGTACAACTATGAACAAATCTGTATAACTGGAATCTTAGTGTACAACTATGTACAAATTTGACGACACACGTGTTATTTTGAAGGCGTATGGGTCCCTTTTTTCGGCGCACGTGTCCGATTTTTTTTTTTAATTTTAGTTTATACAATTATTCTAATTATACTATTGTACCAATTTTAATTTAGTTTTATGTAGTTGTTCAAAGTTTTACCAGTTGTACCAGTTATTTCAATTGTACTAGTTATCTCAGTTGTCCTATTTGTTTCAAATATTTCAATTGTTCTAGATCTGCAAATCGTTCATTACAAATCACAGTTCTAATTTCGGATTTTCTAAAAATTCAACCAATACAACTTTCAAATATTGTGATTATTCACTGCAAATCGTTCACTACAAATCTCAGTTCTAATTTTACAAATCGTTTTCAAAAACAACAAAGAAGAAGATGAATCCGTTCTAAATACTGAAACAAATTAAGGGTAATTACGTATTTGATCAGCTTTTTAATTAAAAGAAAAAGAAAAAGAAAATTCTTTTTATAACAGGGACAAATCTGATTTTCGTTCGATCATTTGGGGCATTGCTGATTTTTGACCGTCTCTAATCGGACGTTGCTTGCTTTTTCGTTTCCCTTCGGCAAATCCACTCGTCGAAGTTCGAATCATCATTCATGGCCACGAGGTTTTCTCTCTCACTCTCTCAACCTTCTTTCTTCTGTCGATGAATAGGACCTTTGATTGCAGTGTCTTGTGTCTCTCTCATTGTCACCAGGAGGTTAAGAGCATTCAAGAGATGGATGAAAGCGAACGGAGTTGATTGCAGAGACGCTCTCAATCTCGTCGACGACCACAACGACGGTGTATCTGTGAGAGCGTTCTGCGATTTGAAGGAAGGAGATGTCGTTGCCAATATCTCGAAAACTGCTTGTCTCACCATTAAAACTAGTGGGGCTCGTGAGATTATCGAATCCGCTGATTTAGATGGAAGTCTAGGTCTCTCCGTGGCTCTTATGTACGAGAGAAGCTTGGGTGAAGAATCCCCTTGGGCTGGATATCTTCAGATTCTTCCTGTTCAAGAGGATTTGCCTCTAGTTTGGCCCCTTGATGACTTGGATTCTCTCTTATCTGGAACTGAGCTTCATAAGGTTTTCACCCTTGGACCATTGCGTTTGATTCTTGCTAAAGAGATTCGCTTTTGGTATGGAACTTAGTTGAATTTCACTACTCATCAGTTTGATTTCTTGTAGGCAGGTGGTGAAGGAAGATCATGGTCTTATATATGAGGATTGGGAAGAAAGCATTATGCCACTTACCTCTTCACTGCCTCGGAATGTTGACCCTGATTTGTTTGGAATCAGAGAGTATCTTGCGGCTAAGAGTCTAATCGCTTCAAGGTCTTTCCAGATCGATGACTACCATGGATCCGGGATGGTTCCTCTTGCAGACCTGTAAGTTGACCTTAGTTTTTTTTTTAAATTACTGTTTGTCTACATTAGCCTTGTTAAGCTCATCCAAAGAAAGTTGTTGAGATTGAGGCCAAGCATATTACCCTTTACACATGATGGAAAACTCATTCCAGAGGCATCTACACAGTAAACCATATAAATGCCTTCATGTATCAGCTACTTTTGCTCTCTTATCTTTGCATTATTTTCAGCTCATTGATGAAGATTTTTATGTTTCGGATGTGTTTTTGTGCTACAATTGTCTTTGATTGTTCGGGACACTCTGTTGGCCAGCCAGCTTTCTTAGTTTTCTTTATTCACTTCCAAGACTTGTGGGTTTTCGTTGCATCTTTTAGTTATGCCTAATTAATGAGACTAGAACTAATCTTGGATTTTGTTTTGTGCCGCATTTGCTTATTTATGTTGTCCTCAAAAGATTTACTCTGTGCAATACTTTAAAGGTATCTTTGGGTTCAGTATCTTCGGTTAGACTGAGTCTGTTCTAGGTAAGGAGTCAATGATCGCAGATAATAATCTATATATTAGGCAGTCAAAGTGCTGATTTTGTCACAGTATGGTTCAGGATTGCAGCATCTCAGATATTTACTTGAAAATGTGCTTTTCTGATTTTTAGTTTTTGTCATATGTGGGAGAAACATGACCCTCAGAAATTGGTTTTTGTTGGACTTAATCTCATTCTAGCATGCTTGGTGAATTTTCTGACAAAAACATTATGTTTTACTCATTGTCCACTCTTCTGAATCTTGCCTGTTTACCCTTTATTGTAGCTTCAATCATAAAACTGGGGCGGAAGACATTCACTTCACCGCTGAATCATCTCACAGTGAATCCGATACTGAAGCTGATGAAACTGACAACATTGCTGCAAATGAGGCCACTGATGAAGACGAGCCTTCCAGTAAAAGTTATTCCTCGCGTGAGCAATCTTTTGAGGAAGTTCCTAGTGAAATCACTGACGACGAAGCCAAAGAAGAAGAAGCAGAAGAGGAAGAAAACTCTTCAATGTTGCAAGACGATCTATCCGGGTTAAAAATGATTATGGTGAAGGATGTCCCGGCTGGAGCCGAGGTACATATGCTTAATATTGTTTTCGACTATTAGTAGTCTGTTATAATCATCTTTCATTTGCATTGATGTAATAATCTCTTTTGTAGGTATTCAACACATACGGTTTGATGGGTAACGCTGCCTTACTCCACAGGTACGGATTTACAGAGCCCGATAATCCTTACGACATAGTAAACATAGATCTAGAATTAGTAACCGAATGGAGCACATCCTCGTTCACAAGCCGGCACTCTCGAGCTAGACTCGCTTTGTGGAGAAAACTAGGCTACGCAGGGTGCGAGAGCCAAAACTCAGAATATTTCGAGGTTTCCTCAAGCGGGGAACCCCAATCGGAGCTCCTGATCCTCCTCTACATACTGCTCTTACCAGAAGACACATACAATAAACTCGATCTAGCTATATCCACAGCAGGAGATTGTCTCTCTAAAGAAGGAAGAGAGATAACAATTGGGAAACACAAGTTCATGTTTGGACAAAGCGGCGGCGGAGATGTTCTTCTCACAGATGGTGTTTGTGAAGCCCTTCTTGCTATTGTGGATAAGCGAGAGAGTTTATATGGATCAGCAAGTTCTTTGGAAGATGACATTGTTGGGCTTAAAGCTTGTTGTCTTCCGAGAGACAGGAGGTTATATCATTCGCTTGTGTTGCGTGTGAGTGAGAGGAAGATTCTGGAGAAGCTTAGGAGCTACATTCGTAAAAGGGTCGATGAATTTTCCGGTGGAAAACGCCGGAAGAAGATGATTCCTTAATTTGCCTGTTGAATTTTTCAAATTTTCGTCCCCATTTTAGAATTGGTTCTAAAAAGTAAAAAACATTGAATTTCATCTTTTAAGAAGTATCGAATCGGGACACATTTGATCGAGTCTCTTTATAGAATATTCTTTTAGATAAAATTGAGTAAAGATATGAGTTGTGTCGTGAGTATATTGAGTAATCTTACGACGGAAGCAAAGAAAGCGTGACAAAAAGCCGGCGACTGTCAGAGTGGCAGAGCTGTGAATACGCAGAAAGTTAGGGGTAATTTGATAGAACAAGACACGTGGCACGTGGGAGTTAAAGGATTTAACAGTTACACAGACAATAGAGGTATTTTCTTTTTTTACAGTCAATACTCAATAGAGTGTGACGGAGAGATTCTTCCAGGTTCGCTCTCTTTTTCTTCTTCTTCTTCTTCCTCCAAAATCCAATCTCACCACAGCTTCTCTTCGTCTTCCTTCGGATCTATGTGAGGTATGTAACTGATTGAGTTGGTCTTCTAAACCAAGTAATTGCGTCTTGAATCTTAAATCTTTTTCTAATTTTTTTTGTCGCCGGATTCCATTTTCTTGCTATATTTGGATCATTGGATCTGATTTCCTCAAAGTTTCGCATAAGGTGCCCTAAGATTTTCAGTCGGATACTTTTGCTCTGTTTTTTGGATTGGATTTGTGAATTTCGTGTCTCGTTTTTCCTGAAGCGCTTACCATGATCTGGTTTTTGATTGATCTTGTTTTTGCTTGATTATCCGTCTGAAAGGTGTGTTAGTTTCTGTAGATCGTTTGCATTGTACTTTCTTCATTTGTTTCATTCGATTTCTCTCCATTGCGGGATTGCGTTATGGCTCATTCTAGCTCGAAAGTTGTTGAATCGTGTAGGTTCCGAGTTCATCCAAATTCATTATTTGGTAAATTTTTATTTGTGTTGGCTTAATTTAGAGTATAAGGAGCAATTTGTATGTTAATCAGCAGCTCAAATCTGGGGGGTGTATATTATATATGATTGAGCTACAGTTGGTATGAAACATATCACAGATTTGAATCGAAGATTGTAGTGATATATTATGAGTGTGAATGCTCGCTCTAACCCGGGAATCAAGAGTCTATTGTTAAGAGAAGCATGATGATTTCCTAATTGGATGAAACATGTGTTCTAAAGTTTGGCTCTTTTTTTTGTTCAACCTAAAGTTTGGCTTTTATTTGTTGAATTGTGACCTATAATTACATTTGGATCTTGTAGTATGCACTAAGCTGAGATAAGCTTGGAAAGTAAGGATATGGCCAAAAACTCTTTGGTTTACCAACTTAGCAACAAGTTAGCAGGAGTTGGTGACTAGTTCTCCTACTGGATTTTGCAGGCTAATAACTAGTACCTGACTAAAGCAGCTAAAAAGCTTCCTAAGGTTTCAAGCACAGGGACTTTTATTTTTCTCTGGTTTTGTAACTCGCAGAGGAAGGAGATTGTGACGAGCTGGAGGATGTCGAGTGGTCGAAACACTCACTGGTGTCACAGATGTCAACGTGGTGTTTGGCTTCGTGGCCGAGATACTGCCTGTCCCTATTGTGGAGGAGGATTTGTTGAGGAAATCGATGTAGGACCGAATATCCCCTTTGATTTGCTTAGAGCTCACAGTCACAGGGATGTTGAACGTGATTCAACCTTTGATCTCATGGAAGCTTTCTCAGCATTTATGAGAAGCCGCTTAGCTGAAAGAAGCAATGACCGAGAAATCAGTGGAAGAATAGGCTCTGCAGGTTCTGAAAGCTTTTCAAGTATAGCTCCTCTATTGATATTCGGTGGCCAAGCTCCCTTTAGATTGACTGGTGGAGATAGTAATTCAGTTGAAGCCTTATTCAACGGGTCACCTGGAATTGGTATCACTCGTGGCAATACCAATGCGGGAGACTACTTTTTTGGACCCGGACTTGAAGAATTGATTGAGCAGCTTTCATCGGGGACTCGTCATCGAGGTCCACCACCTGCAGCAAGATCATCAATTGATGCATTGCCAACCATCAAGATCACACAGAAGCATCTCAAGTCGTCAGACTCTCACTGCCCAGTTTGCAAAGACGAATTCGAACTTAAATCAGAAGCAAAACAGATGCCATGTAACCATATATATCACTCTGACTGCATCGTCCCATGGCTGGTTCAGCATAACTCATGCCCAGTCTGTCGAAAAGAGTTACCATCAAGAGGATCTTCTTCAAGCACACAGAGTGATCAGAACAGAAGCACCAATGGAAGAGAGAACAACAGAAGAAGGAACCTTTTCTCTAACCTCTGGCCATTCCGCTCGTCTAGCTCAAGCTCGACCCAAAACCGCAGAGACACAAACAACACAGCCACTGCAGAAGAAGGCCACTACCAGCAACAGCAGCAGCAACAACATCAACAACAATCCCATATGGGTTACAGTGGGTGGCCTTTTGACTATTAAACGTAAATCTAAGCTCTTTGTTGAAGCCTTTTATTTGACTTTGGTATTTGTATTTTGTTTGTGCTTTGTCTTGTTCTGTCTCTCTTTCACCTACTTTGTTCATTGTTTACGTGTAGATCTTCTGTTTCCGTTGTTTACGGTTTATCAACTTTGTGTTTTATTTATGGATTTTATATCACACACGTTAGCATGTTACTGAAGGCGTAATGAATAATTATTATATGTTTTATTTTATAGATGAATGTATGTTTCGGCTGGTGCCAACCAAACTGCGATCTGTTTTTTTTTTATATTTTATTATTATTAAATAATTGTATCATTCTTCTTCAGTTGCTTTGGATTTTCTTCTTTTGCAAACTTGTTCTTACGTTTGTTTTACTTACACATTTCGTAAGCAAAAGCTGGCTATACCAGAACCTGAGGAGAAGTATGATGGGCTAGCAAAGCTTGACCATCCTCGAATCTCAGTCTCATTAATAAATATTAGATTTTGTGTCAGATTGGACGAAAGTGATAGTTAGATAACCAAATTGCATTATATATACTAGTACTTAACCCGTACTAGTTATAGAGCGGAATAATTTTATCTTAAAATTGAATTTTAAAAAATTTGTATTTACCGTTTTATAATATGTTTAACTAATGACCTATTTTTTAAAAATGTATTCTTATTATTTCTTTTAGATGTACACGTATTTTTCTGATTTTAGTGATTATTGTATACTCCACAAAAGTTGTAGGATTTTTTTAAGAAACCACAATTTATGTTTTATTTTTCATAATTACCACCAAAATTCTATAAATTGCAAAAATACCACAACTTTAGGTTTATGAATGGTTTTTAGAAAAAGCTCCTAAGTTATGAACATTTCCTAAACTCTCATAAAACCATTCTTAAACCTAAAATTTGAGACGATGCAAGGCTTAGCCATCCATACAACATGTAAGAAACGAACAAAAAAAGGGGCCAATCATTGCTAAAAAGGAAATGGAAAAGTTGGATATATATAGGAACCAATCGAAATTCGAATATTGTCCTCTTTTTTTTATTTATAAATTTTTTGGTTGAAGAAGCAGTGAGTAGCATTAGCCACACATCACACATGGTGTAATTGAATAAGCAGTAAATAAAATTAGCCACACATCACACATGGCGTGGAAATTATGATAAAATCTATCTTACAAAATTCATGTCACCGACGAAGAAGAAGCTTTAAAAAGACCCACAAGAGTTCTGCCGTCGAGGGAAAGTGACAAAAGTCTTTTGACCTAAAATCTCTTCTCTTTTTTTTCTTTTAGATCTTTTGTCTCTTCCGTGATCCAAGTTTCACAACTACTTGTCTTCTCAACAAGAGCAAAGTTTATTTAGATGTGATCAAAGGCTGTTACGAATCTGGAAAAGCTTTGAGTTTCATGTTGAATTAACAATGAAACTTGCACGCTTAAGACAAAGAACACATCATAGCACCGAGAAATTTCCAATTGGAGAGAATACGTTTTTAACTTTCAATTCAGGGGATTTACGTCGAAATCGAAAGTTTGGGTGGATCTACACCGATATCATATTTATGAGGGAAAATAGGTCGGTTTCTCTAGTTTTTATGTCATAATTTTTAATTTTGAACAGAAAAACAAAGGAAAACAAAACAAAAACATTATTTAGTACCCATCAATCTATTTTTTTTATTTTTTTGTCTTGCCTAAAACAATATTTTTTTTAAAAAATACAATAAAAGTTTCGAAATTCAAAACTAACACGAGCTCTCACCCACTTGTACAACTGCTATGTACATAATTTACAAAGCAAATGTTAAATGTAGAGAAAGAAAAGATAAAGCAACACATATACTCTCTTCTCATCACAATAAGGTTCCCTACCTATTGTCATTTGCAGAGAAAGCTACTTCACTCCTTTTCTCCCTGAGCCCTACATTTTTGTTTCAGTCGAGAGGAACCGCTTTGTTGCTTGCTTTTGGGAGCACCTAAATTTCCGTGTTTTTTGGGAGGCGGCCTTGTTTGGTGCGGCAGAATCTGTGTTTGGAGCTTTCCCTTATGGTGGATTTGGAGTTTTTCGGTGAATGATTTGGAGTTTTTATGCTTTGTTATGGGGAAGAATACCGATGAGGAGCAGAATCTCCCTGGGAACGACGGAGCCGCTAATACGGCTAACAATAACGGACGAAACATATGCTCCGCTCCGATCTCTAGATGCTTTAGTCTCAGATGCGTTTTAATTCTTGCTTTTTCTGCTGCTCTGTTTCTCTCCGCCTTGTTTTGGTTGCCTCCATTCCTCCGATTAACAGATCGTTGGGATCTAGATCTCGATCCAAGGTTTAAAGGTAAAATCGCGTTTTGAGATTCCTCTTAGGATTTTAGATTTCGTTTGCCTTGATGTGATTTGTGGTACAGATCTAGGGTTTCTGATTCCTTGGGTTTTTCTGGATTTCACATGGGATGAATGTAGGGAGAAACTCTGTGATATTTCACATGTCATGTTTTCTATAACAGGACAAAGCTCGTTTCTGATTAATTAAAACCCTAATTTTTAATGGATTTTTGTTTAGGAGATGATGTATATATTTTCATTGACTTGGACTTAGAAATGGCTATTTTAGGCCATTTCTTTATTGGTTTTATATGAATTATGTTGAAATTAGATGGAGTTCAGTAGTCATGATGGAGCAAGCAACAACTTTTTTAGTTACCTCTATGTTTCATGATGGAGCAACTATGTCGCTTTTTATTTTCTTTTGCAGATCACAGGATAGTGGCGAGTTTTGATGTTGAAAAACAAGTTTCCTTCTTGGAAGACAATTTGTTGCAGCTTGAGAATGATATCACCGATGAAATAAGCTTTCCCATGACCAAAGTAACTAAGCTTCCATTTCTTATCTCACTTTCATGTATTTCCATTGTTGATCATTCTGTAACTTCTCTTGAACTAGGTTGTTGTATTAGCCCTTGAACGCTTGGGTAATCTTAACAGAACGATGGTTATTTTTGCCATTGATCCCGAGAAGAAGAATTCTAAGATACCTGCCGAAATTGAGAGTCTGATCAAGTCAGCTTTTGAAACTCTGGTCGAAAAGCAGTTTTCTCTCCGCTTAACTGAATCCTTGTTCGGGCAACCCTTTTTTTTTCAAGTGCTAAAATTCCCAGGAGGAATCACTGTGATCCCTCCCCAGCCTATATTCCCCTTGCAGAAAGCGCAGATTCTCTTCAACTTCACACTAAACTTTTCGATTTACCAAATTCAATCAAACTTCGAGGAACTCACTAGTCAGCTGAAGAAGGGTATAAATCTGGCTCCCTATGAGGTATGACAACTCTAATTCATAAGATCAGTGTATTGCTAATGATTCGGAATCTTGAAATTCTCTCTTGTTGAATTGCAGAGTTTGTTCATAACCTTGTCAAATTCTAGAGGCTCAACGGTGGCGCCTCCTACTATAGTTCATTCTTCTGTTCTACTCACATTCGGTACCTCTTCAAGGTTGAAGCAGCTTGCTCAAACTATCACTAGCTCCCATTCCAAAAACCTTGGATTAAACCACACCGTATTTGGTAAGGTTAAGCAAGTCCGTCTTTCCTCATTCTTGCCACATTCACCCGCCACATCATCACCCCCTTCCCCTTCTCCTCAGCCTGAAACCCACCATCACCACCATCACCACCATCATCACCATCACCACCATCATGATCTTGCTCCAGAACCTTCACCTGCAACTGAGAGCTTCACACCTGCAACTAAGAGCTTTGCACCTGCATCAGCGCCAACCAAGCACTCACCTTTACCCCCGAGAAACCCGCCTTGCCCTTACGAGCAGAGGAGACCAAAAGGAAACAATGCTCTGAACCATCACACTGCACCACCAACGCCTGCACCACACCGGTCTCAGCCACATGCACCAGCGCCAAACCCGACCCCGCCACGTCATCATGCCATCCCAGTATCGAGTCCGCTTCCCAATGTCGTATTTGCTCATATCCCACCTCCATCGAGAAACACCCCAGAATCACAACCAACCGGTGAAAAAACTCCCGCACCTTCTCCTACTTCATGTAAGTCTTTCTTCTTGTTTTCAACATCTGCATCCATGGATTTGTTGATTCACTGAACTTAACATCTCAAATCTGAAATCTGTTTATATGCAGCTTCGGCAAGCATTGGTCCAACCTTCAACTGGGCATCATCGAAGCTGCTTGTAATAGTAGCTGTTGTAATCATCTGTCTGTAAAACCAAAAAAAGAAAAGAAAAAAAAGGCGCGGGAAGAAACTGCTTTTAACGATCAAGCTGTAAAAAAGTAGCAGCAGTTCACAAAAGCAGAACTCCTCCGGCCACAAAGGAAATGTATGTATGGAAAATGAAGAGTTTTTTTGTAAAAGAGTTGTTGAGGTTTGCAACACAAAAGTGTGTCTTGCACCTAACATCCGAGAAAAAAAAAAAAAAAAAACTTATATATAAAAACCTTTCTGTTTTTATTTTGTATATAAAGTAATTTTTGTTTAAACCGATTGCGTATTTCACATCATATTCTCCGTTAGGAGTTAATTTCAAAGAAGTAAAAAATGCGATATTTGTCTTGTGTGTGCATTTGACTACTTGTATCATGGTGACAAACAAAAACCCAACAGCTTTTTCTGACTATTTTTGACAACCTTGTTCATTTTTGGTTCCTCTCTCCTACAAAAGCGGGAAAATCAGAAACGTAGAGGTAGATTTATAGCAGCTAATAAATTTGGAGGAAAGAGGATGAATGAAAAACTAAATTTGCAAAAGAGAAGAAGAGAACGAATAAGTGTGGGAAGGGGAGTCCCAGAATTTTTGTTCCGGTGACAGTCTCGTCGGTTCTCTGACGCTCCCCCACTTTTTGTTTTCTTCCTCCTTCTTTCCATGAATGCCTTTATTCTCGTATCCAGGGTACGTTCATTTCTTCAAGCAATCATCATCGAACATTTACCAGAATTGATGTTGATTTTTGATGGCTTCTTCTTCAAGCAATCATGCTTATGTATTGTTGTTCCTAGGGCTTCCCTGATTGTGTTAGGGACTGTAAGCATGACCAACATATTTTCCTGTACTAAACAGAGATGAATTTGCAGGTACTATATGGATTCAAAGAAATGATTTGTAGGTTTCAACGAACAATTAATCTGAGAATCACTGCCAACAAAAGTTTGGCATCAACTGTATGGCCGTGTCTCTCGATCCACTAACCGACCGGTTCACACAGTTATCTTCACAAAGATGCAGACTCCAATCTCTCGACTTCAACTTTCTCGATCTCAACACTAAACACACCACCTTGACCCACCGAAGCGTTTCCACTCCATGCTTCTCCCTAGCTGCTGCTACGAATCAAGATGCTGCTGCTCCGCGGATTGAGATTCTCGGTGGTCGGAAAGTCCCCACCATACGCGCCCTTGTAGCTGAAGTGACCATAGCTATGGTTTCAGGAGCTCGGCCTTTGCTTTTACCAAGTGGCTTAGGAGGTGCTTATCTCTTGCAAACCGGTGATAGTGCCAAGCCAGTTGATGAAGAGCCTTTAGCTTTCAACAATCCTAAAGGATCTGGCGGTTTGATGCTCGGTCAACCCGGTTTGAAACGGTCTATTCCGGTTGGTGATTCCGGAATTCGTGAACTGGCTGCTTACCTCTTAGACCACCAAGGCTTTTCCAGCGTTCCACCAACCGCATTGGTCCGAATCTCGCACGTTCCGTTCCATGTCGGTGATAGTGATAGTGACGCCGCCTATAAAGTTGCCTCTTTGCAACGATTTGTGGGTCATGATTTTGATGCAGGAGAGCTTGGACCAGGAAGCTTCCGGTTGGTTCAGTCCATAGGATTGGGATACTTGATGTGAGAGTCCTCAACCTCGATAGACATGCTGGAAACATGTTAGTGAAGAAGATACATGACCAAGATCAGAGTGGTTGTTATAACGGAGTTGGAGCAGCCGAGCTCGTGCCTATAGATCATGGTCTTTGCCTACCAGAATTCCTCGACGATCCTTATTTCGAATGGCTTAACTGGCCTCAAGCTTCGGTTCCATTCACCGACACAGAGCTTCAGAATATATCAAATATTGACCCTTTTAAAGATGCAGAGCTTTTAAGAACAGAGTTACGCTCTATACAGGAATCCTCCATACGAGTCCTCATGGTCTGCACTATATTCTTGAAACAGGCAGCTGCTTCAGGGCTGTGTCTTGCAGAGATAGGCGAGCAGATGACACGGGACATCTGCAGAGGGGAAGAGAGTTCCAGTGTGTTGGAGATTCTCTGCACCAAAGCAAAAGCAAGCGTGGTAGGTGGAACTGACGAAGAAGAAGATGATGATGATTATAGAAGTGAATGGGATGAAGTAGAAGCAGAGCTAGAGTGTTGTATATTTAACTTTGACGATGAATTTGAAGATATACAATGCAAAGAAGAGCTTCCAGAGATGAGTCGGGTGTGTTTGTTTTATATTCGGTTCTATCTGGTATATGACGAACAAGAGCACATAGATAATGTAGAAGAAATGGTTATTGTGTAATTTGCCCAACTATTTTATTTTCATCTATAAATATTCGTAGACATATTACATACACAAAGTTATATATGTTCCGTACGTTTAATCGAAAAATCGTGAATTATTATTTTTGTTTTTGACAACGGTTCAAAATTATTTTATACCATAAAATAAAATCAGAAAAATAAAAAACAAAGGGGCTAGATAACATAAACTCTACTAGTAACTCGAATTGGATACATCCCAATGCATTTTCATTAATAATTGAAGACAAAATTAAACCGGGACACAAAGATACCATATCTGTGTGCTTTTATCAATAAGGCCTTGTTTCTCAACACCTTGAAGCTTGGGTACAAGCGTCTCGATTATATGCTTTGTCACGATGTTAAGACAAATCTGTCCCATGTGATAAATTTCTAGACAGCATCCGTTTTGTTTCAACGGACCATGGCGATACATTTCGGCCGTGGCATACACCGCACACCTTGAAGATATCCTCGCCATACATTGGTTCACGATGCGGTCTGGTTCAGGAGATTGAACTAAACCAGTAGTGGCTGCAGATGTGAATGCAGCCATCGCAATAATTGTCAATAAGGCTGCAGCCATGGATTTGGTGACGATACTTGGTTTGAAGGCCATGCTGTATTCTTTTATTTTATTTTGTATTGTGAATTGTTTTTTTTTGTAACAACTGTATTGTTGATTGTTCAATACTTCAATTGATACTTGTTTAAAAAAAAAAAATCTGGTGAATATATATATAGGAAAATAGTTGTAACAATTTTAGGTTTTTTTTTTGTTTTAGCGAAAACTGTGTTTCTCATGCATTGTGATTAATGAGGCGTTTACCTGTATTTATTAAGGGTGATGCGTTTTATTTGCAATTAATTGCAAAACGCCTACGTTTATTTCGTTTTGTAGCAAAAATTAATTGTACAAGGGTTGAGCTGTCAATTTGAGTCATAACCCGCGGATCCCGCCCGTTAGACCCGCCGCGGAATGGGTGCGGGTCGATCAAAATTAAATTATCAACACTTGCGGGTTAAGCGGGTGGGAGCTTATAAATGGTGGAGCGGGTGCGGGTCGGTGTATTTGGAGAAGCGGGTTTACGGGTACCCGCATTTATATGATAATGTTGTGTGTGTTTTTTTTTTCAACCGGAAATGTTACGGGTTACCCGCCAGACCCGTTTTTTTGTTCAACCGGTAAAGTTTTTTTGTTCAACCGGAGATCCACTATTGTATTAATATAGACAATCAGGGCTGGCCCTGAGGCCAAGCAAGCTAAGAATGAGCTTGCGTTCCTCGCTTTTATATAAAAAAATTTGGCCCTAAAATTCTTAAAAATCTTCTTAAGCTAGTGTTAAAATGTATGTGTTTAGTACTATATGTCATGACTTCGATTCTTATGAATTTGTTTTATTTTTTTTTAATTTTTAATAAACCAATTAAAACCGAAAACCAATATAATTATAAAATGATTCATTTTTTTTCTCTAGTTTGCTGTTCCTTAAAACTCAGGACCGACTCTGCAGACAATTAATGTCTTCATTAATATCTTGTGGGTTTTCTAGATCTTTGAGCATCATCATTATAATGGGATTTATTAGATCAAATGTAACATATATGAGCGCGATTATTTAATCTAATTGGTCTAAGGGATTCGAAACATTTATTTAACCATGACTGCCCTACTAATTAAGATTAGAAAACGAAACCTAAAAAAAAAAGGTTGGAGCATGATATAACAAAGATTGCTCTTCTATCTAGCAAAAAAAAGAAAAAAAAAAGACTTAAAAGTTAAAACATCTAATTAAGCTCGTGAACACTTTTTTTTATATATCACGAGACTACAACAAACCCACCACCATCTTAGCTCTTCCCGTATATTGCATTTCAACATCTACTTCCTCATCAATTCTTGGCATCGAGAGACCATTGTTTCCGCAGCCTTTACAAATTTTGACATTAACCTCTAGAAACTTTTCCTCACCGTTCTCCTCTTCATCCCCTTCCTTTCCCCATAGAACCGCATAGACTCCCACCATTAGTATCGCCATTCCAAGAACCCTAATTAAATTTTCAGAATTTGATATGTAAAAAAAAAAATAGTAGTAGTTTAGACACAATACGAGGATTCAGCCATATGACCTAATTAGTCGAAACCCAGTGGTTGCTTACCCGCCAAGGTATAATCTTTGACTGAGGATAAGGAAGCCAATGATGGATCCGATTATGACGATAAGAGGGTTGAAAGCAGTGACAAAGACAACGCCATTTTGCTTCGTCATCAAACCTTGAACGTAGTACGCTATGCTCGACGACATTACACCCTATAAAAGTATACATTCATACATTAATTAAGTATTGTAATACGATATATAACACAAAGTTATATATGTAACCAAGAAGAAGGACGAACCGCGTAAGCAGAGGCTAGAAGGTTCATGTCAAAGCCTATGTTCCATGCAGAAAGGTTTGGTTCCATCACAAACGTTAGGGCTGTGGACTGCAGCGTTCCTATGAAGCACACCATCGTCGATAATGAAAGGTGAGATGAGTATCTCTTCAACGTAGACGCCTAAAGAAACAAAAATATATTGTCCTAATTTGTTAAAACAAAATGCATGTTAATTAAAAATATCGCAAAATAATTTTGTATTTAATCTATTTTTTGTGTTTTCTAAACACACAATTTCTCCACCTGCGTGTGTCATCTAAGAAAAAATTAAGTACCTGAAGAACGAAGAAGGAAGCCCAAGAAAACGAGGCGATGAGGAGGAAAACGGTTGCCTTGAGGTAGTCCTCACCGGCGGGCGACGAAGCATCGCCGACGAGGTGCGATCGGAGAAAGTTGATTAGAGGACTTTTGAATAAAATCATCAACATGGCTCCAACCACTATCACTAATGTCCCCACCACTTTTGCTTGGAATCTTACTTTTCTCAGCTCCACCTTCTCCATCCTTTTTTTTTATAGCCAAAACATTTAAATCATATATCATTAGCAACGTACCATATTGTATGAATTAACCTATTGTATTTACCTACCATTATATATAAAATTAATTTTAAAGTTATGCTTTAAATTTAGGTATACCTGCAAATTATAGAAATGATAAAGGTCAAAGCAGGCACGATGTTGGTGACGGTGCCAGCAAAAGTCGGTGAAGTGAGTTTAAGACCAGCGTAATATAGGTTCTGATCGATCATAGGCCTGTTGTAAATAATTTACAAACAAAAAGTTATAAAATATTCATATACATGTCAAGCTAGCGAATGTTTTCGAAAAAATGATTCAGATCGAACAAGACTAACCCAAGAAGAGCTAGTACAAATATTTGCATGAATATTGGGAACGTCATCTTCGGCCTCACTTTCCTAGAACATCCAAAGAACAATTGATTTTGTCATTTCTATTTAAATGCTTGTATCTTATGAGAATCGAACTATAGATTTGTTCGTTTGCCTGCCGTAGGAGACTGTGGCTGCGGCTAAACGGTGTTCGTTTACCTGACGCAGCCTTTTGCGGCCGTAGGAGATTTACGTCTAAAATTTCTGGTCGCTGAAAATATTCAGCGTTGCATCTGAAACTTGTTGCGATCAGTCGCAGCGACCAGCCGCACGGCTACCAAACGAACAATAACAACTGTGTTTGATCGCAACGTTTGGTCGCAACCACAACCGCTAGCGGCCGACAAACAAACAGACCCTATGTACATTTCTCTATATAGATATAACTAATATATTACCTTTCGGAGAGAAAGGCGAAAGGTGCAATAGCGGCCATGGCAAAGGCATTACGATAAGCCACAAGGACGTAATGGCTCATGCCGCGGTCGAGCACAACCTTGGTCACGAGGTTCATGCCAGCGTATCCGAATTGGAGGCATACCATTGCAAAGTAGGGCTTGGCTGATTCCGACATCATTAACCCCATATCAAAAAATAAATAAAAAAATTTCTGTCTTTGAATTATTTTTGATATATGGATTCAAACATATCTATAGGAATAGATATGAGACACAACTTGTGGGGGCTGGCTTGTGCTCTTCCTACGAACAAAGTGGTGAGAGGTTCTTTGTATTTATAGAGCATCATATTCGGATGAGTTCGAATGCCCTTTTGTTTCTTTTCTGATAATAATTTCTTCTTTATTTATTTTTAGTGACGTTCGCATTTATTATTCCGTAACAATTATCTTCAATTTCTTTTCTTTTTTTTTGTTTGGGGGGATTGCACCAAACTATTCTCAAGAGCGGATAAATCAGATGAAATATAGTAACACAATAACCGTACGTGCTAGTAATAGTGAAATCATTAAACTAAAAGTCATCTTAAATTGAAGTGAATATAACATTTGAGTATTCATTTTAAGATATACATGATCAAAACTTTAACAAAAAAAATGTAGATAAACCGATGAAAATGTAATAATAATAATAAAAAATGCATACGTAAATGATCAGTGAACACACAATCCCCTCCAATATCATCACATTATAATTTAGTCTGACGTTGGGATTTTAGGGAAAGTAAAACACGAAGCACAAGTGGACTCAGTGAATTACAAGTGGCGCAGCAGAAAATAAAGTGGGACCAAGCTTACGTTGATTGTAGGACCCGTATGTATGAATCAATATATGTGAGGGTATGTTGCAAAATGCTTTGAAGAGAGTGCTTTGGTTTTATCCATATCCATAGGGATGTGATAATTGAAGTCGCCCTGTGAACGCTGATGCAATAAACAGAAACAGAATACACAACGAAATTCATAATTTCTACTACTATATTAGTTTAATTTTAACGCAAACAACAACACCAAGTGAGTTTTGGACCTTTGGGACTTGTGCCGACGTTTCTTAAGATTTTTTTTAGTCGCGTTTTTTAAAACCTATGTTTAATTGGGGTGCTTCGTTATGTTGCAAGTGCTTCATTGTTTTTTTATTTAAAATAAAATCAAGTTGGGCATGATCCATTACCTTCTCTATAGAATATGCATTACTATCACTTTAAGTCATGAGAGTATTGGATACTTTACAAAGTTGGGGGAATTTTTTTGCCAAACTCATCTCTTCAAATCAATTTGATGAAAGAGTGATTCATTCATATTATACATATAATTTGTGGATATATCATATACGTGGTTAGAACTTAGACAAAAATCGAACATAGAAAAATTAACCATCCACATGATTCAAAGTTTTTTTTTTATTGGTTAAATAGAATTATGTTCTTTAGTTTTCTCATGGATAGATATTAACTACTACTCTATGAGAAAACTAAAGAAAAAAAGGAACATAATTATTTTATTTAACCAAAAACAATTAAAAACAAAAATTCACATAATGTTCAAAAAAAAAAAAAAAAAACAAAAATTCACATGATAAGATTGTCTTTAATATCACATGTTAGAGTGGAAATAGAAAATATTACATTGCGTAAGTGTTATCATTTTATTAACTATCTATAAAAAAAACATTATATTAATTATCTATAAAAAAACGTAAAAAGAGATGACGGAGAAGAGGATAAGGTATTAGGGATTAAGCAGAGACTATTGAACTATAAATTTTAATCTTTAGTAACTGTGTGAAAATATCTCACATCCGAAGTCAGAAGAGACCTTAAATAATATAAGAGACTTGAGTCGATATATTCATTGTCAATTTGTTATGTTTAGTGGGCTTTCAACATTTTTTTTGTTTTTACTAAAAAGAATATTCTTCTACTGGAAAAAAAAAATGATCGTCGTAAATGCAGCAGACGAAGACAGAACATTTAACCGTTATGTATGCGACTGACTTATTTTACTGTGTAAAAACCGTTATTTAACTTTTACTTTATGAAAAAAAATTAAAAACATTAGTTCGCCCTATGTGGTTTCTCTCCCAGACACGTTGTCCAAGGTAGCCGCACAACGCTCCTTTCAACGGCGTCTCTCTCCTTCCGACGAGCCCCGCCTGCCGAAGCTGCCTCTCCCTTAGGTCCGTCTCAAGCTCCACCGGAAGACTCTCCTGTTTCCTTCCGTCGGGCTGCTTCCTCGCTGCCGGCGAGATCTGTTTGAAGCTACACGATGACCGGATCCACGTCGTCACCCTCCGTGTCGTCGTCTCGACAAAATCTCAGCATCTTCCCGGTTGCGTCCTGCCTCAGCATACTCTCGCACCCACAGAAAAGACTTTCTCCGGCACCGCTGAGGTTTGCGCATCTGCCGGAACCACCGGATCCGCCGGATCCGCCGGACCTTCTTGTAGCTTTGTCGCCGGAACCACCATGTTCATCCTCCTCCTCCGTTATTCTGGCTCTGAAGAGCATATATGTCGCTGCCTGTCCCGCTCTTTATTTTCCGACGACTCGAAGCCAGTGCTCGTCACTCGCTGTCTTGGCATTCTTCTCGGCTGCTAGCCCTTCGAGATTCATAGGCTCTGGGTTTAGTTTTATGGTCTTCGATTTGTTCGCCTTTGATGACGCTTTTGGTGTCATTCTTCGATTTGGGTTTGTCGGAGTTATTACTCTTGTGGGTTTGCCGTTGTTTCTTTATACTCTCCCTTCGTCTGATGCGGGAGGACGGTATCTCTCGTTGGGATTAGATAGGAGTTGTCGTCAAGCCTCCATGAGTGTTTCGCCGTTGGTTTCCCTGATTTTGTCACCGGTTCATGCCTCTCATATTCCACTTCGGTTCAGCCACCATTATCAGCTGCCTCCGCCAACCCTCCAACAAGCTCGCTACTCAATCATCAAAGTTAAGTGTTTGCGCGAGCCCTCTCTGCTGGATTTGATGTCGTCTCCGCTACGCATTCCTTTGATCAGCCTCGGACAGTTTCGAGGACAAACTGATTCCAAGCTGTCAAGGGCTTTGCCGGCTAAGCAATCGGTCGGTCCTGCTTCCTCCGTCTCCTCGAAGACGTGTAACATATCCGGCTACTTTTTATCGTGGGCTTGGCCCAATATGACGATGTTGTTCGTTTGTCCGGTGTTTCTTAGGTTACTCACCGTCGCTCCTCCTCCCCTTCGATTCAGCCACCGGTACCAGCTGTCTCTGCCACCCTTCCCCCAACATGCTCGTTGCTCAATCATTGAAGCTAAATGTTTGTTTTAGCATAATCTTCGGACCCCAAAATCCTCTCCGAGAGGTGTCATTATCCCGAGCTTAATGCCGGGAAACCTTGTGAATTTCTCTACCGACTTGTCTTCTTGCGTAGCGGTCTGCACGGGACCAGAAGAGACAAACGATTTCATTTTTTACGAATATCGGAGGTAGGGGTTCTTCTTCAACGTCACATTCGAAAGTGACTAATCTCAAACTCTCCGGCCTTGCCGTGAAGGTTATTTTGACGCATTTGAGGCTTGTCCCAAATTCGCTGTCCATCTCCCATGATAATCTATCTGCTATTTGTTTCTTTGCTTTTAATTTGTGTTGTGTCAATTTTAAAGGATGCTTAATTCCCTCTACTTATACTTTGGAAGTTTAAATTAATAAAGAAAGTGTTGAACAAAAAAAACTCTTACTTTATGTATCGGACTACCGTATAATATTTAGACGCCATCTTTAGTGTCACTGATAATTTTTTTTGTTTTTAATAAGAAATGTAATTATTATTTTAAGTATCGGTCGTGTATGCATTTGTCGTCGTAATGCTTTGAGATATATCTATTCGAATATATTCTGGGTTAGAGATTTGGGATTATATGCTTCCAAATTCGTGGCTCACATAGATTCATAAATTATAACTATATAAACACACGATATGAGCTGACACATGGGAATAAAACATGGGTATTTATAAAGATGCTAAATTCTCGATTATAAATTTGATATCGTAGATTTGATTTTTTTTTTTAAACAATAGTAAGACAAGAAGGATAAAGTGGGATGAAGAATGTGGGTGCGTTTTTGGGTACCAAAGAGAAATGGAAACAAAGAGGCAAACAAATCCAAATGGGCATCTAATCATATTCCAGCATTTACAATTCATCTTTAACCACTCACATTTTAGACCGACAATTTTATTTAATGACTTCGTGGTTGATATTAACACATATATACAACCGATTCTATCTCTATAATATTATTTAAGAAAATATTTTTGAAAATAAATTTTGTTTTGTAAATTATTATATAAAATGTCATTATAAATAACAAAAAATAATTGAAATATGAAATGATATAATTGTTTTTTACAATTAGTGATAAGAATATATAAAATATTAATTTTGCATTAAAAATGTTATCTACTATATATTTTTAAATAATAATCAATACATATATATTCAAACAAAAAAATCTATTCGAAATTTTGCTATATTTTTTACTATAATTTATTATATTTTATTTGAATTTATATATCAAAATAAAAGTTGGAAAATATTTTATTAATTTTATGAAAAGTTACACAAAAAGTGTTTTTTAAAGAGTTTGTGAACTAACCACAAAACTATAGTCATTAAATGGTGTATAATAGATTTATGTTTTCAATATTATAAGTTTTACGGGTTAGTCCGAATAATATTTTAGTACACTGAAAAACGGGTTAAATAGATAAATTATTCTGTTTGACAACTCTATCTATAATCATGAGTTAGACATATTATAAAATTCAAATCAAAGCAAATTTTTTTAAATTTCAAAATAATTTATTTTAAAGAAATTACTCTACGCTAATTATAGCGCAGTTAAGTCATAGTTCCATAACAAATAATATGTTAAAAACATGTTCAAATTTAAAAGAATACACTATTACATCTTACATTGAGTGAGTAATATTCAAACAAATAACATGAGAGTTTGATGGGAAAATGCTCATTTAATTCCTCAAGTATTTATAATTGGCATATTTATTTCTCAACTATTGAGTGTGCAATTTAAATCCTCAAGTTAATGTTGACTTTATAAATTTAGGTATGAGAAAAGATAACGTTAACTAAAAAAATTGAGACGTTAACGTTGATTTTTTATGAGTCCAATTTTGCGAAGTCAACGTAAATTATATTTGAGGAATTAATGTGCCAACTTAAAAGTTGGATAATTAATTTGTAAAATTGCAAAACTTGAGGAATTAAATTATCATTTCCAAAATATAGTATGCTTTTTAATTTAATAAAAATTATTCTTCATTTTAATAATATACACATAAAATACTATGTTTTATTTTTATTCATAATAATTTTCAAAATTGTCTTGTAACATTTAAAACTATTTAATTTGATAAAAATCAAAACAGCTATATACAACTATATATATAAGAATTTAACCGATAAATTTCTATAGTTACATAAAGATTTTTTGTATTTTACGTTATTAATAAAGTAATCTTTTGTTTTTTTAAACTATATATAAGAATTAATTCTTCAAATTTACGCTGATTTTGCAAAATTGGATTCATAAAAAGTCAACGTTAACGTCTCAAATTTTTTAGTTAACGTTTACTTTTTCATACTTAAATTTACAAAATCAACGTTAATTTGATGATTTAAATTACGTATTCAATAGTTGGAGAATAAATCTGTCAATTACAAATATTTGGGAAATTAAATGACCATATTCCCAGAGTTTGATGGAGAATTATTTTCTTAAGATGACATAAGCTCACTTTTAAGCATTAAGTATTTAATTTTTAAGTATCATTGAATTTTAGCATTTTCTTTTTATCTCAATATTTTTAGCACTTAATTTTTTTTTAGATAACGTTTATCTTTTGTACACATTAAAATTTGTTTTTGTTGATTAATTAATAACATTTTCAAAAAAAATAAACTACCGAAGTTAGTTTAAAAAAAAAATCAAACCAAAATCAAACCGAAACATGGATTGTTCTATTCTTATTGGTTTGTGTTTTTTTTTCCTATACTTATTGGTTTGTGTTTTTTTTTCCCCCGCCTCATTGTCCTATCTTATACTAAGTTTTTGTAAAATATATCATTTTTGTTAACATGGATTTCACGTGTCAAAGTTTTATTAATTAACGGAATAAAATTTAAAGGCTTGCAACAAAAATAAACAAAAGATATGGAGAAAAAGGGAAAATAAGATAAAGTGTAGATTCCACCGGCCAAAGCTTGGAGTACGTGAATTAACAAGAAACGCAAGAAATTATGGGATTTGAAAAAAAGCGAAATGGGCCTCTATTGCTTCTGCATCTCTCTTTAGTTTTTCAGTCTTTTGCTTCATTTGTCTCTTCCTCTAGTGAAGTTTAAGCTTAGATATATTCATTTTTGTAACTTTTTCCCCGAAAATAATCGTAGAAATGATACAAGAAAAGGTTCGCAATGTTGTTCGACTCTACAGTTTTGTACTGCTAGCTTATATATACGATCCTCGATGCCAACGAGCGTTGTTTTTCACACAATCGATCGGCTATTCAAGCCTAAGTGAAATTAACTTATTGGTTATTATACAATCCGAGTTCGTCAAGTTCGTTTAATTTTGTTGGATATCCGGTAAAATAAATCCGAGTTTGTAATGATTGAGATTGCCCATACAAAATAATTAGTTTAGGAAACAGTTCAAAATATCGTAACACAAACTGTGATTTGATGGTCAAAGATTGAGCTCAAACACGAGATTATAACTTTAAATTAATATAATTATAATATATAAATTGTTTTCACTAAAAAAAGTAAGAAGAAACGACTATATTATCTTTTCAATTAAAAGTGTTCAAAAAGAGAATTGCTTTTATAAACAGTGAAGTTTGACTGATTAATACAAATACAGTACAATGCAAATCATAGATAACATACATCTATAAGCATTTATATCATCATAAGATTTAAATTTATTTGTTTTTGTTTTAAGCAAAAGCAACTACGTGTACCCTATTGTTCTCGTCGTATTTGCTTCTTCTTCCTTTTTTTTTGTAACGAAAAAAATACATTTCTCATTTCCATCTCAATAATTTTATTTAAGAAGACATTTTTAAAAATGAATTTTGTTTTGTAAGTTATTACATGAAATGTCATTACAAATAATTAAAAATAATTGAAATAGAAAAATATATAATAGTCTTTTAAAATTATTGATTACAATATGGAAAATATATATTTTGCATTAAAAAGTTATTTATTATTTAATTTTTTAATTATTTTTAATATTATATATTTTAAAATAATAATCAATTCATATATATTCAAAGAAAAAAATCTATTCAAAATCTTGCTATATTTTTCATTATAATTTATTAAATTTTTTAATATATATCAAAACAAAAGTTAAAAAGTACTAATTTAATTAAAAAAAGTTAAACACAAGAAAACTATATTTTTTTAAGAGTTCGTAAACTAATCACAAAAACTAGAGTAATTTAACGCTGCATATTAGAGTTATGTTTTCAAGATTATAAGTTTTTACGGGTTAACCCGAATAATATTTTAGTTCACTGCAAAATAGGTTAAATAGACAAATTATTACAAATTGACAGTTTCTTTTAAAAAAATTACTCCGCGCTATAATTAACGCGGATTAAAACCTACTTGATAATAAGACATATAACAACTTCCAACTTTAGATATTTAAATGTGTAACACAAACACATTCCCAAATTATAGATAGAGGTTTGCGTTATTATAATATTATCCTTTTGGAAGAAAAGGAATTGAAGATATGTTAGATAAAAACCTTTTAGCAAAAAAAATAAAATAAAGATATGCTAGATATTTGATATTTGTTTGTGCCCATATCAAGTTATTGTAAACCATCTCATCTCATCTCCAACACATTTATATTTCTATTTTAGATAATCTGATCTTCAGAAGACATATATATGTCTAGTGGTATATACACATTTTATGCACCACTCGATTTAAAACAAAATAAGAAATCAGGTCTCAAACTCGATAGATCAAAATTATTAAATCTCATTACAATTGAGTTGTGAGATATGGATCGTCAACTTTAGTTCTGATGCTGGAATTATCTATGAATTTAATGAAGTATCTAATGGATGTATTGAGATATTGACATGTAACGTAAAGTTCATGAGATGATAGAGTAAAGTATAGGAGATATGTTAATATTCCAATTAACATATATTTCCATATCTTTGTATATTCCTTATTATTCTTAAATTTGTTTTTATCTCTAAGTGTGTCTATATACTCTGATATTGTCATTCTTCAATACTAAGAATTATATTACCTAATTCTATAGAAAGATGCATGCGTGTGTTGAAAAAACACTTCAAAAGCAAAATCTCCATTCCTCATATAAATTACGTATTATGGAAACTAATTTGTCCATTTCATGGTTGTAACATCACTTTCTTTACTAGTGCATCAATGAAAAAAGCACAAGGATAATATTTAATTAAAAAAAGAGTTTTGGTCAAAGAATCCTTTACAAAAAACTAATCTGATAATAGCATATATAACACCTATGACTCCAATAATTTGTTAAAAAGAAAATGTCCGATAATTTGGGCAATCTTGTGGAGCCTATCTTTCAAATAATTGAAGTAGATCTTATGTTAGTAGGGTTAAAAAGATCAATGATAGGCAAGTTAATTAGGATTCAAATATATCAAAAGGTTTGATCTTAATGTAAATATCTGCTGTTAATTGCAGTACATAAAGTATTTTAATGTAAACATTAAATAATAAATTAAATTTAGTTTAACTCCCACATCCTTTAAAAAAAAATAGTATTATTTTATCCATTACCAATGCAATATAATGATTAGCCTATTTGTTTTCCTTGGATTTAATTAGTTTAATTTATTGAGATGTAAAGAAAAGTGTTTGTCAGAAAACTCGATTCAAACTTCCAATAAAATATAATTGTGGACAAAAAAAAAAGAGTTTAGCAAACATCAATAGTTAGCTTGCACTGTTATTACTTGTATGTAGTTACTATGATCATCTAAATTTGTTTGTTTTGTTTAGAGTATATGTACACTCATGGTCAAGCTGATCGCAAGAGTCCAATTCAAGGCTAAAAAGTATGGCCCAAAACAAAGCCCGAAGCCCATTTCTTTCTCTCGAAGAAGGTACCAAGATAAAAAAAAAAAAAAAAAAAGACCTAAAGAGTTTTTTTTAAAAATTCCCTAATTATCCATGTGTTGTGAAAGTTATCTTAACGGAGTAGTTGACCAAATTGTTAATTAATACTTTTACATCATGAGGTATAGGATTATATTCTCAAAAGATGCAATTCATGTAAGTTAATTAAAAACAAACTTACATAAAATATTTAGCGTAGTAGAAATAAAATCGTTCGTACGTCATGATCTCAGTCTGTGTGAATTCTTGTTAGACGGATAGATTGTCAGTTAAAAAATTATTCTTGTAATTTGTTATAAAATTTTCAGGCTGCAAAAAAAATAATTTTATCAATAAAATTATTTTCTTTCTCAAACGTTCTTATAATATTTGCTGACTTCTCTTTTCGGAAAAATAAAACATATATTTATCCAGAAAGAACAAAGTCACCATACAAACATTCAATTAACCACGACGATGGATAAATGCAATTTGAAAATGAAAGATTGTTAATAGGTGCATATCTTAGCTAAAATATGTGCAGCCTTACCAAAGCTGTTTCTAACGTTTTAGAGGCAGTAAACGACTAAAAGAAATATAGTTTTGTTTTAATGCAAACAAAAATATAATATTCATTTTTATCCATTATAATTCTAAAAACTCATAAAGTATCTTACTCTAATAAAATCATAATTACTAATATAATTTAAAAATTAAAAATTTATTTTTACACACTATTTTTTAAAACTGAAAAATTAATAACACATAAGATAGTGATAAATATGTTTAATCGTTAAAATATTTCAAATTTACCAAAAATATTTTTGTTCGAATTTAGAAGAGAGATTATAGATAAAAATAAAAATATATCAACAAAACTCACCAAATATGAAGAACTTTACATCAAAAAGACTTATTAAAAAAAAATTATTTAAGTAAAAAAAATGAGTTAAAACAAGATAAAATAGTTATTTATTGTAGAGAAAAAGAAAAGTATAAAAGTAGAAAGATATATTAAAAAAAATCAGCTAGTGTTTAAATATGAAATGCTCACCACTATGTTAAATATCAAACTATATAATACGGTCTCAAATGTTTTTCACAAAAGTATGCCGTAGGCAAGTGTTTCTAATTTTTCAAGTTGGACACAGCTAGAGCTGTCAACGGGGTCGGATCCGTTCCACCTGATCTGCCCTTCCGTGGGTTCGAGTTTTTATCTGGGAAAAAGAATATGTTAGATCCGTGAGTTATAAATTGGATATCCGTACCAGCTCTGCATTAGTCAATCGGGTCTGGCGAGTTATCCGCCACATATAAAAAAAGACATCCATAAGGAATTCGATATGCACAGAGAGAGAGATGATGAAGATAAACAAGGAGATCGATAAAGGGATTTGCAGAGAGAGAGAGAGGGTGAGACAGAGAATCGAGAGAGGGTGAAACAGAGAATCGAAAGAGATGAGAAAGAGAATCGAAAGAAATTCGAAAGAGAAGAGAAGAAGCGATTCAAAAAAAATAGAAGAGAAGAAGGTCGCCGTCGCGGACTGAAGAAGAGAAATAGATGAGAGAGATAAAATTTAGGGTTTGAAAACACAAATTAGAGTTGCACAACAAATAAAAAATCACATAAATGCGGGTACCCGTAAAATCCGCATCACCAAATACTAATATCCGCACCTGCCCCACCATTTACAAGACCCAACCACCATTTACAAGACCCAACCCGCGTAACCCGCCAAGTTAATTATTTAATTTTGACCGACCCACACCAGTTTCGTGGCGGATCTAATGGGGCAAGACCCGCGGGTTATGATTCAAATTAACAGCTCTAGACACAGCTCCGAGCCTTACTACACTCGCCATTCGAGAGTAACATGAACAAATATTCTTTTTTATTATTATTATTATTCTTGGATGCCTATAACTCGATATCTTGCAGAGATTTTCGATAACAATATCTTGTGATAAACCTAGTAATATTTTCACCAACACTTGACAATCTCCTTCAAAACAAACCATTGTATTTCCCTTACTCCATACGTTTTGAATTACCATTCAACAAAATCCTACCTTCTGCCTCTAAAGCTGATGATGTTGTCTTACATTAGCTGAACCCCAATATTTAGCTACCCCTTAAATTGACTATCAATGTCTAAAATGGTGTGGTCTACACAAGTTTATATATTGTTTGGTTTATTGAATTTTTTTTTTTTCTTTCGCGAAAACGCATTACTTTGTTACTTTAATGACTGTTTTCTCTCTTTTTTTTTTGATATGTTTCGAAAAAAACCCCTAAAAAATCCTTAACTAAATAACATTTGATAGAAAAATACATAAATTATTTTGGGTCCCCAAAATAATAGCTGACGAATCTTTAGTTTGCTTGCTTGTCTCGAACATGGATTTTTATTAACGATTTATACAGCACGAACAAACAAACTAAACAATTTTGCTTAGCATGTTTATTATACATCACAGTTGTTTTATTTATTTCCCTATGAACACGATATTATAATGTTTTACTATAGAAACAAGTCAATACCTCTAATAAATAGCATCCGCCGGCCGTGTTGTTCTTCTCTACGACATTTCATATGGTGAAAATGGTTTGTTCAAACTAATACTATTTTTTGTGCTTATTTTCAAGTCTCGTTTTTAATTTGTAGTTAACTAATTCTTAGATCATTGGCTAGACTAAAATCATAACCATCGGGAACCGGACAGCTGTTGATGTCCCAACACACCCACGTTTTTAGCTCTTGCGTCGTGCATCATCTCGTTCGCGTTTATTGAATACATGACTTTCCTTATTCCTCGGAACCTCCATTAGAGAATGTATACATTAGTTGGTTTATTCTTGGTTTAGTCATATTGTATAGTTTCGGTTTTCTTTGGTTTAGAGTCTTAGTATTTAGTTTTTTACTATTTAGAGATCAATTTGTAAACGTAAATAACGATCTGTATATTTTTCTCCAAATAGAACGGAATCTATATGGCGTCGAAAAAAGAAAAGAAAAAAAAAAAAAAAAAAAGGGAATTGGACTTATAATATAAACCATTGTCCGCACTCATGTGATCGAGTGGTGAGCGTTCTAGCAAAATGTAAACAATATTCTCCTAAGGTTCGATTCACCCTTGAAATAAAAACACATTTGTGTAGAAAGTCTGGTTTTGAGCCAAATGTCTAAACAGTTTACATGGTAATCTAATAACAAACGATATGGCTACTCCTGACATTAGTCGGAAAACATTTCAAACTCGGGACATGCGGAGTGGTGGCCCATTAGATCTTATGGCCCATTAAACCGACCCCAATTCAGAGCTTGTGATGTCTTTTGAACCTTGGGAGAAGTCCACTCTATAATACTGCAGTGCATTTCTATCAAAGCCGACCGGACCAGATCAGCCGATAGAGTTTATTAAAACAAAAAAAAAGTAAGCCATGGTATTGGATTTGGGATCGAATTGAGCCCAATAAACCGGCTACTTTGGGCCCAGAAGAAACCCGAAAGTAATATTAAGTTATTATCAAATAAGTTTTGTTTTTCCCTTCTTCTGCTGTTTCAATTCGATTCGATTTGATTAATAATAGTATAATACCCACCACTGAGACTTGGTTCAAAAAAGAATCAAGTAAAGCTCAAAGAAGAGGACAAAACTAATGGAGCTCATCATCATCTTCCTTCTTTTTCTCCCTATCTTCTTCATCTTCTTCATCTTCCCATGGCAATCTTCTTCAGAATTCGGTTTCAAGTCGTACCCGATCGTCGGAAGCATACCTTGATTGGTGAAAAACCGTCACCGTTTCCTCGATTGGACGGTAGAGACTATGTCCCGATGCCCAACCCAGACGGCTGTTTTCCGGCGACCAGGGAAGCGACAATTCGTCATGACGGCCAATCCAGCCAACGTCGAGTACATGCTCAAGACCAAATTCGATTGTTTCCCTATAGGCGAGCGCTTCATCTCGCTTCTCCAGGATTTTCTCGTTTCGTCAGGTGTTAGCAGTAGCCTCGGCCGCCGGAAAATTGATAGACCTTCAAGATATATTGGAGCGATTCGCGTTCGATAACATCTGCAAATTAGCCTTCAACGTCGATTCCGCTTGCCTCGGCGACGACGGAGCCGCCGGTGTAGAGTTCATGCGGGCCTTCGAGACGGCGGCGACGATCATCTCGCAACGGTTTCAGTCCGTGATTTCGTGTTCATGGAAGATCAAAAAGAAACTCAATATTGGATCAGAGAGACTTCTGAGAGAATCAATCGTGATCGTCCATAAATTTGCCGACGATATCGTGCGTAACAGGATTGATCAAGGAAGACCCGAGAACATGAACGAGGATTTGCTTTCTCGGTTTATCAACATCGAGGAGATGAACTCGCCGGAGTTGCTCCGTGACATTGTCATTAGTTTCATCCTCGCGGGAAGAGACACAACATCCTCTGCTCTGAGCTGGTTCTTCTGGTTACTCTCTAAGCATCCTGAGGTGGAAAACAAAATCATCCAAGAGCTGAACTCGATCCGAGCACGAACAGGGAAGCGAATCGGGGAAGTTTACGGGTTTGAAGATCTCAAACTGATGAATTACCTGCACGCAGCCATAACCGAATCCCTAAGGTTATATGCCCCTGTGCCAGTGGACTCAATGAGCTGTGTTGAGGACAATGTATTGCCTGATGGGACATTTGTAAGGAAAGCTTGGGGAATAAGCTATAACGCGTACGCGATGGGGAGGATGGAGAGTGTATGGGGGAAAGATTGTGATCGGTTTGATCCCGAGAGGTGGATTGATGAAAGAAATGGTGGTTTTAGAGGTGAGAATCCTTACAAATTTCCGGTGTTTCATGCGGGACCAAGGATGTGTTTAGGGAAAGAGATGGCTTATATTCAGATGAAATCGATAGTCGCTTCGGTGCTCGAGAGGTTTGTGGTTGAGGTTCCAGGGAAGAAGGAGCGTCCTGAGATTCTATTGTCTGTGACACTTAGGATCATAGGAGGTTTGTTTGTGAGGGTACACGAAAGAACCTGAGCTACTTGTTGTGAGCAAATTAAAGACAGATAGATTTGGCTCAAAAGAGCTTATTTCATAAATGTGAAGGAATAGAGTTGCCTCAAACAACTCTCCAAAGGTTACATCTCTCAATGTCATTACAAACACTTATATAGGAGACTATCTTACTAAGAGCCCTAGATACATAGATTAATGGGCTTTGTTGTATTCTCTTGGGGTTGTGCTCTAATACTTGTTGGACAAGTTAACTTTGGTCTACCCTTCTGGTGCCGCTTTAGAGTGTCTGTTTCATTTACTCTTGTTGACTAAATCTCCAACAAAGCTTGGTTAAATCAATTTGTGGCAATCAATATCCAAGTTGAGATTTCAATACTCCTTCCGTTTTCAGAAAGAGCTTTATTTTAACAATAGCATTATTTTTTAAATTAGTGTTATTTTAACAATTTGTTTTTGTTTCATAGTGTTATTTTGTATTTTCAATGTAATTTTTTTATATTAAAAATCAAATTTTAACTCTATTGTTTTAATGTATTAATTGGAAGATTTTTTTTTCTTCAGTGTTAATATATATAATTTTAATGTATTATATAAAAGAACGTTATTTATTATCTCTTCACCTGGTTCGACTTGGTTGGCTATAACCATATACTAAAATTATAATTTTATCGGTGGAAAACACGAATAAAAAAAGAAAACATAGTAAAGTTGGAAGACATAAACGTCAAAACTTTTGCCAACAAGAATAGTAACTTTATGATTTTTTTTGTTATGTTGTTAAATACCTAATTGTCTCAAAAAAATATTTGTTATTTTCTGCTAAGATATATTTTCATAATAACATTTTGACCCCAAACAAAAAATCAAATTAAATTATTACAGATGATTGTGTTGTAAGAAAAATAGGCTTTGTTAAAAAAAATCGAGAAGGGCATTTGTTTTTGGTTTTTGGAAACAATTAACCATTAAATGATGAGCGATCCCACAGTCAATTCCGATTATCAATCTTTCTGATCAGTGATTACCGTCGATCGATTACCTCCGGTGGATGTGGATTTCTCTTTCTTCTTCATAGCTTTCGTCTTCTTCATTACAGCCCCCACCCTGGCTTGGATAGTAAATACTGAGAGCCAAAGCATCTTTCTCCTTCACTCGGTATTCTTCCTTCGCTCTCTTCAGATATGTTTTTTTACATACGTTTTTGGGGTTTCTTCTTCATTTCGTGTATTCAACTTTGGTAGGGTTCTTAGATTCATTCACTATTTGTTGATTTTTCTTTCTCATTGTTGATTTCGTTCATAGGGTTACCAATCTGAGAGAATTGTTTGCATTACTTCCCTTCCCTTTACGGATATTTTCCTCTTATGGCTCTCGGAATCTTCAAAGAATAACGATTTCATCATACTGCATATGATTTTTCCCCAGTTTTGATTCTTAACCTTGTTCTCGTAATTTTTCTCTGATAACGCTATTCTGTCAGATTGATGGAGGCCAAACCAAAAAGAAGGATTGTTACTGAGAATGGGGATACAGGGGAGGATTTAGTTCTTGCAACATTGATCGGAAACGGGGATGATGTCGGTCCTCTTGTTAGGCATGCTTTTGAAATGGGGAGGCCTGAACCTCTCGTTCATCAGCTGAAAAATGTGGCCAGGAAGAAGGAAGCTGAAATTGAGGATCTATGCAAGACCCACTATGAAGAATTCATTGTTGCAGTTGATGAGCTGCGTGGTGTGCTAGTTGATGCTGAAGAGTTGAAGAGTGATCTTGCAAGTGACAATTTCCGGTTGCAAGAGGTGGGTAGTGCCTTGTTGGTAAAGCTGGAAGAGCTACTCGAGTCCTATGCAGTCAAGAAGAATGTAACTGAGGCTATTAAAATGTCAAAGATCTGCGTTCAAGCACAGGAGCTGTGTGTTAAATGTAACAGTTACGTATCTGAAGGCCAGTTTTACCACGCCCTGAAAACCATGGATTTGATTGAGAGGAACTACCTGAAGCTTATCCCACTTAAGGTTCTAAAGTTGGTAATAGAGAGAAGAATCCCAGTGATCAAATCACACATTGAGAAAAAAGTGTGCAGCCAATTTACCGAATGGCTTGCTCACATTAGGAGTTCCTCTAAAAATATTGGACAGACTGCTATAGGCCTCATCGCTTCAGCTCGCCAGAGAGAAGAAGAAATGCTGGAACGTCAAAGGAAAGCAGAGGAACAAAACACAGGTGGATTGGACGAATTGGCATACACTTTAGATGTCCAAGACTTAGAACAAGATTCTGTTTTAAAGTTTGATTTGACACCTCTGTATCGAGCATATCACATCCACACTATTCTTGGAGTCCCAGAACGATTCCGTGACTATTACTACAGTAATCGGAAGATGCAGCTCGATTCAGACCTTCAGGTCTCTTATGGGCAACCATTTGTGGAATCATACCAAACATTTCTAGCTCAGATTGCAGGATATTTCATTGTGGAGGATCGGGTGATTAGGACAGCTGGAGATTTCTTGTTGGCTGATCAAGTTGAGACAATGTGGGAAACAGCAATTGCCCAAATTGTATCTGTATTGGAGAAACAGTTTGCCAGAATGGATTCGCCTACTCATCTGCTTTTGGTGAAAGATTATGTAACTCTCCTTGGCACAACCCTTAGACAGTACGGTTATGAAGTGGGTCCAGTTCTTGACGCCCTTGAAAAAAGCCGAGATAAATACCACGAGCTTCTTCTTGAAGAGTGCCGAAAGCAAATCGTGACTGCTATTTCAGATGACACTTATCAGCAGTTGGTAATCAAGAAGGAAGCTGACTACGAAAACAATGTCTTGTCGTTTAATCTTCAGACCTCAGACATCATGCCGGCTTTCACATACATTGCGCCCTTCTCTTCTATGGTGCCTGATGTTTGCCGCATCATCAGATCATATATAAAAGGTTCTGTTGATTACTTGTCCTATGGGGTGAACACTAACTTTTTCAGTTTACTGAGGAAGTACCTTGACAAAATCTTGATCGATGTACTGAATGAAGTTATCCTCGAGACGATTAGCAACAATGCGATTGGGGTATCTCAAGCTATGCAGATTGCAGCAAACATATCTTTCGTCGAAAAGGCCAGTGACTATTTTCTGCGGCATGCAGCTCAACTGTGTGGCATCCCAAGCCGATCAGTTGAAAAGCCTCAAGCTAGTTTAGCTGCAAAGGTTGTGCTCAAAACGTCGAGAGATGCGGCCTATCTTGCTTTGTTGAATGTGGTAAACACCAAGTTGGACGAGTTCATGAAGCTCACAGAAAACGTGAACTGGACTACAGAGGAAATGCCGCAAGGCCCGCATGAGTACATAAACGAGGTTGTTATATACCTTGAGACTGTTATGTCAACTGCACATCAGATCCTCCCAATGGATGCTTTATACAAAGTTGGAGTTGGGGCTGTCGAGCATATCTCAAACTCCATCGTCTCTGCGTTCCTCAGCGATAGCATCAAGAGATTCAATGCTAATGCAGTCTCGGCTATTAACCATGACCTGAGAGTGATAGAAAACTTTGCTGATGAGAGATATCACTCGAGCGGGTTAAATGAGATCTACAAAGAAGGAAGCTTTAGAAGCTATCTGGTTGAAGCTAGGCAGCTGATAAACCTGTTGTCGAGTAGCCAACCTGAGAACTTCATGAACCCGGTGATTAGAGAGAGGAACTACAACACTTTGGATTACAAGAAAGTGGCTACGATCTGTGAGAAGTTTAAGGATTCTCCAGACGGGATATTCGGAAGCCTCTCAAATAGAAACACAAAGTTGACAGCTAAGAAGAAATCCATGGACATGCTCAAGAAGAGACTCAAGGAATTTAACTGATTCTCTATAAGCACTACTGCTTTAGTAGGTCCTACTTGCATCATCATCATCATTTATATTTACAATATCCTTGATTTGCTTGTTTCTGGTTAACCTCTATATTTTATTTTCCTGTCTTCTGTTCTATGACCCATTTTATTAATCAATTTCAGTTTTGTCCTAATTGACAAAAGCCTTTCTTTGTAGATCATCATCATCATGTCTTCTTTTCAGCTTCTTGCTCAGTCTCCGTACCAACAGGATTAATCGTTTGTGTAGAAGCTTATAGCTTTAGGATCTAATTTGACAAAAAAAGTGACCCAAAAAAAGAGGTTTATTTTTAATTACATACAAGCATAGGATTGGAGGGTATTTTCGCATTTTCTCTAATGAGTTATGCAATAGAAAGGTTGTGTGGACCGAAGACTCTTTTGTTTTCCAAGTTGCCTTATCCAAATCACACTAAAGCTAGAAACTTTCAACCTCTCAAAAAAATGGAAAATCTTGTTTTGTATATAGAAGAAAAGAGCAAAGCTTTGTATTCCGACAAAAATGGCGACCGCGTCTCTCGTCCCGACATCTAAAATCTTCCCTACCTCTCCTAAATTCTCAGCTTCAATTAAAACAAGATCTAGCGTAATTGTTGCCTCCTCGCAGCAACAACCAAGAAGGAGAGAGTTACTGCTGAAATCGGCGATGGCGATTCCGGCGATTCTGAATTTGAAGGAAGCTCCGATCTCGGAGGCGCGTGAGGTCGAAGTCGGATCATACTTACCACCTTCTCCGTCTGACCCTTCTTTCGTCCTCTTCAAAGCTAAACCTTCAGATACTCCTGCTCTCCGCGCAGGTGATGCTTAATCCCAGTCTCCTTTTTCGTGTTCTGCATTGCTCCTTTTTACTGATTTTCGGTTTATTTCAGTCCGGTAGAACTATGTTTGGTTTCGGTTCGGTTTATTCACAATATGACCGCTTGATGTAAGAAGAAAAAGTTTGAATTGGTTCCGTTTGAAAAAATCCAGTTCGGTTCTGTTCTTGTGTCTATATCCTTAATAGTTATCACTAAGTATGTATTGGTTTTTATAAATTAATGATCTTTGAAATCTAGTCTGGTTGCAGGAAATGTGCAGCCCTATCAGTTTGTTCTACCGCCAAATTGGAAACAGTTGCGAATAGCCAACATTTTGTCAGGTAATTACTGCCAACCCAAATGCGCAGAGCCATGGATCGAAGTGAAGTTTGAGAACGAGAAGCAAGGGAAAGTTCAAGTAGTCGCTTCTCCTTTGATCCGCTTAACCAACAAACCAAACGCAACTATTGAAGATATTGGTGAGCCTGAGAAAGTGATTGCTTCTCTTGGTCCCTTTGTCACCGGAAACTCTTACGACTCGGATGAACTTTTGAAGACCTCAATTGAAAAGATAGGCGATCAAACGGTAATAATGATGAATGATGACCCACAAGTGGCTGTTTCTTTGACTAATCATTGAGGAATCCTGTTCATGTCTTCTTGTGTTATTATGACAGTACTATAAGTTCGTGTTGGAGACGCCATTTGCGCTAACGGGAAGTCACAATCTTGCAAAAGCGACAGCAAAGGGAAACACGGTGGTTCTGTTTGTGGTGAGTGCTACTGAGAAGCAATGGCAGAGCTCACAGAAGACTCTTCAAGCCATTCTTGATTCTTTTCAGCTGTAAATCAAAGTTATTTGGTATGACTCTGGATTCAATAAAAACTAAGAGCAAACAGTTTGTGTGAAGTACAATTTTAACTCAGGATTCTTTTCAACTGAAATTTCGAGTTGACTCGGATTAACCCTCATGTCTCTGCTCTAATCGTTCAAACATGAGACACTGATGGTATAAGTAACTTTCTCGGATTATCAAATATCAAAAGATTACAGGGTTAGGATCCTAAATCTCGATTCAAGAATCGAACAACGGTACAGGCTGACGATAAAACTAAGGATACTACTCAGATTTTGAAATGCATTGTTATTTCGTGAAAACTCTGTTCTTCTTGTGGTTTCTATATACAGAGCAAGTCAAGTGGTCACAAGATGAGGGATTTCTGGTCGTGGAAGAACGCATGAGTATGTTACATACTTCACAACGTCCACAAGCACGACTATGAAAACTCGGGACAGTGATTTTGTTCCTCCCATTCTACCATCGATGTCTCCATCACTGCCTTCTCTGGGATCAACAAGCGCAGATACAACCATTGATTGGCCTGACTTGGTTGTGCCAAAGTTCTCTTCGCTAGAGCTGTTTTGATCTTTGGTTAGATTAAAATCGGATACTGGAAGACCACCACGGAGGATTCTTCTGTTATTCTTTCCCTCGTGTGAATCAGTGGTGTTCTTGGGCTGTTGAGTAGCCGGAGAAGCAGGAATGATGGCTCCTGAGGTTGAGGAGACATCAAACTCAAACACTTCGGTGCACATCCCCGAACGGAAAAGTGGCCCTATTCGTGGATACATTTAACAAAAAAAAGATGTTATTATATGCAAATCACTATCCTAATTAAAAGACTGATCTTCCATGATAACTATGTCTCTCGCTTCTGAGAGATAAAGACGAAGAAATATCGAACTAAAATACTCTATATATTCTGGTCATGTGAAAAGTTGTCCTAAGAAATCTAAGCATTTCTGAAACCAAAGTGTAATATTGAGTAGAGAGGACTAGCATTCCTACATAATCACATCAAGGGGAGAAACTTTTGATTACCTGCAACACCTTCACGAAACCATTGCTGCATTTTACCATTAGCTGTGATTGATTTAAGTTGGTCTTTCGAAGTATCATCAGAGCCGGAAGATGACAGAGCTTTCCGTTTTTCGCTATAGAGGTGCTTAGACATATCCCTGGTCCTTCTGAAGTCAGGTGAAGGCAGTGCAGGAGAAAAACCTTTAGTAAGTTCTACACCGCTTTTCCCTTCATTCTTCGTTTCAGAAGCCATGGCTTTCTCGCTCGCCAAAACAGAATGAATAATCAAATTTCCATCGATCTTCACAAGCTTTTCATTCCTCGGAACAAATACAGATGCAACTAGAGGTTCACTACCATTACCAAGAGGCACAGAGTTCTCTGTTGCAGATACGTTTCTTCCAACTCCTTGATCAGAATCTCTCCCACAATGTGCTCCATTGACATCCAAAACTCTTCCTCTAAGCTGATCATACTCGCCATAAAAGACACCGCTAATTCCTCCATAGCTAAGGTTCACAATCGGAGCCAATGCACCAAACAAAAATAAACAAAACAGAAGACCAAGAACACTAATACTAGCAACCTTCTTGGTTTTAGCTTCTGACTTCTTCACCTTAGCCACCGATTGTTGTGGTTTAAACCGAGGAATAGGAAGCAAAGGCACTTGAGAACCTTGCGGTTTAACCATATAAGCGGGACACTGCACCCATGGATAAGGCATCGGAGCCAACGGTGGATACAATCCAGACGGTGGCCAACACATGCCCCTTCCGGGACCCACCTGCTGCCTCAAAGTGGCGTTCTCAACCACAAAATAAGAGATCTTACTCTTCAGTTCCGATATTGTGGAATGCATATTCTTAACTTTTTCTTCGAGCTCCTCTACGTTTTAAGAGCGAGAAGAGAGGTTGCTCTCCTTCTACTCACACATCGGCGCGTGGATATCAATCTCCTTCATCGGATTAGTGTATAGAAGGGAGAGTGTGCTAAAAAAGGCGCGTGGGTGGGTGATTTAGCATCCCATGTTGACTGCATTAAGATGGAGTGATGCAGGGTTTATATGCTCTTTAACGGCTTTTGGATTGGATCTGATTTATTGATAAAAGTTATTACAAATGTGGTGTCTCTTTGACGTCTCGCATGTCTCCTCTCCTCTGCCATCATTATTTCATTACTTATCTGCTTTTATAACGATTCTTTTTTAAAAATATTCATATATACTAATTATTTTTTTTTTACTAAATTAGGTAAATACTATGAATCTGCAAACTACATTCAATTGGGAACATTTGCAATTGTTTTCTTTTTTTTTTTAAGAAATCCATTTATAATTCAACTATTTTTGTTTAAACATCCACCAAAAGATGCATTTGTCTTTATGAAAAAACAAAAACAAAAACTTGAGATGCATTTCATTGAATGATTGTTTTTTTTTTTTTACTGATAAATGATTAATGAGTATTTTGTTCCATATATACGATAAATATTTGTATATGGAGAATAAGCAAGCATCTTCAACATCAAATATGTACGATACACAAAGGAGTTGTAAGATCAATGCATGTGTATCTCTATCTCCATTATTTTATTAAATTGAACATGTCATATATGAAGTATTCTTTGGTCTTAATTAACAAAAGAAAGAAAAAATGTATATATATACCAAAGAGTTGAAGAGACTATTTTGTGAACTCGAAGAAAATAGTTAAACATAGACTATCTATTATTTCACAAATCTAAGATAAGGTGTGTATGTAAGTTGTAAATGATATATATATTATATGAAACATGATTTTCATATCTTCTAGCTCGATAATACAGAACACCGTTGATGCATATCTTGTTATACTCAAAATGAGGAGAATTGGATATGCAACATTTGATCCTTCTCTATGACGGTTTTCCATTTCCTAATGTCTGCTCCTCACGGACACGGACCACCACCTCTTGGCAAATAATAGCTTTTCTTCTATCGTTATGTTTGGTTCGATTTTGCCTAATTTCAATTAGTTAAACTGAAATGGAGAATCAATTTATAAGAAAAGGCTTAGTTAGAACACTAGCTGTTTGCAGTTTGCACAAACCAACCATTGTTTCAAAATATAGTTTTGTTCAAAATTAAACTTTACAATGAATATGTCCAAAGTCTCAGGGAGGTTTTTGCAATTTTTATCTGATGAAAACATGGCTCTACCATTTTTAACATCCAAAACACACAATATGTTTAAAATTTTAAATTGTGCTTTTGATGTCATTAGGACGAATTGATATTCATATTAACTCAATGAATTTAAAAATTTAGTAAAATAAAGTGTTTTACAATTGGTTTAGTAAAAACTGATTGACTTGTTTCAGGATTTTTCTTTTTCTGTTAGATAAAAAAAAGTATATACATCTATATATAGAACAACTCATGTAATGTAGTGTAATGAGATATTTCATTCAATTTAAAAAGGGAAAAAATAATAAAAAGAAGAGAAATATAAAGTTTCCTTTCCCTCTCGTTTGCTTTGCCTTCCCGAGAGAGAGATAAGATTTGCATCTTTTAAGTCCTCTTCTCTCTCGCCGCCACCACCGATGCTCCGATTTCGATTCTCCTCTTCCTCTTGACTTTTCTTCTTCTCTTTGCTGCGAGAGAAAGGAAACAAAGGGTAAGAAAGGGAAGCTGAGGTAAACGTTCCAGATAGAGGCAGGAATCCACAACTTTCTCGGAACATCCAGCTCATGGACACAGCTTTCGCAACGCCGCCGCCGGATACCGCCGCTGAAACCGGTTGTGCGGTTTTGGGAGGTAATGGATTTACGGTGGATCCTTTTCTGGTCGAGGCTTTGCAGAACCCTCGTCATCGTCTGACGAGTAAGCACCGTTTTCCTTTTTTTGTTCTCTTTCCGGCTTCCCTGATTCATGTCATAAACCCTAATGTGCTCAAATTAGAGCCGATTTTTGTCACGAGCATAAGAAAGTTTTGAATTTTTGCTCGGCAGTTAGGTCAATTTGGTGGGGTCGCTACTTCTCTGAATTGATTTTTCGTTTCAGGAACTGGCTCTCTTCTTAAATTTGTGGTTATGGAGGTGCCCATTTCCCTTGTATTGTAAAATCATCGTTAATGTTATTAAAGCCGCAAACTTTATTGTGTGGGCATGATTCATGGTAGTCAACATTTATGATAAAAGAAAGTGATTCATCAAGTAGGTTTTGCAGCAGGAGCGTTACTCAATATACTGATTTAAGATACTTGTTTGAGTTATATCTCCTTCGTCTGGTTTTGCTGGTGTAGTATCTTGGCTTTTGTGTGGTTTCTATTTCATGAAATGCTTATCATCAAAACTTTTTCTTGCTATTCATTCTAAGACTTTTGTTCTTTTCTTGTTGTGTCAGTTTTGCGGATGGAACTTGATGTTCAAAGGTTCTTGCAGAACCCTGAACAGCAGCAGTTCGAGTTCCAGCATTTTCCTACTTCGTATCTTCGTCTTGCAGCCCATCGTGTTGCAAACCACTATGGATTAGCTACAGAGGTTCAAGACAGTGGTGTGGATGGCAATGAGAACATAATCCTTGTGACTAGAACAACGGAGAGCAGATTTCCTGCTGTTCGCTTGTCTGAAATTCCGACGGCAAAACAGTCAGAAAATGGTAAATTTGAGCACATGAAAGTTTCCATCAAGACTCGACCTTCTAAAGGATCTGGATATGGCTATGGTGAACTGGAAAAGAAACGTGGTCCTCTTAGGAGTGTCGAAGAGAGGAAAGAAGAGTATGACAGGGCTCGAGCGCGCATATTTAATGATCTTGAAGGCCTTAATGGTGACGACTCTTCATCTGAAACTCAGGTTTATGGGAGGACTACAAGTCTTGGTAGAGATGACAATCAAGTATATAAGAATGTGTATGTTGAGGTAGAGAAGAACTTAAGCCTCAGGGAAAACGGTCCAACATCTCGTGTTGCAATTCTTAGAGACAGAGAAAAAGATCGTTTTGACCCTGATTATGACCGCAGTTACGAAAGGTATGTAGAGCATCTGTGGGCTTGCTGGCAAAGAGCAACGTTCAGCTTCATGTGTTATGGTTGATAAACTTTATGTGTGAACGCAGGTACATTAGGAGCCTTCCGGTTAATCAGAATTTCCATCTACCAGCCTTCAACATTCAGCAAATGCAGCCACCGTACTACGAAATGGGATTTACCAGATATAACCATATCCCAAGTACTCCTCCTTCTCTTAACTTTGGACCCCCTGCAAGCTCTATCATGAGTCCTTATGGCACCACAGTTTTACACCAGCCTTCAACGGATGCAATGTATATGCAGTGGCCTAATGCAGCTATGATGTATGCTCATTCGTATGAGCAGTTCAGAAATGCCTCTCTTCAGGTAAATAACATTTGAATTTTCTGCCTTCCTCAACTCTCTTTGAGATTGTGTTCATAGCATGAAAACTCGTGTCTCTAAGTAAAAGGACCATGTGGATGTTAAGAATCTTTTACCTACAAGCTTAATATTGAGGGCAAGTGAAATTGGTTTGCCTAATATACAGTTATCTGAAAGCTGCGGTAATTTGTTTCTCCAGGCACAATTCTGTCAGCAACCCTTGAGCTTCGACTACATGCAGAACCGCTAGGCACTTGTCGTTAGGCCTTAAGCCCTCTGTCAATCTCTATCTCTGTTTACCAGCTTTTTCTAAAACCTACCTAGGATTGTTGTAATGGAAATTTTTGAAATATAATGTGATACTCTTTTGTTTTTCCTACATTATCAATGCACTGCTTTTGTGGGTCAAATCTTTATAACTGGGTGCGTGTGGAATCGAATGTTAGATGTCCATAGTGGTGGCTACAAGGGCTGTCTTTGCACGAGATACGAATCAGTCGTCGAATTATATATATCATATGTATTGTGTACGTAGATTCTGACGCAACAAAAAATATATATATATATATATATATATATATATATGGTTTAAATAGACAATATATGTTACACCTACAACCAGTTAATCAAAGAGGAGAATTGTCGAAAGTATCGTTTACGAACTAATTTGGCGGCGAAGGAACATCACAACTGATTTCAATGGCGTCCTGTAAAAAAATAACATCAATGGTTGTGAGAAGTGTCGCAGGAATACTGGACACGCCTGTATATGATTATGGGTTACAAGATAAACTAATTTGCTCAATGAAATGTTTGGTTTCTGATTTTTTAATAAATTTATAGCATTTAGCATATGTAAAAAAACGCTATCTAACTGCAAATATACTCAACAGATTAGATAGAGATGCTAACCATAGAGGAAATGACGGTCTTTGGCTTTTGTTTCCTGGTTGTGCAACCTCGTCGTCTCTTTGTGTATCTGTGTGGACAAGTCTTTCGAACTTTTCAGACAGTGCTTTGTAAGATTCAATTTCTGTTGGTTCTACTTTGCTAATCGCGACTTTTAAATGCCGCATGCTTATCTCTTCTGCTTCAAGACTCTCCTGATAGATAAAAGAATGTGAGAGATCGGCCTTCTTGTAAGGCGTTCTGCAGACATTTAGGACTGCTAAAAAGAGAAAACCCTAACCTCGAGTGCGGCAATAGCTGCTTCTCTGCATATCAATGATATGTCAGCTCCTGTGTAGCCTTTGGTAAAACAAGCGAGTTCTTTTAAACAAATTTCAGAGCTGCATGGGATTTTACGCAAATGGATTTTGAGTATTGCTTCACGATCAGCTTCATTAGGAGGTCCCACATATAGCACTCGGTCAAAGCGTCCTGCAACATTATAACATATTCAATTTCACCAAACGAACTTTCAAGTTTGTTTACGAATATCCATGAGAGAAAGAAATTTACCAGGTCTTAGAAGGGCAGAATCGATCTTGTCAGGCCGATTTGTAGCAGCAATAACAGTAACACCAACTCTTTGATGCAAACCTGAGTTCCAAAATTAAGCAATCAGATCCATGCTGAATTACTGTTCAGAATTTCATCTTAGAATCTCTAGTTAAACAATTTCCCTTTTCGACAAAGTATGATTGCCACTTTTCCTAAAATTTCAAGATATCAATCCGAAGGGTTGTTGTTACTAACCATCGAGCTCCACAAGAAGTTGGCTCATAACTCTGTCTGAAACTGAAACCCCATCATTTTCTTTCCCCCTAATGGAGGCAAGACTATCTATCTCATCGAAAAAGATAATCGAGGGGGCGTTTGCTCTTGCCTTTGCAAAAAGGGACCTCACAGCCTTCTCGGATTCACCAACCCATTTGCTAAATAGTTCTGGACCCTTGACTGCAAGGAAATTCAGCCGCGCTTCAGAAGCTACTGCACGTGCCATAAGGGTCTTGCTACATCCAGGAGGACCGAACATCAGTATCCCACTTGGTGGCCTTGTGCCTATTCTCTTGAATGCGTCCTGATGTTTTTGAGGCCATTCCACTGCTTCCATGAGCTGATTTTTCACTTCCTTTTGGCCACCAACATCTTCCCAGTTAACTTTAGGTACCTCTAATATCACCTAAGAGTTGCACACCAACCAGCAATTAGACTAAGATAGAGTAAAATCTGGTTTAGCATCTCTAAATAAAAATCCCTAGGTAACAGACCTATTAATCTCAAGAAAAAACTACCAAGACACTGGACCAACCATCGGAGTAATTCAAAACTCAAAATTTTAAAATTTCCTATTCAAACCAGAGAAAATCTGAGGAAGTAACAAAAGAAGATAGCCAAACGTGTGAAATTGAATTTACACCATAACAGTATAATGCTCTTGGTGTTCTCATTCATGCAATTTGATATATGACATGAAGAACCAGAAGAGAAGATCATCTTAATTAGATCAGAAAACAGAGATAAAATGAGTCAGAATGAGGGAATCAATAATAGGATAATTAGGAATATCATAAATTTCATAGGAGATAAAATAAAATGGCAATACCTCTCGCATGGCACTAGGTCTGATTTTGATCTTTGCTTTTTCAAAATCTTCAAATCCTACACTTAAGGTATGTTCTCCTTCTTTGCTAAGCATCTGTTCAGAACAAGAGTTGCCACTGTTTTGAAAATCATCTGCTACTAGGGAGACTCTCCCATTTAAACTAATTGAATGCCGCGCCCCTGAAGTCGTGGGTGAAACTGTGATACATGACGATGCAGAATCTGAACTATCAGATGATATATCTGTCACATTTGTTGAGGACTCAGAACCTCTACACTCAGAAGCAGTAATAGGTGTTTCTTCAAGAGACAAATTGCTAGAAGAACTTCTCTGATTAAGATGCTCCCTTAAACAGACAAACGCTGCCTCACAACACAGCGCAGCTAGATCTGCACCTACAAAACCATGGGTTGCCATAGCAAGCTGATTAAGCTGGGTGTCTGAAAGTGAATGCCGCATCCCACTGAGAATTGTCCGAAGTATATCGAACCGTTGTGCAGAAGATGGCACACCTATATCATTAAGCAAATATTTGAACAAATATTAGGGAGTACGAATCTGAACTATATCGAGGATGGTCTAATTTCCACAAGGTCTTTGTCTTTACCAATTTCGATTTCCCTGTCAAGTCTTCCTGGTCGTCTAAGGGCAGGCTCAATGCTATCAGGCCTATTGGTTGCAGCAATTACAACAACGCCATCACTCCTACTTATTCCATCCATTAAATTCAGTAGTGTAGCTACCATCCTCTGAGACAATTCTTCGCCTCCTTCTTTCCGTGCAGGAGCAATGGCATCCAAGTCATCAATGAACACCTTTACAAGAAACAGAATTATTCATATCGCAAGCAGCAAACTTGGTATGATAAGATATCGATTGTTGGGGTAACAAGTGAATATCGAAATATCTCAATATACAGTCAAAAGTCAGGTATATATTAAAGAGGAGTCCAAAATCCTAACCACAGCAGGTGCAGCATTGCTAGCAGATCTGAAAACCTCATCTAGAGCTTTCTCGCTTTCTCCCAAATACTGGCTTATTATCTCAGGTCCACTCACAGAGAAAAAGTTGACACCAGAATCACGGGCAAAGGACTGAGCCAAAGATGTCTTTCCTGTGCCTGGAGGTCCGTGAATAAGCACTCCTTTTGTGGGTCGCAAACCAAGACTGAAATGATCATGCCAGTGATAAACTGGGTTTTAAAATGCACGAAGCGCTCTGAAGCGACAACGGCCTATGCGCTATAGCGACCGCGATCACTTTACGGATCCAAGCACATAATAGGTAACGTATGAAGATATATGTAGGCTCCCATTATTATTAGTCTTAGAATAATCCAAAATATTTATTAAAAAACAATAAAAAAACACCAATCCACATCATAAAAAAGAAAGCAAAGAAAAAAGCAAACACAATCGTTTTAAAATATTGCTAGATAGCCTAAAACACTAAAAATCTAGATCATCATCATCACCAAGCTCATAACGTGTCATTTACTTTTTGTTTTTCTAGGTTTGTAAACGGCTTATTAAGGAAGACGTAAGTTTAGAAAGCTTATGCTAGGGTTTTCCACGTGAATACACATTGTTAGCAAGTCAAATTATAAATTGTAATATACATGATTTTTCTTTTTCAAATAAAACTCGAAATCACCATCAAATCCATAAAATACATGAAGATGTCCTTATAACTAGTAAAGCATATATATCAGCAGAACACCATCAGGACAAAGTGCATAAACACATTTTACGGGCTACACATATTCTCAACATTCCCAATGAGCATAACAGACCGATAAATGAGCAAGATTACTTAAATAATTCATGACCCACAAGGAAAACTGGACTACATAAAAATATTTTCACTTTCCATGGATGTTTACGAGTACATTTCAGGTAGAGCATAGATTTGACTATACAGAGTCGCCTAAAATATGTGAAATGGTGAAATAGAAGTCAAAATTGCTGTTTGAATAACTGGAATACTTACCTTGATAAGGAGTTCTTTGTGGACGAGGACACAATTATGTCCCTTAAAATTTCATATTCTTTAGAGAGACCACCTAACTTTGAAATTTCACATCCCATGTTTTCTTTTTCTCCTTCATCGTCTTCATCAAACTGCAGACCTTGCGCAGATGTTTTCTCTCGAATTTCAGATGCTAAGTCCAGTGTATGATGGAGGTATACTTTAGTTTCCCGGTTTATCATAAAAGCATGACTTCTATTGGAGAAATCAGATGGCTTTTTATTAGCCCTTTTGACACAGAAAATACAGATTTCTGAGAGAATTGGTACAGCAACAAAATTCCCATATAGCAGGCTACAAGGATATAGCCACGAAGTTGCACAAATCTGCAAAAGTTTCTTCGAACTTTCATTGCTCAAGACCTCTCGAAGATCAATCGAACTTTCAGATGAAAATCGCTGCTTGGCACTGAGAACAGGGTCTTCTATGATTGATGAAGGAGGAGAATTGGGGCGAGGAGAACTAAGCTTTTGCAAGTTTGATGGTGTCTTAGGGGTTGAATTCCCATTGCCGTTCTGCGCGTGAGAACTTTCAAGAGATAGCTTCTCTGTAGAAAGAAAATCGTTTTTAGCTTGTAATATATTCCTGAAGGGAGTCAGCTCCAAAGACAACTCTTTGCAGGCAAGTAGCGAAAGCTGGTTGACATCGTTTTTGTGCGATCCGCCATTCCCGTTGAATTGATCACTTAAAGAAGGTCTGCTAACAGGATAAACAAAAACAGTCCTGCCTGAAACAGGGTAACCAAGCCCATAGCAGAGATTTATTGAAAGACGAACAGCATCCTTCAAAACCTGCAAAAAAAAAAATGAAAAGTGCAAATTGGCGTTGACAGAAGAAATTCAAAACAAGAAAAATATTACAACTCAAAGTGAGCTGCAAGACATATTCTTCAGACCTTTGAAGAAGAGAAAACTGTGGCAAGAACAAAATAGTTCCCTGGTTCATCAGCAATGCTACTCTCGCGATCAACTCCATATTCAGCTTTAATGGAGCTGAGAGGGAAGCTGTTCGAAAATCTACTTTCTGGGCAAGCAAGTGATACCTATCATTGAATATCAGTTTCCGAAATTTTCAAATCAGCATCCCGCAGCTAAATGGGAAAAAACAAAATTGCAGTATCGAGTGTCAAAAGCAGAAAAGCTTCAATGTACCGATACAGTGGAACCAGGGGCGAGGGAAGCAGCGACCATCGAAGTTTCCGATAACCAAATCTTAGAGCCTCTGATAGACTCGGATGCAACATCGCCTACTCTTCCGATGATGGCAGATTTTCCGAGAAGACAGTGAAACGCATCGGAAGCTTCTTCAATACTGCGCCTGAGTTCCTCTTCGTTGATAGAATCTGTATCCCGACCCGTTGTTGAAGACGCCGGAGTTCTTGGGGACGCAGGCGGTTCCGAATTGGAAAGCCGCGATGGCGTCCTCGACTGCTTCTTCTTCGAAGGCATCTTATAGCTTTGTTTCTCAAGCCCGAATTCGTACCAGAACGTATTCCCCGGTGAGTATATACCGTCGTTGATCGTCACCGGAGATGGAGAGCCCAAAGCAAAACCTTCCATTTCACCCTCCAACTTAGGGTTTATTGCAATTATCTTTGTTTGGGTCATTAACCAACCCAATGAGCCCAAGCCCATGTAACCATTTTTTTCAAAAGCATCTCCTTTACTATTACAGTAAATTAGGGAAGGATTTCGTTGTTATCCCTTTCCATTTTGGTGGAGTGTTAAGACCATCAGCAGCCGAGATATAAGTCTCGCGCGAGACATATGTTTTCCCCAAAAAGTGATGACGTGTCGCGACGTGATTCATCGCGAAATAAAAAAAAACAATTTAAAAAAAAAAAAAAACGGAACACCCAATGATTGGGTCTGCAATGAAGATGCTCTAACGCTTCTTGGAAAAAAATCTTACTATGTTGGTGGGTTTCCTTCTTTAGGCACACAAAACTGTAAAAAAAATTGATTGATAAACTAGAAAATAGATAAACACAAGCACTTGTAAGACCTGGAAGATGAACGTTGACAATGTAATGCTCCTAGTCAATGCATCTACCATCGAACTCAAACATCTATTTCTCTTCCAATGACCAATTCTGAATCAGACTCCTTGTATTATTATATGCTTAAAGGGCAAGAAAGAATGGGAACCAAAGATTGGTAAAATTATTAGTTGACGATAGATTACCACTTTTCAGTTACAAAAAAAGAAAGAAAAAGATTACCACTATTTTTAATTAAAATAAAAACTATAGATGATGATGATTAGTTGATATATACTGAAGTTTTGATGAAAAGGCAACACAAGCATATCAAAAGTAAATAAGAAAAAAAAAGCATATCGAAAGATTGGTCTGAAACTGTCAGAAAAAAATTAAACTAAATACTGGATTTCAATTTCGTCTTCCAAACCAGATTTGAAATGGATATTCAAATTGTCTTGTCTCGCAGGTCCCTAATAGATTGAATCCTGCATCAAATCTGCTTATCGATGAAGGACAAAATTCTTGAGGCCGATGAGTGAGCCTCACCATGACGATGAAAATTCCTCTCTCTCCAAATATTGTGGATTATTGTTTGAAAAGCATAGCGAGTTAATAATAGATAGATTCAATCAAGAGGAGAATCGGTGATGAGTTGGATCATGGAGTTCCAATAACAAAAAATTGTAAATACAACGATTATATAATTAATGTGAATTCATATTATTGTATCACATGATCCAAATTAATAAAAATTTATATCATTTATGATTGAATCGATGTTAAATTAATTAATAGTAAAATTATTTATGTTAAACTACATATTAAATATAAATATCGTTTAATTTTGTGGATGTAATACATACTTTTTTTTTGTAGTGATCCATTCAAAACTTTAATTTCATAAAATGACTTAACCCATATAACCCGCTTCGTAAACCCTAGTAATTTATAGATCCATGTATCTATTTCATAATATTCATACATATGTACTTGATGAGAACTGGGAAGATTTCACATAGAATCGATTCTTCCAAAGTCATTGACATTGTAAAACCCATTCGAGAAAACCCCAGAAAAACCTGCCGACATTTGAGGCAAAAACATCTCTTCCCCATCCAACGGCCCGTAATAATCAGGCACCCGATCATCGAACGGCTCCTGATGAAGAACACGTGGCGCAAGATCCTCCGGCGGCGGAGAAGGGTTGTGATCGGAGACAGGGGATGTGGAAGAAAACACGGGCTCCGGCTGAAGATCGACGGCGTCTTGGCCGGTGAGCTCTTGTACGAGCTCCCTAAACTTGGAAGCACAAGTTTTGACTCTCATGGGGTTTGATATGTAACGCACTTTGATGGGCTTGTTCGTTGAAGTCGTCTTCTTCTTTTGCTTTGGTGATTTTCTCGAAACCGGAGATGGTATTCTCTGGTCTACGATTGTGGTGGTGAGAAACGTCGATGATGATGATGACTCCATTTTTGTGTTTCCGGTGAGAGAATCCTTGATGCTGCTGTGTTGTGTCTTTTGTTTATTTTTATTATTCTCAACCTTCACAATATATAACATTTTGTTTTTCTCTCTTTTGGGAAGGAGAGTGGAAATTAATGGGAAGGAGAAACGAAAGAAGTGGAGGAAAAGGAAACAAACGATTTGGATGACGGCGTGTGTACCTCACGTGCCTTCCGATTGGTCAGAAATATCTAATACTTGGAGAGTGACACGTGTACTCACGCGCGTGATGAGGAATTCACGTTGAGTGGTGATCAAGGCGAGCCGGCGGAGCTATCGTTGAAGCTCCTCCACGTGAAATCCCAAAAGATGACGTCTTTTATGACATCACCGATTATCCTAAGAGATGACGTCACGCAACCGGTCATGAAAATGGAAAAATTGATAACTTTTGGAAAATAACCACCGCATCGCATCCGTGATTGGAGAAACTTTTTTTTTTTTTTTTTTTCCATTTTTTTGTACAGATTCGTTTACTCTTCAATAGTCAAACAGATTCGAGAATAGGAGACACCATTACAGTTTCATTTTCACAAATATAAATGGGATTCTTGCATAAATAGTGATTTTATCAAAACATATTTAACAAAAACTGAAAAAATATGTAACATTTTGTGATTTTCCAGTCATATTGTTTTATATTACTGTGCGAATCAATAGTGTACAATACACCTACCAATAATAAACATGTGTAAAATCGTTTTTTTTTCAAATAGAAAATGTTATATATTTTTTCAGTTTTTATAAAGGGTTAGATTTTTAATTATGTTTTCAAAAAGTGATATTGGATGCAAATATTTCGATATAAATTTTGATATTACTTACTTACTCCCTAGAAATCATTATTGTAAAAGTTCAGCGTTTTCATCTCGTATATTATGCAGTTATATATACGTACCTAGTATTATAATTACCAGTTGTAAATTTTTAATAAAACATTAATTACAAAAAAAAGATTTGTAGATTACTAATTCTTACATTTCGTGTAAATAGAAAACAAGTGTTTGTCCTCAACTTTGCATGTTTACATATTATGTTACAATCTATAATATAATAAGAGAGTTTTCTCTCATTCTAAACTGTCCACATCAGCACTAAACTTCTCAATTAATGGACTCCACTTATTTAAAAAATTTACTAATTAGAAGATATGTTATTTTATTGTGTCACGTAACTTTCAATAATTGAAAGTTGTGTTAAATCTTACTAATCCAAAGTTAATTTTCCAAAACAATTAAAAACACCAAAGATAGGGATATCTTCAATACTAAAATTTAATGATCAATTAGTATAAGTACATTAAGGCAAATTAACTTGGACGTTATGGACTTCAAAAGGCTACTACTACCACCATTCTATTATTTAAACAAATTATCACTAAGTCTCAAAACCACAACCCACGTTACAATAATCAACAAGAAAAAACCTGCAATGGATCCAAACAAAAAATAAATCAGCCGCATAGAAGTACTTCCACAAGACTTTGTTGGAGTCATCATAACAAAAATTAGTGCTATCTCAGCAGTGGATTTCCATAATTTCATCGTATCATGCAAAGAAATAGTTGTTTCAGCCGATAACAGCTGTGTCGGAAAATAGAGTTTCTTCACCGAAGACTCTACCCCAAAAACCCTAGCAAATAATTTCTATGAATCCATCATAACGTCAAATCATACATGAAATACTTAATAAATTCAAGTTATTGAATCAAAAAGACAACATAATGATCAATATCTTCTTCGTTCTAAAGCCGATTTAGAAGTATCCGAGACATGAAAAAAACTACAGAATCGAGTTGAGACCTCAATTTCGGATATCAATTCCGATAGAGAATGATGATAGAATTCAAAGGAATTTGATACAAGAGATTATTAGAAACTCTGTGGTCGAAAGTCGAGTTGAGTTTTCTAAATTTCCAGAAGATTAAAGTATCTTGTGGGTGTTCTCGAAAACAATTGATTAGTTTAGTTTAATTATAAATAAATATTAATTATTAGGAGAAAAGAGATGCCGGTTTATCAAAGCCACGCTCAACCGCTTCTTACTTCTATTTCTTAAGTCGGTTTATCAAACGAGGTTAGAAAAAAAAAGTCTTCTAACGGATATCTTATTGTGACATTAGAAAATAATTCTTAAAAAATAACATATAAACAAATTTAAAAATATGAATGTAAATATGTAAAATAAATATAAAATTATAATTAAAATCACACAGTAGTGAAATACAAAATATAAACACATAAAAAAAAATCAACATAAGTAAAAGAAAACCGTTACTATATACAAACAATAATAAGGAAAAAAAAACACACATACACATAATGCAACTTTAAACATAAACCGAATATTAAACTAGATTTTGAAAAAAAAACGTTTCCAAATATATTACATAAAAACAAATATAAAACATGAATATAAATAAGATCCGCGCGAAGCGCGGGGGTTAATCCCTAGTTTCTCTAATATCCAAGTATTTGCAAATTGCTAACTTAAAATGCATATCATTTTTTTTATATGTTTGTGTTTTCAATATACAAAATTTCCTTTATAGGAATTTTTTAAACATGTAAAATGTATTTTTTTTTTTTGTGATAGAGGTATTCTAAAAATATTTGTTTATTATTAATAACAAATTAAAATATTCAGTTTAAAATAAATTCTAAATATTTACCGTATACTACGATATAGCAAAAAAAAACAAGAGAATCCCAATGTACATAAATGTTAGCTACAAAAATTTTAAATTAGTTATGGTAATAAAAAATTAAGAAAACAAAGGGGAGGAGAGGGGTCCACGTGTGCAAGTGGAAATAAAGCAACAGTAGTCTCACTATCACTCTGTCCTTAAGTCTTTCCTAAGCAAAACAAGTCTTTAATACATGAGTGATTAATCTTTAATTAACGTGTGATTTAAGGTGGATGATAAGAGAAAACTAAGGATTATTTGATTTATATAATTAGAAAAAGAAAAAAAAAGTTGTCAAAAGCTTATTAGTGGGTTAAAGAGGATACGATATGATAAGCATCTTTTTATAGATCTTCAAATGAAAGTCAAGTCACGTGTACGTAGACCCTCTTTTTCAGTTCTCCTGACAATTTATTAATTACCACTTATCTCGTTGTCGAATAAAGTTGTGAGTATCACGAAAATATATCTTCTTCCCCATACTTTTATTGTTATTAATATTTTTATTTTATTTTCCTTACAATTTTACTTAATTACTTATATAATATTTATTAAGAACATCATTATTGGGAGAAATCCATTTGGGTTTCTTAAGTAATATTTAATTATAAATTTGAAGTTAAGAAACTCTGTTAAGAAATTTTTGTTTTTGATGTTTTATTGGTAGAACCATATTAAGGGTTCTTAAAAAAAAAAATTTAATTATAAAAAAAAACATAGTTGACATAAAAACATAACATTTTAAACATAGATTTTGAAATGAGATCCACATGTGCACTTCCGTTTCCAAAATCATAAACATACTATATTTTATAAAACCAAAATTATATTGCATTTCATGAATTTTAAAACATACAAAATATTGCCGAAGATTCAGGAATAAGAAGTTTAGAATTTTAGAATCTTAAAAAAAAATTTAATATGTAAAGATTCCAATTCATTAATATGTAAAAAAAGTTTAGAATTTTAAAGTTGAAGTTAAGAAAAAGTTTATAAAAAAAAAGGTAAGAATTTTTTTTTTAATACGGCGAATTAGGGTTTGACACGTGGTTAAAAACAGTGTAAAAACCCCCTTAAAACCTGGTTCTTAAAACTCTTATTTAAGAATCGATTATTACACTGTTCATAATTCTTTCTTTTTTGGTTAAGAACCCATCAAAAACCCCACCCCAATAATGATGCTCTAACGTCAACAAAAAAAATCGTGGTGGAATCTGGGAGGGCAGTGAGCACGTGTATTGACTTCCAAGTAAACGCTTCCAAGCGACTTTTGTTTCCTTGTGGAGAAAAATGTTGTTAGTTCCTTTTTTTCTTTCCCCTCAAGGTGTAAGTTCGATTATATTAGAGTTGAAAAGTATGAATCATTTTCAAATTCGACGTAGACAATTCTTAGAAAGTTGCAGAAACTTGTAGAACAAAGTTGGATTTCTGAAAATCAACATCGTACTAAATTAGACAGTCTAATTTAGACTATTATTATCAAAATCATATATACGCGTCAATGCGTCATATAATACATGTGTAACAATATAAAGGCTACAAATTTTGCCTTATTATTATAATAACTAGTTAATTAAAATAAAAATCCGATTGTTATCTATTCACATCCGTCAAATTTATACTCAAAACTTGTTAGCAAAATAAACCTATCTATTCAATTTATACTAAAAACATATTTGAGCTATGTTTTGCAAGAAAATTCGCATACAACTTTAAAATCTAGCTCAATTATAGTTAAATAACATGGTCCAACAAAAATTAAACTCGCACTTATGTGTTAGCTCATTTTTCTTTGGCAAGATATTAGACAAAAATGTCAATGATAAATGGACAAATGTTTATGAGTAGATGACAGATTCATCCCTGAAGGAGTTATCATGTTGGGCCAATGCAAGCATGCCGAGTATGAAAGAGTCAAAATTAGAGTTTTACATTAGATGCATCATGCAAATACCTAAAATTGATTTTTGTTCTTGGATCGAATGTGATAAAAACAAATGTCTTATATATTGTTTTTAGTACTCAAAATTGAGTGTTCATTCAAACAAGTTACAACTCTTGTGTTTGGTTTTGCTTTTAAGGTTTTAAAATAGAACAAACATGTTGAGAGTTTTACATATGGTTTTGGTCAACCATGCAAAAAAAGCAAGAGAAACAAGAACTATGATATGCTGCCGATATCCTTTCAACAAATAATGTTTTGTTTCCTACGATTAGAGAAAATAAAAGATATATAACAATTTCAAACTCATTAAAGGTTTGTAACTTTGTATCATGCTGAAAATGAAAATGTGAAAAGACGAATTTTCTTCATTTACAGTTTCGTTAATTATCTGACCAAAAGCAAGCATTATTATAACTGCTAAATGGGCTTTATTGGTCCATTGAGCCTCACCGCCTCATCAGATTTGTAAGAAGAATCGCACCGAGAAAAATATCTTCCTCGAACCCTAACTTTTGTTTTCCAGGGAAATGGTGGGAGAGATGCCGAGAATTACACTGGTAAAGTGAAGAGTGTCAAATTATCCGGAATCCTTTGATCAACCCATCTTCTCGTTTTTTTTTCGATTCGATCTCTTAATCTTGTAATTTTGCTGGAAATTTCCTTTCTGAAATTCCACGAGTGATAGAATTCTAAACTCCATGGACGCCGAACTAAACTCACCGCCGCATGATGGTGGTGATACCTCGGCCGCTTTTCGAAAGCTTTCCAACGACGGGTCTAGCAGAAAGTATCGTCGCCGAGCTTTGGCTGACGATGGGTCATCTTCATCTGATGGTTAGCTCGCATCCCCAAATTCCCGAATAGCTTACTATGGACTGTAACATTTGATTGGTTATAGCATTTTAGGTGATGAGTTTTCTATGAACGACGCTTAGGTGTTCTTGTTTTTGATTGATCATGTATATTGTGCATTTTCGTGGTTGTTTCTAGCTAGGGATTCAATTTCTGAAGTCACTAAACATGCAGCGTTTCGATTTCGTGTCCTCTTTTAGTTATAGCCATAGCTCAGTTTAGAATTGTTGGTTCTTGTTTTGTAGGAAGTCCTGAACGTAATCAGAGCCCTAATCCAAAGCATTCTAGGGGAGATATTAGGAAATTGTCTGAACCAGGTTATGTGAGGAAAGACGATAGGCGGGAATCTGATCGCAGTCGCTATGGTAGAGACGGTTATGATTCACATAGACATGATAGGCAATCTAGAGATGATAACTACAGATCTAAGCACGATGAGTACAACAGATGTGAGAGAGATGCACCTCGATCTAGCCGCGATTCAAGGGGTGGCCATCATTTTGACCATAGAAGAGGAGAGACTGAGCATAGCAGGTCAAGAAATGATTCAGACAGACATTCCCGTGATAAGTATAGCAACTCTGGACATAGAATCAATAGTACTAACGAGAAAGGTGAAGATTTGTCATCTGATAGAGCAGTATCTGGTAGGAGACACGCAGACTCCAGAGTGGAGGATAAAGAGAAGGATTACGTGAAAAGAGGCTCCCGCTGGAGTTTTGGTGACCGCCAATCCCGTGATGAAAAGGAACATGAGGACCCTGGGATTAACAAGGAGAAGGATGTTCATGTCAAATCCCCAAGAGGCCGTTCTGATGGAAATTCTACAACTGAGAATAGAGATACTCATTCTAAGAAACTGAAGGGGTTCATTTCGGAGAAGTTTACCCATGGCAATACTAATGGTAAGTCTTTTTCGCTTGTCTTGTTTTCAAGTACTTTCGGTCTGTGTTTTATAGCTCCATGCTCTAAGTTATAGTGCTTCAGCAGAAGAGAAACAGACATCAAGCTTAAAGCAAGCCCTCGGTGCTGGGAATCAAGGCTTGACACTGCAATCTCATTCAAAAGAAGCTGAAGTTTCTGGTGATGTCGATGCTGCAAAAGTTGCAGCTATGCAAGCTGCTGAATTAGGTATGCTGTCATGATGTATTTCTAAAACTCCACTTTTTTCTATTATATCTGTTTGGCCTCATTGTTGTAATGATTTCTTACTGGTTCTCTATGCATGTGATCTAAATATTTGATTGGACTCGCGGTTTATCTTGAAATTGTTCTATCAAAAATACTGATACGAAAGTCTAGTAAAGTCTGCTTTTGCCTAGTTCTTACCTAACTGTTTTCCCTTGATGAACAGTGAATAAAAACCTTGTTGGAACGGGTTACCTGACCACAGATCAAAAGAAGAAGTTATTGTGGGGAAAGAAGAAAAGCACGGCTACAGAAGAGGTATCCTAATGACCCTTGGATATGTAACTAAAATCTACTTATATTGAGATAATCCCTTTTTATTATTTTTTTTTTCCCTTCGAACCAGCCTGCTCATCGTTGGGATAGTGCACTAATTGGTGACCAGGAACGACAAGAAAAGTTCAACAAACTTATGGTAAATCTCATCCTTCTTCCCCTACGTAGACGTTTTGCTACCATTTATATCACTAGTGGTCATCATCATAATAATATAGGGCATGATTCCAGAATTTTGTTAAAAAAAAAATAGCATAGAATTGGTTGTGTATGAAGTAATACTAACACATTTTCAGAGTCTGAGGTTGCGTTGGTGCATCATTGTAGGGTGTGAAAGGGAGTGTAGTAAAGCAAGAGCAGAACCCGAACGAAGTCCAAGTGGAGAAGCAGAAAGAGTTGCAGATGGATCTAGAGAAGCAGTACACAGCAGGGTTAAGGAGGAGAGACGGGCGCACGGTAGGGTTAGGTCTTTGAACCTCTTTGGTAAATTATTCTCATACTATCTAATAAGGACTCTTGTGGCATCTCCTTTTTGTACTCTACTACCAAAGCCCTTAATAACGATCAACTCCATGTTTGTAAGAATTACGTTTAGTAGTAAACCATGTTTTGAGACCACTAGAGTTTGAGCTTGAATTTTTATGTTGAATTTATCAAAGTAAAACCATTAGAGGTTCAGATTCATTTTAAACTTTCAAAGCATCTTGAGATGAATTCTTCTTGTTAGGTGAAAAGGTCTCGAGTTAAGCTTTAGTTGAGATTTGTTGGTGTTACAAGACATCTAACAAGATATTCCAATTAAATTTAATTCGAAAATACATTAAATTTCTCTCTTAATATTCTGTAAAATAATTTTGGAACAGAAATTTGTAACATTGAAATATCCAACATTTTTCGCATTACAAATTTGTCTAAATATCCTCGCTCATTGTTGTTACTTTATAAAATTCAAAACACAACAAATTGGAGTTTTTGTAATACAAATATTTTTCGGATTACAATTTTCAATTTTGTCTTAAATCAATAATTTAAATAATTATTCCCTTGATATTTTGTTTTAATTCTGTGTAATTTAGAGAGTTGTTGTTATTTTGCCAACTAAAAAGCGAAATTGAAATAATGATTTAATTTAGTTTCGACCAAAAAATAAATAATAATATTGATTTAATTTCTGAATTCGAAAATATTGAATTGAATTCCTGCAAACATCCTTTTCTCAGAAAAGAAGATCAAAAGGTTGGTGTTGCCTCGATCTCGGATTCCAGATTTGATCCGTGACGAACTTGCTCACCGACGAAGATGAACGGCGGTCCCTCCGGTTTCCGTACGTATCGAAACCATTCGCTTGATCAGTTTCTTCCCCCACTCGTGCTGTTTCCTGATTTGATTTCGATTTCTAAGTAATTAAAATTTGCAGATAATGCTCCGGTAACGAAAGCCTTCGTCATCACTAGCGCCCTTTTCACTGTGTTCTTCGGGATCCGGGGCCGTTCTTCCAAGCTCGGTTTGTCTTACCAGGTTTTCGCATTTGCTGTTTTGTTTTGTCGATTTCTTACTCAAATTCCGATTCTCGGTCCGTTTTCGTTACTTACTGTTTTGAAGATACACAACATTGCCTCTAGAAATGATTTTTAGTTTGGCTCTCTTTTTGGGGTTTAACCTTGTAAGCATCCATCGTGGGTTGCTTTCTTGAAACCATAAGTGTCGGCCTTCTTGCATTCTGATTCATCTCTCTGTCTATGGCACTTTGATTCTAGTTTCTCGGTTTAGGATTCAAAGTTATTTCTAGTTGCTATGAAAATCAAAATACAATGCGTTTTTGCAGGATATTTTTGACAAGTTTCGGATATGGAAGTTAATCATGTCGACTTTTGCCTTCTCCTCCACACCCGAATTGATGTTCGGATTGTATTTGCTATACTACTTCCGAGTTTTTGAGAGACAGATTGGCTCAAATAAGTACTCGGTAAGTAATACTTGTAGCTTGACTCTCTTTTTCTGGTAGATTATATCTTCCATGCCTTCTCTGTTTCTTGTTCTGCTGCTTGGCAAAGTGTTAACTAGAAAGGTTGACTGGTGATAGTTCCTTCAAGTTTTTTTTATCTAATTCCACTATTTTCTTTTGCTTACAAAAGGTTAATTAGTGAGTGTTACTTCTGCAGGTTTTTATCTTCTTCTCAGGGACTGTATCTCTACTACTAGAGGTCATTTTGCTATCACTGCTTAAAGGTACCCATCATTCTATTTCAAGACAGCCTCTTCAAACTCTACCTCTTTGGCTCATTAGTTAGGATTTGCAATGATGCCACTATTGTGGTTGTTGGTTCGCTTAACTTAAATTTGTTACCATTCCTAGAAAAACTAAGTAGGGAACAATGTACAAGGAAGGATTGTGGTTCTCTGGATTATTATATGGCGTCTTATGAATTATGATTGTGGTGTTCTGGATTATTATATGGCGTCTTATGAATTATGATTAGACTAAGATACTGCGACGATCTTTATTGGTTTCAATATCCATCCTGCTTTTTTCTTCCCTATAATTCTCATGGAGATCTTTTACAGGATATTCTCCTGGTCCATTATATAGATTATGTGTTTTAGTACATGGGTTTTTATTTTATGTGCTTCTGCCACGGATTTTACACATTTGTAAAACATAACTTCACTAAGGAATAGGTGGTAACTTGTTTCGATTTACTAAGGTAACTATCTACTGTTTGTTTTTGCAGATACCACAGCCAACCTACTGACCTCTGGACCATATGGCCTAATATTTGCTTCGTTTATACCCTTCTACTTGGACATTCCAGTTTCAACGAGGTTTCGAGTATTTGGTGTCAACTTCTCTGATAAGTCATTCATATATCTTGCAGGAGTCCAGGTAAACTATGCCATAAGTTTAATTGAATAATTCTTGTTGTACGAGTAGTGTCCTTTGTCTTAGATTGAGAATCTTCTCGGTTTTCATTTTTGCAGCTTCTACTATCTTCTTGGAAAAGATCCATCTTTCCTGGAATTTGCGGCATAATTGCTGGCTCCTTGTATCGCTTGAACATCCTCGGCATCCGCAAGGCAAAGGTTATACCTTTCTAACCCTTTTACAGAAATAAACACACATTATTTCTCTCTGTGTCAAATTGCTCGCTCCTTAGTTTTCCAATGTCACTAGAGTAACATTAAAATTTATGTCTGAACACATCCAGTTCCCCGAGTTTGTCGCTTCGTTCTTTTCCCGGCTTTCTTTGCCGTCCTTTGGTAATTCTCCTCCTCCAGCACCAAGCAGGAACATCGTTGGGACTGTATCACCCAACACAGGTCACCGAGCAGAGGCAAGTCTCATCCTTTCTTTTTCTCAGTAACGTCCGTTTTGCCTCAAATTCTTAGTGTCATCTAAAAAGCCACTTCATTTTACAGAGATCTCAGCCAGCTCCAATGGTGTCAAGTGCAGAACCATCTGAGGAAGCCATAGGTACATTGGTATCAATGGGATTTGACAGAAACGCAGCCAGACAGGCGCTCGTGCACGCCAGAAACGATGTCAATGCCGCCACAAACATCCTTCTTGAAGCACAATCCCACTAATTGAGAAAGGGCTTTACCCTGAATGGGAAGAATCAGAAACATTGTTGATTCCAGATTCCGAAACAACACACAATAGGTGAATTCTTCTGCCGTTGGACTAACCTTTGAAGCCAACATGTCTCAACATATATGATCCGCCCAAAGATCTGACCAAAGTTCTCTCTTTGTGTTCGTAGTGTAGGACGCATTGCATAGGTTATGTAGCACAGATTTGTGAGTTTAAAGAAACACTCAGAAGCTTATCTATTGAAACTTCGAGACTTTCAAAAAACACAGATCTTATTACATCTATTCTTATAAAAACCCATTTACACAAGAAAGTGAGGAAAAACCTCAATAACTTCTACACTGATTTCGCTTGTGACTCCAAGAAAGTGGGAAGTGATAAGACTAAGCTCTGCAACAGTTTTAGTATATTTGCAGTGAGACCTTGTGAAGGCACAAACTTTAGCTTGCTTCTTCTTTTCTTTCATCCATGGTGTACACTGGTAATTCCCAGTTCTTGTTCTTTTTGGGATCATCAGTTAAGGTGAGATCCGTTTCGTACTCTTTGAATGTTTTGAAGAATGTTTTGGCTCCCATCATTACCAGTCTCTCCACCATGAATAACTGGTAATTATTCTTGATTATAGGATCTAGAATCTCGCTAAAATTTGATGAGTAAGCCAGTTTGTACCTGCAGTATAAGCAATTCCGGCAACATTTCACAAATGAGTCTATGTATACGTATAAGCTTAAATTATAATGGAAACATCTAAAAACTGAGTCTAAGAAGACTTTTTAAGCATCTGATAAGAGTAATTTACCTGACAGCGAGAGGAGAGAAAAATCCAGGCATTCTCTCATTAGAACCAATAAAAAGAGTTCTCCCTGGGGGGATCCGCTTCTCTATCCTGTGAAGGATAAACTCCGGTCGCGTATCTCTGTCTAGATGAGGAAACTGAATCCTTTCAACTCCGAACCTGTCTTTTCTGGTTTTCAGTTTGTCTCCTCGACGAACGTGGATGGCATCATAGTCACCAAGTTGTGCTTTTATCTGTAACAACACCAAAACTTATTCAAGCCTAAAGGCTTCATCTCAAGATGCAGAGTATACAACAATTGGTCACTAAGCTTAGTTTGCAAGCCATCTGTCAGAAATAGCCACCACCATTATATATCTTGTATATTGGTTAAAGGAAGCATTTTCCATGATACCTTTTCTGCGGAATTTCTCAATTTTGCAGCTGCCATATTAGGGAGAAATGAATAAGGAAGCATGACGGCGCTACGATTGCCTCTGTCTTTGCACTCAACGAACCTACACCCACATTATCAATAATCTCAAAGGAGTTAAAAGGGGATTATAAATAGCTTAGAGGAGAATAAGAAAATTGACTTTTGTGTACCGACTTCCCAATTTAAGTTATACACAATTTCATCAGCTTGATCATGATCTGATCTCAGAGATGCAATTCCCTGAAAAATCCCCAACGAAAAGAATAAAAAGAAGTGATTACCATGCAAGAGGACTTGCGGTTCGGTTGATGATCAAGAGATTTGAGTAGTGACTCTCTGTTAGCCTATGGCGGCTGACGCCATAAACATGTGCAATCCCTCTTTCTCCCAACTTCATGCTTGTGGATAGAACAATATGCCATGTTTTGGAGTCATCTAATATCACTGGTATCTTCTCAGATATGAGGTCCATGTCATACAAGGAGTCCATTGCACAAGAGCTCCCAACCCAACTAAGAAAAATCCAAAAGTGACCCTTGTGTTAAGAGACAAACACCAAACATCCCCCAAGGTTGCAATAGGGAATGCATATCTCTAGAAAACAAACAAGTCAAGCGGATCACAGAACTCACCCTTCCTCTGTAGTTTTGTTATCAGATCGATTGAGTATCCCTTTCTTATTATGTATCGGATTAATGCACATTCCAGAAGGCATTACAAAGGTCCTGCAACAAATGCAGTTACAGAGTTATGGAATAGACCATCTTCCAAATACACTAATATAACCCCATAAAGCTTCAGCATTTTCCTATAAAGCAATCTCATTGAATTCAGCAAAGTAGAACTCTAGTCAGAAAATCAAGAATTTGACAATGTCACAGCTTGAGTAATTGCAATTTCAGACCCAACGAATTTGTCAGCTAATTATCCCGTTTTGTCTAGAGAGGACTAATCAATTACCTGTTAAGAAACATGGCTTCTTCAAGTGCGCACCTCAGGCTAGATTCCTGGTGACCCAAGCCTGCACAGGTCTCACAGTTTTTCCCAGGACAATCGATTCTGTTTCCCCAATACAAGTACTTCTCCGACAACGTATGCTGTCTCCTACCGCGAGGAGACCACACGAAATAGTCGATTAGGGTTTGTTGATACGGCAAACCCAATTTCCCGGTAGAGATCACCGAAGAGAGCAGGAGGAGGAATGCGAAGACAACTACACATAACAGAACAAGACGCTGAGATCCAGAAGTGGGTTTGGTCCTTTGAGCTTTGCTCTTTGTCGCCATTAAATTGTTCAAGAGTGAACAAGGCCAAGAAAGAAGAAGAAGATAGAAGAATCCTAATCCTCGCGACGGTTAAACAGAGAAGATCCGATCTGAAGAACGGTCACGTAGAGAATCTCCGGCAGCTGACAGAAGTGACGTGGCTGATCCCAACCTTCGTTGAGCTGATCCAGAGATGGCTCAGATATTGCCTTGGCGGCCATTAAAGGACTGCTCGAGCTCGACACGTAAAGTTTGCCGCATAACGCCTGAGCAAACCGGTTAATCGAACCGAACAGAAATTAAAACAGTTCGGTTTTATAGACTCGGTTCATCTGGTAAACCAAGATCTTTGTTCTTCGTCATTCGTCAACCATTAATATTAAAAGATTGGAAATTTTAATGGCAACAAGCAGATTGATACTTTGTTAAGGTGATAACTAAGATGTGTTCTTATTACAAAAGAGAAAGAAAATTGTTAAGAGAAGGTTCTAGATGGTTCTAGAACCTTAAGAGATAATGATGTATATATTAGGTGAATAAAGTATATGGTAAGTGTATATAGAAAATATATGATTCGGGATTGGGGATCACGTTTGTAAGGGTGTATATAAGGGCAAAGCCCTTGATCAATGAGATATAAGTTTCATCCCAAAGCTCAATCGTACTTTACATGGTATCAGAGCCTAAATAACTTTCTTGGTGTGAATCAAATCTTTCTGCTCTCTTCTTAAAACTGTCATCATGTCTGGCATCGAGAAGACTGACGCGATCGTGGAGTCTACCGGGTTGCCGATAACGGTGCCGTCACCTTACGAATTGTCCCCGTCGGATAATCCAGGAACAGCACTGTCGCCGGTTCAGTTGACGGGCGATAACTATGCTGAGTGGGCCTCTGAGTTGGAGAATGCCCTGAGAGCTAAACGCAAATCGGGTTTCATCAATGGAACTCTTGAGCAGCCGTCCCCTGACAAGGTGAAGGAGTTGGAGGCATGGAATACAGTGAATTCCATGATTGTCGGATGGATTAGGGCTTCGATTTCTCCTAAAATCCGCTCCACGGTGACGTTTACTTCTGACGCACACAAGTTGTGGAGCGATCTGCTGAAGAGATTTTCGATTGGTAATGCAGTGCGGGTCCATCAGCTCAAATCAGAACTTGCGGCGTGCAAACAAGATGGTATGAGCGTGATGGATTACTTTGGCAAGTTGTCATCAAAGTGGGAGGAGCTTCTCAATTACAAGCCGCTTCCGAAGTGTACTTGCGGCTGGAGAGAGACGTTTCTCAAGGACTATGAAGAGGAACGCGTACATCAATTCCTCATGGGATTGGATGAGGTTCGTTTCGGGAATGTGATCACAAACATCATTGGTATGGAACCACTTCCCGAGCTGAACAGTGTGTATCAAAAGGTTGTGCGAGAAGAACGGCGGTTGGCGTCCTCTCGGAATGAAACAAAACAAGAGGCGGTTGGGTTCTTGGTTGTTCAAACAGAGCAGTCTCCTGTGGTCACAGCAGCTGTAGCACGGACACGCTCACCCGTCGTGTGTTCTCATTGTGGCCGTAGTGGTCACGAAAAAAAGGAATGTTGGCAAATCGTAGGTTTTCCGGACTGGTTTGTTGAGAAGAATCAGAATGGAAACCAGGGAGATCGTGGTGGCCGTGGCTCGAGCTCAAGGGGAAGAGGAGGTTTCACTCCAGGTCGTGGAAGAGGAGGCTTCTCTCAACAGCAACAGTTCCGTTCGAATGTTGCACATGTGCCCTCATCCTCGCAAACCGCTTCGTTCCCCAATTTCACGGCTGAACAGTGGGCGTCGTTGTCTCAACTCATTGAACAACAAAGGCCAACTCCAGTTCCTGATCGATTGAACGGTAATGTTCAGACAGGAGAAGTTATTCTTGATACAGGAGCTTCACACCACATGACTGGTGATGTGAAGATACTTGCCGCATTGCAGAAAATATTGCCTTGTCCTGTGTCTTTTGCAGATGGAAGTCAAGTCTTTGCAACGCAGTGTGGTCGCTTGACCTTGTCAGCAAAGATAGTCTTGAATCATGTCCTTTATGTGCCTAATCTTAATTGCACATTGTTGTCAGTGGCGAAATTGTTAAAGCAAACTGGTTGTTTTGCCGTTTTTACTGATACGATGTGCGTTTTGCAGGACCGTTTTACGAGGACCCTGATTGGAGCCGGTGAGGAACGGGATGGTGTTTATCTTTATCGTGATGTGACCGTTGCTAGAGGACACAGAGTTAAAGCTTCCGAAGATCAGACTTTGTGGCATCGACGCTTGGGGCATCCTTCTTTTGGTGTTTTAGAGTTTCTACCTTTTATTTCCGGTGTTAAGGTTCTAGATAGATTTGGAGGTTGTGAGATTTGTTTTAAATCTAAACAGACAAGAGAAGTGTTTTGCGATAGTTCTAATAAAGCATCAGATTGTTTTGATCTTATCCACTGTGACCTTTGGGGACCATACCGAGTTCCCTCTTCTTGCGGTGCAACGTATTTTTTGACAATCGTAGACGACTACTCCCGTGCGGTGTGGATATATTTGTTGCTTGAAAAAAGTGAAGTTAAGAACCTCCTGCCAACATTCTGTGCGATGGTCACAAGGCAGTTCGGCAAACTTGTCAAAATCATTCGTAGTGACAACGGATCGGAGTTCTTGGGTTTATCCAAGTATTTCACCGAGAATGGGATACTTCATCATACATCTTGTGTGGCAACGCTACAGCAGAATAGCCGCGTGGAACGAAAACATAGACATATTCTCAATGTCTCTCGATCTATGTTGTTTCAAGCGAATTTGCCAACCAAATTTTGGGGAGAGAGTGTACTTGCGGCTGCTCATGTGATCAATCGCACCCCCTCCGCTGTATTGAAAGGCAAGACTCCCTACGAACTTCTTTATGGTGAGGTGCCCTCCTATGCGAGTGTAAAAATGTTTGGGTGTTTGGCTTTTGCCCATCGAGCTTCACGTGATAAGGACAAGTTCGGCGCGAGAAGCAGGAAATGCATATTTGTTGGTTATCCATATGGGAAAAAGGGATGGCGTTTGTACGACATTGAGAAAAACGAATTTTTCATCTCACGGGACGTCGTCTTTGACGAAACCATCTTCCCATATGATAACCAGATCGTCACAGTTTCTGAATCTGTTTCGATTCCAGTGGTGGTACCACCTGTTGCTAACACTACTCCTCTCTTCACTAGTCTCGAAAACAGGGGGAGTGGTGATGAGAATAATTTGTCTGTTGGTAATAATGAAGAACTAGTCATCGTGGACGAAAATGCAGCTGGCACAAGTCAACATATTTCCGAAGAAACAGAACATGTTGACACAACCCCTGAGCCCGTCGCAACAGAGGAGCAACTTGCGATGGAAGCTGGTCTTCGAAGGAGTCAACGTGAACGTTTCAAATCGGTTAAACTCAAAGACTATGTCGCCTATAATGCACACTGTCACCCTGATAAACACCATCTTCCCATCGTTTCTCATCGTCCCCAATCGTCGTCCTCCATTGCGGTCCAAGGTACCTCCTTGTATCCCATTGAATATTACATTAATGATGACATATTTTCTCCAAATCATCGGGCCTTTCTAGCTGCTGTTACAGCTGGAGTTGAGCCAAAATCATATAAAGAAGCCATTCAAGAGAAGGTTTGGAGAGATTCCATGTCATGTGAAACTAAATCTCTCGAAGTTCAGAGAACATGGGATATTGAGGATCTTCCATCCGGAAATACAGCACTTCCGTGCAAATGGGTGTATAAATTGAAATATAATGTCGACGGTACAGTGGAACGGTACAAATCTCGCCTGGTGGTGTGTGGAAATAATCAGGTCGAAGGAGAAGATTACGATGAAACGTTCGCTCCTGTCGCTAAACAAACCACAGTTCGCACAATGTTTAAGGTAGCTGCAGCGAAAGGATGGGAGGTTCATCAAATGGACGTTCATAATGCATTTCTCCATGGTGATTTGGAAGAAGAGGTGTACATGAAGCTTCCGCCAGGTTTTAAGTGCAGTGATCCACAGAAGGTGTGTAAACTCAGAAAATCGTTGTATGGTTTAAAACAAGCGCCGCGGTGTTGGTTTTCAAAACTCTCACAAGCTCTTCTACGGTTTGGCTTCGTTCAGTCATATGCAGATTACTCCTTGTTTACATACATCAAAGGAGAAGTGAGCTTGCGAGTTCTCGTGTATGTGGATGACTTGATAATCAGTTGTAACGATTTGAGTATGCTTGAGAAATTCAAGTTATATTTGAGTGAATGCTTCCATATGAAAGACCTTGGTAAAGCTAAGTATTTTCTCGGACTCGAAGTTGCTAGAGGTCCGCTGGGCATTTTTCTTACTCAACGGAAATATGCGCTTGATATTGTCGCAGAAATGGGGCTGCTTGGCTGTCAGCCTTTGTCTGTTCCCGTTGAACAGAATCACAAGCTTCTCTCTGATGAGAGTCCCTTGTATAACGACCCCGCGATGTTCAGACGATTGGTTGGACGGCTGGTGTATCTGACTTTTACAAGACCAGATTTATGTTATGCAGTGCATGTACTGTCTCAAGTGATGCATGAACCAAGACAGGCGCATTGGGATGCAGCGATTCGAGTGGTCCGGTACATCAAAGGTTCTTGCGGTGTGGGGATAATGTTGCGGGCAGATGATAATCTTCGTGTGCAAGCTTATTGTGATTCTGACTGGGCTTCTTGTCCCCGCACACGACGATCTTTATCTGCCTATGTGGTTCATTTGGGAGGCTCGCCGGTATCGTGGGAGACCAAGAAACAAGATACGGTCTCTCATTCTTCAGCCGAAGCTGAATATAGGGCAATGGCAGATTGTTTGCGTGAACTGAAGTGGGTAAAGAACCTGTTGGCCAACTTTGGTGTTCCGTTGAATGGCCCTATGGAGATGTTTTGTGATAGTCAATCTGCAATACACATTGCTGCGAATCCAGTCTTTCATGAACGCACTAAACACGTTGAAGCTGACTGCCATAGCGTTCGAGATGCTGTTCGTAATCGGCTCATATCTACTCCACATGTTCGTACAACAGAGCAAGTGGCGGATGTACTGACCAAGGCATTGGGTCGTTCCAGTTTCGACTATCTATTGTCCAAGTTGGGCGTTTGTAATTTACACGCTCCAACTTGAGGAGGAGTGTTAAGAGAAGGTTCTAGATGGTTCTAGAACCTTAAGAGATAATGATGTATATATTAGGTGAATAAAGTATATGGTAAGTGTATATAGAAAATATATGATTCGGGATTGGGGATCACGTTTGTAAGGGTGTATATAAGGGCAAAGCCCTTGATCAATGAGATATAAGTTTCATCCCAAAGCTCAATCGTACTTTACAAAAATCCCATAAGCCATAGATGGACATCACTGGAACAAGGAAGAAGAAAGGGACCACCTTTAATGGAGTATGTTTCTTAAATCTTAAAGACTCCATCTTTACCAAACAAAGAGAGAAAAAAAGGACTACACCAGAGCTATCCTTAGGCCGCAACTTCATCTGACAGTGTGGTAGCTCTCTGCAACAGCCGATTTGATCATGAGTTCCTCTCAGGTTACCTTTAGGTCATAATGTTTAGACTTGGTGTAAGGTTCCTGTCCTAAAGGCAGGCCCTTTTAGATCCAAGGAGAAGTAGATGTGTGAGTGAAGGAAAGAATCTCCTCTACGCTTTCTGCAATGTCCGAGAGGACACGCCGTGTAAGAGTCTGACAAAACCCAAGAAACTAAGCTTGCCATCAGAATGTCTTATCCAATCCTGAAGAACAACCTGAACAGGGACAGACGGACCGAGTCCGAGTTCCTGTTAACAAAACACATTTGCAAAAACACATCAAGGACCACACAAGACATCGATAGTTTCACATCTCTACGTGTGTAGAAAAGGAAAAAAGTTATACCGATGCAAGTTCCTCAATCATGATGACTCTGTTTCCATCTTTCTCAAACAACTCATATGCACGGCGTGCCTGTTGCTCCCAAGTTTCCATTGCTTCTAGCTGATAAACACTTAAAGCTGAAGCGCAAAACTCTTCAAAGTCTAGTTTCTTGTACTGAAGACAACTAATCTGCAATCCATAAAGTAATTAATTACCAATTTACCATTTTGACCGCCATTTCACAGTGAATATGACTTAGTCCTCATCGCCTTACCATGTGTACAAAATCCAAGACTCTTGAATCCTTTGTAGCCTCTGTCGAGCTCTTCAAGATCGCCTGCAATTTGTTATGATACTGTAAGAAAACAGAAAGATACCAGAATGAAGAAGAAGCGTTCGAATGAGATAGAAACTCACTGTTTTGTAATTCTGCATCGAGATATATCCATTTTTGCTCGGTCCCAACAGATTAAATTGCTCCCGCAGGTAAGTCAGCTGTGGTACAGTTAATGTTTTGGCAAGAGCCTGTAACCATGAAAAAAATCGTTATCGACTTTCTATCTATTAGGCTTGAGGTTCATGGTAAATGCTGAAGAATCCAACTCACCGATAAAGCCGATTTCCTCAAAGAAGACGACATTATGTATGCTTTTACGAGCCTGTAAGTGATCATATCAGATGGTATCTTTAATTCATGTGAACCAGCCAGCCACGGATGGCCTGTCATATAACAAATCATTCAAATATATATTAAAAGTGAGAATAATATGATAAATATTATCAAATTAAACGCATCAAGTTGGTTATAGAGACTTACACAAAGCCTGTGCAGCAGTTAGTCTCTTACGGTAATCTTTGTTCAGCAAACGTTTCACAAAATCTACAGCGTCTGGTGAAAGAGATGGCCAAGGAACTTCTTCAAAATTGGGTTCTGCTTTAAGAACAGCTCGGAAGATTCCAGATTCAGAACGGGCCCAAAAGGGTCGGCTACCACAGAGAAGTATATAAGCAATCACTCCAATACTCCACATGTCTGCCTCAGTTCCATATGTACGGTGTAAAACTTCCGGAGCCACGTAATAAGCACTTCCTACAATGTCATTCAACCTCTCATCTGCAGAAAGGGCAAAAATGTCAACTTTTTCATCTACCTTCAAGATAAGCTTTTGAAGGAGAAACCTTTAAAATCGCTTACCTGGTCTGACATAGTCGGAGAGACCAAAATCAATGGCTTTCAGAGGAGAAGTCTCATCCTTTGTAGTAAAGAGAAAATTCTGCAAATGAAAAAAAAGCCGAACAAAGAGAAAGAAACATTAAGGATGAGAGAACAATCTGGAAACTGAAACAACACGGTTAAGGTTACGTTCTATTACCTCGGGTTTGAGGTCGCGGTGAACCACGCCTTGAAGATGGCAGTATGCTACCACACTAAGAATCTGAGCCATTACTTTTTTAGCATCTTCTTCTGAGTATTTGCCTCCCCTGATGAGCCCAAACAAAGAAAATTCCAACCGGTCAAAGCATGATACAATTGAGACAAGACAGAATCATGTATGATGTAGCAGTTACCTTTGAAGTATTTTGTCCAAGAGTTCACCACCTTTGCATAACCTGACCACAAAAGAGAAGAAAATAGATGTAATTACTTTTATCTCAATCACTCAACTGAAAGATGATTATGCAAACGCTTGGTAATAGGAAATCTATGAAGCAACGTTTATACGTACTCCATGACAATGTAAACATTTTCATCATCTTCAAAGGCATCATAGAACTCGACTAGGTTCTTGTGACCAGTCAAAGCTCGCAATATCTTCACTTCTCTTCTAACATCCTCAATTGCAATTGCCGTAGTCATCTACCAAAAATAGCATCCACAATATTAGAGAACATAAACAATTAATTATGATTGTATCCAGATCAAGGCATCAAGCAGTAATTCAAGAAAGGAGCTCTGGGAGAAGGTTGGTTTTTCAGACATAACTCAATAAACTCTGTTTTACTCATGCTCTGACAAAGTAAACGATGATATTACAAGTCCAATCTCGGACAGTCAAAATCCAACCAACAGGTAACAATTGACAGCATTGGACTTGTACAGTGGATAAATGCAGACAACTTAAAACTCCAATGCACAAGTCATCGTTCCAGCTAAGCCTAAGCCTAAGCCTAAGCCTAAGAAGTACACATGGCAAATGACAAGTGGAACCTAAAGCATAACCATATGATAATAGCTTAAAAGGAATCAAGAGCAAGTAATGTATAGAGATTAAAAGTCATTAACGAACCTTGGATTTGGGAATAACTTTGACAGCAACATCTTGACCTTTCAAGCTACCTTTTTTCCCCTTAGCAGAGCAAGTATACCCAAAATGACCTCGACCCACCTCACCGTCAATCTCGTAGTGTGAAGCGAACTGCTTGGAGAATCCGAATTTCTTGTCGAGGCCAACATCGCACTCACTGCCTTCAGGGATGGATGCTTCATTGGGCTTGATGGAACCGTGACGACGCGCGAGGAGAGCGCGTATGTGCTTGGCAGGTGATGGAGGTGGGAAAGGTCGCTTGAAGATACGAAGTGGCGTGGAGCTCACGCTCGATGAGGATACGGCAGGTGAGGTTTTGAAGAGGCTAGGTAATGGGCTAGGGCTATAAAACGGAAACCCTGATGATTTCGATGGCTTAGGTGCCTCCTCATCGGTTTCGTTTGAGATTGGGAGGCTCTTCTTCGATTGCTGTTCTATAGGTTTTCCATGACAGAGCCCCATCAGTAGAGATCAAATTGAGAGTAATTCGATACTTAAGGGAAGCAAAAGAAAGAAGAAGAAAAATCGATGCTTTCACAAAATGTCGGAGATTGAATCAGTTTGATTACTGAGCAGAGAAACGAAAAACAAAACAACGTGAGAAGAAACCCAGAACGAAAAGGGAAGAACTTCCCGGGAAAGAAACGAAAATTTCTCCCGGGAAAAGAGTAGAGAAACAAAACCCAGAAATCACAAAAGGAAAAGCATTTCGACTTTCCGAAATCGGGAGAGAGTGCGAATCAAGGGAATAGAAGAAGATAAACAAAACCCGAATCACGAAGAGAGTGAGAGAGAAGATAGATATGGGAAGAAGAAGAAAGGAAAGAAGCCAAATTTCACAGGAAAAAAGGCAAAGGCGCTAAGAATAAAGGTAGTGAGAGAGAGAAGGGTAAAAAAGGAAAATATGCTTAGCAGAGAAGAGCACCAAGAAAAAAGGCATAAAAAGAAAGAAACCATGAGACTTCTTTTTGTTTTTCTTTCTTCAAAATAATTATTCTCGTCTCTTTTGTTAAAAATGGGGATTAATGTGGAATTTTTATTTTAGTTGCTAAGAAAAAGTCATATTCCTCTTTTTTTTTTTTTTTTCTATTCCATTCATTGAAGAATAATAATGGGAGTGGGGTTTGCTAAGTTTTGGATCCTACCTTAACCAAACCAGCCTGTCCTCATTCAACACAAAACCCAAATCATTGGTTTATTTTATCTTAAATCCTTTCTCCCATATCATTAACTAATTTAGTAAAATATGAAGTTGGTGTGGAATTTGTTGTTCTTGCATATGTTAACTGAACATGGCAAGGTGTGGTTGTGTAAAACACAAGTATTGAGACTTTGCACAAGTATTGAGACTTTGCTTGTTTGTTGGGTATTTGACTAACTTTTAGGGTATTTGACACCTCATTCTCTTATTTTATTGTTAAATGATCCAACTCTTTCTATCATTTTATTTTGTCATTCTTTTGGTAACCAAAATCTTAAAAAATAATTTTGGGGATTGGACCTTTATTTTGTCAATTTATGCTTTGGATAATCTTATATACATAATATCATATTTTCGTTTGTATAGTGGCGTTTTTAAAATTGGTTTTGTGTAATGATGAACACACTCGTACAAAATTTTATCTTTATTAGATTGTACGTGTTGATCATTAGTTCATTACTCCGTACGTACGTAGATAATGTTGATAAAACCATATTCTATACATTGTCCTTTTAACGCAGTTTCTTATGTAATTGCTTGTAGAAAATTGATTAGTTTTATAAATACTAGGGTAATAGGTGATGTATGCGCGGAATTATATATTTGAAGTATTTGATACTATTGTTTTTGTTCTTAACATTTTTCACATTGTTTATGTTTGTATATTTTATATCAAATTACTATAGTTTCATTTACAATAAGCTCATAAATTACACATAAACTCAAATGCATTTGTTTTTGAAGGTTTGTTATATATATTCGATGTTTTTCGAGACTATTCTCCGCACTCAGATATAAGAATTAAAATTATTGAATTATTTTGAGATGTATATGTGAGACGTGGCCAAGAGTGTAAAATATGACTTGTTGCATGATAAGATTGTAAATTTGAAAGGAAAATGGCTTATTTTAACACATTATTGAGTATCTTATTTTATTGATTAATTAATTATATATATTAAGATGTTCTAATGTTAAGAGTTATAGCTTTGTCATTGGAACCAAGTCGATGGTATTTATGTACAAATTAGTATTTAAATTATGTTTTTAAGATTAGAGTGATGTGGAAATTTAGAGGGTTTTGTGTGTGACGGTGGTTTATTGGACGTGTGAGTTTTTAGTGTGTGTCATTAAGTCGATCCTTTCCAATGTTTGTATTTATTTGTTGTATGTCATTATTGGACTTGGTACAATCATTATGTCATACAATGATCTTCTGTCATACAATGATTTGCAATCATTTTTGGTGGTCTAGTTTGACTGATACATTATTATTTTGAAGATGGAATATTGAGGTAGAGATGAATATATGACTTGGATATGACTTAAAATAATCACAAAGTCGATGAAAAATCCAATATAATGGTGGTCTCTGATCGTTTGGAAGTCATATATTTGTTTTAAAAACACAAAATATTTTGTGTTTTAAAAATCCAATCAATCTTATGTAATTGCTTGTAGAAGATTGATTAGTTTTAAAAATATTTTGTTTTCTTTCTTAAGAGAGTATATTCATATATTTGTCTTTGAATATATGATAATGATTGCTCTGTTTCAAAATATATGATATTTACGGTTTTTGCACACAAATTAAAACATTATTTAATTTTTGTTTTTTATAAACTAAAACATCATTTATAATCTATCAATGATACAAAAAATAAAATAAAATTAGTTAATTTTACATTAAAAATTAAAAACATCATATAATTTAAAACAAGTTTTTCTTCTTCTTAAAACATCATATATTATAAAACTGAAGAAATATATGTTTACAAGATGAGTTGGTGGTAACTAGGACTTTACATCTCTCAAATTAACTGTGGATGAAATTTGAAATATCAACCACAGCGTATTTAATTAAACAAACGTAGTAATCATTGAATTAATTTATATAAACATAACTAAGAATAAGAATAAATTTAGACCCCAAAAAAGAAAATAAGAATAACCTTATTTGGTATTTTACTTTGTATTTCAACTTGTTATTTTAATAAAATTTAGATGAAAAAAAAGAAAGGCTTATTTGGTATGACGAATAATAAAATATCCGGAAAAATACGAGAAGAAGATGGCTATAAGCACATGCACGTTGGAGATATTAGAGCATCCACATCAGTGGGTGTCTCACCTATGTCTCACAATAAAAAAAAAAGCAAGAAAGAGAGAATGAGAGAGAGCGAGACTGTGTCTCGTGTGAGACACACATTGAGACCATGGGTGATGACGTGTCAACGTCTCATTGGTCCAATTTTTTTTTTAATTTATTTATTTAATTAAAAAATATATATATATATATTTTGTGAGACATATGTCACCAATGCGGATGGTTTTACATTCCTCTTCCTTCTCCGACTAATGATTGCTCATTACAAAAAAATCCTCGCCAAAATAATTTAACTGATTACATATTTAGACATTTCCATTGAACAATTTTCTAATAATTTATATATTATGATTTAATCCGCGCTATAATTAGCGCATAGTCATTTTTTATATAATTTTTTTTAAAATCAAAGAAAATTTGGTTTTATTTGAATTTTATAATATGTCTAATTCATGATTATAGATAGAGTTGTCAAACATAATAATTTGTCTATTTAACCTGTTTTGTAATAGACTAAAATATTATTCCGGCTAACCCGTAAAATCTATAATTTTGAAAACATAATTATATTATGCACCGTTTAATGACTTTAGTTTTGTGGTTAGTTCATGAACTCTTAAAAAATCAATTTTTGTGTTTAACTCTTTATAAAATTAGTAAAATATTTTTCAACTTTTATTTTGATATAAATTAAAATAAAATATAATAAACTATAGTGAAAAATATATCAAGATTTCGAATATATTTTTATTTTTTGAATATATATGAATTGATTATTATTTAAAAATATATAATAGATAACATCTTTAATACAAAATAAATAATTTCTATATTCTTATCACTAATTGTGAAAGACAATTATATTTTTTGCTATTTCAATTATTTTTTGCTATTTGTAATGACATTTCTTGTAATAACTTACAAAATAAAATTTATTTTTAAAAATATCTTTTTAAATAATATTATAGAGATTACTTGATCGCGAAGAAAACTCACTCTGAAGACGCATACCATTACAGAGGCATAATCAGACGAATAAATAGTATAATATATGATTGGATCTTCAGATTCTTTTTCTCTTTTTTTTTTTTGTCTTTACTGTCGGAATAATATTGTCACAGATTCTTTCCTTTTTCTTTTATAAACTAGTACAAAATATTCCTTGACGACAAGAAAAAACTATATTTCCAATCTAATAATCATAATTAATAATCAATATGATTGATTCTTATCACATGAATTAAAAGACTATATAAAATAATCGTAACTGTCTCAACACATCCAAAACATCTTAATGCTTATTAATCAAAAACATCGTAACTTAACTAAATTGTTGGTGGTCGGATGGTTTCTTTCATGCGGTGAGAGTCGGTTCTGCTGGTCTAGGCCAGAGATTGATTTCCCGCAGGAGTGGAATTACCAAGACAAGCACTTGACCAAGTGAGGCATTATAAGTAGGTTGTGTCACTCCCATCCGAGAGATTAGTATGGACATGTTTGGATTTGGGATTACTCCCGAGACCGAAAGGCATAAAAAAAAAAATTTAATCTATTTTTATATGTCAAAAAATATAAGTACTAATCAGTGTTTTTTTCCCTACTAATCAATGTTAATCTATAATAAGGTACGTCAATTTGTTGAAAAGAAACGCCAATCCGTATTTCTTTGCAAATCCAAATAATGTCTATCAAAGCATTGAGTTTTCCAATTTTATTTGAAAAATATAAGATTCAAATCAATAATGTGCTTAGTAAAAATAGTAATCATTTGGAGAATATTGTGGTTACAAATTTTTGGTTTTTGGTTTTTTTTTTTTAACATAGTACTGCTACAACGGTAGAGTAAACTCGTAATTTGTAAAACAAAACAAAAAACTTTTGAAAAATATCATGAATAAATGGTGTTGTAAAAATAGATGATAAGTGAATTTGGTATGGAAAGTTGGAAACATTAAAAAATAAATAAAAAAAAACACACACACAACAAACATTATTGCCGTTTGGCTTTTTGAGTGAGAGAATTTATTTTGGTAGCGAAAATTCCAAATTACTGAAGGAAAGGGGAGAAAAAAGTAAGAAAAGCAAAGAATTTGATACCTTGATCTCATCCACTTCTTTATATAAGCCTGTAGATTCGTAAAAAACCCAACTATAGATAAAGCTACATTTAAGCTTACATTTATCCAACAAACAAATAAATCATATTTATAATATTTATTGAAGCATATATGTAGTTATAGTTCGACCTGACTATACGTATCTTTATACTTGTCCTGTATTGATTTTATGTACGGACTTTGATCTCTGTTTTCAGACCCATACATTATGTATGAAGAAGCAACTCTTAGGACTTAATGGGCCGATTTGCTTAAATTGCTTCGGCCTTAGTCTCAAGCTCTAAATTACTTAATATATTTAGGGCTTATTAACAAAGGTAGAAACAAATATATACATATGGACAATTAAGGCCTAAAATAATCTCTTTGTAACCCTTAACAATGAACGAAATGAACCAAGATGTGGTAGTGGGGTGGTTCTCTCTCGTTGGAAGAATCATCATGCTGGTCTAGATTAGGAATCGACTTTTCGCGGAAGTAAAATTACCAATAAAATTTCTTGGCCACATGGGATGTAACTGGACGGGCGGCTCGCGTCTCTCGAGAAATTAGTCTGTTAGGATCTAGGATCACTGCCGAGTCCGCAAAAAATCCAAAAAAAAAAAACAATGAACGAAGTGTGGAAATAAAGAAAACAGAGATTCAAAATACATAAATAGAACACAAATTGGAACTAATTTTGGGGATTGGTAAGTGAATGTTAGCCTGTCCCAATACCATTTAAAGGAAGTAATTTCGTCTTTCACCTTGCTGGGACTTCTTACGAGACGATGAATAGTTGTAAATCTAAGATCGAGTAGTGTCATGGTATACACAAATCTTATCTCCAAACTAAATTGGGCTAAACCTATTTAATTCAAGCCCAAACTATAGTCACATGTTCACATGCCTCATGAGATGTGTTTTTAATTTTATTGCTTTATTTCTTTTTGTCAACAGCTTGGTCAATGATTGCTTTTTCCATAAATTCCGAAAGCATAAACAAATTCAAATTGTATTTTGTTGTTATAGTTTTATTTTTTAACGGAATTTTAATTATTAGTTTTTTTTTAACTATATGCTTTTTGGTCGAGAGGTTGAGTATCGAGGAGACACCAACTGCCTCAGAGCCATCACGCTTCTTAGACATATATATACTTTCTCCATATCTTTTAATATATTTTTATAAAAATTGCTTTACTCTTTTGTGTGTGTTTTTCTGTTTTTACTCCTTATTAGAGCATCTCTAGTACTAGTAGGACTGGGCAAAATATCTGGAACCGAAAAACCGAACCGAACCGAATTCAAAAAAGGGAACCGAACCAAACTCGGAACCGACAAAATACCCGAACGGATATATATTACTCCATTTTTTAACTTCAAAATAGAATTGGATTTATCTCCAATGTATTTCTCTATTTCTTACTTCATTTTTTAAAAAATAGATTCTTCTTTTTCTATTTTATTGTTAATTGCTAATAATATTTTTATCTATAAAATTTACAAATTGATCCATTTTCTTTAAAAATTTCCATAAATCTAGAGTGTTCAAATATATATTATGATCAATATTTAAATAAAATGTAGCTTAGTTTTTTTTTTCAAAAGAGACCCATTAAACAACTCTTAAGTGGATAAATGGATAAATATAGTGGATTTAGAAATTTAATATGTTAATCTGAAATCACCTAAATTTTAAAGGACTATTTTATAAATAAAAAGTTAAACTCCAAAATATAGTGAAAAATAAAATTACTCCATATTTAGAGGAATTACTGACATTTTTCCATTTTGGAGTTGAAAATGTAGTAGAATTGAGGAGATTTGACTCCAAAATAGAGTTTGGAATCAGATTTAGAATAGGGGTTGGAGATGCCCTTAGTCTCTCAAATTGCATATTTTTCTCACAATTTGACACATTCATATAAGATTTTGGGAACAAGCATCCAAAATACATGAAATGATCATATATATGCACCACATTGATCTGCACACACGAATTATATGATAATTACAGTTTCCTTTTTGGCCAAAACATAATAATTTGTGGTTGGTAATATTCTTTCATCGCTGCTACAAACTTCATGTATTTTCATTTGGATACAACCAAAAACCTAAGCCATCTCTCTCAATAACCATTTGGTCCATTTCTCATGCAGTTTCAACGCCAATCAAGCTTTAACCGGACCACAATTATTCTATTTATTCTCTCCTACAATAAAACAGTACATCGATGTTATATAAGAACTCAAATTACAATAGCTGTCTATATATATTTTGAAGCATATATATGCATCCCTGCCTAATTCAGTGATATAGTAAATCATAAATAATAATCTAAAAAGGGCATTAATTCATCCCTTAATTCAATTGCAAATTAAAAAGGGATAATACTTCAAAATCATCCGATGTCAGCATAGGAAAAGCTAAAGCACTGTGGTATCAGGATAAATAAACTAATCAGACGTAAGTTAAGAAATGCACCCATACATTATTAATGTGTATATATCAATTAAGAAAGAAAATGCAGCCAGTAATATGTATTTGTAAGAAAACAAAATTGAAATGCCCTCTCTCTATCTGCCTCCTTCGTATTCATTTTGTATTTTTTTCCAATGGGGTTAATCTCAGAGATAATTTGATAAAGTAACGGGAAAGAAGAAGATAAGTTAGTCATTTACATTCTATTTTCTATTAATCTTTTTTTTTTTACGATGAAACAAATTATAAATAAATAAAATTGAAAAAAAAAAGAGATCGATTCATACCAAGATAAAAAGGCGGTCATACATATACAGACAATACAGTCAATAATTCAATTTTTGTTTGTTCAAAACAATACTACAGTCAATAATTTTGGGGATTTTAAATTTTCTTCAAATAAGACAACAGAAAAAGAAAAAAAAAGCGAAGGTACAAAAAATATTCAGAGAGATACGAACAAAGGGAAGAGATCTTTGGGGGACAAGATGACATGAGGTAGCTTTGGAACTCAAACACTTCTCCGTATATTCTTTCATTAAGATTCTACAAACACCTTCTCTTCACTGTCTTACATCGTACCTTCACTTTATATACACCATTTCATGCTTCTAATTTTCTATATAACGTATATATATATATATGTTATGTTTTGGAAGTCTTGTTTCTCTGCATGTACTTCACTCTTCAGCCAATCACATCTCTTTCTTAGATTCTTCTGCCTCAACAAATATTCCCACAATCTAATTAATTAAAACCTTCGTCATCAACTATTTTACACCTCAAAATTGAAATTAAAATTATATACTAAATATTTCTAAATAAATTTTCTTTTTCTCAAAATAAAATAAAAAATAGAGATGTTTGCACTCATAACACAAACTCATAAAACCATACAAAGTCTTCTTTTTTATTTGCACTCATAACACAAACTCATAAAACCATATAAAGTTTTTTTATTTTTTTTTGGAAAAAAGAAACACAAAAGGGTTCTGGTAATTATAACCACGTTAACAATATCTTTATCTACTAAAGCACAAGTCACCTGGCCAATCAAATGTTGACATGTGGCAAACCTACAAAACAAAAAAAATTTGACGATAAGAAAAAAAAAAAATTCACGCACAAAAACTACCCTTAAAATCCATAATCTAAAAATCCCTAAATCTTCTCCCTAAATCCCTAAATCTTCTCCCACTATTCACGATCTTTTCATTCAACTTCCTTTTTCCTATTGAAACACAGAAATACAATTGCCGTAACTTTCAAACTAATTTCAGGTCTATCTCTCTAACTTCTTCTCTCTCTCTAATTTTCTCCATCGATCTCTTTCTTATATTCATCTTTTTTTTTTCTTGATCTCTGATTCTGGTTCTTCTCATATTAATACTCTGATTCTTTTTGTGTGATTCAGGTTCAAGATGCCACTGGAGTATACTCCTATTAACCAGCTTAATTCTTCAAAAAAAGAATGGAAAATCAAAGCTCTATTATGCCGAACATGGGATTTTTATCTCAAAGATAAACCTGGAGTTATTCTCGGCATGGAAGTTATTCTGGTGGATGAGAAGGTACAGACATGCACTTAAAGTTATGATTTCTAAAATAATGGATAGTATATTAACGGGAGCTGCTTGTGAAAGTTATTTTATAATACAATTTTTAATATTTTTCCGTACCAAGCCACCATCTTCTTCTTCAATTTATTTAAAGTTTTTGATTTCAAACTAAATAATGCAGATGATATACGTGGCATTTGACTTCCGTTTTAATAAGTGTAAAGTTTTATACGGTGGCTTGATGATAGAGAGAGAAGATATACGTACTTTTAATAGATAAGAGTGCACAAAGATGCTTGCTCTAAGTTGATTACATAACAAAGGGATTACTTTGATGAGTTCTTCTTCAATCACAAATCACTTTATCAGTATCTTCTTCAATTATAAAGTGATATTGGCTTATGTAACAGGGTGATAGGGTTCAAGCGTCTGTGAAACAGAAACTGATAAAAAAATTCAGAAGTGATTTAAAAGAAGGAGAGTGTTGTGATATCATGAATTTTGAAGTGGTGGAGAATCATGGTGATTACAGAGGAACCACACACCCTTATAAGATTAACTTCTTATTTACGACATATGTGAAGCCCTGTGAGCAGATTCCAAATCTATCACACTTCAATTTCTGCCCATTCGCAGAGATTTTAGCTCAGTCTAATGTTGATGATGGTTTTATTGGTAAGTTATTTGTTCTTAAGCGCTACATGTTTTGATATCGAATTTATTTTAACAGTTTTATAAATCATATAATTGAATTAATCTCATGCTTTATTTCTTTTTTTTTCCTTCTACAGATATACTTGGTGAAATTGTAGGCATCAGTGATATTATGGAGAAAAACATTTCAGGCAATTCTTCAAAGTTGTTGGATATTCAACTTAGAGATCTCAAGTTAGTATGACAACATTTTTAATTATATAATTCTTCTTATTACTTTGTTATTGTACCACTAAAATACTGATATTTCTATTGCAGTGAAACAATCATTCAATGTACTCTATGGGAACAACATGCTGAGTATGTGCACTCTTATGCCAAGAGCAACAATACTGGTCCTATAATTTTACTTGGGAGTCTTATGAGAACAAAAAAATACAATGGTAACAAGACTATGTTTGTAAACTAATGTCTCATTTATATTTTCTTTAATCCACATGACAATTTTTTTTTGTATTCAGGTAAAATCTCTGTTCAAAACTCACGTTTCTCTACAAAACTAATTCTTAATGGAGATTTGGAAGAGGTTAATGCATTTAAAACAAAGTAAGTATTATCTTCAAAATTGTAATCTGACTTTAAAGATAATATTTTCTTTTCATGAAGATCTTAAACATTTTTTTTGTTTGTAAATTTCAGGATGGCAAAAGGTGATAAGTCTGTTTCATCTACGATTTCTTCACTGATAGCACCCACCTTAATTAAAAACACCATAGACTCATTCCCATTAAGCAGCTGGAAAACTGTTGATCAATTCACATCAGCAACTGAGGTAAAAATAATTATATTTGATTCTGTTTTTCAACCACATAGTTGTGGTGTTTGATTGGTAGGAAAAGTTGTTGGGGTCGACAAAAATATAGTCCATATGTAGTCATTTGGGCTTAGATATTTTCTCACTTGCATATTTACAAATCTGTTTTATTTCTCCTCTAATACTAAGTTGAATTTAGTAATTCATACAATTCCAGGGTGATATGAAAACAAGAGAATGGATTCGACAGAGATGCTCATGATAATTAGGTTTTCAATCTTTAATCAAACAAATATCTCTGAAACTCCTCTACCCGCAAGTAAATTCAACTTAGCTTCCCGAATAGAACTAACTATATATAGCATTTTGTTTGATAAATTTAAAGAATGCGGTTTCATGTTATCAAGTTGCAAGGATATTTTCTCACTTGCATATTTACACATCTGTTTTCTTATGGCTTATCTTTAGGAAAGTACTTGCGTGGCTTTTGCTTCAATTTTAGCATTTCGAAAGGAACTTCCTTGGTACTATGTTGGATGCTCAAAATGTTTCACAAGTGCTACACCTTATTTCAACCCAGAGACTGAGGAAATTGAGTCCAACAAGTATTCATGCGACACTTGCGACAAGCATGAAACCACCACAAGTTTAAGGTAATTTCATGTATCACAATTTTTGAATTTTACATTTATTTCAATATTATGAGGAAAATGTTCCTTTAACTTGATTTTTATATATCATCAGGTACAAAGTGCATCTCAAAGTAGCTGATCATACTGAATCCACATCTTTCCTATTATTTGATAGAGAAGTTATACAGCTCATTCATAAATCTGTCTATGAATTGCTTGAACAACAAGTGCAGGTGCGTTTTGCATTATTTTTACCTCAGTTGTTTGTATTCTGCATAGTATGAATATAAGTAGAAAATATCTCATGCATCTTCCATTTATTTGTTGTGTTTTAGTTTAACCGTGAGGGTGAAATTCCGCAAGAGCTAATGGATTTAGAAGGACGTAAAATTGTTTGCATCATTCGTGTGAATGGTACAGAGAAGAAATACAGACAATCAAGTTTTAAAGTCGTTAAACTCACTGAAAAACCTGAAACTATCCAGAAGTTTGAAGATAATGTCGTCTTGATGGTACGTTACTAAAGCTCTGCCAATTTATAGCACCATAATACGTTTGGATTATATTTTATAATGTACATTTTTATGGCCTTTAGGATACACACTCAGAAATGCCTGCAATTTCAAGCACCTCTACTGCAATTGAGGTTATATATTCATACACATTTGTTCATAATTCTGAATAATTAGAATTACATAACATCCTATACTATCCATTTACTACAGATGGAGAATACATCTTCGGAAGCAAATAACAATGAATCGACACCCTATTCTCCTGTCACTCCAATCACAAAACGGCAACGTAATGATATACTCGAAGATGGAGTTCAACAATCATCAACAAAGCTTATGGCAACATCAAGCACGTCTACTGCAATTGAGGTTATATATTCATACACATTTGTTCATAATTCTGAATAATTTAAATTACATGACATCCTATACTATCCATTTACTACAGATGGAGAATACATCTTCGGAAGCAAATAACAATGAATCGACACCCTATTATCCTGTCACTCCAATCACAAAACGGCAACGTAACGATATACTAGAAGATGGAGTTCAACAATCATCAACAAATCTTATGGCAACATCAAAGCTGGATAGAGGAGAAAGGGTTAACAAAGAAATCAACAAAGGCATAGTGTACAGAAGCTGCAAAGACAACAAACAAAAGTGATATCATGTCTGCATTCTATCAACTTCACTATGACCGACCAAACAGTGTGTTTAGAATCTTTAATATTCACCTAAGTTTTTTTCGTATTGAAATTACATGTAATTGTTTTCTTTGTATCGAGTCTTTGGATATCACATGTGGTTTTCTTTTTCATAACCTGTGTTTTAAAAAAAAACAAATCTTATATTTTGTTTTTATAACATAAAAACGACTACAATTTAGTCATTGAATAATCATGGTCACAAAGAAGAAGAAAAATTCGTAGAATACAAAACAATTAAATTTAAAACAAAACAATTAAAGTTACAGATGGCATCTTCCTTGAATATCCTTGAACATCCTTGAACTACAATTACCGGACACTCCTTTTTTCATAATTGTCATACACCATTTTTCATAACTTGGAATGTTCAAGGAAGAAAGATTCTATTATGGTGATGAAAAAAGATTTTTTCATTAACAAAAATAATCTTAATTAAGGGACGATTCCGATTTAACAAAAATAATCTTAATTAAGAGATGATTCCGATTTTCGATGCTAATTAATCTATGTTGATTTAGGCGGGAATGCTAATTGAGCAATACCCACCTACGTTGCTTTCAATTATTTGTTTCTTCACCTGATTTGATTATCGAGGAGATGGATTGCACGGTCAGTAATGAAAGAAGTGGTTTGAGATTATTTCGGATATTATGTTTGGATTTTGTGATATACAAAAATTATGTACAAACAATATTTTTGCCGTCAAAAAATAAATAAATGAAACATACAGTATTTTCTTAGGACTTACCGTTAACTCCTTTTTTCATAACTGTCGGACACCATTTTTCATAACTCCTCCACGTTCGAGAACATTATCCATACCACTAACTCTAATATTCATATTGTTACTGAATAAATTTTTCTATTTGTTACAAAATATATATTTTTATAATTTACAAAAAGGAAAAAAACGTGACAACCGTTGTTCCTCATACTAAGTCATTAGCCTCTATATATCCAAATCATTGTTTCTAAAAATATCGAAAATTACTCTAAACAATTCTATAAATTTTGTTAAACAAAAAGAGTATGAAATCCTTTCTATCCTCCTCATTGCATATCACAGACAACAAAAGGAAGAGAATTCTGGCCACACCAAATAAATATGATGATCATGGTTGTAGCAGCCTACAGATCATTAGTCGAAGAACATTCGAAGCTGCCCTTTACAAGGTACATCCACCTATTAAAACTTTCATTGCTCCTTCATGGGTTGTGGCCGCACCTTCGACATATTATGATCAAGATCAAGGTGGTAGCAGCCTAGAAGTCATTAGTCGTGAAGTTTTTGAAGCATCAATCAACAAATTACCCAAAAGGTCCAAAACTACTAAAACTTCTGTTGGTTCTTCATGGTTTCGCTCTATCTGTCTCGGCGAAGGTGCACATGGTGTTGTTTACTTAGCCCACATAAATGATGATGTAAACGTTGATGCTTTGCCGGTAACGATGGCCATCAAAAGTGCTCCAATAACATATTCTTCAAGCCTTAGTGATGAGGAACGGATTCTGAAAGGTCTTTCATCTCCGTTTGTTATATCTTGCTACGGTAGCAAAATAACAACGGCAGAAACTAGACCCGGAGGCAGCGACTACAATTTGATCCTTGAATACTGTTCCGGAGGGAGTATTGCTGATTATCTCAAATTTCGTGGAAAAGGGATGGCGGAGAGTGATGTTCAGCTATTTGCTCTAGACATCATCAAAGGTATCAGCTATATACATTCAAAGAAAATCATCCATTGTGATATTAAGCCGGCTAATATCTTACTTAAACCTCAAGTTGATCGTTTTATGCCTAATGGATTTGAGCCAAAGCTTGCTGATTTTGGTTTAGCGTTGAGAAAAACTTCAGATGAGTATGGAGATGGTTGTGGGTTTACAAGAGGGACTTTGTTATACATGTCCCCAGAACATTTATATAATGGGGATTTGGATTATTGTGCCGATATATGGTCGTATGGATGCACTATATTAGAGATGATTACAGGAAAAAGACCTTGGAGTGAGCTTGGCTTAATTGATAGAAATAAATTGAAGGATGCTATCGGTAATAGCAATGTCAAACCAGAAATACCCACATGGTTATCCGATGATGCGAGGGATTTCCTAGAAAAATGTTTAGAAAAAGACCCCAAAAAAAGGTATGATTCTATTGCTTTGTTGCAACACAAATTTCTTACTTCAATCCATGGTCACTGCGGCAAAGAAGAAGAAGCATAAGAGAGTGGGAGAAATGAAAACACTAATCTAAAAGAAGACATTCGAGAGGATTTTGGCAATGATGTTTAACTTATAGATTTTATCAAGTTTTATTTTTATTTTTATGTATCAACTGCACTTTTTATGTAATTGCCTAACGTAATATATATTGGTGTTATGTTATTTGCACTATGTTAAAATTTTCTAAGAGTTAGTTAACATTAATACAATTTTGTTTGTAAATGCTATTTTATAATGACGTAGATAAGATAATTAGTGGAAATTTTTACCGATTATCCCACAAGTATTATCATTATAAAGATTGTAAGATTGTTTGTGCTTTGTCTAGAAAAGATTTATAAATTATTAAAAGAAAATAACATAATTTTAAGCTTTATTTGAATTTATACAGATAACTGAAAAATGGTAAGTAAACTGTAAATGTAGGGAAATCGTATTAAAAAAAAAAGTGAAAAAGGCAATAACAACCCACCTCTTCCATTCTTTAATTGAATTTAGGTGGGAAGTCAAAAAGTTTATTTCAATAACCGTGATATGTAAAAAAGCAAACTTCTGCCTATCTTCTTCCATCACTTGTGCACACAGTTCTTTGCTTGTCTCCTTACAAAGGTTCTAACATGAAAATTTCAAGTCCTAAAAAAAGAAAAAAGGTGAAGATCTCAAGCATCAACAACAGATGCCAAAACACAACTAATAGCAATGGTAAGTGATATTATTAAAAAAATCACTATCAAACAAATTCAGACACCATACTTATGATACTTATCCTCTCATATTATATATGTTCTGCTCTTAAACACAGAAAATGAACTCACAAGTACTACAACCAGTTTTGCATCAAGTCAGCCGCTAAAAGTTTTTACAAACAGTAAGTTAACTAAGACAAAATTTGTCTGATAACTATTTTCCTTTACACAACAAGTCAATTAATTCCAATGTTTATCTCCTTACATAGCTTCCAACATGAATATTCCAAATCCTAAAAAAAGGAAAACACAGCAACATTCAAACATCAACAGCAGAAACCAAAGCACAATGTATAGCAAAGGTAAATATTTTATTCACAGACTATCTATGAAAGAAATAAAAACATCATACTAATTTTGTTTATTCTGTGATATGAAACACAGAAAATGTAGTCTCAAGTACTACTACCAACGCTTTTGCATCATCCTCAAGTCAGCCCCTAAATGATATTACAAACCGTAAGTTAAATAACTTTGAAGCATAACAATTTTAATTTTAGGGAGCTCAATTAATTCCTTATGGCAACTATTCAAGAAAAAAGTATGATCCTTATAAAATATTCAAGATATTCACAAATTTTACACAGGGACATATGGAAGCAGTCACTCAAATAGTCAACAACTTCGTGGAAATTCTGTAACATGTTCTACCCAAATTAGTAAGCTCAATTAATATTACAACTTTTCATATCATGCAAACTTAACAGAGCAACCCCGATTATGTTTTTTTATATTGTTTGATTTAACAGGTTATGAAGACTATGGTGATGCAGTTTACTTGTGTGAACATTGTAATGCTTTAATGTGGTACAATGAACGAATCAACAAAAGAAGAAACTGTATACCTCCAAAGTTTTCAATCTGTTGTATTCATGGAAAAATAGAATTGCCTCCCCCTCCAATGTTGCCTCAAGCCCTTCTGAATCTTATCTTCGGAGAAGGCGGTCAAAGCATTAATTTTACGGAGAACATAAGGGCCTACAATTCAATGTTTGCATTTACTTCTATGGGTGGCGAAATTGATTCATCGGTCAACAACGGACGTGGGCCTTTTGTTTTTCGACTTCATGGTCAAAACTTTCATCAAATTGGAAGCTTACTACCTGCTGAAGGACTTCCTCCTGCTTTTGCACAATTGTATATATTTGATACTGAAAACGAAGTAGCAAACAGAATATCAGCATTCAGGTAACTCTTCAATGTACTAATTAATTAAGTACCTGTACATACTTTATGATCATTGATGGCTTAGTTCGTTACATATAATATTTTAATCATTTAGAGAGCAATACTAATACATTGTCTTCAATTTGTTTAGTTCAAAACGAAGAACACCAAATTCCCAATCTAGATCGCTACGTGCTGATATTGTGGAAGCAATTAAATCTATGCTAGATGAATGCAATCCCTACACAAAGATACTTCGAACAGCAAGGGATCGATTTGGTGATTCGTTGCAGTCATCTGATGTAAAGATGGTTTTGATATCTGGTCGTGGGTCAGATGGAAAAACATACAATCTCCCTACAAGTTCTGAAGTTGCTGCATTATTTGTGGGAGATTTTGAGAATGATTTTGATTTTCGAGATATTATTGTGGAAACAAAGAGCAAGAAATTGGAAAGGATAAGTGAGCTTCACCCTGCATATCTTCCTTTACAATATCCTCTGCTATTTCCATTTGGCGAAGATGGTTATCATATTGATCTACATCTTAAGAAGACAACAACAACATCGAGAAATCCACGAACCAAAGTTAGTATGAGGGAGTTTTTCGCCTATAGAATCTTGGAGCGATATAATCAGTTTAATGCTCTAATGTTTTCTGGGAAATTGTTTCAGCAATTTCTGGTTGATGGTTATACAATGATCGAATCGGAAAGAATTGGATACCTCAAGCTAAACCAGCAGAAACTACGTGCAGATAAATACAGCAATGTTTCAGCTTCTGCCTTATGTGGAAACCAGGATTCTGGAATGTGTGGACAGAGAATTCTCTTACCTTCAACTTATGTCGGAGGTGCGCGATATTTGCGAGAAAAGTACATGGATGCAATGGCTGTTTGTCAAAATTTTGGTTACCCGGATTTATTCATTACATTCACTTGCAATCCTAAATGGCCGGAGATTACAAGATTTCTACAATCGCGACGACTAAAATCAGAAGATAGAGCTGATATTATGTCTCGAATCTTCAAGATTAAACTGGATAGTCTCATTTCTGACATACACAACAAAAACCTTTTTGGTCCATCAATGGGAGGTAAACTATCGTTATTGTTTTAGTATTTAACTATTTATCTTCCTAAAATTATTTTATGTAATCTAAAAACTAATTTACCGCTATTAAACAGTGATATATACGATTGAGTTCCAGAAAAGAGGTCTACCGCACGCCCATATTTTGCTATGGCTGAAGCGTGGTTCAAAAACGCCTACCACATGTGACATAGACAAAGTCATATGTGCTGAAATTCCTGATCAAGCTACTAACCCAGTCCTTTATGATATAGTGAAAGATATCATGATTCATGGTCCATGTGGGTTAGCAAACCCACGTTCACCATGCATGGAAAAGGGGAAGTGCACCAAAAAATTCCCCAAAGACTTCTCCAGTGATACCCATATCAACAAAGATGGTTTCCCAGTTTATCGCCGAAGAAATGATGGGTGTTATGTTGAAAAAAATGGAGTTTTTGTAGACAATGGGTTTGTAATTCCTTATAATCCTAAACTACTCCTGAAGTACCAAGCTCATATAAATGTTGAATGGTGCAACCAAACAAGAGCAATCAAGTATTTATTTAAATACATCAACAAAGGTAATGACAGGGTCACTGCGGCAGCATCAGTTCCTAAAGAGTCGTCAACAAATGAGTTGGGAGGTTCAGTAAAGGTTATAGACGAAATCAAACAATACTATGATTGCAGGTGATCTTTAATAACCAGTAAATTATTATAATTATCTCATGTTATTTAAGTTTTTAACTCTTATTTTAACATATTTTCTGATTCTTATGATAAGGTATGTTTCACCTTGTGAAGCAACATGGCGAATATTTGGATTTGCGATTCACCACAGTAGCATTACTGTGCAAAGATTGTCATTTCATTTAGAAGGAGAGCAAAATGTCGTATACAACGAGGATGATGATGATGTTGACGATGTTTTGGCAAGAGAGGCAAATCAAACCTCCCAACTTTTAGAGTGGATGAAAATGTGTAGCCATAACGAAGATGCAAAAAAGTTGACTTACATTGATTTTCCTTTATTCTTTGTCTGGAACAAGAACCCGAAACACTGGAGCGAGCGTAAACAAAAAGGAAAGTTAGCTGTTGGACGGATCCACCATATCTCACCAGCTGCAGGTGATTCATTTTATTTGAGGATCCTTTTAAACAAGGTCAAAGGGAAAACCAGTTTTGATGATATACGTACTGTTGATGGAATTTTGTATCCAAGCTATCAAGATGCATGTTATGCTCTAGGCCTTCTTGGCGACGACCAAGAGTATATTGATGCGATCACAGAAGTCGGTAAATGGGGATCAGCTAATTACATGCGTAAGATGTTTGTGTGGCTCCTTAGCTCACAGAGTTTGTCAAAACCTGAACATGTTTGGTCAGAAACATGGCATTTGCTTGCAGAGGACATACTAGATATGCAAAGAAGAATTCGACAAACACCAGGTCCAGAAAAGAATCTCTATGTTTTACAAATTTTTTATTACAACTTTTATAATTAAAACGTTATTCTTTTTCATTCGCAGGACTCGAACTGTCCACAGACCAGCTAAAAAATCAAGCTTTGCTTGAAATTGAAAAGCTTTTACAGAGAAACGGTGGTACCCTAAAAAATCACCTTTCAATGCCTTTCCCAAAAAACAATAATGTCCCATCTTCAATCAACAGATTGATTAGTGAAGAAAAGTGTTACAACAGAGCTTTATGTGCTGAAAAACATCAACTACTACTGCCATCACTAACAAATGAACAAAGGAATGTTTATGATCGTATAATGGCTTCTGTCGAATCAAATTGTGGTGGTGCGTTTTTTGTTTATGGGTTCGGAGGTACTGGGAAGACTTATCTTTGGAAGACATTGTCAACATACATTAGATCAAAAGGACAGATAGTCATCAGTGTAGCTTCGAGTGGAATGGCAGCCTTGCTATTAGATGGAGGACGGACTGCGCATTCACGGTTCTCAATACCACTACAGGTAAAGGAAAATTCCTCATGTACATTTACCCCTGGTAGTGAGCTAGGTGGACTACTATTGGAATCTAAGTTGATTATATGGGACGAGGCACCAATGTTGCATAGACATTGTTTTGAGGCTTTTGACAGAAGTTTAAAAGATATATCACGAGCAGCAAAGGTTGTTAATGCTGATAATCCATTTGGTGGGAAGACTATAGTCTTTGGAGGTGATTTTCGACAAATTCTTCCTGTGATAGCTAAAGGGAGTAGGGGGCAAATTGTTCAAGCTTCTCTTACCTCTTCGGTGTTATGGAATTACTGCACAGTTCTTTGTTTGACAAAAAACATGCGGCTAACTATTGATTCGGATCCTTCAGAGATTGAATCCATCAAAGAATTCTCTGACTGGATTCTCAAATTAGGAGATGGAAAGCTTTCAGAACCAAATGATGGTGAAGCTGTGATCACAATACCAAGTGACATGCTTCTTATGGACTCTCTTGATCCTATAGTTTCAATCACTAATGCCATTTATCCATCATTGATCGAAAATCTAGGAGACGAATCTTTCTTCAAAGACCGAGCAATATTATGTCCTACTAATGAGGTTGTCGATGAGGTCAATTCTCACATAATGGATCTTCTCCCCGGAGAAGCAAAGGAATACTTTAGCTCTGACCAAATCTGCCATTCTAATTCTACTCCAATCAGAGACGATGATGTCTCCGTTGAATTCCTAAATTCAATCAAATGTTCTGGATTACCGAACCATGTTCTGAAGTTGAAGAAAGGCGTTCCTGTAATGCTTTTAAGAAACATTGACCAGAGCAATGGTTTGTGCAATGGGACAAGGTTGCAGATAACTCGGTTGGGAGAACATGTCCTAGAAGCACGAGTCATCACCAGAAGAGAAAACAATGTTTGTGGTGATAAAGTCTATATTCCAAGAATGATGCTTACCCCTACAGATGTGAGATTGCCTTTTCGATTTCAACGGAGACAGTTTCCCATATCCGCTTGCTTTGGAATGACGATTAACAAGAGCCAAGGTCAGAGTTTATCTCATGTTGGAATCTATTTGCCAAGATCGGTTTTTACTCATGGTCAATTGTACGTTGCCGTGTCAAGAGTCAAAAGTAGAAAAGGTCTAAAGATCCTAATTGTCAATGAGGAGGGGAAACGGGATACAAAAACAACTAATGTTGTTTTTAAAGAGATATTCCAGAAAATCAAAGAACCGTGATTTATCTTCAAGTACTAATTATTTTTCTCATGGATATTATATTCATGACTATATAATATCATGCTGGAAAAATTTAAACATGCTGAGAACCGTGATCTATCTTCAGGTACTAATTATTTTTTGAAGAATTGCTCATAGCTTCATCAACTCCTTCCTTCCCTTCACTCTTACTATCACTACCCTTCGTTTTAGATCCATCTCCCAATTGTGTATCATCGGTCGTGTTTTTAGAATGATCTCTTCTACTCTTAGAATCAGTAACATTGGTAACAATTTATGACCCACCAAACCGTGTCTCTGTCAAATTCTAATTCGTGATCGAGCTCGAGAAAGCTTGTGCCTATCCATCAACCTAATTTTTTAAACAATCGTAGTAAACTAAAACCTCAGATTTACAGCTTTCGGAAATTAAATTTGGAATATCTTCTTCTTCCTAGGGTTTTAGTGTTACCTTATTAGTAGTATGAGCGGCGAAAATCAAAGCTATACATACACAGAAGCAAAAGGAAGTTCACATCATATCTGACAATCAACCAATTTAAAATTCCATCTGAAACTCACCAATCAAGCTCAAATATGGTTCATTATCACTGCAGCACCATAGATTAAAAAAAATGTGATCCAATTAAATTTCGGAGCTTACATGAGATCCAAGATGATAGGGTTTGGACAGTTCAAATTTCCACGATTCTGAGGACTATTTGTCCCCAAGGAAAAGGCATTCTCCAGCATGACTCCAGAAGAACTGGAATTGGATTGTTCTCCGTGATCATCTACGAAACAAATTAAAAATAAGATCAGCAGCAGCTACCATCAACTAAGAAAAGATAAATACTAGAAGATTCGATTTCTGGCATTTTAGGTTATTACGGCGGAACAGGAAAATCGTGGGAGAGAGAGCAAAGACGACATATGCTTAAAATTAAGGAAATATCAATTGTTAACAATCTTCTCTCTCTACTCGAACAACACTAAATTGTGGTTGGGTAATTAATACCTATTTGTTTAATTAACTAATGGCTTGATTGGTATACTAGAAGATAAATACTAGAAAATAAATAATTAAATGTAATAAAAATTGGACGACGAAGAGACATTCCTCAGTAGAAAAAATGAATACATACAACATGAATAGCTACATGGGATATGCAAGAAATGAATATTTGAACTTCAGAAACTCTGTGGTTAGGGAAAAACAAACACTAGAAATGAATATTTTTCGATTTCATGAAATCAAAAGATCACCTCACAGACTCGGATTCTTCGTATGATTTTCCCCGTCTTCCTTATCTATTTTGCTCATCAATTCGAATCCCTCCAGAATCGGATTGAAGCAAAGATTAAGGTTCCAGAGAGAAGTGAGTCACCAGAGACTATCTTTTGACTTTAGTCGTTGCACATTTTTATTCTAATAATGGAATTTATTTGACTTGACCCAACTTTTTATTTATTTTATTCTTGGGCTTCTTCTTGACTTAATTGTAAGCAAAGTTGATACTGATATATCCATTGTCGATTCATGGATTGTATTTGTGTTATCCAATTCTAGAAAATGTAGGACTAAAGTAATGTTTTATTTTAATGTAAAAATAGTTTAAATAAAAAAAAATTGACTCGTGCGTAGCACGGGTGATAATACTAGTATTATGATAAAAGCTAAAACCCTATATTAATGTTTTTAAAAATAACTATGATATATATAGTGCTCAAGTATCATCAAAATCACACCATTATGATGTGATCCACCCCACGACGTCGTTTTGAGATTTCTCCCCCACCACCACCACGTCCCATCACCACCGACTGGCTTGACCGTTCGAGCAATGACTTGAGTGCGTTCTGTAGAAATTTAACCGACTCGACACCGTGTTGCTCTATGTCGGCGACGACAACGAGATCGTTTCTTGTCCGACCACCGATTGTCGTTATATCGGCATAGACAGTTTCCATCTGAAGAGATTTGAGTATCTCCACTATATCTTGCAAGAGATCTGGCCTGTCCTCGCAGCAAAACGATATCTTGAAGATTATCCGACCGTCGTCGTTGGAACTATCTTCAAAGTTGAGTACACTGATTTCGTCTGTCTCCGACGGTAAGGATTCGTTGGAGATTTCTAGGGTTTGTTGTTTGAGTTCTTTGACTCGTTGAACTACTTTTGCTAGTAGTGTGGCTTTGTCTGTCTGTAACGAAAAATATGAAACATTAAGGAAAGAGAACCCTTGATTCGAGAAATAATTTTGTCTTCATGTTCAATTGTTTCAAAGTAAAACAAAAAGCTCGATAACTTTTCCGACAAACAGCTTCAGAGAAAAAAGGACTTTGATGAAAGCTTTTTTATTTTTCCTCAATTTTCTAGATATTCCCCCAGTACTTGCAGCTTTTTTTTATTATTCGAAAACATTACTATGTTAATTTTAAAAAATATTTGATACACTTCCAATGTTCCATCTTTCTTACCAATAAATCAAATCCTAATATACTAAATTAACCAAGCAATATTAATTTAACCCAATTAAAAAATATAGATTTTAATTTGTCATTTGGATATAGGTTTAATTTGTTTAAATAAAGACAAAAAAAAAAACTTTGGTGAGATAACATCCAAATTAAACTCTAATTCTCCCTCCAAATTCTTCTATTAAATAATAATAATGTTTAGTATGAGTAAAAAGGATGAGAGTGTAGAAATTAATTTAAAATCATCATATATTTATTAATTATTTATATGCTTTTATGGATACCACCTGAATTAGTAGATTATAGTCTCAATCAAACTTTTTTGTTTTTTTGTTTTGTTAAAGAAGTCTCAATCAAACTTAATATCAGTAAGCAAATAATAAGGATTGTTGTAAAGTTATGGTGTACCTTGGAGTTACAAGAGAGTAAGTTGCGGAGCTTGTTGAGATGAGAATTGATTCTCTCTCTTCTCCTTCGCTCGGCTTCTTTATGGTTCCTCAGAGCAGCAAGAGCTCTGTCTTGAGAAATCGTGTCTTCGATGGCAAAAGGGTAAAACGACGACGTTGTGGTGGTGGTGGTGGTGCTCGACGAGGCACAGATTCCTCCGGTGAGGAAAGAATATAATATTTGATCTGAAATCTCTGGCTGCATTTTTCTGTTTGCTTCTCCGCCGCCTTCTTCTTTGTTTGGTTTTGGAGCTTTCGATGGGTTTTGTTCTAAAAAGCAAGATCGCCCATATATTTATACATAAATGAGACTAGAGAGAGAGAGAGAGAATATATATATATATATATATATATTAGTGTTGTCTTGAATAATGATATTTTTTAAGAGTCTCATTGGTTCTCCCGCAAACGGATAAATGCGATTACACGCGTTTGATCATATAATCATGATTCATGGATACCGCTTTGTGTTGTTTCATAACGTTTTAAATGGTTCTACCGTTATATAGTCACCAGCTCAAACGTTTGTGATAACGGACGGCAGCTGTTGATTTCAATTCTTTTTCTTTTTTTTTTAATTGAATGTCAGATTTTTTTCAAACCAAAAAATCCTTTTTACATCAAACCATATATCTTTTCACTATTTCCTCTTGCAAGTAATGTTTACTACTTCTAGTCGGAAGAAAAGATATTACATTTTGTTGCTTAGAGAATTTGAATTTAAAATTACGATGATTTCAATTCTTTTCTTACAAAGTTACCTTTAACATAAAATTATATATATATATATATATATATAACCTGGGAAACCCTAGTCAAAACCCAAACTAATTAAAATAACATTCTACGAAAAAAAGATAACCAAAAACAAAATTTTATTATCTTCTATCAAACAATTTTTTTTGTTTTTTTGTAAAACATTCTTCTTGCAACACGTCAACAAAAACTTTTTTCTGCTCCTTCAATACATAGAGGATTTACTGAAAGTAATTTAATAATTGTTTTTAATTAAAATATACAAAAAAATATTATTGAAATTGCAGGATAAATTAATTTGTACTATTAAAACATGAGTATTTTTTGTGTCCAAATAAGTATTAAGTAAGGATATTATAATTTATCTATACTATTAAACTTGTTGCCAAACACAAATTATTTTTTAGAAAAAATTAGAAAATAGAAAATTTCGGAATAATATTAAATCATACTCTTTCTGTTCTTTATTAATAGATGTTTTAGAAAAAAATGTTTCAAGATTTTTTAAAGTCTTCTATGCATTTTTATTAGTTAATAATGATGAATTGTAAAATTCAAGAAAATAATTAAATTTATTGAATTTAATATTGGTTTAGAGTTATAGAAAATTGTTAATCACAAAATGATGCATTTATAATCAAATTTTAATGTGTTTTCTTAATATGTGTGAAAATATTTTTTAAAAAATAAGTTAAAAATATCAAATTTATGCATTTAATTTTTTTTTGATAATGTAATATTTCATTTGATAATTGACATGAAATATAACATAATAAATTTGTTATAAATATGTCATCTTTGGTACATGCTAGATATGGGCGTTCGGGTATCCGTTCGGATTCGGATAGGATATTTCAGATTTGTCGGGTTTAGAGGTTTAAGTCCCATTCGGGTATTTATAATTTTCGGGTCGGGTTCGGTTTATCCAAAATATCCAAAAATACCTGAAAACACTAAAAAAAATCCGGAAAAACAACCCAAAAGTACTCAAAACTACTCTTAAGTATCCAAATTACCCGAAAACTGTTGATGTAATGTTTAGCTGAGTTTAAAAAAACCGATGGTGATGTGGTATTGGTTGTGGCTTTGACCTCTACAACTCAGTAATCAAGGGGGAGAGTAAAGAGGCAGCGGTTGATGCATCTCCTGTACCAGTCGAGAAGTACTACAGGAAGTGATACAGGCGAGCAACTCAAGGAATCTGTCAACGTGGAGCCAAAGCGTGGGCTGGCTTGGACTTCTAGAAGCTTCTAGAGACGTGCCTAGAGGGGTAGCTGAGCTGGACAAGCATTTAGGAGAAGATATTGAAGATTGGAGAAGTTTCCTTGTTCTTAGGAGAAGAAAAAGGAAAAGTGAATATTCTTGGAGATTTGCATTTATCTCCAAGGGATGATTTTGGCTAGTATGGGCCACGACCTATTATGTATAAATAGGTGTGTTTAACCTTTGTATGAGGCTAACACAATATGAGGGAGAATTCTTAGCATAAGGTTTTTGGTTGTCTTGTAAGAGATCAAACCTAAGGTGCTACAGGGTTTTTCTATGGGGTTCTTGGATCGTGTATAGATCCTTGAACGTGGTAGGCTAGTTAGACAAGTCAAAATTAGACAAGTCAAAGTGTGTCTTGAACTTGGTCGTAGATCGTGTTAAGTTCAACTTGTATGGTTACTTAACAGATTTTCTAGTAATACATCCTTGTAAGGAAAACCCTATGTCAGATTGTGTTCCAGTTCTTGTATCAGTATAGCTCTTGCACTTTCAAAAACCTCCGTAAAAAAACTATCCAAACTATCCAAAAGGTCAAAAGTACGTGAAAATATTTGAAATACCCGGAAAACAGTTTACCAAAAAAACAGTTTTTACCTTGCTGTTTTTTCTTCATCTTTTCACCGGAAGATACTATGGCTTTAACCGATCGACCATCATCCACTCACATCAGATAAATGTTTGATGTTTCGATAAGGCAGCTATGTAGAAATCTCCTTAACTCATAGTATCAGCGAGTTGCCTGACGATTTGGTCTTGAAGATACCTTCCCACAAAACATGCTGTGGGTGACAAGTCTCTTGTCAAAAAAAATGGAAATCTCTCTGGACAAGTCACTGTTTGCACATCAACCTCATGTTCTAGAAAGCCTTTATTTCAGATTATATGCAGTTTTATCATGGAATAAAGACATTGGACAGTGGATTAGCACCGCGCTTCATCATCATCATTGTCACCTCCGTGAGCTCGAGATAGATGCTTTTAGTGCCAAGATCCTATTACCTCCTGAATTGTTTACCTGCAAAACTCTTGTTGTCTTGAAACTCAAAAGGTCTCGTGATCAATTCGGAGGCAGCTCTTACAACGGTCTGTCTCCCATCACTAAAATATGAAACTCAAAGGTTTCGTGATAATATGGGCTTAAAGCCATTTGTTTCACTTACTCAATAATAGGTTTAAAGAAGTTATCTGGATGAATAAAAAAAACATTAGTTTCTGGCTCCTTAATAGGATCTAATTTTGCATATAACAAAACCATGATACAATGCTTTACTAGACGAAGTTACAACTTAGAAGAACAAGAAAAACAAACAAACAAAAAAAGCAAAGACTTGAATTGTTCAGACGCAAAATAAGAGCATAAAAAGAGATGCGTCTTAAACAACCAGAAAACAGACCCATGAATAAATTTTGTAGAGAACATATAAGAGTAATATAAGAATTACATAAAAGAGTATTAGAGAGGCAAACCAAGTTCGGGACTTTGGGGGGTCCAAAACGGCATCACTTAGCCATCATGACCTTGACAAACTCCTCATAGTTAATCTGGCCATCACCATCAACATCAGCTTCCTTGATCATCTCATCGACTTCTTCGTCTGTGAGCTTCTCGCCGAGGTTTGTCATGACATGGCGGAGCTCAGCGGCAGAGATGAAACCGTTCTGGTCCTTGTCGAAGACCCGGAATGCTTCCTTGAGCTCTTCCTCGGAGTCGGTGTCCTTCATCTTACGGGCCATGAGGTTCAAGAACTCTGGGAAATCAATGGTGCCGTTACCATCAGCGTCCACTTCATTGATCATGTCTTGGAGCTCTGCTTCGGTTGGGTTCTGTCCAAGAGAACGCATCACAGTTCCCAGCTCCTTGGTGGTAATGCAACCTGCAAGTAAATCAACGATTGTTCATCATCAATCAATAACCGCTTGGACGGAACAATTCAATATACAATTTTCAATTACGAAACTCAAAGCATCTTATCTTAGCTAGATCTATCTTTTTCTGGGCAATCGATTTACAATATGAATCAAAGGACAAGGGGCAAATCTAAACGGAACTTCCGTTGGAGAATTCTAACAAAATCTGCAATCCCGAAGGACCAAATCGATCAAAATCACCAAAGGACGAGTCTAGAGATCACGAATCGCAGATCCGTAACATCTACACCGATATAGGTCAATAACCACAAATCAAATCAGTAGCAAAATCCTATGCATTCACAAACGTATATTCAACATTTGAAGGAGTAAAAAAAACGTACCGTCACCATCCTTGTCGAATAAGCTGAAGGCTTCCTTGAACTCAGAGATCTGATCGTCGGTGAGCTGATCCGCCATTGTTAAACTTTCTTTTGCTTTTCGTTAACCTGTAGGTTCTTTTTAGTTTTCTCTCAAATCGAGAGGAAGAAGAAGAAGAAGAAGAAGAGAAATTAGAAAACGAGAGAGAAACCGTCTTTATCGGGTACTTGCTATTAACGACTTTTGCTCCGACCCGGACTCGAATCGTTTTTATTAACCAAATACCCGATATTGAAATCTCTTTTTCACCCTCACATTTTTACAATAATTACGTTAGTACCACTATTAATTATTTTCCGCCAGAGTGGACAATAAACGGATCTCACACGTTCACGCGGTCTGTACGCGGACCGTTGACTACCACGTCAGCATTACCTCCAGATGTTTATTTTAAGATTGGGAAAACTACCTTAAAAAAACATCAACTTACAAATTATGGCTATTAAAACCATCAACTATCGAGTCGGCCATTTAAATCATCATATTTTGTTGACTTCAAATTTAAACCCTAAACTTTTGTTGAATCGGCCAAAAAGACCATGACGTTAAATACGTAAACGAAATTCATAAACGGTGTTACAACTCCGTTAGTTTAATAAAACTCACCTGCAATAAGATGGTGACACATGTAATTTTTTTTTTTAGATTAGAGATGAAACGGCGTCGTTTTATTAAACTAACGGAGTTGTAACACTGTTTATGAGTTCCGTTTACGGATTTAACGTCATGTTCTTTTTGGCCGAGTCAACAAAAATTGAGGGTTTAAATTTGAAGTCAACAAAATATGATGATTTAAATGACAGACTCGATAGTTAATGCTTTTAATGGACATAATTTATAAGTTTATGGTTTTATAGGCAGTTTTCCCTTTTAAGATTGGTTAGTTTGTCTAATTATTACTTTATACTAGGGTAATTCTCTTTCTTTTTTTTTGTTCAGTGTCACCAGTGACACGTTTTGAATTAGAATTCATTTTCAAAAATAATAATAAGAGACTTTAAGATATAACCATAAGTTTGATTCATCTAATCAACTTTCCTAATATATATGATTAAATGGTTAATAATATGGAGCAAATATATATATATATATATATATATATTATGATAATAATTAAAGGTTTAATTACCTATATGATTTGGCAAAACAATTAATAGTGTATCTAGATGAATCTTCGTTTCACTTTTTTGTTGGTTATTAATTATTTTTTCTAAGAACACCAGTGAAATTGTTTGCAAGAAACTATATAAGATGTTATATTGCAAATAGTGAAATATCATGAGATACTAAATTTTTTTATCATAAAACTCAAACCCAACCATTTGCACACTTTTGAAATGCATATTTTATACTCTCTCCGTTTTTTTTTATAAGTAGTTTTGGTTAAAAACACAATATTTTTAAAAACTCATCTTTTACCGAAAAATATTATTTAATATATAAATTAAAATTAATCCAACCAATCATAAAAAAAACTGTAAAATATTATTGGCCACACAGTATTCGATAAAGGTAAAAATTGCATAGAAACATGAAAATAACTTATATTGTGAAACAAAACAAAATCTCTAAAACTACTTATAAAAAGAAACGGAAGGAGTATAAAAGATACAACACGTGACATAGGTGAAAACTGTCGCGACTATGACACACAAAGATAAGAGATCGATCACATCAAAACACTAATCTTCTTCGGCACGCGTCGAGTGGGAGTGAGTTGGTACTGCCACGTCGGATGTGTCGGCGTCCACTTCCTCCGCCGAAACAAACAGAATCCACTGCCGATTTATGACACTCGTCGTCGTCGTCGTAGTAGTCGGAGAAGGAGAGCTCGTGAACGGTCTCTGCGATCAAGTCCCGACAGATGTGATCATGAAGAGCCAAACCGATCTTCGCGACCTCTCTTCGCTGACCAGATGCCACGTCATCGCAAACCTGGTTCACGCTGTCCATCAAGCTCAGTCTTACCTTCCGCACCACGATAGGCGCCGTGCCACGTGTCTCCGTTAACGACGTTGATCTCTTGGAAATGACGTCATGCATGCTGTAATGATCGGGTCTAGTGATTAGATTTATGTTGTTGAACTTGTAATTGTCTTTGCAGTACTCGTGATGGTTCATCATCATCGACAACATTGTTGTGTCTGTGTCGTGTATTGTCGTCGTCTTCGTGTTCTTATTCGTCTGCGTCCCCACGACGACACCTCCTGCCACTGTTAACCAAATAAAATAATTTATACGACAGGTTGTGTTTTGTAAACTATCCATTTATCATTTTCGTTGTCAAGAAGAAAAATTCGTATTGTTGTCAAAAAGAAAGAAAAAACTTATTGTATATCTCGATTGTCATTGCATTTCTGTCTTTAGCATCAAAATAAGACCAGACATATACTACTTTTTTCGTTTTTTTTTTCTGAATATACAAGCATTATAAAAAAAGACATTCTGAAAAACACACCCCTTTTTGTTTTCGTTTTTAATTATCACAAACTATATATTTAATAAGCTGTAGAAAACTTTTCTCAAAACAGAAGTTGTTCTACAAGACTACAACGTTTCTTGTGTATTATTCAATAAAAACTCAGTTATATAAATTCAGTGCGAGCAGCAGAATCATTTTGCTTAAAAGTGATCAGATTCTTGATTTGATACCATTAAACCAGTTTGGTACCAACAAAAATGGATGTCAATTAAAAAAAGAAATTTGTGGGTCAGAAACAGGAATAAATTAAATAATGGGTGGGGGGCCAAATGATGAGAAAGTAAAAGTGGGCTTCATGACTAAAGGAATAAAGGCTGTTTCTTCCTTCATCATTTGTCTAACATGCCTCTTTCTCCTCACTGTCTTTACTCTCTTTTGCACTTTAATTAGACCTAAATGATGTTATACTACACTAAACTAAACCTCACTATTAATTAGTCCACTACCTTTTTTGACTTAATATCAATTTGAATATTATCCTCAATGCCAATTGCCAACAACTTTGTAGTGAACTCAAGTTACTCAACTAATGACAAATGTGACATCAAACCAAACACCACATTCCATGCATGCATGAAATTGTTAGAGCAATTACATTTGTTTATCACTATAATTTATTAAAATAAAACTGTCTTCCACTATTGGACATACTCCACCAAAGAGACAACCATTTTGCCTTCCCATTCTATCTTTCACTCTTTGTTGCTGCTTTGATCTACACACTGTTCTCCTAATTTTTCTAATTTTTTTTACTGCACGTTTATAAGCTAATGATTTTTGACCAACATTAGATCTTTAAACATTTCCCTAATATTCTGTTTTTATTTTTTTTAAATATAACATTTGTTGCCAATGAATTCAAAGGGTTGATATATAAAAGTATCCCACATTTGAAGTTTAGAGTTCTATTTTGTGATTAATATATAATAACTAGACCATAATTAATCTGACGAGAGACGTTTAATCAAAATTTTGATAATACGGGAACCTAGAAACTTACGGGTGCCAGAGAATTTGAAGTTGTCACGCGCCGGCGCCGTCGCTTGAGACACCTCAAGTTTCTTGTGAAGAAGGTAAGTGGTTTTGATGACGTCGATGGTTCTCCGGAGTTCCTCTAAGTCCCGATCACATTTCTCTAACGCCCCGACCAGGCTCACCCTCGCCGCATCTCCCTCTCCTTCGTTGCGTGGAAGCGGCGGCGCGACTATAATTCCTCCGTCGTCTCCATTTGATGAATCTTCCGGAGGAGAAGCGTAGACGACGGTTCTCTGTTCTCGTTTCTTAGATCCCAAGGTGATGGATTTCCGGCGGTTGGAGGAGAAGTTGAAGGTGGAGAGGAAGAGGTTGAAGAATCCGGGGAGGCAGCCGGAGGTGACGGCGGAAGAGTTTGAGTTTCTACGAGGAGGATTGTGATTTTCCCGCCATGAAGATGAGGGAGAGAGCAAGTTCTCTTGTTTACTCTTCTTCATACTCCTCGCTGTTTGTCTTTCTCTCTTTTCTCTCTATCTACTAAAACCTTAAATTCCCCATTTACTCAATATTGTTTTGTTTTATTCATTCCAACGGTAAAATTAAAACATTATACTTACCTTTTTCGTGATTTAGGTTTTGCTTTTCTTTATTTTATTTTCTTTTCACTTTTATTTTACATTTTTTTTTACTTTAAGGTTGGTCCATTGGCACATGGCAAATACTGAAATACTGATGCTTTTACAATTGCGATATATCATTACCTATAGACATTATAATGTCTTTTGTCTTCCTTTTTTTGTTATTTTCTTGTTTACTAAGTTACTTTTTGTTAACATGTACTAAGTTTAAAAAAAAAACATGTACTAAGTTTATTTTGACATACAAAATTTGGGGACCCTACTATGGCCTAATAAGCTTATAAATTCAGATTCGTTACTTCCATTTAATTTTACAATATTTATGTTACTCCAAAATATTCAAACCAAAATACTAACATAAACCTTTTAATCATCTTAGAACAGTGATAAATAATTATTATAGAACAAAGAATATGGTTTATCCGATGAATGAGATCCAAATTCAGATGATAAAATTTCCCATCAAAAGAATTTAGAACCCTAATCAAATAGGCATTAGGAGATTAGCACAATGCTCTATGAGAGGCAAAGGGCATGATTATGAGTGTTCTTTAAGATTCATGTCCTTGTGCATGCTGGACAGATACAACTTTTTAAAGTCTTTTTTATTCATTCTATTGGAAGTTGATATTTTTGTATGACTAAGTGATGATACATACTGGCCTACGTACTGGTTTGAGTCCAGACATTAAGTTAAAGTCTATACTATAAAAATAAAAAAAATACATAAAGATTATAAATTTTAAAAGAACTCGTTATTTTTAATGAAAAAGACCACAGTGCCAATTGCAACAAGGTTTCTTTAGAAAAACTTGCATTGTGAGTTACAGACTTTGAAGAAAGAAGAAACTCTGCATACAAATTGGTTCGCACATATCAAACGAATCTATAATCCACACCTTTAATGAAAGCTGGAAATTCTGTGGTATAAGGATGAATATCAATGAGCCGTAAACAATGAAAGTTTCAGGGTTATAATCTCATTAACAATATATGACTGACGAAAAGAAAAAAAGAAGCCTATTCTATACAAAATAAGAGCTCGATAGAAAGAAACCATAGAAGCTGATTACATAGGAAGAAGTGAATGAGAAAGGCCAATGAAAATCCGAATGAAGAAGAGAAAGCTAAACTAGACTAAACAGTTTTGGATTATAGATCTTTCCATACTTTGTAGTCGCTAGTTGAGCTGTTCTGCATATTAATGTCTTGGCAGCCAATGAAGAAAGTAGAACGCACAGGATCAACGTTTACTAGAGCATGCGCCGTGCCACTCGGACTAACCGCTACAGCTACTTCGTCATCTCCAATTAACACTTCGGCGTAACCTTTTTCGACCTTGTGGTTCTCCAGCTGCACGCATTCATATTGACATACCCACAAACATTGTCAGATTAATGAGTTTGGTTCATTTTGACCCGAGAGCAGCAAGTCAATGGAAAGCCAGGGCTCAATCATCACAAACAAATGATTAATATATGTAGGACAAGCCCATTTCCCACATCACTAAACTGACTGATGATGATATTAGTCGAATAGTCAAGAACATCTTTACGAAAATTTCAGAAGCGATCCTCTCCTTCATTTCTTAAAGAAAGCATATACAGTGCAGAATCAAAGTACTCTAGGGCTGTTCTAGAGACATTAAACACTCCCAAAACCTCAAACTAACCAAATACCAACTTGCATCTATCCTCTACTTATACTCATCAAAAAAGACCAACACACGGTTAGTTAAGCTGGCATGGCATTAGGCAATCTCTGAACTCTCTTTTATGTTCTTTACCAAGACTTATCACTTTACCCCATTCAATGATGCATTGGATTGGATATTTTAGATAAACAAAAATAGACACTCCTTCATATCATACCAGAGGATTCATTCAACAGAATGTAATTCTTCCATTATGTTCTATCAATGAGGTGGATGATGAGACTTACCCTGAATTTTGTCTTCGCTCCCCATATGACGAACGTCTCATTACAGGTATGGTGTCTATGGTTTCCCCTAAAACCACCAGGGCGGATTTCCCCAACATGAATGGAAAGACACGAGGCAGCTCCACCTGCAGACAAGCGAAAAGAGAAACCTTGGATTACACAATAATCTCCTACAAGGTTAAGCAGCTCACACCGAAGATTATCATTCACAGAGTGAGCAAAGCCATAAAATCTTCATAGACAACAACAGAGTAGAATGGCTCAATGTTTTTTCCCATTCCTATGTATATTGGTGAACACAAAATCAGTCACTCCTTCTAAAACAGTTTGTGTTCATGGACTCAAGAACCAAAAGCTAAAACCAACCCAACATCTTCATCAACCTACATGCTTCTATAATTACTTCATACAGGCTTCTAAGATATTGAGAATGCCCATTCCCCTTATGTTTCAAGGAATGAGAATTTAGCTAACGATTTTCTCAGTATCAACAACATACTCAAAAACACTAAACGAATTGCTGTTTACAAATTTTTCTTCGTAAGAAATCCGAAGCGGAATCGATCAGTAGACGCAGACAAGAGAACAAACCGTTGAGGCGAGAATCACGAGCAAGGATAACGGGATCAAGCAACCATCCACGGTCGTCTTTTCGGACAGGAGAAAGCGACGCCGAATCGAACCGGACCAGATTAACCTTTTGGTCGTCGTCGTCGTCAAGGATTTCCAAATCAGGATGACTCTTTAGTGCCGATTTCGGATGGGAAGAAGAGGAAGAGAAGTGAGAAGAGTGCTGTACCCTGAGGGTGATCCATGTGAGGAAGAGGAAAAATGAGAGAAGCAGAGGAAACGCTTGGGGCTTCTTCAGTAGATTGATCAGAGGTGACAATCTCTGGTTCTCGATCACTACCCTTCTAGGGTTCGCCATGTTCGAATCCCTTCTGATTAATTAGTAAATAACCTTGTTGGTGTAGGCGTTCCTCGGAGGAATGCGATAGCCTAAGAAATCTCAATAAAAGCTGAAAACTGTTAATAGGCCCGTGCAGTAGTGCAACGCATGGGCGACTCGCAAAAGCTCAGATAGCAAGCTATCTTAGTGGGCTTTCTCCTTTAACAAATAGAGTTAATATCGTGTGGACCGATGGCCCACATATCAGATATTAAACTGATAAGAACATATACTACACTTGATCTTAGCCAAAAGGCCGAGAAAGGTATGATTTGCAAGTTAGACTCGGCTTCTTTTTTATAATGCCAAGCTTATGACCAACCTTCTTTATCTTAGCGATGTGGGACTTTAGAATAGCCTCTTTTTTCTAACGCATTTTTCTTTTTCAAACAAACAATACGATAATTTCTCCGCTTAAGAACATTTTAATAAAGAAGACAGTTGGAAACTTTAAAAGAAAGATTCTTCGAACGCAAAAATGGTTGTTCTAGGAATTAATCGGGTTCATGAAGTATCGGCTTGAAATTTCAAAATGGGATTAGGTCACAAGGGCACTACTTCCTCTTACAATCTGAGCTGTTCGCATGAAGTATTGAGGTATAGTCAGAGCAGTTCCAAGATTTTGGTTTTGTTCTTTCTTCCTCCTCCAATGTGTTCCATCTCTCTTGTAGTGTACATACTCAGTAGAGTTATGCTCAGATTCTATGTATACCGTAGTTGTATCCTTTCCTTGGTCTAAATTGACATTATAGATCCGAATAGGTTTTGACTACCGTTGAGAGAGTTGTCACAGGAAGATAAAAAAAAAATCAAAAATTTGGGTATGCAGAAACAAGATTCCAACTTATTAGTGTCTCTATGGTGAGATTGTTGTTAAAAGAGTTGATTGCCTCTTCAGACGCTAAATACAATCCTCTATCCTCTAGGAGCATATTCATCAGATCCAATTTTTAGAGTTACATATATAACATCAAAAATGCGTCGTTTGTTTCAGTAGTAAATGGTAACATGAGCTTCCCTAAAAAGCTCAAGATTTTGGTTACTAATCACTCATATAGACCACACTTCCCTAAAACGCTCATATCTTACATTTGAAACCACTGCACGTATCTGCCCACCTTGCTGCTTCACCTTCCCAATGTGTCTCGAGATTTGTGATACTGATACTTTGGCTATAACAAATGTAAGTAAGAGGAGAATCCAGTTTCTCAAGCTCCTCGTTGCTTGTGTATCTTTTTCTTTTGTATCAAAAACGCATTTCTGGACATTCCAGAGATGTCTCCTCCTATCTCTGCAACTTTCTCTGCTACATTGATTGATGATGGAGGAATGTATGAAACAAATAAAGATGCATAAGGGAAGCTAACTCCTGATGACTTCTGTTCCGCAATGCTCTGATGAGAAACGGAAAATAAAAAGTATAGTGAGTGCAAAGATCAGAAAAAGATAAAAAGATTTAAATTTGCCACCTCGCTGTCAAGCGCTGTCAGATCAGGAACATAATTCATCAGGTGTGAAATTTCAGAGTATTCTTTTGATCAGTGAAAGACTGATGAATGGGCAAACCTATGAACCAATCAAAGAAAAAGTCAGTTTGAGAGAGCTTAATCAAGAGCTTAAAAGTGATAGAGATATCAAAACAGAACCTCTTCTCTAATGGATATCTAATTAATGGTCCATAAGCATGTCTTTTGGGAGCATAAATAGATCGCTAAGTTCGTTTAACAAACTAAGGTCAACCTGAAACAAAAAAAAAAGATGAAAATCAAGATTCTAAAAGCTACTCACTCATAGTATTAAATTGTGTTTATGTTACCTGAAACATCATTTCCGCAAGATTTAACAACTAATGTTTACAAACATCATTTCTAGCGACGGTTGCTCACTTTTCTTGACTCCAATGTTTACAAGCATGGATATAGAGTCTTGAAATTCGGCGAGCAGGCGTGTGAAGCTTGTGAGCTGAGCTAAGAGTAGTCTGGTACAACCGAATAAAATGAAATCTCGAGCGCTGCAACTTCTCTAGCTCTTCTTCAAGTTTCTCAATTCTTGTCTCCAAATTCTCAAACCTTTAGTTGTTTCTTCATCCTCACTTTTCTCTTTGACATCATCGCCTGCCTCTTTCTTACTTCCACCGCTAATGCCATCATTTGAAGCATCTTCCCAGTCTTCGACTTCTTTTAAAGTTATGTCCTATATTTTGATTATTATGTGTTGTGGTTCAGCTCAATCTTCAATCCAATTATGTCACGGAATCGATCAAAGATTATGAACCAATTCGTTGTAAACTCTCTCACTCGCAATCGCTCAAGAAACTGAAGAAGAAGAAGAATAAGAAATTGAAAACCAGAAAGATAGAGTTTAACACAGAGATGTTAACGAGTTCGGATCTCGGAAAGAGATTCCTACGTCTCGGGCTAGAGTAATGGCAATCCACTAGATCTTGTATCACACAGATCGTTTCTCTCTTTCTCAGCTCAACAACACATAAGAGCTAAGAAAACACATACGTACTGTTTATATATACAGTATCAATTACACTTGATAAAGACGGTTCTCAATTAACCGTAAACCAGATGAGACTCCATAAACCGGGAATCTCAATTTGACATTACCAGTCTTGGTTTAAGCTCTAAACTGATTCTGATTATCATCACAAGTCTTAACAAACTCCACCTTGATGATAACCATCCTCACAGCTCCTTTATCAACGTAAACGTATGCTACTCCAGGCTAAACTACCCTTCTAGTGTTTTGTGATTCTGAGAAAGTTCAAGGCTTCCTCAAACTTCTTCACCGGAACCACCTTAGTCAATATATCTGCAGGATTCTTCGAAGTTGGAATTTTCAGTAACTTTACTTCACCTTGTGCAACAATATCTCTGATAAAATGCAACTTCCTGCTGATGTGTTTGGTCCTTTCGTGATGAACATTGTTCTTTGCCAAACATAACGCACTTTGCGAGTCACACCAAACTTCCACTGAGTCTTGCTTAAATCCAAGTTCTTCAGCTATTCCTCTTAACCAGATACTCTCTTTAACTGCTTCAACCAGCGCCATATATTCGGCCTCAGTTGTAGATAGAGCCACCACATGTTGCAGGCCAGATTTCCAGCTAATAGTATTACCTCCTGCTGTGAAAACATACCCTGTGATGGACCTTCTCTTGTCTAAATCAGAGGCAAAATCAGAGTCACAAAACCCCTCAATCTTGAACTGCTCATTCTTCCTGAAAACCAGTTTCAAGTCTTGTGAACCCTTCAAGTATCTTAAGATCCACTTGACTGCAGACCAGTGTGTCAGCCCAGGCTTGCTCATATATCTGCTTACAAGCCCGACTGCATAAGCTAGATCACACCTTGTTCCGATCATAGCATACATAATGCTTCCAATAGCATTTGCATAAGGAATGTTCTCCATATCAGTTTCTTCTTCCTTATCAGTAACTGTAGATAGTTTGAAATGTGCTCCAACTGGTGTTGTCACAGCATTTGATTCTTCCATATTGAACACATGCAGAATCTTCCTGATATATCCACCCTGAGCCAGAGTCAGAACCCCTTTGTGTCGATCCCTTTCAATGTCCATACCCAGAATCCTCTTTGCTGCTCCCAAGTCCTTCATTTCAAATCTGTTACTCAGTAGCTCCTTCACCTTTTTAACTTCATTCATGTCTTTTGCAGCTACTAACATATCGTCTACATATAGGAGTAAGTAGACAAATGTATCTTTTCCCACTTCCTTGAGATACACACAGTGATCATACTCACTTTTCTTAAACCCATGACTTGTCATGTATTGGTCAAAACACTTATTCCACTGTCTTGGTGCCTGTTTTAAACCGTAGAGAGACTTCCGTAGGCGACAGACCATCTTCTCTTTTCCTTTAACTTTGTACCCTTCAGGCTGTTCCATGTATATCTCTTCGTCTATAGTGCCATGAAGAAAGGCTGTCTTAACGTCAAGCTGCTCAAGCTCTAAATCCAGATTCACTGTAATGGCCAAGAGCAATCTTATTGACACATGCTTTACAACTGGTGAGAACACTTCATTGTAGTCGATACCCTCTCTTTGAGAGTAACCCTTAGCCACCAATCTTGCTTTGAACCTGGGCTTCTCTACTCCAGGTATTCCTGGTTTCAGTTTGTACACCCACTTGCAACCTATCACCTTTTGTTTCTCTGGTCTTTTGGCTAAATCCCATGTATGGTTCTTCCTTAAAGAAACCATTTCTTCATCCATTCCACCATCCCACATATCCTTTTCTACGCTGTCCATTGCTTCCCTGTAGTCTCTGGGTTCTTCTGAACTCATATCCTCTGAAACTAAGAGAGCAAATGCAGATATGTCATAGTCATCATATCTAGCTGGCATGACAATGTCTCTCCTTGTCCTGTCTCTGGCCAGCTGATATTCTCCAAGGTCTTCACCATGTTCTGATTCTGAATCAGAAACATATTCAACATGAGATTCAGTATCTCCACCTTCAGCCTTATCCTGTGAAACAACTTTCAAACCAGCTTCAGTTTCAAGGACTGTTCTCGAAGCATCTTTTACTTCTTGAGTTGATCTTTCCTCTGATGTTTCCTTCTCCTTGAGATCTCTGTACACCTGATCTTCAACAAACAATACGTTCCGGCTGATGACACATTTCTCTGTTTCTAAGAGCCAGACCTTATATCCTTTTACTCCCATTGGATAGCTTAGAAAAATACCCTTTAGTGCTCTTGGTTTCAATTTTCCTTGGTCTGTATGAACATACACAACTGATCCAAACCTCCTGAGGTGCTTGTATCCTGGTTTCTTCTGCAACCATAACTCTTCTGGTATGTTGCTGTCAATTGCAGTAGATGGGCTCCTGTTTATCAAATACACAGCAGTTGAGACTGCTTCAGCCCAAAATTCTTCTTCCAAACCCGATTAATCTAGGATGCACCGTACTTTTTCCATTATAGTTCTGTTCATACGTTCTGCCACGCCATTTTTTTGAGGCGTATACGCACATGTTCTGTGTCTCTCAATTCCATGATCACTACAGAATGAGTCAAACTCTGTATTACAGAATTCAAGTCCATTGTCTGTTCTAAGACACTTTACTTTCTTATTGACTTGATTTTCCACCAGCTTCTTCCACTCTCTGAACTTGCTGAAAGCTTCACCCTTTGTAGACAAGAAAGCTACCCAGACCTTTCTGGTATAGTCATCTATTATGGACAGAAAATACTGCTTCTTGGATAAGCTTGGGGTGACATTTTGGGAACCCCATAAATCGGCATGGACATACTTCAGAGCTTCACCAGTGTTGTGCTTTCCAATGTGGAAACTCAGCTTCTTGTGCTTCCCCATCACACAGCTCTCACATAAGCTCAAATCACCAATTCTTCTCTTATCAATAACTCCTTTTCTGGCCAGAATCTGCATATTCTTGAGGCTCATATGCCCAAGCCTTCTATGCCACAACACTGTCTCATCTTTAGACAGTTTCTTCTCAACACTACTATGTGCTTCACCTGCAACAGTTTCACCATCCAGCAAGTACAAAGTGCCACGCAATGTTCCTTGAAGAGCCAGTCTCTTATTCTTATAAAACCTAGTCTTTCCATGTCCACCAGCATGTTCAAAAACCTAATCTATCCAGGGTTCCAGTCGATATTAGATTCCTTTTCAGTTTTGGAATGTATCTGACATTGTTTAATGTCTTGACTGTTCCTCCATAGGCTTTGATGTTGATGGATCCGATCCCTTCGACTGCGACAGCATTGTCATCCCCAAGTAACACTTGTCCTGAAGTGAGCTCCTGAAATGTGTGAAACCAATCTCTTCGGGATGTCATGTGATATGAGCACCCTGAGTCAATCACCCATTTCTCTTGATGCCACTGTTCTGTAGCAGCTAAAGCACCACCTTCTTCTGTTGCTTCGATCACCACAGCAGCTTCTGCATCTTCTTCATTTTCAAGCTTCCTCTTCCGGGCATAGCAGTCTTTCTTAGTATGGCCCTCTTTCTTGCAATACCAGCAAGTCAACTTGGAGCCTGATCTCGATCTTGATTTGTTCTTTCCTTTTTCTTTCCCAAATTCCCTTTTCTCTGGTCTTCCCCGAGCAACATAGGCTTCACCACTTCCCTTAGAAGTAATCTTGTTTGTCTCCCTTAACTCAGTTTCTTTTGATTTTGCTGCACTTGTCACAGATTCCAGAGACATCGTCTCTCTGCCGTATTTCAGCGTCTCCTTTAGGGAGTTATATTGTGACGGTAAAGAGTTAAGAAGCAGAATTGCCTGAACTTCCTCAGTCACTGTGACCTTCAAGCTGCTCAGACCAGACACCAACTTCAAAAAATCGTCTATATTCTGATCTATAGACTTTGATTCATCCATCTTGAAGGTATAGAATTTGTGCTGCGTGTAGATCCGATTTGGCAGAGATTTGGAGTTGTATAATCTTTCTAACGCAGACCAGATGGAGGCGGCTGTTGTACACTCCTCGAGCTTCCTCAGAACATGATCTCCAAGATTTAGAATGAGCATGTTCATCGCCTTTTCTTCTTTCTCAATCCATTCGGATTCTTCTTTCAATTTTCTTTCCGCGAATGTATCTTCCGCTTCACCTTTCTTCATCTCGATCTTGGCTCTAGAAACATCGGATTCCGTTAGAAATCCTTTGAGCCCAAGGATTGAAAGATGTGCGAACATTCTTTTCTTCCACATCGAGAAATCCCCTTGACCGTCGAAGCAGGCGATGTCGATCTTCACATTCGTCATTGATCTTCCAACGCGAGCTCTGATACCACTTGTTGTGGTTCAGCTCAATCTTCAATCCAATTATGTCACGGAATCGATCAAAGATTATGAACCAATTCGTTGTAAACTCTCTCACTCGCAATCGCTCAAGAAACTGAAGAAGAAGAAGAATAAGAAATTGAAAACCAGAAAGATAGAGTTTAACACAGAGATGTTAACGAGTTCGGATCTCGGAAAGAGATTCCTACGTCTCGGCCTGGAGTAATGGCAATCCACTAGATCTTGTATCACACAGATCGTTTCTCTCTTTCTCAGCTCAACAACACATAAGAGCTAAGAAAACACATACGTACTGTTTATATATACAGTATCAATTACACTTGATAAAGACGGTTCTCAATTAACCGTAAACCAGATGAGACTCCATAAACCGGGAATCTCAATTTGACATTACCAGTCTTGGTTTAAGCTCTAAACTGATTCTGATTATCATCACAAGTCTTAACATTATGTTTACTCCATCATTTTTTTTCTTAACTAATAATATATTTCAATCCTTGTCGACCAACCTTTATTATTTACAAAATTATCTCAAATTTACGTGTTAAGAATTAAGATTAAAAATTTCAACTAATAATTTGGCGGGTTGAGCCAGGCCCATGCAGTAGTGCAATGCATGGACGACTCGCGAAGGTCCAGATAGCAAGCTACCTTAGTGGGCCTTCTCCCTTAAAAAATAAAGTTAATATCATGTGGGCCGATGGCACCACATATCAGATATTAAACTGATAAGAACAGATACTACACTTGATCTTAGCCAAAAGGCCGAGAAAGGTATGAATTGTAAGTTAGGCCCGGACTCTTTTTTATAGTGCCAAGCGTATGACTAACTTTCTTTAGATTACCGATGTGGGATTTGTTTTTTAAAAATAAGACACTTTACAATCGATACGACGTCGAGTCATCACCGTAAAGGATTCGTTGGTGTGAGCCTGAAGGGGATTTTCACCCCAAATACCACTATGTGGATTTTTTTAACCAACACTACCCTAACTTAATCACAATACCCCTCTCTTTAAGTGAAACGACGAAAATACCCCCAAGTTGTTTTAAATGAAATATCACCGTCAGTATTCTCTAGTATTACCCAGTACACCCGAGTGTTACCCGAGTATTACTCAGTATTACTCCTAGTATTACTTAGTATTACTCACCGTCAGTATTACTCAGTATTACACTGGAGTGTTGGTTAAAAAAATCCACATAGTGGTATTTGGGGTGAAAATCCCCTTCGGACCATCGTCTCCTTTACCACTCTCAGGAAAAGTTAATCAGAAATCTCCCTCAGTTTGGAAAAGTCGATTTTACCCTTAATGAAGAGTTGTAAAGAATAACTAAAATTGAATTGGTAAGAAAACAAAGAAATGCACGGGGGCTCAGTGGTTGCGAGCTCCTCGCGCGTCACCTGCGTGCGCGCGACCGGGGTTCGAATGAGTAATACTCGGGTAACACTCGGGTGTATTGGGTAATACTAGGGAATACTTGGGTAACCATCGAGTGGTAAAGGAGACGATGGTCCGCCTGAAGGGTCGATACTTGGGTGTGGTTTGGCTCTCTGGTTCTCGTCGGAGATTCTGACAGCATCGTCTGCATTTTAAGGATTCGTTACAGCTTTGAAGAAGTAAAGTTCTCACGTGCTCTGTCTTCTTATTCTGTGTCTGTGTGTTCTTTGACATACAGAACTTTGTAAACCCAGAAGAGAAATTGTGAGCTGGTGTTACTTGAATCGAGGAGGTTTTCTAATCCACAATCTGGGGAAACATATCTTTGTTAATTTGAGATTTACGTGTTTCAAAAACAAAATCAATGGTTTAGGCTGGAATTTTCATCTCCTTAAGAAGAAAGGTGGAAGAGGATGTTTGAGGGAATCGATGCTATTATAAACTGATCGATCTGCAAGCAATAACTTTTCAATTCAAGAATCAAATACAAGGCTCTATACAGACAAGACTCCAAGCATTGTTTGGTGGTGACTGGCTTTTAGTAGAGATCAAAAGGTCTGGTCCCATGTCCTCTAGTTAGTCATTTGAAAAGTTCAGACCTTTGTCTTCAACGACGTTAAAGTCTTCACAACAATAAAACTTGTCAAATTTTGCTCACCGCTGTCCATTTTTCTTGACCCAGGTTTTGCCGTTTTTGTTGTTGCTTTCCGAGGTCTGAGCTAAAACCTGTGTCCAGCCAAAAGAGTTTTCACACTTTTCATTCGTTGGAATCAACACAAGAGCGTAAAGATTACTGTAAAACTGATGACATTTTGTCTAAACTTTTCATACTTGAATGAGTCTAGGAACAGTCCAAGGGCGAGTCCGGTCTTCCAATAGTTAAACATGGTGATTATGCTCCGCATCTTGTTGATTAATGGAATAGATGCTCTGTACATTAAAGCTCCGATGCATTCAACTACAATTACAGCCAATGCAGCAGATAGAACATCCCAGTCTCCTGTTTGTCCTATAAATGTAGAGAATGCAGTTGCAGAGTAGAATCCCACCAAGAGAAACAACAGTTTCATGGGGAGATCTTTCTTTATCTCCTGAATTTTCACCAGAAGCTTAGTTCTGAGATCTTGTATGGCTCTGATTAGTCTTGGACGTCTGGAGCTTTTATTACTTGAAGAACCGGATGGTGGATCGAATCTGCCCCCACCAACCGAGCTTCTGATTGTTGTCCATGACATTCTCCTGGAAAATGCAAAAGACACTTAAAATTGGATATCGGAAAGATGAATTCATCACAAGATCTTCTTTAAGACACAAGAATCGACCAGCCAAAGTGTGCGCTTCCACAGGAATTTGATACAATCAATAGGCTTGGAAACTTAAGGACCTTACTACTCCTTAGTACAATAAAGTAACAAATCATGGCTTAGATATAGTTTACTCTGATCTACCCAAGGGTTAGTGGCTGGTTATGGTCTCTTAAGAGATGTTCATGTTTTGTCTGGGATGTGGGTTTATAAGAAGGAATGAGATGAGCTCCATTATCGAAATCCTCATTGTATTTCCAGGAGATCATTATATTACAAAACCACACAGCATGGATGCTTCCAAAGTAAAAAAACTTGCCTTTGATGCCTGACCGATAAAGGCTGTGCAGGATGAAGGAAATGACAGAGAGAGCAAAACTCCAAGCAAATGGCAAGAGAGAAAGCACCTTTGTCTCTGAAACTCCTCTTTGGCAAGAACTTACTTCCACAGTTAGGTAATATCACGGTGATGGCAAATCCCATGAAACAGCTAGAAGAAAAGTTGGTCTTCCGACCCAGATGCAGCTACTTCCTAGACCACAAAGTTTCAGCAATATCAATTTCACAATCCAATCAAACATCAAATAGCAACTTTGTCGAGAGAACAAACTTGTGTGGTTTCAGCTGATATAAACAAAGAGCTAGCTTTACAGTTCAAGTAGTTAAATTCCGCTGAAAGAAGGTTAAAACAATAGACGGAGAAAGAACAAGAAACCCGAAACTAGATTCAAGAACAACACAGGCTCAACATATCGAGAGGTGCCATCAAACACTTTCATATTTCAGTTAGGCATTTCCACAAATACCTTGTAGACAACTAAAAGAAGAAGAAAAAAAAGTAATTTCCCCCAGCTTCCTAAGTTCCTCCACGCCCATTACTCTAAAACCAAGCTCAAAATCAATCCTTTCGACTGTCTACTGGTGGGGAATTAAAATTCAAGACCGATTACGAGTTAAAACAGTAGAAAGAAACGAGAAAAATGGTACCAGCTGGCCATGGTTATGGGTGAAGAAGAAAAAGACAAAAAAGAAAAAGAAGAAAAGAAGAGGAGGAAGAAGAAGAAAAGGTGCCGCAACAGCCGAACTGAAACGGCGTCATTTAGCTGAGTTCTAGACTTCGAGTTACCGTGTGGGCTGCAAAACGCAAAGCCTTTAATATCATTCTCCAATGGTTCCCTTCATGTTTTTCTTAAAAAATGAGGTTTCTTCGAAATGAAGAATGATTTTTTCCAATAGTTTACTTCATTGTTGTCTTCAAAAAAAATATTTCAAATATATCATATCTCTATTTTATTATTAATTGTTAAGAAAAACGTTTATTGTTCAGTTTTATAAACTCTTACCTACTTATTTTATTTATAGCAATTATTTAACAAAATTCCAATTTTATATAATTTAAACATTTATTATAGAAATAAATTTACATTACATAATATAATATAATAAGAACAAACCACAATAAAAATTTATGATATACTAGTAAATATATATATTTTTCCTACAAATAATCAATTAACGCATTTTGAAGTGAGAAATGAATTTTTTTTATCATTGATTTTTCTATATCGAGCCATAAATTCTTAGAACCGGGTATTTTCATCCGATTCTATTTCAACCTCTGAAGATGGAACTTCTCTTCTTACTTCAATTGGTGCGTCGAGATCACGCTCATCTTCCATGATCATATTATGTAAAATTATACATGTAGTCATTAATTATGTCATGTATCACAATTGCAAAACGTATTTGAAGAACTCCAAATGCATGTTCCATATATTTTATGCAAACTTTTTTTCATTTTTATCTTTAAAATGAAGAAAAATGTGAAGGATCAGATATGCTAACATAAAAGAAAAAGTGAGAAATCCCTTTTGCAAGTGTAGATGTGGTACTGAACAAGCGCGTTGAAGAAGAAGAAGATGCTTGCTTGTCTGGGTAGAAAATGGACGAGGTTGTCGACGGGGAATCTAAAACCAACCTGGAAACTGGTCAACGGGGACGCAAGTAGCAGCAGGGGAAGAATCGCGAGAGGAGTGAGCGTTGGAGCGGAAACGATAGCTAAAGAGAGAGTTGACACCGTCGTGATCGGTGCCGGAGTCGTGGGTTTAGCGGTGGCGCGCGAGCTCAGTATCCGCGGAAGAGAGGTGCTGATCCTCGACGCCGCCTCATCGTTCGGCACCGTGACGAGTTCTCGAAACAGCGAGGTCGTGCACGCCGGTATCTATTATCCACCAAACTCTCTAAAGGTACAATCTTTCTCTTGAGGGTCGAATCAAAATCGGTGATTTCCTACGATTCAGTATGTTATCTTTGGATCTGTCAGGCCAAGTTTTGTGTAAGAGGAAGGGAATTGCTCTACAGGTATTGCTCAGAACATGAAATCCCTCACATGAAGATTGGTAAGCTAATCGTTGCCACAGGATCCTCTGAGATACCGAAATTGGATCTATTGATGCATCTTGGAACTCAGAATGGAGTCTCGGGTCTAAGGATGTTGGAAGGTTTTGAAGCAATGAGAATGGAGCCGCAGCTTCGATGTGTTAAAGCATTGCTATCTCCTGAATCTGGGATTCTTGATACACATTCCTTCATGCTATCTTTAGTGGTATTACATAAACTTCTCTCTCTTAAGGCTCTTCGAGTTCCCGCTGTTCTCTCTAGGAAAGGAGTTTTGATTTCATGGTTTACAGGGGTAACAAAAACTTGAGACTACAGGGAGAAGCAGAGAAGAGTCACGCAACTTTCGCGTACAATACAGTGGTTTTAAACGGTCGTGTTGAAGAAAAGAAGATGCATTTGTTCGTTGCTGAAACCGGATCATTGGAAGCACAGCTTGAGCTAATCCCTAATCTCGTTGTTAACTCTGCGGGATTAGGTGCTCAAGCTCTAGCAAAGAGATTCCATGGCTTAGATCATCGATTCATTCCTGTGTCTCACTATGCTCGTGGATGCTACTTTACGCTATCGGGCACAAAGTCTCCCCCGTTTAATAAGCTTGTGTATCCTATACCTGAGGAAGGAGGTCTTGGTGTCCATGTCACTCTTGATTTGAACGGACTTGTCAAGTTTGGTCCCGATGTAGAATGGATTGAATGCGCAGACGATCAATCAAGCTTCCTCAACAAGTAAATACTTGCTTCTCTCTTCTTCAAATTCTCCTTTCTCTCGTCCACTTTGAAGTTACTTCAGGCTATTTGAATCCAGATTTGATTATCGTGTAAACCCACAACGAGCGGAGAAATTCTACCCGGGGATCAGAAAGTACTATCCGGATCTCAAAGATGGATCATTGGAACCGGGTTATTCAGGCATCCGTCCTAAGCTTTCCGGGCCAAAACAGCCTCCCGCCGATTTTGTCATACAGGTAATCTTTTGTTTTCAAAAGAATCAGACATAACACACACGAGCATGGAAGTCTCTTTATCTGTTGTTGATGCAGGGAGAGGAGACTCATGGAGTTCCTGGTCTCGTGAATCTCTTTGGCATCGAATCGCCTGGTTTAACTTCAAGCTTGGCTATTGCACAACATATAGCAAACAAGTTCTTACGATGAATTTAAGATAATGTCCGTCCACATTTGAGATTAAAGCTGGCCCACAAGTAGAAGGCTTAGCAAATTCAAACAGTTTCCTTTCTGTGTAATCCATTTTACAGACTCTCTATAATTTTTTTTGCCCTCGCTAAAGTATTGTTGTATTCATCTTCTGTTCAACCTCTAAATTTGATACTCAAGACAACGATAACTGCTGCTACTAAAATAACTCCGATTTTTTTAACGAAAGTTAACAGAATTGCTCCAAGCCAAGAAAATCTACGGAATGTACAAAGAAACAAATCTGTTTTCCTCTCTCTTTTTTTATAAGCAAACCGACACAGAAGCAAAAAAAAAGAAAAGAGTTTTGAGATGATCAGAAAGGAGCCGAGCTTGTTCGCCTGAGCTGCCGCTTGGGATCAGGCGGTGGTGCACTAGGGAGGATCTTCTCTACCTCCTGCAAAGTATTGAGGTAAGATTTTGCTATAAAGTCTACGGCGAATATAAACCAGCAAATCCAACTTTGTCCCAAGCAGATGAAGATTTTTCCTAATGAGCCAAACAACCCTTACAAGAAGCAATGAAACAACAAAGACTTAACCACTAAATCCAACTCTTGTTTGTGGTTTCATTGTCTATCATCTATTGTCTACTCTGCTTGTGCCCTATTCTATACTTTACTACTCCTATCATGTATCGTTCCCTCTATTACGAATCCAAAACTTAATACATGACAGTTCTCACTACTAATGACCAATCCTTCAATTTCAATAGCCACAACCCACAAACAATACATGTATAACCAAAAGGGCCAAGGCTGCCGAACATTACCTTTTGCCTCCTCAGTCTCTCGTTTTCTTCTTCTAACCGTGAAACTTTGATCTCTAGCTCATGAGTGTAAGCCTGCTCATCAACATCCAAAGTTAGACCCCAAACAGAAAAAAAAAAAAAAAAAAAAGGCAACACCAACATATTTGCAATTACAGAAGTAGTTTCTCTCACCTGTTTCCTAGCTCGTGAACGAGCTGCAGACTCTCTGTTCTTTATCATTCTCTTCTGCCTCCTCTCTACAGTCTTCTCTACAACTTCTCCTGAAGCTACCCTCTTCCTTCCTGGAGTTTGTGTATCTGACAAACCACCCATCAAAGAAGACTGAGACACCATTGCTTGCATGTCTGAAACCGGATATGGTATGAATGCTTGAGGCTGTGGCATTGATGGGAGCTGATGATACTGAACCCATGGGCCGACCTGAGTTATGTTTTGCCCTAAACCAGCAGCTGAACCAGCACTACCACCACCACCAGGACCGTCTTGGTTTGAACCAGGGATTGTCTCAGTCACCACTCCAGCTTTCAACAACAAGTCCTCAAGCGTCATTTCGCCGAGCGCAGGCTGCTTATCTCTCCTCTCATAAGCATTACCTCCATTTTTATTCTGCTGAATGTCTTTCCAGACCTCATCAACAGTCTTTTTGCTTAGATCCCGTGGCAAAGTCAAACTTCCTTGCCGAGAAAGACCCTCCTGAGCAGCTGCAGCACCATTGACAGCCATGGACGATGGCTGATTAGCTTCAACAGAACAGACACTTTTGAGTAGCTCGTCAAGGTTCATGCTTCCAAGTGCTTTACCAGAACTCCCCAAGTGGTTTTGGACCTCATCGAGTGTCAAGCTATAGAGAGAGCCTTGCCTATTCAAGGACTGAGATTTAGGCTCTTCAACAATACCCCTCTGAGAATCCATAAGCTTTGTACGGAAGAAAAAAACCCAACACAGATAGATAAACAATCCTGAGCGCACAAATCAGAAACCCTAATCTCAACAGCAACCCAGTAATGCTCAATTTGATAATTGGCTACACCACGAAGAATTCATCAAATCGAGCCTAAATCCGAGGCGAAAGTAACACTTTTTCCTAAGGTCGAGTCGCCAAACATGCAGGAGAGAAACAATAAAACCCAGATACCAAATCGGAAGGAAATGGCGGAGAAGAAGAAGAAATCACCGCGTTATAGCAACCTGAAAGAGTCTTAGGAATTGCATGCAGCATCGGGGGCTATCAAATGCAGATACTAAACACGGAAATCGGAACAGAGTGATAAAGAAACGATTGCGATGAAGAGCTTTGCGAACAAAGGGAATCAAAACTAAGCAAAAAAAGCACAAACTTTGGAAAAAGGGTTAACGAATTGGAGCTTAAAAAGGACCAGATCTAAATCAGGGACCTTTGGGTTTTTCTTTCTCGAAGTGGTGGGTGTGAGGGAGAAAGAGGAACGAAGCTATGATAAGTGCAGAGAGAGAGAGAGAGAGATTTACATAGCAAACCTAAACTCTGTGTGTGTCTCTCTCTCTTCTTATTTTTCTCTTTTGTTTCGCGCAGGAGAGAAAAAGGAGAAGAGAGAGAAACCTTTTGATTGAGAAAGTGACACTCGATACTGTGGCAAATCCCCCAAGCCTCCTGTGGAATGTTCAATGTGTTTCTTTTATTTTTTGAGTCTCTAATACGAAAGAGAAACTTCATTTTAATGAAGGTGGATGTTGAGTTTATTCTCTCGGAATAAGCACTACTGCATGTGCTCGGAGAGACTTCAATCAATTTGGCTTTTAATTTTGTTTTTTGGGGCATTTACAGATATTGCAAGCTTCGATTCCTCCTCTCGTAATCTAAAATTATGACCAAAAATATCAAATATGTTTACTGCATAAAATGGCTGTTTCAACCCCCAGTAGGAATAGGATTGAATATAAAATAAAGAACAAAACATACCATTTTATATTTAATACAAAGAACAAAGATAGTTTCTTTCCCTTCAATTCAATCATTGGACTTAAGATGAGATGCAACAATCTGATAATGCAAAGTAAATAGGGAAGGAGGAGGCTGTTTTGGCAATAAGATCAGCACTAAGACTAGCTTGTCTTCCACAAGGTTTCAAAGTTTCTCTCCATGGTTCCCAAATTGTGAAGCTTTCTAGTCTTGGCCATGTGGTGAGATCTTTTAAAGCCTGCATCAAGACCTTGGAATAATTCTCGAACCAAACCAAGATGATCTAAGACAGTCATTGCCCATACAAGAGCAGCAGCTTCAGCTTCCAAACTGGACAGGAGAGAACCTGGTGGGGGAAGAGAATTTCACCCCAGGAACTCCTTTGGAGGAACCCCTGACTTGTCAAACCTGGTACTATAAACTTTATTGTCTCTTCTTCACTGATCTGTTAAGATAGCTACTTAATTGAGACGGAGAGGCCTTGGCTCCGAACCACCTGACCATACCCGTGTCATCCCTAAGAACCCAAAACATATTACAGAATATTCGAGACTGATATACAGTATACTGCTAGGTTAATCAAAACAACTCAAACATATTACAAAAAAAATCGTGATTGATATACTGCAGGCAGAAAAATCCATGAAACCGTGAAGCAGAGAGATCGAATAAAACTATTTATAAAATTTCAAAAAACGAGAATTCGATCCCACAAGGAGCATAGTTGTGTTTTTTAGTTTTACAAATGAAAGTTCTAAGGGGATGTTTCAGAAAACTGAAAAATTGAGACATAAACTCTGAAAATAGTACAATGTTTTTAGGAATAGCATAAAGAGAGTAGTTGGTGAAAAAAAAAAAACAAGTAGACGAAAACTAAAAGTCCTTTAAAGGTTTTATGAGTCTGGCCTTATGAGCGACCAAAGAGTAACATTTCATAAAGACTTCATTTGCATCAGCTCCTTATAAACTTCAGAAGAATCACCAGGCCAATATTAAAACACTGATTTCGGATATCTGCACAATGAATTTAAGAAAATAAGAGAAGGTTTTTCACAATCTAAATCGGTGCAAATCTGAAAACAACCCTTTAGAAAACAGTTTGAAGTAACAAGATGTTACATAGGAACTTAGATATTGTAAAAGTAACTTCTTTTTATCATGTGACAACCCTCAAAACTCTGATGCAAAACAAAACCAGACAGGAGTCAAACCATGTGGGTCTCGACACAGAAAGCCCTTGTCTTTAGACATAGTAAGTCAGTTCCAGGTAAAGTATATAATGAGGAAAGTCAATGAAATAAGTGAAGAGACGATATTCATTGCTCTACCTGAGTGGATACACCATAATACATCTAGTGGCCCATGTAAGGAGAGTATTGCCCGACACCATGTTGCCCTCTGCCTGTACCGCCCTGACCAGGTTGCTGAGTCTGATAGCCACCTTGCAACCCAGGTTGTGTACCATACCCAGGGATCGTCCCCGGTGCCATAGCTTGAGTAGCATAACCAGTTGGCATTCCAGCACCCGGGTTTACGCCTGTAGCTGTCCCAAGGGAACCCAACAAAGCCTGTCCAATTGCTGGGTTAAAAGCCAAACCAGCTCCCTGCGATGCCAGCAAAGCTGTCAAGGCCTGTCCAATGGCTGGGTTTAGCGCCTGCGCTGGAGCACCCATCCCGGCTTGGTTACCAGCCATGAGATGTCCATGACCTCCAGGCGCACCGTAACCGTTGTTATCATTCCTTTGGAAACGAGGATTGTTGTGGTTGTGAGTGTTAAATTGTTGAGGCTTGCCCGGTTTGGGACCATCGATCGCTTTCTGGCAATGCAAGATGTGGCCCTCGAAGGTCTTGTGTGGCTCCTCAAGAGCCCTCTTGGCGCTTTCAGGCGACTTATAGACAAAGAGGCAGAAACCTTTAGGTCTCCCAGTAAACTTGTCAAGACCCAAAGGACCTTCTTCAATCTCTCCGAACCTTGAGAAAAACGCCAGCAATTTCTGGGGATCTAGCTCTGCTCCTACATTACTGACATAGATCTTCTTCTGCGTGTGCTCAGAGTTGGAATGCTGAGCAGGCACCACCGAGGCAGAGGCAGCTGCAGCGACAGGGTTTCCGCCAAATACAGGTCCTTTGGAAGCCAACTGACACGCCGTCATACGGCTACCGATCTTCTTCTGAGGCTGCTTAAGTGCGTTGCGAGCACCTGACCTAGACTTGTACAGAATAAAGCCATATCCTTTAGATTTCCCTGAGACCTTATCAAAAACGGCCTTGCAGTCTTCGATCTCTCCGTACTGCTTAAAAGCTTCGATAAGAGTCTCTGTTTTGGTGTCCCATCCAAGCCCGTGCACGAATATCTTCCGATGAACAGGATCCTCATCGGCTACTTCCCGGATTCGATTCGCTACATCAAGGTGCTTCTCCGCCGCTTCTTTAAGAAGACTCAGAAGCTGTTCCTTGGAAAATGGTTCCAACAGATCCTGAATCGGCTCATCATCATCCCCCTGATTCCCAGATCCAGACGTCGCCGCCGCCTCCGTACGATTACCCGCCGTCTGATTCTCGCCTCCCACATCATCCTCATCCTCATCGTCTTCTTCGTCATCATCTTCGACTTCCTCCTCATGCTCCTCCTCTACTTCCTCGTATTCAGCTTCTTCATCGCCGCCAGCTTGACTATTAACCTGACTTTTAATTTCAAGCTGCTCCTCCGTCTGCGTCTGCTTCTGCTTCTGCGACGGTTCAGTCGCCTCGCTGGATTGTGTTTCGAGCTTTCTCTTCTTTGTCATGGCGGAAACCGGCGGCTTTAATGTCGACGAGAAGATAGTCTATGGAGTTTTAGGGTTTCGAAATTTCTTTGGTTTCTCCTAAAAGAAGCAGATTCCCCCTTTCTTATCTACAATACGCCGCTGTGCTGCTAACTTGCTATACGAACTGAATTTACACATTTACCCCTGACCATTAAAAATATAAGCCCATTAACTAATATTGGGCTTTAGGTTCGAAGACCCATTGTATAACTTCCCGCCAAGTATTTCCCGCGAACCTTCACGGCTCATAAAGTAGTCTTCTCTCTCTCTATCTCCTTCCTTCCTTCTTTAGCAAGAGCTCTAATTTTCCCTCTCTTCTTCTTCATCTTGTTTTAAATTACTCTCTCTGTCGCTCATGGGTAAACCCTAGATTAACAAGTTACGAGTTTGAAGCCCAGGATCCGGCCTTCATTTCCTTCTCAATCTAATTAAGCGTCGTTTAAGGTAAAATTCAATGTTCATCTCTCGGGTCTAGATTCCGATTTCACTTTGATGCATGCATCTACTCTACCCAGATCTGCTTTTATCTTTCTCGAATTGACGCAGCTGCGAATTAGGGTTTTCGCCTGCTCATTTGTGAATTTTTTATTTATTATTTTAATTGCATTTCCTTTATAACTTATAAATTAGATCTGCTGGGAGTCAGATTTCTGCAATTGATCTTCGAGTTTTGGTTTCAAGTTGTAGTTATATTGGAACCTTTTTAAACGAATCGCTGCATCTTTCAAGTTTTAATTTTTTTTTTGTTTGTAAACAGACTGAACACTTTTCTGTAAAACTGTTTGGCCACCACTTGTGTTAGTAGCTAGTTGATAGGATTCTGGGCATTGTTGATTACCCCAAAATCCATACTGAACTCAGGTTTTTGTTGTTAGCAGTACTCTTACCGGCGATTCCTTTGTTTGTTCCAATTCAGGAGCTCGATTTGGTGTAGATTTCGGTTTCTTTTGGAGCTCAATTCAGTTGCTACGGAAGTAATCGTCTGCTAGTTACAATGGTGGAGTTAAGAAGTCGCACCCATTTGCATTCCCAATTGCATTCTATCCGGGCCATTAAAGACGGATCGATCAAAATATTGGTGAATGTGGTTGCAAGAGGGAAATCAAAGCTCAGATTTAGACAGTTGGTGGATGTATACAATCGGGGATACACCGAAGATGATGAGTCAATCCCAATAGTAGTCAGGGATTTGGACAGTGTTTCTGACATGACACAAGGCTCTTGTATGTTTGGCGCTGAGGCGGATATCAAAACTGAGCCAGAAGATTTCAACATGACGCTGGAGAAGATTCGGAAACAATGCAAAGAAAAGAAAAGGAAACTTGGCAACCGCGAGACGGCCTCTCAAGTTAAAGTTAAACAAGAGTCCTTGACTCTTCAAACTGAAGATGAAGGATGTGGTCTTGAGGAGCCTCTTAGCAGTTGGAATACGAAATTCTCCAAGAGAAGAAAGAAAAAGCAAGAGCGTAAAACTAAGTGTAGTTCTACTTCCTCTCCATCTGCTAAAAAAGTTGATTTGCCTGTGTTCCATGATGTCAAGCCTGAGGCTTGGGATGGTAGCTATGCAGTTCTTGAAGCCATGGATTTTATTCCCACTGATCCTTTACTAGATTGTAACAAAGAGCCAGAATCTACTTCAAATACAGAGCTGGTGGAAGAGATTATGCATGATTTAACCAAGGACACAACACTGGCTCTATATTGCAGTTCAGCGCCAAATTCTCCTGGAATGATAGCCCTTGAAGAGCTAATAATTACAAAGCCGGTGGACAAAGATTTTAAGGATGCTTCGGAAGAGTTTATCAACGCACGGAAAGCTCTATGCTGCCTTGTTGATAATCTTGCTCTTGAAAATCAGGAAAATGTTTTGTGCGTTAGTTTGTCTAGAGAGGCGATTAAATTGGAGATTCCACGAAGTTCAGAATCTGAGACCATTGCTTGTGTCAAGAACCTCATTTATTCTACTACAAGTTCGGGGACCGAAGAAGTTAAAGAGGATGAGGAAAGCAATGATTCAAAGCCTAACTTAGACATGACCATAACTGGTTTGGAGATTGTGAAGATAGAAGCTCCAGAAATACTTGCTACTGATTACTCAGGTTTGGTTCCCATTGATTTTGGGGTACAAGATACCCAGATTGTGTGGGAAAATGAAGACAATGCTAAGGATGAGTTTCCTGAAGCAACTGATATTCTCCAGCTGACCAGCTGTTGTAATTCACTGGATAATTTGCATTTAGTTTCTGATGACATCACAATTTCTTTAGAAGAAGATCATCTGCCAGAAAGATTACAACAATCTTCATCCTCAGGGAATGTAGATGAAGCAGGAGACGACAAATCATCACAACTCTTTCAGACACCTGAAGAGGTTAAAACAGCTGGAGATAATGACAGTATCCAGCAACAAGAGCTACATTCTCAACCTGAAAAACTACTCTCAGGCAGAAAGGTTTGTCTTGTGTGTAATTTTCTCAAATCACATTCAATCTTAAAGCAGTTCCTCACTAGATAGATACATTTGGTTTTCAGGCTTTATCTCCCACCTCTCAAGCAAAACTTCGCAAGGCAATGGAGCACACGGATTCCCCTGAGAAGAGGTGTAAAAGTAAGTCAATGACAAAATCTTTGAATGTCTTTTTTGTATGTTTTACATTTTTGACACTTTAGATTCTCATCAATTTTTACAAAACCAAAAATCCAGAATCCAAAGGGAAACTCTACTTCAGTAGCCCAAACTCACATAGGATCCTTAAGGCTCAAGGGCTGGACAACATTGACCGAGTGGAAGTCATTCCAAATTCAAAGCAAGCCATTCGAAAAGCAAACGATAATACTCGGCAAACGCAGTATCAAAGAGCCACACACAAGTTTCTGCGTCAAGAAACCCAAGCAGCAAAACCACAGCCTTTTAGCACTGGACGTACCTCGTTACAAGGATGTACACAGAAAGCTATTACCTTCTCTCAAGGGCAAGTGCGTGATTTCCAATATGTTGCAGCTAAGCTCACAAAAGAGCTTAAATCGATGAGACAAATTACAAAGAGATATCTCCTAGCTGAAAGCAACCCCTCCAACATGTCTGACTGTAACTTGGACGAGGTACTTGTTTCTATAAAAGCAATTGAGTTTTGGTTCTCAATGTCTAAATCTTCAATTTCTCTTAATCTTGTTTCTTGATGTCTCTTGTCAGGTGAAAACTTTGATTGGAAATGCGGAAAAAACAGAAGAGAGTAGCAAGAAATGGCTTTCCATGATCGAACGTGACTGTAATCGGTTTTGCAAACTCATGGTTTGTTTTACACTCTCTATCATTCACAAACACAAAACGTACCTGAAATATTTGTCTTCCTTTCTAACTTTTTTCTGCATTTCCTTCCTTTTTCACAGGGTATGGTCAGAGAAGATTCTCCAGCTACTGAAAACATTGTTCAGAAGACAAAGAAGATTAGATTTGCAGATGATGCAGGAGGAGATCTCTGCCATGTCAAGGTTTTTGATCTTGATTTGGAATCTGAATCATAAACAAAGTCTGTAAAATTAGTGTAAACTCTCGCAGCATTTGTACATTCATGTTTTGGGATTTCACTAGATATAAAGATTATAATCCAAAAACAAGATAATGTTACTTAATTCTCGCATAACAACGTTTATTGCAGCAACTTCAACCTCGTTAGATTGGTCTGGTGAATGGTGATTAAAAATAAACAAAATTAGTATAATTAACTCGCAATTGTCTAGAAAGAAATTCATCAACAAATGCACCAAGAATAAAAAATCCACTTTTCCGGTAGATCAGTTTTATTATATATACATTCTAAATTTGACCATTGTCTGGATGAGTAAACTAAACTATTATTATTGTAAACTAAACATTGTCTTGAAGATTTGCCATCATCCAGCCAAAGACTACTTTGTAAGTAGAATTTTCTAGACTCCCCAAAAACTCTATATCAATGCCCCAAAATGAAGACAAGGTTTCTCATCATTTTTCCTGTCTTCGATACTGCGATTTCATGGTAGCTTTTGGAGTCTTTTACCTTTTCTTATCGACCTTTAAGGGAACCAAACAATGTAAGGAAAAGGCAGAACGTTTTTTGTAAGTCTTTGTGGATAAGTTTTAGAGCAAAGTCCTAAGCGTTGATGGATTCCGAAACAGATATTTACAGGAATGACCGATTCCAAGTTACCAAGAATAACATGGAAATAAACGGATTCCAAATCGAATAGAAAGGGACTCCTAAAAGAGACAAGGCAAGTCATACAGTCGTTGTAGAGAAAGGCCAGAGGTTTCACACAATCATGAATTTCACTTTAAAGAAGCAAATAAAATTTATGGGAGGTTTACAAAAAGAAAAGAGGCTGCTGAAGCAATCTATGGGTTTAAAAAAATAAAAGAACAATGCGACATGAAGCAACTTATGAGTTTTTAATGTTACACAGAATAATTGTATAAGCTACATGAAATATGCGACTTCGATCTTGCACTTGGACGAAGCTGCAACTCCAAGAAGCGTCATTAGATCCCTATAGGTTTGCAATATTATGCCATCATCCACCACAACACCTTGCGCAATATCCACTTGCACCATTTCGAGGTGTTCCGTTTCCCGTAGAAAACTCTTCAAGTGTTCCAACTCTTTAGCAGTTCTTCCATAACCAAGAACATGCAACACCTTCACTTTGTATGGACCCATGGTCACATCGCCTGTGTAACCATCCAGACCCTGGAGAAGCATCAAGAAGGTCCATGAAAAGGATCAACGACTAAGTTCACGTCTCTCTCTCTATAGACATATTCGTTCAGAGGGTTCTGGTTATGATATATATATATATATATACCTGGATGAATAGAGTTTCAAGCTTTGGAGACTGCTCAAGCAGATGCGGCAGCAGTTTCCAACCTCGTTCATTGTTACCCCCAAAAGATAAGCTTACCAGATTGTTGAACACCGGTAGAAGTAGTCCATGATATTCACAACACAGAGAAATCACCTGAAACACATCCACACACTTCAAAAGTGTCCAAAGCTCTGATAAAGTTTTAAAGAAAGAAAGAGGCAAACTTACATCAGCAGAACCGGGAGAAAGATGCAGGGTCTCGACGTTGCTTATCCCTATAATGAGACCCGTAAGATCCGGCCTCTGGATCTTTTCAGAATAACGAAGATCCAGCCTAGCTTCGACTAAGGACTCCAAGTTAACTTGTCTGTACTCGTCTAAGGCATAATCGGAGTATTCGAGGGAGACAAGACTTGGGGCGTCAAATGACATACCACCCATAAAATCAATCTCAGACTCACATTCGTAGTGAACTGATAGTTTCTTGATGGTCCGACTTGATATGCAGTATGGGATACCTACAAACTCCTCGTGACGTACAAATAACTCCTCGAGCACTGGACAACCACGAAGCAACACATAACACAGATCTTCATATTCAAAAAAGATTGTATCGATGAAGAGACTCTTAAGCGCTGGAAGAGACACATCTGGAGGAAGCTTTCCAAGAGAGAATTGTGTTCCCAGTGTCAGCTTAACCAGCGTCTTGCTCGTGAAGAGCTCAGAAGGCAGTAAGAGTGTATAGGGAGTCTTCTATAGACTTAGGTCCACTTCCAAAACACCACGCTCTACAGCATTACATATCCAGCGTCCCACATCAGCCATATCGCTGGCCTCGTCGAGGTAACATTTTAGAGAGAATTTCTTGATAGGAGAGCCGCATTGCAAATCGAGTGTTCTATCCACAAAATTACTGAAGCTCTGCCGGATCACATCCCACTCTTGTTTACACTCTTCCGGTTGCAGCAAGTCACAATCATCAAAATCGAGATTATGCACCAATGCAAACACATTCCTCCACCTTTTCGAGAGAACAGATGTTGAAGCAGCCAGTTTGGTTGGAACTAAGGACAAGATGTCGCCCAGAACCTCTTGAGGGAGCAAGCTGATTGCATCTCTGAAGCCAGTGTCTAACTTGCTAGCATCCATACAGACAGAACCAAACTCTTCCTTAAAAGTGCCTGAAACATGAAGTGAGCTCAGAATGATTCAACTGCTGGATTAACGAAAATACACCCACAAAAAAAAATTGGATATATTTCTATAAACTAGTGAAAACTCAAAATTGTCTGAATGTTGAGGGAATAAAGAGCAGAGACGTTCCCGCAAACCAAAAGATCCAGTTTTCACAATTACAAAGATTTGAGCACGCAACGAAGCTGGATTAACGAGGTTACTTTAACAAGGTTACATAAGCTAAAGGTTCAAGCTTTTTCCCCTTTTTGAATTGAAACAATGGAAGATTCGAGCTCGACTACCACCAGACACCGACTAGTGGTAAACTTCAAAAATTTCATGAAACTCAATCTATCTATAACCTAGTGGAAGCCCGAAAGAACACTTTGAGCACTTGTAAGAAGCAGAGGAAACCATGGAGAACAGAGAAGATCCACATCTCACAATTACAATTAACCAATGATGTTCCACACAAAAAAGCTTCAACCTTTTCTTTTTCCGATTGAATTAAAGGTCCCCGTTTTGAATTGAATTAATGGAAGATTCGAGCTCGAGTAACACCAAAAAACGATTAGCGGTAAACTACAACAGTTTCATCAAACGTAATCTATCTATAACCTAGTGGAAGCTCAAAAGAACATACCATGGAGAACAGAGATGAGAGAAGATTCACATCCCACAATTACAATTAACAATGATGTTCCACAAATAAAACTAAAAGAGGGTATTGAAACTAAAGCTTCAACCTTTTCTTTTTCCGATTGAACTGAAGGTTCTACCTTTCTCGCATGCGTTACCAATCATATGAAATTGAGGCTAAAGACGAACTAATGGTGACGTCGAACAGAGATATATATCGGAGTCTCCGATTCAGATTTTAGGGGTTTCCCTTCTATTTAAGATGGAGAATAATAATAAATAATAAAAATTAAAAATTAGTATCAGAAAAAGAGGAAGAAGAAAGATAAAAAAAACCAAAAAGGAGAAAAATGTCAATTACAATAATGGAAAGTTACCTTTAATATTATATTTTGGATGGTTTGAATTATCAACAAAGCAAACTCTAATTTGTTTTTTTTTTGTGAACGATTTTTCTAAATTAAAAATATTAATGTATGCAAAAATTAGTATCAGAAAAAGAGGGAGAAGGAGATTAAAAAAAAATCCCCAAAAAAAGAGAAAAATGTCAATTACAATCATGGAAAGTTACCTTTAATATTATATTTTGGGTGTTTGAATTATCAAACAAAGCAAACTCTAGTTTGTTTGTTTTTTTGTAAACGATTTCTTAATTAAAAAAATACTAATTAGTATCAAAAAAAGAGGGAGAAGAAAATAAAAAATATATATATACGGAAGTTGCTGAGCAAAAAGTCAATTTGCGCATATGATTTGTACTTTGTTTTATCACTGTTTTCCATGATTATCTCTTATTTCGAAGAACAAGCTCGGCTTGAAACAGGGTAATAAAGTCAGTTCATTGTCAAACAATTATTGCTTACTGAATCTGACCGCTGAGATTGCACGACTGGAAACAAGATCTGGATTTGTGTTTTTTACTTTTATTAATAGAATTTCATAAATCTTACTTCTAAAATCTAGGAATCTAGGACGTTTGTTGACTTGTCAGCTGCCTTTGAATCTGCCTGTCTTTGATCTTGGTAGAATCTGATTGCTCATACAGACGGAAGAACTTGTGGGCTTATGAAAACTACGATAAAGTTTGATTTTTACTCAGTTGATCAGATAGCCGTTATTAAAAGCTTGTGTATAATTTTTTAACATGTAACCATTTTGCCGATTCATTTGAAATTATAACAAAAAAAACTAATGTTTCAAGAAAACCTATTTTTGTTTTCCAAGGGATACTCGTTTTAGATTGCAAATTTAATAAAAAACTGAATCCGGAAGATATAAAAAATTTGACAGAAAGAAAACAGGATTTCAACTTAATTTCGTTGACGCAAAAGTAAGCAGTTTTCATGGATTTACTCGAGTTCTAAACGTTACACCATACTTTTTGCATATATATATAGAGGTTGCTTAGAACAAAATTATAAATTTCTTAGGTCATATAACCTTTGTCGTGTATTAATATTAATTCATAGACGTGCATAATGACCTTTAAAAAAAAAAAACTTAGGTCTGAACTTTGAATCTTTTGAACCCACGTGAGTCGCCTCACTTACCGATCAGCTATATAGTGCTACAAAAAAAATCTTAGGTCTGAACTTTGGACCTCTTGAACGCACGTGAGTCGCCTCGCTCACCGATCAGCTATATAGTGCTACGAAATATACGAATACTTTTAACCAAGTTGTCTTCGCTCAGTAGAAATGAGTGGATATTCCTCACCTAGATTCGAGTTGTCTTGGTCACTTTTCCACGATTAAATCAGCAAATTGTTGACGTATATCCCGATTGTTAGACCGTTGGAGATTACTCTTGAATCTATAAAATATTTGGATACTCTAGTTTAAGAAAAAAAAATAATAATAAATATATATATATACGAAGACCGTAATAATAGTATATTAGGATTTAACCCGCGCTATAATTAGCGCGGGGTAATTTTTTTTATGAAATTGTTTTGAAATTTAAGAAAAATTGATTTTATTTGAATTTTATAATATGCATAACTCATTATTATAGATATAATTGTCAAACGGAATAATTTTTCTATTTAACCCGTTTTGCAGTGGACTAAAATATTATTCGGGTTAATCCGTAAAACATATAATCTTAAAAACATAACTCTATTAATTATTATGTACCGTTTAATGACTCTAGTTTTATGGCTAGTTCATGAACTCTTTAAAAAAAAAAAATTGTGTATAACTTTTTATAAAATTAGTAAAATATTTTTCAACTTTTATTTTGATATATATTCAAATAAAATATAATAAACTATAGTGAAAAATATATCATGATTTTGAATAGATTTTTTTTTTTGAATATATATGGATTGATTATTATTTAAAATATATAGTAGATACCATTTTTAATGCAAAATAAATACTTTCCATATTCTTATCATTAATTATAAAAGACAATTATACCCTTTCTTATTTTTTTTTTTGTTATTTGTAATGGTATTTCATGTAATAATTTACAAAACAAAATTCATTTTCAAAAATGTCTTCTTAAATAATATTATAGAGATTGTATATATAGTACAATTGACACCAACCTGACTAACGGAATGTCAAATAAATGAAAAAACTACATATTCAATTGCTGATATTGATCTGTTCGCGGCTTCTCATAATTGTTATTGTGTATGATCGAGAGTTCGAGACTATATAAGTGTTGTACAACTAAGAATCTAATACAATCAAACTTCTACAAATTAATAATGTCAGAATTATAATATTTTATTATTTATATATATATATATATTAATTTATAAAAATATTATTTAATTGATAAATCAGTTTATGACTGCAAAAATTATTAATTTATTACGATATTAATTTATCGATCATTAATTTATAAAAACAAATATTATTGGTTATTCAAAATATTATGTCCTTGTTATTATTTATAAGTTTTACAAATACTCCCTCCGTTCCACGCAGATGGATTTTTTAGAAAAAAAAATTGTTTCACAAAGATAGATTTTTTAGTTTTTCTACGCAAATTTTATCAATTAATGATGATACTTTGAAAAGTTTAAGAAGATTAATTAAATTATGTTTGAAAAGTTTAAGAAGATTAATTAAATTATGTTTTCACTGTTCATAGAAAACAAACAGTTCTTTTACAAATATACGATGTTTTATCTGTTAAGAAATGATATATTTGAGAGAAAAATACTAAACGAGTGTGGAATATCTGAAAACTCTATGTTTTTGTGGTATTTATCAGTTATTTATTCTTTGTACATAAATGAAACTAAACCTTAATCAAGCATGTTGAATGAACAATGCCGATCCGTCATCCAAATTTGATGACTCCAATAATTGACCTTTCAAATCAAAGGCATAATGAGGAGAGCTATGTATAAGATTGGTCCATCTATTTTTTTTGGTATGGGTCCACTTCTTCTCTTTACATCATAAACACAAATTTAATTGTTTGGTTTGTATCCTGAAATTGAATTTTGTAGCCCATATTAATGGGAGATCGATGAAATCGACCATACTAAGATTATGGAAATCATGAAGATCCGGAAAGATCTAGAAGATTATGGATATTTACCAATATCTTAGTTTAGGAAATTTACCTTTATCTCTAAATATATTATTTACATTTATGTTTATCTTAATTTAGGAAATATATATTACTTCTACCGCTATATAAGTTTATGCATCTTGTAACTTTATTTTCATGAGAGTCTAATAATAATTCTTCCTAAACACTTTTGTGTTCTTACTCTCATCAATTTATCATGGTATCAGAGACTAGATCCAATTCATATGGGTTAGGTTTATTTTAATTCTACAAAAAAAAAAAAAAAAAAAAAAAAAAAAGATGTGTTTTATTTTTGCACAGAGATATAAGAGAGAGGTTATTCTGCACGGATTTTGCACGGGATCGATTTCTTCACAGTTTTTGCACGAGATCGATTTTCTGCACGGTTTTTGCACGAAAATCAGACACGCGATTTTGCACGAATTTTGCACGGTCGTCGTCGAGAATGTAGGTGCGGAAGGCCCTTTGGATATGATGAAAGACGAGGCTGCGGAAGGCGCTTCATGTAGACACAATACTAGGTGCGGAAGGCCCTTTGGATATGATGAAAGACGAGGCTGCGGAAGGCGCTTCATGTAGACACAATACTAGGGTTGCACACACACATGATGGATTTTCCATCGAACCAATTTGACCCTACGACCGGGTATAAACGTCGTTGATGACCCAACGGCTGGGTGTTGTAGCCGATTTGACCCGACGACCGGGTATAACGTCGCGATCTGACCCGACGGCCGGGTATAACGCTGATATTTTGAAGATTTGTCCAATCTCACATGTGTTACCACGTTTGAGCTTGCGGGAGGGTAATGGGAGATCGATGAAATCGACCATACCAAGATTATGGAAATCATGAAGATCCGGAAAGATCTAGAAAATTATGGATATTTACCAATATCTTAGTTTAGGAAATTTACCTTTATCTCTAAATATATTATTTACATTTATGTTTATCTTAATTTAGGAAATATAGATTACTTCTACCGCTATATAAGTTTATGCATCTTGTAACTTTATTTTCATGAGAGTCTAATAATAATTATTCCTAAACACTTTTGTGTTCTTACTCTCATCAATTTATCACATATCATTTGGAACACATATATATATATATATATATATATATATATATATATATATATATATATATATATATGTGTGTCTTAATTAACTAATTCCTTTTTTTGGACGAAACATTTCTTAATTAACCAATTCAAGATAGCTTTCTTCACGCAATCAGATTCCTCCTATACATATATCATGGCTCGCGTAAGTTCTCTTCACGCCATATGTGTACGTGCATAAAAGTAACATATGTCTCTCGTATTCATTTCAATTGAGTTATTCACCTAGTAAGGGAAAAAAAAACTATATAACAAAAAGTTTTTTTTTTGTCAACAAAGTTGATTGAAACAAAGAAAAAGTGATTTTAGATTCACTAACAAATACGTTTTCAAATTTCATACTTATCCACATAGATAAAGATTTTGAGTTTCATTAGCATACATTTTTATACATAACACTAGATTATAGGATTCACGTACGTATATGCAAATTTATAGTTTAATTAATTAGGATGTGATTCATGTGTTAAAATATCGATTGACACAATATGTATCATAATTTGATGAATTATTAACTTTAAAATATTCGGCAGACATGTGAATTTACTGGTCTCTATGAACAAAAAGATTCTGCGCTTGATAATACTAGGAACTTGCGTTGAAAGACGCATGCGACAAGTTGTAAGAGACAATCTCCTTTATATAAAAGGGATTCAATTCCTGGTTTCTGAGGGCCTCCACATCAGCTAAAATATTCAGAGAAATAATCAACCAATCAAAATAAGGCATATCAAAATTTTGCCAGATCATATCAAAAGGTATACGTAACAACACGGTCTGATTTTATGTCTTAACGAGAATAAACGGTGCTCTTCAACAAAAAGTGTCGTCTCAGTATCCGACTTTCATCGGTTTTTTATTCTTCTCATCTCCCTCAGTTTGTAATGCCACTATAATGTCGCCGAACCCCTCTCCTTAAATTCCATGTCATCGATCTTATGAGAATTAGGGTTTTGAAAAATTTGTGGGCCGCTGTACAGTTTTTGGTCTGTCTAATTTCTACAGTTTCCCCTCTGCAATCTTCGGCGATGAAAAAGTCTACCACCATGATCACATAAATGAACCCTACGAAATAAGGTGGCGACGAGCAATTCGAATTCCCAATCAGCTGGTTATGTGGGCACTTCCAATTAGTTTGAGAATGGAGGTTCGCATTTGCCTTTCTCTCCGTTTATTTTCAAATTGAAATCATCTGATAATTGAATCACCCTCTTACCTGATTAATTTCACAACTTTCTCGATATTTGATAATGATCATGCATCGTTCTCTGCTTTTATATGATTGTCTAGAAATATGCAGGAAGTTTAAGGGTATATCACTGGCAATATATACCTGGAAACGACAAAGATCGAGATGTTAATTTCTAATCAGAAGAGCAATGGAGATATGTTCTGCAAAGTGGTATGAATCTAAATTCTTCTGCTTTTATATCAGTCTTTATTCATTGTGCTAAACAAGTGAGGTTTTTTCTATCTCTTTGCGGCATTCTTTATTAACGATCACTGCCATTTTCAGCCTTTCAGACTTTCTAAGAGAAACAAATAACTCCTTGAAGATCCAATCTACAATTCATGTGTATGTTTCATATTTTTTAGTCTGCATTCTGAGACATTCATTTTGCTAATATTGGAGTATATTTGATCATTTATATTTTCTTTAATGATGTTTGCTTGGTTTGTGCTCCATTAAAGATTCAGTGTAACAAAAAAACTCCACTTCTTGATTGTGAAAGCAATATCGTGGGTTACATGAGATGTGACTGCCCATATGTTAAAGCAATCAAAGAATTAAGTTTGTTATATGTTGTGTGAATCTGATTTACTTTGAATTGAAAAGGTAGAGAAATATGTCACCAAACCAAGTTATATGGAAAAACATGGCACCAATTATATGAAGCCCCACATATAGCATTTTTGTAGATCATTATAAAACCTAAATTCATAACTTCTTTTGCAGAACTTCGACGGCGACACCACATCCCCGGAAGCTCCAATGGTACGTCCCCCTTTCTCTATCTCTCAATCTTCGTTTCGTAATGTCTGTCATGTTAAAGGGTTCCTTATTTATGAGATTGGTTTTAAAGTTTCAGTGTGCGTACGGGTTCTGTCTTTCGAATCTGAAATCTATTTTTCTAGATACTGAGTGAATTCTCGGATTTTTGGTTTTGGATTTTGATTCTGGATTAGGTTATTCTTTGTCACATTTGAGTCTTAGATCGTGAACCACGTTTTTTTTAGTATTTTGCTTCCATTAATGTTGTTGATTCTGAGATCAATTCGTCGTGTTTGCAAGGTATTGATCTGATCGTCGGAGGTTAAAGCAGGAAGACCAAAAGGACAGCTCGAAAGTCCAATGATGTCTATCTCAATCTTACTGTCAACGTCAAAATTATAACAACGATCTATGTCCTTTACTTTTTTTCCTTCCATCAAAGAGGTTTTTATTTGGGTGAATCATACTGAATATGAGATTTAGAATTTTGTTTTGAAATTTTGCAGCTTTACCAGTCTATGGTAAGGAGAACACAGAGCAAGTTCAATGTAGTGATATTGAAGAGGCTTTTCATGAGAAAAGTCAGCTCCACTATCTCTAGCTAGGCTCGTGGAATTCATGACAAGCAAGGATCCTTTTTGTTGAAATCCGCTCCCTCTCTTTACCTTTTATGTTCAAATTAGTCCTCGAATATGTTCCATTTCTTTAGAATCAGTTTTTCAATCTGTGAAACTAAAGTGGTTACTGCTTATCCGAATTTAGTTTGCAACATTGAGGTGTCCGATGTTTGACTGGAGTTTTTTTATCTAGACTATATTTTGTCTATGCTATGAGTTTTGAACGAACTTTTTCAGGTTTTGATACTATAGGAAGATAAAGATATACAATATTTGACGGTTAAACACTCTTCTAGATATCTTAATGCTAATAATGTCTATACTTTTTTTGTTGTTGTTAAAGGTAATAATGTCAATACTATAATTAAGATATTGTTAAAGACATGTGGAAACTCCAGGTTTTGGCGAGGGTGGTGTAATTTGAAGATGAGATGCTCATGTTCGATGGTGGATGGCATACGTTTGGTTTTTGTGTGTTAGTTGCTGATTATTGTAAGCATATTAAACCCGTTTAAAACTCTGTTAAAAAATCTGCTATTCCTCTTTTCGATATCATCTTCAATATTGATGAACTTGTTAAAAAAAATTGAGAGTTTACGGCTGGAAAATTCAGAGTTTAAACGAATTTTCCTCTATTTCATAGTGAAAATCATATTAATATTTGAAATCGTATTTTTATCGTAAGCAGAGGAAAATAGAAATTTTTATGTAATTTTGTTAAAAAGGCAAAAAATGAGAGTTTGCGTGGGAAAAATTATTGCCATAGTCATTCTTATTTCTTTATCAAATTTACTTTATTATCTGATTAGTGTTATGTTCTATATAAGAATTGAAAATAAATTTTAAAAATAACAATGATGTGGCTTATAATCACCAAAAAGTGGCTCTTAATTATTTTTACGATTTTATCTTACATGTGATTTCTCATGTAATACGTATTTTTATAACATGTTTTCTTTTTAAGTTTATTTCTAATTAGGTAAATGAATGTTTGGGTTTAGGATTTCAAATACATGGTTTAACTTTACTAAAGTGACAATTCACAAATTAAGCGTTCAAATTAGTAGGAATTTCTTAACTACACTACAAGAAATTTGAGTATATATAGCACCCGATAAACGCTATATATTACTATCATAGCAGTTTAGAAAACGCTCTATCTACGCCCGTTATAATAGATAAGACACTTTACATAGCGGTTTTTTGTAATGCTATAATAGAGTTATTTACAATAGCGATTAATTTAGTGCAATTATAAAGTTTTTAATAGCGTTTATTTTCTGTTATTATATAGTTTCTACACATCAATTATACAGTATTTAATAGCGTTTATTTTCTGTTATTATTTATTTTGTACATATCAGTTTTTATTATAGCATTTTCATTTTGTACTGTTGTGATTTCTGTGAATTTTTCTATTCGATCTAATTGCTAAATCGTTGAACCTGCTTTGAATACTGAATTTTCCAGAAATACCATGATAGAAAAGAGAACATAGTTATAACATTAGGCAAAACAACATCTTACAACCAAGACACATCTTACAACAACTTCAAACCAATTGTTATAACATCTTACAACAAGTTCATACTCAACTAAACCACACATGCAACTCAGAGTTGGTAAGACAATGTTTAGATAAAAACAAGCTTGTCATTCGGCCAAGCAATTCTAGTACCTACTGCATCAGCAATGATTTCAATTTCTGAACTTGGTCTCCAAACAGGTGCATCTCTTACCTTTGGAACTTCTACCCAAACCGAGGTAGCATTAGGACCCAATGGAGCGAAATGGACTACATGTGTTGGGTCTGTAGAAGAAACTCTGCCTTCTGCAACTTTTACTCTTGTTCCTGAGCAATCTAAGAGGATGCATTTCTTCTTTACACATTTGCTGTTGTCGGTGCTGTTACTTAGACTTACACTAGCACTCTACAATCAATAGTGAAAACAAATCATCTCATATTCAATGTGTACTACTTATTATCAGAGACTGATATAATCCAACAGCACATTAGAAAGACAAAAGGTTTTGTATTTTACCTTAGGTGATGCGTTTTTTGAAACTGATTGTTGGCGTGATTGTGGTAGAATGAACAGTATCTTATGTATAGGCCATGCGATTTTCTCATGTAATGCATCACCGATAAAACTCATGTCAGCACTTGGTCTCCATAGAAAAGCCCCATCTTTAACCACTTTACTAACCGTTACAATAGCAGCATTTGGTCCCAAAGGAATATTGTTGACCAGTTCCTTTGGGTCTGTTGAATACAAACTTCCCTCAGCGATTGGTTCATCCTCAGATATCCAATCAAAAATCTGGATCCTTTCGTCTAATGCAGCTGCAGCCTAAAGAATCAATCACCCATAATTATATTAATAGGCCATCTAATCATAAGCTTCTAATATGCACAAGTTCAAAGGAACGAAATTTTACCGATGAATCAGAAGCTCCATTTGGTGTGTTCATGCTGTCCAGAATTATCTTATCGGATGGCCATGCAATTTTGCAACCAATAGCATCGCCAAGTGAAGTAATAGTTGGTGTAGGCCTCCAAACATATGTTTCTCCTTTTAATACAGACGTCACCACAATAGCCGCTGCGTTAGGACCAAGTGGAATACGTCATATCTTGTAAGTTGAATCAGCAGAGCAGAATTCTGCTTCCCCGACAACAACCTCAACATCTGAATACCATCCCAACAACTGACACCTCGGCCCTCCATTGTTAACATTACTTGACTCGGAGTTGTAATCATGATCAACCTGTATCGGAGAAAAAACAAAGAATTAATATTTAAATACACACATTTTCACAAGAAATTAAAAACATTCTGCATATTAAGTTACCTTCTTCCCTGCAGCTAAGTCACGAACCACAGTTTGTAGTGATTCAACCTTGCTGACCAATTCAGCTTGTGTAGCTTCAAGCTTCTTCACATGTGTGTCTCTAGCATCTATGAATGCTAGCTTGGAAGCTGTTATCCCTCTGCCAAATCCTCTAACTCTCCCAGATTTGTCTTTTCCTAATACTTGACTCACGGCGTCATCTCGGATACTAATAGAGGTAGAGTCCATCTGACTATCTATTGTTCTTATTTTATCCTGAAACCGAAAAAAGTGAACAGAATTTACTATAAGCTACACACTAACTCCATACTAACAAGTTGATATGTTCTTACAATTACAACTTCGAACTCTGGTTTAACAGGTCTCCCGTCCGAATGTGTATGTCCTGCAACCCAGACTTTACTTCTTGTTACCGTGCTTGGGTCAGAACTCTTTTTCTTCTACAAATAACAAGTGATTACAATAGTTGAAATTGTGACTTTTCTGTGTAAGTAATCAATATAGAGTAAGAAATATGACATACCATTTCATCAGCTAGGCGAACCATTCCTTTCCTACTGGTGGTGTGGGGAATCTGATTACTCCTCAAACTCCTATATTTTTCACTTACTTCCTGCAAGTATAAGCTAGAAACTAAAAAAACAAAACTCCAAAAACAAACATTTACCAAACAAAATAAATAAAACATGTATACACAACCTGAAAAGACGTGGATGTCCTACTCTTAACCCAATTTGTCCAAGCTGTCACAGATTGGATGTTGGTTGGTTTGAAATCAAGGATTTCCTGCCTACTCGTTGCACAACGCACTTGGCTAACAAGCTTCGACTTAGAAGCCCTCCATATACATCCCATTTGTTTGAAAACACAATCTTTTTGCCAATCTTTTGACAAATTGAATCTCGCCTACAATATGTCAGGCAAAATCTAAACTCATCACGAAAGCAAACACACACATATATCCTGTGTGATCAAACTCATTCAAAAGGAGATGAATAATTCTCAGAGAAAAAGAGCACGTACCTGGATTATATCCCATAGTGTGTATTTCGTTTTAGGGTCAAGGTACCTCCAATCTTCAAGAGTATATGGGACGTGCTCCCTCACAAGTGGTCCAAGAAAGGAGGAAAGTGTCACTGACCCTTTTCCCACATGTTCACCAAGACGTGTAAACTCAACATCTACCTTTTTCTCGTGGTTTTTAGCCACTTTATTCATCTTGGTAGGTCCTCTAGTTTTCCTCTTTTTCGTTTCTGAGTGTTGGGTCTCTTCATCATGATGCTCATTCTGTAAAGTTTGATGCTCAGTCTCGTCTACATAATGCTGAGTCTCTTCATCCTGATGCTGATTCTCTAAAGTTTGATGATCAGTCTCTGCAGCTTGAGGCTCAGTCTCTGCAGTTTGATGCGCAGTCTCTGCAGCATGATGCTCAGTTTCTGCAGCTTGATACTCAGTCTCTTGTTGATTATCCTCAGTGACTTTAGCGGTTTTTGGAACATGCCTATTTCATCAAACAATAACACAAGTGAGTGAAAGAATTTATAGTAGTTAGTACAAAACACAGTCTCTTAAGCGATTTCTTAAACATGCCTTAACTTTTTGTTTTTTGTTACTTCAATAGGAGTCACGTCCAAGCCTTGCTGACGCTTGCTACGTCTGCATGTGATTTTTGATGTTGAATGTGTCAACATCTTGGATCAACTGTAACATTAAAGTAAACCAAAACTATGATCAGCAAAATACGAAAGTAAATCAACTGGAACTATTAATAAAAGTAAACCAAAACTAAAATAACTATGATCTAAGATTCCTACAACTTATTAATCCATCACTATGACTCCTTCACAATCATCTCTAACACAGAAATTCTCGTCGTCAGATTGATATTCTGAATCGTCAATCTCCTGGATTTTTGATGGTGCAGCAACAATCTCTGCTTCTGTCTCTAACTCGTGATATCCCCTTGTTGGCGCTCTCATAACTACATACCAAGGTGAGGATTCTTCTTCCCTGGAGTAGAACACTTGTCTAGCTTGAGATGGCAGTATATATGGATCTTGAAGATATGCTGATTGGTTTACATGTAGGTTTACAAGTGTGAAGCCGTCTTCTTCCTTCACACCATTCCCTTTGTTAGCCCATTTACACTTGAAAAGGGGAACTTGGAACATATGATAATCTAGCAAAATGATCTCTTGTATCACACCGTAGTAGGAAACTATATCTGCCATCTGATTAGTATCTCGTGCGCTGGATCTGCACATTGTGAAAGACTCGAGGGATACTCCAGAGTTTTGAGTCTTCCGCTTCACATCATCAGTGTGAAACCGATGTCCGTTAATGATATAACCCTTGTAGCTCTGGACTATATGTCTTGGTCCATTTGCTAACCACCTCAGCTTGGTGGAATGATCCTTTGAGTTTATGGGAATCTAATGACAATAGAACAAAATATAATTATTATATAACAATATTCGAAACAGTGGGTATAAAATAATATGAAACCTAAAGAGTGATCAAACCTTTTCTTTTACCCACTGTGAAAACCTTTCCCTATGAATCTTCCATAAATGAGTTTCATTTTTTCTGCACCGAACATCAGTGTTTTGCAATTCTTCCAAATGCAAACTGTTTTCATTTGTGTACGTTAGTTTTCATACAATGAAAATGGTAAATGAATGCAAATTCAAAGATCATAAACCCATTAGAACTTACTCAACGAAAGGACTCATAACTTATGTGTTCATTAGAACATATCTATGCGCTATTTCTCTGTCTTTATCAGTTAGAGTAACTTCTGTAGCACTCCGTAAGGGACGACCTTCAAGAATACGAGGATCTGTCTCAACATTTTCATTACGGTTGACTACTTCTTCAACTGGGACAGAATTCTTTAGAAACTCCAAACAGAATGCTATGCATTCTCCAGCTAAATATCCCTCAGCCATACAAGCTTCTGGCCTAGCATGGTTTTTGACATAAGCCTTTAATGTTTTCATGTACCTATATCTCAAATACACAACAACAAAGTCGGAAGTTGTTTGAAACTAATATATATCAAAAGATATTATCTTTAAAATACACTACCTCTCAAATGGATACATCCATCTGAAGTGAACTGGCCCACCCAAACGTGTCTCTCTTGCAAGATGTACAGGAAGATGAAACATGATATCAAACAGAGATGGAGGAAAAAACCTTTCTAGCTGGCACAATGTCTCAATAACCTCTGTTATTAATGTTAACATCTTCTACGGATCAATGACACGCTGACACAATCTATTGAAAAAGTTGCATATTCGGGTCACGGCATTCCTAGGACCTTTTGCCAGAGTGCCTCTCAAAGCAACATGCAACATGTTTTGTAGAAGAACATGGTGATCGTGAGATTTCAAGCCACCAATTGCAGGAGGATCAAATGATACACAGTTAGAAATATTTGCACAATACCCATCGGGACCTCTGAATTCAGATAACCGTTTGCAAAATTTTTTTTTTCAACTTTTGACAGCCAATACGCAGCTGGTGGTAAGTATGATTTCTTACCTCGTAATTGTGCGTGCAAATTCCTTCTAATACCCATGTCTTCCAGGTCTTTTCGTGACTTCAATCCATCTTTTGACTTAGAACTTTGCATCAAAATTGACAAATTGCATCAGAAACGTTCTTCTCCACGTGCATTACATCGATGTTATGACGCACGGGCATATACTATCAAATAAAACAAACAGAATTTCAAAGACCATGAAAAAACATTTTTACCTAGCTAATCCATATTTATATTTAAAATGACTAACCTTCCAATAAGGTAGTTCGAAAAGAATAGAACGCTTCTTCCACCGCCACTGATATGAGTCTTCTTCACATTCATCATCTGAATGCTCCTCGTTATCAACCAAATCAGATCTCTTCCTTTTGCTTTTCTTATCTAAAGGTCTACCAAAATCATTTCTAAAATCCTTGAGTGTCTCATATATTTCAGAACCAGTCTGAATTCTACGTGCAACCCCTTCTTCCACTGAATTATCGAACCATCCTTTTTTTCTTCTATATGGATGCCCAGGACTACTACCATATTCATTGTTAGTTTTGTAAATTACTCTATACTTTATTTTATTGATCTTTTTCTAAAAAAAATAATATTATAGGTGATATTATTATACCATATTATGAAATATTTTTAAAATAGATTATAATAACATAACCCTCGCGTAGCGTGGGGCAGCCCCTAGTGTTATTAAAAAAAAAGGTTGTAAGAGACAATATTGAAAATCACCCCGACTTTTTCTAATGGACATAAATAAACATTATAAAATACAAGTATTAATAGATGCTTTTTTATTTTTTGTGCTAAACAATTCGTAGGTGAAAACAACAAGTTGATAAATATGGAAACTTTAGTTACATTAAAATATTAATATTATCCGTTAGTAGCTTCTATTTTAGTAAGCTTGACAGATAATTAGAGGTTAACAAAATTCAATCCGATATATATATATATATATATGTACAGATAAAGTAGAGATAATTATATTAAAAAGGTCGAAGAAAAATAAGGATGGGTCGGAGAGGGGACAGTGTAAGGGAAGTGAAGAGGATGAGACATTGAAAGACGTGAAAACGCGTTTTTGCAAAGGAAACAAAATACTAAAAGGTGTTGATGACGTGACAAATCATCATTACAGATTGCCCATGCATGATTCATGCAAAAGCCTCACACTCACTTCCAATTCCCACGTTACAGTTTCATCTATAATTTAATTACATATAATACAAACTATAATTATAATTTATAAGTATACACACACTTGTTAATTAGTTTCAGTTACATAGTAGTAGTACTAAATTAAGTTGATTTTCATTATATAAATTGAAAAGAAATAGATGTCCAAACGAGTGCATGCATGTATGAGAAACTTAAAGCAAAATTTCATAATTAAATGTTCTTATAAACTTTCACATGGTATCAAATAGCATTCACATTGGGGAATCATGTTATAAAGCCGAATCCTTCATATATTCAGAAGCAACTTGATCCAAAATCAATGTCTGATCCTCTAGGATCGAAATCTCTCATTTTAAGAACATAGTTCGAATTATTAGTTTAAATAGACATAATTATTTTAATTCGTCTAATATTGATTTCAAGACATTCACCTTAATTTTAGTAGGCAAGTTAGGAATACAAAATATAAAACATGTATATATACATATATTTATATTGGTCTATTGTCATCAGTTACTAGTGCAACAAAAGTCCGTTAATTTGTGACTATATAAAAATATAATTATAATTAAGTTCGAGATTGTTCGAGGTCAATGCAGAAAACTAGAAGCTTATTATGCTTTAAATAATAGTGATATATAGTCAAAACATTATAAATAGTGTGTCTAGTTGATGTTGTCATTACTTGTCGATGTATTCGAAATGGTGAAAATTACCCAAGTTTTCATTATTATTTTTATTTTTTGTCGGCTATCCAAGTTTTCATTTACCCATTGACAAAACGAAAGTTTGCAATTTACAATGAAGGGATATAACAAAATATCATTCAATAGGTCAAACTATTGATATGTAAATATATATATATATATATACATATATAAAGGAAAATGACTTAATAAAAAAATGATTACGTATATAGTTGTTGAATCGGTCAACCATTAATGGTTGGATCTATTATCTATCAGCTATCCTCCTTGTTTTAATGTTCTTCCTTGCAATTTACGATATATATAGTATATATGGTTGTTTCATTATTTGTAGGTTGGTAAGAGGATTTAGAGAGACAAAAAAAAAAAGCGTCATTGAAGTCCATTTTATAGCACTTAGGTGCGTTTCTACTCAGGGTCGACCGGATAGCCGATAGCATATATCAAAAAAAAAGAAAAAAAAAAAGAAGATAATGTATGTATTGACCCACTATAATATCGAAGAAACAAAAATTTAATACGATGCCTCTCACAAAAAATGGAACCGCTTGAAATATTGGTCACAGAGTCATACCTGCATTTATGTAACAGAGCTTTTCCCTTTCGGTATTTTTAGTTGGTTCAAGTTTACGTCTAATACGGTTTAGACGGAACAAACAATATAGTCATTACTTGTCAAACATATTATGGAAACAAGTCACATTTGTGTGTTTGTAGTGGAGTTAATGGAGATATATAGTATTATTGGCGTGTTATTCAACTGTGATTTAATCCGTGCGGTATACAGATAAATATGTATATATTAACATAACTACTCGATTTTTAACATAATAATTTTTTTAAAGTTGAAATGTAATTGATTAGCAAAAACAAGAGATTAGAGTCCTTGCATCTACAATCTAAGTTTCTACATATGTAACCACAAAGTTCAGACAAAACTATAATCATATCCTTTTGTCAAATTATTATTTTTTAATTTCACTGAGAAAACCTAAACTTAAATGATACCGAATTAGTTAACTATAGCCGTAACTTGATAGATATTTTTTTTTTATAAAAAAAACTTCATAGATTAGCGACGTCATTATCCGTAAACTAATACGGTATTTAAAGTTGGACTCATGGGTTTAATTAAGGGTAAGACCGCAGACGAAGAAGGAAGCAGAGCTGAGTCAGACTTCCGTACAACTCTGCTGACGCGTGTCTTACTCCTCTCTCTCTCCTCTCCACGCGGTTTCATCCTCTCTCTCTCTCTCTATTTATTTATTTAGTCTTCAACATCTCTTCAAAAGCAGAGCTCCTCAATGATTCACTGAGAGAGCAAAAGATTCTCTAATTTGTTTTCCGATCAATTTTCCGGCGGTTAGAATTATGGCGTCGCCTGAGGGATTAACGAGCGTTGAGCCTTGGTCATTCCGTCAAAGCTTCAACAACATCGACTCGTGGTTACTTCCAGATCTTTTCTCCCACGATAGTGATTTACTCGCTAGAGCTCTTCACAGATCCATCTCAACATCTACAACCACCGATCCTCTTTCTCCCTCGGCTTACTTCGATTCCGCCGCCGTCTCCGATTTTTCTCCTCCTCAAACCCTCTCTAATGTCTCCTTCGGCTCAGATCCGGAGATCGCCAAGCGAAAGCGTGGTCCTGGTGTTTCCGGAGCCAAACCACCGAAACGCCGATCCAGAGTTTCTACCAAGAAATCTCAGACTACGTTTATAACGGCGGACGCGGCTAATTTCCGGCAGATGGTTCAGGAAGTCACCGGCGCTAAATTCGTCGGCGGCATTTTCTCACCGATCGTGAAGCCGGAGCCGCATAGGCTCGCTAGCAGGTGCGGGACTCTGGATCGGTCTTCGGCGCTTCCGACGCTAGATACGTCTTCGTTTTTGTCCAACCATCACCAGGAGAACATCGTCACAGATTTGGGCTCTGTTTCAGCGCCGATGACGACGACGGCGGCTGGTGTTGGTGGTGGCTCCGCCGTGGAGTTGGATTGTTACCCGAGCTTCCCGACGCTTGAATCGTGGAAAGTTATGTGATCGATGGGATTCAATTAGCGTTTGTAGATGTAATCCCTTTTTTCTTCTTCTTGTATTTCTCTTGTTTATGAATATCTTGTTTTTTCGTCCTGAGCTTTGTGGCTATGGAGTCTCTTGTTCATACTTTTGGGGAAATCAATGGTTAATGGAAAACTTCTGTTTTTTTTCTTTTTTGGTTTAGTGATGCATGAAACTTGGATTCTACAAAATACAGTTCTTTAAAATTTATGTAATTTGGAGTTTTGGTTTCATTATTAGTTCCCGTTCATGTATTTTTTTCCTACATATATAACGATAAATATATACTGTATAGAATTATTTTCAAAAGCATTTCTGTCATTTTAAAAGGATGAACTAAAAAGTCAACAAAGAGGTCATCTTTATTATCTTCAACAATGAATTCAGATTAATAAAACATTTATATGTATTGCAATTTTACTCAGATTAATAAAACATTATATTTTAATTAAACATTAAGTGTTGCAATTTTAATTTTCGTATCGAGCGAAAAAGATTATTTTGGTAGATTTTTTTACTCAGCTGCTAAAGAAAGAATAATCATCTTGATGGACACATATGTTGTCGATATCACACATAAGACAAATTATATACGTTACCACCACCACAATAATGTCTCCATTACTGATACAAATCCAAATACTTTTTCTTTGATTTTAAATTAATTTCCCGTTTCCTTCCCCAATCTAACGTTAGAAACTAATACTCACAAAACCCGAGCATATTGTAAGAACAAGAACAGTTTACACAAAAGAGAAGATTATCTTCCAACAACAACTACTACCACAAGAGCATGTCAAAGTAAACGATAGTGCTAGAATCCAAGTCAAAAATATTACATCCCCAAAAGAAAACTCTGTTAATGGGGTTTGGTGATCAGAAAAAAACAAAAGTTAAAGAAAATAGACTATTTATTTCTTTATCTACAAAAAAATGAGAAAAGTCGCAAGCAATTTGAAGTTGTTCAAAGTTTCAATTTTTTGTTCAATACCACCTTAGGTCAGTTTTTAAAGTGGAGTCAACGTCAATGCCACAAAAGAGGAAGCAGTGAGCATCATCAGTCGTGTTCCAAGTTTGACTGTAAAACGTCATTTGCATTGATTCTTTAATTACACGACACCAATGTCCCGTTGAGATTAAACTTACCCATTAGAAACAAAAAGTAAACTTTTAAACAACACTGACTTACACAACTCTGAAACGTTTGACCAATGTGGACACTAGATTTGGATGAACTTCACATTTTGTTGGATCTATATATGCACAATGAATTTTGAACGAGAATCATTTTAAAAACAAACACAAAAATTGGTAACATGTGGACGGTGGAAGAGACTATCTCAGCAATAAATATAAGGAGGGACCATAGATTGACCAAGCATCATATAATCTGAACAAAGACTAATGCAACGGCCACAAATGTAGGTGTTTGTTGGTTGCACCTGAGAAGGGTTTATGAGGGACACATCATCTACTTTGTCTGAATCAGATTCAGACACTTACCTATCATCTCATGTGATGTGGGTCGGTCTTTGGACTTGTAAACATATGAGGACGACTTGAATTAATACCACCTTCATTTTCGTTTGGCTTTGCTTTTGTGATGAATTACATGGCGAATGATATCTGAAAAAATTTACAAATCGTTTTCAGATTTTCACCGGTAGTAGAAGCAAACAAAACAGAGAGAATATACACGCGCATTTTGTATCTGTCACATTATCCACAAGTACATCCTTTAAAAAATATATATATAATTTCATCAGTTAAAATCATCGGTTGATTTTCTTGCTAACGCTGGTGAAGTATGTTCTGAGACTTGCAGATACTTTGGAACAATATGAAACCTCAGTTTCGTTGTAACGCAGAAACCCTCCTAAGAAACACAGATTATGCGTATGTTTCAAAGAGCTAGACCTTATAATCGACACAATTATTTCCAAATACATACATTATAGCCTAGAGACTATAAGAACTTCAAACTGATGCATTCTCAGACTTCATGCATTTAAGATTGGATCCAACAGCATAAAAAGATTACGAGCTGTAAGCAAGATCATCAAAACAAGGTCGACAAGTGTGGTCACAACTATCGTTGGGATACTCAAAATTTAAGGCTAGTGTGAATAGAAAGCATAAACCACTGGAAAGATTAATGCTTTCAAAACTGAGAAGCAGTTATATACTGTCAAAACTAAAACCATGTCTATGAATCACATAATTCCACTATCCAGCAGAGGAATTTCCAATCAGACATTTAATTGATTACAAGGCAATCGAGATCAACGTTCTGAAAAGGTGATCCTTTTGCATCAAGAACTAACAGGAGACACATGCTTTAATGGAAATGATCAGTTCCCTAATCAAAAATCCATATGGCTAAAAAGATTTTTTTTTTTTTTTGGCTAAAAAGAATATTAATCTCTACAAAAGAATCTAGGGTTGGGCAAATTATCCGGATCCAAAAATCCGAACCAGTACCGAACCGAAAATACCCGAACCGAACCCGATCCGAAGTTTTAAAATACCCGATCGGATCCTAAATTCCTATACCCGAAGAACCGAACCCGAACTGGTACCGAACCGAGAACCGAATGGGTACCCGAAATATCCGAAGTGTAATTATATACCCAAATATATTAATTACATTTAGACTTGATATAACCCAAATACCCAAAATTATAACTATAAACCCGAATATATTAATTATTTTTAGGATATTTAGGATATTTTAGGTATATTTTCGATATTATGGGTATATCAAATATACCTATTTTTTTTTTAATGAAATTTTTAGGTATTTTGGATACTTTTGGTTTGAAAGTATTATTGAAATGAATATTCATGTTTTTGTGTTTTGTCTCGGATTTCGGGTTATTCGGGTATTGTGGATACTTTTGGTTACTTTTGGATATTTTCGGATCCGGATCCAAACATATTCAAAAAATTTCGGATCTTAAAAAAATACCCGATCCGATCCGAACCCGAACCGAATCCGATCCGATCCGAATCCGAACCGAACCCGATCTAAATTTTTAATATACCCGATCAGTACCAAAATACCCGAAACCCGAAATACCCGATCCGAATATCCGAACGCCCACCCCTAAAAGAATCATTGCCACTCACACAGCAAGAAGAGAAACGCTCGCGTCTTCAGATAACGAGATTATCGACTCAAACCGCTCGTAGTCGTACGGTGGAAAATATTGGAAGCGTTATAAAATTCGCGTTTCAAGCCGCGTCTTCTAGTGGGGGCAGTAAAAAAGGATAATTAATTATTGCCCTCATATAGGCCTACCCTCATACCAAATGATATATTTTCCCCCAGTAATTTATTTCCTTTGTTCAGTTATTTATTTGATCAATTTCTTTCTATATAACTGAATTTTGTCCACCCAAATATAATGGCTTAATGTATTTTTTTTCTTTCTCAAAATCACTTATAAATTCATTAATTTTAGACGTTTAGTCAGTAAATATGCATATATACAAATAACACATAATATTAGTATATCTAAAAAACTTAATTTATACTAACACTTTTTTCCTTACATTTTTTTGCAAAGCTTACAAGATTTTAACTCTACATCTTTTAAACGAATTATTGCAGTTAATTTGTGATATCATTTTTTCTTTAAGACTAATTATTTTTGTAAATTACGTAGTAATAATTTTTTAGAAAAATAATAAAAAATACTTTAAAATGATTTATCATATGTACAATAGCTTGTTTGATAAATATGGTAGCTAACTAATTTTTTTTTGTTTGGGTCGAAAGTAGCTAACTAATTAAAGTACAACAAATTAAAGATATTTTTTTTGCGACTTATTGGTAATCGTTTATTATTGTTAATTCTCTAGAAATTTTTTTAAAACCAAGGTTGAAAAATATATAAAAACATTTTATTTATGTTTTAAAATGATATTATGCTTTTAAACTTGATAATGTTTTAGTTTAAATATTTTTGCCTCTAGTTAAAATTATTTATGGATGCCAACCAGACATGTACATATATGACGATGGTTGTATATGTAATATATCTGCGCCTGCCTGTGTTTTTGTGTTGTATTGAAGTAAATTGGATTAAGTAAGTTAAAGAATATTCTCTCTGTGTTTGTTGAAATAAAGGAGAGAGGAGAGGATTCATGGCGCTTCAATGGCCGCCGCTTCTTCATGAGGATATCTATATTGGGCCTCTACTTTAACATTAAGGCCCAATTAATTATCGACAAAAGTGAAGCCAATTAGTTATTTCGGGTTAAAGTTCTGAAAGCCCTTGTGATTTGCTATAAATGTAAAAAATAAACATATCATAGTATCAAACAAACTTACATTTTATTTTAGGGGGACAAAAAAAAAGAACAAAATATTTGTCTTCTAGAATTACAAAATGAATAAATTTAATAAACGAATGAAAAAAAAAACAAAACAAAAATCACATGACAGCACAAGCATGTACATTATCATCACTAAAGAGATGAAGAGCATTTTCATCAACTTTTTGAGGCGGACGAGGATAATAACCGTTGATAGAAGAAGAAGAGTCGTCATACAAATCGTAATTCCCACAGTATGAAATATTATTGTCTGCACGATTTATCTTATGATGATCCGATTGTTCCAGCGAGTATTGAGCGGGATACGTATAATAGTCGCCATAATATCCGTTATAAGGAAATGGCCAGAACTCCGCTGCTCGTCCCGTTCGTTTCACCATCTTAAGACCACCTCCAATGGGGATTCTTAGAGGAAAGGTTCTTAAAATTTTATAATGACAAATAATAATAAATATTAGAGAGGTTCTTAACTTTGAAAAAAAAGGTTCTTAAAGTTCTTATTTAAGAACTTTTTTAGGGGTTCTTAGCAGGAGGTTCTTAAAATTTATAATTAAAATATTGGTAAGAACCCCATGAGGGGTTCTCCCATTGGAGATGCTCTAAGAACCTCTTCCCGATCAACGTACCCTGTGACCGTCACTTTTTGCCGATCCACGTCTATCTCTACCGTATCCACTCCTACACACATAATAATGATTACTAGACTGTTAGTTTATGTTATAAGAGTTGCATTATGATTATACGAATCAAATCGATGTTTGATTTTGTATTATATGTGTTTATTTATTTCCCCCCCCCTTACCATCGAGTTTTGAAATGGCTCTTCGAACCTTCTTTTCACATCCTTGGCAATCCATATCTACCAGTAGCTCGACAATCTTGAAACAACAGAAGAAAATATACATTAGAAAATGAAGAGAAGAAAAAACAACGACTTGTCGAAGAACATCGAGCAAAGAAATAGATGGCAAAACGTACAGATAAGGCGAGTGGTAATCGAGAGTTTCCATGTACCCAATCAAACATATTGTCTTAAATAATTTATCTGATCGAGCCTTATACGTTTTGTCTTAAAATCTTTTTGCTTTCAATATGATCTTTTGTTTGTGTAATATAATGTGTGAGTTTTTATATATATAGGCGTAAATGTCTGCGCGTGTTAGAAACACTTGGTGTATGATTCCAAGTAACCGCGTTTGCGTCTTGTGAGATGCAAAAAGCTTATGTCTTAAGTCTTACATTATCTTGTGTTTCGGTGTCTGCCAGAGTTTTTTTTCTTGTTTTCTAATATTTTTTTTTTATTTCATTTCAATTATTGTGTCTTATTACTAGAGTAAGGGTTTACCATTTTTTGTTTCAGTTTTAGGAATTTTTTTGTTTCTTTTGAAAAGTGAAAATGGTTTTAGGATTTTAACCATTTTGGTGTTTCAGAAAAGTTATGAATACATAATATAATATATATTACCAATGAAATAATATATTATCAGTTACATCTTTGAATTGCTAATATCCTATTAAAAGATATAAATTTGAAATAGGATTGAATCAATATTTATACTATTAAAAATAAAAGATTTTTTTGTTGTTGCCAAACAAGTCTTATTAGATATTTTTCTGTAATTTATCTATATAATTAAATTTGTTGTCAAAAAGATCAATTAAGGCAATTAAATGATAAAAAAACTAATCTATAAAAAACATGCAGACGCTGGTTTTAGAATCTAGTTATGCTTTATTTATGTTGCATATATTCACACTTCACATCTTTTAGAAGTAATTTTAAAATTATTAAATTACTGCATGCCAAAAAAAAACTTAAAGAATTAAGAGAATAGTTTAAAACTAAACATGATGTGGAAGCATATGACTTATCTCAAAATTTTAACATTCTTTTCATAACATCTATGTTCGTTCAAAGGTTCAAAAAACAAAAAACATCTATGTTCGTAAAGTTAATTAAGAATTTCGAAATTAGTTTTTTTTCCTTAATTTTTGTTGTTGGAACAACCCGAACCGAAGTGGCAATCATATTCAAAAGTCAAGATTTTCTGCCTACCAAATGGTGGATATATACAGAATTACAGTTATAAATTTGCTGATCAATGTATGTTTATAGAAACGTAAGTGTGAATAGCCAAAATAATGTGAAGTATGTGCTGGAAATTTGCCATCTGCAAGAATCTTGTATATATCTAATTTATAGAATCGAGTTCTTCTCTTTTGTTGCTGACAATTTGTTTTTTGGAAAAATGATAGAAATGAAAATTTATATGTACTTTATAAAAGGAAAAAAAAACTACGCAATGGATTCAAAAATGGGAATATAATATCTACTACAAATACATAAATCAAAACTTTTGATTTTGTGAGGTTTCAAAATCTAAACACGGAAACAAAATAACTCGCTTTACCACTTATAAAAACAAAATCAAGAGGCCACCAAAACAAAACATTATGATGCAAGTGTACACCATAATAACCAAATTGTTGGTGGTCGGGTAGTTCTTTTTTTGCGGTGAGTGTTGATTCTGTTGGTCTAGGTCATGGATCGATTTTCCGCGGAAGCGGAATTATCAGGATAAGCACTTAGTCAAGTGAGGCATTATAAGTGGACTGTATCATTCCCATCCGAAAAATTAGTCTAGACCTTTGGACTTGAAATTACTCTCGGGGGATGAAAGATATTAAAAAAAAAAAAAAAAAAGTGTACACCATATTTGTCAAAAAAAAGTTGTGTACACCATATAACTTACAATCATAGATAAAGATTATCCTTTAAATTGTGTTACGTAAAATAGCGAGAAAAAGCTCAAAACCCTTAAATTTATGTGTTACGTAAATTACCAACAAGAACACACATAAACGACAACCATTTCTTACATAGTTTTGGTTCCTCTTATAGTTGTGTCTAGAATAACACGAGATTAGGAAAGTTGCGATATATCGTCTAATTAATCCGGTTCGATCCGATTCTAACTTGATACAGTAACTAATTCATCCTTGATTAGGCTTTGATTTATAAAGTTTATGCCCGGTTAATACCCGGTCTAGAAATGGGATCAATCCCCACCAAATAAAAATTATGGTATAGCAAGAGAAAGCAAATGATTCGCCATTGTTGAGGAAATCAAAACCCCTAAATCAAAATCAAAACTCTCTCGTCGTCACTCCGTTTCTCCGGCGAAAACCCGTCGCCGTTCTCCGGAGATAATCCGCACTTATCTGTGATTTCGAGTCTAATCGAACATTCGACAGATAAGTAGTCATTGCTGCAAACTTGGATAGATACTGAAAAAAACTTCCAAGTCACTGTTTTTGATTCTACAAAAGGGACAATGGCATCTTTTCCTCATCTGGGCTCCGTCACCGTTTGCGAGATCAACAGAGACTTGAGTAAACAAAGCTTTGCCCTTCCCAGTTTCTCTACCAATCTTCTGTACTCTATTTTGAAATTTAGGGATTTCGAATTTCTGAGCTAATTCACTGGATAATGCAGTTACGGCTGTGAACTTGTCTGACGATCGAGCTCAAGAGACTTATGGAAAACTTCTCGTACGTTTGCGTCCTTTTTCCTTTTTTGATATAGCCTGAAATGCTGAAACCCTTCTTGTAGCCAGGTAGCAACCAAAGACTTGTCTTGACACATTCGTTGTTTATTTGATCACAGGGAATGGTGTTTAGCCCTGTTTCGTTCGACTCTGGACCTGGCTCTCTGCAGGAAAACGAAGGCCAGGAGAGTGGAGATAAGGGAAGTGTTGAGAGAAAAGGACTGGTGGCGACACTTCAAACCAAGGTCGCAGACTCTCTTAAACAGATTTTACGACCCATCGATGTAAGAATCTGACTAATAGATCCTGCCTTAGCAACCTCTTGATTCTATGTGTTGTTCTTTTGGTGGACTGAGGGAGGTCTACCATTTTGTGATGGATACTTACAATAGTTATCGTTTTGTATCTAAGGGGAATGAATATGTTATTTGTAAGGTGTTTTAGGATTGTCATCCACTTTGTCTTCTCTGCAATTTCATATTGGCATTTTCGTAGCTGTTGGTGTCAATCATCTTTTCTTTTATACACAATATTTTCTAGGTAATTCTTCTGTCAGAGATTGATCTTCAAGGAGTGAGTTGGCATCAGGGAAAGCATATTATTGCCTTTATATCCGGTGCAAGTCAAGTCACAATTCGTGACTACGAGGACAAAGGTCTGTTTTTTTTCTTTCTTTTCTTCTTTCTATTGAATTCCTGCTCATCAAGTTTGATTTTCTCTTTTGAACAGATGAGAAAGAACCCTGCATTTTGACAAGTGATTCTCAGAGAAGTGTTAAAGCCCTTGAGTGGAGGCCAAATGGCGGAAAATCCCTCTCTGTAGCCTGTCGGTGGGTATTATTCCCCTGAATACTATATACTTTCTTTTATTTGCTGGTTTCATAGATGACCAAGTAACAACTGGTCCATTGAAACAGGGGAGGGATATGCATATGGGCTGCTTCCTACCCAGGTAACATGGCATTGGTTAGAGCTGGTGGTTCTTCATTGAGGGGAAGTCTCTCTCGAGGGTCTGGAACTCGCTGGATCTTGGTGGACTTTCTTCGGTGTCAAAATGATGAGCAAATTAGTGCTCTCTCTTGGAGCCCATGTGGAAGATATCCTAAAAATGTTTTCTGCTATATTAGTGAACTGCACGCATTGTCAAGATCATTTCGTTTACCATAGTTGTTTCTCATGATAGGCAGTTGTTGGGAAAGTTTTTGGATTTGTTGGATCCTTGCATCACATGGGTCCCTAATATTGTCCATTCTGTTATCCCTTGACCAAGTTACACATATTTGGCATCAGCTTCGTACGACAGCTCATCATTCACCATATGGGATGTTTCTCAAGGTAATAGAAGGACTATTTACAACACTTTCTTAATGCTTCACCTCCGCTTTGCTGCTAATTATTTCGGTATGGAAGTATCAGTCAATCAAGTCTAAATCGTTGATCAGACAGAATTTGCTGTCTTGCTCTTGTGTACACTCTATATCTTGACTTGAGATGAGAAAATGGGTCTTGCTTAACTGGATTGAGTTCCTTGTTTTTGAATGTGATCTATATACATTTTCCAGGGGCGGGGACACCTATTCGACGGGGACTAGGTGGCATATCAATGCTTAAATGGTCACCCACAGGGGACCACTTCTTTGCAGCAAGATTGTAGGACATCAAGTCTCCTTATTTACAGATGTCGACAGTATTTTCCTGTTTAATGTGTTTGCTAATAAGATGTTTTCTTTCTTATTACAGTGATGGGACCTTTTGCCTTTGGGAAACAAACACATGGACATCTGAGCCCTGGTCTTTGTCTACTGGATCTGGATCTGTCACGGTAAATTCCATTGTAGCTGTTGGAACGGGTATTAGCACGTCTCCTACAAATCAATTTGTAACGGGGAGGTTCGGGGATTTTCTGTTAAGATAGAGCCGGTTGCGTTCCGGTCGGCAAATGAGTAGGAGGAGGTGATTTATAGCTGTGCCCGGAGGGCTGCCTACGTACCCCGGGTTGGGGATCAAGCCATTCGTAGTTCGTTGTTGAGGCGGGTAGGAGAGATCTGGGGAGGGCTGCCTACGTACCCCGGGTTGGGGATCAAGCCATTCGTAGTTCGTTGTTGAGGCGGGTAGGAGAGATCTGGGGAGCTGGGAGGTCGTCCGGTCGTCAGGTCGGGAGAGCTGGGAGCTCGGGAGAGCTGTGGAGAGCTGGGAGAGCTGCAGAGAGCGGAGAGCTGGGAGAGCTGCAGAGAGCGGAGAGCTGGGAGAGCTGCCGAGCTGGGAGAGCTGCCGAGCTGGGAGAACTGTCGAGCTGGGAGAGCTGCCGAGCTGCCGAGCTGGGAGAGCTGCCGAGCTGCCGAGAGCTGCCGAGCTGCCGAGCTGGGAGAGCTGCCGAGCTGGGAGAACTGCCGAGCTGGGAGAACTGCCGAGCTGCCGAGCTGGTGAACTGCCGAGCTGCCGAGCTGGGAGAACTGCCGAGCTGCCGAGCTGGGAGAACTGCCGAGCTGCCGAGCTGGGAGAGCTGCCGAGAGCTCCTTTTAGAGAGGGAAAGTTATTTAGAGAGAGAGGATCAGAGTTTTTTTTGTGTGTTGATAATGAATACCAAAGGGGGTATTTATAGTGGAAGTTGAGCAGACAGCTCTCCGGTTTTTAGGGACGACGTGATGGTTCGTGAACAGTACCCGTCACGTCGTGAACAGTACACGTCATGTCGTGAACAGTACACGTCACGTCGTGAACAGTTCCGAGCAGGTCGTGAACAGTAACCGGCAGGTCGTGAACAGTACCGGCACGTCATGAACAGTGCGGAGCAGGTCGGGAACAGTAACCGGCAGGTCGTGAACAGTACCGGCACGTCGTGAACAGTGCGGAGCAGGTCGTGAACAGTAACCGGCAGGTCGTGAACAGTACCGGCACGTCATGAACAGTGCGGAGCAGGTCGGGAACGGTAACCGTATCTGCATAGTGGATGTTGGGCCTTTGGTGTTGGGCCTTTTGCTTTGGAATGGGCTAAAAAAAAAGGGGTGTGCTCATCACCACACCCACAATAGCCCTCCCCCAAGTTCGGCGAATGAGTGTCGAAGTCGGCGGACGAAACAAGTCTTAGCTCGGTATATGTTAACCTGCAAGTAAGGGTGAACTTGATTAGAGTTAAAAATTTTATGTGCAAGTGCGAGACTAGGCTCGGCACTTGTTGATCGTGTTGTTTGCGAGATGAGCTCGGCTTTGCTGACTCTTAAGCTTAAGTACGAGGCTGGGCTCGGCACTTATCTTGTCGAGTGTTTGCGAGATGAGCTCGGCTTTGCTGACTCTTAAGCTTAAGTACGAGGCTAGGCTCGGTACTTATCTTGTCGAGTGTTTGCGAGATGAGCTCGGCTTTGCTGACTCTTAAGCTTAAGTACGAGGCTAGGCTCGGTACTTATCTTGTCGAGTGTTTGCGAGATGAGCTCGGCTCAAGGAGAATGAAAAAATTAAAAAATAAAAATAAGCTTGGCACTTATCTGTATGGAGTTGTTCGGAGATGAGGGCGATGTTCCCGACATTTGCCGAGCTACTCTTTGCGTGTAGAAAAATCCTCAAACCCCCTCCTTCTAGCGCCAATTGTTGGAACGGGTATTAGCACGTCTCCTACAAATCAATTTGTAACGGGGAGGTTCGGGGATTTTCTGTTAAGATAGAGCCGGTTGCGTTCCGGTCGGCAAATGAGGAGGAGGAGGTGATTTATAGCTGTGCCCGGAGGGCTGCCTACGTACCCCGGGTTGGGGATCAAGCCATTCGTAGTTCGTTGTTGAGGCGGGTAGGAGAGATCTGGGGAGGGCTGCCTACGTACCCCGGGTTGGGGATCAAGCCATTCGTAGTTCGTTGTTGAGGCGGGTAGGAGAGATCTGGGGAGCTGGGAGGTCGTCCGGTCGTCAGGTCGGGAGAGCTGGGAGCTCGGGAGAGCTGTGGAGAGCTGGGAGAGCTGCAGAGAGCGGAGAGCTGGGAGAGCTGCAGAGAGCGGAGAGCTGGGAGAGCTGCCGAGCTGGGAGAGCTGCCGAGCTGGGAGAACTGTCGAGCTGGGAGAGCTGCCGAGCTGCCGAGCTGGGAGAGCTGCCGAGCTGCCGAGAGCTGCCGAGCTGCCGAGCTGGGAGAGCTGCCGAGCTGGGAGAACTGCCGAGCTGGGAGAACTGCCGAGCTGCCGAGCTGGTGAACTGCCGAGCTGCCGAGCTGGGAGAACTGCCGAGCTGCCGAGCTGGGAGAACTGCCGAGCTGCCGAGCTGGGAGAGCTGCCGAGAGCTCCTTTTAGAGAGGGAAAGTTATTTAGAGAGAGAGGATCAGAGTTTTTTTTGTGTGTTGATAATGAATACCAAAGGGGGTATTTATAGTGGAAGTTGAGCAGACAGCTCTCCGGTTTTTAGGGACGACGTGATGGTTCGTGAACAGTACCCGTCACGTCGTGAACAGTACACGTCATGTCGTGAACAGTACACGTCACGTCGTGAACAGTTCCGAGCAGGTCGTGAACAGTAACCGGCAGGTCGTGAACAGTACCGGCACGTCATGAACAGTGCGGAGCAGGTCGGGAACAGTAACCGGCAGGTCGTGAACAGTACCGGCACGTCGTGAACAGTGCGGAGCAGGTCGTGAACAGTAACCGGCAGGTCGTGAACAGTACCGGCACGTCATGAACAGTGCGGAGCAGGTCGGGAACGGTAACCGTATCTGCATAGTGGATGTTGGGCCTTTGGTGTTGGGCCTTTTGCTTTGGAATGGGCTAAAAAAAAAGGGGTGTGCTCATCACCACACCCACAGTAGCTAAATACATAGGATAGCGAGATATGCAATTGATTATTGTTCGACGCGGTTTTTTTGGATGAGGTCAATGTCGTGAGTGTTGTATGGTTCTCTTAAGAGGGTTCCTTTGGTTCAAATTTCAGCCAATAAGCAGCTTGTTTCATGCCAAAGATGGAGAATTGGGTTAGTCTGAATAGACCGTCTTCAGACATCTCTTCTTTCTGCAGATACCATCTTCTGCATCTCATATGTGGTGCAACCGCCAATGAGTGATAGTGCTTCCATATATTTGCAATCTCTGGAGGTTCAACTTCGGTTATAAAACACCAGTTTCTTGCTGATTCCATTGGTGCCAGCGTTCGGTTGAATATTTGTTCTTGATGCCATGGATTGCTGAGTAAAACCTCTGGAGGAAGGATTGTTAAGCCGCAGTGTATGTTTATGAGCTTCCCTCTTAAACATTTCTCAGAAATCACTAGTTGCCCAATATCAGACATCCCATCCACTATGACAAAAGCGACGTGATTGCCTTCAGCATTTAAAGCGAGCTCTTCATGGTCGGGTCCGCATTCAGCATTGCCAAAGGTTTATCAGGCCTTACTGCGGACCCGACCATGAAGAGCTCGCTTTGGTTGCTGAAGGCAACCACGTCGCTGTTGTCATCGTGGATGGGATGTCTGATAGCAATCAACTAGTGATTTCTGAGAAATGTTTAAGAGGGAAGCTCATAAACATACACTGCGGCATACCAATCCTTCCTCCAGAGCTTTTACTCAGCAATCCATGGCATCAAGAACAAATATTCAACCGAACGCTGGCACCAATGGAATCAACACGAAACTGGTGTTTTATAACCGAAGTTGAACCTCCAGAGATTGCAAATATATGGAAGCACTATCACTCAGTGGCGGTTGCACCACATATGAGATGCAGAAGATGGTATCTGCAGGAAAGAGAGATGTCTGAAGACGGTCTATTCAGACTAACCCAATTCTCCATTTTTGGCATGCAACAAGCTGCTTATTGGCTGAAATTTGAACCAAAGGAACCCGGGAATCCAGGGGTCTACAGAAAGAAGAGATGTCTGAAGACGGTCTATTCAGACTAACCCAATTCTCCATCTTTGGCATGGAACAAGCTGCTTATTGGCTCCATCTTTGATGTATGAAATTACAACTGTGTTTCATTTCCTCTTAAGAGGGCTAATCTAGGATACTTAATGATACTAACTCTTCTTTATAGGGGGCAATATGGGATCCTGAAGGACGGTTTATCTTGATTTCATTTTCAAAATCTTCAACACTGGGTTCTGTTCATTTCTCATCCAAGCCACCATCATTGGGTATGCAGAAATTTTGAAGTTGTTTTGCATAAGCTACGAGAAATACTTACCAGTTAGCATCCTGATCCTCCTGTTTTGGTATACTCTCAGATGCCCATCTGTTACCAGTTGAATTACCAGAGATAGCTACTTTGACTAGCAGGTAAATGATCTGATTGTTATTAAACTAAACCCGCAGAGACGCCTTTCTTTGATTGTTTGCTCACATTATGGTTTTCATAACTAAACAACCAGCGAGGGAATCGAGAAGATAGCATGGGATGCATCTGGGGAACGATTGGCTGTGTCATACAAAGGAGGCGATGACAATTACAAAGGATTGGTAGCCATCTATGACACACGAAGGACGCCTATTGTTTCAGCATCACTTGTGTAAGTAATTTCTGCAATTATTCATCCATCCATCCATCCATCCATCCATCCATCCCATCCATCCATCCATCCCATCCATCCATCCATCCACTAAATCGAAAGACAAATCTCTCTGCTTTTATGATTACAGCGGTTTCATCAGGGGACCTGGAGAAAGCCCAAAAGCTCTCTCCTTTTCATTCCATGACAAGTTTAAGCAAGGTCCACTCCTTTCCGTGGTAAGCCCATATACCTAATTGAAGTCTCTTTATCATGCAAAGTACTTGAATAGATATAATCGGTTATTGAATCAAATCTTTTGAATAAAACCTTGTTGCAGTGTTGGAATACCGGATTCTGTTGCACCTATCCTCTCATATTCCGTTCACATGTTCTTCCTTAATAACCAAATAAGTCCGATGCAAGTTCCAAACTTTTTGGTTCTATTCATAGACTGCTCACTCTTTGTATAAGAATGGCTCCCTTTAAAGAACTCATTGAGATTAATCCCAAAAATAAAAACAATGGTTGCATTTGAAAAGCCATCAAACTGTTCCGGAAAGTTACAAACAACATAACAGAAAAAAAAAATTGAGCATAGAGTCGTCGTCTCTTAGACATTCTTCAGCTTCTTCATCTTGGAAGGTGGCCATCGACCCTTCTTCCTCATCTTACGCTTACGAAAAAGCCGTGCCCTGCGTAGCCTAATCTTCTTGGCCAACTTCATCTTCATCCTCTGTTCCAGCAGCTGTTTCTCTTTAGCTTCTTTTGATTCCAATGGTAGTTTGTCCACTGGAACAACAACAGTCTTTGGTTCCTCATTGCTCTCGGAGTCAGCCCCGTCCACTCCAGAAGCAGCCGCCTTCACAATTGCTGCTCTTCCATGGCTACAGCTCAAGTTGAAAGCACTGAGAGAGACTATGTTCTTGGACTCGACGGCGTTGGGTTTAAGGCTGAAAACTGAAATCCATACGATGAAGAAACCAACAGATCAGTGCATTCACAAGTAAACCTAAGAAACATCAAATCTTTAAAAAAAAAACGTACTTTGCTTCAATAAACAAGAAATTGAAGTAGCCCAGGAACTGGAATTTGATTTCATAGGTCTGTAATGGAGACTTTCCAATACGATTCCGCAGAAAAACGATAGAAACAACGTACCTGGTGAAGCGAAAGAGGAAAGTTGAAGGCGCGGAGAAGAGAGAGAAGAGAGAGGAGAGAGAGAATTGAAGCAGAGAAGTGCCATCTTCTTCGAATGGAAGAATTTCGCCTTCAGACCTTCATTTCAAGTTTAGTTTCTGGATAAGTTTTTTTCCCTTTTCTTAAACGAACGGATTGGATTTGATCCGGATCAATCCGGTTTGCAGTTTGGTTTGGATTCGAATTTTGCTAATCGGAAAAAATTGAATTTTGTTTAGTTCAGTCCGGTTTAGTTGTGATTACTTCTCTTTCAAATATATAAAGTTTAAACCGAACCGACTTTTTCTTTTTTTGGGTTGGTTATGTTGGCATGATTCGATTCGGGTCGGTTTGAATAAAAGAACCGGAGTGGGTGGGTACCTTTTATAGAACGTTGACTCATGACACGTGGCTCTCCCAGTGTGAGATGGCGAGAAAGCTATGTTAAGGTTGTTCCAGAGAATGATGTTGGTGCTTCCAATGGCGGAGGACAAATCTATGGAGGGGGAGAGAGAGAAGCAGATCAGATCTCTCAAAGAGAAACCATTATCAGAAGAAGGAAGGAAGGAAAGGATCGGAGGGAAAAAGCCCGAACATTCGGCGGCAGGGTTATTGAAATCGCCGGTTTCATTCGCAGGCGGCGAGAGCGAGAACACGGAAGGGTGGGACTGGAAAAGCTAAGAACAATCCGTCAGTTTCACTCCCCGACGAAAAAACGCCATGTCTTCTCAGAATCCTCAACGAAAAATGATCTATCAAGTCTGGCCCGGCAAAAATGTAATCATCTTCCTTCATGTGTTGTTTCTTCCTCATTCAGATTTATCTTGGAAACAAAAACTTCATTTTATCTGAAGATGCTTGGAAATTGATTTGCTAGTAGTAATTATGGTTTCTCTGTTCTAGAGTTGGTATTATTACTTAAGGTCCTCTTCATAGGTGTATTGATTAGAGCTAAAGCAAGATCCTGATTGCTGTCTATATACCAACTGTTAGTCTGAAGTGGATTTTTCTCTATCGTTTCGTGTGCTCAGAAATTTTGCTGTGGGGGAAGACTAGGTTTTGGTCCAGACGCATCTTCGCTTCTTTTGACCACATGTATGATAGGAGGGCCATCTATCACTTTCTGCATCAGGATGGCTTATTTGATCAGATATCGCCACCCTTTATTCCATTCTCTGGTTCTGATGGGTGCGATTCTTCTCACAATCTTGGTATAAAGCTCTTACTTTGTAAGCCAATTCATACTTAGAGACCCAAATCCCCTGCATCTCTTACTTCTTCTTCTTTTTCCTTTTACTACAGGATTTCACATTTCTCTTCTTGACATCCACGAGAGACCCCGGGATTATCCCAAGGAACAAAGAAGCTCCTGTGGCAGAAACGCCTGAGGTTGTCACCCAATCCTTGGAATGGGTGAGTGACAAAGTAGGAAATGTGAAACTACCTCGAACAAAAGATATAATTGTGAATGGCTTCACCGTCAAAGTTAAATTCTGTGATACATGTCAGTTATACCGTCCTCCTCGCGCCTCTCACTGCTCAATCTGCAACAACTGTGTCCAAAGGTTTGATCATCACTGTCCATGGGTAGGTCAGTGCATCGCCTTGGTAAGTCTTACTGAAAAAAGCGGTCCTCATTTCCAAAACAAACAACTGTTTATGATCTTATGATATAACATGTTGTACACGGGCTTCTTTGCAGCGAAACTATCCATTCTTCGTCTGTTTCTTATCATGTTCAACCCTCCTCTGCATCTACGTCTTTGTCTTCTCATGGGTCAGCTTGCTTGAAGTCCATGGCCAATTCTATCTCGTCCTCGCTGATGACTTAATATCAGTTGTTCTTGCTCTCTACTGCTTTGTTTCCGTCTGGTTTGTTGGTGGACTTAGTGTCTTCCACTTCTACCTAATCTGCACCAACCAGGCAAGATTCTTTAGCTTTTAGCAAGCAGTGAACGGGCTTTCCTAGTTTCCAATCACCTATTACTGTTGGTCTGATTCTTTTGTTATGCTTTGCAGACGACGTGTGAGAATTTCCGGTACCATTACGATAAGAAGGAAAACCCTTACCGAAAGGGGATCTATGACAACTTCATGGAGCTTTTCTTCGCCAAAATCCCACCGCCTTTGATCAATTACAGAGATTGGGCGCCAGAAGAAGAAGACGATGTGGAGGTCGGATCCATCGCCTCGGAGCTAGGCAGAGCCTTTGTGTCCCCAAGACACGGAAATGTGCAGTGACAAGCCTGATCATGATAACCTCAATTTGCGCCTTCCGTACGGCAACGGCAACAACAGTGACGCAACTGTCAAGAAGATAAGTGTAGATGAAGGCATTGCAGCGATTGGTTTGGTTCACAAAGGACCGGCAAATTTAAGGAGAAACTCGAGCGTGGAGATGTGAGATCAAGATAGGGCAAAGAACAGACCAAACAGGTGTAAAGTTTTACTTCTGTAATTCAAAGCCATGTACCTACCTCTCTCTCTATCTGAAATGACTTTTAAACTTGTTCGCATTTAGAACAGGAGGTAGGAGAATTAGTGTATATAGTGGTTTCTGGCGTGGTAATTCAATTTGGTGTATTTAATTGTCTCCATCTTTCTTTAAGGGTTTATATAATATATGTCGTGTTTCTTGGGTCCAACGGTAACGGCTTACAAGAAAATGAGAACAATTTGTGAATATAACTAAGATAAAAAGGAATGGGAAGATACGAATATTCGTTGAGATTTATGGGATGACAAGTAACATGGAAAATAATAAAATGACTAAAAGTGTAAAACTCAAATACTTTACTCAGATTCTTTACCAATTGAGCAAATACTATCTCACTAGTCACTATCATCATCTTAATTTGTGTGATCTTTAATCAAAGTTTTTTAGACGCATACTCCTCTTTTCTTTTTAGGACAAAAAGTTTTAGGTGCAGACTCGTATAAACACTTTAATTTCCCAGATTATAAAAGGAAATAATAGAAACAAGAGAGAAGAAGAAAAACACAAACGATGGATAGAAGAAATCTATGTGTGAAGCACGTTTAATTGAGGCATGGATTTGACTTGCCTTAACAGCTCATTGTTGCATCATTATTCTATATTTAACTTTTACATATAGTTGGCCGACCATGAAATTAAAATATTTTAAAAACAAATCTGAATAAACAAGAAATTTATTCCTTCTTACAAAACATATACTGTATTCGCATAATCACTTTTCCTAATTATTCGGTAATGAGAAGATTTTTGTTTTTAACCAAAAAAATAAAATAAAACAAGGAAAGAGAAGAGAAAAAGGAAGAAGGGATCGCAATTTGCAAACATCTGAAATAATTCTTGTGATTCGAGTGGAGAGGACAGCTTCAATTTTCCTGTCTCTCTCCCTCTCCAACTTACACAATCAAATTCCAGTTTTTGTAATTGTGGATCTTTCTTCGGAGGAAAGAAGATACTTTTTTTTTCGTTTCTGGGTTTTTCCTGATTTTTGATCCCTTCTCTCATCAGCTTTGTCCTCCGATGGTTTTCTGATTCTGGGTTCTTCGAAATTTCTTCACTTTGACGTTGTTCTTCGTATTTCCCCCCCCCTTTAGCTATGGCTTGGAACGAGACCAAACTCAAGAGGCTCTATCAAGTTTGGAGGGGAAGCAATGTAAGTTCTGAAATATCACTTTTCGCCTTCGTTTCACGTTTAATCTGGAGACATTGATCACACGAGTTTTGGGCATGAGATCGCACTTCCATTTGATTCAATTGAATTCCTCCGAGTCCAAGTCATAGAATTTCAGACTCTTGATTTTTTTGCGACTTTGGTAATTAGATAAACGAAGAGTTTAAAAAAAAAAAAAATTTCACCTGATGTGGATTCAGTTCATCTGTTGTGTTTAGATCATTCTATAGCTTCATTAAAACCCATCTTATCTATTCTTTGACTAGTATCAGTTGTTAGTATCTTGAGTCTTGATTGGGTCATATATGGAAACTTCAGGCCATGGTTAGTGGTTACTGCAAGCTGTCTAAGCTTTTCATGCTCCTTGGGATTTTATATTTGACTTTGATTTTCCCCTTTTATCAGAAATTTCTATGTGGCGGGAGGTTGATCTTTGGTCCAGATGCATCATCTCTATATCTATCAACAATCTTGATCCTTGGTCCCGTCGTAATGTTCTTTGTAAAAATGTACTTGAAAATGGCTGATCCTCGCACCAAGAATCCAAATCTCTGTATTCCAGTTCTCGCTGTGTCTTGGATACTCACCCTTTTGGTATGTCTTCTTCTTTCCGGCTCTGTAGATAGATTGACTTTATTTTAAAGATGCGTTCTGAAACTAAAGTTTCAATAGTTTTCTTCAGGATATATTTTTTCTCTTCATGACATCTGGTAGAGATCCCGGGATTGTGCCAAGAAGTTTAAGGCCTCCGGAATCAGATGATGCACCGGATTCAACCACTCCATCGATGGAATGGGTTAGCGGTAGAACCCCAAATATAAGGTTACCAAGGGTCAAAGATGTAACCGTTAATGGCCATACCGTGAAAGTTAAATTCTGTGACACTTGTTTGCTTTACCGTCCACCTCGAGCTTCTCATTGTTCCATCTGCAACAATTGTGTCCAGAGATTCGACCATCACTGCCCCTGGGTTGGCCAGTGCATTGGAGTGGTAAGTTAGTAAATGACTTTGCTCTAAATTTCTCAAGAGTTATATAGGCTCTGTGTGTGTTTTGAAATTGCTTTGATTCTTTGCAGCGAAATTACCGCTTCTTCTTCATGTTCATATCAACATCAACCACTCTGTGCATATTTGTGTTTGTGTTTTCTTGGTTGAACATATTCCAAAGACATATAGATGAGAAGATTAGTATCTGGAAAGCTATATCCAAAGATGTTCTATCGGATATTCTCATAGTTTACTGCTTCATTACTGTTTGGTTTGTCGGTGGACTCACAATATTTCATTCCTATCTCATCTGCACCAACCAGGTGATTAGAAAGATCTATGCTTTATGCCAATCTTTCAGGTTTTTTTCTTTCTCTGTTTTGTTTTAATGGTGAATCTATTTTGTGCAGACTACTTACGAGAATTTCCGTTACCGATATGATAAGAAGGAGAATCCATACAACAAAGGAGTTTTAGGGAACATATGGGAAATATTCCTGTCTAAAATTCCTCCATCAATGAACAAGTTTAGATCATTTGTGAAGGAAGAAGATTATATGATGGTTGAAACTCCTACTTCAAATTTGGGTGAAAGCCTAGTTAGCTCGAAAGAGAAGATCGATATTGAAATGGGAGGAGGAAGGGTTGTTGATGAGAGTGGAAAAAGTTACTCACTCCCTGAGATTCTCCGGAATCTAAACTATGAAGACCTTGATGATGATTGTGAGGAAGATGACTTGAAGGCTAAGGATCATCACCACCACCACCATCATCATCATCATCATCATAATGAGGGAATCATCACTCCTTTTGACCCTTTTTTTACCAATGAGAATGGTCGTAACAAGGATGAGAGAGATGGACAAGAATCAGGAGGATCTTCAAGTGATGATGAAGATGCAGGGAAACGCGTTCGGGTCTCCATTGATGATGAAGAAAAAGTTGAAGGGTATGAACGAAATTGGAATACTGACAAAGGTATGAATATAAACGCAGGATCTGAAGATGGAACTAGCTCTCCTCAATCTACTTCACCAATGCTTCGTAAATAGAGGTAATTAATTAAGCCCTACCTCTCTGTTGCAAAAGCTGGTTGCTTGCTTTATAAGAAACCTATATTCTCAGCCCTAAAACTATCATTTCTGTTAACTTGCTAGACAAGGGCTTGAAGCTGGAGAAGTGGAGATTGTTCTTTGTCATTCTTTTAACTGTGTTTCATATAATTGTGGGGTAAAAAAAAAAAAAACCAGAGAAATAAGAAACATTATAGGATTTGTTAGTTTGAGCATTAGATTTTTTTTAATGTTTTTATTTTCCATTTTTAGTTGTATTTATATATACCAGAATGGCTCATCTGGATATCACCAGCATCACATATTTTCTCTCTTTTTGTTATTAAAAAGATTTGGACCACGAATTGTAATGTATACTATTATTGTATTTTCGGAATTTTTTCTCATATTTATTTATTGGTTGATTGTTTTTCATTTTCTATTTGTTAATTCGTCATCTATCACATGATATTGTTTTTGTTTAAATTACGAAATCACAAAACTAACGGTGAAGAAGGCAATGCAATCAAGAATAACCAATAGGTTTTCACCACGTGTCAAGCGCCCACATCAAAATTCAGATTTTCAATGGATCAGATTTTTCGATTATAAAATTCCTCATCTTCTTCCTCTAGCTGCTTGCTCTCTCACTTGCTCTCCCTTGCTTCTGCAACTCACAAACCAATGGCGGCTGAAATGGCGTTAGTGAAACCCATCTCCAAGTTCGCTGCCCCAAAGCTCACGAACCCAAGCAAATACCTCTCCGGCCGACGTTTCTCAACCGTGATCAGAATGTCAGCCACCTCCTCACCGCCTCCTCCGGCCACCGCCACCTCGAAATCCAAGAAGGGGACGAAGAAAGAGATTCAGGAGTCCCTTCTGACTCCGAGGTTCTACACGACGGATTTCGAGGAGATGGAACAGCTTTTCAACACCGAGATCAACAAGAACCTTAACGAGGAAGAATTCATTGCTCTGCTTCAAGAGTTTAAGACCGATTACAATCAGACACATTTCGTGAGGAACAATGAGTTTAAGGAAGCCGCCGATAAATTGCAGGGACCTCTCCGACAGATCTTCGTAGAGTTCCTTGAGCGGTCTTGTACTGCCGAATTCTCTGGTTTCCTTCTCTACAAAGAGCTTGGCAGAAGGCTCAAGGTATCTTTTTCAGACTTCAATCCGATAATCCGATTAAGTGTATAAATATTCGAGTTTAATTATTGTAAGTAGCTTCTACTTTCAATTCTGTGTTTTCAAGAGTTGTTCTTGGTTTAGTGTTGTTTCTTGTATACATTATGCTTGAAGATAGACTCATTAGGTGGAAGTTAAGAACATATGACACTTCAATGTTGTTTTTTGGATCATTTTCTTGGTTTGGTCTTTCATTTTTGATCTGATGGCTTTGCAGAAAACAAATCCTGTTGTGGCTGAGATCTTCTCTCTTATGTCGAGAGATGAAGCAAGACATGCCGGGTAAACATATCTTAACAAAGAACCTCTCTTCGATAGTGTGAATCTGCAGGGACTTTCTCAATCTGACTGTTTGTTCTTGAATTTGATGGAATTTTTTTTGCAGGTTCTTGAACAAGGGTTTGTCTGATTTCAACTTGGCTCTTGACTTGGGTTTCTTGACAAAGGCAAGGAAATACACTTTCTTCAAACCGAAATTCATCTTCTACGCGACTTACTTATCCGAGAAAATCGGGTACTGGAGATACATCACAATCTACAGACACCTCAAGCAAAACCCTGAGTACCAATGTTACCCAATCTTCAAGTACTTTGAGAACTGGTGCCAAGACGAGAACCGCCATGGAGATTTCTTCTCTGCTTTGATGAAAGCTCAGCCTCAGTTCCTCAATGACTGGCAAGCCAAGCTCTGGTCCCGCTTCTTCTGCCTCTCGGTGATTAAACTACACTCTCTTAACTCTCTACTTCAAATACGTCAAAGAAATTGGCCTAACCGGTAGGAGAATTGGCTTTGCAGGTGTATGTGACAATGTACCTCAACGACTGTCAAAGAACTGATTTCTACGAGGGTATCGGATTAAACACAAAGGAATTCGATATGCACGTCATCATCGAGGTAAAGGAACTTGAAAGCAGAAAAATATATTAAGCTGTGTTATGGCCATTTCATAAAATGTTGAAATTTGTTTCAGACAAACCGAACCACGGCAAGAATATTCCCCGCGGTGCTGGATGTTGAGAACCCTGAGTTCAAGAGGAAACTGGATAGAATGGTTGTGATCAATGAGAAGCTGATGGCTGTAGGACAAACCGATGATCCTTCCTTCATCAAGAACCTCAAGCGGGTTCCTCACATTGCTGCTTTAGTCTCTGAGATCTTGGCTGCTTATCTCATGCCTCCTGTTGAGTCTGGCTCCGTTGATTTCGCTGAGTTTGAGCCTAACCTTGTCTATTAGTAGCTCCAATGCCAAGTCTTGAGTTGATGGTTGGTTCTTGATTTCTTGTAATTGAATGATCGAAACTGAGAAACATTGTTTTTTTTTTGCAATAAACCAAATACTTTTACTGCATCTATCAATCACATCGCACATAGGATTCATCAAAATTCAGACTTTATTGAACTGATTGATACAGTTGGGCTTGCTATATAAACAACAAATTACGAAAGCTAAGAAAAAAGTCCACGGGGAAACAACCTACCCTTTGTGTGTCAGTGTGGAGGAGATTTTGTCTTAGGAGAGGATTAAATATGAAAACTGATCTCACTCCTCACTCCTCACTCGGATTTAGCCTTTGGTTTCTCTTGTTCTTCGGTCAGAGGCTTAAACACAACACTGAAGAACCAAACAGCGAGCAATGTAGCCTTCACAGGTCCAAGCCAATACACAAGCAAATGCTCTTTTGTTATATGTTCGCCGCGTGCATAAGCCCATCCCATAACCTGCAACAAATCAATCAAAGAGCTAAAAACAAACATCGGTTTTCGCTGAAAATCACAATCACAAGACTCTTTTTTTTTTAGAACTTACAGCTGCTGGATTCATGCATCCGCCGGTAAGATCAGAGCCAAGAACATGAAGAGTTAACTTAGCAAGACTAGCAATCCAAGTCTTCATGAAGAAACTTCCCGGGATCTTTCTTGTTAGTCCCATTGAGATCATAACTATGAAAAATGTTAGTATCCCTTCGGTTAAAGCACCGTGATGGATTGCTACGTTTAGCCGAGGTCCTTTCCCAATCTCAGGGAAAATGTGAATGACATGTTTAACCGCAAGGATTGATCCTATTACCTGTTAAAGAAAACAGAATCCGGAATCTCACAAAAAATGTCACCTTTGATTACACAACACAATGTGTCAATTTGCAGCTAAAAGATCTCCAAGATGAAGTCTTTATGAAACATCAGAGCAGAAAAGAAAGATGATCTGACTTTCTGAGAAGAACCCAGCAGCTAAATTATACACATAGATGATAGATTCATCACCAAGTTTCGCTGTAGTTTTGACATTTTACAGCAACACACAAACCCTAATTTCATGCAACAAGTACTAATGAGGAATTGAGGATCATCATAAGTTTAAAAGCCAGAGAAATTCACCTAAGAAAGTCAACGAAAACAAACCTCGACGGGGATTCGAACCACGACGGTGAAGATGAAACTGCCGAAGCCACCGGTGATTCCAGAAGCTAGAGCGGTCAAAGGATTGAAAAGTCCGCCTTTGGTGAGTTTCTGAAGGAGAGCGAAGACGAACATGGAGATGACGGAGAAAAGATATCGGACGATCTCACCGGTCGTATCGTTACGACTAAACCCGAGAACTCCATGGACTAAAATGTTGACCAGAACTCCTGCCCATATCCACATGAACGACAATACCAGATCAGAAACCACTATACCGATTCGACCCATTTTCGATTCCAACGATGAGAAACCAAAAAACAAAGAAAAGCAAGCTTTTTTTTTATGATTGAAGTTCGGATTTTGGATGAAATATCGGAGGATTAAGGACCGTTGAAGAGGAGAACAAAAAACAAAACGAATCGAGATTATGATTGGCTCTTAGCGGCTTGTGAATTTAGCATAGAGCCATTTTGTGTGTTTGGGTTAATATGGTGAGTCAGCTTCCGACAGTAAAGGTTTTATTTTTTCTCTCTGGTCTGTGGCTTTGTTGTCCGTCATGAGATAAAAGATTCTCGATATCAGAAACGATGATAGAGGTTAGCTAATAAGTAATAACCAATAGAAATGAAGTATGACGTTACTTTCCGTGGATAAACTATAAGAAATAGTGAAAAACTATAGTGTACATTTGTTTTTTTTTTTTTTCGTTCTAAATCTTTTCCATTATATAATATGAATGTACGGTTTTAATACACAACGCCGGCGAAAAACTATGAACCGATTTTCAGAGATAAAATCCTATGAAAACAAAAACAAAAAACAAAAACTTTGCTAGAACTGCTAATGAAACAAAGATACTAAATCGAACTGTTGAATCTATTCTCACCTACAACTTTTTCCAAAATCTTGTAATCGTCGGAGCTGAACCAAAGATATGACATTCGAGAAGCTTGGTTGTTATGTGAATATAAATAATTGATTGTCTCCATATCAATCTTGTTGACCTGGAAAATAACCAAAGAAATAGAGAAAAAAAAAACAATTTCTACATCGGCTATGAAATATTATTAACCGGAGGCAACAACTTGGTTAACAGGTGAGAAAAATGATTTTGCTGCGTTAATTGATTTTTGAATTTTCGAATCGAATTTGAGCCCATGGACTTTTGCAAATAAGCCCAAAATGTATTTAAAAAATGGAAATTATCCAAGGTAACCGCGTTAGCGTTTGAAATCCGGAAACAAAAACGCCGAAAATCAATGAAGAAAAAGTTCGGTTTGGCTTAATGACGAGAACCAAAGAAAGAAATAATCATTGGGAAGTTTTTTGCATCGGTTTAGCATATTAACATTTTTTTAAAATGTAGCAGAAAGTAACATTTTTGTTATTGTTCAAACCAAAAATATTACTGAACAGTACGACATGAACGATAATGGATGGTACACGATCTAGTAATAAGAGACGTTTATGATAATAGACGGTACACAATTTTTTTTAAAAATGCTACTTTCTAATACAATTTCAAAAAATGCAAATATGATAATAAAATGTAAAATAAGTGACCGTACAACCAATTAAATCCTTAAAGATTAACATTAAAGACTTAACTTGAAATTTATGTTCCCATTTTTGTAAACCTTGCAAAATTTGTATACTATACTGTTAAATATAATATAAAAAATTAACATAGACTTAGAGCATGATTAACGGAAAGACTATTGGGGTCTCTTATATTATTTGATAATATATTTAATAAACAGAGATAGAAGAAAATGGAGAAACGTGTCTTATTTTAGCAACGGAAGCAACGTCTCTTACAAACTAGATGGTGGGTTAATATTAAACAATTCAATAAGAGATCCATTGGGATCTCTCCGTTAATCATGGTCTTATATAATACCAAGTAATGTTTTGTATGTAGGTACCTCCAAACCGTTGTTAATATCAACCTTTCTAGATTTGTCTCAAGATCCCCAATGTATAACTTAGATTTTTATATATCTTAGATTCTCTAGGTGTGTAAATATACCTCTGTATATCGTACCTTTATGAATGAGAAAATACATATTTAATTAACCTCCACAATCAGTGTAGGCTAAATTGATCAGTTATTACTTGAATTTACTTTTCAATTTAATTTAATTTTTTTTTTTATGAATATATGTATGTTTGTGAGAGGAAAACTCGGAAATGCTAAGAATAGAAAGAAATGGGTCTTGCTTGTTTCTCTAAATTTGAAGGCTTTCAGTGGTTTGAGGAGAGGAACGGTTTGTTCTTTGAATGACAGAATTAGTTAAAGAGGAATTGCCAAGAAAAGATGAAATGTCGGAGAGATGTTTTGATCCCTTAACTCTTTTGGCCATTAGTTTTTCTCTCTCTCTCTCTGATTCCTTGTTAGGTTTGGATGATCGTTCAGAGCAGCATTCACTCCGAAAATGTTGCAATCTAAAAGACAAAATAAACTCTCTTTTTTTTCATTTGATTCAATGACAATGGATCACAGAGTAAGAAACAATTAATGGAGATATCTTCATGCTGCTTTTGATTGAATGGTTTTAGGTTTACAGTTTGTCGCACAGAGTTCATGCATGATCTTCTCTTGTGTATGTACATCTATAGGATTGTTGTTTTAGACAAGAAAGAAAAATATGTTTTCTTAGGGATTGTTCTATAGGATATATATATAGTTCTCTAGAAGAAAAAAAAGAAGAAGGTTTTAATAGTTTTTAAAAAGATGAGCAAGGAACAAAGCTGTGTTCTAAAAGCTTGGGAGGTGACGGTGAGAAAGACACAACAAGCGAAGAAGCGTGCAAACAGCATATTTGGGACGGTATCGGTAGCTCCACAGACAGATGATGATACAACTACGACTGATGAGAATGACGATGAGAGCAGCACAAACAGAAGCAGCATAGGGGAATTGTACCATGCAGAGAGAATACTTCCTAACGGAGACTATTACACAGGGCAATGGTATGATAGTTTCCCCCACGGGCACGGCAAGTATCTATGGACAGATGGCTGCATGTACATTGGTGAGTGGTACAACGGGAAGACTATGGGGAAAGGCAAGTTCGGTTGGCCTTCTGGTGCCGCATATGAAGGCGAATTCAAAAGCGGATACATGGATGGGATTGGCACTTACACAGGTCCTAGTGGAGATACTTATAGAGGTCAGTGGGTGATGAACCTGAAACATGGACACGGGATCAAGAGTTTCGCAAACGGAGATGTGTACGATGGTGAATGGAGGAGGGGTTTACAAGAAGCTCAAGGAAAGTATTGTTGGAGAGATGGGAGTTATTACATTGGGGAATGGAAGAACGGTATGATTTGTGGCAGAGGTACTTTTGTTTGGACGGATGGTAGTAGATACGACGGGTTTTGGGATGACGGTTTCCCTAGCGGAAACGGGACTTTCAAATGGGATGATGGCAGTTTCTACGTTGGTCATTGGTCTCAAGATCCGGAAGACATGAACGGTGCTTATTACCCATCGGGAAACGAAGGGAATCTTGAATGGGATCCTAAAGACGTGTTCAACAATCTGAGTGAGTACAAGATATGCAGCGGAGAGAGGGTTCCGGTGTTGCCTTCACAGAAGAAGCTCTCTGTTTGGAACTCTTCCAAGCGTGTAGAGAAGCCAAGGAGGATGTCTGTTGATGGGAGGGTGAGTGTTGGGGTAGATAGAGCTTTTGAGAAGATGAACATGTGGGGAAGCGAAAGCGGTGAAGGCGCTGCTGATATTGATTCCACCACAAGGAGGGATTTGGATGCTGAAATGATGAGACTTGAGGCTGAAGGCTTCATACAGAGCCTGAGACCGACCCCTGTGCCTATGAGATTGCCAAGGGCAGGTAGGAAGCAAGGCGAGACAATATCCAAAGGCCACCGAAACTACGAGCTTATGCTTAATCTACAGCTTGGAATCAGGTACGTATCTCACACTTTGCCTCCTCTTTTATACAGTTTTGAAGCTCTGTTGATGTTTAATGATCTTGCTAATTACGCAGACATGCTGTTGGAAAACAAGCTCCGGTTGTGTCTCTTGATCTTAAGCATTCAGCTTTTGATCCAAAGGAGAAGGTTTGGACAAGATTTCCACCAGAAGGAACCAAATACACACCTCCTCATCAATCTAGTGAATTCAAATGGAAAGACTATTGCCCATTAGTTTTTAGGTGAGATACAATATAACACTAGGCTCTTACTTTATTGGTACTTACTTATTCTTATACCATATACTATATGGTATGCTAATTAATTAATCTAATCTTCAGGAGCTTGAGGAAACTATTCAAGGTAGACCCAGCTGATTACATGTTATCGATCTGCGGTAATGACGCCCTTCGGGAGCTATCATCACCTGGTAAAAGTGGAAGCTTTTTCTACTTGACAAACGATGATCGTTATATGATAAAGACAATGAAGAAGTCTGAAACTAAAGTGAGTTTTTGTTTTTCTCTTCTTAAAGTTACCAGATGAAAAGCGTGTGGTTGTTACATAGATTAACTGCTTTCTGTAATTATATGATTGCAGGTGCTTCTGAGGATGCTTGCAGCATATTACAACCATGTCCGAGCATTTGAGAACACTTTGGTGATTAGATTCTATGGTCTGCACTGTGTGAAGTTGACTGGACCAATCCAAAAGAAGGTAAGAACAATGCTAAATAAATGTTGATCACAAGGATTTTAATTGTTGTGTATTCATCTCTTTTCTGCGCAGGTGCGGTTTGTTATTATGGGGAATCTATTTTGTTCTGAGTACTCCATCCACAGACGTTTTGATTTGAAAGGATCTTCTCTTGGACGTACAACCGATAAACCTGAATCAGAAATCAATTCAAACACAATCTTGAAAGATCTTGATCTGAATTTCATTTTCAGACTACAGAAAGCTTGGTACCAAGAATTCATCAGGTTAGAAGACACATCAATCAAATCTCTTTCTCATTCACTGTTATTTATTATAACCATTGTTTTTTCTTTTTCAGGCAAGTCGACAAAGACTGCGAGTTTCTAGAACAGGAGAGAATCATGGATTACAGTCTTCTGGTTGGGATTCATTTCAGAGAAGCATCAGTCGCTGGAGAGCTGATTCCTTCTGGAGCTCGAACGCCTATTGGTTCGTACTCCTGAAAAACCGAATATCATTTCTCTCCATAAGAATGCATCAACCAAATATGTTTCTTTCTCAACTGCAGGTGAATTTGAAGACGAATCAGCCCCTCGTCTCTCTAGAGCAGACGTGGATCAGCTTCTATCTGATCCCACAAGGTAAACACACACACAAATCAAACTCAATACTTAGAAAGATATTTCTTGACTTCGGCCGTTCAATAAATCCGGTTTGTTATTGCAGATGGGCTAGTATCAGACTTGGAGGAAACATGCCGGCTCGAGCAGAGAGGACAATGAGAAAAAGCGAGTGCGAGTTCCAGCTAGTTGGGGAACCAACAGGAGAGTACTACGAGGTTGTCATGATCTTTGGAATCATAGACATTCTTCAGGACTATGACATCAGCAAGAAACTGGAACATGCTTACAAGAGCATTCAGTACGATCCTACTTCAATCTCAGCCGTTGATCCGAGGCTGTACTCGAGACGTTTCCGTGATTTCATCTTCAAGGTCTTCACTGAGGACAATTGAAACAAGCCTCCTCTGTTTCTGGCCTTCTCAGGCTTTCTTGTGGCCCAAGAAAAAGGGTTTAGGTATATATATTACTCACATTTCGGCAAAGGGCTCTCTGGTGCCTTGCAGCCACTACCTTTTTTTTTTTTGGTTTTTATAATTTATAAATCATTCTGATTTTATAATAAACTATATAACAACAGTTGACATCTATGGCAGTGAATATTTTGTGTTTTTTCTGTTGTATTGTTTTGTTCACGAATAGAAATGACTTCTTCTGTGGATTTTCTTTCCAAGAGAAAGATTAAAAAACGAGTGGTCATGACTAATTGTGGTTCAAAGGAAACATCAAAATATAAGAAGAGTCAAACTGTATGATTCCCATAAACAAGAGATTAGATATTACTTATTCAACGTGTAGTAAGTTCAGTTTGGATTTGTAGCAAATGGTTGAATCAAGTATGCAGCTTGACGAGGCCTAAATGAAATAAGGGACATTAGGACGTTATAAAACTTAAACTAGCCAATGGTTTCTCATATATCTTTTATTACAATAATTCTTATTTAACCCTTGAAATGTATTGAATTTGCCACTTGAGCACTTCCATCAAATGTTTCCATTAAATTAGAGCTCAAACGCAAACTTTCACATATTTTAGAACTCTACAGTGTTCTCAAAATTGAAGACATACAAGTTAGAGTACTAAACACTTTTGAGCATTATTACTAAATAGTTGTATTCATTTCCTTCGTATTTGCTCAATTATACACAGAAATACAACTAGCTCATAACTCTATTCACATCGCAAAACCAAACGGTTTGCATTAAAAAGAAAAACTATACCATATTGCCAAACCGAAATCCAAAGAATGACCAAAGCAAAAGTTAGTAATGTGAACTCATGAATCAAAATCCATATGGAATTTGAAATTATAGTTGTGTAATGTGAATTCTGTCAATACTATATAGTAATCGATCTTTGACTCCAATCAAGAAACCAAAACAACTAGACTATACATTAAATGATTTGGTCAATAATGTTAGAGTTTAAAGAGAAAAGGACATAACTAAAAGCAACAAGAACAAATGGATAAATACACCATATGAATTATTCACCTAAACGAGCTTTCACATTTCTCGTACAAGTACAACATCCTTTCCCTCAACTCATCGCAACTCATTTTGTAATAATCATCCATAATTTCCACTTGAAGATGCAAAGTGTAGAATAGTCTCTCTCCTTGAGACCTTGAGAATGAAACATCAACAAGAACAAACACAACTTCTTCTAAACCACTCAATACATTAGATATCGAAACGTTATGAACCTTGGACGATGAGATTTGGACCATCACTTCATTTTCTCCAAGCCTTGTCGCAGAAACGGTTGAGAGATAACTCGCGGCGGCCTTAGGTTGCGGCTTATCGTAATGGTCAATGTCTCTTTGACCCGTTACTCGCACCAATAGTTCTTCCTTCTTTTGTATAAGCTTCTTCACTTGCTCTTGCAACTCTGGTATGTACTTCAAGCTCCGCGAAACCGTCGCAGGGATACTTAGCTTCTTCTTCTGCAAGAAAGTAAAAGAAAAAGGATTCGATCAGCATTCTTCTTCTAAATGGTATAGATGCAAAGACAAGTGTATATATTATGTTAAGTTGTATGGATTTCCAACTTCAAACTAATTGATGTGGTCTATATCTTTTATATAGGTCTTATCTCATTTTATACGTGTGGGATTCCCAACATATTCGCTTAGAAGCTCCAAAATTTAATGGACATATCATAATAGCTACTTACCGATTGATTTGAGACTGGAAGACATGAACGGAGGGATGAGAACAAAGAGTTGATCTTCTTGCGACGGTCACGCTCACTTGCATTGTGATTAAGCTTCTTGATCACAACCGGATTGTTGTCTATTCCATTTCCATCCGACGAAACAGAGACCCCCAAACTGTCGTGATGAGCCGCCACTCCATAAGTCTCCGGTACCGGAAAATCAAGAAACGTGCCGTTTTTGAGGTTCTCTCCGGCGAAGTAGTGGCTCTCGTACTCTCCCGTCGACGGCCACCCAAAGTTTGGGAACAATGGAGGAACGTCTAATGCACACATTTTTGCTTAAATATAAGGATAAGTTTTAGATTCTGTTTTCTTGCTAATTCTCTCTTGAAGCTGTATCGGTTGGAATATTATTGACTCCCGTTATACATATACGGAGAAAGGATTAAAGAAATAAATCTATGTTGTTAAGTAGTAATCAACAAACTATGGAATATATGTTTTATTCGTTAGGACTATATAATAAAAAGTGTGATATATACGACTATAAAAAATAATTATTTAAGTCTCTATAGAGGACATAGGTTGACACGAGTCAGAGCCTATGTTCCACGCATGAAATAGGTCCAGTCACCATTGGAGATATTGTATAAGAATCAAAAATCGAATATTAGATGTACTAAAACTATAATAAGATTATTATTTACATATTGAAAGATGACTCAGCTTGAAGAAATTGTTGGAGGCTCGTGGGAATCAGCTGGAAGATGCTTTGGGCGTCTTCCTCGTCCCAAATATTTCGATGTTGTAAGCCTATATATTCATAAGCATCTTCATAGTGTAAGCCTATACATATACGCATTTTGAAAATTTTAATATCTTTATCTTAAATAAATATGCAGCCTCGTTCTTTAATACAACAAAGCCATTATAATATTTAGGTCAACTTGATGCCATCTATGTCTCGACTAAAATATGTTCTGATTTATTCAGTTATACTTACAAGAACTGGTCAAAAATATAAATATTCCAAACTTGTAAATGTGAATCAATGAGGCTTCATAGATTCTTATTATTGTGACCCACATTTCCAAACTAATATAATACTTTGAAAGCTACAGTTATCATCCTGTAAATTCATATTCTTATTTGATCTCAAATATGTTTTAACCAAGCCAAAAGATACCAATCTATAAACCAATACTTTTTTCATTTTTTACTTAACCAAAATAGACCAAATCCAAAGATTTTTTTCTTTCAAAACCAGAACCAAAACTCTAAGGTTTTTTCTTTGATGCCTCCCTAATTGTTTTTTTGGTGATGACTCCAAGATCAATGGATAACCATGGCTTCTCATTGGTCATGTCTCAAATGATTCTTAATCAACTCTTTAAATGTCAGAAACATCTATTAATTAATCAGGGCAACTTGCTCACTTGCACAATTAGAGCCCAAATAATATAAGAATCCTTTAATATAATTTTGCCCAGAATATAATGTTGCTCACTTGCACAATCAACTCTTTTTGTCTTTTCTAGTTTTCTGAATACACCAAAACACAACAAACTATTAACCGTATATAAATAACAAAAGATAAATAATTAAAGAGTAGCAAAAGGTTTTGACACCACAAAACAAATATTTATATTAGTTGACAAAAAAAAAAAACAAATATTTATATATTAGTACTAACTGGCCGGTAATGTCGAATCGAATCACATAGTAAACAGTCATTAGCATGTAGTAATCGATCATATTGACTTCCATAAAAAAACGAAACAATTCGAGTACAACGCTTTGGTCAAGAATTTTAGATTTGTAAGAGAAAAGGACGACATTACTAAAAGAAACAAGAACAAATTATCATCTAAACGAGTTTCCACATTCCTCAAACAAGTACAACATCCTCTGACTTAAATCTCCGCAGTTCAGTTTATAATTATCAATTTTGTCCACTCGAAGATGTAAAGTGTAGAAAAGCCTTTCTCCATGAGACCTTGAAGATGAAACATCCACAAGAACAAACCCATCTTCTTCTAACCCACTTAACACATTAGATATCGAAAAATTATGAATCTTGTACGATGAGAATTGGACCATCACTTCGTTGTCTCCAAGCCTAGTCGCCGAAACGGTAGAGAGATAACCCGCGACCGCCTTTGGTTGCGGATTATTGTACTGTTCAGTGTCACTTTGACCTGATACTCGCACCAAGAGTTCTTCCTTGTTTTGAATTAGCTTCTTCACTTGCTCTTGCAGCTCCGGTATGTACCTCAAGCTCCGCGAAACCGTCTGAGGAATACTTAGCTTCTTCTGCAAGAAAATAAAGAAAAAGGGGTTAATTCAATATTATTCTTCTAAATAGTATAGATGCATAGACAAGCGTATTAGATATCCTACGTCAAAATAATCTAATCGAGCTAATCGAATAAGTCAGACTACTTACTGCTAGTTGGTTTTGGACTAATTACTGCTAATTGGTTTTGAGATGAAACAGATTCGGATGACATATCAGAGTAGCTACTTACCGATTGATCGGAGGCTGGAAGACATGAACGGAGAGATGAGAACATGGAATTAATCTTCTTGCGTCGGTCACGCTCACTAGCATTGTGATTGAGCTTTTTGATCACGACCGGATTGTTGTCTATTCCATTTCCGTCGGACGAAACAGAAACCCCTAAGCTGTTCTGATGATGAACCACTCCATAAGTCTCCGGTACCGGAAAATCAAGAAATGTGCCGTTGATGAGGCTATCTCTGGCACCGTAGTAGCTCTCGTATTCTACCGTCGACGGCCAACCGAAGTTTGGGAACATTGGAGGGACTAATGCACACATGTTTTTTTTCTTCTTAATTAAGACAAGTTTATAGATTCTGCTTTCTCTTCTTGTTTTTTTTTTACTGCAAAAAATTATGTTTTCTCCTGAAACTATTTTGTCTACCGATTATATAGCGCATAAACGATTTAAGAAATAAATCTCTGTTGTTAAATATTAATAAACAAACTATATAATAAGTGTTTAATTTTATTCGTTGAGACTATATAATTATTTGTTATACGACTTATATACTCTATAGGGCATAGGTTGACACGTGCCAGAGCCTATGTTCCACGCATGAACTAGGTCCAGTCACTACTGAAGATATTGGTATAAGTATTGAAGACGAATATTACATGTATTAAATCTATAATAAAGATTATAATTTACATATTGTAAGATGACTCAGCTTGAAGAAATTGTTGTAGGCACGTGGAAATCAGGTGGAAGATGCATTGGACGTCTTCCTCGTCTCAAATATTTGGATGTTGTCAGCCTATACATAAGCATTTTCATGGTGTAAGCCTATGCATAAGCATTTTCAAATTTAATATTTTATTTATCTTAGATAAATGCAGCATCGTTATCTAATACAAAAGCCATTATAATACTAGGTCATCTTGATGCCATCTATGTTTTAAACTAAATTATGTTCTATTTAGTTATTCATTCTTTCAATAACGGGTCAAAAATATTCCAAAGTTGTGAATGTGAATCAATGAGGTTTCAAATATTCCTATGATTGTGACCCACATTTCCACACTATTATGATAATCTCCGTAAATGAGTAAATCCATATTCTTATTTTATCTTATATATTTTATAACCAAGCCAAATATACCAATCTCTACATCAAATGCTTTTTTTCGAAACTAAAATAGATTAAATCCAAATATTGTCTTTTATTGGAGATATCTTGGGGAGCAAGATGCGAACCAAGTGTTGTGGGCCATAAGAGCCCGGTTATGAAGTGAAGCCCGTGAACCCAACCGGAGAATATTCTCATAGATATCCTATTGTGATAAGGATTAGGAAGATTTACATTATTTGGTGTTATCAATATAGCAATGTTAAACACTATATATGTGTGTCTTATAATCTTGTATCAGAACAACTCAATAACATATTCTATTCTATAATATTTGACATGGTATCAGAGCTTTCGATTCTAGAGGATCGAAGTTAACGTTTCCACATTAAAATTGAGAGATCATGGAGAGATTGACGAACGGATGTGATGGTGTTGGAGACAGTGTTGAAGATGGTGATGATGCGGACGATGATGATGAAGTTGATCGTTCGATTACACAGTTTTTATTTATTTATTAATTTACTTTATTACTTTAGTTGGGTTTTTTTTTTTTTTTTTATTCTTAAAGTGGTACGATTTTGTGTTTTTTTTTTTTTTTTCTTTTTTCTAAAAGTAATTTTTACTCCTTAGCTAAATTATTTCTATTTTTATAAGGTTTGTTTTTGGAATAAGTGCAAGAGTTATGGGAAAATCGTTTTTCTTATAGAAATAATGATTTTGAATCTTTGGGTTTTCACGGGTATTTTTATTTATGAGATTTATTCTTAATTTTAGAAGTTCTTATGATATTTATTTTCTTCTATTACGGGGGAGTTTGGTTATGGTTTTAGAGAGTTCTATTGGAACGCTCATGTTTTTTAGGTCATTCTTTAGTCCGATATATAGGATAAATTTATGAGAGCAAGAACACAAAAATGTTTAGGAAGAATTATTATTAGACTCTCATGAGAATAATGTTACAAGATGCATAAACTTTTATAGCGGTAGAAGTAATCTATATTTCCTAAATTAAGATAAACATAAATGTAAATAATACATTTAGATATAAAGGTAAATTTCCTAAACTAAGATATTGTTAAATATCCATAAACTTCTAGATCTTTCCGAATCTTCATGATTTCCATAATCTCGGTATGGTCGATCTCATCGATCTCCCATTACCTTCCCGCAAGTTCATACGTGGTAACACGTATGAGATTGGACAAGTCTTCAAAATATCGGCGTTATACTCGGTCGTTGGGTCAAATCGGCTACAACACCCAGCCGTTGGGCAACGACGTTTATACCCGGTCGTATGGTCAAATTGGTTCGATGGAAAATCTATCATGAACACCGTAGTAGCTCGCGATTGCGAGATCGGAAAACAACTCACGAAGGCAAGAAATCAAATCAAACGAAGATGTCTTCGCGAGGGCAAAAAAACATCATCACCAAAAAAAATTAAACGAACCCATCGGTTCATGTTCATAATCCATAACCACGTTGTGGTCATCAATATTCGTCACTTTTCCATATAATAAGTATCCATAAAAGAGACGAACAAACTTTTCTCCAAGAAACTAGCAAATTTGCTAGTGGAGACAAAATCAATCGTGAGCAATCACTGCTCGAATCAACAAAAAAATCCCAAGGGATTCACGTATCACCTTCTCTTTTTTTTTTTTTTTTTAATTCCAAACAAAATCAAGTAAGGGAAAGTTAAGAAAATTCCAATGAAGATTGATCGAAAGAAACAAGGTCAAAGAATGAAAGAAGATGAAAACGATAGAAAATCATAACCCACTAGGATTAAGATCGAAAGCTCTGATACCATGATAAATTGATGAGAGTAAGAACACAAAGGTGTATAGGAAGAATTATTATTAGATTTTCATAAAAATAATGTTACAAGTTATATTCTTTTATATAGAGATAAAGTATAATAGTTATATTCTCTGATACCATGATAGAATTTGGAGGAAACCTTAGAAGTATAATAGTTTCTCTCAATTTATTGATTTGGCCAATAAGCTTATTTATACAAAGACATAACTTGTCTAGCAAGTTCTTTACAAATATGATAATAGGAAATCTACCTATTTAACACAAATGTTAACTTTCCATTTAACTTGATCTCGTATAATCTCTGAGATCTCCTAACACCCTCCCGCAAGCTCATACGTGGTAACACGTATGAGATTGGATAATCCTTAAAATCCATAACGCCGTATATCGCCTGGATCGTTTAGAAACTTGAAATCCTCAAGTCGATTCGAACTAAAGTCACAAGTATGGGTCGCTCTTCGAACTTCTTGTCCATGAAAAAACTTGTGTCTTAAGTTAAAAAAAAATGTCATAGACATTAATTATCATAAACCACCGGATCAGTATATATCCGTTGGAGTCATCATCTTCGTGGCCACATCGAATTTGTAGTTGATGGATAACCACATGAAGACCTGAAAATAAAAGATTAAATATGAACGAACCCATCAGGTTCATGTTCATAATCCATATCATAATTGCCAATAGTTACCAAACGTTTTTTTTTTTTTTTTTTTTTTTTTTTTCAAGAGATCAATACGTAACTAGAAGAAATAGAAAAAAAAAAAATTAGAAGGAAGAAATCGTAGAAGGAGGTCAAAGAGAAAGAATTAGAATATTAAAGGATAGATCGGCATAGCGGTAAGCATGAAGAATATGGATACCATGATAAATTGAAGGAAGAAATCGTAAGAATAAATTGATGAGAGTAAGAACACAAATGTGTTTAGGAAGAATTATTATTAGACTCTCATAAGAATAAAGTTACAAGATGCATTAACTTATATAGTGGTAGAAATAATCTATATTTCCTAAATTAATATAAACATAAATGTAAATAATATATTTAGAGATAAATGTAAATTTCATAAACTAAGATATTGGTAAATATCCATATTCTTCATGTTTTCCATTCTTCATGTTTTCCATTCTTCATGTTTTCCATTCTTCTCGATATGGTCGATCTCATCGATCTCCCAATACCCTCCCGCAAGCTCAAACGTGGTAACACGTATGAGATTGGACAAATCTTCAAAATATCGGATGTGATGGTGTTGGAGACAGTGTTGAAGATGGTGATGATGCGGACGATGATGATGAAGTTGATCGTTCGATTACACAGTTTTTATTTATTTATTAATTTACTTTATTACTTTAGTTGGGTTTTTTTTTTTTTTTTACTCTTAAAGTGGTACGATTTTGTGTTTTTTTTTTTTTTCTTTTTTCTAAAAGTAATTTTTACTTCTTAGCTAAATTATTTCTATTTTTATAAGGTTTGTTTTTGGAATAAGTGCAAGAGTTATGGGAAAATCGTTTTTCTTATAGAAATAATGATTTTGAATCTTTGGGTTTTCACGGGTATTTTTATTTATGAGATTTATTCTTAATTTTAGAAGTTCTTATGATATTTATTTTCTTCTATTACGGGGGAGTTTGGTTATGGTTTTAGAGAGTTCTATTGGAACGCTCATGTTTTTTTAGGTCATTCTTTAGTCCGATTTATGGACTGTCCGAGACAAGGACGATTATTTGTGGAGTTGCAGGATTTGCACCCACGGGATGTTATTATTCCCTTTTTCAAGACCGAAGACGAGCTAAAGTTCCATCTCTATTTTTTTGAAGATTGAAGTTTAATCCGGAGGAGTCAGTTGACATGTTTTGTCCGTCCTCGACAAGTGTCCACAACAAAGGTGTTTTGCTTTGTGATTGCGGATTTCGTGTTTCGCATTCCACCTTTGTCGTGCGGGGGAGTATTGGAGATATCTTGGGGAGCAAGATGCGAACCAAGTGTTGTGGGCCATAAGAGCCCGGTTATGAAGTGAAGCCCGTGAACCCAACCGGAGAATATTCTCATAGATATCCTATTGTGATAAGGATTAGGAAGATTTACATTATTTGGTGTTATCAATATAGCAATGTTAAACACTATATATGTGTGTCTTATAATCTTGTATCAGAACAACTCAATAACATATTCTATTCTATAATATTTGACATCTTTTAACTTATAAAATTGGATAAGTGAAAAATACAAAAAGATTCAAAACAAATCCGACATTCATGAAATCTACATAAAGTATATCGTCTATTTTGAGGCAAGACAACACGCTTCTGAAAATACGCTAAAACTGTTCTCTTCACAAAACAAATTTTATGAAGTGTGCAAAAATATGCTGTCTATTTCGAAACAAGAGTCTTTACGAAACAGACTCCATAAACTTCGGTGCTTATTTCGAAGCAGATTTTCAAAATATGTTGAAACTTCTACACATTACAAAACCGATAACTGGTGAAATTTTGTTGGAAGTGGGTGGAAATACTGTAGAAACTGGAAACTCTGCGGAAATACTTAGAAAGGGTTTGTTTTATTGCAAAAATATAATTTTTTAAAAGTCCATTTGTTGCAAAGCATAAAAAATACTACTCAATTATATTCTAAAAAATATTACTCCATTATACTTCTAAGAATATTACGTATTTCTTAGGTTTCACAATAATTTTTTTGTATGGTTTTATTAATAATTTAGAATCGAGGTTAGATTAGATAATTTATACCACAAATTATATTGAAAATCTAAAAGAACGATTATTTTAAATATGAAAACAATCATAAAATAACCTTAATGAAATATCTACTTTATAAAAAGTGAAGGGACTCTCTCCAGAGTTGACAATTCTCCCCCCCCCCCCCTTATTGATCAAAATGTTTTCTTTGTTTTTTTCATTTTTTCTCAATAAATTCAAGATTAAAAAAACATTAAAAACTTTAAAAACCTTCCAACTTCTATTGTACCACTTTCTATCTAATTTAAAAATATATAAAAACATTTTCAATTTATTTACAATATTTTTTTTGCCAAATTCATTGTCACACCTTCTAACTTACTTACGCATTTAACACATTCATTGCCAAATTCATTGTATTTTAAAGTAAAAACAAATTTAAATTCATGCTATTCATATATCTAAAATGTATCTACGAAAAACGAAAAAATAAAATTAACTTAAAACATTTAATACATATAAAGAAAACAAATATAAATACCCATTCAATGAATTTTATGATAGAAAATTATATTCTGGTAATGCGCAGAGAAGTGCAGTGCCGTCTGAGACTCCTAATCCTCCGACGAACCAGCAACAACAACAACAATCAAGAAGAAGTGACGCTAAAGTATTGTCGGAGATTGGAGACTGGCTCATGGAAAATTCTACCCCGACCGATCCGGTTTTCCCCTTGTCTGCTCAAGTTAATTATACGACATTCCAATTTCGAAACCCTCTTTGAACGAATCTAACGAAAGGGAGAGGGACAGAACGACGACAAGGAGAGAGAGAAATAGTGTTCCGGCGAGAGTGAAAGGGATAGAGAACCGGCGTGAGGGAGAGGGAAAGAGGTCTGACGAGAGGGAGAGGGAGAGATCTGGCGCGAGGAAGAGAGAAAGAGAGAGAGCCGGCGAGAGGGAGAGAGAGTTCAGGCGAAGAGGAGAGAGAGAGAGAGAGAGAGCGACTTTGAAGCTCGAGTTAATTCTACGACATTCCAATTTCGAAACCCTCTTTGATCGAATCTAACGAAAGGGAGAGGGACAGAACGGCGACAAGGAGAGAGAGAGAGAGAGAGAGAGAGAGAGAGAGAGAGAGAGAGAGAGTGTTCCGGCGAGAGTGAAAGGGACAGAGAACCGGCGTGAGGGAGAGGGAAAGAGGTCTGACGAGAGGGAGAGGGAGAGAGCTGGCGCAAGGAAGAGAAAAAGAGAGAGAGCCGACGAGAGGGAGAGAGAGAGAGAGCGACTTTGAAGCTCGAGGAGACGGTGCTTAATTGCAGAGACAAATCAATCCGATTAACGGCGACTCGTAGACAATCATGTCGTTTTTAGAATCTATCTATGAATAAAAATGGCACGCAAGCCAAAACGATTCAACAACATATAAATACATTTTTCTTTCATCTCGCTACATCGTGAAAGAGACAGCCTTCAACACTCATTACACGAATCTTTGTAAGACCTCTTTAGATTCTCAAATTGATAGAACAACATTTTATATATACCAGGAGAGCGGAAATTTTACCGGATCGCGACTGGACATGGTGACGATGGGAGTACAAGTAGTGGAGGCGTCACCAAATGCAACATCGGATAAAACTAATAAAACGAGAACGGCTGATATTCCGTGCTATTAGATGTTCCAAAACTCTTAATGCGACTGAGACTTTCACATTCTTCATTATGATATGAGACTGATAACCCAAGGTATGCTTACCAGCGGAAATTTTACCGGATCGCGAGTGGACATGGCGACGATGGGAGCACAAGTAGTGGAGGCATCACCGAATGCAACGTCGGAGAAAACTTGGGAAATAAAACGAGAACGACTGATATTTTGTGCTCTTAGATGTTCAAAAACTCTAAATGCGACTGAGTCTTTCATATTCTTCATTACGATATGAGACTGATAACCCAATGTATGCTTACCACTTAATTAAATATTATACAATATATCATTTTCCCAACAACTAAACAAATTTAGAGAAAAAAATAATATGTGCTAAACTAAATAAGCTAAAAATACATCTTTAAAAAAAGAAACACCAAAAAACTTGTAAATAAAAATACCCACGCGTTAGCGCGGATACTCACCTAGTATTATAATAAACGGTGATGGCATTGTAAAATTTAGATGCTATGAAAACGTTTTTTTTAAACATGAGATTTGGGGTGTATTCAATCTAATATTTGGGAGGATTTAGAAGGATTTGAGTTTTAATGAGTTTTTAGATGATTTGAATTAATTAGATAATTTATTATGATTTATTTTTAAAATTCTATGAAATTTCACCTAAAATCATGAGGTTTAGATTTTTCTATTTTTAACTAATAAAATCCACCAAAACATCTTCAAATCACTAAAAATTCCTAAAATCCACTATTTAAAATATTTTCAATACCATTGAATTTGAAAGTTGATTTACAAATCACTAGTTCAATAACATGAAATTTTAATAACTTTTTTAAAATTCATATTTGAATAACATATAATTTGTGATTTTAAAATCATTCTAAATACTAGATTGCTTTTGCAAAACCTTTCTACGAATGTTACTTTTGCGGTTCACCAGGAAAAGAAAATTAATCTTAATTATACCATTGTACATGCATTAAGAGCAAGATCAATGGATAACCATGGTTTTTCATTTATCATGTATTCTAATGATTCGTAATTAACTCTTTACGTGTCAGAACCGCCTATTAATTAGTGCAACTTGCTCATTTGCATCGAATCTTCTAAATCAGCACCCAAAAATTATCTTAGAACTCTTTATATTATTATGTTGCCCAATATTAATGATATAGTGGTAATTAAATACCGATTTTTTTTTTTGTCTTTTCATTTTATTAACATACCAAAACACAACTAACTATTAACTGTATATAAATAACAAAATATAATTAAACAAAGAGTAGCAGGAGACCTAATTCCTGTAACAAAAGGTTTGGCCACCAAAAATATATTTATATTATAGTAACCGGTAATGTTGAATCGAGGTGTAGACAAAAATAAAATAAAATTTATAGCTGTAATATGAATTACATACTAAACAGTCAATAGCATATAGTAATCGATCATTGACTTCCACCAAAAAACTGAACACAATTCGAGTACAACGCTTTGGTCAAGAATGTTAGATTTTAAGAGAAAAGGACGACATAACTAAGAGAACCAAGAACCAATTATCATCTAAACGAGTTTCCACATTCCTCATACAAGTACAATATCCTCTGACTTAATTCTGCGCAATATAGCTTGTGATTATCAATCTCGTCCACTCGAAGATGCAAAGTGTAGAAAAGCCTTTCTCCATGAGACCTTGAAGATGAAACATCCACAAGAACAAACCCATCTTCTTCTAACCCACTTAACACATTAGATATCGAAAAGTTATGAATCTTGGATGAGGAGATTTGGACCATCACTTCGTTGTCTCCAAGCCTAGTCGCAGAAACGGTCGAGACATAACGCGCGACCGCCTTTGGTTGCGGCTTAACGTAATGTTCAATATCTCTTTGACCCGATACTCGCACCAAGAGTTTTTCCTTCTTCTGTATTAGCTTCTTCACTTCCTCTTGCAGCTCTGGTATGTACTTCAAGCTCCGTGAAACCGTCTGAGGAATACTTAGCTTCTTCTGCAAGCAAGTAAAGAAAAATAAAAAATAAAAAACAAGGATTAATTCGGTATTCTTCTCCTAAATGGTTATAATTGGTGCATAGACAAAGCCTACTAGAAATCCCACGTCAAAACAATCTAATGGACTCAATCGAACGAGTCAGACTAAATAGTTATTGCTAATTGGTTTTGAGACGACGAAACAGATTCGGATGACATATCAAAGTAGCTACTTACCGATTGATCGGAAGCTGGAAGACATGAACGGAGAGATGAGAACATGGAATTAATCTTCTTGCGTCGGTCACGCTCACTAGCATTGTGATTGAGCTTTTTGATCACGACCGGATTGTTGTCTATTTCATTTCCCTCCGAAGAAACAGATACTCTTAAGCTGTCCTGATAATGAGCCACTCCATAAGTCTCAAGAAACGTGCCGTTGTTGAGGTTCTCTCCGTCAAGGTAGTAGCTCTCGTACTCTCCGGTCGATGGCCACCCAAAGTTTTGGAACATTGGAGGGACTAATGCACACATTTTTGCTTGATTAAAATATTTTTTTTAGATTATGTTTTCTCTTGAATCTGTTTGATTGGGATCGTCCTGAACTATAGGTGGGAATCTTATTGTCCAGCGATATATATATATATACATGTGTGAGGATAATAGGATTAAGTAAACAAATAAATATCCCTTGTTAAATAAATAATTACAAACTATATTATAAGTGTTTTGAAGTGTTATACGACTTACTATACTATAAAGAGAAATATTTGGATCTGAGGACGTAGGTCGACACATGCCAAGGTCTATGTTCCACGGGTGAGCTAGGTCCAGTCACCAGTGGACTAATTAGATAAGAATTAAAATAAGATTATGACATGTATTAAAAATACACTTAATCATAATAAAGATTAGAATTCACATATCGAGAGATGACTCAGCCTGAAGAAATTGTTGGAGGCTCGTGGGAAACATGTGGAAGAAGCTTCGGGCGTCTTCTTCGTCCCAAACAGTAATGTTGTCAGCCTATACATAAGCAATTCTCATGTTGTAAGCATATACATAAGCATTTTATTTATTTGTTGACCCAAAAAAAAAGCATCTCATTTGATTAATAAATTGAATAAATGTTAGCCTCGTTATTTTAATTCAATTAACAACGGTCGTTGGTCTGTCATGTAAAAGCACTATCGATCTAGGGTCAACTTTAGGTCATCTCTATGCAATCATTACCGTTAAGCCCAAGGAAGCCAAAATATGTTGTTCTGATTCGGACATCAGATTTGATACATTTTAAGAACAGGTCAAAAAAATATTCCAAAATTGTAAATGTGAATCAATGAAGTCTCAAAGATTCTTAAATAGTAAAGCATTTTCCAAAACTAATATAAAAATCCCCTGACAGCTACATTTATCATCACCGGCCTCTTCCTCCGCCACCACGCCCGCCACCGCGGCCACCTCTTCCTCTGGAACCTCCACCACGTCCACCTCCTCCTCTTCCCCGGGAACCGCCACCTCCTCTCCCTCTAAAACCGCCACCTCCTCTACCTCTGAAACCGCCTATAACATTATCCGGTTTCAGTCCAAGAGACTGAACTCCTCTCCTCCTGTTTCTTTGCCCGTCTCCATCCTCACCGTCTCTATCTTCTCTGTCTTCTTTGTATTTGGATGAGCGTCTCGCGTTGAAAGAAATCTCCCGGGATCCTCCAGTACCAAATTTAACATCTTTCGAGGCTCCAAAGTTGCCATGCCGGTTCTCTATAGCCTTAACACGCTCGCCCATTGGAAGACTGTCTTCTTCGGCCAGTGATCTGCGGTTGTAGAAAGCTTCTGCATGCCGCTCGTCTTTCACTTCAAACAACCTGACACCAAATCTTCCGCATCAGGAAAGAACAGAAAGATAAAGTATGATCTCTAAATCCTGGAATGTACTCAAATGGCACTAACTTTGGAGTTTTTGATTTCTTGCTTGGCCTTGTGTTCTCATCGTCGGCATCGTCATCTGAAGCTTGTGATGCATCAGAATCGCTGTTCTCGTCGTCATCTGTTACAGCTTCAAAGTGTTCATCTAACAAAGAAGGTTGCTTCTTAGAAGAAGTAATAGGGTGTAGGACACCATATTCATAAGATTCCTGATCGATTTGGAAGTCCTGAAAACCACAAATAGATTCCCAAGAATCGGTTTAATGCAATATGAAATAGAGCAACAAAAAGAAACAAACAAAAGCCTCGGAAAGATTATTGTTAATACCGGATTCTGGAACATCGCTTCAAACCGACGATCTTTGAAATTCTCGCTACTAAGTCCGAGTTTCTTCTTCTTCGACACTTTCTTTGTGGCTTCCTCATCCTCGACACTTTTCTTTTCCTCTTCTGCATCTTCCTCGTTGTGGATGGTGCGTGCGAGATCACGGTTAACCTTTGGCAACCTTATCTTCTTCTGCACGAAGCACAAGGCACACAGAGATGTATGTAAGTAGCCAACATACAAAATATGGTGAATCTGCAGATGCTGCTTAGGTTAGAAATACTAACTGTGATTCTCTGGCTACGTTCTGCTTCAAGTTTTTCTTGCTTCTTGCGTTCTAAGTAATTATCATATGCAAAAGGTTCAGCCACTGCCAAAGCCTGTAAAGAGAAAGAAAGAAGTAATAAGGAAGAAACATCTTAGAGACTACTCTGAAGTTATAAGTGTATGAAAATGTCAGGGCCTCACCTTTTTGTACAGATGGTGATTCATAAAATATCCATGCATTTGAGCTTTTAGAAGATCTGTGCCAATCAAATGAGTCAGCTGCAACTTCTCCAGATCTTCCTTCGTCACGAATTTGTAATTATCATAAATAGTTGTCTGTCCAGTTTCCTCCATCTCTTCCTGAGAACAAAGATTTTAAAAAGAAGTGTTTGTAACAATGTTCACACCACTGGAATGATGAAAAGATTGGGAAATTTTTTGAATCAGATAAATACCGTTAGATTTTCAAGAGGAGAACACCATTTCGGGGCAGGACCAAGTTCAGGTATGAAGTAAGATGGGATTAGGCTAGAGTCTAAAGCCAGAAGCATAAGTCCACTTCCACGGAACACACAAATGTCGTTTATTCCTCCTCCAGTCGGTTCGATGCTGGTCATACCTTCTCCCTGAAAAAAAAAAGGGGGGGGGGGGGGGGGGGGTGTTATCAAAAGCTGTATCTAGCCAAAATTCGTTGTTTTCCAATACCACAATCCATGAGAGGAAACCGACAGGTACACCCAATCTTACTGGAAGCTTACCGTATTCGGATCCCATACTCTAACAATGTGCTTGTCAGTAGTTATCAACTTAGGTTGTTGAGTATTAAGAGTCCGTTGCCACTTAATACTCAAAATTGGGCTCTCATACCTGCAAATTTTGCAGAAGATACAATGAACAACAAGGAAACAAACCCTAAAGTTATACATATATGATGAATTTTGAGTTAGTAATACTTACATGTGATCCTTCACTCGTATGGGAGCTGAAGTACGCAAGTCGTATATGAATACCTGCAGATATAGTAACAGCACAATCAACAAAACATATAGCCAAATTGACATATTTGTTTCTAAAACCTTACAGATCAAGAAATGAAAAATAGAATCAAACCTTTCCCGCACTACTCCCAACAGCTACTTGAAGACCTTCACTATCATCAAACTCTATAGCAGTAATCTCCTAATAGCCAATTAAAAAGCACAAGATTATCAGAATGTTTGTTGCAATTTTCGCCAAATCACATCTAAGCTATGAAAGTCTGTTTATATGGAACATAAGTTGAGAAGAAATACCGCAGGAGCATCACCACCATGTGTAACCGCGTTAATTCTAGCAGCAGATGATTTCATTCTCATATCAAAACATTCCATAACACCATCCTCACCACCACAAGCGACTAATCCATGGAAGTTACTGGAAAAGACAAATATTGCCCAAACGTGAACAACAAAAATTTAGAGCACCACAATCGAATCTTCTCCAAGATCAAATCAAGAAAAATAATTAACGAAATGACAGGTGGGTATACAGACCTTCGAGAAACAACATTAAGGGCTGGGGATTGAGTGCTGAGAGGAGCGAGAAATCTTCCCTAGAGAATGAAGGAAAAGTTCACAAATTATTCTCCAACAAAGACTTAGGTAAGTCACAAGACCATACTATAATAATTCATCACAACAAACCTGCTCCAAATTGATTCTGTATAGATCTGGTGAAGAAGCAGCGCAAAGCAGATCACAAGACCAGGAATCATATGTCATGTCTCTCCCCATCCTGCAAATATACATTTTCTATTAGATTAATGTCTCAGCAAAAAAAAAAAAATCACAAAATATATCTCAATATACCAACAACGAAAAAAATACCTTGGAATCCGTAAACTGTGGTGTTTCCCGTATTTGGCGTGTAGATTAATAGAACGATCAGCACATAAGAAGGCAAGCTTTGAGTAGTCATCATCCAATATCTGTAGAGGCAACAAACACATTATTGAACGAGAAACAAGTAAGGTTTAGACAAAACTCATGGAGCAGTAAAGTTTACCTCAAAATCAACTATCTCCGAGTCCAAATGCCTCTCAAACTTCAAAGCAAGCTGCCTTAGCTCATAAACTTTGACCTGTGGTGGATATATGCCTAATTCAACAACAAATCAGTGGAAAGATACACGAGAAGACATTTTTTCTTTCTTGTTAATAGCATCCAGATTACGAATTTCACCAAGGAAAAATGGATGAAAACGCACCTGAAGCAATCAGAAACTCTCCGTCTGGAGTCGCTTTGATTTTTGTAGTGGCAGTCTCAAACTTCAAATCCTGAATCAGCTCCACTCTTTGCATATAATCTTAACAGGAAATAGCCACAGAACAAGCCAGTGTAAATAGTTCATCAACAAAAGGGAATCAAACTATGTGAACATTGAATTCAAAGATATCATTAAGCTGCAATTAAGAGAAGAATCTAATTCCCACGAGCAAATCTAAAGCTACACTCACATCCCAGAGAACCCAAAAGAAAAAAAAGGATTCTTTGAGCAGAGATTTAACGACTCGGAGCAAATACTTACGGGGGTTTTTACGGAGAGCTCGTTGCTTCTTAGGATTAAGCCAAGTCGCAACATTGGGGGCAGATGAAACATGGTATAACTTAACTCCATTAATGGAGGTCGACTTCAGTCTATCTCCATAAGACGTCATCTTCAAACTAGGTTAAAAACGGCCACAATAATCCTCTCCGCTTCGCCTCCTCCCTTTGACGGCTAGTTGCAGAAAAACCCAAAATTGGAGGAATGTTTTTTTAAAAAAATGGAAGGAACCACCACTTGTTAATACATGTAAAGGCGGTCGTGCTCCGGCAGAACGAAATTCGACGACGACCATAATTTTAGGTTTCCGCTCGCTTTTTTTTTCTTTTATTTGTTGGGCCTTTTAAAACCCTAAACCCTAAATGGGCTTGATTTAAACATAATGGGCCTTCAACAACTATATTCTGGCTGAAACAAGAAACGAAAAACCCCCCTTGGCCTCTTCTTAAATTAGGGTTTATCTATTGAATCGCTCCGATTCAGTCATCTGTGAAATTTCTTTGCAAGCTCAAGGGTATCCGGAGTAAGCGATAGTTTCTTCTTCTCTCTCTTAATTTAGCTGTTTCTTCATCAAAAGGTTCGGTATTTTCGGGTTTAATTTCGAATTTGAGCTATACGGGACTGTGATTGTATTGCTGCATTGATTCGCTGTATTTTTGAAGCGAAGTAATTTGAATACTTTCTGTGATGAATTCATCGCCAACGTAGTATATTCCTGTTTATGTTTATGATTTCTGAAAAAAGGTTACTCCTTTAGCATCTGATTCTATGCTCGGCGGTCTTGTGATTTGCTTGATTTGTGTTGAATTAGCATAAATTTTGGAAAGCAAGATGGTGAGGCCGTATGGGATCAAAGTGAACAAGAGAAAGGAGAGACAAGAGAGGTACGATAAGGAAGAAGATGAAGAAGAGGAACAACCCAAGCTTGAGAAAAAACAAAAACCAGAAGAAAGTGTGAAGAAGGCGAAGAGAGAAAGCACCTCAAAAGCAGAAGAAGAAGATAATGAAGAGAAAGAAATAAGTGCAGATGATCTTGATGTGGGAATACCTATTGTCCTTTCTGATAATAAGACGGAAAAGCCCGGTGTTGTTTTCGTGCTTGAGAAGGCCTCTCTTGAAGTTGCCAAAGTTGGAAAGGTAATTTACAGTAACATTACACATAGCTCCATGGATTCTTTCTCGGTGCTAATTATATTTGAAAGAATATAGTTTCTGAGCCTTTTTTGTATGTTATTCTCGTGTGCAGACTTACCAGCTACTAAACTCTGATGACCACGCCAATTTCTTGAAGAAAAACAACAGAAATCCTGCTGATTACAGACCAGACATCACTCATCAGGTCGGGATTTTTGAACTTAAAAGTCATATTTAATAACAAATTTGTGACTCATCTTGAGTGGTCTTTTTCCTCTTCAGGCTCTTCTAATGATTTTGGATAGTCCGGTTAATAAGGCTGGAAGGTTGAAAGCAGTTTACGTTAGAACAGAACAAGGTGTTCTTTTTGAGGTTAAGCCACACGTTCGTATACCAAGAACTTACAAGCGATTCGCTGGAATCATGTGTGAGTTCTCCAATTCTCCTCCCATCCCCCGGGGATATTCTGTTACTTTAACTTCCTTGAATTCTTATCCAATATTGTTGGTCTTGCAGTGCAATTGCTACAAAAGCTTAGCATTACTGCTGTTGGCAGGCGTGAGAAACTTTTACGGGTGATCAAGAACCCTGTTACATTATATCTACCGGTTAACTCCAGGAAAATAGGTAAAGAAAGCCTATAGTTTCCTCCTAGATTTGCTATATATCCCCCATTAAGATGAGCTTAAAAAAAGGAACTGTTTCTTTCTTTTATCAGGATTCTCGCATAGCTCTGAGAAGCTTGTCAATATGCAGAAGCACCTGACTACCGTCTGTAATGATTCAGACACTGTTTTTGTGGTTAGTGAGCTACAAATATTTCTCTCTCACTTCTGCACAGTCCACCAAATTAATTTGCTTATTGATAGGCATTTAGATTAATGCAAACATGTGCCTTATTTTGCCTAAATCATTTCAGCTTGGTGCGATGGCACACGGGAAAATAGAATGTGACTATATTGAAGATTTTGTGGCCAGTAAGTCTTCTTCCTTCACTCATCTTTCGTAATTAAAAAAAAAAGATTTGTAATGATGGAAACATATAATGGTTTCTGGTTTTCTTGAATTCTTCAGTTTCAGGGTATCCTCTGAGTGCAGCCTACTGTATCTCAAGGATCTGCGAGGCATTGTCAACAAATTGGAATATTATATAAAGAATATTAGCAAGAAGGCCTTCGTTTCATCTACTGTTCTAATGGTGGAACCATTTAAGATTCTGTTGGTGCACATTGTTCAATCTATTATCGAGTTTGAAAGTCTTAATTTTCTTGCAAGAATTTATCCTTGATTATGAACTAAACACTTTGTATCGCCTTTTAACGAACCAAAAAAAAAATATATTACTTTGGAACTACACAAGTATAAAATTGAGAAGGCAAATTTATAAATTGTATATTTCTTGTATTATGTATCCTTCCATTAGGCTGGAGCTAGTGATAGGTATCGCCAATAAAATTAATTAAGACTTTAATTGTTTAAAGGAAAAAAAACTTAAAAATACACTAATTCTATAAAATTTGGAAGTTTAATACACGTACTATTTTGACACCCAGAAAAATACACAAATTAATGCTGGCACTCATTTTAATACTCCAATTATCAAAATTTGTAATTTTAACACAGATTCCGTCAGTTCCGTTAATCCGTCGAACGGATGTTAAAAAACGCCGTTTAAACTATAAAAAAAGATTTTTCACATGTGAAATGACCATTAATGCCCTTGGATTTTTTCTTCTTCTTCTTCGTCTTCTTCTTCTGATGTCATTCACATCGAAATCTATTTCAATGGCGGGTCGTGGTAAAACTCTTGGATCTGGGGCTGTGAAGAAGGCTACATCAAGGAGTAGCAAAGCCGGTCTTCAATTTCCGGTGGGTCGTATCGCTCGTTTTCTGAAGAAAGGCAAGTATGCCGAACATGTCGGTGCCGGAGCTCCGGTCTACTTAGCCACCGTTCTCAAATACCTCGCCGCCAAGGTAATTATCTTTTTATCCTCCTCTAGGAATCTCGTTCTCGTAGATTAATTATGTAACCGTAATTTTGACGTTTTTTTTTGGGAAATTGAAACTAGGTTTTGGAATTGGTTGGAAACGCGGCGAGAGACAACAAAAAGACTACATTCAACTCGCGGTGATGAACGACGAGGAACTGAGCAAATTACTCGGCGATGTAACAATTGCTAGTGGAGGTGTGATGTCGAACATCGACAAACATCTTCTCCCCAAGAACATCGACAAATTACTCGACGATGTAACGATTAATCAATCAATTTTTTTTCCATGTGTTCTTTTTTTTTGTTTGGGGCTTTTTTAGATTTATTATAGGTTTTGTTTCTTCATTATGTATTGTGAAGAATCTCTTGTTTTAACGGGTTTTAATTGAATGTTCATACCTTCATATGCTTCAATTTCCGATGAAATATAAAAATTCAGACGACTCTGTTTTCTTCAATTTTCTAGTGTTTCGAGTAATGATAACCCAAAATTGCTAAATTCTCATCATTTTAATCTCAGTAGATCTGAGTTTTTAAAATTCTATTTAATGCAATTAAAATTTGTTTCTTCTTTAAAAAAATTCTAGGGTGTCGAGTTAAGTTAACCCAGAATTGTAGATTTGCATGAGTAGATTTGGGTTTTAAAAAAATGGTTTTTGTTTGAATGACGAAGATTTGCGTAAAGATAGGATTTTTCGATTTAAAAACTGGGAAGCCGATGAAGATGAAGAAAAATAAAAAAACCAAGGGCATGAATGGTCATTTTACATGTGAAAAATTCATTTTTTTTTAGTTTAAACGACATTTTTTAACATTCGTTTGACAGATTAACGGGGCTGACAGAATCAATTTTAAAACTACGAATTTTGATAGTTGGAGTATTAAAATGGGTGCCAACATTAGTTTGTGTATTTTCCTGGATGTCAAAATAGTTCGTGTATTAAACTTCTAAATTTTGTAAAGTTAAATAGCTTTTTTTCCCTTGTTTAAAGGGTAAATTGGGCACAATTTTGACTTTTTAACTGGTTATACATGCCCAACGTGTTTAATTACACCCATAACATTCTAGTAAAGTAAAAAAAAAAACCAACTGTCCTTGGATTCTTTTTTTCGGTGGGACGTGGTTAGTAGGTTGGTATCATATTGTGGAATAAGAAATAGAAAACGTGTTATATGAGATCATTATTTTTCTTTAACCGTGGAAAATCACTCACCTATTGATTGAGGCAGGAAGCTCAGTATATTAGTCAAAAGAATCAAGAAAAACCATAACCTATTAATTAAAGAGACAATTTGCCAAATAACCAATTTTAGATAAATCATTAAAAAAATAACCATAAATAAAAGAAATTAAGTAAGTAACCAAATGATTGCTTTCTGGACGATTTTGCTTTCCTCTACACTCGTTCTAGACAGTCTATACTAGAGGTGGACATTTCGGTTTAATTTCGGGTTCGGTTCGGTTCAGTTGATTCGGGTTGAATAAAACTCTAGCCGAACTCAACCGAAATAAGTTTGGTTCGGTTTGGTTTAGTTCGGTTCGGTTGTACTTTGGTTTAGTTTTAGTTCGGTTTTCAAAAAATCAACTTATAAAAACAAGAATCCTAAAGAAACGTAAACAAAACGAAGTCATAAAAAAAATCATTCCCTAAAATTTTAAATCCAAACTGAAATTATTCCACTTAATCAAAATTAGAAAAAAATAAAAAAATTCATGGTTTCGTCTCTCTCATGCCACTCAAATGAATCTACAACAAGCCAATAACTTAAATATAAGTTAATTATACAATTTTGATTAAGTTAATTATACAAGTTAATTATACAAGCCAATAACTTAAATATAACTTAAATATAAGTTAATTATACAAGTCAATATTTATTCATCTCTTATATGAGTCATTATAGACTTATAGCATTAATATAAAACTATCACCATATGTGTTATGGGAAAAATGTCTTAAAAAGCATCAACTTACAAATTATGACCATTAAAAACACGAACTATAACAAATGAAGTTTAAATCATATTATTTTGTTGACTTCAAATTTAAACCATGAACTTTTGTTGACCGAGCCATAAAAGACACGACGTTAAATCCGTTAACGGATCTCATAAACGCAGTTACAATTCCGTTTAAACCTACAGTTAATTAAAACTACGTCGTTTTGCAATTAGATTTTTTTTTTTTTTTTTTTTGAAGAACGATTTCTTCTCTTCTTCTTCTCCCAAAATCGATTTGCCTCTACCCTAAATCCCGATTCTTTCTTCTCCTTCTATCAATTTCTTCTCTAGACCAAATCGATTTCTTCTTCAAGGAAGTGATGATGGAGTTTCAAGGGCTGAGACAGAGGATGATGAGCGAGTACAAGGAGACTGTTGAAAGAGAGTATCCAGATGAAGAGATGATTGAGAAGATCATCACTGATAACACAGGAGGGGAGGAGTTTCTCACACGAGCGATCCAGGAACACAGAAGAGGAAAGGTCTTGGAAACTGTGGCCAAGTTGTGTCTATAAACATTGAAGGTACGATGCGGCCAAGGAGATAGAGAAGAGTCTGTTAGAGCTTCACCAGGTGTTTCTGGATATGGTTGTGATGGTTGAAGCGCAAGGTGAACAGATGGATGAGATCGAGCATCATGTGATGAACGCGAGCCATTACGTCAAGGATGGGGCTAACGAGCTCAAGACCGCAAAGAACCATCAAAGAAACAGTAGGAAATGGATGTGCATTGGTATCATTGTGCTTCTTGATCATTCTTATTGTTGTCATCCCCATCATGCCATCATTACCAGTTTCACCTCTTCTAGAGATACCATTCGTTACCATTTTTGTGTTTGTTTCGCCCAAAAGGATGTCTTAATCCTTTTCTATTCTGTATCCAATTGTTATGGAATCATGAATGTTTTTACAAAGATATATTCCCTTATATGATGAACTGAACAACACAAAACCCCGTATAATATATTACAAAGATATATATTCCCTTATATGATGAATTGAACAACAGTTAAATCCTTCATCCAATCTCTGGAACAAGGTCATCTCAGTCTTGCTGACTTTCTCCACTTCCTTCTCCACTTCCTCTTCTATCTCCTCAACCTCCTTTACGATTATTTTTTCCCCTTATTCCACTGTCTTCTCAAGTCTTTCCACGAGCGGAGGTTCAGGACCACAGGTGTTATTCGTTCTCACAAATGTGCTGAAGTCTCTGCATATGCTTGGTACAATGATATTGGGTAGTACAGCACTTCTCGTGTTCACAACCGCACCACCATTTCGCAGAGATAACTCGAAATCTATTTAGAGAGTTCGAAGAAGAAGAAGAAATCGGGATTTAGGGTTGAGGCAAATCGATTTTGGGAGAAGAAGAAGAGAAGAAATCGTTCTTCAAAAAAAAAAACAATTTAGATCTAATTGCAAAACGACGTAGTTTTAATTAACCATAGGTTTAAACGGAATTGTAACTGCGTTTATGAGATCCGTTAACGGATTTAACATCGTATCTTTTATGGCTCGGTCAACAAAAGTTCATGGTTTAAATTTGAAGTCAACAAAAACATATGATTTAAACTTCCCTTGTCATAGTTTGTGTTTTTAATGACTATAATTTGTAATTTGATGCTTTTTGGACATTTTTCCCTATGTGTTATTATTTTATATATTATTAGTTAACTAATTAACAAAAACACATTGGTTTTTCGGTTCGGTTCGGTTTTAAACCGAACCAAACCGAACCGTTTGGGTTGAGAAAAACTTCAACCAAATGGTTGGATATTAACTATGGTTTGGTTTGGGTCGGTTTGAGTTCGGTCGGTTCGGTTCGGTTCAGTTAAAATTCCCACCCCTAGTTTATACTATTTTGATAGCACACTATTAAATAGATAAAATAAAGAAAAGATTAATAGTAATCTCGGGATTACGGAATCTCGGGATAAATAGTAACCACTGAGAAGAACCAATCTCGTCTATGCTAAAGGAGAAGACTTGGAGTGAATAATAGTCTCGAGATGAATAGTGTCCAATGATGAATACTAGTGGTGATTGTGTTGAAAAAAGAAAAAAGAAAAAAGAAAAAAGAAAAAAGAAAAAAGAAAAAAGATAAAAGATAAAAGAAAAAATAGAAAAAGATAAAAGAAAGGAAATATGAATAGTAATTCCTGGATTACGGAGTCTCGGGATGAATAGTAACCACGGAGAAGAACCAACCTCGTCTAAGCTAAATGAGAAGACTCAGAGTGAATAGTAGTCTCGTGATAAATAGTATCTCGGGATGAATAGTAGTGGTGATTGTGTCGAGAAAAGAAATAAACAAAAAATAGAAGAGATCAAAGAAAGGAAAGATGAATAGTAATCCTGGGATTACGGAGTCTCGAGATGAATAGTAACCACGGAGAAGAACCAACTTCGTCTAAGCTAAATGAAAAGACTCATAGTGAATAGTAGTCTCGGGATGAATAGTGTCTCGTGATGAATAGTAGTGTGATTGTGTCGAGAAAAGAAAAAAGAAAAAATAGAAAAGAGATCAAAGAAAGGAAAGATGAATAGTAATCCCGGGATTACGCAGTCTCGGGATAAATAATAATCCCGGGATGAATAGTAACTACGAAGAAGAACTAACCTCGTCTAAGCTAAATGAGAAGACTGAATAGTAGTCTCGAGATGAATAGTGTCCCATGATGAATAGTAGTGGTGATTGTGTCGAGAAAGGAAAAAAGAAAAAATATAAAAAGATCAAAGAAAGGAAAAATGAATAGTAATTCTGGGATTACAGAGTCTCGGGATGAATAGTGAGGGAGGGAGGGAAAGAGAGAAGGAGGAGAGAGAGAGGGTGCGTGGGAGGGATAGAGAAAATGATAAAAATGTATTATTACAAAATAAAGTGAATATTGATCTACTTTTTTTTTGGTTAGTTTCTTAATTATATTTTTTATGGTTATTGAGTGAAATTTTCCTTAATTAAACTAGGTGATTAACCGCGCATACCTGCGGGTTTATATCTTCAAAGTATTTGATATTATGTACTGTTTTTGTTCTCAACATTTTTTATATTGTCTTTATTTATATATTTTATTTTATATCAAATTACTATAGTTTCATTTACAATAAACTCATAAATTACAAATAAACTCAACTGCATTTGCCTATGAAGGTTTGTTATATATATTCGATGTTTTTCGAGAACATTCTCTGCATCCAGCTATAAGAATAAAAAATATTGAATTATTTTGAGATGTATATGTGAAACGTGGCCAATACTGGAAAATACTATTTATTGCATAATAAGATTGTAAATTTGAAAGGAAAATGATATTATTTGAAGACATTATTGAGTATCTTATTTTATTAAGTAATTGATTATATATAATAAGATGTTTTAATGTTAAGAGTTATGAATTTGTCATTGGAATCAAATCAATGATATTTATGTACAAATTAATATTTAAATAATATTTTTAAGATTAGCGACTTTAGAGTGATGAAAAAACTTGGAGGATTTTTGTGCATAAATGTTATTAAAAATGAATCATAAATGATTAATACTTGTGCAAACTCAAAAGGTCAAGAAAAAAATAATTAAATAAATAAATAATTTTAGAGACATGACACTTTCTCGAATAATAATATGGCGCTCTAGTGGAGAGAATTGACCATCTTTTATATATTAGATTATTTTTATATTTTTTAAAGAATAGCCTTTTCATTTTTACTCTAGTTTTTTGTTGGTTTAAGAAAACTTGTCTTTCAATTTCTTTATTTGGTAGTACTAAAACTTTTTTACAGAATGCGTGCTCTAATCAAATTCCACTAACACAACAACAACAACAACAACAACAACAACAACAACAACAACAACAACAAGATACAAAAAGAAGATACAAAAACAAGATGCATTTCTGCTAGTAAACAAATCACGCCACTAAGATTCACAGTTATGCCTAAGATTTTTGATGTCGTAGGCCAAATAAAAATAAAATATAGTTTTTACTAAAAAAATTTGGATAGAAAAATTTGTAGGCCAAACTTTTTAGTAAAAAAATATCTATAATAAAATAATACAAAATAATCATTTTTTGTGAAATAAAATTTGGATAGAAAAGTTAATTTTTATTATTTTAAGTTTAATTTTTAAATATAAAAATATAGCATACAAAATATAATATTTTATATATATAATTTTTATTTTAAAATTGTAAAGTAAGCGTGAATGAACAAATAAAAATAAATAGACAAAGAAAAAGCAGATAAAAAAGATTAATGTGGTGAAAAAAAGAATGACGTGTGGATAAATACAAAAAACAAAATTTTCAAAAAAAAAATTTAAAATGTGGAAGTAATTGCAATAAATTAATTTAAAAATATATAAGTTGTGATTACAAAAATAAATGACGTGGATATTGATATTTGATAGTGCTCTAGGTTAAGAAGCTTTTCAGAAAAAAGTTTTATATGGATGGACCATATAAAATCATATATTTGTTAATATGCCCAATAAATTTTACATAAAAATAATTTGACTTAGGCGGATGTTTCTATTTTCCTTCACTAGGCACGGCTAAGATTTCATTTTTTTGCGTTTGGTTACTCATTTGCCATCAAAAACCGACGTATTAAGAACCCAAACGGCCGGCCAATACACCGACCCGATCCATAACTTTCCATCTTCTCTCTCATAAGCTTCACTAACATACTTCATTGTTGTCCCTTTACTATCCTCAAGTGTCTCAAGAATCTCTCCTGTCTCTCCAGAGAGTTTCAAGATTATTGCATGAGGTTTCCCTCCGTTCATGAGATGAATCACAGTCTCCATCTTCAACGTCTTCATGAAAAATTTTCCGACCCAAGAGTGACTAAGAAACAAACGAGTGAACAAATTGTCTTTGCAGTGCAAGGCGACCCAGAAATCGCCAGTAGGTGTACGCCGGATATTGTCCGGTAAACCCGGGACCTTTGCGAAAATCTCGCGGGTCCCGGCTTTAGGACCTTTGACCCATATTCTGTAGAGAATTTCTGTACCGCCTTCGCAGGTGATTACAAACGATCCGTTTTTGCTTAGAGCTAGACCATTGGGTAAATGAAGTTTGTCCATTATAACTTTACCCTCATTCTTCTTCATATCGTATCTAATCACTCTTCCCACTCTGTCCCCGGATATAGACACATAGAATACTTCCCTATCCAACGAAACAAGCATAACACATTTTACAAGTCAATTCCACGTATAATTGAAACAACAATACTAAAAATTAAGAGAAGTGTAAATCTTGAAGTACCCGAAATGGTACTTGTCGCTGCTATCATTGAAGTAAAAGACATCTTCCTCTTCGTCTATATCCATTTGGTTTGCAAACATTACTTTGCGACCTTCGACTTCATCAACGACTAACTCGGCCAAGCCTCCCTCTGGTCCGACCTTCATGATCCCAAAGTAACCATCACAGATGTACAAATCTCCTGTTTTCCTATGAAAGCTAAGTCCCAATGGTCTCCCACAACTTGGAACTACTTTATGCCTCGAACAGTTATCTCTTCATTCACCAAACCAAAACAAAAAAAAAAAAAATCAAATTGGGGAATATTGAGTAAGATTCACATCAGACAACTGATCTAACTTTTTCTAAAGATCAATTTTTTTATAAAAAAAAACATTTGATCAGAGAGGGACATATATAAACAAAACAGAGGAAGGGTAATTTGGTAGTTTTGGTTTAAGACTGAAACCTGTGAGGAGAAGTGTATGCGAAATCGACCCAACCGAGTTCTTCGCCGCGCCATTTGAGGATGCGACCGTCGGTGACACCTACGTAAGGTCCCTCACCTTGTGAATCGAATTCTAAGCTCTCTGGTCCATCGCCGGGGAGAGGAATGGTCTTAGCCACTTGGAGAACGTGTTTCGTGCCCTTTAAATGGTCCGGTTCGATGATCCATGACCAGAAGAAAAAGTAAACGATGGCTAAGATAACCGGAGCGGCGGTGACCGGTGTCAGAACTCTCCGGCTTATCGGCATGGTTTTTGGTGCGCTCTCTCTCTCTCTCTAGCTTATACTAGGGATAGAATGTGTGAATGATGATGTGACTGACATTAATTACTCTTTATAAATAGAATAAAAATTAAAGGAATCAAGGAGGGACACCAGATTTTTCTTTCGGACACAACACACGTGTAAATATCAGTGTTATCGGCGAGCATAAAATGCCACGTGTTTGTCGAAGAGACAAGAAAGTTAAACAATTTTATTAAAAAACTTAACAATTTTGTTTTGGGAAAATTGTATTTAAAACACTCAAATTTGAACTCACTAACACTTTAAACCCAACAGTTTATTACTCTCACTTTGAATCATGAAAATAACAAAGTTGACACTTAAAACTCTCAAACTAGCTTCCGACTTTGCGCCGCCAAAAAAATTAACAGAACTGTTATCTTTGTTAACGGAACAGTGATTTTGTTTTTTTTTTTAAATTATGTAAGAAAATAAATTTAATTAATTAAAATATTTATATATGAAAACAAAAATTCAGTTTTTAGAAATATGAAAATGGAAATACCATACGATTTCTCTTCATTTATATTTGTAATTTACAATTAAAAAAAAATTGTTTAACATGCTTAAACTTGAGGTCCATTTGAAAAACAAAAAACAAGCACACACATGTAAGTGTAGATGAGACACAAATAAAATGCAGGAAATAAAGAGACACAGAGTTTTGTTTTGTTAAAATACGTATACATGCTATAGATAGATAGATTAGATATAGTTAAAATAAACTTCACTATGTGACATAGTGACACTATGTATTAAATGTAAAATTGTTTATCGTAAACATGATATCGGTAAAATATAGGTAAAATAGTTAATCATAGATATGTATATCGTGAAAAAAGCTATCCACCTACCGTAGAACTGGAATTATTCATTGTAATCGTATGGTGTAAATAGTAAAATTCGGTTCGTTGTTAACAGGATTACGTTTGCAGTTTTTCGCGCAACATTTCATTTGTTATCATTTAAAAAAATATATATCACTTATCATTACAAATTGGTCGAATGTAATTAACGTTACTCTTTTCAGTAAAAGAAAACATAACAGTCTAAAAATAAAGGAAAACCTCGATACATAAAAAATAAATAATAACTTACATGACTCTTGTGTTTTCTATTTAAATTATGGTTCTCATGTACTATTTACAATAAAAACTTGGTTTAAAACTTGAAGTGTAAATTAAACCAAAATCGGAGGGTCATATACTTAACTATATGTCTATATATATCTTTATCCCAAAAAAAAAAAACAAATACTTGACTATATGTATGAAGTAATTGTATTCATGGTCGACCTAATTTAAATTTAAAGTCAAACCCCACATAAAAGTGTTACTTCATTTTCGACCACATAAGCCACAAAAGTATCCAAATATTCTAACATACCCACGAGTATTATTTCCCTTCTGACGTCAGACATAAGTACTATGGGCATATGGCAAGAAAAATGTGTTTTATTGGTATGTTGAATCATTGATGTTAAGTAACATGCATGCATCTTTCCTTTCTTTTTCCTTCAAGTTTCAATAATTACAACCTTAGTCCAAAAAAGGGAGTTTCAATCCTAAAACTAACATCGTCGCCTTCGTTGATTCCACACATGTATTTAATTCATAGTAGACAGCTGGCACTTCAAGAGAAATGGCAAATACGTGTATATCGATCTCTTCATCCACACAACAATAGAAATATCTAGACTCCTTTGTCATTTTTTATTTACTTTTTTTTTTTTTTTTGATGTCTTTTGGTGGCCATTTACTTTTTGATGTTATATATATAGTTATATGTCACTAGGTGTATGTATGAAAGCTAACAACAGTTAGTCATCAAAGATATTTTCCTCCGGTAGAAAAGAATGCCGGTTAGTCAGAAAGTTCCGACATGGGCCGCCGTTCCGGCCGTTTTGGTCGTCTTTGCCGTGATTTCATATCAGACATTAATTGCGCCGGACAATTTAAAGGGCACCAAAAATGTATTGTCGATGGCTAAGACCATACCACTTCCTGTTGATGGATCAGAGAGCATCGAGTGGGACCCACAAGGAGGAGGTCCTTATGCTGCCGTCGTTGACGGCCGTATTCTCAAGTGGCGCGGCGATGATCTCGGCTGGGTTGAGTTCGCTTACACATCTCCTCACAGGTGTTCTATTTATCGATTATTATTATTACAGCTTTTATTAGAACACACCGACACATGAATAAGCAAATAACCAATAAGTTGAGGAAAAATATATATTCATTTACTGTTTTCTCTATATGACTAGCTAAGGGGACTTTGGATCTGTTGTCTGATTATTGTGGCGAATCGGATGTAGTGTTATAAATAGATTTAGGGTCTGATCTAGTAGTATTCTTGTGATCTTTTGTAGTTTAGTATCAAGTCTCTTTCTTTTGTATGATTATAAGTAACTTAGATTGTTGGCAAAAAAAAAAAAAAAAAAGAAGGTAAAACTTATCATATAGACTTCTTTTGGTTTAATTGAATGAAAACTTGGTATAGAAATAATAATTCAATTTATCTGAGAAAATATTTAATATACTATATCCAAACTCGAAGGCTGTATATTTGGGTTACCCAATTCTTTGCGGCTTTATGAAGCTTTTTCATTTTTTAATATATCTAATAAAAAATGCCAAAATATATATTTTCATTATGTAGGTTATTTGAAATGACCCAAAAAAAATTGTTTAAATAAGAACAATAATATATTATTCTTATTGTATGTAGAGGGAACTGCTCAAGGCATGAAGTAGTGCCTACTTGTGGAAGACCACTGGGACTTAGTTTCGAGAAGAAAACAGGAGATTTGTACATCTGCGATGGTTACCTTGGGGTTATGAAGGTTGGACCAGAGGGAGGCTTGGCTGAGTTGGTCGTGGACCAGGCCGAGGGTCGAAAAGTAATGTTCGCGAACCAAATGGATATCGACGAAGAGGAAGATGTCATCTACTTCAATGATAGTAGTGACAAGTATCATTTCAGGTATTTTTTAGGCTTTACCTACTTATATATGTACTTATACGATCGTCGCATTTGCTAAGTAAGGTTTCCATGCATTGTTTGTTTGCGTTCTTATCGTTTTAGTGTGTGTGTTTTTTGTTTTTCAAATGGACCTCAAGTTTAAGCATGTTAAACAAATTTTTTTTTAATTGTAAATTACAAATATAAATGGAGAGAAATCGTATGGTATTTCCATTTTCATATTTCTAAAAACTGAATTTTTGTTTTCATATATAAATATGCTAACGCAAAAAATAGCGTCTGAAACCTTATGCGATTTTTGTTGGTCAGGGAGGTATTTTACGTGATTGTTAAAGGCGAGCGGTCGGGAAGAGTAATCAGATACGATAAGAAGACGAAAGAGGCCAAAGTTGTTATGGACAATCTACATTGTAATAACGGTTTGGCTCTAAACAAAGACCGGTCTTTTCTAATCTCTTGTGAGTCACCCACAGGCCTTGTCCACCGATACTGGATCAAAGGTCCCAAAGCCGGGACCCGCGATATCTTTGCGAAGGTTCCAGGTTACCCCGACAACATCCGCTTGACACCGACGGGGGACTTCTGGCTTGGCATACACTGCAAGAAAAACCTGATAGGGCGATTGGTGATTAATAATCGGTGGCTCGGGAAATTAGTTGAAAAGACAGTGAACTTGAACTTGTTGATTGGATTTATGAACGGATTTAAGCCGAGTGGGATCGCCGTGAAAATCTCCGGCGAGACCGGGGAGATCCTTGAGATACTTGAGGACAAAGAAGGGAAGACAATGCAGTATGTAAGTGAGGCTTATGAGAGAGATGATGGAAAGTTATGGTTCGGGTCCGTTTTCACGCCTGCCGTTTGGGTTCTTGATCGCAAGTGAATAATTCGGCTTGTTGTACGTAGTCATTTCTCTTGTGTGTTTTAAATCAACTTTGTTTCTAGAGTAGTTGCATCCATTTCATCTTTCATATCTGCTATTATGTTTTTCCTTTCTATAAATTAAATAAATAAAAATCGAAATTGTTTTAAAGGTTCTACTGAGTTAGGCTTGGGCATGTATACTTTGCTTTTGTAATTGTGGGTTTTGCTGAAAAAGGGTACCAGTAAATTCAAAACAACCAGAAAATTTTTCAATGAAAAAAATATTAGTGGCTAGTGGCTAGTGGCTAGTGGCTAGTGGCTAGTGGCTACATCTAAACTGCTCATCTCAAACAGATGATTAAAAATAAAAATTAGCGTTAAATGCATTCGAGATTAGACCTTAGTAATGAGAAATGAAAAGATTCGTGAACGTAACATATTCTTCTTCTTTTTTCTTTCATTTAAGTTTCAACCAACCTTAGTAACAGAAAAAGAAGAAACGTTTCAATCCTAAAAACTAACGTTGTCGTTTTCATTAGTTCCATCCACACTCTGATTTTACTGACGGCATTTGCTATTTATTAGACAACTGGCACTTCAAAAACCAGATGATAACGTCGAATACATTACGTGTATATATTCTCTGCATCCAATAAACAAAACGAAATGTCTATACTCCTTTGAGAAATATCTATATATATATAAAGAAGAATTCTTTTTCTTCTTAGACTCTCATTCTCACATACTCTATAATTTTGACACAACAGCATTCACGTATTCTCTATTACATCCCATAATCATATAATCACTTAATTCTATAAGTCTCATAATAATTGTGTTATTATACATTCATTCTCATAATAATTGTCATCCATTAATATAATATAATAGGTTTTCTTAGAATATGAAAAGACATTTTGTTATACAAGATATCTCATATATTATTGATCTAAAAAATTTCAATTGATGAATTTAAGTTTTTTGAGATTTATTAATAGAGTTTAGAAAAACATTTACTTTTAGATGAATACATGAAAACATTATTAACAATTTCACTATATTATAAATTTAGCTTCATATAAAGTAAAAAGTTATGATTCTATGATAAATGGATTATATAAATGATAAAATAATGTATAATTATAATAAGATATAAGATTAAATAGAAATGGGTAGGATAACCGGATCCATATATGATTTTTCTAAATCCAAAAAAAACTTTCGGAATCAGGATTTTCTAATATTCGCGAATATCCAAATCCATTAAAAAGCAAAAATATTATAATAATATAAATTCTAAAAAATTAAAAAATTAAATCATAAAATAAAATTTAACGTAAATATTATATACACTTAATCTTATTTTATAATTTTATTTGGATATAAAAATATTTAACTGGTTTTTCATGGCTTCTTAGTCTTATTGGACAAGACTCTAATTGTAGAATTTAATGTTTATAATTTATATATTTATTTGTTTTATAAATAAAATTAAGAATGTTGTGTAGTTGTTGTTTTGGACAAACTTTCGAAATGTGTAAGTTAATTTCAAGTGGGTTATAGGGAGAAAAAAAACAATGCATTTTGATGGTTAGAAATCATTGTTTAAGCATACGAACAAGGATTCATTCAACAAAGGATACTCGCAAGAGTTTCCACAATCTCGAATTGCAACTCCAATATTTTGATGGATATGCAAGAATGCATGTTAGGAGAGGCATATTGTAATATCACAAAATGATAACGTGTTCAAGCCAATCATTGAGAGGACGAATGGGTCAAGTCCTCCCGAAAGCTCTCCAACGCTAAAGTCATGAAGTAGACACCAAAATTGGCCAAAAATCAAAAATATGAAGAAGATAGTGAAATTTAGGTTAAATCATACCAAAATGTGGTATGTAGCTCAATTTATCGCATTGATAAATGAGAGATGGAGAGTATGATTCTTATAAAAAAAAAGATAGAGAGTGAGATAAAGTGAGAGAGAGATTATGAGGGCATCTTAGAAACATGTTAGATGATTTCAGAATGAGATTGATGTAGATGAATGAAAATTATTAGGTTAATCATACTAAAATATGGTATGCAGTTTTATCGCGTTCATAAGTGAGAGATAGAGAGTGAGATTTTATAAATAAATAAAAAGATAGAAGTGAAATAAAGTGAGAGAAATATTATGAGTGCAACTTGGAAATATGTTAGATGATTTCATAATGAGATTGATATAGATGAATGGAAATTCGATCTATATTTCAAAAGAAAGAAGTATATATAAGAATTATTTTCTAACGCAGGTTTTGAATGGTATTTATTATATGTTTTAAAATAAATTTTATTTTATTGAATATATATAAACACATCAAATACTAGATATACTAAATTATTATTATAAATTCTTTTTGTAAAATACTAAATTTAATTAAAAGTTTTGTTATTACCATTTTTTAATTACATTGATAAATAAATATATAATGGGTCATGGGTCGATCCAATTTGACCCATGACCAATGACCCAAATGGGTCAATTTTTTGACTCTAATGGGTTGATGGATCAAATGGGTCATGGGTCAAATGGGTCATGGAAGAAATGGGTCATGGAAGAAATGAGTCAATTTGTAATGGGTCATGGGTCAAATGGGTGACCCGTTGGACTCATCATCATGACATTATCATACATTATTATGACATCATTACATATTATTATGAATTTATGACATCATCATGACATTATTATGACATCATCATTGTTGATCCGTAAATCACACAAAAAGGGGGTAAAACGGTACTTTAGTCGGAATCTCGTTTATTGATCAAGAGTCGGCGATTACAACAGAGTTTAAGTAAGAAGGCAAAGACAAAAGACTTGAGATCGGTAACGAGCTCTCTCTTGTATTCTCTGTCTCTGCGGAAGTTGTGGATGGCTCTGAAGAATGAGGCTCCTCCTTTATTTATAGTGTCTTTGAGGCGGTCGAAAGGAAGATTTCTCCTTTTCCGAGTTCGATTAGGAAAAGGAAATCTTCCGGTTTTCTCTCCGAGATAAGGATAAGTTCCTGATATCTCGAGGAGTTGACCAAAGAGAATATTTCCTTTTCCGAGATCGGTGGGAAAAGGGAAATATTCCGGTTTCATCTGTTGTAACGGACCGGGCTTGTGATGGGCCTAGATCGGTAGCCGAGATGGGCTTTCAGCGAGATTCCGAGCTCGGCCCATCGTAGACCGGTTTGATTGAACCGATCTCGGTTCGAACCGAGTTAAACCAGGGGGTGCTAATCCCCCCTCTAACAATTGGTCCCCCCCTCAGTTCGGCGAGGGAGTTTATGAGTTCGGTGAATTTTTGGGGAGTATTCTTTAGCTCGGTTAAAACTGAGATCGGTACGATCTGATCAGATTCTATTTCGAGTGCGGCGGATTTTCGGGTTCGGCGAATTTTGAGTTCGGCGATCTTCTTTCGAAAGTGAAGATCGGAATTCCCGTGATCGAATAGATTTTGGAGCTTTCGAGTTCGGCAGATTTTTCTCGGGAAGGGGGCGTCGTTTCGTCTTCTTCGGCTACGGAATTCGAAGAGCCGCGTGTCGATTCGTACTCTTCGGCTACAGAATTTGAAGAATCGTCATCATTGCGTTTTTCTTTATAAATACCGCTCGATCCTCCTTCATTTCTCACTTCTGTTCATTTTCTTCAAAAAGGTATTTATCTCTCTCTCTAGAGCTCTCCCTTCTCTCTAGAATTTATTTTTCTTTCCGTTCTCCGATCATTTCTCCGCCGTGATTCTTCCGATCTGTTTGAAGATCTTCGAACTTTCTGGGCGATCTTCAAGCTGTTCTTCGTTAGTATTCAAGTTGTTCTTCATTAGTTCTTTCTTTCGATCGATATGGTTTCAAGGACTTCTTCTCCTTCTGTTAAAGACCGAGCTTCTCCATCTAAGTTTCCCGACCTTGGGTTGTTCGTCAACAGCTCTGATTCGAATTCGGATGGGTTAAGTGACGTCGAACGGGAGATGTTCAGGCGCAACTCTCAGCGTTCCGCGGCTGGACCGAGCAATCCTAGAGTTTCGGTCGAGGTCCCGCATCTCGTCGATGAAGACCTGTCTGAAGAAACTGCTGAGTCGAATGAGCAAGTTCGGGCAGATGCCGAATTCGCCGCTCGGCTTGCCGAGGATGAGGATGCGGCCGACCTGGACAATCGTGCTGCTTCTCCAGCAGGTCGTCCTGACGAAGGAGACGATGATCCCGTATCGGCTGCTAGGCGGATGGTTGAGAGGCCGGCCAATATCGGCCCATCTCGGTCCACCGCGGAGACGATCCAGATCACCTTGGAGCGGTGCGGTGCTCCAAATGACTTGCTTTTTAAGACCCCGAAGGCTACGGATCGCCCGTGGGATGCTCCTGACGGTTACATTTGTGTCTACGAGGAGCATTTCAGAAGTTGCGGGCTTCGGTTTCCCATCCCAGAGCTCGTCTATAAGTACTGTAAGAGGCGGCACGTCGCGATCTCTCGGTTGATGCCGGCCACGGTGATAAACCTTATGGGTCTTCTTTCTCTCGGGGAGGAGTGCGGTATCCCTATTACGGCGAAGGTTTTCGAGAGGTTGTTCCGGGTGAACCTGTCGAAGGCAAAGCCGTGGTTTCTATCGGCGAATGCGAAACCGGAAGCCGACCTTGTTACTGGGAACAAACCGAGCAAGGTCAACCATTGGAGCGCCCGATACTTCTTCGTGAAGATCGACAAATCTTCCGTTGAGTGTCCGGGAGGGAATTACCGAACTCAATGGAGGACTCCCATTGGTAGATACTTGTTCTTGATTTCGTTTTAGTACCTAATTTTGCCTGAATTATATTTGTCTTTTCCGTTTTCAGCTCGTCATCCTCCAAGCTTCCTTATCACCACACCAGGGTTCACTTTTGCTCATGCGAAGCAATTGAGTGCGGCTGGGAAAGTTCGGTGGCCTGAAGCTTTCCAGGAGAAGCTCGATTTGAAGGCGAAAAGAGTTCTTAGAGGTTGGTCGGTCGACTTTTCTTCGTAGTCTGTTGATACCGATCTCCCCTTTCCCTTTTTTTTTTATTTACTTATCGTTTTCCCCTTTTTCAGCTAAACCGTCTCGTCGTTGGAAGATGAAGTTCGATGACATCCCCGATCTATCTGCCGAACTTGACGGTGACGAGCGGGAGATGAATTCTGAAATTCCTCCTCCGCCTGAAGCCGAACCGGTAATTGTTGATGAAGGCATCGTTGGGAACGATGTTCCTGCTGGGGAGCAAGTTCCTACTGAAGGGCGCACCTCTCCTCCCGCCGAAAAGAAGAGGAGAAGGAAGACTAAAAAAGGAGCCCAGCAAAGGGCTGATCACACAGCTGGGGTCGGCACTACGCCTGCTGAAGGCAACGAAGGGAATACCGGCCCCCAAAATGTTGGAGGTGATGATGGGGGTTCTGAACCCAAACGAGCCGAAGAGGAGACGGTGGTCCTGTCGGACGATTCTCCTGTCTCGAAGAGGCATCGGGCTTCAGCACCGGAGGTCGAGTCATTGGGTTTTGCCGAGACGTATCGGCAGGTTAGCTTCGGCCCGGAATTCCTCCCTTCGGTCGATCGTCTGTATAAGTCTGATGAGTTCAAGAAATTGGCCCAGACTACTGCCGAGGTAAATGCCTTTTTCAAGTTCGTCTCTTCTTTCTTTCATTTCTTCTTTCTGATGTTCGCTGTTTTTGACAGATGATTGCCCAGACGAATGAGATCGTCGGGTCATACGATCGTGATCTCGGAGCTTCGCGCCGTAAGGCTTTCGAAGCGAGCGTCCAAGCCGTGGAACTCCGCAAAGAGCTCCGAGTCTCTGAGGATAGAGTGAAAGCCGGCGATCGTGCAGTAGCCGAGCTGACCCGCGAACTAGCCGTGCTGAAGAGATCCAATGCCGAGCTGGAGTTGGAAAAGGATGCCCTTGCGACGAAGCTATTCACAGAGACTTCAAGGTTGCGGGCTGGCCGCACTTATCAAATCTTGAAGAGGAAAGCGGCAACTGAAAAATGCCAGGTTCGTCTTCAAAAAGTTAAGGACCATCTGGCGGCGGTTGATCAGGCAAGGAAACCATTCCTGGCCGTTAATCAGATCCATGGGATCCTCAGCTTCTGCCAGAGTCTGAAGACGAAGCACGGTATCGTCGTCCCGCCGTCTCGTATTGAAAAGCTTGAGAAGCTTAAGGCTGAGAAGTCGGCAGAGTACGAGGCGATCGACCTCCGCGAGCTGGAAGATGCGGATCTAGTCGTCTCGCCCTTTACTGATCCGGTTCACCCGGGAATTTCGCCCTCGATGGGTAATGAAGTCCCGCCAGGGCTTGATGAGTTCGGTACTAACCGAGCTTCGATGTCGACGGACCAAGCTGAAGCGATGCGGAGGCAAGGTGTTTAGGCCTTTTTCCTACTTCATGTAATTTGTTTTTAGTTTTCTTTTTGCCCGGATGGGTTTATGACTTGAACTCTTGGACCGGAAGGTTTGTAAAGTCCGGTATCCACTCTGTTGTTCGCCCGAGGGGCTTTTGAATGAATCTGATTTTTATCGATCTTCTTTTTATTTTGAGTGTTATACTTAGTTATTTCTCAAGTTATTTTTATACCGAGCTCTGATATATTTGAAGTCGTACATTATACGAACCTCTCGAATTTATCGTGCCGTAAACTGTACGGTCTTAGCCGGGTGAAGAGGATAAATTCGACTGAACCTGTTCGAGGTCGGCAATCCCTATCGTAGATCGGCTTACTGCTTTTGCGATTGTTGAGAAATCGGCTTACTTGTTTTTGCGACTGTTGAGAAATCGGCTTACTAGTTTTGCGACTGTTGAGAAGTCGGCTTAGATTTGCGAGGAAGGACGTTCGGCTTGACCCTAGAGTTTAGTTTAAGAGTACGTGAACAGCCCATCTTAATATGCTCTAGGTTTCTCACATTGAATCCGAGTGTGCGAGACGGATTTGGCTTATTTGGCTCGGATAATCTGAGAAGCTGGTGCGAGACTGATCTCGGCTTTGAATGTGGAAAGTGTATTATCCATTGCACCATGAGGATGCGTGCGAGCTAAGCTCGGCTTATTTCGATCGTCTGGCCAGGACGTCGATATGGGAACCGTTTGTGGTTGAAAATGCGAACCGTTGAAGTTCGGCAAACGTAAAGTTTGACTTAGAAAATACGAACTGTTGGAGTTCGGCAAACAAAAAGTTTGGCTTAGAAAATACGAACTTTTGGAGTTCGGCAAACGAAAAGTTTGATTTGGAAGATACGAACTGTTGGAGTTCGGCAAACTAAAAGTTTGACTTAGAAGATACGAACTGTTGGAGTTCGGCAAACAAAAAGTTTGACTTAGAAAATACGAACTGTTGGAGTTCGGCAAACAGAAAGTTTGACTTAGAAAATACGAACTGTTGGAGTTCGGCAAACAGAAAGTTTGACTTAGAAAATACGAACTGTTGGAGTTCGGCAAACAGAAAGTTTGACTTAGAAAATACGAACTGTTGGAGTTCGGCAAACAAAAAGTTTGGCTTAGAAAATACGAACTTGGAGTTCGGTTGCAATGCCTTTGCGTAATAAAGTTTTATTGATGTTATAGCTGCGCCTGTGAAGGCTGCCTACGTACCTTCGAGAGAAGGATCAAGCCGTTCGTAGTTCATATTACATAGTGAAATTGAGCCTAAGTATAATAGCTCGGTGATTTTTTTTTTTTTTTTTTTTTTTTTTTTTTTTTGGGCTCGAGATCTAGACTAGATGTAGTACCGTTTGAGGTTCATCGAATTCCATGAACGGGGAATGGGGGTTCCGTCTAGCTTCATGAGCTGTTGAACGCCTGGTTTGACTACCCGCATGACCTGATAAGGTCCTTCCCAGTTCGTGCCGAGCTTGCCGGCATTCTTCTCTTCGGTGCCCTCGAAGACCTTTATCAGAACAAGGTCGCCATCGGTGAAATGGCGTCCGCGGACCTTTTTGTTGTAGTAGCGTGCTGCCAAGTTCTGGTAATTCTGAATCCGAAGTAAGGCTTGATCGCGTTGTTCCTCGAGATTGTCGAGGTGGTCGAGCATGATTTCGTCGTTAAGATCAGGATTTTGTACGAGCATCGTCCGACGGATAGTCGGGATGGTGAGTTCGGCGGGGCATAGGGCTTCCATGCCATAGGCCATGTAGAAGGGGGATTGCCCCGTTGACGATCTTGGGGTCGTTCGGTATGACCATAAGACTCCGTCGAGTTTATCTGACCATGTCCCTTTATGAGTATCCAATCGTTTCTTGAGGCCGGCTATGATTGTTTTGTTTGTTGCTTCGGCCTGACCGTTGCTCGGCGGGTATCTTGGTGTGGAAAAGCTTAGTCGAATTTTCCACTTAGCGCAGAAGTCGTTGAATAGTGTTGATATGAATTGGGGACCGTTATCGGTGATAATCTCGTACGGAATTCCGTGTCGGCAGATAATGAATTTCCAGACGAATTTCTGAACGTCAGAGGCGAGGATGACAGGATATGCCTCGGCTTCTACCCATTTGGTAAAGTAATCCGTCATGACGAGGATGAACTTTTTCTGCGTAGTGGATCGTCTGAAAGGACCGATGATGTCCATCCCCCATCGCATGAATGGATACGGAGCTGTCGAAGTGGTTAGCAGCTCGGTAGGAAGATGTATCATTGGGCCATGCCTTTGGCATTTGTCGCACTTCGCGACGAACCTCTCGCAGGCTGCTTGCATACTTGGCCAATAATAGCTTGCTCTCTTGACTTTCAGGGATAGAGATCGGCCGACGGAGTGATTGCCGCCATCGCCTTCGTGTATTTTTTTCATGACTTCCTGAATTTCATCGCCTGAGATGCATTTGAGGAGGATTCCTGCTGCACTCCAACGAAACAGTCCGTCCTTGATAAGTATGTAGCGAGCGGCTCGCATTTTGAGTCGTCGAGCGGCCCATCTATCGGCCGGAATTTTGCCATCGATGATGTACATTTTTATCTCCAGTGTCCAATTGGCGGGAGTCTGCTCGTCGGACTGTTCGAGGTCTGTTGGCTCATGAAGTCCGTCCGTCTTTTCCTCCGTTTCATCGTCTGATCGGGCCGATTCGTCGACTTGCAGCGTGTCGTTGTTGCCTTCGGCGGTACTAGAGTGTTCGGGCTCGGTGTCTTGATCGGGCTCGATGGTTGGAGTCCGTCTCTGTCGACGTAAGACAGGTTCAGTCGCAGGATTTTCCTCGTAATCCCGTCTACGAGTCGTGACGATGCATTGTTCTGTGTTTCCGATACTAGGTTCTGATATACTTTCCACCGGGATCGTTCGTTTGAGGTGAGGGTCGGAGCTCGAAGCCAAGGCAGCGAGTGCGTCGGCTGGAGCGTTTTCGCCCCGCGGAATCTTGGTAAGTTCGAACGAATCGAATTCGGCAACGAGTTGTTTGACGAGCTTGAGGTATGCGTCCATTCGATCATTCTTGGCGTCATACTCCCCGCTGAACTGACTTGCGACGAGCTGTGAGTCGCAGTAGGCGTGAATGCGTGTAACGCCGATGGCTTTGGCCAAACGTAGTCCGGCAATTAGCGCTTCGTATTCTGCCTCGTTGTTAGACGCGTTGAACGTCAGGCGGAAAGATTGCTCCAAGATTTCTCCCGTTGGAGATTTGAGGCGAATGCCTATTCCAGAGCCTCGGTGAGACGACAACCCATCGACGTGAAGGATCCATTGTTCGGCGGTTATGACATCAGTGTTGACGTATTCCGGAGATAGTTCAATGAGGAAATCGGCGAGGACTTGTGATTTGATGCTTGTCCGGCTTTTGTAATCGATGTCGCACTCGCTGAGTTCGATAGCCCATTTAGCCAACCGACCGGACTGGCTTGGGCTATGTAGGATTGTCCGGAGTGGTTGATCGGTTAGCACGGTGACTGAGTGTGATTGGAAATAAGGACGCAATTTCCGAGCTGAAACAACAACGGCGAGGGCCAGCTTTTCGAGAGTCGGATATCGCCCTTCAGCTCCATCTAGTGATTTGCTAATATAGAAGATCGGTTTTTGTTCGCCCCGGTCTTCCCGAACGAGGACCCCGCTGATCGCCGAGGTTGAGATCGCGATGTAGAGATAGAGGGTCTCGTCGTCTTCGGGTTTTGCCAAAACTGGTGGTGTTGATAAGTATTCTTTGAGCTGCTTGAATGCTTCCTCGCACTTATCATCCCACTCAAGATTTTTGTTTCCGCGCAGCAATTGGTAGAAAGGGAGACACTTATCGGTGGACCGGGAGATAAACCGGTTGAGTGCGGCGATGCGTCCTGTGAGTCTTTGCACCTCCCTTCTCGTTGTTGGAGATGGTAAGTCAAGGATTGCTGAGATCTGTTTAGGATTGGCTTCGATTCCCCTTTGAGTCACGATATACCCGAGGAATTCTCCGGAGGTTACACCGAATGTGCATTTGGTCGGGTTAAGCTTCATGCCGTACTCGTTTAGGATGTCGAAACAGGTGTTAAGATGTCCGGCATGATCCTTTGCAACCAGTGACTTGACGAGCATGTCGTCGATGTAAACCTCCATTGTTTTGCCGAGCTGGCTAGCGAACATCCGATTAACGAGGCGTTGGTAGGTAGCACCGGCGTTTTTTAGGCCGAACGGCATCACTTTGTAGCAATAGATACCGCAATCGGTAGTGAATGAGGTCTTCTCGCGATCGTCCGGGTGCATGAGTATCTGATTGTAGCCTGAAAAGGCGTCCATGAATGAGAGGAGTTCGTTCCCGGCGGTGGCTTCGACGAGTCTGTCGATATGTGGGAGTGGGAAACTATCCTTTGGGCAGGCTTTGTTTAGGTCGGTAAAATCGACGCATATCCTCCACTTTCCGCTCTTCTTCTTCACAACGACCGGGTTTGCCAACCATTCGGGATACCGAACTTCTGTAATCGATCCTGCGCTAAGTAATCTTTCGACTTCATCGTTTACAGCTCGGGCTTTCTCGGGACCGAGCTTGCGTCGTTTCTGTTTGATCGGTTTGAAGGTGGGGTCGATGTTGAGTTCATGGCTTATTATCTTTGGGTTGATTCCGGGCATATCTGTGATTGACCAGGCGAAGGTCGAAACGTTTCTTTTGAGGAGTCGGATTAAATCCTCTTTGATGTCTTTGTCGAGCTCGGCTCCGATTCCTACGCATTTTTCCGGATTGAAATCATCGATATTGACTTGGACGATCGTTTCGCGTCGCGGCAGATCGGGATCGTGTGGGATTTTCTTCTTATTGATCACGCAGGTGCGGGGAGTGGTCCTTAGTTTGCATTCGTTTATGAAACATGTTCGGGACATCACCTGGTCGCCTCTAAGGGTGAAAACTCCGGAAGGTGTCGGGAACTTGACGCATTGATGATACGTTGACACGACTGCTTTCATCGAGAATATCCACGGCGTGCCGAGTATTACGTTGTAGATCGCGGGTTTGTTTAGCACCAAGAACTTGACCATTCGACATATTCCCCCGGTATACATAGGAATTTTGACCGTTCCAGCTGTCATGGTTTGCTCGCTTGAGAATCCGGTGAGTGGTTCGATGTTCGGCCTGATTTGGTTGTCGGGAAAATACATATTTTTCAGCGTATCCTTGAAAATCACGTTAACCGAGCTCCCAGTGTCGATCAAAATTCGCCCGACTACGACATCACCGATGAGTGTCTCGACGACTAACGGGTCGTTATGCGGCATATGAAGTCCTTCCGTGTCGGCCTCAGAGAAGGTGATCGGCGTTCCGCAGGGTGTAGTCTGATGTGACTGTTTTGCGGCCACTGCTTCCTTACTGTATGTCTTCAGAGCTCGGACGGAGTAGTTGCATGTTTCCAATGCACCCATGATCATGTTGACACGTTTTCGAACCTGCGGAGGTTGTTGAGTTTCCACGTTGTCCTCCCGATCTCGTTTCGGTTGTTCGTCGTCGGTTTTGTCTTTCTTTTGCTCGGCAGGCTTGTTCGGTTTGGAGTTACGTCTCCTACCGTTATCGTTACGGCGCGGTCTGTTCGAGGGTTGGAAGGCTCCTTCGACTGGAACTTCCCCCTTTTTGTACTTCATCATCAGGAACTCCTGTAGATGTCGGCACTCTTCGGTCGACTGGTTTCCATACCGGTTATGGAAATTGCAGTACGGTGCGGATTCAGTGGTGTCGGGCTCTTTTGGCTCATCCGACCGAACCCAAGTGTTTGACCAGGATTGCTGAGTTTGGATCGTATTGACGGGTTGTTTCGGGGGAACGTACAGTTTGTCCTTAGTGGCGGGCTGTTTCGTGATTGCGTATCGCCTATCTTTCTCGGATCTTTCCTCCTCCTCCATGATGAAGATATGCGCCCTGTGCAGGATGTCCTCCAATGTCTTTGGATTATTGCGTTTGATCTCCCTGTGAAAGTCCGATTCGTACCAGGTGGCTTTGTAAAGAGCCTCGATTGCGGCTTCGTCGTCGATCGTGCAATGGGATACAACCGCTTTGAAACGTTCCATGAAGTTGCGTAGGGGCTCGTCCTGCTTCTGCTCGAGGGCCCAGAGTTCGGCGTTCTTTGTTTTCTGCTTGATAAACATGGTGAAGCGTTTGAGGAATTTGGTAGTGAGCTCGTTATAGCTGTTTACCGAACTTGGCTCGAGCGTTGAAAACCAATCGAGCGCGGCTCCGGTTAAGTTCTCCACGAATAGTTGGCACATGGCTGCGTCCTTCTCGGTTTCCGAGCCGAAACGAAATCGGTTCATTGTGATGACAAACGAGGTCAAGAAGTGTTTAGGATCGGTAAACCCGTCGTATGATGTGATCTTGACTCTTTCCAATCGTCGGACTGGAGTGTTGACGACTTTGTCGGTAAACGGCGTCCTCTGTGACTCTTGAATTACCCGGTCGATCTCCGGCGCCGAACTCGTAGCCTGATGGACTTTGGTCCGCATATCTTGTAGTTGGGCCTGGACCTTGGCGAATTCCAAATTCACGGCGGCTTGGTCCGTGATGTTGATTTCCGAACCGGTCGCGGAGGATCTTCTTGTCGGCGGGTCGATCGTGCCTGGGGGTTGAGCGTCGGTTAAGTCGGACAAGAGATTTCGGCGTAACGTGTTTTCGTTGGTGGGGGTGACCGGGTTTGGATCGAGGATACCGATCTGATTTCGGCGCTCAAAATGGGATGCTATGAGAGATGCGATCCGCTCTTCGTTCTTTTTGTTAATTTCGGCGAACTGCGCTGTCATAGCTTCTATGAAGACGGTCGGATCCGTAAATATCGAAGCAGCCGGAGGCTGTGGAAGAGTCCGAGATGGATTGACCTGATTGTCTTCTCCAACAGGTATGGTCGGAGGGGGTCCTCCTGCGGTTGTCTGTAGTTCGGTATCGATAGGATTGAGCTCGTCGATCCGTGGGTTTTGATCGTCGGTTTCTGAGCCGTCGACGAGGGCTGTGGTGGTATCGACTGGAAGAACCATTGCCGAACTTCAATCAAACGATATCCGAAAGTACTGTTCTATAGCTCCCCACAGTTGGCGCCAATTGTTGATCCGTAAATCACACAAAAAGGGGGTAAAACGGTACTTTAGTCGGAATCTCGTTTATTGATCAAGAGTCGGCGATTACAACAGAGTTTAAGTAAGAAGGCAAAGACAAAAGACTTGAGATCGGTAACGAGCTCTCTCTTGTATTCTCTGTCTCTGCGGAAGTTGTGGATGGCTCTGAAGAATGAGGCTCCTCCTTTATTTATAGTGTCTTTGAGGCGGTCGAAAGGAAGATTTCTCCTTTTCCGAGTTCGATTAGGAAAAGAAAATCTTCCGGTTTTCTCTCCGAGATAAGGATAAGTTCCTGATATCTCGAGGAGTTGACCAAAGAGAATATTTCCTTTTCCGAGATCGGTGGGAAAAGGGAAATATTCCGGTTTCATCTGTTGTAACTGACCGGGCTTGTGATGGGCCTAGATCGGTAGCCGAGATGGGCTTTCAGCGAGATTCCGAGCTCGGCCCAACGTTTTCGGGCCGACTTGTCTTTGATCCGAACCATCGTAGACCGGTCTTGATTGAACCGATCTCGGTTCGAACCGAGTTAAACCAGGGGGTGCTAATCCCCCCTCTAACAATCATGACATCATAACAATATTACATATAATACCATCATTGTTTTCTCAAAAAACAATAATCCATCATTTTCCGCCAAAAACGCGATTTCGTATTTTTCCGCCAAAAACACGATTTCACATTTTCCAGCCAAAAACGCGATTTCACTTTTTTCCCGCCAAAAACGTGATTTAACATTTTCCGGCCAAAAATGTGATTTCATATTTTTTTCGGAAAAAATGTGATTCCGCGTTTTCTCGCCTAAAACGTAGATTCCGCGTTTTTCCGCCAAAAACACGATTCCGTGTTTTCCTGTTAAAGAAATGGTTCCACGAATTCATTAACAATTTACAATAATTAAAAAAATTTGTCAATTCATAATATAACTATATTATAATATTATTTACTATTTTTAATTTTTTTATTTTTTGAAATTATTAATAATATTTATTTAAATAAAATTTTGTTTTTCATGGGTCACCTATTTGATCCATGTAATTTCATGACCCATCACTCATGGATCATGGGTGATCCGTGACCCATTTACTTATAACTCATTAAGATCATAGATCATGGGTTACCCATTTGACCCATTTTGACACCCCTACCGATAACTCACTAACTCACTAGTTTATTCTATAATTATCACAAGTTAAACATTAATTAGTGTTACACGCATCTTTTTTAACACCGATTTTTCTCCGGAGAGTGAGCAAAATGACGATTATCAGCCAGAAATTTCCGACATGGGTCGTCGTCGTTCCGGCTGTTTTGGCTGTCTTGGCCGTAACTACGTTTCAGATATTTCTTGCGCCATATCACTTACAAGGCTCCAAAAATATACTGTCAATGGCTAAGACCATTCCTCTCCCCGTAAATGGACCGGAGAGCATTGAGTGGGACCCACAAGGAGAAGGTCCTTATGCTGCGGTCGTGGACGGTCGTATTCTTAAGTGGCGCGGTGACGGTCTTGGCTGGGTCGAGTTCGCCTACACATCTCCTCTCAGGTTTTTATATCATTTTATGAAAATTTATTAACATTTTATTATGTGACTTCTCAGTATACTTAAAGATAATATTATTCTTGTTGCATGAAGAGGGAATTGTTCAAGGCATGAAGTAGTGCCTACGTGTGGAAGACCACTGGGACTTAACTTCGATGAACTCATGTTTACATTATAAAATAATAATGTAAACTCAAAGCTTAAAATGCCCTTACAATAGCTGCTCGGACACATTCAAGATTTGTTAAGTGTCCCTCCGATGGAACACAGAGCCACATTATTGACACACCAAATCCCTTTTGCTTTTTTGTTTTTGTTTTTTTTTGTTTTCGCAATGCCATCTTTGCCAGCATATCTTTTATTATTTTATTTATCGCGTGTGTTAATATTTCATATTACGTATCATTTAATATATAAAGTTTGTATGATTATATTTGTGGTCCTATAAGTTTGTTTAATAGTAAAAAGCTAGGAAAATCATTCTAAACCCTTAGTGACATTTTTCTCGTTCTTTTAGAAACATCAATTATGATAGACTTATTTGCACGATTTAACATTTTCTCAATTTTAATATGCTTTTTTTTTTGTTTTTATCACTTTTAGTATTTTTACTTTTTACTATTCATTTTTTTTGTCTTATAACAAGTAAAAGATGTTAGAGATAGAAGAGAGAGACTCACTTAAATTAACCATTTAATAATGTTTGTAGCCAACTACTTTTTAAAAAAGTGAATTTGTCATTTTTTGTTTTTTTGACGTATAAACAATTGTATTGATATCAAATCGAGATTACAAAGTCAGTATACATAAATTCCGTGAATCAAAGTATTACATATGTAAATATATGCATTATATAGTGAGAAATATACATGAAAATAAGTGAATTTGACGATGCTTTCCCACTACAAAAAAAACCCATTTTGCAACGACATATATCGTCGTAAAATCCTTGCAAAACAAGTGTACCATCGAATTTGCGACGAAACGTAAATCGTCGTTAACTGATCGTCGCAAACCAAATTTCATCGTAAAATCGTCGGCAAATTACGAGGGACAAATAATCGTCGGTAAAAAATCGTTGTAAAATCGTCGCAAATTAACAATGATTTTACAACGAATAAAAATACGTCGTAAGAACGATGGCAATTCGAAGGCAATTCACGATAAAACAATGACGAATTGAGGAGGTAAATATTTCATCGTAAATTCGTCGAAAAACTATAATCGTTGCAAAATCGTCGTTAATGAAACGTCGTAAAATCGTCTCAAATTAACGATGATTTTACGACGATTGTTAATTTTTTTTGTTAATTAATTAATGAATTATAAATTTTATTTTATTTTTAAAATTTAATTAATTTCGAAATTATAATTTGAAATTTAATAAAATTATAATATTATTTAATAAAATTTTCTTACAAATATTCTAACTAAAAATATTATTACAAATCTTCTTACACAAAATCATCGATACCCATCACTCAAAATCTTCTATTTTCTATTCTAATTTATGTTCTATCCATTACTCAAAATCTTCTAATTTATGTTCATATCTATCAATTTGATTTTGTTTCTATCAACCTATTTTCTTTCATTCCTATATATCTATATTAACCTAAATTAAATACAAATTAAAATAAATTATTTAAAATTTGACTTTTTTGCAAGGTTTTGTAAGAGAGGAGAGATTGAGATTTGAAGAATGAAGAAATAAAATCTGAGCGTGTGTTTATATAGAATTTGTGGACGTCGCTAAATCGTCACAAATTGCGACTATTTTACGAGGGATCGTCGCAAAATGAAATTTATATTTTTTTGGTTTTCCCACACGCGGGAACAGTCAAACTTTTTTATTTTCCGAGACGCTGTAAATTAAATTCATAGTTTGCGACGATTTGTCGTAAAATCATCGTAAATTTTGCGACAATTTAGCAATGAAAAATTGTAAAAATATGGTTTAGGGTATAGGGCATAGGTACGACGATTGTTACAGCGATTGCAACACATCTAAATCCATCTAAATGTTTATCATAAACTCTAAATCTTCAAATCATCTATATGATCATTGAGATTGAAGAAAGCCTAAACCATAGAGTAAACGTATATGGTAGCTTTGATAAGATGAAGTAAGACAATGAGTTTGCGGAGAGAACATTGATTGATCAAGTTTCTATTTCCAATTAATTCAATAAACTCAAGATGAATTTTAATGAGAGTTGCAAAATAAAATGAGATGGATTGGGTTTAGGGTTTAAGGCATATGGTTTAGGGTTTAGATGGATTTCAAAGAAATCGTCGGAAAATCATCGCAAATTTGCAACGATTTTACAACGATTTTAAAAATCGTTGCTAAATCGTTGCTAATTTGGGACGATTTTACAACGATTTTGAAAATCGTTGCTAAATCGTTGCTAATTTGCGACGATTTTACAACGATTTTGAAAATCGTCGCTAAATCGTTGCTAATTTGCGACGATTTGGCAACGATTTTCAACATCGTCGCTAAATCGTTGCAAATTTTGCAACGATTTTACTACGATTTCTTTGAAATCCATCTAGACCCTAAACCCTATGCTCTATACCCTAAAGTTTAACATCTAATTGTTAAGATGTATAGGTTTGGATTTCTTAATTCCATTTTAGTTAAACGATATACCCTAAACCGTATTTTTTCAAAATCGTTGCAAATTTTGCAACGATTTTACTACGATTTCTTTGAAATCAATCTACACCCTAAACCCTATGCTTTATACTCTAAACTTTAACATCTCATTGTTAAGATGTATAGGTATGGATTTCTTAATTCTTTTTCAGTTCGTTGATATACCATAAACCGTATTTTTTTTCAAAATCGTTGCTAATTTGCGACAATTTTATAACAATTTTGAAAATCGTTGCTATATCATTTCAAATTTATTTTACTACGATTTCTTTGAAATCCATCTAGACCCTAAATTCTATGATCTATACCCTAAAGTTTAACATCTCATTGTTAAGATGTATAGGTTTGGATTTCTTAATTCCATTTCAGTTCAACGATATACCCTAAACTGTATTTTTTCTAAATCGTTGCAAATTTTGCAACGATTTTACTACGATTTCTTTGAAATCCATCTACACCCTAAACCCTATGCTCTATACCCTAAACTTTAACATCTCATTGTGAAGATGTATAGGTTTGGATTTCTTAATTCTATTTCAGTTCGACGATATACTTCAAACCGTATTTTTTCAAAATCGTTGCAAATTTGCAACGATTTTACTACGATTTCTTTGAAATCCAGCTACACCCTTTACCCTAGGCTCTATACCCCAAAATTTAACATTTCATTGTTAAGATGTTAAGGTTTGGATTTCAGACGTTAATGTTTGGATTTCAGACGTTAAGATTTTAAGATGTTAAGGTTTGAAATCCAAACCTTAACATGTTAACAATGAGATGTTAAATTTTAGGTATAGAGCATAGGGTCTAGGGTGTAGATGGATTTCAAAGAAATCGTAGTAAAATCGTCTCAAATTTAGCAACGAATTTGAAAATCGTTGTAAAATTGTCGCAAATTGGCAACGATTTTCAAAATCGTTGTAAAATCGTCGCAAATTTGCAACGATTTTACAACGATTTATATTAGTTGGAATGTATCGACGATTTTCAAAATCGTTGTAAAATCGTCGTTAAGGTGATGGCTATTTGCAACGAAAATAAATTGTTGCAAAAAATCTTTGCTAAACATGTGTTTTTTTGTAGTGTCCGTGGATAAGGCTTACTCGCTAACGAATCATTAGATTTGTTATTTTCCTTCTCCATCTTCGATCTTGTTCTGATGCAATTTGTGTGCTTGGGTAGCATCTATTCGTTGAACTTCCAATTCGCACACCGCATGAGAAAACCCGATGTTTCCGGTAATAGTTCTGAAAAATCGACATTTTGATACCAAAACTTCCATATCAAAATCATATTGAAAAAAAATTTGACTTCGTTTTCCTCCCGATTTGGAATCGTAACAGTCTTCCACCGGAAAATGAGTCCAACGAAGAGGATCCTCGACCAACAGCGAATACACACTTGCACATAAAAGGTTTCTTCAGATTCAAAAGAATATCAACAAAGACGAACTATGTCAAAGTTTCCGCTTGAATACATCATTCACACCAAAGGCAGTGAATAGCAATCGACATCGTATTGTATCAATCCAAATTGACAAGGATTTAAGATCGAAATTGAAGAAACAATCCTGAATAGCATTTTGAGAGATGAAATTCCAAGGCGATTTAGGGATTCGAAAATAATATGGTGATTTTCAGTTCCTCCCTTAGCAGGCTTCCCCAATCTCCACCCGTCGGGAGGAACAATGACTCAGTATTCTGGCTGCGGCGAATCGGCGATGACTCTGCCGTCAGTTCAATCCCGCGGTTAGTGCGAGCAGATCGGAGTATTCGATTACACTGACGAGGATGAACATGTTGAAGAGATGTCGAAGAAACTCCTTCGGAAGTTCGATTCCCCAGGACCCCGCGCCATCGATAAGTATGACTTCCTTCGATTATGTAAGTGTTTCTTCTCTTAGTTTTCTATTGAATCTTAGCGTCGATTTGTTTTCGGCTATCCTGGAAATGTATTTGAAAATCGGAAAATCAAGTTGGTCTTTTACTCAGTTTGTTGAATTTGCGTTTATTAGTGTCTACGAATCTTCGATTCAAGAGTTATTCACTTTTGTGTTATGTATCTAAACTATACTCGAGCAAGAGAACGAAGATCTCATTCTTGTTGTAATATCTTTCTATTGCAGTTGCGCAGGAGAGAAGAGAACTGGACCGCATAGTTATCGATGTTGAAGGTAACCAGTAAGAGAACTACATCCTGGAGGACAGTTCTGGACTGCAAATGTCTATTTGTAGTTTCAAATGATGAATTTGTTCTGAGAAAAGTGTAGAGTTCCAAATTTTCAGATGCTAGTGTGGTAGATCAGCAATGACTATTCTTCGTTTGTGATTAAAGTATTTGACAATTCGTCATCTAGCTTGGCTAAACTAATTTTGGTTTATGCAGTCCCAGCAAAAGAAGAAGGGCCAAGGTGTGAACTCAGCGGATATGGAACTGTGAGCCTTTGCTATGTAGCCAGGAAGGAGTTATTATAAGGAATAAGATTGTCTAGAAATTTTATAATTTTTGTTGTACGATATATTGCAGTGTGACCTGATTGATGTAATCTCCGATGGCTTTCATGGAAGTATTGGTATCGATTCATCAACTTCATCATCTCTGTCGGAAAATGATGAAGGTTTTTAGCATTTTAGTATTCTCTATCTTTAGTTTCAGTTATTTTAGCTGTTTCTTCCCTCAAAATTGCTTGCTCTAATGAAACTTCTGAATCATTTTAGCTTCAACAATTACGAGGTAGGTTCATGAATTTGTCTAACCGACTAAATAAAAGCAAAGAAGCTCATAACATTGATTGTGGCGAAACAGAATCCGAGTGCAATATCTCCAAATCACCATGACCACGATGCTCACTATACTATTCTCAACAGCGATTGGAGCGATTATCGCAATTCTTGCCTCGAATAGCCAAATCGGTTTCGGCATCTTCGCACAGCCTGAAATCGCCGGCTCGCGTGATGTTTTCCCGTCGGCGAAGGTGGTTAACCTCACCGGAGCCTCCGGTCCGGAGAGTCTAGCTTTCGATCCAGCAAGGGTGAGTGAATGATGTGAATAGCTTTCGACGTGAATAGTTAATGATGAGAGAAAAAAGTAAAAATATAATTAGTTATAAAGTAGAAGGGTGAATTGGACTTTTTAATGTGAATATTAGTAAGTGAATAGTGTAAAAAAATGAATTAATTTTGATGTTAATAAATGGTAAATCTTGCAATTACCCTTGTTATAATGTGACAACTATGTCTATGTGCACGTTAACTCTTTTTTTTTTTTTGGACGTCCTTTTTGTATTCAAAATTAGTGTCGGTAGTGTTTCCTATTAGACAGAAAAAGTCTATAAAGTTACCTTATTTATAGGCTTTTCTGTTTTATTAATATTATTGTAAAGTTTTGTGAGAAAGGGTTCGAGAGAACACTGATAGTTACATGTGCAACGTGTCTTGTGTCCGAAATCCTTGAGAAAGAAGTATATGTTTATCTATTTATAGAGTAATTAAGCTCAGTATCATCACTCACAAACATTTTCTCCTAAGAGACAGAGAGATGCCGATTACACGTCAGAATTCTGAAGAATTCCGGTTGCCGCTGCGCCGGTTCAGATTTTAGAGATATAACTTTTACAAATTAACCGATCATGCATAGTAAAACATGAAACAGATCGGTTGATTTGTAAAATTCATATCTCTCAATTTTGAATCGGCGTTGTTGTGAATCAATTTTTTTCGGTTGCTCTGATGAATCAAGATTTCAGAAAAATTTGGTTTGTATCTTGATTCCTTCGGGTTTAGTTGGAAGAATTCTTTGAACGCATGTATGTCCGAATCGCGTATGCTGTGAATCACTTGATTTGGAAGTTGAATAACTTCTTCATCTGAACTCGGATTGGATTGATTCCACTTCGAAGACTGCTCTAGTTGAGGTGAGAATATATTCCAGTTGAGCTGCATCATCTTGGGCTCGTAGTCTTCGTCTTTTGATTTGATGACCGCATCATGGCTCTTTAACAGCGTTTGATCTCATGTATGTTATAGCACAAAATTAAAAGTTTAAGTATGAGATTCAAATTATTAAGAAGTTGATGTATGTTTTAGCATCGGTTACAAATTCAGGTCGGAAAAAGCCAAATTTTCGAAGTTGACGTATGTTTTAGCACCGGGTACAAATCTAGGTCTGAAATTAATATTTTTTCATAGTTGAGGTATGAAAAAACCAATTTCCCCCTAGCGTCTAGCTGTTAATTTATCTGTGCAAATTATCTATATTTAACAAGTCTAAACAGGCCAAAAAATAAACAGGCTAAAAAATAAACGGATTTAAACGGGTCGGACCCACCCGTATTAATATCCCTAGGATGAGGTAACAATATGATATATATATATATATATATATAATATACAGAGAGTCGGTTTAGCTTAGCAATTACCCTATTACGATAATTGATCTAAAAACTAATTGATTTTAATTTCAGCCATCCTTAAATATCTTTCAATATCCATTTCGTTTAATACGCTACAAAGCTCATCCTTAAACTGATTGATTTTAATTTCAGCTAATCCTTAAATACTAATTAATTTTAAATTTTGCCAATCTAATTTCAATTTATCAGTTGCCATTTATCTAATAAACACATTATTTATATATATTCACCTAAACTTCCCTAAAAAATAAACAAAAATGAATCAACAAAAAAAATCATACTTTTTAAAAATTTATATTTTTGGATTTTGTAAAACTGAAAATTGGAGTTATATAGATCTTTTCATTAATATTTTCGGATCTTACAATTTTTAATTTTCAAAATTAATATGTTAAATCCATTCACACATGAATGGAAAATCTGAGTAAGAATACTTCAGATATATAAATAATATTTTGGTATTATGTGCAATAGATATTAAAAATTAATATATTAAATCTATTCATTCATAAATGAAGAATTTAAGCTAGAATATTTAAAATATAAAAATAATACTTTGGATATCTGCTTTAACTATATATTTTAATGTATCCAGAGGTCCAAAAAATGCATGTCAAATCCATAGATTATGTGAAGCAACATCGTCCAAAACGATTGTCGGTTTTCCATCTCCACGGTAATATTGTCATTTCCATGCGGTGGGACAATTCTTCCACTCACAATACATACAATCAATACTTCCCATCATATCTGGGAATCCACGCATCTCACCAATGTCGAGTAATCGTTGGAGATCTTCTGTTGTAGGCCTTCTTAGATAGACATCTTCAAAAAAAAGATATAATTCCATCTACAAAATTTTCCAAGCATAAGTTTGCAGTGCTTTCACCAATCCGAAGGTAATCATCCACCGCATCACTTGCACAACCATACCACATCATATGTATGGCTGCAGTGCACTTTTGTAGTGATGAGAGACCCATCCTTCCGGTAGCATCTCGTCTTTGCCGAAAGAATTCTACTTCGTTCTTACACCTCTCAAAACTCTAAGGGTAATGGCAGCTCAAAAAGAACAAAATTGAGTCAAGGTGGCATATATTCTTCAAGCTCTAATCTAGATAGTCCCATCGATCTAGATGTGGAGGAGCAGGCTCGTCCTCTCGGTGTGAAGTCGTCAAAGCGCAAAAGGAATAAGATTGCTACTAAAACAACGAATGAAAAAAGGGAGGCAAGTTCTCGATCAAGGCTCGAGAGCTTGTGGACGCTAAAGGAGAAAGACATAGCATAACGACATAAACTATCAAGGATGGAAGTGCTTAGAAGTCTTCTTGCAAAAACAGAACAACTTTCACAAAAAAGAAGAAACTTTGAAAAACAAACTCATTGATGAGATGCTCTAATCTTAAGGTAAGATAGTTATATGGTTTGTTGTGTAAATTATCTTAGTTTGTTTGTGGTGTAAGTTATCTTATTTTGTAATAAACGTCATGGTTAATTTAATGTATATATCAAGTTATTTTATTTTCTAATGAAATGTCATCGATTAATAATATGTCTTATAAAATCTCAGATTTTAATATATATATATATATACATATATATATATATATAAGAAAAATAATAACAAATTTTAATTTTTGTTGTTCTAATATTATTGTTTAACTATAACATTACTAATTTATATTATATATTAACCTTAACTAATATCAATTAAAAACAATATTAATATATAAATTAATCTCATGCTTAATGAAACTTGATAGATAGATAATTTTATTTTATGATTTATAAAAAAAATAAAAACTAAAAAATAACAATATATAAACTATTTAATAGATATTTTAAAGTGTTGGATATTTGTTTAATCACAAAATGCATGAAATATTAGAAAATTGATATGTATCTCATTAGAGGGGTTCTCATGGGGCTCTCAAAATATCTCAAATGAGAATCGATTCTCACCATTTTTTTCTTCTAAATTTTGTTTTTCTTTATTTTTTAGTATATTTTAATATGAGATACCTCAATGGGGATGCTCACCATCAAGAGTATCTCACCAATACAATATTAATTTTTTTTTTAAAATTAAAAAATTAAATTTATTTTAAAAAAGAACTGGACCAATAAAAAATAATCACGTATGCTTGAGGTATCTCAAATTTTTTTTGGGTATCTCAAATGAGATAACAATGTCTCTCTCTTTTTTCTTTTAAATTTTTTTCTTTTTTTAATAGTGATTATCTCAATGAGATACCGCATTGAAATTGCTCTTAGAATTAGATTGCTCTTAGAATTAGATACTTTTGTGGCTTATGTGGTCGAAAATGGTTAATTTAAGTAGTTGGCTACAAAAATTATTAAATGGTTAATTTAAGTGAGTCTCTCTCTTCTATCTCTAACATCTTTACTTGTTATAAGACAAAAAAAGAAAGAGACTTGATACTAAACTACAAAAGATCACAAGAATACTATTAGATCAGACCCTAAATCTATTTATAACACTAGTGAGTTAGTGAGTTATCGGTAGGGGTGTCAAAATGGGTCAAATGGGTAACTTATGATCTATGATCCTAATGAGTTATAAGTAAATGGGTCACGGATCACCCATGATCCATGAGTGATGGGTCATGAAATTACATGGATCAAATAGGTGACCCATGAAAAACAAAATTTTATTTAAATAAATATTATTAATAATTTCAAAAAATAAAAAAAATTAAAAATAGTAAATAATATTATAATATAGTTAAATTATGAATTGACAAAAAATTTTAATTATTGTAAATTGTTAATGAATTCGTGGAACCATTTCTTTAACAGGAAAACACGGAATCGTGTTTTTGGCGGAAAAACGCGGAATCTGCGTTTTTGGCGGAAAAACGCAGAATCACGTTTTTGGCGAGAAAACGCGGAATCACATTTTTCCGAAAAAATATGAAATCACATTTTTGGCTGGAAAATGTGAAATCACGTTTTTGGCGGGAAAAAAGTGAAATCGCGTTTTTGGCTGGAAAATGTGAAATCGTGTTTTTGGCGGAAAAATGCGAAATCGCGTTTTTGGCGGAAAAATGATGGATTATTGTTTTTTGAGAAAACAATGATGGTATTATATGTAATATTGTTATGATGTCATGATGATGTCATAATAATGTCATGATGATGTCATAAATTCATAATAATATGTAATGATGTCATAATAATGTATGATGATGTCATGATGATGAGTCCAACGGGTCACCCATTTGACTTATGACCCATTTCTTCCATGACCCATTTGACCCATGACCCATTTGACCCATGACCCATTTGAGTCAAAAAATTGACCCATTTGGGTCATTGGTCATAGGTCAAATTGGACCGACCCATGACCCATTATATATTTATTTATCAATGTAATTAAAAAAATGGTAATAACAAAACTTTTAATAAAATTTAGTATTTTACAAAAAGAATTTATAATAATAATTTAGTATATCTAGTATTTGATGTGTTTATATATATTCAATAAAATAAAATTTATTTTAAAACATATAATAAATACCATTCAAAACCTGCGTTAGAAAATAATTCTTATATATACTTCTTTCTTTTGAAATATAGATCGAATTTCCATTCATCTATATCAATCTCATTATGAAATCATCTAACATATTTTCAAGTTGCACTCATAATATTTCTCTCACTTTATTTCACTTCTATCTTTTTATTTATTTATAAAATCTCACTCTCTATCTCTCACTTATGAACGCGATAAAACTGCATACCATATTTTAGTATGATTAACCTAATAATTTTCATTCATCTACATCAATCTCATTCTGAAATCATCTAACATGTTTCTAAGATGCTCTCATAATCTCTCTCTCACTTTATCTCACTCTCTATCTTTTTTTTATAAGAATCATACTCTCCATCTCTCATTTATCAATGCGATAAATTGAGCTACATACCACATTTTGGTATGATTTAACCTAAATTTCACTATCTTCTTCATATTTTCGATTTTTGGCCAATTTTGGTGTCTACTTCATGACTTTAGCGTTGGAGAGCTTTCGGGAGGATTTGACCCATTCGTCCTCTCAATGATTGGCTTGAACACGTTATCATTTTGTGATATTACAATATGCCTCTCCTAACATGCATTCTTGCATATCCATCAAAATATTGGAGTTGCAATTCGAGATTGTGGAAACTCTTGCGAGTATCCTTTGTTGAATGAATCCTTGTTCGTATGCTTAAACAATGATTTCTAACCATCAAAATGCATTGTTTTTTTTTCCCTATAACCCACTTGAAAATAACTTACACATTTCAAAAGTTTGTCCAAAACAACGACTACACAACATTCTTAATTTTATTTATAAAACAAATAAATATATAAATTATAAACATTAAATTCTACAATTAGAGTCTTGTCCAATAAGACTAAGAAGCCATGAAAAACCAGTTAAATATTTTTATATCCAAATAAAATTATAAAATAAGATTAAGTGTATATAATATTTACGTTAAATTTTATTTTATGATTTAATTTTTTAATTTTTTAGAATTTATATTATTATAATATTTTTGCTTTTTAATGGATTTGGATATTCGCGAATATTAGAAAATCCTGATTCCGAAAGTTTTTTTTGGATTTAGAAAAATCATATATGGATCCGGTTATCCTACCCATTTCTATTTAATCTTATATCTTATTATAATTATACATTATTTTATCATTTATATAATCCATTTATCATAGAATCATAACTTTTTACTTTATATGAAGCTAAATTTATAATATAGTGAAATTGTTAATAATGTTTTCATGTATTCATCTAAAAGTAAATGTTTTTCTAAACTCTATTAATAAATCTCAAAAAACTTAAATTCATCAATTGAAATTTTTTAGATCAATAATATATGAGATATCTTGTATAACAAAATGTCTTTTCATATTCTAAGAAAACCTATTATATTATATTAATGGATGACAATTATTATGAGAATGAATGTATAATAACACAATTATTATGAGACTTATAGAATTAAGTGATTATATGATTATGGGATGTAATAGAGAATACGTGAATGCTGTTGTGTCAAAATTATAGAGTATGTGAGAATGAGAGTCTAAGAAGAAAAAGAATTCTTCTTTATATATATATAGATATTTCTCAAAGGAGTATAGACATTTCGTTTTGTTTATTGGATGCAGAGAATATATACACGTAATGTATTCGACGTTATCATCTGGTTTTTGAAGTGCCAGTTGTCTAATAAATAGCAAATGCCGTCAGTAAAATCAGAGTGTGGATGGAACTAATGAAAACGACAACGTTAGTTTTTAGGATTGAAACGTTTCTTCTTTTCTGTTACTAAGGTTGGTTGAAACTTAAATGAAAGAAAAAAGAAGAAGAATATGTTACGTTCACGAATCTTTTCATTTCTCATTACTAAGGTCTAATCTCGAATGCATTTAACGCTAATTTTTATTTTTAATCATCTGTTTGAGATGAGCAGTTTAGATGTAGCCACTAGCCACTAGCCACTAGCCACTAGCCACTAGCCACTAATATTTTTTTCATTGAAAAATTTTCTGGTTGTTTTGAATTTACTGGTACCCTTTTTCAGCAAAACCCACAATTACAAAAGCAAAGTATACATGCCCAAGCCTAACTCAGTAGAACCTTTAAAACAATTTCGATTTTTATTTATTTAATTTATAGAAAGGAAAAACATAATAGCAGATATGAAAGATGAAATGGATGCAACTACTCTAGAAACAAAGTTGATTTAAAACACACAAGAGAAATGACTACGTACAACAAGCCGAATTATTCACTTGCGATCAAGAACCCAAACGGCAGGCGTGAAAACGGACCCGAACCATAACTTTCCATCATCTCTCTCATAAGCCTCACTTACATACTGCATTGTCTTCCCTTCTTTGTCCTCAAGTATCTCAAGGATCTCCCCGGTCTCGCCGGAGATTTTCACGGCGATCCCACTCGGCTTAAATCCGTTCATAAATCCAATCAACAAGTTCAAGTTCACTGTCTTTTCAACTAATTTCCCGAGCCACCGATTATTAATCACCAATCGCCCTATCAGGTTTTTCTTGCAGTGTATGCCAAGCCAGAAGTCCCCCGTCGGTGTCAAGCGGATGTTGTCGGGGTAACCTGGAACCTTCGCAAAGATATCGCGGGTCCCGGCTTTGGGACCTTTGATCCAGTATCGGTGGACAAGGCCTGTGGGTGACTCACAAGAGATTAGAAAAGACCGGTCTTTGTTTAGAGCCAAACCGTTATTACAATGTAGATTGTCCATAACAACTTTGGCCTCTTTCGTCTTCTTATCGTATCTGATTACTCTTCCCGACCGCTCGCCTTTAACAATCACGTAAAATACCTCCCTGACCAACAAAAATCGCATAAGGTTTCAGACGCTATTTTTTGCGTTAGCATATTTATATATGAAAACAAAAATTCAGTTTTTAGAAATATGAAAATGGAAATACCATACGATTTCTCTCCATTTATATTTGTAATTTACAATTAAAAAAAAATTTGTTTAACATGCTTAAACTTGAGGTCCATTTGAAAAACAAAAAACACACACACTAAAACGATAAGAACGCAAACAAACAATGCATGGAAACCTTACTTAGCAAATGCGACGATCGTATAAGTACATATATAAGTAGGTAAAGCCTAAAAAATACCTGAAATGATACTTGTCACTACTATCATTGAAGTAGATGACATCTTCCTCTTCGTCGATATCCATTTGGTTCGCGAACATTACTTTTCGACCCTCGGCCTGGTCCACGACCAACTCAGCCAAGCCTCCCTCTGGTCCAACCTTCATAACCCCAAGGTAACCATCGCAGATGTACAAATCTCCTGTTTTCTTCTCGAAACTAAGTCCCAGTGGTCTTCCACAAGTAGGCACTACTTCATGCCTTGAGCAGTTCCCTCTACATACAATAAGAATAATATATTATTGTTCTTATTTAAACAATTTTTTTTGGGTCATTTCAAATAACCTACATAATGAAAATATATATTTTGGCATTTTTTATTAGATATATTAAAAAATGAAAAAGCTTCATAAAGCCGCAAAGAATTGGGTAACCCAAATATACAGCCTTCGAGTTTGGATATAGTATATTAAATATTTTCTCAGATAAATTGAATTATTATTTCTATACCAAGTTTTCATTCAATTAAACCAAAAGAAGTCTATATGATAAGTTTTACCTTCTTTTTTTTTTTTTTTTTTGCCAACAATCTAAGTTACTTATAATCATACAAAAGAAAGAGACTTGATACTAAACTACAAAAGATCACAAGAATACTACTAGATCAGACCCTAAATCTATTTATAACACTACATCCGATTCGCCACAATAATCAGACAACAGATCCAAAGTCCCCTTAGCTAGTCATATAGAGAAAACAGTAAATGAATATATATTTTTCCTCAACTTATTGGTTATTTGCTTATTCATGTGTCGGTGTGTTCTAATAAAAGCTGTAATAATAATAATCGATAAATAGAACACCTGTGAGGAGATGTGTAAGCGAACTCAACCCAGCCGAGATCATCGCCGCGCCACTTGAGAATACGGCCGTCAACGACGGCAGCATAAGGACCTCCTCCTTGTGGGTCCCACTCGATGCTCTCTGATCCATCAACAGGAAGTGGTATGGTCTTAGCCATCGACAATACATTTTTGGTGCCCTTTAAATTGTCCGGCGCAATTAATGTCTGATATGAAATCACGGCAAAGACGACCAAAACGGCCGGAACGGCGGCCCATGTCGGAACTTTCTGACTAACCGGCATTCTTTTCTACCGGAGGAAAATATCTTTGATGACTAACTGTTGTTAGCTTTCATACATACACCTAGTGACATATAACTATATATATAACATCAAAAAGTAAATGGCCACCAAAAGACATCAAAAAAAAAAAAAAAAGTAAATAAAAAATGACAAAGGAGTCTAGATATTTCTATTGTTGTGTGGATGAAGAGATCGATATACACGTATTTGCCATTTCTCTTGAAGTGCCAGCTGTCTACTATGAATTAAATACATGTGTGGAATCAACGAAGGCGACGATGTTAGTTTTAGGATTGAAACTCCCTTTTTTGGACTAAGGTTGTAATTATTGAAACTTGAAGGAAAAAGAAAGGAAAGATGCATGCATGTTACTTAACATCAATGATTCAACATACCAATAAAACACATTTTTCTTGCCATATGCCCATAGTACTTATGTCTGACGTCAGAAGGGAAATAATACTCGTGGGTATGTTAGAATATTTGGATACTTTTGTGGCTTATGTGGTCGAAAATGAAGTAACACTTTTATGTGGGGTTTGACTTTAAATTTAAATTAGGTCGACCATGAATACAATTACTTCATACATATAGTCAAGTATTTGTTTTTTTTTTTTTGGGATAAAGATATATATAGACATATAGTTAAGTATATGACCCTCCGATTTTGGTTTAATTTACACTTCAAGTTTTAAACCAAGTTTTTATTGTAAATAGTACATGAGAACCATAATTTAAATAGAAAACACAAGAGTCATGTAAGTTATTATTTATTTTTTATGTATCGAGGTTTTCCTTTATTTTTAGACTGTTATGTTTTCTTTTACTGAAAAGAGTAACGTTAATTACATTCGACCAATTTGTAATGATAAGTGATATATATTTTTTTAAATGATAACAAATGAAATGTTGCGCGAAAAACTGCAAACGTAATCCTGTTAACAACGAACCGAATTTTACTATTTACACCATACGATTACAATGAATAATTCCAGTTCTACGGTAGGTGGATAGCTTTTTTCACGATATACATATCTATGATTAACTATTTTACCTATATTTTACCGATATCATGTTTACGATAAACAATTTTACATTTAATACATAGTGTCACTATGTCACATAGTGAAGTTTATTTTAACTATATCTAATCTATCTATCTATAGCATGTATACGTATTTTAACAAAACAAAAAAAATAGCATGTATACAAAATAGGATCATGTACATCACGATTTAAAATATATAGTTAAAGCAGATATCCAAAGTATTATTTTTATATTTTAAATATTCTAGCTTAAATTCTTCATTTATGAATGAATAGAATGAATATATTAATTTTTAATATCTATTGCACATAATACCAAAATATTATTTATATATCTTAAGTATTCTTACTCAGATTTTCCATTCATGTGTAAATGGATTTAACATATTAACTTTGAAAATTAAAAACTGTAAGATCCGAAAATATTAATGAAAAGATCTATATAACTCCAATTTTCAGTTTTACAAAATCCAAAAATATTAATGATACTATATGGTGTGATCCTCCCAATGTCGACACTCTAGAGCTGGGCAGAAAGAGGGGATAATCCTTGCAAGCACAAAGCTTCAAGGCTGTGGACCGAATGGTCACACAAAGGAGGTGGAAATCCTTTGATTCACTTTTATTCTCTCTAGATATTACACACTAAAGAAGAACAATCACTGGATATTACACATCAGCAAAGGAAGAAGAGATGAACTCGAGTTCCTTGAAAGAAAAAAGTCTGCGCCTTTGATTAAAAAGTAGGTTAATTGTTTCTGTCGGCATTACAAGGGTTTATAAAGCCAAAAAGTCGACCAAAGAAAGGAAAAATTAAACTAAAGGCAAAATAAAAGAAAAAGGAAAACTTGATCAGTTGGACGACCATCCACTATTGGGCCATTTCTGAGCGATCCACTAGGCCGATTGGCGAGATCTTGATTATTTTGGAAACTAGACCCACGGGGCTTTGGATCCATATGCTATATATTTTCTGGGGCGCTGTGCGATAACAGCGACACTTGATTGAAAAAGCCATAGTAGTAAATCGCCGGGCTTGGATTATGATCAACAAATGGACTAAGGGGATGTGATCCACTTGCCTCATTAAAAACTTTACTTTGGAAAATCCATTGGGACAAAACCAAAGCAAGGGAAAAAGAGTGCAAATGGGTCACATACCCATTTGTTGATCCATTTGATATTCCCGGATCAAATGTTGCTGTTAAGCTAAGCCATTTCTTCATCTTCAAACTTGTTTCATAACCAGAATGGTTTGAAACACTTCTTCTTCTTATGATTTTGTTGAGCTTCTTAGAGTTTTGATGAGTGGATCCAACTGGTTCATGCTTAGTTTCCTCGGATACAAGCTTAGGTTCAAGCTGCTCCTTCTTGATGTTTGCCATGATCACATCATCCTCTCCCACTTAAAAATTAATATAATTTCAGTTTTATAACATATTAATTTTTTAAATTGTAAGATATTTTTTGCTAATTCTTTTTTGTTTATTTTTAGGGAAGTTTAGGTGAATATATATAAATAATGTGTTTGTTGTGTTTATTAGATAAATAGTAACTGATAAATTGAAATTAGATTGGCAAAATTTAAAATCAATTAGTATTTAAGGATCAGTTGAAATTAAAATCAATCAGTTTAAGGATGAGCTTTGTAGGGTATTAAACGAAATGTATATTGAAAGATATTTAAGGATGGCTGAAATTAAAATCAATTAGTTTTTGGATCAATTATCGTAATAGGGTAATTGCTAAGCTAAACCGACTCTCTGTATATATATCATATTGTTACCTCACCCTAGGGATGTTAAAACGGGCGGGCCCGGCCCGTTTAGGCCTGACCCGTTTAAGTCCGTTTATTTTTTGTCCCATTTAGGTCCGTCCGTTTAGATCCGTTAAAACTAGTGTGATCAGTTTAGGTCTGTTTAAAATTTGTGATATTTTTTATTTAATAATTATATAAATTTAATTATTATGTTATAAATAATATATACTTTATATATGGGTTTTTAAATTTAGTTATATTTTTATTATAATATAATTAAATTTAGAAATAAAAAAAAACTAAATATAAATAAAAACCCAACTTTTTGTTAAAATTAAAAATCTAAATCTAAATATATATATATATATATTTGCATAAAAATATATATATTTGCATATAAAAAAAATATGTATATACCACAACTTGTGAATTTTGTGGGTTAAAATAATATTTAAAAAATATTTTGTGTTAATGCAAGTCAATTTTTGGATAGAGATTTGCACAGGTAAATTAACAACTAGACGCTAGGTGATGGAGGATAAACGTTGAAGCGCATTCATTTCGGTAGTTGAGTTATTTTATAAATCCAAGAGAACGAGTTAACAAGTTAACAATTTATCCAGTTTATCATGTTAATGGGACAGTAAAAGTTAACAAGTTACCAAGTGTTATTAGTTCGAATGAAAAAGTACTTTAAGCAAATTTTAAAGGTCATATGATCCAGTGACGCTTGAGATGGAACTAATATTACATGTTATGGTTTCGAGCATGTAATGATTACGAATTTCGGCCAAAAACCTTCTGGTAATCAATTTTTTTTTTTTTAACAAATTAACAAATAAGGATGATGTAAGATGGGAATAGATCTTCGAACTAAGTAGAACATAATTAGCAAGGTAAAAAGTTATCAAGTTAACATGTTTACCCAAAACTTAAATTTTGATGTTTTTATTTATGATTTGTAGGCGAAAAACACTAAACACGACGACCACATGTTAACTTGTTAACATATTAAGTTAACAAGGCAAGGTGGATCGGGTACATTACATAAGTCTCCACCGAGGATCGCAAAACCACATCGTGTTTGCGTATCTTCCAAGATAACGGAGAACCACCAAGTTGAATAAACAAACTCGTAAGGGAACGTCTTGAAATATGACATGAAGCCCACTCAGAGTCGCACCAAACAGTTATTGTCAATTCAGTATTAGCGTAGAGAATAATACCTTGACCCGGAATATTCTAGTGACATCGAACAACTCGCAATGCGGCTTCCTAGTGAGTCGGTTTTGGATCATGCATAAATTGTGATAAGATATGAATGACATATGAGAGCTCCGACCTTGTCGTACACAAATATATAAGACAGACTAATCTCCTGTAACGAAAAAGATCTATCATGGTCTCACCGCCAACCAACGCGAGCTTATGGTTCTGTTCCAATGGAAACGTAACAAATTTAACACCAAGGAGCCCGGTGTCAGAGACAATATCTAGGGCGTATTTTCGCTGACACAAGTAGATTCTAGCAGGACTTTGAACCTTTTCGATGCCCAAATAATACCACAATAGGCCCAAATTCTTCATACGAAAGCAAAATCTCAAGTAATATTTGAACTTATCAATCACGGCTAAGGAGTTTTCCGTGATGATAAGGGCATCGACGTAAATGAGAACCCGAACTCGTTCATCATCCTTCTCAAATGTGTATAGAGAATAATCAGGCCCATTCTTCTCAAAACCATATTCGGTCAAAGATGTAGTGAACTTCTCAAACCAGCAACAAGGACTTTTTTGAGTCTATATAGAGAGATTTATGAAATCTACACACCTTGCCTTTTTCCGAAGTTCTAAAACCAGGCGGAAACTACATATATACCTCTTCATCGAAGTCACCATGAAAAAATGCGTTGTGAACATCTATTTGGTGAACTTTTCAATTCTCCGAAGCAGCTTGTTAAAGAAACGCTCGTATTGTGACCATCTTTGCCATTGGCGCATACATTTTCTTGTAGTCAACACCCTCAGTTTGGTGGTTTCCAAGGATAACAACTGAACAAATCAAATTCACAAATAAATCAAATCAAATCAGTATATACCAAGTTACCGACTCGTGAGATACGGTCTGATCACAAGTAAAATATACTAACTATCGTGCCTCGTGAGAACTAGCTAGGGCTGGGCAAAATAACTGGAACCGAAATATTTGAATCGGAATCGAACTGAAATACATGAACCAGAACCGAACCGAAATTGTCAAAATAACCATTGGGTCCTACTCATTGATATCCATGGGTATCGGATAATATCCGGAACCGAACCAAAAATATTTCGGGTACCCGAATACCCGAAATATAATTATATATCAAAAAATATTAAATATATATCAGATTTTTGGGTATATTTTCGGTATTATGGGTATATTTAATATAATTTTTTTTTGTTTTCGGGTTTTCGGGTATATTTTAGGGATTACGGGTATATTTTAGGCATTTCGGGTAATAAATACCCGGAACCGAAAAAGAACCAAAAAAGTTCGGGTATTTTTCGGTTCTGAAATCTCAGAACCGAACCGATCCGGAACCGACTGGTACCAAACCGGAACCGAACCGAAATCATTTCGGAACCGAATGAATCATAAACCTCACTATCCGAAATACCCGGAACCGAACCGGAATCGAAAATGTCCAGGGCTAGAACTAGCCAATGTTATCAAGACAACATCATTTCTTGAGAATCTTGTCCCCATTGTCGTCGGAGTTTATAATAGTTTTGTCAGAATCTCCAAATCTAGTCATGCCGGACACAACACAATTAATTTTCGTTTTAACCACACATACGTACATTTATAAATCCCACAAAACTACATTAAACTACTCAATTGAACCAAAATCTCGCAGAATCATCAAAGTCCACGCACTCATGCATGACACAACAACAAGAAGATGCATTTCTTCTAACAAACAAATCACACCACTAAATTATGATATTAATTGCTTTTCTTTTGCGTTTCGGTCACTCATTTGCGATCGTAAACCGATGTATCAAGCACCCAAACGGCCGGGAAATACACAGACCCGATCCATAACTTTCCATCTTCTCTCTCATAAGCTTCACTAACATACTTCACCGTCTTCCCTTCACTGTCCTCAAGTATCTCGAGAATCTCTCCGGTCTCTCCAGAGAGTTTCACGATAATTCCATGAGGTTTCCCTCCATTGATGAGATGAATCACAGTCTCCACCTTCAAAGTCTTTATGAAAAACTTTCCGACCCAAGAATGACTCAGAAACACACGAGTGAACAAACTGTTTTTGGAATGCAATGCGACCCAAAAATCGCCAGTAGGCGTGCGCCGGATATTGTCCATGGGACCCGGGATCTTCGCGAAAATCTCGTTGGTCCCGGCTTTAGGACCTTTGACCCATATTCTATGGATAATATCTGTACCGCTTTCGCAGGTGAGTACAAACGATCCGTTTTTGCTTAGAGCTAAACCATTGGGTAAATGGAGTTTGTCCATTATAACTTTGGCCTCTTTCTTCTTCATGTCGTATCTAATTACTCTTCCCTTCTTATCCCCGGTCATATACACGTAGAATACTTGCCTGTCCAACAAAACAAACATAGCACATTTACAAGTTCGTTACAAAAATATATGTGTGTGTATTGTATGGTATAAAATTATACAGATTATTATTATTATTATTCCTTTTTCACGATCTCGTTGATGTTACCAATCAGAATAAAATATAAGAGAATCGAATCCGTAAATGTAAATTAAGTAAATTTTAATTACTCGAAGTGGTATTTGTCGCTGCTATCATTGAAATAAAAGACGTCTTCCTCTTCGTCTATATCCATTTGGTTTGCAAACATAACTTTGCGACCTTCGACTTCATCTACGACTAACTCGGCCAAGCCTCCCTCTGGTCCGACCTTCATGATCCCAAAGTAACCATCACAGATGTACAAATCTCCTGTTTTCCTATGGAAGCTAAGTCCCAATGGTCTCCCACAACTTGGAACTACTTTATGCCTCGAGCAGTTATCTCTTCACTCACCAAACCAAAACAAAAAAAGAAAAGCCATTGGACGAATACACAGGGAACAATGGAAACAGAGTAAGGCTAAATTTTCAATTTTTTGTTAGACTGAACCTGTGAGGAGAAGTGTAGGCGAAATCGACCCAGCCAAGTTCTTCGCCGCGCCACTTGAGGATGCGACCGTCTGTGACGCCTACGTAAGGGCCTTCACCTTGTGAATCGAATTCTAAGCTCTCTGGTCCATCGCCGGGGAGAGGAATGGTCTTAGCCACTTGGAGGACGTGTTTCGTTCCCCTTAGGCGGTCTGGCGCGATGATTGATGACCAGAAGAAGAAGCAAACTACGGCTATGATAGCAGGAGCAGCGGCTATCGGCGTCAGAACTCTCCCTCTAATCGGCATCTCTCTGTCTCTCAGGAGAAAATGTTTGTGAGTGATGTGATACTGAGCTTAATTACTCTATAAATAGATAAACATATACTTCTTTCTCAAGGATTTCGGACACAAGACACGTTGCACATGTAACTATCAGTGTTCTCTCGAACCCTTTCTCACAAAACTTTACAATAATATTAATAAAACAGAAAAGCCTATAAATAAGGTAACTTTATAGACTTTTTCTGTCTAATAGGAAACACTACCGACACTAATTTTGAATACAAAAAGGACGTCCAAAACAAAAAAAAGAGTTAACGTGCACATAGACATAGTGGTGACATTACAACAATGCAAATAAAATTAAGTCACAACATTGCAGAAAACTACAAATCATAAACACCAAGAAAAGGCATGAGAACAGAACCAATCCAAAGCTTGCCATCTTTCTCCTCCACTTCACTTATAAACCTCAATCTCTTTCCTTCTTTATCCTCAAGCACCTCCAAAACCTCTCCTGATTCACTGAGCTTCAAAGCTGTTGCATGAGGTCTTCCTCCAGTGAACAGCGAGTGCAGGCGCGGGCCACTGATTGGAAGTCTCAACACCAAATCTCTGAACCAAGTTTGAGTAAGTGAGAGTTTTGCGAAAAGACCTTTCTTAGAGTGTACAGCAACCCAGAATTCTCCATTTGAGTTTCTTCTGACGTTGTCAGGGAAGCCCGGTAGCTGAGCAAACACGTCTTGGGTTCCTGCGTTTGGACCAGAGAGCCAAAGCCTTAGGATCTTGCAAGTGGTTGTTTCGGCTACCAATACAAAAGACCGGTCTTTGCTTAGTGCAACGCCGTTTGCAAATGCAATGCCTTGTAATAAGACCGTCACTTTCTTGCTTGATCTGTGATACTTGATTAACCTTCCAGTCTTATCAAAGTTCAAAACAGCAGCCAAGAATTGCCTGAATATGACAACGCTTTGGAGTTAAATAATCATCACCAAGAGAAAAGGACAATTCATATTTATTGTAAACATGGAAAATCGTTTTCGCTTCTATGTTGAAACAACAAGAACATTGTTCTTTTATGAAAAGAAAGATGAGATGAGATTTTAGGTATTTATATTCGTGTTACCTTCTCTGGAATCTGGTGCTGGTATCTGTGAAGTATATCACATCTTCCTGCTCATCAATATCTAAATCATTAGTGAAACGAAAGGTTTGCCCCTCAGCTTCTGTAACCAATGGTTTGGCTAAACCACCAGCAGGACCAACAATAAGAAGACCAAAGTAGGCATCCGCGATGTAGAGATCTCCGGTTTTCTTATCGAACCGCAATCCTAATGGTCTCCCACACACATGCTCCAGCTCTGGTGCAAATGGGCGAACGCACGTCTGCCTAAACAATATCCACAACTGGTAAGAGATGAGTAATAATAGCCTTACAAAATCCGAGTTTTGCGATGTTTAGATTCAAGATACTGTCACAGTAACCACAAGACATGATAAACGCACATTTCTCTCGTTGATAAAAAAGAATGTTCTTGTCTCACCGAATCCTGAAGCTATGTCAAATAATGATCAAATCTAACGAAATTCTCCACAATTCAATATAACCTATTAGCCGATGTGTAAGCGAAATCTGTCCATCCAAGCGATTCCCCGCGCCATTTCAGGACCCGACCGTCGGAGACACCAACGTACGGACCCTCTCCTGCTGGATCGAAAGCTACACTCTCCGGACCGGAGGCTCCGGTGAGGTTAACCACCTTCGCCGACGGGAAAACATCACGCGAGCCGGCGATTTCAGGCGGTGCGAAGATGCCGAAACCGATTTGGCTACTCGAGGCAAGAATCGCGATAATCGCTCCAATTGCTCCAATCGCTGTTGAGAATAGTATAGTGAGCATCGTGGTCATGGTGATTTGGAGATATTGCACTCGGATCACTGTTATGAGCTTCTTTGCTTTTATTTTGTCGGTTAGATATATTCATGAACCTACCTCGTAATTATAGTTTAATTCGGATTTAGCCTCTATTTAGTTGTTATTGATCAATTATCTCCCGCAAAATTGAAGTTACGAAACTATTTGTCAATGGACTTAAAGTAAGCTCATTACTCGGCCCAATTTATAACAGATAATATAATAACCAGCCCATTAATCACATTCAAAAAGAAGTGACTCCAACAAGATTCAAAGATACTCATAAACACATGGAGAAATAAAAAGTGCCAAAATACAAAATGATTAAATTATGAGTCGACGACAGTCAAATTTTTGTTTTATTAACAAGCTGTGCCGTTATTTCTTAAAATATGAAAAGTGAAATCTTTTTTATATAAAAAAATATCTCGAGAATTATATTATTTATATATATTTGTAATATAATATCTATCAAGTTACAAAAACTGTTGTGAAATATTTGCTTATGTATGCGCGTGATAACTCAAGAGATTTTAGCTAATTTTATATTGCAAGCCTTTCCCTTCAAGAGATTTCGCACCAATGTCAATGTATTAAGAAATTGACACAACCACCAGATTTTCTTGATTTTTCCGGCCAACGTCGGCTGTACTCTTCCTCTTCGCTGTTTTTTAGTTTGTACATTTGGAATAAAACTCATGTTTTCCCTTTTCTCTTTTGAGAGTGTTTTCTATGCGATTTTCGCATTTACTTTCTCTTCTTTTCGAAAAGCGTTGTCCGATGGTTAATTTTCGATTTACTTGGCTCAATTTTGTCGGTGTTAGTCCGTTTAAGTGAAATCTCTAGCGTTTGGTTAAATTATCCATTCCGATTATTTCGAATCTCTAAATTGTCTTGGAATTTCATCTCTCAAAATGTTATTCATGATTGTTTCTTCCATTTCGGTCGTATATCCTTGTCAATTTGGATTGATACAATACGATGTCGATTGCATTTCACTGCCTTTGGTGTGAATGATGTACTCAAGCAGAAATTTCGACATAGTTCGTATTTGTTGATATTCTTGAATATGAAGAAACCTTTTATGTGCAAGTATGTCTTCGCTGTTGGTCGAGGATCCTCTTCGTTGGACTCGTTTTCCGGTGGAAGACTGTTAGGATTCCAAATCGGGAGGAAAACAAAGTCAATTTTTTTTAAAATGACTTTGATACGGAAGTTTTAGTATCAAAATGACGATTTTTCATAACTATTACTGGAAGCATCAGGTTTTCTCATGCGCTGTGCGAATTGGAGGTTCAAAGAATATATGCTATCCAAGCACATAAATTGCATCAGAGCAAGATCAAAGATGGAGAATTAGTTTCGTTACCGAGTAAGACTTATCCACGGAAAACATCGTCAAATTCACTTTTTTCATGTATCTTTCTCAATATATGGGGCATATATTTACATATATAGTATTTTGCTTCACAGAATTTATGTATACTAACTTTGTAACCTCGATTTGATATCAATACAATTGTTTATACGTTTATTTTTATTTTTTGACAAATTCACTTATTAAAAAGGTACTTGGCTAGAAACATTATTAAATGGTTAATTTAAGTGAGTCTCTCTCTTCTATCTCTAACATCTTTAACTTGTTATAAGACAAAAATGAATAGTAAAAAGTAAAAAATACTAAAAGTGATAAAAAAAACTATTAAAATTGAGAAAATGTTAAATGTTGCAAATAAGTCTATCATAATTGATGTTTCTAAATAACGAGAAAAATGTCACTAAGGGTTTGTAGTGAGTTTACTAGCTTTTTATTATTAAACAAACTTATAGGACCACAAATATAATCATACAAACTTTATATATTAAATGATACGTAATATGAAATATTAACACACGCGATAAATAAAATAATAAAAGATATGCTGGCAAAGATGGCATTGCGAAAACAAAAAAAAAACAAAAACAAAAAAGCAAAAGGGATTTGGTGTGTCAATAATGTGGCTCTGTGTTCCATCGGAGGGACACTTGACAAATCTTGAATGTGTCCGAGCAGCTATTGTAAGGGCATTTTAAGCTTTGAGTTTACATTATTATTTTATATTGAATTATTCTGTTGGCACAATCTCGGATGCAGAAAATGAAAGAATCATCGTTACATTTTCAAGTTAACGAAGTAAGTCAAGTGTCATGAGTACTGTGCACGATTTTGTATTCGGCCAATATATACACTTAAATATACAATATCTTCTTCCAATAATTGTATACTTAAGAACGTTATTTGCTTTGTGAAAACAGGTAACGTTGGTTAAATATGTAATATCGTAAAAACCAGGTGAGTTTATGCGTATCAATTATTAGTAATACAATATATATATGTGGAGACAATATATATATATATATATTCAGTATAATTTACATAATTTATAGTAAGATTGCATAATATAGAATTATATTGGGATTAGGTAGAGATTAATGGGCCATAAGCTTTAATCTCTAGGGAGTCTGCGAATTAATATTATCTCGCATCGGAAGTGAGAAGGCACATTGAGTAATATATAAGGGACTTGGGCCAATTCACTCATTGCCAATTGGTTTTGAGTTGGAAGCCAAATAAACTTAACATGATATCAGAGCCCGAACACACACTGCCCGTAATCCGGCCCATAAGAAGGCCCGACAGCCCCAACCCGGGGATTGATAGTCTGTCGAGATTAATGGCTAGAAGAGCCATTATCTCGAGGGGAGATATTGGGATTATGTAGAGATTAATGGGCCATGTGCCTTAATCTCTAGGGAGTCTGTGAAGATTGTCCCACATCGAAAGTGGGAAGGGACATTGAGTAATATATAAGGGACTTGGGCCAATCCACTCATTGCCAATTGGTTTTGAGTTGGAAGCCCAAGAAACTTAACATATTGGGAGATCGATAAGATCGACCATATCGAGATTATGGAAAATATGAAGAATATAGATATTTACCAATATATTAGATTAAGAAATTTAGCTTTATCTTAAATATAATATTTCCATATTAGTTTAGGAAATTAAGTTGTTTTCATCTCTATATAATTTATGCACCTTGTAACATTATTTTCATGAGAGTCTAATAATAATTCTTCCTAAACACTTTTGTGTTCTTACTCTCATCAATTTATCATTGTATCATAGATTTCGATCTTAATCCTAGTGGGTTATGATTTTCTATCGATTTCATCTTCTTTCTTTCTTTGACCTCGTTTCATTCGATTTCTTTTCGTTGAAATTTTCTTATGGCAATCGTTTAATTTCTTATAAATTTGTTTTGAAAAAAAAAAGTCTTCGCAACTTGTTCATGATAAATTGATGAGAGTAAGAACACAAAAGTGTTTAGGAAAAATTATTATTAGACTCTCATGAGAATAATGTTACAAGGTGCATAAACTTATATAGAGATAAAAGCAACTTAATTTCCTAAACTAATATGGAAATATTATATTTAAAATAAAGCTAAATTTCATAATCTAAGATATTGGTAAATATCCATATTATCATGTTTTCCATAATCTCGATATGGTCGATCTCATCGATCTTCCAATACCCTCCCGCAAGCTCAAACGTGGTAACACGTGTGAGTTTGGACAAATCTTCAAAATATTGGTGTTATACCCGGCCGTCGGGTCAAATCGGCTACACCCAGCCGTTGGGCAACGACGTTTATACCCAGTCGTAAGGTCAAATCGGCTGCAACACCCGGCCGTCGGGTAATCGACGTTTATACCCGATCATAGGGTTCTTCAACAGCATATATACCCAGCTGTCGGGTCAGCAAATTTTTCTAGAATCTCTCTGGGAAAAAAAGGCATAATTTTTTTTTGTAGAATTAAAATAAACCTAACCCATAGGAATTGGATCTAGTCTCTGATACCATGATAAATTGATGAGAGTAAGAACACAAAAGTGTTTAGGAAGAATTATTATTTGACTCTCATGAGAATAATGTTACAAAGTGCATAAACTTACATAGAGATGATCAATGAACTTAATTTCTTAAGCTAATATGGAAATATTATATTTAAGATAAAGCTAAATTTCATAAGATATTGGTAAATATTCATATTATTCATGTTTTCTATAATCTCGATATTGTCGATCTCATCGATCTCATAATAAATTACATATTAATTCTAGTTATGTTCCATCAAAATCGTTCATCTTTTTGTGGCGAAAAAATTATCGGAAATTAAGGTAGTTTAAAAAAAAAATTACAAACCTGTGGACAAAAATAGATATGCATAAAATTAGTTTTAACAGTTGTAGGCAGGTTTAAGACATCTATTTTTCTTTTTTTTTTGTTAACCGATTTCAGGTTTTAACTCGTTTTATTGCACAAGACATCTAGTTTTAACTCGAGTAAGCGAGTAGTTTGGCTGCTAAAGCCATCCGATTAGATGAAGCAACAAAAAAAAAACAACGTTGTTTTGGGCAATTTCTAGATGCTGCCTAAGGTGCTGAAATTGCCATAGGCTAGCAATTTTAGAATATCCCAACATATATATCATATATGTTTTTAATATCGTAGATGATAGATTCCCCCCCCCCCCCCCCCCCCGAAAGATACTCTATGTTTTGTATATAAAGATACACCGCCGTGAGGAACCGCCATTTCCAAGGTAGATCCAACCGCCGACCACCGGAACCATCCTGAGGTAGAACCACTCATCATAAGTTATGAAGACCAATCACCAAAACCTCAATGCTTATGCCTCTCGCAACATCTTTAATGTCGAAACAACGACCGCATTCAATACCACAAATCCGCAAAGTTCAGTTTTCACCATCAACTTGTCCAATGTGACAAAACTCACATCGGCAAAGCGATGAAAATATCGTAAGATTATATTTATATATATAAGCATGCGAGATATACAAAAATGGAATTGATAGTTGGCAAATGGCAGCTTCTCTTGTATTTTTGCTTGTGATAATTAATTAGTTCTAAGTTCTAAGTTCTAACTAAATATTAAATGTACTCATCTATTCTAAATGGTAAACATGGAATATTTCTGGAATTAAGATGAATAGAATATGATGCATGAGATATTAAAAATAACTGAATAAATTTATTCCATTCATTTTTTAAAAAATTTGCTAAGACTAATGAGAGTTGTTTGTAGTTTTAATGCAATGAAATAACAAGCTAAATAAAAACGAATTAAACTTATACATAAAAGGCGTCAGGTTTCAAGGTAATTCGTAAGAATCATGAATTGCTAAACATAAAATCAAGCAAGAAAAGCATTAAGTATCGTTCTCGAACTCAGATCACTAGCTAAACTAGTTTAATCTGTTACCAGAGTATTAAATCTTTATGTATTAGATCAATGAAAACTAATTCCCGTTGAATTCAACAACCTAAACATGCATTATAAGTAAGTTTGATAAGCTCACAAAACACAATAACATCAACTCTCGTTGATTAATGATATTTTGCTCATCTATGTTCTATCTGACATTCAATCAAACACTTTCGATGTGTCAAATAACCTAAGATCAGAAACTAGGTCATGAGTCTATAGTTTCAACATTATGATCAACAGTAGATGAATAAACTCATAGATAATTCTCTATCTAACAATCCTAATTAGCAATTCATGAATTCTCTTGAAAACTCTAAAACCTAACTATAAATCTACTTACCCATGATTGCAGAGAACGAACAAAGAGATAAGAGAGAAATCATAAACAATTTCAATAGAAAATAAAAGGGTTCAGAGATCTTCTTCCAGAGAAATAGATACAAAGAGTCTGTAGAAAAATAAATTGTCGCCATAGAAAGTGGTTTAAAATAAGTATAAATATGTTTTGGGTCGGATTAGGTCGAGTTGAGAAGATTCTAAGACAAAATAGAAAGTTAAAAACTATATTTTTCGTCTGGGAAGTGGATCGGTCGATCTATTTAGCTTCTGGAAATTCATGCGCGTCTACGGAGCATGTTTGGATCAGTCAATTTATTTAGCCTCAGGGAAATTTCCTGCACATGCTTTTTCTGCTCGCCAGACTAGACTTTCTTCACAAAAACTGGAATACTATTGATCGCACCGTTGGAATGGCCTCAAAATACTCTCAATGCTCTATATTGCATCAAAATTTGAGCTCAATCCATCGGTGGAAGTCTTTCAACTAGGCGTGGGCATTCGGGTATTCGGTTCGGTTCCAGGTAGGAACCATTCGGTTCTGGGTATTTTGGGTAGAGAGGTTTAGGATCCATATAGGTACCGAAATGATTTCGGTTCGGTACCAGTTGGTTCCGGGTCAGTTCGGTTTAGAGATTTAAGAACCATAAAATATCCGAACTTTTTTGGTTCCGGGTATTTATTACCCGAAATGCCTAAAATATACCCGAAATGCCTAAAATATATCCGAAAACCCAAAAATATATCCGAAACCCCGAATAAGTTAAAGGAAAATATACCCAAAAATACCAAAATATATCCAAAACCCGAAATTATATCCGAAAACCCAAAAATATACCCGAAAACAAAAAAAAACTAAATAAAATATACCCATAATGCCGAAAATATACCCAAAAACCTTATATATATTTAATATTTTTGGATATATAATTACATTTTGGGTATTCGGGTACCCGAAATATTTTCGGTTCGGTTCGAGTATTACCCGATACCCATGGGTATCAATGAGTAGGATCCAATTGGTATTTTGAAAAATTCGGATCGGTTCCGGTTCGGGTATTTATGTTCGGTTCAGGTTCAGGTATTTCGGTTCCAATTTTTATGCCCATGCCTACTTTCAACGAAAACTAAATGTCTGACGATTCTAAATAATTATGCATCTTTTGACTCGATAAAAGACACAAATACAAAAAATTAGCTAGAAACCTATAAAAACCTAGTTTATCATTTCTTTCATCTGTTGGGCCTTCAAGGGAGCGAATTTAGGGGGCTTGAGCTATAATTGACATTGGTGTAAATGATTGTAATCTTTTATCAAAACATTTACATTTAATCGATTATACTATCTAAATATTTACCTTTTTTATGAAGGTATCTAAATATCAATCAGTTTCTCTTATTACATTTGTATAACACAGGAATGGTAATCAACGACAAGAAAAATAGAGGAAGAATCATATAGGGAACCTATAACCTGATATCATGACGAAAAAGTTATAGCTATAAGCATAGCTTTTTTTCTGACCAAAACAAAAGCAAAGCCTTTTCCAAAAAAATGCAACATCAGTAATGAATTTTTTTCTTATATATATACCAATAACGGAAATTAAAAAGTGAAAGAAAGGATCAAACTGGATAATTAATTTTAGAATCTCTAACCACTCGTGTGTCTTCTTTTTTTTGTTCAATAATCCAATGCATCTCTTCTTATAATGGAAAAATTCGTACCCTGTTAAGGCGTACAAAATCAGAATATACCCTACTAATTAAAGTTCCTTACTGATGTTTATATATACGCGTATCGTTGCAAAACAAACGTTCGCAAGCCTAGCAAATAAAAACATTAAGTCCATTTGATCCAGGATGATGTTTTTTTGTGTTAAATGATCCAAGACAATCCGAGTTTATGTTTTTATTCTAAGTCTCTCTTTATTTTTAGCTAATTCATCTAAATGCGTGTCATTTACAATTACATGCATATTCCATCTTCATATATTTTTACAAAAAAAAAAAATCAATTTAAAAAGACAGTTTTCAATATATATAAAAGATACATTAAGACAATTAAACAAAAAGTATGACTCATCTTGATTGCTTTTTAAAAATCTTTCTATAAACATATAAATATCATTATTTGATAATATCGTTTTTTTTGCCATCTATTTTTTTTAAATCTGATCACAAAATAAAATACACATTATTTTTTATTAGATGTTCAAAACGTATTTATTTTATTCGTGTATTCAACTGGTCACATAATTTTTTAAGAAGGCTTGAAAAAAAGTTACATTAATTTTTTCCGTTTACAACTCATATATTATACACATTACTGGATTTGAATTTTGAGTTATAATACGAAGACTGTTCTTATACAAAACATTAGGCTACAAAACCGGTCTTTACAATAAATCGAAGTTCTACATAATATTTTCAAATAACTGAATAAATAAGATCATATATATATTTAAAATTTGGGTATTTAAACTGATATGTTCTATTAAAATTGTTATTTTACTATCTATGTTAAATTAGATACATATGTGCAAGACGAGCCGGAAGAAGATGCCATGATGAGCATTACGATGGATCAATGAATCTGATCAGAGACGAATACAAATAATACAAATACAACATGGATGTTTGTTTTATCAAAAAGGGTCAATTTTTTTGTTTTTTTGTGTGTAGTCGAGATATGTTTTTTTCTTCTTCTTATTGTTGGACAGTCCAAGTTGGACTTATGGTTTGATAGCACAATGTATTACTCTATTCACATAATAGAATTAAAAGTTCATAATTTGTTCTACTCCATCGTTGTAACGGACACAATATGACAATATAGTTTTATCGATCGATATATTTTTCCTCTCATATGTAACACAATCACGAACACGATTTAATTTTTGGTGTTTCGTAATAATGGGGTTCAAATCATATATGGGTTTGTATTTTTTAAATTAGGTTTTCGATGGCCTTCGTTAACTGGAATTAGATTTAACAGATATAATTACGGGCCATCCGCCGTTTTTATTGATCTAGGGTTTTGTCGTTTCATCTTCCTGACTCGAGAGTTTGGTTTTCGAACACATCATCTCAAATACGCTGCACCGGGAATAGTGAATGTCTCGGTGAGAGAATCATTGGCTTTATTAGAAGAGAAGAGAAATATGAAAGCAATGAAGAAAATGGGACAAAGTGGGAAACTGTTGAAGTGGAAGAGAAGTCACCATCAATGGCTGCTTCAGTTTAAATGGAAATAGCATAAACCATGGAAACTCTCTGAGTGGATAGATCATAATGATGAGACCACTATGCTCTTCATTTCTAAGACTCATGATGATGATGTTGATGTTGATGATCACTCGCAGAATCGACACTAAAAATTTTCAAGCTGCTTAAAGTTGTACTTAGGTTGACCCGTAATACATATGTATATACACGAGCCTTTTTCCTTTTCTTTTTTGTTAATATATTTAAAGTTTTCCTGTTTGGGTGCACAATCTAAGAACATTATAATACTTTTTAACACAAAAAACTGTTGGTGTATGTTTATGATTGAGTTGTACACTAATTATTGAACTTTTTTGAATTTTGTTTTAACTAAGGTTGAATAATATAAAATTTATACAAAGTTAGAGATATTCTTCCACAAATGCCAAAGAGAGTGAAAAAATCAACGACTTTAACTACATATAGAAGTTGTTAGCTTTGGCGCCGAATAAAAAACAAATTTCAACTTGCATGACAACCAATCACACATGTCTGTGGTGCACGTTATCTCCACCGCCCAAAATCTATCTTGTACGTCATCCAATGGACGAGGTTTTCCAAAATTTCAAAAACAAACATCATAGAATTTCCATTCCCATCTTAAGAAAATTTACACTTTTTAAGTAGACAAATATTCTTAATCTTCTCCGAAATTAACCCCTAAAAAACGTATAATCAATAAAAAAACACTACAAGTACTGGAATTTATTATTCTCTTCAGTCATTACCACACTCTCTTTAATATCTTGAATCATTTTGATCACTTCTCTCATCGTAGGCATTAATCTTTCTGATTAAATAATTATCAGGTTGTGATTGTTAGAGAGGCCGAAAGGAATCTTAGGAAGGGTTTCCGATGGTGAGGATGATGTCATTGAAGTATATATAGCTAGTGGCTACCCTTATGGTCTTTGCATTTCAGCTATGTTTGGGATCCTTAGAAAATTGATTTTATTTCTTAGTATGTAGTTGTGGTTAATACCTGATTTAATAATTCATTTGCTGACAATATGCCTCAATCATGTATATTGGGCACAATCTGAAGAGGAAAGATTACGTGACCAAAGGGAGAGAAAAAGAAAAACCTGAAGAATAAGAATTCTGAAAAGACAAAGACGATAAAGAATGAGAGGGAAGAAGAAGATGAAGAAAAAATAAATAGAAGAAGTCGGAGGAGGCGAAAATGATGAAGAAGTGGAAGAGAACTCAATTAAAAAACAAAAGAAATGGAAGAAAAAGAAGTAGAAGAAGAAGAGAAAAGGATAAATTGAAGGATAAAGAAGAAGACGAAGCTGGTGACAAAGAAGTAGAAAAAGACGAGGAAGAAGATGAAAAAGTTTAATATCTTGAATCATTTTGATCACTTTTCTCATCGTAGGCATTAATCTTTCTGATTAAATAATTATTCAGGTTGTGATTGTTAGAGAGGCCGAAAGGAATCTTAGGAAGGGTTTCCGATGGTGAGGATGATGTCATTGAAGTATATATAGCTAGTGGCTACCCTTATGGTCTTTGCATTTCAGCTATGTTTGGGATCCTTAGAAAATTGATCTTATTTTTTAGTATGTAGTTGTGGTTAATACCTGATTTAATATTTCATTTGCTGACAATATGCCTCAATCATGTATATTGGGCACAATCTGAAGAGGAAAGATTACGTGACCAAAGGGAGAGAGAAAGAAAAACCTGAAGAATAAGAATTATGAAAAGACAAAGACGATAAAGAATGATAGGGAAGAAGAAGATGAAGAAACAATAAATAGAAGAAGTCGGAGGAGGCGAAGATGATGAAGAAGTGGAAGAGAACTCAATTAAAAAACAAAAGAAATGGAAGAAAAAGAAGTAGAAGAAGAAGAGAAAAGGATAAATTGAAGGATAAAGAAGAAGACGAAGCTGGTGACAAAGAAGTAGAAAAAGACGAGGAAGAAGACGAAAAAGTCGAATAAAACTCTGGAGAATAAGAAGAAGATGGACATGCTGAAATAGTGAAGAAGAACACGGATAAGAAGATGATGATGTTGGAGTTGAAGACGAAAATCGGTAGAAGAAGAAGAAAAAATGAAAAAACTGGAAGATGAAGAAAACAAAGTAAAAAGAAGAAAAAAACCGGAAGATGAAGAAGACAAAGTTGAAGAAGGTGAAGATGAGAAAGAGACGAAGAAAAATCAGAAGATGAAGAATTTAGATAAGACAAAGAATACCAAGAAGAAAAAGAACTCAGAGAATACAAAGATGATGAAGAAGAAGTCAAAGACGGTGAAAAAGAAGTTGAAAAATACGAGTACGAAAAAAAACCAAAAGATAAAGAAGAGGAAGAAGATTAAGACAAAGCACAAGTGGAAGAAGAATAAGGCACAACAGAAGAGGAAGAAGAATTAAGACGATGATGAAGATGAAAGAAAAGGATGAGAAATAAGAAAATCGAAATATATATAATAGGAAGAAGAAGAAGAAGTAGAAATCGAACACGATGAAGAAAAAGAAGGAAAATACGAGGAAGAAGAAAATCCGAAAAATGAATAAGAGGAAGAAGAGAAAGGCGAATTTGATGAAGAAGAAGAAGAAGGAAAACGGAGAAAGGAAAAATAAAAATCAGAATAAGAATGATAATAAGTAGGAAAATACGAATACATTAAAGGATAAGAAGGAGAAGACAAATCAGAAGAAGAAGAAGGAGTAGAAGTTGAAAACGATGAAGAAGAGGAATAAGAAAATCGAAAGATAAAGAAGAAAAATAAGTCGAAGACGATGAAAAAGAAGAAGATCAAGGACGAGGAAGAAGAAAACCAGAAAGATTGATAAGAGAGAGAAGAGAAAGACGAAGTCGATGAAAAAGAAGAAGGAAAAGACGAGGAAGAAGACCGAAGAAAATAAAAATAAAAATCAGAATAAAAAAATTAGGACAAGACGAAGATGTTGAAGAATAAGAAGGAGAAGAAGATGAATAATTTGGAGAAGAAAAACCGAAAGAAGAGGAAGAAGAAGACAAAGGTGTTGAAATGGGAGAAAAAAGAAGACGACTATAAAACGGGAGAAAAAGAAGAAGAAGAAGAAATCGAGGACCATGAAAAAGAATAAAGAACATGCGAAGAAAAAAAACTAAAAGGTAAAGAAGATGGAAGAATAATAAGACAAAGCATAAGAAGAAGAAGAAGAAGAAGAAGAAGAAGAAAAAGATAAGACGATAAATAATTTGGAGAAGAAAAACCGTAAGAAGAAGAAAAAAAAGTCAACGGCGTTGAAATGTGAGAAGGAAGAAGAAGACAAATAAAAACCGGAAAAAGAAGAAGTCGAAGACGATGACAAATAATAAGGAAAATACAGAAAAAACGAAAGATAAAGAATATGATGAAGAATAGTACAAAGCAAAAGAGGAAGAAGAAAAAGAAGACAAATGTTTTGAAATGGGAGAAAAAAGAAGACGACTATAAAACGGGAGAAAAAGAAGAAGAAGAAATCGAGGACCATGAAAAAGAATAAGGAACATGCGAAGAAAAAAAAACTAAAAGGTAAAGAAGAAGGAAGAATAATAAGACAAAGCATAAGAAGAAGAAGAGAAAGACGAATTTGATGAAGAACAAGAAGAAGAAGAAGAAGAAGAAGAAGAAGAAGGAAAAAGACGAAGAAACGAATATTAAAAATCAGAAGAAAAATAAGAATGATAATAAGTAGGAAAATACGAAGACATTGAAGGATAAGAAGGAGAAGAAGATGAAGAATTTGGAGAAGAAAAACCGTAAAAAGAAGTCAACGGCGTTGAAATGGGAGAAGGAAGAAGAAGACAAATAAAAACGGAGATCTTTTTTGAAGAAGAAACAGAAGAACATGTAGATAATTATCGAGGAAGAAATAAATGTGAAATTTGCGGCTATTGATTTCGTGTTGGTGAATTGACATGGTTCGTAGTTTTGTGTAAGAGGATAATCCGGTATGGGTGAAATCGTGGAAGAAAAAGGGCCAAATATACCTTCGAGAAGCAACGATATGATGCTAAATACCGTGGTGAACTGTACACCAGAGAAACAAATGGTTGCTGTAGAATTTGTAAATTCTGGAGATCCGACAGTTTTAGGAACTTCGCAATGGGAAGTGTTATACATCTAACTCAAATGAGGTGGTGAAGGTAATGTGATGATTTTCATCTCTCCTACGGGAAGAGAGACAATTAAACATAAAACACCTAGAAAATTACCAAAAAAAATTATTGGGACTCTGAAACTTGCATTGTATTAAAAAAAATTCATTTAGTAGTGAATTGAATTTTAGAATAAAGAAATGAGTATTGTGTCTAATGTTAGAAGAAAGAAGGAGTTTAGTTCGTCATGTTGTGGCATTTCCCATTTTTAGGCTTTTGTATGTTATAAATTCTCATGTTAAGTTGAAGACGTTGAATAAACAAGAATGCGATAAAGAAGAAAAATAATCGGAAGAAGACAAAGAAAAATTTGGAGAAGAAAACCGGAACATAGAAGACGAAGTGGAAGAAGGAAATGCCATGGAAGAAAAACAAACATATAAAGAATAAGAAGAAGAAAATCGGAAAGATGAAGAAGATGAAAATGAGGAAAGAGACTGAAAAAATATCAGAAGAATAATAAGTTAGAGAAGAAAAAGACGATAAAGAAGAACAAGTAGAAGACGAAGACGAAGAAGAAGAATGAAAAGACGAAGAATATGAAAAACAAAAAGATTAAAGAGAAGTTCGGAGAAGACAAAGCTGATGAAGAATAATTTGAAAAAAAAATATGAGGAAAAAGAGGAAGAAAAAGGAAAATAACAACCAAAATAAGAATGAAGAGACTTAAGGTTTAGGATTTAGGGTACAAAAAACATTGAAAAAGAACATGAAGAATTTGGAGAAAAGAAAGAATAATTAGAAGAAGATGAATAAGAAGTCGGAGAAGAAGGAGAATAAGTAAAAAAATTAAACTATTCATGTTGCGTCATAATGTATTAAATATGCAGTTCATTACATGTATAAACGATGGTGACGGATATGATCTATTGTTTATGTTTTTAACGATAATAAATATATTTTGATAAAAAAAATATATTGTCATATGGCATTGTTTAATCTATTTTAATTTTCAGATATCTTATGAGAACCATAGCACAAACGGTGCAAGATGCACAATTTGGTATATGTCAAGTTTTCAACATCAAACAAATTCTCAAAATTCTTCAAAAATATGGCGACATATATGATATATTTTTTATGTTTTATTGATAAAACTTTTCTGTCCGTGCAAGGCGCGGACTACCTATCTAGTTTTCAAATAACTGAATAAATAAGATCATATATATATGAGCAATAATGTGGCTCAACTCGGGAACATGAAAATATATATGTATATGGTTGTTGATATAACTTGATATCGATGTCATTTACGTCAAAGAAGACAATTCATTATATTCTCAAAACATGTGAAGTTATATCGTATCTTTTAAAATAATGGCTGAGGTTTAATTCACCGTATTAATTAAGACCATAAAGCTCATTTAGCTTATGTATGGTTCATCTCTTGACTTAATATGTAATCGTGTGGTTCGATATATATATCACATCGACGACTAGGTGTGGACATTTGGGTATCCGTTCGGGTTCGGATCGGTTTTTTCGGGTATCGGGTATTTTGGGTATAGGGTTGAATGATCTATTCGAGTATTTATAAAATTCGGTTTGGGTTCGATTCGGATATTTTCGGGTTCGGGTCGGTTCCGGGTACCCGAAATATAGGAAAAAAACTAAAAAAATGCTAAATTTGAATAAAATTTGGTTAAATTTTGACAAATATAACTAAGAATTTTCAGATTTTCAGATTTTTTTAGATATTTCTGTTATTTTGGTCTAACAATAATTGATATTATTCGGGTTTTATAATTATAATTTTTGGTAATTAGGTTATATCAAGTCTAAATATAATTAATATTTTGGGTATATAATTATATTTTGGGTATTTCGGGTACCCATTCGGTTCGGTTTCGGTTCTTCGGGCATAGGAGTCTAGGATCCGTTTTGGTATTTTGTCGGTTCCGAGTTCGATTCGATTCCCTTTTTTCATATCGGATTCAGTTCGGTTCTTCGGTTCCGGGTATTTTGCCCAGCCCTACCGATGACTATATAATGCGAGTGTATCTACAAACATATTAACAAATTATTATTTTTGTCATTACAAAACCGATTGGGTACAACTACTCAATGCACGCCGCGGTTTAATTCATATAAATAAATATTGGTGGGTTGATTTTCATTAAAACAATGGTTCATCAATTAATCAAACATATCCTCCAAAATAATGTTTCACGTAATTGACGACAAAAAAACTATAATGTTTCGTCGCATAACAATTCGTTAAGCTTAACCTACTATTACAGTATAACAATTCGTTATAGATGTTGCAATACCAAATTTGACTTACAAAAACAAACTTTTTTTTCTTGAATATTACTTTATTTCACGTTGGGTTTTCCCTAAAAAGAGACCATTTGGAACTACATCAACGCCCACCTTTTACAGGAAGAAGATGGGCTGAGCAAGCAACTCAAACTGTTACAATAGTAGAACAATCTACAACCAGCATTTGAGCCATTTCATAGAAGAGTATAAAGAATTAGGAGTAAGATATGAGAGCTAAAATTGGACAAACCCGAACCAAGTAAACAAAAATAAATCCTCAGTTTGGTGGGCTTGATTCAGTTCTATAGCTGTCCTATCTAATCATGCTAACTTGCTGCGGATCAAAGAGCGAATTTCAAATGAGTAAAAAATTTTTTTTAATTAATTATAGTAACGATAAATAAGTCAACAGATTTTGAGACAAATATAAAATGAGTCAACAGAAATAAAACACTCGTCATTTGAACTTATGAGTAAGCATAGACTTATTCACTTCTCTATTATAAAATCAACTTAGAGAAGATCTAGGAACCGGTGCCAAAAAAAAAAAAAAAATCAAGAAAATTAGGGTTTGCGATTATTACTGTTTTGGACTATAGAAAACAACTAAAGGTTGCATGTAAGCAGGTCGTTCTCCATTATATATATATATATATATATATATATACATTATACATATGTATAAGATATATAGGTATAGTCGGCAACTTTAATAAACAAGGTGAATTAGTTACGCTGAAAAGGTGCTAGCTACGCAATTTTTTTTTTTGTAACTTAGCTACGCTATATTGCAAGCAAGTTGATAAAAGATAAGGAAAACTAATAAAATTGTTGATAAAAGATAAATCTATTGCTATACGACTGTTTTTTTTTGTTGTTGGTAGTGTGATAAAGAAATTCAATCCACCGCTATAAGAGTCGTTTTTTCGAATTAATCTGCAAAATTTTAAAACCCAACAAAAAATTCATTGAAATGAAAAGACAATAACAAAAAAAAAAGACTAGTAAAAAGAACATTAAAAATTAGGATGGAAAAACAGTACGCAACTAAAAAGAGTGATATATACATCTTTTCATTATATATATAACTCCATGAATTATTTTTTAAAGTTTATATCTTTTAACATATAAATATGTTTTAACTTTCTAGTTTTAATCTTATCAACCAACAACATAATTAGACCGAAACCCTAAAAATAAGAAATCTAATATATATGTCGTAAAAACAAAGGATGACGTGAAATCCAATCGAAGTTCGTTAACTTTCACATTGACAAGATCCAGATATATATAAAAAAGAATTCTTAACATGCAGTTGCCAAAAACTGATATATTTTTTTGGGTTACAGTGTATGATATTCTTTTCCTCTTTAGTTTTCTCGATGAAGTTGCCAAAAACTATGAATTCAACAACGTTAACCCATACACGAATTCTAAGAAATTCGGCAATATATTTGTTTCCCCGTGGTTGAACTATATTATACACTAAACATCAGTCTATAGAAAAATGTATACGTAACAAATCCTATTGAAAAACAACGTCCAAACGTCCATCGAATATATATTTAAATACGGAAATGATTCATATAAGTTATGTTATTTGTCAACAAAAGTTCATCAACATTGAACAAGTAAAACGAAAAACTAAAACATTTTCATAAATTCCGGAATTCAAGAAATATATTTTTTATTTTGATTTTTACTATTAGAATGGGGAAAGGTAGAGAAGAAAAGAAGCGAGCATTAAGGAGAAAAGCCTGAAGACAAGGGAAAGAGAGAGAGAGGGGCCATATTGTGCAAGTTTATAAGGCAAAGAGTGCCCCCTTCACATCACTTCTATTTCACTATTTATTTTTTATTTTTTGCTATTGCACTTTGTATACATATATTAGTTTATTTATCTTCTTCTTTTTTGTTTCTTAATGTGGTATGCTTCTCTTATGATTTTTGAATATCATATACATTAGTTTTAATTACTCTTCATCCAGAACAGCATATTTCGTTACGCATTGTAAGAAACAAAAGTCCGTTCTATCCATGGCGTGTTGATTTATTTACATTCAAATTTAATTATGAAAATTCTCGGAAGTTTTCAGAAGCTCGTTTCTATGGCGTTACCAAAAATTAACTTCGAAAACGCAATCGATATATAAGCTTGAATAAATTTAGTTATAACCGGATGTATATTTAATGTTGAAAGATTAGATTATTATCGAGCAAACAAGCCCCAAATGAATACTATATATAGTTACAAAAAAGGACATATATATAATTACATGAAAATCAATCACATATCTTAACGAGGGATACAAGCCACTCAACTACCTCCCTTCGACCCGAAAACTTCTTGGATTACGTTCATTGCATGTGGTCCACTTCACATGTCACTATGACACGCATCCACTAAAATATGACATTCTCTCAATTCACGTCTCTGTACATAAAAACCATTTCTATTGATTTTGTTTTGTTTGTTTCATTTTGTATTTTTCTATAATAAAAGTGCAACATTTGAATAATAAATGTAACATGGTCTAGAGATAGCTAGGAATGTGAATAATTGTGGATCTTCTTTGGGATTTATGGGTCAGCAAAGGCTATTACATCGTTTTCTGAACTTAAATGAAAAATGTTTTTATGTCAAAAGCTGTGATGATGAAGTGTTGGTGTTAGAGAGAAGAAGAAGAGGAGGAAGATGGGTCCTCCTCATACAAGAAAAATGGATGGTTGTGATGAAGAGAGAAGATCTGTAATCAATGAAGATCCATTCAACTGTTGTGGATTAAAAAGCATGTCTTCCCGACATTGTGGATTACAGTTAAATAGACCACTCGATCGATCGATCGAGCCATATATTTTTGGTCAATTCCTCCATACTTTTTATTCCTTTTTCTCTATTCTTCACTTGTACACCTTCTTTGAATAATTTTACTCGAGTGCCGTACTCTTTCATGTCTTTTATCTGGTCCGTTTGTATTTCTGGCCTCATCATGTTGAACAACTGAATTTACGATAATTTTGTTTGGATTAAAACAAAAAACACTTTATTTGGCCAAGTAAAACTTTTTATCAATGAAATTCAGATGTGATTGTCACAGCTTGCATGAAACTCATTAATTAGTTTGACTTTGGTTTGTATTATAATTAAACCCAATGATCTGAAACTTTAAAACAGAAGTCTAGAAATACAAACTGACGTTTACCAATGTACGAAAAAACTAGAATGTTTCACAACCTTTAATTTCTTTTGTAATAGTTTTTTTGCTTGTTGAAAAATACATGTTTATCATTAAGTGATAGATATTCAATAATCTTTTTAAAAGTTTTGTTATTCATTATTCCATTGTAATATATTTATCTTGTTTTGTCAAATCGAATCAGCTACTAGAAAAACCATTAGTTAATTAATTCTCCAATCGAAACATTTAACAAAACTGGAACCCACTTGACGAAAGAGAGGGTACGTTTAATTGGAGCGTGTGGCCCCGAAAGTTCGACACGTGGCTGGTATGGTAAACTATGATGATGATGATAAATGGGGCAAACAAATCTTTGGAAGAGAATCCACCAACACCATCACAACTGCTCATTATGCGGTAAACGCCTAACCATTATTTCACGTTTTGCCTAATATTTTTTTGTTTATTTTTCTTATAGATCTATCTATTTCTTTTTTGGTAAAAGATCTATCTATTTCTTTTTCGTATATATCTATTTTTTGGTTTTTATGTATGGAGTTTTAATTTTAATTGGAGTTAATAGTTTAATGATAATAATAAACTAAAAAAGGGCCATCTTTGCCGACGACACCTATATCTCTCAAGATTTTGGCGGGTCCCCCTTTCTGTATTTGATTTCTTCTCATGAATTTTATAGGATAATGGTCTTGAAGGTCGGGGAAAATTATTCGCGGAAATACTTTTTAAAATTTGCATGAATTATCCAAGTAAAAATATTTGCAGAATTGTTTTTTTTTTTAAATTTGCATGAAACTCGAAACGATAACTAAGAGTCTAATAAGGTGAGAACAAATTATTCTGATGAATATATATAAAAACAAAACTATACAGCAAGATACAAATGTTTCGAATGGTGACAGCGGTTTGAGCGGTGCGGAACAAGCGGTTTAAGAGATGCGGTGCGGTTGGAAGAAACGTATCATGCAGAACAAGTGCGGTTACTGCAGAACAACATACAATGCGGTTCAAATGTGTGAATGGTGAAAATATAAAAAGCGGTGCGAGATATATATTTTAGAAAAAAAAATTATAAATAAAATAGATTAATGATATTAATATAATTATAAATTAAAATTATTAATTTGTTAATGATCAAGTCTTTTTCATAAATTAATTATGAACCATAACTAAATAATTATTAAAATTTAACAAATTTGTTTGGCATTTTACAATAATATATTTATTGGTAAAAAAAAATACATCCACAAAAACCAAGTAAAATCATATATAATATTATCGAGTACGTTGATTTTTCCACAACATATATATAATATTGTCCATTATTTGGGACATATATTTTAGATAAATATTTCACAAATTAAAATGGATTAATGAAAAAAATTGTACACTTGACATTTTACATTATTAATAAATTATCCCTACCAACGAGAATCGAACTCATGTTCCTTTAGGTGTCTACATTTTTTATTTATATGGGTTCAAACACTAGTAATGACATTTTTTATTTTTTTTTCAAATAGAATTTTATTATTTGATAAAGTTAACATATATGATTTGTTTCAAAATTTTATGAGCTTTAAAACACACATATATATATATATACATATATATATATATAAACATATATATATATATATGTAAAATTATAAAACTAAAAGATTATTAGTGTGTATCGGAAAGCTAATAACATCAGCTAGACAAAGACAATAATAATTCTCAAAGCTATAATCTAAATATTCTTAAATTTTTTTGAATTAAAATAACTATATAAAATGAAATATTATATGATACATATATACATAAGTCAACTGTAAACCACACCTAACCGTTGACAGAAAAAAAAAAACTCGCACCTAACCACACATATTTTGATTCTTTTGCAACCGCACGTGCGTTTCATGTTTTCTTTCTGTTTCTGAAATGCATCCAGTTTTTTTCTGAAACGCAACCACACCTAACCGCACCTGCGTTTGGACGGTGAATGGTGACATCTCTATAATATTATTTAAGAAGACATTTTTAAAAATGAACTTTGTTTTGTAAGTTATTACATGAAATGCCATTACAAATAACAAACAATAATTAAAATAGGAAATGATATAATAGTCTTTTAATTATTGATTAGAATATGGAAAGTATATATTTTGTATTAAAGACGTTATTTATTATTTAATTTCTTAATTATTTTTAATATTATATATTAAAATAATAATAAATTCATATATATTTTAAAAAAAAACTATTAAAAATCTTGCTATATTTTTCACTATAATTTATTATATTTTATTTGAAAATATATTAAAACAAAAGTTGAAAAATATTTTACTAATTTTATAAAAAGTTAGACACAAAAATTATAGTCATTTAATGGTACATATTAGAGTTATGTTTTCAAGATTATAAGTTTTTGCGGGTTATCCCGAATAATATTTTCGTTCACTGCAAAACGGGTTAAATAGACAAATTATTACAAATTGACATATTTATCTATAATAATTAGTTAACTATATTGTAAAATTAAGATAAAATCAATTTTCCTAAATTTGAAAATAATTTTTTTTTAATTACTCCGCGCTATAATTAGCGCGGGTTAAATTCTAATATTTTGTAAAACACACAGCATTTAGAAAAAACGCACCAAACATTCAAGGCCAAAGTAGTGAATCGATCAACAAATAGTCCAATACCTTATTTCATTTTTTTAATTAAATTATACGTATTGGAAACCAAATAATACATGTTATCAAGTAACTGTAACTAATCATCTAATATGTTGCAAATATAATGAATGAGAGCTTGTATATTTTATCCAAAAAATGAAGATAATGTAGTATATATATGGAGTATAATTTTGTAAACGTTACCAATTGTAGCCAAAAACAAAAAATCCAGGATATAGTCACATATAATATATATAAAAAATTTCATAGCAAAAAAAAAAAGTCACATATAATATAGTGATTTGTGCTAATGTCTTTATTTTGTTACCATCGAATATAAAAAAAAAAACTAGATTGATTTGTTTTCCTGGCCATTTAAAAACAAAAACAGATTACCACTGAAATCCAAAATCTTTGAAATGATCCAACTTTTGTCTGTACATATGTTTTAAATTTGGTGTAAAAGCAAAGCGGTCATGGTAGTATATAAAGCAAAGCCCTCCTCTTATCTAATCCTCATAAAGATTTGATTTGATTATTTTATTTATTTCTAACCTTTGTTTCTTTCTTCCTCTGCGTTGTCTTCTGAAAACAATGCCCAATATTTTTCTATCAGAACTTGCTTTCTCCACAATTCAAAGCTAATTACTCTTTTATTCATTTTGTTCTCTCTCTCTCTCCCTCTCCCTCTTTTGCAAAATTTGGTGGAAGAGGAAAAAACATATTCATTAGATCTTGTTTTAAGCGCAAACCCTTTTATTTCTCTTCCTCGCATCGTGAACTGAGTTTAAAATAGCAGCAATCGCGGCGAAATAAAAATTGAATATTTCTAGTGAAGAAAAAGGAAAAGTCGGAGACTTTATATCTGGGTTCGTCGATCTTGAGAAGAGATTCTTTTTATCTTCAAGTTTCTTGCAATGGGTATGGCAGCGGAATCGCAGTTCCATGTATTAGCTGTTGATGATAGTTTATTCGATCGTAAACTCATAGAGAGATTGCTTCAAAAGTCTTCGTGTCAAGGTAAAAACGAGTCTCAAAGAAAACTAAAGAGTCTTGTAACTTGTAAGATCTAAGCTTTATGTTTTTGGTATCTGCAGTAACAACTGTTGATTCAGGCTCTAAGGCTTTAGAATTTCTGGGTTTAAGTAACGAACCAAATGCGCTTTCTACATCTCCTGAAATTCACCAGGTTCGAAAAATTCTGGTCCTTTTTTATTTTCTTACAATCACTTGAATGTTATGTTTTTCTTCAAGTTTCGACTAGGTTTGGTTCGAGTTTAGTTTTACAAGTCTTTGTCTAATGGAAATTTGCTTATTCTGTTTGATTGTGGCTTTTGACAGGAAGTTGAAGTGAATCTTATAATTACTGATTATTGTATGCCAGGCATGACTGGTTATGATTTGCTCAAGAAAGTCAAGGTACTTGTTTTTTTTTTTTTAATTTATTTTCTTCTTCCTAATTTATTCGATTTGATCTCTAGAAATTTGTTTTAGAAAAAACTGACAACGTTTTGTTTTCAATCAAGAAAGTGAGAACGTTTTATTTTTCTCTTGTGATTTGTTTATTTCGTCTCCTTTAATGCTATTTGGTGTGTACAATTTATTGATAACATCTTTTGATTTATCCGGGAATTTTAATATAAACGTGTTCTACAATTTTGTAGGAATCATCAGCTTTTAAGAACATACCAGTAGTAATAATGTCCTCTGAGAACGTTCCTGCAAGAATCAGCAGGTAAAGAACAATGAAAGATCGAGTCTTTATAGTTTGAGATTAAGCTCCCTTTAGATTGCAATGGAAGATTCTTATGATAATTGTCTTAATCATGAACAGATGTTTAGAAGAAGGAGCTGAAGAGTTTTTCTTGAAACCAGTAAGATTGGCTGATCTCAACAAGTTGAAACCTCATATGATGAAAACAAAGTTGAAGAACCAGAAGCTGCAAGAGATTGTAGAAAAACCTTCAAAAGACGAAAATGGAACCGTAGCAGCAGCCGCAGTTGAACCAAAGATTGAAGATTCAACAGAAATCGGAATCAAAATCTTGCCTCAATCGGAATTAGAACCGAAACAACTACATCTGCAAGTAGTACAACAAGAGGAGCAAACATTGAGTAACAACAAGAGGAAGTCTATGGAGGAAGGGCTCTCGACAGATAGATCACGTCCTAGATTCGATGGTATCACAACCGCCGTCTAATTCTATCGCCATGATGCTTCTTTTTCCGGTTTCTGATTTTAGAGTTTTGTAGATTGTTGTAGGAATGTTTCTGCTGGGACAATACATGGTTTCAGTAGGGAATGCAGAGAGAGAATATAGATGGATGATAATGAATCAATGATAATAATGTTGATGATGTATGGGGATAATGTTTATATGTACATCAGTAAATCTTACATGGTGATTAACCCAATTCCCAATTTTGTTTGGACTCCTTTTTTTTAGTTTTGCTTTTAAGAAACTCAACTTAACTATCTGTAGATATGTCACTTTATTTGCAAACTGTAGTTTTCAATTTAATTCACAATGTTACTTTGTCATGTGTCGTACCTGTCCTTGTGAACAAAAAGGTATGAATCTGGTAAATTCAAGTACATATTATTTTCATGGTTTGTTCCATGTTCTTGTTTTTACCTAACCTGTAACAGAATTTCAGGACAAGTTGCTCAGCGGGTTTAAGAATCTTGTTGAGTTGTGTTTCACTTTGAAGAAAGATCTGTACTTGCAACATAATAATCATGTTTTTACTGCTTATGTTGGCTTTGAAGTCTATTACAAGCTCTAATACAGATTTAATTCCAAATAAGTGATAGAACACATCCAACAATAGTGAGTTTATTGTTTGATGTGTTCTCAAACACCAAATTATGTTTTATGGTTACTTACATAAATTCTTACTTCAAGAACCTCTGAAAGATACCGAAAAAAACTGAGACTAGAAAAACAGTGTTTTCTCAAACTGAAGCTAGATAGGACCGGTTTTAAAGGCGATATCAAGATCAGAGATCAAATCATCAGCATCTTCAATGCCTGCAGATATACGGACAAGATCTTCCGTCAAGCCTCTGGCCTCGCGTACTTCTGCAGGTATACTTGCATGTGACATGAAGCATGGCATGCTTATAAGTGACTTAACACTCCCTAACAAAGAGAAGGAAGTGGATGAAATCAGAATTCAAAACTCTCCCGAATATTATTACAGCTTCTTCAGAAGAAAAACAACAACAAAAACAGTATATTTGACTCTCACCAAAACTGACGGCTATGCTGAAGTATTTGGTGGTTTCTACAAGATGCTTGGATAGCGCAACCGATCCTGTTATAAAGCTAAAAACTGATCCTGCACCCTTTGCCTGCATTTTTGAAAAGAGATAACCTTGTGTTGAGAACTTAAACTATCTATTTTCTTTTCGTATATCAGTTAATGCTTTTTAGTACCTGAGAGAAGTGGAGATGGTGACCAGGATGATCTGGTAGACCAGCGTAGTACACTTTCTTCACTCTTGGATGAGAATACAAGTACATTGCGATTTTCCTAGTGTTTTCCTGAATATTTTTCCTATCTAATGTAAGTAGTGAAACCAACAAAAAAAAAGATAAATACAACTCCATTGTTTATACGTAATAAGAGGGGTAAAAGTCAAGACCTGTTGCTTTTCTATACGCAAAGCCATTGTCTTGATTCCTCGTAGGCAAAGCCAACAGTCAAAAGGAGCTAATCCAGAACCTTCTGAATTTTGGAGGAAATACAACTCCTTTGCTAATCTAGAAATTTTAAAAAAGGAGTATGAGAATGTAATAGGAAATATCTCAAACATTTGAAAGCAGAAAAGAGAAGTAGAAGAAACACACTTTTCGCCTTTTACAGCAAGCACACCCGCCATGACATCACTGTGTCCGGCTATAAACTTAGTAGCCGAGTGCATCACGATATCTAGAAAGCCAGAAAAGTTAAAAATATGAGTACTAAGAAGTAGTTCTGAGAATTATAACGAAACTTTTAGCCAATAGTAAGCAAGTATGAGTTTTTTTAACACACCAGCTCCAAGATCTAATGGCCGAGAGAGCACTGGTGACATAATACTGTTGTCTACCAACACAAGTGCGCCTTGAGCATGAGCCATCTCAGCTATTTTCTACAAACAAAGCAAAACATAAAATCAATTAAACATTACAGAAAAATAAGTCGATTTCCGCCATGTGGTTTCAGGTATCACAGATAATTTACTCGTATATCGGAAATTTGTTGTCTGGGGTTTGTCGGAGACTCAAGCCACACAAGTTTTGTCCGGGGACCAATAGCAGCAGCAACCTCGTCTAAATTAGTTGTGTTTACTCGTCTACAATATATCAAATGGAATCATTAATTTATCATGGTTTTAAGAATAAGTACTTTATAAAATTTTGAATCATTGGTAGTAGTACTAACTTTACCACAACGCCAGATCTTGGAACTACTTGAGATAGTAATCTGTCTGAGCCACCATATACATCATCTCCAGCAACAATTTCTTCGCCTATTGAAACAAAATTAAATATACTACAATGAGACCAACTTTATGCGACCAATATAATGGAAAGACATTACAATTCAATTGAGAGGTGAACATTACCATTCTTGAGAAGGTGCGTAACAGCAGTAAGAGCAGCCATTCCACTAGTAAAGCAAAATGCTCTATCTGCCTTGTCAAGCTTCGCAAGGAGACTAACAAAACCCATAAAGAACAGAAGAAACTTTTATGAGAAATGTTGTACCAAAAAACACATACAAATATAGCTAAATGACCTAGGAATCGAGAAGAAGCTAAGAAACAATAACCTTTCCAATGCATCCCGTGTAGGATTTCCACTTCTCGTATAATCATACGGTCCATTTTCTATAGCAGAGGGCTGCAAAATAAGCAAATAACAGACTTCAAATGAAAGCAAGAAGTGACAAAACGTTTTAATTCGATTCCACAACTCATTCAGTACCTGCTTAAATGTAGCTGTTTGGTAAAGCGGAGTGCTCATTGCATCAAAGGGATCAAAATTATTATCCAAGTTGACTAGTAATGTAGAGACGCTAGCCTCTTCTTTGATATTTGTAGCTGTAAAACATGGGAACACCATCAACAAAAAACTGCTTAAACATCAACACAAATAATGAAAGAAAGAAGCTTTACGAACCATTTAAGCAATCTGGGGTGGTAGTGTTAACTACGTAATGAGTTTGTTCATCGACATTTTTCTCCATCACGCAGTTAAGCTTGAAAAGGTCCCGATTCGAGATCTGCTTCTTCTCCCAAGTTGGAAACTTGGAAATGGAAACACTGGAGGGAGAGTTCTTACTGAGCAAACCCTTCAGATAAACAACACCCAGAGCAGATATCACCAAAATTGGTTGAGACAGGGGATTGACTTTATATAAGAGGTAAAATAAAAACAAATTGGGCTTACTCGGTCGGGGAGATCAGCGAAGGAAGGTATGAAGGAGGAGTGAAGTGATAGAGAAGATGCCATTTTGGTAGATGATAGAGAGAGAGATTAATAGCTTCTCCTCCGACAAGATAATGGCGGCGACGGAGGTAGTGAAGACAAAAGAAGAGAGAAACTGAAAGGTATTGCTTTTAACTATCGGTTTGGTCTATTTCGATTTTGTTTCGGTTTATTTAGATACGAAAACCCAAGTTGAATCTAGTGTTTCGGTTAATTTCATAATATTAGAAAATACAAATTATGCGATACTTTTTGGATAAATTGAAAAAAGAAACAAAAAAACGTGGAGAAAGTAGGTAAACACCTACTCTAAGCTCCCATAAGGCCACAACACTAATATATATTCATAAGTGCCAAGAAAAAATACAACAAAAAGAATTTGATTCATGTCTTCTAGAGTTTAGCTACAAGAGGAGAGTTTGCTCTTGTTATGTACTTGGACGAATTGGCTATTACTAAACCAGCTTTAACATAGTTGGTTCTATATGATTTGGTCTTATTATCATATATCACCGTAGACAAATATATATATAGACAAATATATATATATTGGTCTATTCTTCAATACCTAAGCATCATTGAGACAAACCAAAACAGACCTAGTTATAAGATAGCTCTCGAGATGTTGAGCAACTTGACCACACACTCTCTCTGACTCTACACTCCTCCTGACCTCAGGTTCCTCCTGATGCTGCTCAATGACTCTCTACGGTTTCCTCTCTTGAGGTTGCTTCCATTGCTTTCTGATTCGCCTTCTTCCCCTGAAAACCTTATAACTTTACTTAACTGTTTCTAAAAATGTATTCTTGTAGCTAAAGTTGTGCGAGATCGTTGAAGATACATATGGAAGTTTTCACATACCGCCACTAGTCTTTTGGTTTAACGAAGGAGGACTGGTGGTACAACATTGCTCAGAATCTGGTTCTTCCCCGGATGGCTCTTCCTCGGATTCCGATGGTTCTTCCTCGGAGTCAGATGCTTTCAAACTATCCCCTGGTTCTTCCTCGGAGTCAGATGCTTTCAAACTATCCCCTGGTTCTTCCATTGATGGATCCACAATTTCACTGTCTGAAACATCTGAGAAAACACAAAACGGTGATTTAGAAAGAGAGAGTATCTGATGTTTTGTAAGATTTCAGTTAACTGGCATTTGGTTATCTAAAGTTTGCTACGGTGAACTTTGCGTTAGCCAAGACTCGGATACTACTGACGTTTACCTTCATCATATTCTTCTACAGGTTCTTCTTTCACTTTGCTGGAGACAACAAGAGATTCCATGTTCTTGGTTTTCTCTATATGAGCCTGGGCGTTTCTTGCGGTTTCTTCTTGTTCTTTCTTTTCCATGTGGAACTTGTTGAGCTTCTCCTCAAACTCTTCGATGCACGCTTTGAGTTCTGGTTTCGCAAACTTCTTTCCCTGTTCAGATTCACAACCAGATGCCAAACTTATAGCACGAAAAGAATGAAAGAGAATGGCATGGGTGAAAAAAACCAGAGAAGCGTACCTTATTGATTATGCTTCTAAAGTTTTCCGTCACTAAATCCTCTGCTAAAGCGTGCTCGTAAGACTTGAATGACTCGATAAGCTTTTTGATTCCCTTTTCTGTGAACGTCAGCAGCGAAAGAGAATACGAAATGTATTCCCACTGTTTTGTATCTGCAAGTTTAGGTGTAGACTTCAAAGGGATATACTTTCTATTAAACCAATAACAGGTGTATAAATATCTCATCAATACAAGCATACCTGTGACTCCACTAAACCTGTTGCAAAGCTTCTCAACCAGAGCCTCCATCTGTTTGTCCTGGATAATTGTTGAGGATACAAAAGAGTGATTAGATAAGACCGAATACAAGTCATAGTAACATCAATATCGAAAAGCTATGTACCTTTTTAATGGAGCCGATCAAGAACTGCATGACATTACAGAATGACTCCCTCTTCAAATTCCGGTTGGATAACTGCCCAAGTATATCAGGAAGTAGATTGTATATGGGATTCGATCCTGGAATTTGTTTGGCAAAAAGAAACTCAAGTGTTAATTTGATTCAAAAGACTAAGTGGCTGTGTCATGTAAGGTAGATATTGAGACTGACCTTTCTTAGACAGTTCATGGAAAAATAGTTTTGCGAGACTAGCGATCCTCTCCACATCATCTTCTATACATATAGCCATTTCATTGATATGCCCTTTCACCTGAAATCAGGATTCACAAAATGAAACCTCAAACTATTATTGCAGATGTTTAAAGAGGTGAGGAGAGAGGTAATGAGCCATACCTTCATCATATCGTTCAATATAAGATGTGAAAGGACCAGGACAGCATTTTTCCTGACAGAAACTGAACCATCCCGTAATCTGGCATACATATTTTCTGTCCAAGGTTCTAAAAGATTTGGAAAACGAACTGCCAAGTCTCCAAGGGAAATGGTGCAATTTGACCGGACAACTTCAGACGGTGCATTTTCAACAACTGTGAAGAGAAGCTGGAGATTGGATTCGCTGGCATACATTGAGTTAATTGCATCAACTTAACTATAAATTCAGTTTTGAAATGAAAAGAGAATATGGGTTAAAGATTTAATCTCACCAGAAACTTGCATCAATAATCATAAACCTGCATAATGCAAGCATTGCGGAAGCTTGGAGTTCTGGATGCTGTAAGAATGGAAAGTCAAGTTTTTATTTTTCATGTATACCACAAAAAAAATGTGAGAGCAAAAGAAGAGGGAGCTAAAACACAAGCTTACAACTTCATCACACACCATGAAACAGGAAGAATGAATGAAAAGCTAACTACCTTTTGCAGCAGGGAAAAGTTTCTGCAAAGCTTTGAGAGAAAAGTTGCACAATCCCCAATCAGATTCTTCTCGCCAGAACCACCAGAAACAATTTCTCTCTCTGCTCTTTCAGCGAGTGTATCAAGCAGTGCATCATCAGAGGCAGCCAGTCCTAGCTCAGCATTTATGCTATTGTTCTGAAAAACAAAGAAAACATCGTATGAGATAGCACTAGTAAGCAAAAGTAACCTAATAATAGGGTTGCAACGTTTGTGCCACCAGCTGCGCTTTACGGAAATCGGCCTGTACCTCTTGTGTGGCCCCAAGGTTTTCTTCTGTATTCTGACTTTCGACAGCCGCTTTGTCCTTTTTAGTCTTCTGTCTCCGGATCTTCTGGATGCAGGATTCTATATACACCAACTGGTTCATGGCAATGTGACTAACAACGAACAAGAATCTACTTAGTTTTGCTACGTGAACTGTAGTCAGAATATCGACAATATTATCGTCGATATCATTCTGTGCTTGATCTTGTCCAACTATGTCAAACACAGTGCTCAGGGACTTTTTAATTATAGTAGAAGCTAAGGTTTCTGGAGTTGGGTGGATCATGTATATGGCACTTATGGCTTTATCAACAGTAGCATAATATATGTTTTCTGGAAGCCAGTTCCCAGTGATCAAGCTCTCAAGAATACCAAACAATCGGCTGCCACTGCTGAGCAATAACTTCTTCCTATCTTCCTCGGCAAGCCTCTGAATAGCAGTGCATGCAGTTCTGGCAAGTAGAGGTTCCACTTTTGCCCAACGGCCAAACCCAATATCAATAATATCCTGTATGTGTGATCCAAGAATCCTAGAGGACGACTTTGCAGCCATGCAAAGGATAGATAGAGCCCCACGACTTTGCTCTGCAGTTGTCCCATTGATGTTAAAGCAAAAGAAGTCCCATAGCGCCGAAGTCTACAAATACAAAAGCGATAGAAGCACTTATTAGCCTCTTGCAGGTGGAATCATTTAATTCGAGAAATAATGAATCAAAAATCAATAACAACGCTCATTATTTCTTAATTGTTCTTGACCGTGCATGACTACACGTATTGATTGAGCATAATTTCAAAGCATACACATACGCTGGAGTCACAGAAGGAACCTACCGTGCTGCTAGATATTTCACTTTTTGACACTAAAGCATTAACAATAAACTCTAGTGCTGCTTGATCTCCTATATTCGAATCTATGGCAAGGTTCAAAAGCTGTTTTGCCGTGTCAACTGGATTTTTCCTTATGTAGATTGAAATGAAGGCATTCTCCACTGCCTCATAGATGGACTTATCCTGAGAAAAGGCCTGCAGAGACAACAGAAAACAAGGTTTTTAGCACACTGTTTGAAGGGGATGTTAACTCAAAAAATGTCGGAAGTATGGATTTTTATAAGTTACGATACATGATAAGAGACCATACCAGAGGCAGAATTTTACGGAGACAAGCTTCTGCACCATCAATTTGGAACTGCTTACACCTCATCAACAAGAGAATAGCATTCTCAACATCACTGGCAGAAGACGAAGCCATTAATTGAATGAGGATCGGCATACTAGCTGACATACACTTTGAGAAACTCAATCCAGCCTCTAGGGAAGCAATCAAGGCCTTGGTCTGCTCGAGGTTACCAATATCTGGAACAGAAACATCCTTCTCACTGTTTTTTTCCCCATTCTCTGGCTGACAGCTATCAGGTAGACTATCTTGATGCGTCTTATTTGTAACTTCAAGTTCCAAGTCATCAATTTCACCATCTCCACTACAAGAGTCACCATCTGAAGTTGGCTCTTTTGATGAGTCCTCAGTAGGGAGGTTTGGTTCAAGTTCGTTCAGTTTTCTTTTATACTGCTCCAGGGTTGCTTCAAATGAAGCTATCCGAAGCTGTGGACCAAAGGGGTTATGTTGCAACATCATGATCAGTAAATTCAATGCGGATTTTCTAACAATTGCACTCTTATCTTCCAGTCTTCCAGCAGATATTGATGCAACCTCGTTCCATAGGCCAATCGAAACAGAATGCTCTTCACACAGTTCAGCCCAAACCTGAAGAACTCGGCTCCTTGTATAGGCTGAAACATCTCTACACCGTTCGAGCAAAATTTCCAACATTGCTTGCTTAGTCCGCAGACGAAGGGACTTGGAACTCACATCTCCTTCGGCATCATTAAATGCTTTTGCAACTAATTTTCCAAGAACACCAACTAGTGCGTTTCTTATCTTGTATGATTCACCACCAAAATGAGGGACCAAAACTCCAACATTTGTTGACATTAGTTTTGGCAAACGATCAGCAAGCTCGACCAAGAAACGTCCCACATTATCAGCCCCAACTGTATCTTTAACATAGGCTTTTGGGTCAGTCCTCCCAATATCTCTAATGATAGTCACAGCCAAGGTACCATCTGAGTACTTACTTTCAGCTCTAGCAACTGCATCAGCAACATGTACAACAGCGAAATCATATTTGTGTATCAAGTGCATGATTGAGGCACATGACTGCACAATGTAACGGTACTTTGTAGCAGATGCCCCTATGATCCGGCACAGGGCATCTTTTGCCTCAGCGTATTTTAAGATTGCAGCATTCTCAAAAAGAGAGAACGAGTTTCTACAGGGAAATAATATGAAGAAGATATGAGAATGTACCTTTAACATGGAACATGCAAGATAAACCAGATTCATTAGGTCACAGAAATTACTTGACAATGAAAGACAGGTAGTTCTCGTCTAGGTCCGATGATCCAAAGAGCAAGGATAGGTTGATCTCAAGAGAATTCGCAATCAAGTTGAGCATCCTACCCCTCTGAGGTTCCCAATTCCATGACTGGACAATTTGCTTTTTCCTCCCTCGTGCTGCTACCTGTTCATCCACAGCAACACTATAGTAAAGGCGGCGAAAAGAGATGAATTCTATTCTGGTATGGTACATAATCAGCTGGAAAAGGGGAAAACACCTTTGTGCTGTCGACTGAGCTGATGTGTGATTCTTCAGTCATAATAATAGTGAGAAGAAAGAACGTGTATATTTTCAAGGCATTGCGATGTGATGTGATCCTATCAATGATTGGCACTTCATCATCCTGATCTTGGACAGATCGGGAGATGGAATCGACATTGGGAAGAAGAACACTTAGATTGGACCGAAGGCTTTCTACAAGATTACACTTGCAAGATGGAGGAAGACTATAGAAACTCCTGATCAAAGAGTAGACACGATCAAAAACGTCTTGATCTTCGATACAGAAGAGTTCTCTATCAGATAGGTCAAATGATACACCTGTTCCACAAGAAGATAGTCAACAAAGTGCCTCACATATCAATCACAAGAGTCATACCACTCATTAGATTCCTTGTTTTAGTAAAAAATCTCCTTCCATAATTAGATAAACTAAACTGTAAAGACCAGGTTTTGAGTGAAGGCTTGCATTTTAATTTTTCCCTGTCTGAGCAATAATCATGAAAGTATGCAAGCAAGTATAAGAAAATAACTATGGGAGATTAACAAATTAAAAAAAATGGACTGTTTAAGTGCAAAGTATGATACTGAACACCGTAATGAACATACTTGGAACTTTCAACACTTTCAGAAAGAGCCAGAGAAGAAATTTGAGCTTCCGCTCATTTCCAGGCAAGCACAAAATAAAATTTCTTTTGACTTGAATTCATCAATGTCATATCGTTCAGCTTCACTTGTACACACGAATTGCCACTACCTATCAACCCAAGTGAAGACTCAAGTAACTAATGACTATATTCAAAGTCCAATTTCTCTCTCAAATTGCAACTCAAATATAATATAAAGCCTCACCGGAATGACTCTAATGTCGTAGTTCAATCCTTCCGAGTTTCTCAAAAAATCAGACAGAAAATCAAGAGAACAAATTACGCTCATAAACTGGAGAAACAAAGAGAATCCCAAAAAGTATTACCTTTGACGAACTCTTCAAGATCGGAAGGGCGAAGAGAGGTCACATCGACGGTATTCTGAGCGAACAATCGATGATTGTCTTCCGGATCTTCTTCAAGGGCTCGCAGAATTTGGGGGAAAACAAAGGGAGGAGCCATTTTCTAGAGAGAGAGAGAGAGAGAGGGATCGGCCTTTTTGGCGAGATGCGATTTCAAAATGAAATTGAAAAAGGCAACGGAGCGGGAATTCATGGAGCACCATATCGGGTCGGTATCCTAATACGAATCCGGGTCGGATCTCACCCCAATAAATACTTATTTTAAAGTCTCAAAAAGTAATTATTGGACGAATGATGGCGGCTTGACTAGCCAGATAGGGTTGTAGCTGGTGAATCAATTAAATGAAATTAAAACACGTGGCGAACTCTAAATGGTTGAAGGATCCTTGAATCTTCTTTGATTTTTTACTTTTGGAAGCTTGATCCTTTAATGGCTTCTCTTCTCTGACAAGAGAGACAGAGAGAAGAGAAGGAGAGAAACCCTTTGAGATCATCTCAGTGAGATGGCGATGCCGCTGGGCATGGCGTCGTATCTGATGAGAATGGTGTGGTTTTCTCTGACCGGTTGGGTCTTCACTTGCTTGTCTATCGCCGACGAGATCGCTGGTTCTCTCAGAAACGGAGATATTGGTCCTTTCCATGTCGGATGATCGATTCGATATTCATTTGATCTCCTTTGCGCGTATATGCTCTTTTCCCCAATTCTACTTTCCTTATTTTGAAAATAGTTTGGGTTAATAGATGACTAAGATAGCTCGAATAATGAACAATTGAACGTGGGTCAGTGTAATATATAATGTCTCAGTAGCTCAGTGTGTGACTAATGTTCTGCTTCGTATAAATCTTTTGGATTCCATGGATGTTTATGATGCTTGTTTCCTTGCTTATTGATCATAATCGAGAGTTTCTAAATTCCAATTTGGTTGTTGTTGTGATCAGCAACTCTGGGATGCAAATTGTTTTTTTTTTTTTTTAATCTTCTTTTATTGATAGAATTATGATGCTCAGGATGACATTTTCTCTCTTCTCCACATGTTACAGAAATATACATTTGGCTTAAACAGTTCTAGGATGATTTCCATTGAAGAGTTTCCAACATATACATCAGTAACATGACTTTCTTGAAGTCATGTTTTATCATCCCAAAGATCACCTTTTTTTCTCCTTGTCATTTCATTGTAGGCAGAATAAACACGTTTTGCACATCAGTCAGGCCTTTCTGATTTCAGCAAGTGGCATGTACTACTCTGCAATCAATCAAACATTTTGAGACAGAGAGATATATCATAAGAAAGCAGAGAGCTGCGCAGAGCCGTGCCTAGATATTTTAATGCCGTAAGCCAAGTAAAATTATAATTTTATGTATCATAATATAAGCAAATAATTTTGAGACAAAAATATATAAATTAATAGGTGAAATATATATAAAATTAGTATAAAATTTTAATATCAAAAGTAAAGTATTTTATATAAAAACTAATGTATTTTAAAACTATAAAACAAGTATAAGAAACTAAAATATATTATAACTAACAAACATGTTGGTAAAAAACAAAAACAAAAAACAATGGGGTGAAAAAGCAATGATATAGAGTGATCAATTCACCATTGTAAATATGAATCTAGTACTTCTTCGTGGAACTCATTATTAAAGAACTAGGACGTGAGTTTGAATGTTTACCGTAAGAATTGAGATATTGATTATGGCTTTGATGGAATAAATATTAACTAGTATATTTATAGAAAACCCACATAAACATAACTATAAATATTACCTCCTAAAATTTATATAAAATTAGATGATGTAGGCAAATGTTTCTTTTTGTAATGAATAGGCACGGCCCTGAAGCTGCGGTATATATATTACTCTGTATAAGTATAAGTGACTTCTCCACCTTGAAATTTTGAAAGTTGAACCAAAAAAAAAAAAAGTATCAGTGACCTCATACTTGTGAACAAAATATTGACAAAATTTGTAACCTCTTTCAGGTTTGGATTTGGTTTGCTGAATTATGTATCATTTTTGATGCATGAGTTGAATTTTTTAATTTGTGGTTTTATATATAAATTTTTAAGTTACGAAAAGAAACTTAAAATACTTTAAATAGAAGTTTATTACAATCAGTTTTATCAAATTTTCCAACACGGTTTCGATTTGATTCAACGAAACCGTACTTAACAACATATTTTTTTTATAAAAAAATCATAATGCAACCAACATGTAACAGCAAAGCACCATACTTTCTCGTGGGAGTTCGAATCTACAGTTAGGTCAATGAATTGTACTAATCAGCAGCAAATAAGGAACTAGTAGAAGTTATTTGCAGATTTTTTAAAAAATTGAAAAATTAATATAATTTCATCCGAATCAACTAAGGATAAAGTCAAAAGTCAATATAACACATTAAATTATGGTCCAAGATCTTGATAACAGCGAACATGTACATAGATATTTCCCTGTTATCAATTGGATATTTATCTTCTTTTTTTTCTCTGAATCTTTATTCATTATATAAAACAAAAAAAGAATACATAGATGGAATACGATTTTGTTACACAAAACACTAAAAGATAGAACGCGGTTTTGGTACAAGATGCCGGCGGAAGACAAATATTTCCCGGAAACTAATCCCGACACATGAGAGACTAAACCGACGAGTTCATAGAACTCTCGGAAACTAAAACCCTAAAAAAGGAAACACAGCCCAAAAGAGGGAAACAAATCACTAAAAAGAAAGACAAACATGGAAATTAAGTCTAAGAAAACAATACAAGAGGATTAAAAACTATAAGTTCTAAATTCTAAAACTGAAACAAGAATAATCCCAAAATCCCTTCCATGGAAACTGGAGACGCCAAAGTTGCTTCAAAAGAATAGAGCCTCGATACAAAACCAACTAACCGAGCTCAAAGGCAACAACACCGGCAGAAGCGATAGCAGAACCATTACTAAACCAGAGCCCAGAAGCTATGACCATCAAATCCACTCCAAGAAGATTAATAACTCGAGCTGAACTAGGCTTAAAGATAAAAACCTTTAACTCCGACAGGAGAAACGCCAAGAAAGATCAACAAAACTTAACACGGACCTTCGTGCACTTCTAGATAGACAAGCTAAAGCCATCTACAGACCTAAAGCCAGACACGCCACGCAAAGAGAAGAATTGAAGACCAACCAACTGCAACGTCAAAACCCAACTCCAACCCAAAAAGGAACCAGAGGAGAGCTAGTAGATGCCTTGCAACGAGCTACCATCCGAAATACGAACCCCAAGAACGAAACCCAACTCAACACGAACCACAACACAACCGAGAGAGCAAAACGGAGAAGAAGAACTAGGAAATAAGCTAATAACCCCAAACAAAGAAAAAGAGGCAAAACGACTCTACAACCGGATCACACAGCTCAGCCGCACAATAAACCGACGATGTAAAACCCATCTATGCCAACTAATTCTCTGACCCAACTGAACCTTAAGACTAAAACCCATAAACACAAACCAAAGACAAAGACACTTAAAACACTGAAAAAACCAGATTCAACGATTAAACCCCAAAAACAAAAACAAAGACCTACGAGCCAAAGACGAACAATTGGATATTTATCTATGTAGAGATTTTTTTTGTTTTTAACATCAAGTAGTATATTTTTTTGCATCAATTGGATATCTATATACTTATTATATATAGAGATATTGTTTCATATTTCATCAAAAGGAAAACCTTATACATATTATTTTTTCTATGGTCTAAAATAAAAGTAATCTAGAAAGTATTGAATTGACAAAAATAAATGCTATAGATTTAATTAAATATTATATTTTAAAGAGAAAAAAAGTTATTATAAAATCTTTTGATAAGGACATGTCAATATTTTTATTTGGTGAATTTGATCAACTTCTCTTTTCTCCTATCTTGGGTTTAGTACTAATTAAAAAAAAGAATAAAGATTGCAGATATGTAGATGATGACATTTTTATTTACCTCGTCTCCTTTTCTAATTTAATTATATTTTAGATATTAGCCCGATTTATATAGATTGAATGTTGTTAAATACTTGATTCTTGTATATCTCCTAAACGAAACTTTAATTCGTTCAACAATCAAAATCAAATCAACATCACCATCGTTCTCTTGCCATTAAATTTCACCATCTTCCACCTCCAACTGCCCTAGACAGCTATACTCCATCTCTCTCTAGCTTTCTCCTTCTGTTCTCTATCATTCCGAGAAAAAGGATCTCAGAATAATCCAGAAAGAGGAAAGAAACTAAAACCCATTTCAAAGCCATCAGTGTTGTTAAATCGACTCGTAATGGGTTCTTCTGCTTCGAAAACCGCTTCTTCTACTTCTTCCTCTGCTGCGGTTTCTCCACCGACGACGAAACTCGCATCCGATTTCCCTTCGCCGGCGGTTCAGAGAGCTTTCTCTTTTCCGACGCCGCTGGTTCACCATCCTCCGGCTAGAAAAGGCGATACTCATCACCTCGTTTCCCTCACTTCTACCTCATACGGTTCTCTTCTCCTCATCGATCTCGACGGAAACAAAAACTCCTCCGACCAACAGACGCTTCCCCGTATCTCAGTCGCCGGGAAGAGCACGCCAGATCCGGTTTCACGCGACTCGTTCTCTCCTGACTCAGTCATAAACACCTGGGAGCTTATGGACGGCTTGGACGACGAATTCGAATTCGAAATTCCCAAACCTGGTAAGCGTAATTCCAGTCTCAATTCGGATTTTTGCCCTAAACCCGACGCGAATCGGAATGTGGGTCTAAGTGGGTCTGCGTTGAAATTGGAGGATTCTTACGAATTTGTGAGAATCGAACAAGACGAAGAAGATTGGGTCCCGTTGTCTTATAAACCTAAGCAACCTCTGTGGAAGCATCTGTCTGAAGAATCATTTTTATCTGGTTTAGATCCTAGCATTGTCTCATCTTACAAGAAAGCTTTGTCTTCTAAGCAATTAAGCAATCATAGTATCAATGTCGACACTAGAAACCCTATAAGACCCACAAAATCCCTCTCTTGCAGCCCAACATCAAAGCCACCCATCTTAATCACCGAACCAAAATCTGTTTGCTCTAGTCCACTGAGTTCTCAAGCCAAACCGAGATTACAAGGAACAGAAGACAAGATTGTACTCTACTTCACTACCCTCCGAGGAATTCGAAAGACGTACGAGGATTGCTGTTGCGTTAGAACGATATTGAGAGGGCTTCAAGTCACGGTAGACGAACGCGACATCTCAATGGATTCCAAATACAGGAAAGAGCTTCAAAGCCTGCTTGGCTCTGCAGAGAAACCGGTTTGTTTGCCCCAGGTGTTTATCAGAGGAACCCACATTGGTGGCGTCGAGGAGATTATGAAGCTAAACGATGGTGGTGAACTAGCAGAGATGTTGAAAGATTTCCCTGCTTGTGAATGCTTGGGGACATGCCGGAGCTGTGGGGATGCAAGGTTTGTGCCTTGTACTAACTGTGATGGTAGCACCAAAGTGTTTGAGGAGCAAGACGAACGGTTCAAGCGGTGTCCGAAATGCAATGAGAATGGATTGGTGCGTTGTCGCGAGTGTTGTCTCTAACCGTGTGTGGGTGAAAAGGGGCTTAGATTGATTGTGTGAATTGTGAAAGAGAAGAAGAGAAAGAGAGAGCTGATGATTATCACTATGATGGTATTGCCGTATTGGGTTAGTATTTGTATATTGCAATGAGAAATGGCTCAAGGCTAATTATATTACGCTCTTCTCTTTCGTGGGTGCTGTGTTATTTTTATCCATATTTGTTCTTGCTCTTAGACACTTTTTAACATTTTAAACTTAATGATTAATACTATATTATTACAAGTACATAAAATGTTAGTTGATGATTGGTAATTCGCATAATGGCAAAATCATTCCGTCGTTTTGTTGCAGGGTTTTTATTCATTGATAAATATAATTACGAACCTATCATTACGAAAAAATTATGAACGGAAGAGAGTTGAAAAGAAGAGTTAAGTTAACGAAAGCCACCACAATATTGAGCTAAATTACTTTCATTCCTTCCGAAACGACAGCGTTTTTAGTCGCCTTAAAATTCATCACTGAACTCGAGTTTGGTCTCAGATAGGGAGAGGAAATGGAGGGGAAAGGGAACGAGAAAGCTCCGGCTCCGGGTTCGGGTCCGGATCCGGGTCTATGTCTGAGCAAGTACGAGGATCCAATGAGTGAAGAGAGTCATAGATACTACCGTGCGCGACGGAATGCTTTGGAGATGCTCCGGGACAGAGGCTACGAAGTTTCCGCCGAAGATATCAATCTCTCCCTCCAGGATTTTCGAACGGTTTACGGCGAACTTCCCGAAGTAGACCGTCTCCGTATCTCCGCTCAGCTTCGCTCCGATTCTTCCAAAAAGGTATATCAAAAGCATTTCGCATTCGTTGGGGGTTTACTGTTTGGAGGCGGAAAATCCAAAATCCGGAATATTTTCCTCCTTATCTTCGAATTGAAGTTATATGTGCTACTTTCGTGGATTCCGATTTGACTAAATCTACTTTGGTTTGTTTTTGCAGTACGATATTAATCTGTAGAGCTAGTCTCTGTAATGCATGTCACTGTCTCCAATTGAACAAATACTAATGTATGGCCCTTATCAAGTAGTATGTCTCATCTGTTTGTCCTCTGAAACTTTGTAATGTGAAATTTCTCTGTTAAAAACATAACAAGTGACTCGTAGATCTCTAGCTCTGACTATTGAAGATTATCGTGACGGAGTGCTTGAGTGATCTCTCCGCTCTTTAGAGCAAGGTCAAATGTGTGAGTTGTGATGCCTACAAGTTCGCATATTTGATTGTTAGAATGAGATCAAACTGCAAAAGAATGGTTAAGTTGCTTTTTGTTGAAAGTCTTGCCCTTTTTTTGTTTGTTGGTTCATTTCATGTTGTCACTGATTTGGGATGCTCATAGGCATGCTTTTCACCTGCTTTCATAACTTGTAGAATGGATATATATTCTCAACTCGTGATGCTTCTTACATTCATCTCTTGTCTTATGGCATAACGACATATATCTCAATGTGATCCTATGGACATAATAAGAGTGTTGGTTTAAAGGGTCTGGTTCAACAAGTTTTGCGATTTTGCGATTTTGCTTTTTCAGGTCAAGGTTGTTTTTTTTGGTACTGGCATGGTTAAAGTCAATGCAATCCGTAGTGTTGCAGCAGAGGTACTTAGCCAAGAAACCATATCCGGGCTGATATTGGTTCTGCAAAACCACGTAACCAATCAAGCCTTGAAAGCCATTGAACTTTTTTCTTTCAAGGTCGAGATATTCCAGGTATATACAGATAATTTCTTCCTGATCTAGTTTTTGTTGCGACAACTTCAAATCTGTAACACCTACTTTCCTTCTTGCTGTCTTGTTCAGATAACCGACTTGCTAGTCAACCTAACCAACCATGTACTGAAGCCGAAACATCGGGTTCTGAATGATAAAGAGAAGACAACACTTCTCAAGAAGTTTAGTATCGAGGAAAAACAGGTACATTATCCATCTCTTGGAGCTTAAAACCTTGGCTGATAATTAGTTCAAGCTTCTCTGCTTTTTAACTGTTCTTTCGAAAAATAATTTGATAGCTTCCTCGGATTTCAAAGAAAGACGCTGTTGTGCGGTACTACGGATTAGAGAAAGGGCAAGTTCTGAAAGTGAATTACAGAGGTGAACTCACCGAGTCACATGTTGCCTACCGATGTGTGTGGTGAAGTAAACCTATAAAAAAAACCATTGTGTACTTATTTTCAGCAAAACTTTTCTTTGGTTTTATTCTTCATCCTAGAGGATTCTTTGCTTTAAACCCAAGAAAAAACAAAGTAGATGATATGATTCTGGATGAGCAGCTCGAACCCGAGCTTGGAGCATTGCTTGAACCGGTCGGAACACTTCGGAAAAGATCTCAATCGACTGCTAACCGATCCAAATGTTACTCAAAGATAGGCGCTAAGGCCAAAAGATTCAAATTGGTCTTAGGGAGGTTGTATCATCAAGGGTACTTGGGTCAGGACGTAGAAGATGCATTCAAACCTTCCCGGTAATGAATTCAGGCCCAAGTAGATCAACATTTGGCTAAGTGAATATTTGTGCTCTTTTCCTTCGTTTCGGTTTTGTCCCAATGGGTTTTCCGAAACAAGGTTTTTAACGAGGCAAATATTTCACTTCCAAATAAAACCCAAGTGTTGATCTAAGCCCAAGAAAAGCCCACGAAATTCACAAGAAAATGAGCCACAAAATTCAACAAAAATCAAACATATCAAAGGGCAAAGTGGCGTGGATGAGGAAGCTCAAGGGGTTAAGTTTATGTTTAATGAGTCAAAGTCTTTGTTCAAACTTGTTTTATTTCTTTTGTAATTTTCGAGGTTGTCTAAATGCTGTGCATGCAAACACCTCTTGTTTTCTTTATAAACCCCCTTGTAACCTCATTATCAATTCATCTAGTTATTGAAATCAAAGTTCCCTTTCTCTCTAGATCAAAATTCTCGGTTGTGAGTAATATCAACTGAAATCCTTTGTTTGTTTTTGGTGAGTCATATCCGAAAATAAGCAAAGAGGAATATCAAGGGACTTCCGCACCCCTTGTGAGACCATTCGATCCCCATCCTTTGAAACGACTTGTCGTTTGCAAAGCTTATCCGTTCGTACCCAAACCGTAGAGTGAGCATCCTTGGGAGGAGTGTGTCAAGTGGTATCAGAGCACCACTCCACAACCTGGGTAGTTTTCGTTTCATCTCTTGTTTTTCATTTCATCATCGTTTCGTATTTTAACCGTTCATCTTCAGTTTTGTGTTCATCGTAATTTAAATCATCGTTTTAATTTTTTTTTTTTTTGTTTTGCATCCATTCATTTTCTGTGTGTGTCGCATCTGTTCTTCAATTTTGAATTTAATTTTGTTCATCTTAGATTATTGTTTAAGTTGTTTTAGTGATCGTTGCATCAAATTGAATCAAAAAAAAAAAAAAAAAAAAAAAAAATCGTGTTCATCATCTTAGATCATCATTTTATTTTTGTTTTTTGCATCCATTCATATTCTAGAAAGTGTGTCAAGTAGTGTCGAATTTTATTTTAATTTTTTATTTAGGTTGCTATAGTTTTCGTGAATCATAAATCAAAAAAAAAAAAAAAAAAAAAAATTAGGGTTCTTAGTTTTGTCGATTGTTCTTCATATCTTGTCCTTTCGCATTCACTTAGATCGAGTTGTTTACAATTATTGGTCAGCGTGTGTGTCTCTTCATACTCATTTTTAGATCGAGTCAGTTTGTTAATCTTTCTTTGTTTCGATCATTTTATAATTTTTGCACTCATCGTCATAAGTTTTTTTGGTTAAAATAATTTTATAAAAAAAAAAATCTGTTTGTTTTCAAATCGATTATCTGTCCAAAAAAAACTTGTTGCTGGTGATTTGTTTGTGATTTTATTGCAGGTACAAAATGTCGGAAGAAGAAACGGAGAGTTCTCGGTCAAGGCGTGAGCGTGAGGCGGCGATGGTTCAAAAGGTCGATGCTCTTACCGAACTAATGCATGAGATACGTGACCGAATGGTTGCATTAGAGGTCCGCACGCCCGAAAGGCAACAAGGCAATGAACGAAGAGCCGAAGAATTTAGATCAGACCAAAGCGTTGCCCGGGGAAGTTGTCATGCACCGGCGAGAGACCGACATGCCCGACAAAGGCGATACGGAGAAAACGACCAACATTTCTATGACCGTGGATTTTCGTCCGATGAAAATCAACCAAGGAATCCACCGGCTAGAAGAAGACACGATAGTGACCTTGGAGGAATGAAGCTACGGATTCCACCGTTCCACGGGAAGAACGATCCGGATGTTTTCCTCGAGTGGGAAAAGAAAGTAGAGTTGGTTTTTGATTGCCAAAACTTTTCCACTCAAAAGAAGATGAGATTGGCGGCTACTGAATTTTGCGACTATGCCATTGATTGGTGGGACCAGCTTGTAACAAACCGGAGGCGCAACCGTGAGAATCCCGTTGAGACGTGGGAAGAAATGATTTACTTAATGCGGCAACGATTCGTCCCAAGTCATTATCACCGAGAGCTTCATCAACGTTTGAGAGCTTTGTCCCAAGGGAATAGAAGCGTGGAAGATTATTTCCAAGAACTGGAAAAGCTAATGCTCAAAGGAGATGTCGATGAAACAAAAGATGCCACCATGGCACGATTCTTGGCTGGCATGAACCGGGAACTTCAAGACCGCATGGAAATGCAATCCTATGCAACCGTGGAAGAGATGCTGCATAAGGCGATCATGGTCGAAAAACAAATCAAGAGGAGAAGTGTCTCTTCTCGACCTTCTCATGGTGCTGGAATCATACAAAAGCCGAGCTTTCAAGGTGAAGAGAAACAAGCGTTCAAACCCACAAACGAGTCCAAACCAACCGCACCTACTCAAAACTACAAAGGACGGTATGAAAATTCTAATTCTACTTCTCGTGATGTGAGATGTTTTAAGTGTCAAGGTAAAGGGCACTATGCAAAGGAATGTCCGAACCAAAGGATTATGGTTCTCTTGGACAACGGAGATATTGAGGAAGAAAAAGAAACGGTTTTTGATGAATATTTAGAGGAACATGAAGAAGCTGCCGAGATAGGGGAGCTTTTGGTAATTCAACGAGCTTTGAATATGCACATCAAAACCGACGAGCACGAACAACGAAAGAACTTGTTTCACTCTCGATGCCAAGTCCAAGGAAAGGTATGTAGTCTCATCATAGACGGAGGAAGCTGCACCAACGTGGCAAGTGAAACAATGGTGAATAAACTTGACATGGCCGTAAAGGAACATCCGAAGCCGTATAGTCTTCAATGGCTAAATAATGAGGAGATAAAGGTGAAAAATCAAGTCTCGGTTCCTATAACCATTGGCACATATCGAGATGAGGTGCTGTGTGACGTATTGCCCATGGAAGCAAGTCACATCCTTCTAGGAAGACCATGGCAATTCGATCGACGGGTTCTTCATGATGGATTTAATAATCGATATTCGTTTAACTACGAAGGAAAGAAGATCACTTTGGTTCCCATGTCACCAAGCGAAGTTTATCACGATCAAATTCTCCTCAAGCAAAAAGGTAAAGAGGCTGTAAGTAACTCTTCTAATTCTTTCAAGAAAAACAAAAGCTTGTTGCTTAATTTCAAGGAAATTCCTTCGGGTTTAACTAACCATGCACCGGAGCTTGCACTTCCGAGTGGGAAACCTTTGCTTTTGCAGAAAACTCAAGCTAAAATCGACAAAGGAAGTTTATGGCCAAGGGAAAGATCGATCCATGACTCATGGTCTGGCAAAATCGACTTCGATCGATCGATTCTCTTGCGACCCGACCACAAACACGTGAACTACTTGGTGCGATTGAGGGAGGAAACCGAACAACGAGTTTTCAACAACTCAAACCATTTTCATCGACCAACTGGGTATTTGGAGAAGAATGGTCGAGACCAAATCCCTGTAGCATACACCGAACTTCATCCGCCTTTACAAACCATCTCAACGGTCGAAACGGATCAAGCCGAACACAAGACCCGACCAAACGATCGAATCTCTACTGGGTCAGGTAAGTTTCCTCGACCAATCACATATTTTAAAGCTAATGGTCGTTGTGTTTCTTTGTTTGGTCATACAGATTTCGAGTTACTTCACGACTCTCCCATCGGACCCGAGAAGAACCAAAATTTCCGAGGGAAAATGGTAAAAGATAGCCGATCTATTTTGGCGAATTCTAAAAAGAGTCAACCACCTCCAACAACATCAAAGATCGACTCCAATCCATCCAAGACAAATCCCCAAGGTTCTTCGGATTTGAGGTCAAATCCTTTTGAAGAGAGGGGGGATGATATGATTCTGGATGAGCAGCTCGAACCCGAGCTTGGAGCATTGCTTGAACCGGTCGGAACACTTCGGAAAAGATCTCAATCGACTGCTAACCGATCCAAATGTTACTCAAAGATAGGCGCTAAGGCCAAAAGATTCAAATTGGTCTTAGGGAGGTTGTATCATCAAGGGTACTTGGGTCAGGACGTAGAAGATGCATTCAAACCTTCCCGGTAATGAATTCAGGCCCAAGTAGATCAACATTTGGCTAAGTGAATATTTGTGCTCTTTTCCTTCGTTTCGGTTTTGTCCCAATGGGTTTTCCGAAACAAGGTTTTTAACGAGGCAAATATTTCACTTCCAAATAAAACCCAAGTGTTGATCTAAGCCCAAGAAAAGCCCACGAAATTCACAAGAAAATGAGCCACAAAATTCAACAAAAATCAAACATATCAAAGGGCAAAGTGGCGTGGATGAGGAAGCTCAAGGGGTTAAGTTTATGTTTAATGAGTCAAAGTCTTTGTTCAAACTTGTTTTATTTCTTTTGTAATTTTCGAGGTTGTCTAAATGCTGTGCATGCAAACACCTCTTGTTTTCTTTATAAACCCCCTTGTAACCTCATTATCAATTCATCTAGTTATTGAAATCAAAGTTCCCTTTCTCTCTAGATCAAAATTCTCGGTTGTGAGTAATATCAACTGAAATCCTTTGTTTGTTTTTGGTGAGTCATATCCGAAAATAAGCAAAGAGGAATATCAAGGGACTTCCGCACCCCTTGTGAGACCATTCGATCCCCATCCTTTGAAACGACTTGTCGTTTGCAAAGCTTATCCGTTCGTACCCAAACCGTAGAGTGAGCATCCTTGGGAGGAGTGTGTCAAAAAACAAAGAGGATCCTTTGCTTGTTCTTAACAACGTTTCCATTTTTGTCTTTCCTTAAAAAGAACAGTTTCTATACGTTATCGAAACATAAAAAGCCATGGAGATTCCACCATTAGTAATTCAGAGGTTCGGGGACGAGCAAAGCTCATTGATGGATCGGTTCGAGCGGTTATCTTTCGAGGTTCACCTCAACAAGGCCTTGCTTGATCGGAGCCTATCCGAGTCCGGTTTCTCTTTGATGTACAGTGCGGCGGTCCTTGATGATTCACCAATACGTATGGAGAATCAGGCGTGCCACCACCAAGTCCGAAGAGGATTAGGTGTGAATAAGATACTGAAAAATCTGATGAAACCAATTAGATACTGTAGAAGAAAAATCGGCGGAGGAAGAAAACAAGAGGCGTACGATTTAGATGCCCGGAGTTTCAACAAGTGGCAAACTTTCAGCAAATCTGTCCGATTATTTTGAGTTTTTTTAGTTATGTATCTTTCTCATGACAAGATAACTCACACACTTACACCTGTGTTTTTAGCTATAGTCAGCAGTTTTTTCTGTTTTGTAAGAAAAAGAAATCTACTAATCCAACGGTTGAGATTAGTTTTTGAATTAATCCAAGGGTTGTGGTTTCTTGCCTTTAAATTCAGTAAAGCAAAAGATACTTTGCCTACAACATGTGCGACAGGCTCAGCAAAACCCCTGTGTATCCAATTTGTGAGTGCTCAAATAGAGGAAAAAAAACCTTTCTTTACTTACAAAATTGAAGTCTTTGTTTTTCCCCTACGATTCACATAATTTGTGTGTTCTGCTTCTCCGTTTCATACGTATCGGTAAGTCTCGCATCCAAATCTTATCGAATATATTGAAATCCCAAATCTGTTTTACAACTCCTTTCTCCCCATAATTTTCAGCCTCGCATCCAAATCTGAAGTGAAGTTCTAAGTTTTTGTTTTTTGGTTTTCTAATTGAGGTTGCTGCTGAGTTAAGTGGAAGAGAGAGCTACAGAGAGAGAGAGAGGCTTTGTTGAAGGTAAACAGCAGACCAATAAAAATTCATTACAGAACAATTAAACTCTTGATGCCACTTGAAGTTGCGTTTATATATTGAATATGAACTTTGTTGAAGAGTTTTGGAAGTTTCTCGTGTGGCTATTGTTGCTGATCCACAAATCCAGATTTTGTCTTTGGTTTCTGATTTGCTGGTCTTTGGCTACTTTAAACTCAGAGTCAGATTGGATATGCTTTTGTTTTCTTTAGTTTCTTCACTCATTATCGTTCTGGATTCATTCATTTGATTATCTTATCTCCATTTCCCTGTATTATGTTCCTGATTTTCTTCTTATTTGTCCTTTGGTTCTCTGGTGTGCGTATGCAAATAACAGTAAAAGTGTGGGACAGAGTGCAGATAGCTGGTTAGAAATAGCATAAGAAAGTGAGGAACAGAGAAATCTATATGTTCTTGGAAATACCTTCATTTCATTTTACAGCATAGTCCGATCATCTTCTTACTCTTCATGCCATTTTACTTTGTGATTGATTCCATATTGGATTCGTGTTTTACTAGCACATTATTTTATTGGTGTAACTAACTAGCGCTTCTTTTCTTTTTTTTCAACTTGGTCACATAAGTGTATTGCTAATTCTCAGCCGAGAATTGTAGTCGTATGGGTACCTAAGCGAAAAAAGGAGCTTGTGGCAGGCAAGGATCAGATGCATATTAACTCCATCCCCGCTGGTGACCCTGAAAAGCAGCAAGAAAAGGCTCCCGAGAAGCAGAGCGAGTCAATAAATGAGTCTGCCAAGGAAGTGAACCTCACGATTGTTGTCTGCAATGGAGATTCTAGTCGGGCACATGAAACCGCAGAACTGGCTCAGATCTCCATGCCAGCGGAGAGGGAAGAGTCCCCGAAAAAGGTTTGCTTGTCCAGGAATGCCAGCTCTCACGAGCAGTGTAGGTCTGCTCCCTCCTTTTTCTTATTAGGAGACTAATTTTGACGGTTCCAAGAATGTGAATTCTTTCTTTACGGCCTTGTCTGGAATCACTATGTTTCCTAGGATGTCTGCTTGGGTATATAGGGTTGATGTGTTTGTCTTGCTCTCTTTTGCTGTGATATGTTTGTCTGTTATAATTAAGTTATGAACATGGTTTAACTAGTAACTTACTGAATCAGGCTCATAGGGCATTGCTCTCTTTTTTTTTTTTTTTGATAAGTAGGGTCTGCCAGCAAGAGAAAGAAGAGGCTTTGATTGAACTGGGGTGCCAATGTCGTGGTGGCATTTCTAAAGCACATTGGTCATGCATAGATGCGTGGTTTCGCACAAAAGGGTCTAATCAGTGCGAGATCTGTCAGTGAGTAATCATTCCGCGTTTGATTGATTCAATGGGAGGAGACTATGCTTATTTGGTGCTACATTTTCTCTGTTTCTGCAGGGCAGTGGCTGTCAACGTGCCACCTCCAGAGACCCAACCAACTGTAAGTACATTATTTCTTCGAACAAAGAAAGGATATTTATAACTTGCCTAGTTGTAATACATGACGGCGCTTTTTCTGGCTTTTGAACAGACAAATTACTGGGTTTGGAGGATTGATCCGAGCTATAGACAAGAACAGCGTGAAAGAGTAAGTGGGGGTCAATTAGCCATTTGGAAGAAGAGTCTGGTCCCTTTTCTCTTGTGTCAATTAAAAGTATTATCGTGTCATGGCAGGGATGTTTCAGTCCGCTCTGGGTAGCATTCTCAATTCTGATAGGCGGTCTAATGCTGGATGTGTTAATATCCATCACACTTGGTGTGTCTGCGCTCCCGGTAAACATAATTATCGGTACGTTTGTTTTGTCAGTGTAGCTATATATGCTAGTGATTGAGTAAGTTTTATAATCTCGGGTGGTTGGTTGCAGGAGTGATAGTGTTACTAGGGCTAGGAACAGCGCTAAGGCTGACTTTGGAGTTCTGCTACGAATGGAGCTTGAGAAGAGCGGTTCAGAGGGCGGTGCAGAGGAGCGCGGAATCAAACTTTAATAATATTGCATACCCACCTGCCTTGTAGAGTATGTTGAAAAACTCTTGTGTATGGTATTGTATGAGACGTGTGATTGGCTCTTTCTTTGCCTAGCTCAAACTTTTACAATTAGTTACATAATTGTTTGATTAATTAAAAAGTTATAAAATTAGATCATACTAATCACAATCGGAGAAGAGTTGGGTTTTTATTAAGTAAAAAGAAGATATGGGATAAAGATGGATAGATCTAAAATAGAGGGTCTTGTTAATAACTTCGACTTCAAGGGATGAATATATCTCCTGAGTCCTCCTGACCTTGGGGCTCAAGTCCACCCTTCCTCCTCTTAAGAGTAAAGAGATCAGAAACGAAAGGGTGAATCAAAGTTAAAATCGCTTCAATGGATGCTAAGATCGGACGATTCTTTGACTCCGTCGGTTCCTTTTTCAGCGGCGGCGATAAGATCCCATGGTCCGACGGAGATGTCATCGCTGTAAGTTTCATCGGTTCGGTTTTTTGTCCGCCTATGGTTTCAGAAACGAATAATAATCTTCAAGTAGGATGGATGTTTAGAACTGTAATCGTGTTATTTCGCGTTGAGATTTCTGAAACCGGGTTTGATTTCCCGAGGATTAGTCGATCATTGATCAAATTATTGTTGGGATTCGGAAGTTTTGAATCGAGCTTTTTAAGTTTATGAGTTGTGAAAATCGTCTTCTGTTGAGCGCGATTATTTGCACCTCGCGTTGGATCCTTTCACTAGAAAATGCGAGTTTGTTAACTGTACAACTTTACTAAAAATGTCACAGTTCAATCTTCAAGCTCACCAGCTAAACCCTGTTGTTTTGATGGCAGGGGTGTGAAAGAGAGGTTCGAGAGGCCACAGATACTGGCTCTGAAGAACTTAAGAAAGAGTGCCTAATGCGATTGTCGTGGGCTCTCGTTCATTCCCATCAAACCGAAGATGTGCAGCGCGGAATAGCCATGCTTGAAGGTAGTAACAGTCCTATCTCCTTGTCCTGAAAGGTTTTGGGTTTTGATATAAACTTAAACCACGGTTTTGATACAGGAAGGCGGAAGCTTTCTTTTCTTCTGCATCATGTAAACATGAGATTGATAAATCTCTTGTTCTTCTTGTTGTTGCAGCATCTCTGGCAAACAGCGCTCCTCCTTTAGAAGACCGAGAGAAGCTCTATCTTCTTGCTGTTGGATATTACAGAAGTGGGGATTACTCAAAGAGCAGGCAGCTTGTTGACCGCTGTATCGAGGTTTCATCCACTTCCCAACTCTTTCCTTTATACCGCTATATTGTGACTGTGTTCTTATGTGCACCTTCTTTGACGGATGGTTTGGTTTTATAGATGCAACCCGATTGGAGACAAGCTTTGGTCCTAAAGAAGACCATCGAAGACAAAATCACAAAGGGTAAGCCACTCGTCAAACAAAAAACACAAGAAATGAAAGTTCTAGGGACTGCAAATGTTACTAACAAAACCACAGAGTTACTAAATAGTTTTTTTGGTATTCTCAGATGGTGTTATAGGGATAGGCATCACGGCTTCAGCTGTGGGAGCCGTGGGTCTCATAGCTGGTGGGATTGTAGCAGCGCTGGCTCGCAAGAAATGATGACCACGATCGTGACTTGTTCCTTGTGCATACCAATAGCAACTTGCTTTTATAAGTTTTCTTCTTGTTCCGCTTTTGACAAAAAACTGTTTTGAATAATTTTGATAAAACAGAAGCTTGAGATGGATTTTTCATCTTTATTTGAATGGGATATCTTTTGCGTAGAAACATTATGCCATCTTAAACTTGACCAAGATCTAACTCTAAAGCTGGTTATGCTCTCTTTTGTAATCAAGATACAACCCTCTTCATTTTAATGAATATTTTAAATACGTATAAATAAATAAAAAAACATCCCACCAGTTACATTTATAAGATATGGGGGAATACAAAACTACGTCGTTTAGCTGTTTTGTCCATATTCTTACTTACTGCATCTTCTTCACTCGATTTCTGAAATCTGGTTGTCAAAAAGAAACCCTACTTCTTCTCTGCCTCTCTGAATTCGCCTGCCTTTTGATCCTTGCGGCTTATTCAGGACAAACCCACTAGTCGCTCCTTCTGTTTGCGTTAGATAACGGTATGAATTCGAATTGAAGTTGGGCAAGTTTATGATATTTGTACAGAGGAATTGCATGTTGAATCGTAAATTTCTTGACTATAATTTTCTCTGTATCTTGTTTGATTTCTGTGAATAAACGAGTGTTATTTGGTTGGGGTATGCAAATGTTCACTCTTTCCTCTGTTTTCTTCCTCTTTTACTCTCATATTAGCTCTGATGATTAGCCCTTCCACTATCAGTGTCTTCTGTTCAATTTCAATTTCAATTTCGTAGGTAATTATTACCAAAGTAGCTGTCTAATTTTCACTCGCATCTTTCCCATCTCTTTCGCGATTCCTCGTATGTATTTTGTGTTATTACGATTCATATACTGTATTTGACGTTCTGCTTTACCATTTTGCTTGATCTTTTTATTGTTGTAAATGATTCCCGTTTAGCTGTTTGAATTCCCGAATCTATATACATTGTCACCAATGTCTTGTTTCATTCTGACCTTTGGACACAGGTAAAAAAAAACACATGCCGAGAGAGGAGAGTTCGAAAGTCACTCGAAGAAACACTAGGTCTTCCTCTTCTGTTACTGTTGAGAACCCAGAACCCAATGAATCCCGCCCACCAACCCTTGATGATCTGACATTTGGAGAAGAATCGATCACTTTGGATGCTCTTCTCTCTAATTTTCCGGGCAGACGCTCTCAGATTCTTGACCTGATTCGTCTTATGGGCCCATTGGATTGCCCTACTCTTCCAATAATGCTCTATGGAGACGCTTCTACTGGAAAAACCAGTGCTGTTCTTCAGGTCTTCAGGCATCTCAATCGCCCCTTTGTTTATTCAAGCTGTCGTACATGTTACAATCCCCGTATCTTGTTTGAGTCGGTTCTGAATCAGTTGTTGCTGCATAGCAAGTGTTCTTCAAACGGGTATTCTTGCGCAAAACGATGTGACAAGCCATCTGATTTTGTCAACTTACTTCGACAAGCCCTCAGTAATGTGATGGAAACTCTCCACTCTACTTCCGGAACCACCTCAACATCAAATAAGCCAGATGTAAAACCCATGGGGAAGATGGTATACCTCATACTTGATCATGTGGATCTTATCAAAGTGTGGGACAAAGGCACTATGATTCTGCAGTTTCTTTTCAGTTTGTATTCTGTTTTGAAGATGCCTCAACTTGGTATAATTCTTATTAGCGGATTGCCACCAGATGTATATTACTCAAACATGGGATACACAGACCCTATACCTGTTTATTTTCCTGAGTATTCTGAAGAGGAACTTCGTCAAATTTTCTTGAGAAATCAAGCTAACCGGAAATTATACTCCGCATTCCTCGAGTAAGGCCCTTACCTCCCTATTTGCTTTCTCTAACCTTCATTCATATTGTTTTACTAATGAAGTTTTTTGGTGTCAAACAGTGTTGTATTGAGACCTTTTTGTAGGGTCACCAGGAGGGTTGAAGAACTTTCCACTACCTTCTCATCATTGTTCAGAAAGTATTGTGAACCGCTTGATGATTTAGGGATTTCACCGAATGAAGAGCTGAAGAGAAGGCTGTATAGCCATCTTAAACCACTTATTGCTCCCTGTTTAAATGAGATATTCAGGGTCTCAAGTCGCCCTAATGATGGCGACACCAGAGGCGAGAGAAGGCAGAAAGCCAGCTGCAGTTCTGAAAACCGTGAAGAACTCGAACTATTGGACTTCCATATGTCTACTTCAGCAAAGTATCTTCTTATTGCGGCGTTTCTCGCTTCAAGAAACCCAGCAACGCTAGATGCGTCAATGTTTGACTCCACAGGGGGCATGGATAATCGTAAAAGAAAGCGGAAGTAAGTTATAACAAACAGTATCATTGTTTCTCTTTTGCCATATTGCTTAATAGAAAATATTTGATTCACTGAGTTTGATAAATAAGTTAGTAAAAAGTATGTAATGGTAATGGTGGTGTGTTCTCATGATGCATTTGAATAAAAGAATGTGATTTTGCCTTGATGATGTCTCCTTCTCAGGGCCTCTGAGAAATCGATGGAAAAGAAGGAAATTGCAGAGCAGGAAGCAGTCATGAAAGGGCCTGGAAGCTTTCCGTTGGAGAGACTATTGGCGATATTCCAATGTATTGCCTCTGTAGGAGATTCTTCATTTGGCGAAGAGGAAGAAGAAGAAGAAGAAGAAGAAGAAGAAGCCACGGGTTACGACAGAGAGAATAACAACCTGATGTCTGATGTTCTGCTTCAAGTCTCAAGTCTTTGTGATGCAAACTTTATAACAAAAAGCGGAAGCTGCCCATTAGAAGGTTCTATTAGATACCGTTCCATGGTGTCTGAAGATCTGGCTCTGAAGGTAAACAAACTTGATTTGCAAGTAATTAGTCGTCGTATAGCATAGGGTGATACAAAGATTAATGTTGATGCTTTCTCTGATTTGGTTTATAGGTTGCGAGAAGCCTCAGCTTTCCAGTGTCCAAGTACTTGTACAGAAGATAATATGTGAAATCCAAAAGCTTTATGAGGAAGAAACTACTGTATAACACTCGAAGTATTCTCTGTGACTTGATGGTGATGAGAAGCAATTGCCCAGGCAGCTATGTGGTTTGTAAATGTCTGCATTTGTTTGTGTTTAAGTTTTAATGGAGAAAACTGAGACTTGCATTATGAATAAATGGACTTGAATGGCCCAAAGATGTAAAAGAAAGAAAGGCCTTAATTTAAATATTAGTCAGCGAATAAATTCCCTAAAAAGAAAGGAAAGTGACAAAATTAATTAAAGAAGGTCTAAAATTAATGGTCAACGAATAAAATAAAACAAAAGGAAAGTAACTTATTGCGAACCCTTTATATATATATATATATATGTCTTGAGAGAATCTGATTAGGTCAGAGATGGAGGTAGATATGAGGTTACATAATACGATGACGCAACAGAAGGAAGTGTTGATTCCCATAAACCCTGGCAAGATCGGAATGTACGTCTGCGGTATTACCGCCTATGACCTCAGCCATATCGGCCACGCTCGCGCCACAGTTGCCTTTGACGTCCTTTACAGGTTCGCTGATTTTGTCAAACTTAGATTTGTTTGCCTATGCTAAGATTCAAACTGGAGATTTGGATCGAAGAAGTTTGCATTTATGATCTCTCTACTTGTACTGGTTGTGCAGATACTTAATGCATTTGGGTTATCAAGTTACTTATGTCCGGAATTTCACAGATGTTGATGACAAGGTACGAGAATATTTTCTTGTCTTATGACGTTTTCGAATCCTCTTGTGTTATTCTCTTTTCCATTTTCAAAACTCTAAAATCTGAAAACTGGACCTGTCCAGGTAATTAAAAGGGCTAACGAGTGTGGGGAGAACCCTTTAGATTTGCGAGGAGTATCTTGTAGATATGGGTGCTCTTCAGTGCCTCCTGCCCACCCACCAGCCTCGTGTCAGTGACCATATGGATCACATTGTCAAGATGATAGAAAAGGTCTGCTTTCTTCTTATTTGGTTTCCTTCAATATTCTTGGTTGAAAGATGGTGATACAGTTCTCAGTAAGGTTTATGATTTATATGTTTCCTTGTTTCAGATCATTGAGAACGAATGTGGGTATGAAGTGGGTGGTGATGTGTTCTTCTCTGTCGATAAGTCACCAAATTACGGTCAGTTATCTGGGCAACTGCTGGATCATACCCAAGCTGGTAAGCGGGTTGCTGTTGATCCAAGGAAACGCAATCCTGCTGACTTTGCATTATGGAAGGTTTGACAAGTAAAAATCTTTTTTTTTTCTTTCTCTCGAGTCATATCAAACTAGAGCCTTTTAGAGTTTATGGTGCAGGCTGCAAAGCCCGGTGAACCAAGCTGGGAGAGCCCTTGGGGTCCAGGAAGACCAGGATGGCACATCGAGTGCAGCGCAATGAGTGGTCATTACCTGTCTCCAAGATTTGACATTCATGGTGGTGGTATAGATCTCAAATTCCCGCACCATGAAAATGAGATCGCCCAGACTTGTGCTGCTTGCGATGACAGTGGTGTGAATCTCTGGTTGCACAATGGTCATGTCACTATCAATGAAGAGAAGATGGCAAAATCAAAGAATAACTTTAAAACGATTAGACAAGTATGTCTCTTATTTGTTCCAATATGATAAAATCGAGTTTTTCTTTGTGGCTAATGCAGAATTGTTGAATCTGTGTAGATCACGGCTGAGTACCATCCTCTGGCTCTGAGACACTTCTTGATGAGTGCACATTACCGGTCTCATCTGAACTATTCTAAGTCACAGCTAGAGAGTTCGTCAGATTCTTTATATTACATTTATCAGGTGCAGGTCTTCCCAAATTTGATTAGCTTGCCTCTCTTTAAATCAAAACTGTAATGTTTTTCTAACTATAATAAACCTTGACATCTTTTGTTTATATAGACATTACAAGATCTTGTTGAAGCTCTGTCTCCATACCAAGAAGCATTAAAAGACGATAACGGAAAGGCTGAACAGACTTCAGAAGCCAGAGACATAATCAAGAAAGTGAAGAGCGAGTTTGAAGCGAAAATGTCAGACGACTTGAACACATCTCCTATACTCACTGGTGCCTTTCAAGACGCGATGAAGTTCATCAACGTTTCAATCACCAAGCTCAAGAAAATGCAAAAGAAGCAGCGGATGTCCTTGGTTGTGTCACTGGTAGAGGTTGAAAAAGCAGTGAGGGAAGTTCTTGATGTGCTTGGTATGCTCACGGCTCTAAGCTATGCGGAGTTTTTGAAAGAGATGAAACAGAAGGCATTAGCAAAAGCAGGAATAGGAGAAGATGAGATTTTGCAGAAGATAGAAGAAAGAAGAATTGCAAGAAAGAATAAAGATTTCAAGAGAAGCGATGGGATTAGAGAGTTGTTGGCATTTAAAGGAATCTCCCTCATGGATATTCCTGGAAAAGACGACACTGTGTGGAGGCCCTGCATCCCTATTGCTAAGCCTAAGTCCGGTTTAGACAAAACCGCCTTGATTTTCGCTATGGGTTTCATTCTCTTAGGCGTCTTCTTCTTTAGACGTCGAACTCTTTGAGAGTTTTTGGGATTGAATGGAATCTACAGTTTCTAATTTCTTGCACAGAAACAATCAAATTTGAGAGTTTTTGATATTGAGATTTCTAGGCTTCGAAATGGTTTCTGCAAGAATAGTTACAACTTACAGTTCAACAAAGTTATTTAACTTAATACCGTTGCCTACACATTAAAAAACAACTCTAAGAAACAACCACGAACATAATAAAGGGTCCACTTTTTCAAGATTTTAAAATTTTAGAGATTCTACTTTTATTGGTTGATAGATTCTTATAGTCTTAATAAAATCTAGTATGTGTTAGAGTTACTAATTTTTAAATTTCATAGTATTAAAAATGTTTTGTTATAACTGAGTATGTAGTTTTACTAAAATCTACTATTACTGGAATGTGAACTCTTTACAATTTTGTTCCTACAACACAACTTTTAAGATTGACCATCTTCTGCCCTTTCTTGAATCACAACATCACATTGTTTTCTTCTGCGTCTACTCATTGTCGTTAGTTTGATTGCAACTTTGACAATAATTCGGTCATATCCTCTTTACAAACGTGAAAATGTTGTCCTTGCCGACATAGTTTATCTTGTGTTTGGTGAGATTATTTTGGCTCTCGAATGTTTTTTCGTAGTGAACACATGTCAATTTTCTATGATCGATATCACCATAATGTTAGGTCTCTTTCGGGATCAACCCTCTCTCTCGTGAACAGTTTCTCTTGTGTTTTGTGAAATTGTTTTGGCTTTATGTAAATTATATATATACTAGATAAGTATCCGAATATATGCGGGTTTGTAATTTAATATTTTAAAATCTGTAAAAAAAAAAACTAAAAACGAAAAAAATAGAAAGAAAAAAAAATTAGATCACCCGTGAGAATATATAATACATAAATTTAGAAACAAAGTTTCTGATGAAATAAATATATCCTTGAAGGAAAAATTTGGTAAAACATATGTAGTAGATAGCTTTGGATACGATTATTGGACATTTATATTTTTGGTGTGTAATTGACATATTACCAAATTATGGTTTATATAGAGGTGAAAAATTATAATTTTTTCTTTTTAGGATTCTATACCCCAGCTTCATGTGATTTTTCCCCTTTTTATATTAATTTTGTATTTTATGATAAATTTAATATTTTTTAGTAACTTTACATTTTTATAAATCAATTTAAAAAATTTTCATCATTAATTTTTAATCAATTTTGGTTTATAGGATAACTAGATAAGTACCCGCATATATGCGGGTTTGTACTTTAATATTTTATAACCCGTGAAAAAAAATTAAAAACGAAAAAATAGAAAATAAAATTAGGTCATCCGTGAAAATATATAATACATAAATTTAAAAAACAAAATTTCTGATGAAATAAATATATACCTTAAGAAAATTATTTGGTGAAACAAATGCAGTAAATTGCTTTGGATACGATTAGTAGACTTTTAATTATTTGGTGTGTAATTGACATACTATTAAATTGTAGTTTATATAGAGATAAAAAAATTAGAATTCTATTTTTTTTAGGATTAATTTCTTTAATGTAAATGGAAAAACTAAAGATTTTTTTTCACTGTTTTTTATATTTTTAACTGGGGAAGAAAATTCTTGCTTGCTAGCTAAGACTGTTTTTCTATTTTTATATTTTTTTCTACTAGTCTATATTTTCTTGCTTGCTAGCTAAGACTGTTTTTCTAACATATGTAGCTGATGTTATTAGTTTTTCTTTAAATTGGGTTTTTGTTGGAGCTCATTTTTATCTTTTTGGACATTAAAAGTTTTTGGTGTTGTATTTTCGAACTAAAATATTATAATATCATCTTCAACTTCATCATCAACATTAAAAATAGTAGTAGAAAATACTAATTTTAAGTTCTTAATTTTTAAATATGTATTATTTTTATCTGGATAATCCAACATTGACATCATTTTTTTCAATAGTTGAAATCAATATTCCGAATCTAAAGATTGTGGATATCATATTCACAAGCACATTTATCTAGTGTTTTTTTTTATGTTGCATGAACAAACTTTGGTAAGAGGCATCAAAATAAAAAACAAACTTTGGTAAGGACAACAACTGACGGAGCACTAGAACCATGTTTAGCCAAAGATGGTCTTGAGTCAAGACAACTTGTACATAGAATTTCGAGAAAATTACATGAAAATAAGAGAGAAAAATAGAATAAATATATAAAAAACAATACATTAAAAATATGATAGTTTTGAACTGGGGAACGCGAAGTAGCAAAATAGGGCACCCATTTTGGATTTCTTCCCAATTCCATAAATAGTTTGTGTGATATTCAAATGTTGTCCTTAAATCCTCACGCTTAGCCAAGAAAATTGTATAGCCTGCTTCGTACAAAAAATAGGGTGGACACTTTGGATTTCTTTCCAATTTCATTAAATAGTTTGTGTGATATTCAAATGTTGTACATGAATCATCACGCTTAGCCAAGAAAATTGTACAGCATGCTTTGTACAAAGGATCCATTGAGTATTTAAAATCAGCGTCACCAGATATTATCATGGTGTTCCACGGCGGTGTAGTACGGTGCTCGCGACTATGTATTGAATCAAAAGTGTTTCTAATACGAGCTCCGCCGCAAGTGGTTTGGGCCCTGACACTCTCAGCAACTTGTGATGGCAATACGGATCTCTACGAGGTCTTCAAGGGTACGTCTATGAGATCGAAAGGATTCTGACTCAAAAGACAATAGTTCGAATTTACTTGTCGTAGAGCTTTTTCAATGTTTTCTAAATCATTTCTCTTTTAAAAAAAAATTAAGTTCATCATTAAACAATTTATATGGTCTTGACATGATGATGAACAAAATATAAGAAAATTACATTTGGATTAGTAAAAAAGAAAGATGAATACAAAAATAATTATTCGTCAATCGTATACATTATATAAATATCTTTCTTTTTTTCTTACTAGCTTACCTTTATAAGTACAAAAAAAGAGAGGAAATATTTGTTAAATGATGCAACGGTCACTTCCATATCATATTAATGAATAATACGGTCAATTATCATTTGACTGTTAATGAATAATTTATTTTCTTGCTAGCTAGATCCCAAATATCAATATTAGTCTGCATATTAACCGGAGCAATAGATAAACATGGCTTAGACTAGAAACCGAGTATTTGCAAGACACAAATTAATACATGGCGTTGACCTCATATTACCATTTTTATTGGATGATTTGATGATCATATAAAGGAGACTCAAGACATTCGTTTTTTTTCTTACCTTCAACCTTCAATATTAATATATATATATATATATATTATATATATATATATATATATATAGATCACCTTTTTTTATTCTTAGATTGTATTATCATAAAGTAAATTGTGGTGTCTACTGATAGTGAACTTTTTACGGTTCGCACAATTACCCACTGTGCACAATGCCTCAATCTAATGGCATGTCATTGTAGCACTTTGGGATCGAATCCACAGGGAAATAAGAACGACGCACTAAGAATACAGGACGCTATCTAATCTAAGCAAATATCGGGTTTTGGTTTATTTATCGAACAATTTGAAACGTGCAAAATAGAGAAATAAACGAGTAGCAAAGCAAACAAGAAAACGATTAATATCAAATTTAAACAAACGAATTCTCGGGTAAAGCAATCGACTCGGGTGATTCTTTAATCTACTCAAGATGCTCAAACATTCGACTAAATATCTCCTTAGGCCTTAGAACACTACTAAAGATTAATCCACTTCCATGGTATTAACCCATTTCTTAGTCATCAATCGTCATAAACTTCCGTTCGCGATTCTATGACTAACAAGCATTAATAACAAGTCCACTTAGACACAATTCACCTTAGACATCAACTCCCGTTGGCTAAGATATGAAAAGCACTCATTGAATTGGTTGGGGAATTTCATCGAACACCTTCCGGGCGAGAAATTCCCTATGATCTAAATCAACTTTGTCAAGGCTAATCCAGCATTAATAACACTCAATGAGAAAGGGTTTTAAGTAATCTAACTCTTAAACATCAAGAACAAACCTGGAATCACCCTAATCTACTTCACCCAAGAATCCTAAAAGAACTACTCACACATAGCTAAATCACAAATATAAACCATACAAATGAAAGCCATAAGCAAAATAAAAAGATTGGTAAAAAGAGTTTAAGAAAATCTTCACTAAAATGGTTTGGATCTTGAATCCTTCATACCAAACAAAAACAAGAAAAGAAGAAGAAAGAAATAAGTGGCTTAGAACCCTCAAAAGAAGCAGCCCGATGAAATTGATACAGATCGGGTCGGGTCAACCCGGGACAAACCGGGTTTGACCCGACAATTTTTGTGCCCGAGAAGGTTCACAGCGGTCAGCTCATACCGCTGCATGACCGCTGTGAAACGCCTGGTTTTTGCTCCGGATGGATCCGCAGCGGTCTCCCTATACCGCTGTGCTCCGGCCGCTGCGAGACTTGAAAGTGCAGCGGTCTCCCTATACCGCTGCATGACCGCTGTGAAACGCCTGGTTTTTGCTCCGGATGGATCCGCAGCGGTCTGCTCTAACCGCTGCACCTGACCGCTGCGAGATTTGAAAGTGCAGCGGTCTCCCTAGACCGCTGCATGCTGACCGCTGCAAACGTCCGGTTTTCTCCTTCATCACTTGATCATCTCTGTTCGCTGCGGGTACGTTCCTCCTAGTCCATGATCTTCCCCAAGCTCCAAAAAGCACCTAAAAGACTCCATAGCACACAAACATATGCAAAAACTAACCTAAGACTCACTAACTCTAAAATGGATGCAAACTATACCAAAAACAATGAAATGAATGCAAAAAGTCACAAAATGCTAACTAAAATGTATACTAAAATGGGCTAAATTATGCAACTATCAACTCCCCCGAACTTGCCTTTTGCTTGTCCGCAAGCAAACAAACAAGAACAAATCGAAGAAGAGGTTGGAATGCGGGATATCATATCCAAGAATATTAACAAAAGAATTCAATTCAATGCACTTGGTAGTAGTTATGTGATGCACAAACAACCTCTACTTCAAAAGATTTAGCCATACTCGTCGCTACACGAATTTGGTATAAGCCTTAGCATCTACAAGTAATCATATCCTCTAACTCTTTAACATTCATTAAGTACAATGGTGAATCATGCTTAATAAAAATCAAGTGAACTCATTTGGCTTAGGGAAAAGGTTTTGAGATGAAAATAATCTCAATCATGTGGGTATTCCAATGCAATGGGATCTCTCACGAAAGAATGAACTTTGGCAAAATGCTAAGAGTAAAGAACAATTGATGCGTACAAGGATGACATCCGTCTACCCAATGCCCCAATATGAACTCCACTCCTATTTCTAAACTCATCAAGATCCATTCTAAACTGCCCATATCACAAGGCATTTTGCCTTCTTAGACCACATTTCTTTTCTTCTTCTCTTTCAACAAATGGATTGGCTCTTCATCTTTTTCTTTTAGCTCTTTTTCACTTTCATAACTAGTCTCTCAATCATCATTTAGATGCTTTAGCCATATATATATATATTTTTTTTTTTTTTTTTTTGGCTCTTTCTTTCTTCTACACACATAGAGACTTATACTTGCAACCCCTAGAGCTATTCCACATTTTCATACCAACCAACCCAAACTTATTACTTTCCCCTATCCTTTTTCTCAATCTTCTCCTTTCTCCACACTTTCTTTTCTTTACATCAACACCCAAATCACCAACCTATCTATCAACTCCTTGTCGTTCCAAACTCAACACTTTTTGCTAAGTTCATTCAAAATTAGGCCTCACGACACACACAAGAGATGAAGGCTTGAAGGAAAGGCTTAGTTAAGGGTGTGGTTAACCGTTCCAAATATGGGAATCAGCTATTTGAGCTAACAAGAGAGTGGTAAAAAGGGGTAAGATAGCTCAAATATGTATATGACATCCATGAGTTCAACTTTTCAATATACAAGCATGATAATTTCAAGTCAAGATTAGAGTTCATGTAGATAGAGTTAGATTCAATTCAAAGCATGCTTCAACCAAGACAAAAACATTCAAACCGCAAGATCAAAGCATGAATCATCCTTAACTTCGTGATCGCTCAAATGCATCAAAGAACTCCTAACGAGGGCATTAATTCAAGCTCTTAAGTTTATATTCTACATGGATAATTCTCCCAATGCAAGTGAATGCAAACCTATATGCATCTAGACTCAATCTTAAACATGCAAAATGCAACTAAATTTTTTATGGTTTTTATATGCACTTATATGAATGAATGAGACTCAAAGATGGGAAAATAAAAATAAGATCACAAAACACAAGATCAAAAAGACACAAATCCTTCCCCCGAACTTGAATTGCAACGTCTCGGTGCAACAAAAGTCAAAGAGAAGGTATAAATATGCAAAAAGTATGTACAATGAAATGGAGTTTGGATCATACCTTTGGATTGGAGAGAAGTGTGACGTGCTGTAGCTCTACCCATTCATGCATTAAGCACCACGACCTTGGACCCAAGAAAACTATAAACATCAAACAAAAACATTAAAAAGAACAAGAAAGAACGAAAATATATACAAAGATAGTCATGGGAATGCCTCCCAAGAGCGCTTGTTTTACGTCGCTAAGCTTGACGTTTCAACTGTTAATCATGAGAATCAAAAGGTTGAGCCAATGCACCTTTGGTCCTTCTCTTGTCAAGACAAGAAACAAAATATGCAACATGGCACACGACTATCCATGGCAAAGAGGCATAACTCACATCAAGAAAGGTTACTAAAAATATAGCATACATCTTGGAATTTTCCTTGATGATGAGATGTTCACGAGGACCAAATGCATTTGATGGAAAAATGAAGTCGATTTCATGTTTAAACGAGTTAATCACAAAATAGTCAACTTCATCTCCATCAATCATGTAAAACACATCCTCTTTCCTAGATTTCATCTCAACCTTAGGGTCATCTATCTCATTCAAGATCTTATCTACATCAAGCACATCCCCTAGGTAAGATTTTTCAAGAAGAGAACTAGATTCCTCAGGCATTGAAAGCTTAAACTCGATATCATGATCATTCAAAGCACATAGATAATTAATATCAAAACATACTTCATGATAATCACTAGCAAGCTTTTCTACTCTTAAGGTTTCTAGTATTTGAGACTCACATATTAAATCACAGCATTCATTAATGAGCTTGAGAGCATGTGAACTAGAAGCTACATCTTCAATGCAAGGCAAGTGACTATCCTCATAATCAACGATTTCAAAGGTTGTGTCAAAAATACCTTCTAGTTGGCATGGTGGAACCCAATAAATTACCTCTTCGAGTGCATGAGCTATCTTTATCTCAATATATGTGAGCTCCCTTCCCTCAAGCGCTGCCCGACGTGACATGAGGTTCAAACGGATCATAATCGCGAGATTACTCCTTGTCAATGCCGGGTTTTCTTTGCAAAGCTCATCCAACTCTACTTTTTGTTCTGATGTGAGTACACTTTCATCAAATGGTGGCTCCACATATGGCTCATCATCAATTCTTTCATCAAATGTGGCATCCTCTTCTTGTGGCCAATCATTGTAATCCATGGCCATCGACTCTAAGAAGCAAAAAAGAAGAAAATAAAAGGTTAGTAGAAGTCAAGAACTTAGTCTCAAATAGTATCCAAATCCTAATGGCAATTGCTAATCTCCCCGGCAACGGCGCCAAATTGATAGTGAACTTTTTACGGTTCGCACAATTACCCACTGTGCACAATGCCTCAATCTAATGGCATGTCATTGTAGCACTTTGGGATCGAATCCACAGGGAAATAAGAACGACGCACTAAGAATACAGGACGCTATCTAATCTAAGCAAATATCGGGTTTTGGTTTATTTATCGAACAATTTGAAACGTGCAAAATAGAGAAATAAACGAGTAGCAAAGCAAACAAGAAAACGATTAATATCAAATTTAAACAAACGAATTCTCGGGTAAAGCAATCGACTCGGGTGATTCTTTAATCTACTCAAGATGCTCAAACATTCGACTAAATATCTCCTTAGGCCTTAGAACACTACTAAAGATTAATCCACTTCCATGGTATTAACCCATTTCTTAGTCATCAATCGTCATAAACTTCCGTTCGCGATTCTATGACTAACAAGCATTAATAACAAGTCCACTTAGACACAATTCACCTTAGACATCAACTCCCGTTGGCTAAGATATGAAAAGCACTCATTGAATTGGTTGGGGAATTTCATCGAACACCTTCCGGGCGAGAAATTCCCTATGATCTAAATCAACTTTGTCAAGGCTAATCCAGCATTAATAACACTCAATGAGAAAGGGTTTTAAGTAATCTAACTCTTAAACATCAAGAACAAACCTGGAATCACCCTAATCTACTTCACCCAAGAATCCTAAAAGAACTACTCACACATAGCTAAATCACAAATATAAACCATACAAATGAAAGCCATAAGCAAAATAAAAAGATTGGTAAAAAGAGTTTAAGAAAATCTTCACTAAAATGGTTTGGATCTTGAATCCTTCATACCAAACAAAAACAAGAAAAGAAGAAGAAAGAAATAAGTGGCTTAGAACCCTCAAAAGAAGCAGCCCGATGAAATTGATACAGATCGGGTCGGGTCAACCCGGGACAAACCGGGTTTGACCCGACAATTTTTGTGCCCGAGAAGGTTCACAGCGGTCAGCTCATACCGCTGCATGACCGCTGTGAAACGCCTGGTTTTTGCTCCGGATGGATCCGCAGCGGTCTCCCTATACCGCTGTGCTCCGGCCGCTGCGAGACTTGAAAGTGCAGCGGTCTCCCTATACCGCTGCATGACCGCTGTGAAACGCCTGGTTTTTGCTCCGGATGGATCCGCAGCGGTCTGCTCTAACCGCTGCACCTGACCGCTGCGAGATTTGAAAGTGCAGCGGTCTCCCTAGACCGCTGCATGCTGACCGCTGCAAACGTCCGGTTTTCTCCTTCATCACTTGATCATCTCTGTTCGCTGCGGGTACGTTCCTCCTAGTCCATGATCTTCCCCAAGCTCCAAAAAGCACCTAAAAGACTCCATAGCACACAAACATATGCAAAAACTAACCTAAGACTCACTAACTCTAAAATGGATGCAAACTATACCAAAAACAATGAAATGAATGCAAAAAGTCACAAAATGCTAACTAAAATGTATACTAAAATGGGCTAAATTATGCAACTATCATCTACTTTATATATAAAACAAACATCGAAGAATACATGTTGTTTCCATTCTGATGTATACTTTATATAAAACATGCATGTTGAATGATGATCTAGCCCAACTTTATCATGTTGAATGTTAAAGCTTTAAAATAATATCAAAACCTGATATTCGATCCGGTCTATATAGAGGTAAAATTGGCCAGCTAGGACTAAGCAGTGCAAAATCATTAAATCCATTTTTTAAAATCTTATTTTCAAAGTTAACTGCGGTTAGTAAAATTAAAATTGATCGAAATAACCAATCATAATAATCCGGATAGAAGATAGAAGCATGTGATTCATCAAGTGTATTATACTGCGAAGATTCACAAGAGCAGTGATAGTGAATCTGGAGCAAATAGTGAATGTAGAGGTGGGTAACATTTTATCACTGCGGTAAAAGATATAAAAAATAATGATGAGATGAGTGGAATGTACGTACTCAGCCGCATAAAAACTGGTACCGAAATACCGAATTGGAACCGACCTGAAATTTCATGTTCGGTTCGGTTTCGATTATTGACATAATACCTATTGGATATTTTTTTAAGGATCCACAGATATCGGTTCGGATCCGGGTATTACCCGAGTATCGAAATACCGAACTGAATACCCGAAATTAAATTGTATATAATTATATTATATATATAATCTATATTATATACATATACATAAAATACATAAATACACACAAAACAAAAGTAGAAAAAAACATATATCCTATACTATACAAACGTATACAACCTAACTCACTCTCTCTCTCTCTCTTAAACTTCTCTCTCTCTCTCTCTCTTAAACTTCTCTTAATCTCTTTCTTTTTCTTCTTAGGTCTTTCACATTAAAAAAAAAAAACTGGAATCTCAAACCTCCCAGAGCCGTCGCGTGTCTTCACCGGCTGCACCGTCCACGACGTCGAGAAACAAATCACAAGTACGCTTCTGCTCCATCTCCTTCTCATCTATCTACATCTCTTAATACTTTCAAATAGGAAAATAAATGAAATCGATTTGGAGATTTTAGTTTATGATTGTTTAAATACAAAATTGACTTCATTTCCTTTATGTTCTTGTCATTTTTACCACGAATCATCGAGTATTTTGAGTCGGAAATAGTTTTAGAGTTTTTTCATATATAAAATCGATTTGGTGATATATCATGGTTTTTACCCTATTTAGGCCATGATATAAGTCCTTTTATAGAGTCTTTTCTTGTGTTTTGGAGTCTTTTAGAGTCTTTTACAGGTTTAGGTACGTCTGGAGCTTAATTGGAATTATTGGAGCTTTTCTGGAGCATTCTGGAGCGAGACTGAAGTCTGATGACTAAGAGCCCGATCTGAGCACCGAGCATCGATCGATACCCCCTGGTATCGATCGATACCCATCGAAGCAGATTTCAAAGTCGCGACTTAATGAAGTTTGAAGAATTGCAAAAAGTGCCCAGAAGACTTGGATAATTACAAGAAGACCCCAATTCGTGTTTTAGGTTATAAATAAGATTTTACAGCCACCTGTTTAGGCTATGCCTCTTGAGGTCTTTTTATGCTTTTATTTTCTGTTTTTGATTTTACTTTGGTTTTGGAGAGACAAGTCTGAATCTCCCTTCGTCCGAGATCAGATCTCTAAACCCTTCTTCCTATTCTATTGATGATTTATTCAAACATGTCTTTTGATTCAATTGTCATGTCTGAGTAGATCCACTTTAGGTTTAGGGTTTTCTCATAAAGGATCTTTTTGAATGCTAGTTTAATTATCTGTTTAGGATTCACCATCTGAATTAGTTCTTCACCTTAGGTTGTGTTCATAGCTAATTCTAGGTTGACGAATCTGGAACTTAGATCTTAGGATAATTGATTAGGCACGAGAGTGCGATTAATTACCTGATAGAACCTAGGTGAGCAAATTGATTATTCGCAAAGAGATTTGGTTTAATTGATTTGTGAACATATCAAACCTGATATTAAAGCTGATTTAGAATTTAGGATTCGCAAAGAGATTTGGAATTCCTAGGATTTAGATTTAGATAGTTTTCGCAACGAGAGTTGGTTAGCTATATTTTAGTGATTTGAGTTCAAGAACTGCGCTAAATCTGAATCCTGTTAGTTAGTTAGTCTGCATTCACTGATTTCCTGAGAAAAACCCTGAGCCTATATTTCTCAATTGATTTACAACTCCTTTAATTTCTGCACTGCTTTTAATTACAACTGTTTGGCTTAGCGTAATTCGACACTTCATAATCTATTGTGCGTTTCTGTGAGTCTTCTGTGGTTCGACCCCTAGCTATACTATTACAACTGCTTTAGTACTTTAGGGTATTAAATTGAGCATATCAATTTTGGCGCCGTTGCCGGGGACTCAAATTCGCCATTAGATTTTAGTTTAGAATTTCGACTAAGTTCGTCGGTATCGATCGATACTCTGTAGTATCGGTCGATACGCGTCGTCTTCTTTTGTTGGTATCGGTCGACACCACTTGGTATCGATCGATACTCAACGTATTTTTCTGGTTACTTACGTGCTTTGCCTAGTGTTTTGTTTGCAGGTGTATGCTTGTTCGTGAAACCAGGAGCAACAAGAGCACACAGCTAGTTGAACTGTCATTGGAACAGCTAGCGTTTGTGGAACGCACAAACAGAAAGACCAAGCAAACATCAGGGATGAACAACCCAGTGGTTTTAAGAGCTGATGAAGTTCGAATTCTGAGAGACCAAGAGGGTCACGTGTGTAATGAGAGAGGGCAGCGACTTGATGAAGCTGGTAACATCGTTGTCCCTGCTGCGGTTGTTGAGATTGTCGCGCCATCTGGGCGCGCCAACGCAGGGAATGCTGTGGTTAATCGTGGAAGGACGATTGGTGAATGCAACAGGCCTGACCAGTTTTTCGCCAATCGTTCAGCAATTCGTCCTCCTGCGTTTGAGAGGAATGACTTTGAGCTGAAGCCTGCTTACTTCACTCTAGTGGGACAGCATCTCTTTCATGGTCTTCCTCATGAACATCCAATGGACCATGTAGAGAGGTTCGAGGACTTGGTCACTAGCATTAAGACCAATGGAGTGTCCTACGACTATCTCTTCTGCAAGCTCTTCCCCTACTCTCTGGGTGGAGAAGCTACTTACTGGCTGAGGCAGCTATCTCCTGGATCGCTAACTAATTGGGAGGACACCAAGAGAGCCTTCCTGATTAACTTCTACGATGACGGAAGATCTGAAGATCTGAGGAATAAGATCTCCACTTTTTCTCAAGGACCTACTGAGGCGTTCAAGGCTGCTTGGACAAGATTCAGATCGTATCAGAGAGATTGTCCACATCATGGATACTCTGATGTGCAGCTGCTGGGTATCTTCTTCAGAGGAGTAGATTGGAGATATCAGATGGGTCTGGACTCTTCCAGCAATGGTAATTTCAACACCAGATATCCTGAGGATGCTATTGTGTTGATCGAGAACTTTGCCTCTAGTAGTAGCACCAAGAGCGCAGATTTCGAGCGCAAGAGGCTGGCTGGTAACATGGATGGGTCACAGATTGCTGAAGTGAAAGCTCAGCTGGATTCTATGCACAGTCTTCTGCTGGGAAGGACAACAAAGGCCGTCCACTTTGCTACTGAGAATGAGGTGGAAGATGTTAACTACATAGGTGGTTCTGGTTTTCAGGGTCAGCGATTCGGATACAACACCAATCGAAACTATGGTCACCAAGGAGGGTACCAATCCCCAGCACCCAAAACTCCTGAGAGTAAGATTGAGGCTATGCTTGAACACCTGGTTCAAGGGCAGGAGAAGATGACAGTAACCTTCAATGGTAAGATGGATGATTTGTACACCGATTTGAGTGGAAGGATCGAGGCTCTAAAGACAAGCCACAGGATGCTGGAGACGCAAGTAGCTCAGACTGCAGCAAATTCCAAAGGAAAAGCGGTTCAGTCACACAATGCACACGTCAATGCCATCAGCTCATGTGCAGAAAATGTCGATGAAGTTCCTGAAATCGCACAAGCATCGATCGATACTCCCCCGTATCGATCGATACCAGCCCAGACGTCTGCTAGGATGGATTCAATCACCCGCGTATCGATCGATACCCCATTGGTATCGGTCGATACTAAGGTGATTTCTGAGGAGACAACAGAGAGTTCTACTGTTGTGCCTAAGGTCGTTGCAGAACGAGTGTATGTAACCAGGATGCCTTATCCTATGATTCCTAAGCTGACAAGGGAGGAATGGGAGATTGCTAAACTACAGTATATGCTGGATAACCCGAACGCGAAGCTTCTTTCTGATGAAGATGTATCTGCCAGGAACGATTCAAAAGTGGCAGTATCGATCGATACCCTACCTGGTGTCGATCGATACCCCTCGCAGAACGTGCCAGAACTTGTGAAAACACCTGCGGTGATCGGAGAAAGAGTTCGCAAGTCCAAAAAGCAGAATCCCATTCCTAAACACGCCAGAGATCCTATCACTCCAAAGCAGCTGCGTGGCTTTGAGAAGATGGTACAAAGAATCTCCCATGAAAGATCTTTTGAAGAAGCTCTAGAGGGCTGGCCTCTGCTGAGTCATTTCAAAGACTGCAGAGAAACTGAGGAAGAAGTCAAAGCACTCTTTATCGAGGCAAGACGCAAGTCACAAGAGCCGCGGAATTTGAAACAGAGAGAAGACCCAGGGAAATTCGCAGTGCCATGCTCTATCTCTGGAATCGAGTTTAAAGAGTCTCTAGTTGACTCAGGGTCTAGCGTCAATGTGATGTCAAAGGAGATTGCTGCACAGTTGAAGACTGATATAAGACCCCCTACTTTGCTTCTCACATTTGCAAACTCCTCCACCGCACCCCCATACGGTATTATCCATGCTTTGCCTGTAAAAGTAGGTAATTGTCTGGTGCCTACTGATTTTCAGGTTGTGGAGATGAGCAAAGGATCTGAGGTTTCTCTGCTCCTGGGACGGCCGTTCATGGCTACTGCAGGCGCGATCATAGACACACCTAATAAGAGACTATCTTTCTCTTACATTGACGGTGATGTCTACTATGATGTCATTCCACCTAGGAGTATTCCCACACGTGCCTCTAGCATCAAGGTTATCACAGGAGAGTCGCTAGCAATTGATCTTCTGGAAGAGCCTCCTGATGAGCCTACTGTCGCAGATATTCCAGGTGAACCGCCCAACATCCCCAAGAAGAAGACTAAGGCAACAAAGAAGAAGAAGGCCAAGAACAAAAAGGTCGAGAATCCCCATGTCACTCTTATTCCCCAGAAGTGTGATGGGAATTCGATTGATTACAAGGTCAAATGCAAGGGAGCCTTGAAGCCATTCTCTAAGGCAAGAGTCCTTCTCACTTCTGAGCTGAAAGAGAAAGGGCAGGAGTTTGTGGACAGCATGCTAAGCAGAACTTTGAAGCTAGTAATGTCAAGTGATGGAGCCTGTTTTGGTGCAAGCTCTCACTCTTATCCAGCCTGAAGGGCGTTACAGTCAAGCTATTGACGTTAAACGAGCGCTTGGTGGGAGGCAACCCACTTGTGAGTCTGTTTTTGATTCGTTTTTATTTTTATTTTCGTTTGTTTTGAGTCTGTGTCAGGATGAACAAGGAGCAACTCGAAATCGCCTAAGCATCGATCGATACCCCTATGGTATCGATCGACACCAATCACGGATGAAAATTCACAAAGTCGATCTAAGCATGGTATCGATCGATACCATGCCGTGTGTCGATCGACACCGACTGTTCCAGAACGGTAATTTCTTGTTTCTCTTCGTTCTATCCTTTTTCTTTGTTTCTTTCACTGACTCTAGGCTAGATAACACTGAGGACAGTGTTGTTCAAGTCTGGGGGAGGTGTCTGCTGACATTGTTTTTGTTTTTCTTAGAGTCAGTCGTTTTATCGAGTCAAAACTGTTTTATTGAGTCAAAATTTGTTGGAGATGATGATCCTGTGCTTGAACCTATTGATTTGATTACTGTTTTATTGAGTCAAAATTTGTTGGAGATGATGATCCTGTGCTTGAACCTATTGATTTGATTTTGTTTTTGAGTGCACAGTGTTACAGGATCAGTTCTAGATCGACTAATGAAAAATCCAAAGGCTGACCAGTTGACTAGAAAACATCCATGTCTCCAGCAGAGTTCTTCTGAAGCCTGAGCCAAATTTTTGCACTTCATCAATGTGGTTAGTGTTAATAGAGCTTGATTCATCATTCATATCTGATAAAGGAACCCGTGTGTTTAGAATTATGGTATCTCTCTCCCCTGAAATAAGTTGATAGATTAAGAGCATAAAAGATTGAAATGATTTTCTACTGAGTAGAGGGTTAGGAAAATTTCCAGCGATCCCATTATTCTACTTAAGAGGGGATGATCACACAAAGGATTGGAAGCGAGGCTAGGATTTTCCTATGATGCCATTATTCGCCTACATCCTCTGATACATGGATAGGGAAGAACCGGGGATTTGGTGGCAAACACCATCAATACTCGCGTCTCCTACCTTGATATGTATATGCTAAGCTGAAAATAAAAAAAAATAATAAGAACATAATAAGTAATAAGTCTGGGGGAGAGAAATTGATACAAAAAAGTGTAAAAAAGGTGGTTCCTTTGTCAAGATATTGTCTGGTAAAGAGTCTAGAAGGTTCTTAAATATTAGCTGCAGAGATGAAACTGGCGATGAGGGCTTTACTTGAACAATGCTGTGGGATTTTGTGTGGAGTCTGGAAAAACTGCAAATGTCTACGGAGAAGTACATGGTGGTTAGATCGAAAGCTGATCAGGTGACATTTGGGTACTTGGGAAAAGGGTCTTTTCGATGGTTCAGGAACAGGTGAGTCTCTACGTTTTCAAACCTCTTTTTCTGGTTTAGTCTTCTATTTGCTTGAGGGCAAGCAAAAGGCTAAGTCTGGGGGAGTTGATATATCATGGTTTTTACCCTATTTAGGCCATGATATAAGTCCTTTTATAGAGTCTTTTCTTGTGTTTTGGAGTCTTTTAGAGTCTTTTACAGGTTTAGGTACGTCTGGAGCTTAATTGGAATTATTGGAGCTTTTCTGGAGCATTCTGGAGCGAGACTGAAGTCTGATGACTAAGAGCCCGATCTGAGCACCGAGCATCGATCGATACCCCCTGGTATCGATCGATACCCATCGAAGCAGATTTCAAAGTCGCGACTTAATGAAGTTTGAAGAATTGCAAAAAGTGCCCAGAAGACTTGGATAATTACAAGAAGACCCCAATTCGTGTTTTAGGTTATAAATAAGATTTTACAGCCACCTGTTTAGGCTATGCCTCTTGAGGTCTTTTTATGCTTTTATTTTCTGTTTTTGATTTTACTTTGGTTTTGGAGAGACAAGTCTGAATCTCCCTTCGTCCGAGATCAGATCTCTAAACCCTTCTTCCTATTCTATTGATGATTTATTCAAACATGTCTTTTGATTCAATTGTCATGTCTGAGTAGATCCACTTTAGGTTTAGGGTTTTCTCATAAAGGATCTTTTTGAATGCTAGTTTAATTATCTGTTTAGGATTCACCATCTGAATTAGTTCTTCACCTTAGGTTGTGTTCATAGCTAATTCTAGGTTGACGAATCTGGAACTTAGATCTTAGGATAATTGATTAGGCACGAGAGTGCGATTAATTACCTGATAGAACCTAGGTGAGCAAATTGATTATTCGCAAAGAGATTTGGTTTAATTGATTTGTGAACATATCAAACCTGATATTAAAGCTGATTTAGAATTTAGGATTCGCAAAGAGATTTGGAATTCCTAGGATTTAGATTTAGATAGTTTTCGCAACGAGAGTTGGTTAGCTATATTTTAGTGATTTGAGTTCAAGAACTGCGCTAAATCTGAATCCTGTTAGTTAGTTAGTCTGCATTCACTGATTTCCTGAGAAAAACCCTGAGCCTATATTTCTCAATTGATTTACAACTCCTTTAATTTCTGCACTGCTTTTAATTACAACTGTTTGGCTTAGCGTAATTCGACACTTCATAATCTATTGTGCGTTTCTGTGAGTCTTCTGTGGTTCGACCCCTAGCTATACTATTACAACTGCTTTAGTACTTTAGGGTATTAAATTGAGCATATCATTTGGGGATTTGTGTTTTTCGTTGTTTACATATGAAATTGAGTTCATTTTCTTTTTATTTATTGTGTGTTTACTCTAGAAGAACTCAGAAATAGGATTTAAGTTTTTAATTCGGAAATAGGATTGAAGTTTTGGTTATGTTTATATATGAAATCGATTTGGTTTATATATGTAATCGACTTCTGAGTTATGAGTGAGTGTGTGGTATCATTATATTATGCATAAACTTGATCCTAAGTTAACTTATATTACTAAGTTATTATTTTCTTAACTTAAGACCATCCACAGCGGAGGAAATGTGTCTTCCGCAAGACACAATATTTTGGCAAAAAGTGATGACGTGTCGCGACGTGATTCGTCGCGACAATAAAAAAACAAGTTTTTTTTTTTTTAAAGCGGAAGACATCAAATTGATGTCTGCAATGTGGATGGTCTAATATGTTGCAGATGGATTCTAATCAAGATCAACCAAACATGAATGAAGAACCAGATATTGATATGAATGATGAGCTAAAGGAAACAGATGATGAAGTTGAGACGCCTACTTCTGCTACTGCTAGTAAAGGAAAAGGGAAACGGAATGGTAGTGTGAAGGGAAGGAAAAGGACCATATCCCTTGTGTGGGATCACTTTACAAGAACAAATGTTAACTATGACAAGTGCAACTGTAATTACTGTGGGAAGACAATGGATTGTGCAATATCATCCGGCACCTCCAATCTGAAGAAGCATCTTGACTTATGTAAGTAGCATCTTGCGTGGGTGGCAGCCAAGGGATCGGATCAACAACAGCTAAATGCAGAAGGTGATGATGGTCTGAAGCTGTGTAAAGTTTTTGAAGTTGTGGTCAGAGAAGCTACAAACGAGATGTTAGTTTTAGGTGAGTTGCCTCTGTCTTTTATAGAGAGTTTGGCTTGGAGGCATTTCTGCAGCAAAGTCAAGCTTCCCAAGCCAGTCTCTCGGAGAACATCAACCAGGGACATTGTGGAGATGTTTGTGAGAAGGAAGACCCTGATGAAGAAGGTCATTGGCGCCAATATGTAGAGGATGTCCTTGACGACTGATATATGGACAGCTCCCACCACCACTGCTAGCTACATGGTAATCACTGCACACTTCATTGACAGTAATTGGCAGTGGAAGAAGCTGATCATCGGGTTCAAGCACATTTCTGATCACAAAGGATCTATTATATCGGCTGTACTTCTAGATTGTTTAGATGAATGGGACATCAAGAAGGTCTTTTGCATCATAGTGGATAATGCAACTGCAAACTCCTCTGCTCTGAGAAGATTTAAACAAGGATTCAGCCTAGTTGGAGAAGATTCACTAGGGATTGGTGGTGAGTATTTACATGTGCGGTGTGCTACTCACATTCTCAATCTGATTGTGAAGGATGGATTGCACGATGTTGACAACAACGTTTCTGCCATTCGGAATGGAGTGCAATATGTGAGGTCTTCTACACCACGGTTGATGTCATTAGAGCTTCGTGTTGACACAGGGAAGATGACAAGGGGTAGTCTGTTTCTGGATTGCAAAACCAAATGGAATTCAACATATCTGATGTTGAATAGAGCTATGGACTTCAGGCTGGCGTTTGAGAATATGGTGGCTGAGGACAACTTGTATGGCGAGTACTTCAGAGAAAGAGTAGATGGGATGAAGAGGATTGGACCACCTGTCCAAGAAGATTGGGACCAAGTTAACAGGTTATTTAGCTTCCTCATTATCTTTTATAATTCGACTTTAGTTCTCTCTGCTACTAATTCACCTCGTGCACATAAATGCTACAATGAAATAGTAACCATAGAAAGAAACCTCACCTTATTAAGCTTAGATCCTGATGTAGAGTTGAAGAAGAAAGTTGCTGCTATGATATCTAAGTTAGGCAAGTATTGGGATCCATTTGGATTTGAAACAGAAATGAATAGGATGTTGATAGTAGCTAGTGTTTTTGACCCGAGAAACAAAATGAAATTTGCTAAGCTTTGTTTTGAGAAGTTATATGGACCAGATAGTCATACTGCTATTGAAATGCACGATTCAGTCATGGATATTTTGAAGAGGCTATTTGAAGAGTATAGTCTTAGGTTTGGTAGCTCTCCGAATAGATCTTCAACTGTTGTATCTACTTCTGGTTCTTCTGATCCGACACAAGCAAGTGGATCATCTTCTCAACCTCAAGCTCGAGAAGTAGTTAGACCTAGAAACCGTAGACTGGACTTGGCTGGTCGTACTCGTTATGAAAGAATGGATGTAGTTTACAAGGAGCTGGTACAAGAATCAGGATTTCAGGAAGTAACCACTGAGCTAGAGTTGTATTTGTCCGAGAATGTGGAGAATCCACATATTTTCAAGGAACCGAGTATGATGTTCTCTCGTGGTGGAAGGTGAATACCCAAAAGTTTCCGGTTCTATCACAAGTGGCTAGGGATGTTCTAGCAATGCAAGTTTCATCAGTTGCATCTGAGTCTGCTTTTAGTACAAGTGGTCGTATCTTGGACCCATTTCAGAGTTGCTTGACACACTACACTTTAGAAGTGTTGATGTGCACGGAGCAATGGTTGAAGTCTGAGATACGTATCGATGGTATAGGAACTATTACCGTTGAACAACTTCTTGATGAGATTGAAAACCAGGATGATCTTCAGAGAGGTAAGTTGTCTATTTGGTTTAATGTTTTTGTTAAATCTTAGAACATTCTTCTTATCATTCAATTCGTCTTACATTTTGCAGAGTTTGGAGATATGAATATCCAAGACTTACATTGTTAAATCTTAAAACAAATTTCCAATCATCATTCGATCTTATGAGCGCTAACTTACTCTTTGGTAATGAGTCTAATGAGTAATGACTAATGCTTAATATTGTTGCGATATAATGTTCTTGCTCTTTACTGGTTTCTTTTTTTTGTTGCAGATTCAGGTGAAAAGGCTCACAAAGTCACAAGTTCCATCCGACAACCGATCATGAAGAATCTTTTTTGTATGCATTTCTATTACTTTGTAGAAACTGTTTAACCTTATGCTTCATGTTTTCATGTTATACTTTTGCTTTTAATCTTGTGCAACTAGTTTTATGGATTACAAACTTGTTTGTTTATGTTTTTGGTTTGTGCATTTCGGATACTAAGTCACATTTCGGTTCTTTTTTGTATTTCGGTTCTTTTTTAAGTGATTTCGGGTACATAATACCCGAACCTTTTAAGAACCGAATTTTTTCGGGTATTTTACTGTTCTTAATTTTAATACCCAAACCGACTCGGAACCGATAGGTACCGAACCGAAATCAATTCGGTACCTGTTTGGTTCCAAAACTTTGAGAACCGAAATATCCGGAACCGATCCGAATACCTGAATGTCCAGGGTGAGTACGTACTATGGTCCAACGTCAAAAAAGAAAACGGATAAAAATTGCAATGGGGACAAGTGAAAACTCTGAACTCCTAAAACATTATGAAAGCTCTGGTTTTTATTGAATTTTGTTAGGTAAATCGCGAAGATTCCTTTAACAAAAAAATCGCGTAGATTCAATTATCAAACCTAATAATGACAGACATGCATATCAAAATAACTCCTAAAACATTAACAGAGACAAAAATGGCTCCTAAAAACTTGCATCTCTAGTAGTTGTTATGAGATAGGTTCGGATATTATGTATCAAAAAGCATAAGGCAACACTTATTCACATTTTTATTTTAACCCCCAATCACCATCTAAGCTTATATCAGTTTCATACTCTTCTTTGTTGATTAGTCAGCCGCGGATTTCACATTACAGCCCACATAACATAACATTTTCATTAGGGTTTGAAGAATTATTTGTTCCCATATGATCTTTGTTGACTCTTAAGTTCCTCTACCTACCACCACCAGTTTTTGTGTGCTATCTCCGTCTGCTTCAAAAAAGAAACCCTACCCAAAAAAAAAAAAAAAAAAATCATTTGTTAAAGAACAAAAGTTTTTTGTTTGCTACCAAAAACTCCTAAACATACAACTATATTTAATTAAATAAAGAATCTATCAAAGTATCTATAAAACTACACAAGAGATCACAAGCAAAACCGGGAACTAGTATATTCTCTTTTGTATCAAAGCAACTGTTCTTTTTTCCTTAAACGAAGGAACATTTGATTTTTAGAAAATTGTCTAAATTAATGATATTAATTTATTGAAAATAATAATAAGAATGTGTGATAAAAAGGTATGAAAACTTTTTTTTGTATATATATATTTTTTTTATAACAAAGGATATTCGGGTCTAAACCCGACTAATCTCTCTGGATGAGAGATATTGTCGACTAACCCACTCATCGAATTTTCAAATGGGTCTAAAGCGTGACACCATCTTCGATTGGCCAACTCACATGTGATTTTTGTTTCCAATGAGAATTGAACTCAAGGGAGAGCGAACCAACGCATTTCCAAAACAACTACCACTAGACCACAGTGAATTGGTCAACACGTTTTAAATAGGCATAAAACGTGGCACCATCTTCAACTGACTAACTCACATATAATTTTTGTTTTCAATAAAAATTGAACTCAAAAGGAGCGAACCAACGCATTCTCAAAACAACTACTACATAAACCACATATGAAGTCAACCCCAAACAGTTGCTTTTGTATATTGCATTCACTATCTATTGACTTTGCAGACTTTGTACTAAAAATATATATGTTCTTGCTACTAAGATCCCAAATGTCTGAGGTTGTCGGACGATGAACCCAATTAGAACATTAGATCGCAATAGCATTATTCATCAACATGGCGTAGATTAGGGGGAAAAAATGTCTTTGTCATGAAACACAACTGTTTAGGGTTGACTTCATATGACCGTGTTTGTTGGTTGATCATATATATAAAGGAAACAAGTTTTGTGGATTATAACTTTATAATACATTCGTTCGTACATTGGATATTAAATTGTGGTATCTACTTTGAATATAATAATATCCTCATTTACTGTCAATCGCGGTGGGATCATCCGTAAAAGCATACTTTATCGGACTAACTGCAATCCGAAGTTTAGGAACATATTGAAGCTTCACAAGGGCAGTGATTGTGAAGCTGAACAAATAATTTAAAGCTTCATAATGTTAGTTCTTTTTTCCTCGGTCAAAATACGCATCCCAAAAAACACCCCACGTACCTGAAATATATATTTTAAGGAACGACAAATTAAAAAATTAAAAAAAAATGATCAAACATACTAAAAAAAGAATGATGAAATAAAATGATTCTAGATTTCATAAGAAACAAATTATTACTTGAATTATGGATCATCAGACTTAGTCCTCATATAATTACGTGTACACACATTCGGTCTTCCATGTCACATTAATGTATCCATACATGGAATTTGTTTTAGTTATCTTTAATTTTTTTTTTCAAATGTACAGTTGTATGTTGTATATAAATTTATAAGTTCACATTGTATATAAATAAAAGACCATTCTATTTGGTGGACATATGTGGTTGTAGTTGTAATTTATCATAAGAAAGAAAACCGACAAAGAGAACCAATTGGCAATGCAATCACGTGAATTTATAAATTTATTCATTATAAATAAAGTGTTACAAAAAGTGAAAATCGTCATAAAGCAATGTCATCCTTGACGTCACTTATTTGCAAAATTTCTACGCTGTTGCACTCACATTCTCGACTCGTGTCACCTCTTATCCCATCGGTTATACTCATAGTTTCGTCTCTCAATTCCCTTTATCCTCTCTGTGAATCTCTAAACACGAATAATCAAGGGTTATTAGCTCGACTAAAACAATATCAGCAGTGAAATGTTGAAATTGCAAGATCGGATAGCATTTGAAATTAACCATATTATATATTTTGATTTCCAGTTTAAGGGATGTATTAACTTCAGTCCAAAACTTTTTTAACCATCTAAACACAAATAGTAGATTTTTAATGGTTAAAAAGTAGATATAGTAGATTAAAAAAATGAAAATAAATCTTCATAAAATGATAAGGGAATTATTTTATTTTATATTATAAAGTTTAAATAAAAAATATTTCTCTTAACATAATGGTCCTTTCCTTCTATTATGTAATTCACTGTACTCAACTTGGATCAATGTAGAGTATGATACCGTGAAATAATTTTAGAAAGTTTGGTTTTTAAATGAATAACAAGATAAAGTACATAATTGAAGTTTTTCCTAGAGTTTTGTTATGTTAAAGATAAAATTATAGAGAAATTCTATAAAATACCACTAAAATAAGTTTTTGTTCCAAACATACCATCATTAATTTTTTTTTAAAAACTACCAATAAATAGCGTTTTCTACAAATACCACAAACACTAAAAATGAGTTTTATGGGTTTATAATTTAAATATTTGGGTTTGAGTTTAGTATTTTGGGTTTAGGTTTTAGGATTTATTTTTGAGGGTTTAGGGTTTAGTTTTGAATGTTAAAATTTTAGTTTTAGTTTTTTAAAAAATAATCAATGTTTGTGGTAGTTTTGGATAGAGATGTCAATCGGGCTAACCCGGTCTGGTCCGGCCCGAAACCCGTAAAGCCCGCATATATTTGAGTCCGGCCCGGCCCGGCTTGGAAAAAAACTGGGCCTATATTCTAAAGCCCGGCCCGGTCCTGAAAGGGCTTTAGGGCTTTTCGGTTTTTTTGGGATTTTCTTTACAAACACAAAAATTCACAATTCTCAAATGAATAATTAAAATAAAATATTTATAAAAATAAATCTAAATTGAAATATATTATATCAAATCCAATTAAATTTAAAAGCAAAAGTTTGACAAAAAAACAAATAACATTCAAATAAATTGTATTAACAAATAAAACATAAAATCAAAACACTTCAAATCTAGGTAGTAGAGTTTATATTAGAATATCATTCATCGTATTCTAAATCTTTATCACCATCAAGATGTACAGATAAAAATAATAATAATAATATTAAGTTTTGATATGTATAAATCATATAAAAATGTCATTGAAAGTTTATAGATAATGTATATAAAAATATGAAGTAAATATGGATGAATGATAATAGTACATAGATCAAGAAATGTATAGAAAATATGTCAAATTATTATTTTTAGAAAGATAAATGTTGAAATAAAATCTATAACTAATTAAAATATAAAGTTTCGGGCTTTTCGGGTTAGCCCGAGCCCGTTCGGGCTAAGCCCAAAAAACACTAGCCCAAATGGGCTTAGCCGGAAAAGCTCGATTTTTTTTGGGTTTATATTTCTAGGTCCGAACCCGCTGTTTTCCATGGTCGGACCAGTCCTTGGGCTTTAGCCCTAATTGACACTCCTAGTTTTGGAGAAAAAAAATTAGTAATGATATGTTTGGAACGAAAACTTATTTTAATGATATGTTTGAAAATTTCTCAAAATTATATCGGATTTGAATTTTGACTGTTATGTTAAAGCAAACAATAGAATGATCGAATATTAAAAACACTTTGACGTAATCGATATTTTATAAATTAATAATTATAAAATGCTAAAAACTCGTTTAATATATTAATGTGTGTTTATTATATTTTTAAGAAGTTTGTATCATATACCATAGTCAGTTAAAAAAAAAAAATTGGAGAGAAATAAAAATATTTTGAATGCAAAATTAACAATGTGAAAATTTGATCCCATCATTTAAGAGCTTCCTTTCTTTATTTTAAAAAAAGAGTCTTCGCATTTTCTCAATAGATTCGACCTGGAAAAATCAGAGATTCTATAAATCGGCGCTGACAACAGCAAACCCAGAGAATTCAGACTTTCCTTCATCCACTATAATGCGCCCGTCGTCTCCGCGTCAGCTATAATGCGCCTGTCTCCGTCTTCGACTCTCTCTGACTTTCCTTTTCAGATTTTAAACCACAAAACTCTGTCTGTATGTGCAAAACGAAAATGGGCGTTAATGCTTCAGAGCCAACTCGAACGCGATCGCGGCCGAGTCAATCTCAGGGGAGGCATCACCCGACGAAACAGTCTCCGTCAACGAGCACCACCGGTACAACAACCACAACGACCTCGAATTCTAACAAAACTGGTGCCTCCTCCTCCTCCGGTGCTTCTTCTTCAGTAGCCAGTCGAACATCCCTCGCTAGTCTCCGAGAATCCTTACCGGAGAATCCTCACATATACGACGTCTCTGAAATCCGTGCCGCCACCAACAATTTCCTTGCCCATCGTCTATCTTCCTCCTCCTCTAAGGCCTCATGGCGCTGCAATTTGCGAGGGAGAGAGGTTGTTGTGTTCCAGAGGAAGTTCAGGCGGAGATTCGCCAAGGATGAGCTTAGGGATCGGCTTTCCGATATCTGCCGGAGCCACCACGGGAGCATCATCAATCTACTCGGCGCCTCTGTTTCCGGCGGAGGAGGAGGAGGTGATCACATCTATCTGGTCTACGAGTACGTCAACGGAGCATCCCTAGCCGATTGCCTGAGAAACCCTAAGAACCCTAATTTCACCGTTTTATCGAATTGGACCTCTCGGATCCAAATTGCGACGGATCTAGCTCACGGACTCGATTACATCCACAACAAGACTGGATTGAGGATCGAAAACCTAGTCCACAATCACATCAAGAGCTCGGCTGTGGTCGTGACGGAGCCGGATTTCAATGCCAAGATCTGCCACTTCGGCACCGCGCAACTCTGCGGGGAGACAGAAGAAATGTCACCGGAGAGAGACGGATCGACAAGTTCCAGGCGACCAGACAGCAGAGCCTTACGATTCGAAGGAGTGAGAGGCTACATGTCGCCGGAATTTCAGGCGTCGGGTATCGCCACTCAGAAATCAGACGTGTTCGCCTTCGGAGTCATGATGCTGGAGCTTCTCTCCGGCGAGGAGCCGCTGAAGTACAGGTTCGAAAAATCCACCGGGGATTTCGAGCGGACGTCGGTGATAGAAACCGCAAAAGCGGTAATCGACGCTGAAGATAGCGATATAAATGGGCGGTTGAGGAGGTGGATGGATCGGAGATTGGGGGATTCGTTTCCTGTGACGGTGGTGGAGAAATTAACGCGGTTGGCGATAGAGTGCGTGCAGGATGAGCCGGTGAACCGGCCGGAGATGGGAAGAGTCGCCGGGAAAATATCTCAACTGTATTTGGAATCGGAAAAATGGTCGACGAATATGAAACGGCCAACAGATATTACCGTCTCCTACGCTCCTAGATGAGGGAATCAATTTTATTTTCTTTCTTTCATGATTTGTATATTCGTGGGTATTAGCCTCTCTTTTTTTTCCAGATTAATTGTTGATGATTTGGTTGTAATTACGACATCTCTACGTTTTGAAGATTGTTGAAGAGTAATAAGTTCACTATTTTTTTGTTTGTTTACATTATAATTTGGAATCTTGCATGTAGGGTCATTTTGTGAAAACGTTGCTTGTGTACTAGCATTTTATAAAAGTTAGAAAATTTTGTTAGCGCTTTGATTTTTCAATCATACTGCGCGAGTCAACATTATTTGTGTACTAGCACTTTACAAAAATTAAAAGAATGTACAATATTACGCGAGTCAATTGTATAGTATACGACCAATAACAAATAAGAGCAAAATCGTATTTTCCAAGGAGAAAATCTTAGTTTATTTTTCAGAACTTAGAAAGTGTCATATCACAAATAGTGTTTTGATTAAGTGGGCCCTAGATGCAAATATGTCTTATATAATTCATATCCAGTTTCCAAACGTTGTTTTGAAGAAGTATGTTTTCAGTTAGGTAGAGTTTAGTTTCTTTGATGTAAAAGGATTTGTGCAATAAAATCAAAAGTCAAAACGACCTTATGAGTTATGAGGTTTAGAGTCGTGTGGATGAGGTTTTAAGTCAAGACCTATGAGTTATGAGGGACTAATCTCACATTAATGCTTTTGTAAACAAAAACCTGAGGTTTTGAACTAAGATATTTTTTGGACTAATAAAAAAGTGCAAATGTTAATCTCGTCTCTAGACTACATAAGTTTCAGAATTTAAGTTTTTACATATTAGTTATTTTCAGACATGTCACTTTGGAGTGAGTGAGCTCGTGTTGTAAATTCTTCTATTTACTTCAAAATCATGTAAGCTTACTTACTTCTTCAGCTCTCCTAATAGGAAACATTTGCGAGGTTTGCTTTCACGACATGGGCTTTTGCGTAGGTCTTAACATTGGGCTTCATTTACAATATAGCCCAATTGTTTTTAATTGGTTACCTACTCTAAACATTGGGCTTAAACGAGTAACACAGTTTGGTTTATTTCAACTTACATTTTTTAGGTGAACTGAATTTAACATATATGTATTAATTATATTTATGATATATTGTCTATTTTAATTATAATTAGATTTTAGTATTTACAGGGTTTAAATGTTTTCATGTTTTTCGTATATAGACCGTTTATAAGGTTCAAAAGTTTGCATGTTGTTCTTTTTTTTTTTGGTAAACAAAATTATTTGTTTAACAATGTTGTTCTTTCATATATAGACCGTTTTGTTTTAATATCCAGGATTGATTAATAAATTTATATTTTCAGAGTTTCATCTATTTTTATTTTTGATATTTGCTTCATCGAATTAATGATCTTTAAAAACATAATATCTATTATTCAAATATATAAATGACTAACATGTAACTAATAGTTTGTGTTAGTGTAGTCGATATATGTTTACCATGGTTTACTTCTGCATATATATATTTTTTGGTTGAAGATTGCATGATGCACCCATGCACCTACAAACAATTATATGAGCTACAAGCAAAAGTCTCATAGCCAATATATATATAAAAAAGTATGCATGTGTGCCACGCAGACCATATGTCATACTATCCATTGATTCAACATTTAAACAGCATGTAAGAGAGCATCAAAAGGATGGAATTTTTTAGATTAACGGTAAAATAATAACTACGTACGTACCAATTAAGCAGATTATAAACTTATTGGATAGAATAAAATTCATGAATATAAAAGGAGGAAAGGAAGAAGAGAATGAGAGGTCAAGTCAAAAGAAGTCCACATCACATCACTTCACACACCCAAAAGCATACCAATGTCTTGTCATGTCAAATCATTTTGCATCTCGACAAAATCTTACTCCCTTACATATACATACACTGATACACAAGCTTATACATGCACATAAGTGCTCCTTTAGAGCTATTTTATATAAATGGGATTTTTTTTTTTTGTTTATAATCCGAGGAAGATCATGGCCAAAACCTAGATTTATCGCCAAGTATGTAGAAAATTGAATATTAATATCAATTAAAAATAATCAAGAGATTGTAGTGAGATGGTTTTCGTCCGAGGAAAATTCGACTTTATTGGTCCAAATCAGAGATCGAGTATCTCCGGATGCGAAATTATCAAAGTAACTCTTGATCGAATAGAACATTATAAATGGATTATGTCACTCCGACTCGGGAAATTAGTCTATATCCGTTAAAGATTTAAGGTTATTTTCGAATTTAAATATATATATATATATATATCAATTAAAAATGTCTACAATAGCCAAGTGGATATGGTCAACAGTAGAGACAAGTAGTTAATGAGATTCGAATCATGACCTCAACTTTTTGTTTTTTCATGACTTCAACTTATAGAACAAAAATCGTCTACTATTATAATCTAACCGCAGACTACAGTCCCTGGATTTAGACTTTAGATGATATTTTTCGTAGTATAAAGAAATAAAATAACATTCTGAATACAATTTTAGAAATAACTTTTTAAAATTCTAAAGTTAGTACGAATATAGCCTTGGTAGTTGGACGAGAAAACAAATGAGCGCGGTGGTGTTGGGACTTGGGGGTGCATTTTTAGGAGGTTATCAGAAGATTGCTATCTAAAATTATACAGTGCAACCATTTTATTTTATTTTCTTAAAAAGAGTATTATCACTATCTAATTATTTATAATATAAATATTAAGTAAGTAATAATGGATAATTCAAAATCAAATAAGTAGTAAAAAAAATTAAAAAATCCATTAATATTCTTTCTATCTCAAATAATTACATACATGATATTAACTTAAAAATTATGTTATTTGTGTTATCACCAACGATACAGTTCACCAGCCGCCGACACTGTTCATCCAAAGCCGCCGATACTATTCATCATCGAAAAACGTAATATTCGATACTTGTTTTATTAACACGCTAACAAAAATATCCGATACTTGTTAACGCACTACAAGAAAACACAATTTTTGCAACGAACGATATCGTTGTTAAATCGTTGCAAAAGAGGGTTTGAATCGAATTTGCAACGAAAAAGAGATCGTCGTTAACTGATCGTCGCAAACCACAAATCGTCGTAAATTCGTCGGGAAAGTACGAGGGACAAAAATTCGTCGCTAAATCGTCGGTAAATTTTCGTAGTAAAATCGTCGTAAATATTACATTGAAATTACGACGAATATAAATACGTCGTAAAAACGATGGAAATTCGAAGGGAAATATTTCATTGTTAATTCGATGGCAAACAATTGTCGTCGTTAATTCGTTGCTAATAAATCGTCATAAAATCGTTGCTAAATAATCGTCGCAACATCGTCGCTAATAAATCGTCGTACAATCGTTGTAAATTAGCCACGATTTTATGACGATTAATTAGCAACGAATCAACGAGGACTAATAACTCGTCGTACAATCGTTGTAAATTAGCCACAATTTTATGACGATTAATTTAGCAACGAATCAACGAGGACTATTGTTTACCATCGAATTAACGACGATTATATATATGATTTTTATTATTATTTTTGAAATTTTATTAATTCTGAAATTATAAAATACAAATTTTAAAAATAATATATAATAATATTTTATTAGAAAAAAAAAAATTATAATTTGTTACAAAAAACAAAAACAAAATTTAGAATTCGAAATCCTAAATCTAAATAACTATATCGTAATCGTCGAAATTCACATCGTCTTCGGGACGTCTCAACGAACCGGATGCGCCTGCCGCTGCCTCTGCCGCTGCCTCTGTTCGGAGTCTTCGCTTTTCCCGTAGCATGGCCTGCATTGTCGGGTTCTCTGTTGCCAAGATGTCGAAGAGTTAGTCATTCTGCGTAGCATCCAGTTCAACCAGCTGCTGAAGACTCGCAATCTTCGCCTGATATGCCGTAGACCGAGTAGCCTCGGTCTCAACCAGCTCCTGAAGACTCGTAATCATGGCACGTAACACGACTGGATCATCTTCTGGCAATCGTCGTCGCGGAGCATATGAAAAAGCAGCCGAGACATCTCGAATAGATCCCATCCCGACAACCTTCTCCTTTCTCTTAGGGGCAATCTATATTTAAATTTACAATTAGAAATTTTTAAAAAATCAAAAACTAAAAATTAATAAGTACTAACTATTCTATATACCTGCTAGAATATCTGGTCAATTTCGGGTGTGGTCAACCCTCCAAACATGACCGACGAACCACCTGCAGATAGCTGTTGAGAGAGCTGTGTCTCTCGTTCGGTGACCTTGGAAGTCACCTCATTGAAGATGTGCACGGCCGTCTCGGAAACAAAGGAACCATTCTTCTTTCGGTGCGTCCGCTCAAAAACCTTGGTCATCGGAGGGAGTACACCTCCGTATTCGGCGGCCTAAGGAAAAAAACTATGCTATTGACGAAGTAAATTAAATAAATAAATTAATTTTAATAATTTTAATTACCATCTGTAGACGAACACCCGCAAAAGGTGTTTGCCCAGCTGTATGAGGCAAAGCCTTCAGTTTCCCGTCCGAACCAACGGTGTTGCGGGAAGCCGAACACTTCTCAGCAGTTATGATGGACTTCGTATCCAGCCAATACCGCACCAAGCCGTCCCAAACGGCTTTATCCATGTGCAGGGGCTTTGCTAAATTGCCAGAAATCTTCCATGCTTTCTTCCACTCACCAACCACGCCTTGGATACGAAACTTCACCCTCTCGAGAAACAAAGTTTCAACCTCGCCATGAATCGAAAGATCCCAGTGATATTTTTGCTGCACGAGAAACAAAAATAATTACATATTTTATAAAATTAATTTAAATATATATTTAAATATAATTAAAATAATTATTGGAGAAAAAAATATTTTTTCATACGTACCGCAAACATCTTGAACCATGTCTCTTTGACGTGTGGCGGGAGCTGGGTAAAATTGGTATGAGGCTCGATAAAATAGGACTTGATGATTTCAGAAATGGTGCGTCCAACTTTGGATTCAACTCCAAACCTGAAACAAAAAATTGTAAAATTATGAATTGTTAGAAATAAATATAAATATGTAATAATAAATGTAAAAAATAAATATTTATATATTACCATTCCGACCGGTCAGTATGATCCGGATCTAATCTCGTAAGCCTATGACGGCCCGACTGTGCAAGCAAATCAAGAACCGTCATGTGTGCATATGGGGCCGGGGCACGGCCTCCAGGTTACGGAATCTGAGGTGGTAGTGGCGGCGGAGCACTCTGTGTTTTTGTCGCCGGGACGAAATCCGTCTCTGTAGCCTCAGAAGACACGGGCAACCCGGTACCCGAATCATCACCAATCTCTCTCAAAAACTGAGCGTAATGTGAACAACGCTGGCCCATCTGCGTAAAAATGAAAAAAAATTACTATCTATAAACATCCGGACAGTCTGCTATTTTTTCTAATTTGATTCCGTTTCTACCGACCTAAATTGTTCCATTCCTATCTATACTAACTAAAATTAAAAACATTTAAAAAAAATTTACCTTTTTTTTGCAAGGAATTCCGGAGGAATGATCGAGCAAGAGCAAGATAGAAATTTGAAAGTAAATCAAGAAATTATGAGCGTGTAATTATATAGGATTAGTTGTCGTCGCTAAATCGAGGCAATCAGACCGTGGCTAATTCGTCGCTAACTTTGCAACGATTTTGTGACGATTCTTTGACTCACACGCGGGAGTTTAATTGACCGACACGCGGTAAATTAAATTCATAATTTATGATGATTCGTCGCCAAATCGTCGCAAATGTTGCAACGAATTAGTGAGGAAATTTGTAAAATATGTTTTAGGGTTTAGGGTATAGGTACAAAACTGTAACGTCGATTGCAACATTCCAGAAACAACTTTACATGTTTACCGTAAATCCAAAATCATGAAATTATCAATAAATTCATTGAGATTGAAAAATAAGTAAAACAGAGAGTTTGCGTACATGTTAGATTATTAATACAATGATTCAGTTTGTGGATATTACTGTGATTGACCGAGTTTTCATTTTCGAACAATTCTCTAAAGTCACGATCAATTTCATTGAAAGATGCATAATACAATGAGATGGTAATAGGTTAATTAGGGTTTAGGGTTTAGGGAAAAAGGTTTAGGGTTTAGGGTTTAGGGAAAAGGGTTTAGGGTTTAGGGTTTATAGACGAATCGTGGCTAAATCGTCGCAAATTTGCATCGATTTTGTAACATTCATATTTTGCGACGATTTAGCCACGATTAGTCATAATTCGTTGCTAAATTGTCGCAAATGTTGTAACGATTTTGTGACAATCACAATTAGCGACGATTCCTTTGAAATCCCTTAAACCCCAAACTTAATCCCATTTCCGATCACCACTCATTTCCCGCCGTTGTTGGGGCAATTAATAAATTACAAGACACATAGACACATATGTCTCGTAATTTATTAATCGCCGCACCTACGGCGGAAAATGAGTGGAGATCGGAGATGGAATTTAGTTTGGGGTTTAGGGGATTTCATAGAAATCATATCACTTAAATTTCACAATAATTACTCGATCATAATATTATATTAATACATTAAATTCACAATAATTACTAGCTAGCGCGGTCACTCTGATTCATTTTCGGACGAAGAGTAGTACACATCCGTTTCTTGATCATCTGGTTCATCTCTTTCTTCGAACTCATCTTCCTCATCTTCTTCCTCTGTATCGTCTGGTAGATATTCAACTTGCCTGTTTTGAGGATCTATCAAAAGGATGTCTTCATTGCTCTCATTTAGTTCTGGCATATCAGAGCAATGATCTTGCTGCATTGGTAGTTCCTCATCAACCCCCACAATTCGACTCCTCGGAAAAACTTTTATAACTGATAACCATGAGATACGGGTGGTGCGAACTCGCGGATATGGAACAAAGCTGACTTGTTCTGCTTGTGATGCTAGGATAAATGGCTCATACTTATTGTAACGTCGTGATTGGTTGACATCTACTACCCCAAATTTGTTTTTACGGACGCCTCGATCAACTGTTGGATCGAACCAGTCGCATTTGAACAGAACGTATTTCAAACCTTTGCAACCAGGGTACTCAACTTCAATTATGTCTTGCAACACTCCATAAAAATCTATTTCGCCCCGCACACATACCCCGTAGTTGGCAGTAGCTCTTTGTTTCCGTATTTGAATGTATGAAATATATATCCGCGTGTGCAATGCATGGGTGCACTCGTTATCTTCGATATGGGGCCTTTTATTAACTCATGGAACCAGAGTGGATATGCGGTATCCCCATACTCGACCTATATCATTAATTAATTTAATTAAAAAAGTAATCAAAATATGTATTAGGTTAATTGTCCAAGTTAGTAATTAATCAGATCACTTAAAATTTTACGTACTTGCGTCTTCAACCACGGGGAAAAATGTTGATCTTTACGCTTGTTGATTTCATCGTCTGAGATTCCTTCAATGACTTCTAGGACTTGTCTAACAAATTCACTGCATACAAAAGTATTTACAATTGTAATTAAGATATATATCGTAATTGGTATAAAGCTAGCATATATATAATTTAGCCATATATAAGACGTATGTTTATACACTTACGTCTCAAATTGACTAGCTTCTTCGCAATTTAAGAGGATATATGTTTGTGCACTATGATGGTCTTTTTCATTGGCAAACCAAACTGACTTCACTCTTCCACATAATCGACCGATTGAAGAAAAGATATCTGGGACACCTTCATTAGCATATGTTCGGCCTACACCTCCATCATCATATCGCCGTGCTGCCATTTTCCGTGTGCGAACCTTAGAGCCAAAATAGTACCCCGTGAAGTGAGAAGTTTCTTCTGTTAAACTTCCTGCTACTATTGAGCCTTCAACTTTGGATAGATTTTTAGCCTTCCGCTTCAAATGTCCCATGAATCGCTCGAATGGGTACATCCATCGATAATGCACAGGTCCCCCAAATTCTGCTTCGTGAGGTAGATGGATAGGTAGATGTTCCATAACATCAAAAAAGGCTGGGGGAAATATTTTCTCCATGTTGCACAACAAAATAGGAATACTAGCATCAAGTAGTGCAATAACATCTTCTGACAAAGTACGGGTACAAAGATCCCGAAAAAACGCTCCAATGCCTACAATAACAATCACATGATATATAAGGTAATAATGTTAATTTTCCATTTCATATAAATATATATATATATATATATATTAATTATATAAAATCTTAAATTCGCAATTAATATGTGATTAGTTTAAATTTATATACCTGCAATTGCTTCGTGTACATTTCCTGGTAGAAGTTCAGCAAATGCAAAAGGAAGTAGTCGTTGCATAAAGACGTGACAGTCATGACTCTTCATCCCGGAAAACTTTTGGCCATTCTCAACACATTTAGCTAAATTAGATACGTACCCGTCCGGGAACTTCACATCAGATGTCGCCCATTTGAACAAAGCTGACTTTTTTTCCGCACCCACTCGAAATATGGAGACAGACGCTTTCCCATTGCTTGTAATATGTAACTCATTCCGACAAAAAAGATCAGGCAAGTCTAACCTTGACTTACCGCTGTATTTAGTCATTCCAAGCACGTTTAACAATGTATGCATGATGTTATCAAAAAAGTTTTTCTCAATGTGCATGACATCCAAATTGTGTCTAAGCAAATGATCCTTCCAATACGGAAGCTTCCAGAATATGCTTTTCTTATGCCAATTGTGATGCTCCCCATATCCATCCGGCATATTAGCTGGAGTGTGCCAATTTCCACCACGATTGACTGTTTCCAATGCACCATAATGATCAATTTCTGCTTCTAAATCTTCCCCGGAAATATAAACAGGAGGAGGAACACGAACAGTTTTGTTCTTTCTAAACAACCGCTTATTTCTTCGATATGCATGATGAATCGGTAGAAATCGGCGGTGACAATCAAACCAACTTGTTTTCCGACCATGTTTCAATTGAAACGCATCTGTCCGATTGAGACAATATGGACAAGACAATCGCCCATGCGTAGTCCAACCTTATAACATCCCGTAAGTAGGGAAGTGGCTTATTGTCTACATAAGCACCGCACGCATTGTAAAACATATTTTCCTTGCAAAATCATATGTCCGAACCCCGGTATACCACAACTGCTCCAATTCCTCTATCAGAGGCTGCAAAAACACATCAAGGGAACGCTTCGGATGCTTCGGACCTGGTACTAAAATACTCAATAATTAAAATTCCCTTTGCATGCACATATCTGGGGGAAGGTTGTAAGGCGTTAGGATTACTGGCCATAAATAATATTGCCTACCAGACATACCAAATGGACTAAATCCATATGTGCAAAGACCAAGATACACATTACGTTTCTCTCTAGCAAAGTCTGGATTTACCGTCTTAAAGTGTTTCCACGCTTTCGCATCTGAAGGATGAGTAACCTCCTCATATGTTTGCAAATGATCTGCATGCCATCTCATCGATGCAGCTGTCCTCTCAGACTGATACATTCTTTTTAATCTATCAGTTATAGGAAGGTACCACATCCGCTGGAACGGTACCTTATTCCGACCAGTACCTTGCGGCTTATATCTTGGCTTATGGCAAAATCGACATTCCTGCAACTTATCATCATCTTTCCAAAAAAGCATGCAATTGTCAACACATACATCTATCATCTCAGAAGGCAACCCAAGACTATAAACCAGCTTCTGTATCTCATAGTAAGTTTCAGCAGCTAAATTGTCATATGGCAAATATTCTTTAATCAAATCAGCCCAATCATCCATGCAAACCTCAGCTAAGTTATGATCAGTTTTAATAGTCATCATCCTAGCCGGCAACGATAATTTAGAATGTCCTTCTCTACATCCATCGTAGAGTGGCTGATTTGCAGCATCTAGCATATCATAAAAAAAATTTGCATCTAGATTGGGTTCCTCATCATGATGATCATGTGCAAATGTACTTACGATTTCATGAAATGCATCTGTAACCATGTCATGAATCCTATCATTATCTTCACCATGCTGCTCCGCATGATCATCAAATTGATTAAAATTATTTGACTCATCAAAATTCGATGCTTGATAATTGCTACTACTACTAGCTGCATTTACCCCATGACCCTCTCCATGATAATACCATATATAGTAATGCGGCATAAACCCTCTATTTAATATATGCGACCACACCTTCGAGATAATGATAAATTTCCTATTCAAGCATCTAGCACAAGGACAGTACATCTTACCACTGATAATCGTATTATGTATACTTCATGCCTGATGCATGAATCCCTCCACCCCATCACTGAACTCCTTTGTTAGCGATCCCTCTGAATCAAGACGATTATACATCCATCTTCTAATTTTGTATATTGACATTTTTTGTTGGTCAGAAATAAGTAAATGTTTTTGAATATGAAATTTTTATTATGAAATTGGCCACTATATATAGATTTTTATTTTCATTACCATCGAATTACCTACGATTTACATCGATTTCACATCGATTTTACAACGAATCTAAAAATGTTTACATCGACTTTACAACGACATTAAACATGTTTACCTAACCGAACACCGTGAACTTAAAACGTGCTCACCTAACTGATTAATCGTTGGGAAATCGATGTAAAGTTTAACTGATAATAATCATTGCTAATTCGTGGATAATTTTACGACGATATTACAACGTTTTATATAAACCTCGGTAAATCGTCGCTAAGTTACAACGATTTTACGACGATTTTGATAATAGTCGTAACGTCGTCGGCAATCGTTGTAAAATCGTCGCTAATCCCAATTTTGCGACGATTTTACGACGTCTTTAAGAATCATCGTAAAGTCGTCGTAAAAACGATTGCAATTTGCAACAAAATAAAATCGTCGCAAAAATTCGTTGCAAAATGCATGTTTTCTTGTAGTGATGTGATAACAATAATATGTAATACTTGTAACGTGTTAACATATTAACAATAATATATGATACTTGTAACGTGCTAATAATATTATTTGATATTTGTTATCATTGTTATCACGCTAACAAGTATTGGATAGCACGTTAACAAGTACCATATATTATTGTTAAGACGTTAATAAATATCATATATTTTTTTAGCACATTAAGTATCACGTATTATTGTTATCACGCTAACACATTATGTTAACACGTAACAATATCAGATATTATTGTTAACACACAAACAAGTATCAAATGGGATGTTAGCAAATATCATATATTATTGTTAACACGTTAACATTAATATCTGATATTTTTGTTAGCATGTTAACAAGTATCATATATTATTGTTAACACGCTAACAAGTACCGGATTTATGTTTTCCAATAATAAATAGTGTCGGTGACTTTGAATAAACAGTGTCGGCGGGCGGTTGATTAACATTTTTGCCGGTGATAACACAATTACATGATAATGTCATTAGAATTAATTAAGAAAAAAAAAGATTATTTTAGTCTTAAATTTTTTCTCTTTCCTATAAAACTAATTTCAAATTATCTATTATTATATAATTAATTATTTGATTATCCATTCATATACACCTAAAAGTCTCTTCTTAGAAATCCTAGATAGATATTAATATTGTATAACGATTTGGACCAAAAATATGTGATTTAACAATATAATACTACTGATTTTTGCAACAAATTATGTTGTTTTGTGAAAATATAATGTCATCTACCAAAATCGTTTGAAACTCTTAAAATACAATGTATGTAATCAATCTGCACTTTTACACACACCTCGTGTGAAGCGTTTACCTTGGAGTTTGATTGGAAGAAACAGTTACATTTTGGAAATTTTTCATAGAGAGAAAGGAAAAGTAATCTAACGTTATGTCAAGCGGAAAATAATGATGGCGATGAGTAGAGAGGAGAGGAGTAAACGTTGCGCGAATATTGTTATTGAAGAAAAAAAATGAATATTTGATTAATTCATATTCATATTAAACACAAGAAAAATGATATAAGAAAACAAACAAAAAATATATTTAATTAAAGAAAAACTATAAGATTCGGTCGTCTCAACCGTTGCAATGATAATTTAATCGCTTACTATGAAAACATTAATCATATATAAGAGTCGATTTAGTATATTGTTGAGGTAGTTTCAGTAAATTTATTTCTTAAAACAACCGTTTCAGATTGTATTAAATGATAGATCTTCTCTTCATAAATGAGGTATAAGATTTTGAACATCGATCAATATTCAATGGTATTCAAAAATCAATTATAGACAAATAGACATATATTAATTGAGACATGTCATATATATATATATATATATAAAATAACTTTTGCTCTCTTCTCCTTCCACCTCATCAACATCCACATAGGTAAACATTTTTTAATCCCTAAAAAAACTTACAAATCTTATCTTACAATTTTGGTCAATTTATCTCCAAACATAGCCCATTATAAAAAAAATATGGGCTTCAAATAGAAGGTCCATTCTGAATTATTCTCATCATATATAATCACACATTCACTTAAATTGGTTGCTCTTAATTAACCTACTTACAAATTCTATACTCATCAAGAAAACACTTAAAACTCAAGAATCAAAGTCTAGAGCAGTGAGAGCTAACAAAGTTGAATATTCAGAACTCATCTTCGAAGTATTTGCGTACACAATCACTTTCCCAAAACTCTTTTAGTTTTCTAACAATTTGTGTACTGTTCAAAATGATCTAACACTTTCTCTTGCAAAATGACAATTTTACCCCTCTGTTGATACACGCGTGTACAGTACACCCCTTCCTTTCGCGTGATACTGTACATGAGTTTGACTGGAAAGTCAAGGGGTATACAGTCCACAAAGCGCTAGATCCTTAAGCACTTTTTGGAAAGTGCTAAAAACTATTTTTTTTTTGAAAAAGTGACAAATTAGCAAAGAGTCCCCTCATCTTGCGATCAAAGAATGTAACAGCTCTCGAGAAGCGAGGCCGAGGCTGATGAATTGAGAGGTATCTGGTTATAAATTATTTTGGTTAAAAACTCATCGTACAATAAAACCTGATAGGGTAAATTGAATTTATGATAGCCAGCCGTTTCAAACACTTTTTGTTTTTGTTTTTAATTAGAAAAACAACGTAATGGATTCAAAATTAAATCTGGATTTAGGGTACCCAATTGGTTTTTACCCATTGTGAAGTTGGCATTCGGCCGTAACAAACAAATTTCCATTTTCATGTACAGTATATATAGATATAAATATTATATAAAAAAATACAAGAAAAATTAAAACAATAAAAATAATTCAAATCGAAAGTAGAAAATATTGGAAAGAATATTAAAAATGGGGAAAAAAACAAAAACAAGATATTAATCGAGTAAGACGAGATTAACGCAAGACCAGCTCAGTAGGGACGGCGAGCGGTGCGACGGCCCCGACCATGTGTCCTAATAATTAAGAACCCCGTTTAAAAACTAAAATATTATAAATAATAAAAATTAGATTGAAAATGACTCATAAAATATTATATAAGTAATTTTTTGTAATAAACTCTACAAACGATACACAAAAAAAATTATTTTTCAAAAATAATTTAGCAAAAAACCTTCAAAAAAAAGTAAGTGTCCATTTTTTTTGTCCTAGGGCCCACAATAATGTTGAGCCAGCGTTGGATTAACGATCCTTATATTCACTGCAACTATCTTCATCCCTACGCACAATATTTGACCTTAAATCGACAATAAACTCACCACTCGGCACATATGTTTTATATTCCCCTGTCTCGGCATGCCTCCGCATTAAGCCAAAAAAAAACACCAATTGATAACTGCAAAGATCTATTATCAAACTTCAGTCTTCTCCAACAATCACCAATAATTTTAACAAAAGAAAAGGGAAAAGTTTTTATTTACATATTACTGAAATAGAGACAGTGATTCCAATACTAGCCAACAAATTTGATTAAACAAACACATAAATAAAATTAAATTTAAGAAATTAAAACATAAAAGCAATCCCTTCGGCACATATGTTTTATATTCCCCTGTCTCGGCATGCCTCCGCCTTAAGCCCAAAAAAAAACACCAGTCGATAACTGCAAAGATCTATTATCAGACTTCAGTCTTCTCTTACAATCACCAATAATTTTAACAATAAAAAAAGAAAAAGTTTTTATTTACGTATTACTGAATTAGAGACAGTGATTCCAATACTAGCCAAAAATTTTGATTAACCAAACACATAAATCAACTTAAATTTAAGAAATTAAAACAAAAAATAATCCACATTTCTTAAACTAATAGAGACAAATTCATTTACTACTTTACTAATAATAAAGTTTATAAAATTATTTATTACATCCGCACACACTAGTATATATATATTATAAGCTTGACCAAAAAAAAAAATATATATATATATATATGCATGTTCACATATTTGTTTTTGCATGCAATTGATTAGAAAGTTGAGAAGCTTTGGTGGAGAAGTAGGTGCCATGGGATGGGGGAGATAGGGCAATAACAGCCTTTGGAAACAAGAACATTATTATACATGACCACACTAAAAGATCTTGTTCTAACTTTTAACTGTTGAAGTAAATCTTCTTTCTCCAAACACCTATATATCTTCTTTTTTATTCTTACAGTTACATTTATTTTATTGATCCATATGCAATCCTTAACTTCTACTGTCTTATGCCACACTACTTAATTAGCAGCAGAACTGGGAAACTCCGATCCATCTTTTATTGTCTCTTTCTTTTCACTCAGATACTTTTGTAAATATACGTATGGGATATAACTATTGATAATTTAATATATTATCAAATTTTCAATTATCGAATCGCGTGGCCCATATGGCCCAAATGGTTGACCAAATAAACAAAAAATAGTCTCCCTTTGACCCCTAATTGCATTATGGCAGATGATAAATTGTTTCAAAATTAAAAGCTTATATAATTATATAATTATACATTTTAATTAATAATGAAGCTATTTTCTAATGCATTGTAAATTTGATATTACCCGCAACACAAATTATCTATTTAATACAAAATAAAAATATTTGACCTAAGCATTCTGAAATCTAAATAAACATAAATATGTAGTTTGATAGGATTCTCAATATGTCGGATGTGTAATTTAAGAACGAAATGATGAGATTTTTAATTATAAAAAAAACATTTGGGTGTATATTAATGGTTGACTAGAAAATTAGAAGTTGAATAGAAAATTAGGTGAGAAAAAAGAGAAACCCAAAAATATCTTTTGCTTTTTTAACAATCACAAAAATGCCATTTGGTGATACTGTTCATTGGACGGCCGCACTGTTCATTTGACGACCACTATTCATACCCAAAAAACATATTATTATCATCGTTAACATTGTCATGTTAATCCAGTTAACATCGTTAACATTGTCATGTTAACTCAGTTATCATTGTTAACATCGTTAACATTGTCATGTTACCCCCAGTTATCATTGTTAACATCGTTAACATTGTCATGTTACCCCCAGTTATCATCGTTAACATTGTCATGTTACCCCCAATTATCATTGTTAACATCGTTAACATCTAATTAGTATCGTTAACATTGTCATGTTAACCCCAGTTATCCTGTTCATTTTTATGAAATTGTCATGTTAAACCAGTTATCATATCATAGATTATTGTGTTAATTCAGTTATCATATGATAATTCGGCGATACTGTTCATATCACCGGCGTTATCGGCGTCGCCTCTATCGGATTCTTTTTCGTCGGCAACGCTGTCCTTGCCTCCATCGCCGGAGTCGACTTCGGAGTCTTTTTCGCCGCCGTCCTCTCTTCCATCGCCGCCGTCCTCACGTAACAATGGATGAAAAAAAAACAAAAAAAACAAAAGTAATTAGTTGAAAGAGATGGGGATAAGAAGGTCTTTTTAAATGTGAATAATAGTGATAAAAAAGGAAACTTAATTTTGTTGTTATTTATTGTCATTTGATGCAATTACTCAAAAAAAAACGAGCTAACATATCAACTTGTGGATTGTTTATATGTCATAAAAAAAGTCATCATTTATTTAATACATAGGATACGCATGGTATTTTTTCCTATTGACAATTTTCTTTTAAAAACAATTTGATTCCAACGAATTCAAAGTACAAATCAGCTGAATTACTGGAGGTTGAATTTCCAGTGAGTTAAGATTATTCCTCATAACGTTCGAAATATCATAGAGAGAATAGAGAAAATAAATGAAAATAAAATAAAAATCTAAACGAACCTTAATTACAAGGACAAATGGACTATAGAGAAAATTAAAGAGAATTGTGTAAATGTCAAAAATAAAGCTAATGATAAAAGGAAAAGACATTAGTTTTTTTTTATTGGCAACTAGCCAAACTACCTGTGTAAATGTCATCCAAGTTTTCTTTAATTTAAGTTAATTAAATTCAGTTTAGTTCTATACTTCTATCATATTTATATTCCTCATTCAGCTTTACTTGCAAGTAACAACTAGCAACGTGCGAGACGACAATTCATCATGTGAGTTTAAGTCAGTAAACAAGTCATACCATTAAACCAAAAAAAAAAACAGGTCATACCATCTACGATAATTAATAGACTTTTTATACTAGCTATAGTAAACGTCTTAGATGATAAACATATTTGATTTTCTAAGGATCATAGAAATTAATATGGATTTCGGTTCATAATCTAATTCGATTATATATACCAACAAAGAAAAAAAAAGAATTCAAACTGACATTTACCCTTTATCATTACTTTTTTTATTTTATTACATTTACACAAGAGAATTCAAAAAAGAGAATTCACATTGCGGTCAAACCCCACTTCTCTTTTTCTAAATAAAACTGGTGAAGTGAAAACTAAAATGAATGGGTGAACACGATTTAAATTCTAGCAATCAATTGGATTCCACCTAATTGACCTATATATATACATAATACATAGGTGATTTTTTTTAACACTTAGACCTTGGCCAATGGGCTGAAGATCAAACTCGATATATTGGACACGCACACACAAACACACTCTCCCTATTTTTGTTTTCCGGATGTAATATTGAAACCTTAAGATCCTTACACTCTCCCTATAATATGACCAACTTGTGGTTTGGTATATATTGCTTTGTTTTCTCAATTTCAGGAGTTTCATGTAGACGACTTTGAGTTTGACTAGTAGAACTTATCTTGGTTTCATGGTATTATTTTCTTCTCTCAAAGCTGTCATCTAAGTGGAGAAAATACATACATACACATAGATAGTATAGTAGATACATACACTATACACACAACGACGCGCATTTGTGGGCCATGATTTTTCAAATAAACAAAATCTGAGTTAGTTGATGCAAATTCAAGGCAGCTCAAATACTTCTTGTTCGAACCATTACCACCTTTTTTATTAAGAGATATAGGCTTATTGGGTATATATGTATTGGGCCTTATATAGTTAGGATTATTTTACCTCTGTATATATAGAGAATTGTCTCCTTTGGAAAACCCTAATCAGAAATATACAGAATTTCAGAGAGTTCTTCTGATTCTTACATGGTATCAGAGCCACACCGATAGTTGGGCCACCCTTCCCAAAGTAAACTCCACGCATCAGATGGAAAAACCATACTGAGCGTGAGAGGGGATGTGAGTGAAAAGAATCCCACATCGGTAGTAGGACCTAAGATTAAGTGGTATATAAGGGTATTGGGTCACTCCTCTCATTAGCCAATTGGTTTTTGAGATGGAAGCCCAATAACCCAAGTCTAACATGGTATCAGAGCCAAGTTATTCTGCACGGATTTTGCACGGGATCGATTTCTGCACAGGATCGATTTCTGCACGGTTTTTGCACAAGATCGATTTTTGAACGGTTTTTGCACGGGATCGATTTCTGCACAGTTTTTGCACGGGATCGATTTCTTCACAGTTTTTGCACGATATCGATTTTCTGCACGGTTTTTGCACGAAAATCAGACACGCGATTTTGCACGAATTTTGCACGGTCGTCGTCGAGGTTAGGGTTTGGTGACAAATTAATATTCAATTGAGTTGTTTATTTGTGATAATAGAGAAGATGGGAGTTGAGAAAACAGGATCTGCGGAATGCGTTTCTTTGAAAAAGTTTGGTTTTGAGCAGAATGTAGGTGCGGAAGGCCCTTTGGATATGATGAAAGACGAGGCTGCGGAAGGCGCTTCATGTAGACACAATACTAGGGTTGCACACACACATGTTGTGTCGACTCATGCTATGACAGGACTGAAGAAAGAACAGTGGGATCGGCTATTGAGTATGATAGAGCCAAATACAGAATCTTAAAACAGTGTTATTGGTACGAGATATATAGATGAGTGGATTATTGATAGTGGTGCATCGCACCATATGACAGGTACATTGAGGGACATGTTCGATGTGCATCCGATCTCACCATGTTGGGTGGGTCTGCCTAATGGAAATGTGGTTGCTGCTGATAGAGTAGGAAGTGTGGTATTGACAGAGAAGTGTACTTTGACACATGTGCTCTTCGTCAAGGAACTTAAGTGCAATCTCATCTCTGTGTCACAAGTTATTGATGAGATGAATTGTATTGTGTGGTTCTCGAAGCAGTTGTGTGTGTTGAAAGATATTGCTTTGTAGATTCCGATCGCAATGGGTGAAAGGAAAGATGGGTTGTATTTTCTTCAAGGTACTCATAAAAGTGTGAATGTGGCGAAGGTTAGTAAGGTGGGGTCTCTGGAACTTTGGCATCGAAGAATGGGACATGCTTCTGAAAAGGTGATTAAGAAATTGCCAGAAGTGGATCAAAAGAGTGGTGGTGTCTCTGATTGCGATGTTTGCTTCCGAGCAAAGCAATGTCGTAATGTCTTTCCTGAGAGTACGGAGAAGAGTAAGGAGTGTTTCGAGATGGTTCATTGCGATCTCTGGGGGCCATATCGAACACAGAGTTTGTGTGGATCTTCGTATTTCTTAACTATTGTGGATGATTATTCCAGAGCTGTGTGGGTCTTTCTTCTTCGTGATAAAACACAAGTTCAGAAAACAATGATCGATTTCTTTGCTCTTATCCAGCGACAGTTTGAGAAGCAGGTGAAAATCGTGCGAAGCGATAATGGGAGTGAATTCATAGTGATGAAGGAGTATTTTCGCGCATCTGGGATAATTCATCAAACTTCATGTGTAGGAACTCCTCAACAAAATGGGCGAGTGGAGCGAAAACACCGTCATATATTGAATGTGGCAAGAGCGTTGAGATTTCAGGCAAATCTACCAATAGAACTTTGGGGTTATTGTGCTTCGAGTGCTGCATATCTAATCAATCGTACGCCGTCTATGTTACACAATGGTAAGAGCCCGTACGAGATTATATTTGGAAAAGTCCCTGCTTATAGTGAGATACGAGTGTTTGGATGTTTAGCATATGCTCATAATCAGAAACGGCATGGAGATAAGTTTGCGAGTAGAAGCAGGAAATGTGTATTCCTGGGGTACCCTTATGCGAAGAAGGGGTGGAATCTTTTTGATTTGGAGACACGTGAAGTCTTTGTCTCACGGGATGTCACCTTCATTGAGGAACGATTCCCATATTTGGAGCAAAAAGATCAGGTGGATGAGCCACCTAATTCTGATCTAAGGACGTTATTTGTGGATGATAGTGTTGGATTTGATGATATAAGTCATGTTTTGACAAGAGATACAGTGACACAGACTCCAGTTGTGTCAGACAAGGTTGGAGAAGAAGATATGCAAGCTATATCAGCAGGAATACGTGATATGTTGGGAATTACAGGGCCACAGACTGACCCTGAATCAGTTACACAGTCTGAGAATGTCGATGAGTGTCGACCGATACCAGCCAGTATCGATCGACACCTGGTGGATCAACCTGCAGCAACAGAAATTTTGGGACGCGGAATGCGACAGAAACAAGCTCCAGCCAAGTTACAAGATTTTGTGTGCAATACGACATTTGCAATGAATGCGTCTGCTGTGAGTCAGGAATTGATTAATGATTATGGGATTGAGAATTTTGTGAGCTGTGAGAGGTTCTCTATGTCACACAGAGCGTTCATGTGTAGTATAACAGAAGGAGTTGTGCCGAAAACATTTGCTGAGGCTATGGAAGATCCGCGATGGAGAAAAGCTATGAGACTGGAGATTGAGGCTCAGGAACGAAATCAAACCTGGTTGATTGAACACTTACCACCAGGTAAGCATGTCATTGAGTGTAAATGGGTTTACACGATCAAGTATAATGCTGATGGCTCGATTGAAAGGTATAAAGCGAGGCTTGTAGCTTGTGGAAATCGTCAGAAAGAAGGGATTGATTATTCTGATACATTTGCTCATGTGGCAAAGATGAGCACAGTTCGATTGGTTCTGCAAGTTGCAGCTGGGAAAAATTGGGAGTTGCATCAGATGGATGTGCACAATGCGTTTCTTCATGGAGATTTGGAAGAAGAGGTGTTTATGAGAGTACCTCAGGGTTTTGGTAGCTCGAAGAAGGGAATGGTATGTCGATTGCGCAAGTCATTGTATGGTTTGAAACAAGCTCCGAGATGCTGGTTCGCGAAACTTTCGACGGCACTGTTGAGCTATGGTTTTACACAGAGTAAAGCAGATTACTCTCTTTTCTCGTTAGTTCGTGGTAAAGTTCACTTGCATGTTCTCGTATATGTGGATGATCTTGTGATAACAGGGAGCTCTCCATGAGTGATACAGAAGTTCAAAACATATCTGAGTAATTGCTTTCATATGAAGGATTTGGGAAAATTGAAGTATTTTCTTGGATTGGAAGTTGCGCGAAACGCAGAGGGGATATATTTATCACAGAGGAAGTACGCTCTGGATATTATTGCTGATGTTGGTTTGCTTGGTGGTAGGCCGGTAGAGTTTCCGATGGAGCAGAATCATCAGTTGGGAAGGTCGACGTCAGAGATACTCACTGACCCGGAGAAGTATCGCAAAATCGTTGGAAGGTTGATTTATTTGGCTGCGACAAGACCAGATCTTGCGTATTCTGTTCACATCTTGTCTCAGTTTATGCGTGAGCCAAGAGAGGATCATTGGCGGGCTGCTTTACGAGTAGTTCGTTACTTGAAGGGGTGTCCTGGAATGGGAATTTTGTTGAAAGCGGACTGTAATTTTCATCTTACAGCTTGGTGTGATTCGGATTGGGCGGGATGTCCAATCACGAGGAGATCTTTAAGTGGATGGTTGATACAGTTGGGGAATTCACCTGTATCGTGGAAGTCAAAGAAGCAGGATGTAGTATCTCTCTCTTCGGCAGAAGCAGAGTACCGAGCTATGGTTGTGGCGGTGAAAGAATTGAAGTGGATCAAGAGTGTATTGACCACGATGGGTATTGCACATTCTGGTCCAATGGATTTGTATTGTGATAGTCAGTCTGCGCTTCATATTGCAGCGAATCCTGTGTTTCATGAGAGGACGAAACATGTGGAGCTTGATTGCCACTTCATTAGAGATGATATCGTAGCTGGAATCATTCAGACACAGCATGTTTCTACTACTCAACAATTGGCGGATGTCTTCACTAAAGCACTTGGAGGTCGTCATTTTCAAGATATTTTGTGCAAGTTGGGCATTCGAGATCTCCATGCTCCAACTTGAGGAGGGGTATTAAGAGATATAGGCTTATTGGATATATATGTATTGGGCCTTATATAGTTAGGATTATTTTACCTCTGTATATATAGAGAATTGTCTCCTTTGGAAAACCCTAATCAGAAATATACAGAATTTCAGAGAGTTCTTCTGATTTTTACATTTTTTAACCTCCCTGAGCCTAGAAAGCATTATGTCTACAACAATGCTAGGGCAATAATTTACATTGCTTATGATAGATATATATTGTTGGCAAGCAATATTTTGACTGTATAACTAAGGTTAATTTAAGTCGTTTCTAAGAAAGCGATGCAGTTAAAATGATCTAAGAGATGACATCAAACAGTTCGATTGAAATTGATAATTAACATATAATTTATATTGTTTACAAAATTATTTACTAAATGTTAAAAATATTTTAACAAAAACAAATACAGAGATCTACGACATATGATTCTACTGATAAATAGTTTTATCCATAACAAACAGAACAATGACAAACAATTTTATATGCAAATCGTTGAAATTTCCAATAAGTTTATATTCATAATCTCCGATAAGTTTACTTTTGCTGTTTACAAGTGGTAACAGAAGTAAAGGAATGAAAATAAATTACAAAAGGTACTAACTACTACTAATTTAATTGAATAAAATGAAAATACGATACAGAACATCATGAGTTATGAATTAACGTGAACATGTGTGGCGTGTGTGAAACAAGTATGTCCATATTGTTTACTTTGTTCATACCCATTCGTTAGTTATTAACTGTTTAAGAACAGTAAAGTTTACAAAACAAAGTACTGTGTTAATTAAATTAGCTAAGTGAATAGTTTCAGTTGTTCATTTACAACATTTATATATTGATCACGAAAAGGGATTGGATATTAACAGAATGTCTATAAATTTAATGAAAAATATATTGCTACATATCAATATCGGTTAGTTAATTGTAAGGATTATGTGTTATACTTTTAACTTTTCCCTTGATCTTGTAATGTAATGTAAAAATTAAAGTTGCCAGGAAATTGACAATACATTTAAGCTGGTGACAGCAAACTTAAAATAAATAAAAGTGAGATTTATTTTTCCTATTATAAATTGATTATGAGAGGGTATGAAGAGAGCAAGATGGAACATTTATTTTGCCTCCCAAATTTGAAGAAGTTTAAATGTATATAAGTCATTTGGTTCCAAAATCATAACAAAAATAGTATAGATCATCTAATTTTCAAATTGTATCCCATAAATCTCTAAACAGACTCTGATAATTATAATATCATTTGAATGATAATAAAACATGAAAAGACAGGTGTTGCGATTTCTAGAATCTGTTAATAATTCTTAGAATTTTTCAAAATTGCAAAACTTAAAATTATATATTGGTTTTTGTTTATGTTGCGTTATGTTGAGTTATAGGGCCTTATTAGTAACAGTTGTAGCTTCCGGTTTTATGCTGTAGTTTTTTAGCTATAGGATTTTGGCTGTAAGATTTTGGCTATGGTTTTTTAAAAAGTGAAAGACAGGAAATATAGACTGTAGAAATATAGCTCTCTACGGCAAAAAAAAGGATACAAATGATTGTAGGTTTAAAAATATGTAGAAATCATAATTGGAAAAAAATTAACTTTTAAAAATCTACAAAACTCATGATTAAAAAAAAAATTAGCTGTAGAAATAAATATGACTGTGTACAACTTTTAAAACTTCTTCCAATCAAGCCCATAATCTAGTGAAAACATCAAAAATCTTACGCTTACTTTAAAGTATCCACACATTAGTTCATGAATCATCGTTTTGTCGGCCGAGATATATTTACTGGGATCATTAAATTAATGATCGATTTTGTTGGACATATTAGTCCTTAGTTTAATTTTGTAAAGGAGATTTTCGGTTAATTAATGTTTTTGAATTGCGTTTTATCGAAAAAGTTGTTGAATTGCAATTAAAAAACAAACCATGTCGGTAAGACACGTAATTTGATCTCTGGCGGAGTAATTAATTAGAATGTTCTGTTGATTCTTTCATTTATTTAAGATCTTATCATTGATTTGATTAATAAATATATGTATTTTATGTTATAGATTTCCGTACTGATTGATCTAATTGGTAAAAATTCTCTAAAATGTCAATGTTTAAAAAGGTCACCTCACTTATATCTGAAGACCATATACGGTATATATACTTAATCTTTTACGAATGACAGTGCTTCGAGTTGATGTTCACAAAATTCGCAAAAGTTATGCATCATAAAGAAAAAAGAGATTTAAAAATCGTCAAAAAGTAAAACCCTAGGATCCGGTTAAGCGAGGACCCACTGAAAGTAAAATCCTTATCATAATAAAAGAAATTAAACTATACTATTATTTCGTACAAAAAAAAAACCATACCTATTATTTGAAAAAAAACAAAAACTACACTATTACATACTCTTTCCGTCTTATATTAATTATCGTTTTACACCTTAAATTTTGTTTTATATTAATTATCGTTTTAGAATTTCAAAACAAATATTTGATACTATTTTCACTTTTATCCCTACTCTTTTAACTTATTAATTAGTGTGATCATAATATATAATATATTAATGAAAAGTAAAACAGAAATTTATTTTTTTAATTTATGTAAAACAATTTAGAACGACAATTAATATAAAACAGAGAAAGTATATGCGAGTTTGAAGTAATAATATATAAATATATATAATTAATCTTTTAATATTTTAATTTTATGCATGAAAAAACATATATATGTCAAACGTGTGCCGAAAATACACAAAAGAAGGAAAATTCAATTTACTTTTCTTTAGAGAGAGAGAGATGGAGTGAAAAGACAAGACAAACGTCAAATCGGATCTCTATCTTATCATACGACTGCCAGTGCCTTCTTGTGTTGTCATCCTTTTGACAATATATTTTCCATTTTTTCTCAACCAAAACACAAATTAAAACCAATATGTATATTACAATTATAAAAAGATAGATAGATTTGGAAAAAAGAACAGTCTCTTTCTTTCTTTCTTTATTTTTTCTGTCAAAGCAAAATACGGAAACCAGAAGGAAATATTTATCACCCCGCACGTGTGTTCCTGACTTAACTCAGTGTGTACCATTTGAAGAATATTTCATTCGAGAAGGGACTAAGATTCACGGTCTATCGGATGGGAAAACCATCGTAACAACAATTAAGTTTGAACAAGAACAAAAAAACAAGAAAATTATGTTATAATGAAAATTATGATAAAACAAATATTTAAAACATATGTCATTTTCAACATATACTTCAATTATTCATTTTCTTTAAAGTTAGACGTTAATATATATTTTCTCATAGAGATAGATAGCTTAATGTTTTTCTATGTAATTTTATTGTTTTCCCCCCCTAAGTTACATATATCTTCAATAAGATGTAAATTTAAAGTAACAATAGTAGATGATTAAATATATATGTTTTACATAGTGGCTAATAATAAGCGAGAAGTTTTAATTTAGCTAAAGTAACAATAGTAGATGATTAAATATATATGTTTTACATAGTATATGATTAAAAATAAAATAAAAATCTTTAAATAGCAATATAAGTTTTGAATCTGAGTGTCATTAAGCATCAAATTACAGTACGTATTACTTGTGCTATAGAATTTATATTGCTATTTAAAGATTTTATAGTACTTGTTCGATGCTTTAATTTTAATCTTTAAACCGGAGCATTTGACACTTCATCTTTTTTGGTAGATTTGTCTCTGGTTGTATATGTCATTAAAAACTATTTGTGATGTATTATCTAACAATATAATACTATTGATTCAAAATACTAAATGTTATAATTTAATTGATATTTTTCAATCTATTGAATTTCATGTTTTTAAACCGTAAATTCATCTGGAGTGAAAAGTGAACATCATATATAATTATTATTTTTATAAATATAAAAATGAGTAATAATTATATAATAATTCTTCTGCCTTGAAGGATGGGAACATGCTGAATAGTTTTAATCATCTTTAACTTTCTTAAAACTACTATTTTAATTGGAGTGTAAAATAAAACTTGGATTTAGATTTGATGTTTTGTATTCTTGAATAATGTTCAGAAAAATTAGTAAAAAAAAAACTTAGAAATATTATAGTGGCCCGACAGAAGGACCCGAGCGACCCGGCCGACACGCATCCTCATGGCCTTCAACTATCCACCACAAATTTCTTAAATTTACATTATTTATTGTTATTAGTATTACTCTTTTTTTTTATCTGCATTATTATTATTTCTCTTACAAATTGATTAGTTCAAATTATACCACGCTTTTTAGCTGAATTAAGCACATATTTTCCGAACCTAACCGAATTAAACCAAACAAATAACGTTATTTGGTTCAGTTTTGGATAATATGAATAATTCAAATAGATATATTATTAAATTTATTCAGTTTTTGGTTCAGTTTAGTTTATTAACCGAATACCCAATTAATCGATTAGGTAACCGAATTAAAATCTAACTCATATAAAGTATATCTACATACCATATAATTTGAAACTCTTAAACCATAATGCTTTATTTGGTAAATATGAAAAGAATATTCCATTGTTAAAGAACGCATAATTAGTACTTGAAACTAAATTTATATATATATATATATATATTTATATATATAACTGAATTGTTTAGCCAAAATAAAATAGTTTATCGTGTGAATTTTTATACTTAGAAAAAATACCTTAGTGCCATGTGTGCATAGATTGCTCTCTCTTCGAACGTGAGTTGAATTACTACGTAATTGATTTTTTTTTGTTTTTTTTGTCGAATTGGAAGTGAAAAACAAAGACAAAACTATGATTTTAGATATGATTTTAACAACCGTAATAATCTAAAAATGTTTTTTCTTTTTTTTTTCATTTTTTTGGTTAAATATTTTTTCACAATCGTCAAACTTTTTATTCTTATTTAAAATTAACTGTATTATCCGAAATAATTGAAACTACACAAAAATGATTTTAATTCGATTATTATTTATAAAACCTAAAAATCGAATCGAAATATAATTTAATCCCGAATTGGACCTATTACTTTAAAACCAAAAAAACCTAATCAATCCGAACCAATTAGCCGAATGTTGACCCCTACTAACTAGGTAGATCTTTATTTATTTATTTATTTTTTGTCCTTTATATAGGCGCCAATTAATAACTCTACGGAAAAGTCATGGAAAAAGAAAAAGCAGAATTATGTGAACTGGAATAGCAGAGTGGCTAATAATAAGCGAGAAAATTTAATTTAGCTAAAATCTACATAGTAATTTTTTTTTTTTTTGTATCTGTCATGAGTCTTTTAGATTCGCGTAGCAAATGAATGTTAGAACATAAATATTCTGAAACATAAAAATGTAAAAAAAATGAACCACAAAAGTATGATATTTTCAGACTAAAAACCTTAATAAATGAAATTCCAGACTAATAATCACATCTCATCATGTAAATGAAGGTTTTTTGTTTGTTTTTTCGGTTAGAAACACTTCTAATGAATAAAATTTGTTTTTTTCGGTTAGAAACACTTCTAATGAATAAAGACTTAAATCAATTCATTTAAATCCAAGTAATTCCAACAGAAAACCTCATCATTTACTTTTTTCTCAATCCTAATTTATTATCTAGTAGAAAAAATAAAAGATTATTATATATGCGGAATAAAAAAGTGGGGGAAGCAAGAGAAGAGATGGTCAGAAATGGACCAACGGTCAAACGCCAAACCATCAAATCACATTTTTACGAAGTATAGTCGAGACTTTTAGTGGTTTTGCCTTAACGAATTAGGCCAATGTTCTTATCCATCACCGTCCAATTTACCATTTTTTCCCACCCTTACATTACATATTAACAATTCAACACGCATTCATATATATGGCTTCTAATAGTGATCATGGTTGGTCTTAGGCCTGGGCATAATATCCGAACCGAATGAAACCGAACCGAACCGAACCGAAATTAATGGTTTGGTTAGGTTATGGTTACTTTATAATAACCGAATGGTTTTTATTTTTGATATCCATTGGTTATAATAACCGAATAGTTATTAACCGATAACCAATAGGTATCCATGGATATCAAAAAAAAAAAAAAATTATGTTTATTTCCCCTAATTAACCAAAATAACAGAAATATAACCGAAATAACCGAACCGAAATAACCGAAACTAACCGAAATAACCGAAACTAACCGAAATAACCGAAATAACCGAAACTAACCGAAATATTTCCGAAATTTAACCGAAATAACCGAAATATTTTGAAATTTAACCGAAAATAACCGAAAATATTTGAAATTTAACCGAAAATAACCTAAAATAACCGAAAATAACCGAAACCATTCGGTTAACCGAAAATAACCGAAATATTTCGGTTACCAAACGGTTATTAATTTTGATAACCATACCGAACCGAACCGAATGGTAACCGAACCGAAACCGAACCGAAAACTGTTACTAACCGAATGGATAATAAAAGACATAACCGAACGTAACCGAAAACCGAAATAACCGAACCGAACCGAACCGAATAACCATTTGCCCACCCCTAGTTGGTCTGTTTCTTCTGCGATAAATGAGGTGAAATGCTTTTAAAAATGATCAAGTTTCATAGTTTGTGTCGTATAACGTCAAGCGGCACAAATATAAACGCGACACTTACAAAATATTGTGCATGTATTGATCCATATAATTATATCAATTTTAATGTTTAAAAAATATTTGATATCAAATTTCTGTAGTCGTCTACCATTTTAGTTTACCATTTAAATATTTTGACTGCATCACCGTATATATTGAATGCAACCAATCAAGTTTATTTCGCAAGTTTGTGTATCAAATTTATATATACTTTGTTATCTATCGATCGATCAACAATTTGAAAGGCAAAACGAATATGAAATTTTGCAGTCTATCTTTAACACTTTCCTCTAACATACATTTTTCAACAAACTGTATTATATATATAGTTTGAATATAGTTTTTGAAGGAAATAGATGAATTTCTATTGTCACAAATGAAATACTATTATATTGTGATTTTACCCCAAAAAAATAATATTATTATATTGTAGAACTAGAGAATTATTATCGGTGCATGTGATCCATATTTTGAAGGCCATATAGTATTTGGCATTTTCTCAAACATTTTCTTGTTTTGCATCGAAAACACTCATTTCATTAGCATTAGGTAACGCATGAGCCCCATATATATATAGCATCATTGTGTTTGATTGAGTTTCACATATGTCATGAACCAAGCCAAAAAAGACAGTTGCCACAAATATTGTCTTGGTTTTATTTTCGTTGTAAATAATTAAGTACGTGATTATGTATGCGACTAAAGTAAAGTGTTAGGTGACACATATGACTAATTCGGGATCTAAGTTAACCAGTAGCTCATGATATTTACTTATTTAGTATTTACTTATCTAATCATATTTTATACTTGGTTTCTCTCTCTTTTTATATATATTCACAAAACTAATAATTTCTCTTCTTTCCATTTTCCATTACCCCAAATGGATTCGTCACGTACTTCTATGTTAATCAACCCTTTCTCACTTTGTTACCTTCCTATTATAGTAACAAAAGATATCACTAAAATTACTCTCAACTCTAATTGCTGATTTGCTTCTGTTGACATAAAAAAATATACAAAACTCCAATTGCTCCTAGCCAATAAAAAAGAGTACACACACATCGACATTAATCATTTTTATCGTCTTTCATTATTATTTATTATTAAATTGATTCGAGACCCCCCGGTCCGCCCATTGAGATCTCTGTCTCTTTCTCTCTCAATATCTATACACACAAACCAATCTTTCCAACACTATAGACTCTCTCTCTCTCTCTTCTTCATCTTCTCCATAAGCTTCTAAAGCTTGACCCTTTTTCACTAATAAAATTTTGTGAAGCTTGACCCTTTTTTCACTAAGAAAACTTTGTTTAAGAACAAAAACTCTTTTCTTCATCTTCTATAGCTTACCAAGTCAAAGGAGACGACTTTTTTTTGTAGTTCCTCTGAAAACCCTAATTTTTTACCGAAAAGAATCAGCAAGGAGCGATGAGCAGTTCAATCGAAGAAACTCTGAAATCTATGTCGTTGGATTACCTAAACCTCTTAATCAACGGTCAAGCTTTCTCCGACGTTACTTTCAGCGTCGAAGGCCGTCTAGTCCACGCTCACCGTTGCATCCTCGCCGCTCGTAGCCTCTTCTTCCGCAAATTTTTCTGCGGATCTGATCCTTCACAAACCGGAGCCGAGCCGGGTAACCAAACCGGATCAGGAGCCAGAGCAGCCGTAGTGGGAGGAGTCATACCGGTTAACTCGGTCGGATACGAAGTTTTCCTACTTCTACTTCAGTTCTTATACAGTGGTCAAGTCTCAATCGTACCGCATAAGCACGAGCCAAGATCGAATTGCGGAGATAGAGGATGTTGGCACACGCATTGCACTGCAGCTGTTGATCTCTCATTAGATATCTTAGCCGCCGCTCGTTATTTTGGCGTTGAGCAGCTCGCGTTGCTTACTCAGGTTCTTATTAATTAATTCTTTAGGTTAATAATTCTTGTTCTTTAATCTTGGTAACGTACTTTCCGATTTGGTTTGGTTTGGTTCAGGTCGGTTGAGTTGAATTTTGAAACCCTATTGATGGTACACGTATATGAATATAGATAAGAGTTGTATTCTTGTCTTGATTTCATGTGTAACTAAGCTTAAAGATTGCTTGCATTGCACGTACTGCAACCTCCTTTCCGGGTTTAGACGCCGATGATGTGTTGCACACTCAGAAAATTTACTTAAGATAGATATATATATTTTATGGTTTTCTTTCTGCAATATCCATACTCTTTATTTAATATATATATATATATATATATCTTTGAAAATAGTACATTTGACTAATAACAGGGATCTTATTAGTAACCCCAAAAATTGAGAAATGACATGATCGTTCTGCGATTTTGCATGATGTTACTAACCACATATTTGCGTGGAATCGCCATTTACGTTCAGCAATTCCGCAAATACAATGATCAAAATCAAAAGATTTTATCATTCCACATAGCCTTTAAATTTAATTCCAAACTTTCCCCTTAATAAAATTTGCATGATGTAGTTACGGGTCGGGGATTACATGTTTCGGCCTAGAAACTCCTAGTAATAAAAAAAAAAAAAAAAAAAATTTGCCATCTTATTTGGTTTTTCTTTTTCTTTTCCCTAATCTTGGGCTTTCACAATTAATGTTACCAATAGGTCTTTTTCCTATAATGGTCTTACTTGACTTTCATCGTTTGGGTTTGGATATAATGAAAACCCTTGGTGAAACATAGTTTCTTTTGAGTATACTCCTTTATAATGAACATGCATATTGATCCAAATGAAAAAATAAGTGGTGGATAATTATGTCTATAAATTCAAAATTTTGGCTTACCTTTTTTCCCCCCTTTTTAATCACAGAAACATTTGACAAGCATGGTGGAGAAAGCCTCCATTGAAGATGTGATGAAAGTGCTAATAGCTTCAAGAAAGCAAGACATGCATCAATTATGGACCACTTGCTCTTACCTAGTCGCCAAATCCGGTCTTCCTACAGAGATTCTAGCCAAACATCTCCCAATCGAACTCGCAGCCAAGGTTGAGGAGCTTCGTCTCAAATCTTCCATGCCTCTTCGTTCCCTAATGCCTCACCAACATGACCTAACCTCGGCTCTAGACCTAGAGGACCAGAAGATCAGGAGGATGAGACGAGCATTGGACTCCTCAGATGTCAAGCTCGTGAAGATAATGGTTATGGGAGAAGGGCTCAATCTAGACGAGTCCTTAGCTTTGACTTACGCGGTGGAGAATTGTAGTAGAGAGGTTGTGAAGGCACTTCTTGAGCTTGGAGCCGCCGATGTGAACTATCCTGCGGGTCCCACAGGAAAAACCGCTCTTCACATCGCGGCCGAGATGGTCTCTCCGGACATGGTGGCTGTCTTACTCGATCACCATGCCGATCCAAACGTTCAGACAGTTGATGGTATCACTCCTCTTGACATCCTTAGAACCTTAACGTCGGATTTCTTGTTCAAGGGGGCAATTCCTGGATTGACTCACATTGAGCCAAATAAGCTCAGGCTTTGTCTCGAGCTGGTCCAGTCCGCGGCATTGGTGATATCACGCGAAGAAGGGAACAATAGCAATAACGATAACAGCACCGTGATCTACCCTAGGATGAAAGACGAACACACGAGCGGAAGCAATGGAGGAAGTAGTTTGGATTCAAGATTGGTTTATCTAAATCTTGGAGCTACAAATCGGGATCTTGGAGATGGACATAGCAATCAAAGGGAGGGAATGAACCTGCATCATCATCATGACCCATCAACGATGTATCATCATCATCACCACCACCATTACTAGGATTTTTTTAGCCCATCATCTTTTTATTAAGATAAAACATATTCAATATATATGATTAATCTGTTGTTATGATCTTTTTTTTTCCCTGTGTATATATATATCTATGCGAACAAATGAAAAAATGGAAGGAGATGAGAAGAGAAGGAGAACACAAATAAAAGGGTCATATAGATGGAAAAAATCTTGAGTTATACGTTGACATATATAGGCTTATAATTAATATACATTTTTATTAGCGGTAAGGCCTCGGTGCATCCAAAACTATTAGACGCCTAGTTGTCTACGAATTAGACCCATTAGTTGGCCCAATAACCTCTCTAGTAGACGGCCCAACTGTCTGTCCACTAGTCGGCCCAATTGTCGGCCCAATTGTCGGCCCACTAGTCTACGTGCTAAACCAAATAATATGCCAAGAATGTTTGCTGTTATAACAAAAAAAAAAAATTCAATTAAATGGAAAATTCTTAATAAATAAACCATTTTTTTAATTAAAAAACTAACTTTATTTACCTCCTACTTCGACAAAGTAAAAAAACATGGCCTTGAGAATTTGGTATAATAATACAGATTCAATCTACATAAAGAAAAACAAAATATATTTAAACAATTCATTTAAAAAACATATATGATAATATTAAAAATTAATTTACCTTGATTGGCACCATATAGATGTTTGTCACAACTGCAAAAAAATTTTTTAATACAAATCAATCAAATGAAAATGTTTTTCTATAAAAAATTTTTTTTTTAAAAAAGAACTAAATAAATTTACCTTTTGCTATAACCAAGTTGAAAATAATGGTCTTTAAAAAATGGTATAGCAGGATGAGGCAAATAGTCTACATAAAGAAAGAAAAAAATATATAAACAATTCCTTAAAAAAATATATTAAAAAAGAATAGAGAATACAAAAATACAAAATAATGATCTTACCATGGTGAATGTACTGTTAATATTCATGTATAATGAATAAAAAATCCAATTAAATGATAAAAAGTTGATAATGCATTGCACGGTCACTTCACCCACAAACATATTGCAAAATAAATTTGCATATGTAATTGTGCAAAGCATACGGAATGATTTCATCCCCACAATAACCGAACATAACCTGATAAAATGTTGTAATTAATATAGAGTGAATTTAATCAACATCCATGAATAAAATAAAATGTAAGTAGATATTAATGGTTATTTTAAAATTAAGTGTGTAAGAGAGAGATGATTAGGTAAATAAACATCAGCATATTTAGGTAAATAAACATGATAATGTATAAGTTAACTGTAGCAATAGAATTATCGGTATAACTAAACATGTTAATATAAAAGTAAACGGTAACAATAGATTTATCGGTATAACTAAATATATTAATGTTTAAATAAACAGTGACAATAGAATTAGCGATATAACTAAACATGTAAATGTACTGCATTATCGAACTAATCAAGTTAAAAATAAATATTTAACGTGTTATTAATTTTGTTTCTTTCCATTACTTCATACAAACTCAATAAACATGCTAATTTATATAAGTTAACGATCAGTACAAGTTAAACAAGAAAAGAAGATAACACTTAAAAGGATATAATTGTCTAAAAACATTTATCTCTCTTGCACACATAATTATAAAATATCCATGGTCATCTACTTAATTTTTCTTTTATCAATGGTTAGTTATTGCAATTATTCTTAATAATAACTATATAGTAAATACTATGTATTTTAGAATATAATAATTACCTAATATCCAAGTTAATTTGGCTCGCACGGCATTTGATGATGAAATTTGCTATCAGACGAAAAAGAAAAGAAAATATAAACAAGATCAAGGCGGGAAAACAAGAAAATAAAGAAAGATATATAGAAATCGAAATTCTCTCTCTTATTCATTCAGGGCGATCAAAGATTGAAATCAAATACCAATATCAAAGATTGAAATCAATTACCCATATGGAATCAGTCGTTCTTACCGTTGTTATCGCCGGCAGCTCAGTCGTTGTTATCGCTGGGAGCTCAGTCGTTGTTATCGCCGGCAGCTCAGTCGTTGTTATCGCCGGCAGCTCAGTCGTTGTTATCGCCGGCATCTCAGTCGTTGTTATCGCCGGGAGCTCAGTCGTTGTTATCGCCGGCAGCTCAGTCGTTGTTGACTCTTGGAGTTTCATCTTGTTTAATCTTAGTGTACAGAGGATAGAGAATCTTGATGGAGAAGAGAAGAGTGAAAGAAGAAGTTGGAGAAGAGGTGTTGACAAAAAAGAGAGGGACTCAAGTATAAATAGATCGAAAAACGCCTGCAGCTAAAAGGCCTGACAAGTTACAAGCAAAGGGGCTGAAATAGGAAACCAATTGTTATTGTGAAGAGAGTAAGAAAAAAATAGCAGAGAAATTAGAATCTACTATAGTGTGTGCCACGTCATCAAATCTACTATGGTTCGAACCCCGGTCCGGGTGGTTCGAGGATACGCTCAAGGAGGCCAAATCCGGCGACGTCGGTATGGAGGTCCTCGTCGGCCAGATGTATTGCAGCGGCTATGGAATCCCCAAAGACGAACACAACGACGATTTGTTGTTTTTCATCTGAGAGGATTTCAGATTATAGGCTTTTTTTCATATTCCCTACTTAATTGTAGTCATATATATGGGTTTTGGAAAATCTTTTGAATGTTCCCTGTTCTTGGATACTCTTTAGATTTTCACAGCACAGGATGCTCAAAGTGGATACATCTGCCTATATGAACATCCATATCGAAGATGGAAAAGATCTTGCTTCAAAATTAATTTTAAACCATCCATATCAATTACTCATTTAGACAAAATAAAAGCACTAATGTATACTACTACTTAAATCTTAAAAAGAGATGTACAATGTTGTGAGAAATGAGCTGCAAAACATTCTTTCACAAACCTTAATTAACATATACAATTAGAATCAAACCCGATTCAGTGCAAAATCTGATAGCTGTTCATCTAAACAATTTCGAATTAACTAAAATCTATCATCCGATTATCCTCTAGACTAGGCAATATCATATTATTCATAGTGATAAAAGGATAAAAGAAAAAAAAAGTGACATTTTCATGGTCCATGTGTTGAAGCAGCTTGATCCTCTTTACATCGAGCTATTACCGAATGCGTTTCAGATCTTTTTAATTGCAACGACTTAATTTGTTTCATAATTCATACACAAATGCAAAATCAATAAACAAGAGCACAGAGGTTAAAGCTTATACTTTTTTATGTTTTATTTTAAGTGATGTTTAAGTTTTTGCACACACATTACAAAATTATTTAATTTTTATTATTCCAAAATTAAAACATCATTTTCAAAACAATTCAGCAAATAATAAAACGATATGCGGAATTCAAAAAGTCAGAAACAATAAAAAATATATATTTATGTTTAGGTCTTATACATTATCATGTTTATTTACCTAAATATGCTGAAATTTTGGTTGTGAGAGAAATAATAGGTAGACTTTGTTAGGTAATGGCGAGTGATGGGCTCTGGGATGTTGTACCATGAGATGGAAGTACTAAGAAGAGAGACACGTAAGCTTGAGCTCCGTCTGCGTCCATACCATGGACATGGTGGCATAAAAGCTACGAGCCACTGATTCCGCCTGATCTTCGCAAAACTCTTTATCATGACTTGCTTCGCTTTGGAGACAGAAGATATAAAAGACGCCTCGACGTTGTTGAGGCATAGCTTGAATAGACACGGTGGAGAGCCGTGGAACCGGATCTGTCCCGAGCAAGTTATGTAACTGGATTTCTTTTGAAGGTATTGGTTCATGTATTATGACTTTGTTTTTAAAATCTATGGAAAACACTTTGACAAGTTATGTAACTGGATTTCTTCTCTCTGTATTTTTCTATTGGGAAGAAATTTATAAAACTTAAAAGTATGTGATGTGAACAACTTGAAGATTATCTCTATTACCCTTGAGGTCTTGGTTAAGCTTTTCTAAAGACCATGATCCTCATTGATTTTTTTTCTTTTCTTGACTTAGGCCTTGCTTTTTCTCTGCACTTAATTTTTTTTCCCCTTAAAAGAGTATAAGTTACAGAAGTTAGCTTCCCCTGTTTTTTACATTCATCCGTCATCACTTGTGTGGCGTGAGCATTGCAAGAGAATCAACAAGTTAATCCAACTAAAACCGGATTCTTTAATTTAATAAAACCCAAAAAAGTGAAAAGTTTTGGTTTACCTTAAGGTTTAAGGCGTTTAGCAGTTACTGTGGGGCAGGATAATTCTAAATTTCTAATATTTCTTTGTCCATAAAAAAAAAAAATAGTTTCCATTTTTTTCTCTTCAATAAATTTTTTTTTATTTATTTATATAATCATATACAACTCGATAATTCCCTTTTTCCTCAATTGATCACAAATCCTGATCAAATTAGGGTTTCCCATTTTTTGTTCTTATCAATCTCGACTCCCGAGTAATTCCACTTTCTCTAGGGTTTATAAATACTGCACTTACTGTCGCTCAAGACACCAGAGATTGATCAAAGCAAATACGGTTGCGAACAAAAATGCGGCGTTACAGAAAGAAACCAGAGATGAGATTCGTCAAGTCTTTAGGAAAGGGTACCTACGGCTCCGTCGATCTCTTCAGTTACACAAAAGACGACGGCATGACACTCTACAACGCCGTGAAGATCTCCGCTGATAGTAAGGATTTTAACGACAGAGAGTTTCGTATTCTGTCGGAACTCAGAGGATGTCCTGGAATCGTGCAATCGTTTGGGGACTCTCTCCTTGAAGGAATCGATTCCGATGGAAACAGAGTAAGACTTCACTGGATGATTCTCCAAGGATTGGTCTCCATTCATTGTCACGGTTATGTCCATTGCGATCTTAAACCGGACAATCTTCTTCTCTTTCCGCGTTACGATGAAGAAACGTGGTATTGTACTTTCGAATTGAAGATTTCGGATTAACGATAAAGGCCGGAGACAAATCTGATCATCCCTTTGTGGGAACGCCTCTTTACATGTCGCCGGAGTCTGTCCTGGACGGTACCACCGTAGAGAAAACCCTAGATTTGTGGTCGCTAGGTTGCATAGTGTTGGTGATGTTTACCGGTAAGCATCCATGGTCGGGGCTTAGTACTGTTGATTTGAAGCCTCTTCTTTTGGATGGAAAAGCGCCTGAAATTCCAGAGACTGTACCTTGTGATGCAAGGCAATTTATGGAGAAGTGTTTCGCAAGGAATCCCGACGAGAGAGGAAGTGCTTCGGAGTTATTGTTGCATCCGTTTTTGATCGGAGATCATAAGATGGCTGATGCCTCCGCCGGTGGCGGAGAGAGGAGGCGGGTGGGGTTGAGGATCAGAAAACCTCCGTCGAGATTGGAAGATATTACAAAGACGACATTGAAATTGAAGATTATTTCATCGAAGCCCTCACAGTTTAAGAGAATATCGAATAAACCCCTCAAGGTGAAGATTCTCCCTCCAAGACCCCCAAGATCCAATTTTGTTCCCGTTCAGTAATTTGCTGAAATTACCGCTGTCGCTACTACTTTGTCAAAAATGTAGTTTTCTTGCAATTTTCAAATTGTATGTTATATATCATATTAATTGATATCAACATTCCCACCTTTTCTTTATGTCCCCTTAAAGTTGTTACCCGAAAGCTGTTTAATTATATTACCCAAATTGATTGTAACAGTATAAAGTTTCTTTGATTAATAGCTTTGCGAATCGGAAATTATTACAACGAAAGGTTCAAACACATGGGTCGACACAAAAGGCCCGTTTAAGATTTGGCCCATTATAAAGCCTAGTGGTAACAAAGTAAATCCTTATTTGATGTTATGCAATCACAAACATCGAAGGAACCACCTTTTGTTGGTTGATACTTAATAGGACCTATTTTACATAGCCTAGTGGTAACAAAGCTTAGCATAAAATTACAAAACCGGTTTTAAGTACCTAACAAATGTGTATTTTTTTTAGCAATAAAATGACATAAATTTATGTATATCTGACTTATTTTCCACGCACGAGGGTTCTAATATTAAAAAATTATAATAAGAGTTTTATGTTTCCTTGTTGAATTTTGTTTGTTTAAAAAAAAAAAATTGACAAGAGGGCCGGGAGACATATCACATAATGTAGAGATAGTTCCCCACATACATTGTTAAACCATCATCTGAAAAGATGCTTTCACAATACACACACACATATATATATATATATAATATAGTTAATATCTAGGAATATTCATAAATGGTGGTCCATTTAAAAGAAACAAGACCCATATCAGTTTCAGACAATAATGATAATCACAAACCCACCAAAAGCTTTAGACCTCCCAAAAGCTATTTGTATGTATTTATATTTTTATTGACATTCCACATACATACACTTGAGAGAGCCCATTCTCTTCATATGTTGTTGTCATCGCCTATATATAAATCTTACTCGTTCCATCATGTTTTTTTTTCTTTCCATAACGCTTGTTTTCAACTCTCTTTTTATTTATGGTTATATGTATTCATATCATTTTTATCCGACTATATAAATTTCTAACATTCTAAAATTAACGACTATATAAATTTATAACAGCGACGCATGATTACTAAACGTTAATCGTAGTATATAGTTTTAAAAATGTTAGGATCCCACATCAGAAGTTTAAAAGGACCAACACTAGTATATAAAGGATATACGTTAATTCATTTATTGCCAATTAAATTTGAGTTGAAAGCTCATAAACTCATATTTAACATGGTATCATAGTCTCATTTGTTGATCCAAATAGGGTAGTACAAAAAAAGTTTATTACTGGTCCTAAAGTGAAATTCGGTTCAAGATGAACCGGAGACGTATTAGGATTCCACATTGAAAATTTAAAGAGACCAACACTAGTATATAAGAGATATGAGTCAATCCAATTTTGAGTTGGAAACCCATGATAAGCTTATATTTAACAAAGAACATGATTAAGAATATAGCTAGATTGCTATCTTTAATACCAATTTTAAAACTTTGGGTCAGTTGATACTGATTTGTGGAACATTGAAGATTACTCATTCGTTTGTTCATACACATGGGTTTGTGTTTTTTTTATTCGCTAAATGTATTAGAAAGCTATTTCTTGGTGAAAGCACATAGAGTCGGTTTCAACGCAAAACTCATTTTCATTAACTACTAAACAATTTTTGTTTCTACAGAAATTAATCCTTTTGTAATGTGTAGTGAAGATCATACCGTGAGATATTTATTGATCGTGTCATTATTGTATAAAAAATGAATAATGAGTTTGGTAAGTTCGATGAAGTGATGGAGATTTAGAGCAGATTGTTTAACACTGAAAGAGACCGGTGAGCTCTTCATGTTGTTTTTAACTCCACTTGCATTTGTTCTATAGCTTTTAATTTTGGGATTCCTCTCATTCTTATTTTTTGTTTGCTTCTACTTTATTTTCTATATTACTTTGAAGTTCGGTCCTTATATATACAAGCTGAACATTGTGAGGTCACATACAACGAAAAGGACAAGATATGCTTGTCCCTCAAAATCTAGACTCCTTTTCTCATCTTCTATATTTATCAACGACTTAATTTGTTTCATAATTCATACACAAATGCAAAATCAATAAACAAGAGCACAGAGGTTAAAGCTTATACTTTTTATGTTTTATTTTAAGTGATGTTTAAGTTTTTGCACACACATTACAAAATTATTTAATTTTTATTATTCCAAAATTAAAACATAATTTTCAAAACAATTCAGCAAATAATAAAACGATATGCAGAATTCAAAAAGTCAGAAACAATAAAAAAAGATATATTTAATTTTGCATAAAAACCTGAAAAAAATTCTTAAAATGAAACAAAAAAAAATAAATCTCTAAAAATTTTTAAAATGAAACAAAAAAAAATAAATTCTTAAAATTTAAAGTGAAACGGAGGTAGTATACGAAAATAAAACCTAAACAATCACATTCACAAAAACACTCAAATTTAGACCTCCAAATAACTGAAAGAACAAACATATTTAAAACAGTTATAGAAATTTCGGATAGAAACTTAGCAACTTTACAAATACAAACAACAAAATTTTTACATTTTTCAACAAAGCAAAAGCCAAAAGAAATTTTAGGCTAATCAAATTGAAATAAGAATCGAAGAATTTGGGTCTCTTTCGAGTGAACTTCAAACGTACAACACCATGTTGACTTCGATCCATAATTTTTTGTGAACATCAGCCTAATTTGTTTTTAATTACTGATGAATGATATGTGAATCGATTCTAATTTACATTAAAACACACATAAATCATATTATAATTCGTTCAACAGACAATTTTTAAAATGATACAACAAAATCACAAGGCTTATAGCATTTTTAAAAAAATTTGAAATACAAAAAATAAACCTAGTTTATAATAAACAAGAGAAAATTAAGAAACAAAAACGTAACTTTCCACATACATAGTGGAAGTTTTGAGCAAATTCGAACTCTATCAACTCAGAACTGGAACGAAGAACCCATAGCTTCTGCAGAAGCGAAGAGGAGAAATGCAATCATACCCTGCAGAAAGGACGACACACCATATGGAGTATCAGAATTGCTAATATGCCCTTGCCCAAGGGATCTCTCAAAGGAGCGGTAAAGAATTTGGATAATTCTTGAACGGAGGTTCAAGGCGATGAAACCGTAGCTTCGGAAATGTGGAACCGGTTCGAAAGCGTGAGACTCCTATCAATATTCCTCCCAACACACAGCTCGCTTGCGGACACTCCCTAGACGACGATCGGTATAATCCTTGAACGGAGGTTCAAGGCGATGAAACCGTAGCTTCGGAAATGTGGAACCGGCTCGAAGGCGTGAGACTCCTCTCAATGATACAGCTCGCTTGCGGACACTCCCTAGACGACGATCGGTAGAATGGTATCCACAAAGGAAGATGGAGATTCCTTTGATAAGACCAATTCCGAAATACTTAGAATCCACCAAGTAATTCGAGACTAAAAATTTCCAAAAATAATGATTAAAATCTGAGTTTCTCAAATGAGATTACATGAGTTTAAATAGAAAATAAAAACTTGAAAATAAAGCTAAATAATTAATAAAGGCTACTCTACATGCACATATACTACTAGGGAAATGTGAAATTAATACAAGCCATGCATGTAGAGGTAGATAAAAGGACTTTTGATCTTCATTTTCGTCACTTTAATTGGCAAGGAAATGAGGTGATGATTTTGGGCTTTTATTGGACTTGCAACATGTTCAAAATGAGCTGGACTTGATGCTGGACTTGATGCTGGACTTGAATGAATGTTTGAATGTTCTCATTGTACCAAACTTCATAAATCAGCCCGTAAAGTGCGTCATTGATCCTTTTAGTATTTTCTCTCGTGACTAGTCCAACGGGTACACATAGATTCTTCTTGATCTTCCTTAGTGTCATCTAGAATCATATCAATTGCAGTGAAAGCAGAGACAAACAAATTAAAGAATTCACAAGATTATTGAGACAAACAAAAAAAGCGATGGAAGTTAGCTCAAAGAAAGGTAAAGATACTATAATGAGTTGAGAGTATTGCCACAAACAATACAAGAGAAAAAACCTTGATGATGTACATGCCGAAGCAGCAACACAGGACACGGGCAAGCAAATATGTAATAAGCAATTTGGTTTTGTTCTTCCATAACCAAGAGCCTATATCTGTAGGGTTCAATCAAATAACAAACCGCATGATCAGAAATCATAAATGTTGACAAATCTGGTTGAACTAAACATTTGGAAGATTCTCTCACCTATTATTCCCTTACAGAGAAACTCGTAATCCCTCGATTGAATCGCATCCTACAAATCATAAAACAGTAAGACAAAAATTGATTTCAAATAACCAAGGGATCGATGCACTTGAATATATACCATTGTTCTGCGGATGCATGTAATTCCAGTCCTTAGCTGGAGTTGTTGAGTCTGGTGAAGTGGGACCAAATTTTCGAGGTAAGGAGATATAAGACAAATGTCTGAGGAGAGGGGACGGAGTTCATCTATCTCTGGATAATACTTGAACAACCTCTTCTTGTCGTCATAGAAGACAAGATTCCCTTGCTTAGAGAGAGTGACGGGCGTAAAGGACCTAGACGTCACTGGTTGATTAAGAAATAGAGAAGATAAACCTATGGAGTGAGTCTTGCTCCATGTTTCTTGTTGTGCATCCATAGTCCATATCTCTAGTTCCCATTCACCAAGAGCATTTGTTTCGGGCATGGCTATGGCAAGACGATCCCCAAAGTTAACAATCTGTGCTTCAAACACGATGCCCTTGGGAAGAGGCGCAAGATTAATGTAATGGAACTCTTCCGTGTGGAGGTCCAAGGCTAGTATAGTGTAGACTGATCCGCTCACACCACAAGGCAAAACTCGTAACCAGTAGATAGATCCGTTGACACTCGCCGATTTGCGTCCCACATCGACCTTGTAACGGCGTGGTTTCATAAGTTTACTCCACTCACCAGTGTTGACATCAAGAATCTCGCAATGGTCACAACCAGCAAAAATCCTCAATACTTTATAGCTACCTTTAACACTGTCTCTACCGAATCCCATGGCACAATTTCCCGGGAAATAAATCGACCATGTTCCTGAAATTGAATTCCTGAAATTGTAACCATGAATCAATGCAAGAAAAAATTAGAATTCATGATAGATTACCATTCTTAGGTCTGCAATTAGAGCGGCGGGAGGGTTGGGGATCTGGGCCGGAATGGAATCGTCGGAGTTGTCGCGTGGAGGGATTCAAAACGTTGATCCACCCTGCTTCTGGGATGCAGACCAAACCGTCGCAACTCATCGACGGTCGTGTCGCGTCGCAGTGCAAACTGACGAACTCTTCGCCCTCTTCGAATCGCGACCCGGAGAGAAGACTCGGCGAGACGCCGCAGTCGCAGTTGAAAGCGGCCAGGAATTTACTTGATTTCTGAAGACTCAGATGACTCTCCACGAACGTCTTTGATTCCAGTATCGATTTCCATTCTTTCGATACGCTTTTGAATTTGACCAGAGATTTCAGAGGAAGCCTCACCACTAATTCTTCCAATACATCGTCAGGCATATACATCGTCATCGTAATAGGATTTGTTTTGCATTGCCTTTTTTCTCCTCTTCTATTTATACGCTTTTTTTGGATAACCTAGTTAATATCTATTTGTTCCTATTTTAAAATAGATTGGATTTTTTTCCAATCTATTTGTTTTTTTTTTGCTTTGATTCGGTTTGGATTGTTTCCGTTTATTGAAACTTTTTTTTTTTTTTTTTTGATAAGTGTTTATTGAAAACTTTAGAAAAGGAAGAGTATAACGTTGAACCACATACATATACAACAAAAACACACAAGGAATAAAAAGAACATCATAAGCAGATATCATTTTGTTTTGACTTAACCATCAATCCGAATCCGAAATTAGTTAACCAAGGCGCATGTTTTTGTTTAATAACAAACATGCAATCTCCTTATAAATTTGAATTTACAATATATATTCAATATAGCTGATGATAAAAGACTAATTAATCATCTTTAGCATGATTTAGAGATTAGTACGTTAATATTGTGATCAATAAAGTTTTTTTTCTTATTAATTCATGTATCATTGTCTTGTTACTTTTAACAATCTTGTGATTCAAGTTATTTATATTAATGTAATAAGAGTTTATTTTGGATGGCTTAAATGTTCATTCTTTTATAAGAGTGTTTGTTTGTTGAATCTTAAATGTTATGAAGCTCATATTGTTTTCAACTATGTTGTGAGAGATATGATATTACATTAGTTTGAGAGTTCAACAAATTTAAACTATTTATTAGGTTGTTGAAATTAGAAAATATGGCAAGGTTAAGTAGGAGCTAGACAAGAACAATGATTTCTTCACTTAACACAATATTTTAAATAAAACAAGGTATATCCGCCATTAAAAACTCGATATTATCCAATATACAAACTATTAAATAATTTTAAATTTCTAATATCTTTAATCGATATAAAATACATTTGAATATAAAAAATTATAATTATAATATAAGATATTTTCATATGACTAAAATAATTTATTTTGTGTAAATAGAAATTCAAAACTAAATAATTATAAATTTCAAAGTATATTGTATATATGAACTATGATATTATATTGATATAAAAACTCAATAAAAAATATATATCTAGTACATTAAGAAAATATATATGAAACGCAAGACTATTTTTAGATAATTATAATGCATCAATATGTTTAAGAAGATATTAAATCATTTGAAAAGATTAAGAAAATGGAATTATATATATGTTATGAATAAATAAAATTAACTGAAAACAAGAAATATATGTTTTTCAAATAGTTTAAATAATATTATATTAAATAATTAATCAATAACTTAAACTAAATATGTTCTCAATGTGAGTTGGGGATGGAAAGGTACTAACCGGATGTAGCGGTATTTAAGTAACGACCTAAAAGACTATTACAAAAAAAAAAAAATTAAATCAATATATCAGGCCTGACGAACACTCCTCGGTCTTATGATATGCGGGCCTTGTGGCCTTGCCACTCTCGTTGTGTCAGGCATAAATTTTATTTCAGTCTTACGGCCCATCTAGGAATCCGAAAAACATAAATCCCCACGATTTTAAATTTATTACAAAACATCCTCTTTTTTTTTTTTTTTTAAACATCTAATTTTTTCAACGAAAAAGTTCCATTTTGAATCTCAGGTTTGGTCATATTAGCAGTAGTAACTGAAAATAATATTAATTTATTTGAGACTTTGCCGTGAGTCCGTGACTTAAAATAGGTTGAATTAGTTTTTTTCTTGTATTTATGGTCAAAGATCGAAATGCAGAACAAACAATAGAGAGCAAACGAAACTATAAATATAGTTGGTGTATTTTGTACAAAACAACAGCTGGTGCAGTCAAAAATAATTAAAATATGAACTGAAAAAGACATATCTAAATTCAAATAATTACTATTTGCACACACAAAATTCAAATAATTACTCTGGCAATTATATATATCAAGATTGATATAGTGTAAAAAAAACCATTGGATATAGTTATTTTCTTAGTATAATTGTTTGGAATCTTTGGATAGACACATGATATATATATATATTTATATGTGTGTGTGTGTGACATGTGCGATATCTAATGCATATGTTTTTTCCTTCACAATCCCCTCCGGCCCATATCTTTTTATGTATCAATTTTTCTGCGGTGACCTTAAGCAGCTTTTGGATACATGTATATGTAGTAGTTATTTTGAATTAACTTTTAGTTATTTTATAAAAAAATAAGTAGCAGGAAAAACTCAAATGTTAGGCATTGAATTATTAGTTTTGTTAGTAGGAGAGTACGAAGGAAAATCTCAAATGTTAGTTTTGTTAGTAGGACGTCAAGTGCAAGAGAGGCATGAGAGCAGTAAATGACATTAGCCATGCAGGCGCAGCCTCTGTGTAAACATTTAATGTGCCAATAAACTATTAGCCACCCTATCACATATACATACATTCCTAGCTACTATAAGGGTTATGTTTGTTTAATTATTTTTATTAATCTAGGTAAGTATAAACTCGTTGACAAAAAAAGAGAGAGAGTAATAAACTTGAGTGTAAAAGCTTATGGAATAGTGAGTGTAATTATTTGTTTTTAATAAAAAAATTCTAGATCTTCGAGTAATTATTTATTTTTAATAAAAAAATTCTAAATTACGTATGGATGAATGACTTTCACAAATTATAGCCTTTTTAATGGGTGATTTGTCTTTAAACAACTTAATTGCACGTTACAATATAGCTAATTGAGCTTGGGCCACAAAGTAATTAAACGTGTATCTTTATAGGCATGCAAAATGACGTCTTATATTGTGAAACGAATGAAATAAAATATACATATATACTGTATTTTTCCAACTTAAATGTATCGAGATTTTCAAAATTAAAAGCTCATATAATTATACATTTTAATTAATAATGAAACTATTTTCTAATGCATTGTAAATTTGATATCACCCGCAACACAAATTATTTATTTAATACAAAATAAAAATATTTGACCTAAGCATACTGAAATCTAAATAACATATATGTAGTTTGATAGGATTCTCATCATTATGTCAGATTTGTAATTTAAGAACGAAATGATGAGATTTTTAATTATAATAAAAAAACGAGCTAACATATCAACTTGTGAATTGTTTATCTATACTATTAAAACATGGTAACATTTTGTAACCAAACATATTTTAGTCTAATCTCATTCCAGATATCTATTATCCTTTTTTTAATCCTGTTTCCAAACATAAATATTTTATTTTAAAAAAATCTGAAAAAATCTTTCCAAGGTAATCTACTTATTTAATTCCTTTTTTTCTCCTACTATATTTATATACAAACACTAATTTCTGAGGTAATTTAACATTATGTATACATGACAACTTTTCTTTTAATTGATTTCCCATATATACATATTAAAAATACATGAAATTTTCAAAAGTAATAATTTAACACTACTTAAATATGTAACGATCAAGAAAAAAATATTTATAATTTAATTATTTTATTTTAAATAATCTACTTATTTACATGAAATTGTCAAAATACTAATTTACTTATTTTTATTATCATAGGTTCCATAGCAATATAACACAAAATGGATTTTGATTAACGAATTGATTTTTGTAATATTTTGATTAATGGATTTTAAAAAATTGTATATGCACACAAAATATTTTTAAAACGTAGAACTATTAAAAATAACATATCACAAATTTGTTTTTTTATCATTTTGAATAACTATTCAAGTTATTATTAATTTTTAAATAATAACTTAAATAATAACATGTAATTATTTTGTATGAATTTGAAATTTGAAATAATAAAATATTTGATAACTATTTAAAAAGTTAATTATTTTTAATAAGTTTAACTATACATGAAATAGTTTTAATCACGTTTTCTTTATTTTTCATATAAAATATTTAACTAATTAACTATTAGCTAGAATTATATCGTCCTAAAGGTTATCACAATATTTAACTATTTTAATTAAATATGTATTATCAGAAAAAGATATTAAATATGTATTACCAGAAATCAGATAGTTAGAAATATACTATTTTTAATTTAACTAAATTACCAGAAACAAATCATCTTTTTTAACATTTAACTATTTTGAATTTCTGCATAAAAGTTTATCACAATATTTTCGTAGGTTACATTTAAATATTATGTTGACATTTAAGGATTATCCACAAAAGAAAATTATGGTTTTAATATAATATTCGGTTACAATATTTACGACTTTGAAAAAAAATATATAATATTCGGTTTCAACATCTCAATAATATCTAAATTTCTCATTTTTTAGAAAGTTTAAAATTTATTTAGCATAATTTGTTATCTTCCCTCAAATAATTGTGAAGATTGCAATCTTTATAATATATGCTTTAGGAATCTTTCTACAAAATTTATAAAAAAATATCTAATTAAGCCAACTAACCAAATTTGATACGAAAAAGATTTGATGCAATATTTTTTATTTAATATTTAACTTCCATTTCGATAAACATGAAAAAATTTCTCCAACACTCTTCATTCATCTAATATAAAGAGACTTTTTCGATCATTGATACACAATTCTTTAGGTTTGTGTAGATGCTTTCGTTTTATTGTTCTACCTTCATATTATGAAATTTTGGTTAATTATGATGCGTATTGACATGTTTTTTTTTTGTTGCAGGACATCAATGGATTGCAAATCTTCCATATCAGTTATCTTCAAAGGTGATTTACTTAATAATTAACAGTTTTAATTACTGTTTTTTTTAAAAGTTTTCTTGCTAATCCTAATCTTTTTGTTTGAAGAAACAAAGAGGATTCGCCTGAGGAACTCAGCTTCCATATCAATTATCTTCAAAGGTGATTTACTTAATACCAAATTTAATTACTGTTTTTTAGGTATTCTTTGTAATTATAATATATTTTTTACTACCCATTATCCAATAGACTAACAAAATAGTGATGGAGGTTAACTATCTTTCCATTTTAATATACATAACAAAATATGTATTTTACTTATTGATATTCTTCTCTTGATAAACACATGTTCGAGTCAAGTCATAGCTCAATCCTCAACACTACCAACTTAGAAGATTGAGCCATGATGCGAGTGGGTCGATAATTATACGTAAAAACTGATGATTTGGAGTGACAGTTGGATTCGATCTAATTGTTTGTATAGCTATTAGCGGATTGAGCTGGAGCATTGAAGATCTATCTCTATATTTTGATTTGGTTGATTTTTATGTTGATACTCCTAAGTTGTTGTCTTTAAGAGTTGTATTATTCACTGTTTTTTAGTTCGTTGTTGAATAAGTTTGTTTAGTCTTTAGTTTTTCTAATTGGTATCCAAACCTTGTACAATGAATATATTATAATATTTTATTAACTGATTTGGATTATTAGAAATATTTCATTTTGCTTAATTGGTAAACGACTTATAAGAATATTTTTAAATTCATATGTATTTTCTTAAAAAAACAATTGTTTTGATTTTTGTTTATATTTTGTACAAATAGTAGATTTTGGTTGATGTAGTGGTTTAAAAACGAAGTAGATTATTAATTAGTATTAAGTAAATCTTTTCAGGAATTAAATACTTCTCTAATATATTTTAAAAGAAAACACAAAGAGAATCATATATGAATTTTAAATATATACATTGAAAATTTAATTATTTACAAATTTTTTTTTTAATTTTGGTAAATATTTTTACAAATCTACGAACATAATAATTAGTTTTAATAAACTAAATTACGTTATTTACTATCAATTAAATTAATTATTTACAAAAATAATAATTTTATTCATAATATGGTAATACACATTATATTTCATTTGAAATATATTCAGCTAACTATTTCTTGATTTTAATCTTATAGAAAAACAAAAATGTCAAAAGTATATAAATTTATTTCGTAATTATTTATGTTCGTATTTATAAAAAGTATGAAAATTAAAATATGATATAAAATATAGTTTTTTGTGAAAATATACAAAATATAGATTTAGTGTATCAGCACACTTTAAGTTGGAAAATATCATTCAAATCCATTAGCAATATCATTTCCATTTATTAATATTTTCTTTTTATTTTAAAATTTCGTTTTAGAAACTAACAACTCTAAATTTCATTTTAATTTATCTTTTCATTCGGTAGTTTAGTATTTCAAGACGTATTAATTATTCGATGGGAATTTTTAGTTTTAAGCAATCAAAAAACTTTTTTGGTGTTATTTAATTTAATATTCTATTGTTTCCTAATTTTCAACTTAAACAACTCAATATTATGTAAAAAGAAAGTACGTGATAGCAATTTTGATTATTAGCATTTATTTCAAAATTTATTCAAAATTTGTTAGTTATTATTACTACATTCAAAAGATATTCAAAAAGGTATGAAAATCCATAACAATAATTTGGATATTACGATCGACAAAATTGCCTAAATAGTTGCAGAAGTGATCAACAAAATTGAGGTATGATATTACGATAACTAACAATCATATTTTCTGGATTTATTATTGATGAAACAAATATATGATTAATAAGTATATATGAGTAATCATTAGCACTCATTTTTCTAAATTTACAAAAGATTTGATGTTCGAACATAAATTATTCCTTCAAAGTTTCGTAATTTCCAAGCATGTTAATTTGATTAACCTGCATAAATAATAATACATTACATTTATAAAACAATGTCGTTAACTAAATATATTGTTCTCTACATTAGATTCAAAACATCTAAATCTACATAATTAATTTTATTTGCATCAAATCTCTAAAATAGAAAATATTTGTTAGAGTTCAATCGCATCCCGTGCACTATATTTTCACTTAATCATAGTAAAATGTTGTAGATAATTTGACTTTAAATTAAGTGAATATGTAGAAACTTAATAGAAAATAGGGTTTTATTTTGTTGATTTTTAAAAAATATACCAGTATATGAACAAAAAAACAGTTAAACTGTGTTAATTTTTAGTAGAACTTTACAGATTTTAGAAGTGTTAAGTTTTGATTGGATACATTAAAACTTTAATGATTTTAAAATAAAGTTAAAATTTACAAGAATTGGCACTTAAAAGAAAATAAATATTCAAAGTATGAGACGGAAAAACAGTAAAAGATATGAGATGGGTCGATAGAACGATTTAGATATGAGAATAAATGAAAAACTGATAAGATTAGATTTAAGTAGAAAACCGAGTATAAGCAAAAGACGGATGCCAGTAGTTGAGATTTTGAACGATTCTAATGTATATTCACCATACATGTAAAAGTCTAAGCGATTAGTTTGAGCTTGATTTAAAAACTTTTGTTATGTGTCACTCCTACAATTAATTTCATCTGTAAGTTCCCGGATATGATAAAGAGGTGATTAATAGGGACTTTAACCTTAGGTTATTAAAGTATTTCAAAAAATATTGTAGAGAATTTGACTTTAAAATAATGGGTAGCGATTTTAAAAAATTATGTCTTATTTTGTTGGCATTTAAGAAATAAACCACCGCAAGAACTTAAAGACGAAGTTAGACTGTGTGAATTTTTACTTATTATTTTTAAGAGTTTTAACAGTATTAAACTTTAGTTGGATAAATTAAAACTGTAAAGCTTTTAAAATAAAATAAAACTCTTCAAAGTGTCACACGGAAAAACAATAAAGATAGCGAGTTAGATATGAAATTACAAATAATAAAATCTATAAGATTGAGTTTGAATTTAAATTCAAATTCTCGCACGGAAAAACAGTAAAAATAGCGATAAAGGAGCGACTTAGATATGAGATTACAAATAACAAAATCAATAACATTGAGTTTGAATTTAAACTCGAGTATAAGAAGGAGACGGATAACGATAGTTGAGTTGAAATTTTGAACGGTTCTAATTTATCACAAAATGGGTAAATGTCTAAGAGATTAATTTGAGTTTCATTTCTTTTTTTTTTGCTGATGTGTCTCTTCCACAATTATTCTCAGCTGGACGTTCCTCGATCTGATAGAGATGAGATTGGTAAGGAATATAACTTTAGATTGTTAACGTACTTTAAGAAATTGTTGTAGAGAATTTGATTTTAAAATAATGTGTAACAATTTAAAAGAAAAAAATAAGGTTTTATTTTGTTGGTTTAAAAAAATTAACAATCGGAGGAACAAAAAAAACTAAGTTAGGATATGTGAATTTTTAGAATAATTTTACGGGTTTTAAAAGTGTTAAACATTGACTGGTTCAATTAGAACTTTAACGATAATTTAAAATAAAGTAATAGTTTATAAAGTTTCACAATTAAAATAAAATAAGTATTCAAAGTTACAAGAAAAAACAGTAAAGATAGCGAGAAATGAACGATTTAGATATAAAAGGGAGAGGGATGACAAAGTTGAGTTGAGATTTTGAACGATTCAAATGTATAATAACAATACGGATAAAAGTCTAAGTGAAAAGTTTGAGCTTGATTCAAAAATGTTTTGATGATGTGTCATTACCACAATTATTCTTAGCTGGATGTTCCTCGATCTGATAGAGAGGTGATTAGTATGGACTTTAATTTTATATTATTAATGTATTTCAAAAAAATATTGAAGATAATTTGACTTTAAATTAATAGGTAGCGATTTAAAAGAAAAAATAAGGTTGGATTTTGTTGGTTCTTTAAAAATTAACCATGTTAGGAACAAAATGACAAAGTTAAACTGTGTGAATTTTAGAAAATTTTAACGGGTTTTAAATGTGTTAAACATTAACTGGATTAATTAGAACTTTAACGATAATTTAAAATAAAGTAAGAGTTTATAAAATCTCACAATTAAAGTAAAATAAAAGTATTCAAAGTCTCACATTGAAAAAGCAGTAAATATATCAAGAAATGAACGATTCAGATATGAGATTACGAATGAAAAACCAATAAGATTGAGTTTAAACCCGAGTATAAGAGGGAGAGAGATGACAAAAGTTGAGTTGATATTTTGAACGATTCGAATGTATAATCAAAATATGGATAAAAATTTAAGCGATAATTTTGACATTGATTCAAAAATGTTTTGCTGATGTGTCATTCCCACAATTATTCTCAGCTGGTTGTTCCTCGATATGATAGAGAGGTGATTAGTATGAACTTTAATTTTAGGTTATTAATATATTTGAAACAAAATGTTGTAGATAATTTGACTTTAAATTAATAGGTAGCGATTTAAAAGAAAAAAATAAGGTTTATTTTGTTGGTTTTTTAAAAATTAACCATGGTAGGAACAAAAAGACAAAGTTAAACTATGTGATTTTTAGTAGAACTTTAAAGATTTTATAAGTGTTAAATTTTGATTAGATAAATTAAATCTTTAAAAATTATAAAATAAATATTTTTTTTTAAAATCTCGCACTTAAATAAAATAAAACTTGAAAGCCAGAGACGGAAAAACAGTAAAAGATATGATATGGCTAGAAAAGAACGATTTAGATATGAGATTATAAATGATAAACTGATAAGATGGAGTTTGAGTAGAAAACCGAGTATAAGCAAGAGACGGATGACAATAGTTGAGTTGATATTTGAACGATTCTAATGTATAATCACAATACAGTTAAAATATAATAAAAGTTTTCAATTGTTCACATAAAAAAACAGAAAATGAACGATTTAGATAAGAAATTACAAATGAAAAAACCGATAAGATTGAGTTTGAGTAAAAAACCGAGTATAAGCAAGAGACGAATGACAATAGTTGAGTTGAAATTTTGAAAGGTTCTAATGTATAATCACAATACAGTTAAAATAAAATAAAAGTTTTTAAAGTCTCACATAGAAAAACAGTAAAGATAGCAAAATTGATCTCGCTTTAGACATGAAATTACAAAGGAAAAACTGATAAAATTGAGTTTGAGTAGAAAACCGAGTATAAGCAAGAGACAGATGACAATAGTTGAGTTGAGAACATCTAATTTTCTAACATAACATATTAAAAATATTACCTACAAAAAAAATTAGATATCTAAACACCAATAATACCCGTAACCTCTAAACCCGTTATAATAAGTAAACAACTTATGAAAACTAACCCACAAATAATTTTTTATGTCTAATCATGAATTGTTGTATTTCATATTACGAAAATTATATATACAAAAACAAAGTAATGTTAAACCCAAAATAAATTTGTCTCATATTACAACCCGTTTGTCCGCAACACCAATTATACTAAACACAATAAAGACAATATATATTACAAAATTTCATAAACCAAATAAATAAAAAAATTATGTGCGAACGCACGAGTTATAATCTAGTATGTCATTAAAAAAAGTCATAATTTATTTAATACATAGGATACGCATGATATTTTTTCCTATTGACAATTTTCTTTTAAAAACAATTTGAGTCCAATGAATTCAAAGTACAAATCAGCTGAATTACTGGAGGTTGAATTTCCAGTGAGTTAAGATTATTTCTCACAACATTCGAAATATCATAGAGAGAATAGAGAAAATAAATGAAAAGAAAATAAAAAATCTAAACGAACCTTAATTACAAGGACAAATGGACTATAGAGACAATTAAAGAGAATTGTGTAAATGTCAAAAATAAAGCTAATGATAAAAAGGAAAAGACATTGTCTTTTATTTATTTATTGGCAACTAGCCAAACTACCTGTGTAAATGTCATCCAAGTTTTCTTTAATTCAAGTTAATTAAATTCAGTTTGGTTCTATACTTCTATCATATTTATATTCTCTCATTCAGCTTTAAAAATAGTAAGAACTAAGAATGTTATCAAACAAAAACAAAAAAATGCCCTAAGCAAGAAAGTTCGAACACGATCATTAATCATTTTTGGGTGAAATTTCAATATTGAAGAAGATTCATGGCTAAATTGAGATTTGCATAAGTTTAGAGGATTATTATACAAAACTGCAAAGTAATTATATAGATTTGCAACCTATTTCTTTAGAAGAGAGGTTTGGAGTTTGGTCTGTCGTCTAACATGTACACTACTAGATTTTGTTTTTGTCTTGGTCGTATTTTCTACCTAAGCGTCCCCGTCTTCCGATGCCGAGCTACCTCCGTCGATGTCCTTTTCCGGCGAATCGAGTTGCACGCATTCCGGAGCTTCAACGATGTTATGATTATCCTCCAAATCTTGATTCCTCCTCAAATTCTCTCCTCTTACAAGGTTCAACACCAATCCGTTGTGTGTTCTCCCCGTCTGAAGAAAATTGCCTTCCGTGACCGTGATGCTGTGTGATTGTTGAGCAGCCGCGTTCGAATCACTTTCCATAGCTCTATCAGAGCCTCTAGTCGTCGTCTGTTTGGGATCAACGGTGTCGAGATTCTGGACGTAGTCCGTGAATATTTGAGCAGACGTCGTCCTCATCAATGGTCCACCAGATCTCGTCCAGTCTCCAGCGTCCGGGGAATCTCCGTCGCTTCCTACGTCGTGCGAATTGCTGGCTCTGTTATTCCTCTCGGATCCTACCACGATTTTCTGGTACAAGGACGAAGCTTCTGCGAGCACATCATCATCGACGGATCCAGATGAGTTCTCACGCGCGATGCAGTTCCAGGAGGGGATTCTTCTAGAGGCGTTGAATCTGGTCAAAGGATGTTGAGATGAGGCGGAGGCCCTTCGAGCGGTGCGTTTAAGGCGCCGCATGTGGTTAAGGACGGCGACGCAGTCATCGAGGGCGAGTTCTATCCCGAAGTTTGCTTTGATGACTGCGAGTTTCTCCCAGGTGCATCTCCTTCCTTGGTTTGCCGCCTTTTGAATCTCTACATTTGATGGGTTCTGTATGATCTTCAAGTACTGAAGAGCAACAACACATACGATAGTTACGGGGCATTCTCTAGTTCAAGATAACATTTTTGCAAAGATTGGGCTTTGCTTACCTGAGAAACAGTAGCGGGCATGACGATAGTGACGTCGCCTTCCCATTCTTGAGCAAATAGCTTCGCTACTTCTCTCAGAGGAAACCCGAGTTCTAGTACTTGATTACATCTATGCTTTACTTCCATCTCCAAAAGTTGAGCGAGCTTTGAAAGATCAAGAGATTGGATTATGCAATGGATCATAAGTTTGTCTATTACTTGTTGATCCAGTGAATGTGAACCATACCTTTGCTGCAAATCGGCCTCCACAAGCTCTCACAAACTCCTTCATCCTCAAGAAAGGGGCGATGTGAGGGTTGGCTTGACTCACAATGAAATGGTTAACGTTGAAAAGCTCTTTGAGTTGCATCATTGGTAAGTCCATCTCCAAACTACCGTCCCTCCATCGCCGAACCGATGCTCCTGAGCTATCTTCAGGATCTAAATTGAAAGGTGGGTGATAAGGAACAATCTCTCCAGTTCTGTCTTTGGCCATGAGTTCTTGAGCCTCAAAGAGACCTGGGAAAGCACAAGATGCAGTTACTGCACTCCATATCACGACATGAGGCGAGGTCAGATAATTAAGACATCTAGGCGGCTCGTGCTTCCGTGAGGAACAAACTGTTATCCCAAGAATCCGTCCTGTCATGTCATAAGCTTCTTGAAATGTGAGATTGTTGGTGAGATTCCTCAACTTCCATTGCAAATGTCGGATCTCATGGACCGCGCCTTGAGTCATAACCCGTTTCACAGTATTGAAAATACCACCCATCTGATCAAAGAACTGCAAAGCATGCCAGGAGCCTTCGAAGAAGCTCTGTAACTCCGGCCATGATCTTGTCCCCACAACCGCACACATTACAGACCCCACGCTTGAACCGGCTATAATCCTCGGCAAGAGCTTATGTTCCACAAGGGTCTTGACCACACCGAGATGGAAAGACCCAAGAGAAGCTCCTCCACTTAGAAGCAGAGCCGTTCTTCCAAAAGCGTGCCTCGTCTCGTGCATAAAAGAGAGTTTCTCCTCTAGAGAAAGCTCTTCAGTTTCTGTATCACAAACCATCCTAAGCTGGGTAGAGACCTCATCGATATACTCTTTGATGAGTCTCGGCACTTGAAGCCTTCCCTTGTGAAGCTCAGGGTTACACATGTTACCAAGATTTCTCACAAGATCAGCTCTCATACAGAAAATAATGTCTTTTAGAGACCCCTCGTGACGTCTATGCTTAAGCTCCTCAAGCTTGTTCCTGACTAGCTCCACATCGAAAAGATCGGTCTCGTTCATTTTCAGAGTCTCTCTATCGAGCATCTTTGCGGCGTGAGACCATTCCTCATAAGTCAATGCAGCTCTCATCATATTCCTCCAGAATTTCCTCCTGTAAGCCATCTCAGCCTTTGCTTTTAAGCTTGTGTAGCGATTCAACAGAAAGGCCATCGTCGTTACCATAGCTAATATCCCTTGTGGATTCCTTGGATGTAACCAGGACACAAACGGTGATAGAAAACCCCTAGCTCCTCCGAGGAAACACACGAGGAATCTGAACAGTTTGTGTCTGAATTTAGACATTGATTTGCAGAACAGTATCCGAGAGGCAATTGTTCTTCCGATTATAGTCGTGGGTCCTATTGAGAACGGATCCACGTTTGCTTCGTTGCTTATATCCATTGGGTCTGACTCAAAGGCGAGGATCTGTTCTTCGGTGTTTACGATTGATACAGAGCAATGAAACGTCTGCAAAGACCAGTCAGAGAGATTGATATTTGAAATGGAAAGATGAATCAAAAGATCAGATTTTTATGACAGATCAAAAACAGAACTAGAGATCGCAAATCCATCGAGGTTATAACGCAAGAACAAGAAACGTGAATGAAAGTGAGAAAGACAAAGACATCAAGTAGTGTTGGGAGGCATTGGGATCTACGGTAAAAGATTCCGTTAAATGGGGAAGAACAGAGGAAAGTAATTTAAATGATTTTTCAGATTCATTTGCTAAGAGAAAAAAATGGCGATCTAAGACTGACGCTAAACTTTTGGACTTTCTAATTTTGGGAACCAAAATTTCTGAACACGACAAATTGAAATATTAGTTTCTTTTGTCACAAGTAGTCTCTGTTTTCAAAACTCCCGAGTCGCGACGGACAATGCACTCGTTGAATTTAAACATCTTTTGGTTCGTAGTAGATAACTTGGATATTATCTCTAGACGACTAGAAAATAACGGAGAAAAAAAACATGTTTAATATTTTTCATTAATACAATTTTTTAAAAATGTTGGCAATAAAAAACGCAATTCATCGACTAGCGCATAGATAAAATCAAATAATTGAGAATATCTGAAATGTCTCCCAACAAATTTACACTACCATTTGGCAAAAATCCAAATAAGCTAAATAAGAAAAGCAGAAGAAAGTTGATAACAGTAATTAATTTATGATTTAGCTGAAAAAAGCATAAAACGAAAAAGATAAGATCCAAGACGAGACTCCACACTCAGAAACAAGCATCCAAGACACAGCAACAGCACAGAGCAGCGAGACTGCAAAAAAAAAGCATCACTAATTAAATACAAACAAAAGATTACATAAAAGCTCATACTCAACATAATCATATCGTATACGTACCCAATTTGCTATATATAGAGTGGCAAATTAAATAAAACTTGAACAATTATCAGATTATGCATTACACTCTAATTCCAATTAATCAGATTACTCCACAAAGAGAGAAATAAAAGTCAGGTTTTAATCAATGGAGCAATTACGTACCATCCTTCAAGCATACCAGGACTACGCTGAGGTGGAGGTGCATAGGGAGGAGGATAACCTTGCTGAGGATAGCCCTGATTATAACCTTCTTGAGGGTATCCTTGTTGAGGATACGGTTGTGCCGGATAACCTTCGTGCTTTCCCTGATCCGACCCATAACCTATTCAGATCAATAAGGTAGAAGAAGAATAACGATTAGGAGTCATAAAACAGATCTTACAACGTAACAACATTCTTTTAAAACTAATAGAGAGAGCTGAGATCAGAAGAATCGGGAGGTACGTACCTTGGGGAGGTGGAACACCAACTGGAGGTTGACTCATCCTAAGTTATTTTCTTTCTTCTTCTTCTTCACTACTCTTTTTCTTTGTTTTCTCTCGGAAAATGCAACAGAGAAAGTTGTGGTGACACAAGAGATAAAGCGTGTCTTATTTGTACGCTAAAGTTGCTCACGTATTAGGTTAATTTTTTAAAAAAAGGAAATTTGTAACGTTTATCCTATAAAACATTGCCACGTTCAAATGTATTTCTGTAAGGGTTTTTATTTTATATTTTTGGGAAGGGGATTGATTGCCACTTTCTAAAAGTTTTTATTTGTTTTTTTGCTGTGGTGGTGTTTTCATATTTTTTTTTAAAAAAAGTTATGGAAACTGAAAAATAAAATAAAAGGTGGTATTTTATGGATTTTTTTAAGAAGTATATTTTTTTTTTGGCAAGTGTATCTAAAATTTCTTTTTGTGAATTTAATTTATGGATTACAACTAATTTCCAATTGACAACTTGACAAATATTAAATTCGGGATGACCATTAGGAAACTGAAAAAGAATAACAAGTTTTGTGTTAAACTTAGAAAACAGGAAAAAAATCAAATATTTAAAAGTAAGTAATATCTAAAATTTAGATTAGAGTTTTTTTCCTTAATATTACAAGAAAATATCATAAGTAGATAAATTTAACCTTTAATAGTTAAAAGCATTGTAACAAAATCTTATTGGTTTGAATATATTAAATGTCTTTCCTAATACAATAAATCTAGGTTGACCAATTTCTAATTTTTGTTTTTGATATTTTTGAATTATTTAATATATATTTTTGACATGCAACCAAATTTTACTTTACAATATAATTTTATAATATTTCTGATATCTGTCACCGTTCAACCGGCAAGAACTCCTGACTTTGGTCTCTCGAGAGGAAGGTGGGTCTGGTCTCTAGTGTTTAGTAAAGACTAAAGACTAAAGACTAAAGAAGAAGGTGGCTATGACTACCAATATTTTGTTTTTTCTATTTTTAGATGCGCAATATAATATCAAACCGAAACAATACACAGTTAAACCGGAAATAAAGCTGATAAGCCAAGTTCATAACAAAATCAAGGAAGAAGGCCCAACATTTATAAATAAGGACTCCTTGTTTTCCAATGTTAACGATTCACACCAGTATAACTTCTTCTATCCTCGAGCTGCTCTGTCTACCACTGCTAATCAGAAGCTGATCGTTTCATTTGCAGCATACCCAGAAGAGAGGATCCATTAAACGATGATCATGCTTTTCTCTGTGATCATAGGGTAAGAGGATCAGTCTATTTCAACCCCAGTACAATGCATAACAAAGTGTGATGAGGTTGGATTTTCGTTCTATGTTTCCTTCTTCGATCAGTTATTTTACAGTTGGTGTTATACAAATGAAAACAGCTTTGGTATCAGGTTAACAAGATATTTGTACCTGAAACGCTTTAACTAAGAAGTCTGACCAATCCTCTGACGGTGAGAATTGGGATGCTTTTGGAAGTCCCTTCTCCGAAGACCAATCACGCTTAGAACCTGAAGGAACATCAATAATCAAACTGGTTCGTAAAAAGAAGATACTAAAGACTATTCTAGAATGAACCATTTATAATATTCTGATATAAGTTTTATGTATAGTCTAGTTAGTTACTTACTATCTAAAGAAGATGCAGCTTAATATGTTGAACAAATAATCAGAAACTATTTACTTTATGCCTAAAAAGCTTCTTCTTGGTGCTACATAATCTATTGAGTTCAAACTTCAATACAAAATTAAAAGGATGAAATTTCTCCCAGTTTGGTAGTCAATATTAATAATCAACTGGGGACAGAAAGACCTACATTCTAAATATGTGGAAAAAATAAGATTGACGAGTAGAATTAACTGTTAACTGAATTGAGTAACAAGGATCACAGTGCCTACGCAGTTAAAACGCTAGAAGATTAGTTACCGTTTTCCGCGGATGAGATGATGGAATCATGGCATAGGATCCAGTACTGTCTCAATGGCATGTGCATCCATGGCCTTGGAGGAGGGAGATCAAGCCCCAGTTTTGATGGCATTCTGGAAAGACGACAGAAGGTATCTATATTAAAAAGAGAGGGAGAAGAAGAGAGGCTAAAATTTGTGGTCAAGATAATTCAAATTCACCTTTTCCCACTGAGGACTCCGCGAGCTGATGTAGTCAGCGAAGAAGCTGATATTCCTGAAAACATTGTTGTATAGTGAGGCAAAAGAATCTGTCCTGCAATATGTTCATATAATGTCAGAAAAATATTAAACATAAACAGAAGCATAGCAGAGCATTTGACTTAAATACCGCAAGAATTTCACCTATGCTTAAAAAATTGCTGCGAAGATTGGAAACCATTAGAAACGGTTTCTTCTCAGGAATATTATGTTCTTCTCGTCGACTATTGGATACTGTATTGCTTCTGTCTTCAAAAGCATCATTCAAGGAATTGAGGATATTCTTTCTATAGTGTTCAATTTCAAACCAAACACCAGACGGGAATCTTTTACGCCTTACAAGCCAAATCATAATCTCGGCATACGGTGTTGCATGGATGACCGAGATGGTCAATTCAATCAACATACATATGGAGTTGATTGTAGTGCTCGTAATGGTGAAAAAGATGTAGAAAACTGAAGTTGTTGGCAAGAGAAGCAGAAGAGGAGTGAACATAAGAGATCCCACTACATGTTGCTTCACAGTGTAACCATAGCTGTCCAACCTTTGACGTAGAGGATTCGATTTTCGTCCTCTAAAAAACAAAGAATAATTCAAGATAAGATTTAAGGAATTGAGATGAAAAATGCTTAGCATTTCCCCCGGATTCAAGAATTTTCAAAGGAAAACAGAGAAATAATTGCATCTCTCCTGGTTATACATTTAAGAACCCAAGATACCAATTCACCAGAGTCCAAATTATCAGCATAATCAATGAACTCAGCTAATTTTATAATCAAATTTACCTGAAAAGCCTCCACAAAGCCGCCAAAGCTTGGATTTGGTGAGAGTACACAAGTGTGATTGCCCAATGAAGAGCAGTTATATGAAGTGTTGCAAAAGTAATAGCATCTATGACAAATGCAGCAGACACTGTTGCACCAAAGGTAATTCCCATGATCGCAATTGCTCTTATCAAATAAAAGATGAAAGAAGCCATGAAGAACCAGAGAGTAGACCATATCTGGATTACATTAAGAGATACCATGCCTAAAACTCCAGCCAATTCTGTGTTTAGCTTAAATCCCGCTGGGACTCCCATCAACCACACACAACCGGATCGCAAAATATCATTAGTAAACTCCTTTGCAAAGTTTAATATCCATGAGCAGACAGATCCGGTGTTAAACAATAGACCTAGACCAATCAAGTTCCCCAAAACAAGATCAACAACCATGGCTGACCACGTAGAATGTCTTTGCAGTGCAGCTTTCTCTGCATGTTCCACACAGGATATGGACCTAGTGAAACCCAGAAGAATTGTCATAAATCAATAAGCACATACACAAAACCATGACAAAATCAGAGACACATAAAACGCAGTGATCTATGTTAAGACGTGTGCCGAAAAAGTCAAACAAAATTTAGCTATACAATTGTGTGAAACTAGTCAGGAAAATGAGAAATGCATTGCATGATAGTATCTGAGAATTAAGCCTTTGACTTCCAGAGATAAGTAGGTATGCAGTCTAAAACTATACAGATACAATTTTGAGCCAAGGGCAAACAGAAAAAGGTTGACAAAGCTAAAGAAGCAAATGTGAGTATCTGATTGAACTTACGTCATGTCATTCTCTTGAAGGAAGATTGGCCAATATAAGATCTGACAACGGCGTACTCTGAAGCTGATCCATGTATTCTTGAATATCCTCCTTGATGCTATATGCATCCATGAGAAAATCGGAAAACTTGAAAGTACATAGAAGAACTGGATAAGGCTATAATATAGACTTGATAAAGAGCTTAAAATTTTGGCGAGTAACCACCATGTCAAAGAAGATATCCTATAAAGTAAGATGCAAGGAGTTAGAACAACTAACAACAAAGATAAAGGAAGAACTGAACAAGTAATGTGAAATCTCACGAGAGCTTACAAGTAACTAATAGAAAAGTTCCAGGAAGAAGTCTCCAGCTGCGTGGATAGCTTCTTATAGGCAATCTTGGCAGCCGAGGCGCAATTTATGGAAAGAATCACAGTTTCCTGCTTACATAAGAATACGATAATATTAGCAACAAGTCGAGAAACTAACAGCACAACAAAGAGAAGCCTTTTGGAAACTAAACAACCATTTCATTCAGAGGTTGCCTCTTGTGAAGATCATCAACCCAATTGGGTTTCTTAAGAGGAGCTTTTGTCTGAGGAGAAGAATTCCAAAAGCTTAACGAGAAATGGTGAGAACCAAACACTGGGGTGTCATAGACTATAACCTGACATGTCCATGCTTATAGAGTCAAGTACGGCGGTGCATAGATTAAAAAAAAAAGAGAGAATAATAATACAGGAGAAACACACCATGACTTACATACGTGTACATCACACTGAGATACAATATCCCCATTCCAATGTATATGATGCAATCTAGAACTTGAATCGAATTCCATAATTCTACGCTCCGAAGAATTTTGCACAATATGAATCCAGTGACTGCTCACAGAACCTTTCCTGAAATCCTCTAATAAGCCATCAATCCTATGACAATCACAGCTTAGGCTACTATATCTGCAAAAACTACCATAAGCTCTGGCCTCACTGCACACATCTTTGTCAGTTGTAATCTTGGATGAGTTTCCATCAGCATTACGGCAAATATCATAACGACCAAGAAGCGTAAATGTCGCCTTCTCCCGCAGAGTTGAGGGCATCTTCTCATTTGTTTCATGGAGTACGTCCTGTTAGAGATCACAATGGAAAAATGTCGAATACACTGTTTAGCATAACGTACAAATTCGTGAATCAAGATGGGAAAAAAGAAGAAATTTGGAAGTGGAGTTTTTTACTTGGAGCCTAGATCCGCCATTGGACAAGGAGCTTTCATCAGAGATGAAGGCCACAACAACGTCAAGACAAGAAGAGGAATGGGATACGAACCACCCAAACAACAGACTGTGAGTCAAATCATCAGTTGATGCAAGCAGCTTAGGAAACCAAATCCTACATTTTCTCTTCATTTTCTGCTCTCTGCCCACAATTCCCAAACCCTAATCTTTGATCGATTCGAGAACAATCAAACAAAATCCCACGAATTTGGGGGAAGATGAAGAAGCAAGTGTAAATGGGAGATCTTTGGCAGCTACAACGCCTCTCTCTCTCGGTTTTAATCTCTCTCCTCTTCTCTTTCCCCTTTTATTTTTTTTTGTTTGACATCGTCCTCTTCTCTTTATTCTTGCACGATATAAAGTAAATCTTTTACTATTTCTTTCCTTTTTCATAGTTCGTGATCTCAGATTTCAGTTTCTACTTTCTAGGTGATTTGAAAATGGTTTAACATACACAAAGCCAAAATGTTAACTTAATTTCAAAAAGTGAACCTTTTTTTTTAATTTCTACTGAAAATCCGACTACACTGATATAAAGTTAATCTGTAACTTGTATGAGCACTAGATCTTAAGCTCTCTTACTTAGACATCAGAGAGAAAATCTGTGCTGTCTTGTTGCTTCTTCCTCCTACGAGCGTCATCAAGCTTACTAGAATAGGTTCCAAGCGCTTCCGTGATGGCTTTTGGCAACCAGAAGCCAGGCCGTTCAAGAAATGGTGCTCGGTCAATAACTAACGGCTCTCTCAATGTTACATCAATGCCCTGATAAGTCCACAGTGCTAATGTTGCTTCACCTTTGAGACCAAGCGAAAACCAGCCAAGACCGGCCACTGCAACGTCAATGCTTTTCACCTCCCAACTACTTCCCGTCACCTGAATCTCTTTCTCTTCCCATTGTCCCAATTCAGACGCTCTGTTCTCTCCAATTGGTGGCTATTGAAGAGAAAGACAAAAAGAAGAGTTTCCGTTACATTTCTAATGTCGCGGAAATGAGTAATGCGCGAGAAAGCAAGCTTACTTACTTGCAAGCGTAAACCTGAATGTCCCTTGAATATTTCTTCGGCGTTTTCTGTTTTCCCTAGATGCAATGAAACGCTATGCGATGCCCATATCGTTATGTATATTGTTTCAACTGATGCACGAACTAGGTCTAACCTGACCAGGCCACCAATATGAACAGATTGTCCTGCCTGAAAATAAAGATTCGACTGAACAGCTTAATTTATGGAACAAGATATTCTACTTGAAGCTATTAAACAGTTCAAGTCAATTCTTCTTGGAACAGTTTACTGGTTAGAAGACGCTCTAAATTTAGAAGATTAGAAATGAACGTCATCCATTCCAAAACAAAAGTTTAGAAAAACTGTTAGATATGAGTAAGAGAGGGCTTGCCTTGACTCTGTAAGACCGAGGTTGAAGCTCCTTCCTTATCTCTACCATTTTCCGCTCCTCTAAATTCAATCTCAGGGACATAATGTAAGGATGCAAAAGGCCGGGGGTGTCATACATCTTCGCCTTTGCCGACAATACTCCACCAATTCTCAATATTCCAAGAGTTGTTCCAGGAACGGGAGCTTCCGTGAGTCTTGTGACCTTTGCACCGTCTTTCTTGGAGAAGGCATTAATCAAAGTAGATTTCCCGGCATTTTGGGCTCCGATAACCCACACATTTCCTCGTGGACCAGCCAATTCTTTGATGTAAGCTAATAGATTCTTAATACCGAGATCTTTCCGAGCACTAACCATATAAACCCCACTCAGCTTAGGCGCTCCTCCAGCCTTGGCACGGTGGCGCACCCAGCGGTCTAACCGAGCTGGTGAAATCTGTGTCGGGAGTAAGTCTACTTTTGTTGCAACAAGCACAAGTTTTGGGAGGTTTTTGCTAACATTAGGATCATTTTCAGCCTTCTGAAGCGCTTTGAACAAAGACTTGGCTGCTCGTTTGGGAAACGAACCATCAAAGTCGACACAGTCAACAACCATGACTACAACCGTAGTACTCGATTTATGACTCATCGGTTTTATCAGTCTAGTTGAGATCATCCTATCGAAATCGAAATCGGGCAAGAGGTTTTCAGCAGCCTGATTCTTCACTTGGCCATAATTTCTCAGAGAATGGCAACGAGCACACACCGTCACATCATCATCCTTGTCTTTGTTTGCCTCCTCTCTAGCTATCTTCTTCCTCTCTGATTTCGAAACCCGTTTCTTCTTCTCCATCTCCTCTGTGACATTACCATATCCAACGCCAGCCGGAGCAAAACCATCTACGACATCATTTTCGTCCTCCTTCTCTTCCCACTCATCTGATTCCCAGTCAAATTCATTCCCACTTTCAGAGTTGCTATCCTCTAATGCATTCGTGATATCATCATCCATTTCATCATCTTCATCTTCATCATCATCCTCCTCATCATCATCATCATCATCATCAACCATTTCAAACCCATCAAGCTCATTTTCAGTCTCATCTTCCTCCTCTTCCAAGTTCTTTGCAGTGATCTTTCTCTTCTGATAATATCCGGGTAAATCTGGATCATTGTCCTGCATAAAAATCCCACAACCTGGACAAATAAGTTTCCCATACTCCTCATCTTCATCTCTCCCTTCGCTCATGATAAGACTTTTCGCTTTCTTTGGAAAAATTGTCCCTTTAGCTCTCTCCACGCTTTGTACAACTTGTTCTTTCTTCACAGCTAAACACTTAACCGAAACTGCACATTTCTTCTTCTTCGTCGCACTTAACCCTAATTGAAAAGTTCGGTTTTCCTCAGACTCACATCACGAAAACGAGAAAACTCTTCCGAATTTCAACAAAAAGATAGAAAATTACCTGAGAAAAATGGAACTTCGGGTCTGGGTATAAACCGAAAGCTTCCGTCTTCAAGCTTTGGTTTTACTCTGCAAATAGTCACTGTACTTGAAATTAAAACCACCATTTTCGTTTGAGCGTATCACTACGATAAGCAACTCCGTCGAAAGGATGATAGTCAGTCAGAGAGAATTAAAACGCTGCGTATTGGCTCGATGTCTAAACCCTACAGATAATTACGTAAATAGCCTTCAACCATCATATGCTTTTTAATGACGAATCACACAAACTAATGATACTCGTATAATTGTATCAGATTTGGTTTTGTTTACGAGAAATGAGAATAGCTCTATACGTGGAAGACATAAAAGACTCAAATTTTAAAACAGAGCCCGAAGATAAGGTTGTGGGAGACCCATCACGCGGACAAGAACTGAACTTAAACCCCATTTGATATTTTAGTCGGAACTCCGGAGAATAAAAATGGCGGCAAAGATAACGGGCGGAGGCTGTTCATGGCGGCGCTTTTCAAGAAATTTGGACAAGAGAACAACATCTCGGTTTCTTCTCTTCTCTGTTCGATCCTCTCATTCCATGGATGACATGGACGCCGTCTATAAGCAATTGGGTATCTCTCTTTCCCTCTCTTATTCTTCTAGAGATAGTCATTGTAGCTGTTGAGTTTTTAGGTAAGGAAAAATAAGAAATTTGGAACTTGGTTCTAGAAATTTGTTCTATCTTCAGATAAAGTTGGGAGCTTTAAGTTTTTGAAAATGTTTTTTTTTTAGTGATTTTATTGCTTTGGTTTGTTGGTATTTGTGTAAAATCTTGTTTTAAATTTGCCTCAGGACTGTTTTCACTAAAGAAGAAGATCAAAGATGTTGTTCTGAAGGCCGAGATGTTAGCACCGAACGCTCTTGAACTCGAAGAAGAGCAATGGATAAAGCAAGAAGAAACAATGCGTTACTATGACTTATGGGATGATCCAGCCAAATCCGATGAGATTCTTCTCAAATTAGCTGATTGTGCGAAAGCAGTTGATTCTCTCAAAGACCTCAAATACAAGGTTCTTTTCGTTTACTCAAAAACAAATCTTTTTGCTTTTTTTTTCTATCGGTACACACTTAGTTTTGAATGTGTTTGTTAATTAGGCGGAAGAAGCTAAGCTAATCATACAGTTGGGTGAGATGGATGCTATAGATTACAGTCTCTTTGAGCAAGCTTACGATTCATCCCTCGATGTAAGCAGATCCTTGCATCACTATGAGATGTCTAAGCTTCTTAGGGATCAATATGACGCTGAAGGCGCTTGTATGGTTATCAAATCTGGATCTCAAGACACAAGATCTCAGGTCAATTTCACCATTCTCAAGACGCTTCGTGTCTTACTTTCTATATGTTGTTATAACAGTTTGAGGATTTACAGATATGGACAGAGCAAGTTGTAAGCATGTACATCAAATGGGCAGAAAAGCTAGGCCAAAATGCAAGAGTGGCTGAGAAATCCAGCGTCTTGAGCTATAAAAATGGCTTAAATTCAGCCACAATAGAGTTTGAATTCGAGTTTGCTTACGGTTATCTCTTAGGTGAGCGAGGCGTGCACCGCCTTATCACAAGTTCCACTTCTAATGAGGTATACATAATAAGTGAATAACTCTTCCTCTTATAATTAATCAATTCATTGTCCATTTTCTTGCTCCCTGTAAAGAATTAAAAGATGTTTTCTTTTCGATAGGTATGTTCAGCCTCTGTAGAAATCATACCGTTATTCTTGAGAGCATCTCCTGATTTTGAAGTAAAGGACGACGATTTGATTGTATCATATCCTGCAAAAGAGAATCATAAATTAGATGAGCATATGGTTCGTATTCAACATCTTCCGAGTGGCATAACCGTAGAATCTTCAGGTATTCTTGAGTTGTATTACACTTTTGGTTTACTGCATTTTGTGCAGATTATATAATATAAGATTCTTGATGCAGGAGAAAGAAACCGATTTGCAAATAGGATCAAAGCTCTAAACCGGTTAAAGGCGAAGTTGCTTGTGATAGCAAAAGAGCAAAAGATTTCAGATGTAAATAAAATCAACAGCAAGAACATAGTGGAACCATGGAAAGTAGAAGAAACAAGGAGATATGTCTCTAAGGGTCAGAAGATGGTGGTTGATAAGATAACCGGTTTAGAGATTCTGGACCTAAAATCGATTTTGGATGGAAACATTGGACCACTCCTTGGAGCTCATATTGTCATGAGAAGATCAATTAATACAATTTAGGGGGTTATGGTTATTGGGAGGTTGATTTCCCAAGATTTTTAGAGTTTAAAATTCTATTGTTATTGGTTTGTAGATTTTTATATTCTTAATAGATTATTCTGTTATTTGTTTAAGGATTATAATATTCTTTATAAATCCATTGTTATTGGTTTGATGACTTTTAAATTCTAATCAAAATTAATTGTTATTCAAAAAATTAGATTTTAATGATTATGTGATTTTGTTAAAATCTAGTGTTATTGGGATATGAATTCTTAACAATTTAAAAAGATTTATACAATTCAACAAAATTCTATGCAAATTTGACAAATCTCTTGACTTTTAAAATCAACAAAACTCTATATAAATCAACTCCCAATAACCCCTTAATCTTAAACTCTTAATTATAAAACCGGATTTAGACATATTCAAGCTTTTATGTACCCAAAGCAACATATGGTGTTATATAGCAGTCTATTAAAAAAAAAAATTGTAAGAACTATTTCTGAATCTAACAGTATTAAAGTAAGAACTAGGTGTATACCCGCGCTACGCCGCGGGATTTTTCATATCTTTTATTTTATTTTTATTTTTATTTTTATTTAGTATAATGTTTAGATAAATGTAACATAGATATATGAATATGTTGAATGCAATTTTTTATGAATAACACATGGAGTTAAACCCAAGGATGATGAAAGAAAAATAAGCATTGAGTTTGTGCACAATGTAAATTATTAGTTACTTCAAAAAAAGTGTGTTATCTCAAGTTTGTAGAAAAATATAGTTAAACTATTACACGTTTAAGGCACTCAGAATAAACTTGAGTACCGTAAAATTCTTTTCTTAAATACAAGTTAACACTTTGATTAATCTATTAATAATAATAACCTTAAAAGTGTTTCATAGGGTTGCTTCTTTATATTATAACTATTCATTAAATACTTTTCACTTACAATTATAATTTTTTAATAATCCTTAAAATTTGTTGAAAAATTGAATCGTTTTATTTTTGTACTTTTTATAATTGTAACAGTCTTATAAAAATATTTTGGAATATCGTGTTTCTTTATCATTATTTTTCATTTTAAACATTTTTACTTATGACGCAACAATCCTTGAAAATATTTAGTAAGATCGCGTCTCTTTATCATCATTTTTAGTTCTATACCTTTCACAATTTTAATAATCCTAAAATGATTTGGAAGATCTTGTATTTTCTTCATAACTCTTTGTATTATAAATTTTTCACGTATAACTGTTTTCAGCACTTATAAAAATTGGAGGGTTGCCTCTCTTTTCATAACTCTTCGTTTTTTTTACTCAATTATATAATAACTTTTATGTAAAATATTGCTTATGATTACGTCTCTTTAACATAACACTTTAGTACTATTTCATTTATAACTATTTTTTAACAATCACATAAAATATTTTGGAAGATCAAGTTTTTTAATTTTTTTATATTTTCATTTATAACCGTAACAATCATATAAAATATTTCATATGCTTCATATGCTAGCGTTGCTTTATTATCATTTTTTGTTCTCTTCATTATTTGTAACCGTTTTCAAAATTATCCATTAAAAATTGAATGAAAGACATAAACATTAGCATGACATAGCCACAAACAACTTTGTTTTTGAAAATTAAAAGAAATATTGATCAAAGCTAAAGAAATCTCACTTATTGCGTCTAAACAGAGCAAGAGAGCACATTCATGTTGGGACTCTAGTTTGTCACGTTTGGTCCGCTTGAGTCATTCGTCAAAATGAGCATGTCATCCCTTTTAAGATGTTCAAGCAAGATTCATCACTTTTGTAATTGAGGTAAATTGAAACAATAAGACTAAAGATCTTTGAATTGAATATTTGAGACAAAATGCAGAACCCATTCAAATTGATGAAAGAAACTTTATATTTTTGATAAAAAAAAACATTATTTATCCAACCAAAATTATTAAATTAACTGTTTACGAGAGCACTACATATCACAATAAAATCAAAAAAGATGTATAAACATGTATAACCAACTAAAAATATAATGGGTTAAAACTTGCACATAAGCAATGAACAACGTCGACACAATTCTTGAAATTTATATTCTATATAATGTAAGAAGCACATGGCTAAAAATCAACTAATGTTGTAAACCTCGACCGATGAGTGAAACACCTTCCAACATTGTCCAAGGCAAAGATAAATGATAGATCAAGAAGATCACTTTTAAATTCGGCAACAATTGATTTAAACAAACCCCTTCGTAACCTTCTTGCTCAACGACGCTCCACCACACCCCACCGTTCTCAGAGATCTAAGATCTTACTTCACCTTGATCAGAACTCCGCCGTTAATCATAGCTACCAAACCCGGCGGAGCCAAAGCTAAAATCGTGTCACTTCTCGATCGCCTCCATCATATCGTGGAGCCTAAATCTCCGGAGGATCACCACTGTGGAACCCAACGACACAGTGGTCATAGGATCATGGAGAAGGTCCATAACCCGTAGAACAAAACTATAGAGAATGACATAGTCTATAACATGTAAGAAAATATTTTATTATTTGAAGGAATTCGTTGATTCAAAATTACCAAAATATTTGGCATTTTCTTGTGACATCTAAAACCTTTGCGGTGGCTAAACCTAAAACAGACGAAGCTCCGGCTAGTGATAATTGCAGTGCCTTGTGTTTGAGTTTTCTTTAGCTCCGGCGAGGCCTCGTTCGACGGATCTGTGTTATAGCTCTTTGTGCACAAATAACGGTGGAAAACCGTTGTTTTTGTCTTCTCTGCTCATGAAACGGAAAATATCTATCGATATATGTTTTGGTTATGAGGATTAAACATTGATTGGATGATTAATTTTACATTATCGGCTCTAAGATGGTTCGAAAATGATAAACCATTTATAGTTGTCTCCTTAAGAATTGAATATACCTTGCAAAATCACCATATAATTGAGATAAATCTTTGAGATATTCTTGATTTTTTTTATCAAAATATTACCCTGCAAATTCTCGTTTGGTTCATTTTCACCAAATACTCTGTAAACCATGATTGTCATTACGATATAAAAAAAAATCAAGTGGAACTATCCATCTACATTGAATGTAAAAATTACAGAAAAAAACAATATGATTTGGATACAAGTTCATATAAAAATAAGCAAGTTCTTGATTAGACTAATTATGTTTCACCCGTTTTAGTTTCTTAACTTGATCAGTAAAGTTAAACTTAAAAAAAAGTAGATTACTTAACCAAACAAATTTGAGCATATCTTCTCTGTAGCTAATTATAAAAATTAAGAAAATGTAAACAAAGGTTTAAGAAAGTAAATTGATGACAGCTTAACAATTCAAGAGAATTTGTGAACATTATGACATCAAACAAAAAAAAATTCGAGGCATCCGATCGATGGAGCAAAGAGGAACAACAAATTAAAAATATCGATATTTCAACTTATTTTTGTCTCTTTGGTCACGAACGGAAGATAATACTTGTGTAAAGGAACTCATTCCACGTGTCAGGTAAACCAGGAAGACACCAATGGATACAATCGGCATAAGTTTTCGGATCAGCTTGTTGCCTTGTCGGATTGTATGAACTGAAGTGTGAGCGAGCATCTTTTCGGTATTCGGAGACTCGTAATGTTGAGTAAGTAAACCAGAACTCTTAGAGAATGCGTGACGTCTTCCGATACTTAAACAGCCTGTTGTCTGTTCCTACGCTGAACGGCATTGACATGTTTAGGATCGGTCGGTGTCGACTCCAAACTCCTAAGATAATAATAAGTTAATAACAAATTACAAATAAAGATATTTTATTTACACCAACTCATTCAAATAAAAGATTATAAAAGAATTTATGTTTTATGCTAATTTTGTATATTACGTGGGCTTTTCAAAGGACAAAGACTTGTTATATCTTTTCTTTAGCTTGCTCATGTGTCAATATATTGAGATTATGTGTATTAATGTTTTATTTTGATTGGTTTCTTAGATTTTATATTTTTAATGATGTGTCATCTTCTAAGAGTAGAAAAAAATTGAGGTGTCAAACATAGGGAGAGACTTAGTGTTTTTATAGTATTGATTGGTGACTATGTACGGTGGTCAAATCCGGTTCGATATCATTTTTGGTATTTATATCGGTTTATGACATAAATAAACCGAATCAAAATTGAATATTGTCCAATTTGCTACGGTTTTAACGTTTTTTTATTCGATAAACTATAAAATTGATATTCTTATAATTTGTATGTAGCTTATTATCACAGTGAAGACTTTGATTTATTCAATAAAATTCGAAACGGTTTTACGAAGTAAACCAGAAACACTAAACTTTTGTTTTGTATGTTTTTTTCTTTTTGCCATTCTTAATTTTGTATACTTTTTTAGTGGTCAGATTCGAATTCGTCATATAAAGACATAGCTGATGCAATACTGTCTGGGTCACGCTGGTTACATTATGAAGTTATTTGATTAGTCCATTATTATAAGTAGTAAATTAATTAGGGTTTGGCAGAAAAATTTCAATATTTTATGTAGTAGAGTTTGGTAGAATCTTTAATTAACAATTCTCCTAGTTCTAGATTAGCAACTTTAATTAGTCCACGTTACCGAAGACCGATTATTTCGTCAGTTTTGCACTATAATTTAATGCAATTCAATCCCTCACCCATATATCCTTTCAGCAATAGATTAAAAAGCTCGTGGATAATATGGTAAGAAATCTAATTTATTGTTTACCAAAAACTTCTACGGGCATTTAAGTATTTTGGATTTAACAAGATTAATAGACATATTAAAAAAATAAATTTAGCCAGATTTGATGGCTTTTTATTGAAAGTATCATTTGTTAGTAGATTTTGCAATATTTGAAATAGTTACTCTGAAATTACTGAAATCAATTTTATTTTGAAAAATATTAATTTAACAATTCAAAATCTTTTTTGAAAATCTTTTATATTATGCTTATATAGATTTCAGATATTAGTTTTGATGTAGATATAAAATAACTGATTATAAGTATACTTTTTAAAATTAGGCTATATTATCATGTTAAATTCATTTTTGGATGGAAATATGATATCATTTATTTATATTTTTTCCATGTAAAGAAAAATATTTTTTATTTGAATATGTAAATAAAATATTTAAATGTTTTTTTTTATATTATAGGAAGAAAATAAGAAGAAAGGCCAACTGACAAATTTTCGTTTCAAACGTTTTCAGTTTCAACTTCGTCTCCCTCCCAGCATCTCTATATACACTGATACACACCCTCACATGGATTCGTATTGTATATCTTCTTCTATGCCTCTGGATTTTCCTTGATGCATTCTCCCATGGCGGGTCTCTTGAACTCCTCCTCAAAACCCACCTTGTCTTCTTCTTATTCTTCAACATCATCACCATCTTACCCGCGTCTTTTATTGCTCGTAACCCTTCTTCCTCTCTCCCTCGCTTGTTTTGCCTTCGTCCTTCAATGGCGTGGCGGACTCGACGACCCGGTTACGCATTGGTCCACGGATCATCACGAGTTCCCCGGAATGGCCACAATCCACGAGAAACGGTCCTTGCGTCGTTCAGGTTCTGATTCGGGCTGCGTTGATCTTCTAGGTCAGAGCCGTGCTCCTTCGTTTCCTTATTTCCGGGACTGGAAATTTGATTACCACTCGGATCTGAAACCTAGGGTGAGTGACGCCCTGTGATCCAATTTGGGTTTCCTGATTTCATGTCGAATTTGGTATCATTTGATTTGATGTAGACGCGTTCTTGTTCATATCTTTGATTGCCATGTATTGTTGATCCTTGTTTGTGATGGTACTTTTCTCTGGCCTGAGATTTGATCTGTGTCAAAGTTGTGATTTTTAGTTTTGGGTTTATGAAAGATTCTGACTTTCTGCAATTGTGTGTGTTTCGTTTCGCGATTTTCTCATGCTAGATATGCATTACAACAAGCACTTCCGCTGGCTTAGAGCAAACACTGCCATGGATTTTCTTTCACAAAGTTATTGGAGTTTCAACATTTTATCTATTTGTTGAGGGGAAGGCTGCATCCCCAAATGTGTCTCGAGTTTTGGAGACAATCCCCGTAAGCTTTGGAGCTTTTGCCTGATCCTTTAATTTGTTTTTTCACTGTTTGATAGTTTTCTTTTCGTCTCTTCTTATTGCCATTGCAATTTCTTTTGCAGGGTGTAAAAGTTATACACAGGACAAAAGAATTTGAAGAACAGCAGGCTAAAAGGTATTTACGGTGTGCATCTTTGTGGATTTTTTTTTGATGAAATGGTAGGGAAGAAGTTCTTTTATCGCAGAAATGAAATCGAGTGTAGAGAAGTTCTGATTTTATGAGTTAGAGCGGTCTAGAAAACTGGAGGGTCTGACTTTCCTGGAATGACATTTTAGTTAGAAAAGAATGGTGATGTATGATGTGCTTTCCTTGTGACTCTAGTGTCACTTCTAAAACTTGGGAATTAGCATTTAGATCTATAAATCCACTAATGTGATATTTCATTTCCTCAGCCGGATATGGAATGAGACTTGGTTGTCGAGCTTCTTCTACAAACCGTGTAACTATGAATTATTTGTGAAACAGTCCTTGAACATGGAAATGGCAATCACCATGGCTAAGGTATCTGTTACATTTTCCATTGTTGAATACGTCATGTGGCTAAGATAATGTAAAAGTTCCAACTCTCTCACGCCACATGTTTCTGCTATGCGGTGTATTTAGGATGCTGGAATGGAGTGGATAATTCATCTTGACACCGACGAGCTTATACATCCTTCTGGAGCCCATGAATATTCTTTACGGAAATTGCTGGGAAATATTTCTGCAGACGTGGATGTAGTTGTCTTTCCAAATTATGTGAGTCCTTCAGGAGATAAGAATTTTTATTTTTATACTGAAAAAGCTTCTTCTGTCTTCATCTTCATTTTCATTGTTTCAGGAGAGCAGCGTTGAGCGAGATGATATCAAGGAACCTTTCAGTGAGGTACAGAAATTATCTTCATCTTTGTTTACTTCCTTCTCAGTAACCATCTGAAGCTATCATTCCCCCATGAGAAATTGATTACATGATCGCTGTACGCATCATTCGTACATGCTTATCTTTTATAGATCTAAAACTACATTTTTCTTTTTTTGGACTTCCATTTTATTGTAGGTATCGATGTTCAAGAAGAATTATGACCATCTTCCGAGAGAAGTTTACTTTGGAAGCTATAAAGAGGCCACTCGTGGAAATCCAAACTATTTCCTAACCTATGGAAATGGAAAAGCTGCTGCTCGTGTTCAGGACCATCTTCGTCCCAATGGTGCTCATCGATGGCACAACTACATGAAGATTCCAAAGTATGCTCTTTTCTCGTTTGCTTACACAACTTGTCTATCATTTGACTCTTTGTATTTGGCATCGCTTTCCCCTGCATCTAATATGTTAGATTCTAGCCTTTGCTTTGTAATGGGACATGGACGTGCCTGAGCCTGAGCCTGAGCCTGTCGATTTCAATCATTTCGGGGTGCTGACTATTTTGTGGTTGATACACGGCATCTTTTTGACAGTGAGGTCAAACTAGAAGAAGCTGCTGTGCTGCACTACACTTATCCCAGATTTTCAGATCTTACTTCAAGGCGTGATCGTTGTGGTTGCAAGCCCACTAAGGTGGATGTTAAGAGATGTTTCATGTTGCAGTTTGACAGAGCTGTGAGTGGGAATTGATACTTTTGTCCTTTCTATTTCCTGCTTACTATTTGGAAGTATACAAGTCACAGCCCTTGGCCATCATTTATTTTTGTCTGTGTGCAGGCATTTATCATTGCTTCAACCGCGAGTTCAGAGGAAATGCTTCAATGGTATCAATGTCGACTTAAAGATAGTCACTACTATTCATCCCATTTTTCCCTGCTGCATTCTAACAAGCTCCGCCAAATACAGGTACAGAGAACAAGTTGTGTGGGCGGATGAAAAACTGAAGTTGAAACTCCTTAGGAAGGGGGTTCTGACCCGAATTTATGCCCCCATGGTTAGTTACCACAAACCCCAAACCCTGTTCTTTATTTGACAAGATCGATCAAATGTCAAGCTATCATCTTTCACAGGTTATAATCCAAGAGTTAAGAGAGGCAGGTGTTTTCAGCTCCGTGGTAACCTCAGCTCACATGTCTCTCTCAAAAGATGGGAACAACTCTTCAACCATTACCCGAGAATCATCTCAGGCAACTGGTAGGAGGAGGGTTTTGGAATCCCATCGTGATCTTGACAGTGAATCTCAAGCATCAGCAATACCACCGCAATCGCCTCCAGGCTTGGAAGCAACCCAGAAGGAACCATAATCTGAATAGTGTTTTGTTTACAAAGAGTGGGATTTTTTAGAATGGTTTCACAGTTTTTGAACATGAGCTCTGGTGTACATTTCAAAAAGTTTGTTCTTTTAGGTTATACACACAGATGGTTCTACAGATGAGTAGGAAGTAGAACATTAGCAGGCTTCTGTTCTATGTAATATGCAGAATACTGGATCATGTTGATTTTTACTACTTCAAATACAAATTCATCGCCTTTCTGACATGATTTGATTCAAACATCAGTTTTTGTCTTTTTTTGTTTGGCTTTGAGTTTCTTCTCATCACCAGCATGAGAAAGTTGTGGATGTTCTCAGATGGTTTTGATTTTATACAAAATTACAGATACTTTTTTTTTCCAGATTTTATCTAAGCTTAGGTCATTAGAGAGATGATGATGATGTTTGATGTTTGATGTTTCAGACTCCGAGTTTACAGAAAACACAGTAAAATATCATTACCTACCTTATATGTTGGATCTGGTTAAATTTATACGTATGATTTACACTTCTTATATAGTATGGATACGGTGTCGTATTGGCAAGTCCTAGTTGAATGCTACAGACTTGAGGCTTTAGCGAGAAAAGTCGAGAACGCAAAATCCAGAGGCGGGGAACCGAAGGACCCAACGGATCCGCCATGACTGCTCGTAAGAGAACTTCTTCAGTCACTAATTCGGAAAAACCGGCACCGGCGCCGACGCCGGAGCATAAGACCACTGCTTCCGTAGAAGATTTCCGTCTCGCACCGCCGAAATTGGGCGTGATTCTCGTGATCTCTTCTCTTCTGTGTTCGCTCTACCTCTATCTTCTCTGTTTTCATTACAATGTTGAAAACGAGCTCAAGCGTCCGATCCTCATCAACGCTGGGCTTAGCTTGGTGGGGTTCTTTGTTACACTCAAACTGATTCCTGTGGCTGCTAGATATGTCCTGAGGCGTAACATGTTTGGTTTTGATATCAACAAAAGAGGCACTCCTCAAGGAGAAGTTAAAGTGTAAGTTGTTCCCTCTTCGATTTGTCTCATTATTTACTTGTTCAGATTTCAATTTAGTATTATTAGTGTTCATCGTTTTTCTTGAAATGGATGTTTCTTAGATTTGGTTTTTTTATGGGGGAGGAATCTCATTTTCTGATTGATGTTATATCGAAGTTTAGATTTGATTTGATCTACTGGGACATCTGACTTCTGCTTGTGTGGTTGGCTTGACGAGTTTTGATGTGCTGATTTTTTCTTTCTCATCTTATATCTTTTTGTAGGCCTGAGTCATTGGGAATTGTTGTCGGTATTGTCTTCTTGATCGTGGCGATAATATTTCAGTTCTTTAATTTCACAGAAGATTCCTTGGTAAGTGTTCTGATCTCAAAAGCTACAAGCTTGATCATTTATTTCTTTTGGCTGAATTGGTTGCAAACCTCATGTGATCATTCTCCCTTCATTTCTTCTGCTTCGCATGTGGTAAACCCTGTTGTTGTTTTGTAAAATGTGATATCTTGTTGGTAGATGGATGTGAACTATGAACTTTGTAACTCTTGCCTCATTTATTGCTTTTAACACATTTCATCAATCTGGCTGAATGACTCTGTGCAGTGGCTTGTGGAGTACAATGCAGCACTGGCATCTATTTGCTTCATGATTTTGCTTGGATTTGTTGATGACGTCCTTGATGTGCCTTGGAGAGTGTAGGTGCAGTTCTTATTTTGTTTGATTAAGTTCATATGTGAACTTTTTTCACACTTGAATTTTTTTCAATTTGCAGGAAACTTCTCCTGCCATCTTTTGCAACCCTTCCACTGCTGATGGCTTATGCCGGACATACAACTATCGTTATACCAAAACCTCTGGTTTCTTATGTTGGCTTGGAAATACTTGATCTAGGTACAATTCTTCTTTTATATAGTGTTATATCGTGCAGCAACTATTTTTAAATTGTTTTCCTTAATTTTATTTTTATCGTGGCAGGACGAATATATAAGTTATATATGGCGCTACTGGCTGTCTTTTGCACAAATTCTATAAACATTCACGCTGGTCTGAATGGCCTTGAAATCGGTCAAACAGTAGTTATTGCAGCTGCTGTAAGTTCTGCAGTCAAAATGCGTCGGAATTCTTCATTCTTTGGTCCCATTTTCCCTCCCGTTGGTTTCTCTTAAGTCAAGATTGATGCATCTCAGTTACTTGTAGATCTTGATACACAACGTTATGCAAATCGGAGCATCTGTTGATACTGAGCTTCGTCAAGCTCATGCCTTCTCTATATATCTTACTCAGCCATTGATGGCAACATCCTTGGCAATGCTTGCTTACAATTGGTATTACTTTCAAGTCTTTTCTCTTGAGTACTTTGAGTAATGCTTTCTCTTAAGTCTCTCAGGTAAAAAAAAACTAATGCTTTCTCTAACCACATTCATGTCCTCTCTTTGGTGTTGTTAGGTACCCTTCTACAGTTTTTGTTGGAGACACTTACACAGTCTTCGCCGGAATGACTATGGCAGTTGTTGGCATTCTGGGTCACTTCAGGTGTATTTCCAGCCATATCATCCTTATACCCCTGTGCTCAGTTTCATCATTTGCAGTTTTGCATTTAACTAATGTGTGAGCCTTCAACCAACTAACTCCATCTTCGTTAAATTCACTTTTGCAGTGAAACCCTTCTAATCTTTTTTCTTCCTCAAGTGTTGAACTTTCTATTGTCGCTTCCGCAGGTTTGATCGCCTTTCTCCCTCTCACACTTTCTTGTACCTTTTTAGTTTCGTAGCAAGCATCTAACTTGGTATACCGTAACTCTTCAGCTTGCTGGCATTGTAAAATGTCCACGGCATCGCCTCCCAAAGTAAGCTAAATTTTTTTGTCTTGTTACATAAAAAAAAGCAAAGCCAACAAAAACTTGACTCTCCCTCCCTCTTTTGAACCAGGTTTGATCCTGCTACGGGATTATTAATGGGAACAAAAGATGGGACACTCGTTAACGTCTACTTGAGGATTTTTGGTAGGAAATCAGAAAAGTCTCTTTGTATTCATCTTCTTGTTTTCCAGGTAAAAAATGCCCATTTTTGTTTTTGTTTCTCTAATACAAGCTAGCTTGTTGTGAGAGAGAAATCACAAATTTGGGTTTTTTGTGTGTGTTTCTTTTGCAGGCACTAGCTTGCGCCTTCTGTTTCCTGCTGCGGCATTTTCTTGCTGGTTGGTACAAATGAAGAATCTTTAAACGGTTCCTCGTTTACTCTCTCCTTACTCTCTCTCTCTCTCTCTCTCTCTCTCTCTCTCTGCCTTCACAAATCGCACATACAGAACTTGGTTTTGTTTCATGTCCAATCTATTAGCAACGTTGTTTTAGTTCACTTATATACAAAGAGAGTTTCCATCTTTAAACGAGAACAAGGCGATTGAATATCAATAGTATTTCCTTACATATATGCTTCGAAAAGTCTTAAGAATGTGAGTTTTCTACACAAGTAGCTTTCTAGTTATATATAGAAACCGATGAATTGTAAAACATACTTGTATGTATGTATTAATTATCTTTTTATTATTTTATTGTCATTCATTATTTCTTATTATTACAACAAGTTCCCCCTCTTTGGAAACCTTTACAATACAAGCCCCCAAATTCCATTTATACACTATCGTGAAGTGTCCTCAAGGATATTAGTTGAAATTGACGCCATACTTAGGCTGTTGATTCGGAAGAAACAGTCCAAAGAACTTCTCAAACTCAGGATTCTTCTGATTCTCATCGAACATAGCGAATATATAAGTCTCTATTGCTCTCCCTGGCCTCCTCGGAGACCCAGTCTTGACAGTTTGTATCAAATTGTTCACATAAGTCCTCGCATTATCGACACTCGTCGCGGTTCCTCCCGAGGTCGGCCAACCGCTCTCCGACACCACGATCTCCACCGATGCGCCTCCTGTTTTCTCCAATGCCGCGTAAACCGTGTCTAGGAGTGCGTGGAAGAGGTTTCGGTATGAGTTTGGCCCATCGGTGACTACAGTAGACGGTGAGGTGAACAGAGCGTACTCTAAACGGATGTCTCTCATGTTTCCAATGTAGCTGAAGTAAGGGTAGATATTCACGAGCAGAGGAGATTGCTTGCTTACCAAGAAAGCTATCACCGGCGCGATAAAGTTCCTAAATTCCGGCGTGAACGCCCCGCTCGAGGGCGGAAACCCACTAAGGCCTCTTGTATCTATAGCTGTGGAGACCTTGATTCCAAGGCCTGAAACCGCTCTCTCGATGTTCTGCATCGCAGGGAGGACAAACCTCGAGCGCGCGTCCGATGGTTGCACCTCATTCCCGACCGAAATGTAGCGGAATCTGACGTTTGCATAATTTCGGACGTTGTCGCGGACCCATGCGTCAGCTGCCGCTTGGCTGGAGGCGACACGCTCGAGATCCGGGTTGGGAACATCGAGCAGAAGCTCGATGTTGGAGCCACGGAGAGCGCCTAGAGTCTCTTGGTTGGGGTCGTAAATCCGCATCCTCCGGATGTTCCGCTGTCGGAAAAGCGATACCACGGCTGACGCAGGTGGCAGGTTGTTTCCATTTCTCCCGTAGCACACTCCGATTTGCCCAGCTTCATTTTCAAATTAAGAATCATTAGCAATAAGAATAAAATTTCATCAAATCCTGAAAATAAAGAGATTAATATGATATTATCAATAGGTTAAAAAAATATAATTGAACCTGCCGTGTCGAAGAAGGAAGCCATTAGGAAGCTGAGAAGAAGCAGTAACAGTGGTAGTGGGGCTAAGAAACTCGATTCGTTAGACATTTTCATGAAATAACTATTAAAGATGATGTTAAGATATCGATTTTTTGTTTTTGCTTAGATATTTTAAATCGTAGCATTTTGCGCCTAATTTATAGAGCGAATCGGTGATATAAGTCAATGAAATGAAACAACGTCATCGGGTCATATCATCACTAGTTTTGGAATGTTATACATTAAATCACCGTTCATAACAAAATCTACTAAATGTATGCTTTGAAAAGTCTTAAGTGTGAGTTTTCTATACAATTAGGGCGAAATTTGTTTGGACCCTTTAAATTTAATTTTTTTTTTTTGGTTTCTTGTTTAATAATTTATTTTAGAGCCTTTTTGTATAAATTTCTTTTGGTATATTTTGTTATGGAAAATAATATGCATATAATTTATGGACTTTTTCAATCTTTTTTTTAAAATTATTTTTCTCGATTTTTTTGTTTTTAATAATAAACGTCTTGAATTATTGGGATATGGAATTGAACCGAGCTGTCGCAGCCGGCCCTGCATGTAGTTTTCAATAGCTAGACACTAAAAATCTTACTGTTAAATGGGACGAATCCTCTACCCAGGCCCGGCTCAAGAAATACCGGAGGCCATGGGCAAAAAAAAAAAATTTAGGAGAAATTTTTTTTTTTTGACCCTCTTCTTTAGAAATTTTTTTTTGGTCTGGGCTCAAAAAAAAAAATTATATGGGCCCGGGACGGTCGCACCTATTGTCCTCCCCATTGAGCCGGCACTGCCTCTACCGCCTCAAAGTGAATTACTCAATCTCAAATTCTTAAAAATTTCAATGAATATATTTATTGTAATACAGTATTCATTACCTGATCCAGATAATGATCTTTATTGTATAATCAGAGGAATTGTGAATCAGTAGTAATCATCTAGACCAAAATGCGGTAATGAATTCCGTTAACCATAAAAGGCCGAATATCTAAAATTTTCCGAATAATTGATCCCTCCCAATACACTATATAAAAGTCTTGGATTAAATGCGATGAGGACTTGCATTTTGGAATCATGGTATAAGCCGTTAATCACACGTCGATCGTGGACCATTGAAATGTATACTTATATTATATTAGGTCATTACTCATTAAAGAAACTAGCCATCGTCAATTATGGTTAGATGACTTCCGTTAGTAATTAATAGTTCTTGAAATCGTCAATGGACACCTTAAAAAATCACGTTAATTAGACGCTAAATTCTAAAATCCAAAGTTTTTCTATCTGCGAATCATTTTAAAGAAAAAAGGAAAAAATACGGCATTTCTCTATATATTTTAAGCAAAATCCTTCAAAATTTTTGTTTTTCAGCAAATTTTCATGTAAATCAGTGAATCAAATAGTCGAAAACGAACTACAAGTTGCATATAGCTGGAATCGAATATTCTAAAACAGCTCAATATTATTCGGTGTCTTAAGGCAAAATTTTTTGTTTGGACCTTTTAAATTTATTTATTAAAGTTTTTTACTATTTGTTTTTAATAAAATTTGTTTGTGTAATGTTTTTGTATAATTTGTTATTAAAAAAATACTTATAAAATATTTATGGACCTTTTTCACTCTAATATTTATTATTATTATTATTTTTTTAGTAAAAATATATATATATAAAAAACCGGGCCCTTAATTATTAGAGCACGGATCGGGGCCCCGGGGCAGTCGCACCCCTCGCCCTTTCTACTGAGCCGGCCCTGATTTCGAATTACGGTCGTACTCTAAAGACCATTTACTATGAAGTTTAAGTTTATAAATCCGTCACCAAATTTATGATAGCAAATCCGATGATTATACCCATTGTAATTGGGGAGATTTGGTTTTAAAAACTTATATATTATCCCAAAAAACTTATATAAATTGAAAACTAACTTCTATTTAAAAAAGTTTGAAAACTAATATTTTTGCATCTAAAATTACAAAAATACATTAGATACATCAAACATAGATATTGTTTTAACACTATTTTATTATTTTTGATCAATTTAAAAATCAAAGAATATATACATATATATATATATATATATATTATTTCAATTTTATTAGTTAAAATAAGAATTAAAAAATAATGGATGTTAATAAAAAAAAGTACATAAATTTATAAACTGCTAATTATGTTGTTCAATTCACGTTGGAAGGGGTCTGCTCTCTAAAGGAGGGTTAAATTACATGGTTTGAGCCTTGCCCTGGGGGATGTACGGACCTACGGACAATGAACATCCTAGTCATAAAAAAAAAAAAAAAAAAAGTCGTAAGCACCTCATAGCAGCCTAGATAATCAGTACAAAAGATCATGAAAGAAGACAAAAATTAGTATAAAACTCAGACCACAAACTAAGATTAAGTTCGGTACTACAGATCAAAATCATGAAGGGACGTGTCGTGTCTAATTTAGAACAGTAGAAGCATTGTGTAGTGCTCCTAATAGTAAGAGTCAAAGAAATTTCTTCTTGGGGTCGATTTCAGTTTTGGACTACAAAAATAGACGCCGTGTTGATGATGGCTTTGCTTAGGCTCATGCCCATTGAAATATTTGCTTTGGTCCCAGTTTTTGTTTTTTCTTTATTTTTAGCCAAAAAAAAATAAAAACTTTAAAATTGGTTTTTGGCCCCCAAAATTTCAGAGCCGGCCTAGGTTTATGTCTAAATGTTTCATCATATAAAACTTTGTTTTTTTTGTTTTTGTTTTGAATTGAAACTTTGTTTTCCTATCAAAACAATTTCATATATTATATATATCGTAGATTTTTAAACAACTCTCATTATATTATCGAAAGCGATGGAGTAAAAGTTTTACTGTAAAACATAGTTGTGGGGCTCATTAATTATTACTTATATTATTACGACAAGTTCTCACTTTTTTTAATACTCTTTACGGAAAAGCCCTCAAATAGGCAAACACCATTTATCGCATCACTAGCCCTTACATACTTAGGCTGTTGATTAGGATGAAAAATCCCCCAGAACTTCTCAAACTCCGGAGTCTTCTGATACTTATCGAACATAGCGAATATATAAGTCTCTATAGCTTTCTCTGGCTTTCTCGGAGTTCCATTCTTCACATGTTGTATCAAATTGTTCACATAAGTCCTCGCATTCTCTACACTCGTCCCGGGTCCTCCCTCCGTGGGCCAACCGCTCTCCGACACCACTATTTCCAACAATCCGCCGCCAGATTTCTCCAATGCCGCGTAAACCGAGTCGAGACTGGCGTCGAAGAGGTTTTTGTAAGAATACTGTTGGTCAGAGACTAGAGGGGACGGTTTGAACAGAGTGAAGTCTAGAGGGATGTTGGTCGTGTCTACCATGTATGTAGCTGAAGTAAGGGTAGATATTCACGAGCAGAGGAGATTGCTTGCTCACCAAGAAATCTATCACTGGTTGAAGAAAGTTCTTATACTCTTCCGTGAATCTTCCCTGCGACGGCGGAGACGTGTCTGTGGTGGCTCCCATGTCTATAGCCGTCGAGACCTTGATCACGATGCCTGCTTCAGAAATCGCTTTCTCGATGTTCTGCATGGCCTGGAAGAGAAACCTCCCAGCTTGCTCCGAGGGTTTCACCTCGTTTCCGACATTGATGTACCGGAATCTGACACCGTCGTAGCTCTTGACGTTGTCGCGGACCCACGTATCGGCCTCCGTCTGGCTAGAGGCGATACGTTCGAGGTCGGGTTTGGGAACATCGAGGATGAGCTCGATGTTGGAGTCGCGGAGAGCGGTGAGAGTCTCTTGGTTGGGATCGTAAATCCGCATCCTCTGGATGTTCCGCTGCTTGTAAAGAGCCACAACGTCCGATGGATTTGGCCGGGAATCGCCTAGCATCCCGTAGCATACTCCGATTTGTCCAGCTAATATTCATTAGTAGTAAAATTGAATCAAATTCTGTAGATGAATATAATATAATCAGTAGGGTCATAGCAATGATCAATGGATGATACATAAGCTTAAAAGATCACTGAACCTATGGTGTCGAAGGAGGAAACCATTAGAAGGCTGAGAAGAATCAGCAACATTAGTGATGAGGCTAAGATCATTTTTATATTATAAGTACTTTGAAACTTTGTTATATGTCGAGTCTGAGGTTCAAGCCAGGCAATGAATGAATCACCGTTCACAAATACGGTACCTCTCTAGATCTATTATGCTTTGAAAAGTTTAAGAACGAAATTTTTTTTAATTTTTTTGAATTGAATATAAAATTTATTCAAAAAAAAAATGTTTACAATGACGCATTCATTGTGCTTAATGTAGCTAATAGACTTTACACTGAATTAGAAACTAGAATTGCTGATGTTTCTTTCCTTTTTAAAGGAGTTTTGTGGCGAACCACTTGGTTAGATCCTCTTCGTATGCGTGTTACGTTTATCATCTGTGATCAGAATTGAACATATACGATTTCAAACATTTTTATCCATGAGCTTGATGAGTCAGAATGAAGGTGACAGAGGTTCTCTATGTTGACGACCGTTTCTCCTCTCGCCATACATGATATAATGTTGCTTGAAACACTTACCATAAGAGGAATTGCTTGTGTTTTCTACACAAGTAACTTTCAATAAGTTTTAACTAGCTAGAGACTGAAGTGTTAAACTGGGATGAAACGCCCAAAATAAAATTGTATTCGGATTTAAAATACTCATATTTAAATGATGGTTTGGATCATGGTATTATAATCATGCATCAATCGTGCGTAGACTTTTTTTTTTTTTTTTATAAACCCTATCGGCTGATCCGGTCAGTTTCGGTAGGAACGCACCGAGGTGCTACAGAGTAGATTTCTCCCGCGAGTTCAACGGTTCAACGGACACCATGAATTTCGAGCCACTACTCTTGTCAACGGGCCATGAGAGCATCATTAATGGGAGTATCTCATGAAAGAGTTTTTAGGCCCAGACCCAAACTTCTACACACGAATGTGTTTTTGTTTCAGGGGAAATTCGAACCCAGATTACGCAGGAAATAAACATCCTAAACCTTTCTTCTACCACCTGACCACAGACGTGCGGGCAATCGTGCGTAGACTATTAATTAAATTATATCTTTACGTCATTACTCTTTAGACCCATGCACTAGCCAACATGAGTTATGGTTAGATGATTCTTGGAACAATGAAATGGTACCTTAAATTAAAACACGTTAGACACTAAAGTCTTAATTACAATCTCCACTTTGAAGTTTCTATCCCCGAACTCTGCTTTGAATATTGACCAAAGAAATGAAGAGAAATATTAAAATCAGTATGCAAAATAAAATTTAAAACTTAGTATATAATACTCAGATCACAAGAGTGAGTTTGGCAGTACTAGACGTGAGATCACAATGATGAAGGGACGTGTTTTGTGCGTGTAGTGATATTACAAACCGAGGAAATTTCTTCTCACTGTCAACTTCAGTTGGACGACAAATTCTTAAAATAGACGACGTACTGTTAATGGACTTGTTGTTAGATATTTGTCCACCGCTACAACAATTTTCCTTTCACATTCCAACATTTTTTTGATATTTTCTTCTATATACGAAAACAAGTGAAAAGTCATATTCGTCGTGGATTTTTTTTTATGTAATTAACGGTCCATAACTTTGTCAGATCAGAAAACTATAATTTGATTAAATTACTCGATCATGAACTTGAAAAAAAATCACATCTTTTGCGTCGACATGCACATTTTAATTTACCGAAACTAATTGCTTGTTGAAAAATTATCACAATTTGTGGGTAATAAACATAGAGACTCAGGCTATAACAATACCTTTCAATAGATCATAAATAACAACATCAACGTTATAATAGTCACAATCTCAAATTAGAAATAAAAGCCTCATTATTCATGACAAATCTCTCCAACTTTATTCCTTGTATTTATATTAAAATAGAAAATATAGCATTCCCTCGATGACACGTTCGTTTGGCTCAACCAAAGTTAACCTCGTACTTAGGCTGCTTGTTCGGATGAAATAATCCCCAAAACTTCTCAACATCAGGAGGAGTCGGCTTCAAATTCTCATCATACATCGCAAATAAATAAGTCTCGATTTCTTTCCCTGGTCTCTTCGGTGTCCCATTCTTCACATGATTAATCAAATTATTGTTATAAATCCTCGCATTCTCCAGATTCGTCTCGGTCCCTCCTTCCGTTGGCCATCCAGTTTCTGACACGACAACTTCCAACGATTCACCACCGGATCTCTCTAGAGCCGAATGCACCGCATCGAGCATCGAATCGAATAGGTTCTGGTAAGATCTTGGAGGGTCCGAGACGGTTCCTGGAGAAGCCGTGAAGAGAGCGTAATCGAGTCGGATTTGGTCAGGATTATCCGCGTAGCTGAAGTAAGGGTAGAGGTTTAAGTGTAAGGGAGATTTCTTGTTCACCAAGAAACGTATGATTGGTTCCATTAGCACCATTACTTCTCCTTTAAACGAACCTTTCGAAGGAGGGTAAGACTGTTCGAGCACTCCCATGTCTATCGCCGTTGATACCTATTAATTATTATAGCAAATATATAAACCCAAACTTATGAGACTTATGTCTCATGTTAAGCTCATTACTCTATATATGTATTCTAGGGTTTTAAACAAGTTTAGATTCATATATATATATATATATATATATATATATATATATATATATATATATATATATATATGTTGCTTTGAGGATGAATGAAAAAAAACTATTGAAGCAACTCTACTCCTTTCATTTTCAATATATCAATCGAATGTTATTAGCTCTTGGTGACAAACTTAAATCATTTTTTTTTCTATATAATAAAGATACATGTTACGAAATTTCGTATAAAATAAAAAGATAATTTAGGGTTCCATTGTTTCAAACGCACTTACGTTTTTTAAACAAGATTTACAATTAGAAAATCAGTATTTCCATTTTTATTAGATAATTTTTCTAAATGTAAACTTAAAAAAAAAAAAAAATTGGTGACAAAAAAAAACTTATGATGAAAATGCTAAAAGTTTAGGTTTTTAACTTTTTATGGCAAAAAGAAACACTTCTAAAATTTGTAAACGTAAACCCAAACAAAATAGACATAAATGGGTTTTGACAATACATACCTTAATACGACCACCGAGTCCGGCTCCTAAAACCGCCCGGTCGATATTTTCCATGGCCGGGACTAGAAATTGTGAGTAAGAGTCAAATATCTTCACTTCGTTCCCAACAGATACGTAACGGAACTTGACGTCACCCACGTAGTTAATGACGTTGTTTTGGACCCACATGTCAGCTTCCGATTGGCTCGAGGCAACGCGTTGTAGGTCCTGGTTAGGAAGGCCCAACATTACTTGGATGTCGGAGCCACGTAAAGCGGCGAGAACGTCGTGGTTGGGACTGTAAAGCCTAACTCGCCGGATGTTTTTCTGTTTGAAGAGCTCAACGGTTTCTGCCGGGGACGGGAGATTGTCGCCGTATCCTCCGTAGCAAACGCCGACTTGTTGTCCAGCTGTTAAATAATAATAATCCAACATATTAATATACCTTAATTATCACATATCGCATAATTCTCTATTTTAAAAATCTATAAATTTTATCAGAGAAAATGTTACTAAATTTAATGTTTATTAATAATAAAACATATCTAATCGCTCGAAATTTTTGTTTTACTAAATGTTTTAAAATTAATATAAATAGGTATATTGAAATTTTAATTTTTATTAGTTTTAATTTTTAAAATAATTAATACGTGGTCTGATTTTTTTTTTTCTCAACGTGGTCTGATTACTACTCTATGGCAACATGATATTATAATATACTCCATCTGTTCCACAAAGAAGAATTTTTTAGAGTTTTCACATATATTAAGAAAATAATTAATACTTAATCATAAATGCATCAATTTTTGTTACTGAACAATTTCCCATACCTCTAAACCAATAGTAGTTCAATAAATTTAATTAATCTTCTTAGATTTTTCAAAGTATCATCATTAATTGATAAAATTTGCATAGAAAAGCTAAAAAATCTATCTTTGTGAAACAAATTTCTTTTTCTAAAAAATCCATCTTTTGTGGAACGGAGGGAGTATATATTATATTTTCTACATACAGAATGAAATATAAGAGAGATTGATGACCTGCTGTATTTGAATTGATGACGAAGAATAAACCGAGAAGAATGGTAAACGATGCCAAGAAACGGAAATCCATGGCTAGCTTAGGGAGATATTTGAGCTAGTGATGATTAAGGAAGTCGATATCGTTTATTGGTATTACGTTGATCTTATATATAGTAGAATTTATAGAAATAATATCGAAATGTACCCAAATGGCAATATGGATATATACCGAATAAGTAAAATAAAACGTGTTGACATCTCTTAGTAAATACAATGGAACCAGTCTATCAGATATGGTATCTAACACATAAGAGACTGCGAGAAAGACATTTGTCTCTTCATAAGTCCACTTGGTGCAACTTGCAAGTCAAGCAACGAGTTGAATTTATTAGGGCTAATTAGGGATGTTGAAATCAAGTAGGCAATAGCCATATGGACGTCTAATTAAAAAAAAAAACGGACTTAAAATTTGTGCTGAATCAGTCCCAAATAAGAAACAAAAATGCTCTAATTAAATATGATTTTTCATGGTGGAGGCGGTCCTGGTATTTCTGAGCGAACAGAATGACATATGACATAAAAAGTGTAGATTTTTAAACTTATGTCGATTCGGACAAAGCTAAGGACAGAGACATTAATTTTCAATCAGATTACATTGTTTGGAAGTGTGCATACGTAAGAATGGGTTCCATTAAATTTGGTTATTGTTTCGTGGTCGTCACGGCAGCGCATCGCTTAATGATGATGCACCGGAAAAGTAGAAAGAACAGACTTTTGTTGTCGTGAGTTTTGGGGCCGTACCTTACGGTTTGTTGAACATTCAAATGTGAGGAAAAGTCTTTCGTTTTTTGGCTCCGGTATTCACGCCAATATACAGCCCGTGTGTATCTAATTAATTTAGTTTACACCCAAGTTTATTATTATTATTTTTTTTATATACGTCCTATCCGATCGGTCCCAGATTATTATTGAACTAAGTGAACGACTAGCGAATTATCACCGTATGCCTAACCCGAGTTGAATGTCTTCCGATTAAGTGCCGGCGTATGGTCCAGTCGCTTGCATTATGGACCACCAGATAAACCAATTGGGCCGATGTTCAATTGACAGACTTCCCACAAAGTAGTGTTTATTAGCGAGGGAGGAAGATCGAACACGGGGCCGGGTATTTAATTCCGTCTCGCAGCTCGCCTTACCACTAGCCCACCACCTTGCGTGCATTTTTTATTTATTATTTATTATGATTTTTAACCAAAGTAATCCGAACTACACGGTCCAACTAATCCCCGAATTTTCAACTGAGCCAAAACCAGTTCCGGTTAGTCCACTCGCCGATGATTTTGTTTCAAGTATGGATCGAACTCAAGAGAAAGCGAGTTTACGCCATGTCCCGAGTCGAACTTTACATCTAAGTTTTATATTTCATTAAAATCAATTTTTAGATTTTGGGTCCATTTGTTTGAGATGTGGCGGTAAGATTTTGGACCCAACAATTTTAATCAAACTTTGAATTTTTTTTTAATGAAAAACAAATCATAACAAAAAAATAAAATATAGCGGTAAATATTTTAGGAGAACCTTTAGAGCTATGAAGACATTGAAGTTTGATTAAATTTGTTGGGATGACTTACAAAAATTTTGTTTGGCCGTGTGATCTACTAAAATCTCTGAAAACTGTTTTTTCTAATAAATTTTTACTAGATTAACGGGTAACTCGGTTATTAATGTTTAGTTTGATTCATTTTGTGAGTGTTTTCTTAAGCAAAAAATTTCGAATCATGAAATTTCTTAATAAACATATATACAATATTAAATGAGAAAATTTGGATAGATCCAAAATATTCAATGAAAAAGAAGTGAGATACTCAATTGTAACATACGTCATCTTATTCTTAAACTGTTTAAAATTCCGACCATCTAAATTGGTGATATCAATTTGCATACTTTGTCGTAACAGAGTAAACTAACCTCCAACGACCTTCGTTATCAACTAATGCCAGTGGACTTTTAAACAAAATAAGCCCAACAAAGAAGCCCACTTAAAAACTCTAACCGTATCAAATTGCAAACGATAGTCAATTATCATATGCGCGTAATTTATCGCCAGACTTTGACCGACCAAATATTCAAAAACCGAACGGACGGTTACGATTGTCCGATCATCATCGACTGAATCGAAGAAAAATCAACCACTTCCTCTCGTGCTGACCACGCTCCATTCCCCAAAATCGATTCTGCTTTTTTCTCCATTGACTTTTTACTTCAGTTTTTTTAGTCTCAGATCTCGACGATGGCTGCGAAAATCTCTCAGCTTGCTTGTTTCTCCCCCGCCAATCGCCAATTTCACTTCCAGAGACGATCGTCTCCATGCCCTAGGTCTCGTCCCGAGGTAAACTGCTCGAGTATCGCCTGAAAGGATATAAATTTCTTCATCTCGATTTGGTTTCGATGATGCCCAATATTGTATTTGTTTTTTTTTTCATGATTGATGTCAACAAAAATCTATGAGCTTGCTTAATTTTTAGTAGTACTCGACATTAGCTTTTGTTTCCTAGAAATGGTTCTGCTTGGGCTTGGATTGATTCCATCTTTACTGGCTGAGATGGTAGGGAAGGTTGTGTGATTTTACCTTCTGCAAAATAAAATAAAATAATAATTCCCTTTTGTTTTTCTTACAAAGTATTGGATAGCTTGAAACAATCTTACTTCTTTGGTTGCCTCTATGTGCTTAGAATTCTTTGCTGATCTATCCTCTAGATTTTCTGGGACTGATAGCGTCACTCGTGGCTTAATTCGCTTAAAATGGTACAGTCTTTTGTAGTGAGATGCGTTGATGAGAATAGCTCAGAAACACCAGCTTCTCTAAGCTATGCAGCTGAGGTTTCAAAACCTTTTGTTGAGAAAACATCGAAACCGTATTCCACGGCGGATGAAACTGCTACCAACAAAGAGATGATCACAGAGCCAGTAGAGGAACATGTTGCCACACTGCCAAAAAGAGCAGCAAAGATCCACGACTTCTGTTTTGGCATTCCTTATGGTACTTTGTGACCCTCAAAGCTTAATTTCAAATCTTAGCATTACCGCGCTGCCTGTTAAAAGCTTTTAATTTGTATTTTACAAAAGCTCACCTTTTTCTGTAGACCTTTGAACACTCTTACGAATAGTGATGTTACAAGTAATGTGAGGTTTTACAAATGTATTGCTGAATTTAGCTGTTGTGAATTCGTTCCATAATATAGCATATCTCTGTAGTCCTCTGCCTAGTCAAATGTAGCTAAAAGTTTTATGAAACTTTCAAATCCTTCTTTCCAATTTTCATTCCATTTGAGAGAGTATTTATTGTCAGTGTACCTCGTGGGTGCTCATTCTGCTTCATAAATGACATTTTGTTAGGTGGTCTTGTTATGAGTGGTGGGCTTCTTGGTTTTGCGTTTTCACGAAATCTTACAAGTTTAAGTACTGGTGTCCTCTATGGTGGTGGCCTTCTAGCCCTGAGTACATTGAGCTTAAAGATTTGGCGACAGGGAAAATCTAGTTTCCCTTACATACTAGGACAAGCAGGTAATCTTCATTGACTGTCTACAGGAACAATTAACGGGTGTTTTGTAATCACTACTTTCGATCTGTAATTCATTTCATCAAGAGATTGTTGGGTTTATACATGATAAGTGGAGGATATATGAAAATCCATATAAGCATACTGTGTGATACTTAGAAGTGGTCATCTCTGAACCAAGATCATTATGTGGACATGAATGTTTATCTAAATATTCCTGTTTATCTATGAAACCTTTTGTGCTTACTCATTCTTCGAAACCCTGAAATTGCAGTGCTTTCAGCTATCGTCTTCTGGAAGAACTTCACAGCTTATTCTATGGTATTCAATATCTTTTGTGATCATGTTGAATGTTTATTTTTGCTGCTTGACTTCAACTGCTTAATGTTGTACTTATGCAGACTAAGAAGCTGTTTCCCTCCGGACTTTTTGCTGTCATCAGGTAAAAAATCCTTTTGTGATCTATAAGAGAGTCTGATGAATATATCTTTAGTGGATTCATGTGACCGTGATGTATTTTTTTGTTCATTGTAGTGCTGCCATGCTGTGTTTCTTTTCATATGTGGTGCTCTCTGGAGGAAACCCACCTCCAAAGAAATTGAAACCATCTGCTAGTCCTTCATACTGAAGAAACTTCACATAGGTTAGGTAAAAAAAATTGGAGATCTTCTCTCTTTTGATGACTCTGGTGTGTTGGATTCCTGGTGTAATTTTATACTTTTGACTTTTGACTTTTGAGAGGCGAATAACTATACTTGTTCTGTTCTTCCCAGTGTCATAGTTTAAAGTTTCGTTTACTGGTGACATATGTTATGATTGTCTTTGATCTTAATATAATTAGAAATGCTCAATGTAAGGCAGAAACTAATGTTTGCTTAATCACAAGTTAAAAGTCACAAAAACCTTACAAAAACCTTCAAACGCTTTGTTTGGAAATAATCTTAAGGAGCTTAAACAAAGGGTAAATTAGGTTGTCGAATTTCCCAAAAGTGTGAATCCAACATTAAATAGAACAACTTTTGCAAAGATGACTAAGTATGTAGACATGTTTCCAAAGTAAAGGCAAATTCAAAGCAAAAAACAATTGATTCCAGTCAAGCAAGCGAGGATTATCAAGGAAAGGGTGATGGATAGGTTCCACAGCAAAATTGTGATTATCGAGCTGCTTGTCCCTGTGTGTGTTCTAAGAGCTGAGTCACTAACTTGTAAGTCCGTCCTGATAAGGCTTTGGTGTGGTTAATCAACTGCTCATGCCTGCATTAAGTGGGAAACAAATTTAGATTGTAGAATTTTTCAAACATTAAACATTCCGATAAGAATGATGTTATAGATTTATGTATAGAATTGTTTTCTTCTTACACGTTGGGCTGAGTAGGCTCCATGATTACAGTTCCTGACTCGGAATCAATCTTCGCATCAAGCTTTGAGGTGCGGATAAGGTTCACAATCCATCTCTCAGCCTCCTCATAGTTTAGATTCAATTTCTCAGCAAGCACCCTGACAAGGCCATGAGATTCTCAAATATAAATTCAAAGTTAAACTACAAGATCGCACAATTTCTTCCTACCTTAATCAAAAGCAGCCAAGACAGTAGAATTTTGATGCACAAGGAATAGAAGAAAAAAAAGTGCTAAAACTGAGCAATTCCATGAGATGTGGAAACGAATACAATTAAGCGACCGTGATGACTTACCCCATGTCAATTCTCTGATGGATTCTGCAATAGGTTTCGAAGAAAAATAGGCGGGCATTTTCAAGAAACTCATCTCTCAGTGGTACAGTTGAAAAGTTTCCATCCTCCACTCGCTTTCCAAGGAATGGATCATTCACAATGACCTACATCATAGTAACATGTCAGACTGTTGATAATATTATCCTGCACCATTTCCAAAAAAAAAACAAAATACATGTGAATAGCTTTACCTCTTCACACTCTTTCATCTTCTTTTGAGCCCCATCAAAGTCATAATTGACAAACACACATGCCAGGAACTCGACAATAGGATCTTTGTAGGAGTAGTGCTCTTGTTGAATGACCTTAATGAATTCTTTCAATTGAGGCCTTCTCCTTTTGTTGACAATGAAAGCAGTTGCCAAGTAACGTAGCAAGTGTGGAGCACTAGTTTGTATGGCATTTAGATACCTAAAAATATAAATAAAATTAGTATACAATATTGCATAAACGGCCTGGAAAACAAAGTGAAATCATCTTCAACAAATGCCCTCACTAAAAGCAAAATCCTAGCAGAAGGTCCAGACATAATGAAAGAAAAGACTCCAACTGGAGACTGTTAATCACTGATTACACATAGGACTAACTTTGATTCAAAAAATTGTTTCAGACACAAATACCACCAATATATACTAACTAGCATTTGGTATTTCAGATTGCATTTGGTATTTCAGAAAAGCAATCTTGCATGTCACATTCAGCTAAAACTAATTTAGATGCAAAAGACGAAAAAGGTAGTAGTATAGATAGGTTTTAAATAAAGATGTTACTTTGCTACTTTAAAACTGTATAAAGGAATAGCGAGGGATGCAGATGACAGAAAGGTTTAAACTTACTTGTCTTGGTTAAAAAGATCAATGATTTCTGTCCTTCCGTTATCATGGTTAAAAAAGATATAGAGACCCCAATGCATCAGCCAAATCCTGTTCTGCACCTGGTTTAAGGGCGATGCAAAACTCTGAAATACCAAATGCTAGTTAGTATATATAATCGCATCAAAGGAAGGCTACAAAAGCAAGAAGAAACTGGGAAAGCAGACCTTTGAGTCAATAATTTCTTTGAGACGCTTGAGCTCTTCAAGTGCAATGTCCCAGTTTTGCATCAATATTTCAGATGCAAGCTTTCCCCACAAGGCGCTCAGACTTCTCTCAAGGTTAGAGCAAAGGGTCCTGTACTGGTAAAGATAATCAGCAGCACCAGAATAGTTACCACATTCAAACTGAAACTTGGCGTACTGATACAAAGCCTCAATCTGGTCTGGACCAATCTGATAAAACAATGACATATGAGATTTGCGTTCCTCGATACGAAAAGCAAATCAAACAGTACCAAAATCAGATAAATCACAACCTGGTATCGTTCCTTCAGCATCTGGAGATTGTACTGCTCGTCAGCCCTTAGCTCCTGAACCGCGCTGGGGTTCAAAAGGAAAGTCACGAGTGGTGCAGCCGCTTCCTCCAGAGATTTGAGCCGGGCTACAACTTCTGCTCTCCTTTCCACCATATCTATCACCACCACAATTTCTCCAAAATTCAACACCAAAAAACCAAAGATAAAACCGCAGAATTTCACAGACATTTCCAGAAGGGAAGGATATTTACCTTGGGGAGCGTCTTCGGTGTGGTAGAGACTCTTGTGGATATCCATGGCGTAATCGACCATGTTCGTCTTGTTCAAGAGTTCGATCTTGAACTTCAGGATCTGCTCATCAGGGTAAAGCTGACGCTCTTGAAGGAACTCGAGTATAGGAAACACCAGGTGTCTGTCAAGGTTAGGCGCTACTAGAGGGGTAAGGTCATAGTTCTCTTTGCTTTCCGCCATCGTCGCAATCTCTCTATCTCTGCCGCTTTCCGCCATCGTCGCAATCTCTCTATCTCTGCCGCTTTCCGCTGGAACAAATATCTATCCGCCGAGCTCTGGAGACGGCAGAGATGGTGACGATGAGGAAAAGTTTGTATATTGGAATTAGGGTTAACTCGAATAAGACTTTCAATATTTCTAAACTTGCCCATATACTTATTATATATTACTTTTTACCCCCAATAAGTTATTTTTTTTCAAAACGATACTTTTTCCCCCGAGGGATCTTTATCGTCTCCGTCGTTGTCTTACCGGCCGGTATCGGAGGGGTTTAGAAGCACAAATTAAAAAATAAAAAAAGGAAATTAAATGATTTTTGTGGAGGAGGGGCGCACGGTAAGAAGCTTTATTCGAATGGCGTATGTTAATAGTCTCGTCTTCTTCCCGTACCGGCAGAGTCCACTATCTTGCGCATATCTTCATTTACCTTTCTCCCCCTTCTCTATCGTACTGGGATTAGGGTTCTTCCTCAAGACGAACTCTTCCTCTTTTTCGTGACGAACGTTTCCATACTATTGGCAGCTTTTAAGGGTTAGACTCTCCGAATTTTGAGGCCGTGTCTTTCCATTCTGTCTCTCATGGATCCTTCAAGAAGGCAACCCAAGGACTCGCGTTACGCAAATCTCTTCGATCTCGAGGTCTGTACGGCCTCAGATTTTTTTGGGGTTTCCTTCAAATTTTAAGTTTATGCTGTGTTCTCTGATGGTTTGTACATGTTGGATGATCATGTCACACTGATGAATGTAGTTTTGGTGATTGCAATTCTACAGCTTCTCCATGTTCCTATAGTGGGTTTTATATTTAACTGTTATTTTCAGTGAGGGTTTTCTGGATTTTTCATGTGTTTCTGGCTAAATTTTCACTCTTGCAGCCGTTGATGAACTTCCGAATTCCGAAACCTGATGATGAGTTAGATTATTATGGGAGTAGTAGCCAGGATGAAACTAGAAGCAATGGCCTTAAACCGGGAATGAATTCAAGCACCAGGAAGAGAAAGCGGTGGACAGAAGCTGATGATGATGCAGAGGATGATGATGACCTCTACAATCAACATGTTACTGAGGAGCACTATCGATCAATGCTTGGGGAGCATATTCAAAAATTCAAAAATAGGTCCAAGGAGTCTCGAGCCAATCACACACATCTGATGGGTGTTCCGGTGCCAAAGAGCAATGTAGGCAGTTTCAGAGGTAGGAAACTAGGGAACGATCACCATGGGAGATTCTATGACATGGACACCTCGTCAAATTTTGCATCTGATGCGATCCCACAAAGGCGAGGAAGCTATCGTGATTCAGATATTACCCCCAAGTATGTTTTTCATGTTCTATGAAGAATGTGTAACCCTGTGTAATCCCTTTAGCTATCTAATGGTGTTGGGTTTCCTGGATTGACACATCGTATTTTGCATCATTTGCAGAGTAGCATATGAACCTTCGTATTTGGATATTGGTGATGGTGTTATCTACAAAATCCCCCCAAGTTTTGACAAGCTGGTGGCATCATTAAACTTACCAAGCTTTTCAGATATTCATGTAGAAGATTTTTACTTGAAAGGAAATCTGGATCTGAGATCATTAGCAGAACTGATGGCTAGCGATAAAAGGTCTGGAGCAAGAAGCCGTAATGGAATGGGTGAGCCTCGACCTCAATATGGATCTCTTCAAGCTAGAGTGAAGGCCCTGTCAGCTTCAAACTCCACCCCAAACTTCAGCCTCAAGGTGTCAGAAGCTGCAATGAATTCTGTCATTCCAGAAGGAGCTGCTGGAAGTACTGCACGGACAATTCTGTCTGAGGGTGGTGTTTTTCAGGTCCATTACGTGAAGGTTCTGGAGAAGGGGGATACATATGAGGTTTGGATCCTGTGACAGTATTTTATGAATATTTTCATAATTTTATATCCTTCACGGCCCGACAACAATATCTATTTTTCCTGACATTCTTTTATGTATCCTTTCTTCAGATTGTTAGACGAAGTCTACCAAATAAGCTGAAGGTGAAGAATGATCCTGCAGTCATTGAAAATACAGAAAGGGACAAAATTAGAAAGGCCTGGATCAACATTGTTAGGAGAGATATACCAAAACACCATAGAAATTTCACCACTTTTCATCGAAAACAATCTACTGATGCCAAGAGGTTTGCAGATGGTTGCCAAAGAGAGGTAATCAAAATTTGCTCTCGTATTATGGCTTTACCTACTCATTTAGTTTTTATTTTATTTGCTTTTCTAAACAGCAATTCTCTTGCATGTCATCATAGAGTAATCTCTCATTTTCTATTACTTTGAGCTCTCAGGTGAGAATTAAGGTGGCTAGATCATACAAATTGCCAAGGAGTGCACCAATTCGCACCAGGAAGATATCCAGAGACATGCTGCTATTCTGGAAGCGATTTGACAAGCAGATGGTACATTTTCTATTCTCCTTAGACTCTGTAGTATACTCTCAGGCTGCCAACTAGGTCTGGTTACACATTCTGCTGCCAATTTTTTTTTAAAAATCAAACATGCTTTTTGCATGGGTTTCTTTGTCCTTTCTCATAGATGAGGACTTGACCAGTACTCGCAACTCTATAAAATTGGATATAGAAATGGATGAAGTTATAGTGGAAGTAGTAGATTTGGATTTTTTTTTTTAATGTCATTCTTCTGCTGGAGTTCGTTTTAACGGTGCACTTGGATTAATTTGACTATGTTGACAGGCAGAAGAGAGGAAAAAACAGGAAAAGGAAGCTGCAGAGGCATTAAAACGTGAACAAGAGCTTCGAGAGGCAAAAAGGCAGCAACAGAGGCTCAATTTTCTTATTAAACAGACTGAGCTTTACAGTCACTTCATGCGAGACAAGGCTGATTCAAAGCCTTCTGAAGCCTTCTCAATAGGAGATGAAAATCCGGTTGACGAAGAGCTACCAGAACCTTCAGCGGCAGGACCTTCTGAGGTTGAGGATCCTGAAGAAGCTGAAATGAAAGAAAAGGTCCTGAGAGCTGCCCAAGATGCAGTGTCTAAGCAGAAAAAAATAACAGATGCATTTGACACTGAATATATGAAGCTACGGCAAACTTCTGACATGGAAGGACCATCAAATGATGTCTCAGTCAGTGGCTCGGGCAATATAGACTTGCATAACCCGTGAGTTTGTGTTCTTGTTATTGCCACATTTTATCTTTGTGATTTTAGAATGTCAGGCCTATTAAATCTTTCTACTTGCAGATCTACAATGCCTGTTACATCAACAGTTCAGACTCCAGAGTTGTTTAAAGGAACCCTTAAAGAATACCAAATGAAAGGCCTTCAGTGGCTAGTCAATTGTTATGAGCAGGCTAGTCAACCTCTGTTTGCATTTTTTGTTTTTTGGACAGTGGAAATTCTTCCCCTGAGGAATCCTCTTTCAGAATGGGTATATACTAAGATTAGTTTTTATATGTTCCAGGGTTTGAATGGCATTCTTGCTGATGAAATGGGTTTGGGTAAGACTATTCAAGCTATGGCGTTCTTGGCACATTTGGCTGAGGTAAATCGAATTGTTGGTCCTTTTTGTCTGTTATGGTTTGGCTATGTTAAAACTCATCTATCCGCTCACACAGGAAAAAAACATTTGGGGTCCATTTCTGGTTGTTGCCCCTGCTTCTGTTCTTAACAATTGGGCTGATGAAATTAGTCGTTTCTGTCCTGACTTGAAAACTCTTCCATATTGGGGTGGATTACAAGAGCGGACAATTTTAAGAAAGAATATCAATCCCAAGCGTATGTACCGAAGGTAACGGCTATGTGATATTTTTTAGGTTATAAACTTAACTTTTTTTGTTGATGTTCCTCTAGATGGTTTGCGTGCAACCTCTGCTTATTCTCTCAAAGGCTTCGCAATCAACAAATCTTCTTTGCGCTTTTCTAAAGTTTCTCTGTTGACTCCCCTCCTTTTCAGGGATGCTGGTTTTCATATTCTAATTACCAGCTATCAGCTATTAGTAACCGATGAAAAGTATTTTCGCCGGGTGAAGTGGCAATATATGGTTCTAGATGAGGCCCAAGCAATCAAAAGTTCCACCAGGTTCTTACTTTTCCCTTGAGTCAGTCGAGTCAGGGTTGCTTGTGCTCGCAAGGATCATCTTATTACACTCTTTAGTTCTTTTTTACCCCTTTGTACATTGAATTCCCAGTGCTTGATGGTCATTCTTGTGCGATTTCGTTGCCATGCATGAGAATGTTACTTTTGTCTGAATTATCTTGTAGATCTCCTGAAATGCTAAATTCTCATGCAAGTTTCATTTTCCCTATTTCTTTGACAGTATAAGATGGAAGACCCTTCTTAGTTTCAACTGTCGGAACCGATTGCTTCTGACTGGTACTCCAATTCAGAATAACATGGCAGAGTTATGGGCCCTGCTGCACTTCATCATGCCAATGTTGTTTGACAGCCATGACCAGTTTAATGAGTGGTTCTCAAAAGGGTATGTACTAGTTGTCTGGTTTTATGGTCATGTAAAAGTTTGTAGTGAAAAATCTAGGAAATTGTTTCTGATACATGATCCATATTGATTAACAGAATCGAGAATCATGCTGAACATGGAGGCACTTTAAACGAGCACCAGCTTAGCAGACTGGTGAGATTTCACTTTCTGTTTGCAGCATTAGTATGGTGACACCTCAAGTTCTATTAGTTTTTGTCTGCTTCTTATTTTTAGTTTGCTAGGCTCCTTGAGTAGGTTCTCGCACTATGGTTCTGCTTTCATTTCCGATTTATGAAATTACCCCTTTCCGTTTTTATTGCCCTCGAGAATTTTAGAAACATGACACTGATCTGTATGCATATGTCATGAACGGGAAAGCTTCTGGTTCTTGTTTTCTGTTTCTGACAGCCAACTTTCTGTCCCTTGCTTTGCGAATAGAAGGATCTGTTAATTCCAGAAAGTGATTCTTGGTTCTCCATGAATTCTTCAAGTTTGTACACTGGATGCATCTTTTCACCTTTTAAAGTTATCTAGTCACTCACATATTGTTTCTTTTCCCAAACAGCATGCAATATTAAAGCCATTCATGCTCCGACGTGTCAAAAAGGATGTGGTTTCTGAGCTAACTACAAAGACAGAAGTTACAGTACACTGCAAGCTCAGTTCTCGACAACAAGCTTTTTATCAGGCTATTAAGAACAAAATTTCCCTGGCTGAGTTGTTTGATAGCAACCGTGGGCATCTAAATGAAAAGAAAGTATTGAATTTAATGAATATCGTCATTCAACTTAGGAAGGCAAGCTCTCTTGTCAAACCAGTTTTACTTCCATGCTTTCTTTTAACGTCTTGTCCTGCTTTCTCATACATTATTCAACACGAAGTTGTATCTATCTCTCAAACAACATAGGTGCAAGACTGTGACGTATGGTAATATATTTGTGTCGCTGGTGTCAGGTTTGCAACCATCCAGAGTTGTTTGAGAGGAATGAAGGGAGCTCGTATCTCTACTTTGGAGTGATGGCCAATTCTCTTTTGCCCCCTCCCTTTGGTGAGCTAGAGGATGTACATTATTCTGGTGATCAAAATCCCATAACATACAAGGTGCAATTCAATACCTTAAATAAGTTCCGAGGTCGACAATACCTTGTAGTCTCTGACTTTGGTTTCGATCTTTTGATTCTCTTTCAGATACCTACACTCCTACAGAAAGAGGTGCTCCAAAGTTCTGAAACATTTTGTTCTTCTATCGGGCGGGGCATATCAAGAGAATCCTTTCTGAAGCATTTTAATATATATTCACCTGAGTATATTCTTAGGTCAATATTCCCATCTGATAGTAGGATAGATCAAGCGGTTAGTGGAAGTGGAGCATTTGGCTTTTCGCGCTTGATGGATTTATCACCATCAGAATTTGGATATCTGGCTTTGTGTTCCGTCATGGAAAGGCTATTATTCTCTATGCTGAAATGGGAGCGGCAATTCTTGGATGAAATATTAGAATCTTTTACGGAATTCATGGATGATGATCTTAGTGGAGTTAGAACCAGGGCTGTCACAAGAATGTTGTTGATGCCATCAAAAGTTGAAACGAGTTTGCTGAAAGGGAGACAAGGCACAGGGCCTACCTGTCACTCATTTGAATCTCTAGTGATCTCACATCAGGATAGGTTTCTTTCAAATATCAAACTCCTACATTCTGCATATACTTTTATCCCAAAAGCCAGAGCTCCACCGGTATGATTTCTTTGAATTTTGAAGTGTCCAACTATTAACTTGGTAGTTCCTTACCAAGTCTTCTCAAACATGCTCTATTTGAACTTGCATTTGTCAGGTAAGCGTTCATTGCTCGGACAGAAATTTTGCATACAGAACTACAGAAGAATTACATCAACCATGGCTTAAGAGACTATTAATTGGTTTTGCACGAACGTCAGAAGCTAATGGACCCAGGAAGCCGAACAGCCTTCCACATCCTCTAATCCAAGAAATTGATTCAGAACTTCCAGTTGTGCAACCTGCTCTTCAACTGACGCACAGAATATTTGGTTCTTGCCCGCCAATGCAAAGTTTTGACCCAGCAAAGTTGCTCACGGTAGTTTCTTCTCTGCTGCAGCTTCCTTTTACATTTAGTGGCTTTGATATGAACTCTTGTTTCTTATTACAAAATTGGAACTGTAGGACTCTGGGAAGCTGCAGACACTTGATATATTATTGAAGCGGCTTCGAGCTGGAAATCACAGGGTGCTCCTGTTTGCACAAATGACAAAGATGTTGAATATTCTCGAGGTAGTATCTAGAAACAAGCCTTTAAGCTCACTGTGCGAATGAATTTGTGGTCTTATTAGTTACAAGCATCCACTTTTACACCTTCCCTTTACATTTTCAATTTCATGATTATGCAGGACTACATGAACTATAGAAAGTACAAGTACCTCAGGCTTGATGGATCCTCCACCATCATGGATCGCCGAGATATGGTTAGGGATTTTCAGCATAGGTAGGATATAACTTTCTCAAGCCTCTCTTTTTCATTTTTTCCGTGAGGCTATATGTGCACAATTGTAAACTTTACATGGTTGCAGGAGCGATATTTTTGTCTTCTTGCTGAGCACCAGAGCTGGAGGACTTGGTATCAACTTGACGGCTGCAGACACTGTCATTTTCTATGAAAGTGATTGGAATCCCACCTTGGATTTACAAGCTATGGACAGAGCTCATCGTCTTGGTCAGACAAAAGATGTTAGTGATTCTCTGTCTTTTATTCTTATCTCTGTCACAACCCCCCCAAAAAAACACAATTTGCTTTGTTATTTCATTTTTTTTCAAAACTTCATGCAAGTGAACAAGCATCTGCCAATGGGATGATCTTCTGTCTGACCTGATCTCTTTTTCTGAAACTGAAACCTCTCTTAGGTTACTGTTTATCGGCTCATCTGCAAGGAAACGGTGGAAGAGAAAATTTTGCACAGGGCAAGTCAGAAAAATACAGTTCAGCAGCTTGTTATGACAGGAGGTCATGTTCAGGGTGATGATGTTTTTGGACCTGCGGATGTGGTATCGTTGCTTATGGATGATGCAGAGGCAGCACAACTGGAGCAGAAATTCAGAGAACTACCATTGCAGGTGGGGACAGCATTCTTATTACATCTAATATTTCGCAATTCCAAAATTAAAAAGAAAAGGAGAAGGTAACTTAAATCATGTTCTGAATTCCGCCACTCATAACTTCATTTTATCTCCCAGGTAAAGGACAGGCAGAAGAAAAAACAGCCAACGAAATGTATAAGAATAGATGCTGAAGGAGATGCGACTTTGGAAGAGTTAGAAGAGGCTGAACGACAGGATAACGGAGAGGAACCTTCCCAAGAACCGGAAAAGACAAAATCCAGTAACAAAAAGGTATATGCTACAAAACTCAAAGACTCTTTCGCTCACGTTTCTCATGACCATTAAGTCCCGATTCATTTCGTTCGGTTCATGTACTTTGCACTACAAGGCCTAGTGGCAAATGAAAAAAATGATGAAACATGAGTTGGTCTACTAATGCAGCTTGTCTTAGTGTTTAGTTGATAACTTGTGGTTTGTGAAATTGCTAAAAAGCATATGTTACGTGTGGTGATTTGCAGAGGAAAGCTGCTTCAACTCCGAAATCTAGAGTTTCTCAGAAAGCAAAGGAAGAAGCGAATGGTGAAGGAGATGCTCCTCTTCAGCCTCAGAGAACAAAAAGGGTAAAGAGACAAACAAAGAGCATAAACGAGAGTCTTGAACCTGTCTTCTCTGCATCAGTTACTTCAACGAATGGAGAATTCGATCCAAGTAGCTCCAAGGCAGATGCTACTAAGTAATCCGAAGATGGTTAAAGCTTCAATAGATGTTAACTTCAGGCAGGTTTTAGTAAATGGTTCCTAGAAGCCAAGTGTACAGATTTTATTCATGTTTTACTCTTCTAACGTTCATCGGTCTAATGGTACATATATGTATAAATATTATTGTCGATTCAACGATAAGTATTATTAATTTCCTTGTAGTTCTTTCGGATTTAATTATCTTTATTTATTGATATAAAAATAAAAATAAAACCGTCCAAATTCCTTCACAATTAACAAGTCTCTTCCCCAGTTCTCTCACAACTCCTTTCAGAAGCTTTGATCACAGTTCTCGTAAAAATTATTTACGCATAAATGACATGGAAAGACATAAAACAATTAAATTTACACACATTTTCTGTGAACACTTTCTATTAAACTTTCCATTGGTGTGATTTTATTTCTAAAACAAATTTGTAGAAACATTTTGAACCAGGGCATAAGAAACTCACAATCATCACACCATTAATTCATAAGATTTTGATATTTTATCTTATTAATGTTTTAAGTTTTAACATTTAGGATAAGGAATATCACAAGCCGCTAGAAGTTTGTGAGCATTACCGGATGTAACATAGTGACCAAACGTTGGGGTTTTTGTGTAACCACAAAGACAAGAAGTTTGTTTTTTTTGGTAAACTTGCATTCTCTCTCTTCTTTAATGGGAGAAACGTTCCATCTTCTGCAAGTAACATAATCTTTAACATGCATCTCGAGGAAGAGATCGAAATATATTATCTTCACTTTTTCGATCTCCGATTGCCCATGCATCCCCTGATCGCATTATCATGCATTTCTTTCTTTTTTTTTGCTATTTATTTTGTTCCAAGCTTGGTCTCTATTTAGTTGAAGATTGTAACGTTGTTTTTCATATATTTTTTCCAACAAATTTAAATTCTTATTCTAATGTAATACATATTCTTATATATCGAATTAATATTACAAACGAATATATTCTAATTGAATGTAATGATATTCACTAACTATCTTTTTTTTTTTGATATACGCCATCGGCTATCCGGTCGGCTCCGAATAGGAACACACCTAAATGCTATAGAGTGGGTTTCAGTGACTCCGTAAAAGGTATGTACCACACTATTTGGCCTCAAGTTTAATACATTCCGACTAAGTGCCAGCGGATGGCCCAGCCGCCTGCATTATGGACCATCATGTAAACCAATTGGGCTGAGGCCCAACTGACAGACTTCCCACAAAGCAATGTTTATTAGCGAGGGAAGAAGATCGAACACAGGTCCGGGTGTTTAATCCCGTCTCGTAGCTCGCCCTACCACTCGCCCACCACTTTGTAGGCTAGGAAAATATTTTTTAATATTTTCTCCACCAAGAGACTCGAACCCATGGACTTCCACTCCCAAAGGAAGGGGTACCACTCCCACTCACTAAGATCATCCGCATCGGTGAGAGGTGTCTCACCAAAAAAAAAATTAATTTTTTTTTAATTAAATAAGTAAATTAAAAAAAAAAGTTGGACCAATGATACGTTGACACTTCATCAGCCAGTGTCTCAATAGGTGTCTGTCTCACACGAGACCGTGTCTCTCCTCTCTCCTTCTCTTTTTCTTGTTTTTTCAATTTTTCCTATTTTTTTATTTTGAGACACTTGTGAGACACCCACTGCTCTTATTCTTGTCTTAGTTTTTTTTTTTTTTTAATCATCTATTAAGAATATGTACTGATGACGTTCCGTTGGAGCAAATTTCGACGTGGCAAATACATATGTTGCTATCAGATTTGTATACGGATAATCATGCTCAACAATTATATATTTTTTTGGTTTATGGTTTTTCAATTTTTATAAAAAAAATTAGAATTCGTCACTTAGTTCTTTATATATTTGTTATGGCCAAGTTACTATAACAACCCATAAAAGAAAGCTTATAAATTATATCATAGATCCAATTATTATATATATATATATATATATATATATATATATAGAGTTTTCTCTCTTAAGAGTGTCCATCTAAGTAAAACCAATTTTTTTGTTACCGATAATCTTTGTTTATTGATGCAAGATACTAGAACAGATTCGTATTCTTTAATATTTTTCATACCATCTCATTTCAAAATAGCTATTTCTTATATTCGGAACTTGATCTTTATTTAGTTGAGATTTTTAAGCTTTTTCGTATTCTTATATATCGGATGAACATTGCATATTTTCATATTCTAATTGAATATAATGACATACACCAACTACCTTTTGTCTTCTTTTTTTCTTTTTTTTTAATATCTTCTACTGTAATTAGAATATATTGAGACAACGAACTTCCTTCAAGTCTCAAGTTCAACTTAGGTATGTCAATCAAGCTAGCCCGGTCTGGTCCGACCCGAAACCCGTAAAACCCGCATATATTTGAACCTGGCCCGGTTTGGTCCTAAAAAAAATCAGGCCTATATTCCAAAGCCCGGTCCGGCTCGGACATGGCTTTAGAGATTTTCAGGCTTTTTTTTACAAACACAAAATTCACAATTCTCAAATGAATAATTAAAAAAATATATTTATAAAAATAAATCTAAATTGAAATGTATTATAGCAAAACCAATTAAATTTAAAAGCAAAAGTTTGACAAAAAAACAAATAAAATTCAAATAAATTGTATTACCAAATAAAACATAAAATCAAAACACTTCAAATATAAGTAGTAGAGTTTATATTAGAATATCATTCCTCGTATTCTAAATCCTCATCACCATCAAGAGGTACATAAAAAACAAAATTTATTAAGTTTTGACATGTATAAATCATATAGAAATGTCATTAAAAGTCTATAGATAATGATTCTAAAAAAATAAAGTAAATATGGATGAATGATAACGATAATGGTACATGGATCACGAAATGTATAGAAAATATGTAAAATTATTATTTTTAGAAAGATAAATGTTGAAATAAAATCTCTAACTAAATAAAATGTAAAATTTCGGGCTTTTCGGGCTGGTCCGAGCCCACCCGAAAAATACACTAGCCCGAAAAGCTCAATTTTTTCGGGCTTATATTTCTAGGCCTGAGCCCGCTGTTTTTCAAGGTAGGCCCTCGGGTTTTGACCCTAATTGACACCCCTAGTTCAACTAATGCCACTGGACTTTAAAACGAAATAATCCCAACAAAGAACATGATCCTAATCCGAGCCCACTTAAACACTAAACCAAAATCGAAGCCTGAACCAACTAAACCGAAGAACTAACAATTACGCATATTTAATTCATTGAAAACATTTAATTTAAAATAATTAAATAAATAATATACTACCATATTACTTACTTCACAAATTTGATATGAAAGGGAGAGCTGAAATCTTTTCGAGAGTTATTGAAAAACAAAAGTACAACTAAATTGAAAATTTTGAATTTACATAACGATACAGAATAGAAAAGAAAACAAAAATATACGAAATGAAAACTATTTGCCAATATTCAAATCCGAAACATTGAAAATTGAAGTTAAATAAGGTGGTAAAACATTGACGAATTTGTGGGTATGTTTTGTAAAAGAAATCATGGGAATCGGCGTTGAAAGTGTTTAAAAGGATATACTTGAAAAAGATGTCACATCATGGACGATTCTCGTCACTTTTCTCAGGCAATACATATAACGGATCTCACATTTGACTACTAGAAATATATAATATATTGCGTTGTTTAAATACTTTTATGTTTCGGGATCGATCTAAATATCATATTGAGTAGTGTTCAAGTGCTAAAAACGAGATTTTTTGAATTGTTGAAAGGTTTGATGCAGAAAACTTGTACAAAGATAACAGCATATATGTATGAAAATAGAAAACCCTTAATACACACATTTTATTTTATAAACGCTACTAAAGTTTTCTTTGTGTCGTTGGTTATACTTATACATGATTTGTTTTCTTAAACGACCAATATACAGAATCAGTAGTTTGAACCATGACATGATAAACCTCAATAATCATCATTGTATCTTATAAATATTTGGATTTAACAAAGAGGATGAGGAATACCACAAGTCTTTATAGCTTTGTTAACATTTTGGGAGTAAAAAATGCGATTAAATGGGGGATTTAAATAAACACAAAGACATTACGACTCTTTCAACTTTTTGCAACAATCTGCCGATGGCTGGTTTTCCGCGCGAAACGTTGGCCAACATGAGTTGAGCTCACTCAAACACTTGGTTATATCTCCATTAGATATTGCTTTGGACGGAGCTAGAGATGACAGAATAACCGTCACAAATGCGATAAGCATTAATGTTGTGAACTTTATATCTTGAAATCTTAGTGACTTCTTTAATTTCAACTCTTTCAAAAGATTATTTGAGATTTTGAATTTAGAGTTTTCAGGGATGGTAAATTTATTATTTATAGATGGAGTTTGAAAGAGGATGAGTGTGTTTTAGGTAGTGTGTAGGTATTATCTCGTTACTAATTAACTAAAAATAATATATTTCATATCGATGTGATTTGTATTTGTTATACTTCATATGATTTTGACATCTGTGTTTTTATGTATTTAGATTGTTACACGTCTTATAAAATTAAAAGTAACTAGAAACCCATTGAAAACATTTAATTCAAAAACATTATATACTATGTATGAATTTTGACCAAATTACATTATTTACAAATTTGATATGATGAAATAGAGACTTGAAATCTTTGCAAATGTGTCTTGTATTATCTTTCTGGTCAATTGCATATACTCAAAGAATTTATTATAGATACATAGAATATATATATATTGTAAAACCAGGAATAATGGATTCAGCGTAGAAATGAAGAAAAAATAAATAATCAGTGACATTGAATTAATGGTTATCTAATTATATATAAAAAGATTTATTAACTTTTATATTTTTAAATTGTTGAAAGTGTTGATGGAGAAAACGTTTACGAAGATATAACATGAAAGAAAACAGAAAACATGTAATTTACATGAACTTTTTTTTAGACAAACGCTGTTAAAACTTTCTTTATACATTTGTTATGGCCAAGTTACTATAACAACCCATAAAAAGAAAGCTTATAAATTATATTATAGATCCAATTATTATATATACATAGAGTTTTCTCTCTTAAGAGGGTCCATCTAAGAAAAACCAATTTTTTTTGTTACCGATAATCTTTGTTTATAGATGCAAGGTACTAGAACATATTCATATTCTTTAATATTTTTCACACCTTCTCATTTCAAAATAGCTATTTCTTATATTTCGAGCTTTATCTCTATTTAGTTGAGATTTTTAAGCTGTTTTTTTTTCTTAAACTGGTTAAAGTTTTTATCTTAATGTAAACATATTCTTATATATCGGATGAACATTGCATATTGTCATATTCTAATTGAATGTAATGACATACACCAACTACAACTTGTCTCTTTTTTTTTTAGTATCTGCTACTGTAATTAGAATATATTGAGACAACGAACTTCCTCCAAGTCTCAAGTTCAACTAATGCCACTGGGCTTTAAAACAAAATAATCCCAACAAAGAACCTGAGCCTAATCCGAGCCCACTTAAACACTAAACCAAAATCGAAGCCTGAACCGAAGAACAAACAATTACGCGTATTTATTTCATTGAAAACATTTAATTCAAAATAATTAAATAAATAATATACTACCATATTACTTCCTTTACAAATTTGATATGAAAGGGAGAGCTGAAATCTTTGCTAAAATATAAATACAAGGTTTCCGAGAGTTATTGAAAAACAAAAGTTCAACTAAATTGAAATTTTTGAATCTACATAACGATACAGAATATAAAAGAAAACAAAAATATATGAAATGAAAACTATTTGCCAATATTCAAATCTGAAACATTAAAAATTGAAGTTAAATTTGGTGGTAACACATTGATGAATTTGTGGGTATGTTTTGTAAAATAAATCATGGGAATCGGCGTTGAAAGTATTTAACAGGATATACTTGAAAAATATGTCACATCATGGGTGATTCTCGTCACTTTTCTCGGGCAATACATATAACGGATCTCACATTTGACTACTAGAAATATATAATATATTGTGTTGTTTAAATACTTTTATGTTTCCGGATCGATCTAAATATCATATAGAGTAGTGTTCAAATGCTAAAAATGAGATTTCTTGAATTGTTGAAAGGTTTGATGGAGAAAACTTGTACAAAGATAACATCATATATGTATGAAAATAGAAAACACTTAATTCACACATTTTCGTTTGTAAACGCTACTAAAGTTTTCTTTGTGTCGTTGGTTATACTTATACATGATTTGTTTTTTAAAACGACCAATAAACAGAATCAGTTTGAACAATGACATGATAAACCTCAATCATCATCATTGTATCTTATAAATATTTGGATTTAACAAAGAGGATGAGGAGTACCACAAGTATCTATAGCTTTGTTAATATTTTGGGAGTAAAAAACGCGATTAAACGGGGGATTGAAATAAACACAAATACATTGCGACTCTTTCAAATTCTTGCAACAATCTGCAGATGGATGTAGTCCCCCGTGAAACGCTGGCCAACATGATTTGAGCTCATTCAAACACTTGATTCCATCTGCATCAGAGGTTGCTTTGGTCGGAGCTAGAGATGACAGAATAACTGTCACAAATGCGATAAGTATTAATGTTGTGAACTTCATATCTTGAAACCTTAGTGACTTCTTCAATTTCAACTCTTTCAAAAGATTATTTGAGATTTTGAATTTAGAGTTTTCAAGGATGGTAAATCTATTATTTATAGATGGAGCTTGAAAGAGGATGAGGATGAGGAATATCACAACGACGGGGAACAAGAGTGTGTTTTAGGTAAGTGTAGGTATTATCTCGTTACTAATTAACTAAAAATAATACATTTCATATCGATGTGATTTGTATTTGTTATACTTCATATGATTTTGACATCTGTATTTCTGTGTATTTAGATTGTTACACGTCTTATAAAATTAAAAGTAACTAGAAACCCATTGAAAACATTTAATTCAAAAACATTATATACTATAGATGAATTTTGACCAAATTACATTATTTACAAATTTGATATGATGAAATAGAGACTTGAAATCTTTGCAAATGTGTCTTGTATTATCTTTCTGGTCAATTGCATATACTCAAAGAATTTATTATAGATATATAGAATATATATATTGTAAAACCATGAATAATGGATTCAGCTTAGAAATGAAGAAAAAATAAATAATCACTGACATTGAATTAATGGTTATCTAATTATATATAAAAAGATTTCTTAACTTTTATATGTTTAAATTGTTGAAGGTTTTGATGGAGAAAACGTTTACGAAGATATAACATGAAAGAAAACAGAAAACATGTAATTTACGTGCACTTTTTTTTAGACAAACGCTGGTTAAACTTTCGTTATATATTTGTTATGGCCAAGTTACTATAACAACCCATAAAAAAAAGCTTATAAATTATATTATAGATCCAATTATTATATATACATAGAGTTTTCTCTCTTAAGAGGGTCCATCTAAGCAAAACCAATTTTTTTGTTAGCGATAATCTTTGTTTATTGATGCAAGGTACTAGAACAGATTCATATTCTTTAATATTTTTCACACATTCTCATTTCAAAATAGCTATTTCTTATATTCCGAGTTTTATCTTTATTTAGTTGAGATTTTTAAGCTGTTTTTTTTTCGTCAACGGGTTAAAGTTTTTATCTTAATGTAAACATATTCTTATATATCGGATGAACATTGCATATTGTCATATTCTAATTGAATGTAATGACATACACCAACTACATCTTGTCTTTTTTTTGTTTTTTAGTATCTTCTACTGTAATTAGAATATATTGAGACAACGAACTTCCTCCGAGTCTCAAGTTCAACTAATGCCACTAGGCTTTAAAACGAAATAATCCCAACAAATAACCTGAGCCTAATCCGAGCCCACTTAAACACTAAACAGAAATCGAAACCTGAACCAACTGAACCGAAGAACAAACAATTACGCGTATATAATTCATTGAAAACATTTAATTCAAAATAATTAAATAAATAATATACTACCATATTACTTCCTTTACAAATTTGATATGAAAGGGAGAGCTGAAATCTTTGCTAAAATATAAATACAAGGTTTCCGAGAGTTATTGAAAAACAAAAGTTCAACTAAATTGAAATTTTTGAATCTACATAACGATACAGAATAGAAAAGAAAACAAAAATATATGAAATGAAAACTATTTGCCAATATTCAAATCTGAAACATTGAAAATTGAAGTTAAATTTGGTGGTAACACATTGACGAATTTGTGGGTATGTTTTGTAAAATAAATCATGGGAATCGGCGTTGAAAGTATTTAAAAGGATATATTTGAAAAATATGTCACATCATGGGTGATTCTCGTCACTTTTCTCGGGCAATACATATAACGGATCTCACATTTGACTACTAGAAATATATAATATATTGTGTTGTTTAAATACTTTTATGTTTCCGGATCGATCTAAATATCATATAGAGTAGTGTTCAAATACTAAAAATGAGATTTCTTGAATTGTTGAAAGGTTTGATGGAGAAAACTTGTACAAAGATAACATCATATATGTACGAAAATAGAAAACACTTAATTCACACATTTTCATTTGTAAACGCTACTAAAGTTTTCTTTGTGTCGTTGGTTATACTTATACATGATTTGTTTTTTTAAACGAACAATAAACAGAATCAGTTTGAACAATGACATGATAAACCTCAATTATCATCATTGTATCTTATAAATATTTGGATTTAACAAAGAGGATGAGGAGTACCACAAGTATCTATAGCTTTGTTAATATTTTGGGAGTAAAAAACGCGATTAAACGGGGGATTGAAATAAACACAAATACATTGCGACTCTTTCAAATTCTTGCAACAATCTGCAGATGGATGTAGTCCCCCGTGAAACGCTGGCCAACATGATTTGAGCTCATTCAAACACTTGATTCCATCTGCATCAGAGGTTGCTTTGGTCGGAGCTAGAGATGACAGAATAACTGTCACAAATGCGATAAGTATTAATGTTGTGAACTTCATATCTTGAAACCTTAGTGACTTCTTCAATTTCAACTCTTTCAAAAGATTATTTGAGATTTTGAATTTAGAGTTTTCAAGGATGGTAAATCTATTATTTATAGATGGAGCTTGAAAGAGGATGAGGATGAGGAATATCACAACGACGGGGAACAAGAGTGTGTTTTAGGTAAGTGTAGGTATTATCTCGTTACTAATTAACTAAAAATAATACATTTCATATCGATGTGATTTGTATTTGTTATACTTCATATGATTTTGACATCTGTATTTATGTGTATTTAGATTGTTACACGTCTTATAAAATTAAAAGTAACTAGAAACCCATTGAAAACATTTAATTCAAAAACATTATATACTATGTATGAATTTTGACCAAATTACATTATTTACAAATTTGATATGATGAAATAGAGACTTGAAATCTTTGCAAATGTGTCTTGTATTATCTTTCTGGTCAATTGCATATACTCAAAGAATTTATTATAGATACATAGAATATATATATATTGTAAAACCATGAATAATGGATTCAGCTTAGAAATGAAGAAAAAATAAATAATCACTGACATTGAATTAATGGTTATCTAATTATATATAAAAAGATTTCTTAACTTTTATATGTTTAAATTGTTGAAGGTTTTGATGGAGAAAACGTTTACGAAGATATAACATGAAAGAAAACAGAAAACATGTAATTTACGTGCACTTTTTTTTAGACAAACGCTGGTTAAACTTTCTTTATATATTTGTTATGGCCAAGTTACTATAACCACCCATAAAAAAAGCTTATAAATTATATTATAGATCCAATTATTATATATACATAGAGTTTTCTCTCTTAAGAGGGTCCATCTAAGCAAAACCAATTTTTTTGTTAGCGATAATCTTTGTTTATTGATTCAAGGTACTAGAACAGATTCATATTCTTTAATATTTTTCACACATTCTCATTTCAAAATAGCTATTTCTTATATTCCGAGTTTTATCTCTATTTAGTTGAGATTTTTAAGCTGTTTTTTTTTTCGTCAACGGGTTAAAGTTTTTATCTTAATGTAAACATATTCTTATATATCGGATGAACATTGCATATTGTCATATTCTAATTGAATGTAATGACATACACCAACTACATCTTGTCTTTTTTTTTTTTTTAGTATCTTATACTGTAATTAGAATATATTGAGACAGCGAACTTCCTCCAAGTCTCAAGTTCAACTAATGCCACTAGGCTTTAAAACGAAATAATCCCAACAAAGAACCTGAGCCTAATCCGAGCCCACTTAAACACTAAACAGAAATCGAAGCCTGAACCAACTGAACCGAAGAACAAACAATTACGCGTATTTAATTCATTGAAAACATTTAATTCAAAATAATTAAATAAATAATATACTACCATATTACTTCCTTTACAATTTTGATATGAAAGGGTGAGCTGAAATCTTTGCTAAAATATAAATACAAGGTTTCCGAGAGTTATTGAAAAACAAAAGTTAAACTAAATAGAAATTTTTGAATCTACATAACGATACAGAATAGAAAAGAAAACAAAAATATATGAAATGAAAACTATTTGCCAATATTCAAATCTGAAACATTGAAAATTGAAGTTAAATTTGGTGGTAAAACATTGACGAATTTGTGGGTATGTTTTGTAAAAGAAATCATGGGAATCGGCGTTGAAAGTATTTAAAAGGATATACTTGAAAAATATGTCACATCATGGGCGATTCTCGTCATTTTTCTCGGGCAATACATATAACGGATCTCACATTTGACTAATAGAAATATATAATATATTGCGTTGTTTAAATACATTTATGTTTCTGGATCGATCTAAATATCATATAGAGTAGTGTTCAAATGCTAAAAATGAGATTTCTTGAATTGTTGAAAGGTTTGATGGAGAAAACTTGTACAAAGATAACATCATATATGTATGAAAATAGAAAACACTTAATTCACACATTTTCGTTTATAAACGCTACTAAAATTTTCTTTGTGTCGTTGGTTATACTTATACATGATTTGTTTTCTTAAACGACCAATAAACAGAATCAGTTTGAACCATGACATGATAAACCTCAATCATCATCAATGTATCTTATAAATATTTGGATTTAACAAAGAGGATGAGGAGTACCACAAGTATCTATAGCTTTGTTAATATTTTGGGAGTAAAAAACGCGATTAAACGGGGGATTGAAATAAACACAAATACATTGCGACTCTTTCAAATTCTTGCAACAATCCGCAGATGGATGTAGTCCCCCGTGAAATGCTGGCCAACATGATTTGAGCTCATTCAAACACTTGATTCCATCTGCATCAGAGGTTGCTTTGGTCGGAGCTAGAGATGACAGAATAACTGTCACAAATGCGATAAACATTAATGTTGTGAACTTCATATCTAGAAACCTTAGTGACTTCTTTAATTTCAACTCTTTCAAAAGATTATTTGAGATTTTGAATTTAGAGTTTTCAAGGATTGTAAATCTATTATTTATAGATGGAGCTTGAAAGAGGATGAGGATGAGGAATATCACAACGACAGGGAACAAGAGTGTGTTTTAGGTAAGTGTAGGTATTATCTCGTTACTAATTAACTAAAAATAATACATTTCATATCGATGTGATTTGTATTTGTTATACTTCATATGATTTTGACATCTGTGTTTTTTTGTATTTAGATTGTTACACGTCTTATAAAATTAAAAGTAACTAGAAACCCATTGAAAACATTTAATTCAAAAACATTATATACTATGTATGAATTTTGACCAAATTACATTATTTACAAATTTGATATGATGAAATAGAGACTTGAAATCTTTGCAAATGTGTCTTGTATTATCTTTCTGGTCAATTGCATATACATAAAGAATTTATTATAGATACATAGAATATATATATTGTAAAACCATGAATAATGGATTCAGCTTAGAAATGAAGAAAAAATAAATAATCACTGACATTGAATTAATGGTTATCTAATTATATATAAAAAGATTTCTTAACTTTATATGTTTAAATTGTTGAAGGTTTTGATGGAGAAAACGTTTACGAAGATATAACATGAAAGAAAACAGAAAACATGTAATTTACATGCATTTTTTTTTAGACAAACGCTGTTTAAACTTTCTTTATATATTTTTTATGGCCAAGTTACTATAACAACCCATAAAAAAAGCTTATAAATTATATTATAGATCCAATTATTATATATACATAGAGTTTTCTCTCTTAAGAGGGTCCATCTAAGCTAAACCAATTTTTTTGTTACCGATAATCTTTGTTTATTGATGCAAGGTACTAGAACAGATTCACATTCTTTAATATTTTTCACACATTCTCATTTCAAAATAGCTATTTCTTATATTCCGAGTTTTATCTCTATTTAGTTGAGATTTTTAAACTGTTTTTTTTTTGTCAACGGGTTAAAGTTTTTATCTTAATGTAAACATATTCTTATATATCGGATGAACATTGCATATTGTCATATTCCAATTGAATGTAATGACATACACCAACTACATCTTGTCTTTTTTTTTTTAGTATCTTCTACTGTAATTAGAATATATTGAGACAACGAACTTCCTCCAAGCATCAAGTTCAACTAATGCCACTAGGATTTAAAATGAAATAATCCCAACAAAGAACCTGAGCCTAATCCGAGCCCACTTAAACACTAAACAGAAATCGAAGCCTGAACCAACTGAACCGAAGAACAAACAATTACGCGTATTTAATTCATTGAAAACATTTAATTCAAAATAATTAAATAAATAATATACTACCATATTACTTCCTTTACAATTTTGATATGAAAGGGAGAGCTGAAATCTTTGCTAAAATATAAATACAAGGTTTCCGAGAGTTATTGAAAAACAAAAGTTAAACTAAATAGAAATTTTTGAATCTACATAACGATACAGAATAGAAAAGAAAACAAAAATATATGAAATGAAAACTATTTGCCAATATTCAAATCTGAAACATTGAAAATTGAAGTTAAATTTGGTGGTAAAACATTGACGAATTTGTGGGTATGTTTTGTAAAAGAAATCATGGGAATCGGCGTTGAAAGTATTTAAAAGGATATACTTGAAAAATATGTCACATCATGGGCGATTCTCGTCATTTTTCTCGGGCAATACATATAACGGATCTCACATTTGACTAATAGAAATATATAATATATTGCGTTGTTTAAATACATTTATGTTTCTGGATCGATCTAAATATCATATAGAGTAGTGTTCAAATGCTAAAAATGAGATTTCTTGAATTGTTGAAAGGTTTGATGGAGAAAACTTGTACAAAGATAACATCATATATGTATGAAAATAGAAAACACTTAATTCACACATTTTCGTTTATAAACGCTACTAAAATTTTCTTTGTGTCGTTGGTTATACTTATACATGATTTGTTTTCTTAAACGACCAATAAACAGAATCAGTTTGAACCATGACATGATAAACCTCAATCATCATCAATGTATCTTATAAATATTTGGATTTAACAAAGAGGATGAGGAGTACCACAAGTATCTATAGCTTTGTTAATATTTTGGGAGTAAAAAACGCGATTAAACGGGGGATTGAAATAAACACAAATACATTGCGACTCTTTCAAATTCTTGCAACAATCCGCAGATGGATGTAGTCCCCCGTGAAATGCTGGCCAACATGATTTGAGCTCATTCAAACACTTGATTCCATCTGCATCAGAGGTTGCTTTGGTCGGAGCTAGAGATGACAGAATAACTGTCACAAATGCGATAAACATTAATGTTGTGAACTTCATATCTTGAAACCTTAGTGACTTCTTTAATTTCAACTCTTTCAAAAGATTATTTGGGATTTTGAATTTAGAGTTTTCAAGGATGGTAAATCTATTATTTATAGATGGAGCTTGAAAGAGGATGAGGATGAGGAATATCACAACGACAGGGAACAAGAGTGTGTTTTAGGTAAGTGTAGGTATTATCTCGTTACTAATTAACTAAAAATAATACATTTCATATCGATGTGATTTGTATTTGTTATACTTCATATGATTTTGACATCTGTGTTTTTGTGTATTTAGATTGTTACACGTCTTATAAAATTAAAAGTAACTAGAAACCCATTGAAAACATTTAATTCAAAAACATTATATACTATGTATGAATTTTGACCAAATTACATTATTTACAAATTTGATATGATGAAATAGAGACTTGAAATCTTTGCAAATGTGTCTTGTATTATCTTTCTGGTCAATTGCATATACATAAAGAATTTATTATAGATACATAGAATATATATATTGTAAAACCATGAATAATGGATTCAGCTTAGAAATGAAGAAAAAATAAATAATCACTGACATTGAATTAATGGTTATCTAATTATATATAAAAAGATTTTTTAACTTTTATATGTTTAAATTGTTGAAGGTTTTGATGGAGAAAACGTTTACGAAGATATAACATGAAAGAAAACAGAAAACATGTAATTTACATGCACTTTTTTTTAGACAAACGCTGTTTAAACTTTCTTTATATATTTGTTATGGCCAAGTTACTATAACAACCCATAAAAAAGCTTATAAATTATATTATAGATCCAATTATTATATATACATAGAGTTTTCTCTCTTAAGAGGGTCCATCTAAGCTAAACCAATTTTTTTGTTACCGATAATCTTTGTTTATTGATGCAAGGTACTAGAACAGATTCATATTCTTTAATATTTTTCACACATTCTCATTTCAAAATAGCTATTTCTTATATTCCGAGTTTTATCTCTATTTAGTTGAGATTTTTAAACTGTTTTTTTTTGTCAACGGGTTAAAGTTTTTATCTTAATGTAAACATATTCTTATATATCGGATGAACATTGCATATTGTCATATTCCAATTGAATGTAATGACATACACCAACTACATCTTGTCTTCTTTTTTTTTAGTATCTTCTACTGTAATTAGAATATATTGAGACAACGAACTTCCTCCAAGTATCAAGTTCAACTAATGCCACTAGGATTTAAAATGAAATAATCCCAACAAAGAACCTGAGCCTAATCCGAGCCCACTTAAACACTAAACAAAAATCGAAGCCTGAACCAACTGAACCGAAGAACAAACAATTACGCGTATTTAATTCATTGAAAACATTTAATTCAAAATAATTAAATAAATAATATACTACCATATTACTTCCTTTACAATTTTGATATGAAAGGGAGAGCTGAAATCTTTGCTAAAATATAAATACAAGGTTTCCGAGAGTTATTGAAAAACAAAAGTTAAACTAAATAGAAATTTTTGAATCTACATAACGATACAGAATAGAAAAGAAAACAAAAATATATGAAATGAAAACTATTTGCCAATATTCAAATCTGAAACATTGAAAATTGAAGTTAAATTTGGTGGTAAAACATTGACGAATTTGTGGGTATGTTTTGTAAAAGAAATCATGGGAATCGGCGTTGAAAGTATTTAAAAGGATATACTTGAAAAATATGTCACATCATGGGCGATTCTTATAACGCCCCGACCGCCCTTACCTGGGCCCCATGCCCTCTCTCGGCACGTGGGCCCCACCCTGGTCCGACGGCCGGTGCGTTAGTCCGGGAGGCTTGTATGACTTGTTTACTGACCCTGCAATCACCACGTGACCTTTCCCCGTGTTTTGTCCTCACTCACACGCTACCGCGAATCACTTCCCGGAAGGTCACCCATCCTTAGACTACTCCAGCCCAAGCACCCTTAACTCTGGAGTTCTTTCGGGCAAGTGATCGGAAAAGGTAAGTGCACTTTGGTGACATAGGTAGCCAAATCAATTCTTATAAGCCTCTCCGCATATACAAGAAACCGGGATGTTACAATCACCCCCACTCACAGAGCGCAACGTCCTCGTTGCGCACCAGGATCGTCACCCTAGACGGTGTGGGCCCACCTGACTCCACACACGTGTTTGGGTTCGTCTCTGATACCACTTATAACGCCCCGACCGCCCTTACCTGGGCCCCATGCCCTCTCTCGGCACGTGGGCCCCACCCTGGTCCGACGGCCGGTGCGTTAGTCCGGGAGGCTTGTATGACTTGTTTACTGACCCTGCAATCACCACGTGACCTTTCCCCGTGTTTTGTCCTCACTCACACGCTACCGCGAATCACTTCCCGGAAGGTCACCCATCCTTAGACTACTCCAGCCCAAGCACCCTTAACTCTGGAGTTCTTTCGGGCAAGTGATCGGAAAAGGTAAGTGCACTTTGGTGACATAGGTAGCCAAATCAATTCTTATAAGCCTCTCCGCATATACAAGAAACCGGGATGTTACAATTCTCGTCATTTTTCTAGGGCAATACATATAACGGATCTCACATTTGACTAATAGAAATATATAATATATTGCGTTGTTTAAATACATTTATGTTTCTGGATCGATCTAAATATCATATAGAGTAGTGTTCAAATGCTAAAAATGAGATTTCTTGAATTGTTGAAAGGTTTGATGGAGAAAACTTGTACAAAGATAACATCATATATGTATGAAAATAGAAAACACTTAATTCACACATTTTCGTTTATAAACGCTACTAAAATTTTCTTTGTGTCGTTGGTTATACTTATACATGATTTGTTTTCTTAAACGACCAATAAACAGAATCAGTTTGAACCATGACATGATAAACCTCAATCATCATCAATGTATCTTATAAATATTTGGATTTAACAAAGAGGATGAGGAGTACCACAAGTATCTATAGCTTTGTTAATATTTTGGGAGTAAAAAACGCGATTAAACGGGGGATTGAAATAAACACAAATACATTGCGACTCTTTCAAATTCTTGCAACAATCCGTAGATGGATGTAGTCCCCCGTGAAATGCTGGCCAACATGATTTGAGCTCATTCAAACACTTGATTCCATCTGCATCAGAGGTTGCTTTGGTCGGAGCTAGAGATGACAGAATAACTGTCACAAATGCGATAAACATTAATGTTGTGAACTTCATATCTTGAAACCTTAGTGACTTCTTTAATTTCAACTCTTTCAAAAGATTATTTGAGATTTTGAATTTAGAGTTTTCAAGGATGGTAAATCTATTATTTATAGATGGAGCTTGAAAGAGGATGAGGATGAGGAATATCACAACGACAGGGAACAAGAGTGTGTTTTAGGTAAGTGTAGGTATTATCTCGTTACTAATTAACTAAAAATAATACATTTCATATCGATGTGATTTGTATTTGTTAGACTTCATATGATTTTGACATCTGTGTTTTTGTGTATTTAGATTGTTACACGTCTTATAAAATTAAAAGTAACTAGAAACCCATTGAAAACATTTAATTCAAAAACATTATATACTATGTATGAATTTTGACCAAATTACATTATTTACAAATTTGATATGATGAAATAGAGACTTGAAATCTTTGCAAATGTGTCTTGTATTATCTTTCTGGTCAATTTCATATATTCAAAGAATTTATTATAGATACATAGAATATATATATTGTAAAACCATGAATAATGGATTCAGCTTAGAAATGAAGAAAAAATAAATAATTACTGACATTGAATTAATGGTTATCTAATTATATATAAAAAGATTTCTTAACTTTTATATGTTTAAATTGTTGAAGGTTTTGATGGAGAAAACGTTTACGAAGATATAACATGAAAGAAAACAGAAAACATGTAATTTACATGCACTTTTTTTTGACAAACGCTGTTTAAACTTTCTTTATATATTTGTTATGGCCAAGTTATTATAACAACCCATAAAAAAAGCTTATAAATTATATTATAGATCCAATTATTATATATACATAGAGTTTTCTCTCTTAAGAGGGTCCATCTAAGCAAAACCAATTTTTTTGTTACCGATAATCTTTGTTTATTGATGCAAAGTACTAGAACAGATTCATATTCTTTAATATTTTTCACACATTCTCATTTCAAAATAGATATTTCTTATATTCCGAGTTTTATCTCTATTTAGTTGAGATTTTTAAGCTGTTTTTTTTTCGTCAACGGGTTAAAGTTTTTATCTTAATGTAAACATATTCTTATATATCGGATGAACATTGCATATTGTCATATTCTAATTGAATGTAATGACATACACCAACTACATCTTGTCTTTTTTTTTTTTTTAGTATCTTCTACTGTAATTAGAATATATTGCGACAACGAACTTCCTCCAAGTCTCAAGTTCAACTAATGCCACTAGGCTTTAAAACGAAATAATCCCACCAAAGAACCTGAGCCTAATCCGAGCCCACTTAAACACTAAACATAAATTGAAGCCTGAACCAACTGAACCGAAGAACAAACAATTACGCGTATTTAATTCATTGAAAACATTTAATTCAAATTAATTAAATAAATAATATACTACCATATTACTTCCTTTACAAATTTGATATGAAAGGGAGAGCTGAAATCTTTGCTAAAATATAAATACAAGGTTTCCGAGAGTTATTGAAAAACAAAAGTTCAACTAAAATGAAATTTTTGAATCTACATAACGATACAGAATAGAAAAGAAAACAAAAATATATGAAATGAAAACTATTTGCCAATATTCAAATCTGAAACATTGAAAATTGAAGTTAAATTTGGTGGTAAAACATTGACGAATTTGTGGGTGTGTTTTGTAAAAGAAATCATGGGAATCGGCGTTGAAAGTATTTAAAAGGATATATTTGAAAAATATGTCACATCATGGGCGATTCTCGTCACTTTTCTCGGGCAATACATATAACGGACCTCACATTTGACTACTAGAAATATATAATATATTGCGTTGTTTAAATACTTTTATGTTTCTGGATCGATCTAAATATCATATAGAGTAGTGTTCAAATGCTAAAAACGAGATTTCTTGAATTGTTGAAAGGTTTGATGGAGAAAACTTGTACAAAGATAACATCATATATGTATGAAAATAGAAAACACTTAATTCACACATTTTTGTTTATAAACGCTACTAAAGTTTTCTTTGTGTCGTTGGTTATACTTATACATGATTTGTTTTCTTAAACGACCAATAAACATAATCAGTTTGAACCATGACATGATAAACCTCAATCATCATCATTGTATCTTATAAATATTTGGATTTAACAAAGAGGATGAGGAGTACCACAAGTATCTATAGCTTTGTTAATATTTTGGGAGTAAAAAACGCGATTAAACGGGGGATTGAAATAAACACAAATACATTGCGACTCTTTCAAATTCTTGCAACAATCCGCAAATGACATGATAAACCTCAATCATCATCATTGTATCTTATAAATATTTGGATTTAACAAAGAGGATGAGGAGTACCACAAGTATCTATAGCTTTGTTAATATTTTGGGAGTAAAAAACGCGATTAAACGGGGGATTGAAATAAACACAAATACATTGCGACTCTTTCAAATTCTTGCAACAATCCGCAAATGACATGATAAACCTCAATCATCATCATTGTATCTTATAAATATTTGGATTTAACAAAGAGGATGAGGAGTACCACAAGTATCTATAGCTTTGTTAATATTTTGGGAGTAAAAAACGCGATTAAACGGGGGATTGAAATAAACACAAATACATTGCGACTCTTTCAAATTCTTGCAACAATCCGCAGATGGATGTAGTCCCCCGTGAAACGCTGGCCAACATGATTTGAGCTCATTCAAACACTTGATTCCATCTGCATCAGAGGTTGCTTTGGTCGGAGCTAGAGATGACAGAATAACTGTCACAAATGCGATAAACATTAATGTTGTGAACTTCATATCTTGAAACCTTAGTGACTTCTTCAATTTCAACTCTTTCAAAAGATTATTTGAGATTTTGAATTTAGAGTTTTCAAGGATGGTAAATCTCTTATTTATAGATGGAGCTTGAAAGAGGATGAGGATGAGGATGAGGAATATCACAACGACAGGGAACAAGAGTGTGTTTTAGGTAAGTGTAGGTATTATCTCGTTACTAATTAACTAAAAATAATACATTTCATATCGATGTGATTTGTATTTGTTATACTTCATATGATTTTGACATCTGTGTTTTGTGTATTTATATTATTATTATTTTTTTAATCAAACATGTAATGACTTGTGTATTTAGATTGTTACACGTCTTATAAAATTAAAAGTAACTAGAAACCCATTGAAAATATTTAATTCAAAAAAAATATTTACTATGTATGAATTTTGACCAAATTACATTATTTACAAATTTGATATGATGAAATGGAGACTTTAAATCTTTGCAAATGTGTCTTGTATTATCTTTCTGGTCAATTGCATATACTCAAAGAATTTATTATAGATACATAGAATATATATTTTTTTTTTTTGTAAAGTAAGTGTAAATTTTGAAAGCTTTGTTAAAAGTTTTAAAGGAACAAAAAAAAGGATGTGAAATGAAAAGTATTTATTCAAAACTGAAATTTTGGCATACAGTCCATAGGCCCATAGCAAAAGGGCCGAAGGAAACAGTATTTAAATGCAGATGTTCGGCTGCAAAGAAGTGGCTGAAATAATAATGGCGGATCATCGTCTTCCGGAAACATTGAAACCCTTCTTTCACAGAGCCACCGAAGCTCAGGTTCTCTCTCTCTCTACTACTCATTCAATTGTGAATCTGGGATTTTAATCCTCATTCATTGATGTTATGTGATGACATGAACAAAACACTTCCTTCCACATTCTTACCGTTAATCTCTCGATTCATGGCAGGAGCGATTGGCGAGGCTTGAATCTGCCCTTGCGTCGACCAAGATAGGTCCTTTCTTCTCACCAATCTCTGAATTCTGAAACAAGTGATTGACTTGGATCTTCAGGCTTTAACACTTCTTTGTCCTCAGACATTCCGGATGCGGAACTTGTGGAGAAGATAACCCAAATCCAGTCAAAAATCGAAGAAGCTAACGAGACGGTGAAGCTAGAACAGAAGAAGGTAATCTCTTACTGTTCGCATTGTTCTCGTTACCTTGTTTTTGTTGTGTTGGTTTGTAGCTTGTTTTGGAGTTTTGACTATGGATTCTACTAGGTGAAGGAATTGACCACTGAAAACGAGAAGCAAAGGTACCGTATACTGCATCTTGTGAGTGCACTAAAGGCTGCTGATGAGAAGCTTGAGAAGATCTCTAAATGATCCGATTCTTTGTCTCTTCTTGTGATACGTTTCTTGTCATCCCTTACAAAGGGAAGGATATCATACTCATAATTTATTTATATCAGAAATGATGAATTTTTTGCACTAGTCTTGGATGATATATATATATGCGTACTTCTTGGCGTGTGTGTGTGTGTGTGTGTGTATTGATGATTTACTGAGGCTAGTAACTATACCTGTGATCCCGAGGAAGAGATTAACTATTCACATTTGAAGTAAGCTTGCTATATTCGTGTTAGGAACATGAAACATTGCCTACCACTCTGTAGAATCTGTTATGAGGTTAGCTAAGGTTTCAGCCGGTTTGGTTAGCTATTGAAGCGGATTCATCTCTCGTTTGTTTATGAGCTTTTCAATGCTTTTGCTAAGTCATTAGTTATCGTATAATTGTGCTTAAATATGGCCATCATCTTGGTTGATATTGGTGTCCAATTTCACCATGCCTGAATGGTGTTTACTTTCGGTTTCCGGTGAAACCATTGTTTTCAGGCATAGATTTCTGCTGCCTCTTTTTGATTGGGAATGACATTGGATTTGTTAGATTTAACAAGGCATTGCTTAGTTGCCTTTGGCTCGAGAAGCAAGTCTGTAATCAGCTCCATGGGGAAAAGGTTCATAAGTAGTGATAAATGTCTCGGTGTGATTGTTCCTTCAATCTTATTCCATGGCTTGAACTTGAAGCAAGAAGATGATGCGCAACACTATAGACACAATTTGATGAAAGCCCCGTCTTGCTCTTGGCTTCTACTGGTGTTTCTAGAGCTTTCCTGTATGTTACCCTGAGCAGTTCCCGGAGATGAGCTTGTTTGATTGGATCAAACATTTTGTTTGTAACCAAGGGTGAACGAAAATGTTCTCCACCTTCCTCTCTTGATTCCCAAAAGAGACGTTGAAACACAACTTTAGAGCTCATTGGAGTTTTTAGATCAATAAAAGAAAAGGTCCAACACAATGGGATTGGTGAATACGAAAACGCCAATTACATGCTAAGTTTAATCTGAGGGCTCATATTGGTTTAAAGTTCAATACTGACATCTGAAGTCTGAGAGATGCTTTTTCCACTGAAGAGACTAACTTTGTTTTATATCCAAAATTGGTCCAAAAGAATGGGCCACAGTTCCACAACCATAGAATAGAATGTTAATGAAAAGAGAATAACAATTCCAAAACACGATAAGTTTTATAGAAATCAAAAGATTGGGTTGGTAGACATACAAAGACCAAAAAATCAAACCCACACACCCAAAATATTTATAAAAAAAAAAAAAAAACCGGTAAACGCAAGACGTGTTAGATTTTATACATATTGAAATCAGATCACTATCCCGGAAATTATAGAAGAAAAAAATGAAAAACAAATATAGAAAAATGATGTAGCAATAATTGCTAGGAAGAGTGGGTCAGGCAGAATCAGATGGACCAGAAGGAATCAGCTCATAGCCATCGTGATGACGGTTCCACTCAACCGGTATGCATTTAAGACCAACGGCTAGAATCATGCTTATGGATCCAATCAGAATGCAGAGAAGCCAATGTTGCCAGCTCAAAGGAACAGTGCTTGCAAATGCTCCAAGGAACTCAACAATGACCACTTGGAATCCAACTGTCGCAGTCATCACAGCAACAAACACCCAACTTTTGAACATTCCTTTAAACACGTTTATCTTCTCTATCTCTCGGCTGTTTACCTCGTTAAACACCTGTTTTGTGCAAAGCATTTAGTGCTGTTATTTTCAGAAACACTTTTTATCAGGTTTTTTTGTTTTTTACCTGGCAAAAGACAAAGGAGTTGAAGATGATGGTGTTCAGAACGGCTGTTGAATCTGGGCCGTTGAGGTTGAGTATTTGTTTTCCAGAAAAGTTGAGAATGCCGAGGACGATTAACTGATAAATGCTCTGACCAATGATGTTTCTCCACATGGCTCTGGTGATGAAGCTTGCAGTTCTACCGATTGGTTGACGTTTCATTAAACCTTCGTTGGGAGGTTCGGTTGCTAGAGCCAATGCACCGAGTGTGTCCATGATCATGTTGACCCAAAGCAACTGCACCGCAGTGAGTGGTGCAGATCCTGAAAAGGCGTCAAACAATCATTGGTTGGTTAAACTGTCCTTGAAAACAATCATTTGTGCGTGTGTTTGATTTTAGTTACCTGTGATGCAAGCAGAGACAAAGTTGATGATCAGAGCAACAACATTAACAGTTAACTGGAACTGAACAAACTTCTGGATGTTTATATACACAGCACGTCCCCATTTCGCCACATTCACAATCGTTGCAAAGTTGTCGTCCATTATGATTACATCAGCATTCTCTTTCGCAACCTGTGAAACCCCAGGGAGTTTTGAAATAAGAGAACATTCAAATTTGTAGAACATGCAACGTTATCGATTTCCAATGATACAATAAATCAGTAACAAAGGCTAACCTCTGTTCCAGCTATTCCCATGGCAAGTCCAATGTCAGATTCATGCAATGCAGGAGCATCGTTTGTTCCATCTCCAGTCACAGCAACTACCTCTCCAATTTTCCTCAAATTGTGGACTAGTGTATGTTTGTCCAACGGCAAAGACCGAGCCATCACCTGAAGTTAGAGAACAGAAAAAGGATTATTCTAAGATGCTCTAAACATTTTTAAAAGACACAGATGAGAGGATTAACAAAATCCATTCTACTAATCTAAATCAGAACCTGAATTTTGGGCAAAATGTCCCTCATTTCATGTGGAGGCAAATTACGGAATTCTGAACCTTCTATAGCTACACCTCCTGCTGTAAGTATTCCACATTCCTTTGCAATAGCTTTGGCCGTGCTTATGTTATCACCAGTGACCATACGAACAGTGATACCAGCAGCTTGACAAGTCTGAACGGCTTCTCTAACACCGGGGCGAACTGGATCCTTGATTCCAACAACTGCAACCAATGTGTAGCCACCATCAGGAAGATCCCCATTGGGAGCTTCATCAAGATCTGTGTAAACCAAGCAGAGAGTCCTCAGAGCCTCTGAAGCAAATCCCTCTATGACTTCAGAGATATTTGCAATCTTTTCTTCAGATAATGGAACACATTCTCCGTTTGAATCCACAACCTTCTCGCACATTTTCAAGACAATTTCAGATGCACCTTTGCAGAAAGCGCGTACACTGCCACCAGAATGAGATGTAAGAACAGACATTTTCTTCTTGTCTGAGTTGAAAGGCTCGATCTTGAGAATCTTATGTTCTCGGCGTTGCGTGTCAACATCACCGCCCAAAAGCAAACCAAATTCCAGTATCGCCCTTTCTGTAGGTGATCCCAGGATCTGAGTTTTTCCTTCCTTATCCTTCACGACTTCAGAACCAGTGTTCTGAAATATGGCCTGTATAAGAATATTCTGAACTTGTTCAGATAGGTTCAACTGGAAGTTTTCCTCCTGCCTCTCCTTGATATTTTCACATATCCAAACTTTGTTGACTACCATGTGGTTAGTGGTTAAGGTCCCCGTCTTATCCGTGCAAATACAGGTAGAAGAACCCATCGTCTCACAGGCAGCCAGATGCCTCACAAGTGCCCTGTCCCTCATTAACTGCTTCATAGCAAATGCCAGACTTAAGGTCACGGCCAAAGGTAACCCTTCGGGTACAGCAACGACTATGATGGTTACAGCAATTGCAAAGTAGTCAAGCAGTGTCAGTGCATCTTCAGAAGACCACTCAGTGATAGTACCAGCAGTGGCTTTTTCAAAAACGAACCTTATGCACAACACCACAAACGTCAGCACTGCAAAGCCTAAACCAATCTTACCTATGATTGTAGCAACCCCATTTAGCTTCACCTGCAGAGGGGTCTCATCCTCTCCACCTTCACTTAGAGTTTCCATCAACTTTCCCCACTCAGTCCTCATACCAACGGTTGTCACCAGCATTTTCGCAGAGCCGTTTTGGACTTTGGTTCCTGAAAGCAGAAACGGCTTCTCTTTATTTACGTGTGATGGTTCACTCTCTCCCGATAAGCTTGACTCATCTATCTCAAGATTGTATCCGGATATAAAAATCCCATCCGCTGGAACTCGATCCCCAATAGATAAATGAACCACATCTCCAACAACCAAGTCATCAATGGAGACCTCTTGTCTATTCCCATCCCTGGTGACTTGAATATTAATCTTCTTCTTCTCTCGATCCAAATCTCTGAACTGCAAAGACTGCTTGTAGTCACTGATAGCAGTAACCATGACCACCAAGATTATACTTAGCAAGATCCCCGTCCCATCATACATTCCCTTTGGAAATCCTTCTGTGGCTACTCCAACTCCTATCGATACTACAGCGCATACCATAAGGATGATAAGAGTAACATCTTGAAGCGCTTCCCAGACAAACGTTAAAAATGATCTGGCTGGTTTCTCAGCATATCGATTTGCTCCATAGATTTTTTCTCTGATGTGTAGTTCACTCGAACGGACACCTTCAGTGAGAGATACAGACACTTTCTGAGCAATTCCTTCAGCTCCTCCACTGTTAGTCAGGCTCTTTGTGTCATGATTGCGAACCATAGAAGCAAGTTCATCTGCTTCAACATAAAATCCGGCTTGTTTGACCTCATCAGTGAGTTTATATTCTTTCCGTGCACCAGCTGAAGAAATACAAAATGAAAAGAAAAGGGTTACAAAACCATAAACCCAGTCACCCACCAAATTCTGCAAATCATGCATATCTGAAACTCAAAACATAGCATATCTTACCATCAATGAACTGAAGAGCTGCCTTTTGAACATAGAAGGCAACCCGTATCTTTTCCTGGTTATGAAATAAAGGAAAACGTGAGCTGATTGAAGAACACTAGAACAACTAAATCGTTGGTCACACAAGAAAGAACAAAACAGACATTGATCTTTATGGAATCAACATCTGCAGGCTAATTAACAGCATCAAAACATTCCAACTGCCATAAAGATTGATAGCTTATTTTGTTTGCATTATGCTTTCTTCGGTAGAAGAAGAGGGTATTAAACTTTGTGCTAACACCAGCTAATTGTTGTTGTATGTCAAAGTCTCAGTGACCCAACAAGATACAACTGGAGGCTACCATAATAAATAATGTATTTGCCTGTATAGTCAAACAGCCTACCGTTTTGTTCAATTGTAGTTTGAAAATACTGTCAATGTTTAGAATTCAATATGAAAAGAAAAGTGACCAAAACTGAGAAGAAAAAGACCAGAGGACTTGCTGTACAAACTACTCCTTTATTTTATTCAGGCAAGTGGACAAATAAAGTGGATGTCAGTTTCAGAATGGTATGGATCCGCTCCATGAAATTTCCTCGTAACTTCGTAAAGCTAAGGTAATTGCACAAAAAGTCAACAACTATATGTATATTAGAGACCAGACAGACCAGTTAGATGTTAATTAGATTACAACCAGATTTGACGTCCAGAAAGTGGATTATTATTAATTATACTTTTAGCTAAAATAAAATGTGTAACAATGGGACGGCTAAGATTCAATTGGAGACACGAAAGCATGACCTAAATTTTATGTCAGCGAATAAATAGCCGTATTAAATAACTAATTCGTTACACATTTGATAATTTATAGCCGGTTATTTTTGGCAATATCAGATGAGAAAATTATAAGTTTATAACCGATTATTTTGGATCTTTCGTTGAGAGAAAGAAAAAAAAAAACAGGGAAATGTGAAGAAACGATGTACAAAAGACGATTTGACTCAAGGATCATCAATGGAAACAATTCATAAACTCAAGGTTCGTGATCTGTTAGTCGAAATGAGTAAATGCTACTGAAAACATTAACCACGATTTTCAAAAATTTCCAGGCATTTTCCCGGAAACCAAACATTCTCCAGAAATCCAGATCAGAAATCAAAAAGCCAGACTCAATCTCCGCCGTATGCATCACGAAAAACCAAGGAAAATCGGAGAGAGGGAAAAAAAAGAAGAGACCTGGATCTGGCATCTCTTCTTCTCATTCTCAGCGAGCGCGTCGAGATTGCTGATCATACGGAAACGACGAGCCTTGTTTTTGACGATGGAGACGGAGGACCTCCATCGCTGGCGAGCCTCGAGCGACGGATTCTTGGCGTCGACCTCGAAATCCTTGAGGAGATTAGACATATTTTATCTTCCAAAATCTGTCTACTTCTCTCTCCGTTTACTTTCTCCAGAGAGCTGTTTCAACAACAGAGAAATCTTCGCCGGCGCGAAGGAAGCTGAAGAGAAGACGAGAGAGGAGTGAAGCCTCCTTCCTTATTTTACTTCTTGCTAAATCTCTCTCTGGCAACGTGGGAGTTTGTTGCAATTTACTTATGTAGTATCAAAACCCGGTTTAGTCGGGCCGCCGGGTCGGGTCGGGTCGGGTCGGGTCGCCTTTTCGTATCCACTGGATCGTTTTTTTATTTGACGCAATCCATTCCAACCTCGAAGAAAGTCTTTCTTTCGTCCTTTTTTCGTGGGATTCGTATGTATTAGTCGTTCGTGGTGAAAGCGAATTATATAATCCTTAAATTTTTAAAAAAATAATAATAAATTCATATTCAAGATCCGACCCGACCAATCAGCCGAATATTTGGTTTTGTTATAGCACAAATCACACATTAAATCAACAAAATGTGTGATTTTTATTACCCAGCCGATAGTAACTATATTACTACACTCGGAGAATATTGCAGATGCTTTCAATGATACTCCATTTTTCATATTGCAGATGCTTGCAAATTCTACATGTATTTTTAAAATTAATTTCTATATCGTAATTATTATTTAAGATATAAGATCAGATATTTTTGAAAATCATAGTTGATTGAGGTATTTTTTAAATCATGGTTTGTTATTTCGAATTAGCCAAATTAACAAACATAAATAATATTTTTCTTTTTGGATTAGCCAAATTTATATAACCAACTTTAGGAGCTATCGGTTACGGTAACTCGATCAGTTAAATTCAATAAAAAAAAATTAATGGAACTATAGAGTTATGTATACACAAACGTATTTATACAAAGAGTTTGAGACTAAGAATCTACACAAATCCCTTGAATATAGGAACTTAGTCCTTATCGTAATAGAACTTAACTTTATCTAACTAGATTGATATCTATCCTACAATAATAACCAAATTATGATTTCAAATTCTATCGGTGAAGAAAAAATTGAATATATTATGATCTTTAATCCAAAGAGATTATCTCATAACATTTTGGTTAACAGAGAAAAACAATATCAAACACAAATAAGTAAAATGGTATATTTGCTTTGAAGGTGCCATCCAACTTGCTCTGTTTTAAGGATTCCTCTTCCTCTGTTTTATGAGGCTGCGCTGCCTTTTACTCTGTTTTCTTTACGCCTTTTTCAATTATTACACACATTTCCTCACCAAATAGTCAAGACCTTGTTTTTTTTCTTTGTACGCTTTTTCTTCCTCACCAAATAATCCCTTGACTACTTGCTACAATTAAACAAATATTACATGAGACGGCTACAAAAAGTGGTCGAAAGACTTTAAATCTATTATCTCGAATTAGCTTTCTGTATAATTGTGGTTTACAACAAGTTGACAAATAAAAAATAACTTGATCATTAACAATTATTAACAAAAGAATTCAGAAAGCTGGTCAATCAAATAACATAAACATAGATATAATGGTATATAGTGTGAGACTGAAATGATTAATGTAAGGCTTAGGCCCATAGTCAGAAAAATGAATTTAATTCACTAATGGGGGCTACATAGCTGTCCATTTGCTTGCCACCCATGTTTGACCCAGTTTCACCCAATTAGCAAGTCTTTACCCAAAATCTCTCTATATATATAGAGTATCATGTACACGAAATATAGTAACAAATCTTTAAATTTTAATTTTTATATAATACGATATTAAGGCTGCCCCTACCAGAAACAAAACCCCTCCCCACTATTCATATTCACAAAATCTTTAATGATATGTAATTTTGTTAGTCTTCAAGTAAATAGGTGGTCATCAGCACATTGATAAAACATTTGACACAATCAAGAAGCACAATATAGACAATATTATAACAGTTCTGTTACAATTTTTAGAACATATATATAAGAGAAGAATACATACATTTTATCGAATTAGAAAAAAGGGGAATGTGATCAAAGTTATGCAATCTTTGTAATATAATATGAGTAGGGATGTTAAAACGGGCGGGCCCGGCCCATTTAGGCCCGACCCGTTTAGGCCCGGCCCGTTTAAGCCCGTTTACTTTTTAGTCTGTTTATTTTTTGGCCTGTTTAGGCCTGTCCGTTTAGACCCATTAAATTAGTGTGGCCCGTTTAGACCCGTTTAAGCCCATTTAAAATTTGAAATATTTTTACTATAATATAACTAAATTTAAAATATACTTTAATAATATATACTTTATATATGGTTTTTTAAATTTAGGTATATTTTTACTATAATATAACTAAATTTAAAAATCGAAAAAAACTAAATATAAAAAAACTAACTTTTTTGTTAAAGTTCAAAATCAAAATCTAAAAAAATATATATATATACTTGCATTAAAATGTATATACTTGCATAAAAATATATATTTGCATAAAAATAATAAATGAAACAAAATATATGTATATACCACAATTTGTGGATTTTGTGGATTAAAATAATATTTTAAAAATATTTTATGTCAATGCAAGTCAATTTTTGGGTAAAAATCGTATGATCCAAGTTTTTATTCAAGTTAAACCGAATTACAAATTAGTTTTTTTAATAACCAGTTAGAAAATCTTTGCATATACTTTATCATGATATGAATATCCGTTTTGAAAAAAAATTAGTGTACAAATTAGTTTTTTTAATAACCAATTTATATAATATTGCATTATGTTATTTAAAAAAAAAAAACTTAAACGGGCTAAACGGACTGCCCGTTTAACTATGTCAAAGCCCGTTTAATAAACGGGCCTAAACGGGCTGGTCCGTTTAAACCCGTTTAAACTTATATGATAAACGGGCTTAAACGGGCTACTTTTTATAGACAGACCCGTTTAGGTCCGCGAAATTCTGGCCCATTTTAACATCACTAAATATGAGTCATGGCAAAAGAGGCTCGTAGGGTGATTATGATCATTTCAATCCATCATGAATACAGGAAACAAAAAGGACTGAGAAGGAGATGAGAGCATATGGAGTGAATAACTCACAGCTTTAAAGACTGTCTGTAGTACTGATATTGCTCCTTCTTTATTATAAAAATGGAAAGTTAGTTAGACCTTCAACTGTCCAACTTGGTATTAACTATTACTTCAATGCATCTTGTAGTTCCGGATCCAATGTCCATGAAGAAAGAAGATATCCAATGAAAAAAACAAAAAAACTAGTTAATGACTTAGTCTAGACTAGATAATTCTCTTGCAGACTCCATATTTGGCCAACAAAGCGGCTCAATATTTTTTGGGCCCCTTTGGGAAAAAAACAAAAATTTAGGCCCTTAAATAAAAGAATTAGATTTTTTTTTGTATATATATTATTTTTTTTTTTTAAAAAAAATTTTAAATTTAGTTATGAAAATAAAATATATATATATATATATATAGTTTTTTTTGTAAAAGTTTATCTTATTTTGTATATATATTTATGAAAAAATTATTAAAAACATATAAAAAACTAAAAAAAACAAACAAATTGAACTCTTTATGTCCATGCACCTTGGGGCGGGTGCACAACTCGCCTTGCACTTAAGCCGACACTGCCAACAAAAATGTCTTATCATAGAAACCATCAGGGTATAAAAGCATGAATTTTTAAGGCATATACATTTTGCTAATAAATATGAAAGATGCATTAGGATAAAGAAAATTGATATTAGCTAGTCAAGAAAAGCATCAAAATCATATACAAGGCTCTGTGTATGCTATATGAATGTAATTGTAATTTGCAAAAACGTCAAATACTACAATCGATTTGTAACAAATTTCACCATTGAGCAACAGAGCATTGAAATAATCTGCTCATAACAGAAGATTGAAATAGTCATATCCCCTCGCTCTCTTTTTTTTTTTTTTTTTTTTTTTTTGTCAACTACCCATTTTATTAAATCAAGTTTGGTCGAAAATGTTATTATCTCTTACCGGTTCTGTCTGACTTACATGGAAAAATAAAAAACCTCGTGCTCAAGCTCCTTTTGCAAGAGAATCGACACGGACATTCGATACTCGTGAAATATAAGATAAGTTGCAAATGATAAAAGATGCTCTAAAGACATGAAATGAGTCAAGTTCCAAAATAAACGACGGCCAGTCTATCAGATTCTCAATCATCTTCACCAAATCTGAACAGTCTGTCTCAAAATACATCGATGATATATGTTTTTTCTTTAGACATAGCATAGCCCAAATGAGTCCATCCATCTCAACATGTAATGCCGAGAGACTTATGCGGCATCCTTGCAATCCGAAGATTTCTCGTCCCAAGTGATCCCTATGACTCCACCCTACACCACTAACAAGGCCATGATCAATCCAGGAAGCATCGATTTGACATGTTGGGTATCGAGGGGCCAAAAGGGAGACTCTTGATCCATCTGGTCCTGGTGAACCTTCTATCTCTTCTTCGCCTTCATGTTCACCTTCATGTTGGTTTGCGATCCTTCAACTTTCCGCTTCCACAGTAGCGAGCTGGAAAGTATCATCCGGAGAAATTTCGTTCCCGTTGAACAATTTGTCGTTCCTTGCTTTCCATATGTACCATATGATCCAATGATATATGTCTTTTTGAGGGTCAGTAAAACCTACTTCTTTAGTTCGTCAAAATAGGAAATCCATATGATCCCAGATATTCCGACTCGGGAAGAAACCCGGAAGGGACGGATAGTCCGAAATAGCCCAGACTTGTAAGGTTGGAGGGCATTCGAAAAGAACATGGTTGATCGTTTCCTCGGGAGCACCACACCTAGGGCAACTTCTATCTGTGCCCATGTGCCTGTAGATAAGACGCTCACACGTTGCCACACATCCAGATAAGGCCTGCCACATAAAATGTTTTAGCTTTCCGGTCGTCCGGACCTTCCACACTTGGCTCTGAAGGCATGTAATGCTTGGTTCTCTCACTTCATTGGATTCACGAAGAATATTTGTCTTCCTTATCAGATCATAGCCGGATTTTACTGTATAACAGCCTGACTTTGTATTACTCCATGCGTACCCATCGTGGGTAGAATGTCGACTAGGTCTCAACCCTAGGATAAGAAGGATATCCTCGGGTTGGAAATGGTCTCGCATAAGGGGTATATTCCACTCTCTCGTATCTTGCATAATGAAAGTATGGACACGAAGTTGAGGATTCCTATACCGGACTTGTGCAGATGCTCTCGCAGGCCGAGCCGGAATATCTGGGATCCATGGTTCACTCCAAACCATTGTGTTGGGCCCCGACCCTATATTTTCCTTAATCCAAGTTTAAAGAGAAGCTTTACAGCCATAATACTACGCCACCCGTATGATGGGGAGCGAGCTTTCCGGTCTACAAGCGGTTCAGATTATCTATAATATCGACTTCGCTCTCCCTTTGGAGACAATAATTGCTAAACTATCCAATTGAACCGAACCGGTTTTAAGAACCCAGACCGGTTCGACAATCCGCATTAATAAGTTACAGCCAGAAGAAAACCAGACCAAATTGGTAAAATTTACGATAACCGGAATTGTTGTTTAGCATTGGTACCTCGTACCGACATTGGTACGCTAATCTCAGATTTTTAGCATTGGAAGTTTGGAACTGTGTCTTTTATCTCAGACAGCAAATTGTTGGGATCCATTAGTCGTCTTGAAATCTCTTCTCTTCCACATTCCAATCTGAAAATCCGATCGGCGAGAGAAACCCTAATTTCGAAAGGGTTCACTTTTACCTTTCCCTCAACAGTCTCATGATCATCGAGATTCGCTTATTGGACACTCGGTATTTTACTCCTCTTGATTCTCTCTCAATCTGTTGTTTTCTAGGGCTCGTTCGGGATTTGTTCATTTGATTGCCTGAGGGAAAATGGATGGAAACAAAGACGATGCGTTGAAGTGCTTGAAAATCTGTAAGGATGCGATCAAAGTCGGAGATCGACCTCGAGCTTTGAAATTCCTGTCCAAAGCTCGTCGTCTTGATCCGGATCTCCCGATCGATGATCTCGTATCTGCGCTTAACAACCAGTCAGATGAACCAGGGTCGGGTAAATCTCCCGGATCTGCCGCCGCAAAAGCCGCGCCCAATTCCTCAGATCGGCCTTCTTTACGCCAACGCGGATCGTCGACGACTTCATCGATGTCATACACTGAAGAACAGATCTCGGTCGTCAGGAAAATAAAATCGAAGAAGGATTATTACGAGATCTTAGGTCTTGAAAACAACTGTTCAGTGGACGATGTGAGGAAAGCCTACCGGAAACTCTCCTTGAAGGTTCATCCCGATAAGAATCCAGCTCCTGGTTCAGAGGAAGCTTTCAAATCCGTCTCCAAGGCGTTTCAATGCTTAAGCAACGAGGAAGCTAGGAAAAAATACGACGTCAGTGGATCCGATGAGCCAATCTATCAACCACGACGATCTGCTAGGAGTAACGGATTCAATGGCGGATACTACTACGAAGACGAATTCGACCCTAACGAGATTTTCAGAAGCTTCTTCGGTGGAGGAGGAATGCCTCCTGCGACTGCTCAGTTCCGAGCATTCAATTTCGGAGCTACCCGCCATAGAACAGCCAATACTAATCAAGCTCCTGATGCAGGTTTCAATGCTCGTATACTTCTCCAGCTTCTCCCTGTGATACTCATACTTCTGCTCAACTTCATACCTTCTTCTCAACCACTTTACTCGCTTTCTTCAACTTATCCTTACCATTACAAGTTCACCACACAAAAGGGTGTCAATTACTTTGTGAGTTCGTCCAAATTCGAGCAGGATTACCCACGAGACAGCTACGATCGGCAGACACTGGAAGAACAAGTTGAGAGAGATTATGTGTCTATACTTAGTCAGAATTGTAGGTATGAGCGGCAGAGGCAACAATGGGGATTTGTTCGTGAAACCCCACATTGTGACATGATGAGGAAATTTGAGACAGCTGCTGCTTAAAACCACTGAAGCTACTTACCAATACGAGGCACAAATGGTTAAATTATCAGTCAGCTTATAAACATTTTCATGTCGATACCTAAAAGTGTCAGAACTGATATGTTTTTTTGTTATTGTTTTGGATTACGATGCTTTAGAACCTAACATACGATCCTTGGGTTTTGTACTTTGCTTTTGCTATAATATACTTTGAGCCAAGAAAAATTCTCGTTTTCATGTTAAGCAACAAAACTGTGTTCAACAGCTCCTTGCAAGATCTTCTTTAAGTCCAAAAATATTATTTCAAAAGCTTCGAGCCACCTTCTCATACAAGTCTCGAGGCCAGTTCTGGTGTGTGTTGCTCGCAAGAAACCCAGCAATCTGCAAAATAAATTCATAATTAATATCCATATCATGATCTCTCCTGATCACATACATATATGTTTGTATTGTTAATGTGTACCTTAGATCTCATGGCCCGTATCTATCCATCAGTGTCGTGTACGTTGTCCAGACAAGTCAGAACAACCTTCAGTAAATCAGGGACACGAGTCTGGAAGTAAGAGGATGCTCTCTGGAACTCGTCCGGATTTGTGTCGGACAGTCTCGGATCGAGATGAAGGAATGGGAGTTTCACCACTTCTCTCAAGGCGTCTAGATGATTGCCTAGTTTGGCCAATTTGTGGATCGACAGTATTGACTCAAGCTCTCGCAGTATTGTTTCTTGCTCCATGACCCGATCTCTTTCCTGGATACTGGTGCATACAAGAGTGTGACACTTCTAATGAGAAACTCCCTATTTAACAACTACAAAACTTAAGACAAGTAAATAAATGAGTTTATTAGAGTCTGCAATTTACCCGACTTCAGAGTAATATTTGTAGGAATCAAGAATATCGTTTCCTGAGAGAACGAGTCCCACTGTTAGGCTTTCACCATCTGACCTTCCACGGATAAGGGAGCAGATGGCTTCAGAGAGACGCTTGTTTATTGTTTCCAAGGCAGCCGAATAGGAACCAACTCTCTTCTGTATTTCTATACACTGCATTGGACAATAAACAGTTGGGAGACTGAAACATGGTGAAAGAAATAAATGATTGGTATGTCAAATCACTTAAGTTGAATAAAGAACCAATCGACAGTTTACTAAGCATGTTTCAAGTAGTTATTTGGATCATTATGATCAAAAGGCTCAAAAGCTACTTACTTTGTCGTATAATCCAGCTTCCTGACATTGATGCGCAGCTTCGATCAAAAACTGCTGCCTCAACTTTGAATCAGGAAGAAATCTTCCAAGCTCGCCTTCTTCACCAGAACCTCTACCACCAAGCAGAAAATAAATACCACCTTGTCGTAACAAAATCTCAGTCAGTAGTTGCTTCAGCATCAAGTTCCTTTGCCTTTGTTGATCCACATTACTTCTTCCAGACCAAGCCAGTTGTCCCCCACCTACCGCAATAGCAGCTTGTGCATAGTATTCCAGCGTCATCTGCAGATCACCATGATGCAAATACATTGACCCATATTGCCTAATCATGCTAGATGCCTCGCATTAGCATCCATCACGCTTAGTTTGTGCCCAGTCCCAGATCCTTCAAGTAGAAGAGAATGGTCCACGAGCGAAATGGCTATATGGACAGCATCAATGTTATACCCTTCATCTCCTGGTTCTGTGGACATGTGCATGATCGCTGGTAGTAACTGAATGCTAAGAAGCAGAACATATGGGTATACTAGAGGGTCTTTGCCATTCTTAGTGTAATAAGATGGCTCAAACTTATTAAGATAAGCCTGGAGATCATCTAAACTGTAAGGAAGTAGCCCATCGTTGAAGACCACAGATGAAGATCCACTAGCAACGTCTCGTATGCATGATAACTTGAACCAGAGAAAATCTTCTATTGTGTTAAAAAGCGTCGAAAAATCCCTCAAGATGCGATAAATTTGCCTTGGGGAACCAGATATGATAGTGTAGAGTAGGAGCTTCTTCTTGTCATATGTTGTTTGGCCCAACCGATCACCCAACCTAAGCAATTTCTCACATTCTTCAGAAGCAATAGCGGCGGTATTTGCAGCCACAGTACCACCTGTGGTAATCCATTCTGTAAGCTGCCAAAAAAGAAACAAATCAAAAGCTCACTCCGGAATTTTAATGTAGGTAAGTAAGACCTCAAAACATACCAGAGGAGCAAACTGTTGTTGAGATGACCGAGATGATTGGGCGATTTCTCTAGCCTCCTCATATATATCTGTGATCATAGAGATATATTTGATCAATCTCGTGTGGAACAACAATGAAACGATTTTGTAGTTCAACTTAATTGTACAGGACAATGTGAGAGTTCAAAGCATGAGGGAAAATTATGCGAAACCTGCTGCCAAGTAGTATCAAAAGGAGGCTGCCTACGCGCATCACCTGAATCAAAATATAAAATCCCATAATCCCTTAGACGAATCTGCACAGTAATCAAAAACAGAATCAAGAAGGCAAACAACCCAATGTATATGATTGCCATGAAAAAAAATCCTGTGTACATATGCTTTGTGTTAAGCTCTATTAAGTCTTTCGCACTAACCCGAAGAAAAGCACGAATTCTTTGCAAATTTCCAACAGATCCACCAAGAGCAGCCTAGAAAAAGGGGTATAAACATGTGATGATTATTAACGCACTTGAACTCAGATTGAAAGATCAGGGAACCTTTTCAAAAAGCATCCTTGAAGTTATTATTTAAAAAATGCATCAAGAAAAATGTAACATGCTTTAGCATGTACAGGCAAAATAGATACAAGACAGAAACAAGTACTTGTGTAGGATGACTTTCAATTGTAACCATTTAGAGTACAGGAAGACCATACTCTATATGGCAAGCCTCGTTCTCTTGAAGAATTTAGATTCTTCACAACCTCTAAATTGGTTTGTTAGCCAGAGACGCAAGTTCTGTTCCAGGCTTTGAAGATACTTGAGGACTCAATGCCACAGGCACTAGTTGACCAGCATGAGTGTCTCTGCTTGTCTCGATCATCTTGGTCTTAGGTATCATTGAAATTTTGCTAAGACTTTGAAGGAAGTCACGTTTTTCTTTTCTACAGTCCTCCTGCGAGAAGAAGATTTCACATTGAGTATGTGAGAAAGGACATGAAATAAATTTGGACAAATATTTTTCAAATTTGCAATAAGCACTCAACCAGCTTCTAATCAGAATCTCAGTTTACTGTTTACCAAACGGAACTTCACCGCTTAAAAACGAAACTAAACCGGTAGTAAACCAAAATTAGACCCGAAAACTAAACCCCTAAAATCCCCAAATTGAACTCGAAATTCTTAAAATCGAAAAATCCTCAATTTTGTTTTTGTGAGGAACCCTAAAAATCGATTTAGAAATCGAGAATCTCAAATCAAGACGCGGAGGAGGAACTACTACTCTTCTCTTCGACGACACTCAGTTACAGGTTCTCTCTTGCTCGATCTCTACTCTCCGTGTCTGTGTGTTTGTGAGACGCAGCGAGATTGATATTTTCAGTCGTCTCTTTTAATGCGTTTCTGTTGAACCGAACAATGTAGTTATAATTTCCGCGATTTTGAAGTGAATCATTGATTTTGATTTAGTTCATACTGTGTCGTTGGTGGTGAAGAGTTTATTGTTCAACTTAATGAAATTTCTCTGTCTTGGATTTGAAAACCTGAATGCATCTGTCTTGGAATACATTTTCGATCTGAAATTTCTCTGTCTAGGATTTGAAAACCTTAATGCATCCTACTTGCCCCAGTCGTCTCTTTTAATTGTTATTTTGATCGATTAAGGTTTATAATTTCGATAACCTTAAACCAAAGAAATGGAAAAGCTGCGAGTTTTAAGAGACAGATCTAGTGGTACGCCAACTGTTCGACGAATTGCCTCAGCGAATTCCTTCGAGGGCTATACATTAAAGCTTATGGAGGAAAAAGACTGGGAAGCTTCCTCTTCGAGCGAAAACGAAACTGGTTTTGCAGTAGATGATGACGAAGAATTTCATTCTGCTGGTTCAGGGCCAAGGTTACAATTCAGGTTGTTCTTCAACTCGTTTCTGGATTTTAGTTGTCCGCGCTAAGCAGATTATTCTCTTACAATCTATCTCTTTTTTGTGTGTTTGCATATTGTAGAGTAGGATCTTCCAAGGCTCGTTGGATTACCGAATTAGGAATGGCTCAAGTTGAGGTTAAAAGAGGGAAACTTTGGACAACAACTGGAATCATTCGTAGCGGAAATACATATTGCTTCATAGAAGAGGCTTTGTATGTGGCAAACAAAGTTTTTTAGATATCCGTCTTTACCAAAGATAAGTTTTTTTTTTTTAGATTTGCAATCTTTACTCAGTCATCTGATGAAGTAGTCCTTCCTTTTTCGCTTTCTCTTCTTCTCGCGGCAGGTATTTGAGTGAAATAGGAGAGTTGCAGATATTGGGTAATGAAGATGATGACGTGGTGATCCCACTCAAGGACTTGTATGAGAAAATCGCAGAGGGAAAAAACGGCTGCTGTTGGGAAAACTACGAGGTTTATAGATACTTAAAGGGTCTAGGTTACATCCTAAGCAGGCATGGAGTTCTTTGGACGTCAAAGGATGCTGCAATTACGACACCAAGCGGCGAAGAGGAGTCAGTTTGTGCCAGTGACAAGGATACTATTACCAAACTCTTGGGAGATATGCAAATATGTGATGCAAGAGCTGTGTTTGACGTGTATTTGCCAAACAGCCGGTTCAAGAAGTCTTTTCCTGGTGAACCGAGCTTTGTGGCTTGCTTCTCGGGGTAAGCCTTCTCGTTAGTTCCAAACCAACTATGAAAGCAAGTTTTTTATTACGCATCTTGCTCAACAAACTCTCCTCTTTTACAGGGACTCTCCACCAAGCAAAGAAGATATTAAAGTCCTGCAAAGCCGCGTAGCTGCGCCGTTAATGTTCTGTCATATCGCTCAGGGCCGTGTCAGTTTCTTTTCTTTCAATTCCATAGACCTTTCTGTCTTACCATGAATGTAACAGAAAAAGAAAGGAAAAAAACGGAATGCATTTGTATTCTGTAGACAAAGTCACAAAACAATGTAATACATTTACATAGACTTGAGAGTAACTTTGATGATGATGCGTATTCATGAGGTAATATGTACAACTTTCTGTTTTTCTACAAGGCATTGAGTGAGATAGCTTGTATTCTCGTAGAAGACTATGAAGTATTCCAAACCAAACCAATGCCTCTAGGGCCGGTCCTGAAATTTTGGGGTTCAAAATTAATTTTAAAGTTTTTTGTTTTTGGGGAGGTCAAAAAAATTTGTTTGGCAAGAATTGTAAAAGGATTAGTGATTAGTGATTGATTTGTGCTTACATCCTAAGTTAGAACCTAGACTTGAAGGCATTGTCTTGTCTCATGATATTCGAAATGGTGATTCCACGGTTTAGGCTTACCATAATAAAACCTGAGAGGCAAGGAATAGCAGCTTCTGTCTGTCTAGTTGATTATCAATGGGAAACTCCATCTTTTCTGCAACTGTTATTTTTCAAATTCTGCTGGTGGTTGGCTTTCCTTTCCAATTTTGTTTTGTTTCAGAATCTGGATTTCGTTTATAGAGGATTCTTGATTTAGCAACGCTTTGAGATTCTACTTTGATATGCTGTGACTACAACACCATTTTCGATTTACATTTCTGGCTCACTTGACTTCTACCCCGGGTATAGTAGTAACATCCAGAAAATTGGAGACTTGCACGATAAATATACATGGTGCTACGTAGTCAATTGGCAACAACCTTGAGTAGATCGATATTTTTTTATTTATTGCTTTGTAGGTAGCTTGTAATATTATAGAAACATTTACTATAACTAAGGTCGCTGGTTGGTTACTACTCATCAATAGATTTTGTGATTTGTATTGTTTGATCTCTTTGTTTCATATCTCTCATCTGATCTATAACCATATTTACGCATTCTTAGAGACTTTTCAACTCATTGATTTCTTCACATTGCATTCTGATTCAGTTTACGCCTTTTATCATCTGCAGATCACAAGCGAACTTGGCTCTAAAGGGACGTGTAGACAGTCGCTGATCAGGTCGATAGGAACTCTTCAATATATATTTATCACATTCAATGTTTGCAGAGTTCATCTTGGAAACTAGAGAAATCCGTACATCTTCGCTTACGGTTTTTTTCCTAAATTTATTTTACCTTTAGAAATGTTCCAATATTACAGTTTGAACAATTAACCTTTTTATTGAACTAAATTACATACCACGGCAAACTAAAGAAGAGGCAATCTAATTGCGAATAATTTAATATCAAAAAGGTTATGATAATGAAGATCTTTGTTCCTTGTCTTTCTTTCTTATAATGTAGGTTCAGATGAGTCACTAGGTGAATCTTTCTTTTGTTTTGTACGATAATCAGACTCCAGTTGCTTGCTTTATTGTCCGTGACTTAGCTTAGTGACTTTTTGTATGGGAAAAATACCAAAAAATACCTCAACTATTTAATTTTTGCCAGAAATCCACACAAACTTTTTGCGTTGTCAGAAACGCACACAAACTATTTTTTCGATCCATAAAAATACCCAAACTTTTTAAAGTTCCATTTTCTCCCCTACGATTTCACGTCCGTTAACGGACATAACAGAATCGATAAACGGCGTTAATTTTCTTTTGGGAAAAATGCCAAAAAATACCTCAACTATTTAATTTTTGCCAGAAATCCACACAAACTTTTTGCGTTGCCAGAAACGCACACAAACTATTTTTTCGATCCATAAAAATACCCAAACTTTTTAAAGTTCCATTTTCCCCCCTACGATTTCACGTCCGTTAACGGACATAACAGAATCGATAAACGGCGTTAATTTTCTTTTGGGAAAAATGCCAAAAAATACCTCAACTATTTAATTTTTGCCAGAAATCCACACAAACTTTTTGCGTTGCCAGAAACGCACACAAACTATTTTTTCGATGCATAAAAATACCCAAACTTTTTAAAGTTCCATTTTCCCCCCTACGATTTCACCCAAAACGGCTCATCTTCTCCAATTGTGCTCCAAACGTGCTAAAACCTGAAAAGACTCTAAAAAACTATGAAAAAACTAGAAAGACTCTATAAAAAAGACTTATATCATTGCTAAAAAGGGGTAAAAACCATGATATATCAACTCCCCCAGACTTAGCATTTGCTTGCCCTCAAGCAAACAGAAAACCAAACCAGAGAAAGAGGTTTGAAAACACGGAGACTCACCTGTTCTTGAAACATTGCAATGATTTTTTTCTTAGTGCTCCACATATCACCTAACCAGTTCCAAATCTAACCACCATCTACTTCTCCGTAGACATCCACAGCTCCCTAGAGTACACACATTATTTCACAGCATCATTCAAATAAAGCCATCATAACCAGTTTCATCGATGTGATCAATGCCAAGAACTTTCTAGACTCTTTTCCGTAGGGGGTGAAATCGTAGCGGGGAAAATGGAACTTTAAAAAGTTTGGGTATTTTTATGGATCGAAAAAATAGTTTGTGTGCGTTTCTGGCAACGCAAAAAGTTTGTGTGGATTTCTGGCAAAAATTAAATAGTTGAGGTATTTTTTGGCATTTTTTCCAAAAGAAAATTAACGCCGTTTATAGATTCTGTTATGTCCGTTAACGGACGTGAAATCGTAGGGGGGAAAATGAAACTTTAAAAAGTTTGGGTATTTTTATGGATCGAAAAAATAGTTTGTATGCATTTCTGGCAACGCAAAAAGTTTGTGTGGATTTCTGACAAAAATTAAATAGTTGAGGTATTTTTTGGCATTTTTCCCCTTTTTGTATCAAACATTTTAAAACCAACCCAAGTCCTAGTTTCATTACTTTAGTCGCATGAAACTTTTCCTTGAGAGAAGCGGTTTTGGTCATAAAATCTTTGGGGCCCCAAAAAAAAAAAACAACATTTCACTCTACTTGCTGGACAAACACAAATCAAACACTAATCCTTTTACAATTCTTGCCTGCTTAGGATGTAACCCTGCGTGCCGCTTTTGGCTGTTTGCCTGAATGGTTGAATCAACTCTCACCATCACGTGAGGACGTCCTTACCTCGATTCCTAAGATAGTTCAATCATAACTGGTCGATCTCTTTTTGCCCTCCTTTCTCCTTTAATTTAATCCAAACACACACAAAATTGTAAGATCAAGAGTCTTGGTTAGTCCGAAGTATTTATCTAATGTTTTGAAATTTGGGTGATGCCTTGACATTTTACGAGTCTTCGACTTTATCACTATGCAAATAAGTATATGAATGATGCAGATTTTGTAATGAAGCATTTAAAGAAGTCTGCGCAGAATCTGTCATATAATTTGTAGATTTAGGAAATAGACACAGTAAATATCACGAAAGGGTTTTTATTTTCGCGCATTTTATAATTCACCAGGTCACATGCATATCTAAGATTCAAAACAAATGCAAAGGAGAGCATAGTATAAATTAGAAGAAACACATCACATGCAATCTATTGCATTCTCTTCCCAAGAAAGTGATCTAACTTAATACTAGTAAAATGTAGATTAATCTGATTTGTTAATACGTACTTATTATGGAAATTAATGGTCAAAATCTTGTTTAATTATTTTACAACCGGAATTCAAGTATGTGGTGTATAGGGGAATAACATTCTATACCCCTGAACTTCTCGTTGTACTTGAGAATGGTGAAGTAAAATAAGTTTAATATGTCTGGTGCGTTCTAGATGTGAATGTATTTTTTCGTAGTTTATAATAAAAACGTGTTCATATATATACCCTGAACGTATCCAACTTTTTCTTTCTTTACTTGCATTGGTATACGTCGTAAAAGTATGTTAAATATTCGGGTTGATCACATATTCACAATAATGGTAAGTGATGGCCCACCAGCTGACTTGCGTAAATCACGATTCTTTTCATCACTTTAAATTAATTTTTCCTTAACATCCGGTTTACTTCAATTAAAATGTATTTTATCTTAGAGAAATACAAAAAAAGTCAGAAATTAGAGAGGGGTAAGTACTACTCCCTCCATTTTATAAAGAACATTTTTTAAATAAAATAAAAATAATATCGTTTTACGTTTTTAATATAATTTTTTATACATAATTCATGTTTTGATCTTTATTAAAAGATAATAATCTTTGAATTTAAATTATTTATATTTAATTACTAGTATATTAAATAGAGATATATATATATATATTTTTTAAATTTAATCTATGTGAATTATGTTAAAATGACATTTTGTGAAACAGATGAAATACTATAACTGCAAAATATGTATCTAAATTTATAACATTTTATTTTATGTATTATTATGAATATATAATATTGATGAACACATGTAATTTTGGTTTCTTTAAAAATCTTAATGAAGATCCAAAAAATTTGACCAACAAAAAAAAAAAATATACTCAATCTATAAACCAGTAGTATTAGAAGAATTTTTATTGGATCGAGGCAAAAATTCAAGTCTTACCACTATAAAACGAAGATTGGGTTGGTTTTCAGCTCAGTCTCAGAATTTATATTACAGAAACAAAAAAAATTCCAAATTAAATTTTTGAATAATTAAGAGGGCTAATCAATTACTGAAAAGAGACTAACCGGAGAAATTCAAAGACTAAAAAGTGAAGCCCTCCTCTGACCAAAAAGGAAGAAGCAAGTCCCTTCTTCTTCTTCTTCTTCTTTGACACGTCTCTCCTTGTTTCCATATGCTGACGGAAAATACTCGATGAAGGCCTAAACATACAAATTAAAATCGTAAAGAAGTTCATCGAAAGCAACCTTCAATCTGAAACATCCTCTCTCGAAACTCACATCTTCTCTGTTTCTCTCTTGGTGTAAGAGAAAAGGCAGCAAAACCCATTAAAAATAAAACGTCATCAGAGACACCCATCTCTCTCTCTCTCTCTCTCCTTTTTTGAACAAAAAAGATCTGATTTTTATATTCTTTTTTGGTGAGGGTTCTTCTAGGTTTGCCCGATTCTTAGTCAGGATACCAAAACTCGATCAGAAGCATCGTAAAAATCGAAACTTTGCTTGTTTCCAGAAATGGTGCAATACCAGAGATTGATCAAAAAAGTGGAAAAGCTCAGAGCTGTAGTTGAAGATGATGGTTCCGGAGCCTCCTCCGTCTCCGTATCCGTCGCGAGCGGTGGCTACTTGAAAAGAGCCAATCAGAAGATTTTGTTGATTATCTTTTCATCTTTCCTCTCTTGCTGTTACATCTTCAGCTTCTCCTCTTTCTCTCTTCTAGGTAATCATCACCTTTTTGTGAGTTTTAGCTTCCTCTGAGATTTTTATCAGCTTATTTTCTTGTGCAGGTGCTTTTAGCAGAGAGAGTGTAGGATTTGGTCCTTATGAACCCTTCATTGCTCCTCTATGTTCAGGAATCTCAAATGGTATCTATCTTTTCCACAATCTCTGTTAATCTTTCTTATTACACTCTTTAATACTGCCGAATCTGATGTTTCAGAGCATTCCTTTTTGTCGCTATCTGAATTGTTTATGTTGCCTTCATCTAAAAACTGTTTTTGATTTAACCACCTCCGTTAATGATTCATCTCAACTACAGGAACAATTTGTTGTGACAGAAACGGTTTTAGATCGGACATTTGTATCATGAAAGGAGATGTTAGAACACACTCTGCTTCTTCATCAGTCTTCCTCTTCACTTCCCTCAAAAACAAGTCCAAAATCCCTGAAAAGACGAAACCTTACACAAGAAAATGGGAAACAAGTGTGATGGAAACAGTTCAAGAACTCAATCTCGTTTACAGAGATGACGATTCTTCACTCTCTGATGACGAACATAAGAACATCTGTGATGTGTTTTATGATGTCCCTGCAGTGTTTTTCTCCACTGGTGGTTATACCGGAAACGTTTATCACGAATTCAACGACGGAATCATCCCTTTGTTCATCACTTCACAGCATTTCAACAAGAAGGTTGTGTTTGTGATCGTTGAGTATCATAGTTGGTGGGTTATGAAATACGGAGATATTGTTTCTCAGCTATCCGATTATCCTCCGGTGGACTTCAATGACGACAATAGAACCCACTGCTTCAAGGAAGCTATTGTGGGATTAAAGATTCACGACGAGTTAACTGTTGATTCATCGTTAATGCTTGGTAATAAAACGATTCTCGATTTCAGAAATGTGTTGGATCGGGCGTATTGGCCGCGTATCAGTGGATTGATTCAAGACGAGGCAGCGAACAAGACTGGTAAAAGGTTTCAAGAAGTCGGTTTGAAAAAACCGAAATTGGTGATTCTGTCGAGAAACGGATCGAGGGAGATACTGAATGAGAATCTTTTGGTGGGATTAGCTGAGGAAATTGGATTCTTTGTAGAGGTTTTGAGACCGGATAAAACAACCGAGCTGGCGAAAATATACCGATGTTTGAACTCTAGCGATGCGATGATCGGTGTTCATGGAGCTGCGATGACACATTTCCTTTTCTTGAAACCGAAAACCGTTTTTATACAGATTATACCGATAGGAACCGAGTGGGCGGCTGAGACTTACTATGGAGAACCAGCCAAGAAGCTAAGGTTGAAGTACATTAGATACAAGATTAAACCGAAGGAGAGCTCTTTGTATGATGAATATGGCAAAGATGATCCGATAATCCGAGATCCAAAGAGTTTTACTCGAAAAGGATGGGATTACACCAAGAAGATATATCTCGAGCGCCAGAACGTGAAGCTCGACTTGAAAAGATTCAGGAAACCGTTGTCTCGTGCGTACGATTTCTCGATTAAGCGAACTGGACCGGTGTATAGCAGTCACTAACCGGAGGTTACCATTGAACCGGGTTTGAGCTTGTATAAAGTCATTTTGAAGATGTAAACATTTTGTAGAGAGAATGCATAAATAGAAAAAAATCGTTTGCTCTATTGTTTAGCGTTATAGCTTCAAATGTCTCAAATTTACAAAAGAAAAATTTGTTTCTAACCGGAGAATCTAACTAAACATCACACAATCAGAGAGTTCATACCACATGAAAATGGGCCTTGAGGTCCAAAAATTCGTTATTCTGAGGCCCAAACATGCCAAGAGCAGAGCACGTCTCTCTGTCATGATTGCTTTCTTCGTCGTCTACTTTTCTTTTTTCTTTTTGACAAAGATTGACTTCATATTTATAAGAAGAAAGTTCTATTTTTAGTTTTCTTTTTGTGATTATCATCGCAATTGATTATTTTTCGAAATATATTTGATTTAAGCTAGTCCGAGACAGAAAAGAAAGTAAAATGGAAAGAAATTGCATGTAAGTTCTGACAACAGGTTGGTTCTCTTTTTTTTGGGCAGTGTGTGGTAAATTAATAAAAAGTAAAAACCAATACTTTCCATTTCAGTATGTGTGATTGATGTGAAATCGTACACATGGAAAAGAAGAAAAAAAAATGATTGATGTGAAGTTATTATTTCGAAGCGGTTTAGTATTTTTATGTAATTCGTATTTGACGTTAAGATTTTCATTAAAGTGCAAGTATATATATATTTCAAATTTTATTATATTTGTTTACAAATATTTTAACTAAAACAATATATAATTCATTCGTTATTTTTTACCGATTTTAATTGTATCATTTTTATCTACTGTACAAGGATGAAAATTACTACCGTTTAGTATCACCCAATTAGAACTAATTTTAATATTTAAAGTAAGAATTCATTTATCAAAAAAAAAAAGGGGGTAATATCCCAAAGCGGTTTCCTGTAGTATATGTTTGGTTTTTATTTCATTTGTAGGAGGTTATGAAAGAAAAGATAGAATTTTCCGATAACTAATTTGTTTTTACTTTTTTTGAAGAAAACAAAAACTTAAGAAGTCACGGCATTTTCGTATTTGATGGTTATAAAAGGTTTTGTTTACTAACGAAGCAGAAAATGATTAAACAGCCGAAATCTCATGGCCATTTATGCAGGGCCAGTTCAATGAAAATATGGACCCTGTGCAATAAAAAAATTGGACTCTAAATATTTCATGTGTGTGATGATTTCTGTAATATAACCTCTATATTACAGAAAAAAAAATTAAAAACAAAAAAAATAATGATTCTAGACAAGAAGTAATATATTTTTTTGCATAACTTTAAAAATTTGGGCTCCAAATGCTTAATGATTTTTTTTTCAAACAAATGGGCCATGTTCAATGCTGGAGCATTCCTTGCACATGTTTATCGTCGGACCTGGATTTATCTTATGTGAGTTTTTGAATAGCTTCAGATGAGAATTTGTCATTCTTTAGGGTAATGGTTGCTATGGAATTTGATAACATTTTGCAAAATTTAGGAACTTTCGCAATCTCTCTAAAGCTGATGTTTAATGCAGTATTCTTCTCATTATAGTTGTCTTCAAAGATTCAAAAAGACACTTTGTGTTTTGATTACTCGTCTTTGTTTTTGTGTGTGGATCTCTTAGTTTTTGTATCTGGTTGAGTAATTCTCTATGTAGGGTCAAAACGGAAGTCATTTCAAACCAAAACTTGTGCCCCCACCGATTCCAAAGAAATTTGACTGCGAAATTGAACCTGCTGAGCTGAATTTCTCACATGCTGCGATGGTCGGAAAGGTTTTGTTACAATTCGCCCCTATCTTTCAAACGAATTCTGATCTCCGATGCTCACAATCACTCTCTCTCTCAATCTACTCTCACAATTAATGATTTCGAAATTAACGCAAGAATGAAAAGAAGAACACAAACACGATTTTAACCCAGTTCAACTTAATCGATGTGATTAAGCCTACGTCTGGGGCCGATTCAATCCGGCAATCCACTATCAGAGAAGTATACAAGCTCAAACTCAGAGCAATGTCAACAATGGTGATGATACAGAGTTGTTCTGTTTTCTTTCTGTTATAACAACGAAGAAGAAACAGTTCAAGAAAAGATATTTGCAATTAGGTCCTTCCTTTTTAGAATAAATTCTTTCTTCTCCTTCTGGTTTAACCAACCCAATTACCATACTTTTGGTCTTCATCAATTTCTCCGGTTTATCTTCTCAAACCAGAAGATTGAATCAGTATCATACATCACAACACTCCACCTTGATTCAATCCTTTTCTGTTTTTACCGTGGACTGCACACTCTTGGATTTAACCTCGGCATCAAAGATGTCTCATCTTCACCTGAGCAACTTCAGAAAGTCCAAAGCTGCTTCAAACTTCTTCACAGGGATACCTTTAGTAAGCATATCTGCAGGATTTGTAGATGTGTGTACCTTAAGCACTTCGATTTCACCTTCATTAATGACATCTCTTATGAAATAATACTTGGTTGCCACATGCTTAGTCCTCTCATGGAAAGCATTGTTCTTTGATAAGCAAATCGCAGATTGAGAGTCACACCACACTGGAGCTTTATCTGGTTTTAACCCCATGTCTTCTAGAAGGCCACGGATCCACATTGCTTCTTTAACAGCTTCTGTAAGTGCAACATACTCAGCTTCGGTTGTTGACAATGCTACAATCTGTTGCAAGCTTGATTTCCAGCTAACCGTATTACCCCCAACAGTAAACACATATCCACTGATGGACCTTCTTCTGTCGAGATCAGCCGCAAAATCTGAGTCACTGAATCCCTGCACACTGAAATCTTCTCCCTTTGTATACACCAACTTCAAACTACTAGAACTCTTGAGGTATCTCAGTAACCATTTTACTGCTTCCCAATGAATGGCTCCTGGTCTACTCATAAACCTGCTGACTAACCCAATAGCATGAGCCACATCAGGACGAGTACCAACCATTGCATACATTATGCTACCTACAGCACTTGAATATGGCACTGTCTCAGCATCTAGACCCTCATTTTCATCTTGAACTGATGATAACTTGAAGTGAGCTCCAATAGGTGTAGTCACAGTCTTAGATTCACTCATCCTGAACCTCTGAATCACCTTTTCGATGTACCTTGACTGAGACAGATGTAGAGTACCTTCTTTCCTGTTTCTCTTAATGTCAACGCCCAATATTCTGCTTGCTGTCCCCATGTCCTTCATCTCAAACTCGAGACTCAATACTTCCTTAAGCGTATTGATTTCTGCTTTATTCTTAGCAGCTAGAAGCATATCGTCCACATAGAGTAGCAAGTAGACATAACTTTCACCACCAATTTCCTTTACATACACACACGAGTCACTCTTGCTTCTGGTGAAATTCTGACCCTTCATGAATGTGTCAAATCTCTTATTCCACTGACGTGGAGCTTGCTTCAACCCATAAAGGGACTTTCTCAATAAGCAGACTTGATCTTTCCTTGGATTTTCTTCAAACCCCTCCGGCTGCTCCATGTAAAGCTCCTGATCAAGTTCTCCATGCAAGAATGCTGTTTTAACATCCATTTGCTCAAGCTCCAGGTCTTCTTTTACCACAAGGGACATTAAGATTCTTATAGAAATGTGTTTCACGACAGGTGCAAACACCTCTTGGTAATCTATTCCCTCCCTTTGAGTGAACCCTCTAGCCACTAACCGTGCTTTGTATCTCTCAGGTTCTACTCCAGGGATGCCTGGCTTCTTCTTGTACAGCCACCTGCAGCTGATAACCTTTTTATCCTTTGGTCTATCAACTACATCCCATGTCCTGTTTTTCTTCAGGGATAACATTTCTTCTGACATTCCCCCATTCCATTTAACCCAATTCTTATCCTTTTGTGCATCATGAAAACACTTAGGTTCTTCAATGTCTATTTCTTCTGAGGCTAAGAGGGCAAAAGCCACTTCTGTATAGTCTGATAACCGTGCAGGTGGTACAGGCTCTCTTCTTACTCGATCTCTAGCCAGCTGATAATCCCTCAAGTCACTACTAACTCCTGAGGTCTCTTCTGTTTCAACATTCTCTGCTTCTGAATCATTTCCACTGACTGAGTTTTATCCACCTGCATTTGAGCTTTCTGCAACATGTTTATCACTAGTGCTTGACTCATCAATCCTTCTGTCATCAGCAACCAACTCTGTAAACACCCTTGCAGTTGATTGAGCCCCGTTACTCTGGTCTTGTTTATCACTTGAAACCAAGTCCTTGTAGACCTTGTCTTCTTGAAATATCACATTTCTGCTGACCACACACTTTTCTTCATTCAATAACCATATCTTGTAACCTTTGGTTCCTTGAGGATAACCTAAGAACACTCCTTTTAATGCCCTTGGTTTTAGCTTTCCTTGATTTTGATGAACGTATGCAACAGATCCAAATCTTCTTAAATGCTTGTATCCTGGTCTTCTGTCTAGCCATAGCTGTTCTGGAACGTTGTGATCTATTGCAGACGCTGGCGACCTGTTGATCAAGTAGGCTGCTGTTGCAGCTGCTTCTGCCCAGAATGACTCATCAAGACCTGACTCATTAAGCAAACATCTGACTTTCTCCATCAATGTTCTATTCATCCTTTCAGCCACACCGTTCTGCTGAGGGGTGTATGTACACGTCCTATGCCTTTCAATTCCAAACTTCTTGCAGTAGTCATTAAACCTTGAGTTACAGAACTCTAACCCATTATCAGTCCTCAACACTTTCACCTTTTTGCCCATCTGATTTTCAACCAGCTCTTTCCACTCACAAAACCTTTCAGCCACACCGTTCTGCTGAGGGGTGTATGTACACGTCATATGCCTTTCAATTCCAAACTTCTTGCAGTAGTCATTAAACCTTGAGTTACAGAACTCTAACCCATTATCAGTCCTCAACACTTTCACCTTTTTGCCCATCTGATTTTCAACCAGCTCTTTCCACTCACAAAACCTTTCAAATGTCTCATCTTTTGATCTGAGAAACATTAACCAAACCTTCCTCGTTTTATCATCAATGACAGAGAGAAAGTATTGCTTTCCTGAGAGTGATGGTGTCACATTTGGTGATCCCCAAAGGTCTGCATGTATATATCCAAGCACATCTTCTGTTTTGTGCCTACCCACATTAAAACTCAGCATCTTTGATTTTCCCATCACACAATGTTCACAAAATGCAAGGTCTTTGATGTCTGACTTCTCCAACAGACCTTTTCCTGTGAGGACTTTCAAATTATTCAGACTCATGTGGCCAAGTCTACTGTGCCACATGGCCGTCTTATCTTTAGCTCCTTCTGCATTACAGCTTTCTTCTAAAGCTGTCTTACCATCCAGCACGTATAGACCATTCTTTAAGTGACCACACAGAGCCAACTTCTTATTTTTGTAGAAACTTACTACACCATCTCCACCTTCATGAGTGTACCCAAGCTTGTCAAGAGTACCCGTGGAGATCAGGTTTCTCCTCAGATTGGGAACATATCTCACATTGTTCAAGACTCTGATAGTACCTCCATGAGTGTCCAATCTAATAGATCCACTCCCTTTTGACTCAACAGTGTGATCGTCTCCAAGTAGAATCATAGATCCTGTGTTTTCTTGAAAACCAGAGAACCAATCCATTCTGGAAGTCATGTGATAAGTGCAACCAGAATCAATCACCCAAGTCTCCTTTGATTCATAATCATTCATACTTAGAGCTTCTGAAAACACCAGTTTTTCGGTGATCACTCCAGCTTCTCCTTGATCTTCATTTCCATACTTTCTTTTCCTTGCATAGCAGTCCTTCTTGAGATGTCCTTGTTTTTTGCAAAACCAACAAGTCATTCTGGTTTTAGAGTTTGACCTGCTTCTGTCATTCTTATCTTTAGAACCTCCTCTTGTATCTGGTCTGCCTCTTTCTTTTACGTATAGACTGGCTGCTGCACCACCTCTGTCAGATCTAGTCTCAGAGTTTTCCCTTTCTTTAGACCGTGCAGCAGAGATGACTTCTTCTAATGTCAGAGAGTCCCTTCCATATTTGAGGGTATATTTCAGCTGATCGAAGCTCTGTGAGAGTGATGTCAAGAGCAATATAGCTTGGACTTCATATGAATCATTTACATCAAGACTGCTCAGCTCCGTTACGATCTTCAAGAAGTCATCTACGTTCGCATCAACATTCTTAGTTTCAACCATCTTGAAGGTGTAAAACTTCAGTTGTAGGTGGATCCTATTAGGCAAAGAGCTTTCCATATACAAGCGCTCAAGCATGGACCACATTTCAGCTGCAGTTACGCAGTTCTTAATCTTCCGAAGTACTTGGTTTCCAACATTTGTAATGATCAACCCCATAGCCTTTTCATTCCGTTCAATCTTATCAGGATCAGGGATTACCTTTGTCAATGAGGCCATCGAGTCTTTTCCTTCTCCAGATTCGGGTTGTTTCTCTTCGTTCTTTGTCAATGGAACTTCCTTCTCCAGCTTGTGATCCGTCAGGATACTTTTCAATCCAAGAATCCCAAAATGTGCCATCATGCGAATCTTCCATAAGGAGAAATCGCCAGTTCCGTCGAACCTATCAACTTCAATCCGAGCATTCGTCATGAGATCTTTAGCCATAAACCTGGCGCTCTGATACCAATCTGTTACAATTCGCCCCTATCTTTCAAACGAATTCTGATCTCCGATGCTCACAATCACTCTCTCTCTCAATCTACTCTCACAATTAATGATTTCGAAATTAACGCAAGAATGAAAAGAAGAACACAAACACGATTTTAACCCAGTTCAACTTAATCGATGTGATTAAGCCTACGTCTGGGGCCGATTCAATCCGGCAATCCACTATCAGAGAAGTATACAAGCTCAAACTCATAGCAATGTCAACAATGGTGATGATACATAGTTGTTCTGTTTTCTTTCTGTTATAACAACGAAGAAGAAACAGTTCAAGAAAAGATATTTGCAATTAGGTCCTTCCTTTTTAGAATAAATTCTTTCTTCTCCTTCTGGTTTAACCAACCCAATTACCATACTTTTGGTCTTCATCAATTTCTCCGGTTTATCTTCTCAAACCAGAAGATTGAATCAGTATCATACATCACAGGTTTGTCTATTCTTTTGAAGCCAAGTTTTGTTTTTAGTATCGATAGTTCTGAGCTATGCATTATCCGTGTTTAGTTCAATGCAATGGAGTTTGTGCAATGAATTTCTTTTGGCTAATTGGGAGGTTGGTCACATTCTTTTAGGGTTCTTTTGGTGAGATTGTGAAAGCCTATTGGAGAGGAACATGTTAAGTTTCCTGGGCTTCCAATTCAAAACCAATTGGCAATGAGTGGATTGACCTAATCCTTTATATATTACTCAATGTTCCTTCTCACTAACAATGTGGGACAATCTTCACACATTCCCTAGGGATTAAGACATATGTAGCTGTGAAATGTATTCTTCGTTCTCTTTCAGACGATAGACTGATTATGTAAGTCCTTATCTCTCTCTCTTATATTTCAATTTTTTTTTTCAAAAGAATTCCTTAACAGCTTTTAGCCTTATACTTTGGTAACAATCTCTCCTAAGATGTTTGTGTTTCATAAGTTTCATATTTGCTGTGATGCAGTCAGGATTTCATGCACGAAGTTGATTTGCTAGTTAAACTTGGCCATCCGAATATAGTGCAATTCTTAGGAGCGGTAACCAAAAGAAAACCTCTTATGTTAATCATGAAATACATGCGCGGGGTATATTTTTCGTTATCCCTTGTTTTTATCTCTGCATGTTTTTTTACAGACTAACTAATACCTTGATTCATCTATTTTTATCCCTTGATTCATCTATTTTATCCCTTGATTCATCTATTTTTCACAGGGAGATCTTCATCAATACCTCAAGGAAAAGGGCGGTCTTACTCCAGCAACTGCTGTCAACTTTGCAGTGGATATATCGGGAGGTAATTGATGCTTATCATTTGAGAAACTATGTGAATGACCTTAGATCACGAGAAAATTGCTCTGCATTGATTCCCTTCCGTGCAAGTAGTCTGCGCATCCAATAAGAAAATAAAGACTTAACAAAATCATCACTCAGTTGCATAGCTACCACCTTCTCTTACGAAAGTTTTAACTACATTTTCTGAAAATATTCTACTGTTATTTGTTGCTAACAGAGGAATGAAATATCTTCACAATGAGTCTAACGTTATCATTCACGGAGATCTTAAACCAAGGTAACAAAATTGCTTATAGCTCCGTGATTTCTTACTTTTAATCCGCTGTTCGTAAACCGGTTCTCACCTGTTATATTTCAGGAATGTTCTTCCGGTAAATTTCAGTGCAAATCACTTGAAAGTTGGAGATTTTGGGCTTAGTAAGCTCATAAAGGTTCAAAACTCTCATGATGTCTACAAAAGGACGGGCGAAATTGGAGGATGTAAGTGTTTTTCTATAATAAAACCGGAAGAATCTTTTCTTTTTCATTTCTCTAACTTCACCTACATTGTTTCTCTTCTCTGTGCAACGAACAAAACCAGACCGGTACATGGCTCCTGAAGTATTCATACATAGAAGACACGACAAGAAAGTCCATGTTTTCTCCTTTGCAATGATACTTTATGAGGTACTAAGATAATAACTATATATAAAAAAAAAAAATCTCAGTCTCTACAATGAACAAAACCAAAAATTTTATGTTTTTTTTTTGTAACTGAATTCATTTTTGTCAAGCAATAAACAGACATTTATCATGTCTGTCTCTAACCTGAAAATTCAATCCAATCCGTGGAATAACAAAAGCTTTTATGTCACATTCTTTTAGGTCGGTTACTGTAAAACCAATGAAAAGATGAAAAAGAAACTATCTTTACAAGAGACAAGAATCAGAGAAGAATAATCAAACACGTGATCTCATGGTAAAGTTTCCTTGATCTTATCAAGTCTCTTGACAATATCCCGAAACGATGGTCTTTGCTTTATGTATGCGTCCTAACATTTCACAATTAGCTTGTAAAAAGAAACCGGTAAGTTATCCAGTTGACTAAAACCGATGCATATGGCCTCGGCTTTTGCTTACTCTCTTAGATCCGATGTGCATCCTTTGGAACGTAAAGAATGCATGTGTCCCTCTGATACATGTGTTGGTTGTTTCATATGTTAAGTTTTCTGGGTTTCCAACTCAAAACCAATTGGCTATGAGTGGATTGGTCCAAGTCTCTTATATATTATTCAATGTCCCTTCTCACTTTCGATGTGGGACAATTCACACACTCCCTAGAGATTAAGGCACATGGCACATTAATCTCGAAATTTGCGATACAAGTATATTTTGGATATAGAGCAATATTTATAGGAAGAATATTCTATTTTTGGTTTTCTGGAGTTTTTTGTGACTATAATTGTTCTAAAAAGCGGCTGTCTAGTTCTATTTATGAGTTGTGTTGTACGATAGTTAAATTTTAATTTTAATTTTAAGTTCTAGTTAAGTTGTCTATTTATAAAGAAGGAGTAGAGGCGAAGAGAAAAAGAGTTGTCGATGTGGGACTTTTCCACCAAACAAAAAAAAATTCAATTTTAAAACTTGTTGGACCAAATTAAAAGCCCATTAAAATTCATTTTACTCATGTGCATTAAACTAATAGCATATCATTGTTTTGTTGAGATTTCTAAATTAGCCCAAAATAATATATTTCACCACTTTGTTATATACTCCGTATGTTTTATAAAGAGTGTCATTTTAACACTTTGTTTTTGTTTCACAAAAAGTGTCACTTTATATTTTTAATGCAAAACTTTTATTAAAAATCTAGTTTTAACATTAGTGTTTTAATGTATTAATTAGAAAGAGAAATTTTGTTTAGTGTGTTAATAAAAAGTAAAATATAATTTTTATTAGTTTTTTTAATATACGTGAAATGTGTCAAAAATACACTTTTTGTGAAACAGATATAGTATTATTTATAAAATTACCTATTTCTCTATATGATAATGCATATTTAATATCATATATTTAATTTTTAATATAAATTAAATAAAATAATAATAAAAATTAGTCATCGATTAATTTTTGCTTTTTTGTCTATGATCCAATCATCCGACTAGCACCTAAGGCACAATTTTGAACATTGATAACTATCATCGCAATTTATTATTTTTCGAAATATATTTGACTTAAGCTATTCATCTTGTATAGTCCGAGACAGAAAAGAAAGTAAAATGGAAAGATATGGCATGTAACTTCGACAACAGGTTGGTTCTCTTTTTTTTGGGCAGTGTGTGGTAACTTAATAAAAACCAATACTTTCCATTTCAGTATGTGTGATTGATGTGAAATCGTACACATGGAAAAGAAAAAAAAAATGATTGATGTGAAGTTATTATTATCTCGAAGCGGTATTAGTATTTTTATGTAATTAATATTTAACGTTAAGATTTTCATTAAATGCAAGTATATAAATCTATTTCAAATTTTATTATATTTGTTTACAAATATTTTAGCTAAAACAATATATAAATAATTCGTTATTTCTTACCGATTTTAATCGTATCATTCTTATCTACTGTAAAAAAAATATATACTACCGTTAGTATCACCCAATTAGATGTAATTTTAATATTTAAACTAAGAATTCATTTATCAAAAAAATAAGGGTAATATCCCAAAGCGGTTTCCTGTAGTATATGTATTGTTTTTATTTCATTTGTAAGGAGCTTATGGTAGAAAATATGGAATTTTTTCATAACTAATTTGTTTTTACTTTTTTTTGAAGAAAACAAAAAGAACTTAAGAAGTCACGGCATTTTCGTATTGGATATATTCCGAAAGAAATACTCAACGCGGTAATGCTTTCCTGTATGTTATTTTTAGCAAATTGTTTAAAAGTTTTTGTTTACTAACGCATAGTTTTATAAACTTATAATTAACCATTTCGTATATATGCTATCATAACTTTTATTGTTTTTGGCTTATATTATTAGAATTAGGATGTTTAATTCACTTTCGCTTTGCCTTCTTACGTTTTTGGATTTGATTGATATATGAGATATCAAAACCTAATGAAATCGTGGTGGTCCAGTTGTAGTAGATTCATGGAAATTCAGAAATAACACAGAAATGAATGGCAAAAAAGTCAAAAAAATCCCTGAGTCATAAAAAATAAAAAAAAACCTAATAAAATTAGTTTAAGCCTAATAAAAGAATTAGTTTAAGCCTCTCCATCGATCTGGAATTTATCCATGAGTCATAAAAAACAAAAAAAAACCTAATAAAATCTTATTATCATTGAGCTGATTTTTATATGAATTTGGTCAAGAATGTTTTATCAACCAAGTTGTTGGTGGTCGGGTGGTTTCCTTTCTGCGGTGAATGTCTGTTCTGTTAATCTAGGTCAGAGTGTGACATTATAAATGATTTGTTTGGATTTGGGATTACTCCGAACAGCCGAAAAACATCCAAAAAAAAATGTTTAATCCGGATACTGGAAATGAATTTCCAATGCGACTAGCTAAAATTTCAAATTAGACGGTTTAAGTGGTTGGAGCCTAGCTAAAATTTCAGATTTGGAAAAGGGATAATATTTAGTAAAAAGAAGCAGCATGAAATGGATTATTAAAAGTACATTTTGTAAAATATCTGAAACTGTCATTTCCATCGCAAAACAAAATAAAAATGTCGAGGAATTAGTGTTAAAACAATATCTTAAATTTGTAAACATATAAGTAGTGTTCACCAAAATATTTGTTTACAGAATCTCAACCAGCAATTTAGGGCGAATTAATATTTTCCAATATCTACGACATTTACGTAATGTTTGGATAACTCCAAAAGATAATACGCTCTCTATATATATAATATCGGTTACAATAGAAAGTCTTCTTAAAAAAGGGAATTTTTATTTTCCTATAAATACATCCTTCTTCCTGTGGGATTTTACTATCTACAGAAGCGTTAAAGCTTTTCTTATCATATAATATTCTTCTTACCAAACAAGGCGTTATAAAAGGGAAGAAGTTCCAAAAGAAGAAAACAGGGGGCAGTCACACCAAGCAAAGCAAATTAGCAAAGCCACCAAATATGGAAAATTGCTACTTATAGAAACTCCATCTTTTTATGCAATACCCTAATTTTGGTCTAATTTGCCTTCCTTAGCCCCTTTCCCAATTTTCTCTCTATATATACACAACAAGAAGATTGATTGATTGTTCAGCGAAATATGGGGAGAGGAAGGATTGAGATTAAGAAGATTGAGAATGTGAACAGTCGTCAAGTCACTTTCTCCAAAAGACGGAACGGCTTGATGAAGAAGGCCAAAGAGCTTTCGATTCTCTGCGACGCCGATGTTGCTCTTATCATCTTCTCCAGCACCGGCAAGATTTACGACTTCGCTAGCGGCTGGTAACTCTTCAATTTTGCATAAATCTTCTACTTCTTTTAATGTAATTTCTCCTCGATATGCATTTTCTTTTGCTTTCTAGGCTAAATCTTAGGGTTGATGGTGGAATTTTTGTTCTGGGTTTTTGGTTTAAGGACGAAGAATCCTCATCGTTTCTCTGTAATTTCGGATTTTCAATCGGATAGTTGTGAGTTATATACCGCAACTGCATTTTCGTACTTCTAATTTGGGATCAAAATTCGATATTAGAGTCCAAAGCGGTGTGTTTATCTCATCATCTTTGTGAAGAAACTGAGAATGCAGAAGCAAACGCTAAGAGGATTTTCTCATGGTTTTGGTGTTATGATCAAACCAATTAATGGATTTAGCTAACGGAGGGTTTTTCTAATCTTTCAAGTATGGAGCAAATTCTTTCAAGATATGGATACAGTTCTGCGTCGGGTGATCATAAACAAAGAGAACAACAACTTCTACTTTGTTCTTCACAAGAAAATGGAGCTGTGGTATATATATATATAACCAGAGATTCTCTGCCATTAACTTTTTTTCTTGCTCAATTTTGTTTTTCTTACATGGATTCCGTTGTTGCAGATGCGAAGAGATGATTCTGTGAAGAGCGAACTTGAGAGATTACAGCTTGCAATTGAGTATGTATCCCCCTGGGAAAAAACAATTGTGTTTCTTGTGTCTGTCTTTCATTTTGGTTCATCGGCGTATTCTATTTGTTCCTGAGCAGGAGACTGAAGGGTAAGGAGCTTGACGGAATGAGTTTCTCGGATCTTATTTCTCTTGAAAACCAGTTGAATGATAGCTTGCATAGTGTCAAGGATCAAAAGGTGAAGACAAAGAACTAATTTATTCAAAGATTGAAACTGATTTGTGATTCATTCTTGACTTCAAAATATATATTTTTTTTTTGATTCAGACACAAATCCTGCTCAACCAGGTAGAAAGATCCCGTTTACAGGCAAGCTCCTCAAATTGTATCATCAATTCTTATATAGTTGTCCAATCTCAAGATCCTTGTTTCATTTGCTTATAATTATCAGGAGAAAAGAGCATTGGAAGAGAACCAAATCTTGCGCAAACAGGTAAAGATTGATCAAAACCTTAACATTATAGCTCGGTATGTTCTTCACCATATATTCAAATCTAGTTTTGCCTTCAGGTAGAGATGTTGGGGAGAGGTTCTTGTGGACCAAAAGGGTTGAGTGAAATACCTCAGTTTTCTAGCCCACAAGCGGAGCCCGAGAGCTCTTCATCAGAAGACGATGAGAATGACAACGAGGAGCACCCTTCCGACACTTCCTTGCAGCTGGGGTAAACTGCAAACAAAATCCCTACCTCCCTTCTGTTACAATCTTTATTTGTATTTTTGAGGTCTCTGAGGATTAAAGAAAAAAAAACTTGTTTCTTAGGTTGTCGTCGTCGGGGTATAGTACAAAGAGAAAGAAACCGAAGGTCGAAATGATCTGCGATAACTCTGGGAGTCAAGTGGCTTCTGATTGACCGAAAATCAATTGTTCTTCTAATTCTGGTATCTAGGGTTTATTGTGTATTCTGGCTCTTGTTTCTGGCTCTTGTTTTGCTTTACGTACTCTCAAGTAGAGTTTGTTTTATGAGTTAGGTGAAGATTCGTCCTTGAATCAAGAAGGATTTGATTAATCAGTAACATGAGATTTTCTTATTAAAGTTCCCAACACTGATACTTTGTGATCTTCCTAACAATTTATTAACAAGTTTCCGTAAAGCCAAGAAACAGAACACATCCAACATCTCGAACGAAGATGGAATATTTTAATCAAAAGTATAACATTTCCAGTTGTTTTTTGAGATTTGGGCTTTTAAAATAGATTTTATGTTTAAAACTATTGAAAATTCTGATATTTAATATTTAGAGACAAACAGATAAAATTAAAACAATCACCAGATTGTTTGACAAGGGACTAGTGTAATAAAATTCTTATTTTGTGCTCAGTCCCAGGTCCTTCAAGTAGAAGAGAATGGTCCACTAGCGAAATAGCTATATGGACAGCATCAATGTTATACCCTTTATCTCCTGGTTCTGTGCATGATCGCTGGTAGTAACTGAATGCTAAGAAGCAGAACATATGGGTATACTAGAGGGTCTTTGCCATTCTTAGTGTAATAAGATGGCTCAAACTTATTAAGATAAGCCTGGAGATCATCTAAACTGTAAGGAACTAGCCCATCGTTGAAGACCACAGATGAATATGGTACATCAATGTTTTGGAGTTTCTTGTACCAATTCATGTGAAAAGCTTGTTGATTGTAGTTGGAATTGATGTAAAAGGTGTTAATGAGGAATGCGTTTTTGGGATTTTTATGTTTCAAGTGCTTACTTATTGTATGAGCTCTGCTTGATTTGTTGTTGAGAACTCTCATAAAGATTCGAAATTGAGTGTGTATAACTTTTCTTGAAATATATTTATATACCTTTGATCTGAATTGTTTTGTCTGGTTTTTGGGTATTCGAAGCCTCTGCCTCTGGCTGATGCAGAAGGAGCTACGAAGCAGAAAATGATTAAACAGCCGAAATCTCATGGCGGTTTATCTTATGTGAGTTTTTGAATAACTTCAGATGAGAATTTGTCATTCTTTAGGGTACTGATTGCTATGGAATTTGATAACATTTTGCAAAATTTAGGAACTTTCGCAATCTCTATAAAGCTGCTGCTTAATGCAGTATTCTTCTCATTATACTTGTTTTCAAAGATTCAAAAAGACACTTTGTGTTTTGATTACTCGTCTTTGTTTTTGTGTGTGGATCTCTTAGTTTTTGTATCTGGTTGAGTAATTCTCTATGTAGGGTCAAAACGGAAGTCATTTCAAACCAAAACTTGTGCCCCCACCGATTCCAAAGAAATTTGACTGGGAAATTGAACATGCTGAGCTGAATTTCTCAAATGCTGCGACGGTCGGAAAGGTTTGTGTTTTCTTTTGAAGCCAATTTTTGTTCTTAGTATCGATAGTTCTGAGCTATGCATTATCCGTGTTTAGTTCAATGCAATGGAGTTTGTGCAGTGAATTTCTTTTGGCTAATTGGGAGGTTGGTCACATTCTTTTAGGGTTCTTTTGGTGAGATTGTGAAAGCCTATTGGAGAGGAACACCTGTAGCTGTGAAACGTATTCTTCGTTCTCTTTCAGACGATAGACTGGTTATATAAGTCCCTATCTCTCTCTCTCTTATATTTCAATTTTTGTTTTCAAAAGAGTTCCTTAACAGATTTTAGCCTGATACTTTGGTAACAGTCTGTCCTAAGATGCTTGTGTTTCATAAGTTCCATATTTGCTGTGATGCAGTCAGGACTTCAGGCATGAGGTTGATTTGCTAGTTAAGCTTTGCCATCCGAATATAGTGCAATTCTTAGGAGTGGTAACCGAAAGAAAACCTCTTATGCTAATCATGGAATACCTGTGCGGGGTAGGTTTTTCGCTATCCCCTGTCTTTATCTCTGCATGTTTTTTTACAGACTAACTAAATGATTCATCTATTTTTCACAGGGAGATCTTCATCAATACCTCAAGGAAAAGGGCGGTCTTACTCCAGCAACTGCTGTCAACTTTGCAGTGGATATCGCGAGGTAATTGATGCTTATCATTTGAGAAACTATGTGAAAAGTTTTTCATCATACTTGGCCTTAGTGTTTTTTTTTTATTTGTTGTTGCTAACAGAGGAATGAGATATCTTCACAATGAGCCTAGCGTTATCATTCACGGAGATCTTAAACCAAGGTAACAAAATTGCTTCATAGCTCCTCGATTTCTTACTTTAAATCCGCTGTTCGTAAACCGGTTCTCACCTGTTATATTTCAGGAACGTTCTTCTGGTAAATTTCAGTGCAGATCACTTGAAAGTTGGAGACTTTGGGCTTAGTAAGCTCATAAAGGTTCAAAACTCTCATGATGTCTACAATAGGACGGGCGAAACTGGAAGCTGTAAGTGTTGTTCTATAATAAAACCGGAAGAATCTTTTCTTTTTTATTTCTCTAACTTCACCTACATTGTTTCTCTTCTCCGTGCAACGAACAAAACCAGACCGGTACATGGCTCCTGAAGTATTCAGGCATAGAAGACACGACAAGAAAGTCGATGTTTTCTCCTTTGCAATGATACTTTATGAGGTACTAAGATCTTAATTATATATATATAAAAAAAAAAAAATCTCAGTCTACAATGAACAGAACCAAAGTTGAGAGAATCGTAACCTTTAATTTCATTACCACATTGTACTCAGATGCTTGAAGGAGAGCCACCATTTGCGAACCACAAGCCATATGAAGCAGCCAAACATGTATCAGATGGACACAGGCCTGCTTTCTGTTCCAAAGGATGCACATCAGATCTAAGAGGGTAAGCAAAAGCCGAGGCCATATGCACCGGTTTTAGTCAACCGGATAACTTACCGGTTTCTTTTTACAGGGATAATTGTGAAATGTTGGGACGCAGACATGGAGCAGAGACCATCGTTTCGGGATATCGTCAAGAGACTTGATAAGATCAAGGAAACTCTACCATGAGATCACGTGTTTGCTTATTCTTCTCTGATTCTTGTCTCTTGTCTCTTGTCTCTTGTCTCTTGTAAAGATAGTTTCTTTTTCATCTTTTCATTGGTTTTACAGTAACCGACCTAAAAGAGTGTGACATAAAAGCTTTTGTTATTCCACGGATTGGATTGAATTTGCAGGTTAGAGACAAACAGGATAAATGTATGTTTATTGCTTGACAAAAATGAATTCAGTTACCAAAACAAAAAAAAATTCTCAGATGAATAAGAAGATCCTTAGAGACAAACCAAAGATTTTTTCTTAAGACACACTGGCGCCTTCCTTTGTGGATGGCTTCCTTATGTCTAGTAAGAAAAGAAAGAGAAAATCTGAATCTGAGTATATGGGAGATTCTTGGGAGCTTTCTTTGATGGGGCTAGAAATGTTACCCTTGACATTCTAGGACCAAGAAAGAATTTTTTTTTTTTTTTTTTTTTTTAAATCTTTAGGAAGGAATGCAGATCATGGCATGCCCGCTTCACAAAAACTTTCAGGCCGATACCTAAAACGTAATCTAAAGCAAATAGGAGACAAAACCGCGGTTTAGGGTATGAAAGAGATGGTTGGTTTTACAAGTTATGGAGAAGGGCTCTTTTGCAAGGGGGTGGTTGTGAAGGATTAGCACTTGGACAGGACTCGATCCCGAGTGTTTTTAGCAAGAAGCTCCTCTCCTGTAAAAGCAAACAGTCTTTTAAGACTCAATGTTTGATCAAAAGCCTAAGTATTGTATGATGAACATGAATGATAATCCGGTGCTAATCCTTCACAATGGCGTGACCTGGATAGGCGAGCTGGACTTCTCTTCGCCCAAGATGGGCACATTGTCAACAGGATAAGAGCAACTCCTCTCCACCTTGTTTATCGTCTGTCTGAGTATAATAAGACAATGATAGTTGTGTTCTGTCACCAGACTGATCCAGCATGATGGTTGATCCTGAACTATACTCAGAGCTAGCTGGTGAGTCACGCATGGAGATCAGGTTGCCTAAAGGACACCAAATGAAAAGGTTAGTCTACACTAACAACCTTAAGTTGAACACAAAAAGTCTGTGGAGATTAAAAGCTATTTTCACCTCCGAGATGGCTGGTTCTCTTCAAGATAGAGAAGAAATCATATATATGATCTTCAAGGAAGCTTTTTGGCTACAGAAAATTTCTTCCACGCCTCGAAGGTATAATCCCATGAATTTCATGTTGGTCGACGTCAAGATTTCTGTTTAAATTTGTGGAGAAATTTGTTTGAACATGATCTTAGTTATGTTTCTGTGTGAGTCAGTTCTTTGAGTTGGGAGAAAAAGATTGGCTGTCTGAAATGATTCAAAGCCGGAAAGAGTTTTTGTGGAGAAGAATGGTCGAAATTGAAAAAGAAATACCCCCAGCAAATATTTGCATCGGTATTGCTTCATATATTATCTCAATGCATCAAGATTCAAAGGGAAACGCCATCAACCTTAATTAGAAGGATAACAAAGAGCATAACCATATCTTGATTCTTGAAGAAGCAAAGATTAAATTAAGCATTGACAACAATCAAATTTTACGAAATAGATATTAAACTCGGGAAATAACAAACAGGATTTCCGATGGATTCCGCAGAAAAAGCAATATCATATGATTTGGTTTCAGGGTCATGTATCATCAGTGTTTTTTTGTGACCAGGATCATAAAACATCAACTTCCTCTTCTTCTTCTTCTTCTTAGTCTTCTCGCCATCGAAAAGAGCTAGTGGGTAGAGAGCGCAGAGTGATGGGACGCCAAACAAAAGATAAGTTAGATCCAGATCTATGGAATATATTTTGTCCCAAGTCTTGTTCCCTGAATTGAACGACCATATCACTTGGTTGGGACATTTCATACGGGATACGCACAGTCGGTTGTCGAGGTTGCACAAGAAGATCACGTAAGGACGCACCTTGGCAAAGGGAGCTTTAGAGATGACTTGAAAAGCTTCGGTGTGAAGATCGAAAGATACAACTTTGGTTTCTTCGCAGTCTGTGAGCCAATGAAGCGACCCATCTACAAAGACAGGCGCGGGGCAACCAAAAATCCGAGAAGGAGCAGAGGGAGTGACATACCTCCAAGCGTTGGTGCTAAAGTCGAAAACTTCGCATGTAGTAGCGTTTTCTAGGCCTAACTCTGAAGAGTTGTAGAGCCAAACGGGTTTGTATGTGCCCGTGAATATGTCTTTACCGAATCCAAGCTGAAAGAGTTCGTGTCCAAGGTCCAAGTAGCTGTCTCCCAAGTCGTTAACAAGTTGTTGTAATCCGCAGAGAGGAAGCGGGCGGTACCATCTGGTGGTGGGATTGACCACAAAACCGGATTTGTGGGGATCGTAGAGACAAACGAGACCGTCAAGGCTACACTGAGAAACTATGTAATATTTGTTTCCACAATGAGTAGGGATCTTGACCGATGATGATGATGAACCAAACACAAAACGAAACACAAGTGTTCTCACATAAGCTATGTCCGGATCAGTATCATCGGACACCATGAGAACATCTAGATCTCCAGATTGCTGACGATGGGCCAACTGTCTCTCTTGGAATAAACGGGATTCGATCGTTGATCTCCATTGATTCGATACAGCCTTGAATCTCAGCAGAGATTTCACCGGAAGTCTCTCCAGGATTCCCTCGACGATTTCACGGGGCAGCGATTCCATCCTCAAGCAACGTATTTTACATTCTTCGGTAGCCATTGTTGAAGAGAGATACAGAGGCTTATTTATATACAAATAAATAGAAAAAAACTCTCAAGGAAAAGGGATCAGGATAATGTGACAATAAAAGAAATTGAAAGCCCAACCCAATATTTATGGGCCATTTATATAATGGGTCATAATGGGTTTTCTTTTTGAGCTTCTAAAATAGATTTGTGTTTAAATGTGTCACGGCCACCGACAAATTTAGAAACAGTCTGGACAGGCTGCTCAGGCCCAATGCAATAAATAAAATTATTGAAAAAAGAAAAAACAAATCACCAGATTGTTTGACAAGCGGCAAAAAGTACAAGTTGCTTTATTTTTCGTCAGTAAGTACTAAGTACAAGTCGTGATCACCAATTTTTTAATGGACAATAAAAAGTTTAAAAAACTTTAGATGAAAGCAGTGGACTAGTGTTGTAGTTAAGGATCGTTTCAAATATACTCTCTCTCTCTCTCGTTCCATGAAGATTCATTTTGTTCTTTAGCGATGTCAATGTGATTTTATAGTAAGTAATGTTGATAAATTGTAAACTTGGGAAATTATTGATAGTGATCTCAAACGTCTGTTTTGGATCGTTTTTCTGATTGGTAATTTGTTTCGTAGTGAATCCACAATTATTTAAAGAATTGAGAAAACGAAATGGGGATGACACAAAAATTGGTAATGACTAGACCTGGGCATTTGGATATTCGGTTCGGTTTCGGATATAAACCATTCGGTTTTGAGTTTTTTGGGTAGAGAGGTTTAAGATCCATATAGGTACCGAAATGATTTTGGTTCGGTTCCGGGTTCGGGTAGAGAAGTTTAGAAACCCAAAAATATTCGAACCCTTCGGATCTTAATTGGTTATGGTTCGGTTCCAAGTATATTTTACTCGAAAACATTTAAAGAAAATATACCGAAATACCAAAAATATATCCAAAAATATACACACACAAAAATTTAAAAAAATATACTCATAATATCAAAAATATACCTAAAAATCTGATATATATTTAATATTTTTGGATATATAATTATATTTTCGGTTCGGTTCCGATATTATATGATACCCATATGTATTAATGAATAGGTTTTGATAATTTCGGTTTCATTCCAATTCAGATATTTCAGTTCGGTTCTAGTTCGAGTATTTCGATTCTGGTTTTTATGTTCAACCCTAGTAATGACTGCTAAGATAGTACTTCCTCTGTTCTGAATTAAATGATGTTTTAGTATGCACACAAATTAAGGAAACAATTAATTTTTGTTTTTTTCAATACTAAAACCTTATTTATTATTCATCTGAACTAATGAACAAATAGTGTATAAAATGTAATTGGTCAAAAATAATAAAAAATCATTTAATTTTGCATTGGTAAGTGAGAACATCACTTAATTATGAAAAAAAACTCTCTTAAACATCAGTTAATTTAGAATGGATGGAGTATTAAAAGAAATTGTGGAAAGAAAACAAATTATAAAATAAGCACACAAGTCCCGACCCAAAACGGGAAATCTGCAGAAGAAGAAACGCCACGTGTACAGGAGATTTCATCAGAACTTTTGATTGTGAGGAGAAGAAATAGAGAGATCCACCGTCAACACACACACTTGTGCTCACAAACAAAAGTCAAATCACCATTTATGGACCCACTTTGATTTTTTTATACTAATAATAAATCGAAGAAGACCCATTTATTCATTCATTCAATTACGACCCTTCCTCATGTCTCTACCGTCCGATCACGGATCCTCGCTGTAATCAAGGGGGCAGATTTAATGAAGTGGGCCTAACACTATTAGTATCTGACATTTTTTTTCATGTATTTTGCCATTTTTGGCTCTTTAAAGGAGGATTATACTCCCAACGAGTACTAGTAATTTAGAATTGATTGGCCTAGTTTGTTGTTAGCTAGACAAATTGCCTTAAATGTTTTTTTTTTTTGTAAAATATACTCTATTCAATTCCACAGATTACTCTACTCAATCAGTTTTCATTACTCATCCACCGATCAACATTTAATTGCATTCAACTCTGTATTTTTGGGCTTCAATTCCTAAATGCATTATAATTGTCTCTAATCGTAAAACAATAATTTAAGGTAGTTAACCCGGATGTAAACCGACTTTTACACGAAAATAAGGGAAATCACGTTGGAAAATGACATTCCATAAATGCAAATCTTTGTTTTTGATGTAATATCGCTTCAACAAACGGGTTAACCGGTCAAAGTAATCATTTACAGACGCCTAAACTTTTCAACGTTTCACATGGTATGAGAACGGTCAAAATTACTTTTTTTTAAGAAAATTAGGCACACCCTTTAGTAATGTTTTAATAAATTTGGTTTATTAATTATTTTATATACATAATACAAACTCTTTTTTTAAAATTCAATACAATTAACTAAGTGATAGTAGGTTAGTAATCTTCACTTCTGAAAGAGTTATTTTATTGATCTAGGTCACTGATCGATTTTCTACAAACACTTAACTATCTAACCATTTTTATTTGGCTAGTCGAAATGGTTTTAAAACTTCGGTATATGTGTTATTTGACGATTATACTCACCATAAAATGATTAATCAGTGATAAAAAGTAAAAACCAGAATCACTCTTGATTATAAAAAAAAATACAATTAACTAAGGACCTCTCTCTCATGGAGGTTATTTTTATTTGGCGGTAAACATGTGATCGTATTCATAGCCAATGAGGACATTTAATTAGTGTAATTATTCCTGAAAGTGTTAAATTTAAAATTCGGTTGCATCAGGTTAACATCGTCTGATTAATAAATAATCTACCCACGTTTTTTTCCCCCCAAACAAGAATCTGACCCGGGTGACCCGACCCGACCATCCTTTTCTTTGTTATATAAAAAAAGATTATTATTGATAAATTTTGATGCAAAATCAGAAAAGGCAAATTCGAGAAGAAAGCCAAAGCAAAAAAAAAATAAAATAATAACGAATGCTCTCAGTCTTCTCAGCCTCTCGTCGCCACTAAGCAGAGAAAGGTGTAGAGAGAGAAAATGGGTTTGATATCATCAGCGAAAGAGACGAAGAACTCTAATAGCGGAAGAGGAATGGGTTTTCTCTTAGTCTTCTTCCCCGACCACGACAACCACTCTCCTTCTTCTTCTTCTTCTCCGACAACGACGAGTCTCTTCCGCTCCAGATCTTCCCGTCTTCTACTTTCCAAAGCCCAATCCACCATCTCCATCTGCATCCTCCTCCTCTTCCTCACCCTATTCCTCTTCACTCTCTCCACCTTCGAGCCTTCCTCTGGTTTTCCCGCCGTTTCTCCCCGCTCACACCGTCGCTTTCTCCTCAATCGCGATGTCGTCGCCGCCAAAACTCGAGGTACTAGTCGTCGTTCCAACAACTCTGCTCTCCAGGGAATGGGTACGCTGTTTCTGAGAGGAACCAAGAGCATGCACGATTTGGTTGTTGCTCATATCGCTTCCGATACGACTGAGGAAGATCTCCGCCTCTTTATGCGGTTGCTCCACCGTTCTGGGGTCACTTCCCGATCCGATGTTGTATTACTCTTCAATTCCCCTTCGTCGGCTTCGAGATTCGCTGAATTGATCGAGGAAGAGAACGACTCGTTCTCGAAGCTCGTCGGTGTTCACCGATATTCGAATTCGTCGAATCAAATCGACTCGGTCTGGGGTTTCAATCTGTCCCGCTTCATGAAGAATCAATCGAAGAAGGAGACGTCTGAGCCCATCTGGGGGAAGAAGACACATCGGGCTAATTACAGCGATTCGGCATCGAACGAGACCGAGTCAGCCGAGTTGACTCACGGGTCGGTCGTGGGTTTCGACGTGACCGAACTGGACCCGGAAAACTCGCTATCTGGGTTCATGGACCATGTCCCGATAAGCTTGAGGAGATGGGCGTGTTATCCAATGCTGCTCGGTCGAGTCCGGCGCACTTTCAAGCACGTAATGCTTGTGGACGCAAAGACCTCCTTGTTCCTCGGTGACCCGTTAACCCGGATTCGAAATCGGAGCCCCGACTCGGTCCTCTTCTTCTCTGTATCCTCTAAACACGGCGGCAACAAGAGAACCTCCGAGATTAACCCGTCGGTTTTGATCGGCGGAGCCAAAGGAATGAGGAAATTATCGAGCTCGATGCACACTGAGATCGTGAGAGCGACGATGCAGCAGCACAAGAAAAAGAGCACGGTGTCGGAATCGGTCGTGCTGAGTCAACTCGTTGGGAATGTTCATATGACGAAGAACTTGGAAGCGATTACGCCGAGTGAGTCGGTTGCGGAAGCGAGTTCGCTAGCTGAGTTGAGGACGAGAAACTCGGCGGCTTCGTCGATAAAGAGTCATGATATAATACAACGCGGTAATAGTAATCATCAAGACATTATGGACATTATTATGAAACGTATTTGTTCCTCTGAATTAGATTCTTCTGTTTATAGTTACTGTTATTAGCATTATTATTTTGGGATGAAACAAAAAAAAATACAAAACAATAAATAGGGAAAATTTTCGTTAAATTTTTTTAAATAGATTTTTGTACACATTTGACATTTGTTATGTTCTTAGATTTTATTTTTCGGATGTTTATGTCCACGTTCTACATTCGTTATTGATTAGGTCCTCTTGTGATAATCTATCTCATATAAAATAATAATATTTTGCATTTTCATATTAAAAATGTCGGTAATACACCATTTTCTAATATTTATATCAAGATATAATATTCATATCTTGTCCTCATATCTTTGTGAATATTTTTGTATTTTTCTCTTAGGGTTCTCGTATACGTACCCTTGTATGTTTAAATAAAGATTAAGCTTAACCTCATATAACTTAGAGATGTAGTTTAGAAACTTCAATTTATTATTTTAGGGGTTTTTGTTTCTCAAAAGATATATAATATATACATTCAAAAGATCCGTTTTTGAAATACACTCCGTACATTTTTTTTTGTTGTCAACTTCTCACCACTATTTTTTATATATTTGTCTTTCAAATATACCATAATTATTTTGAAAAGGTTAAAAAAACCATACAACAAAAATCAGAATCGATTCTTACAACTTCTTTATGATCACTAAACGTTCTAAAACAGTAAAACCTTTCCTAAATTTTATTTGTATTATATTTTTTTAGTGGCATAGCTTTATATATCTATTCTAGACCAATTAGCAACGGGAGAGAATGCATAATACTGTTATGCAGTAAATAAAATCCAATTTCAAAAACAAAACTAAAGTGACATACCACGATAACCTATGACTCCGCTAATTAATCAGTCTAGGAAAGTTATGAGCTATGATGATATCACATGTTTCGTAATTAGAAATTTTAATTAAATATTTGTTTCTTGTTATAAAGACACACGTCGCATGTGCTTATTTGGTCTTTTGAGCTGGTTAAGGTCAATTTGTCCCACTTTAATTTTTGTCTAACACTATATAACTTTTTGAAAACGTCTTTCTTCAATTATTGTAACTATTATTTTAACAGAAACAATAATGCCATCACGAGATTCATCGTTGGAATCGGATTCTCAATCTTACCAATTATCACCGGAGCCTCAAAGGGTAACATAAACACAACCAACAAAAAGCTCATCATCTGATTCGGTTCAAACTTTATATCTCAACTCATTATCTATCGTAATGGTAAAAACTTGGCCGAATTGATTAAGTTTAGTAAAAAATAAACCATTTAGTTGAATTATTGATGTACTATTGTATATTCTTTGTTTTATGGTGCAAAACTCCATTGAAGGTTTATCATTTATTCACACTAACAATATTGATAAAAATATAAATAATATTAGGTTTGTATCGAGTCGCACGTTTTAAAATGGAATATAACGTTATTATAATGTATACTCCTTTCGTTTCTTTTTATAAGTAGTTTTGGCTAAAAACATAACTATTAAGAAACTCATCTTTTACTAAAAAATATTCTATCTGTTTTAAAAAGAATGTTATTCTGACAATTTTCACACAAATTAAGAAAATCATAAAATATACAAATATATCCCTAATTAATATACTAATAGTTAAGTGTGAATGCTTTAAATTCAAATGTTATAATATTTTAATGAGGGATAAAACAGTAATTGTGTATACAAAATCACATTAGAATTGTAGAATGACACTCTTTTTAAAACAAAAAAATAAGTCTAAATTATGAAACGTAGGGAGTATCATTTAATATATAAATTAAAAATAATCTAACCAATCATAAAAAAAATTGCAGAATATTATTGGCCACATAGTATTCGATAAAAAAAAAGTTGCATAAAATATTAAAAAAATTTATATTATAAAACAAAACAAAATCTCTAAAACTACGAAACGGAGGGAGTAACAATAATGGTTTTGGATATAGATGAAGTCAGTCAGTATCTTTGTATGTCCACACACATTAAAAGCGTGAGGTTGTGAAGAGATATGAACAACAAAAGAAAACAAAGGAGGAAATATATTAAAAAAAATATAGTATAAAGGTAGGGCTTAATTGTTCTTTTGAAGTTAACTCTATACACAGTGGCTTCATTTAGAAGCCAAGATTTCCCATTTACCCAAACAAGCGTGCTTTGCTTTTTTTCCTTTTCTACTATCTCAACGACTTTAATATTTATTCGTTTTTTTTAGTATGAATATTTTTTTATTATATAATACAAAAGTGAAATATAAAGGTGGAATATAGTTTTAATATATTATGCTAGCAGAACAAGAATATATCCCGGAAACAAAATCGACGAAAAACAATTTTTTCTGGAAACAAAGCCATAAAAAAGAGGCAAAAATATTAAAAGTTTGCTAAAACCACCGCTAATGAAACGAACATATAAAACAGAGAAATAATGGAAAAAAAACAATTGAATCATAATCACTAAAGTTAAACTGTTGAACCAAAACACTTCCATAACCAAATCCAAAGAAACTGTAGACGCCGAAACTGAACCAAAAACCATAAGCTTCGAATATAACTAAATAACAAAAACATTATATTTGTATTGAAAAATCCTTTTATCTGATATTGGATTTTTCTAATGATCTAATATCCAACCTTAGACTATCTTTGATTTTTAATTGTAAATTTCTTAAAAAGAAGAAGAAGAAGAAGAGAAACTAACTTTAATGAAAAAGATATATTAAAATAAAGGTTCGAGCTTTAAAGCTTGCGCAGTCGCGGCTTTATGAACACTGTCACAAGTGACAAAACTTATAAAATTCATTTAATGAGTGTTATGAATTGGTTTGCAGAAAATAATAGTTAACTTTTTGAAAAGAAATACTTTGGGAATGGAGTGTTATGTTATATGATCTAAAGGATGAAAACATTCTTCCTACTAAATTAATAATGTGAATATTATATACATTTTCTTCGGTTCTTCCTACCAAAATTTCTCATGTTTATTCTATAATATTCGTTCGTTAAATTATAGAATATATATGCGGATATTTTCCAATATGTTTGATTTCTAAAGAATCATTGTTTCCTAGTCTTTCTTTCAATTTCATAGTAACTTCTGTAAAAAAATATCCTTAAGAAAAAAACAAAAGTGTTCTTTAGTTTTTAATTCATCATAAAAAGGAACCGACACTCATTTTTCCATACACGTGTCAATATATCATTCGTCATTCAGGTTTCATTTCACGTCCGGAGTGTGGGCCCTCAAGCCCAGACAGAGAGTTCGTGCAAGACTATATGGCTGATGCTGATCAGTGTGGCTTAAATAATCGCGTAGGCAAAAGTCACATATAACCACTATTTGTTTTTTTTTTTCTTCTAAAAATAAGATTTCATAGAATTGACTCTATACTTTTATTTGAGTCAACAAATCTTGTGTGTGTTTCATTATTATAATCACGTTGGAAAACAATGCAATTTAGACGTAATCATTCTGATTCACAACCAATTTGTTCCCTTGTTTTGTTGCACAGTACAAAAATAAAAAGAAGAAAAAGAAACCAAATCGGTGGAGACCAGGTCAGACATAAATGTGGTTGTTGCTCTATAAATCCCTTTCTTTTATAGTCGTCACTTCATGATTTTGAAAGAGAAATTTAAATTTTAACAGTCAGCATACATTATAGGCTGCTCTAGTTTTGTTCGGTAAAATAGAAAACAGACTAATTATGGGATTTATAGTTGCCAATTTAAATTTAATTGTCAAAGAATGCATATGCAGAGGTAGGACAACAAAATTAAATGGTGTCTCAATTGTCAAACGCATAAACACTGATACATTGAAGTTTCATGAGTTTACAAGTAGAGACATTGGTCTTTAATAATCAAATAATGTGAAAGCCAAATCAAAGAATTTACTAACCACCACCACCACCACCACCACCACACAACTGTCCTGGCCCCAAAAAAAAACAAGAAAGAAAAAGAACACCAGTTTGTGAACAAACAATGATTACAAAAACACATTACCGTGATAAGAATATGAAGAATCAAACCCATGACAGATCATTTTTTCTGAAAAACCAAAACAAGTAGTGAAAACTGAAGGAATTTTTTTTTTTTTTTTTTTTAAAAGAAAGAAAAAATGTACTGGTCATAGTCTTCATAGGCTGCAGCACTGAGGTCACCACGTAACCAGACAAATCGTGTCTTTGTTCTTACTATATCTGAATTGGAGAATCACGATGTTTCCACCTGGAATGTTTTGGAGAATTCTTAAAACAAGTCGAATTTCTTCTTGAGCAAATCTTGCTTCCACCTAGGCAATTTGTAGAATGCTTCTTTCTGCATCCCAAATACAGTCTTGAACTCTTCCTCACACAGGTAAGCCTAATGGATCGGTTTGAGGGATAAGATACTGACAATTTCTGCTCAAATTATAAGGCTAATTTTGCTCAATTGATTCACCCACCTCTCTGCGTTTGAAGTCAATTCCTCTCACTGGTTTCTCAGATTTCGCTTGTAGCTGTTCGTAGGTGAACGTTGCTCCAGTTGTTTCTGCTTCAGAATCATCCTGCTTTGCTGCTGCTTCCTCAGCACTAGTGTCTCCTGCGGGTGAAACTCCCTCTTCTTCCTTGGCTTCAGTAGATTCTTCGGATGCCTCCACTTCTGAGAAGTCTTTCTCATCTTTAGCTTCAGCTACAACCGCACATACAGTGTTATCAGCGTATTCGAACCAAGACACAAAAAATGAAATAACAAGCTCATGATCAAGCGTTTGAACAGTTCAATATTTGCCAAGAAAAAGGACTAGAGTCTAGGCTTGTATATAGAGTCCATTTCAGCAGATACCAAATTCTACTTTTTTTTTTACTTTTGTTTCCTCCATTATCGTGTGTCTTGTCTGTATTCATAGTTACGGATGTTTACTCTTTAACTCATATGCAATACATCAACACTGCTAAACAACTTACCGGAAGGGCTGGTATCAGGTGATTTCTTCTTCTCAGCAGTGAGAACTTGCGAGAGAGCAGCCACTGCTGCTGCTCTTTGTGACGCCTGACTTGTCAATCCTGATCTTCGTGGAGGTGAATTTGATGATGGTGAAGAATTGAATGCGGATGATAATGCAGCTAAAGCTTCAGCTCTTTGTCTCGGACCACCTTGATTTCCATTTGATTCCCGGCTCTGCAGTTAAAGCAATGAGCGTCTCGGTCAACAGATCAAGGACGTGGGACACTAGTAGCTGTGATTTGCTAAACATATCACAGTTACAAAAACAAATAGAAAAATAAAACTCTAAATGCGCTCTACTTTGGACAAAGTTTGGCTCGACTAAACAAACAAAGATTAAACTCAAAAATACATAGCTACGCAATCTTAGTCTTAACTCTTAACTCTTAACTGAGGAACACCTACCATACAAAGATGCTGACCGAGAATTACATGTTGAGTCATCAGGTTAAGGATGTGCAAAACAGAACAATGTCAATTCTTAATTGGAATACATCCTGTGACTAAGCTGAAGGGCTGTAAGCACGAACAGTTTCCATCCAGATAGGCACCTTAACCCGTTATATGACTCAGGCTTTGAGAAATGATCCGATGGCTAGTTAAAGGTTTGCAAAAATTTAAGAAATCCATGACGGGGAACCTCATGGATGATGAGATACAAAGCCATTTTTCTTCACGAAATTTTATATGACCGATTTCTTCAAATATGAGAATCTAGTAAACATAAAAAATTGAGCTTAGACTATTTACCGGAGAGCTTGTCCTTCCGGAAGAAGAATTAAATGCAGAAGTCAAGGCAGCTAGAGCAGCAGCTCTTTGCCTTGGTCCTTGGTTCCCACTGCTAGACTGATCCTGCAGCGGAAAGGGTAAATCATACACCAACATTTTTTTTTGATAAAAATCATACACCAACATTTCAGGAATGTAATATACTATATATACAAAGGAGAGGCATCAATAGCAGTTTAACCATCGCCCAAATCTGTCCTTATCTGCTACTATTAGTCACGAAAGTAAGGAAACAGAAAACACTGGTATGCGGTATCTCCAACTTTCCACAGTAAGCATCTAAACTAAGTGTTTACCTCCACAACATGGTGTGTACCAAGTAATAATGCTGCCTTCTTCTGGAAGGAATTTCCTTGCGCCTGTATTACAGGTTAAAAAAACCAAAACTAAATTTAATGAGAAAAAGAAGTGGAAGTTAACAGAAAAGTCGATGACAACCAGAGTTAATTTCGTGTGTTTTGGCAGCTTTCCCCTCAATTTAAATGTAAATCTTTCCTCCTCTATAAATGCAGAGTTTCCTCATTTAGGCCATCTTAACAAATGAGATGTGATCTCTACTTTACTTCATTTAGTAAAAGGGTGCTGAAAACAGAATTGGCATTTGCATACAATGTAACAAACTTATTGCTTCTAAATGAGTATGCTCCCAAACCCTCTCTAACACTATCACATTAACTAGCACCTTACTGAAAACAGACCCATAATCATGCTAATTACCCAAAACATATCTTCGAGGACAGAAAACCTTACAGTGGATTTAGTAGCATCCCACGAAAAATAAGTGGTGAAGAAGCACGGTTCATTCCCCTCAGTGATTTTGTATAATGGAACTTTTGGAGACAAGCCTTCCAGGGAACCAGTCAGATCTATGTATCTCTGCGCAAAACTATACAATGAGCAAACAAGCTAGAAAAGGAGAAGCCAATGGATAGCTTATGCTGAGAAGCAAAGCTGGTGAAGCATATTACTTGGCCAATCTCAAAGGCAGTTTTCTTTTCCTTGGGGTCCACACATTGACCAACCCAGACAAAAACTTCAGCGTGAGTATCTAGTAAATGCATATCCTCCGTCAAGAGGTCATCTTGATCAAAGTTGTGTATCTCTTCAACCTGTGCAAAGTAATGTTAAAACATCCGCGCATCTAGATTAAAAAAAAACGTTGGATATTTTTTCTAAATTCTTACCTGAAATTTTCCTGAGGATCCATGTAGACACATCGAAAAGAAGAAGACAACGTTAGAATATGCAAGTTAATCAACAAGTTAAAACATAGAACACTGTCCACTTATCAGATAATAGTGCCATATATAAGATTAAGAATCAATATGACCCTATTGGAGATTCTTTGACCCTAATAATTGATGTTCGACATAAATCACCTCTGTTGAATGAAAAGGAGAACAAGTGAGGATCCCTGACAGTCTCAGAGGAAACCTTCTTGCTGGTGAAGTTCTGTTTTCCCCCAAGTGCAAACCAAAAGGATGAGCTCTCTGTTCCCTCCTTGGCGTGCTTGATAGTAATCCCAGGCTGACTTATCAAGAAAAAATATAATTAAATTTACCAATTAAAGAACTGTGATATGAAGAAAAAATAGTCATTATAAAGTTGTACAGCATATACTTGGGACAATTTCAGCTAAACTAAAATGAAAGACAATACCATTTGAAACCTACCTTTAAGAATTCAGTAACTTTGGCAGCCAGTTCTTGCTGCTCATGCGTACTTTGGTTTCCATGCCATAGGAACATGGAAGTACCAGATTGCAGAAGGAAACAATCATAAGAGTTCAAAGAAGTTGCCACCTGCAGAAACACAAATGTCAGAGAGAATATGCGACAGAATAATAAAACCAAAGAGTAATATGTGTTCTTTAGACAAAACTAAACAAAAACCAGGCATCCTTATTCAAATTGTAACATTTCACGAAGAGATAGCCAAGTTTTGTACAGTGTAAAAATAGGAAAAGCACTTAGCAAGGGAGAAATAAGGTAGACACGTACCGCTTCAACCTGTAATGCCTTATTATTGTGAACTCCAGTTCCAGACACTTGAATAAGTGCGATTGATTCCGGCGTGTAGGTTTCTTCTGGTGAACCTTTCTCTGCCATACTATTTTTGTAACCAGAGCTCAAACCACCCTAAGAATTAATGTAACCATATCGATTACCAAACATTGTCTTGCAGCAAAAATCAACTTGCATTAACAATCAAAAGAAATACCTTAAGCACCACCATATGTTGAAATAGCGCAACAAATTGCGGAGGCTCTGTACCCTCAAATATACGGGCCTGCATGAAGATCAAGTTATTCAACAATCTTTTAGTGCTGGTAGCCGTTGCTTACAATAACAAATCATATGTTACCTGCACTGGTCTTCCTTTCAACGAATTTGTCATTGTGCTTGCCAGACGGACTGCTGTTTCTTGATCCTCCTAAACTTGGGAGAAAACAAAATTTAGATGGCTAAAAGTTGGACATGTTCATATATATACAGAAAGCCATAAACTGAATAGCTGAAATCCATCACAATATGTACCCAAAATTTGCGCTACCTCAAAATTCGAGAGGAAACAACTCATAACAATAAAATACAATACTAACAGTAGCCCCCAATAACAAAAGAGCAAAACTACAGCACATTCACAAATATTAATTTTGCAACATCTTGCTCCTTAAAGCCGATACCCAAACAGAAGACAAATCATACACTAGGAAGAGGCTAAAACATGCCGGCTTAGTCAATACATTAAATGTCTTAACATCCACTTTGCAGTTACTAAGTTATACTAACCGTGGAGCTAAAATAACTAAAGTAAGCCAACTAAAACAAAGAGATTTTTTCTTTTATATAATAATATGAATACTAAAGATGCACCTTTTCCCATTATTACCTGAATACTATTCTTTCCAAACCAACAACACAAGAAGTAGTCTTCTTTCCTTTCACCAGAATGGTAGGTATAAAGGACCAAATAGCAGTCCCCAGAATATAGTTTTCCGACATCATCTTTGGATAGAGGAGTCTTGGAGTTGCCATCAATGTACCAAACCTATTACATGAGCTTAATGAGTTCAGATGAAAATAACCAATTATGTTTAGCAAATAACAGCATAACAAGTCAGGATACACAACAGACCTCCAACTTTCCACCTCCTTCAAGCAGTGGTGGAATATCCTCATTCACTGGTGTGTTTTTTGACAGGCCCTTTAACCCAACACCTTGTTGCTTAAGTAATGCTAGACAATAGAAAAGCACCAAAGTAAGTCAGGGCTAAGTAAAATCACTCTTTTTTTTTTATTAATTATTTGAGTATCAAAGCAATCTTTACCAGCGACTTTTCCTCGTCCTTCTTCGTTAGCAGGAGTTGCCGAGCCTGATGGCCAAGAGTCAAAGTTAGACTTGAAAGAATGGGGCTCATAACCTTGGATAACACGGGTTATGCGTGTTGCCTTTGGCCTATTTTCACTAGCAACAAAGTCCTGGAGAGGAAGGTAAAAATGAGAACCAATGCTCAGATATTCCAAGGCTAAGTAAGTTAGACGATTCCAGTTTTACCTCAGCAGCTTGGATAGCAGTTTTCCTCTCTTCAACTTGAGTTACTCGGCCAACCCAGATAAATACCTCAGAACCACAGTCCAAAAGGTAGCATTTATTGTTTTCCAGCATAGATTTGGATAATACACCGTCTATAGATTCACCCTGACCATCAGTGATACTAAAAAAAGGGAAACACTAAATCAACTAACATAAAATAAGGCCTAAAATGGGTGATATTGCAAAAGAAATTACTATCAGGGTAGCGCTTACAAGTTACAACAGTGTTTAGAGCAGAAAGCATCTGAAAAACCAACAGAGCAGAGCCAGATAAAAAGGGAGATAAGTACCTATAAAGCTTAGGCGGAGTTGTCTCCGGGATAACGTCATCCTCACTAGCAACTTTCCTTGCGATTGGAGCAAAACCCCCAAAGAGGACCCAGAACTCGCCAGAATCTGATTCTGTATCTAATTTTCCATCATCTGTTATGAAAGGAAATTATTATACATGCATGAGTACCACAATCTGTGTACAAATAAATTGGGCCACATAAAAAAACCTAATTAGGCATCCAACTAATATTTATAATATTAACTCTAAATGCGTCTAATACAACTTACCAACGATAGCAACGTCACAAGTTCCTTCATGAAACTTGTCTTTCAAATATTGGACGACTACCAACGCTTTAGCTCTCTCTTGGATATTTGAATTTGCACCATTAAACTGATAAATCTTTTCCTTGGTGTCCAAGATAAACACATCATCATGATTCAGTGATGAGCGAGCAAAAGGAACCTACACCAAGAAAACAGATAAGCTCAAATACATAGTAAACACTCATGCGAAGAGAGTACAGCAGTTCCAAAGATTAGCAGAAAAAAAAACCTGCTTCAAGTGAACAGCACGTTTCCCTTTGCAGGTATACAACCGGGTTTCAAACTCCTCCTCCTCGGTTTTTTTAAATCCAGACGCAACACCACCCTCTAGAGGTATAATGCAAGGCTTGAAGTAAGACAAGAATTTGTCAGATTCATGACCTTGAATTTCACGGTGCTGGACAGCGCGGCCTCCAAGAGCTGCATCAAGTTCAACTGTCTTCACAGCTGCTGTTCCAGCTTCATCCTGGAATCATCAATCGCAGATTAGTAATTACAACGATTCAGCTTTGCTTGTGTTCCAAATACACAAAGTTAGAACATAATATACCTGGCTAGTATCTTTACCAATCCAAAAATGTATATCAAATAGATAAGCACCCCCCTTATTCTGTGTTGTCTGCAGAGATGAAAGATAAACATGCTAAATGTGAAAAATAAATAATAGAGGGCATTTATTTTATACATATGATCAGACAAGAAAGTATGTTCTTCTGCCTGTAAGCTAAAATCAAGTCATCATCTTATAATATGTCTCTTGATGAGCATATATAAAGAGGATAAAATAACAGTGAAGAAAATCCCAAACCTGCAAGACAATGTAAGTATCTCCCATATAGAACTTTCCATGTTCAGACTTCGGCACTAGAACTGGCTGAAAATTTTCGATTCTCCAGATTTCAGTTCCTCTAAGTAAAGTTAAGTTCAGCACCTCGGGGCTCAGACAGCAGTAAAACATTCAGCAATACCAAGAAAACTATTGCATGCAAAAGCGATACCCACAAGAAATTGCATTTTCCTCTCTGTACTTTTCCATTCATCAGCAGGAAACAATTCTATTGCTCTCCTGACATCTAATATTAAAGCAAAGCGGAAAGAAAAAGATTGTGAAAGGATACGGTTTCTGCCCGGCTCCTTGAAATGCAGGATCCAATACTTTTGTTGACCCAGACATTTTCTATATAATGGTCAATCTTTTCTTTCAAGTGAAAAATACATAAACTACCTGCCAAGAACAATGAACAAGTGGAAAAATAAGAAGGTAAGAGATTGTTTTATATGCTGAAATTGGTGACTGGAGATAATGCTGTGCAAGCAATAAGTTTCTTGGCGTTGCATAAATTAATTCATATAAAAGAAAAGGGGCAAATAGGAGCCTTTAAAAAAACTAGAGAGCAACTAAGAGTTCAAGCTTCTATAATTGAATGTCTAAAATGACAATCATATATGAGAATAAACAGTATTACATAGAAGCACGTTTGAGATATATATATCAACTCAACAATAATCAAGCAAAGAGTAGTCAGTTTCCTCCAAAAATTCATTATTGTCTGGCAATCATTCAAGCTTAACGTTGTTGATGAATTTGGAGAAGGATATTACAAAAGTAAAAAGTGTCACTCTTGGATTCTTCACTGGCAAACAAAACATAGTGGTGACGTTATATTGGATATAATGAAGCCTTCACAGTACTTCTAAGCAAAATCCACTCAACATCTAAGCCTTAGGAAGCCTAAATGAGAAGTGATCAATGGTATATAAATAATATAATGCTATATGAAGGCATTTGGCATCTCTCCCAGTGTATATTATGTAAATGGCTCAGAAGTCAGAACCCTGGTCCTTATTAAGAAAGATGGAACATAAAGAGAAAATTGATCAGGTTTGACTAACAATAATATTGCAAAGCTGGGTCACTGCTTCATGTCCTTGTGAAGCAAGTGGTTTGTGATCACTATAACGTGAAGTATCCTAATGGAAATTAAGGTTAGGTGTCCAATATATCCGTGATCACTATAAGGAAGCATAGGCTAGTATTCCATCTTGATGCTATCCTCTCCCAGATTCTCTCCTTTTTTCTGGGTTTCAAGCTCTCCACAACATTCAATATTTACCTTAGCCTACTTCATCAGCTCTTCATTCTAAACAGCTAAGGCTCTATAAGCCTTAGTTTTGATAAAACTAAACTTAAACGATTCCCAGGAAATAATCAAAGCAAGCGATAATGCACGAGCACATATGGCATAACTAGAAAACCAAAAGGGAAAAAAACAAACAAACAATTTAAGCAGAGATCAAGCACGAAGCAGATCGAGAAAAACCGATTCAAGTAAAACCAACGAGGGATCCCATATCATGAGCAGGAAAATTAAAGATATGAATCGAAATCAGCTGATCCATAATCGTACCTAAATAGATAGATCTCCGAGTAGCACTGTGAAGGAGAAAGAAATGGAGAGAGAGATCAGAAGCAAGAAAACATGAAAAGGAAAGCAAAAAATTGAATTATTATAGTGAAAGGAGATGTGCGCTGTGTTAATAGCTAGCTTGCGTCTTTACCTTTTCTTTTTATTTGCTTTTGCTTTATCGAATTAGATTTATAGGTACGAGCTTCGTGGAGATTTCTGATGTACAGTATGCGTAGACGAGGAAGAGGAAGAGGAAGAAGAAGAGGAAGAAGAAGAAGAAGAAGAAGAAGAAGAAGGAGACAGAGCCACAGAGGTTTGGGGAAAGACGAAATTTTAAGGCGAGAATAAAAAGATCCGGTCACTAGCAATTATGGCCTTTCCCTTATTTTACATTGCCTTGTCATTATTTTTCTTTTGAGCAATGTTTCTCTTTGTATCAAATATTTGTGTTTTAATAAGTTATAAAATAAAAAAAACAGTCATTTGTGTTTGTGATTAGAGAGTTTAAATAATTAATAGTGGATGTGGACCAATACAACAGAAAAATTGACCGTATGTATGGGTTCTACAATTTGTTTTGTTCATGTTCTCTCTTGCCATTCACAATCATTATACAAAATCATGCTGAGTTTTTGAACTTGGCACACGATTTTAAAGCTCGAAGATGAACACTAAAGGAATAAATAAGGAAGTTTAAGGCATATTATAAGATAATAACGTATATTATTTTTTATTTTTATTTTTAAAAAACTCATCATTTCAAGACGACATTTGGGTCCATTTCGGATGTGAATAAACGAACTATTTTTCAAGGATACATATACATTATATTTTGTTATGCATGCGAACTTTCCGTATAATCATAGAAATACAACAATATTACTTTTATCTTATTTCTTTGGGTAAATGTCTTATTTCCCCCCCCCCCCCCCCAAATATTACATAGTAATAGATCCACTCAAACTTTCGACCTCATCCTATATCCACCTAATTTGAAAATTAAAAACTTATTTCTCCACAATCCGAAAGTTCGTAACGTATTTACAATTAATTATCGGTTTTAATGGTTTGCGACCTTAACCAGTTACAAAACCACTTATACCGATACCGAACCAAATTTAAAATCCGATCCAACTGAAATCTGACCCGACCCCAACCTGTTTTTATTCTTCTTCATCTTCACCACACCGATAATCATCGATTGAAATCCAAATTACCCAGAAAAAATTATTTCACGACATCAATTTTTTTTTATCAAAAAGGCACAAACAAATAGCAGAGATTTAGCTTCCAAATCCCAACAATTGAGAATCAAATTTGACCTCAGCAAAAATCAAAAAACAACACAAAAAACTTGACGGTTTCATAAACTACAACGAAGAACAATATCTCTCACCACAAAACTGATCAATTAATTGGATTATCAAATACGAGAGTCGTTCAACACGTACTCGCAATCATTGCCTCCTCCAGCGGTTGAAGCGGTTTCATCGGAGATATCGACATTAATGGCGGTCGATGGCTCGACGCTTCAAAGAACGATGGTGTCGTCATCAGCAAAAACGGAATCAAACAACCACCGGCGCCGATCGTTCTTCGAGAACGGCCTCACCTCCGGTTGTTTTCAGTCATGGAGTTGAGATCGGATTCACGATCGACTTCGTTTTTTTCTATCTGTGATGGATCAATCGCCACCGGCGACTCCTCCTTCGCCGCCTCCAGAGCCAACCAACGCCCCTCCACCTCCCCCGGAGGAATTCGAATCACCACCTCCTCCACCAAATCTCCTTCCGCATCAGCCAAATCTCTTCCGGCTCCTCCACCGCGCAACACGTCTCACACACTACCACCCAAATCCACCGCTGCAGGTGGACCGCTCAAGTTGCCACCGCCGCCTCCAGTCGAAACTCGACGATCCCATTAATCCTTCGCCGCCGGATCTCGATAATCCTTCCGTCACAGGAGAAGGAAGACGAGAGAGATGAAGACGAGAGGACATAGTTTATTAGATTTATGGATTTTTTTTTTTTAATGATCGGGTATTCAGGTGGGTGGGGAATATTTAGGTTAATTGGGTTATACTCGGTTTGATTTTGGTTTAGTTTTATATTTACGTGGTTAAATTAAATTAGTAAACCATAAACCGAAATTAATTATGGTTTGTGTGTAATTTGGTTTCGAACTATCATTTGGTGGGTAAATACGTTTCGAATTTTCAGATTATAGAGAAATAAATTTTTAACTTTCAAATTAGATACGAGGTCAAAAGTTTGGGTGGATTTATTACTATGTAATATTTTTCCAGAGAGAAATATGACGATTATCATATTTCTTTTGGGCTCAACAATCATCATAAATATAGAAATAATAAACCAAATAACAGCCTTATTTGATTAGCTTCTATCAGTTTCCCTTTTTATTTTGTCAGTGGAATATTCAAAATCACATTTTATTATAAAAAAATAATATTCAAAATCACATGTCTTTTTTTTGGTATTTATTATCATATTTATAATATAAACGATTGGTCGTTTTAGACTTTTATAAAAGACTTTTAGACTTTTAGACTTTTAGACTTTTATAATTAGAGTAGTACGTGCAGAGGTGATGGCGGTCACCCGATCTCCGCCGGTGCCGACCAATTAACGTCAGCCAAATTTTTATATACTTTTGCTAACCTCACAACATTATATCTTTATCAAAAAAATATAAAAAAATCACAACATTGTAGTGGTGGTATCATCGATATTTACTAAAGTACCACTCTCGTTTTTTTTGGGGGAAAAGACACCGTTAAGAAATGATATATCAAATATTGCTGTCAAACAAAATGTTATAAAAAAAAAATATGCATCTTCTGGTTTTTTTGTTTATAAAAATCAAGAAGCAAAAGCCAACTCATCATGAAGGCCATACAATGACAACTCAAAAGAAAAATTAGAACCCTTGTTAAAAAATAAAAATAAAAATAAAAAAATGATGGGTCGTTTTCACTACTCATGCAGTCAAGAATCCATATATATACTTTGAATATAATCTATTTGTGTTAATACTATTATCGTTCGCCCAATCAAAATAATATTTATTTGTTGCCAGGTCATAGCAGATGACAACGATGAAACTATAAAAAAAGATATTTTATTTTTAGTATATATAAACTTTGTCATATAAATAAATTTATATCAGGATAAGGTCACTCCAAGTGGATAAATCATAAATCTAACATGTATAGTTTTTTCTTCTTCTTTTATTTTCTTCCATAGAATATTCACCCAACAAGAAAACCTTGTTCCATTATTAGACCCAAAAAAGCCATCCTAAGAATATTTATATAAGCTACATTTTTGTTAGTATGATATATTTGACATTTCAGATATTACCAGATTTCAACACAAACACGAAGAAGAGAGGATCACAAAAGAGAAAGCAAGAGACTTTTTATAAAACAGTTGCCTTTGTGTATTACTTTCGATTTGTTCTTTACAATTGCTTAAGCAGCCTTTATATACGAGGGGTTGGAAAACCCTAGTTCTAGATTCTTCTTATCACATTGTAACACATGTGCTTTCACACAATTGAGACTAGAGTAGAGATCAAGTTCGACATTCTCCATTTTTGTCATGTAGCTCAACTTTTTTTGCTCTGCAATTGTGTGCTCTCACATGTTGTTGCATGTTTAAACTGGTTTGGGCATGCGTGTTGTTGTAAGCCCACTACGCTTTCATCTTTCTTTTCTGGGCCTTGATGTTGTTGTAGGCCCACATCGCTGTATATGCTTTCATGATATATCTATATTTGAACATTTGTTTGTTTTAATACTTTTAATGTATGATTTTAAAAATAATAATCGTAATTCGTAAACATTATTCACGAAAATGTGATATGAATATATATATATATATATATATATATATATTTCTAGCTAAAACGCATGTGGACGAGATCGGTATAATCAGCTATGAAGCGTTAAAGGACATAGAATACTTCCGAGATGCATACCGTTAAGACTGTTTTATCGCTCATCTTTGTGGCTTCCTTGTAATTGCTTGGAAATGAACCGGCATTGTACCAACAATTTTCTTGACCAATTCGGCCTGAACCGAACACCAATATATCGAACTTCCCGGCTAGTCTCACCGTTGCCCATGATTCCGTCACCTAAAAGGAAGAAGTCATTGTTATAAAACTGAATCCAACCGAAACTCCCCAAACCAACATTTATAAATTAATCAGTTGGTAACATTATATTTATACCAAACAAACTGAAGCTTCTCATGATTAAGTCTACTGTGGACTCATGGGCAAGATTAATCAGTTGGTTTATAAAGTTTCAGTTTGTTTGGTAAGAACTTAAACCATATATTAATCAGTTGGTTTACCTGGTAAGTCTACTGCCGACTCATGGGGCGGTAACGGCAAACTCTGGCTCTTTGTTTGGGCAATGTTTTGCCTTTTGCTACTCAGATGTCATCACATTGGCTGTACGACGGTCCTATAAATGTCACTCGAGAGGGACCAAATCAAGCACCACTATAAATGGTGCTTTATCTGTTTAACGATCTCTCTATCAACTATAACTCTCTTTACATCTCAGTTTCTATACTGGACATCTTCGTTCACCATTTGCGTACCAACCAATTTTTCACAACCTTTGTCTTTATTGAATCTTTTCATCTTTTAAACATTTTAATCGAGAAAGTTAAGAAACATCAAGAAGGAACATTCTATGATTACATGAAAAAAATTACATCAAGAGAGCCAAAAAATAATCGATGAACCCGTTTTCGTATAACACAAATGATAAATTTCTGTTTCTAACAACCATTCATTGCTGCAGCTATTATACTCTTGCTTTGAATCATACCAATTCCATCAAAAGTGGATCGCCTTTGGCCATCTTTTGTACCAATTTGATGAAATCTTGTTCACTCGTGATGCTCCAAGGATGAACCGCGGGTGTTTCCGCAGAATAAAAACTCAAAGAAGAGTTCAACAAAGCTGGTTCTATCTTATATACCATTGAACCTAGAACCGGGTCAAAATTCTGAGGCGAATCCATCGACAGGAAGAACATAGGCACAGCCACTTTGTAATGCAAATCCATATCGCCCACGAGATTAACAAGATCGGTAAAGTCAGCAACGAAGCGTTTAGGGACATAGAATACTTCTGAGCTGCATACCGCTAAGACTATCTCATGGCTGTTCTTTGTGGCTTCCTTGTAATTGACTTGGAAATTAACCGGCATTGTACTAACAATTTTCTTAACCAATTCCGCCTGAACCGAATACCAATCCGAATTCCCAGCTGGTCTCACTGTTGTCCATGACTCAGCAACCTGAAAAGGGACTCCATGTATGTTAATAAACCAAATCCAACCGACATTCCTCAATTCAAAACCGAGTAAGCTTAACAAAAAAAAAACAAATGGTAACAATATTTTTAATACAGAACTAAGTGCAATGCAACCAAACTGAACCAAATAAACTAAAATTCTCAACTTTAACTAAATATATACATAGCAACTTGATGAGCACCTTGTCTGTAGTCCAGAGCTTAGTTTTGTCGGCTTGAAGTAAATTCCAGTAATTGAGAATAGTATCATCTTCAACAAACAAAAACCCGTCTGCGCTGCTGTACCGATCAAATATTTTCGGTAGACACCTGAAATATATATAACACAAATTAAGGTAGAAAGAGAATAGGTTGAAACTGAGATCTTCATAGGTTTCTTATATTACTTGTAGATGTGATCGAGTTTAGCTTCTTCGACGTAAAGATCTGAGTTTTTACGAGAGGACAAAATGACAACGGTTTTGAATATCCGCCCGTAAAGCAACCTCCATTCAAGAGCGGTGCGTTCCACAGGTCCGTTACAGAACATAATAAGCACGACATTCCCGAAATTCTTCCTCCACCTGATTAAATTCCCAATTTCAGAGCTCACTGTGCCTATTTCCTCGACCCCGAGGTGAACCGAAGGCAATTTCCTAGGAACAAACTCTTTTCTATCTCCATGCCCTATGGTTGCTCGCAGGCGATCCAATTCAAGTGACATTAACCGAGGTTGTTGGTATCCGACAGTAAGCAAATCCTGGAGCCAAGCAGCTGTGAATTTGACATCCAGTTCAGTCCAAAACCCTTGTTCAGCCATAACAAAGCTCAAATCAAGAATTGTCTCGAAGAATCTATGCTTATCCGATCTCCAAGCAAGCAAGAACTTGACCAAACGACCGACACTGACATGGAGATCTTTCTCATCCGAGAAAGGGTAAGCTTCGACGCGATCATACCGGTGAACGGTAGGTGGATAAACAGCAACATAACCACCAAGCTCCCATAAAAGCCTTTGTCCCCAGTAACCTCTAAGCACATCCGAAGCCATGGAACTAACCGAAACAGGAAGCATTAACCCCCAAAACGCCGAGGAATGGTATAAGGTGTTAAACGAATTCACAGGCACCATCATACCTTGAGGCAACGCCACTTTAGGAGAATGCTCATCGAATCTGATATCAAAGGGTTCGAAAGTCGTCTTCCTGGTGAAATAATACACAGAATCAACATCCGGTAAACCGTTGGAAATCCCTTGCTGTATAAACTGCTTACCACCAAAAACCTCAGTGTAATACTCTTCGTGATTGATCTCGCCTACGTTCTCTAATGGCAAACCTCTAGGCCAAACCGACCGTTGCCCGAAATGGATATAAGGATTCACCACAGTTCGATTCGGGTTCTCGTGACTATACTGCAAGATTGGTTCTTGCCTGGCGTCTTCACCTACCAACTCCACATCGAAATGTTTCCCAAGATCTCCATCGATCACTTGGCCACGATCATCCGCATCGTAGATCTTCTTTGCACCGTGCTGGATCGCGAACAAGTAACCGACGCTTTTGCGTACGAAGGAGTCGTAAGGCAAATGATCCAAAATCCGGTAATTCAGGTCGGCTTGAGCATCGAGAGATAAGAAAATGGCACCTTTGAGATTCCAATCTTTAGGGGTTAAGGAGTTTCCGATCGCTAGAACTTGCCATCCTTTAATCTTCACCAAACCCTTGAGCTCCTCCGTTGGGTACTTCGTCACCGACACCACGATCCATTTCTCCGTACGGAAACTAGCGTACGGGGAGGTTTTGTCGGAGACGACCTGGATCGTATTCCAGTTGATTTGAGGCCGAGTGAGAGACTGAATCGATTGAGTTGATTGGGACTGGAAGCAAAGGAGGGAAGCAGTGTCGGTGGTGTTGTAGAGGAAGAAGAAAGCAGCGACGGTGACGAGGACGAGGAAGAAGACAGCAATTCTATAGACATTGTCGGAAAACCATGACGAGAAATCTAAGTTTTTGGGTTCAGCGAATCGGTGGCTATGTTGGTGAATAGAAAGTTCTCTGATTCGTGATTTCGGCGGCTTAGGAGCCACACGATCCTGAACCAACATCAGATTCAAGCCCTAAACCGAAACCAAAATCAAGTCACACACACAGCCAAAAGATAGAGAGCGAAGATAAGTGTAATTTGCTTTCCCGGGAAAACAAAACAGCGACTCTCTGCAAATCGGTTGTTGTCGGAATTGGAGGGTTGCTTATGCTTCAATTCAATGCAAACTGCGAAAGCGAAGTTGTTCGTTGAGCAGAGAGGTCAAATGTCTTCGTCAATCTCCCTAATTTCATATTATTTCCTTCTTTATTTTGTTGTTTGCGTTTGATTACAGAACTACAATGCCCACCATCATCACTCATCTCCTTCTATGTACAAAAGAAAGAGTAATGGTTCTGTAGGACCAGACCAACAAAAGGTCAAATCAATTATCCTAACTTATTTTAATTATCTAAATTATTTTCCTAATAATAACATATGTGTCATTTCAAGAAGATGTGGCAGATAAAGAATCAACGTATAGTTATCATACCACCAAATCAAAGTTTTCTTTTTCTTTGTCGACAATCAATAAGTTGTGTTTTATACTAACATTTTGTGAAACGAATCTGTGATCATGCTTTCTCGGTGACAAAGTTTAGCTGTTCTTGCTCAACTGTGTAAATAAGAAGAATACACGAATCAACAACACCTACAAGATATACAGTAAAGAAAGAAGAGACTTTTTTTATGTATCTCGTCTCTCACCAATAGTCTCCACAGGAGCAAGCTCCATTCTTGAAATGATGAAACCTCCTAACATCTCTCAAGATGATTTCTCTGTCAACTATCTTTGAGATGAACTTTGTAGCAAGATGGCAGTCATTACAAACCCTGAGGTTTTTAGCCACCCTAATAACCGTTCCCGGCGATGTGTTAAGTATCCCAAAGGCAATTGCTAGCTTCTCACTGTGTCCACAAAGCAAAACCTCTTTTTCATCTTCTTCTACATTGTGGAGCACACAAGATGTGTCAGGTACATATCCTTCTTTTCTCATTTTCTCCCACAACTTCTCCAGATATCCATGGAGCTTTTCGCTTTGCGGGTGAGACGAGTCACCGGCTATGAATTTATGTACCTCATCGCCATACTCGATCCAGCTACATCCAGGTTCTTTTCTCACACCTTGCTCTTTCATTTTCCTCCTTACCTCTGTTGCTTTATCCCAGAGGCCTGCTGATGAATAAATATTGGCAAGTAGCACATAGTGACTAGCTACATTTGGTTCCAATTGAATGAGATTCTGAGCAGCAATTTCTCCAATTTCTTGGTTATTGTGAATCCGACAAGCGCCAAGGAGGCTACTCCAAGCTCCAGCTTTGCCGAAACCAAGAGGCATCATGTTCATGAGCTCATACGCTTCTTTAACTCTACCAGCCCGTCCAAGCAAATCTACAACACAAGCATAATGATCTGAGCTAGGTTCAACCCCGTAGTTGTTTTTCATATTGTAGAATATCCTTAATCCTTCACCCACCATGCCTGAGTGGCTACAAGCTGCAAATACTGAGATGAATGTAACCTCGTTTGGTTTTACTTTTTGAACCATCATCATTTTGAGCAGATCTATGGCATCTTGCCCGTTTCCGTGCATCCCATACGCCATTATAATCACATTCCAAGTTATAACATTTTTTATTGGAATCTGATCAAACACTTTTCTCGACATGTGTAGGCACCCGCATTTTGCGTACATGTCAACTAAAGCGCTTCCTACAGCCACATCGGTTGCCAAATTGTTCTTGATAGCGTAAGCATGGATTTCTTTTCCCTTTGCTAATGCTGATAGTGCAGCACAACTGGGGAGGATTGTCATAAGAGTGATGGAATTAGGTTTCAGACCAACTCGGCTAACACCCTCGCCCGCTTTTCTTTCAAAGTTTTGCATCTTGTGTAGCACAAGAAGCGCATCCTCATGGCATTCTGAGAATGCATAACCCGTAATCATTGTGTTCCATGTAACTAAATCTCTATCTTCCATTTTACCGAATATCATCTCAGCGATATCGATCTTTCCCAGCCTCGAATACATATCCATCAGTGCATTCTGCACAAACCTGTCTCCGTCTAGACCTCTTTTCACGACAAATCCATGGATCGCTTCTTTTCTGGAGAATGCATTAGAACGGACACAAGCAGGGACGACACTTGCCATTGTGGTTGTGTTAGCCAGCAGCCCAGCACCTTCTTCCATTTCAATAAACAGAGACAATGCTTCCTCGTCATGCTCGTTCTGGGCATACCCAGCGATCATAGCATTCCAAAGGCCAATCTTTCTATCACTGATTCCATCAAATACTCGACGACCACTCAACACTTGCTTGCAATTGCAATACATATCAACCAAAGCACTGCCAACAAAAGAATTCTCATCCAGAGAGCCATTTTTCAAAGCGTAGGCATGCATTTCTTTTCCTGTGCGTAGCATCTCTAAGTGTGAGCAAACAGGAAGAACACTTGAAATAGTGAACCCATCTGGTTCAACACCTTTGAGCACCATTTCGCGCAAATACTCCAATGCTTCAAGAAACTGCTCGTTCTGACATAACGAGCTCAACACAGTGTTCCATGTTACCAAGTCACGGCCTTCGAAAGTTCCAAGTAAGATTTTGGAAGATGCCAATTTCCCCAGTTTACCATACATAGCCACCAACGCGTTGATGATAAACGAATTCAAATCACCTTTTCTCAAACTATAGGCGTGAACCTGCTTACCCATCATCAATCCCTCGGGCATAGGCAAATTCGAGCAAGCAAGAGCCACACTCACCAAGGAAAACGAACTAGGCTCCACATTTTCATCCAACATACACCGAAATGCCTCTAACGCCATTTCCCACTTCTCAAAACTGCACAAAGAAGAAATCATAGAATTCCAAGAGACTTGGTTTCTGTCGGAAATTCTATCGAACACCTTATAGACAGCCCCGAAATCTCCACATTTTCTATACAAATTCACAAGAGTATTAGCAACAGTCACGGAATCCACTCCGTACCCAAATTTATACACATGGGCATGAATCTGCTTCCCCAAATCCATGTCCTGAAGATCGGCTACAGCCTTGAGCAAAGCAGGGAACGCAAAATTATCGGGTTCGATACCCAAAACAACCATGTCAATGTAAGTCAAGACGGCTTCACGGAGCAAATTGGATCGAACCTTCGACCGGAGGGAATCAATCCACCACTCCGGAGAGCGTGATTGAGAGAAAAGTTTCGAAGATGCGCCATCAACGGCGTCGGTGACTTCCGATGTTGCAGAGGTTGGTGTGGCGCGTTGAAGATAAAGAGGTCTGTGGCGGGAAAAGGGAAGAGGTTGAGTAGGAAACGGGAAAGAGACGGGAGGGAGAAGGTGAAGAAGGCAAGAGGACATGACATTCAAGAATTTTCTCGATAGCGTCTCTCTATCTCTGTACCTGTGTGAGTCGTGCAGAGTCCAAATGAATTTTAATTGGGCCATTATTAGGGCCTTTAATGGGCTTAAATAAGGGCTCGCCAATTATTGCTCCGCTCTATTCTATGCCTGAACAGAGAGTGAGTGAGAGAGAGAGAGAAAGTGGAATTCAAAAGGAAATCACATCATCCCGCCATTCGCAGAAACTCAGAGAAACCTTCATTCGGAAGTAAAATTAGGAGATGGCGGAGTTTCCTTCTACGATAGAGAGAACCGTTGCTTCTTCCCTTCTCCTCCTTTCCTATGGACCGGTGTTCTTCTCACCTACAAGGTCGCATCGCACAACCAATCTGTTTCAATTCCTGTGCTAATTATGAGGCTCGCGGTTCAGATCTGTGTTATCTTCTGATAATCGTCTTGGGTGATAACAGGTCCGGATCTGTAGAGGAATCGAGCTCTGTGAGGAAGTGGTGTGACGAAGGAAGCTCGAACCTGAGCTTGATGTTGGGGTCTATAGGATCGAGATCGTGCGCCTCGGCTCTGTCCAGCGATGCTTCGTTTGGGAATAGTAACGATCGCGGATCCAAAATCAGCTATACTGGAGATCAATTCCATCTCGTGAATTTCAAGGTGCGAACTCTCTCTTGCCGTTCTCTAGATCTGCATTTGTTCGGAAGAATTTGAAATACGGAGAAATTCAATTGACTAGCCTCTTATGGATTTGTTCTGTTGATTTCCTTCATCCGTTTGGGATTTAGTTTTGATGTTACTGTTTCGTTCTTAACCTGGCTGATATTCGCTAGCTCTGAGATGTTCAAAATCTCTCTATGCGATTCTGGATTGATGCAGAAACGGGTCGTTTCTGGAGTTTTAAATTTCGAATGATATGTTATTGAGATTCTGGACTTATGGTTGTGTTACCATACACGAATCATTTGGAATTTGAAATTTCGAATATCATGTCGACTTGTTATGCTCTGAATTCAGTAAGAAACAGACCTTCCAGATAACAAACATGGATTCGGTGTGAAAATTGACGGAGATCATTCCTATTTTCCATGACTGGTTTATGCAGACAGCGAGAAAACGCCGTTCTCAGGTCATATGGAGATCTGTCAATTTTAAGCCAAAACATTTGATGATGGAAACTGTGTGTGATCTCTCCACATGCTCCGTTGATTCCAAAGATGAGTCGTCATGCTTGTCAACTGGTTCAAGTGAAGTTTCCAGCATTGGTAGCAGAATCAAACTCAGAAATCATAAAAGTTACGACAAGATAAGAGTAGAAGAGAAGGAGAAGAAGAAAGAATGTAGCAGGTCAAGTTCTATACGCCGTAGAGCAAAAGACATCTTGGAGTTTCTTTCCTCTGCCTCTTCCTCTGAAGTTCAGATCCGTCGGATTCTTGGCGACAGCCCCGACACCAGCAAAGCTCTCAGGATGTATACTCTGCTTTCCTCTCATACACACTTGTTAAACATTTTATCCATGAATTAGGTTTCATTTCTTAGATTCATTTCTTGGATTATCAATTCATTTTCAAGCCTATTGTGCATGTTGGAGTCTAATAGAAGATAGTTATAGGCTTATAGTACTGATCAAATCATCGCAACCTTGTGAACTTGATATCCTGATGCAGGTTGTTGAAGATGGAGGAAGTAAAGAGGTTTGGCACAGGAGGAAGACTTGATCCCTATATTTACAAGGTATGAAACTCAACTTTCATATTCTTCATTATGACATGAGATTATTTGATTGAATACCCTACAAATTGTTTGAAATTCGAAGCTACACAAAAATTCTCTAAAGACAGATATATATAGTACCCTTTGTAAAAAAAAGAAGAAGAAGAAGACAGATATATATAGTACCTTACAATGATCATAGGTTCCATTGCCTACTTTTTTTTTATTTGTAGATTGCATGAAAAATTAAGACATTTCTGGAAGCAGGTATGAGGTATATCCCTTTGCAACCTTATGGTAAATACGATTTATGTTGTCCTGATATACATTAGGGAAATGAAAAAAAAAATATATATATATATAGCTAGGTATATATGGTCTGCAACGCTAGATATATAAGAAGTGGCTCTGTTACATTATATACACGAAAATAACTATAAAATTTAGAGCTAAGACAGCATGTTTGTTTGATTGTGTGAATCTCGGACTTGGTTTCCCTTTTGAGCTGAAAATGGGTTGATGGCTAATCTTATAAATCCCATCTAACTCCTATGGTGACAAATCTAATAAATGACAATGAAATTGATAAGTGAATAAATCATGTCAATTTGATTTGTTTACTTAAAGGAAACAAAGGTGGACGAGCTAGTTTTCTCTTATAAGTTTCTATATATCATAAAAAAACTGAAATAAAAGCATATGTTTATACATTTAAAAATATTACCCTAAATTTCTATATTAAAAGATTAATCTAAAAAAAATAAAGTAACTGACCTATACAAACCAATTGACACATACGTTGAAAAAACAAAACTCAATTGACAGTTGTAATTTGTTGTAACAGTTACATTAAAACTTAGTTGAAAAAAAGAGAGAGTTCCATCTTAATGTTGTTTGGAAATATTATAACAAATACACCCATACGTTACAAATAAAATGAAAGTCAAAAAGTCTTAAAACAAGTCCAAAAAGTCGATGATGTTTTAGTCCATCCATCGAGAAATATGCTTAAAGTAAACGCTTACTTTTCAAGCGACTTTTGCGGTTTTGCCGCAGTCAAAAATACGCGGCGACTGTTTGGTAGTATAATATTGACGACCCACTCTGACGCGGATTCATTAATTTCCTATTAATTATTAGAAAATATGAAAAGGAAACGTGAAATAAATTTTGTTAGTTAACCCAAAATAAAATAAAAATATAAAAAAAAATTGGAAAGGAAGCTGTCAAGAAACGCTAAACCGATTCCGTAAAACAAAAACGCTAAGATTACATCTCAGAATAAGAATTTTCAAATTTCCCTAATTTCGACCCTATACTTTTATAAGGAAATATTAAGTCCAAAAGATTTCGAATGAATTGCAATTTAATACCCCTAATAAAGCCTTTATCTGGTAATTAAAAATTTATTATGATCTAAAAAATAATCATTCATGATGAATGGTAATATCAAATATAAATCTTATAAAGTAATAACCACATAATAGTTTATGATATGATATAGTTCTCATAAATACATGGTTGGCAATCTATGATAGACTCTCGACGGACGATTGAATGATTTTATGGAATGTCGGAACCAATGTCTCATGCATCTTCTGTCATGAGCCAGTCGAAACACATAATCATATTTTCTTTAGTTGTAGGTACTCGACATATATATGGTTAAGCCTCACCAAAAACCTTAATGCTTCGAGTTTATCTACACATTGGGATCACATCCTCACACACTTAATCGATGAATCGCAAGACAAGATTAGCCTCTTCCTTATACGATACATATTTCAGAGTACAATATACTTCATATAGCGAGAAAGAATTACAAAAAAATATGGTGAGGATCCTACACTTCCTTCCCAACAGGTGAGGAATATTGACAAACAAATTCGAAACAGATAGCTGACTATTTGGAGCAAAGAAAACGCAAGATACGACCAGAGAATATAGACTTGGTTCGCGACAAGATAATTGTAATAGTTTGAGTTCCTGAAAAGTTTAAACCCTAGAAGCATTCATCGTACAAAACGTTTTTTTGGTTTGGATTAATTTTACATTCAATTCAATTCAAAAAAAAAAAGTTCTCATAATTTGTGTAAATGTTAAAAAAAATATATATTATGGTATGGTAAGATGACAAAGAGAGATAAAAGCAAAGAAAAAAAAGGAAGACTTGAGGGGCAAATTTGAAATAAAATAGAAAACGAAGGGACAAGGAAAAAAATACAGAAAATAATTATAAAACCCTCAAGAAAAAAAAAGAGGAGACTCGTTCGCTGAGTCCTCATCTTATTTGCCACTTATTGGGAAAAAATGTTCATATATGCCACTCTCCGATAAAATGACAATTTCACCCTTAATGATGGTTTGTATGTGTTAAATAGCATTGTATCGGTAAGGATTCGTTGGAATACACGATAGCTCAGTAGGTGCGAGTGTCATGCGCATCCCTCGTGTTTGACCCGCGCCCAGGGTTCGAATCCATTTTGCGGGGTTCAACTGGTACAACAGGAGGATTATTGTAGTAGTTGTATCGAATGTACAACTGGTGGTACAGGGGTACCAGCTGTACCGGGGTTGTACCGAAGGTCGGTACAACTGGTGGTACCCCTGTACCAGTTGTATCGGGGTTGTACCGAAGGTACAACTGGTGGTACAGGGGTACCAGCTGTACCGGGGTTATACCGAATGTACAACTAGTGGTACAGGGGTACCAGCTGTACCGGTACAGCTGGTGGTGGTACAACTATGAGAGTTGGTACAATTAGGAGAGGTGGTACAATTAGGAGAGGTGGTACAACTAGATGCGCTGAATACAACTAGAGACCAGTTGTACACAACGAACCTTTAAGGATAGTTTCGTCCATTCATTAAAAGTGAGACCAGTTGACTTTTCATTTGAATTTCATTAAAAGTAGTTTCGTTCATTCATTAAAAATGAGTGGCAAGATGATTAAAGAGTGGTAAAATGGTTAAAATTTCTCATAAAATGGCAAATGAGGATTTGATCCTCGTTCGCTTTGTCTGCATCCTATAAATTGGACGCGACTTGCAAAAACCATCATCATTGTCTTCGTCTCTCTTCTCTCTCTTCAAGAGAAAGAGGAAAAAAAGTAAAAATAAAAAAAAGAAGATCTTTAAAAAAATGGGGAAATACACGGAGATGCTGGATGTAGGCGTGAGAATAGCGGCGAGGTTTCATTCTCACTGTCCTCAGACGGCGCGTCTCTATTACCATCCTCCTTCCGACGGCCACCATCACGGCGTCACCGATCTAATCGGAGGTGGGGTTTTTGGTGGGTCGGGTCAAGATTCGACCGGTTTGGTTGGTGGGTTAGGATCCGGAACTGGTGGTTGTGGTCTCAAGGCTCCTAATGGGTATGAAGACGCCAGGGATCTCTTGTTGTTCTCTGTTGTTTGATTGATTTATCAGAAGAAAAAAAACGAAATAGAAATATTATAATTTTTTTGGTGGGAGGAGAGATTTGATGAGCGATGTTTGATTTCTATTTTTTTGTTTTGTTGTTTTATTATTGAGAAATCTGTTCTTGTGATACATTTAACAATCTCTGGATACAAATTTTCTGAAGCTAATTGGATGTTAATGAGAAATCAATTGATTATTTTTTTGGTTGCCGCATCTTTGGTTTAGCTCCTAAATTTATTGACGAAGCCATTTGACTTTTGGAATGATTCCTTCCTTGCTTACGTCTGCAACTTCATCTGAGCAAAATCTTATTGCAACTTGTTTTTTTTTTTTGTCGGATCCTTATCAATGTAAGAATCTGGAGCTAACAATGATTTGCGGATTTTGGATAATACAGTCATCACTCATCAGCATCTTATTAGCTGTCCCAATGTGTTTAACAAATGGACAAAATGATAGAAGACACCCGTGATTCCATTCTTGGACAAAAGCTGCAATCAAAACATAACTTATCATTCAGTTTAAAGCTGTTCAAACAAATCACCATTAAATTACAGGTTCCACGACTGGAACCACTGAATCAAATATGTTAATAGGCTTTGACAATCATTTGACAATCTTAAAACTCTGTTTTCGAACAATCAGATGAATACAGATTCACAAATACAATAATATCGTTTTGGTATATGAGTGTTTGTGTTGTGTATATGATATAATCCTTGCAAAGAGTTTGGGACCTCCTCACAGTTTCAGCTGGCTGCAGCCTTTCAACGATCTGTAAAGAGGTCGAGACTTTCTGAAACCAACAATGTCTTCGATTTCTATGAATGGTGTTACAACTTTGTCTTTGTCAGATGCCATTTCCTTCAAATGTTGGCTTCCATAAACGCATATGCTCAGAGATTTCTTTTTTGGTGCGTCAACCTTTATGTATTCGTCAAAGAAATCTATCAATTCTTCCTTCTTTAGCTCTCTTAGTGCAGCCACCTAACCACAAAGACAAACCCCCCCAAGAAGCTGTGTTAATGGCTTCAACATTGCTAAAAGTTCAACACTTTGTGTTTGACAAATACCAACAAAACTTGCATTATGGAAGTCAGAGTTCTCAATTCAGAGACAGCTAGAAGATATCAAACTTTTGAGCGGTTCGTCTATTACCTCTGCATCTATGCGGTTGAATTTGAATGTCCCGTTTTGAATCTCTCCCCAGTAAAACCAGGATTCCTCCGTCAAGTTCTTGTGTTTCTCAAGCTTCATGTCTATCAAAGCTGTTACATTGCTCTGAGGAGAAAGTCAATGTCAGTTAAAATCTTATAGAGGCTTAATGATGAGACTGTGGGATGCCTCTTTTGTACCACAATGTTTATCTTAAGCAAAGCAAATATGATCTATAATATCTGGTTGGGTCATCTCACCTTGAATTCCTCATCGCTTATCTTGTAAAGTTTACTCTCAAGATCCTTGAGTAGTGACTCGACCCTTGAATCAATATGTCCAGGACCCTATTAACGGCAAACTCAAAAGGCAATTAAGGAGATATGCAATAACTATACGAAAGTCCGAGTGGCAAGAAAAGTTGAGTTGGTACCTTAACTGAAGACTGGATAATGAACTGTACACCATAGACACCAGAGTAGTTGCTGTGTTGCAGAAAAGTGGTTATGGATCAAACATAACTCAGGGATGTTCAAAAACACAGAGAAATAAATGCAGACCTCTGAGAAAGTGAAGTGGTGTAACCAAGTTGCTCGACCGTTCTAAGCTGGTGAAAAGTGGCTTGCTTTGCGATGAGACAGAAAAGCTGAAGTTTACTATTCATGGCAAATTCATCTTGATGAACCTGTTCATTTCATACCAATTTCCTTTTAGCAAGAAAACGAAGGTCTACAAGAAGAAACCCTCTAAACTCGCAAAGAGTTCAAGTATCAAGATCTACAAGAAAAGCTCTATAAGACATGCAAAGCTTGTTGATGATGATATCACTTCGTTTGAAGGCTAACTACTAATATACCTGAATATAATGCACGAGAGCAGAATTTTCATCACTGGGGTTTGAGCCTTGTTGATGGTAGAAGTATTTGATTCCTGTTCCTAGCTCTGCAACCCTATTTGTCAGGAACTGGGATGGAAATAAAGGACGACAAATAGGTTTTGGGTCGTTAAAAAGAATATCTTCAATATGCTTGACCATTGACTCAGCTTCATTCTTCTCAACATTTCCTGAAATGAAAAGAAAACAAAAAAGGATTAGAGAGCAAAGACTATAAAAATAAACAAGAGGGAGGGATTATAATAATATTGATACCTGCTATGTAGCACTCAACAAAAGTCCTGGATAACAGCATTGGAACGAAGTTCACTAAGTCTTGAGCTTCCAAATGAGAAAGAGCATCTAGTTCCTCTGTCCAAGGCCAAGTGCGATCTTGTAATACCATTGAGCAGTAACTCGTTGCTTGATGATATGGTTGTTGGAATTTGTGATTTTGGTATGCCTTGGTGACCGTTTCCTATTACATGATAATAGATAGGGAAGCAGAAAACACACATTATTGGATGTTGTTAATAGCTTACCACGTACAAACCTTACAAAGGAATCTAGAAAGAGGGACGAGGTCTACTAACAAAGGTTACCTTGATAACAGAAAACCTGTCAGGTTTAACTTCAAATTTTGCTATCTTTTGCATCACAGCTTCTAGCAAGATCCTCAGTTTGTGATTGAAGCCAACAAGAGTCAGCTGGAAATGAGAAACACTCACTACTCGCAAACACGAAATTCATTAAGCAAAGGACAAGGAAACGTCAGAATCCTTTTACAAACCCACCTCAAAACCATTGTCCGAAAGACTTAATCCGTAGTCAAGACCAGCAGACTGAGCATAATATGCTGAAACATACAAGTAAATATGACACAACAGAACAGAACAGAACAGAACAGAACAGAAGGGCATCTAGAGAAAGTCGTAGTAAAATCTTACCATATTCGTTCAAATAGTCCACCAGCAACCAAACAAAAATATTAGAAAGAACTACAGCATCGGGAGATTTGACTGCAAGGGGGCAGTTGAAATCCATGTTAACATATGCCTTGGGTTTGAAGAACTTTGTATCAGGTTTGTACCACAATCTTGAGAATGATGTCTTTCTCAACAAAACAGGAAAGATGTCCTCCTGTTCCAGAATTTGATTACCTAACATGCATGAGATAACTGCTTCATGCATTTAACTTTATAAGACAGTTTTTTTAACCTTATCTTTAACATCCTTTAATGACAAATCCGTAGGAATGAAGACATTAGGTATTGGTAGAAGCAAGTTTACATCAGGGGCAGACTGCACCCACTCCTGTAATTATTAACCACATCATGTAATATTAGTTCCGTCCCAAACTTCACTCGTAATAGGAAAATATTGAATCAAACAGAATACAATTTCGAGCCAACCTGAATGGTAAATTCGGTTATCTTGTCAAAAGAATAAACAGTGTTGTACCAAGGCTCAACCTTGTCAGTTTGTCCTTCGAATCTATTTGATTTCCAAAAGATTCTACAAATGTAATGGCATTAGATTCTGCGGGCACGGCGAGCTTACTTGGCAGTGAGTTTTGATGCTTGAAAAGGAGGCAGTAAGAGAAAAGAATGACATTAGGTCATCATTTGCATTCCAACAGCAGAGACTTACCGAACATTTCTAGGAGAAAGCTCATCTAGAACCTTTTGTACAATAGCCGGATTAAACTTCGAAGGCAGTGATGATCCAACAAGCCAATGGTTGGTTGGGTATATCTGAAGCACAATTGCAAAAGGATACGGAAGATTTAAAAACAAAAAGTCAAATGCTTGATGAGATTGTAACAGAGGTAAACCGTAACAAAGTCAAATACATTTTGTCACACATATATCAAGCAGAAATAGATATATGAGAAGTCGATTGAACAGCTGAAAAATACTATATATTACCGTCATGTTTGATGAAATATCCACTGCATAAGAAATTGGATCTGTTTTGGCTTGATAATGAAATTCTGCCTCAGAGATAGCTGAGAGCTTCAACAACAATTCAAAAAACAAAAAAAGAGTATCAAACTCTTGAAAGACACTGAATCAATAGGAATACTATAGCAGGATTAAAAGCAGACAACAACAGAAAGACTTGATAATACCAATACCTCATCAAAAATCCACTGGGAAACACCAGACTGTTGTAAAAGCTTAATGTGTCTGAACAACAACCCTAAAGTGTCTTCCATATGCTCTGTATACCAAGCAAGAAACAAAATCATATCAGATATTCAACAGTTAGAAAGATTGTTTCCGTAGAATATTATTAAAACAACAATGATGGGCTATAATAAACCCACCATGGCCAGCATCAGTAAGATCAATCGAAACATTGAAGAAAGAATAGTCCATAGTCCAGTCTGTTTCGCCAGCATACAGTCCAGTTGCCCAACCTGTGCAAGTATTAAGCAAGACTAGTAGATTACATGGCACGCCAAGAACAAGTGTAGTTTCTGAAGATTTTTTTTTCTCTAAATTATCGGCTACAAAACCTCGCAAGTGTTGTGTTATAATCACAGCGGATAATTATAACGATCAAGCAAGAAACACCCTTGAATTTAATAACAGAGGAAACAACTAATCTTTTTGAAAACCAAAAAAATATAGGGCTAAAGATTACAACTACTATTCAATTTTATTACCTCTTTCAGGGTAGAATCTGCAAAAACATTTATTAGTTTGGCCCCAAAGAAAACATACCCAAGATTTTTAAGGCATGAAACAAACTTCCTTCGCCTTCATGACCAATTAGATGACCAAGGTAGTTGCATGGTGCTTCTTCATAATGATGGTAGCTAGGTGTTACAGGCCATGAAACAGTAAGCTTGTGACCCTGCCTTATAGGTACAGCCTTCACAAGAACCTGCAGATGGTCCGGAGTACACGGCTGACCTGGAAATCTAGGGATACCCTTGTTGGTGTTTCGAATTTCCTGGAACATCTCTTCCACTAGACCTTGAGTTTTATCAAGATTTTCTGAAGACATCCAGAGCAAAGAGATGTAACAAATGTTATATAAGATTTAATACTATTATGTTTTCTGAAAGTAAGGAAATTTGAGTTTTGGGTTTAGCTCCAAAACCTACCCTTGCCATAAACAACCAGATGCATGATGTTGGCAGAATAGTGTTCATCATAGAAGTTAATTAGTTCACTCCTTGTATCTATTCCTTTTGCTTGGGGTCGTACATGGAGAGTATCCATGTTCCCTAAGAAAACATATCACTTCATTAGCGGTAGACCACTAACTTTTCTTATGCACCATAGCATCAAATCTCGTTACAACATGAACCTGTGCTAAATTTGTGATATGGATAGTCTTCTCTGCTTAGATGCTTCTGCAACTGTGTGAACCAAAAAGGAAGACAAAGCACTCAAGCTAGTTGCTATATATATATGTATCAACAGACCTGTGGGTTGTCAAATATAGGGATATAGTCAATCATAATACTAATAACTAAATGGATACATATAACACAATTAACCCATCAATTTAGATCTTGAGAACAGAGGAAAATACCTGGCGCATACGCCGAGAATCAGACAACAAGTTTTTCTGATTCTCTGGATGAGAGAGAAGTAGTTAGAATTTGTATTGCTTAACAAACTGCAATCTGAGAAAGTGTGTAAATAGCTAACCAGAGTCGACAGCCTTGATCTCCCTCATGGTGGCATCAGCTGACATCAGTGGTTTGATAAAGAACTGTGCAAACCTGATTACGCAATAATAATAACATAAGAATCCAACACTGTCGTCAAATCAGATCAGATTAGCATAGCAAGAGAAGAAAACAAATGCGAGTCAACCTGTCCAAAGCCTCGTCGAAACAATCTGTGTTGATATCGAAATGGTAGTTTGTATCTTCACTGGATGTATAAGCATTTGTGCTCCCTCCATGCTACAAACAAAAATAAAAAATAAAAAAATAATTCCAAGTTTCTATTTTTTATTCAAGTTTCTTTACCGTAAGACAAGAACATCAAATTATGATCAACGTTTTGTTTTACCTCCGTGATGTACTTGGAGTAACTATCTTCCTCTGGATATTTTTCACTTGCATAAAATAGCATATGCTCTTGACAAAATAACAAAACGGAAAAAAAAAAAAAAAAAAAAAAAAAAAAAAAAAAAAAAAAAAAAAAAAAAAAAAAAAAAAAAAAAACAAAACGGCCACCATCAAAATCAGATATTATTCTCCATAGGAAAGAAATTGATAAAGAAACTGATTTATGTTCTTAGTAAAAAAATAAAAATAAAAGGTACCAAGGAAATGAGCTAGCCCTTGTAATCCTTCAGGGTCCGAGAACGATCCAACGCTAACATTCATTGAAGCAGCACACTAAAAGCAGGGACACAGAGGAATCGTCAGGATTTTATTTGGAAAGCAGTAGAATTAGAGCAAGAATCGATGTTAGTTACCTTGTCAGTCTCCGGATCACTGATTAACAACACCTCAAGCGAATTCTTGAGAACAATCCTGCGATATTCTCTCTTGTCCGTACGTGGCTTCAATATTACTTCACCTTCCATCAACGTCGCCGTCGCGTTTTCCTTTCCAACCGCCATCGCCGTTCGATAACTTGGCAAATCTGAGTCTTAGCTGAGTCTTCTTGGTCTTGATATATAATGTTCAACGTCTTTCTTTTGTATTATCTCAGAGAAAATACGACAAGGAAGCTGACAAGAAACTGTCTTCTGGCTACTATCCAATCAACGGTGTATATTTGCCACGTCATATAGTGATCAACGCCGATAGTGCAGCCCAACAAAAAAGTTAGCACGTGCGGTAAATGATATAAAGATCGTTGATTTGTTGTAAAGTCTGTAATATATATATATTTTTTTTTGGTAACTCAGAGTAAATTTTAAGTCCATAAAAAAGTTCACACTAATCCAGGCAACCCACGGATAGGTCATTTCCCAGATTTTTAAATGGGTCGTAAGTAAGAACTCATATCCGTGTGGGTGTACATGAGTAATGTGTTTTTGTTTCTCGAAGCAGATAGATCGAACTCGGAACGTGGTTGCGCCAAAGCCCGTCTCCTTACCACTAGATCACAAGGTCCCGGACAAGTCTATAATATTTTTTACTTTTTATTATCGTATTCGTATATATATATACATATATTTTATGATTTTTACTAGATATTAAATAATATTTGTTACTAGATATATATTATAGTAAAATGTTATACATAATTTTTTGTTCTTATGAAATTTTTAGATATTAAATTTTTAGTACTACGTAAGATGTTATTTAATATTTAAAAAAATTGTAAGAAAAAAAAATTATGTATAACATTTTACTATAATACTAGATATAATCTTCCATCAAACTTTAAATATTGGTTTAAAAACCATACATTTGGCAAAACAGACGGTTTACACCAAAAACTTCACCGAAAACAAAGAATAAGAAAAAAATCTTACAAATTTAGGAGGTTTAGCAACTGCCCAATCTCTCAGACAATACTCTTCTCGAAAAAGTTTAGACCATAAACAATGAAAAATAACACCAGATTCTATGTTTGGTTAGATTCAAGTCAGTAAACGATTCAAGTTTTAATTATAATTTATATTGTTGTGTTTTTCAAATTGATAAGAAACCGATTAATTTGCATTATGTGTGAAAACAAACTGAACATAAGGCAATCTTTTACGATCAAATGAATTCAAATGACAAAAATCATGTCCGGTTAGTTTTACAGCTACGCAAATCAGTCGAGTTTCTTTGATCAATAAGACTAATTAATAGGTTGTGATTCAAGTTTCAATTATAACTTATATTGTTGTGTTTGTCAAATTGATAAGAAACTGATTAATTTGCATTAGGTGTGAAAACAAACTGAACATAAGGCAATCTCTTACGATCAAATGAATTCAAATGACAGAAATCATGTCCGCTTAGTTTTACAGCTACGCAAATCAGTCGAGTTTCTTTGATCAATAAGACTAATTAATAGGTTGTGATTCAAGTTTCAATTATAACTTATATTGTTGTGTTTGTCAAATTGATAAGAAACCGATTAATTTGCATTAGGTGTGAAAACAAACTGAACATAAGGCAATCTCTTACGATCAAATGAATTCAAATGACAGGAACCATGTCCAGTTAGTTTTACAGCTACGTAAATCAGTCGAGTTTCTTTGATCAATAAGACTAATTAATAGGTTGTGATTCAAGTTTCAATTATAACTTATATTGTTGTGTTTGTCAAATTGATAAGAAACCGATTAATTTGCATTAGGTGTGAAAACAAACTGAACATAAGGCAATCTCTTACGATCAAATGAATTCAAATGACAGGAACCATGTCCGGTTAGTTTTATAGCTACGCAAATCAGTCGAGTTTTTTTATCAATAAGACTAATTAATAGGTTGTGATTCAAGTTTTAATTATAATTTATATTGCTGTGTTTGTCAAATTGATAAGAAACTGATTAATTTGCATTAGGTGTAAAAACAAATTGAACATAAGGCAATCTCTTACGATCAAATGAATTCAAATGACAGGAACCATGTCCGGTTAGTTTTACAGCTACGCAAATCAGTCGAGTTTCTTTGATCAATAAGACTAATTAATAGGTTGTGATTCAAATTTTAATTATAACTTATATTGTTGTGTTTGTCAAATTGATAAGAAACCGATTAATTTGCATTAGGTGTGAAAACAAACTGAACATAAGGCAATCTCTTACGATCAAATGAATTCAAATGACAGGAACCATGTCCGGTTAGTTTTACAGCTACGCAAATCAGTCGAGTTTTATTTATCAATAAGACTAATTAATAGGTTGTGATTCAAGTTTTAATTATAACTTATATTGTTGTGTTTGTCAAATTGATAAGAAACTGATTAATTTGCATTAGGTGTGAAAACAAATTGAACATAAGGCAATCTCTTACGATCAAATGAATTCAAATGACAGGAACCAAGTCCGGTTAGTTTTACAGCTACGCAAATCAGTCGAGTTTCTTTGATCAATAAGACTAATTAATAGGTTGTGATTCAAGTTTTAATTATAATTTATATTGTTGTGTTTGTCAAATTGATAAGAAACTGATTAATTTGCATTAGGTGTGAAAACAAATTGAACATAAGGCAATCTCTTACGATCAAATGAATTCAAATGACAGGAACCATGTCCGGTTAGTTTTACAGCTACGCAAATCAGTCGAGTTTCTTTGATCAAGAAGACTAATTAATAGGTTGTGATTCAAGTTTTAATTATAATTTATATTGTTGTGTTTGTCAAATTGATAAGAAATTTATATTAATTTATATTATAAGTTATACCACATATTATATTAATTTCTTAGCTGGTTTTTGTGTGTTTGGGACATATTATATTATATACGACATATTATATTACATTAATAAAATAAAGAGAAGAAAAACTTATCTTGCGGATGATGCCACTAATATGCTCTATGTCGATATATAGGACACTGGAGAATACAGTGGAAGTTTTGTTGTCATATTCCACTTTCTGCAAAATAAAACTTAAATTTAATCAGAAAACAACTACAACTTCTTGAGATTGATTCTCGAGTTGATTCACAAAGCATACAAACGAAACTACTTACTGCTTGAAAGAATCTGACTTAGGAATGTGTAAGACGGAAAGCATGATGATCTTTGTCAATAGAGAAAGTTCCAAAATCCCATTGCAATAACATTAAGGGGACTGCCAGCTGCAAAGACATCGGAATCTCAGTATTTTGAGCAAAAAACATGGTAATGAGAAATTGAGGAGACACAACAAAACATGAGGCTGTAAGATTTTGTTGATAATAGGGATAAAGCGTTATCAAACTTAGGAGAAATAAACATAAGTGAAGGCACAAAACATGAAAGATTCAGCTAGTTGATATGGCTTCAACTAGAAACTCCTATCAAACTTTTGAGTAAAATTGTTCACAAATCCTAGATTTAGAAGAAAAAAAGTGGTGGTGTGAGTCTCGACGAGATCCATAATCTCTTTTTGGAGAAAGTTTTAATGACCAGATTTATATAACATCACATACTCTCAATTCACGTAAGGATATACAATTCTCCAAGATACTAAGCAATTGTGTAATAAACCGTGAAGAGGATACTAAATCAAAATGTAACTGAGAGTAACCGAAGAGCCATCGAGAGATAAAATCACATCAAGCGCATTTCAAATCAAACAGGCAAGCAATATTGAAATCGACAAAGTCAAATTTCTGATTCCGTGAAAATCAATTGTGAATTTCTTCACCACCCAAAACCCGAAACGAAACATCTCATCTCCTCACATTGAATTACGCAGATTTACATTTAAAACCAGAGAACAAATAGGTAATTGGCTGAGAATCTGAAATTGAGCTGCTCTCTTGCCCTAAAAACATATCATTTCCTATAAATTTCGGAAATCTTTGATTAGCTCCGCCAAAACAAAATGCGATATCCGTTTCATTTCCAGTAGCCAAGAAAATCCGGAAAAAAAAACAAAATCCACCAAAGAACCAATCACAGAATCACGAAAACCTAGATCGAAGCAATAAACAATTCTGAATGACAACACAACGAAGAACAAATCAAAAAAAGAAAAAGAATCGGATCAATTAATGGAAATCGGAAACGTACTTGTCCCAGTTGATCTCCGTCTGTCCAAAAGATGCGACCCGAGAACTAGCGGCGTGTTCATGACTCTCGGATGCGGTGAGACTGAGCCCTAAGACAAACCTTCGCCTTCGGAAACGGCGTCGTTCACCCCTCGTCACAGCCGTTTCTCATCCCCGTCGCTAATCAATTTATTTTCTCCTGTTGGGTTCTCATGAAGATGGAGAAACTCTCCGTTCTCGCGAACAAACCCACGCCAGAGTTGAAGAAACACCACAAAACGGTACTGTCGACACATCTACTTTATCGGCGATGATGCTTCTTCGATTCCGATTTGTATCACCATTTTTAAAATTAGTAAACCATAGGAGAAGAGAAGAGGAGAGGCGTAAAATTCTGCCGTTGGAGAAAAATGTGAAAGAGAGATCAGATTATAGAGGTTTGATTTTCGAATTTGGCTTTATAGCCGTTGAGCATTTAATTTACTATAGTATCCCCGAGACTACACTAATTTTTATAACAAAATTGTCATCTCACATCTAACAAACATATAGAAACAACAAATAAACTAACTTGCACGCATAGAAAGAGAGAAACAACTTTATATTATTTAATAAATTAGCTTTTTATTATTAAAATACTAGATTAGGTATAAAATATAAAATATTTAGATTTTAAATTGATAACCCGCATAACTATGACCCGTATAAATTAGATTTTAAATTAAAATATTTGCTAAATTATCCACAAATTACCTTAAGAAATTCTAGTTGGAGTATAATCTCTTACACTCAAATATAATTTATTTTTAATATATATAAATTGTGGTTTATATAGAAATGAAAAATTAGAATTATTTTCCTTAATCTAAATATAAAAATTAAAGAATATTTTTTCTTTTTTAAAATTAATTGTGTCTTTTAAGCTAATTTAAAAAAAAAAACTTTTTAATTTTATTTTTAGTAACTTTATCTTCTAAGATTATGAATAGGTTATTAAATTTTCAGAATTTTTTTATGTTTTTTTTTATTAATCGATTTTAAAAAATTTCAATTTTGACTTGACACGTAACGCGATTAGGTGAATTATCAACTTCTTTTATTCAGATTATTATTTTAACATATGTCACAATCTTAATTAACAACGACATATATCATGATTTCGTGAATAAGAATTATCTTACGCATCACGCTCACGTCGAGAGATTTATTTTTATATAATAAAGTTTTAGTGAATATATATGTCTATCTAGGAATGATATCAAATCAATATAATAATAATAACTTTACGAAATTAAGTTTTAGTTTTGTCAAATATGAGAGCAGAGAATATAGAGATTTTTTCACGGTTTTCTATATTTGCTAAACCAGAAAAACCAAACCGGCCAAACAAAAACCGATCTCAAAGAATTATGGGGTTTTTTCTTTTCTTCAAATGGGTGTTACAAAAAAAAAAAAAAAAGTCATACAACAATAACACAAATATGTAATCACTTCACTTCCCTGCTTCTAAGCTTTAGAAGTGCCACGATGATCCCTATCGATATGCTTCAACAGATCCACCGGATCACGGAACCCTCTGCTGCATTTCGGACAAACATCAACCGTAATTTTGCCACAACTCTGTTTTCCATTCCTCTCCTGCATTTTCTCTAAATTACCATCGCCGGCACTCGCAAACTGTAGCTTCTGGCTAATGTCGTTACCGAGTCTGCTAATACTTGCTTCCGCTGAAGCTAATAGACTAGACCATCTTGAAGATGATGATGATGATGCGGGAGCTTGTTTTGTGTTTGTACTCAAGAAACCCATGAATGAGAAACTCGATTCAGGTTTCTTAGGTCCAGAACAACCATGATCAGGTCCGAACCGATGTTTCAAGCAATGATCGATGCTGCAATCTCGACATTTGATTGTATTCGAGAAGGTTAGAGATTCTCTGCATCTTGGGACAGGACATTTCTTCTTCTTGAGAGCTTTTTCGTAGTTTGATGGATCACAATCTGTATTCACATGTTTCTCCCAGGTGATGTTTGGATCTTCGTCAGGGTTTAACCGAACTCCTTTAGCACATAACGGACAGATAACCACTGTGACATCTCCTCTGTTACCTTTTGGACAATTGTGTTTCATATAGCTACGATGATCCAAACAAAACACCTGAAATCTCAAAAATAAGATTTCTCCGTGTATTCATTCAGGAAACTAGCAGGATCTAAGAGATAGCATTCGTGAGATGATCATTATTCTATTAAGACGGAATCAAAAGCGAACCTGAATGCAGCGATCGCAGGTGAATGGCAAGAAATCGATCTGCTTGCAATAATCTACGGAGCAGTGTTTCCCCAGATCTGGAAATTCCGGAGTCCCCATTGAGAGACCGAGATTTCGAAATTTAAAAGAACAATTCCGACAAATATACAAAAGATATTGCAGGAAGATGTTCAAGAATAGACTCCTAGGATTCGGAATTAAAACCAGTCCTCGAGTTTCCAGGCACAAAAAAAAACAAAAAAACCAGACTCCGGGAATCTAGATGAACAGAGAGATCTCGCAGAATCGGGAAGAAGAATTGTAAAGGAATGTCAACCTCCATCTTCTTATTTCTTCTCTTATTCAAAGTCAAACATCTTTCCAAATTTTCGTTTTCTAAATTCTAATCACCAATCAATTTAGAAATGTAATTTTAGTTTGGGCTTATTAAGGCTTTATAATTTCAAAATTGGGCTTTCAACCCGACTTATATTTTACTGTTTGATGTTGCTTATGTTTATTAGTCATTGTCTCAAGCAGCAGCGTTATTTGTAACTCCCAATATTAAGAAAATTCGTATGAATTGCATTCAAAGATTCAAACAAACGCAACCTTTGAAACACTATTTCAAAGACAGAGAAGCACATGTGATGCAGCAACACAAACAAAAAGCTGACATAGGCTTGTTGGTCTTCAACTTGGGTGATTTGCTTGCTGCTGGGAGGCATAGCCAAGAGATCAGTGTACTCTTGGTATGGTGATTTTACGAATCTTGTCTCTTTCCAGAATTCAGGTGTAAGGAACCCGTAAGTCTTCTGAAGACAGTCGAAGGTAGCCTGAGAAACAAAACATTTGTAATAAGAATCCAATCAAACAAGGCCTGAAATTTAGGATATTAAAAACACTGCATTTGAAGAGAAGATTATCGGAACACTACTCACAGCAAGCTCACATGCTCAAACCCTAATCTCCGATACGAATTCATGAAATTGGTACTAGTTATCAATTGCTTATCTACTAGCTGATGATTATCAAAGAATTCATCAAACCAAAACAGTTAATAAACAAACAAAAATAGCATACCTTGACGAAGTTTCCCAACGTTTTGGTCGATCCTCTGGAAGAAGTGAAGACATCATCAATTCCGGCGAACTGGAGAACCTTCTTAGGAACCCTAGCCGCCACGATACCAGAACCTCTTGGTGCTGGAACCATCCGCACCGTAACAGAACCACACTTTCCGGTCACCTTGCACGGAACCGTGTGTGGCTTCCCAATTTTGTTACCCCAGTAACCCCTTCTGATCGGAATCACAGACAACTTCGCCAGAATAATCCCCCCTCTGATCGCCGTCGCGACTTCCTTGGAGCACTTCACTCCCAATCCGACGTGACCGTTACTATCTCCGACGACGACGAAGGCCTTGAATCTAGTCCTCTGACCGGCTCTGGTTTGTTTCTGAACCGGCATGATTTTCATCACTTCATCCTTCAACGTAGGACCGACGAGTAGATCCACGATTTGGTACTCCTTGACTGGGAGAGAATGGAGGTAGATCTGCTCCAGCTTCTGGATTTTACCCTCCTGTACGAGACGACCAAGCTTCGTCACTGGGATCCATTTCGTCTCCTCTGGAGCACGACCTCCACGGCGACCACGGCCTCTCGGACCACCTCTTCCACCACCGCAACCGCTGAATCCACGTCCGAAACCGCCGCGTTCACCACCACGCTCAACGCCACGTTCCGCCATTTTCGATGCACTCGATTTTGCGTAGATGAGCTGTAGAGATGTGGATTTTTCGATGTGTTCTTCAGAAACCCTAATGGCGGCAAAATTACTCTACATATAGCTCAAGAGTGAAGAGTGAAGAGTGAAGAGTGAAGAGTGAAGACGATGAAACCATAAAGGTGATTAGGGTTTCTTGAGTAAATTGAGCTTATTGGGTTTAGAAGCCCAATACTCAACTCAGGCTCAACAATTAATGTAATGTGCTAAAAAATCTATTAAGGTGTTATTAGTTTGTTTATTTTAGTGGATTTAGAAATTCAAACTAAATTCAGTGTTATTAGTTTTATGATTTTAAAATTTAGGTTCAAATTTTGTGTTATTGGTTCTATGATTTTAAAACCTTGTTATTTGATTTGATTTGTATTATTGGATTTTCTCCATGTATTATCACATACGAGTCAAATACACATCATTTTTAAAACATATCACTAAGTCATATTTGTTAAAGCATATCACACGTTCAATATAGCTTTTTGTTTTTTTCCTTGTTATAGCATATCATATATCATATGATACCACTTCAAATAATTTTCTATTTTTCTAATTTTTCAATTCTTTTACAATCTTCGAACCAATTTTCCATTTTCTATAATAAATATTTGTCATAATTTCTATGTAATCTCCAACACAAAAACATAAAACCTAAAGTATCAATTGAAGAATCACAACATGAACCACAACAAGAACAAGGGAAAGGTTCATATCATCAATGAGGTCTCCAGGAAACAAGAAATTTGATAAATTTACTACTCTCTCCGTTTCACAAAAAATGTCGTTTAATAGATAATTTTTTGTTTCAAAAAGACTGTCGTTTTATATTTTCAATGCAATTTTTTCAACTAATTCTCTAAATTGCCCTTTACCCAAAGCTAATAACCTTTGTAATTAAATCATTTTTGAATTAATTATGGGTATATTAAATATGGGTAAAATTACAAAGTTTCTTAATATGTGTGAAATGTGTCAAAGTGACATTTTTTGTGAAACAGAGTGAGTATTAAATAGTGTTGTCTCGGGTTTACGTGATAATAATGGTATATTCAGCAAATTCATGGTGGAGAGACGAATTTTTTAATATATTTTTTGATTTTGCGATAAGACTAAAAAATTATTGTAAATTCATTTGGTTGCTTTACAATAATCCACTAATTAGATTTTGAAATCCACCTATTTAATTTTCAAATCCACTTATCTGATTTTAAAATCAATGGATTTATTAAAGATTACTAAATCCAAAAAAAAATTAAAATCTATTAAAATGTAAAAACCAATAACCTCCACTATATTTTGGGGTAGTGACATTTTTTCCCTTCTATTGTTGAGCAATTGCTTTGATTTTCTTATAATAGACAGATATTTTTGGGGTAGTGACATTTTTAAAAAACATTATTGAGCTGACACATTGATATAAGAAAAAAAAAAAAAAGAAGAGGCAGAGATAAAACAAGATGAAGAAACCCCACCATTGATATCACCTGCCAAAACTTAACAGACAAAGAAAGGCAAGGCCACATAAATCTATATCAGTTACTTTCATAGATAAAATGAATATATATATACAGTATATATGTACGTGATGATCACATTTATTTTGTAAGAATAGATCATGTTTAACTGAGTCAAAGGGGGCTCAATAGAAAGACAAGAAGCAGACGAGAAGTGGCAGAGAGGGTACTTAAAGTGCAACAAAACAAACACCTCTTCGTTTTAACCAAATGCATGTGAATTTTGGTTTTACACACACTGAGGACAAATTGGGAATTGCAAAATTTATTTTTTCAATTTCTGAATGAACTAATATTCATTAATCAGATACAAACTGATTACCATATATTTCAAATTCGAAGTGAGTCAAGTGACGTAGATATCCTTCATTTCCAATCCCTACGAACCAATTGAGTACATACTACGTCGTAGAATCATCATAAATAGAAAAGAAAAAAAAACATACTATTAAACCATTAGTCTTTAAACAAATTAAATGCTTTTTTTATTTTGAAAATTGTATTATTTGTTTTTTTATCATAAAGTCGATCCATATAATTATTAATTAATTCATCACACTCCACTTCAGGCCTTGAGGCTCCCACAACCTCACCTGAAAACTCTCTCTCTCGCTCTCTCTCTCTCACTCACTCTCTCTCTCTCATGTTCGGTGTCACGGCAAGACTCGATGACCAACTCGGCACCACAACTACACCAACTACCATATACGTGGACCCACCTTCCCAAGACCAGGCGAGTCACATCTCGGACCACCGTTCAATAGAAACACTCGTCGTCGTCTTAGCCGTCATCACCATTTTATCAGTCCTAGCCGGCGTCTTCGCTCGAATCTGCGGCGGCCGCCATTTATCTGACGGCGGAGACCACGACATCGAAGGTTGGGTCGAGAGAAAGTGCCGTAGTTGCATCGATGCCGGCATTCCCACCGTCGCTAGCGCTCCTCCTCCACCTCCACCGCCGCCTCCGGCGACGACAGCAACAGCGGAGGAGCAGAGCAAACCAGCAACTGAAGAGCAAAGCAAGAAGTGAAGTAAAAAAGGGTAAAACTACATTCTTCGATTTACCTTTTAACATTGTCGTTATGTAATCTCATTAATTTTGAAGACAACCTTTTTTCTTTTTTGTACCATATTCTACGGACATTGATTTCGGAATTTCCTCGGATTTTTAATGATTATTATTTGAAGAAGAAAAAAAAACGATATATCATTTTTTATTTACCAAGATCAGTTGTAAATATTAATTTACATTAAGATTGTGATTCAATGGACTTTTTAGTAAAGTAGGCCAAAACACAAGAGCTCGCTGAAATTAATTAGTTTATTATGGGATTTATCATTTTTCTATTAGTGTAGACATCAAGATTGTATTCAAGGGACTTTTAGTAAAGCAGGCCACAAAGCAATAGCTCACTGAAAAGTGAAAACTAGTTTCTTTTGGTTAATTTTGGGATTTAAAAACTTATTTTTTTAATAAGTTTACACACTATCAAATTAACAACACTTTTCGTTTTCAGATTTCAGGGCCGTAAGCACAAACTCGGCCCATGAGACTTGTAATCAACAAACAATTTGAACCACTTTACTGAATTTTGTACACTTTCCACCATTTTTGTAATAGTAAAACAAAATATTAGACAAATGATCTTATTCATTTTATTCATGGAAATACAAACAATCAATATTAGTAATTATATATATTCAAGACAACAAACCTTTGGACAAGTGTATGTATATTCCCGTTTATCTTGACCTATTCTACATATATCCAGACTCAATACGTAGAGTACACAATAAACATGTATATATATAAATATTTAGTTATACGTATGTATGTTATATTACATAATTAGCTACGTAATTAAGTGGAAGATCAGCACTGAGGAGAAACGGTGCCTTGATCCTTAACATTGGCATTTTTGCAAGAAGCTGTTCCTCCTTTGATATTTACGTTCTCAAGCACAATCCCCTGGCATGGATATTTATCACTGCAATTAAACATTATCGCCACATCCGTTGCACTCGTACCGCTTATGTTCCGGTACACCACATTGCTCACTTGCACCGCGGATTCCTACTCAACATATTTCACATATCAATACGAGTGATGAGGCTAGTTTAGCAAAAACATAAATGAGAAATTCGGCTAAGTCAAATCAAATCAGTTTACTTGTTGCTCGCATTTGTCCTTGTCGCAGTAGTTCTGGTCGATTATGATCGGATTCTTTACATTTTCCATACGAATGTTTTGAAATTTAATGTTTTTGGCAGTTCCTGATCCTCCCTGAAATAAATAATTAAGGTGGTTATTATTGACAATTTCAAAACAAACAGGTGCAAATCCGAGAAAAGAGGGGCTGTTCGTAAAAAAAAAATGAATAAAATCAATCACCTGGTAAGTTTTAATTCTAACTCCATTGTCAGTAGAAGAGAGCTTAGCACCATCTACAATGATCCCCGAGACATAAGCTTTCGAATTGTCATCCCCCAAACTCCCAATGCTTCACATAAAAACAATTAAACAAATATATCGATATTAGTTACGTATATATATACTTTTTTTGTTCAACTAATAGTTATATATTTTCTTATATTAATTTATAAGAACTATCATATTAATTGAGATCAAGTTTTTTTAGTACGATTTTGTAACCCTTTGGTTAAGAATTCGGAAAACGATTTTCGATATACCTGATCCCGTGACCAGGACCGCAAGTTAAATCATTGATTTGAACATTTTGGGATCCATCCTCAATGGATATACAATCATCACCTATATAAAAGCAAACAAAAACATTATAACTAATGAATCAATAATTAGCCTTACCGAGTCTTTGTTACACATAAATACACCACACACCCCAGTTATATATAGATCATTAATTACCTGTTCCAATGTCTGAATTGGAGATTCTAATGTTTTGGGTATTAGTGATGTGAATACCATCCGTGTTGGGACTATCGTCAGGAGCAGTGATCTCGACATTCTTGACGTTAACATTGTTGCATTTCTCAATCGAAATCTGAATCTGCTGCGCATTTCTCACCCTCAGATTCTTCACATTCAAACTCTTTAAGTTGTAGAGAGTAAGAGCCTGCATATGCATATATAAAACACATACATGCCAATTTTATAATCAAACGTTCACTTAGTTTGCGTCTGAAAAAATTAATTATATGCATATATATATATATATTTATTTATGGGGCTTTTGTATTTGCGTACCGTTGGCGCTTTTGTGCATGGCTGTATAAACAAGGGGAAAAAAAGAGAGGAAACCAGTTAATTAGGAGTATCTTATATAAGTATATATAAAGATTGCCGTAAAAAAAGTATATATATAAAGATATTTTTGTGTGACACATGTACATATATATATATATATATATGCATACCTTAGATTTGTCGATTTTGCATGAGTTTTGCCACCAGATTTTTCCGTTGCCTTCAATAATTCCCGTCGAGCCGCCATCGAGTGATAGATTGTTAACGTCCTCCAAGATAAGCCAATGATTTTTGTCGTTATTATAATCCGATCGTTTTGTAGATGCTGATAAAGTGCCTAGGATCTGCAGTTAATCGGTAAAAAATCAAGTAATTAAATTTACCAACTAATCGAATATTAACTAATGATTAATTAGAGTTACGGTAAAGAAAACAAAAAATAGTACCTGAAAGTTACGTAAAGATTTGCATGGGCCTCTGAATCGAGTAGACTTGAGGAGATAAGTCTTCCCTTTAGGAACTAAGAAATTAGTAACTCCATTTGTCGAACATGCTTTCTTCCATGCTTTCTTGAAGGCCTAATTAAGCATATATATTACACCCATGCATGCATGCATCATCAATACACAATAAAAACATATTTATACCTCTCTTTTTTTAAAACTAAACATATTTATACATTTATCTACTGAATTTTATAATCTGTATACATCTTTCCACACCGAAGACTAACTGATTTTTTGTAAGATAATTTACCTGAGTATCATCGGTTTTTCCATCTCCTTTAGCTCCGAAATTGGAAACACTAACAGTTGATGATTCCGAAGTGGTTTTATCGGAGCTTTTCAAGGTAAGGACGTCGTCGTTCTTGAGCTTAAGTAAGCTATCGGATTCGAAGCTTCCATCTTCATGACCATATCCATCATCAACGTTGCTACTCAAAGCTTCGCACCACGAGAGCATCAAAAGAACACATAATAAAAAAGCAAGAAGTCCGCAACAACGGGCCATTTCGAGTTTATAGCCTTTCGAAACGGTATTCTTTTTAGAAATATTAATGTATGTTGATTCTTGTGAGTAAGATGAGACTCTTAGCTGTTTTATGGGTGGTTTTGTAATATGAAATTGAATAAGTAGAAGGTATGTCATATGTGTATTTATAGGCAAATTAAAGGAGATAAAAAGTTAGGTCTATCAAAGTTTTAATGGCGTTGGAGGTATGGAGAGAGATTGAAATTGATACGGAAACATCACTTTAAGCTTCTAGCCTTACCTCCTCTCCCCCCTATTTTAATTTATCTTTTTATTTATTTAGTTTATTGCTTTCTTGATTGATAGAGAGTTTTACATTTTAGTTAGTTATTTTTTTTCTTTTCTTCTAAAAAAAGAGTTTATTTTCATCATCGTATACCATTCTCAGTAACATTTCATCATGTGTAATTACTGAGCTAAGAAGTACGTGATGTATATCTATACATAAATATAAAAAGTTGAAAATATATAAGCAAAAGTGATAAGCAAACGTCGTCGTCTCCTGTCTCTCAAAGTTCGGTATTAGTTTTGGGTCCCTTTTAGTCTTTCTTGCTTTTTATTTGTGTGTTAGAGGCTGATATTACCGTTGTAATATCTTTTAGGAAAAGTTTCAGAAGAAACAAACATCATCATCTTTCTTTGTTTGGCGTATTTAATCACATTGTTGTTGTAATGCTTTTGAGTCTCATCATATATAAATTAGTTTTGTGTGACCAATTACTACACTGCTTGAACTACTAAGCCGGGTAGGTTTGCATATTTTTAACATGAAATTCTGGTGTTTTAGCTCTCATGTTAATTACTCGAATAGATGAAGTATTTTTCAAAAACCATTACTCATGTTACTTATATAATTCATCTGAATAGAGTTAGCTATAGATTTATTGAATCTAATCATTTAATTATATTATCAAGTTGTAAGGTGTATGGTGATGATGATATCTTCGATCTCTGATTTGAACAATGACAACTGCGAAAAATCAGAAGAAATTTAGTTGTTGTAGGCAGCCTGCTCGCCGTGAAGAAAAAAAAAACACAACGTTCAATCAAACAAAGAGAAAGCAACAGTTTAGAAACGAATAGTTGTTTCAAGAAAGCCCTTTAGAGCATCATTATTGCTAGAAACCCAAATGGGTTTCTTAAGTATTATTTTAATATAAATTTGAAGTTAAGAAACTGTGTTAAAAAAATTCTGTTTTTTCTGCTTTATTGGTAGAACTCCTAATGGGGTTCTTAAAAAAAAAAAAAAATTGGTATCCATCCTTATTTTGTTCTATTTCATTATATTTGATTATGTATTTCATATTGTAACCATATTTTAAGTGTGTCAAATACTTCATTTAAATTTCCATTACATAGATGTATATATCATACTTTAACTTGTTTTATATATATATATATATATATATATATACATTTCATAATTACCTTCTTTTTGATCTATATTCAACAAATTAAAGAGTCATACAAAGTCTAAAACAAAATTAACTTCTTTTAGATGTCAACAAGCATGTATGAGAGAGAAGTGGAAGCAGATAGTGAAAGTATACACATTACCATAACCAAGACATGATGCAGGAGATAAGTGTTTTACACAGCCGAGGGAGTTCGATTGAAACACTAGTATAACACAAACTAAAACGAATTATAATTACATTAAACATGTCACATAGTACTAGTTAAACATGTCACATAGTATGCGCCATCTCCTAAAAAAGGGACTGCAGCTCTGCTATTCCAACAGATTTAACTGACCTGGAGTCTCCATATAGAAACAGAGGAAGTAGAAGAAGTACGTTTCCGCAACTCAGATGGGTCTCACGAGTTTCTGCTCTTGGGGATTGAGTTCAATTGATTCACACAATTGTTAATCGAAAAGAATCACATTTCTCATTTTAAGATCGGGTAACAGAATTAATAACGGTAGCAAAATTGGTGTTCATTAGACAAAGATTTAACTCTTAACGCCAAATACTGACACTATTATATAGCACGACGTTGCGTTTACGAGTATGAATCTTTTGGTTTATTAATAAAAAAAAAATAGTGTTGATCTGAGTGTATTTGGAAGCCACCGTGATGAGAAGGTGGAAGAAGACAAGCAGCAAAAGTGATGAATATCTCTCTCTCCATCTCAAAGTCATTGACTTTGGTTTGTTGAGAGTGTCTCTTACGGACCAAACATAACAAACCGCCATTGGATCCAATGATAAGACGCATTTTCTCCTTGTACCAAATGCTAAAATCCATGAACTGCCCATCCACCGAACATGGAATGGTTTCAGAGATGAGGATCTTGGCGTCATTTTCCCAAAATCTGTGTTGCTTTCCTTGTACCACACGATCCGTAAGGCTCATCTAATTAATAATACCCTGTAATTGGTATTCCATTTGTGCTAGAGCAACCTGCAAACAATTCGAGATTAATCTAATGTTGTATCCCGAATGCATCGATTCATCCTAACCAAACAACAAATTCTCCGGAATCAAAATCACGACGAGGCTCCATACACCCGAGCAAGACATCAATCATACAAAATTGAATTGAAAGGATGCATGGTTTCTTAAATACGAGTGAGATTAGAAGAAACCTAACCTCGTCTTCGTCGAGGAGCTTGAAAATCAGGAAAATCTTAGCCCGATCGTTAGATTCGTGCAATTCGTACGTCGGCACTTGTGCTTACATGAGCCCAGAGAGATTCGACTCTGAATCGGCAGGTGGAAGCTCCGACATCTACGCAGGATTCGCTCGGCAGAGCGATGAAGAGAGAAGAGAGAATTTTTTTTTTCTTTCCTAATTTTCTCCAACCAGCTGATGCCACCTGGACCTTAAGAAACGGTTCTTAAGGTTCCAATTTAAGAAACGGTTCTTAGATAAATTGATACTGTACATTTAATTTAATAATAAAAAATGCTAAGAAACCATGATAAGAACCTGCAATAATCATGCTCTTACAAAAAAACGAATAGTTGTTTTTTTTTTTTTTTTTTTTTTGAATATTGACGAATAGTTGTTTTAGTAAATCATATATAGTTTTAGAGCTGTGCATTAAATGTTTAGGGTTTATCTGCTCTATATTATAAAAAAAGGGCAATTCTACAAAATAGCACCAAAAAACTTAATGTTCAATAATTTAGCACCCAAGGGTGAAAGTCACAAAATTAGCATTCATTAAAGGAAAAAGACTCATTTAACCTTGAACACAGATTTGATTATTCGCGACACCATTCTTCATATCGTCGGAAAAACTTTCTCATCTTCATCTCGCCGACAAATTGTTCCCGGAGCTATCATTCCCTGATCTCGAAGCTTTCCCGACTCCATTCTCTGATCTCGAAGCTTTCCCGACGCCATTCTCTGATCTCGAAGCTTCTCATAGCCCAAAATCGAGGTATTTTATCTTCTTCGATCAAAAATCTAAAATCCTCTTCCTCGAGACCTTACTCGACCAGTTACTGTAACTCGCATTACGATAACTAGCACAAACTCGATTTATAGATTTCGTTCATCTTTGTCTAGCTTCGATTTTGTTTCCTAATCGCATGTTAAGTGTCTGATTTCTAATCGATTCAAAATTAGATTCGATTAGAAATTTGGGGTTTTGGGATGTCAACAATTGTTTGGGGATGTCAACAATTTGGGGTTTCGTGATGTTTCAGTATGTCTTGAATCTTAAAAGAGTAAGAAGAAACTCATGGATGGTTTTGTGTTCTTAAATCACTTGTTTTGATTTAGTCTAATATTGGTTTCGAAACTGGTTTTTATTGATTAGACCCAAATGTCTTGCAGGATTGTTAACCTTCATTAAAGAACAATCAAGCAACAACCTGTTAGTTCATCAAAACATCTAATTGGCTTTGACTGGAAGACTCTATCTTGTTGGAACACAATGAACGCGAATAGAGATGGACTATCTGATTCAAAAGAGTCTTTCGTATCGAAGCTGGCCAAGCTCTTCCAGACATTTGAAGATGGGTTCAGTATGATCAATAGTCGCTTGACAACAATAGAGGAAGTTCTGGGAATAAACGAGAATCCTACTACACGTCAAGAAAAAACAAATGATGAAGGCAATTTCTCACAAACAGATGGTTTGGATCAGATAAATATCTGTAGCCAGCCTGGGGACAATACGAATGACCAGGTAATGTTCTGAAGTTTTCGTTTCGTTTCAAACTCTCTGAAATACTTCCGAAATGAATAAATGATGAAAACTGATCATTTCTTGGGAATGAAACGTATTTCGGAAGATATATAACATATTTCGGAAATACTTCCGAAATAAATAAATGATGAAAACTGATCCTTTCTTGGGAATGAAACGTATTTCGGAAGATATATAACATATTTCGGAAATACTTCTGAAATAAATAAATGATGAAAACTGATCCTTTCTTGGGAATGAAACGTATTTCGGAAGATATATAACGTATTTCAGAAATACTTCCGAAATGAACAAATGCTAAAAACTGCCCATTTCGGAAGATATATAACGTATTTCGGAAATATTTCCGAAATGAACAAATGATGAAAACTGATTCTTTCGTGTGAATGAAACGTATTTAGTATGATATATAACTTTGTTTTTATTACTTGAATTTTAAACATTTAGGTAAAAAAAGTCTTCCTAACCCCTGTATGAAATGTATATCCAGCCTATTGCAGAAGATCTGACTCAGATCGGATCGTCTTTGGATACACCACCATATCCAAATGATTATCGGGGTCATCATGTAAGTTTGGAAGATTTATCTATAAATCAAGAAGTTCTTGTGTGTCACAGAGGCTGCTGGCGTAGAGGATCTGTAAATACGATTATTAAGAATGGAAAAGTCTCTGTCCTCATTAAGCATACACTAGAAATCTTCCAATTCAACATTGAGGATATATTGGTTCATAGGGGATGGGTAAAATTGTCTGATCCATTATTCAGAATAGTGTTCAAAAAATTCTGTTACCCAAAAGATGGATCTCACTGAAACTCAATTTATGATTTTACAAATTTTAGGAAACACAAACACAGAAGGTGAGCCAGACACATGATTCAACCCGACAAGGAGATTCAACTGTTGATGTAAGATTTCTAGGTTGTATATTAAACGCAAATGGTCGAATTTTCCTTAACACATATGATTGTAATGTTCATAAAAACTGTTTTGTTTTTGTAGTCTGATGCAGATCCATTGGCTCAGAACAAATCCTTTTTTAATACACATTCTGAGACTCACATACAAGTGGGTGCTGCTGTGGATGTAAAATCTAAAGATGGCGGATGGTTTCCAGCAACCGTAACAGAGAAATCAACAAACGAGGGTGTTGATATATATACTGTGGAGTACTCAAAACTTTTTGTGGATCAAAAAACGAAACTGAAAAAAATCATGGAGAGTGTCAGGAAGGAACAGATTCGTCCTCCATTGCCAGATATCGAAGGAAGTTGGAAGGGTCCAGAACTATTGGACTACGTCTACGTCTTTTTTAAAGGCGGCTGGTGGAAAGCCACAGTGGTTAAAATAATGAGCTACAGAAGATACGGTGTTAAAATTTTCTCTGACGAACAAGTCAGAGATTTTCAGCTTCAAGAAATCCAGATTTACAAGGAGTGGGTGAATGGTGCCTGGGTTTCTCAAGTAGAAGTACAGGTATTGTTTCTTCAAAACGTTTCATAAAACATTTAAAATAAGTTGCTTGGGGCATTCTTGAATCGTCATTAACCATGAATTGTGGTATGCTATTAATTAACTTTTTTTATGTTGGTCAAATGAGAAGGAAGAAAATGTGGAAGCATCAAAGAAGAAGGCTAGTGTTGCTCCTAAACAAAGGAAAAAAGCTGAAACCAAAAAACTGAAGAATACTCGGACAACAAACAAGAATGTTCTTGTAACTCATCAGAAAAGAAAAGTAGATGAAACTAAAAAAGATGATGACCTCTTGGTTCGAGCTAAGAAAAGAAAGGCGGCAGCGAGTCCTAATCTTTTACAAAAGTATGATGATTTGCCAATAGATAACCTTGCGTTTCTATTGCGAAATGTTCGGAAAAAGAAAAGATCTCCGTATCAATCACCAAACAACCCGTTGTTATGTGTAACGCCTCCAGTACATCCGGTAATAGATCCATTTCTAACTCCTGACATCAATAAATTTAAAAGGATGGATGATTGGCTGAGAAAAAGGGGAGAAAGGTTAGTATTTATTTCACCTTTCCATTTGTTTCGAATCTTAAAAACTTGTTACTCCCCTAACTTGTTTCATTTAGTTTATGCAGAATCAAAATCGATGGCCGTCCTGTACTTCCATCATGGTTTACTTTTTTAGAAAATCCAAAAGTGTCTCTGAGCGAACAGGTGATCATTAGTTAGTGATTGTGATGTTAGTTAGTAAACACAAAATTGTTTGCTTGTTTTGTGTTTAAGAAAGCGTTCTTAAAATGATTGTGATGTTCAACGTTTATGCAGCAAATAGATGCGACATTATCATTGTTTGATTTGAGAAGGCAGAATTATGAAACATACTTCCATAAACACCATCTCCCTCGAGCTGCATTCATCGAATTATGGTTCTTCAACGCGCTGTCATGCAGCTACGAAAGATTCTTAGAACGTGAGACGGGTCGCAAATTTTTGGGAGGCTTAGTTGAAGTCGTAAATGGGAAAAAACATCCAAATAAAACCTGGGGGACAGATGTTGAAGTCATCTACGGACTTACCTTTGAGAAGAAGAGCAGACATTGGATTGGAATGGTAATCAATGTGAAGAAGCAAACAATCACTAGAATCAGTTGTGGACATCCAACAGAGCAAGCTGATTCAGTCTTTACTCATGTGCAACATTTTGCAGGTGTGTATTTAGGCTTGTTAATCATTTGTTAGTTGATAAATTTTAATATCTTAAAAGTTCCTGAAAAACGTTTTTAAATGGTGCAGAGATGATACCCGTTCTGATGTGCATTGCTACAAACAAAGCAATTACTGACAATGAACGAGCTGCTTACAAAGTTGACAAACTAGAAGGGAATAGTATCCCTAAGACCAATTGTGCGGAGAATTGTGCTCTTTTCGTGTTGAAGATGATTGAATGCCATTCAATGGGGATTACAGACATGTCAAAGCTTACTGATGATACTTCTGATGACATAAGAAGCAATCTGGCGTGTGATCTCTTTGAAGAGTTGGGTGGTGATATAATCCCAGATTCTACACCTGTCAGAACGTTTCCTTAAAAATGAACAAGATTGTAAACAACATATTTATGAAACATTTCGGAAAATCAGCCTTTACGCAAAGAAAGAAAGATAAAAATGATGAAAAATGATCACTTCCTTGGAAATGAAACGTATATAGGAACAATTTCGGAAACTATATAACTAATTTACGAAAGCTTTCGTAAATGAACAAGAAAATGATATATAACGTATTTCAGAAATACTTCCGAAATGAACAAATGCTAAAAACTGCCCATTTCGGAAGATATATAACTTATTTCGGAAGATATATAACGTATTTCAGAAATACTTCCGAAATGAACAAATGCTAAAAACTGCCCATTTCAGAAGATATATAACGTATTTCGGAAATATTTCCGAAATGAACAGATGATGAAAACTGATTCTTTCGTGTGAATGAAACGTATTTAGTATGATATATAACTTTGTTATTTGTGCAGAGATGGTTCGAGTTTTAAGTGTGTTGCTGCAAACAAAGCTTCAACTGAAATAAAGAAAGATTCAAATGATGAAAACTGATCCTTTCTTTAAAATAAAACGTATTTAGGAACATAAATAACGTTTTTCGGAAAGTCTTCCGAAGTGAACAAAAACAGAAAACAATATAAAATGATCCGCAAATGTTGAAAAATGAACAAGAAACAGAAAAGTATGATTTCAGTCTGAATTAATGTGTTTTTATTTGGCTCCGCAAACTGATGAAAAATGATCACTTCCTTGGAGATGAAACGTATTTAGGAACAATTTCGGAAACTATATAACTAATTTATGAAAGCTTTCGTAAATTAACAAGAAACAGGAAAAGTATGATTTCACTCTTTATTCATGTGTTTCGTAAATTAACAAGAAGCTCTAGAAAAGCTCTAAAAAAGACTATATTAACTGTTGATTATCATCCGTAAAATGGAGCATAAGATTGTCAGAACATGTGTTTTTGTTAGGCTACGCAAAAAACGAAAGATAAAAATGATGAAAAATGATCACTTCCTTGGAAATGAAACATATATAGGAACAATTTCGGAAACTATATAACTAATTTACGAAAGCTTTCGTAAATGAACAAGAAACAGGAAAAGCTCTAGAAAAGACTAGAAAAATTGTCAATCCCTTAAAATGAAACGTATTTAAGAACCATTTCGGAAACTATATAACTAATTTATGAAAGCCTTCGTAAATGATCAATTAAAGCGCGAATGACAACGTGAGTATTGAAAAGCCTTTAAAAACCCCAAAAGCCCTAACTCCCGATTCTTCATCACAAAAAACACTTCCTCCGACGAAATTCTTCATCCTCACCGAAAGTTTAATAAACGGAGATATCATTGCTTGATATTCTTTCGTCTTATCTCAAATCTTCTCGTATCCCAAAAATCGATTTACCGGAGCTTTGACGGAATCGAAGTATCTCTTTTCTCGAAGTTTCTCTTAGCCCAAACATCATCAAGGTAGATTTTCATATCATATCATTGGGTCATTTGGGGGGGGGGGTAGTGTATCATATCGTTAGGTTTTTCGCATCAAACCCTAGAATTTCGTTTCATATCATTGGGATTATCTTTTGTCGGACTTTGACGGAATCGAATTTTCTCATTGCCCAAACATCAAGGTAGATATTTGTATCATATCATTGGGGGTATTTCGTATCATTTCATTCGGGATTTCATATCATATCATTGGAGGTGTGTGAGATTTGTATCATATCGTTGGGTTTTTCGCAGCTAAACCTATAATTTCGTTTCTTTTTCCAATTTCGGAAGACTTTCTGGAGTTTCCTTTGTTAATTCATCTGAAAAGTTTGTTGATTGTTATAGGAATGTTTTACGAGGAATGTCTATTTTTTTTGTTTTAACAGGTGAACGCACAATGAGTTCGTACAGTCAGAATATCACGCTGCCTAAGCTTCAATTTGCCATAAATAGTGAGCCAAATCAGATTCAAGGGCCTGATATAAACCAGTTTGCACAAATCAAGAACATCAATATAGTCAAAGAAATTATCGGGGCTGTACTGTTCCAGAGGATAACGCAAACATTCTTGGGACCGATTCTGAGATTCTGTTCAAGGAAACAGCACATGTCGGGGAAACTTCTCCACGTGATATTGACAAGATCTTTAATCACAAAGAAAAAGAAGGAGTTGTGGTTCCACTTCGGAGCACAACCTATGAGATTCTCAATAAGGGAGTTTCATATGGTGACAGGCTTGAAGTGTGTTGAGTGGAATCCAGAAGAAGAAGAAGAAGAACAGTGTGACTATAACTGGGGAAATTTTCAAAAGGGGCATACAACAAAACAGCTCATTGACGTGCTGCGTAGAACTGACGTGGATTCAGTTGAGGAGAGGTTCTCTCTTGCTATGTTGATTTTGATTGAGAGCCTCCTACTTCAACAATACAAGGCGTACAAGTTCCCCCAACAATTAATCGACAGAGCACAGAATAGAAGTGTTCTGATGAATTATCCGTGGGGTCGAGACGCTTTTTATATACTACTGGACCAGATCAATAAGCGTGTACCTTCATATTTGAACAAGAACTGGTATGATATACATGGATTCGCGTATGCTTTCCACATGTGGATTCTGGAATCTGTGCCTTCATTGCAGACTGCCTTCAGCACAGTAAGAAGTGAAGGGCTGATGTCCCCTTTCCTCTGTGAGAAATACGTTTATACATCAAATCCAAAGATTGTTCAAGTTACGAGCGTTGAAAACGTTCGAGATGTAAGTTCTTTATTTTATTTGATTTAGTTTCGTATTTTAGCTTGTTCACCTCACTGGATTTCTCACTGCATTTCTCAATTTGGGATTCATATTTGATTCTCTGTTGTGCAGCTGAAGGTCCACTGCATTTTACCTCCAATACCAGAAGATCCAGAGGACAATGTCTCGTTGGAAGACAGTGATGATGAGGATTTATATACATTGGTTAATGCTGTCAAGAAGGGCTACAGGCTGTCCTCTAAAGATTGGAAGAGAGGAACTCTGGATTTTGTTGATGCGATGGATCAAGTGAACATGACATCTTATCGATTTCCAGACACAGAGGCAGCTGGACCATCATCTGATTCTGGAGAGTGTCTCATGTCAAAGTTAAATAATCTCTGCAAGACAGTTGGAGAAGGTTTCAATAAGATCAATAGTCGCTTGACTAAAATAGAGGAAATTCTGGGAATAAAAGAGAATGCTCCTTCACATCAAGAAAAAACAAATGATGAAGGGGATCTGAATCGTAAAGTGAACGTAAGCTCGCAAACAGATGGTTTGGATCAGATCAATATCTGTAGCCAGCCTGGGCACAATACGAATGAGCAGGTAAATTTCTCAGGATTTCTTTTCCTTTCAAACTCTCATTCTTAGAATTTAGGAAAGACTTCTTAAAACTTAGAGTTTTTTTGTTTTTTTGGTTTTTTTTTTTGTAGCATCAAGACAAAGATGGTGATATCTATCCATCTACAAATTCACCAACTATCCTACATACTGAAATGGAGGAATTGAACCATACACATGGTGATTCACCTGTTGAGTTAAATCCTTATGACCAAACACAGGATATAAATCAAACAAACGATTCGATTGTTGAGGTACAATTTCTGGTTTTGCAAAAATAGAATTTTAAAACATCTAAAAACATATCTTGTTACAATTTGTTTATTTTCTTAAAATATTTAGGAAACACCAACAGATGAAATTCGTGCCGATGGCGTAACCCAAACAGTTGAGTTAACCCGAACGCAGGAGGATTTACATGTTGATGTAAGGTTTCTTTATTACAACGTATTTAGGAAGATATATAACTTTTTTCGGAAATACTTCCGAAATGAATAAATGATGAATACTGACCCTTTCAGAACATATATAACTTATTTCGGAAGATATATAACTTATTTCGGAAACATTTCCGAAATGAATAAATGATGAATACTGACCCTTTGGAACATATATAACTTATTTCGGAACATATATAACTTATTTCGGAAATATTTCTGTGTTTTTGAAATATATTTTGAACATTTAGAAAAGTCTACATGAAGGTGTATGAAAGTATCCTAAGACGGTTGTGTGTCTGTAGGCTGGTTCAGAGCCTGTGTTTTCTCCGATACAGTCCTCTTTGTTGAGTCCATCAAAGGATCGAACTTCGTTAGAGGATTGTTTTTTCTCTTGTCCTGATGGAAAAACACAAACTCCATCATGGCAGCCAGAACAGACGAACATGGCTGATGGAATTATCTTCAACGCCATCAAAGAAGTGAATGATGACCAACAACAGGTAAAAACTTAAACCGAATTTATTGTTCAAATGACCTTAAATTGTATGACTTGCACAAATATGCGTATGATTTTTTTATTTTTACCTTGCTCATGTTTCGCGCATTTGTTCATGGGATTTTAAACATGTATTTTAAAACAATTTAGTAAAGACTTCGTAAACGTGTATGAAAGGTTCCTAAAACCGTTACGTGTTTGCAGATTGAAGAAGAGCATGTGGTTCCAATACAGAATCCATCAGAGCCTGTTAATACCATATTAGGCACAGGTCTTCAGAATGAAGCTGGTCAATACAATTGCTTTTTGAATGTTATCATACAGGTAGCCTTCATATCATAACCCGATTGGGTATCAATGTATATAGTATCCAGTTTAAAAGATTTCTATTTGTTGAATGTTAAATTTTTTTTTTTTTTGGTATATAAGTCTCTATGGAATCTGGAGATGTTTCAAGCTGAGTTCTTGCGGAGTTCAACAATAGACCACCTCCACGTGGGAGATCCTTGTCTTGTCTGCTCATTGCAAGGAATTTTCACTGCTTTAGATGCTGGTTCGAGCAAAACACAAAAAGAACCAGTGGATCCTTCATCTCTCAAGATTGCTTTGCGTAGTTTGAGGCCAACTTTCTTGGATGAGGTAAAAAGAATTAATTTCCGATTTTAAATGTTTATCCTAATATAGAGTAGAGTAAGCTTCTAAACTTGATATATGTCATTTGGTGGACAAACTCAGATGAACGATGCTTCAGAAGTAATGGATTTCATTTTCAAATGCTTTCATGACTCATTTGCTCCGAGCTCAAGCGTGTCTGAAACAACATCTTTGGAGAGCAACTGTACGGGTTCATGGGACTGTGCCACCCGCACATGTATTATCCATTCTCTATTTGGAATGGATATTTTACAGCAAATGATTTGCGACAGATGTGAGCTGAAGTCCAGGCGTTTTAAGTTCACTTCCCTTTTCCATTACATCAACACTATTGCCCTGCAGACCATGAAGGTGTCATATGAGTGTTCAATAGACTTGATTTTTCACTTATTTTATTGGGTAATTAACTGTGGTTTTGCACCACTTTATTATTAATAGGTTAAACACGCTAAGAAATCGTTCGAAGAACTTCTGGATCTTGTGGATACAGACGATCCACTGTCCTGTGATACTGAAGCTGGTGGTTGTGGGAAACGCAACCATGTACACAAATTTCTCAGTACTCCCCCACATGTTTTTACTATAGGTAAAACTCTTTTTTTTAGGAGTCTGATGATAGGAAACCTATTTTAGATCACTGCTAAATATATGTCTTAACGCTCTATTTATATTGTGGCTGCCAGTTTTAGGTTGGCAAGATATCAAAGAGGCTGTAGAAGTCATAGCAGCTAATCTTGCAGTATTGAAACCAGAGATTGACATCAGCATCATGTACCGGGGTCTGGAGTCTAAAACCACATATAGCTTAGCTTCCATGGTACGTGTTGTAATTTAATTAACTACATGTTTTCAAACTTAATTTGTGTTTTCCGTCTGGACATTGATCTTTTTGCTATTTCTCTGCAAATCCAGGTTTGTTATTATGGACAGCATTATCAATGCTTTGCATATAGACATGGCCACGGGTTACGCGATCAGTGGGTCATGTACGATGACAAAAATGTGAAGGTAATAAGACTATTTGAAATACACTCTTGACTTTGAAGTCATATACACTATTCCCACTCATTTAATGTAATATCTTCAGGTGATCAATGGCTGGAATGAAGTAATTTCTAAGTGTGAGAAAGGACGCTGGCAACCACAGGTTCTTATCTACCAGAAATGTGATAAGGCACATGAGATGGAAGCATCAAAGAAGAATGCTGGTGTTACAAAAAGAAAACAAGCTGAATCCAAGAAAGAGGATGACGCTGTGGAAAATGCTAAGAAAAGGTTGAAGAAAGAAACTTCAAATCAGCCTGAGAACGTTTTCTTAAGACGGACAGCTCGCGAAGTCAAAGTATCTAAAGCTAGCAAGACTCCGTACCGTGCTCCAAAAAACCCGGCGTTAAAGATAACTCCAGAGGTAAATCCAGTATTAGATCCTTTTCTCACACCTGATATGAAAAAGATTGCAAGATTGTTTGATTGGAAGAACAAGAAAGGACAAAGGTTGGTACATCTTTAAAACTTATACATCGATAATAAGAAATTCTTAGGTGTTGCTAACTGGTTTCAACTAATAAATGCAGAATCATGATTGATGGAAAGTCTGTATCAGCATCATGGTTTACTAGACTAGAGAATCCGGAAATTCCAATGACAGATGAGGTAATTACTTTAAAAACTGGTTTTACGAAGGCATTCGTAAATGCGTTTGACTCTTTCCTAAAATATCAAAATGCCTGTATCAGCACATTTCAGCAACACTATCAATGTTGGCGAAGAGAAATAATAACTATGCTGCATACTTCCACAACAACCATCTCCCAAGAGCTACATTCATCAACCAAGAATTCTTTGAGATGCTGTCATCAAGCTATGAAAGCTTCAAAAAAGCTAAAAAGGATCAAAAATATCATGGCTTTACAGACGATATTGTTCTAGTCCCGAGTGGGAAGATGCATCCAAATAAAATATGGGGAACCGATGTTGATGTTATCTATGGCATGACTTTCAAGAGCAGCCATTGGATAGGGATGGCAATAAATCTGAAGAAGCGCAAAGTCACGATAGCAAGGTGTGGGCATCCGACAGAGGAAACGGATATTGTTCTTGATCATGTGACACAATTTGCAGGTATAACTCTACTTTATATCAATTCATTTTCCTAAATTAACAAATGATTCAAAATGGTCCTTTATTAAAACGTATTTCGGAACATATATAACGTATTTCGGAAATACTTCCGAAATGAATAAATGATGAATACTGAGCCTTTCAGAACATATATAACTTATTTCGGAACATAAATAACTTATTTCGGAAATACTTCCGAAATGAACAAATGATGAAAACTGACCCTTTCTATAAAATAAAACTTATTTAGGAAGATATATAATTTTGTTATTTGTGCAGAGATGCTGCCAGTTCTTATGTGTGCTGCTGCAAACAAAGCTGTTATGGATGAGGATCGAGTTCCTTATGAGCTTGAAGAACTAAAAGGAAAAGATATCCCTAGGACCTTATGGATGAGGAACTGTGCTATTTTCGTGTTGAAGATGCTTGAATGCCATTCAATGGGGATTAAAGACATGTCCAATATTGCTGATGTAAATGCACACGACATAAGAAGCAAGTTGGCGTGCGATCTCTTTGAAGAAATTGCTGGTGGTTAATATGTTAAGAATGTTTACTGAAATGTCAGTGTTATGAAAGCTTCTCTTACGCTATCATTTTGTAATTACGATACATTTTGTAATTATGGCTGCATATTATATAACGTATCTAGGAAAGAAATGAAATGATCCTTTCTTGAAAATGAAAGTACAAAACTTGGTAATGAAAGGATCATCTTGTAACTTATTTCGGAACATAAATAACTTATTTCTGAAATACTTCCGAAATGAACAAATGATGAAAACTGATTCTTTCTTGGAAATGAAACGTATTTAGGAAGATATATAACTTTGTTATTTGTGCAGAGATAATTCCAGTTCTAAACTGTTGAGTGTATATTTTCCTCTTTCATTTCCAAATGATGAATACTGACCCTTTCAGAACATATATAACGTATTTCGGAAATACTTTCGGAATGAATAAATGATGAAAACTGATTCTTTCTTGGAAATATATAACGTATTTCGGAAGATATATAACTTATTTCGGAAGATATATAACGTATTTCGGAAATACTTCCGAAATGAACAAATGATGGATACTGGTCCTTTCGGAAGATATATAACTTATTTCAGAAATACTTCCGAAATAAGTTGTGTACATTTTCTAGGACATTGACCAAATGCAACCTGTCTCCCGAAATATTATTTTTATTTCAGAACATATATAACCTTTCAGAACATATATAATGTATTTCGGAAATACTTCCGAAATGAATAAATGATGAAAACTTATTCTTTCTTGGAAATATATAACGTATTTCGGAAGATATATAACTTATTTCGGAAGATATATAACGTATTTCGGAAATACTTCCGAAATGAACAAATGATGGATACTGGCCCTTTCGGACGATATATAACTTATTTCAGAAATACTTCCGAAATAAGTTGTGTACATTTTTATTTTGAATTACTTGTGTACGTTCTTCTAACTATTGAAATGAAGAAAATTAAAAAGAAAAAGTTAAAAATATTATTTTGAAGGAAATTACACAAATCTCAAGGATAGTGGGAGCTCTGCAATGAGTCAATTTGTCATCTAAAAATTGCCCACATACCGAAAAGTGGTCAATATTCCTCCTTAATGACGTGACGATTCAGGAGATTGTGGCTTTTCAATATTCTCATAATTAACTGCTTGACGAAAATGACACATCTAACTCGGCTATATAACATGAAGACTCCTCTTTATCTGTATCTTTCTCTTTTGTTCCAAAATCCCCTCTTAATAATACTCCTTTTCTTAACAATGGCGTCAAAGGCGATTACCAGGGATTACAACGAAATCCAGAACAAACGTTCAACACTCTTCAGCGCGGGTATCTATTTAAAACACTCGTCCTTTCTCTGTATCATCTGTCGCTTATGTTGTTTTGTTCAACTCTTCATATAGGACCGGTGGGTGACAACGAATTTCACTGGGAAGCAACTCTCATGGGACCTCTAAACACTCCGTATGAGGGAGGAGCCTTCAAGATGACAATTCATTACCCTCCAGATTATCCTTTCAGTCCGCCAAGGGTATGTAATTTTTATATATTTAACAAAGAATCCTAAAACGTTTGATTTACTTATATATGGTTTTACAGATGTTTTTCAAAACCAAAATGTTTCACCCTAATATCAGCGACCAAGGAAATATCTTTCACAAGATTCTGAAGCGAGATCACTTTAGTCCCTCTTATACCCTCTATCACGTAAGAATATTTGTATATTTAAAATATTTGTTTACACATCAAAATATTTGTATATTTAAAAATCAATTCAATCTGTTGTTAAATGTTATAGACGTGTGATCTCGTCGATGTTGATATAGACTCATTTAATCGACACTTAAGCGAGATCACACGTCTCATATGTGTGATTCATAAGTTATAGACGTGTGATCTCGATTAATTTTGAAATACAATGAGAATGCTATCGTTTAGTGTTTTAAATTTTGTGAAATCAGGTTCTCACGAAGATTCACGAGATGTTGGCGGAACCGATGATAAGCGATGATGATCATTTTGTGGAAGAAATCGCTAAACTCTACAGAGGAGATAAGGAGGCATACGAATCAATAGCGAGAGCATTTTCAAAAGAGATGGAGGAATGATGGATTTTATATTTGTTTGTTTTTATCATTGCGCCATCTTTATATTTGTTTGTTTTTATCATCTTTCTATTTGTATTTTTATTTGTTTGTCATATATTTATATCTAGCATATTAATATGTTAAATTATGTTTATGCTAATTTTAAGACTAATATTACAATATTCCTTTTGCATAGTTTCTCTATTAAATTTCATAGTATCTATTATCAAAGGTTTTTTATTTATTAAGGGGTGATTGGTAAAAGAAGTCATTAGAGAGATTGTGAATAATATTTTGTCTTCTAAGACACTACTCACAAGTATGCTGTTATAACAAAAAATTCAGAAAACATGTGTCAAATTTGTGTTGATCTTGAGTTTGGGAGAGATATTTTTGGTAATTATCTTCTTGTCAAATTCAGAGATTGTAGTTTTATGCAATCTGCATCTTTATTATCTTGACTTCTGAAATGAACAAGTGATGAATTCTGATCATTTCTTGAAAATGATACGCATTTAGCAACAAATATAACGATATTTCCTGTTGATTTCCGTGCGTAAATGAAGCATCAGAACAAATGTGTTGTTGTTTTGTCTACACAATGAAATAAAGTATTTCGGAAGATATATAACGTATTTCGGAAGATATATAACATATTTCAGAAATACTTCCGAAATGAATAAATGATGAAAACTGATCCTTTCTTGGAAATATATAGCGTATTTCGGAAGATATATAACGTATTTCGGAAGATATATAACGTATTTCAGAAATACTTCCGAAATGAATAAATGCTAACAACTGCCCATTTCGGAAGATATATAACTTATTTCGGAAGATATATAACGTATTTCAGAAATACTTCCGAAATGAACAAATGCTAAAAACTGCCCATTTCGGAAGATATATAACGTATTTCAGAAATACTTCCGAAATGAACAAATGCTAAAACTGCCCATTTCGGAAGATATATAACTTATTTCGGAAGATATATAACGTATTTCAGAAATACTTCCGAAATGAACAAATGCTAAAAACTGCCCATTTCGGAAGATATATAACGTATTTCAGAAATACTTCCGAAATGAACAAATGCTAAAAACTGCCCATTTCGGAAGATATATAACGTATTTCGGAAATATTTCCGAAATGAACAAATGATGAAAACTGATTCTTTCGTGTGAATGAAACGTATTTAGTATGAGATATATATGTTATTTGTGCAGAGATGGTTCGAGTTTTAAGTGTGTTGCTGCAAACAAAGCCCATTTCGGAAGATATATAACTTATTTCGGAAGATATATAACGTATTTAAGAAATACTTCTGAAATGAACAAATGCTAAAAACTGCCCATTTCGGAAGATATATAACGTATTTCGGAAATATTTCCGAAATGAACAAATGATGAAAACTGATTCTTTCGTGTGAATGAAACGTATTTAGTATGATATATAACTTTGTTATTTGTGCAGAGATGGTTCGAGTTTTAAGTGTGTTGCTGCAAACAAAGCTTCAACTGAAATAAAGAAAGATTCAAATGATGAAAACTGATCCTTTCTTTAAAATAAAACGTATTTAGGAACATAAATAACGTTTTTCGGAAAGTCTTCCGAAGTGAACAAAAACAGAAAACAATATTAAAAAAAAATGATATTTCCTGTTGACTTCCATGGGTAAAGTCTTCTAAAAAAGTATGTAAAGTATACTAAATAGTTTGATAAGCTTTGGAAAGTTTCATAAAATCACTTTGAAATGTAATAAGTCTATCATATAGGTACTTTGCAGGTACTCTTGTTGTGCCCTCCTCTGCAACATCTGCTGCACTTGTGTCCTTGAGACTTTGAACCGGGTACACCAAACTCTCCCGCTGATCTCTTTCTCATTTTCGGAGGTCTCCCGCTGCTTGGCTTAGTAGTAGGTGGTGCACATGAATATTCAGATACAGAATCTGGAAAAACACAGGTCGTTAAATCTCCACACGGATGTATGCTCTCAGCATATGCTTTAGCCCATGTTTCCGTTAAGTACATATCATCAACGTACTTGTTCTCATCCTTTTTTGTGCGCTTAGCAGCAGCAATAGCATGAATACAAGGAATCCTGTCAATGTCAAAAACGTAGCAAGTGCACTGCTTGTTTTCCAGGTGAACAATGTACTTCCGGGTTTCGTCCTTGACCTCAAACTCATATCGGTCCACTTGGAAAACATCAAGTTTCATTGCAGCATCATACCTTGCTATCATCTCCTTCACTACACGTGGTGTGACAAGATTTTTGTGTTTAGAAGCTTTTTCCCGACGTTCATGAAACCACGTTGTAAGAGTTAACCTAATGGTCTCAAGGAGAGAAATTATAGGCAACTCGCGAGGCAAGTTCAACATCGAATTCAGCGACTCTGCAATGTTGGTTGTCATAATATTGTACCGGTTCGCAGGTGCATAAGATCGAGCCCACTTTGCAAAATCAGAACCTTCTAAATAATCAGCTAATTTTGGGCTTCTTCTTCTTATGTCACTGAAGATTCCACAAAACTCATGACGAGTATAAGCATCAGCTGCAGCTTCTACTAGTGGCAACAATCCAGTTTTTCCAAACTTTGGTTTAATATTCCTCAAGAGATGAATTCGACAAATACCGTGATGTGCAAGTGGATAAATCATTGAAAGTGCTTTTGCAATGGCTGGAGCTCTATCTGAAACAAACACCAAATCAGACGCATCTGGGATCACACTTTTGAGCCCTCTAAAAAACCAAATCCACGCGTGTTCGTTTTCTGAGTCAACTATCCCAAATGCTAGAGGGTATAACGAAAAGTTACCGTCTTGTGCACTAGCTCCAAGCAACGTTCCCTTAAACTTTCCCTTGAGGAAAGTACCATCTACAGCAATCACTCTTCTCATAAGCTCAAAACCTCTTATCGATTGACCAAATGCAACAAAGGAGTATTTGAATTTTCCATTATCATCCAACTCAACATAAACCTTTGATCCAGGGTTTTTCTCATTAACCTGAAACAACCATTTTGAGAGGTTGTAATAGCTATCCTCAGGAGTCCCTCTTATCAAATTCTGGGCGTACTCTTTCACTTTCCAAGCTTGTTTGTAGTCAATGTGTACGCCATGGTCAATTCTGACTTGCTCCATAATTTGTTTTGGTTTGAGTCCATATTTCTTTTCTCCATAGTTGCTACAGAGTAAAGTGCCAAGAACTTTGGCAGAGGCTTGCCTATGGTTGGCATGTCTGTGTGTCGTATCACATGTATGTTTATGATTATACCTCTTCACCACAAAGTAATCAGAAGAAGGAAGCTTTGATGCACGCATCCTCCAGCTGCAATTGCCATCAACACAACCTAATATCGCCCTTGTCTTGTTTGACCAGAGAGACCTGAACTCAAACTTCCACTCTAATGCCCATTTTCTCATGTGAAGCATTAGCTCATCTTTGTTCTTAAAATGTCTGTTCACGTATAAATCATCAGAACCTCGGGTGGAATGTGATATACATATACTAGGAGGAGAAATATCTGGAGCAGGACGCAAAATATCAGCAGTTGAACATGTGCTTTTGTTTGCATCAGATGTTGAATTGCCACTTCCATTTGATCTATGAAGTTCCTACACAAATAAAGAGAGAAATTTGATATAACGTATTTAGGAAAGTCTTCTTAAATGAACAAGAAACAGATAAAAGGTTTCGTGTAGAGAGGAATTATGAAAGTACTATATTACCTCTTGGTATCCATGCGTAAATGAAGCATTCGAACATGTGTTGTTGTTTTGCTACACAAAGAAAGATACAAACGTATAAAAGAACCATTTAGGAACAAAAATAAAGTATTTCTGAAAGTCTTCCGAAATCTTCCGAAATGAACAAGAAACAGAAAAAGTATAATGAAGCACTCACATGAGAATTCCCGTAAGGAAGAATGTTGCATATATCAGTCACCTGAATCTGAATGTATCAGAAAAAGGTATCATGCAGAGAGGAATCTGAATTTAAATGAACAAGAAACAGGAAAAGGTATCATGCAGAGAGGATTTATGAAAGTACTATATTACCTGTTGATTTCCATGCGTAAATGAAGCATTCGAACATGTGTTGTTGTTTTGCTACACAAAGAAAGATACAAATGATGAAAAAATGATCATTTCTTGGAAATGAAACGCATAAAAGAACCATTTAGGAACAAAAATAAAGTATTTCTGAAAGTCTTCCGAAATCTTCCGAAATGAACAAGAAACAGAAAAAGTATAATGAAGCACTCACATGAGAATTCCCGTAAGGAAGAATGTTGCATATATCAGTCACCTGGAGAAGAAAACATTAGATTATAAGAAAACATTAGATTAAAAAGTAACTGAACTATAAAGTATGAAGCGAATATTTATAACGAAGCTAAGAAATAACGAAGCTAAGAATATATACTAACCGTTACATACAAGGGAATCAGTTCTGGATTTCCTTTTATGTTGTTGATGAAACTTCTTAGTTGGCGGTCGTTTTTAACAAACACAGGAGGAAATTTCTCTGCCATAAACCTCATCTTCAATGGGAGTCCATAGCTAAGTGCAGCATTACTAATTGAGCAGTCAATCTCAAAGTCTTCAACAACCATCTCAAACAAATCATTGTAATTGAGATTTTCATCAAACTCAAACATTGTTGATCCTCGTTTTGTATCCAATACAAATTCACACTGAAGATTTTCGTTTGTTCTCCACTCTCCACAGACACAATAAATCTCAACCATATTTCACAAGCGCAATATATCACCTTCCTAAGCGTACCAACAATGAAGTCCACGCCTGAACTCCATCAAAACACAGAGAATTCACACACTTAACTTAATCGATTCACTAATTCCGCCAAATCGATTGATTTCAATTGGATTTCGCATAAGCATTATACAAAACGAAACCGAGAATCGAAACCATAAAATCGAAACCGAGAATCGAAACCATAAAATCGAAACCGAGAATCGAAACCATAAAATCGAAACCGAGAATCGAAACCATAAAATACGAAACGATGAAATAGTTAAAAATGAACCTGCGATATTGAGCTGTGACGACGGCTGATAATTCCGGCGATGACGACGGCACAATCTTCACAGATAACCAAATCAATCGCCGGCGATGAATTTCTGGAAATTGAATACAGTCAAAGAAATTTCTAAAACTTACAATGTTAAATATCTCAAATCCTATGGGCAAAGTTGTCTTTTGCCTCTTTAATGAATGCTAATAATGGGGCTTTTTTATTAGGGTGCTAGTTTGGTGAGAAAGTTTTCAAAAAGTGCCATTTTGATCAATTTCTCTAAAAAAAAATCATAATTATATATGCAAAAGTAAAAAAAAATATCTATTTGAAGACTAAGATATAAAATACTCCTAATATATAGAGAACGATATGTGTATTGTTAAGAGCCACAATTTAAATAATTGTATACCATGTCTGCGCGATTCTTCCCTAATAAAAGTATAAAATAATACTATAAACACACATAAATAGATGGGATCAGGTTTTTTTCTCCATAAATAAAAAGGTGACTTGCAATAAAACCGAGATTGAATTGTTAGGTAGCACGTGAGAATAGAGTTCAGTACATATGTCTGCCACTGAATTAAGTGCAAATTATTTAATTGTTGATTTTTTATTAATTAGAGTCGTGGTCAGGAATAATCTCTATAATATTATTTAAAAATACATTTTTAAAAATAAAATTTGTTTTATAAGTTATTAGATGAAATATCATTACAAATAAAAAATAAAATTGAAATAGGAAAAAATATAATTGTCTTTTAAAATTATTGATGAGAATATAAAAAATATTTATTTTTCATTAAAGATATCATTTACTATTTATTTTCTTAATTATTATAATATTATTAAGTAATAATAAATTTATACATATTCTAAGAATAAATATATTCAAAATCTTACAATATTTTTTACTATAATTGTTATAAAATATTTTACTAATTTTAAAGAGTTAGACACGAGAAAATTGATTTCTTTAAAAGTTTGTGGACTGACCACAAAAATCATATTGATAGCGGAAATAGAATAGCTACTTAGAGCTATATTGAAATGAAAGAACAATGAGAAGAAATGGAAACTCTTTAGATTGTCACCAAGATCTCAATGATTTCTTAGATTAATATGAAAGGGAAAATGGTGGTTGTTCTATCAGCAACCCTAAGTACTTTCATTGATGTTTCAGAAGACATATATATAATATGTGAATCACTTGCTAGAAAACCTAATAACATGATACATGGGCTTGTGGACTAGTGGGCTTGTAGATTTGTGGTTTTAATACTCCCCCGCAAACTTGGCCACGGGTGAAGACGAATCTGCCAAGTTTGAACTAACAATCTCCTTTGAGCCTTAGCTAGGTAGTTGGGAAATGCAGATGAAGATGTCTTGGTAGGAGCTTGAGTTGATGAAGCATCACATGAAGATGTAGACAGATTTCTCTATTTGTCGTAGAGATAAAAATGCAGATTTTCTTCAGAACCATATGAAAAACTCTTGGTTTATACTTGGAGATCTAGCATTACTCCCTCAGAGGTATTTTTTTTTATACTTAGAGAGCTTGGCATAGTCTCTCAGAGGTACATTCAACCATTCTTTCTCACAAAATTCTAAGTTTTCTGCACCCATCACTTGACAAAAGGAGATAGGGTCCACAATATCAACCTGTTTTTCGTTCTGGCATTTTACCAAGCACTTGGTGTGCGCTCATCTTAACCAGAAACTTGCAGCCATAAGCCAATCTATAGCAAACCCAATACTGCCCTATATCTTCCTAGCTTCACGATTCCAATCCAGCAAACCACCAATCATCCAATAACCAACCTATTCTTTTTCCCTCAGATTAAACAATTCCAGCAACAAATCCCAGAAACTAAACCGTTACTCTCACTTCCACTAGTAAAATCAGAACATACCATTTGGAGCCGCTGCTTTCAGTTTCCTCAACGAGTGGGAGTGGGAGATCGGGCCCCATTTCTTTGAAGGCTAGCCCGTAACTTCTCTCTTTCAAATCCCTGAGTTGAAGATGCAGCATCAGCAGCTCATGTTCTGTGTCTAGACCTTCGGCAAATCGAGTGGATGCAAGGCTTAGAAGATGGATGGTGGAGCTCTCTCTCAAAAAAAAAACTTGAATCCCATAGATCGGCTGAAGCTCTGATACCATGATAGCGGAAATAGAATAGCTACTTAGAGATTTATTGAAATGAAAGAACAAAGAGAAGAAATGGAAACTCTTTAGATTGTCACCAAGATCTCAATGATTTCTTAGATTAATATGAAAGAGAAAATGGTGGTTGCTCTATCGGCAACACTAAGTGCTTTCATTGATGTTTCATAAGACATATATAATATGTGAATCACTTGCTAGAAAACCTAATAAGATGATACATGGGCTTGTGGACTAGTGGGCTTGTGGAATAGTGGGCTTGTAGACTTGTGGCTTTAATACATATCAGAGTTATGTTTTCAAGATTATAGGTATTGTTGTTATTTTTATTCCGAATAATATTTTAGTTTATTGCAAAATGGGTTAAGTAGACATGTTAGTTCGAGTTGATAGTTTTATCTATAATCATTTGTTAAACATATTTTAAAATTCAGATAAAATAATTTTAAAAAAAATTCAAAATAATTTTAAAACAAAAATTACCCTGCGATATAGTTAGGGCGGATTGAATCCTAGTAATAGATACATTTGAATTTTAATACGCGGTGAATCTAATATTTTTCCAAAAAATTCAGTGTGTATATGAAGTAGTGAAAAGTCATTTAATTCACTAATTAGAAAGCTATGATTATATAAATGAACCGTCATTGTATAATGTGTAAAAATACCGAACTCAAATTAGAATTGTTAATACGTAAACGGCACTAGAAACGCCTAATGTAATGAGTGACAAAGTATGTTATAATAATGATATAATTCAAATTATGCAGGCGAGCATTATTTATTTTATGGAAAGTCATTAACAAGTTTATACTTGGGAACAATTTTAGTATTTAAATCAAAAGTGCCAAATGTTTTTTTTATATGGAAAACGTCCCAAATGTTGAAAATTATTAGCCTCAAAATCTTTAACCACACGTCTAATCAGTTTTGGTGGTTGATTAGTTTAGAAAAATTCCTTAAAATACCATTAAAATGAGTTTTTGTTTCAAACATACCATCACTAATTTTTTTTCTTTCAAAACTACCAATAAATAGTTTTTTCACAAATACCACAAACACTAAAAATAAGTTTTAAGGATTTGAGTTCATTATTTTGGGTTTAGGTTTTATTTTTGAAGGTTTAGTTTTGAGGGTTAAAATTTTAGTTTTAGTTTTGTGTTTTTTGTGGTATTTGTGAAAAAAATCAATGTTTATGGTAGTTTTGGAAAGAAAAAGCTAGTGATGGTATGTTTGAAAGGAAAACTTATTTTAGTGATTTTTTTAAAGAATTGCCCATTAGTTTATAAATACAATAATTATTATTAATCAATACCTTTTAAATTCTAAAAACATTTCAAGAAAAAACTCATAAAAACTTGTTAGATTCAGTATTATTTTCTTAATTAATTATTTAATCGTGGGATTTAGCTATCGAGTGGTTGATTCAATAATTAAAATTTAAATTACAACATAGAGATTTGAGATCAAAATAAGACTTCATAAATTATGTGAGAGACCAGTTTACAAGTTGAGAAATACATTAAACTTATTTTGTAAAGAGTATTGTATTGATCAATCAAGTATTTAAATGATGAAGTGAATCGTTTTTCTCCGTTATAAAGCAAACCAAACTGTGAGTGGTGAAAAACTAAGCGTACTCATCGCAATTTGTCCATTATGCTTGGTCCGGAGCTATACCACTCAGAGCAAAAACTCCATCATTGTTGATATTTCTAAAGATTTGATAAAAACTATAGTAAATTTAAATTCACTTATAAAACATATATATAATATCTAAAGTTTATCAAACTCAAATTATTATAAATGTTTGATTGACTATATATACTCTAACATCTCGTATGTTATAGGTTATAGTTGTTCATTGTGATATGTATATGGTGTATGCATAAAATACATATCGGATCGTCTAATTATTTATTTTTTGTTTTATAAACTAAAACATCTTTTATAATTTATTTAAATACAATTTAATTAATGATATAATAATGTGCAAACTAAAATGATCAAAAATAATAATAAAAAATAATTAATTTTGTATTGAAAATTGAAAACATCATCTAATTTGAAACAATTTGTTTTTCCTTAAAATATTATCTATTGTGAAACAGAGGGAATATTAGGTTAATTGAAACTCTGTAAGTTAATATTTTAAGTGTTAAGGACTAAATATTTAATTTGTTTTAATGATTACATTATAAACTAAAATTATATAATCCTTGTATTTAGTAATTGAAATTTTTTATACACAATGACGAGATACACATCTAACTATATATCATTTCTCAAAAAAAAAAAACTAATAGGTATAAATCAAGAACAACGATAAAGACTTGATGCCCATACATATATTCTTATCGATTAACAACCGCAAAAGATCACGTAATTATCCGTTACACATAAAATAATTACTTTAAATGTTTTGTGATAATTACCAATTAATTAATACAAATATATGTACATTTCTACGTATGGTGCGAACCTAAAGGTATGGTGGAAAGTCTTTTGGAAATTTATCTAGTCGTTGTTATAACTTCGCCCTAGTTGCTTCCTTCTTTGAATTTATGGTGATTTTAATCAGTCCAGGAAGTTCAGACCATTGTCCTTGCCTAGTTTCTTTGACAAACTCAACGGAAAGACGGAAGTCACGTTTCAATTTCTTCATGTTCTTTACTTCACACCCAAATTATCAGAGGTTAATCAAAGAGGCTTGGCTGACTCATCTGTTTTCAGCTGGTCCAATGCTCTCTCTTTACCAGAGGTTGAGAGCAGCAAAGCTTTGTTGCAAGGAGATTAATCGGGAAAGCTTTAGTAATATATCGGGTCGGACTAAGGAAGCATTTGAGAAGCTAGAGGATATTCAAAGTAAGCTTCTGCTTGCTCCATCTCTTATTTTGTTTGAGGAAGAGGCTGCTGCTAGATCTTCTTGGCTTTTCTTGGCCTCAGCAGAGGAAAATTTCTTCAGAACAAAATCCAGGATCAGATGGTGTAGTGTAGGAGATGCTAACACATGATTTTTCCACAAATCTGTGAAAGCAAATCTGTCGAGAAATTTAATTCACTTTCTTCGGGATGAATTGGATAATAAGGTTAGTGATCCAAATTTGCTTAAGGCTATGGTTTCTCAGTATTACACAGAATTGTTGGGGTCTTCAAATTCAGATGTAAGAGCATATTCAGTAAACCAAATTCAGAATCTTCATCCTTTCCGATGTGATGCTACTTTAGCCACTCAGCTTTCAGCAATTCCCACAGATGAAGAGATTAGATCAACTATTTTTTCCTTACCGAAAAACAAAGCTCCCGGACCAGACGGGTTTACAGTGGAGTTTTTTACCTCATCTTGGGAATTAGTAGGGAAGGATCTGATTGCAGCTGTCAAAGATTTTTTTCTCAATCCGTCCATGCTAAGACAAGTTAATGCTACAGTGATCTCTTTGATCCCAAAGGTTAAAGGGGCTGCAAGGCTGTCTGAGTTCAGACCAATTTCCTTGTGTAATACAGTTTACAAGGTTATCTCCCGAATATTGGCTTCCCGACTCAAGTGTATTACTCCACATTCAGTTCAGAGAAATCAAGTTGGATTCGTTAAAGGGAGATTGCTTTGTGAGAATGTACTCTTGGCTTCCGAGTTGGTGAGTGATTTTCACAAGGATGGTCCAACTACTAGAGGGTGCTTGCAGATTGACATCTCCAAAGCTTTTGATAATGTGGATTGGACATTTATTCTGAATATATTGGAAGCATTTGAGTTGCCGGTTAAATTCATCTTTTGGATCAGAGTTTGCATTACCACTCCGTATTATTTAGTCGCCTTAAATGGAGAATTAGTGGGGTTCTTTCCGGGTAAAAAAGGCTTGCGCCAAGGCGATCCAATCTCTTCGTCATTATTTGTTTTAGCGATGGATATACTCTCTAAGACTCTTGACTTGGGAGTAAGAGAGAATACCTATAAGCCTCATCCTCTATGCATTGAGCCACTTATAACTCATCTTAGTTTCGCCGACGATGTTCTCATTTTTTTCGAAGGTTCTGAGAGGTCCTTGGCTGGGATTTTGAGGATCTTATCATCGTTTCAAAGAGTGTCTGGTTTGGCGTTAAGCTTAAGGAAATCTTGTTTATTCATTGATGGGAATAATCTGAATTTTAATCGAGATTTGGCTTTGAGATATGGATTGGTACAAGGGTCTTTACCGGTCAGGTATTTAGGACTTCCATTGATGCCTCATAAACTGCGACCGCAGGATTATCAGCCTCTCATTGATAAGGTTTTGGCTAGGATCTCATCTTGGACGGTTAGGCACCTTTCCTTTGCCGGAAGGTTACAACTAATTCAATCTGTCCTTTATAGTATCATCAATTTTTGGGCAGCTGTGTTTCCACTTCCAAAAAGATGTATTGAGACTCTAGAGAAGATTTGCAACGCTTTCCTTTGGAGCGGTGCACCTAACTCGGCTAGAGGAGCGAAAGTTGCTTGGGATTCAGTATGTACTCCAAAAGAATCAGGCGGTTTGGGGCTGAGAAAACTAGAGGATTCGAATCAAGTTTTTGGTTTGAAGTTGATCTGGCTTTTGTTTACTGCAAATGGTTCCTTGTGGGTGGCTTGGATTGAGAAAATGATTATCAATGGAAGACTCTTTTGGTCTACTGATTTTCATCACTCGGGTAGCTGGATTTGGCGCCGCCTAATGAAGCTTCGAAATCTAGCTAGACCCTTTTTATCTTGTCAGATTCATTCTGGAAATCTAGCTTACTTCTGGCATGATGATTGGACCAACTTGGGCCCATTGATTGATATTACCGGACCAAACGGACCCAGAGTTTCGGGTATATCGATAATGTCTAAGGTGTCCCAAGCTTGTGATGAAGGCTCTTGGATGCTCTCTCGTGGCAGACATCCTATTTTGGCTCTTCTAAGAGCTTGCTTACCTGTACATGTGCCAGCTTCTTTGTCCCACGAGGATGACCTTTATCTTTGGAGAAATAATTTCAACAAACCACCTGGGGTTTTCTCAACAGCTCAAACTTGGAATTCATTGCATCCACCTCCTCCACGGGTGAATTGGTTCAAATCTGTTTAGTGTAAAGTGAGGATTCCCAAGCATGCTTTCATGTTGTGGGTGGTGGTTCGTAACAGATTACCAACGCGTGATCGCTTGAGAACTTGGGGACTTTCTGTCCCGGCAGATTGTCTTCTATGCGGTTCCTCCGTGGAAAATAAGCATCATCTGTTTTTTGATTGTTTATATTCTCAACAGGTATGGAATTCTTTCTTTACTCATCATGATATTTCTCCTCCTTCAGCCTTTGATGATATTGTTGATTGGGTGAGAGCTTCTTCGAGAAATGGAAAGCTTAGATCAATTTGCAGTCTGATTTTTCAAGCGGTGGTTTATTTTTTGTGGAAAGAAAGAAATTCTCGCTTACATACAGCTACCTTAAAGCCGTTCCAAGTCATTGTGAAGGAAATTCAGGTTCTTATTAGAGCAAAGCTCCTTGGCTTGGATCGTGATGAATCTAGCCAGAGTCATCAGTCGTCATCCTTCCAAGATTATGAGTCTTTTATATACACGTGGTTCAAGTTCATACAAAGGTGACTTCACTTCATGATTGCTCGTGTATCAAGTTTCTTCTATCCTAACATCATCTTTGACTCATATCTTTTGCTTCACTTCGTTTCGAGACTTGTCTTGTTTGTATTTTAAATCATCTTTGTGCTGAAGCTGATTGTAGTTCCAAATGTTGCCCCTTTTGGGGCGGAAAAGATGAATAAAGAAGGCTTTTAAAAAAAAAAAAAAAAAAAAAAAAAAATTTATGGTGGAAAGGATTCAACTTGCTCATCGTTTTCGTGGATGTCAATATTTGTTTCATTTCACTTTTTATATTTTAATTACTTGGTGTCGGTAAAAGAGCAAAGAAAGAAAAACTGAAAAAGATAGAAAAGACATGTACGTTTGAAATTGAATGCTTTGGGGTTTCGTGCGCCGTATCAAGTTGATATATTGATGAGCTAACAATTTTTTTTCTGATTTTAATGTTAAGAAATTAATGTCCTACTACGGTCGATGTAAATGCTAGAGGTCGTAAACTCGTAAATTCGATCAAATCCTAGTTTATGGAGTAAATAATTGTACTAAAAATGTAACATAAACACAAACATGACTCGCCTTAAGAAAAAAAATACACACATTGAAACACACAAACAGGACTAGTTGAACAGAATTTTTTTTTTCCAGTATTTATTATTAAATATTTACGATTTTTATATGTAATCAGTTGTTACATGTATTATCATCACCAAGTAATCTAAGATCTAGAACATGTCTAATATTAAATATCTTAAATTTTTCTGATGTAACAAAATATTTAAAAAACACTACCTTTTACATTCCATTAGCATACAGTAAATTTCCATTAGAAATAAGCTGTAGTTATTTTTCTCCCAATATGCTGTACTTTACATAGAGATGTCAATCGGGTTAGCATGTTCCGGCTCGAAACCCGTAAATTTCGTATATATTTGAGTTTGACCTGGCCTGACTCAAAAAAAAAATTGGACCTATATTCCAAAGCTCGGCCCGGCCCGGACAAAATAATAAAAAATCATAATTCTCAAATAAATAATTAAAACAAAATATTTATAAAAATAAATTGAAATGTATTATATCAAATCCAATTAAATTTAAAAGCAAAAGTTTGACAAAAAAACAAATAAAATTCAAATAAATTGTATTACCATATAAAATATAAAATTAGAACACTTCAAATCTAGGTAGTAGAGTTTAGATTATAATATCATTCATCGTATTCTAAATCCTCATCACCATCAAGAGGTACAGATAAAAAAAAATATATTAAGTTTTGACATATATAAATCATATAGAAATATCATTGAAAGTCTATAGATAATGATTCTAAAAAATGAAGTAAATATTGATGAATGATAATGGTATATAGATCACGAAATGTATAAAAAATATGTCAAATTATTATTTTTAGAAAGATAAATGTTGAAATAAAATTTCGAACTAATTAAAATGTAAAATTTCGGGCTTTTCGGGCTAGCCCGACTCCGTTCAAGCTAAATCCGAAAATACACACTAGCCCAAAAAACCCGATTTTTCCGAGTTTATATTTCTAGATCCGAACCCGCTGTTTTTCAGAACCGAACTGGAATGGGCCGGGCCGGACCGGTTCTCGAACTTTGGCTCTAATTGACATCCCTAACTTTAGAAAACAAAATTATATATATTACACAAATCTAAAAACTATTAACAAAAAACTTTGTTATTGTGGTTCAGGTAAAATAGTAGTACTAGTAATGGGAAAACTAATTGGAACTTTATATATTTCAAAGAAAAGAAAAATATATAATTTGATGTAAAACTGTATTTGATGCTCTAATAATTTATCTAACGATTAAAAGTTTAAACAAATTTTGCATTTTGTGGATCATGAAATGCATTAAGCATTTTTTAATGTCTTTTGATAAATGAGATTTTAATGTGTGACGACATACTGATTGAATTTGTCTATGATGGTTATATATGTATAAATATGTCCGGGTTGAGTCGTCATCGATATCTAATATGTATTGTACTATATATATATAGAGAAAATGAGTTAAATGTTTATAAAACATAAATGAGTAAATGAATTTTGACGAGATGATGACGAATAATCCATGAAATTTTTGTTGTTAAAAATAATACTATTCTGTTAAGTTCGTTGGTGCGAAAAGCATGGAATGTGTCACAAAGTTGATGATCGTATAACTGACTTGTCATCATTATTCGTATTGACCCCTTAAATTACGTACTCTCTCTGGAAGTAATTCCTAACTCTTTCTATCTTTTATTGTCATTATCCTTTCCTTTTTGTCAATTTATTTGGCTAAGAGCCTAATACTTTTCATTTGTAACAAAACGCACCACCAATTCTTTAAACAAAAAAAAAAAAAATTAAGCTTTGGCTTAATTCCTCAGAATATATATACCAAATAACCAGAATTTATTAATTTCTATTACATTTATCCGTTTCTCAATTTTGAGAAATGTTTTTACCAGTGATATTCCTTCTTACTTGTGGATTTGAGGTTTGTAAGAATCAGAACACTAAAAGAATAGATTTGGTTGAAGAATAGATTTGTTTTTTTCTTCAAACCAAAGTTTCATTTGAGAGAGAGAGAAAAAAAAACGATTAGGAATTTAGGAGCAATTTAGTTTTAAAAGAGATATTATTAGTACAAAACTAGAGAGAGACACCGGCTCCATAATTTAAAGAGACAACATGCGGAGATACTACTACTACAACCATTTCCTAAATTTTTAAACATCTAATACAATATGATGAATGACAAAAAATAACCCCAAACTAGACCGAGATTCGCTTTAGACCAGAATTTCTACAGGCCATCTGAACATTTCCTCCCTCGTCACCGGCAGATTCAACGTCACAAGCCCAACCTCCGCATTGTATTTGAAATCAGTCTCGGTGTTATCTACGGAGCATCTCAGGGGACGCTGAGAAGAGTAAGCTCCAAAACGACCACAACCTCTAACACTTAGAGATACAAGTGCTGTTGGAGAACGGTTATCGCTGAGCGCGGGAGAAGAGGAGACCTCTCCATCGAAGAGCTCTGGTTTCTTGTCGGTCACGGGGTTGATTTCAACGGACTCGATAGCCCCACTTGAGTTGAACATGTCTAGGAGACCGATAGGTGCGAACGAGATGTTTGCAGTGACTTCCTGTTTAGCCATAAAGAAACCAAACAAATTAAAGATTCATCATCGTCATTTTCATTGTGATTCGAAATCAATGGTACTATATTTATACCTTCAAAGGAGAGATATGGAAGAGTTCATATTCAAGGACTTTGAGAGTGAGAGGGATTGAGGCATCCTTTGGTAGTCTTACCACCTCCCCTGTAGAATTAAACCAAGCTCGTGTTTTTTTAGCATTGCTCTTTAATGTTCGAGTTTTTTTGTCTTGTCTGTGGAAATTAGATTTTTTTTTTTTGTTTTACCTGATTTGTAAGCGTACACTATTGAATCTCCACTCCAATCTGCACCAGCAATTTGAGAAATGAGATCAGCATCATCCGCACGGATCAAACCCGTGAGTGTTCCAGGAGAAGTATCATGAATCCTGTTCTTCTTCGTTTCCTTGCACCAACCAGCACCTTGACAGTTGAATACACCAACTATACCAGTATACTTATTCATATTCCAGATCTTGAGCAAGCTGACAAAAAAAATACGATTTTCGCAAAGTGTTAGGCTTAGGAGGTTGAAAAGTAAAGAAGAAACGAGTTAGAAAAAAGAAAGAAAAAAAACGCAAACCTTATCCCATCTCTAGCTGGATCAGCGAATAAGCAGTCACGGGTAGGCCTACCAGGAAGCTGAGCACGAAGGACTGATCCATCTGGAAGAACCAGCTTCCTCAATAGATCAAAGTTGTGGTTGCCTGGCTTATCACTGCTCATGTAGTTTTACAAAACACATCTCTGGTTAAAACCTCGGATTAAACAATACCAAGTCAGGACAATAGTTAAAAGATGAGAGAGGAAGGCTTTTACCTGACATATATTGCACATCCACCTACTGCACGCGCTGCAGCATGGTACTCTGCAGTTGGGTGAAGACTCTGGAAACAACAAAGCTTCATTTATAAGTGAACTCATTCTTTCTAGACTTCTAAAGACAAAAACTTTCTTTACTTACATGGAACATGTCCCAGTCAGGTTGCATGAATTCCCCAAGGAAAAGGGTATTGTATGCAACCGATGCGATGTGGATGGTGTGAGAGGCAGGATCTCTCGGGTAGTAATCATCGGATGCTCTAACAATAGCCGTTTGTTTCGCGCTATATAATCCATCTGTGTTGTGACACATGCATGAAATGCAACCATTGTCTGTGAAGTTCCGGGCAATGGAAGCTTCTAAAGCTTGATGGTAGCTGCGAGTGAGAGAGACTCTCCCGCCAAGACCAGCACCAAGGGTTTCAATGATGTTCTGCACATCTACTTTGACTCCGTCTATACCACATGAAGCCAGATAGGAATGCAGCTCGTTGTAGAAGTTGAACACTTTCTTAGGGTTGACAAGCCCCAGACCGTGAACAGCGAGGCTGTCCATTACTATATCTGGTTGGTTCCCTAAGACACCTGGGGACTGAATTGGGTATGCTAATGCACTGTCATAGTGTTCCATTCCAGAGGCAGCGGGTTTAACTCCACCCCAGTAGCCAGCTAAAGCGTGCCACGCATAAACTTGCCTGTGAATAGAATAGTCAAGCCGTGTACGTATGCAAAGCTAAATGTTGAAATAAATAAAGAACTAATCAGCTTGAAGAATCACAGTGTGTTAACAAATTATAAGAAGAAAAGACATACTTCACATTATGGCGCTGCTTCGCATTGTCAACTACACTCTTAAGTCCTGATACTGGCGTATCCTTCTGATCACTCTTCTGAAATTTTGCATTCTCCTTGATACCAACAAGCCTGGTAGCAAACCTGCATATATATATGAATTAAGAAAAAATTAGCATTTTCCATGCCAGTTTCCTCCAATAAAATCTTCAGTGAAACATCTGTAGGATATCCTCAAGCTCAAGCTTGTCAAATGAACACACTCACACCTCTGCTTTTGAACTAAAGACTCGACAGTTCCAACGCTTAGATTGAAACACATTAATTTAATTTTTGTTTCACCCGCTCGAGTTTTACTTTAAGACACAGAACAACCACTAAAGATCTACCAGACAAGTTATGGCTTCATAACATTCAAGTCTCGCTCTAGTTTTGCTGAAATATTTATTGGTGAACTGAGGACATATTTAAAATGCTCATCTACATGAATACAAAAACAAAAGACCGAGAAATCTTACTGTGCTCCTTCCTGGACAACGCAGTTTGTATCTTTCTCTTTGTTTTCTATCTGTTGCCAACCATCATCTATGATCAGAAACCTAGGAGGGGTACCTCCTTCCGAAAGACTGCAATAAACCAAAAGGCATCAGAGACTCGATCAACTTATAGAACTTTGAACAATTACCAGTATATTAACAATATGTAGCTCTACTTCCATATGAAGGTATACCTTCTAAGGCCTTCATCAACGCCCTCGGAAGTCACGTCTGTGTAGAACGCGTCCCATGTACACCAGCCAAACCAGTCTAGGAAAGAAGGTAGCTAAACAAAGAAAGAGGAAGAACATGAGGAGATCATATCAAATCTGAGTGAGCTCTTCTCCGTGACCAGGACGGTGGAACGTTTACTGACCTTCTTCTTCTCACGATGATGAAATGTCTGCATGTGTCTCTCTACAGCCCTGTACATAACGACGGATAACCATGTGTTAGTTGAGCACACACATAACCTTAACATCCATGAAACTTTAAACAAAACGTAATATTTTGGCTATTTTTCAAACATACTTTACGGATTGCGTGATAACTTCAAAGGGATTGGTTCCAGCATGAACATAGACAAGGTGTGTTCCCTGGCTAGTTTCGACCGCCTTATCTCCTGCGAAAACAAAATCAGTCAAAACAAAATATCAGTTTCTTGGGTCTGGAAATTGTAAAAATATCAATAAACACCTGCAAAACTAGTTCACTTACCGCTCTCAAGACAAATCTCTATCTCGTTCTTCTCGTTCCCTTGCAGAACAGCTCTGAACTGGCCTTCAAGTAGAGGGAGAAAGACGGTATAGATAATGGGAGCATCATCCCCATTTCCTTCAACCCCATCCTTGCTCTCCAGTAGCAAGAACTGTGTCTCCAAAGGAATTTCTTTTCCACAGCTTCCCATTCTCTGAGTCATCCACCATAGTTTAAAGCGGAAACAACACATGAACCGAAGACCCCTGAAAGAATTACAAACAATAAGCTCCAACAACCATCAAAAGACCTTAATTGCTCAAATACTAATGGAACCCAAAGTTTAGTACTTACTCCAATACACCAATTGGGAACACATGGAGACTCTTGCTTTGTTCAAATGTTGCGCCTATATAAGCGCCGGAAACAAATCCAGCACCGGTACTCGGAGTTAGGATGATGTTGTCGGGGATTTTGGTCAGGATAGTCTTCCCTTGAACAACGAGGTTGTCGTTCTGGACAGAGATATTTGATGTGATCGTCATCCTTTCAAGACCGCTTGAGTTAACTGTTGTTTCACACAATCACAACAGATAAACCAACGTTAGATCCTTGGAGAGCATTCACATGAAACTCGAATTAAGCCAGGCTGAAAATAAGGCTTCTACAAGAAACAACACCAAACACAGGACGTTGTAGAACATCTATGGCAAATAGCTCCTAATTTTTCGCTCTTGTTCAAAACATTCGAGAACTGTGTTGTTTTTACTAGAGCGACCAAATATCCGAGCTTGGAGCGGATATTTCTAATTCCCTAAGTGACAACTTCTCTTGGGAACAAATTCTGATTAAAACATTTCCAAAAATGGATTATGAATCTAAGAAAGAAGCAAATTGGAGATTCTATCTCTCATTTCAGTTTCTTCCGGGGAATGAAATAACGAATCATCATCGGAACATGAGAATAAAATCAGAAGAACTCACCGGATTGCTTCCCGTTCGTCCCGGACTGAAAGAGCTCGCGGAACAAGAGAGAGAGAAAACGCGCAAAGTGATATAAGAAACAGAAGCAAAATGTTGCTTCTACAATAGGAAAGAGAACACGGAATCGCCGCCCAAAGTGGTGGCTCCGTCAATGGAAAGATTCACGGTTCAAGAATCGAAACGGTGTTTGCCGAATGATGGTGGCGGAGAAGACGGTTTATATATGCGAGGAGATTTCAGAATCGTTGCGATGTTGCCACGTGTCATGTTGCTTTTTCCTTGGAGATGGAAAATAAAAAAGTAGTAGAAAAATCATGATATTTTTTGTCTCTGTCTTATTGCTGAATCAGAGACACCTCATTACAAAATATTTTTATCAGGACTTCTTTTTTTCTGAGTCACCAATTTTTACTGTCCTTTTTTGCATTACATTTAGATATTTTGTAGGGTCAGCTTTTCATACATTAGCAGCTCTCATACATTAGCAGCAACAGGAGACCTAATCTTTGTCCTTTCATTTTTTTTTTCATTTTTTTTTCTTTATAACTCAGGTGATTCAGCTGAATTAAAGCACCGTCGACTCCGATCGATGCAGAATGACAAATCTTATTGCACCGAGGTTCCGCGCATAATCTTTCAACACCGACTAATCCTGAGATCCGAAGAGACAATATAAAAGACCAACACCGACTAATCCTCTCGTATTTACGTTGAACCAAAACAATAAAATACTAAATGTTTTTTGTATTCTTCAAAATAAATAAATAATAATATTTTTTTATAAAACTTACAAACTTTTAACTAACTATAGAAAAAATAGATAATATTTTTTTGTTAAATGTCAATTAAAATGAAACGGAGAAATTGCTATTATTTAAAAATCTGAAATGTTGAAATTATGGTTGTGTAATAAATCATATTAAATATCGAATCAAATCTTATTACGACACTATTATCGTAGTTAATCGCACTCTTAGCACAAATCATAAGAAGCCCATATGTACAAGAAAACGTGTAACGTTGTTCCATACGCGTCTTTTTATATTTTGTCCTATACTTCAATCGCGTGCGGCGTGTCTTATGGGAATGCCAGTAAGTATATACATATAGGCTTCGAATGGAGAAAACGAATCAGGAGGTGCGGATCAAGCGGTTTAAGCGGATCATGCAGAACAATTGCGGATCGGGCGGATCAGGCGTAACAAGTACGGATCAAGTGGATCTAGCGGTTCAAAATATAATGTTAAATGGTGAAATCAGATAACAAACTGTCCAAAATATTATATATATTTATAATAATTTAAACTAAATTAAAAATTGCTATTATATAGAATATAGTTTTTGAACAATGTAAACAAAATTGTTTCTAATTTTAGAAATAATAAATAAAAAATATTTACTTTAAAATTATAAATTATATCAAATGAGAGTATATAAACTTTTTCATGTGGTATAAAAAAATAAAACGAAAATCATAAAATAAGAAAGAAGATAATCAATAATTAATTAATTTCAAGAACTAATAAACAAAAATTTATAGTCAATAATTGTTTTTGGAAGTGTGCTAGTAGATGAAATACTTTATTATTTTAATGTGTTTAATTTAGGCCTGATCAAAATATCTGGAATCCGACATAACAAATATGATTATTAGTTATGATGAAATGTATAAATAAATAGTATATAAGTAATATACTAAAAGTTAGAAAATTAATAATAATAATAAAATATTAAAACTGTATAAAACAAGGGAGAAACACTTCAAACATGAAGCGTAATTACTATTTAAGGCGGATCAACAAATTCTTTCATATATTTGCTCTGCATCTACTGTAGCACTTATAAATACTATTTTTTATTCCTTTTATAAACAAACCACTTGCTTCCACAATTATACGTGAATGGTAATGTAATTACGGTCGTTCCGTCTTGTGAAAGAACCGTCTTTGTTCCACTCACCCATTCACAGCCATAATCATCGATTCACCTATAAGTTTTTTTTTTATTTATAAAAGATTTGATTCACCTATAAGTTATACATATCTTTAATTAATTAATACTATATTGATATATTTACGATCAAATTGGAAATCTTACCGACCAAGACAAGTCAGGAGTCTGGTGCAGTTGTTTTATAGCACATAGGCGGTACTCAGGTGTCTCGAACTCACAAATTTGGATCTTTATTTAATTTCTCCACTTGACAATACACATCCTGTATGTTTTTCATACGTAAAATTATCTAAGATGTTTTCTACGGAAAACACTACAAAAAAATTCTTATCCTAACATAAAATCATTTTCTAATTATCGCTTAATACAAAGTGAGATATTTTTGTTTTTAATCATACTAATGATACACGTTGTACAAGTCAAATTGATGAATTGGGGAATTGTACATCCCAAGGAATTGATGATGTTTTTTAAAGAAATATTGTATCGACGGCTTGGCTTCGTTTTATGATTTGCTATTCCCAAAGAATTGATGATGGACCAGCCGAGTTGGCGGCAGCCACTGATGACTGAAGCAACTCTCTATTAAAGTTTTGGTCACAGTTAAAACTGTCCTCAAAATATAGTATTAATTTTATCAACAAAAACGATGTTCGATAACACCCCAATCTATCAATTTAATTACGATAAAAAACACACATGTTAATAACACAAAGACGTTTTTTCTTCTATATGGCTTTGAATGGTGACATCGGTTTTAGCGGTGCGGAACAAACGGTTTAGGAGGTGCAGTGCGATTTTAGTGCGGTACGGTTGGAAGAAACGCATCATGTGGAACAAGTGCGGTTACTGTAGAACAAGCGGTGTATGACAATATACGAATTGTGAAAAAAACAACATGCGGTGCAGTCCAAATGTGTGAATGGTGAAAATGTAAAAAACGGTGCATAATATATATTTTAGAAAAATATGTTATAAATAAAATGGATTAATGATATTAATATAATTATAAATTAAATTTCTTAATTTAGATTGACATTTTACATTATTAATAAATTATCCTTACCAATGAGAATCAAACTCATGTTCCTTTAGATGTTTACATTTTTGACTGATATAGGTTCAAGCACTAGTCCAACCTCACGTTGGTAATGACATTTTTCTTTATTTTTTCAAATTGAATTTTGTTATTTGATAAAGTTAGTATATATGATTTATTTTAATTTTTTTATGAGCTTTAAAACATGTATATATATGTAAAATTATAAAACTAAAAGATTATTTTCGTGTATCGTAAAGTTAATTATATCAGCTAGACAAAGAATATAATAATTCTTAAAGCTAGAATCCAAATATTCTCTTTTTTAATTAATATAAATATATAAAATCAAATATTATATGATATATATATACATAAATAAAATATAAACCACACCTAACTATTGATAGAAAAAAAAAACTACATCTAACCACATTTATTTTGTTTTTTGTGTAACAGCACGTACGTTTCATAATTTTTTTATGTTTCTGAAACGCAACAATTTTTTTTTTTAAATTAAAAAAAAATTAATAAAAAAATGATGAATGGTGAAATGTTTTGTTAAACGCACAACATTTCACTTAACAACAACTTAACAACAAGAAACATTCAAGGCAATCGAGAAGATAATACAAGTTGTGTTTTATTTTGACTCCTTTGCGGAGCATATCATAACAACGTCGTCGTTGAGATACAGACCGTAACACGTACCCACTTGTCACTTGATGTCACAATCCTTATCCACTTATCTGAAACCACGTGTGTGGTCAACACTTGACGACTCGGTTTAAACCGGGTTGGTTCACTTGACTGTTCTTTTGTACTAAAAGCCACATATTTTTCGTGATGGATAATATGGGGAACGACAAACATATAAATAATAATGATATGACACTGTTGAAGAATATAATGTGATATATACGTAGCCTTTTGCTATCGAATCGGAGCGATGCTAATAATATATACGACCAAATTTTTATAACTCAACTCGTAAAATACCAAGGGCAAAATAAAAAAGTCACAAAACCAAATTACGTTTAGGACGAAACACGAAACAATATAAAATTTGTTGTAGATGTACGGACTTTGGCCAAAAACTTCCCGTATATAGTTATGAAGTTTGTTATTCCATTTCGTCTTCCCGTACTTTCAGTATGCTCTTCGTATTACTATATGGTCCATATTCGTGACTCAGATTATCAAATCTTCACTTTTGAGTTTCTAATATATATATTTTTTTAAGAAAGAGTAAATGTTGACGTATAATTTGACTGTTTATTTTTATGATATATAAAAGCTCTTCAATTTTTAAAAAAACTTATTCCAAGCTATGACTTGTGAGTCATATATATATAGTGATTCTTTAAAGCGTATACAAGAAGAATGGAGTAGAGATCGAGCATGATCATACATTCCCAACAAAACATATGAGTAGAAGAAAGAGGAGAGAATGCTATCTACGTAATAACTGTAATATTTATTTTTTTCGTAAGAAAATATCATTTTGACACATTTTATATCGATTAAGAAAATGAATATACTAATATACATTTATATAATATACTAATAATTACATAGAAATAACTTAAATTTCAAAGTAATTAACTTTAAATCGAAAAGAAAAACAGAATTTGAGTGTAAGAATTATATTGAAAATGCAGAAGGAAAATTAACCAAAATAGCACACTTTTAAATTTTTGTTTCGAACTTAGCATCATTAGTTAAAAATAACAATAATAACATAATTTAATATTAAAATGACCTAAATTCTTTTTCTAACGGAGAAAAACTAAACCCTAAATTATAAATAGTGAACCCAAACATAATGTTTAATTTAAAAAAAAAATTGATAAATAAATATTTTTACATAATTATTTTTGCTATTTTGGAATTTTAAATTTAGGTTATTAGTTTTGGAAAATATATATATTATTTTAGGGTACATCTCAATGTAAAATGACGTCCTTTTTAAAACTAACAAACAAATTTAAAACGACCTTCTTTAAACAAATAGAATAGTTGATTTTCTTATCAAAGCGTACCTAGATGCAATATATGCAAACTTAAATAATAATAAAAAATATATATATATATAAAGAATAATTGTCTAAAATAGTACACTTTTAAAATTTTGTTCCAAACTTAGCAGCACTAATTAAATTTGACAATAATAGCACATATTTAATATTAAAATGACCCAAACTTCTTTTTATAGAGAAAAAACTAAATCATAAATAGGAAATAATGAACCTAAACATAATGTTTTATTTTTATTTTGAATTTATTTAGAAAATATGTATTTTCACATAATTCTTTGTGTTATTTTTGAAATTTTTAAATTTAATATACTTGTCTGCTAGATTTATTTTATGGTATTTCTTTATATTAAAAAAAGCATAAGCCAAGAGAAAAAAAACATAGTCAAACTTTCAAGGGACTTATAAATTATAATCTCCTCGCAATCAGATTCAGTAAGACTACTTTTCCCCAAAATAACAAAAAGAAAACAATGCATAACTGGGTGAAAGGATGGCGATTTCCTCTCTTCTCTCTCATGGCGATCGCAATGGCGATCTCCAAACTTTCTGTCTCTCTTTATTGGAGAGCTTTTGTCCGACGGTTGCGGTCCGATTTCCTAGGGTCAAACTCGCCGGTTATTGTCCGTTGGGCTCGATCTCTGGCGGTTTGTACAATCATCTTTTCATTCTCTCAACTTCCTATCGAAAACCGCCATGGCCCAATCCTTTATATATTTCTCTGGATCAATCTGTCCTTTGTTTCTTCTTACAAGTTCCTGTAAAAATGAGTGATAATATCAGAAGACAGATGCAGGATATTCAATTGGGAGTCCAGGATGCTCCGATTGCACTCCCTCCTTCTGTTTGTGCCCAAGCAGTGCAAGCAAACAGATTCGCTATTGTTGGTGCGTTGCTGAATCCAAAGAAACAGAACATGAGGGCGTTAATCGGACAGATGCCTCGTCTTTGGGGAATGGGGGATTCTGTTGTTGGACGAATTGTTTCACCAACAAAATTTCAGTTTGTTTTTCAATCTGAAGAGGCGTTAAATCTTATTCTCCGCAGAGGCCCATGGAGTTTCAGTGAATGGATGCTTGTTACGCAGCGGTGGCTTCCAATCATGGATGATGATGCCATGAAGATTATACCTTTCTGGGTACAAATACGAGGAATTCCTTCTCAATTTCTCAATCCGGAAATGATAGAATTCATCGGCAATACGTTGGGGCCGGTGGTGTGTTCTGATTTTAACGAGTCTACTAACATGGTCGATTCGGTAAGGGTTAAGATCAATTGGAATATTGACAACCCGCTTCGCTTTCAGAGGAATTTCCAATTTTCTCCTGGAGAAAACACTATTCTCTCTTTCCGTTATGAGCGTTTGCGTAACTTCTGTGTGAAATGTGGAATGCTAACACATGAGGGGAAAGATTGTCCGCTGCAATTTGATGATGGAAATGACGGTCCGGATGATGATGGTGACGATAACCAGTCGGTTTTCAACAGCCCAAATACGGAGCCAAATGAAATGGTTAGGGTGAACTACGTTGCGACGGTTGCTGGACCGTCTTCGGTTCCTTCATATGGTGGGAATACATCTTCGGTTCTGGTAGATGAGGATATGACGACTGAGAAGAGTCGTTTTGTTCAAAGGAAAATACAAGAAGATAAAATTTCTGGTTTTGGTAAAAGGAAGCGTAAAGATGTTGAAGAAATGTTGCAGGCTTATGAAAAAGAGGCCTCTGTCAATACGGAGGATCTTTACGCGGATGTAGGGCGTCCTATGATTCCTGGAATCATTGAGATTGCAGGTGAGGGTTTAAATGAAATGGAATTTTCAGAAATGTCGGCAGGCATGGAGAATTACAGGAATCATGTTGAGGTTCAAGAATATCAAAGGAAGCGTCTCATAAAAGGTAAATTCCGTGAAGATGAATTCCTTGATGTCTTTGCTGATTACGTGAATAAAGGTGACGATGATGAAGTTGTTAAACGGAAGAGAGTGGAAGTTAAACAGATGTTGGATACTCCTCTTCTAAGGGTTGAAGACAAAGTGTTTCTGTATCCTTGGGTCGATGCAGAACTATGCGAATCACAAGGATCGTGTGACGGAGGCGCGGGGGGCCCGGTACCCCCACAGTCAATATGAATATCGTTTCTTGGAATTGCCAGGGCATGGAAGCGCCTTTAACTAAAGCTAGATTAAAGGAAATTTGTAGAACTGTATGCCCTGATATACTATTTCTATGTGAAACTCTTAATAAGTGTGACGTTGTACGTGATGTATGTGTATCGTTAGGATTTGATTTTGTAATTTCGATCCCGCCTTGTGGCAGAAGTGGGGGAATAGCTATATTTTGGAAAAAAGCAGTTTATATAACTAAGCTTTTCCAAAGCTCTAGGATGATTGATGTTTATGTAGAATTTAATGGAATGGACTTCTATTTGTCGTGTTTGTACGGTGATCCTATTCCAAAAAATAGACATGAACTTTGGGAGAGGATCGAGCGAATGAATCAATCAAGACAAGGACCATGGATTCTTGTAGGAGACTTTAATGAGATCTTGTCGAATGATGAAAAACATGGAGGACCTTTGAGAGAGGAACGAAGTTTTTTGGATTTCCGAAATATGTATAGCTCCTGCGACTTCTCTGATTTACGATATAAAGGAGATCGGTTTTCATGGGTGGGAGAACGTGGCAAACATACAATTAAATGTTGTTTAGATCGAGTTATAGTTAATTCAGAATGGCTGGCTAAATTCCCGGCATCGGAGGTGGAATTTTTACGAATGTATGGTTCCGATCATAGACCAGTCGTGACGCATATCGCTTTCGTGAATGAAATTCGACGAAAACAATTCCGATTTGATAAAAGGCTGCTTCAGATTAAAGAATTTAAGGATTACGTGTACGATGGTTGGCATTCTCATCGTTTAAAACGCAACCATACTGTGAATGATAGAATCAGAGAATGCCGAATCTCAATGGCACGTTGTAAAAAAGTATCTAAGTTAAATTCTGCGAAACGTATTGATGATTTAAGAATGAAATTGGACATCGCTTCATCGTCGTCAAAAAAATACTTACGTGGGAAAATCCCCCAACTAAGACATGACCTTACGCGGGCATATCGGGATGAAGAAGTTTATTGGCAATTAAAAAGCCGTAATACTTGGTTAACTCAGGGCGATAGAAACACTCCATTCTATCAAGCATGTACAAAGACTCGTTATGTCAGAAACAGGATTCAAATGATAAAGGATGAGAATGGAACTGAATATCGAGGAGATTATGCGATTGGCAAACACGCAGAGATTTTCTTCGAGAATGTTTTTCGCAGTGATAATAATAATGTCATCCCCGATATTTTTTCAGAATTTAAACCCACGGTCACTGCAGATATAAATATACAAATCACACGTGATTTCACAGATGAAGAGATCTTTGAGGCAGTTTGTGATATAGGAGCTGATAAAGCCCCGGGACCCGATGGTTTAACAGCTCGATTTTTTCAAGAATGTTGGGGAATTGTGAGTACAGAAGTAATTGGAGTAATTCGTTCCTTCTTTCAATCGGGGAAATTCGAAGAAGGGGTTAATCATACAAATATCTGTATGATAGCAAAGATTACAAAACCGATTACATTATCAGATTATCGTCCCATTGCACTATGTAATGTCATATACAAAATTGTTTCGAAGCTCCTGGTCAAAAGACTAAAAGCGTTTCTCGACTTGATTGTATCAGAATCTCAAGCTGCATTCATCCCTGGGCGTCTAATTTCAGATAATGTTCTTATAGCACATGAGCTGATGCACTCGTTGAAATCTCGGAAAAGAGTTTCTCAGACTTATATGGCTATTAAAACAGATATGAGTAAAGCATACGATAGAGTTGAATGGAATTTCTTGGAAGAAACCATGCGTGCTTTTGGATTTTCAAACATCTGGATTAAATGGATTATGGGTATTGTTCGTTCAGTGAGCTATTCTGTGCTAATAAACGGGAATCCTCAAGGGAAAATACTTCCACAACGAGGCCTTCGACAAGGAGATCCATTATCTCCTTATCTTTTTATTTTGTGCGCTGATGTAATGAGCAATATGCTGGAGGTTAATGTCCGGAAGAAGAAAATAAACGGTATTAGAGTAGGTAATGGAGTGCCACCGATTACCCATTTATTATTTGCTGATGACTCCCTGTTCTTTTGCGTGGCCAACAAAAAAAATTGTGCTGCGATTAAAGAAATCTTTAGAATTTATGAACTTTGCTCCGGCCAAAGAATTAACCAATCTAAATCCATGATTACTTTCGGTTCAAGAATTCACGGAGGTAAACAGGACCAATTGAAACGTATCCTTCAAATTGAAAACCACGGAGGAGGTGGGAAATATCTAGGATTACCCGAACAGTTTGGAAGAAAGAAAAAAGAGATGTTTAATAACATTATAAACAAAGTTAAAGAACGTACTTCGGGATGGAATACTCGATTTCTATCACAAGCCGGGAAAGAAGTTCTGATTAAATCGGTTGGCATATCAATGCCTGTCTACTCTATGTCATGTTTTAAACTTCCAAAACAAGTTATCTCTGAATTAGAAGGAATCCTAATGCGATTCTGGTGGGAAAAAGGAGTACAACAGCGTGGAATTCCTTGGGTAGCATGGAAAAGAATGCAGTATACTAAAGGGGAAGGAGGAATGGGGTTTAGGGATATGGCTAAATTCAATGACGCTCTTCTGGCAAAACAAGCTTGGAGACTACTTACACATCCCAATTGTTTATTTTCCAGACTCTATAAAGCACGCTACTTTAAAGACCATCATCTTTTTGAAGCGAAAAACCATCCTTATCAATCTTTCGGATGGGGATCATTATTAGAAGGAATTTCTTTATTAAAAAAGGGTTCAAAATTCATTATTGGTGATGGCAAGACAACAAAGATCTACCAAGATAATTGGATTCCATCTGATCCACCTAGACCAGCTCAATCAAATGAATTATCGAACCAATGTACGGTTGATGATCTCATTATAAATCAAGGTACAACACGATATTGGAATAATGAGAGATTAAGGCAATTTCTAATAGAGGAAGATAGAGAGATCGTCAATTTATTATATCTGGCTAGACATCCTAAGAGAGACAGAATAAGATGGAATTACACAAAAAATGGTAATTATACGGTGGCTTCCGGTTACTGGTTTTCGAGACATTATATCAATACTGAAATTTTACCTTTGCCGCCCTATGGTGATCCGATGTTGAAGAATAGAGTTTGGAATCTTCAAATTATGCCAAAGATAAAACAATTTCTTTGGCGTGTTTTAACTAATTCCGTTGGAACAGCAACACGATTATACTCGAGAGGAGTTAATATGGACCAAACTTGCCAAAGATGTTGTCTTGAACCAGAAACAATTAACCATATGCTTTTCACCTGTCCAATATCAATGAGCACTTGGAGAATCTCGGGCTTACCTTTTCCTTGTCTATTTAATCCCTCCGATAATATGGAAGAAAATATTCGGTATATAATGGATATTCAGAATGCTGAAGGATTATGTACTAAGCAAAAACTTCTTCCATGGTGGATAATGTGGAGAATTTGGAAATCAAGAAACAATCTTATCTTTAATAGACAAAGAATCAAACCAAATAAGGATGTTAATTACTCTAAAGCTGATGTCGAGGAATGGATTAATGCCACTTTGGATGATAAAGAAAAGAAGCGCACCAAACTTGCTACGAAATGGATAAGACCAGAAGAAAATACTTTAAAATGCAATTATGATGCTGCTTTTAACCCAACAACAAGTATGGCTGTAGGAGGATGGATTGTAAGAAATAATCAAGGAGTAGCTCAATTCTGGGGTTCAATAAATTTAGGAACAACTATATCAAGTTTGGAAGCTGAAGGTAAAGCTCTATTGACTGCAATGCAAAATGTGTGTTTTCAAGGATTCACTTCAATTATATTCGAGGGGGACAATGAACGACTAGTCCAGATTATGCAAGGACAAACAAAGGACATCTCTATTCTTAATTTAACCGATGATATTGAAGATTGGAAAAAGAATTTCAAAACTTTATCTTTTACACATGTTAAACGAGATGGTAATAAGGCTGCTCATCTTTTAGCCCATCATGGACCTCCAAACGATTTATATTACTCTGATTGTATTTATCCACCATATTGGTTAACAAAAACATTGTATTCCGATTTTCTTTCATCAAATTAATAAAGTATGATTTGCAGTAAAAAAAAAAAAAAAACAAAAAGAAAACAATATAGTACCGATAAAGTACGTAATTTTTTTTTTAATCTGTTTTTGGCTTTTTGCACTCAAACGGCGCAAGTAGTAGGTCCCAGACACGTCAGCTCGAGTTCATCAAATGCGAAATCGATCAGTTCAGCAATATCATTGTCTAGATTCCTTTTTCACTTTCGACTCTCCTTTTTTTTTATCATTAGGTGTGTGTGATAAGATTATTAATTTTATTTCGTGATTGTGATAAACAATTATAATAAAACATATTGATTGTTAATTACTACTACAAATTGCAATTTAACTCGGATCATTGCTTTTTGGTTAAAACGTCTAACAAATATCCACATCGTAGTAGTCTCATCGACACGGGAGACTTACGTGGCGAGTTTGTGTCTTTACCGATAGATTTTGCAATTATTAAAACAATCAATCATGCAAAAGGTGTGAGGGTGTGATCTTTAGCCAAAAAAATAGAGCGATACACATGTCCGATGCAGACCTTGTAGTAGTAATTAACAATCAATATGCTTTGGAAGGATACTAATCATGATTAACGAATTGACATTAAAGTAAGCAATGATCCGAGTTAAATTGCCTTTTTTATTTCGTGATTGTGATAAACAATTATAATAAAACAACAGATGTCAGCGATGGTGTTTCTGAATGCTATTTTTTCCTTTCCACAAAAAATGTTGTTTTAATATTTTATTAGGCAATTGACCAAAATAGCATATTTTAAAATTTGTATTCCAAATTTAGCATCATTAGTTGAAAATGACAATAATAACACAAATTTTGATAATAATAGCACAAATTTAATATTAAAATGACATAAAACTATTTTCTAATGGGAAAAACCTAAACCTTAAATTGGAAATAGTGAACCCAAACATAATGTTTAATTTTATTTTAAATTTATTTGAGGTAAACAAGTATTTTTACATAATTATTTGTGTTATTTTCGAAATTTTAAATTTAAGGTACTAGTTTTAGAACAAAAAGTAAAATTTGTGCTATTTTATGGTATTTCTCTATTTTATTTTTGTTTTACAAAACAAAAAGTATCATTTGATGTTTTTAATGTATAATTTTGAATAAAAATTCAGTTTTAACCTATTGTTTTAGTGTATTAATTAGAGAGAGAAAATTTGTGTTGTGTATTATTAATAAGGAGTAATATAAAAAAATTGTTTTGTGTATTAATAGTTTTTTTAATATGTGTGAAATATGTCAAAATGACAATATTCGTGAAACAAATAGAGTATTTACTATTGTACCGTATCAATATCATCAACAGTTTAGATGTAAACTCAACTAATAATAAAATGATTTAAAATCAGTGCTTGCTATGATTTATGTAACAAACAACATATTTTAATGGAAAAGGAAGATATTTCATGGGAAAAAAATGATTCAAAATTAGACTACTTATTTTTTTGATAAAACCCAATTAGTCTACTGCTATTTAGAAGAAAAAAAGCATTTTGCATGTGGAGTATTGGGTTACTGGTCGATCCGTTTTGCCTCTGAAGAAGAAGTAAAAAAAAAATCTGATTGGAGTTTGTATGCATGATGAAAATAATATAGACGATATAAAATTTAGTCTACTTATGTTGAGATTCGATACGGCGATAAGCCAATAACGATATTAGTGTGTATTGGTCTAAGTTTTTGTAGACTGATTGTCTAATGATAACTCCGCGGTATATGGATGGTTTGGGAAACTGTCCAGGCCATATGTTTTGTTCTTATGTTTTTTCTTTAAAGAATTACACACATTTTTGAAGAGATTCTGACCCCAAAAAAAAAAAAAAAAGTGAAGACGCAATTATACAAAATATCTACACACAGCCACAGGCCACACTCTTTTACTCTCTTGATCCATACTAGCTCGCTCTTCATCCAGAAAATCAAACACACAATTTCGTTACAACTTATATATGCCTAAAAAGCTTTTAATCGTGGTGTAAGAAAAAAAAAACAAAAGATAAAAATAAAGAAATGAAGAAAGATTTGCATCCCTTTGATTCAATCTTCTAATGCCGAGTAACAGATTCAGCCTCTCTCATCTTGTATCGCCATTGACCTGCAACGACGCATCTTGCATCAGTTTGAGGCTGATACTGTTAAACCGTTCCCTCGAATATTGCCTCGAAGCTTTTCTCCAATCTGTTCCTGTTTTCATCATCGTTGCAAACTCTTCGTAACTTATTCTTCCATCCTGCAAATACAAGAATTTGATAATGTTTAGTTGTTTCTCAGACTCTTATCAATCAATAAAACGAGTGAAATGGTGAGGCTAACCAACCTTATCGGTATCAACATCGCGAATAATGGCATCAACAACCTCTTCGCTTGTACCAACTTCATCAGACAAAGCTTCCCTTAACTCCTCTATTTCGATATATCCGTTATTGTTTTGATCAAAGAATGCAAACGCTTTCTTGAGATGCTCATCATTGCCCATTTTCCTGAGATGCACCGATATGGCAATGAACTCGTCACAGTCCAAATACCCATCTTTATCGTTATCTCCCTGCAAAAAAGAAAAGCCCTCCAAGCTCAGTGCATTGCGTTTATACCTTCAAAGCCGGTATTGTAAGTAATGATGAATAAAAGCTTACAGCGTCCATCAAAATTTGTATATCATCTTGGGGAATGGCATGACCAAGTTTCTGCAACCCAACTTTTAGCTCATCGATGTTAATCTTCCCTCTCTGGCTTGTGTCCATTATTTGGAACCCTTCTCTTATACCAGAAGCTTCTTCATCCGATAAATGTTCAGCAATAACCTATCGAGAAAATGTAAAAGAAAAATTAAAACTACTGTTTAGGCTTTTAAGATTCCAAGAGATATTTTTCAGCAAGTTATAATATACTATATTTTACCCTGAGTGCTCGTTTCTTAAGCTTGTTCATGACGGTGAACTGCTTCAGCCTTGCTCTCACTGTTTCACCCAATGATACATTGGGAGCTGTCTTTGCGTTCTGTAACCACGGATGATCTGCGCAAAATGAAGCAAGACCGATTATTACTCTTTCTCTATCTCATATTCCATATGACAACATTAACAAATTGCATCCTTAGAGATGGTAAAAATGTACCTAGCACTTGTTGAGCTGTAAGACGGCGCTTTTGGTCAGGATCAAGCATTTTCCTGATAAGGTCTTTTGCATTTTCAGAAACCTTGGGCCATGGGTCTCTTCTGAAGTCTAGTAATGATCGAATAATAGCTTGTGCAACTCCTTGTTCAGTTTCTGAAAATGGTATAAACAAACAGAAGATAAGGTTCGTTATTCTTATGATCACTTCAAATATGGCCCCCTAAAGGAACATCAAGAAGAAAGAAATACAGACCGACGGAAACCAACCTGCCCAGAAAGGCGGGACACCACAAAGCAGTATGTAAAGAATTACACCTGCGCTCCAAATGTCAACTTCTGGCCCGTAATTACGTTTTAGCACCTCGGGAGCCATGTAGTACGGACTACCAATGATTTCGTTAAACCTCTCGCCTGCAAAGCAAACAATGGTGTGGGTTAAGATTGTTGCCATACCACAAAGGAGTAGGAAACAGAAATCGAACAGACCACAATACCTGGTTTGAAGAAAACGGAGAGACCGAAATCAATCGCCTTGAGAGGTGCAGTCTCCTTCTTGTTTGCAAACAAGAAATTCTCGGGTTTTAAGTCCCTGTGCATTACCCCATGCTTATGACACACCTGCAGAGATCACATGGAAACTCGTTATTCTCACATCTTACACAAGGCCAAGAGTTTAGATTTGCATAAATCCCAAAATGTCAAGAAATGTTTTTTTTTATTGTTTTAGTCTCTATGCAGCAAACAGAGAGTACCCTTCAAGCAAAGCTACATTGCAATAATGTCCAAGAATCCAAAACTAGAACCAGCAAAAATGGCAGCACACGAGAGATTAAAACGACTCTAAGTCCTATCACCATTTAAATTCTGCAAGAAATGAAGAGACGAACCTGAACAACTTCCATGATGGTCTTAGTGACAGCAGCAGCAGCTCTCTCGGTGTAGTGCCCTCTGGCGACAATCCTATCAAACAATTCCCCTCCTTCACAAAGCTCCATAACGAGATGCACGGCATGCTCATCCTCGTAAGTCTCCTTCAAGGTGACGACATTGGGATGCTCAGGCATATGCCTCATGATCTCAGCTTCTCTCCTGACATCCTCGATATCCACAGCCGTCCTCAGCTTCTTCTTCAGAATCGATTTACAGGCGAAAACCTCGTGGGTTTCTTTGTCGGTACAGAGGTAGGTGACACCGAATTCTCCACGACCTAGCTCTCGACCCAGCGTGTATTTCTGCTCTATCTCGCAACCTGTTGGATCATTGAGTACGATAAGCTTAAGAGGTCCTCCGCCACCGTGGTGAAGACCGTAATCGATCGAGAACGGGTTTTGCTTCTTCCTTCCTTTCTTCGGCTTATTATCGTTCTGAGCCAAAGATCCCGCCGTTCCGCAACAATTACCCATGATTTCGACAGAGAGAAATCAATCGAAACGCGAAATTCGAATAAGAATCCAAATCAGCCCGAGAGGTAGATTCGCGACAGAATTCCAGGAAAATGGGAAAAATCAAAGGATGGTACTTGGGAAGAAATCTCGAAGAAGAGACGGATATATATATGAGAAAACGAAGAAGACGAAGATCATAAAGGTGGGTGGGAAACTCAACGCATGAAATCGAATAAGATGGATCAAATTGTTCTGAGAATTTACAGAGAGATGATGGATGGAAGGAAGGTCAAAAGAATCTTCCCTCCCTAATCCCTCCTTCTCATTTTTTTTTTTTATATTTAGGACTATTATCAAAACAGCCCTTAATTTTGTACCCTCAGGGTTACAAGAAAATTACAACACTTCCCTTGTAACCAAACAACTTGGTAAGGGTGTTTACGTCATTTCGCTGCTGGAAATAAATCTCTAAACAGATCAAAAGGGTAAAACTGTAAATATAAAAGCCACCTTCTCTTTTTTTTTTTTAATTAAAGTCAAACTCGGCGTTTTTGACTCTTTTTCCTTTTCGTCGGACCCAACTAACAATATTTTATTTATTGCCTCCCAACAATTATATAATTGAAAATAGGCCTGTGAACGGAGCGGATATCCGGGTTTTTCAAGGTATCCGGATCTGTATCCGTATCCGCCGGATAATCAATTTCATTATCCGGATCCGGATCCGAAAGTTCCGGATATCCGGGTTCCGAATATCCGTTGAAAAACTCGGATATTCGCGGATATCCGGATCCGGCCTCTTTTTTTTTTTTTTTTTTTTTTGGCTCACGTGTTGAGCCTCTCCCTCGCCGGCGAGAAAGTTCCGACCTTCCTCCTTAGCTCTGGTTTAATGGCTGCTGCTCCGCATCCACCTCCATATCTGCTTTCCTCCGCAAATCCCTTCTCCCGCTTCAGCCCCTGAGCAAATCGGCGATGTCTTCATCGTGATGGGTTCAAAGCTCGGGATGATGACTTTCTTCGAGGCAGACGGAACCGTGGTTCCAGTAACCGTGGTCGGATTCCGCGAAGGTAACATCGTTACCCAAATCAAAACCCTAGCCACCGACGGGTACGACGCGGTTCAAATCGGGTACCGTCGCGTCCGCGATAAGAAGCTGACGAAACCAGAAACGGGACATCTCCAAAAAGCCGGTGTAATCCCGATGAAACATTGATAGACTCAAAATCTATCAAAGGATAAAATAGAGGTTAGATAAGAGAGAATGAAGAAATTAGATGAGAATCAGAAGAAATAAGATGAGAAGATAGAAGAAGAAGATGAGGAAGAAGACGAGAGAGAGATAAGAAAGAGTTTGTGAATTGTTGATTAATAATTTGGTATCTCGAGATAACATGAAATGGGCCAACGAGGCCCATATCCACTTCTAAGAATCATATCAGACATCTCCAGGAATTCAGATTAACAAAGCCCCGTGAAAAAAAAAAATTTGTACATGTATTAAAACGGATACCGGATATCCGATCTGAAATTTTTTTATTATCCGTATCCGTATCCGGCGGATATGTTATTTTACTATCCGTATCCGTATCCGGACTACCCGGATATCCGTTTTTCGGATCGGATCGGAGCGGATACCGGATCGGATACCGGATACCGGATAATAATCCCAGCCCTAATTGAAAAGATGACAGATTTTATTATATTGAATTTAATTTTGGTTTTTTGAATTGTGTGGACTTTCTTCATTCTTGTGTGACACACACCAACACAATTTGTTTTCTACTAAACTCTCTTATTGATAATCAATATGCTGATATGGGGAATTTGATTATCTACAAGAAGAAGAAGGAAAAAAAAGAAGATATAAAACTTTTTTAGTAAGGGAAATAATTATTAAAACTTACTTATATAAGCTAGACTATAAAATACTATTAAACAGCAAAGTCAACGAGAAAGCCAGAGGAAGAAGACTTTGTCAAATGTAACCAAATCTCGATGATGATGAACCATTCCTTAATCCTTACATCGTTACACGAGTGTTTCTCCTAATCCTTGTTTCCTACCAAGTCAATGACTTCTTCAATTTGTTTACTTACAATAACATCAAAAAGGTCAATCGTTTATACACTCTGTTTTCTTACCATCAATTCATTGCTAAAGACTGAGTCAGTTGTTTTGGTTTTCGGATATGTTCGGTTATGTCATTTACTATCTATTTGGTTAGTAACAGTTTTTTGTTCGGTTTCAGTTCGGTTACCATTTGATTCGGTTCGGTATGGATAACAAAATTAATAACCGCATGGTTTTGGTTAACCAAAATATTTCGGTTATTTTCGGTTAAATTTCGAAATATTTCGGTAAAATTTCGGAAATATTTCGATTATTTCGGTTAAATATCGGTTATTTTAGTTTGGTTATTTATAGGTTATTTTGGATAATTGGGGAGGTAAACATTATTTTTTAATTTTTTTTTATATATGTAATGGATATTCATTGATTATCGGTTATATAACCGAACCAAAACCAATAGATATAAAAAAAAACCATTCGGTTATTATGCCAAGGACTACTTCGTACCATCAATTGTTTTAAACAAATCGAGAACTCCAAATAAATTGTAAGACTACAAAAAAAAACACATAGAAAGGCTCTTTAGGCCCATTAATCCATTTTGGTAGAAGCCTAGATCGATGAGCAAAATATACAAATGATCATTTTGTATGAACATCATGTATTTCACATTTCATACGAAACTTTTATAATTGATCTAGCAGTTGACTAGAGCATTACAAACAAAAATAATGTTCATAAACAAATTCGAGAGTTGTGCTGACAAGTAAATTCAAAACCAGGCAACTCAGAATGGGATTTAAAATCCCCCAACTTGTATGCTCTGGTTATGAACGACACATGTAAGATAATTTCTTAGCTCACAACATTTTTCCTACTTTGTGGTGTGGAAGAAAACATACAATACGGAGTACCTTTATAGCTATATCATTCTATTATATACTACATATATATACATTTATTCCCAAAAGAAGATGGTCCGTTTGTAGCATATATAACCACACATGAAATATTTGGAGAAAATATGATGTAATGAAAAGTAGGCTTTAGCTAGGAGATAGAGAAGAAGGAACGTTTGGCCGGAGGTCGTCCCACGGCTCTCATGAGATTAGAGACTTCAAGAACCCTAGCAACCTCCGTCCCTCTTTTTGCTTCCGCCGTCGCTCTCCTCTCCTCCGCCTTCCTCTGAGCTTTTGCCACTTTGTTTTGTGTTTTCTCCATCGCCTTCGCTCTCCTTTCTTCCAATTTCCTCTGGATCCGATCGTCATCAACATTAAAACATATATATAAAACCAAACCATTATAATTGATGAAAAACTAATGGATCTAGATAATCAATTATAATTTAGCCGATTTAAGACATTTTTTCTGTGTATTACAAACTAACGTTCCAACTCCACTAAACACTAGTAGCATCTTATTAGAAGCTAATAAAGCTCGACCAATCTATTTTCGGCCTGTTATACTTGTCTTGAGTTGCTTACGTTTCCTTTTTGTTTTGATGTTTATATATACTATATGTGTAAGAGTGTTTTTATAATTCAAGTGATTAATTCCACCAGCATTAAGTGTTTTAGTTTTTGTAAAAGCAAAAAATCTCAACGCAAATACAAAGAATTCTATCAAACATATTTTCTAACAACAACAACAAAGCCGAATAAAATGTTTTTTTTTTTCAATTTAAGACAAGATTTGTGAGTTTGAAACAATATATAAGGTCTATGCCACCTCGATCGTCATCTAATGGGATTTATGACAACTAATTACCTCGATTTTCTTCATCCAAGAGTTAGCTATATGGACCTGCTCATTCAACCAACCGTTAATAACGGCGTCTTGTCTCTTAAACCTATTATTAATCTTAGCCACCTTCGCCGTTTGCCACGCCGTTATCTTCGCATCCACCTCCTCCCTCTTCACCCTCTGCACCGACGCAGTCGTCACCATCCGATTCTGACCACCTGATGACGTCGTCGACACAATATTCTCCGAACCGGCCCGGTTATCGTAACCATCCGGTACAATCGCCCACGGATTCGTATCTTCCTCAGGCACCTGATGTTGTTGATCACCACCAACGTCGTCGTTCTCACCTATCCTAGTCAGCTCGTTTATGACGTCACGATGACCTCCCGATTGGTTATTGTTGTCCATGGAAGAGCCGGCGATGACTAGAGCGTTGAACTCTCTGCTGACGGTGGTGAAATTCTCGCCGGAAGAAGAAGCTCCGTCGCTAAAATTCATCGACCTCGACGGAGACAAGTATCCTCCCCTTTGTTGTGGCCGAGGAAGCTCCGTCGTCGTCATCGCGTGAATATCTCTCACGACTGTCTCCGGCGGCGGCGTCTCGTCCCGGCGATCGGGAGCATTCGAACTCGTGGTGGTGATCTCCGTTGACATCTCTTGACCGTACAAAGTCAACATCAGAGTTGTAGCTAGTAGTAGTACTCGACTACTGTAATTAGAAGCTGAGCTCCGATTTTAATTAAACGATGGGGAGAGAAGAAACAAGGTAGGAATAAATAATCAATGATTATGACTTAATTATTTGGGTTACGAGTTAATTAAAGTTTGGTTTACATGCGATGCGAGGTAAAATTATTTCCATGAAAGCTACGTTCGTCCAGCGACTACATTTCTAGTTATGAAGACGTGTTCTCTTAAAATATTTAGCAAGAGATTGATTAAATTAATTCGGTGGAAACTTAATAAAACCCAATTTTATCACTTTTAACCTAAATTCGGTAGTCTTTTTATATTCAAGAGATCTTTAAAAATTGAGATAGTATTTTTTATAAAAAAAGAAACTAATACTAATATTATGAAGCTTTCTCATTGCAATAGAAGTTTTTTTTTTTTGTTTGGGGGTTTTGGAAAAGAAAAGAAAAGTAAATGATCTTGTAGTGAAAGGAGGAGTGTCGGCAAGAGACGACCCACCACGAAATGAGATAATGCTTGTGGGCCAAGCTACAGACTAACACGTGTCTTCTTGTAACAAAGGTTATCTACGTGGCACGAAAAGAGTGGTAACGCGTTCCCGCCAAAATATGCTACACACGTCAGCTTCATGAATGTGCCTGGAGATCCCACTAGGAAAATGCCACGTATTAGATGTCAACTCAGATTTTATTTGTCTTATTCATTTGGGAAAAAAACTTTAAAATACACAAACGTTTAATACACAAACTATTTTGATACTCAGAAAAATACACAAACTAACGTTGGCACCCATTTTAATACACTAACTCTCAAAATTCGTAGCTTTAACACCAATTCCGTCACCTCCGTTAATCCGTCGAACATATGTTAGAAAACACCGTTTAGACTTAAAAAAACGTGGGTGAAAAGACCACTCTTACCCTTGACTTATTTTCCCCTATGATACATTTATCCCCAAATAAATCAATCTAACCCTAAATCAATTTCTCCATTTTTCTCTCTCTCTCTCGACACAGCTCTCTCTCTCTCTCTAGACACATGAAAATCGAAGATGGATCAGAGAAAGAGAAAATTTCTGTGTGCATCTCAACGGTGCGAAGAAGAGAAGAAGAAGCTTGAATACGAAGCTATGGCATTGAAAGACATGGAAAATTCATATGTGCATCTCAACGGTGCGATCCACTTGGTGCTCACTCTTGAAGATGGTAACCACAACCAGAGACTGGTCTTAGCATTTGATCTTAGAACCGAGGAGTTTCGAGATATGCCATTGCCTGATGAAGCTGAGGATTGTCCTCATAGGTTCAAGAACTTTGTGGTCGGTAATCTCAGTGGACGTCTCTGTGTGGTCAATAGTTGCTACGAGGTGCACGATGACATATGGGTGATGAATCAGTACGGCGAAGCAAGTTCATGGAAAAGAACCCATATCAGCTTGTTGTATAGATTGATGAAACCGCTGCGTTCGACTAAGAACAACGAGGAGGTGCTTCTGGAGCTTGATGGAGACATGGTGTTGTACAATTTCGAGACCGATGCATCAAGGAATCTGGGTATCCGCGGGGTTAAGATCAGTGACGGTTTCGAGGCAAATACGTACGTAGTGAGTCTCATATCACCAAACACATGGTGTAGAGAGATGAAGAACATCGTTTGGTTATTTGAGGCTGAACAAAATTGGAAAAAATTGTCTTGTTTGTAATCTTAATTGATAATATTACATTACATCCATTCTTTGTTTATACTATTTTCATATAAGCTGCCGAAAACATTCTAACTTCATAGAGGCATAGATCCACCAATATGTCTGAATCTTCCAAAAACTATAATTTATGGAAACAACATCAAACAAAGCAACAAGAGAAGAGACGAATCGTCGTTAAAACCCCCCACCGGATATGACTCTGCCATCTACACCACCATCTTTTGCGGTGACTGAAGTTACCAAAAAGTTAGGATTTACATTGGCGGCTGTCATGAACAAGGCTTCATCTTCCTCAAACGGAGAAGACAAAAATACCCCAACAGGCTACAACAAACAAACAAAACCCTTTGCTTTTAATCTGTAACAGAGGAATGACAAAGCTAGTTAGCTGATGCATTATAAACCGAATCTAATGGCAAAACTAATACAAGAGCTATTTAGACAGGAATGCAATTAATGATACATTTATTCACAAGAAGGCATAACAGATGGGTAGATTGAAGACAATGAGGCACACAACCTAGTAAGGACAAGAGCAGAAAAACAGATAAAATTTAGATAAAATTTAGATTCACTTTCATAGTGTCGCTGCATAATCGAAAAAAAACTAATGTACTTAAAATGCCAAACCAAATCGAAGCAAATATCGATTCTATCTAACCTAACTAAAGAATTGAAACAGTCAACAACTTTAAAGACCACGACATCTAAATTTTGATTACATACCTCGTCTTCTCTGACTCACAATTCCGTTTCGTGTTTTCAACCCTACGATTCCTTCTAGAGATTTTCTATAGCATTTCGTGAGGAGTGGAAATTCGAGAGACAAAGTCGATTTCGGGAATCGATTGGGGAAAATCGAGGGAAAGTCGATTTAGGGTTCTCTCTATTTTGATATGGGGAAAAATCGATTAGGGTTTCAATTTGGGGATAAATCAAATAGATATGTGGAAAATAAGCCAATGGTATGAATGGTCTTTTCATCTGTGAAAAACCCACATTTTTTAAATATAAACGACGTTTTCTAACATTCGTTCGGCAAATTAACATAACTGACGGAATCAATGTTAAAGCTACGAATTTTGAAAGTTGGTGTATTAAAATGGGTGCCAACGTTAGTCTGTGTATTTTTCTGTGTATCAAAATAGTTCGTGTATTAAACGTCCAAATTATGTAAAGTTTGTGTATTTTTAAGTTTTTTTCCCTATTCATTTTTACTCGATACTCACTTACTAATTTACTAATTATGTTTCTTGACCAACATTTTTTTTAATACTAATTATATTATTGTTTTTGTAATATTCTCATACATCGACCCACAAAGAGTCGTGATTTATATTTTCTTGTTAACAGCTTCTCTTCTAAGACAACTTGAGAACATATTAGAGTTCATTCTCAAACAGTCGCTTGGCATAAATTGGTCTGGTTCAAGGAATATGTCCCTCGCTTTTCTTTTATAACTTAGTTGGCGATACTTGCTCGGTTACCTACGAAAGACAAGTTACTTCATTGGGAAATGAATGTATCAGCGAGGTGTACTCTTTGCTCCAGCGGTATCGAGTCACCATGACCATATGTACTTCGAGTGTTCCTTCTCATCTGACATTTGGAGTCGATTTGCGTCTGCAATTTGGCCTAACCCACCGATGGATCTTCTCACTATTGTCTCTTGGTTCAACCAATCTCATCAACGGAATGGTTCGGCTTAAGCCGTTATGATCAAGTTATCTTACAAGCCATTGTCTACCTCCTTTGGAAAGAACGCAATGCCCAGATTTTCACTTCCACCGCTGCATCAATCTGCTTCGCCGTGGACTGCTTGCTCAGAGACTGATTGCTGTCATTTCCGACCAAGGATGTAATCTCTCCTTCTCTTCTCGAACTGTATTTTGGTTATATTATTTCTCTCCGTAAACATTGTATTCTTATTCAATTAGCTTTTAGATTTCTTTATGCTGTGTAATAAGTTGTTTCAACATTATAAACGAAAATGGTTATAAATCTTAACATTTTGACCCCAAAAAAAATATATATGTTTTTGCAACAAGTTAATAGAAACTTGAGTATCCAAAAAGAGCGATTGAAGTAAAGTATGTCGCCCATTTATAGTTTGTGTGACAAGGGAGAGAGACTCGAGAAAAATATAAAACTTGTTGCGATTTGTAGAATTCGGGTTGTTAGATTGCTATAAAATGCAAAAGGCACTATATTTTTGTTTTATAGTCGTAAGGCTGCTAAAACAATTGGGCCGAGGTGGGCTAATAATTATCGCATTTTCAGCAGAGCCCAATCAACTAACCCATATCTTAGATTATGGGTTGACATATTTGACGGATACCAATAAAAATTAGGAATGTTAGAAACTTGTCAACGTAACAATAAAATCAAATCTAATGCTTGAATCCAACGTTGGAAACACGTTAACGTAGCATCCATAAGGAGACCAAGTCCTAGTCCACGACGTTGTCTCGTACATTCATCTATTAGTGTTATACATCAAGTCATCATCTATTTGTCTACAAGCAAAAAAAAAAAATTAACCAAACTGAAATGGATTCTTTTTTGGATCACTAAGTACAGTTTTAGTTTAATTTGGTTTTCTAAGCTATAATTGTTTTGTCTTTCTCCATCTCCTATAATCTCATTATTCAACCGAATTTTGTGATCCAAAACAGTTTGGTTTCTAGGCATTATCTGTAAAGTGTAAACATGTTTTTATTTCTTATTGGGTCTTTTTTAGTTTTCAGCTGATTACTAACATTCTCAATGTCCTTGGAGATTGATATTGGCATAACTACTTCGTTTAAATATTGGTGCCGGAAGACTTCGACTACATGTTAATGTTATCCAGATTTGGCAGTTTGGTTTGTTCCAATTGTGTGTGTGTTTTCCACATGATCCACGTATTTGCCGATAATTTGAGCTCTGGTTAGGTAAGGATCTTGGCTACGACCATAACCTGTCTAATTTATTATATCAAACGTAAGATTAGAATATTGTATTTTTTGTATGTTTTTTACTATAACATAGAATTCATCTTTCTTTTTGAATAAAATAAAAACAAAGCATTTGTCTATTGCTGGACCGAACCTGGCGCCGACTTCATCAGCTACTCTATTCAAAATCATATACATAACAATATTTTGGCCACACCTAGTTTTTCAATTAAGCATACTCCTTTAAGTTTGGCTTCCAATACCTCAACAATGACCAACCACAAGCTCTTTAGACCTTTGTGTATTTTTGAATATTAATTTAGTTTTTTTTTGGGGCTTAAGTTATAGCTGCTGCAAATTCTTTGGTGTAGTTGTCATTTTGTTATTTAGTAAATTTTAAAACATTACCAAAAATTTTGTTCTCTACGTAATTTAAATCTCAGTTTCAATATATTTTCAGGTATTTGGATTAAAGAAATATCCTAAAATAGCAAAGAATTTTTTTTTTTGTTTCAATTCTAGGACACCAAATTTAAAATTCCAAAAATAATTATATGAAAATATATGTTTACCCAAAATAAATTAAAAATAAAATTAAAACATAATATTTGAGTTCACTATTTCCTATTTAAGGTGTAGTTTTTTCCCATTAAAAAAAGATTTGGAGTTATTTTAATATTAATTTTGTGATGTTATTGTCAATTTTAACTAGTGGTTATTTGGAAGCCTATTTAGTCAAGTGGTTAACTAAAGCTTCATTAATGCTTTTACAACATGAGGTATGAGTTTTAATTTTCAGAGAAAGCAATTTCTACGGATTAATAAAAGCAAATTTACATGAAATCTCCAGCGTGGTGTAAGCAAAACTGTTAATCGTGGTTGTGGATCTTAGTGGAACGGAGATAATTGTTCGTTGTTGAATTGTCTTGTAATTGTTCTCATAATTTGTTCGCAAGTGTTTAAAACAAAAACCTAATGATACTAAATTTAGAATAAAATTTTTAAAATGTGTTATTTTGGAAAATTGCCATTTGCATTAGAAATATCGTATTTTATTCAATTAATATTCAGCTTTTTCTTATGTTAGATCGGTTCGACTTTAAAAAAAAATCTTTCAGCAAAAAAATAAAATAAAATCGCAGCCGTTCGAGCTTGAGTCTGACCAAACTCGATTGAGCTTGGGTTTCACGCGTCTTGGCTTGTATATTGATTCCAAAAGTGTGTAATGATCAATCATGGATAATATTCTTTACACAAATGGTCATAGTGGATTCGACTTTGTACAAAGTATTGGAATAGCGAAAAAGAGAATGTTAAATACGGAAAAAGGATGATGACAAACTTTGTTTTGATGTGTCCTTATCCACTTTTCAATATTCAAAATTGGAGGATTGACGGTCTAATTAGTCAAAATCATGTTTGAATGGAAGTTTGAATTTTTGGGGACAAAATCTCATGTTTCTTACCAATCCCATATGACCTTGTCTAACATTATTGGTCCAATTTCACATTTTACATGATTACATTTAATATTAACATTTTCTCTACATTAACTCAGTATAATCCTTTTGTTTTATTCGTCTGAAACTCCTTTAAATTCTACCGCTTTTGGTTTTGTCTTCCGACAAAGTTGGTTTAAATCAGATCAATGATTTTAACCTATAAAAGTTATGAATAGTGAAAATGATTGTATCAACCGTCTTTGTCCTTTATGATGATGCGAAGAAAACCTAACTCTTAAAACTGCAAGATCCATGCATCATTTTTAAAAATCCGAAATTCTGAATAGAGGATAAACTAACCTAAATATTTCTTTCGTCTGTAATAAAAACACTTACTAGAATATTTTTCAGCACAATGTTTTTTTTCCCACATTTGCATCAAAATGATAAAATAGCTCATTTCTTTCAAATAAAAACACTTTAAGATGGCTTACTTTTTCAAATAAAAACACTTTAAACTCGTTCATCAATAAGATTGCACTCCCAATTAAGAATGAAACTCCAAAGAAAATAAGCCATATTTATACGAAATTAATAAATTAGTCCGTGCTCAAGGAGATAATTAGCACAATTTATTCATATTATCTGCCTACATGGGCGTGGTCGAGTGGTAGTGGAGAGGTGAGATTGTTCCACCAACGGAAAATCCGGGTTCGATTCCTCCTCTGCGCTGGTGCTCGAAACATTAATCACGACCATGTGTGGAAGCTGGCACTGAGTTTCGGCCCAGTTGAAAACCCGTGAGGAGGCTTTGTCAGTTGGGCCAACTCACTCTAGGCAATAGTCGGAAGGCGCGAAGTCTTACTGGTTTGGCATGTGGTAGCCAGTACACATCTCTCCGGTAGGATGTCGACCGGACACTTAGGTTATCAAAAAAAAAAAAAAAAAAAACTTATTCATATTATCTTTTGCTAGTTTCATTTTATTCTTTTGTTGTTTTTTTATATTTATTTTGGTTTTTTACAGCATTATTTATTTTGGTTTTTAGCTTGTGCATGATAAATAAATTTCACATTTCCCCCAAAACAATAAATTAATCTATATTTTGAATTAGCCAAAAAAATTCTATACTCTAAAATATAAATCCTAAAAACTCTAAACCCTTAACCTGAATATATATTTGTCGACAACATAATACCTAAACTTGAAAATATAAATACTATAAGTTTTCTTTTTACAGCTATAAAGTTTCAACTTAACAATCTACATACTATCTAATGAATCTACAGTGACATTCTTAACAAAAAAAACTACGTAATGTAAATCTCATATTCTTAATAAAAAAAAACTACCATATTCGTTTTTGAAAAATTAATGTAAATCTCAAATCCTCTATTTACAATATAATTAAAGGTTAAAATAGGTTATGCAAGTTTAAGTCCATTGCACATACGAGATACGGATGAGAGGAATAATATGCTTTACAACAACATCTTCTCATTGCGCAAGCAATTTTCAAAGTAAGTGATTGAATTAATTCGTAACGCAATTTTTGCAAAAATAAAATGCAAAAACTTCAGTGATCTAATAAAATGGTTTATTTATGACTAAGTCTTTCTCACTACTCAATTATTTCTATAGATTCTTTCATGTCTTTTTGTAATCTTTTATTACATTACCACTACAAAAAGGGTGTGTTTTACATCATTTATTTTACAGATTTGCATTAATTATAAATGATGTAAAAAAAATTACATCACTTAAATAAGTGACTCTGAAAGCGGTGATGCAAATATTTACATCAATTGTGAAAATATTTTACATCAGTTTAAGCAACTGATATAAATATTTCCATCAGTTTAAAATTTGATATAAATATTTGCATCGATTATTTTAATCAATGTTAATTTGTGTCGGTTGCATAAAATGATGTTAAAGATTTGCATCAATTAATATAAATGATGGTAATATTATATTATAATTATCAACTTTAAAATATGTGTAATAATTTAATAATTTAAAATTAGTACTAACTTTTATAAATTATTTTAATATTATATTATAAATTACTTTACAAATAATTTATTTATTTTTATCTAGGATAACAAGTAAATATTAGTTTTTAGAATCTGTAAATAAATTATACGTATTTATAAGAAACAAAACTTCTCACTTCTTTCATTAGTTTTCGATGTGGGACAAACATCAAAGGTAATTAGCATCATTTTTTTATTGATGTAATATTTGTATCATTTGTTTAAATGATGTTAACGAAAAATTGTAGATGCATCGATTATTTAATTGATTTGCATTTATATTTTTGTATCACTTCTCATCAAGTGATCCAAATTAATAATTTTTTTTTTCATTTAGGATTGAATCGATGTTAAAATATCTACTAGTAATATCAGTTATCAACTGATGTCAAACTATATTTTTTTATATCAATTGTTAATAAATGATTCAAAAATATATTATTTATTTTTGTGATATAATTTAAATGATGTAATACATGCTTTTTTTCGTAGTGTACATAAAGTTGAGGTAAAACCCTAAAATGGTGCTGTCTCATACTCTCAGTGAGAAATTTCTTCCAATCGATTATTTTACTTTTCTTTTTAGCAAAACCTTTTTAAATTTAAATATCTTTTCCGTGATTAAAGTAAAAGAGAAAAACACAAAATTAAGTTAAAGCTGCATATAGAAACATTTAAATCAGCAATATATGGTACAATAATGACTAAATGACTACACCTAGTCACCTACACGTGACTTATAGAGACAAATCAAAATTAATTATTTTTAGACCATAACTATTGTAGACTTGTAGTGCATCAAAATTATAAATTTTTTTTTAAAAAGAGAAAAGTTATTGTCTTTCCGTGAAGTTAGCACCACTTAAACCTTAACTTTATTTCACAACCAATACGTATAGTATATACATAGTTGACGCAAATTTTAGGATATAATTAAATACTCCTTCCCGTATGTGTTTAAAAATAATACTGATTTTTTCATAAAAAATGTGTAAAAAATATTCCATATATTTTCCCTATTAGTTAGAGTTAACATAAATAAACTAGTTATCGTGCCAAAAAACTAATTAATATATAGTTTTAGAATAATGGTATGATAGATTTTGTAAAAAGTTTTTTTTTTAATATCTTGAACCAAATTTTTTTTTTAATATGTGTACAAAACCTAAAACATACTAACCCTATGAGTATCATATAACTTGAATAATAAAATGTGAAGTATCTTATTTTTATACTTTTATTTCCAAAAAAAATTAGATTGGATTATGCTGTGTCATTGGTTCGATATTAAAATTATTTATTTTTAAATTATTTTACAAAATTTAAGATTATGAATTAAATAAATAAAAATAACGAAACTATCCTATTTTTTTTTTGTCTTCACTAAACTTCTTTTGTCACAAAATTAAAACTTTAATTAAATATTATTATCCCGATAATTTATTTTTAATTATTAAGAAGGGGAGATTTCCTAGAGGTAGCTTTCCTCACACCGTCACGGCCGCTTGTCTTGGGACTCGCGCAGATACATATACATATATAAATTCTTCGCGTAGCCGAACGAGAAAATTCCACAAGAGATATCGTCGATTGCCAAAAAAACTGTATCTTGTTGTTGTAGAAAGCACCCAAAACTTGTTTCTCAATTCTCTCGTCTCCCCTTTTTTTTGCCGATATAAATCACATCCTCTCGCCTTCTTAAGCCAATTCTATCCAAAAGCTTTCGTCTTTTCTCAGCGTTTTCCGGTGTTCATATTCGAGGTAAGAAAAAGGGTTTTGATTTCTTTTGTTTTATAGATCGTTTTGTTTTGTTGGTTTTCATTGCTTTATGCTGAGATCTGTGTTTACGTTTTCAAAGTTTTTGTGTTTTTATTTTGATGAATCTGCATTTGGGTTTTTGAATGTTTATGCATAAAACACGAAAAGGTCTAACCTTTGTAATTTGAGATTTAGAGAATAGTTATTTTGTCGTTTGTTTTGATCTCTTATTTTGTGCTTATGCCATTGCTCAGGCTGAGTTGTGTCTTCTTGGAAGCATAGAAAACCTCTATGGTGAGCCTCTTTTGGCGCGATTCACTTCGTTGCTCTTCTTTGTTCATAGATTTCTCACATTTGTTTTTTTTTTTGGGATAATTTTGATTTCTTGTTAATAGGGAGAAGCACCAGCTTTCTTTGTGGATCATCTGGAGAATGGACACACCAATGGGTTTGGTGTCAAATCCGAACCTAAAAACAGAGATACATCTGTTCAAATTGGGGATCGATCCGTAAGCCTCTCAATTTGATGTTTTAGAATGTGAAACTGTTGTTGATTCTTCGCCCTTGGTTTGATCTTGAGGTTTATCTTTGCAGTATCTGATTGGTGGAAATCATGAAGGGAACCCATTGTTCCTTGGAGTTCAGATTCATGACAATATCACTAACAAGTGGTGTGTGTTCATTGATGATATTTTGATCAATTAGTTTCTTCCATTACTTTGGATTCTTAAGGAGTCAATTTGGGTGTGTTTCAGGTCGAGTCCTACTGTTCTTGGAACGGGCCCTAAACCCTGCAAGGGTTACTCTGTCATTGTCCTTAAACAAGGCCGGATTTTGGTTATAAAAAAAGGTTCAGCTTCTGATGACTCTATATGGTTCCTCGAGGTTAGTATTTCGAGATATCAATGTTGCTAGCATAGAATTTTGGGGGTTCTTATTTTAATGTATTTGAACATTGATATAGGTGGATAGTCCTTTTGTCCGGGAACAAAGGAAATTGTTAGGAAAAGAGGTTGTTGCTTGGAGTAAAGGAGTGAGAGGAAATGCAGAGAAGCCTATTGTTATAAGCGGTCCCTCTGGAGTTGGAAAAGGAACGCTTATATCGCTGCTTATGAAAGAGTTTCCTTCAATGTTTGGGTTCTCTGTGAGCCACACAACTCGATCTCCGAGGTGTATGGAGAAGAACGGTGTTCATTACCATTTCACTGATAAAATTGTTATGGAGAAAGAAATCAAAGACGGGAAGTTTCTTGAGTTTGCTTCTGTTCATGGTAATCTATACGGAACCAGCATTGAATCCGTTGAGGTTGTAACAGACTCAGGAAAGGTAATAAAAAGATACATCTTTTGTGTCATCTCTTTCATATCTGTTGATCTTTTAAGTGATCATTTTTTGTTTTTTGTGTGTATAGAGATGCATTCTTGACATTGATGTTCAAGGAGCGAGGTCTGTGAAGGCGAGCTCTCTTGATGCGATATTTATATTCGTATGTCCTCCATCAATGAAGGAACTTGAAGATCGGCTTCGTGCCCGGTAAAAATCAGACTTTTACCATATGGGTTGTTGTTTCTTCCAGATATTTCATTGTCAAGTTCTAGGAGATTATCCTCAAATTTCAAATGCTAAAAAAACAGAGGAACCGAAACAGAGGAGCAGATCCAAAAGCGGCTTAGAAACGCTGACGCAGAAATCAAAGCAGGCAAATCCTCAGGCATTTTTGGTCATATTCTGTATAATGACAACCTCGAGGAATGCTACAAGAACCTTAAGGTGACTTAATCCGCCTTTTGTTTTGACAAAAATTCCTCTTAAAGCACTTCGATGAGAAACAACTATATCTCTCTGTTTCAGAATCTCCTGGGGATAAATGATGACGCTCCTGTGAATGGCGTAGAAGGTACTAAAACCCAAACCGAAGAGTAGACACAATGTATACGAATTACGTAGGAGGGTAAAGCTTAATTGATTTTTTTTTTGTGTGATTGTTTGATCAAGCAGTAGAAGGGATCAATCTTCCAAAGGAGCACGCAGTAACAAAGATGGAAGAAAAAATCTTGATTCAAGAAACGGGAGAAGCAACCAAGAACAACATGTAACAGGATTTAAACTGATTAATTTTCTAGTTTTTTTTCCCATCCAGATGATCTATCTATAGAGTTTTCTAATGAACCGTCTTTTGGTGAGCAGAATCGTGTTGGATTTATCTTCAATTAACGGGGGAGCACCGGGGAGAACAAGAGGGATCGTTCTGGACTCGGTTAAGTACAGTTAACAAAGAGTCTTTATCCTTCCTCCGCTGAAAGCTAAAAGAGGGAAACATTTTAGATGATAATGACGATGAACATTGCTCGTTGTTTTTTTGACTGAAAAGACTAAGGCTTTTTTTCGCGGTTGAAAGGTATTGTTATGCGTTCACTAGATAGGCACTGATGATGATGATGATTATGGTTACTATGATGTTTCAAAAAAGACATGATCTCTTTTGAGAGATGATGGAATAAGATTTTTTTGTTCCTTTTACTGGTGAAAATAATTTGTTTGATATAAATCTTGAAAGAATCTATTCTTTTGGTATTATTAGGACATGAAAAGTATCAAAAGGTTGAAATCGCTGCAATGTTTTTTCTTGAGATTCCCCAACTCGAATAGGACAGACAAGGAAAATTAATTTCGAGTTTGGGTATATAAAAGATTGATCCCACACAACAGTGTGTAGTATTCGTACATGTCTCGAGATTTTTCTTGGACAAAAGGATGACAGTTGGTGCCAGTTTACAGTTGAAAAATGAGCCAATGAAGTAAAAGCAAAGCATCTCAATAAGATAAGGAGAAGACAAAAGAGAGCAACTTGTGGGACTTTGGAATTAAATGGGTCGTCGAAAGATTGCAACTTGCATAGATTCGTGGGGTCCAAAAGTCGGTGACAGTGTAATAGAAGGAAGGTTCGTTGTAGCCTACGAGAGTGTTACTTTACTTGAAGAAGACGACGATGGTCCATCTCTCTCATGTCCTGCTCCACCACACACTTGTCAAGTGACACTCTGTAATCTGTAATGCCAAATGGACGCGCGCGCGTGGCTCTCACACGCAGTTAACGTATCTTTCTGGTGCCAACCCCAATCATACCATAGCAGAGTGACAGAGGTCTGTATGACGGAACAATGGCTCAAAAACCATTTTTTTGTTTCTAATAATTAATTTCATTTTGATTTTGTTTTAATACAAAAAATGAAGAAAATACTTTATTTCTCCTTTTACATCTACAATATTACCAATCCAACCACAATTTACCTACCAATCCCACCCAAATCCAAAGACCCGACCAAACCCATATATTTTATCCTCAAATAATTATACTATAAACATAAAAAAATATGGCTTCTTCTCTCAGCTGCGTCGTATTTTCACAATTTTTTCGAGACTCATCACCACCAAATAGCTAATTCTCACCTTCTCTCCCGATCTATCGTCGTCGCATCTTCGAAATCGGCGACGACTCCTGATTTTACAAACTCGCCGTCTATTGTCATGGCCTCTTCCACGTAAGAATTCTCCTCGAAAACTCATGGCCCCGATCAAAGCCTCAATAGATCGATTTGATACCTACGCCGACGGGTCCGGCTCACAGCGACGGCGAGATTACGAAACCAATCGGATCTAATTAAGAAACGACTTCGTTTTGGTCTCTCTATGACGACCTCTACACTGATACTATCTCCGCTCCTCCCGAAGATTCCGTCGAGAAAGAAGAAGAAATTGAAACAAGTGAGATCAGACCCGTACGCGGTCCTCCTCTAAGGAAACAACGGAAGACTTGCCGATCTCTAGGATCTCATCTAGCTTACGGCGGTTGGAATCTCAGCCGAGAACAAGGCAACAAGCTCCTCGCGAGCAGGTTTAGCGGTGATTGTCTCTACATTTGCAATTGGCCTGGATGCATCCACGTCGAAGAAAAAACGTAACTACATGTTGTTCAGAGGCGTTTTCAAGGATTTCAAAAGGTCTCGAGTGTGGAGAACGATAAACGACGGTAATCGGAGTAAGGTTTCGGTGTTGAAATGCGCGTTTTGTTTGAGCAACGAGACTTGGGATCTACATTCGTCGTTTTGCTTGAGAAGAGTTTTTGGGTTTCACGATGATGAGTTTATGTCTGTGAGAATGGACATGTCTCTAGTGCTTGGACAACTTTACCTCTCTACATTTGAGAGATAATTAAAAAAAAAGTCTTTGATTCTTCTTCTCAAGTCTTTTCTGATAATATGTATCTTTACCAAATTACCGTGAATTGTTTGATGTTTGTAGGAAATGTGATCATTTGTGTTTTGTTTCTGGTAAATGTTTTTGTCAAACAAATCTCCTTCGTTAGTTGACATTTTCCATTTTACAGGAGAGGCAAAAGGTAATATATGATGAACAGAAAAAAAGACATGGAGGAGAAAGAAGAGTCGGTGACATTTAGCTATTTTACAGGATGTGTGAGATGTTTCAGTTGTGTTGACCTTTTCTCATTTTGGATTCAGAAGAAATGCACATGATTCGCAGATTGGCTAAAGGGAAATTCAGGGTCTTGATGATGTATTTTGGTGTGAATACTAGTTTTTATATGATTTATTTATACTAGTTTGACAAACCAAATGATTTATTATATAAAATATTTCATTAGAACGTTTGATTGTAAGTTTTATTATTATTAATTAGATAAATTTTTGTGTTTATTAAATTTTTGTTGTTATCAAAAGAAACATGCCGTTTTTATTAATTTAAGTTTTCGGTACAACTGGATTTATTAGGTTCAACTGAGATCAAAATTAAACCATACAATTTGGTAAACTTATTATATTGTGTAAGTTATTCGGTACAACTGCATACAACTATTATAACTATATAAACTACAATTACAGTTAAAATATATTAAAAATATGATTAATAATTAAAAAAAATTATAGTAAAAAGTAAAAGAAAAAGGAGATTGCCAAAATTTTTTAAAAAAATGAACCAATTGGGAAAAAATGAATATTTTAAATATTAAAAATATTTAAATCATCCCCACGTGTGTTATAGTATACCTTTTGACGGCTAGATATTTATTAAAGTTGGTGTGGTTTAAGCATAGTTGTCCCCTACATGTACAGTTGTACATCAAACATCATAGTTGTACTTTTAGCGATATTTGTGTATTTTAAGTTGGACCTTAATATAAATTATTATGTTGTAGTTGTCCACGTGATTTCCCACAATTATGTACCATTTATGAGGTTTTCATAAGATAATTTGCCCGAAATCGTATTTTTCACATCTTTTCCATCATAAGAGGTGAATATTAACAAAGTCTTCCTTATACTATAAGGAGTACTTCATGTGAGAACAAACATATGTATTAGAAAAATGTTTAATTCATTTTTTATTGATTAATAATCGTTTCTTTACGTATTACGAATCTTTTTTACACCTTAATTTACCATTTTAAATATTAGTTGGATATTATATTAATAATTTTGATTGTATAATTATTTTGTTCGTAGTTGTACTAGTTGAACCGGGTTGTACAAATCTGAGGAATACAACAACAAACATGTTCTTATTTGTACTTAGTTGAACCTGGTTGTACAAATCCGAAAAATACTGATACATACATGTTCTTAGTTGTACTAGTTGAACCCGGTTGTTCAAATCCAAAAAATACAACAACATACATGTTCATCGGCTCTTCATTGATATGCTCGTTATGTTGTTCTGATATTTCGCCAGCTCTGCAAATAGTAAGGATTCCAGCATTATCTGCATCATCAACTCTCTCATTTGAAGCTGGCTCCCTATAATTCTTACCAAATGAACTTTCTCGCTCCGCTCTTGAAATTTGATCGACCCACTGACTTTTTTCCAAATCAGCATTCGATAACTCCACATGCATAACATGTCGAAGTTCCTTTTCATCCGATGTCGTCAAATAAACAAAAACGTCATCATCATCTATAATATATGACTCTCTCGCAGCATTAGATACGCTATAACTCAATTTCAGCTTCCTTGGGGTTTCATCTAACACAATCTTCCTGCATATTTTATCTACTAACATTGAATAAGTTATCTCTTCCATAGATGCGGTCTTAAACGATATAGCGTATACGAAATTTATTGAAACTCATTCATGCTCTTCTGTATAGTACCCTCCATAGTCAAAATGAACGTTTGTGTGGCTCTTCCTCATCGCCTCCTGGAAATAAGATAAAAAACACAAATTACGAATTACACAATTTGTCAAAGTTATTCTATTTATTCCAGTTGTCCTAATATCTCTCAGTTATATACCATTTGAACCAGTTGTTCTACTATCTCTCAGTTATACAATTTGAACCAAATGTCCTACTATCTCTCAGTTATACCATTTGTTCCAGTTGTCCTATGTCTGCAGATTTCCAGATTTAAGATCGATTCTAAATCAGGGTTTCTTCTAGATTTACCACCATTCAACAGCTAAATTCGATAAATAACCTATGAAAATAGCTATTCTTCCAATTGAACATGATTACAAACCAAATGTGTTACCAAAACAACCAAATTTAATTTCAAATCTCTAAATCTAACAAATCCCCAAATCCCCTATCAATGAACTCACCAAATCCGATGGAGAAAGGAGAAGAAACCGACGACAACAAGAATGAAGAATTCGCCGTAGGGGACGGCGGACATGGTTGAAGGATCTGAGTTTTAGTAACAATGGCGTCTCGGAGGAAAAGCTCACGGGAGGGGGTGAGTCGCGATTTTTTTTCTTTTCTTATTTTTGGTTTTTTTTTTTTTTAAAACAAATATCATTAAGGGTAAATTTAACATTGTACATGATGGATGGCATGTAGATTAGTACGTGGCATTGCAAAAAAATTTCTTTTAAAAAGTGGCATATGAGAACTTCCCTCCTGTATGACGCTTTGGATTCAGCCGTTCCCTGATTGGGTCAGACCACAAAGGAGAAGAAAATATTGGGCTCAAAGAAAGCCCGAAAACGAAATTCAGGCCCAACTAAGCCAGAAACCTTTCGCTGAGCAAGCAGTAGAAAGTGTGTAGTGTGGAGGTCGAAACAGACATATGTTTCGTGACTTGTGAGATATGCTGTGAAATTTCACAACATTTCATCTGTGGTCAATTTGAAGCAGAGAGCTTGGTAAACAAATCCGGAGTCTGCATTATGATCAGATCACAGTTCATGAAGCTAGCCTAGCTACGTAAAAATCAGGAACTGGCCAAAGCATGAAGGATCTGAAAATGTTCTTGGACGTAGTCATCTGAGCAAAAATGTGTCTATACCAATTAACTTGGAGCAGACATGAGACTTGGCAAGAAAGATCAATCGCCATTGTTAGCTAAACCGATATGCCAAGCCTACTCCTTTGAATCAGATATGTTATCCCAAAAGACAAAGGTCAAAACACTTTGATAAGAAACAGAGCCAACTAAATGAGAGAAGAAGAACATTTACTCAGACAACTATCCTTACCATAGCTCATTGTCTCCAAAAATTTAAACTTTTAAGAGACTTAGGATAATCATTGAAACCGGAGACAGCAAAGTTGCAAATGCAAACCTCAAAAAACTAGTCTTTTTAAGATTACAGAGATTGGACATGAAAATTGTTTTCACAAGTGACTACTTGAGTATCATCCTCATATGCATCGCAGAAATGGTGTTATGAATAGTCGTTTTAGTTTCACATTATACTCGTGTTGTGTAGGAAAAGCTGGCTGGCGCAAAACTGATGGCATCACTGATGGCGAGTGTAGAAGTGATACTGGAAAACATTTCAGAGGGATTGCTCGAAGCAAGTTCAGTTCTGTCCAAAGCATGTTTGTCAGATCCTTCTCAAGACGTACGTGAAGTCTGTGCTAAGCTATTGGCATGCATAACGCCATTTGTCTTCTTTCTTCTTCTTTTTGGTCCCTTTTGGTTTGTCCTCCCGTGCCAATGAAGTCGGTATGTAGATGTGGTAGCAAACGATGGCCTCACTTTCATAGGGATTCTAAATATTCTAAAAAATGCAAAGACCAAATATGTTTCGGTAACTAGTTATGGTCCTTATGGAATCTCCAGCTACTATATAATAAACACAGTAGCAAAGAAATAGACAGTAGAAATTGCATTTTGATTTCGAGTAGAAGACAGCATCAAACTCAACAAATGGGGGAGAGGATTTTAAAAAAGAAAACTTGATTAACCAAAAAAAGTCAACAAATGTACATACGATTCATTACATTACCAAAGCTAGATTTGATTCGCACAGACCTCCTAACGTCTATAACTAAAGAAAGAACATAAACACATAGATGATAATGCCCCCATTGCTTTTACCTATCTCTTCTCTCATTGTTTTACTCTCTTCTCCTCCTCTTATACTCATTATTATTACTGCAATGACCGTCTTCTTCTGTCTTCATTGTTTTACTCTGTTCCCCGATGTTGTGGTTTAGGCCTTTTTGTAGTTAAATTTAGGTTGCGCTACTTCTTCGCAGCAGGAGCAGAGATGCTTGACTTGAGAGATGCTTGACTTGAGTTGCTTTGCATCGTTAAGACTAAGATCCTCTACATGGTCCACAAAGGCAAAAACTGCACCACGATTCTCAACCACTTCAAGGTTAGCTCCAAAACCTTGGATTTCAACACTTTGGAGAGTGTTCCTTTCGGGATTGAAGTAGAAAACATAAAACGGTTTACATGTATATTTCATACACAAAACAATTTCACCTGTAGCAGCAGTCACTCCAGCAACGGAAAATTCGCAGGAATCAAGGACTTCATTCTCAGGCAAAGTGTAGACATATTTCAACCATTCCTGTCTCTCGACATCCTCTAGAACCCACATACGCAACTCAAGGGTACGCCTTCCACCAGCTTGACCATACTTCCAACTGATCACACCTAATTTACCTTTATAGTTGATCAGAACCAATTCAGAAGTATCATCTAGATGATCTTTAAAGCATTCTGCGTCTATAAACTTGATTTCTTCAGACCTAACATCAAAACAAAATATCACACCAGGCAATACATTAAATGTTGCAGATAAGTAATACAAAACCCCATGGATGCATATCCCTTCACTCTGAGAACGACTGGGACAAGTGATGATATTACTCCTCCACATCAGTTCTCCAGTTCCTAATGTCAGAATTTCACAGTTATCAAATACCTTGAATTGCTTGTCAATCGGATTAAACCCTAAAAAGCCTTTAGACCTTCTGCACTCCACCACTTGAGGTAAGCTCTCATACATTCCCGTGACAGGGTTACAAATCATAGGCGCTGCCGCTTCTTCTTTTGAGATCGACATAGCAGGGAAATAGATCAAAACCAGAGGCTAGGGATGTTAAAATGGGCAGAATTTTGCGGCCCTAAACGGGCCTGAGTATAAAAAGTAGTCCGTTTAAACCCGTTTATCATATAAATTTAAACGAGTTTAAACGGGCTTTGACAAAGTTAAACGGGCAGTCTGTTTAGCCCGTTTAAGTTTTTTTTTTTTAAATAACATAATGCAAATATTATATAAATTGGTTATTAAAAAAACTAATTTGTACACTAATTTTTTTTCAAAACGGATATTCATATCATGATAAAGTATATGCAAAGATTTTCTAATTGGTTATTAAAAAAACTAATTTGTAATTCGGTTTAACTTGAATAAAAACTTGGGTCATACGATTTCTACCCAAAAATTGACTTGCATTGACATAAAATATTTTTAAAATATTATTTTAATCCACAAAATCCACAAATTGTGGTATATACATATATTTTTGTTTCATTTATTATTTTTATGCAAATATATATTTTTATGCAAGTATATACATTTTTATGCAAGTATATATACATATATATATATTTTTTTTAGATTTTGATTTTGAACTTTAACAAAAAAATTGGTTTTTTTATATTTAGTTTTTTTTCGATTTTTAAATTTAGTTATATTATAGTAAAAATATACCTAAATTTTAAAAACCATATATAAAGTATATATTATTTATAACATAATAATTAGATTTATATAATTATTTTTTAAAAAAATATTCCAAATTTTAAATGGGCCTAAACGGATCTAAACGGGCCACACTAATTTTAACGTGTCTAAACGGGCGGATCTAAACGGGCCAAAAAATAAACGGACTAAAAAGTAAACGTGCTTAAACGGACCGGACCTAAACGGGCCGGACCTAAATGGGCCGGGCCCGCCCGTTTTAACATCCCTACCAGAGGCATAGCTACAAATGTATCCGCATACGTCTGCTGAGAACTTGGTATGATAATCGGCAGTTACTGACTTCTCGTATGGATTCTGAGGCTGAGGCGACGAGAAGAAGAGCCACTCACAGTTTCGTTCGACCGCAAGTAAGAGACGTGGACAAGTCGAGGACCTGGTCAGGAACAACTCAGTGAAATCTGGACTGCGAAGACTCGACTAGCAACTGCCTTCGCCGGCAGTCTCGAGAATATCTCCATAATGAGTTCAGTTGGGATGGGTTCCCTGTTGTTTGCTCTCTTCTTCATCGACTTTGAAGAACGTTTATTGTCGCCGGAGTGTGTGATTGTTCCACCGGAGAAGGATGGGTTTAGGGATTCAATACGGAAAGGTTGAAATTTGTGCGTTTGTGAGTAAAAAATAAAAGAAAACTAGATGAATACCCGCGTATACACGCGGTTTTTTTGTGATGCATTTTTTTTTTAATCTCATAAATTTTTGACCTTCTTAATACCGGGCAAAAATCTATTGATTATCCTCATTATACATAATTGAAAATAGAGAAGTTTATGTGTGATCTTTTTAAATATTAAGTTGTTCTAAAAATCTATAGTTTAACCCGTAAGTACGAATGTATTTTAGACTATATTATGTTGTTCTCACCTCTCTCTAAACTCCTATGAAAACTTCCTAGCTCTCTCTTAACCACAATCATATAGATGTTCTTTGTTTCACATCGTTAGAAATCATTGTTGTAACATTAAGATATTCGTTAGTCTCGAAACCCATTTTAAAAACTCTTTTGCTATTTTGAATTTGTATTTTTCTCAGAAACCTAATTAAACGATAATAGTTGCCAATGAAATCACCAAAACACAATCATAATCCAATCCCTCTAAACACCGTACACACATACTCAAATAGACTCTTTAAGCGACACCGAATCATTTGCTAAGAGATCTTTCTCATGTCGTATTCTCTTCATCTTCTCCCCCTTAATTCATACTAAATGCATACTAAAGAACATAAAAACTATCCTAAATGAATGCAAAAATGAAGTAAATTATGTAATTATCACTTACTATTTTCTTAAGACCAGTGTCCCTTACCTCTGAAAAGACATCCTCCATGATCTAAATGTGTTCAATTCCCTGCAAGAATTGTTGGTATGTTACTGTTTCAAGACATTAAACAGGAAAACCTAAAAAATCTCTCAATGGCCTAGCAATTCTGTCAACCCTATATATGAATCTTATGAAATAGTGTTTCTTCGATTTACCGTTGACCTCAAATTTGAGGTCCTATAAGACATTTCAGAATATGTTCCAACTTGTGAGACTGTGGAGTAGGTGAGTTTCGGTGATCTGCTCAAAATTATTGGGATTTCTTTGGAGGATTAATTAGATCCCCACATGCTAGACCTCTGTAATAAGGGTGATGACATTTACAAATACAGATGAGCAGGATGAAAATAAAGAATAGCTAAATTGTGGCCATCTGTTTGAATTACAACCTTTATGTGGAAAAAAGAGATGGGAATCAGTATCTCATTAAATAAAACAACATGATCTAAAAATCTATTGGTATTGCATGGAATGAAAACTAAGAAAACAGTGCATGAGAGTGATATAAGTAGAAGCCAGAAGGGCAAAAATGTTCAAACTTTGAGCAACTATCGACCACCTCTTCCTTGATACCTTTTGCCTTTGGTTCCAGTGCTCGTTCACATACTCACCGAACGTCATTGCCTTACCATCAAATTCCTCGAATGTAATGACTTCTGCCATCTTTAAAATTCACATCTACCCATTTTTTCGTATCAATCTCTTAATCCTGAACACATATATCAGATAACAGAGAAAATAAGTAGGTCAAGATTACAGTTTTCGAGTCAATTATAACGTCCACCATTCGGTGCCATTCAATGCATCAGAGAGGAGTTGGTAATTGGACTTAAAGGGTCTTCTCAAAACGTTCAATATTCTCGGTCTAAGACATGCCACATATGTAATATATTGGCATTAATTCACTAAATAATTGATGATTTATTTGACGATTTTTGGAGACAAATGACCATTAAAAAACAACTAAAAATGTTGATGTGTCATGGAGGTAGGTGCTGAGGTGTCAAACCCTTGTGAGACTTACTCCGTCTTTATATAATAGATAAGAAGTTGAGAATAAATTTGATGGGCCTTTGTGCTTTAGCGTAATTGTGAATGAGCTAAGTCCATTTATTCATTGCTGTATGACATCTGACCCAGAAAAACAATACAACTATGTAATGTAAACTAAAGGCCTGCCATAGTTCGGTTTTTATAATCAACCGAAGTAAAAAATGGTTCGAATCGGTTCGGATATCGGGTAATTCGGATAACAAAATCTATACCGAAATAATCCGAACTTGTGGATAAAAATACAAAATATTCAATTTTTTTTTTGTATTTTCGGTTAAATCGGATCAGATCATTAATTTCGGTTACAAATCGACGGCACTAATCGGATCATCAATCGGATCAGATCATTAAGTTTGGTTTTGGTCAATCCATTTAAGTTTGGTTTGAATCCATAAAAATATCAATTTAGTTGAATTTGGTCAATCCGGTTCGACGGCACTAAGTTTGGTTTTGATTCGGTTTTTGATATGTTGCGCTTTTAACGCATTCTGACTCGTGTTTTGCAAGGTTTTCGAGTCTTTCGAGTCTTTGAAGCAGAGAGCTTGGTAAACAAATCCGGCGTCTGCATTATGATCAGATCACAATTCATGAAGCTAGCCTAGCTACGTAAAAATCAGGAACTGGCCAAAGCATGAAGAATCTGAAAATGTTCTTGGATGTAGTCATGTGAGCAAAAATGTGTCTATACCAATTGACTTGGAGCAGACATGAGACATGGCAAGAAAGATCAATCGCCATTGTTAGCTAAACCGATATGCCAAGCCTGTTCCTTTGAATCAGATATGTTATCCCAAAAGACACTTTGATAAGAAACAGAGCCAACTAAATGAGAGAAGAAGAAGATTTACTCAGACAACTATCCTTACAATAGCTCATTGTCTCCAAAAATGTAGACTTTTAAAGACTAAGGATAATCATTGAAACCGGAGACAGCAAAGTTGCAAATGCAAACCCCAAAAAACTTGTCTTTTTAAGATTACAGAGAAATGATCGTAAGTTTATGGCACAGATTAAAAAGCAAACATTGGGATACAAAAAAACCGGAAATTGATGACCCATTTATAGCAAAACTATCCAGTAATCATAGTTCCAGCTCCTTCATCAGACATAATCTCATGAAGCAGAGAATGTTGTCTCCTTCCATCAATAATACTCGCCGTCTTCACTCCTTGAGCAAGAGACCTTATACAACACTTAACCTTTGGAATCATCCCACCAGCAACTTTCCCATCTTCAATCATCTTCTTCACTCCTTTTATATCAATCTCCTTCACCAAGCTACTCGGATCCTCTTTGTCCTCCAAGATTCCAGCCACATCAGTCAGCAGAATCAATTTCTCAGCTCCAAGCGCCGCCGCGAGCTCTCCAGCCACTGTATCTGCATTGATGTTGTAGGCTTGACCAGCTTCATCGGCAGCGACAGAGGCGATCACTGGAATATAACCGTAATCGACGAGCGGGCGCAACACGTTTGGATCTACTCTTGCAACCTCACCGACGAAACCTAACTGAGCCGAATTGGGGACAGGTCGTGCAGTGAGAAGACGACCGTCGTGTCCCGATAGCCCCACGGCGGTAGCACCGGCGGCGTTTATAAGCGAAACGAGATTCTTATTGACTTTTCCGACTAGAACCATGGAGACGATCTCCATCGTTGTGGCGTCGGTCACGCGAAGCCCGTCGCGGAACTCAGCTTGGATGTCGAGTTGTTTCAGGTAACGGTTGATGTCTGGACCTCCACCGTGAACGAGGATCGGACGAAGACCGACGCACGCGAGCAGAACGAGATCGCTGACGACAGAGGATTTGAGTTCCGGCGAAGTCATGGCTGCGCCGCCGTATTTGACAACTATGGTTTTCCCTCGGAATTTCTGGATAAACGGTAAGGATTCGGAGAGAATCTCGACTCTGTAATCCGGTGAAGGTGCATTTGTGGTTTCGATGGAAGGCGGTGCAGACACGGAGGCGTTTACCGATAAACCTAGACGCTGATGGATCTTGCGAGGTGGAAAGCAGAGAGATGGAGAATTGGGGAGTAGGGATTTCATCGGATTGGAAACAGAGAATGAAAAGGATTTAGGCGGCGCATTCGGTGATACGGTGGCCATTTCAGAACCCACCGGAGGCGGCGGCGGCGAATATACTGAAGCGAGAGAGAGAGCCTCTCAGGTTTTCTTAAAATCTTGGATGATTTATTTCAAACAGTAAATGAACCAATGACTGACTATTATCCACGCCGTTAAATCTTTTTGACTCCGTCCTAGCCCTAGGTTACCAAACGACGGCGTTAAATCCAGTCGTTTCCCTTGAAGTTAAAACGGTAGCGTTTACTTAAACGGCGGCGTTTTATCTTGCAGCGGGAAATGCAAAGCTTTTCATTCTTCTCTTGGTCGTCTCCGCGAAATTGCAATCGGAATTGTTCAGTAGCTGGGTTGGAGTGAGATGGAGCGATTGGAAGAGGAACTGATACTAAGATCAGAACCAGAGTCTATGGTTTCCGTCACTGTAGGTAGGTTCATGAGTACGCTTCTCTCGACTCGCCCTAAAAAGCTACGGGAGTCTTTTTCTCGTCTCTCTCCTGATTCTCAAAAGGGTTCATCAGGTAAGTGTTTGCAAGTTTTTATATGTGTATGTATATATGTTTGCACAGGTTTGCTGACGGATTTTCAATGGCTGCGTTAGGCTCCGTCGATGAGGCACTCTGGTTTTTGCACAAGTGCGTTAGAGACGCTGCTGAGAGAGACGAAGCCATGGATGCAATTCTTGTACCCATCATAGAACATGTATTTTCTTAATCCCTGCTTGATTGTTGGAATGTCCGATCTTTTATCTTATCTGTTCTTACGGGTTGGTTTCTATACTTTTTGTTTTCGTTTAGACATTAAGGTTCAAGGATGCTAAGCACAGTAATCCAGCTATGATACTTCTAATTTGGCTATTTAAAGATGATGTTCTCTTTCAAGCCGTTTCAAGAAATCTTTCTGAAATCATTTGGAGGAACGAGGACAGGTTCTTAGCGCTTGGATGGTGTTTACTTATCCGAAGTCTTGTAGAAAATACTGGGGATCAAGGCTTTTGGAATGGTGAGCATTGTAATCATTCTTGTTTTTATTACCGGTTATCTCTCTCGGGGGGAAAGAAAAGGCTCACCTTATTCTGAGCTCACTTGACTTATCGTTTTGTACTCTGTATGGTTTTCTTTGTTGACAGGAATTAGGGAGAAACATTCTATGTTTGTGGAGATTGTCTCATTTTGTGTGCCTCACTTGTTGATGATTGTACGCAACGGAAGGTATAAAACTTTTTTGTCAGTGGATATAACTATCATCTCCCGTTCTGTTGCTCCCATTTGCTGTCGGCTCTCTATTTTAAGTTTTGATAAATTACTCAAATTAGTATGTTCATATGGAGCAAGTTTCTTTACTTGTATACATAGTCATTTCCACCTAGTTCTGAGCTGTTATTGTGTTTAGCATTTTGCAGGATGGATATGAGGTGCCGTCTCGTCTTTCTGTTTCTGCTGCTGATTGCTTGCTGTCAGTTACTGGAGCCTTAGCAAAGAGGGATGATACTCTGGTTAATAGACCAAAGCCATCAATCATTACGGGGTCTCATCAACCGGCTGCTTTAATACCTAATATTAGCGAGAAGAAAAAAAAGCAGGTTTCTCAACCTGAAGACTCAAACAGTGAGGCAAATTGTATACTGTGGAACCACCTGGAGGAGCTGACGCGTCTTGTACAGTGTCTCTTTGCTGTATGTTCACTGATCCATTAAAATGTGCTTGATCTGTGTTTTACATTTTGAAGTGATGAAGCTATCCATTATCTGAATCAAGTAATATTGACAAAAATTTATTTCCAGTGGAACAGAAAAACGCGACTACTGCATGCTAAGGGGTTAAATAAAGTGCTGAAATGGTTCGAGGAGTTAAGAGAGCATCATGGTGGCTCTCAAAAGGAGGCAGGTCTCTGACTAATGTTGCATGTCCTTGTTCTTTTCCGTTTCTGTTTCTGATTCTTGCTTATAATTTTTTTTTTTTTTCATTCCTAAATTTCAGGCACGGAGGTATCTTCGTGTGGAGCTCTACTGCTCTCTTCCTGTTGGAAGCATTACAGTGTCTTGCTTCAAATGGAAGATCAAAAGTTCTCAAAGATTAGTAAAGAATTGTTGGAGCAATATTTGTCTGCTATTAAGGTTAGACATTATCGACAATCTTTTTTGGTTTCAAAATTTTGTGATAGGGATAAATTATTTCATACAGTAGCATTGTACTATGGAATGTGTTTGCATGGTGTATGAGTGAGATTATTGCTCCAAGGTCTTTATTTATGCTGGAAACCTATATAAGCTACACAGAGAGAAGTTGTAGATGCTATATTGGTAAAGGGCAGCCTTACTAGCTTTCTGTCTTACTTCTGGTTAGTGTTGTCCAATTTGACTGGGTTTGTAAGAAGTTAATAGCATTAAAAATGATGCAGTACTGGTTTTAACGCTTCTCTAGCTTTCTGCTCTTTCACTTATTAGTATTTTCCAAATTGATTGGGTAATTAGAAATCTAATAATGATAAAAATGATGCAGTATTATTCAGAAAGTTATCCTCAGGGATGTGCTGACTCCAAGACTGGTGGTATAGAGACACAGAAGTTTTTCCTAAATTGTTTATGCCTTTTGTTGGGACGCTTTGAGGGAAAGAAATTTGAGAGCATACTATCAGAGTATGGAATGAAGCTTGTGCCTTGTCTTTTACATCAGGTATCTCTCCCCATATTTTATTGAATAGGGAGTGATGACACACTTTACAGGAATTTTCATGCAGTTGTATAGGCTGCTCTGCTCTGATAGTAATGCTAGAATTTTATTATTATACAGGCTCTTCTGACTCCTACTCATTATGAAAACCATGTGATCATTTCAGTACTTACATTCTTCTTTTGCCTTTGAAGCTTCGCAGCAACAATGAAGAGATATCAGAAGGCGTTGTTGCTATATTTAAAGCAGTTATCTTTAAACTACAATCTCAGTCCGGAGACAGCTTCTCTGATACAATGTGCATGGACGTTGTGATACCATCACTGCTTCACCTTCTTGACGAGAGGGATGGTGCAGCCAAAGCTGTTAGTGTCCTCCTGGCAGATTATTGTTTCAAGTATGTCTATTCTTGCTTTCCCGTTAATCATAAATATAGCTTTCTAGTTACCAGTCACGGTTCCTAGTTTGTATTCTCACTTAAAGAAACTATCACCAGAAATGCAGATAATAACTGTCTCAGTGAAGTTCTACAACGCCTTGTTTCTGGAACTACTGTGCAGAGGCTGAACTCTATGGATGTGATATCAGAAGTAATCCTTATGTCAACAGATTCATTTCCTTCTCATATGCCCTGGTATACAATCATTTATGTTTTTCGTCTCACTTTTCTCTTTCTATCTTTTCTGCATCTTCTTTAGTTTCTTGACTTTATTTGCATTCTCATCCCCTCAGAAGTCAGAACTCATTTTCTGCTATTATTTCAGGAAAGAGATTGTGGGCTGCTTGTTAAAGTGTCTTGGAGACGAGGAAACTTATATCCTTAAACAAACTTCAGAGTTGCTGAAGTCAATTGGTTGGTCTTCTTTTGCCTTTGTACACAATTCTTTTGGAAGGCTTTTATTTGTGGCCGTTATCAATTTCTGGTATTGGCAATATTATGCCTCCTATAACTCTAGATCTGGTCTGTCTTCATTATAAAATGAATTTCATATAGTTTGCTGAAAATAAATCAGTGTTTTGTTAAAAAAAAAGATTTATGTTAATATTTATTATTCAGATGAGTAAAACTTGTAAAAATCCAAGCTTACGGAGTCCAAGACTTGTTATTCCATATCTCGATAGCAGCTATATTTCATATGATAACATTTATTTTCGGATTCCCCATAGAATCAAGGCATCAACTGCATGGTTTTATTGTTTTTGTTTTTCTTCTTCCAGAGCCATCTTTCGTGCTACCAGAATTAGTAACACTCATTTATTCAACCAATGAAAAAGTACTATCATCCGCTACCAAAACCTTGCTTGGGGTCCTTAAACATCATAAGGAGGATTCTGATGTTATATGCATGCTACTAACCTGTCTTAGGTATCGTACTTTGTCTCTTTTTCTCCTTTTCCCTCATGTCTACATAGCTGTTTGTTTATTCCCATTTACCCCAAGTGAGAAACACACATTATTCTTAGGTTAAGTTTGTAAAAAGTAAGCTTACAAATGCTTCATACATGATATTGACCTGCCTACCGGATTTGGTTTTCTATTCTGTTTTTGCATTGTATCACGCTAAAATTCAAAAGGCCTTTCTGCTTCTGATTTCCACTTTTCTCTTTCTAGTAATACTCAAGCTTTGGATACTTCAGAAAGCAATGGACATCCCACAGAAGGTATTCAGTTTCTTATCTCATTACCATAGGCGACATGCTATACATAACTAGTGATAATACTTCATTCTGTTGTTTTCCGTCCCGTGTTAAACATTTGTCTTCTATAGGCACAATCCAAAAGTATTGTATAGAAAATATTTAAACAGTTGAAATATAAGTTGGATAAGAAAGAAAATTACTGGAATGTGAAATGTGAACGATAAAAAAATATGTGCTAGTTTGATGCTGAATTACTAACTGGACACTATCAATTTTTCTCTGGCGAGTGCATGCTCATCATCTTCTTGTACTGTTGCAGGTTCAACTTTTGACAGTGATCGAGTGCTAAAGCTGATCCCAGAGTGGGCTAGAAGTGTAAGTACGACAATACGTCATGCTTGCTAATTATTTGCTATCTTTGAAACGAAATCCCTTTTAGTTTCCTAAGTGCTTTTATAGGCACCAATCATTTACGAACTGTTTGTAGCTTTTAACTCTGAACCTTCAATACAAACGTTTGAAGGCATTGGTTGTTCCTTTTTTCCCTTCCAAGTCCTGCTACCTTTTAACTATCTAATTATTTACTAGTGTTTGTGCTGCGGAACTCTTCACATGGGTATTACTGGAATGACCTAAGCTTGTGCCAGCTATAGTTAGGCAACTAGAATATTTGTCTGTTTGTTGATTAAAATAAAATTCTTACAGGTTCAAAACTGGAGCTCACTGATTGGACCTTTGCTTGACAAGATGTTTTTGGAGCCATACAATGCCATCATGGTTAGGTTTCTTAGTTGCATCAGTGAACATTTGGCAGATGCATCGGACATGGTTCTTCTGCATGTACTATCACATATGAAAGAGCAAAACAAGTAAGTAAAAGTTCTATTAATCTGATTTCCAAGGTAAGAAAAAATTTAAATTTTTTCCAAAAATGTAAGATTATGTTCACCAATAATGTCCTTTTTATGGTAGGATGGATGACAGCTTCATATCCAGATCTGATACTAAAAGTTTCATTGACAAAACTAAATTGGAGAGTTCGCTCTTTGACCACCTTTGCCCATTGCTTATATTAAGGCTGCTTCCCCAAAGAGTGTTTGATGATATTGATTCCTCTACAATTTATGGCAAACTCCTCGGCGGAGACTCTGTGAATGGTATGTATGCTTATGCTTGATTTCCTTTTCCTGATTAGAGAAGTGTGGATGTTTATCATAAAGTCGTTTGACCCTTATCTTCAATTAGATTCAACGCTTTAAGCTTCTTTGGATAAATTTTTGATTAGCGGCATGGTCCAGAGAGACAATCTTAGAGTTAATTCACCATATTTATTTCTTTTCATATGGTCTTTATCAGAGTATCGGGACATCAAGTTTGAGGATTGTCAATGCATCGCTGCCTTCCTTTTGGAAAGGTTATTTTACTCCACAATGATCATCATACGCCATCTACTTGATTACTTATTAGATATCTAGCGAACTAACTCTCATAATTCAGAGCATTTTCTAAGTTGGAGTTTGAAGAAGTTCGGAAACTCGCTGCCGAGCTATGTGGACGTATCCATCCCCAGGTGTTAACTGGTTTCCTTCCTCGACCTTGTATTGTTGGTCAATCTTCTGTAAATGTTTCAATATGTCCTTAGCCTTTGTTTTACTGCGCTTCAATCAACATAGGTCATGTGAAACAAAGGTAAATATCTATAACCAAAGAAACAAGAGTAGATACTCATTAATAAGTTTCTTCTCAAGTTCACTTTGATGAGAAGGCAAAGCACACACAAAATTTCCACCCGGCATTATAAGTTCTGTTAGTAAGAAGAAAGGCTTGCTGCATTAGATATCTGAAAAAGTCTAAATGCTTGACTTCAGTTTTCTTTAAACAACAGTTTAGCTTACTCTTCATTGTCAAAAGCTGTAATATGCTGGCACATTTATTCAACAGGTGCTTTTTCCAACTGTTTTGTTGCAACTTGAAAAAGCCACAGAGTTGCAAGACAGCCTCAAGATTAAAGCTTGCCTATTTTCTATATGCAGATCCCTTGTGGTAATATTTTCATCTTTCGTTTTTCTATCTGTGCCTCTGCAGTGATCTCTCTTGTTGCTTGTTTGATGTGTTATTGATCGAATTGTTTCCGTACCTTAAAAAGTTTACATCGCTTGCAGGTTCGGGTCTCGGAGTCTTTCTCACACAGTGTGACACCTAAGATCAGGAAAGTCCTGGAAAAGATTTTGTTATGGCCTTCTGATGAGGACGAAAGTAAGACACTTGCTACTCAACTTTGGTTACTGTTCTTCAGTTTCTCACTTCATGACTGCTATTTATCCGTGCAGTTTCTAAAGTACAACACGGGTGCATAGATTGTCTGGCACTGATGATATGTGCTGAACTGCAACATCTTGAATCTTCAAAAACACCCAAAGGAGAAAAAATACGTACAGCAGGGAAGGACAAATCTGGTTAGTATTGTTGTTGTATGTCTGTGGTGCTGATAATTTTTTTTTTCCAGACTTGCATATAATAAGTTCTATCCTGATCTGTAGGTGTTGATGCGTCAAGTGATTCTGTCCTAGATTACACGATCCATTGTCTAATTGAAGACAGAAGTGACTGCTTGTCTATCCCGAAGCCGAATACTGAACACTCAATTGGTGAAAAGCCCCTTCCTATTCCATTTCTTTTATGCATGGCAAATGTTCTTATCAGTGCTTGTCAAAAAATCCCCGAGTCTGCCAAGAAAAAATTTGCTCGAAAAGCCCTTCCGCCTCTTGTTCATTCCCTCAAGGTACTTTTGAATACTTGCACTCTTTTCGAATTTGGTTAAATCTTTTTGCATATTGTTTAGTTTTCAACAAAACTCCTGAATCTGGTGCAGTTCATATCTGCGCCTGAGGTCCGTGCAGCTTGTATCCAGGTCCTATTCTCGGCCATGTACCATCTAAAGTCCACACTTCTCCCTTTTTCATCTGATCTACTGAAACTTGCCCTGAGATTTCTTGAGCAAGGATCCGAAAAGGTACCAGAAGACAATCAAAACTTAATTTCTAACATGTGAACAAACGTATGGAAGTAGACAGAAAAGCTTTACTCTCGGGTATCATCCTCATATAGTCATATGCATCGCAGAGATGGTGTTATGAATAGTCGTTTTCGTTTCACATTATACTCGTGTTGTGTAGGAGAAGCTGGCTGGTGCAAAACTGATGGCATCACTCTTGGCGAGTGAAGACGTGATACTGGAAAGCATATCAGAGGGATTGCTCGAAGCAAGATCAGTTCTGTCCAAAGCATCTTTTTCAGATCCTTCCCCAGACGTACGTGAAGTCTGTGCTAAGCTATTGGCATGCATAACGCCTTCGTAATGTCTTTTTCTCCCGTAAGATCAGATTCTATATAATATTATATTTTACTTTTCTCACTTTTGTTTTGTGCTCACGTGACGAAGTAGTCGGTATGTAGATATGTGGTATGTTGGAGCAAGTGATGGGCCTAATTTAAGTGTATGGATTCTAAATACTGTAAAAAATGCATGGACCAAGTAAATGTGCTTTGTTGTCACTAGTCTCATTAACCAAATTCCATACTAATTAATATGGGGCTGATCAGTAATGGATGATCCGGTTCAAAAGTGAACCAATTTGATTATATTCTTCTCATGGAAAAAACTAGCTTTTAAGCAAAAACAATCAATTTAAAACTTTATTTTGTTCCAAGTCGTTCAACTTTTTTCCTTTTTTGCTAAGTTTTGTTTTAATTTAATTTTTTTCTTTGGTTAAAAATGTTTTAAGTCATTCAAATTGAATTATCTATTGTTTTTGCTAAAAGTTGTTACGAACCTAAAATTTATTCCGTTTCTCATGTGATACCGAACGCGGTTGGACAAAATCCGAATAAAGATACTAGAAAAGGATATAAAAGGAGCTCGGGACCTAAATTTAACGATTTTACGTTTATTTTTTTAACGTTCACAATATCGAGACTTAATTGGTTAAATTTTGACGTGTTATGTTTTTTTGTTAAGTTTAAATAATAATATTATGGAAGTTTTTTATTTTCAAAATTATTATAATATGGAAGTTTTTTATTTTCAAAATTTTACCTTTTTTGTTTGTTATTTTCTGATTTAAATATTTAAACGTCTATTTTAATATTTTGAATTGACACGTTTTATGTTTCCAAGTTTCATTAACAGCATACTTTCTGATTATCCATTTATAAAGAACATTTATACTCCTCTGTATCATAAAAAATGTTATTTTGATACATTTTACACATATTAAGAAAACTATTAAAAACTCCATATTACCTTTTTATTAATACACTACACAATTTTTCTCTCTCTAATTAATACATTAAAACAATAATGCTAAAATTAGATTTTTGTTCAAAATTATGCATTAAAAAAATAAAATGATATATTTATAAAACAAAAATAAAACTTTAAAACGACACTTTTCTAAAACGAATGGAGTATATGTTAACATATTGAATAGATACAATAGAAATTGTTTCAAGCTTATTATTGGAGCAACATCACATACGATAGAATAAAAATAGTTGTGTTTTTATAAAAAAAAAATGGAACAAAATAAATGGTGTAATTATGTATAATAGATAACTTATAATAATAATTAAATGAATTTATAGAGGACAAATGAGGTGAGTTAAATGTGAAGATAAGAGGGAATGATCATGGGATAAAGATGAAGTGAGCGGCGCTTAAATCTGAAAATCTGAAAGAAACACTTAAACTTGAGTCTAAGGATCGAACACGTGATTCTTATGTGTGTTGTGGCTCGTGACTTTTGCCTCTCTTTTCTCATGTCCCTCCAATTATCCTCCTCAATAAGAAGACAACCAAAAGGATAATTTTTTATAAAACCCAAAAGCTTTAAAGTGTCTCAAGAAAATAATAATGGGAACCCAAATTCACCTTTAAGTATAACTTGCCATGAAAGAATACACTGATTTTGTTAAAAATATAAATTGAAAAATATGAACGCAAATCGAATCAGAATCACAGAATATGAACAATCGTCTCTAATGGGCTTTGCCATGTGTGTATAATTTGTATAGCTATCATCAAAAGTGGATATTGCGACTGTTTGAAATGTAGGGGACATCTCAACTAGGGATTATTTTTGGCCTAGTAGAATTAGTTATATACCAAGTTGAGATCAAATGGTTAAAACTCCAAAAGTCTATTTTTTCCGACAAAAAAAAAAGAAACTGAAAATAACAACAGATGACGAGAAAGCAACGGTCACATGCGCGGGTGAAAAAAAGCAATTCTCTCGGAACCGTGACAATATTTAAACACTCAATTCTTTCTAAGCTCTATTATCATATCCATCTTCTTTCTTTCTTTCTTCACTCTCAATCTTCTTCCTTGCAACACACAAATGGAGAAGTCATCCTCAATGAAACAATGGAAGAAGGGTCCTGCTCGTGGTAAAGGCGGTCCACAGAACGCTCTTTGTCGGTACCGCGGAGTCAGGCAAAGGACGTGGGGCAAATGGGTGGCTGAGATCAGAGAGCCCAAGAAGAGGGCAAGACTCTGGCTTGGCTCTTTTGCTACAGCTGAAGAAGCAGCCATGGCTTATGATGAAGCCGCGCTGAAACTATACGGTCACGACGCTTATCTCAACTTACCTCATCTTCAGCGGAAACCAGGACCTCCTCTGTGCAACACTCAGAGGTTTAAATGGGTACCTTCAAGGAAGTTTATCTCTATGTTTCCTGCTCGTGGTATGCTTAATGTGAATGCTCAGCCTAGTGTTCACATTATCCAGCAAAGACTAGAGGAGCTCAAGAAAAACGGACTTCTATCTCAGTCCTATTCTTCTAGCTCTTCCTCCACCGAATCAAAAACTAATACTAGCCTTCTTGATGAAAAGACCAGCAAGGGAGCTATGATTTTGGAAGGTGAGGATGATGATCAGAAGAAACCAGAGATCGACCTGAACGAGTTTCTTCAACAGATGGGAATCTTGAAGGATAAAAGTCAAGCAGAAGCAAGTGAAGTAGTAGAGTGTCATTCCACTCCGCCCTGGAACGAGCAAGAAGAAGCTGGAAGTCCTTTCACAGCTCAGAGTTTAAGCTGGGACACGCTGATTGAGATGCCAACAAGTGAAACCTCAACTATGCAGTTCGACTCCTGCAATTTCGGAAGCTATGATTTTGAGGACGATCTAGGTTTCCCTTCCATCTGGAACTTCTGCGGAAGCTTAGATTGAGTGAAAAGCTATTTACTGTAGAATCAGATTCAGAAGTACACATATGGATTTAGGTTTAGCGTAGTGTTTTGGAATAGTGTAACACGATAGCTGCATGGGTAGAAAGGGATATGCTCAGAGTGCAGTCTGTGCAGCAATAAAATGAGTCAGTGTACTTCTGAATATGAACGAGTTGTTCTGTTTTTGGGATATTAATTAAGCATGTTCATTTTATTTTAACTCAATCCTTCGGCTCAAGAGTTGAGAAAAAGTAGTGAAAGTCACAGTCCTTAAAGAGTGTTATATGTTTTGTCCAAGTAACCATGCAAAAGCTTACCTATCATATCTCCCTTTCATGGAGAAAAAATCAAATATCTCGAAGAAACAATATATAAAGATCATGGTGGTATGAACAGATTTACCTGTAAACCAAGATGTGCCTTTCAAATTGACCAGCGCAAACTTTTTGTCGAGAAAAGAGAACGACAAAACTGAATAGCATAGAGACGCATCACATGATGCATTAACAACACCCTTCAAAAAGGTTCACCTGCCAGCACTAATCAAAATCTGAACATAATCTGAGGGAGGGATTAAGGCATTATCCCCGTGACCCTAAACATAGAAGCTGGCCATTTTGTTTCAATTGATATCGTTTGGACCAGGTCTAAACAATATCTACAGATCTTCAACAGGCCTAAAAGGATCGATCTCTTATCAATTGAAGGAATAGAGTAAGATCAATCATGAAAGCATAAACTTCAAGAATTCAACAAAAACACTGCTTAAACACAGAATTCCTCTTCATTTCAATATAAGAAACAATGCAACAGATACATTAGTCATTCCAAAGCGAGTAATAATTCTCAGTAGCTTGATGCTTCATCAATTTTTAAGTCTGTGGAGGAGCCAAAAAAGCCTAACCTAAAAATCATTTATATATAAGGGCATCACGGCCGGGACCAATACCAATGTAATGAATGGGCACACCCACGAGTTCTTCAATCCTCTCAACATATTGCTGTGCAGCCTTTGGAAGATCAGCGTAATTTCTGATGGAGGAAATGTCAGACTTCCATCCAGGTAAGACTTCATACTCGACCTACAAACATTTGCACAAGTAAACAGAGTTATTAATCATCCCCACAATAAAAATCAAGTACCATTTCTTAGACAATAAGATAAAACTCTGTTTTCACGACTTTATCAGATACTACAGGAACAAGTAAAAGCAAATGATCTGCCTACCAGGAAAATGTTTACAATCAAACTAGTAACAAGAGAAGTTTCCCTATCCATTAAAGGAGACAGTCAAACATATGTCAGAGAACAACACTTACTTGCAGTTCTTCAAGAAGACGAAGATCACCAGGGAACGATTCAACACGGGTGCCATCACTCCTCTTATAAGCCACACCCAGCTGGATTTCTTCCAGGTCCGAAAGTACATCAAGCTTAGTGAGATTAAGTGATGCAAATCCATTGATTTGGCAAGAAAATCTCAGCGCAACTATGTCAAGCCAGCCACACCGACGAGGACGACCAGTTGTTGTGCCAAACTCCTGTCCAGCCAACCTAAGAAGGTCACCACCTGGGCCCAAATTTTCTGTAGGGAATGGGCCTGAACCAACTCTCGTAGTGTATGCTTTTACCTGACAAAACAAGATCATCACAATGCTTTCATATCTCTTTCATTGCTTGCATATTAAATGTTATTAAAGTAGTAAATGCCAAACCTATGAGTAACAACAAACGCTACTAGTTTCCTAGCAATACAGAAAGAAAAATATATGAGTGAATATCATGCTTACCACTCCGATTAGATCACCAATAGCTCTGGGTGCGATACCAAGACCTGTGCAGATCCCACCGGCCGATGGGCTTGAAGAAGTAACAAAAGGATATGTACCAAAGTCAATGTCCAACATTGTAGCTTGACCACCTTCGACCAAAATCTTTTTCTTCTGAGAAATTGAGTCATTCATGAAATGAACGGTGTCAGTTATGTAGGGCTCCAATCTCTCAGCATATCTCTTGTATGCTTCGACTTCTTCCCGAAGCATGTCTGGGGTATATTTAAACCCTTGAAATCTTGCAGTTGCATCTGATAGTAAAAGGTCGAGCTTCTGAGGCAAAGTGTCCATGTGCCTGAGATCACCCACTCTAATACCATTCCTTATCACTTTACTAGAGTAGCAAGGACCAATTCCCCTCTTGGTTGTGCCAATGAATGATTTCGCAAGCTCAGATTCCCTGAGCCCATCAACCTCTTGATGGAAATCGAACAACAAGTGAGCGCGATCAGAGACCAAAATCCTTCCTTTACAGGAGACGCCATTGGACTCGAGACCATCAATCTCTTTGAAGAGACCTGGCAAATGCACCACAACGCCGTTGCCAATCACACAAGTAGTATCCTCGTTCAGTATACCCGAAGGCACAAGGTGAAGAGCAAATTTCTTTCCCTCAGAATTGTATATAGTGTGTCCAGCATTAGCTCCACCCTGTGGTTATAGCCAAATCACAAAATTCAAACCAAAAAAAAAACTTAATCTTTGCATGAACAGGAATAGAAATTGACCAACTCTTTTCAACACCACAAATTCAATTCAAATGTTCGCAAATCTACAATTGCTCAACAAACTACTAAAAACAAAAGCTCAGCTTAAACTGACCCCAGATAATGGTTCTTTAATACTAACGAAAAATCACAAGAATCTGCTGAGAAAAGGTAAGAATGTCAACTTTACCTGACAGCGAGCAACGATGTCAAAGTGGTGGGCTAAAATGTCAACGAGCTTGCCTTTACCTTCATCGCCCCACTGGCAACCTAGCACACCCGATACTTGACTCAGTGATCCAATCCGTGCGAGAGACTCAGTGGCGGCTGAATCAGCGGCAACGCTCAGTGACGCCGAGACAGCCGGACGTTTAGCAGAGCAAGCGACGAAGCTCCGAGGGTGATGAAGCGGAGGGTAACGGCGGTAACATGGACCGCCGACGGCAAATCTCGGATTGGAGTCGAGAGAGATGGAAGAGAGAGACATCTTGAAGAGAGGATTTCAAGTCTTAGGGTTCGCCGGCACTCGAAGTATGGGGAAACAGAAGAAGACCCTTTTCAAACTGAGTTCAGGCGACTTCAAATGACCATTTTACCCTCCACATGAAATATGTTCTGAATCAACAACCATATACCGAACCGGGCAAAACAAATTCAAACCGATCCATAAGAAAATTGGTTTCACATCTGTTACTATTGTAATTAGTCTAAAACCAAACTAAACCGAAACCGAATTGAAGAATTCATAATTTCTAATCAATTGAACCGAAAGATGTAATGAACTTAATGATTTGGTTAAACCGATACAAATTTGAAATTAATTAATACATATGATATGATTGATGGTGTACCTAATTCAAAACCACCCAAGATTATTATTCCTTTTCAAAAGAATCGATGGCAATGATTCTGCCAAGTATATGTATATGCTTCTGCAGCTCCTGAGGTATTTACTTCCAAAGTTCCAACCTTTTTTTGATCAGCTGGTTTTCTGGAGACATTCTCGAGGCAATCCGTATTCTTTAGTCCGGTTCACTACTTGCTCTCGTCTCCATGGATCGTTGTGTAGCTTGAAATGCAGAGTTTGTATGAAAGTAGCGAAGATATCGTCGTGTTTCAGTTTAGAGAACTCAACAGCCCAGTCTTCTTCATGTCCAAAACTAGCTTTCTGTCTCTCTGCTTCCAGCAAAATCGAGTCTCGGAACAAGAATCTTTGCCAGATCTTCTTTACATTAGCCAGTCTGAATTGTATCTCCGTCTCATTGAATCCCTGTGGGAGATTTCAGAACAAAACAAAAAGAAGTGAGCTCAAGATTAGAAGCAGATTGTTACAAGAGAGTGATGAAATTGCTTACTCGGAGAGTGTTTATGAGATTTGGAATGTCATCTTCGCTGACACGAACTGCAAAGCTTTCGTAGTTCAGCATGTTCTCATAAGGTAAGAAGATTCCATCCTAATAAAGAGACATCAATGGGAAGAAAAAAACTACCGGATCAGATAGGTTAAGTTTTCAGAATGTATATATGCCGTAAGTTCAAGGTATATTACCTGAATGATGACTGGGACGCATCCTTGTAAGATACTATCTTCCATGCGACCACTCCAACCATCTCCAGGGAACACACCACAGAAGATTGAAGTTGCTATGTCGTTGTGGTAATTGTCAGAACGTAATTGAGTGACAATGACATCGTCTGCGTGCTGCTTCCCGAGCTTACCTTCTTTGTTAGGGCTCGAACCAAACTCTTCTGCTAGTTTCTGCCTGATTCCCATGCTATACCTGCATTAGATGTTATTGGACCGTTATATACATCTCCACTAGGAATGCTGTTTGAAGCACAACTCGGTTTACGCTTATTGGTTTCAACATGATTCTTTAAGAAGAGACTTACGAATCTTGTGGTCTTCCCTTTTCATAAGCAGGTCCGAGATTACCATTGAAATAAAACAGTGTTTTCCGCTTCTCCCGTGGCCTATTGATGAGGAACAAAACAACTTTCAGGCTTTGAGTTTTAAGCGATATGGCTTACAAGAACCACCAGAAAATATACCTTGCCCAGTAATTGGCACGCATGGAGAATGGATCAGGAACTTTCCAAGCTGGAATCACGAGATCCTTGCGAGGGTCAAAGCAAGGATGATTTCCTCTCCTCTCATCAGATATATCATCCCAGTTATCACCCCAATAAGCTGTTGTAGAATGGTTATGCTTAGAGTTGGTGTTACCCCAATGAACCAGCATCATGCTATTCCATATCTCCTTAGGAGCATAGCAAGCACCTTCATCCCATGAGAAAAACTGCCTTTTTCAGGCGTAAGAAGTTTAGCCACATTAGTGTGGAGAGATCTGTGTAAAAAATCAAGAAACAAGCTTTGAGATCCAATCCTATATATGTATGCATCATCATACCCAGATATGGTCTCTCCCTGATGAGCGGTACCAGTATGGATATTTCTCAACAATGTGTTCATAAGCCCTTTTGTAGAACTCTAAGGTAAGCGAGCTTCTTAATCCAGTATGATTCTGAAAGTGATAAAAACATAGACAATATATAAGCACTAGAGCTTCTGCAAGCAGAGAATCAAAAAGGCGAGTTTCTCGACCCAACCTGCATGCTAAGGTGAGGTGCATCATCAGCACGATTTATAATGCACGAATCAAGAACCGGAACAAAGAAGAAATCTGCCTCTTCCCCATTCAGTGTACGATGAGCGGTGGCCAAAATGTTCTCATAAAATGCCATCTTCATAATTAGAAAAAAGGTAAAGAAGGGGGAAAGTTATCTTTCATTTCAAATTCAGGAGTATATTGCTGAATTATTTGGTATTCAACTCGAGTTTAGGGCAAAACCTGGGAACCATACAGATAATCTGTCCATACTGTTGCATTCCTGTCATCATAAAGCCTATTAACACACTCAAGCTTAAAATGCCGGCCCTGCAACATCAAATTCCAACCAGAGGAGATTAAAAACTTTATCATAAAAACTAAAAAGGCCACTTTGTTTAGAAGAGAAATAAAAGTTTGGATTATGACCTCAAGAAGTAAACTGTTGAAATCTGGGGGTAGATCATAGATGTATATAAGAGGCCTCTTTTTCTTCATCACAGCACTTAGATTATTGAGATTTCCAGGGACATTTTTATCACTTGGCACTTCGAGATGTGCAGGTCGAAGCCATTGTGGCCACTCTCCAACCGTCGAGAGAGTGGATGGAATACTACAATCTGTTCCAAACCAGCCTTGATCACACTGAAGCACACACAGAGTTGTGAACATTTAGATTCAAAATATGCAAACCTCTCGGTACCAAGAGGATAATCTTGTGACAGTGGTTTACCTGGCAGAAACCTCCTCTGCATTTGCCATGTCCAGAGCACTGATTAACACAGGTGCATTGTACAGGCACTTCACAGAACCGTCCCCAAAGACAATCATATTTACAGTCACATTCCTCTTTGACTTGCACCTTTAAAGCATATGCGTCTTGTGGATCCACATTGCACCATCCTTGTTTGCTACTGTTTGTTGTTAAAATATCTAAGTCTGGTTTCGACCAATCTGTCATTTTAGGTCCATCACGATTCACCGGCGAACTGAAAATATGTGTGTATGTTAAAGAGTTGTTATGCTTGATTTTGAAACAATAAGATTCAAGAAGGAAAGAATCAGGCGAAACTTACTTGATTTGAAATCCACATGACTCTGGCACTGGACGATTTGGATACTTTGTGCCTTCTCCACAAAAGCACATGGCTCTTGTGGTATCACAATGTCTAGAACAAATCGAAACAACCCATCGACCATATGGCATCTCAGATGTTTTCTCATAATTGCAATCTAACGGCTGTGTTTGCGAACAATCTTCGCCTACACAGAACCGGTCAAAGTAATTTCATTTAAACACCAATGGCAATGGTTGTGAAGGCTAATACAGTGATCAAAAATCATTCCTGCTGTTAATTATTTTTGCAGGGTTTTGTTTGACTTCATCATTTACAAAGAAATCAACTTTGGGTTTAGGAAGATTCAAAAAGCATATATACTAACCGGTATATCCATGGAAGCAACGGCAGATCCCAAATTCATGGTTACAAACACCTTGACCACTACAATCATTCAGACACTTTCTCCCACCAATTGGCTGCCAAACAACACAACCTTTGTAACGAAATCGAACAAACAACATTGTTTCAAGTTTGCCAAAAGAATAATACTTACTTCGATGATGTCAACTTCTTTGGCAACTGCATCACAACTAGAAAGCCATTGCCCGATCTCGGCTTTCCATGAGGCATTTCGATAAACTACTGCACCGTGTAAGTCAGCAGGGAACCGGCGATCGAAAGCAACAACTGTTTTACTCACTTGTGTGATTGATTCATTACTTGTTCCACAGAGATTCTGAGCTTGCCTTACACTAACAGAATCAAAAGAAGGCACCTCAGGGCCAAGAAATAGATGAACCAGTGAAACCAGAACAATCACAGAAGCAACAGTGGCTATCTGAGACCATGAACACTTCCATTTCCATTTCTGGTGAGAAAACATGGTCGGATTCCAAAGTTCTTAGCTTTCAAACTTGCCTGAATCACACAAACAAGTCAAATATAATAGATTATAACCAGTTTGGCACAAAACCCATTTTCTCACGAAACATAAATTCAGGACGATGATTAATATTATACAGAATTCGTCAAAGAAACTGAGCAGAAATAAGGGGAAAGTAGCCCAGAGAAGGTTAGGCAGAAACCGTAATTACAAGTTGACGCAATTATTAAAACATAAATAAAACCAGTAAGCTTTGACCGAATAACAATGGAGTTTCTCTCTCTCTCTCCATGACAAATTCCATTTTCAAACTCGAAATGCGAACATAAATGACTCCCAGAAAATACCCAGAGAAGTTAACATTGAAACCAATTAAACACCAGAGAGAGAATCATACATGAACCGGATCCGAAACTGAGGATTTACATAATTAAAATCGAAAATATAGCTATGAAAGTAAATTACAAGAATAACGAGAATGAGACAGAACATTTTTAAGAAAAGGGAAGGAGAGAAAGCGACAAAAAACTCACCAGCTCTGATGAGGGAAGACGTCATGGGTTTACAACAAAACTCAACAATGGGAGGTGTTGGAGGATCTATATATATTAATTAATTACAGAGAGATCTGAATAATAATTGTCACTGTATAAATGATAATGCTTCTTCTTGCAAATGATTATGGAAATGGTCGTCGTGTGCGTCCTGTTCCTCTTCTTTGAATAAATTAATTTACCTTTCCTAATACACCGTCTTTCCCGGTATTCCATAACCGATTCGAACCGGCTTCTTTTTTTCTTATCCATGGTTTCCCATCAATTGCTTATTATATATTAAAAAAAAAAAGCCAAGTCAAAGCAATCTTGAATTCAATTGGTGAGCAAACCAAGATAAGAACTTTTCTCCGGTTATCATTAGTAATCGAGTTAAACCGGATTTCTTGAAAACTTAAGATCAACTCCACGGCGATGACAACAACGGTGATTAAAAGATGAATAGACACTTTTGTTTTTGACGGCTGTGGGCAAAACGGTAAATTTGTCTCTCGACCTTTATTTGTGATTCTCGTTTCGTTGTCTGAGAAAGACCGTGGTGGGTGACGCACTCCTCTAACGGACAATTGCGTAAGTTACCAATTTAACCTTGAGTGATTGCAATGTGTTCGCTTTTTTGAGCATCTTTTGATTTTATTTTGCCTTTCAGGTATATAATTGAAAACTAGACTCACGTGAGTTGCTAACGTACCGCTTTATAATTGGTTGTGATCTCAGCGAAGACTCCGCAGAATTAAAAGTCTTCTGCTTTTGAATATTTTTTAAAAAATATATTTTTTCTTAACAACAATTTTTCACTTGATCTTTATTTCATTGGATCTCACATCTTGCATTCTTAGAGCATCTCCATTGGCGAACTCCTCTTAAGGGTTCTTAACAATTTTTTATGTTTAATTTGTGATTAATTAAAAAAGTTTAGAACCTCTTACAAACCTCTCCTCCAATGGTGAACTCCTCTCCTCCAAGCCTCGCACGCGCCGACGACATGATCCGCATCGAGGAGGAGTTCAAGTTGCTTATGGAGCGCGGCGCCGAGTCCTTTCGAAGAAGTGATCGTCGACGAGCCGGTCGTGCTTCATGATCTTTCCAACACAGCCGATACCGGCGGTTGAACCTGAAACAGCGTCGGAGTAGACGACTCCGAATAGGAGATCGGATTGGAGGAGCGTTTGCATCATCACGCGGTAGCGGTACTCGAAGATCTGGAGCGGTATGGGTGGAAAGAGAGGGAGCTCGACGAGGTCATCTGATTTGGGTGGGTTGGCGTTGTGGTGCTTCTCGGAAGAACGACGACGATGAGCATCGAAGGAGGAAAATATTTTTTTTTAATATTTCAATTAATTTGGAGTTTCTTTTTTCCTTCACCAATAAAAAAAGGACACATGGCGTTAAGGATCGGTTCTAAAACACCTTAAATAAGGAGCGGTTCTTAACATTATAATTCTTTTTGATTTTTGATTTTATTTTTTTCTCTAAGAACCCCACTCCTGAACCCCCGTTGGAGGTGGTCTTACATCCTAGTTTTTTTTTTAGAAAGACCCATCCATTCAGGTGGAAACCATTTTTTTTTGTCATCATTTTTTGGTTATAATATGACGGTCCAATAGTCAAATACCCTTATTTATTCCATCATGTGTATATCCCATCATGTGTTTCCCGTGTATTAGGCTTAGTTTTCCAGAATTTTTTTTTTTTCTGCCAAATTTGTGTATCAAAATCATATTCTAACTTTTTATTCCAATTTTGTATTATATAATGAAAAAAACTAAGTGAAAAAAAAGAAGATGGGTTTACAAAATTTTAAGAACTAATGACTGTTAAATTTGCTCGCAATTTGTATTGAAAACCTTGATTTTTTAAAAAAATGTATTAAGAACTCATTCAAGTTGACAAATTCTGCCACTTTTTCAAATCGACCGACCAATAAAAATCTTGACAAAATTTGTTAAACTGTCGCCATCCACCATAATCGTTGTTCATAATTGGAATCTAAATTGAAACAGAAATATTCCATTGAAAAAAAGAGAGAGAGAAAGCTCATGGGATGAGGTGAAAACGTGAGTTTTTTTAATGTTCATATATACAATAAATAAAATCCGAGAAATGGCGATGCACATACTGATCTGAGCATGATACTGTAATGTTACTGGACAATGCTATTGTTTTTCAAAACTTATTTAATTATGGAAGTTTGGGTTTAATTTTTGTTCTTTTTATAGAAAAATGTATATTGTGAAAGCATCTCCAAGAGATATTTCATAACTTCAAATTTGAAGTTTTATGCATTCCAAGAGAAATTTTAAAACTTCAAATTTGAAGTTCATCTGTTCTTTTACATTTTATCTCCAACAATTATAAGTCTCAAAAATAATTTTATTAATTTTTTTCTTTATCATTTTGGTTTTACAAGTTTGTGTCTCATAAATGAAAATATCCGATTTCAACACCTTTTAATTTGTAATTTACAGCAAAAAAAAAACTTATTTATCACTTTGAAATGCATTAGTTGATTCTTATACAAGAGCATTACAAAAATAATTTTAATGGGTAATTCGATATTTTATTTGTAATTTATTATTTAGTTGTGTATGTTTTTGTTATTTTTTGTAATTTTATATTATAATATAATGTCTTATTAATTAATGTTGCTTGCGATATTTCTTATGTAGTTATTTATAAAAATTTAATAATTTTAATTAATTATGATCAATAGTGAGAATTATAATGCAAAATACAATTTTTTTAAGTTGAATTTGACGTATCCCATTAAAGAGAAACACATGAAACTTCAAATATAAAACATCTTTTGGAGATGCTCCAAGGTGGTAAAGGTCAACGACATACCTCTGTTTACGCGTTTTTAAGAAATGTCTTTAGTTCTTTGGCCACTTGCACCAATTTTGGACGTTAGCCGTTGTTAAAAAACAGAGTTTGGTCGGAGAAGGAGATCGGAGAGGGGAGATATTGTCTTGAGTTTGAACCTGGTGTGATGTTTGTCTTGAGTTTGAACCTCCGGTCATGGTTTATTATGGTGAAAAAGACAATATTCTCGTATAGATCTAAAAACGCTAGTGTCGTGGAAAAGGAGAATGAAGATAGCAGAGGAGATTGCGATCGCTTTAGCTTATCTTCACACTGCATTCTCAAGGCTCTTCGTATATAGTAACATGGATCTACGGAATATCTTATTGGACGAAGATGGGGCCGCGAAGCTGTGTGATTTCTCCAACTGCGTCTCGATTCCACAAGGAGAAACATTTGTCAAGCTTGGTTACGTAAGGGGAGTATACGATTACATTGATGATGACCTCAAGTCTGTCTGATCTGTCGAATGCGAACATTAGATACATAAAAAGATATAATCATGAAGACAGGTTGTCTTTGACCAAAAGAATAAAAATAAACAAGACAAGGTTATCATCATCATTGAATCTTCCACAAAACTTGGGTCAAATATAATAATCTCTATCCACAAGCACAAGGCCCTACGTATATATGGGCCTAACGCAGATAATTTGTTTTGGCCCATTTATAAACAAAAACTTGTTGGGACAAAGCCCCATTTCATGATTCCATTTTCATCAAATAAGATATCTCCTAGACGCATAATCCTATACACCAAGGGCCTTGGGAACGCAGTGTGAGCTAAAGCAATCGACTTCTCTTCTGCTATCTTTATTCTCCTTCTTCATGACACTGCCGTTTTTAGATAAACCACAACTGGAAATTTAGACTCAAGACAACATCCAACCAGTTTTATAAAGTTGTTGTGACCACTCACCATAGATGATATAGCTATGTCTCGGCAAAAGTTTCCTCGGTTGTACTCATTTAATCTTTACCTCCATTTCTTGATCATGTATCGTTTTTTCTACTTGAATACCAATCGAATGGAAAATCATCATACATTTGAAAAACACGATTAGACTCGTTGAAAGTGTCGGTGGCTTCGAGGATTTGATCAGCAGAAAAGAATTTGATGGGATTGGTTTTTCCAACACAACATTCGATCACCTCTTTTAACAATATCTCCACTCTCACGAACCTCTTTTTTATATATATAACAACGGCTCATAACAAAATGTTATTTGTCGAATTTTATTTCGAAACGTGGGATAATATTATAGAAGTAACAACGTCACCGCCTTAATCCGTTTTTTCTCTGTTATGGCCTTATGGGTCTCTCACAATATAATTGAGACTTGAATAGATATTTCAAATAGTAGAGATCCACCGAATGGAAATGCTCATATGGCGTTAGAATTGAACAATATATTCCACATTGACCTAAAAAAACAAAACAAATAAATCATAATCTGTATGCATGCGTCAAGTAGATATACATGTCTCTAACAGATTTTGTCTGGCAGTCGACTATTTGTTGTGAATATGTACAACATGTGACTCTGCTACATGGAAGACAAAGGGTTCTTCACGGGTTTTCAACTGGGCCGGAGCCCAATGCCAGCTTCCACACATGGTCGTAATAAATGTTTCGAACACCAGGGCAGAGGAGAAATCGAACCCGGATTTCCCGTTGATGGAATAATCCCACCTTCCCACTGCCAGTCGAAAGATCTTACATAAGAAAGTTGTAACTAAACTCAACAACCCTTATTTGTTCTTTTGTTATCTTTTCCCCTTTCCTGCAAGACATATTGGAGAATATTAATAAAGCGGTGAACAAAATGCAGCTAGATATAAACAACATGAAGATCAACTTTTTCTAATTTAGTTTATTTCAATTTTTTTTATTTATTTATATATATAAAATAAATTTTGGTTAGATTTAGATAGATCAACCACTTCAACAATATTCTTTCGAACCTTCAAACATTTTTATTATTTAAATAAATGTTTGAACTTTACTTATTAAAGAACTTTTAATGTTAAAAAATCAAATGTATTAAGTCTTATTTGGAGTGGGAGTGTTTACAAATATAAAATGTTTCTTGTTTGCCAGATAAATCATAAAATCCACAATAAAACACACACATACACAACATTTTTTTACCACATGCAAAAGGAAACTCGCACATGGAAACGAACTCCTCCATATTTCATATGCAATACAAACGGACAGTACTAAAATCATGGTTAAAAGTTTGATTAAATCAAGTAATGGTAGTGTAGTGGAGAATTACTCTGCATATCAAGACTTAAGATCATGCATACTTTTATTGGCCACTTCAGAATTCAAAGAAGACAACTATGAAGTTGGTCGATTAATCAATTATAAGAGATAGGGAATGTTTTGAAATATGAAAACAAATTGAGGGGCTGTATTGAAATAATAAGAAAAACGCTGATTTCGTGTTCGAAAGTGTTGTCTCCTCGTGATCATCTCCGTATATAATCAATCAAAATAAAAGAAAAAATCGGGTAACTCTGAATCGCTCCCAATTTTATATTTAATTTGAATTTGATCTGCTCCCATTAAATCGCAAAGTTAATTTTGCGATTTTTTCTGGTTGGCTATTTATTTTCCCCTTTTAAAATTTCTGCAAGTTGTCTTGGAATCTGGGGGTGTGGGTGAATTTCGCCATTGGTCTGTGTGAACGAGTTTGGTTTTTCCTACTCGCTGTGTTGATTCCTTCCACCACACTAGCTTGGTGATTTCCTTGAGGCATTTCCATGGCGATGGCTGCAGCTGTAATTGTGCCTTTGGCCCTTCTCTTCTTCATATCTGGTCTCGTTGTGAATCTCGTTCAGGTGGGTTTTCTGATTTCGAAGCTTTCTATGTCTCTGATTCGTTTCTGCTGTTACTCGTCTTAGATTCCGTTGATGTTCTGCATTGTAGATCCTCTCTCTCTTTTTTTTTTACCGTCTCCGTATTGATTCACTGCTTTTAGGGTTTCCGTCGCCGAATGGGTTCTTCATTTTTGTCGGTGCTGTTATAATTTGAGAGAGCGTGTGAGGTAGAGTGAGGCTACACATATGAGTCTAGGCTCAAAATCCATTCTTGTAGATCCTTCATGCACTGAGCAGAAGAGTATTGTTTAATTCTGCGAACCCTTTTAAGTATTCAACCTCTTTCTTTCTTAGGCTGAGAATGTTTGTCTCCGTCCTCCGCCAACAGTTTCTAGGTTTTGGGTTTGAGGAAGGAGTCTTCATGTCTTAAGTGTCAAAGAGCTTTCTCTCTGAATTTCGTTTCCTTCAGTTTGATGTTTACAACATTTTATTTCAGGCAATTTGCTATGTCCTCATTCGACCTCTGTCTAAGAACACATACAGAAAGATCAACCGGGTGGTTGCAGAAACCTTGTGGTTGGAGCTTGTCTGGATCGTTGACTGGTGGGCAGGAGTAAAGGTACCCATAAACTTTTTTCCCTATTTTGTAAAATGATTAGGAAGCAGACCTGTGCCTGCGTATCATTATTACGGCAGCTTATATAAGTCAAGGAATCGATCAGGATCATCCTTTTTCATTCAATTAGTGTACACATGACCATATGTAGTTTTTGTTTATCTTACTTTAAGTTTATGACTCCTTTTCCTTTTTCCCTAGATCCAAGTGTTTGCTGATAATGAGACCTTCAATCGAATGGGTAATTTCCTGCTTATTGGGAATCAAAATATAAAAGTCCTATATATGAACAAATCTGTAACTTCAGTGACTGTTCTATACTTTTCTTCCAGGCAAAGAACATGCTCTTGTCGTCTGTAATCACCGAAGTGATATTGATTGGCTTGTGGGATGGATTCTGGCTCAGGTACATAACTTAATTTCACTGTTTCCTGCATCTTGTTTCCGATCAATCGTTTCTGCTTGAATGCATAAATGGGGATCAACATAGACTTCTTGGTGACCAAGCTTGTATATGTGCAATGGGACCATGGCTTGCTTTCAGTTTCTAGTGAATATAGATTCTCTTAGGTAGATGTCTACAGTCCCGAATGTTCCACGGATGAGACAAGAGATGATATAGCATCATAATATTTGCTCTAACAGGCTCCATGTTATGCTGCTTACATCTTTTAATTTATTGTTTCATATTTTCTTTCCTTGCAGAGGTCAGGTTGCCTGGGAAGCGCATTAGCTGTAATGAAGAAGTCTTCCAAATTTCTTCCAGTATGTGAATCTATTAGTTTACTGCAGTGCTTGCTAGAGTTTGAAGAAACTAGTGATCTTTAATTTTATTTCTCAATCTCTGGTATAAGTTAGAAACTTGATAACTGGCTATGGGTTGAAATTTTTTTTTTAGGTTCATACACTTCTTCTCCTTTTTATTCTTTTACATACTCTAAAGTATTCATAAGCATAGAGTTGTCGCACACATACAGGTCATAGGATGGTCAATGTGGTTCTCGGAGTATCTGTTTCTAGAAAGAAATTGGGCAAAGGATGAAAGCACTTTAAAGGTATGGGTTTATATTCTTCTTGTGCAACTCATTTAGATTTGCTCCTGTGTAAAATGATTATAAGCATGTTATACCTCATTAGCCTGAAAATGCAGAATCTTCATTTCCAGACCATGAGTTATGTTTGTTTATCTAAATTTACAGTCAGGTCTTCAACGCTTGAACGATTTCCCTCGACCTTTCTGGTTAGCCCTTTTTGTGGAGGGAACCCGCTTTACAGAGGCTAAACTTAAAGCAGCACAAGAGTACGCAGCCTCCTCCGAGTTGCCTGTCCCTCGAAATGTGTTGATTCCTCGCACCAAAGTAAGTTGTATTATTTTTCTTTTTGCCATTCCTTGGGCAACTTGATATCTTCACTGTGACCTTTAAAGAGCAAAATGGCTACTATGATTGATCCAAATCTCAATGCGTGGTCTGGATCTTTGTTGCCCTTTATACGTGGATCGATTTTATAGTTGCACTTTCATCAGACGGACTTGGTGGTTGATATTGTGTTTTGTGCCCTAATTACTAGACTTGGCTTGTATTTTTATTTCAGGGTTTTGTGTCAGCTGTTAGTAACATGCGTTCATTTGTCCCAGCCATTTATGATATGACCGTGGCTATTCCAAAAACTTCTCCGCCCCCAACGATGCTAAGACTATTCAAAGGACAAGCTTCTGTGGTAAGCAAGTAAAAATATGAATAGGGCTTCGTTAAGCAACATATAGTAGTTACATCTTTCACTCTTCTCAGAACAAATTTCATAGTATTCACTTCATTTTCCATTTTCTTTTCACTGCAACTGAAACGAATATAACCCTTTATCTTGTGGATTGCTGGTTTAAGGAGTGATATAATAGCTTTGCTTCCATAATGTGTGAGAAATCATAGGGCTCATCGCATCCCAAAGCTTTTTGTAGCTCCTGACTGTGTTGCCCCACAAACTGTTGCTGCTGGTTTCAGGTGCATGTTCACATCAAGTGTCACGCGATGAAAGACTTGCCTGAATCAGAAGACGCAATTGCACAGTGGTGCAGAGATCAGTTTGTGGCTAAGGTAAAGATTATGGATTTAGTGATTTTTCCACTTTTCATTTATTGGCAACACTACTTGGTCAAGATTTAATAGAGAGAAGCTAAGAAAAAAAGTTTATTTTGACACACTCTCTCATCTCGGGTCTGTGATACAGGATGCACTGTTAGACAAACACATAGCTGCAGACACTTTCCCCGGTCAGCAAGAACAGAACATTGGCCGTCCCATAAAGTCACTTGCAGTGAGTCTCTCAAAACATTATCTTGGATCCATCCATAAAAACTGACAAATCACTTGGTCTTTTTTCCAGGTGGTTCTATCATGGGCATGCCTACTAACTCTTGGAGCAATGAAGTTCTTACACTGGTCGAAACTCTTTTCCTCATGGAAAGGTATCGCGTTATCGGCGCTTGGTCTAGGCATCATAACTCTCTGTATGCAGATCCTGATCCGATCCTCTCAGTCAGAGCGTTCGACCCCAGCCAAAGTCGCTCCAACCAAGCCAAAGGACCATCACCACTCAGAATCAGCTTCCCAAACAGAAGTGGAGAAGCAGAAGTAAAAAAAATGCTGGATCTAAGAGATCAAACAACAAAGACAACAAGAAGCGTGTCAAGTTTTGTTATAAGAAACAAAAAAAGAAAAACTCTCCAAGTGAAATCCCTTAATATCATCAATTCCGTTTTGTTCAGCTACTACTATTACTCAGCCTCTATGTGTGTCTCTTAGTCGATTGATGTATAGGGTCATTGGGAATTTTTTTTCTCAAGTGCATAGGCCTTGTATAACTTTATATTATTAGATTGAAATATGGGATTTATCCTAAGACTTTCCTTGTCGAAAACAGTTTTTATTATTATTTCTTACTGATAGTGTAGATTCATTAGACAGAATATGTTATTGCAAGAGATTGGAAAGAAAAAAAAAAGAGTTTTTTATTTATTTTATCCATTTTTGAGATAATAGAACACTTAGTCGGTGTACATATATATATATATAATTAAATTAAATTAAATTAAATACAATACAATACACAGTTTTATTTTGTTTTCTTCAACCCTAAAACCCTTCACGGCCGAGTTCAAAGAAAAACCTTCAATCCCAGGTTCGTAGCCGTCCGTTCTCTCTCTTTAACGTCCGGAGGTCAATCTCAAAGCAAGGAGATTGATAAACCCTAATTGTCTCCGTTCTTTCAGAAACCCTAATTTCGTGGATTTAGTCGCACAGTTTACACAACTTCAGAACCGGTCCTGTGCAACGCAATGGCTCAAGCTCAAACCACCGAGGTTTGTTTAAGTTTTCGACTTCATGATGGCGTTCGAATTCTTTTTTTTTTTTTTTTTTTTGCTTTGGATGGTTTAACTTATGTTTTCGAGGTTTTGGTTTCTCCAGGGAGCTTCCCAGGTGGTCGAATCCGTTAGATTTAGTTTCATGACAGAGGAAGATGTTCGAAAACATAGTGTTCTGAAAGTTACGAATCCTATATTACTCGATAACGTTGAGAGACCTGTACCTGGTGGTCTCTATGATCCTCTTATGGGTCCTTTAGATGATAGAACATCGTAAGTCTTCTTCCATATCATTTACGCTCACCATAATCCGTGTTTGAGCTCCGCAGAGCTATAAATAACTCGCCTTTTTACAGAATTTTGTATAAAGACTTTCCTTTTATTCCTTGTCTCGGCTTGGAAATGTTAGTTATAATGGTAACGTTGGTTAGGGAGATTATAAATTAGATAATAGCTACAGCTGATACTTTTTTTCCCTGATAATGTTGTTTGTTGTTCCCCATGATTCTCTCTTCATTATGTTTGGTTTTGTTTGCGTAATCTAAGCTTTCCTTTCCTTCTTAATGCAGTTGTAAATCATGTGGTCAGCTCAGTCTTGTTTGTCCAGGACATTGTGGGCGTATCGAGCTTGTCTATCCTATTTATCACCCTTTGCTGTTCAATCTTCTTTACAATATTTTGCAGAGGACGTGTTTCTTTTGTCATCACTTTATGGCAAAAGAGGAAGACGTAAGATATATATATATATATATGATAATTTTGATAGAGTTGTCTCTCATTCGCACTTACTAATTTTCTTCACGTTCCTTTCTCTTTCCTTGTTTCATTTTAAGGTTGCAAGATGTGTTTCTCAGTTGAAACTCATCATGAAAGGTGATATAGTTTCCGCTAAGCAGCTGGATTCTGGAGCCACTGATTCATCAGAAGAATGTGAAGATTCTGACAAGGAAAAGCAGAGTTGTGAAGATTCTGACATGGAAAAGCAGAGTTGTGGAGATTCTGACATGGGAAAGCAGAGATGGACATCTCTTCAGTTTGCTGAAGTCACTGACCTCATGAATACATTTTTGAGGTTGAAATCAAAGACCTGTGTGCCTTGCAAAGCAAAACCTCCTAAACTAGAGAAGCCTATGTTCGGATGGGTTCGCATGGTATGTTCTCTTAAAGTTTTTTTATGGTATGTATAAATGAGAATATAGTCCGTTTTCATTTATTGATTGGAGTTGTTGGTTTTGATTTATTCCATTTAACCTGATGTTTGCTCTGTAGTTTAGTGTGTGTGTGAAAGTGCCTTAAAAAGCATCATTAACCGAATGCCATCAATGTCAGTATGCTCCTGTTTTTTTCATTTTCTTTTTTCTAAGGAACAATAACTTTCACAACTGGTTTTGGCGTTTGAAGATAAATAATACCGTTGACAATGCCTTTATTTAACAGTTCCCATTTCTGTAGTATTATTTCCTTGACATTCTATTTGGTTGAAGACTATACTCGCCTTTTTCTAGAGAATATATTTGTTGCCCCCGTACTTCTGTAGTTTTTCCCTTTAAAGTCTTATTGGTGGATCTTATACTGTACATGTGTGCACTGGGTAGCCAACGAAATTTCGAGGTCCATCGAGCTTCTATTTTTTTATCTGTTTTCTAATTCTCATTGTTATGCTCCTCCTTGATTTCGGTAAAAGCTGTGATATTCCTATTAATAACAATCTTTGTAAACAGGCTGGTATGTCAGCGTCCGACATTGGAGCTAATGTAATTCGAGGGATTAAGGTAAAGAAGTCTGCTAGCAGTGTGGAAAATCCCGATGACTGTGACGACAGTGATGCATTATCAGAAGTTGAAGATGGTGCTAAAAAGAAAAAAAGAAAATCTTCAGAAGTAGCTAAAGAGTATGGACAGCACAACAATAATTCTAGAAGAGACCTTTTTCCGAGTGAGGTTTGTTTCTGATATGGTTTAACTTCATAATTAGGCACGACTAAAATTTTCCACGTTTATATCTTGCTTTACACTTGTTTCAGGCCAAGGAAATCTTAAAAGGTTTGTGGGAAAATGAGGATGAGTTTTGCTCCTTCATTGGTGATCTTTGGCAGAGTGGATCTGAAAAACTTGACTACTCTATGTTCTTTTTGGAGAGTGTTCTTGTGCCTCCTACTAAATTTAGAGCTCCAACAAAAGGAGGCGATAGCGTAAGTAATTCCTAACAAATGATACTGTTTGGGTGCTTTTATTTCCTCTAACTTTTGGAGTTTATGTTCATTTTATAACTGTTAGCATTGCCTCTATGGGTCATTTTCAGTGTTCTCTTAATTTTCCTATTCCATTATGGTTGTTCCCATTAACTCATGTATTTATGATTTTGTCTCTTACAGGTTATGGAGCATCCTCAAACCGTAGGGCTAAATAAGGTCTTACAGTCCAATATAGCCCTTGGGAATGCCCGTACTAACAAATTAGATCAATCCAAGATAATTTCCAGATGGATGAATCTTCAAGAATCAGTCAATGTCTTGTTTGATAGCAAAACTGCCACAGGTTAGCTTCTAGCTCATTCACTTGTTTGAGGTGCATTTATTACTAAGAGTTTCCTTATTTTTTTCTAGCTATGTGTAGCTGGCTGCCCCACTTCTCTATCTGCTTTCTTGTATCGGTGTAGACTGACTATCATGGCTTATTTCCTTTACAGTTAAAAGCCAGAGAGAGGGTACTGGAATATGTCAATTGCTGGAGAAGAAAGAGGGTCTATTTCGGCAAAAAATGATGGGAAAGAGAGTGAATCATGCATGCAGATCTGTGATATCTCCAGATCCTTTTATCGCTGTCAATGACATTGGAATTCCTCCTTGTTTTGCTTTGAAATTGACGTATCCCGAGGTATGATGTCATATACCAGTAAATTTCACTTGTTATCGGACAAATAATTACTTACCTGAATTTGACCAGTAAACCTTTTACTTTAAATCACAAGCCCCAAAAGGCTTAGCTGGATGAAATATTGGTTTATTGATCTGAAGAGTGATGATGAAGACAACTTTTACTTGTAATATTTGTCAAATTTGAAAACATACTCTTTCCACACTGATCGCCTACGGACTCTCTTTGTAGCTTTGATTTCCTACCAAATTTTGCATCTTCCAGTTTTGCCATTACTGACTGGAGATGGCTAGTGGCAACGCTTAGATGTACAAAGATTTATGTACGACCTGTAGTGTAAATGTTTGTTCCGGTAATGAATGTTAATGTATTGCTGCAGAGGGTGACTCCTTGGAATGTTGAAAAGTTAAGGGAGGCTATCATTAATGGTCCTGACATTCATCCGGGAGCAACACATTACTCTGACAAAGTATCTACAATGAAGCTGCCTTCTACCAGAGAAGCACGAATAGCAATTGCAAGAAAACTACTGTCCTCACGAGGAGTCACTACAGAACTTGGGAAAACTTGTGATATCAATTTTGAAGGTAAAATTGTCTATCGACATATGCAAGATGGTGACGTCGTCCTTGTGAATCGGCAGGTGTGGACACATACTGTTTTATTTCATTAATATTGACTATCTAAAATGTTTCTCAAGTCTTTTGAGGTCTTTTACTAGGAGATTTTGAAAAGATTTGATAATCAAGCAGTACATTTGTTTTATTTCGTTCTTCAGTATTAGTTGCAGTCTCAGCATTGTTCATTTGGTCGGTAATGCCTGCTCTGTGTTAACTTGCAAGTATTTTTCTTTTTTGTCATGGCAGCCAACATTACATAAACCTAGCATAATGGCGCACATGGTCCGTGTTCTTAAGGGGGAGAAAACACTTCGTCTCCACTATGCAAATTGCAGGTAGACTCCGTGGATATAAAGAATTCCGTCTCTTCCAGATGTCATTGTCTGCACTCTCTTTTCAGATTTACATTCGTGGACTGTTTCCATGTCTTGGTTGATGTTCCACATGCATTTTCTTGTATCTCAAGACTTGACTTAAAAAATTACTTTGGTTCTAGTACATACAATGCAGATTTTGATGGTGATGAGATGAATGTACACTTTCCACAAGATGAGATTTCACGTGCTGAGGCTTACAATATTGTCAATGCCAACAACCAATATTCCAGGCCTTCTAATGGTGATCCACTTCGAGCTTTAATTCAGGTTGTACATCCAAGCTATTTCTTCAAATCCTTGTATTCATTTCACGAATTGGGTTGTTTACCAGTCATATTTATTGACCTTGCATTTACTTAACAGGATCATATTGTCAGTTCCGTTTTGCTTACTAAAAGAGACACATTTTTGGACAAAGATGAATTTAATCAGCTTCTCTTCAGTTCTGGCGTGACTGACATGGTACTCAGTTCTTTTTCTGGAAGATCTGGCAAGAAAGTCATACAATTAGCTTCTAATGCAGAACTATTGACAGTCACGCCAGCTATTTTGAAACCAGTGCCTCTTTGGACTGGAAAGCAGGTAATCATAATACTCTGCTTTTTTTGTTCTGTTTATAATTTTGTTAGTTTTCCCCACATGTGGCTCTGTATCTTGGTGACAAACTGTATCTAGGGATTCATGAGTAGTTGGCTCAGTCACTAAGGAATCCTTTTTCTTCACATAAGCTTCTGGTTATGCTTCGCTGCTAGGTCATCACTGCAGTGTTAAAACAGATAACCAAAGGTCACCCGCCATTCACCGTAGAGAAAGCTACCAAACTTCCAGTTGATTTCTTTAAATGTAGATCAAGAGAAGTAAAGCCCAAGAGTGGAGAATTCAACAAAAATAAGCATTTGTCCAAGAAGCTAGACATTGACGAGTCATGGAAACAGGATCTTAATGAAGATAAACTGCTCATCCGAAAAAATGAATTTGTCCGCGGTGTGATTGACAAGGCTCAGTTTGCTGACTATGGGTTGGTTCATACAGTGCATGAGCTCTATGGTTCAAATGCTGCAGGAAACCTGCTTTCCGTTTTTAGTCGTCTCTTTACGGTCTTTCTTCAGGTTTGCTCTCATGAAGTTGATAATTTATTTTCATTTGTTACAGAGTTTTGCATCCTGAATCTTTGTTTGAACATCTTTTCAGATTCACGGTTTCACCTGTGGAGTTGATGATCTTATTATTTTGAAAGATATGGATGAAGAGAGAACGAAGCAACTTCAAGAATGTGAACAAGTTGGTGAAAGAGTACTCCGTAAAACTTTCGGCATTGATGTTGATGTTCAGATAGGTATGTATATTCTGTGGCAAAGTATGAACTGCATTAATGTGTGCATGCTTGCCAACATGGTCGTTTGTTACATTCTGGAGAATGGATGTCCCTTTGCATAGTATGAGGCATGAAAATTGTAGTTTATCAAATAACTAATCACAGATTACTGTCTTGCCTGCAGATCCTCAGGACATGAAATCCAGAATTGAGCGAATTCTTTATGAGGACGGGGAATCTGCATTGGCATCTTTGGACAGGAGCATCGTAAATGAACTCAACCAGTGTTCAAGCAAGGGGGTGATGAACGATTTGCTGTCTGACGGGTTACTGAAAACCCCCGGGAAGAATTGTATATCGCTGATGACCATATCTGGGGCTAAGGGCAGTAAGGTGACGTAAAGTTGGGTTGTAGCTTACATGTTTTTAGAACTTTCCTTCTCTTCTGCAGTTTATTAACTCATGCGAAGTTCATGTTGTCCACTTTGTGCAGGTTAACTTCCAGCAAATCTCTTCACACCTTGGCCAGCAAGATTTAGAAGGAAAAAGAGTTCCCCGAATGGTTTCTGGAAAGACATTACCTTGTTTCCATCCATGGGACTGGTCCCCTAGAGCTGGGGGTTTTATTAGTGACAGATTCCTTAGCGGTCTTCGTCCCCAAGAATATTACTTCCATTGCATGGCTGGACGAGAAGGGTAACTAGCACCTTTTTTTTTATAACTCCAGTGTCATTGTATTCTTGAACATAAACTTTAATGTTTCTTACTTTTAAGAGTAATGCTTCCAAAATTTATGTAATGGTTTCTGTGTAAAACTTTTACTTGGTTGAAGGTCTTCTGTTAAGAGTTGGTCAGCACTAGCTGATTTGTCATCTTTGTTCTGGCGCTTTGTGAACACTTAAAACATTCTGGTTTGCAGGTTAGTTGATACTGCTGTGAAGACATCACGTAGTGGGTATCTGCAAAGATGCTTGATGAAAAATCTTGAGAGCCTAAAAGTCAACTATGATTGTACTGTCCGGGATGCTGATGGGTCCATCATTCAGTTCCAATATGGTGAAGATGGCGTGGATGTTCATCGGTCTAGCTTCATTGGAAAGTTCAAAGAACTGACAGTAGTAAGGATTCCTTTTCAAACGGTTTATCCTCTTCCTTCTTTGCTCTTGGGAAACTTATGTTGTTACTTATATAACTCTGTGGTTCAGAATCAAGATATGATCCTCCAAAGATGCAGTGAAGACATGCTATCTGGATCCAGTAGTTACATAACCGATCTGCCTATTACTCTTAAGAAGGGAACTGAGAAGTTTGTAGAGGCAATGCCTATGAATGAACGTATTGCTTCTAAATTGGTGAGACAAGAAGATCTACTGAAGCTGGTGAAGTCAAAATTCTTTGCAAGTCTCGCCCAGCCAGGGGAGCCTGTAGGTGTACTTGCTGCCCAATCTGTAGGAGAGCCATCAACACAAATGACGTGAGTTATTTTCCTTTCTTATGTTGTGGTCCTACTAATCCTTCCACCATTGCAAATTACGAACTGAATCACATTGGTATTCAGATTTATAATAGATCTTTGATTTCTAAAATAATATGAGGATGCTTGTAGCTTTTGCATCCTTCATTAAATATTTACTCTGTCATTTTACAGGTTGAACACTTTCCATCTTGCTGGACGTGGAGAGATGAATGTGACACTCGGAATTCCACGTTTACAAGAGATCTTGATGACTGCTGCGGCAGATATTAAGACGCCTATTATGACTTGCCCGTTGCTGAAGGGCAAAACAAAGTAAGTTGGTTAAGTTTCGGTGGCATTGATTATACGTTTGACTACTTTCTTCATTAATAACATGAGAAAACAGGAAAATACTTGATGGGTAGCATCTCTTACAAAGAATTTGGGATAGTATTTTTTTGTGATGTTAGATGATATAAAGGTGCAAAATTTTGGCATGTGGCTGCCTACATCTTGAAGATATTTCACGTTAAAACATTCTTAACATTTATGATCTGTCATTTGTGCAGGGATGATGCAAATGATATCACTGATAAGCTGAGGAAGATTACAGTGTCAGATATTATGAAGAGTATGGAAGTTTCCGTTATACCATACACAGTTTATGGGGATACAGTTTGTAGTATTCACAAGCTTAAGATAAAACTGTATAAGCCAGAGCATTATCCGAAGCACACTGATATTAGTGATGAAGACTGGGAAGAGACAATGACGGTTATGTTTTTGAGGAAGTTGGAAGACGCTATAGAGATTCACATGAAAATGCTATGTAGAATCAGGGGCATAAAGAGTGAGAAAGAGACCCGTCCAACAGCTGGAAATGAAACAGATAATGATGATTCTGGTAGTGGAAAGCACACTGAAGATGATGATGATGATGATGATGAGGGCGAGGGTACAGAGGTTGATGATCTTGGTGCAGATGCACAGAAACAGAAGAAGCAAGCAATAGATGTGGTGGATTATGAGGAAAACTCAGAAGATGAGAAGAACGAACCATCGTCAATTAGTGGAGTAGAGGACCCTGAGATGGATAATGAGGATGAGAACGCAGAAGTTAGCAAGGAAGAGACCCCAGAACTGCAGGAAGACGCAGATGTTAGCAAGGAGGAGACTCTGGAACCGCGAACAGAGGTAAAGAATGTTCAAGAAGTGAGTGAAAAGAAGAGACGGAAATTTGTTAGATCTAATAAAGACAGGCATATCTTTGCGGAAGGCAAGGGAAAGACATTTGAGGTCCATTTCAAGTTTCCTACAGACGAGCCTCATATCTTACTTTCGCAGGTACCCTTTTCTTAAAGCTATTTCTCTTATGACTCTGATGGCTAAGCACTCATTTTAAAGGTAGTTTATACTTATTTATTTTGAACATGCAGATTGCTCAGAAAACAGCGCAGAAGGTTTACATCCAGAATTCTGGGAAGATCGAACGGTCCACAGTGGCTAATTGTGGTGATCCTCAAGTGATCTACTATGGAGACAATCCAAAGGAGAGAGGAGAAATCTCCAACGATGAAAAGAAAGCCTCACCTGCTCTCCACGCATCGGGAGTTGATTTCCTTGCTCTCTGGGAATTCCAAGATAAGCTTGACGTCAGGTACTTGTACAGCAACAGCATTCACGACATGCTCAACACTTTTGGAGTTGAAGCAGCCAGAGAGACCATAATCAGGGAAATAAACCACGTGTTCAAATCATACGGTATATCCGTAAGCATCAGACACTTGAACCTCATCGCAGATTACATGACCTTTTCGGGTGGATACCGTCCAATGAGCCGTATGGGGGGAATTGCAGAATCAACTTCTCCATTCTGTAGAATGACATTTGAAACAGCCACTAAGTTCATTGTGCAAGCAGCTACTTATGGAGAAGTGGACAGATTAGAAACTCCCTCTGCTAGGATCTGTCTTGGCTTGCCCGCGCTTTCGGGAACCGGATGCTTCGACTTGTTGCAGAGGATGGAGCTCTGAGATTCAGTACACACATACATCTTCAGTGTTTCTCAAGTCAGATGACTTTGAGGTTGATTTGTCTGTCAAATCCTATGGTGGAGCCTAGGGCCCAATTTTCTCTAATTAAAATATTTGCTTTCTGCTTTCCCATAAATGGATAGATGTATCTACCGACATATTGAGAAAACATTTGGAGGCAAAAGCTGCATTTTTGGTGACGTTTTTATCTGATTTGACGTGTTTTACTTGCGGTGGTGCATTAACCCAATTTATTTTCTTAAATCATTTGGTTTGTCGGTTTTGGATTGTGCCCCCTGAGAACTCTAGGAATTGAAGTCTTAATCTAGTTTTGTGGATTGAATCATAGTCGAAAATTTGCAGTAAATTTACTGTTTTGATGCTTGTATATGTTTGGTTAGATCATTTTCAGTTTGTATAGGTTACTACAAAAAATAAGAACCTCTTGGACAACAAATAGGAATGGTTATTATTCCTTTTTGTTATGGCGAAAAAAATCAAAACACTTTCTTGTCAATTGTGTCAAGTTTGAGTATTCTATAATTTGAACCAAAATCATGAGACAATCTTATGGACATAGGAGAAACATCAAAATCTAAGGTCTTTGGAAATTTGTACATTAAAGTTTCTTCCTACCACACATTCTGAATTTGAGTCATTTGACAATAATATATATAAAAAATATGCTTACATGTTTCCATATAAATTACAAATATAATATTAGTTGATCTAGCATCGGATGTGTTTCATCCCACTCAGATCGATGTCCTGCATGTTTCCCTAACATTTGCTCTTTCTTTCCCAAACCCAAGACTCATACGTTGTTTGTTCCCTAACATTTGCACTATTTATTTTTCATTAATTTCTTATATGTATATAGTAATTCCGAATTCGTGGGTTAGTATGTTCGTTTGTGGATCTACTCCATCCACCAATAAATTGTTTAAAGTATTATTAAGTACGATTCAATATTTTGTTTATTTATTTTTTCTATAATGATTTGATGTCCTTCTCGCTTCTCGCTTTGGATTTTGAGTCACGGCATACTTTAGTTTAGCACCGTATGTGGATTTTTGAAACAGTGAAATAATTTAAGGTAACAGTGCATATAAAGTTGTTGAAATATGAATTCTGAAAAAGTGGTGTGTAGTATTACATAAGAAAAGTTTTAGAAAAAGTAAAATTTTGACGAATTTGGAAAACAAAAGGCAGAACAAGAGATCAAAAATTTCTATAGGGGTGTATTGAACTGAGTATTTAGAGTGGTTTGAGTTTTAATAATATTTTAGATGATTTTGATGGTTTTGGCTGATTTTAAAGAAGTTGTTATGATTTTTTATTAAAATCCCCTACAATCCCACATAAAACCATGAAATTTGGATCTTTTTATTTTTCACTAAGAAACTATCCTAAAATCATCTAAAATCTCCTGCAGTCATTAAAATTCCAATACTTAAAACATTTTCAATAACAGTGGATTTGATATGATTTTAACAAATTCGTGTTTGAATAACAGATGATTGTACATAATTTTGAGTGATTTTACTGTCTTTACATAAATCTCATGTTCAATAATACTGGATTTAGGAAAATATTTTAAAATCCTTAGTTGAATAACAATGGATTTTAATAAAATCTCAAAATCTCTTAAAATCCACAGTTCATTACACCCCTTATATGTTTAGAATTTAAAAATAAAGTCAAGTTATTAATTTTAAGGAAAAATAAAACTAAGGGAATCATTTTTATGATAATATATGACGTTTCTTTGGTCATTAAAAATAACACGATAATAAAAATGCAGCAAGCCTACTTGTGTATATGCAACGTACGTTTTCATGGATGATCTCTTTATATTATTTTTTTTGGGTGGAGATCTCAATAAACTGCTAGTATTATGGACTGCGCGGTGCGTCAAAATTGTACATAAAGTGTAAACTCATATGGAATTTAGCTCAAAACTAGTTTGGCGTTGAAGATTCAATGTAAGAGAATGAACGGTGTATCGAATGAGTTTTTAGATTTGCGCATTTGTGAACAACATAACAGTATATTAAAAAAAATTGGTTGATCTTTTGGATTTTTTTTATGGACTTGATTCAAGAGAATGAATTGGAAGAAGAAAAAATCATTAATAACTTTGTCTCTCTATTTTATTATGTGCATTCGTCTATTTCTTTTTCTTTCTTTTTTAATCTTAAAACTAAAATATAGCTCAAGTCAACCCCAAACAAAAATCTGATATATAGAAATAAAACCCCAAAACAAAAATCAGGATAATCCATATTCTAAACTAATTTTAAGATTATTTTTTGTTAAGGTTAATCGAAGAATTATATATGTCCCAAAATCCATATATCTTTTCGTCAAGAATACTTGTCTTTCTTCAAATGGGAATCTAACTAAGGGTTCTTCAAATGGGAATCTAACTATAGACACATAATTTTAAGATGTTCTACCAGATGATTACATTAAATGAAGTAGAATCTTATATTATATGATGTCTTAAAAGGATGTTTCCATTTTGACCCCCCAAAAAAGGTGTGTCTACATGGAATGTTATTTATGATGCCTGACAAAATACAATAAAACATAAAAAAGCAAGTGAAAATATACAGAATTTCTTCTACTTAAATCATTGGAGTACGTAGTTGAGTTTAAATATAGTTTATTCAGCAATTCCATCAATTCTTTCTTGCTTTCTTGAATCTCACTCATTTTCTCGTATGTGTACCCACCAAACAAGAAAAGGTGGTCTAAAGATTTTATTTAAACTTTATTTGAATGCTGCATTCATTTTTTTTCCTCCTTTTATTTAATATTCACCCTTTTGCTTTAAAGGAAAAGAGAAAGTTGGAAATTTAACAATATAGCTGCGAGGTTTTAAGATATAGAAATACGACTATATTAAATAATATGATAGTTTAAAATGATAAAATACGCACCTATCTTTTTATGTGCAAAAGAATACGCTCCTAACTATCATAACAAATAATGAGAATAATTACTAGTTAGATTGCCATGAGTGTTGTGTGAATGCGATCGTGTCTATGTATATAAGCATTATAATATCAAAAAAGTAGGTAATATACACATTATAGGTGAAGCCTAGAGTTTGTGGTACACTTCCTTTAAATTTGAATTGTCCAAAAGAATTTAGTAGCTTACTATTTCTCTTCCACAATGTCCCCACCAACATATTATATATAGATATTAATCGGCTCAATTGTCTTAAGGTCTGTATTTATAATGGAAGCTAGGAGTCGTGCAGAACATAAAACAGATAGAGCAAATGTGGTCAATGCAGAAAAAGAAAAAGAAAAATGACGTAAAACAATGATTAAGAAAAGTATACTAACTATAAAATTTCAACCAAATTTTTCAAAAAGAAAATCGATATTTAAATATAACTATTTTGATCCACAAACTAATTAATCAACCAATACAGTTTTTATACTTGTTTTTTTTTTTGGAGGGGATAGTAAAGCTGCTTCAGACATTAAACTAAAGACGCTTGATCGTATTCCATCAAACATTTTGTAAACAGAATGTTAGCGTCTGTATCTTAAATCCGACTCTCATAAAACAATTTGTGAAAGTCGGTGGTTTGGTGCAGATGGTGGAGGCGCTTGTCTGATGTCTGGTTAGGTTGTATCTGTGGAGGTTGGTCCTTATGGATACTTAGGTTTTTTCGGGAATGATGGTCGGAAGTGACTTCTCCGATTATCGCTCGGATTTCCTTATCACCAGTTGCAATTTAGTCCGTTACACATTCCAAAAATCGCGTTAGTACTTTTTGGAGAAGTTGTAGGCATCTCTTTCCGACGGTTAGAGGACGTGCCTCGAAAGAATGCTTGTGGTAACTATGATGTGAACTCCAGTTCTTTGAGCTGCTTCAAAAATGGGATGGTCCGTGCTTTGGCACGTGATTGCTGCTTTATCGCCTTGTTTTGCTTCGGTTTCAGTTTTTTTGTCTCAGTTGCTGTTCTTTGTGTTTAATTGGTTTTTTGTCATTTTTTTGTCTGCTAGTAGATTTCGGTTTTCTGATTTTTTTGTTGTATCTCTGTAGTATCTATAAAAAAAAAAAAAAAAAAATTCACATTTAACCCCCCCCAAAAAAAAACAATTTGTGAAAGAAAATAAAAAGACATGCATAATCTATAGTAGTTCATCCTAAATATGAGAGTTATGTTCATTTTTCACCGTAACAGATTTCACTATGATAAGAAGGAAGAGTTATAACTATTTTACGATCTCCAAAAAAAAACAAATCAGCATCCATTCCAGTCATCGTGTCTTCACATGGCGGACCCAAGGATTAAGCTCCTTAACACAAACAAAATAAATATATTTTTACTGCATTTAGACCGCCTTTTAAATAAAATAATAATAATGACAATACATATGTATTTATTGCGGTTCAACCTCAGCAAACAGAATCACTATTTAAACCTTTAGTCGTAGTATCGGTAAAACTGTTTCAAATAAGAAACATCACATGCAATATAAATGTTCTATCTAGAATTAATGATGTCATGACCCGACACATAAATTTTAAAATTTATCATATATATAAATAAATAAAACGTCACATCCAAAATAAAACCTAAGCACAAAAGATGGGCATGGAACCATGGTGATGGCTTCTCTCTCCTTCTCTATGCATATATATATATATATATGTGTGTATGTATATAAAACACACATACATACAAATAGTCACAAGGTGTGGCTTGTGAGGGCCCAGCCTCTTGTACAAGGCCCGAAGTCTTATTGTGTTGAAATTCTACTCAATGTGAGTTTTACCTACTAAGACCCAAATTATCTCAATTAAGAATGTTTTTTTGGTAAGTTTATCCATTATTAATATTATTAGCTGAGTTTCCGTGCTAACGTACGGATATTTTTATGTAAAAGATTTTTGATACTTTTTAAATAAAAAAATCTTCGTAACAAATGCATATCTAGAGAGACATCATGCCAGCTGAATAGCTGATATTTCGATTACTACTACGAATACGAAGTCGTAACCCATTATATATATTCATTAAGACAAATACATACGCTCCTACTATAAATCATGCAACATATGTTTATCTAAAGACATTTAAACCACAATATGAGCACATGTGTTGCAATAAAACACAAGATGTTGCAGCGAGAGCGTACCATAAATAGTTTGAGTAGCCATGAAACGAGCCGCCAGCATCTGAATCTTTACCATTCCCAGAACTGACAGACCATCATCAACGTCTGGCTCACCAATACCATTCATCTGGCTTGACTGCAACAAATCATGGCTCAACCCACCATGGATTAGAGCACTTGCCAACATCGGATACATGTAACCTTCTCCGACTGCTGCTGCTAAAGCTGGATTCCCCAACATTCCGGTTACATAAACCGGATGGTATTGGTTCCCTAGCACGAACGGCGATGCAGCCATTCCACCACCGGTAAATACATGTTGCCCTTGCGCTTGATGTTGCTGGGGCTGACCCTGATTAGCCATCGAACCTAAACTCATCTTCACCGGACCCGCTTGGTAATGCCCATTTCCCGAGGATGCATGCCCCCATTGAAGCAAGATGGCATGTCGTCACTCGATTAAGAATCCTCTTCTTCGGCTCCTTAAGCATCTCTCTTGCTCATTTCCTCGTCTGAAACCTTTAATCTTGCCCCTTGTAATTCAGGAATTTGAATCTGCGATCATTACTATTCCAAAACCAATCATCGTTGGAAGAACCTTGTAGTTTATATGTTATATATTTTTTTAATTTGTGTTTAGTAAAATATGATTAAAAAAATAGTTTAACCAATACAACCTAATTCGAGATAGATGCCATTTGATGAATTTGTTTTATTACTGTATAATTAATTTGTGTTCTCCAATTTTCTTTATTATTAAACTAAAATAAATATAAAATAAAACAATGAGTTTATAATATTGTGATGAGCCCATGTGTGTTTACAAATAAAACAGTTTGACTTTCATCTTAATCTATTTGCTTTCTTTTCTAGGGTTTGCATCCGTCTCCCCCAAACTTTGAAATCATTCACTATGTATTACCACCATGTTCTGGTGCGGCCATTGATTCATATAATTCTTTATCACCATCAAAGAGTCTTATGGCATAACAACTTCTTTGAAAATTTTATGTGTAACATTTCTAACGGTTCGAATAACTTCATAGCTCATATAATTTCTTTTGTTATTTATCATCATTCGTAGATAATTTAGCTCACATGCTGATGAATGAATGTTAAATGTCTTATCGGTGCTCTTTCCTCTTAGTCGCGTTTTTTATCATAAAAAATATTTTATATGTTAGACTGTTTGCATGCCAAAAATTAGCCAAATTTTCTTCTTGTGCAACCATAAGATAAAATCTATAAATTACATAATTAAAAGAATCAGCACTTATTTAAAAGAACAATTTAACATAACTTTGAGTTTAGATAGAATTTGTTATATGAATAGAATATCAACCATTGAGTGGCTATTTATATTTGTTTTCTTTATATATATTAAATGTTTTAAGTTAATTTTGTCTTCTCGTTTTTCGTAAATATATTTTAGATATATGAATAGCATGAATTTATATTTGTTTTTACTTTAATTTAAAATGAATTTGGCAAGGATTGTGTTAAATACGTAATTATTGTAAATAAGTTCTTTAACAAAAAATTATTGCTAGTAAGTTGAAAATGTTTTTATATATTTGTAAATTAAATAGAAGTTGGAAGGTTTTTAAAGTTATTATGGTTTTTTTATCTTGAATTTATTGAGAAATAAAAAAATAAAATAAAATTTGACCAATGAGGGGGGAACAAGTGTCAAAGGTGGAGAGCACCCCTTCTCTCTTTATAAGGTAGATTATTATGCTCTAAAGTTAGATATATTTTCCATGATCATATATGTAGATTATTACTTCCAAGTATTTATTTTATTTTATTTATTTATCCCTATGTTTTTATTACCTCTTGTCCTCTAAAGTGAATATTTTTTAAGTAGTTGGATACGAGTATGATTGGTATTTTTAACGGTTAAAAAAAAATACAGTTAGAAATGATAAAATGAAGGCAATTAGGTTAAATGCTGGGATTTTGTTTTTTAACATCATCAAACTTTCATTAATTGGAATCGAAAACAATGTGATCCTCATGGAGGGTTATTATAAGATAATTAGGTACATAATGGTGGAAAGTAAACAAAGAATGTTGAATTGTTTCCTTAACTAAACGATCTGATGCATGATTGGCATTTCTAAATATCCACCGTATCTCTGCATTTGCTATTAGGATCCCACATCAAAAATATAAAGAAACCAACACTATTATATAAAGGATATGAGTCAATCCACTCATTACCAATTAGTTTTGAGTTGGAAGCCCATAAACTCATATTTAACATATGCAAACTTCATCCTCTATATATAAATTTATTTCTCGAACCCAATTGTGGTATGTAAAACTGCGATTCCATTGATTAAGTTTGTCACTGACTGGTTATCTCCATCAAAGATTATCCATTTGTATCATCTACCCCAAGCATGTTGTAAAGCCATTATGAGAGCTTGGAGTTTTGCTTCCAATGCTGAATAACAAACTTTACCTACACTTTGTCATGCTTCGATGTAGACACCTCTTGAATCACGTATTATTATCCAAGCCAACTTTGATGGAGTTCCATTCGCAAAGTAACGAAAATCATAATTGCATTTGACATACCCTGTTTTTGGTCGTGACAAGTTTGATCTTCGAGTTCGAATAGCTAGTCGTACTGATCTTCTTTCTTCTTTATCCATGCCTTGACAACAAGATATCCATTCAAAAGCTTCAGTTTGGGCCTTTGAGACATCTTCCCACCAATCACTCTGTTTCTGATATAGTAGTAAATTATGACTCTTCCAAATTCTCCACAACACCCATAAAGGGATTTGTCATTGAATAGGAGACATGTTCTGATCGAAATGACATTGGAGAACAGTTTCAAATTTGTCATCAAAAGATGAATGTGGATCGAATAGGGTGTTGTTTGTTATATTTGCTCCTCTCCATATTGCATGCGCGTATGAACAATTGAAAAAGAGATGTTCTGTAGATTCATCTTCAAGACAGCATCTCCTACATTGCGCATCCGTGAGCCCTCAATCATCTCAAAACGCATCAAATCATGTTACCAATTAAAAAAAAAAAAGATATTCGGACTTCAATATCCATTGCCACTCTTAGGAAAACTTAGCCTTAAAGGAAGCACCAACAAATTCCCTTTCTTGATTATGAGAATCCTCTCAAAGTTAAACATCAAACCTACGTGTTAGAAAAAGAAACCTATATGCTACGGCTTATAGTTTTGATACAGATTACTCACGTGCTAATTAACTAATCTATAATTTTATTACAAAATGAAGCTAAATAAATGTGAATTGTTTAGTATCTAGTTTGCAAGGTAAATAGTCCTCGATTGATTGCGATTGTAGCCGTAGAATTGAAGCCATAAGTGTTAAAGCTATAACTATATGTATACTGCCTTTTATACTCTATAAATCATAGCTTTAAGAAGAAGAAAAAAGATAACAAGTTTTAGATGGATTCATCAACATTCTTTAAATGGGGATCAAAGTTTCTATAATTTTATTAATTAGCTGCATAAATATCATTAAAAAGTATTCTACATGGGAATATATTATTCAACCACACTATACTATCAAGCTATTACCATATGTATTCCCAATATACGAATTATTGGTCATGCATCTATACAGATAAATACTGCAATTGATCAAGTTGCGATGCGAATGGTGTTTAACATAATTAACCGGTTGGTCGAATTAAATATGAGGTCCAACCGTCCAAGTCCAACGTAGATGTTACTGGTGAAAATAGTACTCATGTTTATAACCTACATATATTGCCGAAAAAAACAATATTACAATTGCAACAATGAACATGAAATGTTCTTTGTGAACATGTGGTCCGTTTTGTGCATAAATAGTGTCATGATGGATATATAAAACCAAATTATGTCATCACGAAAAGAGAACAAAACCACTAGCTAGTGTGACAATAAATTTAAGATCACGATGTTTATTAATCTTCTGAACTTGATTATATATGCCTAATCATCAAAACTTTAAATATAGGAATTAAAATTGATAAATTAAATGCCAACTCATGTATCTACGATTGAATGGGTTTTGTGAGAATTGTAAATTAAAATTTTAGTTTGGACCACGATATGTGGTAACGTAGGTCCCATATATCTTATATTCTCATAGTTAAGACCGAATCTAGAACATATATTATATCATTAACTGAAACTTGCATCATATATAGTTGGTTTACCCAACAAACATATATAACTCACTCGGTGACCAAAAAGATTATTTTCTCAAAGGAGATTAAATCCAAAGCATAAAAAAAACAACTTCTTTGTGTTATCACTAAACTACCACACATTTGGTTATAATTTGCATATATGATAGGTTTGACATAAAAACTCACATACAACTTCTTAATTCATTGACCAACATCTTAAACAGTTCAATATAATTCCACTTTAATTTGTTAATCTTCGAAACTGCACTTCATAACAAAAAAAACACACACACAATTCCACATAACCAAAAAGTCACGTGTTTTGATTTCACCGATTATAAAATAGTTTTCTGGTACAAATAAATTTGTTCCGCATTCTTATTCGACAAATATATCATTCTTCCATTGTTCATAGATTTTAAATATTTTAATTGTGTTGGTGTGTATAATATAGAAATATAGAAATATAGAGATAGATATTGGGTAAAGTGAAGAAGAAAGAAAAGGAACAGTGAGGCAGGATCTGCGGTGGTGATTTGGACATTCAATGATCTTACCGTTTGAGGGAAAGCCGACCATTGATGCGCACATCAATGCAATTGCTTCCCATTTTTTCTCTAGTATTACAACTCCAAATAAAATGGTATTAGTAATAACATAATCAAACGTGGTTTTATTTTATTTTTTCAGATTAATAATGCATGTAGAATAACAACAGTAGACAAACACAATCCCAAAAGCTTAATTATTGCGATTACATTTCAGTTTTCTCTAGGGTCCTCGTACTTGATTAGCATTTTTTATATGTTATTGAATTCCCATTTGTGTTTTTAACCTCTCCTTTTCACATTATAATTAGGACATCCATTATATGTGAACGTATATTACTTTATTCTTTGACAAATCTCACAATTAGCAAAAATCTGGGATAATACTTCAATTTTAGCACAAAACTCACATATTCTTAAATTTTATGTTATTAATATTTTTTTAGGATATACTGATTAAAAATATTATTCATCTAACTTATTTTCTTATATTCCACACACTTTAAATATTTAAGTTCATCGTTTAGCACGTACGTATATAGTACCTGACTTTCATTGTATAGATATTATCTTTGTAAATTTTATACCATCATGCGAACGTTTTAATAATTCATATTTGTTAACAAAAAAACATTATTGATAAATAAATCATTGATATTAATGAATAAACTATTTGGTATTGTGTATACATTTTGTTATTTTGTTTCTTTTGTAAAACTGTTCACTATAATGATATATATATACGTCTTTTTCTAAACTTAAAATTGTGGCAAAATTAGAATTGTATTTTAAATTTATGCAATTTTTATATTATTAACTCATAAATCCGGAAAGATAACCCAAGTTTTATGTAATAATTATGTTCATTTATTCATATATATATATATATATATATATTAAATTTAACTCTGTTGTACTAATAGAATTATATATAATATAATAGCGAAATCATCTAATGATTGATAACGAAAAAACTGAATTAGATAAAATTTATACGAAATAATCATTAAACATTGAAAATTAGTTTTAGTAAACTAATAACAATTCATGTTTTATTTATATAGCAAAATTATTTTTTTTAAACATGAAAATTTAATAAATATTAGGAATCATACGTTTTTAAATGTAAAAAGTAGTATATTATTTATCACCATTATTTTTACAAATTTATGCAGATTATAGATAATTTTTTAAGTCTCAAACTGATAAGAAATGGCTCTTTTTTTATATATAAGAAATGGCTTTTTTATATAAAAAAAAGCTTTAAGATAAGAAAATTTGTTTGGGATGAGAGCCAATCTCCAAAAAGCAGTGACATTATCTTTGTATGATGTATCTGCACCTCATATGCTTTATGTTTTTTTTTTTTTGTCAAATATGTACTTTATGTTTCTTTTTATATATATAAATAAATAATCCTGTTTTACTCATAATAAATGATTAAATTCCAATAATTCCATACAGCCAATTTCTTAAGATCGAGCAGTTTTTTTTTATTTTGGCAAAGATTAAGATCGAGTAGCTTTTTGTTTTGTCATATTGGCTAAAAATTACTGTCTTTGGTGCATGCTTTTTTTTTTCGTAATAATATATACACTCTTCAACCTAGCTAGCCCTAATCCTCAATAGCTGTTGATATTAATTATTTTTATTTACATTTTAACCTATAGTTGTATGAAATTGCATCCGTTCTTATACGTACACTCATAAAATCCACATATGTGAAATGCTTTAGTACTTGCATGCTATTGATATAGTTAATTAATTGGGAATACAAAAATCATCTTTTATTAGACACAAACACAATATTAACGCCTGTTCTATCGACCTTACACCATCATATCTGTAATTATTAACCAAACTAGATATATAACTGGAAATGAAGAATAAGATTTCGCCTCGTTTTAGTCAAACAAATCGACGATAAACAAATCATCATATCCAAACATATATAGTTTCACTTTTTTTTTGTTTTATGAACCATATATAGTTTCACAATTAAAGTACGTGAATTCAGATTTGAATATGACATACGAGCCAAATGTATTTAATATAGTGCAATTTAAATGTATATTGCCTACTCTACAAATTTTACCTCCAAGACAGCTTAATCAGTCTTAATCGCACCGTTTTTTTTTGTAAACCATGTTCCTTTTAACACAACCACCAGTTAAAAATTTTGTCTCAAAAGTTTTAACAAAGAATAAAGGGCCTACATATCTGAAGGAAATAATTACTTTGCGTAGACTAATATTAATATACATTCGTATTTGACCTGCTCTTTTAGTTTGTTTCCCCGTTAAAGTCTGTTTTTAGTTTCCACTCCATAATTTATAATATCTATCTCTCTCTTTCACTCATAGAGAAATTTTCTTTACAAAAAAAAAACCTCTCTCTCTCTCACCATCCCATCACAATCTCCATCTCCATCTTCATCTCCATCTCGGTCTCTTCTTGTATAAAGATAATCCCACAAGACTAAAAACTATTCCCTTCTCTCTGTCTCTCTTCACCATGACTGATCCTTATTCCAATTTCTTCACAGACTGGTTCAAGTCTAATCCTTTTCACCAGTACCCTAATTCCTCCACCAACCCTTCTCCTCCTCCTCCTCCTCCTCTTCCTCCTACTACCTCCTCCTTCTTCTTCTTCCCTCACTCCGGCGATCTCCGCCGTCCACCGCCGCCACTAACACCTCCTCCTTCCCCTCCTCTCCGTGAAGCCCTCCCTCTCCTCAGCCTCAGCCCCGCCAACAAACAACAAGACCACCATGACCATCTAATTCAAGAACCACCTTCAACCTCCATGGATGTCGACTACGATCATCACCATCACCATCACCACCAAGATGATCATAATCTTGATGACGATGACCATGACGTCACCGTTGCTCTTCACATAGGCCTTCCAAGCCCTAGTGCTCAAGAGATGGCCTCTTTGCTCATGATGTCGTCTTCTTCCTCATCCTCGAGGACTCATCATCATGAGAGCATGAACGACAAGAAAGAACTCGACAACGACTACCCTCACGGAGCCGCCGGAGGAGGAGAAGATGACGATGAAGATTCAGTCGGTGGCGAGGGCGGATGTAGAATCAGCAGACTCAACAAGGGTCAATATTGGATCCCTACACCTTCTCAGATTCTAATTGGCCCTACTCAGTTCTCATGTCCTGTTTGCTTCAAAACCTTTAACAGATACAACAACATGCAGGTTCTTAATTTAAACTCACACTAATCTATATATCTATGTATGCAAATGTTTTGAGAATTCGTTTTCCTTTCCATGAGTAAATCGACTTTGTTTCTTCATTTTCTGACTAAAACCAACAGGTAAAAACCAAAGAAAATTTGTTTGCTCACTCTAAGTTTCCTCGAAAAAACAAAAAAAAGTTTTCACCTTTAATCGGTAAATGTATATATATACATACATATACATACTGTTTTTAAAATCAATCAAATGACGTGTCTTTGCTCTCTGATGCATGAATAAATCATTGCATTACAAAGAACCGAGAGACTTGAGACTGTGAAGACTGAGACTGAGACTGAGATTTAACAAGACAGTAAATGTTCTTTATGTCTTGAGTACTTGCAGAGTCTCTGTGGCTTTGCTGCTTTCCTCTACAATATTGGCAAGTGTGTCATCCTTTTTCTGTATGAGAGTCTTTTAATGTCTAACGTGTAAAATGTAGTCATACAAATTCACATACCTGTATATATATTCAATTAATATACATAGATATATATGTATGGCTTCATTTGCTCTATATATGAGCTTGACAAGAACTTGTATTGAACATGATGAACTAAGCATCTTGCTTTTAGTTTACCCTTGATTAATTTGCTTTCCTATGCATGCATTTACATATTTTATTATTAATTCTTTTTAGTATGTGAAATCTATTTACATATTTTATTACATTTCAGCATTTGTGTATAACGTCTTTATTGGATAAATTCTTCTTGTCTTTTTACATATGCTTCAAGGTTGATATGCGAGTGTTAGAGTAATCATGACATCTTACAGTAGACACATGTTAACAATTAAAATGGTTAATAAACACATCCTCAGATAAAGTTTCGAGACTCATACCTTATGAACTTCTCGGACATACTATATGTTATTCAAACCCAACGTGATCATATACATGATTTTGTTTGCAGATGCATATGTGGGGACACGGATCACAATACAGAAAAGGACCTGAATCTCTAAGGGGAACACAGCCAACCGGAATGCTGAGGCTTCCGTGCTATTGCTGCGCACCGAGCTGTCGCAATAACATTGACCATCCAAGGGCAAAACCTCTCAAAGACTTCAGAACACTTCAAACACATTACAAGAGGAAACATGGAATCAAACCCTTCATGTGTAGGAAATGTGGAAAAGCTTTCGCGGTACGAGGGGACTGGAGAACACATGAGAAGAATTGTGGTAAGCTTTGGTATTGCATTTGTGGATCTGATTTTAAGCACAAGCGATCTCTCAAAGATCACATCAAGGCTTTTGGAAATGGCCATGGAGCTTATGGCATTGATGGGTTTGATGAAGAAGATGAGCCTGCCTCTGAGGTAGAACAATTAGACAATGATCATGAGTCAATGCAGTCCAAATAGCTTAAAAATTAGTATAAGTACTTAGTAATTCAGTATATATATTAATTCTAAGAGGGCACCTAAATCTATGGACCAAGTTTTGATGGAGGTAGGGCTTTTCTAAGCTAAGAGCTATATCATCTAATTGATCATAGACTAAAAAAAAAATTTGAACCAAGATCACACTTGGAAAAGTCTAAAATTGTATCTCTAGTGTTCTTGTTAAATTTATTACAAGGCAATGTATTACTTTAATTAATGAGGTTGTCCACGGTTTCTATTTGTATATATTATTTTGTCATTAAATAACTTTTCGTTTCGAAGAAAATAAATCATAAACGTTTGAATTATTTTTGTTAGGATAAAAAATACTAGAAAAGTAGATGCTATATATACATTCATGCATGCATTATGTTAGATTTTTCTCTAAATATACTATATTCTAGATCATAATGAATATTTCTAAAATTTATTTTGAGTAATAATATATTGTAGTTTATTTATTCCTAAAGGATATTAGTTTTTCTGGTGGAGTTATCTTTGAAATTATTTTAAAATAATTAATACTTAAATAATGCTACTTAATTGTCTACTGACATCATGGAGAATAATGAGAGAATGGACACTAGCGAATATTACTACTCAAGTGCTGAACTTTCTTAATTAGGATGATCAAATTGCAAGTTATACATTATCATGCTTCATTTAATTGTTTTTAAATGATGTGATGATGCTATAAGGTATAGTATGCCATATGCTTGAAAATATTAGAAGGCATATATATATATATATATATATATATATATATATATATATATATATATATATTTTGTTAAGTATCTATTTATATGTCGTTCTAATAATCAACAGTTACAATACATCAAAACAATGGTCAAAAAATCGCTAGGCGTTAGTCAGGCGGTCGAACTAGGCGCCTAGCGAAAAAAATCGGAGATTAGTTTTTAACATTTTTAATGTCTTTTTAACATGTTAGTTCATTATAATTTATAATTTCAATATAATATTATGCTCAAAATTAGAGAAAAAACAAGAAAACAAATATTAGGTCCAATACATTATGATATTCATTAAAAAAATATGAACATAAGTTAGACTTATCAAATTTTAGAACCAACTAAATTATTTTAATTTCAAAAAACGGGCTAGGCGGCTGCCTAGACAAAAATTAATTGACCTATAAAGGATTAATTAATTTAGACGGAGATTAATCGGACACACAATTTAATAAACAGATTACTTATTAATCACCAAAATCAGCCGATTTTTAGAATATGGTTTCAAAACATTATTGCATCGTTGGCCAAATACCTTGTGTTGGTTATAATATCGACAAATTAAATGACAATCCCACGCACATTGATGAGGGCGAGGAGTTTTTTTTTGTTTTTACATGGTTACAAATACTTGAGAAATGAAATCTTAAAAAAAATGCATATATTTTTCCAAATTTTTTGTTAATTTGTTTACTTTTATTAATTATTTTTGAAGATTTCAATACTCAAGATTCAAATATATAACGCATGAATAATTGTAATTAGTATTGTATTATTATCCAATAAAAAAAATGTTGGTTTCTTTTTGATAAAATTGTCCTATATATGTACTGATATTCGAAATCACCATATGAATTTCGCATTTGTGAACGTAAATGCAGCCTATTAAAGCCAATTATATATCTTACCAAGAAAACAAATTATACTACCGGACTGCAAGTGATTTTCTTATTATTGTATAGTTTTTGTTGTGTGTCAGTTTGTTGGTAATGTTAGCATTCAAGATCCAATTTGGATCTGATTGTGTAACTAGGATTACAACTAAAGCGAGGCTTTTCTTCCTGCAAAGCTTTTTCAAAATCAAGTTGTTGGTGGTCGGGTGGTTCCCTTTCTTCGGTGAGTGTCGGCTTTATTGGTCTAGGTCAGGGATCGATTTCTCGCAGGAGCAGAATTACCAGGATAAGCACTTGGCCAAATGGGACATTATAAGTGGGCTGTGTCACTCCCACCCGAAAGATTAATCTGGGTCTTTGGACTTGGGATTACTCCCAGAGGCCGAAAAGCATTAAAAAAAAAAAGAGCTTTTTCAATATATGCTCACTTTTTGTTTTTCTTCTTCTCCTTTTTTGTTAGTGGAGAGACATATTTGCTCGTTGAAGGAACATTACACCTCTTTATCTTATAAATCATTCACTTTTATAATTTATCTTAAAATTCGAAACCAAATGATTATCTCTCTCGATTGGGGCATATATACACACATATATATTGACCTAATTTTCATTTATGTATAAAGGTATGCATAAACAGTGAATATTCCTTTAGTGCTGTAAATGCTTACGTATGCATGCAGTCATGTATATACACATGTATGAGGATGTGCAAGAAGATGATGATAAATGGGTGAAGAAGGGGCAAAAAGTAATGTGAAGGAGAGTGATAAAAAAACAAAAGAGAAGAGAGTGGAGCCCTAAGGGTGTGATGGGTTGGGCAGATTTGGGAGCAAAGATTGATGGTATCAACAGTTCTTTTTCTCTCTTTCTCTCTTTCTCTCTCCCCCCTTCTCTCTCACTGACTCACTGTTATCTGATTTGACATCTCATTTTTTCTTTGACCATCTCTCTCTTTCTCTCTCTCTATACACACTCTCACACAAATGACTCAACTTTCATAACTCCTCCAGTTAAAAACCCACATGCTTGTTTCTTATGTATTCATTTCATATTCAAGGTTACATATCTTTTTAAAAAATGTATTTGAACCAAATCTAAACTGTTACATTCAATTAATACATAAATCATATGAATCATCATTTTTGGGTCTAATATAATATTTCCTCCATTACAAAAAGAATGTCGTTTTAAGATTTTATTTTTATTTAAGAAATAGTATCATTTTATGTTTTTAATATATAATTTTAAACAAAAAAACTAATTTTAACCTTATTATTTTAGTATATTAATTAAAAAGAGAGAAAATTGTATATTATTACATTAATAATAGGTAATATATAACTTTTATTAGTTTTTAATATATAAAATATGTTAAAATGATAATTTTTATGAAACAGATGGAATATATAATTTTGGTTATTCTTGAAATCAACTTCGAAGTAATTCAGATTGATAAAATATTGTTATTAGCATCAAATAACACGAAACATGCATGTTTATACACAATACAGTGACCCACGAAGAAAATATGCACAAATCCCATTTCTGTAGTGAGTGATGTCCATATAAATATAATGTGTGGATTGTTTTTACATTGGTCAAAAGCTGCAATTAAACAGTAAAAAAAACTGAGAAGGTTATAAACGCACATCTTTAAACAATAGTATATGTAGGATTTAGACATCATTTATTACCACTCAATTTCCTACTCCTTTGTTGGGAGAACTGGACCATCCCAACCTCTCTTCCTTTGACCCCTTTCATCTTCCCAACACTTCTCCACATTTCTCTACCAATATACTCTCTCGGTTTCTTTTTAATTATCATTTTAAGATTTTAATTTTGTTTCATTTTAAGTGTTGTTTTACATTTTCAATGCAGATTTTTAATAAATTTTGTACTTTTATCCATATTTTACAGCTCATTAATAAGTGTGAACACATTATATAGTGCATTATATAAAGAGCAAAACAAATAATTGTATTGTTTTATTAATATGTGTGAAAATCCCTAAATTTATACTGAATATAACACTTAAGTGGTTCCTATTGAATGTTAGATCATCTCTTACATGCGGTAAAATGCAAGTCATGCATTGACAAAAATGAAATAACATGTATGTACTGAAACTTTTTGCTAGGTAAGTTTCCAAGAAAACGTTAACCTAACATTTCTATACACGATAGAAAACCTCTAGATTAATTTTCTTTACTTTATATGTTTTCGGAGTCGTCTGTGTATTATAATAGAAATCGAAGATTTTGTATTTTTTTGTCACTTTTTCTAGTTTTGTTAGTTTTTAGATATTTTTGAAAAAATATTAGAGAAATAACACTGTTGTTACTGTATACGCCGAATTTTTCCAAGTTTTTTTTGCTGTTATACATCGTGTACGTCTGTGAACGGTACACGATAAAATAAGAGAAGGGATAAAATAGTATTTTCACTTATGAAAAGTGAGAAAAAAACAAACAAGAATTAAAAATATCTAAAAACTATTTAAAAAAGTGACTATATGTGCAAATACTCCATAGAAATATTTAAACAAGTCCAATAGTTTGTAAACCACTTCGTTTAAAATCAAATTGAAAAATGATTAAACGCAAGAATGTTTTTTAAAAAATATATAATTGTGCAAAAAGCCATATAATAACTAAAATTTTAACCTAATAAGACTTTGAATTTAATTTGTCAACTTTTGAGCATTGCTATATAAAATTCTAAGTTGTTTAGAAACTTATATCCAGTAAACGTGTACATGCATATGTTTATATATAATATACTCCATCCGTTTCATATTAGTTGTCGTTTTAGAACTTAAATTTTGTTTTATATTAGTTGTCGTTTTAGAATTTCAATACAAATGTTTGATAATATTTCTACTTTTATCCCTACTCATTTAGCTTATTAATTAGTGTGATTATAGTATATAATACATTAATGAATGGTAAATTAATGAAGGGTAAAACAGAAAATTGAATTATTTTCTTAATCTACGTAAAATAACCTAGAACGACAACTAATATGAAATGGAGAGACTATTAAAATACATAAATCCCAAAAAATATAAAAATAAATGGAAAACTAGTGATATATAGTACTAGTTAAAAAGTTTTAGAATCTCGAAACTGAATTATTTTCTTAATCTACGTAAAACAACCTAGAACGACAACTAATATGAAATGGAGAGACTATTAAAATACATAAATCCCAAAAAATATAAAAATAAATGGAAAACTAGTGATATATAGTACTAGTTAAAAAGTTTTAGAATCTCGAAACTGAATTTTTCTATGTGAGTGTGCATATATCTACTCCCTCCGTTTCAAAAAGAATGTTATTTTAGCATTTTTTTGTTACATAAAGAGTGTCATTTTGTATTTTCAATGCAAATTTTGTATTAAAAATCCAGTTTTAATCCTAGTGTTTTAATTTATTAATTAGAAAGAGAATTTTTTTAGTGTATTAATAAAGGGTAAAATATAATTTTTATTAATTTTCTTAATTTGTGTGAAAATTGTCAGAATGACATTCTTTTTGAATAAGATCTTTCTACTGTTTTCAAAATCCTAGCAATATATATTTGGATTTTTCTACTGTTGCCGGAAAGAATCCGAACATTGGACTTCACTTTGTTCGGTAATTATGCTGTATACACATTTATAAAACCTATGTTTATACATTGGTTGTTAATTTTAACGTAGACAATTTTTGTTGTCTGAATAAAACTTAAATGAAAGCCTTAAATCCTGCTTTTTAAAATCCCGAAGCTATATTCTACTATTAATTCGTCAAACGAAATTTTAATTATACTTTACAATTTCCTATGATCATGTCGAGAAATGCAAATGTGTAAATTGGTAACTCAAATTATTTATTTATTTTACTGTTCATATTCCAAGGCTGATCTGAAGGAGACAGCTTTGTCTGCCGTGGCTCAAATTTCCATCTCCCACATTTAATTTAATTTAATTTAATGGACACACACGTACGTACACTGTTTGTTTATTATATTTGTATTATGTAAGAAAAAACTTTTTTAACGTATTCGTTTTGTCTACACATATGCGTAAAGATCTAACTTAATCGTAAATGAAATAGAATAAATGAATAATAGTATAATTAAATAGTGCATAAAGAAGATTAATGTAGCTATGTATGATTTTCGACAACTTTGTTTGAGGGAGGCCCCAACATGCAAAAGAAAAAGGGAGAAAGAGGCCAAATTGAGCTTGACTCATGATTAATCACGGGTACCTCAAAAGAGCAAACAAAAAAAAGGAATAAATTAATTTCATATTTGTTTTAGAAGAATAATTGTATAAACAACGTATATCGTAGTATAAAACAACGTATATCGATCTCAATACTTAATTGTTTATAAAAAAAAGAATATTACATTTAATTTAGTATATACAATATCTCTATTTGGACACACACAAAAAAAGAAAAAAAAAATACAAGCAAAGTTGTCTAAATGATGTGCCTTTTAATACATTCCCTAAACACCAAAGAAGGGGAATGGAGTAGATTTGAGATTCAAATTATCGTCAAAATTTTCCTTCGCCTAAATGATAATTTTTTCTATATATACATACATGCACGTAATTTAGTGAGTGTTTGATTTGTATGTGTTTTTGTGATCCGATCGTAATTTAAACTTTTCCAAAGTTACATAATTGATTCGGACCTTCTTCGCGTTTTTGGATTTCATCTTAACAATTAACACGAGAATCAGCTTGAGTTTTTTTTTGTTTTTTTTCAAAATATATGTTCGCATCCATTATTAGTCGAGCGGTATCGAACATGTGATGCTATTAGCAATAGTATGATCCATTTGGCGAAGAAATTAATTATGATAGATATTTTGAAAACATTTCCTTCTCGTTACACAGATAATATATTATATAATCGTTAGAGATGAGGTCTCGTTGGCTCGTGATCATTGTCCGAGCGTGTTCTTTTGTCCATATTCTTTATTTGATCAACTTTATTTTTTTCTACTCCTGTTAAAGCTATTTGATCATCATGTTTGTAGATTCTCCAAGTTGTATGTAGTGTTGGTTTTCTTTCACCAGCGAATATTATCTCAAGGAAACATAAAATTTCAAGAAAACAATATTATACTAAACACTTTTTCATCAAGTTTTATTTTTAGTAATATTAACCCTTTAAACAGAAACAAACAGTATTGAGACTATATTATAGCTAGTGAAATTGATAGTTTTACAAAGATCAAACGTGCGAGACTAGATCAAAACTTTTTTTTACATGAATTATTTACAATTTATTATCGAGATATTTACGCATGATATCACTTATTTTAAGTTTTATTAGTTTTTTCACTTTTTAAAAGTACTAAAATTTATTGTCAATTTTTCGCATGAAATAACGATTATATCCTTCCTGAATCTATATTATCATGTACCGTACACGCACTTACATGTATTGTACACAAACATACATGCTGTACTGTATATGGAGTAAATTTATCATGAACAACACTTTCAAACAGTAATAAAAAAATTAATAAAACAAAAAATAAGTGATATCATACGCAAAACTTCCTTTATTATCGTATATCTTATATGTAGATGACTATAAGTAAATAATATTTTTATATGGTTCTTTCTATATGGTTTAATCTCAATGACACTTATTTGGAATAGGATAAAAAAGTTTCTATACACAGGCTGACAAGTGACAAGTACACATATATGCATACATACAACCACAGGTGTGTTAAGCACTGAAGCTAGAGGGTGAGATCATCACAGAACGGAGGGGCAGAAAATACCAGGAAAAAGAAATAGAAACAAAAAAAAAAGGTAGAAGAAACCATATCTGATTTTATTGATGCTTTTACATAAGAAAAAAAAATGTTTATTTTATATATATGATTGGACATGGCATCGACTTTTGTCTTTCCAATTACTTTGAGGAGAGATTCTATTTTGAGGTTAACATTATAACTCCTAAGAAATACCCACACTCTTTTTCCCCCATTTCCCTATTTTACCCATCAACCTTTCCTACATTCCCCATTTACATATATATAACTTTTCCTACACAATATATTTAAAATTAATTTATCTACCCTCGACATTATGACAAATTAGCCACATTGCTAAAATAAGTATTTCGATTTTTTTTTATTTTAATCAACAATTCTTAGAATTTATATATTGCATAGTTTACAATATATAAACAAAATAAAACATTTTGGTAAAATCATTGTAAATTTGCATAACTCAAATGTTCATTGTTAAAAATGTTTTTGAAATTTAATCTTTTTCTGAAATGACACTTACACTAAATCATTCACATTCATAGTTAAGATATAATAAGAATTAGATATAAACATATTTTGTTTTGACCAAATATAATCACGAGAAACCTAACAAATCTATTTCACTTTAATTTTGTAGATGCTCGATTGGATGATTGATATTAATTTCATCAAGTGGATTCTTGGTCAACTTAGTGGTAACTACACATTTTCTAATAGTAGTGTTTATTTTGACAACAACAAAAAATGGACCACATAACATAAGTAAATTGTCAGTGAAGGTATTTTCATTCAGGTACTCTTTCTTTTATGAACAGTGGACTTTGATAAGAGCAGGTCTGTTATCCTCTCTCTCTCCTAATTATTTTTCATCTACTCTTTTATTTTTCCTCTTTTTTTTTTGTCTGCAACAATGTGCTTTAAGTGAAATGTGTCTTTATCTCCTTTCCCATACCTCCTTTGTTTTTCTTTTTGTTCAATTACTTTTCAGAAACCAACCAAAATTAAAAGATGAATTTCTTACTCTTATTTTAAAAAGAAGAGCCAATTGATCAGATTTTCTTTTTGTATAGCTAGTGTTTTCGGTTATGTTATAAAAAGTTTCAGTTTTATAATTAAGAACTATTTTAGAACAAACCCAAAGAGAAGTAGTATAGATGTGTGTGTTACTAGGTAAATTCGGCCATGTTGAGATTAAAGATTAAAAAAAAAATTACAAGAGATAAATATTTTTCTCAGGATAATTTAATTTACAAGAGATAAATTACGTTCTAATTTCCATTAATTCAATACAACAATATTCTCGTATATTTGTTTTTGGAAAAATATTACTGATATTTATATACTTAATTACATTTTGAAAAGAATTGTGATATATAAACATATATAATTGAATATTTTCAAAACTAATATTTCTAATATAATATTCCTTCTAGTATTATAACACGAATATTTTACTATAAAAGTAATCAAGTGGTTATAATATAATAGTTTCGTTCTATTAGTTCACATAGAATTTTCTTTCCACCGATGCACTTATCGTCACACGCTTATTAGGCCTTAGCTATCATGAGAATTTCCATATTTTATTTAGTTATAAGAAAATGTATATCATGATTATGTGTGGTGATGAATATTATTAGTGTTTTTAAAAAAAAAAAAATTTGATAATAAGATCATTAATTAAGAATTTTAGTCTCGGAACTCATAACAAAAGGGTACGTTCCAAAATACGAGAGAGGGATGGGTTTATGAATTTATGAGGAACCCCATACTTGCCAGAATTACCTATCAGAGAGGAAGCAATCAATTTGGAGATGAAGTGTATGTCGATCTTCTAAACATTCCATTTCTAAAGTCAAAACCCTAAATTTCAGTTCCAAAATTGATCGTTTTTTCCCGATGCATGCACATGCAACACTTTAATTGCATTCACGTGTCATGGTGGTGATTATCTCTATAGTATGCCAAAAGTAATTCATTGTGTATACCCTTTTATAGATATTTTTCTTGAGTATATGATATCGCTATAACTTGCAACATATTTATGATAAAATGTCACTAGTTTAAATCTATTTGAGAAGGATAATTTATGTGTTAAATGTGATCTTATTAATGTCTGGTCTGTATACCGAAAAAGATTATGGGGCAAATGTGAGAAACTTCCAAAATTTATAAAAGAACAAAAAAACACGATAATTTTGACTAAATTCAATATGTTGTGGCTCCGATTAATATTTGCTTACAACCTTTTTCGTGTATGTGGAGTTTAAATTCATACCAAATGTACTGAAATCATCTTTATCGCTTTGAAAACATTCCGAAATATTTTTAATTTCAAAAAACAATTTGGTTAGTGTTGTCTCACATGAACTTGTTTGCGGTCATATATTGGTTCAAAGGCCTTAACATACACATATCAAATTTTACTATTCAAAGAAGATTTGAAATATCGTCTAGCAAACAACATTGATAATTTAACCCAAAAGTTTAGTTAACGTTAGATGTTTATTTTGTTAATTCAAAAGCAAACCAAACAATCACTAAATAACATAACAAGTCCATTATGCCCAAAAATAAAAGGAGTCTCCCCATAAATTTCAAACAGCATAGAGACTAAAAATATGATCGGAAAGTTCACTTCTCAGGCCCAAATCAAAACAAAAATGGGCCTTATGACAATTTTCAAGTAAAACATCTTTTGACTCTCTGGTCGGTCCATCCTTAGATCCTCTGAGACGACTGAGTCACTGACGTAACGTCAGTCGCAACACGTGTACTTCTCGATTCCAGTTCTTACTTTAGAGATACGCAACAGCAAAATCTCTAAGCCACAAAGATTCAAGTGGACCCATAAAGAATCTTCCACAGTTTGATCTGACTGTCTTAAACACGCCATTAGATTAGAGACAATTACAGCATTTCATATAGGCCTGGGCATAATAACCGAACCGAATGTAACCGAACCAAACCGAACCGAAATTAATGGTTTGGTTAGGTTATGGTTATTTCATAATAACCGAATGATTTTTATTTTTGATATCCATTGGTTATGATAACCGAATGGTTATTAACCGATAACCAATGGGTATCCATGGATATCAAAAAAAAAAAATTATGTTTATTTCCCCTAATTAACCAAAATAACCGAAATATAACCGAAATAACCGAACCGAAATAACCGAAACTAACCGAAATAACCGAAATAACCGAAACTAACCGAAATATTTCCGAAATTTAACCGAAATAACAGAAATATTTTGAAATTTAAACGAAAATAACCGAAAATATTTGAAATTTAACCAAAAATAACCGAAAATAACCGAAACCATTCGGTTAACCGAAAATAACCGAAATATTTCGGTTACCAAACGGTTATTAATTTTGATAACCATACCGAACCGAACCGAATGGTAACCGAACCGAACCGAAAACTGTTACTAACCGAATGGATAGTAAAAGACATAACCGAACGTAACCGAAAACCGAAATAACCTAACCGAACCGAATAACCATTTGCCCACCCCTATTCATATGTCTCAATTCTCACGGTTTTAATCATACTGATGAGATTCATTCAAGTTTCAATTTCAAAATTTCATAATGGAAAAAATTGTAACCCCAAAACTTGATCTTCCTCTGTTACACTTCCCGAATTCTCGGAAACCCATTTCGATTCCGTCTCCGATTCTTCGATTCTCGAGCTTGAATCGCTATGGGCGTCACAAGAGACGGCCTTTTCTTGCATCGTCTTCGCGTCTAGGGTTCGAAACAAAGATCGATAATGATTCAGAGAGCCATGGTGGTGTGATAATGGACAATACCGTTGGAAGAAGATTTCTCGGTTTAGCTGCCGCCGTTTCCGTAGCGGTTTCTTCGTCGTTCTGCTGCGATTCTCCGGCACTCGCTGAGTCTCTGACTGTAGTTTTCCCCGTTTCACGCGCTCGTGAGGTGATCGAGCTTTTTTTAATTGAGCTCTGTTCTCTGCTTTTATTAACGTCTCTGAGAAATTAGGTTCGGTTTTTTTTTATGATGTCTTGTCAAGGTTACGACAGTACAGCGAACTCTTGTGGAAGCTTGGGGTTTGATTAGAGAAACGTTCGTCGATCCAACGTTTAACCATCAGGGTAGTGTTTTGATTTATGGATTAATTTGTTGGGGGATCTTGTAGAATGATCTTGAGGGAAGTGTTTAATTCTGCAGATTGGGATTTTAGGTTGCAGCAAACGATGGTGGAAATGTTTCCTCTAAGATCAGCAGATGCTGCTTATGGAAAGATCAAAGCGATGCTCTCTACGCTTGGTGATCCCTTCACTCGGATCATTAGCCCAAAGGTATTTGCAAATTTTGATTCCTCTAAGAATGTGTTTCTTTACTGTTTCTGGGCCTTAAGACACACCTCGCCACTTGCAGGAGTACCAAAGTTTCAGAATTGGCAGCGATGGTAACCTCCAAGGTGTTGGACTTTTCATAAACTCAGAACCAAGAACAGGTCACCTGGTTCGTGACAAACACATCATGAGACCAAAGAAGCTTGTTTTTCTTTTCTTGTCTTTTTTTTCAATACCGATTTTTCATTTTGTACATAGATCTTGTTTCATGGTAGAGCCCAATGTAGGTTGTTATGTCTTGCATAGAAGGTAGCCCGGCAGATCGTGCGGGCATACATGAAGGCGATGAATTAGTCGAGATAAATGGTACATTCTACATAGGTCCTTATCCCTACCAACTTGATTGCTGAAAATTGGCTATAAATATGTTGTTTCTTTATGAGCTTTCAGGCGAGAAACTGGATGGTATCGATAGTGAAGCAGCAGCGCAGAAGCTGAGAGGCCGAGTTGGAACATTCGTTACTGTCAAACTTAAGAGTGTATGTACTATCTTCTCTATCGGTTTCTTCTGCATTCTCTTTGTTGAAAAGCCGGCATAATTGAGATCAAGCCAGTTAAGTTATTGTCATCTCTTGCAGGTGAATGGATCAGGGACGGATTCCGGTACCAGAGAGGTATTATTACTGGTGCTTATGTTACATATTTTCGGGTGATTTTACTAAGTAAATGTCTCTCATATATGTAAAGGTCAAGTTACCTCGAGATTACATTAAGCTCTCTCCGATATCAAGTGCTATAATCCCCCATACGACACCCAATGGCAGTTTAGCAAAAACCGGTTATGTCAAACTCACAGCGTTTTCTCAGGTTAGTGTTTGTGAAAAGCAAAAATATATGATAATTGATATGAGTTTCATTGATTTGAACGTTCCAATAGACTGCAGCGTCTGATATGGAAAATGCGGTCCACGAGATGGAGAATCAGAATGTTCAATCATACATTCTAGACCTAAGGAACAATCCGGTAAGTTTCAGGTGTTGATTCTTACAGCGAGTTATCGTCTATTTGTTACATTTTCCAGACACTTAGCTTTCGACATTTCCATTTCAGGGAGGTTTGGTTAAAGCAGGACTCGATGTTGCACAATTATGGCTTGATGGAGATGAGACTCTTGTGTATACAATCAACCGTGAAGGGGTTACATCACCAATTAATATGATTGACGGACACTCCATGACACATGATCCACTTGTCGTGCTCGTAAGTACATATATATATATATAAGCTGGCTAGATGATCAATCAATCTGTTAGGTTCCATAGATACTTAGTTCCAAAAATTGAAACAGAGTTTTGTTTATATGCCTACTCCTAGTTAACATGACCGGCCCGTAAGTGTCTCGATCAAATGGTGAACAGGTGAATGAAGGAAGTGCAAGTGCAAGTGCAAGTGAGATTTTGGCAGGAGCTTTACACGATAACGGTCGAGCTATACTTGTTGGTCGTCGCACATTGGGGAAAGGGAAAATCCAGGTATATACATTAATTAGCTTTATACAAATACATAATTCGTATATCTTGATCTTATGATATGATTTGTTGTATGTTTTTGTGAATTTGCAAGAGCGTAACGGAGCTAGACGACGGGTCGGCTTTGTTTGTGACGGTAGCTAAGTATTTGTCGCCTTCTCTACACGAAATTGATAAAGTAGGGATCGCACCTGATGTACAGTGTACCACAGATATGATCGATTCTTTGACCAGCAAGATACTTATGAAGATGAATAGTTTGGTTTCATTGCTTGAAGCAGACTCGTGTGTTTTGGTCGCTGAGCACGAACTTGAGACTCGATGAGCCAATGGAACAGCTTCTTGATGGGGTTTATTGTAAACTCTTAGGACAAGAAATTATGGTGTAGCCTGCTGTATATATTGATAGTCCTCTGTATAAATCTATTTGGCACATACTGTTGTTACCGTGTATACGTAGAATCACTGAACTCTCCAGATTCGTATCGTTCTTTGAGTATTTGTTTCTATGTTTTATTTTTAGTTATTTTATGTATCTTTTGTGATAATAGAGTTTATTGGTATAGTTTTACTTATAAGTTTCGAGATTTTGGGACATGGTCTTTTGATATCAAACTATGAAGATACTGTATATGTTGCGGATCTTTAAAACGTAATTAATTCATCTTCAAACGTAGCATTTCTAATTCGTTAATATCGGAAACAACATTTTTCCAACATTGAGGATAGGTTTTGTTTAATTTATTAACTCAAGTTTTCTTCAAATTAATCCGTTAGTGATGTATAAAAGAATAGTTCCTTCTCTTTGATTAATCTTTTATGTATGTGTGAGAAAAAAACTAAATTTTGTTTTTCTTTATAAAAATTGCAAACCATGTTCATGTAACAAGAATATAAAAACGGAAATGCTAAAATAAATCTAAGCCACATATTGGAACTCTTCTTACCGTAATTATAGTCGTATTCAACGGCGATTAGTTAATTTTGACTATCATAAAAAGATTTCCTGATTTTCCTCAAAACTAAATATGTTTTTTTTTAGGTTAGGTAAATACAAGTAAATGCTAAATATAGCACTAGTTCCCACACATATAAATCAGTCATCACCAACATCCATTTTCCTCAGACCTGCAAGAACTTCAAAAACACACCAAAAAAAAAACTAAATAAAAAGAAGAAGAAAGCCTTTCAGGTCTCAACAATGGAGATGAAGAAGATCGCTTGCGGTGTGCTTTTCGCTGCTGCCTCCATGACCGCCGTCATGGCTATTGAGGAAGCAGGAGCTCCTGCACCAGGACCCGCCGCATCCGCCGCCTCAGCTGCATTGCCGGCTCTTGGCTCTTTGGTTGGGGCTTCCCTTGTGTCCCTCTTCAGCTACTACTTGCACTAAGCTATATCTTCATTATGTAATAAAACTATGTATGTGATCTTATTCATTTCCTACCTATTTCCATGTCACTTGTTTATTAATAAAACTGAGAAAGTTATTCAAGAATAAACTTTCTCTTCTTCATTTTACTTTTTTTTTCAATTTTGGATTTGTGGATGGTGCATTCATATCATGGGTTTTGAATATGGTTTGTCTCCTGATATATTAAAATTGGGCACATGCTAAAACCTATATTAAAATTTACTGAAAATTTACCAGTGATTGATATATTAATTTTGGAATATGTTAAAAACTCCATATATTATTACGATGATTCAAGTACGGTGGCTTTGGAGGCCATCCAGATCGGAATCAAAGAGTCTAAATGGGAAAAAACAATACCTCGGACTCGAGCCCCTTTTGCAAGGGAGTCGGCATGGATATTGAAAACATCTAAATGAACAAAAGTAGAATGCAAATGATTGAACTCATCAATTTTCGAGGTCAAAGCGGACCAATCTTCCTCTTCATTGATCACCTTAAACCATTTGTAGGCAATCTCATGCAATTTGTTAAGTTTGCTGATTTTCTTACATAGCAATTTTTGTAAAGTGAAGGAATCTTGTAATTGAAAATTTGTATAATGACCAAAAGAAGGTTAACTTAAAGTTTAAATCGCACACCAATGGCTAACAGTACCTCAGAAGCTCTCTCATTTATCAAACTGCCTGCCACCACGGGCCAGACTTCCTTCTTCCTTATTAAGTCCATCAACAACTTAATGGCCCATCTTCCAGGCCCATATAGTAGACCAAAGCCACTCAAACCCGTTTTGGCTCTTTTGATTCGTTGACTTTACTTGTGTTTGCGTCCATCTCCTTCTTTCTTGCGTCTCTTAGTTTGTAAGGAGATGTCTAACATCATTTTCCGGGTGTTAAGAGATGTCGTGTATGATACATGACATATGGAGCTCTTTACCTATACAGGACATGCAGGGGAGAGCGCCAAGCCATTGCCTTGGAATGTAAGATTGAAGATTAGATAGCTAAGGAGATTGCAGATGCTGTAACGTATCTTCATACTGAATTTCCCAAGACTATAATTCATAGGGATTTAAAGCTTGGAAACGTATTCTTGGACGAGAATTGGACCCCAAAAATTGTCTTGTTTCAGCCTCAGCATATCGATTCCAGAGGGAGAATCAGGCGTAGATGACATCGTTTGCAGGACAACCAGCTAATTCTTTTGACATACATAGCCTTGGAATCATGCTAATTCTTTTGACACGAAAGTTTCGAGCACCTTTGATTTGAATGATGGTTACTCTGTTCTTTTGCTTGATTATGTGCGGAAGATTCTTGAGCGAGGTCCATTCACTGAACTGATAGACCCGTCAATGTTGAACGAGACAGCAAATGGAAGCATTCACTGAACTTGCTTTTAAATGTATAAGATTCAGACCACGAGAAAATGTGCCTCGTATCATAGAGGTTGCAAAAGAACTAAAGAGGAAAGAAAAACACATATGAACTCTTCTAGTGAGATTCAAAACAGATCTAACTATCTATCTATTATGCAGTCTTCTTAGTAGTGAAAGTTGTTACCATATTCTTGTTTCGAGTTTTCTTTCAAGATATATGTTGTATGTAAGAATCTGAGGTTCCATTCTTCATAATGCAAGGATTTTTGTAATTTATCTCTATAATCGTACAATATGGTACAAAGGTATAATCGAAGGTAAGTCTTACTTGATAAGGCAAAATCTCTTTCTTTTAGACACCGTAGATGCTCCCATCTTCATCATGTATTCCTTGATAACTGCTCCGATCTCACAAAGACATGTCACGAAAGTTTCTTGAGGCTACAAAAAATTTACATTGGCAAGAATTCAAATGCAATAATAGTTGGGTAAAGTTTGTCTCAGAACAGATGATGCCTAGTTAGGATCTCAAAAATGACGTATCAATCCGCTTGAGTTGTTTAGCTATTTGGATCATCTTTGGTCTGTCTTCATCTCTCTGCTCGCAGCATCTCAACGCAAGTACAACACACGCCTCCAACTGCAAATTTTGACCACTTGTGATGTCTTTAGCCATCATTGGATCTATTACTTCATCGAGCTTCCCATCCTCACATAACCCTCTCACATAGCTAAGAAGATTTTGGGGATCTCCATCAGATCCGGTGAGCACAGCCGGTCTGCCAGTGAGAAAAACCAAGAAACAGATTCCGAAGCTGTACACATCGGTATATTCCGTCACAAAACTCGTGGTCTGATATAATGGATCGATGTACCCAAATGTTCCCAGAATCCTTTCAGCTTCTATTCTTAATTTTCCTTCAGGGAGAGATATTGAGAAGGATAAGTCAGACAACTTTGCAGTCCAGTTCTTGTCCAAGAAAACGTGCATTGGCTTAACATCTCTATGTATGATGATCTTAGGGAAAGCCATGTGAAGATAAGTCATAGCATTTGCAATCTCCTTTCCAATCTTCAACCGTACACTCCATGGCAACATAGATTCCTCCCCGTTGACAATAATACGTCCTCGCTGATTTATAACTCCATGTTCTGCGAACTCAAACACAATAGCCGGAAAAGGAAACTCGAGGCAACATCCTAATAGTTTAAGAAAGTTGTTGTAATTGCTCATGCGAGCAGACAAGACAATATCATTGTAAACCTCTTCAATTCTGTGTACTGTAATTTTATCCTCGGAGAATCTCTTGATCATGTAAGATCTGTCTTCAATTTTGCCTCTATACCACTTATAGTACGCATCGTCCGCGACAAAACAACTGGAATCGAAGTTATTGGTGGCTTGAAGGATCTGGTCAGAAGAAAAACTGCGTATAGGAATGGATTTACCATTACAATCAGCGATGAGCTCTTTTAGCAAGATGCTTCCGTTTTCCAAGAAGCACCTCCTCTTCCTCTCCTTTTCCTTCTTTCTACCAGACTCAGATTTAAGAAACTGCTTCTTCATTGATTCCATTATCAAATCATCAATTTTCTGGGCAAAAGATGTGCCTTTTTGTTGGTGAAATGAATTAAAGCGGACACCTTTCCTATCTAAAGCTTCCGAAAGTCAAAAAATTCTTTTCTTTCTGAGCTCAAACGAGACTATTGAGAATGGTTTATCTCTCTCGCCCCTTTAAATACCTGAATTTGTCAAGCCAAAAACGCAGATTTGCAACAAAAAAAAAAAAAAAAAAGAATAACACATGTAATCATCGATAAGAATGTATAAGATTCGTGTGAATTATACAAATGTACTGGGTCAAGTATATGGGCTTGCAACTAATGCAATTTAAGCCCAATCAAAAGTGGAGCTTGTTGCCCCTCACGAGCCTCTATATTGTGAGTAAATCCAAAACAAGGATTATTCATGCTCATCATAGCCTAATCAAAATGATAGAAAAAATTGAAATAGAAATAGTTCATAGAGTTTTATTCAAATGCGAGAAGAAAAAAAAAAGGAAAAACCTTTAAGTTTATCTCTAAAAATACAAGAGTTTGATTACTATTTCATAAAGAGAAAAGGGAGGCTGCGTTTTTGTGTAGCCAAAGTTGCTCACACAAATTGTCATTACAATTACTTATATGAAATCAAATAACCCTAAATTACATGGGCTAAAGTTTTAGGCTTACATTATTTCAAATGTTAGGTTTTGATCTCTAATACTCCCCCGCAAACTTGTCGGCGGGTGAAGACAAAGCTGTCAAATTTGAATGATGCAAAAGTGGATGACTTTGGCGGAAGCATGAATAGGCGAGGCAAGATCTTTGTCTGCCTCTACAAACTTCTGATATGAGAGCCAGTGCTCAAACCGTGTCTTCCACAGGAGGTAGTTGGATGCGTTGAGCTTCAGAGTCACACAAAGGGAAATGTTCAATGGCGACGAGATAACAACATGAGGCGTCGCTGGGAAAGTCTGATGGAACGTTGGAGGACATATAGGTGATGAAGATGACGGGTCTGTCGGAGCTGGAAATCGATTTGCAGGCGGCGGAGCTCGAATCTGGCCCGATGAATCTCGATGAACAGCCGTCGGAGTCGCAGCTGGAGAAGGAAGCGGTGTCGCTGTCGGAGTTGCTGTTGATGGTCGTAAAGTGTAGCTTGCCATGTCTCCATCAATCGACTGGAACTCTGATACCATGTGAGTAAATCCAAAACAAGGATTATTCATGCTCATAAGAACCTAATCAAAATGTTAAAATAGATTGAAATAGAAATAGCTCATAGAGCTTTATTCAAATGCAAAAACAAAGAGAAGAAATGAGAAACCTTTAGATTTGTTACCAAGAACAAAAGAGTTCGATTAATATTTCATAAAGAGGAAGAGAAGGCTGTATTTTTGTGCGGCCAAAGTTGCTCACATAAACTGTCATTACAATTATTTATATGAAATCAAATAACCCTAAATTACATGGGCTAAAGTCTTGGGCTTGCATTGTTTCAAATGTTGGGCTTTAATCTAATATATATATATATATATATACCCCCACTGTTTGAAATTGCACCTCTCCCCTCTGACTCTCTTTCTCCCACTCTCACTTTCACTCTCAAGAGTGTTGCCGGTGTTACTCTCAGCATACTTGGATCAAAGTTATTGGTGGCTTGAAGGATCTGGTCAGAAGAAAAACTGCGTATAGGAATGGATTTACCATTACAATCAACGATGAGCTCTTTTAGCAAGATGCTTCCGTTTTCCAAGAACCACCTCTTATTCCTCTCCTTTTCCTTCTTGCTACCAGAGTCAGATTTAAGAAACTGCTTCTTCATTGATTCCATTATCAAATCATGAATTCTCTCGGCAAAAGATGTGGGATTTTTCTCCAGAAATTATCAGCCATTTTGTTGGTGAAATGAATTAAAGCGGACACCTTTTTTTTTTTTTTAATCTAGGAGATTCCATCGACTTTCTAGGCTTCAAGACTAATCCCGCGAGACACGTCCACCGTTTGATTAATCCCAATAAATTCTTTTAGCCAGATGCTTCCGTTGTCCAAAAAGCACCTCTTCTTCATGTCATTTTTATTAGAGCACAAGTACAAGAGAATACAACAAAGCCCATTAATCAATGTATCCAGGTTCTTAATAAGATAGTCTCCAAAGGTTACATCTCTAATGGATTAATGGGCTTTGTTGTATTCTCTCGGGCTTGTGTTCTAATAATTTTCCTTCTTTTTCCCAGACCCAGACTTCAGAAACATCTTCTTCATCGATTCTACTATCAAAATAATAATTTTCTGGGCAAAAGTGATGACTTTCCTCCAGAAAAGTGTTAGAATTGAAACTAAGAACTTGCACGATGAAAAGACTGAATTAATTCTTAATTGAAAAAACAGAGTTTTGGGTCTTATAAAGACCTTACAACAGAAACCGAAATAAATTCAACTAGAGACCTATTCTAATGAATCACGTTTCCAACTCCAACTAATGTGGAGGACTTATTCAGAACAGAAGAAAGATTCAAAAAAAACTTAATAGGTAGAAACAAAGTCTCGCAGGCCTTCTCTTCTTGGGCTTTATTCTTCAATCCTTCCCTTAAACCAAAAATTCCATTTTTGGTTTACTCTTCCTTACTGCACAATCCCATTTTTCCTCTGAGTCTTTCAAATGTCTCGAGCTTGACTGCTTTGGTCATGATGTCTGATAGTTGATCTTGAGTTGAACAGTAATCCAAAGCCACAACTTCATCGTTCACCAACTCACGCAAGAAATGGAATCTCACATGAATATGCTTACTTCTCCCATGTAGCACCGGATTTTTGGATAACTTAATCGTAGAGCTATTATCACAGAACAATGTTGTACCTTTCTCTTGAACGGAACCGATTTCTTCAAGTATGTTTCTCAACCACACAGCTTGACACGCTCCATATGAGGCTGCGACAAACTCGGCTTCCGTCGTAGACAATGTCACTATCGGTTGTTTCTTTGATGCCCACGAAACCGCTCCTCCTCCAAGCATAAAGACATAGCCTGAGGTGCTCTTCCTATCGTCGACATCGCCTGCATAATCACTGTCCACAAAACCCACGAGTTTCTCCTTTCCTGCTTGTTTGTATCTCACACCGTAAGCTGAAGTTCCTTGTACATATCTTAGAATCCTCTTTGCAGCCAACATATGTTGCTCATTTGGATTCTCCATGTACCTACTAACTAGATTTACAGAATATATCAAATCGGGTCTAGTAGCAGTAAGATACCTCAAGCTCCCCACAAGTTGTTTGAATGTTGTAGGATCCGCAGCATCACCACCTCCCGTCTTTGATAGTTTGTTACCAGGAACGATCGGGTTTTTGACTGCATTACAAGACTCCATTCCATACTTTTTCAGCGTCTCTTCTGCGTACTTCTGTTGGTTTATAAAGATTCCATGCTCATCTTGAATAACTTCTACTCCCAAGAAATATTTCATCTTTCCAAGGTCTGTCATAGAGAATTCTTCCATCATCGATCTCTTGAATTCTTCCATCATCAGGCTAGAATTTCCGGCATAGATCAGATCATCCACGTACAAGCTTACTATCAAGATGTTTTCTCCTTATCTTTTCACAAACAAAGTGTGTTCACAGTAATACTTTGTGAAACCTTCCTTCACGAAATAACCTTCTATCCGACTAAACCAGGCTCTAGGGGCTTGTTTTAGTCCATAAAGAGCTTTCTTTAGCTTGTAAACTTTATCAAGTTCACTGCTCACTTCAAATCCCTTAGGCTGCTCGACATAAACATCTTCCTTCAATTCTCCGTGCAGAAACGCACTCTTAACGTCCAGCTGGTACACGATCCATCTTCTCTCTGCAGCAACCGCAAGAATTGATCTAATGGTGTCCCACCTTGCTACCGGAGCGAAAATTTCATGGTAATCGACTCCAAACTTCTGATGGTAACCCTTAGCAACCAGCCTTGCTTTGAATTTGTCTACCTCTCCTCTTTCGTTGAATTTGGTTTTAAAAACCCATTTCACTCCAATCACTTTTGCTCCTTCAGGTAATTCCACCAGCTCCCATGTATTATTTTCTTCTATCGAGGCAATTTCTTTCTCCATGGCGTTTCTCCATACTTCTAGTTGTTCTGCTTCTTCAAAGCTGTTTGGATCTTCAGCTGCTACCAGCATTACGATAACGTCTTCTTCTCCATCGTCTGTAATAATAAAATCTGCCCTTCCTTCTCCAACATAGTCTTTCATCCAAACAGGTTTTTGAGTCTGCCTCCTGGAGCTTTCCCGTGTTCGTGTCTGAGGTGGATTATTTTGCTCTGCTTCCACCGTTTCTTGTTCTGCAGTTTCTCCTTCTTCAACATTTTCTTCTGCGTTTGTCTCTGCTGCAGTCGGAATTGTTTCCGTGTTCTCACCATTCACTGATTCCATAGATTCCATTTCATCTTCCCACACAAGCTCGTTGCTTGTTGCTTTTCCTTCCCATTCCCATTTTTTTTTCTCATCAAAATGGACATCTCTGCTCACCACAATTTTATTTGTCGCTGGATTGTAGAGACGGTATGCCTTGGACTCCTTACTTAAACCAAACATCACACATTTAACACTCTTCTCATCAAGTTTGATTCTTCGTTCATAAGGTACCATAGCAAAAGCAATGCATCCAAACACTCTGAAGTGTTCCACTGATGGTTTGCGTTGACTCCATTTTTCTTCAGGCGTGACATCACCAAGAGCTGCTGATGGACTTCGATTTAGTATGTGAACAGCATACTGAACCGCCTCTGGCCAAAAAATCCTTGGAACCGATTTTTCAAGCAGCATACACCTCGTCATGTTCATCACACTTCGGTTCTTCCTCTCCGCTATGCCGTTTTGTTGTGGCGTATACGCTGCGGTGAGTTGTCTTTTTATCCCTTTCTCCTTACAGCACTCTTCAAAGGCCTTAGAGTTGTATTCACCGCCTCTATCGGTCCTTAGACAAACCAAGTGCTGTCCTAACTCCCTTTCTGCTGCAGCTATGAATTCCTTGAAGAACTTCAAAGCTTCTGATTTTTCTGTTAAGAAATAGGTCCAACACTTACGGCTATAATCATCTATGAAATTGATTATATACCTCTTTCCTCCCTCTGAAACTGGCGAGATGGGTCCGCAGATGTCACTGTGAACGAGTTGGAGTCCTCTCGATGATTTCCACTCACTCTTCTTTGGAATACTACCTCGATTCTGTTTTCCCTTTACGCACACTTCACATACGTTTTATGTTTCTCTTGGTTTGATAACAGGCAGCCCAACCACCATCTTCTTCTCTGCCAATGCTTTCAAGCTTCCGTGATTAAGGTGACCGTACCTTTTATGCCATAGTTCCTATGTTCCCTCCGTTACTTGCAAGCATCTTCCTTCCTCCACTTCTCTAGCTTTTCTGATTTTTGCATGAATCACAAACATCCTGTTTTTTGTCATGATTGAGTGCATGATTACCCTTTTTTGCTGTTTGTGCCAAATTTCGCACAAATCGTCTTCAATGATCACTCTCAATCCTTTCTGCTGCAACTGTCCAACACTCAACAAGTTGTTTGTCAAGCCAGGTACGTAATAAACAGAAGAGATTACTTGAACAATTCCGTTAATCTCCAAACGTAAATCTCCTCTTCCTTCCACTACCATTCTTCTATCGTCTCCGAGCTTCACGTTTTGACGAAATCTGTTGTCAAAATCGATGAACCATTCTTTGAAGCCGCACATATGGTTACTACAACCAGAATCTAGGAACCAGACATGTTCCTTCTCTTCCCCTGTTAATTCAGCATGAGCCATCAACAAAACATCTTCTTCCAGCTCCGCATAGTTGGCTTCCTTTCCCCATTCTGGACAGTCAGACTTGTAGTGACCTAACTTGTGACACTTATAGCACTCCACGGTTGCTAAGTTCACTGACCCACGTCATCTTCCTTGATTACCTCCTCTTCCTCTTCCTCGGTTCGAGTTTCCTCCTCGACCTCTGTCTTCATAGGATCTGTAGCTCTCCACCTTGAGAACTTGTTCTTCACTACTGATTCTCTTGTTCATATTCCTCTCATGAACCAGTAGCGAGCTCTGCAACTCGTCCACCGACATCGCTTGGATGTCATTTGACTCTTCAATGGCACATACAACATACGTGAATCTTTCACTCAAAGTCCTCAAAACTTTCTCCACCACTTTCGCATCTGGCATTTCTTCGGAGAGATTTCGCATATCGTTGGCCACCGTCATCACCTTGGAGAAGTAATCAGTGATTGTTTCTCCTTCACCCATCTCCAAAACTTCAAAATTTCTCCTCAATCTCTGAAGATGTGCGCTGCGCACTCTCTTGTTCCCTTGAAATTTTGTTTTCATCGACTCCCATATATCCTTGGAAGTATCCTTGTTGGCAATGGTCTTGAGAATTGCTTTGTCGATAGACGCAAACAAGTAATTTTTGACTTTATGATCCTTCACCGTCCTCTCGGCGCGTTCAGTGCGTTGAGCACCGTTTAATATCACATTCGGCTCCGGTTGTGGGATTCCTTCTTCAATAAGATCCCACCACTCCTTGGATCTTAGCAAGTTCTCCATGAGCATTGCCCAATGCTCATAATCTCCATCGAATTTCGGAATGATTAATGAATCCTTCTCACTCATACTCTTTTCTCTCTTGTACCAAGCTCGTGATTGGCTCTGATACCACTTGTTAGAATTGAAACTAAGAACTTGCACGATGAAAAGACTGAATTAATTCTTAATTGAAAAAACAGAGTTTTGGGTCTTATAAAGACCTTACAACAGAAACCGAAATAAATTCAACTAGAGACCTATTCTAATGAATCACGTTTCCAACTCCAACTAATGTGGAGGACTTATTCAGAACAGAAGAAAGATTCAAAAAAAACTTAATAGGTAGAAACAAAGTATGCAGGCCTTCTCTTCTTGGGCTTTATTCTTCAAAAAGATCAACCTTTCGTTGGCGAAAATCAATAAAGTGGACACCTTTCTCACATAAAGTTTCTGGAGTCAAAACTCATTTCTTTCTGAATTTAAACGGGATTCTGGAGAATGATTCATCTTTCTTTTTGAATCTGAATCTGTCTTTTTTTTTGTATAAGTAAGCTCGAACCAAAAAAAAAAAAATTTGAATTTGTCAGGCAACTAACCGGGATAATTTAAAATTATATTTTGAAGTATGAACATTGAACACAGATAATCATCATTTGATGCTTATGCTTCATTGAATATTTTTTCTTACAAAGAGAAGAAACAACCAAGAAATGGGTTAAGTATGTGGGCCTGACCAAAGGATTGGGTTAGGTATGTGGGCCTGACCAAAATAAATTTTGCGTCAAATATCAAAACTGTTTAGCTGGCAATGAGGAAACGCAGGTGAGAGCCGACCAAAGTTGACTTGACTAGTGTCTCTCTTTCTTTTCTTTCTTTCTTTCTTTCAAATAGTGTCCCTTCCTTCACAAGAAGATCTTTCACTTCAACTTCTGGGTTAAAATATTTTGTGTTCTTCAAGGAGGAAGAAGAAGATACAAAAGGAGATTAATTTCCAGAATAACGGGAGCTTATTGTTGGAGGAACTCATTGCATTTTCAGGAGGTATTTACAATCCTATCCGTACATTTTCTTCCCACCAAATCCTTCAAGCTACAAACCACTTCGACTGGAGCTATGCAATCTGTGAAGACAGATTCGTGTGCTACAAAGGTACGATATAAAACAGAGCCGTGCTGATCAAGCACTGTAGATACGAACCCTTTGCCCCTGACAATTTCTACCGTGATATAGCGGTTTCATCCATGATGAGCAGCCACAAGAACGTTCTCAAACTTTTAGGGTGTTGTCTAGAGTTTCCTCGTCCGGTTCTCGTCTATGAATACCCGGATAAGGGTGCTCTCACCTATATGCGTGCAGGGGAGGGCATCAAGCCATTGGCTTGGAATGTGAGATTGAATATCGCCAGGGAGATTGCGGATGCTGTAACGTATCTTCATACTGAATTCCCTAGGACTATAATCCACAGGGATTTAAAGCCTTCAAATATTTTCTTGGACAAGAACTGGACTGCTAAGCTCTCTTCTTTCAGACTCAGCATACCGATTCCAAAGGGAGAGGAAGGTGTAGAAGACATGGTTATCGGGACAACCGGCTATTGCGAGCCCCAGTATATGAGAACAGGTTTTGTCACTGAGAATGTTGACGTCTATAACCTCGGATTCATCATGCTAAGTCTTTTGACAGGAAAGCGTGGATACAATCATGATCCGGATAATGATGTCTACGAACAATTACCTGATTATGTGGAGAAGTGTCTGGGGCAAGGACTGTTCACTGAACTGATAGACCCATTGATGTTATTCAGCGCGGATGACGACAATCCTGATCATTCAAGACTGCAAATGGAAGCATTTGTTAAACTGGCTTTGAGATGTGTGAGATTCAGACCAGGAGAAACCAGCATGATAGATGTTGCAAAGGAACTCAAGCATATAGAAAAACAGACCTGACGCTACAAACTTCTATGGTGAGACACTCAAAACAGATATGCAGAGTGAAAATTTGTAATGATATTCTTCTTTTCGATCTTTCTTTCACGATATACGTTGGATGTAAAGAAACTGAAGTTCCATATTTCATAATACAATGATTGTTTTACTTAGCTACATATAGTTCAAGCAAATGTAATCGAAGTTGTGTAGAGGTTATATCAGAACAGAGGATTTCTTAAAATGATGTCTCAACCCGCTTTAGTTCTTTAGCTACCTGTATCATCTTCGGTCTGTCTTCATCCCTCTCCTCGCAGCATCTCAGCGCAAGTACAACACACGCTTCCACCTGCAATCTTTGAGCACTTGTAATGTCTTTCATCATCATAAGATCAATTAATTCATTGAGCTCCTCTTGCACATAGAAGCCTTTCACATATCCAAGAATCCCAACTCGATACCCATTAGATCCTGTGAAGTAAACCGGTCTGCCAATCAGAAGAACCATCAATAAGACTCCAAAGCTGTACACATCGGTATATTCTGTCACAAGCCCTGTCGTGAAGTATAATGGATCAAGGTACCCGTATGTACCCACCACGTCTTCAGCTTCTATTTGTGATTTTCCCTCATCGAGCGATATGGAGAAGGATAAATCAGACAACTTTGCGGTCCAGTTCTTGTCCAAGAAAACGTGCAGTGGCTTAACATCTCTATATATGATGATCTTAGGGAAGGCCATGTGGAGATAGGCCAAGGCATTTGCAATCTCTTTTCCAATCTTCAGCCTCAAACTCAAAGGCAATAACGATTCCTCCCCATTAACCGTAATACCTCCTCGATGATTCAAAACTCCATGTTCTGCGAATTCAAACACCAGAACCGGATAAGGGAACTCAAGACAACATCCTAATAGTTTAAGAAAATTGTTGTGGTTGCTCATCCGAGCAGACAAGACGATGTCTTTGTATACCTCTCCTACCCTGTAATCTGTAACTTTATACTCGGAGAATCTCTTGATCATGTAAGATCTATCTTCGATTACACCTTTGTACCATATGTAGAACCCTTCTTCGGTGACGAAACAACTGGAATCGAAGTTCTTGGTGGCTTTAAGGATATGGTGAGAAGAAAAACTGCGTATAGGAATGGATTTACCGTTACAATCAGCGATAAGTTCTTTTAAGAATTTGCTTCCGTTCTCCATGAACCACCTTTCTTCCTTCTTTTTCCTGGAAGACCCAAATCTGAGATTCTGCTTCAACTTCTTCACCTTCGATTCCATTAAACAAATAACAAATTTTTATGTTCACCCCTTAAAACAAGAAAGACCTAAAGCAGCTTCTGTAAACAAAAAGCCAATCTCTATCTTTCCAAGAGCATACAAAGGCTGTCCCTTTTCCCTCGTTGAAAATTCCAACCATTGACTACATTTTGGGTCCAATTTCTTGACCGGGACTCATCACTACTCTTGGGTCCACATAACGAACTCATGTGTCATTTACTCAAAATGTTTTTATTGTTAATATGAGAAAGGAAATACATTGAAAGTGCCAATTCTGATTAATGATTACCACTAACGGAGATTAATCTGAGATAAACGTGCAATATGAGAATACAAATTCCTACCGGAGATCGCAAAAGCCGCAACTTTCTTCAATCTTTTCAAAAACTTATCAATAGTAGAGTCAGAATCCTGAGAGCTATGACCAGTGGTGGTGCATCAACTTAGTGATCTCTCAATCCGTTTAAGCTCCTTGGCAACATCCATCATCTTCGGTCTGTTCTCCACACTCTTCTTGCAGCATCTGAACGTTAGCTCAACAAACTTGTCCACCTGAGATCTTTCAGCCTCCACAATATCTCTCACTCCACCCCTGTATATGGTCTCGATAAACTCCCCTTTCTCTTGTAAGCCTCTTACGTGGTTACGGATATCGGTGAAGCGCACATCAGATCGTGGAGCCATACCATGTCTTCCAATCAGAAGAACCATCATAAAGATTCCAAAGCTATAAACATCAGCATACTCTGTAACAATACTCGTATGAAGATACGAAGGATCCAAATATCCAGGCCATCCCATCACTTGATCTTCCATTTGGGATTTCCCCTCCGGGAGAGTTAGAGCAAGCGAGAAATCAGACAGCTTAGCCGTCCAGTTCTCGTCCAAGAAAACATTCATGGGAGTTATATTTCTGTGTACAATGATCCTGGGGAACTCTGTGTGAAGATAAGTAACCGCATTGGCAATCTCCTTTGCCACCTTCAGTCTTATATCCCAAGGCAAGAACTCTGTATCCTTCGAACCAATACCTCCTTGGTGGCCTAGAGCTCCATTTTTTGCGTGTTCAAACACCAGAACCGGGCAAGGGAACTCGAGACAGCATCCCAATAGCTTCAGGAAATTACTGTGACTGGTAACACGAGCAGATATGACAATATCGTTGTAAACAGCTCCAACTCCATCCCCATCTCCTCTGACTTTCTCCTCGGGATACATCTTGATCATGTAAGATCTATCTTCGATGCTACCCGTGAACCAGGTGAAGTAGAGGTCACTCGTGACATAACGGCTTGGATCAAAGCCATTTGTGGCCTTGAGGATCTGATCAGAAGAAAAGCTTCGGATAGGATTTGTTTTACCATTGCATCCAGCAATGAGCTCTTTGAGAAAAGTGCTTCCGTTGTCCAAGAACCATTGTTTCCTCCTCTCTTTGCCCTTATTTCTCCAGAACCTCATGATCTTCTTCGGATCAATAGAGAAAAGAAACGCTTTTGCAGTCTCAAAACGTTAATGGCAGTCAAAGTTGGCTCCTCGTGAAGATAAAACAGCATGATAATGTTGAATCTGACGCCATTAAAGTTTCAGAAAGTCAACCTTTTCAGTCAACAAGTTTGAAACTCACTCAATGATCAACACAAAACTTTCATGAGGTTTCAGCTTTGTAGCCTAACCCTGATAAACAATTTCAATGAGAATGATTTTAAGCTATATATGGCTCCTGCTTTGGGATCTAAATCGACGCTAAGAACTACTTCTTACTCCTTAGTTCAACACTGAGTTTATCTGATAACCTGAAGAACCATCTTTCATTTTCTGCCTGATTTCAGAACCTGAAGATAGATTTATCAAAACATAAATATTATTAAAGGTAAGAAATCCAGCAATACACATTACACAACACTAGTATCATGCACATGATCTCAATCTTAAATCTGACCATCCTCAGACCCAAATTTTGCAGGCTTTAACAATCGAGTGATCCTTGTATTCGCTTAATCTCTTTTGCCACCAAGATCATCTTTGGCCTGTCTTCATTCTTTTCCTCGCAGCATCTCAGTGCTAGGTCAAGAAACATTTTCATCTGACCAGGCCTCATGTCGTTGGAATCACCCCCGAATTCAACAGTTTCTCCTCTCGCCTGCAGAGACTTCACATAATCAAGAATGGTTTCCGACCGGCCAGCTGATCCAATAAAAACTGTTGGTATTCCCATCAGAAGAACCAACATAAGGATTCCAAAGCTGAACACATCTGAGTATTCTGTCACTATCCCCGTATGGAGATAAATCGGATCTAAGTGTCCTACAGTTCCCCTCACCCCATCTTCGATCCACGTCTTCCCCTCAGGGAGTGTTACGGAAAGCGAGAAATCAGTCAGCTTAGCCGTCCAGTTCTTATCCAACATAACACTCGTCGACTTGATATCTCTGTGTATAATGATCCTAGAGAAAGCCGTGTGAAGATAAGTTATAGCGATCGCAACCTCCTTGGCAATCTTCAATCGAACATTCCAAGGCAACAACGGCGCGTCCTCGCGACCAACACTTCCTCGACGGTTCAAAACTCCATATTCTGGCTTCTCAAACACCACCACCGGATACGGAAATTCGAGACAGCATCCCGTGAGTTTGAGGAAACCACTGTGATTGCTTACCCGAGCAGATAAGATAATATCGTTGTAATCCTCTGGTTCACACTTATCTCTATAGGGTATAAGTTTCTTGATCGCGTATGATCTGCCTTGGATGACGCCGGTGAAGAAATAAGAGATAGAACACTGACACTTGAAATCGAAGTGATTCGTGGCCTTGGAGATTTGATCGGAAGAGAACATTCTGATAGGGTTTGATATGCCGTTACAGTCGGCTATGAGTTCCTGAAGAAACATGCTTCCATTTCTGAGGAAAAACTCTCTCGCCTTGCCCTTCTTCTTCTTCCTCCTCCAGAACCCCATTGCCGAATGATGATCAGATTGCAATTTCTGCAGATGTGTGGGAGTTTACAATTTAATGTCAAAAATCAAGACTTTTATGCAAAATATCAACATCCAATACGAAATAATATATATTTTATTGATTTATTTTTCTTTTAACTCAAATGTGTCCGACAAAACTTTCCCTTTGAACCACCATCATCATCTTTTCTCCGAAAGAAATCATCTTGGCTCAAGTTTGCTTATACTGATCCGTTCACAGCTCTCTATGTTGATCAGAAGATTGGATTGCTGGAGGAACAAGACGACGAAGAAGAAGAACTCAGAAACAAATCAACGGCTGAGATTGCTCCAAGAGAACGGGAAGGTACTCTTAGAAGATCTCATCGAGCTTTGCAATGGCAAATCCAATCCAATCAAAACTTTCTCTGCTAACCAAATCCTCGAAGCCACCAATAACTTCAGAGAGAGCAATCACCTAATTCGATTCGAGTTTATGTACAGAGGTATTCTCGAAAACCGTCCCGTCCTCATCAAAAGACCCATATGGAATGTGTACACATCTGATACATTAGAAAAGATCTGTCGCGACATAGCGGTCTCATCAATGGTGAGTGGCCACAAGAATCTCCTCAAATTGTTAGGATGTTGTCTCGAGTTTGAATATCCGGTCTTAGTTTGTGAGTATGCAGAACGTCTTCCTTACAATAGTCCAAACCTGGGAATGTTTTCCTGGGGATTGGGAATGCGAATTAAGATAGCCAAAGAGATTGCGATTGCGGTTTCTTACCTTCACACCGCGTTTTCAAGAACTATGATCCATATGGATATACAACCTTGTAACATTTTCTTGGATTCGAATGGAACAGCAAAGCTAAGTGGGTTTTGTCTCTCTGTCTCAATTCCAGAAGGAGAGACATTTGTTAAGGTTGATGCTGACAGAGTAGAAGGAGTATTAGATTACCTCGAGTATAAGTATGTGACGACCGGTGTAGTCACTGAGAATACCGATGTTTTCAGCTTTGGAGTGTTGCTGCAAAATCTTTTGACCACAAAGTATGGAGTAGTAGAAGGTTGCAGTGATGATGAGAGCATGTTTGAATCCGAACAAAATGTTACGAATATGAGGATTTCAGATAGGGTATCCAAATTTGTGGAAGAGGGAAGAATCTTTGAGATCTTGGATCGAAATATGTTGGAAAGTATGGGTGGTGATAAAAATGAAGAAAACGAGAGACGGCGAGTGGAAGCAGTCATTATGCTGTCACTCAGATGCACTGGTAATAGAGGTGATGTTCCAAAGATGATGGAAGTGGCCAAGGAACTAAAAAGGATTGAGAGATGGACATAAAATAGATGTTGAAGACTTTATGGGGTGAATTTGTAATAATAAAGACTTCTGGTGTTTAAACACACAGAAAATGGAGGTATCGCACAAGGAGCTTAAACGGATAGTAGCGATGATTTGTATTCCCATAAATGGGGATGCAGATGAGTAAAACTTGAGGCAAAATTTCAACAATGTGAAGAAGTACGTTGACGTATTGTACTCAATATCAATTAAAAAAATGCTCTCGATGTTTACAATTGATTCGACGCTTTAATATATTGTTATTGGGGACAAATGGTTGGAATCTTCTACACATATCTACATACGTATAATGTGTAATGTATTGATGCATCCATGTATCACAATTGTTTTGGATTCGTATGCATTTGTAGGCGTAGATGGTATATTATAAATTTATTGGATTATTCTGTAAAATTTGAAAAATATATGGGTCAAACTGAAAAATGGCACTCATGAGTCATGATATCTTCTCAAGAAGAAGAAGAAGAGGTCAAATTTGCTCCTTATAGCACGAATTTTCTCTGTAAGATTCTCTGTTACGATTATCTAATGAGCAAGAACAAGAAGAAGAACAGATCGGATTTGAAGAACGGAGGGATTCTATTGGAGGAGCTAATCGTTTCCTTCGACGGCAAAACCAATCCGATTCGTTGCTTCTCCTCCGATCAGATCCTTAAAGCGACCGACAATTTCTCCGAGAGCCGAGTTATCTCCAGTTGGGGATATTTCATCTGGTACAGAGGCGTAATCGAAGACAGACCCGTCTCAATCAAGAAATGGTCAAGCCAAAACCTCTCGAGCTTCACAGAAGCGTATCGCGATATCTCCGTGTCATCTCAGATGAGTGGACACAAGAATGCTCTTAAGCTCTTAGGTTGTTGCTTGGAGTTTGATCTTCCGGCTTTAGTATGTGAGTACACAGAACACGGACCGCTCAATAGAGACGGAGGAATCTCAAGCCAAGAGGTTTTGCCATGGAAAGTGAGATTGAAGATTGCGAAAGAGATTGCGAGTTCTGTGACTTATCTCCACACGGCGTTCCCGGAGACCATAATCCATCGGAACATAAACCCGACGAACATATTCATTGACAATAATTGGACGGCGAAGCTTTCTGATTTCTGGTTCTGTGTTGCAATACCAGAAGGGGAATTGTATGTAGAAGACGATGTGAAAGGGGTTATTGGTTTTGTTGATCCAGATTATTACTGGACAATGAAAGTCACAGAGAAAGTTGATATTTATAGCTTTGGAGTTGTGATGCTGGTTTTGTTGTCTGGAAGAGCTGCTGTCTTTAATGGACCAGACGAGACTCCAATGTCGCTTAACGATCATGTGTCTGAGGTAATGGAGAAAGGTGGGTTTGAAGAAATTGTTGATAAAGAGATATGGAATGTTTCGGCTGGTGATGATTTGGTTTCGAGACGGTCACAGGTTGAAGCTTTTCTTAGATTAGCTTTAAGATGTGTAAGATACAAGAAAGTAGATACAGTGAGTAGTATGATTGAAGTTGCTAAAGAGCTCAAAATGATTGAGAAACTCTCTTAACTAGTCCTCGAGAGTTCTTGTGATATACTTGTCTTTGTCTTTCTATATCAAGAACTCAGATTTTCAAATTTGTTTCTTCTTGATTCCATTTTCGGATAATGTTATTGGCTGAGCAAACCAAAGATGGTAACTTTGCCTCCATAGCGAAATAAACAAAGTGAACACATTTCGTCTCATGTGGATGCTCTTGAAAGTCAACTCTTTTCTTCAGCCGACTACATATTCGCTTTTGTTAATGGACAATACCCACTTTTTTTTGGTCGGGGATACATCTTATCTAATATTTAATCTTGATATGTCTTCGTTCTCTTATCCTACAGCATTCATGGTGCTTTCGCTTCTGAGGTACGATCTTGATTCTGATTTCAATTTCGTAGACATTATGATGGTTCGAATTCCAATCCTTGTTGACATATCTCCCTTTCAGCTTTGGTGTTCACTAATTGCGATAAAACTCATCAACTACTATTGAATATTTCGTAGTCCCAGTCTTGTTGTGTAGACATTAGAGATCTAGAGGGTGGTTTTGGGGGACATCTGATAAGATTTGCGAGAAACCCAATCTACTTTTTTCCATTGCAAAACCATTGATCTGAACTATTCTCTCTGTAATTTCAGCTGTTGAGTGTGGATTGATTGAGTTTCTATGGGAAGTTTTCCCACAGAATAGCTTTTGTCTTCTTTTGCACTAAAGGATACACTTTGTAGAGTTCTATAAGATGGATTTATGGAGTTCAAAACGAATTGGAGCCAAGACAAGGCAAAGGAATGTCAAAGAGAATGGTGAGGTTGTTCTGAAGGAGCTCGTTGAATGTTGTGATGGAAAATGCAATCCAATCAAAAACTTCTCTTCCGATCAGATCATCAAAGCAACAAATAACTTCTGCCAAAGTAACCGTGCTTCCCTGATTGATGTTTATTACCGTTGCTATAAAGGCATGCTCGATGACCGTCCAGTACTCATCAAGAAAGGGAAATACACGCTTGATATGAAAGCGATTTGTCGCGACATAGCGATCTCATCGATGGTTTGCGGTCATAATAACTTCCTCAAGCTATTGGGATGCTGTCTTGAGTTCACTCCTCCTGTCTTAGTTTTTGAGTATGCTGAGATTATAACTCTTGGTCCACTAGTTGCGTCTAATCCTAAAAATTTGAAGAGGATAAAGATAGCAAGAGAGGTGGCAAACGCTTTGACTTACCTTCACACTGCATTTTCAAGGGCTTTCATCCATTCGAATCTAGATCCTTTCAACATTTTCTTAGATGAGAATGGGATCGCAAAGCTTGGGAATTTTTGTAACTGTATCCCCATTCCCGAAGGAGAGACTTTTGTTCATGATGATACATTACAGAACTACAATGAGTTTAGGCGCAACACCTTAAAGGAAACACATGGACTTGATGTGTGTTACTTACCGGTCATTGATCCTGAATACAAGTCAACCGGTAATGTCACAACAAAGACCGATATGCACAGCTTTGGAGCGTTCATGCTAGCTCTTGTGCAGATAAAGGAAGTTGATGATGAGCTATCTCTATCTTCGGATATGCTGAGAGCATTAGCTGATTTGTTCATCAAACCTTATGACGATGCTCGGTTCCCGCTTCACGGTCACGTGTCGAAGATATTGAGGAAGTTTGGGTATGCAGAAGTTATAGATTCAGATACAAGTAGAGATGTGAGCAATGTAGCTGCTTCGCCGATTAAAGACTTTCTTAGATTAGCGTTGAGATGCATCGGATGCAACTTAGGAGACCAGTTGACTAGCATGATTCAAGTGGCGAAAGAGCTCAGGCTGATTGAGAAATCTGCAAGTTATCCATTAAACGCAGATGAGCTCCATATGAGACAATTTGATTCACGATTAGTTTTGTAGCCATAATTCAAAGCCAGGAAAGTCATGTTGGCTTCTGTCTGAAACAGTAGAGTTGAGATTTTTCCCAAGAGACGAGCAAAAGCTTACTTCAGAATATAGCTTAATTTCTGAAACCTGCAGATTTTCAACAAAGATAATGTAACAGATTTACTTCAGAAAGAATCACAGATTCACTTACCAAATCTCACCAACGATTATGTTTTTAGAACTTGGATGGAGAATCTTTAATTAATTTTATAACTTTATCGGCCATCCATTTTTTGTTTCTCGCTTTCTCAGCATAATTGCTTGTTTAGTTTAAAAGTTAAACTGATGAATTGGCGGGTTGAGCCAAGCCCGTGCAGTAGTGCAACACATGGGCGACTCGCGAAAACCCAGATAGCAAGCTATCTTAACGGGCTTTCTCCCTTAAAAAATAGAGTTAATATCGTGTGGGCCGATGGCCCACATATCAGATATTAAACTGATAAGAACAGATACTACACTTGATCTTAGCCAAAAGGCCGAGAAAGGTATGAATTGGAAGTGAGGCTCGGCTTCTCTTTTATAGTACCAAGTTTATGAGTAACGCTTCCCTACTTACCGATGTGGGACTTTTGAAGTATCCTTTTTCTTATAAGCAAATAAGTCCTTTTTTTTTTCTCTGTCGTTATTTGGCCATAATAAGAAAGATGGAAACTTTAAAAAGTACTTTCGAACGCAAGAATGGAAGGACTTGGTTGTTCATCGAGTTCGTGAAGTATTGGCTTGCAATTTCCTCGTACAATCTTAGCTATTCTCGTGTTTCTTTTTTGATCCTGGTGGCAAATTTCTTCAGTCAGAGGAGTTCCATGATTATATTTTGTTTTTCTTCCTCCTCCAGTTCGTTTCCATCTCTTTTGCAATGTACGTACTGGATCTGGATGTGCTTAGATTCCGTTCTTTTTCTTTTTCTTTTTGTCTTAGTTGACATTAGAGATCCATTAGGCAAATTCCAAGATAACACCTTTTTGTCAAGAAGTTGAGAAGCAGATAGATAAAATTGGGTCTACAGAAACAGAATTTCCACTTATTAGTGTCCCTATGGATGAAATTGTTGTTAAAAGAGTTGATTGTCAAATTCTTACAGCTACATATATAACTTCGAAAAGACTTAGTTTGTTTCAGTAGTAAATTAGTACCAAGAGCTTCCCTAGAAAGCTCAACATTTTGGCTTCTAATCACTTACATAGTCCACACTTCCCTAAGAAGCTCATATCTTACATTTGTAACCACTGCACCTATTTGCTCATCTTGCTGCTTCACCTTCCCAATTTGTCTCGAAATTGGTGATACCAACACTTTGTCGATAACAAATGTAAGAGGAGAATCCAGTTCCTCTAGCTCCTCGTCGCTCGTGTATCCTTTTCTTTGTATCACAGACGCATTCCTCGACATTCTAGAGATGTCCCCTCCTACCTCTGCAACTTTCTCTGCTACATTGACTGATGACGGAGGAATGTATGAAACAGGCGAAGCTGCATAAGGGAAGCTAACTCCTGAAAACTTCTGGTCCGAAATGCTCTGGTGAGAAACAAAATAAAAAAGGTTTAGTGAGTGCAAAGAAGAGCAAAGAGTATAAAGAAGGATTTTCATATGTTACCTCGGCGTTAAGCTCTTCTAGGACAGCTCCAGGGACATAATCAGGACAGAACTCATCAGGTGTAAAGTTGCAGAGTATTCTTGTGATCAACGGAAGGCTTATCGATGGGCATATCTTTGAATCAACCAACGAAAAAAAATCAGTTTGAGAGAGCTTAATCAAGAACTTAAGAGTAATAGAGATATTAAATCAAAACCTCTTCTCTAATGGATAAGTCCATAAGCATGTCTTTTGGGAGCATAAGTAGATCGCTAAGTTCGTTTAACAAACTGAAGGGTTTCTCGCTTTCTACGAGATCAATTTCTTCCACAGAATCTCTAGTGTTCATGTCGAACATTTCAGCGAGGCATCTAGACCAATTGCCAATCTACAAGCGAGAGATTATAACATTCAAGAACATTAGTATCTTCTCATGTGAAGTGCATATAACAATCTGATTCGTGTTTCTTGATGTTGTACCGCGTTTTTGAGCTGTGCCCCGGATCCAAAGCTTAAGTCTCCAGCAGGGATAGGCAGAACTTTGGAATCTAGGATAGGATCGGAGACAGGATCCGTGGGAAAATGATGCTCTGATTCACGCAGTATAGCGTTGAACATGGCTACGTCAACTCGAGCTATACACTTCTCCATTACCTGTTAAGAGACAGACGACAAATAAGATTCCAATTGCTTTACATAGTTTATGCCTCTGCCTTGTACTTTAAAATATAGAATCTGAGTACCATTTTAGCCAAAATAGGTAAGCAACCGCACTCGTGCCCTGATCCTCGCATAGGACAGAGCCGTGATAGAGCCACTTTCAACGCGTTTTGCCATAGGCTGATTGAAGAACTTCCTTGCTCTTGATCTCCCATTAGTTTCTCATTCGTTTCACAGCTGTTTTCCAGGGATTGCATATGAGGGGTGAAAACCTGAAAGACAGAACAAGAACAAATTTGAGATACCTGAAAGAAGGGACCTTTCTTCAAATTTCAATGAAAGATGGAGTCTTTATTGAAATTTCACCTGCCACCAAACAGATTCAACGATTCTAGAGAAAATCCAGAATTCGACTTTCTCTAATGCTGCAGTGAAGGTCTCGGTTTCCTGCCAATCTTCGAAAACCCGCTTGAAACCATTTGATTCCTTAGTACATTGGTTCTTTTTCCTTCTTAGCTTCCCTGAACCACTTTGTTCCCTACCATTTGATGCAGAGGTCTGTGTGAAAAGACTTGGAACATGAGACTTACCAAACGCCTGCGAAATAATCTCTCTTAAAGTGATAATGTTGGATAACCAGAAGGTCAGCCTGAAACATAAGGAACCAATAAAATCCTGAGAAGATCAAGATCCTAAAAGCTACTATACACATAATGTTAAATTGTGTTTATGTTACCTGGAAACATCATTTCCGCAAGATCTAGCAACTAAAATGAGACCAGAGACGGTGTTTCTAGCGATGGTTGCTCGCTTTCCTTGACTCCAATGTTTACAAGCATGGATATAGAGTCTTGAAGTTCGCCTAGCAGGCGTGTGAAGCTTGTGAGCTGAGCTAGAGTGGTCTGGTACAACCGAATAGAGTGAAATCTCGAGCGCTGCAACTTCTCTTAGCTCTTCTTCAAGTTTCTCAATTCTTGTCTCCAAATTCTCAACCTTTTGTTTCAGTGCTTCTTCATCATCAAAATTATCACTTCTCTGTGTGACATCACCTGCCTCGTTCTCAGTACCACCGCCATTCGAAGCATCATCCCAAACTTCAACTGTCTTACCGACATTGACACCTTCGCAGGTTTCAGAACAATATGCCGAATCCATCTTCTCATTAGCGATAGCATCAAAGTCTTTGTTTTCTTCATCATCGTCATCTTTCGCCATATCACAAGCCGAGCCATTCACAGTCTCTTCCTTGTCAGTTGTCTCTGTAATTCTACCAGAGTCGGACACTTGTTGAGTATCTAAAGACCCATTTGCCGCATCATCCACTGTCTCGTCAACCTCAGAGAGCTCTGATTGTGTAGCTATATCATTTACTATCAGTGAGACATTAGATTCTTCCTTAGTGTCTAAAGCTTTGAGTTTTTCTTTCTCTGAAGATCTTTTAGCACCGTTGGTCTTCTGTGGCTTTTGATCTCTTTTACCATTCTTCATAGACCGATTCGACTGAACATTGTTGGTTGTTCTTCCCTTCATCATCAACCTTTTTTAATTTTTTTTTCCTTTGCAGCGAAAGCAACAGTTACTTAAGAGCTTTCAATAAAGCCTGAAGAAGAACAGCTGTGGATCAATAGACTGAGACAGAGGAAATGGACAAAAACTCGGTTGCGTATATTCCTGAGATCCAAGGCAAATTAAGATATAAGAAGGAAAACGACAACATTATCGGCACTTGTTATGGTTTGTCTCAATCTACATGTTAAAAAAACGGATTTTTAAATATAAGACCAAAAAAGGCAAAAGCCCCCACAGAAGCAATCGATAGATTATCACAATTTCCAAAGTTGTTAATAGAAACGAATATTTTCACTACCTAGTAATTCACAATAATGATTTTGTTGATAAACCCACGAATCTCAAACAGTAAATATAATTTCTACAGCGTCTGAGAAATGAGAATGTTTCAGTTTCAGTTTCAGTTTCAGTTTCAGTTTCAGACAAATGGGAAACTTAAACTGCAGATATATAAACGCGCTCAACACATTACACTTGAGGAAGAAAATAAAACGAACAAGAGAAGACAAAGATGGAAAATTTACGATGTGACTGAGGATCTCGAGGAAGAAACAGAGCACCAAAAGAAAACAAAAAAAAGTTTCAGATACCCGCTGCTTCGCTTGGGGATCACCAAGAAACCAGCTTTGTTCCTCAAATGAGCTTTCTTTATCTAGAAACCGTAAAAGCAACTTTCTCTCTCTCTCTCTCTCTCTCTCTCTCTCTCTGGTTTTTAGGAAAATCGGAAGTGCACATGAGTGCAGGCTTTTAAAAGAGGCATTTAAAATCATGGACGTTGTTGTATACGGTACGGACCGTGAAGATCGTGGTCGTTGTGAATGATGCCGTTACATGTAACCGGGAAGCTTTGTCGGTGGTTCAAGTGGTTTACCGGGAGTTACCGGTCACATTGTACTCGTTTACTTTTAGACAAAGTAATGATGACCGTATTGTCCCTTCCACTTTCGTCCTTCAGATCTTATTGCCTTCCACTTCTGAACAGTGGTTGTGATTTAGATTCGGATTCTATGTTTTTTACATTTTTCTTTTCTTAAAATGTAAAAGTTATTTTATTTTATTTTATCATGAAAGGTAGATGCAGAATTTTATCTGTGAAGAAGGTGTCATCGTCTATTTAAGGGGTGTGATAAGAAATTATTAATTGAATTTGGAAAATAGTGGACGAGGGAAGAGCGTGTGACCAAGGATAGTAAAGTAGATCACAAGAGCTAATCTATTACTAGAATAAAGCAAAAGTTTTGCTTTAGATGAGTACTAATACCGACAAAATGCAAATGATGATTTTGGAACTAGATGCAAATCATCAATGCAGCTAGCAACAGCAATTGAGTAGACCAACCAGTTTCAGTGTTCACTGTATAAAACAGCCAGCGAACATTCAAATAAGCTAATGCCCACTTTTTCAGTTGAGCCAATTTGGCCAACTCATGAAAGTGTGGTAGGGATATCATCATATTTGGATTTCGGTTTAGATTTTCTGGTTCTAGAATCGGTTTTTTTTGTTTTTTGGAAATCGGTTTAAACTGATTGGACATCCCAACGTATGGAGAACAAAGGGATTTCAGAATCGCATACTCCAAGGACAGAGTGAGACAGAGTAAGAACCAGAATGGGATGAACTGATCAAGCTATACTTATAAGAACAGCATCAGTCGATTTAGAGATCTAACACAGAACCTACGGTTACCTAGAAGATTTAAAAGATGCAACAATCAAAGGTAAAGAAAATATCAGACAAGCAAAATAGGCACCCAAACCTGCAGAGGCATAAAGTATACTTCATCTGATCTAACATACATGAGTGTAGTTCATCAGAACCTCTTTTCCAAAAACCGATATCAACACTCTCATGTTGTTTCAAGCTTTCAATTTGGTCCTAGCAGCAACTAACATAATGGTTATAAATGGGAAGCACACTTAGCAATCATTTAAAGCTTCAAAATTTTAGACCCCAATCTACTTGGAAACAAAACAGTAATCTACTTTGTTACATCCTATAATTGATCAATCTCACTTCCTAACTCCACGAATGTATACATGCTAGAATCTTAAGCTATGGTAATGAACCTTCTCGTGGCTTCCATAGCTACAAAACAAAGGAGAGAAACTCTCTCTATAACCAGAACTACACTTAATGCCCTCTTAATTTGAGTTACATGTAACCATCGTCAAGAGTTAAAGATGACTTATTTCATCAACACATTTATCAACACTAAACATTAAACAGGAAGAGGAGGAGAGGGGGGAACAAAACGAAACCCTAGGTCACTAGTATTCGTGATCATCATAAACGGGAAAAACTCCTCAAAATCCCCTTGAAAAGAAACAAAAACACACATACCAGATCAACAATCGAATCATCTCCAATATCAGGGATTAATCGGACGAATCCCCGGCAGACGCGAGCTTCTCCATCTCGAGGCGCTCGAGAGCTTTCTGGTGAGCCCAGGTCTCGATTGAAAGATCTGGCTTGGCATTGAGACCGACACCGAGGATAACAATCGTGAGGAAGCTGGTGATGTAACAAGGAAGCTCCCAATCTTCCCACTTGCGCGACTGTCCCGGAGCCGGCGGAGTCCGGTTCATGAAATATCCTTTGGGACGCTCCTCGTGACCTGCCGTCGCCCACCGGCTTGGACCGGCAGATGTGGATCCGGATCGGAAAAGGATCCGGTTTCGGAGTGTCTTCGCTGCGACGATCAATGGCTTCGTCGACGCCATTGCTGTGATTCCGATTTTCGATGTGAGCGACCAGACGGGAAAATAAGATTTTTAGTTAAAACGCGAGTGAGCAAACTTACAGGTTACAATTAGGCCTGAATATTTGGGTGGGTTGGGGTTCGATTCGGTTCTTTTGGATTTCGGATATCTAAATTTTAGAAATTTAAGATTTATTCGAGTATTTTATTTTTTGGATCGGATTTCGGATACTCGAAATTTATCACAATTCTTGAAAAAACTAAAAAAATTGTTTAATTTAAATAAAATTTGGTTAAATTTTGCAAAAAATATTTAATTTTGACAGATATAACTAAAGATTTTCGAATATTTTAATTATTTTGGTTATTTCTGTCTAAACATAACTAATATATTTGATTTATAATTGTAATTTTTAATATTTTGGCTATTTCAAAACTAAAGATACATAATATTTTTATATATATAATATTATTTCGTATATTTTGGGTATCCGTTCGGGTTTCAGTTCGGTTCAGGTACCCGAAATATTTTATAAAAAGAACCATTCGGATATTTATAATTATTCGGTTTGGTTCGGTACCTTCTAATTCAGTTCGGTTCCGGTTCAATTTTTCAGTTCTAGATATTTTGTCCAGGTCCTAGTAACAATACTACTGAAACGACGTCGGTTTTTAAGGGAATGATCACAGACAATACGTTGTCGTTGTGAAGGAACAAAACCAAATTCTCAAGTTTTTATCAGTGTTCTTGATCAGAAATCCAAATCTCCACTAGATCAAACATAATAATGATTCAAAGAAACCTTGTGTTAACCGACATAATACATATTCAAACTCAAACAATTTCGTGTAAAAGACCAGAACTGAAACCAACAAACGACACATTATTCACAGTGGAAGGTCTAAATTCGAGAGGAACATTCCAGGCATTCAGATTATCATCTGACCATTTCAAGTCAACATTCTCAACGCTAAACCCTTTCACATGTTCCATCATGATCCCAGCCGTGGCGCTATGGTTCACTAGACCTTGACATCCAGGTCTATAATCCACAAGTCCTGCACTGTAATTACTCCATCTTCTGATAGTAAGGTTCATGTTCTTGAACTTTATGTCTGAGAGTAATCCGTTTGGAGAACCTGATAAAAATACTCCGTTTTCGGAATCAATTGTTATGTTTACGAATAGGAGATTCGAGACTGATGCAGCGAGATATTTTTCCAAATATCTCCATTATTATATTTTATTTAATTAATTAAGATTATTCTAGATTAATTAAGATTATTCTAGATTTTATAGTTTTAGGGTTTTATGATTTATTATAAATAAGCCGTTTAGGCCTTCTATTGTACTCAGTTTATGATTTGATTAATAAAGAGATTTTAAAGAGATTTTTAAAGAGCTTTGTCAAGCCCTGTGAAGAGGATTCACAAACCCTAAGAGCTTTTGTTAAAGCCCTGAGAGGAGGACTCTCAAACCCTAGCTTCCGCTCCATCATTTGGTATCAGAGACGCGTTCCTTTGATTTCTCAATCAAGAACGATTCTGGATGTCATGGTGAGTGATAGTTTCTATCCTTTTGTCGAGAGAGAAGAGAACCAAGAGATCTACAGAGAGATCTATGGCGATCCGATCTACGACATCTATGAAGATGAATTCCTGGTTATGGAGTTTGTTTTCAAAGAATATGTTTTTGCAAATTTCGTCCGTGCAAAATCCGTTCAGAATCGGGTCTGTACAAAGTTTGTACAAAATCAGATCTGTCCAGAGTTCATGAAGAATCTGATTTGTGCAAATTTAGGGCGAAATAAGTTTCGTGCAAATTTCGGGCGAAATCAGTTTCGTGCAAATTCCGGGCGAAATCAGTTTCGTGCAAATTCCGGGCGAAATCAGTTTCGTGCAAATTCCGGGCGAAATAAAAAGAAGTATGAATTTAAAGATATATTGAAGATTTCAACAAAAAAGAACCGCTTCAAGATTCGAGGACGAATCTTCATCAACCCGGAGAGACTGATGCAGCGAAGAATTGAAGATTCGAGGACGAATCTTTTTTGGCTGGCGAGACTGATTGAAGAACTTCTTTTTTGGCTGGCGCGCCAGATTTGAAGATTCGATGACGAATATTTCCAAATATCTCTATTATTATATTTTATTTAATTAATTAAGATTATTCTAGATTTTATAGTTTGAGGGTTTTATGATTTATTATAAATAAGCCATTTAGGCCTTCTATTGTATTCAGTTGTTATTGAATAAAGAGATTTTTAAAGAGCTTTGTCAAGCCCTGTGAAGAGGATTCACAAACCCTAAGAGCTTTTGTTAAAGCCCTGAGAGGAGGACTCTCAAACCCTAGCTTCCGCTCCATCAGAGACTGAGCCTTCCTTTGTAAATGAGTCACGCACGCGGGCAAGTTGTTATATAGATAGGTTCAGCTCTTCCCCACCACGAAGGATCGTAGTATCTTGTACTAATGTTTATATTCGAAAACGTAATGTCACTCACATTTCCCGCAAAAGGGCACATTTTGGGGTTACATTACATGAGTAATTGTGTTCTATGCAGCCAAAGAATAATTTTGTTTTTACCTCCATCGCGTATTTGCATGCCAAGGCCTCTGTGAGATTCGAAAATAGTGATGTTATCAAAGACGAGACCTTTGAAATCGAACCAGCTCGCACTACCAAGTTTAATGGCCGAGGATTTAGTCCGGATCCAACAGTCTGTAGCGGTTAGATTGTAAAGTGGAGCAGTGTAAGTCTTGGGACAGATTGCGTCATCCCCTGTGTCGATGTGACAGCGAGTTATGAGAGTGTTGTTAGAATCTTCTATGTCGATGCCATCGTTATTTGGAGTGTTGAAATCCCCTAGAATCGATACGTCGTGGACTGATGTGTGCTCGCACCTCACGATGTGCAAACTGCAAACCAAACCAGAGGTTTATGCATCTTGAGATTACTGTAAATGATAAAGCAGGAGTAACGTATAGATTATATGAGCAGATTCTGCAATTGAGCAATCATCACAGAAGATTAATATGAGCAGATTCTGCAACTGAGAAATCATCACAGAAGATTAATATGAGCAGATTCTGAAATTGAGCAATCATCACAGAAGATTAATATGAGCAGATTCTGAAATTGAGCACTCATCACAGAAGATTAATATGAGCAGATTCTGCAACTGAGCAATCATCACAGAAGATTTAGAACTAACCACCAATACGCAGGCTCTCGTAGCGTGATGTTCCAGATTTCAACATTCCTGCAATCAACGAATCCAACAAGCCTAGGTCTACACTCATCACCCAAGCAAGCCCCAGTCTGATTCCAGCTCACCATCACGTTCTTCTTCTCGTCGAATCTCACCACGAATTTCGATCCCTGGCCGTCGATTGCTCCTCCACCAGTGATCCCAACGTCCGTCGCGTTGTTCGCCACCACCACGTACCATTCCGACGAAGACTCCGCCGGATAATCTTCAATCCTCGGTCCCCCGAGAAGCACGGCGTTCTCCGTCACATCGAGGAGGACGCCGGATCGGAGATGGAGCTTGGCGGTCAAATAAGTGCCGGGAGGAAACGTGACGCGGCAGATGGAGGAGGAGGATGTGTAGTGACGATTGCAGGCGTTAATGGCGGACTGTATCGCGGAGGAGTCGTAGTGGATACCATCGCCGGTAGCGCCGAAATCGGTGACGGAGAGGGCCAACGAATCGCGGGGAAGTTCGATGTTTGGAGATGACGTGTACAAACGTGATTGGAAGAGAGGTAATAACAGGATCAATAATATGCTTCGCATCAGTAGCGGAAAGCCCATTGCGAATTTTGAGGTCTCAAGTCTTATCCAATCATCCTCTTTATTGGACCTATATATGATTAAGGGAAAATGTAACTTTCCATTTTTATTGCTATATGTGTAAAATTGGCAATATTCAATTTTATCGATTATCCATTTTTAAAATTGCCAATTTTAGTTTGATAGTATTTCATGGAATTGCATATCTAGTAAAGAGGTAGAGATGATCATATCCCTTGCAGTACAGACATATATTCTAAATTCTACATTGTAGAAATCTGATAAAAAAAAGACAAATAATCATGTACCAGTTTTGTCTCTCTGAACCAAATGACTGATACCTTCTTAACAAATATCTAATTCTTATATATTTATAATTATTATATATATATATATATATAGAGAGAGAGAGACAAGCTTATACGATATATATACAGGTTCATGATCTACTGTTTACAGCTCCATTTTGACCTGATTTGGGTGCAAATGAGCAGAACCCACCATTAAATTTTCAGAAACCGCCATCAAATTGTTTTGGTCATTGCCATGATCTTGATCCTCTTCTCTTCCCCAAGCCGGCTGGTTCAAGCTATCGAAAGGCCACTGTTGCGGTGGTGGTGGTGGTTGCAGTTGCCGGTGATGATAGGATTGTTCAGTCTCAATGACTTGATGAGGCCAAGCAAGCTGCATTGCTGTACCGTTGAAGCTCCCATCCATTAAAGAACCGTTCTGTTGGGAAAATAAAATAAAAACCCAAGCCAAACCCGGAAAAGACATCAGCTTAGGGATCATTCATTCATAGAGATCTTGAACTAGTCAAAGAAGTCAACTGTTGTTGCTGTGCTATTATTATCCTAATAGAACAAGGTTTAATGAGAGGGACCCTGGCTATTTAATGGTATGTACAAGCTGTAGGAAGAAAGAGAAAGCATTTATTTACTTTGGTCCAAAAAAAATTGATGAGATAATTTATACTCCAGTTTCGTATTGTAGATAGAAACCACAGGTGATTATGAGATTAGATAGGTGAAAAGATTTGAAACAACAAGATGTTGGAAGAGACCCACATAAATTATTGAGGGATAAAATAAATTTTCTTTTAAAAAAAGCTCATCAATATACACATCCGACACAAGTCACAGAACACACAGAAAGGTTTACAGAACAAAGGTGGTCCGAGTTTTGACCCACTAAGCTGTTTGTGTACTGTGATTTGCACGGTGTGCGTGTGTTGTGTATTTATTTTCCCTGAAGAGTAGACGTTGCTCTTCATACGTCTTACTCTAAAATGGTCTACATTAATGTTTGTATACCTAAAAGTTTCTCAAAATAGAGGTATAGTTTCTCAAAACTAGAAGCTACTCAAAAGAGGTATAGTTTCCTATGTTTTAGTCAAATGAGAAACACATGGAATAGGTTTTTTTTCTGTAGAAGAGTAATCAGAAGAACCAAGTATAGTGTGAGATTAGATACTTACTTCTGAAGCCAATATGGTGTCGAGATTGAAGTCGATTCTGGGGTTTACCGCAGCAAGTCTCATTGATAGCATCTGTGGAAACACAAGTCACAGCTTTCATGAGATTGTGGCACACAATTCTATTCATTTTCAAACTGTTTTGAGTTGACCTTTTGCCTGCGTCTTTTAAGGCTATTGTACAATATAGGTATAAAGAACAAAATTGGACCACGGAAAGTCTCACCTCCACTTGACGTTGTAAAGACTGGACATGGTTAATGATTTCATCCAGCACCAACGCGGTACCTTGAATCTGCAGGTCAAAGACTTTCTGGTAAGCTTAGGATTCATATTCGGTAAATCTGCTTTTACACAGCAACACGAGTTCCTAAGAAGCTACCTATTTGTTAAGATTATTCGATATTTTAAAGAGAATAGACCAAGATTTCAAAATACACAGTGAAAGAAACAGCAATAGGATGACCCTTTAATCTAAAGCTAACATAAATGGCATCTACAATCACAATGATAAAGCTTCAAAGGTAATCAGTACTCTAGTGGTTCATGGAACCAATCAATCAAGTCCTCACAGCTCACCTAAATAAAACACTGATGTTTCATATCATCATCTCCCATCTCACCAATAATTGCTGCTAACTTCTAACATCAGGGATGAATTGATTAAATTAGTTGTCTGGGGGAGTGTCACATCATGTTTCCAATTAATTAGGTATGTGGGACTCAAAGAAATATCAATTCTTGTAAAGGATCCTTTGCTTTAATCGTCCTTCTAAGAGTCATTGTCTTTTTTTCCATGATAGATACCGAACTTGTTAGAGACGATACAACCCCCTTCCTCACCTTCCATAGAAAGCTTGCAACTTTTTTCCCACTTGTCATCAAAATATGGACCCCAAAACACACTTTGATCTTGATCTTTCCACCGAAATCTGTCCCCTAAACCCAAAACCTTAATGGCACATTACAGCTAGCATCCCCACTTCCTAAGGTCATTCTCGTCATTTATAGACTAATCCCTCAAGCTCAATGAACACACTCTGAGGAGGAAAAATGAATTCGATAAAAAAGCTACGTCCAATCACTTCCGTGTGACTAGTTTAACCTTAAAGCTAAGTGTACCCGTGAGATATTTCTCCCCACACGGAAATAATAAAGTTAAGATCTTTAAGACATTACACAATTAACCAACTGGCCACTTTGGCACACCAGAAACCACTTTTCTTCATAAAAAAAAGCAATTAAGCTATCCACTTTTTGGGGAAGAAAAAGAAGCGTGAAGAATTAAGACCCTTGAACAAAAACTAAATCATCAAAAATTTATATTCTAACTTTTTGGGTGAATAAATTTAAGGAAATATTCTGTCGTTAAGCACAAATGAAGACCTAATGATTGATTAGCATATTGATCACACGTCAATATCTGAGAGACAAACCTTATCACAGCCTGGGACCAGTTCCTGTAGCAGCTTCATTCGTGCGTTAATCTTCTCCCTTCTTGCCTATAATTCCAAAATTAGTGATGAATTAGCGAATAATCAACTGATTAAGACCAAAAAGAAAAATCTGTGAGATGAAAGTTACTCGTTCTGCTAAGCTATGGCTATCGGTTGCTTGACCACGGCGAGCTCTAACGTGAACATAAGGCAGCTTATCGGTCTCTTCGGAGCTTTTGTTCTTCTTAGTGGAGCTTTTAACCTAGAAATTTAGGGATATGAATTAGGGATTCATCCCATCAATCACTGGCTTGATTAGCAATCTGACGAAATGCAAAAGCAATTAGTCTCACCTTCTTCTCGAATTCTTTCCTCTTGCCAGATCGATTGTTCTGGCTAGGGCACGGGCTTTGATTCTCCACCGCTTGATCAGAAATCAACCGCTGAGATGAATCGGTCTCAGCAGGCTCGGTCTTGACTCTGTCCAGATTTGCGCTGGAGTTGGAAGGTACCGAGCTCGTCGTAGTCTCCCCGGAGACATTTCCGTATTGTTGCTCTGTGGCAATCACCGAGAAACGAGCTGCTCGCTCCATGAGGACTGAGTTAGAAGGGAAAGCCAATGTCCCGAAAGAGTGAAGCGGTGGAGCGATATCTACACCGATTCCGGTGACGGCCGCTTGAGAAGACGATGAATCAGAGAAATGGAGAAGCTCCACGGCCTGGGTAGGCGGAAGCTCGAGCAACGCCGTGAACCCACCGGCGTTATCGGGAGGAAGCGTCACCAGTTGCCGAAATTCGTCGGCGAGATGAAGCGACTCAAGCCCTGTAGCTTCCCGGCACGGCCCACCGCCGCCGGATATAACTCCAAATCTTCCAGTCAGATCCATAAACGGAGCTCAGGGGAAAACTCCGACAACAACAACAACAACGTCTCACGCCAATACCCGAAACCAAATTCAGAAAAATCCGTCGCTGTGGGATTCAATGTTTGTGAGTTTGGAATCGGATCTCACAATCTCAAAAACAAAAAACAAAAAAATCCCTCAAACGAACCTCCAAATATATATATATATAGAGAGAGAGAGACTTGAGTAGAAGAAAAAATAGACTTTTGTCAGTAAGCGAGCATATCGCGGCGAAAACAGGTAGAGAAATTAACGCGAAGAAGGTGCATCAATGGCGGTCAAAGAGTTTGAAATCCCTCTCTCTCTCTCTCTGTGTTCTCAGGGAGAAAAGCTTTACTCCATCGCCATTTGGAGTAGGACGAAAGCAACGTAAGCTGTGGAGTGCGTCTGTTAAATAAAGAGGGCACTCTTTCTCTTAGAGGAGAGAGAAAACCAGTTTTTGGGTATTTGTACGGTACGGCTTATTTTAAAAAAAAAACTGTACAATTTTTTAGCTGGATCCCAATGGATATTTAGTTGGGCCTTTCCTTTCTGGTTATTAATTTGCCCATTCATTGAAATTTATAATTATTGTGTAGTATTATTAATAAATAATGCATGGGGGCGTACCAGATAACGGCACATATTTATTAATCCAATTGGTAGATTTGATTTATTCTTCCGCAGGACCAGCTGCTGTCTCTGACCTCCCTTTTTCTAGTTTTTTCGTTTAAATCTATTATCAGTAGTTAATGCCATAAATGGTGTTATATCAGCTTCTGACTTTTCACGGACTCCGATTACGGTGTGAACACAAATGTTACTAGACAGTAGTATTCAACTTTTAAATTCGCAACAAAATTGTTGTTATATCCATCGGAAATTAATAAGCCTAGCAAACTGCTTTTAGCATATAGAGGCAGCAGTTCAAACTGTAATTATATACGTCATTATTGAAACTGCAAAAATTTTTCCATTTTTCGAATACAAGCCCTCCGTTATTTTTTTTAAGTAGTTTTAGAGATTTTGTTTTGTTTCACAATATAAGTTGTTTTCATGTTTCTATGCAACTTTTACTTTTATCGAATACTATGTGACCAATAATATTTTGCAGTTTTTTATATGATTGGTTAGATTATTTTTAATTTATTTATTAAATTATATTTTTTTGATAAAAAATGAATTTCTTAAAATTTTGTGTTTTTAGCCAAAACTATTTATAAAAAAAAACGGAGGGAGTATATATTATCTCACCTGTTCGATGGATGCCGCCAGATTATGCCTTGGACAATGAGTGGGATTATCGAAGAATGGAAAAAATTTCAAGTCTTTTTGGAATAAGTTGTGGAAAATAGAACGATCTTATTAATATCACTGTTTGAGATCACTTCAATTCCCTTTGTTATTGTGGGCTTGTATTCGAAAAATATTAAACTAAACCGGAAATATATTATTAGTGATAATTTTTTACGAATTAACAGTTTTATCCAAGGTTTGAAACGGTGCTAGACGCTAAGCAGGCGGTCGAGCATCGATTTGCGCATAGGCCGAAAAGCGATGATTAATCACCAACGATTAATTTTGAACATTTTTTTTTAATTTTAAAGTTTATAAGTTATGAATATATGAATCAAAACAAATACGAAATAAGTTTTTTTGATTATCAAATTAACAAAATATTAGGAAATTATGTTTAAATTCACATCTAAATTCCAAAAACAAAAAAGAAGTACAAACATATGATGCAAACAAAAAAAAATTTTGTCTTGATATTGAGAGACAAAAAAAGTACAAGGAGAGAAAAATCTTCATCATCTTCTTCAATGATCAAATTATCATGTGTGTTGTACTTTTAGATGTATTTTCAAAATTTGTAACATACCATATGTCCGTCACAATAAATATAAATAAAAAATAAAAAATGTTGACTTTTTGAATCGTTGACTTTTTGAAAAAAAACGTTTGACCGCTTAGACACTAATCGCGGCGGTTCACCGCCGACTAGCGCCTAGGCATATTACTAACTAATAATTATCTATAATTATTAGTTAGTCATATCGTAAAATTTAGATAAAAACTATTTTTTTTTAAAAAAATCAAAACAATTTTTTTTTAAATTACTTTGCGCTGTAACTAGCACCGATTAAATATTACTCATCCGATTTACAAAGAGTGTCGTTTTAAAGTTTTATTTTTGTTTCACAAAAATATCGTTTGATGTTTTTAATGCATAATTTTGAATAGAAATTCAGTTTTAATCTTGTTAATTTGGTATATTAATTAGAGAGAAAAACATTATTTAGTGTATTACTAAAGAGTAATATATATTTTTTATAAATTTGTAATATGTGTGAAATGTGTCAAAAATAATACTCTCTCTGTTTTTTTTTATAAGGGGTTTTCCCTAAAAACACGGGAATTAAGAAAATCTTTTTTTTTGCTTGAAACATTAAATGCTGCTGTTAAAAAGTAATTGTTTATTAGACTGTTTACATTATTTTAATTCATTATTAATGTTTAATGATAGTACCGAGACAAAAAGTGAGAAAATCCCTTATAAAAAAAACAAAACAAAATATCTAAAATCTCTTATATAAAAAAACAGATGGAGTATATTTTTGGAAACCGAAGGTGTTAAGGTGTCTCTAGGGGATAGAAAGGAAAGTTAGGGACACAATAAACATGTGGGGTCCCGTTCGGGCGGTGGAATTAATCTGTTTCACACAATGGGCCGAACAGAAAATCAACTTCTGTTTATAAATTGAGCCCAAAGGCCCCAAACTTAAATTCCATTTCGTTGCAAAATCATCACTTAATTATATGATTAGTCTTCATGTTCGAAAGAAGAAAAAAATGAAAACTAAAAGCTTACAAAATTAGTTTAGTTTCCGTCGTCAACTCACTTTCTCAAAAAGTTCCGAATTTAACTGATACGAATCCCTCATGTATTTCGATTTGAACACACTTTGAATTTTCTAAGATAATTATGTAATTTAGTTTAACTTGTTCAAAACTCTCAGATAAATTGTCAAATTTGCAGCACATGAAGACGATTCAATATTTCAAACATTCAACATGATTTTTTTTTTCAAAAATAACATTGGAGCTAAACACTAACTTTTTATAATTTTCGCAAACATATGCTCCAATAAATTTCCAGAAAGAGATATCATTGTGGTAAATTTCTATACGAAGAGAAAAAAGAATATTGTAAAATTGGATAAGGTTTTAAAAATCGATTTTATCACCTCTTGCTTGGTGTGTAAGGTTTTGGTGAAGTAGTAAAGTCTCAATCAAAGAGGAAGAAGGTACACTCATTTTTGGCATTTCCAATCTGGCAACGTTACTTACTCTCCCAACGTCCATTGCTTCTTTAGAGTTGAGAAATCGATGTGAGGAGCTCGTAGCCAATTCTTTAACCAACCAAATACGTACGTACAATACATATATTATTTTATACACATTCACATTTTAATTAATTTGTATATATTTTGTCAACAGCCTAAATACTTATATCGGTTCAGTAAATCAAATTAGAGTACTGAGTTTACATAAATGAAATATAATGAGTAGATACGAACATTCTATGCTAACTTGTATGTCTATGTGTTGTTTGCGCATGAGATATGTAAAATAAAGAAAAAAATGAATTACTCTTCACGAATCCTCCAATTTGTATATCTACAAATACAAGAATTATACGACTCTTTGCCCATCTTTATATTAAATAAATGAATCAATGGTTCTTTTTGTGTTTTAAGGAAAAAAAGTAGTATTTGAGATGTTCAAAAAATAGGAAAAAGGTATTTTAATATATTTTAAAAAAAATAGATTTAATTTTCTGTATAATTTCACATTATTTGACAGCTGTTATAGACATGATATTAATGGGATCCACACAACAGCATACCATATACATCTTTTTTCTTTTAAACAACAAATTCCGGATGGTGCATAATTTTACAAAAGAGAGAAAGAATAACAAGAATCAAAAGTTAAAAGTAGCTAAAACAATTAGGCAGAATAAGTATTAAGAAAAACGACGATAGAAGAACACAAGGCAATTGGAATTGGATCAGTCCAACGACAGTCTTACTTCGAACCATTTTCAGAGAAGACTCTCTAACTTGTGAGCATCTCTGTAGCGTAATAATACTATATATCCGATTACTAATGGATTTATTGACAAGGAGGATGATCCATTTATATTACTAACACAAATAACTAAATTTATGTTTACATCAGATCTACAAGTCAAATATAGCTGAAAAACGAAATAAACATGTTTGTGAAAACGTTAACGATAAATCGGTTTAACCATAGTTGTGAAAACATTTATTATTAACCAAAAGGTCCAAAACGTTTTATATTTTCTGTTTGACTGATGCATATCGTTAGTAGACAATTTGTTGGAAATATTAGCATATTGTTGTATGTTAAATTTAACGTTGTACGTCAATTATGTGTGTTGCGGATAATCTCTATATTATTATTTAAAGTGTCATTTAGAAAAATAATTTTGTAAGTTATTACGTATTATGTTATTACAAATAAGAAAAAATAATTAAAATAAAAAATGATATAATTTTACGTATACGTTTACACACGTTACTACTTACACGTAGGATTGGTCGTACTCGTACCTATATGGCACAATGGTCAATACTGATACAGTGATATGTAATACTAGTGAGTACGTTATAGGTAACAAGTGATGCAAATCGAAACACTTCTACCAATCATTGTTCACAATTTCACATGATAGATAATTTCGTTTGACTCAACTGATTTTCTTATTACAGTAGTCTGTACATTCACTTTTAAGATTGAAACTCTGCTTACTAGCTAAAGCATTAATTAGCTGTACGTAATATAACTTTTTCAGCATTAACTAGATCATTTAATTTGCAAAGACACTTTGTAAGTTGTGTCTAATCAAAAAGATAAAACTAATTGATTGTCAGCAAAGGAGTATCACAAAAAAACTTAACCAACTTCAAAATTCACAATGTCGCTACACATGGAATTAGAGAATCTCATATGGATAATGTGGTGCCTATTGAGACACACATGTATTGTTCCCATTTCATAACGTACTCAACATAAATAGTTGCAATGGTAACTCATGTGCAAATGTTTAACCAGCTTTTGCAACATCGTTTTTTATCACATAATTCTAATTATCCTATGGGAACGTTAATGCTGATTTTCTTGTTCGTAGTGTAGTGTTTGTATTAGAAATGCGGTGTTTTAATTTGTAAGCATTTATGTACTCGATTAGTTAACTGCCGTCTGCCGATGTAAACCATTATTTTCACTAGTCAACCAAAAATATAATTTTTGTAAGAAAAACGTAAATGAAAGAAAAATCATTTGGATCAAGATTTACCTTAAATATCCAGTAAAATAAAACACCATGTAGATCTAGTAACAATGATGATATAAATATGCGCAGATGTCGATTAGAAATTGGAATATATAATGCAAAACAAAAAAAAAGGAGAGAGAAATTTTTGCTGACATAAAATATGGGCAGATATCGATCGACCGGGACATACGATGGGCCCAGAAGACAAGAACCAAACAATGTGGGCTCATAAGATAAGGACCCAAAAATGACTTGTGATAAAGTTTGGGCCCACATAAAAACACCCTCGAATCTCCTGTGAAACCCGAAGGCCACAATTGGGTAAAGATGGGTCCCACTGAACAAGTTGCACGGCGAGTGATGTTGCTGGGTCTAAATGGGCCGTGAAAATGAGACATCTAGATGGGCCCAGCTCATTCATGGCTTGCCAGAGTCCTTTGTTCGCGGTACACTACTTGCCGGTTTTAGGAAACGGTTTCTGACACGAGAAACTTTTTGTTGGGTTCCAAGATATTAAATACGGACAAAAAACATAGCTATATCTAAAAACTGTAGTAGTATTCTACGGTAAAAGTTCCGTCAGATTTTATGATTATACAACAGCTAAATAGTTATATGTTTTTTTTTCCTTTAAAAACCCGATTAATCGGAATACCAATGGTGTTATATGTGAAAAAGTGAAAAACGTAAACTGTCTTTCTTTTTTCGTGGAGGATCCAACAATTTTAAGAAAAGTTGATTATTTTTTAAAAATCCCCTGTTTTTTTTTTGTAGTCAGTAGAAAGCTGAAATCAGTGTATGTGTATGTATGTATAAATCTTGGAATCAAAATAATGTTTTCATGCAAAGAGAAGGCTCTTATTTTAACTAACATAAAATGGGTTTGGGTTTGGTAAGTTGAAACAGAACTCAGCCCAGATATACGGCCCAAACAAACCAAATTCAAAGGCGCCATTAAAACGGCAGCGTTTAGTGATGAGATTGAGTAAGACGATGCTTCTCGCTTCTCTCGACTTGTTTCTGTAAGTTTGTTCGTCGGTTAAAGCTTTGAGACCTTGCGATAAAAGAATCATTTCATCTTTGTTTCGTCCAATTCTCACCTCGTACAGTGACCAAACATCGGTTTCTTGCTTTGTCGGAAAATCTGAGTGAGTACAATAAATACCCTTGAGGTATTCTTTGCTTCGCGACCTTGTAAGACTCTATATTCACTCTTTTCACGTGTTCTCTCTCGATGCTTCTCTAGTCACGTGTACGCAATTGTATCCTTCTTTCTGCGTTTATTCGCTTTCAATAGGTTTGTGGATTTTGTGTTCGTCTGTTTTCTGGGGTACCATTTCTGATATTCGAATTGCCTATTGATTCTACTGAAACGTTCCTATGGTTTTTAGAGCAATTGCCTGCTGACCTTCAGTTCTTGTGCTGAAATTATAACTATATAGCTCGCTGTTTTTGCGATTTTTGAAGTAGATTTTACTATCAAGTAATGATCTTTTTTCTCTTTGTTCTTGTTTTTGGAATCATTTGAGCTTATATGAAAGGGTTGGAAATTGCGTTGCTCCTTTGTGTAGGTATCTGAAATCTCTCCTGAACATTTTGGGGGCATTCGTATTAGATTTATGAAAAAGATATGATGATTTGTTACTCTCCAATCACAACATGTTCTAGGAATGCTATCTTTATCAAGAGGCAATTAGGGACTCACCTCTCCGGCGTTGTGGCTCAAGGATCATACAGTTTCCGCATTTACAGTCTTTTCTCGGGGATTTCGAAAAGAGATCATACCGGTTTTGGTGTTTCGGTCTCTAATAGACCTTCTAATTGGTCAGATAAAGGAGTTTGTGGGTCGGTATTGATTAATCGATCAACCGTTGGTCCTAAAGGAAAGCTTGAAGTTTCTTTCTTGAGCCCCGAGGCCAAGGTGAAATGCGCTGAGATAAAATCCAACATGAGAAATCTCTATTGGTATTCAAGATTTGCTTATACAGGTGTGATTGTTAGCTTGCTTGTTTGTTATTCTTCAACTTCCCAAACAGCATACGCAGAAGCTTCAAGGGATAAAGATGATGATAACAACAACAACAAGTCTTCTGATGGTAAATTCTACAATGGGAAAAGAGTCTACACAGATTACTCTATCATTGGTAAGTCTTGTTCAGCCTATAGAATCTCAATGTTTAAGAACACAAGAAGTCAATAAGAATAATTCTCTTATTTGCTTTAAGGAATATAAGTCAAAACCTTAAGTTCTCAAACTCATAAGTTGTGCAACATCTTAGCACATCCTTATATAAGAATTGATGATTCCTAATCCTAATAGAAAATACATAAATTTAGATAACTCCTAAATCTAAGGGATGTATATCTAGATAACTCCTAAATATACTTTGACTTAGTCTTTGATTTATTTCAAGCTAACAACATTCTCCCCCTTAAGCTTGAAATCAATCTCTTTCACGTCTTCAACTCCAATAATATTTCTCATTTCTTTAAACTCGACTCTTCCAAGTGCTTTGGTTAATATATCGGTCTTTTGCTCGCTTCCTGGAACGTGGTCAACTTCTACTTGCTCGTTCTCGACACATTCATGTATAAAGTGATATCGTGTATGTATATGCTTGCTGCGACCATGAAAGACCGGATTTTTGGTGAGTGCAATCGCCGATTTGTTGTCCACTCGAATGGTCACTCGTTTACATTCTCTGTTTGCTATCTCTGCAAAGAGTTCTTGTAACCAGATTGCTTGTTTTGCGGCTTCAGTAGCAGCCATAAACTCGGCTTCACATGATGAAAGGGCCACTGTTTCTTGCTTTTGTGAACACCAAGTGATAGGACATTCATCAAAATAGAAAACATGACCAGTCGTACTCTTTCCATCATCCATATCGACATTATGGCTGCTGTCACTGTAGCCTACCAAACCTGTGCCACTTGATCGCTTAAAAACAAGGCCATAAGAAATAGTTCCACACAAGTACCTCAATATTTGTTTCAGTGCAGCACCATGAGATTCTTGTGGTTCTTGCATGTAACGACTAAGTACTCCTACACTAAAAGAAAGATCTGGTCTGGTGTGAAGAAGATATCGGATGTAACCAATGTTTCTTCTATACTCTGTTTCATTAACGCGACCTTCTTTCATGTCCCTTGACAGCTTTATGTTTTGGTCCATTGGTGCATGAGATGCATTGCATTCTCTCATTCCAGTTTCTTCTAGTATTTTAGACGCATATCTTTCTTGTTTCAGTGTTATACCACCCTTGTACTGAAGTACTTCAATGCCAAGATAGTATGTTAGTCTACCAAGATCACTCATTTCAAACGTTATGGCCATGTCTTCTTTAAATTCCACCATCATTTTCAGGTTTGATCCTGTCACCAAGAGATCATCCACATACACGGCAACTACCAGGAGATCTCCGCTTTCTTCTTTGCGACTGTTTTGATCATTCTCAATGGCATCGTTGGCGTCGAAACCTCCTAAGCTTGCTGAAAATGTTCTTGAATCCTTTGTGGTGTCAATTCCTTGGCCATTCCACTTCCAGCTCTTAGATTCATCAAAAACTGCATCTCTGCTGATGACGATTCTTTGATGTGTTGGGTCAAATAACCGATAAGCTTTGGAACCTGGTTCTGTCCCTAGATGAACCAACGTTCTTGATCTGTCGTCCAGTTTCTTCCTTCCAGCTGCTTCTATTCTGACATAACTAACACATCCAAATACTCTAAGATGCTCGAGATTTGGTTTCCTTCCTTTGAATACTTCATATGGTGTTTGGACAGTAAGTGACCTTGTTGCCACTCTATTGATCAGGTAAGTGGAATGTCTCACAGCTTCGCCCCACAAATAGTTTGGTATGTTCATGTGTTTCAGGATGCTTCTCGTCATCTCAAGTAGTGATCTGTTTCTTCGTTCAACAACCCCATTCTGGTGGGGAGAGTACGGCGCCGTTAGGTGTCTCTTGATACCGTGTTTTTCGCAAAAATCCTGAAACTCTTGAGATATGAACTCCCCTCCTCTATCGGTACGAAATGTTTCAATCTTGGCTCTTGTCTCTTGCTCTACTATTCTCTTGAAACCTTTGAACTTATCAAATGCTTCGCTCTTTTCCTTTAGCAAGATTGTCCACATGTAACGGGAGTAGTCATCTACAATGACAAATATATATCTCTTATGTGCTAGTGTGGAGGGTGTGATAGGTCCACATAGGTCTCCATGGATAAGCTCTAGGACTTGAGATCCTCTGTATGACGTCGCTTGTGGGAATGGTGATCGAGTCTGTTTTCCACGTAGACATGATACACACTTTTGTTTTTCGATTGTCATTCTTGGTATGCCTTTCACAAGTCCCTTGTTCACCATCACTCTCATAGTCTCGAGATTCACATGCCCCAATCTTGCGTGCCACTTGCTTGACTCGGTTAATTCCATTAGCTGTAGACACTTTATGTTGTCTACTTCCAAAATTACCTTATACAACCGGTTCTTGGACCTAGAAATTTCAACAAGAGGCTTAGAGTTTCGATCAAATAGCTTGAGAAGTTCTCCTTTCATTCGTACTTCACAACCTGCTTCCGTGGCTTGACCGAGACTTATAATGTTGCTTCTTAGGTCCGGAATGAAGTAGACATCTTTTAAAACCTTCTTCACACCATTATTAAACTTAAATTTTATGGATCCTTTTCCTCTTATGTCTATGCGGAAATCGTCTCCGAATTTTACCTTTCCTGTAATATTCTCATCAAGGTCGAAGAAGAACGATCGGTTTCCACTCATATGATTGCTGGCTCCATTGTCTAGGTACCACACATTACTCGTGTCTAGACTGCTCTCGAAGGTACTCGGCTTTACCTTCTGCTCATTCAGATATACCACCTCATGCATCATCAATTCATCAGCCGTTTGTGTCTCTTCTTCGTTCCCTTTTTCAGTAGTCTCTTGCAGTTTGAGTAGTCTATCGGGACAATCAGAGGCATAGTGACCGTATGCATCACACCGATAGCACTGGATGTGAGACGCATCTCGTCCTTGATTGCCATAGGAGTTTTGGTAAAAGCTTCTACCATGGCCTCTTCCTCTACCTCTTCCTCGGCTTCTCCATCTTCCTCGTCCTCTACTACTTTAATTTTCTTGTGAGTCAGAGTTAGCATACATTAATTTCCCTTGATCATCTTGTTGCTCTTCGTCTTCCTCACTGATCCGCTCTTCATAGGCCTTTAATCGTCCAACTATGTCCTCAAAGCTAGTAGTTTTTAGATCAAGAACTTGTTCGAGTGATGCTACTATGTGTATGTATCGTTTCCTCGGTAAACTCTTTAAGAATTTCTTTACAAGTCTCGGTTCTTCAATGATTTCCCCGAGAGATGCTGATTTAGAAGAAATTTCAGAGAGTTTACCCACGAATGCATCAATCGAGTCTTCTTCCTTCATCTTGATCCTATCAAACTCGGCCATCAGAGTTTGTAGTCTAGCCTCTCTCACCCTATCAGCTCCGATATGTCTCGTTTTTATCGCATCCCATACGGCTTTTGAGGTGTCAAGATCTCCTACTTGTAGGATCAAAGCTTCAGGTATAGATTGAAACAACAAAGCAATTGCTATGTTATTCTTCTCTTCGTTTTTAACGCCGGGTTCTATGGTTTCCCATACTTTGTTCACTTTGAGAGCAATCTTCATACGCATGGACCATACCGTATAGTTTGAATTGTTCAACATAGGACACTGAATGGAAGAGGGTCTGAATTCCTTGGATTTGATTTCACTCGTATCACCTTTCATAGTATCGCCCATGATGTTATAGCTCTGATACCAAATATAGAATCTCAATGTTTAAGAACACAAGAAGTCAATAAAAATAACTCTCTTATTTGCTTTAAGGAATATAACTCAAAACCTTAAGTTCTCAAACTCATAAGTTGTGCAACATCTTAGCACATCCTTATATAAGAATTGATGATTCCTAATCCTAATAGAAAATACATAGATTTAGATAACTCCTAAATCTAAGGGATGTATATCTAGATAACTCCTAAATATACTTTGACTTAGTCTTTGATTTATTTCAAGCTAACAACACAGCCATCATTTATCTTTTTTTGATGTTAGACATTTGTTGAACCGGAAAATGGTAATGATCTGTAGGTGTACCTGGGGATGGTAGATGTTTGTTTCGTTCAGTGGCTCATGGGTTTTGCTTACGCTCTGGAAAATTGGCTCCAAGTGAGAAAATACAGAGAGAACTCGCTGATGAATTACGCACTAGAGTAAGTATCTGGTTGAGAGTGTTCTTATTTGTCATACTTTGTTAGTACTTTCCCTCTGATTCAACAAAGCCTAATTCTTTAAATTACATCTATCAAGATATCCCATTTCATGAGTCATCTTGAATATGACAGGTTGCTGATGAATTTATAAATAGAAGACAGGAAACAGAATGGTTAGTTTTTCCTTATTGTACATTGATTCATGGACCGGTCTTAACCTTCCATATCGCATTTTCTGTAAGGTTAAATATTGTATGTATGCATCTACTCAGTCTGATGTCTCTCATCAGGTTTGTGGAAGGAGATTTTGACACATACGTCACACAAATTCGGGAGCCACACGTGTGGGGAGGTGAACCTGAACTCTTAATGGCTTCACACGTCCTCCAGTAACTTCCTCTCCTTGATTTGCATGATTTCAGTTTCTTATAAGCATCCTAGATTGAAATCTAACCAAAAAACGAGCTGAGCATATCATTAGAGATGAACAAATAGAGATGTGTGTGGCTTTTGATGATCACAGGATGCCAATCACGGTGTATATGAAGGACGAGAAGGTTGGAGGATTGATAACCATCGCGGAGTACGGTCGAGAATACGGTAAAGAAGATCCGATCCAAGTCCTATACCATGGTTTTGGTCATTACGATGCCCTCTTGATACACGAGGGTAAAGCTCCAAAATCCAAACTTTAGCAATATCCAAAGCGTGCTAAAGTTTGGGTATGAATTTACGGAAATGCCCTCCGTTACGGTTGTTGTTAAGGACAGATAGTGGGATCTTCACATGCATCTTTGTGTTGGTAACATTTGTCAGGTGGTGATGATTTTTTTTTTTTTTTTTTTTTTTTTAATTTTCTGACACAAACACAGTCTACAGACATGTCTTGTAGAATGTCTACCTTTTATGTACTTTTAATTTGAATAAAAATTCAAATAGTATGCTCGTTTCAAATCATATAGCTTGTGTGCCACACATTGTCAAACCGTGATAATACAGAGTTCTAAATGTCTGTGGGCACTGAAAAGAATATGGTCAGTGTGCCAAGTGTTGTCGGACAGGCCATTGTGGTTGAAATGAAGCTGTTAAAAAGCTAAATAAATAATCAGAATCATATAAAATATTACATAATTTCTCTAAATTTTGGTAACATTTAGAGATTGAAATATTTGTGTGGTTAAAAAATAGGCACCAACAGTCTGTCAAATAACCTACACTTTGTATTCCAAGGATGTTATGGATCATTTGTCTTCGATGTTCTTTAATCCTCATTTCAAAGATGATCGAAGATTTCTAGTAATTCATCTGTTGTCCCGAGATACTTTTATATTTCCCAATAATCTCTGTCATAACTTCACAATCAGATCTCGTTGCTCGACAAAAGAATAAAGAGTCATCCGCGAATAAGAGATGTGAAACTGTTGGACAATTTTTAGCTAACTTCATCTCGTGAAAATTTCGGGTTCTCTCCGCCGTAGTTAACATTTGACGAAATTAAAAAAAAACATAAGGAGATAATGTATCACCTTGGCAAAATCCACGTGACGGTTTAATATCTACATACGCAACACCATTAATCAAAACCGAGAAAAAAAAACAGTTTGTGGTTTGTTGTTTATTTTCTTGTTTTGTATTTTTTGTTTGTTGGTTATCTATTATTTTGTTTTTCTCGTTTGGGCGTTTCATTTCGGAAAATTAGATTATACCGGGTTTTTTTGTTCATATAACTCTCGGACTACGTTTCCGTTTCCGATCTCTATTTGCTTTGACATCATGTGTTTAGAGGTGTTATTTTTGGTGATGAAGCTTGTGTACGTATATTTTTTTGGTTTAGTTTTGGCTTCATTCATTAATATAGCAACATATGGAAGAAGAAAAAAGAAGAGAATCTTCGATGCTACTAACACGGAGATTTAAAAACAGTCACATTGTTTTTATTAGTAATTTTTAGTGATAATTTTGCTCAAATGAGTACTTTATCAATAGTACAACAACAAACATGTCCACCAGCAACATGATTGACCACACATTTACCGATAGTCCCTGGTGGGAACTCAGACGATCCACATGGAATTTTACAATCGGCGTCCGTATTGCACACTCCTTTGAAATTACACTCGTGTCAAGAATGCTATTATTCAGAAGATGAAAAAATCAATAATGATCGTTAGTTTATTACAGTATATTTTTACCTACAAAAGTATGTTAAAAATGTATATTTTTAGTTGGAAACGTGTGTAGAACAAAACTTTAAGTGAAAACTGTAATTGATAAAAAAAATAAAAAAATAGAGAGACGAATTATAGATAAAATATTTACGTTTTGATTCGGCAGTAAATAGGAGACAACACGTGATCAGAAGAGCTGCAAGTTGAAACTTTGACAAAGCCATTTTTAAAAATAATATCAGAAAAAAGAGAGGAACCATGCCTATTTATATATACATATGCAATGGTCAAATTTGGTATCAAAGTTTTCCTTTTTTAAAAAAGCTTGGTAATTATAGATAAAAATTAAAAACTTTCCATGAAAATAGATATATGGTCAAAGTCTTCATCATGGCATTGAATTTTGGTCAAAGTCTTCATAATGGCATTGAATTTTGTTTTTTTTTCTGTCAACGAATTGGATTATTTTAGGTAAACATGTTTAATGTTAAACATATAAAAATGGGAAAAAATCTTCAACATATAAATTTCCAAATTAATTAAAGTATTTTGACCATAAATGAATAACACACAGGGTATATATTGAACTGACTATTTAGAGTGATTTGAATTTTAATAAAATTTCAGATGATTTTAATAGTTTTGGCTGATTTTAAATAAATTATTATGATTTTGTATTAAAATAACATACAATCTCACCTAAAACTATGAGATTTGGATCTTTGTATTTTTAACTAAGAAAATCTCCTAAAATCATCTAAAATCCCCTGCAGTCATTAAAATCTCAATACTTAAAACATTTTCAATAACAGTGGATTTGATATGATTTTAGCAAATTCGTGTTTGAATAACAGAGGATTGTAGATGATTTTGAGTGAGTTTACATAAATCTCATGTTCAATAACACTGGATTTGAGAATATATTTTAAAATCCTTAGTTGAATAACAAGGGATTTTAAGAAAATATAAAAATCTCTTAAAATTCACAATTCAATACACCCCATTTAGTGTCTGAAAACAAGAAAATTTGAACAAAAAGGTAAATTTTTAAAAATAGTGTCATTCTGACAATTTTCACACAAATTAAGAAAACTAATAAAAACTCTATTTTAACTTTTATTAATACACTAAAAAAATCATCTTTCTAATTAAAACTAGATTTTTAATAAAAAATTTGCATTAAAAATACAAAAAATACAAAGTGACACTCTTTATGTAACCCAAAAAAATGCTAAAATGACATTATTTTTGAAACGGAGGAAGTATATGTTAGTTTTTTTTTATAAAAAAGCTACATAATTGTATTCAATGTCATTAAAATTTATAGCTAAACATCTATATATTTAATATTTTTCGAATGTCAATTTTTTTTTGTTTTTTGTTTTATCGTAACCCGTACCGCAATTTATAGATTTTATAATCTTTTGATGAATATAAAAAGATGTTTATATAGGTGCTACCAAACAAGTAATGCATCATAATGTCGAACGATGATATAAAATCTTAGGTGGCGTGTGCTAAATTTGACTAATAATTCTAATGTGAAGATTATTACACATTTGAAATGGGGAACCTTTAGTAATATACAAAAAAGTATGTACTAATATACTAGTTACCAATTAATTTTTAGTTATAAATTCATGAAACTTAACATCTAAATAGTACAAATGTCCACAATATGTTTGTCTCTTCTTGCTCTCAAATGTCCACAATGACTAAAAACATTGGATTTTTTAACCAAATAAATAACACTATTATATTATTATATTTCAAATTTATATCCCAAAGCACATCTTCCAACACTTTAAGCTCTCTCACAAGAATTCAAAAACTTTCCCATGTCTACATTACACCACGTTGTTACATTGGAACCCATCATCCTAAATTCTTCTCATTCGTCTTCTTCTTTTTCTTTCGTCTCTCTCTGCAACTCCTCGTTGCATTGCTCCTGATTCTCTATATTGAGAAATGCAGTTTCTTAGACTTCTTATTTCTTCCTTCTTCCTCTTCATCAGCTTATCCTCGCCGCTAAATCACGATGGTTTGTCTCTTCTTGCTCTCAAATCCGCCGTCGAGAACGACCCGACCCGTGTGATGCATTCGTGGTCTGAGTCCGACCCGACTCCCTGTCACTGGCCTGGAATCGTCTGCACTCGCGGCCGAGTCACCTCTCTCGTTCTCTCCGGAAGAAGACTATCGGGTTACATTCCCTCCGAACTCGGACTACTCGACTCGCTCGTAAGGCTCGAGCTCGCTCGCAACAATTTCTCCAAACCCGTTCCGACTCGTCTCTTCAACGCCGTTAGCCTCCGATACATCGATCTCTCTCACAACTCAATCTCGGGCCCAATTCCCGCCCAAATCAGAGCCCTAAAGAATCTCACTCATCTCGATTTCTCCTCCAATCTCCTCAACGGGTCACTCCCCGAGTCACTCACTGAACTCGGAAGCCTCGTCGGCACACTCAACCTCTCTTACAACCGATTTTCCGGCGAAATTCCGCCGTCTTATGGCCGATTTCCGGTTTTCGTCAGCTTGGATATCGGCCACAATAATCTCACCGGAAAAATACCTCAGATAGGCTCTCTGTTAAACCAGGGACCAACCGCGTTCGCTGGAAACTCTGATCTCTGTGGTTTTCCGCTACAGAAGCCATGCAAAGACGAAACTGCAAACCCTAAGCTCGTCACTCCAAAACCGGAAGGCTCGCAAATCCTCCAGAGAAAACCAAACCCTAGTTTCATCGACAGGGACGAAAGAAAGGGTAAGCCGATCACCGGATCCGTGACGGTTTCTCTTATATCCGGAGTCTCCGTCGTAATCGGAGCGGTTTCTCTCTCCGTATGGCTGATTCGAAGAAAATGGAGCTCCGTCGGATGCAAATCGGGGAAATCCACAACAGAGAGGAACACGGCGGCGCCAATGGATTTTGATGAGGAGGAGGAGGAGCAGGAAGGTAAATTTGTAGCGATAGACGAAGGATTCGAGCTCGAGCTCGAGGATTTGCTGAGAGCATCGGCTTACGTTGTTGGAAAGAGCAGAAGTGGGATTGTGTACAGAGTAGTAGCCGGGATGGGGTCGGGTACAGTGGCAGCGACGACGTTTTCCACATCCACCGTCGTTGCCGTAAAAAGGCTCAGCGACGGAAACGCCACGTGGCGGCGGAAGGATTTCGAGAATGAGGTGGAGGCAATCGGTAGGGTCACCCACCCAAACATCGTACGGCTAAGAGCTTATTACTATGCTGAGGACGAGAGGCTCTTGATCACCGATTACATACGCAATGGAAGCTTGTACTCTGCTTTACATGGTAATGCTAAATCTTCGTTAATTATGATATGCTAATTTCAATTTTGTTTTTTGAAATTTTTATTCTTTTTGTCATTTTGCTTTACGTTTATAATGTGTGTGAATTTGATATTGAACAAAAAAGAGACAAGATTGGGTTTATTTGGGATCTAATATAAGATAGGGTTTTTTGTCTTTGTTTGATTGTATTATAATAACTTATGTATTTGGCGTCTTCTTTTTGTTCCTTTCTTTTTCAAAAATCTTTCTGAATTCACATGTCTTGTAACTGTTATAGTTCCAGACAAACTTGGATCTCTCTTCTTGTCGAAAGCAACAAAGTAATTCGCTTTTTTTTTTTTTTATGCGATTAGTTTTGAATTAGGAAAGAAAAATGTGGAAAGTTGTGCAAAATCCCGTTTGTAAGATCGGGGTTAAGGTCACTTTAAAGAGTGTTTAATGAAACAGAACAGAGGTCAGATTAAGATTTGGGGGATGTTTGTTTATCCATAGAGAGTTGCAATATCGGATTTGAACATAAAGTTGAGACTTCCCCATTTTGCCAAAGATTTGTTTCTTCTTGTTCTTGTTTTCATTGTTGGCTTTTTGATTTTTTGTTTGTAGGAGGACCTTCGAATACTCTGCCTTCACTCTCTTGGCCTGAAAGGTTACGTATTGCACAAGGAACTGCTCGCGGGTTGATGTATATACACGAGTACAGCCCGAGAAAGTATGTCCATGGCAACCTTAAATCAACCAAAATCCTGCTCGATGATGAATTACAGCCTCGCATCTCAGGCTTCGGTCTAACACGTCTAGTCTCAGGTTACTCAAAACTCACCGATTCGCTATCCGCCAAAAGGCAAAGCCTAGACCAAACCTTTTCAACCTCCGCTGCAGTGGTGACACGAATCACCGCTCCCTCGATTGCTTACCTTGCACCCGAGGCTCGAGCTACTTCTGGTTGCAAATTATCTCAGAAGTGCGATGTTTATTCGTTCGGGGTTGTCCTAATGGAGTTGTTGACTCGTCGGTTACCTAATGCTTCCTCTGAAAACAATGGCGAAGAACTCGTGCGTATTGTGAGGAATTGGGTTAAGGAAGAGAAGCCGTTGGCTGAGATTTTAGACCCGGAGATTCGAAACAAAGGTTACGCAGATAAGCAAGTCATTGCAGCCATTCATGTCGCCTTGAACTGCACGGAAATGGATCCAGAGGTTCGTCCCAGGATGAGATCAGTGTGTGAAAATCTCGGCCGAATCAAATTAGACTAAGCTCGTTCGAAGTAACTGAGAAAGTTAGAATTTTTGCAAATCCGTTAGAGTGTAAAATTCATGCACCATCATGTTTTTGCTTCTCTACGAGTTTTTTTTTGTTTTGGTTTTTTTTGGGCATGTCGTAGGGTGTAGGGTTCCATCAGGTGATCTCTCCTTGTGTTATCAATTTGTCAGAGATTTCTTGCGGCATAAGGAAAGTAGTTTATTGTTTCTTGGTTTTCAGCCTTAATCTAAAAAATGGTCACATTGCGTACATCTCGACACAGATTTTATTTTCCTTCTCTCTATAAATCTTATTTACGAGTAGTTACTCTTTGTATTTACTGATACTAAAGCAAACGTTTAAATAAAACGTGTCTACATATGTATAACGTGAGCTTTTATACAAAAATAACCTACACTTTGAGCTTTAATTAAAAGAAACACCGTTACAACAAAAATGATTTCCCTATAAATATGAGTCGTACAAAAAATGAAAACATAAAGAAGAGCTTAGAAACATGATGGATTCCAATAAAAGATTGATAACTCTGGTCACACTATCTTTGCTCCTGAGAGTAGCAATATGTGAACAAGCTGGTGTAGTAATGGGAAGGGATATATACGAATGGAAATTTCTACCTAAAATATATGTATCCATTACAAACAATGTCGACAGTGGTTTGAGGTTATATTATAGTTGTCAGTCACAAAACATGCCTTTTCGCCGAGAGGCTGCAGCGGGAGATTGGGGATGGGTTGCTGATTTCAGAAAAAGCTTCTGGGGACGAACTCGGTGGGCTTGTACATTTACATTCGGTGGTGAAACGCATCGTTTTGATATTTACAGAGATAGCAGAGATAATGTGAAGAACTATCAGTGTCAATACTGTCGTTGGTCCATCAAAAGGAATGGACCTTGTGCTCTCAATGCACAAACTGGAAGATATGATCTTTGTTATGCTTGGGATACATAACAAATATCATTATATATATGTTTTGTTCATCTTGTTAACAATAAGAAAGCTTGTAATGAGTTATATAAGAAAAATAAATTAATGTCTTATTAACTTTCATGTTCAAATTGAAAGTCAAGGCGCAGGGAAACTCAGATAGACTCGTATGCAGACAATATTTACACTAGGTTTTAGAAGGGTAAAGTTGTAATCTCAAAGAGTAGGAACGGTAGGTTTGCGTTTATCCCGCCTCACATGGAAATTTGAAATGTGGCTCTCTCTCTCGCACGTGCCAACGTTTGATTTGTTTCCCCAATATAATCCCGCTCAGGAGGCGACCTTCAAAGATTGCCCAGATCGTCACTCTCCCCAGAAAGCTCTCTCTTTCTCTCTCTCTCCACATTTGACGAGGCCGCTTCTTCGACTTCAGTTCATCAATCGTCTATTGAAGATTCTGAGGTATACAATCTATGGTTTTCTTTCTTTCGTTTCTATCTGATACGAGTACACATATGACTCGGGGGTTTTCTGCTGTTCTTGTGACATGATTTGATTGGAAAATGGGTTTTGGGTAACGAAGATTTGTGAGGGGATTCTGTAATTCGTTTTCTGTAATTCGTTTCTCCGACGCTAATATCGGTTTGATTTTAATTGGAAATGAGGGGATTCGAGTTCCGACTAAATCCCTAGGGTTTCTCAGATGGATTTCAATATGTTTCAGTCTTGCGGGATTTCTCTAATCGATTATGTGTTCTTCTTTCAGCAATGCCAGAAGCAAGAGACCGAATCGAGAGGCCAGTGGATTACTCGGCGATATTTGCCAACAGACGCCGTCACGGTGTGTTACTCGACGACCCAGCCTCTCGGCTCAGTCCAGTTCAGAGATTGCCATCGGATTCTCAGGTGAATCCAGAACTTGGGTCCATTGGCCGAGGATCTTTGGTTGGGGCACGCGGGCTTGTGAGAGGCAATTTCAGTTCATGGAGGTCTGGTAATGGTAATGTGAGCGGTCACATTCCGTTTAGATCTCCACAGGGAAGAGAGAATATGCATATGGTCTCTGCTAGGCGTGGAAGAGGTCGTGCTTCACCCAGTGTGTTGCCTTCTTTGTACCCAAGAACGCCTCTACGCGATATAACTCATGTTATGCGGGTAAATTGACCAACCCTTTTTGTGTTCATTCTTTGCTATATAATTCAGTTGCTGAGTCTTGTTTGGGTAGCACATGGACAATGGTGTTGCTGAGTCTTAGTTTCCTCGTTGGTTTTCTTAGTACTGATAGGTTTGTTTAGGATTAATCATCGAAGGCTTGCTTAGTCTTTCTGTGTAATCTGAATCATAAAGTTTGTTGCCATAGGCTTGCTTAGCCTGGCGATTTATTCTGTTTACACTCTTCCAATTTTTAGGCTATTGAGAGGAGAAGAAGAGCTGGTATGGGAGTAGGCGGCGATGGCCGGGAGATTGAGATCCCAATGCACCAACAAGTTGGTGTTCTTGAATCTCCAGTACCGTTGGAGATTGATGAACTGAAATGCTTAATGGTGACTCCTGGTCCAGCTGTTGGATTCAAGCGTAGTTGCCTACCGTCAACTGCTAAAGTCCATAAGATGTTGCTTGACATCAGTAAAGAGGTATCTGAGGAAGAAGAAGCAGGCTTCATCACACCCGAGAAGAAGCTACTCAATTCTATTGACATAGTAGAGAAGATTGTGATGGAGGAGATCCAGAAATTGAAGAGCACTCCTCGTGCAAAAAGGGAAGAGCGGGAGAAAATGGTAAAGACTTTAATGTCAATGCGATGATCCACACTTAGGAGGAGAGAGAGACAAGAGAGGTATCAGGTAAAAAGTGCCTTCAGAGTGAGTACACATCATCTCCTGATGATATCAAATAGAGATATATTGGTCATCTGCTGATGATCTTCTACAAGTTGGGTTGATATCTTAGACTTGGTATCATTTTCTGATGATTTTGCTAAGTAGGGTCAATCATCTTTTGATGATTTTATAGGGATTTTCTTTCAAAAAAATCATTTTTCTGATGATAGAACAGATCAGGAATCATCTGCTGATGATAAATATCATAGGAAGGATTATACTTTTGATAGTTCACACATTATGTTTGGAGTCTTCACTTTAGACATTTTTCCCTTCTCAATTTCGTTCTTGTAACGTTGAATAATTGGAATTTGTATATAAGTCATGAATTTTGGTTTTGTTGCTAATATTTGGTGATTACTTACGTATTTCCGTAGAATTGATCTTCGATCCCGATTCCTGAGTTTTGCTAATTATTTTTAACTTCAGCAAACAATTAAGAAGAAAACATAAAAGCACGTAATTACGTCTACTCAGTGTAGAGGAGAGAGATGCTTTTGATGGAAAAAAATACAAGAGATCTGACTAGCAAGTGTTAAAAGTAGTTACAAGTAAGAAACATCTTTTCTTTGTAAGAATCGTTAGTGATGAGATTTAAGACAAAAATTATCTTGGTTAGAATATGGAAAACAGCACAAAATGGACCAGAGAACATAGTTTATGTATTATATAGAACCAAACACCAACTGAATCAGTAACAAGAATATTAACAGTTAATAGAGAAAAAGAGGATTATCTTCGAAAATAAAGATATTCTACTAGTGTCTTAAGGTGCCAAAATGAGGAGTTTTCAATCACCCGCAGACATTTAAACACAATCACAACGACACAAAGACCACAAAAGATTCAGAGTTTGTCATCAGTTTTGGTGTTTTCTTTTTGGGTTTTAGACAATGGGAGGATACTGCTTGGACTGCAGCTTAACCCTTTTCTTGTACTCAACTGCATCCTGCATATTTTCAACAAATTGTATCTCATCAAAACGAAGTCACAATACCTGTTTCATATGTTTTGGAAACTATGCCAAAATTCATGTTTTTGAGTTATTGTTGCTGAGTGTACCTGAATGAAGAGATGATAACCATCAGTCTGTGCAGGGTCAGCGGGGTTAGGCGTGTCAAGTAAATCCTGAATACCGACAAGAATCTGCTTCACTGTGATTGCTGGTCTCCACCCCTATCAACAGCGACATACCATATCAACAGCGAGCTTGAGAATTGATTTGGTCATGGATAAAATGCACAGAAAGAATCAGAACAGTACTTACGGAATCCTCGTTAAGGATTGAGAGACAGACTGTTCCAGACGGATAGACATTAGGGTGGAAAAAGCCTTGTGGGAATTTGCATTTGGGAGGCTTGCTCGGATAGTCCTCGCTGAAGTGCATGGTTAATGGAAAGAATCCACCTTCCCAATCAGTCTGCAGTGTCATTCAAATTTAGCTATGAAAAATAGTTCAGGCAAGAGATACTAGCAAACACTCTTATTAACCATGTTGCAGATATCGAAAAGCCAATTAAATCAAAGTAGGATACGCAGCTGAGCTCAGATTCAATGTCATTTTATAGACCAGAATTTGCAAGCACCAATTCAGAACATAGCAGATGAAGATAAACCTCTTCCTACTAACATTCACAAAGAATAACGGGAAGAATCCACCTTCGGGCAATCAGTCATGTAAAATTAGCTATGAATAATAGTTAAAGAATGGTATTAGCAATTACTCTTGTACTAACACTCTCACTAGATAAGTATGGTACACAGCAGAGTTAAGATTCAATTACACTTCCAGGACCAGATGATATGCAGCTACTCTATAAAAGATAATATTCCATGGTTACATGTGTAAGCAAAATAACAAATCAGAATCCATGAACCCTAATTTCAATTCTTTTTTTTGTTTTGTTTCTACTTATAATCAGAAGCTGACACACATAGGCAAAACCAAGCACGGAGAGGTATAAGAAAACGCATAAACCCTAAATTAATTCTAAGTTTTAGTTTATACTTACTCCGGCTTTACCAGGAATAGTGCAATGCCACACCATAAGATTCACAGCCCCATCAGGCCCAGTCTCCGGCTTCGCCACAAAACCCTAATTTCACCATCGACAAAAGAATAAAACCCATCAGAAATCAAAGAACATAAACCATAAACGCAAATAAAAATGGAGGAATATAGAAGAAAGTACGGACATGAGGATGATTCTTCCTCCAGGATTTCCTCTCCTCGGCTAAACGACCACGAGCGATTCCACTAGCCATCTCTCTTTCTCAGTAAGTCTCTCTCTATCTCCTTCTTTGTTTTCTCTCTGAGCTCTCTTCCAATCTCTCTCTCTATATATAACTCGAGACGGAGGGGATTGGGGGAAGGAAGAGCGAAGTTACAGATTTGCCCCTTTGTTAAAGCCGGGAAAGGGTAATCGGAGTATCGTACGGTCCAGATTTCGCGGCGAATAAATATCCTTTCGTCCTACTTCCCCTTTGGTCCTTTAATGAATTGACCGGTCAATAATTAAGAAGAGAAAAAGTCAATGGATGGGATCAAATGTGGCGTGAAACCTACGCGATGAACCAAAATGTTTACCCAAAAAGATTCTCTCTCTGCCGTAACGTATCCCATTTTTTCACTTTTGTATTCTCCTCGATTATGCAGAATAAGCATCTCAACACAATTTGGTTGGTTTAAAACCATAAGAAATGGTATGTAGAATATTAATTCATGCTAAACCATCCAATCGTCTGAAATGAATATTTTGGATAAAATTTTACTAATTAATCATATGTCCTGTGCCAAATGCTGCGGCGACATATCAAACTTGTTGGACAGTGAACCATATTTTTTGTCATTCGTTGTGGTTGTTTTTATTGTTTGTATTATATAGCTAACATTCTATATATATTCCCCCATATGACTGTTTTTATCTGGTGTATGTTATTAGTTTTAGAGAGAAAGCATGAAACGAAGAAGATGAAGCTCAACAATGTTTATTATTCTTCTTTATCTGTTTGTTACAGTCAACCTCTTATATAGTGAGGATAAGGTTCCGGTTTACAACATAACCGGTTTACTCTAATACTCCCCCTTTCATCTTGGACTTAAAGAACATCATAAGAAGTGGGAAGATTTTGAACCGAGATGCAGGCCAGTGACTAACAAAGTCTCCATCTCCATTGGCATTAAGCGTTACTGTAAGTATGAGAAATCCACAAAGGGTCCATGTGCTGGTAACTGAGATCAGCTCCATCTGTTGCTCATCAAGAGAAGCCAAAACAAACCAGAGAGGTGGAAGCAAACTCTGCTTCAGCAGCTCATGTGTTGCCTCTCTTCATCAGCATTAACCATCAAATTATACGCAGATTTTATTGACCTTCCACGAACCACATCATGCTGCTTAGATTTCCAAGAAACTAGATAATCTCTTAAGAAAACACCATCGTCTGAAACAGATCTATGATCAGTCTTGAGATACTTCAGAACTCTTTGAGAAGCTAATAGATGTGCCATACGAAGTTCAAACATATATTGGCTCAGCTTTCCAAGAAGCTGAAGATAATATGAAGCATTAGGCAGATGATATTCATGAATGAATCAAAGTAGCCAACCTTGGCCAGATCTCCCTCTGTCTTGAAACACAATCTTGTGAACCAATTCTGACATGTAGATTAAACCATTTTGAGGAAAGGCCATTCCCCTTTTTCAAACATGAAATCAAAACGACTTGCATAACAGCAATCAATCCCATTCGTCTCATATGTGCTGTAGCACAAGAGTGGAACTGAAAAAATCTGTCAATTAATGAAGACATCCGTTCCATTCGTCTCATATGTGTTTCAACACAAGAGTGGAACTGAAGTAATATCTCAGCAACAAAGGTTAACAATACCGCACAACAGCAAGCTTCAGTCTTGACAAAGAAGCTTAAATGCTGAACTAGAGCAGCCACTGACCTTTGAGAATCATTCAACATACTAGTCTGAACCGGAATTTGATCAGCACTCAACACTCCAGGTAGAGCCAGACTTTTATCAATACTCAGCACACCAGGCTGAATCAAACTTTGAGCAGCACACAACACACTAGGCTGAGCTACACATATTTCCCCCTGTCTTGGAACATCATCTGCAGGATTCAGAATAACATCATTCAAAGAACCAGAGTTGGACGAAGCAACAACATTCAACACACGAGGAGGATGCCCAATATTTCCACTCTGAGAACCAGCCAGAACAACATCATTCAACACACCAGGAAGAAGATGTATCAAGCAAACCAGAAATGAATCCAGAACTGGAAGAAATAGAAGACTCTTCTTCATTCTTCTCATATGTTCCCGAAATCCATTCTCCTTGTTGCATTCGCTTAAAACCAGATGCACATACATTCTGAACATGAAAACATGATGTTCTAGCAACACTAGTAACCATCCGTCATCAATTCCGTAGTCTAGACTCTGTTGAAAGCTTTCTAACCAAATGTTCATCTCTCTATTAACACATTTACATTATGAAAATCTCCATATCGCAACAGCATCGTCAACGGGGAGATATCCAGAAGCTATATGCTTAGAGAGAGAGTTTAGAAACCACATACATACCACAAAAGATCCTAAATCCGGTGGCCGTGGAAGAGATCCGTATAGAAACTGTAATTTTAACCATGAATTTTCTCCAAATGGATTGGCATCGACAACAATCTCTCCTGGTGAAGCAAGAAGCTCAACAAGACCAGAAAACAACGAATAGAAATCCATCATAGAAGCAATCACAGATCAAGTGCAACGATATCAACACACCGTGATAAATCGAAACAACACTTGGATCGACTGAGATCGCAGAAAAACGAGCTCAACAGAAGAGCTGATTCAAATCGGAGAAATACCTTCACGAATAGAAGATATACGAGCAGATCGGCGGAGCAATCGTGAGCTGAAATTCCTGACAAAGTCGAGCTCGATCCAGCGGAATAACCGAAGAGCAAGAGGAATCGAATAACCACGAGATTCAACGGAGGAATGCCGAAGAATGACGACGACCGATCACCATTGTTGCAACACCGAAGCTCAAAAAAAAATCAAGAAAATTTGCAATATCAACGATTTCGGGCGGAATAACCAAAATAAATCGCGAAAAACCACAAGAAAGAATCAATCGGGAGAATCACCGAAGGATTTAGGTCAAAGAAAGAAAGAAAATCGAAGGATCGAGTGAGATTTTTGAGTCTCACGCTCTGATACCATATTAGCTTTAGAGAGAAAGCATGAAACGAAGAAGATGAAGCTCAACAAAGTTTATTAATCTTCTTAATCTGTTTGTTACAATCAACCTCTTATATAGTGAGGATAAGGTTCCGGTTTACAACATAATCGGTTTACTCTAATATATGTTCTTCCCAGTTACTCTTAAACTACATTTTTTTATGTCTTACAAAACTTGGTTCTAGTTAGGTCTCGGTGTTCGGGTTCGGGTCTGGTATTTCGGATTTTTGAGTTTTCGGGTTTAAGTTTAGAAGATCCGTTCGGGTATTTTAAATCAACGGATCGGGTTCGGTTCGGTACTAATCGGGTACAGTTCGAATTCGGTTATAACCGAAGTAACTATAGTTTTGGGTAAGTTCGGGTAAGATCGGGTATGCTCGGATATTTTTACCCATGCTATGATCAAAACTATGAAACTATGATCCACAAATTTTCTGTTCGGTATTTTTCTAGTTCGGATCGGGTTTTTCGAATCGAGTTCGGGTACAGTTAAAACGCCTAGCTCTAGTCTTTACTAAGGGAGATTTGTTCGGATATAACAAAAGGGGTTAATTGCCTTAGTTAGCTTCGGATTTGTAGTTCGGGTTTCGGTTCGGATATTAGCCGAAGTACTTGAAACTTGTAATTACTTTGTTGACCAAAAGACCGAAGAATTATCAACCTCACATCTCACCATCGCAAGTTCCTAATAAGTCTAATAAACAAAAAACCAGCGAGGCAGAGACTATGACAAACCTAATCAAAACGGAGAACATCATAACCACAAAGGAACTTCTTTACTTACCTTCAAACAAGGTTTTTTAAAAGGTCTTAACAATGCTAAAACCAAACGAAGACATATCATAATAACCACCAAGAAAATAGTCATGACTTTTAAACAATAACAAACTAACAAGTCTGGAGATATTTTATTTGAGATGGGAAGGAATATCCGAGAAATAGAGAGCCAGTTTTTTTTCAGTTCAGAGCATGCAATCAGTTCTTGCAGGAAGCCTCCTGAAGAAATTGAGAGGAACTGATGGTAGCCTGTATCTGAACCTCGGATGTCTCAGAATATAGATTCCAATGAGAAGAGCCACGACCTGGAAAGGTGTCACATAGAGAATAACAGCAGCAATCAAGCAGAACAAGACGAATAGAGCGGTTGCACGCGGATCACGCCAGCTCAGCAGAGACTGAAGCCTTTCTCCTTGAGTTGCAAGATCACCAACCACTGTCTGAATCCTTCCAGCAATACTCCTCAACCTGTCATACCTCATCCTGACAATGTCAGATGGTCGGGAAGTAGGAAAAGTGTCGAACTCTTCATCTAGCTCGTCGGGGTGTGCTGAGTCAGCGTGAGAGAGACGTGTGTCCATGTGAGGAGGATGCCTCGGTCTCCAACGGTAGTACCAGACACCAATGAGGAAGAGGTAGAGGAAGATGGTGGGTAAGATTAGCTCGGGATAGAGCACAAGGATGATGAACAAGAGATGGATCAAGACTGTTGTGATCGGATTCTTCCAGTTGCAGATCTGTTCAAACCATTTTCCTACTGCGATTAACCCGCTCAAAACTCCCATAATCCTGAAAAAGTTTGCTTTGCTTCTCCGCATACTCCACATGTGAGAACCCACATCAAGCATATACTCAACTACTTCTTTTCTTAGAGGTGGCTCTGCTCGGGTTAGCCTCATAGACACAATCTGAGTCGCTTGATGCCTCAAGTTATCAAGCTGGCTAACAGTTAGAGGATAAATGTAATGCATCTTCGGTAAGAGAGGCAGTGAGTACATATACATCATGTTGAGCAATGAAGAGCAAGTGAATCTCACTGCCAAATGAATTTCTCCCATCTTCTTGACTCCGCTGGGATGAAGAACCAAAAGAGGGTATGAATGTGTGTAGACTCGATCAGTCTCGAGAGTAGAAAGCCGGATCCTTACCTTCCCAATTTTTAAATCTTTTGCTCCTCCGTTCTTCTCGCCTCCATGGAGATGGCAGTTATCAAAAACTCCAACAGTAACAACCGTACACGGATCAAAAACCTCCCAAGTATATTGCTCGTTCCATCTTGGGGTAAAGCTGTCAATGATTGTCCGAGTTCGAATCCATTTCTGTCCGTACTTTGCCACACAATATGCATCTGTGGTTCCCCGACCATCTTTTGTTTTCAAAGGCATCAGACCAGAAGCATTCAAGATCCCCAATTCCAGCACACCGATGTTAGGCTTCCATAGTTGCTTCGCTGTTGGTCTAAGATCACTGCTGTAATGAGTAGACTCATCAAGAACGTGATACCCACCTTCCAAACAAATCCTCATGTGAATCCTGCTAGCGAATTTGGTCTCTTTCTTCTCTCCATCGACCATGATATGCTTCTCGAGGTTATACCACCTGCTGTTCACCGGTTTGTGGTCAAACCTTCGGTCCAAATACTGCAACGGGATTTCACATTTCCCTAAAACTTCATCTTTGTTTGGAGCAACTCTGTCTTCCACGATGAGAATCAAAGGTTCCTCAAATGGCTCAGCTGCTACAAACATCAAATCCTCATTCCACATAGGGTTAATAGCCCTGCTCTGTGAGACCCTAGTCCTCAACGCCTGGTTTCCCACTATAGCTTTAACATAAACCTCGGGATATCTCCCCTTGTCGCTTGGTATCAAATCTTGAGCTTCAATGACATTAACCCTGAGGTACCAAAGCTTAGGCGACAGATAAACCTTGGACCGGATGTTGGCAAGAGCATCAGTTCCACTAACTGTTGCAGCATCTGAGTGCCAAGCTTCAGGGAAAGCTTCATCAGCTTGAGTACCAAACCAAACAGCCAACATAAGCTCCCCCTTGACTTTATCTCGTTTCCTATCCTCGAGCCTATACCACTGAGGCGCCAAGGGACTGTCAGGAGGAACTCTCTTAGGCACCTCATTCAAATCAAACACAACCCGACCAATCAAATCATCTTTCACAAAATCCTTGTCCTTCACAGTAGCTTCAAGGAAAGATGCTTGAATCCTATCTTTGGAGAAGGCGAAGACTTGGTTCCATTCGGGATTCGACTTCTTCTCGTAATGACGTGTGGTTCCTTTGTAGTTTCCAAGCTTAACCTCAACGTAAGGGTCACAACTACCAGTCATGTCCTTCCCAGGCAACTCCTTTGCCTTGACCACGCGAACATAGAGATACTGCATTTGCTCCACGAGGTCATAAGTGCTTGTAAGCTTATCCCCAGTGACTTTTCCCCCACCGAGATGAGGTCTCGTCTCCTTCAAGGAGAAATCTTCAGGAGGTGGTCTCTGCATCTTGTAAGCTTGTGAAGACGCTACACAAAAAATTCAAAAATCGCATTTGTTAAAACATTCACATTCACATTCACATTCAGTAGCTAAAAAGGGAAAAAAAAGATTAAGACTTACAGATTATGGGTTTGTGGATTTGAACACAGAAAGCTACTTCTCTACTTCAAATCACTAGATCTGAGACAAATACACCATTTGAAGAAGAATTAAGAAGCAAACAGAAAGAAGAAGAAGAGTAAGTGAAAGAAAAACACAGGTTTTGGGTAGGTGAGAAAATGCAGAAAAATAAAAGTAGAAAAGGAATCTCGAATAAAGCATCGCATTTTCTAGATCATAAACAACCTCGTTGGCATCTCCGAGGCAGAATCTAACGGCACAAAATCGTGAATCAACAAAGAAAAAAAAAATCATCGAGAGAAAACAACCAACTTTATATCGGAAACACAAACCAAAAAACAATGACACAACGCGAATTACGCTGTGCTGAAGAAATTTTTGTTTTTCCTTGAGAAAATTTGAAATCTCAATCTCTTGTTTCAATTTTTTTTTTTTTGTTGGGTTTCTCGATTCAATGAGAAGAGACCAAAACAGAAAACGACAGAGAGAAAGAAGAAGAAAAAAATGAAAATAATTCCACGGAAGAAAAAAGCTGATAGCATGTGCGAGTTGGAGAAAACAAAGCCAAAGCGAATCCACCACTAAGAAATATCTAGAATGCTCAGAAAAAGCAGTTAAGGCGATGATTAGAAGAAAAAAGAAGAAGAAGTTGAAATCTAACAATACACACAATACCTTAGATCTTCGAAAAACTATACAGAGCCAGGGATGAGAAGAAGAGTCCTAGAAACGATTTACGCAGGGTTTGAAAATCTCCATCCTTCATTCATAAGTTAGAACCTCCTCTGTTGTTTTTTCAACCCAATAAATAAAGAAAGAAATAAAAAGAAGAATGAAGGAGAAGACTAGTAAAAGCAGAAGAAGATAAAGGGAAACTCATAGAGAGAGAAAAGAAAAAACATTGACAGAGAGAGAGAAGGTTTGTCTTGTGGCTCTCTCTCTTGTTTGTTGTGTTCTTCTTTCCTTTGCTTTTTCTACAGTTTCCACTGTTTTTTTTTGTTACTGAAGAATATACACAACCAACAAAAAAAAAAGAGAGAAAAAATTATGGTGGGGTCCACGTAAAATCACGCAATACATACCTCTCCGTTTTGAATCCCACACGTGTGGAGACGACGGTTCAGCGTAATCTTTCAACGGCGGTCGTTTTTACCCCAATAATAAAAATATAAGAAACTACTCCAATAATCCTCCAGAAAATTGTAAAAAAAAAAAAACAAATTTTGATTATTCAAAACATTAGCTATTACGTAGATAATTTAAATCATTAATTTTTGTTGATTTTAAATTTAAATCACAAATTTTTATTATCTGAGCCAAATTAGACACGACATTAAATTGTTAAACAGAACGAATAAACAAAGTCAAAAAACCATTGTAAATTTCGGTTAAGTAATACGACAACATTTCCTCTTTCTTCTTAGAACCTCAAATCACAAAAAAATCACAACTATTTTTTTGAGGTTTAACAAAAAAAAAAAATGTCGTATCAATTAACTGTAATTCACATCAGTTTTTTAACTTCGTATATCCGTTCCGTTTATCGACCTAATATCGAATCTAATTTGACTCAATTAACAGAAGTTTGTGATTTATATTAAAATTTTAAAATCAACATGAATTAATAATTTAAATTGTACATGCGATATTTTATATTTTGAATTGTCAAAATTTGAAAATTTATATTTTTTTAACAATTTTCCCAATAAGAGGTAAACTCGAGCGCTGTTATTAAACCCCATTTTTAATTATTTTTTGTTTTAAATGTTGGAGTAGTTTACACCCAAAAAAAAAAACATGATAAGGGTTTTTTGTTTATTGGTGTAAAGTATAAATCCCATTTTTTATACCACAATTAAAACCATTTTTTGGTTTAAATGTTATCATGCATTTTAGCGGTTTAATATTGCAGATAATTTTTGGTGTGTATTTGATGCAGCAAGATATTTAAAAATATTTTTATTATTTAGATAACTTCTTTTATTGTTTTAGAGTTTTTCTAATGTTTTATATTTATTATATAAATAATCCATTTAACACTAAAGTTGTCTTCAATTTTTGTTTTCGGTAGATTTAGAGAAATTTCAACGAATCTAAAAAAATTTAATTTATTCAATCTATTAAAGCTTATGCTACGTAAATATTTGTATGCAAATTTATATAATTAGATTACTAAAGAATTAGAATGAAGATTAAACCAACAAAAAAAAACGAAAAACTAGAATAAGAAGAAGCAATAGTAATCGGATTCGTAGATGTTCTGCATCCTCCGATGTTTTATGTATTGACGAACGCTTTATGTATATCCAAAGCGCTTACGCTGGACCCCGACCCCGATGTTTTTTTTTGCTAAATAAAACTTTCATTTAAGGTCCCGTTTTAATTTTAGTAGTATTTTGTTGTGTATACTGGTAGTAATTGACGTATTCATCTTATACTTAGCCTAATGATTATATAAACAAAGAGATGTATAGATGGAAAACATTCACAATCACTTGTTTTTGTAGTGTACGTGTTTTTTTTTTCCACAATTTACCTGAAATGTCTTAATATCCGATTTGTTACTTATTGTTTTGTTTGCTATGTTTTAAAAAAAAAAAATGTTTTGTTTGCTATTTTACTCATCTTAACACCTATAATTTTTAATGCCTAATACGTGTAAACATTTAATAGCGAAGAGGCAATCTTTTTCTTTTTCAGTTCTATCTTTCTTTATGATGTGCGACCGATAAGCGAATGCTTCTTCTCCAAGTAGTTAGAATTAATTTAATCAAAAGTATTTGAGATTTTTTTATTTGTTTATTATAAATAAAAGTATTAAAATCTCTATATTATTATTTATAGAGACAATTAGGAAAATGAACTTTTTTGGAAGTTATTATTACATATTATGGTATTACAAATAATAATAAAAAATTCAAAAGAAATAATATAATCATTTAAAAAAATTATGGAAGAAATTTTTTAAAAAATTTGTTTTTCATTAGATAAATTATTTATCATCTAGTTTCTTAATTATTACTATATTAAAAATATTATTTATTTTACAATAATGGCAATTTATATATATTTAAAGAAATAAATATATTTTAGATCTTATAATATTTTCACTATAATTTATATATTTTATTTGAATATATATCAAAACAAAAGTGCTGATCTCTTAGCTAGGAAAGCAATTCTAGATCCATCTGAATGGTGTTTGTATAATTCGTGCCCTCAATTTCTATATATGGCTGTAAACAAGGATTATGATTTGCAAAATCAATAAATTATATTGTAGGAAAAAAAAAATATATCAAAACAAAAGTAAAATATTTTACTAATTTAATTAAAAAAATTAGATACGAAAAATTAAGTTTTGTAAGAGTTCGTGTACTAACCACAAAAATCAGAATTATTAGACGATGTATATTAAGATTATGTTTCAAAATTATAGGTTTTTGCGGATTAGGCATAATAATATTTTAATTAACTACAAAACGGATTAAATAAATATGTTAATCTGATTTAACATCTCTATATATAATCATTAATTAAACATATCATAGAATTAAAATAAATCAATTTTTTTAAAAAATTAAAAAAACTTAAAAAACACTCCTATACGGCGGGTTAAGTAATAGTATAACTTTTAAAAAGGAGAAAAAGGGAAGAACTTGGTAATCGTTATAAAGGACACGTGTCGGTCATGCGGGGATCGGATTGGTTGAGCCTCGAGTTGGAGATATCCAATAAAAACTAGTAATAACTTGAGAAGTGTAATAAGAAGACAAATTTGCTAAAATAAAAATTTTCAAAAACGATAAACAACTGATTTAGGTAAATCAATGTGAAACTTTTGTAACCAGTTGTCAAAATATTATGCTTATTTCACTAGAGGGCTAAATACAACCACTCACGATTCTAGTTTCGTCGCTATTGTATCACCCATTCACATTCGGACTGCAACCATTGACGGTAATTGTATTGTGCTAAATGGGGATACTGACATACTGTTCGTGGCCTAGACGATTATCTTCTTTATGTATAAATGGATACTGTTCGTGGCTTTTAATACTCGATAATTACTCAGTCTAATGATTTAAATATGGTAACCCAATAATCCCAAAGCTGATAGTGTTCGTTTTCCCGTTATGTCATTAAAAACAGTCTTCATAAACAAGCGGGGAAAAAAACAAAATCATGAATTGCAAGTTTAGTTACGTTTCTTTTGTGATTCGGTCTGCCAAAACTTCCGTTTTCTCCTTTTCTTTCACACATTTTATTTATCGATTAAATAAATACAATAATAGCAAATTACAATATCAATTTTGGTTATCAGCATAATTTAGGTAGCAACTTTTTTTTGCCTCTTTACTAAACTACTGTAGATTTATGAATTATGATCACCTTTTACTTTTTTGACAACGTTTATCGTTTATCACCTAACTTATTGCGAATCATATATAATATAAACAAAGTGAGATTTAGGGATAGAGCTCTCTCATTCATTCTCAGCATGGCTAATTATTCTCTTGTCCCTTCTCAAAAAGTCTTAAATACCCTTTTATTTGGTTTAGTTTAAGTTTAATTAAATTCTCGATTCTGTTTCCGGTTTATATAATCTAACATATATTCTCGATTCTGTTTCCGGTTTATATAGTCCCACATATATTAAAATAACCGATTGAGAAAATATATACTAAAAATAAAATCGTACATATATTATCGTATATTAAATAAATGTACAAAAATCATATCTATTATTTGTGCTTATCATATATAGTAAAAGCTCGGTTTATACCCTTTATCGGTTCAAAATAAGTTTTTTAGATTTCGTAATTTGCCGTACCGATTATCAAATTTTGGGCTTTTATTTTGTTTGCTTTTGATTCTTTTGGGTTAGCTTTCGTTTTAACGATTTACTCGCAAACCCTAGAGTTTGTATTCTTAATATATATATGACCGCCGTTTATTTTGTTAGGGTTTCGTGGGAAAAACAATTCGGTGGATATTAGACTATTAGGTGGAACCCTAGCAGCTTATGAACTCGCAGAGATCTCTCGGTTGAATATTAATATTTTTTTGGCTTTGGAGCTTTGAAATCAGGTGAAACTATTGATTCTAATAACGGTGTGGTCATGGCTTCGATGGATATTTTAGATGGATGAGTTTTGGCTTCTTTATCGTGTTTTTGTTTTGAAACCCTTTCGCGGTTTTGATCTCGATTTCGCTGGATCGAATTTGAATTGCTTGAGTTTGATGTTTTAAAGCATGGCTTTGGCACTTGAAAAACCTGATCGAATACAGTTTGGTTTGATTGGATATTCGAAGATATGGAATCGGACAGAGATGCTAGCTATATTGCAGGGATTCATGTAACCATCGATCATCTCTTAAGTCACTGGTTGAAGAATCCGTAGAAATTGAGAAACAGCTTTTGGGAAATTCGTCCTTCTTCTTCTCATTCTTCATCTCTGTGAGATTCTGGTTTGATCGGCTTCGAAGTTTGAGTTATCCGATTTCGTCGAGAGTTTCTGGGAATCTTAAGAACTTGCTTTTGTGAAGTTCCTTACGGGTTAATAAATGTTACATGAGATGCAGTAGTGATGGTTAGTGTAGCCATAGCAAACGACTTAAGCCAGGCCTTTATATATGGAATTCACAGCGACGTTGACATTGATGTGGTGATTTTCTCGTGTTTCCTTGTCATAGCTGCTACTTTGTGATCTTTTTTTGTTTTTACTATAAAATATATTAGCCGCATACTTCAGTAAGTCCTAGAAGGTGAGTGCGTGTTGTTGAGACAAATGAGGAAATCGATTTAGGAGTTTTCTAGGAAATCAATATGCAGCGATGAATCCATAAAGTTTAGGAGTTTTTTAGGAAATCGATTTAGGAGTTTTCTAGGAAATCGATTTTGGTCTTTAGTCCTATTATAGTTTCTAAAGTTTTGTTGGTGTCTTGGATCACTGTGAGTGATGTAGTTACCAAATCTCTGTATTTTGTGGATTGTTAAAACGTCTTTTCTTTCTCCAACCATTGTACTTTATTGACTTTTCTCCTCTGGATAATATTGAAGTAGCTTAAAAAAATTGGTTTACCAGAATTTCTATATTCTGCCAGCTGGTCTTACAATTTTTGTTGCATTCTTTTGCTGAATCCGTAAGAGGACTACATGTTACATTTGTTCTACGATTGACATTTTATTTTTTATCCACCGCAGGTCCAAGGCTCAATGGAACGCGATGGTGAGGTATTAGTAGTGTTTTCCTTATCTTTAGAAGCTGAGACTTGAATTTCTAAAATCTTAAATATAACGCTAAACAATGCTTATGACCTTTTGTGAAAAGATTTCAGTTGTAAAACTAGAATGAACAAATTCTAATTTTAATCTCCTTTATGTGTTGTTTATTCCTCAGAAGTCACTCAAATTTTTATTGCGGTTCATGTGCCTGTTTATCTAAGCTTTCAATATGAAAGCTTTAGTGATAATGGTAGCTATGAAGTATTTGTTGCAGGATGTCAACTTCCTTACGCCTCGAAGATGATCATGAGAGGTACGGTTTCGACTTTTCTCTCCTGGTAGAATTTAATTCATCTCTATCCGTTGACTCTCATCATATGGTTGATGTGGTCACTAACGAAATTTTACATGATGTCTTTGTACTAGAGAGGTGTTTACTTAGACATATGATTCTACCACTTTTTCCTCTCTTGTTTTAGTGCTTCTGTAATTTGAGTTATGTGCATATATTTGTATTTCATATTGTACTGTGGCCAGTTTGGCTGACTCTTCTATGCACTTTAAAGGTATGGTAGACTGTTTGTAGGAATATTGGCGTTCTTAATTTATGATAAAAAAAATCTGAATGGAGGCTGAGTTCTCGACTTTGTTGAAAGTAAGTGTTGCCATGGGCCGAGATAACATGGTTTATAGATATTTACATAAATTAAGGGAATATGTTGGCTGCCTTTGTGAAGAAACTTTGACAATTATCGAGGGATGGTTCTATGGAGAGAAAGCTGGTGAGGTTAGTGATAATGGGATTGGTTCCGATGTTGGGATGCTTAGAGAAGCCATTTTGATGCATGGTGGGTTGGGAAAGGCAAATGGATTGTAATGAAAGGTAATGTTAACTCCACCAGATGTTTGAGCTACAGTGAGCCAAACTTTGGTTTGCGTAGATACCAATGTGGTAGAAACACAGAAGTTTGTAGATTCTTGGTGTCTTAGGCTATGGAGAGGAAGTCAAAGATGAACTCATGCAGGAAAGGGATGGACTTCAACGAATTTCAGGTTAGAGAAATAATTGATGGTTTCTGGATTCTCTTAGTTTGCTTCTAATAAGTCTGGGACATAAAAATTTCCTTGAGATTAATATTTTGGAGAATGCAAATTTATGTTTTGTTTAGTTTACTTTATAAAGAATTCAGAGAAAAGTATAGTGTCTTGGAGTTTTTACTACAAAAGAGAGTTCAATCCATTCTCTTGAATCTTAATTGCTTTTAGCACAAATTGTCATCAGTCAGAAAACATTTTTCGAGTTTTGAAAATGTATGAGTTATAGCTATATTACATGCAGTAATTGAAAAATATAATAGGAATAAAGCGAGAAGAAAATGCTCTTATTTAGCTTCTGTGTTTTTCAATTTCATTTGACGTAATGTAGGTATCTCTTATTGTCCATGGTGGAATTCTCCTAAATTTGATGCTTGAAACAGGATTTTTATTGAAAATATACAAACATTTTTTTTTTGAGTATTCAAATGGCAGTCTTTGCTGAATGTTGCACAACTATTTGACAGAATTAGCTTGAGAAACATGGAGAGTACGAAGCTATAGTGGATGGAGAAAATATTGGGCTCTACCAACAATTTTTTTGCAAATGGTGGTTTCAGTCTTCCACATTCTTGATTCACCGAAACCAGAAAAATGAACGAAGGCAGAAGACAAAGAACATGGTGATGTCCTATTTTTAATTTTATATTCTTTAATAAAAACGTTTAGCTTTTGATCAGTTTGAGATCATTTACATCTATTTAAGTTGCTTTTTTGTGTTACTTATCAGACCAGACCATTTCGTGTACATCTAATTTGCTTTCGATTCTTCTTTTGATATCGTGTTCTTTATTGAAGGTTTGGTATCCAAATTAGATTCTAACCTTTATAGACTTCATACGTATAGTGTTTTAAATTTATTTTAGTTTGTATCGTTTATCAACATATCACTTTTGAGAACTTGGTGTTGGATTGTGATATAAACTATAAATTTATTTTAGTTTGTATAGTTTATCAGCATATCACTTTTGAGAATATGGTGTTGGATTGTGATATAAATTTGAATATCAATATGGGCGTTTGTGGATTCAATCGACATGGTATTGGCGGCCGAGTTCGAGTTGATTTATATAGCTAGACTTGTGTTATTACGTTTAAGTTTTGGGTGTCTAACAATTTTAATATCATTTACTTGGGTTAATGAAATCTTATAAATTTTTAATATTCCTCTATCTTCGACCAAAAAAAAAAAAAATTATTTCTCTGTCCTTATGATCGTGTTTTAGTACCTTTAATCTTTTGTAGATCTAGGAGTTTGTGTAACCAAATAAAGATTAAATCAGAATTGATTGAACGTTTGATGGATAATGTTGAAGTTTTCGAACCAGGAACTTATAATAGCTAGCCGAATACATATTAACGGTGAAATAAGAAGATGATTTGTTGTTGCTGGAATTGTGGGTCTAATGGAAAAACGAGAGTTCTGTTTCTGCCGTCTAGGCATCTCTGTTGTTGTACGAATTGCGAGGCTGACCTACTGGTTTTTTGTCCGATCGGTACAACCAGTAAAGTCGATACAGAGGAGAGGTTGGTGACAATGTATATGTTGTGATCAAAGTAAATGATGTATATCGTGAGGTTGTTTACCTACGCTCTGAAAATTAATATTTATTATATAATCTAATAAGAAGATGAAGACGAGCGAAAGAAAAATTGGAAGAATACAAATTTTGAAAAGACGAGCAACACAAAATAGTGAAGAAGAATAAGGATATCAAGATGAGGAAATTGGAGTTGAAGAAGAAAACCGGAAGAAAAAGAAGAATAAAACCGGAAGAAAAAGAAGAAAAAAACGGAAGATGAAGAAAACGAAGTAAAAGAAGAAGAAAACCGAAAGATGAAGAAGACGAAGTAGAAGAAGGTGAAGATGAGAAAGAGACGAAGAAAAACCAAAAGAAGAAGAGTTTAGATAAGACAAAGAAGACCAAGGAGAAGTAAGAAGCAGAGGATGAAGAAGGCTAATAAAAACTGAAAAAGAAGAACTGAGAGAATATAAGATGATGAAAAATAAGTAGGAAAATATGAGGAAGAGACAAACCAAAAGATAAAGAAGAGAAGGAAAAAAAAACACAACATAAGAGGAAGAAGAAGAAGTCAGACGATAATGAAGATGAAATAAATGAGTGAGGAATAAGAAAATCGGAAGATATATAAGAGGAAGGAGAAGAAGTAGAAGTCAAAGACGAAAAAGAAAGAAAAGATGAGGAAGAAGAAAATCCGAAAGATGAATAAGAGGAAGAAGAAAAAGAAGAATTCGATGAAGAAGAGAAAGAAGCAAAAGACTAAGAAAAGAAAAAAAAATCAGAAGAAGGATAAGAATAAGAATAAGTAGGACAATAGGAAGACGTTGAAGGATAAGAAGGAGAAGAAGATAAGGAATTTGCTGAAGAAATAGAAGACAAAGGCGTTAAAATGGGAGAATGAAGAAGAAAACGAATAAAAACCGAAAAAAGAATAAAGAAAATACGAAGTAGACAAAAACCGGAAGAGTAGAACAAAGCAGAAGAGGAAGAAGAAATAGAAGTCAAAGACGATGAAGAAGAGGAAAGAAAAGATGAGGAATAAAAAAATCGAAAGACTAATCATAGGAGGAAGAAGACATAAGAAGCAGAAGCCGAAGATGATGAAAAAGAAGAAGGAAAGAACGAGGAAGAATAAAATCCGAAAATTGAATAAGAGGGAGAAGAGGAGGACGAATTCGATGAAGAAGAAGAATGAAGAATGAAGAAAACCAAAGAAAAAAATAATAATAAACAAAATAAGAAAAATTAGAACATGACGAAGATGTCGAAGAATAAGAAGGGGAAGAGGATGATGAATTTGGAGAAGAAAAACCATATAGAATCTTTGAGAATAAGTCAAGTGACGATCTTATGCTGTCGGTCCCAACTCACAATTTAATAAGATATTATCTCTGGATACCTCATAAGATAATCAATTTGAAAGTGAGAACAACATTAAAAAGCTTACATCATGAAGATAAATTACGAAAAAGACTTTTTAGAATAAATAGTGACACTTAAGGTCTGCAGAATACCAACGTTGTTAGAGAGCTGGGAGTGATAAGATACATATATATGCCGCTCTTGATGTTGTATGCGTTGCTGCTTCGACGGTTGTGGCCTATACTTACTACAAACAGTTGTAATGAAGAAAATTGTATCCTAACATGATTGTGTATTGTGTTTCAATTAGACATTGTGACTTTACTTAAAATTTTAAACTATATTTCCCCTTCGTTTCAAGAGGAGGGTTCATCTTAAAACGGTCAGATAATATGTGTCCACGTTATCTATGTGCTTATACTTCGCAAGATTCTTTGAAACTGATCGTTTGTGTAAAGATAGTCAAGCCCATAAAAAATGAGAAAATATATGTCTGACAACTTCCAAAAAATAAATAAAAGAAGGAAGATACGAGGAAGAAGAAAAACCGAAAGACAAAGAAAAGGAAGAGGAAGTAGAAGATGTGGCAGAATAAGAAGCTAGAGAATACAAAGACGATAGAAGAAAACAAAGAAGATGAGGAAGAAGACAAATCAAAAGAATAAAACAAAGAGAATCAGAAGAAGAAAACGAAGAAAAACTGAATGAAAAAAAATTAAGAAGTCAAAGAAGACGAAGACGATAAAGAAGAAGAAGTAGGAGTTGAAAGCAATGAAGGATACAAATGAAAATACGAAGAATATGAAAAACTAAAAGATAAATAAGAGGGAGCAGAAAAAAGACAAAGACAATAAAGAAAACGATGAAAAGAAAAACAGTTGGATAAGACGAAGACGGTGAACAAAGAAGAATGAAATGACGAATTTGGAGAAGAAAAAAAATAATCAGAAGAAGAAGTCGCAGAAGAAAACCAGTACATAGCTACGATGAAACGATGTAGATGTTTTTACGATGAAGAAATATGTGATTAATTTAAAGAAAAAGAAGGAGGACAAAGGCGAAGACGAGATAAGTAAGAATAATAGAAAGAAGAAAGAAGACGATGAAAAACCGAAAGAAAAACAAGAAGAAGAAGTCGAAGAAGACAAGACGATAAAGAAGAAGAAGTAGAAGTCGAAGACGATGAAGAAGACGAAGGAAAAGGCGAGGAATATGTAAAAAGGATTATGGGAAGAAGAAAAAGAAGTTGATGAAGAAGAATTCGGAAAATACGAGGACCTAGACGTTAAATATGAGGAAGGAGACCGGAAGATGAAGATGACAAAGTCTGAGAAGGTGAAGATGCGGAAGGAAGCTAAGAAAAACCAGAAGAATAAGGAACCATAGAAGACAAAGAAGACAAATGCAATGAATTAGGAGAAGTCGATCGAAAAACAAGAAGAAGATCGACGTATAAAACCAGAAAAAAAGAAGAGGAAGTCGAAGAAGGCGAAGATTATGAAAAAGAAGAAGCCCAAGACGATGAAAAAAATAAGAAAATTATGAAGAAGAAGAAAAACCGAAAGATAAAGAAAATGAAGAAGATAAAGCAGAAGAAGTAAAAGACGATGAAAAACCTGAATAATAGGATGTCGAGAAGGCGAAGATGATGAAAAATGATAAGAAAGAAGAAGAGGAAGAAAAAATGAAAGAAAGAAAAAAGAAAAAAGAAAAAAAAGTCGGAGAAGATGGTGAAGATGGAGACGATGAAATTAAAACAAGTCTGAGAAGACGATGAAAAGGAGAACGAATAATAGTAAGATTTTGAAGAAGAATAAGGAAAAGAGGAGGAAAAACCATATTTTAGGATTTTGTTTTTTATAAATATTATTAATCGGAGGTAACACATATATGATAACATTTTATTTATATATGATACTATAATATAGTTGATATGATAATTCTATTTTTGCTGTAATTTTGTTTTCAAATTTAGATATACAATTTAAATAAGTGGTTTCGTGCACGGAAGATACAAGGAAATAGTGGTTGAAATGAAGAAGTTGTTTTGACGGCGAAAAAATGTGTGATTGATATGAAGAAGGCGAAGGAAGAGATGGCCAAGATGCTTGAAGGTAAACTAAGAGAACAAAAGAGGAGATGAGAAGTTGAAGGAGACAAGACTAAACATATCTATTGTGGAATTTATCTTTCATGAAGGTGAAAAAAAAGAACATATTAGAGATTCTCGAGAAAGAAACAAATGAGATCTAATAGAGAGAGAGAGAGAGAGAGAGAGAGAGAGAGAGAGAGAGATATAGAGAGTGAGAGATATATAGAGAGAGAGAGATAGAGACAAAGACAGAGGGAGAGGTAGTTTTATTCTTTTTTAATTCTAATGTAAGCTTCTTAATCATCCATAATTGATAGACTCGCTATTATGCGTTTTAGCACATCTTCAATCACGACTTCGAAATAGATCTATTTTATTTGTTTGAGTTTTTAATATTAACCCTTAAATCTTGTGTTAATAAGTAGAGTACTTGAAATTACAGAGTGTTTAGAGAAACAAGTACTGCTCGAGGAGAAAATGGCAACGACACACGAACCATATCTATGTATGAACAAATAAATTTTAGAGATATTGAATTCGACAAAACTGAACATGTTCCAAACCCTGTTTGAAATGCTTGAGGAAAATTATAGAAGCTACAAGAAAACAATGGTTGAAACAATGAAGATGTTTTGGCGTCGAAAAAATGTGTGATTGTTATGAAGAAGGAGAAGGAATAGATGGGGAAGATGTTTGAAGGTAAATTAAGAGATCAGAAGAGAGAAGGAGAAGTAGAAGGAGAGAAGACTAAACCCATCTATTATGGAATTTATCTTTCATGGTGGAGAAGAAGAGGAAGAAGAACATGCTTGATATAATTGAGGAAGAACCAAGGAAGATCTAAGTTAGGAATCTAGAGAGATATAGAGAGAGAGAGAGAGTAATGGAAACCGAAAATGGAAGATTTTGATTCAAAGTTGAATATGGCGAGGAAGAAGACGAAGTTGAGACGAAGAAACAAGAAGTCGGAGAATATGAAGATGATGAAGAAGAGGGCGAAGAAAAGCCGAAACAAGAAGAGGACGAAGAAAAACCGGAAGAAGAAAAAGAAGTTTTAAGAAAAAAAAAGAGGAAGAAGAAGCCATAGAAGTTAAAAACAATAAGGAAGAAGAAGAAGTCGAAGACGATGAAGAAGAAAAACAGAAGAGAAAGAAGACGACGAAGAAGGAAAATGATGTAGAAGAGGGAGAAGAAAATGACGAAGAAAAACCGGAAGAGTGAGAGAGTGAAAAAATAGGAATTCATAGAAACCAAAGATGATGAAAAAGAAAAAGAACACGAAGACGAAGACTAAGATGATGAAGAAAAAGTCGGAAAAGACGAGGAAGATGACAAAGACAAAGAAAAAGAAAAACCATAAGTAGAATAAGAAGGTGGATGAGACCAAGACGTTGAAGAAGAAGAAGGAGGAGAAAGTTAAGGATTTGGAGAAGAAGAAAGGGAAAAAGGAGTAGAAGAAGACAAAGGTGATGAAGAAGAAGAAGAAGAAGAAGCCAAAGACAATGAAAATAAGTAAAGGAAAATACGAGGGAGAAGATAAACCGAAATTTAAAGAATAAGAAGAAGAAGAAGAAGAAGAAGCCAAAGACAATGAAAATAAGTAAAGGAAAATACGAGGGAGAAGATAAACCGAAATTTAAAGAAGAAGAAGAAGAAGAAGAAGAAGAAGAAGAAGAAGAAGAAAAATTGTCACAGGTTCATATGCATTTTTTTGATTAAAAATAAATCGAAATGTTGATTAAACGTAAGGAGCGTAAGGAGCGCCCCTTAGCCAAGAGCTCTAAGAACATATATCTTAGGCGACATGGCGGAATTGGGTTGACTTAATTTTTTTTTTTTCTCGAGAACATATATCCTTTCTGTTTTTGAATTTTCGTTTGCGACAGAATTTTTTTTTTTTTTTTTAAAACCCCTAAAGGGTTCATCAATGGAAAAGTAAAAAAAAAACAAAAGATCTTAACTATTCACTAATAACAAAAATACTATTAAAAAATTGTTAAGAACCCCAATGAGGAGTTCATTGATGGAGATGCTTCCCGTTGTATTGTTGTTAGGATTTATCGAGAGTTATGGCAGAGAATGATCCACTATATGAAGTGTCAATCTTCTGGGACAAGGATAACTGTCGCCTCCCAAACAATGATCCCGTCCCTGAATTTAGTAACTACATCACGGATGCTCTTCACAAGATTGACAATGGTTATTGGGTTTCCAAAAGAAACCATCTTTTGGATTTTTTTCAAGTGCTAGAGATAAGAGTAGACTGATTGGTCAGTATTTCGTGTTACATGAACCACATGCCGTAAATCCGGTATGTGAAGTTTCATGATTGGTCAGTATTTGGTGTCACAAAGGCTCGCCTTTCGGCGTCTGGTTTTGAAGCATTCAAAATTTGTGCATTTAAAAATGCTACAGATCTTTTTGGGCATCAATTGGCAATTAGACAATGAAAATCAAAATCACAAGATAACACTTTATTATCTAAAAATCTTAGTACTTGATATCTAAATTATTTATAAAATATATTTACAAGAAAACTAACATTAGTTTTTTATCTTATTACGGAACTTCAACTCCTACTCTCACAAATTTTGCTATAAAAGTTCTTAGCCTCACTTGTAGTGTTACTGGTTGTGAGATCGGCAAAGATCGGCAAAGGAGAGAGACGAAGCGAAGACGGCAAGAGCCCTGCAGACCAGCAAACACATTAAATAGTGATCTAAGATCCAAAAAATCCACGAAAACAAGTAAGTAAAACAATACAATTGTCGACATGGTTTACAAATTCATATCTGAAGGAATGAGATTCCTTGTGTTGGATTCTATAGGAAAGATCAAAGAGGATTCAAAATCAAATCAATGGTTTCATGCACATTGAGAGGAAAATTCTACAGCAGATAAATAAAGAAATTAGTCAGATCCTGAGGAAAATATGGGTACAACTGTTAGAGGGGGGATTAGCACCCCCTGGTTTAACTCGGTTCGAACCGAGATCGGTTCAATCAAGACCGGTCTACGATGGTTCGGATCAAAGACAAGTCGGCCCAAAAACGTTGGGCCGAGCTCGGAATCTCGCTGAAAGCCCATCTCGGCTACCGATCTAGGCCCATCACGAGCCCGATCCGTTACAACAGATAAAATCGGAATATTTCCTCTTTCCCGCCGATCTCGGAAATGGAAATATTCCTTGCGAACAGACCGCCGAAGAATAAGGAATATATCCTTATCTCGGAGGGGAATCCGGAATATTTCCATTCTCTAATCGAGCAAGGAAAAAGGAATATTCACATTTAGAGCCGCCTCAAGACAATATAAATAGAGGAGAAGGTTCATTCATCAAGACATCCACAACTTCCGCAAAGACAGAGAATAGAAGAGAGCTCGTTACCGATCTCGAATCTTTTTGTCTTTACCTTCTTACTTAAACTCTGTTGTAACGCCGACCTTGATCAATAAACGAGATTCCGACTAAAAAGTACTGTTTTACCCCTTCTGTGTGATTTACGGATCAACAATTGGCGCCGACTGTGGGGACATATAGAACAGTACTTTCGGATATCGTTCGATGGAGTTCGGTGATGGCCCTTCCAGTCGACACCTCCGTAGTCGGCATCAACGGCACAGAAAACGACGATCAAAACCCTCGGGCTGACGAACTCAATCCAACCGACACTGAGTTACCGACAACCGGAGGAGGACCCCCTCCGATCTTACCTACTGGAAGGAATACTCAGATCAATCCCTCGGGAACTCTTCCTCGAATCGCAGGAAAAAAACATTAACTTCTTATCCGATGAGAAACTCGACGACTCCGACTTACCGAGTACAGGAAAAAGCAACATTTATGAGAATCAAATCCTTAACTCTTGCGAAGAATCATCTCTCCGAAGAAATCCCAAACGAATTAGAGAAATCTCGTCTCGACTCTCGAGCCTCATCTTCTTCGCCGCTAACACCGAACGTGAATGAGGGGAGAAGCCGCGAGCAGCACCACCTCCGTCCGTGACCTCCTACGCCGACCACAGTCAGCAATCTGGGACCACGTCGAGCTTCCCGGAGCTCTGCCATGGCCGCCGCCATAAACACCGAACCCACCGAACGAGAACACGCCGAACATGCCGATCAAGAGGCCATGTCGAACTTGAATACGCCGAACATACCGATCACGGCACCATGCCGAACTCAACAAACTTGAACTCGCCAAAACGCGCCGAACTCGCCGAGGCACACTTACCGAACTTGACGAACTCACCAAGATATTCATCGCCGAGCTCAACACTTCGAAGAGCTCAACACTTCGAAGATGACAATCATGATATAGACAAACCAAGAACGAGCTCGTCAAGAGAGAAGGAGTCACTTGTCATACAAGCAACGTGCATGGACAAACCAAAGCGCATGAACAAAGCGACGTACATAATGACGACCAACGAACACAATCACAACACGCCGAGCTTATGATCACAAGCCCAATCACGGTTAAGCCGAACATGAGACCACGCCGAACTCGCGGTACGCACTGAACATGCCGAAACTCGCCGAGAAACACATGCATGCCGAGCATGAAGACATGCCGATTTTATCCTAACCATGCCTAGCATGACGTACCGTGCATGTCACCATGCCAAGCTCACTTGAAGACGTGCCGAGCTCACTCTCGCAGTTAACCGACGTCAAACAATGATCGGCGCGATGCCTTGTTCGCAGTCAGGCATCGCACCGACCTTACTCACGGTCAGGCATCGCGCCGAACATGTTCACAGTCAGGCATCACGCCGACCTTGCTCGCAGTCAGGCATCGCGCCGACCTTGCTCGCACTCAGGCATCGCGCCGACCTTGCTCGCGGTCAGGCATCGCGCCGACTTTGCTCGCGGTCAGGCATCGCGCCGACTTTGCTCGCGGTCAGGCGTCGCGCCGACCTTGCTCGCAGTCAAGCATCGCGCCGACTTTGCTCGCAGTCAGGCATCGCGCCGACCTTGCTCGCAGTCAGGCATTGCGCCGAACTTGTTCGCAGTCAGGCATCACGCCGACCTTGCTCGCAGTCAGGCAATGCGCCGAACTTGTTCGCAGTCAGGCATCGCGCCGACCTTGTTCGCAGTCAGGCATCAAGCCGACCTTGCTGGCAGTCAGGCATCACGCCGACCTTGCTCGCAGTCAGGCAACGCGCCGAACTTGCTCGCAGTCAGGCATGCGCCGAACTTGTTCGCAGTCAGGCATCACGCCGACCCTGCTCGCAGTCAGGCAATGCGCCGAACTTGTTCGCAGTCAGGCATCGCGCCGACCTTGTTCGCAATCAGGCATCGCGCCGACCTTGCTCGCAGTCAGGCATCACGCCGACCTTGCTCGCAGTCAGGCAATGCGCCGAACTTGTTCGCAGTCAGGCATCACGCCGACCTTGCTCGCAGTCAGGCAATGCGCCGAACTTGTTCGCAGTCAGGCAATGCGCCGAACTTGTTCGCAGTCAGGCATCACGCCGACCTTGCTCGCAGTCAGGCAATGCGCCGAACTTGTTCGCAGTCAGGCATCGCGCCGACCTTGTTCGCAGTCAGGCATCGCGCCGACCTTGTTCGCAATCAGGCATCGCGCCGACCTTGCTCGCAGTCAGGCATCACGCCGACCTTGCTCGCAGTCAGGCAATGCGCCGAACTTGTTCGCAGTCAGGCATCACGCCGACCTTGCTCGCAGTCAGGCAATGCGCCGAACTTGTTCGCAGTCAGGCAATGCGCCGAACTTGTTCGCAGTCAGGCATCACGCCGACCTTGCTCGCAGTCAGGCAATGCGCCGAACTTGTTCGCAGTCAGGCAATGCGCCGAACTTGTTCGCAGTCAGGCATCACGCCGACCTTGCTCGCAGTCAGGCAATGCGCCGACCTTGTTCGCAGTCAGGCATCGCGCCGACCTTGTTCGCAGTCAGGCATCGCGCCGACCTTGTTCGCAATCAGGCATCGCGCCGACCTTGCTCGCAGTCAGGCATCACGCCGACCTTGCTCGCAGTCAGGCAATGCGCCGAACTTGTTCGCAGTCAGGCATCACGCCGACCTTGCTCGCAGTCAGGCAATGCGCCGAACTTGTTCGCAGTCAGGCAATGCGCCGAACTTGTTCGCAGTCAGGCATCACGCCGACCTTGCTCGCGGTCAGGCAATGCGCCGAACTTGTTCGCATTCAGGCATCGCGCCGACCGTGTTCGCAGTCAGGCATCGCGCCGACCTTGCTCGCGGTCAAGCATCGCGCCGACTTTGCTCGCGGTCAGGCATCGCGCCGACCTTGCTCGCGGTCAAGCATCGCGCCGACTTTGCTCGCAGTCAGGCATCGCGCCGACCTTGCTCGCAGTCAGGCATCGCGCCCACCCCGCTCGCAGTAAGGCATCGCGCCGACCTTGCTCGCAGTCAGGCATCGCGCCCACCTTGCTCGCAGTCAGGCATCGCGCCGACCTTGTTCGCAGTCAGGCATCGCGCCGACCTTGTTCGTCGAACTCAAAAGCCGAACTCCAACAGTTCGCCGACCTTGTTCGTCGAACTTGATAGTGAACTTTTTACGGTTCGCACAATTAACCCATTGTGCACAATACCACAATCTAATGGTATGTCATTGTAGCACTTGGGGATCGAATCCACAAGGAGGCACGAGAACAACACACAGAGAATACGAGACACTTCTTAATCTAAGCTAATCAAATAAAGGTTTTCTAATGATCCTAATCAATTTAAAGACAAGATAATAAATAACCAAGCATATAACAAAGGTAATTAAAAGACTAACAAGTTTTGAACTAAAACGTAACGAAAACGATTTAAACAAGAATAAGCAAACGAACTTCGGGTAATGGTAATCGACTTGGACATTCTCTAGCTAAACCATGATACTCAAACAATGCTAATCCTTAGGCCTTAGATCACTAATTTAGACTAATCCACTTCTATGAAAATAATCACTTCACTAATCACTTAACTGAGAACAAACTTCCATTTGCAATTAAATGATCAACAAGCATTAATCTCAAGTCTAAATAGCCATTAAACACCCTAGACATCTATTTCCATAGGCTAGGAATGTAAAACACTTGCTAAGTTTGGTTGAGGAATTTCATCGAACACCTTCCGGGCATGAAATTCCTTAAGTTCTAAATCAACTTTGTCAAGGCTAATCTAGCATTAATCACACCTAACAAGTAAGGATTCTTCATAAACTAAGTCGTAAGCATCATGATTTAGCAAGAAAACATCTTAATCTACCATACCCAAAGTTCTAAAGAAACTACTCACAAACCATGATAATCTCAACAAATCTTATGTAGGAGGTGTTTAGATTCATGGTTAGATGATTAGAAATAGATAGATAGATGAAAACAAACAAGAACTTTCATAAAAACACCAAGAATCTCTTAAAAACTCCAAACTCTCTCTCCGAAGAGTGTTTTTGAGAAGTTAAAATGAGATATATCCTCAAACAACAAGGTTTTTGGCCTAAATATCAAAGCAGGTCGTAGGTTGCAGCGGTCTACAGTTGCCCGGTGCAGCTGGCCGCTGTGGATTTCCGGTTTTGCTCCGTTTGCAGGCCAGGCGGACATGCGCTTACTAAAGTTGTCGTATCTCTCTAACCCCAGATCGGAATGACTTGAAACCGGTTCCATTGGAAGGCTAACTCACATAGCTACAACTTTCATGAAGACCGCCGAAGCTAAATCCGAATGGAAACTGTTCATATGAGTCGATCTTTGAAGCACTTCGGACGGTTTCTACATTTTTGCTCTGGAGGGTCCCACAGCGGTGTGGAGTTGACCGCTGCATGCCCGCTGTGAATCTCGGTTTTTTTCGTCGGGAGGATCCGCAGCGGTCACTGTAGACCGCTGCGGTACGCCGCTGTGAGCTCCATGTAGCTCATTCGCGCGCCAGACGGACGTATGCTCAGTGAAATGGTGATAACTTCCGCAATACAGCTCAGAACTTGATGAAACAACGTCCGTTGGAAAGATGACTCAATTACCTACAAACTTTATCAAGTGTTCCAAAGCTTAATCTGAGCGCAAGAGCTTCTTCTGACCCAATCTTTAGAGCACATCGGATGGCTTCTGCATTTTTCTTGATTGTTTGGGTTTATTTTGCCCCATGATCTTGCTCTAAGCTCCAAAATGATTCCATAAGCTCCAAATGGTTCCTAAAAGACTCCATAGCACACAAACATATGCAAAAACTAACCTAAGACTCACTAACTCTAAAATGGATGCAAACTAGACCAAAAACAATGAAATGAATGCAAAAAGTCACAAAATGCTAACTAAAATGTATACTAAAATGGACTAAATTATGAAACTATCAACTCCCCCGAACTTGCCTTTTGCTTGTCCGCAAGCAAACAAACAAGAACAAGTCGAAGAAGAGGTTGGAATGCGAGAGATCATATCCGAGAATATTAACAAAAGAATTTAATTCAATGCCCTTGAGAGTAGTTATGTGATGCACAAACAACCTCTAATTCAAAAGATTTAGCCATACTCGTCGCTATACGAATTGGTCTAAGCCTTAGCATCTACAAGTAATCATATCCTCTAACTCTTTAACATTCATTAAGTACAATGGTGAATCATGCTTAATAAAAATCAAGTGAACTCATTTGGCTTAGGGAAAAGGTTTTGAGATAAAAATGATCTCAATCATGTGGGTATTCCAATGCAATGGGATCTCTCACGAAAGAATGAACTTTGGCAAAATGCTAAGAGTAAAGAACAATTGATGCGTACAAGGATGACATCCGTCTACCCAATGCCCCAATATGAACTCCACTCCTATTTCTAAACCCATCAAGATCCATTCCTAAACTACCCATATCACAAGGCATTTTGCCTTCTTAGACCACATTTCTTTTCTTCTTCTCTTTCAACAAATGGATTGACTCTTCATCTTTTTCTTTTAGCTCTTTTTCATTTTCATAACTAGTCTCTCAATCATCATTTAGATGCATTAGCCATATATATATATTTTTTTTTTTGGCTCTTTCTTTCTTTTACACACATAGAGACTTATACTTTCAACACCTAGAGCTATTTCACATTTTCATGCCAACCAATCCAAACTTTTTACTTTCCCCGATCCTTTTTCTCAATCTTTTCCTTTCTCCACACTTTCTTTTCTTTACATCAACACCCAAATCACCAACCTATCTATCAACTCCTTGTCGTTCCAAACTCAACACTTTTTGCTAAGTTCATTCAAAATTAGGCCTCACGACACACACAAGAGATGAAGGCTTGAAGGAAAGGCTTAGTTAAGGGTGTGGTTAACCGTTCCAAATATGGGAATCAGCTATTTGAGCTAACAAGAGAGTGGTAAAAAGGGGTAAGATAGCTCAAATATGTATATGACATCCATGAGTTCAACTTTTCAATGTACAAGCATGATAATTTCAAGTCAAGATTAAAGTTCATGTAGATAGAGTTAGATTCAATTCAAAGCATGCTTCAACCAAGACAAAAACATTCAAACCGCAAGATCAAAGCATGGATCATCCTTAACTTCGTGATCGCTCAAATGCATCAAAGAACTCCTAACGAGGGCATTAATTCAAGCTCTTAAGTTTATATTCTACATGGATAATTCTCTCAATGCAAGTGAATGCACACCTATATGCATCTAGACTCAATCTTAAACATGCAAAATGCAACTAAATATTTTTTTTTTTTTATGGTTTTTATATGCACTTATATGAATGAATGAGACTCAAATATGCAAAAAGAAAAATAAGATCACAAAACACAATATCAAAAGACACAAATCCTTCCCCCGAACTTGAATTGCAACGTCTCGGTGCAACACAAATCAAAGAGAAGGTAAAAATATGCAAAAATATGTACAATGAAATGGAGTTTGGATCATACCTTTGGATTGGAGAGGAGTGTGACGTGCTGTAGCTCTACCCATTCATGCATTAAGCACCACGACCTTGGACCCAAGAAAACTATAAACATCAAACAAAAACATCAAAAGGAACAAGAAAGAACGAAAATATATACAAAGATAGTCATGGGAATGCCTCCCAAGAGCGCTTGTTTTACGTCGCTATGCTTGACGTTTCAAACCGTTTTAGGCTTGGAGAGAAGGAGTAGTGGAACTCCATGGCGGGTCTTCGAGCTTGAGTGTGAGAACCTTGCTCATGATCTCTTGAATTCCCGTTGGACCTTTTTCTTTAAGTTCGGGTGTGATGATTGCTCTAACCATGGCAAAAGGTTTTGACCTTCCCTTACACTTGATCTTGTACTCAACCACACCATCTTCATATCTCCACGGTGTCAATGTCATAGTGGCGAGTTTGGGAAAAAATGATCTAACCTCATTAGGCTTGCTCGTCATGCCTTTGACAAGAGTGGGAGGGTGGGTATCATTGGGTTTCTTCTTTTTGGTCTTAGTGTCCTTACCCTTCTTTTGAACATTTATACTCTCAACCTCATTTTCCATAGCGGTATGGAAAAGATATTCCAAGCAAACACCATCCAGCGCTAAGGCTTCTTCAACATTACCATAACCCAAAGCTTTCCCTTCATGAGAATCTTTCTTCTTTTTACAAGCTTTTGGGGGTGAAACCAAATTCATCTTCTCACAACTTCCCACATACTCAACCTTTTTAACTTCCACTTCATCATCCTTACAAACAATGGTGCCACAAAGTTTTGTGGAAGAGGGCTTCATGGAATAGAAGACTTTGTCATTCACGTTCTTGAGAACGACCTTCTTGTTTTGGAAGTCCATGCTTGCACCGGTGGTATTGAGGAATGGAGTTCCAAGGAGGAGCGGGAGTTTGCTGGTTTGCTTAATCTTCATAACTATGAAGTCGGTTGGAATGAGACAATTTCCGATCTTGAGAGGATAATCTTCAACAATGCCAAGTGGTTGCTTAGAAGAAGAATCTCCAAAAGTGATGTGTGATGGGTGGTGCTTCATGCTCTTGATTTCAAGACTCTTCACCAATTCAAGTGACATCACATTCACGCTTGATCCCGAATCACACATGGCGTCATCAACATTCAAATCACCAAGGGAGCAAGAGATGACAAATTTACCCGGATTTCCAAGCTTGGGAATCGATTTAGGCTCACGTTGAGGAGGTTCAATGCAAGAAGTCTCTTTCCTCACAATTGTCTTGGCCTCCACATCTCTTTTCTCAACTACTTTGTTGCTAGAAACCACTACGACTTCGTCTTTGGATTCATGGAGAACTCTCTTGATCTCTCGTATAGCTTCTTCAATCTCGTCACTTGAGAGGATAACATTGCAATACTCCATTGGGTTTGCATCGATTTTGCCCTTTAGTTTCTCCATGGGTCTACTAGAATCGGAATCTCCTTGAGTGCGTTGTTGATCCAAGTGTTTGATTCTAGAGGATAGATCTTCAAATTTTGCGTTGAGATCGTTGTATGAGCAATCCACCTTAGTGTGAATCTCGGCCATCTTCTTATTCAACTCATTTGCTCCATGAGCTTGGCCCGTCAAGAGTTGTTGAAGCATACCCTTCATTTCGACATCTTGTTGTGTCGAGTTGCTTATTTGCCCTTGTTGCGGTTGCGGTGCAAAAGATGGTTTGCTTGGGTAACCGCCTTGGTTTCCCACAAAGTGAACTTCCTCTTGGTAACCTTTGCAATCCCCTACATAGTTCACTCGCCTTTGTGTGGCTTCCAAGACCTTGTCTAACTTCTCATTTAGGGCTTTCATCTCCCTTCTTGTTCGGTCCTCATATTCTCCACTTCCTCTCAAAGCTATATCATAATCCTCACCATAATTCCCATTGCTTTGGGCAAGATTCTCAACGAGCTCCATCCCATCATCAACTTCTTTTCCCAAGAAGTTGCCATTGCTTGCGGTATCAAGAAGCATCCTAAACTTGGGCAAAACTCCTCGGTATAGAGTGCTTAAGAGCGATTCTTCGGAGAAGCCATGGTGTGGGCATTGCATTGTGTAGCCTTTGAATCGTTCCCACGCTTCACAAAAGCTCTCATTCCCTTTTTGAGTGAAGCTCGAGATCTCGTTTCTCAACCTTGACGTTCTTGTAGTAGAGAAGAACTTGGCAAGAAAGGCTTTCTTACATTGATCCCAAGAAGTGATGGATCTTTGAGGTAGGTTCTTCTCCCATTGGTGGGCTTTGTCTCCAAGAGAGAATGGAAATAATCGAAGCTTGAACCCATCTTCCGAGACTCCATTGATCTTAACTATTCCACAAATTCGATCGAATTGATCCAAGTGGTCTAAGGGATCCTCCACCGGTAAACCGTGGAACTTGTTTCCTTGCACCATGGAAATGAGACTCGCCTTGATCTCAAAATTATTACTCTCCACCGGTGGTGGATGTATACCGGCGCGATTTCCATGGGCGTTGGGAGCATCACCCGCTCCAATCAACCTCGGTGTTCTAACCCTTTGAGCAACCTCTTCTCGGTTCTCATTTGCATCTCTAACCGGTGGTGCTAGATTCATATTCATACCTCGCCTTTGAAAGTTCATGCACCTATAGAGAGAAGAGCAAACAAGGTGGAAAGATTAGTAAACAAAGAAAAATAAAACTTAGTCTCAAAAAGAGTCCTAATCCCTATGGCTATTGCTAAACCTCCCCGGCAACGGCGCCAAATTGATAGTGAACTTTTTACGGTTCGCACAATTAACCCATTGTGCACAATACCACAATCTAATGGTATGTCATTGTAGCACTTGGGGATCGAATCCACAAGGAGGCACGAGAACAACACACAGAGAATACGAGACACTTCTTAATCTAAGCTAATCAAATAAAGGTTTTCTAATGATCCTAATCAATTTAAAGACAAGATAATAAATAACCAAGCATATAACAAAGGTAATTAAAAGACTAACAAGTTTTGAACTAAAACGTAACGAAAACGATTTAAACAAGAATAAGCAAACGAACTTCGGGTAATGGTAATCGACTTGGACATTCTCTAGCTAAACCATGATACTCAAACAATGCTAATCCTTAGGCCTTAGATCACTAATTTAGACTAATCCACTTCTATGAAAATAATCACTTCACTAATCACTTAACTGAGAACAAACTTCCATTTGCAATTAAATGATCAACAAGCATTAATCTCAAGTCTAAATAGCCATTAAACACCCTAGACATCTATTTCCATAGGCTAGGAATGTAAAACACTTGCTAAGTTTGGTTGAGGAATTTCATCGAACACCTTCCGGGCATGAAATTCCTTAAGTTCTAAATCAACTTTGTCAAGGCTAATCTAGCATTAATCACACCTAACAAGTAAGGATTCTTCATAAACTAAGTCGTAAGCATCATGATTTAGCAAGAAAACATCTTAATCTACCATACCCAAAGTTCTAAAGAAACTACTCACAAACCATGATAATCTCAACAAATCTTATGTAGGAGGTGTTTAGATTCATGGTTAGATGATTAGAAATAGATAGATAGATGAAAACAAACAAGAACTTTCATAAAAACACCAAGAATCTCTTAAAAACTCCAAACTCTCTCTCCGAAGAGTGTTTTTGAGAAGTTAAAATGAGATATATCCTCAAACAACAAGGTTTTTGGCCTAAATATCAAAGCAGGTCGTAGGTTGCAGCGGTCTACAGTTGCCCGGTGCAGCTGGCCGCTGTGGATTTCCGGTTTTGCTCCGTTTGCAGGCCAGGCGGACATGCGCTTACTAAAGTTGTCGTATCTCTCTAACCCCAGATCGGAATGACTTGAAACCGGTTCCATTGGAAGGCTAACTCACATAGCTACAACTTTCATGAAGACCGCCGAAGCTAAATCCGAATGGAAACTGTTCATATGAGTCGATCTTTGAAGCACTTCGGACGGTTTCTACATTTTTGCTCTGGAGGGTCCCACAGCGGTGTGGAGTTGACCGCTGCATGCCCGCTGTGAATCTCGGTTTTTTTCGTCGGGAGGATCCGCAGCGGTCACTGTAGACCGCTGCGGTACGCCGCTGTGAGCTCCATGTAGCTCATTCGCGCGCCAGACGGACGTATGCTCAGTGAAATGGTGATAACTTCCGCAATACAGCTCAGAACTTGATGAAACAACGTCCGTTGGAAAGATGACTCAATTACCTACAAACTTTATCAAGTGTTCCAAAGCTTAATCTGAGCGCAAGAGCTTCTTCTGACCCAATCTTTAGAGCACATCGGATGGCTTCTGCATTTTTCTTGATTGTTTGGGTTTATTTTGCCCCATGATCTTGCTCTAAGCTCCAAAATGATTCCATAAGCTCCAAATGGTTCCTAAAAGACTCCATAGCACACAAACATATGCAAAAACTAACCTAAGACTCACTAACTCTAAAATGGATGCAAACTAGACCAAAAACAATGAAATGAATGCAAAAAGTCACAAAATGCTAACTAAAATGTATACTAAAATGGACTAAATTATGAAACTATCAGAACTCAAAAGCCGAACTCCAACAGTTCGCCGAACTCGAAAGTTCACCGAATTTGAAAGATCGCCGAACTCAAAAAGTTTGCATCTTCAAAAAAAAAAAAAAAAAAAAAAAAAAAAAAAAAAATCAGCCGAATACACTCTCCTTCAGAGCTACATCTTCTACCGAGCTACAACACGCTCATTATGACATGATTTGTCCAATTAACGGTTTATCAGTTTCAGTTCAGAATGGTTTATCAGTTTCAACTCGTCTCGGTTCAGATTGGTTTTCACAGCTTCAGTTCTTCAGATTCAGAACTTCACTGCTTCAGTTCTTCAGATTCAGAACTTCACAGCTTCAGTTCTTCAGATTTAGAACTTCACAGTTTCAGTTCTTCATTCAGAACTTCAGAATTTCAGAGTAGTTTCAGTTCAGATGAGTTTTTCGTACATAATTCAAGCTCATCAGATCCAGAATTTCAGCTCGTCAACCTCATATTGAAGCCGTACTCTAGAGTCTGCACTACAGTCTAAAACGACTCCTAAATCATCCGAGCCAAGTAAGCCGGTTCCGTCTCGCACACTCGGATTCGATTTGCAAAATAGTAAGCCGAATTCTCAACATTCGCAAATTATAAGCCTGATGACGCAATTCCCAGATTGTCTGAGCCAAATAAGTCGAGTCTATCTCGCACACTCAGATCCAATATGGGAACTAAGCCGATCAATCGACGATCGCCGACCTAGAAGCAGGTCGTAAGATCGAGTTCATTCTCTACACCCCGGCTAAGACCGTATTATGTACGGCACCAATTGTGTGCACAATGAACTCGAGAGGATGTGTAACACGACCTCGGAATTAACAGTCAAGAAACGACTAAGTAAGATGAAGCTTCCACAGCTCGCAAAGCCATCTTATGATGAACTACGAATGGCTTGATCCTTCTTTCGAAGGTACGTAGGCAGCCCTCACAAGGCGCAGCTATAACATTAATAAAATTTTACCAAAGCATTCTACCGAATTCCAATAGTTCGAACCTTCAAAGCCAAACTTTATGTTTGCCGAACTCCAACAGTTCGTATTTTCTAAGCCAAACTTTATGTTTGCCGAACTCCAACAGTTCGTATTTTCCAAGTCAAACTTTTAGTTTGCCGAACTCCAACAGTTCGTATTTTCTAAGTCAAACTTTATGTTTGCCGAACTCCAACAGTTCGTATTTTCTAAGTCAAACTTTTAGTTTGCCGAACTCCAACAGTTCGTATTTTCTAAGTCAAACTTTTTTGTTTGCCGAACTCCAACAGTTCGTATCTTCTAAGCCAAACTTTTAGTTTGCCGAACTCCAACAGTTCGTATTTTCTAAGTCAAACTTTTCGTTTGCCGAACTCCAACTGTTCGTATTCTCTAAGTCAAACTTTACGTTTGCCGAACTTCAACAGTTCGCATTTTCAACCACCAACGGTTACACATCAACGTCCTGGCCAGACGATCTGATAAAGCCGAGCTTAGCTCGCACGCATCCTCATGGTGCAATGGATAATACACTTTCCACATTCAAAGCCGAGATCAGTCTCGCACCAACTTCTCAGATTATCCGAGCCAAATAAGCCGAGCCCGTCTCGCACACTCGGATTCAATGTGAGAAACCTAGAGCATATTAAGATGAGCTGTTCACGTACTCTTAAACTAAACTCTAGGGTCAAGCCGAACGTCCTTCCTCGCAAATCTAAGCCGACTTCTCAACAGTCGCAAAACTAGTAAGCCGATTTCTCAACAGTCGCAAAAACAAGTAAGCCGGTTTCTCAACAATCGCAAAAGCAGTAAGCCGATCTACGATAGGGATTGCCGACCTCGAGCAGGTTCAGTCGAATTTATCCTCTTCACCCGGCTAAGACCGTACAGTTTACGGCACCACTGTGTACGATAAATTCGAGAGGTTCGTATTATGTACGACTTCAAATATATCAGAGCTCAACAACCCGAGAAAATCTGCCGAACTCGAAAGCTCCAAAATCTATTCGATCACGGGAGTTCCGATCTTCACTTTCGAAAGAAGTTCGCCGAACTCAAAATTCGCCGAACCCAAGAATCCGCCGCACTCGAAATAGAATCTGATCAGATCGTACCGATCTCAGTTTTAACCGAGCTAAAGAATACTCCCCAAAAATTCACCGAACTCATAAACTCCCTCGCCGAACTGAGGGGGGGACCAATTGTTAGAGGGGGGATTAGCACCCCCTGGTTTAACTCGGTTCGAACCGAGATCGGTTCAATCAAGACCGGTCTACGATGGTTCGGATCAAAGACAAGTCGGCCCAAAAACGTTGGGCCGAGCTCGGAATCTCGCTGAAAGCCCATCTCGGCTACCGATCTAGGCCCATCACGAGCCCGATCCGTTACAACAGATAAAATCGGAATATTTCCTCTTTCCCGCCGATCTCGGAAATGGAAATATTCCTTGCGAACAGACCGCCGAAGAATAAGGAATATATCCTTATCTCGGAGGGGAATCCGGAATATTTCCATTCCCTAATCGAGCAAGGAAAAGGGAATATTCACATTTAGAGCCGCCTCAAGACAATATAAATAGAGGAGAAGGTTCATTCATCAAGACATCCACAACTTCCGCAAAGACAGAGAATAGAAGAGAGCTCGTTACCGATCTCGAATCTTTTTGTCTTTACCTTCTTACTTAAACTCTGTTGTAACGCCGACCTTGATCAATAAACGAGATTCCGACTAAAAAGTACTGTTTTACCCCTTCTGTGTGATTTACGGATCAACAACAACCGCCTCAATTTTGGGTAAAATGTAACATAAAATCCTCTTGGGACAAAAAGAAGTGTACTGGTGGGGTAGTTTGAGTTCTGAAGAACGCAAGAGGAGATGTTCTTCTTCATGATAGACAGTCCTTTGTTAGAATAAAGAATAGCATAGATGCTAATATGGAAAGTTGGAAATGGGCCATGGAAAACATAGAGAGTTTGAAATGCTATAAAGTCATCTTTGCTGCAGAATCGAATGAGTTAGTTGGTGCGGTAACAAGACCACCAGCTTGGCCAACATTCATATATCTAAATCGTGAGAAATAAGAAAATCAAAAGATATATAAGAGGAAGAATAAGAATTAGAAGTCAAAGACGATGAAGAAAAATAAGAAAAAGATGAGGAACTGACAAAAGATTTAAAATTGGAGAATGAAGCAGAAGACGAATAATAACCGGAAAAAGAATAAGGAAAATACGAAGAAGAACAAAACCAAAAGATAAAGAATATGACGAAGAATAGATAAAAGCAGAAGAGGAAGAAAAAGAAGACAAATCATAAGAGGGAGAAGAAATAGAAGTTGAAGACGACGAAGATGATGAATAAGGAGAAAAAGAAGTAGAAGAAAGAGAATAATATAACCCGGAAGAAGAAGAAAAAGATGAAGAAAGAACATAAGATGAACAAGAAGTTGAAGTCGAAGACGATGATGAAGATGAAAAAAGAGAGTGAGGAATAAGATAATCGAAAGATGTATAAGAGGAAGAAGAAGTAGAAATCGAAGACAATGAGAAAGAAGAAGGAAAAGATGTGGAAAACACGAGTGACAGAGAAAAAACGGAATAAGAAAAAGAAAAAATACGAAGAAGACGTGAGAGAAGAAGGAGAGATAAAGGTGGAAGACGATGACGAAGAATAAAGAAAAGACGATGAAGAAAAAAACAAATGATAAATAAGAGGGAAAAAATGACGAAGAACGATTATGTGAAGACGAAGAGCTCGCGTTTGTCTTAGTTCAAATGGTTTGTGGGTTTCATACACTTATTTAGTATTGCTTTTTGAGTTTTTAATTTTGTATAGTGTTTACTTTTTTGAATTAGATTTATTTTGATCATGTATGTCTCAAGTAGTTGTTCTAATTTTCTTTGGTTTATAACATAAAGTTTTTTCTTACGTTTTTTTCGACCCCTCGGCCCGCGCAAGGCGCGGACTACCTACCTAGTTAAAGAGATGGCCTAACAAAAGAAACTAAAAATTAAATGCGAATTGCATTCATTTCAAGGGTCCTCTTTTATTAACTAGTTATCATCGCTCCTCTGACGTGTCACAATCTACTCGTAAATCCAACGACCAAAGAAACAAAGTGTAGGTTAATAGCATACACGTGCGCGTACTTTAGCCGTCTCTCTCCACTTCCCCCTTCAATGTCATTATTCGTCACCCAAAGAAAGATCTGCAACTTCACCACCGGACCAGTTTCTCTCTCTCTCTCTCTCGCACGAGGAATCATGACTGAAGAACAAGACCTCATCGACCAATCACCACCTCCTTCAGCGCCCGACCCTGAAACTAACCCGAACCCGAATCCGAATTCAGTAATCCATCCGAGACGGGTGTCTTTCGAGCACGGACTCCTCCCGATCCAGAAGCTCGTTTTTACCGATCCGATCCAAACCCTAGCTCCCGTCAAACAAAAGCTAGCGGATGCCGCCTCCAATAACCGCGTCGGATCGGCTGCAGTCGCCGACGTTCTCCAGATCTCCGGCGACCATGCGCGTCTCGTTCTCGAGACGCTCGGTTCGGTGCTTCATTCCGAGTCCGACCCTCTGGTTCGAGCGAAACCAGAGGAAGTTGATTCCGTCGGAGCTGATTTGCGGGATCTAATTTTGTTTCTGTACATTCAATCGTATAAGAAATTGTTGCCTAGGACGCACAAGGACTCCGCAGCGGTGGCCGATGTATGGCCATCGACTTCCGCTTTTGATGGATACTTGTCGGCGTTATCGCCAATTCAGGCAAGTTTCTTACTTTTTTTTGCCCTCTAATTATAATGTGCCTCAAATAATATCCAATGATCCCCTCGCATACGATCTTTTTGGTATGGGAATGGAATTGACGTATTTGAAATATGGAAACAGAACGTGGTAGCTCTATTAACAGGGTTTGAGAATCATTTTCTTTCCATTTTGCATTGAATTGAACTAAAATTTTGCAATGCAAGTTAAAGTTTTTGGTTTTTATTTACCTGAAACTTATGCTTAAGAAAAGTTGGAAGTTTGGGCGTTTCTTTGTGTTGATGGTGGACGTAGTGTTTAGATATATGTCCGTAATAATTCTCAATGGAGAAGATGCTCGTATTCTAAATGCATATTGACTCATTGCTGCAAATACGATGAAACTGTTTGTCATCTTGTGGTGGAGCTATTGCTGTAACACTATTGTATTTGAAAGCATGCTAATGTTAATGTTAATGTTGGCATGTTGCTGTAGTGTGAGATACTTGTATCCAGCTCTTGGTGTTTGAAACACATGCGCATGGACACATGCGCATGGACACATGCTTTTAGTCATATTTACCTATACTTTTGGGTAACCGGTTCATTTTTATCATCTTTTAATTACCTGTCCCCTTTCTTTGATGACTATGGGGCAATGGTTAGTCTGCAGGCTGAATTCAAACAGTTGTTAGCTTGCTGCGCTGTGTGGTTTCAATTCTGTTTCTTTTCGTTGTACCTTATTATGGTTGGTCCTTCCACGTGGTTTATTTGGTGATAATGCGAGATGTGTTCTTGTATTGTGACTTTCAGTCGCTACTCCTGTGACATTCTCAATCCTGTTTGTGGTAGGGCTGGTCTATAGTGTCTTTTAGAATACAGTCATCTAATTTTAATATTTGTTAGTGTTTTAACGGTCATTGTTCTTCGGTATGCTTTTCTTTCCCATCACATGGGTCTAAAATATTAGTTATATTTCCTTTTCATCATTTTGCAGCTTGTTCGCAGCAACAGCCGTCGGTTTATGCCATCACAAGCAGATGATGAAGCTCATCAATTGTCATATCTGCAAAAACATTTAGCAAACATCATTTCTCTCCTTGCAGAGCCTGTGGAAGGAGAAGGAGAAGAATCATTGGTATGTGCTAGTCTTTCTTTATTTTCTCGAGAAGAGTCACTGTTTCTACAGAGCATGAAAATAAAATCTGACGTTGGAATAAGAAATTTTCAGGAAAAGAAAGAGAACACAAGTCTCAAGCTAGATGCTTACTTCATGATGGTTCAAACTAATTAATAGTTTTGCTTGTTCAATATCCTTCAGGTTCTCTCTATGGAAGCTTTTGAGCACCTGGGTTTTCTTCTTCAGTTTGGTGATAAGGGATCTGATGTATCTCCACTGAGCCAATCTACTCTTTTTTTTGCAAATTCTGATCCGGATATGCCCGCTGTTCCAGTCCCTGCTTCCCAAGTGCATGAATGGCTTCTGCAAAACATAGCTTCCGCTTTAGAAAGCATTACTGAGAGAATTTCTGGGAAAGAGAACGGGCCTTCTAACGCCTCTGATCAAGATGATGCGATGTCAGATGCTTGTGCTGCTCCGAACAAGGTTGCACCTAGTGGTAGAGGCCCGTGTTTAATCGAAGGAGTCTCCAAGACTTCACTTGTTAAGCAGGCCTCCGATCTTAGGGGTAGATCTGTGAAGGTTCGCTGTGAACAACTGACTTGTGTTTTAATACAATTGGATAATTCCTTGCTCCATTTCTCCTCCCAGTCATGTAGTCTCTCTGTCCACTCATGTCAACTACATGCTATGTGTATTTTGCAGGTTGTCAATTGCCATGATTCTGTTATCTATCTTTTAGCTCCATTGAGATATGCAACCGTGCATGGATGTTCTGATACTACTATAGTTCTGGGAGCTGTTGGCAAGGTATGACACAATACTCCTTTCGCCTTTATCTTTAGCGGAGATATTCAAGGCAACATTTCACAGGTTATAATATCTGCTAATTTATACTAGAAGATGCAGCAATTCCATTTTCTGATTTATTCCCGCAGGCATTGAGAGTTGAGCACTGTGAGAGAGTTCATGTGATTGCAGCTGCCAAACGAGTGTGCATCGCCAATTGCCGTGAATGTGTATTCTTCTTGGGAGTCAATCAGCGTCCACTGATTGTTGGTGATAACCACAAGTTGCAGGTGAAGCCTCTCTCTAAGATTGAGGGTTGATTTACAAGTTTTTATATCATACTGCATTGTGCATACGCAACTCTTCTTTACCTTTATGATATAAAGCTAAAATTAGTGAAGAGGCTATATTTTTTAGTAGCATTAATTTCTTCTGGACATGTGAACTGAGTTTAATGGAAACATCTTCGAGGTGTTATCCATCTCATTAGCTTATAGTGTTGATGAGGATATTGATTAAGAAATACCTCTTAGTCTGATGTTTGCTTCGAGATGGTGTCACAGGTTTCCTTTTACTACTGAGAATACAAACACTGTACGATATCTAGTGGTTCTAGTAATTACAGAAAAATCTGTTTGATTTTGTTCAAGGTGGCTCCATATAATACATATTACTCTCATTTGGAGGAGCACATGAGTGAGGTAGGGGTTGAGCCAACTATCAACCAATGGGACAAACCATTGGCACTGGGAGCAGTGGATCCACATGACTCACTGTCACATCCTGCCGGTGTCGCTGATGCACAGGCTGAAACGGCTGCTTGTGTTGACCCTGACCAGTTCATAAACTTTTTGGTACACACTGTTTGTGTTCGTCTAATTTGACTCTGATAACTGGTGAATATTCACGAATCATCTAATCACATGTTTTATCTGTGGTATCATGCTTGTGGTGAAGATCCCAAACTGGTTTAGCGGCGAGGAGATTGGTTCGACGAAAGACAATCCATTTCCATTGCCAGATGCTTATATGGCAGCTCAGCAGAGAAATGTATGTTTTTACGTTTTCCTTTAGTTAGAAATGGAGCACTTGTTCGCATCTTCTTAACTCATCTATTGTTGGTTTTAATCAGCTTAAGAACTTCGAAGAAACAAGACGATCGCTAAGAGAAACGCCTCTGGAAGAAAACCGGAAAAAGGAGCTATCAAGCGCACTCCATGTGTATTTCAAAGACTGGCTCTATGGTAAGAACTTTCAAAATCAATCCCCACTCTAGTTTATGTGTATCATATATTTGGTTTTGACCGTCTCTGTTTCTGCTGTGAATCTGACAGCAAGTGGAAATATAAGGCAACTCTACTGCCTACAAGGTGACTAATAATGAAAAATAAAACCAAGTGGAAGATGTCTCGTTCCTGTAGAGCTCTCTCGATCATATTGGCATATTGCTAGTGCAAAAAAAAGAAAACAAGGTAAAAGAGAAACCAGCCTGATTTGTAGTTTGGAACCAATACGCACCACGTAACTTATCTGCACAGAACACTCCCCTAAAGCTTTCCTTTAGATTATTATTTTCTTTATCTCTCTGCTTTGGTTGTTCCTTTTGACATTTCAATCCCTCGGTTTTTGTCCTCTTTCTCTTTTGAACATCTCATCTTCGAACAGAGCATGTTGGCTTCCTTGAATTGTTATAACATATAAAGCAGAAATTGCAAAACTTTTTTGATATTATTGTCTCGGCTTTGCTCGTTCGAATCCCACCTCGATAACACAGATTTGTCGGAACCGAAGAGTTAGATTACATGTAGACGCGATATAATTTTTTATTGTAGAAACATTCAGACAAAGATATGGAAAAGTGCAGAGTATATGATTTTTCACATCTCCAGATACAAAACAAAAAAGACATGGAAGATCTTAAAGAACCCAGGATCAGCTAATGATGTGTTCTTGCTACTATCTCCACAATAGCTTTTCGTCACCATCAGGGTAATCAAGAATCAGCTTCAGCTCTCTTCTCGACGGTGTATGGATAGTATTCTCTGCCCGTGTCTACTCTCGTGGTCTGGCCACCAGAATCGATCAAAGCAGAGGTGATTGCAAGAGCAGCACCTGCAGATATTGCGGTTGGGATGCTCCTTGCTGTAAAAGAGGAACAAATGCACCAAAAACCCAGATTACAATGGCGTAGAAGCAAATGTTATAGTATGTATATTTAGATTTCTAACAACAGCATAACCAAAACCTCTATATGGATATGCACTTTCGGTTTGTACATCTATGACTATCACCTGATAAAAGCTAATAAATATGATTCGGCAAACCGTAGAGCAAATCTGTATAGTACTACTAGAGTCAGGACTTTGGTATGGTGGTCCTAATCGTGTTTGGCCCTCTTAGAGTGACAGATTCTTGGAAACAATTGAGTTTGTTCCAGATGATAAAACTCATATTGCTTCGAGTTCCCTCCCCAAGCGAAATGGTTCGTTCTACATGAATGTCTGCTGAACCACTAAAACCTATGGATGACAGACGAATGCAGCAAACTCAAACAGCGTATCAATCCCAAACCTGGATCCTAGATTCTACATAATGGAATTCATAGTTGATAGCCCATTGTTAAAGAACAGCAAGAACGAATCATTGAGACACTAGTTCTATTCTGACACAGCCATGAAATGAATCAGAAGAGTTACCTTTATAGCCAAGAACAGAGGCTCCAGCAACGAAACCCCCAATAGCACCATTGAAAAAATCCCTCTTAGCTCTATAGTTCTGCACCAACTGTTCAACACCAATGAAAACACCTCCGATGGCAGCAAATGTCAGCCCGTGGCTTCCCATCATCTTCAATGTTCTGATGAGACCTGGAAGGGCAACATTTCTTTCGACACGAGGGACGTCTTTCCATGTTGCCACGACAGTCCCGTAGATAGTCCCAGCTGCAAAACCAGTCACAGCACCTTTGATTGTCTTCATCATCGCTCCATCTTCCTCTTCCAGGTATCTCATTTCAGAAGGATCCATGATTTCTTCTACAGATAAAGCTTAATCTTTTTACGTCAAACAGGAAATAACAATAAAATTTTCAGCAAAGACACGACGGGGAACACAAACAAACAGACAGAAATTGGTAAAATTGAGTGCGAAATACACAAGGTACCACTTTTGAAGGATCTATCAAAGTTAAGTTCCTACTTCGCTCAAATAATCAAACAGAGAGAAACTGGAAATAAATGCGAAATGCAGAAAAGGCACGAACTTGTTTGTCAAAGATTCTAATTTGTTTGATCCATTACCAGATCATCGATACCCAACATCCGTGAGGAAAACAATCATCAGGCTTAAGAACACAGATTACAAGTAGAGAGCAATGGATCATAGAAACGCTCCAAACCAAGTCGCAATCCGGAATCCATCACTAACAAGCAGTAAGAAATTTACAGAAATAACGAAAAGAAGAGTGGAGATTCATAGTAATTTACCTTAGGAACTCGAAGAACTGAGAGACGGAAAAGAAGACAGATGCAGCAGCAGAGAACCAAAAATACACATCTCCGATGTTCTTCAGCAGCGCGAGAGAAAGCCCAAGTTCGATCCAGATCATCCTTTTGGGCCTCATTGTAAAGCCCATTAATTACTCTGTTTCTCTTTTTTTACTACGCCCTCTCTCCGTCGTCGCAAGCTCCGTCGGCAATAATGGCAGAATCGACGAGAAATCTGACTGGGCTCGGAGGGGAAGCAGCGAAATACGAAGAAGATGAGAATGATGACTACATGGGAGACCTATCTCAGTTTATTCCACCTGAACTTACCCAAACCTCCAAAAGAAAGGTATTTACAGGACCAAGTTTTCAACTTTTTAGATAAAAACTTGCCCTTTCGCCGAATTCGTCTAATTGATTACGAATGGCTACAAACATTTAGTTCGTTCGTTTTCCGTCTTTCGGTGGGGGTTGTATATTTCAATTCGTTTACCCTAATTGAAGATGTGTGATTGGGAATCTAGTTGAAAGTCCAGAGCTCACTTGTTGATCTCTTAGGAAGAAGATGGAAGTGCTAATCATCTGAGTGCTTTTCAGGAATCTGAAAAGAAAACTGTAATCGTTGAACCATCTCGGAAGAAGTTAAAGAATCTCAATTGGCACGAGAGGCGAAGATTGGAGAAAGAGAGGAAGCAAATAGAAGAGGATGAGCAGACACTGGCTCGTATAGAAGACATTCCGATTGGAGAATCTAACGTAGGGTTTAAGCTATTGAAGCAAATGGGTTACAAGCCAGGCTCTGCTCTTGGTAAAGAAGGGTCAGGTAGAGCTGAGCCAGTGACCATGGATATTCGAAGGTCGAGGGCCGGTGTGGGAAGAGAGGATCCACATAAGGAAAAGAAGAAAAGAGAGGAGATTGAGGCGGAGAATGAAAAGAGAAAGGTTGAGGAAATGTTGGAGGATTTCGGGTCTAGACAGAAGTCTCAATGGCGTAATAAAAGAGTTGTGATTAACTTTAGGAAGGCCAAGGCAGCTCTTGACCAACTTGAGAACATAGAAGTTGTTCCCGAGAAGAAAAATGAGGAAGATGAGGATGGTAAGCCTGATGAAGAAGAGGATGAAGAGGAGGAGATCACTGAAGAGGTACGTTCTCTAGTAAACAAGAGTTGGCACTGGTTTGGTGTATCTGGTTGAGTAGAGTTCGATTCTATCAGTTGAGAATTTGAGAGTCAACATTGTTCTTTATGTTCTTGAGGGTGACAATTTTAGCTTTACTGGTTGCAGGATTTGCAAGAGATATTAATGAAACTGAGAGATGAACATCGGTATTGCCCTTTTTGCGGGTTCCAGGTAATTGATACGTTCATGAATGTTTTTGTCAATGCTAAGTATTGAGTTCGTTTAAGTATGCTGACAAAAATTTTATCGTGAATCAGTATGAAACGACTGAAGCTCTTCTTTCCAATTGCCCTGGCGTAAATGAGGATGATCACTAGATAAGTCAAAGTGCTATGGAATTGGAAGCACACAAACACCATTCATGTTTGCAGAAGCTTGGAGTCAGGTTGAAAATTCCATGGTTATGTGGCTGAAGAGGAAGCAAGAAACAGGAGAAAGACTGTGTGTGCAGTTGCATAAGCAGGTAGGTGGAGAGGTACACACTAAAGAATTTTAAGGACTTGCTAATTTCCATATAACTCATGCTTTGATAGATGGTAGTATGATAAAAGCATGTGGAACTTTGATTTGATTAACAATATATATTGATGATGATGTTGATGTTTTAGTCTGATTCTCAAACTACGTAAAAGTGCGTTTCTGTTGGATGTAAACAAAATAAAGAGATCATCACTAAAAACACATGGCTTAAAGATTAAGAGCCAAAACCATTAAAATAATATCCAAATCAAAGGCCATTATCTGGCATCGTTGTCTGGTTTTATAAGATCTTGGTGCAGATGAGCAAGTTAATGCACGAAAAAGTCTTTAAAGGGTGAAAGAGAAAAGACTTAAAGAGACCAATTGAAATGTTGTGGAGAAGAGTCATAAGCTCTTGTGTTCTCAGGTTCAGTGTATTGCCTCAGAACCTGCTGATGAAGAGACGACTCGAAATCACCCATTGTGGTGCCATTGCTTATATGGAAATCATCTTGCTCAGAGATTTGACTGAGTCCCAAAACAGGAGACATATAATGTGAATTGCTCTTTTCGCCCGCCATGAATTCCCAAGTTTGGTTAAGGTACTGATGCTGGATTGAAACGGGCGGTGGCTGAGCCATTGTAACCCTATCAGCGATCGTCGAGTCGAAACCTGAAGCTGGTCGCCATATATTGGTTGATGTCTGAAGTTGTTGTTGCTGCTGCTGATTTGTGTTTGAGTTTGACAGAAGAGAGAGAGCACAGCTTGAGTCTGTGCTATCATTGTTCATCATCTCTGGACATGTTATGGTAAAGCTTGAGCTTCCATGTGAGAAAGCATTCATAACTTGATGGTTTTCCCTTTCCGGGTTAATCTGCGACGGTGCAGACCGTCGCACCACTGATCTTGCGCTAGACCACGTAGTAGGATCTCCTAAAACGCTTCTAACCATTGCAGCATTGGCATTTCCTGTCACCAAAAAAGAATAAAGAACTTGTTTGCAAGGCACATTGAGCTGAAAAGAGTAATTAATTAAGTTTTAGAAAAAGCTGTGAAAGTAAGATCTAACCGTAAAGAGATGGAGCGATTCTAGAGTAACGAGAAGTCAAAAGAGACGTTGTGGCTTGTGGCTTTCTTCGTCGTTCGTTATGGCAAGCGAGTCGTCTTCGACAACTTCGTTTCTCCAAGTCAAACTCAGAAAGCTGGTGAAACCTGAATGATATAAAGAGAAAGAAGCTTCAACAAAAAGCAACATAATAATTCATATTATGATCTCCAGATACAAGAGACAAGATGACATTAATAACTAACTAGCTGTAAAGTTTTATAAGTCTCTTCAGAGACGTTAAGAGCCAAAGCAAATAAAACAAAACAAAAAAAAGCCTTAAAAAGGGGGCAAAATCAGAAAAATCTTAAAGCTTTGGTTTCCTTAAGACTCTTCCGATCACCGGAAGTGGCAGAAAGAGTAAACAAAGGAAGAAAAGAGAAACCTGCTACATTGCTGGCAAAACCTTTGATGAAGACCAGAGACAATGACTTTAGATGATTTAGAGTGAATGCAACAAACTTTGTGTCTCGAGTAATAAGTTTTTGCATTGCTTAGATCCATTCTACAACCTTCCACTTGGCACCTCGCCGTCAACGACTTACGAACCGTTTTAACACTGTTCTTGCTTGACCCGGCTCCGGATCCCGATCCATTCTCGAAGTAGATCTTCTGACCAAACCTGAGTCCACCACTGAGTGAAGATGACTCGGTAGAGGAAGAACCACCCGACTGGGTCCGGTTCTGACCCGAGCCCATTAGTAACTCCATAATGGTTTTGGTTTCCTCTTACTCAGACAGAGAAAGAAATGCTTTTGCTCATCTCTCTCTCTAAGTACCGACTGTGGTAATAGAAAGGACGAAGGAGAAGAAAGGAAAGAAAATGTGGTTTTGCTGATTTTAGTTGTTGCTATCTTTTAAAAGATCAGAGAGAAAGAGAGAGAGAGAGACAGAGAGAGAGAGAGAGAGAGAAGCTGACGAAAGAAGAGACACTCAAGAGTGATTGATACTAGGCCACGACAGCTACGAATTTTAGCGTTTGCGTTTTTGTTTTTTGTTGTTGTTGTTGTAATATAAACACACAAGGGGTGGGAATATTTTGTTTTTCTTCTTTAACGTACAAAATGATATCCTTAAACGAGACCAGGGAACATAACTCCCATGTAAAATCTAGCTATTTATTCTATAATTATTATTAGTTAAATAAAATAATATTTTCTTAAAAAACTACGAATGGAGCCTAATGATGTTAAAATGTTGACCTTTTATTGTAGTTTGTACATATGAACTGACCACAGACCTATAAATGGTTTATTTTGTTGTTGTATAAATACAACAGCTTAGCTATACTATTACTACTAATTAAAGAGCAGCTGAAACAATAGTAATTTTAGAAATACTAAAGATAGAAAGAAAAGAGAATTATGGGCAGAGAGTGTTGGAACTCAACTAAGGATGTGACTCTTCAAGGGAACCCTTTCAGAATGGTTCTGTTCTGATTTGGTGTTCTTTTCACAATATCCAATGCAATATCTTTATTGATAAATTAAATCAAAATTATTCTTTTCAAAAGAGAGTATGTGAAGTTCAGAATCTGTGTACTTCATATTTTCATTGGGTTGTGTGTGTATCAGTTAGATTCTACTACTATTCCTTTTGTGTTTTGCTTTATTTAATACACAACATGGTTCCTTTCTTTTGATTTGCAAAATGTTACAAAAAAAAAAAAACTGAAAAAAGCCTAAAGCCTCTAATCTCGCTTGACTAATTTCACAAATCTTCTTGAAAATATAATTTTGAGTCTCTTGTTCTTCTTCCTACTCACAAATCTTTTTGTTTTTCCCACTTTTCACAACTCATAAATGTTGCATTTTCATAGCCATTAAAAGAGCATTTTAGGCTCTACTCTGTTTCACAAGAGATAAGAGTTTTAAAAACGCCATGAAAACTCAGACAATGGGGGGGCAGTGTCCTAAAAATCGAAAATCGTGATTCCATATATGAAACCAAAACGCACCCGCATCAAACTCGGGTCCTAACAACAAAAGTGATTCAACAATAAAAAAAGAAAAAAAAGACCAAAAGGTCGGTTTCAAAAGCGTTTTAAGAACCTCTTTTCAAACCCCATTACATTCAACAACTGCTTCCGCAGCTCGTCTTGGTTTGTTCTTCCTTCTGCTCCCATTTTGTCTAAACCCAATAGATGATGACTTCATTGAATCATCTGTGCTTGATTTCGATCCTAACACATTCTCTTCTTCGGTTATATTGCTCTCTCTAGACTCTACTGGTTTCTTCCTCTTCCTCCCATTCTCTGTCACTTCTTCTTTACTTGCATTTGTATCATCATCCTTCTCTTCTTCCTTCTCCACAATCTCTTCTTCTCCTTCGGTTTCATCTTTCACCGGTTTCTGTGGCCTCCCTCTTCTCCTGTAAGCTGGAATCTTTTCTTCCTCACCGCTTCCACGATCTTCTCTAGCAGTAGCATTCTGCCTCTTGCCTTTTCCTCTACCTCTTCTCATAACTCTATTCGATCCTACGAAACCAAAAGCCTCAAGCAAGTAGACAAGAAACCTGCAAGTTCAAAAGGTTGTTTCTTTCACATACTCAAGGCTAGTTATATTAAAACACACACTGAAACTTGTTTTACGAAAGCTAAAAGGTTAGGATATTGAAAATGTGAAAAGCATCAATATGCACAAAACTGGGGATCATTCAATTAACAGACGCTCCATTTAGGATCACATACATATACAGGAGGAACTATTCATTGAATAAACAGGCTCAAGCGCAATCAATCATAAACACGAAAAAAAGATTTCATTTCAGGGATTTAGAAGTAATGCATTTGACAATACCTAATTACAATTTCTTTCCCCAAAAAAAGAAAAGGTTTTCAACAAAGAAACGTATAAGTAACACAACACTTCAGTCACTAGGCATTGAACACTTTGATCCTATCTTTTTCAACTCAGTAGTAACCTCAAACTAAGCTACAAGCAAGCTCAATCGATTATCTTCCACGAAAACAAATTGCATGAACAGTCCAAGGAGAAAAACAAGCCCTAATCTCCTTCCAATCTCTTCAAACTCCTACAGAACACATGATTCACTATCACCAAGAACAGAGATAGAGAGACTCACCTGTGAACACATTTGCTCAGAATGAGACAATAAAAACCAATCAGAACCCTCAAAAAATCTAGAAAGGGTTTCTCTTTTCTAATTTTACTTGGGGTTTCGATCTATCTGCTCAACTATTTCTACAACCAACAACTAAAGTTAGCAGAGAGAGCAAAACCCAGATCAGAAGAAACACTGAGATTCCAAAGAAAGTGAAAAAAATCAAACAGAAGAATCGAATAAAAATCCAAAGGATAAGAGTTCAGAGATCTAAGGGAATGGGAGACAAGGAAAGAAAACGGAGAGAAAGAGCAACAACAACAACAACAACAAGTGTTGGTTGAAAGAGAAAAGATGATTGCTTTCAAAAAAGAGCTTTTTTTTTTCCTTCTTCTGAAGCTAAAAAAAAAACCCGTAAGAATGACACTTTCCTCTCACTTCCACCATAACACTGACTCAAATGGATTTAAATAAAAGAGTTCTAAAAAATTATAATGATATATAATTGATAAATATTGGAGAGGTTCTAAAAAGAAGAGAGAAGAGTTCTAAAGTTAGAACTTTTAGATACAGATTCTAAAAATTAACATACAAAATGTTGGGGTTCTAAGGTGAGGTTCTAAAAATTTTAGATACCCATTTTTAGAACCTCACCATTGAACATGCTCTAAGCCCGTTGAAGATGGATACGGATTTCTCCCACGCGCTCCATTTGGCGCGTGCTTTCACATTCTTCTCGTTTTCGTTTCGAACTTGTTGGATAAGAGTCGTAAAGACAGCTAATGACCGCGTCGATCAAAAGATTTCAAACAGATATTTTTTTCCTTTAAAAGAAAGAGGTTGGTCAAAGGCCCAATTAGACTCTCGGATCCAAAGAGATCACTTTATAAGCCCATTTAATAGCCCATTTATATCTTAACATCATGCTCGAGAGTTCGAACCTACCTGATGCGAAGTTTTTTTTGTTTTTCTTTTAGTGAAAAGGACGATATGGTCAAAGCTCAAAAATAATAATCTCTTCCTTCCTTCATAAACCCTACTGCACAATTTTGAAACCCTAATTTCCGGTCGTTTTGCATTTTGTATCATCGTTTCCTTCAATTCTTCCTTTTCTACTCTTTTTTTTGTTTGGTCGAAACCCTTTTTTTTGTTTTTCTTCTTCCTACTCGTTGACATACACATATCACATTCTGAACAGAAAGTTTAAAGAAATCGATTTCATCAGTTGGATTTCGCAAAACTCGCACTTCTGAGGAAACCAGAGTCTTGCATATAAAACTCAGTTTTTTTTGTTATTGATTGGGTTTTCGTCTGTGTGCTAAGAAGAAGAACTAGTGTTGCAAGAATGAGGAAGAAGGTAGACGAACGTATCAGGACTCTGATTGAAAACGGTGTCAAACAGAGATACCGTTCCATGTTTGTCATCATCGGTGACAAGTCTCGTGACCAGGTTAGGTGTTTCCGTTCTGGAAAGTTTTCTACTTTTGACTCATATCCCTGATAGATTTTTTGAATATTAATTCTACAAACCTTTTTTTGTTTGTGTGTGTGTGTTTCTTCCCTAACAGATAGTGAACCTCCATCACATGTTGGCAAAGGCAGTGATTAAGTCTAATCCGAGTGTCTTGTGGTGCTACAAGGACAAACTTGACATTAGCAGGTTCGGTTCTTGATGCCAAATTCTGAAGCTTTAGATAATTCTTTTTTAGCTTTTTGTGTTTGAATTTTGTTTTTTAGCCTTCCTCTGGAGAGTTAGGACAAATACTTTGAGAATTTAGTTGAGCAAAAATGTAGAATGGAATTTGATTGTCCTGAGTCAATTGAAAGTTGATAACTTTGTCATGAATGATGAGAGTCTGTTCGTGTATTGTTATTTTGTGCGTCAAAGGAATTTTTCAGTGAGAGCTTTGCATTCGTCGTATTGTTTGCAGTCATAAGAAAAAGCGTTCGAAGCAGCTGAAGAGAATGAGGGAGAGGGGACAGTTGGATCCAGAGAAACTTGACGCATTCTCGCGTTTGCTTGATGTGGGAAGAGTAACTCATTGCTTGTACAAAGATTCTGAACGAATTCTGGGAAATACTTTTGGCATGTGCATCTTACAGGTACTTAGTTTTCTTCATATTCATTCAAGATTACTGTCACCTGGTCCTGTTCAATTTTGTGGGTATTAGTTAATATTTCTTTTTGATAAATTCAGGATTTTGAAGCTTTGACTCCCAATCTACTAGCAAGGACAATAGAGACTGTGGAAGGTGGTGGGATGATTGTAATAATATTACGATCACTTGCATCGCTTACTAGTCTATGCACAATGGTTATGGTATGAACCACGGGTTTCATACTCTTATTGCTTACTCTTAAGAAGATGGGACAAAAACATCATCTAACTGCTGTTGCATGATTTTTTTTCGTATTAGGATGTCCATGACAGATTCCGAACAGAGTCGCATTCTGAGGCTGCCGGCCGATTCAATGAACGTTTTCTGCTATCACTTGCATCATGCAAAGCATGTGTTGTCATGGATGATGAGTTGAATATATTACCGCTTTCCTCGCATATCAGATCTATTACTCAAGTTCCAACAGAAATGGTAATCTTTATAGCAAAGTGAATTGGCTTCTGTTGTGAGAAAATGTTTTTTAATATTGTGTGCTACCAAAGGATTCCGAGGGGCTTTCTGAGGCAGAACGGGACTTGAAGAGTTTGAAAGATGAACTAAGTGATGATTTTCCAGTTGGTCCTTTAATCAAGAAATGCTGTACACTGGATCAGGTTCAAAGCTATCGATTGTTTGCGTACTTGTCTTGCTAATGTTGTTTCTTGTTGCATGGCTGATGTTAGCAGAGATTCTGCATTTCTTTTTGTAGGGTAAAGCTGTTGTCACTTTTTTTGATGCAATTCTGGATAAGGCTCTCCGTAGCATAGTTGCTTTGATTGCTAGTCGAGGGCGTGGAAAATCTGCTGCACTTGGTTTAGCTGTTGCCGGGGCTGTTGCTGCTGGGTATATTTACTCCCATATAGTCCTTATCTGTCCATTAATTTTTAGTGGGATGTTTGTTAAAATTATTGGTATGGAGTTTTATTTGCTCTTAGGTACTCAAATATTTACATTACTGCACCGAGCCCGGACAACTTGAAGACATTCTTCGAGTTTGTTTGCAAAGGATTTGATGCACTTGAATATAAGGTAAAGCAATATTTTGTTCCTATAGGTTATTTTAATATAGCACTTGTTCCATTTCATTGAGAAGAACCTGAAGAGACTTGCATATTTATTGAGATAATCATTGAATTAGACGTATGCTAGCTCAAGCAAAGAAGTGGAACCCATTATTCTGTTTTGCAATGTGGTCATATATGTTTCTTAAATACTTTTCACTCTCTATTTTAAAGGAGCACCTTGATTATGATGTTGTGAAAAGTGCGAATCCTGACTTCAAAAAAGCTATTGTAAGGATTAATATCTTCAAGGAGCATAGACAAACTATCCAGGTTTGTTCATTCCTCAGTTAATTCATGGTCTTTAAGCTGTGATTTGTGTCCATCTCTGACTTCTCTTTGCTCTTGATTTTTTCATGCAGTATATACAACCGCACGAGCATGAGAAGCTCTCACAAGTAGAGCTGTTGGTTATTGATGAAGCGGCAGCTATTCCTTTGCCAGTTGTGAAGTCTTTGCTCGGTCCTTATCTAGTTTTCCTATCTTCAACTGTCAGCGGGTACGTGAAACATAATTTGATCCTATTCCCATTATATGGGAAAGTTATATGCATACTTTTAATTCAGGGATAATCATGCTACTGAATTTTACCTGTTTCTTCTTCTTTTTGTTGAAAGCTATGAAGGCACTGGTAGATCTTTATCCCTGAAACTCCTCCAACAATTAGATGAGCAAAGCCGGGCTCCTGCTACTGGTCTTGAAGGTTCTCTTTCAGGTATTTAACTGCTGCTTCTTGTTTTCGTTCGTGGATATGAAAATTATTAGGGAATTTTCATAGAGACCCATATATCATCCTTAAGAGGATAGACTCATATTTCTTAGAATCATCGTTCAGATGCCCCTACATACTGTTTAGGAAGGAAAAGTATAGTGCTTCCAGCATTTGCTTATGAAATTTCATTTCGTGTGTTTAGCAGTGACTAGTAAGCTCAATCGTAATGATCTAATCTAGGTGGCAAAGTCATTTGAAGGCCAGTTATTGTAGTCTTAAGGAATATATGTAAATGTTCTTTTTGCAGAACATGAGCTTTGTTTTCATTTCTTTCATTAAGACGCCTGCAAATATTAATCTAAATTCCCTCCAAAGTAGCCCGCTTTACTAGTGTATCTAATATATTCTTTATATGTAGTAAAGTTAATTCTATTCGCATGGCCTGTGTTTTGTGGTGCCTCTAGTTGATGTGAGTCATTATTTTGGAAAATCCTCTGACTCTCTCAAGTTACTTTGGCAGGTTGCCTTTTCAAGAAGATAGAACTTAATGAGTCTATTAGATACGCTTCTGGAGATCCAATAGAATCCTGGCTTAATGGCTTACTTTGCCTTGACGTTGCTACTTGTCTGCCTAATCCTGCATGGTCTGCATATTTTACTGAAATTTTATAATGTCTACTATCCTTTATTGCGGTACTAATCGTCTAGAAATGTTTTTTTATTCGATTTGTCTTTTCTTTCTTCTTTTTATGTAGCCATCCTCTGCCAAGTCAGTGTGATCTCTATTATGTCAACCGAGACACACTCTTTTCTTATCACAAAGATAGTGAATTGTTTCTACAGGTAAATGGGGATGATTGGGATCCTTACATTCTTGTATTACCTATATTTTGACAATAGAATAATATAAGTGCATCCTACAGAGAATGATGGCGCTATGTGTCTCTTCTCACTACAAGAATTCTCCTAATGATCTTCAACTGCTGGCTGATGCTCCTGCTCATCATTTGTTTGTGTTACTTGGTATGCAATTTTTCCTTTTCCCCACCTAGTTTAATTTTCAGAACTTTGCCTAACTGCTTTCAAACACAGGTCCTGTTGATGAGTCCCAAAGCAAACTTCCTGATATACTCTGTGTTATCCAGGTATAGATTATTGCTTTTTATTCTGCTCCGTAGAATTACTATAAAAAACTGATCATTAACTTGTTTGGTCTGTTGAAATACCTAACGGTTGGAGTTTGATTTTATGTTCACATTAACCTAGAACAGTGAATCATCATTAAACATGAAAATGGACTTTTAAAGATTAAATTATCAGCTATTAAACTGCTTTAACTGTTTTTTTCCACATTTTGTGGAAAATCATAGTTTCTAGCTTGTTTCGTTTTTTGATGTGTGTGATCTTAAGCATCATTATAATTATTATGTCCAGGTCTGTCTCGAAGGACAGATATCTCAGAACTCAGCCCTCAAAAGTTTAAGGGATGGCCATTCACCACATGGAGACCAAATTCCATGGAAATTCTGTGAACAATTCCGGGACATTGAATTTCCACATCTTTCTGGTGCTCGGATAGTACGTATAGCAGTCCACCCTAACGCCATGAAGGTAATGTTTTTTTTCTGCTCATATTTTTACCTGTCCAGTTTGGTTTTGTGTGCGATTAACAAGTTTCTGATTGCCTTCTTTGTAGATGGGATATGGTTCTGCTGCAGTTGATCTCTTGACCAGGTAAATTCATGAAAACGTGCATACACGAGTTTGTTATCATGTGCATCCCATACATTACTTATATTTATGTTAGGTTCTGTGTGTGGTCATACTCTTAAACAAATAGTGCTGCTCTTCCTTCTGATTGACATTTGCAGATATTTTGAGGGTCAGATTGCTCCTATCTCAGAAGCAGATGATGTAGCTGATGTGGAGCATTCACCCATTAGAGTTACTGAGGCTGCTGAGAAGGTTTCTGGTTTTTCTATCTATATATATGGGCTTTGGATTTTTCTTAGTGCAGAATCTGCTTCTTTTTTATGTTCACTAGCATAGTTATTTGTTTCCATGCTTAGTTGATTCCTTTTTTGACAGGTCTCCATGCTCGAGGAGCAAGTAAAGCCTCGCACAAATCTTCCACCTCTATTGGTTTCACTCCATGATCGACGACCTGAGAGGCTCCACTACATTGGTGTCTCATTTGGGCTTACTTTGGACCTCTTCCGGTTTTGGAGAAAACATAATTTTGCTCCATTCTACGTTAGCCAAATCCCAGTTGAGAATATCTCCATCCTTTTTCCTTGATTGCCTATGCGATTCCATTTCTAGTAGTGGTTTTGTAACACTGATTATTCCCTGTGCTTGAATCAGAGTGCTGTGACTGGTGAGCACACATGTATGCTTCTAAAACCTTTAAAGAATGACGAACTTGAAGTCAGCGAGTCCGATGAGTTGGGCTTCTTTGCTCCCTTCTATAAAGGTTTATTGACTCTTTGATCATGAACTGAACTTTCTTTATCTTCCATGTGTATCATAATTTTTGTTTAATGTTTAACAACTTATTTTGCTTTGTTCAGATTTCAGGATACGGTTTTCTAAGCTGTTGAGTGATAAATTCAAGAAGATGGACTATAAACTTGCAATGAGGTAAGCACTAACACTGTCTTGTCATTATTTAGCGGAAATATCAATTTCATATTTTGGTCATATCATTCTTTGTGCAGTGTCTTAAACCCCAGGATCAACTTCTCGGAGGTTGATTCTTCAGGGAATTCATCAGAAGGATTTTTGAAGACACTTGACGGTATACTTTCTCCATTTGATATGGAGAGGCTCAGAGAATATACCAACAATATGACTGACTTCAATCTGGTTAGATTTATTTTCTGAGAACTAAATTTACATTTTTGGAATGATCTCTTCCAACCACTTTATTATACCCAAAACACATTGGGAGTTGAAATGGCGCAGAATTAAAACCAAATGGTCTACCATATAAACTTGTTAAATAGATTTAGATCAATACTAACTGATTTCTGTTTCTCCTTCTGTTTGTAACCAGTTTCATTGTCTTATCGTTGAAAGGTTTATGACATCTGCAAAACACTGGCACATCAGTATTTTCAAGAGAAGCTCCCTGTATCGCTGTCATACGTTCAGGCATCTGTATTGCTATGCTTGGGATTGCAGGAGTCGGAGTTCTCTAGCGTTGAGGTAATGTGTTTTTACTCTAATTTGCTTCATTATGATTACCGCGTCATATTGAGCAAACTTGCAAACACATTGAATGTTCGATTTTGCAGAGACAAATGCAGTTGGAGAGGGGACAGATACACTCTCTTCTCTTGAAGGCCGCAAAGGAGTTATACAATTATCTGAACGGAATTGCAGCAAAGGAGATTGAATTAACATTCCCTCGTTTGAAAAGGGTAAACTCCATTCTGTTTTTTTTTCAGTAATTGATCCATCAATTATGATCATAAGAATACACATTTACGAAACCGAGAACAGAGTTTGGATCTTTGATGCCATTGCCTTGTATGCTACATATGGTTATTTTCATAGTTTTTTGTTTAAAATTGGATAGTGTCATCTGTTTTGTTTTCTAGAGGTTAATATTTGTATAGGCTAATTTACGGCTCATGGTTGCAGAGAGTGCTTGAACCTCACAATGTATCGGTTGACGATGATCTCACGGAAGGAGCAAAACAAGTCGAGGTAATTCTCCTACCTTCCCTTTCCCTTGTAAAAATGTTATATTTGTGTTACTTCGGTTATAACTTGGACAAACTTGTCCTTCTTGTGTATTTAAAAGGAACAAATGAAGAAGGAGAAGAATATTGAAGGATCGATGGATTCAGAGCTTCAACAATATGTAATTGGGGACAAAGAAGCAGAGGCTCTGCAACATTCAAAGATCCCTTCAAGTGGTATTATGAGTGTTAAATCTACCAAATTGGAGAATCAAAATGGTTTTGATAGATCCACCAAAAAGAGAAGCAATGATAAGCATTCTTCGTCAAAATCCAAATCTTTCAAGAAGAGAAGAGCCTGAAAGAGTTTTTTATTATTATTATTATAACAATGATTAAAACAGTTTTGAGCATGAGCGATGAAGTTTTCTAATCAGAAATTTTGGTTTATATCTGTTGTAACATTAATATATACATATATATATTTTTTATCAGAAATGGCTAAAAAGTTGAAGAAATCAATTATTTTTCGTAAAGAAGTTCATGATTTTGTTTTGAGATGTTTCTCTGTTGGTTAAACTTAAAACTATAATTAAAATAGAGAGAGAGAGAGAGAGGGATCAGTACATATAGTCATGTCATGTTAAAATACTAAAAATCTCCAAATTAAACCTTTGAAATTTGAAGTGTATGATTGCTTAGATCGAGTCAGAGGAGGTGGATACAATTGATGATGATGAGCATGTGCAAATGATTGAAATTTGGAAGTGATATGATGTAATGAAAGATGTTCAATGATTATGATCACTTTTATTTCAATTTCTTCTATGACTTAACCAAGCTTCTCTCAAACATTTCAACTTATTACGCTACAGCTTTAATAGACCAAAGCTTCACGTATATATAAACTTTGAGTGCATGACGGTATAATATATGCCAGTTTGATGATATGATAACATGGAACCTAATTAACAAAAGGTAAAAGTGAATGATAAAGAGAGAAATTGATTGAAGAAGGAGTAGTTGCAAGTGGTTAAAAGAAAGATACCAACTCTTTCATCTTCTGTGTCATCTATGGATTCTCCTCACGCCTTGCTGATGCACTTTGGAGGCACCTCTTTCTTACCTTTCCTTCTTCTCCACTCTCTTCTTCTTTTCTTCTCTCTGCTTTTTCCTACATGCTTTACAACAACAAAAATATCTAATATAAATGGCGCTTGATCATTCTTATTCTGAAGCTTTAAACTCATATGAGGTATTTTAATCGAAGTAAGCTAGGGTTAGTTTATGTCGGTATTGACTGATAATTTAAATCTTGAATTCAGACAGATTCTGGTCATAGACTAATTAGAGTATCCCAAGTTTGAATTATTTTCGGGGCGATTCTCCAAAATACCACTAAAATAAGTTTTCGTTTCAAACATACCATCACTAATTTTTTTCTTTCCAAAATTATTGATTTTTTCACAAATACCACAAAACTAAAACTAAACTTTTAACCCTCAAAACTAAACTCTAAACCCTCAAAAATAAACCCTAAACCCTAAAAATTAAACCCTAAACCTAAAATAGTGAACACAACCCCAAATATTTAAATTATAAACCTTTAAAATTCATTTTTAGTGTTTGTGGTATTTGTGAAAAAAAACATTTATTGGTAGTTTTAGAGAGAAAAAAACTAGTGATGGTATTTTAAGAAAATTTTGTTTCAATTTCTCTTATTTTAACTATGTAAATTTGATAGGCCTTTAAAGTTTAAACGGTTACTCAAAAAGCTGATAAAATTTCTTCAATTAATTTAATATTTACATTTTCTAAAGAAAAGCAATATTTTAGAAAACAATAGTAAATGATTAGTTTTTGTTTCCACAATCCAAAAATAAAAATCGAAATTTACGCGTAAATTTGAATGGAAGTTACTTTTCCCGGCCGAATCAATATATGTGCTGTTGTCGTACAATAAGTCATTACTGTTGAAAATATGTATAAAACAATCCTAACTTAATCTACAACTTGAACAATTGATGCAATAAAGTTTTTGTAATTATTTAGCAAATTTCCCATATTGTTTCTAAATTGGTTTTTTTTTTAAACACTGACACAAAATTACAACGCTATCCGCTCCACAAAAATTTACGATCATGATGAACGGTTCCATACACCACGCTGAAGATTTTCTTTTAAATTTGTATCCATTAGTCTGCAAAATTGCATATTCTAGGGATCGAACCCCGTACCTCCTGGTGTATAAGTATTAATGAACCATTTGATCAACCATGGGATTAAAGGGGTTTTCACGTTTCTAAATTGTTAAAAAATTAGGACTTAACCCACGCTAATTATAGCATGTGGTAATTTTTTTTAAAGTTCAAGAAAAATTGATTTTATTTTAATTTTATAATATGTCTAATTCATGATTATAGATAGAGTTGTCAAACGGAATAATTTGTCTATTTAACTCGTTTTGCAGTAGACTAAAATATTATTCGGGTTAACCCGCAAAATCTATAATCTTGAAAATATAACACTAATATGCATCGTTTAATGACTCTAGTTAGTTCACGAACTCTTAAAAAAAATCAATTTTCTTTTGTTTAATTTTTTTATAAAAGTAGTAAACTATTTTTTAACTTTTATTTTGAAATATATTTAAATAAAATATAATAAATTATAGTGAAAAATATAGCAAGATTTCGAATAGATTTTTTTTTTAATATATATGGATTGATTATTATTTAAAAATATATAATATTAAAAACTAAATAATAAATAAATACTTTCTAAATTCTCATTAATAATTTTAAAAGATAATTATATTATTTTCTAATTCAATTATCTTTTTTTATTTGTAATGTCATAATGTGTAATAACTTACAAAACAAAATTTATTTTTAAAAATTTCTTCTTAAATAATAATATAGAGATTAGAATTAATTATTAGATAAAATAATCTAAATGATATAATGAAAAAAACTTTTAAAAGGAAAGATATTTAAGATGCCTAAAACATAACCCGGGGGTGGGTGAAAACTAAATTTACAATGTAAGATTTAAGCTTTTATTTTTTTGGCATTTTCACACAAAAAAGAACAATTAGATTAAAAACAGACTATATATAAATACAGCGGATGTGCTCTGCATGTGTATTTCTTGTCTACAAAAATATTTAATCATCTATGTGGTTTCTTAAAATAATATTTTTAGGCCAGAGCCACATTGGAGTTATTATTTTATGTTATTATTAACAAATAAATAGTTGTTTGTTGGTTTTATATATCCTCGGTCTTTGAGGTTTTCAGCGAACCTTATGCCTTAAGCGCCGTTCGCGGCTATTTGAAAAATGAATATATATAACACGACAAATACTTTATTTACTATCCACAAACAAATAATGCTATATATTTATATAATTTCAAATTAGAGAAATCGTCTTAAAGTTTTATCGTATAGCCTTGTGAGTAATACATTTCAAATTTACAAACAAAAACTCCTAATTTTTCATATGTAATACTGCAAAAAAAAAAACAAAAAAAAAACTCTAAAACAATTACAGTCTAGACATAGGGTTGAAACTATTATTCGGGATCCGAGATCCGATCCAATCCGAAAATCTGGATATCCGAGGGAGTCGGATCCGGATATCCAAGGGGGTCGGATCCGGATATCCGGACCTTATAATTTAACTATCCGGATCCGGATCCATTAAATATATTAAAAAATTATATTTTATTAAGATATATATATATAATTTAAATAAAATTAAAATTTTATAATAAAAGATTATTTTTACAAAATATTATATAAAACTTTAATTTTATCATTATTTAAATATTTTATTTTTTTACAGATCTGAATATCCGCATATATCTTAATATCTAGGCGGATGTCCAGAAGCCCCGAATACGGATCCGAATTTCCCAAAAATTTTCAGATATCCGATCCGTTCCACCCCTAATTACGAACATTTGATTAAACGTGGATAAAAAATCTGGTATCACCAAAATTATATCCTAATATATGTGTTTGCAAAATTAAATCCTAATATATGTGTTTGTTTCGATATTAACTACTCGTCTGAGTTTAATTTAACAAGTGCGATCACTAACTAATACAGTAGTACATGCATACGTAATTAATTGTTAGAGGGGGATTTAGCACTCCCCCGGTTTAACCCGGTTTGAATAGAAATCAGCCCAACAATCAACTTCAAGGCCCATCGAAACCGATCTACGTAATTAAAGGGAAATTTCCTTTAATTAATAAAGAGAAGATTTTCTTTATTTGGATAAAGGCAAATCCCGGAAAGAAAGGAGATTATCCTTATCAGCTTCAAGGAAAAAGGATAATTGCCAATACAAAGTCAAGAAGGAAAAGGAAGAGCTAAGGACTTCAAGACTTATAAATAAGGAGGCCATCGCCTCATTCTTAATCATCTGAAAATCCCATCACATCCTTTGTAACAAGAACTACGTTTTGGCTTGATCCCTATTTGAAGGGTACGTAGGCAGCCTTCAACGGCACAGCTATAAATCTAATAAAAATAATTCTCCTAAACTCTAAACTGAATTCGCCAATCTACGATGTGTGCGAATTCTGGTTCCTTCAATTGGCGCTAGAAGGAGGGGGCAAGAAAAATCTGGTGTTTATGGAGAATTATTTTTAAACCCTAGAAATCTGAAACTCGAAGACGACGTCAACTCCTCGTCATATTTTACCGATTAAAGATCAATAACTCTCCGATCTATTCAACAACAGATCGCATCAAAAAAAAAAAAAAAAAAAAAAAAAAAGGAAAAGAGACTCACCTGTTCGTCCTCGTCTTCCTACCATCTCCGTGTTGTCTTCGAACATGAAAGGGAGGTGCGAGCCGAGTCAACAATGCCGCCTCCGTTCATCATTGTCGAGCCACCGCTGCATGACTTAGTTGCCGTCACTGCCACCAAAATCCCATCGTTTCAACGCCGGGCTGAGCCAACGCGATCTGGAGTGAGATTAAGGTTTTGCTTGCAGCTCAAGCTACCTCTGCAACTCCTTCTTCCAAAACCACCGTCGACGATTGTTTTTCTCATATGCTCCGTCAGCCTCGTCTTAGCACCGCCGTCTTTGACTGCTGTCTTCACCGCACGACTCCACTTCCTTCACGCCTCGCTTGTTGCCAAACCACCGCTTGATCACGTCTCTAGCCTCAGTCAAAGCTCCACCTGGGACCGGAGATCTCCATCGAATTCAACACCATCAAACCTTCGAGCCTTGACTCCGGCGATTTCGAACAGCAACCAAGCCCTCTAAAGCTCCGCCATCGCCGCGTATCCGACGCCGACCTGCAATAAACCATGGCGTCACGAGAAGAAAATCAGATTTTCTCTTATGTTGGGATTAATTAGGTTTTCGGCCCATAAGAGATTATGAGACATTAGTATTGGTGGTAAAGAATCTGGCCGAAGAGATGTGAAATTAAGCCCAAATTCTGGCCCAAATGATATAAAGACTTAAAGCCCACTAAGCTCCTTCGGCCGAACTCGAACATCTCTTACCAACATTGATACACCCGCCAAAGCTCGGGATTACAAGAAAAAGAACGTTCACCAATCTCGTTTCAGCTCGTCAACCGAGCTCCCCAAAAATTCAGGTATCACCTATCAAATTTTATTTAATTCATTAGTCAAAGATATTTTCTTTTCAGATTATATCATAGGATCCGTTCCTTCAAGCCGAACTTAAGCAGTTCGCCGAACTCGTACAGTTCGTATCATCAAGCCGAACTTAAGCAGTTCGCCGAACTCGTACAGTTCGTATCATCAGGCCGAACTTAAGCAGTTCGCCGAACTCGTACAGTTCGTATCATCAAGCCAAACTCAAGCAGTTCACCTACCTCCCAATCGAACATATCGCCTACTTCGCAGTAAAGCAGCTCGTGGTCGTAGCTCGACGATCCGACAGTAAGGTAGCTAGCGGTCGCAGCTCGTCGGTCTAACAGTTAGGTAGCTCAGTCGCAACTTACTCATCATGCAGTCACAGTTCGCCGATCTCGCAGCCCCACCTAACTCACGGCCACAGCTCGCCAACCCCCTGCTCGCCAAACTCACGATCGCAGTTCTCCGACCGCACAGCTCGCTGACCCCGCAGTATGGCAACTCGTAATCGTAATTCACCGATCTAAACAATTGGGCAGCTCGCAATCACAGCTCGCCGACCTCACAGTCCCGCACGAACTATCGAAACCGAACTTGGAAAAGCCGAGACCGACCTCGCACCTAACTAACAAACGCCGAGCTCAGTCTCGAGCTCAATCTCTCGTCTTTAGTAATTTTTGCAGGAACAAAGACGAACAACGTCTAAAAGGAAATTCGACCAGATGCTGATTTCAATTCCAATCGGGCTAAAGAAATCCGCCGAACTCGAACACTCCTTCGCCGAACTGAGGGGGGGACTAATTGTTAGAGGGGGATTTAGCACTCCCCCGGTTTAACCCGGTTTGAATAGAAATCAGCCCAACAATCAACTTCAAGGCCCATCGAAACCGATCTACGTAATTAAAGGGAAATTTCCTTTAATTAATAAAGAGAAGATTTCCTTTATTTGGATAAAGGCAAATCCCGGAAAGAAAGGAGATTATCCTTATCAGCTTCAAGGAAAAAGGATAATTGCCAATACAAAGTCAAGAAGGAAAAGGAAGAGCTAAGGACTTCAAGACTTATAAATAAGGAGGCCATCGCCTCATTCTTAATCATCTGAAAATCCCATCACATCCTTTGTAACAAGAACTACGTTTTGGCTTGATCCCTATTTGAAGGGTACGTAGGCAGCCTTCAACGGCACAGCTATAAATCTAATAAAAATAATTCTCCTAAACTCTAAACTGAATTCGCCAATCTACGATGTGTGCGAATTCTGGTTCCTTCATTAATGATATATACTCCCGCTGTTTCTTTTTAATTGTCGTTTTAAGATTTTAATTTTGTTTCATTTTAAGTGTCGTTTTACATTTTCAATACAGATTTTTAATAAATTTTTCACTTTTATTCCTATTTTTCAGCTCATTAATGAATGTGAACACATTATATAGTGCATTAATAAGGGGCAAAACAAAGAATTGTATTGTTTTATTAATATGTGTGAAAAAACTTTAAACGATACTTAAAAAGAAACGGAGGGAGTATGTGATTGTGTGTAAAAGACAAGTGCTTATTGTGATTTGTTTGGCTTCAAGAACCCCTAAAAATTCTTGAAACTGTTCCAAGATTCCATGACGACAAGGACCTTTGGCCTAATTTGCATTGATCCGATTTCCTAATTAAATTTAATCCCTTCGTAGATCCAAATGAACACCAGCCAACAAAATTAATTAATCAATTATTAAATTTTAATTAACTACAACCATCAGTATTGTAAAAACAAATTCATTTATATTTTTTTGGCAGATACACAAAACAACCTATTTTTGAGTAAGTCTTTTTTATTATTTTGGCATTATGCCTCCAAATTTTTAGCTTTGACCTATTTTCAATCAAAGAAAGTGTTAGATGTTTGAATATAATAAATCAGTGTTGTTGATCCGATCTAAGTTTGGGAAATGTGGGAATTTGGTTGAAGTTAAGGAAGAGTGTATAAACTAGGATTTATGAGAAGTTGTAGGGTGGGGTTTGGTCTTATTCAAATCACCAAACACAATCCACAAGCTTATCTATTATAGTATTGATTTAAGTGTGTAATATTGATAAAGATATAATTACGTCTATAAAATACTATAGATTCTTCAGAAGGTTGCGTTTGTAGTAAATTAAATCAGATTAACAGAAGTGGCGAATCTGAGATTACAAAAAATATTAATATAACGAAAAATAAAACATAGGAAGTGTTTGGTTTCTTTAACCTTACGCAATGTTTTAATTAGTTTGAACTCTTCCCGATACCTAATTGGGAGTTGAAAACCGCAGTCCTCAGCCAAACCCGTTTGTGGCTCACTCTACTTCTTGCGTTGCGCCACACATATACATAATTTTTTTTTTCTAAAACAAAGCAAACCTAACCTTTCATTTTTCGCTATCCGTTTCCTTAACCTTTCGTTGTAATATGCCGGTTCTTTGTCGATGTTTTTTTTGTCTGTGTTTCTCTCTGAGTCTTCTTGGTCTTTATCGCTACTGATTCGACACCAATTGTTTTCGCTACGGTGTGGACAGAAGTACCGGTTGAATTTGCTTCCATGTTTTTTTTTTTTTGGCATGGGACCAATCTTTAAGTCGAACAATTTGTTAACTCATATTGTAACACCTGATCATTTTCATTTTATATGAAATATTTACCATTTAGCAAAAAAAAAAAAACAAAGTAAACTTATGGAAAATCAATTTTATAAAAAACAACAATAGAAAGTAGTTACGATTTTTACAAAATGAATAAGAACCAATAAAGTTTTTAGTGCAGTTTCGTTTAAATATTTTGAAGTTATTGGTTTATTAAACATAGAAACTGAAACTAGTTGGGCTTTTTTTTTTTTTTTAGTTTCAGGTTAAAAATATTATTTTTTTCTTACTCACTGACCTATTAGATAATATAGCATGTCTGTTTTTTTAAGGGAAACTTAGTTCCTAATTTGTAAAATTCTTAAAAGTTTCATGAGTGCTTTAACAAACAAAAAAAGTTTCATGAGTGAAAAATGTCCGTATCCATCTTGCGAGGATTTTTTTATTTTTTTTAATCATCATTTTGATGGTTATATACTTTCACCAAACCAACACTCTTACAGGAAGGTCTGTTTTTTATATAAAAAAAAACTTGGTTTCCGATTTGTGAAATGGTTAAAAGTAGTTTCATGAGTGATAAATGGAATTTTATCAATCTCGAGAGATATAACATTTGTGAACATATGAAAAACCACAAAGTATATGAGTTTTATATTATATATATACAAAGAAGGCAGAACAATCTATGTTGTATCTATAAATAGATTACGTGTGTGTGTCGATATATATATATGGTAATTAAAAAAAAAAAAAACTATTGTGGTTCACAATCTATTTTGTGTGTCTATCCTAATCCATAACTTAACACAAATCACACCTAAAATTAGCTTATCAAGAAAGACTTCTCTTCTTATTTAATTATTTTCTTATCTGTACAACGTTTTCTCGATAGAAATAATATTGTAAATAGCCGATACATTCTTTAACAAACAAACAAACAAAAAAATCTTCGTACTTTAACTTCGTGGAAAATTCTACGGAAATTTACATTCGCATTACCAAAAAAAATAAAAACAAAACCCAAGACTATTCACAGACATGACAATCATATTTAGAGAAAACCAAATTACAAAAACGCCCACTAGTCCAAAAACTTTTAATTCAGAAATAACACAGAAATGAATGGCAAAAAAGTCAAAAAATCCTTTATAAAGTCCCGCGATTGTTGATCACTTTAATGCATAGAGAGAAAAAGAAAACACAAAATAAGTGTGAGAAAGAGAGAGAAAGAGTCTCTCTTGAGTTTAAATCATGCAGCTCAAATCATCATCATCATCACCATCATCATCTTCATCTTCATCTTCATCTTCATCCATGAAACTTAAAACCCTAATCCAAAATCTCCTCGCGCACCCTCTCTACCGTTTTCTAAGAGCTCTCTCTCGAGCCAAATCAATCTTTCTAGAGATTTTTAAACACAACAACAGCAAGAAACGAAAACTTATGATGTTTTTTCCAACAAAAGCTTCAAAGAATCAACGCAAAATCTTTTTCGGATCTTTCAGATTGCATTACAACTGGTGTTCCTCTGATGTTGTTCCTGTCCCTCAACCTTTCCCTTTCCCTGTCTCTGACATCAATGGTGAAGAAGATGACGAGTCTCAGCTCTCTGGCTACCTCGAGTGGCTCGAACAGAAGAAAGTCGATGATGTGGGAGAGATCAGGGATATTTCAGCAGCCAATGATGATGATATTGATCACTTGGCGGATATGTTCATCGCTAATTGCCACGAGAAGTTCTTGCTCGAGAAAGTCGAATCTTACAGAAGATTTCAAGAAATGTTAGAAAGGGGTTTGTGAATTATCAGAGGTCAAACATAGATTTTTGACTTTTTGTCTTATTAATTAATAAGCATGCTGTAAAATCTTAGCTATAGTTGATGATATGATAATATACCACAAGGTGGTGAACGTTGTATCTTGAAAGTTTTGGGGGTAATGATCTAGAAGTTATTGGTTATCAGTGAAAGATTTGATACTGTAAAAACAAAAATTATTGTTGTCCATCTAATTGGTCACATCTAGTTAAGTTGTGAGTTCTGATTAGTGTTTGGTAAATTGCGTCCAACTTGCCTAATATATAGTACTCCTTCTGTATCACAAAAAGTGTTATTCTGACACTTTTTTTTGTTACATAAAAAGTGTCATTATCTAATTTTAATATAAATTTTGACAAAATATTCCATTTTTAACATCAAATAAAAATGATCAAATATTAAAAAAAAATTGTGATAAAATTCCAAAAGTCACTTGTTACACAAAATTAATTGTACTACTTCATAATCCCAATGACATTCAACGTATCCATATTTCATTTAGATAATTTAGTTTAACACTTATAGACTAATTTCAGTTGATACAAGGTATTAAAATTTTAATAAAAAATGCAGTGATTTAGTTTAAAATATATTTTAATATTCTATAGTTGAAAAATTATATGTATACGAAAAATATTTTAGGGGCATAATCATCACTATTCACTGGTGGAATATTCAAATGCAGTGATTTAGTTTAAAATATATTTTTTTCTATTTGTTGTAGGTGATAAGTTAATATCAAAAGCCATAGATGGAGTATTTAGAAAGTCATGATGATCTAATATATAAACTCCCAATTTTATAATTTTTTTATTTGATTCCCTCCACTACAAATTTTGCCTACATTTTTTATATTGTTCTCTAACTCTAACGTTTTTTAAAAAAAAATTTTGACAATTATGATTTGCCTCCATAATTTTATGTTAATCGTAAGATCATTTGCTTTAAGTGCCTTTAATTATTACAATGACTATTGACTCAATTAAAGAAAAGTGTAAGAGTAGTAGTACTCATAATTACATTAAAATAAATTGACATAAATCATTTTAATTACATAAATAGTTTAGGGGTATAAATGAACTTTTATCTTGTTTTTTAATTTGTGTGAAGAGTATCAAAATGACATTCTTTGTAAAACAGAGAGAGTACTACTTTGTTAATTAAGTAAACGAGGATTTAATAAAAATAAGAATTACAAAAGATATATCGAAAGACAAGACAAGAAAATACCTCCAATGGAATTTCAAGAGTCTTAAATACATAACAAATCTGTTCAGATATAGTACTTGATTTAATAGAAACATACATAGTTTTCCTTAGAATCACTGAATATTTTATAGTAATGCCTTTTTTTAATATAAATATGTATAATTATGAGCTTAATTCATTTTCTTCCGCAAATGTAACGCAGAGTATGAAGAAAAAATTATATTATAAGCTAAATAACACCAATGGCTGTATCATTAAGTGAGATTAATAACTTTCAATCTCGTATAACTTGGGTGTATATATACTGTATATAGTTATAAAGAAAAAAAATGTCGAGATTTCTCGAGATATATTAATATTACCGTGACTAATAGCTAAAAGACATTAAAATTAAGGATCGAACAAATCTCGAGGACAAAAATATCTAAAGCACAATTCACTGTGCCTTCTCAACTACCCATAGATCAAACTTTCACCTAATTTTGGACTTTAGAGGACTATATTGTGGTATCCCCGTGTAATTACAATAGTCATTTCTCCAAATGATTAGATTAACCTATACTCCCATATAATGTAGAGAAATGCACAGTAAACATCAAATTAGACGAAGGTTAGTAACTGTAATAATATATGGTTTTTTGTAGTATATATATAGGTGTTGTGATTGGTTACAAATCTTGCAAATATATATATATAGGCCGACAAAAAAGAAAAAAAAATCTTGCAAATATAGAGTACTTGCATTTTAATAATTTAACAAAACATTATGATTGTGATTCTGCTTAAAAATGGCGTACTTGCCTTTCATAAACTCTTAAGTCTTAACGATATCCGTAATTAAGAACAAATTTGATTGGAGAAATAGAAGCCATGTAAGTAGCATGTAGCCTCGATTGCCTGACTTCTAATGAAACTTTTCTTCCAAATTCCAATATTCTATATATTTTTATTTTATTTTTATCCAAAACTTCAAACAACAAAGTGCCAAATTTTATGCGTTTGATACTTTGATTAGAACTTTTTTGGTTTTTAATGAAAAAGCTATGTATTTATTTGGCTAAAATGTACACGATATAGAGTATTTAGACTAGAGTCTATTTTCCACATCCCTAGATATTGTTTCGTTGACCTTTGTATGTACGCATGCTCGAGACTCAAAATTAATAGTATTGGAGAATGTTTATTGTGATTTAATATACGGAAATAAAAATATATGAACACAATGCAGTTACATCAACGGATATATACAAAAAAACAATCTTATAATATGCAATATTTGTAAGCGCAAGAGCTGTTGAGACAGAAACTGTAACAGGATCTAACACAGGGTTTTCCTTACAAGGATATTTTATTAGCTAATCTTTTAAGTGCACTTACAAGTTTCACCTAAAACGATCTATGACAAGCTCAAGACACACCTTGACTTGTCTAACTAGCCTAACACGTTCAAGGATCTATACACGATCCAAGAACCCCATAGAAAAACCCTGTAGCACCTTAGCTTTGATCTCTTACAAGACAACCAAAAACCCTTTTGCTAAAATATTGCTCTTAATGTGTTGGCCTCATACAAAGGCCACGCCCCTCTATTTATACACAATAGATCACGGCCAATACAAGCCTACCACGTTCAACTAAAGATCTCAACCAATCTCTAGCAATAAGTCACATTCCTATTTTTTAGGCTAAGATTTAGGAAATGTTCCTTATCTCCAATATACTAAGGAATCCTCTCCAAGATACTCTTCCAGCTCAGCTACAACTTCCTGGTGTATCCACGTGGCTTCACAAGCTCGATCCAAGTCATCTCCCTTGTTCCAAGTCGTTCAATGCCTTGAGCTGCTCGCCTGTATCACTTCCTGTACTACTTCTCAACTGGTACAGGAGATGCCTCAGCCCAGTGCATCTTCAATATATTCACTTATGGGTCTAATCCATAAGCCTAATCCAAGCCCATAACTTATGCTCCTCGTCATTAGTCACACATCTGCTTGCATGTATCATTTCCTGAGCTACTTCAGCGACTGCTTCAGAAGCTGCATCTTCAATCTCCCCCTTTTTAGCTTTGTGTGTCTCTCAAGCACCTGAGTAACAACGATCTCCTTGACTCCCCCAGAATCTCTGATTTGGTTACTCCCCCACAATTCTTACCTCCCCCTGCTTGTGAGCACACATAAGTTAAAAACACATGCACTTGAAGCAGTATGCATACTTAGCTCGACACAGCTATTTCGACTTCAATTGAAGCATCTCTTTGAAGTTAATTTGAACTCCACGGGGTTTCCTCCCTTCGGTCACATCCCCGATCACATCAGATAGTGAGTGATTCCGATGAACTCGCTGTATCACCTCATGTTCTGAATCAATCTGTTCTGAAGCCTGCTGTACTACTCCCTGTTCTGAGACAGAACCAGACTGGTCTTCTGAAATAGTACGCGTCTTTGGTTCATCTTCTGAGTCACTTTCTGTACTAAATCCATTCCACTTCGGAAGATAATACTCATCGAACACCGCATGAACCGTCTCCATGACCACATCAGTTTGAATGTTGTACACTCTGAAGGCTGTACTACTTCCTGAGTAGCCCAGAAACATCCCTTCATCACTCTTTCCATCGAACTTTCCTTGATGATCCTTGTCATTCAAGATGTAGCATTTGCATCCAAATACATGAAAGTAGCTCAGGTTAGGCGTCTTCCCTTTCCACAGCTCATATGGAGTCTTAATGGTCCATTTCCTAACATAGACCCTGTTAATGATGTAGTACGATGTGTTTAATGCTTCTGCCCAGAACTTTTCAGGTACATTGTTGCCATGTATCATTGCTCTGGCCATCTCTAGAAGAGTTCTAATCTTCCTCTCTACAACCCCATCATGTTGTGGTGTTCTTGAATCCGAAAGATGATGTACGATTCCATGACTTTCACAAAACATCTTCATAGACTCACTTTGAAATTCATCACATCGTCCGCTGCGAATCCTCTTGATACCTCCTTTTTCATTGATCATATGAAGTGCCCATATTCTGAAGCTATCAGCTATCTCATATTTTTTACGAATAAATCTGACCCAAGTGACTCTGGAGTAGTCATCCACCAGAACGAGCACATACCTCTTGCCGGCTAGGCTGTCAACTTGCATTGTCATCAAATCCATGTGAACCAGATCCAACACTGCTTTTGTTTGCACATTTGGCACATTCTTATGTTGAACTTTTACATGCTTTCCTTTGTAGCACGAATCACACACCATCTTGTTTTCTTCCTTGATCTGAGGCACACCTCGTACTATTTCTTTATCAACAAGAGTCATTAGAGTCCTTACATTCATGTGACCAAGTCGCTGGTGCAACAGATTGATATCATCCTTTGAATTGTAGCACTTGTACCCTCTTTTGAGCTTCTTGATATTTTGCAGGTTGCTTTGTGTACCTGTTATGTGTCGTGAGCAGCTACTGTCACCATGTTCATCTTCTACAATGACCATATTGCACCCTAAACCAAGTCTTGAAGTACCCCTTGGTGTTTTTCTTGTGGATGTCTGAAATCCATGTCCTGTAGTACCACTTGATGTACTTCTTGTCTGTTGCAGATTGTACTTCATGTTTGCATGTTGCAGGTCAGACTTCGTGTTTGTCTGTTGCAGATTAGAATTCCTGGTTTCTTGTACCAGATCAAACTTCTTGGTTTCCTGTAGCAGATCAGACTTCTTAGTTTTCTGTAGCAGATCAAGCTTCTGGGTTTTCTGTAGCAGATCAGACTTCTTAGTTTTCTGTAGCAGATCAGACTTCCTCACCCATATCTGATTCCGAAAACCATTCCATGTGAACCTGCCTTGATTCCTGAGCTTCTTCACTCTATCCCAGAACTTGTAACAGTATGCCCTGATGTGGCCATACTTTCCACAGAAGTAACATCCACCCTTTTGTGTTGTACTACTTACAAAATTAGTTTCTGCTTGTTGTTGAAAATATGCAGACACAAAGTTGATTTTCGCAGTCTCAGGCCTTTCCATTCAAGTATATCTTAGGCCTCGTTTCATAGCCACTATTCTCCCGTAACTCAGAATCTTATCAAGCTGCTTTGTACCAGCAAACATATGAATCTTTTTATGTTGCAGATCCAGTTCTGACTGAAGCTGTGCAGACACTTTATTTTCAGCCTGCAACTCCTTATCCAGTTTGTCAGCCTTGTTTGTAAGAACCAGCTTTTCCTTCATTAGTGATAAGCTCTCCTGACTGATTTTCTTTTCTGCAATGAGCTCACCCTGCAGTGACTCAACAAGTGCTTCAAGACGAATTTTTTCTTTCTTTAATTCTGAGTTCTCTGTTCCGATTCTAATCAACATTTCACGTGCTTCTTTGTAACTCTCAATGAAATCATCATCTTGTTCTTCCTCTGACTCAGATCCAGAAGGCCCTTCTCCTTCCTCAAACTCGGTGATTCCCACAAAAGTAACAAGGTTGCTCAGCTCTTCTAAATCTTTTGAATTCGATATCACCTTTGAATAATTCCCCAAAGCCTCACAGCTCTGCATCTTCTCCGCAGGACCACACCTGTTTGTATTACACACAAGTGCCCGCTCTGATACCAATTGTAAGCGCAAGAGCTGCTGAGATAGGAACTGTAACAGGATCTAACACAAGGTTTTCCTTACAATGATATTTTACTAGCCAATCTTTTAAGTGCACTTACAAGTTTCACCTAAAACGATCTATGACAAGCTCAAGACACACCTTGACTTGTCTAACTAGCCTAACACGTTCAAGGATCTATACACGATCCAAGAACCCCATAGAAAAACCCTGTAGCACCTTAGTTTTGATATCTTACAAGACAACCAAAAACCCTTTTGCTAAAATATTGCTCTCAATGTGTTGGCCTCATACAAAGGCCACACCCCTCTATTTATACACAATAGATCACGGCCAATACAAGCCTACCACGTTCAACTAAAGATCTCAACCAATCTCTAGCAATAAGTCACATTCCTATTTTTTAGGCTAAGATTTAGGAAATGTTCCTTATCTCCAATATACTAAGGAATCCTCTCCAATATACTCTTCCAGCTCAGCTACAACTTCCTGGTGTATCCACGTGGCTTCACAAGCTCGATCCAAGTCATCTCCCTTGTTCCAAGTCGTTCAATGCCTTGAGCTGCTCGCCTGTATCACTTCCTGTACTACTTCTCAACTGGTACAGGAGATGCCTCAGCCCAGTGCATCTTCAATATATTCACTTATGGGTCTAATCCATAAGCCTAATCCAAGCCCATAACTTCTGCTCCTCGTCATTAGTCACACATCTGCTTGCATGTATCATTTCCTGAGCTACTTCAGCGACTGCTTCAGAAGCTGCATCTTCAATATGTACCAAAAATGCGTTTTCTGTGGCGAAAGGGACGAATCCCGTGATCACCTCTTTTTCGTATGCCCATTCTCATTCACTGTTTGGTCCGACGTAAGTGGTACGCTTCTCGCTAATCGGTTAACTCCGGACTGGGCTGATACTCTATCTGCCATTGCTGCGCTAACACGCGACCCCCTGCGACACATCCTCGCCCGGTTAGCTTTCCAGGCCTCTGTTTATTTCATCTTGAGGGAGAGAAATGACAGGATCCACGGACAGCCACAACGGTCGGCGAATCGTCTTACTCGTCATATCGAGAAAACCGTCAGAAACTGCATCACCTCGCTCCGATACTGGGAAAATCCTCGCATGCAGCTCTGATTTGCGCACACTGACCGGCGTTAGCACAGTCCTGTTGTCAAACTTCCTTGCGTTCCCCTCGCGCTGGCTTTGTTCATGCTCTGTTTTTTCAAAAAATTAGATTCTCAGCTTGCTCTGTTTTTCTTCGGCTCTCTCCTTTTCTTTTATTCTTTGTCCTCACTGAGCATTTGTAAATACGTTTTCTCCTTTTGTTTGAGGCAATAAAGTTTAACCTTCCAACAAAAAAAAAAATATGTACCAAAAATCTACCCAATTTAAACTTGATGTATCGTTTTTTTAATTAAATTTATTTATTTTCTATAATTAAATAAATGGATAAAAAAATTAGTAAACTTACGCTGTCACGGCGGTCACCATCTAGGCATCTACATTATATTATATCTATCATATTTTATTAAAGATGATTTTTTTGGTAAATAAAAATTTGGGAAATATGCTGCCATTTAGAAAAAAAAACAGTATATTTATTCATATACTCGCTTATAGTTTTTTTTTATTATATATATATTGTTTTGATACTAGGACCGGACAAATCAAATCGCTAATAAAAAAATGTGCATCTAATAGATTTACATCCAGATTAGGGTAATGGAATCAACTAAACTAGGATTTAAGCCGCAGTATAATTAGCGCGTGGTAATTTTTTTTAAAAGAAATTGTTTTGAAATTTAATAAAAAATATTTTTATTTGAATTTTATAATATGTCTAACTCATGATTATAGATAGAGTTGTCAAATGGAATAATTTGTCTATTTAACCCGTTTTGCAGTGATTATTCGGGCTAACCCGTAAAACCTATAATCTTGAAAACATAACTCTACTATGCACCATTTAATGAATTTAGTTTTCTGGTTAGTTCACGAACTCTTAAAAAAACAATTTTATTGTGTCTAATTTTTTATAAAATTAGTAAAATATTTTTAACTTTTATTTTGATATAAATTCAAATAAAATATATTAAACTAGAGTAAAAAATATATCAAGATTTTGAATAGATTTTTTTTCTTTGAATATATATGGATTGATTATTATTTAAAAATATATAATAGATAACATCTTTAATGCAAAATAAATAATTTCTATATTCTTATGACTAATTATAAAAGACAATTATATTCTTTCATATTTCAATTATTATTTGTTATTTGTAATGATATTTCATGTAATAACTTACAAAACAAAGTTTATTTTTAAAAATATTTTCTTAAATAATATTGTAAAGATTATATCCCAAAATAGAAGTAAATATAATACTAGAGTAATCAATTGTCATTGATATCTATCAATTGAGTCCACTAAATTACTTTTGAAATTAGTTAGTTCTTACTTTTTTTTTTTTTTTGTTGACCAAAAAAATTAACTCTCCAAAAAATAGTGTCTCATTTAAGTAAACTGTACAAGTATTGTTACACAATCCCTACCTTCTTCCACAAGTCGTATAAATCTTGACGCTCTTCTCTCATTCACCTGTGCAACACATTCTTGCGCCAGAGATTGTTCGAGGTTCCTCTGTTCTATAGATTGTTCCCTCTCGTTAATGGCGGATCAGAACGCTCAACACCCAAATCCTCCCGCCGGTACGTCTGTTCAAAAACTCCTTACGGGGTTGTTCAATTGAATTCCCCCCCATCGGCTTCTTGTAACATTTAGATCACGATCTCCAGTAATTAGGGCTTTCGAGTAGGATTACCTAGGTTTTCGGAATCCTCTGCTTTTCTTTTCTTTTTCTCTTTTCTCTCTGCCATTGATGGAAACGACTGATCGGAGGGTAGTTTTCTTGTCTTTGTACGGGAGCGATCTTGATTCTGTTACTCCTCGTGATGCAGATGATCCAAAGTTTCTCCCATTGAAGAAGAGAGCAATGGTTGAAAAATCAATTCCTGGGTATAACAGAGTCCCCGAGTCAAAGTCAGAGCCCGATTCCGAGTCCGAGTCCAGCGATGACGATGAAGATGTGATGGATTATTTAGGAGAAGAGTTAAAGAAAAAGACTATCGAACAACTCAAAAGAAAAGCTTTCTACTCTGTTCTCCGTGCTTTCAGAGCAGAAACCTCGACAACATCAATCGTAACACTTTCTCGTGCACTAGCTTCTCGCAATTAATTAAATCTTTCTTCTTCTTCTTCTCTGATTTAATTCGGCTCTTAAGGGTTGTGTTGGTGTCTCCTGTTCTTCAGAAGAGGACTCAGATCATAGAGAAACTGATGAACGAGTGGAACATTGCTGACGAAACTCAGGTCTCTTTTGAGGATCACATTCTGGCCCAACAGCAAAGGTATATATCCTCTAATCAAAAAGCATTTGACTTGGAAGATTTGATTTAAAAATCCCTTCTTTTTTTTGGTTTCCTCAGGGATGAGAAGGAAATGCAGATAGAAGCGGAGCCATTGACCACCATATATGTAAGGCACAACTCTTTATCTTTAAAAATCCCATTTTGAACTTTGATTCTGTTGATCTTTAGCAGGAAAAGAAGGCAACTTTGAATCCGTCTTGTGTTGCTACATCTGGCTTAAGCTGGGGCAGTGTTGATCCCAAGTCTCTTGTTGGAAAATTGGTCAGTATAAGAATGCCTGGTGAAGAACATTTCGAAGAATTCGTGATCCAAGTGTATGACGCACAAGAAGTAATAAACCCTTTCTTATTGCTTCTTCTCACATGCCTTGCTTGTTCCATCTACTTTGCATTCTAAGAAATCTACTTTGCATTCTATCCAGGAAATTCATCGCCTAGAGCCCGTATACGTAGAGTCAGATGCAATGGAGAGGGATGGGATGTTAAACTGGGTGGATGTGAGAGAGGTAATACAGAAAACTGATATTGTCTCCTTTCATCGAATCAAACTCTGATCTCAACTGATTTAAGTGCAGATTCCGTCTGAAGATATCATGTGGGAGGGTGGAGAAAGGCCAAATTTTGATTCCACCTACGGTTGTTTCCCTCGCCGATCACTTTTTTGACATCCAGTAATTAGAAGCAACCTTGATGAGGTAACTTTCCAACACACACATTCTCAGCAAAACTCTAAACAGTGTGGCAGAAACTTACCGTTGAAACTCCTGGTTTCGGTGCAGGACAATGGTGAGAGAGACCGACCAAAACCCTCTTATGCACTTGTTTGAGATCTTGACTACTTTGTACAGTCACTGTGCGCAGGCTTTTTTTGGTGTTGTTTGCTGGAATTAGACAAGTGAAGTGTAAACAAGATTCTTTTGTGAATGGTTGCATCATTACTCACCTTGGTAGCAAAAAAAACTTGATTCTTGTTCGTGCGAGAAAGTAGTTAAGCACTCATCTCGGATGGATAGATCCTTCTTCCCTTTTTTAAAAAAACAAATCATGGCACGGAGATATATGTACAAGTAATCAGGATTTCGTCATTCATCATTTACAAAAAAAGAGAGTAAATACACAATTTGGTTTAATTAATTAAAGTTCAGTTAAATTACTAAATAACCTTTTTATTGTAAAATGACAGTATCTTCTTCTTTTTTGTCGTCAAATGATATTAATTTCAATCTTAACATATTAATTCTCGAAATTTGCTATTATCGGTAACCGTCAGATTATAACAGTATTGACTATTGAGCAAACGAAGTTTAGTACGAAACTGCTGACGTGTCAGTACTTAATCCCGATTAAGTCAAGTTTATCAAATGCCCAACAGCAACAGGCCCTACTTTCTTCCACAACAAGTTTACTTTCGCTACATTTCCCTCGTAAAACCCTTAGGATTTCTAAGTACGAGAATCCAAAATCTCGCTACTCTTCTCTCTGCAAGATCGTTCAACATCTAGGGTTCCTCTGTTCGCTTGGTTCTCTACAATGTCGGACAACAAAGATCAAGCCCCAAATCCTCCATCCGGTAAGTCTATTCAATACTTTCCGATCAATTAGGGTTTCAAATCCTCAGTTTTCATCTTCTCTCTCTTGTTCTCTCCCATCAACGGAATTGACTGATCGGTGGTGATTTTCTGGTGATCTTGATTTCCGTTGCAGAAGAATCAACTGGTCTCCCTGGGTTAAACGCCGAGACTATGTTGAGCAATAGCAATGACGATGGTTTCTTCTTCCCCATGAACAAGAAAATGAAACTTTACCAACTCCAGAGACGGGCTTACTATGATGTTCTTTACGCCTTCGCGGCAGAATCTTGTGCAATATCCAACGTAAACACCGGTTTAATCTTTCTCCATTATTGATTCGGTTCTCGTTCTCGGAGGTTATGCTCATGTTCTGTTTTTCAGCCAGGGATTACGATCATCAACGAACTGAAGAATGAATGGAACATTGCCTACAAAACACATACCGCTTTTGAGTATAAAATCAAAGTTGATCCACTGGTCCAACGATTAAGGTATCCAAGCTTTTACTACCGCAAAGATGTGATCTTCTCTCCTTTCTTCTCAAACCCTCTGTTTCTCAGGGGAATATCACTGGCTTCCGATGAGAAGGAAAAGCAGAAAGTTGCTGCCGCCGAAGAAGACAAAACTACTGCTGTAGAAGGCAATCAATTGAAACCCCGTCTGAATTTGAACGATGCAGACCTACTCAAATTTGTAGGTTTTTTAACATCATCTCTTTCCAAATCTTATAGCCGACAACTCGATTTGGCTTTAACTTCCATTGTTCTGTTTGCTTAGCTTGAAAGGGTAAATGTAGCTCCTGCAAAGATGCAAAAAGAAAAGGCAAAACCGAGTTCTAGTCCTGACGATTCAACTATCCTCAGCTGGGGCCAATTTTCTCCTGCGTCTCTTGTTGACAGATGGATCAGTATAAGTATGCCTGGTGAAGCCGAATACATTTCATTCCTCATCGAAGAGTATGACCCAAAAACGGTAAATCTCCTCATGTTCCTTGTGTGTTTTTCATCAGGTCAGGTCTCCGCCATTCTAAGAAGCGTTGTCTCTAATAATATACAGGAAATGCACTACCTCGTGACTGCTCCAAGCAAAAACGATTTGGTTGACCCGTGCAATTGGATTGATCTCAGACATGTAAATCAAATTGTTACATATCTTTTCTTCAAGTTTTATATTTTTCTTCCCTTTTGCCAGAAGCTTAAACCCCTGATCCATTGCAGTTTCCGACAGAAGATATTGTATGGGATGAGGAACATCCCGGGTTCCCAACACGTAAATGCTTTCTTAAACCAGGCGAAACTATCTTGCACGCAACTAGTACAGCTCGACAAATGAAGCAACTTAAGGAGGTATCTTGCAAAACAGCTCCAACAAATTTTCTTGAGATGCTAAACCCTTCACTGACACATTTTCTCAATAAACCCTCTGATAGGTTGGAAAAACTGCCAGTGGGATTCCTATTTTCAGAAAGCTTGATAAGGGAAAGTCTAAAGCCGCCTGAGCAAAATCTCCACAGCAGTAGGATGTAGAGATGGCAGATGGATGACAACAATCCAGACCGGAACCCTCTTATAACCTTGTTTGAGATCTTTGGTTCTTATACAATCACTAAAAACACACGTACTCTCCTTTGTAAACAAGATTCCAATACTTCTTTGTAAATGACTGCCTTATAAACTTGTTAGCAGATTATTGATCCTATGGAAGATAGTTAAGTATTGCAATAATTCATAACCTCCTTGAACGCTTCTTCGGGCGAGCTGAAGAACCTGCCTCCTTTTTACTAGTTTCAATGCCCCGCTTTGCCACCATAGGAGAAGACGGGGCAGCGCTTTTTTTAGAGGCATTGCTACTGTTTTTCTTTGCAGGACTACCCTTTTCAACTGTTGGCTTCTTCCCAGTTTCTCGTTTCTGACTTCCTGCATCACCTTTGTCATTCTTACTGTTACTTCTCCTCTGTTCAGCTCCTCTCTTTCCATTAGAGGAATCAGCCTTCATTGTCTCTATCACAGTTTCAGATGAAGAAACCCCTTTCATTCTCTTAAGGAAACTAGCAGCACTTTGCTTTTTTGATCCACCATTTGTCTTGTTAACCTTCTTTTCTTGATCGGTTTTCTTCGGCTCAGAGCTATCGTTTGAAGACCGGCCTTTACTAGGGAGACCAGCATTCAAACTGGTCTTAACGTTTCTGCTTCCTAATCTTTTAGCTGTTGAGGTTGTTCTCCCTCTAGCCATCTTCTTGGAAACAATAGGTTCCTCATCTTTATCAGAGGTTTCAACTTCCTCGTCTGCCTCTGAAGCTGGATTCTCATCCATTGTTGGAACTACTTTAGTCTTTTTCTTGAACGGTTCGGCGACTGACGCTGAAGATTTAACAGCCAAGGAACTACGTTTTCGACAAGCTATAATAGGCACTGACATTTTCGGTCTTAGAGACAACTGAGGTGAAGAGACTGTAACTTCCTCCTTAGACGTCACCAAGGATTCCTCTTTTGGTGGTGAGGTTTGTTTAGGAATCTTGAGAATCATCATCTGTTTCTTGATAAGTTGGATAAGCACTTTTGCGGAATGAAACTCAGAAGATCGCTCGCCACAAAAAACCCTCGCATTGTTGATTAGTAGCAGTAAATCTCGAAAAAACTTGCTCCTGGAGCTTTCGTAATAACCTTCTTCCACACGAGTTCGAATCATCTCAAAGTCTATGTGCTGTCTTATTATCATCTCGTACTCATGTGTTTCCTGCAGCTTCAGAATCAAACAAGACGTTAAGACAGCAGAACATAATTCATCTTTTTTGCAAATTATCAGCAGATTCTTTGTTATGGATTGTTTTTTTTATAAAATCGGTCATTGTCATTTTGCTAAGATAGAGATTGTGTTTTTGAAAACCAAAAAGTGGAATCTGAATTGTTTTTTTTTTTTTAAACGGAATTTGAATCGTTGTCAAAATAAAAAAAAGGGACTTTTAATTTTTACCTGGCTCTCGAGCCGGCGCGAAAAGTGGGAGCCAATGGGGTGAGACTGAAGAATCTGGATGAAATCAATCAACGGCCGAGATTCAATGGGGATTCTATTGACGGTCCGAGATTGATCCTCGTTATCCGGTTCGTCTTGTTCTACCGACACCTTTCTCGGCAAGCTCGCCGAGCTCTGCACGTCACTCGTTTCTTTCGCTTCTGCTTCTCCCTTCGACTCGTTCATTGACTCAACAAACTCGGGCGAGTCATTTCCATCTCTTTCTGAGTCTGCTCTACCCGAGTTCGCCGGCGATTCCTTCGCCACGCTCTCGCAACTTCCTCTACCCGAATCCTCTCTGGCCGTTTTCTCGTCGTTGTCGTCTCCGCCGATCCGGTTCGGCTCTTCGTCCACTGACTCCACGATTTTTCGATCGCGGTTCGTTTTCTCCGATCCGGTTCCGGGACTGTTGTCCTGCGGACATGGAGAACTAGGCGTCTCGGTGACCGGGACGCCGGAGTTGTTAGCAGATTCACGGTGGCTCTCTTTCGTCTCCGCGATTTTATCTAGATCTGAGTTCTCGGTTACTTTCTCCGTCTCTTTAAAGCTCTTTTCTCTCTCGTCTTCCAATCTCTTCACCTTCAACTGCAAGGACCTGCGAAACAAATCCCTGATTCAAAAACCAAAGGTAATGCAAATCTGGAATCGAAAACAGAAAGGCCGACGGAAATTACGAGATGGATAGATCGTAACGTTCGACTTCGCGCCGGAGCTCATCGACACGGAGCTTTCTCAACTCCTCAAGCCAGGGAACGGAAGAGATCTCGGCGACAGTTTCTCCCTCAGCGGATCCCGGCGAGACCAATTTCCGGGAGAATCGTTGCTTGATATCGTTGTACCTGTGACGACAATCGAAGGCGGTGAACGTACGAAAAGTTGAGTTCTGTTTCTGGATTTCAGCGGCGACGGAGTCCCATGAATCAATACCGTGAAGGTGGACGGCGCAGGCGAGGAGGAGCTCCTCCCATGTGCTCCATGTTTGTTTCTCTGGACAATTTTCGTCGTTTTCCGGTTTTGCCATTGACAGACAGTAAAAAATAAAAAAACGGAGTTGATTTGCTTATTTTGTCACTTGTCCAATTTGTCTACAAATCCTTGGTCTTGGCCTCCACTAAAAAAAATACCTTTGGGACTGATTATTTTTTTATTTTATTTGTGGTCTGTTATTGGTTTTGGTTCGTCGGATAAATAATTGATAAAAGTGTCCGTACAAGGCGCACCAATTGAGAAAATGTTACACAACTTTGCTCGTTTTGTCTTTATCATTTAGTGGGCCCAACTTATTACACTGGGCTGGACCCATGACCGATTTAAACCGCAAACTCTTGTGATTCAAAATCCGTAGATTATTCATCTAATCCAACCACACTTGCCCGTATAGTATATTCAAGCTCATAGCTCACTGCAAACAAGAATAACCATCAAGCTTTGATACTGATTCGAATCAAGTCATTTCGAGTCCAAAACATAATCTCATATTAAACTCTTGCAATTCTATTGAAAGATCCAAATAAGTTCTTAAAAAAAAAACCAGAAAATTAACGCATATATACAAAAGCCATAGCTAAATTAAGAAGAAGAATGTAGTGCAGTTCGGATAAAACTTTATCTAAGCTCAAGATCATGGCGAGTACCAAATACCATCGAAGCTTCAAGCAGCTCCTTTCAAGGCTTTCTTCAGCTCTTCTGCTACGTCACCCTCTTCCTTGCTTTTCTTCCCGCCGTAATCCGACGTCGTTCTCTCGCTGCTCCACCGGTCGGCCCTCGATCTCCCGTTGTTGTTGCTGCTCCTCTCGGATTCGCGGTACTTTGAGTGCGATCCGTAATCTATTGTCGCCGGCGAGAATGGACGGACGTTTGATATTACACCTCGGAGATCTTCGACGGCTCTCTTCAACTGTATGTTCTCCGATCGAAGCTCCTCGACGGCCGAACACACCTTTGCCACGTCGGCACTTGTTGTGGGTAGACCCGGACCCGAAACTTTACCCGGAACGCTCGTTGATTTGGTCTCTTTAGCATCTGAGCCGTCAACGTGTTCGATCCCTATTTTATTCATCACCAGAAAAGGGAATCTCCTAAGCGAAATCGCAGCCGTTGGATCAAAATCGCGCCTGATCTCCGTTGGAACCCTAACGCCCCACCTGAAATTCACGACGGCGCGTCCTCTCACAGGCAGAGAAGTCCTAGCCGCAACCTCGACGCCGGTTAGCAAGCCGGCGATGTCTCCGGCAGAAGTTGATGGCAGAACCGTGATTTTTCTGAATCCTCCGCCGCATACGTTGACCGCCGGGGAATCCACCACCTCGATCGAGGAATCCTCCTCCGAAACAGATCCGTTCATCGATTTGATGAGATTACCGTCGAAGCCAGACGACGAGTGGGACTTTTTGATAGAGAAGTCGCCGAATTGTGGTTTGAAGTGAAGCATAAAGCTAGGGTTACCTTTACCGAGGAGGTTGAATTCGGCGCTCATGAGCATGGAGCTAGAGATCGGCGAGCCGAAAGATCCGGTTCCAGTTTTGACGATGAGGGAGAAAGGGTTCCAGGAGTCGTTCGGACGGTAAGCGAGCTTGAGAAAAGGCCCAGATTCGAAGAAAGTGGAGAGATTGAGGCTGAGCTCCTTGGATTCTCCGGCGACGATTCCCGATTGAAACGGTAAACCTAAGATACTCAGAGGAACCTTAGCCCTAAAAAGAGGCTTCTGCTCCTCCCGAAACTTCATCGACGCCTTCATCTTCTTCCCCCAAAATCAAAATCGAGTGCAGTGATCTAGTAGAAGAATTTATACGAGTTTCAGAGATTCTTTCTACTAATTAAAAATGAAAATTTTCATATCTTTTTTGAAAAACTCGATTCTTAATTTGTTATCTTTCCGAAAGCTTCTGGTTGGACATGAGGATAGAGAGGTGAAGCACTTTCCGTTTTTACCCTCGTGTTATATAAAGAATAACGGTCTGTGCTGTAATTATGTGCCGGAGAATGCTTAAAATGAATGGTGTTCTGCTTCTGTCGTTTCTGTTGATAGATACATCAAGCCCGTAAACAATTGGGCCAAATTTGATACTAATGAGGCCTGTACGCTGGGCTCTCTCACACGATAAGATCAAACAACTAGGGGCTCTTGTATGTGTCTCACGCCGCTTATTTTTTGGGCTTTTGGATTTTTCACATCCATTTATGTGCACGTTTAAAAGCGATGAAAAAACTACTCTTGAGCGATGGCTGATTAAGAAAGAGTCTATGGGATTCTTTTTTTCCCGTGCGCATTCAGAGATTAATATGTTCATTTGTCTTGACTAGATAACATATTTGAATCTGCATATATGAATGTATAAACATATTTGAATCTCTACGTTACTACGTATATATCACATCCTCCCTTTTGGAATTAATCTATGGGGTTCATTCGTCAATGATGTAATCATCCCTTGTAGTTGCAGTATAAGAACTAAGGTCTAAAGACATTATAGTAATTAGGGATAGATCATAAGAATCCGGTTTGTCATCTGCTCTAAAATTTGTAAGTTTACGGAGCAAAGCATCTCAATTTTGGTATAAGCATCTTCGTCTTAGCTAGTAGTCGCTACACATTTTACATAATGGTTAAAGACTACTTAATGCATCATCCTGTAGTTATATATATCAAAGGAAAAAAAAAACTAAATTCGTATAAAACATAACAAATCACAAATAACAAAATATGAAAACGTGGATATATATATATATATACGCTTAAACATAGATGATACATCTCACGTTTTGTAGCAAAAGTTACCTATATTACAAGAAAACAGACACTTTTCAGTATTATCATCATTTACGTTATCATACAACTACAAGATATTATCATCTCCTTAAATTAAAAAAAAAATCATACGCAGTTGGATTAAAAAAAAAGGGCAATAATCACATTAAATGTTATTGACATAATAAATAAATAAATAATATCGGGGTCCACATTCCAGCTAAGCAGAAATGTACAAAAAGATTGGAACTGGGAACCACGTCAAACAAATACGGAGAGGACCACAATCTATACAGTTTGGATATGGACACGTGTCTTACATCCAACGGCGTACGTGCCCGCATGTGGGCCGAATCTAGAAGGAAACACAAGACTCGTGTGTTCGACTCTGTGTCTCTGACGCAACCCTTTCTTACCAAATCCTTTCTGTTAAGTTTCACCTCTCTCTCTCTTTTTAATTCTAGCCGTTAGATCTTTCTCATTTCCCTTACTCTTCACTTCTACATCCAACGGCTATTATTCGTTTTATCTTTCAGTGATCGTTTCATTCACCATTGAAATCTCTTTCTCTGTTGATATATAATATATATAGCTTAACTAATATAAAACCATAGGTTCATTTAGTTCGAAAATTTATTCTGATGCAAAGTTTAGATCGTGCGACAAAAACCTACGGGCTTATTAATTTAAGGCTTAATATGTTTTTATTAAGATGATCCATACACGTATATGTACTCTAATTAACAAAAAAAAAACAATTGTTAAGGTATTTTAGTTAATGTAGTAGGACGCTAGTTGTCTTCGTTATTTTATTTTCTTACAGAGTTGTCATAGCTATAGATATATATAGTTATGCCTATATATGCGTATTGGTATATTCTTTTCTTATTCGTGGTTGATCGCTAATATAGTTAAGTATATATGTATATGAGCTTGTTGTATATTTTTTAATATTAACACTGATTTATTATTTTATTATAAATTACGAGAATTGTTACATCGATAATTCTACAACAGATAATTATACCGTCTTATGAATTTGTTGTATATAGATTTCAATTTTGTTTTATATAATGTAAATATAATATGTGATAGCATTCCCAACGACAATAAAAATTGTATATATATAATACGTATTAGATGGGATAATCCAAAAAGATATATATACATAAAAGTAATAAAACTTTTTTGTTAAAAAATAATAATTAGTATTAATTTTTTCTTTTTCTAAATCGTCGAAGGTGTTGGGTTTTTGATAAAGAAGAACGAAAAGAAGAGATTAAACTTGTCAAAAACAGACGTACGGAAGTGAAAGTGTGAAACTGCCTCGTGCATTATGAGAAGAAGGACGTAAGACAACTAAAGGTAAAAGGCAAGTGATGAGGAATCACCGCAGAGTCATGCCATCTCCATGTCTTCACATTCTACTTTATCATTTACCTTCAACTTCATTTTCTACATTATATATTGTCTCCATTTGATGATTAATTTTCTCTTTTGTTCTCTAATCATTTCATTGGTCTTCTTTAATGTAAATTCATTTGACTAAATTAGGATACATATGTATAAGGTAGTTACTTTTAAGTTTGAACTATAAATTATATGGTTTCAACAAACAAAGCAGTTTTTTTTTTGCGGCTAAATCTTCTTTTTTTTTTTTTTGGGGCTAAAACTTAGACATGACACTGATGTGAGTTAAAGGTCCATATTAATCTATGCACAAATTGATATCTATCATTGACTGACAGTAATATAAGCAATTTTACCTACATATACACCATTTTTTTGTTTTTGACGTATACACCAATTATATATATATGTTTTGTTTCACATTTGATTGTTGAGAAATATTATAATATATGGGTATAAAGATTATTTACTTAAAGCCGTATTATAATACTTAACAGGTTGGTTGGTTCATATTATCAATAAATTGAGTACTTGTGGGAAAAAAAAAACATTCATAGGTTTGTTGAGTTTGTGTGCATTACATGGGGCCAAGTTTGTTTAATCAATGTACAAGGACCACCTGCATTAATCTATTATACAAAAGCACAAACAGACACAGAACATAAATATTTCAATTATTAAGTTACATATTAAAATGCGATATTCAAGAAATTACAACATGAGGATTTGGTTAGTGGGAGGGGACCAATGCGCTTCTTGTTCCTCTATTTCATGTATTGAGAGGCATACATTAGGGCTGTCATGCGGGTCCAATCCACCCCACTAGATCTGCCCCGTGCGGGTTGCATGTTTTTTTCGATCCGATTCGATCCGTTTCACGTGGGTTACATGTTTTTTCCGACCAGTATCGACTTGTCCCGCTTGACTCATTAACAAAAATTGCTCGATCCGCATCCGCCCTGCTTGAATCCGCGGGTACCCGCGGGTAACCCGCAAATATTAAAAAAAAAAGTAGTAAAACAATAGATTTAATAAAATAAATTTCACATAAAAAACATAAATATACAATTTTCTGAAAAAAATAAACAAAATGATTAATTAATTTATATATATTACAAAACATATCAGTTATCAAAAAAAAAAAAATATATATATATATTACAAACCATTTCAATATTTTAATAGTATTTAGTAAATAATATATATATTTTTTAAAATAGCGGGTAACCCGCGTGACCCGCGGAAAAAAATAACGACCCGCACCCGTCCCGTATTTGAAAACACTCGACCCGAACCCATTCCGCTTTTTGATATTTTAAAAATTCTCGACCCGCACCGGCCCCGCGGTAGGTCAAAACCCGCGCACTCAAATTGACGGCCGTAGGCATACTCAATAACTCATCTTTCTCATAATTCAAATAACTACATGAGATTAATTAATCCGACTAGCTAGTTTCTTTATCTTTGTTAACCATATGTTTGTAACTAACACGGTCCCTAACTAACACTAATGTTGAATTTACGTGACGGCTATAATAATATAAATTTATAAAATTTGAAGATGTGTTTTGACTACAACGTGGGTTTCCCGGTTATCAAAAATATCAACCATTAAATTAGTACTTGCCAATCGCTAGTTCATATATATAAAGTATAAACTTCACATATCACACTATTTAAGAGGAATGGTTTGAAATAATAAAATTATTTCTTACTTATCATTTCCTCTCCTATATAACCTTCACATATATCCATCCACTTACCAATCACATTCACCAACTCTCTCTCTCTACGCAATAAACCCTAATTATTCTAAAAATGGAAGCCACGATCTTCGAGAAAAGAAGAACCTCATCATCGACCATAGCGATGCACAAACAATCATACTCAATAAGCAAATCGAAGCCAAAGATCCGAATAATTCACATATTTGCTCCTGAGATCATCAAGACTGACGTTGCCAACTTCCGTGAGCTCGTGCAAAGCCTCACCGGCAAACCAGACGACCGTGGCGTTTCCAAAGCAAAACCTAGAAGAGATATTCAGCGTCAAGTCCAAGACGTGATCAGCATGGAGAAACTAAGAGAACCCGACCACAGTGATCAAATGTTTTGCTTAAACTCAGAAATGGAAGATAATGAAGAGATCTCGATGACTTGGAACGGTAATAATGGCGTTGGTGAGAGCTCCGGAGGGTTCTTGAATATTGGTTTGGGAGATTTCGAAGGGCTTATCCAAGAACTTGGTGAATTTCCTTATTTGCCCTTGTCCATGGACGCTTCTGCTTCTTCTAATTCGTCTTCTTCCTCTCATTTACATGGTGGATCGATTTTCTCAGACTCTGATCACCACCCATTCGCGTAACTCTGTCTCTCAAACGAAGTAACCTTTTTTTTTCTTTTCAATTTGTGTCTTTTATTTTGTTTATTAGGTTTTTGTGGAAATAAATTTAATTTATCATTTTTTGTTTAATATGAGGCTAATTAATTTATTTGATGAAAAGTTTAGACTCTTTTTTATGTCTCCCTTAATGTCTTATGTTTTTTGTTCATCGTGTTAAACATTATAACATGTTATTTGAACTATTTATTGTATCCATTTTTTGGTTGTTTTCTTGTACGTCCTCTAAGCGACATGGATACTAAATACGTGCTAGTAATTAAATTAGCACCTCTTTCCAAAGATTTGCTTGAAACCCAATTCATACTATAGATGGAGGAAAACCTAAAAAGGATGGTCTTCCAAAGAGGATCTGTAAACTTCTCTTTTTTCAAAGTGATAAATGATGATAATTGTAAAATATTCGCTAATGAAATCAGCAAAGACAATTTTTCGAAATAGACAAAAGTCGAAGTAGAGGAAGAAAAGAGGTAGTGTGTCTGGAGATATATGTATGGTGTTCAAGATTGGTAAGTTGTATTAATTTTTTTTATATTACATTTACAGACAGAAACAGAGTAACATATGGACCTGTTTTTTTAACTGTTGTATTCAAGATTCTCTACAACGCTCGATGAAGACGATGTTTCCACCCTCGTTAGAACTTCAGGCATTCCGGCGGTATCTCTTACAATCTACACAACAACAAAGAGACCCGTTTTATATTTGGTAAGCTTCAACTTCTATGAACATAACATTTCATGAACTTACAAGAATCTCGTCGTCTAGATAAGATATCATGAAGAATCTTTGGTAAGATCCACCTGAAAGTCCGTAAAAACAACACCGCGTGGTTACAATGTTACCTTGTGAGGATGGAAATGTTAAAATGTTGGTTATATGGCTTACCGAGCGGAATTCTTAGACCGTTGGCTAGAGTGTCCTTGATAGGTTCAGGAAGCTGCTGCAACTTCGTGGTAGCTTGACCCAATAAACCTCTTAGCTGTTCAGGTAGTGCTTCTTCAATGACCGTTGGCGACTCGAGCATTCCCTCTAGATACTCTTCTCTCATCCTTAAAGGCCCTTCCACTGTCAGTTTCGATGACAGGATGACTTTGTTTTCTATCTACATTTTTTTCCGACAGAGACTTTTTTTTAAGTCTGCTTATATATATCCATACTTCTTATCAGGGAAAAGTATATATACCATGTTTAACAGTTTGATGTTTGCGGTGGCCTTTGCGTTAGCATCCTTAATGACTATGTCCATATTGGATAGACTCACCAATGTGGAAGGAAACCTTCTGCCACAATTCCAAACAGATAAGAGGAATGCTTATAAATCTCAAGATATAATCCCAAAAAATGTTTCTGAGCTGATCGATGAGCAGATTGTAAGAAGACTGACTCGGATATAACCCGAGCAGCAAGTGAGCCAGGAGTGTTGGATCCAAACCACTCAAAACTCCATCTGCCTTCAAGATAAGGAGACCTGGAAAGCTATTAGGAACCCAGTTAATGGCACTGTCCCTAAAGAAAGCCTGAAGATGAAATGAAGCACCTACGTGGTCGGTCTAGGAGTCGGGTTAAGCCGCTCAAGAGTCGTTATCCTCTCATTCACATCAATCCTTTGCATATCAGAGATCTTCCCTGTAACTAAAGCCTCGAAGCCTCCAGCATCATTGAACTGTAATCTAAAGTGGTTTCAGAACTCCAACAGAGACTAATAAAGTTGATAACCTGTGAATCCGTCCAAGCAATCTAAATTCAACCTAATTCTCACCAAATTCCAAAGCAAGCAGGCATAAGGAGAGAGTAATTACAGCCGCAAACTTCAATTTCAGATTTGGAAATCGAAGAGTATTACTTACGGCTAGAATCAGCGATTCCTTAGCAGAGAGACGCTCCATTTCCCTGGCGTAAACCGAAGGAATCCCTTGAATGGACTCTTGTACCATAGCTCTGCATATCAATCTCCGGAAACAACTCCTCCTCCAACCCTTGTTCTCCGGTAGAAAATTGAGAGAAACCCTCGGAGGAGGAGACGACGGTGGTGGCGCGGAGGATGAGAAGCTCAATCGAAGCGCACAAGTACCAGAAACTGAACCATGTTGTATCAATGCCATTGAAGAAGAAGGTAGAAAGGGGAAAATCAAAGATTGGTTTTTATCTTTCGCTGAGGAATGAAGAAGAAGACGAGAGAGAGCAGAGTCAAGGGGATTATAAAACTAAACTGGCTCTTTTCACATGTTTATTAGTTTTTCATTGTCAAGAAATAATAATAATTTTTTTTTTTTATAGGTGCCTCATAAATTCTTAAATAAAACGATGACGAAAACTGATAATATAGAAACAATTTTCATTAAAAATAAACGATATTTAGTTTACACCTCAAAATTTAATGGTATTATGTTTTACAAAACAAAATGTGGTTATCTAATTTTGTTTTTGTGTGGCTTTAGACAAATGCCTTTCCTCAACAATATGATCAAATGAAGGCATTGCTATCGGTACATAGAAAACCGATATCAAACCGGAGGCGGATTTCCCACAAAAGTTGTCACCATTCATCATTCATTGTTTAACCTCCAAACCTTCAAAAGATTTGAGCTAATGTTTTTTGTTTTGACAAATCCTTTGGATGCATGTAGTCGTCAAGGCGTCGTGTTTGTGATTCATTTGGTCGGGGATTAGTATAAGCCATTGTTGTAATACTGGATTGCCCACAAAGGAAGCATAACTACTTCCTTCAATTAAAACCAATCCATTTGAAGAAGCATTGTTAGGAGATTTCGGAGAGATCCAGTTAAATGGAAAATTAACATTTGTGTATATTTCTTTATTGTTAAATAGGTAGATTTCATATTTTCATATTTGTAAAGAATTTACTAGATAAGTTATGTCTTTGTATAAATAAGCTTATTGACCAAATCAATAAAACTGAGAGAAACTATTTTTTTACAAGTTTCTTATTTTCCCTGAAGAAGATGATGACGTCTTGTTCCTCACCGAAGATGATGATGAAATTCGTGACCGCCGGTCTAATCCTAGCCCTTTTGATAACTTCCGTTGCCGCAAAAGGTGGCGGTGCCTGTGGCCATGGCGGTGGCCGTCGTGGTGGTGGTAATTGGTTTGGCGGCGGCTCTAATCATCATAAGAATCATGGTAATATCGTTTCCGTTGACGGATCAAATATGATTTTAACGATGACATGTGTGTTGTCTTGTGTTTTGTTTATGTTGCTCTAAAGATTCTGAAATTTCGAGAAAGTGAAGAACATATCAAAATTATGACTATTTTTTTTCTTTATACTCCTTCTGTTTTTTATTTATAAAGGGTTTTCATTAAAAGCACAAGTATTAAAAAATTTGAATGAATTCAAGTTCATATATAATAAGATTTGAATTAATTATATTGTCAATTAGGTCAACAAAAAACATTCTTCGAGGAGTAGAGAACGGAGTTGAAAAGAGGCTAATGAAGCTTGACTTATGTATGCTCATAGACTCATAGTAATAGAATAGACTAATATGTATGTAGTCTCTTCCACTCACGATATGGCTTAGAAGCTTATTCTGTGTGAACAATCGACGATCCAGATTTATTGTACTCAACTTTCGCTACTCACATCCATCCGTTCACACATCACAATGATATCACATCGTCCATACATGATAATATTAAGTTCACAATCACATTCAAACACACCGTACAAAATAACATCTGATCTGTATATTATTGGCTATAGAAAAAAATTATTAATTTTGATCAAAACACTTTTTTTTAAAAAATCTGTACAATAAGTTTAAATCTCTTTTTATGCAGGGAGTTCATTAAAACGCGAATCTCACTTTCTCATATGTATATATATAAAAAGTTTTTATATAAAGCTGGATCCCTCGATTTGTTTTTATTAATCCTAAAATGAAAAATGAAAACCACCAAATTCTTTTTTTTATAGTATATATAATAAATTTAACATGAACGATTTAACTTTATATAATATATATATATATATATATATATATATATATATATATATATGCAAGCAGTTATGCGTGATATATATAGATAAAATATAAAATATTTAGATTCTAAAATTGATAAACCGTATAATCATGATCTGCATATATAGTTATATTTTAAATTAAAACTTGCAAAATAATAAATCTATGTTTTAATGTAATAATTTGGGTTTAAAGAATTATCAAACACACGATAACAAATGTTATTTTCTAAGTTTATATATTATGAATTTTATATAGATTTAATAGTTTACATTTTCCGATCTGTAGTTTCTATTTTTTCTCGTTCTTTACTTTTTTCGATTTTATTAGCTCCCATTTTTTAAAAAACACATTTTCCTTTTTTTGTTGTTATTTTAACTATTTAAAAATAAATAACTAAAAATTGAAAATTTTATATCATTACATTAATTGACACATGTCATGATCTAAATTAACAATGACATATGTCACGATTTATTGAATTATAATTATCGTACGTGTCATGCCCATGTTGAACGATTTAACTTTATATAATAGGATAATGTGTTTACAATGAGTTTAACTCGAACTGTTTTAGTTTTCATGCTTTCAGATATTCATGTAACTCTCTTACAACGCAAACATCAATCCGTCAGTCTCTCTCTTTATGTTTCCTCTTCTGCACATTCTCCTTGCTTCTGCTTCTCAGTCGATGCCTGGATTGTGTTAAACGATGATTTGTGTTGGTTCAATTGTTGGTTTTTCTTTTCTTCCAAATTGTTGATATTGATTATGGATCAAAATGACCATATTCTCCGATTTCTTGTCCAGATGTTGGTTATTTGTGAGTGTTCAGAGTTTGATTCTATCACTACAAGAAAACAGGGGTATTTCCGACGGATTTAAGCTGTCGGTTACAGTTCGTCGGAAATGTGACTTCCGTCGGAAGTCGTCGGAATTTTCCGACGGATTTTGGGCGTCGGAAATTCCGACGGCGTACTTTCCGACAGACCTTTGGTCAGAAATGCCGTCGGAAGTCCGTCGATTGGCCGTCGGGTATTTCCGACGGTATTCCGACGGATATATTACCGACAGCATTTCCGACGGATAAGTGATCGGACGAATTTGTCGGAAGTCCGTCGGATATCCGTCGGAAATATGTTCCGACGGTAACTATTTCCGACAGAGTTACGACGGATAATTGATCGGAAGTTGTCTCGGAAGTCCGTCGGTTCTTCGTCGGAAATAGGTTCAGACGGATTTACGACGGTAACTGATTCCGACGGTTTTTCGACGGAATTGCGACGTATTTTGAATTTTGAATTTTATTTAATTATTTATGTTTTTAAATTTATAATATAAATTAAAAATAGAAATAATAAATATTTAAATTCATTAAACAAAATTAAAAAATTCATTACACATTAAAAAAAATTGTTCAAAAAAGCGTTAAAAGAAAATATTTAAGCGGTTGGAGAGTCCCCAGAGTCGTCGTCGGGATTATTATCCCGAAACATATGCGGGAAACATTTCTGCATCATCTTCTCCAACGAGGAGAGCTTCTTGTTGGTAGACACTTGCTCCATCCGTAGCTCTTCCACATGCTGGTCACGGTCTTTCACCGTTTGAGTGAGCTTCTCGATTTCTACCCGGTACTCCGAAAGATAACGAGGAAGCGAGGAAGAAGATTCCTGGGTCGGAAGGGTGCCTAACCCAGCGAATCGACCTTTCACTTGCCGGGTTTGCTGCGAATAATTATAACCGTTAATAATTAAATAACGAAAATAAAAAGAAAACGAAATGAAATTAAAATTTACTTCAAGTACAATCTGGTTTATCTCTTCCCGGGATAAAGAGTTCGAGGACGTCGATCCGTCGATAGTGAGCTGCGATATTGATACTTCACGGTCCAGCTTTGTCTTCTTGCTCTTCTCGACAACATCCCGCATCCCCAAGTCCTGTATCTGACCAGTTTTCTTGTTGGTGTGTCTCTGCTCGATGAGTTTAAGATAATCGGGTTCGGAACCAGATTCTTTCGGCTGGGAAAATTTGTTAAGTTAAATAAATATAAAAAACAGAATTAGTGATAAAAAATTGAAATTAAACTTACCATTTCCATCGCTTCCCGTTCGATGGTCTTTGCGCCCCCGTTGTGGATGTAGATCCCTTTCCCGCCTCGTTGGCTATTTTGGTTCTTCGACTGTTGGCCGGAGGTCTTTTTCGTCGCAGGCCTACTCCAGTACTCACAGAAGCCCCTCCAGACGTCGTCGTCAAGGTCCTTCGGCTTGTCTTTGTTGTGCTTCCACTTCTGCTTCCACTCGTACATGTGCTTCGAGTACGAGTTTGCGGCATACTTGTCGAATGTGTCAAGGACTTTGCGCGTATGATGAGAGTCCCACGTGAATTCTTGCTACAATTTAATGTTACATTTCAAAAAGAAAAATTGACAAAATGAAATTAAAATTAAATAATAAATCAAGAAATAACTTACCGCGAAAGTCCGGTGCCACACGTCTTTCTCCTCGGTAGGCATGTCCGAATACTTCTCGTACGGTTTGTCCAACATGTTGTGGAGCATCCGTAATATCGCCTTGGTGATCTGAGTCGACAGCTTAAACCTGAAAACATTATGAAAAGATATAAATATGTTAAGTTTTAAAATCTAAATAAATTGAAATAATGTACAAAAATTATCTTACCAAGTCCCGTCCTCAAACTTCGGGTCGAGTCGAATGCAATGGCCCTGGTTAGGCTGCCGAACTAGCTCCTCAATCTCAATGTTGCTCCGAGCAGCAGATTGCTGGGAATCCGGGATGTGAGTTCCCGAGCTCGTTGGTCCCGGAGGCGTACACCGAGAACCCCGAGAACGGCGTCCTTGGTTGCCGCCTCCCAACTAAAGTACATCGTCGTGATCCCTGCGGAAAACGGTAAAATCGTTAGTAAATTAACAAAAATTTCAAAAGTTACCAAAAAATTTGAAATTTCCGGAAAATTTTTTTTAAAAAATCTAAATTTTCCGAAAAATTCAAATTTTCCAAAAAATTCAAATTTTTCAAAAAATTCAAATTTTTCAAAAAATTCCAAAATTTGGAAAAATATTTTAAAAACGGTTTTAATATATACGAATATTTAAAAAACGTTTTAAATATATACAAATACTATAAAAACGTATTTATTACTAAAAACAAAATTTTGAACAACGTTTTCATTATTAAAAAAATATTTTTACATCAACTTTAATATATAGAAATATTTTAAAAACATTTTTATTAGTTAAAAAATAATATAAACGATTTAAATATATAAAAATATTATTAAAACGTAATTATTACTATAAAAAATTTTAAAAACAATTTTAATATGTACAAATATTATAAAAACGTTTTTATTACTTAAAAATATATTAAAAACGTTTTTAAAACGTTTTTATTACTAAAACAATATTTTAAAAACGATTTTAATATATACAAATATTTTAAAAAATTCAAACAAGATCTATAAACGTTTTTAAAATATTTTTAGAAAATCAAACAAGATCTAAAAACGATTTTAATATATACAAACGTTTTTAAAAAATCAAAAATTTGTTTTCTAGATCTAACAATTCTAAATCAACAATCTAAACACATAAACCCTAACACTAATATTATTCTACATAACAAATTCTATTCTAACCACCTAACAATTCACATAAATAGAATTCTAATAACCTAACTAATATATTCCCTAAAACTAACAAGATCTAAAAAAAAATAAAGGAATTGATGAAACTTACATGGTTTTGAGATGAGAGTTGAGGAATTGATGAAGAAGAGTTGAGGAATTGAAGAAGAAAACCAAAATTATAAAGAAGAAGAAGAGAAAAGAGATTTTCGGTAAGGAAGAAGAAGAGAGAAGATGGAGAAGAAGAGTCGGAAGAGAGAGAAGAGGGAGAAGAAGAGTCGGAAGAGAGAGAGACAGAAGAGAGAAATAAGGAAAAAAGCTTACGCTTTGTCGATATATATCGATGTCCGTCGGAAGTCCGTCGGATTTCAAAAAATAATTTCATTTACGCGGTTGATATTCCCGCGGTCTCGAAAATATCTATATTCGTCGGAAATCCGTCGATGGATTGAGGTATATTCCTTGCATGTTTGCCAATTGGCCAGTCAACATGCATGTGTCATATTTGCCATATCCGTCGGAAATAGGGTATATTTGGGGTTTAGGGTTTTGAGTTTTTTTATATGATTTAGGGACATGTAATTTACATGTTTCATTCAATATATATATTAAGTTCATCAATATTAAAGACTTTGCATGAGTAAAAAAATTATACAACATCAAAACATATCATTTCACATAAATCAACTATATCTTATACTATAACTTATTCAAACACTTCCATCAAATTTTATAAATTCTATATAACACATTTTTTTGATGTATATACAAGGTTAACCTATTTTATATACATCATACAAGTATTTGTAAGTATTTTCCACAAAAAAACCTATACCCTATACCCTAAACAAGATTTTTGAATATATCCGTCGGAAATCCGTTACCTTGGCTAAAACTGAATGCCTCGTTTGGGTTATAGCCGAGGCATTCAGTTTCCGACGGATTCAGTTGCCTCGGCTAAAACTGAATGCCTCGTCCAACTGAAGCCGAGGCAACTGAATCCGTCGGAAATCCGTCGGACATTTTCGACGGATTTCTGACGGATTCAGTTGCCTCGGCTAAAAACTCAATCCCTCGGCTATAAATATGTACTTCTAATTTTTTTTTAATTTCCGCTTTTGTTACACTTAATCAAATGTCTAAGTTTATAAAACTTCTACATAACTGATATATTACACATTACAATTCTAGTTCAAATATAAGTACATATTTTACGGTGCAAATTTTATAATTAAAACTACTGTCAATCCGATGATGAGTAATCTGATTCTCCTGAATCGGAAGGTTCCCCAAATTCGTCAAATTCTTCTTCTGAATCCACAAATACCCGATCGTCTGCCTGTATGGTGAAATCAACGATAAGGTCGACCTCAAGGGAATGCTCGATTGAACCCAAACCTACAGAGCTTTGTTGGAGGGGTTCATGATCAGACATCCCATGAACTCTACCTCTCGGGTTTATCGATGTGACTGTAACCCACGGGTCTTGCTTGTTTGTCACCCGAGGATAGGGAATGTAGCATACCTACACCATGTACAAATTTAACCACGGGAATGCAACAAAACTAAATTAAAAATTAACGTAAAAGAAAAACAAACCTGGTCTGCTTGTGATGCAAGTACAAATGGCTCGTATCTCTGGAGTTTTCTTCTGCAATGTAATGATATAACACCAAATTGGTCGTGTCGCACACCGCTTCCTACTAATGGGTCGTTCCAGTCGCATAAAAATGCAACACGTCTTAGACCGAGCATTCCCGGGTACTGAACATCGAAAATCTCACGTACGACACCATAGTTGATACAAGATCACCTGACTGAGTTGATACACCGTAATCTGAAGTTGTCGCACTCCTATCATCCCGGGAAATGTTTGTCCGTTAGCCTTCTCTGTCGTCACCTGCACAATTAAAATAAAAAAACATCAAATAAATCTTTCATTACATATGATGATTGCTAAAAACAAGGCAATTAAAAGACTTACATAATCTCTTAACCAACGTCCGAACTCTTCCTGTTTGAGCTCGATTAGCTCGTCCTCTGTTTTGTCAGGAAATGCAAAACGTTGATAAGCCATATACATCCTGTGAGATTGAAGCAATTATCACGTTAGTACATATATATATATATATAATCAAGAACCCAATAAGTAATTAAAAATTAAGTTCAATATAATACCTCTCATATTCATCAACTCCGTCGCAGTTTGTGAGAATATACATATGCAAATGCTATCGCTCTTGTGGTGAAAGTCTCCTCTTCTTGCATTTTCCACTAAGTCGTCCAATCTCTAAAAATATATGAGGTACATCAACCGGATATAAAGGTAGGACGCCTCCGTCATCATGTCGAGCTGCTCTATGACTCTTTGTTTTGACTTGTGATGGAAAGTAGGACTCGGCAAAATGTGAGGTTTCTTCATTGATAGTCTGTGCGACGATAGAACCCTCCACTCTGCTCAAATTTTTCACCTTCTTCTTTAGATGTAACATATACCGTTCGAAATGATACATCCAACGGTACTGAACCGGGCCCCCAAGCTCTGCTTCTCGGGGGAGATGAATTGTTAGATGTTCCATAACATCAAAGAATGATGGAGGAAATATCTTCTCCAAATTGCAAAGGATTACAGGTATATTAGCCCCAAGATTGCGGATACCGTCTGATGTAAGAGAGCGAGAACATATATCTCAGAAAAAGGCACCAATCCCTGTAAAATATGGATAACAAATGAATAATTAAATAATGAAGTATATATTGTATAAAGTAGTAAATAAATAATTTCATGATTGTACCTGCAATTGCTTCGTGGACATTACGTGGTAGAAGACATGCAAAGGCAAATGGAAGGAGGCGCTGCATCACCACATGACAATCATGACTCTTCATCCCAGAAAACTTTCCTTCTCCATGATCAACGCAGTTCCGAAGGTTAGATGCGTATCCGTCCGGGAATCTAACACTTTCGGCAATCCAGTAAAAAACTCGGCATTTGAAGGTTTATCCAAACGAAAAACCGGGACCGGAGGCTTCCCGTTCTCTGTCACATGTAGTGCTCTACGAGAACAAATGTCTGGCAAGTCCAATCTAGACTTCAGATTGTCATTCGTCTTCCCTTTGACATTGAGAACGGTGTTCATAATGTTGTTGAAAAAATTATTCTCAATGTGCATGACATCCAGATTATGCCTCAAAAGATGGTTCTTCCAATAAGGCAAATCCCAGAAAATTCTCATCTTGTGCCAATTATGAACGTTGCCACAACCATCAACAGGATGATGCCCATTACCACCACAATCAATGGTCCTCTCTGCACCAAAATCTCTGAACTGATTTAACAAATACTCACCATCTAACTCAGGAGGTGGACCATCAAATAATTTCCGGTTCTTCCAAAACAATGTGGTGCTCCGACGATAAGGATGATCGCTAGGTAGGTATCGCCTATGACAATCAAACCAAGACGTTTTCCGTCCGTGCTTCAATTGGAACGCATCATTGTTATCTTGACAGTACGGGCACGATAACCTTCCGTGCGTTGTCCATCCTGATAACATGCCATATGCTGGAAAATCGCTAATGGTCCACAAAAGTACCGACCGCATGATGAAATTTTGGTGACAAGAAACATCAAACGCTTCAATACCCTGGTCCCATAACATTCGCAGCTCATAAATCAATGGTTGCAAAAACACATCAAGTGATCTCTTTGGATGTTCTGGTCCAGGAACGAGAATGCTAAGGAACAAGAACTCCCTTCGCATGCACAAAGATGGAGGCAAATTGTAAGGTGTTACAATTACTGGCCACAAATAATATTTTCTGCCGTGCTTCCCAAAAGGGTTGAAACCATCGGTACATAATCCAAGGTATACGTTCCTCGCCTCAAACGCAAAGCTGGGATAAATGGATTGAAAATGTTTCCATGCTCCTGCGTCTGACGGATGGGCGATTTGTCCATCTGTTGTATGCTCTGCATGCCATCTCATTGCTCCCGCTGTGCGCTCTGGCTGATATAACCTCTTCAATCTCTCTATTAACGGTAAATACCACATCCGTTTATATGGCACTGGCACTCTTCCACCTGTTTCCTTATACCGAGGTTTGCGACAAAAATGGCATGTCGTACGGTATGCGTCCTCTTTCCAGTAGAGCATACAGTTGTCTATGCATACATCTATCATCTTATACGGCCATCCTAGACCTTGAACAAGTATCTGTATCTCATAGTATGATGCCGGTGCAAGATTATCTTCTGGCAAAATTTCTCTCACAAAATCAGCGATTGCATCCACGCACTCCTCACTCAAATTGAAATCCGTCTTTATACCCATCATCCTTGTTGCAGTTGATAAAGGGGAATGTTCACCTCTACACCCATCATATAACGGATGTTTAGCAGCGTCTAACATATCAAAGAATCTCCGAGCTTCTAAGTTAGGTTCTTCTCCTCTATCTCCATACTCAGCAACCGATGGTATACTTTCACGAAATGCATCGTTCACCATCTAAACATGACCTACAGTACTTTGTACTTCCATTGCGGGTTCTTCTAAGCTAGTGTTATCCCCAATATAATGTTCACTAGTACTAGCATAATTATCCACCATTGTATCATTTTCTCCATGATAATACCAAATCTTGTAACCCGGCATAAACCCATGACAATACAAGTGTGACCATACTTCATCTATCACGATAAATTTACGATTCCCACAATTGGTACAAGGGCAATAGATTTTACCGGTTTTTTTGCTTTCTTCTGCATACCCGCAAATGCCATGAATTCCTGTAGACCTTCTTTGAATTCCTCCGTAACTAGGTCCGTGTCCGGAATATGATGAGGCTTGTCCATCCATGATCGAAAATAATTATTAGGATTTGAAGAAGACATTTTCGTAAGGAATTAGATAAGAGATATTTTTTTTGTTGTTATTATAAATGAAGCGTGAATACGTTTTTATAAGGAAAATTTTATGCATTTTCCGACGGATCTAAAGTAGATATTATCGATGTCGGCAACCATGTCGGCAACTATGTCGGCAAAGTCACCATCTGTCGAAAATCCGTCGGCAGTATGTCGGCAACATCATAATTGCTCGGAAAGTCGTCGAAAATCTGTCGAAAAGTGTGCGAAGGATTATGGTCGTCGAAAATCCGTCGGAATTTCCGACGGGTTCACTTTTTCGACGGATGAAAAGTCCGTCAGAAATCCGTCGATAAACCGTCGGAAATTTCCGACGGAATTATCGCCGTCGGAAATACCCCTGTTTTCTTGTAGTGTATATGGGTAAGTTTCGTTTTGATGTTCGCCATAACGTTTGAAAACCATGCATGTGTGGTGTTGTTTCGTATTTCCATTGGAGATACTTCTCGACGAGAAGCAGACCCGGTTCTTGGTGTGGTGTGTGCTGGCAACGTAAATGCATTGGGTTCCACCCAATTTTAAACAATTTTTTTTAGATTTTAGGGTCCTTATTTTTATTTTTATTGTAGACTTTATAGCCCATATTTTTTTTAAAAATTTCAAAACATGATGTAATTATTTTAATTTTTAAATATATAATTTTTTTTAAAAAAAATTGGGCTAGCACATGGCCCTGATCTATGAGTCCCTGACAAAAAGTTCTCGTCATTAGTGGATTAGGGTTTCCGGATTACGCAGAAAGTCACAATATGTTTTACTAGGTGATTATCCGCGCATACGCGCAAGTTTATATATTCAAAGTATTTGATATTTTTGTTTTTGTTCTTAACATTTTTTACATTGTCTATGTTTGTATATTTTATATCAAATTACTATAGTTTCATTTACAATAAGTTTCTAAATTACAAATAAACTAAAATGCATTTGCCTATGAAAGTTTGTGGTATATATTCAATGTTTTTCGAGACCATTATTTGCACCCAGCTATAAGAATAAAAAATATTTAATTATTTTGAGATGTATATGTGAGACGTGATCAACACTGAAAAATATTATTTATTGCATGATAAGATTGTAAATTTGAAAGGGAAATGATATTATTTGAAGACATTATTAAGTATCTTATTTTATTGAGTAATTGATTATATATATTAAGATGTTCTAATGTTAAGAGTTATAGATTTGTCATTGGAATCAAGTCGATGGTATTTATGTACAAATAAATATTTAAATGATGTTTTTAAGATTAGAGTGATGAAGAAATTTGGAGGGTTTTTGTGCATAAACGTTATTAAAAATTAAGTATAAATGACTAATAATTGTGCAAACTCAAAATGCTAAAAATAATTAGGCCATCTTTTATATATTAGATTACTATTAGTTTAGAGAAAAAAATAAAAACTTTAAAAAAGGATAAACTTAAATTAGGCTAAACTTATCAGCACTTTATTTTTATTTTTATTTGTCGACTTTATCAACACTTTATTATGCCCATGTTTTATATCGTATTAATTAGTTTGGATTTACTTAAAGTTTCTTTAATCGTTTTTTACGGATTAAAACCAAGAGTGCTTCCCTTCCCTGTTTTTGCAAGGTCATAATATTTCCTGAGAAGATGATGAAATCTTGTTCCTCACCGAAGATGATGATGAAATTCGTGACCGCCTATCTACTCTTAACCCTTTTAATAACCTCTGTCTCTGCAAGAGGTGGTGGTGGTGGTCACGCTAGTGGTGGACACGGTGGTGGTGGTCATGGTTTTGGTGAACACGGTGGTGGTGGTCATGGTTTTTGTAACATCCCAAATTCGGCCCAACCAGAAAAAGCCCAACAAGAAAAGGCCTAACAAAGAAACTCCTGTTTAATTCTCTATATAAACCAGTCTTTAGAAAAAGAGGAGCCTATTTTGCAAAACAGAAACCCTAGCCCCCTAAACCTCTCTGAGCCGTCGATCCCGAGTAGCCACCGCCGCCGTGAAGAGGAGCCACCGCGAGGTTGCACCGAGCCATCGTCAGATTGCACCGAGCCGCCGTCTTCTTGATCCCGTTGCTTCTAGTCGTCGTTAATTCATATCTCTAAGGTGAGGATTAGATCTAGGCTTTTCTTTATGTTCTCTTGTCTTCTTCTGGTATGTTGAGTCTAAGTATACTCCGGTATGCTGCGTGCTACGAAGTACGGGCACATTTGTGTGATGCATAAAGTTAGATCTACATTTATAAATGAATATGGACTATGGAATCATTAGATGAAGAACCAACATGCTTGTTTGATAATCATGTTGTGTGGTTAGTGTGTGTAAAGTAGTTAGATGGTGCGCAAGCACTAAGAGGTGATCGTCGCTGCGTGGGGACGTATTTGGTACGGTTATTGTTTGATGGGGACTGGATCTGGAGTGCAGGTCGGTTCTCAACGTCGGGAGGTTATGGCGAACCTCATGGATGTCTGTGTGACCGTGTGTGTGAGTGTGGTGTCAGGTCGATTCTCGGTTGGTTCCTTCGGGAAGGCGGGGTCGAGTGTCACAAAGTGGGTTTTCCCCTGTATGTGTAGTTGCGTGTGCGCTGGTAGAGCGTGATGTTTGATTACTTGTTTATATTTATTCTTGGCATATTAGTGGATTATGAGTTGGTGTGGTGAAGGGATCTAGGTTTAGTTCTCGCTGAGTAATCCCAATTACTCACCCCTCTCTCTTCTTGTAGGTGAGTATGATGATGTGGATGATGATGTTGAGTATGAGGAACTGGATGAGTAATTCCAGTGTGGTGCATGCGCCGTTTTGGGAGTTCGGAAGTTCTCCTTTGGGTTTTATTTTGAATTTCAGTATTTCGTTTTAAAGACAATTGTTCGTTATTTGCTTCAGTTTCTTTTAAGATTTAATTGGGATTTTGTAAGACATTTACTTGAGATTTAATAAGAGAATTATCCAGAGAGTGGAAATCCGCGTAATAAGTTATTGTTGTTAGCCGACACATCGTCTTTGAGTGGTTAAAAAGACGGGGTCGAGGGTGACATTGCCGATTCCCCTGGTTCCTTCGGGAAGACGGGGTCGGGATGTTACAGTTTTGGTGGTCACGAAGATGGTGGTCATGGTTTTGATGGTCACGATCACGAAGGTGGTGGTAATGGTGGCGGGGGTCGCCGTGGTGGTTTATTTCCGTTATCTAGCGGCGGCTCTAATCATCATAAGAATAGCGCTTCCGTTGACGGATCAAATATGGGTTTAACGATGACATGTTTGTTGTCTTGTGTTATTGTTTATGTTGTTCCAAAGATTCTGAACTTTTGAGAAAGTGAAGTACATATCATAGTTACGTATGTGTGGCCTTTTTTCAGAAGATACTGAAACTTTATTTTGCTTTTAGACCATCCGCATTGCACATGGGAAGATAAATGTCTTCCGCTTTTAAAAAAAAAAAATTGATTTTTTTTATCGCGACACATCATCAACTTTTTGGAAAAACATGTCTTCCGGAAGACACAAGTCTCGGATGCTGATGTTGTTAAGTCACGCTAATGTTCATATTTTATCAAACGTTTTAATTTTGGTTGTTGTTGACATTATGAAACATATTAATTAGGGTGGGCAATTCGGCAAACAAAAAATATCTGCTGATGAGATTTTAGGACTCTCGTACGGCTGATCTAATAAAATCATAAGTATTCTTTCATTAAAGGGTTTAGATAATCTATCTACTTTGTTCACTTGTTGATGTCATCCACATAATTTGACAAAGGTTTACGTCTCAACGAATCTTGTTGGGCTGGGCCTTGTAGATATCAAATAGACCCAGTTGTCTTAATTATGGCGGCGTAAATTAGCGTGAGATTTTTTTTTTTTTAAATACAACAATAAATCAACTTTAGAATAAATCTTAGATTCAGTTTGAAAAAATATTTTATAAATATTTTTTACTTCATAAAAATCTTAAAAAATATTAGAGATTAATAAATATTTATATATTCGGTCATATTGTGGAACGAAGTAGAATTGATATTTTACGACTGCTGTCGTGCGGGTTTATCCGTCAAATATATAAAATATGTTAAACTTTATGCGAAACATGTTAAATTGACGGATCAACCCATTTTAATTTTAATCTTTGTAAATATGCCATTGTTTACATTTAAACCAACAATTGCAAAATTCGATATAAAACCATATAATCTACTCGATATCATGATATCCGTATTGAACCAACTCATACTTTTATTTTACAAAATATATCATTTTGATATTATAATAATCGAATAAATTATATAATATTTCATAATCAAATTGACTTGATTTTTACGAGTTATTCACAAATGATTTCAAAAATTAAACCAGGCTTAGACCATCGAATTATGTCCTTGAAATGTTGGTTTATATATACTCTAAAGTCTAAACCGTACATATGCCCCAATGGTGGGTTGAGTCAAACCCGCCTTGGATCTTTTCGCCGCCGTAGATGATCGCCGCCATTCGAGCAGCGATTCTCAAGCCACAAGCCTATTCTCCTCACCTCAATACTGCATTTTTCCATTCTTCTCCCATCCTACAACGCAAACATCAATCCGTCAGTATCTTTCTTCTTCTTCTGCACATTTGCTTCTCCGATTTCTTGTCCAGATTTTGGATATTCTTCTAGTGTTCAGAGTTTGAATCTATGGATAACTCTCGTTTTTATTTTCGCCTTTCCGCATCTCTCTGTCAGAAATCAAAAGCTCGAACCAGAAGTTCTGTAAGAAATGACTTACGTCGCAATGTGAATGCTTTTGCGGAACATTTATTTGGGGTAATGTCAAATGTGTGAACTTGTTTATCGGAAATGAACATTTGTTTTTTCCATTGTAAAAGCTCTCAAATTTAGATACTATTTTGTTTCCCAGATCTGGCGTGATGGGTTTGATTACTCTGGTAAGCACACCTCGTGGTTCGAAAAACACTACTCTAGGGTTTGCAAAAGAAACCGGAATGGTAGACACATCCCTCAAAGTTTGGATAAAAGTAAGACAACTCTTCTTTGCCTCTGGTTCCTCTTCTATGACTGAAAACTATACTATATAATAGTGATATAGTTTGGTAATTGCTTCTACAACGAGGTCATTGTTTCTTTCTTCTATACACTGTTTAGCTGCTTATTCTAATGCTTAGAGTGTATATTTTCAAGTAAAAGGCAGTCTAATGAATTTCAAATGTGTTGGTTTCAGTTTTGGATGTTGATTTTAGTCTCCAATAATCTGTGCAGGGTGTTTTGATTTCTGCGGAGTTGATGAGGGAACTGAAATTGAACACTTCTTACGGACTGCTTTGGCTGGATCCAGGGGTTTCTCTTGCTCATTCACCCATAAAGAGAGGAAATCTCGAGGGAGAGCCCGGGATTTCTCTGGGTCAAACACCCATGAAGAGGGGGAAGCTCGCTCGTGGAGGTATTCTAACAACTCTGGACGATCTTGGGGCTCGAGACAACAACAATCAGATCAGGAAGAAGATAAACAAGAACAAGACGACGAATATTCTTCAACAGAATTCAGCCACTCAGGCTCAAACCACGAGTCACATAGACGTGCACTTGGTCTGAGTTCCTCAGGTCATTTAAATCTTGAAGATGTCAAAAATGCGTAAGTAAATTACTCACTTCATCTCATCATAGGGAAACTATAATTTATATAGATCATGTTTTATTTATCTCCAAAACTCTTACTTGCCAACTTTTTCCTCAGATACCGAGCTTGTGCATTAAAATGGCATCCAGATCGTCACCACGACTCTACCAAGGTAATCAATACAATCTCTAGTCACTCCTTCATTGTGTTTTTGGACAACTTAATGTGTAGACTAGAGCCCGGAATGCGTTTTTCGACACTGATTACAAAATGGTATGATGAAACACAGAATGCAGCCGAGGAAAAATTCAAGCTCTGCACTGTGGCATATCAATCGTTATGCGAAAAGCTTGCCATGAACTAATAGTATAGTTTATCACCTCGGTTTTTGAATGGACACGGTGATAATAGTTGGATAGGGTGTTACCTTAGAGATTTTTGATTGACTGTGTTTGAAGTGGCTTCCTTGGTCAGAGTGAGTCATATTTAAACCCAGCTTTGGTCCAGTTTTCTTGTGTTAACAATGGAAAGTTGTAGAAACTTCCATTTGTTAATAGCTACTCTTCAGAATCTGGTTTTGAATAAAGGTTAATATTTTTGGCTGGCACTGGGTACGTATAAAATGGTCAAGGCAATGCAGATGACCATCATCGCAGAGATCGTATCTGTATTGGTCAAGTCAAGTAAAGATCCTCAGGTGAACAAGACTTCATCCTTTTGGAATGGTCTATAATAATAGCTAATATCAGAGAGCTTTTCTTTACAATTTTGGATCGCTCTTATCCTCTGGGGTTGCTAAGAGTTGATGAGGAGAGAATAGGTAGAAGTAGCTACTTTCTTCTGTATTAGACCATTGTAAAATAAAAATAAAAATTGGCAGTGTGAATGGACTTGCTAAATTATCATATTCTATTTCAGCCATGTACACCTAGACATCTCACATAAATTAAAATTATGCAACGAAAATTTTAAAAATTGACCACTAAAAAAAAACATATAAAAATGTGTGTCATCTACTAAACAAATATATAAATAACTATAAATTAAAAAAAATTAAAAAAAAATCTACAAAAAAATACACATATCCTAATATAAACAATTCAATTAACGAAACAAAAAAACAAAAATAATACTAAACAATAAAAGCATATTAAAAAATTGTTTACTAAATCTCGATATCCGATGATATCGTAATAGGTAAATTGTATAACTTTGGGTTAGCATCTAAACAAGGGTTTTCACACCGAAAACGAAGGACCCGTAATGTGATTTGGTATACATTTATAGAAATAATTCGGTATCTTATAAAGATTAATAATATAAACAATAGAGAGGTGCACATTAATAGCATATAATCAGAAAAGAAACTCGTCTCACAAATGATTCTAATATTTCCCTAGCCGTCCGATCACAAGAGAGCGTGATCATCCCGTGGAACTTTAGACCGTCCTTTGCCTAAACCGGAGCGTACCAGATTCTTCTCTCCCTCTCTTCTCTCCTCTCTCTCTCTGCTTAGAGGTTTCGGTTTGTTTTCCCACTTAGCCAAATATTGACAAGATTTGGACGTTTGTGTCTAAAGGAAAAATGGCGAATTTCCATGGCGTTGTCGGGAGCTTCAGCTAGCTTTCACAAGCTTTGAGCTTGGTGTTCTAGCTGATTGAATCAACCATTATCTTATGATTTTACCGACCTAATCCAGTTCCAGGTCGTTGATTGATTGTTCCTCTCTCCAGCTCCAGATTTCCTGATTTTTTTTTTGTTTATCGTTTTTTTTTGGGTATGATTTGTATCGGTTTCGGGGTTTCATAAGCTGATTTTTGCTGGATCGAGAGTCGAGAGCTTGGGTTTTCTTCAATCTGGGTTTTTTTTATTAGAAGGTTGAGGATTTCTCAGGTGAGGAGAATTAGGGTTTTCCGATTGGGGGGTTTCTTGATGTTGGTATCCCCTAATAGTTTTTTTGGAGATCCAGGGTTGGCTCAGTAATGGAATAATGGTTGGTCTCTTGCCATCTCTATTTGTAATTAGCGTCTTGTTCGTCCAGAGACTCGGTTTCTTCTTCTTCTCTTCGTTAATCCATCGTTATCATTTGAATCTGAAGCAAATCTGAGAATTTACCACCTCACACGCCTGTAAATTGCTTCCGCGGTAAATGTCTCTTCTTCTTCTGATCTGGATTTGATCAGCTCTTTTTCTATTGCAAAGCTCGAAATTTTGCTACATCTTTGCTTTTGTTAATTCACCTGGCCTTAGCTTTTCTGTTGCATCATCTCCTAGCTTTTAAAGTCAAGCTTTGTCTTCTTGTTCCTAATGTTTTTAATCTTGTGTATGTTCTTTTTGTTCTGGTTTTACTTATCTTTGGTGGATATATTACTAAACTTCATACCAATAGTTTTATTTTCACATTGTATTTCTTGTATCTCGAGTTTTGATTGAAAACTTTGGTGCCTGCAAAGAAGCTAGATTGATTTTTTTTTTTATGAGATCTACCTTTTTGATTCTGTTTGATATTACTTTCTCTGTTCCCCTTTTTAAGTTTTATATTGGGTCATCGTTTCTCTTCCGTGCAGGATAATAAAGATCCCACGGAGTACATTGTTTACGGCAAGTGAAAGCAAGAGCCTTTTTTGTTTATTGATGGGTGAGGAGTTAGCTGACACAATGAACCTGGATTTGAATCTTGGGCCTGGTCCTGAGTCAGATCTCCTACCGGCACCAAACGAGACTGTGAATTTGGCTGACTGGACTAATGAGCCTTCTGCGAGAACCTCGGAAGCTGTGACGAGGATCAGGACCCGGCATAGGACGCGATTCAGACAACCTAATCTCCCAATCCCTATTCTATCTGAAACCCATACCATGGCTATAGAACTGAACCAGTTGATGGGAAGTTTTGTAAATGGAGCTTCTTTGCAGACTGGTGAGGGTAGTGAAAGAGGCAATGAGGATTTGAAAATGTGTGAGAACGGCGACGGAGCGATTGGGGACGGTGTATCAGAGAAGAAAGCTGATGTCGAGAAAAGCAGTGGCAGCGACGGTAACTTTTTCGATTGTAATATATGTTTGGATTTGTCGAAGGAGCCGGTTCTCACCTGTTGTGGCCATCTTTACTGTTGGCCTTGTCTATACCAATGGTTACAAATCTCGGATGCAAAGGAATGTCCAGTTTGCAAAGGAGAGGTGACCCCCAAAACCGTGACACCGATATATGGGCGCGGAAACCATAAAAGAGAAATTGAAGAGAGTCTAGATACTAAGATCCCTATGAGACCCCACGCAAGACGCATCGAGAGTTTGAGGAATACAATTCAAAGGTCGCCTTTTACAATACCGATGGAAGAAATGATTAGACGTATACAGAGTAGGTTTGAGAGGGATTCAACCCCGCTCCCTGATTTTAGTAACCGCGAGGCATCAGAAAGAGTGAACGATCGAGCCAATTCAATTCTTAACCGGTTGATGACTTCTAGGGGAGTTAGATCAGAGCAGAGCCAGGCTAGTGCTGCAGCAGCATCAGAGGATATCGATCTAAACCCGATCATTGCTCCTGATCTGGAAGGAGAAACCACCACAAGATTCCATCCTCTGTTGATCAGGAGACAGTTGCAGTCGCACCGAGTCGCAAGGATCTCAACGTTCACCTCCGCATTGAGTTCTGCTGAGAGACTCGTAGATGCGTATTTTAGAACTCATCCATTGGGGAGGAACCATCAAGAGCAAAACCATCATCCTCCTGTTGTGGTTGATGATAGAGACTCATTCTCAAGCATTGCAGCTGTTATAAACTCGGAGAGTCAGGTGGATACTGCAGTTGAGATTGATTCTATGGTCACTCTTTCAACATCATCTTCGAGGAGAAGAAATGAGAATGGCTCCAGGGTTTCTGATGTAGACAGTGCAGATTCTCGCCCGCCTAGGAGAAGGAGATTTACTTGAAACAAATAAAAAACAAAGCTTTCAATCTGTGGAAGATGATGGAGAAGAAGATTGTAACTTTATTTTTCTTTTGTTGCTTGTTGGTTTGTTGTATTTTGTTTTGTAATTTTCGCAATAGGGATGGTATTTTAATCAAAGTTTTATCTTAACTTTTTCAGGAATATATCCTTATTGATTGAACCTGGCCATAGTTTCTCAATCCATTGAATCCAATGTGGAACGTGTTCTTATTTGACTCCTACTGGATTATACATCATGTTATTTCAAAACCTAACATGTTGTTTTCTAAAAACACGTAGGCAAATGAACTTCTTCTCCTCTTTCAAAACCTATCTCCACATGTTGTTTTGTACATCCATCGTGTTATTTCAATATTTTAGAATAATGTTATAGTTAGATATGTTAGTTTAAAGAATGGGTCAATAAGTCGCTTTGGCCGAGTGGTTAAGGCGTGTGCCTGCTAAGTACATGGGCTTTGCCCGCGAGAGTTCGAATCTCTCAGGCGACGTAATATTTTTTTCTTATTTAAAAGTAGTCCACTTTTCCAAATATGTTACAAAACGATGATTACATGGTTCTCGTCGTAAACATCCAAAAAACTTTGAGCAGTGTACATGGCACATGCGCACAGCGACATCCGACACGTAAATTATTCTTTTAAATTATCTTCATATGTTTTCTTTCAATGATTTCACTTCTGATTTGAATAAAACTCTTATTATATATATATATATATATATATAATTTTTTTGCAAAAAAAAAGAAAATTTACACCGCATAAATACATTCACACGAGGGGGAAAAACAAATAAATCCCCACAAAAAGGGTCATCTTCAACCATTTTCAGCATTTGTAACATATAATATAATAAGATTCAGCATGCTGCCAAAATCTATCAGGCTGCTTACTTATTCATAATGGTCTGTTTAATTGAATTATAATTTGTCGTTTATATACTTACATCTTACAGCTCAAAGATGATTGACAAATTTTAAAAATCAAACATGTCTAAATTTACGTCAACGGGCAGGTATTTACAACTTTAAACGATTAAAGCGGAATATTTTTTTAATAAAGAGAAGATTTTTATAAAAATAAATTAAAAAACTCAAATGATGTGTGCGGGAAACGAGCGTCGTCTCGCTATTCGATGCACGAACTCGAGCCAATCAGATAAATAATTATTTTAATGGTTATTAGATCTTTTCGCAATTGGTCACTATTTTACCCTATTTTTCTTAATAGAAACTGACTTTTGGATATGAAACTAGAGAGTAGAGAGAGACTATCATTTCAAAGTCTTTACCTCCTATTTACTGCTTCTTTTGTTTTTTTACTCTTAAGTCACAAACGTATAATTGGTATTTTTTTGGATAAAATAAAAGTGATGCAATATAAATTTTAAAATGAGGAAATATTTTTCCTTTTTTGCTCTGTTGTAAGTTGTAACGCACCATAATGGGAAAAAAAAGACTCAAATAATTATGAATATAGTACAAAAATATAAATAATTGTAATTAAGAGAGATTAATATACTATTTCTTAAAAAAAAAAAAAAGAAAGGGAACCACCTTCGTGAATTGTGATTCGGTGTTTTAAAAGTGGAATAAAGACAAAACTGAGACCACCATTAATGGCTTTCACCGATACGAACAAGACAGGACACAACCATCCTCCTCCGCCTCCTCTCGTCTCTTTTCGTTTTCTGGAAAATCCTCAAATTTTTTTTTTTGTTTTCAAAAATCGATCGAATTCGAATTCTCCTCTTAATCTGAATCTGAAGCAAACAAAAAACCGATAAACACGCGAACGCCGAGTCTGGAATTTCCTCCGGGTAATGAACTTCTTCTCCTCTTCCTTTTGAATTTTGAAATCGGGGAAAAATATTCATCTTGGTTTTCGAATTTGGTTCTCGGGTCGGTGCTTTATCTTGATATCAAGAGGCATCGTGTGACGAATCTAGCTTGCTTTTTTGGGGGAAATATATCTCGTAAGGTAAAAAAAAAAATCGAATTTTTTGGTAAAACCTGTTTCTCTATTTTCAGTAGGGCAAATATAATGTTGAGATTTATGATATTGGAACACCGTTCTCTATAGACTTGTGCTTAAACCTGGTTTAAACTAAACTTTTTTTTGTTAATTGATAAGATTTGAAACCTTGCTTGCACGATCTTTGTTAGCTGTCATAAGGTTAGATTCGTTGATTCTTGTTCTAGTTAGATCCATTATTATGTTTCTCTGTCTAGGTAGATGGACAAGGATGGTCTGCAAAATAAAATGTTTTTTTTTTGTTTCTTCTCTGGGAATTTTCTCTTTTGATGCTTGATAGTCCTGCGATTGATTGCTGTTAACTGTTAAAGTCATTGGAATGTGCAAAGGTCTAGCTTTTAGCATTGTTCATAGCTTGAGGCCTGTTGCTTTGGTACCTACTTGAATGTGCATTTAATGTTTTGCTCCAATTGTTTGTTTTCTTTGAATTATTTCATTTTATTCTTTTGTTCCTTAGGAAGCTTACAGATCCCAGAAATAAAGTAAAAGACTTGATCAAGTGAACTAAGTATCTGCCCCTTAGTCTAGTTTTTTTCATTTGATGTGAATGTTAAATATGACATGTGAATCATATAAGCTTATATAGGTCATGATTCCTTTCTCCTCCTGCAGAATAACAAATAGATCCAAAAGGAGTAAATCAACTGAGATACAAGGGCATCTCATTGTATTGAATTAGGGATTTGGACTCACCATGGCTCCTGGAGGCAGTGCTTTGAAAGAAGTCCTGGAATCTAATTCGACGGGAATGGATTATGAGGTTAAAATGGCAAAAGTAGAAGTTAATAATAATAATAATAACAAACCTACAAAGCCAGGTAGCGCAGGAATTGGAAAATATGGGATGCATTCGAACAATGGTGTTTATGAGCTTCTTGAATGTCCCGTCTGTACAAATTTAATGTACCCTCCAATTCACCAGGTCTGTCACCTTTTTTCCTTAAAAAGATTTGTAATGCAATGTTCATGTTCTTAACGTTGTTAAATTCTACAGTGTCCAAATGGCCACACCTTATGTTCAAACTGCAAAGTGAGAGTGCAGAACACATGCCCCACATGTCGCTACGAGCTTGGTAACATAAGATGCTTAGCTCTGGAGAAAGTTGCTGAGTCGTTGGAAGTTCCATGCCGGTACCAAAATTTGGGGTGTCATGACATTTTCCCTTACTATAGCAAGCTTAAGCACGAGCAGCATTGCAGGTTTAGGCCTTACACTTGCCCTTATGCTGGCTCTGAGTGCTCGGTTACAGGTGATATCCCCACACTAGTTGTGCATCTCAAAGATGATCACAAAGTCGATATGCATGATGGATGCACTTTTAACCACCGTTATGTAAAGTCAAATCCACATGAAGTCGAAAATGCTACATGGATGCTTACGGTAAAAATTTATCGTTTCGATATTTTTCTTCTTTTTTCACAAGTCTCAAATTTAAAGTCCGACTCAGGTTATTTCTTACAAATCAAATTTTCACATAGGTTGGGTTTTTATATCACTACTTTTACTTATTTTATCGTCATTTGACCTAAGCTTCACATTCACCTTCTTTCACTCTCTTTATCCTAAACCATGAATATTTCCTGGCTCTAGCTCTCTTTCCAAAAAACAGATTGTGTCTTTATTAGGAACTATTGGATTCTCCTTCTTTAGTTGAAGCGATTTGTGCTACTCTTATTTTGCCCAAGTTTGCATTAGATTTTGGATTTGTCGATCCGCTGCCATGAGCAGAGGGCCTAGGTTCACATTCCTGCACTGTTAGCGCAGAAAACTCCCTTATGGGCTGCTTTTCCGGTTCTCGCTTTGCTCCTCTTGCTCAGTCCAATTTTCTCTCAGTTTACTTTTGTTTCTGCTGGCTCATTTAGTCACATCTTATAGGGTTTCTCTCTCATTTTCATCTTAGTCTTTCAATACATGTTACTTTGCACTTTATCTCGCATCTTGGTTTCTTAAGTTTTGTTTTTTAAATCGGATTCCAGGTGTTCAATTGTTTTGGGAGACAGTTCTGTTTACACTTTGAGGCGTTCCAGCTGGGGATGGCTCCAGTGTACATGGCATTCCTTCGTTTCATGGGAGATGAAAACGAGGCAAAGAAGTTCAGTTACAGCTTGGAAGTAGGAGCTCACGGACGTAAATTAACATGGCAAGGGATCCCTAGAAGCATCCGTGACAGTCACAGGAAAGTCCGGGACAGCCAAGACGGTCTCATCATCCCAAGAAACCTCGCACTCTACTTCTCTGGAGGTGATAGGCAAGAACTCAAGTTGAGAGTGACCGGTCGAATCTGGAAAGAAGAGTAAATCGAAACGAAGCAACAAAGAATTGATTGAAAAATATGTACATAAGAAGAAGCCCCATGGAGAACTAATGATCGTATGGAAGATTTGTTGTCTGGTTTTAGTATGTTATAATAGTCTTCTCCAATGGGGATGAAGATGAGATGATGATGATGATGATGATAATCTTCTGTGATGAATCAGTTTGGAGGGAGCCATTGTTACTATTTTGTGGCTGCAAGAATTACATTCTCTGTACTTTTTTGTGTTTTTTTTCGTTGGGTCTTTGTGGTTTCAGACAGGGATGTAGGAAAAGTGAGACATGATTTTGGTTATGTTCTTGTTGTAAAACCATGTCCGAAATAGTTTGGTGCATTTTCTTTTGATTACAATGGTTATTGTGATGGAAGAGCATCATTGATGTCAGTATCCACAGGAAGCAGACAAGAACACTTAAGTGCTGAGAAGCATTTGAATCAAACAGGAATAAGCCAAACTTATCAATATAGTCCCCACAAATACATACTATATTGTTAGCTTTGTTGTGTGTGTGTGTGCGTGTGTTTGTGTAGGCTTCAGTGAACTTCTCGGACACTGAAGAATGGAAGGAGCTTGAAGGTTTCCTTGAGGAGGTGAGAAATGTTATGCAGGAGACTACAGATACAAAAACATGAAAGAACAAAAAGGACTTATCACAGTCACAGGTTAGTTCTTGTTCTGAGTCTCCAAACATTTTATCATTTTTGATGTGTGGATCAAAGACGTTCTTGAGATCATAACTTAATGGTTCTTGTGCGGTTCTAGGAGTCTGTTATTATTGTGACGCGCAGGCGTCTTCACTTAAAAATGACAAGAAAAGAATAAAATCTCAAGTAATTTTCACTAACCTCTTTGAATGAATTAACCCTCAGATTCCAAGATCGGTATGTACCTGCAACCAAAAAAAGATTAACCTCAATTAAAATAGACATTTGTACATTTTGAATTTTTTGGCAAATCCATTGACAAATGTTAGACATAAACAAATAATAAAATCAAATCCGTTTGTGCGACATTTCTTTTAATATCGAGAAAGGATATTATGCCTTGAATGTTTAGTGCGTTTTTTCTAAACGTCGTGTGTTTTATAAAATATGTCACCATTCACCGTTCAAACGCAGGTGTAGTTAGGTGCGGTTGCGGTTCTGAAAAACAGCTGGGTGCGTTTCAGAAACAGAAAGAAAACATGAAACGTACGTGCTGTTGCAAAAGAATCAAAATAGGTGCGGTTAGGTGTGGTTTTTGTTTTTGTTTTTGTTTTTTTCTGTCAATGATTAGGTGTGATTTACAGTTGACTTATGTATATATGTATCATATAATATTTCATTTTATATAGTTATTTTAATTCAAAAAAAAATTAAAAATATTTGGATTGTAGCTTTGAAAATTATTATTGTCTTTGTCTAACTGATGTTATTAGCTCTAAGACACACGCTAATAATTTTTTAGTTTTATAATTTTACATATATATATATATATATATATATATATATATATGTTTTAAAGCTCAGAAAATTTTGAAATAAATCATATATGTTAACTTTATCAAATAACAAAATTATATTTGAAAAAAATAAAAAATGTCATTAACAACGTGAGGTTGGACTAGTGTTTGAACCCATATAAATAAAAAATGTAGACACCTAAAAGAACATGGGAAAATCAACGTACTCGATAATATTATATGATTTTACTTGGTTTTTGTGGATGTATTTTTTTAGCAATAAATATATTATTGTAAAATGTCAAACAAATTTATTAAATTTTAATAATTATTTAGTTATAGTTCGTAATTAATTTATGAAAAAGACTTGATCATTAACAAATTAATAATTTTAATTTATAATTATATTAATATCATTAATCTATTTTATTTATAAATTATTTTTTTAAACTATATATCTCGCACCGTTTTTTACATTTTCACCATTCACACATTTGAACCGCACCGCATGTTGTCTTTTTCACCATTCATATATTGTCCTGCACCGCTTGTTCCGCAGTAACCGCACTTGTTCCGCATGATGCGTTTCTTCCAACCGCACCGCACCTCCTAAACCGTTTGTTCCATATGGCTATGAATGTTTTAAGTGTTTAGGGAAAACACCATGTGGTTTATTTTTGTTGTCACCATTCACATCAATTTTTTGTTCTACATTTCAAAAAAAAAAAAAAAAAGTAAACAACTGATGAATAATAAATGGGGGAATTGGTTTTATAATGGTGATTGGTTTTAACATTGTCTCTTTAATATTTTCTTGAAATTTGTCACTTTTTGACCCAAATGACCTTTTAATTAATTAAGGCAATTTTAAATATAAATAAAATCTATTTTTTTATAAAAAAATTCCGAAAAAACCAAAAATGGAAATAAAAATATATTCCAAAATCATTTAAGGAAATAAAAATATTTGGCAAAATCATTTAAGGAAAAATGAATATTTAAATAATATTTTTTAACTGGTTCTACGCAATGTAGAATGCGTATTTTACATTATACGTATAGGTAGAATGCGTTTTTCCGTATTTCCTCATTAATCTAACAACCTATAGAATACGTTTTCTAGAATTTTAACTATATTCTACCGGAAAGGTGAATACATATTCTATATGTTACACTATATTCTACATTTTTGCAGAATACAACTTTTAGTGCTTACACAATATTCTACTTTTTCCCAGAATACAACTTCTAATGCTTACACAATATTCTACTTTTACCCATAATACAACTTCTAGTGCTTACACGATATTCTACTTTTACCCAGAAGATAAGTTCTAACGTTTGGTCTTTGTTCTACTATATGTAGAATATGTATTCTATAAAATTTTAACAAAATCAGAGAAAATATAGGAGAAGTGGTAACTTCCAAAACTGAATATTTTCGAAAATCTTTTAATTTTTTTTTTATTTGCTCGGTTCTAATTTTTTTTAGGGGTAAATCTAGGAGAAGGGGAATTTTTTTTTTCTATGCTATGTTCTTTTTTTTTTGGCTCGTGTGTTATTAGTTTATGGGTAGGAAATTTTTTTTTTTTTGTAACGTGTGGCATTAATATTCAATATATCAATATTTTTTTTTGTAAATCATATATCAATATTCAGTAATTATATTTTAAGGGGTAAAAGAAGTTTAACATTAATATAAGTATTAAGGGGCCAATATTAGGCAAGAAAATAGTAAAGGGACAATGTTAAAACCAATCACCATTATAAAACCAATTCCCCCATAATAAATGTGCGGTTCAATTTTTGTAAAGGAAAATTGAAAACCGCACACAACAGTAGTTACGCTAGGGTAAAGGTGCGGTTATGAGTTTTATATATGCGGTTTGGTATATATATATGGATCAATAACCTTATATGAGTTTTCTATGTGCGGTTTGTATTATATGGATCAATAACATTTTTGCATTGTATTATACTTGATATTTTGAATTTTATGTATTTCTTAACAATAAATATAGTTTGTTATATTTATAAATTAAAATTTTTAACTTTAAAAATAATTCGATTATATTATATTGTACTATATTATTTTACTTGGTTTTTTGGATGTATTTTTTTAATTTGATTTTAGCAATAAATATATTATTATAAAATACCAAACAAATTTATTGAAATTTTAATAATTATTTAGTTATGGTTCGTAATTAATTTATGAAAAAGATTTGACCATTAACAAATTAATAATTTTAATTTATAATCATATTAATATCATTAATCTATTATAATTTATAAAGTATTTATCTAAAATATATATATTATGCACTGTTTTTTACAATTTCAAAATTTACATATTTGGATCGCACCGCCTGTTTGTTTTTTCACCATTCATATATTGTCCTGCACCACTTGTTCCGCAGTAACCGCACTTGTTCCGTATGATGCGTTTCTTCCAGCCGCACCACACTATAACCGCAATGCACTTCCTAAACCGCTTGTCCTGCACCGTTTAAACCGCTGTCACCATTCGAAACTTATATTAAAAAAAATGTCGCACAAACGGAAGGATTGTGCATCTATTATTATTATTTTTTTAAAATGTATGGGTATATTTAATTTGGAGATGTTGATGTTGCATCTATTTTTTATTTTTTTTATATATAAATGAAGTCTTGGTATTATTGAAATTCTTAAGAATGTTTACTTTGACCGGAGTTGATTAGGTTAATGGCTTAATCCTCTGTCACCACAACCATTTTGCTGGTTGTCTGGTTCGAAGTCTCATATTGGAGCCAAAGAAGTGTGGTTCCAAAACCATTTGATTAGCCTGATGGCTTTCTCCTCTATTTTAAACATTGTTATTTTTGTCTGGATAATAGTCAATATAATATTATAATGTATAGATTATAGTGAACGACTATGTCTGATTCATATTAATAAAGCATATCCGATAAATAAAAAAAACTACGTAAATTCGTAGTATATGTGATATTGCCGTGTTTTTCATGGCTGCGTGGGGGATTTTCGAAAGCTCGAATTTAATACAATAAGTGTACATTTTTGTCAAGTAACTAACTAAGATCAATATTTATTTGGACAATTTTCAAAAATACTATTAAAATAAGTTTTCGTTTCAAACTACCACAAATATAATGATGTGAAAATTTTATTTGTGGGAAAAATATAAAAAAAAAAATTATTACCATATGTCCCAACTAATCTAACTGTCAATTTAGATATGTAAATGTTTTATGAGGCTAGAAAAAAAACGTAAAGTGTCTAACTCAAACTGACAATATAATTTTTGTTTTTTTAAGGGAAAAACTCTTATAAATATCTCAACTATATTTTTTTTTGCTAAAACAATATACGAACTATATATTTGGGCTCCCCAAAAAATACATCAACTATTTATAATACCCATTTTAATACTCAGACATTCGAAAATCGTTGGTTTTACATCGGATCCGTCAACTCTGTTAACCCGTTGGACGGAAGTTACAAAATACTGTTTGTATTAAAAATTGAAAAAAATTTAAAAAATACCTCAACTATAAAATATTTGCAAAAAAAACACACGAACTATTTCGGCTCCAACAAAATACACAGACTATTTATAACACCCAAGTTTTACACCATAAATGTAATCTCCATTAACATGTCGAACAGAAATTACAAATCGTCTTTTGTATTAAAAAAAATGTGATGCAAAACGCCGTTGAACGGAAAATCTAGGATGATCAAGTATTAGATGCAAAACGCCGTTGAACGGGAAATTTGGTTTAAACTTCTACTTTGTTACGGTTGTATTTTGGTCAAGTATTAGATGCAAAAGTAGACGCAAACATTTCAACATTAAGCCAAACACAAAACATAACCATTTCACACAACACATTTCAAGAACTAACCCAAACCAAACACACACAAAACTAGTTCAAACCGAAACATAACACGAAACATATAACATCAAACACAAACTAAATTAGCACAAAACTAATTCTTCACCAAACAAAACAAATAAACCACTTTTTCTTTTTAATACAAACTGTGTTTTGTAACTTTCGTTCAACGGGTTAACGGAGTAGTTCCGGTGTAAAACCTATGATTTTTGAATGTCCGAGTATTAAATTGAGTGTTAGAAATAGTGACCCAAATTAGTTTGTGTATTTTTTTAGTAAACGTTATATAGTTGAGGTATTTTTAAGGTTTTTTCTCAAAAAATACAAATGGTGTTTTGTAATTTCTGTTTGACGAGTAATGGAGTTGACGGATCCAGTATATAATCAACAATTTTTGAATGTCCGAGTATTAAACTAGGTGTTATACAGAGTCTATATTTTTTTGGGGGGGCCGAAATAATTGGTATATTTTTTTATCAAATTTTATATAGTTGAAGTATTTTTAAAGTTTTTTTCCTTTTTTAATTCATTAAAGCAAATTTCAATAGCAAAGAACTCAAACTGCAATGTATCAAGCTGCAGATGTCAGATAGTACAAGAGCATTAAAGAAGCAAAAGAACAAGCAAAAAATAAGCAGAAACACACGCATATATATATATATGCATATAATCCTCATAAATCGTTTGGGATTGTAGAAAGAACAGAGTGTTCAGGCTTGTGATGGCACTCGAAATCCAGATGAACAAAAGCCCTTTCAACTTCTGGAAGTTCTTCGAGCTTTATTTGCAATGACTCACCGATTGCATGAGCTTCTTTCAGTGGCATATCCTCTGGGAGTTCTATATCCACCTGCCAACACACACATAACAAACAATATACTGTATAAACCTATCTAACTATGAATTAATCAAATCTTATAATTAATTTATGATGAAAATGGTGAAATGTAAGTAGAAATTGATTTCCAACTTTTACTATACAAGTCTTTAAAGACATATAGACAGACCTCGACAAAGTAAAGAACACCAAAGGTATAGGCGCGGACAGTATCAACACGTTTGATGTTATCCGCGCCTTGTCGCAATACTAGGTATGTCAGCTTCTGTAATACTTCTGGAGGAGCTGACTGTCCGATCAATGAAACTATAGTGTACAGGAAAAAAAATCATAGTGAAAATATCTCAATTGATGTTATTAGATTGAAGAATACAACAACATTGAAATACAAAATATTACCTGCATTTTCCATAACGGTCCCGGACCAATTGACAATAGTGTAGATGGCTAAGAGAATAGCACCGGACGGATCGATCCACCAATAGAAGGCATTCCCAAGGACGGCCGCAACCAATCCAAGAACGTTTGTCACCACATCGAAGTGATGATCCTATATTAAACTTATCAATCAATCCCCATTTTTACATGAAATTATAAGAATATATTTTTACCTTTGCATATGCGCGGACGATATGATTTCTCGAGCTTTTGCAGTAGATCCATAAGACGAGTTTAATAGCAGTTGCGCTTAGCATGATTGAATATAACCAAACCAACTGGTCATGACTCATTTTCTCTGAAGGTTCATTTGTAATTAACTGTTCAGCTGCCACGAGCAGCACTTGGAACCCTACACAAATATGCATGTATATGGTTAATTTTCATCAAGAAACTTATAATATATAGTTTTGAGTTGTATAAAATTTTGTAAAAGAGTAAATATATATACCAAGAGTGGCCATAACCGCGGCGAAAATGATGATTCCAACGGGTTGCACCCTAAGCTTTCCAATGGGATATTTGTAGATATTTATGTTCTTCATTGACAAATGTGTGAACCAAAGTATTCCTCCCGCCATTAGATCAAGCAAAGAGTCGAGTGTAGATGCTGCAATGGCTATCGATCCACTCTTTATCGTAGCATATATCTACACATTATAGAACATTTATTTTGATGAATATATATAGAGACATATCACTCAAATCAAAGTATAAAATATTTCGATAGAAAGTCACACCTTGAGAGCAAGTAAAAATATGTTAGCCCAATTGGAGATTTGCATGGCTATCTCTTGTGCAGCTCTCTCAGCTCGATCTTCTTCTTCGCTCTTTTCATCGAGGACATACTCATCTGATCGAGCTAAGAAAATTTCTACTTCCTCAAAGGATTTAAGTGTTGCCAATTGTCGTTCGTAGTACTCCTTTTCATCTTTTGAATATCAAAATTTTAGAAAACATTCTTGGTTTAGTACGTATAGTTGTGAGTCTTATGACACCATTATCTAAACTATAAAGTAAGACACTTTGATGTGTGTATATACTATTACCTCTTTTAAGGCCTACGGCTTTGGAGACATCAAGTTGAAAAGGGTTCTCCGGATCGGTTTTGGATCGAAGTTTTTGAGGCAAATCCGTGAAAAAGTTTGATTTCATTGTAGAAACCAAATCGGTTAACATCGGTTTGTGATCAGCAACCTCATGGTCGTTTGACGAAAGCAACGGTGTTTCCGTACAATTGACTTCCATTTCTGGAAAAGTATTAATCAAATCATCGTTAAAAAAGGTAAAGCATAAAGGAAAATATATACTAGTTGAATTTGAAGGAGATATAAAAACCCTTAAAAGAAATAAATATACCGATGATATATGTATGCCTTGAGATGATGAACAAAGAAAATGATTAAAGGATTGTACACAAAGATTGGTTTTTATAGATAGATATGAGTTTTTCTATGGAATTTTTTGAGATTAATTAATAAAGTAATGTATGGAAGAAAGAAGATGGTGATAATGATAGAGACAAGCCCTGGCACTTGCCCACATGCCTAAGCATCAACAACGCTTGTCTGATCCACGCCTTAATCAGGAGCTTCTTGTTCCGTGACGATTTTGTCTTCTGGGTACATAACAAATGTCAATTTATTATTTGCTAGACGACACCTGTAATTTACAAGGTTGTAATTGCTAAGTACAAAAATGAATCAACTCTCGGAACCCTAATTGCTCACATGGGTGTCTCAACAACAATACAAATTAGAATTTGGATACAAGAAACTGAAACCTTTTTAATAATCATGAATGGTCTGAAAATTTGATAAAATGAACGTTGAAGCTAGAAGAGCCCCAAGTAAATTAATTAATTATGTGAAAATTATAAGGTCAACGTACAACCTTTATAAATATTTATCAAACTAAAATTTGTTCTTTATATCTAAATATATATAAATTAATACATGAACAATTGTATGATAACACATTGAGATCTCTGAAAATCTATTAATGAATACTGTATTTAGACTTATTTTGCAAACATCACATATAAACAAAATGCCCACATATATATAAATACATTCCCTACAAGGCTACAAACACATACTATTCATGTTTGACTGGTATTATATATATAATGTATACAATTGAAAATACATATAATTTACCTGACGTGAACTTTGAAAAAAATATTTGACCTGAAACTTCACCAATATTCCACAATGAGTCGAACTTTAGGTTATAAATTTTTTGAATCCTGGGGAAATCAACAAAGAAAATGAAAAAGCAGAACACCCAAAAATGGGTAACAATCCCCACAATCAAGAATTTAATTTCTTAGAATTTTGTTTTATTTTTATCAAATACAATAAATTCTATATATATATATATATATATATGTATATATATCGGTAAAGTTCTTTGGAAAACGGGCATATATATACCATTTTAATATAGAAATAATTGTTTCCCCAATTTGTTATATATAAATAGTTGTTTCTCCAACTTATTGGAAGATTTATTTATTTTTCTATTTAACAGATTCTTTATAGAGAAAAAAAATTATAGTTTTTTTTTCCTTTTTAAAGATACACATGCTCTCTGGCTTGTTGGTAATTTTCTTTATATTTATAGAAAAAAATAATTATAGAAAAAGTCTTATAGAATCCCCCAATATTTTTTTTTTTTTTTGTTAATCTGGGAAAATCCCAAACCCTCTCGGAACAAGATTGGTAAATCAGAGGCCCAACACGTCGGTGCACACCCACAATATGTTAAGCAGAGCATTGGTGGCCAAAGAGACTCGAACCCAGGAGAGATGGTACATATCCATCCCAACAAATATTGCTACTACCACTGGGCCAAGAGCTCTTGGTTCAGAATTCCCCAATATTTACAGGTACAAATGCTCTATGACATATTGGTAGATTTCTTTATTTTCTTAGTACCCTACGTTTTTATAGAAGAGGAAAGATCCTTTAATTACAAATTTACAACCACGATTGAGTCTACCATTACTTAATTAGTGATTAATTTTCCCATCAGGAGACTTTAGGAACATTCCCGGAAGCTTAATGATTTTGAATCATGATTTCTTGACTTTCTTTATTAAAAAATAAAATAAAATTAGAATTATGTAGTTTGAATCTTATTCACTATTTTAATCAGAAAAACTCAAATTAAATATTGATCATAGAACATCTTATACGGTATATGATGAGTGTCTGTAAAAGGAAATATTGGCTAACATCATCATTTATTTCTCATTAATATTTTTCTTGGCTACTGTAAAATTTATAACACGGCAACCAATTTCAAAGATTATGGTGTATATTTGTTCATATATTTTAGAGAATTCTTTTCGACCAAAAACAAAACTTATACCATTTTTAATCTATTTTATAAGTTTATTATCTTACATGCGTTTAGTATAAGATACATTCTTGCTTATACTACAAGTAATCCCCCTTGTCATCATCGTTTAGGTAGATGAAGTTAACTTTGAATTCTTTTTTATCAAAGAATAAAAAGAGAAATGATTTATCTAAGGTAACATTTTTCTTTTCTTTTCTGAAACTTATTGAAGTATTCATTTTATTATCACTTACGTTATAACTCACGATGATGCGAAAGTGATTCATACTTGATCGATACAATGTAGGGATGATATATACTACATAGAATTAATCTCATAATTGACATCACAAAAGCCCTATTATAGACAAATGCTAAGTCACTAACTCTGCCCAAAAGTCCAATCTTCTGTTTTCGTACGTTCGTCAAACGAATATTATAAAGTATATATATACATATGAAAATAAAGAGTTGAAAGACGTTCGATTGTTTATTAATTATTATTATTGAGAACTCATATGTGATCCGTGAATGGTCAGCTGTTGAAATAAAACATCAATCTAATATCACTGGATTTGAGCCGATCGATTGCGTCGAAGTCACAAAGTGCTATATAAGGCTATTGGTAATCGGTGAATGCTTGTCTGCACCATCTTACAATGGGTTCAAATTTCATGAAATTTCGGTGACTAGTCCGCCAAAGATCTCCTATAGATAATGTTTAAAAAACATTGCAATGTGTGCCATACATATTCTGTATTTATTCATAAATTGAAAGCACAATTCGTTGTATCCGCGCGATATGTTTCGTTAGGATCATAAGAAACAAAATCCACGTACGGATATGACTTGCAAAATCTTATAATGCTGGAGTTTGCCTAAATGAAAATCTTTGTTAATAAGTAGTACTATATGATTGTGGTAACTGATACAATCATTGGAAACATGACTATTCCAACTAATGATCGTTTTTAGCAAAAAAAAAACTAATGATCGCCTGACAATGAATACAATACAAACTTGCCGAAATATTTTCGTCTAAGCTAAGGTGTTGTAAAAGAAAATTTAGAAAACTGATGTTTTGTTACATATACAAAAATTCATATGCGATACATATTACGGGGGAGAAACATCCTATGTAAAGAAGGGTAATTTATACAGTTTCTGGTGTTTCTTTTATTAAAAAAAAAAACTTGAATTTCAGCAAATATTAGTAGAGACTAGGCCTGGGATTATTAACCAAACCGAACTAAATAAGCCGAAGTTTTGTAAATTCGGTTATGATTCGGTAATTTCGGCAATATTTAAAATTAATTTCTGTTCTCGGTTCGGTTCGGCCGAACCGATTGGTTAACCAAATTTTTTTAAAAATAAAAATAAAAAAAAATTCAAAGTTTTTTTTGAATTTTTCAAAAATAACCGAAAATAATTGAAAATAACCGAAACTATCCGAATTAAACTGAATTTGTCAACATTTCGGTTATTTTCGGTTATAAAAAATAATTGAATTATCTGATAGCCGAATCACACCGGTAGTTTATTCGGTTATTTTTGACATAATTTTTAAAAACCGAATCGAATTACCCGAAGTAACCGAATTCGCAGGCCTAGTAGAGACAAATGGATAGAAAACGTTGTTTTCTAATTAATAGCATAAGACAAATTTTGAAGATACTTTGGTTCGAATGGATCCAAATTGATTATCATCATGCAGAAGCCATTCCCTTTTATCATCAAAGATGGCCTATTGGCCTTACACATACACTGATACACGTGAGAACTTTATAATATTAATATTAATATTAATATTAATATTAATTAGATACACCGACCGGGATTTTGATAAACCAATCCGTGATTATGTAAAATGATGTGTATATCTAGATCGATCTGCGTAATTTCGTATTTTTTTTTATAATTTCAATTTCGTTTTATTGGTCAAGGCTTCGTATCAAATCCGATAAACTAATGCACATAATAATTGATCACCGGAAATTTTATTATGTAGATCCTTGAATTAATTCATAAACGTTCCTGAAAAGAAAAGAAGTGCTTTACTGCTACGTTGCACGGAATCGTCGGCAAAGCTCTGATTCCCGCTTCGGAATCGGAGTCGGAATCGGAATCGGTCGGAATCGCTTGGGAATCGCGATTCTGGAAAAGTAGAGTTTGGAATCGATTGGGAATCGGAATCGAGTTGATCGGATTTGAAAGCGTCCGACGATTTCATAAAACCAGATCGAAAAGTTTTCTGAAGAAGACGAAGACATAGTCTGATCACTTGCTCTTCTCTTTGGGCTTTTAAATTTTTTATGGCCCAATTGTATGTTTTGTCGGCAGTCCATTTGTTTATTATTTTATTTTTTTTGAATTGTTTATTATTTTTAGCGGCTAAATTTTGTTATTAATAAATATTATCTAATTGATGATTTGTTTCTTTAATATAATATATTATAATTATAAATCTAAATTAAAAAAAAGATTGAATATTACGTCGCCGTAAACTTCTTATTTTATCGTGAACTATAAGTAGATGAAGCAAATATAATTTTAAACAACGACGATATCAATTTATGATTTAAGTTTTTTTTTTTAGATTGAGTTACTGAATTTTTGTTATTTAACATATTTTATTTTTTAATATATATATAAACGCTTCCAACACGTATCCGCTTCCTGTTTTTTTTTTTAAACTCGATTCTGCGCTTCCAAACGCTTCCGTTTCCGCGTATCCGCTTCCGATTCCATGCAGCTTAGTTTACTGTGAAAGTAAATTAGCTTCAAAATTATTATTTAAAAAAAAAAAAACGTGAACCGGATAATAAACCAGATTGATGTTTTTGGTTCGTATTTGTGTAGGCCCAAATTGGAAAGCAGTACAATTTAGTTGGGCTTTTAATGGGCTTAATTGGGATTTTTATTACTAAGAGGGCTAGCACGACTTGAGAGATTTTCCCAGTGTTTCCGAGTTTAGGATTTCGAGCTTTTCAGCCATTGGAGTTCGGTCCGGCCTAATCGTTAATTCGGTCCAGGTTTGAAGCTCGCGAACTGGACCATTGGATCTAGGGATGGGCATATGGTTATTCGGTTTGGTTCAGTTATTTCGGTTTTCGGTTACGTTCGGTATGGTTATCAAAATTAATAACCGCTTAATAACCGAAATATTTCGGTTATTTTTGGTTAACCGAATGGTTTCGGTTATTTTCGGTTAAATTTCAAATATTTTCAGTTATTTCAGTTAAGTTTCGGTTAAATTACAAAATATTTCAGTTACATTTCGAAATGTTCCGGTTATTTCAGTTAAATTTCGGTTAGTTTCAATTATTTCGGTTCGGTTATTTCGGTTATATTTTGGTTATTTCGGTTAATTAGAGAAAATAAACATAATTTTTTTTTTTGATATCCATGGATACACATTGGTTATCGGTTAATAACCATGAAGTTATCATAACCAATGGATATCAAAAATAAAAATCATTCGGTTATTGTGAAGTAACCATAACCTAACCAAACCATTAATTTTGGTTCGGTTTGGTTTCATTCGGTTCGGTTATTATGCCCAGGACTAATTGGATCAAACCGTCCGGTTCGTTGGTTTTACCTTTGGGGATTGAGAACAAAGAGGCTGAGAAGCACACATGTTTGGTAATGATATTTTCAGTGTAAAAGTCTCTGATTTATTTCAAAAGTTGGAAGATTTTGAAGGTTTATGTTTTGTGTCAATGATCTAGGGATGTCTCCGAAACCAGTTCTTGTGCATGATGTGCAATTGAAAGGTCCAGACAAGCATTATCAGAGGAAAATTGTTACACATATTTACAAATTTTAAGGTCTGCTACACACTGCATAACTAAACATGTTACCCTTTCGTTAGGTAAATACCTCACATTAATATTGTGTCTCTGTCTATATAGAGAGATCTTCCATTTGGTATGAGCATCTAGCGTTACATGTGTGTTTTCGTTTTCTGTAGACATCTGCCACTTTTCAGGCACTATGTAGCTTTCTCTGAATATTGACATTTGTAGGTTAGGCACTTGAAAAGCTTTCCCAACTAACAATCACTTCATATCTTTATGCCGTGCTTCACAATAATGGACTTCTCTTCTGGGTAGTCATGTCTTGAGAGATCTTTTCTTCTATTTGTTATCGTGCACGCTGCATTATTGAGAACCAGGTCCATCAAACTATTAACTCTTTATACTGTTTCTTTACCCTGTCCAGGGCTTAATGCCTTTGCAAATTGTTTGATTTCACTGCAGTATCTTCCTGGTCCCAAGCTGAAAGCTGTCATGGAACTACATGAGCCTCGGTAGCTACCTTTACCTATGGATTGACCTTTCTCTATATTATGGTTGCTAGTTTATTCTACAGTCTGATATAACTTTCTAACCAGTGATGCAACCAACATCACCAAAAGAAGAGCATAAAAAAAGATGTTGACATTTAGGAATCAAAGGAAAACAGTCATCTCAGTTATCCAATCACATGGTCTTTGCTTTAACCTTTAACTTTACCCAAACCGTCAGTTAGTGCTCTGAGATGTCTACTGTTCGAACTATCATCCTCAATTTTGCAACCTTTTTTTTTGGCCTAGGGGTATGGCCCACTGTTCCTCAGATTCTACCAAGTTCTTTGCACATCTTAAAAAAACAGAACTGAGCACAAAAGTGGTCCTATAGGATTTATACAATGTCTTTACTTGTGCCTCTTTTTTATCACCTTGTACACTCATCACATGCTTCCTTCTCAATTGCAGTAGCTGGTGGGTCCACTTGTAGCTGCTACTGATGTTAACTCTTTTGACAGTATTCTCCTAGTAGATAGTTTCCTTAAACTTCCTATTATATTCGATAACATACTCTTCTAATTCTCAACTAGTACTGTTTGTAGCTGAGGAACTGTTCCCGGAGGGCATATAAGTCTTTTAACTTTTTCTGTGTTTTTGTTACTACTCTTGGTGACAATTGAAACATCCTTATTGCAAAAGTTATGTTCAATCCTGTCCATAAAAATTGTCTGAAGAACCTTATCACTTCTATTTTGATCTACAAGCTGAGGTTGCAGCATCTGGTCCCTTCCCTGTAAAACATATGAATACTCTTCTGATGGAGTGGCGGAAGCTTAATTAACGAAAAGTCGTAAGAGTGATCCAGGGAGCTCTCGTAACGTTTCGGTTATGTCTCGTAAGATCGTAAGATCCAGCGAGGCAGGGGTTTCGAGAGTGCTCCTCTCAGCGCTAAGCAAGGCAAAGCTCTTTGGGAAACTTGAGTTTCCTCTTTTGGTTTTTTTCTTATTAAGTTTATCAAAGTCTGAATCTAAAACAAAGCCTAGAACCCTTTATATAGCCAAGGACATAACCCAAAGCTAATAGGATTCCTACTAGAAAAAGGAAAACGATTAAAAGGAAATTACGTAAAAAGGAAAAAAAACAATAACTTGAAGGACACGTCAAAACCAACACCTAAACGACGTGTTCTTCGTTAAAACAGATAAAGATGCGCTGCATCAGGTCCCCCGGGGTAGAAGGAGATTCGCCCTCGAATCTGGATCGTCATTTTCACCATGGTATGGAAAAATGTGTTTGACATTAAAAACGTCTGCTGTCCGAATATCCGGAGGGAGACGCACCTTATAAGCATTGGTGTTGATACGTTCAAGGATCTCCACTGGACCAATCTTCCGAGACCGTAGCTTGTTGTACTCCCCTGCTGGCATCTGTTCCTTAGTCAATGCAATCCACACCAGGTCACCTGGGTTAAACACAACCTCACGACGATGCTTGTCAGCATGAGTCTTGTAACTCGCCGAAGACGCCTCAAGATTATTACGTGCGGTTTTATGAATCCCACGAACGTTGTCGACAAAATCAATGGCTTGACCATGGAGACGAATGCGATCAGGAAGTGGAGCTAAATCCAAAGGACAACGTGGAATGATGCCGTATACCACTTGAAAAGGGCAAAATCCCAAGCTACGATTAGCTGCGTGATTGTGTGCAAATTCCGCAATGCATAGCTTAGAGTCCCAAGATTTGAGATTATCACCAACGAGGTTGTGAAGCATGTTTCCTAAAGCACGGTTAGTAACCTCCGTCTGTCCATCGGTTGAGGATGATAAGCTGTACTCATGTCAAGACTTGTACGGAGAAGCTTCCAAACTGATCGCCAAAAGTGGCTGAGAAATCGAGTGTCGCGGTCAGAGACAATAGACGTAGGCAGCCCATGAAGTCGATAAATCTCTTGGAAGAACAAAGATGCCACTAGAACTGCGTCAGTGGTATTTTTGCATGGTATAAAATGAGCCATTTTTGAAAATCTGTCTACCACCACAAAAATAGAATCATTACCCTTCTGTGTACGCGGAAGACCGAGAACAAAATCCATGCTGACGTCAGTCCAAGATTGAGTAGGCACAGGTAAAGGTAAATATAATCCAGTGTTAGACGCAGAGCCCTTTGCTTGTTGACACGTGCGACATCGTTCCACGAACCGTATAACATCACGACGCAAAGATAGCCAGAAATAAGAGTTCGTGACTAACTGTTCTCTCCCAACATGTCCTTCGTCATGAAGTTCTTTAATAATATGGAGACGTAGGCTGCAATCTGGGATACAGAGTTGGTTGCCTTTGAACAAAAATCCCTCATGAAGACTATATTCAGAAGAAACGCCCATTGACACGTCTCCCAAAATCCGGGCAAAATATGGATCGGAACAATAAAGATCAGAAAACGTTGAGAAGCCCATGACAGACGTATGCATCGTGGACACTAATGTGTGACGTCGACTTAACGCATCAGCGAATCTATTAAGCTTTCCTGCTTGGTGGCGAATTGTAAACGTAAATTGTTGCAAAAACGCGATCCAAGTAGCATGACGAGAGGAAACCTTAGCTTGACTATCCAGGTGTTTAAGAGCGTCATGGTCTGTGAATAAGACAAATTCGCGATGGAACAAGTAATGTCGCCAATGTTTGATGGCTTGAACGACTGGATAGAATTCTATGTCATATGTGCTATAGCGAACACGAGACCCAGACAGTTTTCACTATAGTAAGCAATCGGACGTCCTTGCTGACTCAAGACGGCCCCAATACCCAACTTAGATGCATCACTATGGAGTTCAAAAGCTTGTGTAAAGTCGGGTAATACCAAAATTGGAGCTGTCGTGAGCTTGTTCTTGATTTCTTCAAATGCGGTAGAAGCTTCGGTGGACCACTGAAATTTGCCCTCTTTCATGCAGTCCGTGATGGGAGCCATAATGGTACTGAAATGGGGAACGAATCGGCGATAAAATGATGCGAGTCCATGGAAGCTACGAACTTCGGTTAATGAATGAGGCTCAGGCCAAGAACGAACATCATCCACCTTACTTTTATCTACGGAAAGACCATCTTTGGAAACCACATAGCCCAAGAAAAGGACATGATCAGTACCAAACTCACACTTATGTTGTGCGGCAAAGAACTTATCCCGCCGTAAGATGTCCAAAACACTTCGTAGATGCTTAAGATGTTCTTCTAATGTTGCGCTGAAAATCAGGATATCGTCGAAATAGATGACGACAAATTTTCCGATATAAGGTCGTAGAGCCTGATTCATGACTCTCATAAATGTGCTGGGGGCATTAGACAAACCAAAGGGCATGACTAGCCATTCAAATAAACCTTCTCGTGTTTTGAAAGCTGTTTTTCACTCATCTCCGGGTTTGATGCGAATCTGATGGTAACCACTTTTGAGGTCAAGTTTTGAAAAAATATTTGCGGTTCCAATCTGATCTAGCAAATCATCGAGGCGAGGGATGGGAAATCGATAACGAACTGTAATCTTATTAATAGCACGGCTATCAACGCACATTCGCCAAGATCCGCCTTTCTTTGGAATCAACAATGCCGGGACAGCACAAGGGCTTAAACTCTCGCGAATATGGCCTTTAGCGATCAATTCTTCAACTTGACGTCGTAACTCCTCATGTTCCTGCGGACTCATTCGATAATGAGGATGATTTGGTAAAGTGGCACCTGGAACAAGGTCAATCTGGTGTTGAATATCTCGTAGAGGTGGTAAACTTAATGGAAGATCATCGGGAAACACATCACCAAATTCATGTATAAGGTCTAATAATGCGGGCTGAAGGTGATGGTTGGTTTTTGTGGGTGTGGCAGATGAAGGAAGCAGAGCCAACATAAAACCCGCCTCTTTAAACTCTGTTTCGAACTGAGAGCGAGAGCAGAGTAACATTGGACTTTTCGTGTTTGGAACCTGAACCTCCATGTTGCTAGTGCTAATCGGAATAGAAGACGGGTCTGGCGTTGGGAGGAGGATGATCTTGCGGTTCTCAAACAAGAAGCTGTAAGTGTTTTTCTTTCCGCTATGACAAGTGTCTCGATCATACTGCCACGGCGCCCTAAGATGAGATGGCTCACATCCATTGGAGCGATATCACAATAGATTGTATCCTTGTAAAATGCACCAATGGAAAAAGAAACGAGGGCACGATGAGTGATCTTCACATCGGTGCCTTCCGTAATCCATACAAGAGTGTACGGGGCAGGATGATCTTCTCTTTTCAATCCCAGCTTCTTTACTACTTCTTCGGACACCACATTACGGCTGCTGCCGGAATCAATGACCAGGTTGCAGAGTTTCCCTTTGACCGTGCAAGTGGAACGGAAAATATTGGTACGCAACCATGGTTCTTCATAGGCCCTTGGGACTAAACAAATTCGACGCATCATCAGTAATGGCGCGTCCTGGTCACCAGTAGTAGGAGTTGCTTCGAACTGTCCACCGTCTTCGTCGTCTTGAAAATCATCAAGCGGAGTAGTTTCTTCTAATAATAGGCCCCGTCGATGTTGATTTGGGCATGTTGTTTACCGATGACCAGATTCGCCACAAGAATAGCAACGCAAAGCATTTGGTCTCGTTGATCGGCGTAACGCCGAGTCCTCCGGCGCGATGGTGGTGCGATTGCTGGTCTGATGAGTGGTGCCAGAATCCGTGGGTGATGGATCGTTCCCTTGAGTCGTAACAGTGGGTTTGTTTCGCCATGAATTTTGTGTAGGTCATGTAGTCGTGAATTTCGACTGAGATTCAAAGGCAGAAGCGCGCCGATGAGCTTCAGCTATAGTTGCCGGATCGAATTGAGCCAACAAATTTTGTAGTTGAGGACGTAATCCTCCGATGAATCTGGAAACCAATTGAATCTCGCTGTCGTTGAGCTCGTTTCTTGTTAATAACAAGTAGAACTCCTCGGCATAGTCATCCACTGTTCGTGAACCCTGTCGAAGGTTTTGTAACCTTGTAAACATTGTCCGGTCGTGATTCAATGGTAGGAATTGTTCTCGCAGATGTTTCTTGAGTTTAACCCATGTTACAATTTTTGTTTTGCATGTGCGAGCTCGAGTAGACTTAAGTTGCAACCACCACGAGGCTGCTCGGCCACGAAATCTTGTAGCGACGAGAGCCACTTGTCGATCTGGAGGAACCTGTTTAAATTCAAGAACTTCTTCGACTGTGATGATCCAATCTAACAGATCTTCTCCCCGAATACTTCCTTGAAATTCAGGTATATCCACTTTCAAGCCTGCTTCCCAACGACGATCCGCCATCGGATTGTGTTAAAGATTGTGTCGGCCTTCTTGTTGTCGTTGCTGGTGTGGAGCTCGTGCGTCAGGCTCATTTTCACCATCGTCACGGCTGTTATTGACAATAGCTCGATTATTGGTGTTGACCGCAGCAATTAAAGTTTGCTGATTTTGAGCCAAGGTGTCACCCAAAGCACGTATTGAGTACTGCTGGAACGTGTTTTGCAGATTTTCCTGAATCGCGATTAGCGTTCGTTGTAGCTCAGCCATAGAGATGTCTTCTGGTGGATGATTTTTTGGCGGCATGATGAATTAGATGTCGATATCGAACCAGAAAAGTCCCTGTAATCTGATACCAACTGATGGAGTGGCGGAAGCTTAATTAACGAAAAGTCGTAAGTGTGATCCGGAGAGCTCTCGTAACGTTTCGGTTATGTCTCGTAAGATCGTAAGATCCAGCGAGGCAGGGGTTTCGAGAGTGCTCCTCTCAGCGCTAAGCAAGGCAAAGCTCTTTGGGAAACTTGAGTTTCCTCTTTTGGTTTTTTTCTTATTAAGTTTATCAAAGTCTGAATCTAAAACAAAGCCTAGAACCCTTTATATAGCCAAGGACATAACCCAAAGCTAATAGGATTCATACTAGAAAAAGGAAAATGATTAAAAGGAAATTATGTAAAAAAGAAAAAAAAAACAATAACTTGAAGGACACGTCAAAACCAACACCTAAACAACGTGTTCTTCATTAAAACAGATAAAGATGCGCTGCATCATCTTCCGCGGCTAAAGTCTTCAGGTCAGGAAACTCGCAATGCCGAGCCTCTCAAACTTATCTATTGCTTTACATGTGTGTCACTGATATTGCCAATGTCAGTTAGATCTTAGTCATCATGCTGCAATGTTTAAACGCATAAAATTGGAAAAGTACAAGGAAGAGTTTTTGTGATGTTGCATCTACTTTGCATTTTCCCGATAGAGTGTCCAAAGATGTTGTATTAGCATATCCTTTTCCATTTCCTTTCATAGGAGACTTGATTGAATCAGATTAGCTCACTTCTAAAAGAAAGCATATATGTAACCATCACGAGTTGTTGCATACTCCAGTATACTGGTGGAGAGTGTTAATCAATGATTCTCATATATTCTGTGATTAAAGTCTTGCCAAATGTGGAAACTCGTATGCTCTTCTGGATCTTTGGCCTAAACAAAATACATTGTCCTATATATTAATGTTTTGATTTGATAGTTCAACATAACAAAACTATATGGTTAATTAGGTACAAGAATTTTTTTCCCATGTTTTTGTCGCAGAAACCAATTTGGGTCATTGCCATTTTCTGGTATCATTAAGTAGTTTTGTAGGGCATATAGATATATGGCTTCAATCAAAATCTGTCCTTTTGAATGCAATAAGACGGACCCGTCATACTCATTCGCGTTGGCATCTGTTAAGTGGAGTCTACGGTATGTCAATCACAACTTTTTGAGTTCATTGATTGCCATTTATATATATATATATATATATATATATATATATATATATATATAGAGGTTGTTGATTCTTTAGGATTTTGCCAAAAAGAAAAGTTAAGAAGGAAAACAAAAAAAACACAAGTAGAAAGCTTGAGGAATTTTGCTTTGCATTAGCTTCTTGTTTATGTTTTTTACTAGAAATTGCAAAGTTAAGAGAGTAGTAACATCAGGGACAGATGAGAAAGCTCTATCACAAACTCTACATTTGTGTTCTATGATGGACCACTTCACTCTCTTTGTCTCTCTCTGCCCTTTTGTCTTGTCCATTGTCTTCACTTACCCACACGCACCAAATCATCATCATCATCATCTGATCTTGATTTATTTTTTTCTTGGGTTAAAATCTTGAGTCCCATTGGTCATTAGATTCGTTTCAAATCTCGTAAAAACTTTGTATTCAAGAGGTGTATTTCTATGATCCTATTGTCAGCTCAGTTTTGTACCGTGAAGATTCGATAATCGATCCTATTGTTGAAAACAAAAACAAAAATCTATTTGAGTCGCTGTGTGATATTAATTGAATAGTCCCCTCATTACTATGACTGACCATTTCTCTGAATTTTACCCAAAACAATAATGTTCGATGCTGAAACTTCAAAGCCATACATAAAAACCGTGGACACGTGAAATGATATAAATTGATTTCCCTCATTTACGCACGTTTGGACAAATCATATACTCTCTCCGTTTTATATTAGTTGTCGTTTTAGACTTTAAATTTTGTTTTATATTAGTTATCGTTTTAGAATTTTAATGCAAATGTTTGATAATATTTCTAATTTTATCTCTATTCATTTAGTTTATTAATTAGTGTAATCATAGTATATAATACATTAATGAATGGTAAAACAGAAAATTGAATTGTTTTCTTAATCTACGTAAAACAACTTAGAACGACAACTAATATGAAACGGAGGGAGTATATAATATGTATATTAGATCGATGAACGAACATCAAACTCTCTTAACGAAATAAATTACTCAACGTGAAATCTACATATCGTGCCGTTTCTCATTCAGAAACCTAAACACCGTGTCATTTGTTCTTTCCCTAAGTTACATAATTAACAATCTTAAATCTTACAAAAGGAACTGGTTAAAAGAAGTGTAAAATGGATATTCTTTTGTAACGTTAAAGATGAAGATCGAGACTCACATGATCTTGCACATTGGGGCTCAAACCGTACCGGTATGACGACATGCGGTTCTGAGCTGCGGAGCCACCCACCTGTACCGGTGGATGCGGCTGAGAACCGGCCATGAACGGTAAAGTCGAGTTATTAGAAGAGTCATGACTAGTGAACGCTGCGTTTGAGTTATAAACGCCTCGAACGCTGGAAGACGAAGGCGGTACACGCCATAGTCCTAATGGACTCCCATTGATCTGTCGTGTGTAATACGAGGAGGATGGACCTGAAGTGTGTCCTCCATACAACCTAGCGGCCGGTAAAGAACCGCTGTTCCACGACGGGTAATGAGGGTAACCATAGATGTTAGCGCCGGGATGATGAAAGTAAGAGGAAGCACCGCGTTTGGCGAGCTGGCGTTCTCGTTTGTGAGCGTTTTGGTGTCCACCTAGGGCTTGTGAAGTAGGGAAGTTTCTAAAGCAATAGTGACACTCGAATCTCCTGTTGTTTTTATTGATGATATTGTCCTTACCGTTATCTCCGGTTTCGTCTTCTTCTTCTTCTTTGGTTTTGGCTTCGGAGGAATCGGAGTAGTCTTCTTGACCGGTGGTGGCAGAGTAATCTCCGCCGGTGAAATCTTTTCCGAAGAGACGAATGGGTTTATAGTGGTTCTTATCTTTGGAGGGGGGACGACAACGGAAGAATGGAAGCTGAGAGAAGGATTCAACGTTCATGAAATCTTGAGTTTCTGCTTCTCCACTTGCTTCGTCCATAGAGAGAGAGATAGAGATAGGAATGATGAGTGAATATTGAGTTGTGAGGCTGAATGTTCCATAGAGAAAGACAACGTTTATATATAGATCTGGCTGGTTCCCATTTTTTATGGTAATTCATTAATTTTTTTTACTTTTTTTGTTTGTTAGAAGGTTGATATAACTTCTAATTACTTTAAGAAAAGGCTGATAGTTTATCCATGTTATTTCAAGAGTAATGAACATATATGTTAGCTAGCATGTATGATTTTGCATCTTCAATTTTATTATCTATTCGTTCTGTTCTGTGTAAACATCGATAAATCGTCAAGTTTATGAACGCTTGATGTTTAAAAATATATATATATATATATATTGTGCTAGATTATAAGTTTGAAGTTAACAAACATATTTTTAAGGTAGACTTAATTAGTTCTCGCAATTTTTATCAATTTAAAACTATATCATCTTTACACATGTTTTGTTAAGGTTTTAGTTTTTATTATTATAATTAAGGATTTGATATAAGAATATTTTTGTTATAAATTGGATAAAATGGATTTGATGATAATTTGTTTTTCATAATAATAGTACACTAGTTTTCTCCAAAAATACTATTTCTGATCTTTTCATATTTTTATTCATTGGAAATCTGTAGATAAATTTGTAAAAGACTTGGTGATGTAAATACAATAAATAAATTAGCTTTTCTATTCATTTCCCCAACAAACACAACTTCTCGTCAGTATATCATTGATCCGCCTGGTTCCTATGTTATCTACTTTTGTTTCTTATTAATTTCTCACAATTGGTTCCCCAAATGTTGGGACATATGGCATTATGAATATTCAATTCGAATTTCATTTCTTAAAAAAAAAAAAAAATCGACTTTCATTTAGGTTTTTCAGTAGTTCGATTTTATAAGAAATATTACTGGTTTTTAACCGAATCTACGACATATCATGTTTTGTACCCAAAAAAAAATACAATATTGATCCAACTCTTCTTATCAGATATTTCTGCAAATATTCTTATAGAGAATTTAGTCATTTATGTTTTACTTCGGTTTTTACAATTCGGTTTTTGAATATCTAAAAAGTATACCATCTTGATGACCAAATTAAAACTCTTTAGATCTTCAAAACAGTTTTTCGGTCCATATATGATCCATTCAGAGCTTTCCGGATTGAACATCCTTACTTCAATAAGCATTTAAATTATTATTGGGAGAAACGATGAAAATATCACAAGAACTAATGAAACAGACACAACATTTATGGAGAAGAAAAAGGATCATGGTAAATTTATGATATACAACTAAAAACGAGTTGACAGTTATTAGGTAATTAAATGGGTTCATTACCAACGTATATGCCAAGTTAGTTTTCTACTCTTTGATCACATATTTATTTGCTTGTAATTCTCTCTCTCTCTCTATATATATATATATGTACGTACGATGTTACTATTTATAGATCTAATAGAGAAAGATTTAGTGTTCTCTCTCAAGGACCGCCTTTTACTTCTTTCATCTCTCTCTCTTATGCAAAGATGTTATGTAGAGAGTACTTATAGAGAAGTGGTCCTTTAGATGCTGATCATTCAATAATGCTAATCAACTTGTTGATGTCATCAATAAAATCGAAAGCCTTTGTCTGTGATAGTCATCATCATGTAATCTTATGTGAGTTAAACTATGTAATTAAAATCAAAATATTTTCATGATACTTGTAGACAAATTTAAACTTATGTGAGTTATTAAGTTTCCATGCATTGGTCCACCCTTATGATTTGGGAAAACATCCTAATAAAATAAAAAGCAATTCGATTTGAAGTACTAATTAAATACATTGTACACCAAATTTAAATATTCTATATCATATATATACCATTACATGAATAATTATAAAATATATAATAACAAATGCGCGCCAATTCTGTCTACATTGAGACCACAAGCATGGCGACAAGAGAAGATAAAAATCTAGCTAACCACATCAAGAATATGCGATTAAAAAAAAAAACCAGGAAAACCAAAACAAACTTGTGCAATTTTCTTGCATCGATTAATGGATTGTGTTCCATTAATCGTATTGTAGCTGTATGCAGATAAAGTATCTGGGTTGACTTTAGCAACCGTAATTAGTATTGTCTTTGTGTACCATATTATGTGAGGTAGACTAGATGACACATGTACATGATCGATGGTGAAGAAATTGTATAGGTTTTAGTCTTGAGCTATTAAAAGTCTAATCAAATTCTTACTATACAATATAATGGTGCTATATTATCAAACTGAAATCTCTCCTAAAGCAAAATTTAAGACATTGTAATTACATCATACATAATCGTGATTATGTACCTTTTAAGAATCTTCTGGGGTAATAAACTAGCTTTGAGTTTTTAGAGGAAAAAAAACATCATCTTTACAAACCAAACAAATCGTACAAAATATTGGTGGGCCCGTTGAACCCCACATGGCCTTAAAAGCCCACAAAGTCTCTCCGAAACCCTAACAGAAACACCTTTGCTTTGCCATTAAAGTCATATGCTTCAGAGATTAAATGGCTTTTGGTGAAGGGACCATTAACCTCTCACTTTCTCTGCTCCTCCTTTTCTTCGATGCAACTCCTCCACTACTCTACTATCCATGCATCTCTACTTTTCATACATTACTTGTTCTTTCTTTTTTTCATTTCTTTTTAAATAACAACAAAAAGACATGTGTTTATTTAATTAGGGGTGAGGTTTCAATATTTAAGTTAATTTTTACTCCATGCAAAAACACTGTCTATGGTATCAAATGGTATATCAGATTTTTTTAGGTTATTGCTTGTGACTTGTGGGAGCTAGGTCTCAAATTTCAATCTCAGTGTTGAATATTAACTGTGCCAATCAAACAAGATTGTAGCTCGTATCCAAAAACTTAAACCAAATCTGTAATAAAATCAGATCGCAGATTCAATCTAAGCAGATGTTTAATTGTTAGACTTTTTGGTTATTTATAGAGATGTTGTGTGTGAGTCAAAATTCCGTAGACCCATACAATTTTTCTTAGAATTTTTTTTTTATATATAAAAAAAGAAGCGTCAAATAATTAATCTAGCTAGATCGATCCATATAAAATAAATCATGCCAAAACGAACCCTTTCTAACACGTCTAATGGCTCGCACGATCACATGATTAAACCGGACTAGACCTAAATTTTAAAGAATCAGAGTCAAATGAGGATTGGTTCGCAAAATCGCAAGACCTATCATAAACGGCTGGATTGAGTTAGCTAATTAGCTTATAATCGCAATATACATTAAATCATTAATAAGTAACAATTCTGTATATACATGAAAGATGAAGTGACAAAAAAAGATTTATTTTGAGGGACAAGAATATATATCTTGTACCTATCATAACATGTAACCTCACAAGCTATAAATGTACATCAATTTATGGTTATAATTAAATGTTTAAGCAGATTAGAAACATAATTTCTTATAGATACAAATTCAAGTGGACTTAAAGAACATGAGCCCACCAGTCTCTTTCAGAGTTAGACACTATAGATTCTAACTCTACAGTATATATACAATTCAATGTCAGTACCAAAAACAAAGATTTTGTTAGAGACCATTTTCGAAAAATTAGACATAGACCCTAACATAATGCATACTTTTATAAACAATATTTTTTTATTATTACAAACTCTTAGAATTCTAGAAAAATGATAGATGGGTTTAATGTGATTTTTTTTCGTATGGACCACCATTATTATATAAATGGGGAGAGCATCTTTTCAGATATTAGATGTATGTGGGGAAGCTTTCTCTAGATTGTCATGTATATGTCTCCCGACCTCTTGTCAATTCTCATTTTTTTTCTCCAAACATCTCCTATCTTGTTGATTTTGAATTTTGATAAAGTCAACAGCCTATCCCCTTGACTCTCCCTTAATTGAGACAGAAAATGTTGATAAGAAAAAAAAAATACTAATATTTAAATAGATTACAATTATAATTCTTTTTTTGGTTAAAGTATTACAATTACAATTACAATTGTAATTCAAATTTGAAAAACATAAAACTAATATGTTTAAACCGATTTGATATACTGGACCGATCCAACCATAACCCAATATGTAAGATTTTTGTAGGTAAAATATTGAACAATAATATCATGATATCATTTAAAATGAAAATTAAACATTAGCAATAGAAAAAAATTATTGATTAATTAAGACATGTAATCTATTGGTTTGTTATAGTGTTATCATTGTGTTACTATTTTAGATTCCATCCCTCATATTATATGTTATTGACCAAAAATAAAACTACTTATAAGAAAATTAATCATTTATTAAATTGAAAAATTTATCCAAGTAATCCATCGCGGTTCGGTTTCAGAACATGCAGCGGTTAGATTTTGGTTTCGAATTTAGAATTGGGTCAATTGGCTTTAGAGGTGATCAGATCCGTATTGGGCTTAGGCCCAGTCAGATCAAATAATTATCCACATTCCTGCCATGGTGAAAATGGTCGTTGCTCTAGAAAGTCAACTGATTTTTTTTTTTATAATAATGTCAACTGATCTATTATTAGTCGTTATTGTTGATCCGTAAATCACACAACAAGGGTAAAACAGTACTTCAATCGGAATCTCGTTTATTGATCTAAATCGGGGGTTACAACAGGATTTAAGTAAGATAAAGACAAAAGGATTCAAGATCGGTAATGAGCTCTCTCTTGTATTCTCTGTCTCTGCGGAAGTTGTGGATGTCCTTGAATGAGGCGATGGCCTCCTTATTTATAGTGTCTTTGAGGCGGTTGAAAGGAAGATTTCTCCTTTTCCGAGTTCGATTAGGAAGAGGAAATCTTCCGGTTTTCTCGCCGAGATAAGGATAAATTCCTGATATCTCGACGAGTCGACCCAAGGGAATATTTCCTTTTCCGAGATCGGTGGGAAAAGGGAAATATTCCGGTTTCATCTGTTGTAACGGACCGGACTTGTGATGGGCCTAGATCGGTAGCCGAGGTGGGCTTTCAACGAGATTCCGAGCTCGGCCCAATGTTTTCGGGCCGACTTATCCTCGATCCGAACCATCATAAACCGGTCTTGATTGAACCGATCTCGGTTCGAACCGAGTTAAACCAGGGGGTGCTAATCCCCCCTATAACAATTGGTCCCCCCCTCAGTTCGGCGAGGGAGTTTATGAGTTCGGCGAATTTTTGGGGAGTATTCTTTAGCTCGGTTAAAACTGAGATCGGTATGATCAGATTCTATTTCGAGTTCGCCTTGATGATACGAACTGTACGAGTTCGGCGAACTGACTGAGTTCGGCTTGATGATACGAACTGTACGAGTTCGGCGAACTGCTTGAGTTCGGCTTGATGATACGAACCGTACGAGTTCGGCGAACTGCTTAAGTTCGGCTTGATGATACGAACTGTACGAGTTCGGCGAACTGCTTAAGTTCGGCTTGATGATACGAACTGTTCAAGTTCGGCGAACTGCTTAAGTTCGGCTTGATGATACGAACTGTACGAGTTCGGCGAACTGACTGGGTTCGGCTTGATGATACGAACTGTTCAAGTTCGGCGAACTGCTTAAGTTCGGCTTGAAAGGACGGATCCTCTTTAGATTGGGGTTCTTACGGTTGAATCGATTTTACGAACTTTCGAATTCGGTGAGTTTTTGGTATCGAGCTCTGATATATTTGAAGTCGTACTTTATACGACTTCTCAAACTTGTCGTACACAGTGGTGCCGTAAATAGTACGGTCTTAGCCGGGTGAAGAGGACAAGTTCGACTGAACCTGCTCAAGGTCGGCAATCCATATTGTAGATCGGCTTATCGATTTTGCGGTTGTTGAGAAACCGGCTTACTGGTTTTTGCGACTGTTGAGAAATCGGCTTATTAGTTTTTGCGACTGTTGAGAAGTCGGCTTAGATTTGCGAGGAAGGACGTTCGGCTTGACCCTAGAGTTTAGTTTAAGAGTACGTGAACAGCTCATCTTAATATGCTCTAGGTTTTCTCACATTGAATCCGAGTGTGCAAGACGGGCTCGGCTTATTTGGCTCGGATAATCTGAGAAGTTGGTGCGAGACTGATCTCGGCTTTGAATGTGGAAAGTGTATTATCCATTGCACCATGAGGATGCGTGCGAGCTAAGCTCGGCTTTATCAGATCGCCTGGCCAGGACGTTGATATGGGAACCGTTGGTGGTCCAAAATGCGAACTGTTTGGAGTTCGGCAAACATAAAGTTTGGCTTAAAATACGAACTGTTGGAGTTCGGCAAACATAAAGTTTGGCTTTTAAAATACGAACTGTTGGAGTTCGGCAAACATAAAGTTTGGCTTTAGAAAATACGAACTGCTGGAGTTCGGCAAACATAAAATTTGGCTTTGAAAATACGAACTGTTGGAGTTCGGCAAACATAAAGTTTGGCTTTGAAGGTACGAACTGTACGAGTTCGGTAGAATGCCTTGGTAAAATTTTATTAATGTTATAGCTGCGCCTTGTGAGGGCTGCCTACGTACCTTCGAAAGAAGGATCAAGCCATTCGTAGTTCATATGGTATTAGAATCGAGCGTATGTGTAGTAGCTCGGTGATCTTTTTTTGCGAGCGTTTGGAGCTCGGGAGCGTTTGGAGCTCGGTTCTTGTGTACGAGCGTTTGGAGCTCGGCTTTTTTTTTTTTTTTTTTTTTTTTTTTTTTTTTTTTTTTTTTTTTTTTTTTTTTTAATGGCGCGGTCTGTTCGAGGGTTGGAAGGCTCCTTCGACTGGAACTTCCCCCTTTTTGTACTTCATCATCAGGAACTCCTGTAGATGTCGGCACTCTTCGGTTGAATGATTTCCATACCGGTTATGGAAATTGCAGTACGGTGCGGATTCAGTGTTGTCGGGCTCTTTTGGCTCATCCGACCGAACCCAAGTGTTTGACCAGGATTGCTGGGTTTGGGCCGCATTGACGGGTTGTTTCGGGGGAACGTATAGTTTGTCTTTCTCGGATCTTTCTTCCTCCTCCATGATGAAGATATGCGCCCTGTGCAGGATGTCCTCCAATGTCTTTGGATTATTGCGTTTGATCTCCCTGTGAAAGTCCGATTCGTACCAGGTGGCTTTGTAAAGAGCCTCGATTGCGGCTTCGTCGTCGATCGTGCAATGGGGTACAACCGTTTTGAAACGTTCCATGAAGTTGCGTAGGGGCTCGTCCTGCTTCTGCTCGAGGGCCCAGAGTTCGGCGTTCTTTGTTTTCTGCTTGACAAACATGGTGAAGCGTTTGAGGAATTTGGTAGTGAGCTCGTTATAGCTGTTCACCGAACTTGGCTCGAGCGTCGAAAACCAATCAAGCGCGGCTCCGGATAAGTTTTCGACGAATAGTTGGCACATGGCTGCGTTCTTCTCGGTTTCCGAGCCGAAACGAAATCGGTTCATTGAGATGACAAACGAGGTCAAGAAGCGTTTAGGATCGGTAAACCCGTCGTATGATATGATCTTGACTCTTTCTAATCGCCGGACGGGAGTGTTGATGATCGTGTCGGTAAACGGTGTCCTCTGTGACTCCTGAATTACCCGGTCGATTTCCGGTGCCGAACTTGTAGCCTGGTGGACTTTGGTCCGCATCTCTTGCAGTTGGGCCTGTACCTTGGCGAATTCCAAATTTATGGCAGCTTGGTCTGCGATGTTAATTTCCGAACCGGACGCGGATCTTCTTGTCGGCATGTCGATCGTGCCTGGGGGTTGAGCGTCGGTTAAGTCGGACAAGAGATTTCGGCGTAACGTGTTTTCGTTGGCGGGGGTGATCGGGTTTGGTTCGAGGATACCGGTCTGGTTTCGGTGTTCGAAGTGGGATGCTATCAGTGAAGTGATCCGCTCTTCGTTCCTTTTGTTGATCTCGGCGAACTGTGCCGCCATGGCCTCCATAAAGACGGTCGGATCCGTGAATATCGAAGCAGCCGGAGGCGGCGGAAGAGTTGTCGGGGGGTTGGTTTGATTATCTCCTCCAATAAGTGAGTTCGGAGGAAGCCCTCCTCCGTTTGTTGGTAGCTCGGTATTGACTGGATTGGGTTCGTCAGTGCGCGGGTTTTGACCGTTGTTGTCCGAGCTGTCGACGAGGGCTGCGGTGGTATCGACTGGAAGAACCATTGCCGAACTTCAATCAAACGATATCCGAAAGTACTGTTCTATTGTCCCCACAGTCGGCGCCAATTGTTGATCCGTAAATCACACAACAAGGGTAAAACAGTACTTCAATCGGAATCTCGTTTATTGATCTAAATCGGGGGTTACAACAGGATTTAAGTAAGATAAAGACAAAAGGATTCAAGATCGGTAATGAGCTCTCTCTTGTATTCTCTGTCTCTGCGGAAGTTGTGGATGTCCTTGAATGAGGCGATGGCCTCCTTATTTATAGTGTCTTTGAGGCGGTTGAAAGGAAGATTTCTCCTTTTCCGAGTTCGATTAGGAAGAGGAAATCTTCCGGTTTTCTCGCCGAGATAAGGATAAATTCCTGATATCTCGACGAGTCGACCCAAGGGAATATTTCCTTTTCCGAGATCGGTGGGAAAAGGGAAATATTCCGGTTTCATCTGTTGTAACGGACCGGACTTGTGATGGGCCTAGATCGGTAGCCGAGGTGGGCTTTCAACGAGATTCCGAGCTCGGCCCAATGTTTTCGGGCCGACTTATCCTCGATCCGAACCATCATAAACCGGTCTTGATTGAACCGATCTCGGTTCGAACCGAGTTAAACCAGGGGGTGCTAATCCCCCCTATAACAGTTATGTTGTAAAAATGGTTCGAGAGCTTGCATAATTTATACTCAAAAACCTAGTAATTATATTTTATTTGCTTGACAACAAAACAGAGTAATTATTTGGAAGCACGAATGTATGTATGTGTAAATTATATTCATATAGATACGAGAATATTCATATATATACTAGACTTGTTTGTTTAATCACAGCCACAGGGAAACACGACGTGCTAACAAGCAACATATAACAAAATTTGTTCATTATTAACAATTCAACCACATTATCCCTCAAAGTAAAACTAATCAGTCGCTATTAGATAGGGATGTCAATCGGGGTAGTCCAGTCCGGCCCGAAATCCGTAAAGCCTGCTTATATTTGAGTTCGGTCCGAAAAAAATTGGGCATATATTCCAAAGCCCGGCCCGGACATGGTTTTAGGGCTTTCGGGTTTTTTCGGGTTTTTCTTTACAAACACAAAAATTCACAATTCTCAAATGAATAATTAAAACAAAATATTTATAAAAATAAATCTAAATTGAAATGTATTATATCAAATCCAATTAAATTTAAAAACAAAAAGTTTGACAAAAAAACAAATAAAATTCAAATAAATTGTATTACCATATAAAACATAAAATCAAAACACTTCAAATCTAGGTAGTAGAGTTTAGATTATAATATCATTCATCGTATTCTAAATATTCATCACCATCAAGAGGTACAAATAAAAAAAAATACTAAGTTTTGATATGTATAAATCATATAGAAATGTTATTGAAAGTCTATAGATAATGATTCTAAAAAATGGAAGTAAATATGGATGAATGATAATGGTACATGGATCACGAAATGTATAGAAAATATGTCAAATTATTATTTTTAGAAAGATAAATGTTGAAATAAAATCTCTAACTAATTAAAATGTAAAGTTCCGGGCCTTTCGGGCTAGCTCGAGCCCGTTCGGACTAAGCCCGAAAAACACACTAGCCCGAAAAACTCGATTTTCTCGGGCTTATATTCCTAGGCCCGAGCCCGTTATTTTTCAGGGCCGGACCGACCCTCGGCTTTGGCCCTAATTGACACCCCTACTATTGGATTCGGCTTCATAAGCACTCCGCAAGACATGCAGCAAAAAAATCTTAGTAATTGTTTCTATTACTAAGATTTAACCCGCGCACTAATTATAGCGCTAATTTTTTTTGAGAAAAATTGTTTTGAAATTTAAGAAAATTACTTTTATCTAAATTTTACAATATAACTAACTAATGATTATAAATAAAGCTGTCAATTTGTAATAATTTATCTATTTAATCCGTTTTGCAATGAACTAAAATATTATTCGGGTTAACCCGCAAAAACTTATAATCTTGAAAGCATAACTCTAATATGCACCGTTAAATGACTCTAGTTTTTTCCGGTTAGTCTACGAACTCTTTAAAAAAAAAATTTGTCTAACTTTTTATAAAATTAGTAAAATATTTTTTAACTTTTGTTTCGATATATATTCAATTAAAATATAGTGAAAAATATATCAAGATTTTGAATAGATTTTTTTTTCTTTGAATATATATGAATTGATTATTATTTTAAAATATATAGTATTACAAATAATTAAGAAATTAAATTATAAATAACCTGTTTAATGCATAATATATACTTTCCATATTGTAATCAATAATTTTAAAAACTATTATATTCTTTCTTATTTCAATTATTTTTTGTTATTTGTAATGACATTTCGTGTAATAACTTACAAAACAAATTTCATTTTTAAAAATGTCTTCTTATATAATATTATAGATATTTCAATATTACTTTTACGGAAATCTAAGAAAATTTCAAATAACAAACTGAAAAATTGTTACCAGTTATTCCCTCAAATATTAGACAGTTAATCGTTTTGAAAAACAACAAATTATATATTTCCAACAAATTAACCACATAAAGTACAACTTTTAACCAAAATTACTTACAATAAAAATACATCAAAATTACAATATCAATTCAAAACAGAAAAGAAAACATTTATTTCCACCAATTATTGTTTTTTTTGGTATTCACCGAATTTTTTCATCTTTTCACCAAAAAAAAAGAAGAAGAAAAGAACAAAACAAGTCGATAGTTAATGCCAAATATAGACATTATACTCAACCACAGCATCTCCACTCGTAGTATTGAACACAAAAGTCCTCGCTTGTGCATATCCTCTTCCGAACCTGAAAGCTCCCGTGCCTCCGATGATCGGCATCTCTCTCACCGTAGACAATATTGGATTCCGGCCATACATGGCGACGGTGCTGCCTGAAAACTCACCCTTCGTGAACACCAAGTTAAAAGCCATAAGCAGACCAAAAGTGTTTTGGTCGGCCGATGAGTACATTCCTTGGGCTCTCCCAACTTCCTCTGAGGTGATGTTGGGCCCAACCGTCAACGGGTCGTCAACGACTGCAACCATACCGAAAGAGGTTGCAGAGGAGTTTGTGTTGGGACCTCTAGCCACTACGACGGCGGTTGGTTTGTCTCCGGAGACAATGTCGTGGAAGTAGAAGTGGAGGTGGGTTAGCTTCTCCGGCCTATGTCCTGGATATTCTGCCTTCACTGTTTTTGAGAAAGCTTCGGATTTTGTGATGGCGGTTACCAAAAGAAGAGCTGAGAACAGAGGAAGAAAAGGAAGTCTAGCCATGGCGAAGAAGGTCGTTGTTTCAGGCTATGTGTGAAATGTGATGGGTTTTATTTGTGTGTGGAAGTGCTTGCATGATTTATACACAAAACAGAGTAATTATTTGAAAGCTAAAATGTATACAAATAATATATTTGCTTGATAATAACAGCTAAAACATAAAGGAGACGTGCCAACAAGCAAATTTCCACTTTTTCAAAAAAAGAAGAAGAAACAAATCTCCATTGACGTGGATCAAAATCTTGGATTGATTCTTTAAATGTTTATACTAATTAAAATATAAATCAAATAACAATTTGGAAAGAATGAAGACAGAAATATGTTCAATAAAATATGAAAAGTTGGAGACAATTATTAAAAGCATCTAAAAATATAACTATTTAATACGAAACTTTTTTTCCCCCCCGGCTAATACGAAACTTCATTCATCTATCTAATTTGTTGTCAAACAAAAATCAAGTCTTGACTTTTCAAATTTCATGATCATTGTACAAAAACGTTATTCATCTCTAATTTTTCTACTATTCCATTGGTTCAAGTGAGTAAGTTTTCAACAGTCTATTCAAGTGTTTCCCAATTTGAAGGCATAAGGGTGTGTAACATTTTTTTTTCCAGCTTCACACATATTCACTCTGCACGATAAGCCAGACCCTTCTGTGTAGGAGTTCTTGGTCTAGCGTCCATATGCTTGGGGATGTGTTTGTCGATTCTTGATGATCCACAATGAGATTGATCTGAGTGGGACAGTAACATCCAAAGGTAGAAGTACCTCTTCTAGCTCAGACCAGTCAAGTTCTTCAGAATCCCCATCTTCATATTCAACCATGTACCACCCAGAGTCTTTGTCGAACTTTGTCACCGTACCAGAATAGTACTGACCCAAGAAAAATTTCCCAACTTCTCTACCCTCAAGCCATTCGCCGCTTCCTACAGTGCCACTTGATATTGGTTCGTCTTTGGCAATTATACAATCTGTTTGAGGTTCATCAGGCACACCATTGATAACAACTGCAGGCTCTCCCGGTATCTCAAAGATCGCTAGAGGACGAGGCTGTGTTGTTTCTGGCTTAATGCTCCCGGTGTTCTCCATTTTGAGTTACCTTCTGAAAAAATCTTACAGAGATCTTAAACAAAAGTGCATATTTCATACTTGTATAGAATTTCAGAAGCGAACAAATGCTTCAACAATAGCAGTTGCCCCAACGTGATGAATGTAGATTCTGAAAAGATTCATACATTTACGAATAAGAGATCATAAAGCGTTCATTAGATTCTCATCATTGTTCCTTTCGTCAACAGAAACAGAACCAAATTCAAGGAAAGTCATTCATAGCAGATACGAGGAGCGCAAATTCGAACGAAACGAATCGATTTATCTTGATATCAAACTCTAAATCCTATACGAGAATGATTGAATTGTCGTCGACATACATTTAGCATTTGATTAGCAGCACAAACCCTAATTAATTCCAGTTTACGCATAAACGAACGACACATCGAAAGTTAAAGACAAGAAGAGGCTCACCAATATCAGCCGGGGATAGTCGCTCGGAGATTAGGCTACCGGCGTTCGTAGTTTGTCGAGTGTTGTTCGGCGTCGACGGGACGTTTGCAGGAGATAAAGCTAGACAGTTTGTTTGGCAGCGAGAACAACTCTATTCGGGATGGACTAGCAATTCATATCACCATTATTAGTTCGGTTCGGGTGGATATACTTTTTGATTTTTGCCAACCTGCTAATTTTATTTTTCGTAATCTTGATTTTTTTAAAATCAAATCAACCAAATTTTTTGACAATATATCTGTTCCACAATAATCCATTAAGATTGTCTCCATTAATAACCTGCATAAATCGTATCTTCTGGGAATTGAAATCCATACTTCCTAGTGTATAAGCATTAATTAACATTTAGTCGACCACTTGACTAAAAAGCTTCCACAAAATATCTTATCAATTACCATATTTACGTAGAATTTACAAGTGTTTTAAAATAAAACTAGGATTTAACCCGCGCTAATTATAGCGCGAAGTAATTTTTTAAAAATAAATTGTTTTGAAATTTTAAAAAATTGTTTTATTTGAATTTTACAATATAGCTAACTAATGATTATGGATAAAGCTGTCAATTTGTAATAATTTGTCTATTTAACCCGTTTTGCATTGAAATAAAATATTATTCGGGCTAACCCGTAAAAACTTATAATCTTAAAAACTTAACTCTAATATGCACCGTTAAATGACTTTAGTTTTTGTGGTTAGTCTACGAACTTTTTAAAAAAAAAGTTTTATTGTGTCTAACTTTTTATAAAATTAGTAAAATACTTTTCAAATTTTGTTTTGATAGATATTAAAATAAAATATAATAAATTATAATGAAAAATATAATAAGATTTTGAATATATTTTTTTCTTTGAATATATATGAATTGATTATTATTTTAAAATATATAGTATTAAAAATAATTAAAAAATTAAATAATAAATAACCTCTTTTTAATGTAAAATATATATTTTCCATATTTTAATCAATAATTTAAAAAACTATTATATACTTTCCTATTTCAATTATTCTTTGTTATTTGTAATGACATTTCATGTAATATTATAACTTACAAAACAAAGTTTATTTTTAAAAATGTATTCTTAAATAATATTATAGTGATTGTCCATCATAATCAACCGTTGAAAGAAATAATTTTTTTTTTCCAAAAAAATTCTCAAAAAACAAAAAAAAAACAAACTTTTTTTATAGAAGTTTGAGGCTTGGAGCCACACATGACACATGTTCTTCCTTCAACACGAATTTTTTTCTTTTTCTTTCTTTTATAAAACTGATTCTGAATTATAGTCCAGTGATTAAGTGCCTAGTTGCAATTTGAACACTCTTTTTATTCACTTGTCTTCTTTGGTTCTGACATAATCGAAAAATAAATATTAGAACTCAATTTGAGAACTAAAAGCTTGAAGTTGATTCAAACGTTCAAGAAGATCAAAATCTCGACAATGAAGATCGCACTCGTGAAGCTTCAATAAAAGAAAAAAGGATCAAACTCGTGTTCTTGCTCTTCTTCCTCCTTATCTCATGTATAATCTCTAATCCGTTTCTCTCCGACTCCATATATATATATATATATATATATTTTTTTTTATTTTATTTTTTGATGATCTATGCTGTTCGGTCGATATCCGACTGAAGAAATGGGGACTGACTACCACATGCCAAACCAGTAAGGCTTCGCGCCTTCCGACTATTGTCTAGAGTGAGTTGGCCCAACTGACAAAGCCTCCTCACGGATTTTCAACTGGGCCGAAGTCCTGTACCAGCTTCCACACACGTTTGTGACCTTGTTTCGAGTATATGCGCCAGGAAAGAATCGAACTCGGATGAGAGTGTACCATTTACCTAGCCATCCTCCTCCGACCGACCACGCCCGTGTGGGCTAGGAAAATATTTTTGCTTCATAAGTTTGCATCTACAAATTAGTATTTTATTTATATTTTAAAAAACACAATGCGTGTTTCAAATATATGTGTTTGCAAATAGTAAGCGCATTTGCAAAAAGAAACAACATTTCTCCTTCCAAAATTTATTTCAAATAAATGTTTTGTAGTGGTTAAAACAAAATCACAAAATTTTCTTTGATTTTAACGTTTTTTTTTCTGTGTGTGTGTGTGTGGAACATTACATCGTTTTCTCATTTTTGTTGTTTTGCATGATTGATAAATCATCTACAAACCAGACTACAAATTTCCTTGTTCTGCAAATTAATAGCGTATTATTAATCTTTGTGTATTACGAATTTCACATTAAATCTATTAACTAATTTTGGTTGATAACATTACATCATTATATATTCGTTGACAAAGAGAAATACCACAACAAAACTCCCATTGAAGCTATCAAAACATGTCGAAACACACTCCAAGCGAGATCACAAAATCAAAAGATGGCAGAAAAAGATTAGATATTAGACCTATCTTCATAGGTAGTTTGGTAGAGATAAAAATGGCACCTTGCTCATCATCATTGAGCGTGTGCGTGTGGCCTAAAGATGAATTATCCGTGTCATCGTCAATATGCTGCCAAAACCGATGAAGGCTAAGATCCAATTGCTGGAAATTCGTCTGCCATGGCTCATATCTGCTTGCCCTGCACCCATTGAAGTGTCATCCGCGACTCGCCCATTGCTCACTCTCTTACTGCAGATCCATCCATGAGCGTATTGTCGAGTTACATAAGAATACAGATCATAAATGAGATAAGTTATAGATGGTAAATCATCAAAGAAGAAAGAAAGCAACACAAAGCATCCAAGATGTAAAACCAAAGGAAATCAAAGATATGAATTGAACAATCTAAGAACCAAAACCCATTCTCCAATTCATTCTTATCAAAACAAGATTTGCTCTTTTTAAGGAAACTGATGAGCATAAAAGGACATTGAAGAATTCATATCACCAAACCATCTTTCATATCGATTTGAAAATTGATGAAAAGCAGTTTGAAACATCACTCAAACGCCACAAAATTTATTACCTCGAAGGGTATTTGCAAGTTCCTTGACCTGAAACACACACATGAGAAACGACTTCAACAAGCTGCACAAATGTACCAATTGGAATCCGGAACTCCAATTTCCGAACAAGTGATCAAGATGAGATGATCCCGAAATTCCAAAATTCTAATAGATAGAGATTTCGAATTGATAGAGGCTTTACTGGGATTGATAGAAGTAAGAGCAGCGTTGTTGTCGAAATTGCAAGCATCGTCGGCGAGTCCGTTATTCAGGTAGTAATTGTTGAAAACATACGACGCCATTTTCTGGATATCCGTCGGGTCGTTGCAGGGTCCACCTTGCTGGATCGGACCGCAATCGGCGCCGCCTTGTCCACAAGCCCAGTCGATCGCCGTCTGGAGCGACGAATCTTCCGCGTTGTTCTTCGCTACGCACCATAGCTCCACCTGCAACACTTGACCGCCGGTCTGCGCAGCCGCAACCACCATTAACATCGTCGCCGTCGCGGCGAGGAGAGAGAGATGCATATGAAAACACCGAGAGAGAGGCGTAATCATTTCCGCAGAGAGGGAGAGAGAGAAGATCAAGCAAAGGAGAAGTTACGAAGAAGGTTCAGGCTTTTTTATAGCCGCTGATTCGCAGTGGTACCAGAAAGTTACCGTTAAAGGTATCGGGAAAGTGGAAGATCTAACAGTGACGCGATGAGAGAGAGAGAAGAGAGAATCCGAAGAGACGAAAGATTTGGGTGTATTGCGTAATTTTTGGATTTTAGCGGTTAATGATTCGAGCTCATATTGTTTGGGCCTCTCTTAAGATCTTTAGGCCCATTAAAAGAGGGAAAGGAGTGTAGGTGGGGGCCACATGAGGAGTTTTTAGACTCCCGAGGAATGTCACACTGGGTTGCTCGGATTGATGACGTGTCTCTCTGTGAATGGTTGATGTCATTGGGAAGGGCGTTGAAGCTTTGGCCTAGTGACCGTAAAATTGGGACCATCTTCAGAAATACCACTCTTCCCACGATTTAATCAGAAATCTCTCTTAGTAGGGAAAAGTCGATTTTACCTTTAATGAAGAATTGTAAAGAATAAGTAGAATTGAATTGGTAAGAAAACAACGAAATGCACGGGAACTCAGTGGTTGCGAGCTCCACGCGCGTCACCTGCGTGCGCGCGACCGGGGTTCGAACCCCCTCTACGTGGTACAACTAGGTAATATTAGGTAATATTCAGTTAATACTAGGATATTGTAATATTGGGTAATACTAGGTTGTAATACTAGGGAATACTGGCGGTGATATTTCATTTAAAAAAATCAAGGGTATTTTCGTCTTTCACTCAGATAGAGAGGTATTGTGATTAAATTAGGGTACTGATGGTTAAAAGTTTCGACACCGTAGTATTTGGGGGTGATAATCCGTAAAATTGACTCATTTTAGCTTTTCCGAAGAAAAAATCAGCCATGGCTTCACCGTCAGATCCCACCGATTCTTGTCGAGATCCAGTTGCAGAGCCAGAAACTCTTTCACCGAACCCTGCTCTAATCCAGAAACCGAGCGTAGAGCAAGGAAGTGAGAATGCAAATTCTGTCGCTAACAAAGCCCTAAATCTAGAATCAACACAGGAGGAAACGCAGAACCTGCAGGATCCGGAGGAATCCGACGCTAGAGATCAGCAACCAGAGGCGTCGATTGAGGAAAGTAGGAACGAGGAGGACGATATGGACGCCACGCAAGCCGTTAGCTCTTCGGTTTACCGCCGTGGAGGTGGGCCAAAGCGAAAGAAAGGGAATCAGAAGAAACGCAAGCAGGCAGCGAAGGCGAAGGAGAAGCTTGAGGTACTCCTAAAAACCTTGAAGCCCATTCCTTTCGTCCCAGGTGAAACCCTAGATTTTTCTCGGCATGAAAAGCTGTTGAAGACGCTAGGTCTCTGGGAATTTCTGCACTTGGAGTTCGACCAAAATATCCGTCAGGATCTAGTAGCCAGCCTTGTCGCTTTTTATACTCCAGAGAGTAGATGCAGTTATGTGAACGGGGCTAGGATCAATATCAGCCGTCCTGATTTGGCTCGAGCTTTGAAATTGCCTAAGAGGAAAGACATTGTCGTTACAGAGGAGGAGAGAGAAATTCTGGAAAAGGATGAATCAGTGAGGTTTGTCAAAGAGATTCTTTCAACTTGGGTTCTACTGCAAAGAGATGATATGTGGATTATGCCTGTAGAGGTAATTGAATGGGGGAAAAATATAAAGCAAAAGCAATTGGAAAAGTTAGATTGGGCTGCATTGCTCTGGTTCATGGTTGAGAAAGAACTGAAAGCGGAGCCTCCACTCGGTGATTGTTTTTTTGCTTCGCATCTGCAGCTGTTGATCAAAACTCAGAAAGAAGATTTGCTAAGGGAAAAATCTAAAGTGGATGAGGAGGATGATGATGTAAAGGAGGTTGATTTTTTGGTTAAATCTCCAAAAGAAGATTGTTTGGAGGTTAAGGAGGAAGATGTTTGTGCTGCAGATTCAGGAAGGTATGATTGTGCCACCGACTCAAAGGAAGAAGAGAATTATGTGGAAGAACATATGATCGAATTGAATCTTGGACAAGAGACTGTGTCAGAAATGGTCTCTGAGGAAGAGCATGGTCCTGTTGAAGGACAGCCAATGGATGTTGAGGAAAATAAGAACGAAGAGGATGAAAAGTGGTCATGGAATGAAGACACCCATGCTCCTCTTTTCCTCCGCCGTTGCGATCATAGTAGTGCTAGAGAAGGAGAGGAAGAGAATAAAATAGAAGGACCCATGGAAATGGGAGAAGTCGAACCAATCGAAGATTTCGAGGAAGAGGAAACCGAGGAAGATAAAGAAAAGCATGAAGGAGGGTTTCCCTTTTTTCCAGATGGGGATTCCCTTCATGGAGTTGGCCAAGAGAATCTCATGTTAGGAGATGGATCTCCTTTAGGTTATGGCTCTGGGTTACAAATTCATGGCAATTCGACTGGTGGTGATTTCCTTGCTTCTAGGGTTGACATGCAAATGGCTATGGGTTCAGGTAGTTCTTCCCTGTTCGGGAATGGCAACAACAAGAGGGAGATCGATCACGAGAATGATATTGCCTATCATACTCATAACCCTGGCAATAAGAGGTTGAGGACTGAAGAACCCTCTTGGAATGAAAAACCAGCGCCAGTTGAGATGTGCATGGAACAGATTGAGTACTGGGTTGAAAAAGCTAGGATGTCATGTGCTGAAAAAGATCGAGAGCGTGGACAATCTGTTATGACTCAGGAGTATCTGATGAGAGAACTGCAAAGTAAGGCAGAAATGATTCAGGATCTGGAAAGAACCAAGTTTGAGGAGCAACAGAGAAAAGATATAATGATTTATAAGCTTGAGAGTGAGCTTCGGATGATGACAAGTGTAGTAGAGGGATATAGGAAGGCTTTGAAAGAAACAAAAAAGGCATCAAGAGAGCACATGAAACGTTGCCCTTTGCGTGACGAAGAACCGGTCTACAAGGATGTCAAAGGTTCTGGAGGTTTAGTTCTGAGCACTACCGAAATTGAAAAGCTGAGATTGAAGCAAGAAGTGGAAGACAGGATGACACGAGGTCGAATAGAGAGACAAATTGAGGAGTTTGGAAATGACTGGCTTAAAGTATTTCAAGGACACATGGAAGCAGTAGTGTTGCAGAATGAGAGATTGACCGAGGTTGAAAATGAAGTGAAGATCTGTAGAGAAACACTTTCCGTAAGCAAGGATCATGTAAGCAAGGATCATGAGACTTCTGAAGTTGCTGCTGCTACTACAGAAGAAACTTGAGATGCTCTTAAGGTACTTTTTTTTTTTTTGAATTGAGCTCTTAAGGTACTTTACTACTCTCTTTTACTCAAAAGTTTCATCATAACTTTGCTCTCTTTCTTTGATTGTTGATAGAGTGTTACATTCCCTCCCTATATTCATTATATAGGAATCTTGAATCTGCTCTCTCATTCCCACGTTCCAAAAAAACTATATTGTGGTGATAACGGATAATATTAGATGAATAGTGAGAGTAGAATTGTGAAAGAGTGGGAAAACTATAGTTGAATAAGGTTAATGTTAATTTAAATAGAAGTTTGTTATGGCTCAGTTATGTTTTAAGCATATTCATAATATTCCAAATATCTCAGATTCTCAATTACATAATCATTGTTTATATCAGTGTCATTATAATATCCACCAACAATACTTGGTTTTCTTCTTCTTTCTCCACTATGGCTTATTGTTTTTCTTTCTTAACTAACTATATAGCTGATTTGTCTCATTGTTTTTTTTTTTAGGTTTCTGCAAATCGGTGAAGCTTTTGAAGCTCATTGGAACAAAAGCCTCGTTTTGTATGATATAGACAACCATGATCGAATTGAATCTCTTTCTAGGAAATGTAATCAACGGTTGTGATCAATGCCAGTCTTAATTAGCACTGCCTTATATCAACATTTATCAGATTCCTGGTATTTCGGAGTGCGTGTCTGGTCTTGTCCGGTTTGTAGTATACATATCGAGGTCAAATTGATCTAATCTAGAGTTTTGATTACCGCCTTGGTTCGGTCTGGTAGAATTAGGTTCTATACATATCGCGTTCAAATTGATCTAATCCAAATATCAGTATTTAAAAAACCGGCCCGTTTTATAGGTAATTAGGTACATAAGTGTTTAATCTACTACTAATATATTATAGACTGGTTTACGGTTTGACATACTTTTTGAATTTCAGATTATAAAATAGATAATTTTTTAGTTTAGACACATTTTTGTTACTTTTTGATATGTGAAGTGATCTAAATACATTTTTCTCATTCTTCCCAAAAACAATCAGAGTTTTTTATTATTTTTTTTTCTCACATCCCAAATATTTATTTTGCTTATTTTTTTTTCATAAAAAAACAATTTCACAATTTTTTTTGCACTATAAACTATATATCTTTTTTTTCTTCTATATTTTGATACTTATTTCACAATATTTTACTTACATGTGATTGAACACATGGATAGAAACCATTCATATCCATATAATTGCGTACACGTATTCCATATGTGCGTGGATATAACACATGTGTATCCACGCGCATATGGTAAACGTGTATGCAGCTATATGGATATGCATGCGTATCCACGCACATATGGTACACGTGTTCGTAACTAAATGGATATGCATGTCTTTCTTGCGAATTTTGTCGAACGCTTTGAAAACCCACAATTTGATGATTAACAAATCTGAATTTTTCTGTTTTTATTTCTTAATCTAAGAAAAATTGATAAGATGAAGAAGAAAGGGGAGAAGAAGACAGAGTTTGAAGTTAAAATGAAAAAGAAGAAAAAGAAAAATGTAAAAGGTAATTATCTCTTGGTATATAGGTACAATAGTCAAAACACATCTATAAAATAGGCAGAAAATGTGTTTTATCTCAAAAGTATTTATTCATGTAATTACACTTTCAAAAAGTGTCTATGAAAGTAATTATCTCGATATTATATCTATCAACATTAAACGGACATCATCTTTACCCATTTGATCTAAGACATGTTTGTTAGAGGGGGATTTAGCACTCCTCGGTTTAATCCGGTTTGAGTTGAAATTAGTCCAACAATCGACTTCAAGGTCCAACAAGATCGATCTACGAAATAAAAGGAAATTTCCTTTTATTTGATAAAAATAAGTTTTCCTTTTATTGGAAAAAGACAAATCTCGGAAAGAAAAGAGATTATCCTTATCGGCTTCAAGGAAAAAGGATAATTGCCAATACAAAGTCAAGAAGGAAAAGAAAGAACTAAAGATTTCAACACTTATAAATAAGGAGGTCATCGCCTCATTCTTAAGGATCTCATCTGACAATCTCACAATTGAGAACTTTAGAGAGAAATCTATTTTGTAACAAAAACTACGTTTTGGCTTTATCCCTATTTGAAAGGTACGTAGGCAGCTTTCAACGGCACACCTATAAATCTAATAAAAATAATTCTCCTAAACTCTAAACTGAATTCGACAATCTAGTGTATGTCCGAATTCTGGTTCCTTCAATTGCCCCTAGAAGGAGGGACAAAGAAAAATCTGGTGTTTATTGAAAATTATTTTTTAACCCGAGAAATCAGAAACACGGAGACTACGTGAAAATCTCATCATGTTTACCGATTAAATCAACAATTCTCCAATCTACGCAGCAACAGATCGCGTAAAAAAAAAAAAAAAAAAAAAAAAAAAAAGTAGCCGCCATCCCCGTTCTTCCGAGATATTATCTCCGATCTCGGATCTCACCTCCAACACGTTGAAGCCGGCTGCTGTTCCTAATCGTCTCTTTCGACACCGGAGACCAGATGCGCACCGCCGGTGACTGATTGCTTTGTCACCGTGTCGAACTTGGAAAAGCCGAGACCGACCTCGCACCTAACTAACAAACGCCGAGCTCAGTCTCGAGCTCAATCTCGCGCTTTTAGTCATTTTTGCAGGAACAAAGCCGAACAACGACTAAAAGGAAATTCGACAAGATGCTGATTTTAACTCCAATGGGGCTAAAGAATTCTCCAAAGAAATCCGCCGAACTCGAACACTCCTTCGCCGAACTGAGGGGGGGACTAATTGTTAGAGGGGGATTTAGCACTCCCCGGTTTAACCCGGTTTGAGTTGAAATCAGCCCAACAATCGACTTCAAGGCCCATCAAGACCGATCTACGAAATAAAAGGAAATTTCTTTTTATTTGATAAAAAGAAGATTTCCTTTTATTGGAAAAAGGCAAATCCCGGAAAGAAAGGAGATTATCCTTATCGGCTTCAAGGAAAAAAGATAATTGCCAATACAAAGTCAATAAGGAAAAGGAAGAGTTAAGGATTTCAAGACTTATAAATAAGGAGGTCATCGCCTCATTCTTAAGGATCTCATCTGACAATCTCACAATTGAGAACTTTAGAGAGAAATCTCTTTTGTAACAAGGACTACGTTTTGGCTTGATCCTTATTTGAAGGGTACGTAGGCAGCCTTCAACGGCACAGCTATAAATCTAATAAAAGTAATTCTCCTAAACTCTAAAATGAATTCGCCGATCTACGATATGTGCGAATTCTGGTTCCTTCAATATTGTCTAGTAATTTGTGATAATATCGTTTGATCATTCGAATATCGTTTTTTGAAAGAATCATAGGAAATAAATAATGAAAATTTTTCTTTGAAGTGTTTTTTTTAGTCGGCATTTTTCTTTGTAGTATATAATAGTGTAAAGATGTTAAAAGGGGTATAAAGATGTATTTTAGACCCAATAAGAGGATAGTGTGTTAAAAAAATGAAAAAACAAAAAAACAAAAAAAGAGAGAGAGAGAGAGATCCAACGAGAGGAACGAATTGGTATTGGCACTGACATAAGTTCAAATACTGAAACTGACAACATCTCGCTTTCATACATATCCCAACACAATACCACTAACCTCTGTCTTTTTAAACTTTATCCTCTTCAATTTTCGTTTAGTAATCCTCTCAAAGTAATCTCCCTATCTTTGGAGCTTTCCTCTGTAACTTTATTTTTTCCTCCGTTTTAACGTTGACCGTCTCCTCCTTCCACTTTGGAAATAAATCAGAAGATAAATTTTGTATTCATTCAACATTATTTATCACGGTTAAGCAAACAAAATAAAAAGAAGAGGAAACAAAGCCAATCATGTAGCGAGACCGTAGTGGTCCATTCCAAGGAACATAGCACGTGAACTTACAGCTTAGCCTTCAGATGTCTCCACGTTCTCCCTTTTTTTTTTCCTTTTTTCACCCCACATTTTCAGATTTGACCCACTTTGACCCCAATTTCTCAGAAAGGTTTTGATTATTAAAAAAAAAAAGTTTTATCAATCCTTTTTCACTATAATTTCCGCCATTGATACTATTCGTTAGGTGTTTCTAATAATTGTATACGGGCTATATATACACACATGACCATCTAGATTCTATATGACATCATCTACATCTCCAGGCCCTACGTTAAGGAAATAGTAACATTTTACATTTTTACTTTTTGGTTTTTGTCAAAATTAAATCATTATAATTATTTTTTTCTTTCCTAATGATGAAATAATCTCGTATGAGTTTTTAAGGAATGAGAAATCGCTTTCAGTCACTTCAAATATAAATCTTAAAACTATGTGTAAACATTTTATGGTTCAATAATATATTGTTCTTTTTGTCAATCGAAACAAGTATAAATTATATTGGTAAAAAAAAACAAGTATAAATTATAACTTTTTATTATATGGATGCCTGACACACATCAAAATTTCGATAAAAGTGAACCCCTTAACTATTCGATTACCCTAGCTTTGCAAGATATTGATGAAAAAACAACTATTCGGGAAATATATCAATTAGTACACAATGCTTAGACACTCCAACAAAAAATTGAATAAACAACAAATCAGCTTAGTTCTTTATACATATATCATTTCCACTTCCCCCTTCCCACTCCAAAAGAAAGAAAAAAATCAGATACATTTAAAGCAAATTCATCACAACTTTAAAAAATGTGATTAGATTAAATAAGAATGTCTCCTTCCTCTGATAAATTAATTTCTTGACACAAAGAGGTTTTATAGTCAAGAATCTTTTCGCCATGTAGAGATAAGATCTTAATGAACGAAGCAGCTTTAGGCATTGAGGAGCTGCTCTTTCTCAACGGACGGTTTGATATCGGCCGGAGATTGGTCGGAGACATTATTCTCCATCTTCTTGAGGCTCTGTTGATGATATACTTGTCTAAGTCTCTCTATTTCTCTCTTCAATGCTTCTTGGTGAGCTGAAAATATTAATTTACAATCATTGTTATTATTATCAATAAACCTAAAAGTTCACATGTTTTTATCTATACTTTTGTCATATATATGAGCACACATGGACAGTTGTTCTAGCTTATTAATCAGGCTATTATTTATTAATGTTATGATTTATGATCACTAGCTAGACTCATATTATAAAATAATTAGTAGAGAGTACATAAACCCTTAAAAACAATATCAACTAAAATTATTCATGATTTTAACATATATATATATATATATATATTATAATTCATGTAAATTTTGTAGTTATATGAATTATGAAGCATGCATTGCCGCAAGTACTTCCTTGTATAGTTATATTGCTAAAGAATAATGATTGGCCGAGCCTATATATATATATTTTTTTTAAAAGAAATGCCTATATATTGTCAGTGATAATTAAATACATGGAGTGAAAATAATGGTAAAAATAGTAATAGAATATAATTTGATAGTCAGACAATTTTATTTTATTTTAAATAACGTAATTATAGAAAAATGAATTTAAAAGAAAATACCGTCTTTGAAAATCTTGTCTTGGGCTAGAGCGGCGATTCGTTGCTTGATAGCACTATTGTCGACGTTGAGAAGCAATCGCTGGTGATCCAAAAACGCAACTCTTGGCGATAACACTGAAACTTCCGTCTTCATTCCACAATTTTCAATCATAATTGTTAGTATTTTTATTTAATTTTTGATCATTGATTATACATTAACATATAGTATATATGTATTTAGTCCAAAAACATTACCTGCAATGAAGTAACGCTCCGTTCGAGCTCTGATATGTATTGCAGTTTCCTCACCCTTGATCTCTGTGCTGATTGCCTATTTGCTAAAATTCTGTAGAAAAATTCAGTAAAAAAAATTAAAAATTATAGTTATCGACGTGACTCTAATTTAACTTCTTCTTTTTTTAATGTTGCCGGTTTAAAACGGTATATATATATCGAATTCTTACATATTATAACTGTACGTGCATGCATGACCTTCCTTTTTTTTTTTTTTGGAAATCGTAATTTAACAAACAAAAAAATGATTAAATTAATTACCTTTTAACCCTTTTGGGATCGTGAATCCGATTACCGGAGCTTCCGCCAGAGTTTTGATTCGCTGAGGGACCGTCCTGTGGCTCCGTCTTGCATTGGCTTTGAACCTCGTCTGATTCGTTGTAATTGTTACCGACGACGTTGTTTTGATTGGCTGTTGTGTCCATGTGATTATGATCGGACGGTGGTGGTTCTTTGTTGTCGTCGTCGCTGAGGCTGTTGTGATCGGACGGCGTGGAGGTGTTGGAAGAAGAACGCGTGGGACCCACATTGTTGTTGTTGTTGTGGTTTTGGTGTACGTCGTCGTTGAACATGGACATGAATTGCTCGTCGTCGAACCTGTCGAAGTGGTGGTTGCCGACGCCGGAAGAAGGTGCTTCGAGGAAAGCGATGGAGTCGCTGATTGAACGACGGTGAGTCCCACGGCGAGTCGCTGAGAAGTCGAGAAACTCATCCATCCACGACGGGTTTTGTTGTCCGGCGGTTGCTGCGGTTGCCGCGGCTGTTGCGGCGATGGAAGGGAGTTTCTGGGAGGAAAAGTCAGGCCAATGTGGCGTCGTCGTGGTCGTCATGGTTGGGATTTTTGGAGGGAGTTGTGCCATTAATGAAATTTAATGGCAAACCCAAAAAAAAAAAAACTTTGTTATTTTAGGAAATGAAGGAAAGAAAACGAAACCCTTTGAATGACGAGAAGAACCCAATTTATAAAACGAAAAACAAAGGAAATGATCAAAATTTGAGGGAGGATCAAGGAATTTGGAATTTAGGTCTTCAAAGTCCTAAAACAGAGGAAGAACCATTAGAGAGAGGGAGAGAGAGGGAGAAGGAATGAGAAACGAACTAGAGTAACTAAAATGGCTATGTATAACAAAGAGTAGTTATACAAACAGAAGTAAAGAGATAGAGAGAGAGAGAGGAATGCATGAGATAAGATAATTTTATAATAGAAAAAGCTAAAATTAATAGTATATATGGATTCGATCTCAAATGGTTATATCTCTGAGTGGGGTCACATGGGGGGGATAGAGAGATCGGACAGCTATGAAACAGCTGTTTGTGAAGAAAAAAGCTTTGAGGTCTTAAGAGAGAAAATGGAGAATCAGGGAGCACGTGCTCTTAGTGAACCCCTCTCCCTTAATTTGTTTGCTTAATTATTATTTAGTATAGTATCCCTTTTGTTTTGCTTACAAAAATGTATAATACAATTTAATTGTTATCCTTTGGAAACATTCTTGTGTTTCTCTCTTCCACATCTCTCGCTTTTTTCTCCTCCCGTTTGATCATTTCCTCCGCCCTGATTCCTCGCCGTCCGCCAAGCTGACACTTTGCCAAATTCTATTGGATGCTCGTATGCAGAGCCGGCCCTGAACCATGTTACCGGATGTTCCATTTTTTTGTTCATTTTTTTGGTTCAATTTTTTTTTTGATCTCCAAATATATATTTTAAAATTTTTTTGGTTTCCAAAAAACAAAAACTTTAAAATTGGTCTTGAACCCCAAAAATTTCAGGATCGACCATGTTCGAATGTTCTCTCTTCTATTATATGGAAATCATATATATGAATATTTGTATATACCACTAATCGATTGAAAATAAACACTTGTAACTTCTTAAGGATCCGGGCCGCCTAAATGATCAAGTAAAATCGAACCTTGAGTTTGTAACGATTTTCCACACTTAACCCTAGCTAAAAATGGTTTCAAATTGGCACTCAATCAATTGTATGTTATGTATGATTTGAATGTTACCAAGTGCATTTTTCATAATCTATAAATTCATATCTGTTAGTAAATGTTTCCATGTGAGTCATTTATATATATATAGTAAACACAACTTTCTATTGTTGTTTAGTTTAACGCAAAATCACGCCTAATGCAAAGATCATAATACATAAGGTAAATTGTAATGATTAAAATGAAATTATAAGAAGGAATATGGAAGCTACCCATTTGATTTTCATGGGGTTGTAGTTCAACTGGTCAGAGAGACCACAGTGTGTATGGACATTAAAGAGTTGATAGCATAAGAGTGGCCACTTTATCAAATGACAAAGAAGAATAGTCCACTACAATTAATACACTTCTCCTTCTGTCCTTCACATGTACAATTTATATATGTAGATTAATTCCATCTTTCTATAAACAATCAAATAACAAGAAAATCAATCATCAGTATAGAAATTTATGACAGTGGAAGGCTAATTGTATAATAAAATACAAAGGAATAGAGGGAATGAATCAATTAAGTGGGAGGCTGAGAGTAGTGGAAGAGTGGAGAGATAGAGAGAGATGAGCTGTTGAAAGAGCAAAAGAAAAGGAGAAGTGAAGAAGGGAACCATGTTCATGTGTCAGAACATGTGCTTTGTTTTTTTTTTTTTTTTTGCTATAATATTTTGTGACTTGTGAGACCTCTCCCTCTATATTTGCTTTGTCCCCAAACCAAAGCTCCATGTAGGCCAATCCTTTTTATTCATTGTTTTAAAACACAGAAGATCATTTATTTGATTATATTCACTACGTATATTATATTTTTCTTGATAATAAATACAGAAATCTTCAAAATATATACTTGTTAATTAATGATTTAACAAAAAATTATAAATTAATGTCAGACGAACTTGGTTCGATATATCTCTGAATTTTTCATGTCCAGGCTTCTTTTCATTCAATCTCTCAACTTTAGTAGCATTTCATTATAGGGCACTTCTAAAAAGGTTTTTTGTTGCAATAAAATTCTACATCACAACACACACACACACATATATATATATATATATATATTGCTATTATGTATGTGCTAATATATAAGTAGTTTTATAACAAGATTTTATGTATTATTTTAAACATTTTTAGCTTTATAATATATATATATATATATATATATAAATAATGGCCCAACGATCTATTATTGTTTTAATGTTTCACTCCTCATATGACACATACAATTCGTTATTTTTATCTTTAGTACACTCTTTACTCAAAACAACAAAAACATTAGTGGTTGTCTTCTAACCAAGTATTCTAGGAATATTCTCTTTAATTTTCTACATAAGACCAATCTTCAAATTTCTACAACAGGCCCGGCAACAGCAACAACATTGAACGAGAAGTTGTAGAAATTGAAATAACAGTTTAGTCAAAGTATTGGATGAAATATGCTTTTATAGGCAACTTTGGCACGAAAATAAAAAAAAAACTTTTTTTTTGTTTTTAAAAAATATTTCGCTAATCAATTAATACAAAATTTGGAAATGTTCATGAGTATTTACGGCATTGGTTGATCATCTGATTAGTTAGAGAGGTAAAAAATGAAAAATAAAAAGAAACAAGTCAAGAGTGTGTTAGAAAATTGTTATCTTTTGTAGTGTATACGCGAATTCAGATTCCACTTAAGAGGAAAATCCTTATAAGCCCTCTTTTGGTTCGAAAAGATTTACATATAAAAAGTTATAATTTTCCAGTGTAAGAAAAGTAAAAAATATACTCTTTTTTTTTTTCGACAAGTAAAAAACATACTATAAAAAAATTATGTAGTGGGACTGTAGGAGTAGTAATGTTTGCAACTTCTCCATTAATGTATAAAATTGAAAGCGGTTTGCCTGTGAATACAAACATGTTCATGCAAGTGTGCTTCCATGTGCTTCTCCTCTCATTCTCAATCCACCCAATTCTGCTTCACATGTGCATATATGCACATCTCTGTTATAATATATGTATACATATATAATGTGCGTGTGTATGTATGCTATGTATGTAGTGTAATATGGGGAAGGAATAATATATATATATATATATATATATATATATATATATATATATATATATATTGCACATCTCTATTGTTTATACGTTCCGTGCATATATAAATGCACACTGTGGTCCGTAATGTTTTTTGTTTTTTTTTTCCTTATCGGTTTACGACCTACAAATATTTCTTTAAGCATTCGTATTTGTGTTTTTTAATAACATAAATCGATTTTCAATAAAATGTGTAAAAATATATCAAGACTTAAATTAATAATCCTACCAAAAACTTATATTTAAAAACGAAAGATTAACATCCTCCGTAAAATCAATACTCAATCAAGTGAGTTATTCACATTCATTTAGACGAATATAAGCTTAAATCTAACCTCTTTTCAAAGAAAATGGTTAGATAGTACTCCCTCTGTTTTTTTATTATTAGATGTTTTAGAAAAAAATATTATTTCAAAAGGATAGTTTTTTTAAGTTTTGTATGTATTTTTTATTAGTTAATGATAATGAATTGTAAACTTTAAGAAAAATAATGTATTTATAATCAAATTTTAATGTGTTTTTTAATATGTGTGAAAAACTTAGATAGTACTCCCTCTGTTTAAATTCAAAGAAAATGGTTAGTTAGTAGTACTCCCTCTGTTTTTTTTATTATTAGTTGTTTTAGAAAAAAAAATTATTTCAAAAAGATAGTTTTTTAAAGTTTTTAATGTATTTTTTATTAGTTAATGATGATGAATTGTAAATTTTAAGAAAAATAATTAAGTTTATTAAATTAGAGTTATAGAAAATTGTTAATCACAAAAAATAATGCATTTATAATCAAATTTTAATGTGTTTTCTTAATATGTGTGAAAAACTTAAAAAAAATTGTTAATAAAAAACAGACGGAATTATAAAAGAAAGGGCTTATTTCCATTTTCCAAGTATTTGGGGGCAATGGAAATATAAGTGCACAAAATTCAAAAATGCATTTAGCTTAATAATATCTTGAGACCAGCAGAATGATTGAGCATTGAGAATCGGAATATCTGACAAGACAAATCAAATGTGACAGATTATTAGATAAAGTAGACGAAGTAGTTAACGTAGGCTTAAGGCCTCATGACACCAAATTGTTAAGAAAACTCGGGTTTTAGTAGAAAGAGTAAATTATTTACCAGACCAATTTTAATATCTCGTAATTCTCGTTTGTTTAGAAAAGTAGATTTTTCTGTTGAGGCCAAAAAATAATACTAGAGTATATAATAGCGGGTCATTCATCTATAATGATCATAAGGTGAACCAAAAAATTAAATAAAATATGCTAAAATTATAAATAGAAAAGTGTGGAAATCAACTTCAGCCCATAAAATTAGGAGAAAATAATAACATACGGAATATTCCGTAACGATTCGTACATGTTTTCACTGTCATATACGGCCACAAACCACAACACTGCAAGTCTGCACATTTTCCCGATCCAAATTCTATATAATTACTACAGAATCTCAGATTTTTATAATGTAATGATAAGATGGATCATCCGTTTATTTATTTGAAAATAACTGTGTATCAATCTCTATTTGTACGAAACTTAATATCTTACATCAACAAACATATGCGTTTCTACTGTTGAACCATTGGAAGAAGTCCACTTTGTAGAACTTTGATACGTTCTTACCAGGGCTGACCGGATCAGCCGATATGATTTATCAACAAAATATACTATAAATTTATTCAAATCTGTTTGTTTCTTTACTGGTAAATAATTTACACGAAAGCTACGCGTCACACCCATGAAATATACAAAAAAAAAAAGAGAGAAGAAAAGCATCGAATATTAATATAGTTCAACTTGTGACTAATCATTATGTATGTTACCGTGTTTTAGTGAATTGGAAAAGCTTGATCTGAATGAATAATAACAAAAGGCAGTTTGTATATGATGTATATAATAAGGTGGGGAGCATAAGTAACGTGAACGAAGTTTGATCTGTCGGGAAAAGTTTTATACTTTATGGTCCTAATGGAAATTAGATAAGGTAAAGTAGTTTTCTCTTTCAACTCGTGAACTCATCATTTCTACCAAAAAAAAAAACCGGTTAAACAATAGTATTAACACAAGAAAATAAAGAAATTGAGTATATATTTATTAATCTAAACATATATATTTATTAATCTAAACATAATCTAATTAGAAAATATTGGGGCTAACATTATTGCACGGGAAATATCCAAGAGTGTCATTAGGGATGGGCGGTTCCAATCGTACCTCGTTATGGGTGGACCTTCGTGGCTTCAAGACCGTATTCACTGTGAGACTGTTTCGAATATCTAATTATCATTCCCTTAGGATTTGATGCTCATCTTGCCTCTGTTTTATTTAGTGTCATGTATTGATACTCTGTTTCTTGGTTTTCCAAATTTAATACAATCCAGACGTTAAAAAAAAAAAATATATAATCTAATTTGCTTACAAATCTCATTAAAATCACGATTAAAAGTATTTCATATCCTCATGAACTCCACATTTTCCATAATCTAATTTGCTGAGATGACTCGTCTCGACCCGATAATGTGGGCCATAATTGGGCCTTAAAAGCCCAATGTTAAATGATTTTCGTAATAATTTCGTCGGGTTATACAACTTACAGCGATCGCTTCCTTCTTCCTCCTCATCCTCGTCGATCAGCCTCCCGCGTCGCCGCCTCATCGCTGCCCTATCTTCAATATGGACTTTGGGCAAACAATACTTTCTCTAAACTGATTACTCTGATCGATCCCCAGTGGAATAATTTCATACTCAGGAATTTACCTCTCCTGGAGTTTGATGCTTAATAGATATATGTTGGCTTTTTGTATCAGAGATTACTAAATATGCATTGCAGATCATATGTTCGACAAAATGTTTGAGTGAATTTTTTACTGAGGACTTGTTTCATTGATTCGTTTTTGGTTATCTCCATAGATCCCTCTTTCTGCAAAATATACTGAAGTTTTTGTATTGATTCATGTTTTCAGATGGCATGGCTTGTGGTTGCTCTGTCGCTGACTGTTATCTGGGTCGCTTCTTTATGCAAACTTTTCTTTGGAGCAACATTTAGTTCAAAAGCTGCAATTTTTGATGATGGCAAGTAGCCGGAAGATGGTTTTCATGCTTACTTTACTTTTATGCAGAACTTTGATATCTCATTGTCTTGGACTTCAGGTAAAACTCCTCACAAGAAAAATGTGCTGTTCGTCATCGCACATCCTGATGATGAGTCAATGTAAGTTTTGAGAATGCATCTCTCTGGCTCTTGTTTGAATTAACGAAATGTCAACAACAGTTTATGCTGAGAGATTAGTCTTTGACAGGTTCTTTTCTCCGACAATAAACTACTTAACTTCCAATGCCTACAACCTTCACATATTATGCTTGTCCACTGGTAATATGCCTTATCATACTTTCTACACTGCTGTATTACTTTCCTTTTCAAACTTGTGGAATTGGTAAAAGGATTATCCAGAAATCTTGTAGGACCGACACAAGTCCTTTTGTGACACTGATCGGACCTGAGGAATTTCTAGTTAGTAAAAGCGATGGATGGATGCTACTGAATTGCACTTTTGATTTCATTTTGTACACTAAAGATGAATTCTTTTGTTTCAGGTAACGCCGATGGTATGGGAAGCATTAGGAAAGATGAGCTGCATCAGGCTTGTGCAGTGCTCAGGGTAAATCTAATTTGTCAAAGAAAGGATATATGATAGTTTGTGTTTTTTCAGTGGAGAACGTGTTTGCTAATATATATATCAAACGTGACGCAGGTTCCCCTTCAACAGTTAAATATTCTGGACCATCCAAATTTGCAGGTTAGTGCTATTAAATCTCCCCAATACATGTGAATATTTTCATTCACCATCTCATTTGACGACTCTGAGTATATTATATTCTCTCTCATCGATGAATATTATACCCCCCAATACTTCAGGATGGTTTTGGGCAAGTATGGAGCCATGATTTGTTAACGGAAATCATCGATGAAGAAGTCACTAATCACGATATTCACACGGTATGACTTGGCTCCTGAAGCCTAGTTAAAGACACTCATCAAGATATACACTTAAAAAAAAATTCCACCTGATTCTCGATGTACTGCTTTCAGATCATAACATTCGATAATTATGGTGTTTCGGGTCATTGCAATCACCGTGATGTGCACCGTGGAGTATTGTACGTTAAGACTTCTTTTAAACCTCTAGTCATGGAACCGCAAAATCCTTCCTCATCACCGTGTTGTATATGCAGAAAGTTCTTGCAGATCAATTCAGAAAGAAATATCAAAGCCTGGGAACTCGTAAGTTCTACTCTCTTCTTTATTTTTGGAACTAAATAGTATCTTCAAGCTCCTATTGATTATGAACTCGATTCACCTAAAATATTTACATGGTTATGTACATCAGGTAAGCCTCAATATCTTTCGCAAGTACTGTGGACCTGCCGACATTTGGCTGTCAATTTTGTCCGCCAAAAAACATCCGAGTAAAGTAATCATCATAAACGAGCAGCCTTGGAAAAGCTTTCAAGCAATGGCACAACATTTAAGCCAATGGGTTTGGTATGTGTCTTTTCCCAAATATGATCTATGTTCTCATCTCTGACCATGATGAATGTGAAGCATGATAAGAACTGAAACATGAATCCTTGCTGTGTTCTTTTTCTGTGAATGTGCAGGTTTCGAAAGCTTTTCGTTTCGTTTTCAAGCTATACGTACACGAATACACTTCATAGAATCAACCCTTGAGTCAGATTTTAAAGGGCTCCATGCTGGTGAACTTGAACAAAAGTTGAAACATTTTCGAACGAAAGTTGTTTTTTTGTAATGTTGGATCATTGACAAGTGAACACAGACAATTTTTGTTTTCAATCTTTTAGAATAAAAAAACAATGTACATATATTTTTATTTGAGGGTAATGCAATTCTCCCAAAAGTAAACAAAATAATATATGAATTACAATGTTAAAGCTGACATGTTCACCATCGTCTGCAGCAACTCTACTATTCAAAAATTCTCACCTTAATTCAACATTTAGCTTCCTCTGCACCTCATCACGCACCTTACTCTGTATTTACAAAAATCACCATTTGAAAACAATTTAACACTAACAAATAATAATAAGTAATAACCCAAATGCAACCTTCCTATTACGATTTGTCTTATGGTTATTTGGAAAGTATCATCTTAGCTACAAAAAAGGTTATTGACTCGTTAACAAGTTTTAATTTATGCTTTTTTTCCATATGTTAATTTCTGGATCAATGACGAAAGGAGATGCAAAATTGATTACCTGCAGATCATTGATCTCCTCGTCAGTAAGAGAGCGCTCCATGGAACGGAACACAATTCGGTAACAGTGACTCGTCATCCCTTTCTTGTTGGTGAAATTGTCAATTAACTTCACCTGTGCATCGATAATAAAGGCTATGAACAATCACTCTGAAGAATGTGATGATACGGAATGCTGAAATTAAATTTTGATTCCTGTAAAGTATGAATTCTCTCCTAACCAATCAAACTACAAGGTATGTACCTCTTCAACAAGATCCCCAGCAATTCCTCTAACAACTTCACAAAAGTTATTCTCTGTGAATGATTCACTGATCCAGAAACTGATGTCCTTGTAACAAGGAGGATACTGCAGAACAAGATTTTGTTTACCGCCGTTAAAGCTTACAGGACAAATGAGTCTTGGACTCAAATTCATTAGTCTACAAGAAATGGACATGAAGATGGACACGAAGATAGAAAAAGATTGTTTTACCTTTGAAAATGGCTTGAATTTGACTCCAAGCTCTCCTTTTCCAAACTGCACGTAAACATCAAATACATTGATATGAGAAAAGAAATCAAACACCATCCCAATTTTGTAAGTTGTCAACCAAGCAATCACCTGGGACGTAAACCGTTCATCGTCTGACCAGAAAAGTCTTATATCAGGGATGTCAAACAAAACCATAGCAAGTCGCTCCAATCCAAGTCCAAAGGCCCAAGCAACATTATTTTCTAATCCACTCTGCTTCAAAATTCCTTGTTCCGTCACCCCACAGCCCAAAACCTCCAACCAGTCTTCCTGAATCAATAACCAGATAATTCTTGTGTGTTAGATGAGAAACTGAAGTTTGTGTAAGATGCTATAATTGCTAGCCAAAAACAATTCTAATATAAGTGTCCAGCTTTTCCCAGGCATAAATTTGAATCTACAATATGTGATAATCGATCCACCAAAAAACACCTATCTGTTTTTTGATAAAGGAGACCACACAAAAAATAGAAATTATGTCTCTTTAAAGGAAAGCAAGCATATGATTATGCGAAGTTTCAGAATGGAAAATGCTACCTTAAAATATATCTCAAGCTCGAAAGATGGTTCGGTAAATGGGAAATATGTATCAACCCATCTCATCTCCACCGCACCTGGCAGCCAATACAAGTTCATAGCTTGTTCTATGTTAAATTGTTTCATCTAAATATCTGCATTTTAAAGTTGATGCTATTATCATTTTTAACAACTCTCATTTGAAATTAATTGTGAACTAGCTGAAGAATATACATAGTTGAAGGTTACTTCTGTTGAATGGATCTTAATTTACCAAACAAGTGACGTGCCAATCCCTCGAGACATTTCTTTAAATCCTTAGCAGCATATAATGTGGAATCAATGCCAGACTCGCTCCAGTCCTCAGGAGAAAAAATACAAAAGCCTTCCATCTGTATTAGATTAAAAAAAACAACATAAACATCTTGTATAAGAAAGACATGATGTCGAGCAAAACAGCCAAAGTAAAAAAAAAAAAAACACAGGGACCTCAAGAATAGAACACCTGATGGAAAACCGGATAATGAGTAGAGTCGATAGAATCTCTACGGTAAACATCCCCGGTTACAAGGAAACGTCTATGACCTTTCCTCAACAGCTCAGCTTGGTGAGCACTTGTATGGCATCTCAAAACAGTTTGCGAGTCTACATAGTACGTGTCATTAAGGCTTCTGCTTACATGATCAGCAGGGACTAGCACATCATCAAAGTTCTGGTACCGAAAAGAGAAAAAAAAAACAAAGCAAAGTTAAAAGACACGCATGATAAACAAAAAAAAGCAAGCTTGAGTATGGAGAACTTACTTGCTTTGTGGAAACAATTGGGGAAAGGTCTTCGAACTTGTCAAACTTTTTAGAGTAATTGGAATCGAAGTAGTCGTAAATAGCATTTTTTAAGATCCCAATCGGATGCTTATCCCTTCTGTGTAGCTGCATTCCCAGTTTAGAGAAAATCGAGTCTGGTACATTGTTCGTAGGATCATCATCTCTCACCACATCTGCAAATTCCTCCATTTCACAATCAAAAACATCCAAATTTACATTAAAAACAATGTCAAAAACTTAACTTCTTCTCGAGCAAGTTTGATGTTATGATCCTTCTCTTGTTAACGCTAACGAGCTTATACCGAATCGAACCACTTAAAATCAAATCCAACAACGGTTCCATGAAATCAGAAGTACGAACCATTTCTAGCGATAGTGACGCCACCAATATCAACAGCAGAGACGATGGGGAACCGCCGCTTCTTCATTTTGGGGAGAGGTGGAGAATAAACTCCGGTCGAGGAAAACGAAGAAGCGAAAGAAAACCGCTTGAATCCATTGCTAGAGAGAAGAACTACTGAAGCTCGGCTGAAGATAGTGGACTGAACTGAGAAAATGGTCATGGCGTCTCCAGTTGGGTAGACGCAGCCAATCCTTTGAATAGTAAACAACAAAATTTAACGAGAGACACCGTCGATGAAGAGGGAGGAGTTAAGCCTCCGATGACGGCGGCGACTGGCGGCTGCAAAGAGAAGAGACGGGAAGAGAAGAATATCGCCGATTGGGTAGAGAGATGACGTGTCGTAAGTAGCAGTAGGGTTTGGATGGATTGAATCCAGTAATTTACTGATATACCCCTTCTCTATATTACATTGCAAAGTGAACCTCTTTATGTTTTCATAAATCACGTATTGAACCTTGATGTTTTTTCAAGACCTAAATTTTCCAAATTGCTCTAATTTATTCCTATCTTTTTGATCTCTGATTTTTAAAATCATAAATCTGAATGAAAAAGAAAAATGAAGAAATAGTAAAAGACAAGATGAAGAAAAACCATATACGTAGAGAAATAGTTTTTTAATTTTATTTTTTTGTTGTTTCGTAAAATGAGAAAGATTGAAATGAAGTTATATATTGACCGAGTCAAAAATTAAGAGAATCTCCAATGTATTCCCTCATTTTTATCTCCAAAATAGAGTAATTTTAAAATGAAGTTGGATTTCTCTCCGATGTATTCCTCCATTTTTTACTCCAAAAAGAATATTGTTAGTATATTCTTCATTTTCTATTTTATTATTAATTGCTAAAAATACACTTTATCTACAAAATTTACAAATTAACTCATTATTATTTTTCTTTCAAAACTTTCACAAATTGTGATATTATTTGAATCTAACCATTACAATATCATAAAAATGACAAAACAAAGCACATTTTAATTTAAACATCACCATTTGAATATTTTTCCTATACATGATCAATTAACGCATTTCGAAGTGAGAAATGAGCGTTTTTATCTTTGATTTCTTTGAATATTTGTGCAATCCCGAATGCAAACTATTGTGAAAGCAGCAAAAAAACTCCATGGATGCATTAGACAATGTGAAAATAGACGTCCAAGTGGTGCTTCAAATGATGATATTGTAAGTTTTATTACATATTTTTCAAATTTTCATTTATTTATATTTTGTTTAAATAATAAATTTTTTTAATGATATGCAGCTCAATCAAGCCAAAACAATGTTAGCAGAAGATCCAAATTTTAAAAAATGTTGGAAATTCGATCATGTTTGGAATATTATAAAGAACTTTGAAAAGTTTCAAGATAGTGTCACTTCTACTAAACACGAATCAAACCCGTGTGGTTTCGGATACACATCTTCAGAGACGGAAAATTCTAACCATGATTCTGCTACACAAGCATCTCCAGGTTTGTCTTCATTTTCTCCAAATATAGGTGCTGATGAGATAATTGGCGGATCACCTTCTCAACGACTAAGTGGAATAAAAAAATGCAAAATGAAAAGAAAAATTGATGATGGTACATCGGCTGTTATCAACTCTTTAGAAGAAGGAAACAAGAAACTTTTGGAGCAATTAAAGAAGACAAGTGCCCAAAGACAACAACATTTGGATATTCAAAGTAAGAACTACGCCTTAAAAGAATTTAAGGAAGAAAACAAATTTTTGTTTCAAGACTTGAATTCGATACAAGATCCAAATCTTCGTGCATATGTTCAGAGTGAACAAACACGGATTTTACAAAAAAAGGGCAGAGCAACAACAAAATCAACAAAATCCACCTCAATCTGGTTTATTTGGACAATATTTTAATGATCTTGGTGGATCTGGAAGCGGTTTACCAGATTATTATTAGTCGTTTATGCATTAAGTTTACTTTATGTTATTTCTAGTTTCAGTATTTTTATGTATTTTTAAATTTAATATTAGTTTATGCTATTATAATAAAATCTCATCATCATATCTATAAATTTTAATCGAGTCTAAATATATTTTAAGTATTTAATTATATTAAATAAGAAGTGAAATTATTACAAGAATATTTGACGAGTCATATTTTGTTGTGCTGTTGTGCATATGTGACAAGTACATTATTTAAAACTTTTTGGAAAATAATGAAACCATAAAATCATTATCTCGTAATATTTGTTAAAATGAAAGGTACAATTTAAAAAAAATGATAAAATATGAAAGACTAAATTCTAAATAAAAAAGTTCAACTCCATTTTGGAGTTGAAAATGGAGTTACTCCATATTTGGAGCAAAAAATGGCATTTTCCCATTTTGCACTTAAAAATTGAGTAGGGTTTGAGATAATTTTACTGTAAAATGGCATTTGGAGTAGAAAATGAGGTAGGCTTGGAGATGGCCTAAGAACAACCTCTAGAGTTTTCCTTTCACTGTAAGAAGAATTTGGAATTTCGGTTTGTGAGACAGATGTTCGAAGCCTGAAGGAACACATATCTCTTCTCTTCTCTTCTCTTCTGCAATTAACCTATCTGAAACTATTTACAAGCAGAGCTGAAACAGCTTGCAAAGAAACAGACCATCTTTGAGGCTTTTGTTTTTAGCTCTCCTGCTGTATTTTCTGAGGAGCACTCTGATAATACATGAAGTTTAAAAGCCAAGCGAGTCCTCGTGGTTTAGAAAGCTCTTCAGCAGTCTTCAGCGAGCAATCTTGGTGTCTTTGTTTCAGCTCTTCGAGCTCTTCAGCAATCTTCAGCGAAAACTCTTGGTATCTTTGTTTCAGCTCTTCGATTTCATTCTCCATCTTCTCATGTTTGCGTCTGATTTCCTGGTAAACAAATATGAGCACAGAGAGAGAGAGAGAGAGAGAGAGAGAGAGAGAGAGAGAGATTTTCAAGTGTTTGAAAGAAAGAACAATGGGCAAGAGTTGTGGAAAACTCTTAGAAACTAATGAAGAGAGGAGACACAAGCTCACCTGTAGTTCTTCTTGTCGCTTCTCTTCTTTTCTAGATTCTCCTCGGGCATTTCTCTGCACCTCATAGACAAGAGCAGCACCTGCAACCTTTAAGAGAAGAAGAACATGTTTTGTCGGTTTCATAACCAATTCAACTGATGAAAACAAGTGATCTAATAGGTATTTGAATATTTGATGTTATATATGTTCTTCAACTGAAGGGATCTTGCAGATGCAGAACAACTTCATTGAAATAGAATTCGAAGAAATATATATGGATGTAAAAATGTCTCCTATTGAGTTGTTAAGAGCGATCAAAATCTTTTAAAAGACATGAAATTTAAGATACCGTGAAGGCGAAGAGTTCCCCGAGAAGATCTGTAGCGGCTTGAACAGCTCTCTCTTCGTTTAAAGGGCGAATAACTGCATCGGTTACACGACCAGAAGCGCGTCTTTGTAACTTTGTCGTAAATCTGTGATTGGCCTGTCGAATTTCACAATTTTGATCCGGTGTAGATATGGTATATCAATTCTTAAGCTTTTCATAAACCCTTGATTCTTCCCCCTAAATCAGGAATATGCATGTTCGGGGAAACTTATGGTCAAATAGAGAATAAAGACACAGGAATACTCGTTCCGATCGATGATAATAACCCAAATCTCTCTATTTTTCTGGAAATTGGGGGCGTTGAAAAGGGTTTACCTGTGCAATGTTGATGATGAATTGACGGAATCTAGGGTTAACTCCAGCTTCTTTTTTGAGGCGATTAGCGATGGGTTTGCAGATAGTTCGTAGAGCTAGGGTTCCTAGCTTCAGAAGCGGCAGCACCATGCTCTGCTGCAACAGAGTCTTCGGCTTGCTCATGAGAGAATAAAGAGGTTTAGGTGGGTTTTTAGACTTTTTTTAGTAGGACACAATCAGAACTTGTCCGGCAAGAAATATCTTTAGATTTTTTTGTAATATCCGAGTTTGAAATGAAAATATGGACCATAAAAATTAAAAATTCTGAATCTAATACATAGGTCTTTTGTAAACCATTAAAACCACAATGATATAATAGATATTGTTTAAATTTGATGGGATTTGTGTGTCAAAATCAAATAATATGAAAAAGATAATCGAAAAACTTTATAAATAAATAAAATCATAAAATACAATGGTAGTATAAACATTTTCTTATTTCGTCATTGTAGTATTTTTCCAAATTTTAATATATGATCTTAATATGCAAGTGTTTTACGCACTAAAAAGTGGAATAATTAAAAATTAATTTCAAAAATTGTGAATTAATTAAACATCCCGAAATTGGACTTACTACAAACAAAGATACTATATTGGTGTAAAATATATTGTTATATAGAAATCAAATCATTTTTCATAAAAGTGTAGAGATAGAACTGTAAAATATAATGTTATATATAGTGCATTTCACTATTAGAATAATTTAACTCTAACAAATATGAAAAAACTACATGTCAATAAGATTTAGCATAAATAATTGAAATGATAAAACTAAATAAAACAAATAACTAACTTTTGAGTCGATTAGAACCATCTCGAACGTTAGTACCAACAACAATATGGTATTGTTTTGCCAAGTCTTATGATATTCACTTTTATTTTTCACATATTCTTCAAAAGGTTCAAATCAGAGATTGAGTTTAAAAAAAAAAGAATCATGAGAAACAAAGATTATAATTAGATCAGAAAGACCACTTTAAAAAAAATAATGAGTAAAATGTTTATGGAAGACATTTCATCTTATATAGAGTCTAATCGTAGGGTTTCCAAATAATGTTATATATATTTTCAAAAATTTGAAAAATTGTTAAGTAATCGATAATAAACAGAATTAAATGCACAATATGTTTGATAACTATATTAGGTAACAACCAATAATAAACATATTTTTGTCTTATCATTTTCTAACGTAAGTTTTATCTAATTTAAATATAATTAAATGATTATTTGATTATATTTATAATGCCAAAACTTAAAATGAATTCCAATTTTAAAGCACATACATATGTTTTGTTTATTTTTTATTGTAATATTTCTTTGGAGTAATGATATGAAATTATTTTTGCAGAATTTTATATTCATTGGTAAATGAAAAATTAGAAATAAGGTTTTGCATTATGAAATAGGTACGTGATTTAAACGATATGGGTAACCCGCGGGCCTTGCAAAAGTTTTTTTTGACTCGCACCTACATCACATTTTAAAAATCCCCGCCATGCGAAACCCACTTTTTTGTAATTAAAAATTTTTAGACCGCATCTGTTCCACGGCGGGTTAAACGGGACGAGATCCGCGGATAATGAACCAAATTGATAGTCCTATGAGAGACATATTATAGTATCTATTATAAAATATATAATACTTTTGAATTAAACATATATAAAATAAATAAAATTTTGTGATTTATATCATTTTTTTTTTTTTGGTTGTTGTCGTTGTTGTTTTGTTTGCAAGTGAAAGTCTCTCCCCCTAAAAATAAAAATGGGAGGGAAAGAGAGAGACAAAGACAATGGCTTCCACAGGAATGGCGAAATCGAAGGGGAGTTTCTGCTGCAGAAATCGATCACACGCCATGAGAAACAATATTCATTTTTCAACTTTGCGTTTGCATCCAGAAGAACAAGCGATCAAGTCCATGAAATTCGAGCCTCATTGGTTTGGTGTTATACAAAAATCGGATCACCACCATTTTGCCCCCAATCCGATTTTCTTATAGCGATTCGAATTGCTGAAGGTTTACGCGTTCCTTATAGAGATTGAGGGAGCTACATCCACAGGTGTTGTTTATGGGATTTTTTTGCTTTTTTAGATCTATCGCTGCTATGTAGTTACAATGCGAGAATGGTTTTCGATCCTTGGTAATTATTGTGGATGAGATTTTGAGAAAGACCCACTTTTTTAATGACCCTTCTAGTCTTAGATTCCATAGTTTGATTATGTCTTGGTATCTTATAGAATGGTGCATCTAGATGTGAAATCACAAGAATGAACCTGTATATATGTACTTACTATCCGCTGAAATGCCAGGAAGGTTCTTACGGAATGGCTGAAAATATAATGGTGGATTCTCATGTTTGGGTTGAAGACCCAGAAATGGCATGGATTTATGGGGTTGTACTTAATATAAAGGGAGACGAAGCCGAGGTTAAAACCAATGATGGCAGAGAGGTTAAAGACATTTTTTCTTTCTTTCTCCAGTTATCTAATGCTCTTGTAGCTCATCACATGCTTCAATTGTTTAGTATTCTCAACTCTCTGCTCTACTTGGTTTTTAATGCCATTTTCAGGCTTTTACCGGTGCTGTTTTGCTTTCCCTAATTCTGATTCACATTTTCTTTTACTCGTCAGGTTATTGCTAACTTATCAAAACTCTATCCAAAAGATGCTGAAGCTCCTTCAGAGGGAGTAGAGGACATGACAAGATTATCTTATCTGCATGAGCCTGCAGTTCTTGACAATTTGGCAACCAGATATGAGCTGAATGAGATTTATGTAAGAATATTTCATTTCTGGTTGAAAAACAAATATTTTTCATCCTGGTCCTTGGTAAAAACCATTAGTTAATGCAGTGATAGGCGAGTCTGTTATAATATTTTGACATCATGACAGACTTATACAGGAAACATTCTTATTGCTGTCAACCCCTTTCAAGGACTCCCGCATCTTTATGATGCTGAGGTTATGGAGAGGTACAAGGAAGCCTCGTTCAAAGAGTTGAGTCCTCATGTTTTTGCAATCGGAGGCATTGCATATAGGTGATTATGAGCTCTTTATTTGTTCATTTCTATCATTTTTTTTCTTCTAATAAAAGTGTGTTCTTAATTAGTTAAAGAAATTTTGCAACAGGGAAATGATTAATGAGGGCAGAAATAAATGTATATTGGTCAGTGGTGAAAGTGGGTCTGGAAAAACAGAAACGACGAAGATGCTCATGCGTTACCTTGCATACTTTGGAGGACATACTGCAGCTGAAGGAAGGACAGTTGAAAACCAAGTTTTAGAAGTAAGTTGTGAATATATCTAATTTATTAACCTTGCTGCCTACAACGAAGAAATTTCAAGGCTATGTCGAAGACTTTTTTCCCTTTACCTGCTCCAGCAAAAAAGAAGTTGTTATTTGTTAGGCTTTCTTGAGTATACACAGTCTGGAGATATATCCCTGCATTTGACATTCTTAGACTGGAGCTTGCTCATTATGTGATTACCACTTGGGCCTCTTCTTTTGGTTTTGTTGCAGTCAAATCCAGTTCTCGAGGCATTTGGAAATGCGAAGACTGTTAAGAACAACAATTCAAGGTAAACTTAAAGCTTATGCTTCCATTTTCTCCTTTCAATTTGCTGGTCCTCCTTGCTCTATTATCTGCCGTTAGTGGATATTAATACTTTTTCTTGTTGCAGTCGTTTTGGGAAATTTGTGGAGATTCAGTTTGATGACGTGGGTCGAATATCTGGGGCAGCCATCAGAACCTACCTCTTGGAGAGGTCTCGTGTTTGCCAAGTTTCAGATCCTGAACGTAACTATCACTGCTTTTATCTCCTATGTGCCGCTCCTCCAGAGGTAGGTCATCTAAGTTGTCCACACCTATAATTGGATTAATCTTTGAAGTGATAAATGATATCAAATTTTGCAGGATGTCGAGAGGTTTAAATTGGGGGATCCTAAGTCATTTCGCTATCTTAACCAATCTAGCTGCTACAAACTTGATGGGGTAAATGATGCAGAGGAGTATCTTGCTACTAGAAGGGCTATGGATGTAGTTGGAATAAGTGAAAAAGAACAGGTTTGCAATCTGTTCTTTGCAATTTGCCTACCACCTGTTGATTGCTATATAGTAACGACTTATTTATTTATTTTTGTCTCCTCAGGATGCAATTTTCAGAGTTGTGGCTGCCATTCTCCATCTCGGAAATATTGAATTTTCCAAGGGAGAAGATGCTGATTCATCATCTCTAAAAGATGAACAGTCAATGTTTCACCTCCAAATGACATCAGAATTGCTCATGTATTATATATATGTCTACTAATTTTCCAACTAAATTCTGATTCTTGTACTGCATGTAATTGCAACTTGTTATTTCAGGTGTGATCCCCATTCCTTGGAAGATGCTTTGTGTAAGCGCATGATGGTCACCCCAGAAGAAGTTATCAAGAGAAGTCTTGATCCTCTTGGCGCTGCTGTTAGCAGGGATGGTTTAGCAAAGACAATATACTCTAGACTCTTTGATTGGTAAATTTCAAATGTTCAAATATCTACTTTTTTCACATGCCACTGAGGGTGCATGCCATCTCACTCCATTATTTCCAGGTTGGTAAACAAAATAAATATCTCTATCGGGCAAGATCCTCACTCTAGGCGCTTGATTGGAGTCCTTGACATTTATGGTTTTGAGAGCTTTAAAACCAACAGGTGATGGCCAAGAGCATGCATGGCTCACTGTACATGCATTTTCTTGTGGTGATAATCTTAACTGTCAAAGTACACCGAGTGTCCTATCATCTAATAGATAAATTTTCAATTCCTCCTTTCCCTCGACTTTAGTATGAAGAGTACATTCCTCAAAAAAATTTGATCTTAGTAAATGATGTCTTTGTATAAGTTTCCAGGACTAAAGAGATATCTGTTACATCACCTAATCTCTAACCTCTACTTCAGTTGTTGACTGACTTGTTTATATTTTCTGTGCAGTTTTGAGCAGTTCTGTATTAATTACACGAATGAAAAGCTGCAACAGCATTTCAACCAGGTATGAGGTCAGTCATAGGTTATGGCTGCTAATTTGGCTCAAGATTCTGTTGATTAATCTGTACTCATTAATATTGTACAGCATGTATTCAAAATGGAACAAGGTGAATATCAGAAAGAAGAAATAGATTGGAGCTATGTGGAGTTTGTTGATAATAAAGATGTTGTGGATCTGATTGAAAAGGTTTGTTTTATCCATTTATCTGTTTCTTTTCCCATATAAAGACAGATTCATGGCTTGATATTTGCAACCAATTTGGGATAGAGAGCATTCTGGCATCATCTAGAGTATATTATTATCGTACAGCTCACCTATGTGATTACAGAAAATGCTTTCACTTGTAGCTTAGAATCCATGTTGGATATATATCTTGCCTAGATAAATCATAAGAAGAACACAAAGATTCATGAAAGCATGCTCGAGCACTATGTGTTTTCAATAATTCTCAAGTGTCCTGACTCACTATGCATTATCCTGACTTGAAAATAACTGGAGTAGTGGTTTTTTTTATTCATGGAACGGCCTGTTTTTTCCATTACTTTGTGCTGCGTTTTTTCTTTTCTTTTCTGAAACTCTGATTTCAATCTTTTGCAGAAGCCGGGTGGTATTATTGCTCTTCTAGATGAAGCATGGTATAATGAAGTTTTCTCTACCTGCAGCTGTACTTAAGTGTTTTTTTACAAAATAACCATCTTTTCCAAGCACCATAATTATGTGCTATAAATAATACGTGTATTCTCTCTGCAGCATGCTACCAAAATCAACTCCTGAAACATTTGCTGAGAAGCTGTATCAAACATTCAGGGATCATAAGCGCTTCATAAAACCAAAACTGACTCGATCAGATTTTACATTAGTTCATTATGCAGGGGATGTAAGTTACATTTCACACTCTGTTGCTTTCAAAATAAAAGTATATAAAATTATGATTTTGAAGTTGTCTTTCCCATGTTATATTTTTTCAGGTACAATACCAGTCCGATCAATTTTTAGACAAAAACAAAGACTATGTTGTTGCCGAGCATCGGGATTTGTTAAATGCTTCCAAATGTTCTTTTGTGTCAGGCCTCTTTCCGCCTCTTCCTAAAGAGAGTAGCAAATCTAAGTTTTCCTCAATTGGCGCTCGTTTCAAGGTGACTTGCCTGCAAATCCTATAAGACTTTTTAACTAATAAGTAGGACTGGATGATTGGACCACACATAAGAAATTGTTAAACTTTTGATCCCACACCCATCATCTGTATGGGCTGACATGTTAAGCAATTGGTGCAGCTACAATTGCAACAGCTGATGGAGACACTGAATTCTACGGAACCGCACTACATCAGATGTGTTAAGCCAAACAATTTTTTGCAACCAACAGTGTTTGACAATGCCAATGTCTTGCATCAATTACGTTCTGGGGTCAGTGTTTCCTTTGAATTGTTCATATTAACATGTTTTGAGGTGTTATATGATATTTTTCTTATGCAGGGTGTTCTTGAGGCCATCAGAGTGAAATGCGCTGGATATCCAACAAATAGGACTTTCATTGAATTCTTAAATCGATTTGTCATTCTTGCACCGGAAATTTTGAAAGGAGAGTATGTATCAGTTCTACCCATTAAGCTTTGAACTTTCTTCTGCTCTTGTCTGCCTTATTTCTCCTGGAGTTTGTTATCTCAGTTTCCTTACACTGTAAGCAGGTATGAAGCAGATGTTGCATGCAAGTGGATTTTGGAGAAAAAAGGGCTTTCAGGTTACCAGGTAATTAAGGTTCCTAGGAAGTTCACTAAATGTAGTATTCAATGAGTTGAATGCATGTAGAGTTTTCAGTATTCAATGAAATTTGAGTTTCTCAGATAGCATAATTCCCCTTGGTGCGTGTTGATATAGTATCTAATTTGCAGATTGGAATAAACAAAGTTTTCCTGAGAGCTGGTCAGATGGCTGAGCTAGATGCACACAGAACAAGAGTGCTTGGCGAAGCAGCGAGGATGATTCAAGGGCAAGTTAGAACTCGCCTGACAAGAGAACGATATGTTCTCATGCGGAGGGCTTCAGTTCATATACAGGCTAATTGGAGAGGTGAATGCCTTAGATTTTCTTTTGATATGCCCAGGAAATTAGAAATGCTAATAAAGTCTCTCTTTCATATTTTAGGAAAGCTTGCACGAAAGATATCCAGGGAAATGAGAAGGGAGGAAGCTGCCATCAAAATTCAGAAAAACTTACGTAGACAGATTGCAAAGAAAGATTATGGAAAGACCAAATCTTCCGCAGTCACCTTGCAAAGTGGAGTGCGGACAATGGTTGCACGCCATGAATTCCATTATAAATTGAAGAGTAGGGCAGCAACTGTGATTCAGGTCTTTTTCTCATTACTCTTTTTCGTACTTAACAAATTCTCATGGAATCATGCTAACTCTAGAAATATAAATGACTAATAACTCTAAGAAACTTGCAGGCGTACTGGCGTGGTTACAGTGCTATATCTGACTACAAGAAATTGAAAAGAGCTTCTCTTGTTTATCAAAGTAAACTCAAAGGAAGAATTGCCAGAAAACGGTTGGGACAGTCAAATCAGGTAATCCAGACCAATCCCTGCAGCTTGTTTGAGTATCTATGCAGTATATAGAGATAAGAGGAACATGACTCTTCTCATTAGAGGAAGAAGTATTTGGCTTAAATTGATAGAAAATCATGGGTGTAGGCTGACAAAAAGAAAGAGACAGAACCGGAAAAAGAAAAGGAACTTTCCGATCGAGTGGAAGAGACAGTTGATATGTCCTTTATACTGCATTCAGAGCAAAGTGATGATGCAGAGATTGGGGAGGAACAGAAACCAAAACTTTCCATCCAAGCAGAAAATGGACTTGGTAAGTCCTTTGTAATGCATTCAGAGGAAAGTGATGATGAAGAGATTGGAGAAAATGGACTTGATAAGTCCATTGTAATGCATTCAGAGCAAAGTGATGATGAAGAGATTGGAGACGAACATAAGCAAAAGCTTTCCATCCAAGCAGAAAATGGACTTGATAAGTCCTTTGTAATGCATTCAGAGCAAAGTGATGATGAAGAGATAGGACATGAAAGACAGACAAAACATTCCATCCAAGCAGAAGATGGAATTGAAAAGTCATTTGTTCTCGATTCAGAGAAGCCTTACAACAATTTTTCTGTTGTAAGCCAAATAACGGATCCTATTCGTGATACAGAAATTGAGTCCCTCACTGCCGAAGTTGAGATGCTGAAGGTAATGTTTCTATGTCCAACATTTTGTACAGCTTCTAGACATGGAATGCCAGTTATCTCCAGATTTTGAAGCTGTTCTACTGTTTTATTACCTGTTACGCAACCCTATATCCTGAACTAAATGTATTGCGGCTATCATCATAATCAAATGCATCTGGAGGATAAATTGAAAATTTATTGTACTCTTCAGGCCTTGTTGCAAGTTGAGAAACAAAGAGCTGACATTTCTGCAAGAAAATGTGCTGAAGCCCGAGAACTTGGTGAGAGAAGACGCAAAAGATTAGAAGAAACAGAAAGAAGAGTTTACCAACTACAAGACTCTTTGAACAGGTATTATTGATTCGTAATTTAACAACTAGAGATATCTTCCTTCAAATAATATTGACTGTCTGGTGAAAAACTTAATATATGTCTTAGGTGCTTCAGTAAATAAAACCAAACTGCAGTAGTTTTAAATTCTCAAATCTTGTACATTTCCTGATGCTAAGTCTTGTTTAGTGTATTCCAGGTTGTTATATTCTATGTCAGACCAGTTCTCGCAACTGAAGTCCATCTTGAGATCTCCTTCTATGTCTTCAACGTTGGCATCAGCGCCAGTTGTACGAGATGATCTTGCTGACAGCTCTGAGAACTCGGAAGCTTCATCAAGTGATTCTGATTTCACTTTTCCGGCTCCATCTCCTTCCTCAGACAGCTTTTCGACCTTTGATGCGAATCAGCTGCAAGTCATTGTTCAAGATCTATCAACCACAGAAGCCAAAGGTCAGTGGTATTAGCACTAAAATCCCATATTTGTCTATGAAACGAAATAGCTAGTGTAGATTACACAACAAATTTTATTGTTATTCCAAGTCAGAACACTTGTTAGTTTATTCACCTCGAAATATAGATTTGATCCTGTTGTTTTAAAATACACTAGCCTCTAAATCCACCTTAGTATAATAAACATCTTGCACAAAGTATGTATTGTTAATGGAATCATCCTTCTTCTCATCTTGTAGAACAATAATATTGCAGGAACAGAGAACTATGACAGTGATAAGGAAGGGGGCTTTGAAGATTTCTTTTGATGATGAAGCGCTGATTTGATCTCTTCACCAGATATTTGGAGTGCTTATAATCTCTTATTCTATTTATTCCATTGTTGTACCACAGGGCAATTGTTTTAGTGTTTTACTACATTTAGTTCAAACTCCAATTGTAATTTTCACATATGATTAGATGCTGCAATAACCGTAAAGATATGTCAGGTTCTATGTGTTTAATGCATACAAAAGCCATGTTTGTTTCTTCAACTAATACAATTGCTACTGAAATCCATAATTATTAATTTGCTTTCTTTTGTTTCTCATCAGTGCAATTTATGAATTTGAGATCCCTGTCCATGAGTGAAATAATTGTGTTATACGAGAGTATCAAAATAAATGCCACGTAACAAATTATAGTTTAATATTAATAAGTCTAGTAGCGTGTACATAACAAGCACCAGTGGTCTAGTGGTAGAATAGTACCCTGCCACGGTACAGACCCGGGTTCGATTCCCGGCTGGTGCATCAAATTATGTTGATATTTTTAGCCAATGAATTTCATTACAGTAATTTACAGCTAGTTCGCATTATTGTGGTTGTTCATTTCATAGCCTCGTTGCTCCAATCTATAAAATCCATCACATGAAACTTTCGTGTTTCTGTCATTTATCTTAAGCACTGGATCACACTATAACACTAGATGCATATCATTCATTACACTGATGGGGATAATAAGATTGTAGGAGCCAAGAGAGATAGTGAAAATATCATAAGATCATGGATGGATGTTCAGAATACTCCGGTTTGCCAATTTTAACGAGTAAGATAGTAAATGACTAGAAATAAACCCAAGAATGATGCCACGAGTGTCAGCATTCTTCGGCTTGATTTTGTCTCAAACACCTGCAATGATTCAATTCAACAGATCAGAGACCCTTTGCAACACTTAGTGAAGCTAGGCTAAGGGAGATTTACCGTTTTAAACCGGTCCATGGTTCCTGAGAGAATTCCCCTCGATGAATCCATATCATTGCCCTACGTAGAAACCTTGCAAAATGTTCAGTAACGATGGCTTCTCTGAGAAAAATAAAAAAGTACCAGAAAAAGTTGGGAAATACCATTCTGTCAAGCATGCGGTTATGAGTATCGACCTCTTCGTTTATATCGCCAGATAGCTGTTCATGAAAAAGAGACAAATCAGAATCTGACTCAAACCATAGAGAGTCCAACTACATGTAAGAATGTAGAGCCAAGAAATGCGAAACTATGTCAAGGTTTCTATTCTACAACTAATGGGCCTTTGTCTCAAATGTACTGCAAGAGTATGCTACCACTACGTTTATGGCTTTCCATCTACAAAACTTTGACCATTTCTAATGTCATGTTTCATGGTTGTTGTGATTTTATGCTCGCCATTCATAAACACTGCACACAAAAGTTTGAACATGACAGAAGAAGCAGTCTTTACCCGTTTCAAGAGAATGACTCTGTCTTGCAATCCTTCCAAGGCACGCTCGTTCTCATGTTCATTGATTTCATGAGAGTAAGAAGAAGCAGCTCTGATTCCTCCATCTTCAATGCCATCAAAGAGCGAACTTCTTCCACCACGAGGCTCCCTGAGAAAAAAAAAAAAAAAAATTAGACCTCAAGCAAGGAAACAGTACCATCTTCCACGACATATACAGAACTCAAAGCAACTAATCTCTAAAGCGAAAAGCTTATGCAAACACCAACTACAGCTTCAATCGCACTGGACATCGATTCAGCCAATTTCAGATCGAGGTTTTGAATATTAGAAGCGAATTCTAAATTACATGAGCTGGGACTGATCTACATCTACCAGAATACAGAGCAACAGTCCTACTCTATCGACATCTATATTCACTGCTTCTTCAGATCCGCCCGATGAACCCTAATCTACAAATTACAGAACTCATGACAATATATATAATCATCATCAGATCATTACTTCGAAATTCGAATAGAGATTTGTTGGAAAAGAAGTGACGATTAGAGTTGATGGATCTAACCTTCTAGGATTCATCGATCAATCGATTCAATTCTTCGATGTTCTTCAGATGATATCACCTGGATTGGATCTACGGTTTCCGAACGCAAATTGAGGAATAAAACGGTTGAAATCTCGAGCTGTGATTATCCCTTAAGCGAAGAAAATGTTTTCACTCACGTGTACACGCTAAGTAAAACTTCGTGGGGGTAATGAAACTATGGGGTTGAATTACAATTATAAGATTCTTGTTGGAGCAAACAATAAATTCGGTTATTAGCGGAATAGGTCCCGCGTTTTTTTCTTCTTTTTCACGAATCGGATTCTCTCCTCTTGTATACAAAAACCCTAGTCGTCGTCGGCGGGCTCTGTTACACCGTCGGAAACCCAGATTTTTTCAAACGCCGACGAAATAGGTTTGTGATGGAATCTAAAGGATCAGTTTCATCGACGGAAAACGGCGGCGTAAGTAACTTGGAGAAGTTTCTATGCGAGCGATTGGTGAACCAGTCGCAGCCGATCTCGGAGCGATTTAGAGCTCTATTCTCTCTTCGCAACTTGAAAGGCCCGGGACCTCGCAACGCTCTAATCCTCGGTTTGTCTCTGCTGCTCTCGATCTTCTTTGCTTGTTTGAATTTCATTTGCAAACAACTGGTAGAAAAATCCTGGCACTTGATGAATATCCTAAATGTGGAAACTTTAATTCTTTTATTTGTGTTTTCATGAAGCTTCTGTATAAGGCCGTATAAGGCTTACTTGATTGATGTATCTAAAACTACAAGTTTCCGCATTCCATTCTAGTTAATGATTGGACAAAACCTTCTCCAGGCTTCGTGTGCTGATACTGCTTGTGTTTTCCTTTTGATTAGTCGAGGTTTGGTTCATCAGGATGTGGTTGACATGTTTTGGTTTTTGTGCTACCTGTGTCATTACATGTATCCTTTTTACCTCCTCCTGCAGCATCCAGAGACTCCTCTAATTTGTTAGCACATGAAGCTGCATTTGCATTGGGTCAAATGCAAGATGCTGAAGCAATTCCTGCTCTAGAGTCGGTTCTGAATGATATGTCTTTGCATCCAATAGTACGGCATGAGTTGAGTACACTGTGTTGGATTTAATCTCATAATCCTTATTTCCCCTGTATCAGTATACGCTTTTTGATTGTTGTATATCGCTGATGCGCTGTTAATATAACAGGCAGCAGAAGCTCTGGGAGCCATTGGTTTAGCGGGTAATGTTGAAATCTTAAAGAAAAGCTTGACCTTGGATCCAGCCCAGGAGGTTAGGGAAACATGTGAATTAGCTCTCAAAAGGATTGAAGAGTTGAGCAATGCTGATGCCGAGAACCAGTCATCCACGACAGAGAAATCACCTTTCATGTCTGTTGACCCAGCTGCTCCAGCTGCTGCTTTCTCTTCTGTCCACCAATTGAGGTTCTTCTAAACTTGACCAACTCAAAAGCTTCTAGATGAATTACCAGTTTGTAACAGGTTATTGATTAACTGCAGGCAAATTCTTCTGGATGAAACAAAAGGCATGTATGAGAGATATGCTGCACTTTTTGCTCTAAGGAATCATGGTGGAGATGAAGCTGTTTCTGCCATAGTTGATTCTTTGAGTGCTAATAGTGCCCTTCTACGTCACGAGGTTTGTCAAGTTTACTTCATTCGATGACTTTCAGTTTGATAATTGTTTTCTAGTGAGAATTTAGTCTTCAAAAATGTTGATGAACTTGAATGAGTCTGTTTTGTTAAGGTCTTGTATCTTGAGTTTTTGCTTTATTGTCTCCAACGTGAAACTGTATAAGTGCTGCCTTGTAACTGATGCAAATCTCTTTTAGGTTGCTTATGTCTTGGGGCAATTACAAAACAAAGCTGCTTTAGCTACTCTAAGCAAAATACTGAGAGATGTGAATGAGCACCCAATGGTTAGACACGAGGCTGCAGAAGCGCTTGGTTCTATAGCAGGTATATTCCCTTGAATATATCCATCGCTTGAACTATCACAATTCGGCTGACTTTACTTGCTCTATATTTGCATTTCTCGGCTATTTTCAGATGAGCAGAGCATTGCATTGCTACAGGAATTCTCAGGGGACTCTGAGCCTATTGTTTCACAAAGCTGTGAAGTGGCATTGAGCATGTTGGAATTTGAAAATTCCGGCAAATCGTTCGAGGTAAATACTTTGATCTCAAACTCTTACCCTATTGAATGCATCGGGTGAATCTGTAATATCAAAACCTTTTTGCAGTTCTTTTCCACGCAAGACCCGCTTGTTCACTAAGAATGCGTAAGGATCTTACCATTCTTCTTCGACCATTTGCCAACAAAGAGACACAAACTTAAGCAGAAAGCAAACATTTTCTAGAGAGAGCAGAAACTGCCACATTATTAACATCTCATTATGAACTATCATCATAATTCTCTTCATTGAGTTTAACGTTAAGATGCATTGTCTTGATGTGTATGGAAACTTTCCATTGTTAAAGAAATGGAACGAGTATTTGCCGAAGCATATTTATCTGGGCATCTGCTATTGTAAACAGTAAACCAAATCCAAGTAAAGTTTCGTTTTGCAACATTGATTAAAGTTTGAAATATTTTTTTTTATTTTTCTTCTACTAGGTTCGGAGTTAAGATTATGAATCCAATGTAACAAAAAATTCTTGGGTTAATTAAAGCGTTGTTTAGCAACATTGGTGAAAGTAGGATCATTAACTTTGATTAGGTTATATATAGTTACGCAATTTGATTAAATACATGGCAATTTAACCGGAACTCTCCGGTTTACCCGGTCCTCCATAACACGACAAACGGCAACATTTTCCAATGTCCGGCGTTCGGCGGTAGAAGTCAAGATAAAAACGCTAAAATCTGTTTTGTAAGGAAAAAAATATTAAATAATACTCCAATTAACATAAAATTAGCTTACTGATCGGCCGTCTACCTTATTAATTAGTCGTCTAACAGCTAATTAAGTCAACTAGTCATTCAACCAATTAACAAAAACAATTTTAGCATAACCAGAATAATTTAGCTAGACAGCCGATTAATTGATCAGGTGCTTGAGTCTTAGAAGTTAGAACATACTGACAAAAGACCAGAGACCGGCTCACTATTGGCTAAATCCTAGACTATTTTTCTTCTTCTTTTTGGTACAAAGTTATTAGAAGAAAATCTTTTGAATTCATCCATAAGAAATAGAATTAGAAGAAGAAGCTGGACTAAATGTTAATAGAAAATAAAAATTAGTATAGTGTAATTAATGTTGTATTACCCATTATTGATTTGTCTTATGAATACGAAGATTTGTTTATAATTAGCATAACATCAATAAAACACTAAACAATCGTTGATTTCGTAAACTACCAAAAGCCCAATTGGCCGGACTTAAATTTGTTTTATGAATACGAAGATTTGCTTCAATAAACACGAGAATTAGAGATGTTATAAATTCGAATTACGTCATAAAACTATAATATAATATTCCAATTACAATTGTTTCATCATGCATATATACTATTCATGGACTAAAAGACAAAGTAGGAGGATTCAAGTTCTAGTGATGATACTCCTAATTAAGAAATAATAAAGGGAAAAAGGTGACGCCATCATATATAATTTAACAAACTATATATAATTTCCAACTACTATATATAATTCATCATATCATAAACCCTTTATATACAACCAAACTAAAGACACCAACACTTCTCCACCATCGATCGTATCTTGTTTTTGTTTGTTCTACTTCTCTATCTTTTCAACTTACACCTTTTCCTAGTTGCTCGTGAGCATTTTCGACGACATTTTCAATATTATTCCTAAAGATACAATAATTGCATACATATATATAGACATATAGAGCACAAAACGAAGACAATTCTTTGATTTTAGAAAAAGGAAATTTTGTTTGTAACTAGCTAGAAACAAAAACTTTGTTCCGATGGCATCTTCCGGCACCAGAACGGGTTCGCCTTGCGCCGCATGCAAGTTTCTAAGGAGAAAATGCGTGTCGGGTTTCGTATTCGCACCATACTTCTCCAGGGAAGAAAGTCCGGTGAGATTCGCCGCCATGCACAAGGTGTTCGGGGCAAGTAACGTTTCCAAGATCTTATTCCACGTTCCCGTCAAAGAACGGTACGAGGTCGTCTTCACCATGGCCTACGAAGCTGAGGCGCGTCTCCATGACCCTGTCTATGGTTGTGTCTCTCATGTTTTCGCACTTCAACAACAGGTAAAGTCGATTAATATCTTGTCTTTTTTTATGCATGACAACGTCACAACAATCATGTAAAAAAAAGCAGCAATGAATACTTGAAGTTATCTTTTGTCGCTTTCTCTTTAATCCATCGTTGGAATTATAATATTTAGTATTTTTGGTTAAAAAAAATATCAACTATAGATTCGATTATTGTTTTGTGTGTACATTTATATGTTTAGTCAAATTATTTACTTAAACAAAGGTGTTTTATCAAATTACTTAAAAAAAGAAAAAAAAAGATATTTTTTTGATAAATACTGTAAAAATTGATGTGCGTGTACCTTTTTCTGTTAAATGATTTAATGTGATGTGAGTGTACCTGTAAATAGGTGGCGTTTTTGCAAGCACAACTGATGCAACTAAAGACAAACCTCGCCCACCAAACCATCACCACAGTCGCTGGAGATCTGAGAAACAGATCGGACATGACGTGGCAACAAACAAGTAGGTACACGACAACGTACAAGCCATACAGTCACGAAAACCCTTATAAACCGGTCTCACCACATAGCTCTATCGAATCATTGGAACACAACAACATGAGTAGTGAAGTAACGACCAACGTGCAAAAGATTCAAACTGGCATGTTTGTGTTTCGCCAGGACTGTTATCCAAACAAGAAGAGATCGGTGAGTATACTGTAATAACGATCTCACTGAGCTTCAAGCTTTGGCTCTTAGGATGATGCGAAACTACTGATGTAGCAATTAATAAGACAGTGAAAATCATATGTCATGTGCTTGTTTTTTTTTTTTTTTTTTTTGAATATTATCATGTGCTTGTTCTTCTAATTATTATTATTTCTTTCAACTGTTGATCGTTTTTTTCTCAAGAAAAAATATATCGATCGATGCTTACGACTAGTATTTATCGAAGAAACTTTTTTCCAAAATATAAAAAGTAACATCAAATATTATGAAACTAAGTAGTATTAAAAAAAATGTTTCATTATAAACGACTACAAGTCTACATTACAACAATAAAACTATTGTTAATTTACTTATTAGTGTAAGAGAATTTGAGAAATAAAATAAAATAATATTTTACATATCGCAACTTCATTCTCCAAAAATAGTTTAGATTTACGGCCTATAATTGAACTATTTACAAACAAATAAAAATTTAATTATTATAGGACCACACGTTAGTTCTACATTATAAAAGGTTAGACATGCTCTCCTAACTTTAATCAAGAAGTGTCTTAATATTATTTGTAACTATGATTTAATCCGTGCTAATTATAGCGCGGAGTAATTCTTTTTAAAGAAATTGTTTTGAAATTTAAGAAAATATATTTTATCTGAAATTTACAATATAGTTAACTAATGATTATAGATAAAACTGTCAATTTGTAATAATTTGTCTATTTATTCCGTTTTGCAGTGAAATAAAATATTATTCGGACTAATCCGGAAAAATTTATAATCTTAAAAACATGACTCTAATATGCACTGTTAAATTACTTTAGTTTTTGTGGTTAGTCTACGGACTTTAAAAAAAAAATTATTGTGTCTAACATTTTATAAAATTAGTAAAAAACAATTTTAATTTTTGTTTTGATATATATTCAAATAAAATATAATAAATTATAGTGAAAAATATAGCAAAAATTTTGAATTGATTATTATTTTAAAATATATAGTATTAAACATAATCAAGAAATTAAATAATAAATAACATCTTTAATTCAAAATATATAATTTCCATATTATAATAAATAATTTTAAAAAACTATTATATCATTTTCTATGTCAACTGTTCTTTGTTATTTATAATAGTATTTCATATAATAACTTACAAAACAAAATTCATTTTTAAAAATGTCTTCTTAAATAATATTATAGAAATGGTATTGGTATTATAGACAACATGTTTCCTAGGATGCAACATAACTACTTTTTGTTCTTTGTCACTTCCGATTGCTCTAAATATCTTTAAATCACTCGTTGGTTTTGCTTTTGGTAACTCTGATTAGTACTCTCATCTAATCCAATTTGGAAGTTCTCACCAAGAAGCTTCTCTACCATAAAGCGTTATATGAACGCATATTTTACAATAGGGCAAACTGATAAATTTGTAAAGTAAAATACATAAATAAATCGATGATCATAATATTAAAATGATACCGATACAAGAATTTGGGGAAGAACGGATTTGCAGAGACGAGACACTCTTTCTTTAATTCTGAAAACGGCCCGTAGTGTGACGGTTGCATAGCGTTCCGAATCCCAGGATACAACTGCATTTTTCTTATGATTTGCATCACCCAAAATCATAAGCTTTCGAACCATTTTTTCTGTGTTGTACTTTCATGGAGAAAAACCATAAGACAAGAGAAGAAAAAGAAAGTGATGATCCATCTTCCTTCATATGAGAGATTGTTCATATATATATATAATGAGAGAGGAGTCACAAGACTTTTGTGGTCTCCATTTTTTATAAATAATGCACAATTAATTGTCAAATTTAATTTGTGGCAATAAAGGAGAAGGAGGAGTTATAGAATTGACCACATCAATTCTCAAATAATGATGATAATTATTCATTATTATATTTTGACCAAATATATAATTTATGTAGTGATCAATTACACAAATAATAATTTGATGCAAAAAATGGGTTATTGGGTCAAGACCCATCTACCCGAACCAACACTCAAACCCGAGTCCGAGCTCGACTCGCCGCGCGCGCGTGCATATGGTTTAGTGTGAGTTTGCTCTTCTCCCCACAAAGTGGTCCTAAGGTTTTGAACCTTGTTGGGACTTCTCCAATATATATACAAGAGAATTTCACCTCAAGTTTCCAATGTGAGATATTTGCTAGTTTTTACACTTAACCAAATTTTAAAGCATTTTAAGCTTTCCAAGTCTTCCACTTTGGATCTCCATTTCTCATTCAAATCAACTCAGATTTTGACAAGTGAATACACTATGTTATAGTGCTCACGGCAGCGATTTCATCGTGCCCGAAATTCGGTCATTCCAACAGACATCTCCGCCGGAAAATCCACCAGAAAAGTGGTCAACGCCACTTCGTCAAAAACGAGTTCCAACAAGCGTTACACCTAGCTATAAAATACTATATTTTGTTTTGACGAAAAATATGACAATAATCTATGCTTTGTAATCCCGACTCGAGGTAACCTACTATTTTTATTAAGTAATACTTTTAAATTTATTTATTTAAACTCATAGCTAATGTTAAACCGGTCAGTCTTGAAAAGAAAAAAAGAAGTACGAAATAAAAGAGAAAAAAAGAGTAGCGACCAAACTCCAAATGCACGCTCAACGGCTTAATAGTGGGGACTTGACCCCGACACTTGTAATTTAGTGTATCAGTGTTATTGCCGTATATCTAAATTTGACAATGTTTGTAGATGGCAACCAAAAAAAAAAAAAAAAAACTTATGAAAAATCGGTGACTTGTAGTCTTGCAGAGGTGCATACAAAATTGAAAATAATAAGTATATGGAACTGAAATAATTGAATTATTAAAAACTCTACTCTCAAAATAACCCCTCATGTTGCTGGGCCTCGAAAAGATAAATCCAATTGCAGAGATTAGAGATTATATGCTGACAGCTTTAATGGGCTTAATGTTTTTCTACGCTTCTCGTGAATGCTACACTATTTGACGTATGGACTACTCTCAGTGAGACCATGTCTTCTTTTAAAAAAAAATCGATTATGTTCGGTTTTTCGTGATTACTGACTACATATTGTATGTATATGCGTATATGAGATGAATTTTTCTTTCGATTTTTTTTTGTTTTTTTTAATGTAAATCTTCTACCGATAAAACACTGCCAAAATATAATTTGAAATAGTTGATATAAATTAACAAAAAGTTGAGGCGAAATAACCAATTCGAGTTGTACTTTAGATTCATTTCAAACTAGTTGCTAAGTGGATTATATGCTCATATACTACTTTTTCATAGCAAAATATTTTATTATATAGTTGGTCCGGGTTTAATGAATGTGATTATATATGGATTAACCTTAAATCCATATCTAGATATTAGCTACTACCTACTAGCTTACTAGTTAGTACAAAAGAAAAAGTGTGGTTTTATATATATATTCAGTGATTTTTCTAGCTAGCGTTTAGATAGAGTTGGACATAGATACTATCGATCTCTTATAAAATGTAATTACATCTTTATTATGTTTGGAATCAATTAGTTAATTCTAGGATTGCATTTATATTTATGTAAACGATATATGAATAGACAAAACTTAAAATTGAAAAAAAAAACTATCCCAACAACCAAACAAAAACAATTAATTTAAGTAAAACAATTATTGTTAGGACCAAAATATTTTTATAGAACTTATTTTCAAAACAAAAGCTATATTAGATGACAACTGTTAATTATTATATATTATTGATAAACAAATGATAATCAAATGGAAGTCCCAATAATTGTTATGAAGAAAAAAAAAACTAAATCCACTGATGTGCTAAATCTACAAACTTGAGGATAATGATGCGAAAATATCATCTAAGAACATCAATGAAAGTATGTATTGGAAAAACAACAACAACAACAACAAGAAAACATATCAATTAGTCTGATAAGATTTTTTATTTATAAAAGTACCTATATCTAATCTATCATGAGCATATATAAGCATACCAAGTATAAATATGTATATACGAGATTATCTGCCAACTTTGGAGGGTATCCAACTAAGATGTTTAAAGATATATATGATTTGATCATTTCAAGAGGAATTAGAAATATAACACATTTCATTAGTAGTAAAAAAACTCCTGAATTGGCTGACCTAAAGAAGAGCTTCTGGTGCTTAGACTTTTCTATAAGCTCAAGAGAGTTTTCTAACATGTGAATATAAATAAATGAGATATTTGCATAAATTGTCACTTTATCAAAACATATTTTGTGTTTAAACATTTTTTAAAATCTGTAAAAGTAAGTAATATTTTTTTTTTTTGAAAAAACGATTTTGTCCATATGCTTGTTATTGGTATGTATACTGCACACCGTTGATTCGTAAAGTATTGTACATGAATACAACTGGAAAGTCAACGAATGTGCAGTACATAAAATATTACTTATTTTTACACTTTTTAAAATGTGTTAGAATTGTAAATAAACTTTTAAAAAGTGACCATATATACAAAAACCACTAAATAAATTCAAGATCATTTACCTAAAAATGATCCAAAAACCGGTTTCTCCAATGAGGGAAACACAAGGTTGGGTGTACTAGACTGTACGTACTAGCAAAATCTAAAGAATCAAGACAGAGAAAGTTTTATTAGCTAGGGATTTGTGTCGTTTTAAGTTAAGATCGTGACAGAACCGAGACGATATCGAGAATAATAACATGATCTCTGCGGAAATATAAACGCAAAACTCGAAATATACTCTATAAACATCTTGAGGATATGCATGTATTTGATCTTTATATATTTCTAGGGCATATTTTATTTATTTATGAGTACAGAGCTGGTTCTTTGAGCTAGGCAACATCGCCAATCGAGACTAAAACCATCAAAAAGTCTTGACACATATATAAGCTATATATATATATATTTTCTATATAGATGATATTGATAAGGTTCAACCCATGGCTTGATAGAACCATCAAGAGAAGGATATGTAGCCGAAATTTGCTGACTGAAACTCTTTGAGATGATCTTGATTGAAAGTGTTTAAGTGTTGTCCCAAGTCAGAGTAGATGGAGAATTCCCCGATGCCTGAGGAGATTTCGGTGGGGTAACTATTGGCCGTGGCATCCCCGTGGTGAACCATCCCGGTTCTTTCGGTTTGGTAAACCAAATGGGTCTGATCATGGTGATGATAAATATTTTGATGTTCTTGAAGATGATCATGATGATAAGAAGGAGTCTTAGTAGTGTCTCCATAATAACTATTAGGGTTTTCTGATGATGGTGAATCTGCAAACATCATGCTTTGTGCAGCTTGTTGCTTTAGAATCTCAAGCTGTGCTTGTAGATTCACAACCTATAACCCAACAAAAATAAACAATTTAAAAAAAAAAATAGTCTGCTAAATATTCTTATATATATAGTGATTATATATATGTTTATGTAGACAGGGAGTATAAAGATTAGGGTTTTGAAAGGAAGTACCTGTTGTTGGAGAGCAAAGATATGAGAGACGCAGCCATAGATGGGATCTTGAAGCCTAGCTTGAGCTTCATAAGAGATTGTAATGGCGGCTTCACAGCGATCACTAGTGGGAAGATGAGAGAGCAATTTGGAAGCATTGCTAGCTCCAAAAACCTTGTGAATGGCTGCAAAGTGTGAAGCTCCTTGTTCATGACAAAAGTATGGAGCAAACACACACCCCTTTGCACATTTCCTCCTAAGGAACTTACAAGCTCCACAAGGAGAGCCAGAGCCAGAGCTAGAGCTAGAGCTACTCATGATGATGATGTTGTTGACGACGATTCTTGTTATTATAAAGTTGAATTTATTTTTGGATTGACTGTGTATTTGTTGCTATAGTTATTAGGTTTTTGATTTAACCTTGAGAATAGCTATAAGGAGATATGTTTTATAAACAAGGCAAAGGTGAAGATGAAGGTGGGTTACATATAATATTCCATTTGTCTAATTACATTTTGTCTGCTTAATGGCCTACACTTCTCACATTTATTTGTATTCATTCATTTTGCATTAGTACAATTTTGTTTTCTAGTTAATGAAATTGACAACCCTTTTGGATTTTTGTATGCATAAAATATGAGAGATTCATTATTTTTAAAATTAAGAGATCAAAAACAGGCTTTATTTATTTTTAAGTACCAACAAGATATTGCACAATATAATCGACGTGCATATTTGTACTGTCAGGGCATTTGTATTGGAGGTGTCTCAATGAGACACTCTATTAAACAAATAAAAAAAACAAAAGAGAGAGGGTTGAGGATGAGACACCCAAAAATTTTTTTTTGAGACACTCAAATCATGTGTCAATTTGTGATTAGTCCAAATTTTTTTTTAAATAATTACTTAATTAAAAAGAGACACCATCAACAATGCAGATTCTCTGAGTTCTCAAGTGGGTATCTCAATTTTAACAAAAAAAAAAAATATATATATATATATATATTATATCAAGTGAGTATCTCAATTTTATCTGAATATAATAATATTATTATTATATTAAGTGATGTTCTCAAATGGGTATAGTTGAGATACCAAATACCAATGTTCGAAAAGGCGTTAGGCGCTAGGCGGGCGGTCGGACACCGATTTGCGCCTAGACCGAAAAGCGGTGATTAATCACCGATTAATTTTAAAATTTTTTAAAAATTTTAAAGTTTATATGTATATAAGTTATAAGTTATGAATGTATGAATCAAAACAAGTATAAAATAAGTTTTTTTATTATCAAAGTAACAAAACATTAGGAAATTAAGTTCAAATTCACATCTAAATTCCAAAAACAAAAAAGAAGTATAAACATATGATGCAAAAAATAGATTTGTCTTGATATTGAGAGACAAAAAAATGTACAAGGAGAGAAAAATCTTCATCATCTTCTTCAATGATCAAATTAGCATGTGTGTTGTACTTCTAGATGTATTTCCAAAACTTTGTAACAGACCATATGTCCGTCACACCAAAAAAAAAAAGTTGACTTTTTGAAGAAAATCAATGATTTTTTCGAAAAAAAATCGTTAAAAAGCGTTGACTTTTTGAAAAAAGCGTTGACCGCCTAGCTCCACCGCCTAGACACTAATCTGCAAGGTGTCTGGCCGCCTAGGCGGCTAGGCGGCCGCTTTTTAGAACAAGGCCAAATACCCATCCAAAAGTATTTCAAATGGAATAATTTGGAATACTTTTGGATGGATATCTACACAATATTATTTTTATTTTTATTTGTTAAAATTGAGATACCCACTTGAAAACCTCCCAATGCATGGAATTACTCTAAACCGATTTGATTATTGATATATCATGGTTTTTACCCTGTTTAGGCCATGATATAAGTCCTTTTATAGAGTCTTTTCTTGTGTTTTGGAGTCTTTTAGAGTCTTTCACAGGTTATAGCACGTCTGGAGCTTAATTGGAATTATTGGAGCTTTTCTGAAGCATTCTGGAGCGAGACTGAAGTCTGATGACTAAGAGCCCGATCTGAGCACCGAGCATCGATCGATACCCCCTGGTATCGATCGACACTCATCGAGATTTCATGGGCCGCGACTAGTTATGAAGCCTTGGAGAATTGCAAAAGCACCCAGAAGACTTTGATAATTACAAGAAGGCCCCAAATCGTGATTTAGGTTATAAATAGGATTTTACAGCCATTGTTTAGGCTATGCTTTATTATTGTTTAGGTTTAAGAGAGATTTTGGTGAGAGACAAGTCTGGTTTCCCTTCGTCCGAGATCAGATCTCAAAACCTTGTTTCTCTTTCTGATTTAATATAAGAGTATTTATTCAACATGTTTATTAATTTAATATCCATGTCTGAGTAGATCACCTGTTAGGTTTAGGGTTTTCTCATAGGGATTTCTTTGAATGCTAGGTTGATTATCTGTTAGGATTCACTATCTAAATTAGTTCTTCGCCTTAGGTTGTTCTCAAAGCTAATTCTAGGTTGACGAATCTGGAACTTAGATCTTAGGATAATTAATTAGGCACGAGAGTGCGATTAATTACCTGATAGAACCTTAGGTGAGCAAATTGATTATTCGCAAAGAGATTTGGTTTAATTGATTTGTGAACATATCAAACCTGATTTTAAAGCTGATTTAGACTTTAGGATTCGCAAAGAGATTTGGAATTTCTAGGATTTAGATTTAGATAGTTTTCGCAACGAGAGTTGGTTAATTATATTTTAGTGATTTGAGTTCTAGAACAGTGCTTAATCTGGATCCTGTTAGCTAACTTAGCTGCATTCATTGATTTCCTGAGAAATACCCTAAGCCTACATTCCTCCAATTGAATTTACAAACGTTTTACTTGCAACCCTGTTTTTCAATTACATCATCTGGTTTAGCTTGTTTCTGATCTATAGAATCTATTGAGTGATTCTTGAGTTCTTGTGTTCGACCCCTGATTTACTGCAGCAACTGCTTTAGTACTTTTTAGGGTATTAAATTGAGCATATCAATTTTGGCGCCGTTGCCGGGGACTCAATTCGCCGTTAGATTTTAGCTAGGAAATTCGTCTAAATCGCCCGAGTATCGATCGATACCCTTGAGTATCGGTCGATACCCGTCGTAAATTTCAGTTACTTACGCTCTTTACTTGTGATTTCAGGTGCATGCATAATCTTGAAACCAGAAGCAAAAAGAGTACTGCGCTAGTTGATCTATCACTGGAACAGCTAGCACAAGTGGAACGCACAAACAGGAAAGCAAAGAAGTCAGCTAAGATGAACAACAATCAAGTTGGGTTGGTTCGTGATGCTGCTGGAGCTTACAGGGACCAACAGGGTCGGTTGTGCAATGAGCAAGGACAACGTCTGGATGGAGAGGGGATTGTCATTCAACCTGCTCCGGTTGTCGCTGAGAATGCCGCTAGGAACGCAAGGGATGCTGTGGTTAATCGTGGTAGAACGATTGGTGAACACAACAGGCCAGAGCAATTTTTCGCCAATCGCTCCGCGATTCGTCCCCCTGCGTATGAGCGGAATGACTTTGAGCTGAAGCCTGCTTACTACACTCTAGTAGGACAGCATCTCTTCCATGGTTTGCCTCATGAGCATCCAATGGATCATGTAGAGAAATTCGAGGACTTGGTCACTAGCATCAAGAGCAATGGAGTGTCCTACGATTATCTCTTCTGCAAGCTTTTCCCCTACTCTCTAGGTGGAGAGGCTACTTACTGGCTGAGGCAGCTACCTCCTGGATCACTGACTAATTGGGAAGACACCAAGAGAGCCTTCCTAATTAACTTCTATGATGATGGACGATCTGAAGATCTGAGGAATAAGATCTCCACTTTTTCTCAAGGACCTACTGAGGCGTTCAAGGCTGCTTGGACAAGATTCAGATCGTACCAAAGAGACTGTCCACACCATGGATACTCTGATGTGCAGCTGCTAGGTATATTCTTCAGAGGAGTAGATTGGAGGTATCAGATGGCTCTGGACTCTTCAAGCAATGGGAACTTCAACACCAACTATCCTGAGGACGCCTATGTGTTAATTGAGAATTTTGCATCTAGCAGCAGCACAAAGAGTGCAGATTTCGAGCGCAAGAAGCTGGCTGGTAATCAAGATGGATCGCAGATCGCTGAGTTTAAGGCTCAACTAGATTCTATGCACAGTCTTCTGCTGGGAAAGACAACAAAAGCTGTCCATTTTGCTGAGGATGTTGAGGTTTTCAATGAGAATGAAGCAAAAGACGTGAACTACATTGGTGGTTCTGGCTTTCAGGGACAGAGGAACCAGTACAACAACAATCGAGGCTTCAACAACAACTTCCAGCAAGGAGGATTCAACCAGAAACCTGCCCAGACCAGTGGTTACACCAGGAACTACGGAGGTCCTTCCTACGAGCCTGTGACTGCTAAGACATCAGAGAACAAGATTGAAGCCATGCTTGAAACACTCGTTCAAGGACAGCAGCAGATTACAGTGACCTTCAATGGTAAGATGGACACCATGTACACCGATTTGAGTGGAAGGATCGAGGCACTAAATACGAGTCACAGGATGTTGGAAACTCAAGTAGCTCAGACTGCAGCAAATTCCAAGGGAAAATCGGTTCATACACACGTCAATGCGATCTCCTCAAGTGCAGAGAATTACGAAGAGGATTCTGAAATCGCCAGAGCATCGATCGATACCCCCAGGTGTCGATCGATGCCGGTTACAATTCTGAAACGGGACACTTCCAAAACCCGTGTATCGATCGATACCCCACTGGTATCGGTCGATACCAAGGCAATTTCTGAGGAGACACATGACATTTCGACCAAGGAGCCTCAAGTAGCAGCAGCACGGTTCAATATCGCCCAATTTTGGGAAGACTATGAAACGAAGTGTCAAGCCGCGATAGCTAAGGAACGAGCTGAGAAAAAAGCTCGCAAGGCCAAGAAGGAGAATCCTGTACCTAAACACCTCAGAGATCCCATCTCTCCAAAGCAGCTGCGTGGCTTTGAGAAGATGGTAAGAAGGATTTCCCCTGATTCAACCTTTGAAGAAGCCCTAGAGTGCCGTCCTCTGCTAAGTCACTTCAAGGATTGCAGAGAAACTGAGGAAGAGATTAAGGCACTCTTCATTAAGGCTAGAGGTCCACCTCCACTGAGACAGTTGACCCCAAGGGAGGACCCAGGGAAATTTGTAGTTCCATGCTCTATCTCTGGAGTTGAGTTCAAAGAGTCTCTTGTCGACTCAGGGGCTAGTGTCAATGTCATCTCAAGGGCAATTGCGGAGCGGTTAGGAGCTGATATTCGATCACCAGAGACATCTATCACATTCGCGAACAACTCCACCTCGCTTCCACACGGTACTATCCATGGTTTGCTGGTCAAAGTAGGAGACTGTCTAGTTCCCACTAATTTTCAGGTTGTAGAGATGGGTGCAATATCTCGTATGCCTATCCTTTTGGGACGACCGTTCATGGCTACTGCAGGCGCGATCATAGACACACCTAATAAGAGAATCTCTTTCTCTTACATTGACAGAGGGGTCTATTATGGTGTCATTCCCCCTAGGAGTGCTCCCACACATGTGTCTAGCATCGAAGTTGTCACAGGAGAGTCGCTAGCGATTGATATTTTGGAAGAGCCTCCTGATGAGCCTACTGTCGCAGATGTTCCAAGTAAACCGCCCAGCACCCCCAAAGAAGTTGCCAAGAAAACTAAGGCAACAAAGAAGAAGGCCAAGAGCAACAAAGTTGAGAATCCCCATGTCACTTTGATACCTCAGAAGTGTAATGGAGATTCGATTGAGTACAAGGTCAAATGCAAAGGAGCCTTGAAGCCATTCTCTAAGGCAAGAGTACTTCTCACCTCAGAGCTGAAAGAAAAAGGACCGGAATTCGTGGAACACATGCTGAGCAGAACTCTGACATTGGCGATATCGAATTGTGGCGCTTGTTTCGACGCAAGTTCTCACCTTTCTCCTGACTGATCGCCAGTACAGTCAAGCTATTGACGTTAAACGAGCGCTTGGTGGGAGGCAACCCACTGGTGAGTCTGTCCTTGAGTCGTTTTTCCTTTTGATTTTTCATTTGTTTTGAGTCTGTGTCAGGATGAACAAGGAGCAACTCGCAATCGCCTAAGTATCGATCGATACCCCATTGGTATCGATCGACACCAATCGCGGATGAAAGTTCACCAAGTCGATCTAAGCGTGGTATCGATCGATACCGTGCTGTGTGTCGATCGACACTCGCTGTTCCAGGAAGGTAATTTCTTGTTTCTCCTCATTCTATCCTTTTCTTTTGTTTCTTTCACTGACTCTAGGCTAGATAACACTGAGGACAGTGTTGTTCAAGTCTGGGGGAGGTGTCTGCTGACATTGTTTTCGTTTTTCTTAGAGTCAGTCGTTTTATCGAGTCAAAACTGTTTTATTGAGTCAAAAATTTGTTGGAGATGATGATCCTGTGCTTGAACCTATTGATTTGATTTTGTTTTTGAGTGCACAGTGTTACAGGATCAGTTCTAGATCGACTAATGAAAAATCCAAAGGCTGACCAGTTGACTAGAAAACATCCATGTCTCCAGCAGAGTTCTTCTGAAACCTGAGCCAAATTTTTGCACTTCATCAATATGGTTAGTGTTCATAGAGCTTGATTCATCATTCATATCTGATAAAGGAACCCGTGTGTTTAGAATTATGGTATCTCTCTCCCCTGAAATAAGTTGATAGATAAGAGCATAAAAGATTGAAATGATTTTCTTCTGAGTAGAGGGTTAGGAAAATTTCCAGCGATCCCATTATTCTACTTGAGAGGGGATGATCACACAAAGGATTGGAAGCGAGGCTAGGATTTTCCTATGATGCCATTATTCGCCGACATCCTTTGATACATAGAGAGGGAAGAACCGGGGATTCGGTGGCAAACACCATCAATACTCGCGTCTCATACCTTGATGTGTATATGCTAAGCTGAAAATAAAAAAATATATATAAATAGAACATAATAAGAAATAAGTCTGGGGGAGAGAAATTGATACAAAAAGTGTTAAAAAGGGTGGTTCCTTTGTCATGATATTGTCTGATAAAGAATCTAGGAGGTTCTTGAACATTAACTGCAGCGATGAAACTGGCGATGAGGGCTTTACTTGAACAATGCTGTGGGATTTTGTGTGGAGTCTAGAAAAGCTGCGAATGTCTACGGAGAAGTACATGGTGGTCAGATCAAAAGCTGATCAGGTAACATTTGGGTGCTTGGAAAGAAGGTCATTTCGATGGTTCAGGAACAGGTGAGTCTCTACGTTTTCAAACCTCTTTTTCTGATTTAGTCTTCTATTTGCTTGAGGACAAGCAAAATGCTAAGTCTGGGGGAGTTGATATATCATGGTTTTTACCCTGTTTAGGCCATGATATAAGTCCTTTTATAGAGTCTTTTCTTGTGTTTTGGAGTCTTTTAGAGTCTTTCACAGGTTATAGCACGTCTGGAGCTTAATTGGAATTATTGGAGCTTTTCTGAAGCATTCTGGAGCGAGACTGAAGTCTGATGACTAAGAGCCCGATCTGAGCACCGAGCATCGATCGATACCCCCTGGTATCGATCGACACTCATCGAGATTTCATGGGCCGCGACTAGTTATGAAGCCTTGGAGAATTGCAAAAGCACCCAGAAGACTTTGATAATTACAAGAAGGCCCCAAATCGTGATTTAGGTTATAAATAGGATTTTACAGCCATTGTTTAGGCTATGCTTTATTATTGTTTAGGTTTAAGAGAGATTTTGGTGAGAGACAAGTCTGGTTTCCCTTCGTCCGAGATCAGATCTCAAAACCTTGTTTCTCTTTCTGATTTAATATAAGAGTATTTATTCAACATGTTTATTAATTTAATATCCATGTCTGAGTAGATCACCTGTTAGGTTTAGGGTTTTCTCATAGGGATTTCTTTGAATGCTAGGTTGATTATCTGTTAGGATTCACTATCTAAATTAGTTCTTCGCCTTAGGTTGTTCTCAAAGCTAATTCTAGGTTGACGAATCTGGAACTTAGATCTTAGGATAATTAATTAGGCACGAGAGTGCGATTAATTACCTGATAGAACCTTAGGTGAGCAAATTGATTATTCGCAAAGAGATTTGGTTTAATTGATTTGTGAACATATCAAACCTGATTTTAAAGCTGATTTAGACTTTAGGATTCGCAAAGAGATTTGGAATTTCTAGGATTTAGATTTAGATAGTTTTCGCAACGAGAGTTGGTTAATTATATTTTAGTGATTTGAGTTCTAGAACAGTGCTTAATCTGGATCCTGTTAGCTAACTTAGCTGCATTCATTGATTTCCTGAGAAATACCCTAAGCCTACATTCCTCCAATTGAATTTACAAACGTTTTACTTGCAACCCTGTTTTTCAATTACATCATCTGGTTTAGCTTGTTTCTGATCTATAGAATCTATTGAGTGATTCTTGAGTTCTTGTGTTCGACCCCTGATTTACTGCAGCAACTGCTTTAGTACTTTTTAGGGTATTAAATTGAGCATATCAATTATAACGAACCAAATACACAATAGACCATCTTAGTTTTTTTTTTGGGGGGGATTCATACACTTAATTAAACCTTATGTTAAATGAGATTTTTTAAACTTTAGATCCTTTTGTTAAATGATATACAACATTTGAGAAAGCACAATTGACCAAAATAGCACATTTTTAAATTTTTGTTTCAAATTTAGAATCACTAGTTTAAAATGACAATAATAGCACAAATTTTGATAATAATAGCACAAATTTATTATTAAAATGACATAAAATCATTTTCTAATGGAAAAAAAACTAAACCCTAAATTGGAAATAGTAAACCCAAACATAATGTTTAATTTTATTTTAAATTTATGTTGGGTAAACAATTATTTTTACATAATTATTTGTGCTAATTTTGAAATTTTAAATTTAGAATGTTAGTTTTGGAACAAAAAGTAAAATTTGTACTATTTTAGAGTATTTATCATTGAAAAAAATAATTTTACGTGTTGGAAATATTAGTCAATTATATTGTGCGAGTGTCTGAGTGATATGTCCGCTGCTGGTCGATCTAAAGATGATGTCCTCTGAGTAAAAGAAGAAGAAAACAAAAGAAAATGGTTAGTAATGAAAACTTGCAACGTAAATAATCGATATAACGTGCCGATCAAAAATATATCACTATAATGTAAATTTATGATAGTTAGGTACGATATATTTTGAATTTTTTATACAAAATTATGTTGTCTCATATTATGCAAACACATTAGTTATATATATATATCAATACGAGTGTTTAACGCATGTGTATAAACATGATCTAGCATAGTTCTTAGTAGTTAATGGAAACCCCAGAAAAATTTAAGGGATCGTATCTAGATCGATAAGACTGAGGAATAACCATTATATATATATTTTATGCAAAGAATGTGGGTGGATTGGAGCAGGTACACAATTAGAGTATGTATATGTACTCCAACGAATACACGTATATACAATAATATATTCTTCACCAATGGATTCATTATTGATACTGGAGAAAAGTTTGTTTTTCCAACATTACAATAAGCCTCTTGGATAGATGGAGCATGGAGAAAATGTTCTGCAATTCGGACGTTAGACACTTACTATTCTAGACAGTAAAAAAATATTTTTGATCATGCTTAAAATTTACAGTAAAAATTACAAAATTATGTTGTCTCATATTTTCTTGTTGATATATTTATATATATCATATTTTGTGTTGCCAACAGAAATGATATATCAACAAGAAATTCAAAATGCATACATTTAAACATTTTGAATTTCATAAAAAAAATTAAAAAAAGTTCGCGGATCGACCACAAAACTCACAGTCATTAAACGGTACATATTAGAGTTGATGTTTTTAATATTATAGTTTTTTGCGGATTAGACCGAAAAATATTTTAGTACTATGTAAAACGGATTAAATAAATAAATTAGTTTAGTTTGACAGCTTCATCTATAATCATTAGTTAGACATATTATAAAATTCAGAAAAAAAAATCAAAACAATTTTTAAAAAAAATTAAAATAAATTTTTTAAAAAATATTCCGTGCTATTGCGCAGATTAAATCCTACTTTAAATAAAATAGAAAAGAAAATGTGCTAACAATAGAGACAATGGACACAACGTATGGTATATGATATATTTGAGCAGGAGGGGCAGGGTTGTCGAGCATTAAATTGAGAATTATAATCTAAACCATAAAATAATAATTCAAATTATATTAAAAAATGATTTGTGATTAAGTATATATTTAAATAAATTTATTTCTGTCACACATAGAGACCAACATGTAGACCTTTCGGAAGTCGCAAAATAATCAGTCCTCATACCCAAAAGTTACTCCTTTTCCCTACTCTTAAGTTACTAAATATTAGTAATAATAATATAAAAGAAATAAAATGAACTAAATGTGGTCATCATCAAAACGCTGAAAACTCGTCCTTTTATCAGATGATTTAGATCAATGATTAAATCATCTTTACTGTTTATTTCACCTTGGTAATTTCATCCTCTATATATATATTCAACAGGAGTTTGACCTAGAATTATCCGGTTATAAAAACCTGTTTTAGTAGAAAATGTACGTGTATAATAAGAAAACTAAAAATATCGTTAGTCATTTTTTTTTCTATTGTTCCTTACCCCAAAAAAAACTAGCTATAGACTATAGTGTGTATATAATAATATGTAACCAAACGTGGGTGGGGATGTGGATTCAAAAACTAGATTAGGTCGATTAACTCTTAAACTTTTTTGCACTGCCATATTCAACAATATTCTATCAAAATATGGGTTATGAACTTATGACCTTATAATTTTATGTATCCAAAATCTTTTCAGAAGCACCGTCATTTTGTAAATTAAAAAGTTAGTTCACACAGTTCTCAATTTTCGATTCGTCTATTTTTATCCATATCATTATTTTATACAAACATTATATGGGTTAATCACAATAATTTAAATATTTTAGCGCGTTTTGGCACATAAAATATTCACCGCCGTTCACAACAGAATTAGCTAGCCAAAAACCTATTTTTTAGGCTATCACATATTCACATTTGAGGTCTTAACCATTCCATAGTGATAAGGTCTTGGCAATATTCTGCAAGTTTTTAATGATAATTTAAATTCCAACATATGAATTTTTTTTTAAACAAGATAAATCAGAAAATTCTAGAAATTATGTAAAGACGAGTTTAATTAAACTAATTACACGCTAAATTTGAGTAAGAGCCAAAGAAATATGTAAAATATATACACAAGTAGTGGCTAGTGAGGACTCTTGGTGTAACGAAAGGACTTAATTTTGTTCTTTCCTTCGATGCTTACGTACGTAACTTTGTTTAAATTTTATATATGTAAAACTAAGGAAATAATTAGACAGAAAAAAACTCAGTCATCTTCCATTTTATTTAAGACACCAAATGGGCTTTTGTCAGCATTATATGTTTAAGCAGACAACTTTTCATGTTCTCGCGCAAGAATTCCTTTCGCCTTCTTTACTCTTTTTTTTTTTGACCAAAACCCCGCAATTTTCTCTATGTTTTTTAATTATTATCATATTATGATTAAGTTAATGATCATATGAAACAAAAATTCATAGTAAACTTTTTACTGAATATATATAGATACCAACTTGAACTTGATCGAGTACTAATCCTTGGCGATTAATTAGTGTCATAAGCAGATCCATATTCGAGTCATTCTCTGATTATAATGTTTTAGAGAATTACTAAAGGGAAAAACTAAAATATCCTTGCAAGACATTAGTTGAACGGTCGATGAAAATCTAATTAACAGATAGCGATTAGACTAATCAAACGGTGACTATGACTAAGCGTGTCGATTTGACCTTCTAAACCAATTAACTGATTTGTTAAAACTCAGTTTTATAATATTGGTCACATTAGCTTGGGACCTCCAAAAATGTCAAGACTGGCCATATACTTCTGTGTACGCTGCAAATAACTCTTCCATTAATAACAACCACCGAACTTAATTGCATAGACTATCAGGTGGTAGCAGTAATATATTGAATATGTAAATGCCGGTGAATTAAATATAATGTATTTGTTATTTGGAAGAAAACCAGGTGCTCCATACGTAGTTACGTTGTATATATATATATATGATGGTTAAAGTGCCAAATTTGAGGAAAATTAATATTTTACCTCTTAATAGTTAAACAATGTAATGTTAGAAAATGAGAGGTTATATATGTGTTATGAATTAGGGAAAAACGCAACTAGAAGAAAGTAAAAAAACAAGAGAGAAAATCGCAATTGAGCCAAATATCTGTTTAGAGTATCTTCATTAATTATGTGAATGAATAATTACAATCTTAAAACCTTGTATTTAATTATAAGCTCTAAAACCCGATTTTTAATCCCACTTAATAAATAAAAACTTTTTCTTAATCTCAATAAGAACGGTATATTCCTCCACTCGCTCAAGTATGACTCCATAGCATACTTATTATAATTTGTCACTTAAAAACAACAATATATATGTATAATAATTCTTCCCATAATAAATCGTGATGTGTTCTTTGTCAAAATTAGGGTTTTTTTCTTTTAGTGTCAGTTGTCCAGTTCGTTATATATATAGCATATATCCAAATGAAAAGGCGAACAAAATTATTTTCGATCTAAAATATACAAATGTATTTTCGCATAATTCGCCGTTGGGATTGCTTACATGATGTTGGAATAGAATCTTATAAAACTCTGAATTAACGGTCCAATCACAAAAAGATGGTCAATTAGAGGTCAAAATACTATTAGACGTATTCACCCACATGCCACATGTGATTTCTTTTAAAAATTGCACCGTAAAATTAGAGTATAAACCTATAAAAAAAAATCCAAGAAATGGAAATAAACTACGGTTGATAAATGTAGTTGTGGTGGCCGAGCTGGCCGCGAAACACCATACTAAAATTACTTAAGAGTTTATTCTTCTCTAGCTCTATACTCTATAGTTTCAACTTCATTATATGTTTGTGACTTGTCTCCTATTTGCTTTAATCCACTTTATATCCTTGTAATATTGTTTTTTCAAGTAAATTGAAAATTCTTTATAAAAACCCTTAAAGTTCATAAATATTGCTTCATTAAGAAATCAATAAAAAGCTACGCGTCGACGAAAAAGGCCAAACAATATAATAAAAAGCTCTTTATATGTTTGATATATCTTACGGGTCTTACTTTGACCATTGTCCACGTCACGCGCTTCCTCTTGTCAATTCATCTCCCATTTTCACTTTATAATCATCATTATTACTCAATTATTTATGCGTTTATAAAATCATTGTTGATCCAGAATCGACCGACCCAAAATTAATCCGATGAACTAACCCCAAAGTTATCTTATAATCAAATATTATCGAGATTCATGGTTATACGGACAATTATTCTGAGTGAGCGTGCGAAAATGTTCTACATCAAAAATTTATATGAGATCAAAATAATATATAAGAGAATATGAATAAATCTATTCATTGTTAATTAATTTTGAGTTGAAAATTCATATAATTAATAATTTATAAATTTACAATTGTTGATCATTGATCTTTTTTTTTGTCACATTTTTCCTTAGATTAAACTTCAAAGATACAAGGAGAGAGAATTAAGCATCTTCTCAGATCATTACAAACTAAATTCAAAACAATAAAACCTAGAGTAGATAGATCATCATCTTGACAGATGGACAGCGAATTTGAGACAGAGCTCAAATGCGTCATAACCTTCACGGCAAAGCCGGATAGTCTGGACTTCGTCACAAGTGACTTTGCAGGCGAACCTCTACCTCCGATATTCGTAGCCACGAAATCGTATGTCTCTTCTGGCCTCAAACAGACCGCTACACAAGAGAACATGTCGGTAAAGACGTTCTTAGGGCTTCCCGGCACAAGGCTCGGGATGAAACCACATCTCAAAGAGAGGGGAATTGTTGTAAGCGCCATTCCCAACAATGGAGTAACCGTGACTATCTTAACGAAGAGACCAAGAGAGTCAACATAAAATTTTGACCTGAGGGAGGCGGATGGAGAAGGTAGCTTTTGACGATTGCTGAACCGAATTGGTGAAGGAGGCGGAAGCCTTTTACGATGGCTGAATCGAATGAGAAGAAGGGCGGGTGAAAAAGGCAGCTGTTGTCGGTGGCTGGACCGAATTAGTGGAGGGCTAACGGTGTGAAACCGAAGAAGAACCGGACCGGCGAAACAAGCCGTCATATTGGGCCATGCCCACGCTGAAAAGTGTCCGGATTTATTGCACGTCTTCGAGGAGACGGATGGTAGGAGAAGGGGTACACTCTCAGTCGTGGATAATCGACTGTTTGGAAGTGAGAGCAGAATCTGAGCAATGGGGCTGGTCGGAGAGTCAGGTGGAATCAAATCGGAGAAACGCTCATGAACGTCAAGAGTCCTCGCAAGAGTCCTAATGATATGCTCAATTTAATACCCTAAGATACTAAAGCAGTTGTTGTAGTAAGTGTAGGGGTCGAACCACAAAGACTCACATAGATCACACAATAAATTATGAAGTGTCGAATTACGCTAAGCCAGATAGATGTAATTAAAAACAGTGCAGAAATTAAACGAGATGTAAATCAATTGGGAAATATAGGCTCAGGGTTTTTCTCAGGAAATCAGTGAATGCAGACTAACTAACTAACAGGATTCAGATTTAGCGCAGTTCTTGAACTCAAATCACTAAAATATAGCTAACCAACTCTCGTTGCGAAAACTATCTAAATCTAAATCCTAGGAATTCCAAATCTCTTTGCGAATCCTAAAGTCTAAATCAGCTTTAACAACAGGTTTGATATGTTCACAAATCAATTAAACCAAATCTCTTTGCGAATAATCAATTTGCTCACCTAGGTTCTATCAGGTAATTAATTGCACTCTCGTACCTAATCAATTATCCTAAGATTTATATTCTAGGTAGCTAATCTAGAACAAGATATGAACACAACCTAAGCGAAGAACTATAATTCAGATGGTGAATCCTAAAAGATATTTAACCTAGCATTCAAAGAAAACCCTTATGAGAAAACCCTAAACCTAAGGTGGATCTACTCAGACATGGAGAATGAAACAATCAACATGTTTGAATAAATCATCAATAGAATAGAAAGAAGGGTTTAGAGATCTGATCTCGGACGAAGGGAGATTCAGACTTGTCTCTCTAAAACCAAAGTAAAATCAAACACAGAAAATAAAAGCCTAGCCTAAACAATGGCTGTAAAATCCTATTTATAACCTAAATCACGATTTGGGGTCTTCTTGTAATTATCAAAGTCTTCTGGGTGCTTTTGCAATTCTCCAAGACTTCATAATTAGTCGCGGCCCATGAAATCTCGATGAGTGTCGATCGATACCAGGGGGTATCGATCGATGCTCGGTGCTCAGATCGGGCTCTTAGTCATCAGACTTCAGTCTCGCTCCAGAATGCTCCAGAAAAGCTCCAATAATTCCAATTAAGCTCCAGACGTGCTAATACCTGTGAAAGACTCTAAAAGACTCCAAAACACAAGAAAAGACTCTATAAAAGGACTTATATCATGGCCTAAATAGGGTAAAAACCATGATATATCAACTCCCCCAGACTTAGCCTTTTGCTTGCCCTCAAGCAAATAGAAGACTAAACCAGAAAAAGAGGTTTGAAAACGTAGAGACTCACCTGTTCCTGAACCATCGAAAAGACCCTTTTTCCAAGTACCCAAATGTCACCTGATCAGCTTTCGATCTAACCACCATGTACTTCTCCGTAGACATTTGCAGCTTTTCCAGACTCCACACAAAATCCCACAGCATTGTTCAAGTAAAGCCCTCATCGCCAGTTTCATCTCTACAGCTAATATTTAAGAACTTTCTAGACTCTTTACCAGACAATATCTTGACAAAGGAACCACCATTTTTCACACTTTTTTGTATTAATTTCTCTCCTCCAGACTTATTTCTTATTATATCCTTATTATTTTTTTTTTATTTTCAGCTTAGCATATACATATCAAGGTAGGAGACGCGAGTATTGATGGTGTTTGCCACCAAATCCCCGGTTCTTCCCTCTCTATGTATCAAAGGATGTAGGCGAATAATGGCATCATAGGAAAATCCTAGCCTCGCTTCCAATCCTTTGTGTGATCATCCCCTCTTAAGTAGAATAATGGGATCGCTGGAAATTTTCCTAACCCTCTACTCAGAAGAAAATCATTTCAATCTTTTATGCTCTTAATCTATCAACTTATTTCAGGGGAGAGAGATACCATAATTCTAAACACACGGGTTCCTTTATCAGATATGAATGATGAATCAAGCTCTATGAACACTAACCACATTGATGAAGTGCAAAAATTTGGCTCAGGCTTCAGAAGAACTCTGCTGGAGACATGGATGTTTTCTAGTCAACTGGTCAGCCTTTGGATTTTTCATTAGTCGATCTAGAACTGATCCTGTAACACTGTGCACTCAAAAACCAAATCAAATCAATAGGTTCAAGCACAGGATCATCATCTCCAACAAATTTTGACTCAATAAAGCAGTTTTGACTCGATAAAACGACTGACTCTAAGAAAAACGAAAACAATGTCAGCAGACACCTCCCCCAGACTTGAACAACACTGTCCTCAGTGTTATCTAGCCTAGAGTCAGTGAAAGAAACAAAGAAAAAGGATAGAACGAAGAGAAACAAGAAATTACCGTTCTGGAACAGTCGGTGTCGATCGACACACGGCATGGTATCGATCGATACCATGCTTAGATCGACTTTGTGAATTTTCATCCGCGATTGGTGTCGATCGATACCATAGGGGTATCGATCGATGCTTAGGCGATTTCGAGTTGCTCCTTGTTCATCCTGACACAGACTCAAAACAAACGAAAATAAAAATAAAAACGAATCAAAAACAGACTCACAAGTGGGTTGCCTCCCACCAAGCGCTCGTTTAACGTCAATAGCTTGACTGTAACGCCCTTCAGGCTGGATAAGAGTGAGAGCTTGCACCAAAACAGGCTCCATCACTTGACATTACTAGCTTCAAAGTTCTGCTTAGCATGCTGTCCACAAACTCCTGCCCTTTCTCTTTCAGCTCAGAAGTAAGAAGGACTCTTGCCTTAGAGAATGGCTTCAAGGCTCCTTTGCATTTGACCTTGTACTCAATCGAATCTCCATTACACTTCTGAGGTATCAAAGTGACATGGGGATTCTCAACTTTGTTGCTCTTGGCCTTCTTATTTGTTGCCTTAGTTTTCTTGGCAACTTCTTTGGGGGTGCTGGGCGGTTCACCTGGAACATCTGCGACAGTAGGCTCATCAGGAGGCTCTTCCAAAATATCAATCGCTAGCGACTCTCCTGTGACAACCTCGATGCTAGACACATAATTGGGAGCACTCCTAGGGGGAATGACACCATAATAGACCCCTCTGTCAATGTAAGAGAAAGAGATTCTCTTATTAGGTGTGTCTATGATCGCGCCTGCAGTAGCCATGAACGGTCGTCCCAAAAGGATAGGCATACGAGATATTGCACCCATCTCTACAACCTGAAAATTAGTAGGAACTAGACAGTCTCCTACTTTGACCAGCAAACCATGGATAGTACCGTGTGGAAGCGAGGTGGAGTTGTTCGCGAATGTGATAGATGCCTCTGGTGATCGAATATCAGCTCCTAACCGCTCTGCAATTGCCCTTGAGATGACATTGACACTAGCCCCTGAGTCGACAAGAGACTCTTTGAACTCAACTCCAGAGATAGAGCATGGAACTACAAATTTCCCTGGATCCTCCCTTGGGGTCAACTGTCTCAGTGGAGGTGGACCTCTAGCCTTAATGAAGAGTGCCTTAATCTCTTCCTCAGTTTCTCTGCAATCCTTGAAGTGACTTAGCAGAGGACGGCACTCTAGGGCTTCTTCAAAGGTTGAATCAGGGGAAATCCTTCTTACCATCTTCTCAAAGCCACGCAGCTGCTTTGGAGAGATGGGATCTCTGAGGTGTTTAGGTACAGGATTCTCCTTCTTGGGCTTGCGAGCTCTTTTCTCAGCTCGTTCCTTAGCTATCGCTGCCTGACACTTCGTTTCATAGTCTTCCCAAAATTGGGCGATATTGAACCGTGCTGCTGCTACTTGAGGCTCCTTGGTCGAAATATCATGTGTCTCCTCAGAAATTGCCTTGGTATCGACCGATACCAGTGGGGTATCGATCGATACACGGGTTTTGGAAGTGTCCCGTTTCAGAATTGTAACCGGCATCGATCGACACCTGGGGGTATCGATCGATGCGCTGGCGATTTCAGAATCCTCTTCGTAATTCTCTGCACTTGAGGAGATCGCATTGACGTGTGCATGAACCGATTTTCCCTTGGAATTTGCTGCAGTCTGAGCTACTTGAGTTTCCAGCATCCTGTGACTCGTATTTAGTGCCTCGATCCTTCCACTCAAATCGGTGTACATGGTGTCCATCTTACCATTGAAGGTGGCTGTCATCTTCTCCTGCCCTTGAACCAGGTGTTCAAGCATAGCCTCAATCTTACTCTCAGGAGCTTTGGGTGGTGGGGATTGGTACCCTCCTTGCTGAGCATTGTTGGTGAAGTTTCGATTGGAGTTGTATCCGAATCGCTGACCCTGAAAACCAGAACCACCTATGTAGTTAACATCTTCCACCTCATTCTCAGTAGCAAAGTGGACGGCCTTTGTTGTCCTTCCCAGCAGAAGACTGTGCATAGAATCCAGCTGAGCTTTCACTTCAGCGATCTGTGACCCATCCATGTTACCAGCCAGCTTCTTGCGCTCGAAGTCTGCGCTCTTGGTGCTACTACTAGATGCAAAGTTCTCAATCAACACAATAGCATCCTCAGGATATCTGGTGTTGAAATTACCATTGCTCGAAGAGTCCAGACCCATCTGATATCTCCAATCTACTCCTCTGAAGAAGATACCCAGCAGCTGCACATCAGAGTATCCATGATGTGGACAATCTCTCTGATACGATCTGAATCTTGTCCAAGCAGCCTTGAACGCCTCAGTAGGTCCTTGAGAAAAAGTGGATATCTTATTTCTCAGATCTTCAGATCGCCCGTCATCATAGAAGTTAATCAGGAAGGCTCTCTTGGTGTCCTCCCAATTAGTTAGCGATCCAGGAGATAGCTGCCTCAGCCAGTAAGTAGCTTCTCCACCCAGAGAGTAGGGGAAGAGCTTGCAGAAGAGATAGTCGTAGGACACTCCATTGCTCTTGATGCTAGTGACCAAGTCCTCGAATTTCTCTACATGGTCCATTGGATGTTCATGAGGAAGACCATGGAAGAGATGCTGTCCTACTAGAGTGTAGTAAGCAGGTTTCAGCTCGAAGTCATTCCTCTCATAAGCAGGAGGACGAATCGCTGACCGATTGGCGAAAAACTGCTCTGGCCTGTTGTACTCACCAATTGTCTGAGCTCGAACACCTGCAGCATTGCCAACGTTGCCGCGCCCAGCTGGCACAACAATCTCAATAACAGGAGCAGGGACAACGATGTTTCCAGCTTCATCAAGTCGTTGCCCTCTCTCATTACACACATGACCCTCTTGGTCTCTCAGAATTCCAGCTTCATCAGCTCTTAAAACCACTGGGTTGTTCATCCCTGATGTTTGCTTGGTCTTTCTGTTTGTGCGTTCCACAAGCGCTAGCTGTTCCAGTGATAGTCCAACTAGCTGAGTGCTCTTGTTGCTCCTGGTTTCACGAACAGGCATACACCTGCAAGGAAAACACTAGGCAAAGCACGTAAGTAACCAGAAAAATACGTTGAGTATCGATCGATACCAAGTGGTGTCGATCGATACCAAAAAGAAGTCGCCGGAGTATCGACCGATACTAGTGAGTATCGATCGATACCGACGAACTTAGTCGAAATTCTAAACTAAAATCTAATGGCGAAATTGAGTCCCCGGCAACGGCGCCAAAATTGATATGCTCAATTTAATACCCTAAGATACTAAAGCAGTTGTTGTAGTAAGTGTAGGGGTCGAACCACAAAGACTCACAGAGATCACACAATAAATTATGAAGTGTCGAATTACGCTAAGCCAGATAGATGTAATTAAAAACAGTGCAGAAATTAAACGAGATGTAAATCAATTGGGAAATATAGGCTCAGGGTTTTTCTCAGGAAATCAGTGAATGCAGACTAACTAACTAACAGGATTCAGATTTAGCGCAGTTCTTGAACTCAAATCACTAAAATATAGCTAACCAACTCTCGTTGCGAAAACTATCTAAATCTAAATCCTAGGAATTCCAAATCTCTTTGCGAATCCTAAAGTCTAAATCAGCTTTAACAACAGGTTTGATATGTTCACAAATCAATTAAACCAAATCTCTTTGCGAATAATCAATTTGCTCACCTAGGTTCTATCAGGTAATTAATTGCACTCTCGTACCTAATCAATTATCCTAAGATTTATATTCTAGGTAGCTAATCTAGAACAAGATATGAACACAACCTAAGCGAAGAACTATAATTCAGATGGTGAATCCTAAAAGATATTTAACCTAGCATTCAAAGAAAACCCTTATGAGAAAACCCTAAACCTAAGGTGGATCTACTCAGACATGGAGAATGAAACAATCAACATGTTTGAATAAATCATCAATAGAATAGTGATAGTTGCATAATTTAGCCCATTTTAGTATACATTTTAGTTAGCATTTTGTGACTTTTTGCATTCATTTCATTGTTTTTGGTATAGTTTGCATCCATTTTAGAGTTAGTGAGTCTTAGGTTAGTTTTTGCATATGTTTGTGTGCTATGGAGTCTTTTAGGTGCTTTTTGGAGCTTGGGGAAGATCATGGACTAGGAGGAACGTACCCGCAGCGAACAGAGATGATCAAGTGATGAAGGAGAAAACCGGACGTTTGCAGCGGTCAGCATGCAGCGGTCTAGGGAGACCGCTGCACTTTCAAGTCTCGCAGCGGTCAGGTGCAGCGGTTAGAGCAGACCGCTGCGGATCCATCCGGAGCAAAAACCAGGCGTTTCACAGCGGTCATGCAGCGGTTAGAGCAGACCGCTGCGGATCCATCCGGAGCAAAAACCAGACATTTCACAGCGGTCATGCAGCGGTATGAGCTGACCGCTGTGAACCTTCTCGGACACAAAAATTGTCGGGTCAAACCCGGTTTGTCCCGGGTTGACCCGACCCGATCTGTATCTACTTAAGCAAATTAAGCCTAATTAGACAAGGTTTTTTATGAGTTTTTTGGGCTGCTTCTTTTTAGGGTTCTAAGCCACTTATTTCTTCTTCTTTTCTTGTTTTTGTTTTGTATGAAAGATTCAAGATCCAAACCATTTTAGTGAAGATTTTCTTAAACTCTTTTTACCATTCTTCTTATTTTGCTTATGGCTTTCATTTGTACGGTTTATATTTGTGATTTAGCTATGTGTGAGTAGTTCTTTTAGGATTCTTGGGTGAAGTAGATTAGGGTGATTCTAGGTTTGTTCTTGATGTTTAAGAACTAGATTAGTTGATATCCTTTCTCATTGAGTGTTATTAATGCTGGATTGGCCTTGACAAAGTTGATTTAGATCATAGGGAATTTCTCGCCCGGAAGGTGTTCGATGAAATTCCCCAACCAATTCAATGAGTGTTTTACATTCCTAGCCTATGGAAATAGATGTCTAGGGTGTTTAATGGCTATTTAGACTTGTTATTAATGCTTGTTAGTCATAGAATCGCGAACGGAAGTTTATGACGATTGATGACTAAGAAATGGGTTAACACCATGGAAGTGGATTAATCTTTAGTAGTGTTCTAAGGCCTAAGGAGATATTTAGTCGAATGTTTGAACATCTTGAGTAGATTAAAGAATCACCCGAGTCGATTGCCTTACCCGAGAATTCGTGTGTTTAAATTTGATATTAATCGTTTTCTTGTTTGCTTTGCTACTCGTTTATTTCTCTATTTTGCACGTTTCAAATTGTCCGATAAAAACCAAAACCCGATATTTGCTTAGATTAGATAGCGTCCTGTATTCTTAGTGCGTCGTTCTTATTTCCCTGTGGATTCGATCCCAAAGTGCTACAATGACATGCCATTAGATTGAGGCATTGTGCACAGTGGGTAATTGTGCGAACCGTAAAAAGCTCACTATCAATTTGGCGCCGTTGCCGGGGAAATTAGCAATAGCCATTAGGATTTGGATACTATTTGAGACTAAGTTCTTGACTTCTACTAACATTTTATTTTCTTCTTTTTTTGCTTCTTAGAGTCGATGGCCATGGATTACAATGATTGGCCACAAGAAGAGGATGCCACATTTGATAAAAGCATTGATGATGAGCCATATGTGGAGCCACCATTTGATGAAAGTGTAGTCACATCAGAACAAAAAGTAGAGTTGGATGAGCTTTGCAAAGAAAACCCGGCATTGACAAGGAGTAATCTCGCGATTATGATCCGTTTGAACCTCATGTCACGTCGGGCAGCGCTTGAGGGAAGGGAGCTCACATATATTGAGATAAAGATAGCTCATGCACTCGAAGAGGTAATTTATTGGGTTCCACCATGCCAACTAGAAGGTATTTTTGACACAACCTTTGAAATCGTTGATTATGAGGATAGTCACTTGCCTTGCATTGAAGATGTAGCTTCTAGTTCACATGCTCTCAAGCTCATTAATGAATGCTGTGATTTAATATGTGAGTCTCAAATACTAGAAACCTTAAGAGTAGAAAAGCTTGCTAGTGATTATCATGAAGTATGTTTTGATATTAATTATCTATGTGCTTTGAATGATCATGATATCGAGTTTAAGCTTTCAATGCCTGAGGAATCTAGTTCTCTTCTTGAAAAATCTTACCTAGGGGATGTGCTTGATGTAGATAAGATCTTGAATGAGATAGATGACCCTAAGGTTGAGATGAAATCTAGGAAAGAGGATGTGTTTTACATGATTGATGGAGATGAAGTTGACTATTTTGTGATTAACTCGTTTAAACATGAAATCGACTTCATTTTTCCATCAAATGCATTTGGTCCTCGTGAACATCTCATCATCAAGGAAAATTCCAAGATGTATGCTATATTTTTAGTAACCTTTCTTGATGTGAGTTATGCCTCTTTGCCATGGATAGTCGTGTGCCATGTTGCATATTTTGTTTCTTGTCTTGACAAGAGAAGGACCAAAGGTGCATTGGCTCAACCTTTTGATTCTCATGATTAACAGTTGAAACGTCAAGCTTAGCGACGTAAAACAAGCGCTCTTGGGAGGCATTCCCATGACTATCTTTGTATATATTTTCGTTCGTTCTTGTTCCTTTTGATGTTTTTGTTTAATGTTTATAGTTTTCTTGGGTCCAAGGTCGTGGTGCTTAATGCATGAATGGGTATAGCTACAGCACGTCACATTTCTCTCCAATCCAAAGGTATGATCCAAACTCCATTTCATTGTACATACTTTTGCATATTTTTACCTTCTCTTTGATTTGTGTTGCACCGAGACGTTGCAATTCAAGTTCGGGGGAAGGATTTGTGTCTTTTGATCTTGTGTTTTGTGATCTTATTTTTATTTTTCCATCTTTGAGTCTCATTCATTCATATAAGTGCATATAAAAACCATAAAAAAAATTTTAGTTGCATTTTGCATGTTTAAGATTGAGTCTAGATGCATATAGGTTTGCATTCACTTGCATTGGGAGAATTATCCATGTAGAATATAAACTTAAGAGCTTGAATTAATGCCCTCGTTAGGAGTTCTTTGATGCATTTGAGCGATCACGAAGTTAAGGATGATTCATGCTTTGATCTTGCGGTTTGAATGTTTTTGTCTTGGTTGAAGCATGCTTTGAATTGAATCTAACTCTATCTACATGAACTCTAATCTTGACTTGAAATTATCATGCTTGTACATTGAAAAGTTGAACTCATGGATGTCATATACATATTTGAGCTATCTTACCCCTTTTTACCACTCTCTTGTTAGCTCAAATAGCTGATTCCCATATTTGGAACGGTTAACCACACCCTTAACTAAGCCTTTCCTTCAAGCCTTCATCTCTTGTGTGTGTCGTGAGGCCTAATTTTGAATGAACTTAGCAAAAAGTGTTGAGTTTGGAACGACAAGGAGTTGATAGATAGGTTGGTGATTTGGGTGTTGATGTAAAGAAAAGAAAGTGTGGAGAAAATAAAAGATTGGGAAAAAGGATAGGGGAAAGTAAAAAGTTTGGATTGGTTGGCATGAAAGTGTGGAATAGCTCTAGGTGTTGAAAGTATAAGTCTCTATGTGTGTAGAAAAAAAAAAAAAAAAAAAAAAAAAAAAAAAAAAAAAAAAAAAATATATATATATATATATATATATATATATGGCTAAGGCATCTAAATGATGATTGAGAGACTAGTTATGAAAGTGAAAAAGAGCTAAAAGAAAAAGATGAAGAGCCAATCCATTTGTTGAAAAATAAGAAGAAAAGAATCCCCTAAGTTAGAAAAGAAATGTGGTCTAAGAAGGCAAAATGCCTTGTGATATGGGTAGTTTAGAATGGATCTTGATGGGTTTAGAAATAGGAGTGGAGTTCATATTGGGGCATTGGGTAGACGGAAGTCATCCTTGTATGAATCAATTGTTCTTTACTCTTAGCATTTTGCCAAAGTTCATTCTTTCGTGAGAGATCCCATTGCATTGGAATACCCACATGATTGAGATCAATTTTATCTCAAAACCTTTTCCCTAAGCCAAATGAGTTCACTTGATTTTTATTAAGCATGATTCACCATTGTACTTAATGAATGTTAAAGAGTTAGAGGATATGATTACTTGTAGATGCTAAGGCTTATACCAAATTCGTGTAGCGACGAGTATGGCTAAATCTTTTGAAGTAGAGGTTGTTTGTGCATCACATAACTACTACCAAGTGCATTGAATTGAATTCTTTTGTTAATATTCTTGGATATGATATCCCGCATTCCAACCTCTTCTTCGATTTGTTCTTGTTTGTTTGCTTGCGGACAAGCAAAAGGCAAGTTCGGGGGAGTTGATAGTTGCATAATTTAGCCCATTTTAGTATACATTTTAGTTAGCATTTTGTGACTTTTTGCATTCATTTCATTGTTTTTGGTATAGTTTGCATCCATTTTAGAGTTAGTGAGTCTTAGGTTAGTTTTTGCATATGTTTGTGTGCTATGGAGTCTTTTAGGTGCTTTTTGGAGCTTGGGGAAGATCATGGACTAGGAGGAACGTACCCGCAGCGAACAGAGATGATCAAGTGATGAAGGAGAAAACCGGACGTTTGCAGCGGTCAGCATGCAGCGGTCTAGGGAGACCGCTGCACTTTCAAGTCTCGCAGCGGTCATGTGCAGCGGTTAGAGCAGACCGCTGCGGATCCATCCGGAGCAAAAACCAGGCGTTTCACAGCGGTCATGCAGCGGTTAGAGCAGACCGCTGCGGATCCATCCGGAGCAAAAACCAGACATTTCACAGCGGTCATGCAGCGGTATGAGCTGACCGCTGTGAACCTTCTCGGACACAAAAATTGTCGGGTCAAACCCGGTTTGTCCCGGGTTGACCCGACCCGATCTGTATCTACTTAAGCAAATTAAGCCTAATTAGACAAGGTTTTTTATGAGTTTTTTGGGCTGCTTCTTTTTAGGGTTCTAAGCCACTTATTTCTTCTTCTTTTCTTGTTTTTGTTTTGTATGAAAGATTCAAGATCCAAACCATTTTAGTGAAGATTTTCTTAAACTCTTTTTACCATTCTTCTTATTTTGCTTATGGCTTTCATTTGTACGGTTTATATTTGTGATTTAGCTATGTGTGAGTAGTTCTTTTAGGATTCTTGGGTGAAGTAGATTAGGGTGATTCTAGGTTTGTTCTTGATGTTTAAGAACTAGATTAGTTGATATCCTTTCTCATTGAGTGTTATTAATGCTGGATTGGCCTTGACAAAGTTGATTTAGATCATAGGGAATTTCTCGCCCGGAAGGTGTTCGATGAAATTCCCCAACCAATTCAATGAGTGTTTTACATTCCTAGCCTATGGAAATAGATGTCTAGGGTGTTTAATGGCTATTTAGACTTGTTATTAATGCTTGTTAGTCATAGAATCGCGAACGGAAGTTTATGACGATTGATGACTAAGAAATGGGTTAACACCATGGAAGTGGATTAATCTTTAGTAGTGTTCTAAGGCCTAAGGAGATATTTAGTCGAATGTTTGAACATCTTGAGTAGATTAAAGAATCACCCGAGTCGATTGCCTTACCCGAGAATTCGTGTGTTTAAATTTGATATTAATCGTTTTCTTGTTTGCTTTGCTACTCGTTTATTTCTCTATTTTGCACGTTTCAAATTGTCCGATAAAAACCAAAACCCGATATTTGCTTAGATTAGATAGCGTCCTGTATTCTTAGTGCGTCGTTCTTATTTCCCTGTGGATTCGATCCCAAAGTGCTACAATGACATGCCATTAGATTGAGGCATTGTGCACAGTGGGTAATTGTGCGAACCGTAAAAAGTTCACTATCAAATAGAAAGAAGGGTTTAGAGATCTGATCTCGGACGAAGGGAGATTCAGACTTGTCTCTCTAAAACCAAAGTAAAATCAAACACAGAAAATAAAAGCATAGCCTAAACAATGGCTGTAAAATCCTATTTATAACCTAAATCACGATTTGGGGTCTTCTTGTAATTATCAAAGTCTTCTGGGTGCTTTTGCAATTCTCCAAGACTTCATAATTAGTCGCGGCCCATGAAATCTCGATGAGTGTCGATCGATACCAGGGGGTATCGATCGATGCTCGGTGCTCAGATCGGGCTCTTAGTCATCAGACTTCAGTCTCGCTCCAGAATGCTCCAGAAAAGCTCCAATAATTCCAATTAAGCTCCAGACGTGCTAATACCTGTGAAAGACTCTAAAAGACTCCAAAACACAAGAAAAGACTCTATAAAAGGACTTATATCATGGCCTAAATAGGGTAAAAACCATGATATATCACCTAACAACAATGCTCCTAATCGGATTCACCTGGCCCATGGATAGCCACAAAGGTGCTTCTTCGGGGATGAAGAACAAGACCGTGATCATGGCGGGGAAGATGAAGCTGCTCGAAGAATCGCCGCCAAAACATTCACCGGCAGAAAGTATCCCAAAGTAAACAACTAGGTCGGCGCAGATTCGTACCATAAATCCTTCATGATTGGATTTGGATCTTAAGCCCACAAAGGACAATACAGTGGCTCGGTTGCACGAATAAAACCAAGGAGTCACAACGGCGAGGCGGAGCACCGGCGACGACTCACCGACCCAGGGCAAAATCAAATCGAGCTCTAACGGAGATGCTATCCTCACGCATCTGACCGAGAGAAGGCTTGATAAGCTCGCCAAGGACCATAGAGCACTACCACCAATCCACTTAGCCGACGCCGGCGACTTACAGAAGATCTGCAAGAGGAGACTAACCCCAGCTCTAAAACAAAAATCTTCAAACCTCTGAGCACTAGAAACCGAGTAATACAGCGATAACAAGGGGGAGGTGGCGCGAGACGGTGAGCAGAGGCGGAAAACGGATATGGAAAATAGAGCGAAAACACGGAAGCGAGTAAACGGCGGAAGCAAGGAAAGCAGAGGAGAGACAAGAACCCGGTGAGACACAGAACATGCCATCGAGAGCAAGTGACACGAACAGACCAGCGAATGAGAGGATAGCTTCGTCGGAGCTTTTCTCACGGCCTGAGACCGGAGAAAGGCTCGACTCAACACCAAGAGAGGGGCGGTCAACAGCGAGAGGGAGCAGAGTGGGTAGCGTCGACGGAGAAGAAGAGATCGGAGGAAGCAAACTCTGAGGAACGGCGCCTTGTAAATCGTGCCTGAGAGGAAATTTTTAGGTTCCCCCACTTCTGTTGATCATTGATCATAACCAATTTTACTGTCTCGAAATTTCATCAAGGCAATATTAAATTTAAAAAATATAACTAATGTTAAAACTTTTCAAACACTAATTAAACGTCATGAGAAGTTTTGATCATTTGGATAATTAATTTTTATAATTTTAAGTAAAAGTTTATCGGATTAATTTTAGATCATCTAATTTTGGATTAGATCAATTAATTTTTTCGATTGAATGGATCGATCTTGGTTCGAATTGGATAACGTATGTTTAGACTCTAATATCATGTTTAATTATATAGATTTTTATCTTAAAATGAATTGGCTTAGTAAATTAGTCCATGTATTTATGTATAATCTAAGTCCCATATGAGATATTCTGATCCATAGATATCAATTGATGATTAAAAATAATCATTATTTAATTTCTACCGGTAGCTTCATATATAACATTGAGATACAGCTAATGATACAAATAATGTATGAGTTGCTTAACCGCATTATGTAAACAATACAAAGAGCCCATCGTTCGATTGAGCTTAATGTGCATAAACTACATATGATATGGCTTGTCGGTGAGATTAATGTTAGACTAAAAATGTGTACATGTATCTTGTTTGCGTATAGAAATAAAATGTTTGCAAATGATGCTGACCTTTCTGACCCAGACGAGGGTCAACCCGACAACATATGATCTCACGTGGGTCCATCACACGTGTTTAGAATTTTATTGATTGTGAGTCTTACTAAGTTTTAATAAATTTCTAAATGATTTGAATGAATTAAGTAAGTTATTATGATTTTTTTTTTTAAAAATATAAAATTTTATCTAAAATTATGAGATTTTTATTTTTATAATTAAGAAACTCCACCAAAATATTTTTAAATCTCTAAAAATTCTTTAAAATTTACTAATTAAAATATTTTTAATAACTGTGATTTAAATGTTCATTTACAAATAAGTAGTTCAACAATATAAATTTTTAAATTTTTTTAAAAAAATTATGTTTGAATAACATAAAATTTATGATTTTAATACAAATCATTTCAAATTTTATATTAAATACACCCTATGAGAGGCTTCAAAATTCAATTTATGACATGCCAGCGAGATAAACACATATAAATCCACACGTATTAATTGTATAATAGATAGGTTATAGATATTGTGCATTTATATTTGGTACGTAGGGTCTGTTCGTTTGCCTGTCGCAGGCGGCTGCGGCTTGCGGCCAAACGCTGCGATCAGACGCGGTTGATATTGTTCGTTTGGCTGCCGCGCGGTAGGACGCTGCGACTGGTCGCAGACCTGTTTGTTTACCAGCCGCGCGGTTTGCCTTCTAATCGCAGACGCAGCTCTAATCGCAACGCAACGCTGGAGAAATCCAGCGTCCAAAAATTGCGATCGCAGGTCGCTGTGACCAGACGCTGCATTTGGCCGCAGGAGGCTGCGTCAAGTAAACGAACAACTTTTGGCCGCTGGACGCAGCCGCAACCTACTGCGACAGACAAACGAACAGACCTGTAGTATAGTATGATCTCTATATATATCTTTGTGCGAGTGCGTTCGTTTGATATGTACAATTAACATACGTATAGTCAGGGGTGAATCTAGAAAATATTAAATAAAATTTAGTAAGCTACAATACATTACAATTATAGAAAATATTGCGTAAACTATCACAATTTTATGTTTTTTCAAAATTTTAAAATTGCACCAAACTTTTTGTTTTTGTAAATCCTAATATCCATTTTGAATGGTATCAACATAAAATTATACATTGCACACAATTATTTTATGTTTATAAAAATATTTGTTATAATTGTTACTTTTATATAAATTAAATATTGAAAAATATAGGTTTTTTTACTGTTGAGCATAGGGTAAACAAAAAAAATCATTTATAAATTAAGAAGACAAATATATAATTATATATATGAAAACGCGAGAAAGAATTTAAATTAGAAAAAAATAATGTAATGTATTCAAAGTTTAAACCACAATATAAGGGAATGGTTTACTATTAGTCTATCACTATAAGAATACACTCGATTTCTGACGGATATATTGGTCGGAAAACGGTCGGAAAACGTCTTTACCGACGAATTTCTGACCAATTTGGCCCGTCGGAACTATCGCGTCGGAAATCAAATATGGTCGGAAATTGGTCGGTAATTCCCGACAGATTGCCGACCAGAACATTCCCGACCATTTACCGACGCTAAATATCACCCGACGATTTACCGACTAAAGTCCGATGCGCCCATTCCCGACCAAATACCGACCAGACTAAGTTCCGACCACATTCCGACCATAATAATACCCGACGATTTACCGACAAAAGTCCAATGACCTTGTTTCCGACCAAATGCCGACGTTTCTAATTTCCGACCAAATTCCGACCTGTCTAATTCCTGACCAAATACCGACCAGACTAAGTTCCGACCAAATTCCGACCATAATAATACCCGACGATTTACAGACAAAAGTCTGATAACCTTTTTTCCGACCAAATGCCGACGTTTTTAATTTCCGACCAAATTCCGACCTTTCTAATTTCCGACCAAATTCCGACAAAATATATTATTTTGAAATTATTTTAAAAATTATGAATATTCATTAATTTAATTCAATTCAAAATAAATTTATTCGAAAATGAAAATTAAAATTAATATTAAACATTAAAATTAATATTAAACATTAAAATATTTGAAAATAAAATAGTTTAGAAATAAAAAAAAGTGTTTTTAAAACATTAAAAATTAACATTATTAACATTTGCAGATCCGGATTCGGATCCGGATCACGTTCCCGGGTAATCCGGAAACTTCGCTCTCATCCAAGACGACATGCTAGCGATATCTGACCTCGCCTCCGAAAGCTCATCTTGCGTGGCACCTAACCTGAATTCGGTGTCCGTTTTCGCCGCCTCCAAAGCTTCTACTTTGGACTTGAGCTCTTCATTCTGCTTGATGAGATCTTCAGAGAAAAAAGAACCAGAAGAAGACCCGTCGTCCATAAACGGGATCGTACCCAAACCGCCGCGACGTCGCCCTTTTTTATCAAGGGGAAATTCCTGTATAAAATATAAATAAATTAGAACATAATAAAATTATAATGTAAAACTATAAGAAAAAAAAACTTACGTTCATAACGAGTTGGTTGACCGCTTCCCGCGACATCTCGAAGGAGGAGGAGGAGTCACCTTGTGACTGTTGGGTCAGCTCGATGTCGGTCTTCTGCTTCGTCACGTTCTCGTAGATCTCCCTTATTAGGGGATCCTGAATAAGCCCGGTTGTCTTGTTCGTGTGGCACCTCTTCATTAAGTCCAAATGATTTGGACGCACACCTCCGGCCTCATTAGTCTATAAAAACAAATAAATTTAAATATGAATAAATAATTTAATAATTAATTAAGTAGAGAAAACAATGTAAACAATAAAAGATTACCATTTGAATTTCTCGGGTCTGGAAGCTGCTCGATCCGGAGTTGTGGATGTATTGGCCCTTCCCGTTGCGCTCACTCTTTCGGTTTCCCGAATTAGTCTTCGAGAGTTTCTCTGTCTCCGGTTGTTGCCAATATGGTCCGTAGTGATTCCAAACCTTCAAATTCAAGCATTTCGGCTTGTCTGCCCCTTTCCTCCACTTTTTTTTTCACTCGTTCATGTGTCTCTTGAACTACGTACTCGCTTCCTTCATAAATAATTTTTCCACCGTGACAGTATGAGATGGATGCCATGTAAACTCTTGCTACGAAAACATAAATAAAAATGCTTAGTAAAATATTAAAAAAATACTTATAAATATAAGAAAAAATATAGTAATTGACAACTTACCGCAAATTGTCTAAACCAAATTTGCTTCTCATCATACGAGACTTCTGAAAACTTCTTGTACGGTTTGTCGAGGATCGAATGGAACATCCTCATAATGGCCATGCTAATCCCGTTGTTCGATATACCAAACCTACAAAAAAAGATAAACTATAAACAATTTGATATTAAATATATATATATATATATATATATATATGAACTAAAGGTTTTTACCATGTCGATCTTCCAACGAGATGTGGATCAAGCCGGATGTGCAAGTCCCGGCCCGGTTGTTGGACTAACTCATCGATGGTCATGATTCGAGGAGCTTGACTCTGAGACTCTGGGATAGTCGATGCGGCCGGACTTGGTGGTTCTGGCCCTCGAGTCGAACCATCGGTACGTGGAGGTTGTTGCATCCCTTGAGACGAACAACCGATGGTCAAGTTCGCGAAACCATTGTAAGACCTTAACAAAAACGCAAAATTTGTTAGATATTAAACGCAAAATTATAAAAAATTTATGAAAAAGAGTAATAATAAATTTATTAATTATGCAAAAGTAATGAAAACGTTATTTTATACAAATGATAAAATCAAAAAAAATCAACGTAGTCTTAAAAATATCTTAGATTTAAAAACGTTTTATATACATGATTTTTATAACATTTAAAAAATATATTTTTGTATTTTTAATCTAAAAATTATCTATTAAAGTTTTATATTCATAAAAAAAATCCAAAAAATCTAAAAAATCCAAAAATCCAATTGTATAAAATATTTTTCATAAATCCAAAAAATCTAATTAAACCAAAAAATCCAAATTTTTTTTGAAAAACACTATGTGTAAACAACAAATCCAAAAATTATAATCTAACAACAAATCCTACAAATCTAACCCACAAATCTCACAAATCTAACCACAAATCATATATTATCCGTTAATTGCTAATTAATATAGATCCTAAGAAAGTAAAATACTTTTCCCTAATCTACCCACAAATCTAACCCGGCCTAAGAATGTTCCCTAAAAAAACTTTTTATAGATCCTAAGAAAGTATTTTATCTCAAAAACACTTACATGGTGAGAAGATGTCGGCGGCGGTGGAGGAGGGAAGGCGGCTTCTGCGGTCGGCGGCTTCGGCGGACGGCTGCTCCGGCGGACGGAAGGCTGCTCCGGCGATCTACAAACCAAGAGAAGGAAAAACAATTAAAGAAAAGAGGAAGAGAAGAGGGAGAGAAGAGAAGGAAGAGGAAGAGGGAGAGAAGAGAAGGAAGAGGGACACTTACCGGCGAGAGCTCAGGCGGTGATGGTCGGCGGAGAGAGAGAATCGGAGAGAGAGGAGAGATCGAAGAAATGAAGAAGACGATGCGGCACAGGTATTTAGATCTAGGTATCGTCGGAATTCGGTCGGTTTTAGAAAAATACAAAACCGTCCAAATATTTCATTTACCGGTTAATTTTCGCGGGTTTTATTTCAGCATGGTCGGAAATCGGTCGGTATTTCCGACCAATTTCCGACCATACTGAGCATTTATTCATGTCGCGGATTGATATATTGTTAACACTTGGCATTTGTTTTGAAAAAATTACATTGGTCCGAAATTGGTCGGAAATGTCCGACTAATTTCCGACCATAGAGGGAATAGGGTATGAAATCCTAAATTTGAATACCGTATAAAACATCTAAATATCTTAGGAATGAAAACAATATGGCAAGGTAAACATAAATATAGTATATGACGCTTTTTCTGAATCGATATGAGAACGGGTTTAACCTCTCTTAACGAAACATATAACTTATACTTACACTATTCGTTTTCTTGTAAGGTTTGGATTAGATGTTCAAAAAGATTGATTCTTAAGATAAAAATTGGTATTTCATATACGGTTTAGGGTTTATAAATCCAACATAAAACTTTAGAAATTCCTTGTAATTTCCGACTAATTTCTGACTATTGATTCATATTGGTCGGAAATTGGTCGGAAATTCCTTGCAATTTCCGACCAATTTCCGACCATACAGGGTTTAGGGTTTAAAATTCTTAATTTTCAAACTGTATACTGTTTAATAAACATGTAAACATCTTATGTCTAACAAATATGTGGCAAAATAAACATATAATAAAATATATGATGTTTTTATAAATTGAAAGTATATCGAATTAAACCGTTCATAACGAAACATTCACATTATATTTATACTTTTCGGTTTCTTTTAGGTTTTATAGGATATGCCCCAAAATTGGTTTAGTTAAGATAAATGGACATTGAATTCTTTCAAAAGATCATATCTACCCATATTAAACATAGTCCAAATCAAATTTATGCGTTTTGAGGTTTCAAACCCCAAAGGGTCGGAATTTGGTCGGACATTTCGATGAATTCCGACCAGTTTCCGACCAAATAAAGAATTGCCCACGTTTAGCCGAGGGAAGTTTTAGCCTGGGCAAATATAATTCAGTCGTTCCCGACCATTTTCCGACCGATCCTCGTGTCCGGTCGGAAAATGGTCGGCATGTAGAATTAAATGTATTAAACACTTGGGATTTTTTCGAAAATATTTATATTGTGGGAATTTGGTCGGAATTTCTTTGAAATTTCCGACCAATTTCCGACCATATAGGGTTTAGGTTTTAAAATTCTTAATTTTCAAACTGTATACTATTTAATAAACATGTAAACATCTTATGTCTAACAAATATGTGGCAAAATAAACATATAATAAAATATATGATGTTTTTATTAATTGAAAGTATATCGAATTAAACCGTTCATAACAAAACATTCACTTTATATTTATACTTTTCGGTTTCTTTTAGGTTTTATAGGATATGCCCCAAAATTGGTTTAGTTAAGATAAATGGACATTGAATTCTTTCAAAATATCATATCTAACCATATTAAACATAGTCCAAATCAAATTTATGCGTTTTGAGGTTTCAAACCCCAAAGGGTCGGAATTTGGTCGAAAATTTCGAGGAATTCCGACCAGTTTCCGACTAAATAAAGAATTGCCCACGTTTAGCCGAGGGAAGTTTTAGCCTGGGTAAATATAATTCAATCGTTCCCGACCATTTTCCGACCGATCCTCGTGTCCGGTCGGAAAATGGTCGGCATGTAGAATTAAATGTATTAAACACTTGGGATTTTTTCGAAAATATTCATATGGTCGGAATTTGGTCGGAATTTATTTGAAATTTCCGACCATATAGTGTTTAGAGTTTAAAATTCTTAATTTTCAAACTGTATACTGTTTAATAAACATGTTTAATAAAATAAATGAAAGTTAAAACTCTATTAAACGCATTCACATCAAATTGTTTAATAATCTAAACATTTTTTAATAATCTATTCATCAAATAAGGGTTAGAAACATAGTTTTATACAACATTTTATATTTGGAATGCAAAAAATTATACCGTATTTTAGTTTAATTTTTTTTCTTCGCCACATCAAATTTAGTAAAATTTGATTTTGACCATTTTCTCGGATTAAGAATATAGCTTTCTACAACATTTTGTTTGGGATGAAAAGAAAAAACAATAAATATATAATTTTTATAAGCATAGATTATAAATTTTCATAAATGTTTTACAAATATATGGCATAGATTATAAATTAAAGCATGTGAAAAAGTTTCATAAATTTTTTACTTAAAAATAAATGCATATAAAATATTTTTTACAAAAACTATTTTGAGTCCGATGAATAATCTGAAGAAGCTGAATCGGATTCCTCATCAAATTCTCCTCTCTCTTCTTCATAATCCTCAAATAGTTCGCCCATGCCGGTGAAGTCAACGACAAGGTCAACCTCTAGAGAATGCTCGATTTCACCTAAATTACCAATTGGCATTTCCTGTAAAGGGTCATGCTCGGAAACACCAGATATCATTCCTCTTGGTTGTATCGATGTTACTGCAATCCACAGATCTTGCTTGTTCCTAACCCGGGGGTATCAAATGTAGGAAACCTGGTCTGCTTGTGAAGCAAGAATAAATGGATCGTATTTCCGATGTCGCTTGCCTCCGTGAACAGATGTCACACCGAATTCGTCATGCCGTAGACCTTCCACTGGATCATACCAATCGCAATAGAACACAATGCACTTCAAACCAATCATTCCTGGATATTTGACTTCTAATATTTCGCGGAGTATTCCGTAGTAGACAAATTCTCCGGATGTAGACGAAATACCGTAGTTGCATGTTGTCCTTGAACTCCCTTCACGAAAAGCCTTAAAAGCATACCCCCGAGTGCAATACATCGGATAAACACTTGGAACAAAAGTAGGGCCACGCACCATCTCACCTAACCATGTGGGAATCGATGTCCCGGTAGTATTCATCTGATCAACCTGTACAATTTGTGGACACTTATAAACAATATGTGTAAGCATGTAAAATTTAGTTTAATTGCGGGAAATCGAGCACTTACGTAATATTTCAACCAATCCGTGAATTCATTCTGTTTACGGACCATAAGCTCATCCTCTGTGCAATTTGGAAACCAATTCCTTATTTGCTCCATGTATATACTGTGAATAAAACAAATACATTATTCAAAATACTATCAAGGATTAATTTTTGGTAATTACTAAACAAATACATTATTCAAAATCAAGTGACGTACCTCTCATATTCAAAAACGTCTTTGCAGTTTGTCAGAAGATATGTATGCAAATGCCTTTGTTCCTCCTCTGTTAGTCGTCTAGACCTCCCTTTTCCACTAAGCCTTCCAATTTCTGCAAAAATATTTGGGACATAGACTGGATACAGCGGTTTTTCTCCTCCATCATCATGACGTGCAGGTCTTCTACTTTTAGTCTTCACCGAAGATGGAAAGTAGTAGCTAGCAAAGTTGGATGCTTCTTCATTCACGCTCTGTGCAACAATAGAACCCTCGACTCTTGCAAGATTTTTCACCTTCTTCTTTAGGTGGAGCATATATCGCTCAAACGGATACATCTATCGATATTGAACTGGCCCACCAAGTCTTGCTTCCCTAGGAAGATGAATAGGAAGATGTTCCATAACATCGAAAAATGCTGGTGGAAATATTTTCTCGAGGTTGCATAGGAGAGCCGGTATCTTCTCCTCCAAATTTCGGATACCGTCTGCCGTAAGTGATCTCGTGCATAAATACCGGAAGAAAGCACCGATCCCTGCATAAATGATAAATAAAATTAGTAAAATTTAGACAATTTAGATAAATTTAGTAAAATTTAGATATAATTTTGTAAATTATAAATGTACCTGCAATAGATCCATGGACGTTTCTAGGAAGAAGACCGGCAAAGGCAAATGGAAGGAGGCGTTGCATGATAACGTGACAATCATGACTCTTCAACCCTGAAAACTTCCCTTCTCCAATATTAACGCAATTACGAAGGTTAGATGCGTATCCGTCTGGGAATTGAACACTATGCGTAATCCAGTCGAAGAACACCTCCTTTGAAGGCTCATCCAAACGGAAAGCGGGGGCCAGAGATTTTCCGTTCGCCATTATATGGAGTTCCTTCCGAGAACAAATTTCTGGCAAGTCCAATCTGGCCTTCAAATTATCTTTCGTCTTCCCTTGCACATTTAGAACAGTATTCATGATGTTGTCAAAAAAGTTTTTTTCAATGTGCATGACATCGAGATTATGGCGCAGCAGATGGTTCTTCGAATATGGCAAATCCCAAAAAATACTCCCCTTGTTCCAATTGTGGTACTCGCCACAACCATCTACGGGAAAATGACCATTACCACCACATGAAACCGTCTTCTCAGCACCAAAATCTCTCAACTGAGTGATGATGTTATTCCCATCCGGCTCAGGAGGTGGACCATCAAAAACTTTTTGTTCTTCTTAAAAAATGTCGTGCTCCGACGATATGGATGATCATGCGGCATAAATCGTCGATGACAATCGAACCAAGAAGTCTTTCGACCGTGCTTCAATTGGAACGCATCAGTGTTATCTTGACAATACGGGCACGCCAACCTTCCATGAGTCGACCATCCAGATAGCATACCAAATGCTGGAAAATCACTTATGGTCCACATAAGTACCGCACGCATCGTGAAATTCTGTTGGAGAGAAACATCGAACGCTTGCACACCATCTTTCCATAACATTTTCAACTCATAAATTAATGGCTGCAAGAAAATATCAAGGGATCTCTTAGGATGCTCCGGTCCGGGGACAAGAATCGTGAGGAACAAAAACTCTCGTTTCATGCACAAACTAGGCGGCAAATTGTAAGGTGTGACGATTACTGGCCACAATGAATATTGCCTCCCATGTTTCCCAAAAGTGATGAATCCATCTGTAGATAACCCGAGGTATACGTTACTTGGCTCAGCCGCAAAACTAGGATACACCTCTTGAAAATGTTTCCACGCTTCTGCATATGAAGGATGCGCAATCTCTCCATCTGAGTTATGTTCTGCATGCCATCTCATAGCTCCTGCCGTGCGCTCGGATTGATATAACCTCTTCAACCTATCTGTTAACGGCAAATACCACATCCGTTTATGTGGAACTGGTACTCTTCCACCCGTTTCCTGATACCGAGGTTTCCCACAAAAACGACACTTGCGACGGTTTTCGTCCTTTCTCCAGTATATCATACAATTGTCGATGCACACATCTATCATCTGATACGGCAATCCAAGACCAGCAACAAGTTTCTGAACCTCGTAGTATGAAGCCGGTGAGAGATTATCTTCAGGTAAAATATCTTTCACAAAATCAGCTATCGCATCCACACAATCCTCTGCCAAGTTGAAATCGGTCTTTATTGTCATCAACCTGCTTGCAGTTGATAAAGGCGATATTCCCTCTCTACATCCTTCGTATAGTGGATGCTTAGCTGCATCTAGCATATCAAAAAACTTCCGAGCTTCTAAATTAGGTTCTTCTATTCTAATACCATCTGGAACATACGATGCTACGTTTTCGCGATACGCATCATTCACCATCTGAACGTTTGCATCTACTTCCGGTGTTGGTTCCTCTATAATTCTACCCGAATAATTAAAACCACTACAATGATATTGCACCATTGCATCAGTTTCTCCATGCGTATACCAAATCTTATAACTCGGCATTAACCCATTCCTATAAAGATGCTTCCATACTTCCCCAACAGAGACTAATCTATGATTCCGACATTTAGGACAAGGACAATACAATTTACCGTATTCCGACGTCATGCTATTGTTTGTCGCAAATGTCATGAATTCCTCAACACCTTGTGCATACTCCTCCGTCAATAGATTCGTCGCTGGATCTTGCCGTGGTCTATCCATCCACGATCGAAAATAATCTCTAGTGTTTGGATTTGAAGAAGACATTTTCTATGTTTTTTTTTGGGTGTAAATTGTGAATGAGGGTGGTGTTATATTTATAATTAAAATTTCCGCGGATTTCCGACCAATTTCCGGCAAGTCTAAAAATTCAAACGGCTATGAAACAGCTAGTGCAACGGACAGATTAACGTTTATATTTTCGTTGGGAGTTGGTCGGATTCCTTCCTGGTCGGAAATTGGTCGGAAATTGGTCAGAAATTGCCGACCAATTTCCGACCACCTTAATACTCGCCAACGACTATAAACGGCTAATGCAACGGGTATATTAACGTGTATATCTCGTCGGAAAACAGTCGGAAATCGGTCTGTAATACCGACTAATTTCAGACGATTTCATTCGGTCTCCAATCTGTCGGAAATTGGTCAGAAATCCCGACCAAAATTCCGACCAAGTTAAAATGGTCGGGAATTCCTGACCAATTTCTGACGGGTGCTGTTTCGTCGGAATGTCGTCGGCATATGGTCGGTAATTTCCGACCATTTAAAATTGGTCGGAATTTTGGTCGGAAATCGGGATGTTTTCTTGTAGTGTATAATCAATTCATTTAGCGAGAGTAGTGACAAAGAAAGTTGTCTTTTAAAAGATAAACTAGTGATGATCAAATTTGTATTTTTGTGTGAAATTAATCGGCGCAATCGATATATACCTTCTAAATTCTTTTTTTTTTGCCGTCTAAATTATCTTTATTAGTTAAGGGAATTACAATCATTGTTAACAGCAGGTGTAAGAAATTGAGGACATACATGGTATATAAACCATTGATTGTTACAAACAATAGCTTTTTGGCTAAAGTATTTGTGCAAACATTTGCTTCTCTATGTCGGAAAGTGAAAAGTATTTCGTCAAACATACTTTGCCATCTTTGGATTTCTTGAATGAAGTGATTAAGACGTAAATTATGCCCATTTCCATTGACAAATCGAATGATATTGATGTTATCTCCTTCAAACTCAACCTTCTTATAACCCAGTGCCCAAGTTGCTTGTAGTGCCCATAGTAATGCAGAACATTATGCTTCCTCCACCGATAGTCGTCCTTGAAATTTACCCATACCACAATCCAAAAATACTCCATTGGAATTTCGTATTATCCATCCTAATCCTGAATCTCCTACACCGATACGATGAGAAGCATCATAGTTGCATTTAATCCAACCTCTCAAAGGTTTTTTCCATGTAGAATGGCGAATGGTTTGTCGTCCTTGTGCTTCATGCGCTCCATTAGGTACTCCCGTCACGTTTGAAATCCATTCTTTAGAATCAGCAGACGCCCTAGTAAAGGTGTCTCTAGCTTCGATGTCATTACGGTTAAACAAACGATCATTTCTACTCTTCCATATTCTCCACATTATCCAAAAGAGAAGTGTTCATTGTAACTCTCCAATTGAACTATCATGGTGAAGACTAAATAGATATCGAAATTTAACCTCAATAGGGATAAGATGATCACATAGCATATTAGTGGGTATACCGAGAAGTCTCCAAACAGATTCAGCATAGTGACATGTGAAGAATAAATGGTTACTGGTTTCATCCTCTCCACAACATCGTATACATCTCGGATTGACCATAATATTACGACGTCGAAGATGTTCAACTACTCCAATAGCTCGAGAAGCTATTCTCCATATGAAATGCTTTATTTTTGGTGCAAGATTGAGCTTCCAGATACCAGTTGCTATATCTGTGTTTGTTGCTAGCGGCGGTTGAGTTTCGACGTCAATATCAATTAGAGTAGAAGCGAGCCAATAACATGATTTAACTGTGTAATTTCCATCGGCAGAGTAACCCCATATGTGTTCATCTTGTAAGGATGAAGTGGATAAAAATATTTTATGTATTAGATATTGATCAGAAGGATCAATAACAGATCGAATTTTCCCCTCATCCCATTGGAAGTTAGTAATGTCGATAAGAGATTGTACTGTAGTGTCAGGATCACATGGATTTGAAAGGAGAGGAGGTCTCGGTGGTATCGTTGGAATCCATGGGTCGGTCGCTAGCTTTGTACTCTCCCCATTGCCAATTCTTATTTGAAGTCCTTTATTGAGTAATTCGCAGCCAAATCGAAGAGAGCTCCATCCATATGAAGGTTGGGTTCCTTTTGAGGCGTTGAGCAGAGTCCCATTTCTAAAGTAGCGTGCTTTAAGCCGACGGTAGAGAAGGCTTTGAGGGCGTCTCATTATTTTCCAAGCTTGGTTGGCTAGTAGAGCTTGGTTGAATCGATGTAGATCTTTAAAACCCATACCTCCATTTCTTTTAGAAGTTGCCATTTTCTTCCAAGAAACCCACGACATTTTGCGATTTTCGGGCGTCGAACCCCACCAGAAACGAGACATCATACTATCTATTTCCGAGCATAGTTCTTTCGGGAACTCGAAATAATTCATCGAGTATACCGGCATTGCATAGGCTACTGATTTAATCAGGACTTCCTTACCCGCTATTGAAAGAAATCGATTTTGCCAACCATTGATTTTCCGTTGTACATTCTCTTTAATGTTTTGCAGCATCTCCTTCTTTTTTCGTCCGAACTGTTCCGGTAGGCCTAAGTACTTTCCACCACCTCCAATATTTGGAATTTGCAATATCCGTTGAATATTGTCTCTTGTATGTTGAAAAACATTCTCACCAAAAGTTATCGATGATTTCTCTAAGTTAATTAGCTGGCCAGATGCTTTACCGTATTTGGAAAAAATCTTCATTAGCTGTTGGCCATTCCAAAGGTCGGCTTTTAGGAAAAATAAAGAATCATCCGCAAAAAGGAGATGAGATATCGCAGGTCCTCGATTACTAATTGTAATTCCTTGTATCTTGTGTTCCTTCTCAGCCTTAGATAGAAAAGAGCTCAATACATCAGAACAAAGGATGAAGAGATAAGGAGAGAGAGGGTCACCTTGTCGTAGCCCTCGAGAAACTGTGAATTTTCCGTATGGGCTGCAATTGATTAGAACAGAAAATGATACGGTCTTAACACATAACATAATCCATTGAATACATTTGTCATTGAATCCTTTCTTGCGCATGACTTGCTCCAAAAAACGCCATTCAATCCTATCGTATGCCTTACTAATGTCTGACTTTACTGCCATATATGATGTTGCACATCGTTTCCGGACTCTTAAGGAGTGCAATACTTCATGTGCAATGAGCACATTATCGGTGATAAAAAGTCCGGCCGTGAAGGCTGCTTGATTTTCGGAGACAACATCTGGAAGCACCGATTTCATTCGTTGGACTAATATTTTTGATATGACCTTATAGATAACATTACAAAGTCCAATAGGTCGAAAGTCTTTCATTGTTGTCGGGTTTTCTGGTTTCGGGATAAGACACAGGTTTGTGTGATTCAACTCGGGGTTCAATTCCCCTTCTCAAAAAATCGAGTGACTTCATTGCTTATTGTTGGTCCAACAATATCCCAATACTTCTGGTAAAAACCTGCAGTGAATCCATCTGGTCCAGGTGCACGAGAGGCACCAATAGAGAATAATGATTTTTTGATCTCATCCAGTGTCACTCCCTTTGTTAACGTTTCATTCATGTCGTCTGTAATAACATTAGAAACGTTACTAAGAACATCAGATAGGTCACTTGTACCTGTTGTTGTAAAGAGATCTTGAAAATATCGCTCAGCTTCCCTGGCAATTTCACGATTTCCAAATAACTCTTCCCCATTAAGATCTTCTAAGGAGACTATACGGTTCCTCGCTTGTCTGTTTTTTGTAGAAGCATGGTAGAAATGTGTATTGCGATCTCCCTTATTGAGCCATTGATTTCGACTCTTTAGTTGCCAATAGATTTCTTCATTCTTATAAGCTGAATTCAACTCTCTTTGTAGCCCATGAATTTCTTCTATGAAGATAGATGGATCTGTATGAGCTGTATCAATTCGAATCATCAATTCCTTAATTTGTTTTGCTGAATTTGTATTGTTGGTCCTCTTCCAGGTAGCGATGGTTTTTCGACAATTGGAGATATGGGACATGATCGAAGTATTATACTCTTGTTGCGATGGATTCCATCCTTCTCTTACAACTGATTGAAATTCTGGTTGTTGACATAAACGACTATCAAACCGGAAAGGACGTATTCTGTGATCTGTTCGTTTCCTAATTTTGATGATGTCTGGTCTGTGATCAGACTCTATAAGTTGCAAGTATTCAACTTCAGATGCAAGATACTTCGCTCTCCAATCATCATTTGCAAAGGCTCGATCCAGCCAACTCTCAACCGTATATGTTCTTCGTTTACCCAGCCATGTCATATTATTACCTTTATATGGAAGATCTTTAACCCCACAGTGTGAAACCATATTTCTAAAATCAACAAAACTCCAATTTTCCCTCACTCTACCACCTTTTTTCTCATCAGCACTGAGTATCTCATTAAAATCTCCACATAATAACCATCGTCGAACACGATTTGATGCAATTCTCTGGATCCTTTCCCACAAAATATGCCTCAGTTTCCTTATGGGATTACCATAAACACAAGATAAGTAGTAGAAACCTTCTTTATTACTTATCTTACAATCCATAAGTCTTGCATCAGTAGAAATAAAAGAAACAGAGACAGAGTTATTCCACAACAAAGCTAAACCCCTCCAATACCCAAAGGCGAAACACACCTAACATTATCATAACCCAATTGTGTTGCTACATCCCGTACAACATCATCAGAATTTTTAGTTTCAACGAGAAAGAGTATGTCCGGGGAAAAAGTTGCCTTTATTCCCTTGAGGCGTCGAACTACCAGGTTCCCTTTCAAACCCCGGCAGTTCCAAAATGCTGTATTCATTCTCCTTCCGGTGGTTTCTGGCCCACCGTACCGTCTCGATCGTGTTGTTGTTGTGGCGTTGCATTCCCGTCACTAGGTGTACGTGAAGAGCGTGCTTCACCATTCTGCCTATAACAATTCTGAAAAACTGCTTCAGCATGTGTGCGTAGACGCTTGGTAATCATCTCTTGACATTCATCTGTTGAAACCATTTGGCGAACATTGCAAAACTCAACTTGAGAACCCATCAAATCAATTGTCTCTGCGTTTGCTTTCCTTTTCTTTCCCGATTGGCTCTGCGGAGAGGCCCCCTCCTTTTCCTTATTCTTTTCACGATGTTGAACTTCAGGGCCCGTCACATTTGGAGGAGGAAATCCAGGCGGATTGTCGTCATTATCATCTCCATCATCATTATCAGCGGGTTCATCAGGCATCGGTTCAGCATTTGTCGGACATTCAGTCGCATCATGAGAAATTAGACCGCAGATCGAACAGAAGTTGCGTAATTTCTCATACCGAAACTTTAACACAGTCGCTTCATCACCAAATTGGAAGAGCCTTTGAAATCGAAGAGGTGTGTCGACATTCCATAGGAGACGCACTCTCACATAATTGACATGTTGAGCACCATCACCATCGAAATCAGTTTCGAGAAAATCACCCATTATATGTCCAATGTGTCGAACCATACGAACAGTGAGGAATTGCAGGGGTATTCCTTTAATTTGGACCTAGAATGGGATCTGCTTGAGATCATCATCAGAATGAAGTGGAGTCCACTTCTGAATTGCGCACATCCAGTCGTTGAAAGACCATGGTCCTCTTCGGAGGACAGATATCATAGCATCTTCCGATTTGAAAAGAAATTGGATCTTCTTATTCTCTAATATTCTACTGGTGACTTCATCATCAACTCCCCACAATCGCGGCAAGGCTATCATCATTGCACGGAGATTCTGGCGTCGGGGATTCACCGGTTTACCGATGAGGCTAAACCTTGTTTCATTTGCTGCTTCAGTGCAGAGATCGAGAGGAAGATTCACAATATCATCCTCAATGCCCAATGAAATCTCCTGCAGTTGTCTTCGAATTCGATCCGACATTACCAATATGAATATAGGAAAGGGAATTTCCCAAATTTGATTATCAAGACCAAATCGAAGAACGCATGATATAAATAGATCGAAAGGAACAGTTACAGATCCGACAGTTCCCCCGAAATCTTCTCCTGAAGTAACCGCCGGTAACCGGCGACAAACACTCTCCGGACAAGAGAGAAGACGGTTGGAGACAAAACGTTTGAAGCGAACTAGTATCGCCAAAAAAGTTGTCTGAGAGACATTATTCGTATCATCATATACCTTCTAAATTCTATTTAGACTATCACTTTTAGTTAATAAATTCTATAATTAACATGTCTTACTAATGTTTATAGATAGGATTGTCAAAGCAGACTAATCCGTCTACTAATCTATTTCGTTGTGGATTAAAATATTTTTTGGATTAATCCGTAAATTAAAGAACTACAATATTAAATTTTGAAAGCATCAATTCTAATTTGCACTGCTTAATGACTATATATTTTATGATCGATCTACAAACTTTTGAAAAAGCAATTTTCTTGTGCCTAACTCAAAGTAGTAAGATATTTTTTAAAATTTAGTTTTAATATATAACTAATATAACAAACTATTTTTAATGTAAAATCATATAATATCTTTTTATATCTCAATAAGTAAAGAAACTAAATACATTCTTAAATGTATATTGAAGGAAAAAAATAAATTTTCATACTCTCTTCAAAAAAATTTAAAAACATTTATATTTTTTTCTATTTCAATTATCTTTCTTATTTATAATGACATAATATGTTATTTACAAAATAAAATTTATTTTTCTAAATGATTTCTCAATTAATAATATAGCAATGTCAAAGTAAAAATCACAATGGCCCAGAAAAGCTTTTATGCAGAGTACATGTTTGCATAAAGTTTTAAATAAACAAAATAGTCACATGTATAATTTTCCTCAAGTCTAAAACTCACTATAATTATTAGTATAAAAGGGAAAGACTTTGGAACGTACACTCAAGCAAAATCTTAGATCATCTCCAATGTATTTATTCTATTTTTTATTTTAAAATAGATGTGAGTTTCTCTCCATTGTATTCCTCTATTTTTGACTCTAAAAAATGAATATTTTAAGTATATTCTATTTATATTTTATTACTAATACCTTTGATTTATAAATATTTACAATTTAACCCCACTTATTTTATTTTTTGCAAAACTTCCACAAATTATGATATTATTTAAATTAAACATTTATTATATAAAAAATTACATTACATCATATATAAATAACAAAACATAGTAGATTTTGGTTAAATATCACCATTAGTGTATTTTCCCATAAATGATCTATTAACGTATTTCGAAGTAAGAAATGAGTTTCTTTGTCTTTGATTTCTCTAAATCACTAGTATTTGTTGTTTAAATTTATTTTATGTTGCTTATCTTTAATTTTAGTATTTGCTATGTTATTTATCTTTAATTTTAGTACTTGTTAAATCAAAATTTCTAAAAAAATTAATCAAAATAAAAAAATTAGTCATTAATTTAATGATTTAAATTTAAAAGGACCATTTGATAAATAAAAAAAGTCTAACTCTAAAATATAGTAAGAAATAGAGTTATTCCAAATATAGAATAAGAAATAGAGTTACTCTATTTCAGAGTTAAAAATAGAGTGGGATTGGAGAAAATTTTGCTCAAAAACAGAGTTTAGAGTAAAAAATAAAATAACGTTGAAGATGCCTTCAGAAAACAGTCACATAAAAGAAAACTAAAAGCTCTCTAGGCTAATAGTTTGGCCATTGAAACTTCTTTTTTTGCTAATAAGCTTGGCCATTGAAACTTTGGTTGTTTGTTTTCGTTGCATTTGTATTTTACACTATGTGAATACTTTTTAAATGAATTCACAACTTTAAACAACTTAAACAATTTTTATTAAAATTGTTAATTATACACAAATAGAAAAAATGAATTTGCATTGGATGCGCACTTGCACTTAGTGAAATAATATAAAAAGAAAAAAAATTGCTTGGCTACAACATTTTTCCATTTTTATATGTGTTATGGTCACTTTTTGAAATATGTTTTTTTTTTGAAGAAAAGATAACATAAACACATGAATTAGCGTTTGAAACAAGACCCTTGAAATAATTGAGGCTTAAATCTGACATCTAATGGATTGGGGTGGTTCAACCTTTCAATTAAGTATGGTGAGATAAAAGATGATAGGTGACTTGTAGCCCTGGGCATCAGTATTCGTTACCTGTCTGATTCGCTCGATCCGTCCCGTACTCGATCCGTAAAACTGGGTATCCGACTTGTCCAAGCCAAGTATCAAGGTGAGTTAACCAACTACTTGTAAGTAACGGGACAAGTCCAAGCCAAAATTATTTTTTGACTACTTGTCTCGTTACCCGGCTTGTTTCCGTTATCCGGCTTGTTTCCGTTATCCGGCTTGTTCCCCGTTATCCGATTTGCTACTTGTACCCAATACAAGATAAGTAATGGAAAAAGCAAGACAAGTAATGGAAAACAAGACAAGTAATGGAAAAAGTAAGGCAAGTAATGTAATTACTTGTTGAGCGGGTACCCGTACTTGCAAGTACGGGTACAGATCAAGGTACCCGCAAGTATCAAAAATCTAAGCGGGTACCTTGAATAAGCAGATACCCGTTTTTACGGGTCCAAATACATGCCAATATTTTCACTACCCATATGGGGCGGATCAAGTAGCAAGTCGGCCAAAATAAACGGATACCCACCCCGTGTCCAGGCCTAGTGACTTGCGCTATGTTATTTTTTTCAATAATGTGTTTTTTTATATATATAATATGTATTATTTTGACTTATTGAGCTTGAGTTTAAATGGTGACATGACCGACGATATTATCACAAACTATACTATGACTTATGCTGCTTAAATCATTTATTTTGTGGGGTGTGTTAGGAATTAATTATAAATTATGATTTAATCCATATTAATTATAGTGCATACTAATTTTTTAAAAAAAATTGTTTTAAATTTAAGAAAAATTACTTTTATTTGAATTTTATAATATGCATAACTCATGATTAGAGATATAATTGTCAAACGAAATAATTTGTCTATTTAACCTGTTTTGTAGTGGACGAAAATATTATTCGGGCTAACCCACAAAACCTATAATCTTGAAAATATAACTCTAATATGCACCGTTTAATGACTCTAGTTTTATAGTTAGCTCACGAACTCTTAAAAAAATCAATTTTTTATGTCTAACTTTTTATAAAATTACTAAAATAGTTTTCAACTTTTATTTTGATATATATTCAAATAAAATATGATAAATTATAGTAAAAATATTGCAAGATTTTGAATATATATTTTTGAATATATATGGATTGATTATTATTTTAAAATATATAATATTAAAAATAAATAGTAAATAATATTTTTAATGATAAATAAATATATTTCATATTATCATCAATAATTTTAAAAGATAATTATATTATTTCCTATTTCAAATATCTTTTCTTATTTGTAATGTCATAATATATAGTAACTTACAAAACAAAGTTCATTTTAACAAATGTTTTTTAACTAATAGATCCGAAATGAAATTCTCTTTAGTAATGAGAATATTATTCTGATGAATGAAAGGCAAGCTTTTCTAATCGATGGATGAAAAAAAAAAAAGTATCTGGAGCACAAAAAGAAAATTGCATGCCTTCTAGTGTTTACTTTTTAGATGATACGTATAATATAAGTCTACTTGCGAGTTGCGACTGTGTGCTATAACCCTACTACCATTAGGCATTAGCTATCAATCAGTGAATTAAAATCACTTTTCATCAAATCATTAGATTCACTTTTCAATTCCCGAATAAAATCACGTTTACAAATAAACAAAACTAATTTGTTTACTCTTTTACCATTAAACACCTTGAGTGGAGAAAAACAAACAAAGCTATATGGTAAAACAACTTCAACTTTATATAAGAATATTTTTGTTTTTTATTTGTTTATTTTTAGTCTATAAAATATAGAAGTAAGTGTTCGATTTGTAGTTAAAATACATCGTTTTCTAACTACATTTAGATTTCTTTTGTCTATAACTCACAAAGACATATTGTCGGATATTATTCCAAACTAATTAACTACAAATCTAGGCCAAATACTTTTGAACTTTTTTGGGTGGGAAAAAGGGGGATAACATAAATAAATATATGTGACTATTATTTAGGCCCGACAAATAGGAGAATTATGGCTAAAAACGAAAGCTTATAATAATATATATAATGTCTGATAAAAGACAAAGACACACTTAATAATGTCTGATAGAAGAAACCGACTTTATGTAATGTGATGCACGCAAGTTGGAGAATTCGTTTTAAAATATAGATTTATTTGGGACATAATGCATAACAGTTAGTTAACACAAATCAACATGATTCATATTTTTGTAATTCTTTAAAAGAATAATCAGTATCCAAGCCAACTTATAATTAATTATTCTTTTTAAATCTTCTCCTTTACAGAAACTCTAATGATGTGTCTAACTAATTAACTATGATTGGATGAGTGTGTGTGGGGTAAGATTAGGTTTGAAAGCCCTAAGGCCGTAATGTTATGATGTTCTAATAATTCACAACTCAGAAGTGTTGACTGAAAACAATTAACCTCAAAGAAGCACCTTAAACAACTCTTGAAAGATTAACTTCCACTGACCTGATCTCAACTCAAGGGAGGTTCCTAGAACGTATATATAATATTCTTCAGACAATGTAACACATGTAAACGGAACTGCATAGAAATGTTTCCTTGATCGAAATTCCGATGCATCAACAAGCTAGTTAATGTTAGAAACTAGCTTACCAATTGGATTTCATTCCTTAATCTTGCAAGAGAATCTGTACTTACTCTTTGTATAATATCATCTTGTAAATGGTGGGCTCACACACAGAAGATCAAATTCCGAAACAAGAGAGCTTCATTTCCCCAAAACTGAAATAAAATGGATTTTTCTCATCTTAGTTTGCAACTGGTTTAAAAAACCCTTTACAAGATGAAGCTGGAATGGATTTTTCTCATCTTAGCTTGCAACTGGTTTAAATAATTAACCCGCACTAATTATATTGTAAAACAATTTTATTAAATTTTAAAATAATTTAAAAAAAAAAATTACTCCGCACTATAATTAGTGCGAATGAAATCATAGTTTAATTACATTTTGCATCACCACTATAACCACCAACCAAAAAGAAACAAGATTGAAAGAACATTGCACCAAGACCAAGCTCAGATCATAAGCTTGTTTGTACAGAGAGACAGTAAATAGAGCTTTGGGAAATTGGGCCAAATTTCGGCCCATAATAAAGCTTCACGGTCACAAAATCTGGACTTAGATGGGCCCAATTTAGGCCTATTATAATTTGGTCAATAGAAAGAAACAGCTGGGTATTTACGTCTTCTTACGAGGAAACTCCAAAGAAGCCCTAGTTTTATCGACGTATATATATGCCTCCATCTCTTTCTTGGCTTCACGGAGCACACTTTCTCGACCAGCTCTGTTTCAATCCCCATTGAGTTTATAGAATTCCAAGTTCCGAATTTTCTCTGTTGGTTTAGGTTTCGTTTTTTCTTTTCTTTTTCCCCTTCGCAATTCTCTGCTTTGCTGATAGATTTAGCGACGAAAAAAATCTTGTCTTTTGAAAAATAAAAGGATCGTTTTTTGGTGCGATTTGAAGAGAATTATAGAGGATGAAAGAGATATGATGATGGAAATTGTTTTCCCTATTGGTTTGATCGCCGAAATGATGGCATCTTACGTATTAGCTCTATCTGATCTTTCTTCTCCTCCAATTTTCCAGTTTTTCATACTTTCTTGGTTATTCATGATTTTGTACTGTTTGTTTTGTGTGTGATAAAGAGAAGAGAATGGAATGATGAATGTTGAACTTTGTTTCCCTATTGGTTTGATCGCCGAAATGATGGCATCTTACGTATTAGCTCTATCTGATCCATTCTCTTCACTTTTTTCTCTGTTTTGAATTCGTTTCTCGTTATATGTTAGATAGAGAATGTCTTTTTACTTTCTTAAATTCTGTTTCTCTCCTGTATATAGAAGAGAAGTCGTTTCTTCTGAAACTTGACAATGTTAAAAGTGGTCAGACTCGGATTCGTGTTCAGTATAACATCAAAAGCAAAATTGTCGATGCAATATCCTAAAAACAGAGTACACATCTGATGCAGCGCATCTCAATACACTCGAACACCGACTCTATCTCTATTTTATTAAGTGGGCTTTGTTTTTATTTATGTTAAACAATTGTGACTTGGGCCTTAAGACTCTTGCTTTGGTTTTCCTCTTCCTATTTTGTTTAGGGTTCTAGTCGACCCTTTGAGTATTTATAGTGCTTCTTATGTTTGTAAAAATCATCACTGATTGAATTAAAAACCCTAGAGCTTTCAAGCTTCTTTATTTCTCTTGAGTTTCGGCTATTCTCTGAATCAACGATTCTTGAGTTCGTCTTTGTTCGGTCATTCAAAGTGAATCAACGAACTAAAGATCCTCCTCTTGTTCGGCTATTCCCAGGAATCAACGAGCAACAGGCTTATCTGTGTTAGGCTGCGCCAGTTTGGTATCAGAGCAAGAGACGTTCCTGTCGTGTTTTTGATTTCCTGCATACAATGGCTCCTAAACGCAATCCCCAAACCTTTGAGGGAGACAAGCGTGAAGACCACAACAACGAGTGGGCTGAGCTTCGTCAAACCCTTTTAGCAATGCAAGAGAACATTCAGAACACCATTGTCAATTCAATCCATGAACTGGCTGAGGCGGTAATCCAGAACCAAGTGCCGCCTCTTGAATCTGACAACGAAGGATCTGAAGATTCTCGCACCAATCCTTTTGCTCGGGATCGTGATCGTAATCGTCAGCAATATCGCAACAACAACAGCGATCGGGGCAGAGGAGATCGTGAAACTGAGCATCGTGTACAAGGAGATCATGGTGGTGATGATCGTAAGTGGGAGTTGGGCTTTAAGCTTGACATACCTGAGTTTCATGGCAGCGTGCGCGGCGAGGAGCTGTTAGATTGGCTTGTCGCGGTGGAGGAAGTCATGGAGTTCAAACAAGTTCCAGAAACAAGGAAAGTTGCGTTGGTGGCAACTAAGTTTCGGGGACGAGCAGCATCCTGGTGGATGCAGCTGAAGGTGACACGCGCTCGGACAAGAAAGGAGAAGATTACGACATGGCCGCAGTTGCAAAAACATTTGAAGCGTTCGTTTCTTCCACAGAATTATGATCGCACGATGTACACAAAGCTACAAAATTTGCGTCAAGGACCTCGCTCTGTTGACGAATATGCAGATGAATTTTTTCTTTTGATTACGCGTAATGAGATTTTTGATAGTGAAATTCAATTGGTTTCACGCTTCATTGGAGGGCTGCGACCACAAATTCAGAATGCTTTAGTGCAATTCGATCCTAGTAGCTTGGCGGAAGCTCATCGAAGGGCTGTAGCGTTCGAGCAACAATTCAAGGCAAACGCAACATGGAACACGAACCAGCGACCTCGACCAACGGGGGTGGGAATCACAGAGAGTAACAAACCAACGCCCCAACATCGTGATGGAGAAGACGGAGCCAAGGGACCGAGTACATCAACGGAAATTCAACTTCCGAGACGCTCGTCTCGACGTAACGCCTTGAGATGTTTCACATGTGGAGAGCCGGGTCACCTCATGACAGCTTGTCCGCAAAAACATAGGCGAGGGTTGCTAATTGATGAAGCAAAGTGGGATGAGTTTGATGATGAAGTTGAGAACGAGAGTAGAGATAGCAATTTGCCGGAAGAACGCCATCTTGGTGACGTGGGCGCTTTGCTAGTGACACGGGTGTGTTTAGCTCCAGAAGTGAGTGAAGAACCATGGTTACGAACGAATATTTTTTATTCGACGTGTACGATCAAGGGGAAAGTTTGTCGTTATGTGATTGATTCGGGAAGTTGCCGTAATGTAGTGTCGGAGGAAGCTTGCCGAAAGTTGGGTCTTCATCGGGAAAATCATCCTGCTCCTTGTACGCTAACGTGGTTAAAGGAAGGCACGGAGGTACGGATTAGTCAACGAGCTCTAGTGTCTTTCTCCATTGGACAACATTACAAAGACAAAATATTTTGTGATATCGTGCCTATGGATGTGAGTCACCTCTTGCTGGGTCGTCCGTGGCAATATGACCGTGATGTCTCTCATAAAGGGAAGAGTAATGAGTACAGTTTTGTGTTTGCAAATCGTCGAATTGTGCTAGTGCCTAGCCCCGACACCACCTCTATTCGACATAAAAGTCGTGACGTAACTGTTAAGGGACCCGAAGTACATCCAAAGACGAGTGTGTTGTTGTGTTCTCAAACAGTTTTTGAGACCGAGTTTCAAGAGACGGGTTTTGCGATAGTGCTTTTAACGGTTTGTGAGTCGCCATCTACATCACCACAACAACAACCTTGGATCACTAGTATCATCGAAGAGTTTGCAGATGTATTTCCTCAAGAGTTGCCACCGGGTTTGCCTCCACTTCGTGATATTCAACACCACATTGATCTGGTTCCAGGTGCGAGTCTCCCTAATCGACCGCATTACCGAATGAGCCCCCAAGAACATGAAGAGCTTAGGCGACAAGTGGAAGAGTTGGTGGCAAAGGGTCACGTTCGGGAGAGCCTTAGTCCTTGTGCGGTGCCTGCTCTCCTTATTCCGAAGAAAGACGGGTCATGGCGTATGTGCGTGGATAGTAGAGCCATCAATAAAATCACGGTTCGTTATCGTTTTCCGATTCCGCGTTTAGACGACTTACTAGATCAGATTGGGAAAGCGATGATATTTTCTAAGCTAGATCTCAAGAGTGGATATCACCAAATTCGTATACGTCCCGGGGATGAGTGGAAAACGGCCTTCAAAACGCGAGAAGGTTTATTTGAGTGGATGGTGATGCCGTTTGGGTTGTCAAATGCACCAAGCACGTTCATGCGGGTTATGAATCAAGCTTTACGACCGTTCATGGGAAAATTTGTTGTGGTCTACTTTGATGACATATTGATCTTTAGCTCGTAACTAGAAGACCACATGAACCATGTCCGACAAATCTTGTTGGTGTTGCGACGTGAAATTTTTTTTGCGGCGCGACAGAAGTGTGAATTGGGAGTGGAGCGTGTTCTTTTCCTTGGATATGTAGTCTCAGCTGCGGGTTTGTCAATGGACTTGAGTAAGGTTGAGGCGGTAAGGTCGTGGCCGGAACCACGTACGGTGTCAGAAGTGCGTAGTTTTCATGGCCTTGCATCATTTTATCGTCGCTTTGTGCCGTATTTTAGTTCGATTATGGCTCCTTTGACATATTGTATGAAGGACAATAAGTTTGTATGGACCACCGAGGCTCGTGACGCGTTTGAACAGATTAAACACAAACTCACTACAGCTCCAATTTTGGTGTTACCCGACTTCGAGCTACCTTTTGAGCTACATTGTGACGCATCCAAATTGGGGATTGGGGCGGTGTTAAGTCAACAGTCCTTACCCGTCGCGTATTTTAGCGAGAAACTTTCAGGAGCTCGGAGTCGCTATAGTACTTACGATGTTGAGTTTTATGCGGTGGTTCAAGCCGTGAAGCATTGGCGTCATTATCTTGTTCATCGTGACTTCATCCTATTCACGGATCACGACGCTCTTAAACATCTCGATAGTCAAGTTAAGGTGTCGTCACGACATGCATCTTGGATATCATATTTACAACAATTCACGTTTTCTATTAAGCACAAGTCGGGCAAGTTGAACCGTGTTGCCGACGCATTGAGTAGGCGTCATACCTTATTAACGACAATGCACGTTGTTGTTCCGGGTTTTGCTTCCTTCTCGGAGCTGTATGCTACCGACCCATTCTTTAGCCCAATCATGGAGGCAGTTACCGAGGGCACACGTTCTGACTTCACACTCACAGATGGGTTTCTTTTTCGTGGTGTTCAGCTTTGTGTTCCCGATTGTAGTCTTCGTTTGAAGTTGATTGAGGAGTTACACACGGAGGGTCATGTGGGACGTGACCGAACTCTACAACTTGTTTCAGCATCTTATTTTTGGCCTACACTTCGGCGTGATGTGGAGAGATTTGTGGAACGTTGCCGAGCTTGTCAATTGGCCAAGGGAACGGCTTCTAATGCTGGTTTATACCTTCCGTTACCGGTTCCTACTCAACCGTGGACAGATGTGAGTATGGATTTTGTGCTGGGACTTCCTCGGACTCAGCGCGGTAACGACTCCATCTTTGTCGTTGTGGACCGTTTCTCTAAGATGGCTCATTTTGTGCCTTGTAAGTGAACAACGGATGCGGTACGTGTGGCTCAACTGTTTTTCCAGGAAATTTACCGACTTCATGGTCTTCCTACATCTATTGTGTCAGATCGTGATACAAGGTTTTTAAGTCATTTTTGGCGATCGCTTTGGAAGATGCTTCATACGAGTCTTGACATGAGTACAGCATATCATCCCCAAACCGATGGACAGACGGAGGTTACTAATCGGGCTTTAGGAAATATGTTACGGTGCCTTGTTGGAGATAACATTCGTTCTTGGGAAGCTCGCCTGTGTCAAGCTGAATTTGCTCACAATCATGCAACTAATAGGAGTTCCGGTTACAGCCCATTCGAAGTTGTTTATAGCTTGCTTCCTCGTGGTCCTCTTGATTTAACAAGTGTTCCTGACCCTCGACGTCTTCATGGTCGCGCGATGGAATTTGTGGAGGCATTGAAAAAGACGCATCAGTTTACACGTGACCAACTTGAACAGTCTGCTACCCGGTACAAGTCACAAGCGGACGCGAAACGCCGTGAAGTAATTTTCGAACCAGGTGACATGGTGTGGGTGGTGCTAACTAGGGACCGGATGCCCGCACATGAGTACAATAAGCTTCGCTCCAGAAAGATTGGTCCGGTCGAAGTTCTTGAACGTATCAATGACAATGCTTACCGACTTCGCCTTCCCCTTCACATTAAGACGTCAGATGTATTCAATGTCAAGTTTCTCTCCAAGTTTCGTGGCGATAACAACGATCCAGATTCCGAGACGAATCTTCTCTTACCCGGGGGGACCTGATGCAGCGCATCTCAATACACTCGAACACCGACTCTATCTCTATTTTATTACGTGGGCTTTGTTTTTATTTATGTTAAACAATTGTGACTTGGGCCTTAAGACTTTTGCTTTGGTTTTCCTCTTCCTATTTTTTTTAGGGTTCTAGTCGACCCTTTGAGTATTTATAGTGCTTCTTATGTTTGTAAAAATCATCACTGATTGAATTAAAAACCCTAGAGCTTTCAAGCTTCTTTATTTCTCTTGAGTTTCGGCTATTCTCTGAATCAACGATTCTTGAGTTCGTCTTTGTTCGGTCATTCAAAGTGAATCAACGAACTAAAGATCCTCCTCTTGTTCGGCTATTCCCAGGAATCAACGAGCAACAGGCTTATCTGTGTTAGGCTGCGCCAACATCTCAGTTAGCGGTTGACATGTAAAAACTGATCGAGCTATGTTACAAATTATAAAAACAAAATTAATACCACTCTACCAATAAATAATTAGTACCAATCTACAAGCTAAATGAATGTACAAATGGAACAAAAAATTGAAAGATAATGAATTCCCCTTGAAGAGTTCATTGTATTTACAAGTCTATATAAAGCCCAAATTAGTTACACAATATCCGGGATTACACGAGAGATATTAACAGTGTATCTAAACAAGAGTAACTGAATATTCCTATATCCTATCACCTTCCCGCAGTTGAAGAGTCGGGATTCCGGACGGTTAAACTGGATCGAAATTCGTTGAAGAGTGATGTCGGTAATCCTTTGGTAAATATGTCTGCATACTGAAGAGACGATGGAACATGTATAACCTTTACCTCTCCAATTGCAACTTTCTCTCGGACAAAATGAATGTCTAGTTCGATGTGTTTTGTCCTTTGATGTTTGACAGGATTTGTAGTAAGGTATACAGAGCTGATGTTGTCACAGTATACGAGAGACGCCTTTGCAATTGGAAAGTGAAGCTCTAGCAGCAAGTTACGAAGCCAACAAAGTTCAGCCACTGTGTTCGCCACTCCTTTATAATCTGCCTCTGAACTTGAGCGTGAGACAGTTGGTTGTCGTTTTGCTGACCAAGAAATCAGATTCGGGCCGAGGAAGACGCAATAGCCTGCCATTATTACTCGGGATTGGAGAAGTCCAGACATCTGAATGGACAATTTCAAATGGTGATGTTACTATTGAATTAGAAGAAGAAAAAGGAAGTTTTATTTGTTTTCCCAATTGACAATCTGGACAACACGATGGATAGTTATGCTTATTACAAGAAAGATAATTTGATGTAATAATAGAACGAGTGGCAATATTATTGGCGTGACCAAGTCTCTTGTGCCATAACATGGGTGAGGAAGCAAGAAGAGCTGTGGATGAAGAAAGTTGGGATGACTTATTGAAGGAAGCTGGAAGGGGATAAAGATCACCAGAACTTTCACATCGGAGCAGAGTTTTCCGAGTTGTAAGATCCTTCACAGAAAAGCCAAACGGATCAAATTCAACACTACACCAATTGTCTGTCGTAAATTTACGAACAGAGATCAAGTTTTTGACAATTTTAGGGGTTACAAGGACGCTTTTTAGGGAGAGAGGGCGAGATTTGGTGGGTATTGTGGTGGAACCAATGGTAGTAACGGGAATAATTGAACCATTTCCAACGATGACCGAGTGTTTGATATCATGATTAAAAGTGCATTGGAGTGTACCTGCAGATGCTGCGAGATGAGCTGTAGCCCCTGAATCCATGTACCATTCTGCCCCAAGTGGATCCTGCAATGTTTATGTGTTGAAAGCGTGTGAGAATTCAGTCGTTGGCTGAATTTCTGTGAGGTGGGCTTGTTGAGTCGTTGTGTTTCTGGGCTGTGCAGGCGCTGGGCTGTTGTAAGATCTCATTTGTGTATATGGATTCCAGGGAGGCATGGTGTTGTTGTTGGGCCAATAAGAGATTGGAGATGGCCAATAATTTTGTTGGGCCCAAAAAGGATTGTTAGGTCGGAACTGGAAATTTTGTCGTCCTCTGCCACGATTGTTGTTTCGTCCTCTTCCACGGTAGTTGTTAAATTTTTGCGGCGGAGACGGCTGAGTTGATCGTGTTTGTGTTGTTGCATCGGTGACAGTGAGAACGGTGGATGAGGAAGAGTGATCGCTGTGTATGGCTGATGGTTTGCGTGATTTCTTAAGTCGCGTTTCCTCCATCTCTAGCATCGACTTGGCAGCTTCAAATGTCGGGAATGGTTCCTTGTGCTTGATAACATTGATGATGTAATCATACTTTTCATTGAGGCCATTAAGGAGATACATGACGAGAGTTCTGTCGGTTATGAGTGCATCCACATTTTTTAACAGATCTGAAAGAGATTTCAGTTTCTGGGAGTATTCCTGAATTGAAAGATCTCCGATTTCGGTAGTCCGGAGCTCGTTGTCGAGTTGGATTGGTCGGGCTTCTTTGTTGTTCCGAAATTGATTCTCAATCCGGAGCCAGACATCTCTTGCGGTACCTCCGGTTTGAAAGGATGAACGGAACAGAGGCTGGGTAAGTGTTCTATAAATCCACAATTTGACCAATCCATCACGTTTCAGCCACGCTCCATCGTTGTTTCCTGTGGGAAGGAGAGTTCCATCAAGATGACCTTGAACATCAAATGTCAGGCAATGGGTAAGAAAAAGCTCTCTCCACGCATCATAATTATGATCGTCGAGATCAAGAGTGATGGGTATGTGTGATTTGATGTTGGTTACCCCAAATGCACGTGCAATTGTTGCAGGTGGAGCAGCCATTTGAGATGATGAGAAGAAAAAGAAAGAAGAGAAGAAGAAGATGAAAAAGAAGTGAGAGAAAATAGGTTCAGGAGCTATAGTGCTCTGATACCATGAAAGATAATGAATTCCCCTTGAAGAGTTCATTGTATTTACAAAGCTATATAAAGCCCAAATTAGTTACACAATATCCAGGATTACACGAGAGATATTAACAGTGTATCTAAACAAGAGTAACTGAATATTCCTATATCCTATCAAAAATAGCTGAGGACATTGAGCAATTTCGTAATTTGGAAAATACACTAAGCTTAGACATCTTAAAGATCTTGCTTTTACAAAATCCAAGCGTTTGTCAACAAACAAATTGGTTTTTTAGACGAGAATCGGTCATAGAAACAAATTCTCAAATCCAGAAAATTGAGAATTGATCGAACCTAAGCAAGTCTTAAATGATCGAATCTAAGCAAGTCTTAAACTAAAATTGAGAGAACACCATAAACTCTGTGATTCGTAGTCACTAGAGCGTGACAAAAGTACTCAATGTTGATGTGATTGCATATCTCACAGCTTTACATAAAAAAAAATCTAAAATAGAGAAATAGAATCGCAAAAACAAAATTAGTAGACAGTTAAATAAGCAAATAACCCCAATGGTTGTAGAAGTGCAACTTCGAAAAACCTCGGAGCCGAAGGGATTGTCGTTTTCCTTGATGATTTGTAACTGCATAAAAATGTACTCAGTTTAAAGCTCATTACTAGAACCTGAAAAATACACTTAATTAGCTCAACCATTGCCGGCGATAACCTGTTTACAATAATAGTCTTGATAGTCTTGAGTGAGACTTTTCTTTAGAATTGCGTGCGTTACAAAATTCTCAAGAGTCCCCTTAACCAATAAATTAGTTCTTTACAAAATGTGGGAACGCTTTCTATGTTACGAAGAAAATTTTAAACCAAGCAGAAGCTATAAGTCATCAGACAACATCATCCAATGTCAGAGCAGGAGCTCTGGCGGCCAACACCTTTGCCTTTTCTTTCCCTAGAAGGGTTTCGAGATATGTGCACTTCCGCTTCAAATCCTTGAGTTCTTCCTCTAATTCTTGGATCCGAGTCTCACCAGTCTGCTCTTCCTTCTTCTTTTCCTTTACTTCCCCGAATATTTCAGGTATGATAGTGCATTGTCTGCTTCCACCAGATCATCATTGGAGAGCTCTTGCAGTGACTTGCACAATGTCTCGATTAGGCTGAGGAATACATACATGTATGTTGTCCTCACAGGTTTGTTCTTTGCTCGGAGTTCTGATGCAATGTCGGGGTATTTATTAAAAACACGGCTCACAAATTCCGCCTGCAAATGAGAGTGGATGAATAAAGTAAAATCCCATATGTCCAGAAACTCAAGGGTAACTTATCAAATATGTTTTTCTCTGTATTTAGAATTGTTCTACTGATAAATTCAAATCAGAATAAGCAACTCATGAGGTTGAAATTTCTAAAAAAATATTGCACCTTTACTAAGGTCTTAATTACCTGTGAAGGGAAAACTTGAAACCCATTGACATCAATGTCTTCCTTTACCGGTGGAGTCTGGTTGAGCAAAACACTAGACACTGCACAATTATCATCTAGCTTTATCCTTTTGATAGGTTGGTTTGAATCTTGATATTCATCTACGTTGCCAATAACTTCAAGAACCTCTACCTCGGCAACAATTTTGACTTCTCCGTTGACCAGAAACCCCCCATCTTTGGCATGAAGTTCGGTAAGGGGAAGCATTGCTGAGTAACCCAATGCATGATTTTCTGATCAAACCACTGTTGTGGTTTCTTTAAAATCACAAAACATAAAACTCGAGTCAAACATAAAATCTCACAGCCTTATAAAAAGAATCATAAAGTAGAAAAAGCGTAGAAATAATCACTTTTCAGTTGGGAGAGTTTTTCTGAAACTTTATTTACTATAGTTAAGGAAAATTTGGTGTGTCTTCTCCACCCAGAAGGCAAAGTTTTAGAATCAGCAACCACCAGATACAGAGGCAAACAACTTTGACCACTATCTCCCTTGGGATAGGCCAGAAGACGCCTGAAAGCAGAAACCACTGAAAATTATTGATAACCTCGATCGATCCTAAACCTAAATTGGACTAAAACATTAGGAAACAAAGTTTAATTTTCGTTACCAATTGCAGCCATCGATAACGAATTTATCAGAATAGACATGGTCGGATTGCAAAGAGGAAAAATTCTTAATCACCCAAGTGAAGTTGTTCGCCATTGAAAACTCCTCAAAATCAAACTAGCTGAACAGAACATGAAAGAGAAGTGAAACCCTAGAACAGACACCCAAATAATCAAATAAAAGCCTACCTCTCGACATGGGTTTGTGTTGCTTCGTCTTCACTTTTGGACTTCGGCCCAAGGTCTATAAATTGTATGTATCGGAGTCATTCATTCGTTACCGTTAGAGGTAAGTCGGTAACCGATTATCTCATCATCACTATAATAGAAGATATTTTTAAAAATGAACATTGTTTTGTAAGTTATTACATGAAATGCCATTACAAATAACAAAAACAAAAAATAATTAAATTATGAAAATATATAATAATTTTTTAAAATTATTAATTAAAATCTATTAAAGAGGTTATTTAATATTTAATTTCTTAATTATTTTTAATACTATATATTTTAAAATAATAATCAATTCATATATATTCAAAATCTTGCTTTACTATAATCTATTATATTTTATTTGAATATATATATCAAAACAAAATTTGAAAAATATTTTACTAATTTTATAAAAAAATTAGACACAAGAAATTTTTTTTTAAAGAGTTCGTAGACTAACCACAAAACTAGAGTCATTTAACAGTGAATATTATAGTTATATTTTCAAAATTATAAATATTTGCGGGTTAGCCCCAATAATATTTTAGTTCAATGCATAACGGGTTAAATAGATAAATTATTATAAATTGACAGTTTTATCTATAATCATTAGTTAGCTATATTGTAAATTTCAGATAAAATCATTTTTTAAAAAATTTCAAAACAATTTATTTTAAAAAAATTATTCCGCGCTATAATTAGCACGGGTTAAATCCTAGTTAAATTAAAAAAGAAAGAATTTGAGACACTAATTACTGTTTACTTTTCCATCAAGAAACCCACGGAAACACCTCAGAAGTAAGAAGAGCCATCAGAAAAATATCGTCCCTTAAGTCTAATATCTGTCAAAAATACCAGTATATGATGATTAGGATCGGTATTTTATTCAATCATTCTTGTAATTAAATAACGACACATTTTCTTAAGTACGTGAGAGGAAAGCTAAGAACATTAGGCTTCACTGGTGACTTTCATTCAAACAACATCCTCGAAAGCAAGTCGAGCACTGTCGGAAACAGCCTCGTTCTCTTCATTCTTCAGTTCGGCTTCAAGCTCAAGCAACACCTGTCTCTGTTTCACGATCATCCCGTCGAGTTCTCTCATGCGGGCCCCACGTGCTTCCATTTTCTTCTTTTTCACGCAAAGCTCCTCCAGCTTCCTCTTCAACCAATCCAACTCGAAACCTACCCCTACCAGATCCAAAAGCGTGTTCTCTGCATCTCTTAGTTCCTCCTCAGTGAGCTCCTGAGGAGCTAAGCAAATTATGTCGATGAGGTCGAGGAGGTTATTTATGTAAGCATTCTTCACCAATTGGTTCTTTGGACGAAAATTCGATGCGGTTTCTGGGTGTCTTTCAAAGATTCTCCTCACACAATCCACCTGAGAGCAAGTTTGATGTAAAAACCACATACCAAAGAGATCATATTATTAAATGAAGAAATAACTGTGCTTAGTTACCTCTGAATAGAAAACTCGAAAGCCATTGACGTCCACGGTACCATCACCGTTCCACATTGATACGATATGAGTTTCTCGTGATACAGAAAAGCTTTACTTGCAGATTCGGCGAAGGGAGTTTTGTGTTTTGAGGATTTTTCTTCTTGTAACTGAAATATATACTAGAGAAGATGCATGCATCTTAAATAAACGTGAGTTATCGTTACTTAATAATACATACCTTGTCATAATTAATAACATTTAAATATTAATGTCGTCACACGTCAAGCTACTTGTTTGAGAAATATGACTCCATGCTCTGTTCAGAGACCCAAAGATATTTTTACTTTTTCATCAAGAAACACAGTGGAATTAAGGAAACCTAGAGAGTCCTCTCAACCACAAAATACTTTCTTCGCAAAATGTGGAAACGTCTACTCATATAAGTATATTTAGCTTCCTAATTTAAAGCAGAGGCCAAAACACCCCAAAAACAAAACAAAAAACAGAATCAAACTGCAAGTCCCGAAGAACACAAGTCATTAAACAACATCACTGAAAGAGCTATGCCTCCAAAATATCTGCCCTCTCCTTGTTTGCTGAGCTTTTAGGTCTTTGTACTTTTGCTCCAAGTCATCCAGCTGTTGCTCCATTTCACACACCCGGGTACATTTCTTCTTGTTTTCTTTTACTCTATCAAGTTTCTTCCCAACCAATATAAATTAAACCCTACACTTGTCATGTATGGCAGAGCAGCTTCTGCATGAGACAGATCATCCTCAGAGTGTTTCCGATGCCATTTAGAGAGCATCTTGATTAGGCTGAGGAGGACATCCATGTATGATGTTCTCAGATCTTGGTTGCAGCTTCTAAATGCAATCTCTGGGGGTCTTTCAAAGATACGTGACGTAAGTCTCACAAAAGCCACCTGCGAGTGGAAAAGGGATAAATTAATTTAAACCCATATATACACATCTAGAAACTGAAGCATATAGTGAGTGACTTCATTTTTTTTTTAAATCATTTTCTCTGTTTTTTTTTAATGTTTTATATATGTTAACCAAAAGTAATTGTAATTTTCAAAAAATAAAACACCACATCTTGCCCCAAAATCAACAAGAAGCAGCTGATAATAATGTCTCTTGAGGTTGAAATTTCTAAAAAGTTAAACAAAGTTTGCTTAAGCAAATCACTAGTCACCCGTCCGTACCATAATTGATTAATTTATTTTAGAAAATATCATCGAAATGGGAAATTTCCATTTTATTTAACTATAGAAAAATTATATGTACAATTTTAATTATCTAGTCAATTACTAAATTTGCCTAATGAATTACTAATTCTTCCTGGTGAGACGCGTTCAGTTTTCTTTAATAAAATTGGTTATGCTAATCCGAATATCAATGAATCCCCACATGTTAGTAGGCTTGGTTTAGCAATTACTATCATTACATCCTCCGGTTAAACGAATAAGCGTTAAAATCATCAAATTATTTTAAAGTAAGGATTTTTGTATATCAAATAATTGTTTAAATCTATTATACTAAATTATGATCGGTGTATACGCGGATTTATAATTTAATATTTTATAACCCGTGAAAAAACTATAATGAAAAATGAAAAAAAAATTTAGATCTCCCATGTAAATAAATAATTTGAGATCGCCAATCCGAAACCACCTATAAAGAAGCTTAACAGTTATATATTCATTTTGATTCTTCTATTTCTTATTCTATTATTTGGTTTTGGCACATATTTCCAAACATTTATTTTTTCATAATTTTATTCGAATGAGATTTATTTGTATTATTTAAACACTCATATATTTATTTTTTTATATAGAACCAATTTTTTTTTTATTAACTTTACCTTTTAAGATAAGTATAAATTTTTATTTTTTTTAGTAACTTTATCTTTTAAAATTAGGAATCAGTTATAAAATTTTCAATTTTTTTTTATTTGTTTCTTCAAACAAATAAATTTAGCGTTTATAATAAATTTATATTTTATATTTTCCTTTTTGTTTAGTAACTTTATATTTAGGATTAAGAATTAATTATAAATTTTCATTTTATTATTATTATTATATGTCATAATCTAATTGGATTTTTTTAACATGTGTCAAAATCTGATCGATTAATTTGACATGTATCAAGATCATGTGAATTAGCAACTTTGAAACATTCAACTTACTATAATAAGATTTTTTATTATTTAGACACTCATATATTTATTTTTCCATACAAATTTTTTTATTAACTTTGCTTTTTAAGATAAATATAAATTTTAAATCTTATTATATATTTAGTAACTTTAACTTTTAAAATTAAGAATCGGTTATAAAATTTTTCAAATTTTTATTTTTTTCTTTAAAAAAAAAATTTAGGTTTTAAGATTAATTTATATTTTATATTTTTATTTTTGTTTAACAATTTTATCTTTTAGGATTATGAATTAATTATAAATTTTAGTTAGCAACCTTTTTTTTCTTTTTTTTTGTTTAAGAGAAGAAGAAGAAAAAACCAAGATTAGATTCTATGTCTGTGATTTGGGAAAAAGGCGATGGTGAAATAAAGATTTCTGGACGAAATCGAACGTCCATACACAAGGTATGTTTATGTATTATAGTAGATGCGAGCATATGATGCAATTTAGGGTTCGATTTTAGATCTCAAATCGATTTCAAGTGATTTGAGCTCTTGTTATGATCTCATATCGATTTCTTTTCTCCTCCAAATCCACAAAGAAGATAAGAGCTTGATATGGAGTTAAATATTAACTGTTTTTTTTGGTGTAACAGTGACAAGAAAATTTTGATCATTTTTTGTTTTTTAAATGTAATTATAATCAGAATTTTTGGTTTAATCATCATCATGGATTAAATTTTTACAGTGTGCATAAATAAAACAAAGACACTTTAAGGGTGTTAGACAAGCAACATGTTTGAAAGTCTCCTCAGCTTTAGAGTAGAATTACAATGCTTGACGTTTGCTATGCATATTTTATGGTGCAGATGATATAAACGAGTCGTCTTTAAAGATTATTGTCGGACTTTTGTGGACCTACTATCAGGTCAGATTTCTAATTGGGTGAGACATAAAGGAGTGGAAAAATAAGTTTGAAAAGGTTGAATTCTCCTAGGCTCTAAGATCAAATGTTTCTGCAGATGTGATGGCTAAACACCAAATCGCCAAAATTTTACTTAGGATTTATTTGTTCATGTATGTATAACTGATGCTCTTCACGAGATCAATTTTGAATTTCAATCAATTTAGTAGAATTAATAAGTTTAAAAAGAAAGAAGATTAAATTCTTACAAGGTGTCTGATTGTGTTGGCATTTCTATTAACGCTAACTCTATTCGTTATGTTCTTAAAGTCCATTGTGGAGTATCATCCATGTTTGACACCACTTCTAAATTTGACGGATGATAGACCTGAGATGAAGAATATCCACAGAGCTCATGAATATCATCTGGCTTTTTCTTCAGCCAATCCAACTTGAAGCCTGTGTATACCATATCCACAGAGCTCATGAAGCCACATGCACATCGTGTCGATAAGCTGGATGCCTGGATATATATCCATGATTTTCTTCACGCACTCTTCCTGTAAACGAAGTTTAAGTAAAGCTATAGTAACCAGATAAGGTTGGGAATATTGGCCATTTGTTACTTGCTTTTCACGGCAAACCCCATATTGTTTCCCAGAATGGTATATGAATGGAATAAAAGCTTACACCTGAGCGCAAATTCTTGGTCCTGTTGTAGGCCGCCTTTGTACTATCGTTACGTATTGCTTACTTCCTCACTGATCAAAACAGCAGGAATATGAAAGAAGTGAAATCACAAAGGAAGTACTTAGTTGATGAATTAACCTTCAGCAAGAGACAGAAATTACTACTTAAAAAGTCTTGAAAGAATTCTGTCTTTTGTAAAGTTTCTTCATACAACTCAGATATATGAATCTCGGCTAAAGTGTTTTTCTTTAACACAACTTAGTTAGAGTTTCTCATCTTTCAGAGAGATCTCATTGCTACATATGCATCATCTTTGTGTGCCAACAGTCACCGTCCAGACTTGAAACACCAAAACATGCATTTCTGAGTACTTTTCCATCGAGAAACAACGTGCATTAAAAGAAACATAGCGAGCCCTTAACAAAAAACAAGTGTCTTGATCTTCCCCAAGTTTAAGAGGACTCTGTTTCAAAACTAAGATGCAAAAAAACAAACTAGAACACCAATTAGATCCAAACTCTTAATTGCCTGGTCATCAAACAACATCATCGTAAGAATTCAAGTAGAGCAACCATGTCTGAGGACTTACGCTTCAAATCCTTCACGTCTTCCTCGATTTCCTGCATCCGAGTCTCCCCAGCCTCTTTGAGTTTCTTCTCCAACCAATCCAACTTAAACCCTGCTTTTGTCACATATCTCAGTGAAGAATATGCGTTGGCCAGATCACAACTGGAGAGTTCCTCAGGCGACTTGCACATAATTTCGGTAAGGCTTAGTAGGACATTCAAGTATGCTGTTCTCAGATGTGTGTTCTTGGGACAGAATTTTGATGCAATGTCTGGATGATTTTCAAAAAGACTGTTCACAGATTCTACCTGCAAGTGAAAAAAAGACATATAAAGTAAAACAATATCAGACAACGGTTCTTGGTTACCTGAAACATATATGCAGTTTGTATCTACACAAGAAACTGAACTCTAGTGAAAGACTCTTACGACTTGTTTTATTTTTCATTTTCAGTGTATTTAGAAGTACTATTGTTCTTACCTGTGAAGCAAGGACTTGAAACCCATTGACATCCATCAATTCCATTACTAATAAAGTTTCCTCCAACACATCTGATTTGCCAATGACTTCAGTAACATCAACCTCGACAACAACTTTGACTTCTCCGTTCACCAGAAATCCACCATTTCTGTCAAGAAGTTTGGTAAGGGGTAGCATATCTTTGTAACCCAATCTGGGAGCCTTCAGATCAAACCAGCACTGTTCTTCTGTTAAGATAGAGCTGGTATAGTCAAAACAAGCATTTCACAACAACACATAAATAGAATCTCGTAGCAGCACAAGTCCCATGAGTCCATGACAAGTAGAAGCATAAAAGCTGAACCTGGCTATACTAAAAATAATCATAAAGGAGCGAGTGTACCTCGCAGTTGGGAGAGTTCTTCTGAAAGTTGATTAATAACAGTTAAGCGAAATTTTACGTGTCTTCTCCATCCACAAGGCAACGATTCAGAATCAGCAACGCCCAGATACAGAGACAAATAATTAACCGCATTTCCCTTGGGATAGGCTATAAGATGCCTGCAAGCAAAAATCATAGACAACAATGGGTGTGTAAAGTAAACCTTTCTTAACTGGACCAAAACCTTTAGAAAACTAGTTATCTTCTTACCATTTGCAGCCACCAACAACGAATTGATCAGAATAAATTTTCTCAGATTTCAAAGAGGAGAAATTCTTAATCGCCCAAGTGATCTTGTTTTCATATTTCCTCCCCATTGAAAGACTACACAGCAATCAAATTACTAGATTAACACGAAGAGAGGTTAAACCCTAGAGCCCTAGTGGCACACAGCCAAATTTGTCAAGCAGCAGATCCAAAAAAAAAATTACACTATGAACTAGAAGTTCAAACAACAAACACAACAAGTTTTACAAGTAACTACATACTAGAAAATGCGCAGAATCAATGAAATGAAGGACTAGAAGGATCAAAATGGTCAATTGTATAGTGTTTACTGTTTACTCCACGGAGTAGCGTCAGAAAGATAAGACTACTCCAACAGTGAAACCACCGCTTTAAAAGCATCCAAGTTGTGACGTTTTGATTACAAACACTAGAGGAATACGAAACGCTTCGGCTCCTCGTAGCTCATAGGTGGCTGATAGGACTAATATATACTACTCCTATGTATTAATATATAGTATTGGATATCCCCTTTTTTAGAAAAGAAATAAGAAGATTTGCACTAAGGTTATAAAATACAAACCTAAAGTAAAATTGTTTTTGCTTAAATTCCAAAGGATAAATTGCAAGAAGAACACTTAACTTTCCCTAAATCATTTGTAAAACACTAACCTTCACAAAATATCAAAACAAATCCCATTCCCTAACACCGTTTATTTGTCTAATATAATGAGTTCTAAATCTCGTTGTCTCCCATTATATCCAGATTTCGTTGCTTTTTTTTTCTTTCTTTAACCAATTCTGATAAAATAATAAATTACATCTTAGATCACATAGTAGGTTAGTGACCAAATAAATTGAAATAATGTTAGGTTATTGTATAAAGCGATTTGTATAGTTTAATAAGATCCTTTCAAATTAAATAAACGTTTCATCTTCTTTATATCTTTTGTTAATTTCTCTTTTGCTTGCTCAGTCTATCTTCAACCTTGGCATCTGTAGTGTTGAATGCACGACTAATAACGCGAGCAATTAAATGCGATCAGCAATATCTTCATGACTAATTAGGAAATACGGATTTCATGTCGTCATAATTTACATTTCCTAATAAAGCATGACTTGAGCTATACTCTAGTGGATTGAACATCAATGTATAGATAGAATCTCACATGCAATGCAACCAAAGTCTCACAAGTCACAACATATATATAACCATGCAATAAGAACTTTCTGGTTGTCCACCTAGTAAGAGAATCATAATGTGGCGAGATTATAAATAATCACCTGGCATTTGGATGACATCATTCGGAGTTTGATTTACAATAGTAAAGGAAAATTTTGCGTGTCTTCTCCATCCAGAAGGCAAAGATTCAAAATCTTTGGGATATATAGGCCTTAAGACGCCTGCAAGCACAAACAGAAAAGAAAACAGTGGATGTATCACATTAACTACCTAAACTGGACAAGAAAAACATTAGAAAATAAGTTTTCTGCTTACCATTTACAACCACCAACCATGAATTGATCAGAATAGATATACTCATATTGCAAAGAGTAGAAATTTTTAATCACCCAAGTGAATTTCTTATCATTTTGCTTGTCCATTGATCTTTATGATCTGGTTCCTATACACACCCAAATTTGTAAATAAAAAAATCAAAAAATAATAAATTGAAATATAAACAAAAATAAAGATAAAGATTACACTTTGGAACAGCATTCTAAACAATTTGTTTTAATACAAACCACTGCACTGAAGAAAAAAATATATATTCAAGAAAATGAAAGAGAAGAACGATCAAAATGGCTAAGTATTTGTATTTACCTTTTAGAGTTACGTCGAAAGGGAGAGACACGAACGCTGTACTAGCATAGGTTTAATAGTTGTATATATCCTTTTTTTATAGGAGTAAATAGATTTCACATTGATGTTAAAAAACAAAAAAAAAAAATTCACATTGATGTCGAAAAAAAAGAGATTTTACAAAATAACAAAAAGAACCCCAGTCATTAACACCGGTTATTGGACCGTGACTATTAACGAATGAAACGTCGAGTTTGATTGTTTCTTCATTCCCAAGAACAAAGTGATGTGCAAATGTGAGTTTTTAATCTCTCTGTCTATTTTTTTTTCTTTTTTCTAAGATATTGGAATATGTGCCGATTAGATTAGGCAATATGCACGTGTGGTTGTTTAACTGTTTCAAATTAAACAATTTTTTTCCCTTTCTTCTTCTTCATCTTGATTTTGTTTGTTAATTTCTCTTTTTCTTACGGAGCAAAAAGCAAATTTGGTTCTTTGCACTCATATCTGACATGATGTCTGGATATTTATCTATGATCTTCTTCACACGTTCTACCTGTAATGAAGTAAACCAGTAGCCATATAAGGTTGAGAATTTGGCAATTTGTTTCTTGCTTTTCACGGCAAATCCATATTGTTCCCCAAAATGATAGGTATATGAATGGAATAAAAGCTATCTCTGAGCGCAATTTCTAAGTCCCGTTGTTGGCCGCCTTTGCATTAGCGTTACACTCTGCTTTCTGCGACATTGATACGATCAAAGCTTCACGCAACCTAAACTGCAGGAACATCAAGGACACAAATCAAAGAAAATTCTTAGTTGCCGAATTAACCCTGAAGTAGAGACACAAAATTTCTACTTAGAGAGTCGTGAAAGAAGTTCAGTCTTCTGTAAAGTTTCTTCCTATAACTCGGATATATGAAGAGGATGAATCTCGGCGAAAGTACACGAATCCGAACATGTCATAATTACGAATCATTAAGTCTTGAAAATCTGTCATAATTACGAATTAATTGTTAGCAACGAATTGCTAATATCGGTATCTTCTCAACGCTAAGAATTTGTTTAAAGAACAAACTAAGACATATATTTTCTGGATAGTTAAGACTATCTCTTTTGTTGTTTTCATTGATTTAAATAGCAAAAGGTATAAGAAGCAAATGTAGGAGCGTGTTACTCTGTTCCTACATTCTTGGAAACAAAGTGTGACTTAGTTATTTGCCGAATTAATAAAAGCTAAAACAAAATGAATTGGTCGAATGACTCAAGTTTGGTTTTATTCGCTGGTTTGATGTTTGGTTTAGATGTTGACCACTTGTTGTCTCATTATAACCGACACTTCGTTCGTATGCCAGGTTTCTCAGACACCAATGACATTTACTTATTTATCAAGAAACACAAGTGCATCAGAGTAACCTAACGAGTCCTTAACCACAAAATACTTCTTTACAAGATGCGGAAGCTTCCAACCCCTGTTAAGTCGCTTATCTTTCGGAGTTTTAAGACGACTACCAAATCGAAACCAAGACACAAACGAGCAGAACTAGAAAACCAAACAGAACTAAAATCCAAGTGACTAAGAACTCAACTTTGAAGCCATCAAACAACATCATCGAATGATAGAGGAGCTGACACATCTGCTTTATGCTTCTCCAGCTGAGCTTCAAGATTTGAGCACTTCTGCTTCAAATCCTTCAACTCTTACTCTATCTCTTGCATCTGAGTCTCACCAGCTTCCTCCTTCTCCTTCTTTTCTGACAGTTCTTCCAATTTCTCTTTCAACCAATTCAAATTCAACCCTGCATTTGTCAAGTATGCAAGGGCGGCATCAGCGTCTGCCAGATCATCCTTGGAGAGTTCCTGAGACGACTGGCACAACGTCTCGATTAAGCTGAGGAGAACACTCATGTAGGCTGACCTCAGATGATGATTCTTAGGACGAAACGTTGATGCAATGTTAGGGTGTTTTTCAAATATACGTCACACAGATTCTACCTGCAAGTGGAAAGAAAGGATGAATAAAGTAAAACCTAATATTCATAGGGCAGTTATCAGAGACTTGAAAACACTGAAAACAGAGCACAACATACTCCAATATTCCAGTTTCCGTCATATTCTGCAACTCATACATACATATATATAAAAAGGAACTTTTACAATTTTTTCTTTTTCATATTTTCACTGAATTTAAAATTGCTCTTCTAATACTTCAGATATATTTACAAAACAGAAAAGCACATCTTCCTATGAGCAACAGAAGGCACTGAATTAAAGAACACATGATCCTGTCTCTCGTAGTTGGAATTTCTACGAAATAACACATATTTTTCACCATTATTGATTAATATTCATACCTGTGAAGGAAGAACTTGAAAGCCATTGACGTCCATGCTTTCCTTTACCGATGAAGCTTTCATGCTTTCCTTAACCGATGAAGCTTCCTCAAGAAAATCACAAGACTCCACACCATCACCTTCCTCTAAATTGCTCAGTGATTTGGTTGCCTCTTCGTATTCATCTGGAACATCTTGTTTTCCAATTAACTCCAAGAACATGTACATTAGCAACAATCTTCACCTCTCCGTTTACTAGGAATCCACCATCTTTGTCGTAAAGTTTATCAAGGGGGAACATTGATGTAAAACCCCAGTCGCAAGCCCCCGCATCAAACCAGTGTTGTGTTGCTGTAAAACAACGAAATAGATTCCAACTCATCATTGTCTTCACATCAAACAACATGGCACAGAAACTTTGAAACGAGTCTAAACCAACCCAACTCAAACACACTCGGGCAACATAGCAATCCAGATCAATAGCATAGTTACTGTCTAGTTGATTAATTTTCACATATAAGAATTTGGAGACAAGAACTGTGTTGCAACTATTCATCAAGTGGAAACAATCACCTTTAATTAGGGAGAGTTCTTCAAAAACTTGATTCACTATACTGAAATGCACTAATGCGTTTCTTTTCCATCCAGAAGGCAATGATTCACTACCAGCAACGTCCAGGTACAGGGACAAGCACTCAACATTATTTCCTTTAGGAAACGCCATAAGACGCCTGCAAGAATAAGAAGAGGAATACAAAATCAACCAAACAATGGAAAAACCCAAATGGACCAAACCATCAGAAAACAAGTTCGTTCACTTCTTACCATTTGCAGCCATCGACGACGAATTCATCAGAGTAAATTTTCTTCGGTTGTACAGAGCAGAAATCCTTAATCACCCAAGTGAACATTTTATCTTCCATCCCCATGGATTTTTATGAACACTCCTCTAAAATCAAACTACCACAACACCCGAATTTGCAAATCAAACAATCGAGAAACAAAAACCCAAAAATAGAGATTCTAACACTTGGTTCGACACTATTGAACATCAATTTTAACAAACGACCATAATCGACACAGCAAACAGAGTGTATCGGAAATCAAAATCAGTGCTTTAGGATTCACCTCTGAGAGAAACGACGAGTGGAAATGGAAATAGTTTAGATCACGTTCACCAAGGTAAAAGCAAGCCCTTAAGAAACTCAAAGAACAAATCTCTCCTAGTAAAATTAATTTGGGCCGAATATACGGGCCCAGTAGAGAAAAAAAAACCCTACAAACTCTTAAAGCGTTCACGTTGTCCAACAAGCAAAGCAAGAAACGGCACGCAGTGTTGGATCTTTGATAAGTCACACATCGGTTATAACAAAGAAGGAGAGAATGAAAACACAGTATAAAAAGAGAAGTCGAGACACCGAGATAATCACTTACCTGGACGGTGTCAACTCACGATCAAGAAGACAAGTGGCCTAGGCTAGTGACTTCCATTGCATTTAGGAAGGGTGCTTAGCTTAAGGTCTTTCCATGTGGAAGAGCTTGCGTCATTATTTGTGGTAGAAGGGGCCTGCGTTCACGCGGTCTCTAATGATGCAACTAAAGCTCGTCTATGAAACTCAAACCCTTGAGAAACTACAAAGAACCTCAGCTCAACAAAAGAGTGTGGAAAGTTCTAATATAATCTTTTAATCTGCCTAAGTTGAATAGAGGAATTTGGTTTCTCAAAGAAGGAAAGCTAAATAGAAAGACTGAAAGAAGAAAACACTATATTCCTAATTAACTTCCTACAATGGAGCAGGCTCAAGTTACGAAGCATAGCCTCACCCAAAAAAAACATTCAAAAAACAGCATTGCAACCGAAGCCGCTGCTTTCTCTTTCTCCAGGTCGCCTTCAAGTTCTGCCAATGCCAACTTTCGCTTCTTTCACCTGTTTCTCGAGTTCTCTGATCCGTGAGTCATAAGCTATCTGTTTTTCCAAAGCTTGATCCAACTTTTGACGCAACCAATCCAAGTTGAAGTCTGCTTTTATCAGATCAGAAAGCGTATTGTCTGCTTTGTTCAGGTCTTCCTCGGTGAGCTCCTTAGGAGATTTGCACAGGGTTTTGATTAGGTCAAGAAGAGCATACATGTAAGCATTATTGATTCTTTAAACTGAAATTCGACGTGAGATCCGGATGTTTATCAAAGATTGCCTTCACCTGATTAAAACAAGAAAAAAGGTCAAATTTCAGTTTATCTCCAATATTGAAACAAGAGTTGAATAAATTGTCAAGCCGTTTACTTCAATAGTTACATCATCTTTGTTCTTCAAATCTTCAGATGAAGATTAGTAATCATGATCTCTGCCTTCACTATCTTCAATGATCTCTGCAACTTGTGATGCATTTAATGTCTCAATAACTTCAAGAGCTCCTACTTCAGCAATAACCATGATTGATCCGTTCACCAAGAATCCACCATTTATGGCATTAAGTTTGGATAGGGGAATCATATCTAAGAAACCCATGTTCGGAGTTTTCTTATCAAACCAACCTCCTCGTCTTTCTGTAACATTTTCACCCATTAATGGGTCCATCAACATAGAATAGTTAAAGCACTACATAAACTAAAATCCTCCCTGGGGATTGCAAGTTTGGAACATCAAATTGCTACTGTCAAAATGATTCATTTTTATAAAGTTTTCACTGCTTGCAAGGCATAACATTCATCAATTCAAGTGTTTCCGCAAATTTTGTTTCTTCGCGTTATTCTGTCACTAGTCATCACCATTGTGCATATGATTTACCTCTACGTACGGAGAGTTCCTCAAAGTTTTGATTAACAATAGTTATGCGACATTCGACGAATCTTCTCAATCCAGATGGCAGTGATTCCAAATCAGCAGCTTCCAGAAACAGAGACAAGAAGAAATCACCATGAAGAGTAACAACTATTCGATTGCAAAGAGGAGAAATCTTTGATCTCCCAACAAAACTTCTTGATTTGCCATTGAAGTGTGATAAAAGAGTCCTTGCAGTCAAACTACCATAACCTGGAGACAAGATAAAACCTCTTTAACTGAATGTCACACACCCAAATTCATAAATCAATGAAACACACTCTCGAGATACAAAGTCAGACCAATTAAAAACTAAGATTCCACTGCAAGCAATTGAATTCAACCACAACTTTTTTTTTCTCTAGTTGCAACGCTCTGAATCGAATAGACTAAAGGGTCAATGCCTTGGTTGAATATCAAGCTTCAGTGTTTCAGAAAAGGAACGGAGACGAAGAGAGTGAATGGTTCACGAATTGCATTAGAGGATTTCTCGCGATCAAAATATGACTAGAAGACGAGGTGAAGAATTAAAAACCCTAGAACCTGAATGACGCAAATACACACCCAAAGTGGTAAATAGAAGAAACAATTAATAAGTAATAACATTCTTGTGCAACAAAAAAAGATAGTATACTACGTAGATTAAGAAAACAATTCAATTTTCTGTTTTACCTCTCATTAATGTATTATATACTATGATCATACTAATTAATAAGCTAAAGAAGTAAGGATAAAACTGGAAATATTATCAAACATTTGTATTAAAATTCTAAAACGACAACTAATATGAAACAAAATTTAAAGTCTAAAACGACAACTAATATGAAACGGATGGAGTATATAACTTTTATTTGGCTTGGGTAAAGCCAAATCCGCCTCGACCAACCGTCTTTCTTAATTTGGTCTCTTCTTGTCAGTTTGTAATCTAGATTATGGTGATAAAAAGTGTACTATTAAAACATATCCATGATTGTAGACATTAAATGTATATTCTATGTTTGTATATGGTTGTCTTAGTACCTAAGAGAAAGGACTTTAAGTGACGTTCAAATTTAAAATTTTATGTTTGGTTTAATCTGTTTATTTAATTGAACCATAATTAGACCAAATGATATAAACCTTATTATTAAAAAATATTTTAACTTGATAAAATTTCAAATATTCAAAATTAGTAAATATTTATATTATACGGTAATATGGTGGGGCGGGTTAGGGTTATGTTTTTATAATTGCGGTATTTTGCGGGTTGGTTTGTCAAAACATGCAATAGCATGTTGATACGAGAGATATTAAAAGGACGGGTTAGCCTATTTTAGCACTCATAAATATAAAAATTGGTTGTGTGAGAATCTAAATTCACATAATAACAAAGATTACAATTAAGATTACATCGATATATACTTAACTAACCCATACTCCTACTCTACTAATATTCACCATATGGTAAACATCATATAACTTTTATAAAATTTTACTTTTTTTTGTTAGATAGCAAATGTTGCTATCATTGAAGGTTACAAAAATCACATAATCATAAAATTTTCATTAAAATTTAATTCAAACCATTTTCGTTAGTGTTTGGTTAAGATAACGTTTTTTATTCAATATAAATTTTACAAAAAATAATGTATTAAAATTATTGACATGCACACATATTGCACAATAAATCAACAAAATAGCATATTCTCACTAAAAACCTATGAATCAATAACACTTAAGTTAGATCGTATTTTTTATTTCATTTTTATATTTCAAAATGTAATCTACAAAAAACTTATTCCCTTGCTGGTGCGCAAGTTAAAATCAATATGTTGTTTGTTAGTTTGTAAAACTTTATATGAAATTGTACTTAATGTAAGCTATGTTATATGCAGATTCGAAACTCCTTGTCTATATCGAAGTGGATATGCGCACTGGCACATCACCACAAATTGGATGTTATCCAGTTTGTTGGAAGAGGCTGAAGATCAGTTTGAGATTTTGGTCTCATGTGCCTTAGGAGCAACAACTTCTGGTGAGATCAAGGATTGCACCAAGAAGACGAGAGAGAGCTATGTGAGGATGGTTGCAAGGATGCAACGGAAGCATGGGAAGCATCCTGAACAAGTTTTCTCGCTTTTAAATATGAACAATTTGTAACAATAAAACATAATAAGAATTCAACTTTTATTTTGTTTTCCCTTTTGAAACTGAGTTGATTGTTAGTTAAACCAAATTGCTGTTTCTCTATGGACTTTAGTTAGTGTTAATATTGTATGTTCAGGAACGGCTTGCTTGCCCATATATTTATACATTCCAGCAACCAAAGTCAACCATTCATTGACTTCCAATCGCTAGTGTTCACTTTTTTTGGTGCATATGTACAGGAAAAATTTAGAAGCACATACTTTGTTTCTTATTATTAATTATTGTTATTATTTTCCGCATTCTGTTTCTAATTTTTTGTGTAAAAATGGTAGTTATATGATACTTGATTTATACGTAAACATTTTCTCTTTAAAGAAGACAGACTGTATTGAAATAAGAAAAGCTAAAGAAAGAAACAAAGAGCTTCAACTAAAATTCTCAATTAGTGACTTCTTCATTCAAACAATATCGCTGAAATCAAATGGAGTTTCAGCAGCCATAGCTTCAGCTTTCTGTTTCTTCAGATCAGATTCTAAATCCGACAAAGTCAGCCTTCGCTTCTTGACTTGTTGCTCAAGTACTCTGATCCGTTCCCCAATGGCCCGTTTTTTCTCCTTTTTCAAGAAAGCTTCGTCCAGTTTCTGACGCAACCAATGCAACTTCAAGCCTGCTTTTGTCAGATCCAAAACCGTGCGGTCTGCTTTGTTTAGATCGTCCATTGTGAGCTCCCTAGGCGATTGGCACAGTGTCATGATTAGGTCGAGAAGAACACCCATGTAAGCATTTTTGAGCTGTTGATTCTTTAAACTGAAATCTGATGCAATGTCTGGATGTTTTTCAAAGATTGCCATCACTTGGTTTACCTGTGAAACAAGAAATGTCAAATCGTTGTTTTATTTATTTTACATTATTAATATTGATTTTTATTTCACACTAATATGATACAAGAGTTGTATTTGTATAATTTCATGATTTTATCACCTGCGAATCAAGAACCTGAAATCCGTTGACTTCAACAATTTCATCAGCATCGTCCGACGACTTGGACCATTCTTCAGATGAAGATGAATAACTCTGCTCATCATCGCTAGATTCACTACTTTCTGTATTCTTCACCATTGATACGAAGAGAATCACTCACTTTAAAAGCTGGAGATAATTAGTTGAGGATCAATTAACCTTCAGTGTTGCAGTCTTGCAGAAAGGAATGGAGACCAGAGAGGATATATATTTGCGATGTGAAGAGCGAGATATAACAAAATGCATGCATTTGTGACTTGATATTCTTGTCATAATAGCAAAATTAATAAATGGTACAGATAGATATTAATTGTGTCCATCCAATTGAGTCACTTGTTTGCCGTGTGTCACACTCAAAAGACATTACTTTTACAGCAAGAGACTTAATGCAACAAATTACTTCAATCTAAACTCTTTTTAGCTTCCTAAAGTTTAAGAGGACTCTCATTCAGAAACCTAAACTTAAATGAACAGATCAGAACCAAAAAACGTAAAGCCAAATTACTTCAACAGAATGCAACAACTTCCGTCACAAGTCTTTAATATGCCCAAGTACAAGAAGACACTTAATTTGAAAACCAAACTCCCAATAGAATGGGAAATCAATAACATTAAACAACATCATCGAAAGAGAGAGGAGATTTAGCGAACAACACATCTGCTTTCTCCTTATCCACTAGAGCTTCCATGTCTGACCACTTCCGCTTCAATTCAGTTAACTATTTTTGCTTAAAGTGCTGAAGCTGTTCCTCCAATTCTTGCAGCCGGGCCGCACTAGCCTCCTCTTTCTTCTTCCTTTCCGACACTTGGTCTAACTTTTTCTCCAACCAATCCACCTTAAACCCTGCATACATCATGCAGACCAATGCAACATGTGCCTGGCCTAGATCATCTTTGGAAAGCTCCTGAGGTGGCTGGCACAATGTTTTGATTAGGCCGAGGAGGAAATTCATGTAAGCTGACATAAGATGTCGGTTCTTCAGACGAATTTCTGATGCAATTCCTGGATGCTTTTCAAATATACGGCTCACAGATTTTACCTGTGAGTTAAAAAAAAGATGCATAAACCAGTAACAGAAAGATTTATGCAAATTATGTATAAACCAAGAAACTGATCAGGCCATAGTGGGGGACACATAGTCGCATGTCTCTTGTATTCCTGTTGAATACCATTCTTAAAACTTCTTACCTGATAATGTAGAATTTGAAACCCATTGACATCCATGCTTTCCATTACTTGTTGAGTCTTCATGAGTAAACCAATAGTCTCTGGACCATAATTATATTCCTCTAAATCTTGAGTTGTCTCTTCAGATTCCTCTTGTACATCTAGTTTCCCAATAACTTCAAGAACATCAACCTCGGCGACAATCTTAAGTTTTCCATCGACATGAAAAACTCCATCGTCGGTATTTGAAAATACGAATTTGCAGTAGAAGGCTTCCTCATCAAACCATTGCTCTGTTTCTGGTAACATCAAGGAAAACATAATTCATTTCTTTTTTTTGTATACCTCAAATAGGGAGCACTATATAAGGTTGGGATGAAACGAAGTATGTAGCAATGCTATTACTGAGGTAATTATTTAGTGCATATGATCCGGAGACAAAGACTTTTGATATCATTCAGTGAAAAGAATAAGAAAAAGTGATCACCTTTAAGTAATGAGAGTTCTTCAGAACGTTGATTTACAATACTTAGGCGAACTTTTGCGTGTCTTCTCCATCCAGACGACAATGATTTACGATCACAAACTTCAAGATACAGAGGGAAGTAACCAACCTTATCTAATTGGAGAAATGCACCAAGACGCCTACCCGAACGAAAAAAAAAAGACAAGAATTCATCAAAACTGTAGATGATAGAGACGTTAGTTTAAGAAGACGAAAACATTAACAAAACAAGTTCTTTTTTTATACCATTTGCATCCACCAATCACGAATGGAACAGAGTAATACCACCTTTTTAATGAGAAGAAATTCTTTATCACCCAATCGAACTTCTTATCAGCTTGGTTTGCCATTGATGTGATGAAACATTAACTTGCAATCAAACTATAAGACCCTGAAACAGAATTAGAACCTTTCAACAAAATGTCAAACACCCAAATATACGAACCCACACCAATCAATACAACAGAATCACACAAAAAATACTGAGATTCCAATGCAATCAGAGCCTTGCTAAATGAGGAGAATCTCTAGTGCTCAAAAGTTAAAGTGCATGAAGAAGAGTAAGGGTAGGATCAATACTTAGTTTTTGGATTAGTGTGGAAAAAAGTAAAGACAAAAAGGCTATATACTCACAGAGTTAGCGAGGGGTTTCTGGCTTTTGGGTTTCTTCTTCTAAGAGATTTATGTTAAAAATACATGCATCATTAATAACATAACCGAATGCGAATAGCCTTCGCTCATCGTAATTTGATACTGTCTTAACTACGGATTAATAAATGGTAATACCGATGGATTTTATTGGCAGCCACTTGTCTGTCGCAACTCTTCGTGTACCAGTCTATGTATTCGACAAAAAGACATTGCTTGTTCATCAAGAAACTTGCCATATCAACTCTACTTTCATAAGTTTAAAAGGACTCTCGTTTCAAAGACACAAACGAGCATAACACCAATGAATAGTTCGTTTGAGCTAAAAAAAATGTATTTTTGCAACCACGATAGTTGGGTATTATTTATGCCGATTGGAAATTGAGTATTTAAATGAGCAATTTCCCTTGTGATTGAATATCAAAATCAAATGGGACTCGTTCCACTCTATAAAAATACTTGTCCAACATTGAACTTTGAAGAACCCCACAGGAGTAGAAATCATGAACACCAAAAATGAGTATCGAATTTTAGTGGAGCTCCAATGGACAAAACCTCTGACTTCTTCTTCTTCTCGCACTTGTCCATCAAGTCATGAAGCTGTTGCTCTATTTCTTGGAGCTTGGTCAAACCAGACTGTTCTTTCTCTTTTCTTTTATTTTACTTGGTCCGGTTTTTTCTCCAACCAATCGACCTGCATCTTTCAAGTATGACAGTGCAATGTCTGCTTCCACTGCATCAACTATGAACTAAACATTAACTAAACAATAAGAGTAAGATCTAAACCCCTCATCCACACACACAAACACCCTTACAAGCTCCGTCACTTTTTACTGTTTAATCAAATAAAATATAGATTTAAACCCATTCAAATAAAGTGAGCATATCCAAAATAATAAGGCAAGCCCTAAAGCTTGTTTGATACTTGTGAACAAGTAAGCAAGAGAGAATTAAAAACTCTATCCAAAAGAGAATTTTGCTGAAACAAGAAAAGATAAAATAAAAAACCCATTCTTAGAAGGAGCAGATTATAATTAAGAAACAGAGCTCCAACTAAAATCGTCATCTTATGACTTCTTTATTCAAACAACATCGCTGATACCAGTTCGAGCATTTGCAGCCAAAGCCGCAGCTTTCTCTTTCTTAAGATCGGATTCCAAATAGGACAAAGTCAGCTTTCGTTTCTTGACCTGTTCCTCGAGTTCTTTGATACGGGCTCCACTGGCTCTCTGTTTCTCCTTCTTCAAGTAAGATTCATCCAACTTCTGACTTAACCAATCAACCTTCAAGCCTGCTCTAGTAAGATCATAAAGCGTAATGTATGCTTTGTTTAGTTCTTTCAAGGTAAGCTCCTTAATCGACTTGCTCAGTGTCGCGATTAGGTCAAGGAGGACATCCATGTAAGCCTTCTTGAGCGTTTTAGTCTTTAAATTAAAGTTTGAAGTGAGATCTGGATGTTTTTTAAACATTTCCCTCACCTGGTTTTCCTGAGAGCCATAAAGATATAAACAGAAAAGGTTAAATCGAATTATCTTCTATGTTATTCAACATTAAGAAACAGAAATGATTACATGTTATTCTCATGCTGTGTTGTTATATAACAGAGAGTTGAATAGTGTGGTGCTTACCTGTGATACAAGAATCTGAAACCCATTGACTTCAACAGTTTCATCATCGTCCGAGGACGACGAGTCTTCAGACGAGGTAAAATCACTGTCTACACTATCACTAGGCACACTACTCTTTGCTCTCTTCCACATTGATATATACGATGAAATATATCTCAAGATTCAAACTACAGTTTATATAAGATTAAGAAGAGAAGAAGCCAAAGGATCAAATATACAGTCTTGGAGAAGAAGAGTAAATACAGAGAGGGTATATATACAGTTGCAGAGTTAGTGAGACGTTTCTTCTTTCAGTCAAGAAAATGCAAGCATCCTTAATAACGTGAGTGAATGCGAACAACCTTGACTCTTCGTGACTTGTTACTCTGCCATAATTCTGAGTAAATGGCGTTTGGGAAAGAAAACAAAAATGGTGTCCATCCAATTGGGCCTCTTGTTTGCCAGCGATTTTTCGTGTGTCAAACTATTTTCATACACAGAGACGTTACTTTTTCATTACGGCATAGAGGAAAATGGACAGAAACACTTAAAACTGAATCACTCCTATTATAGAAAATTTCCTGAAACTTTTGTTGGTACTTGACTCACACGTCACTTGCTGTATTCAAGTCATTCAAAGATAATTTAGCATACCTTTTCCATATCTTAGAGATTCTATATTCTAAGAATATGATCAATCCTTCATGGAAATCTAAAGAGTACTTAGGTTGACTACATTGTGGAAATTTCCAAGACATTTGTCTCTTTTATCTTCATAAGTTTTAGAAGGCTCTCATTACGTACGAAACAAAGATTGCAAACGAACAGACCAGAAAACCAAGAGGACCCAAACTCCAAGTTCCTTAAGAACATTAAACAACATCATCGAATGAGAGAGAAGCTTTTGCAGCTGAGACCTCTCCCTTCTCTTTCTCCACCAAAGCTTCCATGTTTGAACACTTCTCCTTTAAGTCCTTCAACTCTTCCTCCATTCCTTGCAGCCGAGTCTCACTGACCTGTTCTTTCTCCTTCTTTTCAGACACCTCATCAAGTTTCTTCTCCAACCAATCCAACTTATACCCTGCATCTGACATGAATCCCAGTCCAGTATACGCATCAGACATATCATCCTTGGAGAGCTCGTGAGGCGATTGGCATATAGTCTCAATCAGACTGAGTAGAAAACTCATGTAAGCTGTCCTAAGATTTGGGTTCTGAGGACGGAATTCAGATGCAAGCTCTGGGTGTCTTTCAAACATACGGCTCACAGATTTTGCCTTTCTGAGACACATGAAAAGAATCATATTATATATAGAACAGAAAATGTTGTCTCTCGTAGGCTGAAAATTCTACACACACAGTTCGTATAGTTCTTAATTTCTTACCTGCAGAGGAAGAAGTATTAACATCCATGGTTTCCGTTATTGTTGTTGAAGTTTCATTCGATACATCTAATTTGCCAATAACTTCAAGAACCTCTACCTCGACAACAATTTTGAGTTCCCCGTTTACCAGAAATCCGCTATCTTTGGCATGAAGTTCATTAAGGGGAAGTGCGGATGGACGACCCCAGCCGGGAGATTCACCCTCAAACCACTGTTGTGTTTCTGTAAAATCATAAAACAGAATTCATCTACCCGCGACTGAAAGATTCATAAAAGTTGAGCAATACGTTGTCCAAAATATAAAAGATTGAAAGAAACGGTTGCCATAAACCTTCGAATTGACAGTTTTTTTCCGAATTTTGATTTACTATAGTTTGGCGATACCGTGCGTGTCTTCTCCATCCAGAAGGCAATGATCCATAATTGACGGCTTCGAGAAACAAGGACAAGTAATCAACCTTATTTCCTTTGGGATAGGCATTAAGACACCTACAGGAGGCACGAATGAGAGAAATTGCCAAAAGCTATAAAGAATATCACATATGTCTACATGGACAAAAACACTTGAAAACAAGTTCTCTTCTTCTTACCCTTTGCAGCCACCGACGACGAAATGATCAGAATAAATTTTCTCCGATTGCAAAGAGGAGAAATTCTTTATCACCCAAGTGATTTTCTTATCAAATTGCTACCCCATTGATCTTGATGAAGATTCCTCTGAAATCAAACTAGCATAACCAAAATTTAAAAAACCCGAACAAACTAACATATATAGAAGAAAACTTTTCTTGCCGAAAAAAAAAAAAAAAAAAAAATACTTTTTCTCTCTCCCGATAAACTTTTCTTTCTTTCTCTCTCCTCCCGAAACTTTTCTTGCCGACACTTTTTCTTTCGCTCCGATCTCCCTCTCCGGCGAGCGTGGTGACTCACCGCCTCCGGAGGAGGGACCCCGGTGATCTCCTCTTTCTTTTGATAGGTGTTTAGTTGTGTTTGGTCGTCGGTTCGGTTGTGGCGACGGGGTGAAGTTTCTCCGGTCTCCGGCGCATTCCTCGATCGACGGCGGCGGAGCTTCAGCGACGTCGCTGGACTGCGGTGGTGGAAGGCTGTCTCCTCGTGACGATTCGCCTCTCCTCAGCCTGCCTCTTTCTTTGCCGGCGGATTTTCTTCTCTCTCTCGGGTTCACCGGCTTTTCCTCCGACGGTCTTTCTCGGCTTTTCTTTGAGGGTCCTCGTCGCTGGCGGCGTGCTCTCCGACTTTCCTCGGTGGTGGGGTGGTGGTGATGCTCGACTCCTCCCGTTTAAAGTCCCGCTCCGCCTCGTTTTGCATATAGCGGTGTTCTCGAGGCGGTGGTGTGGTGGCGATGTTAGGCTTGATCTCCTTGGCTCCGGCGGCGGTGATGTGGACCTCGAGGACGGGTTCAATCTCTGTTTGTTGGTGTCGTGGGAGGTGTTTGTCTTGTGGCTAGCTTCGGAGTGGTGGCTCTCGTCTTTTTCGGCGTTTGCGGCTCCACCGGTGGTGTCTCTCGGCGGTGACTCTAGGCGGGTGGCTCGGCGGCGGTTTATCTTGGTTCGTTTCGACGGAGAAGCTCCGGTGCCGTCTTTTCACCGTTGTGGCTCGGGTTTCACGGTCGGTGTGTGTTCTCGTTCTTGGCAAGTTTCAGCAGGTTCGCGAAATTGGTTTGGTTTCAGTTAGTGAGGGCTCCGACTCGGTGGTTCGGTGTAGATGGTGGAGCGTCTCGAGGCGTGTATTGTTGAGGCGCCGGTTTGTTGTTTGGTTAGATTGTAATTGTGGAGGTTGGTCCCTATGGAGACTTCGGTTTATATGGGAATGGTGGTCGGAAGTGACTTCTCCGATTATCGCTCGGACTTCCTTGTCTCTAATTGCTATTTAGTCCGTAACGCATTCCGGAAATCGCGTTAGTTTTCGGAGAAGCTGTAAGCATCCTTTTCCGGCGTTTAGAGGACGAGCCTCGGAAGGATGCTCGTGGCAACTAGGATGGGAACTCCAATTCTTTGAGCTGTGGCAAAAACGGGATGGTCCGTGCTTTGGCACGTGATTGCTGTTTTCTCGTCTTGTTTTGTTTCGTTTTTAGCTTTTTTGTCTCACTTGCCGATTCTTTAACCTTTTTTGTATTTTTGTTGTTTTTGTCGTTTTAATCTGTCTGTAGTTTTCGGTTATTCTGCTATCTTTGTTGTATCTCTGTAACGCTGTCACAAATTAAAATGGTATAAAATTTAACATTTAACCAAAAAAATAATATATATATATATATAGAAGAAAACCATAGAACCCGACTTGATGAAGATTCCAATATGTAGTCGAAGCCTTTATAAGTTCGAATGTCACCATAAAGCATTTAAATGTGAATCCTTTAGATTACGTACAAGAGGGAATGGGAATAGCTTTCGCTCTTCCAAAGGTTACTTGGTGTATATGCAGGGCCGGATCTGGGCAAAGCCCAATAAAACATTTGTCTTGACCCCCATTTTTAATAGGCCCCCATAGACTATATCAATAAAAAATTTTTATAAAACTAAAAAACAAAACCCTTGGTCACGCTTCCCTTTTTTTTTAAAGATCATGCTTCTATTTTTTTTTTTTTTTAAATCACGCTTCTTTTTTTTGTTTTCTCTCCGACTCTTACATTTGAAATTTTTTTTTTATGAAATGAATTAGTGGCCCCCATTTTAGTTTTTTTTTTCAAGCCCCCAAATTTTCAGATCCGGCCCTGTGTATATGCATTCTGGATTCTATTTTGCCAAAAACTAATTCAAACATATTAAAATTTCCTGACAAGGTTATTTTAATAGACCTAAAATGTAATTACTCAGAAAACAGAGAACTATGTTTTCAATTAATCCTTCACCATATAGAGAAAACACACGCTGTATTCCGGTGTTGCATGCATCCAAAAACACTCTAAAACAAAACAAGATGAAACATATATTGATATCAGTTCCTCCTAATTCTTCAAAGTTAATAAATTGAGGTATCTCGAATAACGTGCAGGGCGAAAAGCCTTGACTCAATCGTAACTTAGCTTTAAACTATTTGTAGACCGAAACCGGCTAACCCTAAAACTTATTTGATACTTGATTCATAAGTAAGAATTAAGTAATAATTCAAAAAATCTCTATCAAAAAGGAATTTTCTGAAACAAGGAAAGCGAAAATGTAAGGCTGTTCTACTCATTATTGTAAGATGAGATAACGCAGCAGATTTTTAAGAAGTAGAGAGCTACATCTAAAATCACTAGTGCTTAATTAAACAACATCGCAAAACCAAGACTGCAAATGAACATACCAGAACTCAAAGTAGAATCAGACTCCAAGTCCCTAAGAACACAAGAACATTAAACAACATCATCGAATGAGAGAGGAGCTTTTGCAGATAACACTTTCACCTTCTCCTTCTCCACCAGAGCTTCCATGTCTGAACACTTGAGCTTCAAGTGCTTCAACTCTTCATCCATAGCTTGCAGCCTTGTTTCACCAATCTCTTTATTTTCTGACAACTCATCAAGTTTCTTCTCCAACCAATCCAAGTTAAACCCTGCCTCTGTCATGAATTCAAGTGCAGCATATGCACTAGACAGATCATCCTTGGAGAGCTCCTGAGCCGATTGACACATAGTCTCAATCAGACTGAGTAGAAAACTCATGTAACCTGTCCGAAGTGTTGGGCTCTTTGGAAGGAATTCAGATACAATCTCTGGGTGTCTTTCAAACATACGTCTCACAGATTTTCCCTGAGATTTGTAAAAGAGGGTGAATAAAAAACAACACAAAAGCACCATCTATATTATAGAACACATAATGTTATATCTTGTGGTTTGGTAACATTCTTAATTTCTTACCTGTGAAGGAAGAAGTTGAAATCCATTAACATCTATTGTTTCCGTTACTGTTGAAGTTTCCTCTGTTATATCTAATTTGCCAATAACTTCAAGAACATCTACCTCTGCAACAATTTTGAGTTCCCCATTTACCAGAAATCCGCCATCTACGGCATGAAGTTCATTCAGGGAACACCTTGAATGACGACCCCTGCTGGGACACTTCTTATCAAACCACTGTTGTGATTCTGTAAAATCACAGAATAGAAATCATCCAATCAGTTTACATATTGAACTATGCTCCTGTGGATTAAAAAACAATGCAGTTCACAGCTTGGCACAAAACTTTGACACTAAACTCAAACACCTTACAAGAATCCAGCCCAAATGAGCCTTACACGACGTCAAAAATCTCGCAGAACAACAAGACTGACGACTGAAAGATTCGTTAAAGTTGAGATATCATTTTTCCTAGGAACTCTTGCAAGGCGAGCAGTAAAGAAACTATCACCATTTCGTTTGGAGTTTTTTTCTGAATGTTGATTAACTATAGTTAGGAGATATCGTGCGTGTCTTCTCCATCCAGATGGTAATGATCTATAATCAGCGACTTCCAGAAACAGCGATAAGGAATCATCAACCTTATACCCATTAGGATATGCAGTAAGACGCCTGCAGGAAACACGAATAAAAGATTTGAGGAGAATTATTAAAATTAACATGGACGAAAAATCACTTGGAAACAAGTTAACTTCTTACCATTTGCAGCCACCGACCACGAATTGATCAGAATAAATTTTCTCAGATTTCAAAGAGGAGAAATTCTTAATCACCCAAGTGATCTTCTTTTCATATTGCTTCCCCATTGAATCTTGATGAAGAACCATAACCAAAATTGAAATCCTTTACGAATCCAATACGAACAGTCTTGACTCCTTTGTGACTTGATTGATAACCTGCCATAATTACGAAATAACAAAATGCCAAGAGAGTCTACATCCTCGAGCCACTCTATTGGGCCTCTCTGTTCATACTATAAATGATCATTAGTTTCCCAAACCATGAAGATTCACAAGGTACGATTAAAATCGTATATAGGTAAAACAATTTAATTAGAAGCGGATACTCTGTTTTTTTCTTGTCACTTTCTCTCCATATTACAATTAATGTTTAGTATCTCCTTTATGAATTTCCTTATGCAAAATTTAGATTATATAATCAAAACATATTTACGGTCAAAAATAGAATGAACATCTTAAAACTCCCTTATAAGGTTATTCTAAAAAAAAAAAAAAGACGTAAAGCCGGTAATTGCTACGAAAACAGAGTTCTCTGTTTATCACTCAATACTTCAGGACCTTCACCATAGTAAGTCTCATACTCTGGTTACTGGTATTACGAGTCAGTCTTCTTTTCTCAAATCCTATTCCATAAGAACAAATGCCAGCCTTGAATCTATATCTATATAAGGTGGAGAAAATTGAAGTTATGGTCCAAAACTTAATGATGACTACCCACTTACTCAAAGCATGAATTGTAAAAGAGATTATCGATCAGAAACGTCTATATAAAGAGAACAGAGACTGTATTACTGTTTATGATGCATGCATCCAACGATATTCTATAACGAAGCAAGATGAAACATATATTGAAATATTCCCTCCTTTTTCCGCATAGATATAGTGAGAAATAAACCGCAAGTGCATGAAAAATATAAAACAGAGATGCCTAGTAGTAGTATATGATTAACCTTAAGTGTTGCAGAAACGGAATGGAGACGAAGATGCTATATATACTTACAGACTCAGCAATACATGTGACGAGAGTCCTCAACTAGACAATACTTCTTCACAAGATGTGACATGACAACTGATGAAATAGGAGAACGAAACTAAGTCAGTGGAACTCTTGAGTGCTTAAGAACTCAAGACATCAAAGTACTGAGGATCTTTGGCAGCAGAATCCTCTGCGCTATCAGAGACAAGATTTAGTTTGGAGATCTGAAAACAAACAATAACATATTCCATATCCAGTTTCCCCAAAAATGGTTTTCTCTTATTCACCACATTCTGTTCAGACACATGGCAATTGCTTTGTCATCAAGTAAGCTAGCTTAAACAGTTTGTAAACAAAAACCATATATGGGACATAACGCAGCAGATGTAAGAAGCAGAGCTTTGCCTAAAGTCACTGATGACTTCTTTATCCAAACAACATCACAGAACCAAGACTGGAAACGAATAGACCAAAACACCAACTAAAAGTCCAAGTGCCTAAGAAATCGAGAAAATTAGATAACATCATCGAATGAGATATGTGTTATTGCAGTCGACACCTCTGATTTCTCCTTCTCCAGCTGAGCTTCGAGATCTGAGCACTTCTGTTTCAAATCATTCAACTCGTCCACAATTTCTTGCATTCGAGTCTCACCAGCCTCTTCTTTCTGCTTCTTTTCCGACATCTCATCAAGTTTCTTCTCCAACCAATCCAATTTAAATCCAGCGTCAGTCATGAATCCCAGTGCAGCATATGCCTCAGCCACATCAGTCATGGGGAGCTCGTGAGGCGACTGGCGCAGAGTCTCAATCAGACTAAGTAGCAAACTCATGTAACCTGTCCTAAGGTTTGTGTTCTTTGGACGGAATCCAGATGCAATTTCTGGGTGTCTTTCAAACATATGGCTCACAAACTCCACCTAAGAGTTAAAACGAAGGTATAAAGTAGAATCCATATTCAGAGAGCAATTTTAGGAGACAACACAAAAGCTACGTATAATAGAACACATAATGTTTGTCTCTGCCAGGAGAGACTCTGGTGGCTGAAATTGAAATATTTACACACAAAGTTTGTAACATTCTTAATGTCTAACCTGTGAAGGAAAAAGTTGAAACCCATTAATATCCATGGTTTCTGTTATTGTTGATGTTTCCTCTGTTACATCTAAATTGCCAACGACTCCAAGAACCTCTATCTCGGCAACAATTTTGAGTTCTCCATTTACCAAATATCCGCTCTCTTTGGCATGAATTTCATTAAGGGGAAACATGGATAGACGACCCCAACGGGGAGCCTTCTCATCAAACCACTTTTGTTCATCTGTAATCACAAAACAGAATTCACATAATTAATTAAACTACTCTCTAGTGGACTGGACAACACTGTTTACAACTTAGCACAAAACTAATCTAAAACCCCTCCCAACACAAAACACCCTTGAGCCTTACACGATGTTTACAAAGCATTGCAAGAGGATTGAACAATAATGTTTACAACTTAGCCTTACACGACATCAACATAAAATCTCGCAAAACAAACAAGATCTACAACTAAAAGATAAGTGACATTTGAACTATCCTATGTCGGAACTATCCTATAGTGTCATTGAAAATAATTTGGAGAGAGGAACTTTTGCAAAGCGAGCAGTGGGAAGAAATAATAATCACCATTTTGTCTGCAACGTTTTACGGAGTTGTGATTTACAATACTTAGGAGATATCGGGCTTGTCTTCTCCATCCAAGAGGCAATGATTTATAATTGGCGACTTCCAGAAACAGAAACAAGTAATCAACGTTATTTCCCTTGGGGTAGGCACAAAGACGCCTGCAAGAAACACGAATAAAAGAATCAGCAGGATATGACCTAAATCTACATGGACGAAAACACTTGAAAACCCTTACCATTTGCATCCACGGACAACGAATTCATCAGAATAAACTTTCTCCACTCGCAAAGAGGAGAAATTCTTAATCTCCCAAGTGATCTTCTTTCTAAATTGCTTCCCCATGATTCCTCTGCAACCAAACTAGCAGAACATGAATACAAGAAAAACCCTAGATCAACTCGAGTAGCTACCACACACCCAACAGTTTATAACCAAACAACAATAACCAAACTCGTGTAATTGAAGCCTTGACAAGTTCGAATACCACTCTAAAACGAATCTTTATGAAATTAAGATTCCAGCTTTCCCTTTATCACGTACACGGAAACACTGCGAATCGTTTCTGATCTTTCTAATCCTAGCTAGGGTTTATACATTTTCATCTCTGGATTAATTAAAAAAAAAATTATATGTAACTGAACCCTTGAATTTATTCTATAAATGCGGAAACTAATTTTTGAAAAACGATTAATTAATAAAATATAATTAATTTAGGATTTAAAATGAAATATAATTTCAATTGTAGGGTTGTTGATTTGATTTTTTTTTTTTTGCGATCATAGAATATCTAATTTAAGATTTGGTTTGTTGATTTTTTTTTTGGAAATTGCAAGAAGAAGCCTGCCAGAAAGCCCAAAAGAACAGAATCACGAAAAACCATAGACGATATCACCTAAGCACTTCTCAGATTGCAAAGAGGAGAAATCCAGAAGTTTAATTAAAGCTGTTTTCAATTTTCTTTAATTAAACTTATGTACAAAGCATAGATTGCAAAGAGGAGCACCACTGGGAAGGAGATCCATCACCACGGACATCACTGGAGCTGTTTTCAGTGATAGTAGGATTTAATCCGCGCTAATTATATTGCTGCGTTATTTTTTAAAAATAAATTGTTTTGAAATTCACAAAAATTGCTTTTATATAAATTTTACAATATAGCTAACTAATGATTATTGATTATAGATAAAGCTGTCAATTTGTAATAATTTGTCTATTTAACCCGTTTTTCAGTGAACTAAAGTATTATTCGGGTTAACCCGCAAAAACTTATAATCTTAAAAACATAACTCTAATATACATCGTTAAAAGACTCTTAAAAAATATAGTTTTCTTGTATCTAACTTTTTATAAAATTAGTAAAATATTTTTTAACTTTTGTTTTGATATATATTCAAATAAAATATAATAAATTATAGTGAAAATATAGCAAGATTTTGAATATATATTTTTTTTGAATATATATGAATTGATTATTATTTTAAAATATATGGTATTAAAAATAATTAAGAAATGAAATAATAAATAACATTTTTAATACAAAATATATAATTTTCTATATTCTAATCAATAATTTAAAAAGACTATTATATCATTTCCTATTTTAATTATTCTTTGTTATTTGTAATGGCATTTCATGTAATAACTTACAAAACAAAGTTCATTTTTAAAAATGTCTTCTTAAATAATATTATAGAGATCCTTTTTTGATTTTTTTTTTTCACCTTATCGGTGAAGAAGAAGAAAGACTGGATTTTCAATTCCAGTCGGGTTTAAATGTCGGGTCTAGGGGTCGAGTTTTCAATTTCGTTTACTTACCGTTTATGTGGTTTCGTTTTGGGTTTAAATCATAAACCGATTGAACCAAAGTCTGTGGGGGAAAATGGTTTCGAACTTTCAGATAGTTGGAAAATAAATCTTAAATTTACAATCTGTGGAGATCTGGTACAAGGATTAAAATTTGTGTAGAATTGATATTATATAGTTCTGAAAGAAAAATAGATCGTTTTCCCAAGAAAATAATAAAAAAAGTTCATCGGATATAATAAAATCCAGAGCAAAACAAAAAAGGATATAATTACCGAGCCAGCAAGGGAGCTCTGTCTTGTAAGAGAGATATTATCTGCAATACTGTAGAAGGGTGTGTTATGAAACAAAACTGCAAGATATCATTTTTAACAACCTCAGAAATGCATAAAAGTTCATTATCTTACAAGAAGACTCTTATTTTAGAAACAAAGACAGAAATGAACAAATCAGAACACCAAGTATTTGCCTAAGAATTACAACTGATCAAACAATATCATCGAAGGAGATAGGAGCTCTGGTGGCAGACAACTCTGCCTTCTCCACCTCGAACTTGCGCTTCAAGTCATGAAGCTGTGCCTCCATTTCTTGCACTCGGGCCTCACAAGACACCTCTTTCTCCTTCTTTTATTTGACTTGGTCAAGCTTCTTCTCCAGCCAATCCACCTTAAATCCTGCATCTTTCAAGTATGTTAACGCCATGTCCGCTTCCACCAGATCTTCATTGGAGAGCTCCTGAAGTGGCTGATACATCGTCTCGATTAAGCTAAGCAGGAAATTCATAAATGTTGTCCTCAGATGTTGGTTCTTTGCACGGAATTCTACTGCAATGTCTGGGTGTCTTTCAAATATACACATCACAGATTCTACCTGTGAGTAAAAGGATGTCTTAACCATATCATACATGTTTTATATGACCTGAATACATTTAATTCCATAAACTAAAAATCTTTTCAAAGATATATCATCAAAACAGAAAAACCAATAGTCTTCCCATAATCAACTAAAACAGGATTGAATGCAGAACACATGATCATACCTCTTGGTATTCAGATTTGAGATTTTGCCAAAAGTAAAAAACAGAGATGATAACTAAACTTAACTTCTTACCTGTGAAGGAAGAACCTGAAACCCATTGACCTCTAACTTCCTCAGTGGAATGGATTCCTCAACTACATCTGATGCACCAATAAACTCAGCAACAATCATGAAATCTCCATTTACCAGAAATCCACCATATTCCGCAAGAAGTTCATTTCATAACCTAGTCGATGAACTTCAAATACTTAAGAACTCTCCAAGATCTCTTTTTGCGGCACAAAGTGATTTACTTTGTCGTCAAGAAACTCAGAGATGTAACAAATTTGGTACCCAAAACTTAGATAGACCATAGAATCTCCGTTCATAAGCATTTGTCATGAACTTGCCATCAAAACAGTGCTCTGTGAAAACTCACCGAAGAGATAAAGCAAAATTTTGCAACTGAAACTTACAGATCTCAGCCGCAAAATATATATATATTCCCCAAAAAGTGATAACTTCAGAAATGCATACAAGTTCATTATCTTACAAGAAGACTCTTATTATAAAACCAAGATAGAAATGAACAAATCAGAACACCAAGAATGCCTGAGAATTTCGAGTGATCAAACCAAATCATCGAAGGAGAGCGGAGCTCTGGTAGCCAACAACTCTGTCTTCCCCATCTCGTATTTGCGCTTCAAGTCATGAAGTTGTGCCTCCATTTCTTGCACTTGGGCCTCACAAGACAGCTCTTTTTCCTTCTTTTCCTTTAGTTGGTTCAGCTTCTTCTGCAACCAATGCACCTTAAATCCCACATCTTCCAAGTATGTCACTGCAATGTCCGCTTCCACCAGATCTTCATTGGAGAGCTCCTGAAGTGGCTGGTACAGCGTCTCGATTAAGCTGAGCAGGAAATTCATAAATGTTGTCCTGAGATGTTGGTTCTTTGCATGGAATTCTACAGCAATGTCTGGGTGTCTTTCAAATATACACCTCACAGATTCTACCTGCCAGTGAAAGGGCATCAAAACTATATCATACAAGTTTTTGGAGACCTCAATACATACCAAAACATAAAAGTTTGTCTTGGAAAAACAAGATCTTTGCAACTTTACATACAAATCAAGAAACTCAAGGGCTTTTACAATTTGTTTTTTCAAATTTTCCTATACTTGTAAATCGTTTTCTGATAAGAAAACCAGATATTCTTCCCAAAATCAACCAAAGTACACTCGATTGAAGACTACATGATTCTATCTCTTGTATTCAGATTTGAGCACTAATCTTAAATTTCTAACCTGGGAAGGAAGAACTTGAAACCCATTGACATTGACCCCTTCATTTCCAGCTGGAGTTTCCTCTGATACATCTAATTTGCCAGTAACTTGAAGAACATCTACCTCGGCAACAACCATGAGTTCTCCATTTACCAGAAATCCACCATCTTTGGCATGAAGTCTTGCAATTGGAAACATGAGAGGAGAGCCCCAGTTGGGAGACTTCTCACCAAACCACCGGTCAACTTCTGCAAAATATTTCATAATTGGAGTGCATGAATTATATGCTCCTTGTGAAAGTGAAGTTGATATCATGCATTGATTTCACTGACAAGGACCATCCACCAAAATGAATAAACAAGTGAGCAGCTGAAGAGAGAATGCACCTTTCTGTACAGATAGCTCTTCTGAAAGTTGATTTCCTATACGTAGGCGATATTTTACGTATCTTCTCCATCCACAACCACGAGGCATTGATTGACTGTGAGCAACGCCCAGATACAGACACAAGTACTCAAGTTTATTTCCTTGGGCAATGGCAAGAAGACGCCTGTTGGAAAAGATTAGTCACCGCCGGAACTAATTAAAATTAAGAACAAAAAACCAGTAAAGATGGTTATGTTTACCATTTACAGCCACCAATTACGAATGGATCAGAATACAAATTCTCAGATTGTAAAGAGGAGAGATTCTTTATCACCCAGACGAACTTGTTTTCAACTTGCTTCTCCATTGTTGTGATGAAGATTCCTCACTATTACAGCATGCAGAGAATATATAAAGCCCAAGAACAGAATTTCACACAACAAATTCATATAAATTCTCTAGCAAAGTTTAAGAAAAAGCTAGTAACAAAATTTGGAAAGGAAAACAAAACAGGTCCAAGAGTTAAAAAGACTACAGGATCTTACCCTTCAGAGTCGTTTATAACGAAAAATAAAAAACAGAGACACAGACCTTTGAAAAACATCCAAGTTCGTCTTTTGAAATTTTCGAAGAGAGAGAAATAGGAATGCAAATCGTTTTGTTTTTGTCGAGGAGGAAAGCCAATCGATTTTGCCTCTCATCATTGATTCTCCAAAAATATTTAAATATATAGCATGCAAGTTAATATCATGTATTATGTGAACGGTCGATAGATTCGAATCGCCATGTATGAAAATAATCGTTTGTATTAATGGGCCTGGGCATTTTCGGTTCCGGTTCGGTTCTGGTTATTTCGAGTAGAGAGGTTTAGTATCCATATAGGTACCGAAATGATTTCGGTTCGGTTTCGGTTCGGTTCCGGATATTTCGGGTAGAAAGGTTTAGGAACCGAAATATACCGGAACCATTCGGATCTTAATCGGTTCCGGTTCGGTTCCGGGTATTTTTTACCCGAAATGTCTAAAATATACCCGAAATCCTAAATATATCCGAAAATCCGAAAAAGTTTTAAGGAATATATACCCGAAATACCAAAAATATACCCGAAAACCCGAAATTATATCCGAAAACCCAAAAATATACCCGAAAACAAAAAAAAAAACTAAAAACAATATACCCATAGTAAAAAAAAATATACCAAAAAACCTGATATATTTTTAATATTTTTTGATATATTATTATATTTCTACTTCTCACGCAGAAGAAGCCTGCCCTCGAGCTAAGAAGAAGGTGGAGAACACTGGTAAGCTTGAGGAGTTTGTTGAGATCGTTGAGGTAAAAAACTCTTCAAAGAGGAAAAACCCAGAAAGGAGAAAGAAAGATAAGGAGTTTGCTTTTTCTAGTACTTTCAAGGAACTGGTATTAACGGACAAAGGAGTTGTCATATCATTTCTTAAGTCAACTGATAAAGGAAATCGGGAATCGAAATCTCGATGTACGATTACAGATAAGGGACGGGGTCTTACTTCAGTGGCAGATAAGTATCTCATTAAGGAGAAGAAGATTTCAAGAAAGACTCATGTCGAAGGCTCTTCTTCTTCCTCGGAGGCTGAATCATCGGAAGAATCTTCTTCATCGGATTCTCAATCTGGAGAAGAAGATAACCCCGGGGATGACTCTCGGTTCATGGCAGAAGTTTCGAAGCAGCTTATGCGGAAAAAATCTGGAGTTAATAGGAAATCTGGTTCTCAAGGGAACCATCCCAGACATCCCCCACATCGAGCTAAATGAGTGTTGATGCGCTCAGCTAGGATGTTGTAGCCATTTTCTGAAGTTTCTCCATGGAAAAGCTTCTCTGTAACTTTTTTTGGTTTTTTATTCTTTTTTTGGCCAAAGAAGTTCTCGGCTATTTAGCTCTTGTATTAAACTTTCCTTTTGGTAATAATATTTACATTTTATCAAAAAAAAAAAATCATCTTAAACAGATTATCACACACACAAATTCGTAATCATACGCCAATCACATTACACTTAAACAGTGTCGCGAGGGAGTTCTGTCTATTGAGGGGATTCTACCTGCAAAAGATAATGCATGAAATTCGAATAGTTTGCGCGAATGTAAACAGTCTTGGTCCTTCTTAAATTGATACTCTTGCCATAATTACGAAACAGATGACTATTAAAGAAGTCTACGTAGAGCCACTCCATTGGAAGCGACTTTTCGAGTGCCACTCTCTGTTCATAATTTAGGTCTGAGCATATAAACCGAACCCAGCAACCCCACCCGAACCGACCCAAAAAACAGGGTTCGGGTCGGATTTGGTTTAGCTGCAAAAATCGAACGGTTCCTAAATAAATTAGTTTCGGTTCTCGATTTGGTTCGGATATAACTCAAATCCGATTGGGTATCCAAAAAAATTACAACATATCATATTATGTATATATCGCATATACATGTGCATATATGATTTTCCGAATAATTCGGGTTTTGTCATGTAAATCGGGTTATTCGAAAACAATTCTTCCATAAACCGAACCGAAAGTCTTGTTTTTTTGGGTAATTCGGGTTTTGTCCTGTAAATCGGGTTATTCGGGTACAATTCTTCCATAAACCGAACCGAAAGTCTTGTTTTCTCGGATAATTCTGGGTATTCGGGTTCGAAACCTACCCTAACCGACCCGGATATTATTTTCAGTTCCATAGCGGGTTTCACTCAAAATCCTGAACCCGACAAGACTCGAACCGAACCGAAATTATCTCGGGTCCTATCCTCTCCAACTTCGGATATCCGAAACCGGATCCGAACCGTGGATCCGAATACCCCGGCCTGGTTCATATTCACAAAGAGATTGCTTTATCATCAAGGAACTCGGTACTTTGTACAAACCTAGAGAGAACTATAAACAAAAAAAAACGAGCAACTTCGAGCACAAAATAATTTAATATTCGTAATAATCAAAAACAGAGTACTCTGTTTCTCACCCAGTTCTTCATGATTTTTAGTCTCATACTCAGATATGATCCAAAAGGACCAAAACCGAAGAGTGTTCACTTACTCAAAGAAGAACAGTTTTGGATTCTTCAAAAGAGTGGAGAGAGTAATTAGGCGTGCGCAACATTCTTACAGCCTGCCAAACTTAGATCCTCCAGATACACTTTTCAAATGTTTGAACTTTTCAGGTTAATTTCACTACACACTCCCCTCCGACAAAAGACTCGGAGGATATGAACTTAAAAGACTTGTTCCAAGGCATCAAAAGACCAAAGTTCACCTACAGTTCTACAAGAATCCTCACAAATCAGCAAACAACATCATTAAATGAGAGAGGAGCTCTCGCGGCTAAAGCTTCCACCCTTTCCATCTTGCAGCTGCGTTTCAAGATCCAAGAACATTAGCTTCAGCTTCTGCAACTGTTCCTCCATTGTTTGTAGCCGAGCCCCACTACTCTGTTCCTTCTTCTTCTTTTCAGAAACCTCGTTCAGCTTTGTCTTCAGCCAATCCAATTTGAAGCCGACATCAATCAGATCAGCCAGCGTTTCATCAGCATTGCTTAGATCATCCTCGGAGAGCTTCTCTGGTGACTGGCACAGCGTCTCAATAAGGCTAAGGAGTTCATTCATGTAAGCTCTTCTGATCTTTCGGTTCTTTGGCCGGAAGCCTAATGCTATGTCCGGGTGTCTTTTGAAGATATGACTCTACCTGCTAACCAAAAACAACATAAAACTATATTGGATTTCCAATATTGTGATTTTAAAACCTGAAAAGAGAAAAGAAAAGAAAAACCAGAAATATGCACCATCCAGAATTGTTTACTAAAGAAAGGTTTTCCCCATAAAAATAAGAGATTGGGACATATGATATAGAACATGGGGTCAAATTCAGTTTTCAGATTAGAGCTTTCTCTCTAATAACAATAGAAGATGAATCTCTTTCTTACCTGAGAAGAAAAAACGTCAAACCCATTGACATCTAATGTTTCCTTCGCTGGTTGAATCTCCGTGAGCAAACAATTAGCAGTCTCAGTAACAGATGCCACAGTCTTAAACCCCCTACCACCATTTTGTACTGTTTGAGTCTGAGAGGCATCCTCCAAGGACTTCACTTGGTCTAGAGAACTCCCGTTTCTAGCACTATCATTCGAACAAAGGTATGAAGCCTCATCATCAACATCTTCTATAGGTGCATCAACACTTTCACAGTTGGAAACCTCAGTCTCAGCTGCCACACTGTTAGACCTTATACCATGATTTCCTACGGTATGATGAGAAGCGTCCTCCAAGCCATTCGATTGGTTCAAAAGACTTATGTCCCTACCTCCATCATCTGAAACAGGAGATGAAGCATCATCATTATCCACATCCTCTTCACAAGAACCATTATCATCCGAACCTTCTTCAGATGGGTCGTCATCATCATCAACCAAACCCTCTTCAGATGCATTCTCAGTTTTTTGCGGCACTTGACAAGAAGAATCCCCCTTAGATTTGCTATCAGAAGCTCGATTTCCTTCTTTGTTGCTCGGAGGTTCAATAATTTTCAGAGTTTCCTCTGGTACAACAACAGCTGGAAGAACGTGAAGTTGAGCGTGGATAATGAGTTTGTGATTCACGAAATATCATTCATCCTTGGCATGAAGTTTGGTAAGGGGCACGAACTCAACATAACCCCAACCCGAATTCTTTGCACTGAAACAGCCTTGCGAAACTGCCACGAAACAGAAGAGCAAGAAAACTTTGTCTCTTGAAAAATAATCAGACTTTGCATAAAAATGTACTCAACAGATGCTTAGCACAAAAATTGTCCCAAGAAATTCTTGAGCGTAGTATATAAAAACGGTTACCAAATAGTATGTTCGATTTGCGCCAACCCTTAGTGACAAGAGTGAGGCTAAATCTCACGTTTCTTGTCCATCCCGGTGGCAAAGATGCAGGATCCGCAAGTATCAGATACAAGGACAAGTGACCATCATTCGTATATCCTTTCCGATGAGCAAGAAGGCGCCTGTAACAAAACAAAATCCATCTAAAAATGGACGAAAATGTTAGTTAGTACAAATCGTCCCTTTCTTTACCAATTGCAGCCAGCGACGGCGAAGGGGCGAGAGTAGTATCTCTCATCTTGCAAAGAAGTGAACTTTTTCAAAACCCATGTGAATTTCTTCTCTATTTGCTCACCCATTAATACCGATGGCGATGACCACAGAGCGAAAACAAAAACTCTAAAAACTGATTAAGGTCGTAAGCCAACACACTCCAGTACGTGTGTGTTGATCCCGGGGATCACTAAGTGTGTTTAAAGAATGATTAGGAGATGGGAGGTGAGATTTTCGTTAATAGAGCAATTTAACCACATTTAAGACAGGTCGGGAGAAATATGAGTAGGCCGGGGGCCGTGTTTCGTTTTATTGATGAGAGAGAAGTAAACGCTTTAGAATTACGAACTGGTTCCGAAGGACGTCCAGTTCGGCGTTCTAAAGTGTTGTCTTGTTACAAAGAGAGAGAGGTCGGGTAACTTGTGGTCGGTGAGACAGTAAAAATCAGAGTCCCCCTCATTAATGACATATGAGGGGTATATATAGTCGGGGTCGGCTTCCTGCTCCCCGGGATCTCGGGCCACGTGTCGTCTGCGGCCTCTTTCGCGGGTAAGGTGGCCTAGGAGGCGTGTCCCAGCTTTCGAGGAGAGAGGTCATGATGAGCTCGGCGTGGCGTGTTGCAGAGCAGTGCACTGTTTTACCAACTCTGCTCCACCTGCTCCTTCCTGCCCTTGTCAGCTCTGTAGGGTTGGTGGGATGTCGGGTCGAAGGCACATCCCTACGCGGGTAGGGTACTGCCTTACCAACTCCCACGCGCCTATTCTTCCGACACTCCCTGCTCTGGCGGGGCATCAGCGCGGGCCCGGGGTGCGTTGCTTTCAGGTCGGCTACCGAGCTGAAGAGTGGTCTTGCAGGTCGGTGATATTAAGTCCGGTGACCGTACCGAAGAACGGCCTTTCCTAAGATGGGCCTAACTAATTGGGGGTGCTAGGCCCACCTCCAACAATAGGCCCTCCCCCAGTTCGGTATCGCGAGGCGAAGTGAGCGTGCCGAAGTTGATCTAATGTTAGTTCGGCGCATCTTAGGACGGTCTTTCCGGGCTCAACTGTGTTTGCCTTTTCCGAAAAACCCGTAGGAGGTTGGCGCGTGCTCACCACGTGGGACGACAAAGGACGCTTCGTTTTTCGCGTGGACTGCCCACGCGCGGCGTGTAAAAGACGCTTCGCGTTTATCGAGGCGTCCTTTGCTTTTTGGCGTGGGGAAACGAATAGACGTCATCATTACGTTTCTGGGCGGCCGTGCTTCTTTTGACACGTGTCCAGGCGTCGCTTCACTGTCTCCCTTCTTCTATTTAAACCCCCTTTCTTCCTCCTGTGAAAACCTTCTGCGCATAACCCTAAGGTAACCCCTTCTCTCTGACTGCCTCCTCTCCAATTGTTACTTTCTGTATTTTTCGACTTCCCATTCTTCGTGCAATGGCGCCGATGTTAGACGGTATTAGGGCTGAGTCGAGTGAAGACTCGGCGTCTCGCGGTGGCGGCAGCGATTCTCCAAGCTCTTCCTCCGACGGTTCCGAACGTGCTTCCCCTCCGTGCCGAGGCGCAGACAGTGGGGAACAGTCTGTTCCTTCGTCTTCGAAGGCCGCCCCGTTGCTCCCGGGGACCCATCTCCGGCCGAAGACGGTGGTTAGATCCTCTGGCGGTCGCGGTGCTGGCCAAGCTGAGGGTAGAACCGGGCATCTGGGCGACCGCGGTGGTCGTCAGGGCGGCCGTGGAGGCGGAGCTCGAGTGGCCAGGGTGAGGTCCCCCCTGGTCCCCTACGAGCAGGGAGGGTCACCGACCTGGAGCACAGCGGAGTCGGTGACTCTCCTGGGGGATCTGTGTGGCTTTCCCGCCGGCGTTGAGCTCAGGGTACCCAGGGCGGAGGAGCGCCCGTGGACTCCTCGACCGGGCTTCGTCTGCCTGTACGAGTCGTCCTTCCAGAAGTGCGGCTTGCGCCTTCCTCTCCCCGAGCTGTTCGTCCAGTATTGCCGGGCGCGGGGCTTGGCCTTCTCGCAGGTCTGCCCGTCCACGATCCTGGGGTTGATCGTGCTGCTGACCTTGGGGCACGAATGCGACGTGGAGGTGACGTTGCCTATGTTCGAGGCGCTCACCCAGCAGAAGGCAAACCCTGGGATTCCTGGGACCTTCTATGCCGCCTTCAAGAACGCGGCGAACGTCCTGGAGGCGCCCAGCTCGGGGTCCAAGGCGAGCAAGCTGTCGAAGGTCGAGGACTGGTCTCGCAGTTACTTCTACATCCGGGCTACCGACGTGGCTGGGCTCAACCCGTCTGCGAGATACACCCGGGATTGGAACTTTTCCCCGGGTAGGGATTTGCAGGTCGGGCTGACTTCTCCTCTCTGGCTCTGTCTGACTGTTTTTGTTTGCTTCGCTTTCAGGTCCTCATTCTTCTAGGTTCAAGCTACCGGAGTACGCAGGTATCGTCGCAGTGCTCAGGTCGGTGCGTAAGAGAGAGTGGAGGTCATTCACTGCGGAGAGAATAGCAGCAGCAATGGCCGGAGGTCGGTGAAATTTCCTTTTTTTTTTTTTTTTTTTTTTTTTTTTTTTTGCTGATGAGTGGCCCTATCGCAGGACGAGCACGGTTCACCAGTCCGCGGTACGCGGACTCGTTTGTTGCACCGCCGCCGCCGATACCCGAGGTGCCGGTCAGGCGAGACCCGGCACCACGGGTTGCGGGGGAGTCCTCCGCGGCGACTCCCTCGAATAGGAGGGAAGACCGGGCTGCTGGTGGGGAGACCGGCAGAAAGAAGAGGAGGACGGGAGAGTCCTCTTCCGCAGGTCGGGAGGTCATCCGGCCTACACTGCCCGGGCCGGAGCCCCAGGTGCCTGCGGCCGACGTGCCGGCAGGGGGGGTCGATGAGACCCGGGCCCAAGGGGGCGATGAGGTCGGCGAGGCGATCGTCGTCGTGGAGGATCCTGCTGCGGAGCAGGAGGCCGAGGATCGCAGCGCCGAAGTGGGCGGCGCCTCGGGAGGTTCCGACGATGGGCCTCGGGACTACAGCTTCTCCTTCACCCACGAGGATGGAAGCAACCAGATAATCGTCGATCAGGACGAGTGCGCCGAGTTGGCGCAGGCCATGATGTTCGGGCAGAGGTACCCGCACTTTGTCCCGCTGGAGATGGCGGAGTCCGACACCTTCCGTCAGATGGCGCGATCCGCAGCTCGGGTAAGCTTCTGCTCTGGTCTAACTGCTTTTAGCTAGACTTGTTGCGCGTCTTTGTTAACAATTTGTTTAATGCAGACGATGGCCCTTAGTGCCTTTCTGGCGGAGGCCTACGAGAAGAGGCTCGCCGAGCAGGCCGCCTCGATTAACTTCCTCCGGGAGTGCCGGGAGTCCAGCTCGCAGATCCAGTCTACCCGTCTCCACGGGCTCGAGAAGGAGCTGAGAGATGAGAAGGCCCGATCTGCGGCGCTGGAAGAGGAGGCGGTGCGGTTAAGAGCCCGGGCGGTCGAGGTGGCCAGTCTGCAGTCTGCACTAGAGGCCGAGAGGGACCGTGCTGCAGCTGGGTGGGATCGGGCGTCGGGGCTCGAGGAGGAGAACGGGCTCCTGAAGGGGGAGCGGGAGACACTCCGCTCCAGGGTGAAGGGGCTGGAATCCGCCATAGGCCGGGCCAAGGTGGCCGTGGCTGCGGAGAGCGATCGGGTGTCAGCCCGGTGGGAAGCGCGGAACCGGAAGTGGTCCGCGAAGATGGAGAAGATCCGCGCCCACCTGGACGGGCGCCGCCGGGCCTTAGAGCCTCACCTTCTGTTCAGCCAGGTGACCGGCGTAAAGGCCTGCCTCAAGAGGATGGAAGCAGAGGACGGGGTGTCGGTACCGTTCTACCGGTATCAGAAGCTGGACGAGGACGAGGCGGCATTCGGTGCCGTACTGGACGGGATGGACTTTCCGGATTTGACCCCGGAGGATCTGGAAATCCCTCTGGACCGTGCTCACGGCGTTCTGCTTGAGCACATTATACCTGTCGCTCCCTCTAGCACCCCCGTGGTGGATCTGACCTTGGAGGCTCCGCTGGCTGCTGAGGACGTTCTTGCGGTCGCTGAGACCGTCAAAGCAGATCCCTCGATCCCGTCTGCTGACGAGGGAGTCCCCGAAGCTGCTGGGATTGTGCAAGCAGATCCCTCGGTCCTGTCTGCCGTTGAGGCCGGTACGGACGCGCCGTCCGGTGAGACCGGAACCGACGTGCCATCCGGTGGAGTCGTGGTTGGGGAAGAGGGGTCTGGGCAGCCCTTCCTTGGTGAGTACGGGACCAACGCGAGGATGGTGGCCCCGGCTGATTTAGATGGTACCCGTGCTGACGGGAGGGAAGACCGACCGGCCGATGCGGCCTTGTAAAAACTTTTTTCCTTTTTGTTTTCTTCTTTTTGTAGACTGGGCCGTAGGCCGTTTCTTTTTGTAAGGACTGGGCCGTAGGCCGTTTATGCAAAGAGCAGGCCGTTGGCCCCTCTCTTTTTTGTAAGTGCCGTTTCGAGGCTTTTGTAACGACTAGGCCGTGGGCCATTTTTATAACAGACGAGGCCGTTGGCCCTTTTGTGATAATCGAGGCCGTTGGCCCTTTCTTCTCCTTTTTTTTTTTTGTAAGTGCCGTTTCGAGGCTGTTGTAATCATTAGGCCGTGGGCCCTTTTTGTAATAAACGAGGCCGCTGGCCCTTTTGTATAATGAAAGAGGCCGTTGGCCCCCTTTTTTTGTGTAAATGCCATTTCGAGGCTTTTTTGATCGGTAGAGTAGGTCGTAAACCGTACTCTGTCAAGTAAGCAGGTCGTGGACCGTGCTCTTGTATTGGGTGCGAGGTAATCTCGGCTTAAGGCACTTATTGCTTGTGTACCTTGTTTTTTTGGTGCGGGTAGCGAGCCCGGCTTAGAGACACTTAATGCTTGTGTGTCTAGTAGAGGTGCGAGCCCTGGGGCCCGGCTTTGGCACTTATAACTTGTGTGCCGGGGAGAGCGAGCACCGGAGCTCGGTCCCCTTTTTTTTGTAGTGCGAGCGTTTGGAGCTCGGCTTTTTTTTTTTTTTTTGTAGTGGGGGGGTTTGGGGGTCGGCTTTTTTTTTTTTTTTTTTTTTTTTTTTTTTTTTGTAGTGCGAGCGTTTGGGGCTCGGCTTTTTTTTTTTTTTTGTAGTGCGGGCGTTTGGAGCTCGGCTATTTTTTTTTTTTTTTTTTTTTTTTTTTTGGCGTGCGAGCGTTTGGAGCTCGGCTTTTTTTTTTTTTTTTTTTTGTAGTGCGAGCGTTTGGAGCTCGGGAGCGTTTGGAGCTCGGGAGCGTTTGGAGCGCGGGAGCGTTTGGAGCTCGGGAGCGTTTGGAGCTCGGGAGCGTTTGGAGCTCGGGAGCGTTTGGAGCGCGGGAGCTTTTGGAGCTCGGGAGCGTTTGGAGCTCGGGAGCGTTTGGAGCTCGGGAGCCTTTGGAGCTCGGGAGCGTTTGGAGCTCGGCTCTTGTGCGCAGGTCGGGGACCGTTTTCCTTTGTCTAAAAGGTTTTATTAGATTAATAGCTGAGCCCTGGTTAGGGGTTGCCTACGTACCCTTTAGTAGAAGGGATCAAGCCAATCGTAGTTCGTTTGTTTACAAAAGCGGAGAGCGGATTGGAGCCCGGGGGCTTAATAGTAGAACCGTTTGAGGTTGATCGAATTCCATGAGCGCGGGACTGCGTCGCCGGCCATCGTGACTAGCTCGTATACGCCGGGCTTGACGACCTTGGAGATAAGGTAAGGGCCCTCCCAATGTGCACCGAGCTTGCCCGCGTTCAGCTCGGCGGTGTTTTCGAAGACTTTGCGGAGGACCAGGTCTCCTTCGGTAAAGAACCTGCCTCGAACCCTCTTGTTGTAGTACTTGGAGGCGAGCTGCTGGTAGTTTTGGATTCGGAGGAGGGAATGGTCCCGTTGTTCCTCAAGGAAGTCCAGCTCGCTGAGGAGGACGGTGTCGTTCAGGGCGGGCTGCTGGGTGAGCATAGCGCGGCGAGGAGTGGGGAGCCTGACCTTAGAGGGGGCCATTGCCTCCATTCCGTGAGAGAGGGTGAACGGTGTGCGTCCTGTCGACGTCTTCGGCGTTGTGCGATGGGACCAGAGGACTCCGTCGAGCTCATCGGCCCAGGACCCCTTCTTGTCGTCTAGCCGCTTTTTGAGGCCGTCGAGGATGGTCTTATTGGTGGCTTCGGCTTGTCCATTCCCTTGTGGATATCTCGGGGTGGACTTGCTCAGCCTGATTTTCCACTTCGCGCAGAAGCCTTCGAAGAGGGCCGACGTGAACTGGGCACCGTTGTCGGTCACGATCTCGTAGGGCAGTCCGTGCCGGCAGATGACGAACTTCCAGACGAATTTCCGGACGTCTTCTGCCGTGACTTTGGCGTAAGCTTCGGCTTCGACCCACTTGGTGAAGTAGTCGGTCATGACCAGAATGAAGCGCTTTTGCCGAGATCGGGGTAGGGGTCCGACTATGTCCATGGCCCATCGCATGAAGGGGTAGGGTGCTACCGCAGTGGTGAGGAGCTCGGTAGGGCAGTGAATGAGTGTGCCGTGACGCTGGCACTTCTCGCACCGGGCTGCGAATTTTTCACAATCCTGCAGCATTGTTGGCCAGTAGTGCCCTTGGTTCCGGATTCGCAGGGCGAGAGCCCGGCCGCTGGAGTGGTTTCCGTCGGCACCTTCGTGCATTTCTTTCATTACGTCGAAGGTTTCCTGCCCGTGGAGGCACCCGAGCAAGATTCCCGAGGCGCTCCACCGGAACAGATTGCCATCCAACATCGTGTATCGGGCACACTTCTTTCTTAGCCGTCGGGCGGTCCACCGATCTGCGGGAAGGACGCCGTCTGCGATATATAGCAGCAGGTCGATTCGCCAGTCCGGCAGTTCGGGCTCGGCCGGGGGCGGTGGTAGGTTCTCGGGAGGTTGGGCGTCTTCGTCAGGGTCCGCGACCTGGGGACCGATCAGATAGGCTCCCTTTGGCAGCTCGATGCTGGGGAGGTCGATACTTTCCACCGGGATTACCCGTCGTTGCTCTGGAGCCGAGGTGGAGGCTAGTGCTGCGAGGGCTTCTGCGGAAGTGTTATCGCCTCGGGGGATCTTTGTCAGGGTGAACTCGGAGAAGTATGCGGCCATGCCTTGAGTCACCTTGAGGTAGGCGTCCATGCGATCATTTTTGGCCTCGTACTCCCCGCTGAATTGATTGGCAACGAGCTGGGAGTCGCAGTAAGCTCGGATTTTCTTTGCGCCGACCTCTTTGGCCAGGCGCAGGCCGGCAATCAAAGCTTCGTACTCGGCCTCGTTGTTCGATGCCGGGAAGGCTAGGCGGAAGGACTGCTCGAGGATCTCCTTGGTCGGGGATTCGAGGCGTATGCCGACGCCGGACCCGTGCTTGGAGGCCGATCCGTCGACGTGCAGAGTCCACACTTCGGACACCTCGCTGACTGCCAGCTCGGGTGCCAACTCAACTAGGAAGTCGGCCAGCGCTTGAGATTTGATCGCGGTCCGACCCCGGTACTCGATGTCGTACTCGCTCAGCTCGACAGCCCACTTCATTATCCGGCCGGACCGGCTCGGGCTGTGGAGGATGGTCCTGAGGGGGTACGTACTTAGGACGGCTATCGTATGGGATTGGAAGTAAGGCCGGAGCTTCCTAGCTGCGACGACCACTGCCAAGGCGAGCTTCTCCAGAGTCGGGTACCTGCTCTCTGCGTCGTCTAAGGACTTGCTGATGTAGGAGATAGGTCTCTGGTCGCCGCGGTCTTCCCGCACTAGTACCCCGCTGACTGCCGACGTAGAGATGGCGATGTAGAGGCAGAGGGTTTCCCCTTCCTCTGGTTTGGACAGGACGGGAGGAGTAGATATGTATTCCTTCAGCTGCTGGAGGGCTTCCTCGCACTTCTCGTCCCACTCGAACCGTTTGTTAGCCCGGAGCAGCTGGTAGAACGGGAGGCACTTGTCGGTAGAGCGGGAGATGAAGCGGTTCAGTGCGGCGATTCTCCCGGTAAGCCGCTGTACTTGGCGCGTGCTCTCAGGGGATTTGAGCTCGGTGATCGCCCGGATCTGCTTTGGGTTGGCTTCGATCCCGCGCTGGGTGATGATATAGCCGAGGAATTCGCCCGAGGTGACGCCGAAATAACACTTGGCCGGGTTCAGCTTCATGTTGTATTCGTTCAGCGTCCGGAAGCAAGAGCGGAGATGGGCGACGTGGTCGGCGGCGACTAGAGATTTCACCAGCATGTCGTCTATGTACACCTCCATAGTGCGGCCTATTTGGTCGGCGAACATCCGGTTGACGAGCCGCTGGTAGGTGGCCCCGGCGTTCTTGAGTCCGAAAGGCATTACCTTGTAGCAGTAGATGCCTCGGTCTGTGATGAACGCGGTCTTCTCCTGGTCGTCGGGGTGCATGGGGATTTGGTTATACCCCGAGAAGGCGTCCATGAAGGAGAGCAGCTCGTTCCCCGCGGTGGCTTCGACGACTTGGTCGATCCGAGGGAGGGGAAAGCTGTCCTTTGGGCACGCCTTATTGAGGTCGGTAAAATCCACACAGACCCTCCATTTCCCGCTCTTCTTCTTGACCACCACCGGGTTGGCCAACCAGTCCGGGTATCTGACCTCGGTGATCGAGCCGGCCGCGGTGAGCCTTTCGACCTCGTCGTTGACTGCCTGGGCGCGCTCCGGGCCCAATTTTCGGCGCTTTTGCTTGACTGGTCGGCAGGTCGGATCCACGTTGAGCTCGTGGCTACACGTCGCGGGGTCTATGCCGGGCATGTCGGCGGTTGACCAGGCGAAGGTGGAGACGTTCTCTCCCAGAAAATTGACCAGCTCCTTCTTGATGGTCTCGTCGAGGTCGGTTCCGATGCCGACGCAACGGGCGGGGTTGCTCGGATCGATGTTGACCTGGGTGACGAGGTCTTCCCCCGGGAGGTCCCGAGCAACTGTCTCGCCGGGCTGATACGTGCTGACGGCTAGGCAGGCCGGCGCGGCGCGGCGCAGCTTGTGCTCAATGGCGAAGCAGGCGCGAGAAACCCTCTGGTTGCTTCTGAGAGTGTACGTCCCGGCCTGGTTGGGGAACTTGAGGCACTGGTGGTACGTCGACGTGACTGCCTTCATCGAGTGCAGCCAAGGAGTTCCAAGGATGATATTGTAGATCGGGGTGGTATCGAAGACCACGAACTTGACGATTTTCGTCACCCGACCTACGTAGACCGGCAATTCGATGGTGCCGATTCCGTTGACGGTATCCCCGGCGAAACCGGTTAGCGGGATGGAGTGCGGCTTGATCTCGACCCCGTTTAGATTCATCCTGGCAAGGGTGTCCTTGAAGATGAGGTCGACCGAGCTGCACGTATCGACGAGGACTCGGTTAACGTCGCAGTCGGCTACGCGGACTTGCACGACGAGGGGATCGTTGTGGGGCTGGTGGACCCCGGCCGCATCGGCCTCGGTGAAACATATCCCCCTTTTGCTCGTGTCCTGAGCGTCGATCTCCGGCCCGGAGTGCCACTTCAGGGAGACGTCGGTCTTCCTCTCATGGCGCTTGATGGACCGCACTGAGTCGTTGCACGAGAGGAGGCCTCCCATGATCATCCCTATCAGAGTCCGGGCCGGGGGAGGCGATCTGCCCGTTTCCCGGTCTCGCGAGGGAGATCGTCGCCGCCGGTCGTCGTTTTGGGCGTGGTGATAAGGCCTAGCCCGGTTATCCTCGCGACCTCGGTTGTCACGGGGTTGCACTCGATCGCCATCCCGGGGATGTGGGCGCAGCCGCTCCGGTACGTCGATTTCGCCCCGTTGAAACTGGTTCAGCAGGACCTCTTGGAGGGCGCGGCAGTAAGAGGTCGGGTGCCCCTTTCGCCGGTGGAAGTCGCAGTAGGCCGACCTGTCGTACGGCTCGTCTGGTCGGGACTCCCTATCGCTCGGGCCGTCGGGACGCCGGTCCTGCTGGTGGGGGTCCCGTACGTACTTGTTCCAAGGCAACCCCGGCGCGGGGCCGGGAGGAGGTACGGGATCGCGCATACGGGGTCCTGAGGTCGGTCCGTTAACAAGGAACGCAGCGGCCTGCTTTCCCTTGCTGCGCTGGTACTCGTCATCATAGTGTTGACGAGGCTCCTGGTATCTCTCCTGGGGCCGCTCCTTCGCGGCCGGGGCCTTGTGAGAGGCGCTGTTTCTCGATTCAGCCGCCTTCTCCTCCTCGAGCTCGACGAAGAGTCCAGCGCGGTGCAAGGCGTCCTCCAGCGAGCGCGGCCTGTTGAGCTTCATGTCGTCCTTGAAGGCCGAATCGGCCCGTAGCCCCTTTCTTAGAGCAGGCAGCGCGGACTCATCCGTCACATTGCTTTGGGAGGCCGTGGCCTTGAAGCGTTCTATGAAGGACCTGAGCGACTCCTTTGCTCCCTGGTTCATCGCCCAGAGGTCCGCGCTGGATGCGGACTGCCGGATATAGATGGAGTAGTGCTCGAGAAAGGTGGTTGACAGGTCTCTGAAGCTGTCTATGGAGTGCGTCTTCAGCCGAGAGAACCACGTGAGAGCCGGGCCGGTGAGGTTCTCTACGAAGAGTTGGCAGTGGGCGGCTTCCCGCTCATCTGGTGAGAAGTGGGCGCGGCCCATGGCGATGGTGAACGCCGTGAGATACTGGGCCGGGTCGGTGGTTCCCGCGTAGGGCTGGAGTTTGAGCTTCCCGAGGTGCTGGAGCGGGACGGAGGAGATCCGGCGGGTGAACGGCGTGTTTTGCGTCTCTCGGAGGACGCGATCTATTTCCGGGGCCGCACTGGTGGCCTGATGGATCTTAGAGGACATCACGCGGAGTGTCTCCTTCATAGATTCGAACTCGGCGTCCCTGGTGCGTTCGGAGCTGGATCGGAGATGATGGGCTTCGTCGCCCGGGGAGCTCCCTACGGCTGGGGCGAAACGTCCGCCCGGGCCTTCGGAGCCTGACGGCGAGTCGCCGGGCTGGCCCCTTCGGATACGAGGGGTTTCTTCCCGAGAGGCCGGCTCTCTGAAATGGACGTCGGGGGATCCGGTGTTGTCCGACCGGTCCCGGGAGGCTGCTAGCGTGGCGAACCGTTGGTCGGTCGCACGCGTCAGCTCGTCTATTCTGGTGAGTAGGGCCTGCATTACGGCGGACAGCGTGGGCTGGTCCTCCGGGGGGTGAGGCGCGTTGTGCGCGGCGGGGCCGCCGGAAGGAGTGGGCGCTGGGGCCGGTGGCGGAGCCCTGAAGGACTCCTGGGGAGTCATCCGGTCGGTGGCTGCCTGGGCTGATGGCCGGGCTGTCGTCGTCGCTGCTTGAGTTGGTGGCGGGGCCGTTGTCTGGGCCTGGGCCGTTGCTTGGGCCGGGGTCTCTAGGCCTGATAATACTCTTGGGGGCGGAATAGCCATCGTTGCTGCGGTTGCGGCGGTGGTTGAACTGCTCCTTGCGTATAGAAGAATCTCTAAACCCCCCTCCCTCTAGCGCCAATTGTTGATCCCGGGGATCACTAAGTGTGTTTAAAGAATGATTAGGAGATGGGAGGTGAGATTTTCGTTAATAGAGCAATTTAACCACATTTAAGACAGGTCGGGAGAAATATGAGTAGGCCGGGGGCCGTGTTTCGTTTTATTGATGAGAGAGAAGTAAACGCTTTAGAATTACGAACTGGTTCCGAAGGACGTCCAGTTCGGCGTTCTAAAGTGTTGTCTTGTTACAAAGAGAGAGAGGTCGGGTAACTTGTGGTCGGTGAGACAGTAAAAATCAGAGTCCCCCTCATTAATGACATATGAGGGGTATATATAGTCGGGGTCGGCTTCCTGCTCCCCGGGATCTCGGGCCACGTGTCGTCTGCGGCCTCTTTCGCGGGTAAGATGGCCTAGGAGGCGTGTCCCGGCTTTTGAGGAGAGAGGTCATGATGAGCTCGGCGTGGCGTGTTGCAGAGCAGTGCACTGTTTTACCAACTCTGCTCCACCTGCTCCTTCCTGCCCTTGTCAGCTCTGTAGGGTTGGTGGGATGTCGGGTCGAAGGCACATCCCTACGCGGGTAGGGTACTGCCTTACCAACTCCCACGCGCCTATTCTTCCGACACTCCCTGCTCTGGCGGGGCATCAGCGCGGGCCCGGGGTGCGTTGCTTTCAGGTCGGCTACCGAGCTGAAGAGTGGTCTTGCAGGTCGGTGATATTAAGTCCGGTGACCGTACCGAAGAACGGCCTTTCCTAAGATGGGCCTAACTAATTGGGGGTGCTAGGCCCACCTCCAACAGAAGAGAAAAAGAGAGAGAGAGAGCACTCACCATTTTGTCTTTTCATCTTCCTATGTTTTTTCTTCTTCTCCGTTTTGACTCTGGCCGTGAAGGGGAGGTGTGAGCCGCACCTCACCACCGTCTCCGTTCATCGCTTCCGAGGAGCCGCCTTATACTAGAGATGATACCACTGTCGTCGGAGATCCACCGCTACACCGCCGAGCCGAAGAGACGTGTTCTAGGGCAGACCTAAGAGGTTGCTTACATCGCAAGCAACCAATGTATCTTCTCCTCTCGTGCCCACCGTCGACGCTAGCTGCTCCGATCTGCTCCGCCATCTTCGTCCCATCACCGCTGATGTTCCACCGGTGCTTAATCGGAGAATTCTGATCGTTCAAGCAAAGCATTCAAAAATCGAAGGCTTACTTAAGTTCCCCGGAAAGAGGCAACCACGACCTGGAGAATAAAGCGTTACCACGTCGGCCGTAGAACAACGAACTGCTCCAACGACAAGGGATTTCTCCGTATCCGTCGATACCAAAAACCATCTCAACGCCTTCCGCCAAGGAGCGACGCCTAGCCGTGTCTTCCTCCTCCAGCTTCCACGCCACAACTCGAAGAAGAACAAAAAAAATGGAGGAAGAAGAAGAAAACTTGTTTGTAAAATCCTTTTATTTTTATGAAAACCAGTTGAAATAAAAAAAAAATCATGGATCGGACATATCTAAAATTATTAGGTATTATTATGAACTAACAAAAAATCCTAGATATGAGGTATCTAAAATTATTTTTCAGCATAAAACATGTTTAAAACAACATATATATATAATTATCTCGTACAAAAAAAACACATGTTTTAAATACTTTCACGATTTAGTAATAATTTCGGTAGTACTGGAGTTACTAGATACTATTATGAACAAAAAATACACATAGTTGTACCATTTATTTTAGTAGTACTAAGATTCACATAGTTATACAAACCCATGTTTTCAGGTTTATTTAGTAATACCCTGTTCAAATTATATTTTTTATAGTAGTATTTATGATGTTAGATAATTGAAGTACATTTATTAGACTTTCATATAACAAAATTTCTTAAAATACTTTGTTTGGTTGTTTCTCCTGACAATTAGGTTAGTACTCACACATTAACCATAAAAGTATAAGGTTGTTTTAGTTAACATAATAAGTTTTGTATTTAATAACCATATTTTTTTGTTGCCTAATTTAGATGTCTAATAAGAAATATCTGTATCTAGTAACCAATGTTTTGTATATAAGGTTACATATGCTTTTTTGGTATTTTTTTGGGCGACAGCGTTATACTTAGTTATATCACAGTTGAACCAGTTGTACCATCGTTTTCAGCTGATGATCCTCTCTTGAAGGTTGCACACATCCCTGATTTTGATCGGCATCTTTGATGAGCTCCACATGCAAAACACTTCTACATTGATCTTTATTCACTTGCATTAGATAATCAAAAACAGTGTTATCATTCCAAATATATTTGGCTCATTAATACCCAGTTTTGTCTCAGTAGTACCAGTAATACATTTGTCTCAGTAGTATCAGTTGGCTCAGTAATACCCACTTTTGTCTCAGTAATACTAGTTGTCTCAGTAAAACCCAGAAAACTTCTATTTTGCTACGAATCACTAAAATTTAGTACGATTCACTGCATATTTAACAACTATAATCCCCCTTAATTACCAATATAAGGCCCTAAAAGAGTTAGAAAACAATTTCATAACTGGTTAAACAAAAAAACAAAATTTTCATATCTATAATGAAATCTCCAAATTGAGACGAAACATTACATAAATTAGTTTGTACATTATATAAACTCGTTAATTCAATCATAAACACGAAATTAGCATAAGAAACTAGAAAAACTCACCTTAATTTTGAAGTCTTAAATGCTTTAATGGTAAAAAGTATAAGAAGAAACACATTTTTTGTAGGGGAATTAGAATTGGCTCCATGTAAAATTAAATAATTTGTTTTAATTGATTGCTTTTTTTTGTGCATCATTTTTTGGAGGAAATTTGTCTCAGTAATAATACCAATTTTTGTCTCAGTAACACCAGTTGGCTCAGTAGTACCCAGTTTTGTCCCGTGAGAAGATATGAGCAGAGAGAACAACACTATTTTTTTTAACCAGGAGGGGAGAATAAGTGGATTCCATATGAGTATTAATTGATTGGTTCACGTGGGGTTCACGTTTTTAGTTGTGATTGAAAAAAAAATTTAATAATAGAAAAAATGGGGTAAAGTGGTGAAAATTTGTATCGAGGGTATTGAAATTAGGAGATGAATATGGAGAATATTTTTACATGAATAGGGACTTGTGAGGTTAAGGTCCAAATAGGGAAAATGACGCGACTTAGCCATCGCTACTGCACAGCTCTCTGCTGAAACGACGTATCAGTGGCTAGCTTTCATATCATTCCTCTGTGTAATGCTGAGCATAAACCAGAAATTAATTAACCAAACCATATCTAATCTTAAGAAAACCAAATTAAGCTGAATTATTGAACTTCAGTCATTTTTTTCACTCAAATCGACCCGTTTATCACCTAAACCAAGATAGGATTAAATCAAACTGAAAATAAACCACATTAAACAACATTATCCAACATATGGTCGTTTTGGTAAATTTTCTCTCGGCCAAACAAAATAGGTTTTTTTTTTTCAAATTAAAAAAAAAAGCGAAAGAAGAGAAATTCAAATATGGATTAGCCTCAAGATTCGATAACGTCTACTTCTTTATCTTCTTGGTCTCTAAAGTATTGTTGATTTGGGGGTGGATTTATGTTAGGTTTTGAGAAGAGGGAGAGGCAATATGCAGGAATTAGATGCATTGAACTGAAACAAGTGACTCTTGATTCCTCCCACCGCCGTCGCCGTCGTAACCCTATCACCACCAACAAGGATGACCTTGAATTTCCTTAGGTTTAATTTCGGTTTGCTTAAAGTATGTTAAAATTGTCATTAGGTTTGATTTCGGTTTATATTGTTAAAATTGGATTGGTACACTGTTAACCAAAATAAATGGTGATATGTGTAAATATGTTTTGAATTTTCTGTGGGATATAAGTTTTTATTTTTTTTTAATAGAAAACTAGGACGAGGTAACCCAGCGACCGTGGTATGAGAATACTGGGATTCGGGAATTCAAATGCTTGATTGGCAGACTTCTCGGGTTGGAGTTGCGAAGCAGCTAAAATTACTGTCGGAAACAAAAATACGCTTGTTAGGCCATCAGAAGTATTCACATTGTCCCTTGGCCGTGTGATTAGTCGGCGTTTATGGTTGTGAATCTAGTCAGAATATGTCTAACAAATCTGATGCCAAACTCAGCGTTCGCGGATTCTGTTGAACCTAATTACCTGAGTTATCAAAAAAAAAAAAAAATTAGGACGAAGTTGTAACTTTATGTAAATCTGTTACTATATGATATTTTTGAGGAGGAAATATATTATTTATCCGTAAATTTTATATCGAAACTATCCAAAAATTAGTTACATTTATTGTAAATACAATTATTTTTGTTTAAATAAATTTTATATTCAATTAAAAAACAAAACAAAACAAAACAAAACGAACTGGGTCAATTAACACAGTTGTCTACAAGCAAGACACGTCTCCATCACAAATGAGATGTGTCGATCCAAAGATCTATCATAAACATCTGTTAACACTCTCCAGCTTCCACCTACTCAATATATACACACAAGCACTACGTAACAAATGATACGATGAATTATACATAGTGTAGTGTGGCTCCTAAAGCCGAAATAAAAATCCATACCAAAAAAAAACATACGTACGAAAAATGGAGACTTACGTTGATGCGAGTAGTGTGGACACGGCAACCACAACAACGTCGGAGACGGCGGCGAACGTGAAAAATAACAAAAAAAAGTTGAAGGTTATGGTTGCGATTGAAGAAAGCAAGAACAGCTTTTATGCGTTGGAATGGGCAGTGGAACATCTCAGAGATGTTGTTAGCGCCGAACCGGAAATCGGTCAAGAAAGCGGTTTACTTACGTTGGTTCATGTTCATCCAACGTACCTTCAATATATCTATCCTTCTGGTGGAACCGGTGAAGAAAAACGCTTCTCTCTTTATTTATTTTTAATTCACTATGCACATACTATGGGAATTGATTCGCATACATGCATATTGAGGGGATTTTAACATTCATAGCTTCGGCGATGTATGCTACAGATTCAGTTCCTGAATCAATGAAGAAAGCACGCGAAGAGAGCACGACGAAATTGTTCACACGGGCATTGGAGATTTGTCGTGGCAAAATGGTGCGTGATGTGTATGTGTGTGTGCATATACGAGAAAGATCTTTAAATACCAAAGAAAAGACAAGATTATCACAACTTTTCCAAACAAAAAAAAATAATTATAGAGTTTTAAGAAGTTTAGGAATGGTTTTTCTTCCTAAACTTTAACAAGTTTGTATATATATATATCAAATTTCAAGAAATTGTTGTAGTTTTGATAACATGAATTTTTTTAAAATTATTATTAAAAATATTGTCATGTTTATATCTCATGGGCTCACAATGGGTAAATTGAGAAGACTATTTGGAGTTTTGGTTTTGTGTGTTGTAGGTGAAGACGGAAACGATGATATTGGAAGGAGATCCTAAGGAGATGATATGCCAAGCGGTCGAGCAAACCCACGTGGATCTTCTTGTTGTTGGTAGCCGTGGACTCGGCATGATCAAAAGGTTACAACTTTTATCTTGTCAAAACGAAAGAGGAGATTTTTGTTGGTCAATGGTTTTGAACATTTGTTTAATTTGGCGGTATTTGGGATAATATATGCAGGGCTTTTCTTGGGAGTGTGAGTGATTTCTGTGCCCAACATGCGAAATGTCCAATTCTCATCGTACGACCACCTAGAGAAACCTCAACTACTACGGAACACAAGAGCAAGTGAGGAAACTATCTGATGACTACTTTTCTTTTTGGAATGTGATGTCCAATACTTTCTATTTCATTCCTTTTTTTATGAACAAAAAAAAAATATATGTTAATAAACAGTTTGTTGTCAGCGTAATTGGAATCACATGTCTCAAAAAGCCGAGCTTATTCGGGTTTCTTTTGAAGTTTTCTGAAAATAAGAGATTTTGCCACGAAAACGAAACTCAGCCCAACCTTTCGTTTGTATAGATTCTAAACCGGAAAACCGGTTTTGATCGTCTGGTTAAAGAACCTCCTTAGAGAAAACAGACGCTATACAGTTTCTAAATGCAAGTAAAACATGGAACAAGACGAAAACGTTACAATACCAGCAAAAGTAGTATTTGTTCGGACAAGTTTATACCTGTTGGCTCATTAAGATCTCCACAGCTACGTTTAGATCGTCATCGGCAGCAGCAAGTGCAACCTCCACTTGTGTCTAAAGCAAAACCCAGAGACTTTAAGAAAATTATTTCACAACTTGTTACGGTCGGTGTGAATCAAGATACGTACCCTTTCGAAGCCCATGGCAACGAGTTTCTGAATTTGTTCTTCGGAAGCAGCAACACGACCCTGCGTCTAACAGTTCAATTAGAGGAAAAAATTCTTATAGATGCCTTGAAAGGACTCGGGTCTAAGCCGAATATCTAAGCCAAGGAACTAACCTGGGACTGAGGCAGGACTGCTGCATTTGCTATCGGCACCTGTCTGAAAAACGTTGACAAAAGCGGAAGGTTAATGGAATGGTGCATAATAAGCTGATACGTTATACATCGTAGAAATTAAAAACCTTGCTGCGGGGATTGGCTCTGCCATGCCGGTCACAGTTGAATCAGAAAGGCGGACTGGAGTGCTATCTTCCAACAGTTTAGCATGGAGGTTTGGGTCTGTTTCTCCACCTGGAGCGGTTGGATCACGGGCAGTGCTAAGAGTTCTACCTCTTCCCGGAAATCTACTGTCCTCAGAAGACTGCAAGTGAAGGAGTATTGTTAGATCATAGATGTGACTGCATCCACCAAGTCAAAGAAAAGTGGCTGACATGAATGTACCTGATTAGATGCTTCCCTCTGTGGCAACCATGAAGACAAAGATCTCCAAGCATTTCCTGTAGAGAAACCACTGTTCAAAGAAAAATGTCAATAGAATGTTCTCTACGCAAGCAGTTCAGTTTTTGTATGTACTTAGGGAATCGCACCTGGATGTTGCGTTTTGTGCAGAATAAGTGGGCATGTAGCTGGAAGGATTCCCGCCAGTGCACATAATGAACTTGGGTCGCCTTACGCAGCTAGACTGGAAAAGGACATAGAATCTGAATAACCGAAGACTAATTCAAAGAGAACCATGTGTATTGCACCACTCACAGCCTCATATCAAATTGATAGCAAGACTAGAAACTTGTTGGCAATTAAAGTTATAGTGAGTAGCTGTAAATAAAGTGGTATGACTTTTTGATTCTCGATGGCTTTTCAATTTACAAAAGAAAGGAAGCTTCAAGAATCCTGATGCACTGGAGTACATACCATCCAGGAGGCTGATTCAATGGTGGTGAAAAATGAAGAGCCGGGCATCAGGAAATTGAAGAGGCCATAAGAATCTAAAAACCAATGGGACTAACATTAACTGCAAGTTTAGAAAGCTAAAAGCAATGAAACAGGTAAAAAATCATACATGAAAATCCAGACAGGATGCCACATAGGTGGCCAAGCAGTGAAACATTTGTCATGAGAAGCTGAAATGCTATCAATAAGATCCATGGATATCTGCAAATTGACACAAATTTTACATCATATGTGCAACAAGAAATGCAGGTGGAGATTAAGATGCCGGCAAGCAAGACAATGAGCTTACAGTTTAGCGGGCACGTTGAAGAGACCAAACACACTGCACAGAGAAATAAAGCAGCAATTCAAGATATATGAGATGCCTCATGAATACAAAGAATTTCCAAAACAACCCACACTCAGAAAACATTAAACGGCATATCTTAAAAATATATGTTCAAAAGGCACTTTCACAGGCATGTGTAGCATTAACATGTTTGGAGAGAATGTTTCTGAAGTCTCAAGACAAGCTCATATTTGCTTGCACTTTAATAATCTTCCAGAGCATACTAAACTATTTAAATAGCCATAGAAAAGAGTTACCTCCTAGAGGTGACTCCACTGAGACTTGTCTCTATGACAATCATAGAAAACAAGACTCCAGAAAATCCAATCGCGCATTCATTCATGAGATGATCATATTGATAGAAAGGATTGTATCCCGCCAAGGATGCTATAAGAAGATGCAATATGGCATTGGTCGTTGCCAGTAAAATTGTCAGGTAAAGCAAGCGGACAGATCCCATGATTCTCTCCAGCTCGGAGCCCATAGGAACCAATGCCATCATGTTGAACAGAACATGAAGCAGCGATCCATGAAAAATAATGGCTGTATAAAACCTATAAACTGCACAACAGATAACCCCAAAAAGAGTGAGTAAACAAGAGAAAAACAATCAGCATAGTTCAGGCATTTTAAGTAAACCAGTTTATATAACAGAATATCCTTAAGAAAATGTAATTGTTAGTGCCAATAGGAATATCAACAACTTGGATAATTTGTTTCAAAAACATAAATCAGCAAAGTTAAGAATCTCTTTTACATGAAATGCAAGCCTAAATACTACGAGAAAAATACCTTGGAACCGAGATATAATTGCCGAGGGTAAGAAGCATACTTCATAGAAAGTGTCATATCCAGTTAAGAGACATATCAGGTAGATAAGCCCACAAACTACCACCACTGATGAGGTGAGGAACGGTATTGCATTCCACCATTGTCCAACTCTAGTTTGAACACCGGCCTATAAGAAAATAAGAATCCACAGCAAATCAAAAACGACCCTATTACAAAACCTTTAAACTAAACCTTGTGCCAATTTTCTACTTGTCTCGACATGGAAACCTGATTGTCTGATTCCATATCCATATATTTGACAGTTTTTATTAATTTCAGATATTTTGAGCTCCCAAGGGTGATATACAATAATAGTCTGATCCAGAGTCACAGTGAATGGTGGTGCTTTCATATTCAAAGCGGTGAATCTCTATTACAATACCCAGAACTCGAACACAACAGCTGAAACAACACAACTTCACGGATCAAATTACAAACGGAGGGTGCTAATATTATAAAGAGAATCTTCCTACAACAAACGATTTGCCACAAAGCTATGCCGAATCCAACTACAGACTAGTTAATTCTACCGAACGAACAACCACTCGTATAGATTTTGAGCTATCGGCCATATCTCGTTCACTAGCAGATTCTCGGCCAAGCGAAAACCTCAGCAAGTTTGAGATCAAGGAAAATAGTTGAGCAGAAGGGAAAATTTAACAGATCTCACCTCGGTAACAATGTTCGGCCTCATTTCCGAAGTCGCAAGAGAGATGGATAATCAGAGACAAGAGTGTAATCGGAATAGAGAGTTCAAATCGGAATAAGTTGTTATCGGAATAGCGATATATCGGAATCGCGATTTATCGGAATGGTAGTCGGAATCGGAAGTTATAATCGGAATGGCAATATGTCGGGATAGCGATATAACAGAACCTCAATTCTGAGCTTACTTGTTGTATATTCTTCGAAATGACTTCGAAGAAATTCGTTTTAAACGAGTTTTCATCTCAAAAATCCCTAAATCTCAAACCAAAATGTGAGATGTTCCCTGTAATAAAATGATTTTTGTTTTTAATTATTTTTAGTTTGAAAAATAGGTTTATTACTTTATTAGCCTAGTCAAAACAGATAAATTACAATTTATAATAGGGTATTATCCGTCCATCCAAACTTTATCGGATCTAACCCGATTTCTATAACTTCCCTCTAAATTGAAATCGAACAATTCTTGCTTTTGCAAAATCAAAACCGTTTTCTAACGAGACTTCAACACTCTTCGTAAAACTTTAGATAACTACTCGAATTCTATTCTCAAATCGTGTTTGATCAATAACCCGTGTGTGCACGAAGATGGGTAAGATAAGGAAGGGAAAAAAGAGGACAAAGATTGCTCGAAATGAAGAGGTAGAAGTTACTGAAGATAAAGAGAGGAGTTCAGATCCGGTTGTGGAAGTCCGAACGAATGAAGAAGTAAAAAATACTCAAGATGGAGAGAGAGGTTCGGATCCGGTTGTGGAAGTCCGAACGAATGAAGAGGTAAAAAATACTCAAGATGGAGAGAGAGGTTCGGATCCGGTTGTGGAAGTCCGAACGAATGAAGAGGTAGAAGAAAAATGAGAGAATGAGCGATCTCCGGTTCGGATAGGTGAGGAAGTCGGACCGGTGAAAAAGAAGGAGATGAAGATGAAGGAGATGAGGAAGAAAGATATGAAGAAGAAGGAGATAAGGACGAGGGAAGTACCCACTCGGGAAGAAGCAGCAGCCGAACCGTATGTATGAAAAAAGCTTGCAAGTTATGGAAGAGGAGCTCTTCTGCTTTCAAAATCCTACTCCACGGACGGAAGTCTTGCAGATGTCTCTGCTACTTCAATAGGTTCAGATCATTACATGTATAAAAAATGTTGCAGCTCGATAGTACTTGAAGCCTTGATTGTAGATTATGTTAGGGTCTTGGTCAACTTGCGAAGAAGTGGCCGTGTTGATAATGCCGGCCGGGCAGCTCTGAATGAGGTATTTGGATCTAACCTATGAAGCTCAGAAACGTCCATACGATGTTTCGGATAAAGCGGGGACGTTGTTCAGTTGCGGAGACGGATATGGTTAAAGCCGGGGACGTTTCCGAGTCGTTTGATCTCTAAAATTGGTGTCCCCCAACTCATATTCAGCGGGTTAGCCGCCCAAATTCGCAAGTAAACCTAATCCTCTTAGAGGCCAAACACAGACCATAATCCTAGACAAAGTAGATGATGACACGTGACTAACTTAGCTCGTGAATGAGCTTCTAATTTGACCCATTGAGTAGTTTATCTTTGTGTTTTTATACATTTTCTTTCAAAAATTTATACTGCATAAAAAACATTTCACAAAATAAAAATCGATTTCTAGCTAAAAATCATCACTAAGTTACAATGATTTGTTTTAACTGAAAATATTTATAATGACTTAATTATCTCTATTGTTCTCAAAATTGAATATATATTATTCACGTACTCCTACCGTACCTGTCTCTATAAATTTTAAATTTCCTGTACCCGTTCTCGTCCCCGTTTCCCGACCCCATACCCGTTTCAGTGCTACTTAGGATCTAACATTACAAATCATCTTGTTGTGAGAGGTCAACCTTCTCCTAATCAAGAAGACTTTAATTTCCTTCGTCAAATTCTGGGTCAAGAGGAATCACTTGCTGAGTTCCCATATGCAAGCTTCTTACATAAGGTCGGTGGCTGAACTTCTTTTTTGTTTTGTTCTTATATGCATGGTGTTAAATAGTTTAGATGTTTCATTTGGTGCCTCTGTTTTGGTTTGATTGAGTTACCTAGCTCTTTTATCTCCAAAATTGTTAGATTTGCAACTTGTATCTTGCACCAAATGTTTTGCTTTGTGATGAATATTTTTTATCCTCAAAATGTTGTTCTATGATATCCTCAAAAACTACCCCATTTTCCTCATTTTCTTTTGCTCTAAATGACGCATGTCTTAGGCTCTGCAGAGTTTATAAAAAAAAAAAAAATTAGTCTCACTTTGTCTATGGGATTTCCATTATTGTCACTAATCTTTGTTTTTCGTCTTTCAGATACCACTCTAGACCGATGGACAATGATCTAGTTCTGGAACTTTATCTGCAACCTGCTTCACCTTTAGCTGTTGGATTTCGTTTAGATGCTTTTAACGCCATAGAGCCTCGTGTGACACACTCGCCTTCTTCAGATGTAGTTGACATCTGGGACCCGACGAGTATCATAATAGAAGATAGACACGTCTCGCCAGCCGTCTTGTATATACAAGTATATGTTCTCCAGGTATCTATCTCTCCTCCTCCTCCTCCTCATGGTTTTGTATCCTCAGAAACCAGATCTTCGAATGACATTCGAGTGGATCCGAAAAACGTTTTTGCAGGAACAGTACAAAATAGTGACAATCGTGGAATACAGATTGCCTGAGGCGAGAGTTGGAACACATATGTATTTCGACTTCCCTAAACAGATTCAAGCACGCAGAGTTTCGTTTAAGCTGCTTGGAGATGTTGCAGCTTTCGCGGATGATCCTGCAGAAACTGATGATTTGAGCGGTGGTGCTTCTCCTTTTGCTGCAGGACTGTCTTTAGCAAACAGGATCAAGCTATATTACTATGCGGATCCTTATGAGCTAGGCAAATGTGCTAGCCTCTCTGCTGACTGCTGTGTGATTTACTTGGTTCGATCACACACTTTTCGTGATGTGAGATTTTGTTTTCCTTTTCTTCGAAAATTAGTTTGTCGTGATTGTATTTTTTGTTTGGTGTTAATTACCGTGTGATTTTGATGTTCTTGACATTATAATTTCAGAAATAGTTGTTGACTTGTTGATTCGCCATAACTCAATGGGGTTCTAAAAAGAAAAACAATTAAATAATATAATATTATATTATTGTTATTATTATTTTATTGTTTTTTAAAAACTCCATTAAAATATTTTCAACGAGGATGCTCTAAATAAATAGTTTTGTTCAAAAGAGAAACTATTTAACCACTACAAAATTTGTATAGAAGCTATGAATAAATCTTTTAACATCTCTAACTATAATGTAGCATATGAAAACGTTTTTTTTTGTTTGGGACTGAAGCTGAAGCATATCAAAATATAAAATCAAATTTTATAAGGGGTTTATATTAATACACCACACCGGAATATCATCCATAAATGACAGTCAAATTAAAACAAAAAAAACGCAGAGACTCTCAACTAAATCAATTATTAATGGCTTTTAGATACTAAATTAAGGACTGAGATAGGGGAAATTGCTCATTTAATTCCTGAACTATTTTCTCTAGCTCAATTTATTCCTCAACTATCGTTTGGTCAAAATAATTTCCCAAATTGTAGTTGACTGCGCAAAATTGTTATTAACAAAGTCAAACACTAATTACTAAATGGATATAAGTACACTAAATCGGCTGTAACTCCTTCAATTCAACCCCAAATGGTTTGAAACTACTTCCATTGAAAATCTAACTCAATTTCCTATAATTTTCATGAAGAGTGCCATATCTAAATTCAAAGAGAAGACTTTCATCCGAGTCGATCTTATAGACACATATTCTTGATGCAAGATTGACTCGGATAGAAGCCTTCCCTTTAGATTTACCTTTGGAGCTCTTCATCAATGTTATATAAAAATGAGTGAGCTTTCTAATGGGAGTAGTTTCAACTCATTAGGGGTTGTATTGAAGGAGTTAGAGCCAATTTAGTGGACATATATCCATTTAGTGGTTGTAACTCCTTCAATACAACTCTGAATGAGTTGAAACTACTTCCATTAGAAATCTCACTCAATTTCCTATATGTTTGATGAAGAGCTCCAAAGCTAAATCCAAAGGGAAGGTTTCCATCCGAGTCAATCTTGTATCAAGAATATGTGTTTAGAAGATCGACTCGTATGGAATTCTTTTCTTTGAATTTAGATATGGCTCTCTTCATGAAAGTTATAGGCAATTGAGTTAGATTTCCAATGGAAGTGATTTCAACTTATTTGGGGTTGTATTGAAGGAGTTACAGCCGATTTAGTGGACTTATATACATTTAGTAATTAGCGTTTGACTTTGTTAATCCCGATTTTGCGCAGTCAACTACAATTTGGGGAATTATTTTGATCAAACCATAGTTGAATAATAAATTGAACCAACGGAAATAGTTCAGAAATTAAATGAACAATTTTCCACTGATATAGAGTTTTTTTTTTTTGGCAAGCTCCCTCTTAATTATTCTCCCCCTTTATTCTCGCCAACCTGTAACGTGCAGAAAAGAAACACTAATTATAGTGCATAAAATCGGAGAAAAAAATACTTATATATCATGTTCATATCATAACACAAGACAAAAAGACCAAAACAATATATTCTGGTGATTAATAATTTGAAGTCTTATGATCAGAGTCAGTGAGATATATAGACTGAAACTTGGGCATAGAGGGTTAACTGGTGACATCTGTTTGTTTTTCCTCCTATGAAATGGTTTGTAGCCGTTGGATCTCTACTTAGTTTTAATGACACTTTGATTACTTGGTAAAAGATTGAAACTTGTTATTGTTCTAAACCATAGAAAATATCCTTAAACAGTTTTGATTCCATTTTCTATGATCTCTCCTTAACACAAATTATATATATCAGTATAAGATACTAGACTTTTATTTTAGGAAAATTTGCTCAAAATAACCTATTAAAAAATTTGTAGATTTTTAAAAAAATGTTTTTCGATTTACCTTCTCACGTGCGGTAGTCTTCTCGAGCCCGAGCTCCTTTTTGTACTCCGGCAACAAACGAAACAGCTCCTTCTTCATTCTGCACTCGTCATCCCCTGCTCCACATTCTTCCGGCAATTTGCTGTACCACGTAGTGACAATCTCGCTGATGGTTTTGAAGCTTTTCTCTATTTCCTCTTTGGAACAAGACATGATACAAAAGGGGAGAGAGAGAGAGAGAGAGAGAGAGAGAGAGAGAGAGAGAGAGAGAGAGAGAGAGAGAGAGAGAGAGAGAGAGAGAGAGAGAGAGAGAGAGAGAGAGAGAGAGAGAGAGAGAGAGAGAGAGAGAGAGAGAGAGAGAGAGAGAGAATGAGTTTTCTTGGGGATGATGAGTTTTTCTTTTCTTTTCTTTTCTTTTCTTTTACCTTTTATATAAGTTGTGTGATGTGACTCTCATCGTTTAATTGGAGGGTGAGATCTCATGATCCTCTTCCCCAAGAATTCAAAACAATTTCCAACCGTTGGATCTATTGCTTTGGTTTTAATTAATTACAATTTTTTTGTAAAAAAATCTAATATATAACTTTCCTCATAGAAACATATTTATTTCTATAAAATGCCTTTGAATGTATATGAAATGGTTTCTAGCCGTTGCATCTCTTGCTTAGTTTTAATTAATGACATTTTCATTACTTGGTAAAAAAATATTGAAACTTCTTTCTGTTATAAACTATTTTTATGCAGATTATCTACTGTCTAAACCATAGAAATATTTTTTATATCCTTAAACAGTTGTGATTCCATTTATATGATATCTCCTTAACACAAGCTATATCATATACATATAGTTTACATAACAGACTTTTATTTTAGGGAAGTTTGCTACAATAATCTAGAACATATGAAAAGATAGTCAAAATAACCTATCAACAAATTTGTAGATTTTAAAAAAATGTTTTTCGATTTACCCAATTTTTTTATAAAAAAATGAAATTGTCTTAAATGAAATCATTATAAGGTGGCAAAAAAGGTGAATAAATATTTTTTTAAAGGGTAATATATAAGATTTACACATTTTGAAAATCTTAGTAGCTGTTTTGTTGACTCGTTTATTTACTTTTTATATCTTCCCACGATAATTCCATACACAAAAAATTGTATATAAATTCAGAGGATCCCCCATAGCCATTTTTCTCTAAAAATATATATTTTAGAGTTTGCGCTCGTCTTGAATTTTCTCTATACATTACAATATGAAATATTTGCAACAGTTAGGAAAATCTTCCATTTAGAAAATATAATAATTTTACCCAACAAAAAAAAGAGTGTGACAAGTAAAAAAAAACATTTATCTATCAGTTAAACATTTTTCGATCAGATTATGCGATTGCAACAAAACAGGTCCTTAATTATCAATCTAATAACGTTTTCTTTTTCTCTTTTCCTTGTTTTTTTATTGAAATATCCTAAAATAGCATAAATTTTATTTTTTTGTTCCAAAACTAACACTCTAAATTTAAAATTCTGTAAAATAGCACAAATAATTATGTTAAAAATACTTGTTTACCCAAAATAAATTTAAAATAAAATTAAACATTATGTTTGGGTTCACTATTTCCAATTTAGGGTTTAGTTTTTTCCCATTATAAAATAATTTTATGTCAATTTAATATTAAATTGTACTATTATTGTCAAAATTTGTGCTATTATTATTATTTTCAATTAGTGATGCTAAATTTGGAACAAAAATTAAAAAGTGTGTTATTTTGGTCAATTGCTTTTTTTCTATTTCAAATTTTCATGATTTTTTTTTCTTTTTTTTCTTTTTTTGATAGTTTTACATCAAGTGGTCATGTTCGAGATAAACAATTAAATGAATATAAGAAAAAATAAAATACATCACACACATGATGACATATTTTGCATCTATGGTGTGACTTGAAAAGATAATGAGGATTCAGATGAAAAGAAAGAAGCTGAAGGACTTTTCTTCTTTGATGCAAATCTTCTTCACTTAATTCATTACGAAAGGGTTTTGACAATTTATACTCAAGGTAGAAAGGAACCCTAGTAAACACATGTCATTCTCTCATATCTTCATCAATCATCATCAAGGCATTAAATTGATTTTGAGTTTGAACCACTTCTTTGCAAGTTGCTTTCTCTGCTTTAGCTCTCGGTTCCTGTTGTTGCAGAGAAGCAGATGTGCGATGTGCAGAGATGGGCTCGCTGCTGGTTTTCACTCTTTGATCAGGTTTGGGCCTCCACACCTTTAGGCCCATTTCAGGTTTGTTTCTTGATCTCTTTGTTGCTGCGATGCTGTTTTGCTCAGTGTTGTTATTAGCCCCTCTCAAAGTTGGTGTGGGAGGAACGTCAACGCCAAGTTTGAATCGCAGAGAAGCAAACGCCCCATATGGGAGAGACTTAGTAAATATATCGGCAATTTGGAAGTGAGAGGAGATATGTTTAACAACAAGCACTCCAAGAGCCACACGTTCCCTGACATAGTGATGGTGAGTTTCAAAATGTTTTGACCGAGCATGATATGCTGGATTCGCCGTCAAATACACTGCAGAGAGGTTGTCACAGTAGAGTTCAGGAGTAACATGAAGTGGAATGCCGAGTTCCTTTAACACTGAGCCAAGCCACGTTAGTTCCGAAGCAGTTTCAGACATAGCTCTGTACTCGGCTTCAGTAGAACTTTTTGCAACTGTTTCTTGTTTTCTGGAGGACCAGGAGATGAGGTTGCTGCCTAAAAACGTGCAATAGCCTCCAGTGGAACGTCTCGTTGTATGACAGCCAGCCCAGTCGCTGTCACTATAAGCTCTAAGAGTAAAATCAGTATCTTTGCTGAAAGAGATTCCCATGGTGATTGTACCTTTTATATATCTCAGAATCCTCTTTAACAGATGAAAGTCTGACACCGTGGGAGCATGCATCTTCTGGCACACAAAATTGACAGCAAATTGGATGTCAGGCCTTGTAAGAGTAAGATACTGAAGTTTTCCCGCAAGACTTCGAAAGTATGTTGGGTTTTCAAAGATTTCATTTTGAGCAGGTACTTTGTGAAGCTGCAGAGGCAGCGGTGTTGACATTGGAGAACATCCACTCATGGCTGCAATAAGTAGTAAGTCTTCTGCATATTTTTGTTGTGACAGGAACAACCCTTTCTGATGAAATTGTGCCTGAATTCCTAGAAAATAAGACATCTTACCAAGATCTTTCATTCGAAATTGAGAATTCAGATCATGAAGAAGCTTATCCATGGTTTTAGAGTTGTTTCCAGTGAGAACCATGTCATCTACATAGAGAAGAAGCATGATTACATCCTTGTTGTGGGCATAGACAAAGAGAGATGGGTCTTTGATGCTGCAGACAAAGCCAAATTCAAGAAGGTAGGAGCTGAATTTGTCAAACCATGCTCTTGGAGCTTGTTTTAATCCATAGAGAGCTTTGTGTATAAGACAAACATGATCTGGTTTTGTTTTGTCGACAAAACCAGCAGGCTGTTTCATATATACAACTTCAGTAAGGTCACCATGTAAGAAAGCATTCTTGACATCCATTTGTCTGATGTTCCAATCCATGACGGTAGCCGTATGCAGCACAGTTCTGACGGTAGCTGATCTGACAACTGGGCTGTAGGTTTCAAGATAGTCAATACCTTCCTCTTGATCGAAGCCTTTCGCAACTATCCGTGCTTTGAATCTATCTAAGGACCCATCAGCATGTAGCTTGGTTCTAAAAACCCACTTACTTCCCAGGACATTCATGTCAGAAGTATAAGGAACTAAGGACCACGTTCTTGTTATTGAACAATTTCCCATTTCTTCATTCATAGCTCCATTCCATCGTGGGTCTAAAAGGGCTGCAGTTACTGTTTTTGGTTCGGGATATGATACTTTATGAGTGAGAAGAGCATAACGAGGATTAGGCTTTGAGATTCCTTGTCTAGATCGTGTGATCATGGGATGATTATAAGTTGAAGTATGGACAGGAGCTGTTGCAGATGACTGAGGTTGTGTTAGTTGTTGAGACTCGTCTGACCTACTTGGTGAGAGAGACACGCTGTCGCCTATAGGTACATGATCGGTGCATGCCGTACGCTCAGAACATGCTCTCTCACTTAGAGATGGTGTTGAAGGGGCTGGAATGGGTTTGTAGGTTCCCTTTTCAATAGTAGGGAATGAGATTGCAGGTGATAAGCTTGTAGGTTCTTCAGAACCAGCAACGACAGTTGATGCCGTTGATGAAATAAAACTTTGATGCCAAGCATGAGTAAGAGCAGAGACATTCAGAGGCTGACAGGACTGATATGTGTCTTGAAATGGAAAAGTATCTTCATCAAACAAGACATGCCGACTGATATAGACTCTTCCAGTGGGTGGGTAAAGACACCGATAGCCTTTGTGCTTGGTAGTGTAACCTAAAAAAATACACTTAAGAGATTTTGGATCGAATTTGTTTGATGCATAGTCTCTCAGAGTTGGATAGCAGGCACAACCAAAGGTCCTTAAGGATGTATACTCTGGAGCGTAGCCAAAGAGTCTCTGAAAAGGAGAAATGTTGTTCTCAATGCCCGTTGTAGGAAGCAGATTGGTGAGAAAATTTGATGTAAAGAAGGCTTCAACCCAATATTTCTGAGGAAGCTTGCTTTGGAACATCATGGAGAGTCCTAGCTCAGTGAGATACCTGTGTTTTCTTTCAGCAAGACCGTTTTGTTGCGGTGTATGCGGACATGACACATACTGTTGTATGCCATGTTGTTGTAGATGTGTTAAAAACTGTTTGCTAGTGAATTCTCCACCACCATCACATTGAAAAGTACCAATCTTTGAGTTAAACTGATTTTCAACTAAACTCTGAAAGGCAACAAAGGTGGAATAGAAGTCTGACTTGAGTTTTAAAGGATAAAACCAACAAAACGTGGACCAATTATCAATGAGAATTACATAGTAACGAAATCCTTGCACAGAGACTGTTGGTGCAGGCCCCCATAAGTCACAATGTATTCTTTGTAAGGGTTTTGATGCAGCAAACTCAGAAGCTGAAAAAGAGAGTCTTGTACTCTTCCCAAGGCGGCATGGCTCACACATCAGGTTTGTACGCTTATTTGTAGAGATAGCTTGAGTAGAAGATAAGTGTTGCAGAACTTGCGGCTGTGGATGGCCAAGTCTCCTATGCCAGACAATATCAGATGTTGCTTGTTGTCTAGAGGAGAACATCACTTGAGCTTTTGAATTCTGCAACACATAGAGGCCCTCATGGTTTCTTCCCAGCATTAGCAACTTCTTGGTTGCCTTGTCCTTTACAACAACACCATCACAATCAAATGTAAAAGAACATGGGTAGTCTTTTGTGACTTTAGACACAGAGAGCAAGGATTTTGCTATATCAGGACATACTAGAACATCTCTAAGAGGGAGCGTACCTGAGGAAGATGTGATCATACCAGAACCTGTATGAGTGATTGGTAAGAAATTACCATCAGCAATCATAACTGTGTCTGAACCAATGTAAGGCCGAGACTGATGCAAGTGATGCGGTGAGCTGGTGATATGAGCACTAGCTCCAGTATCCGGGAACCACTCTTGACCTGTCTGATCCGTAACCTATGTGATTCTCATCGTAGTCATTGCAGAAGGAATGTCCTCATGTTGATAAGTGTTATCAAATCTGTGCCAGCAACTTAAAGCTGGATGTCCCTTCTTGCCACAGATCTGGCATATTGGGCGACTATCAATATCTGAAGAAGATGACGAGCCATGAAAGGAGCTGAGTTGTTGAGGAAAGCCACGTCCTCTGGTGGAGAACAAACCACGACCTCTACCTCCACGACGATAAGTTTGAACTCTTCCTCCGTTGTTGTAGAAACCAGGGGATGCTTGTACAGCATTGAAGGCCAGGTGAGGAGAGATATCTGAGGGGGTTTGATAGCTCTGCAAGCGATCTTCATAGGCTGTGAGACGAGGAATGATATCATCAAGAGTTGGACTTGGGTCAGAGTCCATAGAACCTTCAATACTGGTTTTGACGGGTTCATAGTCTCTTCCCAATCCATGGAGAGCTGCAAAGACCTTCATTTTCTCAGCAACAGGGTTCCCAATGGATGACAGTTGGTCACAAACAGCTTTAATCTCCTTTATGTAGTCCGGCATGGATTTTGCAAGTTTGGAGATGGTTTGAAGTTTTCTTTGTAGTTCGAAAAGTCGTGAGGACGTGACACGGTTGTAGAAGTTTGCTAGAGTAGTCCAGACTTCTTGGGAAGTTCTGCAACTAACAACAACGCTGAGAATGTCTTCAGAGAAAGAGCCAAGGAGCCACGAACGCACCACTTGATCAGTTTGCTCCCATTTTGCAGCTTCAGGGTTTATAACTGCAGTGTTGATGTTGTTATTTTCCTGAATAGGAACAGTGGCCGGAGGTTTGGGAGTCTCACCAGTGACGAATCCAAGGAGACGCTGACCGGAGAGAAACGCCTCAAACTGAGACTTCCACAAGATGTAATTTTTCTGGGTAAGTCTGATGGTAACACAGTTGGAGATGTTAAGAGAGGGAGAAGCATAGAGTTCCGTGGTCTGATCCGCCATGGCTCTGATACCATGAAAAGATAATGAGGATTCAGATGAAAAGAAAGAAGCTGAAGGACTTTTCTTCTTTGATGCAAATCTTCTTCACTTAATTCATTACGAAAGGGTTTTGACAATTTATACTCAAGGTAGAAAGGAACTCTAGTAAACACATGTCATTCTCTCATATCTTCATCAATCATCATCAAGGCATTAAATTGATTTTGAGTTTGAACCACTTCTTTGCAAGTTGCTTTCTCTGCTTTAGCTCTCGGTTCCTGTTGTTGCAGAGAAGCAGATGTGCGATGTGCAGAGATGGGCTCGCTGCTGGTTTTCACTCTTTGATCAGGTTTGGGCCTCCACACCTTTAGGCCCATTTCAGGTTTGTTTCTTGATCTCTTTGTTGCTGCGATGCTGTTTTGCTCAGTGTTGTTATTATGACTAAGTACGAGACAAACAATTAAATTAATACTTGATGTTACAGTTTTTAAACGGATTTCATGTGTTTTTCTAAGACAATAACAATACTTAATTAGAAGAATAGAATAAACAAAATAACTAAAATAGTAAACTGGATTGCAGAAGCTAAACACATATTTACCATCGCATACCATTTGCTGAAAGGTGAAGAAAAAATTATTAATTTATGGGTAGTCGAATTTGTGCGAAATTTTCAATTACAACAAATTTGTTATTTACTTTTGAGATTATAGGGAAAATTTGAATGGAAGAAGTTATGAGTCACTTACCAACTGTCTTTGTCCATGCATATTCAACTTGTAAAATATGGATCCCTTGGTCAAGATTCTCAAGAAACAAATATATTTTTCAATAATTTTTGTTCTTCCAATTATATTCTTATTTGTTTGGATTAGTGAAATACTAAAAAATGATCCATCCTAACTTTCTTTTACATATTTTCTTGGATCGAATGGAGAAAATTCTAAACTTTTTCTTTTGATATGGAAAAAACTCTAAACTCGGAAATCAAACAGTTTTATCTCTTACTTTTTCTTTTGATAAAGTTCTTTATATCTCGACAATATCGTCGAAAGAATGCGAAAATTCAAAGAAGACCATTAAGGAAATTGCCTCGAATATGGCTGAGGGTTTACCGGCATATTGCGGAGCCGACCTCGAGTGCAAGACCAAGAAGAATCTACTACGTGCGGTCATGGTGAGAAAAAAATGCGAACGTGCATCTAAAGAGATCAGCAAGATGGGACTCCGCTCAAGGATTGGATGCGATGGGTTCGAGGTTGAATATGGGACGTCGAGCGAAAAGAAGAAGGGATACTAGCTAGTAATTATATATACTATATTATATTTGCCTCAAGTGTGATGCATGTAAATAAATAACAAGGGCATCATAACTGGTAATTATATTTCTATATTATATTATGGCTTGACGTAATTATTATAAATGGACATGTAAATAAATTATATATATAATAGTAAAGTTCTCTCTTATGATGTCCACATCAGCAAAACCATAAATTTTAATATTAAAGCATATTAAAAATATTCATTTAATACATGTCTATTTATATTAATTATTACTTTTTTAATATAAATTACAAAAAATTCAAACAAACTTAGTGTAAATAAATAGAAAAACATGAAAATTCGATATTAAAAATTAAAAAAAATTGGATAAAAATAATCAAATATTTTATTGAAAACCATATATTGTTAGATCGAGAGAATTCTGCTATTATATATAGGATTTACATGCATTGATCAACTAAAAAAATAAATTATAACTTCAATTTTGTGAACGACATCAACTCATTTATTAGAGCTTAATAAAACATATTGCTACTTTTGTTTATATTTTTCTTATATTTTGCTTATGTTTTGCTTATGTTTTGCTTTTGTTTTGATTAATTTTTTTTTTCGTAATTCAAAATTTTCAATAGTTATAACATATTAATAAAATAATAAAAATGAATTATAGGTAAACTTATTATGAAACTTAATTTGATGTTCGCAAAACATAGATAATTTTAATTTGATGGAATTATAGGTAAACTCATTATGACATTTAAATTTAAATAAAAGATAATTGAAATGTCCGATCGATCTTCTGTGGATCATCATTCTAGAAAGTGGAAACCTTTGGGGATGTCAAAGGTTTTACCCAAGATTCAGTCCCATAATCATTTCCTATTTTAAAGTAATATTTATAATTGGTTTTGCGTTTTTACAATTTACAATTTATGCTTGGCTCTATTATGTGATGCGACAACACTATACTCTGTCTGAGGAATCAGAGAAACTCACTAATTTTGTGTCAAATGACCACTCTTATACGGAAGGACACCCTTTTAAAACTTGATATGTAATCCTCTTCAGCTATGTTCTAATTGTAAAAACGAAATAAAATGTAATAGAAACGGTTGACCTCACTACCTGATCTTAACTTCTTCGACCGGTTTATAACTTTGGTTCCGGTAGAGGTTGGCGAACCGTATCAAACCAGTTTTTATATACTATTTATTTATTTTCAGTTTTCAAAATTCGTAATAATGTGGAAAAGTTGGAGATCAATAGAATACAGTCAAGTTGTTTGATGTGGTTTAGTATACTAGATTAAATGGATCGATCTATTAGTGAATAAATCTTTTGTTGATGAAATTCATCAATAACCAAAACTTTGATATTTCAGATTTTCAACAACAGAGTTTTCACCAAAACAATTCCAGACTGATCAAAAGATTCAAAACCAGACATAAAATCTGCGTTTGCAACAAGAGAACAATTGAAGATAAATATATTTATCATAACTCCAAGACCAGTTGAGAAATGAGATTGACCCTTGCAGGAACACATGACCACCTCCGGTATGCGAGGACGACAGGCAACACCGGAAACCTGAGATCGGCTCATCATCATCAGAAATTAACATAAGAAGAACAAGACATGAAAGGAAGATTACATCTCGATCACAAGGATAACAAGGACCATCATTATTTGTTGATTAAAGAACAATCTAAGACTTCAGAGAAGAAGCAAGTTAACACAGATGGTAGATGAAAAGACGGACAAGTCACAACTCAACTAGCTGTCTTCTTCCAAGCCCCCTAATCTAGTGCCTGGATCGTAACTTATAAACAGTCGAAACTCGTTTCCGAGTTTGCTAGAGTGATGGGGCTTAAACACACAAGGGCGAACACCCAATAGCTCAGCCGCCCGATCTCTCTGCACCTCTCCTGCAAGAGGTGTAATATCTCCCAGTTAAATAAATATAAAATCCTACGAAATGGAGATAACAAAAGTTATTGATTGATATACCTGTGAGAAGAAGCAACAAAGAATCTACTGGACTTGCGAGGATCGAAATTGTTTGGCTAACTCTTTCCAAACATTCTCTACTCTGCCAAGCATAAACAGATCAAGATCACTAAGCTGCTGACTACAAGGTACTCAAAGACATTAATGTTTCGAAGAATGGCAAGCAATAGCAACCCGAAACCATCATAGATTACTGATGTGCCCACAAGTACTTTCTCCCGGTAGTGTGTTGGATGATAAAGTTAACATGGCAGAGAGCCACAAAGCATCCATCTTTACGAACTGAGAGTTAAGGCTATTAAGCCATGACCATAGGTCCATAACCAACTGATAAAACTCCATTTGTAAGAGTAGATCTTTAAACTTTCAAATGGCCGTTTAGCAAAAAAGCATACTCTTGTTCTGATTTTGGACTTTCTATGATCGATCTTTTAGAACTTAGTAGTACTCTACGATAAAAGATTTGGGACTCGATAACTCTAAGAAATGCCCATAAGCTTGTTGAATGTCTCAAGCTAAGAACATTAAAAAGGGAAACAGAAAAGTTAAAGAAGTTGAAGAAATGTTACCAAGTAGGGAGGATCTGCAACGATTATATGGAAGCAATGTTTTAGCTGCAGTGGCAGATCTTCTGGTTCGTTGTAATCATAAAACGTAAATTCACTTGCATATCTCTCGAATCTCATATCGTACTCCAGCAATTGCACCTGGAGACTCGGATCCCTTTTCTGACTCAATCGCAAATCAAACATTTAAATTCAGCAGCAGCAACAACAAAAGTATTGATATTTAGCAAGACGGATTCTCAATAGTACCTTGAGATAAACGTAGAGAGTAGGGCAAGCGATGCAAGCGACTCGACAGCCTGAGAATCTACTGGAGAGAGTGACCACTTCCTCAGCTACAGTCTCTGCGGTTTCAGGTTCGTACCAGAACTGGCTGAGTCTCCAATCTTCCGTAACCAGCTCCACTTTATCGGAATCTTCTTCTCCGGCGATGGAAGACGCCGGCGGCGTGGTCGCGACAGTCCTGTTCTGATCGGCTACAAATTCCTGGAGCGCCGCCAAAGCTTGAGAGCTCAACACTAGCGGATCGTCATCTTCTACATCTCTGTCTCGTGGAGCTGAAACATCTTCGCCGTTTAGTCTCCGGAGCTCATCTTCTCCTTCCATTGAGTTTCAGAGCTCCGGGATAAAGTCAGATTCCTCGGACTTAACGGACACGGCCAAAAGAATTGTTTAGGGATTAGGGTTTTGGTTGGTTCTTCTGCTTGCGTTTATTGAGAAATTTCATAAAAAGTCACCAACTTTTGAAAGATTTCTATAAAATACACGAATTCTTTGCTGAGATAAATACTTCAAATTATTAGGAAATCTTCTTTTATACTAACTCCATTTCATAAAATTTAATTCTCTAAGATTTTATTTTGTTTCACAAAGATTAATTTTCTAAAAATTTTATCTACTTTTTATTGATTAATATTAATAAATGATTTCAATCTACTTTAACCCAAAATTAATAAATGATTAATGTTAATAGAATAATTGCATCATATATGATTTAATTAACACTCTTCTTTTTGTACTGTACAAACTCTACTATTCACATTAAGAAGAAGAAGAAGACCGGTGGATAACACCACTGGGATCGCACAAGTTGGCGGCGATAACACCGATGTGCGACGTTAACACCGGCGAAGATAACACCGACCGCCGACGACAACACCGGCTGCCCGACGATAACATCGACGATGTTAACTGGATTAACGCGATAATTTATGATATAATAATTAGATTAACATGTCAATTCCATAAAAATGAACATGATAACTGGTTTAACATGACAATGTTAACGATGCTAACAATGATAACTGGTTTAACATGATAATATTAACGATACTAACTATGTGTTAACGATGCTAACAATGATAACTGATTTAACATGACAATGTTAAGGATGCTAACAATATGTGTTTTCTGGTAATGAACAGTGATCGTCGAGTTTTGAGGAATAGTACCACCGGTCTTTTGATGAACAGTGTTGCTGGATTCTTCTGTCAGAAAATGAGTTTCACACCAAAGGCATTTTTTTTGTTTCCCGTCTAAATCACCTTTATTAGTTATCGAAATTCATATCATTGTTTACAATTGTTTGTAAGAAATGAGGACATGTATGATACATAGCCCATTGGGAATTACATTGTATAGCATTCTTAGCCAGAAAATCAGCAGCTGTATTTGCTTCTCTATGTCTAAATTTAAAGATAACTTCAGCAAACATTGGTTTCCAGTCGTTGATCGCATCGATATAGTGTTGGAGCTTCAGATTGTACCCATGACCATTAAGAAGATTTGTGACATTAAGATTATCACCTTCAAATTCCACATATTTGTAACCTAATGCCCATGATACTTGTACAGCCCAAAGTAGTGAAGAGAATTTTGATTCCTCTGTTGACATTCGGTCTTGATATTTACCCATTCCACAATTGAGGAAAATTCCATTGGAATTCCGTATGATCCAGCCTAACCCAGAGTCGTTGTCTCCTTCGTAATGTGATGCATCATAATTACATTTAACCCAACCTTGTGTTGCTTTCTGCCAACGACTTAATCGAGATGATCCATATCTTGGAATTTCAGTTGCTTCATTGTCCTCCTCTATCATCACCGCTAGCCATTCTTTCGTGTCTGTAACAGCTCGATTAACTGTTTCTTGTATATCAATGTTCACTTGGTTAAATAACAATTCATTGCGTCCTTTCCATAACCACCATAAGATCCAAAATGGCAGAAAACGTTGAAGATTATCTTTTGTATGATCATGATGAAGAGTTAAGAGGTACCGAATTTTCTCTTCAATTGAAGTGTTGGTGTTACAAAGAATATCTGTTGGAAAGCCTATGATTCTCCAAGCTGTAGCTGCGTAGTCACATGTAAAGAACAAGTGATTGCTTGTTTCATCCTCGGTCCAGCATCGGTTACAATATTGGTTAACCATAATATTACAGCGTCTTAAATTTTCCGAAACACCAATTGCCCGTGATGCAATTCTCCATATAAAATGTTGTAATTTGGGGACGATATTCAGCTTCCAAATCCCAGTTGCAATGTCTGTAGATGTCGCTAACGGTGGGCGTGGTTCATCTTCATCCAAACAAAGATTCGATGCTAGCCAATAACCTGATGTAACAGAGTAATTCCCATCAGCATTATAGGCCCATATATGGTCATCTTTAACCGGTCGTAGAGGTAGAAAAATTTTTCGGATTAAATGATGATCCATAGGATCAATTATATCATTTAGTTTGTTTTCATTCCATTGTCTAGTAATCGGGTCAATTAGAGTTTTCACCCTAATCTCAGGTTCCATAGTTGATATAAGAGTTGGTGTACGTGGTGGTAAAGTTGGAAGCCAAGCATCCGTCGCCAATTACACCAATGGCATTTCTATAAATATAAAAAAGCATAAAAGATATTGTGGGTTTAATCATTTTTTTTCTTTCTTACTTACTTAATTTACAAAAAATTAATAACATTTACCTAATATTTTGGTCAACCTACCATATACACTCAATTAACCCATGTTAATAAATGAATTCAAATTAACTTTGACCCAAAAATAAATGTTTTCCAAACTATTGGGTCAAAGTTAATTTGTTTAAAGATTCCAAAAATAATTTCGTGATAAACGCCGTCAATATAACTTGACGGGAAACGAAACTGTGTCGTTTTGGTTTTACTTAGGCCTGGGCATTCGGGTACCCGTTCGGGTTCGGGTCGGGTCTTTCGGGTATCGGGTCTTTTTGGTATTGGGTTGAAGGACCCATTCGGGTATTTATAAAATTCGGTTCGGGTTCGGGTCGGATATTTTCGGGTTCGGGTCGGTTCTGTATCTGTGTATGGGAACCGGTTCATACCCGAAATCCATTTGGGTTCGGGTATTTTCGGGTCGGGTCCTAAAATACCCGAATTTTTAACTTTTAAATCACCAACATCCAAATGCAAAGATTCAAGTTTAAACCAACATCCAAATGCAAAGATTCAAGATTCAACGTCAAAATGCAAAGATTCAAGATTCAACGTCAAAATGAAACATCAAAATGAAAGATTTAACAACATCCAAATGCAAACCAATATTATTCACTCTGTTTCTTCTTGCTGTGAATCTGGGCATTTAAAAACTGCAAAGAAAAAGTAGAATCAATATTGTTAGCATTAGAAAATCAGAAATGGATAGTTACTGATTATCAAATTTTAGAGCTCAAGATAGCAGTAGAAAAGTATATTTAATTTTAGTCGTGTGATTATACAAGATTGGAACATTTATATTATTCATCAAAAGTATGAAGTTTTTGCAAACAAAGCACAAAACAGGAGAACACATAAGAGAACTTCCTCCTCCAGTCCCTGAAGCCGAAAAGCCAGTGGGTAATTTGATCTTGATTTTGTCTCAGAGATTATAATAAGCTCAGCAGAACAGTGCTTGCCATAAACTATAATCATCAATCGAGATTCTAAATCATCAATCGAGATTCTAAATCACACTTAGAAATATAAAATAATACATGCGACATACATAAAATATATAATCTACAGAAGCTAGTTTAAGAATCATGTGAAATTGAAAAGAAAAAAAAAAACGAACCTGAGACAGATTTCTGGAAATCTCAGAAGGAGGAGAAGAAAGAAGGAGTCGATAGGTCTCCAGCTTGATTTCTTCTATTAGACAGATGTATTTAGGCAACAAGATCGCTTTTGGAGATATCGAAGAAACTGAACCGGCTAAGACAAGTTTGTTTTTGGAAATATGAATGAGGGATATCGATAATCGAAGGGTTTCACGCGTGAAGGTTATTGTTCGGATACGTCGGTTCTTTTCGGGTCTCGGGTATTAACCGATCCGAACCGATACCCGAAAATACTTAACCACAAGACCCATTCGGTTATTTCAAGAGAACCAAACCCGATCCGAACAGGGTTTTTCGGGTCGGGTCCGGGTCGGGTCTTCGGGTCCGGGTAAAATGCCCAGGCCTAGTTTTACTTGCCAAATTTAGAAGAAAAAACAGAGGATTCTATTTTCTTCCCACCAAGAACACATTGGCGTCGATAGATTGAGATTTCATGAGAATCTCTTAATCAAAAAACGGCCGCCATTGTCGTTCTCTCTCACGTTCCTGTCTAATCCTAGACACCAACCCCATTCAAGAGTTTTCGTACGCTTTCTCCTCATTTTTTCAGGATTCCTTTTTGGCTCTGTTATGTTCTTCCATTAAAGTTCATCTGTCTCATTTCGTCTCATGGGTTCTGTTTGACTCGAGGTCTGCTTCTTCTTGACCCTTTGTTGGTTTCTTTCTCATGAAATACATAACTTAGGAATCTCGTGCTTTTGGGTCATCAATGTTTATACTATTCGTGCATGAATTTCTGTTTTTTTTTTTTTGGTGATTAGAAAAGGCAAAGCATGAAAATTTAGAAACAAGATTGGAGTGCGTTATGTGTGTTTTGTGTGTTTGATTGGTGATCGTGTTATGTTCGATGTAATGTCTCAATTGTGATGGTGGTTATTTGAATATCTGACATTTTCAGGGACGTAGCAAGGAAATGTTTGAATCTGGCTTCGAGTGAAAATGGGTTTGTATTCTTGACGACTAAGATTTGTTTTTGGAATACATTTTCTGGTAGATTTTGACTGAAATTTCAAGGCATTAGTTCTCTGAGATACATTTTGTCTTGGTTCTGCAGAAATGAAGACCATTCTTCGATCGATCAGCTTTAATGACAATGACTCGGATTCAACCATCACTGAATCACCTGAAACTATAAAGACGCTATGCAACAGATCCCTTAGCGTCAAAGGGACACAACGATCTAGAATTTCTCCAGGGGATGTGGAGAACAGTTTTTCTGGAAAACCTTTAACTTTTATGAACGAAGATGACAGATATAAAATGCGAAGATGGAAACCTTTTTCCGAAAACGATATTGGAAATGAATTTTTGGCGTTATTAGGGGACGGAAGATACCAAGCTGCATTGAAGTTGCAGAAGGTTTATAGAAGCTTTCGAACCAGAAGAAGGCTAGCTGATTGTGCTGTAGTCGTTGAGCAAAGATGGTTCGTAGAGCTATGATTGTTGGCATTTGTATCTGTAAAGAGAACAAAACTATCTGTTTAGTAACTAAATGGAATTTGCAGGTGGAAGGTACTTGACTTTGCTGAACTTAAACGAAGTTCTATTTCTTTTTTTGAAATTGAGAAGCAAGAGACAGCAGTTTCACGCTGGTCTAGAGCAAGAACAAGAGCTGCTAAGGTAACACCATCAAACATGTTGGTTTGATGCACCCACTTTCTTCCCTGATCCAATCTTTAATTAATGATTTGACAATTTTATCGCCTAGGTGGGTAAAGGCTTGTCAAAAGACGAGAAAGCTAGGAAGTTGGCTTTGCAGCACTGGCTTGAGGCAGTAAGAATACTATAGTACACTTTGTGTCTTTTTCTGTGGCTGTAAGTTTTAAGTAAAGCCATGTGATCTTAATTTTCTAGCTTAACAGATCGATCCTCGACATCGCTATGGCCACAATCTGCAATTTTATTATCATGCTTGGCTCCACTGTGACAGTAAACAACCCTTTTTTTATTGGTAAATTTGCTATCACAATCAAAAGAATGACAGTATCAGGAGTACATACGATTTACGAGCTAACATCCAACTTTGGACATGTAGGCTTGACATAGGACAAGGAAAAGAGTTAAACCATGAAAGATGTCCAAGATCAAAACTTTACCAGCAAAGCATCAAGTATCTTGGTCCGGTGAGTTTTACTCTCTACTTACTGTGCTTGTTAGATCAATTCTGATGAAATTCAGATATTCTCCTCAGCAAAACTTGGTAGAGCAATTTTTTTTTGTTTTTGGAAAACAAATACTCTTGCGATGTTATTGACATACTTGTTAGATATATTTTTGGTAAAGCTTTATTCTTTCATACGAACAGACTGAAAGAGAGGCATATGAAGTGGTAATTGAGAATGGGAAACTAATATATACGCAAAGTAGGATAGTTCTCGACACAAAAGAAGGTCCTCCAGATGCAAAGTGGATCTTTGTCCTTAGCGTGTCTAAAATACTGTATGCTGCAATGAAGAAAAAGGGGAACTTTCAGCATTCGAGTTTCCTGGCCGGGGGAGCTACATTATCTGCTGGAAGAATTGTGGTCGATGATGGTGTTCTTAAGGTGAAAGAAAGACTTTTCGTTGGACTGTTCCTTGTTTATTCTTATGGAGTAGAAGAGAAGTAAGATTTTATTAAAACTCTGTTAAGTCTGAGTTCTTCGGATGGTCTTTTCAGGCAGTTTGGCCTCACAGTGGACATTATCTTCCAACAGAAGAGAATTTTCAGGCGTTCATGTCGTTTCTTAGGGAGAACAACGTAGACCTCACCAATGTAAAGGTAAATCCATTCCGGTCTGAGTTTTACTTTTAAGTTAACAACATTTCATATTTTTGGATTTGGTTTGTGTTTAGGCTACATGAGTCACGCAATAACAGAGACTTTCTTTTATCGTTTTCTGTAGAAGAGTCCAGATGAAGAAGATGCAGAAGCTCTTGCTAAGGTCAAGAGAATGCCTTCAAGAATCAAAGAGACCGAAGAAGAACCATGTGACTTTGTGGACGCTGAGACCGGTGAAAGTCCAAACGCTGAGCGTCCCAACAATCATCCAGAGCTACCGATATTAACAAGGTTCCATTCAAAACTTTCAAGACCGAAGGTTGATAACCACATGATTGAGGATGATGAAGAAGAACCTGAAACTCCTTCAGAAGAAGGGTATGAGACAGCAGAAGAGACATTCATAGCTGAGGAGGAGTTCACATACCCAAAATCGAATCTTTTCGATGAAGACATTGAAGAATACGAGAAGCCTGTACCGAAGGAGAAGATAATGAAACGGATAGATTCACACAAGGGAATAAAATCATACCAGTTAGCTGAGCGGCTACATTCGAGATGGAGTACAGGTGCAGGACCTAGAATCAGTTGTATGAGAGATTACCCTTCAGAGCTTCAATTTAGGGTTCTTGAACATGCTCAGCTATCTCCAAGAGCTTCAAGCTCTTCCAACCCATCTCCTTTTGCCCCGGTTAGATCACGAGGAACAAGTCTTGGGAGAAGTCCTTTGGCTCAAGAGCTTGAGAGGCTCTAGAGCTTGAATATCTTTTGTTACGCAAGGGTGTAGAGCTAAGGCTTAAATTGAATAATGATCTTCTTAAGTGTGTTCCTTGTTCTTCTAGTCACCTTTACATTATTATTACTATTATTTCATATTTTGTCGTGTGATTATTTTGTAATTCTCTGAATCATATGAAGTCCCATTAATGATTTTGAAAAATATTACTCCAAATTAGTCAAACCAATCCACTCTATATTGATGTTGTTGTCAGCGACCAGACCAAACGCTGCGACCAGAGATCCAGATTCAGCGGTGTGTTTTTGGATCCGATAGAAAATGCAAAATTACTAAAAAGCCCTTAGTTTTTTGGGAAACCACAAAAAGACTAACCCTAAAATCGTATCGTATCCTTCTCATCGTGTCGTACCCTTTATTCTTACATCTAACTCTTAGATTTGGAGCTGCGCTCAAGTTTGGTAAATCTTTTCTCGAGGTGAGTTCTTTTTCTCCATTCGTCTGTAGCCCCCTGTTTTCATCTGATTTGATTTTGGGTGATAATCTGATTTTGCCCAATTGATTGGTGTGGCTTGAGGTAGTTTTGAGGAGATACGAATCGATTTTTTCTCTTGAAAATAGCTGTCGTTCACTTTTGTTTGATCTGTTATTGCTTTGATTGTAGTTTTGAGGAAATTCAAAACATTAAGCAAATGGATATGAATTGTAAATCATCGGAAGTTGTGAATTAATCTCTGTTTGTTCAGTCTTGCTACTTGAACTCTTTGAATTGCCATTTAAATCTTTTTTTTAATTTCTCTGGCTTGATCACCGTATTGCTGTTTTTCAATAATATTGGTGTATTTTTCTCTACTCGATTTTCCTTGATATTTCAATCAAGGCTAATGTCAAAGAATTTGGAAGAAATCTGCGAAAATTTCTATGGTTCATTGCTTTTGTGGCACAAATTTATAAGATCACGAATGGGTATTTTGGCTGGAATTACTTAGTTTCATGCCTGTAATGTTTATAATCTCCATTTGATCATGATTCTCATTTGATCATGATTCTCGTTTAATGTCAAACATATTTACCAACCTTGTTATTGAGACAGCGCAGTTACTACTATGAGTCTCATAATAAGTCAATTGTGTTGTATTATTTTTGTTTAGAAGCTTGGATTCAATGAAAGGATTCTGATTTCTTTTGAATTTGAAACTTTTAGCCTAGGAACAAAGTGATCCGGAGATTTTGGAATTGAGCGATGAATATGGGTGTTAGAAGTTACTTTATCTTTTTAATTTCATTTTCATGGCTCTTATTGATGTGATTCTTGTTTCTCGTTTTGTCTTTTGTTCCACTGAGATTGAGGTTGCCTCGAGTTACTTTATCTTTTCAGCTAGCTTATTTTGCAGTGTCTTTTGTGGAATGCAGGTTCTCCTTGTTTCCATTGCCTAACGTTCACCTCTCCCGCTAAGAAAGATGTCTAAGTTCTTTGCTCCGGTTTCCCTCCAACCTTCTATACTTTCCGATAACCTATTTAGTACTGTCTATTGGCTTTCCCCATTGGTTTTACTTACATCACTTTCTCATTGCACCTTGCTCACCAGACTGGAAGTGACAGTGAATATGAGAGTGACATCGAGGAAGAGTTGGAAGAGGTTCAAGATACCAATGCTGGTGGGGCCTCACGTTATCTTCCAGGTGGCAGTGAAAGTGACGATGAGGATCTCCGCAAGCGTGTTGTTCAGCCAGCCAAAGACAAGCGTTTTGAAGAGATGGTCAATACCGCGGAGCAGATGAAGAATGCCATCAAGATCAATGATTGGGTTAGTCTACAAGAGAACTTTGACAAGATTAACAAGCAGCTGGAAAAGGTTATGAGGATTACAGAGGCTGTAAAGGCTCCAATCTTGTACATCAAAACTCTTGTGATGTTGGAGGATTTCTTAAATCAAACTCTGGCCAACAAGGAAGCAAAGAAAAAGATGAGCCCTAGTAACTCCAAGGCCTTGAATTCAATGAGACAGAGATTGAAGAAGAACAATAAGTTGTATGAAGACGAAATTAATAAATATAGGGAGTCTCCGGAAACCGAGGAAGTGAAGGAATCGGAGGATGGAGATACGGATGATGATGGAGATGAAGAAGAGGATGAGTTTGAGGAAGATGTTAATGTGGAGGCTGAGTCTGAAGAGGAAGAAGATAACAATAGAGGTGATCCATCTTGGGAGAAGATGCTAAGCAAGAAAGATAAGCTTATGGAGAAGCTGTATAATAAAGATCCTAAAGAGATCACATGGGACTGGGTCAACCAAAAATTCAAAGAAATTGTGGCTGCCCGTGGCAGGAAGGGAACTGCTCGATCTGAACTGGTTGATCAGCTTACACACCTGACAAGGATTGCCAAAACTCCAGCACAGAAACTTGAAATCTTGTTCAGTGTTATTTCTGCACAGTTTGATGTGAACCCTGGTCTCAGCGGACACATGCCTATCAATGTCTGGAAGAAGTGTGTGAATAACATGCTTACGGTGCTGGACATTCTTGTCAAATTTGATAACATCGTTGTCGATGACACGGTTGAGCCTGATGAGAATGAAACTTCGAAACCGGAAGATTATGATGGAAAAATTCGGGTCTGGGGAAACCTTGTTGCATTCGTGGAGAGGATAGACACTGAATTTTTCAAGAGTTTGCAGAGCATAGATCCTCATACACGTGAGTATGTGGAGAGATTGAGAGATGAGCCAATGTTCTTAGCTCTTGCTCAAAACATCCAGGACCACTTTGAGCGGTCTGCTGACTATAAAGCTGCGGCAAAGGTGGCCTTAAGACGAGTTGAGTTAATTTACTACAAGCCTCAGGAAGTTTATGATGCCATGAGGAAACTGGCTGAGCTGGTGGTAGAAGAAGAAGAAGATAGTGAGGAGCCCAAAGAGGAAACTGGACCTCCTTCTTCATTCATTGTTGTTCCAGAGGTTGTTCCTCGTAAGCCTACCTTCCCAGAGAGTAGTCGAGCTATGATGGATGTTCTCGTCTCCCTTATTTACAAATATGGAGATGAACGGACTAAAGCTCGTGCGATGTTATGTGATATCTATCACCATGCTTTAGTGGACAAGTTTGTGACTGCTAGGGATTTGTTGTTGATGAGTCACCTACAGGAAAATATTCAGCACATGGACATCTCAACCCAGATCCTCTTTAACAGATCCATGGCACAGCTTGGTCTCTGTGCGTTCCGGGTTGGAATGATTACCGAGGCTCACAGCTGCCTCTCTGAGCTGTATTCTGGTCAAAGGGTGCGGGAGTTGCTTGCTCAAGGTGTCTCGCAAAGTCGATACCACGAGAAGACTCCCGAGCAGGTACATATTTTTGTTTGTATTACATAATATTTTCTGTTGCGTCTCAGGTTTATACTTTATAGAACTTGGTTTCATCTTAAGACCTTGGATGTAGCCTAAGTCTCTTTTTCGTTCCTTGTTGCGAGGAAGGAAGTTCAATACCGTATGTAGTTTTTCTTGTTGTTGTGTGGTAAACCTCAATTCGTTTATTCCTCAATTGAGATTTTTAGTTTCCTATTTGAGGAATAGTTTAATTCCCTGAAAAATCTGCCATATTTTTTTGGGTTTGTGTGAACAAACAAACCTCTTTTGTCTTTTTGGGTGGTGACGTAGGTTCCATGATAAAGGATTTAGATTAGAGAATTCTCTATAGAACTTAGGACTCATTATGTTGAACATATAAATTGCAAAATATGTTAAGATCAGTATGAATAAAGGGGAAGCGTTTATTTATGATGTAAATTTAGTTGTTCCAAGATCATCTTGGTTTGGCATCATTGTTTCTACTTTGTTACGTATGGATCGTTTAAGATGATACATGTCAAGTAATTAGTACTGTTAAGGTGAAGTTAACTCTTTTCAATTCAAAAATCAAATAGATATGTGTATAATGCCCCATCCGTTGGTGGGCTATGATTCAGCTAATCTTTGTGGTTCTGATCTGAATTTTAGCTTAATTAAATATGTGCATGTGATCTGAATTTTAGCTTAATTATTTTAGAATAAATAATCTTTTTTTTACTATATTGATCTTCAAAATGGTTCATTATTTTCCTATGTTATTTTCTCAGCTGAATTTATCCGTTGGCAAAGTCACATTTAGAACTGTAAATCTCGATGTGTATTGGTGTTTCATCAGTCTATTTATATTTAAAATGGAGCTAACTGTTTACATCCTTTTGGTCCCACCAGGAAAGATTGGAGAGGAGACGACAGATGCCATATCACATGCACATAAACCTTGAGCTTCTTGAAGCTGTTCATCTCATCTGTGCCATGCTACTAGAGGTCCCTAACATGGCAGCCAATTCTCATGATGCCAGACGCAAGGTTATTAGCAAGAATTTCCGACGCCTGCTCGAGGTCAGCGAGAGGCAAGCATTCACTGCTCCTCCTGAGAACGTCCGTGATCATGTCATGGCAGCAACCCGAGCCCTCACGAAAGGAGACTTCCAAAAGGCTTTTGAGGTTTTGAATTCTCTTGATGTTTGGAAACTGCTTAAGAATCGGGAGACCATCCTTGATATGGTGAAGGATAGGATCAAAGAGGAGGCTTTGAGGACTTACCTCATCACATACTCGGCTTCTTACGAGTCCCTAAGTCTAGATCAGCTTGCCAAGATGTTTGATCTCTCTGAGAACCAAGTCCACAGCATCGTGAGCAAGATGATGATCAATGAAGAACTTCATGCAAACTGGGACCAGCCGACACGTTGCATTGTCTTCCACGATGTCCAGCACAACAGGTTGCAAACCTTGGCTTTCCAATTAACAGAGAAACTTGCTGTTCTTGCAGAGAGCAACGAAAGAGCAATGGAGGCTAGGACTGGTGGTGGCGGTCTGGATCTGAGCTCAAGGAGAAGAGACAACAATCAGGACTATGCAGGAGGAGCAGGTGGTGGAAAGTGGCAAGATAATAATATGGGTTACACCCAAGGACGACAAGGTTACAATGGCGGTGGTAGAGGTTACGGTGGTAACAGATCATATGGGCATGGTGGTCAGACAAGAGAGTGGTCTGGTCAGAACCGAGGGCCAGGTGGGTATGGAGGAAGAGGTGGAACAGGGAACAGAGGAATGCAGATGGATGGCACGAGCCGTATGGTAAGTCTTAACCGAGGTGTGCGTGGATAGACTTGCTTTGATCACATTCAATTACTTAAAAGCCAAAGGAGGAGAGAAATCATAAGACGTTGTGTTGTCAATCTGTTATAAGACCTGGAAACCATTGGGGTTATGCCCAACTGATAGATTTCCTATAAGATAATGTTTGGATTTTAGCGAGAGCGGATGATCGAACCCAGGGCTGTTCAATTTTTTTAATATTTTCTATTTTTATTTCTCCATTCAATAGGTTCTATTTAACTTTTTTTTAAAAAAAATACTAAACTTTGTGTAACTTTGGTAGCCCAAAATTAATAAAATCCTAAAATGGCAATTAGAAAGTTAAAAAATTAAAGGACTTTGACTAAAATTTGGGTAGAGTCAAGTCACACGTAGACCTCAGTTTCAGAAAGTGGTGGCTATGAATTTTTCCTATGAACTCGGTCTCAAATCTTTCGTAATAATAAAAAACCTTACTATATTTATTCTCTTCTTTCTCTCTGCCAGCGAACATCCATTGGAGCGAGAGACACCCCACGAGGATATATATTAGTCGTCTAATTCTGCTTCTTAGGTTTCTGACTTTAAAACCTAGAAATTCAACAAATTCTTTCAAATTCTCTCTCTCTCTTGGAACGGGAAAGAGGGAGAAGTTTCTAGAAAGATCAATGGAAGGCCCAGGGACATGGCAAGGATTGATCCTCGTGGGTATTGTGACATGGATCTGTCTTTCTTCATATCTGAAATTGACCCATAAATTTAGATCTCTTTTACAACCATGGGTCGCTCGTCAAGTCGTCGGTGGTGTTCCTCTCATCCTCGAAATTCAGGTGCCTAAACCAAAACAGCTCTAAATAGTAGGATTCTAAACTTCCATTGACTTTTGATTTGGGGATCAATCAAAAGTTTTTTTTTTTTTTGCAGAAACATCAGAATGGACTGCTGGATGCTTTCTTCTCAGGGCTATCATGTGTTGTCTCAGTACCCTTTTACACTGCTTTCTTGCCTTTGCTCTTCTGGGTAACACTCCAGACTTCTTCTTCACCATTGAAGTTTTAAACTTTAGCCTTATATACGGCATTTTCATGTGGATATGATTGTAACCTTGAAGTTTACTAATCGGTGAGTGTCATCTTGCAGAGTGGACATGGTAGATTGGCTAGGCAGATGACTCTATTGATAGCATTCTGTGATTACTTGGGAAACTGCATAAAGGTATTAACTTTTGGGTCTTCTATAAAGCATTCTCTTAGTTTATAAGTTTAAAAGAAGGAACTTTCAGTTTATACAGTCTTCTGTATTTAGGATGTGGTATCAGCTCCTCGTCCTAGCTGCCCACCAGTTAGAAGGATTACTGCCACAAAAGATGAGGAAGACAATGCAATGGAATATGGCTTGCCTTCTTCACATACTTTAAACACTGTTTGTTTATCCGGGTGTGTTACCCTCAAACTTTGTCCCCGGTTCGTCGTAGAATCTCGTAGCTAGTAATGCCTGCTCTCGGTATTACAATGCCGTGAGAAGATAAAATTGGCTAAATGTCGTATCCGGAATGCCACAGAATCCCATAGTTGACAATGGCTCAGCTGATGCTTACTGAAAGTTGTTTATTTGGATAAATATGAAACACTTGGTGTAATCTGTTTTCCTTGTTGTGAACAATGCATCGCTCTTTCTTACAGCAAATTTTGCTTTAGGTATAGAGGGTTTTAACACGTATCCTTATTGGTTGGTGTTTCAGATATCTGTTGCACTATGTGTTATCCTCTTTTGAACACGAAAATGAGTCTATCCAATACTATGGATTTGCTCTTGCTTGTATGTTGGTAGCCCTAATTGCCGTGGGTAAGATCACACTCATACCAGAGAAATGCACATACTTTATAAGTATTTGAATCCTTAATTGACATCACTGTTTTTCTTCCTAGGAAGGATTTACTTGGGTATGCACAGTGTGGTCGATATCATCTCTGGTCTTGCCATAGGAGTCCTGATTCTAGGTCTTTGGCTTACCATCAACGAAAAAATCGATGATTTCATTACCTCAAAACAGAATGGTAAACACCATTCCTCCTAGTTTCACAAATGCTTCTACTTACAAACACCGAATAACAGAGAAGCCATGACTCTGTTGATTGTGCAGTTAGCTCCTTCTGGACTGCTCTGAGTTTCTTATTGCTCTTTGCTTATCCGACGCCCGAGTACCCAACTCCAAGCTACGAGTATCACACCGCCTTCAACGGGGTTGCGCTAGGAATTGTAAGCAATCAAGAGAAGTTACATAGTGCAAAAGTGTTGATGGTTTACAATGGCCTTAATTGATGGTTTTAATTGTCTTAGGTGACTGGAGTTCAGCAAACGTACAGCCTATTCCACCACGAAGGAGCTCCACGAATCTTCTCACCAGAGCTTCCGGTTTCAGCCTACCTTGGGAGAGTCATGTTGGGTATACCGACGATACTCTTAGTGAAATTCTGCAGTAAATCCCTTGCAAAATGGATTTTACCTACAATATCCAACGCACTTGGGATTCCAATAAGATCCAGTACATACATTCCCAAGCTCAAGCTCGATAAAGAGTATGCAAATGGGAAGAAGACGGACGAAAGTAAGATCTCGGTTGGGTATTTACAGAAACTGTGCGAGTTATTGAACCAGAACTCGTTTGATATTGACACCGGTATAAGGTTCTTGCAATACGCAGGCCTTGCCTGGTCTGTCGTTGACCTTGTTCCTTCGCTATTCTCTTACATTAACTTGTAGTGACAGTTCCATTGTCTGGTAATATAAAACCTTCAAGCCACAAAGTCTCCAGGGTTGTAGCTTTAAATAATTAAATATCCGTCATGTTTATATCAAAAGGGTGCAAAAACGGAGCTGAAGGGAAGAATTGTGAAATTAAATCAAAATAATATCTCACAAGAAACAGATTCTGATGCGGAAGGGAGCTGAATAAGTTCAGCCAAACACAAATATTCATGGGGGTTTTGAAGTTCATTGACCTCAGTTGCATATATTACACTATTCCAAGGGGAGGGCTAAATTAATTTTAATAGAAGCAACCTGAACACAATGCGTTGAACCAAATGGAATAAGCAGAGAGATCTTCAAAAACCAACAACCGGACTTTGCAGCTGAGAGGAGGTGACTTGTGTTTATAGGAAGTAGTCAGGTGTCCTTCGGGTCACATCTGGTTCTCCTCTCCTCGGGGCTGGTTCAAACTGTTTCACAATTTAGACTTGTTAGTTTTTTCTTTCGCAGAGGTCAAAATGAAGATTGCTGGACATAGTTTGCGAAAGACCTGAATGAAGGTGTGGTTCCTGCAGTCATCGACCTCAAGAATGGAGGCCATGTTTCCACAGCGATAGCAGTAGTTTGGTGCACTGAAAATAGTTACCACCTTTTGCTCCTGTCAAAGGGAATATATATTAAGACATAGTGAGCAAAGATTCTCAGGTTTGGCTTATCTATGCAGGGGAGAGGAGTTTGATTGTATTACGTGTGCCCAGTTGAATCCATCCATAACTAGCTGATGCGCTCGGGCAATCAGTTTTAAGTTGTTAGTGTGATTGAATTGTTCGGAAATGTCCTATGAAAACAAAATGGAAAAGAAGAAAGTCAATTACATACTTATTTGGAACAAAAAAAAGGAGATTCAGGATAGCTTCTGAAACTGAGGCTTCGTAATACCTGACCAAATGTATATCCGGCACCACGAGGAGAGATTCCCCAGCCACACCTGTCATCAGGATCAGACCATAATAAGTCACACATAGGCCCTTCATGCGGAACTTCTTGAACTCTATCAAAGTTCCTAATGTTGTCAAGGGTCTCAATAGACGGTGACAATCCACCGTGAAGGCAGAATATTTCTGACTCCACCTGCAAACAGGACATATGACATGAGATGGATAGCCTTGTTATTTGTTGGAACTAAAACTCTTAGAAAACACCATCAGTTCAATCAGACAGGTTATATTGAAAGATCGACTCTTGGCTCTAGAAAGTGTAAGTAGCATAAGCAATTTATATCATCATTTACAGCATTTCAGAATACAAACCATCTCTAATTGAAGTGACACTTGCCAATCAAATATGCTAACACACGCACCAGCATGCATAAAAAAACAATATTTTGATTTTATCGAATATTGAGAGCGCCAAAATAGACAATGGGTCATCTATCGAATATTGAGAGCGCCAAAATAGACAATGGGTCATATATTGAATATTAAGGGCTCTAAAATGGACAATGGATCATCGTGATCGAATATTGAGAGCACTGAAACAGACAATGGGTCATCTATATTATAAGAGTATACAAAGGTGTAGCGTTATGTACTAAGTAACTAACCAAGGCTGTCAGTGGGAAATAGTCAAAGAGGTCTGTAAATATCTTCCAAACATTCGCATTGCCATACCTGCAAGTACAGGGAAGCTTTGTCAAGCAAATTGCAAACGAAATAACCCAAAAGATTGTCTAACAGGCATAGAGGAGAAACACATGTCTTTGATTAGCACTAACAAGCAACTAAGGTATGAAAAAATACCATTGAGAACAGTCAAATTAGGAAAGCAATATCATTCAGGCGTGTAGAATATTAGTGAAAAAAGAAGTATCATGACATGAACAAAGTGAGTTAGCAGTTTATACAGTATAAGGATGTTGGAGACTCACTTTCGCAGGCATTCATCATAAAATCCATAAACCTGAGTAATCTGCCAGAGCGAAAAAAAGTGTATTAAACAATGAGTCAGATAAAAAAGTCCGAGGACATAAACTTACAGCAAAAATATATAGGAAAACCTTAATTGACTTGTAAATGTATATAGCATAGACATGAATAACCAAATTGTAATTGTGAAAGGGTCTCGTCTAAGATTTCAATGACAAAACAGAAAAACTATGTCCACACTGTATACCTCAGAAAGTGAACGTACAAGTAGAGACAAAAGTTAGTTTACCTGACGACTTTCATGGTTTCCTCTAAGAATAGTGATTCGCTGAGGATACCGTACTTTCAAGCCAACTAACAGCTGGAAATGGAATTGAAAAGAAAGAAAGTATCAGTAATGTAAATCTAACATACATACATAAACGTTAGGAAGAGAAAACATTCAGTATAGACAGAATATCTGATTTAACAGTATAACAAGACAAAAGATGTCTTTCTACTTGGAAATCAGAATATTATTACTGAAAACAAAAAGACGTCTGCAAATGGTGTGAACTTGGTACCGTAACAGTTTCGACAGAATAATATCCACGGTCGACGTAGTCTCCCATAAATAGATAGTTGGTGTCAGGGCACTGCAAAAGAGCGTAAGATGAACATTCATTTGACAGCAAAATTAGAACCAGAAACGAAACTTAAGCACTAGTTTCAAATATAACCCGTGACAAAAGGTTCCAGATAATTCTGATTATTCAGTGAGCATCCTCTCAGACTTTGTATTACCCAGCCAGAACTAATAATTGCTAGAAAAGATGGATGCTGAATAAAAAACCAAACTTGCATCTTTATGTTCATTGTCCATCTCAGTAAGTGTTATAGCTCTTACCTTTCCTCCAATGCGGAAAAGCTCTGCAAGATCATGGAACTGTCCATGAATATCACCACAGATTGTGACTGGGCTTTTAACAGGCTGCATGCAGGAAAAATATAAAATTAACTCTACTTAAACCAAGCATAATGAATGTGTGCTTAGAATGAATTAAGGCTGGTTACACAATCTACCTACCACATGGGAATTATGATCACCAAGGGATGCAAGATCAAAAACTAACCTGAACGTTGCTTTCATCCATCAAGATCTCCTTAGCTTTCTCGCATAATGCTCTAACCTAAAGAAAATAAAGTAACACTGCACATGATAAGTTCATCTTTCACCTCTTTTAAGACTAACAGTAATATCCATTATCAAAAACATAACATAAAAATGTCAAACTGGAGACACCAATTTGACACAAGCAGCTAACAGAAAGATCATCTGCAGCAAAAGGCCTTCTTTTTACAAATATTGATCAGTTTCCCTCATATCAGCTCCAGAAGGCTTTTTATCAACTTGCAACCTCTCTCGCACACCAGCAAAAACAATTTTCATTTTTTTTTTTGATCTTTTCCCTCGATTAAAAATCCAGTAACACATCTAACAGATGCAATTTGATCTTGTTAATCACCTGGGTCAGGCAAACCCACACTACAAGGGATATCAAAATGCAAGTGAATCACCTATTCAGAACCCAATACAGCCATAATTTTTATATTGAAAATACAATTTTTTCAACCCATAAAACTGACGTGAAATTGAAACACCTCTACCTATTCCCGAAGATCTTCTCAACAAATCAGACATCAAATCGGATAATCGCATACTCACAGAATAAATAAATAAATAAACCACCCTTTAATTCAAAACAAAATCTGAGATCCAATCAACGATACTGTCCAAGTTCACCCCGAAATACGGATCCAAATGAAACGACGAAGAAAGGATAAGAAAAATCTGTTTTCCAACACAATCGCAGGCACCTGATGCTCGGAGAGGGGCTTGCACTGCATGAGCTGCGAGATCTGCTCATCTAGGTCGAGGGTTGAGTCCGTCGGAAGCGAATTCGCGCCCATCTTTTTGCTACTGCGTCTTCGTTCTCTTTCCTCTGGTCGGATCCGGAAAACAGATCAGAAACCAGGACAAAGGTTTCCAGATTAGGGGCAGCCCTAACCCTAAATTGGATGGATTCTGCGTATTCTTCGCTTTCTCTCTCTCCGTGTGCAGTGAGAGGAAATGGAAATGAGAGGGACGCGTGAGGAAAGGGGCGAGTGGGTTTGTAGTTTTCGAGCCGTGTCTTCAATTTACTTTATTACCCTTACTCTTTTGAGATCTAAATTTGAAAGAGACGTACAATAATAAATCCTCTATAAATTAATAATGTTATGACTTTCAAAATTTATTAATTTGTAAAAATATTAATTTATCTATAATATTAATTTATAGAAAAAGATTGTTTTTAGTCCATAGTTTTCTAGAGTTTTCTTTTAAAATATTATATTAAGAAATTTAAATGAATTTATTTGTAAAAATGACATACATAAACTTTAAATATGATTAATAATCTTGGCTATAGCAATTGAATGAATGTTAAAAACATATTACTATATTAGACTATCTATATGCAAATAATATATGTTTATAGGTTCAAATGTTTTTAAAAAATGGCTAATATCTTTAATGTTGGCGATAAAATTGAAGACGATAATACAACGATACATTATAAAGCAGTTACGAGTAATAATTATCAAGTCTAAATTTTTTCACAAGTTTTGATGTAAATATAGAAGACAACATTAAAAGTTGTAGATAAATCAAGTAAAATTATAGATTAACTCTTGTAAAATTTAAGTTTTAAGTCAAAATAAACAATTATGTCAAAAAAAAAACAACACTATAGTCATGTTTTAATATGTTACTAGATTCTATTTAGGGGTGTTAAAATGGGTTAAATGGATGATCCATGACCCATGTAATTAGATGGGTCATGGGTGGTCAAATGGGTGATCCAAGAAAAATAAATATTTATTTAAATAAATATTATTAATAATTTTAAAAAAATAAGAAAATTTAAAAAGAATAAATAATATTATAATATATTTATATTATGATTTGACAAATTTTCTTTAATTATCGTAAATTGTTAATTAATTCGTGGAACCATTATTTTGGCGGGAAATCTCAGAATCGCGTTTTTAGCAGGAAATTTCGGAATCGCGTTTTGGCGGGAAAACGCGGAATCACGTTTTTGGCGGAAAATCTCGGAATCGCGTTTCTGGCGGGAAATCTCGTAATCGCGTTTTTGGCGGGAAATCTCGGAATCACGTTTTTGGCGGGAAATTTCGGAATCGCGTTTTTGGCGGGAAATCCCGGAATCGCGTTTTTGGCGGGAAAACGCGGAATCGTGTTTTTGGCAGAAAATTTCGGAATCGTGTTTTTGGGGGAAATCTCGGAATCGTGTTTTGGCGGGAAAACGCGGAATCGCGTTTTTGGCGGGAAAACGCGGAATCGCGTTTTTGGCGAAAATTTTTGGAATCGTGTTTTTGTCGGGAGATCTCGGAATCGCGTTTTTGGCGGAAAATCTCGGAATCGCGTTTTTGGCGGGAAAACGCGAAATCGCGTTTTTGGCATGAAATTTCGGAATCGCGTTTTTGGCGGGAAATTTCGGAATCGCGTTTTTGGCGGGAAATTTCGGAATCGCTTTTTGGCGAGAAAATGTGAAATCTCGTTTTTGGCGGGAAATCTCGTAATCGTTTTTTTGGCGGGAAATCTCGGAATCGCGTTTTTGGCGGGAAATTTCGGAATCGCATTTTTGGCGGGAAAATTTCGGAATCGGGTTTTTGGCGGAAAATGTGAAATCGCGTTTTTGGCGGGAAATCTCGGAATCGCATTTTTGGCAGGAAATCTCGGAATCGCGTTTTTGGCGGGAAAATGATGGATTATTGCTTTTTGAGAAAAAATGATGAAATTATAGGTAATATTGTTATGATGTCATAATAATGTATTAATGATGTCATAATAATGTGTGATGATGTCATAATTATGTATGATGATGTCATGATGATGGGTCAATTGGGTCACCCATTTGACCCATGATCCATTACAAATTGATCCATTTGACCCATGACCCATTTGATTCACCAACCCATTAGGGTCAAAAAAATTGACCTATTAGGGTCATGGGTCATGAGTCAAATTAGATTGACCCATGACCTATTTTGACACCCCTAATTCTACCCCGTGCGTCAGCACGAGAATTTTTGTTTTTTTTTTTTACCAAATTTTGTAATATATTTTTTTTTGTATTTAGATATAATTTGTGTTATAGATATAATTTTTTCAATAAGTGACAAAGATTTATTTTTGTGTTTAGATATATTTTGTTTTTGTATATTTAATTTTTTCTAGTATTAAATATGACCGTGATTATAAAAATATAATTTTAACCCGTCCGTTCATATTAATCCGAGAATGACTGCGATTATAAAAACATAATTCTAACCCGTATGTTCATATTACCGTATAATATAAATATTTACTAATTTCAAATATTTAAAATTTAAGGCTAATTGATTATGATAAAAAAAATATACAATAACATACTCCATCTGTTTCATAATATAAGTTGTTTTAGAAGTTTTGTTTTGTTTCAAAATATAAGTTGTTTTCACATTTTTATGCAATTTTTACCTTTATTGAATATTGTGCAGTCTTTTTTATGATTGGTTGAATTGTTTTTAATTTATATATTAAATGATATATTTTTAAGAAAATTGAATTTCTTAATATTTGTGTTTTTAGCCAAAACTACTTTATATTATGAAACAGAGGGAGTATAATTTATGATCTATGTCATTATGAGAATATTATTTAAATTTGAATATTTAAATTAAATCTAAATTAATATCCAGTTTATTATTTTTGTAAAGATATAATAACAACTGATTTTGTGATTTTTGATAATAGCATAATATAAAAGTTTTCATGATTGGACACAATATATATATATATATATATTTTTTTTTTAGTTATATATATATATATTTTTTAATTTTGCTTGTGGTAGAATTCTTAATTTTGAATTTGAATATAATAACTATTTTTGGTTTAGATTTTATGATAATATTTTTTTAATAAATTTTTATTAATATAAACGAATATTAACATAATCTCGACAATCTCGAATTGTGTTATTCTTAAAATATTAATCATTTAATATATGTAAATAAAAAATACTGAATTTGTATTAGTAACTGAATGTTGTTAATATGCATAATCAAATTTATGGTTGTGCAAATCTAATTAATAATATATTCTTTTTCAGTTTTAAAAATATTTAATTATAAATCTGATTGTATTAATAAGATTTAAATTTAGAAATAAATATATTTTGTTATTAATTATGAATATTTTATTTGTAACTGTTGATAAAATCTAATAAAATCTACATTAAATTCAAAATTTAATATTATCTTTCAATGAAAATTTTTAATTTTGAATCTGTAACATAAAAAATACTTGATTATTAAAGTATTTGGCATAATATAAATTAAAAAAAAATCAAAATAACTAATATTATTTTTGTAACAAAATAATAATAAAAATTTAAATTATTTTTGAAAATTTAATTTATATATTTTGAAATAATCTATTTATTTATAATTTTAAATATATAATTTAATTTCTGGCATAGTCTGAATTTTTCTAATTACGAATTAAAATTAATATATATATATAATAAGATTAATTAATTAATTAAACTACTATTTAATTGAATCATATTAATTAAATGAATTTTTAATTGAACAAAATTATTCTGTTTGGAAACAGGGATAATTATCCACAAAAATCTAAAGTTTAAAATTTATCCAGGATATGAATATATTTATATTGATATTTTCATGTTTGGACACAAAATAGCACTCTGTTTTAATATATTATATTTTAATTATGTGCTCATAAATATATATAATTATTAATTTATCATATTAAGGTACCATATATTTACATAGGAGTTTTTTAAAAAAAAATATTATTTTATCGAATTTTGTTATTTTTTACACTAGCCTGATTTGAAACAGCAAACTTTATTATTTATCGTATGTTCTCTCTCGATTTCTCTTTTCCTTAATGTTTTTTTGATGGATTCTCGATCCATCGACAATAGCTTCTTAATTCTCGAAGTTTTATTCGTAGGCATTACCACTAGATTTCATTACAATAACCATCTATAAATTGTCATAAACTTATAGAGATTCAAAATTGTTCATTGAATTTGAGTCTTAAAGATCAGTTAGAATTCACCTCTCAAAATCCATGTGAATGGAAGATTTGTAGTGGTTCCACCAGCTTTTTTCTGCTAGACTAGATCAATTCGTTTGTTTTTATCTCCGAATTTTTCTGGTTCGTTACTCTCCTCTGATGCGCCGACTCCTCGCGCTCGATCCCACCACCATTCTCAAGTTACCGCCACCAGTGAGCTTCCCTTCATGTCCCAACAAATACCTTATGGAAAAGTATACCAAGTTGATTTCATAGCTTTACGTGATCATAAACTTATATCAACTTTGAACTCTAAACCAAATATCATCCTTGTCTTTGACAAGAGTACATAGACAATTTCTTGGTATGCCCTTTTGTCTATTTCTTCCTTGAGTTTGTGGTAACATGATTTTTTTTTTTTTAGATTTTGTTGCACCATGTTGAGTTTGGAGTTTTAGTTTTGCTAGTGACAAACAGAAGACAAGAGTAAAGATCAGACGGAATCATGACATTACTTTGTGTCCTGATTCAATTATGATCTCAACTACTCAAGAAATATTACTGTAAGGTTAAAAAAAAAAGAAACATTACTGCTACTAATTTACATATAATCAACATTTGTCAATTATTATTGTAATCCATGGGTCTAGCCACCAATTTAACAACCTAATATGGCATTTATCACTTTATACAAATTATGTATATGTTGTTCACATGCGAAGAGTGTAGTAACATTGTTAACTAAAACCAACGTTGCGTTGGATTAGTGATAAAAAAGTTTGGGTATGTATCCGTTCACATTGGGTTCGAGTTCGACACACGTTGGGAGGAACCATTTATATTGTTTGGGTTTCCAACAAAGAGATGAAAAACATTTTTTTTTTACCAAAAAAAAAAAATCATTGCTAGCTAAACTTCAACCATTTAAAAATGAGCTCTTGACACAGATTTTATTTTCAAGGGTAGTGGTTGTAAAATGTAAACTACAGTAAAACAAATTTAATTTCTTTAAAAATAAATTTGAAATCAAATTATATAAATCAAAACAAAAATTATCATAAATATCTTGCTCCATAACACGATTTTTCTTCTTCTAATTTATTTTTTTGTCAACTATCCATCTATTACATCATAGTTGGTTAGGAGGGATGATCCGTAGAACATCCACAGCTAGCTCGTTATGACATACATGGAAAAATAAAAAACCTCGTGCTCGAGCCCCTTTTGCAAGAGTATCGGCATATACATTTAAAACTCAAGGGATAAGAGATAAACTAAATGTTTCGAAAGACTTTCTAAGGATATGGAAGGAGTCGAGTTCTGATATAAAGGCAGACTAATATGCCAGATTCTCAATCATGTTTACCAAGTCCGAACAATCAGTTTCAAAGTGCATCGAAAGAAACTGTCTTTCTCTTAGGCATTCCATAGCCCAGAGGAGACCGTCCATCTCAGCATGTAAGGCCGAGAGGCTTATGTGACATCCCTGCTGTCCGAGAAACTCGTAACTCCTGTTTTTAAAACACCAGCCTACTCCACTAACCGGTCCATGATCGATCCAAGATGCATCTATTTGACAGGTCGGGGGCCGGGGGTCCAACGAGGGAGCCCTGGTGACGAGAAGGTCTTGCGGAATCAAAACCTCATCTTCTTCATCTTCCTTTTGATTTGCAATCCTCCAGCTTTCCGCTTCCAAAGTTGCGTGTTGGAGGGTGTCTTCTGGAGAAATCTCATTCCTGTTGAAAACTTTATCATTTCTTGCTTTCCAAATGTACCAAAGTATCCAAGAATATATATCTATTTTTTTTGTTCTAGTAGACCTAGCTTTTCTGCTTTCTAAAAAAAAAAGCTCATATTTTGGTAAATAGAAGCACTCGGGAAGTGACCCGGAAGGGACAGGAAGTCCGATAACGCCCAGACTTGTAATGCCGGGGGACATTCAAATAAGAGGTGATTAATCGATTTCTCTGGGACACCAAACCTAAAACAGCGCCTATCGGTACTCATATGTCTATAGATGAGATTTTGACATGTTAAAACACAACTTGATAGTGCTTGCCACATAAAATGATTGATCTCCCTAGCCGTATGGACTTTCCACACGTGGCTCTGGAGAACGGTAATACTCGGTTCTCTTTCTTCTTCTTATATTCGTCCATTCTTCTCTCTTTATTATTTTTAATTTTTTATAGTCTCATCTCCCAGTCCTTCGTTTTTCTTATGTGTATCATAAAAAAAAGGCAAAATTTTGTTACGGTCTACTATTTTTCGGTTCCACAACCGTGTGGACGCTGAAGAGATGTATGTACATATCTCTTTCTCGAGTATGAGAGACCAAAAAATCAGTTAAACAATTTATATTAGTTCAAAAAGATTGACGATATGTTATTGTTCCACTTTTCTTTGAAAAAAATAGACGATATGTTATTGTTCCATTCTTCTTTGAAAAATTGTGATACATAGTTATTTCGATACGAATTCTCATGATTTGTATTAGAAAGGTGTATTCTAGGCATGGGCATATAATCCGAACCCGAAAAACCCGAACCAAACTGATTCAAAAACTTGGGTTCGAGTCGGTTTTGGTTTTCTCCTAAAACCCTAACGGTTTTTGCCTTAATTTCTTTCGGTTTTCGGATCGGTTCAAACTTGTATAAACATTATGTTTGCGAACGGTTGCGGTTTTTGGTGTTTTACAATAATCACGGAAATAACTTTGTATCGCTTCGTACCGGTTTGTGCCACTTGAAACCGCTATAAATCAAAAGCTCATTCCCGCCAGCGTTTGCACTGATGGACAGTTGCATGTAGTTAAAAAAAAATATTTTTTTAAAAATATTATCTTGAATATTGATAAAAAAAAATATTTTTTTAAAAATATTATTTTGAATATTGATAAAAAAACTACATAAAGTAAAAAAAATTAAAACAAATTTTCTCTCATCTATCAAAATATTATCATATCAAATATATATATATATATATATATATATTAACTAAACTAAATTTTATTTCTAATTAAAAATAATAATTATGCATAAAAAATGTTCTAAATCATTTAATAACTAGTTATTCTATGATTTATTTAAAATATAAATTTTCAATTTTTTTACTATAGTAACAAAGTTTTTAGTTTTTTTTTTTTTATAGAAATCTTATATTGTATGTATTTTAACAAGTTTTGTGTGTGTTAAACTACTATTATCACAACATATGATTCATTACCACCGAATTCATTCAAACATATTCTGCAAACGTTTTCGTTTCCATATGGTACATCAGTCGTATAAATTGCTCAATAACGCTTGAACTATAATCATCCGTTTCTGCAAACTCTCACACCAGTATTCGCATTCGCATTCGTTGCGTTTTAAAGCAGTCAAGCCTTGACCAATTTTTGAAGATGGACAATGCATGTATTTTCTTTCCTAGTTGTTGCCAACTATATATATGCATATAATTAAAATTTTAGAATGTTTGTTGTTGTCAAGATTAGATCTTTCTTAAAATAAAAAAAAATAAAAACAAGCTAATGTCACCCATTATTTGAAGAAGATTAATAAAAGGTAAACAATCTCTATTTTCTCGCGTTGTGTCCGATCCAAAAGCAAAACTTAGGAATTTAGGGTTTTTCTCTCCCCCGAGCTTTTCCGTTGAATTGATTTCTTCGATTCGATTCGATTCGATTCTTGAGGTTCTATCTCTATATCCTCTCCTTTGTGTGTCTCTCGATTTCGAGTTATCATTTTTTTCTCTCTTCTAATTTCGTCTTTGAGTTGTTGTTTGATAGATTTGATTGGGATTTTGGGGTTTCCAGCTTATGGAGTTGGATTGCAATACCCAGCTGCTATTTTGATTTCTAGGGTTGCGTTTCTCTGCTAACTATAAGACCTTATTTTGAATTTTCCAGGTTCCTTATTTGAGCAGCTGCAATCGTTTTTATTGTTTCCTTCTTTCTTCGACAAGTTTTGTGCTGGGAAGTTGCAAGTTCTTTCTTGATTTAGGAGGACGTCACAAATTTCAGTTATGAGTGCATCATGGGCAGATGTGGCTGATTCAGAGAAGGCCGGTTCCAGGGCAAAACCTGCTTATGTTCCCCCACATCTACGGAACAGGCAATCCGAGCCTGTTGCTCCTTTGCCAGAAAATGATCGTCCAGGGTATGGTGTTCAACCGTCTGGCTCTCGATGGGCTCCTGCCGGTGCTGGTGGCGGCGGTGGTGGTGCTGGCTATAGGACTGATGCAGGGCGTCCCGGATATGGTTATGGTGGAGGAGGAGGCGGTGGTGGTGGTGGTGGCTGGAACAACAGAAGTGGAGGGTGGGACCGTAAGGAACGTGAAGTAAATCCATTTGGAGATGATGCTGATTTAGAACCCGTCTTTACCGAGCAGGAGAATACAGGCATTAATTTTGATGCCTATGAAGATATTCCAATTGAGACCAGTGGGGGAGACGTGCCTCCTCCTGTTAACACATTTGCAGACATAGATCTTGGGGAGGCTTTAAATCTGAACATCCGGAGGTGCAAATACGTGAAGCCAACACCCGTACAGCGTCACGCCATTCCTATACTGCTTGCAGAGAGGGATTTGATGGCCTGTGCTCAGACAGGGTCTGGGAAGACTGCTGCTTTTTGCTTTCCAATAATTAGTGGAATCATGAGAGATCAGCATGTACAGAGACCCCGTGGTTCACGGGCGGTTTACCCTCTTGCAGTCATCCTCTCACCAACAAGGGAGTTGGCATGCCAGGTAACATTGAGAATCTACTCATTCCCTTACAGAGTGAGTTTCCTCGGGGATAATTATGTGTATTTATATACACTTTTCTCATTATGTGGTTTTTTGGCAGATACATGATGAAGCCAAAAAATTCTCCTACCAAACTGGTGTGAGGGTGGTTGTTGCTTATGGAGGAACACCTATTAACCAGCAGGTAATTATCGTACGCAGATAGTTCGTTCTTGGTTTTTTTCCTTTGGTTATTGGTACATGATTATATCACTGTTTTCTGTTTTATTTGAGTATCAGCTTATACTTGCTGATTTTGGTTCTCCTAGCTCTTTCCTTCCTAATGCCAGTCACTCCTGTGTTGAAAATTGTTTTGATTTTGGAGTCAGCAATGCCTAATTCATCTTGTAGCTTACAAACTTTTTTCCTATGTTAGTTAATGTTGCCGTTTCGCTTGGATCATCATTACATAACATGCAGAACCATTGGAGTTAATTTTCGTTGCAGGTGTTAGTTAGTCAATCAGTCTTCAAGCAACGATTTGTTGATCTCATCTTTAACTGTTTGTACAGCTCAGAGAACTCGAGAGGGGAGTTGATATCCTTGTGGCAACTCCTGGCCGGTTAAATGATTTGCTAGAGAGAGCTAGAGTCTCAATGCAGATGATTAAATTTTTAGCTCTTGATGAGGCGGACAGGATGTTGGACATGGGTTTTGAACCACAAATTAGAAAGATTGTTGAACAGATGGACATGCCTCCACGTGGGGTGAGACAGACAATGTTGTTTAGTGCTACATTTCCAAAAGAGATCCAGGTTGGTTTTACTTTTCCACTGTTTCCTTTTCTTGTTCTTAAATTCTATTCTAGTGAAGTAGCATGGTATGTAGAGCTTAATCTGTCAAAGTATAATAGTGTATCTGTAAATCATGATGGTGAACTTTGATGGTTTAGTTTTAGACAGGCAAAGAGGTCAAATGCCTTAATGAGTGTTAGATTTCGTATGTGAGAACAGCTGCATAATATTCAGCACAAGAATGTTTGGTTCTTAACGTTTCTATTAATACCTGCATATTTGTTTCTTGTACAGAGACTCGCAGCTGATTTCCTGTCAAACTATATATTTTTGGCTGTGGGAAGGGTGGGTTCAAGCACTGACTTAATTGCCCAAAGGGTTGAGTTTGTCCATGAGGCAGATAAGAAAAGCCATCTCATGGACCTGCTACATGCGCAGAGAGAGAATGGCATCCAAGACAAGGTGATCAGATAGTTACAACTGTTGCTTACTTATTTAAGATTTATTATCGCTCTGACTAATGCTGGCTTTTCTTCTCTTTTCATACACAGCAATCGTTGACATTGGTTTTTGTGGAGACAAAGAGGGGAGCTGACACTTTGGAAAATTGGCTGTGCATGAATGAGTTTCCAGCAACCTCCATTCACGGCGATAGAACACAACAGGTTTGTTGGTCGTTTGAAGTTGAATTCCATTGATGTAAATGTGAAGATCAAACCTTGCTATTGTGAATTATTATTATATACTTCACTCCAACTAAAGCTAAAACCAAATTACCAAACGATGATGTTTATAATAAACAAGCTGGATGATATTGCTGAAATGAACTCTTTCAGGTTCATCATCAAGAAGTTTGTTCTCTGTTGACTAAATCTGACTAACTTATGTGTGTTGCTATGCATTTAAAGGAAAGAGAAGTGGCACTGAGGTCATTCAAAAGTGGGAGGACACCCATTTTGGTCGCAACAGACGTGGCAGCACGTGGTCTTGACATTCCACACGTGGCTCATGTAGTGAACTTTGATCTACCAAACGAGATTGATGATTATGTTCACCGTATCGGACGAACAGGACGTGCAGGCAAATCTGGAGTTGCAACTGCCTTCTTCAACGAGAAAAATGCAACACTGGCTAGGCCGCTCGCTGAGCTGATGCAAGAAGCCAACCAAGAAGTGCCTGAGTGGCTCACACGATACGCTTCACGTGCTTCATTTGTTGGTGGTAAGAAACGGTCCGGTGGTCGGTTTGGTGGCCGTGACTTCAGAAAAGAAGGCTCTTTCAGTAGAGGCGGTGGCGGTGGCAGTGACTACTATGGAGGAGGAGGGGGGTATGGTGGCGGTGGATACGGTGGTGGTCCAAGTGGTGGGTACGGTGGTGGTCCAAGTGGTGGGTACGGTGGTGGTCCAAGTGGTGGGTATGGTGCAGGAGTGACCAGTGCTTGGGATTAGCCAATTAAGGCCTCCCAATTTTGCGTCCTTTTAACCTGACTTTATATTTCTTCTCTTCTACATTCACAAGAGAGGACATGTATTTGCCCTCACCTTTGAGATCTCGCATTCAAGAGATGGATATAACTAATCTTGGAATTAGGTGATTCTCTGTTTTTGTTTTCAGGCTATTTTTAGGATTTGTCCTAAAAAATAGACAGTAGTGTTTTCCGATTTTGATATTGTTCTTGTGTTTCTTCTAACAAATTCATTTGTTAGTTTGAAATCCAATTTGTTTTACTTTCCTTTGTTGTTGACAATCTTTCCTGGTGAAATACAATCTCTCATTATAGCCTTTGAGAACTTTATGCTTACAGAGATCAAACTAAATTCCATAAGACAAAGATTGCAGTAAAATTGTTGCTGTGTGAATTAACAGCAGATGAGAACATGAGTCTTACATTTGAATTCACGAGCTACAGCTATTCGTCTTCTGAATCTTCTTCAAGTTCACTTCCTTCCACAATCTCTTCTTCTTCAGATCCTTCTTCCTCAGGGCCATCATCGTCCGGCTTATCAAGCAAAAGTTCCTCTCGAGAGACCATGCCTAAACCCCTAGCCCGGTAAAGAAACCCCGTTCTCATCACATGATAGAACTTATCTCTAAGACGAGTAAGAGGATGCGGATCCACTAGTTTTCCTCGCCGATACCCTTCTTTGAGAATCACAGTTGTTGTCTTACACTTCAGTGAGAGGTAGAAAATCCCGGGGTATCGCGTGAATAGACGAGTGAACTTATGCGGAATGTTGAGTTCTGCTCTCATGCTTCTCAAGTAGTTCCTCTTGGTTTTCTTGTGGATAGTCAAGCTTAAGAGCTCGTGCAAAACTCCCACAGCTCGTTTCTCCATGAGATCGCTATCTGAGTCAATGTTACTCGAGTCATCGTAAGGAGATATGTAAGGAAGATTTTGAAACTCGTCCATCCATGCCTTGACCTTCTTCTGTGCTCCATATCCCCTAGGAAAACTCATAGGGAATGTTAATGCGGATTGACCTCTTTTGAACTCGCGGTAATGACAATCCTCCCCAGTAACAACATTGCTCTCATTTCGCTTCTGCAGTGCAGAGAATGCGAATTCATCACGCAAATTCACAAGCTTTAGACACGGGTTTCCATTAGAGGCCTTGACGAAGCAGAAATGATCAGGGTATTTCATGACTAGTGTCTTTTCGTAGTTGTCCGGTAACCCGAGATCGAATTTCAGAGAATGTAGTGATCTGAGAGAGATAGTTCTTGTTCTCATCATCATCAGGACTCTACAGAGTCTCTCCACTGTATCAGCCTCGTGGCTTTGATGAATGATCTCTTCCTGTGAGTCAAGCATAAGTGCTGTGTCCGTTAGCTTGAAACACGGTAAGCTCGCGTAACGAGCATGCGGGAATTCGTGAAACAGAGTCGGATACCTGCAAACATGTTGACATTTCATCAGCATTCTCACGAGTTTCTATCAATTCCTTCAAAATTCGTACTTTCTAATCCAATTTTTTTCCAGCAACAACTTAATATTTCTTCACTAGGAGTAGTAACCCAGAAGAGATTGAAGGAGAAGCTTATTGATACCTGCGCAAGAAGCGGAGAACAGGGACGGTGAGTCCGAGGAGTTTTTGCCAATCCGCGACGGATTTCGCAGTGAGGAAACCGGTGGGAGATCGTTTAATGGCGTCCTTGAGAATGCAAGCTGCTTTGAGATCGGTCTCGGTATCAATGACGTGATCCAGATTCTTGTTCTTCACCCATTTCAATCTCACCTTTGTCATTGCACCCATTCCTCGCCATTGTTGATGCTGGTGAAACAGCTTACTCACTGAAAAGAGAAAGCTTTGGGATTTGACGAACATCTAAAGAGTTCTATAGAACGTTTCAACTACCAAGTAACGCTTGCAGTTTCCACGATCTGACGAAATAGCGAAACCTGGATGATCTGCAATTGAAATTGCAAAATGGGTTTAGGGTTTATGTCTTTGGAAGGATAGAGAAATGCGGGGAAGAGTAATTCAGACAAGGTGCTCGACGAAATTCTAGAACGAATCTCAAAGCGAGTTTTTTCGACTTCTACTTTAGGCCCACATGCTACAGTAAAGGTATAAAGCCCTTTCGCGATATGTTTTTACAGACAGAACAGAACCTAAAGTTCCAACTTTTGTCTGCGGTAAAACCAAATTCGCAGAAACAAGCTCCAACTCGTCGAGACTCGCAGAGCTTGTATTGAGAATCATGGAAGCGAAGAAAGTGACAGAAGAGGAAGAAGAGACATGGAGGAGAGAGATAGTAACAAGCGTGATGAGAATAGTGAGCACGAGATTGCCTCAGAGAGATCTAATTTCACTCCTTCTCGTTAGCCCTTGGCTCTATCGCACCCTCGTTTCCTACCCTTCCATCTGGCTGGTAAACAAAGCTTGAATTCCTCTTGGGTCTTTTCAAGTTTTCATTTTTTTTCTTTCATACTAATCTGATACCAGTTTTGATTGCTCTCTTTCAGAACATCGATTTGCGCGAGATGACCAATGCAGGGGATCGGCTTTTAGCTGCTATGTCCTTGGTTAGTGAAAAGTTTGATACTTGATTGTGCTGGAATTCATGGGCTTTATATCTTGTTGTGAGTGTTGGGAATGTTTCAATTTTGTAGCCAAGATATTGTCAAGTGAAGCATATCAATCTTGAATTTGCCCAGGGTATTGATGACAGTCATCTTAAACTTTTGAAAAGCAGGGTAAATTTTTCGCAGTTTCTACCAGTTATTACATGTGAATTTATGTTATCTGGATATTCGAATTCAAGAATGTTTGACTACGTGGTTCTCTCTAACCGGACAATGTTGTATTGGGTGCTGTATGAACACTTCAGTGCCTGGATGCTTTTTTAAGTTTAGAATGCTTAAATCTGAATGGGTGCCAAAAGATATCGGACAGCGGAATTGAAGCTATAACTAGTATATGCCCGAAATTAAAAGCTTTCTCTATCTACTGGAACGTGAGGTGATACTCTGTCTGACTCATTTGTGTCACACTTCTTGATTTTATCTCCTCAGATGAGCGTAATTCTAGGTTTTATTACACAGGGTGACTGATGCTGGCATCAGACATCTAGTGAAGAATTGCAGACGTATCATTGATTTGAACCTAAGTGGCTGCAAGGTATCTTTATCTATATTCTTGGAGGTTTATTCCTGATGGCTAACTGTAGTTACGGCAGTGTCTTACACACATAGACACACCCCATTCTCTTATATATTCTCTGTTTGTATTGGATGATGAATTTGATTTGGATGTGCACCAATTGATGCAGAGCCTAACCGACAAAAGTATGCAGCTAGTAGCTGAAAACTATCAAGACTTAGAGTCACTGAATATCACTAGGTAATTTAAATATGTTAAAAGCCTTACCTCTCAACAATTACTTATCCCTGTGGTTATTTGATAGTGAGGGATAATCCATAATATTGTTGGATAATGTCATTCGTCATTTTTCAATTGGTTATAAAGATGACAGTATGGTTTGTAATGCTTCATTGTTATTTGAATACTTCTGGTGGTTGGTCTTGTTGTTTATAATGTCGCCAGGTGTGTTAAGATCACAGATGATGGATTACTTCAAGTGCTACACAAGTGTTCCTCTCTCCAGACCTTAAATCTCTATGCTCTTTCAGGGTATATAAGAAGCATAATTCCATTTGTCTCTATATTGAAAATCTAGCTGTTCTAAGTTCTGGAACTGATATGCAACACTTGCAGCTTCACAGACAAAGCTTACGAGAAGATATCACTTTTGGCGGATCTAAGGTTCTTAGATCTATGTGGTGCTCAGATACTAGTTGGTGAATCCCAATCTCTCACTGGCTTTTAGAATATAACTAAGGATTCGATTGCTACCAATTCTTAGCACATATTAAATACATTAGTTATGATTTTCTTATCTTCGATATAATCTGTAACTAAGCGTGCGACTTTGGTTGTCAGAATTTATCTGATGAGGGGCTTGCTCATATAGCTAAGTGCAACAAGCTAGAGTCTCTCAACTTGACATGGTAAGCTAAATCTCCTTTTACAAGAAAGATAATGAGCAAAAAGCTGCGTCTTCATTCAAAATACTTTAATGCAAATACTTCTTAAACATGGCAGGTGTGTGCGTATTACAGATGCAGGTGTGATTACCATTGCTAATAGTTGTACCTCCCTCGAATTTCTCAGGTACTAAATCCAATTCTAGAACTATTTGCTTCTTTTCCTTTATGACTCTTTTTGCTGACACCATTCAATTAAAACAAAAAAAATTGCAGCTTGTTTGGAATAGTTGGGGTGACTGATAGATGTCTGGAGACTCTCTCACAGACCTGCTCTGCTACACTCACCACTCTTGATGTCAATGGCTGCATCGGCATTAAGGTGTTTACTATGAAGATTTTCATTTTTTTTTTTCCATCCTCTCCAATATACAGTTTTTACTTTGTGGAGATGCTGGAGACTAACACTTTCTCTTTACATAATGTAAACCGCATGATTAATTATGCAGAGACGAAACCGTGAAATATTGCTTCAGATGTTCCCTCGTCTGACATGCTTCAAAGTACACAGCTAATTTGCTTATAACTCCAGGACACTCAACAAATCAAAGGCAAGTGGCTCCATATAAGGATTCTCCTCAGTTATATAACTCACATAGTATTTTAATCAGATGCTAATTGTTCTCCATATGTTTTATTAACAAGCCATGGTACATCCACAACTGATAGATATGACTCGTATAGCGGTTTGAATGTATTTATCAACTTGCATAACAAAGGCTTACACTAAGTACCATACTGAGAAAGCTCCAGCCATCACCAAACCAAATTGCTTCTTATCTCTTCCTTTGACGCTTAAACCTGTGGAGACTGCTGCAATAATTTTGTTTGTTAGTTATTTTTTTTCTTCTTCTAGTTCCAAGAAACGGGATGAATAACGTTTGCACGAGTAGAATTAAAACTGTAAAAAGAGTAATATTAGTACCTCTAGGTTCAACATTCTGAGAGGATTCAGTGAATTGCTTAAAAATCTGAGCGTCTACTGAATCTGGAGGCATATGTAGAAGCTCTTCTTGCAACAAAATGAAATAATGAGAAAGATATAATCTTGTGACAATGTAAAGCTGCTAAATCATCTTCTATATTGCCAGAAAATTCTGTCGGAAGAGATTTGGGTATGAAATTTCTCACCTGGGCATTGTGAGATATTTGCAGGGACATGACAAGTGGAAGGGAGGCTCATTGCACGATTGGCATCAACTTTGAACCCTAAACCAGGATCATCCCTGTCTTTGACAAGAGTACAAAGACATCTCTTGGTCTGCCCTTTGTCTAATTTTTCCTTGAGTGTGGTGCAACATGTTGAGTCTGGAGCTTTAGCTTTGCTAGTGACAAAAGGAAGACAAGAGTAGAGATCAGACATGGAATCCTGACATCCCTTTATGTCCTGATTCAGTTCTGATCTCACACCAAGAAACATTATTGCCACTGTTATGCATAGAGCGAGCATTTGTCGATTTTGATTGTGACCCATGAATCTAAACCACCAGTTTATACAACACAGAACTCAATACGCCTTTTTGTAAACTTACCTACAGACTTGTTTGTTGTGCACATAGGTTTCCCTCAACTTGGATAATCAGAATTATAATTCTGCAAGAAACTTTATTAAAATGTTTAAATCTGACAACTAGTTGACATGTCTCATGTCTGAATTGAAATTTGAGTTTTGTTACATATAAATATATAAAAGTTGTTCACAGTTCGTTTTCACAATCTCTGCAAGATATTCACAAGGAAAGAGTCTAGAACATTGACACCTAAACTACAGGATTCGGATTTGTGTTCAAAGGCTTAGAGCCATTTATAAATGAGCTATAGAGAATTTAATTCTCAAGTGAAGTGACTGTAAACTCAAGCCACTATTTTCTTGAAGAATATAAAGTTAACATTGTTACAATGACAAGCCATGGAAGGAAAAATCTACCGGCGAAGTGGAATAACTATAAGAAGAAAAAAAACAACGAACCATAAATTGATCATACTTCTTGGTTCTTACAGTGAGGTGAAAGGAAAAATACTGTGATATAGAGTAGATCGCAAGCGAAAATCCCAGAAAGGGAAAACCCGGGGAGGACATGGCAACGCAATCTACCTCATGTAGCTTAATCATCTCCATTGGGACCAGTCTTTAAGTACTGGTTACAGCTATGGAATCTCCGTAATGTATTTGCTTCATCTGTGAGTTGCAGCATCAGCGTCTGGTCTTTGGCATGCAGCGGAATTCAGCCAAAAGTGCAATGTGATCAGAAGACCATTCTGGAGATGGAAGAGCCGTGTCCTTCCTCAAGCTCTCTTCATCCAGCAGTTCCAATAACGATTCCACTGCTAGTGTATCCGCTGAAACAACACAAAAATAAAAATAAAAAAGCAAAATGTTTACAAGATAAAAAGAAATCTGAGTTGCAGATTTGCAGGCATTGGCTACGAACCTGTGTAAAATATGTAATCAAGTGTGCCTATAAAGTCCCTGGTACAGTTGGTAAACAACGGTTCATTTGACGCAGGATCCATTCTTCTCCTTTGCTGCTCAGCAGTAAGGCTGCCTCCCATTCTTGCAAAGGACGAGTAAGTACTAACCTGCATTGCTCACAAGGTAAGATGATTATGTATATGTTGCAATTCTATAGTTTTTAAGTATGTCTTTCATCATTCTTTGAGAAAAATAATCTACCAATGGCAGCTGATGAGTTAGCTTGGTGTGAGGCCGCAAAATTCCAAGAGGATCAACCATCAAATCTGGGTGCATTGGATCAACCTTCCCCATAGCAAGAAGTGAATGAGGAGCACTGAAAATAGTTGGAAGGAAACTCTAAGTTAATACGACTAGAGACCAGAATCAATAATCTGATCTAGGTTTTGACATTTTTGCAATTTGGGCATAACACCTTGCTGGTACTGTATCGAAATCTCCACACACAAGCATTGGAATATCTGCACTGGCAGCTATTTTCTCCAGTCCCTTCAATAATGTGTGAACCTGTTTTGAGGAAGAATCAAATATGGATTATTAGTAGTGATGTTAGAATCCGAAATCTGCAAGTTTTCTTGCAATCAGAAATAACGATCAACCTGCCAGAGCTTTACATCCTTCAGTTCATGAGGAACGTTTACATGCGTGTTAGCCTGCATTCATCAAATAATTAAAGAGAGAAAAATGATCACCCCGAGACGTTTAAGGCATAAGAGAAGGTGGAAAAACAAAAATTCATCTTACAAAAAAAGAACAATATTAAAAAGATGGAAAACTCACCACACAAAGTAGCTGGCGCTTCCCAGGAATGTCAGCAGCCTGGTTACCGAATTTTGCTTCCAGGACAACTATTAATGCAACATTGTCCTATAAAGAAAGAATCGAAATCAGTTTTACATGGAAAGTAAACAAGGAGCATGTGTGGAAACAAGACTCGCACAGTAGAGAATCTTTGAATATACCTTAACCAATCGATTCAAAGCAATTTTCTTCTGGGCAACAGGAATCAGAGCCTCGGTTAAAGATTGTGCAGCCTTATTGAACTCAACCTGGATGAGCAGCTTGATGATTTAGCAAAAGGACCTAAATAGATACAGGTAATAAAGAGGAAAACTAAGACCTACCTCGTATTTTTTAACATGAGAAAACCTGTCTCTTCTGAAAAAAGTAGCACATCCATCAATTGTGTTTGTATTACCAACGAAAACCTAAGATTATCGAGTGAATCAATAAGTTCTGGTCAGCACATTTTGCCACAGAAGTGGCCAGTAAAAGGTTATGAGGGATTAATGGGAGGCGTCCAAACAAACCTCATTTGTTTTCCTTTTAAAAAGAGCTTGGTATCCGTGCTTATCCAGCTCAGGAGCGAAAAACTCATCAAAATGATCATTCTGTACCTGCAAGATGATAAAAAAAAGGAAAATACTTATTTCTCTATAAACTAGTTACACGAGTGAACTTGTTCATAAATAAACCAAAAGCAATTGCATCGTTTGTCCAAGTCAGTACAACTTTGGCAGAAAATTATAACATACCTCCTGTAGACAGACTATATCTGCATGGTACTTGACAATTTCCCGTAATAAATTCTGTCTACGGTATGTCCAGGAAAGAGCCCATGTGGGGCAATAATTGTATATGTCGCTACTAGTATACGCATCAGCCAATATATTATAGGACAGCACAGTGAATGATCCCATAGAAAAAGGTCGGCCATTAGAATCCAGGTGCCCGATAACATCAGCTCCACTAACAGGGATCAGCCTACGCGGAGAAGGTGATGGAGCTGGAATAACACGGGAAGTCAATATGGTACAAGAAAGGCCCACATTCTGTTTTGTCTCGGCATTAACCACTACACACTCAAACTTCAAAACATGGCCAACATCATCGGCCATTGGTGTGTATGGCTTAGAGCGTCCAACCTCAACAAGTGTTTCCCCTCCTGCGCCCGTATTTTGGGTTATGGCTGAGGGATAAACTGACGATGATCCATTTGTTAAACTATTACTGGTGCTGAGAACGCCAGAGCCTGAACCTGTACTATTTAAACGGAGCAACTCTTCTTCATCGTTTCCTTCAGCAGCAGCACTGGCAGCACGCTCGTGCAACACACGGTGATGCTGCCACGCATCTGAAAAGCACTTAGTTGAACAGTGGTAGCTTTTGGTGACAGGAACCTTTGACTTTAGGCAGCCCAGACATTGCAATGTGGCCGCCTCGGATGGATGCACACTACAAATGGCAACTTTCTTATCGCTCTGTACCCGATACCTGCAAATTGAAATCCAGAGGATGCAACTCAATTACAGAATCAAATGACAGATTGAAGACTTATCAATCCCACTTTATAATGAAATGAATCCTCTCTCACACTCAAATTTGCCCCAAAAAAGAAAGACTTGAGTGAGACAAAGACATTGGCAAAACTTACCATCTGTATTTTAAGAAGTGACCTTCAAGCGGGGCTGACTCAGGAACATCATCGGTGGTGGCGGTCTTATCCGGCTGCCGGAGAAGTACGTAAGGCGTGAGTTCGCAGCCAACAATAGGTATCTCCGACGGTAGATGCACCCGTATAACGCTAAGCATTGCTTTTCCGTAACTAACTGTAATTCTCAAAGCAATTCAACACTAACAAATCCCAAAGGCTGAGACTTTTAGCTGTGTATTGAAGCAGGAGAGCAAAAGAGATAAAGCGGAACCCTAGTGGATCCGCCATTTACTTGAGACCCTAAAACCCACCAGCATTTGATGAACCCTAATTATCTCAGAACCCTAGATTACGCCCAATTTTTTCAACAGAAAATTTCTCAAACCCAAATTTACGACCTAGAAATTGAATCGAAGATTGGGATCGATTGTTTCGCTACGAGAGAAGGAAAAAAAAGGTATAATTTCGGACGAACCAATACGGTGTGTATTTTTTTTTAATTTTCAAAAGATGACGAAAGGCTGCAGCCTACAGATTTACAAAGAGCTATCATCATGTCTGATACGGAGTAATGTATCATTTTTTTAGGGAAAAATACTAAAAAATACCTCAACTATTTTATTTTTTTCAGAAATCCACACAAATTTTTTGCGGTATCAGAAACCCACACAAACTATTTTTTTGATCTATAAAAAAACCCAAAGTTTTTAAAATTCTATTTCTCCTCCTCTGATTTCACGTCCGTTAACGGAGTAAACAGAATCGATAAACTGCGTTAAATATCCGTAGAGAAAAATGCTAAAAAATACTTCATCTATTTTATTTTTGCCAGAAACCCACACAAATTTTTTGCGTTGTCAGAAACTCACATAAACTATTTTTTTGATCCATAAAAAAACCCAAAGTTTTTAAAATTCCATTTCCCCCCCTCTGATTTCACGTCCGTTAACGGAGTAAACAGAATCGATAAACTGCGTTAAATATCCGTAACACGTGTGGATTTAACGCACACATCCATTACTCGTTTACTCATTTCTTTGAAAAAACCTCCTAATGGAGGAATGGGAAGCATCCATTACTCGTTTACTCATTTCTTTGAAAAAACCTCAAAGTCCCTATGAAAATTTAAAAACGGGATTTCGCCTAGTAAACGGTCCAATTCATACACAAAATGGCAATATATGGCCAAAATGTTTAGAACAGACCGTTATTGAGTAAAACAGGCAATATGGAGTGCTGAGACTAGAAATAGGAACTAGAACATCCTAAAGGAGGAATGAACGTGAAATCAGAGGGGGGGGGGAGAAATGGAATTTTAAAAACTTTGAGTTTTTTTATGGATCAAAAAAATAGTTTGTGTGGGTTTCTGACAACGCAAAAAGTTTGTGTGGGTTTCTGGCAAAAATAAAATAGTTGAGGTATTTTTTAGCATTTTTTCCTACGGATATTTAACGCAGTTTATCGATTTTGTTTACCCCGTTAACAGACGTGAAATCAGAGAGGGAGAAATGGAATTTTAAAAACTTTGGATTTTTTTATGGATCAAAAAAATAGTTTGTGTGGATTTCTGACAACGCAAAAAGTTTGTGTGAGTTTCTGACAAAAATAAAATAGTTGAGGTATTTTTTAGCATTTTTCTCCATTAGTTTACGACAATTTCAAAAAAATTATTATAAAAAGTTGAATTATAATTTCAAAAATCTTATTATATAACTTATGATATGTATCATTTTTAATTTAGATCATAACATATGTCAATGTATAATATTATAAATTTTTATATTTTTAATTATTTCAAAAAAGAAAAAAATAAATTATATAAAAATTATTAAAATAACAAAAATATGAGAAAAATAGAAACTACAATATAATGAAAATTATGTTTTTGTAACTAATATAAATCAATTTCTAATTTTTTAATTGTGAATCATAAAACATAATTTGTGGATAATTTAACGGAATATTAATTTAAAATATACTTATACGGATCATAATTATAAATGTTATCAATTTTAATATTTTAATATTTTATTATTTTCTTGACGCAGAATCTAATCTAGTGTTAAATAAAATAAAAATGATCTATTAGTTTTTGATATAAATTATATAAATAGTTTATTTTTGGGAGTTGTTTTTTCTTTTTCTTTTTTTCATTGCCAGAAAATAATGATTTGTTTTGCTCAAATGTTTGAGAGGGACAGAAAGTATATGATACGTTTTTGCGAGAGATTAGATTGGTTATAAGATACTTTTAAATGAAAATGATAGCACAGACTCTTTTCAATGAAAATTATAAATTAGATTTTTTTTCAGCATAGACTCAAATATATGACATTTGTTAAAAATAATTTGGTAATACTTTTCTGGCAATTAATTTCTAAATTTGTCAGTAAATTACTTTTGTCCAGACCACAATAAAATATTCGTCTCTATCCAATCTCTGCTCGTCGTTTTTGTCACGCGCTAAGAGAATTAATTGCCGACGCGCAGTTCGATTCGTTATAGCCACGCCGGCACGCTTTTCGTTAATAAAAACGGCAAACAATCTGATTATAAAAAAAAAAGAGAAAGCTTGGAAATAATAAAGTTCATCGAAATACAAATATCTCTTCATCTTTCTCTTTTGTTCATTTCCCAGAAACCTTGTTATATTGCTTCGTGTACGATCGCGAGAAGAAGGGGAAATTAGGGTTTATATTCTGGAGATTTTCCGTACACCATTGATCCTTGATATAGTTTTTGTTTCTATTCGAGTTTCTTAAGGTCTGGCTTTATCTCTCTGTGCATGGTTTTGTTCCGTCTTCTATGCAGCGATGTCCTGTTCGATTTCATTTTGCTTCTAGGGTTTAGTGATTTGTGCATTTGTTGGTTTTAGGAAATGAATGTTCTCAGCTTTGTGTTAGTTCGTCGTGATTGTGTTTGTTACGACCTTTTATCGTTTTGATTATTGTCGTATTCGATTAGCTGGGGTTTTTCTCGGTTCTTCTAGAGACAGTTTCTCTCCAATCGATCCGCATTTGTCCCATTTTCAGTGTTTGGATTTGATGACTCTTTCTTATTTCCTACATGCACAGCTGCAACCTATTTCTGAAAAAAACGAACTTGTTCTAATTGAAATTTATTACGATCTCCAGGGCTTTGATCTACTCAAAATCGAAGACCAAGGAATTGGAGTCTTCTGGTCAAACCAAAATCAGTTGTTTTATCTGAGTTGTTGTAATTTGCAAGTATGAGTTCATCATGGGCTGATGTGTCTGAATCCGAGAGGGCACCATCTGGTTGGGCTTACGGAAACTCTCGTCCGTCGCGAACCAACTATGTTCCTCCGCATCTTAGGAGCCGTACGCCATCTTCGGATTTTGCTGCTCCTTCACCTGGTAATGATCGTGTGGGATATGGTGGTGCACATAGTGGTTATGGTGGTCGAGGCCAAGGCTATGGTGGTCGAGGCTCAGGCTATGCTGGTAGAGGAGGTGGTGGTGGTGGTGGTGGTGGCGGTGGCGGTTGGAATAACAGAAGCGGAGGTTGGGACCGTCGGGATACTGAATTTAACCCGTTTGGTAGTGATGGGAATGCTGAGCCGGCTACTAACGAGCAGGAAAACACAGTCATTAACTTTGAGGCCTATGAAGATATTCCCATCGAGACCAGTGGGGATAATGTGGCACCCCCTGTTAATACATTTGCAGAGATAGACCTTGGAGAGGCTCTGAATCTAAATATTCAGAGGTGCAAATACGTGAAGCCGACCCCTGTGCAGCGTAATGCAATTCCCATATTGGCTGCCGGGAGGGATTTGATGGCTTGTGCTCAGACGGGGTCTGGGAAGACAGCTGCCTTTTGTTTTCCGATTATTAGTGGGATTATTAAGGAGCAGCATGTAGAGAGACCACGAGGAGTACGGGGGGTCTATCCTCTTGCTGTCATTCTCTCACCAACAAGGGAGTTGGCATGCCAGGTCTGAATCACTGGTCTAAACTAAAGTTTATGTGCATTCGTAAATCACATGAAGATCTCATGAAAAAGAATAATGTCTATTTTATGATTTTTTTTGGCAGATACATGACGAAGCCAGAAAGTTCTCCTATCAAACTGGTGTGAAAGTTGTGGTTGCTTATGGAGGAACACCAGTCAACCAACAGGTTTTCTGTTACTGTTTGATCACTGCTTCATTTTCCACGTCTCATACACTGTTTGAGGGAAAGAGAGAGAAAGAGCGGTTTTGTGTGCTTTTCCAGGCTGTTATTATACTAGAGTTTCCTAGTGCGCCTTGTTAAATTTTGTTTTGACAGTTGTTTAGCTCTTAGTTTGGTTGATGACATGTCCTGGCTGTTCTTTGCTCTGTAGTATACCAGAACTCCTCCTGTATACGTGGGTGTATGATAGTTAACTATTATATCCTTCAAATGAAAATCTGCAGGAGTCGGCTACATTTCATGATGGTGGTCTTGTTAATCTATTCTTGATTTGTTGTTTTACAGATTAGGGAGCTCGAAAGAGGAGTTGACATTCTTGTTGCAACTCCTGGGAGATTAAACGATTTGCTTGAGAGAGGTAGAGTCTCACTGCAGATGGTAAAATACTTAGCACTTGATGAGGCGGACAGGATGCTGGACATGGGTTTCGAACCACAAATCAGGAAGATCGTTCAGCAGATGGACATGCCTCCTCCTGGTGTCCGGCAGACAATGTTGTTCAGTGCTACATTTCCTAGGGAAATACAGGTTTGTAGAACTCATTCTAATGCCATTTTCCATGTTTTCTCCTTACCGGAGAAGAGATTCAGCTAGCTCCTCCTTCAGTCTCTCTTAGTGTCTTCATTGTTATGACACTGCTTTATTTGGCATTTTGGGGTCTCCAGTACACTTGTTCTGAGAATAACTGTTTGTTTAGCTTGGACAAAACTGACTGACCACTTATTCTTAACATGTGTAAATGATTTGATATTTGAATGGAGTGAGGAAGGAGAGAGCGGTTCTTATGCTAGGGATATGAAAGAACAAGATAGAGATGCAATTTCAATGAAATTTAATATACTTATGAGGAAGAGAGAACTAAGGGTAGCTGCTTGCTTTATTCCCGTGAATACTGCTACTGCAATATACCTGTAGAAAAAAGCAAGATTTGGTAGGTCCGGGAAATGATAAGGATGGTCAGTACAGAATTTTGTTATCCTATATTATTGGAAGGTTCACTTTGTCGTAATAATGTTTGTTGTTTTAGTTGATTTTTCCAAAAGTTTGTCTCTTAAAATCACATGATAGAAGTTACGTACTGTGCAGGAAATTATTCTTTTACATGCCATATGCACTTAATTTATATTTTATTTTTATGTGCAGAGACTTGCATCTGATTTTCTTTCAAATTACATATTTCTGGCTGTTGGGAGAGTGGGTTCAAGTACGGATTTAATTGTCCAAAGGGTAGAGTTTGTCAACGATTCTGACAAAAGAAGCCATCTGATGGACCTTCTTCATGCCCAGAGGGAGAATGGTAACCAAGGAAAGGTAATGCAAACTAATATGATTGGTTTCTAGGTTCAAAGTGAACAGAGTCAATACCAGTGCTCCTTTCGGTCTCATGCTTCTGTTTCATTGTCTCTTTGTTCTTAAATAATGCATTGCGGTTCAAGAGCACCTTGACGATCCTTTTTATTTTATTTTACAGCAAGCTTTGACTCTAGTATTTGTGGAGACAAAGAAGGGAGCTGACTCTTTGGAGAATTGGTTGTGCATCAATGGATTCCCAGCAACGACCATCCACGGTGATAGGTCACAACAGGTTAGTGAGTTGTTGATATATAAAAAAAAGAGGATATCGTAGAGTATAGTTCAGTGCAACCAAACCTAAAACCGTATTGTGTTGTTATGCATACAAGGAAAGAGAAGTGGCACTGAGATCATTCAAGACTGGGCGGACACCTATTTTGGTTGCAACCGACGTGGCTGCACGTGGGCTTGACATTCCACACGTGGCTCATGTGGTTAACTTTGATCTACCAAACGACATCGATGACTATGTCCACCGTATTGGACGAACAGGACGTGCAGGCAATTCAGGACTAGCAACTGCTTTCTTCAACGACAACAACACATCAATGGCCAAGCCACTCGCTGAGCTAATGCAAGAAGCTAACCAGGAGGTCCCTGACTGGTTGACTCGATACGCATCTCGTGCCTCATTTGGAGGTGGTAAGAACCGACGGTCTGGTGGGCGATTCGGTGGCCGTGACTTCAGGAGAGAATCTTTTGGCCGAGGCGGTGGCGGTGGTGGTGGTGGTGGTGACTACTATGGTGGTGGTGGGTATGGAGCCGTTCCTGGTGGTGGCTATGGAGCAATGCCTGGTGGGTATGGAACCGTACCAGGTGGTGGATATGGAACCGTTCTTGGTGGTGGTTATGTACCTTACGGTAGAGGCGGTGGTGCTTACTATGGTGGAGGATATGGAACCGTTCCTAGCCAAGGGTATGGCCCTGGAGTGGCTAGTGCCTGGGACTAAGCTTTTTTACTTCAATTCTTCAAGAACCCGATTATGTTCTCTCTTACTTATCTTTATTGTTTATTAATAGAGAGCATCGATATGTATGTTTGCTCTTGAAATGGTTATTATGTAGACACGAGTATTCACTTGTGCACTGTGAAAGAAGGCTACTATTATTTTCACGAGTTCTCTAGTCTTACAAAGCATGTATAACAACAACGATAAGTTTGATCTAAAACCGTACTTTTATTAAAAATGGAAGGGTAAAAAAAAAAAAAGGAAAAAGGGTTTTTCTAAAATTGAGAAGAAAAAGAGGTTAGACAAAGCCACACAGAGGTCATTATAAAGAATGACCGACTTCAGAAAGTGATCTGCCTTACTTTGGATCAGAACCACTTTCGACCTTTGTGTCATCTCTATCACAGATTTTGGTAGAGGTTTTGTCTAAAGAGTTGCTGTCATAATCTGATGATTAAAAACCGGAAACAAAAAAAAAAACCTATCTGTAAGCGATTGCGAAGATGAAAGGTGGTGAAGGCGGTTAGCGTCTGGTCCTAGGCATGCATCGAAATTCAGCTAAGAGTGCAATGTGATTAGAGGACCATTCCGGGGAAGGAAGAGCTGTATCCTTTCTTAATCCATCTTCATCCAGCAATTCCAATAAAGATTCCACCATTAACGTATCCGCTGAAACCAAACAAAAAAAAGAAGATCATCTTCCCGCTTAGTTAACTTGTTATTTTCTGACATAGTCGAAGAAGGACAGGGAGTTTAAAAAATTGGTGAAACCTGTGTAAAATATGTAGTCATGAGTGCCAATGAAGTCCCGTGTGCAATTGGTAAACAAAGGCTCGTTTGTATTAAGATCCATTCTCCTTCTGTGTTGTTCCAATCCAAGACCCATTCCGATTCTCACAAACGATGAGTATGCGCTCACCTGAAACAGATTCTCTTATCAAAGATCCAGACGAGAGAGGAAAATAAAGGGCAAATTGAAGAAGAAAGAAATGTTACCAGAGGCAATTGATGAGTCAATTTGGTTTGAGGACGCAGGATTCCAAGGGGATCAACCAACAGATCTGGGTGCAATGGATCAACCTTTCCCATTACAAGAAGTGAATGAGGGGCACTGTAATGAAAATTTCAAAGGCAGAGATTTAACTTTCTACATCAATAATTATTAAGAGAATACTGAATTTGAATATATCAGGTACAAAGAATTAACAAAACCTTCCGGGAAGCGTATTGAAGTCTCCACACACAAGCATAGGAATATCGGCACTAGCAGCTATTTTCTCCAGCCCCTTTAATAAGGTATGAACCTAAACTCAAAAGAATAAAACAAATACTGAGGTGAACAATAACTCTCTTGAGTTCAATGAAAATTGAGAGATACACATACCTGCCAGAGCTTCACATCCTTCAGTTCTTGTTGAACATTAACATGTGTGTTTGCCTAAACTCAAACAAGTTACAGAAACAAAACGAGGAAATTAGCCGATTTTGTGAGAACAGTCTTCTTGACAAACAATTGAATGGGAAGAAACAGAAAATTCTACCACACAAATAAGCTGGCGCTTCCCAGAAGGATCAGCAGGTTGATTCCCAAACTTTGCTTCAAGAACAACTATCAACGCAATGTTATCCTACGACATAACAATCACCGGAATCAGTGATGTAAACAATAACTCTCTAATAATCGGCTGTGACCATAAAAATGTATAGCATGTCAAAAATACCTTAACTAGTCGGTTTAAAGCAGTTCTCTTCTGCGCATGAGGGATTAGAGCCTCAGTCAAAGACTGAGCAGCCTTATTGAATTCAACCTGGATTAACAGTCCCATGAATTAGTATGAGAATCTAAATAGGTAGAGCGCGTAAACATACAGAAACAGATACAAACATCATATTTCTTGACATGTGAAAATCTATCCCGTCGGAAAAACGTTGCACACCCGTCAATCGCACTTGTACTTCCGCTGAGAACCTAGCAACAAGTAAGTTATGGTTAAGAGACTTTGAAACATAAATCACTAAAGGAAGGAGTGTGTGGAATCAATGACCCAACCTCATTAGTCTTCCTCTTGTAGAGAGCTTGATACCCATGCTTATCCAACTCAGGAGCAAAAATTTCATGGAAATGATCACTTTGTACCTGCCAGATAAAGAAAGAAGGATGAATATTTTTATTTCCTTAAACTGATGTCCTTTGATTTGAAACAAAGCCCGTAACAAAAAGCATACCTCTTGAAGGCAAACCACATCAGCACGATAACCAACAATCTCCCTTAATAAATTCTGTCTGCGGTATGGCCAAGAAAGAGCCCATGGGGGGCAGTAACTGTAGAGGTCGCTACTTGCAGAAGTATCAGACAGAATATTATATGAAAGAACAGTGAATGATCCTGCAGACTGAATCCGACCATCATGATCTAAGTGACCCATCATATCAGCTCCATTGACAGGGATAAGCTTACGGGGACTTGGAGAAGGAGCAGGAATAACACGTGAAGTCAAAATGGTACTAGGGTGTCCCACAAACTGTTTAGTCTCTGCGTTAGCCACAACACACTCGAACTTCAAAACATAGCCAATATCATCAGCTGTTGGTGTGTAAGTTTTGCAACCCCCGACCTCGATTAGCGTCTCTCCTCCATTTTTCTGGGGAATATTAGAAGGATAAAACGGCGTTGGGCCATTATTGGAAAGATTGAGATTTGACATAGACCCGGACAAGCTACCGGGGAGAACCCCAGAACCAGTGCTGCTGAACCGGACTAACTCATCTTCCTCGTTTCCGTTCTCCGCGGCTGCTCGCTCGTGCAAAGTCCTGTGATGCTGCCACGCATCTGTAAAGCATTTTGGAGAGCAGTGGTAGCTTTTTGCAACAAGGGCTCTACGCTTTGAACAGAATACGCATTGCAAGGTGGCTTGTTCCGTTGGATGCACACTGCAAATCGTTACTTTCTTATCGCTTTGTACACGATACCTACAGAGAAACAAAAAAATATATAGAAATCAAAAGAATGAAACTAAAACAAGATCAGAAGTTAAAAAAAAAACCATAGAATTTATTGAATCCTCCCCCTTTCTTACAATCGCCAGACCAATTATCAAAACTTTTAAATCAGAAATCTCTGAAATTCAGATCAAAATTCAAACTTTGATTAAACCCCAATGAGCAAAGGATCCAAAAAGAAGTAAAGCGTGAGAAATCAGGAGTAACTTTACCATCTGTATCTCAAAAAGTAGCCTTCGAGAGGAGCCGATTCCGGCACATCGTCAGTGGCGGCGGTCTTATCCGGACGGCGAACAAGCACGTAAGGCGTTAATTCACAGCCTACAATGGGAATTTCGGAAGGTAGATGCACTCGGATCACGCTCAGCATTGCTTTTCCGACACACCTGGTGATAGTCGAAGCACTCTAACACTATCGACGCACAGAATCGAACGAACAGCTTGATTACCGATATACTCTAGTAGAAATCCAAATGAAATAGAATCGAAAGTAGGCTGATCCACCATTTACTTTCACCTATAAACCCGTCAGAGCTTCCTCACAAACTACCCGAAACCCTAGATTTTGTCTCACCCGAAATTATAGTAACCAACTTTGATCCCAAATTGAAAAAAAAGAAATCGGGAAAATCTTAATAGAAAGATGTGGAAGTGGATCTTTAACAAAACTTCCAGGATCGATTCTTACGCTGGGAATGGAAAAAATCAATGAAGAATTTTTTTTTTCTTTTTTCCCTTTTTTTTTTTTTCAATAGCAAAGAAAAATAAAATAAAAAAATATTAGCTTTAGGCTTTTTAGCATTTAGACCAAACAGCAAAATAAATAAAAAATAGAGATATTATGAATTTAATTGTGCAGGTAATTATAACTTTCAAAACAATTCGGTTTTGGCGCTGAAAGATTGAAAGTTTTTTTTACTATCAAAACAAATCAATATCGGTTAGTAAACTAAATTATTTACTAAACCAAGGTAAATCGAGATTGATGATTTGTGTAGCCTTAAGAAATGGACGAGAGTGCTCAGCGACACATTCAATAGAAGGTGGGGTGCACTTTTCCTCCTAGAGTCAAATCTCATCTTTTATCGTATAATTTTGTTTCATTGATTCCTGTAAGCATTAACAATTTTTCATATTAATAAATGATTTTTTTAACTTCTCTTTTGGTGATTTGACATCCACATTCGGTTAATCAGATTTTTTTTTCACTTTTTCGTTTTTTTTAGTTGTATATATGTTTTTTTAATGTCTATCTTATATGAATTCGTATATCAGATTATCCGAATTTTGAGTCAAATATTTCATGTGTGAAGTGAAGCATATAATCAGTAAGATTTAACAGTGACATAGTTGACTAGTTTTACCTTGTATCTCTACTCTCTATGGCAAAGATGCCTGCTAGGTTCCAAGGGTGATGGCAAAGATGTCTTGTCTTATGGTAATGTATAATACGGCATAAAGTTTGTTCCAATTTGGTTAGTATTTAATGAATCTACATTACGTGAGTTAACGAAAAGTAGAGGTTCTCGTGTCGGAAGACTTCCAAGTAGCATTGAGACCTAGAGCATGATGCTTCTGGCTTTCTTCGTTTGTGGATGGAAGCTTACGTGACTACGTCTCCGGGTGAGGAAAACCTTCATATAAAGTCATAAAACCGAGCTTCCACCTACGCACCTATCATCTTCTTCTTTTTCGCAAATAAATTTCATTGATTTCAAATCGAAATTACAAAGTTAGTATACATAATTTTCAAAAAATAAATTATTACATAAACAAATATATGTGTCATATAGTCGCTTATCATCTCTTCATTGATTCTTTTGCGAAAATAATTTCTTTTGTCTGCTGGGCCACAACGGGCCGGTTCAATGATCCATTTACCCATTGAAGAGGTGGGAGTCGAATTCCCGAGGTGAGAAATGATGATCACAATCTTTTTTTCAACTGGACTAGAAACGTATCTCCGTGAAAAGAAAATATTATCTCTCCAGCTGTTTCTTAGCTAATTCAAAACTCGGAAAAATAAACTAAATAGTAACAATAATAATTTTTAAATTATCAATTTAGGATATTTTCCTTAAATACAATCATTACTATATGGTTGAGAATACTACCAAATAGTACTTAGCCTATCTGCAAAAACTTGGGTAGAACTTTTGGTCATTGGTATGTTAGTTCGGGTTGTGAAGATTTTGGTTGATTATATTCACATTTGGTTTGACTACGTACGTTCACTATTGATCCGGTTTGCTCAAATTAAAATGTAAATTTTGTTCGTTTTGATTTCGTTAGTTTTCGGATCTATAATGGTTTAATTCGGTTCAATTCGGGTTGAATACTTTTCAGACCTCAACTAGCAAGCATTTTACTACATTTTGACAACTATTAATTAAGAAAATAAAAATTTATACTAATTAAGGGAAAAAAACAAGTAATGTAGGCTTTTTCTTATATAATGTTTTGAGCCTCAAGCTGCCAAGCACTCTATATAACTAGCAAAAAGACAACACTGCTGAATAACTAACATCTCGAACCCGTCGAGAACAGAAAAACATTAGAATTTTGATTAATGTCAACATCGATGATGATGAGTGAACGTGTAAAACTTTTCCATACCGTTGTGGTAGCAAATATAACAGTGCAATATGATGGTAATTTACATTTTCCTTTCTCGATCAAACTTTTGTTTTTCATTTTTCTTAATAGTGTAAATTTTTGAATAATTTTTTTGATTGAATATTTTATCTTCTTGTGTTAGTTTTGGTGGAAGCCGTCAAAAACATACAGAAATCGGAAGTGGAGCTATCAGTGGCAGAGAAGAAGTGTATAAGAATGGTGCATTACAATCTAACCTGTGAGATGAGAAAGACATTGAACACTCTCACAGCAATGAGGCTTAAGGAAAGAGTAAAAGGGAATGATAATCTAGAGATGGTTCAAGAGTATTTGCAGAAGCAATTTACTGACCTTAAAAAGACATGTGCCGAGATAAAAAAATTGTTGGGTTTACCTGTCTAAGTTGAATTACTTTTATTGTGTTTTTTCTTTCCAGAGTTTCAAAGGGTGTTTTTTGTTTATGTATTACAAGTTATGAAAAAGATGAGTTATAATCTAAGAAATGTGAAAGAAAGATGGAAGAGATGAGGAGAACCTTTTTTTATAATAAAAATCATTGAAAAATGACAAATAAGTAGAATCATGATATGAAAATAGAAAATTAATATACAATTAAATTTTCTAGGGTAATTGCAAGATCTAACAATTTATAATATCAAAATTAACTCATATTTTTTTGTTACTATTCAACCTAAATTATCCACACTCAAAAGTCTAACATACCCTTAACTTTTCTAACTAATTACATTTACATTTTCTCTCTCATGAATCACTATTCACGACGGAAAAGAAATGATGAGAAGAAGAAGATGGCGGTGACGACGGGAAAGATTATGGCGGTGGTGCCGGCGGCAGTGGTGGTGGCGGTGGTGGTGGTGTTCATTTTAATCAATAACAAAGTTATCCAATAGATTATTAGTATACTTTTGTTATGATAACAAAGTTAGATAACCAACAACACATAGTTTAGTTTCTATGATATGATAACCGAATTATCACGATAATTTTAATATTTTCATATCTCATATATTTTATGTGAAATGATAACTAGATTAACACGTTAATTTATTATATGATAACTGGTTACACATGACAATGTTAACGATACTAACTATATGTTAACGACGCTAACAATGATAACTGGTTTAACATGATAATGTTAACGATGCTAACAATGATAACTGGTTTAACATGATAATGTTAACGACACTAATTATATGTTAACGATGCTAACAATGATAATTGGTTTAACATGACAATGTTAACAATGTTAACAATATGTTTTTCTGGTAATGAACAGTGGTCGTCGAGTTTTGATGAATAGTAACGCCGGCTGTTAGATGAACAGTGTCGCCGAAATGTTCTATCAAAAAATGAGCAATGACATTTCTGTAATTATTAAAATGAGCAAATGATATTTTGGATTTAATTATTTTTTCTCTTTCCTACTTATCTAACACTTACCTAATTTTTGGTCAACTAATTATATATACTTAATTCATCCTTTTCTATTACGTAAAACTAAAAGCATAGTACTTTTTTTTTTTTCCATTTTCCAAATTTTAAAATAAAAAATCTTGTTAAATTTTTCGTTTCATAAAATGTAAAAAAAAAAAACAAAATTTAGATTAACACAAAGCTGAAACTAAAGACCAACATCCACTAGTTAGAGGTGAACAAGTTCCTTGACATATGTTTTCTGCATATGTTGAACGCATGATCGTGTAGCCAACAACAATCCAAGTGACCCAACACAAAGTGATTTAGTTCTCTGTTTTTATTTTCCTCCTGCATGAGCCTCAGCCATGGAGATTTCGCCAATCACAACAACCGTCTACGTAGCTTGCTCAGCGTCTGCAGAAAAGCTCCTTCCTTTGCAAGGACCAAAGCTCTTCACGCGCTCTCCATCACTTTATGCTATACCCTTCAGCAGCCCATTTATATCTGCAACAATATCATCTGCCTTTATGCGGAGATTGGAGAGGTTTCCTGTGCCGCCAAGGTGTTCGATAAAATGCCTGACAGAAACGTAGCATCGTTCAACACGATCATTAGTGGGTATAGAAAATGCGGGTATCCGGAGAAAGCCTGGGGTATATTCTCTGAGATGAGGGATTTTGGATATTTGCCGAATCAGGTAACTGTGGGTGGTTTATTGTCATGTGCATCGTTGGATGTTTGTGCCGGGACTCAGTTGCACGGTTTGAGCTTGAAGTATGGCTTGTTTCTAGCTGATGCATTCGTAGGTACTCATTTGTTGTGTTTGTATGGGAGGCTTGAGTTATTGGAAATGGCAGAACAGGTTTTTGAAGATATGCCATTCAAGAGCTTGGTAACATGGAACCATATGATGTCTTTGTTGGGGCGTCGTGGTTTCCTCAGAGAATGCATGTTTCTCTTCCGTGAGCTTGTTGAGACGGGGGAGTGTTTATCTGAATGCTCTTTTTTGGGTGTATTGTCGGGTGTATCTTGTGAAAATGACTTGGAAACTAGCAAACAATTGCATTCCTCAGCAATGAAAAAAGGGTTAGACTGTGAAATTTCCATCGTTAACTCTCTTATCAGCGCATATGGGAAATGTGGCAACACACATATGGCAGAGAAAATGTTTGAGGAGGCAAGTTCCCGGGATATAGTGTCATGGAACGCCATAATTGGTGCAACAGCCAGAAGTGAGAACCCGTTAAATGCACTCAAACTCTTTGTAAATATGCCAGAGCTTGAGTTTTCCCCGAACCAAGGTACATACGTTAGTGTTCTTAGCGCCTCGTCTCATACACAGATGTTGAGTTTTGGACGCCAGATTCATGGCACACTAATCAAGAATGGCTGCGAAACTGACATATTTTTGGGGAATGCATTGATCGACTTTTATGCTAAATGTGGTAGTCTGGAAGATTGCCGCCTATGCTTTGATTCTATGCTTGATAAGAACATTGTTTGTTGGAATGCACTCCTTTGGGGTTATGCCAATAAAGATGGTCCCATTTGTATCTCTTTGTTTCTTCAAATGCTTCAAATGGGTTTCAGGCCAACTGAATATACTCTTTCGACAGCCCTCAAATCGTGTGGTGTCATAGAGTTACAACAGCTGCACTCTGTTATTCTGAGAATGGGCTATGAAGATAATGACTATGTGTTAAGCTCTCTTATGAGATCATATGCCAGGAATCAATTGATGAGTGATGCTCTTCTTCTACTGGATTGGTCTAGCGGGCCATCTTCTGTCGTCCCATTGAACATTGTCGCCGGAATATATAGCAGAACAGGCCAGTACCATGAATCGGTGAAGCTGATTTCGACACTTGAACAACCCGACACTGTATCTTGGAACATTGCAATTGCGGCTTGCTCTCGTTCTGATAACCACGGAGAGGTTATTGAACTTTTCAAACACATGCTTCAATCAAACATCCGCCCTGATAATTACACATACGTTAGTATCTTAAGTATGTGCTCCAAGTTCTGCGACTTTACGCTTGGAAGTTCGATTCACGGTGTAATTACCAAAACAGATTTCAGCTGCGCCGACACATTTGTTTGCAACGTATTGATTGACATGTATGGGAAATGCGGAAGCATTAAGAGTGTAACTAAAGTCTTTGAAGAAACAAGAGAGAAGAACCTCATTACATGGACGGCATTGATTTCGTCTCTTGGCATCCATGGATATGGACGCGAGGCATTTGAAAAGTTTAAGGAAATGGTATCTCTGGGTTTTAAGCCAGACCGTGTCTCTTTCATCTCTATGCTAACTGCTTGCAGACATGGTGGTATGGTAAAAGAAGGAATGGAGTTGTTTCGGAAAATGAAGCATTATGGAGTTGAACCAGAAATGGATCATTATCGTTGTGCCGTTGATCTTTTGGCCAGAAGCGGTTACCTGAAGGAAGCTGAGCAACTGATTTGTGGAATGCCTTTCCCTGCAGACGCCTCTGTGTGGCGTACTTTTCTTGATGGTTGCAATAGATTTGCAGAAGAACAGAGAAGCACTCTCAATTTTGTCTCTGTTCAGTAGTTGTAAAATTGCAAGAGACGTGTGAACTTTGATTCGTTTTTCGTTTTTTTTCTTTTTCTCGTCGTTTCTCCTGCAATGTCCATATTTGATCTAATCACAAGTTCAGAGAAATAGTTTGTATTTTGCAATTGTACAAAAGTTGAGCTCTCTCAGTAGCAAACAATCCAAACTTTGATCAGTCCCATTACTCATAAAACGATGTTTTGTGTATGGTAAAAAAGATTTTACGGTTGAATCAACCCGCGGCCTGGAAATCTCCAAAGTCATCATCTGGTGCATCTTCAACGCCTCTATCTTTAGCTTCTTGGTCTTCTTTCTTCTCTACTTCTTCTCGCTTTGTATCTAAATCTTGTGGTTCAGATGATCTTTGGAGGCTGAGGCTTGGTGGCAGACTTGATGGGGACTTCTGAGCGGTTGTGGCAGGAGAAAGCGGTCCAGGAGGCGGCGGCGGAGGGATGATTGAAGGAATGGTTTCTATCGACTTGCCTTTATCCTCCAAAGTGAGATTGCTCAGACTCTTCTCTACCATTTTCGACTTTGCGTCTTTATCGCTTCTCTGCTTTTATCGTTTTGATGTGAAAAAACAATAAACTTGAGAAAATGTATCTACACAATAACTGTAAATCTTACATTTTTCAGTTGGAGAACAATGGTTTCTCCTTCCTTTAAGCTGTAATCGACGGATGAATTGTTCTGAAAGTGTTGTTCCATTTCTTCTGCTGTTTTTTTCTTGTTCAAATACCTTTAGCAAAGAGAGTGCCACAGAGAGATTAGAGATGATTTAGTTGTTTTGAAAAAATTGCTTATTGTCTGAATCGAAAAGAACACTTGGAGATTTGGAAGTGGAATGTTACTTCATGTGGTCATGTAATGCAGCTTGGAAATCATATGCTTCAGTTCTTTCCCGGAATCCAATTCCAATAAAAGCATGTCGAACACGACCACCTGCAATGCTTCAAATAAATATACTCAAAAACAACTGCTACAATTGTACATCTCCCTATATCTTCATGGTAAGTAAGTACCTATCTTTTCTTCAACACGGAGAACAAAGTATCTACAAGACAAAACATATTTTTTTGTTAGACTAGCTGCACATCATGAGAAAGACCAAGTTAAGTTCTATGGTTAATTTTTTTGTTACCTGCTACTGTCGATTACGGCTTCTACTGGATGAGGTTCACCATCTCGCAGAAAGGCCTGAGCGTAAAGTTCCCCTGTGGTTTTATCTACAAGTTTAATAATGCACTCTTCTCCTTTGCTCACCACTTTCAATGCTCCTTCCCATGCCCATTTGTTCACGTCCCACTCATCTGCTCTGCACGGATCAATTATATAAAAAGTATCAGTGAATGTCTATCTCCATCTTCGAGTAGATTACTCGATGCATCTTTGGCCTAAGAACCCAAGTTGAGTTGATCAAAATCGAATGTAAGTAGAAAAATGACTATCTTGATACAAATTAAGGTTAAGCGAACAATCCTACTAACTTTAATAATTGGTTCAATAAGGTATGTTTCCGAGTTATTGATCACTGGCTAAGCAGCAAGAAAAAGGGTATTGCAAGAATCTCCTAACTACAGATCCAAATGGCTTAAACATTTTCTGTCATGGAGGCAAGAAAGAACCTGTAGGAAGCTGCGCTTTTCCTTGGAGGTATCTGCATACACACAAGAAAAAAATAAAGACGAGGACGAGCTCACTTGCTGTAACATTCCCGCAAAGTAACAGACACAGGACAAAACATAAACCGTAGGATAAGATTCAAAACGAATTCATCAAGCTCCAATGTTGTCTATTATCCATTTATCTTCTGGGAAATTTCTAGTTTACCAAAATCCTTGAGAATATACTATACGAAATCTCTTGGAAAAAATCATCGCGTGATAGTTAACTGAGCAATCGATCACGCAGCACTTAAACCATCACAAATTGAGACAGCAAATTTGGGTGATCAAGACATGAACTTCGACATATGTAGATTAAGATGATTTTCTCAATACCATTGCAGGAAATCTACAATGCGAAGCTGAGTTTACTAGCTAAGTTATGATCAGATCCAACATCATCGAGTGAACTTACAAAAAAAGGCCGTAACTTCAGCATAAAAGACGCAGGATTAATCACAAATTCCAAATACCCATCTAATTATAACCTAATCAAAGCTAGAAAATATACCAAATAAACATAGCATTCAGGCACTTGGAAGAGAGCAATCTCTATAGCTTCTCTCTCCTCGCTATCGTCGACGGTCACAGGATCAGTGGAAGTTTTCTTGTTTTCCTCGATATTCGACGAAGACGAAGCTTGATCCATGACAGAACCAAGGAGAAAAGCCCAGGCGACTAATCGATCAAACACCTTCAATGTTAAGTCTTTGCCGTACTGTGATTACAATCTCACGAGTCGCGAAGAAGACGAAGAAACGCAGAGGTTTCGCGTTAGGTGTAGTGTACCATTACTTCGATCTGAGCTTACCTCAAAACCATACGATCTGATTAATTAATTTCAATCCAAACCGTCCATTATGTTGACTTTGAAGACCCGGATATAGCCTAGACACGTGTATGTTTCGTCCGCCGCCGATGGATTAAGTCAACTAATTTAAGAACGTTCACGTTTAGCTTTATGGGCCTTAAATGATGGGCATTGGGCCAGTCAATCTTGTTACATATAGCTACAATCTTGTTAAAAAGCCTTAGTCACTACTACAGATGAATAATGTTGACGACTCGCTGAAAAGAATGCGTCGAGTAATCCAATATGATCACTAACAAAAAAAAAAATGATCACTGGAATGTCCATCATCATGATCAAGAGAGAAGTAATTTAGATCGTGAGATATAAAAATGGTCTTGAGACGAACTTGCTCTTGATTTTTTGCTGAATCTTTCACGAGCTTGCTCTTCTTCACCGCGTCCACTTTGAACTCTTTTCTCTTGATGGCTTTCTTGAAATTACTTTGGCTCATCATCTTCGCCATCTCAGGTACTCTACATCTCTTTGGGATAGAAATTGACGGAGCTTTCTTGGAAAAACATGCACGTGGTCATCAAGCTGCCAAGAACTTTGATTTGGGTTTGGTTTTGTTTAATCTAATCATCTATATACCTTCCAGATGGTTATGCTTTACGTTAGGCTTTTTAGTGTGATATTCATTTTTGTTATTCTTAAGGCTTCTTTGGCATCTTCAACTTTTTGGCTTAATTTTATTTTTATCTAGTTTGTGTTTAGATGGCTTTTTATCTAGTTTGAGATATTTATTTTTATATGTAGTTTGAGATGGTTTATCGTATCTTTGAATAAGTTTTATGGAATGAGACTCCGAGATATTTATGTATTTTATCTTTTTCACAGTTTTACGATTTTTTCTTTAGACCAAAGGTAAAATTTCATTAATAATGTAAGGTTGAAGTTTACATAATCTTTACGAAGATGAGGAGTTAACCAAAAAGAGAGATTAATACATCTTGAATAGAAAGGCTCTAACTGATTGACATGATAGAGGAATAAAAATGAGTTGAATTGTTGATTCCATTGTTTTACTCTAAAAACTTATCATTTTAGATAAAATTGCATTCCTCTAAAAATTAATGAGTCCACATAATAAATTGAAAAATGGCTAATTGCCCTGAAATAATTAAAAAAAAAAATACATGGAACAACGGAGGAATAATCTTTTTAAAAAAAATATAAATATTTTTTAATTTTTTATTCCGTTTATTTTTATTCCACTCATTTTTATTCTACTCATCATGATTCAACTTATTCTTTCCGTCGACAACCATTTGCACCGAAAGATTTATCTTGACTTACGTTCTTTGCCAAACAATGAGCCGACACATTGCAATTTCTTCTCACACTTTGAAAGGTTATCTGATTGAACTTCCTTGCCCATCTAGATATTTCCATACTGATTTATTTTTGTTTGTTTGTTCTGAATGATGATTATTCCCAAAAGAAAGTTGATAACATCCAAATACTAAATATGTTGATGGACCAACCAATGTAAACACGTCAACGTTAAGCATATGGGCCTTAATGAATGGGCTTTGGCCCATTATAAATACAATGGATATATATATTTTTTTAAATAATATTTGTCTCTTCGTGGTGTTGAATAGGTTAAAGGTTTGCTTTATTCATTTCTCCTCACCAACTCTCCCGAACTCACAGTGACCCTAATTTGCTCATACGCTCATTGAGAAATGGCGGCTGCTTCATCCATAGCTCCTTCTCTCTCATGCCCATCTCCTTCTTCTTCCTCCAAAACTCTTAGGTCTTCGAAAGCCAGAGCCTTGGCTCTTCCCAATATCGATTTCCTCTCGTCTGCATCCAAGTCTCTGAGGTCGCTAACTGCCACCTTCGCTGGGAATGGTATCGGTTCCGCCACTGGATCTTCCCTCTCCGCTCGAATGGTTGCGTCGTCTGCTGTCAGAACCCCTGTTTCTCTCGATTTCGAGACATCTGTCTTCAAAAAGGAGAAAGTCTCTCTTGCTGGTTACGACGAGGTTTTTTTTCATCACACCCTTTTTAATCTCTATTCGAATTTGTTGTGATTCTATTTTGGGTTTATCATTCGCATGTGGCTGGTGTATTTCGTTTGTTATTCTTGCTAATGTTTCTTTTTTTGCTAATGTTTGTTTAGTACATTGTGAGAGGAGGAAGGGATTTGTTCAAGCATCTTCCAGATGCTTTCAAGGGGATTAAGCAGATTGGTGTGATTGGCTGGGGATCTCAGGTAGTTTTTTTCTTTTTTTTGGTCTCTTATCTGATTTTGTTTGTGCTTTCCTTACTCAACAGGTTTCTTCTTTGTGTGCTTACTAAATTGTTGTGCTTCGATTTGTGGATTCATTACTTAAGTAGCAAAGCTAACAACTTTTGGGATTTTTGCTTTGTTAACTAGTATCTATGCACTTTGTGCTCTCCAAAGAGCTTGAAACTCAACTACGACTCTTGGCTTCTTTGAAATTGTGGAGATAGTACGTCATGTGAAAGAAATTGAACCTGGAATAAAATGAAAGTGTTTTCATTTTCAGCCTTTTGATATGTTTGAGTTTGAATGAACAAGATGAATAGATAGGTTGCATGTTCTTTCTCGTACTAAGCTCGATATTTATGTGCAGGGGCCTGCTCAAGCTCAGAATTTAAGGGATTCACTTGCGGAGGCAAAGTCTGACATTGTTGTTAAGGTAATCCCAACTGGTGTGCTGGCTTCATACTTTTATTTATTAGCTTTGCTTTCTGCTGTTACTTGAAGGCTATGTCCTTATTCAGTTTCTTTTTTTCCTCTACGAAACTGTAGATTGGGCTTAGAAAGGGCTCTCGCTCATTTGAGGAGGCACGTGCTGTTGGCTTCACCGAAGAAAGTGGTACTTTGGGCGATATATGGGAAACTATCTCTGGCAGCGATCTTGTATTGCTTTTGATCTCTGATGCTGCTCAGGTAAGTTCATTTCAGAATCTTGATTATCTTGAAATTTTGCTCCATAGGTATATACATAGAGTTAAATGTATCCTGTTTTTGCAGGCTGATAACTATGATAAAATATTCTCTCACATGAAGCCAAACAGCATTCTCGGTCTGTCACACGGGTTTCTACTAGGGCATTTACAGTCCATGGGACTCGATTTCCCTAAGAACATTAGCGTGGTCGCTGTTTGCCCTAAGGGAATGGGTCCCTCTGTGAGGAGGCTTTACGTCCAAGGAAAAGAAATCAACGGTGCTGGAATCAATGCCAGTTTTGGAGTCCACCAGGTTTTCTATCTCTCTATCTGTCTCTACAGTGAAAAGTTATTAGACCTCCTGTATTCATTTTTCATCACTGATGCGATTTCTTTTTGCAGGATGTTGACGGTAGAGCGGCCGATGTTGCTCTGGGATGGTCAGTAGCACTTGGTTCCCCTTTTACTTTTGCTACTACTCTTGAGCAAGAGTACAAGAGTGACATCTTTGGAGAAAGAGGTGAGTTGGGCATCAGCATCACTTATAGAACTCTCTTTCTATCACTTAATCCCATACATAAAACCTATCTTTTTTTTGTTGATAGGCATTTTGCTTGGTGCTGTTCACGGAATCGTGGAGTCTCTGTTTAGAAGGTACACTGAAAATGGAATGAGTGTAGACTTGGCTTACAAGAACACAGTTGAGTGCATCACGGGAACAATTTCGAGAACTATCTCTACCCAGGTTAGTAGGAAGATATCTGTAGAGACGAGAGTTATTATTTTTTTTGGCCAAATTGGAATCAAAATTCAGAAACCTGTTTCTGATGAATTACGAAATTCAGGGAATGTTGGCTGTGTACAACTCCTTGTCTGAAGAAGGTAAAAAGGATTTTGAGACTGCATACAGTGCATCCTTCTATCCTTGCATGGAGATTCTCTATGAATGTTACGAGGATGTGGCAGCTGGCAGCGAAATTCGGAGTGTTGTCTTAGCTGGTCGTCGCTTCTATGTAATTATTCCTCTTTCAAAGTTTTCTTTTTTACTTAACCCAAAACACAGTTTGTGCAGGCATTTTGATGGATTTTCTTGCTTGTAACAGGATAAGGAGGGATTGCCTGCATTCCCAATGGGAAAGATTGATCAGACAAGAATGTGGAAGGTTGGTGAACGTGTCAGGAAGTCCAGACCAGTTGGTGACTTGGGTCCGTTGTATCCCTTCACCGCTGGAGTTTACGTTGCACTCATGATGGCTCAGGTATTGTCTTTTGTTTATATTCGGTTTGGTTTCTATTCAAAATTTTCGGTTTATGCGTTGTTTTGGTTTCAAATTGGATTCAGTTATTTAGAAAATATATCTTAAATCTGAAGATCTTTTAATCGGTTTATTGTCGTTTTGGTTCAGTCTGGGTTTGAAGTATTTCAAAGAAAATGTGAATACAACTGGTTTGTTTCCTTTTTGTTTCAGTTTGGTTTTGGTTTTAGAAACATACATCTTTAACGTAACGACATTTTAAAGGAATTGTGATGTCAATAGGTTGGATCTGTTTTGGTTCTGATGGATTAAACCGGATTGGGGTCCTCAAGTTTATTCTAAATTTTCCAGTGATTTCTTGGAATTTAAATCTTGGTTTCTGCGGGCTTTTTTATGTAGATCGAGATCTTGAGGAAGAAGGGTCACTCTTACTCAGAGATTATCAACGAGAGCGTGATTGAATCTGTGGACTCTCTAAACCCGTTTATGCATGCTAGAGGAGTGTCCTTCATGGTGGACAACTGCTCGACCACAGCAAGATTGGGATCGAGGAAATGGGCCCCACGGTTCGACTACAACTTGACCCAACAAGCTCTGGTGGCTGTGGACAACGGTGCAGCAATCAACAGAGACCTGATCAGCAACTTCTTCTCTGATCCAGTCCATGGTGCTATTGAGGTCTGTGCACAGCTCAGGCCTACTGTCGATATCTCTGTGCCTGAGGATGCAGACTTTGTTCGACCTGAGCTGCGCCAGTCTAGCAACTGAGTGAAATGTTGAAAGTTTATGAGTCTTATTGTAATCAGATTTTTCGTAAAAGCCAGAGTTTGGGATGTTTTTTCTTAGGCGTGAGTGAGGATTTGAATAATTATGTCTCTTTGGAAATCCAATAATGGGATGCTCTCTGCTTTGGTCTTAAATCTTCTTAAAGAGTTTCTAGCGATACTAATTACTATCTTTAGGGTTTTATTTTTGCAATATTACAACTCAACTTTGGGTATGAGAGAGTCCAGAATTCAGGATAATTTAGCTGCTATGTGTTATTTTTCACGAATCAATATCTATATTCAATAGAAGAAGACATTTGAGTAAAGTAACTTGGTTGAATGATTGAGCATATAGGATAAAGGGATAAGTTTTGGCAAATGCCAGATAGATTTTATTGATTGGGATATATGTTGTAATATACTATGTAGTCATTTATATTTATCATTACAAGAGGAATAATAATAATTTCTGTTTTTTTTTTCTTTTTCAAAATTAAAGATAAATAGAAACTTGGCAGAGCACAATGCTTTTGTCTCTCTTTTTACTGTGAAATAAAGAATCTAAATTATTAGAATCACATGTAATGACATGTGCTCTCCCTCCCTCTGCACATTTTCATTATATGTCAAGTCTTTTTCTCTTCCCCCCATTTTTTCAAAAGAGATATTAAATCCACAAAGCTTGAGGAAAAAAAAAAAAAACAGAGAGGAAAAAAAAGGTTCAGAATAAATAAACTGTTAATCGTGACAATCAACATTGCTATTGAGCTGAAAACCGGTTTGGTTTGAGTTCATTGGTACAAGAATTAATTGGTGATAACAGATGGTTATTGGATCCGGTTAAGTTCAAGTTTATGCCAGTCGTCTTCAATATGTTGACGAAGGAGACAGAGTTTGTTAGATATCGGGAAACATGGAAAAGGAGCTAGAAAGAGAGAGAGATCGATCTGAGAGATTGTTCTTATCGTCCTTAAGCAATCTTCTTGTAGATCGATTCTGATTGTACTCTTGAAGATCTAGTGGATTCTTTTGCTTGTGCCGTCAAGCTCCATACGTAGGGATCTCACATTGAGACCTGAACTGGGTTACAAATTCTCTTGTGTCGTTCTTTCTATTGCTTTCTTATTCTCTCTAAAACCTATCTTTGGATTGATATACTTGTGCGTGAGAGTTGTGGTGAGCATAGTGAGTGGATCGGCATTGATCAGATTCGAGATCTTGGCATAACAAAGTGGTATCAGAGCTAAGGTTCGTCGAATCGATGGCGGATACGCGGATCCATGTGATTCAATTTGACGGACAAGGTGACTTCTCGATGTGGAAGAAGAGGATGTTCGCGCATCTGTCGATCCTCGGTTTGAAGGATGTTCTGACGGAGAAATCTTCTTTACCAACAATAAAGAAAGATGAAGATGAGGTAGCGTATAAGGAAAGGCTTCAGAAAGAGGATGATGCTAGACTTGAACGATGTGAAAAGGCGATGAACATGATCATACTAAATCTCAGTGATCAGGTTATGAGGAAACTTGAAGAATGCACCACCGCAGCATCAATCTGGTCTACATTGGAAAGGTTGTATAATTCTAAGTCTCTCCCTAATCGAATTCATCTACAACACAAGTTTTACACGTTCAAGATGGATGGTTCTAGATCGATAGATCAGAACGTAGATGATTTCTTGAAAATGGTTGCTGCTCTTGGTAGTGTGAATATTGCAGTGACGGAAGAAGTCCAAGCCATCTTGTTGTTGAGCTCTTTACCATCTCAGTATAGTAGCCTCAAGGAAACATTCAAGTATGGTAAAGAAACTTTGTCTTTGGAAAACGTCATCAACGCAGCAAAGTCAAAGGAGATGGAACTGAGAGAATTAAAGGAAACTACTAGTTCTCAAAGGAGTGGTGAGGCGTATGTTGCTCGTGGAAGATCTGAGAAGAAAGAGTCTTTCTACGACAAAAACAAAAATAGATCAAGATCAAAGTCAGGATCTAAGGTAACTTGCTGGTATTGCAAGAAGGAAAATCATTTGAAAAATACTGCTTTGCCCGTAAGAAGAAAATAGAGTCTGATCATGGTGAAGCAGCTGTGATGGTTGATAAATTGCAAGAGATAGATGCATTATCCATCTCTGAACAGAGTCCTAAAGATCAATGGATCATAGACTCAGGGTGCTCGTATCATATGACTTCCAGAAGAGAATGGTTTGATAACTTCACAGAGGTTACAGGTGGTCAAGTTCTCTTGGCTGATGACAGATCAGTAATGGTTCAGGAGATTGGTTCAATCAGAATAAAAGCAGAAGAAGGAGTTGTCAAGCAACTCATCAATGTCAGGTATGTTCTTAATCTCAAAAGAAATTTGATTTCTGTCTCAACTCTTGATTTGCAGGGTTTCAAGCATAATGGAGTAAATGGCAAGACCAAATTCTTCAAAGATGGCAAGCTGCCTCTTTGATAGTTGCATAATTTAGTCCATTTTAGTATACATTTTAGTTAGCATTTTGTGACTTTGTGCATTCATTTCATTGTTTTTGGTGTAGTTTGCATCCATTTTAGAGTTAGTGAGTCTTAGTTTAGTTCTTGCATATGTTTGTGTGCTATGGAGTCTTTTAGGTACCATTTGGAGCTTGGAGTAAGATCACGGACTAGGAGGAACGTACCCGAAGAACGGAGAAGGCAAACGAAAGAAGAAGAAAACCAGACATTCGCAGCGGCCAGCTCACAGCGGTCATGGCTCCACCGCTGCACTTTCAAGTCTCGCAGCGGCCGAAACACAGCGGTATAGGGAGACCGCTGCGGATCCATCCGGAGCAAAAACCAGGCATTTCACAGCGGTCATGCAGCGGTATGAGCTGACCGCTGTGAACCTTCTCGGACACAAAAATTGTCGGGTCAAACCCGGTTTGTCCCGGGTTGACCCGACCCGATCTGTATTTATTTAAGCAAATTAAGCCTAATTAGACATTGACTCTGGTATTGTTTTTTTAGACAGAACCAAAAACGTTTTTAGGGCTTTAAAGAAGATTGGAAGAGATTCTTGAGTGATTTACGCAAGTTCTTGTTGGATTATCTCTTCCATCTATTTTCTTATCATCTTTTATGATTCTCAACACTTCCTTTATGGGATTTGTGGAGAAAACCATGTGTTGTGAGTAGTTTTCTAGGGTTCTTGGGTAAAGTAGATTAGGGTGATTTTAGGTTTGTTCTTGATGTTTAAGAGCTAGATTAGTTGATATCCTTTCTCATTGAGTGTTATTAATGCTGGATTAGCCTTGACAAAGTTGATTTAGATCATAGGGAATTTCTCGCCCGGAAGGTGTTCGATGAAATTCTCCAACCAATTCAATGAGTGCTTTTCATATCTTAGCCAACGGGAGTTGATGTCTAAGGTGAATTGTGGCTAAGTGGACTTGTTATTAATGCTTGTTAGTCATAGAATCGCGAACGGAAGTTTATGACGATTGATGACTAAGAAAGGGATTAATACCATTGACGTGGATTAATCTTTAGTAGTGTACCTAGGGCCTACGGAGGCAATTGATTGAATGTTTGAGTGTCTAGAATGGAGCGAGAATCACCCGAGTCGATTGCTTTACCCGAGAATTCGCTTGTTTAATTTTGTTATTTTTGTTTATTTCAAATTGTCCGATAAAAGCCAAAACCCGATATTTGCTTAGATTAGATAGCGTCCTGTATTCTTAGTGCGTCGTTCTTATTTCCCTGTGGATTCGATCCCAAAGTGCTACAATGACATGCCATTAGATTGAGGCATTGTGCACAATGGGTTAATTGTGCGAACCGTAAAAAGCTCATTATCAATTTGGCGCCGTTGCCGGGGAGATTAGCAATAGCCATTAGGATTTGGATGCTATTTGAGACTAAGGTCTTGACTTCTACTAACTTTTTATTTTCTTCTTTTTTGCTTCTTAGAGTCGATGGCCATGTATTACAATGATTGGCCACAAGAAGAGGATGCCACATTTGATGAAAGCATTGATGATGAGCCATATGTGGAGCCACCATTTGATGAAAGTGTACTCACATCAGAACAAAAAGTAGAGTTGGATGAGCTTTGCAAAGAAAACCCGACATTGACAAGGAGTAATCTCGCGATTATGATCCGTTTGAACCTCATGTCACGTCGGGCAGCGCTTGAGGGAAGGGAGCTCACATTTATTGAGATAAAGATAGCTCATGCACTCGAAGAGGTAATTTATTGGGTTCCACCATGCCAACTAGAAGGTATTTTTGACACAACCTTTGAAATCGTTGATTATGAGGATAGTCACTTGCCTTGCATTGAAGATGTAGCTTCTAGTTCACATGCTCTCAAGCTCATTAATGAATGCTGTGATTTAATATGTGAGTCTCAAATACTAGAAACCTTAAGAGTAGAAAAGCTTGCTAGTGATTATCATGAAGTATGTTTTGATATTAATTATCTATGTGCTTTGAATGATCATGATATCGAGTTTAAGCTTTCAATGCCTGAGGAATCTAGTTCTCTTCTTGAAAAATCTTACCTAGGGGATGTGCTTGATGTAGATAAGATCTTGAATGAGATAGATGACCCTAAGGTTGAGATGAAATCTAGGAAAGAGGATGTGTTTTACATGATTGATGGAGATGAAGTTGACTATTTTGTGATTAACTCGTTTAAACATGAAATCGACTTCATTTTTCCATCAAATGCATTTGGTCCTCGTGAACATCTCATCATCAAGGAAAATTCCAAGATGTATGCTATATTTTTAGTAACCTTTCTTGATGTGAGTTATGCCTCTTTGCCATGGATAGTCGTGTGCCATGTTGCATATTTTGTTTCTTGTCTTGACAAGAGAAGGACCAAAGGTGCATTGGCTCAACCTTTTGATTCTCATGTTTAACAGTTGAAACGTCAAGCTTAGCGACGTAAAACAAGCGCTCTTGGGAGGCATTCCCATGACTATCTTTGTATATATTTTCGTTCGTTCTTGTTCCTTTTGATGTTTTTGTTTGATGTTTATAGTTTTCTTGGGTCCGAGGTCGTGGTGCTTAATGCATGAATGGGTAGAGCTACAGCACGTCACACTCCTCTCCAATCCAAAGGTATGATCCAAACTCCATTTCATTGTACATACTTTTGCATATTTTTACCTTCTCTTTGATTTGTGTTGCACCGAGACGTTGCAATTCAAGTTCGGGGGAAGGATTTGTGTCTTTTGATATTGTGTTTTGTGATCTTATTTTTCTTTTCGCATATTTGAGTCTCATTCATTCATATAAGTGCATATAAAAACCATAAAAAAAAAATATTTAGTTGCATTTTGCATGTTTAAGATTGAGTCTAGATGCATATAGGTTTGCATTCACTTGCATTGGGAGAATTATCCATGTAGAATATAAACTTAAGAGCTTGAATTAATGCCCTCGTTAGGAGTTCTTTGATGCATTTGAACGATCACGAAGTTAAGGATGATCCATGCTTTGATCTTGCGGTTTGAATGTTTTTGTCTTGGTTGAAGCATGCTTTGAATTGAATCTAATTCTATCTACATGAACTCTAATCTTGACTTGAAATTATCATGCTTGTACATTGAAAAGTTGAATTCATGGATGTCATATACATATTTGAGCTATCTTACCCCTTTTTACCACTTTCTTGTTAGCTCAAATAGCTGATTCCCATATTTGGAACGGTTAACCACACCCTTAACTAAACCTTTCCTTCAAGCCTTCATCTCTTGTGTGTGTCGTGAGGCCTAATTTTGAATGAACTTAGCAAAAAGTGTTGAGTTTGGAACGACAAGGAGTTGATAGATAGGTTGGTGATTTGGGTGTTGATGTAAAGAAAAGAAAGTGTGGAGAAAGGAAAAGATTGAGAAAAAGGATAGGGGAAAGTAAAAAGTCTGGATTGGTTGGCATGAAAATGTGGGATAGCTCTAGGTGTTGCAAGTATAAGTCTCTATGTGTGTAGAAGAAAGAAAGAGCCAAAAGAAAAAAAATATATATATATATGGCTAAGGCATCTAAATGATGATTGAGAGACTAGTTATGAAAGTGAAAAAGAGCTAAAAGGAAAAGATGAAGAGCCAATCCATTTGTTGAAAGAGAAGAAGAAAAGAATCCCCTAAGTTAGAAAAGAAATGTGGTCTAAGAAGGCAAAATGCCTTGTGATATGGGTAGTTTAGAATGAATATTGATGGGTTTAGAAATAGGAGTGGAGTTCATATTGGGGTATTGGGTAGACGGATGTCATCCTTGTACGCATCAATTGTTCTTTACTCTTAGCATTTTGCCAAAGTTCATTCTTTCGTGAGAGATCCCATTGCATTGGAATACCCACATGATTGAGATTATTTTCATCTCAAAACCTTTTCCCTAAGCCAAATGAGTTCACTTGATTTTTATTAAGCATGATTCACCATTGTAATTAATGAATGTTAAAGAGTTAGAGGATATGATTACTTGTAGATGCTAAGGCTTATACCAAATTCGTGTAGCGACGAGTATGGCTAAATCTTTTGAAGTAGAGGTTGTTTGTGCATCACATAACTACTCTCAAGGGCATTGAATTAAATTATTTTGTTAATATTCTCGGATATGATCTCTCGCATTCCAACCTCTTCTTCGACTTGTTCTTGTTTGTTTGCTTGCGGACAAGCAAAAGGCAAGTTCGGGGGAGTTGATAGTTGCATAATTTAGTCCATTTTAGTATACATTTTAGTTAGCATTTTGTGACTTTGTGCATTCATTTCATTGTTTTTGGTGTAGTTTGCATCCATTTTAGAGTTAGTGAGTCTTAGGTTAGTTCTTGCATATGTTTGTGTGCTATGGAGTCTTTTAGGTACCATTTGGAGCTTGGAGGAAGATCACGGACTAGGAGGAACGTACCCGAAGAACGGAGAAGGCAAACGAAAGAAGAAGAAAACCAGACATTCGCAGCGGCCAGCTCACAGCGGTCATGGCTCCACCGCTGCACTTTCAAGTCTCGCAGCGGCCGAAACACAGCGGTATAGGGAGACCGCTGCGGATCCATCCGGAGCAAAAACCAGGCATTTCACAGCGGTCATGCAGCGGTATGAGCTGACCGCTGTGAACCTTCTCGGACACAAAAATTGTCGGGTCAAACCCGGTTTGTCCCGGGTTGACCCGACCCGATCTGTATTTATTTAAGCAAATTAAGCCTAATTAGACATTGACTCTGGTATTGTTTTTTTAGACAAAACCAAAAACGTTTTTAGGGCTTTAAAGAAGATTGGAAGAGATTCTTGAGTGATTTACGCAAGTTCTTGTTGGATTATCTCTTCCATCTATTTTCTTATCATCTTTTATGATTCTCAACACTTCCTTTATGGGATTTGTGGAGAAAACCATGTGTTGTGAGTAGTTTTCTAGGGTTCTTGGGTAAAGTAGATTAGGGTGATTTTAGGTTTGTTCTTGATGTTTAAGAGCTAGATTAGTTGATATCCTTTCTCATTGAGTGTTATTAATGCTGGATTAGCCTTGACAAAGTTGATTTAGATCATAGGGAATTTCTCGCCCGGAAGGTGTTCGATGAAATTCCCCAACCAATTCAATGAGTGCTTTTCATATCTTAGCCAACGGGAGTTGATGTCTAAGGTGAATTGTGGCTAAGTGGACTTGTTATTAATGCTTGTTAGTCATAGAATCGCGAACGGAAGTTTATGACGATTGATGACTAAGAAAGGGATTAATACCATTGACGTGGATTAATCTTTAGTAGTGTACCTAGGGCCTACGGAGGCAATTGATTGAATGTTTGAGTGTCTAGAATGGAGCGAGAATCACCCGAGTCGATTGCTTTACCCGAGAATTCGCTTGTTTAATTTTGCTATTTTTGTTTATTTCAAATTGTCCGATAAAAGCCAAAACCCGATATTTGCTTAGATTAGATAGCGTCCTGTATTCTTAGTGCGTCGTTCTTATTTCCCTGTGGATTCGATCCCAAAGTGCTACAATGACATGCCATTAGATTGAGGCATTGTGCACAATGGGTTAATTGTGCGAACCGTAAAAAGTTCATTATCACTCTTCAAGGTACTTTGAAAGGGAGTTTGTATCTGCTTGATGGTGAAACTGTAACAGGAGAGTTAAATGATGTTGTCTCAAAAGATGATACATCTCTATGGCATAGTAGATTGGGTCATACAAGTATGAGGAATCTAAAAGTTCTAGTTGAAAAGGGGATTCTCGACAAGAAGAAGATTAGTGATCTGAATTTTTGTGAAAGCTGTATTATGGGGAAGAACAAAAGATTGAGTTTCAGTGTGGGGAAGCATAACAGTGAGGATGTCCTGAAGTATGTGCATGCTGACTTGTGGGGTTCTCCGAATGTTCATTTCTCCCTATCAAAGAAGCAGTACTTTCTGTCTATTATTGATGACCATTCAAGAAAGGTATGGGTTTATTTCTTAGCTACCAAAGATGAAGCCTTCAGCAAATTCTGTGAATGGAAAACATTGGTAGAGAATCAAGTCAACAAAAAGGTTAAGTGTCTCAGGACTGATAATGGCTTAGAGTTCTGTAACTCAGCCTTTGATGATTTCTGTAAGAAGAATGGAATAGAGAGACACAGAACCTGTTCATACACTCCACAACAAAATGGAGTAGCCGAACGTATGAACATGACGATAATGGAGAAGGTGAGATGTCTCATAAGTGAATCGGGTCTAGAAGAAAAATTCTGGGCAGAGGCTGTAGCTACTTCTGTTTATATCATCAACAGAACACCCTCATCGGCAAACGATTACAACATTCCAGAAGAAATTTGGTTGGGAAAAAAACCTGGGTATTCACACTTGAGGCGGTTTGGCTCTGTGGTCTATGTACATATAGATCAAGGCAAGCTAAATCCTAGAGCCTTAAAAGGTATTTTTATTGGCTATCCTCATGGAGTGAAAGGCTATAAGGTGTGGTTGCTGGCTGAAAAGAAAGCTGTGATAAGCATAAATGCTGTTTTCACTGAAGATATCATGTACAAAGACATGATTCAGAAGGGTAAGATGGTTGAAGATCAGATAAAAACTAGTGATCAAAGAAGGGTTGAGTTAGTAATAAAAGCTGCAGAAGCAGGGGAGTGCTCAAAGACAAATGAAGAGAGTCTAACTGAAGGTGGAGTTACTGAGATAATTCCTGGTACAAAAGATGACTCCAGTGAAGAACAAGAAGATTTGAGCAACTATCAACTGGCCAGAGATAGGGTACGCATGGAAATTGTGAAGCCGGCCAGATTCAGTGAAGACAGTGAAGTTGCATTTGCACTTTCAGTTGCAGAAGAGATAGACTCAGAAGAACCAAGAGACTATCATGAAGCTAGAAGGAGCAAAGACTGGGATAAGTGTAATGCAGCAATGGATGAAGAGATGCATTCTCTTGACAAAAATAGAACTTGGGATCCAGAAGACTTACCTGAAAAACAGAAGGTAATTGGCTGCAAATGGGTCTACAAGCTAAAGCCTGGGATTCCTGGAGTTGAGAAGCCAAGATTTAAACCCAGATTAGTCGCCAAGGGCTATGCACAGAGAGAGGGAATAGATTACCAAGAGATCTTTTCTCCTGTGGTTAAACACGTCTCCATCAGATTGATGTTATCAATCACAGTGAACTTTGATCTGGAATTGGAGCAGCTCGATGTGAAAACTGCTTTCCTGCATGTAGACATAGAAGAAGATATCTATATGGAACAGCCAGAGGGCTATGAAGTCAAGGGAAAGAAGAACAAGGTCTGCCATTTGCAGAAATCTCTATACGGTCTAAAACAAGCTCCAAGACAATGGAACAAATGTTTTGATCAGTTCATGATAAGCATAACTTTGTGAAGAGTGAGTTTGATCTTTGTGTTTACTTAAAGAAGCTGGAAAATGAGGTATACATCTACTTACTGTTATATGTAGATGATATGCTTATAGCATCTAAGAGTAAGACTGAGATTGATAAAGTGAAGAAGCTGTTGAGTAGTGAGTTTGATATGAAGGATTTGGGTCCAGCAAAGAGAATTTTGGGGATGGATATAGAAAGGGATCGTGTAGGTGGGGTTCTTACATTATCTCAGTCTAGCTACATCAGAAAGATTCTCCAAGTATTCAGGATGGATGAAGCAAAACCTGTGTCAACTCCTATCGGTGCTCATTTCAAATTGGCTGCCATCAAAGATGAAGAAGAGAGTGCAGAGACAGGTGAATACCCGTACTCAAATGCAGTAGGTAGCATCATGTATGCTATGATTGGAACTAGACCAGATGTGGCTTATGCGATAGGATTGGTGAGCAGATTCATGAGCAATCCAGGGCATGTTCATTGGTCTGCGGTTCAGTGGGTTCTCAAGTACTTAAAGGGAACTCAAGACAGGGGTCTGGTTTTCAGAAAAGGTTCAGATGACTTCACAGTTGAGGGTTATTCAGATTCAGACTTTGCAGGAGATCTAGATCGTAGGAGATCAACTACAGGTTACGTTTTTTCTGCAGGTGGAAATACAGTAAGTTGGAAGTCAAGCTTACAACACATTGTGGCTCTTTCAACAACAGAGGCTGAGTACATAGCACTGACATAAGCAATTAAGGAAGGTATTTGGCTGAGAGGACTTGCAGAAGAATTGGGTTTGAAGCAGAAGGTAGTTGTTGTGCATTGTGATTCTCAAAGTGCAATCTGTTTGGCTAAGAACAGTGTGTTCCATGAAAGAACAAAGCACATGGCTATGAAGATGAGCTTTGTGAGAGACATTATTGAACTTGGAGAAATATGTGTGCAGAAGATTCATACATCAAAGAATCCTGCAGATATGCTTACAAAGGTAATTCCAGTTCAGAAATTTGAGCAAGCTTTGGCTGTGCTCGGAATAGCCAGGTGCTAAGGATACGACTATGCTTGACGGTGCAAGGGACAAACTCAGGATGTTGATGTCAAGGTGGAGATTGTTAATCGTGACAATCAACATTGCTATTGAGCTGAAAACCGGTTTGGTTTGAGTTCATTGGTACAAGAATTAACTGGTGATAGCAGATGGTTATTGGATCCGGTTAAGTTCAAGTTTGTGCCAGTCGTCTTTAATCTATATGTTGACGAAGGAGACAGAGTTTGTTAGATATCGGGAAACACGGAAAAGGAGCTAGAAAGAGAGAGAGATCGATCTGAGAGTTGTGGTGAGCATAATGAATGGATCGGCATTGATCAGATTCGAGATCTTGTCATAACATAAACAAATAAAAATTCTGCAATCATATGATAGTGTGGCTAAAGAATTAGAGAAAGACAAGACCAACATGTGTAGCCAATCATATTGTATAGCTCTTTTCCCACATTTCATGTTCCCAAAAAAACAAACTTTTCTCTTCTAACATCAAACTTGCTTTCCAGAATTCTTAATGTCCAATTGATAAGGATTCATGTTTCAAATTTTAACCAAAATACAGATCGGTATGACATTACTACTATATATATATATATCCCATTTTGATTCTAGTAATTGCTTAGTTTCCATATTTTGTAAGACAGTAGAATTCTAAAGCAAAGATTGAAACAGAAATGATGAGAAAACAAGGTTTGGGGTTGAAGGTTCAGTGGTTTTGTTACATTGATGGAAATCGGAAATCGACGTAATTGACGTGGTGATTGCGGAATTGCTAAATGTGCAGACACATAATCACCATGTCGTTACGTTATGATACGAAATGTCACACTAACATTAAGTTGGTGTTTAATTTAGGAAATTTATAAGAAACATAGACCATTGACAAACACATGTAGCATATATGGTTTGTATTAGTGTTGTCCATATGTCATTGTTCGGTTTAAACATGATAGGATATATGTTGTTGGAAACAAAAAAACATAGATTTAGATTAATATTTTGTAAAACAAAAATAAAAAACTAAAAAAATACTATTTGTAAAACGGATGCAGTACTCAACTAATTGATTCTTTTTATTAGACTAATTAGTTAGTCTTGTACCATTCCATAACTGAAAAGAAAATTATGCTCATAGTGTCTCTCTTAATACTCCAGTCTCTGTGAACATATATCGACTCAGAGCCGGTCCTAAGTTTTAGAAGGCCACAAGCTAAAACAAAAATTAGGTTGTTTTACAATAATAAGTTTGGAATTTATGATCTCTTGAAAAAAGTTTTTTTTTAAAATAATTTTACCATTAAATTAAAGATTTTTTTGGTCATTTAAGAGCCAAATATTTTTATAAAAAAGAGGGCCACAAGCATGGATTTACTCTGCTTGAATTCAGGGCCGACTCTTTATCGAGTCAGTGAATAACCCAAAATAATATGTCGTCTATTGTATTTTAAACATTAAAAAATCATGATTATTAATTATATGATAAATTTAGTTATTTTTGGAAGTAAATAAAAAAAATTAATGAATAATTAGTGGAATCTCATGAAGGGAGCAATACCCTTTCAATTTGTTTATTTTAGTTTGTTATAAAGACAAAATCTTGTTGTTTAGTGTCAAGAATCATATATGATCTTGATTTGACACCAATACTTTGTAATTATTTATGTTAATAGTAATACCAATTCAACCATGATGTCTATCAAGCCATAGAGTATGACTAATCATTTTCAGCATATATCCAAATAAACCTATATGTTAACATTTCATTATCATGAACATATATTCAGAAAACAACAACGTGAGATATTCTTAAAATATGTATTTCAGATTGTTTGATATTTGTTTAGGTTTAAGATTATTCTCGAACTTCATTTATTGTTTTTTTAAATATTTTATATAGCCTAGAAAAATAAAGCGTTTTATACATGTTAAATTATGATATATGCACTTGTTCTGTATTCAATTTAAATAAAAGGGTTATAAACTATGATTCGAAAGTCATACGGGGTTTTTGCAAAGTTTATATGTAGTTGTTCTGCAACAAATAAATATTCGTCTTTCATTTTCCAAACGTGGCACCATATTTGAATTCAAGTTCAACAACGTTGAAACATTAACATGTGAAATGTTAAATAAATAGCACACATATCGTGCATATATAGTATACGGAAAGCTCTTCAGCTTTTTCCTCGTTCGTGAATCGTGATTATATGAAACAAAAAAAAGGAAGAACCATTTGAATAAACTCCTTAATTAATATGTTTATTGATGATGATAAAGGAGAGAATTCACAGCTTGTGAGCATATGCTCACATGCTTCACCAAATAACCTCAGGTGGCAACCAATAAGTATCATTGCAATAATCTTGTTAGTTTGGTTAATGGTTTTAATTAATTACTAATATAACTATATTTTGGTATTTAGACAACCAGCTGATAAATTTATAAATCAAATGTTTTATTATCATTAGAAAAATAACAGGATCCAAATGCATCGATTGATTGGAGAAGAGTTGTTATAGTTTCAACATGAATCGAAATACCAAAATATTAATAGCCGCTATACTAATTAAGAGCCAAAGTACAAATCGATCTTCGTTTTTTTTTTTTTTGGGATTATGAGAAGGTTCTGGACAGAAATCCGTAATTTTCCAGGCCAGTAACCACAACATGTAATATTAGTTTCGTCTCAAACGTCACTTGATTATGTGATCTCTAGATTTTGCCTAAAGTACTTTTCCAATCAATCTTCGTATTGAGTTATAAAAAACACAGTTTTGTCGACCTTTGTCTTCGATCAACGCGATAATACTAAAAGCCTAAATCAATACATTCAATTGGTTGAACATCAATTTATTGAATAATTTCAATTTGAACAGCTAGCATATTTATAACTACAACTCTAAAATACTTATTTTGGTTTCGCATACTGTACTGTTAGGGATGTCAATCGGGCTAGCCCGGTCCGGCCCAGCCCGATCCGGCCCGGCCCGAAACTCATAAAGCCTGCATATATTTGAGCCTGGCCCGGCCCAAAAAAAAATCGGACCTCTATTCCAAAGTCCGGCCCGGCTCGGATAAGGCTTCAGGGTTTTTCGGGCTTTTCGGGCTTTTCTTTACAAACACAAAAATTCACAATTCTTAAATGAATAATTAAAACAAATTATTTATAAAAATAAATCTAAATTGAAATGTATTATATCAAATCCAATTAAATTTAAAAGAAAAAGTTTGACAAAAAAAACAAATAAAATTCAAATAAATTGTATTACCAAATAAAACATAAAATCAAAACACTTCAAATCTAGGTAGTAGAGTTTAGACTAGAATATCATTCATCGTATTCTAAATCCTCATCACCATCAAGAGGTACAGATAACCAAAATATATATATATATATATTAAGTATATATATATATATTAAGTATATATATATATATTAAGTTTTGACATATATAAATCATATAGAAATGTCATTAAAAGTCTATAGATAATGATTCTAAAAAAATGAAATAAATATGGATGAATTATAATGGTACTTAGATCACAAAATGTATAGAAAATATGTCAAATTATTATTTTTAGAAAGATAAATGTTGAAATAAAATCTCTAACTAATTAAAATGTCAAGTTCCGGGCTTTTCGGGCTAGCTCGAGCACGTTTGGGCTAAGCCCGAAAAACACACTAGCCCGAATGAGCTTAGCCCGAAAAGCCCAAAAAATATTTATAGGCCCGAGCCCGCTGTTTTTTAGAGTCGGGCCGGGCCGACCCTCGAACTTTGGCCCTAATTAACACCCCTATGTATTGTGCATCAAAAAGTAAAATTTATTTAAATCAGATAATGTAGTTAATTAATTATGTCTAACCTCGGACTTTGGCCCTAATTGACATCTCTATATACTGTGCATCAAAAAGTAAAATTTATTTGAATCAGATAATGTAGTTAATTAATTATGTCTAGCAGTCTCGCTTAAACGTGCAACATTTTGATTTATATATATAAAAAAATGCGAGTTGGACGGTAATGCGATCTACATATATTCTTGCTTAGTGTATTTGCGCTGACATCATTTCGTTATGAAACTAAAATATGAATGATGAAACATTGGATACCCTTAATGACCATATATATAGCCAATTAGCGTCGTTTGTCGTTAAATAAAATTATTAATCAAATAATTAGAAAACCAGATAATACCCATACGTGGTTTAATTTGTCGTTGTATATACTATCAGGAATCATTATGTTTATTTACTCTATTAATTACAGACACCGTTAAGACCAAATCAGAGAATGCACAAATCTGATATGCTTACAAAAATAATTGTTAGAACTTTATGGTTTTCTATTATTTTTAGGTGTCTAGATCGTTGTGACGTCTACTTATTCCGTAAGCAAGTAGATCATTCAATAAACAAAAAAATCTCCAACTCGACATTAATAAATTATTAGATCGAAAGTTTCTCATATGTTCTATGTGAATATTTTTCTAGAGACATAAACCATACCAACAATTATTAAGGCCATGCCTTGAGATATATTATATTACGAGCATCATTTTAATTAATTTTCTTATAAATAAAATTAATTATGTATAAAGTATGTTCCCCAACGGGAGGAAAAGGAGATTTTCTCCTTTTTCCTTGTTTTTTCTTCTTATTTCTCCTTTGTTTCCTTTGGAATCCAAATCTTGTTATTCTAATAATCAAGTGTAATGCCTCGACGATTATTTAAGAAGATGGTAAAGCACCATAATTTCCAGCTAACTATCTACAATTCTACTCAACATTTCCTCTTTTGTCGATTTTGATTGGGTCATAAATTGCGGCCAACATCAGAACTGTTTAATACTTTGTTTAATCCTTTTTTGAAAAAATGATTTGGCCACATGGTGACATGGTATTAACTTTCTCTTTGTTTTAAAATCTCACAGGCTATTTTCTTTTTTGGTTATTGCAAGATATCCATAATCCCCTTTTATAATTTACTTGCTTTTTTTTAATTGTGGTTGTATTAATTTACTACTTTAATTCGATTTTAATGTAGTTCCTAAATGGTAGAAATTAAAAATGATATATTTTTTTATAACGAAACTAAAAATGATATTTGAGAGGTTTTAGGCTGTTAGCTTCAACATATACATTTTTACAACGTCCAAAATCATCCCTGTGTTACACATTCATGATTTTGAAATTTATAACTGTACTATAATATTCAAATCTGAAAACCTCAAAATTTTAGTACTTTTTATAAATCATAAAAAAATATAATTCATAAATATCTAATATGATAACATGCAAAACAGTAAAATAGTGTAGTGTATTCGCGATTTTTGTAGGATTTTATTAATAAATCATGTTAATGCAAAACACATGATCATACTTTTGAGATTTTGTTTATTAGCCGAGATTTTCAAGTATGTTAATGCCTATGTTTTTTTTGTTTATTCTCAAAATTATGTTATTCTGTATTAACCAATTGAAGCTTCTAATGAACCGTTCACATGTTTACTATTTTTTATATATATAAATAAAATTCATTGCTAAAAGGAATTTTATTAGTTTTTAGCTTTTACACTTCCAGAGCCAAAAAAGAAGTGTTTTGCTATACAAAAAGATATGGGTTTTGCAATGAATAAATCAATAATTGAGTTAAAATAATTGAGTTATATTACTATGTGAAAGGTGCCTCTCGGTCAATGACTATTTTTAGTTGGGGACCATATTTTTTTTTCAATTTGTGATGAATATGTGTAGTTGATGTTTCTACTTATTAGACTTGCTATTTCTGGTCAAGGTTGAAAAATAAACGGTTTAATTGACCCGAAATTTGGAGGCACTCATGGTCACGGACCGTCCGGTATGGAGAAATGTCAATCGCCCATATTGGTTTGGCGGAATTGGGGGACCGCTTTCTGTTTTTTCCCGTCCGGTTTAGCGGAGAATACTCCGTTTAACTTTTATTAGACGGCGTTAATGTATTCAGCGTGCTTAGCTGGCAACTATAGCGAAGAGGTTAATAATAAACAGCTGGCATGGTCACTCTGCACGTGGTTAAGAAATAGCAGTGTATTTACCTTTTTGCCCCTATTCACGACTTCCTAATACATTTCTGTTTTATATGTTCTACAAAATCCATTTATTATTCAGCTATTTATCACGAACTAATCTATATAAGTTACTAATAAATTTTTTTTTTTCGACAAATAAATATTTGCTTTATTTAATCCAAGAAAGAAAAAAAAATTAGCATGCTTTTTCGAAGGATAGAAATGGCAGCTATGCAATATGCATCAGTAAATGAGCCTTATTGGTCAATAAAAATAAAATAAAAAAGTAAATGAGACTTCACTTCTCTTTTGCTTTATTTTCCCAAATTTTCTGTTTTTTTTTTTGTTCATTTGCTTGCTCTCTTCTACGTATAAAGATATATGCTTCTTTATTTGCATTTTCGTGTGAGAGTATAAAAGAATATAATTTCCACTTAGTGTTTTTTTCACAAGAAAATTACTGTTGGGATAGTATTACTATCATTATGTCACAAAAAGCACTTTATTTACATTTAATTATGACTATTAATCATATAAAGTTAAAATTACAAAATCTTACTAAAACACATTTGTCACAAAAGACGATTTCACACTCAAGTTTGCTGTCTCACTCTGATACGAGAGGATTCAAAATCCGAACTGCACAATATTTATAAGTAAAAGAGTCAGTTAATTGTTGTCAAACAAATAAAAGTAACATTTTACCTGCTGGATGGAAATGAGTGGTTACTAGCTCTAACAAAGTTTAGATTATTTAATTGCAATTTCCCCTTATTACTAAGGAGAAAAAAATGTAGAAGTAGTCACCTCAATTTTCATTTAATGACAGCAGAGATAGCCTATTGTATTTTATAGACTTATAATTGATAATTTGATATGAACTTCCAACAAAATTCGAGAGTGATGGCGTATTTGCGTGGCTTGTGATTTTATTATACCAAAACTCAAGAGTTATGTTTTTTTTTTATAGTTTAAAACGTTTATTAAAATCAACCATAAATGAGATTATAATATGGCAGATATTCTACAGCCAATCAACCATATTTTTTTGTGTAGTTGTGTGTGTGGTCGTCGGCAAATACGATTTTTATCTATATTCTGTTCAAACATAAATACTCTTAAAAAGTCAACCATACAGTCTCTATAGTATTTTAGCGACAAGCGACACGGAAGTCAGGGATGATTAAGAGATGAACACAAGAAGAAGAAGGAGAAGATCAATGTCTTTAGTCCTATCTGACCCTTAAAACAAGTCAGAATTAGTCGTTGTAGTTAATTAATAATTAAGAATCTAATCTTAGTTTTAAAAAGGAAGTTTTGATTTTCTCTTTGGGACATTTTTTACCCTTTCTTCCTTTCTTTTTTTTTTGTTTTCTATATATATCACAACATCTCTCTCTCTCTCTCGTTCTTCGTCTTCTTCATTGCTTCTGTGTTTCTTTTTCCCATTAAGATTTTGTTTTGAAGATGTCACATTACAGAAGACACTCTCTAGAACCTTCCATTGACTCCATTACCGGTAAATTCCGCGATTCTTTGACTTTCCACACAGATGATGACGTCATCAACAAACCCGATTTCCGTGAACTCGATTTAGACTCGCCCATTTCTCCGTTGAGGCCACGTGGATCCTCCTCCTCCGCCGCTACTCCGGCCGCTAGTGGCAGCAGCTCAAGCTCCTCCGGTTCTGCTTCCGGCAAACCTTCCGTCACTTCTCAGCTTGCTAGACGCAGTCACTCCGGCGAGCTCTCCGGTTTTACCGAGACCAGCTCTTCTATACCCGGATCCGGAACCAAGTACCGGAATCCCAAACCTGGTCACAGAAGATCCGCTTCCGCTGGAACGCCGCTCATTTATTCCGGTTTGGGATTCTCACCGGTGACCAACCACAATTCTCGCGGCGGAGGAAGCGGCGCGACGTCGCCGAATCCCGGCGTTTCACCCAGCGGAAACATTTGTCCCTCGGGAAGGATCTTGAAAACCGGAATGGCTACACGAGCCTCCGTTAGACCCGAGACTCTATTCACAGGCACGGCCAATTACGGCCACGGAAACATCATACGCAGCGGTGGCGGAAATAACAGCAAGACCAGAGCGGCGGAGTTCGGTGACTCAGAGGAGGTGAAGAAGGCAGGTAACGAAATGTATAGGAAAGGGAATTTCGCTGAGGCATTGGTGCTTTACGACAGAGCTATCTCAATGTCGCCGGAAAATCCAGCTTACAGAAGCAATCGCGCGGCGGCGTTGGCTGCTTCGGGGAGGTTAGAGGAGGCTGTTAAAGAATGCCTTGAAGCTGTGAGATTGGAACCTTCTTACGCTAGAGCTCACCAGAGACTTGCTTCTCTCTATTTCAGGTCAAATGTTATAACCTATTTCACTTGTTGTAATCGATGATTGGTAATGACGAGGAAAGTAATAATCTTTTCATTGGTGTTGCTTTAGATTGGGAGAAGCTGAGAATGCGAGACGTCATCTTTGTTTTTCCGGGCAATGTCCCGATCTAGCTGATTTGCAGCGGCTGCAGGCACTTGAGAAGCATCTCAGGCGGTGTGCTGAGGCTCGAAAGATAGGTGACTGGAAAACTGTAATTGCCGAAATCGATGCAGCCATTGCAAATGGAGCTGATTCTTCTCCTCAGGTAGATATCAATACGCATTGCCTCTTTGATCAGCTGAATTGCCGAAAGGACTTGGATCTTTGAAACAATGAAGTTTGATTCGGATTTTGCAGCTTGTAGCTTGCAAAGCAGAGGCCTTTTTGCGGCTTCATCAGATAAAGGATTCGGATTTGTGTCTATCCAGCATTCAGAGATTGGATCATCATCATACTCAACCACAGGAGAAACTCTTTGGTATGATGTGTGATGCTTATGTGCTATGTGTTCAGGCTCAAGTTGATATGGCGTTAGGAAGGTGAGCTTCGAAACGCTTAGACTCAAAAGGTGTTTGATTCAATTATTTTTAGTAGTGTTGTTTGGTTCTTGGGTGAGTGAGTAGAGATGATAGGTTTGTTGCAGATTTGAGAATGCGGTTGTAAAGGCAGAGAGAGCTGTGGCGATTGATCATAACAATAACCCCGAGGTAGTATCGGTGTTAAACAAGGTGAAGAATGTGGCGAAAGCTCGAACCCATGGAAATGAGCTTTTTCGTTCGGGGAGATATTCGGAAGCGAGTGTGGCTTATGGAGACGGACTCAAGTTAGATGCTTTCAACTCGGTTCTGTATTGCAACAGAGCAGCGTGTTGGTTTAAACTCGGTATGTGGGACCAATCTGTTGATGATTGTAATCAAGCGCTAAGAATCGAGCCTAATTACACCAAGGCTCTTCTACGAAGAGCTGCTTCATATGGAAAGGTTAGATTCAAGACATTTAATCTGGTTTCAAATCGAGTTTTGAATTGGTAATGTTGTTGTGTTAAATGCAGCTTGGTCGATGGGATGGTGCGGTTAGAGATTACGAAGTATTGAGAAAGGAACTTCCAGGAGACAGTGAGGTTGCTGAGTCCTTAGAGAGAGCAAAAACCGGTCTATCGAATAAATCTGAATACTTGGGATTCAATAACGAAGTTGAAGAGGTTTCGAGTTTAGATAAGTTCAAGACCGCGACATCACTTCCAGGTACTTGGCGAATTTATAAGTTTTCAAGATTCCTCTGTTTTCTGTTTGCTTAAAAATGGAAACTTTTTTATTTATCAGGAATCTCAGTGTTTCACTTCAAATCATCATCAAACCGACAAAGCGAAGCAATATCTCCATTCGTGAACACGTTATGCTTGCGGTATCCATTAGTACACTTCTTCAAGGCAAGACAGATGCTAAATCTAATAAAAAGCCCTTTGCATCTCGGTTTGTGATCTAATAGGGTTTGTGTACACAGGTGGACGTAGAGGAGAGCTTGGCATTGGCGAAAGCAGAGAGTATCAAGAAAGTTCCAACCTTTAAGATCTATAAGAAGGGAGAGAAAGTGAAGGAAATGGTGTGTCCTAGTCACAAGTTACTAGAGGACTCGGTTACGCATTTCCTCGTATAAATAACACATCTTTCTTCTCTTCTCATTTTTTTCTTTCTTTTCCGAAATCTTTAGCCTTCACGAACGTAAATTGATTCAAAGAGCCATTTTTTAAAATTGAAATTTTCATTCTTTTTCTTTGTTTTCACTGTATTGAAATGAAATCTGCGCTCTGATTGTATTGATCTGAGGAAAATGCTTCTCCTACCAATTAATTGTGAAGACCGAAGAGCCTTGGTCTCGCCGTCGGCATCAATGGGCTGGGCATATTTCCGGAACCAAACCGAATAACGTTATTTGGTTCGGTTTCGGATAACCCAAATAGACGCATTATTAAATTTATTTGATTTTTGGTTCGGTTTGGTTTATTAACCGAATACTAAATTAACAGATTGGATAACCGAATTAAAAATCAACCCATATAAAATATGTCTAAATACCATATAATTTGCTATTACGAAACCAAGTTATTTTATATTGTTTTTTTTTGAGTGAATATGTAAGTAGAGTATTTTTGATCATGATGTTTTCTTTAGAAAATATGAAAACAAATATTTTGATCTTCCATTGTTAAGAAACACATAATTAGCACTTGAAACTAAATTAATATAGAACTTAATTGTTTAGTCAAAGTAGAGTAGTTTATCGTGTGAATTTTTATATTTGGCAAAAGTATCTTAGTGTCATGTGTCCATAGATTGCTCTATTTTCGAACGTGAGTTGAATCACTAAACCATTGATTTTTTTTTTTTGTCGAGTTGGAAGTGAAAAGTACAAATGCAAAACTATGATTTTGGAGATAATTTTAACAACGGTAAGAATCTAGAAAATGTTTTTTTTTCTTTCTTTGGTTAAATATTTTTTCACAATCTTCAAACTTTTTATTCTTATTTAAAATTAATCGTATTATCCGAAATAATTTTGAAATTACACAAAAGTGATTATAATTCGGTTATTGTTTATAAAACAAAAAAAAAACGAATACTGAACCGAACCGAAATAGAATTTAATCCCGAATGTGACCTAATAGTTTAAAACCGGAAAACCCAAACCGAACGGAACTAATTAACCAAATACCCACCCCAAGGCATCATCTACTCATTAATTGGGATGGCTCATTTCAATTGATTTCCTTATTTCTGTCGGTTAGAAAACTCGTAACACCAGTTGGGCCGTTGTCATAATTATATATATACACAAGTTGGGCCTGGGTATGCTTTCAATTGAATACCCATTAACAAATAAACTATAGTGAGAATGATTATACTTTTCATTTGAGGTAACAATATAGAGGGCCCAATATAGAACACAAACTATGATATACCAAAATCTGAATGAAACAAATAATAAGAGCACAACAAAAACAGTCGAAAGAATCAACACAGAAGATGAGAAAGTAAAGTTCTCTACAGACATGAGATTCTCAATGTGGTTCGGCAAAGTTCGTTGAATCAGACAAAGGGTACGCAATTAAAGTTCTTTAGGGACATGAGATTCTCAATGTGATTCGGCATACTTCCGATAAATTCCCAGTCATGATCACGACATCCATCACGAAGCCAAAACTCATTATCTTCAAATCTTTCAACTTTGATCCTCCTGTTACTATTTCTCTTTGGATCATAGTAGGAAACATAAATCTCTTTGTCCTGCCATGATACTGATACATAAATAAACTCACCATCATCTGTCACACCACTTAAAAGGGAACCAACCTTGGCAATAGGATCAAGTGGAGAATATGGTAAATGAAAATCTTGGCACGACCATTCTTCCTTTTCGGCATCTTCAAGAACCCACAATTTGTAAAAAGATGATTCTGAGATAACCCATGCTAATCTTCCCTTGTAGCTCACCAGAGAAAGAGTATTCATCAAGTCATCGTGCATACGACTGTGTGTTTGAATTGATTTGAACTTTTCAGTCCTCACATCAAAACTTATTATTAGATTTGTACCTCACATCAAAAATTGGGCGCGTATCTAGCTTCTTTCAAGAGCTCGAGAGGATATTTTTCCACGTGGGGTAAACACATTTCGAGATTATTATGTTGAGAGAGAGAGAGGAATAATTGCTTGTTATCATTTTTTTGGAAGTTTAGCAAAAGACAAGAGCGTGCACGTGAGTGAACCATGAAGGAGATGATGGAATCAGGATCGGAGGGGACAGACGCCCATAGCTTTGAGACGCATCGAAACCTCATCAAAGATCTTGCAGGCAGTCTCACAAGTATCTCCCTCGTTAGATCAAAGGGAATCCAGTTGATCAATGAAGGTGGTGTCGTTACATGGATCTCTTTTGTCTTCTCTGTTGGAGGTGGGCCTAGCACCCCCAATTAATTAGGCCCATTTTAGGAAAGGCCGTTCTTCGGTGCGGTCACCGGACTTAATATCACCAACCTGCAGGACCACTCTTCAGCTCGATAGCCGACCTGAAAGCAACGTACCCCGGGCCCGCGCTGATGCCCCGCCAGAGCAGGAAGTGTCAGAAGAGTAGGCGCGTGGGAGTTGGTAAGGCAGTACCCTACCCGCGTAGGGACGTGCCTTCGACCCGACGTCCCACCAACCCTGCAGAGCTGACAAGGGCAGGAGGGAGCAGGTGGAGCAGAGTTGGTAAAACAGTGCATTGCTCTGCAACACGCCACGCCGAGCTCATCATGACCTCTCTCCTCGAAAGCCGGGACACGCCTCCTAGGCCACCTTGCCCGCAAAAGAGGCCGTAGACGACACGTGGCCCGAGATCCCGGGGAGCAGGAAGCCGACCCCGACTATATATACCCCTCACATGTCATTAATGAAGGGGACTCGGATTTTTACTCTCTCACCTACCACAAGTGACCCGACCTCACTATCTTTGTAACGAGACAACGCTTTAGAACGCCGAACTGGACGTCCTTCGGAACCAGTTCGTAATTCAAAAGCGTTTGCTTCTCTTTCATCAATAAAACGAAACACGGCCCCCGGCCTACTCATATTTCTCCCGACCTGTCTTAATTGTGGTTAAATTGCTCTATTAACGAAAATCACACCTCCCGTCTCCTAATCATTCTTTAAACACACTTAGTGATCCGTGGGATCAACAATTGGCGCTAGAAGGAGGGGCGAGATTCTTCTACACGCAAGGAGCAGTTCAACCACCGCCACAACCGAAGCAACGATGGCAATTCCGACCCCAAGAGTGTTGTCAGACCAGGACACTCCGGCCCAAACAACGGCCCAGGCCCCGACAACGGCCCCGCCAACGACTCGAACGACGGCGACCATTCCGTCGTCAGCCCGAGCAGCTGCCAACCAGGCGATTCCTCGAGAGCAATTCTCCAGGGCCCCGCCCCCGGCTTCAGCACCCGCTCATTCCGACGGCTCCGCCGCCCACAACGCGCCACGAGCATCGGAAGACCAGCCCACGCCGTCCGTCGTGATGCAGACCCTGCTCGCCCGGATCGATGAGCTAACGCGAGCCACCGACCAACGACGTCGACGGCCTGAAAAAGCGACTAGATAACAAGAAAGGGTCCTGGGCCGACGAGCTCGATGGAGTCCTCTGGTCCCACCGCACAACACCAAAGACGTCGACTGGCCGAACACCGTTCAACCTCTCCCACGGCATGGAAGCAATGGCCCCATCCGAAGTCGGGCTCCCCACTCCTCGCCGCGCTATGCTCACCCAGCAACCCGCACTGAACAACGCCATCCTACTCAGCGAGCTGGATTTCCTTGAAGAGCAGCGGGACCATTCCCTACTCCGAATCCAGAACTACCAGCAGCTCGCCTCCAAATATTACAACAAGAAGGTTCGAGGCCGGTTCTTCGCCGAGGGCGACCTGGTCCTCCGCAAGGTCTTCGAAAACACCGCCGAGCTAAACGCAGGCAAGCTCGGTGCCAATTGGGAGGTCCCCTACCTTATCTCCAAGGTCGTAAAACCCGGCGTCTACGAGCTAGTCACGATGAACGGCGACGCCATCCCGCGCTCATGGAACTCGATCAACCTCAAGCGCTTCTACTATTAAGCCCCCGGGCTCCATTCCGCTCTCCGCTTTTGTAAACAATCGAACTACGACTGGCTTGATCCCTTATACTAAAGGGTACGTAGGCAACCCCTAACCAGGGCTCAGCTATCAACCTAATAAAACCTTTTTTACAAAGGAAGACGCTCCCGAGCTCCAAACGCTCGCACTACAAAAAAAAAAAAAAAAAGAGAAGCCGAGCTCCAAACGCTCGCACTACAAAAAAAAAAAAAAAAAACAAGCCGAGCTCCAAACGCTCGCACTACAAAAAAAAAAAAAAAAAAAGCCGAGCTCCAAACGCTCGCACTACAAAAAAAAAAAGAAGCCGAGCTCCAAACGCTCGCACTACAAAAAAAAATAAGCCGAGCTCCAAACGCTCGCACTACAAAAAAAAAAAAAAAAAAAAAAAAGAAGCCGAGCTCCAAATGCTCGCACTACAAAAAAAAAGGGGACCGAGCTCCGGTGCTCGCTCTCCCCGGCACACAAGTTATAAGTGCCAAAGCCGGGCCCCAGGGCCCGCACCTCTACTAGACACACAAGCATTAAGTGTCTCTAAAGCCGGGCTCGCTACCCGCACCAAAAAAACAAGGTACACAAGCAATAAGTGCCTTAAGCCGAGATTACCTCGCACCCAATACAAGAGCACGGTCCATGACCTGCTTACTTGACAGAGTACGGTCTACGACCTACTCTCCCAATCAAAAAAGCCTCGAAATGGCACTTATATAAAAAAAAAAAAAAAAAAAAAAAAAAAAAATAATAAAAAAAGAGAGGGCCAACGGCCTCGATATTATTAAAAAGGGCCCACGGCCTAGTCATTACAACAGCCTCGAAACGGCACTTACAAAGAAGAAAAAAAGGGCCAACGGCCTTGTCATCATTAAAAGGGCCCACGGCCTAGTCATTACATAAACGGCATACGGCCCAGTCCTTACAAAAAGAAACGGCCTACGGCCCAGTCTCTACAAAAAGAAAAAAACAAAAAGGAAAAAGTTTTTACAAGGCCGCATCGGCCGGTCGGTCTTCACTCCCGTCAGTACGGGTACCATCTAAATCAGCCGGGGCCACCATCCTCGCGTTGGTCCCGTACTCACCAAGGAAGGGCTGCCCAGACCCCTCTTCCCCAACCACGGCTCCACCGGGTGGCACGTCGGTTCCGGTCTCAACGGACGGCGCGTCCGTACCGGCCTCAACGGCAGACAGGACCGAGGGATCTGCTTGCACAATCCCAGCAGCTTCGGGGACTCCCTCGTCAGCAGACGGGATCGAGGGATCTGCTTGGACGGTCTCAGCGACCGCAAGAACGTCCTCAGCAGCCGGCGGAGCCTCCAGGGTCAGATCCACCACGGGGGTGCTAGAGGGAGCGACGGGTATAATGTGCTCAAGCAGAACGCCGTGAGCACGGTCCAGAGGGATTTCCAGATCCTCCGGGGTCAAATCCGGAAAGTCCATCCCGTCCAGTACGGCACCGAATGCCGCCTCGTCCTCGTCCAGCTTCTGATACCGGTAGAACGGTACCGACACCCCGTCCTCTGCTTCCATCCTCTTGAGGCAGGCCTTTACGCCGGTCACCTGGCTGTACAGAAGATGAGGCTCTAAGGCCCGGCGGCGCCCGTCCAGGTGGGCGCGGATCTTCTCCATCTTCGCGGACCACTTCCGGTTCCGCGCGTCCCACCGGGCTGACACCCGATCGCTCTCCGCAGCCACGGCCACCTTGGCCCGGCCTATGGCGGATTCCAGCCCCTTCACCCTGGAGCGGAGTGTCTCCCGCTCCCCCTTCAGGAGCCCGTTCTCCTCCTCGAGCCCCGACGCCCGATCCCACCCAGCTGCAGCACGGTCCCTTTCGGCCTCTAGTGCAGACTGCAGACTGGCCACCTCGACCGCCCGGGCTCTTAACCCCACCGCCTCCTCTTCCAGCGCCGCAGATCGGGCCTTCTCATCTCTCAGCTCCTTCTCGAGCCCGTGGAGACGGGTAGACTGGATCTGCGAGCTGGACTCCCGGCACCCCTGGAGGAAGTTAATCGAGGCGGCCTGCTCGGCGAGCCTCTTCTCATAGGCCTCCGCCAGAAAGGCACTAAGGGCCATCGTCTGCATTAAACAAGTTGTTAACAAAGACGCGCAACAAGTCTAGCTAAAAGCAGTTAGACCAGAGCAGAAGCTTACCCGAGCTGCGGATCGCGCCACCTGACGGAAGGTGTCGGACTCCGCCATCTCCAGCGGGACGAAGTGCGGGTACCTCTGCCCGAACATCATGGCCTGCGCCAGCTCGGCGCACTCGTCCTGATCAACGATTACCTGGTTGCTTCCATCCTCGTGGGTAAAGGAGAAGCTGTAGTCCCGAGGCCCATCGTCGGAACCTCCCGAGGCGCCGCCCACTTCGGCGCTGCGACCCTCGGCCTCCTGCACAGCAGCAGGATCCTCCACGACGACGATCGTCTCGCCGACCCCATCGCCCCCTTGGGCCCGGGTCTCATCGACCCCCCCTGCCGGCACGACGGCCACAGGCACCTCGGGCTCCGGCCCGGGCAGTGTAGGCCGGATGACCTCCCGACCTCCGGAAGAGGACTCTCCCGTCCTCCTCTTCTTTCTGCCGGTCTCCCCACCAGCAGCCCGGTCTTCCCTCCTCTTCAAGGGAGTCGCCGCGGAGGAATCCCCCGCAACCCGTGGTGCCGGGTCTCGCCTGACCGGCACCTCGGGTATCGGCGGCGGCGGTGCAACAAACGAGTCCGCGTACTGCGGATTGGCAAACCTTGCTCTACCTGCGAAGGAAGAACCGTTAGTTCGGCAAAAAAAAAAAAAAAAAAAAAAAAAAAAAAAAACCACCTCCCATCATTGCAGCTTCGATTCTCGCAGCGGTGAAGGACTTCCACTCTCTCCGACGCACTGTCCTGAGCACGGCAAGTAGACCTGTGTAGTCCGGTAGCTTGAATCTGGAGGAGTGAGGGCCTGAAGAGCAAGACAAAAAAAATCATCAGTCAGACAACCAAAGAGGAGAAGTCAGCTCGACCTGCAAATCCCTACCCGGGGAAAAATTCCAATCCCGGGTGTATCTCGCCAACGGATCGAGCCCAGCCACGGCGGTAGCCCGGACGTAGAAGTAGCTGCGAGACCAGTCCTCGACCTTCGACAGCTTGCTCGCCCTAGACCCCGAGCTGGGTGCCTCCAGAACGTTCGCCGCGGGCTTGAAAGCGGCATAGAAGGTCCCAGGAATCCCGGGGTTTGCCTTCTGCTGGGTGAACGCCTCGAACATAGGCAACGTCACCTCCATGTCGCATTCGTGCCCCAAGGTCAGCAGCACGATCATCCCCTGGACCGTGGACGGGCAGACCTGCGAGAAGGCCAAGCCCCGCGCCCGGCAATACTGGACGAACAGCTCGGGGAGAGGAAGGCGCAAGCCGCACTTCTGGAAGAACGACTCGTACAAGCAGACGAAGCCCGGCCGAGGAGTCCACGGGCGCTCCTCCGCCCTGGGTACCCTGAGCTCAACGCCGGCGGAAAAACCACACAGATTCCCCAGGAGGGTCACCGACTCCGCTGTGCTCCAGGTCGGTGACCCTCCCTGCTCGTAGGGGACCAGGGGGGACCTCACCCTGGCCACTCGAGCTCCGCCTCCACGGCCGCCCTGACGACCACCACGGTCGCCCAGATGCCCGGTTCTACCCTCAGCTTGGCCAACACCGCGACCGCCAGAGGATCTAACCACCGTCTTCGAGCGGAGATGGGTCCCCGGGAGCAACGGGGCGGCCCCCGAAGTCGAGGGGGCCAACTGTTCCCCACTGTCTGCCCCTCGTCGCGGAGAAGAGGCATGTTCGGAATCACCGGAGGAGGAACTCGGAGAATCGTTACCGCCACCACGGGGCGCCGATTCTTCGCTCGACTCAACTCTGATACCGTCTAACATCGGAGCCATTGCACGGAGAGGAGGAAATCGAAAAGACAGGAAGAAAGTAGGAAGAGAAGGAGGAAATCGGAGAAAGGAGGTTACCTTAAGAGTAAGCGCAGAAGGTTTTAACAGTAGGAGGAAGAAGGTTTAAATAGAGGAAGGGGGACAGTGAAGCGACGCCTGGACGCGTGTCAAAAGAAGCACGGCTGCCCAAAAAACCTAATGATGACGACTCCTCGATCTCCCACGCCAAAAAGCAGGGGGTGCCTCGATAACCACGAAGCGTCTGTCACACGCCGCGCGTGGGCATCTCGCGCGAAAAACGAGGCAACCTTTCGATCCCCCGCGGGGCGGATACGCGCCAACCTCCTACGGATTTTTCGGAAAAGGCAAACACAGTTGAGCACGGAAAAACCGTCCTAAGATGCGCCGAACTAACATTAGATCAACTTCGGCACGCTCACTTCGCCTCGCGACACCGAACTGGGGGAGGGCCTATTGTTGGAGGTGGGCCTAGCACCCCCAATTAGTTAGGCCCATCTTAGGAAAGGCCGTTCTTCGGTGCGGTCACCGGACTTAATATCACCGACCTGCAGGACCACTCTTCAGCTCGGTAGCCGACCTGAAAGCAACGTACCCCGGGCCCGCGCTGATGCCCCGCCAGAGCAGGAAGTGTCAGAAGAGTAGGCGCGTGGGAGTTGGTAAGGCAGTACCCTACCCGCGTAGGGACGTGCCTTCGACCCGACGTCCCACCAACCCTGCAGAGCTGACAAGGGCAGGAGGGAGCAGGTGGAGCAGAGTTGGTAAAACAGTGCATTGCTCTGCAACACGCCACGCCGAGCTCATCATGACCTCTCTCCTCGAAAGCCGGGACACGCCTCCTAGGCAACCTTACCCGCAAAAGAGGCCGTAGACGATACGTGGCCCGAGATCCCGGGGAGCAGGAAGCCGACCCCGACTATATATACCCCTCACATGTCATTAATGAAGGGGACTCGGATTTTTACTCTCTCACCTACCACAAGTGACCCGACCTCACTATCTTTGTAACGAGACAACGCTTTAGAACGCCGAACTGGACGTCCTTCGGAACCATTTCGTAATTCAAAAGCGTTTGCTTCTCTTTCATCAATAAAACGAAACACGGCCCCCGGCCTACTCATATTTCTCCCGACCTGTCTTAATTGTGGTTAAATTGCTCTATTAACGAAAATCTCACATCCCGTCTCCTAATCATTCTTTAAACACACTTAGTGATCCGTGGGATCAACATTCTCTTCTCTTCTTTCCATGACTCCTTAGACGTTTCAGAATCCTATCTCATACTATCTCTTTTTCCACTACTATATATATATATATATATATATATATATATTATCATGTATATGTTGTTTTCAACCTTTTAATGTGAGATTTTTTTAAGTAGAACATTGACAAAAATTAAAATAGATGTTTTCTTTATATATCATTTTGTGTATTTGTATTGGATTTTTTTTGTTTTTTTTTGCTTTTTATGTATATATTTTCCATACATTTAGATATTTTAGAGGAAAATGTTTTGTTGTCAAAAAAATAAAAGAGAGGATATTTATTTTTGGTGAATCTTGTAAATTTTGAATTATATTATGAAGTGGTAAAAGTTAAGATCCAATATATGGGCCTTTTTACATTTTTGATATTAAATCTGTTAAAAGTGATTTTTGAAATAAAAGAAAATATCCTATATATATGGGCTTTTATAATGAACACATTCCATATTCATATCAAAATATCTTTAAATTTTAATTTTTATATTCATTTACTAATGCGAAAAGAATTAATGAATCCTTATTTAGTGAACATGTTATGGAGTTGAGATTTGTTGATTTGTATAGAGAACAAAAAAATCATACCTTGATTGAGACACGTGAGCAAAACTCTATTAGAATGTTAAAATTTTGTACATTGGAAGTTAAGATATTTCTTAGCAAGTATATAAGGTTCATGAGCTAATACATTCATAGCCAATTAATTTTGAGTTGGAAGCCCATGATTTCTAATATGGTATCAGAGCCATGTTGGCCCAACAGACGATTTCCCATAAAAACGGTTTTCCATATTTTAAGTGGCCATGTATAAATGGTTCGTCTTGTTGTAGTATTTCCGAGATGATTGTGTGTTGTGCCGTCCTCATCTCGAGAAAACCTATTAAAATGTTAAAATGTCCCACATTAGAAGTGGAACATTTCTTAGCAAATATATAAAGTTCACGGGTCAATCCACTTATGGCCAATTGGTTTTGAGTTGGAAACCATAATTCCTAATAAACTCATTTGTAGTGAGAGAACATGAGCATATCTTGATTGAGAATAGATCGATTCCTCCTTTTTTATTCTCAAATCGGTTTGGTTTAGGGGAGATTTGTGTTTTCACTAAAATCTTTTTGATCAAACTATTAGAATCTCTCATATTTGATTTTTGATAAAATTAAATATAATCTTTTGCTAGAGATCGAGAATTCTTATTTAGCGAGCATGTTATATACTATATGGAATTGAGATTTGCTGATTTGTATAGAAAATATGAATCTTACCTTATCTCACTCTGGTCTCGAGACATGTGACGTGAGCAGCATATCTTGGTTGCCCAATTAATTTGAACTCACATGAACAACCGGATTACAAACTTCTTTGTGCATTAATTTGGTTGCCTTTAATTTGTTAAATTTTCAAATTCACCTAGATAACACCATAAATTTCATCTAGCATGTGTGTTCTTATGATACCAAACTGACCATATATGCTATGTTTTTGGATTTGGAATAAAAAAAATTCTACATTTTCAAGAATGTTGTGTTTCAAGAACACATCTTCCCTTTACGTTGATCTTTTAGTTAGTTCAAGATTGTTGCCACGGGAAGGGTAGTTACGTCTTTTAGCAATCTCTGTAACACTCTTCTTCGTAGTTCGTGCATGTGTTTGTTTTGAGAGTGCTGAGAAAGACAAATAAACCACCATTCTTGTTGTACATTAAAACCTTCACGAGAAAGAGAACCTGTGGATAGCCTCCACCGAAACTTAGGCAATGAACTCGTATATCGCGTGTCTTCTCTTATTTCTAGCTCTTGAGTCGATCAACTTCTCACACCAAGATCGAGCAAACACGTTCGAGGAGGCTATTTTGGAAACTTGTCTAAATGAGAAACTCCTTGAACCATATTTTATAACCTCAACTCTCACTATTTGGTCTATCTAAGCCATGGTAACTTCAGCCTCTCCAACAATACAAAAAACATTTATCTTTGGAAGCATAAGATCTATAATAACTGTAATCACCAAACCGAAGTTCCTTGGTCTCTCCGGCTACGCGGTTTAATGCCCCGGTTAGATGGTTCATTTGAAATCCTTATTTTTGTTGGTTAAGAAACTCTTCCTAACCAGGAAAAAAATCTCTTAATACAATGGGCCGGGTGGGCTGGGCTACTTGTAAGAACATTTTCTTAATGCTTTCATTAAATATCCATTAACAAATAAACTATATGTTCATTAAAGTTCTCTACAGACATGAGATTCTCGATGTTGTTCGAAATTTCGCTAGGCGCTAGTCGGGCGGAAGAGGTCCGAGCAGCGCCTAGATGGAAAATCGGAGATTAATCGGGGATTAGTTTTAGGGTTTTTTAAATAATATAATTAAATTAATAATTAAAACAGATAAAATACTCTTATATACATTTGAATTATAATATGAAATGGTAATTGTTAAGATCCTATATATGGGATTTTTATTCATTATAGCAAAGTCTCTTAAAAGTGATTTTTGAAAGAAAAAGAAAGGATCCTAGAATAATATAAGAATGGTAGTCATTTCTTAGGAGCAAAATTTAGTACTAAAATGTGTAGAAAACAATTTATAATAATAAATAACACGTTCTATTGATACTAATTTCGTGTTTCTAGAAAGAAATAATATTGTGAAATCTTAGTGGCTAACTTCTACATATGTTTTAATATCATAAGTTCATAACATATCATTTGATGTAATATAAGTAAATACATTAATTATTGGTATGCGAGCATTGTCAATGTGGGATAGGCCAGAAGGTAAGGTCTTGGCGTTTGAAGCCATCGACCGTCTTCTGGCCGTCGATGTGACGCATTCCTCTAAAATCCTCCTCGACAATTTCTACATTTTTGAAACCGTGTTCCAATCATAATAGTTTAATTGATCTATGGTCTGTATCTCTCTTATGTGTTAACATTTGGTGTGTGTGTTTTTTTGGGGTCACATTATCATTTGGTGTTTATATATATATAGTACGTAACATATGTTTACGTGTGATTTTTTTTTTTTGTAGTTATGCTCGAGGCCTTGTCCACATTATACAAGTACGATGGTGGTCAGCCGCCCGGGCTGTCGACCAGCGGCTGGGAGAATCTGTATTTGGCTATGCTTGCGTTCGACACCGTTAAAAACATTGAGATAATTATTTTTTCTAAACATCAATTATTTTGAAACGGAGAGAGTATCACTTTTTTATCATTAATATTTTTGTTGATCTTGATTCTAATGATTTATTATTGTTTATGTAAATGCATTTGACGCAGAACATTTACTACATTGTATGGAAAAATTGAGGCAATGAAAAGTTGTGGATATTCCAAAATACGAAAGAATGTGAAAAATTAATTGGTAAAAAGTAAACAAAATATTAGTAAAATATAAGCAAAATATAACCAAAACATTTTTTTTTTTAAAACAAAAATTGAAATTATAAGTTGAATTTTGGACATCAAAAGCGATGCTTCTTAAATTTCATATACACTAAAATCAAAAGGGATAATCACATAGTTTTAACTAACTTTGTGTTTCTTACCTAGAGAGACAAATAAATATAAAATCAAAAGGAATAACCACATGGTTGGTTGACCAAAAAAAAAACCACATGGTTGAAAATATAAGCAAAATATATAGAGACAAATAAATATAAAATTAATTTTCTTACCTAGAGTTTCTAGGGTTTTTAATATTTATAATAAAGTGTACAAGTAAAAAGTTATCTCATATTGATTAACCTTACTGGGTCAATACACAAAATATATGGAAAGAATTGCTTTTCAACTGTTTTGCTAAAAACACAGAGGAAGTTTTGAGGAGAGATGCTTTCTTCTTTTTGAACATTTTCATTGCATTAATTTAAATGTAGCAAAAGTGCTTATCAAAGTTTTACAATAAACCATCTTTAATTATGTACTCATAAAACATAACAACCAAGTTGAACCAAATAGAAAACCATGTTGATGAGGCCTAAACGAGAAAATGATAGTGGGAGAAGCTGTCCACTTATGAAAGCCCATATATGAAGATTTGATGAGGCCCAGCAATAGTCCAGTAAATGAGTAAGGGCGAAACCTAACAAGAGAGAGTAACGAGATATTTAGCCGCCGACCAGTAGAAGAGACGATGATTCTCTCATTACTGCAGAGAAAACCAGAATTGCATGCACTCGCTTGCTACTGTCGGATTCTGGCACCTGAAAGAAGAGATTCTATTTTTTATGATGACTTCGATTTGCCGCACAAGAGAATCAAATGGTCGACTGGAGTTTCGATGAAGCATGCTGTTACGTTCCTTCCAAATCTCATAAATCGATGCCTGCCAGGCTAGATGCTTTCGATGAGCCGATCTTGGTATGATGATGAATCGACGATGGTTTATATAAGAGTAGCCGGTGCAAGAATAAAGCGAAATACCAATTTTTTTAAAAAAAAAGATATAAAATATAAAATTATGTAGATTACCTTTTTTACTATTTTATTTTATTATATAAAGCTGAATCTCAACGTGAACATGACACGTATGATAATTTTACTCACGAGATTGTGACATTTGTCACGGTTAATTTAGATTTCGACATGTGGTAATTTAAATAAAAATATAAAAATGAATTAAAATAAATATTAAAAAATGTTAAACTTAAAAGGTTAATATTAAAAAAAAACAAGAATGAGTAGGGAAATATTTTAAGAAAACCTTAATTTTTGGGGGAAAAAACAAATTACGTTAGTACAAGAAGAAAAATTTTTAAAAAAAATTCATTAACATAACACCGGAATAAGTAGAAAAAATTTAAATAAAAAAGACTTATTTTTCTAAAAAGACGTTTATCATGTGCTTTTATGATCATAAAAAAATAAAAAGAGAAATTCAATAATACAAGGAAATTCACTAACATATCACCGGAATAAGTAGGAAATCTTTATAAAAAAAACTTATTTTTCCAAAAAAAAACATATTAACCATGAGTTTTTAGGACCATAAGAAAAAAAAATTCAATAATACTGAACAACAACTATTAACCTTTTAATTCATCTTAACAACTTTAAAAAGTATCATGTTAATAGTGTCTTTTTCTAATCAAAAATGCATATTAACTAGGGATGTCAATCGGGCTAGTACGGTCCGGACCGGCCCGAAACCCGTAAAACCCACATATATTTAAGTTCGGCTCAAAAAAAATCGGGCCTATATTCTAAATCCCGGCCCGGCCCGGCCCGAACAGGGCTCTAGGGCTTTTCGGGCTTTTTTGGGCTTTTTCGTTCTTTTCTTTACAAACACAAAAATTCACAATTCTCAGATGAATAATTAAAACAAAATATTTATCAAAATAAATCTAAATTGAAATGTATTATATCAAATCTAATTAAATTTAAAAGCAAAAGTTTGACAAAAAAACAAATAAAATTCAAATAAATTGTATTACCTAATAAAACATAAAATCAAAACACTTCAAATCTAGGTAGTAGAGTTTAGATTAGAATCTCCTTCATCGTTTTCTAAATCCTCATCACCATCAAGAGGTACATATAAAAATAATAATAATAATATTAAGTTTTGACATGTATAAATCATATAGAAATGTCATTGAAAGTCTATAGATAATAATTTTTAAAATATGAAGTAAATATGGATGAATGATAATGGTACATGGATCACGAAATATAGAGAAAATATGTCAAATTATTATTTTTAGAAAGATAAATGTTTAAATAAAATCTCTAACTAATTAAATGGTAAAGTTCTGGGCTTTTTGGGTTAGCCCGAATCCGATCGGGTTAAGTCCGAAAAACACACTAGCCTGAATGGGCTTTAGCTCGAAAAGCCCAATTTTTTCGGGCTTATATTTCTAGGTCTGAGCCCACTATTTTTCAGAGTCGGACCGGGCCGGCCCTCGGACTTTGGCCCTAATTGACACCCCTAATATTAACTAAATTCCATCATGACAAAAAAAAACTTAAAAATGAAAATTATTAATATATAACCACAACTAAATTCTATATAATAATCTATGCATTGCTAATTTTTAAATTTTTAAATTTTTAAATCTGGGTGGAGGATATCAAGGTTGAGGATAGTGAAGAGACAAAAAAAAAAAAAGAAGGAAGATTGAGAAGCGCAGGTTGGGAGATTAAAAGAGTTGATGCAACGGCGTCGTTTGAAGCGGTTATGAGTTCGCCGGAGAAAAGAAGAGCAAGTATTTTTGGAGCCAAGCGTTAAGATTGTGAATCAGCTGTGTGGACCACTTTCTCAATTTAAGGTTTTACGAGACATAATCTGAAACTTCGAGACTCACTGTCTAATTTATGTTAATAACCAAGAATTGAGAACAAACAAAATAAAAATAAACCCATATCTTCTATTGTTTCTCATTGTGTAATTGGAATCGGAATCTTGTAAAAGGGTAAAATTTACAAAAACAAAGACAAACTCCTTTTCTTTGTTTACCATATCTTCTATTGGTTGGTGGAAGAACCGATTAGAGATGCTGACTTCTTACTTCTTCATCAATGGCTACAAGCACAAACTCATGGTGCTGCAAATCACAAGCACAAGACAAAAACACCATCTTAACTTAAAAAACATGACTCTGTGATTTTACATAGGCTCTTTAGATAATGTTGAGAGATAGAGAGAGAGAGTTGTAGTAGCTGAAAGCAAATAAAATGAGCCTACCCTTAGAAGTAACTAGGGAAATCCATCATCCCATACTCAAAAGCTGCATAGACACAGAAATTTCAATTACTATTACAAATGAGTACACTATTTTGATCCATAAACTGCTGCTGATTATTACTTCTACTTGGTCAAACATCGTAAAGGAATTCATTAAATTAACATAGTGAGATTAACGAGTTGAAAATGACAAGCCAAGCAAAAACAAAAAATGAAAATGCCATAGCTAAGCTGCAGGCAAGATTTGATGATCACAAAAGCAAATTTTGAGACTCTTGGAGTTTATGACCTTACACATTTCAATGTCATTCTTTAGCAGGGTCTAAAACATTCTCAAACGCATCATGCATTCTCTTTTCAGACATAGATACCATTATTTCCTAACTTTCGTACCAATTAGTATGTAGGGAAACTCACAATCTTCTCAATCAACAAAATCCCAGCAATGTATTCAAAGGCTACTCTTTTCATGCTAAAACAGTTTGAACAAACTTCTTGGCCGCCACACTTAAATAGACTAGCAATTGAGGAAACCATCATCACGGCACTAGATAATGCTCAAGTAACATTGCAACAAAATAGAAGAGAGATGTAACCAGGACCTCCTACTTATCATAGATACCTGCAAAATTAACCCATTTGCTTTCATACCATTATCACTTGCTTTAGTAGTCATTTCTAATGCATAACCTACCTAGGCTGCTGGATTTTCACAGCCCTCTAATGAAATTCATGTAGCTGCAGGACCATTTTATTTTGATTCTTATTCAACAGATGCGTTTTTATACTTCCTATTGGTTAAGAAGAGTATCCTCAAACCAACATTCTTTCAGAATCCAATCATATGCTATAGGAAGAAGCATACACAACAATGGACAAAGTACGGCGAGAGAAGGGTTTCAGGTCTCACCGGCGGAGGCTGAAGAAGTCGGACCTTTGGACCCAGAGGTACGCCTGAGCTTGTGAAGACGGACCTGCATCTCAGTGAACAGCTGCATCCTATGGCACTCCAATTCCTTAGCGAATCGCATCCTCTGCTTCTCCAACTCCACCATTTCCTTCCGCTTCCTCTCCTCCACCCTCTCGTATATCTGTCCAAACCTCTCAATTGCGTCCGCAACTTCCTTGTAACCTTGCTTCCGCTCATTCTCCCTTTCGCGCTTCCTGTTACCTCCGCTCGATCTGGACCTTGACCCATCCGAATCATCTTCATACGCCGGACAAGCAGCGGCTGCTGCAGCTGCCGCGAATGCGTTGAGATTTCCGCGAAATCCAAGCAAATTGTCACCGCCGGGAGACATAATCGCCGGCGCCGGCGCCGGACGTCTGGGAATCGCCGATCGTGGAGCGACCGGAACTGGAACAATCGCCATCGGCAGTGAAAGCCTCTGGTTATCAGTCGAATCAGGAGTACTAGACGACGGAAAGCTTTCCCGGAGAAGGTCATCGAGAGCGGATAAGAAAGGCCATGGGCTGATGTAGGAGGCACCGGAAATCGATTCCGAAACCCTAACCTTCTCGACTTTGTACTTCTTCTTCAAGGTGTCGATCCGGTTTTTACACTGAACGTCGGTGCGGTACGGCTGCGATTTGGCGGCGGAAACGTTTCGGCCGGTGTTGAAGTGACGGTCGTTAACGGCGTTAGCCACCTCTTGCCAGTGTTTCTGACGGAGATTACCGCGGCTAAGGTCGACGTAGCGGCCGCCCCAGGCTTGGATGAGCGTGAAGGTCGCTTCCTCGCTCCAGCAATCCTCCCGAGAAAGCGTCGAAGGCGAAGGACGGGAAGATCCCGGCGAAAAGGAATCGTTGACGGCGTCAATCATACCGTTATCGATATCGACGGCGAGTTAAATCGGAGGAGATAAAGGGTGAGGATGAGAGAAACGGAGGAGGACGGTGACGGTAACGGAATTGAGGAGGACGGAGGATTTTAAAAACAAAACAGTGTGTTTTGCTTTGTGTGCATGTACTAAGCCGTGAGCAAGCTAAACGAGCCACCCACATCTAATTTATATATATACTCTTAATTTGTCGGTTTTTTTAAAATTAAAACTTTTTAAAACAAATTGTGAAATAAAAACAAATTAAGAGCATATATAAAATAAAAAATACTACTTGTGTAGATTTTATTTTTTATTTTTTTGGGGTATCCATTTGAAATATTCATTATTTTAGTATTTTATGGAAATAACGAGTGAAACAATTTTAGAGTCTAAACTTAATTAGTAATAGGTGAGGTAGTTCTAATCAATTTTATTATGTTTTTGTCTCTTCTATTTTCAATGTATTAGCATGTTTATCTAAAGTTATGGTTTCTTAGGTTTGTCCATTTTTGCGTTGGTTTTTTTATTATACACAACATATTTACAACTTTTGTTGAATTTCTTATACCATGTGGAAGTTAATTCGTTAATATTATTGAAATTCAATCGGCAATATGGACGAAATAACCCAAAAATTGATTAAAAAATAATTTTTGTTTTTCTCTGCAAAAATTTAGTTAAGCCTTCTGTTTCTTACATCTTTTTCAAAATGTAAGATTATTTTGGTTAGTAATTTCCATTTTTATCTAGTTTAATTAGAAGATATGGCAAGAAATGAATTGGTATCGGCCCTAAATAGTATGAAAATGGATTATTATTTACCATGGTGAACTTTTCTGAAACCGTAGAGGAAAATCGAAGTTACTCATAGGATATGATTTGTTGGATGTTTGGTTTCGATTGTCTTTTACTATTCATACAATGCAATACTAGTGATTAGATATCATTTTTGCTATCATTTTTGCTATATTAGTAAAGATTATGTATTTATATCATTTTAAATTAATTATGGATATATTAAATAAATGTATATTAGTATAATTTTAAAAATTCTTAAAAAAATGTCAAAATGACACTTATTATGAAACAAAAGAAGTAGAAAATGTGATCATTTACTCATACCTGCAAAACTAAAACAGTCTACTTATGTTTTTTTTTTTTTGAAAAAGGTTTTGATTTCATTAATTTGCAACGATAAAACGGAAGAGAGTTCCACAAAAAGCTTTGTGGATATGAAAGCGCCAAAGGTTCTTTTGTACAAACTCAAAGAAGAAAGCCAACAATGTTCCAAAAAAAAAAAAACGAAAACCTCTTCTATTCACAGAAGGCAAAAGAGTTGAGAGAAGTTAGCAAAGCGAATACTCGCAATCCAGCAAACGAGAAAGTATCTCATTGCAGCTCGGTCTTTGTTCCGGTTCTGTCCAACAATCTGCAAACAACATCAGAAAAATTAGTTATTCCATAAACCCAAACAAAGATCCAGGAACAAATAAAATACAACTCTTTGAGAATTCACAAGACCTGCAATAAGCTTTCCCAATGGCCCTTCAGGGATCTCAAGCCGAGCTCCCTCGTAAGCAATAGCATAAACTACCTGAGAAATATGCAGAAACTTGTTTATAATATATATATATATATATGTCACTATGGAGTCTTTTTCTTGCTCAGTTACATACCCGTTCAGGCGGTACTCCTTCCCAGGGCCTGGTTAACGTGCAGAGTTCCCACATTATTACACCTAGGCTGAAGATATCACACTTTTCTGAGAAGGGCTCATTGCGGATAAGCTCAGGAGCCATCCACTCTGGAGTTCCTGCAGAGACTGCGTCTCTCATTGTCGTGCCTGTCATTATTCTTGAGAGCCCAAAATCACAGATCTTGACTGTCCATTTGTTGCTTAATAGACAGTTTGCGCTCTTTATATCACGGTGTACTATCCCCATCCGATGTATGCACATCAACCCCCTTGCAACATTTTACAAGATTTTGTTACTACGAAAGAATTTGAAACTTTCTCATTGGTACATAATTCCAGATTCTATTAGGAATTTATTTACCTTATCGCCAAGACGATATTTACCATATTAAAACCTATATATCAACTTGGGAAGGGAAGCATAAACAATTTTGAAAGAAATAATGAAATTACCTGCAAATGTCACGCAGCATCTTCAGCTTCCTCCGCCAGCTTAACTTCTTCTTTTGTCCACTCATGTGGAGCAAATAATACAAAGATCCCATTTCCATGTACTCAGTGATCAGTGATAATCGTGGAGGCTTTGTGCATGCTCCAAGGAACAGTATAACTACAAGAAGCCAAAGATGCCTGTTAATGAAAACTGATACTAAAAATCTTACAAATAAAAATTCAAAGAAACAGATGAGTACCGTTGGGATGTCTAAGTCGACTGGTAGTTATTTGGATGCAGAAAGAGAAGCCAGGAAAGAAAGTCAGAAGATAAGTCCAGAAGTTTTTGCTAAACTTGAATAAAACAGAGAAAGTCTAAAGAGATACCTAAGAATCGATATCTCGTTGCAGAAATCTTCCATGTTCTCAGCTGTAAGGTCTTGCTCAAGGAACACTTTGATCGCGACGTCTGTTCCATTCCAGATCCCACGGAAGACTTCTCCGAAAAATCCTGGAACAAAAAATCAACAAAGAAGTTTTAGTTGGGTTGCTAATACAAAAGTAAAGTTTTGATGACAAAATAAAAGGGAGTAAAAGGGTAAGGAACGTGCAGTGATAATAAAAAAATACAAGATGTAAGCCATAGTCAAATTTGTTGAAGGAAAGACATGGCCAATAATTTTACAAGAACACATAAACCCAATTCAAAAACATGAGCTAAAAATCCTCACCAATTCCAACACGAGTCCCAACCGTTAACTCGGAGAAGTCTATGTTCCATTCTTCATATGGTAACAATGGCTTATTCTGGAACATTGGAGATCCCAATACTTTATCCCAGATGTGGCTTATATTACGATGTGACGTTCCGCTCCGTTCATATGATTGGCTTCTGTAGTTCTGGGGAGAAGATGGCAGAGATATTGCCTTCTGCGGATCTAGTGGTTCCCTGGAGAGTGTCGACCTTCCACCAGACACTTGGTCATGGGCGTCAAGATGGAAACCAGAGACCTAGAAGCAGAAAAGTCTAGTTAAGACAAAAAGTCATAAATCGCTAGAGAAAACTTTTCCAAGAATCATAATTTTACGCACGCATGTTGCAATATAAAATAAACATCAACTTGAAATTGATTATCTATGGATCGCGACACAGAATTCTTCTAGGATTTGTCTTTCATATGATCAAATTCATAAAACTTCCCGTTTCAACTAAGTCGAAGAGAAAAGAGATATGTATTGCACCCCAAGTTTCTTTGTGTTCAGTATTTTAACTTCTCTGATTAAAAGCTAGCAGCATAGCAGCCAAATATATCAAGATATTTCAATGATGTATGGATAAGCTTCATATATACCATGAAATCTTTACGTACATTTTTCTGGATATGAGAGCTCTCGGTTCTGTTATTTGGGGAGTTAGGAGATGAACCATCATCACATTGCTCTTTTGAGAGGCGATTCTGCTTCAAGGCTTCATTCATCGCTCTTACTGCCCTGAAAATGATTAGCAACTAACTTTTAAGCAAAAATTATCAACACAAAACAGTGAAGCTCCGTGTTCCAAATGGTTCCTGGTCTATAAATCTTATTGTAAATGCACTTATGCAATGAGGTAACGATCACTGCAATTTCTAACTCTTTTAGTTATGGAATGTTTTATAAATTACATGCTAGTGCGGTAAGAATATGTGATCCCAACTAGAAAAAGAATGACATCTCTTTGCATTCTTTTAGTATTTTCCATAAGATAGTGTACGGCTAATTTAATCGGAATCGTTACATCTATGAAATCAAAACTAGGAAAAAAATAAGGTGAAACTGAATAAATGCAACCTATCACTGGAAAATAATGAGAGTTTTGGATATATTGAAACCAGAGAACGTTGTTAATGGTGGGAACGATATATGTAACCAGAATGGAGATATTTCAAAACCCATCACACTAGCTCTGTCATGCACACGGTTCAATGATCCAGAAACTAAACACCCACCTGACAATATCATCGCCAATCTCGGGAGTTATACTAATGCTTCTCCTCCTTATTCTCTTAGTTTCCAATTTCGCTCCTCCAACAGATTTGCAGCTGCACATGAAAACTGAATACATAAGCACTTTTTAACAAACTTTAGGCACAAGAACTAAGTTCTGTGACACCATGTTATTAAAGCAGAAACTAGACAAAAGAACTCGGGTAAGCACTAAACCAGACACTAAACAAACACCATGACCTCTTACAGTAATAAATTGGATCCTTTCTAAACTGAAAGCTCAAATCAAAATCTGCAAGAACCTCTCTAACATATCTAAGTTGCAAAGGAAACAAACCATAACCAACCTTGATGTGGCAACATCACCGGTGAAATCTCGTGCCAAGTTCGTGTCGCCACTTAGCATTGACCTTGTACGTGTTCGGAAGGAAAGATGCTCGGGACTGCAGACGCGATATAAATAAGGCATCTAAGAAATTTGATAACTGGAATTATGGATGATGGGAAAATATAGACATCGAAATCACTTGGTTTCAGAATGCATAAACATATACAATTCAAGAGGGATGAGAGGAACCTGGAACCAGCAGTCCTCTGATCGGCAATGACCTTTCTCCTGTTCTGCCGCCAAAACTCATTAGCCATGTTTGACTCGCTCTGTGAGAAACTGGAGAATAAAAGATAATACTATTGACATACGGTCATCCATTCCATTCCTTGGTTTAAATATAACAGAAGCTATCTTCAAACCTTGGGTTGGTTACCATGAAAACATAATAAAAACAACTAGGCTTATCACCTTAATTTTCTCTCTAGCGTGGAGGCAGATCGTAACAGCATATTCCTTGATGGTGGACCAGACATATTTGGAGACCCTTCCAGTTTCCTATGCAACAGAAGGTTTTCATCTTTTTCTGCACTGTACAACAACAATATTTAGAAACTCTGCACACCAAAACACTGAGTATTGAACAAAACGTGGAGTAAAATATGGTACACCCTATACTTATAAAATTAATGCACGTTCTTGCAGTTAAATTTTCAATATCTACTTACTTTTCATGGTCAATTCGGTCTGGATACCCAAACATGGGACTGTTTGGCTCCAAAGGTGAATCGCAAGAGTCATTCTCTGCAGAATCACTTTCCCCTGCCGCTGAGATATGACTCATAAAGATTGCCTTTGTTGATAGAGGAATAAGCTGACCAGGAAACCGCATTAGATCAACCAGCAATTCCACAGAACTAAGAAGAACAGTAACAGAAATATGATTGTATGAGTCCACACTCTCAGCAGCTCCATCACTTGACAAACCCTGATCAAACAAATAAACCAAATTGCATAAACTGGTCAGAATATTAGGCAATTAACCATGATCAATAATTATTCTCGAGAATAACCCTCTATCAAAACTAATCAATCACATGCAAAAAATGGAGTGATACTCAAGATCACTGACACATTTTAATACTTACCACTACAAGCCTGCTTTGAAGACCAACCGTATCAGCTAAAACTTTAAACAGGATTGCTCGAGGACGACAAGAACCATGCTTGATCTGTCCTAGCAGTTGAATACCACAGTTTTCAAAAGATTGCGTAGTTTTTGCCGGGCTCTGCAGAGTAGATTGCTTATAAACATCTGCCACCTGCCAGACAATTTCAACAAAGGTTTCTTGATATCTACAAGGAGTAAACAAGAATTATGAAATGCTTGCTCGTACTACATCTATAAATTTTTTGATGTTCCTTGTAAAGCCTAATAAATGGGATGCATGAGAAAAGTGCAAGCAAACAAAGATACACATTTCCTAATTTAACACTTTTTCCAAGTAAGCACAATGCACAAGTGGCATTAGAGAAAGATTAAGAAAAAAGACACTAATAGTCTGGGGAAGTTTATCTTGAAGCATAGCAGAAACTTATTGATAGTTTCACAACTTAGAAAACAAAGAAGAAGCTAAGATCACGTGGCCTCTTTCTTAGTATTATAACGGACACTCTCAGCATCACTTTTCATTAGACAGACAACTTGTCTCAACTCTTCCTACCTCAATTTTATCCATTTACGATCAATATCATTGCATGCAGCTTTAGAATAGAGAAACAAAATGGTCATTTAGTAATTTTTTACAGGAAACAAATATAATTTATGAAAGATACGTCGCAGTTGGGTTTCACTAGCGAATGAGATGATGAAGCATGCAATGCATCAAGAAATATTCTATGATAAATTGACCATTTAAACAAAGTATCCCAACCACTCTTACCAGTCCAGCAATTTTCTTGATAATAGTAGCTGGTTTTGAGTTCAATCCACTGACAAGTTTGGTAATCAACTGCTTTTGCCTAAAAAGCTTTTTATCTTTCTGAAAATCTACAAGAATCACATCAGCCTTTAGACCTTCGTCGCCCAGAGCATGAAGATCTTCCAATGTAGGAATGCTATTAAATAGCTGCTTCAATCTATTATCCTGTAGAAAATTTAAAAATTAACATTGTGAAAAAGATAGAAAAAAAAGATTCTAGACTTGGAGTTGGAGGTATGGATTCTTGACAGGTAACACCGGTTAATCGAGTTCGAATAAAATCTCACTGAAACGTTATTGAATATCAACCTAAAAGGAGCTTACCGGGATCACAGAATAAAAGCCATTCGGGATCGGCTCAGAAAGCGAACCAGTGCTCCAAAGAATATTTGACGCACTATTAGATAGCAGCCTATCTTGCCCAAGATTTCTGGGTGAGTCTTTAGTACTGGAGGTCTCTTCTTGCGATCCCAGATGAACAGAACCAAATCTCTCAACAAATTCTGAAGGCCACCAGGTTTGATTAGAAGGTCCTTGCTCTGATGTCCCAGCATCATCTCGTGTCTCTCCCATTGCCTATTTCCTTGAGGTCTAAAATTATATCAGCTCCTACGTATCCCATAAAAGGAAGAGTCAGACACCAATATATTGAGAAGAAAACCTGTAGCCCTTAAGTTGGAGGTCATTCGATCTGCGTACACAGAAACTAAAAATGGTATATTAAAAAATATATGGTATGGAAACAAAAATGGCAAATTTTGTAATTCACTCAGAAATTTACATGCATGAGTGCACGGTAAAGAAACAAACTAGATGCACTTGTTTTTCCTCATCACAACTTAGCTAGTGCAATGCCAAACAGAGGAAATTTCCAAGCTTTCCACACTCCAACGATGACTGTAACACTATCTGCGTCTGTCTCAAATGATCAAAGCTATTCGTTCTGCTTAAAGTCTAGGGAAAAGAAAGATCTAGAGGATCAAACCTAAACTTGCGGTTTTACCACTAAATATCTCAGTGGATGCATAAAATGGTTTCTTTTACAGCCAAGAAAATTACAAATTAAGAGAGAAATAAATCATCAGCATTCCAAAAAGAAAAATAGAATTCACTCTCACAATCCAATCTCACTCTTAGGTCAACGCCAGAATCTTGAAAGGATCACTCTTAGGCCACAATCCCATGAAAATCCTTGGGTACTAAATACCACAATTCTGCATAAATTTGCTCCCGAATTAAACAGTTGGTAAGTGCGATCGCATTCAAACTACCCAGAAAGTGAGTTTCAATCCTAACGCAAAGCCCACCAAACTTAAACCGATTGGAAAAATAAAAGACGATCTAGAAGCCCCCTAAGATCGATCCAATACACAAGGTACGCAGCACCAAGTGTCACAAACATAAACCAAATGAATCACACAATATTCCAGAGAACACAAAAGGAAAAAAAAAAAAAAAAAAGTTCAATAAGGGTTTTTGTAAAATCACCGCAATCAGATCCACGCATTCAATTTCCGAACGAACTGACGAATATACGAAATCGAACTGCAGAAAAACAACGAACTCGATCCCACTGCGAACACAGATGCAGTAGAAATCCCGATCAAAGAGCTATGCACACACACAAAGAATCAGAGAGCATATGTATGTGTGTACGGTATATGCTTTTAAAGAACTGCAAAATTGGGATTTTATATAGTTTTGATTTTGAGGGACCAAAGGAGAAAAAAAAAGGAGTGATGGGATTTTAGGAAAGTGATGAAGACGAGGAAAGGAGATGAAGCGAGGGAGACGAGAGACGAGAGACGAGAGACGAGAGACGAAGTGACGAAGTGACGATGGCGAAAATCACGTGCGAGCTGATGAGTCACGTGTCAAAAAGGAGATGCACCTCTCTCCGCTTGACAGCTGGTATCACACGTCATGCCCTCGTGAATCACCACCGTCGCATCTTTTTTTTTTTTTTGATTGGTGGTAATCTTATTCATTTTTTTGAAAAAAGTAGTTTTTAATTTTATTTTTTTTAGCTTAAACAGAGATTTATAAGAAGAAGACAAATAAAAGACACATGTTTTTCTTTCTTTTTTTGACAACACAAATATTTTTTATCTATTAAAAATGAGATGTTCTTTGTTCAGTGAATGGAGTGGACCTTAATTAATTAATTAATTAAACTACTAAATGTACAAATAAATATGGATTTTGTTTATAAGTTTGAATACAGAATAACAAAAAAAAATTAAGAAGCTATTCTCGATTAGATCTCTTTGCAATTTGTACAATAAACCATATTTTGATCAAATCCGTGAATATTTAAACAATTACCATATATTCAATATAATTTTCTATTATTGTGTTTAAATTTAATTAATAAAGAATGCTATAATGTGGAATTTTTATTTAGTCGCTGTTGACTAAAAGTTTATTTAATGCTCTTACAATAGTTTTAGGGTTTGGTTCCGCATGAAAATATGACTTATTTCAAAGATTTTCAGCATATTACAAGTAGTCGTTTGTCATGGTTTTGTCTTTTAATGATAAAGTTGTCTATTTTATATATAATGCATATAGAACTGTTTTTTTAGATTTTTGTGATACAAATAGAATTGTTTGTTATATAATCATCTAAAACCCCGTTGATTATCCAAATATTACATAAAATAAGATTTTAAAGAATGAATAATAATAATATTATCATTTGTAATCAAATATGATTTATGTAATAGATGCCAAAAAATATATATTAGAATACCTTTGAAAATCATATTATTACACAAAGAAGAGGAAAAAAAGTTATGTATATATTAAAAAAAATAATAGAGAGTTAAAATGCGAGGAACATAATCTGATATACTTTATAAAAAATAAAAAAAAACATAATCTGATATTTTAAAATTCAAATGACGTATGCTGATGGTAACTATTTGTAGTGCAATTATGGTAAAGTTAGTAGTTTTTTTTTCACTGAATTTCATTAAAATATCAAATAGGAATACAAAATACGGTTGAGATACATAAAACCGGTAGAACCTTATCCTCCAAAAACAAAACCCAAAAGAAGAAAGCACAATCACAAAAAAAAAAAAAAAAAAAAAAGGAAGCAATATATGAAAAGATACTAGAAAACCAATAGAGTAATAGCTAATGAACCATAGGCATTTAATGTGAACTTCCGAATGATTCTAACCCACAACATTTTCCAAAAATTATGTAGTCGTTAGATTTATACCAAAAGACACGAGACTCGAGAAGAATCATAACCAAAGGCTAATTTAAACCAAATTCAAAACAGCAACATCACCAACAAAAACGAACGCAAGACCAAAACGAGAACATAACCAATAACTATCGATACACTTGAGAAGGCATAGCTTTTAAGTAAAGAAACCTTTAAACTCTTACTAAATATATGCCAAAAGAGACCACCAACTCGTACACGCGGATACTCGCAAACTAGTCTTAACCATCAACAGACAGAAGACCGGATACTTTCTCGCAAGAGAATAACCGAAGATAGAAATCACTATTTTGTTTTGAAGGCAAAATCCAAATCCCAAAACACCTCAGAGAATGACTAGTATATGCATCCACAACGAATTATAATTCGAATGACGAAACTCAAAAATCGAGACCTAGTTGAACGTTAAACATAAATACAAAGATTCAAAAACTACGATCATTCATGCCTAATAAACGTCATCGCAAAATATATGTTACCCACCACAAACATAGAGGACTTAAAAATCAAAGACTGAAAACCGCGCCCACACAATAAATAGAAGAATCTGAACATCAAAAGCCAGCCAAATGCAGACTCCCCAGAAATTAAATCCAAAAACGTTTGATTTCATAGAAACAAGGACGCTTCTAAAAAAAGGCAAAATTAGTAGTAAATTTAGAGAAAAATAATTAAAAGTGGATCACGTCAAGGTCAATAAGATTTGGAGGAAAATAACACGTATAAAAAGTTGCAACGTGGAGTAATGTTTTCATGGAACCTATTTTTTTCAAGTTGCACACGTATTATTATCATGGAACCTATTTTTCCTGGTTATAATGTTTTTCGTTTGGCCAAAGGCCCAAAGTTAATAATATTCTCCGAATTAATAATAATAAATAAAAATAAAATCAAGCAACCCATTGACCCAATTAACTATTTTTTTTTATAAAAAAATTGCGACCAAAAATACAACTATTGCGGTATTACCAAACGGTCTAAACCTAACCATATATTCTATATTTACACTAATATTTTTTTTTTAAAGCTATTTGTCGGTATTAACGTTTTGGTTTAATAGATATAATGGTTTTTGATGATAAAAGATGTGGTATTAATTTGATGATTATAATAGTTTAATACTAGATGTGATTATTAATTAGGATGATGTTCACTATTTTATTTTATTAAAGAAATATATTTACGAAACGTTAGAATTTTGAGGATTTATTTAAAGAAATAAAAATATCAACATTTGTCGACAAGAAAAAACACGATATCCAATTTTATCTCTCTGGTAATAATGATTCTTTTTGGCAATTAATGAGGAAATTTTTTTTTGTTAAATGAGGAAATTATATCATCAAAACAATTTAAGCCGAAAACGAAAAGGAAACCCGAAGTGCTCGTGCCCGCGTCATTTGCCACCGACACCTTCACTTTCTATAAGATATCACTAAAAAATCTTCGTTTTCGTTTTATTATATTTGTTGTCCAGACCCGAACCGTATCCGAATCGGTTCTATTTGTTATCTATTTTTCAAAATCCTATCATCACTCAATCATGTGACCTCTAGGCTTTGTTATATATTAGTTCCGTCCCTATCATCATTCGATCATGTGACCTCTAGGCTTTGCCATTAACCATTCAAACAAAATAATATTCAGATTACTTACTTCATTCAGACAATTTCAAATAACCAAGAGAAGCTTCTAAGAAACAGAATGAGAAGCTTCTAAACGACCGTTTAAGAACGCCAATAGAGAAAAAGATCACTAACTAAATCATCAACCAAAGTAGAAACTATCTCTCCTTCTATATCAATGCCTTCCTCAAACATCTCTCTCTCATAACCAATCCATCTCCCTTCATAACAGCTCATGTCATGATCCACAAGCTCGTCGATCATCATCTCTCTCATCTTCTTCAGCCCTTTAACTTCTCTGTTCACTTCTTCAGCCAACAGATCTCTGTGTTCCAACAAAATCCCACCTGACATCATCATCCCTTTGCAGCTCCTAGTTAACATCCTTTCGCATTTCACCGCTAAGCATTGATTCACACAGTCGAAAAGCGTCTTTCTTTCGATCTTCATCGCTGTCGCAGCACCGCGAGAGCGTTCCATTTCATTAAAGAGGCTCGAGGGTAATAATAATTCCTCAGCGGTCATTCCTAAAGCAAAGTCTCGAAACATGAGCTGGCCAGAGTTTAGGATCTCCGTTATGTACTCAAGCTCCCAATCCAGTGTTGCTGAATCAGTTTCATCATAGGTTTGGTGGGACTCGTTTGATGATGAAACCAATGTGACTTCTTGATCTGATGAACTCTGTTTCATGCCTGAAAAAAACAACAACACTAAGCGTATTTAGCTGCAAAATCTAACCAATTCCCTACTAAGACATTAGATTTGCATCCTGTATCCTAAAGATCCTGAGATTTTATGGACCATTTGGTATGAAAGGAAGAAAGAAAGACATAATTCGACAAAGGCATACCATATTCTCCATCGTGTCTGCAATCTGAGTAACTCTTGCTACAGGAGAGTGAAAAATCAGTGGCTTCTGTAAGAGTGCTGATGCTGCTAACTTCATGTTCTTCTCCTTGTATCATCTTCTTCTTCTTTAAGAAAAACACAAAATCTCAGAGACAGGTAAGCCAGAAAAACTTTCATTATAAGAGAGTACTAAAGTTGAATTTTACGGAAACTGACCTGGAATGTCTGGTTGCTATAGAATGAACTGCAGTCAGAAACAGATTCACTCTCAAGACCGTTTTGAATTGATTTGTCACTCTTTGATAGAGATGAAATCACCCCGTTCGCTCCTTCTTTTGAAATGGAACTCAAAGACTCTTCTTGGATCAAGCTAGAACTAGAAGACTCAATCTTCGAGGTCAGTTCCCTGAGCTTTTGCTCCAAAAGCGCATTTAAAGAATCACCGCCTATCACATTGAACCTAACAGCAGAGTCTGCATCTTGTTTTGTTCCTTGTGAGTGAGATGATAAACCTCTGATCGAAGATGAGAAAGTGAAAGATATCACATCCATGTCCTTTTTCTGATCATCTTTACTTGTGCTCGTGTCACCATCAATGCTAATGTTACATTTTATCGACTTTTCACCCCTTTTGATCCGTTTATCCTCATAGATTCCCGGTTCTTGCACCCCATTCCGCGGTTTTTTGTTTCGAGGAAGACTCTTCTTGCGGGACAAAGATAAAGAAGTGGGGTTTTCTGCCGATGTCATAGTAAAACCTGGGCTTTTTGATGTAGCTCCACTTTCCACAAGGACCTTGTTTACAACTTTGTTCATTACTTTTCTGCTTTGCTGATTGTCTCTGCAGTTCTGCTTCTGGTAGTTCTGCTTAAGCACATTATTTCCCGCGCTCAAGGAAGATCCTTTGAGACCATTCTGGCTTTTAACTGCACGGTTCTTAGCTTCCACTTTCTCCTTTTGGCCCGAAGATGTCCTTTTGTTTCCACTTGAGGACGTTGTTAAGCTGCCGTGCTTCTGATTACTGCTGGCCTTTGCTTGCGCAGAGAAAGAAGGCGGCTTCACTTCACCCTTTAACCCATCACAACTGTTTTTCCCCAATGCTGTAGTTTTCTTCTCGTTGTGATCTCCTCTTAGGTACTTACTGTTACGAGTATTATCATTAGAGATTTGAGGGCATGAAGTTGAAGCTTTCTGTGCAGCTTCTAGTTTCTCTTTCAAATCTCGAATTCTCAATGGAACTGGAGAAGAAGAGTCAGATGATGAAACCACCCGTGTTCTTGCCATCATCCGTGGACTTGGCTCGATCATTCTTGAAGCAGCTTCCATTACATAAGCAGGGTTCCTAGATGGAACAAATCCAGGATTCCTTATAGGAGATAAGAGCTTATTGTGAGTGACAGAGATCGGTTTAGCAGATCTTGGAGGTAAAGTTTCAGTTTGAAACCGCTCAATCATCCGCTTACGTGGTTCTTTACTCGTTGTTGAATCCAGATGATCCCAAGCAACGCCATCAAAGTCACTCTGATGATCAGCATTAGCATCCCAAGTGTTTGCCTGGCGCGAAGATCTGAGAAAGTATGGATCAAGATTAGGATTAACCCGTGGTTCCATAACGTGTGGTAGCGGTAAACCTTCTAATCCCATGAGCCTCGCGACCACACTCGGTGCTCTAACCACATTTCCATCATCACTAGTTACAGAGGATGCACAACAGCTCGAGTCACTTCTCGGGTTGTAAGCTGAGTTCTTTACAGTCTGATCAACCTCAAACTGTTAAAACAGAATCAGTTCCTTTTATTCACTAAACTGACACAAAACAGAAAACAAGGAGATTGGTATTGAGAACAAAAGGCTTACAACAGAATGCGGCGTACTTGAGGGGTTTTGAACACTCTCTTTCGCTTGCTTTGATTCATCTGTTTAAAAGAGGTAACTTCTTTAGATTATCGAACTTAATGTATATAGAAAACAAAAGGATGAAGACTTACCAGAGAGTTGGGAGATATTGGATGAGAAAAGCTTCTTCCTTGATTTTCCAGGCCAATCAAACAGATTTAGAAACGCTCCTCTAGGTCGCTTTCTCTCAACAATGTCCATTTTATTTCACCTATACAAATTGAAAATCAAACGCAATTACAAGACGCTGGATCCCATCAAAACAACAGCACACGAAAAATCAATTCTTGTACCTCTCAGGATGCTAAAGTCCTCGCCTTTTACTTATGGATCCATCCATCAAGTGTAAATTTCAGAAAGCCTTGTGGAAGATTTTTCGATTTCAGCGACAAATTTGGATCGTCTTAAGATCTAGCCTTAATTGGATCTCCACTTTATCTCTCTCTCTCACAATCGCACTGTGTAATCTCTGCGTTTCTCCAAACAACAACGACGGGAGAATACAATATACAGAGAGAGATGAATCAAATCAGGAAAAAGAAGATACAAGATTTGGGATTTTTTTGCGAAATGGGTCAGATCAGGGAGGTTCATACAGATTTGAGATTGGGGATTTTGGTCATTTGAGATTAGGGATTTAGGTAGAGAGCTAAGAGAAGTGCAGAAGCAGCAAGAGACGTTAAAAAAAAAGGAAGAGGTAAGCTGAGTTTGAATTGAAATGACGACAGAGAGAGCCGTTGCAAAGATTAGAGAGATCGAAGACATAGAAGGTTTTGAATTTAGGAAGCTGAAAGCTCCCTCCTTTGGTAAATTAAAAGTGTCGTTTTTTTCTACACACAAAAGGAAATCTTTTTTAATCTATAACAATTATTTGGCTCCCTTTTGTTTATATATAGTAGTATATATATATATATAGTTATATACTAGTGGTTAACAATTTTTTTAACTATTTTTATTATTTAATGTTATTTTATATTTCTGAGTCTTATAGTTAATTGAATTATTTCTATCAGCTTAATATACATGTATTTGTTTATTTTTTGGTTTTTTTTTGTTAATTTCTTAAATTTATGATCATTTATGTATATGTTTAATCGATGGTACATAATTTTACTTTTTTATTTTTTTTGTGGTCAATTTTTTGTCGTTAGTTAATTTTTTGCATAATTTATGTATTTTTTTACCTTTGTTTCATGCAAAGGCTATTTAATTTATTTGATATTAACAAATTCAAGAATTTGAGCTACTTTTATAAATTTTAATTATAATTAAATTTTAAGATAATTCATTTTTGTGTGTTTTAAATATGTTGTATGTCTATGTGGAAGATAAAGTAAAATAAGGAGAAGTGAGGAAAAAAAAATATATATATATATATATATAATATAGATACTGTGGTACATATAGCTTGATAATATTCATATTTAGCATCCAATGAAGTCGAAATTGTTACACGACTAAATATGTACATGTTTCAATTTCTACTTTATAGATTCAAAGTTCAAACAGGAAAGAATTTGAATTGGTTAGGGGACAGAGAAACACAATTTCAAAAAGGTCATAACGTTTCAATTTTCAGTTGAAGAAAAAATAAAGGCAACAACTTTATAGTAAACAGTGCAGTATGTAGTAATATATGCCATTTTGATAATCTTTTTAATTTATTGGACATTAATGTAATTAATTTTGGGAATCACAAAATGAATTTCCTGGCTCCACTTTCGTATAACTTGAATCCCTTTGAATGTTTTTTGTTTGTTGTTAAATATCCCTTTAAATGTTGTAATATGCTTATTTGGTTATCTTATCTAGCATTCTTTAATTGACGATAAACAACAACAAAAAATCTAGCATTCTATAATTCTAATCACTTGAAAGTTAAACTTCCACACAACGTTTATAATTCACCCACACATAATGCTCTTTTCATATCAAACGAAACATATATTTGAAACTAATACGAAAACCAAGTCAAATTAATTAAAAAAAAAAGTAATTTGTTATTCCAAAACGAATTATTTTAATAATTCAAATCATTAAGATAATCATCATTTATTAAAACAGAGAAAGAAAGTTAAACAGATAATGACAAAATACATGCATGGTTGACGCATATAAATGATATAATATTCAAATCAATATTTATTTACATTTCAAAAGTATCAAACAGATTTACATATATATTTACATTTCAACAATATTAATGGGCCGAAAGAAGTTAGGCCCATTAATTAACAGGGAACAGATGAGTGATAAATCCTAAAGCAGAGCCTCTTTATTTCTGTCTTCCTCCTTCTCCTTAAACCCTAATTTCTTTCCTCCCCAATTCTCTCAATGACCACCGCCGCAGTGTCGCCGCCGCCAGAGCAACTTGTTCCCGCTTTGCAGACTTCAAGGGTGAGTCCCAAGACGGTGGATGGCGCCGTCAACGGTCTGCTCAAATGGAGAAGCGAAAAATCAAAGACGGAGAAGCCTCAACTTCTCGAGCAAGACGAGTTCGTCTACCTCATCGTTACATTGAAGAAGATCCCACAAACGAGCCGTACGAACGCTTATCGTGTCCGTTTACCTCATCCTCTTATCAACACGGCGGAAGATTCGCCTGAGCTCTGCCTCATTATCGACGACAGACCTAAGAGTGGTCTCACAAAGGAGGATGCGATGAAGAAGATCAAATCTGAGAACATTCCAATCACTAAGGTTCTTAAGCTCTCGAAGCTGAAGACGGATTACAAGCCGTTCGAAGCGAAGCGGAAACTCTGCGACTCGTACGACATGTTTTTCGCGGATCGGAGGGTGATTCCTCTGCTTCCGAGGTTGATCGGGAAGAAATTCTTCGCGACCAAGAAGATTCCCGTGGCGGTAGATTTGAAGCACAAGAACTGGAAAGAGCAGATGGAGAAGGCTTGTGGGTCTGCTATGTTCTTCATGAGGACAGGGACGTGTAGTGTCATCAAGGTCGGGAAATTGTCGATGGAAAGCAACGAAATCGTAGAGAATGTGATGGAGACTTTGAACGGAGTAGTTGAGTTCTTGCCTAACAAGTGGAAATACGTTAGGTCTTTGCATTTGAAGCTTTCTGAGAGTTTAGCATTGCCTATATACCAGGCCGTGCCTGATTTGAAGCTCAAAATGGATGCTTTTGAAACCGAGAAGAGTGTTGTTGTTAAGGAAGAGAAGAAGAAAGGTAAAAGTGATGTTGTTGATGGTAGCGAGAGTAGTGAGAAGAGTGTTGCAGTGAAGGGAAATAAGAAGAAAGGTAGGATTCATGAGGTTAGGTATATGGATAGTAATGTATCTGAGGTGCTTGATGAAGATGAGATCGGTGATGTTGAGGTTAACAATGAGATTGTTGAGTCTGGTGATAAGGAGAAGAAGAAGAAGAAGAGGAAGAAGGAGATAACTGAGGTTGCAGAGAGTGAGAAGCCGATGAAAAGAGCGGCCAAGGGGAAGCTGAAAGAGAAGAGCAAGGATGCGCTAAAGCCGAAAAAGTCGAAGATTACGAAAGAAGAGTCTGGTGGTGGTTTGAAACCGAAGAGGAAGAAGAGTGTGCTTAGAAATTGAAGCACTCGAAAAAATCAGGAGTTATAACTTTTGTTTTTTTTGAAATTGAGTAATTTTGAGTCTGAATTTTATGTTTTATCGTCGTTCTGATTACATTATCTTGTACTGCTTCTCTGAAACATCGAACTGGTGAATGTGGTATGGTGGTTTTGTGGAGGATCCATACGAGTGTTACCGTTTTTGAGTATTTCATTTTCTTATATAACCTTGTTCGATATAAACAACGAGAGTGTTTATCTTCAATTATTGCAATTAGGCATTGATCGATCGAGTGATGATGCACTTGCAAAGAACTTGATCTTTTAGTAAGTATCTCGCAGAAAGTTAACACTCTAAACTACAAAGCATCTAGAAGGTCTTACATGGCCAACTTTTGGTCATAAAAACTCTTTTAAGTTGCTATGTTGAATTATTATATATATAGACATGAAACAAAGAAAGGCAAATGATCAATGGAAATACAAATTATGAAAACTAAATATGACATTGTTTGTGAGCAATTGTCTATTTAGACAAAAAATACTATAATGTTAAACTAGTAAAGTAATCGTAAAGATGTATGTAGTAAACATTATCATATAATGAAATAGGTTGAAACTCAATGGGGTCACAAATATGTAGGAACCTCTTGGCCACAAAAGCAGCAAGCCTCTGAATGGTTTACCAATTATTCTCTCCTGATGATAAGCTCCTTCCTCTGTCTGCTCTTTTCTTATATGCTTAGACCTTTTATTAATATCATTTTCTAATCACAGGACCTCTGTACGGAACTCTCCATATCACAAAGTTGTCTGGAGGTTGATACTCTTCAAGCCATGTCACATTTGAGATCACTTCTCCATTCATCACTTCTATCTCACCTGGTTTCACAGCATCATCAACAACATTGCCATAGTAACAAATGATAATCGTAAACCAAATATTGTTAAGCTATAGATCTAATGTGCGTGTTCCATGATATCTGCGGTTAGACTCTTATTTAATCAAGAACCTATTGGTTTAACCCACAAATCCTCAACAAAGTGTTATCAAAGTAGTAACACTAAGGAATATAGTAGCTTTTTCAAGTCATAAGGTAGTGTCTTTGATCAAAAAAAATTAAAAAAAAGGTAGTATCTTAGTTAAGTTTGTGTTATTTTACCAGGTAAGTCTCGTATTGGGGATTTCCGGAAGTAGTTGCAATGTCTTCCATGAGTAGAAGAGTATGGAGGAGATAAGATATCGAAGATCGCACAATGAGTAATGGCTTTGAAACAATGAATGTTGCCACCGGTTGTTGGATATAGTGTGGTTGCTGGGCAAGGGGCCGTCATTTCAGTATCCTTGACCAGCTTTGCCGCTCTTGCTGGGAATAATAGATTACTCAGATAAGGGTTATTGAAATTATTCGCAGAGCATGGAAGTTACATTGTACAAGTCAATATTACCTTGTAATGGATCGTCTAGCTCTGATGGATCAGGGTCAGCCCAATCATATGACTTCACGTGCATTGAACCGTAAACGAGCTTGCTTAGCACTGTCATGCCTGGATGATTATGAAGTGGTATGATAGACGAAGGTGGCATGCAGAAAATTCCAATCTGACAAAATAATAAGCAGGCAAGAAATCATACCAAATGGCCGCAGAAAAGAGGAGTTTCCTCAAGTGTTCGGCGATTTAAAATTCACAATCCTCATCATCACTATTAGTTCTGGCTACAACATGAGAAACCTAGCAGAGCCATTTCTATCTTAACACTATCAGGTGATATAGATTTCTATCCATATACGACTTCTCTCAAGATTTTATAGCCACGAATTATGCACACATTGATTAAAGGCATACTCAAAATCAATCTGAAAAAAAAAGTTTGCTCACCGAGAAGCTGTCACACTCATGTAAATGAAGGTATTTTATTGCTGGCAGAGAATGATGGGTTTCATTACGCTCATTCCCAGGACCAGACCAGTTCCGCACCAATTGAGCTTCCTGTTCGAGCCCAACATCAGACGGCTTGATTTTCTCTGAAATGAAAAAATGACAAGTATCACGTACGGCTGCAAGTACTAGACCGGATAAATAACAGCAGTCTAACGACATAAGAGAGTGAAAAAAAACCCAAATTAGCACAGCAATTCACGAGCAAGCAAGAGTCTGAGAGAAAAGAATGGAAGAAACTTAAAAACGTAGTCCTACCCAACATAGTGCGAACCTTGTCTAAGGCCTCCTCAGACACAGGTCCATTAGGCGAGAGAGATGCCTTGCAAGTATTGAAAAGCCTCTGAATAAAATACGGCATGATACAAAGAGAAGACAACTCCAAGTTCTTGAGCTCCTAACTTCTGCTACTACACTCTTTGAGTAAAGCGGCTCTGGACAGTTTCAGTTTCCAGTTTCTGATATGTTATGGTGAAAAGCAAAAGAGATCACCTTCTTCAATGATTCTCAAGCACTGCCCTGAAACAAGAGAGAAAAAACAGCAAATTTCACTTGAGATAGAAAGTATATACACATCTGAGAACAGATATTACAAATCCAGAGCTCTGAGTCTCTGCAAATCAAAAATATCGCCAGGAATAGAATTTAGGTCAGTTATATTGCTTTCAGTGAATCTGAAATCGAGCTGTACGGTGCCCAATCGAGAATATTACAGCCAGAACATAAAACCTCCGTTGGAGAAAACACATTCGACCGAGAGAAATGGAAGATTTCGACAAGTTTCAGCGAGACGGAGAAGAAGGAACAGCTAAACTAGAAGTAGGAGACATATAAAGAAGACAACTCAATTTCGATAAATTGTAGAGAGAAAGAGAGACCTTTCGAGCAGAAGAGTGAAAATCCGAAGAACGGCGAGGAAGAAGGAATCGGAGGAAATCGATGTGATGGAAATGGCTTAGTCGGAGGAATCAGAATTTGATCCCTTTTTTTGTCTCTTTTGCTTTGTAGGTCACTAAAGAACGTCAAGACTCACTTTCTTTACCCTCACTTTTCGAAACTGTCAATTCGAACCCCTGCTTTTTAGCCCGAATCAATTCCACTGCCTTCTCTCAAGACGAGGAGAGAAGGTCAGGCCACAACAATTACAACCTTTTTTGTTTGTGTTTGTGTGTGTGTGTGTGTGTGTGTGTGCGCTAATCAACAACAGTTACAACTTACAGATAGAAGTTGGTAATGCATTCCCTTACGAAATGACAGCTTTTAATGGCATTGACTGGATTTGCTATATGCAAAAAAAGATCAAACAAAATCTCGTATTATTCAATAGTATACTATCAAAATTATGGTAAACGAGTAACAAATGTCTCCGTGTTTTATAGGAGTTTCGTAATTCAACTTCTTCTTTTTTTTGTCACTCGAAATTCAACCAAAAAAATCAAAAAATTTAGATTCTATAACTTTTTTTTTTGCTTTCATGATAAAAACAGTTCTTAAATGATCTTCATCATCTAATTATGGATTTCATACTTGAGATTTTTTTGTGTCTTTTCAACTTTTAGATGTTTGTTTAGATCCTTTGTACACCTTTCATTATTGGTGGAATATGAGAAAAGAAGATATTTTTATTCTAAAATGTATCAAATTTTCAATATTTGACTTCTAAATAGCATGAAACACACATTTTTTTTTTTTTATCTTTTTGTGTTAATAATAATGATTTTTTTACCAAAAATCCTCTATTTAATTGTAGTATAAAATCTGAACCTGTTTCTTTTAAACAATTACTAGATTTTAAATATGTGCGTCCGCGTACAGTACCGTCCCTTAAATTTGAGTGGCCTTAAGCATATTTGAAATATATGTGACCTTATATATAAATACTAATGGTTAAAGGAACACAAATAACATAAAAGTTCTTCAAATCATTGAATATGGTTAAATAGTCAAATTTCTTAAGAGTCAAATTTCTTAGGTAACGACGTCGAGAGTTTTAAATTTTGTGAAACATTTATTATAATTTATGTTTAATCTACTATATAAAAGAAGAAGATATTGTTTCTATTATTATCCCAAAAATAAAAGGAATTTTGCATGATTTGTCACTTATTTTAGGTTTAGTTAGTTTTTATCACTTTTTTAAATTTATTTAGTTTTTAGCACTCCCAATTTTTTCGAATTTACTTATGCTACAGTACGGCGTGGATACTTGTGTACTGTATACGGTAAAGTAAAAGGAGGGGATAAAATATTTTTTTGACAAATGAAAGTGTTAGAAATTTAACTAGTTTTTTAAAAGTGCTAACAATTTAACAAAACCTAAAATAAACGATAAAATATGCAAATATCTCCATAAATAAATCTATAAGAAATTGAAAATTGTAGAAGAAAAGATAAGGAAATATGAGATACATACACACGAGAAAAAAAATATTACCAAAAATATATATAAGAAGATGTAGAGGGAAGGTTTCGAATAAGGCATTGTTTGATGCAAACTTATAGTGGTTAACCATCAGACCAAACCAGATGTGACACTTCAATTTTAAATATATATTGTGGTCTGAAACAAGTGTTTTACTTGCTTTATAACTGGGGCGGGTTTGTCCGCGCATGATAAAGTTTTTTTATAATATATAAAATATAAAATATAAAATAAAGAATAAAAATTAATTTAAGTGTTATTGATTCAAATATGTTTAATTTGTAATTTTTAAGTTTATAATAGATTTAATAAATGTTTGACAATATGTTTAATACTTATTTGACAACATGTTCAATTTATTTTAAAATATAAGGGGCGTTTGGAAACATATTTCAAAAGTGATTATGTTTTAATAGTATAGATCAATTGAAAACACAAATTCTAATTTGATTTTTATATTGTTGAGTAAATACCACAATAATGACTCGATAAACTAATCTATGCATAAAAAAAAAGGACCATACTGTAGCCTTGGAGGTGTATATTTTTGATTCAGATTCAGAATAAATATTCTTTTTTTTTTTGAACAAGATTTTCGATTTAAAGAGAATAAATATTCTTAAGCTGTGAGAATTGATTTAAGTTTAACCATCGGAATCACCACTTATCATTTCGTAATATATGTAAATTAGGATTTAATTCACGCTAATTATAGCACAGAGTAATTTCTTTTTTTTTTTAAATTATTTTGAATTTTTTTAAAAATAATTTTATATGAATTTTACAATATAGCTAACTAATGATTATAAATAAAGCTTGTAATAATTTGTCTATTTAAACCGTTTTACAGTGAATTAAAATATTATTCTGGCTAACCCGCCAGAACTTATAATTTTGAAAACATAACTCTATTATGCACAGTTAAATAACTCTAGTTTTTGTGGTTAGTGTACGATTTTTTTTTTAAAAAAATTAGTTTTTTTGTGTATAATTTTTATAAAATTAATAAAATATTTTTCAACATTTTTTTATATATATTCAAATAAAATATAATAAATTATAGTGAAAAATATAGAATTTTTTTGAATAGATTTGTTTTTTTAATATATATTAATTGATTATTATTTTAAAATATATAGTATTAAAAATAATTAAGAAATTAAATAATAAATAACCTCTTTAATGTAAAATATATATTTTCCTATTTTAATCAATAATTTTAAAAGATAATTATATCATTTCCTATTTCAATTATTTTTTGTTATTTGTAATAGTATTTTATGTAATAACTGTAAAAAAATGTATTCTTAAGAGATAATTATGATTTCGTTAACTTATCAACGTCTTACGTTTCGAAAGCCCACCACATTTTGTATTTCGGTGCCCCGGCAAGATATATCGCTGGGACCCGTAATATTTGGCTATTTACTAAACTACCCCCTAAGAAATATAAAACGCAAGACGATCACGGCTTGATCTAACTCTATTCTATCTCGTCTCTCTCGTTCATTTCTTTTTTCATCCACCAAGAACAAAACCTCAAGAGAAAGTCATGGCAGGAGTTGGACCGATGACTCAGGATTGGGAACCGGTGGTGATCCGTAAGAAAGCTCCCAACTCTGCCGCTAAGCGCGACGAGAAGACTGTCAACGCCGCTCGTCGAAGCGGCGCCGATATTGAGTCTGTCAGAAAATGTTTGTTTCTTCTTTTTGACCTCCGTTTATCTTAGATATTCTCTGATCCGCCTTTGTATCTCAAGCTGTGCACTGGTATAGCTCAGATTTGGTGATTGAATCTAGATGAGATTTGTTCCGTTGTATTTACTTTCCATGATTAGGGTTATTCGACTTCGCCGCCAGTGTATTATTGTGATTTCTTTGAAGGGATCTGTGTTAGGGTTTTCGTTTTTTGTGATTTCAATTCCGTTTGCAGCACTAACAATCCGTCTGATGTTGCAAATTGATGATTGTTCGTATTAGGTTGATATTTTTTGTTTTGACATCCAACGCACTTCTGGGCTTGGATATTGCCTCGATTACTCTCTCTTTTTTTTTCTTGATATGGTTGTGATCTAACAGGGATTTGTTTGGTTTCTCTCTTTTGTATCTGCTGCGTTTAGTCAATGCTGGAACCAACAAGGCGGCTTCAAGCGGCACCTCCTTGAACACAAAGAAGCTAGATGATGACACTGAGAACCTAACTCGTGAGTGACTTTCCTCTGTATTCTGAACCACAGTGATTCTAGTGGGTGAACTAGTTTCTCTCTTTCCAATTAGGGCACTTGTTAGAGTCTGTCTTCTTTGGTTGTTAATGTTTTCTCCTGTCTGCATTTTTAGTGAGAGGAAGTCTTTCTTCGTAGATAGGTTCCAAGAGCTGAAGCTTTATATATTGTTAACCGTGCTTCCTATTTCTCTGTTAGATTGATTAGTATCGTGGTGTTCTTTAACAACTTGTTTATGTGTATGGTTTTAAAATCAGATGAACGTGTGCCTACTGAGTTGAAGAAAGCAATCATGCAAGCGCGAGGGGAGAAGAAGCTGACCCAGTCCCAACTCGCTCAAGTACTTTCTCTTCACTTTGTCTATCTTGTTTCCTGTTGTATTTCATAATTATATATGTTTTGGCTATGTAGCTGATTAATGAGAAGCCACAAGTGATCCAAGAATACGAGTCTGGAAAAGCAATTCCGAATCAGCAGATCCTTTCTAAGCTGGAGAGGGCACTTGGAGCTAAACTCCGTGGAAAGAAGTAATAACAAAGCTCGTAAAAAGAAAAGTTAATCGTGGGTTCTCTTGTGTTCATATGCTATAGAAACTTATCTATAGATATATGGTTTAATGGCTTAGTAGAGTTGTGGGAGGAATCTTTTATGGTGTAAGAAAAACAAAAGCTGTTTGGAACCTTTCTGTCAGTATAAATAATCATCATATCACAAACGAAAATCGAATTCTGATACCGAATTGAACATCTAGATTCAACTCGGTACTTAAAAATTAGGAGTATCAATCTACTAGTAATTAGTTTGGGAGAGGATTTTATGGTGAAAAATAAAGGAAACAAATTCTGAATTCTGAATTCTGAACCTTTTCATTTTCTGGACCGGATAATATCCAATATTAGGCCTTGGTTCCATGGGGACTAAGTTGTACAATTCTAAAGTATAGAGGACTAATTTGTAATTTTTCCGTGTATACAACTATTCTCCGCGCCACGAAACAAGGCAGTAGAGTGAGTCAGTGAAGCTGACATTCACACAAGCACAAAAACCCAAAACTAATTTTCACAAAACCCGAAGCTTTAAAGTTATTCCTCCACTCTATCAAATTTCGTCTCCTCCTCTTGGGTGACAATTTCTAGGGTTTCCACATTTTTTCGTCTTTTCCATTTCTGGAAACCGGTAAAAGGCGTCTTCTTCTTTAGGGGAAACAAAAAAAAATGGAGACAGATGAAGCGTACCAAATGAAAGAGCGTGCTGCACTTGTAGCCATTGTCGTTCTTGCTTGTCTCGCTCTATCTTCTTTGTTCGTCGCCTTCAGCTACTACTGCTATATTCGTAACAAAGTTTCTAAGCGTCACAGAATTAGCAAGAGTAAGTTCAACTTTTAGATAACAATTTCTCTATTTCGTTCCGATATTCTTCTGATCTTTATCATACATTTCTTTGCTTTGGCCGTATACTGGAATTGGTTTACTAAATAATGATATTTTTGATAGAAAATTTATTTCAAATTAGGGTTCAATTCATGCTTTTCTGATTGGATTCGTTCTGGGTTTACCTTTGGATTTAGGGTTTAATTGCGAGGAGAAAGGCGATTGTCAAAGTCTACAAGATGCTACTGACAACGGACTGCAGATTTTCACTTTCAAGCAACTGCATTCAGCAACTGGTGGGTTTAGCAAGTCTAATGTGGTTGGGCATGGTGGGTTTGGTTTGGTTTATCGTGGTGTGCTTAACGATGGGAGAAAAGTTGCTATCAAGTTTATGGATAATGCAGGAAAGCAAGGGGAAGATGAATTCAAGATGGAGGTTGTTGTTTATTTTACCTTTGTTTTGTTTTCATCTTTGCTTTTCAAGCTTATAGTCATCTTGCTGTTTGCAGAGTTTTCGATGACTTTAAACGATTGACCAATTTGTGTCCGGTGACAGGTTGAGTTACTGAGCCGTCTGCGTTCACCGTACTTGTTGGCACTTCTTGGTTATTGCTCAGACCATAGTCACAAACTGCTTGTCTATGAGTTCATGGCAAATGGCGGTCTACAGGAACACCTCTATCCTAATAGCCGTAAGTTCTTTAGTTAAATGGAGATGACTCCAGATTTTACTTTTTCTTACTCTACATATGCGCTGGGTGATAGCATTGTGAACATGAATCCTAGATAGTGTATTGAGTTTCTCTGACAATGATTTACTAAGTTGGTGAACATAGCGTGTGGAGTTCTTGTTGGATTTGAAGAGCGTTCTCTTTTTCTTTTTTTTGGGCGTATAGGGTCTGGTTCTGTCCCACCGAGATTAGATTGGGAAACACGGATGAGAATAGCTCTGGAAGCTGCAAAAGGCTTGGAATATCTCCATGAAAACGTATCCCCTCCAGTGATTCACAGAGATTTTAAGAGCAGCAACATTCTGCTGGACAGAAACTTCCACGCCAAAGTTTCAGATTTCGGATTGGCTAAAGTAGGATCAGATAAAGCTGGTGGACACGTTTCCACCCGTGTATTAGGCACACAAGGATATGTTGCTCCTGAGTATGTTTTCACTCAATCAAGTTCTTTGTTCCGACTTTGTTCTTCCATCCGTTATAGCTTGAGAGCTCTGAATATTAATGCTCTCGTTTTTTTGTTTTCATTTTCTTTAACAGGTATGCTTTAACCGGTCACTTGACTACAAAATCAGATGTCTATAGCTACGGAATTGTCTTATTAGAGTTATTAACCGGCAGGGTTCCAGTAGATATGAAGAGAGCTACTGGAGAAGGAGTTCTTGTATCTTGGGTACGCTTCCTTTCACAAATCGAAATCAACATATTGTTTCTTCTTTGCTCTAATCTCCTCTTTGGCTTTTCTACAGGCTTTGCCTCAATTGGCTGATAGAGACAAAGTAGTAGACATAATGGATCCAACACTGGAAGGCCAGTACTCGACGAAAGAGGTTGTTCAGGTTGCAGCAATAGCAGCAATGTGTGTTCAAGCAGAAGCTGATTACAGACCATTGATGGCAGATGTGGTGCAGTCACTGGTTCCATTAGTGAGAACCCGTAGGTCAGCTTCAAAGCTTAGTGGCTGCTCTAGTAGCTTTAGCTTGGCTCGTTCTCCTAATTCACCGGGCAAACCAAGCGTCGGTTCTCAATAAATCAGATAGAATGAAATGCGAGGCTTTTTAGTTTGTATGTACTACGGGATTTGTTAAAACATATTAAAATGTAACACTTTTGAGTGATCAATCATCATCAAACATTTTCTAATCTAAATACAGTAAATCTCTCCACGTTCACTATTATATTCTACTCAAACCGGATTCTAAACCGAAATCAAAATTTTATGAACCGAGATTCAAAGTCACGTGCGGGGAACGTGGGCTTGTTGGAGGGAGGAGGGTAAAGCTGTCATTTGCACTCGTTAATTTGCTTAGAACCCTAGTCGCTTTATTTTAGATCTAGGGTTTATATATTTTTGGTGCGGCTTCACCGTTTCTCTTTCGATTCGTGCTTTCCCGTCGGCCGGAGTTTTGTCGCAACCCGGATCCCGAAATGGTCCGTCGCAGTTATTTGTTCTTCATTGGTTTTGCGTTTTTGATTTTCAAGTAACGATATAATGATAATTTTGTTGGAGTTGAATCAGGCGTCGGAGAAGAAGCTATCGAACCCAATGAGGGACATTAAAGTGCAGAAGCTTGTTCTCAACATCTCCGTCGGTGAGAGTGGAGATCGTCTCACCAGAGCCTCCAAGGTTTTCTTTTTATTTCATTTCACCAATTGTCTGGTTTCATTTCACTCTGTGAGTGCTCGATTTTTAATCGAATTAGTTTGTCGACAACTTGTAGGTGTTGGAACAATTGAGTGGCCAGACTCCTGTTTTCTCCAAGGGTAAGTTTAGTTCATCGTTTGATTATCTGGGACACCATTAGTTCTTGGACGATAAATTAGTGTAAGAAATTGTGGTTTTAGGTTACTAGCTCTTATTTTCTGGTCTGGGCTATGATTAGCCCTTCTCCAAGATATATATGACTTCAGTTGTTACTGTCCTGGATTCTCAGATAATCGTAGTGGGAATCAGTAGCTATCAATTGTCGTCTCTGTTTAATAACGATTGTTTGAAAAATCTGTATAATCCTTAGCTTCTTGTAGATGACTTTGTTTTGGATGAAAAGAGTTCCGACATAATCGTAACACTTGCGTCTCCTTTGCAGCACGATACACTGTTCGTTCTTTTGGTATCAGACGTAACGAGAAGATTGCTTGCTACGTGACTGTCAGGGGAGATAAGGCAATGCAACTCCTGGAGAGTGGACTGAAAGTTAAAGAATACGAACTCTTGAGAAGGAACTTTAGCGACACCGGTTGCTTCGGTTTTGGTATTCAAGAGCATATTGATTTGGGTATCAAGTAAGTCTCAATCTTTCTAACACAGATATAGAACAAGTTAAAGTGGCTTTGTGTAATCAGAGTCATTGAATGGGTTTTGATTGATTCCATCTTAGGTATGACCCGTCGACCGGAATCTATGGTATGGACTTCTATGTTGTTCTTGAGCGTCCTGGCTACCGTGTGGCACGTCGCAGGAGATGCAAGGCTCGTGTTGGAATCCAGCACAGAGTGACGAAAGATGATGCCATGAAATGGTTCCAAGTGAAATATGAAGGAGTCATTCTCAACAAGTCTCAGAATATTACTGGCTAAAAAAACAGAGATCTATTGTCTGTTTTTGTTTTTGTTTTTGTTTTTGTCAGTTGTTTTTGCTTCTCTGATCGTCAGACATTTGAATTTTCTTTATAGATATTGCTTATCTACAATGATTGCCATCAACAAATATAAGCTGAGCCAAAACACATTCCAACAAATATAATTTCTCTTGAGATCTATGGATGTTAATTACTCCGACAGAAACTGTTTTCATTTTAGTTCGAAGAAAGTTTTAGTCAAATATTCAAAGAAAAATCAGTTTAATATTTTTTTTCCTTTTCCATTGTGTTATGACAAAACTCATTTTAACTGGATTAGCGTTGGGTTTAACTTTTCGACTGGATTTTCAGATTTATCCTGTTCCAACTGGATATAAAACTAAGTGGAAATTATTGAACAAATGCGAAAATGCATTTTTACATTATTTTCTTAGAGAATCTTTGACTATATGTCTATATACAAGACGTATCAATTATAAATTACCTTGTACTTGTACATCATTATAATATAACAACATCAAAAACATTATCCAATCATGTTTCATTGTCAATTCTCAATTACATCAGATTCGAGCGAATTATTGATTGGTTCGACATTAACTATCATGAACAGAAATGACCAAATCAAACATATTTATGTGCGCGTTACATATATAAGTTTATAAAAAAACCTATACAACCATAAAATAATTTTTTGGGCTGCATTCTGACAAAGTTGGAGACAATAATGGAGTAATTAAACTAATAATTATGACACAAGCATTTATAGTTTTATCTATTTATGATTTACAATATAATAAATGACGGGAGGAATCTTGACTTGATCCCACAGATTTATGATAGCCATTTCCAGCCCAAATTCCTGTACACATTTATAAAAATATAAAGTGAGCAAACAAATTATAAAAATATTAAGTTATATTTTCTTTTTAACACTGATACAAATTATGAGAACTACAAAGATAATTCTACAACGGACAATGCTACCCGCTCCACAAGGATTCACAATCACGATTAGGCATGGGCATAATAACCGAACCGAATGAAACCGAACCGAACCGAACCGAACCAAACCGAACCGAAATTAATGGTTTGGTTAGGTTATGGTTACTTCATAATAACCGAATGGTTTTTATTTTTGATATCCATTGGTTATGATAATCGAATGGTTATTAACCGATAACCAATGGGTATCCATGGATATCAAAAAAAAAAAAAATTATGTTTATTTCCCTAATTAACCAAAATAACCGAAATATAACCGAAATAACCGAACCGAAATAACCGAAACTAACCGAAATAACCGAAATAACCGAAACTAACCGAAATATTTCCGAAATTTAACCGAAATAACCGAAATATTTTGAAATTTAACCGAAAATAACCGAAAATATTTGAAATTTAACCGAAAATAACCGAAAATAACCGAAACCATTCGGTTAACCGAAAATAACCAAAATATTTCGGTTACCAAACGGTTATTAATTTTGCTAACCATACCGAACCGAACCGAATGGTAACCGAACCGAAACCGAACCGAAAACTGTTACTAACCGAATGGATAGTAATAGACATAACCGAACGTAACCGAAAACCGAAATAACCGAACCGAACCGAACCGAATAACCATTTGCCCACCCCTAATCACGATGAACGATTTCACTTGTACCATGTTGAAAATTTCATTATAAGTTTACCTTTACTAATCTACAAAAATTACATTTTCTAAGAATCGAAATCCAAACATTCTAGTGTATAAGTATTAATAAATTGTTTGATCAATTACCAGACTAAAGAGGTTTCCACTGTTAAATCATTTGTTTAGATTCTAAGTTTTTCGTTATCTTTTTCTATTTATCCCAAAAAAGTTGCAGCTTCTATCTTTAGCCAAATTCCTCCACAAACATCCCCAAATGTGTCAATCTCAAACTACATCTATTTGTCACAGAAAGGGCCATGTCTCTCTCTACACACCTTTTGGTCAAGATCTCATAACCTCTTTCCGTTGAATGGTACGAGCCAAAACATAAAAGCAAGCAAATCATTGCATAGAAGTGATGTAAGTTAGTTGTTTTTGTGTGGATTAGTCCATGAATATATAACTTCAAACTAATTAATTGACGAAGGGTGGATTATCCCATGTTTTGTTTATATGTTATCTATAAGAGAAAACTGTACATAAAGTTTTGAATTATCAGATTTTTTTTGAGGAAAACGACTTTAGAATAATCAATATATTATTTTTCAATAGATATTAATTGAGATAATTGCACCTACAGTCACTTTTTTAAACTTTCTTTAAGTTTTTAACATTTTCTATTATTTTTTTTTGTCTTATTCTGTGTCAAATGACGATTTTGCCCATGTTTTTCACAATTAATTTGCGCAGTACTACACATGGTTACAACTGGAAAGTCAATCCGTATACCGTACAAAAAGTGTTAGTTTTCCAATTAAGTTAAAAAGTGTTAAAAACCTTTATAAAACTTACAAAAAGGACTAAACAGCCAATAATCCCATATTAATTAGAGACTAGTCTAAATAGATAAATCATAGATCTATAAAAAAAGTTATTAAATACAAACTAATTAATATGTATTTATATATACAAGAATATTATGCCAAGTTCTCAACATGATGCATTTTGGGAGATTGAAACGGACCAAATCAACTCATAGTTTAAGGTGTCAAAAACGCACTAATTAATCGGATTCACTAGACAGCTTAAGATCTCACGTCCGAATCGATAATTTCGCGTAATTAATCTAATTCATTACAACACTAACTAGTAACTGAATTTTAAGTTTATAACATTTTAGATTCGGACATCTTTTAGCTAATTAGAGTAAGATGTGTTGTAGTTAATTTCATTTTGGATATTACAAAACCGAGCATATGTGTGTGTGCATATTTACTTTTATTTTTTATTACATGGACAGCAAGAATTAAAAGATCAGAGTCTACATAGATCAGATGCGGATAAATTATAATATAGATTTGCACAAGTATGCATGGACTTAATCAAAATGTCCAGCTAATTAAAGAAATCATTTGAATAGCAAAACTTATGGTGTAATAAAATAAAATTCCACGAGAAAACCTTTCAAAATAAATAAACTAATGATTAAAAAACAACTAGTCATATTTTATTCAAATAAAATACCAATACCATTATAATAACAATACAGTCCCATTGATATTTGCCTGCACGTCCCAAAAAACAAGTAGAGAATAATAATCACATCAGATTGATTAAAACCCTCTCACTAATCACCTTCTTAATCACACCCCCCAACAGAAAAAAACATCAATCACTCCTCTGTTCCGGCGAAATCGGGCGGTCGAGATCAATCATGCACCGTAGAGGAATTCAAGAATCGGACGACGAAGAAGATGAGACATATAACGACGTCGTTCCTGAATCTCCTTCTTCTTGCGAAGACTGGAAGATCTCAAAACCAACTCCCAAGAAAAGGTTTTGTGAAAAAAATTCTATTTGCCTAGGAATTGTTATAATTTTTTATGTTTCTTTCAAAGCAATGATCTGAAAATGTAATAATTGTGTAGTAGGAGGAACGTAGAGAAGAGAGTTGTCTCCGTTCCGATTGCTGACGTGGAAGGATCTAAGAGTCGAGGAGAGGTATATCCACCGTCCGATTCCTGGGCCTGGAGAAAGTACGGACAAAAACCGATCAAAGGCTCGCCTTACCCCAGGTAAATTTACCGTTTTGTCCCTTTTCTTTTTTGTCAGTGGCGGCGTACGGTGGTTGGGCTAACATACGCACCTCGTGGCGTTTTGATTAAAAAACACAGACGCGTCTGATATCGCGTGGGTTTTCACGCGCCAGCTCCTTAACCTTTGTTTTTTGTTTTTGTTTTAACGTTGTACTTTTAGTTATGGAACGATTGGATGGGTCATTAGTTATATAATTACATTATCTAAAAGTTTTGCTTTATTTTGTAATAATAATAACATGTAGCTGTAGATCTTCATTCTAATCAAGACAAAGTATAATGAGGAAAAGTATTTTACATATATTTACGTGATTAACGAGTCAATATTATATTCTTTTTTTTTTGGGGTGACTTTATTGGGAAATATTTTAATTTTGTTTCCATAATGCTGTTGTTATTTCAAAAATTATCACCAATACTAACGTTTCAATTATGTTTTAAGTTTTATAATTAAAATTTTCGGACGATGTTAAATGTAGTAAAAATCGTTATTCACTTAATTTTAGTATTATCCAGAAAATTGGCGTCTCTTTCTAACTTTTTTGTTTTTTTGGTTTTGCTAAAAAGTTAAAGTTAATCACTTTTGGATCTCTCTCAGGGGATATTACAGATGCAGCAGCTCAAAAGGATGTCCGGCGAGGAAGCAGGTGGAGAGAAGCCGTGTGGACCCCACAAAGCTCATGATAACGTACGCCTGCGACCACAACCACCCTTTTCCCTCCGCCGCTAACAACAAATCCCACCACCACCGGACCAGCACCGTCGTCCTCAAAACCGCCAAGAAAGAGGAGAATCACGAAGACGACGAGGAGGAGGAAGTGACCGTCGCCGCCGAGGAGCCGGTGGGATTAGATCTAAGCCACGTGGACTCTCCGTTGCTATTAGGTGGCTGCTACAGCGAGATCGGCGAGTTCGGGTGGTTCTACGACGCCTCGATCTCATCATCATCTGGTTCTTCCTCCATCTACGGTGGAAATTTCCTCGACGTAACCCTGGAGAGGGGTTTTTCAGTAGGCGAAGAGGAAAATGAATCACTGTTCGGTGATCTCGGCGATTTGCCTGATTGCGCCTCCGTGTTCCGCCGTGGAACGGTGGCTACGGAGGAGCAACATCGGAGATGCGATTTTGGCGCCATTCCCTTCTGTGATAGTTCTAGATGAGTGTGTGTAGCCAAAACCCAAAAAGGAAAACAATTTTTTTCTTTCTTTTTTCCCCACTGTAAAGGTGTATCAATGTGGATTCACATGATTCATTATAAATCCCAAATAATAAATTAATATCATTTGAGAGAAGATACGATGATGTACATTATGATTCTACAGGCGACGAGGATAACCAAAAAGGAAAGTTTCCTCCATTGCTCTTACCGCAGAGATTAGCTCTAATGTGAAGAGGTCGTTCACTGTCATGTCTCCGGCGAGATCTGAGCTAACAGCCGGCGAAGAATCTCGTTTTGCCGGCTTGAGAATGACGGATCTACAGAGGGGACACTGTCCATTGCTCTTTAACCATGGAACTATACATTCCTCATGAAACATATGTTGGCAAGGAGTGAGCATCACTGTTTCCTTGGGCTCAAAGTCTTCTAAACACACACTGCATCTCTTCTCGTCTTCTTCACCGGATTGAACTCGAGCGTTACTCGAGTTTTTGCTTCCCGGGTTTTTGTTTCTGTAGTATAAGCTCAGGCTTCTGAGAAGCAGGCTCTTTGGAACAGGGTTATATGTCTCTTTTGTTAGATGTTTCAGAACATCGTCTTCTTCTCTGGCTTGTGATGATGCTGATCTCGAGTTGCTCTCGGGTCTAGCGGGTTGGTTGTGAACTGCTTGCCTTAGTGCCTCGAGGTGCTGCCTTCGCAGGTTGTTGCTGGTACGGATTGGAATCTGTTGCGGAGTATGTGAATCTCTGTCAAGAACAACGGTTTTCAAGTTCTTGAAGAGCAAGTAAACTAAACTTTTTGAAACAAAATCAAAAGCAGGAGTAATCACTAATCAGATGATGATGATGTAAAGTACATGACTGATGAAATCGCTGTTCTTGAGTAAGCGGCTGGAGGATCATCGAGCAAACGCATGTTAACTATCTGAAAGAGAACACCCCAAAACATCCCCAAAAAAATTCAATAAAGGAGGCCAGAAAGACATATGATCAAAGGAAAAGTCTATTCACCGAATCACTCCTGGACCAAGTGTTCCGTGAAGAGAAAGCAGGAACTCGCCACCCCGAGGATCGTGTACTCGAGTCATATCTATCGGATTGATTCGGAACAGAAGAAGAATAGCCATTTCTGGAGTTGTCCATAGCTGAATGAATGGCTTCCTTGTTAGAAGTAAGGGATATGACAAGTTTTTGTATTGTAAATGCACTAAATATTCCTTTTCTTTGCTTTGAGTTATTCTTATATCGATTCCCTAAAGCTGATAAATTAAGCAAGGAATCTGTCCTAGTGTGTGTGAGTATCATGCACACACATCATGACCTAAATCTTAAAGTGGATGTGACGTAGAGGGAGAATCAATACCACAAAAGTCAACGCTTTGACCACGTATCAATGTCTTAATAATGTAGTTTACCACAAGGAACTCAAATCTTGATACATTCACAACTACAGAATGCCAAACCGGAAACGACACATCAAGTTAATGATCTCATTTGTAATAAATCTTCCAACTTTCTGAAATAACTCATACTTTTCCTTCCTTTGATCAACGTTCCCAGCAATATAGTTGAATCCCAGTAACTTTACTCGAGAAAGCATAAGAAAGAACGATACCATAGATCTAATTGCTTCGGTCCGAAACAGGGAATTAATCAATTACCCATAACAGTAACAATCACAAATCTCTCGAGGAAGTCATAGGAAAGCACAATCCAAGATGATACAATATTTCATCTACATCAAATCCATTTTATTTTAAGGAAACATAAGTCTGATGAAGAGAGTAATAACGGGGCGACGACGGTGAAAATAGAAACAAAGCAATCACGAAAGACAGCGACAGAGCCCACACCTCAGAAAATAATGTCTGCATCCTTCTCTGCACCACCAACGAGCAAATTACGAGCAGCGTTTATCGAAATCCCTCTCTGCATAGAGATTTCTTCAAGAACCATTCCCTCAGCAAATGCCTTAGCGTTAACTGCTTGTCTCTCGACTTCCCTCCTCTTGTATCCCTGAATCTTCTTCAGCCTGAAGAAATCTTCCCTCTCAAGCTCATCAAGCTCTCCCTTGATGTAACTGATTGTATTCTCGATCTTCGGTTTCACAACATTCTCCAGAGCGTTTACCCTGCGATTAGTCGTCTTGATTGCTTCATCAAGCGTCAAGAACGAAGTCTGGAGAGAAGCAAGCTCAACTAGGACTTCAATGGCTTTCACATAAGCCACACGGCAAGCTTGGACCTGTTGACCACCTCTAGCTAAACCGGTTAAGTCATTCTTGGTCTCGCCTTCAGAGAAGTGATCAAACTTGGGAAGCTTCACCCCGGCGATGTTTTCTTGCCTGGAACGAACTTTCAGTGTAGCTTCTTTAACGTTCTCGAGGACAACATGTTTGACATTCTCACCAGCAACATACTTGACTTCAGTAAGAGCAAAAGACGACGTTTTCATCATATCTCCCATGGATTCCTTAGCAGTAACGATTTTCTTGAGAAGTGCCCTGAACTGAACAGTTAAAGCATCACTCTTCTTCTTGAGAAGAGCATGTCCTCTTGTAGCTCCAACAAGACGGGCTTTCATAACCCCGAGCATAGTAACAGTGGGAACCACATTCAAACGTGCGTTTTGGCCAGCCATGTTTCAAAACTAGTGCAAATAAAGGAGATGGGATTACTTTTTTGCCATTAAAACAAAACACAAACAACTTTTTAAAGACTCCTCTAGATTGAGAAAACAACAAAAGATGATTTTCGATGCTGCGAAATAATACTTGCATCATTGGCTACATAGATCAAAATTGCGAGCAGGCAAAGATTCTTAAATTTCACTACGAAAATCTAAGGCAAATCAACCAAGCACCCAATCTTCATCTCGATCGATCCATACGGAGATCCATCAGATTTTCCACCAGATTGAATCAAAGTTAGACAATTTTTTCTAATTCGAACAACATAAACCGTACCAGATCCCCAGAAGGCAAAATCGGGATCGCAGAGTCAAAAACTACACGAACAGAGATTGATTCGGAGTCATAATTGATCAGTCGGGTTTATGGATACATCGCCAATTATCAACGGCGAGACCCATAAATCAACCTCCCAGATTCAATGAGAAATTAAGCAGAGAGAGAGGAATGAGAGGGAAGAATACGATTTGAGACGACATACCTGGGCCTCTCGAGAGACTATAAGAGGCGACTTCTATGCAAGTAAATCACTGAAATAGATTGAAACAAGACACAGAGACAGAGAGAGAGAGAGCTTGGAGAAATTGAAAATTTGTTTTTACGAACTATCGAAAGGCCTAAGAAGAGAGAGCGATCGTATTTCGACCTCGTCGCTGATCGTGGATGAAACATAGGGGTTTGTTTTGTAATTAATCGTAAACATGAAGGGCTTGTTCTGCTACAAAAAGATAAAATTAATACACAGCTCATCGCGTATGGTGGGGCCTGCTTTCGTGTCTAAATCTGGACCCATTGTGGGCCCATCTTCTTATTTAGAGTTTGATTGGTAACAACGGTAGCTTTCGGTTTTATGTTATGGTTTTTTTGCTGTAGATTTTTTAGCTGTAGAATTTTGATTGTAAGATTTTGGCTGTGGTTTTTTTAAAAGTGAAAAACAGGAAATATGGGCTGTGGAAATATAGTTCTCTATAGCAAAAAAAGAATACAAAATGTTATAGGTTTAAAAATCTGTAGAAATCATGATTGAAAAAAAAAATAGCTTTTAAAAATCTGTAAAAATTATGATTAAAAAAAAAATTAGTTTTAAAAATAAATATGGCATCTAAACGGTCTCTAAAGTTTTTTCCAATCAACTCGTAGACGGTGAACTTATCCCACGTTCTTTAGTGCTACGCTGCTACGAGACAAACACTCAGGCAAACATTAAAGTAACATTTTATTATTTTTTCCCCGGATTTAGCGTCCAAATAAATCATTTCGATCTTGAAAAAAGAAGATTATTTCGAATATTCAGGGATGATAGTCTATGCTAATTTTGTGGTGCAAAATTCCAAATGGTTTGATGAGAAAAAATGTCATTTATATGATTTTGAATGAGAGATTACTTTGTTGGCATCACTTGGATATGCATAGCATATCCAATCTAGGAATATAATCTTTTTTTAGTCAATTTCTAAAGGATGTGATTTCAATCTTTTGACCTTTGGCAATGTGTTATATATATGAACACTAATTACCGGCACCAATTTTTAGCAAAAAAATGTGTTATATGAACAGCAAGAAGATCTTCTTTTAGAACTTTCCTGATAAAGGCGCAATCTATAAAAAAAAGTATGTCTTTCCCTATAACAACAACAATATTACTACAAAATCTGTTCTAAATTACAAAATTAAAAAAATAACTGGCACATTAATCTTTTCGTCTAAATTAGTACTTAACGTTACATGTCCTTGTTCAATTACGAATCTCTTTTATTTGTCAACAAAAAAACTATGAATCTCTTTTTGATTCGTGGTCTACTAGCTTACTTCTGTTGGTTTAATTTAGATTTGATACGTTTTTATCATTTTGTGATTATTGTTAAACATCATATTCTTGACGTTTAAAAGAAAACATCATACTCTTAACACATGGTATGGGCACGAAGTATTTTGTTTTTATATTCACAAATCACAACTTAATATATATTACACATACAATATATATATATATATATATATATATATATATTGAAGTTCAGTTATCTATTGACTCGTGCTCGAACCGGGTCGACCTGGAAGGTTTTCCGGTTCGCTTTCCGGGTCAGATTTAAAAACATTGGTAGTAGGATTGGGACTAAAGCGCAGATCCAGGTAATTAAGGTCTTCTTGATGCATTCGAAAATGGAACTTGACCAAACTGCTCCGAATCCAATTATTCGATAGTTCTTTCGCTCACTGGCTCGTAATGCCTTAGCCACACTCCAGTATAGGCCTGTGCAGCCACACAATACAATGAGCCATGAGCAAATTAAAAAAAAAAAATATATATATATATATATTTTGATCTTTCAAAGAGTGTATTTTTTAACCTGTTGGGGTCTCATGATCTTAGTGTCAGGATCATCTAACGACTCACGCCAGTGTGACAAGTATCCAGCCATACGTGAGGCTGTGATGAATGTGTGTGGGACTCCCATTGCCCTGTGTTCAATTACCAACACAAAAGTTTCAGGTAAAAAAAACTTTATACAACAACCCATTAGCAACACTTTGTTAGATGTCCTACCTATAGATTAATCCAGAGTAGAAATCAACATTTGGGTAAAGCTTTCTTTTTATAAAATATTCATCTGAGAGTGCCGTCTTCTCTAGAGCAGCTGCTACCTGATCAAACATCATACACCAAAATATTTCTTAAGCAAACCATCAACTAGGAGAGATACGTTACGTGAGCAAAAAGAATATAAATTACCTCAATCAGAGGATCTCTTCCAAAAATGGAGAACACTTCATCCGACAGTTTTTTAACGACTTTTGCTCGGGGGTCGTAGTTTTTGTAAATCCGGTGTCCAAAACCTGACATCTTCCTCTTCCTAGGAGAAAAGAGTTAAACACACTAATAATGGAATGACTCATCACAATGCATATATACTTTTAGTCTTAAGTATTGAGTTACTTATTCTTCACGCATTCGATGAACTCTGGAATGTTTTCAACAGTCCCAATCTCCGATAACATCTTAGGCACAGCATCAACTGCGCCACCATGAAGTGGACCATAAAGGGCTCCAAGAGCTCCCGCAACAGCTGTGTACACATCAACACCACTACACAAAAACAGATACTGATTAAAACATATCTCATATATATAGCAGACTCAATGAAAAGTCTCTAACTAGTGATATAAGTACCTAGAGGCAAGATGCCTAGCAGCAGCAGTAGAGCAGTTCATTTCATGTTCAGCATGAAGTATGAAGATTATGTCCAACACTCGAGCTAGCCGAGGATTAGGCTTGTAAGACCTATTGCCCCTGTAATCAACGGAAGATGAGAGAAGATATCCTCAAATGCAAGTGTTTAACTCAATCAAAGAGGGAAGATAGAGAGGTGGCATACATTGAATCCAGCATATAGAAGAAGTTCTCTGCATAAGAAAGGTTTCCCGAAGGAAGAACAGGAGGAGGCCTGCCTGCCGTCCTCAAACAAGCAGCCAGTGCAATTGTCGGTGCCTGAAAACATATTATATACACACGTTGAAGTCCTTTTTCACAGTCCGGTTTTACGTTAAGGCAACAAATCAGCAGACACACACAACAATACCTGTCCAAGAATACGAAAAATCTGTTTATCACGAACTTGTTTTGACTTGTAAATATCTTGGCCCTGCATCGAATTTCCATGAAATCAAGAACACAAACAAATGAAAAGAGGGGGAAAAAAAACAGGATTATAATTAAAGCTTACACTAAGAGAAGGGTTTGCATCATGATGAAAGAGGGAAAGTGCAGTCATCGCACTGACAAAAACACCCGTTGGATGTGCATCTTGAGGCATGGACTGTATGATATCCTGCCAAAACATGGTTAAATGGACGTTAAGTCATCATGTGCAAATCGAATTCATTCATTGTGAATGAGATCCAGTATCCTTCATGGACATGAGAAGCAATATGAACAACTTATACTTGAAAAGAAATAATTTTCGAAGATTGAAACATACCAACACTCCTTGTGGGACAGCTGAATGCTGAGAAACTGAAAACTCCCAATCAGCTAGCTGACTTTGAGAAGGCAGATTCCCATAAACTGCGCATTTTCGTTTCAAAAGCAAGACTATGATCAAACTTTATGCTTGTCAAGAGGAAATAAGCAGCAACATGCAAGATGGTATTCAAGACTTACTGAGGAGATAAGCAACCTCAATATAAGTGCTGCTCTCAGCCAACTCTTGGATTGGGTATCCCCGATAACGTAGGATTCCTTCATCTCCGTCAATGTAAGAAATCGAAGACCGAACAGGAGCTGTGTTCAAGTAACCTGGATCATATAACGTAAGCCCCTTGTCATCCTTCTTCCCTGTCCTTATCTGCAAACCAAGCCATGTAAAAGAAACATATGAAGGAAACCAAACATTTGAGGGATTACAAGCCGTCGTTATATATATATACCTTCTTGAGATCAACGGATTTAACGGTACCATCCTCTGAGACTGGGACCTTATATTTCTTCCCCGTACGCTCATCGACGATCGTCAAGCTTCCCTTAAGGGATCCATAAGCACTCGATGTGCACCATGGCTCGATCGCCGGTAACACCACGGGATCAACCACCGCCAAGTGCGCTGAGAGAACGGCTAATCGAGTCTTCACTTTCTCCGAAATCTCCATTTTCACCTCAAAACAAACAAAATATCAGAGCTCAAAGAGAGGAAGCGATGAAGAAGAAACCAAAGTGAATGTAGTGTATAAATAGTTAATTTGATTTCGCTAGTTATTGTTATAGCATTTAAATATCCCATTCACACTTTTTTTCTTACTACTTTTTAGGGTGTGATTAGCGTGAATCTACAGTGCTTTTTTTCCCTCGAATCAGACACTTTTGTCGCTTTTAATTGTTTTAAAGTTGTAACCGTTACTCTGTTTTTCTTTTACCGCCATTTTCATGTTTTTGTCTTTCACTTCTCACGTTTGTTTCCCCCTCATTTTAAATGGAAATGCAAATTGATAGGAAAAACTTCACACAAATTATAAAATATACTAAATAGCGTGCAAATTTATCAGTTCCATCTTACAAAAATCATTTATTATTTCAAAGATTCAGTTATTAAAAATCTATGCTAATTTTGTGGTGTAAAATCCAAATGGTTTGAGAAGAAATAATGTCTTATGATGTTGAATGAGAGAGATTAATTTGTTGTTATCACTTCGACACACAGAATTTAATTACATATCCACTCTAGGAATATATGATTTGGGGTTTAAGTTTTTCCAAAACAATGTGTTAAATAATAATAATCTTTAGAACTAAAGAATGTTTTATACTAACAGGAATCATGTCTTCTTTTCCAACTTTCCTGATAAAGATTTCATCAAAAGTATGTCTTTCTCTAGAACATTATTATTAAATCATAAAATTGAATAATGACAGACAAACAATAACAATAACAATAACAATAACAATAGGATGTATGAAGTCTGTAAGATTATTTAGTGTTTAAATTATAAGAGAGAGAAAACATCACAGATTGTTGACAAGATCCTCTTGTTTGGCCAACGTTTTCGTCTTTATTTGGTAGCGGATTAATTGAGACTAAAGCGCAGATCCAGATAAACGCCTTCTTGATGCATTCGAAATGGAAACTTGACCCAACTTGTCCGAATCACTTGATAACGTTCTTTCTCTCACTGGCTCGTAATGCCTTAGCCACACCCCAGTATAGGCCTGTGCAGCCAAAAAATTACAATGAGCAATGAGTCAAACAAAACTGTTTTTTTCCTTCAAGTCATTGATCTATTAAAGAAGTGTATGTATCTACAGATTTACTAATGTATTTACCTGTTGGGGTCTCATGATCTTAGTGTCAGGATCATCCAACGACTCACGCCAGTGTGACAAGTATCCAGCCATACGCGGGATTGCAAATAGGACTGTAAAGAATTCTGGTGGGAATCCCATTGCCCTGTGTTTTTCCCCAATTCCATTACCAACACATTAGATTCGGGTAAAAAGAACCTAAGATTTATCAGATGACTCACTGATGGTCTTACCTATAGATTAATCCCGAGTAAAAATCAACATTTGGGTATAGCTTTCTCTTAACAAAATATTCATCAGAGAGTGCCGCCTTCTCTAGAGCAACTGCTACCTGATTAACATCATACATCATATCTTTCTTCAACAACGTTCATCATATATAAGAAGGAATTTGACAGACCATCTACTAGGAGAGATACATGAGCACAAGGATTTAAAGTACCTCGATCAGAGGATCCCTTCCAACAATAGAGAACACTTCATCTGCCAGCTTCTTGATGACTTTTGCTCTTGGGTCGTAGTTTTTGTAAACACGATGTCCAAAACCTGACATCTTCCTCTTTCTGAGGACATGAAAAAGAGATATAACATTGATGGAATGACTCATCATAATTTCAATAACTTACTGCTTGCAGCGTCTGAGTATCGAGTTACCTGTTCTTCACTCCTTCGATGAACTCTGGAATATTTTCAACAGTCCCAATCTCTGATAACATCTTCAGCACAGCCTCGTTCGCACCACCATGAAGTGGACCATAAAGGGCTCCAACAGCTCCAGCAACAGCAGTGTACACATCCACACCACTGCAGAAACACAATACTGATTAAAACATATCTCAGAGCAGACTGAATGAAAAATCTCTAATCAGTGATAAGTACCTAGAGGCAAGATGCCGAGCAGCAGCAGTAGAACAGTTCATTTCATGTTCAGCATGCAGTATGAATAGGATGTCCAGCACTCGAGCCAGACGAGGATTAGGCTTGTAAGACCTATTGCCCCTGTAATTAATTGAACATGAAATAATATATCCTGTTAAAGACATGTTTTGAACTAGAAATGGATCTAAAGTGACTAAAGCAGTGCATGGGATCATTACGAATTTCTAACTACTCTCTACAATTTCAAGTGTCTAGCCAAATCAAGAGGGAAGATAGATAGGTGTCATACATTGAATCCAGCATATAGAGGAAATTCTCTGCATAAGAAAGGTTGCCTAAAGGAAGAACAGGAGGCCTGCCTGCCATCCTCAAATAAGCAGCTGCTGCAATAGTTGGTGCCTGCAAACACATTATATTATATATACAAGTTGAAAACCTTCTCCAGCTCCGCAACTAATTTACAGTCCGGTAATACATTAAACCATCAGACACAACAATACCTTTCCAAGAATACGAACAATCTGTTTATCACGAACTTGTTTTGACTTGTAAATATCTTGGCCCTGCACCCAATGAGAATTTCCGTGAAATCAAGAACACAACAAAATGGAGCACACCCCGCCGGTGTGGAGTGTGGACATCTTCAGAAAAAGAGAGATTATAAATACAACAAAGAAGGATTATAAATACCTTAAGAGCAGGATTTGCATCAGGGTGAAAGATAGAAAGTGCACTCATCGCGCTCACAAGAACTCCCATTGGATGTGCATCATGAGGCATGGACTGTATGATATCCTGTGAAAACATTCAGAACTAGTCTCAGGTCGAAGATGGTGTTAAAATCGAAATCAAGATTCTTTTACTATGGGTAGTACAACAATCATCAGATATTACTTCTCAATAAATGTTGTTTCTCGATATTAATGCTATGTGGTCAAATCGTCAGTCATTATATACAAATCGAATTTACAACGGTGAGTAAGATATAGTGTAGTAATAGTTGAAAGAGATCCAGTATTCTTCACGGACTTGACAAGCATGGGTTACAAGCAAGACGAGCAACTTATACTGGAAAAAGTCGTTTTTGAATCCTTTTTTTTGTTTTTGATAGAAACTTTGGAATTTACACTAGTATGAAAATCCATATGAGGAACGAGTAGATATATTACCAATACTCCTTGAGGCACAGCTGAATGCTGAGAAACTGCAAACTCCCAATCAGCTAGCTGACTTTGAGAAGGCAGACTCCCATACACTGCCAGAGGAAAAAAAATGGTTTAATAACCCACAAACTAGAACACAAAGGGAGGAAAAATTTCAAGACAAAACCACCAAAAGATGATAAATTTCGTATCCAATAAAACTTTGCCTCCATTTTCACTAGCAAAATTACAATCAAACACAATTGGTTGTTCACGAGTATACGCCACAAAAGGAAGATAAGCAACAACAACAAGCTACAAGAAGTACTTACTGAGGAGATAAGCAACTTCAATAAAAGTGCTACTCTCAGCCAACTCTTCGATTGGGTATCCCCGATAACGTAGGATTCCTTCATCTCCGTCGATGTAAGATATCGAAGACCTAACAGGAGCCGTGTTCAAGTAACCTGGATCATATAATTTAAGCCCCTTGTCATCATCCTTCCCCGTCGTTATCTGCAAACCAAACATATAAATCCCTCTATAAGGTTATAATATACACAAATTTTACAACAGATCAATCTCTCAGAACTAAGGGCCACAGAGAAGAAATGAATGACAGCAATAATCTGCCATCAAACTCCTGCTCAGATTCACGGAAAAATAGGTAAGACGGGTCGAAATTCAGATAACAAAAGTAATTAGATCAATTGATTGTCAATTTACTCATACTCGATTTCACAATTCACTTGAGGGATTACAACCCGTCGTTATATACCTTCTTGAGATCGACGGATTTAACGGTACCATCCTCCGAGACTGGGACCTTATATTTCTTCCCCGTACGCTCATCGACGATGGTCAAGCTTCCCTTGAGGGATCCATGCGGTGCAGCACTCGATGTGCACCATGGCTCGATCGCCGGCAACACATGTCCCAATCCGACGGGATCAACCACCGCCAAGTGCGCTGAGAGAACGGCTAATCGCGTTTTCACTCTCTCCGAAATCTCCATTTTCACCTCAAAATATCAGAATTCAAAGAAAGGAAGCGAAGAAGAAACAAACTTTGGTGGAGTAAGCAAAAGCTTTATATCCTGAATTTGAGTTTTTATTTCTTGCGGGTGGTTTATTGAAAATGGATCCGGGTTATCCGAAGATCAACGGTGATAAATTGATTCAGCTTCGATCTACGGATAGTATTCTTCTTCAAATCTAAAATGCTAAGTCCAAAGAGGCTTATCTGTCAGTATTATCTTGGGACTTAACTTTCCTTCTCTAAACGCGGCAAGGCGGTGAGGACTACTCGCTCTAAGACAGGGACACGTGTCCGATAATACTAGCGAGCGAGTTTCAGACGCTTTGTGGATCGAGTAGGAAAGTCCGTCCATTGGCTTCCTCGGGTTGCTAAATATCTATTCGATAATGGGCCAATTTATTTAATCTTCTGAGCTCGGCTCATTAGCTCTAAATGCCTCATGTGAATAAGTGAAAAGGACTTGGACGTTTTAAAACGTTAGTCGACTTCTACATGATTCTAATTTCTATATAGTTTATTTGGTCAATATCTTGAAATTAAATTTCAACATAGAATTTTTATCTTACAGAGCTACAGTTCGTTCAAAGATTTACCAACAATTTAGATGCCCGCCTAAACCGTGTAGATAACCATTTAGACCATAAATTTGTTAATCTTGTTTGACCGATTGATCAAAATCGAAACCTATAAGTACTATCAACCGTGTAGATAGCTGTTTTTAGATCATTAGATTTTGGTGTGTTTTGCGCATGGCTTAGTTTGTCATATATTATCATATGTGCAAATGCATTTTATCCGTGACCATTAACATACAAATTTTTTAAATAACAAAAAATATGCTAACTTTACTAATTGTTCTAACAGTTATATCCCCACTCAAGCTTTTAACTTTTATTCCAAACATATCTTCTTATATTTTACGCACACGATTTTACGATAAGTAATCATTTAACACATGTGTTCTGTGATTGTTTACATTCAAATACAATACATTTGCTGTTTTTTTTTTATCGTCTGAGATTTTATTGATACATTTGCTGTTTTTAGAAAAATAAATAATTTATGTTATTTTAATTGGTTCAAATAAATGTTTTCAAATAATTTAAAGAGTGCTTGAGTAATTAATTTCATTTTGCTAATTTTTATAGCATTTAATTAGTTAAATTGAAAGTAATTAAATTTTAATACATAAAGTAAGGAAATCATCTATACTATAAAAGATATGTGGCAATTTATTAAAACAAAAAAATCCGAAACTTAGTGCATTCATAATTATCAATATTTAATTGTAGAAATTAGAAATTGATCAATGACAACATTATTGATAGTTTCAAATTTAATAGAATGGATCAAAACCATAAAATTATAAAAACTTAAAATAATTTACCGACTCAAACTATAATTCTGTGTCATATCATGTGGCGTGCACAAAATTTTAAAATTTTAATGGAGTAGATAAATTATTTGAGTTGTTCGTTGAGAATAAATATAGTATTATTTATGGTTTCAAATTTAAAATTGGCATAATGAAACATATGAAAAATATTTTTTTTACAAGTTAAAAATATCAAACAATTAAAATAAATTAATTTTAATACTATACGTTAATAGGTTTTACCCATTTTTTAATAAAATACGGGATAATTCAGACTATGAATTATTCACATGTTTTATTTTACTTAAACAATGATTGTTAAACATAAAAAAATTTTGGAAAAAAATTTGATAACAATAAATTTGAAAAATACATATCTAAACGCACGGATATTCAGCTAGTAATAACAAATGAGTTAAGTATAGTATAAAACGTTGAGTAGGAAACGAGTAAGATACTTCACCCGCATCATTAAGAGGCAAACCAAACCCTTGAAGCCTCCAATTAATTGGGCTTTTTCGGTTGCAGCCGTTATAGTTCCATTTACATACAGCTCATTTTGCTTGCAGAAGCCACCAAGTCCTCTTTTGAACATGACGATTATACCGAAATCGCCGGCGAGATTCAAGCTTGGAAGGCAGTCTTCGCTTGCGCCGGCGGATTCAAGAACCCCGACGGAGACGGTAACGGAAGATGAGGACGAGGAGTTGGCGGCGGCGGCGGCTGCTGGGATCGTGGATCCCACGATTCGTCTAATGTATCTAGCCAACGAAGGTGATATCGATGGGATCAACAAGATGTTGGATTCGGGAACTAATGTCGACTACCGCGATATCGATGGTCGTACTGCTCTCCACGTCGCCGCTTGTCAAGGACGAACCGATGTGGTTCAGATGCTGCTTAGCCGTGGTGCTAAGGTTAATTCGATGGACCGATGGGGTAGTACGGTACTGATTTAAACTCTTTCTGTTCTGAATTGTGTCTGCTTTGGGTTTGATTTGACTTCTCATAGACTCATAGTTCGTTTTGTGTTCGACGAATTGCCGCACATGTTTTAGCAATCCCTGAAATTCTTTTGATTCGGATGATGTTTTAGCAATCCCTGAAATTTTTCGATCTAGGATTCCAAGCGCAATGATAACGATGTTAACAATTCGTGATTGATCTTAACAGCCTCTTGCGGATGCAGTGTATTACAAAAATCACGATGTGATTCAACTTTTGGAGAAACATGGTGCAAAGCCTCCGGTATGTGTTGTTATCCCTTACTGCGTGGGTGTATGTTATAGCTTTTCTACTCAATGTGCTGATCATTAACTGCTTTAATAATCGTTTGTGATTTTTAGATTGCTCCAATGCATGTCCTAACTGATAGAGAAGTTCCTGAGTATGAGATCCATCCTACAGAGCTTGATTTTTCCAACTCTGTCAAAATTTCAAAGGTAAGTAGTTCCACTGCCCAAACTTGTTTGTTGCTGTTTTTCATTTGCATTCTGTCCAAATATCTATACTAAGAAGTTTAGTTGGCAAAACAAGTATTAGGCTTTTTCTTCCAGCGACTGCTCGCTAGTTATAGAAATGGTATATTCACACTTGTCATTACTGTATGTCTGCTCGACAGGGAACCTTTCACAAGGCTTCATGGCGTGGAATTGATGTGGCTGTTAAAACCTTTGGAGAAGAAATGTTCACTGATGAAGACAAAGTGTGAGTTGACTCCATCTATTTCTTTTGTATTGAACCAATCTTGCGTCAAAGGTTTTAATATCCTTCTGATATCCAGGAATGCGTTTAGGGACGAACTTGCACTGCTTCAAAAGATACGCCATCCAAATGTTGTCCAGTTTCTGGGGGCAGTTACTCAAAGTAGCCCCATGATGATCGTCACAGAGTATCTACCTAAGGTCCTATTCTTTCTTAATCAGGATAACCACGTTCAGAGGATGGATGGCCTCTCTAGATCTACAAATTATCATTTTAGTTTCAAGATCCCTCATGAACATTAGCTGTTGGAGTATCCTATAAACGTGTTGGAAATACTGAGCTGAGAAGTTCTCAAGAAGCTTAAAATCAAATGATAACATTTTGAGCAAGCCCTTTTGAGACTAACAACAATTTTATGTATTCTGATGCTACGTCGACAGTTGGTTAGATATGACATAAAGAATGGTTTGATGTTTCACTGCATAAAATTATGCTTCTATTAAAAAAAAAATTAATTTGGTTTTTATTTGTAGGGAGATCTTCGACAATATCTAGACAGGAAAGGGCCTCTATTGCCAGCGCAAGCAGTGAAGTTCGCACTTGAAATTGCTAGGTTTAGTGGCTATTGTCTCTGTATTTTTACTTTGTAGTTATGCAGGTTCATATTGATTCATGACCGAATGCAACGAAACATTTATTTCTATTTTGTGGCTTCTGATTATCTGTGTGATATTCCTTCAAATTTTGCAGGGGAATGAATTATTTGCACGAGCATAAACCTGAAGCAATAATCCATTGCGACCTAGAACCTCCGTAGGTTTTCCTCTTTGGTTGTATCAGTATAAGTTGTTTCATTATATAACGTTTTCAGTTATACTATATTGCATATCCAAAAAAAATCGTGAAGGCTCTTATTTGTTCGAGTAAGAGAACAGAAACATACTGCGGGATGATTCGGGACATCTGAAAGTTGCAGACTTTGGAGTCAGCAAGCTGCTGATATTTAAGAAGACAGTTAAAAAAGACAGACCTATTACATCATTGGACAGTTCTCGTACGTTTTCTTAGCTAGCTTTATTGTTTTTTGTTTTTTGTTTGGTCTAAAGCTAATACTTATGTTTTGGATGGGGTAATGCTGATGATACCGTCGATGTTGTTGTTGGGGCTAAGCAGGGCGATACATGGCTCCAGAAGTTTACAGGAATGAAGAGTATGATACAAAAGTAGATGTGTTTTCTTTTGCTTTGATCTTACAAGAGGTAAAGTAACGGAGAGAGGGCTAATTCAATTATACGAAGTGTTGAGGCTTATACAAAGTTGTTTGTGTGTTAACAAACTTAACAGATGATAGAAGGCTTTGTACCATTCCATCTGAAAGAAGAAAGCGAAGTTCCTAAAGCATATATTGAAGATGAACGTCCACCATTCAATGCTCCAACAAAATCATATCCTTTTGGGTTACGAGAGTAAGTTTTTCTAATAAGTATCCTGTTTGGGAAACAAACATTCGTTTGAGAGTCTTACGATCTCTCTGTTGTCAGGTTAATCCAGGATTGTTGGGACAATGAAGCATCAAAAAGACCAACATTTCGAAGAATCATCACTGCTTTGGAGTTGATTAGTGATCAAATTGCAAGGAAAACGAGCTGGAAGGTTGTCACTCTCTCTCTCTCTCTCTCACACACACACACACACACACTGTATCTCTCTCTAGTATTAAAGTTTTTGAGACGCTTTAGTGGTGGATTACGAACAGGTGAGGCTAGGAAGGTGCCTTCCACGATTCAGATTGTTTACGAAGCGAGATTATGTGAATCCCAGTAGTAGCCGTTCATCCTTAACCAGATGACTCCAAGAGCTTTGGTGTTTTTTTTCTTCCTTTAAATTATAATGAAGATGATTGGTTTTGCCTCAAACGGAGGAAAACAGTGTCAAATTATTTTTTAGCTTTTTGTATTTATGGCTTATTTACATGGTGTGCATGAACATGGTGTGTGTATTATTAATGAGTTAATAATGAGATATATAATTCGAGGATATTTTTAGCGTAATAAAGATCTAAATGGGTTTAAGACGTTAAATTCCAAAATTTAAACGCCATAAGTACTTTCCAGCTAGAAGTAATTTTTAAAAATTTCAAAATAATTTATAGTGGACTCTTCAAGTGGAAAGAAACATTCAACTGAGCCAGCACTAGCCAAAGATGTAGGAAGGTTCCCTGTGCATAATGAGAAACGCCATAAGTACTTTCCAGCTAGGCTAGGCTAGGCGTTGATGAGACCTTCACCGAGAAATCATTTTTCATCAGAGACACTAATGATGGAGAGTGCGGTCAAACTGTCGATTCCCCGGTTTCTGAAGTCAATCCGATCGAGGAGCCACACAATCAATCTGCCCAAGCAGGTTGCTCTGAATCAGAACCTAAGTAGCAGAAATATGGTTGCAAACCGTGATGGTTTGTGCAACAATGCGGCTGATGAGTAAGGATGTCTCTGTTGGCACAAGATATGGTTAGAACGGGCGAGAGGATCATAGCACCAGATGTTTGTTTAACTGTGTTTTATAAACTATATATCGAATCAAATATCCATCCATGCTCTATTTTATGGCTGGACTGTAACAAACAAAGTGCAATTTGGGGGGATAAAGTAAATGCAACCAAGTCAGACATCATTTTCTTCTCTATTGGTTCTGGTCATCTAATCTATTTTTTTTGGGACACGTGTCAATTATATTTTTTTTCTCCAACTCTCCAATGCAATGTTTCTCATTTTCCCCCTATTAAACAAACATGAATTGGAATCACCATATGTATAACTTATTATGCATTTGTATTTTGGAATAGTCGAGATGCATTAATTACATCGGACAATTTTAAAACTAGTCATGATGTTTGGTCGGCGACTTTGTGAGAGTCTTTAGTAAATTTACATTTCCTTGACCATAATACTAATTGTGTTTATTTTTTTTGTTTTAACTCGAATCATCATCAACACCACCGTGTGAGTCTACTCGAACTGTTGATATGTATATGCGAAAACCAAGCAAAACATGAGACCTCCCAAATGTTTGAAATGACTTGGCAAATTTTAAGATAAATGTTGCCCTAATTAATGCATGATACTCTTTATGTTTCACAAATAGTATTATTTTGACATATTTTACGCATATTAAGAAAATTATTAAAAGTTTCATATTACTCTTTATTAATACACTAAACATTTATTCTCTTTCCATTTAATACATTAGAACAACATAGTTAAAACTGTAATTTTATTCAAAATTTTGCATTAAAAATGTAAAACGACACTCTTTATGAAACAAAAATTAAACCTTAAAACGACATTTTTTTGTGAAACGGAGAAAGTATGTATGTGTACAAGAGTAAATGCAATTACTAATAACAAGGAAAGTGATGGAGGTATGGGGCAAAAGGACTTTCTATATATTTGTAAACAAATAGTTAATGTGAACGTTGAAAAAGGTTCGTGGATGATTATGACTACGTATGATTACTGATTAGTCCCTATTTGTTGGATTCTTACCAATTTTTTATTTATAAATTTTGGTAAAATGAAAGTTTAAAATTTCTTTAAGAATTTTTACGTTTTGGCTCTTCCAATGGTAGAATCTCAATTGGGGTTCTTCAAAAAAAATTTTAATTAATTTTCTTAAGTTTTAATTTACTTTGTAAATTAAATTATAAACATACTATATTTTATAAAACCAAAATTTTATTGCATTTTATGAAATTTAAAACGTACAAAATATTACCGAAACTTTAGGAAGAAGAAGTTTAGAATTTTAGAATCTTAAAAAAAAAATTAATATGTAAAAATTTCAATTCATTAATACGTAAGAAAAAAGTTTAGAATTTTAAAGTTGAAATTATGAAAATGTTTTTTTAAAAAAAGGTTAAAATTTTTTTTTTAAGTTAAAGTTAAGAAAATCTAGCAAAAAAAAAATATTGGCAAAACAAAAAATCTGGCGAATTATGAGTTGACACATGACATGAACAGTGTAAAAACCCCTCTTAAGAACCGGTTTTAAAAGTTCTTATTTAAGAACCGGTTCTTAGTTCTTATACTGTTTACAATTATTTATTGTTATTATTATTTTTTTTTATGTTAAGAACCTCTTAATATACTTCTATTGGAGTTGCTCTTAATTTCTTGTTCCCTCATTAATTTCTTGTTCCCTCATTAAGTTGTCGTCTCATCATTTCTTTTCTTTTTATTTATTTATTTTCATTTGTAATATATCCCTCTCCAAATATAACAAAAACATGTTCGAATATGTATTTCTGCCACAATCCAGTCTAAATTGGACTAGTCAGATCGATCTGCCACAAATTTGGAGAGAGAATACATTAGATTAACAATATCGACTTGACAAGGTTTATACAATGCGTGAGACAATGAAAACAAACATAAATAATATTTTGCCATCCATCGTCCCTCAAATTGTACTTTCTAAAGATAGATTTCAATATCAATGGTCACATTATTTTCCTAGTCCAACGTATTCATTTTAAGTTCTCAAACAAATTTGATATGATTAGTGAAGTTCTTATTCACACGTTTAACGTTTAACCTGGAAAGCCTTGCAAATCATATTATCTCGAATATTCAGTGTATCTTTACATATATGGATAAAACATACGTACACTCAAAATTATATACGTATTTTAGTAGGTATATATATAGTCTTCTTTTGCAGGTAGCATAAGTTCAACTACCTCATAAATATAGTAAAATTCTTTGGTTCAACAGCAAAACGTGTAAATAGCATATATTCACATATGATTTCTGATTCTAAACTTAATTGTGTACATAAATTCAAAGTTCTTACTACTCTTAAATTGATAAAAAGGTTATTCAAGACTTTCAAATCGTTTTCGACGGTTATGCTGAAAACAACTTTGAATCATGATGGGCGATGTGATCTAGATTCTCAGGATTTAACTTATAGTATTTCATATCACAGTGACTGCAAAACGAGGGCCCACGCAAAAGAAAAGACTAATATGATGGTCTTGGTCTGGAGTTTTCAGTATAGAGCATGTACAAGAGTAGGTTTTCAAAAAGTTTTAGAGGGAGCTAAAATCAAAGAGAGCAAAAGATGAAGGATCCAATAAATAAAGGGGAAAAAGTTTAAAAATACACAAATTCTACTTAATTTAGATGTTTAATACACAAATTATTTTGACATCCAAAAAAATACACAAACTAACGTTTGCATCCATTTTAATACTCAAACTATCAATCACTCTTTTTTTAATACATAAACTATTAAATTTCATATATTTTACAACATTTATATTTTGAAAACCCGATTTTATCCTTTTTTATTTACTAAATTCGATTTATTTTTTTATTTTATTTTAAAAAACAAATTTAATAATATATAAAAAAAAAAACGATAAAAAAATCTCATGTTCCACGACCCTTTCCTCTTCCTCCTCCTCCTCAAAATTAAATACCTTTTACAGATTTTGATGATGTTTTGAATTTCTAATCCTTTTACACCAATGAACTAGTTATAATTCCAGAAGAACCCTAAAATTTGAAAACCAGAAGAACACCGAAGAAGAAAAAACCGATTTAAATTAGAACCCTAAAAATTGGGTTTTTATTTTTCATCGTTTTCCAATTTTTTATTTTTATTTTTATTTATTTTATTTTATATATTATTAAATTTATTTTTTAAAATAAAATAAAGAGATAAATCGAATTTACTGAATGAAAGAAGGTAAAATCGGGTTTTCAAAATATAAATGTTGTAAAATACACGAAATTTAATAGTTTATGTATTAAAAAAAGAATGATTGATAGTTTGAGTATTAAAATGGATGCGAACGTTAATTTGTGTATTTTTTGGGTGTCAAAATAGTTCGTGTATTAAAATTCCAAATTATGTAGAATTTGTGTATTTTTAAGCTTTTTCCCATAAATAAATGATTTATCCCCTATTTCCCATAAAGGATTCAGGTACTAGGAGAAGTTGATGCCAATTTTACCGCACCTACATCTCTATGTGTCCCATTCTTGTCATCCACTTTTTCATGAATACTTATAATTTGTTTTTTTCCTTTCTTTTTACAATTTTGCATTTCCGATCTATATATTTGTACGTTCCCAAGTTATAATTATTAAATAAATATGCATGCCATATATGTTTTTTTTTTTTGAGAAAGACCCTAATCTCTTGGCTCTAAATCTCCACTTCCACAAAATTTAACTAAGATTTTTGTGTGGTGGTGGTAGTAAATCAAGAGAGCAAGATCAAAAAGGTGTGGTTGTTTAAAATCATTTTGGATTTATTTTTGCATTACTTTATTTCAAACCAAGAATTGCAATGTCTAAACCTGAGTTTTTTCAGATGATGCTCTCAAATCATATATTTCTCGGCATCTTAAATTTTGTATTCTTTGCAAAAGAGGGTTCATTAGTTAATTTTACCCTTGAACATTATAAATAGTTATCAAAAACATCTTAAACTTAAAAAAAGAAAACATCAATTTTAGCAAAGCTGACTTCATAAAACACTACAATCTACTAGCTAGTACTTAGTAGGTAGTAACATATTTGGTAGGATGGGCATTTCAGTTTTCGGTGCTTAATTTTTCAGTTTGTTTTGCTTAAGAGAAAAATGTCGCAAAATTAAAACCCAAACTTCTTTGCAGGTTGGTCTGGTATTTAGAGTTACAAACTAAACTAAAACTATAAAATACAAGTAACAGTTAAATTTATTTTAAATGAATATCATATTAGTTTTTTTATTTTTTATTTTTATTTCGTCAAAAAAAAAAATCAGAGGATTTATAGAACTGATCAGTCGTCTATCTACAATTTGGTTCAGTTAATTCATCAATTTGGTTTGATTAGGTTCGGTTAAAATCATTCTAGACTTTTGGTATAAAAACAAGACGGTTAAATATATAGAGAGGAGCATCTAATCAATGGAAATGCAGAAGGGGTAAAATACAAAAAAAGGAAGAAATTAGAAAAGATGAGAAAGATTACCAAAAAAAGGGAGTTTCCAAAAAGATGGTTCTGATGAGAAACAGAGCCCATCCCTTCTCGTGAAAGAAATTGGATGGTCCTTCTTCAATGTATCCTCCACCTACTACTCTCTCTCTCTCTTTTTCTTTCTTGTTTCTATATATTATTAATTATATTTAACTAGTTTCCCTTCAATTTCAATTTCCAGTTCTGTAAAAAGAAAATACACATCTCACTTATAGATATCCATATCCATTTATATGCATGTATAGAGAATAAAAAAGTGTGAGTTTCTAGCTTTCTTGAGTATGTGCTTTTTGGACTATTTGTTAGATTTTTTTCTCTTTTTTTCTTCTATATGTATAAATACATTTCAGCATAAAGAAAACTAGTAACCTTCTGTTTTCTGCAAGTAGGGTCCTAATACCTTCAAAGAAATATTACTTCAAAAGAAACTCATAAACCAGAAGAGAAAATTGCAAAAAAAATAAGAGGAGATATTTCAAGAACAACATAATTAGAAAAGCAGAAGCAGCAGTTAAGTGGTACTGATCAATAATATATAGTCTCTTTTCAAGAAGAGTTTTATCTATTCTTCTTTTTGCTGATCTATCATAATCTTGAAACAAAGGTATAAGGTTCTGATCAATTTTATGCCCTAGAATTCAAGATTTCTAATCAAAGTTAATTTCTTTTTTTTTCAATTCAATCTCTGATCTTCGAGTTACTAGTTCGTGGGTTTGATATGCTTATTGGTTATTGTTAATCTACACAGAGATTTGATCACTATAAAGTAGAATATTAATTAATCCTAAAATCCCAAGTTTTGTGATAGACCGGAGATTTTTTCATTTTCAGCTACAATCTCTGATTCATTCTTAAGTTACCACATCATGGGTTTGATAAATTTCTTGATTATTCTTGATCTCCAAAAAGATTTGATCATCAGCCTCTCTCTCTCTCTCTCTCTCTCTGTTGGTGTTTTGATTCATTGGGTGATATGATATAGGAACATTAATGGAGGAAGGTGGGAGTAGCCACGACGCAGAGAGTAGCAAGAAGATAGGGAGAGGGAAGATAGAGATAAAGAGGATAGAGAACACAACAAATCGTCAAGTAACTTTCTGCAAACGACGCAATGGTCTTCTTAAGAAAGCTTATGAGCTCTCTGTCTTGTGTGATGCTGAAGTTGCCCTCGTTATCTTCTCCACTCGTGGCCGTCTCTACGAGTATGCCAACAACAGGTACCATCTCCTACACCTTTTTGATCTTGCTCTCTTGATTTACGATCTCACCAAAAATCTTAGTCAAAATTTGTGGAAATGGAGATTTAGAGCCATGATTAATTAGGTTTTTTTTATCTTTCTTAAATTACAATCCTTAATTTACTTGTTTTTGTTGTTAAATCTCTCTCTCTCTCTCTCTCTCTCTCTATATATATATATATATATATATATGTGTGTGTGTGTATAGTTGTATATGCAAATGAAGAGTCTTGTCTTCTTAACTTCTGATTAGCCTTTTCCTTAGTTTCATTCTTTTTTTTCTTCTTCTGCAAATCATGAGAACCTCATGATGCATGTCAGCTTCTAGCCTTCTATATAAAATACTTTAATTTTGACGACACGTCAAATTTATTTATTTTCAAATCATAATTAGGGTTTCATCAGTGAAAAAGGTTGGTTACGTTTCTTGACACGAAATAGCATGTGTATCTATGTAAATGATCAAGACTTATGTAACCCTCTGTCTATTGAAACTTGGGACAAAGCCTAATGAGGAGTTGTCGCTACGGATCCCTTTAATCATTTAACCCAAAAAAAACAAATTAATGAAACGAAAAAGTTACAAAAAAAAAAACAACAAATGAAACGAATTATTTTAGTTATATTCTGGAGTTGGTATTATATAATTGTGCACGTTTAGATTTCTAAGTCTCTTTTTTCAATTATATATATATAGTTAGAGTCCGACTGGTATGTAACAGTTTTTAAAGTTTCCAATTTAAAATGGTTTGCTAGCATTTATATATACTTCGATTTAGAAAATCCATCTTTTCTTTAGCTTCAGTTAGATCTTGAATGGTATTTGTGTTTTGACTTTTTATCCATCTATGATGAGGTTAAAACAAAAATTATATTCTAATTAATTTTAATAGTTTTTATATATTTTGTTAGTACTAAATAACATCGGTGTACCTAATTAAAAGTTTCATTCAACTAAATTCTTATAAATTTTGCAACAGATTTCCAAAATTCGTACAGGCAGCTTGCAAAATTAGGTTCCAATTTGTTATATGGAAAACTTTTAGTAATTAGGTTTGAGATATAATGGGATTTTTTTCTTTTTGCTCTTCATAATTAAGTCTCACGTTATCTTTTATCCAAATTATTTTTGATGATAGTTGAAGAAGTCCTTCAAACAATAAACATGTACACATATATATGACTTTATCTAACATTGAATCACTCATCGAATGCAAAAAAAAAATGCAAATAATTATATTAAATATAGGACATTGTAGGATGTATATATATGTGTGTGTATATGCTGCGTTGATATATTAATGAGAGGGAGATAACTCAGAGAAGTGTCGGAAATCAAAGCATATGGGAATCTCTGGCATTTCTGAGGTTCACTTAATCCTTAAAGCATATTCTGATGACATTGAATCATCATATAAATATGCATGAAATTGGTTCTGTATATTCCCTTCAAACCCTAATTACCAATTTGAAACCATAATATTAAATACTAACTTTAATTAATATTGCATAATTAACAGCTATATATATATAGTCTGGTTATGTAAAAAAACTTTGGAAAAGTAACCTAGTGATCACGCCATATGTGTGATTTTAAGGTTTCTGGCCTTTAAAAAAACATTGCAAAACAGTAATCAAGAATCTCCTACAATAACTACTCTGTTTAAAGAGTTAGTATGAAACTAAATCTAATGGTTAATTTTCTTTCTCCATCTTTTTAATAATTAGTGTGAAGGGTACAATTGAAAGGTACAAGAAAGCTTGTTCAGATGCCGTCAACCCTCCTTCCGTCACCGAAGCTAATACTCAGGTTCCCTTTTCTCTATAGTTTTTGTTCTCTTAATTTGCTGAAAATAGTCTCTATATGAATTAAAAAACAACAACAAAAAAAACTTGAATTACCAAACAAAAAGAGAGGGCTCTTAATTATAATGCATTCATGACACGTACGGTGACGTTTTTGGTGTTTGTATACATGGAAATCTGAAGTACTATCAGCAAGAAGCCTCTAAGCTTCGGAGGCAGATTCGAGACATTCAGAATTCAAACAGGTAATTAATAAACTCTTTATGAAGGTTACAAATATGGTTGTTTCTTGTACACTCTGCTCTATATTATAGAGATGATAGCATCTCTCGATTTGTTCAAGATGACAATTTTATCGAATTGGAATCAAATTTTTAAATTTTACTTCCGGTTCAGCTCAATAAAATTTTGGTTGGATTTTTCAGCAAAACCAAATTAAAATACAAATACAGAAAATGAATCTTATATTAATTAACTAACCATTATTGAAATTTAGATTCCCTTTGGAAAGATAACTGTTTTTTGGTTTTTTTTTAGTTTGGTTTGGAATTGCTTGAATTTCAGTTTGGTTTGGAGATATATGGAACTGCATGTACGTAATTAAAAAAAAAAAAACTCAGTGGTTACTTTTAATTAGTTCTGTTGAATAAGTTGGGTGCAAAAGTTCGATCGTAATTTACTTAAGAGGTTGTTTTGTTTATAAATGTTGATGTTCATAAATTGAAAGGCATATTGTTGGGGAATCACTTGGTTCCTTGAACTTCAAGGAACTCAAAAACCTCGAAGGGCGGCTTGAAAAAGGAATCAGCCGCGTCCGATCCAAGAAGGTAGTATTAGACCTTCGTCTCTCTCTCTCTCTATTCTCCATATACTTATATGTAATAAATAGTTTCTCACTCTTATATGAAATTTTCGCAGACTGAGCTGTTAGTGGCAGAGATAGAGTATATGCAGAAGAGGGTAAGCAACGTTTCTTCCTCTACAAGCAACTACTTTCATATCTTTCACCTTTTTTTTTTTGATTTTTCCCATAAATCATGTAGGAAATGGAGTTGCAACACGATAACATGTACTTGCGAGCTAAGGTTAGTCACGTTTTCTTTCCAATCTCAATCTCTGGTCTCTGGTCTCTAGTCTCTAGCTCATCGACTAACCGATACAAAGTGTATCACAAGAAAACTTTGATTTTCGCGTTTTGCAGATATCTGAAGGCGCGAGATTGAATCAGGAACAGCAGGAATCGAGTGTGATACAAGGGATGGCGGTGTACGAATCTGGTGTGTCTTCTCATGAGCAACCGCAGCATTATAATCGGAACTGTATTCCGGTGAACCTTCTTGAACCGAATCAACAATTCTCCGGTCAAGACCAACATCCTCTTCAACTTGTTTAAGCTAAAACAAGAAAACTTGTTTCTTCCCCTAAAACCGATTTAGCGAGAGAGAAAGACTAGAGTACATTATCTTTTATGCGACTTCTGAGTTTAGGTTCTAATAAAAATAATAATAATAAAAACAAAACTCTTGTTCCTATCGCCTATTTAATTCATTACTTCAATCTAAAGTTCTAAAACCCGAACGCATAGCAGCTTATGGCTTCTTACCACTAGCTGCTCGGAACACATGCAACCGTCGTACATTTCATAAAATTTGGCTACGTCCAAAGTCTGTTCGTACAAAAATAGACGCCTAAACGACCAAATTAATAGAGTTTTTTAAGTGCTCTTTATTATTATTTACATATATATAAACAGCTTCGATTAGATGTCCACCAAACACCCATAGTTAGAGACTAACACATTGATAAAACCATAACAACATGATGGGTTACAAACATATTTTTGGTGATGAAAATGCGCGGCTATAATTAAACAAAAATACATTATTTTACTATATACTAATTGAGAGATAATGAAGAGAAGGAAAAAAGCTACATATGCATAATTAAGGTCTAATATAATGTCCTTTCTCTAAATTAATTACTCTTTAGTATATGGACATGAGAGAAATATGATCAGAGGCTGAAGGCTAAACCTTCTTCCCTCCGTTCTCTCATACAGCCGCAAGTATTGGCTTTTATCACTCTTTTTCTCTTTTCTTTTTATTTGTTTCTAATCTTTTATATGCCCTTTTTTCTCTTTATAATCAGTTCATGATTTTGCATTTTCTAACGAAGATGTTGGAGGAATTTACGTATCTATACCACTGAGATCGTACCTCAGGGTTACTAATCTCTAGCCACGGCTTTGCTGGACCGCTGAAATGTAAAACCGCAGCAGATTTCAGAATCTCTTCAGGTGATTTAACAGATCGAGATCCTAATCCAGCTACGTGCCATGATGGGTCAAGAGACTTCGTGAGTCCTTTGAAAGCAAGTAGAGTCGGTGGTAAAGCTCCTGGTTGCCATAATTGTAGCCCCGAACTTACGCTCTGCAGTCAAATCAATATTTGCATATCTTAGTTGCAGCGCAGATCATATATATAACGAAGAAATGAGATTGATATACTCACGAGTCTTAACCATGTGGAGTAAGTTTCTGTGATATTGGTTTGTCTCCAAGCTTTGAGATCAAAGACATTCATACCAGAGAGCCAAGCGCAGTCATCTTGAAGTAAGTTTGACGAGATCAGAGGATGTGAGAAGTTGAAATAGTCTTTGTATTTTCTTCCCGGGCAACAGTTGTTTCCGCACCACGAATCAACAACTGCACCGACAACTTTACCGTTGAGATCTGTTTCCCACAAAGACGAAAGGTCGCGCTGTACTACTACATCATCATCTAACAACACTATCTTGTTGAGATCTGGAAAAAGCTGCGTGGTCCAAATGCAAAGAGAATTTAAAATGATATATAGATCAGTTTTTAAGCTCAGAGAATAGTTGAGTGGAGATAAAACTTTACCTTGGGAATGTAGATGCGAAGATGATTCAAAAGGGCCAGGCAGCTAGGGTTTAGAGCTTGCAAGGATTGCTCATGCGTACCCTCGACAAAACTATAATCAGAGTCTTTCAAGTTCTGATAGTGCCTTCTCCATATCTTGCGGTGAATTTCCAGCATCTCTTTAACTCTGAAATTCACTTCTTGAGGCCAATCATACTGATGAAGACCCTTTACTTCAACAACCGGTGACGAAGCAGAGTTGATAGCAAACCAAGCGTGCATAGGGGTATAGGTTTTTTTATCGGTAACGATATGAAAGACGAACTTCTCTGGATTCACAGCATTTTGTACAGTAGAAGATATGACGACAGAGGCAGCGAGAACATTGTCGGTCAAGATGACAACATGGTGAAAAGATGGGTCGGTCAGACGAGAAACGGATTCAGGTGGAGGCAAACGCGTTCGAGCCATTGCATTAACAGAGTACTCTTCTGTTAACCTGAGGGAAAGGCAATGGAGGCATTTGGGAATACCGTGAGATGCTAAATGCCAGTACACTAACTCATGATATTTTGCTGATTGGACTTTACGTTCCATCTGCAACAGCTGAAAATTAAAAAAAAACATGAATAGAAGGGCCAGAGGGGGAATATTAGTCAAGTTAATAAATAGCTGGGCGGAAGACTCTTCCCGTGTTTCTCCACTTAGCCAGTGAGACATTAGATTCTAGCCTTGAGTGCTTGACATAAATGAGAAGAAGCTTTTGTCTTTCTCAATACAAGAAGATCTATGTACGTATGCTTTAATTGCTTATTGGCCGTCTGATCAATGGACATTAAAACCAACATCTCTTTGTGCTTAATCTAGGCACCAATAATCCTAACTCTAACAGTTTATCTAGAGACACTAGCTAGATGAAAGTTCATCATCTATGGTAAGAAAGTTGAGGATCTTAACTCTACATCTACAGGACAAGGCAATGTCATCCTCAGGAGTAACTCCAACAAAAATGCTTTAATCAATTCCTAGCGATTGGACATATCTTAAGATAGAATAACCATAATCTAATCCATGAGTTTTTTAGGATAGTTGATACAGTAAATAATCTCACTCTCTACCAAAGTTGAAATGGCGAATACTTTTTAAGAACTGACTTACCATCTTCTTAGTCACGGAAGCAAACGCCCTTATATCACGGCGTTTTAACGTCATATCCTTGACAAGGTCGTCAAATGACTCCAATGAGCCCTTCTTTCCGCCTCCGTTACCGTCCTGATCTGTTTCTTCCACTAGCGCTTGTGTCAACTCTTCCCTAATTTTCTGAAAGAGGCACATACACGCATTTTCTTGCCGTGAGTTGTTGTTACCAACTAAAAAGCTGTCATAGTGTCTTTACATCAACTCATGACGCAAAACAACAAAAGCTTCTTAAACCGCAACAGTGCAATGGAAAGCCTTGTTTAAGCCATCTATTGGAATTATCCGTCTGTATCGTTTCTCTTTGTTTCTGTTTGTTGCTACGTATAAAGGAGAAGGAACCAAGTGGCTGTGGATTTTCTCGTGGCAGCTAAATCTACCACGTGTGATGTTAGCACACTGAGTGAAAAGTTGACACTCCTACATCCAACTGCGTTGGTTCTGGCATATACAATAATCCATGAAACTATAAAGATTTTTTTGTTTGTTCCATTTACTTAAACTAAGCTCCCTCTCTAGGGCATAATAAAGTGGGAAAAAAGGTAAAAAGATGATAAAGAAACCACTTTGTGGGCTCGTATACCGACAATCCCACATGTTGATATCAGATCAACCGCAGAAAAATAACAAATGAATCTATCAAAGTCATTCTATTTACCAAGTGTCTGTTTCTATCAAAGTAAATCATACGCGAAATCACACAATTCACAAATCAAATCCACCCTAAGACTATTTCTTCATCTCTCTCATGTTCCTAGACCAATGACATGAAATGATCACGGTTTTACAATTTTACCACAACCAGGTCCAAGAGGGGAGGCTCACTATACGACACCAGCAACACTAACGTAATACAGCTGGAAAATACTTTTTATATATATATTTTTTCTCCATACAATCATATCTTTTTCCTGTTTCCCATCGATGATGAAAAATGATTAAGAAGCTAACTAAGCCCAAATCATCAAATGTATACTATATACTATAACATTTGCCGACATAAAAATTACAAAAAATTAATACAAAAGCTTACCAGAGATGTGTCGCCCCCACGGAAAAGTCTCAGTCCCATGCAATCTGCGAATACAGAGTCAAAAGGAAAAGTAGTAAATATTAGTATTAAATTACAAATCATACGAAAATTAAAACTCCATGAACAGAAACAAAAAAAGATCACAAGCATTCAATACGAAGATTAATGATATATAATCCAAAATCGAAGCCAATCATTTATTGGATTCACACTTGCTGGATAATACCACCAAGTATTAGCATACATTAATTGGAAGTAGAAACGATTAGGTCAAAATTTGCAGGATACTAAGAGCTAGGAGAAAAGTACCGAGGGGAGAATCGCAAACGGAGGCGGATTCGAGGACGAGAAACGCGAACCTGAGGAAAATGAAAGGGAGGACGATGGCGAGCAGCAGCAGCAAGAGCAACAACGTTCGACCAGAGAGCCTCCGCGCCGCTGCTGCCGCGCATCCTCCGCCTCCTTTTCCGATTACGACGCCGGGATTCGATATGGTAACCTTCTTAATCCCCGTCGCGGATATGTAAAACTTCATATCTTCACACTTTCCGTCACTCTCTCACACTGTCTCTCCAGTTCCATCAATCCAAACACACTAATCTATATTTTCCAGATCTCCGATCTCACTGGAAATACCAAAACCAACAGAGATCCGGTGACAGAAAATCGAATCCAAACTTTGGATAACAACAATCAGGGGATTATCGAAGAGCGAGAGGGAGTGGGTTTTGTGATCTGTACGACGGGAATAAAATAACATTCTGAAGAAGCCAAAGAGAAACCAAATTAATTAATTATTATTTCACCAATATTATTCTATCATAGTCACGAGTTCGTGAAAATTATATAAACTTTTTTTCTTTTTTTTGTGATATCGGATATGCTATTTGTTTATAAATTTCAGAGAAAATAATATAATATATATAAAAAAGCCAAAACCAATGCCGCGTTCAACTCCGCGGGAATTTAGCACATAGGTAAATGTTTGTGTATGTATAGGTGTTTATATAATAAGATAAGCTAGTTTTTTTTTATATATTCATACCGTTTTAAAGGTTTTATTTTTGTTTCACAAAAAATATCGTTTTATGTTTTTAATACATAATTTTGAATAAAAATCTAGTTTTATCTTTATTGTTTTAGTGTATTAATTAGAAAAATAAAAATTGTTTAATATATTAATAAAAAATAATATTAAATTTTTAATAATTTTTTTATATATGTAAAATATATTAAAATAACATTATTTATGAAACAGAAAAAATATAAACTAATTATACGCAACTAATAAGGTTAGCATAATTTCAGTAAAACGAATTATGGAAGCTTTTTAAAGTGATAACTACATGAATTGGAAAGAGCAGAAAATTACAGGAATAACCTTCTCCACAAGTATTTTGTATTTTGTGGAGTCACACCGACACAAAGCAGAGAGGGTTCCAGTGTGGGAGCCCACGTGTAATTAATGGTGCGCTATTCCTGGAGATCACTGCAAAGGAGTAACTACTTTTTAATCTCATTAATCAATGGACAAACTTATTTGTCTAAGCTCTAAAAGACCCTAAACTAGTGTATTAAATTTGTGTAATTATAAAAACAGGAAGCACTCATACAACTTGAGTGATATCGTGCTATTGTGTGCCTAGGTGTGAAGTGTCATCACCTAGCTTATTTTTGTGTTTTTGTTCATGATCATTTGAATGGTTGTAGATGAATAAGCCATATAATATATTGCGAGTTTTTTTTGGATATTAATGTTAAGTTTTATACCATTTTCGATTTTTAAAATTAGTGAGATATATATGAATAGCAGAGAAAGACATAAAATCTACTAAACATCAAAACAAACAAAGTCGCAAAAACCACCTAACGGAATTAAAAAGAAGAGCACAAAGACGGAAACCAGAAACATCGAAGAAAGAATTGCATTCACAACCACCAAACCAAAGATCGCGAGTACGAAAAGACCTCGAAGCTGCCACGAGCAATTGCGATCCAAGATACAGCCCTCAATACTTGGTCAAGCAACACCTACAGCTTCTCTGAAGACTAATAACACTCCGAACTATGGATTAGTAATCATGACTCAAAACTCTCTACACCAACCCAAATATAGCACCATCGGCTTGGGAAATTAGACAGAGAAGTTTATGTCCTTTACTAGTTCGATAAGCCGGAAAAGCCGCCTCCAACCCACAAACCAAGCTCACTACAAATTAAACAGCTATCTGAAACAAATCCCCCAATACACCATTTCAAATTGACAATAGTATATTATACTGTATATAGATTTCTCATTTCAGTTGATGTTTCTCGATACGGGAAAATGTACATTAATAAACAAATATGTTCTGTAATCTATATAGTGCGGCCAGAAAGGATAAACATAGTAAGAAATACAAATATAGTGTCAGCTATTTTGGATAACATAAATCATAGATGTTTCAATGTAGAAAGTGGTACAAAGCAACTATTTTGAAGACAACATGCGTTTTGTCGTTTTTGCATCTATTGATAATGCGATTGCCAATGTTCCTGCACAAGTTGATAGATTTGGAAATTACATCAATTATCCATGCAATGGAAATTTTGTTTAAAAAAAATTTAAAAGTCGTTCAAAGTCTTACAGTGAAATATTTTCACACAAGTAGACCGTATCTAGTACAATGCATAATTTATTTATTTTTTTGTAATGAAACCATTAAACCAACGATCGAAACCAAGGGTTCGTGGATTAGTGGTAGCAGCGAATTCGCTGGTGTGGGTATCTGCCCCGCCCTCTGGTTTTGAATTCTTTTGGCCACCCATCCACATTTAAATCAACACATTGCTGTCGTGAACCCCGGAGTTGAGCCGCCAAAAATTAGTCTGGGCTTAGAAAACATAGAATCACTCTGGTTTATCAAAAAAAAAAAACCAACCCTCGAATTAATTTCTCCATACTCTAGTCCTACCCATGCTCTACCTCAATGATTTCTCTTCTCAATCTTGGTACATATTTGAGGATCAAAATGATCACATTAGTCTTTTTAATGGTTACCATGCAAAGATCAAACTAATTGTTGCAATATCATCCTTTTAGTTTAGTCTTGTAAAAGAAACGATGTATGTAAAATAACGTTATTAACAGTTTGATAAGAAAGCATAGACAGCAACAGGTTTATGCTTTTCAAAAGATTTATTACAAGTACAAGAATTTAGAAGGTAAACCATATAGTATAACACCGTACGTAGCGATATATAAGTATAAACCATTTCAAATAAATTCTGGTAGGTTATAAACATTAATATTCTTTAATTGATTTCAAATAGTGTTATGGTTTCTGTGTGAGTGTGTCAATTGTAAAGACAACTAAGATTATTTATTGAGAGATTTTAAACGACAAGAGTTGTGAGTTAAAATTACAAAACGGAACGCTTTTCGCTAGATGTTCTGTAGTTAACGTAGCAAAAAAAAAGGGGTTGTGTTAAATCGTAGAAAACGGAACGGTGTTTGAACTCATCGTTCACGGCGTCGGGAGCTCTCTCGGAACCTGACGGGTCGTGGTTAACAGTCGCCGGTGGGAATAAAGTGGTTTAACCAATCTTCATCTCTTCTCATCCGGTAAGTGTTGAATGCTTGATCTGATTCGTTGAATGCGAGAATTTGGTTGATAAAGACTTCTCTTTGGTGAGAATCACAAATAGGGATTGTTTCAGGGATATACTCTTTCGCTGTATTCCGAGAGATTTAGCTTTGTCTTTGCAGTGATGTTGAAGCGTAGTGATAAAGGGAAACCTCCATACGGATCTCGAAGCCATCGATTAGGAGTTACTTTCGTTGTTGGCATCTTAGTGGTCGCACTTGTGTTGTTTTGTTTCAGTGGCAAGAATCAAGGCACGGACTTGGCGAACAGTGTCAAGCCTGAATTGCAATTTCATCCGACCGTGGAGATTCAGAACGGGACTCATTTGATATGGAAGATACCAAAGTCACCAAAGGCAGTTCTGTTTATTGCTCATGGTTGCCAAAGGAAAGCTTCTCACTTTTGGGACAGATCACCAGATTGCCCTGGATGTACCGGTCTACCAGAGGAGAGGCTTCTTGTCCGATTTGCTCTATCTCGTAAATTCGCTGTTATAACTGTATCTAGTGCTGGAAATTGCTGGACCTTCGGGAAGGAGAAATCGATTGTTGAAAATATTATAAAATCGTGGGTCAAGAAGCACGAGCTCGAAAGGCTTCCTCTTGTTGCGTTAGGGGCTTCATCTGGTGGCTACTTTGTCTCTGCTCTTGCAACAGAGATGCAGTTTAGTAGCATTGTGCTTATGATCGCGGAAGGAGTCTTTGATCAGATTAGTATCACTAAACAGTATCCGCCCACTCTTTTTGTGCACATGCCTAAAGATGTCTACAGACAACAAAAGATTCGAGAGTTTTTACAAGGTCTCAGAATGGAAGGCGTTGATGCTGCGGAGATTGAATGCTTGGATTTGGCGCTTTCTCCGGATTTCTTGGCAGATAGGATTCCAGGTCTTGGTCCCGATGTCTCGGCCAAACTGTTCAAGCTATTTCAAGACAAGGGATTTGTTGATGATAGGGGATACATGAAGCGTGATGGGCGGAGAACACCGTGGAAACAGGCTCTTAGTGGCTACACGATATCACTGGACCAAAGTTTGATTACTCCTGTTGAAGAAGAACTGAATCTTGCATATGCATATCATGAGATGACGAGCTTGCAATCTGAACAAATCTTTAACTGGTTTGAATCGCATATGGGATGAGTGCCTGACAGATTTTCATGTATCAAGATCCTTCGTTGAAAGCTGTAAGATGGATTGCACATATATATATATATCCGACTCCAAAGGGACATGCTTGAAACTACACTTTGGGCTGAAATTCAGTTTAGTTGCGTAAGGCCAGCTGCTTTTTAATTCTCGTTTGTAGTTAACTAAGGCCACCAAATCATTCTGAGGGATTATCTAAAGCAAGATATGTGATATGTTTTACTTCACTCATTTGACAATGATACAAATTTTGATATGCTTAGAAATGTGGAAAACCTGGAGAGCAATGTTGGGGTTAACTCCCAAACAATACTGTTTAGAAACTGGTTTGAGAATATCAATGTACCTCCGAATTTGGAGTTATCAGTACAGGGTGTTTATCTATAACGGGGTGATAGTCTAAATTTAGAGCTTTTAACTCGTAGGGCCTTGATGTGTGCTTTGTTGTATTTCTGTTTATACGTTCCTTATCTTTCACAATATTAATGGTTATGAACCTATGATACTACTTTTAGCATCTTGCCTGTCTTGTAACATGCGATATATGCTAGTCATGGTTTTGTTTGGCTGAGATGCATTGCTGAAACTTCTAATGTTAAGCATGCTTCTTGAGCTCTGTTTTTTTTTTTTTTTTTTTTTTGGTATCTTGATCTCTCTTTTGACTAATCTTACTTTACATTAACAGTCGCTGCTTTCAATCCTCTTAGGGCATCTCCAACCCTACTCCAAATCTGACTCCAAACTCCAAAAATGGAGTAATACATTGGGGGTGCTCTTATTGTATTTCTACAACTTGCTCCTCTGCCCAAACTATGAAAGACCCTTGATGTGAAGATTTTGTGGTTACAAAAATAGAAAATAATAGCAAAAGTGAGCATTCTCATCTTCATGCATTTGGCCAAAGCCCAATAAGTCAAAATTTCCATTACACACCAAAAAAAAAGGAACAAAGTTGTTTCTTACCAAACTGAGAACCCTGCTTACAAATCTGATGGATCCTTAACAAACTGTGTTACATCTGATACCAAACCATGATCCACAGGCTTCAAACCTTTTCTCAACCAACGTTTCAACAAGGCCAACTCTAATCTTCTTACCTGTAAATAAGTGAAATAACTCCATTTAGCTATAGTATACACACGTCTTCAAGCAATTCGAACAGCGAAAAGTGAGATGCAGAAACAGAGTTATGTGCTTCCATTCTCTGAAGACGAGACAAAAACCAACCTGTCGAACAATGAAAGGCTCCTCAGCTCGACTCAAAGGCTCAGTTAATACGGTTAAAAATCCGTTTCTGTTCCCGTAAACAATATCTGTAAAAGGTCGATCACCCACCTGCCCAAAAACACTCACATTACATATAACACCTTATCAACCAAAAAAATCAAGTACCAGTTTCATCCCTGACATTCATCATAAAGTTTACCATGATCAGCTCTGAAGATGCGCAACCAAAGTGTTTCTCGACTTCTTCAGCAGTTCCTGCAGGCTTCTTTACTCCTAAAATCATGAATCAAAAACACAGTCCTTATCATTTATCAGTTACAATGCTCTGATACACCAAGAGACTCACAGTGGATGGATCAATGAACTTACTATGCCTCAACACTCTAATTCCTATTTCAGCCTCCAATGCTTTAGCTTTCGAGTCATCATGATCATATTCCGTAAGCCCTAATTTTTCAGCAGACCCGGAAGTGAAAAAAAGTTAGCATCTTCAATAAACCAGAAAACTAGAACCAAACAAAATTCCAAACTTTACCAGCGGAATTGCTAAACACGGCGATGTCATGTCCAAACACGGCTTTACACCGCTCAATCGAAGGCCGGAGTGGTGGCCAAATCGCTAGAGAGTAAGGAGCCGTAAGAGTATTATCTTTATCGAACACTACGCCTTTGAAGCCCTTTCTCTTGAGCTCTCCCCAGTCAATGTAGCGTAAATCTCGCACAGAAACATGCGGAAGAACCAAATGACGATCTCTAACAACTACGGAGACCGAAGAAACGATACCCTCTACGTTGATTCGTTGCCCAACAGCCGCTTTTAGATCTGCCCACCACATGTTCGACGAAATTTCCAAGCCTTTGTTGTCTTGTACACTGGGGAACAACAATTCGGGCGGCTCTCCGTGAAATTGTTCGGAGATCCGGTTAGAGAATCCTGGGTCTTCGGTCTTAGAGCTGAATTGGTAGAAAAGAAACGAATCTTCAAAAGGGGGTAGACGCAGGTTCTGGTTTTGGCTTCGATGGTTTGTCGTTTGCAGAGAAGAGGAAGAAGGCGAAGGAGGAGAGCAAATGGGTTTGGTGGAGCAAGAGATAAGATTAGGGTTTCGTTTGTTACGCGAGAGGGGAAGAAGGAAACTTTTAGGGATTGGGTAGTACAAAGTAGTGGAGGCAGCCATCGATGTGGTCTGCATCTCAGGCTTCTTTATAATGTTTTTTTACTTTTATTGTCCAAGCAAAGTAGTTGTAAGTTGTTTACCGGAAATTCCAGATTTCTTGGAGCTGTTTTAGAATAAAAGATGACTCTTTTTCTTCCACACGCTTTGGTCTCTTCCAAATATATAAACGGACAGTAATAAAAGCTAATTAACCTTGCAGAAGAAAACCGTTCCATTGTTTGTCCAAATTGTATGTTCATTTGCAAATCTTAACTATGGTAGTCTCGCGTTGCAAAATGCAAATATATATATATATTGACGTCTCTGAATCTGAAACAAAAGAGCAAATGAAAACTACAGAAGAGCAAGAGAACTCGTTGTTTTCATTCCTCCTTTCCTTTAGTTTCCAAGCAATGTTGTTTCTCTTGAGATAAAAACAAAAAAAAGCTTTGGTCAAGAATATATATAAGAAACATGTGTTTCTCTTTAAAATCCAGTACATTGACAAGTAGAAGTGACAGAGAACAGTTACGAAATTCATTCATTCGTGGCATAACAAAAGCTGAAGATTTCCCATCAACAAAAACATGATAACCAACAACCAAAAACATCACAAATTCAATTCCAAACCCAAAACAAATTTGTAATCCATTCCTGAAATCAATCTTAAGAACTTGATCATCAGTGTTATTCCTCCCCCACATATTCATCAAATTACCTTAGCTTAGAATAGCAGACGAACAAGGTCGCTGCAACCAAACCAGCAGCAGCCACCGGCCACAACTCTACTTCCTTTGTGTCTCTTGCGACTACCGAACCTCCATTACTAGGATTCATGGTTCTCTCATTCAACTCAGCTATCGTCTCCTTGGCTTCCTCAACCTTCTTCAGCAACTCGTCCTTCTTCAACTCCATCTCCTTCTCTCGTATTCCAGCTTCACTCAGAGCTTCCTCTGTGAGCTTCTTCTCAGACTTGCATTTCTCCAATTCCTCTCCATTCTTCACCAATTCCAGATTCAAGACACCGACTTTCTTCTGCAATTCGTTCACCTCCCTCTCTTTCTCATCCGCTTTCTCCCTCATTTCCTCTTCTAGTCTAAGTTTCTTGCTCTTCTCCTCCATTTCCCTCACTTCCAAAACCCCAATTTTCCTTTCCAAATCTCTAACCCTCTTCTCAACCTCAGCTCTATCTTTCCTTAAAACCTCAGCTTCCTTCTCATACCCATCCAGCTTCTCCCCTTTCTCCGCCAACGCTTTCTTCAGCTCCGCCACTTCTTCCGCCGTCTTATCCACTCCGGTCAAGGAGGTGTTCAGATCGTCCTGAAGATTCGCCACCTCCGTTTCAAGCTCAACAGCTCTCGTAGAAATAGATTCTAGAGCCTTCTTCTCTTCCTCGTATTCCTCCATCTCTTTCTCCATTTCTCCGAACCTCTGATTCATCTCCGCTTCTACGCCTTTCATCTCTTCGACTTCTCCCGATAGCCTCTCTAACCTCCCCTTCATCTCAAGATTCTCCCTCGTGAGGTCCTGGTTCTTCTTCTCCATTTCCTCAATCTTTATTTCCAGTCCCTGATCGGAGTCGGAGATCCCCTTCGCCGCCACATCCGCCATTTAGGCTGTTTCTGGAGAAAAATTGAACACAGACTTCAGACGCAATAACATGAATAACTCAACGGGGAATGAAAGTCAAAATCTCGTAAAGCTTTAGAGAATCAGTCACTCTTGACTTTTTCTCGGCAAACAAACATCGCGATAAGACATTTTCCCTAATCGGTGAGGATAAAGAACAAAACAAATTAGTACCACGATTCACGAATAAAGCTAAGAGGAGAGTTCTCGAGAGAAGATTTACCTTTCGATTTTCCTGGGAAAATATGAAAACGACGACGAGATTTTCCGGGGAAGGAATCAGATTTATCGGTTAAGGATTCGATTCTTAGGGTTTATTATAGTGACAGCAAATGGCGTTCAGAAATGCATCACACGCCACGCACGTGCTTAAAGCAAGTCCACTTGACAACATCATTTTCGTTATATGGCCCATTAGTGGTAATCTTCATGAGGCCCAACTTTACCATAATCGCTCACAAACTCTTGAGTTTTTTACTCTCTCTCTCTCTATATCTTATTGAACATATTATTACTTTACATATATATATATATATATATGGTTATAACTTATGTATAAGAAGATACTAAAAGAAGAAGAAGTAAGTTTTAAATTAAGTTTTAAAACCAAAAAAGTAAGTTTTAAATTAAATAACTATCTATCATTTATTTTCGTTCTATTGACATGTACTCTATCAAGTATCAATCTAATGGCTAGACCAACGAAACTTATTTAATTTTCGAATTTCAAAGGAAAAATGTGGGGATCTTTTCCTGTTTTTCGTAATATTTGGAATAAAAAAAGACATAAGATATATATTAAAAAAAAAGAGAGAAAAAACTAGTAAATTATGAACTCGAACTAAGAGCCACAATAAAAAAAAGAAATATGAAGTAAAAATAAATAAATAAAACAGATTTGATGAGAGAGTTCCAAATTGTGTGTTCAAACTTCAACCACCAAACTTCATATCGTCTTTCTCACAACGCTCAAGAAACGCAGTGAGAACTCGAATGGCATTGATCTGACATTGCAGAGTCAAAATGTAGCTCGCCGTCTCTTCAAACAGCGCGTCGACTCCAAGCGCCGTTCCTCCGGGAACTATCATCTGAAGTGCCTCAATCTTCTCTTCGACTCCTTCATCTTCATCATCTTCTGCGCAGGTCTCTCTTACACTCGCCGTTGCATCCGCCAATCTCGCTCTGGTTCTGCGATCGAAACCAGCGGCGCGTGCGATCACGGCGGTGGGTGGAGACGGAGAAGAGCGTTTTGTATGGGAAGTGGCTAGGGTTTTCTCCATTGACGGAGGGAGAGAGGATGTGTTGGAAGAAAAGGGGTACAGAGATGTGTGTATTTATATGAGTGATAGTAGATTGAAGTAGGACCGGTTAATTCCGGTTCGATTTTTTACTTTAATTTGCCTCTAAATGATAGACTGTGAGTTTGGTTTGGTTTATTATCCGAATGTAAAATTTCGGTTTGGTTATATTCAAATTAGGTTTTATGTTTCGAAATCGGGTAATGCCATCAAAGCTGGGTCCAGTTGTGAGTTTCATTTTTTGTTCTTGTGTGTGTGTTTTTTTTTTTTTGTTGGTATTATGATCGTGAATATCACGCGCTATGTTGAGTGGTTTAGTGGAGACGTCACTATACTCAAGTGGATCTCCCTGAGGTCCTGACAGATAGATAGATTGGATCTTTATTTTTTTAATATTATTCAGACAATATTGAGAATGCCGTGTCATTAACAGTATTAGTAACATGCTTTAGTTTAGTAATTATAGGACTCATCGACATGGACTTTGACTTGTGGGTCTTTGTTTTGTATTCTTTTCGGAAACAGTAATGATGATTTCGATAAATATTTCACCTTATAGAAACACAAAAACTTATCATTATAAATACTCCTCTAAGTACTGATGCATGCATATAGACAGATGCAATACATGCTAATGATCCACATTTCAAAGTGAAAGTTAATGAAGATGTCTTAGAATCAGCTTCACCTTTTATTTTATATAATTATCCAATGAACCAATATCATCGATAGTTAAAAACTCATTAAAATAAACAGTTTTAGTTTAATAATAATAGGTGTTATTAATTTGCTATACATTAATAGAGAAAATGTGTCATTTGTTGATAAGTTTTTTGGATCATAGGATTTGCAATTAAATAAACGTATTATAAAATTTAAGATAGTGTATGCACCTTCAAATTAACGTGATACTATTAAAAACCAATTAACTTTATTTTTTCACTTATTGGCTTGATGATGTGTCCTCTAGTTAATATACAATAAACCAGTTATCTTAATAGGTTACATATAATTATAATCATTATGATTCAACTCGCACAGTGTATTTCAACTCAACGTGACTTAATAAATCCACAGTTAATGGTGATAATCACATGCGCGAGAGAGTAGAAGCGGAGGAGGGGCCAGGAATCACCTGCGCCAGGTGCATGGGAGAGAGGGTGGTAGATGGGACCCATAAAAGCCCCGTAAAAAAAGGAAAAAGAGAAAAGGAAAGCACATGTGGTCACATGAGTTTCTCGATCTATCTCCATGTGCCTCCTCTCTTACTTCTGTAAGACCAAAATATCCAACAAAAAACAGGAAAGATTTAATCACGAATATATATAAATAAACAGTAATAAACAGATGATTCATAAAACGATAAAGTAATAAAAAATCTAAGGAGGCGAGATGAATCTCTTTCCTTAACTCTAAGAATCTCCCATAGTGCGACGGGTTTTTATAGATCCATGAGTCCCAGGATACAACCAAAATAATCTGTATCATCTACACTTGATATCAGATCTATCGAACATTATACTACGATACTCTCGAATATAAACTTACTCTAGACAGTAGGGAATTGAAGAAACTTTTGCTAGAACTTTTAGGATGTGTTTTTAGTATATCAGAGGATGATTTTTATGGTGAAAATCGGACTGTATATATAAGAGAGAGACTAGGGTTTTTTCCTGACAGAAAAAGAATATTCCTCAGAATATTCTAGCGGCTGCGATTTTTAAGTCGGCCTGTTGAGTATCGATCGATACCAATGGGTATCGATCGATACCAAGGGATATCAATCGATATCTCTAAAAATCCACGAGCCCAACAAGGCTCAATGTGCGAGCGTCGCACGTGTGGTCTTTTCTTTTCTCATGTTGTTCATTTATGACACAACCATTCCAACATATATACACGAGAAAATGTTTATCGGTCAATGAAAACATTTCATTAGAAAGAGTTTAACTCATTTTTTTTCACACTAACACAATTTTATCAAGCCCTCGAACTTTGACAAAAAATTAGTTCCAACAACTTTCACTCTCTCTCTCTATAGTTAATTAGTCTATACATACACACCAATACTTACACGCAAGTTATATACAGTGAAGCTGTGTGTGGTACTATGATGATGATCTAACTTGCGTGTATATAAAACTTGCGTGTAAGTATTGGTGTGTATGTATAGACTAATTAACTATAGAGAGAGAGAGTGAAAGTTGTTGAAACTAATTTTTTGTCAAAGTTCGATGACTTGATAAAATTGTGTTAGTGTAAAGCTGTGTGTGGTACTATGATGATGATCTACTAGTTGCACCACATGACAATTTCTATCTCGCATGGGAGACACGTGACATCTTTTATGGAACCTACCTTTTGATTTCCCTAAAATCTATTTATCCCTCATTTTTGTAAACTCATTTTTCTTTCATATGAGTATATGGTTTCCATGAAATTCGAATTAAGGGATCGTTTTATAAAAGAAGTCTATGTATATATCTAATAAAGTCTACAACATTAAAGAAAGAGAAAAGTCGTGCTCATGTCGGCATTAATCTTTACAGAACTTACTCGAGTTCGTCGATTTTTTTCAGACCATGTTTTTTTTCTCTCTCTCTTAAACTACTTATTTTGTTGTCCGTTCTTATCTATAGGAGTCTATAGCTAAAGTAATTACGAACTTAATACTTACTAGTCTTTTCTATTCATAGTATCCTACTTTGATGTTCTAATCTAAATTTTCTGTATTGGTTATACTTTTTAGATTTGTTTCTAACATTTTGACTAAACTTCTGAGCTAGCATTTTAAATTACTTAAGTCACAAAGTTTTATTGAATTGGTGTTTGTGATTTTGTAAAAAAGTCTGAAAAACTACAAACGCAATCACATTTAGAGCATTTCCAAGGCTAACATCAAATTTGGTGTTGAAATAACATCAAATTTGATGTTTTGGTGTTCCATTTTATTTGTCATTTCCAATCACAACACCAAATCTCACACAAAAATAATATTGTCTATTATTATACTATTAATTTAAAATTTCTCTTTATTATTTGATTTTATATTTATCTAATTGATCATTTTATTAATAAAATAAATGAATAGTGTTTGATGTTGTGAACAGTATCACACCAAATTTGGTGTTAATTTTGGAGTCCTAGTGGAGATGTTTGGTGCAAAAATTATACCATATTTAATATTTTGCCGTCACGTTGGAGATGTTCTTAGAGATAAAAATTCACGGTAAGTAACAAAATTTGGTAAATTCTATTGTTATTTCTCCATATACGGGGATTTTGACGTACTCTTCTTACATCGGCAAAATTACTAGTTATTAGTATTGTGAGAAGTCAGACTTCAGTCAACTCACGACTTGGACCGGCAGTTGGGCTTAGTACAAGCCTTAATGTCAAGTTGGGCCTAAATAAATTTATAGGGTTTCTTTGTTATAAATACAAGTGTTTAACAATAGGAATACATAATCCAGACTCTAGGGATTCCGAGCGCCTTAGAGGCGGCTCGTAGAGCTAGAGAGAGAAAAGGGGTTTTCTCTGGGAATCTAGTTCTGTTCTTTGTTATTTCTTGTTTTGTTGGGTGTGAGAGAGATCTATATTTTGAACCACATCGGAGGTATTTTCCGATTGATTCTTTATAGTGGATGTTGTGGATCCAGGATCCACCCCAGACGTAGCGGTTATAGGCTGTGAACTGGGTGAACAATTCTGGTGTTCGTTAGTTTGTGTATCGAAGATAGATTGAGACAAAGGGGATTAAAGTTTAAATCCTAACAAGTGGTATCAGAGCACATGCTCTTCGATTCACAGTTTTTACAGGAACATCGATATCTCACACAGGAAGAAACGATTGAAAGAATTGGTGAAAGTTATTTTTCAAGTTTTTCATGGTTTCAAGTTTCTGGTCACGTGAAAATCTGATTGGGGAAAATCAGAGAGAGAGTGTCTTCTTCTGCAATTAAAAATCGACGGGAATAGTTAATTGGAGGAACAAGAAAACGAGGGTTTCATCATCAGTAGATGTGGCCGGAGGAGCAGTGATAATGACCGGAGGGGAAGTCGCCGGAAACGGCTTGAGGACGGAGACGAGATTGCGAGTTCTCGGCGATGAGGAGTCACCGGAAGTGCAGCGACAGTGGCAGAGAAGACGCAAGAAGAAGCGGAGCCACCGTTCGGGTTCGATTTTGCGATCGATATGTGGAGGCGGTTCTGGCCAACAGTGCTTTGGTTCGGTTTGGTGACGGTGTTGAAGTAGAGGAAGCTTTGGGAAAGGAGCTTCTCGGGTTAGGGTTCGTCGGGGATTGGGACGAGTGCACGTCGCGAGTCGCCGGAGGTCGGAGATGGCTGGAGTAATCGCCGGGGAAGAAACAGAAAGCTCCGTCGGTAGTGGTCGGCGCGAGCTCCTGCGGTCACCAGAGAGAGCGCCGGAAAAGGTGGAGAGGGCGATAGGGGCGAATTGCCGGGATGAAGACGCCAAGATTGTTGCCGGTGAACGGCGACGGCGACAGGCAGATCGGCGGCGTCAGGAAGGACTTCCGCGAAGGAGAAGAGGAGCTAGGGTTTGCTCCAGGTGGGCCAAATCTGGGCCAGAAGAAAATTAAAGAAATTGGGCCGTGATGGGCTAGAAAGAAAAAAAAAAATAAGAGGAAGTGGGCCTGTTTGATTTTTTAGATGGAGTTAGAGGTTTCTAATTAACCGGGCCGAAAATCAGAAGAGAGAAGAAGAAAATAGTTTGGGCCAGATCAATTATTCTTCAGTGGACTGTCCGAATTTTTTGAAGTTTTTGGAGGAAAATTTCAGTGGTCCAGGAATCAAAACAAGCCCAGTTTTAATCAAAGGAAAATTGTCTAAAATTTCATAAGGGAATATGCAAGGAGAATAGACAGGAGCTCAAGGGACAGAATATCACAGAGAAGACAGAAAAATGCAACAAGTTAGAGATTGGTTTAAGGTGGAGTAATTTCCGGTATCAGATGGATTATTGGTTCAGATCAAGATCAGGGAATCAGAATTGCATCGTCAATCTCAAAGGTCAAACCGTGGAATCACAAGGTATATTTGTGATGTTTTGATTGGTTGTTTCTGGTTGCTCAGGGTCTGCAAAATTCAGGGAATTGAAGTCTTGGGAGAACACAGGAAATGGTGTTCAGGGTTCAAAATTTTCCATTGGAAGAAAATTCATGGGACTGAGGGACGCCTTAGAAGTTTTGAATTTTATGTTATTGGCTATTTGAGGATTAAGAAAAGGTTTCTGGATTCAGTTCAAGGAGAGTTGCAGATGAGTATGGAACAAGATCAAGGAATCTGTTAGGGTCAAAGACAGATTGGTATGGTTAAGGTTTGAGGAGTTTTGGTTTGCAGGGTTAGTCTCAAGTTGGTGGATAGAGGTCCAGGAGCAGATGGAGATGTCTACAGGTTCAAGTATAATCAGGTTTCAACCGGGGTTAGAAGAAAAGCTTTAGAGCTTTGTTGCTTGATGGTGGTGAAGACATCTGGATATCAGTTGTAGGTTTTAGCAATTGAAGAGGGATCCAAGAAATGATCAGAATGCAAATGGCAAAAGCTGCATTGGAAAAGAGAACAATCAAAGTTCTGGTATACCTATTTGCATCTTAGAGAAGTCTGGTGGAAGAATTTTTGCAGGGTGGACTTGCAGGGAGTTCAAGTGAAGATTCATGTTGATTTCTAAGGGAGAAGATGCTAATGCCTAGGATAGGTGGAGTTTGCATACATGTGATGTGATACAGGGTATGTTTACAGCAAGGAAGCGGCTTCAAGGGTTCTAGAGATGAAGTGCTAAGGGCTGTAACATGATGTCTCGGGCATTTCACAAGGTTGTGGATGTGAGACAGGTTTACCAAACAGTTTGAGTCTGTTGGTTGGATGGTTCTGCTGATGCAGAAGGGTTTTCTTGAACAGAAGGTTGAACAAAGGTGTTTGTATCGAGAGTCTTCTTAGCCAGGTGGAGTTAGGAGGAGGGTTCTGCAGGCAATAGCAGCGGTGCAAAGGGATGTTCAAAAAGGTGTTCAGGTTCAGTGGTGTCTTGGTAAGTCAGAGACGGTTTCAGGGAAATGAAGCATAAATGACTTAGAGGTTTTCTGCAGTTGATTCAAGGGGAATTGGTTTGTCAGCAAGGTTCTGTAAAGCATAATGCATGAACATGGTTGTGTCGAAAGTCTGTTCAGCAGTATGGTTGGATGGCGTGTTCTATTAGGAGTAACAGCGGTACAAAAGGAGTTCAAGGCTGATATGTTTTGTCAGAGAAGGTGTTGAATCAAGGATTGTTTCAGATTTGAAGCATGTATGATTCATGGTTAGTTGCTTACAGTTCAAAGAGTGTTTGATTAAGCTCAGTGTACAGGAGAAGAATCAAAGAACATCAAAGTGAATCAAGTTGCAGAAGGACAAGTTTACATGAAGATCATAGTGACAAGTCTAAAGCCATGAGTCAAAGGTTCAAAGGGCAATTCACAAGGAGATTTCAAGCTGGGATCAAGGTGGAGATTATAGAAGAAGCAAACAGGAAGAAAGACAAATGAACAAAGATTTGTGGAGGAGTCGAGAGCTGTCTGAATCTGAAGGTGGAGATTGTGAGAAGTCAGACTTCAGTCAACTCACGACTTGGACCAGCAGTTGGCCTTAGTACAAGCCTTAGTGTCAAGTTGGGCCTAAATAAGTTTATAGGGTTTCTTTGTTATAAATACAAGTGTTTAACAATATGAATACCTAATCCAGACTCCAGGGATTCCGAGCGCCTTAGAGGCGGCTCGTAGAGCTAGAGAGAGAAAAGAGGTTTTCTCTGGGAATCTAGTTCTGTTCTTTCTTCTTTCTTGTTTTGTTGGGTGTAAGAGAAATCTATATTGTGAACCACATCGAAGGTGTTTTCCGATTGATTATTTATAGTGGATGTTGTGGATCCAGGATCTATTCCAGACGTAGTGGTTAGAGGCCGTGAAGTGTGTGAACAATTCTGGTATTCGTTAGTTTGTGTATCAAAAATAAATTGGGACAAAAATGATTAAAATTTAAATCCTAACAAGTATCTTAGACATTTTCGCACGATCATAAAAATAATATCATAATTTAAATTATTTTAATAGTTCAAGATTATAGTATGAAATTTTACTACTATATTACAAGAGAAAAAGAGAGGGTGGGTGATGTTTCCAATGAGGGAACGGAGAGAGGTTGGGTTTATTGGGATTGAGATTTTCAGAATAGGTCTCACCATCTACTAACCTGACACTTACCCCAATTCTAGTATTTTTTATAGTACTATTTTTTTTGGTTATATATGTACACAAAATTACATTAATATTTGAACCCCCAAAAATCTTAGCCAGCTTTCGCATTCGCATTCGCATTCGCCTTGGTTTAATCAATTATTCGGACGCCAACTTTTTTTCTTCTTCTTTCTGGATTCCATAAATGTTTTCTTTTCATTTAAATAAATAGTCACATCACATCACATCACATCACATCACATCAATGGGGGTGTTAGTTAATGTTTGTTGTTAAAACAAGAAAGGATTATGTGAGTTGGGATAATGTTATGGTTTTAGGGAAGAAAGAAACAAACAAGTATGAAGAGGAGTGTGATATGTTATGGTTTTTATTAGTTGCAAATTACTTGTCTACTCTTTATGTGGTTGGAGGAGGGATATGGGCCAAACATGTAGACCCAAAATTGACGGTTTTATCTTTGGGACAATGGTTACATGTGTGTGGGGTCCCTCATGCACCATCCTTTGTCTCTCATCCGTTTTTTTTTTCTAACATGAATCCCATATTTTAATCACACTTCACATCTTAACCTCCGGTGAATGTAATTTTTGAGCTTTTGTAGTCTATTACATTATTACTTTAAAAATGATCTTATGATAAGATTCTTATCCTACTATAAAATGATTATCTATTATATACGATGGACGAATCTATTTTTCTTATAGTAAATGCAACATGTTTTTTATAGAACAAAATCATTACTTCTTTTATCAATTTAATAGTTGTTTAAAAATGATTATTTGCTTATAGCAAAATTTCAACACCTAATTAGCCACCAAATGAAACGAGCTATCGTAGAATTGTTTTTTTTTTTTGTCATTTATCTAATTATCCTATCTGTCTATTTATTGAACTAATGGACTCATTAAAAGTTGTCAAGGAAATTAGTTTAACTTTTGTTTTTTTTGCATTTATTTTGTTTGTTTATCTATTAGCTTTTTTTTTATATACAATTGCAATTTGAAGTTTTAGCTTTTCGATAAAATCGAAGATCATGGGACAAAACTTTCAATGATTTGGTTAGGATTTGAAGTGTCCCAAAGTCAAAGGGAACTTGGAGAGTAATAAACATTATTTCATAGAATAATATTTTTTTTTTAATAATTGAAAAGTTCAGAACGAGATTTTGTTAGACACTGTAAAGACGGACATCACCAATCCCAAAAGAGAACGTGTTTTGGAAGTATTCCTTCTTCAAATGTGAAATGTTGTTTATTGTGTATAATTTTTTTAATGCGGATGTTGTTTTTCTCAATCAGTTCACATAAACAAAACAAAAGCTAATTCCAAAAAGGTGTACACACATATATTTGAAACATTTTGCATATACAATTGAATATGGTTTTGTTCGATATAGAACATTTTTAAGTGATTAGGGCATATTTTATTTTTAGTGGAGTCGGGAAGAAGAAAACAAAGTGGTGCTCGTGACATGGGGCTTGCACTGCCACAGGCCACATGCGTCGGATCTGCCATGAGAATATCATCACCATCATGAGTGAAGTGATGCCATCATAAAGATCATCATGATGTGCATGTGCAATCATCGCATATTCTCATCCATCTGTCACCAGGTAAGTAAGATATGATTCTAGATGGCACTAAGGAAGATCAAGAAGAATCTATGTGTATTCGTTAGATTAGTCACGAGAGAAAAGACTAAAAAGATCAAGGACGCACTTTACGGGCTGATTTATGAAGTTTTGTACAAGAGGAACATTCAAAAATCCATCCAAAATGTTATCTATCAAGTCCAGCCCATTTTGAACATGTTGCAAGTCCAAGAAAAGCCCAAAATCATCACCTCATTTCCTTGCCAATTAAAGTGACGAAAATGAAGATCAAATGTCCTTTTATCTACCTCTACATGCATGACTTGCATTAGTTTCACATTTCTCTAGGTTATGTGCATGTAGAGTAACTTTTATTAATTATTTAGCTTTATTTTCAAGTTTTATTTTCTATTTAAACTCATGTAATCTCATTTGAGAAACTCAGATTTTAATCATTATTTTTGAAATTTTTTAGCTTCGAATTATTTGGTGGATTTTAAGTATTTCGGAATTGGTCTTATCAAAGGAATCTCCATTTTCCTTTGTGGATACCATACTACCGATCGTCGTGTCGTGAGCGTCAATAGCGAGCTGAGTGTTGGAAAGATTTTCGAGTGGATTCCCACGCCTTCGAGCCTGCTCCACATTCCGAAGCTACGGTTTCAGAGGTTCAAGAATTATCCCAAATCTTTACCACTCTTTTAAGAAATCCCTTGGACAAGAGCGTATTAGTAAGTATGGCTACAAAGTTGTTTGTCCATTGAAGAAACAAAACATTTTTTTTTTAAAACACATATAACAGTTTGTGTCGGTGATATTTTTGTCCTAACAGAAGCTGAAACAAACGATTTTTTTTTAGTTTAATTGTTTATTTCTGGACGAGGAAAAGCATCGTTGGTTTACTTATTTTTATCTATAGTTGAATTCTACTTGTGCATAAAGTTCTATAGAATTTGCCTTTTCAGCTTTATGATAAATCATTAAAAGAGAGAAGTACGGTTTAATCTTGTGGACAATTGGCCACGTTGAGTAAAATATCATATGATCATTTAAGATAGTCAACTAAGAACACGTCAAAGTAAGTTACAATTGAAAAATCAAATCACAACAAGCACAGAAAATGATAGGATCAGACGATGATAATAACGAAAAAAGTGACAAAATGGTAAAATAATAGAAACTTAGTAAATGTGAACAAAGACCAGTCCCAAGTTTCAGCATAACAAGTGTCTTCTTGCAAGTGAAAACCTCTAAAGGCAGCCTATATCCTTGTCTGACATTTATGTCAAGTTTAAGTTTCATGACACCACGCTTCATCACATCACATAGACAACGGTTGAGATGAGCATATATAATGAGCTGGGTCAAGCTCGTCACAGTGCAGAGAGAATATGCTTATCCGAGAACTTCCCGGCATAGCCAATACTTCACAGCAAAGAGAAAGCACCTGAAACATGAGACATTGTTATGTTCCACGACTTGAGACGAGGATGTTCGATTTCACGCCGTTTACTTTCTAAGACCAGTTGATGAAATAAGTGTTAAAAAAGTATAAAACCGACCTCGAAAGCAACAGGAGATAAGTGAAGTATCTTAACATTTCGTATGCCACGAATAAGCTTCCACACATTATATGCTCGATCGAATCGACCTGGAGTTAGTGCAAGGTTGAGCCCAGCCTCAACTAAGTTTTTTCAAGTAAGCTAATGGGTAATCATCCGCAACCAAATCATAGTAGTCTAAGAAAACAAGATTCGGAGTATGGAATGAGAAATGTGCCTAAACAGCCGCCTTCGGAAGTAATCGTTAGCTTCTTGAGGCTTGAACTTGACAAGATCTCATTCCTATCTCTCCACTCCATATTAAGCAACCTTAATTCCTCAAGGGCAGGACAAGCAGGAAGAAGTGTGACCCCTACCAAACCCAACCGAGTCAAGAACAAGAGTCTTAAGCATCGGTAAGAAAAAGTCATCGTCCCACGAATAAAGATCAACTCCATATCCTGTTTTCAGGTCAACTAATGTCTTACTAACCGATATCTCATGGGGCAGCGAATACTCTTCTCAAAATTCAATGAATAGGTCAAGGTGAGAAACACCACGTTGCAGCACATTGCATATCCAATGATCCACACAAAAAGGATCAACACCAGTTTTACACTTGAGGGAAAATTTCTTAATGTGGTGAATCAGGCTGGCTTTGTCAAAGGCCGCCTCCTCTGTGAAAATATTCTGCTTGCCTCTGAATTAGTCACTGATTTTCACAAGACTGGTCCAACCACTAGAGGCTGTCTGCAAATTGATCTCTCAAAAGCGTTTGACAACATTGATTGGCGCCTTCTCATCAACATTTTAAGAGCCTATGAACTTCCTCCAATCTTCATTCTTTGGATCCGTGAATGCTTCACTACTCCTTCTTTTTCTGTGGCTGTCAATGGAGAACTAGTGGGTTACTTCCCAGGGAAAAAAGGTCTTCGCCAGGGAGATCCCATTTCTTCCTCTCTATTTGTGATTGTAATGGACATCCTCTCAAAAGAGCTAGACAAAGCAACAAGAAATCAACAAATCATGCCTCATCCTCTCTGCCGAAACCCATTGATAACTCATCTGAGTTTTGCAGATGACATTTTGGTTTTCTTTGATGGTTCAGAGACATCTTTGGAAGCCATTATTCGGGTTTTAAGGCAGTTTTATACTGTCTCAGGCTTAAATCTGAATCTTCAGAAGTCCTCGCTTTTTCTAGATGGAAATAATCATTCTCTATCTAGATCCTTGTCGCAGAGGTTCAATCTGATGCATGGAGCTCTCCCTGTGAGGTATTTGGGTCTCCCATTACTACCACATAAGCCTCGTTCACAGGACTACCAGCCTCTTTTGGACAAGGTCTCATCTAGGATGTCATCTTGGACCATCAGGCACTTGTCCTTTGCTGGACGTCTTCAACTTCTTCAATCAGTCATTTACAGCATTATAAATTTCTGGGCCTCTGCTTTTCCACTTCCGAAAGCTTGTTTGGAAAAACTTGAATCTATGTGCAGTGCCTTTCTTTGGAGTGGTGCTCAACAATCAGCTCGTGGAGCAAAAGTTTCGTGGGATTCTCTTTGCAGACCAAAAAATGAAGGTGGTTTGGGTCTTCGTAGACTAGTTCCTTGGAACTGAGTTTTCGGGTTGAAGCTCATTTGGATCTTGTTCACAAAAGGAGGATCTCTATGGGTTTCCTGGATCAAAAGCAACTTGATACGTGGCAGATTGTTTTGGGATCCAGAGCTTTCAAATTCTGGTAGTTGGTTATGGAAGAGGCTTATCAAGCTTCGATCTTTGGCCAGACCTTTTCTCTTTTGTGATCTCGGAAATGGCTCAACCTCTCTGTTTTGGCATGACAATTGGACAAATATGGGACCGTTGATAGACTTAACCGGGGCTAATGGCCCACGTGTGACGGGTCTTCATCGTATGTGCACTGTCTCGCAAGCAGTCTTAAATGGGGCTTGGAAGCTACCTCGTGGAAGACATCCCATTACTGCACTGCTTAGACAATGTCTTCATTTGACTCCACCAGACATCACCTCCTCAACACCAGATCATTTCCTTTGGAAAAACAATCCTCTCGAGCAGCCAGGTCAGTTCTCTTCTTCCCTGACTTGGAGGAATTTGCAATCGAGCTCTCCTTTAGTGCCTTGGCATAAATCTGTTTGGTTTTCTCAAAACATTCCAAAACATGCATTTATGATGTGGCTGGCTGTAAGGGATCGCATTACTACAAGAGACAGATTGCTGAGATGGGGATTGATTGGCCCAGCTAGCTGTCTTCTCTGTAATTACGCAGTTGAATCCAAGGACCACCTATTCTTCAACTGTCCATACTCTGAGGAAGCATGGAGCTTCTTTTCCAGACACCACTCGCTAACTCCTCCACATGATTTTGAGAGTATTGTCTTATGGGTCAAATCGGCAACAAGATCAAAGAAACTGAATGTCATCTGCAAAATGATCCTTCAAGCTCTGGTTTATGAGCTGTGGCGAGAGAGGAATGCGCGACTCCACCGTGCCCTTGCTCGTCCGGTATCACTTCTAATCAAGCAAACTCTCCAAATAATCAGGTTGAAACTCCTCTCTCTTGATCGTCGGCCATCGTGCAACACTTCACAACCTTCAACACTCAACCAAATCTCCTACCTTATGACCTGGTTTGAATTCATACAATTCTCTGCACCTACTACTGGAAGTTAACTTCGTCTACTTCTTGCACTCTTGAAATCTTTGTAATCGGGTTCTGTAATGTCTTTCATTTTTTTCCTTATGTTGCTTAATATCAAACAAATTGTATTCTCAAAAAGATGTCCCAGCAGGAGGAACATCAAAAAGTGAATACATCAGATTTTGAGAAAAAAAAAAAAAAATTTCTTAATGGGAGAATCACCCTGAAATTCCAATACCCTGTCCACAAAATCCATGAAACCCTGAAGGATCGCTTCCTTTTCCCGTTTACCTTCTTTGGGATGCAGAAAGACAGAGTCACCGAGATCGAGATTAGGGACAAATGCAAACAGAATACGCCATCTCTTTGAGAGAATTGATGTCGAAGCAGCCTCTTTTGTTGTTGGAAGAAAGGACAAGATATGAGAAATAACATCGTGCGGTAATTTGCTGAAGAGATCCATCTTCCCCGGTTCCATTGATTACACAAATCTCCCTATAGGCAATTCAAACATCAACAATACATAATTACGAAACAGAGAAAAGGAACACAGCCATTGATTCTAACTATACATAAAAGAGGAGAAATCTAGACAAACAAGAAGCCACCAAAAGAAAATTACTTTGAATCAAAACGAGTGATTTTTGTTTGTTTGTTGTAATTTTCTGTATATTTTATTTGCTTTCACTCAAAATGCGTGTTTACAGAGTAAATCCCTAAATCAAAGCATAAATCACGGATCCAAAATTTCTAGATCAATGGCGATTGATTCGGGAACCCTAAATCAATCAATAAAAATAACCCCAATGAATTGAAAGCAGAAGAACTTGGGGTAACTTACGACGGTACGAAGAAGAAGTCGAAAACTTTCAGATTTGAGGGATAAGCAACACACAGATTCTGCAGTATAGAAACACCCAAAATTAGGGTAAAGTTGGTGGGGGAAGGAAAAAAAATATGGAGAGAAGAGGAAAAAAAAAGATATATAGGGTTTGGGAAAGAGAATGAGAGTTGTGTGAGTAGGAAGTTTCATAGCGGGAATGTTTTAAAAAGTCATAATTATCTCGATGCGTTGAAACGGTGCGTCTCAGCATAAACCAGAGCAAAAACGCTGCGTTTTTGTTTTTTATTTTTTTTAAACAATCAACATAAAAAATTTGTCGTACCATCTACTTCACACTATAACTGATCGATGGATTCAAAGTTAGATCCAAAATTATTTTGTTTTCAGCAAAAAAATAATAATAATAATCTCGTGATAAAATGTTAGACATAGAATAATGATGTCAATCGGGCTGGCCCGACCCGATTCGGTCCGAAACCCGTAAAATTCGTATATGTAAAATTATGAATTGATAGTAAACTCTTAATGGTATATGCAAAAATTAATTAAAAAAGAGGGTAATAATGACTTGTTATCATTTAAAAAGCTTTTTGTTTTGGAAAAGCTCTTTTGGAGAGCATCGAAGCACCGAACATTTAGAAGCCCAAAATGCTCTCTTTCATGCTCAAGTACTTAAACATGATTGGCTTATAAAAAACATTATGCCCATCAATATGCTATGTCAATCAAAGCTTAATTTTTTGGGTTTTTCGGGCCGATCCTAACCCGGCAGGGTTTAAGCCCAAATTGTTTTTAGCTTGATTGGACTTGACCCGAAAAATCAATTTTTATTTTGCACTTATATATTTAAAGCCAAGTCCGGTATTTTTCAGATACGTCCCTTGGATTTTGGTCCCAATTGAAATCCCTAACATAGAAGAACTGTGTGTTATACTTGATGATCTCAATCAAACCTATAAAAGCGAGCAAAAATCGCATGAAAGCAAAAAAATAACTATGTAAATAAAATCAAAACAAGTCATGCACATAAACTAGAAACTGTAACACACGAGCTCGAGTGTACACAGAACAGACTTAATTAAAGCAAATTCTTTAATGCATTAGTTATTCTGTTAGGGAACACACTTGAGAGCTGGATCTTGCAAGCTCTGGGAAGCATTAGCAGATCCGCAGTGGCGGATGGAAACGTTGATGTTGCACAAACACGAACTTTAACCAGCTCAAGACATGGCAATTTCTCCATCATATGTCTCATTAGCTCCAAGTCGCTTTTACTTCCCGAGTACTCGGTTATCTCTAGGACTTCCACTGGACACGACATTAGAAAAGAATACCCAGACAAGCACTCGCAAACACTTTTAGCATTTTGTCCATATTTATCATCATAATAGTGCAAGGGACCCTGAACACAAGAGGGAGAGGATTAGGGCTTCCAGCAATTATATATATATAGAAATTTTAGAATAATTGTAAACATTCATACCTTGATGACAAGAGTCTCTAGATTTGGAGAATTTTTAAGCAGTAATGGCACAAGTTTCCAACACGGTCCCGAGTTAGTTGTAATAGATAAACGAGACAACTTTTCAAACACTGGGATTGCTTCAGCAAAGGAATAAAAAACCTGAAACAATAATAGAAAAAAAAAAATCTTGACTTTATCTTTCAATCAAAAAGTCAAGAAACATTTTTCATTATTTTTCATGCTCTTTTATGTTCTCAAAGTTATAATAATAACACATTTGACATTACAGAGGAAAGGGAAAGTAAAAGTACCTCTGAGGTTTCATAAGACGATAAGATGAGGATCTCAACATTTCTTAACCCCTTAATCAGATTCGTTGGATTGCTTTTGCTGGTATATTCCCCCAAATAAAGAGAAAGCTTAGCTTCAACAAGGGAGTTGAAATTAACAGTTGGATACTCATCCGCAACATAATCACAGTAGTCCAAGTAGGCAAGACTAGGAGTATCGAAAGCAATGTTCCGAGGAGCATTAAAAGCTTTACACATAATGATAAGTCTCTCAAGGGTCGGGCAAGAAACGGTGCGACACTTTTCCAAATGTTCCGGATCCCAAGGGTTACCAATTATCGTTAATTCCTTAAGCACATGGCAAGCAGAAAGAAGAGCTTCAAAGGCGCAGCCAGAGAACTGAATAGAACCAAGAACCAGAGTCTTAAGAGCCGGAAGAGAAGCATTATCAGGAACCATAGCAATACCAAAGAGGCTTCCTAGTTTCAGCCTAACAATTGTCTTGCAAGAGAATATCTCTAAAGGCAACGAATAACCATTTTTAAGAATTAAGAAAAGATCAAGATCCAATACACCACGATTCAGCGCATTGCATATCCAACGATTGACACGAGCTGCGTCAAGTTTCTGTCGATGAAACAAAGTGAATTTCTTTACGGGGGAATTGTCTGAAACAGCCAATACTCTATCCACAAAGTTTCTGAAAACCGTATAGTTATTATTGGGTTTCCGATGGTCCAAGTCATCGAAATAAAGATTCGGTGCGAAGGCAAACAGATTCCGCCATCTCTTTGAGAGAACAGAAGTTAAAGCAGCCTCCTCTGTGGTGAGGAAGGACAAGATGTGGCAAACAATATCAACAGGTAGATTGTTGATTCTATCCTCAGGTAGATTGCTCATCCCATCCTCATGATCAGTCATTCTCCTAAACCCTAGAAAACCCTAGAGACGCCCAAGAAGAATTAATTACGGTTTAGGTTTTATAAGTCACTAGATTAGCATATATGCGGATTTATAATTTAACTAGATAACTATCCGGATATATGCGGCTTTATAATTTAACTAGATAATTATCCGGATGTATGCATATTTATAATTTAGTATTTTATAACCTGCTAAAAAAAATTAAAGATAAAAAATGGAAATCAAAATTAGATCACCCGTGAAAATATATATACTTTCTTTGTTTCACAAAGAGTATCATTTTGACACATTTTACACATATTAAGAAAGAAAACTATTAAAAGTTCTGTAATTAATACATTAAAACAATAAGGTTAAAACTAAAATTTTGTTCAAAATTATGTATTGAAAACATAAAATGACACTATTTGTGAAACAAAAATAAAACTTTAAAATGATACTATTTGTGAAACGGAGGGAGTAATACATAGATTTAGAAACAAAGTTTACGATAAAATAAATATATACATTGAAAGAAAATTTTGGTGAAAAGATCAAGTAAATAGCTTTGTATACGATTATTGGATTTTTATTTTTTTAGTATGTAATTAATACACTACCAAATTGTGGTTTATATAGAGGTGATAAATTATAAGTATTTTTCTTTTATGATTAATTTTCTTAATCTAAATGGAAAAACTAAGGAAATTTTTTTTAATATTAATTTTACCTTTTAGGATAAAATTTTATTTTTGACTTTTTAATTTTATTTTTTTAGTAACTTTATCTTTTAAGATTAAATTTTCAACTTAGACTTTTCAGAAATTTTAAGTTTTTTTTAATTAATCAATTTTAAGTTTTTTTTTATTAATCAATTTTAAATTTTGTTAACTTTGATTTTTAGCTATCAAACAATTAATACGTACTAATCTATTTTATTTCTATTAGTCTTGCTTATGTACATAACGAAACATAACTTCCTAACATAACGAATCATAATCTCCTCTAACATAATTTTGATAACGTACATCATAATTTAGCTTTTATTTTAGATAACGTACAACATAATTTCGAATGTAGATAACGAAGATATGTGAAACGGGTGTATATAACGAAGATATTTCATAACATACATCATAATTTCGATAACACAGAAAATTACTTCGGTGTAGCTTATGTGTAGCGGGTGTATATAACGAAGTTTTTTGTTATAAAATTGAGAAACTATCAAATTGGTTATATAGATGTGATGAATTATAATTTATTTTTCTTATAGGATTGTATTTCTTTTTTTTTTTAATTTCCTTAATCAAAATAGAAAATTGTGTATCTCATTTTTTAAACTTTAGCTTTTATCCTTTTTTAATTTTAGCTTTTATGATATTTGTTGGTTTAATTTTTCCTTGTTTACTTTCCTTTTTAGGATGTCAATCTATTGTTTAATTGATTTATTATAAACATGAATTTTTTTTTCATTTATAAAAAAACTTTGAAGAGAAATTTCCTTAATCTAAAAACAACTTTTATTTTCCTTATTTTTTTGCTAACTTTACTTTTAGAATTAAGTCTAAATTTTTTTGCTTTATTGTTAAATAAATAAAACTTTAAGAAAAAATTATTTAATCCAAATGCAATTTTTTTTTTGTGCAAACTTTACTTTTATGATTAAGTCTGGGATTATAATTTTGTTCCTTAATTGTTAATATTATGTGTCAAAATCTAAATGGTAATATTTTTACACGTGCCAAAATCTAATGGGATAACTCGACACGTGTCGCGATCTTGCGAGTTACTAACTTTAAAACATTTTCTTTATATATATATATATATATATATATATATATATATATACTAGATAAGTGCCCGCATATATTCGGGTTTGTAATTTAATTTTTTATAATCCGTTAAAAAACTTAAAAACGAAAAAATAGAAAACAAAATTAGATCACCCGTAAAAATATGTATAATACATAACTTTAGAAACGAAGTTTCCGATAAAATAAATATATATCTTAAATGAAAAATTTGGTGAAGCATATGCAGTAAATAACTTTGGATATGATTATTAGACTTTTAATTGTTTGGAGTGTAATTGACATACTACCAAATTATAGTTTATATAGATGTGATAAATTAGAATTCTTTTCCTTTTGGGATTAATTTTCTTAATTTAAATAGAAAAACTAAAGATTTGTTTTTCTTTTTATATTAATTTTGCCTATTAAAATATATTTATTTTTTAAGTACATTTACATTTTAAAATTATGAATCGATTATTTAATAATAAAAATTTTATTCTTTTTTATTAATCGATTTTAAAACTTTCCATCTTTGATTTGACATGTGTCGTGATTAGGTAAGTTAACAACTTTGAAACATGCAACTTTATACTATTTTTTTTATTTCTTTATTCTTATTAGAAATACTAATTTTTTAATTTTTAAAAACTTTAGCCTTTAAGATTTTTTTTATAAATCTTAAAGCTATTTTGTTTAAAAATGAAAACGGTATTTAACTTTTTCCTTAATATAACAATATTTTGTTATTTACCTTTTTTTCTTAAATTTTTTTTTAAAAAATTTCGTCAATCTATACGCAAAATCTTTTTATCGTTTTTTGAACTTTGGCTTTTTGAAGTAATTTTTTTTTCTTTTTGAAGTAATTGTTTTTGCTAACTTTACTTTTCAAATTACTGTATTATATTTTTTTTTATTGTTAATATTATGTTTCAATATCTAATTGGAAATTTATTAAAGCAACTTTTATTTTCCTTTTTTGTGGCTAACTTTACTTTTAGGATTAAGTTTAAATTATATATTTTTTATTTTATTGTTAATATATTGTGTCAAAATCTATTTGGTAATTTTTTTTACACTTGTCAAAATCTAATGGATTAACTCGAAACGTGTCGCGATCTTGCTAGATAAGTACCTGCATATATTCGTGTTTGTAATTTAATATTTTATAACCCGTTAAAAAAAATGAAAGACGAAAATATAGAAATCAAAATTTGATCACCCGTGAAAATATATAATACATAAATTTAGCAACAAAGTTTACGATAAAATAAATATATACATTGAAAGAAAAATTTGGTGAAGAGATGTTGTAAATAGTTTTGGATAATATTATTGGATTTTTAATTTTTTGGTGTGTAATTTACACATTACCAAATTGTGGTTTATATAAAATTGAGAAATTATAATTATTTTCCTTTTAAAATTAATTTCCTTAATCTAAATGGAAAAACTAAGGAATATTTTTTCTTTTTTTATATTATTTTTACCTTTTAAGATAAATTTAATTTTTAAGTTTTTAATTTTATTTTTTAGTAACTATATCTTTTAAGATAAAATTTTCAACTTTGACTTCTCAGAATTTTTAAGTTTTTTTATTAATCGATTTTACTTTTTTTAGTGAATTAGTAAATTTGAAACCAATAAAAACTAAGAAAATACCTTTCTCGAAATGCAGTAACATAATCAAAATCACGATTCATATAAAATTTAGTTCCAGAAGATGCAGACAAACAAAAAGAGTTAATTATATTGAATTATAATAGTATTTTCTTGTATTCAAAAATATTTTAGATTAAAGTTAGATAATAGGTTTATAAAATTTGGATAATATATTTGTTAAAAAATTACAAATATACGGACCTTCTCATCATGTAAGAGTAAATTAATTCCTATGAGCTCATTGTTTTTTTTCAAATTTCTTGCCTTCCACTTTCTGATTAGACGAACTACAGTACGATAATAAGAGCGCTTCATGTTTAAGCTAACTAATGTTAAATAGTCTCTATTGTTATTTAGAATTTCAACATTCATTGTTTCTCTCTTGATATTTCTGTAAAAAAAAATAAAAAGTTTGCATTAACGTACAATATAATTTCTTTTTTTTATACACCAATAACGTACCCGCATTATTTTGTTTTATACACCACCTCTATATGTAGGTATGTTAAGATATAGACTATAAAAGATTGATAAACTATAACGTACAACATATTTTTCAGAATAGTAATCTAAAAAAAAAAAAAACTAATGTTATACACCACCTCTACGATATTTGCCTAGATATGGTGTACAACATAATATGGACAAGTGCGTTGCTATTAACATATAGAGACTTGTAAAATTACACAAAAGATTACATCTTAGTAATTTGTTTTGCGTTTGGTTTCTGTATCTCTCTTCTCAATATTTTTTGGGTTGTAAAATTGAGAAACTATCAAATTGGTTATATAGAGGTAATAAATTATAATTATTTTTCCTTATATGATTGTATTCCTTTTTTTAATTTCCTTAATCAAAATGGAAAAATGTTTATCTCATTTTTTTTTAAATTTTGTTTTTATAGAAAAAATTCCTTAATCTAAAAGCAATTTTTATTTTCCTTGTTTTTCTGATAACTTTACATTTAAGATTAAGTCTATGTTCTATTTTTTCGTTTTCTTTCTTTTTGGGGCTAAGTTTACTTTTAGGATACTCCTTTTTTTTCTAAAGATATATATATATATATATATATTTGTTTTTTTTTGTAAAGATATATATATATATATATATTTTGCTAACTTTACTTTTAGTATTAAGTTTATTTTTTTTTCTAAAATTAAACTCTAGATTTTAATTTTAAGATAAATTTCCTTATAGATAAATTTATGTAATCTAAAATCAATTTTTATTTTCCTTTTTCTGGTAATTTTACATTTAGAATTAAATCTATGTTATATTTTTGTTTTTTGCTAACTTTACTTTTAGAATTAAGTCCTTTTTTTCCTTTTTCTTAAATTAAACTCTATTTTTTAATTTGAAGTTAAATTTCCTTAATCTAAAAATAATTTTTATTTTCCTTTTTTCTGCTAACTTTACATTTATAATTAAGTCTATGTTCTATTTTTTTTTTGCTAACTTTACTTTTAGAATTAAGTCTCTTTTGTTTCCCTTTTTCTTAAATTAAATTGTACCTTTTAATTTAAAATTAAATTTTCTTAATCTAAAAAACTTTTATATTAACTCGACACGTGTCAAAATCTAATTGATTAACTCGACACGTGTCGCGATCTTGTGAGTTACTAACTTTGAATCATTCTCTTTTAAGAAAAAATTCTTTTCTATATAGGTTTGTATACTATTAAATTGTGGTTTATATAGAGGTAAAAAATTAGAATTCTATTCTTTTTAGGATTAAATTGTTTAATCTAAATGGAAAAACTAAAGATTTTTTTTCTTTTTTTATATTTATTTTGCCTTTTAGGATAAATTTATTTTTAAATTTTTTTAATAACTTTACCTTTTAAGATTATGAATAAGTTCTTAATTGATCATTGTTTGATTTACCTTTTCGAATTTTTTTTTATTAATCGATTTGAAACTTTTCCAACTTTGACTTGACATCTTTCGCGATCAGGTGATTTTAAAATTTTGAAACATTAAGATTTATATAATAAGATTTCCTTATTCTGAACCGAAATATGGTTTTTCCTTTTAAAATTTTTTTTGGCCTTTATCCTTTTTCTTTTTAGGATTTTTATATATAGTTTAATTTTATTATTCTAATATGTAATATAGGTTTTCTTCTTTTAAAAAAACATTTGCTTTTATTTATAATTTTTGTTTAATTTCTTTAATCTAAACATAACTACTATTTTTATTTTCCTTTTACCTTAAGAATTGTGAATCGATTATAAATTTCCTTATTCTAAATTGAAATATGGTTTTTCCTTTTAATTTTTTTTTTGTTTTTATTCTTTTTCTTTTTTGGATTGTTATTTATATTTTAATTTTCTTATTCTAATATATAATATATGTTTTCCTTTTTTAAAAAATATTTGCTTTTATTTATAATATTTGTTTAATTTCCTTAATCTAAACATAACTAATATTTTTCTTTTCCTTTTACTTTGAGGATTAGGAATGGATTATAATTTTTTTTTCTTTTTCTTTTTATGATTAAGATTCGATTATAAATTTTACTTTTATTGTTATTATTATGTGTTAAAATATAATTGGAAATTTATTAAACACGTGTCAAAATTTGATCGATTAACTCGACACGTGTCGCGATCTTGCGAGTTACTAACTTTGAAACATTCTCTCTTGTATAAAATATTATATATATATATATTATAATCCATAAAAATACTAATAACAAAATTAAATTATTAGTGAAAATAAATAATATACAAATTTAGAAACGAAGTTTCCGATGAAATAAATAAATATTTTGAAGGAAGATTTTGGTGGAGCATATATATATATAAAGTTAGCTTTACTCTCTTCTCATGATGCCACCTCACCTTCCACCTAAATAAAAAACATTAAAACAAAACAAAAAAACACACACATAAAACAAAAGATCAAAAAAAAAACCCAAACATAAAACAAAAATTACAAAATATACATAAATCGGTGCTGTCAATTTGAGTCATTATCCGCAGGTCCCGCCCCGTTTAACCCGCCGTCGGTCGGGTGCGGGTCGAGAAATTTAAGGTCTTTATTATTTATTATTTAAATATTTACGGGTTACCCGCGGGTACCGGCGAATTCAAACGGGGCGGGTGCGGGTCGAATCTAGCGGGGCACGTTTGACCCGCTTGACATGCCTAATTAGAATCCAACATGAAACACGATTAAAAAGAATGATGTTAAAAAATACACGATTAAAAAATAATATAAAAATGGAAAATAAAATAAAATAAGGGACCACCCAATATTAAACTGTTAGAAACAATTCCATTAACTCCAAAACCAAGAAAATAAAATACTATTACACAATCATAACAAAATTTTTAAAAAAATGTGGACCACGCCCGCGCATAGTATCTATACATCCAACATATTTATAAAAAAAAATTATCTAACTAAAATTTTAAAAGTTGCCCAAATTCCTTCATTCTTTAACATTAAATGGAAACGTATTCTACAAGAGTTTCAACAAATATATTGTAGATGAAACAAAAGAAAAAACAAAAATTATGCAAACAAAACTTTAAATTGTTAAGATCTTCCCTAAAAAAACTAACTAATTGCATGAAATTGACCAACAAAAGAAAAAAGTAAGTAAAAAAGTGTACTATCCACCAAACAAATACATATAAAATCATAAGTTTAAGAAATTCAGAAAATAAATCAATAAATAAAAAATTCACATATTTTAAGCTGATAGAGACAATTCAATTAACTACCAGATTAAAAAATTAAAATAATAGACAATAAAAATTGTTTAGAAAAATTGTTTACAACGCCCACGTTACTGTTTAGAAAAATTGTTTACAACGTTCGCGCGTAGCGCGGATTACACCCTAGTCTACCTTATAAAGAGAGAAGGGGTACTCTCCAGCTTTGACACTTGTCCCTCCCTCATTGGTCAATTTTTATTTTATTTTTCATTTCTCAATAAATTCAAGATTAAAAAAAACCTTAATAACTTTAAAAACCTTCTAACTTTTATTTAATTTACAGATATATATAAATATTTTCAACTTACTAACAATAATTTTTTTAAAAGAAATTATTTACAATAATTATGTCTTTAACACAATCTTTGCCAAATTCATTGTATTTTAAAGTAAAAACAAATAACTAAAACATGTCAAAATTATGCTATTCATATATCTAAAATATATCTACGAAAAACGAGAAGACAAAATTAACTTATAACATTTAATATATATAAAGAAAACAAATATAAATAGCCACTCAATGGTTGATATTCTATTCATATAAGAAATTCTATCTAAATTCAAAGTTATGTCAAAAAAAATTCTAAAATAAGTGCCGATTCTTTTAATTATGTTATTCATATATTCATATATTGCATGTTTTAGCATTCATCTCACTTAGAGTTTTGTGTCATTTACATGCATAATCATGGTTTTGTCTTGCATTTAGGTATCATTTAGAGATTAGGACATATTGCATTAAGTCATATGAGTCTTGCATGCATTTGGAGTGTTTTTAGGTGATTTGGAGGCAATTGATGATATTTGAAGAGTTGGAACAAAGTAGAGTGCAAAGTCCATCCGATACACCGGAAAGATGTGGCTGGACGGAGGCCCTCCGATCTGAATCAGCTTGGATGACCTTTATGAAAGTTGTAGAGGACTGAGTTAGCTGTCTAAGGAAGTTTGAATTGGGCCATTCGGACTTACGGTTCGAGAGTTGTCGCAGTTGTACTGAAGACGTAACCGCTTGGCCGAGAAAACGCACATTGCACCATCGGCACGGTCTAATCAGGTCGGAGCATGCTCGGTTACAGACAAGAACAATCTCAACCGACCAAGATCCACTCGGTTAGCTCCACAAGGTCCAAACATCCAAGTTACAGTACCAGCCGAAGTGACTCAAACATCAGGCCAAATGAAGACTTTCCCTTGCCCAGTTTAATCTGAGGTCTTGATGAAAGTCATAGACAATCGAGCTAACTGTCTTTTAGTGGTGATTTCATGTCATTCAGATCGGCCGTTCAAGAGATATGACAAATATAGCAAGGACATGTCTGTCTGGCATCCAAACGAGTTCTGCTCCAAATACGACGTCTGAAAGATCAACCCAGACGAAGGGTTTCCACTCCGATTCAGATTCTGCGTTCTTCATAGAAGTTGTAGATAATTGAGTTGGCTATCTTTTGGAGGTACTTTGAGGTCTTTTGGGGATCTCTCCAACTTCGACACTTGTCCCCCCTTTATTGGTCATTTTTATTTTCTAATTAATATTTTCTTTTTTCTTATTTTTTCGTAGAACATTAATATTTACTATTATATGATGTATATCTATATAAATTAGTAAGAGAAATAGTTACAGCATTTATCGAAAGACAATAGATGATAAATTATGGAAAAATAGTTCTCGCAATGGCACTAATAATCAAACTATTTTTTTAACAATAAATTTTTCAAAAGGAAAAAATAGTTCTCGCAACTAGAATAAATTATCAAAAAATGACTACAAATTAAGAAAGTTTCAAGAAATGAAAATAAAAACTAGAATAAAAACCATAAGACAAAAGAATATAATAAAAGAATCGAAAAGATAACAAGTTATGAAGAAAGAAGAGAAGAAGATAACAAATAAAAAACATAAAAGACGGAAACAAAGATAAATACAAGAATTATAAAGCGTAGAAAAGAGAAATAAAATAGTGAAAGGTATGTGAGAACAAAAACTCAAAATGGTAAATTGATACAGTTAAAAATTGTGAAGAACAAGTAAATATTCAGAAAAACAAATGGTAGAGATTACTAAGGTCATTATAAAAGAAAATATATATATAAAAAAGATACAAGATAATATCGAAGGTTAATCGATTCCTCGAGTAGTGTCGTCGAGGAAGAGGTATTGGTAATCGATCTGCTATGGCGACAACCAGTTCAGGAAGAGGCCATGATCGCCCCCGCCGTAGATGCAACCTCATCCATCTCTGTCTCCGAGGATGACGCGAGTTGGGAGTATGGTGATTCATCAACCTAACAAAGACGAGAGCTCCGGCTCTTCTAGCGATGATTCGTTTTGAAATAGTAATGATCGCGGATTCAATCTCCTAAATTACAAAGGGCAATGCTAAAGGGTTCACACGAAGAAAGGACCAAGAGAGGCGCTTAAGGAGCCGAAGAAGAGGATTCTTAATCGAACGACGACATGCCAGCTTGTTTCAATGGGGCATGCGGCGTAGGGAAAGGGGCATCACCAGGCGGGTCCGGTGAAGATGAGTTTAGGTTCGATGGCTAATCATGATCAGTCCCAGCAACAACAAGCGCAAGGAAAACATGTATTTACCAGTGGCGGAATGGATGCATCGTCGTTTATGCTAGGGAACCAATACCATCCGGTTCATGTGACCGAAATATTGGGGAATCCAGCTTTAGCAGCAGCAACCGAAGGAGGTTACATGTATCCGATGTTGAAGAGTGCTCTAACCCATGGTGGGTTGAGCCACGCTTTGTTGCAGTCGAGCCAAATGGGTGGTATTGGTGAGCCAGGCGTTGGTGCTGGTCTATCAGTTATGGGATCTTAGTTTAGAGGTTAGAGCCTGTCTAATGGTTATCGTGATTCGGATACCGGAAAATGAGGGAATGGTAAAGATTCAGATTATGGCAGCTCGTTTCATGGCTATTCAAACTATTCATGGTATGCTCTCGATGTAACCTCTTGTTTTTATAGCAAAGCATGTGCTCATATTGTGGTTTAAATGTCTCTGGATAATCATAAGTTGTATGATTCCTAGTATGAGCGTATGTATTTGGATTAATGGATATATATATATATATATAATGGGTTACAACTTTGTGGTAGTAATCGAAATATCATCTGGTATGATATCTCTTTAGATTTGTATTTGTTATGAAGAATTTTTTTAAAAAGAATAAAAATACACGCGCGTTAGCGCGGGAACTCACCTAGTATGCGATAAATAGTTTTAGAAACGATTATTGGACGTTTGATTTTTTGGTATATAATTGACATAGTACCAAATTGTTTGTATTGAGGTGTTAAATTAATTTTCATTTTTTATTAATCGGGTATTAATCGATTTTAATTATCTTTTATTTTTTTATTATTAATTTATGATTTTTCTTTTTTTTAATTAATTTTGACTTTTAGAATAATTTAAGTTATATTTTTTCCTTATTGTTTTTAGTTTTCTATTTTTTCGTTTTTGTTTAGCAACCTTTTCTTTTAAGATTAGGAATTGATTATAAATTTAGTAAACAAAATTTTATATTTTTTTTACACATGTTAAAATATGATCGGTTGAATCTCGCAATAAGATGAGTTAGCAATTTTAAAACATTCGATTTTTAACTTTTTATATAATAAGATATTTTGTTGAATAATTTGGATCTAAAACCAATTTTAACCAAATCGAACCGAACCAAAACTCAAATCATCCTGCGGATCGAGTTTATATATTAGAGACAGACTCTACTACAAAACCGTGCACATTGAGGCATCGTACCAAGTGCATCATTCAACGTGTTTGATTCTCCCACCATAAACGAATACTTATCTTTATTAGCAGAGAGTTTTATAACAAATAGTTGGGTCTTTTTTAGTTTCTAAAACAAGAATTCAAAGCAACTTTGGCATAAACAATTTGAGTTAAAAAAATTCTTCCTCGTAGACTTCATTGTGCAGTAGTCCAAGGCAAGGAACCGTGCACCTTGAATTTAACATTGCGACTGCGACCTGATAAATCGTTGTAACGCATCAGCATCTCCGGGTTAAGTTCGGACAGTAAAGGGGCTAGGAACCGTTGACGCTCTGCAATATAGATCTCCATCTCCTTCAAACACGGAAGATGGTCCAAGAAATGCTTTATCATCTCTAAATCTCTCGTGATTCCATCAAACCCTCGAATCTCTAACCTCTTCACTGGACAAGATACGAGCGAACGGCCTTTCTCCTCCGGAGAGATGCAAAAACATGCATCCCCGCATTTATCCGTGACACAGTGTAAGAGACGCTGAGAGCAGAAAGGAGACAATTAGGGATTTCAAATCATTAACTCCATCTCTGTAAATGTGTTGTTCAAGTAATTTCATGGTTTTTGTTTTATACCTTAATGACCAGAGTATCTAGATGTGGACAATTTCTTAGAAGAACTGGCATTGCTTGCCACGCTATATCCATGCTACTATCAATGTCTAAGAATGTGAGATTGTTGAACACAGGCATCGCCTGACAGCATAGAGCAAGCACCTGAAATAACAACAAAAAGTCTCAAATGTTGTTTTCCTATTGGAAACACCCGCAAGACCTTTGCTTGTGCTTTAGTTTAACAGATGTGCCTGAACTAACCAGAATGTCTGATTTCCTGTTTTTGTTTTTCCATCTTTTATATATTCACACGAGAGAAAGAAAAAAAAGAGCACACTGACCTGGAAAGCACCAGGAGATAAGTGAAGCTTCTGAACATTGCATATGCCACGAACAAGCTTCCTCACATTACCATGTCTGAGAAAAACATCATCCTCTAACGAATCGTCATTTCGGGCACGTAATTTCTCGATTTGCTTATAATATACTTTAAGCTCGATATGAGCCTCAACTAAGTTTTCCAAATTAACTAATGGATAGTCATCCGCAACTAATTCAGAGTAGTTTAAGCAAACAAGATTCGGTGTATCAAATGAAAAAGCACGTAATAAGGAAGTGTGAGAGTTAATTGTTAGAGTCTTGAGGCTTGCACTTGACACGGTCTCATTCTCAGATGAAAAATGTATCTTCGCCATGTCTAATTTCTCAAGCGCAGGGCAAGCAGAAAGTAGGATCGGAAGCTGACCATTAAGAAACCAAACTGAGTCAAGAGCAAGAGTCTTGAGCATAGGTAAGGAAATGTCTCCAGACCGGAAACTAAGAGCAAGAGTTGGTATCTTCAGCTCAACTAGCGTTCTGCTCATGAAATTTTCCAAAGGCAGCCGATATCTATATCCAAAATCGATGAACAGATCCATGTCCAAAACACCGCGCTGCATCGCACGACATATCCATTGTTTAGCACGATCTGAATCAACACCAGTTTTACACTTGAGGGAGAATTTCTCTAAGTGAGAATCGCCCTGCAAGGCCAATACCCTATCCACAAAATCCATGAAGCTCTGCAAAATTACTTCCCTTTCCCGCTTACCCTCTTCAGGACGCAGAAAGACAGAGTCATCGAGATCGAGATTAGTGACAAAAGCAAACAGATTGCGCCACCTCTTAGAGAGAACCGATGTCAAAGCAGCCTCCTTTGTGGTAAGGAAGGACAAGACATGACAAAGAAGCTCGTCCGGTAGTCTACTGATACGATCCATCTTCTCTGCAAATTAACAACACAAAGCAATCAAGAACATAATTACAAAACAGTTTCACTGCGGACGGAGTAAGGATTCAGAAAAGAGGTAAATCCGTAGGGTGCGGAATGAACTTTTTAATAACACGACAACCAGAAAAGGAGAGATTTGCGAACAGAAGTCAAATACGAAGCCACGCAGAGCGAATTAATGAGGAAAACAGAAGAACATACCTCGGTACACTCGCGAAACCTAGGAAGAAACCCAACACTTTCAGTGCATAATTCGTACCCAAAATTAGGGTTTAGAATTCGAAGAGAGAGAGAATCGGAGTGGACGGTTTCGGAGTTTGGAGAGTAAAGGTCATTTATATATACCGATGCGTTTATTAGACTCTTTACTTTACGCGCCTCCATAGTTCCACACATTGATCAGATTCTGTCAAAAACTTTTGTTAAAAAAATATATATATTTTTCTGATCGTCTAAAATTGCTTAAAGCAAATGTTTGTCATGCTATGAACATCAATTGGGCTGCAAATTTTATCCTTGAATGGATGTATATTTTTGTAGAGTTTATGGTTTTCGTGTTTGAGCTTTTTTGGAGAAAACTATACAATGAAAATAGTTTTTAGATATTTTTTCTAGTAAGAATGGAAACTTATGACAAAAACTAGTTTTTTTTTTACGGCAAACAAATTCATTGAGTTCAAATTAGGATTACAAAGTCATACATAACTTTCAGAAAACAAATTATTACGTAAACAGATTTATGCGTCATATAGTGAAAAAAATACAACAAAAGAAGTGATTTTGACTAGTTTTCTTGGAAAATAATATATATTCATTAACTTAATTAGATGAGATAATTAGTTGCTAAGTTTTAAAAACGCAAAAAGTAAACACACAAATTATAACACAAGCTATCTATCTATATAAAAGCGAATAATTTAAAATTACTAACTCGCAAGATCGCGATATGTGTCGAATTAATCTATTAGATTTTAACAAGTGTAAAAAAAATTATCAATTAGATTTTAACAAATAATATTAACAATTAAAAAGAAAAAGAAAAATTGATTTTAAATTAAGAAAATTTATCTTAAAAGTTTTTTATTTAACAATAAAAGAAAAAAACATAATCTAGACTAGTAGTTAATCCTTAAAGTAAAGTTAACAAAAAAAAATTGCTTTTAAATTAAAAAAAATTATCTTAATTTAAAAAAAAAAATTGAAGTTTATAATAAATCAATGGGAAAACTGCCTAAAAAAGCATCAACTTACAAATTATGGCCATTAAAAACATCAACTATAGAGTCGGCCATTTAAATCATCATATTTTGTTAATTTCAAAATGAAACCCTCAACTTTTGTTGACTCGGCCAAAAAGAGCATGACGTTAAATCCGTAAACGGAATTCATAAACGGTGTTACAACTCCGTTAGTTTAATAAAATTACGTAGTTTCATCTCTAATCTAAAAAAAAATATTACATGTGTCACCATCTTATTGCAGGAAGGGTTATTATTTACAATTAAAAAATCCAAAAAATTAAAAAGTGAAAAAGAAATTAAAAAAACAAAACAAAATATGTTTCTTCTTCCTCTTTCGACCACCGTCATCCTTCGTTCTCCTCTCCTCTCCTCTCACAAAATCCACATATCCAATCACCTTCTCGAACCTTTTTCAATGGCGGCTTCAAGCATTTCAAATGAAACCCACCTAAGCAATCATCACATTCAATCATTATGTTACTATCTGATTTGAAGCAAATCCGGCAATCTTCGATTTCTGGGTCTTCTTCCTCATCTGAGACCGCGTTTTCTCTTCTCTTAACATACACATCGTCGCCAACTTCAAATTCGACACCATCGAATTCCACTTTATTGTAGTAGACTCTCTTATTCGAACTGATTTTCTTCTTTTCAGTTTTTTTTCCTTTTCTTCGTCGTCTCCGATGGAATTGGGGATACATGAGAGAACGAAACTTCCGCATCTAATAAATCTTTCTCGTTTTTCTTCTTCGGAGTTGTGAGATTTTCCGATTTCTTCAACTTCCCTTCAAAATCATCACTGGTGGTCCCTTTTTCGGGATGCTCTCTCCTTTTTCCGAATTAGATTCATTTCTTCGATCAATTCTCTCTCCCGACCATTGATTGAGGCGATATTCTCTTGCCCATTTCCCAGATCGATCCGTCGAGAAACATGGCGAGCGGATCTGCGAAGAGGAGTAAGTGTTGCTGGGGTTTGGGGAGTGAGCAAGGTTGAAGAAGGAGACATATACGATTTGCGATAGATATTATATTAGTAGGGTTTTGTTCGATTTGGAAGGAGACTAGAAGGTTTTCGTTCTGGGAGTTGCAGCAGTCATGGAGAAGAGAAGGAAGGATGACGATGGTCGAAGGAGGAAGAAAAAACATATTTTTGTTTTTTTTTTTAATTTTTTTTTTTAATATCTATCTTTCCTGCAATAAGATGGTGACACATGTAATTTTTTTGTTTTTAGAATAGAGATGAAACGACGTCGTTTTATTAAACTAACGGAGTTGTAACACCGTTTATGAATTTCGTTTACAGATTTAACGTCATGTTCTTCTTTTTGGCCGAGTCAACAAAAGTTGAGAGTTTAAATTTGAAGTCAACAAAATATGATGATTTAAATAGCTGATTCAATAGTTGATACTTTTAATAGCTATAAAGTTCATGCTTTTTAGGCAGTTTTCCCATTATTAAATAACTCAACAAATTCTCCCTCTCAACTTGGATCTTCGTCGTCTCTCTCGAAATCCCAAAAACATCTTTGAGTCTTGGACTTCGCATCTGTACCAAGGTAACTAATCTCTTCTGCTTCTGCTGATTTCATATTCCGTTGAGTGTGTTTTAGGTTCAAATTTCGAAATCAATTTGCTTTGGGTGGATTCCTATTTGCGCTGTTAAATGGGTTGAATTTCGTCTTTGAATCAATTGCTCTACCAGTTAGCTTATGCGTATTTACATCGTTTTGTTACCTGAATCTACGATCGATCGTTTCTCTGTTTGTAGAAAAATGATTGGTAATAATGTATTTGTGTAGTTTAGAGGATGGATGTCTTCAGCATTCTACCAGACGAGCTTCTTTGTCATATCTTGTCCTTCCTTACGACCAAGGAGGCTGCTTTAACATCGGTTCTCTAAGATATGGCGCCATCTGTTTGCGGTTGTCCCTTATCTTCATCTCGATGACTCTGTCTTTCTTCATTCCGAAGAGGGTAAACGGGAAAAAGATGGAATCCTTCGGAGCTTCATGGATTTTGTGGATAGGGTCTTGGCATTGCAGGGTGATTCTCTCATAGAGAAGTTCTCCCTCAAGTGTAAAACTGGTGTTGACTCAGACCGTGTGGATGGTTGGATTTGTAATGTGCCGCAACGTGGTGTTTCAGAGCTTGATCTTTTCATTGATTTTGAGAATGTATATTGGCTGCCTCAAGAGGTGTCCGTCAGTAGGACACTAGTTGAGCTGAAAGTAGGAAGTGTATTTGATCTTCATTGGTGGCCCAATGATATATGTTTACCGATGCTTAAAACTCTCCTTCTTGACTCAAGCGGATTACGTAGTCGTCAGTTTCAAATGCTTCTTCTTGGTTGCCCTGCGCTGGAGGTGTTATACATGACTAATATGCTGTGGACGGATACTAATGAGACTGTGTCAAGTCCGATCCTCAAGGAGCTGACTATTGATCTTTATGGTTGCTCTAACGTTGTATCTCTGAAGAGCCTTTCACTTGATGCTCCAAGTCTTGTTTACTTTCATTACTGTGATTCTCTTGCGGAGGACTATCCAGAAGTTAACTTGAAAAACGTAGTCGAGGCTCAAATCAACCTTTTGTTAACTCAAGGTCAAATCGAGCAAGCAAGAGCACTAAATAATGGTGTATTGGAGGGTGATGTTTTTCCTGGTCTTGGTAATGCGTGGAAGCTCTTTACAGGGATAAGAAATGTTCAAGAACTTTACTTGGCTCCTGACACCCTTGAGGTTAGTTTGTTATTCGGTTCTCTCTCTCTCGTAGTATATTTTTGGCTGGTCGGGCCGATATAAAGGAAGCAATTATTCCAATTTGGTGATTTCTAGTGAGGTTTTGTCTTGTTTTCAGGTGCTATCGAGGTGCTGTGAAGCGATGCCGGTGTTCAACAACCTCAAATTGTTAGTTATTTGGAGTGACATGAATCGGGGATGGCAAGCAATGCCAGTTCTTCTAAGGAATTGTCCACATTTAGAAACTCTGATCATTAAGGTAGAATTATATAATCCATGAAACTACTTGGACAAAAACATTTGTTAAAGATGCAGTTTTCTCATACTCGCAATAACCTTACTCTCCCCGTTATATGCTTTCAGGGTCTCTTACACTATGTGACGGATAAATGTGGGGATGCTTGTGACTGCATTTCTCGGGACTGCATTCCTCAGGAGGACAAAGGCCGTTCGCTCACATCTTGTCCAGTGAAGAAGTTAGAGATTTACGAGTTTGGAGGAACAATTAGAGAGTTAGAGATGATCAGGCATTTCTTGGATTATTTTCGGTGTTTGAAGGAGATGGAGATATATGCACAGGAGGATAGTCCAACACTATTCAAAGACCCTGAAATATTTGAACGTGTCGGGAAGATGATGTACCTCTACAATAAGCTATCGAGTTGCAATGTCCAGTTCCTTGTAAGGGAAGTGGACTGCACAGTGAAGTCTTCCTTGTAAGGGAAGTGGAAACTGTAGTTTCCTCTGTTTTGACTCAGCGTGCCACGTTGAAGCAGTGATGTGGAAGTGGCGTATCTCACTGGAGAACTCGTCTTCTGTTTTTCTATTTATTTTGGATTATTTCAGCTTCTCAAAAGCATTTGGATCTCTTGTTAGAGTTTCCTCATTATTTTCTTTCTGGATTGCTTTGGTTTTGGTTTCAATTTCTTGGCCTGGATCGGTTTGGTTTAGATTGGTTTTCAAACCCAAGTAAACGCAAACCAAACCAAAATCGAACGGAAGTATATCGATTATAAACACGAGAACTTGATTCCGTCTAATTGGCAGCAGAAACCACCTCAATTAGATTTAGGGTAACCTGGGGTAAAAACGAAAATTTATTGGTTTTGGACAATAAAACTGTGCGGTTTACTTTTATAATTGATTTGATTGAACCGGTGGTAAAATACAAAGTAACCCAAACCAAACCAGATCAAATCATCCCATACGCAACGCAAAGTTCCCAAACTGAATGCTGTGGAGGCAATCTCGATTCCAAGGAGGCAAATCAATACCAAATTTAATTTCAGCTCAACTTTCCGAACCCAAAAAATAAAATAAAATCCGCTCGACTTCCTATTGATAACAGCCGAGGAACATATGTATTAAACATGTCTAGCTGGTTTTGATCACACAAGTGTGACATGGTTTGTAAGAGAGAGAGAGATAGGGTTTATGAGCCGAGCAGTTTCTTCCACCTGGCGTAACCAAGGGTGACCATGAAAAGCACAATGCAAAGCGCAGTAATACTCCACACGAAGTACCCAAAGATGCCATGTATGTTATACAATGGACACGGTATGTTCATTCCGAACAAGCTGGCCAACAATGTCTCTGCAGCTATTGCAAAAGAGGCAATGGTCAGAATCAGCTGCAGCTGGATCAGCTCGTTACGTTGATTGTCCAGTTGTATGTTCACGTAGTCTTCCGTATCGTCAATGTACTCCCTCACCGTAAGAATCTTGTTCCGCATTCCCTCCAGTTGCATGAAGTATGCCTCCAGCAACATCTCCAGATCCTCCACGTCATCTTCATCCATATTGCTCGTCACCATACTCGCGCTTCTGTTTGATGTGTGATGCGGTGGGGCGACAATGCTATTTGATGCTGTCCCCTCGAGTATTGCCTCGGTTTGCTGGTTCTGGATCCATTTCCTTGTCAGGTATAAGTCTGCCATGTCTTCGTTGTCGTCTAACAAGTGTTCGAGTTCATCTCTCACCTGAATTAATGTACCAACAGCTTTATGTTTCCGTCCACCACACAACATTAAATGTAACATGGGAATAGGTCAAAATACCTTTTGCACACGGGCTAGCAAGCGGGTGAGATTACTTTTCAAACTTCGTACGTATTCAAGATTCTCGGTGCTGACATTCTTGGTGAGTTCATCAAGGACAGGCCAAGCGTCTGTCTCAAGAGCTGCCACACTGCTATCAACAATTGAGCAGACAAACTCGAGCGCAATCTCCAGGACCTGAAATTCAAAAGGAAGCTCACTCTGCAAGCCCTCTGCAGCTTCTGGATCAAGAGCAGAATGTACATTTGCAGAAGCTTCCAGGGCGTTCCTCTGAGGAAACTGTTGCTTTAGTCGGTCAACGAGTGGGAGAACTTCAGGGCGGAGAGGATCCAACAGCAGCACTTCTTCTGCCGTAATTATTGCCTTTATGACCTCTAAATTGACAACAATAGCTCTCTCCCTCGCTGCAAGAGAAACATATATGAAAGCCAAACAAACAAAAACGCAGACAATATGATCATATGAATGCAAATTGACTCCAAGATTTACAAATCCGGGAAAAAATAGCAAATTGTTTTACCTAGAATGTTAGAAGAGTGAGAGAAAACAGGGCCAAGAATCCTCAAATCCCTAGCGGGAACGGAAGCACGTTTGATGATGATGCTCTTGTCGCACTCCATCACCTCCATAGCCCCACTCCAATCATACCTCATCCACAGCCTCGCTCCTCCGGTTTTCTTCTTCGCCTTAACCGTCGTACCTCCCACAACCGGTCCGCCTGCATTAATCAGCATAGGAGGCGGCGGAGATGAAGGCGTCGATATCTGGGCGTCATCCTTCACCGCAGAACCCTTCTTCCCGTGGCGGATGCTCGTAAGACGGCGAAACGACAAGGGGCCCTTACCCATCGCGATCTATAATAGATTCCTATCACCTTCTTCAGTGCAGGTCAGAGATCTGGCGGTGCCTGCAGAAGAAATCGCCGAGCTCTGCCGCTCCTTCTTCGCCTTCTCCAATTCCGATGGATCCTTCCTCTGCCATAAACGCTAGTGAGGTATAGGGTTCGTATTGTAATAACTTTATACGGCAAAAGATTGTTAAAGTCAGATAGATATCGATGTCTTGAAACCGTGTCGTTTTTCCGAGCAAACTTAGCAAGCTGTTTGGCTCTTCGCTACACGTGTCACGTGGCACACTCAAACCAGAAGAGACTTGGTTTGGTTTCTAAATCAGTTTGGTTCAGGTTTTAAACTTTGCCTGAATCGGTTTGATTTGGACCCATTGAACATGGTCTGATTTGATGTATATGATGATTACGTTCTTAAGACAAATGTTCTTTATGTGAATCTAAACACATTAGACAAGAAGATCAACGAACATTGGACGTTCGAGGTTGAGCTTCGATACAACCCTAAATTTTAAACACATTTACTCAGACCGGTATGGAATCAAACTTTAATGTGATGTTTCTGAAAAAGTTGAAAAACTTCATCTTTTGCAGATTAAAACTATCAACTTTTCCTATGCTAAGCTTAAGATGGCTTATGTGATAGCTAACCTTTGTCACTCTATTTAAAGACGACAACAAGAACAAATTCAAAGCAAATGAAAACAAGCCATCGATGGTAAATGATTCGGGGGAAAAAAAGGAAGAAACTACGGTCTTGAGATTGGTTCAGTTTGAGACTTTTCAAGCCAATTAAATAAAATGAAACTGCAGTCAAATTCTAAGGGTGTTTTGGCAAAACTATGAGATGGTTTTGTTCTTCAGCCACTTCTTTTCCAAGAAATCACTCACCAGGAGCTGGACATTGCAACTCGATAACTTGTTGTAGAGTTCAAACATCTCCAAGATATGTTTAGACACTTCAGGGTTTTTGAGTTGTGTAGGGTCATCCTCTTCAACATAGATCTCCATCTCCTTCAAACACGGAAAATAGTCCAAGAAATGCTTTATCATTGCCATCTCTTTCATTGTTCCTCGAAACCCCTGAATCTCTAACACTTTTACTGGACAAGATGAGAGCGAACGACCTTTGTCTTCCCGAGAAATGCAGTCACAAGCATCCCCGCATTTATCTGTCTCATGGTGCAAGAGACCCTGGAAGGATAAAGGAGACAATAAGGGATTCAAAGTATTAACTCTATCTTTGTACATGTTTGGCAAATAAGTTGTTTTTATACCTCAATGACAAGAGTTTCTAAATGTGGACAGTTCCTTAGAAGAACTGGCATTGCCTGCCATCCTCGTTCCTTGTCACTCTTAATAGCTAAAGACTTGAGGTTGTTGAACACCGGTATCGATTCACAGAATAGAGAAAGCACCTGAGTACAAGAAGAAACACAACTAGACATCTTGCAACTACATGTTTCAAAACTAGACCTTTGCTTGTTTGTTAAGAATGGAACCAAACTAACATGGCCGCTATGTTCCAGGAACTAAGACGAAATCCTAGTTTTTCTTCTTTTATTTCATCGAGATAAAAATATTAAAAGAGAGAAAAGAAAAAGAAAACTGACCTCGAGAGTATCAGGAAACAAGTCAAGGTACAGAACATTTCGTATGCCATTCATGAGCTTCCCCACATTTTTAAATCGGAGAACAACATCATCCTCATCAACCTCTAACCAATCATTATTTGGGGCTCTTGCTTGCTTGATTTCATCTTCAGTTACTGAAAGGTGGATTCGAGCCTCAACCAAGTTTTCCATTTCAACTACGGGATAGTCTTTCGTAACATAATCAGAGTAACAGAAGTAAACAAGACTAGGTGTATCTAATGATAAAGACCTTAAACAATCGTTGCAATTTATTGTTAGGGTCTTGAGGCTTGCACTTGATACGTTCACATCCCAATCTTTCCAAATTACACCAACCAGGACTAATTCCTCAAGCGCAGGCAAAGCATGAAGAAGTATCTCAAACTTATCAACCCCAGCTGAGTCAATAACCAGAGTTTTAAGCACTGGTAAGAAAATGCACCCAGCCAACCAACCAATCTCAATCCCGCAGTCTATTTTCAGCTTAACTAGTGTCCTGCTCTCGAAACATTTTGGAGACAATCGATAGTTAACATCGTCCATATCCAAAATGACTAATAGATCAAGGTCCAAAACACCACGCGCCAACACTTTATTTATCCAACCATCCACACGATCTGAATCAACCTCAGTTAAACACTTGAGGGAGAATTTCTTAATGGGAGAAGTACCCTGCAATGCCAATATTCTATCCACAAAATCCATGAAGCTATGTATAATTTCTTGCCTATCCCGCTTACCCTCTTCGGGATGCAGAAACACAGAGTCATCAATATCAAGATAAGGGACATGCAAGCAGATTTCGCCACCTCTTAGAGAGAACCGATGTCAAAGCAGCCTCCTTTGTAGTAAGGAAAGACAAGATATGACAAAGAACCTCGTCTGGTAGATTGCTAACAAGATCCATCTTCTCTGCGCGAAAGAAGAGGTATATTAAGTAGACAAATCCCAAAGCTTTTTCATCGGAAGATCAGCGATACACGATATATATTCAGGTAAAACAATTGATTCAAACAAACAGAGGGAAACCCAATTAACAACGCAAGTAGAAATCTAAACAAATGAAACTTTGAATTAAGAAACCCTCAGAAGAGAATAGAATCAGTATTCAGTAGTAGCAGAAGAGAAGAGTAAAGCTCGGCATCTACCTCGTTACAAATGCTCAAATTTAGGATTTTCAGTGAACGCGTCCAGTGAGAAGAGAGAAAGTGAGATTCGAAAGTGCTTAATCGCTGGTTTCTGTAGCCCTACAAGCGGGGATATGAAGAAAAAGCAAAAACTGAATTCAGGGTTTGATATTGAAGGCAGGCTCGAGTGTGAATATGTTTGGTTATATCGATGGTTTTCTTAAAATGTTACCGGTTTAACTTTTTTTTGGTAGTTTTGTTCGTCAAACCAAAAAAAAAATCAAAATTAGGTTCTGGAATTGGTTCTAGTTTCTTGTCCTCAATTGGTTTGCGCCGGTTTTCAACCTGTTGAGAAATCATCACTTTAAAAACCAATCCCATGACAAAAGATGGTAAGATCAAGGTAAAGACAATGACAAAAGATAAAAACAAAGGAAACAGAAACAGGTTTTGCGATTGGTTTGGTTTGAGATGGTTTTCAAGCCAATTACACAAAATTGAACGGCCAAGTAAATTTCCAAGGGCAAAACCATGAGCAAGTTTTGTGCTTCAGATATGTCCTTGTGCAGTCCACTTCTTTTCCAAGAAATCACTCACCAGGAGCTGGACATTGCAACTCGATAACTTGTTGTAGAGTTCAAACATCTCCTGGATAAGTTTAGACAATTCAGGGTCTCTGAGCTGTGTAGGATCATTCTCTTCAATAAAGACGTCCATCCTCTTCAAACACGGAAAATAGTCCAGGAAATGCTTTATCATGGTCATCTCTTTCATTGTTGCTCGAAACCCTTGAATCTCTAACCTATTCACTGGACACGATGTGAGTGAGCGGCCTTTGTCTTCCCGAGATATGCAGGCACAAGCATCCCCGCATTTATCTGTTACATAGTGTAACAGACCCTGAAAGCAGAATGGAGACAAAGTAAGGAAAAAACTGCATCTTTAACACATGTTTTGTCCAAGTAGTTTCATAGTTTATAATTCTACCTCAAAGATTATAGTTTCTAAATGTGGACAATTCCTTAAAAAAGCTGGCATTGCTTGCCATCCTCGACCCTCTTCACTTCCAACACCTAAGAATTTGAGGTTGTTGAACACCGGCATCGATTCACAGCATAGAGAAAGCACCTGAAAACAAGAAAAAAGAAGCCCAACTAGATATTTTACAATTAATGTTTCACAACCAGACCAGAAAGAACAAAAATAGAAAACAGACCTCGAGAGTATCAGAAGGCAAGTGAATTTTGTGAACATTTTGTATGCCATTTATGAGCTTCACCACATTGCCAAATTTGAGAACAACATCACCCTCGTCATCCTCATCATCCTCTAACCAATCATTATTTGGCGCTCTTAATCGCTTGATCTGATCTTCAGTTACTATAAGGTTGATTCGAGCCCCCAATAATTTTTCCATATTAACTAAAGGATAATCCTCTGCAACTAACTCAGAGTAGTTTAAGAAAAGCAGACTTGGAGTATCAAAAGAAAAGCTCTTTGGATTGACAAACGTCTCATAACCGGTGCCGTGGAGACTTAGCATTCTGAGGCTTGCACTTGACACGGTTACATCCAAATCTGTCCACTCCATATTAGCCATTCGTAATTCCTCAAGCACAGGGAAAGAAGGAAAAAAATTCTCAATCTCACGACAAAAAATCATCTCCGAGTCAATATCAAGACTTTTAAGCATTGGTAAGGAAGAGCCCATATCTCCATGCCACCAATCGACATCGCGTTCACTTCTTAATTTTAGCTTAACTAGTGTCCTACTTAAGAACATCTCTTCAGGCATATTATAACCATCTTCTTCGATATCGTCCCAGGAAAAATCAATGTAAAGATCAAGGTCTGAAACACCACGCTGCAGCACATTACATATCCAACGATTCACAATATCTGGATGGACACCAGTTATACACTTGAGGGAGAAATTCTTAATAGGAGAATCACCCTGCATAGCCAGTACTCTGTCCACGAAATCGACGAAGCTCTGTCGAATTCCGTCCCTTTCCCCTTTACCCTCTTCCGGGTGAAGAAAGACAGAGTCATCAATGTCAAGATTAGGAACAAGTTTCCACAGATTGAGCCACCTCTTTGAGAGAACCGGAGTCAAAGCAGCATGCTTGGTGGGGAGGAAGGACAATATATGACAAAGAAGCTCGTCTGGTAGACTGCTGAATCGATCCATCTTCTCTAAAGAAGAGAGAAGATAAATGGGAAAGAGCAAAACACAGTTAACTAGGAAAATAGGAATCCACCCAAAGGAAACTTTGAACTAAGAAACCCTCAAAAAGATAATAAAAAACAGTAGAGGCAATCCATTCTCCTTATCCGAAACAAATCCAATACAAAAACCCATTTCTTGAATTTTTCATTCTCTCGTCTGAATCACCAAATCTCGATCCTAAACAATGGCGGCTTTAGCACCTGGAATCCTTCAGAAGCTGATCGACGGTATGAAAACCTGAGTTAAACCGACCGGCGAGCACAGAAGCTCTCTATTACAAGTCACCGATATAGTCCCCATCGATCTTGACGAGAAGAATCTTTTGCCCAAACAAGGCTTCTTCATAATTTTATCGATCTTGATGGTCAATTCATCTACGTCGATCGGCTCGATCCAGGGACCCCTGTTCCGATCGTCAAAGGCGCTAGGCCGATCCCGGGACGGCATCCTCTGCTCGGAACTCCTGAGCCATTGATGATCACACGTGGAAAGACTGAGAAGGAGTCTGATTCGAGACCGAGGAGAGGCTCTTGGGGTCAAAACGGCGACGTTTCGTCTCCGTTTGTTTAAAAGGCCTTTGGATTTTGATCAGTGCACGCCGGGGAAGCACAGGCTTGGTGAGAGGAGATTCGCGGCGGCGTCTCCGGTGGTGATGACAAGAGGGAGATCACCAGGGTGTTCTTATGGAGGATGGATTTTGAGGAGAATGGCTAATTTAAAAGAACATTGAGCAAGAGTTCGAGTCTACCAGGAAGACTCAGCACATTGAGCAAGGTGATTCAATTTTCCTTTGCATAAATATGGATTTGGTCAGAAGTTTGAACAAATTTGGATGTTAGATTCAATGGTTAAGAGTCTTAAAAGTGGCTAGTTATGGCTGGAGGTCTTTTACCTGTATTTAAGAATGTTTTGGTGATACTGAGAGATATCTTTTGATCTGCACAGGAAGTTATGCAGCAGCGAGAGACAGCTCAGAAGATAGCTCTTCAAGCATTGAGAGAAGCTACAGTCACAGAAACAGTCGTTCGTCATCTCAACTATACACAACTATATCTTCTTTTGTCATTTTCATTGTATGATATATGGGATATTGATAAAGTTCTTGTGAATCTTTATTTGGGGACTGTACAGGTCATTCGCCAAACGCCAAAATGGTGTTTAAATCTATTATAATGTTGATGTTATCTGATGCGGGTCCTAATCTAGGATAGGCCCGGTCGTGCGCATGATGAAAGTAAGTAATAAATTAAATATGGTGTTGTTTTGTATTGATCTAGGATAGGCCCTGTCGTGCGCATAATGAAAGTCGGTAATAACTTAAATATGGTGTTGTTTTGTATTGATTTAGGTTCATCGTATTTGAAGCTTGCAGTCTCCTTATACAGAACAATGGTATTTCGGAGCTTCCACTAAAGAAAGAGAGCATATTGGTTTCATCTTACATGTTGATCCCACGGATCACTAAGTGTGTTTAAAGAATGATTAGGAGACGGGAGGTGAAATTTTCGTTAATAGAGCAATTTAACCACAATTAAGACAGGTCGGGAGAAATATGAGTAGGCCGGGGGCCGTGTTTCGTTTTATTGATGAAAGAGAAGCAAACGCTTTTGAATTACGAACTGGTTCCGAAGGACGTCCAGTTCGGCGTTCTAAAGTGTTGTCTCGTTACAAAGATAGAGAGGTCGGGTGACTTGTGGTAGGTGAGAGAGTCAAAATCCCAGTCCCCTTCATTAATGACATGTGAGGGGTATATATAGTCGGGGTCGGCTTCCTGCTCCCCGGGATCTCGAGCCACGTGTCGTCTACGGCCTCTTTTGCGGGTAAGGTGGCCTAGGAGGCGTGTCCCGGCTTTCGAGGAGAGAGGTCATGATGAGCTCGGCGTGGCGTGTTGCAGAGCAATGCACTGTTTTACCAACTCTGCTCCACCTGCTCCCTCCTGCCCTTGTCAGCTCTGCAGGGTTGGTGGGACGTCGGGTCGAAGGCACGTCCCTACGCGGGTAGGGTACTGCCTTACCAACTCCCACGCGCCTACTCTTCTGACACTTCCTGCTCTGGCGGGGCACCAGCGCGGGCCCGGGGTACGTTGCTTTCAGGTCGGCTACCGAGCTGAAGAGTGGTCCTGCAGGTCGGTGATATTAAGTCCGGTGACCGCACCGAAGAACGGCCTTTCCTAAGATGGGCCTAACTAATTGGGGGTGCTAGGCCCACCTCCAACATTACACAAAGCTAAGTTTTCTCTTTTCTTTATGTTATTTGGTACTTACCACAAGTGTTCTCCACAATTTTCTCAACATCACAACTTTTTTTTTAAAATTGCAAAACATTCCACGAACATCATTAATAACACAAACATACAACAAAGAAAAAATATAGTACACCAAAATCATAATCACAACCTAAATATTACACCAACATTTCACACACACAAAAAATACCAAACAAAGAATCTACATTCCTAAACAAAACTAGACACCAAATTTTTTTTTTTTTAATACCTTAATATCTAGGCGCGGATATCCGAAATTTTGGATATCCAGAAGCCTCAGATACGGATCCATATATATGATCCTTCCACTCTAGTTCATATTACTATCTTGTTACAGTTAATGTTCTAAATTAGAACCATTTAAGGGAATATTTTGTGTTGTTGGATTAATTAAAGAATTTTTGTGTTTTAACTGTATAATTGTGAAAACAAATCAGACATGGACATCCAGTCTTTTAGATCGTTAGAGGTGTCACAAGTTTATTTGTCTTTTCACTTTTCTGCTAGTTTTACACTCAAATTTTCGATTAATTTGACAATTATAATATTCTCCCAAAATCATAATCACAAAGTAAATATTACACCAGCATTTCACACAGCAATACACCAACAAAGAAACTACATTCCCAAACAAAACTAGACACACCAAAAAATCACAAAAAATTAATATCTTAATATCTAGGCGAATATACGAAAGGCTCGGATACAGATCCAAATATTACTATCTTGTTACAGTTAATGTTCTAAATTAAAACCATTTAGAGGAATATTTTATGTTGTTGGATTAGTTAAGAATTTTTGTGTTTTAACTGTATAATTGTGAAACCAAGTCAGACATGGACATCTAGTCTTTTAAATCTATAGAGGTGTCAAAAGTTTCATTTGTCTTTTCATTTTTCTGCTAGTTTTACACTCAAATTTTCGATTAATTTGACAATTAGAATATTCCCCCAAAATCATAATCACAAAGTAAATATTACACCAACATTTCACACAGCATTACACCAACAAAGAAACTACATTCCCAAACAAAACTAGACACACCAAAAAAATCACAAAAATTAATATCTTAATATCTAGGCGAATATCCGAAAGGCTCGGATACAGATCCAAATATCCCAAAAAATTTCAGATATCCGATTCGTCCCACCCCTAGTTCATATTAGGGGTGGGCACTTCGGTTTGTGGTTTGGTTTCGGTTCGGTTTTTTCGGTTTTATAAAAATTCAAACCATATAAAAACCATATATATTTCTGTTTGGTACGGTTCAGTTTTTAACGGTTTTTGGTTTATCGGTTTTATAAAAAATGAAACCATTTAAAAACCATATGCAATTTTGGCTCGGTTCGGTTTGGTTCGGTTACGGTTTTTAGTTTGGTTCATAATTTTTGATAAGGCTCATACAATAAGCAAAAATAAAATGAATGTATAAATAATATATTAAGCTAATAAGTAGGCATACTAATAAGTGCAAAAACAAAAAAAAATTCAAAGACTAGAATCCAAATCAAATTGTTCGTAAATCCAAATCATCAATAAAAATCAAGACTAAAAAAAACCTAGAAAATAGATGAAAATAAGAAAATTCATATTCTTATCATCATCATTAGCCACGATTGTTCGTCTCCTCATGTTGCTTATGAATCTCTGATCAACAAAATTAACAACAAATAAAGAAAAACAAGAAAGCTATATAAAATTAATAAATCTAAACTAAACCAAAAAACAAGAATGGATAAATGATAAATCTAAACCAAACAAAAAAAAATATAAATCTATATAAAATTAATCTAAAATATAAGAACCGAAAAAACCATTCGGTTTTACGGTTTTAAACCAAACCAAATCGAAACCGAACTCTTAACAAGAATGAAAATCAAATGGATTTTTAGGTTACACCATAACCAAACCATATGATTTATTTCGGTTTGGTTCGGTTCGGTTTTTTTGCCTACCCCTAGTTCATATTACTATCTTGTTACAGTTAATGTTCTAAATTGAAACCATTTAGGGAAATATTTTATGTTGTTGGATTAGTTAAATAATTTTGTGTTTTAATTGTATAATTGTGTGGAAGTCCCTTAGTTCAGTGGTCGACTAAAGGTTAATTAATGTTTCTACACCAGGAAGTCTGTGGTTCAATTCCCAGAAGATGCGATTTGTGCAAGTTATTAATGGAGACAAGCTTATAAGGAAATTTTCAGTGTGGTGCAAGGAGAGCCGTTCGGTGTGGGTCCAGTCTGCGCGGATTCTTGTGGAACGGATATATTGTCAGTTGAAATTTTTTTCTTGTAATAGTTCTTCTAATCTGTAATAAAAAAACAAAAAGATTTAAGACGGCAAAAAAAAACTGTATAATTGTAAAACCAAGTCAGACATGGACATCTAGTCTTTTATATCGTTAGAGGTGTTACAAGTTTCATTTGCCTTTTCACTTATCTGCTAGTTTTAACACTCAAATTTTCGATTAATTTGACAATTAAAATATTCCCCCAAAATCATAATCACAAACTAAATATTACACCAATATTTCAGAATTATACATGTTGTCAACATGTCTAACTATCTTAGATTGTTATGATTTGGATTCCAATACTCAGTGGCGGATCCATAAATTTATTTCACCGGGACACAATATATATTAGAATATTAGTTATAGGGAAGTTTAAAATATAAAAACCAGTATATTATATAAATATATATTTGCAAGTCTTGTCTTTCAATATTTCATGAGTATTAAAAGTTTGACACATATTAAAAAAATCCATTTTTTCAAAAATTAAAAGCAAAATCAATTGTATATTAAAAAATAACAAAAATATAATGCAGAACCATAAGTTTAAATTTGTATGTAAAAACAAAATCATGGTTCTCAAATAAAGAAGATAAAATCATGAAAAACAAATGTCTTTTCCATAACTATTTTTTTTTTGGGGTAAAAAATCCTCAAATTGATGAATCGTAGTTTTTTTAAGTAATTGGGTTGTCCAATATCTGCACGGACAAGTCCATTTTTGACTTATGTCTGTGTGGTCTTTATCCATTTAAACCATTTTTTATTTGGGTGTGACCATGGACTGTCCATAATGATATAGACTGGGCAAGCCTATGGACAGACAGTTCAATTGACAGCTCTACCCCAAGACCAGTCATAAAAAATGATCCCACAATACTCGTAAGAAGAAACCGAGAAACCTACATTTTGTTGTTTGTTAAATAAGAGTTGATTTGTTCCTCGTGAGAAACTTGAAGTCCGGTTTGTTAAAAAAAATTCATTTGTTGTTTGTTAAATAAAAGTTGATTTGTTGTTATCATATGATGAAATATAGTTGCTATCGAAATATGAAATAACAAGTTTTGGACCCCATAAATTTGGATTTTTACAATTTTTCCTCATTTGAGCTTGTTGACAAATATCCCGAGCAGCGAGGGACTAGGGATTGGGGAATTCTGGATCACAACTTGATTGACAAGTATCAGCTTTTGGGACTCAGAGACTCGGAGATTATCTTCCCAGTCTTATTAACCTTCTTGAATGTATATGTCTGACTTGCACTTTTCATGATCGTGAGCCACATGTTTATTGGCCGGTACATTAGGAGGATTGATCCCACAAGACCCGTCAAAAGAAACTGAGAAACCTACATATTTTTTTTTTTTTTTTTTTTTGTTCCTCATGTGAAACTTGAAGTCCGGTTTGTTAAAAAAAAATCATTTGTTGTTTGTTAAATAAGAGTTGATTTGTTATCATATGATGAACTATAGCTGCTAACGAGATATGGAATAACAAGTCTTGGACCCATAAATTTGGATTTTTACAAGTTTTCCTCATCTGAATAACAAATAAATATTAACATAAATATATTTCTTTTAACAAAAACACTGATTTATTTTCAGCAAACTACATGAAATCCATATTATACATTGAAGACAGACCAGATCTACAAGTCATAAGAGGCACCAATACCAGAAATTGATAACGACCACAAATAAAAGCCTTCCAAAAGAATTGTGTACCAAGGCAAAAGAAGACCAACCAATTGACTTCAGCAACTCTGAAGTTTGTTTACGGATATAAGTTTCCTCGTCTCCAATGCACTTTAGCAAGCAGCCCGCAATCTCTTTCCTGAAATATGAGCAGAAAATGAGTTCTGACTTCTGAGGGGATGAGAATGCAAATAAAGTCAATGAACTAAAGAAAAGATAAAAAGAGAAAACTGAGACGGAAAAACATAAATGATTATATACCAGGGCATATGAGAAGGAAAACATAAGGATTACTTCTGGTATCACTCATATCTAGGGATGTTGTCATGGGTAAACCCACTCCATTTAGATTCATACCCGTTTAAACTCATTTAGTTTTTGGGTCTAATAGGGTTACCCATTTAAATCCATCAAAGTTGTTCTTACCCATTTAGATCCATTTAAACCCGATTAAACTATATTTAAACATATTTATAACTATATGTGTGTTTTTCATTATACATTTCTAAATACTTTTGTTGTAAATGATATATATGTTTTAATTATCTTGTTTAACTAATGAAAACAAATATTTTCAACTTTAATTTTTGATTTAATTATCTTTGTTATAAAAAATATTTTATATATGTTTATAATTTAAAGAGAAGTTAGATTAAAACAAATTGTAATAACATTTAAAAATACACTAATAAAAAAGGCAATGAAAACATGAAATAACGTTTTTGATTGGAAAATAAGAAAAAAATGCAATTTTGCTTTACTAACAGAAAACAAGATTTTACCTTTTTGGCGGGAAAACAAAATATAATTTTTTGGCGGGAAAAACAAAAATTTATGTTTTTGTTGAGAAAACGAAAATTTACATTTTTGGCAGAAAATGAAATTTTCGTTTTTGGCGGGAAAACGAAATATACGTTTTATTATTTATTATTTATTATTTATTATTTATTATTTATTATTTATTATTTATTATTTATTATTTATTATTTATTATTTATTATTTATTATTTATTATTTATTATTTATTATTTATTATTTATTATTTATTATTTATTATTTATTATTTATTATTTATTATTTATTATTTATTATTTATTATTTATTATTTATTATTTATGATTTATGATTGATTATTTATTATTAATTATTAATTATTTATTATTTATTATTTATTATTTATTATTTATTATTTATTATTTATTATTTATTATTTATTATTTATTATTTATTATTTATTATTTATTATTTATTATTTATTATTTATTATTTATTATTTATTATTTATTATTTATTATTTATTATTTATTATTTATTATTTATTATTTATTATTTATTATTTATTATTTATTATTTATTATTTATTATTTATTATTTATTATTTATTATTTATTATTTATTATTTATTATTTATTATTTATTATTTATTATTTATTATTTATTATTTACATGTAAATGGGTTTAAACGGGAGCTCGTTTATTTTGATTGAAAACCCATTTATTTTACGGGTTTAAATAGGTTTACCCATTTATTTCAAAATGTTAAATGGGTTTAAACGAGTTTTTTTTTTTTAACAGGATCCATTTAGATCCATAAAATCTGTACCCATTACAACATCCCTACTCACATCCATTGAGTTCAGCCTCTACACAGTAGTTCCAGAAACAAAACGTTGTAGAACTTCACTGCATTTATGGTGGATGTTTCTTTAAGTCAGAAGACAAACTAGGAACCGTGACTGGTAACTAGAAAGCTACATTTATGATTTAGCATTACCGGAATAAGAGGAAAGCAAGAATAGACATACTTGGAACAATAGTCTGCCAGGAGGACACTAACAGCTTTGGCTGCACCATCCCTCTCGTCAAGAAGGTTAAGCAGCGATGGTATCACAACGTCCATGCACATTATCTCAGAGAAGCTGTCTCCAGACTGAGATTGTAGTTTAAAGATAACTTCTTTAAATATAGCAACAACGCCTTCTGATATCTCTTCATTGTTGCTTCACATGGGTTTCATAATGAGTAGGAGTCATAAAATCTTGTAAATGAATAAAATTCTAGCATTACTATCAGAGGAGCCTATACAGCTGTATGCAAAGTGTGTCATCACTCCGTATTCAATAAAAAATGGGGAAAGATATATACTGTTGGAGGTGGGCCTAGCACCCTCAATTAGTTAGGCTCATCTTAGGAAAAATCCCTCCTCAACTCAGTCGCCGACCTGAAACTCCCGAGCTCCCGAGGACGCACCTCGGGTCCGTGCTGACACTGCGCCGAAGCAGGGATGCCAAAAGGAAGGAGGACACGTGGGAGTTGGTCGAACAGTGTGCTATCCGAATAGAGATACGGCTTCGACTCGACGTCTCACCAACTTCGCGGGATTGACAAAGGAGAGAAAGACACGTGGAGGAGAGTTGGTCAAACAGTGCACTACTCTGCAGAGGTATGGCGCCGAGCTCATCATGAGCTCTCTCACCAACCTTGCGTATTTGACAAAGGAGAGAAAGACACGTGGAGGAGAGTTGGCCGAACAGTGCACTACCCTGCAAAGGTATGGCGCCAAGCTCATCATGACCTCTCACCCCGAAGGCCGGAACACGCCTCCTAGGCCACCTTACCCGCGAAACAGGCCGAAGACGCCACGTGGCCTCGGGATCCTGGGGAGCAGGAAGTCAACTCCCAGTATATATATCCCTTAGTGTTCATTAATGAGGACTCTCCTGGATTCTTAGATCTCACCTACCACAAGTATACCCGACCTTTCTCTCATTTGTAACAAATCAGCACATTTAGAACGCCGAACTGGATTTCCGTCGGAACCAGTTCGTAAATCTAAATTGCTCACTTCTTTCCATTATCAATAAAAGAATACGGTCCACGACCTGTTCATCATAACACCCGACTTGCCGTAAATCGTGGTTAGCTCGCTATAATTAACGGAAATCTCGCCTCCCTCTCCCTAATCAACCTCTTAAACATAATTAGTGATCATCGGGATCAACAATTGGCGCTAGAAGGAGGGGATTAAGAGATTTTTCTATACGCAAGGAGCAGTTCAACCACGACATCAGCCGCAGCAACAATGGCGATTCCGCCCCCAAGAGTGTTGTCGGAGCAGGATGCCCCGGCCCAGTCAACGGCTCCGGCCCAGACAACAGCCCCGCCGTCGACTCAAGCAGCAGCGGCCGTCCCACCGTCAGCCTAGGCGACTACCGACCGACCGATTCCTCAAGAGCAGTCCTTTAGAGCTCCGTCCACTCCTTCCGACGGCTCCGCCGCCCACAACGCGCACCGAACGCCGGAAGACCAGCCCACTCTGTCCGCCGTAATGCAGACCCTGCTCGCCAGAATAGACGAGCTTACGCGAGCTATCGACCAATGGTTCGCCACGCTAGCAGCCTCCCACGACCGGTCGGACAACACCGGACTCCCCGACATCCACCTCAGAGAACCAGCTTCTCGGGGAGAAACCCCGCGCATCCGGAGAAACCGGCCCGGTGACTCGCCATCAGGATCCGAAGGCCCAGGCGAACGTTTCGTCCCGGCCGTAGGAAGCTCCCCGGATGACGAAGCTCACCATATCCGATCCAGCTCGGAGCGCGTCAGGGACGCCGAATTCGAAGCCATGAAGGAAACAATCCGCGCGATGTCCTCCAAAATCCATCAGGCCACCAGCGCGGCACCAGAAATAGATCGTGTCCTCAGAGAGACGCAAAACACGCCGTTCACCCGCCGGATCGCCTCCGTTCCAGTACCCAACCCCGTGTCCTAATAATTAAGGGCCCTGATTTTTTTAATATTTTTTTATTAGAAAAACATATAAAATAATAAAATTTAGATCGAAAAAGATTCATAAAATTATTTTATATGTATTTTTTATAAAACAATTCTACAAAAATATTACACAAATTTTTTTAAAAATTTTTTTTAATATAACAAGTAAAAAAAAAAATGTCCAAATTTTTTTTTATCCTAGTGTCCTTAATAATATTGAGCCGGACCTGCTTGTCCCGTGGCCAGCCCTACCGAAAACCCTAAATTTAGCGTCTTGGGGGCTCTGCTTTTATTGATTCTATTCTCTTTTCTGGTTTCTTGGTTCAGAGTTTCCTTTGGGTGGATACTCTGTTCCCATTTCTCCTCGTTTGGGATAGTTTTGTTAGATTTTATGTTTGAATCAATTTGTTTTACCAGTTTATAGCTTATCGACCTCTTTTTGGTTATGTTCTAATAGCTTTGAGATCTGTGTAGTTAATATACCTCCTTTTTTTCGTGCATAGAAGATGGATTTTGTTAGCAGTCTACCAGACGAAGTTCTTTGTCATATCCTGTCCTTCATGACGATAAAGGAGGCTGCTTTGACATCTGTTCTCTCTAAGAGGTGGCGCAATCTGTTTGCAATTGTCCCTAACCTCGACATTGATGACTCTGTCTTTCTTCACCCGGAAGAGGGTAAGCGGGAAAGAGACGAAATTCTGCAGAGCTTCATGGATTTTGTGGATAGAGTATTGGCTCTGCAGGGTATAAGAAAATTTCCATCAAGTGTAAAGCTGGTGTTGATACAGGTCGTGTGGATGCTTGGATATGCAATGCCCTGCAGCGTGGCGTTTCGGGCATTGATATTTTCATCGGTTTTTCTAGTAATTATTCTCTGCCTAAAGAAATGATCATCAGTAGGACAGTGGTCGAGCTGAAATTAAGAAGTGAATTTATTGTTGGTTGGTGGACTGGAGATGAACGCCCTTTCCTACCGCTGCTTAAAACTCTCTATCTTGACACAATTGAACTTTATGACTATCAGTTTCGTCTGCTTCTTCATGGTTGCCCTGTGCTTGAGAATTTGGACATGGTTAATGTAGAGTGGGAGGAGTGGAATGAGACCGTGTCAAGTGCAAGCCTCAAGGCCCTAAAAATTAACTCTCAGATTTGTTTTGAAAGTTTTTCATTTGATACACCAAGTCTTGTTTTCCTAGATTACTCTGAATTTGTTGCGGAGGACTATCCGGTAGTTAATTTGGAAAACTTAGTTGATGCTAGGATCAACCTTTTAGTATCTGAAGAGCAGATCGAGCGAGCAAGGGAACCAGATAATGATTTGTTAGAGGGTGATGGCGCAGACGTTGTTCTCCGATTTGGTAATGTGAAGAAGCTTTTGAGTGGCGTACGAAATGTTAAGAAACTTTACTTGTCTCCTAGTACTCTTGAGGTCAGTATGCTAATTTGATTTCAGAGACAAAAGCAACCCTTTGATTTTTGGAAACCTATAGTGCAACTGGGTAGTAATGTCTCGTTTTCAGGTGCTTTCTCTATGCTGTGAGTCGATGCCAGTGTTTAACAACCTCACATTCTTAGCTATTTTGAGTCACGTGGATCTGGGATGGCAAGCAATGCCAGTTCTCTTAAAGAACTGCCCGCACTTGGAAACTCTAGCCATTTGGGTAAGAAGACAAGCGATGAAAGTGCATGCATTGTCTCAAACATTTTAAAAGATGCACTTCATATTTACAATACTGTCTTTGTTTCTGGTTTCATGGTCTCTTACACTATGTGACAGATAAATGCGGAGATGCTTGTGTCTGCATTGATCGAGAAGACAAAGGCCGTTCCCTCAAATCTTGTCCGGTGAAGAACTTACATATTACTGGGTTTCGAGGAACAACTAGAGAGTTGAAGATGATAAAGCTTTTCCTGTACTCATTTCCGTGCTTGAAGGAGATGAAGATACATGCTGAAGAGAATGATCCTACTACAGAGTTTGAAGTTCCTGGAATGTTTGAACGTGTCGAGGAGATAATAAACCTCTACAATGAGTTATCGAGCTGCGATGTTCAATTCCTGGTGTCTCATTCCTTGTATAAGAAGTGGACTGCACAATAATGAAGTCTTCAAGGAACAAAACTTGCTCTTCATAGTTTGGTCCAACTGTCCTTGGGATTCTTGTTTACATGTCTTTGGGATTCTTGTTTAAACAATTTATGCTTTTCTTCGGATATTAATTATCTCTCTCCCTCTCTGCTTCTCTGTAATTTTTAGATCCTTGGCTAATTCAAACCTCATCCTATCCCTTGCTATTTTTTTATTTTTAGTCGCTTCAAGAGATGTACGAGTTTACAGATAATTTACGACTGGGCCTCTTAACTTGGGCCTAGCATACTTTCACAGCCCAATGTCTAGCAGTCCTGGTTTACATGTTCGTTAATTAAAACATACATGTCGCTGTTGGCAATCGATATTACAAAGTTTATATATACACACTTTTTATTCATGATAAATTACAAATATAAGGGTTTATAAACACAAAACGCGTAATACACAAAGTATATAATAATAAATTACAATTTTCTTTACCATATCATTTATAATAATATATATTACAATTTTCTTTACCATATCATTGATTGATTAGTAATCAATTTAAAGCAGTATATGATGAGAATAAAGCTATCACTTATAAATTATTAAAGACCGGAGTCGAAAGCGACACCTGTTGACGGCAACCACGAATTCCCGCCAATGAAACCCGAAACGGTAAACCCTTGAGCTTCGGTTAACGTCAACGCCGGGTGGTACCCGGGCCAATTAACCCGACCCGAAACCGATGACCCAGGACCCGAATTTCCATATTCACCATAAAACAGAGTCTTCAAAGCGAAACTACCCGACCAAGGAGACCAACCCGAAGGATGAATCGAACCGTCCACAAACGATTGCATCACAACAGTCCTCGAATACTGCTTCCATGGCCGACCCAAATAAGTCCCCGTCGAACCGGTGATTCTGCAATTCTGGATCGAAATTCCGGTGTTCTGGTTCGGGTCGGATCGTCCTTGGGCCGTGACGAAGTTCCGATCCGACGATCCTTTTCGGGATGCGATGTTGCAGCTTTGGAAAACGACGGCGGAGTTTCCGAAGATGAAGTCGACGGTGCCGTAAATGTCGGTTTCTCGATAGAATTGGCGTTTGGAGTGAGTGTAGAGTGTGTCTTGGTACCCATCGATTGAGCATCGGTATACCACGGATCTGTCTGACCCGACCCGTAATGCTACCGCTTGCTCCGCGTTTGGTCCGGCGCTGTTCACGAATGTTATGTCCCGAGCTATGAATCCGTCTCCCATGGCGCCTTTCACAAAATTAACCAAAAAGTAATAATTAAATTTAGTATCTTTTAAATATAGTTATTTATAAATCTAAATTTTTAATGAAGTTCTCACCAACAGTAGCGGTTTGGTAAGTACTATAGCCGCCTCTGTTACTTCTGCTACCGACAATGACTGTTTTGCCCTTTCCGTCACCAACCAACATAACGTTCTTCTGTTTGGTCGGGATGTTGAGATTCTCTTTATAGGTTCCGGCTGTCAAATGAATTACGCTTCTGCCACCGCCCTCCGCCAATGACGCCAACGCTTCCGCTACGCTCATGTGGGTCCCGCTTCCGTCGGCAGCCACCACCGCGTGAGGCCTCAGCTCTTCCACCGAGGCTTCTAGAAGCTTCCGGTCCGACGAAGAAACCCACGTCGGAAATTCCTGACCGGACAATAGTTTCCGGCCACCAATTACGGTACTAGACGAAGAAGGACGTTTCTGCTTAGCGGAGACGAACATGTCTAGTGAATTGGTCAGTAAACCGGTGAGGTTTCTTGCAATGGAATCCATCGTGATTCCGTCTCTGTTGAAGCTAGATTTCTCGATGATGCTTTGCTTACAAGTCTCTTGGTTAGTCAACGCTGCGCTTAGCCACGTGTGGACATCATCGTTCACGTGATTTTTAGGCTTGATAACGATGCGAGACAACATGTCGAGTGTGTCGGCTAGCAGCTCAAGACAATCGTTGACAGGATCGAGCGTGAGGGTTTGAGCTGTACGGTGCGAGACTGTGAGATTGAAGGCGAGAGAGTGAGCTAAGAGAGCGTGGTCCAAGCTGCGTTGGACCGAGTTGAGAAACCCTTCGTTAGAAGAAGTCGAGTGTTTGGTTCTTCTTGATGATGATGAATCGGAGTTTGGTTGTCTTGAGAATTTAGAGAATTTAGAGTTTGATGAATGGGCAAACACTAAAGTATGAAGATACAAGAGGTTTAAGATCAGGAAGAACAATAGTTTGATCCGGATCTTATGAATTGGTAACGAGGATGATGTTGTTGCCATGTTGTGACTTATCTGCAACTTTGATGGTTTGTGTATAGGAGAGAATTGAAGTGTTATGTGCTTGCTTGTAATTAATCTTATATATTTACATCATGTATATATAGATATTGTTTCATAATCAACTAGTACCAGGTGTACTAAGATCCGTTCGAAAAGATGAGGTGGACCAATTTTATAAATTCGAGTTCCAAATGTTGATATATTTGACTTTTATAAATTTGAAGATATGTATTAGACTTTTTAATATATTATCTCGTTTTGATATAGTTTAGAAGAGATTAGGAAGAACGATTTATTTCCCCCTTGGAACTATGATATAGCACCATTTTTACACAAAGTTTGATCCTCGTACCAGATCCTCACATATTAAAAGTTTAAAATGTATTTCTCCACTGTCTGAAAGTTCAAAACCATTTTCCCTACATACTTTGGTTTAATCGGTTTATGACTTAAACCCGAAACAAAACCACATAAACCGTAAATAAACCAAATTTAAAACCCGACTTTAATTAAAACCGACCCATAGACCCGACATTTAACCCCACCTAAACGACGACTTCTTCTTCTTCCACAAACATCAAAACGCCGCCGTTTAAACAATTTATTCATTGTCGCTATTTTCTTCTTCTTCTCTCCATTTCTTCTTCCCAAGTTTATCAATCCTATGATACAAACAATTTTTCCCAGAACAAACGAATAAAAAAATTGAAGAAAATCAAACATCCAACGAGGTTTTTAGTGAAATTCTCAGACCAAGAAACTAAAATAAAATCACATATCAAAGGGATAAAGAGGAAATATTCAAGATTGATAATTCGAAATACGAACAACAACAAAAAGTTAAGAAAAATCCAAATCGAATAATTCTTTTTCTCACAATCAAAACCTTATTCACGAATCTAATGTCCAACAATAAATCTCGCTTGAAGAAGAGTGTGATCGAGCGAATCAATGGTTCTGATTCATCAGATTCAGGCGTCTGTCGGGCGCGACAAATCCAGTCCCAATCCCTTCGCCAAGCCCATGCGTCCGTCGAATCCTTCCCTGGACGGATCATCATCATCGGCGCAGGACACCATTTGATCGACACCTTGTTGCTCTCCATGAAAGATCCCAGGACGTAACTCTCGTACATCTCCTTCACCGGTCCTGTGAATTCCTCGATCGTATCGGGTCCAACGGGCGCGACACAGTCTGGTTTAGGGCATAGGACTTCTACTACTCCCTCTTCCTCGTTGTTCTTCATCTCCACAGTTTCATTTCGTAAACCAGCCATTATCAATGCTCCATTACCAGAACCCACTGGAAAAAAAAATGAAATTTTAGTGGTGTGACACTCAATTTTTTTTTTTAGGGATTTGGGGATTTTTTGGGTTTAGATTTCTGGGCACCCAGCTTCGCTCCACTCGACTTCAATTTCAGGGATTTGGGTTCGTCGTCGTCGGGTTTTTAGGGTTCGTAATTTGGGATTTTCAGAATTGAGGATCTTTGGTTATAGGGGTTAGAGTTAGATTATCGGGTGGGTGGTATTATTATTGGTTAATTCTTTTAAATGGGGTCGGTTTAATGTTGGTTTTGGTTCGTGTTATTTTGGTTTTCTTGTTATTTTGGTTAAGTATGAATTGGTATATAATAAACCGACAATAATCGTGGTATCTGGGGAAACTGGTTTTGAATTTTTAACATGTGGGCAAACTAGTTTCGAAATTTCAGGGGAAATAAGTCTTAAACTTTCAATCTATGGGAATCTAGTACGAATGTCAAACTTTATGTAGAAATGGTGTTATGTTCTGAGGGGAAAATATATCGTTCTCCCAATAAATTATGAGTGCAAACTCTTTGGTAGAAAAAGAAAAAATTAATGAGCTATAGTATTATGTGGACAACACATATCATTTCTTAGATTATATGTCTTCCATCAGTATTAAGTGTCTCAGAAATTTTAAATGATAAATTTATTAAAATGATCATTAGATTAAAAAAAATATTTTCGTAAATTATAATTTTTTGAATAAATTTGTTTATATTTAGAGTGGTGCAATGCAAAAAAATGAAGGTAATATGTTGACATATCAACATAGGATTTAATTTACTTGTAATTTTAACTTTTAACGCATAATAACTCATGTGTAATATCTTTTTAAATATAGAAGAATATTACATCTGATAAGGATTTGTAAGATTTTTATCTGTTTTAGTGACGATGATGTATCAAAACGTAAATTCAAATTTGATATTATGTGTAAGTGAGTTGTAGATGACAATAAAATAAAATAAAATAAAATATTGTGCTTATAGATGTTAAATTTGTATATTCAAACTCGGTTACTTAATTAAACAGTTTAAAAAACAATTAATTGTTTAGATTTGTTTAATAACAATTCAATACTTTCTCTGTTTCAAAATAATTGATGCTTTAAGAAAAAAGTTGTCTCAAATTATTTGAATACAAAATTTATTAAATATTATGTTTTATGATCATTTGTATTTTGTAGTTTGTTAAATTGTGTTTATATAAATGATAAAAATGTTTTCATTTAGAAAAATAAAGAATTAAAAAAAATTTATTCAGTATGCAAAAATTTTAAACATCAATTATTTTGAAACGGAATGAGTACTATACTTCTACCAAATAACTTGTAAAAAAAAATAAAAAATTCCCAGTATCATATAAATTTACGATTCCAACATAAATTTTTCATGCTTATAAAAAAAATTTGGTTGTAAAATCTAGGGTTTAGTCAGGATTTGACTATTTTGTATGGGCTTGATCTCAGTTTTTTTTGTTTGTTCTCGTTATTACTGCATGACTAAGTTTCAACCAATTATATAGCAAAACGTATAAGGTAATTTATTTCTGAAAATGTATAAAGCTATAAGTCAATAAATCCATTGTGAACCTTTTTTGCATATAAGACAGACACCATCCCTTCCTGTCTGGTAATAATTGATGGCTTTTTGAAAGGTTGATTTCTTTTGTTTCTTTACATTCAACGGTTTACAAATATTCATTAACTCATTCTATTTTTCGATAACAATTTACAAATGGTTGCTTTTTGGACATCTAATCGTAAATCGTATAGTAACGCAAACCTAATATAATTTTCATTTTTATTTTCGTAGACTGTTTTTTAATTGAAAAAGACAATAATTAGATACAATGTTTTTTTTTGGTTGATAACTTGAGGTGATCCACATTTTTACCATCCGTCTCTCTCTAAGGTGAGTGTAGCTATCGAGTAACACATTTACAGGGATTTCAAATGGGTCTAACACATAACACAATTTCGATTGATCAAATGGAAGTGGTTAGATAACTACACATTAATTAAAAACAATGTTTAAAAACGAAACTGGAGTTAAAATGGCAAGACTGGGTATAATGAGGACCAGATCTGGAATATCTTCATTATACATTATCTCTTTGTCCATATGAACATTTTTATATTAAAAATGCTTACGGTTTCTTTGTTTCATAACACACCGATTCATTTAGCAACAATATAGCGAATAGTGAAATTTATGTAGCATGAGATGTTAACGTTATAACAACTTTTTAAATAAATGTTTCTCCAATTTAATGATTTTATGAATGGACCCCGATATTGTTCTATGCATGAAATGATTTTAATGCAAACCTGTAATTAGACGAAAGCAAAAAACCTTTAATCGGGCCTTAGATGTTGCCACAAATTAGGAATCTTATTCGCACTAATTTTCTCTCTTTAGGGGTAAACCTTATCTAAATTGGGTTTACGATTTTGCGAATTTATACGAGTACATATATAATATACTTTAATTAGAAATTCCTTTTTTCTGTGGTTAATAGTTATAAAACCCTGGAGTAGATTATTTGATTTTATGATCTGATTACAAAATGTTAATGAAAACTGGATGGGGATTTTCAAAAAGTATGTCAAGAAAGATGATTCATAATAATAAAAAAAAATATTTCATTAGAATACAGATATTGAACTGTTTACTAATATCATATTGATATGTTTGAATCCGAGTTTCAATACGAAAAGAACCGTCTTGCCGTAAACAAAGATTCACTTTTTTGGATTCTATTAGATTGAACTAATGAGTAATTTAGGTTGTAATAATTGAACTAAGAAAAAGACTCACATCTCTAATAGGTAGTTGTTTTTCGTCTCATCGACTCTAATACGTAGTTAAGAAGACTTTTTTTTTTGTTAACTGGTTGAGAAGAAAAATTACTTAGAACTTTTTGGTTATTATACGAAAATAACCCTATTGATTTATTTATTTTTGGTGAAGAGATATTTTTATGGAAATCCTTTTTTTTTGTATATGAAGTCGTATTAAGCAAGGTGTATGCAAACATAAATAATTAATAAAATATTATTTTGTGGACGTAATGAATTTGATAAAGAACAATAACGAAAAAATATTCCTATTATTTGTTTTCTCTTCATTCTTTTTTCCTTTTCATTCTTATTGTTCTTCTAATGATCATCATTCAGAGTCTTCATATTACTAAATGAACTAAAAATTAAGATTTCTACCTGTTTAATTTAACGATATATATGCTGATGCAAGCAATAATTTTAAGTTACCTAAAAAGTATTGAGAAAAATTAAGACAAAAATTGCATGGATATATATATGTTTCCATCCGATGTTCAAAAAATCGCTAGGCGCTAGTCGGGCGGCCGGATTCCGCCTAGCGCATAACCTAAAAATCAGCGATTAATCAGTGATTAGTTTTTAATACTATTTTATTTATATTAAAAAGTAATATATAATGTTAAATATGCATTATTATGTGGAGAAATATGTATTAATAATATTAATATATTGTATTTTAATATTATTTTATTTAATTTATATTAAAAATTAAATATATGATATTAAATATAATTATAAAATTAAAATGGATCTAAATTCAACAAAACTCAATATTTAACATCATATATTAATTTTTAATATAAATTAATTAAATAATTAGTGATTAATCGTCGATTTTTTTAAAAAGCGTTGACTTTTGTTAAAAAGCTGTTGACCGCCAAATTACCCGCACATGCACTTATCAGGACGGTGAATCTCCGACTTGCGACTAAGCGACTAGACAGCTGCTTTTTAGAACATAGTTTAGAACATAGTTTCCACCTAACGGCTAACGCACATGGAAAAATTAATTTAGAATTAATGAGACAAAGTTGTTCAAAAAAAAAAATTTGATGAGACGACTGATATCTTTTTTGTCGAAACCCTTCGATCCTAGAAGATTTAATGGCGCGACGCACGTCACTCGTCGTTGTCACTGCTACTCACCGATTTGGACATGCCGGGAACAAATTAAAGCCGCAACTAAATTGCAATTATTCAAAGAGAACTTGTCGTCCTCATCATTTAGTTTAATTATATATATTTGTTTTATCTCCGAACTTGTATAGTTTAGAATTCGTATCAAATAACTTTTTTTAAAAAGCTTGAAGTCTATATTCTAATTAGGTTATGTTTGAAATGTTTCCTTTGGGGTTCGTTTCTATATTAAAAATCAGTAAACTTAGAATGCAAACATGACCATAAACATAAAAAAAAAAAACACTTTTTTAATAAAGTTGACGTAACGTAGTGGACAGGTAATTTACTATGAAAAAAGCAAAGTAATTTACGCATAATGGACGGGTTTGCAAAGGTGACCTAGTATCAATTTCTTTCCTTAAATTGATAGAAGATAGATTTTCTTTTATCTTTCATGGGAGAATAAAGAAAACATATTCCATTCATATATATCTATACAAATATAGACAAACACGTTAATACAATACATATATGAAGATGATTAGCCAACTTAGATTAGTCTACAACTTGGGCCACAAAGATGTCTTTGTCTTTCAGTTGAAATCTGAGCTGGAAAACATGCATGCCACTAAAGATTAAACACATCGATGCTCTATATATACATATATATATATATACATATATATTCATCGATTTATTCAAATCATTTTTTTCTTATATTGATCACGGATCAGTGATCGTTTTTTGCATTATATAACTTTGGTCTATAAATTTCAAGATTAATCTCAATATCGTTTTGGAAATTAATTCCGATCATTAATTAAGACAAACTCTAGGATCGTGTGTATGGTGCACACATGTATTTTTCTAAACAAAAATACATGTGTTTAGATTGCAGTTTAAAAAGAAAACTCTTTTAAAAAGAAAATCACCAAATTAATATTTTAGATTGCAGTTTAGACGCTAGAAATTAAACCAGAACTCGCACAAAGTGCGTAGCATATTTAACAATTTTTTATATATATTTGATAATCCAATTTTCTTATTAAAAATACTTACATGCATGCAAATAAATAAAATATTTATAATTCTGAACCGAACCCATAATATATTTGATTATTTTCGGTAGACGGTTCTAAATTAAACAATAGAACTGTATATATATATTATATACTTCATCCGTTTTAAATTGATGTGTGTTTTATGTTTTCATACATATTAAATAGTTTTTATAAATAATTCTAAAGATAAGAAAAATAAATTTCCACACAAATAAATAAAAAAATAGATAAGAACACAATAGAAAATATAGAGCTAACTATGCATAGAAAATAGAAAACATATATATTTTTGAAAGAATTTTTTTTTAAAAACAAACATTTTATCAATTAGAAACAGAGAAAAAAATATATAAAAAGTTTTGAAATACATAGAAAATGTGATAGATACGTTGAAACAAATTAAAATGGACCCAATATTAATTAGACGATGGTTGTATACTGAAACCAAAGAATTGACTGATTTTGGAGCTACTTGTTGACTTCACATCTACCAATTTTTATAGATTTTAAGTCAATAATTAGAAGAAAAATTAACACACAAATTATTATACAATTTCTGATTGTGGGACTGTGACAAATCAATATCGACACCTTACAATCCATAAGCTTTTCGCCAAATTTGCCTATCAGTATTTTGACGGAATGTCAACTACTACTTAATTATTCCTTGTTTTTATTTCATCAACAACTATTGAACTATCAGAGCACCCACAGTGGATATCCAATTTGGGTGTTTTCCGCTTTTTTTTTTTTCTAAAATAATTAATTTTTTTATGTCGCGACAAATCACGTCGCGACACGTCATCAACTTTTTGGGAAGACATATGTCTTCGGCGAGACACAAGTCTCGGATGCTATGGTATCAGAGGTATCCGCTTTGGAGGAATCAAAATCATGGAATGAGCTTAATAACCAGAATACATAATTGTTATTAAATAGAGCATCGGTAACAATATACAAGAGCATTGGTGTCCTCCGATACAAGGACTGATGAAATGCAATGTTAATGCGAATTAAAGAAACTCACAACTACACAGTGGTGGCGCATGGTTGGCTCGTAATGAAACTGAGACTGTTTTATATCATGCAAGGGAAGCTTTTACGCGTTCTCCAAACCGCATCACGGCTGAACTCAAAGTCATTATCTGGACTATGCAAAGTGTTCGAGACTTAAGACTCTCTGACATTGTTATAGCATCAGATATGGTAGCTGCAGTGGATATTATCGTCAAACCTTCATCATGGCCGCGCTTTAGAACATTTAGCGATTACATCAATAGGTTAAGAAGTAACTTTCAATGATGTGAGATTGAGCTGAAAAAACAGAGTTCGAATACAGTTGCTCGGGATATTGCAAAAAGTGTGATGAGGCAACACAGAGCATCTTGGCTTTCAATCGTATTTGGCTATGGGGTCCAACGTGGCTTCACAATCGTCTTCATCAAGAGGCAACACAGAGCATCTAGTTATCCTTGTTTTTAAGAGTTGAAGTGTTTTATGTTCGATGACCTTACGCTCTTTTCTTCCTTCATTTTTAAATTATAACAAATTTTGGTTTTAAAACATCGTAATGCATTTCAGATGGCAAAAAAAAAAAGATATCCACTTCGATCGGATTTTGGATCCTATATATCTGGATAATAGATCGGATTTCGGATCCCGGATATTAGAGCTAGGGGTGGGAAGGATCTTTATCAATGGATTCTCAAAGAATTTCTCAATATTAAAAAAAAGTAAGAGAGAAAAGTGAGAACCTTTGAGATATCCATGAGAACCCCATTTGACATTTGTCTCTTTCAATTGGTTTATCTTTTGATTTAAAATTAAAATTTGATATTGATATTGTATTGATATTGTAGGTTGAGAATTGAGATACCCAAATAGGGTTTTAAACCAATGGAAATGCTCTTATACCACTTTTTATTAGTTACTCGTATAATATATTTTTAAAAAAACAGCAGAAAATCATGGGTCAATTATTCGTTTTAGATTTTACGTGGTTCCTTGGCATCTCTAACTCAAATTCAGACTTTCTCCGAATAATATTACTTGGGACTCAGGGGTCTAGGCGAGGATCACTTCCATTTGCACAACCTCAAGAGACGAAAGATTCAATATCTTGAGTTTGATATGGCTTACGAGAGTAGCAGTTTGAATGTTAAAACATATTCCTTACTCGGAAAGCTTGAAATAAGATTTCTGTTTTTAGTTATCATCACTTCGGTTTTATTAATTAAATTAATCCAAATTTTCTCTAAACCAAATGAGGTTAACTGCAAATGTTACAATAAATTTTTATTGAATTATTTGGTCGTATATTTTATCTATTAACGTCGTAATAATAATATGTCTGTCGGCTCTATTCGAATTATTCTCCCTAGTAAAGTTGAAGCTTGGTTATCAAATAAATAAAATTAGAAAAAAAACTAATGCAGACTAATGAATTCGATTCAGGGATTGAGATTGATTGATTTGATTCGTTTGCAGAAAAGCACGAAAATGAAGGTTTTAGAAGTGTCATTGGCACCTAACGCTTTTGTTATAATTCGTTAATAGAAACGAAAAGTCATTACTCCATAATTATGTAGACATTTCAATATATTAATAAAGGCAAACAAAAAAAGAAGCTAACTAAAACTTCAAAATTTATAGTTATTGGCAAATTGGCATATCATATAAGAAAAGACGCGACACCCATAATAACAACGTACAGTAAAACTTCTATAAACTAATAATGTCGAAATTTTAAAAATTTATTATTTTACAGAGATATTAATTAATAGATAAATTATTAATTTATAAAAAAAAATTTTTAAGTCCATAATATTTTAAAATTTTATTTTATTTGAATTTCCTTATGTTTTATCGATACTACAAATTTCGTTCAGGAAAATGTCATATCAAAACATTTAGAAAATGAATCAAACGATACTTGTGAACTTGAAGTTTTGATTAATAATCTCGGTTATTGGAATAGAATGAATGTCAATAGCATACTCGGCTATCCATGTGAAAATTATACATGCTCAGAAGTTTAGAGGTTTTGAAAGCAATTTCGCATAAAGAAGTGATTATGGCTTCAAAAACTCTTCACAATTTTTGGATGCATGTCGAAAAAACAACACCAAAAATTGTTGATGTAATAAGAAAAATTAGAGATGAACTTCAACGAGATTCCAATTTTCAGAAAAAAACAAAAACAAGCCATATTTTACTTAATTACCATAGATATATTTGCCTAAAATTTATAATTATTAATTTATCTTTTTGTTTGAACCATATATTTACATAGAGGTTTCAAAAATATATTATTTTATAATCTTATCAAATTTTATAAATTTTTACATTGGCCCGACTCGGAACCGGAGAAAATTATTATTTTATAGTGATTATTAATTAATCAAATATTAATTTATAAAAGTTTTACCGTATATTATTTTATTATGTGTGGGTTTACATTCTAGAAGTCATTCCAATTGCAAAATAAACTTCTCCAATCAAATGAGCAAAATGTTTTTATATAAGACAAATATAAATTTTAGGCTATGTAGAGAATTATCGAAAATAGTATCTTTAAAAATCATCAAAAGAAATTCTCTATTCTTATGATTGAAAATTAAATTTGTAATAAAATCATGTAAATATAAAAATGTTGCTATAAAACTGTTTGATAAATTATAGCAATTTAGAAGAGTAAAACTATCACATAACAATTATAAACAAAATATATTTTTATCACGACTCAATCGTTCATAATTGGCGATATAGGCATATAGACATTACCAATACAAATACATAATCCAAGCTCTATGCATATCTCTCGGTTATCGCCTACAAGTAGTTTTCTATATTTAAAGCTTTTTATCGTTTATCTTCCTTAAATTACGATCGATTTTGCTAACCCTGAATTCGATGCACTTAATCTAATCATAAGACCCGGGGGAAAAAAAAGTTATAACATCACACAAGTTGACGGAAAAACAAAAACTAGTATTATTTCCGTTTCATTTTATAGGTCGTTTTAGGATTGATTTTTTTTGTTTGTTTTAAATTAAGTGTCATTTTCGTTTTTTAATGTAAAGTTTTAGATAAAATTTCAGTTTTAACCTTATTATTAAAATGTATTAATAAGAGAGAAAATTATATAGTATATTAATAAGGGGTATAATAGAAATTTAATACATTATAATAACAGACAAGCAAAATTAGGAAAAGATTTAAAAAAAAAAAAAATTAAACTTGTAGTCATAGTCGATAAACTGATATAACTGATGTTTTGAATTCGAGCATTAATAGTTTTTTTTTTTTTAAAGTTTACGTATAACACGAAAAAGTGGACACAGTATTGTCGACTATGTAAAATAATGAAAAAGTCGACAGAAACACACACAAAATTTCAAAGTGGAACCCGATAACGTAGTAGGACACACAGGGCCGGCCCTGGGCTAAAGTAGAAGAAGCACCAGCTTTAGGCGCAAGATTTTGGGACAGCATTTGGGGCAGCAAATTTTTTTTTTTTTTTTTTTGTATAAAGTTTTGGACGCAAAATTTTTTTTTTGCTTTAGGCAACATGTACCTCCGGACCGGCCCTGAGGACACACCATTGTCTTTAAACATATCAAAGAATGTACAACAAGAGCTTATAACTGTTTTTTCTTTCTTTTGATGGGTCCACTGAGTCAATGTAACCTCACCGTGAGGGAACTCCAATCGAACTCCGGTGCAGTGGAGGTTCAACAGCCATTCGTCCAAAGGCTCTTGGCATGCAAGAAAATTGTTAAGCTTTCTTTAGAGAGCTGTAGATTATTGTTTTAACTTCTTAATTCAAATTATTATAATATATCATAAAACAATAAGTTTATTAATTATTGTGAGACAAAAATCAACAAGCAAAAAAGGGAGAAAATAAACCGTTTATTATACAATCGAATAAATTTTACTTCAAAATTATAGACAGCTTAATTGGCGATGGCTGAGAGCGAACACAGACTCTAAAGAACGATTAAAAGCAAGATAAGGAAATGTGACAAACATAAAAGATAAATAAGCAAAAAAGAAAAAAAACTATGTGCTTTTTTAATATATGCCTCCAATCCCAATCGGAGAAGACAAAAACCCCTCCAAAGGGTTCTTGTCTGGACAAAAATAAAAAAAGGAACCCGTAAAGGGTTTGGTCTTTTGTTTTGGTCTATTGGATGATGAAAACCCAAAAAAAAAAAAAAAAGAATGATGATGAAATGCAAAACTGGAGATGGCAGAGATTGGTCTCTCTGAGACATGATGAGTAATTGAGAGTCGACCCGACTCACGATAAGCCTCTCTATTTTTTTAGGATAAAAAGGCTTGTTAAAAAAAATGCAGCCAAATGGATATAGAATGAGAGCATAGATTGGCTTTATTTTCAAGGACTGAGAGCAATGGAGATATCAGGAAGCAACGGTTATGGAAGACTGTTTCTCCTTTAGAATCTCAGCTCTTCTCTGCTCAGTGTGCTGAGCGACATTGTTTGCAAGACCTTCGTAGTGCGGATCTAGTGTCTGCGTAAGGCTTCGGAACCTGAGCGCGTCTGATGCTTGCATTGCTATATAAAAAAAAAAAAAGGAAAATCAGATGATAATACCATGTATATATAGGTCAGTATATACATGACAAATTTGTTGTACCTGTGACTGCATCCATGAAGAGTATGAAAGGATCCACTTCATCAATTGGAGAGTCTAATTCCTCGTCGTCGCTAAAATCATCGTCCGAAAAGTCATCATCGTCGCTGTAAGAGCGGAAGTCCTTTGCCTAAAGATAATGCACAACAGAAGCGACCTCAGTGAGCTACTACTACAAGCACATTTATAGCTTTTCAAGAGAAATCACTTAAAGAGGCTTTAATTTTAGGGGTTGAGAAGACAAACCTGTGCTGCTAACTTGTGGAGTGTACTTCCATCAGTTTCATCTGGATTCTCATCTCCCTCATCATCTGTCTGAAACTCATCCATGTTGTCGTCATCCCCATCTTCGTCGTCTTCTTCCTCTTCTGCCTTTGCAGCTTCTGTTATACATGTTCATATACGATTATCAGTGAGGGTCTGATATAAGAAAAATAGACAAAATGAAAAGGCACTGACCAGCAAGTTGATCCTTGTATGCCACTAAAAGCTCGAGAAGAGCCCTGAATACAGGTGGCAAGACCTCTCCGGGCAATTGACCAGCAGGAAGACTGAGAAGTGATGTCAATCCCAAGATGCAAACTTTCTTATCATGTTCTCTGCATGTGAAGCAAGATTATTATCTTGAAAGAAATGTGATGAGAAGATCGAAAGATAGAGGTTACACAGATTAGATTCACCCACCTCTTAAAGTTAGCATGTACCCCACTCTTCTTCTTTTCTTGCAGCATGTGGAGCCAAATAGTTAAAATCTCTGTTGCGAAACCAAAGCGTTGCAGTATGCCAAGTGCCAAAGGGGCATTGTAGTAAAAGGCATTTGCAATCTGCCCCAAGGATGTCAGAGCAATAAATTCAGCGCTTATTGCCAATCAGAAAATAAAACAACTTTGCTTAACTCGGTGGAAGACAGCTAAACAAAAGCAGCATAACTCTATAAAGCACAATTTAACTGTGCCTATTTTGCTTACCACTTCAATTAGAAGACATTTGAAGGAAGATTTCTCAGCACCTCGTAACCGATCTAATGTGATTCTCAGGTAAGGCTCCACCCATTGATCCACCTGGCCCTTACAAGTCTGAAGCACGATCCCTATTAGCTTTGGAGCTGGCTCAATGTCACTATCATCAATATTTTTGTTCGCCATAAGCTGTCATGAGAAAGAATTAACACACTAATCAATGCATGTATGTGTACGCCGGGAGGGAAAGACAAGACCATCTACTGTTTCATTTACTTAAGAGTGAACGTATAGTGAGCTTACCACAGAGATCACACTCCAAAGACTCTGCTGGTAATCTGGTTCCTTGCAAGTGAGAAAATGCTTAGTCCCCCTGGTTATGTAGTTGTGCAGCGGGACCGATATATCTAATGATATTCAAAAGAACGATCAAATAATCAGGACAAAACTATGAAAAATGAATGAAACTAAAACAAAAAAAAGGCAAAATAAACACTGAAATTTTCATACTTGGGAAGAAGTCAATAGCCCAATCCACGAGTGCTTCCATCATTAAAGGCCATAAACTCCACATGTTTATAGATATCGTAGGTGAATAAGTAGTAATATATGAGACGATCTCCAGAACCTCTTCAAACACATCTGGCCATACAAAAAATATAAAATGACTCACCATGTTTAGGTCAAGATCTAGAAATTACATAAAACCCAATGCATTCGATATACCTCATTCAAAGGAACCCAAGAAATAACTAACAACTCCAAATATGTGGAGTCTTTAAAACATTATACATACCTTGACCATCAGTTGTCAGCATTTTACGCATTATTGGCAGCAACTGTGGTTCAATCTGACCATAGAGATGAGGAAGACTACTGATTGATTCAAGAATTGTACTGATGGCACGGAGACATCCCACTGCAGCCAATGCACCAGAATCATCAGTTTCATCATCACCGTTGTCAGTGTCGATACACCTCCAGAACGCACTGGCCTGGAGTTTATTAACAAGAACAGGATATAGTAGTGCTAAAGCAAAATAACACTCGAAAGGGGACACAACAGAATATTGTCTTACCAAGTTCTGGCACAAACCCAAAGCATAAGGAGAAATCTCCTCCCCAAACTTATACACAATAGTCTCTAAAGTAAAAGCAAGATCTTCGTTTTCAACTTCATTCATTAGCTTGAAAAATTCTGCACAGCACAAGTCCATAACGATATTTTCAGTTTCAGTTGATAAAACCGATGCTAGGTTTTAGCTCTAAAATGAATTGAAATGTGAATAACAATAACTATCAGCAAAATCATTCGAAAAGCCTTACCGTCAAGAAGTTGAGGCAGAACTGGGCGGATCTCATCTAAATCTACAGGACAGATAAATTTAGTTGAACTTATACTGATCCGTGTTATATACAAAAGATCTGAAGAACGAACAGGACGGGAAAATCTTAAGAAGAGACAGAAACATATTTTTTTGTTGGGCCAATACTTACTTTTGCAGGCTTCAATGAATGAACGCAATGCAAAAACTGAATCCACCCGAACAGGAAGTTCTGAATCGCGCATTCCAGAGATAACACAATGCAATGCCTTGGAAAAATTGTTTTGGTCTGAGAAATTAATGTGGGCGTACTGCCCTGCAACCCATGCAGCCTACACAGAGGATTGAAAATGTTGGAAAATAAGCTTGACAAGTTACAGTATCCATGAAATTAAAGCAATATGCATGATGCAACATCATTTAACATACACAGGTTGCTTTGTCACAGCAATCCTAGACAGACAAGGATGAACAAAAATTCAGTCACAACAACATCTAAGCAAAAATATTCTATACCACAAAAATCATCCTTCGAAAAACTTCACAGGATAGTGATGAACAAGAATCACAATGACTTCTGAAAGTAGTAAATAGAGATATTCAAGCATTTGGAGATGGGGAAAATTTTAAACATCAGATAATTAATTGAACAGGAATGGTAGATGTTTGCACCATCTTCAATCACATGCACAAATGATAATGAATAGAGGTATGATTTGCATAACAGAAACGAATGAGAAGGGGGGCCTAAACAAGCAAAAGCAGTCACTAAAACCTTGGCTCTAAGATGACCAGCTGGGCTGCTGAATTCAGGAAAAACATGTTGCACTAACATATTCTCCAACTCAGATTTGTAGGGTTCATTTTGCCTCAGTTTATCACAGAGTGTCCCAACAGCAAGCAGAGCACCATCCTTTTGGCGATAGGGCTTTAGTTCTAAAGGTGCTTCATCATATCTAAAACAAAGAAAAAAAGTAATTATATCATGTCGCAATTATATAATCAGATCTATTTCTACATTTGTAGATAAAGTTTGAAGGCACCTCTTAAAAATGCCCACGATGAACTGTATAAATTTTGGGAAGTTGTCTTTTCCACGCTTTCTGACCAGCTCAGTCACAAAGTCCATAGATGCAGTCCTGGGACTGTACAAATCTTCAATTATATCTGTAGAACAAGTAATGGTATTGTAAAAAATAGGCATGTTTGAGGATTATCCAAACAAGACGAAGAAGACTTTACGAACATACCATAACCCTTTCTTACATACTCATGCGGGTCTTCATCCCAAAGCATTTGATCATTATCATTGAAGCACATTAGAGGGAAAATTATATCAAATAGTAGAACATCAAGGTGGGGCTGTAGTAAGTTGTACATGCTGTTCTTCGGGATACTGCAGAGACACAACAAGTCAATACAAAATCTGGTACCCAAAGCATGATAAAGGAATCCAGATACAGATACAGCCTTGATCAGTTTTCAAGGAAACAATAGAAATTGCAACTAGAAAATCTACTCCAAGACTCTCTAAAGATGAAATTCAGTGGTACCAAATGCCGAGTTCGTAAGTAAACAAATATTTGTATTTCTAACTATGGCTCTGAATCTCTGATTACAGTTGTGATAAAAGGTATGAAATACCAGGACCATTCTGAAACCAGAAAAAAATATTATTAACTAAACTCTCCAAGAAAGCCAAAAATCCTTCCCCCGGCACTTCACGTGCAATAATTTAGTCAGTTCAATAGATCCAGAGTACTCATATTCAAATAAATTTCTACAGATCATCAAGAGTATATATGCCATAGAGAATATCCGACCTGTTGCTTAGATATTGAAGAATTAGGTTGATGACTCTGTCAGGAAGATATCCACCAATACGAATGGCATTCAACAATTTCAAATGGCACTCTAATATCTTGGCTGCGTAGTTCATCTGAAACATTTGGGCGAAGGCTTTGTTTTCTGGATTCTGAAGTTTCAGATCTCCAAACCTATTACAGGTTTTTTAAACAGTTATTTAAAGGCAAATGAAGAAAAAAGTGTCAAGGTTGTAAGTTAATAGACAAGTTTTCATGATCCCGCATACCGAGTGTACAGCCTGTTTAAAATGTGAGCAACCCACTTCTTGGTTTTCCACCATCCCCATGATTTTCTAAGCTCAGGGTCTTCAGGCTGACCTTCTACGGGAACAGGACGTTCCAAAATGTTAAGGAACAGACCCATCCAACCATTAAACAAGTTTGGATCAAACAGTGGTCTCGGAAGCTCTAGCTGTATAGAACAAGGATGAAAGAGATATATATAAAACTTCACCACATGCTACCTAATATCCTCCGTACAAGAATTATAATCCATAAATTTTTCAATTTTAAGCCAGGAAGCAATGAAGAACGATTCAGAATAAGGGCCACAACATGTACAACTTACATAAATACATGACCAGAATATCTTGCATATAAGCTTGATATGGTCTGCCACTTCAAGAGAAGGATTTTCAATATGGACAAGCTTATTGAATATATTCAAAAGATGTGGAAATGTCTCCTCAATTACTCGGTAAATGGGTGCCCTGTCTTCATCTGACTTAAACCTATAAACAGAAAGTGGAAATAGGAGAGAGAAAATTACGAAAGAGATTATTTTATCTAGAAAAACAGAACGTATAGCCCTGATTTTGAATATGATAACTGATAATCTCAACTCTTCGTGGTAGACAGTATCAACAAAGAGATATGTCACTCCAACTAACCTAAATGCACACTTCTTTTCTACTAGTATACTACTGATAATTATGCCATGCTTGGTAAGTTCAAGAATGGGAACATAAGCAAGAGACGGCTACAGAGATATAAACCCTCTATGACTATCAAAATTGAGCAGACTAGTTACATCTACAAATCACTTGTGCAAAGAAGCCTAAGCATATTTAACAATATGGGAGAGGCCTATTTCCAATCTCTGCTTATGACATGAGCTACGAATGAGAAGGCGGAAAATATGAACTACAATTCCTAAGCACATGGTCATTTCGGGACAACCAGATTCATAACATAAGTCAAAGTTCATAAAGCAAACTAACTCGTATTTTGAAGATAGAATCCGCAACACAAATAATGCTCCATAAACTTGTTGATCTTGCAAGTTGTGCTTAACCCAGTCCAGGAGATGGGGCCATTGCTCAGGATAGTCAGCGTAAATTATGGTCTTCAGGCACTCTCCCATTTGAACTCTGCATCATACACACCAAAAACGAGCTAGAATAAGGACCATAAAACAGAGGTAAGATTTCATCTGTATACGTCAGAGTAGAGATTTCCAATCATGTCTGTATATGCATAAATAAATCATGCCATTGCACTTAACATGAACACAAAGGTTGACTGTAATAAAAGGGAATTGTCTAAACGAGTGTACAATAGCTGCTACCTCAATATAGGTGGAAGTTGAGAGACAAATACAAGAATCTGGTCCCTGACAACATTCTTATCACTTGGCAAGATTTTGCTCGGATCACCTGCATAAAAAAAAATGAGATAGATAATACAAGGATTGACTAAGAAGTAAGAGACTCTAACATAAACGAAAAACAAAAAATTACCAGAATGAGGTTCCCAGTGCTTAGCGATGAAATTCTTGAAATGGATACTAGCAGCTTGGCGTACAGCAGGGTCACAGCCACCATCAACAACTATTTGCAAAACCCTTATCAAATGCTGCGGAGTGTGCTGAATCTGCAAAATCGATATTCCAAGCAAAATTAAACCATATAAAACCGATTGCTTTAACTTCCTGCAGAAAAGTGTTGACCACAGTCTAATCAAGTCAATCTTATTACAAAAAAAAAAAAGACATCCATAATCCGAGTTCGGATAAGCCTAGTTCTCCATCAACATATAAAAAATTCGAAGTAAGCAGACGATGGAACAATAACTAGAAGAAGAAGAATTATGTAAACCTGATCAAGGCTCTGCTCAGCGGCTCTACGCTCGTTGGGGTTCGGACTGCAAGCAGCCGCGCCAATGATTACCGCAAGGCTAGACGGATCCATCTGCTCAAATCGGGAATTCGGAAACAGATTTTCCGAAAAACAATCTGCAGCTCACGAATTTCCCGGTCGTCTCTCCGGTAGAAATCGAAGAGACGAGAGTCAAAATCAGGAGGAAGGGGAGACGACGACGAGAGAGAGAGAGGTATAAGAAGAAGGTCTAGGGTTTTATGAATGGTTCGTTCGTCTGGGTAACTAAGTCTCGCACGCGCGTGGTAATAAGTGAAAAAGCACGTGACACCCAGACTTGCCTTGAGCTCTAGTCACCTCTTTTTCTTCTCGATGGTCGCCGTTTTTTTTTTTTTTTTTAATAAATAGTGGTGAATTATTTTGAGCAAGCAATGAGAATAAATTGTTCATAGGTCAGAAATTAAATGAGTAATTTTCCGTTTAAATTTGATACTATTCTTATCATCTTGTGTTATTTATTACATCTATATTCTATACTATTAAAAAAACTACGATATCCTAATTTCAAATTTTAAAAACATTCTTTTCATGCATAAATATAATGAAATTGTGTGGGAAATAATATTTAAAATCTTAATACATTGTCATATTAAACAAATAGATAAATGGTCAAAATGACATTAAACATAACAAAATATTACTTATACTTTTATAGCCCACATAGACGTGGTCGAATGGTAGTGGGGAGGTGAGATTGTTCCACCAACGGAGAATCTATGTTCGATTCTCTCTCTACATTGGTGCTCAAAACATTTATCACGACTATGTGTGGAAACTGGCATTGGGCTCCAGCACAATTAAAAACTCGTAAGAAAATTTTATCAGTTAAGCCAACTCACTCTAGGTAATAGTCGGAAGACGCGAAGTATTATTGGTTTGGCATGTGGTAATCAATCTCTATCTCTCCAATAAAATGTCGACCGAACAGCCTAGATTATAAAAAAAAAAAAAAAAAAATATTACTTCTATATATGCATATCTGTATTACGAACAAAAAAAAATCTTCTTAGTATAATACGATAAATAATAGAAACTGTATCAAGATTTTGATGTAGTGGGAAAAATTATTAATTAGTTGAGAAATGAGTAATCTTCTGAAATTGGTGGGGGCATCCGACCAAATAGACAACTCACTGATTTCATCTTACGTCAGGGACAGTTCATCAAACGCAAATAATTTCTTTATTTTTGAGATTAACAATTTATCATTATTTGGATGGTTACAGTTGGGCCTCGGGAGAAGAGCGGTAAATAGGCCTAGAAGACTTTTGGTGGGCCACATTTCTCCAAAGCTTTTCTTTTTGGGTCATCAGCTGGTATACCTAATTCATTAAAAAAAAAAGCGCATATCTCCCTCTTTAGTAAAATGTTAATTTTATCTTAATGAAAGATTTTAAGAGTTAAATAGAATTAAATCGGTAAAGGAACAACGAAAAATACGGTAATTCAGTGGTTGCGAGCTCCGCGCACACCCGTGGTGGCACGCACGACCAGAGTTCTAATCTCCTCTGCGTGGTATAACGTAGTAATACTAGGATATAACCAGGTAATACTAGGATATAACTAGGTAATACTAGGGGATAACTAGGTAATAGTAGAATATAACCAGATAATACTAGGGGATACCAGTAATACTGATACAACTGATGTTATAACTATGGCGATGATATTTCATTAAAAAAAACAATTAAGAAGGTGATATTTTATTTAAAAAATCTCAAGGGTATTTTCGTCGGTTCATTAAAGTGAGAGGCGATAGGGATTAGTCGGAGATAATAATGATTTAAAAATTCCTCAGAGGGACATAAGAGACGATTACCCTTTTCTTTTCCTCTCAAAAGCTCATTATTATTACTAGTATCTTCATATACGGTAGAAAACATTTGGTAGAAAAAACTGTACATAAGCTGTAACACCGTACAATTTTTTTTTCATCTCGATTTTACTAATGAAACCATAGAGGGATACATGTTGTGACAATACAAAAGTCGGCAGAATAACAAAATATTCTCATGAACAAGGCCTAAACGAAGGAAGCAAAGTCCTAACAAAACGGGATACAAACAGAAGATAAAATATATGATTATGGAATATAACAGCTTTTATCAAAAAAAAAACATAAAAAACATAACGATTAAAACAAAACATTCATAAGTTCTAAAAATGAAATTATGAACAAGAAAGTTCACACGATCCTTCTCTAAGAACGGGATAACGTCGAAACTGCACCAAAAGATCAGAGTTTCGCAAAGAACCAAAACAAACAGAAATCACCATAAGATAAAGAAACTGTATAAGGCACTAAACCGAGCTTAACGCAAACATCAACTGTGACATAAGTAGTAACATGTAAAATATGTTATGGAAAAGAAAAGTTAACCGATGGAGTATTTCTTAATCACTATTATTTTAATCACTAGAGATTGACCCCCGCGCTTCGCGCGGACTTATTGTATATTCATGTTTTATAAATTTGTTTATATGCTATTTTTTAGGAAATAATTTTTTTTTAATTTCAAATTTTAGTTTAATAGTCGGTTTATGTTTATAGTTGCATTGTGTGTATCTGCGTGTGTTTTGTTATTTCTCCTTATTAGTGTTTGTATATAACAACAGTTTTCTTTTCATTATGTTGTTAACTTATGCTGAAATAATGTTTTTTTTATATGTTTATATGTAGTATTTGACTACTGTGTGATTCTAATTATAGTTATATTTATATATATATATATATATATTATTTTTTAACACCATTTCAAGTCTCTCATAAGTTACATATTTAGTTCAACATATAATATTACATTTATGTTCCAGAATCTATAGTTTATATTGAGGCCAATTATAACATCATCATCTCGTCTACACATTAACTAAAAAACACTTACATTTGATTAAAAATGATTTTAGTACATATTTGAGAGTTTAAAATTATTTATTTATGTATGTATAGTTTTAAGTTGTTTTTAGTTACGCCCTCTAATAGGGAATTTTTTTCTAATGTTTTGGCCTTTATGCTAATAAATATTTTGGCCCAAGTATTGCTTTCTTTGTGAAAGACCGCTGACAAACGATATGTGATTTTATCCTTGTTCCCCATCTCTGAAGAGCATATCCTCTCTCGTTTCTAAAGATTCAACTAATCCCACTCACATAGCTGATCCTCGATGGCTGCCGTGAATTCAACACCTTCGATAGCTATGGTTCCGTTTCTCACATCCGTTTCTGCCATTTTCACTCCCTCATCGATGCTCGCACCTACCTCAAGGTTTGATTTCAGAATTCAGAACTTTATGTATCTTATCATTATCAGATTCGGGTGTTCAAAATTTGAAATATTGCGTGTTGTTTTAGATTTATAGGAGGGGAAAGATTGCGATATATGCGGCATTGTGATTGCAGATGGAGCTGCTGCGATCAACGAACATCGTTTCAAAAGAAACACATCGTTTCTTCTGGGTAATAAGGTAAAAATCAATCAAATTTTCACAAAAGCTTAAAGTTTTAGCAATTTTGTGAAGTTAGAATAGCGATCCTTCTTCATGATCTTTAGTCCATTTCATATGTGAACAATGAGGGAATAAGTAGATTAATAGGAACCTGAATGGTTTCAAAGATAATTCATAGGATACCAGAACTTGGAGTGAAGTTATTGCAAGAGTTGGTTTAACTTCTCCATCTTTCTTATTTCAAGAATCTGTGAACGATTCTCGGAGTCTATTATATTGGTTTCAATGGTACTTATTCACTTCCATTAACAAAAATTGGGTAATAAGCATTTCAAGATTTATGACGATCATTTACTAAATGGCTAAGTTTTGGTTTTGAGAATCCTCGATATATTTATTTGTCCGAGAAACCAATTCGGATCCGAAAAAATATATTGATTTGTCGAGATATTAATTTATCAAGTATTAATTTATAGAGGTTATACTGTTAATTATGATAATAAACTTATTTTATATGTATTTTCGTTGAATGGTAGTTGGTTATTTATAAACTATGTAGTTTATCTTAATATTTTTTTTTTCAAATATGACCCTACTATATGGTCATTTTTCACTTATTTAATTTTCATTTTTTTCCCAAACTTATGTATTCGTAGATACTAATTTTGTTAATAACCGGTTCAAATTTTAAATCATAATTAATATTATATTTTTCCCCGTTAGTTTGTGTAATTGTGTGTTTTGGAGTTGTATAGTAATATAATTATACATATGTTGTAGGTTTAATTAGTACATATTAGAGTTTTATATAAGTGGAGTGCATTAATAGAGGATTGTAGTTAGTAATGTCAATTGGGTGGGTTGACCATGGGCCAAGCTCAGTTCGCAAAATTTTGGTCGGTTTAAATTTTGGTCCAATAATAAAATTTTCCAACTGGACATAAACCAGTTGATCCGCGGTCAAGAGCGGGTTGACCCGCGGTCAAAAATGGGTTACGCTGGACACTCTTCGATTTCTTCTTCCTCGCCTAGGTTTCTGGCTTTCTCGCTTTCTCGGTTCCTAATTCACTTCGTCTTCCTCCTCTGCAACAAAGCGGTAGGTTTTCTTCTTCTCTTCCTCTCGCTCGCTATCTCTCTATCTTCTCTTCGTCAATCGATTTTCTCGTTTTTTATCTCAAGGTTCTTAGATCGATATTCTTTTCTATCTGTTTTGATTTGTGCTTGCTGGGTTTTATGGATTTCCCAAGCTTGATCGAAATCAGTTGGTGGGTTTCATTCATTGTAGGTTTTTGCGAATGTTCAACAGATACTACTTTCTTTAGGGATTCCGTTTGCTGGATTTATCGATTTCCTGGATTTAGATTGATAAATACTAATGTGATTTCTCTTGACATGCTTAATGATATCATGATTTGACATTTATGAATAGACAAACGAATTGGTTCTTCAATTTCTGATTAACTCATTTGGACCATTCATGTGTCGTGAACAATAGATGTTTCTTTTCACTTAGAATGCAATCTGTATGTCATAATGCAAATCACTCACATTGAAGAATAACCTGCAAACCCTTTTTCTATTTATACTAATAAAAGTGCTTCTGCTAAATTAGTGTTCTGTGCTAAATCTTTATGCTTTTTCTTTTCGTGCTCCATATTGTTTCCTATGGTTTCTTGTGCTCATAATCACTGGTTTGTGTCTTCTTATACTTTGTGTATGGTTTGTTTTAAACCTTCTTATGCTTTGTATCTTCTTTTTTTTTTTTTCAGAAAAATGGAAGTTATTAGTTTGAATGATGAAAACAGCTTGATTGATGTTGAAATGGATCATCTGAATGATGTGGTGGATGAAGAGATGGAACCTCAAGAGACTTCAGAGAAAAATCAAGGTACACAACAAATCCGAGCTCAATCTAGCCGTAGAGTCTCTAGGTGTTAGAAAAAATTTACCATAGTAGGAGGAAAACTACCTGACGGTAAAAACGACATTAGATGCAACTACTGTAAAAAGCATTACTTCTTGGATCTTCACAGAAATGGAACCACCACTTTACTTCGCCATATGAGAGTCTGTGCTAAAACCCCTGGAAGCACACCGAGAAGTAGCTCTAGAAAACTGGATATGGTAGTCTTCCGAGAAATAATAGCAATGGCCATCATTGAACATGATTTGCCATATTCTTTTGTTGAGTACAAAAGAATTAGAATGGCTTTTACTTATGCTAACTCTAATATTCAGTTTTGGAGTAGAAATACAGCTGCATCTGATGTTAAAAAAATTTATGAGAAAGAGAAACATAAGCTTAGGAAACTCTTAACTGATCTCCCGAATAGGGTTTGCTTGACCACTGACCTTTGGAGGGCCATTACCATAGAAGGCTATCTTTGTCTAACAGTCCATTATATTGGTTCTGACTGGAATTTAAAGACGAAGATACTGTCTTTCTCTGCATTTCCTCCTCCACATACTGGGATTGCCATTGCGATGAGGCTGATTGAATTGCTTAAAGAATGGGGTTTAGAAAAGAAAATATTATGTCTAACTGTAGATAATGCGTCTTCTAACGACAGTATGCAAAGCATTATGAAGAGGCAGCTTCAGAAAGATCTGGTATGCAATGGAGAGTTCTTCCATGTTCGATGTTCAGCACACATATTAAATCTCATTGTTCAAGTTGGATTAACGGTGATTGGTGAAGCGTTGCAGAAAATTAGAGATAGTGTGAAGTTTGTTAAAGGGTCTGAAAGTAGGGAAATTATGTTTCAGAACTGTGTGGAAACAGTTGGAATTCGGGGCAAAGAAGGTCTTGTTTTAGATGTTGCTACTCGCTGGAATTCTACGTATCTCATGCTCACTAGAGCTATCAAGTTTAGAGATGCCTTAGGTAATCTTGCAGATGTAGAACCGAGTTATACAAACTTTCCAACTGATTTAGAGTGGAGTAGAGGAGAATTGATATGTGAGTTATTGAGCCCATTTTCTGAAATGACGAACCTGATTTCTGGTTCGTCTTATCCTACAGCAAACTTGTATTTTATACAAGTTTGGAAGATCGAGAACTGGTTGAGAACTCATGAGTTCTCGGATGATCAGATTATTCTTGAAATGGTGGAAGTTATGATGGAGAAATTTAACAAATACTGGGAAGAGTACAGTGACATACTCGCCATTGCAGCTGTTCTTGATCCAAGAATGAAGTTTACAGTCCTGAAATATTGTTACACTACCTTAGATGCAACCACCAGTAAGTTCAGACTTGGGCATGTGCGTTCGAAGATGTATAAGCTTTTTGGTGCTTATCAGAAAAACCAAAGAAACAATGTTGCTGCAACCACTTCACAAGTACAGACATTGCAAGAAGATATTCCAGCAGGATACAGTGTAAGTTTCATAGTCTTATTGTTCAGTTTAGCTACTGTTTTATTGTTCAGTTTTGCTAATGTTATGTTTCCTGTGTATTTTCTTAGGGATTTTATGCATTTTTTTCACAAAAAACTGGTGGTAGTGGAAAGTCAGCTTTAGACATTTATTTGGCCGAGCCTGTGATGGATATGGTTGCGTTTAAAAGTATGAATGTCTTAACATATTGGAAGGATAACTCTAGTCGTTTTAAAGAATTGTCAAGGATGGCATGTGATGTTCTGAGTATCCCAATAACAACAGTAGCTTCAGAATCTTCATTTAGTATAGGTAGTCGAGTTCTTAACAAATATAGAAGTTGTCTCTTACCTACTAATGTCCAAGCTTTGGTTTGTACAAGAAACTGGCTACGTGGCTTTCCAAACATAGGTAAGTGGTTTTGCATACTTTTGAATTTATTTGGTTTTCAGATGATGAGTTTGTTGATGAATTCATTTGGTTTTTTTTCTTCAGATGATGACTTTGTTGATGAATTCATCATTGATGAGTTTGGTGATGAAGAGAAAGGAGGTGAGAAGGAAGAGGAGAAAGAAGCTGAGATAGAATAATCTTAAGGTATGCTTCTATTATACTATCTTTATGCATTTTGTGATTTGTTTTTATAGTTTTGTTGGTCTGTTTCTTGCCAAAGATGTTTCCGATGTGATTGTAATAAGCTGATTTACTTGTCCACAGTTCACTCTGTATCTTATTGGATGAGAGAGCTCAAGCAAGAGCCAAGAAAGGACCCAAGATTCCTTTCAGTTGGATACATGACAGAGAAGTGCTTTTAGCAGTTTAGATTACTATGGTTTCTGATGATGTTGGTGAGTCTAGTTACAAAGTTGAGAAGCAGTGATTTAGTAGCTTTGTTTTTCCCAATCACTATATGTTTTGTTTCAGTTCAGGTTAGTTTTGTTTTCTCTCTGCTTTTCCTTTGTCTCTAAACAAGAACTCATGTGGCTTTTAGCAGTTTTTATGGATAATCATGATGAATATCTTCCGTGCCAATTTACAGTAAACTATTTGGACAAGGTTAACAAGTTTTGATTTGGTGAATGCACATATATTTGGGCAAGGTTAACTTGTTTCTCTTTTAAAATTTGATCATATACATCTGAAGAATCGATGATATGTATAAATAAGGTTATCGTAAGAATAAAAATATTACAACAACAACAAACAACAAAAACTGTCCATGGTCTTGTCCAGTTGGACATGGTCATTTATGGACTTGGTCAAGTCTGGGCTTGGTCATGTCTGGTCTTGGTCATGTCTGGTCTTGGTCATTTCTGTCCACAAATATTTTTTGTCCAATTGGACAAAACCATTTGGGCTTGGTCAAGACCAGTTGACAGCTCTAGGTGGGGCCACCTCTAAGATCTAGTTTCAGCCTAACCAGCGTCTCGCTCAAGAAGACCTTTGAAGGAAACAGAGGTTCCGATTCCAAATCCATGTGTAGATCAAGATCTGATACACCACGTGCCAACACAATGAGAATCCAACGAAAGATACAGATTCGATCAACTGTATCATCGCCATCTCTCATCTTTAGAGAAAACTTGTGTACATGAGAATTTCCTTGCAAAGCCAATACTCTGTCCACGAAATCAATAAAACTTGGAGAAACATTCTGCCTTTTTCGATGAACCCGAGGATTCAGATAGACAGAGTCATCGAAATCAAGATTAGGGACAGAGGCAAAGCGATACCGCCATTTGGTCGAGAGAACCGATGTAGAAGCAGCTTCTTTGGTGGTAAGGAAAGACAAGATGTGGCAAATAAGAGCTTCTGGTAAACCACTGATTACATCTCTAGAACCACCAGAATTCGACATCCTTAAAGTTACAACCTGAAAACCAAAGACACGAAGCTCCATATGAATAAGAAATTCTAACAAAACGATTCCTTCAGATTTCAACTCTCTGTCTCATTATTGGTTTACATGGTCCTTTCTTTCACACAATCCGCAAGGTTCCTTTAAGAATCTAAACTGCACGTACATACCAAAAAAACAAAAAAAAGAGAAGAGCACAAGATCGACATTGAAACTTACTTGGGGATAAAAGCAAAGCCAGACGAAATTACTCAAACTATTGCGAACATCGAACAATCACATAGCTACCTGGGGAGGGAAGTATTGTTGAAATTTAGGGTTTTGGAGAATGTATTTGTAAGGGCGAGAGTTAAGTAGAAATGTAGCCGGATGGTATGGGAGATGGTATTTGTAGGGTGATGGAGAGTGAAGAAGATATGTAGCCGGATGGCTGAGTTATCAAGTCTAGAGATTTTGTAAAAGAAGGATCTTGTGTCTATAGATTTTGTCTTTTCAAGACTAAAGATTTTGACATATTTTCTGTCTTGTCAGATTGTTTGTTTAAGATATTTTGTATATATTAGAGTCACGATACATGTTAATATAAATTCGATAAAATATTTTTTAATATATACCTAGTTTTGCTTGTTATCCGGTGGTCGGTTACCATGTAACTACAAAAGTTGTAACTGAGCTCGATCCTTAATTATTCTTAGTTATGATTTGATCTTGATTTTCAGGATTTAGTTGCGGTTCGACCGGTGTGGTCCGTGGGTTCGCCACATTTATTTGACCGGGAGGGAGAGGGAAGTGGAAGATGAACATTAGGGAGGGTTTATAAAAATAAAATCTCAAGAAGATTTGTTGATATCTTCTGACACAAAAGGAAGATTTGCTCAAGAGTCAAGTGACAAATATATCTATTCTATATTCTGAGCTCTTTAACCAATAAATTGGAGATCAGTATTAGCCCAACTTGGTCATATTCCTACCCAAATCAAGATAAAATAAGTTCATCTTAATTAAATTGATGTGATTGCAGTTGCGTCATTTGTAGTTAGGTGAAGTAAATTGGTGTTAGTTTCCGTCTTTCAGATTTATATGATTATGAGTGTTATCTTGTAACCTATTTAACATTCTCTTATCGCAAGAATAGAAGACTTCTTAGGAATAGTAAATAAGAGTTCTCACTTTTTAGACCATGATTAACGCACATATTCTTATGAGTCTTTTAGAATATTTTAATCCACACAATTTTTTTTTTTTTGAAGAAACGTCTCTTAATTAAGAGACAGAAGAAACGTCTCTTACCATTATCACTATTTTAATATTAAAAAATAGGTAAGAGACCCAAAATGAGTATGTGCGTTAATCATGCTTTCTGGATGAAAAGTTTCCAAGAAAATGTTCTGACTTTTTTTTTTTTTTTGGATCAAATGACATTCTTACTTAATGTTCGAATTTTTTACTTTACAAATCTTTCTATGAATTAAAAAAGAAGACGAAAAGACATCTTGTTCAACAAAGTCGTCAACATGGTCAACTCAACATGATTACTTCTTTTAAAGTGACTTCGCTGGCAAGTTAGGTCTTGTTTGTTCTAAACAGCCCAAAACAACTAATTTTTAAAAGGGAAAACGATCTATTTCTCTCTCGAAACTATGATATAGCACCAGTTCCACACAAAGTTTGACCCTCGTACCAGATCCCCACAGTTTGAAAGTTTAAGATTTATTTCCCCACAATCTGAAAGTTCGAAACCAATTTCTCCACCGAAAGTTCGAAACCAATTTTCCCACAAACCACACTAGTGTCGGTTTACTGTATACCAATTCTTAGTTAACCAAGATAACACGAAACAAAACCAACACTAAACCAATTACAACCCGATTTGAAATAATTAACCAATAATAATATCCACCCACCCGATCACTAGACCCAATTGGAAACCAGACTCTTAAACTCGCCCGACCCGTAAAAATTTCAGATTCGTTTCTGACCTGGGCGTTCTGTCCATAACCGAAGTCCATACCCGAACCCGAACCGAATAAACCGAACCATATACTACTTCGGTTGTAGTGATATAACCGATTGGGTTTTGATCTCAAGTTACTTTGGATATGGGTTCGGTTCGGTTAAAACCATATAACCGAACAATAACCGAACCATCGATTATAACCAATAGGGCATAATACACTTTGTCGATTGAGTTTCTTCATCGTTTTCCTTACCCAACTACTAAAACCCAAAAAAATAAAAACAAAGCACTTTAGATCTTTCATCTTCTTCGAGCTTTCCTTCTCCTCCTTCTGAGATTTCTAGAAATCGATCTCAGGTATGACTTCGAGCTTTCCTTCTCCTCCTTCATCTCTCTTTACCTCTTGATTTGTTCGAGCTAATTTTAGGGATTTTAATTTTCTCGATTAAGGTATATTTCATGATTGGCTTGTTCGATATGTATTTTTATGTGGCTGTTTTACCGTATATTCATAATAACTTCATGGATTTGCTTTTGATTTTGAGTTTTTTTTTTAAATCTCTATCTCCCCTGCGTCAAATTGGTTTCCCCCTACAACTTTGGAGAATAACTCTGATTCTCGTGTCTCGGATATTGCGATGGCCGAACTGAACTAGATTAACTATGATTCTCTAAATTTTGCGTATTGTATATGTTCTTTTTTGTTATCTTCTTTGTTCTTTTCATGTTCTAACTTTCAATATGCCTCTGTTGTGTATTGTTTTCAGATGGATTCATCAACTCATTCGTTTTTCTTCCTTGTCACTTGCATTGCATAGCTTATGAGCTTCGTTTTTCTTCCTTGTCATTCGTTTTTACATTGTTTCAATTGTCTTATTTCTGTCTTGCTTTCAATATGCTTTGTTGTAAGCCTTGTTTGATGTCACAGGTCTGATTCTGAAGGTTCTTGCCTCTTGGTTCTCTCTTATTCTGAAGATAAAGTGTTCTTTGATGTCACAGACTTTGTTTTCTATCATGGTTTGGATATTGGTTCCTTTTTTTATGTTATATCTCTTTTGAACAGATTTTGTTTCATTGTTTGGATCTTTGAGGTTGTTTGGAATTGGAATCATGAATTAGTACTCTCTTTTTATTACCAGATCTGATGAACTTGCTATGTTTAACTTCGGATTTTTGGTTATTTTAGTTGCAAATAGGTACTTTGGTTGGAAATAACCGAACCGAAACCGAATCCATTGATATTTCGGTTACAATTGGATTTTACATACACTTAGGAAACCGAACCGAACCCGAACACATCCGAACCGAACCCGAACCGAACATCAATAATATCCAAATGGACCCTAGACCTCTACACCCGAATAACCGAACAACCAAATAAACCGAACCGAACCCGAATGGACATCCGAACGCCCATGGCTATGAAAAACCATCATCTTTTTTTTTTTCTTTTTGAATCGGAAAACCATCATCATCATCATCATCATTATTAAGCTGATCCTTAAATTTTATAGAGAAGAATTCAAAAATCATGAAGAACATAGAAGAAACAAAATAGATGTGTGGAACTTTGAATCTGAAATTGAAAAAAAAACATTAAAGCCCCATAAACAATCTGAATTCGAAATCGTATCGAATGACAGGTTTCACACGATGTCGAACACCACCACATGCTTCGAATAAGCCTCCCTCACAAGCATCGACGGCTCTTGCATAGATGAATCTGGAAAACCAGTCTGCATCGGTGGTGATTAGTTGGCGCGGTCACCGGTTCGGGGCCGTGGTGATTTTGGTTGAATCATGGGGGTAGATTCGTCCATACAGAAAATTTGTCATATCTTCTTACTCTTCCGCCTTTTGGCGGAGCACCTGGGGTTCTAAGAATTTTCCTGCAGACCAATCTTTAATTTCTTACCTAATTGTTTCCCCTCTAATGATTTTTTTTTTGCATCTGGAAATTAAGATGATAACAAGTTCTAGAAAAATTTAGTAATTGAAACTTATAAACCGTAGAAGAAGAAGAAATTTTGGAAGAAGAATCAAGTATTATTCTACAAGTTAAAGAATATCGAGTAAGTTTTCAATGATTAGAAAATCTCTTGATGTGGGGAGGACGAAGATGAGATCGTTGCAGGTATTGTTTAAGATTTTTAGATTTAAGGATACGGGTCGGGTTTTCAATTGTGTTTATTAACGGTTTATATGGTTTGGTTTTTGGTTTAGGTCATAAACCGATTAAACCAATGTCCGTGTGGAAATTGGTTTCGAACTTTCAATTTGTGGGGAAATTGGTTTCGAACTTTCAGATTGCGGGGAAATAAGTCTTAAACTTTCAAACCGTGGAGATCTGGTACGAGGGTCAAACTTTGTGTGAAACTGGTGTTATATCATAGTTTCGAGGGAGAAATAGATCGTTTTTCCTTTTTAAAACTCATATGATAATTTGTGGTTAAAGAAACCAATTGAACCAAATTTTGTGAACCCGAAGATGGATCAGAAGATTGGATCAGTAGAGAGCTAAACCGGTAGCGAGGTAAGTGGTTGAAATTTTGAAATAACGGATCAATCTTGGATCCTAAACAACAATCACATGATGTTTTACCGAAACCATAACTATATAAATCATTAAACATGAAGTTAACATGACCAAGAATAGATAAAAGAAACAAACGAGTTGGAACAACCAAAACATATGAAGTTACCACTTACCAATGTCAGCCAAAAGGACAAAACATAAGAAAGCAAGTTTTTACTAACCAAAATACTCTTGATTAGAGTTTAGATCTTTTAGCGAAAAGGTTTTTCTGACGAGAATTCAGAAAGCAGAAAGAAGACGACCCCATTTAGTCGTTACTGCAGCGAGCACAGTAGATGACAAGCAGAGGTTATCCGAGATTACTTGAATCTTGCACTTGGATGAAGCTACTCTAGGATGCAACTGAAGTTTGGTTGACACTTCATTCATATCTTCGTCAAAGGATGTATCATAGTATAATATAAGTTGTTCAAGATTCGGCATTATTTCTAGGAAGTGTTTGACCTGCTTTATCTGCTCCTCTATGTCATCATCACCAAAGAGTTCTCCAAACTTCAATATCTTTAGAACCTTCACCGGGCTTGATGATAGGCAAGTAGAGAGTTTGCACAAGTACCCGTCCTCTTCCGCACAGTAAGTAAATCTATGATGGAGTCCCTGCATCATAAAAGACATAACTTCAACATCTAATTTGGTTTCTAAAATGTGTTAGTAGTTGCAGTAATGAATATGTGTTGGTACTTCAAAGACGAGGATTTCAAGTTTTGGACAATTATTGAGTAGAGCCGGCAGTGATTCCCAATCTACATCTTGGTCAGTCTTAATAGTTAAGTGAATTAGGTTGTTGAATTCCAGCATTGATTTACAGCAGTAAGTAAGTACCTGAAACAAAAACCAAATCAACATGGTCATCAAACTCTTAGCCTTTAACCAATGTTATATACTACCTGAAACAAGAGTCTATACTCGCTTCTAGAATACTTTGTTTGTCTTCTTCTTTTACTTTACTGAGCATCAAAAAACTATAAAAGATACAAATAGTGAAAATTGGACTGACCTCGAGAGTGACATCAGACAAGTAAAGGATCTTAACATTGCATATTCCCATAAGAAAATCTGTTGCATTACCAACCATCTCTTCCGTAGCCAGTGGCGGATGTAGGCAAGGAGGAGGTGTGGCATGTGTCCCATACTGATTTTTTTTTATAAGTTATTAGTATAAAATTTATTTAAATGATTTTAATCTTAATATTAAATACACTAAGTGCCACATACTAAATAAATGTCGAGATCCGCCCATGTTCGTAGCTGATCTATTAGCATTTGAAAATCTGGCCTTGACGATCTGATCACTTGTCATTCGAAGATCTAGACTAGCTTCAACAAGCAAATTAAGATTAACTTTTGGATACTTGTCTGCAATAGTATCAGAATATTCGAGGTAGACAAGATTTGGGGTATCAAATGACATTCGCTTGTGATTTTCGATTTTCATCAAAAGTTCTTGAACGACAAACCATTAGTCTCTTGAGTTTTCGATTTTCATCGAACAAATTGTTCATAACTAACTCCTCAAGCACCTTACAACTCGAAAGAAGCTTAGAAAACACACTGTTCTTGATCATGACATAATCAAGACAGAGGGACTTAACATTTGGAAGAAAAGCATCTTTCACATCAATGGTGAGAATATCTCTAATTCCTATTTTCAGCCTAACCAAAGTCTCTGAAGGAAGGGGACAATGCAATTCCGTGGAGATTTGTAGATCAAGATCTACTACACCACGATTCAACACATTGAGTATCCAACCAATGACAATAGCTGGATGAACGACATCTTCACACTTAAGAGAGAAGCTGTTTAAAGGAACATTTTGGTGCAAAACCAATACTCTATCCACAAATTCCAATAAATTGGAGATCAATATTAGCCGAACTTGGTCATATATTCAATACCCAAATCAAAATGCAACAAGTTCATCTTAATTAAATTAATGTGATTGCAGTTACATCATTTTTAGTTAGGTGAAGTAAACTGGTGTTAGATTCAGATATATATGATTATGATTCTTATCTTGGAACCTATTTAATATTCCCTTATCGAGTTATCGTAAGAATAGAGAAGACTTTATAAATAACCCCGCTTTGAATATGTGTTTAGTAAATACTATTCATGTTGTCGTGCATGGTCATGTTTGTCTTATTTAAAACAATCGGAAAACTGACAAGAAAAATATGAAGACTCATAAAAGCGGGGTTTTATATTGATGGGGATTTCGGTTATGAGAAGGATGAATGTCTAACCTTGATCCATTGCTTTGTTAGACATGATGATGATTCCTTGATGATTGTTTGATCTTCTCCTTCCCTTCCTTACTGCGATCTCCCCTTCGACAGAGCCGGGGTGTTCAGATTCCGATCACAATCTCTAATCTCTCTTTTTATGTTTATGTGTTTCTATCTTCTTTCTTTTAGTGTCTCAATTCTGGAAAAACCAGAATCTGTCACTCTCTTGTTGCAATAACTTCTACCCTTTTCTTTTATATGAGGCCCAAAGTGATTCTCACTGTTAAAGGAGGAGTTGTGTCTTTTCAATGAGACACCCATTCATTAAAACATAACACATAAACTATATTTTAATATATATACAATTATATAAGTTAAACCATTATATATATAAATGCATATAAACCTTAGATTAGATTCTTTATTGGGTAGAGTAAGAGGGTTGACATCAAACCCATTCCGGTATCTTTTCTTTGATTCGGTCCATCACCGTATCCCGTTACATACCGGAAACTTTAAGCCTTACATTAAACTTAAACTATAATAGTTGGACCGTTAATACTTCGGCCACACTAACGGAAATATTCTTACATTCTCCCACTTGGCCGTGTATTAACTTAATGGTTCAACTTCCTTTAAAGCGCGCCTTTCATTAAGCTTAATTATCCCCTTTTTAAGTACCATAAAATCAGGACTTATCGAATGAGGCGGTCCCCTATCTTTTACAGCGATAAGTTCCCTTCCATCATCACAACCAGTTCAAACTTTACTACTTCTTTAATATTTGAGAGGTTACTTAATTCTCAAAAAATTCTTTTATGTTGAGATATAACCTTATTCTCAACTCATATGTTATCCTAACCCTACATGTACATACCATAATGATAACATATTAATTTGCAGAAAAACAAATAAACTTTATTGAATTCAAAATTACTTAAGTTAGCATCTTTACAATAGCATAATATCAATACAGCAAGGCCTTATCAATTATTCCCATCCTTTCTACATGGCCAATGAAGATACCAGGAGGGAGTCCTTTCGTTAACGGATCCGCTACCATCATATCCGTTCTTATATGCTCAATTGCTACTCTGCGTTTCTGCACTTCTTCCTTTACAGACAAGTATTTTATCTCCATGTGCTTAGCACCTTTCGAATACTTGTCATTCTTTGCGAAGAAGACTGCTGCGGAATTATCACAATACATTCTCAGTGGTTTGGAAATACTGTCAATAAGTCCAAGTCCTGAGACAAAGTTCCGCAGCCACAATGCTTGAATTGTGGCCTCATAGCATGCCACGAATTCTGCTTCCATGGTGGAAGTAGCAATGACGGACTGCTTTCCACTCTTCCATGATACTGCTCCTCCAGCTAATAGGAACAGATAGCCAAACGTCGATTTTCGAGAATCGACGCACCCGGCATAGTCTGAATCAGAGTATCCGATAACTTCAAGATTATCGGATCTCCTGTACGTAAGCATAAACTCTTTGGTGCCTTGCAAGTACCTGAGAACTTTCTTTGCAGCCTTCCAGTGGTCCATTCCAGGATTACTTTGATACCGACCCAAGACACCAACCGCGAAACTGATGTCTGGTCGAGTACATGTTTGAATGTAATTCAAACTTCCTACCACTGACAAGTAAGGTATCATCTCCATTTCTTTTCTCTCTAGTTCATTCTTTGGACATTGAGCTTTATTGAATTTGTCCCCTTTCTGAACTGGAGCTTTGCTTAACTTGCACATTTTCATTCCATATCTCTTCAAGACTTTATCTATGTATCCTTTCTGAGACAAACTTAACAATCCTTGTGATCTATCCCGGATTATTTCAATCCCTATGACATAGTTTGCCTCACCTATATCCTTCATTTCAAAGTTCTTGGAGAGATATTTCTTTACATCACTCAACATACTCATATCATTTGTAGCCAACAATATATCGTCAACATACAATACTAGGATAATAAACTTGCTCCCACTGACTTTCATATAAATACATCGATCAACGATAACTTCTATGAAACCGTATGACAACATGGTATCATTGAACTTTAAATACCATTGTCGGGAGGCTTGTTTCAATCCATATATTGACTTCCTCAGCTTACACACAAGATTTTCTTTTCCTGCAGCCACATAACCTTCCGGTTGGTCCATGTAAACTTCTTCCTCAAGCTCTCCATTAAGAAAGGCAGTTTTGACATCCATTTGGTGAAGCTCCAAATCATAATGAGCTACCAATCCCATGACAATTCTTAAGGAATCCTTCTTTGAAACTGGAGAGAAGGTATCCGTATAGTCAATGCCTTCCTTTTGAGTGAACCCTTTAGCAACAAGGCGAGCCTTGTACCTTTCTATGTTACCTCTAGAGTTCCGTTTGGTCGTATAGATCCATTTACATCCAACGGTTTTGAAACCATCAGGCAACTCTACTAGGTCCCACACTTTGTTCACTTCCATAGAAGACATTTCTTCATTTGAAGCATTCGACCACTTTTCAGAATTTTCACTTTCCATGGCTTTTCTGAATGTTTTCGGTTCTTCATCAAGACTAAGGTCACATTCATTCTCAACATCATAAACCACATAGTCATCTGTAATGGCGGATCTCCTTTCCCTTACAGATCGCCTTAATTGATTTTGTGGTATGACGTTCTGTTCTTGAATGACGACTTGTTCATTTTCGGTTTCCTGAACTAGTGGGTCCGTATGTTCTTCATTCTGTTGTTCTGTTTCGATATTAGGCTGTTCACTGACAACAGGAACAACAACTTGGGTTGGAACTACGGGTGAAGAATCTTCTACCCGAGTTTCTTTAATGTTCACTCCCCTAGATTCTGAACTCCCACTAGATTCACCATTTTCAATGAACCTAGCATTACCAGTCTCGACAATTCTCGTACTATGGTTAGGACAGTAAAACACAAACCCCTTTGACTTTTCCGGATAGCCAATGAAAAACCCACTGACTGTCCTAGAGTCCAATTTCTTTTCATGCGGATTATACGGCTTTACTTCAGCTGGACATCCCCAGACACGTAAGTGTCTTAAACTGGGTTTCCTTCCCGTAAATAGTTCAAATGGAGTCATTGGAACCACCTTACTAGGAACCCGGTTTAAAATATATGTCGCTGTCTTTAATGCGTATATCCACATTGACATTGGTAGTTTGCAATTACTTAACATACTCCTAACCATTTCTATTAAAGTACGGTTACGCCTTTCAGCTACACCGTTCTGCTGAGGTGTTCCGGGCATTGTGTACTGAGCACAAATGCCCTTACTTTCCAGAAATTTAGCAAATGGCCCTGGACATTGTCCTTTTTCGGTGAATCGACCATAATATTCACCACCTCTATCAGATCTCACAACTTTTACTTTCTTTTCAAGTTGCCTTTCCACTTCATCAATGAACACTTTTAGTACGTCCACTGATTGAGCCTTTTCATGCAACAAATAAGTATATCCATACCGTGAGTAATCATCAATAAAAGTGATGAAATACGTCTCACCACTCCATGACGGAGCATCTATAGGGCCACAAATATCTGTGTGAATTAACTCTAAGAGTTCATTACTTCTTGTGGCTTGTTTCTTTGTGATGTGTTTGGTTTGCTTTCCTTTAATGCACTCGATACACACATCCAAGTCACTAAAATCCAATTGAGGTAATAATTCTTTCTTTATTAACCTCATCATCCTTTCTTTGGATATGTGACCTAATCTTTTATGCCACAAAATTGCTGAGTTTTCACTAGTTGCACTACGTTTAATTCCTTGATACTCAATATTATACAAAGATTCAGAGAAGGTTTTATCAAGATTGAACTTATAAAGTGAATCACACAATGTACCATTACCATAAAAGGTTCTGTTACGGTACAACGAAAACACACCATTACCAATCTTAAAGTTAAAACCTACATCATCCAACCTACTCACTGAAACAAGATTTCTAGCACACTCAGGTACAAAGAGACAATTTTCAAGATCTACAAAACAACCAGTGTCGAAGATCAATCTATACGTCCCAATGCCTTCTATTTGCGCCTTCATCCTGTTTCCCATGAACAAGTACCTTTCAGTTCCTTTTAAAGGCTGGATCGAACTGAATCCCTGTTCAATATGAGATACATGAGTAGAAGCTCCAGAATCAAGCCACCAAGTATTTCTAGGCACTTCTACAAGATTCATTTCAGAACAAACATATAAATGTTCGTTACCTTTCTTGTCGAACCATTCCTTCCTTTTAGGGCAGTCTTTCTTCATGTGCCCCTCCTTCTTGCAGAAGAAACACTTGACAGCAGCTTTACGGATTTTGCTTTCAGGAGTCTTAAAGACAGCCTTATCCTTCTTTTTGCCCTTGCTTGATTTCTTAGAGTTTCCCATGGCACTATCATGTCCTGCAAACATTGCAATGTCGCCCTTCTGTTTCTTTAATCTCCCTTCCTCCTGAACCAGCATGGCCTTCAATTCTTGAAGAGTCCACTTATCCTTAATGGTGTTGTAATTCACCTGGAACTGGCCATACTCCATAGGTAGAGAGTTCATAATAAACTGTACCAAGAAGGACTCATGCACTTCCATTCCCATGGACGTTAACTTTGATGCCAAGTTTGACATGTGAGTGACGTGATCATGGATTGTCTGAGACCAATCGAATCTTTTTGTAGTTAGCTCACTCATGAGACTACCTACAATCGATTTGTCAGCGACATCCGATTGTGATTGTTCTTTAATTTTCAAGATGAATTCCCTTGCTTTCTCTGTCTTAGGCATGGATGGCTTGACACTGTCCGCCATCGTCATCCTAAGTAAATTCAGGCACAGCCGGTTAGAGCGCTCCCAAGTCTCATGACGAGACTTTTCCAATTCGGTGCTCGTATCTGTAATGGCTGCCGGCTCTTCATCCGTGAGTATAGCCTGATCAAGGGACATTACACCCAAGGAGAACTTAATCTGTTCAGACCATTCCTCATAGTTGAGCCCATTGAACTTTACGACAGAGTTTGCAGAAGCAAACGGAGCTGCAAAAAATTTATATATGCTTACCATAAGTTCTATGATACTTTAATAGATTCATTGACAACAAATAATCTAAACACTTTCATTTTTTTTTTTTTTTTTAAGCAACCTTTGGGCAATACTTAAAAAAAAAAAAAAAATACACTTAAATTGATGCTTGTTTAGATTTTCTTTAATAATTAATCAATCCATAGTTAGAGTGGATAGGAATGCTACCTTTGGGTATACACACCATCAACCGCAACATGGGTGATTAATACTTTAGTTGTTATTTAATACACCCAATGATCCACCTTTGGGTGATCTCCTAGGGTATACTAATAAAGCAATTGATCAATCAATAAAAACTTTTCATGTCATTTAGCATCCTTTAATCATGATCAATTATGAATTTTTATCGTCACATTAAATATAACCAGACCACTTTGGTGATTAACAAGTTATACGTAATGTGAACTCTCTTCTTATAAGTTTTATTATAAAGTTTTATATATATAGTTTATATATATATATACATGTAATAACTTTTTCATAATAGCTTAGTCTTTCACATTTCAGAAAGTACAGCGGAACGGTTTCACATTTCATAATAACGTGACAGTTACTTTTAATAAAAAATAAAAAAAATAAAAAAAATAAAAAAAATTTCGCGACTGTTCATCGCGACTGTTCATCGCATTTTTTTTTTTTTTTTTTTTTTTAAAAACTTTAAAATCCTATAACTTTTGATTTACTTGATGGATTTTAATGAATTTTATACCGATAGATAGATAATTTCATCCTCTTCACATTGATATAACTTTTAGACCATTTTCAGATTCAATGCGTTGATGAAAAAAAAAACGAGATTTTCGGTTTTATCCATCAATATGCTTTAAAAATTGAAACAAATGATTCTAGGGTGGCTCTGATACCACATATAAGTTTTTCCTTAGTGATTACACACTTGTAATCTATCCCATAATCTCCCCTAGAACAAATGAATCAACATGTTTTATATTGATGGGGATTTCGGTTATGAGAAGGATGAATGTCTAACCTTGATCCATTGCTTTGTTAGACATGATGATGATTCCTTGATGATTGTTTGATCTTCTCCTTCCCTTCCTTACTGCGATCTCCCCTTCGACAGAGCCGGGGTGTTCAGATTCCGATCACAATCTCTAATCTCTCTTTTTATGTTTATGTGTTTCTATCTTCTTTCTTTTAGTGTCTCAATTCTGGAAAAACCAGAATCTGTCACTCTCTTGTTGCAATAACTTCTACCCTTTTCTTTTATATGAGGCCCAAAGTGATTCTCACTGTTAAAGGAGGAGTTGTGTCTTTTCAATGAGACACCCATTCATTAAAACATAACACATAAACTATATTTTAATATATATACAATTATATAAGTTAAACCATTATATATATAAATGCATATAAACCTTAGATTAGATTCTTTATTGGGTAGAGTAAGAGGGTTGACATCAAACCCATTCCGGTATCTTTTCTTTGATTCGGTCCATCACCGTATCCCGTTACATACCGGAAACTTTAAGCCTTACATTAAACTTAAACTATAATAGTTGGACCGTTAATACTTCGGCCACACTAACGGAAATATTCTTACAAGATTCAGATATATATGATTATGATTCTTATCTTGGAACCTATTTAATATTCCCTTATCGAGTTATCGTAAGAATAGAGAAGACTTTATAAATAACCCCGCTTTGAATATGTGTTTAGTAAATACTATTCATGTTGTCGTGCATGGTCATGTTTGTCTTATTTAAAACAATCGGAAAACTGACAAGAAAAATATGAAGACTCATAAAAGGTACTTGGGACTTGGTAGTTTCAAAACGTCGCCGTTTGGGTCTAGTGTTGTCACTTCATGTCCCGCCACTAGTGCCTAGCTAGCGTTCAGGTCTCCGATTACACAAACCCTAAACTTCCTCTTCGTTCCCCAATTAAACTTTCGAAGCCCTTATTTCCGTTTTAAAATTCTTAATTTACATACGTACTTATCGTTGAGTAATGTAAATTGTATGGGTGCTTCCTCAATCTCTTCTTCCAGTTTTGTTCTGCTTTTATAGCCAATAAGGTTCCTCATTTCTTTGTTTCATCTTGTGCTCCTAGTGTCTGGTTTCATCTTGCTTTTTTGGGTACTTGTTTGACGCGCATAGCTATACTTGAGAATCTTAATTGAACTACTGTTTTTGTAAATGAAATCGGTTAAAATTGAGATTTGGTGTTTTGAGTCCGGCTTTTGAAATCCTAATTTGTTCTTATTATTTTAGCTTGTGTTATTGTTAGGATTTAAACTTTAATCCTCCTTGTCCCAATCTATCTTCGATACACAAATTAACGAACACGAGAATTGTTCACCCAGTTCACGGCCTCTAACCGCTACGTCTGGGGTGGATCCTGGATCCACAACATCCACTATGAAGAACAATCGGAAAACACCTCCGAAGTGGTTCACAATATAGATCTCTCTCACACCCAACAAACAAGAAAGAACAAAAGAACAGAACTAGATTCCCCAGAGAAAACCCATATTCTCTCTCTAGCTCTACGAGCCGCCTCTAAGGCGCTCGGAATCACTGGAGTCTGGATTAGCTATTCTTATTGTTAAACACTTGTACTTATAACAAAAAAACCCTAGAAACTTACTTGGGCCCAACTTGACACTAAGGCTTGTACTAAGCCCAACTGATGGCTGATATGCTCAATTCAATACCCTAAAGTACTAAAGCAGTTGTTATAGTAAAGCTAGGGGTCGAACACAAGGATTCACAGAGATCACACAATAGATTATATAGTTGCGAATTACGCTAAGCCAAACAGATGTAATTAAAAGCAATGCAGAAATTAAAAGGGTTGTAAATCAATTGGAAGAATATAGGCCCAAGGTTTTTCTCAGGAAATCAATGAATGCAGATAAACTAACTAACATGATTCAGATTTAGCACGGTTCTTGAACTCAAATCACTAAAATATAGCTAACCAACTCTCGTTGCGAAAACTATCTAAATCTAAATCCTAGGAATTTCAAATCTCTTTGCGAATCCTAAAGTCTAAATCAGCTTTAATAACAGGTTTGATATGTTCACAAATCAATTAAACCAAATCTCTTTGCGAATAATCAATTTGCTCACCTAGGTTCTATCAGGTAATTAATCGCACTCTCGTGCCTAATCAATTATCCTAAGATCTAAGTTCCAGATTTGTCAACCTAGAATTAGCTTTGAACACAACCTAAGGTGAAGAACTAATTCAGATGGTGAATCATAAACAGATAATTAACCTAGCATTCAAAGAAATCCTTTATGATAAAACCCTAAACCTAAGGTGGATCTACTCAGACATAGAGAATGAAACAATCAATATGCTTGAATAAATCATCAATAGAATAAGAATAACAAGAGGTTCTTGAGATCTGATCTCGGACGAAGGGAGATTCAGACTTCTCTCAAACCAAAGTATAGAAAATAAAGCTTAGCCTAAACAAGTGGCTGTAAAATCCTATTTATAACCTAAAACACGATCTGGGCCATCTTGTAAATATCAAAGTCTTCTGGGCCAATCACTACAAGAAAACAGGCATTTTGCAACGATTTTTTGCGACAATTTTAATTCGTTGCAAATTGCAATCGTGTTTGCGACGATTTTACGACGATTCTTAAAGACGTCGCAAAATCGTCGCAAAATTGGGACGCAAAATTTCGTTGTAAAATCGTCGCTAATTAGCGACGATTTTACAACGATTACCAACGACATTACGACGATTATACAAATCGTCGTAAAATCGTTGTAACTTAGCGACGATTTACCGAGGTTTATATAAAACGTTGTAATTTCGTCGTAAAATTACCCACGAATTAGCAATGATTATTATAAGTTGAATTTTACATCGATTTCCCAACGATTAATCAGTTAGGTGACCACGTTTTAAGTTCACGGTGTTCGGTTAGGTAAACATGTTTAATGTCGTTGTAAAGTCGATGTATACATTTTTAGATTCGTTGTAAAATCGATGTGAAATCGATGTAAAATCGTAGGTAATGCGATGGTACTGAAAATAAAAATCTATATATAGTGGCCAACTTCATAACAAAAATTTCATATTCAAAAACATTTATTTCTTTCTGACCAACAAAAAATGTCAATATACGAAATTAGAAGATGGATGTATAATCGTCTTGATTCAGAGGGATCGCTAACAAAGGAGTTCAGTGATGGGGTGGAGGGATTCATGCATCAGGCAGAAAGTATACATAATACGATTATCAGTGGTAAGATGTTCTGTCCTTGTGCCAGATGCTTGAATAGGAAATTTATCATTATCTCGAAGGTGTGGTCGCATATATTAAATAGAGGGTTTATGCCGCATTACTATATATGGTATTATCATGGAGAGGGTCATGGGGGAAATGCAGCTAGTAGTAGTAGCAATTATCAATCATCGAATTTTGATGAGTCAAATAATTTTAATCAATTTGATGATCATGCGGAGCAGCATGGTGAAGATAATGATAGGATTCATGACATGGTTACGGATGCATTTCATGAAACTGTAAGTACATTTGCACATGATCATCATGATGAGGAACCCATTCTAGATGCAAATTTTTTTTATGATATGCTAGATGCTGCAAATCAGCCACTCTACGATGGATGTAGAGAAGGACATTCTAAATTGTCGTTGGCGGCTAGGATGATGACTATTAAAACTGATCATAACTTAGCTGAGGTTTGCATGGATGATTGGGCTGATTTGATTAAAGAGTATTTGCCAGAGGACAATTTAGCTGCTGAAACTTACTATGAGATACAGAAGCTGGTTTATAGTCTTGGGTTGCCTTCTGAGATGATAGATGTTTGTGTTGACAATTGCATGCTTTTTTGGAAAGATGATGATAAGCTGCAGGAATGTCGATTTTGCCATAAGCCAATATATAAGCCGCAAGGTACTGGTCGGAGTAAGGTACCGTTCCAGCGGATGTGGTACCTTCCTATAACTGATAGATTAAAAAGAATGTATCAGTCTGAGAGGACAACTGCATCGACGAGATGGCATGCAGATCATTTGCAAACAGATGAGAAGGTTACTCATCCTTCAGATGCAAAAGCGTGGAAACACTTTAAGACGGTACATCCAGACTTTGCTAGAGAGAAACGTAATGTGTATCTTGGTCTTTGCACATATGGATTTAGTCCATTTGGTATGTCTGGTAGGCAATATTCTTTATGGCCAGTAATCCTAACGCCTTACAACCTTCCCCCAGATATGTGCATGCAAAGGGAATTTTTATTCATGAGTATTTTAGTACCAGGTCCGAAGCATCCGAAGCGTTCCCTTGATGTGTTTTTGCAACCTCTGATAGAGGAATTGGAGCAGTTGTGTTATACCGGGGTTCGAACATATGATTTTGCAAGGAAAAAAAATTTTACAATGCGTGCGGTGCTTATGTGGACAATAAGCGACTTCCCTGCTTACGGGATGTTATCAGGTTGGACTACGCATGGGCGATTGTCTTGTCCATATTGTCTCAATCGGACAGATGCGTTTCAATTGAAACATGGTCGGAAAACAAGTTGGTTTGATTGTCACCGCCGATTTCTACCGATTCATCATGCATATCGAAGAAATAAGCGGTTGTTTAGAAAGAACAAAACTGTTCGTGTTCCTCCTCCTGTTTATATTTCCGGGGAAGATCTAGAAGCAGAAATTGATCATTATGGTGCATTGGAAACAGTAAATCGTGGTGGAAATTGGCACACTCCAGCTAATATGCCGGATGGATATGGGGAGCATCACAATTGGCATAAGAAAAGCATATTCTGGAAGCTTCCGTATTGGAAGGATCATTTGTTTAGACACAATTTGGATGTCATGCACATTGAAAAAAACTTTTTTGATAACATCATGCATACATTGTTAAACGTGCGTGGAAGGACTAAAGACAGCGGTAAGTCAAGGTTAGACTTGCCTGATCTTTGTTGTCGGAATGAGTTACATATTACAAGCAATGGGAAAGCACATGTCCCCATATTTCGAGTGGGTGCGGAAGAAAAGTCAGCTTTGTTCAAATGGGTGACATCTGATGTGAAGTTCCCGGACGGGTACGTATCTAATTTAGCTAAATGTGTTGAGAATGGCCAAAAGTTTTCCGGGATGAAGAGTCATGACTGTCACGTCTTTATGCAACGACTACTTCCTTTTGCATTTGCTGAACTTCTACCAGGAAATGTACACGAAGCAATTGCAGGTATATAAATTTAAACTAATCACATATTAATTGCAAATTTAAGATTTTATATAATTAATATATATATATATATATATCATGTGATTGTTATTATAGGCATTGGAGGGTTTTTTCGGGATCTTTGTACCCGTACTTTGTCAGAAGATGTTATTGCACAACTTGATGCTAGTATTCCTATTTTGTTGTGCAACATGGAGAAAATATTTCCCCCAGCCTTTTTTGATGTTATGGAACATCTACCTATTCATCTACCTCACGAAGCAAAACTTGGGGGACCTGTGCAGTATCGATGGATGTACCCATTCGAGCGATTCATGGGACATTTGAAGCGGAAGGCTAAAAATCTAGCCAATAGTAGCAGGAAGTTTAACAGAAGAAACTTCTCACTTCACGAGGTACTATTTTGGCTCGAAGGTTCGCACACGGAAAAGGGCAGCACGGCGATATGATGATGGAGGTGTAGGCCGAACATATGCTAATGAAGGTGTCCCAGATATCTTTTCTTCAATCGGTCGATTATGTGGAAGAGTGAAGTCAGTTTGGTTTGCCAATGAAAAAGATCATCATAGTGCACAAACGTATATCCTCTTAAATTGCGAAGAAGTTAGTCAATTTGAGACGTAAGTGTATAAACATACGTCTTATATATGGCTAAATTATATATATGCTAGCTTTATACCAATTACAAATACTTTTGTATGCAGTGAATTTGTTAGACAAGTCCGAGAAGTCGTTGAAGGAATCTCAGACGATGAAATCAACAAGCGTAAAGATCAACATTTTGCCCCGTGGTTGAAGACGCAAGTACGTAAAATTTTAAGTGATCTGATTAATTACTAACTTGGACAATTAACCTAATACATATTTTGATTACTTTTTTAATTAAATTAATTAATGACAAGGTCAAGTATGGGGATACCGCATATCCACTCTGGTTCCATGAGTTAATAAAAGGCCCCATATCGAAGATAACGAGTGCACACATGTATTGCACACGCGGATATATATTTCATACATTCAAATACGGAAATCAAAGAGCTACTGCCAACTACGGGGTATGTGTGCGGGGCGAAATATATTTTTATGGAGTGTTGCAAGACATAATTGAAGTTGAGTACCCTGGTTGCTTAGGTTTGAAATGCGTTCTGTTCAAATGCGACTGGTTCGATCCAACAGTTGATCGAGGCGTCCGTAAAAACAAATTTGGGGCAGTAGATGTCAACCAATCACGACGTTACAATAAGTATGAGCCATTTATCCTAGCATCACAAGCAGAACAAGTCAGCTTTGTTCCATATCCGAGAGTTCGCACCACCCGTATCTCATGGTTATCAGTTATAAAAGTTTCTCCGAGGGGTCAAATTGTGGGGGTTGATGAGGAACTACCAATGCAGCAAGATCATTGCTCTGATATGCCAGAACTAAATGAGAGCAATGAAGACATCCTTTTGGTAGATCCTCAAAACAGGCAAGTTGAATATCTCGCAGACGATACAGAGGAAGAAGATGAGGAAGATGAGTTCGAAGAAAGTGATGAACCAGATGATCAAGAAACGGATGTGTACTACTCTTCGTCCGAAAATGAATCAGAGTGACCGCGCTAGCTAGTAATTATTGTGAATTTAATGTATTAATGTAATATTGTGATCGAGTAATTATTGTGAAATTTAAGTGATATGATTTCTATGAAATCCCCTAAACCCCAAACTAAATTCCATCTCCGATCTCCACTCATTTTCCGCCGTAGGTGCGGCGATTAATAAATTACCAGACATATGTGTCTATGTGTCTTGTAATTTATTAATTGCCTCAACAACGGTGGGAAATGAGTGGTGATCGGAAATGGGATTTAGTTTGGAGTTTAGGGGATTTCAAAGGAATCGTCGCTAAATCGTCGCTAATTGTGATTGTCACAAAATCGATGCAATATTTGCGACGATTTAGCAACGAATTGAGACTAATCGTCGCTAAATCGTCTCAAACCATGAAGGTTAAAAAATCGATGCAAATTTGCGACGCGTTAGCAACGAATTGTCATAAACCCTAAACCCTAAACCCTTTGCCCTAAACCCTAAACCCTAGCATATTACCATCTCATTGTATTATACATATTTCAATAAAATTGATCGTGACTTTAGAGAAATGGCCGAAAATGAAAACTCGGTCAATCACAGTAATATCCACAAACTGAATCATTGTATTAATAATGTAACATATACGCAAACTATATGTCTTACTTATTTTTCAATCTCGATGAACTTATTGATAATTTCATGAATTTGGATTCACAGTAAACATCTAAAGTTGTTTATGGAACGTCGCAATCGACGTTACAGGTTTGTACCTATACCCTAAACCCTAAAACATATTTTACAAATTTCCTCACTAAATCGTAGCAAGATTGCGACGATTTGGCAGCGATTGGTCTCAATTCGTTGCCAAATCGTCGCAAACTATGATAGTTACAAAATCGATGCAAATTTGCGACGATTTAGCAACGAATTGTCATAAACCCTAAACCCTAAACCCTTTGCCCTAAACCCTAAACCCTAGCATATTACCATCTCATTGTATTATACATATTTCAATAAAATTGATCTTGACTTTAGAGAAATGGCCGAAAATGAAAACTCGGTCAATCACAGTAATATCCACAAACTGAATCATTGTATTAATAATGTAACATATACGCAAACTATATGTTTTACTTATTTTTCAATCTCGATGAACTTATTGATAATTTCATGAATTTGGATTCACAGTAAACATCTAAAGTTGTTTATGGAACGTCGCAATCGACGTTACAGGTTTTTACCTATACCCTAAACCCTAAAACATATTTTACAAATTTCCTCACTAAATCGTTGCAAGATTGCGACGATTTGGCAACGATTGGTCTCAATTCGTTGCCAAATCGTCGCAAACTATGATAGTTACAAAATCGATGCAAATTTGCAACGATTTAGCAACGAATTGTCATAAACCCTAAACACTTTGCCCTAAACCCTAAACCCTAGCATATTACCATCTCATTGTATTATACATATTTCAATAAAATTGATCGTGACTTTAGAGAAATGGCCGAAAATGAAAACTCGGTCAATCACAGTAATATCCACAAACTGAATCATTGTATTAATAATGTAACATATACGCAAACTATATGTTTTACTTATTTTTCAATCTCGATGAACTTATTAATAATTTCATGAATTTGGATTCACAGTAAACATCTAAAGTTGTTTATGGAACGTCGCAATCGACGTTACAGGTTTGTACCTATACCCTAAACCCTAAAACATATTTTACAAATTTCCTCACTAAATCGTTGCAAGATTGCGACGATTTGGCAACGATTGGTCTCAATTCGTTGCCAAATCGTCGCAAACTATGATAGTTACAAAATCGATGCAAATTTGCAACGATTTAGCAACGAAATGTCATAAAACCTAAACCCTAAACCCTTTGCCCTAAACCCTAAACCCTAGCATATTACCATCTCATTGTATTATACATATTTCAATAAAATTGATCGTGACTTTAGAGAAATGGCCGAAAATGAAAACTCGGTCAATCACAGTAATATCCACAAACTGAATCATTGTATTAATAATGTAACATATACGCAAACTATATGTTTTACTTATTTTTCAATCTCGATGAACTTATTGATAATTTCATGAATTTGGATTCACAGTAAACATCTAAAGTTGTTTATGGAACGTCGCAATCGACGTTACAGGTTTGTACCTATACCCTAAACCCTAAAACATATTTTACAAATTTCCTCACTAAATCGTTGTAAGATTGCGACGATTTGGCAACGATTTCTGACAAATCGTGGCTAAATCGTTGCAAAATTTGCAACGAATTAGCAACGCATTGTCTTAAATTATGAATTTAATTTACCGCGTGTCGGTCAATTAAACTCCCGCGTGGGGGTCAAATAATCGTCGCAAATTCGTTGCAAAGTTAGCGACGAATTTGCTACGATCTTATTGCCTCGATTTAGCGACGATTCGTCGCCAAATCGATGCTAATTAGGATCGATTTAGCGACGATGGCTAATCTTATATAATCACACGCTCAGAATTTTTCAAATCACTTTCAAAATTTTCTATAAACTTCTTTCCTGATCATTCCTGATCATTCCTTGCAAAAAAAAGGTAAATTTTTTTTTTTATGTTTTTAATTTTAATTAATTTAAATAGGAATAGAACAATTTAGGTCGGTAGAAATAGAATCAAATTATGAAAAATAGCAGACTGCCAAGATGTTTATAGATAGTAATTTTTTTTCATTTTTATGCAGATGGCACATCGTCGTTCACATTACGCTCAGTTTTTGAGAGAGATTGGTGATGCTTCGGGTACCGGGTTGCCCGTGTCTTCTGAGGCTACAGAGACGGATTTCGTCCCGGCGACGGAAACACATAGTACTCTGCCGCCACAACCACTTCAGATTCCGCAACCTGGAGGCCGTGCCCCGGCTCCATATGCACACATGACGGTTCATGATTTTCTTGCACAGCCGGGCCGTCATAGGCTTAGGAGATTAGATCCAGATCATATTGACGGGTCGGAATGGTAATATATATATATATATTTGTTTTTACATTTATTATTACATATTTATATTTATTTCTAACAATTCAAAATTTTACAATTTTTTGTTTCAGGTTTGGAGTTGAATCCAAAGTTGGACGGACCGTTTATGAAATCATCAAGTCCTATTTTATCGAGCCGCATACCAATTTTACCCAGCTCCCGGGACACGTCAAGGATACATGGTTCAAGATGTTTGCGGTACGTATGAAAAAATATTTTAATTATATTTAAATATATATTTAATTTAATTTTATAAAATATATAATTATTTTTGTTTTTCATGCAGCAAAAATATCACTGGGATCTTTCGATTCATGGCGAGGTTGAGACTTTATTTCTCGAGAATGTGAAGTTTCGTATCCAAGGCGTGGTTAGTGATTGGAAGAAAGCATGGAAGATTTCTGGTGATTTAGCAAAGCCCCTGCACATGGATAAAGCCGTTTGGGACGGCTTGGTGCGGTATTAGCTGGAACCGAAGTCCATCATAATTGCTGAGAAGTGTTCGGCTTCCCGCAACACCGTTGGTTCGGACGGGAAACTGAAGGCTTTGCCTCATACAGCAGGGCAAACACCTTTTGCGGGTGTTCGTCTACAGATGGTAATTAAATTTATTTAAATTAATTAATTTATTTAATTTACTTCTTCAATAGCATAGTTTTTTTCTTTAGGCCGTCGAAGACGGAGGTGTACTCCCTCCGATGACGAGGGTTTTTGAGCGGACGCACCGAAAGAAGGATGGTTCCTTTGTTTCCGAGACTGCCGAGCACATCTTCAATGAGGTGACTTCCAAGGTCACCGAACGAGAGACACAGCTCTCTCAACAGCTATCGCCAAGTGGTTTGTCGGTCATGTCTGGAGGGTTGACCACACCCGATATTGACCGGATCTTCGAGCAGGTATATAGAATAGTTAGTACTTATTAATTTTTAGTTTTTGATTTTTTAAAAATTTCTAATTGTAAATTTAAATATAGGTTGCCCCTAAGCGAAAGGGGAAGGTTGTCGGGATGGGATCTATTCGAGATGTCTCGGCTGCTTCTTCATTTGCTCCGCGACGACGATCGCCAGAAGATGATCCAGTCGTGTTACGTGCCACGATTACGAGTCTTCAGGAGCGGGTTGAGACCGAGGCTACTCGGTCTACGGCATATCAGGCGAAGATTGCGAGTCTTCAGCAGCGGGTTGAACTGGATGCTACGCAGAATGACGAACTCTTCGACATCTTGGCAACAGGGAACCCGACAATACAGGCCATGCTACGGGAAAAGCGAAGACTCCGAGCAGAGGCAGATGCAGCAGCAGCGACAGAGGCAGCGGCAGGCACATCAGGTTCATCGAGACTTTATTTCTCGAGAATGTGAAGTTTCGTATCCAAGGCGTGGTTAGTGATTGGAAGAAAGCATGGAAGATTTCTGGTGATTTAGCAAAGCCCCTGCACATGGATAAAGCCGTTTGGGACGGCTTGGTGCGGTATTAGCTGGAACCGAAGTCCATCATAATTGCTGAGAAGTGTTCGGCTTCCCGCAACACCGTTGGTTCGGACGGGAAACTGAAGGCTTTGCCTCATACAGCAGGGCAAACACCTTTTGCGGGTGTTCGTCTACAGATGGTAATTAAATTTAGCAACGATTTTATGACGATTAGTTAGCAACGATTTTGCGACGATTATTTAGCAACGATTTTATGACGATTAGTTAGCAACGAATTAACGACGATAATTTTTGCCATCGAATTAACAATGAAATATTTTCATTAGAATTTCCATCGATTTTACGACGTATTTATATTCGTCGTAATTTCAATGTAATATTTACGACGATTTTACGACGAAAATTTACCAACGATTTAGCGACGAATTTTTGTCCCTCGTACTTTCCCGACGAATTTACGACGATTTGTGGTTTGCGACGATCAGTTTACGACGATCTCTTATTCGTCGCAAATTCGATTCAAACCCTATTTTGCAACGATTTTACAACGATATCGTTCGTTGCAAAAATGGTGTTTTCTTGTAGTGAATTCTGCAATTCTTCAACTCTTCAATAAGTCGCGATCCTTCTGTTTCCTCGACGGGTATCGATCGATACTAGGCAGTATCGATCGATACTCAGGTGATTTTGACGGGTATGCTACACGGATCTTCTGCTTCGCTCCAGAATGTTCCAGAAAACTCCAATATCTCCAATTAAGCTCCAAACGTGCTAAGACCTGTAAAAGACTCTAAAATACTACAATACACTAGAAAAGACTCTATAAAAGGACTTATATCATGGCCTAAACAGGGTAAAAACCATGATATATCAATGGCCCAAATCGTGAGTTGACTGAAGTCTGATTTCTCACAGTTATTAATGTTCAGGTAGTAAGTATTTATATGTGTATGTACATATGCGAAAAGTATTGATACTGGTTCCATAGATGTATTTAGCAGTCTACAAGTTTCTCTGTAGTTCCTAAGAGATCACAGCTCAAACCATCTATTATTTCCTTTAATATCCTTTTGAAACTGAGAGTGTTAAGTTCCTGTTTTCTATTCTTAGTTGAGTGGAAGAAAGAAACTATACACAGTATCTAACTTGCCATACAAGTAACTGTTACCGTCTTCAAGAACTATAGTTGGAACAATGAGTTATTTAGTTAGCATATATAGATGCTTGTGCAAATGAAGAGTGTAGTATAGATATAAATCTCGAGGTTACTAGGTTTCAATCAAGTTTAAAAATAAAGACCTCCCGAAAACCAAGTTTCACTCAAACTTAGTTCTTAACTCTGTTGCCTTGCCTTGTGCCTTGTTAGTTCGCTGAGAACAGCTACGAAACCCACCTAATCATTGCAAAGGTTTGGAGAGAAGATACAAGAAGCTTGTTGTGTTGCATGCACTGAAAGGAGAATGGTTAAGTGAGGAAAAGGCCCTAGCTTGTGATACAAGTTAAACATGTTTTGGCATACTATATCTTCCAATAACACCGGTCGCAGTTTTCAACAAAACAAATTCACTACTTCTTTACAACTTTGACAAGTATCATTGTTTTGACTAGATTCTTATTGTTTATTGACAAGTATCATTGTTTATTGGAACTAAAGTGATGTGCAATAACAGAATTACAAAAAACATATAATATATAAATGTCGAGACTATACTTATAACTAAGATTTGTCCAAGACAGAAAAATAAGAAACACAACTTCATTTACTGACAACTAGAAGCATAGACAAGATATGTACAAAGAGTAAAAACTTGGGAAATTAAAGCAGTTTCCTTCTTAACGTACGCACATGCCATGGCGTACTACTAAGATATGTACAAAGAGTAAAAATCAGAGACAACCGATTCATATATACAGACAACGAAAGCCTAAAAACAATCAATCAACTTGGGAAATTCAAGCAGTTTCCTTCATGACTTGGATCTCACATTTGGATGAAGCTTTGGGAAGAAGCAAAAGATCCGTCATGAGACGACATCTTTCTCCATCATCCACTACTTTATGAGCAACCCTAACCTTTTCAAGACGCGATAAGTTCCCCAAGAAACGCTTCATTTGATTAAGCTCTTGACAAGTTCCTTTATACCCAGTGATCTGTAGAACCTTCATTGCAGATGATGACAGAGAATCAGACACATCATCCCAAGAAATACGTAGGCGAGACACTCCTTGCCATCCCTCATAATACCCTAGACCCTGAAAAAACATTAGAGACAATATCATTGTAGATTCAGAAATTAGTATATAAACTCATTTTTGCATAATACCTTGATGATGAGAGTTTCTAGATTTAGAGAGTTGAGGAGCAGAGATGGAAGCATTTTCCAGAAGATGTATGGAGAGCCATGAGGTTTATCGCTTCCCAGAGATAAACAAATCAGATTGTTGAACACCGGTATCCTTTCACCGCGGTAATAGAGCGCCTGAAACGCACACACCAGAATCAAACTCTTTTGTATCATTTACTAACCTATAAACCCCAGAAAGAAAGAAAGAAAAGCTACACATTTCAAGAAGTAACTTGAAGGGACTGACCTCTAGAGCATCCGGAGTTAAGCAGAGGATCTTGACATTTCTGATTCCCATGAACAAGGTTGTAACATCACCAGGAACAAAACCAATATTATCTGGAGCATTTTTGCGCATGATTTGATTTGCTGTCAACTGAAGATCAAGCCTAACTTCAACCAGGCTGTCCAAATGCAGATTTTCATACTTATCCGCGACCACATCCGAATAGTCTAAGCAAACAAGACTCCGAGTATCAAACGAAACACAGGTTCTAGGAGCAGAAGAGTCATCATCGCGTCTGTACACAAGTTTCTTGAGTGTTGGACTTGAAATAGACCCATTCCAATAGAACCACTTTTTCGATTCATGGATCCGCAGGTTTTGAAGCGAAGGGAAAGCTGATAGAATCGGTTTAAACCCAAGCTTAGCATCCCCAAACGCAACTGAATCAAGAACGAGGGATTTAAGCATCGGAGAAACGAAATCTGAAGGAGACTGAGAAAGAAGGATTCTTGTTCCGATCCTGAGGTTAACCAGAGACTTGCTCGTAAAGACATTAAATGTCAAATGAAAGATCCTGTAATCGAGGCGTAGAGAGAGTTCCAAAACACCAAGGCCTATTACTGTTCGTATCCACCGGATTACGCGATCTTGTTCAACACATCCTTGACGACACTTGAGAAAAACTCTCTTAACCGGTGATGAGTTCTTGACTCGCAGAGACAGTACCCTTTCCACGAAATCCTTGAAAACCCCATTTTTTCGTTGACCCTTTCTGGGATTCAGTAACGAAGAATCGTCAAAATCGAGAAAAGGTACCGATTGAAGTAGATTCGACCATCTCTTTGAGAGAACCGATGTTAAAGCAGCCTCCTTTGTCGTCAGGAAAGACAAGACGTGGCAGAGAAGATCATCTGGTAAATTGCTAATCACGTCTTTGGAACTTCGACACGCTTTTTTATTACCTTCCATTCAGAAAATCAGATGGAGAGAACGATCCCACCCACACAAGGGGTTTTGTTCCTAAAGAAGAGAATTTTAAGAGGAAGCCATGAAAGTGAGACTCCTAACTTCCAATGTAATGACTAAAGCTTCAAATCCGTAGAGATCGAGGCAAAATAATGAAATTAGGGTTTCGGACGAGAAACCCCCGAGAGAAGCTGACAAATGGATCCGATCGTGAAGCGTAATTTTGCACAAAGTCTTCAGAGTATGTGAGAAGGAGGATGAGACGAATATTTCTTCACCAAATGCTGCAATCGGGTGGGTCTTAGCCACAGGCCCGGCTCAGGCCCATGGCAATATGGGCATTAGCCATGGGTCCAATTTGTTTTTTCAAAATTTTTCAAAAAAAAAAATCCCAAAAAATTAAAAAAAAAAATTTATTTGAAAAAATGCCTAATTTTTTTTTTTTTTTTCCTAAGATTCATATATAAGTTGAGACAGACCTGCTTAGCCATTTTTGGGCCTTTGAGCCTATAATGTAATGATCTTTAACCAAATTCAAAGAGTTTTCTATTATTTGCGTCGATGTTTACAAGTTTAAGTATACGTTTTTTATTTAACATAATTGGAAAATTATATGGGTAACCTGAAGAAAGCTAACACTAGTTTTACCTTTTGTTTACGTTCACATTTATTAAACTTTTTAAAAAAAATGTAACTGTAAATGCATCACGAATAAAACAGAAATACAACAAATAAATTCCCTTGTCAAGATCAATTTTTTAAAATTATTAATACGAAATTAATACACTTGTAAATTTTGAAAAGGTCAAACAAAAGACTTATAACATTCAACAACAAACCGACCAGAAACACACTTAAGGGTAAGAAAATATGTCGCTACTTGAGCAATAATATCAACAAAAATTATCAATCGACGAATAACAAAAAGGTTCCCCCCAAAAAAAAATTGGAATTGATGTTAAAGCTAATTTGCCCACGTGGGCGTGGTTGAGTGGTAGTGGGAAGGTGAGATTGTTCCACCAACGGGGAACCCATATTCGATTCTTCCTCTGCGCTGGTGTTCGAAACATTAATCACGACTATGTGTGAAAGCTGACACTGGACTTCGGCCTAGTTGAAAACCCGTGAGAAGGCTTTGTCAGTTGGGCCAACTCACTCTAGGCAATAGTCGTAAGACGAGGTAGCCAGTCTTCATCTCTCCAGTCGGATGTTGACCGGGCAGTCTAGGTCATCAACAAAAAAAAAAAAAAAAAAACCTAATTTATTATATATATGTGTTTTGTTGTTTTTGTGTGTAGTTTTTTTGTTGCTGTTGATGCATATAGTTTCAACCAATTGAAGAGTGCCATTAAGCAACTTTTTTTCCTTCTATTCAACATAAGTGTCAATTTCATAAACTTGAACAGTAAGGCTTATCTGCAACTACTACAGCTTATAGTTATAGACTTATATCCAATTGCAATTTGGTACAACTGAAACTGTGACGTAATCATAAATAGCAAACGATCGCGTAATTTTTTTTTTTAATCTTTTCATTACATTAATTTAACGGAAGCAAAAATGCTTACCAAACTTTTATAATAAGCCATCTTTAGTTACAAAATGATAAAATCATCATAAAGAACCAAGTTGAACTAAATAGATAAAACTTTGATGAAGAGGTCCAGTCGAAAATAGGAAAGATTGCCCAATAGAAAATGGAGTGAAAAAGAAATATCATCCTGGTCCAGTAAAGAAGAAAGTTGAATGTCCATATGGCCCAAATTACTAAACGAAACTGGTAGCCCTAATCATATATGCAGTAACACGAATATGACCGACGATACAACTTAGTTACAATCCCTCGTTACTGTAAAGAGAATCAATACTACAAGCAATCACTCGTCAGTGCTGGATTTTGACATCGAAACGCGGAAATTGTATATGCCGTAACGATGATTGAATTAAAATGAGACTTGCTCAAGCTTTTCCTGAGCTTGAGAACTAATAATAACCAAAATAATATAGTAACAAGGAACAATGAGAAAAAAAAAAAAGTAATAAACAATGTGTGAAAATTATCCAAATAACAAAGAAAATCAAAGCCAATAAATGGAACTGAAGGCAACAAACAAACACGGAAAGAAAAAGAGAAAAGTGTTAAGAAATGGATATGATTATCCATACTTATCCATTTACCTCATTTCCACCGACTTACTTGTACTATAAATATGTTGTAAAGTACGAAGTAATAATAAGAAGAAACATCTTATTTTCTTTCTCGTCTCCCCCCCATATCACTCTCTCGTTCTATACACAAATATATATATATATATATATATATATATATATATGTGATAGTTACATAATTTAGCCCATTTTAGCATACATTTTAGTTAGCATTTTGTGACTTATTGCATTCATTTCATTGTTTTTGGTATAGTTTGCATCCATTTTAGAGTTAGTGAGTCTTAAGTTAGTTCTTGCATATGTTTGTGTGCTATGGAGTCTTTTAGGTACCATTTGGAGCTTATGGAAGCATTTTGGAGCTTGGAGGAAAATCATGGGGCAAAATAAACCTGTTTGGAGCAAGAGCTATGCCCAAATATCAAGGAAAATGCAGAGGCCATCCGACGTGCTCTAAAGATCGGCTCAGACAAAGATCTTGAGCTCCGATTTAGCTTCGCGAATCTTCATCAAAGTCGTAGATAATCGAGATACCTTTCTAATGGAGGTGGTTTCAAGTCATTCGGAGCAGCCGTTCAAAAGATACGACATATTTAGTGAGCACAGGTCCGTCTGGCATCGATTTGGACTAATGGCAGAAGTCCATCGGTGTGCATCCGACCGATACACCCGACCGATGGAAGTTCTGGAAATCCGACGGATCATATCGGTGCGTTGTATCGGTTGCAGGAGACCGATGTAAGCTCACATCAAGAAGACCATCGGCAGCCTCCCACCGATATACCCGACCGATGCGAAGTTCTGGAAATCCGAGGGTTCCATCGGTGCGATGTATCGGTTGCAGGAGACCGATGTGATTCCTGCGACCCACTTTGCTATTTAGGCCAAAAAACTTGTTATTTGTGACATATCTCATTTTTAACTTGTAAAAACACTCTTCTTAGAGAGAGTTTGGAGATTTTAAGAGATTCTTAGTGTTTTTATGAAAGTTCTTGTTTCTTTTCATCTATCTATCTATTTCTAATCATCTAACCATGAATCTAAACACCTCCTACATAGGATTTGTTGAGATTATCATGGTTTGTGAGTAGTTTCTTTAGAACTTTGGGTATGGTAGATTAAGATGTTTTCTTGCTAAATCATGATGCTTAGGACTTAGTTTATGAAGAATCCTTACTTGTTATGTGTGATTAATGCTAGATTAGCCTTGACAAAGTTGATTTAGAACTTAAGGAATTTCATGCCCGGAAGGTGTTCGATGAAATTCCTCAACCAAACTTAGCAAGTGTTTTACATTCCTAGCCTATGGAAATGGATGTCTAGGGTGTTTAATGGTTATTTAGACTTGAGATTAATGCTTGTTGATCATTTAATTGCAAATGGAAGTTTGTTCTCAATTAAGTGATTAGTGAAGTGATTATTTTCATGGAAGTGGATTAGTCTAAATTAGTGATCTAAGGCCTAAGGATTAGCATTGTTTGAGTATCATGGTTTAGCTAGAGAATGTCCAAGTCGATTACCATTACCCGAAGTTCGTTTGCTTATTCTTGTTTAAATCGTTTTCGTTACGTTTTAGTGCAAAACTTGTTAGTCTTTTAATTACATTTGTTATATGCTGGGTTGTTTATTATCATGTCTTTAAATTGATTAGGATCATTAGAAAACCTTTATTCGATTAGCTTAGATTAAGAAGTGTCTCGCATTCTCTGTGTGTTGTTCTCGTGCCTCCTTGTGGATTCGATCCCTAAGTGCTACAATGACATACCATTAGATTGTGGTATTGTGCACAATGGGTTAATTGTGCGAACCGTAAAAAGTTCATTATCAATATGTATACACACACATAATATATATATCTCACTTATATATTATATTATAGTTTATAACACGTTATCAGCACGATCGTCTCACGATCCGTTCATATATCGAAAAACATGATCGTTTTCCGATCTGTTCATATACCGAGAAATGTTAGGTTTAATTTATATTCAATCTATTTACGTTGTTTCGGGATGATAGGCGTTGCCTTCCCCGAACCGATCGTTATGATAGGTTATGCCTTCACGATCATGATCATATGGCAGACTATGTCTCCTCTGATCATATGGCAGGTTCTGCCTCTTTAAATACATGGTTGGCTCATGATCATATGGCAGACTATGTCTCCTCAGATTACTGCCTCCATAAATTAAATGTCCCGAAGACATTTATGAAAAGTTCCAGAAGAACCATATAACAAAAATAATGTCCAGAAGACATATTTAAAATAAAAATGTCCAGAAGACATACTTAAAATAAAAATGTCCAGAAGACATATATGAAAACGTTCTTGAAGAACTGTTTCGTCCAGAAGACGTTTTAAATTATTGTTATTTTAATTTATGTTTATTATCGTAAATTATGTGGAAGGTTATGCCTCTTGAATATATATGTTTAATTGTTTAATTTATTTTGTTGATATAAAATTATATATGTGAGTTCCAGAAGAACTACATAAAATTAAAAATTATTATAGATAATGGGGAGCTCCGGAAGAGTTAGACGCTCTGGAAGAGCGAAACGCCCCCGTTGAGCGAAACGCTCCCGTTGAACGAAACGCTCCCGTTGAACGAAACGCTTCCGTTGAGCGAAACGCTCCCGTTGAGCGAAACGCTCCCGTTGAGCGAAACGCTCCCGTTGAGCGAAACGCTCCCGTTGAGCGAAACGCTCCCGTTGAGCGAAACGCTCCCGTTGAGCGAAACGCTCCCGTTGAGCGAAACGCTCCCGTTGAGAGAAAGCTCCCGATGAGCAAAACGCTTCAGAAAAGCGAAACGTTTCAGAAGAGCAAAACACTCTAGAAAAACAAAAAAATCTCCAAGAGAAAAATCGCTCCAGCAGAGCGAACGTTTTAAAAAAAACACACATGATGGAGACATGCATAAAAATGGCAAAATTGTATAAGATAAGTAAACCTGAAGTTTACCAATATATAACATAACCGGTTTAAGCCATCCCGGTGTAATAATGATATCAAATATTATTGAGAATTTATGTGAAAAAACCAGATGTTTTTCTCACATAGCATGTCTTAATAAAAATGAAACCATCATGTGAAAACCTGTTCAAGATGAATAGGCAAGAAAAGCCATCATCTTGAAAAGGGGTACTAAAATTTCCACATCAAAAGATTTGATGCATATTACATAACCCAAAATGGGTAATTGTATATGTTATTAATCCTAAAGTGGGATTTAATTCGAGATAGATGGACATGAAATGTCATCATCTCGAGGGGGAGAATTAAAAAATCCCATATCAAAAGTAAGTGGAACATCCAGAAGATTGTGTTCACACTTAAAATGGATCTGATGGTTCATTTATAAAGTAAATCCAGAAGATTACAAGATGAAATATTCTCTCATTTCATCTAATTGATTCAATCAAAGATTAACTATTCTTTGCTTGGAAATTTATGGGTATGCAATATATGCATCCACCACACTGTATAATAGTGAGACCCATAAAGTATATTGAATCATCAGTGGAAGATGTGCTTATCAAAAGATTTGCATATCATTATTATAGGGAGAATCGTTGAATAGTTCGAATCCTTGAACAAATGAGTATGAACTTGAAGTTCAAAGTTCAAAGGATCACTATTCAAGATGTGCTGCAAATCAAATGCCAAAAGCATTTATAAACAGCTAATGGATGAGATTTTCCGAAATGAATTATCATGGATCCTCATATAAATATGAACCTGAAGTTCAAAGGATAATTCATATGTAAATTAACTGCCAAACATATAATTACATAAAGGAAAATTTCATTTCTAGCTGAAAGTGCTCCAATAAAAATATATGTCCCTGGAGGACGATTAATCAATAGTAAGTCTATGACACGTAAGAAACGTGATAGACTACTTTGGTTCCAAAGAAATCCTCAATTGGAAAGGAGCAAATATATATTGAATAGAGGATTAATCTCTTGAAGAGACCGTTGATATGGTTAATAATAAAATCAGGTACCTGAATGAAATCATTCATAATGATAAAGAGATCTCGATTAACCATGTCATTACGGGAAAAGTTGGAACCAAATAAAAAGAATTGTCGACAGTATAAACAAGATATCGCGCGATATAAATGAGGATCATAAATCTACATCTGTGGATGAGGGTAGAAAGAGAAAAATATTGGCCGAAAAAGGCGAAAAAGGAAATCAAGTCTATGTTAAGCTCATATGAAATATGAGAAATTTTTGGACCAGCAGTCCAAGCATCAAAAGGGTATATCTCTTCCTATAATAAGGAATGAGAAAATGACATTACAATATGAAAAGGCTTGTTATACAAGGTCATACCCGATATTGAATGAATATTCAAATGTGGTGGATGCAATGTATTAAGTCTGGCAGTACATGAGCGACTTGAATTGCGTTTTGATGGATATCTCAAAAATCCATGAAAGATTTAATCCCTGAAGGATTAAAGATAATTGGATTATGTTCCCGGGAACTCTACTCGATGAATATATGTTGCATGGAGTATAATAATTAAGGTTAACCGATATACTCATGCATAATTATGAAAAGATTATGGATCAAAGGAAAAGATCTTTGATTTAATCATAATCTGAACTCCTGAAGAGTTGTCACAAGCCGTATAGTATTTATAGAAATATTTTGGGATAAGAAGCCTTTGAAAAGAAGAAATCCTTTCAGGCATCCCAATTGAACAGCTCACTTCCTACGCGCAAACATTGGAATGAAATAAAGCATATTTTTCACTATCTCAAGGTACGATTGATTTAAGATTATTTTATTTTAGAAATTTCGAAGTTGGTTTAGTTGATTTTACAGGTATCCCGATTGAGCATCTTATCTCGAAAGATCCCAGTAGGATCTAACATATAGAAAAACTCACATTTAAGCATTTATAAAGGAAGTGCTATTTGATCCTGAAGTATCAGACTATGTGAGTAATACATCATGGTATAAAAGTATTGTGGTATACAATGTGCTTTCATATGAGAAGATGGAAAGCCAAAATATTATAAATTCCCAATATTAGGGAAAAATATTGAATGAGTGCCAAAAGATATTACATGGTAAACACCATGTTTGGTATATCTTAATCCTCCCTACAAATTATCACGAACTTGAAGTTCATAAAATTTGACAGTGCTCCATCAAGAATTAATGTTCCTGAAGAACACAAATTTATGGATGCAGAATAAATGAACCCAAGGTTCAGTTTAAAAGGGGGAGGATAATGGACTCTAAAAAAAAAATATTCTCCAGAAGAGAAAGAAAATTAGAGAACAAAATGAAAGGATTCCAGAAGAATCAATAAAAAGAGAATGTCGAGAAAATATATGAAAGTATTCTCGAAAGATTGCATAAAGAGATTCGTCCAGAAGACGAACATGATACAGAAAGTATGAAATTTCCATTAACTACGTCGAGAATGGAAAATTAATGGAATACTCTGTATCCGTAGAAATCAAACAATGAAAATGATTACACAGACCCAAGGTCCGTGTCAGAGTGCCAGAAAAGACATATGACTAGAAGAAATGGAAAATGGCCATGAGAAATATTCTGAAATGTCTAAGGACCTATAGTCGTTACACCTGCAGATGTAATGTCATTCAAGTCCAAACGGGGATTTGTGCGAATACAATGAGGAAAAACGAGGTCACAAGATATAAAATCCGATTTGTGGCATGAAGTTTTTCTCAAAAACAGGGAATTGATTATGAAAAGATATATTCCCTTGTCATGTATGTAATCGCATTCAAATATTTGATGTGCCTAATGACATCTAAAAATCTAAAAAAATATATCTTATGGATATCGTGATTGCATATTCATATGGATCACTTGATAGTGATATATCCATGAAATCCCAGAAGGATCATAGATGCCTGAATCATCTGAGAAAATTTGTTCGATCAAGTTATAGCGATCAATACTCAAAAGAAGATTGATGATGCAAGAACTCATTTGAAAGAGGAGTTTGAAATAAAAGATCTTGGAAAGACAAAATTTTGTCTTAGGATCTATATAGAGTATTTCCAAGGTGGAATATTCATGCATCAATCAAATTACACCGAAAGGGTGAAAAATGGATTAAGTGAATCTTTTGAGTATTGCAATGGTTAATAGATCACTCGATATTGAAAAAGATCTATTTCGACCTTGCGAAAACAACAAGAAAGTTTTAGGTCCTGAAGTACCTTATGTAAATCTCGGTACATATTGTGTGTTGTTTTACTACAAAATAAGCAGGAAAGTCAGAATAGTATATTTTGTGAACAAAGCATGAGCAACTCGAATATTTTGGACCAGAAGTCCAATAATCCGAGAAAATATATGAAGATCATACGAGTTTGTTCACTAAGGCTCTATTTATAAATATTCCCAAAAAGATGGGATATATTCTTGGAATGCATATCCTGAAGATGATGCTTCCAGGGGGAGAAATGTGATGATGTGCGTGGCTGCACTCTTTTTTCCTTGCTATGGTTTTTATCCCACTGGGTTTTTCCATAACAAAGTTTTTAACGAGGCAGCAAAGAACACGCAAAATGTTAGACATCTGAAAGAAAATTCTATAATCCCAATGAAGAGATATTATTACATTGACGAGATCAAGAGAAGCGAAGAAAATGATCGAGACGAATCATCTTCAAAATCCATGAAGAGAACAAGATTCATCTTTCTCGGAGGAGATTGTGTTACTGTCTCTACAATCCCTCCAACACTTTTCTCTTACATTCGAGAACTCGAGAAGAATCAAGAAGTCGATATCCAGTACATTCGTTCAAGTTCAATGCAACAGATCTCTTTACAAAGACGCTTCCCACAACAATGTTCAGAAAACATATTCAAAGTATCGGAATGCGTCATCTACGGGATTAATGAAGAGAATGATATATCCATCATTCCAGGGGGATATTGCGTCACTGTACTCTTTTTCCCTTGTCATGATTTTTATTCCTATGGGTTTTTTCATGATAAGATTTTTAACGAGACAGTACGTAATACATTAGCAGTGATGGATAATCAAGGGAGAGTGTTAAGAAATGGATATGATTATCCATACTTATCCATTTACCTCACTAGGGTTTGACCCCGCGTTTCGCGCGGGCCTGCATGTTTTATATTTGTTTTTATGTAATTTATTTAGAAACCTTTTTTTTTCAAAATTTAGTTTAATATTTGGTTTATGTTTAAAGTTGCATTATGTGTATGTGTGTTTTCTTTTTTCTCCTTATTATTGTTTGTATATAGTAACAGTTTTCTCTTACTTATGTTGAAATATTATTCTTTTTTATGTGTTTATATTTTGTATTTCACTACTGTGTGATTTTAATTATAGTTTTATATTTATTTTACATATTTACATTCATATTTTAAAATTTAGATGTTATTTTTTTAGGAATTATTTTCTAATGTTATAATAAGATATCCGTTAGAAGACGTTTTTTTCTAACTTCGTTTGATAAACCAACTTGAAAAATAGAAGTAAGAAGCGGTTGAGCGTGAATTTGATAAATCGACGTCTTTTTCTCCTAATAATTAAGAGGAAAATAGGAAAGTGGCGTTTTTTTTTTGGTTTGGTGTTAAGTTAATGGGCCAGTTGTGTAGAGTGTTTGGGTTTGTAAATTAGGGAGAGCTATGAAAAACCGAGAAATGAACAAACAAATACCCAATACAATACCACACACATATATTTTGGATTAGTAAGATTTGACACAGCTTTTAGTTATTGAAAGTTAGGTGACACAATAAAATAACACAGCTTTTAATTAGTAAGATTTTTAAATAAGTGAGATCCATTAATTGAGAAATTTAATGCTGACGTGGACAGTTTAGAATGAGAGAAAACTTTCTTATTATATTATAGATTTCCACCGACTTACTTGTACTATAAATATGTTGTAAAGTACGAAGTAATAATAAGAATAAACATCTTATTTTCTTTCTCGTCTCCCCCCCATATAATTCTCTCTCGTTCTATACACAAATATATATATATATGTATACACACACACATAATATATATATCTCACTTATATATTATATTATAGTTTATAACAAAAAGCAAATTGTCCAAGAAAGGAGGAGGGATTAACTTTATGTGTCAAAGTGACGTAGCAGATGACGTTGTAAAAGAGAAACAGCCAAAGAGATTAACTTTATGATCTGTTTGTTTGTGTTTTGTGGTAACAAGAAGAAATTGGTTATTTTACGCAGAAGACTGACTTTTTGCCTTTCTTATGAAAAAAGGTCAGAACCTCTCGTCCGTTGCTTTTTCAACTCCCTTCTTGTGATAATATTACGATAATAATATTAAAGAAAATTCGTTATTAAAAAAATATAGAAACCAAGTTAATAAAAGTTATACATGGTTGTAAACTTGTAATATCGGTATATATCCTCATTACTTATTTTTGCCCTAAATTATCTCTCATGTGACTCCAAATCGTATGTATATCTTTTAGTAACATCAACTTTTGTTTGATTGCAAAATTTGTTGACAGTTTTAAGAATCTTAAGGGAGGATAGATTCTAGGAGCGAAGGACAAATATTCCTAATTCTCTCAATAATATCATTTGTATTTTTGTAACCCCTTCGCATGTGCACTTCTTCTCGATCTAAGGTCACATGACTCGCATGAATTTGAAACCGGGAGCTTATAAAGTACGTATAAATAATGTCTGAATTATATGAGAGGAAATATTTACTAGCAGTTTTTTTTTTTTATTAGTTTCGGAAATAATCTCAGGTTCTTAACGGGTCCAAACTAATTTTCCGAACGGGAGTGACACAGCCCATTATACCTCACTTGACCAAGAGTTAGTGTGATAATTCCGCATCCGGAATGATTCGATCTCCGACCTGGACCAACAGAGCCGAAACTCACTCCGAATAGAAATCACCCCACTATAACCTCTTGGTTTATTTACTTGCAGTGTTTTAGATGAGTTTTTAATTAGTCTACATTTGAAATATATTGTCTTTATCTCATTATTCTGTAATTATATATATAAATTATATGATGAAATAATTAAATTCACAAGCCTGACATAAAATTTGAAACAAAACAAAAATTAAACTATCATCTGTCTTTTCTAATTAATACCACCAGAGCTAAACATGTTACTCCTCTTTCTTATTCACATGCAAAGAAAAGATGAGATCCAATTAGCTAGTTTGCTAAAATTTGTACATTACGATTATATCAATTTTAACCTATAACACTGTATATAAACAACCAGATTGATTTCTATTTTCTTGATTTATATTACTTGGCAACACTCCTTGTTTCAGATTTTAGAAACACCAAAATAAAACTTACATATAACACCAAAAACTGAAATAAAATCACGAAAAAGTAGTAAAAAATATTAATAACTAACTGAATTCTCAGAAATACATTTGTGATGTTTGCTTGCAGCTGCTCATTTAAAAAAAAAGAAAAAATATATATATATATATATAATGACTAATACGTCAAATATATAGTAGAACAAATGAATTTTAGAATTAGAAAAAAAAAACATGAAAGCTCCGATTGGTAACACTGTGTATCGTGAAATCGCGGAAATATAATTAAGTTGCCGAATGAAACAATGTACTTTTAAACTCTCTTTTTTTGTATTATTTTGTGTTTTATTTTTCATTCCGCATATTTTTGTTAATTGGCAAAATACCTACGCAATCGTATTTAAAAAAATAATTCTATCATTCCTTAAGTTACCAATCAGAGCCTAAAACTAACTTTGTAAGAAGGACTCACGTGAAAAAGTAAGCTATATAGACGCTACGCTAGTTAATAGCTAGATGTGTGTAGAACATTTATCAAGAGAACAAAATCTTTTCTTATCATAGATTTTGTGGGTATTATTCAAATGTTTAATCCGAATCGATGTGGTTTAATCGAAGGTTAAAAAACAAACGATTCAAATCGAATCAAATTGTAATTTAGTTTTAAAATACTTTTAAAAAATGAATACAGAATACAAACCGATCTAGGAGGAATCACAACTTTGCCAAATGATATATATATTTATAAAGGAGAATATATTATCTTCTTATGATGCCACATCATTTTTTCATACACTAAAATTGTGAAACATCATCAACTTATTTGTTAATTTTAAATTGCTAATATAATTTATTATATTTTGTGTTATTATATTTTAATTCTCATGGTAACTATCATTCATTGATTTTAACAAGAATTTGAAAAGACATTTATTTATAAATGATAACTTATATATATATATATATATATTGATATATTTCTTCATTATTTTTAAAAGTGGGGTACTTTATTTAAATGATTAGGTAGATATGGATAGTAATCTATAAAATTCTAGAATAATTGGATTTGGATCCGGTTTTACCAAATCCAAAAAATTAATTCTCGGATTCGAGTTCGTTAATATCCACGAATATCCAAAATTATTTCGAAAATGTTAAAAACTAAGATATAAAAAAAAATATATAAATTTTAAGAGGATTAAAATATTAAATTATAAAAGCTCGCACAAATATACATAGCTTAAGTTAGAGAGAGAGAGAGAGATTATGAGTGCACATTCGAAACACGTAATTGAGATATTTTTTAATGATTAAATGACTAACTATATGATGTTTTTGTAGAAATGACTTGACGCTAATGTAATTCTATCCGAAATTGGGTATGTGATCATGGATATTCGGAAATCATAAACCTACAGAAATATTCAGATATTTACAAACCAAATTTGATTTTAAAGTTTTGATTAATATATTATGTAATTATTTTCTAACTATTGTATATATATAAATACATTAAGTATATATAAAAACCATTAAACACTATAAATATCCATAAACACGTTAGAGAATTGAGATACTTTTAAATGATTAAATGACTAACTACATGATGTTTTGTGAAAATGACTTGACGCTAATGTAACTATCTGAAATTGGGTATGTGATTATGGATATTCGGAAATCATAAACCTACAAAAATATTCAGATATTTACAAACCAATTTTGATTTTAAAGTTTTGATTAATATATTATGTAATTATTTTCTAAATATTGTATATATACATTAAGTAGATATAAAAACGTTTAAACACTATAAATATTAAAAATTTGAATTTTTTTTTACTTTGTAAAATACAATATTTAATGAAAATATTTGATTTCATAGAGATTTCTTCTAACTATGTCAATAAACACAATACAAAATTCCGCGCAAAACGCGGATCAACCACTAGTATATATATATTGCAAATTAAACAAAAACAAACTAGTAAATGAACACTTCGCCAATATCTATTGAGTTGGCCTTTTGCGGCCATTTAGTTACTATTACTTTCTCTATTTCATAAAAAATGTTATTTTAAGATTTTATTTTTGTTTCACAAAAATGAATTGTTTTCGCAAAATGTATTTTTTTAGTTATTACTAATTAGTCAGTCAACAAACGAAAAGCAGTGGTTGAGAAAAAAAATGACAGAAAGTATTTAAATATTAATAAATGAATGTCGTTTTTTGTGTTTTGTAACATCTACTAAATGCATGTCATTTGATAAAAGTTGTGAAGAAGTTTTAGTTCGATTTCGATACTTCCCGTGGGCTTCGCTGTCAAAAATAATGCGATTTATATACCATGCTTTTGAATCTTATACTAATGCGATTGAGATCCTAAAAAGAAACACATAACGTGAATCTGAATTTGTAAAAGTGTATCCCATCGTATAATGTTGCTTTCGTACTGTATACTTTTTATTTTATATAACAATGCCAATTGATATGCCAAAAATAACATATCGGTAGTGGTGTCAAAAAAGGTGATATGTCCATGGACTGTTATGGACCGGACATGGACAAACCCATATATAAAGCAGTTTAAATGGATTTGGTCCAATTTTGTCCACAGACAAAACAGGCTTAGACAACATAGACATGATCTGTCCAAAATACTTTAAAAACTATATCAAAATTGATTTTCATGAAATATTTAAATAATATTTTTTTATTGGAAAAAAATATATAATTTTGCTTTACTAACGGAAAATGGAATTTCACGTTTTTGATGGGAAACAAAATTTTTCGTTTTTGGGAGAAAAACGGAATAAACGTTTTTGGCGGGAAAAACAGAAAATAAATTTTTGACGGGAAAAACAAAATTTCATGTTTTTGGCGAGAAAACACAATTTTATATTTTTTGACGGGAAAACGGAATTTTACGTTTTTGGAAGGAAAACGCAATTTTATGTTTTTGGCGAGAAAACATAATTTTACGGTTTGGCGAGAAAACGCAATTTTATATTTTTGGCGGGAAAACGGAATTTTACGTTTATTATTTATTATATTCTGACCAATTGACACTAATGGACATCCCATTTAGATATAGTCGTTTATGGGCATGGTCGTTAATGGACATGGACGTTAATGGATATGGACACAATTTGTCCATAATCAAAATAGTCACTATTGAACGGATTTATATGAACGTAGACAACCCATTTTGACAGCTCTACTTATCGCCATTCTCAATTTATTCATCCATTTAAAAAAAAAAAAATTCTGTAACGAACAAACTTCAGATGTAATTTAAGTTATAAAGTATTATTAGAAAAACAGAAAATGGCAAATCATTTACTGATAGGATTCTTTTTGTACATTTCATATCGGGTTATAACATTTTTAAAATAGCAATTTACTGTGAACAATATATGAACTTGACAGCTCACAAATGAAATGTTGAATTCGAAATATACGGGACAAATGCAAACGACTCATTTTTTGTTTTTTTTCCATCTGAATTTTATTGAATTAACAAGTTGAAATACAAAGTAGAAAATAAAACTCACAGATTCCGGCTAAATTAGTTCAAAAAGTCAGAAGACAAAACCTATAAATTCCAGCTAAAGTAGTTCGGAACCCTGGGAGACAATGCCTATAGATACCGGTTAAATTAGCCCAGATCTTGAGGAGAGAAATCCCGGTTAGACGAGAGATAAAAGTTATACAAACAAAAAAGTTAATCTATGAAAACGAAATAGGAAAGCTTGAAACAAAAAGCTCATAAACTCCAAAACTGCACTTCAAACTAAGAGCACTCCCACAAACTTTCCCAACGAACCGGTATAAGCTGAAGTCGCATCAACAGAACAGAGCCTCACAAATAAACAAATTAGACTAACAACCATCAAAGGCCGAAACATCCCAGAGAAAGTTTTAAACTTAGCTCAAAACGAAGAACAACTCCAACAGAAAAGTAAGCATGAACAAAGTGATCCAAAGAGCATAAACAAAACCCAAGCAACCAAGCCAAAGAGCTGACAACTGGAATTGACTAAGGCACAAGGTAGAACTAGAAACCATGAACTTCAACATAGGGATACACCAAACGACTCATCTCATCTGCAAGACTTTGAGTTCGGTAGTATATATACAAATATATAAATATATATAAATATATAAATATATATATATATATATATATTGTTTTTAAATGATGTTCGGTAGTATTTTGCATGCTCTAGTTTGGATCTCGGACCTTGAGAGCTGAATGCAATTTTCTAAAAAAAAATTTTGAGGTAAAAGTGTTCTAATAATATTCCCTATTTTAATCTTTAACAATCAAACAATTTTTGGAAAAATTCGACTACATTATTTAGCCATCAGTAATTAAATAATAAATTGTAGTATGAGTTGCTCTTACACAGTAAATATTATATTTTTCGTTTTATATTTATTTATTCAATCAAGACAAGAGTGTCAGAGTAAAGAAAGTGACATTTATTATATTAGTAGTATAATTTTTTACCTTGGATATTTGTGTGATCCCTCCAATATTTTCCGTAACAGAAAATCGAAATAATTCTGGTTAAAATCAATAATAAAAAAAAACAAAAGGTCCCTTTTAACCTTATCGAGTTCTGCCGTATCCAACATTATAAAATGCATAAAAAGTTAGCAGAGAGGTTGAGTCCGATTTTCTTACGTATTCTCCACTTTCTTCTTTCTGTTTTGTGACTTTTCTCTCTCGAATCGATCTTTCGCTTCCCGCTCTTACGTTTTGTTTTTTCTTTCTTTCCCATCTTCCTTCTTGTTTGAATTCCCAGAAAATCAGACGGGGAAAAAAGGGCAAGCGAGTACAAAAACTTTCCTGCAAAACTGTTTTTTTTCTTTTATCAGGGAGAGAGAGAGAGAGAGAATAAAAAAAATGACAGGAAAGTTTTGGACTTTGTTCTGCGGGAATCACCACCACACATCAAACTGCACTCTTGGATTTCTCCAGTTATGTTTCGGTATCACACTCTCATTCGTAAGTCTCTGTATTTGCTTGTTTCTCAAGGAATCTCCCAAACATCATCATCGGTTCCATCGTCTTCGAATCGTGTCTGCTGTCTTCAACGGAATCATCGGATCGCTAGATTTTATTTTAGGGATTTGGGTTTTACAAGACAACCCAAATAAGCCCTTGTTTCTCTGGCTAGTGATTTTGATTCAGGGGTTTGCATGGCTGTTGATTAACCTAGTTGTCTGCCTTAGAGGAACAAAAATCCGGAAATCTTCGTTGAGACTTTTATCTATTTTCTCCTTCTTTTATGCTTTGGTCTCGAGTTGTTCATCTGTGAACAATGCTGTTTCTGGTGAGGAATTATCAATTAGGACGATTCTTGATGTTTTATTACTTCCTGGGTCAGTGTTATTACTCTTAAGCGCTTATAAAGGCAATACATTTGAAGATTCTGGTGAGAGTAGCTTGTATGAGCCTCTTCGTGTCGCCGCCGATTCTGATGATCGGGTCAGCGAGTTTGCAAGAGCTGGGTTGTTCAGTAAGTTATCATTCTGGTGGTTGAATTCTCTGATAAAGAGAGGAAATGTCAAAGACTTGGAGGAAGAAGATATACCCGAGCTGCGCGAGGAAGAGCGTGCAGAGACGTGTTATTCCTTGTTTGAGGAGAATCTCAATGAGCAAAAGAGAAGATTAGGGGATTCTTGCCTCCCTTCGATCTTGAAAGTGACTGTTCTTTGTGTCTGGAGAGAGGTTTTGATCTCTGGTTGCTTTGCGTTTATGAAGATTGTTTCTGTTTCAGCTGGTCCTTTGCTTCTGAATGCTTTCATTTTGGTTGCTGAAGGCAACGAAAGCTTCAGACATGAAGGGCTTGTGCTGGCTTTGTTGCTCTTCCTCTCAAAGAGTGTAGAGTCTTTGTCACAGAGACAGTGGTACTTCAGAAGTAGACTTGTCGGTCTACGCGTGAGGTCTCTTCTCACTGCAGCTATATACAAGAAACAGCTAAGATTGAATACCTCTTCAAGGCTGATCCATTCAGGCAGCGAGATCATGAACTATGCGACTGTTGATGCCTACAGAATTGGGGAATTTCCATATTGGTTTCACCAGCTTTGGACAACAAGCTTTCAGCTGCTAATCGCGCTTGGGATTCTGTTTCATTCCGTGGGAGTCGCTACGTTTTCAGCTCTAGCTGTGATAATACTTACCGTTCTATGCAACGCTCCTATCGCGAAGCTTCAGAACAAGTTCCAAAGCGAACTCATGACCGCTCAGGACGAGAGGCTCAAGGCCTGCAACGAGTCTCTTGTCAACATGAAGGTCTTGAAGCTCTACGCGTGGGAATCACATTTCAAGAAGGTTATCGAGAAGCTAAGGAACACAGAGTTGAAATCTTTGAAGGCCGTTCAGATGAGAAAGGCTTACAACGCGGTTCTCTTCTGGTCATCACCGGTGTTTGTCTCTGCTGCAACTTTTGCCACTTGTTATTTCCTAAACATTCCATTGAGAGCAAGTAACGTCTTCACGTTTGTGGCAACGCTCCGTTTGGTCCAAGATCCAGTAAGAATGATCCCTGATGTGATCGGAGTGACAATTCAGGCTAAAGTTGCCTTCAGTCGTATCGCAACATTTCTAGAAGCTCCTGAGCTTCAAGGTGGGGAGAGGCGGAGAAAGAAGAGATCAGAAGGCGATCATAATGCCATTGTGATTAAATCTGCGAGCTTTTCGTGGGAGGAGAAAGGTTCAACAAAACCAAACTTGAGAAACGTGAGTCTTGAGGTTAAGTTTGGGGAGAAAGTGGCTGTTTGTGGTGAAGTTGGCTCAGGGAAGTCGACACTTTTAGCAGCCATTCTCGGTGAAACTCCATGTGTCTCAGGAACGGTAAGTCATTGTTCCATCCCCTTTTAGCTTTAGATTCTAATAACTTTATATATCCAAATTGTGTTTCTGATTTTTGATTTGAATCATTCAACAGATCGATTTTTATGGGACGATCGCCTATGTTTCTCAAACAGCCTGGATCCAAACTGGAACAATAAGAGATAACATACTCTTTGGAGGTGTGATGAATGAGCAACGTTACCGTGAGACAGTTCAAAAGTCTTGCTTGGACAAAGATCTAGAGCTCTTACCTGACGGAGACCAGACTGAGATTGGTGAGAGAGGTGTTAATCTAAGCGGAGGACAGAAACAGAGGATTCAACTTGCGCGTGCCCTTTATCAAGACGCAGACATCTATCTCCTTGATGATCCATTTAGTGCCGTTGATGCTCACACTGCAACGAGTCTGTTCAAAGTAAATACACTAAATTTGTCAATTTTTTTGGAAATGTAGAAGCTAAAGAGTGTGATTGCAGGAATATGTAATGGATGCTCTCGAAGGAAAAGCTGTGTTACTGGTCACTCATCAAGTGGATTTCTTGCCTGCTTTTGATTCTGTCTTGGTAATTTTATAACTTTCTGTAACATCAGAATTGTATTACCCATTTTTTTTGGCCTTGGTTGCTGATTGTAGTTCTTTCTCTAGTTGATGTCAGATGGAGAAATCATTGAAGCTGATACTTACCAAGAACTCCTAGCCAGAAGCAGAGACTTTCAAGATCTCGTGAACGCTCACAGAGAAACAGCTGGTTCCGAAAGAGTGTTTGCGGTAGACAGCCCCAGCAAACCGGTGAAGGAAATCAACAGAGTTCCTTCGTTGTATGCTCAGTCCAAGGTCTTGAAACCGAGTCGTTTAATCAAACAGGAAGTGCGAGAGAAGGGAGACACAGGGTTGAGACCGTACATACAGTACTTGAATCAGAACAATGGTTACATATTCTTCTTCATAGCGAGCCTAGCTCAGGTCATGTTTGCAATTGGACAGATTCTACAGAACTCTTGGATGGCTGCAAACGTAGAGAACCCCCAAGTTAGCACTTTGAAGTTGATCTTGGTCTACTTGTTGATTGGGCTGAGCTCGGTTCTCTGCTTGATGGTTAGATCTATCTGTGTTGTGATTATGTGCATGAAGTCATCAGCTTCGTTGTTCTCTCATCTTCTAAACTCTCTTTTTAGAGCGCCTATGTCGTTTTACGACTCCACGCCTCTTGGACGGATTCTTAGCAGGGTAAATGCTGATGAACATTAATGTTTGTCGTCTGGTACTAAAGCTCTATTAACTGTGATTTCTGGGGCTTTGCAGGTCTCATCTGACTTGAGCATTGTAGATCTTGACGTTCCTTTCGGTCTGATCTTTGTGGTTGCGTCTACAGTAAACACGGGTTTTAGTCTTGGAGTGTTAGCTATCGTTACTTGGCAAGTCTTGTTCGTATCTGTTCCCATGATTTATCTAGCATTTCGTTTACAGGTTAGGTCATTTTTCTTGTTGCGTTTCCCCTTGATAAATCATGTCTTCTCTTAAAAAATCCCGGTAAGAGTTTCTGTTTATCGGTTTGCAGAAGTACTACTTCCAAACAGCAAAGGAGTTAATGAGGATCAATGGCACAACAAAATCTTTGGTGGCGAATCATTTAGCAGAATCAGTAGCAGGAGCAATAACAATAAGGGCATTCGATGAAGAAGAGAGTTTTTTCAAGAAAAGTCTCACACTCATCGATACAAACGCCAGTCCTTTCCTCCACAGCTTTGCAGCTAACGAATGGCTGATCCAGCGGCTTGAAACCGTCAGCGCCATTGTTCTATCCTCCACTGCTTTCTGCATGGTTTTGCTCCCTACAGGAACATTTAGCTCCGGTGAGTTCATCATCAAAAAAAAAAGAAATTCCTTGAGATCGGAATTCATTGTTTGTTTATTAATGGTGTTTGTTTCTTGTGTTGCCACAGGGTTCATCGGCATGGCGCTATCTTACGGTTTGTCTTTGAATTTGGGACTTGTTTACTCCGTACAGAACCAATGCTACTTAGCTAACTGGATCATTTCGGTTGAGAGGCTTAATCAGTACACACATTTACCACCTGAGGCTCCAGAAATTATAGAAGAGACCAGGCCACCGGTTAATTGGCCAGTCACAGGCCGAGTCGAAATCTCTGATTTGCAGGCAAGTTTGATTAATACATTTTCAGCCCCCTAATTGAGAAAATGAGAGTGTATTATTAATCTTATAGTGTTGATATACAGATTAGATACAGACGAGAATCACCATTGGTTCTAAAAGGAATCAGCTGCACATTCGAAGGAGGGCACAAGATTGGTGTTGTTGGCCGGACTGGTAGCGGAAAGACGACTCTGATCAGTGCTCTGTTCAGACTTGTTGAGCCCGTCGGAGGAAAGATTGTCGTTGACGGCGTTGACATCTCCAAGATCGGAGTTCATGATCTGAGATCACGGTTTGGGATTATACCTCAGGATCCAACTCTGTTCAATGGAACAGTGAGATATAATTTGGATCCTTTGTGTCATCATTCAGATGCTGAGATTTGGGAGGTAAGTCAAACTAGAAAGTAAGTATACATCTTATGAAGAAGAAAGCTGCTATAATAACAAATTAATTGCAGGTTCTTGGAAAGTGTCAACTGAGAGATGTGGTTCAAGAAAAAGAGAGCGGCTTAGATTCATTAGGTAACAACACAAATCACTTTCCTCAAAAGATTATTATTTCTGCAAATTCAGATGTTTTTTTTTGTTGCTCAAAGCTCCAATCTTTTTATTTTTGGTCATAAAGATGATACATTTTGGGTTTGATTGATTCTTTTTTGGTTGTTAGTTGTGGAAGATGGATCGAACTGGAGCATGGGACAGAGACAACTGTTCTGTTTAGGCAGAGCAGTTTTGAGAAGAAGCAGAGTATTGGTCCTTGACGAAGCAACAGCGTCAATAGATAACGCCACAGACTTGATACTTCAGAAAACAATCCGGCGAGAATTCGCCGATTGCACCGTCATAACCGTCGCTCACCGTATCCCCACCGTCATGGATTGTACAATGGTTCTCTCCATCAGCGACGGTGAGTGTTGCATCTTCTTCTATGTTTTGGAAAGTTTGTTTTCTCTGAAATTTGTTTTGATTGAATTTTAGGACGAATTGTGGAGTATGATGAGCCGATGAAGCTGATGGAGAATGCAAACTCTTTGTTCGGAAAGCTTGTGAAAGAGTATTGGTCTCATTACCACTCGGCTGACTCATGTTGATGATGATGACATAAAAATCTCGAAAATGTAATTTAGAGCATGTAATTGATTGCACAACGATTTTTTTTTGGAATTGTTGATTACTGGCATTCCTGCGTTTTTTGGTATATTTTTTCTTGCATTTCATGTGGTTTGTTAATGACGAGGACAATGATATATATCAGACCTCTGATGCACGCACGTCTATGAAGATCTCAGGAAAGGATCATGTCGAAAAGCCAGAAAGTACCTAAAAGAGAGTTTCCTAAAATATAAATGTAAGTTGTTTGATTCCGCGGTTGCTGTGTTTGCAATCCTGTTTCGATATGGTTCCATATTCAGGGTTGGTTTGCTTTCTCTGAATTGTAACTTATTCAAAGAAATAAAGTGCTTCATTTTAATGTTTTGTCGACCAAAATAAGGTTTGATTCCCGAGAGACACATGCAGCTTTTGATCGGAGTTAGTTTGGTTCAGTTTCATAGTTGTGATATATTTGTAGTTGGCAGATAGTAGAAATGACCTCTTGTGGTTTTGACTATTGGAGTTGGTTTTGCTGTGTCAATGTGTCATGTACATTGCTTCAGATGAATGAATATAATGTCAGAGTTTTACGCTTGTACACCTGGTTTTGGAGCAGTCTCTGTGCTTGGCTTGCCATTTATTTTTTAAGTCACGATATCTGTTTTTAGAGGTGGCTTAGCAATGGGGAGTCGTTACTAGAACACAAGATTGCATTTAGAACTTAATCTGAAAATAACTAACTTGAATTTTATATACTCAATCTGAGAATAATATCTGATAAAAGACGAAGATATATTACTATTCGACCTAAAGTGCCTGAAACTTAGCACATTCAAACTCAAATACACCAAAACTCACAAGTAGAAACTGACATATACTTTATAGTTTGTGCACCAAGTCAAGACACAGACTCAATCAAAACCTAAATATGACTCTTAACAACCGAAACCTAAACAACCGCCTTGGTTGGGATCTCCTTTCTTTTCTTTTCTCCACCGTTGATCTCAGCAGATCAAATATTCAGGTCCTCTCTGTCTTTTAGAATATTTTTCCATCACATTGTTCCTTATGACAGAAGGGAATCTTAGGAAAGAAGGAATCTCTGTCCGTAGTGGAACAGAGATCATTCTTTGCGCAACAAAAGGATGGTTCAATAGCTCCGCCGCGGTGGCTCTACGTGACGGTTGCAACTCCAAGCACCGCCTCAAGAAGTCTTTGGCCATAGGCGAGACAAGTTTGGGAAGCCTCCACGTGTAAAAATCTCCCATCTTCTCTGGACATCCTCCAAACATCTCAAGAACAACACACCCTAGAGACCATATATCAACGGACGGTCTCATCACTCCGTTGGGTCCAAAAGACTCCGGAGGCATGTACTGCTTTGTACCAGCAAACAAAGACCTAGAATCCGTACAAGGCTCCTTGGATAAACCGAAATCAGCAAGCTTGAGATCCCACGGCTCTCCAAAAGTCTTGGAAGGGAAGAGGAGAACGTTGGCTGGCTTGAGATCGCAGTGAACGTAGCCGTGCGAGTGAAGAGCCTCGATTCCTTGTAGGATCATAAGAGCGGCGCGTCCGATCATAGTTTCAGGCATTGGTCTCCCACGGAACCCGGAGATCATGGTGTGGAGAGTACCTTTGGAGGCAAACTCCATAAAGATGTAGCATCTTTCGGGTTTGATCCCTTTGTGAAGATGAGGGCTTGAGGTTTGGACGATGCGAGGATGATTACGGAAACGAAGCATGATCCTATGCTCTTTCTCGAGATTCTTCAAGTAGTACCCACCCTTTGCTTGGGCGTATTTAGGCTGCAGAGGGGATCGATCTTAAGCTTTTTGTAGTACCCACCCTTTGCTTTGTGTACCCCACACGGTATAAATATCGTAAAATGTGACAACTTTACCCGTAAATCCCACAAGATATGGCAGGAAAAGCAATGTACTTGATGTTGTTTTCCTCTGCCACTCTCAAGACTATTTCTGAGCAAACAGAAAGATGAACTGTTTGTATACATGCTCTAATAGAGTAAACAAGATTTGTAGGGTTGACATCTGAGTCATAGATTAATCCCTGTTCCATTTTTTAATAATTAGTTTTTTTTCTTTCTCGTTATAGAAAGTGCTGATACTTTGATATCTGGTTTGCCTAAAACTAACAAATTGACAAGTAAATTATTTCGAAACACATTTTTGGTAAATGATGTTTTTCCCCGATATGTTACTATACGTCAAATGTTTGATTATACAATATATATATACACGTTTCAATCAACAGAGAGGACGGTAAATAAATCCAATTCATAGTACAACAACAAATCTGCTCTGCCTCTGGCTAATGTTTGACATCCTAAAAGCCTAGACTCCAAGTTTTTGGAACAACCAAGAATCACAAAGATCACGACCGACAAAACGCTTCTCAATCATTAAAAAACATTGGCTCGTAAGATACTGGAACCAGCTCTTTTGATCTTAACAAGGACGAGATTCTTCTATTGCCCGATTTGTTTTGTTTCTCCACAAACTCATGCATCAACGATTAGTAAAGCATCATCTGTGGGTGCGAGAATTTACTTAGCTGAGTTTCACAGACAACTGCATCATATTTCCTATGCATGAGTCTTCTCAGGTTTTGTAGTGTGGATCTCTGAGTTGCTTGTGTCAGCAGATTCCTCTGTGGTCTCGACAATCTCCATACTCCCTGTTCTACTCCTTCTGTTCCTCCGCTCCTGCAAAAAGATTTCACTCCGTTATTGATATAGATTTGGACCATCCCTAGTTACAACTTACTGACTTACAGTAATCAAGTTTTAATAAATCCCAGTAATACCTCACGAAAAGGGTGGTCATCGGATTCAAGCATCCGCACAACCTGGCTCATTTTCGGTCGTTTTTCTGATTCCGGATCTACACATCTCAGGGCAACAAGAAGTGCACGTTTCAGAGCACGTGTAGCGGGTTTGGGTTCAATCTTTGGATCAACAACTTCTTCAGCTCTTCTTGTTCCAACCATCATCTTTAACCACTCAACCAGATTCACCTGCCAATGAGAACACATGTTTCAGCACCAAATTAACATATTCATAACTGTTGGTTTACATTCACAAAACATACAAATTTAGCTACCTCATTAGCTGGACGTTCATAATCAACTGGATCTCTTCCAGTAATAGCTTCTAGAAGCAGGACACCATAGCTATAGATGTCACTCTTCTCGTTTAATAGACCTGTATTAGCATATTCGGGTGCTACATAGCTGACGCACATACACAAACCTTCCATAAGAATGAAGACTTTTCCCATCATCGCCAAAAAGGTACAGGTTTTAGACTTACCCGAAAGTGCCCATGACTCTGGTCGTGATGTGACTCTCACCCGAGTCTAAGAGCTTGGCTAACCCAAAATCGGAAAGCTTTGCATTGAAGTCATCATCAATCAGGATATTGCTTGCTTTTATGTCTCTGTGGACTACTTTTGGTTCTATTGCTTCATGCAGATAAGCAAGCCTGTAAAATGTAGTGCAGAGCATGTCAATATCCCCTTCAAAGAGTTATATTTTAAATTTCAAGTCAAAGGTCCCACAACACTCATATTTTAACCAACTTACGCTTGTGCAGTACCGATAAGGATCTTCATGCGTGCCTCCCAAGTGAGAATGCTATGTTTCCCCATGGCTGCATGTAGCCATTGTTCTAAGTTACCACTATTCACATACTCATAAACAAGCATCCTGCATTACATCGACAAAGAAACAAATTCGTTGGACTAGTTTCTACTCATTGCATTAATAGTAATTGAATATATTCTTTCGGCGGTACTACAAGAAATCACCCATGAGACTAAAGTTAGTAGCATTCAGACTGCAAGTGAGACTCACCGATGAACACCCTCTATGCAATATCCTAGAAGCCTTACAAGATTCTTGTGCCGTACATGACCAATAGCCTCAACTTCAACCCGGAATTCCTTCTCAGCCTGTCCCCTAGAGACAAAAGGATTATTATGTGAGTAAAAACGAAGCAAACACATGGTTAACAGACATTTGATAATCCCAAACAAAAACTTACAGATTGTTAAGAAGCTTCTTTACAGCAACATCGTTACCGTTGATGAGTCTACCCTTATAAACTACTCCATAACCACCTTCGCCAATAACATTTTCTGCAGCAAAACGATTGGTGGCTAGCTGAAGATCCCTAAGAGTAAACCAGTGTCCCCAACCAAGATGAGATATTTCTGGCAAACCAACCAAAGGAGATGCTGTTACAAGCCCACCCTGCGATAGGGAAGATTGTCTCCGTGCGGTTCCAAAGCTTCCTTCTTCACCGGAGTGAGAACTGCAAGCTCTCTCGTGATGATGCAGTGGGCTACATTGACTTATACTATCATTGTCACTAGACTTCGTTCTTCCCAAGTAAGACATCATCTTTCCTGAGTTTCTGTCACTCGATTTATCAGCAACTGTGACACACAAGTTTTCATTGTGGTTTTGAAACCCAGCCTTATCATCAACTCTGATATCTTTGGCCACGCGTGGTATTTGGTTGAAGGGTAACAACTTGTGAGATGGTTTCCGGCGGAATGCAATCCATAGAGATAAGATGCAGAGAACCAAAACTACGAATGCGCCAACTACCAGACAAATCAATACCCAAAGTTTCACATCCGTCAAACCTAAAAACGAGATCTTCTTCGACATTTCTGCCCTCAAAGGACTCTCGGATGACATCTTTGGTCCCGTGACAACTTCACAATTCCCAACTACGAAACAAAGAAAACGTAACAAATTAAAACCTCTTTTCAGACATGAAGAAGACTAAGACATCTCTGACTTTCACAAATCTTACAAGCAAACGAAACGTAATTGTTTTTCTTGTTTTTTCCTTGCCAACGTAATCTGAAAACTGGGATTCTTGGACAAATGGAAGAATCTAAGATTGGTAAGTAAAGCTGCCGACTCAGAAGTGTGGATAACCCCTTGGACCAGAAATGCAGATACATACAGAAACAGGAATAAACAACAAACAAAACAAAAAAGCAAACGCGCAATTTCAGCAATTAATTGCGGCATATCAACAAACAAGTTACGACGAGTCCAACATTTGTCACCAATCGAGGATTAAAAGAAGAAAGGAAACATTTGCCACTCAAAGAATCACTTACGATTGAAGCAAGAGACATTATACACATAATCTTTTTACCTTAGAATGTAGCGACTAAGCTCTCTTGCACTTTCGATTTATCATCCCGCTTAGAGCAGAAGAGAAAAAGGTTTCGCTTTTCTTTGAGCTTGAGACGCAATTAGCAATAGATTAGATAGGCTAATGATGGAGTTTCTCTCAAAGCTTAAGCTTTTGAGCCCGCAAGGAAAAAAAGAAAACCGATTAGAGGTAAAGGAATCAGAAGAAAGATAGATTGGGAAATTGTTGTTCAACTATGGAGTGTATAGAAGAGATACACAAAAGGGTTAAAGAGAGATAGGGTTTGTAGATTAGGATTTAATGAAGGGTTAAAGGGAGGGAAACAAGTTGGGTGAGATTGTTGGTGAGTCTGTTCTAAAGCTGGAAAAGAAAGCTTTTGATTTGCAATGTGAGAAGAAAAGAAAAGAGAGAGCAGAGAGAGCAGTGAAGGGAAAGCAAAGAAGGTGATCTTTGACAACTGTGGCATTTATAGCTGGATGAATAAAATATCATTATTTTAATATTTTTTATTAAGGTAGAAAAAGTAAATTAAAAAAACCGAAGTGGATAAAGAGTTTAACTCCAAGTACATAAGAAGTCTTCACTTAGGTCCTTATCTTCTTCTCATATCCCAAGTTGAATGAATTCTTGTTTGACTTCAAAATTCAATCTAACTTTGATTTTTTTTATTACGGGTATGTATCAATCACTTTAGTAATTATTGTTTTGTTTTTCTCTATTAATACAATACAGCATTTGTCACATGCAAGAAAAAGCCAAAGAAGAAGGATTTTTAAGTTTCATCATCATAAATCGTATATATCCCACGACCCTCGGACATTTAATTGGTGTGTGTCGAGCAATAACTATTCAGATATTTAATATTATAACCATCCAGAAACAAGTCAAAAAGAATTATCGAGTTTCCATGATAACTAACATACAATAATTTACGATAACTAACATACAATAATTTACGGTCAATTCAATATATTTTGTTTTTTTGCTAATCGACTTTTCACCGCAATTATTGTAATATTATGATTCATTAGCAAAAAAAGAAATCAATATTCCTATTATTATTAAAGACCATATGTCAAAATCATTGTGATAACTACAACACATGAGTGATGATGAGAGTGAGGTGTCCAAGTCCAAAGAAACAACTAGACCCTATATCACTTATAGACAACTACGCTAAACGACAACGCTCTCAAGACTTAGGTTGTTGTTGCTTAAGATCCAAGGAACCGAGAGTGCTTTTTGGTTGGTTTACTACTTGTACGAAGAAGCTGCTTTGTCTTTCCGGCCAGCAAGGATCATAGAGATCTGCAGGCCTCTGCTAAACGCTTGATTGAAAAGAAGACGAGCTTGGAACTCGGAAACAATGGGGAACCAAGACAGAACAGCGATTGGTGCGAAGATTACAAGTCCCATTATCTTCTCATACGCTCTTCCCAATTCCTTCACCGAGTCCCAAATCCCTAGAGCTTTGATCGGTGACCTCAGTACTTGCCCAATCTGAGAATACAAAAAAAGATCCAACAGTTGTTCTATAATTAAGAACATACATGATGCAAGTGACTTGTGAATGAATATTATTATTACCAAAAGAATCGCCCAACCGGTTGGAAGAAAAGCAAGAATGGAAGCAGAGAGATCGGTGAATGTGAGTTGGCACACCACAAACAGCACAGTCATGACTGACAAGAAGCCGAGGAAGAGGAGTGCCTTAAGAATCCTGAACATTAGCTGAAAATCCGTTCCAAATCTTCGTCTGCCCATAGATACCATCTGATACTCAAGAAAATGATCAACGTAAAAGTGAGTTTAAGCAATAAGCATTGATTATCATATAGTTAATTGAACGAGGAAGGATTTGTGAAACCTTTAGAGCAAGTAATGATGTGAGCAAAACCACCCAAGAGAGTCCATAAACCTACAAAGAGGAAATAAAAAGAGATTGAGGCTATTGAATCACATAGACCAGTGAACTCTTTTTTTTTTACTTACCAAAAAGCTCTTGCTGTGCTGAGAGATATTGAGCTGGTAAACAATGCCGTACTGATAAATGAAAAAGCGAAGCGCAAGTGTGATTTCCAGTATCCTCCCTCTTATATTCGTATGTTTGAGATGTTCTTGCTCCACGTTCCACCAAGATTCCCAGCTTTTATCAACTGGGATACCTATACCACCCCGATCATCAAGCCATCGTTTCCAATCAGTCCAATCGTCAACCGTCTTTTGCCACTCAAAGCCCGATGGATTGAATATGAATGGTGCAAACAACCAAGAGCCAACCATAAACCACATCGAGACCGTGATATACAGATAAAGGTTTGAGCTCCGGTATGAATACCCATAGACTTGATAAACGACCAGCAATACAAGCAGCTCTAGTCCCTTAACAAAGTGACTTCTCGAGTATAATCTGTAGTTTTCCGCAAACTTGGCATGAAAAACAACAAACCCACGCCCCGTTGGTCTATATTTGGAACCGCCGTGTAAAATTGTTCTCCCATAATAATGCGACTTTGTCCCAAGCTGGAAGGTAAAGAAAACGGAAGCTAGCTGCAGCTGCATTATGAAAAAATCAACAATAGCAGAGCGAAACCCTTTTTCCAAGCCAATTTCCATTACCATCGGCAACACCATCAAGAAACCCAGCTGAAATATTGACTGTGTAGCCAGAGCCTGGTGAAGAGCCTCGAGCTGATTCGGGCTTGCGAGCCGTAGGATCTCTTTCTCCGACCCACTCATAACCATGTACATACGTCCATACAAGAATGCATAAACCGTTATCACAGTGAGCTGAAACAAACACATTGTCAAACATTTTGATTAGTTAAGCAAGGAAGAGGGATGCATATCTCTCATAGATTGAGATTAAGAATAATTGTGGGAGCATATATACATACCATGCTACTGAAATAGAATCCAATGGTCGTAAAATAGAATGAGAGCATCCTGTAAAAGTCAAACCGATGTCCCAAACGGTAAGCATCACGACTTAGCGTTTGCTCCCCATTTCCATTTGCTACTTTGGCTTCAAAAATCGAGATCGGGTTCAACCCCACATCCCGTCCTTTCCCAACTTGGATATACTCATGGTGTGTAACGTATCCCCCACGGAGAGTTGAATTGAAGCCTACATACATTGATAAACAAATCAACCGCTGCTGCTGCTATAGCCTTGAACATTTAGAGAGCAAAGATGCCGTTACCTCCGAAGATATCCTCACTCAAGTTTATTACTTTCGAAGCCTTGCTCACACCACCCCTTGTTATGTGAAAGATTCTGTCAAATATGTCAGGATGGCCGTAATGGAAACGGACTCTGCACCGAAAAAGAAACAATGAGTATATCCAAGGAGGATAAAGCTTAAAATGCAAACATGGTTCTTTCTCTGAATCATCAGAGAGACTCCACTCATTCTTGATTTAGGGAGAAGACCATTGTGTCATAAACGAACATTTTACTTTGATTTTTTTTTTTTTGTTACAGCATCGCTCTATTTATATCTTTACAGATTTGTAGAAACATATATACCTCAGAGGATTTGCCAATATTCTTTGGCCAATTGTCACAAAACTACTCTCCTGATTGGACATGAACCAAGCCAATGACGAAACGCTATACCAACAAAGGGAGGAAAGTAAGAATACGCCAACACATAGTCACACTAGTCAGTCTGAGCAGAAAGAAATTATAATACTTCCATTATGATTAGAGGTAATTCCTGTAACTATATATATGTGTTCCAAGTTGAAATCTTAATACTTCCATGATGATTAGAGGAAATTATAATACTTGCATGATGATTTGAATGTTGCAAGGCGGGTGTACCTTCCTGTAAATATATGTTCTCGGAGACCCAAAATCGTTGGCTTGCGTCTGCCAACACGCTCCTTTTTAAATTCTTCCAACACATTTCTTAATTTGAAAGCTTCTTCAAAGTAATTGTCCTGCACAGAGACTAACCATGAGGATACGACGATACTCAATCTACGGTTATGAGAATGAAGAAGAATACATACTTGATTCATATCTATAGTTTGTAGCGCTTCACCACGTGTAAATATGATTGCGTGATTTTGATTTTCAGGTTTTCCTTCACCAATCTCAGCTGGAGGACCAGGAAGCTTGATGCGGTAGATTTCCTAATGATGGAAGACTATTCACGTTAAGACGAATGATATGTATACATACCTAACCAGCATAATGGAAAACAACATATACCAAGAGTATGACAGATCATCAACCAAATTGCTTGTACCTCATCAAACTTGTTGCCTCCTTTGAGAAGTACAGAGTAAAAGACCTTAGGAGATTTTGCATCTGCTGTCTCCTCCCTCTCATCTACATAAGCCACCCGTAATGATGGATATCTAGAGAGTTTACACGGTTAGAGCAAAAGAATCAAGATAACTTTCATCGAAATGTATCAAAATCTATCATACTTCAGCATGAGCTGCAGAATATTTGTGTAGCAACTCCGGTTGTGGATATCACCGGACTTTTTCTGATTTCCGTAAACCTGACAAGAAACAACATAAGTGAACTTCAGATCTGCAAGAGCTTTAGCACGTTCCAGGAAAGCCTTCTGATTATCATCAGTGGATGCCATGGCCTGATAGACACTGAACTTGGCTGCAAGAAGTAACAAAATAGTAATTAAAGAATCTCAGGTTTTGGTTCCAGAAGCTTTGATTCAGGTTATTGGCAACTGGCTCAGAAAGCACAAACCGTTTTCCCCTGCAACTTCCTGGTAGCATTGAAGCTCCAGAGCCTGCCTATAGTACATCATACCCCTAACTGGTAGAAGTAATCAGACAAGGTACAAAGATTAACATGCTTATAGACAAGGTATACTTAAGAACAATATGATTTACATTTTAAGCATTTTTACCTGTTCTAGCTAGCGTCTGACCTCTATACGATACCCACTCTCGAAGGAACTCTGACTTGTCTTTCTCAGGAAGCTTAGGATTATTTACACGATCCAAAAAATTGGTCCACTCGTCTAGTTCACGTAAGATCAACTCAGTAAACTTGAATCTCTAAAAAATAAAAAAGTGCTGGTTTTGTCAAGAATCAAGAATGTACCAGGATAAATCTTTTGTAGGTAAAACAGTATTGAGATCCCATCTTCATTCTCCTTGTTAAGCTCCTCCTCTGAATATAGAACATCTTCTTTGTAATAAGGAGTTAAAACACTGAAAATGAGCAGAAACAAAGGGTATAATTCAGATACATAAAGGACGGATAAAAACAGCTAAATGAACTGTAAACGAATCTCATTGACTTCATCAAGTGACTAGTTTCAGTCTGTAGTCAAGGGGAAAACTAAAAATTGATTGAATACTGAAACAGAACCTAGTCTACACCCTTTAAATAAAATACACAAATTTAACTAAATGGCATTACAAGGGCCTATTGCATTGGAGAAGAAAGAAAATGGCTTCTAATCATTTGTTTGTATAACACATAATTCGGATTAGTATGCACCTGAACGAGAGCATATCTCGTATTCTTGGAGCATTAGGCATATTCATAAACAGAGAATTAGCAAAGAATGTGATACGGCGGCGGGCTTCCAAGTTTTGAGGAACATTTATGGCAGATTCTTTGACCGATAAGAGCAAGTGAAGCCGAACAACCTACAAAGAAGAGTCAGATATCATGCAATAGGTTCGCATGAAGAGTATATTAATTTGCTGGTAAATTACCTTCTCCCGCCAGCAATCATCTTCTATGAGGTGAATATTAATTTTCTCAAACCTCTGTTCCTTTTTTTCATTTTTGATGTCACGAGCCCTTTCAAGAATTCTACAACAAGAATAAATGATGACATATGTTTATGGGAATAAAATGCATATCCTATCTGCTCAAGGGACTTGCTATACTTACTCATGACCATTAACCAAGAGATCTTGAGTGATTATTTCGATAACATCCTGGAAGACATTAATTAATTGAGACTTGTATGTCCCCTGGTCTTCATAGTCACTCAACTGTTTACATATTTAGAACATAAGCACAAGAAACGGTTTCAAGCATTAGTTCCTGTGTAAGGCCTTAAGGTAGTGAATGAGTGCACTACATATTTTAATATTACCAATATACTTAGAAACTTCTCCAGCTTATCACTAAGGAGCGGTAATCCACTCATCCGGAAATCTTCTATAAATCTCTGGTGCTCTATGCTCGTGTCCACTTCTTTAAACACCTGATTCATGACCCTAATTCAAAGAGAGAGAGAAATGTGAATTCATGAAGCAGGGCTCAAGATGCATATATGATAGGGAAATTTCACCATTGGAAGAATAGCATGAAGCTGGTATATACCTTCTATCCGCTTCATCTTCCAGTAGAGCGAGAATTATTTTCTTCAATGTCTCATAACTCTCAATAACAGCAAAATGCATGTAGCTATCACTCTTAATCTTTCTAAATAGTTCAGCATCCTCTTTTCCCCTGAAATCTTTTGCCATGTCCACAGCAATGGGAATCTACAGTGTTGAAAAAACTAATAAACTTTTAACGAATCTGGTTTGAGTTCAGAATTTCTAAGAATTGGCATATATGGTTGGGAGGAAGTTTGGAAATTATGAACCGTGCTGATTGAAATAATCACATATGATTTAGTAAGGGATAGAGATTTCCCAATGAGAGAACTTTTAGACCTTGATGGTAATTAAGCATCTTAACAAAAAAGTTGAGAACTCAGGCATTTTGATCAATGAATCATTATTTGCTACTAGAATGGAAGGAAGTCCTCCAAAAGACCAATTATTTCTTACCTTACTAGCAAGCAAGAAAGGAGGCCACTGGATGACAGACACATCACCCGAAGAAGATGGTACAAGCAGCAAATCTCTATCTCTAAGGTACAGCACAAAATAGGAAACGTTACATGACATACATGCTTGTTGTACTAAACAACAGGACAACGATGACAAGTGTGTTTTCTACAAGAATAGAGTCCAACCTGTTACTGATCTTATCCTCACTTCTCATAGAGATAATGAACTCGTTCCACACCTGGGAGAAATTTGTGATGTTTTTCTGGTCCACATAGTCATCCTATAGTCCACATAGAGAATCAATCAATGATAGACAAAAGAAAGAAAGGTGGATACAAGTATTAAAGTACTTATCTGTAAATTTCTGAAATATTAAAAATGCAGTACCGCATGTTTTCTTTTTGCATCTTCTGATGGCATGAGGGTGCGGCTGAAGGCAATTGGTATTGACTCAAATCTAGACCGCAACATCCCAAGAGTTCGTATCTATGAAAACCCAAACGTTTCAAGAAGTAAACATTACTAAAACCAAACAGTTAACTAATGTTCCTATCATCTACTAAATTGCACAGTAAATAGCAATGCTTATTCTTGTGAGGGTAAAAAATCACTTACTTCTCCCAAATGACTGAAGGCCCCATGTATGCCTCCAAACAGAGTGGAAAAAATGGCGTACCATATTTGAGTATCCATCAGGTAAACCTACTCAAAATGCAAATATGTAAGCCATACATAACAGCATTTGTTTCTTTCTTGGGAGTTCCTTTAGTCTCTAGTTACTTACCAGTACAATTGGAGCCCATACAGAAACTACCACTCCAATATTGTTAGTTGCTATATAAAATCATAAATTAGTTGAGGCAAGTATAATGAAATGTATATTGCAACACGAAAGGAGGGTAACCTGAAAACTTACCATGTGGAAAAAACTCATGCCACTGGTAGTTAGCAATGTGCAAATTCATTATCATCTTTGTTGGCGTAATAAGGGGTAGTATCTGTTTGCAATATATAATGATAGTCATCAGCGCATAAAGAAAAATCACAGTTCCAGAGTAGACTCAGCAAGGGCACGATGTGAATAGTTTACAAGCACGACAGATTGAAGTAGAAAGAGACCGTCATCTGAGAACTGTATAACCAAATAGAATATATCTATGTCATGTCTGGCATAAAGAATTGCTAGACTCAGATATCAAAAAAGCTCCCATAGCAGGATTTTACTAGCCATATTTATAAAGTCTGAGCAGATCATATACATAAAAGTGTATATACACATTAAGTAACAGACACAAATTCATAGCTCGAATATGTATCTAGACAGCCTACACTGGAGTAACTATATAAGTTAAAGAAAGTAAGATAAAAGCAAAATCCAGACCTCCACATAATAGTTGAAAGCAAGCTTGCTGATCAGTAGCATAATCCAGAAGGAGGTATACCTGAGCATTATAAGTTGCGCTATATGAGAACAGGCTAGTATAAGAGTTAAAAACAAACTTTATGAAGTTAGATGATGTTAACAGGAAATGTGATGATCACTCACTTGAAGAGAGAGGGCATGTCCTCATGCATACCTCTTCCAACATATAGTTTTGGCTACAAGATGGAAAAGCATAAAGAAACAAAGATGACAAAAAGAAAACAAAATTAAAAACCAGTATATTTAAGAATAATTTAATACTTGCCTGAGACCACCACATGATAAGCTTGATAATCCGCATGTCTGAACACTCCATCATTCTCCGGAATGGTGGAACGAGGAACAAGAAAGCAGCAAGTATGTTTGGTAATACGTAAAATGAAACTGTGTATGTATAAAAAGACTTATCCTTCCAGTCCCCAGTCCAAGTGCTGAAGAACTTTACAACTCCAGTAGGGCGTTGGACAGACTTTGAGTAAGCAATAGGAAGCAGCACTGCCCACATAGCTGCTACTGCGAATTTCAGAATGTACCGCAATATCTGGGAAAACTTGAAATTCTTCCAGGCATTGAAATTAAGGATAATATCCAGTGCAGCTATATAAAGAATTTTGAGGAGGGAGAAAGAGGACAAGGAACTCCATTAGAACATCAAATAAGAAAAATTCTTCCCTAGGAAACAAGAAATTACTATGGAGATCACAACCTTGTACAAGAGTCAGATACGCTGAAGTAATAAAAATGGTTAACACTTTTTTGAAGACATCCTTGTCAAAAATAGCAGCCAGAGATCCAGAACCATTCCATCCAACTATTATCATAGCCTACAAAAGATGAAGACATCTGATCATTTTAAAAAATTTGGTTCCCAGACAAATCAACTCTTTTAAAATACTAACTTTACCTGAAAAGCCATGACAAAGAATATCCACATTCGATCAAAATTTCTGAAGAGGTTCCAGAATGTGCGGACTTCAACAAAGTTGGTTTTAGGCTTGCACTTCCCGTAAGTGACTTGATTCAGCCTCTGCAATACATTAGACCTACACGATCATGTTTCTGTAGTATCTCAAAATAGAAATTATCATATTGCTGCTGTATCATATTTTGGGCTTGTTTTTCTCGGAAGTAACTTGATATGAGCTTGATACAACTTAAAGAACATCTTGACAACGTAAATTGTGGAAGTTTTATGTAGACTCATAGGCCTCAGATTAGTTACAGAATAAACATTTTAAAGGTGAATCTTAAATTTTTTTTTTTGTATCTCTGTGCTTTCTGACCTGAACTATACATGAGATAGGAATATGTTATCTGTGTCTACATTAATATATCAAAGAGTATGTGAAGAAAAATCTCACAGCAGGTTATACATGCATCTTTCAACCGCAGCTTAAGACTGCTTCCTTAAACTAAACGCACATAACTTCCACAATTACAAAGTCTCACACTCTACCAAAGTTAATAAAATTACAGCTCCTAAGAAGAAAATGAAATATACCTCGTTTTGTGGGGTTATCTCGTCAGAGCTTAGGAAAAAGTCTGCATTAAGGTCCAGAGGCCATCCTATCTTGAAGCATTTCTTAGACCTTCAAATAAATAAGGATGTTGGCAACCAGAAATCAGATCAAATAGGCATGTCTAAATAATAGTTAGGCAACTATGTTCAGCAACTCACCAAAAGTATTCATTCAAATCATCGTAATTTCTCCATTGTGAATGGCTTGCTGTGCCCCCCTTGTTCCTTCTGGCTTCCTTCAAGGTAAGTACAATCATTTTCAGTCAAAGAGAAAGTGTCCAGTTCTTAATAAGAATAGACAACATGAGTGACTATGATATACTTACCTTGCGTATGACCTGATAGATCGGAGTTATAACATTTCTCAGAAACGATTCTTCATCAATAATTTCTTCTGTTTCATATGTCTCACCACTTACAGCTTCAACATTGCTAAACAGAATTCCATAGACGTCATTTGCCATCTTATGAACAATAACAAAAAACAGAGAAGAAAAATATTTCAGAACCTGAAGAAAGCTATGGAAAGTATGCATATATAATTCCACAGCTGAGAAAACTTACATTATGAAAAATATAACAGATACATTCGGGCATAAATCTAACATTTGAGGCTTCACCCCATATTAAAAGGTACAGGGAAATATATATAAGCTGCAGCTGTTGTTCATCACAATCTGCTGGAAACCTTTTAAGAACCAAGTTAAAGCATCCAACATCAGATATGTGACCAAAGGACAGAACATAATGCAAAACAAAAATCATATAAAAATCATCACATAATCTATATCAAGAATATAACATACCTGAGATTAGAGTTGCAATGCAAATATTTACACCATGAGCAATAATTTTTAAAAGTTTTGTCCATCAACTCGGTGACTGTGCTAGGTTTCAACTGCAAGAAACTTACAGCATTACTAACGATAACAGGAAGATGTGTAGGAGAAAAATAGAAAGCACCCCCTACAACATTGCTCACCTCATCATATTCTTCATTATTTCTGTTTCTAATATCAGCATTAGCAAGAAGCAGTATTATGTGCTCTCTCTGATTTGCCACGCTCCCTCTCTTCAATCACCATATGAAGTGAAACAACAATGAATATGCAACACTTTGCATAAGAAAGAACGTAAAGAAAAGGATTTACAAGAACATCTAAGTAAAACATATAACTAAATTTAGAAGGGTCAGAAAATGCAAACACTACATAAGCCTAGCAAATCATCATAACCACAATAGGAGTTATTTCAAAATAAAACTAAATAAGTAGCAAATTACCTGAAACCCGAACTCAGAAGCAAGCCATTCAAGAATGTCATTGAAACGCCTAGTTCTAGCCTTGCGCATTTCATCAGGGGCATTAGATGGCAAACGAACTCTTCGTCGAGGAAGATTGCGCACATTGCAAACAGCACTGAATGCAGCTTTGACCTATTTCTCACAGTACATAACACGACAAGAAAAATTAAAGGGTGTAAATATCTCGCTAGCATACTAATTTCGTAGCAGTGTTCAAACGCACCTCAGGAAGTTCGACAATTGCTGGTTTAGTCCCTACGGCATATAAAGGAAGAATGTTGTAGTGCTCATATCTATCCCTTTTCCTTTCAACTTCTTCGGCATATCTACGGGTCTAAATCAACAGAAGAAGGAAACAAGCATATGGAAATGAGGCTTTCACAGAGACATCTAATCAAATTGTCATTACAGATATTTAAAACGTAGTTAAATCGAACCTCATAATCCACTTTTGGAGAGGGTACAACAGTCTTCAATACATCATACAATACCGAGGCAATTTGGTAAAGCCTGGCCATCTCCTCCCTTTAGCAAAAAAAACAAAAAAAAAGGCCGAAAACATATATAAGAGTACGCTCAGCTTATCGAATCTTTGGCAGGAGTTAGGAAAGTGCACTCACGGTTTTCTTGATGTTTCTCCTTCTTTAATATATTTTTCATAGAAATTCTGGTAGTATGCCTGAATCTCTCTAGGATCGTTTTTTGCCAGCTGAGGCTTGGTTTCCTCTTCTTCCTGGAAAAAAAATATGACGGGGTCAGCTCTAAATGATCAAGTAAGGTGGAAAAATTGTATACCTTCACCAAGAAAGTATATATACCTTCTCCAGTCTATGTAGCAGATAGGTCTTAAACTGACGAACACCTCGTCCACTAGATGTAGCATCCATCCTATGAGCCTTCTCAAAAGCATGAAAGCGGCCTGATAAACATATGACTGAGTGTTACACAAGTTTTAGGACATTTCAAAACCCAACCATACTCGTTATAGACACAAGAACATCCTAAAATAGAAACTGTCTAAAGCAAACAAGACTCTCAAATTTTTAGCTTAGCAAATAAAAAGAAGAAGCAAACTCACAGAGATAAGCCACTCGAGGATTATCCTTCTCGATTTCATTAGCAACGCGAAGAATGGGAGCAATAGAAGCGAGAGAGGAAGGAACAAGCTCGCTATCCATGGCGCTAGCATCTTCATTTGGCCTATCAATCATCATAGTGGTCGCACGCGACGGAGCTCCCCTCCGTGAGAGAGACCGAGGCAACTCCTCCATTCCACTCGAACTAGATTCCATGGCCGCCGCAAATCGAAACTAGTACCCAATAATTTCTCCCTCAAATCAACGATTTCACTGAAAACAAAGTGACCGATTATCATATTTGATAATTGGTCGCCTTTTGTACTCACTTTATAGGAAACACGAAAGAAAAGAAGATCGATAAAGAGATAAAAAGGGTTTTCTTCGAGAGATTGGTTAATTTTATATCTCTGCTTTTTCCGACTTAGCTTTTTCATCTTTTCTTTGGGCTTTGATCTTTCTTTCTTTTTTTCCCTCGCTTTTTTGCTTTTTCTTCTGCTCTCTAAATTCTCTTGCTTAGCGAGGAAGGTGAAAGTGGAGGAAGACGAAAACAGGGAACTATGACCACAAATATCCAAAACGGTCACTACGGCTCTTTTAAGGATTTTTTTATTTGCTTTTCAGTTTTTACATACTCTTGTTAATTTCACGCTAAACTAGGCGTTGGACAAAAAAAAATCCAGATCCAAAAATATCCGAACTAAATTCTATCTAAATTTTTAAAATATCCGATCGGATCTTAAATTTCTATGTCCGAATAATCGAATCCGAACCGGTGCCGAACCAAAAATAAAATGAATACCCGAAGTGTAATTATATACTCAAATATATTAATTATATATTAATTATGTTTAGATTTGTTATAACCCAAATACCCAAACTTACAATTATAAACCTAAATATATTAATTATTTTTTAGGTATTTTGAATATTTTATATATATTTTCGATATTATGGATATATGGAATATATTTATTTTGTTCTTTTTCAGATATTTTGGATACTTTTGGTTTGAAAGTATATTTGTTTTATTGAAATGAATATTCATATTTTTGTGTTTTGTCTTAGATTTCGGATTTTTCGGGTTTTTTCGGGAATTGTGGATATTTTTGGACCCGGATCCGAACATATCCAAAAAATTTCGGATCTAAAAAAAAAAACCTATCCGATCCGAACCCGATCCAAATTTTTAAAATATCTAATCGGTACCTAAATTCCTAAACCTGAAATACCCGATCCGAACGCCCACCCCTAGGTAACATCAACAACACGGCGCCGTTTCCATTTCGTCACAAATCAGGGAAAAGGGAGGTAAAACGACACCGTTTATAATTCTGAATACGGTGACGTTTTGACATCTCAAAGGTTGTCGTTTGGTTTAGTTGCCGACAACGTTTACAATTTTGAATTCGGCGACGTTTTGACATCTCTCAGAGGTTGTCGTTTGGTTCAGGATGATCTGACGCTGTATTTGTAAATAACAAAGTAAGTTAAGTCCCAACACATGATGCAAGTGCAACTAAAACTAAAAAAAAAACTGCAATCAAAGAAAATATTTACAGAGCTTTCTCGGATTCAACCCCCATGCTATCTTATAAACAAATTGTTGTCTTCCAAGGCGACGCAGAGAGAAGAAAACGAGCTTGTTTCCACTTTCATTTCACTCCAGCACGACACACCATATTAGGCCTAGAGCCATTACGCTACTCCGCCACGTTTTTCGCCCGGTAACAAGAGAAGAACATTGGCGGATTTTTGCTTCAGGCTATAGCTATGATGTTTCTTTTAGTCATATTGGACTTGCCTTAGAAACCTGCACCACCGAATCCGAACCAAAAAAACTCCTTCAGTGGATCTGAAATGGCTTCCTAATTTGGATGTTAATCAAGAGAATTGTGTACCTGGTTTTTCGAGACGGTTGTGGAGGTCCACTGCTGAGGAGGCTGCCTTGCAACAGTTTCATAGTTGACATAAGTAATTCTTCTGGGTTCTTCTTGTCTACTCACAACGTTCTGAGGGGGTAACTCCCGCAAAACCCATAAAACGAAAGCCAATGGTACTGTGAAACCTGTCAAAAAGCATTCTTATTAATATTGCCGCATTTGAGGTCTTGAAACGATAGAAAAACAATTCAATCCTTCACCTATGAAGTAGTATATGATCAGAAGAACCAATGCCCTGATGCCGTGTAATTTGCTTGGGTTCCAATGATAGAAGAGCTGATATCAGAAATATTTTGTTTTTGGTTAAGCTTGTCGACAAATGTTAGCTTTCTGTTTTATAGACAATACTTTTGGTAATAATGTCTTACCGGAATGTGTGTGAGAAGAGCGATTAAAGAGCTCACGGTAAAGCATACAACTGAGACGCCTGCTAAACCCGATACCTACAAATTGTTAAAATATACTCTCAATGTAAGGATGAGATTGAAATGTGCAAGGAATGAAAAACTTCGTAAGCCAATAAGAATCATTAGTTACCTTTCGCATCTCTGATGAAACTTGTTCAGACCGGACCTTCCTTAGATTAAAGAGCAGACGCATGCCTAGCGAATGAAAAAGAACATAAACGAGTTTGTGAATTTCTGCTACTAGATCAAGTCTAATGGTCTCATTGTGGCAAGATAAATAAGATCACACCAATAAGCCTGTTAATCACTGACATATTCAAAATGCTATAAGAAAAAGTTCAATAGCTCAAACCAGAAAAGAACTGAAGCAATTACTCACCATAGAAGCATATTCCTCCTCCCGTGATTAAGATTATTGAAGCAAAAATATCTACATACACCTACATAACAAGTACTTGTAAGAACACCCGAAAGAATAACAGAGCAAAAATATCGAGCGTAAGAACTTTTGTGATAGAAAAAGAGGAAATATCAACGTGTAGAAATAGCTTATCATGTGGCGGATTAGGAATACCACATACCTGAGCCAGTGATGAAGAATCGGTAGTATTCTTTCCGGAAGCAATCCAAATAAGGATTGCAAATGATATCATTAAGAGGAACACAAGAAGAACCGCCTGGCAAAAAGGAAACATTTGTAAATATCACAGGGATGACTTGGCTAGTTGTTACTGCACAAAACCAAAAGTATCTCATACCGCAACAACAAACTTCTGACGGGTGCCAACATGAATCCCATGGAAAGAGCAACACTTTCTGCGATCACTTGTACTCGAAGAACCTGCTTTGCTCTTGCTTTTTTCGAGCAACACTTGCTGGATGCTGTTTTCTTCATCATCATCCTCCTCCTCCTCTCCATTACCCTGATGGCAAACATCTACCCTATAACATTAAGAAGCATCATTGTCTTGTCTCAGATCATTACTCGGATAAAATGATCAGGTACGACACAATATGATCAGAGAGTATACATACCAGAAAGAGAGAAGCAGGAGAAAAGTTGCCAGAAACAGAATCTTGGGAAAGGCTGCAAGCACAATTCGATTCATCAGGGGATAAGCTATAGGAGGAATTAAATAAAATCATACACAAACAAGGGAATAGAAGTTTTACCCATAAGTAGAAAACCGAATGCGTTGGACCAATGATGCCACCTTGTGCAGGTCGCTATAATCGCAGCCACGAAATAAACGAAAGAACCTGCCAATAGATAAGAACAGAGACCTTACTCACAGTCTTCCAATTTTTTCCCAACTATCTTTGTTGCTTATATAACGAATGTCAGGGAGGGTTTACCAGTGTTTGAAGAGCCAATCATGAGATGAAGTACCTGCGGTTTACATTGATGGATGTGTCAGATACACACCATGACAAGTAACAAGAACTATATCATTATAACAATAACATAGAACCTAAAATTGGGATTGATAAAGAAAACAGGAAAGAAGAGAAGAATTTACTTTTTGCCGCGTCCATCCAGCTCGTTTATCCCGCCTGTGAAATCGAGTTAACTGAAAGCAGTAGGCAGCCAAGATAAATCTTATAAGCCCAACCCAAAAAAAAAAGAAGAAGATGAGAATAAGAAGACTTTTGTATTACTCCAATGTCTAAAACTACATAGGAACCATGAAGAATCTTATCCTACACTCAAAGCACTTTTGAAAATAAAGGTTTCTCCTTTCTACTGAAAATTCGTATCGGAATCTAATCTCTCACCCTACACAGATACAGTCCAGCTCCGTGACTTACTCAAAGAGTTGACCTGAAACTTAAAGGTCAACCACATCAACAACAACAGGCACAACTCTAAAGACTAGAATCACCCAATTCATTGAATTCAACACCAAAATTCAATAATCTCACGTCTCATCGCGTTTAAATAAATACGAAATTCAGCACAATGCTTCACTTTCCGAACAGACCTAAACGGTCTCAGAAAATCTAACATTCAGGAATCAAATCGGAACAAAAACGAAACCTAATGAAATAAAAATGGCCAAGAATCAGAATTCTCAGAAGCAGAGAGAACCTGAAGGAATGCGATGAAAGCGAGAGCGCCATCGATTAAAGCCAGACAGAGATTGACGGCGATGAAGCTTGGAGCATAGCATTTTCCCGTTTTCGAATCGAAAAGCGTCGCTACGATCGTCATCACGAATCCTCTCTTTCTCGATCCTCCCTGAGATCCAATGCCGAGATTTTAGGTTTGTAGAGAGAGGATCAAAGAACACCGAGACAGATGGTTGTAGAGATTTTACGATGGGTCTGGTCTGAAAAAGAAATTAATAAAAAAAAATTTGGAGTATATATGGAAAATACAATAAATTATAGTAAAATTTAGTTTTTTTCCGACAAATTATAAAATTTAGATAATAATGCTATGAGGCGCACAAATACAATAATGCTATGAGGCGCACAAGAATATACTTACCGCCCAAAAGAAATCAATTTATATTCGGATTCTTTTTTTGGATATATATGTTCAAATATTCAGATTCTTTCATTAACACTTTATACATCCAATCTTAAATTGTTTTTACGTTGAAAGGATTTCTTAAATTGTTTTATTTTAATGCTTGTCATAATTTTGTTAAGATTAGGCTTTAGAACTTTTTTATTCGAAAAAAAAATTTAAACTAGACGAATAATTTTCTGATTTATCCTAATTTTCTTATATATATAATTACATAATAAATTATCTGTGAAAAAGGGTTTATATTATATATATTTATATTTATAATTATAATTAAATAATAAATAATATGTGACAAAAAGGTTTATATTATTTATACTTAAATACTAAATAATCTAATTAATTATTCAATAAAATTCATAAATAGAAAGTATAAAATAAAAACGTATATTGTAGTAAATGTTTATCAAAAATAATTTACTATAATGTTTGATTACTAATAAATATTAGATTGAATACATCCCCTTAATTATAAAAGTAATCAAATATTTTAGTTATAGAGTTAACCAAAAATCACTTCAAATACTATATTGAATACACCCCATTAATTATGAAAGTAATCAAACATAATAGTAAATTATATAATTAAAATTCATTATTAAGTTATAACTAAAAAATTTGTGTGTCTACTAATTGAGTTTATTTTGCCGTTTTCCAAGCTAGGTAAATCCAAAAAAACAAGTTGACAAAAAAAAAATACAGGTTTGAAGTTAATTAATTAGTCAAATAAGATTGATTTGGACCACAAAAAAAACTTGAAATTTACAGAGAACACCAAATTCAAAACGAAGGCTCTATGGCATCTGAGTTTTCTTCAGTCTTCTCCGCCGCAATGTAGAACAGAGTCACCTGTTTTATGCAACTCCCTCCTCCTCCGATCTAACCGGAGCGAGTTATGGCGTCACGGAGAATAATCTTTCTCCGACCTGAGCCTTTCTATTGTGTGTTTCGATAGCAAGCAAGATTAACACACTTGTATTCAGAAATGAAGTTGAATAACTACACATTAGTTCGATATGATCTTTATTCTACAGCAGTACATTGAATATCCTAAAAAATGAACAAAAAACAAAAAAAATCAAAGGAATAAGAATCTGTTCTTGTTGTTGATACCCTTTTTTGCTTTGATGGAAATCATCTGTATAAATTGAGAAGAAGAGAAGGCTATATATCTGCACACTTAGTGGGTGCATACCCGAGCCTGGACCTCTTGGTATCATAGAGTATATGAAAATTCTGCTGCTGGTAGTTTCCAATGATGGAAAAGGCTGATTTGGGAGTTCCTAGAATCGCCAAGCAAACCAAATCCTCATTCAACCAAATGAAAGAATTCGCGGTTGGGAAATTCCAAACGGCGCCATCTGCGAAAGCAATCCCAAGCTCAGGCAGCTGAACGTTATCCATGCCAGACACGTTGAAGCAAGGATCTAGGATTGGGAAATCTCTATACACCGGGTACTTCCCTTTCACTTTCTCAGCAATCTTGTTTTTGATGATCTCATACGCTGGTTCCGCGAAATAACTTAAGGTTGTACCCGAATCAATGATGGTCCCCCCAGCACCATCCGAGGAGATGTTCCATGTTTCTTCAGGTATCTTTACAACTTGGCCTGCAACTATAATGGATTTGATCTGTACGTAGTAAAATGTGTCGACCAGGTTTTCTTTCCCGGCAACAAAAGAAGTGAAATTCAGATTCGGGTGGCTCAGCAAATCCTTGTCTTCCCCGAAAATCAACTTGCTACTAACGTTTGTATCGCTGTTTCTATCGACAAGGCAATAAGAAAAGGAATGACCATAAAGAGACTGAAGCTGAGAGGAAAACGAAAGTGGGCCTCTTCCTAACCCTAGCAGCCCTGCAGCACCATGGAAGAGACCTCTGTTCCAATGACCACAACCGAACATCATGTTTTCCACTTTATACAATTCCGAGTTCCCTCCATTCGTCGTGAGATTAACGGTGAAAGTCTCGACTGCAAAATCTCCGGTTGTGTTGGAGCTATCCCCATACCAGTAGTAATAAGGGCATGATTGGCTATCTGATTTGCAGGGCTTTGGAGGGTCAGGTGATGAGACTAGGTTGCATCTCGGGTCATTGCAAGTTATGTTCTTGAAGGAAGCAGAGGCTGTAGGATCGTAAAACGCACCGTTTTGCTGGAAACAGTCGTAGCAAGGCAGGCATTGAATCCAGTTTAGGTCACTCCCTGTGTCAAGAATCAAGGAAAAGTGTTTTGGTGGTGAACCAACCAAAACGTCCATGAAGTACTCGCCTGAACCGAGGGTCATACCGGATTCAAGTGTAGCCACCAATTGACCTGGCTGCTCCTCCACCGGAGAGGTAACCACTTCCTTCTTGTTATTCTGATTCTGGAGTCTGGAAACAGTGTTTTGGTTCTTCTTCTCCAAGACCCTTTTGTGAAGCGTCTGGATTCTAGTGAGGTCTCGGATTTGGAGCTCAAGAACTGAATTTGTTGTTGTTGTCTTCTCTGTTTCTTGCTTCTTCGTAATCTCCCGGCGCTTCAAATGAAACTTCACGGTCTTGTTTTCTCCGGTCATTTCCTTGGTGGGTTCGTTCTCCGACGAAGAGAAACCGCAATCGTTGCTTGTGGAAGAAGAAACAGAACCGAAACGCATCGGATTCGGAAAGTCAAACCCAGAAAAGCCCGAGATGTTCTTCTGCTCATTGTTTCCGGCGAGAGCTCTGGAGTCGCCTGAAAATGCTGTGACAAAGAAGAAAATAAGACAAAGAATGAAACTTTGTTTGGACAACATTAGGAGATAGTCTGAGGTGAAAAAAAAATTGAAATCGCCGACAATGATCAAGCTCGGATTCGCCGGGAAAGTAAAGTAAGATGAAAATGAAAATGAAGTGCAGACGCAGAAGTTGTATTCTATTGGATTGGATGAAAAAGAAAAAATTGAGAGATTTACTAGTTTCGATTGTAAGGATTTGATTTTGAAGGAATAGAAGATAAAATGAGCTGAGAGAGAGAGAGAGAGGAAGAGCAAAGAACAGTACGAATCTGGTGAAGTCAGATTACTGAATAAGATAAAATAAAATAATAGTTGATAATTGTTGACCAAAGTCATCTTCTTCTTCACGCGGTTTCATACAAAGAACAAACATGAAGGGGAAAAATGACGGTAACAATTAGAATAAATGGAGTTTAAAAATAATAATAATTATATGTTTTATCGGCTGACCCGCACCAATATGTTATAAAGTGAACTACTCAACAATTTAACGGATACCATAAACTTTGAATTGGGCTCGGATCAATGGAATATGAGATTCAAATGGACCATTATCCCGTCTATTCCGAGTTTAGAATGTTTTCCGACTAATGTCAGAAATAGTCAAATCGTCTATTACTGGATTACTATATAAATTATATAGGATTTTGGTCCAGAATCGGACTTCTCATACAAATGTGATTTTTGTTTCTAAAAAAGTTCGAATCCGGAGGGAGCGCGGTAACACGTTCACAGGTTTTGCCTACCAGTGGATCACATAACTGCGGTCAAATAAATGGAGTTTGTGGAATGGTTTACGTACGAACAATTTATTTTATTTACATCCTTATTTTTACCATTTTAAATTATCTATCTTAAACTTGGTTTCTGATATTTTAGAATAAAAGGAGAAAAGGAACATAAAGAGTTAGAAGTATTCTTTTCGCAAAATCAGGTTGAATAACCAATTGAAAAAGAAAAGAAAAAAGTTAATAGCTATATATAATCTCATAAATTATGGTGATTGAGATTATATACATACAGATATTGGTGTATTTAACTATTTTTATGTGTTTGGTGCGGTTGTAAGCAAACGCAAATGGTGACCAAACAACATTCACTATATTTACCGTGATGATTTTGGTATTAAAAACATTTAATTAATCTCTAAAAACAAAAAACAAAAAATCGTAATAAAATGTATAGCAAAAACAGATTTTGATTGGGGATAACAAATTTTTACAGACACCATTCAAAATCTTTGCCTAATTAGTTGAAAGTCCCACCACTAAAAAGTATACGTTTGATTTTTATAGTAATGACAAATCTATTACAGAAAATAGTTGTTTGACCGCCAACCCAAACAAATTATCTTTGGGAAAGAACAAAAAAAGTCGCTACCAATAAACTGTTTGCATCTACCAACTTTTTATGATGCATGTTAATATAAAATAGACCTCGTGACAGTATAATATAGTCGCAAATAACGCATTATCAAAATGGATGCTTGTCAATACAATTCCAACCATTCCTAGACTCTTCGTGTGTAGTATTAAACTCACTACTATAAAGCAAAGACGTTAAAGTTGACCGGTTATAACCATACTATTCAATTTGAGATCAATTTTATATTAAGTAGAGTTTTGTATAGTTGACGGCAAGAGACGAGTCCTTACGTTTTCTTTTAAGTTGTTTGACTTTGACCAACGAAACAGATGTTTATACATCGTACAAATATAAATTAAATGAAAACAAAAATTGAAGATAAAAATTTAACTTAGCCATACAAAAATTCATGAACATCAAATAAAATTTGAAATGTTTATCATTAGTCTTGTGGAATAAGAGAATGACTCAACAGAAATTCAAATGACACCATTTTTTTATATCAATTATTCGCTTAATGATTCGGCTAATTACTGATCAAAACTTATAACTAAACAATAATTATTAAATTAATTCAAAATCCCCGAAACGTATGAAGCTAAGAAGTTCACCGGGGAAAAAATGATATTTTTCATCGTAACACTATTCCAAGTCAGCACAAACAAACAAAAAATATAATAAACAAAAAAAAATGATTTAATTTGATTTATTTTGACTTTTGTTATTCATGATATTTTATCGGATAAAATAAACAATAAACATTATACGTTTATTTATTTATTTGTATCTTATAAATGTTATAGAAAATATCTTATAGAAAAACTATTTACAATAGCAGTATTCTAAAGAGTATAATTTATATAAAATTTTACTGCATTTTTAATTAAAAAATTTGTGAAAATTTCATTGGCTCAATGGTTGATCAATAGTTCACTAATGCTTCTATATTAGGAGATATTCGAATTCCAAAGAGTACGATTTATTATTATTTATGTCAAATTAATAAAAACAAATTTACATGAGATATTCTGCATTGTGCTGCAGATAGAACTGTTTAGCGTATTTGTTTAGCGTGAATGTTCATAAGACAATACAATTGTCCGTCGTAAAATCATCGATGTAACAATTCTCGTAATTTATAATAAAATAATAAATTAGTGTTTAACAAAATTTTAAGAAATTTACTACACATGCTTCTTTTTCTTTTAATTGCTAAAATACTAAAAAACTCTTACAAGGTTAAAAAAAATAAAGAAGGTAAAACGCCTTTTCAAATTTGGATCGCTTAAGCCATGCCAACTTTGAGTCTTCTAGTTGGATCGCTTAAGCCATAAACCCGACGAGCAAAGGCATGTTAGGCGCTAAAGCTCTTGTGGCTTATCGAAACTCTACCATGCTTCAAGAATCTACTCTTAGCTTCCGTGTGACGCAAGTATCCGCTGAGTATCTTGACAGAGAGATGACTATATTCGCAACTCAGTGTTGCCTCCTAACACAACCGTCGTGAATCACTTATGGCAAGACGGGGTCCATTGAAGGGAGGAGATAGACTTGGGATGCACGCAATGAGTGGAGATCATCATCTCAAATCCATGGCTCATTTGGATTTGCTTTCCGGACAAGTCACAGCCACAAAATCAGTTAACGGAAACAAGTTGGATTGGTAAACACAGTGAGTTTGGGAATTCTCATGCCTATTGGAGCTATGGCTGCAAGATACATGAAAACCTACGAAAGATTAGATCCCACTTGGTTCTATGTACCATAGTTTGTCAAATCACCGGTTTATTGGGAGGTCTTGGAACAGCAATCTATATGGCGATACATATCGGGATGAGAGCTACGCCGCGTACCGTGATATGGATTTTTCTATTCTGTTTAGGATTGGCTCTGTTTAGGATTGGCAACGTTCTTTTGTTCATCCAGCAACTGCGTCTAGATGCAGATATGAGATATAGTTCGTTTTTATCAAAATAAGAAGTGCATCTGGATGTAAAAACTGGATGCAAAATGAAATGCATCCAAAATAATTGGATATTTTAGATGCACTTGAAACTAGAGTTTGGATGCACCAAAGTGCATCCAAAATTACAAAAGTCTAAAATACCCTCAATTATAATCAAAACTTAAAATATTTATATTTTATTATTTTTTAAGAAAAAAAAATTAGGTCAAAACCGCAAAAATCATTTTCCCACAAAATTGGCAAAATAGCGGTTTTCCTAAAACCGCAAAATAGCGTTTTTCTTGCCAAAACCGCAAAATAATGATTTCGTGTCAACACTACAAAATAGCGGTTTTCCGCCAAAATCGCAAAATAGCGGTTTCCCGCCAAAACAGCAAAAAAAAAACGATTTCCCGCCAAAATTGCAAAAAAGCGGTTTCCCACCAAAACCGCAAAATGCGGTTTCCCGCCAAAACCGCAAAATGCGGTTTCCCGCCAAAACCGCAAAATGCGGTTTCCCGCCAAAACCGTAAAATAGCGGTTTCTCGCCAAAACCGCAAAATAGCGGTTTCCCGCCAAAACCTAAAATAGCGATTTTCCGCCAAAACAGTAAAATAGTGGTTTTCCGCCAAAACTGCAAAAAGTTATTTCCCCCCAAACCGCAAAATAACGGTTTTTAGCCAAAACCGTAAAATAACAGTTTCCCCCCAAAACCGCAAAATAGCGATTTTCCGCCAAAACCGTAAAATAGCGGTTTCCTGCCAAGACCGTAAAATAGCGGTTTCCCGCCAAAACCGTAAAAAACAATTTTTTTGAAAAAATATTTATTTATTTATTGTTATTTAAAATTTTAATTTTTAAAAAAAATATAATTATTTCATTAAAACGACTTTTATAAGTTATTTAAATATTAATTTGATAATTATTTAATTGTAAATATAATTTAAATTAAAAAATTGCTATAAATATAAAACATGTCCTTTTTAGTCATTTGGTTTAAAAATGCATCCAAATAAAATAGGGAAAAAAGCTTAAAAATACACAAACTCTACATAATTTGGATGTTTAATACACGAACTATTTTGGAACCCATAAAAATACACAGACTCATTTTGGCTCCCGTTTTAATACTTGAACTTTCAAAAATCGTAAGTTTGACACCGATTCCGTCATGGACGTTAAACCATCGAACGGATGTTACAGAACTCCGTTAACAGAAAAAAAAACGTGGGCTTATTCCATGTGAAAAGACTACTGTTGCCCTTGGGTTATATTTTGTTTCTCTCTCTCTCTCTCGACACAACTCTCTCTCTCGACATAGGAAAAATTCAGGGTCAGATGGATCGGAGCCAAAATTCAGGGTCAGATGCCAACTCATTCACCCAGAGCTTCATCGATGGTCATTTATGTCACTGCAGTAGAGCTACTGTTCTTTCAAAATCGTGGACTGATGAAAATCCGGGAAGAAGGTTTTTCAAGTGTGATGTTCATGGGTTCTTCAATTGGGCAGATAAAGAAAAGCAAAATGGGTGGCAGAAGGTGAGCTTATTGGAATCCCGAGATCAGATCCGTCGTCTAAAAGAAGAAATCAAGGAGCTGAGAGCAATGAATCAGCAAAGAAGGAATAAAGGAGTTGAGAGCAGTGAATCAGCAATTGATTCAGCCGTGGTGAAGTTGGATTCATGGAAGAAACACGAAGAAGAGAAGAAGAAGCTTGAATACGAAGCTATGGCATCGAAAGACAGGGAAAAATTGCTCCGCCAATTCATTGTTCTCTCGTGGGGAGGATTCATTGTGGTGACGGCCATGATCCTTAAAATGGTGAAGAATTAGTATTGTGTTTGATGGTTGGGTTAAGGAGAACTTTGTTTGGTAGTTTTGTTTGTGTTTTCAAGCATGGTTAGTGTTTTTGTGTAATAGTTAGTGTTTTGTGTTTGGTTAGTGTCTTCTTGTAATGGTTAGCTCTCATATGGGCACAACTTGGTGATCTGGTGTTGATCCTCAATGTCTTCAAGTTCGTACTACCGCTTCTTGGCTTAGCTCTTATATCCATTTCTTTTGCATTTATAGCTGGTATGCTTATAGTGGTGGGAAACCAGGTTTGGCTAATCCATTATTGTCTAAAGCACTATTTCTGATTCTTGATTGTTTCTTTCCGCAATCTTCCATGTAAACAAAACAATTACACAAAAAAATTCTTCACAAAATAGAAGCAACACATAAGCCATAAAACATCATACAAGTTTTTGTTGACAAAAGCCATAACATACACAAAATACAGAATATATATCATCCTAAATATATAGAGAACATCCTAACATACACAAAATACAGAACACCATAACATACACAAAATAGAGATAGAGATCCATCTAAGGGTTTTGAGGAGTTGTTTGTGAAGGATGTGCTTGAGGAGCAGGTGGTTGTGGAGGAGGACCACTGATATCAACTGCCCTAGATCCCCAAACGTCAAAACTTGACCTGTAAATGGAGAAATAAAACATCCATATCCTCTAGGAATAGCGGGTTGACCACGAGCATGGCCTCCACCACGGCTTCCACTCCCACGGCCTCAACCTCTTCCACGTCCACGGCCTCGAGAAGTTGATGCAGGTGGAGCAGTTGAAGGATGCTGATCAGAAGAAGGTTGTGTAGAAGATGAAGCACCTGGATTTGATTGGCTTTGAGCTTTCCTCCTCGTAGGTGCATTTTCGATGCTCCATGGATCAACCACCGTCTGTAAAACCAATAAACCAACCATGTAAAATACAAAAAGACATGTAAACCATCCATATGCTCTTAACAATACAAAAATACATAAGACAATAGAGTTAGATTGACGTACCGGATTTTTCCGAGGTCTTCCCCTTTTCCTTTTAGGGCATGTTTCAACCACAGGTGCTCTATTACAAGTGCCTATGTTATGGCCAGCCTGCTTACAATTGCTACAAGTTATGGTCCTTCCTCCCCTTGTCATTTTTGTAGGATTTGTTTATGACTCATGTGCCTCTTTTATCCTATCATAATTTCTGGGACGCCCTGGCATTCTCCTTTTCTACGGGATTTGAATAGGATCTTTTCCTGTTTTCTCCCACATCCTATCTCCATTTACGGGTTTGATATTAGCTTTGTAAGTTTCTTGCCACTTGGATGTCAGATAGTAGGAATCCACATACCTGAAACAGATTAGAAAATAGAGTTAGATTGTACAAAAATTAAGAATCTTATACACAAATGAGACTCACTCTTCTGGATCACGATTATGTTCTGTGATGACATAAATTGCATGACGACAAGGTATTCCTGTGATATCCCACTGGTTACAAGCACAATGCATGTTTGACAGACACACCTCGTAGCTTTGATCATGCTCAAGTACCTCATACACGTTTTCACTGCTTGTAATAACTGAGCAAAACTTGCTGTCTCTACGGTTTTTCTCAAAGATCTCCATAACGTTAGGTGGAAACTTAGTGGCACACTTCTCTGTCTTCTCACGCCTCCGAGATATACGTTTCATTGCTAGCCTCCTAATCTCCTCAAGCATGTTAATAAGTGGCAGCTTACGGGCTTCTTTGATTGTTCTGTTGTAACTCTCTGACAAATTGTTGCAAACATCCTCACACCTTGCATGATAACTGAACCAAGCCCTACACCAAGTCTTTGGTTCTGTTCTCTTTAGGTCTTCATGTGCAACTTCATCAAACATTTTCAGAGCCTCCATGTTGTATGTATAATCACCAACAGATGAGATATATGCAATTGCCCAAAAGTAATCCTCATACTCATATTGGCCGTAAACCTTCTTCCAATTCGCAAATATGTGTCGAGCACAATGCCTATGTTCTGCATTTGGGAGGAGATCAGCAACAGCATCGATCAAACCCTTCTGTTTGTCTGAAATAACAGTGAATCCATTTCCTAAGTCCAACCCCAAATCAGTCCTCAGCTTGTCAACAAACCATGCCCATGAATCATTATACTCCACTCTCACAATAGCCCAAGCTATGGGGAAAATTCTGTTATCTGCGTCCCTTCCAACCGCAGCCAAGATCTCACCTTTTAACTCCCATTTCATGAAAGCCCCATCAAGTCCAATAATAGGCCTACAACATCTTTTCCAAGTGTTTCTCAGATTTTCAAAGCAAATGTAGAATCTATCGAAAACAGCCTTACCATCAGCACGAGGAAGAGTAACGATCTCTGTAGTTACATTCTTATTGCTCCTTCTGAGTTCAGCCTCATAATCCCACAGCTTTGCAAACTGCTCCCTTTGAGTTTCAATAACAAAATCTAGAGTTATTCTTCTTGCCTTGGAGCAGATCCACTTAGATACATTGAGATTGTATCTCATCTTTTATGTCGGTCCACTTTAAACCAGGCCTTCTCCTTGCTTCATCCTTGTATAACTTCCCAATAACTCCCTGTTTCAGCATCCGAGCTTTGCTACTCTTCATATGGTTATGTGCATCCACATAGGTTTTCACCATCCATTTCTTTTTTGGCTTCTCAACTGAGCAATATATCTTCCAAGGACATTTCTCATTTGTACACACTGCCGCCAACTTATTCTTCTCCCACCTACACTGCTTGATATCATAGTTGGTTTTTAAGACATACCTCAATAACTGATCTTTAAACTCTTCACCAGTCTTGAAAGTCTGCATTAACCACAAGTATGGTTCTTTCTCATTACTGTATGCAGTTCTTGATATCTCTGTTTCCTTTCTACTGAAATCTTGCCATTCATCATCTGTATCTACAACAGGTTCCGGTCTATTAGAATCCCTACATTGTCTCTCCATTTCAGCCTCATCATCAACCAAAGTCTCATTCCCATCATCAATAACAGGTTCAGCAACATCCTCATTACCTTCACCAATCACTTGAGCATCCTCAACAAGACGAATTTCTTCAAAAAAATTCTGAAACCTTGCATCATCTCCTTCTTGCACTATTTCTTCTTCTTGTTCATCTACATTCTCTCTCGCAGCTTCTGTCTCAACCTCAGCAGCTTCTGTCTCAACCTCAGCATCTTCTGTCTCAACCTCATCACCTTCTGTCTCCTCCCTTTGAGGAAGTCCAACTTGCTCAATGAACAAATCAATTTCTCCTCCTTTCATACCTTCAGCACACATTTCCATTATCTCTGCATCAGAACTGAGATGGAAGATAGCCCTACATGATTCCATTTCTGTGTGTGGACGTTTGTACCAGACTTGTTCCACAGCACCTCCTCCTAAGCCATGCTTTTCAAAATACTCATCGAAGATATTCCAATTCATATAATCTGGATCCACAACTAAGTCTTTCTTCATAGATCCTCCCTTGTATGTCCACTTAGAATCCTTCACATACATAAGTCCTCCATAATACAGATTCACTTTGATAGTAGTGTCACTGCATTATCGAAGAAAAAAAAATGTACTTACAAATTCAAAACCAAATCAAGCAAATCGAACCAAATATTGATTCTATCTAACTTAACAACAGAATCGAAACAATCAACAACTTTAGAGACCACGACATCAAAATTTCGATTCCATACCTCATCATTTCCGACTCGCGATTTCGTTTCGGGTCTTCAGCTCTTCGAGTTCTTCGATGAGACAATGTCGATTTTGGAGTGAGAATTCGAGAGACAATGTCGATTTTGGAAATCGGTATTTGGGAAAACGATTTGGGGGAAAATCGATTAGGGTTTCGTTTGTATTTGGGGGGAAAATAACCCAAGGGTAACAGAAGTCTTTTCACATGGAATAAGCCCACGTTTTTTTTCTGTTAACGGAGTTCTGTAACATCCATTCGATGGTTTAACGTCCATGACGGAATCGGTGTCAAACTTACGATTTTTGAAAGTTCAAGTATTAAAACGGGAGCCAAAATGAGTCTGTGTATTTTTATGGGTTCCAAAATAGTTCGTGTATTAAACATCCAAATTATGTAGAGTTTGTGTATTTTTAAGCTTTTTTCCCAATAAAATATGCAAACACACAAACAAACATAATTGCATCCAGATACAATTTCTAGATGCAAAAACTAAATACATAAACGAACTGTGTCTGGATGCTGCATCCAGATACTGCGTCTAGATGCAGTTTCTAGACGCGGCACCCAGATACACAAAAGAACATGGCCATTATTGCAGATACTAGCTCTCAAAGCAAGGCCGGCCAATGATTATATAAGTATAGAAAATACTAGAATTGGTATCATTACACCGTTAGATATGTAGTGATTATACTAAGCCTCTACAACATCTACAAAGGCTTTGCTATTTTGCAACCCGGCTTACACTAGAATCGTATGTGCTATTGCAGTGTTTGATTGAAGCTTGTAATGGAATACGATTCATGAGCTTGTGGGTAATCTGTATTTTAGGAGCAAAAACTCAACATTATGTTTATTTTCCCTACAAAACATCCAATAAATCATACTTTTCAAAAATCTCTCTAAATACTGAAAATTTCGAACATACCAAACAACAACAAAAACAAACTGCAAAAACATTAATAAATCGTATTTATGAACTTCAATTTCACATGTTTGAAAAAACAAAACAAAACAAAACAAATTATCAAAATTGTGTTCTTCAGCCAAATGGGAAAACTGAGAGACTTGGCAGGCATAATTAACAGATCGGTATCCTAAAGTTACCAGAAAAAAAAGTCAATATTTTTTTAAGGCTCCAACAATACCAAATCGAATCTGAAGAAATTATTTCATAGATCGAAGAGAATCAAAAGGATACGCTATCGAAATCCTCAGCTACGAACTTTCTTTTACACGAGAAGATATATTTTGAATTTTTTGTGTTTGGACCTTCAGATCTGATCATCATAAGGTCGGTGGCGGAGCAGATCGGAGCGACGGCAAAAGCGGTGGTAGAAGCAATAAAAAGCGAGCGGCGGATTTGAAATTCAGATTGAAAACTATAAAATAACAAAGAACATCATGTTCCCCTCAGGTTCAATTGTTTCTTATCCACATATTTCTCCGCCGCTTCTAGCCTTTCATCCCTTCCACCATCCGCCGCTAATCCGCCTTCCGCCACCGCCACCGCCGCCTGTATGTTTCACAGCGGTCTCTTATAGAGTTAGGGTTTTGTCCAGCCATTTTCTAATTTTTTTGTTTTGGTTTTTTTGGGATAAATTGGGCCTTGCGTATAAGCCCAATAACGTATTTCCAGAATGAAAAAGCCGTTATGACTTCAAATTTGGGCCTGGATGCGTTGTTTTTTTTTTCCTATGCAAAAATATCATCATATACGTTACTACAATGAAGAACAACAAAAAAAAAACGAAAACAAAGACTCAATCAAGCCAGACCACTATGTCTAATTCTCCAACATTCTCACTAAATCAGAACAATTCGATTCCAACTTAAATTGATTTGAAGCCTTAATATATCCAAAACACATTTCATAGACCCAAAAATTTCCAATTCAGCATGAAGCAAGGACAAGCACCGAACTCATCCGAAGTTCTTGCTTCATGCTGAATTGTCTCCTTGGTAATACAAACTATGCGAGTTTTTCCTTGTGTTTTCTCCGTAATGTCTATAGGTTTATTTTCGTTTTCTGCAACTTCTTATAGTAAATTCACATGTTGTCGTTATTTTATTGAAAACTTTATCGTTTCTAACTTTCTAAAAAAAATCAAATTTTCCAGAAACACTATATAGTATGTTGTTGATCATGTTTTTTTTGCCCCGCTAATTCGAGTGGACAGAAAATTAAGCTTTAATATTCATTCTATAATTATTTAGTTTTATGGTTATTGTCACGGATTGGTATCTTATCTAGCCGAAATCTAATATTCATAGCATTTCATTCATATATATTGGTTAGAAGATGAAGTTAATGATCCAACGAGGCGACGACTTACATATACCGACATGAGTTTGACCATACGAATTCGAACATAGTTGAGTGAAATGCCATTTTTTTTTCTTTAAATATGGTATGGCTCTATAGGGGATTCATAAATTACGGTTTAAAGCCGTGTACATCTATTCCACTCGGAAAACAACGTTTCATTTATCATCTATACAAATCCAATGTATCATTACAATCATAAATAATTATAACACTCACACGAACGTATCTATCTATGCAACCTAGTTCACACAACTCGCATCACATAAATTCGACACAAAATGAAACAATATTGGTTTCAAGTTGAAACTTTCAACCACGTGTTGTTGTCCAGTGTGTATATATATATATATATATATATATATATATATGTATGTATATGGCTCCAAAGGACACATAAGTTGCTTGTCTGATGGCCTCCTATAGCTTTGAATCGACGCCATTACAAACTCGTCACTTTCTTGGAAAAAGCAAACGAGGCCCAAAGACTTTAAGGAAAAACGTTTCCTTTCGGTGGATTCTCTAGTCACGATTACCCCCACCATATTTCAACTTGTAAGTTGCAATATGTAATATTTCAAGTATATAGTACATGTTGTTAGATCGGAAAATAGGATTTATGCACTTCGAGCGAGCAAAATAATGTGATAAGGGTTCAAAACTGAAGTGATATGATCAAACTAATGTGATAAGGATTCAAATCTGAAGTGATAAGGATTCGAAAATTTGTGTGCACCATTGCTTGTGGTCCATGACAACGAGTCACGACGGTCCACGAAATATTATTACGACGTTGTGATTGCGTATATAGGTTCGAAAGTGTTATTAATATCCAAATATTCCGTGCTAGTAAGTGATCAAATGAAGCTGCTCACTTATTAGCACGAAACACAAAAAAGATCACCAAATGATATTTATTTTTTGGATTATATTTATCCACTTTATTGGTTAACCAATACTTTGTATTCAAACTTTTTAATCTCAAATTAATATAATTATATTTCGTCGAAAAAAGAAGAAGATGGGAATAACTAGGTGTTCTAGTGATTTATAGTAATCATGTTTTTTCTTTGATTACAAAATTTCGCAATTTCAACTTAAACAATCGTATTTATAGACACAGTCGGTTACAAATGTATATATATTTTTTTCTCACAAATGTATATTATTATATAAAGTTGTATGTTTTAAAGTTGCGAATTCACATGAACGTGACACGTGTCAAGTTAATTAATAAGATTTTGACATATGTTCAAAAATATACAATTAGATTTTGATACATACTATTAATAAAAAAAGAAAATTTATAATTGATTTATAATTCTAAAATGTAAAGTTACTAAACAAAAAAAAGAAAATGTAAATTTATCATAAAAGCCAAATTAATTAAAAAAATAAAAATTTGAATTTTTTATAATTGATTCCTAATTTTAAAAGATAAAGTTACTAAATAAAAAAATAGAAATTTATATTTGTCTTAAAAGGGAAAGTTAATAAAAATTAATCCTTATGTTTTTTTTTGACAACAATATAAATATCTAAAACGGTTTCAAAATATTCCTTCTGGTTTTGTATTGAAAAATAAATATATAAGTATTTCTATAATACAAAATAAATCTAATTCGAATAAAGAATATAACAAAGAAATATTTGTAAATATGTGAAAAAATTTAATTAAAAACCTAATAATAGAATCAAAATGAATAACTAATTGTTAGGTTTCTCTATAGGTGGTTTTGCGTTAGCGATATCAACTTTATATTATTTATTTTTACGAGAGATTTAATTTAATTTTCTATGTTTTCGTTTATAGTTTCTTTTCATGGATTATCTCTATAATATTATTTAAGAAGACAATTTTAAAAATGAACTTTGTTTTGTAAGTTATTACATGAAATGCAATTACAAATAACAAAAAATAATTGAAATAAGAAATGATAAAATAGTCGTTTAAAATTATTGATTAGAATATGTAAATTATATATTTTGTATTAAAGATGTTATTTATTATTTCATTTCGTAATTATTTTTAATATTATATATTTAAAAATAATTCATATATATTCAAAGAAAAAATCTATTCAAAATTTTGCTATATTTTTCAGTATAATTTATTATATTTTATTTGAATATATATCAAAACAAAAGTTGAAAAATATTTTACTAATTTTATAAAATGTTAGATACAAGAAAACTATATTTTTTAAAGAGTTCGTAAACTAACCACAAAAAACTAGTTTTAACGATGCATATTAGAGTTATGTTTTTAAGATTATAATTTTTTGCGGGTTAGTCCGAATAATATTTTAGTTCACTGCAAAATGGGTTAAATAGACAAATTATTTCAAATTGACAAATTTATCTATAATCAATAATCATTAGTTAGATATATTGTAAAATTCATATAAAAGCAATTTTTGTGAATTTTAAAAAAAATTATTTAAAAAAATTACGCCGTGCTATAATTAGCGGGTTAAATCCTACACCGACCTCCCTGTTTGCGCGGGTCTTTAAGGGTCGGTATTTTCGGAACACAAATCCTTTAGATAACATACGAAGCTACTCCCAATCGTATGGATGGAGAAGCATTATTTCGGCTAGACATCTGGCTAGAAAATGGCTAATTAATAGAGTTGGTTAAGGATGTTCTATCTCAGTATGGAACGACCCTTGGATACCATCCTCTCGGCCGAGGTCAGCAATATGCAAAGGGTATAATTATTACCCGAACCTTGTGGTTAATCATTTGGTTGACCCAGTGACAAAAACATGGAACATGTGGTTGATAAATGCAATCATCGACCCGGCGGATGTGACGATTATTCGAAGTATGCCCATAAGGAGTATATATAAACCAGATACCCTTGGATGACATTATACGAAATCGGAATGATATACGGTTAAGTCAGGATATCATGTCGAACATCAAAGTATGTCTGACAGTACAAATAGCTTCTATAGTCCGGATGTGAAGAAATTGCAGTCACGTTAATGGAAATTGAGATGTTCACCGAAACTACGACATTTCAGCTGGCAAGCAATATCGGGATGTATATCGGTCACATCAAATCTAAGGTCCAGAGGTATTAAATGTGATACACAATGTGTGCGGTGTGGAGCGGAGGAGGAAACAATTAATCATATCCTTTTTGAATGTCCACCTGCTTTAAAAATATGGGCCCTTTCGCAGATACCATCACCCCCGGGGGTATTCCCAACGCCATCGGTTTTTTCAAATTTTGATTATCTTTTCTGGAGACTCCCAAAAGAATATCAGAATAAGAATTTCCCTTGGACTATGTGGTACATATGGAAAGCAAGGAATGACAAAGTTTTTTCGAATACAGATCGAGATCCACAAGAAACTTTGCAACTTGCGGAATCTGAGGCAACATTATGGGAAGAGGCACAAAGTATCGAACAAGCTATGGCACCACAAAGTTTTGGCCCAGCAACGGTACACTCACATTACGACGGATGGAAGTGCTTTATTGATGGATCATGGAAGGATACCGATAATTTTTCAGAACTAGGATGGCATTGCTCAAAGGAAGGAATGGAAGAACCAGTCGTAGGAGCAAGAAATTTACGACGAAGTCTTTCTCTTTTGCACGCATAACTAGAAACACTTATTTGGGTCATGCATTGTATGATTGCAAACCAGAAGATAACAATAGCTTTTGCAACAGACTGCTTTGATTTTGTGAAAATGGTGTCTAAACCCGCATAGTGGCCGGCTTTCGCATTACATTTGAAGATTCTTGAGGAGTAAGGAGGTGTTCACTTTCTTCTCTATCTCTCTCGTCCCACGCGCCAATAACACAGTGGCGGACAAGCTAGCAAGGAGTGCACGCGTCCACCCTGTTGATATTATATATGTAAATTCAGTACCTCCGGTTTGAATTTCTGAACCGTTCTAGATACTTAGGTTATTGCCAAAAAAAAAAAATTAACAGGTTAAATCCTAATAAAATATCAAAATATAAATCTGCGTGTAGACGGTTCTTAATCTAGTTATGTACATAACACACCAAACTTACGTACGTAGCTTTTAATAGTCAACATGTGAATTAAATGCGATGTCGAAAATGGCGGGTAAAAAAAATGAATGAGACTCTGACAGAAATTGAACTCAGATAATTATTTTCTTATTTTCTTATTTTCCTAGTATAAACTCATAAGCATCGCAGAAATTGGAAATGATATATTATTGTTACATGATAGTATGATACAAATGGGCGAAAGAAACATATGGGGGTTGTGTGATTTGACAAAAACACCCTTAATCATTGGTGAAGAGTGTTCAGATAAGGTACAGATCAGAAAGCACCTCTAGAAATCGAGCAATAGATCTCTCTCACCTCCACACACAGACAAGATCCAACGGAGAGATGGTGGGTCCCTTTAACTCTCAACTCGTTGTCTGATAACTCGCCACGTGTCGTTCATCCTGATCGGTTTCAGTCCTATTGCCCCCACCGAATCATTTTCTCCCCTCGCTCGCTCGCTGTAATCTCTCTGCCTCCCTCTCGCTCTCTCTCTTGTCGCTTTCTGTCGTCTGAACCTGGCAAATAACCTTAGCCTCTCTTCCCCTCTCTCTCTCTATCTCTGTTCTGTTTCAACTTCATCTCTCAGTTTCTGAGCAATTTGATTATCTAGAGAGAAGTTAGGAGGAGAGAGAACCTTCTCTTCTTCTATTTTTCTTTATCTCCTAACTCTATTTTGTTACGTGTGAGAAGCAGAAAACAGATATAGCTAAAATCTTCTCATCATTCAGAGGCTTCTAAATCTGGTAACTACTTTTATAGTTTTGGGTTTTAAGGGGGTACTATATATGGAATTAATTACTTTTTTTTGCCTTACTAAACTATTTCCTCCTGGATTGCTGGAGAGATGATTTGTTTATTTTAATTATTTCTTAATCTTTTCTAATGATTATACTTATACTGTTGGGATTTGGAACAATATTTCCAAGTTGATTGCTTTCATCATCCTTGTGTTAAGTCTCCTGATAATCATTATCTTAATTATATATCAAATCATTATTATTATTATTTTATTCACTCACACAAAAAGTAGTATATTCTGATTTGGGTGTCTCCTGTACATATCAGACATGGAACAATTGTTTCCTGATTGGAATTTTGAAGATAATTTTCACATGCCCACTAATAAAAGATCAATCAGGTATGTGTACGTAATCCCAGTCAAATATTTTATAATTATCAGTTTCACTTTTAATCATAATTACTAAAGCTGTATTGTTTATGTGTGTTAATTCATGTCTTGGACAGACCAGAAGATGAACTAGTGGAGCTATTATGGAGAGATGGTCAAGTGGTTTTACAAAGCCAAGCTCGTAGAGAACCATCACTCCAAGTCCAAACCCACAAACATGATCATACCCTACGAAAACCCAACAATGCTTTTCTTGATAACCAAGAAACAGTACGACAACCTAATAACACTGTTCTCGAAGATCAAGAAGCCGTCTCCTGGATCCAATTCCCTCCTGAAGACGTACTCGACCCTTTCGAATCCGAGTTCTCCTCCCATTTCTTCTCTTCGATCAATCATCTCGATGGTCCAGAGAAGCCACGGACGATCGAAGAGACGGCTAAGCACGAAGCTCATCAAGCCATGGCTCCTCCTAAGTTTAGGTCCTCGGTTTTAACCGTTGGACCGAGCCATTGTGGAAGCAACCAGTCTACGAATGATCATCAGGTGACTCATCCTCCGGTTTCTGTGAGTGATAGAAGCAAGAACGTCCAAGAAATACTTGAGACTTCGTCAGGTGGCTCGTCCGGTTGCAGCTACGGAAGGAACAGCAAAGAAACCGGCAGTGGAAGAAGCGTTACCGTTGACCGTAAAAGAAAACATGTAATGGACACTGATCAGGAATCTGTGTCTCAATCTGATGTACGTTTGATGTCAACCGATGATCAAGCCATCGGTAACAAATCGAGCCAACGGTCAGGATCTACCCGAAGAAGTCGTGCGGCTGAAGTTCATAATCTCTCAGAAAGGGTATATACTTCTTTATGGCTCTATTATGTTTTTACATTTACAAATTTAATTATTGTGTGTTTCGAGCAACAAATCTGTTAATTTTAATGTGAAGTTCTTAATTAAAGTTTAAAAATCCTGCTATTTTGTTGGTGTAATTTATTATAGAGGAGGAGAGATCGGATCAATGAGAGAATGAAATCTCTTCAAGAACTCATACCTCATTGCAGTAAAGTAAGTTCCTTCTAAAAAAGAAAAATAAAACTCAAAGTAATCGAGTGACTTTAAGTTGAAATTATAACGATATAGATTGATTAATGGTGTGTTTATATATGTTTGCAGACAGATAAAGCTTCCATTTTGGATGAAGCCATTGATTACTTGAAATCACTTCAAATGCAGCTCCAAGTGATGTGGATGGGAAGTGGAATGGCGGCGGCAGCTGCAGGAGCAGCGAATCCGATGATGTTTCCCGGCTTACAGTCATCACCGTACATTAGTCAGATAGCTATGCAGAGTCAGATGCAACTGTCTCAATTCCCGGTTATGAACCGGTCAGCTGTACAAAACCATCCCGGTTTAGTATGTCAAAACCCGGTACAGTTGCAGATGCAAGCACAGAACCAAATCTTATCGGAGCAGCTCGCTAGGTACATGGGAGGGTTTCCACAGGTGCCGGCGACGACTCAGGTTAGTGCAAACGGCATCGTTTTGTTTTATTTCTATTTTTTTTTTTTATAAAATCGTTGGATATCTGACGTGTCATGTTGTTTAAATGCAGACGCAGACGGTGCAACAGCCAATGAACATGTCGAGATTTGGGTCTCCGGTGGGACAGCAAAGTCAACTGTCGGCGCCGGCTACCACCGACAGTCTACGTTTGGGTAAATTATGTTGAAGCCAATTATTTTCCTCGGAGTTTATTCTTACAGTGATTTATTTTTGAGGGATAAACATGAAACTTGCAGTAAAAAAAAGAAAGAAATGTATTATATAGCATCTAATAAGGTAGTCATACTTATAAGTTATTTTAAACAGTTAAACGATACAACCAATTAAGTGTACGTTGAGAAGAAAAAGATACATGTATCAGTTCTGTTTTAATATTTTTGGCTTTGAGTAATAAGCAGCATCTCAACATCAACATATAGGTGATGACGTAATTCTTTCGTTTGAGAGATTTGATACTATATGATCTCAAAGGCCTAAAAAAGGCTTAGTTGGGCCTAGAAAGACATTTTAACGGGCCCGTAGGCGTAAAGCAGTATAAAACGCATACGCGATAGAAGAAAACGCATCACGGTTCGTACGTAACGTAACGACGAGTCGTTAACCAACTCGCTTTTGAGCAATCTCATCAAATCTGAAACAAAGACAGATTAATATAAAAAGGTGGGAGTATCTGTGAGATTTGATTTTGCCTCATTGTTCGCTTCAAAATCATTCGGAAGAAAAGAGAATCGCATGAAATTGTTTGGTTTGACATCTTCTTCGATTTCAGGCTACTTCAATACTAGGTGTCTTCTGATCTCAATCCTTAGTTTTTCTCCCCAATTGCCGATTTCGCTCTTTCTCTTCGAGCAGAAATCGTTAGATCCTTTATCGGCCAATTTTAGCTGTAATTTTAGTAATCGCGGAGCATTGTTCATCCATGGAGTCCGAAGATCGTCAGCTGAATAAAGGTATTTATTTTCATACTTCCTTGAATTTTTTTGTTTTTGTTTTTGTCTTAATCCTCGTCGTGTCTGTGAAGAATTTTAGGTTTTGTTTCAATCCTAGTTTATGAATATTATTAATTATCTAATTTATTTACATAATAATATGATTTTTGTTGTCCTCAATTTGTGGCGATGTTTTTTCTATTTGGCTAAGACTCTTGCTTCTCAAATACCAGTACACAATTTAGGGTTTGTTTGAGGTAGATTGCTCTGTTTTTCTATGTTAGATACTGTCATGGGTTTTAGCCTCATAGGCCCTGAACTGTTGCACATGTTCTTGGTGTTTTCAGCTATTTCCGGCGAGAGGATGAAGAAGAGATCACCTTCAGTAATAGTGATTGGAGCTGGTATGTCTGGGATTTCGGCTGCTCGCACTCTTCAAGATGCTTCCTTTAAGGTTTGTAACAGGAGATTACAATGTTGTGAGGAGAAAGGACTATCAATTACCAAAATCAGGGTCTTATTACTTGTGTTCTTTCGTTTTCAGGTTGTGGTATTGGAGTCCGGAGACAGAATTGGTGGACGAGTTCACACCGATTACTCATTCGGTTTTCCTGTTGATTTGGGTGCATCTTGGTAAAATCATGAGTCCTTCAACCTTTCTTTCTCATTGTTCCGTGTTTGGATATTTCGTCATCGATGCTAACTAAGCAGCATCGTTTTCTGACAGGTTGCATGGTGTCTGCAAAGAGAATCCTCTGGCTGCAGTGATTGGGAGATTAGGATTACCTCTTTATCGTACTAGCGGTGACAATTCGGTCTTGTATGATCACGATCTTGAGAGGTATGTACAAACAGTTTTTGATATCCCAGATGTAAATCTCATCTCTATTTGTTTAGACTCATGGTGCAGTTCTGTTTTCTACAGTTATGCTCTATTTGATAAAGCTGGTAACCAAGTTCCTCAGGAGTTGGTAACAAAGGTTGGCCAAACTTTTGAGCACATTCTAGAAGAGGTGTGTACTTGGTGTCCAATTTCTCTTTTACTCTGTTTCTAAATTCTGCGTGCCTTTGATTTACGAGATACATGTTTCACAAATGCAGATCTCTAAAGTCAGGGATGAGCAGGTTGAAGACATGTCAATAGCTCAAGCCTTTTCTATTGTATTCAATAGATCACCTGAATTGAGGTATGTAAACATATTGTCTCAACTCAATGCTTTGATTTTTGTTACTTATCCGCTTTTATTATTTGTTGTATGCTCAATTAGATTTTTTCACTTCCAGGTTGGAGGGGGTTGCCCATAATGTGCTTCAGTGGTACTTGTGCCGTATGGAAGGATGGTTTGCTGCTGATGCTGAAACCATCTCGGCAAAGTGTTGGGACCAGGTTAGTCACTAAATTGCCTTCTATCCTCGGGTTTGTGGTTTAGGTGTGTTCCGGTTTCTTGATTCGTCAGTTAAACATTTGTAGGAAGAACTGCTGCCTGGCGGACATGGTCTTATGGTTAGAGGGTATCGTCCTGTCATCAACACTCTTTCGAAAGGTCTTGATATTCGACTAACCCACAGGTAAGATTCGTTTGTCAAAGGAGTTTCCACCATTTCCCGAGTCTGCAGCTAAATCTTTTGCCCCTTTTGTTTTGTCAGGGTTACCAAGATTGCAAGACGCTACAATGGAGTGAAGGTGACAACCGAGAAGGGAGACACGTTTGTTGCGGATGCTGCAGTCATTGCCCTTCCTCTTGGAGTCCTAAAGTCAGGAATCATTGAATTCGAACCAAAGCTTCCAGAGTGGAAACAAGAAGCTATCAACGACCTCGGTGTAGGAATCGAGAACAAGATCATCTTGAACTTTGACAATATCTTTTGGCCAAACGTAGAGTTTCTAGGAGTGGTTGCAGAAACCTCCTACGGGTGCAGCTATTTCTTGAACCTGCATAAAGCCACAAGCCATCCTGTCCTTGTTTACATGCCGGCTGGTCAGCTAGCTAGAGACATTGAGAAGATGTCTGACGAATCAGCTGCCAATTTTGCTTTTTCGCAACTCCAGAAAATTCTTCCTGATGCATCCTCACCGGTACTGCTCTAATCTATCTATCCCTGTCCTAAGTGTCTATATTTTTGCCAAATGTACAAGCTTTAAAGGGTTTTTGTTGGCAGATACATTATTTGGTATCAAGGTGGGGATCAGACATCAATTCATTGGGATCATATAGCTATGACATTGTTAACAAACCTCATGACCTCTACGAGAGGCTGAGAGTTCCTCTGGATAATCTATTCTTTGCTGGGGAAGCCACTAGCTCGAGCTACCCGGGATCAGTGCATGGTGCTTATTCAACCGGATTGTTGGCTGCTGAAGACTGCAGGATGCGAGTGCTCGAGCGCTATGGAGTGCTTGAACATGAGATTGAAGAGGAAGCTCCTGCCTCTGTCCCTCTTCTGATCTCCCGTATGTAATTTAAAAACCTCAGGTTTTGGGTTTTTGTTTTCATATGGGAACATAACATTGCTAGATTTGATTTTTTATTTTTTTTAAACAGATTTCATGTGATATTATAACTTTTAAAAGTTTATGAGGATTAATTCAATATCGCTCTTTTTACTTAAAATCTGATTCAGTCGAAGTCAACTCTGCAACTAAAATCACACCATTGATTCTGGACCTGGTCAAAGTCTTTCCTTTTCTTTCCTCACAACTACACGAGTATTACCTCGATGTGAAGCCGGTAATAAAGAGAATCATGGTGGGACAACACAGAGAAGCTCCAGCTATCTTCAAACACCAAAACTACACGAGTCTTCTTTCTTCTTCTTCTTTTGTTCTTCACATCAGCAAAATATTGAAGCAATTGCGTTTAAACGATGTCGCAGAACGCAATTGAGTCATCTGTGTAAATATCAAGTGCCTAGAGGGGCAATACTGTCAGGAAACTCCGCCTCTGTCTAATTCCATTTAACTGAATTAAATTTTGAGTACAAAAAGTTTATAATGCTCCAGAAAAACAAAAATTAAAATATCCACTTTGAAAGTTATAACATTTTAAGGATAAGAGAAGCTCATAGCTTTCTTCTTCTTCTTCCTCCTCTTGGCTGCTGCGACAGAGGAGAAAGCTGCGAACTTTAGATGTCACAGACTGTAATTTTCAAGCCGTTTGTCTCAGTTCCATCAAGTAATCACAGGTTTCCTTTTCTCTTTCCTATCTACTTTTTAATTCTTCACCTTTTGGAACAACTCTCATTTTGGGGACTTGCTTTTGTTCTTGAATATCTTTCCTTTACCATTGACAAGTTGGGATGATTCTATTTAATAAAGGGACCGCCTTTTCGAATTTCTGCGAGAAACCGCGCTGGGTTTCGTTTAATTCAATCGATTGTGTAAGCTTAAGTTGTGTCCTTGTGGGGTTTATTATCTGTTAGGGTTAATGTTCTTTCACCTAAATCAGATATTTTTTAGGTTACTGGAATCTTTAGTTTTTCATTTTACTAAGTCTCTCTGTGTTTATCTTTGTGTCAGCCAGAGGAAACTACAGAACAATATTATCAATGTTGGTGTTAAAATCCAAAACCGATTCAGAGTTGTTTGTATGGGAATGCTGGCCCCAAGGAAATTCCTGCAAAAGAGGAGGAAACTAGAAGTTTTTAAAGATGCAGCAGACGAGGCAGATCAAAAGAGATGGAGAGGGCTAATGTTAGAGATCGAATCGACGGGTTCTGCAGTTTCTGTCCTTAGGCAATACAGAACTGACGGTGACCAAGGTCTTCCGAGGGACCTTGTTTTGGGTACTTTGGTTAGATTTAAGCAGCTAAAGAAATGGAACCTTGTCAGTGAGGTATGGAGAATGACTGAGTCCCTTTTATATTTTGATACTTTCAGATACTGTCGGCTATCTGAAAAATAACTGTTTTAGAATCTTCCATTCTTTGATTGGCTGAACGAAATTCGTGAAATTAGTCTTGAATCTTGATAGAGATATTAGATGAGTCATCTTAATCTACTGTTGAGGATTTCAATATTGCTGCTGCTAAAAAGCTGTGTTTGTTGTTATTTATACCTAAAGAATTTTCTCTTCAAGCTGTGATTACTCTCCGCAGTGTTAGAATATTGCAAGCTCTTAGTTTCAACAGGAAAGCTGACGGGTTGTATCTGATATTTGGTTCCTTGTTTCTCTTTTGCTTTCCAGATTCTGGAATGGCTTAGATACCAGAACTGGTGGAACTTCAGTGAAATGGATTTTTTGATGCTCATTACAGCTTATGGGAAACTAGGAAACTTCAATGGAGCTGAAAGGGTTTTGAGCGTACTGAGTAAGATGGGCTCGAGTCCAAATGTGATTTCTTATACCGCTCTCATGGAATCTTATGGAAGAGGAGGCAAATGCAACAATGCTGAAGCGATATTTCGGAGGATGCAGTCTTCAGGCCCAGAGCCTTCTGCTGTAACTTATCAGATTATACTTAAGACTTTTGTACAGGGGAACAAGTTTAAAGAAGCTGAAGAGGTTTTTGAGACTCTTTTAGATGAGGAGAGATCGCCATTAAAGCCGGATCAAAAGATGTATCACATGATGATATACATGTACAAGAAGGCTGGAAATTATGATAAGGCTCGAAAAGTATTTGCTTCAATGGCTGCGAAAGGAGTTCCACAGTCTACTGTCACTTACAATAGCCTTATGTCCTTTGAAACTAACTATAAAGAAGTATCTAAGATCTATGACCAGGTGATCTGAATGATCCATTCTTTTAAGTAATTATTAAACGCTAGAAACACTGAATGTTTAAATTTTCAGATGCAAAGATCTGGTATTCAACCCGACGTTGTAAGTTATGCTTTACTTATCAAAGCATATGGAAGAGCCAGAAGAGAGGAAGAAGCTCTATCCGTTTTTGAAGAGATGCTTGATGCTGGTGTTAGGTCAGTTTTTCAGTTTCCAACGAGTCTTTCTTGCTTCTACGGCTGAAGATTCTCGGAATGGTTTCTCTTATGGATATATTATTGTCTTTTTTTACTGTTTGGTCAGGCCAACGCATAAAGCTTATAACATTTTGCTTGATGCATTTGCTATTTCTGGAATGGTGGAGCAAGCAAAGACCGTTTTTAAAAGCATGCGGCGGGACAGGTAAAGAACACTTCTATCATGTGAACTGTGTTGCTTCTATGTTTTAGATTGACAGAACATAATTCCCTCACAGGTTTTTCCCGGATCTCTGCTCTTACACAACTATGTTATCAGCATATGTAAATGCCTCGGACATGGAGGGTGCTGAGAAATTCTTCAAGAGGATAAAAGTAGACGGTTTTGAACCGAATATAGTCACCTACGGGACAATGATAAAAGGGTATGCAAAAGCAAACGATCTTGAGAAGGTCATGGAAGTATATGAGAAAATGAGGTTAAGTGGCATCAAAGCGAATCAAACCATCTTAACGACTATCATGGATGCGTCTGGGAGGTGCAAGGATTTCGGGAGCGCTCTTGGTTGGTACAAGGAGATGGAGAGTTGTGGGGTACCACCTGATCAGAAAGCTAAGAATGTGCTTTTATCATTGGCTTCAACTCAAGATGAGTTGGAGGAAGCTAAGGAGCTTACTGGTCTCAGAAATGAGACAACAACCGTCATTGCTAGGGTATATGGATCTGATGATGATGATGAGAAAGATGTAAGTAGTGATGATGAGGACGAGGATGATGATGATGAGGATGACTGTGAAGGAGATGGTGATGATGATGCACGAAAAACTGTTTTGTATGACAAAACGCAGGAATGGTCTTTGGCTTATGTTAGCTCACAGACGGAAGAACTTGTGGGCTTATGAAAACTACGAGAAAGTTTGATTTTTGTAATCATCTAAAGCCGAAAGAAAGATTTTGCACAAGGGGACTAAGTAGTTTGTCCATTATTTTTGTCTCTAGTTAACGAAATGAAATGTGTTACTGAATCCTAAGAAACAAAAGGTTAATTATTTCATCTCTTGTCAACAAAAGAGAGGAGAAAGAACAGAGTTGCTGTTGCTGTTATCTTAGACTCCTTCGGTAGACATCTCTTGATACTCATTTGCCGAAGCTCTTAACCTATGAGCTGCATTTTCCACCTGCAACAGATGCAGAGTAAAGGTAAGAACTTTGGACTACAAAAACAGAGAGAGAGATTGGTGACTGTTTTACCTCGGAAGTCCAGTTAGTTCTAAGTGTAAGAACAATCAAAGTTATGGTTTGAAGTATGACTCCTGCAATCATCCCCCACCAGATCCCCTATAATGAAATATCTCCCAAATCTTATGATACAATACATATAACATACATAGGAAGAGAGAGAGAGAAAGAGAGATTATACTGCAACTCCAAGACTTGTTTTGAAGCCAAGAACACAGCCAATAGGAAGACCAATGACATAATAAGTAACAAGATTCACATAAGCCACCACTGCTTGCCACCCACTTCCAATAGCGACCCCTTTTTTCAAATGTCACAAAGATTAATCCAAAGAACAAGGATCAATCAACAAACTCTAATCCACAAAAAGTCTCTTTTGTGTGTGTTTTACCAGAGAGAATTGGCTGGATTCCGTTTAAGAAAATGGAAACGGCGAGGAGAGGAAAGAGGTCAGAGACTGCAGCTATAACCTCTGCGTCGCTGGTGAAGGCTTTGCTAAGGCCGACGCGGAACACGAGCACCACGATACAGAGGAATAAGCTGATGAGAACCGTCGTGATGTTGACCACTACCACTGATAACTTAGCCACTCGTGGATTTCCCGCTCCTAGCTCATTGCTCACTCGGACACTAAACAGATACAACAAAAATAAACGGCACGGTTTTTGCAAATGGAGAATTTAAATTAAAAACTGCATGCTGTTTTTTTTTGTTTTGTTACCTGATTGCTGCACTTAGACCAAGCATGAACTGCATATCCCAATTCAAATAATACATGCTGCAAAATTACTAAACCGGCTTAATACATAACCGTTGCGATTCATCGGTATATGATAAGTCTCGGTTTAAAATAGTACCAAATCGAAATCGCGTCTAGAGAAATTGTGGGATTGGTGAGTAAACCGGAGATAATCACTAGCCCTTGGTTGTACCATATCTCCAAACTGCAGATTTTTTCATTACAAATTGGTTTCAGCTTTCTTTAAACCAGATATTTAACCCGTCAAATCTAACAGATTTGTGTTTAGACTAGAGACATTTACCATAGCATGACTGCTGAGGCTACCGTGAGCTTGAAGTAAGGCCAAATCCCTCTAAAAGCCCTAGCGGAAAACCCTGTCCAAGTCTCCTTACAACTCGGGCTCATCACGATATACAGACCATTCACAGCCACGAGCAGCCACCACGAGAAACTCAGAACCAGAGCCGCACCGAGCAAGCCGAGATCCAGCACGTTGGTTACCAGCCACGTGAGTAACGTGTGGAACAAGAAAACCCCTAAAGACATGTAAGCCAAAGGGTTCACTATGTTCTGAGCCTGGAGAAACCTCTGCATAGGGCAAGCTAGGGCGAAAGCGTAAATCTGCGGAATCATCCCGCGTGCAAAGATCTGACCCTCGCGTGCGATGGCTATGGTTTGGCCCATCGCCTTTAGGATCGGACCCGAAAACCAGTAGAGGAACGTGAGGAGGATTGCAGCTGCGAGGTGCAAGAACATGGCTCGTTGGCAGATTATTCCCATTGATGAGTACTGTCTCGCGCCGTACGCTTGACCACACACCGTCTGGACCGCGCTCGCCATTCCCAGCTAGTCAATTTGATAAATAAAAAACAGTTAAAAACTAAGTGTGATCAAAAAGGATAAACCGAACTAAAATAAACGATACAAAAACCGAACTATATCCTAACATATGCTTTGCATCTGAAAGACCAAAACCGGATCTGAAATGGAGATTAATTAAACCGTTCCAAAACTTCAATTAATTCAAATTTCTGATTAAAATCGTAACAAACGGTCAATAGTTCGAATAATTGAGAAACCTGAATAAAAAAACCGAATGTAAAGTATTTTACTTCGAACGACGTCGGTTACTCTACTCTGTTTTTACTTTGTATGAAATTCTAAAGCACATGCAAACATATTATATGGACCGAAATGTTTCTGCGTACCATGATACCATAAGCGAGGCCTTGGATGCCGACGGTGGCGATGGATGCGCCGGCGAGTTGAAGAGAGCCGAGATGGCCGGTGAACATAACGGTGACGAAGCTGAGCATGTAATTCAGCACAGAGACGACTATGGAGGCTCCAGAGAGCTTCCATAGAAGCTTTGACTCCCACGCGGCCAGTCTTAGCCACCAACGTGGCGTCACCGTGGATCTACGACGGCCGAGAAACTCCTCTATCTCCTGTGAAGAACGTTCAGTGATCTGCGAATCTGAGTGAAGCCGTCTCAATAGCGGCTCGTATGTCTCTGTGGAGCTCATGGTCCGTTAGTTAGTTCGTCTTTTTTTCTTTTTTTCTTTTTTTCTTTTTTTCTTTCTTGTGTTGTTGTAGTTGTAGACCGGGCGCGTTTATATTACGACTGTTTGTTTTGGTTATGTTGAGTGGTTCGAGTCGTTGACCGAAATAGAATTGATGGTTTAGATCTTTCATGACTGTTCGGTCTGATTTTCTTAGTGTGTATATATAGTGTAACAACCATTCTCAAGTTACCCTTAATGGCCTAAAGATTCTAACCGATCAATTCTTTTTAAAAAAAAAGAAAAACGTTAGCTAAAAAGTGAAATTTGGCTGGGCATGGTTGAGTGGTAGGTCGTCCTGCAGAATGTGTTAAGAGCGTTCCATTCAGGTTCGATGTTGACCCTCGAAACTAAAAACACATTCGTGTTGGGAAGTCTGGATTCGGGTTGAAGGTCCATGCATTTAACATGTAGTCTGGTATTAGGCAAATCAACTACTCCTGGCATTAGTCGGAAAACATTACAAAATCGGTTGGGCCTATGACACTACCTCTGGGGCTGACTGAATAGTCGTTGAGGGTTATCAAACAAAAAAAACAGTTAAACTTGTTGTCAGAATAGAAAGAGAGAGGCGACTAGTGCTGTCAAAATGGGCTGTCCACGTCCATTTAGACCCGTCCAATAGTGTCCATTTTGATTATGGACAAATTGTGTCCATGTCCATTAACGTCCATGTCCATTAACGACCATGCCCATTAACGACCATGTCCAAATGGGCTGTCCATTAGTGTCCATTGGTCAGAATATACCAAATTGTTTTAAAAGTAAAATTAATAATTGATAAATAAATAATAATTTTTCTTTACTTATAATTCCACTTTCCCGAAAAAACAAAAAATCTCGTTTTCCCGCAAAAACGTAAAATTATGTTTTCTCCTCAAAAACGTAAAATTTCGTTTTTGTGCAAAAAAACGTAAAATTCCGTTTTCCCGCAAAAAAAGTAAAATTCTGTTTTCCCGCCAAAAACGTAAAATTATGTTTTCTCCCCAAAAACGTAAAATTATGTTTTCTCCCCCAAAAACGTAAAATTCCGTTTTCCCGCCAAAAACGTAAAATTTCGTTTTCCCGCCTAAAATATAAAATTTCGTTTTCCCGCCAAAAACGTAAAATTATGTTTTCTCCCCAAAAACGTAAAATTATGTTTTCTCCCCCAAAAACGTAAAATTCTGTTTTCCCGCCAAAAACGTAAAATTTCGTTTTCCCGCCTAAAATATAAAATTCTGTTTTCCCGCCAAAAACGTAAAATTATGTTTTCTCCCCAAAAACGTAAAATTCCGTTTTCCCGCCAAAAACATAAAATTCTGTTTTCCCGCCAAAAACGTAAAATTATGTTTTCTCCCCAAAAACGTAAAATTGCGTTTTCCCGCCAAAAACATAAAATTCCGTTTTCCCGCTAAAAACGTAAAATTGCGTTTTCCCCGCCAAAAACATAAAATTTCGTTTTTCCGCCAAAAACGTAAAATTTCTCATTCTCACCAAAAACGTAAAATTTCGTTTTCTCGCTAAAAACGTAAAATTTCATTTTCCCGCCAAAAACATGAAATTTCGTTTTTCGTGTTCCCGCCAAAAACGTATATTCCGTTTTTCTCCCAAAAACAAAAATTTTGTTTTTCATAAAAAAATGTGAAATCCCGTGAGTAAATCAAAATTACATTCTTTTACTTTTCAATAAAAATATTATTTAAATATTTAATGAAAATCAATTTTGACCTAGTTTTTAAAGTATTTTGGACAGACCATGTCCACTTTGTCCAAGCCCGTTTTGTCCGTGGACAAAATTAGACCAAGCCCATTTGGACCGCTTTGTATATGGGCTTGTCCATGTCCGGTCCATAATGTTTTGGACATGGACAGCCCATGGGCGGCCCGCCCATTTTGACACCTCTAGAGGCGACGGCAAAAAAAAAAAAAACAACTAAAGCGAAGGAAATCAAATCAAAGTAATTGAACCGAAACTAAGCCACGATATTCTCTTGACCGATTAGTTTATACAAATCTCTTAACTTAACGAACCAAAACTAATCAAACTTTACTTCACTGGTTAATTTAATTTGTTTAGCTATTATTTTGATCATATTTAGTTTATGTGTTCATATTATTTGTTTAATATTTGTTTGACTTTTAAATTTTAATTGAAAACCAATCAAATCAAACCAAAATATTTGTTGAATGACACCAAACCGACAGCTCCAAAAATCAGTGAAAAAAAGTTGTAGTTGATAACGATACCTAATGTTCGTCAACGATTGTGAATAGATCCAACGGCCAGTCTTAGACCTTGTACATCCTCCTCCAAATTAAATGGGGTAAAAAATTAATATCTCGACAAATCAATACAGTAGTGTTTTTCACGTAGATAATTATAAAAATCTATTATATAATAGAAGAGTTTCTCTCAATCTAAACTATCCACATCATCACTACAAGCCCCCACCATTGACGTTGAAGATGTCTATCTTCCGAAGCTTAAAGCTCTCCATCTTGATTGCCTTTTTGAAAACTGTGGTATTGGGCTTACCAAGCTTCTTTCTGGTTGTCCCATGCTTGAGGATTTAAATTTGGATGGTACAACTTGGTTCACATTGGGTTTTTCCTCGGTGTCTGTCACAACTCTCAAGAGACTAACGTACAGCTGGGAAGTGCGTGATGAGAATCCAGATAGTGTCTCCTTTAATACTCCGAATCTTGTCTACTTGGAATTTACTGACACTATCGCGGACGAGTATCCAAAAGTGAACTTCGAGTCGCTTGTTGAAGCCCGTATCAGTCTTGGGATGTCAGAAGATCAGATAGATAAGACAGTTTTTACAAGAGGCTAGTTTTTCAGAGTTGCAGATACATTACTCTGAAGGTAATGAGGAAAACGAAATAGTCGGTAACGCAACAGATTTTATAATGGGAATACGCAATGTGAAGATCCTTTATCTATCTGCCAACACTCTCGAGGTCTGTAATTTTTTTTTAACATTGCTGGAGTTAAGGGAATACGCAATGTCAGAAGGATTTGAGTTAATGGTTGCAAATGAGTGATGTTGTTCTTGTTGATATGGTTTTGTTTCAGGTACTTACTTACTGTTGTGAAGCAATACCAGTTTTCAACAACCTGACTCAGTTAACTATCGAGAGTAACCCGAAAGTAGGATGGCAATCATTGCCGGGTCTGCTCAAGAACTCCCCAAATCTGGAGACTCTCGTCTTGCAAGTATGAAACAAGCCCTTTAGAAAAGCATCTGCTGATCCATTTTCTTTCAAAGTTTGAGATGTTTCTCCTATGTTTCAGGGACTGGTCCACAAAGCCACGGATAGATGTGGAGACGTGTGTTTGTGCAACGGGGAGGAAGAGGAGGACATTACTAATTGCTTATCATCAAGTCCGGTGAAGGTGCTGAAGATAATGAAGTTTGGTGAAATTTATGATGACAAGATGGAGAAGCAGATTGAGCAAGTCGAGCACTTTCTAGAGATGATGCCGAATCTTGAGCAACTGATATTATACTACGGTAGATCATTCCACAAATATGTGATTGAAGTATCAACCCAACTTCAGAGGTTTCCTAGAGTAGCTTCGTCAAAGTGCAATGTCCAACTAATCTCTGATCACCTCAAAAAGTCATAATGGGCTTCGCTTCCCTAGGAAAAGTTTCTCAGGTCTTTTTTTTTTTTCAATCGTTCATGGCTCTTTTACCATCTTAAAGTCATGGATGTGTATCGGCTGCATGTTTTGTATAATTGCTAAAATGATCTAAACTCTAATTAAGATCCTATTGCCTTGTCGTTGAAAAACATGTGTGTTTAAGGCTGTTTGACCTTTTGGCCGAGACAATGATAACTTGATGTTTTGCTTGTTTCAGTTCTTATGATGTGTGAACTATTCTTGGGTATAGAAATGTAAACGTGAGACCTAACTAACTTGTCTGGCAAAAAGAAATCATCACTCATTGTCTCTACAAGCAATATGATTGGATCTCAATTCTTGATGAATACTAAGTTACTTAATGAGCGTATGAAAGGAATAGTGGTATAATCTTAGCCAATGCAGATGACACAGATAAGCTCAGGCTTAGAGTTTACTATGATACTCCAATTGACGGTGATCTGAGAATAGTATCAAACGCATTTCAGATGCTTGAAAAAGTAGCCTCAACCAAATGCAAGATCCAAGTAATCTCTGATAACATCAGCTTCCCAACTACTGTGCACTCGACAAGTGGACTCGTCTTCTAAAAAACACCCCTTCCCGGTTTGAAGATCATCATGCATCATCTCAGAGAAGATTAACAAAACCTTGGCTAGTCTGGTCTCTTGATCTTTCAGCTTCTCGATATGTATTATCTTGATATTCATGTTGATGATATGCGTAAGTTTTTGTAAAGTTTGCTACGAGGGGTCAAAAACTTCAAGCAAGCTTCTCTTGTTTTCGTTGTTTAAAAGACTTTAGGTTTTATGCTCTGTCTTTGTCCATGAATGTTTTACTGTTTCAGCTTCTCAATATGCATTTCTACTTTATGCACATTGATTACATAGTTTTTGTTAAAGCTCCACGCAACTCTGAGTTAATCATTAAAAGAATCATAATAACATATAACAAAAAAAGCAAAGATTATGATAATTGCATAAAATTAGGAAAAAATTATGTAGTTTTTATTAACCAAAATAGGAGACCGGTTTTTGCTACCACTCACCACCTATACGACGTCGTTTAGCTTTGGAAGTCACCCATCCCGCCACATTGCTATCTCTCTCACTGGCGGCAACGATAAACAAAAACCCTAATTTTCATTTTCACGTTTCGAATCTGGTTGTTCGGAAGTTGTGAACACTCGATAATCTGGTGATTTTGATAGGCCCAAGTAAGTTTCTTCATTTCTTCTTCTGATTCTTGTCTTCACGCAGTGTCTGTATGTAATTCTTTTCAATTGTGTAAAAAGACAAGACATTGGGACTGTTTTGCCATTTTAGAATGTCGTGTTTTGAGTTCCGTTCTGAAAATCCTATTCTTTTTGTAATTGTTTAGGTTGTAAGTGTTGATCTTCTGTTCGAAAAAAAAAGATGGGTTTTGTCTCAAGAGATATAATCAGCGGTCTGCCAAATCCTCTGATTTCCCACATCTTGTCTTTCCTTCCCACAAAAGAAGCAGCTTCCACATCGGTTCTCGCTAAAAGGTGGCGTTTTTTGTTTGCGTCTGTAACAAATCTTGAATCTGAAAGCGATGATGATGAGACTAGTACAAGTTTTATGGAATTTGTGGATAGAGTATTGGCTTTGCAAGGGAATGCTCCGTTAAGCAAATTCTCTCTAAACTGTACTGATTATCCTGATCTAGTTCGTGTCAATGGTTGGATATTCAATGTGTTGGGACGCGGTGTTTCAGAACTTGATCTAAGCCTCTCGGAATATCACTTGCCTCCCAAGATCTTTGTTAGCAAGACACTGGTTAGGCTGAAATTAGGACCGGCAGATGATCTCAGTTTCAGCTTTGATGTGAAAGACGTATTTCTTTCAAAGCTTAAGACTCTCGATATTGATTCAGTTGTGTTTGAAGAGAGAGGTTTTGGGTTTGTAAAGCTTCTTGCTGGCTGTCCCATGCTTGAGGAACTAGTCATGATGAATATCGGGTGGGAAGATTGGAAGTTTTGCTCTGTGTCTGTCAAAACCCTTAAGAGACTAACGTTTTTCTGCGAGGACACTTATGAAAATCCAAAGAGCGTCTCATTTCATACCCCAAACCTTGAATACTTGGAATATTCTGACAGTATTGCGGGCAAGTATCCGAAAGTCAATTTCAGTTCGCTTGTTGAAGCTCATATCGGCATTCGACTCACAGAAGATCAGAGTGGAGATGCAAACTTTTCAGAAGACAGCTATTTCTCGGAAGGTGATGAGGAGAAAGAGATGGTCGGTAATGCAACGGAGTTTCTTATGGGAATGTGCAATGTTAAGATCCTCTATTTATCTGCCAAAGCTCTTGAGGTTTGTATGTCAATCCCATCTTTATCCTAATTTTTAACTAATACTTGGAAAAATTAAGAAAACAAATAACCTTGTTTCAGTTAGTGTAAACATTGGTTATAATGGCTTCAGTTAGTAATCACAAGTGAGTTGATTTGATTTTTTGTTGTTGTTTCAGGTACTTACTTATTGCTGTAAAGCAACGCCGATATTCAACAACCTGATTCAACTAACGATTGAGAGTAACTCGGAAATTGGATGGGATTCACTGCCAGGTCTGCTCAAGAATTGTCCCAATCTAGAAACCCTTGTTTTAAAGGTATTACAAAAAAAAAAACATTAAAAGCATCTTTGTTATCAGTCGCATGAAAACAAATCCAAGTTTGAAACTTTTCTCTTATGCTTCTTCAGGGTCTTGTCCACAAACTTAACAAGGGATGTGGGAACGTGTGTTGCTGTAAACATCCGAAGCATCCTTCTTGCCTTTCATCTTCTCCAGTAAAGATGCTAAAAATATTAATGTGTGAAAACCAAAACTACGATGAGGACACGATGGAAATAGAGCAGATGAAGCATTTCTTGAAGAAAATGCCGTGTCTTGAACAGTTGATAGTATACTACAATACATCATATGACCCGTCTGTGTTTGAATTATCCAAGAAGCTTCAGAAGATTAATGGAATAGCTTCACAAAAGTGCAAGATCCACGTAATCTCTCAGAATCTTAGTTTGTCATCTACTGTGCCTTGTCCCTTAACAATGAAATGGTCTACTGCTCCTCCAGAAGAAGAAAAGTCATGGCCTACTACTCCTCCAAAAAAAGAATATTCCTGGTCTCCTTCAGAAGATGAAGATGAATATACCTGGCTTTGATCTAAACTCCTTTGTTTCTGTAGTTTGTACTCTGTTTAGCATCTTGGTTTAACGACCGGTGTTTGATGCTCTTGTCCTTTTTTGAAACTGCGAATCTTAAAGTTTCTGTGTTGTTTTTGTTTCAGTTGTGTTGAAACGTTTGTCCTGTTTCACTTCATAACTCAAATCAAATTTAAAACTATTATGTTTCAACACAACCCGTTTTATGTACTAAATTGAGATTGGTATTGTCGTTTGGATGAGAACATTTGTATTCAAGTTGAGTTCCCTTTTAGGGTTATTGTCTGCAAATATAGACACCTTTATCTCTCTATTCCTCTTCTCTCGCCGACTTTCTCCACTCTTCACTCTCTTCTCTTCTCTTCAATCTGGATAGATCTTGATACTATCAAAATCCTCTCATCGGCTTACGTACACAAGCTCACATCATCTTCGAGGTCTTAACCCTTGATCTGTCTCAAATGAATCCTAAAAAGATTGATTTTGGCTCCAAAGATGTCATCAGCAGTCTACCTGAGGCTCTTGTTTGCCACATTTTGTCCTTCCTCTCCACAAAAGATGCTGCTTTGACTTCAGTTCTCTCGAAAAGGTGGAGGCACCTGTTGGCTTTTGTACCAAATCTGGATTTGGATAACTCCATCTATGACCATCCTAAAATGGGTAGACGAAAAAGGCTACAGATGCGTACAAGTTTTAAGGTTTTTGTGGATAGAGTAATGGCTTTGCAAGGGAATGCTCCGTTAGACAAATTCTCTCTAAGGTGTAGAATTGGTCGGGATCCATCTAGTGTCAATGGTTGGATATCCAACGTGTTGGAGCGTGGTGTTATAGATCTTGATTTATACATCTCTAAGGATTATAATTATCCGCTGCCTGGAAAGGTCTTGATGGGCAAGACATTGGTTAGGTTGAAAGTAGAAGGTACAGATGATCTCACCATTGATGCGGAAGAATTTTTTCTTCCAAAGCTTAAGACTTTGCATCTTCATGATGTTGTGTTCGGAAAGAGTGGCGCTGCATTTGCCAAGCTAATTTCGGGTTGTCATGTGCTTGAGGAGTTAGTTATGGTTGAGGTGAGGTGGAAACGTTGGGAACGTTGCTCTGTGTCTAACCCAACCCTCAAGAGACTAACAATTGGTTGTCATCGCAGCCAATTTGATGAGAATCCAAAGAGTGTTTCATTTGATACTCCGAATCTTGTCTATTTAATGTATACTGATACTGTTGCGGTCAAGTATCCAGAAGTGAAACTTGATTCTCTTGTTGAAGCTAGCCTCCGTCTTGGAAAGAAACGTCGTAAGATCGGGAATGCAGCAGATTTTCTTATAGGAATTAGCAATGTTAAGATCCTTTACCTATCATCTGAGACTCTTAAGGTATGTTATAGTAACATTGTGCAAGGGTTTTTTGAGTTAGTGAGTGCAAATGAGTGTGAGGATTTAGTTGATTTGGTTTTTCTTACAGGTACTTAATTACCGCTGTAAAGCATCACCGGTCTTCAACAACCTGATTCATTTAACTATTGAGACCCACCAAGAAGATGGATGGGAATCATTGCTGAATCTTCTAGAGAATTGTCCAAATCTTGAAACACTCGTCTTCGAAGTACCAACACTTATCATTTTCCTGCATCAGCTGACACTTTTTTTTCATAGCACAATTAAATTCTGAAAACTGTTTCCTTTATTATGCTGCAGGGACTCCATTACAAAGCTACAAATAATTGTCAGGACGAGAGATTCAGTTGCAGAGATACAAACAAATGTTGGGACTATGATGGCTGTTGCATTTGCAAACCTTGGGAAGGCACTCCTATTTGCATATCATCAAGTCCGGTGAAGATGCTAAAGGTATTGAAGTTTGGAGAAATCGCTTACACAGATGACTTTGAGAAGCAGACGGAGGTGATCAAGTACTTCTTGGAGACAATGCCGAATCTTGAATAAGTGATATTATACTACGACACTCCATTTGATGTCGATCTGAGTATAGTATTAACTGGATTTCAGATGCTTGAAAAAGTAGCCTCAACCAAATGCAATATCCAAGTAATCTCTGATAACATCAGCTTATCAACTACTGTGAAGTCGTCTTCCTCATCAGCAAGTGAACTCGTCTTCTTTACAAACACCTTTCCGGTTTAAAGATGATCCTGTTTCATCCCAGAGAAGTTTAGCAAATATATGGTTGTTAGCTTTAGCTTAAACAACATTAGCAGATATGTAGTTTAGTCTCCGTTCTATCATCTGCCTCTTTTACCAATTTGGAAGCAATTGGATGTGTCTTGGCTACTAAGAGGTTTAAACTCCAAGCATGCTTCTGTTGCGTTTGTTGTTTAAAGACTTTTGTTTTATGCTTTGTCTGTGTCCTTGTCCATTAAGTGTTTTATGCTTTTGTTGTCCTTTTGGGTTGTGTCGAATCACAAATAACCTAACTTTTGAACAAGTCACTGTTATTTTCTTCAAGAATTACTAGCCATAAAATAAAAAGTCAATACGTTTGAAAGTGACTTCTTCTTCTTCATTTCACCAAACAAGAATCAATTATTATCTTTTAAGTGAAGGAACCAAAGTGAATATAATATTCATTTCTAATACCAGATTGCTAAATCACTGTCCTGGAGTTGCAGAAAAATCCTGATTTTCCTTTTCCACCACCGTCTGATTGAATTTGCAGATTGATTTTGATGGACTCTGCTTCTACATCCAACGCAAGTAAGTTTTCTAATCTCTGCGTTTGATCTTGTGTCCCTATAGGATCTGGTTTTTCTTTTGTGGTTCGTATTTGTTTACCTCATGAATCCTAACCGAACCTTACGAGATTCCGATTGTGTAGGACAAAGACATTGAAACTCTAGTTTGGAGTTTAGGACAGTGTATGTTGAGTTCAGATTCTGAAATCCTCCTATTGGGTATATTGTTCAGGTTTGTAAGTGTTGATCTGTCTCACAAAAATATGGATGATTGTTCCAAAGATGTAATCAACGGTTTACCAGATAATCTTCTTTGCCAAATCTTGTCCAACTTGTCTACAAAAGATGCTGCTTTGACCTCACTTCTCTCCAAAAGGTGGCGGTATCTGTTTGCTCTTGTACCAAATCTTGATTTCGATAACTTTTCCTCTCTGCATCCGGAAATTATGATGCAGGATCAGACGAGTTTTATAGATTTTGTGGATAGAGTATTGGAATTGCGAGGAAAAGATCGTGTTGACAAGTTCTCTCTAAAATGTGGAGATGGTATTTTGGATGAAGACGTCTTCCCTTGGATATCAAATGTGTTAAGACATGGTGTATCTGATCTTGCGCTACATGTCTCTCCCGCATTGGTTTATTGGTTGCCCTCAAAGGTTTTTGCGAGTAAGACGCTGGTTAGGCTGAAAATAGGACCTGAAGATGGTCCAAGGATTAAACTGAGAAATGTTTGTCTTCCAAAGCTTAAGGCTCTGAATCTAGATTCAGTTGTGTTTGAAGAGGGTGAGATTGGGTTTGCAAAGCTTTTTTCTGGTTGTCCCGTGCTTGAGGAATTAGGTTTGCGTAATCTTGCGTGGGTTTATTGGGATTCTTGCTCTGTGGCTTCCAAAACCCTCAAGAGACTAACGCTATGTTGTGCAGACTATGATGAAAATCCGAAGAGTGTGTCATTTGATACTCCGAATGTTGTCCACTTTGAATATTCAGATTATATTGCCCACAAGTATCCAAAAGTGAATCTTGATTCGCTAGTTGAAGCTAGTATCAGTATTCGGATTACAGAAGAACAGAAAGCAAATGTGAGAAATACATCGGATGGTGATGAGGAAACAGAGATGGTTGGTAAGGCAACAGCGCTTTTGATGGGAATATGCAATGTGAAGACCCTTTACCTATCTTATGACACTCTTGAGGTATGTGAATGTAACATTACTTAATGGTTTTGGTTAATTAGTGATTGGAAATGAGTGATAATCTTGTTGATTTTTTGTTTTGTTTCAGACACTTAATCTTTGCTGTGAAGTGATACCGAAATTCAACAACTTGACTCATTTAACTATTGAGAGTAATCCGGAAGTAGGATGGGAATCATTGCCAGATCTGCTCGAGAAATCTCCAAATCTTGAAACCCTTGTCTTCCAAGTAAACAAATCAAACCCATGAAAAAGAATCTATTGACTCATTTTACAGTAAAGTTTGAGATGTATCTTTTTTATGTTTTAGGGACTCCTTCACAAAGCTACAGATAGATGTGGGGACGTGTGTGTATGCCAAGGTTTGGATAATAGTTCTTCTTCTCTATCATCAAGTCGAGTGAAGTTTATAAAGATATTGAAATTTGGAGAAACTTGTGATGATGAGACGGAGATGAAGCAGATGAAGCATTTCTTGGCGAAAATGCCGAATCTTGAACAACTGACGATATACTACAATACATCAATCGAAGTTGATCTGGTTGACTTATCAAGCCGACTTCAGATGCTTCCTGGAGTTGCTTCACTCAAGTGCAAGATCCAAGTAATCTGTGATAACCTTATTACTTTGCCCATTTCATTATCGACAGAATCTGCACTGATAATCTAAAAGTAGTTTTCTGGTTTCTCAACTCTTTTTGGAATCACGGTTATGCCATTTGGAAGCTAATGGAAGTTGCCTAAAATTATCACGTAAACATCATTCATCATCCTCCCTGAGATTTGCACTTTGATTGTTAGGCCTTTTCACATTGTTTCTCCATTTCTAATGATTTCTTTGCTATTAGGTCTCCTGAGATATAGTTTCGATTAAACTTATTTTGTCATTCAGATTTTGTTGTCCTGCCATATCTTTTGTAAGACAGTAGAGTCCAACAAAACTCTGCTTGCTGATTGGGCTCTCACGTGTCACCTACATCTTGCACCAATTACGAGTTGAAACTTTTTTCTTTTCAAATTGGTATTCAGTACCAAGTCTAACCGGTCAGCAATGTCCAAGACTAACCCACAAAGTTAATTGATCTGGTTCAGAATCAACCAAACATAATCCAGTTCTGGTTTAATATGGCAAATTTCTTTTTTTCAGCCAAAATCGAGACTGAACCAAATCAAAAGCGATTCCACATTTGGTTTGAATCAAACTTTACCATCTGAATTGAATTTGGTAAGCTTGTTTTTAACCAAAGCCAAAATCTAACAAAATGTTAAACCAGAAAACTAGCGGTCTTCTTCTTAGCTTCTGATCGTCAACTCCAACTATTGGGCCCGTAAAATCTAAAGCCCATTTCGATGGAATGGCAAATAGAATTTCTAAATTTCATTATTTTCATGGTAATTTAATCTGTTTTGAACTTTACTTCTATTCTATTAAAACAAAAACACTTAATATCCGCATCCAAACACTTCATATTTTTTTTATAAAAAAACTGTTTGGAAACTATTAATTTTAATATTATCCAAGTTTGTTTTTACAAATATAAATATAAAAAAAAAAATATAATTCCGAATTTGGGATAATATATAAATTTAAATATAATATCTTCAGAATTTTTTTACGGGTGAGAGTTATTATTGAAAATATGTGGTTTATGAGATTTGATTAGACAACATACAAAAGTTTTTTGAGCTTTTTTGGTTTAGTATATTAAAAATAAATAATGTTAAAAAAGAAATCAGCAAAAAAATATTTATAGAATTAACAAACATGAATCTATAAAATAAATAATATTAGAAAAATATTGAGGAGAGGCGATTTATTTGAGCCATCGATTTGTCAATTGGTATGTGAGGAGAGGCGAGCCTACGTTTGAGGAATGGTACCTTCTCCGAAGGGGGTGTGCCTCCTCCTTGGAGACAAGACTGAATTAGTTTGCTAATGGGCTCTCTCACACGTGAAGCTTAAAGCTATGGCTCTTGTTTGTTTTCTTTTTCTTTGGATTTAGGGCCTATGGATTTTTCACATCGAGATTTATGTGCACGCTTAATGCGATGAACCATTTCAAGAGAGTAAAAAAGGTAAAAACATTTTTTAGCGATGGCTGATCAAGAAATAGTATATGGGATTCCTTTTTTTCGTGCGCGTTAAGAGCAGTTCCATCGGTGGTATCTAGAAAGGTATCTCACTATTAAAATAATATAAAATAATAAAAAGAAGAGAGAACGTGAGAATCGTTTCTCATTTGAGATACCTATCAGATAACTATGAGACACGTGTCTCTCTATTAGTGGATTACCCTTTTATAAAAAATAAAATTTAATTCTATAATTCAATTTTATTAAAATAATAATATTAAAGTTTTGAGAACCCCTTTTAAGTATCTAACCGATGAGGTTGCTCTAAGATATGAATATGTTTATTTGTCTTGACTAGATAACATATTTGAATATGCATATATGACTATAAAAATATATTTGAATCTCTACGTATATATCACATCCTCCCTATTGGAATTGATATCTGAAAAATTATGTGAGAGTTTAAATGTTAATCAATGATGTAATTCGTCCCTTGTAGTTGCAGTAAGAACTAAGGTCTAAGGACATTATAGTAATTAGGGATAGAATCAGAATCCGGTTCGTCATCTTCTCTAAAATTTGTAAGTTTACGGAGCAAAATAAGATTAAGAGTATGGCTGAAAAATAACTAAAACATATAAAACCAATAAGTTATTAAGAAGAAGTTAGTAAGGTGAATGTAACATATTTGGCAAAAAGGCAATTTAGTTAGATGATATAGAAAAACAAAATAAATAAATAAAACAAAAAACCCACTACAGTTTACTGATATTGAGTTAGACAGCCACTACACCAACATAAACATTTCTACAGTGTTGGCCTTAAATTAGATTAATAAATATTGGCCTAGAGCATAGGCTTGCTAATGCAAGGGCCAAGCGGCGGTTCTTGATAGATAATGACTTCTGAAAATTTGGCATGTCAATACAGATACAAAATTGTTTGGTTACTCTGTTTTTAGTGGGTTAAACCAACCGGTATGATTAAATTAAAGTCTTTTCCTTTGTGAATATAGTCTTGGAAGATAATGCCAACATCTAATGGCTTGCTTCTTCATGTTTACAATCCGTTTTTTTTAATACCAAACTGCTACATCACTTTGGGTCCACAAGTTGCATACATATCATAATATTCCTCTTCCACTAGCCCTCACCGCAAAGTTGTAGAGTGATTTTGACGGGCTCTGCTTTTACACCCAACCCAACGCAAGTAAGTGTTGGAGATGGTTATCAAGAATTTATTGAAGAAAATGCCAAATCTTGAAAGACATAAGAAACTAAAATTCACCAATCGACGATGATGGGGCTGAAGTATCAAGCCAACTTCAGATGCTTCACTCAAGTGAGAGATCCAAGTAATCTCTGATAACATCAGCATTTCATCTACTGAGCCCCTTTCCTTATCGATGAAATTTGAACAGCTCCTTTGAAAGAACTTTCTGGTTCTTAACTCCTTTGGGAACGATCACTCATGCCTCTTTTACTATTGGAAGCTATGGATGTGTCTCATGTCTACAAGCATCTGTAAATCAAGATTCTCTTGTTTCCGTTGTTTGTAATTTGCTGCTAAGCATCCTTGTGTGTCTATGTTTTTGTTGTGAGAAAGTTGATTCATGTTTTGTTTTGTATCTCCTGTTGCGTGAAATGTTGAGTGGAGAAGAAACTAAACATGAGACCTAACTTGTCATACAAGTAATTGTTATCTTATTGTTCTCAGTTGAGTGGAAGAGAAACTAAACAAAATCTCTGTTTCTCTCAAGCTGTTACACTTCATAGGATTCAACATGTGATACTGCATTTTGTGAATGGTGTGAATGAATGGTTTTCTCTCTTTCCGTCTCACAAAGAAAGCCAATCATGAACCTAATTGGTGAGAAACCAAACAATGTTGGGTTAGTGTCATTGGGCCAAACTAAGAGAAACAGGTGGAAATGGTGGGCCACTGATGCTATTTGGATAAACAGAAGATGTTAAATAAAGTCAAATCAAAATAAAAACTATGTTCACATCTTCTCTCTCTGCATAAATACATACACATCTCTCCCTCTCTCGATCGATATGCGTATGTGTGTATTCTTGTGATTATGGGTTTGTGTGATAGAGAGGGTAATAAGTGGGGGAGAAGAACCCACAGCTCTAGAAAATGGTGGAATCACCAACAAAAGAGCTTCCAAAAGTTTTGACTTTGGAACTTTCAATTAAACTAGATTCAGTAAAACTAAAAGTGAAATCTTCTTTTGTTCTCACCTTTTCACACAACAAGAATCAATAAATATCAATATGTTTTTTTGTGTGTGTGTGTTTGTTTAAGTAAAGAAGTTGTGTCCTATTTTAGTTTGTGAATATACATATGGTCCCATTAGAGCACATATCGTGAGTGTAATAATGTGTTCACAGTGCTTGCTTTTACTGTTTTGAAGACATTCTTTGTTTTTTTTAGGAGAAGTGGCAGATCTTTTTTGGTTGGGATATTTTCTCTCTCTCTTAGTATTATTTCCATTCAACCACAAGAAGTCTCAAGTATTAAGGAAACAACTTCAAACGACATCATTTCGTCACAAAAGACCAACACTGTAAATGACATGGGCCTTCGCAAATCAGAAAGTGCTGTGAAAAAGCCCATTACTAAGCCCAACAAACTTCATCAACGGTTATCTTCACCCTGCGACAAACGCAGAGGATTTACAGAGCAAAGGACAGCAATGAGCTGTACAAGGACAAAGGATCAAATCCAAATGCAAAACCGATTTGATCCTCTTCAAATGATTTGACTCATCCTAGTACTGACATGTGTCAGGATGTCATACTCTAGGGTTTTACACAAGCTCTCTATAAATGTAAGATAACCTCCTCTGTAATCGAGTAAGTGAAAAATAAGTTTTATGAAAAACTTCAGTTTTATCAAACTTTAAGCTTTCTCTTTATCAAGATCAATATGGAAAAACTCAAAAGATCTTTTGAATCCTTCTATATATGGTGGAGTATATTTTATAGTCATATCTTGAAATTTAATGTTTCGTATATATCCCTTGAATAAAATGGGGACGTTCATACTTGAGGGGACATATCCGCCATATTTTATTTTTATACATACAACAACAACTGCACATGAAATTTATGTAGAGGTTTAACAATATATATTATTTTGTTTTTTAGAGCCTGACAATGAAGAATAGTAAAATTGTCTTTATTATTAAACGTTAGCATGACAACGAACAGCTTTTCTTTAAATATCATTATTTGTTTCAATTACTCGGAAAGTTAGTGTTAGGATTTAAACTCAAATCCTCTTTGTCCCAATCTATCTTCGATACACAAATTAACGAACACGAGAATTGTTCATCCAGTTCACGGCCTCTAACCGCTACGTCTGGGGTGGATCCTGGATCCACAACATCCACTATAAAGAATCAATCGGAAAACACCTCCGATGTGGTTCACAATATAGATCTCTCTCACACCCAACAAACAAGAAAGAACAAAGAACATAACTAGATTCCCCAGAGAAACTCCTATTCTCTCTCTAGCTTTACGAGCCGCCTCTAAGGCGCTCGGAATCCTTGGAGTCTGGATTAGGTATTCCTATTGTTAAACACTTGTATTTATAACAAAGAAACCCTATAAACTTACTTGGGCCCAACTTGACACTAAAGGCTTGTACTAAGCCCAACTGCTGGCCTAAGTCGTGAGTTGACTGAAGTCCGATATCTCACAATCTCCACCTTCGGATTCAGACAACCCTCAACTTCTCCACAAATCTTTGTTCCTTTGTCTTTCTTCCTGTTTGCTTCTTCTAGAATCTCCACCTTGATCCCAGCTTGAAATCTCCTTGTGAATTGCCCTTTGAACCTTTGACTCATGGCTCTAGACTTGACACTTTGATCTTCATGTAAACTTGTCCTTCTGCAACTTGATTCACTTTGGTGTTCTTTGATTCTTCTCCTGTACACTGAGCTTAATCAAACACTCTTTGAACTGTGAGCAGCTAACCCTGAATCATACATGCTTCAAACCTGAAACAATCCCTGATTCAACACCTTCTCTGACAAAACATATCAGCCTTGAACTCCTTTTGTACCGCTGTTACTCATAACAGAACACGCCATCCAACCATACTGCTGAACAGACTTTCGACACAACCATGTTCATGCATCATGCTTTACAGAACTTTGCTGACAAACCAATTCATCTTAAATCAACTGCAGAAAACCTCTAAGTCATTTATGCTTCATTTCCCTGAAACCGTCTCTGACTTACCAAGACACCACTGAACCTGAACACATTTTTGAACATCACTTTGCACCGCTGCTATTGCCTGCAGAACCCTCCTCCTAACTTCACCTGGATAAGAAGACTCTCGATACAAATGCCTTTGTTCAACCTTCTGTTCAAAACCCTTCTGCATCAGCAGAACCATCCAACCAACAGACTCAAACTGTTTGGTAAACCTGTCTCACATCCACAACCTTGTGAAATGCCCGAGACACCATGTTACAGCCCTTAGCACTTCATCTCTAGAACCCTTGAAGTCGCTTCCTTGCTGTAAACATACCCTGCATCACATCACATGTATGCAAACTCCACCTATCTTGACACTAGCATCTTCTCCCTTAGAAATCAACCTGAATCTTCACTTGAACTCCCTGCAAGTCCACCTGCAAAAATTCATCCACCAGACTTCTCTAAGATGCAAATAGGTATACCAGAACTCTGCTTGTTCTCCTTTCCCAATGCAGCTTTTACCATCTGCATTCTGATCCTTTCTTGGATCCCTCTTCAATTGCTAAAAAACCTGCAACTGATATCCAGATGTCTTCACCATCAGCAAGCAACAAAGCTCTAAAGCTTTCCTTCTAACCCCGGTTGCAACCTGATTATGCTTGAACCTGTAGACATCTCCATCTGCTCCTGGATCTCTATCCATCAACTTGAGACTAACCCTGCAAACCAAAACTTCTAAAACCTTAACCATACCAATCTGTCTTTGAACCCAACAGATTCCTTGATCTTGTTCCATACTCATCTGCAACTCTCCTTGAACTGAATCCAGAAATCTTTTCTTACTCCTCAAATAGCCAATAACATACAGACACAATTCAAACTTCTAAGGCGTCCCTCAGTCCTATGAATTATCTTCCAATAGCTTATTTGAATCTTGAACACTAACTCATGTATTCTCCCAAAACTTCAATTCTCTGAATTTTGCAGACCCTGAGCAACCAGAAACAACCAATCAAAACATCACAAATACACCTTGTGATTCCACAGTTTGACCTTTGAGATTGACGATGCAATTCTGATTCCCTGATCTTGATCTGAACCAATAATCCATCTGATACTGGAAATTACTCCACCTTAAACCAATCTCTAACTTGTTGCATTTTTCTGTCTCCTTTGTGATATTCTGTCCCTTGAGCTCCTGTCTATTCTCCTTGCATATTCCCTTATGTAATTTTAGACAATTTCCCTTTGATTAAAACTGGGCTTGTTTTAATTCCTGGCCCACTGAAATTTTCCTCCAAAAACTTCAAAAAATTCGGACAGGCCCAATGAAGAATAATTGATCTGGCCCAAACCATTTTTTTCTTCTCTCTTCTGATTTTCGGATGGACCCAAAAACAAAAGACATAGACCCAATTTCCTTTCTTTCTTTTCTGGCCCAACAGAAGCAAAGAGGCCCAGCTTCATTTTTTTTTCTTTTCCTGATTCTTGGCCCAACAAAGGCCCATACAGAAGAAACCCTAGCCTCTTCTCTTGTCTTCCTCCTCGACGGCGATCCCGGCAACAACCAGGCGGCGGCCGACCTTCTCGACGCCGGCGCTCCTTCCCGGCGACTCGCCCATGTCGCCCTCGCCTCCTTCTTCTCCGGCGCTCTCTCGGCCAATCGTCGACAAACCCAAGCCTTCCCGAAGCTCATATTCCTCGGCGGCGACGTCTCTTCGCGGGGCCATTCACCGGCGACTCCTTCTCGGCGTCAGTCGCGGCGCTCCTTCGCCGCCAACACCGACACCATCGAACCCCGAACCGAGAAGCTCTTCTTTTCCTGCCGTTTCCGGCGACTCCGCCTTTGCCAACCTCAGATCTGCTTCACCGCAGATCTCCTTCCGGTCCGGCGAGAATCTCTGTCGCCGAGCTCGCCCCGTCCTGAGAACCACCGCTCAGCCTCCGATTGAGCTTTCTCAACGCTGCCAGACCACTCCCTGGAAGTCACCTGAGCTCGCGACAAGCTCCTTCTGCCAAAAACCAGATCGGATTTCTTCAAATCTCGATATCTCCGGTCATCTTCTTTGAAGGCGACTCCCTGACATCTCGAAGCCTCTGCCTCCTTCCGGCCAGCTCTTCTCCGGCGAGAAACCATCTCGTCCGCCGTGAAGCTTCACCACGTGAACTTCCGAAAAAACAGATTTTCTCTTTCAGATTATTTTATTATTTTAATCTGACTTAGAGTAAATCAAATTCACCCATGACCAGCATCTTTACCAATTCTTCAACCGTTCTTCATATTCCGTGAGATCTCGATGTTCCCGTTGAATCTATGAACGAAGAGCCTGACGCTCTGATACCACTTGTTAGGATTTAAACTCAAATCCTCTTTGTCCCAATCTATCTTCGATACACAAATTAACGAACACGAGAATTGTTCACCCAGTTCACGGCCTCTAACCGCTACGTCTGGGGTGGATCCTGGATCCACAACATCCACTATAAAGAATCAATCGGAAAACACCTCCGATGTGGTTCACAATATAGATCTCTCTCACACCCAACAAACAAGAAAGAACAAAGAACATAACTAGATTCCCCAGAGAAACTCCTATTCTCTCTCTAGCTTTACGAGCCGCCTTTAAGGCGCTCGGAATCCTTGGAGTCTGGATTAGGTATTCCTATTGTTAAACACTTGTATTTATAACAAAGAAACCCTATAAACTTACTTGGGCCCAACTTGACACTAAAGGCTTGTACTAAGCCCAACTGCTGGCCCAAGTCGTGAGTTGACTGAAGTCCGATATCTCACAGTTAGGTTTGAGTCGTTTGAAATACATTTTTTTATATTTAGATGTAGTGTGAACACTCAATGAAAAACCATTTAAACATTGTCGGCACTTCCAGAGTTGTACTCATTTTTTAAGATCAATATATACGATAAGATTTTAGATTAATAATCTGATGTGATTGAATGATCATTCCTCAACATTGTTTAGAATTTTAATCTGCAAAATAATTCAAAGTCCCTCGTTAGTTTAAAAAGAGAGGCCATACATAGTTATAAATATATATTTATGAAATAATGTATTTTTAAATATTCTGTTGTTTCTTAATTATATAATAATGATATTAATGACTTAGTTTTCTTAAATCATTTGCGGTTTGACCAAAAAAATAAAAAGAGTCATATATGTTTCTGCAAATGGAAGTATATATATATCCTTTGTTTATATAATTAAAATGTGTCAATCTGCAACAACAAAATCATTAAAAATTGTTTTTTCTGATTTAAAAATTAAGTACGGCCTAATCATTGCTGCATGCAGAACGTGAAAAGTGAATGCTATAGCAAATATTGCGATGACGAAGCATAATCATTTTTATTTATTTTTGTTTAAATGTTAAGTAAGCATAATCATTTTGAAACTACCTTCTACATTTTTACGGCAATATCGCCTTCTCTTTTTTTGTTAGTCTCATATCGAAAATATCTATTAATTGAATATCCAGGTGAGTTATATATATATCAAATCCGCACACGTACGATTTCATATTCACACTCGTATGACGTAAATGCTACATTGTATCTACTGCACTTGGAGAATCTTTTATAGTGTGAACGTAAAAAAAAAAAGAGATCCATGTGAGTATGTCACCCACTAACCTTCACCTACAACTTCCGATTGCAGTCGATCTTCTGCACTACATCTCTCTCTCTATATATATATATATATGCTGAATAATTATATATATATATATATATATATAACACACACACAAACCAAATACAAAGAAGTGGCTTCCTCCATTAACAACTATAAGTCTATATATAATTTAAGGTTTTCTTCTATTCAAAAACGAAAAAGAAATAAAAACATTTTGAAAAGAAGAAGAAGAGTTTATCATCATCGTCATCAACATGTCTGGTTCTTCCGACAGTAATAGCGTACCGAGAATAGTAATCAAGAAAGTTTTAGCAAAGCTTGAGAAGGAAGGCGAAGGCACTGTCGTTAGAAATGCCATCACAGAGTGAGTTTTCTTCTCTTCTTTATTTCTTCTTCTCAACATTTTATCAGGAAAACACAATTGCTTCACCTTCAAGTTTTCTTGTCGGCTTAATTCAGGATTGACCAGGAGTTGTTGGACCCGTTCGTGTTGCTAGTTGATTTTTCCTGTAAATTTCTTCCTTCCCCAAATCTCTATTTTTGATGGTTACATATTTGTTTTTAATAGGATAATCTAAAAAGCAGCCAATTATTTGTTCTGTTTTGCTCTGTTTCTTGATCAGTTTCGCTTTCAACTGGATTCCCAGATCATCCTCACCGAGGTCAATACCACCCATACCTTCTTAAACACGCATATATACACATATATACACAAAGCCTGTTCTGTTCTCTTATGTTTCTCATGTAATTGGTCAACTCTGTGCAGGTTTTGAAAGTGTTACATACATGCTACAGGTGAAAGAAAGACTATTCCATCTTCTACATAGACTCGATTCTGGATTCTTGATTCAAAGATTCCCATGCTTTCGAAATGGTTTTAAATTATGCAGGGAGGTATCATTCACAAAGATCTCAGAGGTCATAAAAGTACAATCCATGCCGGAGATGTTCAGGTGAAGACAAAAAATATAGAACACAAAAAAAAAACATCAAATCCTCTCAGAGTTTTCTGGTTTCACTCAATTTTGATTTGACAGTGGATGACAGCAGGAAGAGGAATCATTCATTCCGAATTTCCGGAACAAGAAGTCAACAATGGCTTACAGCTTTGGATCAACCTCCCTTCCATTCACAGAATGTAAAAGAGACAAGTTCTTCATATATCCTCTTAGATATTACCTATCAAGATTCCAATTTTGAATCTCTGTGTTCTTTGATTTTCGACAGGATCGAGCCAAAAAACCTAGAACTGTCAAGTTCGGAGATTCCAAGAGCAGAGGAAGATGGAGTAGAGGTCAAAGTCATAGCCGGAGATTCAATGGGAATCAAATCTCCTTTCTACACAAGAACACCAATCATGTTCCTTGACTTTACTCTCGAGCCAGAATCTCAAACCCACCAGACCGTTCCAGAATCTTGGACCGCTTTCGCCTACATTATAGAAGGCGATGAAGGGGCATTCGGTTCCTTGAACTCTTCTGCTATATCGGCGCACCATGTTGTTGTGTTTGGAACAGGGGATTTAGTTAGCGTGTGGAACAAGTCAACCTCGAGGTCGTTGAGGTTTCTGTTGATTGCAGGGGAACCGATTGGTGAGAATGTTGTTCAGTGTGGTCCGTTTGTGATGAATTCGCAGGCTGAGATCGATATGGCTTTTGATGACTATCATAATGCTAAGAACGGGTTTGAAATGGCTAAGTGTAGTTAGAGTCAAAAGAGTTTGTAAACAAAAACCATATGGATTTTTTGGGTTTTGTTTTCTTTATTTCACATTCAAGATGAGATCAATGTTAGTGGAAACAATAACAATCATCTCTTTCAGAAAGTCCTTTAGACTCGAGAGTCGAGATTCTATTACAAATTTGATAACAAATCGAAATCCTGCTCAGAGAAAGCTTGAAACAAAGAGAGATATGTTCATCATTTTAATCTGTAAATACTCTTTATTAGTAACTCTTCATTATGGATGTTGTCATGGGTACAAATTTTACGGGTTTAAATGAGTCATGTTTAAAAAATAAAAACCCGTTTAAACCCATTTAACAGTTTGAAATAAATGGGTCTTCATCATCAAGAAACTATAATCCAATCATAATTCCTCAAGAAGATGACTGGGATAATTTTTCTTCAACACTGCAGAAGAACAGAATCAAACAAAAGATAATCAATATTCTCAGTCAAAAGGACAAAAGCATTAGTGGACACAACTGACAACACACGAGTCATTGAACGAAGAACAAACACTAGAAACAAGAGAATCTTAGTTTTTACTTTTTAGTAAAAGATCTTTGGGCTTTAACTTCACTTTTTCATTTGAGCTTTGGAAGAGAAACATCTTCCACATCAATGCCATAAACATTTCAAGACTCTATTCTCAGCCTAACCAGCGACTTGCTCACAAAAACCTTTGAAGGCTTAGGCAGACGACCACCGTCAAGAGTAACGTGTAAATCAAGATCCGATACCTCACGTTCCAACACGTTTAATATTCAATGTGTGACATAATCTGGATCAACACCATGTCCACACTTTAGAGAGAAGTTGTTTACAGTAGAATTCCCTCGCAAATCCAATACTCTAACCACGAAATCCATTAAAAACATTCAGAATCTGAGCCTTTTCTGTGTCGCACATTTCAGGATGGAAATGTATTACCGAGCCATCGAAATCAAGATTTAGTCTGTAAGCAAACAGATACCTCCACTTTTTCGAGAGACTGAAGTCAGAGCAGAATCTTTTATGGGAAGGAATGACAATATGTGGCAAATCAGAGCTTTTGATAGATTGCTGATTAAATCTTGAGGACCAAGATCCATCTTTTTCGATTCATAGTGACAGATCTCACCAGTTACAAGATGAAGGAAAAAAACTTGAAATTCGACACTACAGAATCACAAGATCAAAAGAAGAAATGAATGAACTCACTTGGGTTTTAGAGAAGAATCCATCAAAAATTACCCAAATTTTGCGTATTTGGGACAGCCGAAATCAGAGATTGGTAACATGCATTAAAAACGAAAGTTTCCATTTATGAAAAATTGGTAACATGCATTAAAAACGAAAGTTTCCATTTATGAAAAATTGGTAAGTGGTAACATGCATTAAAAACGAACGAGAATCGTGTAAAGAAAAAGTTACTTATTGCGGCATTCAATTTCCCAAAATTTCGGATTTATTTCCTTTTGCAGTTGAGATTGATACCAATTTTGGTCGATCCCCTGCATTTATATACGTATTGATGATAAAAATAATAATCAAATCCTCCATTAAAAAGCTTTGTCTTATTATTGATCTTTGTCTGCAACAAACAGAGCAGAGGATATATACAATACAGAGTTTAATCATCATCAAATATGCCATCGAGACAGGTAATTAAGAAGATATTTGCAAATTTTGAGAATGAAGGTGATGGTGCTGTTATTAGACGAGGCATCACCAAGTGAGTTTTCCTTTTTCTTTCTCAAATTTTCTCAGTAAAATCCAATGGCTTCACCTTCAAGTTTCATATATGTTTGTTTCTTCTGGGGTTAATTCAGGACTGACCATGAGTTATTGGACCCGTTCGTGTCGCTAGTAGAATTTTCCGGTGATATTTTTTTTACTTCCCCGAACTATAAATTAAACCTGTTATTATTTTGATGTTTACTTATCAATAGGATAATCTAAGCAGCCATTATTTGTTTGTTTGTTCTGTTTTGCTCTGTTTCTTGATCAGTTTCACCTCCAGGTGGATTCAGAGATCATCCTCACAGAGGTCAAATCACCTATTCATTCTTATACATATACACAAATTTGCTCTGTTCTAGTAATGTCTCTAATGTAATTAAATAAACTCTGTGCAGGTTTTGAAAGTGTTACATACATGCTACAGGTGAGAAAGACTCTTCCATCTTCTCCATAGATTTGATTCTTGAACCGTTTATTTGAAGACTCTCATGCTTTCGAAACGGTTTTTTAACTTTATGCAGGGAGGAATCATTCACCAAGACTTCAATGGTCATAAGGGTACAATCCATGAAGGAGATGTTCAGGTGAAGAAAAACAGAAAACCTTTCAGACCAAAAGACTTTTCAATCTTCTGAGCTTAATTTTCTGGTTTCATCCTTTTGACTCTGGTTTTATTGCAGTGGATGACAGCAGGAAGAGGGATCATTCATTCCGAGATGCCTGAAGAAGAAGTCAACATCGGCGTACAGCTTTGGATCAACCTTTCTTCCGCTGACAAAATGTTAAAGAATATTCTTCAAAAAGATTCCACTTTCCTTCATCTTTCTCAATGTTTTTTTTAAGATCTGTGTTCTTTGATTTTCGACAGGATCGAGCCAACAAACCTAGAAATATCGAGTTCAGAGATTCCGAGAGCAGAGGAAGATGGAGTAGAGGTCAAAGTCATAGCCGGAGACTCAATGGGAGTCCAATCACCTTTCTACACAAAAACACCAATCATGTTCCTTGACTTTACTCTCGAGCCAAGAGCTAAAATCCACCAGACCGTTCCAGTGTCATGGACCGCCTTCGCCTACATTATAGAAGGCGATGAAGGGGTGTGTTAAACCTGAATTCGCACATATCGTAGATTGGCGAATTCAGTTTAGGTTTAGGAGAATTATTTTACTAGAATCATAGCTGGACCCGAGGTGGGTTGCCTACGTACCCTCGAAAGGGATCAAGCCGGTCGTAGTTCTAATTACATATAAAGTTGAAGATCATCCTTATGAATAGGGGGTTCCCCTATTTATAAGTTTCGAGGTCCGTCGATTTTCCTATTCCTTCTTGAATTAATAATGGCGATTATCCTTATTTCCCGGAGTCGATAAGGATAACTTCCTCTTTTCTCGGGATTTTCCTCTATCAAATAAAAGGAGATCTTCCTTTTATTTCGCAAGTCGATCTTGATGGGCTTTGATGTCGGAGTTGGGCTGATTTCAACTCAAACCGGGTTAAACCGGGGGAGTGCTAAATCCCCCTCTAACATCAAAGCCCATCAAGATCGACTTGCGAAATAAAAGGAAGATCTCCCCCTTAGTTCGGCGAAGGAGTGTTCGAGTTCGGCGGATAATTCTTTAGCCTGGTTGGAGTTAAAATCAGCATCATGTCTTGATCGTTCAGACTTGTGTCCTTCGAATCTTCTTTGGCGGACTTTGGCGTTACTCAGCTTCGTTCGAGTAAAGTTTAAGCTCGGTTCGATAGTTTGTGCGAGACCAAAGTCAGCGTGTTGTGAGTTTGTTGCGACTGAACTTCCTTAGTGCGAGGTTGACGAGCTGCGAATGCAAGCTTTTCTTACTGCGAAGGGCGATATGTTTGATTGGGAGGTAGACGGACGTCTCCCTTTTTCTTTGTTGATCGTGCTTTGGGATGGACCCTTCGATATAATCTGGAAGGAAAATCTCCTCGAACAATAGATTTTGATAAGGGGTACCCGGATTTTAGGGAGCTCGGTAGACGAGCTGTGATGTGTTAGCGAACAGTGCTCGGAAGCTTCTGTGAGATTATTAGCTCGGTTTCTGCTGACTGAATGTCGGGATCGATGAGCTGCTTCACGAAGAGCGTCTTTTGGGTTTTCTTTGGTTTTATAGCTGCGTCTTGGGATAGACTGCCTACGTACCCTTTGACGGGATCAAGCCATTCGTAGTTCGGGGTATGATGGTTTTGCGAGTTATGTGAGCTCGGCTTAAGAGATTCAATTTATTATTACTTAGTCGTTTCTTGACTGTTAATTCCGAGGTCGTGATACACGATCCTCTCGAGTTCACCGTGCACAAAATTGGTGCCGTACATAATACGGTCTTAGCCGGGGTGTAGGGGATAAACTCGATCTTACGACCTGCTTCTAGGTCGGCGATCGTCAATTGATCGGCTTAGTTCCCAGGTTGGATCGGAGTGTGCGAGACGGACTCGGCTTATTTGGCTCAGACAATCTGGGAATTGCGTCATTCGGCTTATAATTTGCGAATGTTGAGGATTCGGCTTACTACTTTCCCAGATCGAATCAGAGTGTGCGAGACGGACTCGGCTTATTTGGCTCAGATGATCTGGGATTTGCGAACTACGGAGGCTCGGCTTATAATTTACGAATGTTGAGAATTCGGCTTATTACTTTCCAGATCATTGAAGTGTGCGAGACGGACTCGGCTTATTGAACTTCGATGATCTGGGATATGCGAACTACGTGAGTTCGGCTTTCGATGCGAACTGAGGAGTTCGACTGAGGAGTTCGGTTTTTGAAGAGCTGAAGTTTCGAACCGAACCTGACGAACTGAAGTTCTGAATCTGACGAACTGAAGTTCTGAATCTGACGAACTGAAGTTCTGAATCTGACGAGCTGGAATTCTGTATTGAACTGAAGTTCTGAATCTGACGAGCTGGAATTCTGTACGACAAACTCATCTGAACTGAAACTGATAAACCGATCTGAACCGAAACTTATCTGAACCGAAATGAGCTAAAACTGATAAACCGATCTGAACCGATAAACCAAAACTGATAATCCGAAGAACTGAAACTGATGTGCTTAAGATATGTCGTAATGAGCGTTTTGTAGCTCGGTAGAAAATGTAGCTCGGTTGGAGAGCGTATTGTTACTCGATAGGGAAGCGTATTGTAGCTCGATAGAAGATGTAGCTCGATAGGGGAGCGTATCGTAGCTCGGTAGACGAGCGTCTTTTTTTTTTTTTTTTTTTTTTTTTTTTTTTGCTCTTGCGAACCGTAGTTCGGCTTAGAGTGACGGACCCTGTGATTGAGTTCGAAAAATAGATAGTTTTCCGTAGGTGGTACCTGAATTTTGGGGAGCTCGGTTGACGAGCTGAGAATATTTTGGTAGACGGTCTAAGACTTGAGATAGCTCGACGAACAATGATGAGATGGATTGACGAGCTGAAGCTCTTGATTAGATGCTGTTATAATGGCTTGTGCGCTGCCGAAGCGTTCTAGCTGGAGCGACAATTTTTGTAAATCCTGCGATTTCTTTATAAAAATGTGAAGATATTTTTTCTTTGAGATTTTGGATCATAGTATTTAGCATAGAAAAACGGTACTTAGCTTTTTTGTTGCTGGTGCGCAATTGTTGAGCTCGGTTGATGAGACGATGAACGCTCTTCTTTTTCTTTTAATCTCGAGTTTGGTGGTGTGTCAGGTCGGTTGACCCGAGTGAAAAGGATTATGTCGCTTCCTCTTAACGAGCTCTAATTTTTCTTCTCGCTTTCTTCTTCCTAATGGGCTTTAGGCCAGCCCCTTTTTTTTTTTTTTTTTTTTCGTCTTCGAGATCAAGCTCGGCTCGTCTTCAAGTGAGCTCGGCATGGTGACATGCACGGTACGTCATGCTACACACGGTCGTTAGGATAAAATCGGCATGTCTTCATGCTCGGCATGTGTTTCTCGGCGAGTTCGGTATGTTCAATGCGTACCGCGAGTTCGGCGTGGTCTCATGTTCGGCTTGACCGTGAACGGGCTCGTGATCATGAGCCCGGCGTGTTGTGATCGTGTTCGTTGGTTGTCGTTATGCACGTCGCTTTGCAAGCAAGCTATTCATCATGCATGTTACTTCTCGTCGTGTGTTTAGTGAGTTCATGTTCGGTAAATTGGTTTCTCGTCGTGAGCTCATCATGCTCGGTCATCCTCGGTGAATTGGCGAGTTCGGCAAGTTGGTGAGTTCGTCGTGGCCTCGTGATCGGCATGTTCGGCGTGTTCAAGTTTGTTGAGTTCGGCATGGTGCCGTGATCGGTATGTTCGGCGTATTCAAGTTCGACATGGCCTCTTGATCGGCATGTTCGGCGTGTTCTCGTTCGGTGGGTTCGGCGTGGTCTCATGAGTGAGTTCGTGATCTTTGTCATGATCGTGAGCTCGGCGTGTGTGAACTCGTGGGAATGAGTTTGGCGTGTTCGGAGAGATGTGATGACGTCGTGGCCGGCATGTTCGTGTTCGGTGGCGACGTGCATGGCTCGTGAGAGTAACTGATGTCGTCGTTTATGTCTCACGTAATACTTGTTGCTTGCCATGCACGTCACATCTTCTTCCCAAGTCACGATGGTCTTTATGCTCGGTAAGTGAGCTCGTGATTATGTTCGGTCTCTCTTTCATGGTCATGACTCATGAGTGAGCTCGTTCTCGCGCGAGTTCGGTTGATGAGCTGATACAGCTTCGGAGTAGTGTGGGTTTAGTCGGCAGCTCGGAACTCGTTTGATGAATAGTTTCAAAGAGGTCTCTTTTCCACCCCCTTTTTTTGTTTTCTTTAACGAATCTGGTCGGGGGTTGGGCTTTCGATATTCTCAATACTTTGGGCCAGGGGATGGCTTAATCTAAGATAGACCAGAATTTGGGCCCAGTAAACATTAGGTGGGCCGAGAATATGCTCCAAAAGGAAGAAGATCTGGTTTTCGTCTTCACGCCGTAGGTCGGCGTTGGCAGATATAAGCAACGGCGGTGATGGCAGCGCTTGACGAGCTCGAGTCGGCGACATGTACTACCTCGGATCGAAGATTGTACAGTGATTGGAGATTTGTTTCATCAGTACGTCGTCTTCGAGTTTCTGATTTCTCGTGTAAAAATAATTCTCCATAAACCCTCAATATTCTTTCCCCCTTCTTCTAGCGCCAATTGACCTCGAGCTTCGGGATTCTAGTGTTTAATAATTCTCCATTCCCCACAGTCGGCGCCAATTGTTAAACCTGAATTCGCACATATCGTAGATTGGCGAATTCAGTTTAGGTTTAGGAGAATTATTTTACTAGAATCATAGCTGGACCCGAGGTGGGTTGCCTACGTACCCTCGAAAGGGATCAAGCCGGTCGTAGTTCTAATTACATATAAAGTTGAAGATCATCCTTATGAATAGGGGGTTCCCCTATTTATAAGTTTCGAGGTCCGTCGATTTTCCTATTCCTTCTTGAATTAATAATGGCGATTATCCTTATTTCCCGGAGTCGATAAGGATAACTTCCTCTTTTCTCGGGATTTTCCTCTATCAAATAAAAGGAGATCTTCCTTTTATTTCGCAAGTCGATCTTGATGGGCTTTGATGTCGGAGTTGGGCTGATTTCAACTCAAACCGGGTTAAACCGGGGGAGTGCTAAATCCCCCTCTAACAGGGTGTTTAGCTTCTCAGACTCTTCCACAGTACAAGCACATAACGTTGTGGTTTTTGGAACAGGGGATGAAGTTAGCGTGTGGAATACGTCAAGCTCTAGGCCGTTGAGGTTCTTGTTGATTGCAGGGGAATCGATAGGCGAGTCTGTGGTTCAGCACGGTCCATTTGTGATGAACTCACAGGCTGAGATTGATATGACCATTGGGGACTATCGCAATGGCAAGAATGGCTTTGAAATGGCCAAGTATTGGAGGTCAGAGTGAAAAGAGTTTGAAACAATAACCAGAGAGTTATTTTTGGGTTTTCTTCTTTATTTGACATTTTCTTTTATCTTACGTTTTAAGATCATATCATTGTTTAGGTAATAACAATATGCTATTTTTCCGAAAGTTGATTAAGACTCAGAGATTCTAATACAATTTTAGCACTTTCAAATTTACAAATCAGAGAATGAGAAGACCTAATTTACAATTTGATGCTTTTCTTTTTCGTTCAAGTGTACCAAAAAAATTGTTGATCTTTTCTCTGGGATTTAGGATGGTTTCTTCAAATTGCCAAAACAGAGCTTATACAGAAGAACTGAAATAACTAAAACATTAAGTTAACATTGTTGGTCTAACTGACAAAATAAACACACTCATGGCTTTGAGATGGTAAAAAGAGGCATCAAGTGAATCCAAAAGAACATGAGAAAGCAGAAAGGTTCTTTCAAAACACGAGAAATCCGTTTCGTCGATGAAAAGAAAACTAGCTTAAGTAGATGACAAGCTGAGGTTATGAGAGATTACTTGAATCTTGCACTTGGTTAAACCTTCTCTAGGAACCATCTGAAATTGGCTTAATACTTCCTCCACATCTTCGTCAATTGACGTTTCGTAGTGTATTATGAGTTGTTCAAGATTCGGCATTGTCTCAAGGAAGTACTCGACTTGCTACATCATTTTGTCCATGTCCTCATCTTCATAGATATCTCCAAACTTCAACATCTGTAGGACCTTCACAGGACTTGATGATAGGCAAATAGGAATGTCCTCCTCCTCCAACGGTTTGCATAGGCACTCGTAACTTTTACATTTCATTCCAACTCTGTGGAGAAGTCCCTAAAACACAAAAGGAAATTAATTGCAAAATCTATTTCTCTTTGTTTGAATAAGATCAAACAAAGAGTGTTAAATACATTTTTTTACTAAACTTAAAATCATATAAAATAATTTTATATCATATAAAACTAAAATATCGTTACATTAGCATTTAGAAAACTAATTAGGAATTAGAAAACGAATTCTGGGTACATCCTAATTGGCATTATAGGTACTGAATATTTTTTGATATAAAATTAAAATATCATTACATTAGTATTTCAGGAGTTGAATATATTTTTTTCCTTTGATAATCAGTTAAAAGTGTTTGAGAAGTACATTTTGGAAAATAATCAGAAATCATGTGCTATATTATACTTCCTCCGTTATATAATAAGTGATGTTTTGGAAGTTTTTTTTGTTCTAAAATAAGTGATGTTCTCAGAAATCAATGCAAAATTAAATAGTTTTTTTTATTGTTTTTAACTTTTTGTATTTTGCAGATTGATTTCTTATTAGTTGAATTGTGTTTAAATGTACAATAAATGATATTTTTAATATAGAAAAAATAAAAATTAAATGAATTCTTAATCTGTGTGTAAAAACTTTAAATATCACTTATATAAGAACAGAGGGAGTATTGAATGTCATTGGAAACATAAAATTTAAAGAACAAAATTAATACTCATTAAGGGTATAAAGAAAAAGTTGTATTAAAACAAAAGACGTGGATCTTGGATGTAGATTCAATAACCCGAAATAAACTTATAACCTATGAAGAGACGTCGACTTGTATATGTGAAATGTGTTCAAAACTTTACAATTATTAACAAACGTAAATTCACTAGCAGTGCTAAATGACTGGTATTACAATTTATTACGTAATTAAACCAATGCTGAATTTATATAACATCGGTTAAATTTGACCAAAACGGATAATCATATGTATAATTTATGTGATGTCATATACATTTATACATCTAATTTTCCGTTTTGAACAAATTAAATTATCAAAAAATAGATTTAAAAACCATTGCCAGGTAAAAACCTAGTTATCTTTTAAATCTGTTTTGACAGCAAACTTAAATAAGTCTGCGGTCATTGGCACAAAAAAATATATACTAAATTGTCATAACATCAAAAAAAATCTGTCAATTTCGAGAGAAAATTAGTCTCTCATCCGAATCAATCTGTCATAACATCAAACCTGTTTTTCGCAGACTTAATCGATACGAAATAAGTCTATCAGTCCAAATAAGTCTATCAGCCCAAATAAGAACCGAACCCAACCGATACCTACGATCCCTCATTAAAATACCCTATTGGGTAACAATGATTTACCCGAACTGGTTTTTTCGGGTTAGTTCCGATTCAGGTCCTCGGATCCGGGTTTTATGCTCATGGCTAATTAATTCACCTAGCAATCTAAATTCGTCTCATAAAATTTCATCCATGTTTGGTTAATTCATCTAACAATCTAAAATCTCCTCGTAAAATCTCCTCCATTTTTGGTTAATTCTTCTATCAATCTAAAATCTCCTCTTAAAATAACATCCATATTTGGTTAATTCACCTACCAATCTAAAATATCCTCCTAAAATCTCCTCCATGTTTAGTTAATTCTTCTACCAATCTAAAATCTTCTCCTAAAATAACATTCATGTTTGATTAATTCAGCTAACAATCTAAAATCTCCCTCCTAAATCTCATCCATGTTTGGTTAATTCACCTAACAATCTAAAACCTCCTCTTAAAATAATATCCATGTTTAGTTAATTCACCTAGCAATCTAAAATCTCCTCCTAAAACAACATTCATGTTTGGTTAATTCACCTAACAATCTAAAATATCCTCCTAAATCTCATCCATATTTGGTTAATTCACCCAACAATCTAAAACCTCCTCGTAAAATCTCATCCATATTTGGTTAATTCACCTAACAATCTAAAATCTCCTCCTAAAATCTCATCCATGTTTGGTTAATTCACCACCTAGCAATCTAAAACCTCCTCGTAACATCTCATCCATGTTTGGTTAATTCACCTAACAATCTAAAATCCCCGGTTGTGAAAATTTTAGACGGAAATTTTAATTACCAAATTAATTGGAAGATGGGTGAGAATTACAGTGTGAAAACACACCAAACAAGTGGAATCACTCACGATCAAAGGACAGGATCCATGTTCGATTTGTTTTCACACATATGCAACTTAGCACTCATGCTTCTTTTTAATATGGCAATCAAAAATCTCGTCCTACCAAGTCCTAACCACAATCTATACCGAGTCCTAACCAAACTAAATCGGTTTTCTAGCTAAGAAGAAGACCAACATACCAAATCGGTCATCATGTTGTATCAGAGTGCCCTAGTTCCTGCGTAACTCTAGTTAATAAGTTATCTTACTTGAGTTTCTTTTCCTTTTTCTAATGTCCGATTTATTTTTGTAAGTCTAATAGAAACTAAAACAGAATTCAAAGAACAAGCAGAAGATTAAGAAATGGAAGACATACCTGGAGAACTCAAGAGTGCATATCGATGAAGTTTGATTTTTTCATAACCCTAACAACAACAACAAAAATCATTATTAATTTACAGGAAAATATCTCGATCAGAAACATTGGAAATAAAGCAGAAGATCAGAACATGACGAAGACAAAAAAAAAAAAAGGAGCCAGAGAGGGATCGAGAGAAGTCTGGTTGCTTAAAACCACAAATTTAGAAATCCAGATATAAAAATTGAGATCGGGACCAAAAGCACAATAAGAAAGAGAGAAGGAAACAAAAATTACAGTCGAGACCAATGCATTAGAAGAGAAACCTAACAAGTAGGACACGTTAAATCAGAGTTTCAGAAACAAAAATCGCAATCGAGACCCAAAGCGCATTAGGGTTTACGAAGACGAGACTAGAAAACCAAATTGAACTCTAGACGACATTACTATCAATCTCTCAAAAAATTTAGAATCGAAATCGAGAAAAAGTTCACAATAGAGTCCAGTCGTTATGCATAAGAGAATCTAAGAACTAAGGAAACAGATAAACAACGTCGAGACTAATTAGGGTTTACGAAAGCAAAACTGAATTCAAGACCAATGCATAAGAGAGACAGAAACTTGTAATTCCAGAAACAAAATCGAAATCGAGTTTACCTGGAAGGATATCGGCATTAGTTTTTCTTCAAAGTGACATCGTTTTGTAATTATAAAGGACTATGCTTCTTCAAAGTGACATCGTTTTAATTCTATTTAAGTTTTTGACCGTTGTGGGAGAGAGTAGCGTCAAAAGTCTTATTTTTATGATTTTTCGACCGTTGCGAACAAACGCCAATTTCTTTACTTTTCTGATTGCATCGTTTTTTTTTCTTTTCCAACCGTTAGATTTTATTTTAATATAAGGATTTATTTGTGTTTTTTGGACCCTATAAGAATATAAATGGACCGAAATTTTTTTTTATGAATCCAGGGTTTTCTTGAATCATATAAAATTTTGGGAATAGTACTTGCTATTTTTTTTTTTATAACTCAGGGTCATCCCAGGTCTATGGAGGGGTCCAGACTAATCCCTGGGGGAAAGACAACCCACGGATAGACTCCTTCCCGGGTTTTCAAATGGGCCGTAAGCAATGAGCTCATATCCGTGTGGGTGTCTAAGAGAGAATGTTGTAGTTGATTGGGTTCGAACTCAGCGCGAAAGTGGTTATGCACTCCACACCCCATGTTCTTACCACTAGCCCACATTCCATGTTGCTTGTAGTACTTGCTACTTCCAACAGAAATTAATGTAAAATGGTGTCGGTGTCTATTCCTGTATATCTAACGAGCAAGAATATAAAACACAAACCTTTAAATAACACACAGATTTTGTTTCTGGGTTTGTTGACATAAGAACGAAAGAACAGAGTAAGCCAAAAAATCGAAAGAAGAAAAGAATCACAACTATAAAGTTTTTTAAACTGAGTTTTTTATATTATTATTATTTGTGATTTTAAATAATATATGAAATAGGTACGTTTTAAAAATAAAATTGAGTGAAAGACAAGTTATGAGACGAATCGAATTAATCTGTTTTTAATGAAATTAAAATAAAGTTTTGGCCATCTGGGTCACGTTTTCTTTAATATTCATACAAGTGTACGGCGTCATTTTTTTAAGGCTTTTTTTAATGGAGATTAGTTAAGGACTCAATTTGACTCCGGTAATGTGTCATTTTCTTAGTTATTTATCTTATTACTTCTAGGTGTTGGATTTGCTTATTACGAAAACAAAGATTTTCAGACTGAAAAAATATCTAATATCATTTGAAATAAATTTGAACCAATTAAATTATCATATATATATGTATGATTATGATCCAATGAGAAGTTTCTAGTGATAATACAAGGGACAGAAGAAACAAAAAACATGAAAAGATCGTATGCACTATGCGTCTATGCAAAGGTCTTCAAGATTTATTTTCCACTTTTAATTTCCTTAAAAGTACCAAATCAATACGGATGTTACGTTATTTTACAACATTTTGTTCCTACCTTTGGTAACAAAAGTAAAGTCAACACTCAAGAAAAGGTATTAACTGGTTGAGCCGGTGGCAAACGAAGAGAATTTTACCGAGTGGCCATGTGATTGTGCGTCTGTGACGTTACCTTTGCATCATGTTATCGTTTGCAAACAATAATTCCAACAATTTGTCAAGACATGTTTGTAGCCACCTTTCATTTTTTTAAACTACATTTTCGTTTTTCTAGTATATACCAACTTATATAATTATATCTTCGTTGAGGGATAGACTTTCAAAATATATGGTCTCCTCTTTTTAATGAAAAAATACAAAAATATGTAATCAACTTTGTTTTGACAACAAAAAAGAAATGTAGTCAACTTTGTATACGTGATCTTAAAAGGTAACAAGTATGAATGTTGCGGTGCGCAAAACTCCGTAGATCGATCTGTCCGCTACTCTCGGTTTTGACCAGATCATTTTTTTTTAGACTAAGAACATATATGCCTCATTTTACATTATCCATAATGATGTGTTTAGTTATTTTATACTAGCATATTAAATCGTGTCGGTGAAAATTTATAACTCTTATAGAAAGGGTATTTGCTGTCTTTGTTGTTCTCTTAAGGAGGAATTGGCTTATTTATTCTTTAAAAAAAAACGAACTCATTTATTAAAAAAAAGTATGTTACAACTAGCTAAATAAAGTATGTGAAGTAGGTAACATTTGGTTTCTGAATATTCAAGTTGAAGATCTTTTTTTATCAAGCTTAAATTGTAGACTTTGTTACATTCTTTTCTTTTAAACCCACTCTGTTACAATGTTCACCCATATAAACATCTACAAACTATACATATATATTATACATGCATATACAAAACAAACGTTTTTTTATGGTTTTAATATCTCATATCGGAATTAAAGATGGTTTAACATTGTATATATAAAGAGTGTTAAGTTTTTTCACTTGTTACCTATTGTTTAGAATCCCAAAATTATTCATATGATATCAAAGCCAGATGAATATAAACACGTATAATAGATCCAAAAAAATATAAAATATAGTTTGAAATTAATGAACCAAAAGAGATATCATCTCAAATAATTTGTTAGGATATCTTATATTGGAATTGAAGATGATCAATCATATTGAATGATGTTTTAGCTAGTTTTTGGTTTCGATGTTATACTTTTTGTAGTGTAAAACTATGAACTATTTTCCTTAAATAAACGTTGCTAACTGATGTCAAAAAAAAAAAAAAAACGTTGCTAACTTGAATAATTTGGTTAAAAATACATAATTTTAGTCATCTTTATACTTATACGTAGAAGGCTAGCGAGGTTAAAAAGACCAAGTTGGATTCCAATGATCAACCATTACACAAAATTCTGCATAAAAAAAAAACAACTTTAAATTTTTAATCAAGTTAGGCAATTATCAAAGAGGTGGGGGCAAGAGTGCATTTTAATGCACGAAATAATGGAAACATGAATTATTATTATTTATATTTACACCTAAACTAAACATGCATTATATGCTGGTAACGTCTATATGTTATGAGTCCTGCCTAAGTGCCTATTATGCTCCTTTTTGTCTTTCGCTTCTTCTTGTCAACTGAACTTATGCACTAGATACCAACAAAATAAATATAGTTTATTAATTATATATGGTCTCGACCATGAGAGAACAAAACCCTTGGGAGTAATACTATTTATACAAATTTTACTATTTAATTTGTTTTCTTAACCAGATGTTTTAGGCTATAAAATCAAAATAGTTCGGAAACCTAGTATACATACAACCGCCCGTCATGTAAATTTTGAAGCTGTTGAAAACATACATACACATACACTACAATTGTCAAAAACATACATACACATACACTATAATTAAACACAAGGTGATATCCGCGTTCATGCACGTAGTGAAATGATTATTAAAAAAAATTTATATAATTTTAGATTCAAATCTGTTATAGTTATTGGTAAAATTATCCTTTGGTATCCGAGATCTGCTTGTATATGCTAAAATATTTAATAGTTTTTATCAACGTAATGATTAATTTTAAATATTTTTAAATTTACGATTACTTTATATATTTGAATTAACGATTATTAAAACTTTTTAAAGTACTTTATAAATTACAATATAACTTTTTATAGTTATACAAACTTTTAAAAATATTTAACACCTTATCTTTCTTACTTTTATCATTTTTTAAAATCATTTTTGACCATTAATATCATATATTTTGGTGGTTTCTACTCATATTTATGGCTGCTGTGAAACTTTTAACACATATTTTTTATGTTGGTTTTAAGAAATTTATATCACATCATATGCGGAAAAAAAATCTAGAATTTTTTTTAATTATGTTGATGAAGTGATGATTCAATTTTTTATACAAAAATGTGATCAAACAAAGATGATATGGAGAATATAATGATTAAAATAACTAATATGGTATAATTGGAAGACAAAATAGAAAGATGGAAAGAGTATAATTGATTTATTTTATATAAAACTGATTTTCAAACAATTTATTATGAGTAGCATAAAATGTAAATATTCTAATAATTTAAACTTATTTTATTTTTATTTTAGAAGTTCTTCTCTTGTGTTGATATTTCTGTAAATAACACATCAATGCAATGTTATATTCTAATAATATTTTTAATTAATATGGAAGGGATTATTGTTCTCTATTCTCGAAACAACTAAACTACAACCTCGTATATATAAATATTTAAACTTTTCAAACAGCGTGGCTAAATTTTCACGCCGAAGGTTCATTGTTTCTTTTAGCATTTTATTAATTTGATTACATTCCAGTATTAATCACACACGTATACATATACGAAAATTGTTTTTTTGATTTTTTATTAAAATAGATAAAAGAAAGTATAATATAAGTTAGTTAACATAATTATATTTTTGAAATAAATCCCAAGCAATATTTTGAATTAGTGGACAAAATTACTTGAAACCCATAAAACAAATGATATCGCGACACATTTAGTCTTGTATCAAATTCACATTTCTTCTAACGCATGTCTATTTTTTTATTTATATAATGAAATCTCATGCATGTCTCCAAAATTTTCGTAATTCATCGGTTGGTCCAATCGATGTAATTATTATTTTTGTATAACTCGGTTTCATCTTTCATGGACAGCCTGTCTAGTTAGTGATCATTATTGCTTTTATAAACCAGCAATTTTTAGCATACATATTTGACTTCAGTAACTTATGACCTTATAGTTATAGATATATTATCCTTTTCCATTGACATTTATTTATTTTACAATGTTTTTTACACATGTATGACTTGTAAACATTAGGAACCTTCTGGTAATACATTGTAATGTAAGGGAAAATTTGGTTACTTCATTTTATAACCATTTACTAAACAAATCGAAATATATGTAACAAAATTATTAAAATTCGAATACGTCTTTTCAACTTGGTCACGAAACCTTATGATGTTCTGCTATTATATACATATACTTGAGGATAGTATAATTAAGCCGTTAAATTAAAATCTATATTAGAAAATCATATCTCAGAGACAATGTATACGTCATTGTGATTAGTATAGGGTAGCAAGCAGTTCTTGCTAATGCTAGTATACTCTATATATAGTAGGATTAACTAAAAATGTATAAATAATCAATCAGAGTGAGGATTTTTCAATTGGGTGGTTGGAGATTAGTTTTCTGACCTGCTGGATAATTTCTAAACAAGTTCTCTGTAAACGAATAAATGCCAGCTAATAATAAAACATGAGGAAACAATCAAAATTAAAGAGTACAAAAATATTGAACCGGCTTCTAAATAATGAAGCACACCTCCGACGACTATTTTTCATTATATAAACAGACTACTTTCCATGCAGATAACACAAACCATCTCTTCTAAACACATCTTCTTTGATCAATAACAAACAATTAAACATCTTCTCAATTGAAGAGCCACCGTTGAGATATTCCGGTGAAAACAATGGCAACTCCGGCATGGAGTCATGCCGGACGCACTCACTTGGTAGTTGGTGTTTTGGCACTACTCGTGGGTTTGACCTTGGCAACGGAACCTTATTACTATACTTCTCCTCCACCACCCTATGAATACAGTTCTCCACCATCTCCGGTTAAATCTCCTCCTCCACCGTATGAATATAAATCTCCTCCTCCTCCGGTAAAGTCTCCTCCACCGCCATATTATTACCACTCACCGCCTCCTCCCGTGAAGTCTCCTCCTCCACCTTATTATTACCATTCGCCTCCTCCTCCGGTGAAATCTCCTCCTCCACCGTACTATTACCACTCTCCCCCACCACCGGTGAAATCTCCACCACCACCGTACTATTATCATTCACCGCCTCCTGTGAAATCTCCTCCTCCACCATATTATTATCACTCTCCTCCTCCTCCTTACTACTACCATTCTCCTCCTCCACCGGTGAAGTCTCCACCACCACCATACTACTACCATTCTCCACCTCCTCCGGTAAAGTCTCTACCACCACCATACTACTACCATTCTCCTCCTCCTCCCGTGAAATCTCCTCCTCATCCTTACTACTACCACTCACCACCTCCACCGGCGAAGTCTCCTCCACCACCATACTATTACCATTCACCGCCTCCCCCAGTGAAATCTCCACCACCACCATACTACTACCATTCTCCTCCTCCTCCCGTGAAATCTCCTCCTCCTCCTTACTACTACAGCTCCCCACCACCACCGGTGAAATCTCCACCACCGCCTTACTACTACAAGTCTCCTCCTCCTCCGGTGAAATCTCCACCACCACCATACTACTACCAGTCACCTCCACCACCACCAAAAACATACTCGCCACCTTACTACTACTCATCCCCACCACCACCAGCCAAATCATACTCGCCACCGTACTACTACACTTCTCCACCACCGCCGGTATCATACCCTCATCCCCATCCTCACCCACACCTAAAACCACTTGTCTTCAAAGTCGTTGGTAAAGTTTACTGCTATAGATGCTACGACTGGACTTACCCCAAAAAGTCTCACGACAAGAAGCATCTCAAAGGTAATTATATTTACAAATCATTTTTAATCACAATAAAAATATTGCAGTGTACATATCTATATTGTTAGCGGAGAAAAGAAAACGATTTTTACAATTAAAAAAAAAGGACAGAATTTATTATTGACTTAAGCGAGATCAATATCCAAGAGAAGGAACAAGATCGCAAGTTTTTTTTTTTTTTTTTTTTGTTGTATATTTAAATAGACTAAAATACTTAAACAAAACTGTTTTTCCCACGTAGGCGCTGTCGTGGAGGTGACATGTAAGGCTGGTGACAAAACGGTCAAAGCGTACGGAAAGACAAAGATCAACGGTAAATACGCAATCACCGTGGAAGGATACAACTACCGCAAATACGGCGGTGAGGTGTGCACGGCCAAACTACACGCGCCACCAATGGGCTCACCGTGTAATATTCCGACAAGTTACCATTTGGGTGACAAAGGAGCTAAACTTCATGTGAAATCGAAGACTAAGTACGAGGTTGTGCTTTACGCCAAGTCCTTTGCTTATGCACCTAAGAAGCCTTATGAGGAATGCCATAAACCAGCTCCTTACCACCACCCACCTTACTACTACAATTCTCCGCCATCTCCATCTCCGGTTTACTACTACAAGTCGCCGCCACCTCCAACCCCAACTTACGTCTACAAGTCTCCGCCCCCGCCTACCCCGACTTACGTTTACAAATCTCCACCATCTCCAACACCAACTTACGTATATAAGTCACCGCCACCTCCAGCCCCGACCTATGTGTACAAGTCACCACCTCCTCCAACCCCGACTTACGTGTACAAATCTCCTCCACCACCAACTCCAACGCACGTTTATAAGTCACCGCCACCACCAACTCCGACTTACATCTACAAATCTCCGCCACCACCAACTCCAAAATATTTCTACAAATCACCACCACCGCCTACTCCAACTTATGTGTACAAGTCTCCACCACCACCAACTCACTCTCCTTCGCCATACTACTACCACTCACCTCCACCACCGGTGAAATCTCCACCACCACCCTATTATTACCATTCACCACCTCCACCGGTGAAATCTCCACCGACACCTTATTATTACCATTCGCCACCTCCACCAGTGAAATCTCCACCACCACTCTATTACTACCAATCTCCGCCACCTCCGGTGAAATCTCCTCCACCTCCGTACTACTACAAATCTCCTCCACCACCAGTCAAATCTCCTCCACCACCGTACTACTACCACTCTCCTCCTCCTCCGGTAAAATCTCCTCCACCGCCATATTACTACCACTCTCCTCCTCCACCGGTCAAATCACCACCACCTCCATACTACTACCATTCACCGCCCCCTCCGGTCAAATCCCCGCCACCACTATACTATTATCACTCTCCTCCTCCTCCAGTGAAGTCTCCTCCTCCTTACTACTACCATTCACCACCCCCACCAGTGAAGTCTCCTCCACCACCATACTACTATCATTCTCCACCTCCTCCCATGAAATCCCCTCCACCACCGTACTACTATCATTCTCCCCCTCCTCCAGTAAAATCACCTCCTCCTCCTTACTACTACCACTCTCCACCACCACCGGTCAAAATTACTCCACCACCATACTATTACCACTCACCGCCCCCACCAGTCAAATCTTCACCACCACCGTACCACTACAACTCTCCTCCTCCTCCCGTAAAATCTCCTCCTCCTCCAGTCTACATCTACGCTTCTCCCCCACCTCCCATCCACTACTAGACTCACCAGTTTCAACCAAATTTCCCCATTATTCAAGTAAGTTATATGCTAAAACAACAACTTCTCACCTAAACTCTTTGATTATTTCCATGTTTTCTCTCGAATTCATAGATCTAAAGCAGTCTTTGCTCCCTGTTTTACAGGTTTTCTTTTAAAAAATGGAATAAAGAAAAGGTGTAAAAGGAGATCAAGAAGTGAACCAAATAAGGATCGTCACATTTCACTCAGCGACTACGATTCTCTCAAGACGAACCACTTCACTTCCACTGCAGTAGGACTACTCATCTCCTTTCACGTTTTCATCGTAGCTTCTTCGATTCGGGTTGCCAAAATTGGATCGTAATTTATTTGTTGTGCATAGAATTTTATTTTGTATAAAATCCACCCTTGTGAAATGAAATTTGTTTGCAATAAAGTCAGGATTCTAATTTTCCTTCAATTTTTATTGAACTCACTTATAAATACCGAAGGTTTGAGATAGTGATCGATCAAGGTTGATTCTTCTCAAATTTAAAAGAAAAATCGGACTTTCCCAGGTCAACTTTTACAGGCTGAAAGATTTATAAATTCGAATCTGGATCGACCAAACTCGGCTCAAATATATCAACCAATGAAATTTCAAAACTAATCAGATCAAAATACCTTTTTATCTGCTGAAACTCGTGCTATTACACTAATTCCCATAACATGATCAATTCACACTTGGCTGATGCATAATCTGAAATTTAGCTTTCTCAAGCATTTACATAGGCCACTAAACTAATAAATACATAACAAACTGTAGATTATCAGTTTCAAATCTGAATCAAAAACAGAACGACACTCTAGAAAGAGTCTTTTCTTAGGAGTGAAAGATACAACAAACACACACAGAACAATCCATTCTAAGTTTAAGAGGTTCTTTGACACTGAAAAATTGACCAGAGCAAGCCGTCTTCGTTATTACTCATGAGTGGGTGAAGAAAACTATGGCCGGTTTTTAAAGATCCACATCATCTCAAAGAACTGTGATATCGTCTTTGATTTTACATAAAGAGCAAGAATTTTGAATCTGTAAGAAAAAAAAAGAGATGAAAGTCTTAACTAGGTGTACCGTTGGCTTTGCTCCTGTACACAACTTCAAGACATTCTTTGGCTCGAAGAACTTTAGATTGAAGGTAAAAGCTCCCTGCTTTCGCGTTATTCTCAAACAGCTTGTCGTATTTCTGCATTCATATAAAGACCCACTCTTTTTAGTTGTTAGCTTTAGCGTTTCAAATTAGACCGAGAAAATCATCATCAGTGATGAAGAGGAAAGAGGTTTTACCTGTAATATCTCTTCCCAAGAGGTCTGCTCGGTTACACCAAGAATCTGCCTAGCCTCTTGCTCATTAATGGCTTTTCCTGCTCTACGTACTGCATTTTGCATTGCTTCTTGCGCAGCACCAGTTTTAGACGCATCTGCAAAAGAAATTTATCGGGTAAGATAAACGACCCTTTGTCTTAATCACCGTTCAATAACAAAATAGAGCAATCTGATTCGGAAACATATAAACCGTTCCTAATAGTAGTAAACAAATATGCAGGAGCTAACAAGTGTTGGAGCTTACTTGCAAGCGCCTGACGATATGCTTGAAAGAAAGCACGACCTAATATCCCACCACCCATCACAATCAAATTCGCAAGTAGTTTCCCAGCCTGTACAAGAAAGAAATGAGAGAATATTGATAAGCACTACTATATGAATCGTTACACATCTTTGCCTGATGATCAAATCTAGAAAGAACAAAACAGAACCGCAAAATGTTCCATGGATTTTCTTTCAACTTTATGTTTCTTTCGATCAAAAATGTTCTAATCACAAAAGGATAATACTAATTTGGATGGACAAAAGCCGCCAGCAATAAAAATCCTAAATTTTAACGCAAAATATGACAAAAGAGATCTCCGAAATGAAGCAAGCAGCTGAGTAATCCGTACCCAACTCATAGAACCCATCAATCTCTCGGATTTACACAACTCAACAGCATAAAACTAACAAACGATCCCAAAGGAGGCTAAAATCAATCGATGGAGAAAGAATCATCACCCAAGAGACTAAAGCAAAAAATCAAAAATGGAGAAGCGGTGAGAGAAAACCCACCATGGAAGCCGATTAATTGATCGATTGATAATCGATAAGATGCTTCTTTCGTCAAGGAGATTCGGGAGAGAGAAATAAACCAGGACGAAGGCAATAGAACAATCTAGGGTTCTCTCTGTTCTTCTGTTCGTGTAATAAAAATTTGGGAGAAACACGGAAAGACGGATGACCAGCACGAAGCACAGGATTGACGCCCAAGGAATTTTTAATAGTATCCAATAGAAACACAACACGTGTCTTAGATGGGCTTGGGCTGTTCAGGCCCATCTTTACTGGGTGGATAGAAATTAAGAAGCCTGGTTTTAAAATTGAATAATAGTAAGAGTTTCTCTATGGAAATTAAAGGTTGAACAAAATTTGATTCTTCTAATTGTATTTTGAAATTTGATTCTTCTAATTCTTCTAATTTACTATTAAAATTGAATAATAGTAAATTGTTGACAAGGGATTTCTTATAGCACCATCATTTCGTCAGTTTTGATAATTTAATTCCATATTTTCTGTTTTGATTAGAAGAATCAAGAGAAAGAATCAAAAGAAACACACACTTAGACCAAAAAAAAAAACACACACACAATGACCATTTCGTATTTACACACACGTCCATTGTGAGACGGATTTGATTTGATGGTAATCCTCGAATGGGCCTTCTTTTATTTTCATTGGGCTTTTATGGGCCAAATATCCAACACCAACATTTTGATTATATGCTTATGAAATGAGATGATATTTTAAAGGGACTATTTTAAATTGAAACGATCAGACTTTTTAAACTTGAAATTTACCTTAAACTAATCTTCTCTAAGTGCATCCACAATTTTCGAAGCCCTTTATTTTCTACGTTTTAAATGCGCTGTCTTTATTTTTTTAATTTCACCTTCATAATTTTGGCTGCTCTCTCTCTCTCTCTCTCTATCTCTAATCCCGAGGAGGAGGAGGAAAAAAAGTGCGGAGCCAAGCGCAGAGAGGGCAAACCATCATCATCGCTCAAGGATATTTCTCTTCCCGTTTCTCCTCTCCTCATTTCGTATTCTTATTTTTTCTGTGCCTCATAGATCCAATTTCCTTTCCCAGCAGCAGCAGGTTTGATTGATTTCTGTTGTTCGTCAGATCATTTTCATGTTTGCGGTCATTTTGTGTGTGTTTCTTTTGATTTCCTTTTAGATCGATCTGTGTCTCCTCTCCATTTTTCAGCTGAATCTGTTTGATCCATTGCAAATCGTTTCAATCACGAAATTTCGTGGCACGCAATATTTTTGTTAAAACTGCATTTTGAATGTCGCATTTGATCACACATTGACTGTGTAGCATCGAATCCCATATGTGATTCGCACCCAACATTTGTTATATGAATTTACAGTCGATTTGTTGTTGGTGTGTGTCGAATTGGAAGATTTTGTTGCTTTCTATAGCCTATATATAATGCTTATTTGGTTGTATCTGAACAAAAATGGATCACATTCACGTCATTTTTCCTTTGTCATTGCTGTTTGATTCGATCATTTGATCATTTATAGAATTGATGGTGCGATGTATGTTAATGTTGTGCTTGCTTGATTTCATTCATGCTGTATTATACTTCCTTCTTACATTGGAATGCGAGGTTATGCTGATTCATTTTGGGTTCTTGTTTTCCAATTTTTTTTATCCAGTTTAAAGCTCTGATTTTGTTTAATATGACTCTTTCTTTTACCATTTTTGGTCTATAAAGCGCAGTTAGCACTTTTACCATAAAAAACAGAGTTTCACATTTGGATATGAAGAAAGCATTTGGTCAAACTGTCAGAGACCTGTAAGGCTTGGAGTAATTAATTGTTTTATCTTGTCAATATATGTGTGTGTAATGTTTATCTTTCATTAGAGATGCCTTAAATTATCTTTCTTCCAATTGCTTGTAGTAAGAGAGGGGTCAACAAGAAAGTGCTTAAAGTACCTGGAATAGAACAGAAGGTAAAGCATGCTCTTGTTCTCTACTTTTATTTTTGTTGAATTTTTTTTTTACGCCTGCAATGCATTAAGATGCTGTATTTGGTCTGTCATGACTAAGTCTATCATTTTTTATATAAGCTTCTAGATGTTCTTATCTTTGATTGACAATCCTCGCCGGCTTCTATTATGGAATTTAAAGGAGATTTTCCAAACACGCTTTTCACTTTGTTTGTTTCTCTTTTTTGCACTTCTGTTTCTTATTCAGGTTCTAGATGCTACCAGCAATGAGTCATGGGGTCCGCATGGATCACTTCTTGCCGATATTGCGCATGCTTCAAGAAATTAGTAATTACACACTCATTGATCCTGTCATCCTTTTCCATAATATTATCTTATGGATGAATTATATGTTTTTCCTGATGCAGCCATGAATACCAGCTGACCATGGGAGTGTTATGGAAACGCCTTAGTGACACTGGAAAAAATTGGCGACATGTCTTTAAGGTAAAAGAAATATATAGGCCGAGCTTGTTTTCGATATGCTTATAGTGCTGTCACACTGAATGAAACCAATTCCTGATGGGTATCTCTTTTCTACTCTTCAGGCATTGACAGTCTTGGAGTACATGGTAGGCCATGGATCAGAACGTGTCATAGACGAGATTAAAGAACGTGCATATCAAATTTCGGTAATGACCACATAGTGGTGAATTGTTTTGGGTGTATTCATCAAGAATTTTGTTGTTGTATCTCAGCTGTTGATTATCTTACTGATGGAATTTATCCCTTTACCATGTGTCAGGCATTGTCTGATTTTCAGTATATTGATTCCAGCGGTAAAGATCAAGGTAGCAATGTCAGGAAGAAGTCGCAGAGCCTTGTGGCTTTGGTAAATGACAAAGAAAGAATAGCGGAGCTCAGAGAGAAGGCTGCTGCTAACAGAGACAAGTAAGTCTCTTCTGTGTGTAACTTTATGGAATTGCTAGATTATTTCCTCACAGGGTCAATATCATGCGCATATGTTTGATTAAAACTGCTGCCTAGCCAGGCTTCACAATTGCATTTGCTTCCTACTAAACTCATCAATTTGATATTGTTTTCTTTCAGCATTATAAGCGTCTGTTTCTTAAGGAAATTTTTCTTGAGAGAAAGGGAACATATATCCCAGAACATGACATTTTTCTGTAAATCAGATATCGTAATTCACCAGTAGGTGGGATGCATAGGCCGTCAGGAGGATATGGTGACAAATATGATTACGAAGGCCGCTATGGAGACAGAGATGAAGGGCGAAGTAGTTATGAGAGAGAAAGAGAATATGGTTACAGAGATGATGATAGAAATAGTCGTGATGGAGATCGTTATTCTAGAGACTCTGAAGAACGAGATGGTAACAGAGATGATGAATATCATGGAAGGAGCAGAAGTGTTGATAATTACCGAAATGGATCAAGAGGTAGGAGCTCGGACAGAGAACGGCCTTTTGAAGATGATGGTCAATCTTCATCACGGTATGTTGATTTTGTAAAGTCCCCGCTTTAATTCTGTAAAGTTCACGGTATGAGAAAATTGTTGGGTGATCAATCCACAATATCCGGATGGATAATAGCTTAGATGCTCTTGCTGTAAAAAAGCTTGTCCTGAGAATCATTTCAGAAATTTGATGAAATATTCCACTTATTCCTGCAGGGACAGTGGTGCACGAGCTGATGATCATTCTCAAGATGGGAGGTAATATCCGAGATGTGTGCAGATTTTGGATGTGCCTTTTTTTGTTGTATTAAGTATTGTGGAAAAAAATGTCAACCCGTATCTCTTACTTTTGGGATTTTATAGAGTGGGGCTAGAGAGGAAGTTTTCTGAACAAAATATTGGTGCCGCCCCACCTAGTTATGAAGAAGCTGTCAGTGAATCACGGAGCCCTGTATACAGTGAAAGGTGACAATTCTCTACAATACAAATTGAGAAGTACCTTTGTTTCTTAGCGATTCTAAATTTCAAGATGAATCATTTTAAAATTATTGATTCAGGGATGGTGGGGAGACCCCACAAGTTGCTCCTCCAGGAGCTGCTGCTTCTCCTCCTGCTGAAAGCAGCAGCGTGGACAACATATCTGCTGGTTTTGTTAACGAATCACCTCCTCAGCAAGTTGAGGCTTTTGATGAATTTGATCCACGAGGGTCAGTTCCAGGTATAGTTTTCTCCAAGCTTGGTATACACCTCAGCACAGCAGCTTAGGAATTCACCGATACCACAAAAAATGTTAAATGCAGTATTTGAAGGTTTAGGATTGTGTTCGGATCTGAGTGTTGGCTTTGTATAACATACTTCATTATGTGTGCCTACAGCTACCGCTTCGGCTCCTGCACCTAGCCCACCAACAGTGATTTCTACGTCATCCCCACCAATCTCAGTCTCGGATAATGCCGAAATGGACTTGCTTGGCTCTCTTTCAGATGTATTTTCATCAAACCCTCTGGCTATTGTTACATCTGATTCTACTTCTGTTGTGACCAATGGACAAGCAAACGCTGGTCCAGCCCCATCGTTTTCTACTCCCCAGTCATCAACTCAGGTATTCATACTGGGCTTAACCATTCATGCTCAAAGCTTTTTAATGGTAAACTGTTGAGTATGTTACCATTTAACCTTACCAGATGCTTTATTTATCTTTTCTCCCCTTGTGCAGCCCTTTGATGATCCATTTGGTGACTCTCCTTTCAAAGCCATCACTTCTGCTGACACTGACCCAAGCCAACATCAGCCTTTTGGAGCTCCTTTCCCGCCAACACCACCGGCCTCAAATCCTGACAATAGTGATAATTTTGGTTTCGGGGAATCATTTTCTTCTGTTCCCAATCCTGAACCTGGCGTTCAAAATATGCAAGCTCCACGGGACTCATCCGGCTTCCCTCAAGAGCAGTTTACTACATCGCAAAGCGAAATCGATATTCTTGCCGGCATTCTTCCGCCATCTGGACCACCGGTTTCTCTGTCTCAGCCAAATCCCACAATGCCAACATCCCAATTTCCTCCCAACGGTAACATGTATGAAAGCTTTCATCCCCAGGCAGCGCCTACAGATCCGAACATGCCAGGACAGACTCCGTTTGGTCAAGCTTCACAACAATATAACATGATTTCTCATTCGCAATATCATCCTGGAGGTGTGCAATTCCACAATGGAGGCTTCACGCAACAGCCAGGCTATGCAGGTTCTGCAAATTCTCAACCTCCACAGTATACTCCTGGTTTATCTTCACACCCAACAAGTGAGACTTTTTCTCACCATCCAGGTTCCGCTACTTCATCAAGCTCACAAACTCCTTACTCTACTACACCCAATGCACCAGCTGGTCAGTTTGATGGTGGAAACTTCATGACACAGCAAGCTCAAGGAGTCCCTTCCCATATACCACAGCGAACTCAATCTGGACCTGTTGCAGCGCATGGAAATAATAATAATGTCGCTGGAGACATGTTTGCACCAGGTGGACAAGGTTCCTTGGGGGCTTCAGCATCTCAACCATCTCTCACACCTTTAACAGGGGCCATTGAGATTGTTCCTCAAACCCAGAAAAAGTTTGAGCCAAAATCAACAATCTGGGCAGACACGTTAAGCAGAGGGCTAGTGAATTTCAACATATCTGGACGTGAGTGAGATCTTGCTATATAACAGTCTCTCAATTCCTAAATTTTGGAACGAAATTTCTAACCTGGTTTTATGGTGGTGCAGCAAAAACAAATCCCTTGGCAGATATAGGAGTTGATTTTGAGGCGATCAACAGGAAAGAGAAACGGCTAGAGAAACCAACAACCGCACAACAACAAGTAACATCAACTATCAACATGGGCAAAGCCATGGGATCTGGTACTGGCTTAGGCCGTGCGGGTGTAGGTGCTTTGAGACCTCCAGCGAACTCAATGGTAGGCTCAAGCATCCCTATGGGCTTGAACCAAAGCCATGCGATGGGAATGGGCATGAACATGAACCAAAACCATGCGATGGGAATGGGAATGAACATGAACCAAAGCCATCCGATGGGAATGGGCATGAACATGAACCAAAGCCATCCGATGGGAATGGGCATGAACGTGAACCAAAACCATCACATGGGAATGGGCATGAACATGGGAGGATATGGTCAAGGGCCTCAAGGCTACCCGATGCAACCACAACAAGGGATGGCCATGGCTCCTGGTCCACAACCAGGCATGACAGGTGCTGCTTATAATCCGATGATGGGTCAAGGCGGCTACAACCCTCAGCAGCAGCAACCTTATGGTGGAGGATACCGGTAAGATCCGAGCCAAACACAGTTTTACCCACTTTTTTTTAACACTGATAAAATCAAGAACAGAGCACTACCATTTTGACCTGGATTTGTAAATGTTTTGCTCGGACTAAGGTAAGTTGGGGTTTGGTCAGTCGTATTATTGGATCAAGTCCTCGGCTTTCTGCAATAAATAATTCTCGACGTATTTGAGTTTTGTTGTGAGATTTGTAACATGTGAGAGAGTCAGAGAGAGGCATAAACCTTTACTCAGGTGAGAAAGGCGTCCCCTTTTGTTATGTACACATAACACATATATGTATTTTGATATACATTTTTCTGTAATACCTTTTCCACTCACGTAACAATAAAAGTCTTTCTATGTATATATACTTGGATTGGTATGGTGAAATACAGAAATCACAGAAAGCAAAAAAAATGCAAAATGTCTGAAGAAACATTTTTTTACTTGCCAAACTATGTGGTGGTGGTGAGGTGGTTTCCGTTTGGTGGAATAATCGTCATGTTGGTTTAGATCAGGAATCGAGTCTCCTTAAATGCAGTATTATTATAAAAAATTGTTATATCACGGATCTGTAATATTATATCGAAAAATTAAAAAAAATCAACAAAAAAAAGAGAAAGAGACTTGCAAAATGTTGGTATCCATCATCATTCATCGCCAAGGAAATCTAGTTGTACCATTCATCTAGGTTAACTAAACCAGACCATACCAAATTAAACCAGGTAAACCATACCAATATATAGTAACTCACAAAGTCACAATTGGTCGTCTGTGAGTCAAGGAGTTTTCATGATGAGCATTAAAAAGGAATATCCATTCATAGTTTTATTCATTTCGATAGATTTTTTTTATTTTTGATAGAAAAAAAGAAACGAAATATTTAGATATCCGTAAGAAAATACCAACCACAACAACTTTCCCATGATCTGACCCAAATAGAGATATAGAGATAACAGAAGAAAAATAAAAAAAATCAATATTTCCATGAAGACAACAAAACAAACAAAAAAATAAATTAAAAAATGAATAAAAAAGTTGAAAGTTTCTGCAAATTAATAGATGCGACAGTAAACACAAACAAAGAGACAGAAACGTGATCAGCGACGACGGCGACGAAGACGGCGAACTATACGGTGGAGACCAACGATCAGCTTGTTTGACATTTCACGGCGTCTGAGATTTCAGCTTCTCCGATCCGTTTGTCTAATTATGGTGATCGCGGCTGCTTCTTCTTTTTCCCTCGGTATCTCACCAACTTTCGAGATCTCTCTCTCTCTCTCTCTCTCCATTTTGTTTCGCATAATATTGTTCTTTGATTAATCTGAAGCTGGTGCATGGCTGCCTTTTTATTAATGGCGAAAGCATTTCGGAGATTCACTTCTTCTTTTTTTTTGGTTAATTTCGTTTTTTTCTCTGCTATTTCTGGGTCAAGTTTTGTTTTTCTGAATGACTTTTTTATGTCGCGGAGATTAGATGTTCATGTCGGATTGTTAGAGATCTATGAATCTGTTTTATCAAGTTTTAATCTTTACTCCTTTTGCTTCTTCTTTCCTGAAATTTTTCAAAAACCCAATTTCTGTAATTTGAGGGACATTCTTCATCAGGTCCATCTCATTGCCATCAATCTTACACGGATGAGTTCTCTTCCTCCATGCCTTACAAAAGAAACGGCAGCGCAAGAAATCGTGTTTTTGATGGATGTGGCTCTGCTAATCTCTCTGTTTTAAGGTAATATATGTATCAATTTTGCGATCTCCTCCTTATCTACAATGTGTCTATCTCCACGAATGTTGGTCCATTGTTTTGCTTTCTGATGGAAGTTTAAAATCATCTTTCTGATTACCATGTAATGTGATCTCCTCAATTCAGTTCCAGGTGCAAGATTCCTTTTCTTGGATCTGCATTTCATGTATCGACTGGTGGACATGACCTTGGCCTCACAAAAGTTTCGGTTGCTGCTGATTATTCTGATTCGGTTCCTGATTCATCTTTCTACGGCTATCATCCTCTCGAAGAATTGAAGCCCTGCAAAAGAGTCCAGGAGACTAAACTCTCTGCTCCTGAAGTAGCAAGGACTACGGTCGAGGTTCGTAAACAATATAAATCATTGCTCTTGTGCTTTGCTATATTGAGAACACGGTTTCCCTTTAATTGTAGGCTAACAGAAGTGCTGTGCTTGTATTTCCTGGAGCTATTCACTATGAACCACATGATCAGAATTCATGGTCCGATTTTAACTATGTCATTGACGACTATGGAGGTCAGTCTTATATTTATTGCTCATATATTAATATATATATATCGATCACTTTCTTTCTCACTAGCTATGTCTTCGTCGTGTGCTTTTTTTGCTAATCTAGATATCTTTTTCGAAATTCCTGATGATGAGAACATCTTAGAAGATCCTGGAGCTAGTAATCCAGTGGTAAGCGTGTCATTGATCAAGTAGAATTTCATGTATCTTTACATAATTGATAAGTTTGGCATAAGCACAACGTCCTGCATCTGTTAATCTGAGTTTTCATCACACTCTTGTAGAAAGCCTTTTTTGGAATGGATGTCCCGCGATATGAAAACACACGGCTCCATGAGGAATATAACATGTCGGACATTGGTAATCTTGACCAAATTATTTTTGATGACCATTATTTCGAGGTAGGTTGGAAGTTTTGTATTCTCTTAGTTTTCTTGCAAAGGATGCCAAGTCTCTTGTCTTATTAACGCTCTTTGTTGATTTACTTTGAAATTTGAGTAGATTATGGATTCTGAAGCTCGAGATATTCCGGTGGATTGGGGAATGCCTGACACTTCCAACGGGGTTCATCCTATTTACTTTGCCAAACACCTGTCGAAGGTTATATAAATATATATCCTTACAATTTGCAATAGCGTGATGAAAAAAACCTGATAAAAATGACATGCTTTAAAGAGTTCACTTACTTGTTTCTTGTCTATAAAGTTGGAACTTTGCAACAGTTACCAAATCCTCTAGTATTGCGGATAAGCATTAGTATTTGATACATACTGTTCTTGCATTGCGTTGACGATGTAGTTGAGTTGGAATCTCTTGTCTTTGCAATCATTCAGGCCATCAGCATGGACTATGACAGGAAAATGGACTATCCGTCTAATGGTGTATCCATACTCGGATGCCTTAGGCCCGCTTTCCTTGACGAGGAATCCTATATAAGAAGATTATTTCTCTCGGAAGATAGAGATGACTATAACTGGGATGCTCAAGGTCCTTTCATATTCTCTTCGCCTCAGAATACTGTTTTGACTTTTGCTTAATAGATTAATGAACCCATTGGTTGACGTCTTGTATATCCCTCCATTTGTATATTTCTCTTCAGGCGATGATAATCCAAGCACTAGTTCTAGACGCGAGGAGAACGATATGAGTTCAAGTCTATATAGATTAGAGATTGTGGGAATAGAGCTTCTTTCCCTCTATGGAGCAGAGGTATGCTTTTAAAACAATTTATCTTCTTTCTCAATTTCCCTTTAACAATTGTCAGGTCATGTGGATGAAGGAAAAAGTTTTTGAAAAAATGGTGAAGTTGCGATTTAACATATATTCAGATATTTTGCTAACATATACTTCCATAAAAACTCTCATTGTTTCATTTTTTTCCCACGGTCTCACCGTGCGTTGATGTCTAGATTCTTTGACTGTTTTCAGTCTTCTATAAGTTTGCAAGATTTTCAAGATGCTGAACCAGACATCCTAGTGCACTCTACTTCTGCAATCATAGAGCGCTTCAATAACAGGGGGATTAACTCCAACATTGCCTTAAAAGCTCTCTGCAAAAAGAAGGGTCTTCATGCAGAGGTATTGTATCCAAGTCTCTGAATATAATCTGGAATACACCTAATCAATAATAGTGATCGCTTTGTTACAGTTCCGGTTTTACTTAGCTACCACAATTTGTAAACCAGTCTTGCTATCTCATGCAGGAAGCTAACATGATCAGTGTTGATAGTCTTGGTATGGATGTGAGAGTTTTCGCAGGCGCACAAGTCCAAACTCACCGTTTCCCTTTCAAAACCAGGGTGAGAGAATTCTCAGACTAAAACATCATACAACTTTTCTTTCAGTAAGAAAGCGGAATCATAAGGACATTGTTATGCTTATGCTTCTCTTCTTCATTGTTTTTGACAGGCTACGACAGAATTGGCAGCAGAGAAGAAGATCCACCAGCTACTGTTCCCTCGTTCACGCAGAAGGAAACTAAAGTCTCATGAAGAGAATTTGAAGGATGCATATAAAAACAGTTACTGATCAAAATCACCAAACCAAAAAACAAGTAAACAGAGAAGGAGCTGTTTTGCCACTGGATCTGTCTGGTAACTTACACGAGCTCTTTGCTCTAACGTTTGTGTACATAAAGATGAGCTTTCAAGTGACCGTACTAGAGCTGTGTGGAGATGCAGCTTCTTACACTGTAGTAGTAAGTTAAATAAAAAAAAACTAAGAATAAATAGAAGTTGATACATTTGAAGTGACTTCTATAATGAGTCCAATGTTGTTCTCACTAACTTGTCTCCACCCAAAAGTGTCTTTTTTTCTTTTGTTATGCCCGGAAAAACAAAAACGAAAAAATCTATATCTCACAGCCCATGTCCCATGACATAGACAACAAAAACCTAAGGCTTTGGGTTCAAGTGGGAGCACCTATAAGGCTGTCTCGAATTGATTCACCATCCTCCTCATCGAACAGCTTTCTCTGCTCATCGACCACTTCTCCGCCTCTTTGTTTCTCCTGATCTTTCTCCTTCCTGAGAAATGAGAATATCAAGAAAATAAAACACAAGGGGTGAAGAATACTGATCTCCAGAGTGCAGAACAGGTATTGGAATTGAAGAAAGATTAGGAAAGACTGTACATTGAGTATATGATCAGTCCAATAGCTGTTGTAGCAAATGCCAAGTAATAGAGCGAATCAACCTAACATACATAGCCACATGATCACATACACTGGTTTCTACTGACAGAAATGTAAGTGTTTCCTGATGTTCGATATACAAAGTGAGCTAACCTTCTCATGGTAAGCAAAATTGCGGATCAAAACCGCCCACATGTCTGATGTGAGTAACGAGAGGGTGAACATTGCTGTACCATTGGTCTGAGAATATCAAATCTCAAAAGATGTTAATGTTTCAGATGCATGACATGAAAACAGAGAGTGACGGCGGTTTTGATCATTTTACATCTTCAGTTTTGTTTTACCTTAAGTAAAACCGGGAGCAATGAGTAGAAGAGAAACATCGTGACTGCGACTCTAAGAAAAGGGAAAACCTGAAACCGTCAAAGCGTAAAACCATAAGAGAAAAGTCTCTGGTTTGCAGAGATTGAAAGTGAAAGGGAAATTGAAAGGGATATAGTAAGAAACTTACCGCATCAGCTGACCAGTGAATAGTTTTGAGCTCACCGCGTTCAAGTATGCCTCTATAGACAACAAGTCAAGGAACTTCCTGCAGAATGTGCATATAAGTCTAAGAAACATGAAAACAATCATAGCTTTTTTATTTTGTTCTGAAGGATACATCTGAATGGCACTAATAATGGCGCCAAAAAATCCCATGAAGGCCATCAGCTCAACTGTGTTTGCATTCTTCACAAGGAACTCCTATAACAGAAACAAGGACACTAAATTCCAATACTTTGCTTCTTTGATTTTTCATGAAAGCATTTTGCAGAGACTTGCTTACCTCGCTGGTATTACTGACAGCATATAAGGTTGCTCCAGCTATAACAAGAAAATCTCCTTTAACAGGATTACTTCCTCCTGAAAATGCATGCCACCATCATATATAAGATTTTTAAAATGGAGGCTGTGCTATGTGAGTGTTTTACTTGGAATAAGCATAAGTAACGAATCAGTTTCCGCCATTACCTGCTCCACTCCCTGCGTGAACGTCAGAGAAGACTGCCATGACAACACCAACGATACAGATAACCACACCACTGATCTTCATCAATCTGTATTTTGTTTTCAGGAAAAGACATGTCAAGACCAGAACACACGGGATCGCCCAGCAGTCCAGTAACATCACACTCGTTATGGATGTGTACTGATTCGCCTTCACCACTGTATAAGAAACAGGAACTGATTCAAATTCCTACCACAGGACAAGAAAGTAAAGTTGTCTTGTAATAACCTAAAAGAAGAAGAGATTATTCTCACTGCAGCAGCAACCAGAATGCGATGTAAGTCAAGGAAAATACTCTCCAAAACATCATTAGATTGTCCCGAAAAAACCTCAGGATCTAAAGAATTTGATTAGCGGGACAAAAGAAGAGTGTGTCAAAAAGAACACTCACCGAGAAAATTGCCCTCCACATCAACTAAAGCAAGGAGGAAATAATGATACCACTTGGCCTACAACAATAGTTAAATGCTTTTGAAACTCAATAGTGCAATTCTTGAATACACTCTTCATTAGCAGTAACACAGAGAATGAAACCAAAGTTTCCAAGAATACGGACCTTAATTGTGGGTCTTCGATACAGCATGATACCTCCATAGACGATTGCAAGTAACATATAACTGAGGAACGATTGTGTTGTTGGAGCATTAATTCCTAAAAAGATTTCAATTTTTGGAGAATGTATAAAGGAAATCACTTTAATCAAAAATTCAACTTTCAGAGCAGGGAGAGAAAAAGAAGGGTCTAAAGAAAGAAGTAACAAATCCTCAAAAGCATAAACCCGAAAAAGAAGAATCTTGAACCTTTTCTGGCGAGCTCAGACGATGTAAACACAACTAAAGTACAAAGAAGCGAGAGGATCTGTCCTAAGCCAAGTCCAATCAAAGTCTTGTTCGTCTTGAAATTGATACCCATTACCATTGCTCTCTCTTGAAAAGAGAATATAGAGCCTTGAAAGAGAAGGAAAATGAAACCCAAGTTTTGCAGAAGAAGCTGAGATTCTTCTCCGGTGAGAGATCATGGTGATGACAGTTGACATTTTTAAGCTTAGTTTAATCATGGTAAAAATTAAGAACAATTGAAAAGAAGAAAAAAAAGAAGAGTTTTTAAAACACAACGTGAAACGCGTGAAATCTAAGAGCATCGTTAATGGTTAACTGATATTTAATTATAAATTTGAAGTTAAGAAACTATGTAAGAAACTTTTGTTTTTACTGCTTTATTGGTAGAATTCTATCAGGGGTTCTTAAAAAAAAATTAATAATTTTGTTTTATTTTAAATAGAGTTTATTTATTAATTAAACATAATTGACATAAAAACATAACATTTTAAACATAGATTTTGAAAAAAAAATGCAAAAAAACGCTCAATTTGGGTTTTTTTATGATCTTGTCAATGAATCGCTCTATGTTCACCCACCGAATGATTCCAATTCATTAATATGTAAAAAAAAGTTTAATATGTAAATATTCAAATTTATTATGTAAAGATTTTAATTCATTAATATGTAAAAAAAAGTTTAGAATTTTAAAGTTAAAGTTAAGAAAAAGTTTTTTTAAAAAAAGTAAGAATTTTTTTTAAGTTAAAGTTAAGAAAAAGTAAAAAAAAAAAATTAGCAAAAAACAAAAATCGGCGAATTAGAGGTTGACACGTGGCTAAGAACAGTGTAAGAACCCTCTTAAGAACCAGTTTTTAAAACTCTTATTTAAAAATCGGTTTTTATACTGTTCATAATTTTATTTATTTATTTATTTATTTTTGGGGTTAAGAACCGTGAAAGGGAGGGAGAGTAGTAGAATATTTTAAATCTTTGTGGGCTTTATAATTGGTTATATGGTGGGCTTTGTGGGCTGCAACGGCGTAGAGAAGAAAATGAGAAATGTAGGGAAGATTAGTTTGTCTAATTTGTAGTTTCCTTATACCCTCGCCGGCAAAGGCAAACTTGCCGCCGGTCACCCTCCGACTCCTAAAGAGAACACACAAGATTTATAATATATTTAGACCTATCTAAAAATAAAGGGATATTTGCATCTATTGTTTATCAAAACATATTTTTGTATTCTAACACTTTTCAAATTTTTTTTTTTTGAAAAGACGATTTTGCTCATGTTTGTTATTGATAGATGTATTGTACATCGTTGATACATGCAGATGTACGACTGGAAAATTAACGCATGTACAATACATAAAATCTCTATAATATTATTTAAGAAGACATTTTTGAAAATGAACTTTGTTTTGTAAGTTATTACATGAAATGTCATTACAAATAATAAAGAATAATTGAAATAGGAAATATTATAACTGTCTTTTACAATTAGTGATAAGAATATGGAAAGTATTTATTTTGCATTAAAAATATTATCTACTATATATTTTAAAATAATAATCAATCCATATATTCAAAGAAAAAAAAATCTATTCAAGATCTTGATATATTTTTCGCTATAGTTTATTATATTTGATTTGAAATTATATAAAAATAAAAGTTGAAAATATTTTACTAATTTTATAAAAAGTTAGACACAAGAAAATTATTTTTTTAAGAGTTCCTAAATTAACCAAAAAACTATAGTCATTAAACGATGCATAATAATTAATAGAGTTATGTTTTCAAGATTATATGTTTTACGGGTTACCCTGAATAATATTTTAGTCAACTGCAAAAACGGGTTAAACATATAAATTATTCCGTTTGACAATTTTATCTATAATCATGGATTATGCATATTATAAAATTCAAATAAAACCAGTTTTTCTTAAATTTTAAAACAATTTTTAAAAAAAAAAATTACCATACACTATAATTAGCGCGGATTAAATCCTAGTATTATTTATTTTTATAGTCTATACAAAAATCTCAAAATTAATCTAACATTTGCAACTTTTTCCAATTTAAAACTTGACAAGAATGTTTTTCACATTTTTTACGTTATAAAATATTAAATCAGTTGGATTCATACACTTTTCCCACATAAATGTTATCCTTAATGTCATAGAAACTGATCCAAACTGTATATATATTTCTTCAGATCAAAGCTCGACGAAACAGACCGGATTAGGTCAAATACGTGAAAGACGCGCAAAAAAGAAGAAAAATCATAACTATAGAATGTTTTATCCAGAAGAAGAATTAAAAACTTGACCATCGTAAAAATGATGTTGACAGAAAGTAAAGCTACAGAAACAAAATATCTTTGTCGAAGATTTTCCTTAAGCGCGTTTGCTTCTCTGTCTCCTCCATTAATATCTGTCCTTGCTCGAAGCTTTTCTGTCGAAGAAAAATCCATTCCCCACGTCTGTTTCTTCTCTCTTATCTCTCTAACCAACAAAACAGAAGAACAATAAAACCAACATCTCTACATACACTTTAGTTTACAGGTATATTCTCCTCATCATCTCTTTAATTATTATAATCATCTAAATCTATGGGTTTTTTGTTTGTTTGTTTTCTCCTTTTTGGGGTTAAATGTTCTATTCTTGATCATTCCTCTCTGTCTCTCTTTGCTTTTGACACAGTCTCTTAGCTGTTTTCTCCTTTTTATCTTTGTTTTTAAAATCTTTTGCTCTTTTGTGGGGTTTTGAGTTCTCTGGGTTTCTCACTTTTCTCCAGAAGCTCGATTCTCATTTGTCAATTTCTTAAATTGATTCTTTCCCGGTGATTGTTTGTTTGTAATTCTCGTTTTGGGTATGTATCCGATGGACTCTGATTATCACCGTCGTGGTCTCGTGGTAAGATTTATGTACAAAACCTTTGCTTTTTCCGAATCTGTCCAAATTTGGTGTTTGGAAACTGACGTTTAAGCACTCGTGGGTTTGTGTAAAGGTCTTAACTTTATTGTGAATCTCGAATCAGTGCGCATATTTGGAATCTCAGTTTGATCAGAATTCTTTGATATGATGATTCTGAAGAAAAAACCCCTACTTTGGCTCTGTATTGATTTGGTAGATATGAAAAAGGTTTCTGTCAAAATCTTTGTGAGAGTTGATTGAGTAGTTTCGTGTAATGATGATGACATTTGCAGGCGAACGATCGTTCACCAGGCTACTTTGTTCGGCTGGATAAACCGAGAGCTGTAGACGATCTTTATATAGGCAAGAGAGAAAAGATGCGTAGGTGGCTGTGCTGTGCTTGCCACGTCGAAGAACCTTACCATTCTTCTGAAAATGAACACCTCAGAAGCCCTAAGCACCATACTGATTATGGTACTGCTTTTTGGCTCCAACTAGTTGTGATTCCTTTGGATATTTTGGTGCCAATATCTTGATTATTCTTGCTAGTGGCAGATCTTGTTAGTACGTTATGCGGATATTATATTCTGGCTCAAACTTGATTTTTCTTCTTCTTTGTATTAAGGATATTCATCTTTTCATGTTTTCTTGTTGTTTTGTATTGAAGGGCACAATAAAAAACCACAGTTTGCTGTGAAGCCTGATGCTTTAAAGGAGCCTCCATCTATTGATGTGCCTGCATTGTCATTGGATGAGCTGAAAGAGAAGACTGATAATTTTGGATCAAAGGCATTGATCGGTGAGGGATCATACGGAAGAGCCTACTATGCAACCTTGAAAGATGGGAAGGCTGTGGCATTGAAGAAGCTTGATAATTCAGCTGAGCCTGAATCAAATGTTGAGTTCTTGACACAGGTCTCGAGGGTTTCGAAGCTGAAGCATGACAATTTTGTTCAGCTCTTCGGTTACTGCGTTGAAGGGAACTTCCGTATTCTTGCGTATGAGTTTGCCACAATGGGATCTTTACACGACATCTTACACGGGAGAAAAGGAGTCCAAGGAGCACAACCAGGTCCAACGCTAGATTGGATCCAACGGGTCAGAATAGCAGTTGATGCGGCTCGAGGGCTTGAGTATTTACATGAGAAAGCTCAACCTGGGGTAATACACAGGGATATTCGATCTAGCAATGTGCTTCTCTTTGAAGACTTTAAAGCCAAGATAGCTGATTTTAATCTATCGAATCAATCTCCTGATATGGCTGCTCGTCTTCATTCTACCAGAGTTTTGGGAACCTTTGGTTACCACGCACCAGAGTAATGAATGCTTCTGAAACAACAACTCATCACTCTATAATTGAGGAAGTAAAGATTGTAACTTTTTAGAGTTTTGCTGTTGCAGGTATGCGATGACTGGTCAGCTGACACAGAAGAGTGATGTTTATAGTTTTGGTGTAGTGCTTTTGGAGCTCTTGACGGGTAGAAAACCGGTTGATCATACAATGCCCCGTGGCCAACAAAGTCTTGTCACTTGGGTAAGCACTAAAACCCCCTTCTTTCTTTTAATTCTCCGGGGATGGTCTTGCTATTGTTCTTGGCATAAAAAAATTCTGCCATATAACTTTCAGGCCACTCCAAGGCTGAGTGAAGACAAAGTGAAGCAATGTGTTGATCCAAAACTCAAAGGAGAATATCCTCCTAAAGCAGTTGCAAAGGTATAAAAGCTTCATCTTTTTTTGTTACGGTTGTTTGCAAAATATCAGGTCACTTTTTTGAAGCTTCCTTTTTTCTTGTGCTTCAGCTTGCGGCAGTAGCGGCGTTGTGTGTGCAATACGAATCAGAGTTTAGGCCGAACATGAGCATTGTGGTAAAAGCTCTACAACCATTGTTGAGGTCATCAATAGCAGCAGCTGTTCCATCCCAGGAAACTTGATTCTTCTGTGCTGGATGGTTTCGGTTGCATGTGTTGCCGTATCATATAAATTTGTGTTCTTAAAGAGGTTTTTTATTCCGTTGGGATGTATATGTTTAGTGATTTGGTGCGTTTTTTTCAATTGTTTGGTGGAGTCTGTTTACTCTATATCTGGTTTGATCTTTTTCTTTTCTATATAATTTATTTTCATAACAGAATATAATATTTATATAAAGTATGCTATACATACTTTGCAAAAACCAAAGAATACAATTATTATATATCCCAAAATATATAATATTTTATCACTAACCAAGTTTGTTCACTCTATCTTAAAACAATACAGCTTTAGACATGAGAGGTTCTCTCTTCAACGAAACCGACTCTTGCGAGAATTAAGAGTTGGTCTCATCAGGTTTGCTTCTTCACTGTACCCTGCTAGTATGCGACTGGAAACCCCCCCAATTTCTAGAATATTCTCCGCCAAAAGAATATTTCGGAACAAAATTCCTGTAGTGACAAGTGCGAAATCAGATAATTGGTAAGAATCTATCTAGAAGATGGATGATTTTTGGGAAAGGTAATATGATGAAGTTGGGAGAGAAGACCACCTACTATTAAGAAACTTTTCATCTGGGAAGAAGAGGCGTTCTGTCGTCTGATTCACCGCGGTGACTAGCCTGAACAGACACATAGACGAAAAGACAATGAACATTAATGTCGACTTAAGTTGGGACAAGAGCTGGCTTTGCAAATTTATTCTTCACCTCTTCATTTGCTCCTGCGGTCATGTTGATGAATGATTCATTAGCCCTGAAGGAAATATCAGACAAGGAAAAGAAGTTAAAATGTATCTGTTACATGACTTTCTGCTTATTAAAGATGTCCGAACAAGATTTGATAAAGAAGTATGTATATTGACACTAACCTGTGAGTATCCTTTGCTTTGCCTAATTCTAGGCTCCCGTTCTGTTGTTGCTCGTCTTTCACTTTGGCAAGGGGTGAAAAGAACTATGCATAAATGAGACCAAAAAAAAAATCAATTCGACAGAAAAGAGATTGTAAAGTTAAATTGATTTACCAAGGATACGGTTCATATGGGTTTACCTGGTGCATTGAAATGAAAACAATAGAAATTCCAAGAAGAAAGTTCATGGTTATAACATGTCCAAAGAGTGCTGCAGATGCTATGCCCGTAAATATTGTGGCAACTGTGGATGAATATTTCTTCAAGATTGTATCTGAAAGCATTCAAAGACGAAGACAACTAAAAATCCATGATGACTATCTTGCTATATGAACAATAACCTTGTGTATATAATATATAGCAGAATCCACAATCTCCAGATATGTTAGAAAAGCATCTAGACTCAAGCAACCTAATTCATAAACAAATGAATCTAACAAAACTTAGTGTCGTATTTACCTGCATATTTGAAGAAAAAGGAGGATAGAATCCCTTGTGCTGCGTTGTTCAGTATCAAAAACATGGTCGCCCTAGAGTGTCCTTGTAGGATGTCAAAGCTGCCAGGACCTGTCAATACCATGATAAATTTCTCAGTAATGCATTATAATGTTTTAAGGATTTTCTTCCATGCCAAAAATTTTAACATAAAATGCACATACCTTTATATATAACAGTTCCTAGTATTCCGAGAAAGTTGAATATCGCACCATAGCCATACAGAAATAAATTCTGCAACAGAAAAAAAAAACGTCCAATGAGACGGTAAATACATAAAAAAAGGAACAAAACAAGAAGAAGACAACACAGAAGTAGAAGACCATGATCCTAGAATTTGACATCGCCAAGAACATGAGCCATGTAGGTGATAACAGAGCTAACTAGACCAGAGAATATAACAAAGAGTTAAACAACCCACCAAGGTTCTTTGCTTCTAAACAGCAACTGATCAAGTAAGACACATGAAAAATAGCTTTTTCCGTTTCATTAAAAACACAGAATATCATTTCCAAGAGATACAAGTAACCGATCACCAGAGGCTTCAATATTACGACAAGCATATCATTTCACTGATCCAAGATGAAAAAAAATGCATCAGGGCTATCTAACCTGAAGATAAATGCTTGTATCGTACTGACTCTTTAGAGCATACTCGTTGAAGACAGATGCCATTGATGGGACAGTAATCTGCATGTGCATTTTCAAATTAGCCTATAGCATGGATTACAACTTGTCCATAATGCATCAACGGGGCAGCATGAGAAAGTCATCTTTTTGTGCATGGAACCACTTCCATACCTTCAAGATGAGCAAATATAAGCACGGGGAAAAGAAACTTACAAAGATAACAGTACAGATGTATGCACCCGTAGCAAGAGGAATTCCGATGGCAGTAGCACCTTCAGGAAGAGAACGCAGTTGATTTACACTAATCCCTATCAGCAATAGAGCAAGTGCCTCCCACTATAACCAAAACAAAGATAAGCAGGATTTGAGCAATACAAATATGAAAAAAAAGATAAAATCCAATCGAGAATAAGAGGTAACTATGAAGGTTACACACAAATTGAAAATCTGTCATACAAATACAATCAATAAGAATAATTGCCCCTGACCTGTATGATAGAAAACCGCCGCTTCATTACCATCTTCAATAGAACAGCAATGACAAGAACCTTTAGATTGCTAAGCATCTTCACAGTAGCAGGATTGAAATATAGCTGGCACAGCAGAAATTTTCATTATTGTATGAAATCAAAATAGAGGAAAGAATGAAAGATAGAACCAAATAGTACAAGCCGAGAAGGACAGGTAAATAAGCCCACTGAAATGCCGACTCAAATATTCTATCACCAAAAGGTAACTTGATAGATAACGCAATGACCAGCAGGTAAGAAGAAGATAAGGCGGAAAAAAGGGGTAAATAAACTTCTCCTTATAAAATGGTAATTCAGCCATCTGTCTGAAATGGAAAGATGGAAAGTCACAAAATACAGGATTAATAAAATTGGAATAGATACTACACCACAAGACATGCTATTGCCATAGAGCCAAAACCTCTGACAATAGACCTCACTACATTTAGGAGCTTAATTAGACTTAAGGATGCCAAAATGAAAAATGACAAGTGGCTGTACCTGCATTGTGAACTTCAGATAGTTATTAATTGCATACAGCAGGGCTGGAACAGCAAGTAGCACATTGTTTCGAGCTGCCTGCAAAATAGACTCATGTCAATGCCATCTGCATTATAAATAGTCACGCTATTGAACTTGGAAGGTTCAAACTCGGCAGAAAAAAAAATTGTAAGAAAACTAAAATACTATATATATCTACTGGTCAGTAACATCCACAAAACTTAATGAATTGTAAGGAAAAAAAAAATTGATAAGTAGATGAGATATGTGTGTATGACATATGCCAAGCTATCAGGCAATGAAAGGTCAAGAAGCTAGCTTCAAATCTGAGAATATGCCATAGCCTTAATCTAGAACAACTCTATTTAATTAACAAGGAAGAGGTACCTGGACAAATGTAGAAACAGATAGAAGTGGCTTCTCTCCAACTTTTTGGTGCCTGGCCTACAATTTAACACAGACAGTTAAGTATTAATAGACCCATCCACAGAAAAGCAAGAGAGTCAAAAATAGGCAGTAATTTGGAAATCAAGAAATCTTCTTTATGCTCAGGACAGAACTGAGTGGGATCTTTTTCACAATTCGGAAGTACGGGTTAATCAACATTAGAACTCAAACAAATAAAAACAAGAGAGCAAAGTTACAAAATTAAACTTCTAGAAACCAGCCAAAGTTCACGAGCTTCTAGTACTTTTCATCTTCTCATGCAGAAGACACATCTAGCAACTAGTCCTAGATACTAGGGTGTAACTCAAATGCCCCGCTAAAACAATGGAAACTTTTAAGTCAATTCAGAAACATACCTGGAGTAAAAGCATCACAATGGCAAAAATAACTTTTGCAATTTCAGTCAAGAAGTTGACGCTTATAGGACTGAAGTTGAACTTCCCATCCACCTTAGACATGTACACCAAGACAGGCTGGAAAGAAAAAAGAATGTAACTTCTTCAGTGATTTAAACAGCACTGGTATGAAATGTCATGAAATGCGGCTCTGCTCTAACCGAGATGGTTTACCTGTAGACCAACAAGCATGCAATCACCTACTACCAAAAGGACATTGAGAACGCGTTGTTTTGAGGTCACCCTAATCTTATGTTCGTCATAAGCCCTCGAAATAGTTTTGCTACCGGGAGAGACCAGCTTGGAACGACATACACTGCACTCAACCATCCCGTTCATCATTTGTCTTCCCCAATCTGACAATTTCTAAATTGAGCTAACCTGATAAACGGAAACAGGAATCAAGACGAAGAAGAGGATTCAAACAAACAAACACTCCCAGCTAATGATCATAAGAAGATGCCAACTTTAAGTGGATTTTTGAGCAAAATGTATCAATCAATCAAATCAACGGCATTAGAGAGATAAGTGACAGATTCAAACACATAGCTCTATAAAATCACAATTCAATAGAAACAACATTGAGCGAAAAGAGATCTCAAAACCCAAAAATGGATCTAAGCCGCCAGCAGAATAGTTGATCCAAATTTTGCAAAAACATCAAATTCGTGAATTAGATCGATCAAACTAACCTCAATTGACCTTAACGATCAGCTTAGCGAAACATTCCCCCACAAGCCACGGGATGTATTATCTTCACACACAGATCCAGAACTTGGCTTCCAGATCCTCTCGCTCTGAATTGCAGAAATTCCGCAAGATCTGGAACTTTTCTGAAATCAGAGAGGAAGATTGAGAATCACTCGGTCCGTTGTTGGTTCCTTATTCGCAAGTGCTCTCTTATTGTTTGTTGCAGTGGAAACTCGAAATGCGTGTCGTGTGGCAAGCGTGTGTTTAGAATACGTGGCGTCTCCGCATATTGTAAACGACGTGTTGTTGTTCCAAACGCTCTGGTATCCATGGACCTAGGCTTTCAAATTTGATATAAAAAGTAATTTGACCTGGTAGATAGACAGCTCAATAGTAATTTTTTTCTTTTTGTCAAAGTTGTAATTTTTTTTCGTTTTGTCAAAGTAGTGTATAAATATTTTTAAGTCGAAGCTTATTTTATTAATTTGTGTAATTGTGTGTTGATAAAACGTTGACAGCCTTTTAAGTTTTCAGTTAAAAAGTTAGAGAATTATTTGGCCAAAATGGTTTTTAGCTAAATGAAGATTGTATCTTCTTTTTTTTTTGGGAAAATGAAGATTGTATCTTCAAACAATTGTTTGTAGGACCAAAATTTACACTACAGACAGGAAAGATTTAATCACAATAATATGTAAATAAACAGTTTAAGGAACAGACGATTTATAAACGATAAAGCAATACAAGATCTGAGGAGGCGAGATAAATCTCTTTCCTTAACTCTAAGAATCTCCCGTAGTGTGACGGGGTTTTATAGATCCATGAGTCCCAGGATACAACCAAAGTTTAACTGAATCATCAACACCATGATTCATGTCTATCGACCATTATTCTACGATACTCTCGAAATTAAAACTTACCCTAATCAGTAGGGAATTGAAGAAACGATTGCTAGAACTTTTAGTAAGTGTTTTTTGTGTATCAGAGGATGATTTTTTAGGTGAAAATCGTGTTGTATATATAGGAAAGAGGCTAGGGTTTTTCCATGACAGAAAAGGAATATTTCTAGAATAACCTAGGCGGCTGCGATTTTTAAGTCGGCCCGCTGGGTATCGATCGATACCAAGGGGTATCGATCGATACCTCAAAAAGTCCACGGGCCCAATCAAGGCCCAAGATGCGAACGTCGCACGTATGGCTTTTCTTCTCTCATGTTGTTCGTTTAAGACACAACCATTCCAACATATATACACGAGAAAACATTTCTCGGTTAATGAAAACATTTCATTAGAAAGAGCTTAACTCATTTCTTTTCACACTAACACAATTTTATCAAACCCTCAGGCTTTGACAAAAAATTAGTTCCAACAATCCCCCACATGAATAGAAATGACTCTAGAACATATGAACATTGTACAGACTAGACTTTACTAGACATACTTGACTAGACTCATCTAGACGTAGACAGACTTTCGAGAGTATACGAAAATGTAACTGTCACTGAATGGTAGCGTTTTTCAGCTTTGAACCAAACAATTTTAATATCTGTTGCGTTTACTCGGCCAGGAGGTGAACATGATGTCTTGAACCACCCGGATTTTGATGTAAACTGATACAACAGATATCGCACAACGACATTTTCTCGTAGAACTTTGTTCTCTATTGGGTTCATTTTGGCCTTGAACATTCCTGGTATTCGTGAGTGAATTTGGAGAATATAGCCTTATCCTTCATTCTCCTAGAAACGGCCCCATTTCACACTTCACAAGGTGATATTTTATTAGCTTGTTTTCAGAAGTGTCCTGTCACACTCCACTATCTACACAGCTATGCAATCATTAAAAGCCAACGCTTATCCTCACTATCCACAGGTAGCACTGTTTTATCATCCTAGGAACTGGGCAGAGACATAGTCTCACAGTGCTCAACTCGAATCAGTTTAATTTTGTTTCCCTTTGAACCTAGATCTTGGGATCTCCAGTCACATAGGTGGGGTATCTGTCAAACGTCATCTTTTTCTATAGGCTTTAAACCCATTCCTTTTGATGATTTAACTAACTTGATCTCGAGGCTAACTTTTTGGGAAACAAATCCACTAAGTTATCAGCCGTTGTGAGATCAGTTGTCTAAATGGTCTTATATCGTTCTCGAGATTTGCCATTTTATAACTTACTCAGTACCTGAGAGATAGCTCACTAACTCTCACAGTGTACACCATAAAGTTGGCACTGGTTTTTCCCACATCGGGATATCTTCCAGAGAATTTCGAAGCGATTTTGCTTCCTCTGCAGCTTTATCTAAAGCTACAAACTCTGACTCCTTGGTTAATTAGGCCAAAAGTGTTTGTTTGGAAGATTTCCAGGATACTGCTGCACTACCAAGAAAAATTATTATCCACTTATAATATCTGTCAGGTTTACGAGACCAAGAGGTGAACATAATGTCTTGAACCCCCCAGACTTTGATGTAAATCGAGACGACATATAACGCTGGATAATTCAACATTCTAGTTATGGCTTTCCACAGAGTATGACCTGGATTACTCATGTAGCGACTGAATGCGCTAAATCGGATCTAGTACGATTCATCAAGTACGTTAGACTTCCGATAATTCTTGCATACATCACTTGTGATACAACTTTATCACAATTGGATTTATTGCAATCTTGTTTGAGTAGTTCTCAAAACATTCTAGGATCTTGAGACAAGATTATCCACTAATCTTATGTCTATCAAACTTCCCACTAAACACTTTCTTAGTGTGTTGGATTATGTCCTTCTTGCTTCCATGATGAACGTGTCATCTTATAAACATAACAAAACGTATCCACGTGGAGTACTTTTGATGTATATCACCTTAAGTGATTTTGAAGCTATTTGACATCACTTTGTTGTCAAACTTTCCAAGCTATTGCTTAGGAGCTAACTTAAGCTCGTATAAGGACTTTGCAAGTCTACTTATTTTCTTTCCTTGTTCAGGAGTGACATAACCCTCGGGTTGTTTCATGTAAATCTCCTCTTCTAAATGGTCGTTTAGAGAGGCAGATTTTACATCCATTTGATGGATTACAAGATCTCATATTGCTGTAATTCTAATCAGCATACCAGAATTGCTCGATCTAGGTCCAATGCCCGTCAAGCATCGATCAATACTCATCGATCGATACCTCTAAAAGCGTAAGAGCCCAAGAGATCAATTGCTCGCTTAGAGCTTATCCTTTACTTGGATGTCTGGTATATCTCATTTATACACCATAAAGCAATCAGCACTACATTGTGTGCATATTCAATGAAGATACAATCCACCGTTTTTGGTCCGATTGTCAGCTTCTTAGGTGGTTGCTAGGCACCCCCACACTTTCATGTATTTGTATAAAAACACATTACTTTTCCAAAATTCGCATGAAACATTTCCAATGACTTTGTGTAGTATTTAGTTCAGGATATAACTTGTGGTAAGCAATGCTTCCCCCCCACATTTCTGGACTAACCCAGATTTTTTAGGAATAATGAGTTCATCAAATAATTCGGTAATTTGTTATGAGACTCCATTAGATTCCAGTGAATAGGGATCAATCGTTTGATGGATAATACCATGCTCATGTCCTCTATCACTTCAAACTATGTTGATAGTTCTTTCGAGTTGGTTTTCAACCTCGAGTTTAAACTCCTTGAGTTTTCCAAGGTCTCGTATTTGCTTCTTAGCAAATAGACATAACTATATTTCGTACAATCCTCAATGAAAGTCACAAAATATTTTTCACCACCTTTTGTATAAGTCAAACCAAGAGGTTCGCTCGATTGTGGTGTTTTAGTGAGTTTGGTTAGAACGCAAACCTCACACTCATCTTTGCTTATTTTGTATTTCAGGATCTCATTCAATCTACGCATAGATTCGAATATAATGTGACTGAAACATTCAGATCAAATACTAAGAGATTATGTACCATAAGCAAATGATTCTTTCTCATTTAATGTCAACACCATTGGTTACATTGATTTTAAGTCCGACTGTCTCAACGTTAATTTGGACCAGTCTGTCCTTAATATAGACAACATTATTTGTCAATACATGCTTAATTAGCATTGTGCCCTAAATAAGATTTTTATGCATCTTTAGCACATGGTTTACATTAGTGAGAGTGAGCTTCTTTGAAAAGTCAACATCAGCACTATGAATAAATTCTTGTCATTATTTATGGTAGGAGGGAAACATTCCCATATCAACGCATATATGAGCTATTACATTGGTATAATACCACCACTCATTTGGGTTATGCTTAACCATATTGACTCCGAGGATGACATTACTCATGTCTATCTCGACTAAATTGGCTTCAACCATTCCATTATTTTTTTTACACCACCAGATCTAACAATGATCACATCGGTGTTGTTAGTCATATTGAAATTTGATTTTGTTCAAGAGAATCAAACCAAATTAATATACTAACCAATACTCAACTCTCAAGTTAAATGGTAAAATTAAATTCAATTTCTAGAATTTAATAAACTTAATACAATATCGAATTGTATTAGTATTCTTGAACTCATATCAAGAATCGCAAGAGGCCTGTTGAGTATCGATCGATACCAATGAGTATCGATCGATACCTCAAAAGTCCAATGATTTAATTATTCGATTAAATCAGCCTCCAATATTTAATTGAACTTCAATTAATTATTCCAAAATTCGCAAATTTTTGGACACATAATATTGAGCTACACGTCTTTAAATTTTGTCCAAGGCTTTATCTTTACTCCGCAGTAGAAAGATGTATCAATATCTCGTGCAATCGTCTATGAATGCCATGAAATATTTATTGCCTCCTCTGGTTTGAATATATTTCAAATCACATCAAACTGTGTGAATTAAACCTAGAGGTTCTGTTGTTCTTTGGACGCTGGGTGATGGCGTTTTAGTGAGTTTGGCTTGGACACAAACCTCACATTTGTCTTTGCTTAATTTGCATTTAGGAATCATGTTCATGTTCATTAATCTACTCATAGATTTGAAGTTAACATGTCCTAATCGTTCATGCCAAATATTAAAAGACTTAGCGAGATAAGCAAATGGTTTCTTATCATTTATCTTAGGGTTCTACGAGGTGGATGCCTCGGTTACATTATCCTTTAGGATTACTTTCTCAACAGATATCTTACACAGATTATCACATATAGAACCCTTACCCAAATACATCCCATTTTTCGTTAGGATTAGCTTATCGCCTTCCAGCTTCACAGAGAATCCATGCTTACTTATAAGCGATCCAGAGATCAGATTCTTGCGCATATCTGGTACATGGATGACGTTCGTGAGAACTAGTTCCTGTCCAGAGGTGAGCTTCAGAACAACCTTCCCGTGACCATCACCTGTCGACGAGGTGGAATTTCCCATCAAGAGTTTATCACCACTCTTGTTCTTTGTGTATGTCGAGAACATCTCGCGATCCATACAGATGTGTCTGGTTGCACCACTGTCGAACCACCAAGTCTTTGGATGGCTCTCTGCAACATTGGCCTCAGTGACCACAACACACATGTCAGCTTCTGTCAAGTTCGCTTGAGCTTTCACTGTTTTGATCAGACTCGTAGTCGTTTGATCCACTTTGTCACTGGTTTTCTCCATAGTTCCAGAGTTGTTGTTTGTCATTTTAAGCTAATGAGAACACAACTTTCAGTTAGTACCGATATATAAACTCAAGAATCGCAATTCTAAGACTGATATCGAACTGAATCGCATTGGTGTCGATCGATACTCTTTGGTATCGATCGATACACATTCAATGTCTATTGATTCACCCGTATGGTGTCGATCGATGCCCTTAGTGTCGATCGATACACCCTTGGTGATGATCGATGCACGTGAGTTTTGCATAAGATCTATCGATACACCTCGGTGTCGATCGATGATCAGCTTGTATCGATTGATACACCTCGGTGTCGATCGATGCTCAGCTTGTTTCGATCGATACACATATAGTGTCGATCGATGCACCCTGCGTGTCGATCGATTCAAGAGAATTTTTACACAGGATCGATCGATAAACCACAGTGTCGATCGATGCTCGATGCACATACTGTGTTAATCGAAGCATCTTGGTGTCGATCGATACACATTAAGTGTCGATCGATACACCCTGGGTTCCTATTGATGCTCGATGCACATACTGTGTCATTCGAAGCAACCTGGTATCGATCGATACACGCTCAGTGTCGATCGATATACCCTGGGTGTCGATCGATACAAGTGAATTTCACAGGATCGATCATAGCACCAGTGTCGATCAATACCTGTGTCTTATACACAGTATCGATCGACATAGACCAACTTGGTCGATGCAAAGTATCGATCGATACACTGAGGTGCCGACCGATACACTGTTTGCATGGTATCGATCGATACACTTAAGTGTCGACCGATACAATTTAGTCCAATATCGACCGATACCATAGGGTGTCGATCGATACTCACAAGGCCTCGATCTGAATCGAACCTATCAAGAACAGATGTGTGTTCGTTGATTATACCGTTCTTTACTCGCAATTAAAGACGGTTTTTTAGAAGATGTTTAAGCAGATCTGCTTCTACTACACGTTTCAAGTTGCTAAACAGCTGTTTGATTAACGTTTGAGTATCACTAGCAGAAGAACATCTTCTTGAAAAAATAGAGAGAGATGAAGATTGCCTCTACTACACGTTTCAATTTGCTAAAAGCTTTTTGACAACGTTTGAGTATCATCAGCAGTAGAAGAATCGTTTTAAAAACCGTTTGAAAACGTTTATTTACTCGTGATTAAAGATCCAATTGAAGTAATAAAACAGAAATTGGATCTTCTTAGAGTTAAGATTGTAGGACCAAAATTTACACTACAGACAGGAAAGATTTAATCACAATAATATGTAAATAAACAGTTTAAGGAACAGACGATTTATAAACGATAAAGCAATACAAGATCTGAGGAGGCGAGATAAATCTCTTTCCTTAACTCTAAGAATCTCCCGTAGTGTGACGGGGTTTTATAGATCCATGAGTCCCAGGATACAACCAAAGTTTAACTGAATCATCAACACCATGATTCATGTCTATCGACCATTATTCTACGATACTCTCGAAATTAAAACTTACCCTAATCAGTAGGGAATTGAAGAAACGATTGCTAGAACTTTTAGTAAGTGTTTTTTGTGTATCAGAGGATGATTTTTTAGGTGAAAATCGTGTTGTATATATAGGAAAGAGGCTAGGGTTTTTCCATGACAGAAAAGGAATATTTCTAGAATAACCTAGGCGGCTGCGATTTTTAAGTCGGCCCGCTGGGTATCGATCGATACCAAGGGGTATCGATCGATACCTCAAAAAGTCCACGGGCCCAATCAAGGCCCAAGATGCGAACGTCGCACGTATGGCTTTTCTTCTCTCATGTTGTTCGTTTAAGACACAACCATTCCAACATATATACACGAGAAAACATTTCTCGGTTAATGAAAACATTTCATTAGAAAGAGCTTAACTCATTTCTTTTCACACTAACACAATTTTATCAAACCCTCAGGCTTTGACAAAAAATTAGTTCCAACATTGTTTTCACTTGGTTCGAAGGGTCAAAATGATGTTTCTATATATATATATAAACTGAATGACTGATCACTAATTTCCACGTATATTTTTTTCTTTCGCATTTCCAATGATTCATACGATGGATGATAGCCATTTACATTAAGATTAATTGATTTGATACGAACTTAAGAAATTAAAAACATTTTACCAGTGAAAACCACATTCAAAACAATATCACACAAAAAAAACCACGCATATCTTAAAGTGAAAACAACCAAATCTACTAAGTTAATTACTCTAATTAAGAACTAAGATATATTATTACATTCTCCAAAATACATAAACATATATAGACGTAGATACATATAATTTAAATTTTAACTGCATAATAATCCTTAAAACTAAAGTTTATAAAGATGGCGACAATAAGAAAGATATATAATAGATTCTGTATATAATACTATATACTATATATAGTTATATATGAATAACGTCTCGTTGCATATGGCCAACGAGGCAACGACTAAGACAAGCCACGTCGATGCATGGTTTCATCTTGCTCATCATCAACCGAACCAAACCACATCGAATACTCCAAGTCCGTAACCGTATGTGGCATGCCTACGTCTCCGTTACATGGTCATAATCGTCATCGTATCACAACCAAAGTGTACTGGTTTAAACTCTCCGACGCTGGTGGGAGAGTAAGTACTAGACGACGTAGTTTCGTGGTCGTTGAAGAAGAGAAGCATATTGTGGTGGAACCAAATCTGAGCTTTCAAGAGCTTGACGTAGCTTATGGCTTCGTCGAGCATAGAGACAGTGTCCATCTTCGTACCACCAGGGACCATGCTTTGTAGAATCTTGAAACGGTCGCTGACGCGCCGCCACGCTCTGTGGGTCCGTCGATAACGTGGACGTTGACCTTGACGTCGACTGATTTGTGTTTCCGGTTATTTTGCCCTCGTGTCCGTGGAAAGAGGAAGAGGATGAGGAAGTGGTGGATGATGAATTAGGGTTTTGGCTACGGAAACTAGAAGGATCCATTGTAGTTGTCGTGGTTAATTATATCGCCGGTCCTAGTATATTTTATACATCTGTTGGATAAGTTTTGTAATGATAAATATTATTTTTACATATTTTCGTTGGCAATGGAGGTCCATTAAAGCATACCGAATCGTTGGATTGTATATGTATTTTATTTATCTATCTATCTAAGTGACGAACTGATGATACACTCGATTTAATTATAATACTGCATGTACGTTCATTTTGTAACCAAAGGGTCTATAACATTTGGCTCTATGTTTTTTTGAACTAATATAATTATGTTGCTTTGGTTTATCGATGTTGTGTAAACATTTGGTCCTTTTTGCTTTTATTTCAGAGCAACGTTTCTTATTTAATTACCGAAAATTTAAAGAGATTAGCTAATGTCATTTATATTAATTAACAGTAGTTTGAAAATACTCAAAGATAACCTCTCCGTCTGATTGATAACAAAATAAAACTCTCTCTCTCTTAGTTTTCTCTTTCGTTCTCTCCAATTTCTCTGGCATTTCAAATTTCATTTCCTTATACAGATTTTTAAGGTCCACAGATTTTCGCTATTCCTCCTTCAGTTTTTCTACTCAGAGGCTTGCGTTTTGCCACCGCTTGATTCGCCGGTAAATTTCTCTCTATCTCCATTTTCCGTAAACGCGTAATGCAAATTTGAACTGGTATAGGTAATTTTCATGTGGTTTTGATCTCTCGAATCTTAGAATTTGTTAGCATTATGAATCGGATTTGGAATCCCGAGCCGCGAGGACTTGTTTGGAAACAAATTGAGATCCTCTCAGAGTTCTTGAGTGAGATCGTGTTTTTGTTGTTATTGTGAAGTTGCTTGAAGTTCGAGTTCGAAATGTAGATATATGCTGTGTTCCGTTTCTGCTGTTGAATTGCTCCGCTTTGAACTGGTATAGGTAATTTTCATGTGGTTTTGGTCTCTCGAATCTTAGAATTTGTTAGCATTATGAATCGGATTTGGAATCCCGAGCTGCGAGGACTTGTTTGGAAACAAATTGAGATCCTCTTAGAGTTCTTGAGTGAGATCGTGTTTTTGTTGTTATTGTGAAGTTGCTTGAAGTTCGAGTTCGAAATGTAGATCTATGCTGTGTTCCTTTTCTGCTGTTGAATTGCTCCGCTTGAACGTATTAAACAGTCTGTGAAGTTGACAAGTAGAGTTACTCAGATTTTCTACTTTTTTTCAATGCTGGAAACATGTTTGAATTTGTTAGAAACTGCTTTTGTGGACAAAAAGTTGACAGGATTACAGCAGCTATAGATGTGATTGATACTTCCGTTACAACGTTGGAGGGAAACAGAAACACACATAGCGGACAAATCCTTGCAGCAGAAGGTGTTAGGGCTTTGACAACCGATCCGGTTGCGATCGAGAGATATGACGAAGACATAGCTTTTCATCAGCGCGAAGTCCGACTAATCCAACTAGCTATTCCAATTCTTATTCAAGAGGTACAAACAATCACTCCATCGTTTCATTCTTACATGTTTATATAATTTGGATTTTTTGTTTTGTTACAGAAACGAGAAATCCCTAAACATGAGACCAATACGCAGAGGATTGATGACAGCCCATAGTGCCAAAAGAAGATTGTATGAATAAGAGGTTTGTTTCTGAAATTTTTGAACTTTACTATACTTTTTGAACTTTTTTTTGGGTTTCTACAATTCTCTACAACAAGTTAGTTTTGGTGTCCATCAGGTGGTACTAAAAGGAGGATCTTGCATTTGCATCCAACATGCACTCTGTTAGATGGATGTCAACGTACATAAGCATCTTTAGCAACACTTCTGCTTTCCTTCTATGTAGCTTAGGTGCTTCATCTCTCTGTGTCTCCATAAAACGACATTTTCTGGTTTTAACAACACTTCTGCTTTCTCTTATTCTTTTAGTTACCTTTCCAAAGATTTCCACAGTGTGTTACGGTTGCAACTGCAAAAAGTAATGTAAATTTCACTTGCAATTACAATTTTTTTACCTTTTTAAATTGCTCGAATTTGTTTTCCATTGGCTGAATCTGTGCCATGGAACAGAGAAAACAACCATTCAGATGTCTTCTATCCTTAGTTACATATCATATTTTCACATATATATGAACTTACAACCCAGATTTTGGCAGTATGGTGGAGGTGTTATCGGTTTCTACTAATGAGGTATGTAAGGTCAAGTCTTGGGACATATTAGATATACTTGTTATATGGAATCAGATTAACTTATGTTTATTTGGCTGGGTATATCCTGGAAACTGATAGATGATTTGGTTGTGGTAGGGCCAACTTTATTCCCTAGTGTCTCTCGTGTAAATCACTCTTATGCTTCTCCATGCAATTCAATTACTACAATTATTCTTTAGCTCTATGCGCTAATTTTAATCTCCACAGAATTACAAGTGATGTAACATCAATTAAGGTTATGAAAAAAAGTCTTCAAATTGATCACTAGCTAGCAGGCACTGGCCAGAACTAGCTTCTCAGAAGCAGCCATTGAGAAAACGGGCTCCTCCGAAAGCGTTGAAGCCTCCATTTAGCTCAGCTATAACAAAGGGAGAATCCCTTCCTGTGGCCTAGAAATTTTGAAAGAGTCTCTAGAGTATCCATGGGCTGCTAAAATGAAATCGGTGTGCAACTTACGAAGAGTAACTAACCCGGTCTTCATGGAGGATGGCACTCCAAAGGTTAGTATTCCAAGCCATGTCTTGCTAGAGGGAATTGAGAATCAAAACCAATTCATAGTAGGCATTTGGTTCTAGAGTAAGTCCATTTTAATGTAATAATCTTCTCTTCGATTACCACCACAAATGTAAAGTTTTTGTGTCTGGTTATTGCATTTCAAAAAGGAATTTGGATGATCCACAGGATTTGATGGATTCATCAGGATCGTGTGACCCTATATGCTCGGTCGATGAACCTAGTTCGAGTTACTTTGAAGCGAATTACCAGCCAAAGACAGATGTAGTCAAAGCTATTGCTGTTCTTGCAGCAGCTCTTACAGGAACAGCTGCCATTAACTACTCATGGGTTGCTGCTAATCAGGTTCTTGCACGCCATTCCTCATTCTTTGTGTTCGTTTGGGTTTCAAACTCAAAATGCTCATCTCTGGGCAATGTCATGATACAGGATGTTGCTATGGCATTGTTGTTTGGAATAGGATACGCCGGAATCATCTTCGAAGAGTCTTTAGCTTTTAATAAAAGTGGAATAGGACTTTTGATGGCTGTGAGTTTGTGGGTTGTGAGGAGCATAGGGGTAAGAATTTTTTACATGAAAAGTTGTCTATCTAAGCCTTAACTCTAAGATTAATGTTTATTATTTGTTGGATATCTTAATTATATATATATTCCTTGTACAGGCTCCTTCAACTGAAATAGCTGTTTCAGAGCTTCAACATGCAACAGCTGAAGTAAGTGAAATTGTATTCTTCTTGCTCGGCGCAATGACCATTGTGGAGATAGTTGACGCTCACCAAGGGTTTAAGCTGGTTACGGACAATATCACCACTCGGAAGCCAAAGACACTTTTATGGGTGGTAGGTGATTCATCTCTAGCTTTAACGTTATTCACTTCAGTGTCTCTTCCTCTTCAAGAGCATGATTTTCCTTTTACTGCTGGGCGTTATCTTTACTCTTGTTGACTTATGGTGTCACAGGTTGGCTTTGTAACTTTTTTCCTCAGTTCGATTCTAGACAACCTAACCTCTACCATTGTCATGGTTTCTTTACTGAGGAAACTGGTTCCTCAATCAGAATACCGCAAGTATGGAAACTTTGTTCTTTATGCTCCTATTAGTTAGTTTCTTGGTTAAGCTGTTCACAGTGAGAAACAAATTGGCTCCGTAGATATGGACCTTAAGATTCTGAAGGAAACATATTGGTCCTGTTATGACGTATATTTCTTATTTTGTTTTACCCGTCACTGTAATACTATGTTTTGTGTTCAGTATCGTTATCACATTAACGTTAGTTTGCATGCTCAATAATCAATGGCAGACTTCTAGGAGCTGTTGTGGTAATAGCAGCAAATGCAGGAGGAGCATGGACCCCAATTGGTGATGTTACTACAACAATGCTATGGATTCATGGTCAGATATCCACCTTGCCGACTATGCAGGTTCTCCTACTCTTCTGAGATAGTCCTTTTTTGTTTCATAAGCGGAAGTAACAAATGCTTAGAAGTTGGACTGGATAGTTCATGAGTTTAGGTCTGGTTGAATAATCTTGGTTGTGCAAGTGACTGGACGTTACAACTTATAACTAGGGTCCCTGCTGTTAAGTAATTGGGGCTGGTCTTAGTTAGCTGTGTATATTAAAGCTAGAGGAAGACCTGAAAATGATCCTTTTTCTGGTGTATAGGATTTCAAATATTGGAACCTTATGGAAGATGCCTGTAATTGTTTGTTCTGGAAAGAAAACGAAAGCAAAGATTATCTAAAGCCCCATTGGTTTTGAGTTACTTATGTTGTCTCATGGTACAACAGCTGGTTTTGTTACTCCGGCATGCTCTCTGGAAGTTTGAAGTGTATAGACAAAAGTGGTTTAAGTATTCGCCTAGTTGGGTAATTTCATCTTTGATATTCCTGATGTATAGACAAAAGTGGTTTAAGATTTTGAATATATTTTTTTATTTGAATATATATGAATTGATTATTATTTAAAAATATATAGTAGATAACATCTTAAATGCAAAATAAATATTTTCCATATTCTTATCACTAATTGTAAAAGACAATTATATAATTTTCTATTTCAATTATTCTTTGTTATTTGTAATGACATTTCATGTAATAACTTACAAAAACAAAGGTCATTTTCAAAAATGTCTTCTTAAATAATATTATAGAGCTTTTGTATTTCACTACTGTGTGATTTTAATTACAGTTTTATATTTATTTTACATATTTACATTCATGTTTATTTTACACGCAAATACCCAATACAATACCACACGTATATATTTTGGATAGTATAAATTTTTATTTTTTAATTATTTGACACAGCTTTGTTTGATATAGGAAGGAGTTTAGTGCTGATGTGGACAGCTTAGAATGAGAGAAAACTCTCTTATTATATTATAGATTTATTTGCTATACAAGGAAAATTATTTAAGAATGTCCCTAATTTATATATGAATGACTCTATATTTATTTTCTGATGTGTCTGTTTATTATAAAATATTTATTCTAACAAAAATATGATCTATTTGTATGTGAAAACTAGAATTGAACTACAATGTTAATGACAACACTTTTTGAGAAATAAATCTAGTGACAATGCTTAGTTTGGTTGATTATAATTAAAATACAAACTTCTTGATTTTTATAATTCTTAGATATTCTTATAAAATGTTGACAATAACATTATTGGATCCTAGTAATTGACAATTATAGACTTTGGATTTTAATTAGACCATTTTGAAAATTCGGTTTTAGTTTTGGTTTGAATTTTAATTATATATATTACCAATGTAATTAACCCGGTTTTTGTTTAATTACATTGGTTGTATTATAACAACTAGATTGTGATAATGATTTTTTACACTTTTTGTGAAACTTGAATTGAATAACAAAACCAAGCATTAACATAAATGATTTGGCTAAAATTATAGTGTGGGTTTTGTAACCTCAACTGATTTTCTTTCGATTTGATGTAAAAACTTTATTTTATATAATCCTCCTTTTTAGATCAAAATTTCGACTTTTTGGTAAAATTAAAAAATTGATAATTAAATTCATATCCTTGTACAAAAAAACTACCATTATTATTACTGATCAGTACCTAGCTAATGATTTGGCTCTCTTCTTCATTGTTCTTTTTCAAAATGTTTAATTGGATTTTCAAGTAAAAGCAAAATATTTGATATAAAAAATGGAAAATATTTTGTTATAAAAAAGGAAAATATTTGATATAAAAAAATAAATATTTTATATAGAAACTAAGCCATATAAGATGATCACAAATTAGTTTATGAATTTTCTAATTAGAATCCATATTTGCCAATTTTATTGTTCTTCATATTTTATCTTAAAATGTCTTATTGTGTCTTTATGCAGATTTACAATGTTCAAAATGGATATTGATTGTTTTGGACTTGGAAAATAAGAATGCATGGACGAGGTAGCGAAAGAAATCGGGAAACCCATTGTTGGCTAAGACCGGATTAACAACTGCATTGACTCAAGAAAAACGAACTAGATACGTCACAAATGCACTTCATTAAGGCTTCTTCTGGTGTGAATGAGGTCTTAGAGCGTCAAACGGGGCATATAGGTCATATTATTAGACATAGTAAGTCATTTAAGAGATTTGTGTTTTACTAAACAATGAGGCGCTTCACTAAAGTTTTTTTAGGTGTGAATGAACATATTTTGCACGGAAGTGTCAACCAACACATGGTCACAAGATCCCAAACAACGAGACATGTCCTCATAGCTTTGAAGTCATCACATACCGCAAAATGTAGATTTTATGGGTATCTTTCATTATGGCTCTCTGATAGTTGCATAATTTAGCCCATTTTAGTATACATTTTAGTTAGCATTTTGTGACTTTTTGCATTCATTTCATTGTTTTTGGTATAGTTTGCATCCATTTTAGAGTTAGTGAGTCTTAGGTTAGTTTTTGCATATGTTTGTGTGCTATGGAGTCTTTTAGGTGCTTTTTGGAGCTTGGGGAAGATCATGGACTAGGAGGAACGTACCCGCAGCGAACAGAGATGATCAAGTGATGAAGGAGAAAACCGGACGTTTGCAGCGGTCAGCATGCAGCGGTCTAGGGAGACCGCTGCACTTTCAAGTCTCGCAGCGGTCAGGTGCAGCGGTTAGAGCAGACCGCTGCGGATCCATCCGGAGCAAAAACCAGGCGTTTCACAGCGGTCATGCAGCGGTATAAGGAGACCGCTGCACTTTCAAGTCTCGCAGCGGCCAGCTCACAGCGGTATAGGGAGACCGCTGCGGATCCATCCGGAGCAAAAACCAGACATTTCACAGCGGTCATGCAGCGGTATGAGCTGACCGCTGTGAACCTTCTCGGACACAAAAATTGTCGGGTCAAACCCGGTTTGTCCCGGGTTGACCCGACCCGATCTGTATCTACTTAAGCAAATTAAGCCTAATTAGACAGGGGAGTTTTGAGAGTTTTTTTGGGCTGCTTCTTTTTAGGGTTCTAAGCCACTTATTTCTTTCTTCTTTTCTTGTTTTTGTTTTGTATGAAGGATTCAAGATCCAAACCATTTTAGTGAAGATTTTCTTAAACTCTTTTTACCATTCTTCTTATTTTGCTTATGGCTTTCGTTTGTACGGTTTATATTTGTGATTTAGCTATGTGTGAGTAGTTCTTTTAGGATTCTTGGGTGAAGTAGATTAGGGTGATTCTAGGTTTGTTCTTGATGTTTAAGAACTAGATTAGTTGATATCCTTTCTCATTGAGTGTTATTAATGCTGGATTGGCCTTGACAAAGTTGATTTAGATCATAGGGAATTTCTCGCCCGGAAGGTGTTCGATGAAATTCCCCAACCAATTCAATGAGTGTTTTACATTCCTAGCCTATGGAAATAGATGTCTAGGGTGTTTAATGGCTATTTAGACTTGTTATTAATGCTTGTTAGTCATAGAATCGCGAACGGAAGTTTATGACGATTGATGACTAAGAAATGGGTTAATACCATGGAAGTGGATTAATCTTTAGTAGTGTTCTAAGGCCTAGGGAGATATTTAGTCGAATGTTTGAGCATCTTGAGTAGATTAAAGAATCACCCGAGTCGATTGCTTTACCCGAGAATTCGTTTGTTTAAATTTGATATTAATCGTTTTCTTGTTTGCTTTGCTACTCGTTTATTTCTCTATTTTGCACGTTTCAAATTGTCCGATAAATAAACCAAAACCCGATATTTGCTTAGATTAGATAGCGTCCTGTATTCTTAGTGCGTCGTTCTTATTTCCCTGTGGATTCGATCCCAAAGTGCTACAATGACATGCCATTAGATTGAGGCATTGTGCACAGTGGGTAATTGTGCGAACCGTAAAAAGTTCATGTATCAATTTGGCGCCGTTGCCGGGGATCGAACCCGGGTCACCCGCGTGACAGGCGGGAATACTTACCACTATACTACAACGACATATTAAACAGTGCGCCTTTTTATTATAAAGCATTTATTTTAACAAAATTTTGATCTCTTTGTATGTGAAAACTAGAATTGAACTACAATGTTAATGACATCAATTTTTGAGAAATAAATCTAGATCTTCTTATAACTGGTGAAACTATATCTTTACGTGCAGGGTATTAGTGATTCGGCAACAAGAGCAGCAGATCTTCAAACTCTCATCGGAAACCCCACCACCACAGCTGAGATGCGATTTCAATATGACATAGAGTTAGAGGATTGTGCGAGAGAGAGAGAGAGCTGATGAAGCATGAGATCTACGCGATCAGATCCCCACAACACAACCGTCAATTCGTCATTCCTATGTGCACAACCTACAAGGCAAAAATAGATTAATACCGTTAGAGATAATTAGTTTGTGTTGTTTTCTTTTGGCTTGTTTCGTTTAATATCTCTAAGCATTCTTGGAGATCATAATATGTGACTAACATCACCCATTCTTGGAGAAGTATTGTTAGAGAACATGTAAACTTACATTCTTCTCTGTACTGCTTTTCTTCTTCTAAGATCTTCTAGCTCCGCTAATTTCCTAGGAAAGATGTAAGAAAAACTCATTTCTATACCTTGCAACCTGATTCAAAATATATACATGCCATTTTTAAATATAGAACATCATATACATGTTGAAGAGTTCCCTAAGAACTTGCTATACCATTTGTTTTATCAGAGGTGTTTGAGAAGATACTTCTAGTAGAGTTGACGTCACTATCCAACAATGTTGTTTGAAAGTTTCCTTTGGATACAGTAGCCTCTGTGTGATTTGACATTATTTATCCACTACGAAATCCAACTTCAATAACTTCATCTGAAGCAGTTCTCAGAGTTCGACATATTCTCTGCATCATACCCGAGAGACTGTCCAACATGAGTTTTTGTTCTGAGTTTTTTGCTTTTATTTACATCAGACCTTTTTGCTTTTATTTCAGAGCAACGTTTTTTTAAGTTTCTAATTTAATTACGGAAAATTTAAAGAGATTAGCTAATGTCATTTATATTAATTAACAGTAGTTTGAAAATAGTCAAGATAATTTTTTGGGGTACAAGGAGCACTATTTAAGAATGTGCCTAATTGTGGGAAAAAACAAAATGTGCCTAATTTTATTTAGGGTATTTATTTAGTACAAGGAAAACTATTTAAGAATGTGCCTAATTTATATATTTACTAGATAAGTACCCGCATATATGCGGGTTTAAAATTTAATATTTTATAACTTGTGATAAAAAAAAATTAAAGTCAAAAAATGGAAAAAATATTAGATCACCCGTTAAAATATATAATACATAAATTTAGAAACAAAGTTTACGATGAAATAAATATATACATTGAAAGAAACATTTGGTGAAGAGATGCAATAAATAGCGTTGAATACGATTATTAGACTTTTAATTTTTGTGTCTAATTTTATACTACCAAATTGTGGTTTATATAGAGGTGAAAATTTAGAATTCTTTTCTTTTTATGATTAATTTCCTTAATCTACATGGAAAAACTAAGAAATGTTTTTTCCTTTTTATATTAGTTTCGCCTTTTAGAATAAAATTATTTTTTTGACTTTTTAATTATATTTTTAGTAACTTTATCTTTAAAGATTATGAATCAGTTATTAAATTTTCAAAAATTTTAAGTTTTTTTATTAATCGATTTAAGATTATGACGATAGGAGCGCTTCCTGTTTAAACTATCTAATGTTAAATAGTCCCTATTGTTATTTAGAATTTCAGCATTCATTGTTTCTCTCTTGATATTCCTGTAAAAAAAAAATTGTATTAACGTACAACATAATTTTTTTTTTTTTAATACACCACCTCTATATTTGGGTACGTTAAGATATAGACTACAAAAGATTGAGAAACTATAACGTACCGCATAACGTACAACATATTTTTCAGCATAGTAATCTAAATTAAAAAAAAAATCTAATATTATACACCACCTCTATATGCATTAACGTACAACATAACGTACAACATATTTGTCATGGGTAACAAAGTGATCGTTCTGGAAACCCATCATAATAAGCGATTGTATATAACATACATATTTCATAATTACACAAAAAATTACCTCTAATTACACAAAACAAAAGATTACCTCTTAGTAATCTGTTTTGCGTTTGGTTTCTGTATCTCTCTTCTCAATATTTTTTGGGTTGTAAAATTGAGAAACTATCAAATTGGTTATATAGAAGTAAAGAATTATAATTCATTTTCCTTATATGATTGTATTTCTTTTTTTAACTTCTTTAATCAAAATAGAAAAATGTTTATCTCCTTTTTTAAAAATTTAGTTTTTATACATAAATTTCCTTAATCTAAAAGCAATTTTTTTTTTCTGCTAACTTTACATTTAGGATTAAGTTTATGTTCTATTTTTTTTCTTTTCCTTTTTATTTTGGGCTAACTTTGCTTTTAGGATACTCCCTTTTTTTTTATAAATATACTCCTCTCTTTTTTTGGGGCTAAATTTACTTTTAGGATTAAGTCTCTTTTTTTTTCTTTTTTTTTAACTTAAACTTTAGCTTTTAATTTTAAGTTAAATTTCCTTAATCTAAAAATAACTTTTATATTAACTTGCCAAGTGTCAAATTTACTTTTAGGATTACGTCTAAAAATAACTTTTATAAATATACTCCCATTTTTTATAAAGATACTCCCATTTTTTTTTTGCTAAATTTACTTTTAGGATTACGCCTCTTTTTTTTTTTCCTTTTTCTTAACTTAAACTCTAGCCTTTAATTTTAAGTTAATTTTTTTTAATCTAAAAACAACTTTTATATTAACTCTACACGTGTCAAAATCTGATGGATTAGCTCGACACGTGTCACGATCTTGCAAGTTACTAACTTTGAATCATTCTCTTTTACGCTAAATTTAGGTTTTATAGATAAATTTAGTTTTTATAGATAACTTTGAATCTTTTAGCGTATATAATTTAGTTTTTATATATATAGATAGACTCGACACGTGTCAAAATCTAATGGATTAGCTTGACACGTGTCGTGATCTTGCGAGTTACTAACTTTGAATCATTCTCTTTTAATTTACAATCAATTATATACGCTAAATTTAGTTTTTATAGATAAATTTTCTTAATCTAAAAGCAAATTTTTTTTTTTTTTTCTGCTAACTTTACATTTATGATTAAGTCTATGTTCTATTTTTTTTTATTTTCTTTTTTATTTTGGGCTAACTTTACTTTTAGGATACCCCTTTTTTGTGCTAAATTTACTTTTAGGATTAAGTCTCTTTTTTTTCCTTTATCTTAACTTAAACTCTAGCTTTTAATTTTAAGTTAAATTTCTTTAATCTAAAAACAATTTTTATATTAACTCGACACATGTCAAAATCTGATGGATTAACTCGACACGTGTCACGATCTGGCGAGTTACTAACTTTGAATCATTCTCTTTTATATATATAGATCAATTATATACGCTAAATTTAGTTTTTATAGATAAATTTTCTTAATCTAAAAGCAAATTTTATTTTTCTTTTTTTCTGCTAACTTTACATTTATGATTAAGTCTATGTTCTATTTGTTTTTCTTTTTCTTTTTATTTTGGGCTAACTTTACTTTTAGGATACTCCTTTTTTGTGCTAAATTTACTTTTAGGATTAAGTCTCTCTTTTTTTCCTTTTTCTTAACTTAAACTCTAGCTTTTAATTTTAAGTTAAATTTCCTTAATCTAAAAACAATTTTTATATTAACTCGACACATGTCAAAATATGATGGATTAACTCGACACGTGTCACGATCTAGCGAGTTACTAACTTTGAATCATTCTCGTATCACGATCTTGCAAGTTACTAACTTTGAATCATTCTCTTTTACGCTAAATTTAGGTTTTATAGATAAATTTAGTTTTTATAGATAACTTTGAATCTTTTAGCGTATATAATTTAGTTTATATATATATAGATAGACTCGACACGTGTCAAAATCTAATGGATTAGCTTGACATGTGTCGTGATCTTGCGAGTTACTAACTTTGAATCATTCTCTTTTAATTTACAATCAATTATATACGCTAAATTTAGTTTTTATAGATAAATTTTCTTAATCTAAAAGCAAATTTTATTTTTCTTTTTTTCTGCTAACTTTACATTTATGATTAAGTCTATGTTCTATTTTTTTTTCTTTTTTATTTTGGGCTAACTTTACTTTTAGGATACCCCTTTTTGTGCTAAATTTACTTTTAGGATTAAGTTTTTTTTTTTCCTTTATCTTAACTTAAACTCTAGCTTTTAATTTTAAGTTAAATTTCTTTAATCTAAAAACAATTTTTATATTAACTCGACACATGTCAAAATCTGATGGATTAACTCGACACGTGTCACGATCTGGCGAGTTACTAACTTTGAATCATTCTCTTTTATATATATAGATCAATTATATACGCTAAATTTAGTTTTTATAGATAAATTTTCTTAATCTAAAAGCAAATTTTATTTTTCTTTTTTTCTGCTAACTTTACATTTATGATTAAGTCTATGTTCTATTTTTTTTTTCTTTTTCTTTTTTTTTTGGGCTAACTTTACTTTTAGGATACTCCTTTTTTTGTGCTAAATTTACTTTTAGGATTAAGTCTCTCTTTTTTTCCTTTTTCTTAACTTAAACTCTAGCTTTTAATTTTAAATTAAATTTCCTTAATCTAAAAACAATTTTTATATTAACTCGACACATGTCAAAATCTGATGGATTAACTCGACACGTGTCACGATCTGGCGAGTTACTAACTTTGAATCATTCTCTTATATATATATAGATATCATGTTGTGTCTATTTATTATAAAACATTTATTTTAACAAAAAATATGACTTCTATGTATGTGAAAACTAGAATAAAACTGCAATGTTAATGACAGCAATTTTTGAGAAATAAATCTAGTTGCAATGCTTAGATTGGTTGATGATAATGAATACAATTTTTTTCAGTTTTATATTTCTTAGATATTATTATAAAATGTTGACGATAACATAATAACATTAATAAATACTAGTAATAGACAATTATAGTGGATATAAACAATTAAACTTTTTTATCAATCTCTTTTTACTAACGCGTGCAGTGGCAAAATCTGCCAGACCAATTAGTAAGAATGACTTCCATAATTTAAGACCAATTAGTAAGAGTGTTATCGGTTTCTACTAGGGAGGTATGTAAGGTCAAGTGTTGGGACATACTCCCTCCGTTCCACAAAGATAGATTTTTTAGAGTTTTCACACATATTAAGAAAATAATTAATACTTAATCATAAATGCATCAATTTTTGTTACTGAACAATTTCTCATATCTCTAAACCAATAGTAGTTCAATAAATTTAATTAATATTCTTAAACTTTTTAAAGTATCATCATTAATTGATAAAAGTTGCATAGAAAAGCTAAAAAATCTATCTTTGTGAAACAAATTTTTTTTCTAAAAAATCCATCTTTGTGGAACGGAAGGAGTATTAGATATACTTGTTATATGGAATCAGATTAACTTATGTTTATTTGGCTGGGTATATCCTGGAAACTGATAGATGATTTGGTTGTGGTAGGGCCAACTTTATTCCCTAGTGTCTCTCGTGTAAATCACTCTTATGCTTCTCCATGCAATTCAATTACTACAATTATTCTTTACTCTTTTGTTATTAAATTTTTTACTACAATTATGCTTACAATTACTACAATTATGCTTACAATTCAATTACAACAATTCATAAAAAAATTATTAAAAAGTAACACTTTGAATACTCTTTTGTCCAAAGTTATAACGAAATACCCCTTGGTGTATGAGATAGATAATCAGATTTATGTCAGATTGCAGAAGAGAGAAAGAAAAAGTCGGTTCTAATATGATCTGAAAAAACAACTTCTGTAATTGTGTATATTTATTTACGTAAATGAATATTAAGAGAAAATATTAATTAATTAAACAATATCTATCTTCAAGAACGATCAATGGCTGAAGGTTACCCTCTCCGCAAAGTTGTCCGCTCATAACAGCCGGTAGATGTGAAGATGACGGAGCCGGGAAGTTCAAGATCGCGTTTTCCACATCCAAAATGTTGTCCTAATTTTCTTCGGTTTGGGTGGTTCGAGTGTATTTATATAAATTATATTGTAATTAAACAAAAAAAGAAACGAGAAACACATTACACAACACTCCTTTCGATTTATCTTTGTACCTTGCCTCTAACCGTCACAAAGAAAATTCACATATTATTCTATTTGGATATACAAGCACCAAAGCTATATTAAGAAACCAACGACATAATTGAGAACGCAAACAAAGATTTTGAATATGATTACATTTTTTTTTGTAATTAGATTCCGTTTTCTTTTCCTTAACACTATAAAGATATTGTATATCAATGTCTAGTAGCAATCTAAACACCGATTTGCAGATTGTGAATCTGCTTCTAACTTGATATAAAAGAATGATTGTGAATCACTATAAAACACTTGAATAATTCTTTGCAAATCCAAGTCAATGATTTACTCGTAGGATCCTAAAACTAGAACTCCAAATCTCATCGATAAGCATCTTTAAGACTTTATCAGCAAAACAAAATCAACACCGTCAGCCATATTTTTCAATGTAAATCCATGAAATCGGTTATTTAGAGACAAAACCGAAGCTTATTTCCATCAACAATCGAAGCTAGACAAAAATAGTTCATCTTCGAAATCCCTAAAAAGCTATCGAAGTAAAACAAATTCAGGAAAAATTTAGCGATCTCCGGCAACGATTCCGACGGTGAGAATCCATGAGGAGAAGATGTTTTTTTTTTCCTTTTCGATTTTTTGTTTTTACCTTTATTAAAATTGAGGATAGTTTAGTTATTTTCCATTTAATGAATGCTATTGCTGGATTTTCCAAATAATGAGTCTACAAATATTTATTTAGAGGAGAATTGCCAAAACAAAATAAAACATAAATATGGTATGTTTACATATATATATGTAAAGGTTTGCACTTTGGTTGTTCGTCTTTCCTCTGCGCTCGGTTAATCCCATCCAAGCAAGGTCCTTCGATTGTCCACTCAGATCTATATTGCTTTCGCATCCGTCAGGTTTGTCTCCATCTCGAATTACGTGTTCGTGTTAGGAATCGATAATCCGTAATTTCTATTGTAGAAACTTTTGTTAGATTAGCCGGGAATCTTACCCTAAATCACCGCGTTTATGAGAGAGACCCTGGATTAAAGTTTTGATCTTTCGATGCGAAGTTTGATTCTTTGGGTTTTTGTTAAAAGGAGATCAGAATGGGTTTCTTAATCGCCGGTACTGTGTTGGGGAATTGGCTCGGCGAGAAGCCCAAGAAAAAGATTCATGTTCTTCAAAAAGTAATAGACGATCTAAATAAGGTATGATTCTTTGTTTCATATGTAGTTGATTTGATTTGACTATTGTCGGAATTGTATCTTTTGAAATTAATTGAAGATGGCTGTCCTAATTAGTAATCTAACCCAAATTCAGACCCTAATATTTTTGTCTGACCGATGGGGTTAAAGTTTTGATTTTTCTGTGCGAAATTTGCTTCTTTGGATTTTTGGTAAAGGAGATCAGAATGCGTTTCTCAATCGCCGGTGCTGTGTTAGGGAATTGGCTCGCCGAGAGGTCCCAGAAGAAGAGGATTCATGTTCTTGAAAAAGTAATAGTAGATCTAAACAAGGTATGATTCTCTGTTTCGTATGTTGTAGATTTGACAAATTGTAGGAATTGTATCTTTTGAAATTTGAATCCATTTTCATAGCAATTGTAGGAATTGTATCTTTTGAAATTTGAAGATGGCTGTGAAATTTGAATCCATTTTCATAGCAAAGTCTATTAGTGTTGGTATATTGTTCTTTCTCATTGTACGTTCATCTCAGGCTCTTGAGTCCATCTCAAAAAATGAGAAAGAATCCCTGGAAAAGGCTGCCTATGAGCTTATGAAAGCAGGCGAACACGGGGGGACATACGGATACAAATCGAGTACGACCATTTTTTTTTTTAACTTGCTGTAGCAATTTTGACCTTATGTTTGATTTAACTCTTGTGATTTTCATGCTTCAGCACATTTGCAAATGAAGGAGATGTATGAAGAATTGGCCAACTACTTGGCGAGTTGGCGGCAGCCTCTTCTTGATGAAGTGAGGTTTTTTCTTATTCAGTTTTCGAAAGCACTTTACCATAAGTTTGTTTACATTGAAGGGATTAATAACTGAACGTTTGACAATCACCATTTTGTGAACAGTTGGTTTTGTTCGAAAGACTAAAGAAAATAGAGATTGAAGCATTGCAGGATAGAGATTTCACCACACAAAAGACAAGGCAAATTTGTTTCCTTTTTTAGTAGTATCAAGTTGTTTTGTATCTCTATCTATCTATTTATCTATATAGCTGATAATACAATTAGAGACTGAAACGATGCGTGATGGTGATTTAGCCACGCATAACATAAGGCAAGTTTTTATTTTTAATTCTTGTTTGTTCCTTATAATATTAACTTGTTTTGTATATCTCAAGCTCATAATATTGTTCTCCAAGAACAGATAATTATGAATGTGAAAGTACAAATTCCAATTTTGGGTTTCTTCACATTAATGCTTAACTTTTTTTTCTTCTGTTCAAGTATTTAATGAGAAGATTAGGTCGTATTCTCGCACGTGTCTTGTTTGAGACAAGAACTGTTTTATTGTCTTTCATAAAAGCGTGAGCCGAAAAGAAGAAAAAAAAAAACCCACTATACTCATCACCTTAATATAAAAAACATATTCGTTGGATCATGTTTTTCAGAAATTCGATATTGTAAACGATAAATTTCTCTTGCTTTTTGACTTTTGATAAATTTTTGCATGTTTGTGGACTTACATTTGAAATGTCAAGTGTGTATCTTCTATACGTATACTAACATTTTTTCTAATTAACTTCAACTAACAAAAAATTTGAAATATTTATTGGTTATAATTAAGTTTGATGATCTATTTGTAAGACCAGAAATTCGCACAATAGACAGGATAAGATTTGAGCACGATTATATAAATAAATAGTAAGGAACAAACGATTCATAAAGCGATTAAAGCATAAATAAATTTAATGAGGCGAGATGAATCTCTTTCCTTAACTCAAAGAATCTCCCGTAGTGCGACGGGTTATTATAGATCCATGAGTCCCATGATACAACCAAAGTTTATCTGTATCATCTACACTTGATATCAGATCTGTCGAACATTATAACTATGATACTCTCGAACAGAAACTTACTTTACGCAGTAGGGAATTGCAGAAACTTTGCTAGAATTTTTAGAATGTGTTTTTAGTGTTTCAGAGGATGATTTTTAAGGTGAAAATCGGCCAGTATATATAGGAGAGAGGCTAGGGTTTTTCTCAGACAGATATGGAATATTCTATCGGCTGCGATTTTTTAAGTCGGCCCGTCGGGTATCGATCGATACCTCTAAAAGTCCACGAGCCCATCAGGCCCAAGATGCGAACGACGCGCGTGTGGTCTTTTCTTCTCTCATGTTGTTAGTCATTCAAATCAATGACACAACTATTCCAAAATATATACACGAGAAAACATTTCTCAGCCAATGAAAACATTTCATTCGAATGAGCTTAACTCATTTCTTTTCACATTAACACAATTTTATCAAGCCCTTAAGTTTTGACAAAAAAATAGTTCCAACAATCCCCACATGAATAGAAATGACTCTAAACATATGAAAATTGAACAGACTAGACTTTACTAGACATACTTGACTAGACTCATCTAGACGTAGACAGACTTTCGAGAGTATACGAAAATGTAACTTCATCTGAGAGGTAGCGTTTTCCAGCTTTGAACCAATCATTTTTGATATCTGTCGAGTTTACTCGGCCAGGAGGTGAACATGATGTCATGAACCACCCGAATTTTGATGTAAACTGAGACAACATATATCGCACAACAACATTTTCTCGTAGAACTTTGTTCTCTATTGTGTTCATTTTGGCCTTGAACATGCCTGGTTTTTCGTGAGTGAACTTGGAGAATATAGCTTTCTCATTCATTCTCCTAGAAACGGCCCTCATTTCACACTTCACTAGGTGATCTTTTATTTGCTTGTTTTCAAAAGTGTCCTGTCACACTCCACTATTACACAGCTATGCAATCATTAAAAGCCAACGCTTATCCTTACTATCTACATGTAGCACTGTTTTATCATCCTAGGAACTGGGCAGAGACATAGTCTCACAGTGCTCAATTTCGAATCAGTTCAACTTTGTTTTCCCTTTGAACCTAGATCTTGGGATCTCCAGTCACATAGGTGGGGTATCTGTCAAACGTCATCTTTTTCTATAGGCTTTAAACCCATTCCTTTTGATGATTTAACAAACTTGATCTCGAGGCTAACTTTTTGGGAAACAGATCCGCTAAGTTATCAGCCGTTTTGAGATCAGTTGTCTAAATGGTCTTATGTCATTCTCGAGATTTGCCATTTTCTAACTTACTCAGTGCCCGAGAGATAGCTCACTAACTCTCACAGTGTACACATAATGCTGGCACTGATTTTTCCCACATCGGGATATCTTCCAGAGAGTTTCGAAGCCATTCTGCTTCCTCTGCAGCTTTATCTAAAGCTATAAACTTTGACTCCTTGGTTAGGCCAAGAGTGCTTGTTTGGAAGATTTCCAGGATACCACTGCACCACCAAGAAAAAATATTATCCACTTATAATATCTGTCAGGTTTACTAGGCCAAGAGGTGAACATAATGTCTTGAACCCCCCCCCCCCCACATTTTGATGTAAACCGAGACGACATATAACTCTGGATAATTCAAAATTCTAGTTATGGCTTTCCACAGAGTATGACCTGGATTACTCTTGTAGCGACTGAATGCGCTAAATCGGATCTAGTACGATTTGTCAGGTACGTTAGACTTCCGATAATTCTTGCACACACCACTTGTGATACAACTTTATCACAATTGGAGTTATTGCAATCTTGTTTGTGTAGTTCTCAAAACATTCTAGGATCTTGAGACAAGATTATCTACTAATCTTATGTCTATCAAACTTCCCACTAAACACATTCTTAATGTGTTGGATTATGTCCTTCTTGCCTCCATGATGACTGTGTCATCATATAAACATAACAAAACGTATCCATGTGGAGTATTTTTGATGTGTATCACCTTAAGTGATTTGGAAGCTATTTGACATCACTTTGTTATCAAACTTTCCAAGCTATTGCTTAGGAGCTAACTTAAACTCGTATAAGGACTTTGCAAGTCTGCTTATTTTCTTTCCTTGTTCAGGAGTGACATAACCCTCAGGTTGTTTAGAAAGGCAGATCTTACATCCATTTGATGGATTACAAAATCTCATATTGCTGTGATTCCAATCAGCATACGACTAATTTCAACTTTAGCCTCTTCTGCTTTTTTACAGAAGTACCAGCATTGCTCAATCTAAGGTCCAATGCCCGTCAAGCATCGATCGATACCGAGGTGTATCGATCGATACCTCTAAAAGCGTTAGAGCCCAAGAGATCAATTGCTCGCCTCAATTCGTGAGGTATTAGAGCTTATCCTTTACACGGAAACTCATGTTCAAAGGAAGACACATTCCTTGGTTACCGTGATTACTTGGATGTCTGGTATATCTAATTTATACACCATAAAGCAATCAACACTACATTGTGTGCATATGCAATGAAGATACAATCCACCATTTTTGGTCCGATTGTCACCTTCTTAGGTGGTTGCTAGGCGCCCCCACACTTTCATGTATTTGTATAAAAACACATTACTTTTCCAAAGTTCACATGAAACATTTCTAGTGACTCTGTGTGGTATTTAGTTCAGGATATAACTTGTGGTAAGCAATGCTTCCCCCACATTTCTGGACTAAAACAGATTCCTGCAACATTGCATTCATCATTTCCTTGAGAGTTCTGATCTTTCTTTCAGCAACTCCATTGGATTCAGGTCATTATGGAGCTTTATAGAAGATAACCGGAATAGAACCGGAACAGGGTTTTGGCTCGGGGATTTCCCCAATTCAACGAGAAAAAAAAACAATCAATTCGATCTGATTAAAAATAAAAACACCACATCAATTTGCATTTCAATACCGAAGGCGTTAAAGTGGTCGGAGTGGGAGCGTAATTTGGTCGAAAGATTCGCTCTTTCTCCGACAAGAATGTCGACATCTGGGTTTAGTCTGTTCCTCGCTCTTCTACAACTCGTGGGTTTCTTATTTCCGTTGAGAGTTTCTGCAATTAGGTGATTAGTTTTGGGTAACATCTTTGTTTCTATGAATTGCGTACCCCTGTTTTGTCTTGCTTGATTTTCATATCCGTTAGATCTCGGTTGAATTTTGCAGGAAGGATATCGGATTTTTAGAAGAGCGGAGTTGCAGAACAACTGTCCAAGGAAGGTATTTGATCTCCGATGATCAAGGTCAGCAATTTCCATTCCAATTCACTCATGAAAGATTCATTTTACAGCATTTAATCTCTCTCGACAGGAGTCTTTACGATCGCAAAGACTGGTTTTTTAAGCATGAATGGTTGTTATTGTAGGCAATGTGTGTGATGCTCTGTCATTGGATTCTCGAACCCGTTGTTGTCCTTGGAAAGGAGAAAGATTCTCTTGTCAGTGAGTCATTTTAAGAGGATTAGAGCCTTTAATCGAGGAATTATCGGTTTTTAGACTAATGTGTTCTTAATCAGACTTCTTTGTTTTGTTGATTGGCTTGAAGTGGATGCAACCTCCTTTCACAATGCTGCAGCTCTTATGAATTTTGCGTTTCTTGCTGCTTGAATCCGACTCTGGTATTCTATGGAACCTTTGGTTTTGTTTCGGTTTTTTGTTTTCCAGATTATTCTCTGTTCTCGCTTCATCTTTTTTTTTTTGCTCATGAGTATTCTATCTTCTGCAGACGCTTCTTGAGAAGGCGGTTAAGGTAAAAGTTGCAAAGCCGGCTACAGCAGGTAACTTGTCGCTTTACAGCAGCTTCGATCCTAAAGCCGCATAGATGTATTTGGATTTGCAGGATCACTAATTTTTCCTCTTTAGCAGGGACATACAGGACTGTATTTGATTTTTGTGCCGGGAGATGTCGCCATAATTCTGAGAGTGTGGTAAGCGATTGACTGTGTTTTCTTTCTGTTAAGAAGGGGTTTTTGTTATTTTCTTGTCAAGTTTCTTGAGGTTATCTCATGAAGTGGAGCAATTTAGTGTGTAAGTGAGTCTGTATTTGGAAATGATGGAATGCTCATGAAAGTGTAATGTTTTTCTTTTCCTGAAACTTCCAGGTTCATGAAAATGCATACCACAGCAAGTCTCACCATTGTTTTTCTCTGACATCAAATGCTTCGGGTTAGCTTTGATAGCATACTCTTTCTTTCAACTATCGTTTAAATGTCAAAATACCTTTCGCATTCAATAAAATAACTGAAACAGGGGCTAATCTTACACAAGTTGAAACAAGACTTCTTGGCATTGACGTTATTGTCGGAAGGTAAAACACACTAATTTCTCTACTAGGATGAATTGTATACGCTTTTGTGGAAACCATATTCTTATACTCTTTTTATTGTTTTGGTTTCATAGGCAAGGAGATTCATGCGATGCAGTTTGCAAGTCACGTGGGCAATTGTGTGTGATGAATAAACTCTCACTTCTAAACCAATGTGACGTGTAAGTTACCAGAGTCATCTTTTAAGCCAACCGTCAAGGCATGTTTCAGAAATTTATATATATTCAAAACTCGCAATTTGATGTTCACATGGTTTTTTTGTTTCTTTGTTTGCGCAGTATGCAAAGATACATGACCTGCAAAGGCTCCTGTTTAGCAAGTGCCGGGGCTGACCAACCTGCTGAAGTTGTCGATGATGCTCCCAGAGATTTGGTATTCCATCTTTTATCTTTTCTTATGCGCAGTTGAAGTTCTAGAATCCTCACTGAATCATCTCGTTCACATCGCTTCTCCTGACTTAACTTTTGAATCTTGATCATAAACTGAGTGATTCTATATGTGTGTTTATGTTCTTGGTTTTCAGTATCCAGGGGCGTGCTTGTATACCCGGACACAATCAATGCTTTCTTGTGACGGTTCACACCAATACACCCGACGACTCTGCCCATGTGCCTAGAAACTAAGTCAGTATTGTTGAGACTTACGCCATAACTTTCCCCTGCTTATATACACATGCATGTACCCCAAAACAGATATTAATGGAATTATAATTTAGTGTTTTTTTCTTCTAAGGGAAGTGATTAAAGATCCCTCTTTTTCCTTAGTTTCTAGCTCAGATAGTCTGAAGAACGCGCAAGCATCAGTTATTTCAAGAAATCTCCCCCGCAACGGTTTTAGAATGCTGCTTGAAACTCTCTGATCTACTTTGCTGATCATGGCATGTTTTCATGGTGGAAGAAAACATATTTTTGTTATATACATGCACGATTCTACATATCTATGCATATGGCTAAACGTTTATTCATTTGAAACCACAGAATGACAGAAAGCATCTGTCCACATCGACTGTGACGTGTGTGACCTACGTTGAGAATTAACTACAAGGCTACAGAAGCAGCAACGTATACTTTAGATATTTTTCACACATTGAGGTACAGCTTTCTTGATCAGAGCCAACATCACAACTTTGTATTCTTCTTCCATCAGATCAGCAAAGAGGACACAAACAAGAGAAGGGCCTTTTTGGACAGCCGGAGTTTCGTTAACTAATGATTTGACTGTGTTCATACATTCATAATCCCAATGAAACCGTCATTGAAGAGAAAGAAAACCCAATTTAATTGATGATGATTACAGAGATTCGTTTAAACTTTCAAATTATCGTCAGATTAAAAAGATATCAGAAACTGTAATCTGTTTTAAACATTCTCGTGTCTTTCTTCTGTTCTTTAGCACCGCCTCTGTTTTCAGCTTCTTCTGCTTCTTCATTGTCATCACCAGCTATCACAAACGCGGGATGGCTCAAAACGCATTTCAGAAGCTGCGTTCCTCTCAAGGCGTTTGTGAGCGGTAAGTGTCCTAAAGGCGTTTCATCGTTGAGCTCCCACTTGAATTCGTCAGGAAACGCTCTGTAGTTGTATTGCACGACCTCTGTATCAAGAAGCTTCATCCATTCAACTTTGATGAAGAATCTAGTGAAATCTTTCTTGACTTTTAACCAGATTTTGCGTTGCACGCTGTATCCGAATCTCCCGTCGCTGTGTTTAGTCCATAGATTGTCAATGGCCTGGAGATCTTCGGTTGAGATTGATTTCACTTCGGAGAAGAAAACGTATCCGCGTTTCACGGCGGCTTCTCCGGCTATTTGGATGAGTAATCTCCGAGTCTCCTCGTCGGCTTTCCTGAAATCTTGGTTGATCAGATGGGTCGCTAGGACATCGAATTTGGTCGCGGTTTCGGCGGTAACGGCGGTTGAGGCGGAGGCGTTTGTGGTGGTAGCGGCGGAGACAGAGGAGACAGAGGAGGAGGAAGAAGAACAGATTAGAGAGAAAGTGGCGGCGGAAGTGGGTTGTTTGAGGGAGAGAGAAGTTGGTCCGAAGTGAGATTGACAATGGAGATTGTGGCGGTGGTTTTGGTAAGATGAACAATGGTGGTGGTGGTGGAGAGAGTTTGTGGTCGCCATTGATGGAGAGAAGTCACGTCAGGGAGATAGAGAGTGAAGTTGGAGAGTTAAAAGAAGAAGAGAGAGTGAGTGAGAGAGAGATAAGGTGTGGAAAATCAGGAGAGACTAGGCGGGGTCGATTCTGATTGGTCACTTAAGGGTCAGGTTTGATTCTCTTTTTCTATACTTTCATTTCCATATCTAATTTGGAAGGAAAAAGATTTATAATGACTTTTTTCCTTCTTTTTGTTTTTTCACTAATTTCTAAGAATACATTATTAATGATTGATTTTTTTATGTCTACGTCACCTCTCTCGTTTTCGTTATTGAATGAAAGTCTAATAATCTCGTTAATGTAAAAATTATTATCATTATGAAGAAAGGTATAATATCATGTGGTGATGATCAGAAAGGTATTTTCCACGTCACAGTTTGTAATCACACAGCTGTAAATCTTACTGGGTATAAATAGACGCGCATTATTAATTCTATTGATACGATACGACGCCGTTTGCAAGGTCTTTGCTGGACTGGAATCAGAGTGCATCTTTGAAGAGTAGTCGATGCTTTTTGGTTACTGAGACTTTTAATATCCGTCGAGGGCGATTTTCCGTATTGCGGGAAATATATATGTATAGAGGAAATTAATCGGTGGTTTTGAAATTCTGAGATCGAGATTGTTTGGCGGGAGTTGTGTGAGAGAGAGGGAGGCGAGAGACGAAGAAGAGGTTTTACGGAGTTCGGGTTTTGGTAGTGGTGATTCCAGCAAGGATCGGAGGAGAAGGTTTTTGTTTGTTTGTTTTGTTTAATGAAAGAGCGAGATTGATTAGGACTCTGAGGAAATGGGTCGCAGTTCGAAGAAAAAGAAGAAAGGAGGAGGTAATAACGGAAGAAGGGGTCAGCTGAAGGACCATGGATCTAATGATGATGAAGAGAACGAGCTTCTCTCCGAGGAGATCACTGCTCTGTAAGCCGGAACTGTTTATCTGTTCGATTTGTGTGAAAATTTTGTTATCTAGGCAATGTCAGAATCAGGGTTTTTGAACAATTAAGTTGCGATGAAGATGTGCTATGTTGGAATTTGTGCGACACGGATTCGTTTATTCATGTGTTTCAGGGGAAACCAATAAAAATTTCTTTGTAAATGTTGCAACAGATGAGTAGTTTTACTTAACACCTATATTAACTAGACCTGCTCCATGTCTTTCTCTTGTAGAAATGGACAAGAATGAGACTCTGTTAGTGCTTTATTAATTAGAGGGATCGTTTTTTTTTGTTTTTTTTCAGTTCTGCGATATTCCAAGAGGACTGCAACATTGTTTCAGGTTCGCGTTCGCCTCCTCAAATAGTTATTAAACTCAGGTTTCCTTCTGATCGACGTGTGTTTTCATTCAAGTTTACCTACTGTGATGTTCCTGGTTTATGCATGAAATGCGTCTGATTCACCGAGCTCCTTTTAATTCGAGCAGGCCTTACTCGAAAGATATGGGATTTGAGGACACCGACATTTCTGCTACTCTTATAGTTAGGTGAATATCTACTCTCTGAATCTATGACATAGGTAAGATGTTGATATTTTCTTACCCCCTTCTACCTAATTTTTCCTTCTAGATGCGTACCAGGATATCCTTACAAGTGCCCGAAGCTACAGATTACTCCAGAACAAGGGTTGACAACAGCTGATGCTGAGAAGCTTTTATCTCTTCTCCAGGACCAGGTATGGGATTGGTGCATTCCAAGACATTTTTTTTTTTTCTTGGATATGGACAGAACTTTCAGTAAATAAAACGATTATTGGCCCCTTTTAATTTCTTACTAAACCTATCAGTTTAAAATTTGGACTGTAAGCAATGGTTTTCATACTGATATACTCTATGGTAGTCAGAAGTGCTCTATGCTGACACTAGGTACTTAAACAATTATATTTTATGCAGGCAAATTCCAATGCTCGTGAAGGTCGGGTTATGATATTCAACTTGGTGGAGGCTGCTCAAGAGTTTTTATCGGAAATAATTCCTGACAGTCATGATGAAGAATCTGTAAGTATATTCACCCAAATTACTGTTTATGCCACTGTAATCTATTAAATTTATCAACATTGTCCTTGTGTCTGATTTTACTGGTCAGAAGAAAATTTATTGCACCTCGTATGTGTTTGCATTGGTCGTTCTTCCTGTAAATACATTTGTCATTATTTCTTCTGAAGGTTCCATGCTTGACTGCACATCGAACCACTCAGTTCATCGAGGAATCTATGCTTTCAAATAAAGCAAAATCATGTTCTGTTGGACCTTTTGTGTATGGTTTTATAGACCTATTTAGTGGATTGGAAGATTCGGGGAATTGGAGTCTGAATCCAGATGAAAGTAGGGGAATCGTTTCTACAGTACAATCCCACACACTAGACACTTCAAGAATTTTGCATGAGAAGCCGGACAAGAATCTGAAGCGATTTGAAGAGCACGCTAAAGAAGAAGTTGCATTGCCTTCTCCCATTGCCAAACTGAATACTCTTCAAGGGGGTAATGTTGATGATACAAGCATCTCTTCCTTTGACTCAAGTAACTCCATTGAAGATGTGGAATCTGGATTTACCGAAAATGAGAAGGTGAGGGTATGTCTATATGTTTTGTCTTAATCACTTGCTTTTTAAAATGTAAATGCGCACACAAAAATCAGCAGGTGGTCCTATACATATGAGACACTGCTTAAAATTTGGTCTAATGGGAAGTGCTGTATTTTTTAGAATTCTTGTTTCTTTTAGCAGGAATCAAATCTTCAAGTTGATACAACTGAAGATGACAACAATCACTCAGAAAGTGAGTCGCTGGGGTCATGGTCTTCTGTTCCCTTATCTCAAGATCAAGTGCCTCAGATTAGCAAGACGGATCTACTAATGGTAATCTCCTTTTCTTCTTTCTTCATGACAAGTTCATGTATTAAAGATTAATGTAGCCCTGAGCTAAGCGCCTTGTTCTTACTCTAACAGGTCCATTTACTTCGAGTTGCATGCTCTTCCAAAGGGCATTTGGCTGATGCATTGCCACGGATAACCGATGAACTGTATCAGCTTGGTGTAAGTCTTTTACATAATCTAAATTCTCATTTCTCAATTCTCAATAATGGTTTCATTTTATTAAGAGAAATTTCTTCATTTTTTCCCCAAAACCCTGTTAAATGGTATTATTTTTTTCTTAAACCACTTCAGATATTATCTGAAGGGGTGTTAGATTTAGCTTCCAGATCATCTCTAGACTTCAATAGAACGTTTGAAGATGTATTCAATCAAAACATGGTGCGTATCCCTTGGCACATTTAATGGTTATTATTTATTTATTTGAGTTTCAAATAATGCATCCGATTGATGTTATCTTTTAGGCCTCAACCAGAGTTCCTCAGTTTTGGGAGCCACCTTCTGATTTTGGCGAGCCAAATGCATCACTCCCAAGCTCGCGATATCTCAATGATTTTGAAGAGTTGAAACCCCTTGGTATATTCTCCATTATGCTTTTCTTTATCTTTCTTGTTTCAAATGTGGATATATGTATATGAGAGATATGGTGTGAACTTGACCAAATTCAGTATCGTCTTTGCATAAGGGCTTATGAGACATTATTTGGGATTCATTATTTATTTAGTTGTCTCAACTTCTTCACCAAATTGTCTTTGCTTAAGTTATGTTCACTTTCTCAACCCTTTCTATTTGTTCTGCGATTTTGTTTAGAGTAAGTAGTTTTCCTTCTTGCTCTTTGCTGAAATCTTTGTCGGCAGGCCAAGGTGGTTTTGGTCACGTTGTGTTGTGCAAAAATAAACTGGATGGAAGACAATATGCAGTGAAGAAGATTCGACTGAAGGACAAAGAGATACCTGTCAACAACCGGATACAACGGTAAGTGAGAAAACTGTTCATAGTGAGTGCATTCACTTTTCAGTGGACCAACATATTCACATAAAGCAATTCAAAGGTCTATGTGCCATCTTGGGGTGTTTTCTGTGTTAATATTAGCTAAATGGTATGCCATCTGGCAAAGGCTTCTTGGAAATGATCTACTCTTTTAGCAAGTGGAAGAGATATGTGGATTAGCATGTTCTTCATCAGAGTATATCTCTTGTGCTGCAAACTTTGTTTACTTGCAACTGTGTTTGCTGCAAACCAGGCTTCATGGCCTTGGTTTTTTAAAACCTTCAGTATAGGATGTTATTGACGTTGTATGTAGTGAGCATATTATACTCTATATCTGATGGTTTAGAGTATGATGCTAAAACTGTCTTTGCATCTGCTCGCTGTGAGGTACTCAGAGAAGTAGCAACACTTTCCCGCTTGCAGCATCAGCATGTTGTACGTTACTATCAGGTAAAGGTCCTTTCCTCTCTTCTGAACTTTCTACTGATTAATGAGTACATTCAGTGGGATATGTGCATATTGGATACCAGCCATATGTACCTATACATATTGTTATTTCTATCAAGTCCTTATTCACCCAATGTTCATTGTTCCAGCATCTGTATCATGGAATTTCTGCTGCTGTCTTAGTGTTATACCTTTGCATGTTACCTGTTTGTTAACGATTCTATTTTTCATGGAAACAGGCCTGGTTCGAAACTGGAGTTGCTGATCCTTATGCTGGCGCAAATTGGGGATCAAAAACTGCAGGGAGTTCAATGTTCAGCTACTCGGGTGCGGTGTCAACTGAAATTCCTGAGCAGGACAATAAGCTTGAGTCTACTTATCTATATATTCAAATGGAGTACTGTCCCAGGTAAAGGGTTTAAAAGCCCAATCTAAACTCGTATGGTTTGACTACACCCATATCCTGGGCTTTTGAACACATGTATAAAATCATTGGGTTTTCTCGAACTATATTGATTTTTGACAGTGTGAGTTATATAAGTTATTTCTAAGTTCCTTAGTGTCCTATGCGTACTCAGTCACATACTTTAGTGGTCCAAGACAAACTTAGGAAGGGTAAATTGTTTTAAAATGTCTGATATGTGCGGTTCCGTACATTTATCCTTGATCTGTATAATGTTGTTATTTTCTGTAGTCTAAGTTTTGGTTCCTATCTTGTCTTTCCTCTTCTTACTTTGTTTGTTCATATTATGTTCAAGGACTCTCCGCCAGGTTTTTGAATCATATAATCACTTCGACAAAGATTTTGCATGGCATTTAATTCGGCAAATTGTAGAAGGCTTAGCACATATCCATGGACAAGGAATAATTCACCGGGATTTTACACCTAACAATATTTTCTTTGACGCCCGGAATGATGTCAAAATTGGGGATTTTGGTCTTGGTAGGCTTCCCTACTTAATGCTTTTCTTTGCTTTAATTTCTTGGTATGTATGTGTTCACACGCTTTTCTGTGTTAGGTGTTAATCTATCTAATAATGTAACGAAGGTAGGTTCCTTGCCATGCTGGATTTTTGCGTTCTATCATCCAACTAGGACGTATGAATTGTACCGACTATGTTGTTCAAGTCTTGGAATAAAAGAATCAACCTAATCATCTCATTATATTGTGATTATTCGGCTGTCATATGGAAAACAAAAACGAATGGTACATGCATTTTTTACCTTGTCAGCAAAGTTCTTGAAGCTGGAACAGTTGGATCAAGATGGGGGTTTCTCTATGGATGTGGCTGGAAGCGGAGTTGATAGTACTGGTCAAGCCGGTACTTACTTTTACACAGCACCTGAGATTGAGCAAGGTTGGCCTAAGATTGATGAAAAGGTTAGTAGCTGTTGGTGCCTTAGCTGAGTTTTATCCAGAAAATGCGTGTATATATTCTTTCTTCTGCTCCTCAGGTTTCTATTCTTTCTTCTTATTTCTTTGTGTTTCTAAATGATGCTTTTGACATGCAGGCTGACATGTATAGCTTAGGGGTTGTGTTCTTCGAACTTTGGCACCCTTTTGGAACTGCCATGGAAAGACACATTATTTTAACCAATCTGAAGCTGAAAGGGGAACTACCTCTCAAATGGGTAAATGAATTTCCCGAACAGGCTTCTCTACTGCGGCGTTTGATGTCTCCAAGCCCATCTGATCGCCCCTCTGCCACAGAACTTCTTCAGCACGCTTTTCCTCCCAGAATGGAATCTGAGTTACTGGATAGTAAGTTCTCTACTACCGCCAGTTTATGTGATGTTGTTCAGGCTAACAACCCATAGTTTTGTTCTGTCTCCATTCAGCTGAAGTTACAATTCGTGTGGAGGTTTACAATTTCTGTTAATTTGGATTTATATCTGTCTAGGTCGTTCGCTCATAACTTATACAAGTTCGAGTTATTGTTAGTAGTGTGTGTGTTCTCTTTTATTTGATGAGATGTTAATTATTCACTCAATTTGCATCCTTTATTTGGTCTTATTTAGGATGGCATCAAGTAAACTTTTCTTTTCTGAATTTCAGATATTCTAAGAATAATGCAAACTTCTGAAGATTCAAGTGTTTATGATAGAGTAGTAAATGTGATATTTGATGAAGAAGTATTAGAGATGAAAAGCCATCAGTCTAGTAGATCAAGAGTCTGCACAGATGATAGTTATGTTCAATACACAGAGATGGATACCGAGCTTCGTGATTATGTTGTTGAAATCACAAAGGAAGTCTTTAGGCAGCATTGTGCGAAGCATCTGGAGGTCATCCCGATGCGTTTGCTTGGTGATTGTCCCCAGTTTAGCAGGTATACTTCTTTACTTACTACTATCCATCATCTGTAGTGCAAACTAGATTTTGATCTAACTTTTATCTTCCCTCTAAAGGAAAACTGTAAAACTATTGACCAATGGAGGAGATGTGCTTGAACTATGCTATGAGCTACGACTGCCTTTTGTGCATTGGATTAGCGTAAATCAGGTCTGGTTTTGTTCTTTATGTGGTTATTCTGTGTCTTGTAACAGAGAAGTGCTTATATATTTCTTTTCTCTATAAGATTAAATCTAAATCGAATGTGAAGTTCAACCAAAACGGACCACGAACTGTCTTATATAGCTCTGCTTTTTATGTACATAGGACGATTATACAGTGTAAACTTGGCAATGAAAAATTGGCAAAAATATTTAGTGAAATCGCGAGTTGACATCATCTGAAGTTGTAATTGGTACTACTTTCTATTTGAGATATTCTCTAGTTAATTTAAAGCTGGTTGATGGTTAGGTTTAATCTTGAAGCAACATATACTGATAGGATGGCAGGGGAAATTTTCTAATTCACAAAAATCCAAGTTGTTTGAATCAAGAATGCTTAAGATTTCAAGAGACTATGTTTTTCTAATTACACTTACTGTGAACTCATTCAAATAAAGTTTAATGCTTAAGATACAGCGTACTGTGAACTCATTCAAATAAAGTTTAATTCGATCTTAATTCTGAGCAAGTTGTAGCCTCCCTTGAGATTAATTTTTTGGTTTTCCTTTTTTGCTTTATGTATCTAATTTGGCACATTTCAATTTTGCAATGCAGAAATCCTCATTCAAGCGATATGAAATATCTCATGTCTACAGGAGAGCAATTGGTCACTCTCCTCCAAATCCGTGCCTTCAGGTATTGTGCTCAGACACTGCTAATCTAACTCCCCGACAATATAATGAATGTTGGCTGTTTATTTTACCTTTTAGTTTCTCTGTGAAAATGAGCATATGGTTATAAATGTTTTGATGCTTGATTGCCAATAGGCGGACTTTGACATTGTTGGAGGTACAACATCCCTGACAGAGGCAGAAGTTCTTAAGGTGAAAAATACAAAGACGCTCTGCCTTGTCCAATTTCCTTATCATTTTATTCACGACATAAATAAAGCAAATGTTTTCATCATATCGAGTTAATAATCATTACATGGTTTATAAGTCACACTGCCATTTTTTAGAGGAAATTAAGTGAGTGCTCTGATGGTGTTTCTGGGAAACTAATGTGAAAATGAACAATTATTCCTCTGTCATCATCTTTACTCAAATGGGCATTCTCCCACCATTTGAATCCACCAACTTCGCAGGTGATAGTGGACATCACGACCCACATCTTTCATCGCGGATCTTGTGACATTCATTTGAATCATGGAGATTTGCTGGATGCGATTTGGTCCTGGGCAGGAATTAAGGCCGAGCATAGGCGAAAGGTTGCAGAGGTATGGTTACTGTCAGTTCAAGGATATGGGTCATTGTACTTTTTTTAATCAGTATCTTAACCATTTCTTTTTCTTGTTTTCCAATTGAAGCTTCTTTCCATGATGGGATCCTTGCGTCCTCAGTCATCTGAGCGGAAGCTAAAATGGGTTTTCATAAGGCGTCAACTTCTGCAGGTTTGAGGCTACACAACAACCTTTACATGGTTGACAAGCATAGTAACATGCCACAAATCACATATCAATATTGTAGTTTTCTCTGTCTTACTCGGAATCTCCTGCTTACCAGGAGTTGAAGTTACCTGAAGCTGTAGTCAATAGGTTGCAGACTGTTGCTTCAAGGTTTTGTGGAGCTGCAGATCAAGCACTTCCTCGTTTAAGAGGGGCTCTTCGTGCTGGTACGACCTAACCTTCGCTCCCCCTAAAATCGTGTACTAGATTATTATTGATTTCACTTTGCTGCAGATAGACCTACACGCAAGGCACTTGATGAGTTGTCAAACCTCTTAACCTACTTGAGAGTCTGGAGAATAGAAGAGCATGTTCATATTGATCCTCTGATGCCACCTACTGAAAGTTATCACCGGAATTTGTTTTTTCAGGTACAAGTGAATGTAGCTTCTTTGGGTCTTTCATAGGCTTTTGGATCCTTTTTAGCTTAATATGTCGTTTATAATGATTGATATCCCCTACTCTGGTATCAGAAGAAGAGATGGGTCGTCATAGATGATTAGTTAATGTTAGCTTGTTGATTGATTCTGGTTAAAGTCTGACGCAAAATTGTATTTCATTATAAGAAGAGGAACTAAAAAGTAAGAAATGTATTCTCATATAATTAGCCCTTATATGAGCAAAACCCTGTTTATCAGTATCAGAGTTAGTGAAGACGTTTGTAATTTGGTACATGCAATTTAGTACCCTTCTAATTGCTGCCAACTCCCGAACTAATACAATGTTATGCCAGGTTTTCTTAACCAAAGAAAATAGCACTGGGACATCTAATGATGGTGTTTTACTTGCTGTTGGTGGTCGTTATGATGATTTGGTTCATCAAGTGTGTGATCGTGAATATGTAAGTTCTATCTACATACATCCATCTTGCATGAAGAGAAATTAAGATATCTAGCCTTGACTATGATTACCAATGCAAAGAAGATACTGAAGGTCTTTGAACAAAAAAAACTAGACTTTTGGCTCTTTACGGAAAGCATCATAAGTTACTTCTTGCTTCCCAGTGGCTTATTTCATTATTTGCCTCTAAGACAATCAATGATTTTATGTAATAGAACCAAAGTCAGAGAATTTGTTTCTCTAACTATCAAGAACGGTGAAGGTCCAATTCTAGCTCCATAATTCCCTCACGGATATAAATGTTTTTGTTCTCTTAAAGATTTTATATCATGGTCTCAGTGTATTAACTGAAAACCGAGAAGAGAACTGGATCTTTAACCGCTTATACATTGGTGTCACTGTGAAATAGTAAAACAGGTCTTTGACAGGTTTTTTGTTTTTTTTCTGTTACTGCATCCAGAAAATGAATCTCCCTGGTGCTGTTGGCGTCAGTCTTGCACTGGAGACAATATTTCAGCATCTTCCTATGGATCTAAGGCCTATTAGGTGTGTTGTTACTTTCTGCCTCCTTTCCATGATCTAAAATGGAAACACCTGACTCCTCCATAATCTGTACTGAGCTGCAGAAATGAAGTCAACACCAGTGTACTTGTTTGTTCAAGAGGAGGTGGCGGTTTATTGGTGCAGCGCATGGAACTAGTTGCAGAACTATGGGAAAAAAGTATAAAGGTGAAAGCTTGAATGTTTATTTTTCATTATATTTGTTTGGAAATATCATGTGTTAACATCTAATAACGCATCTCTCGATATTTTGGCAGGCTGAGTTTGTTCCAACACCTGATCCAAGTCTTACAGAGCAGTATGAATATGCAAACGAACATGAAATCAAATGTCTAGTGATTATCACAGAGTCTGGTGTGACTCAAAATCAAATAGAGTTTGTAAAGGTAAAAATACGACCTGTGATTAAAGTCTTAGTAAAAAACCTGCTTATTCTCGAAGAATAAAACTTGTGAAAATGACCCGGAAAATTGCGTTTTGCAGGTTAGGCACCTTGAATTGAAGAGGGAGAAAGTGGTGCAAAGAGAAGAACTTGTCAGATTTCTGCTGGCTGCAATGGCTGTTCAATTTAGAAACCCCTCTGTTTGGAGCTAAAGAGTAAAGAAAGAGCAACTCTTTTTTTTTTGGTCGACTATGCGAAAATATTATACGCCACTCAAAATCACAATTTTGTTCATTCCCCATCTTATGTGCATATATATATATATATACTAGATAAGTATCCGCATATATGCTGGTTTGTAATTTAATATTTTATAACCTGTGAAACAAAAATTCAACACGAAAAAATAGAAAACAAAATTAAATCATCCGTAAAAATATATAATACATAAATTTGGAAACAAAATTTAAGATGAAATAAATATATACATTGAAAGAAATATTTGGTGAAAAGATACAATAAATAGTTTTGGATACGATTATTGGACTTTTAATTTTTTGGTGTATAATTGACATACTATCAAATTGTGGTTTATATAGAAGTGAGGAATTAAAATTATTTTCTTTTTATGATTAATTTCCTTAATCTAAATGGAACAATTAAAGAATGTTTTTTTATACTAATTTTGCATTTTAGGATAAATTAAAATTTTAAAATTTTAATTTTATTTTTTAGTAACTTTATCTTTTAAGATTATGAATCGGTTATTAAATTTTCAGAATTTATAAGTTTTTTTATTATTCGATTTTAAATTTTTCCACCTTTGACTCGATACGTGTCGCGATCAGGTGAATTAACACCTTTGAAACATTCAGTTTTATATAATAAGAAGATTTTCTTATTCTAAACTGGAATATGTTTTTTTTTTAAAAAAAAATGGCTTTTATTCCTTTTTTTGTATGATTGTTATCTATTATCTAATTTTCTTATTCTAATTTGAAATATGATTTTTCCTTTTTTAAAAACTTTGGTTGTTATTTATAGTTTTTGTTTAATTTCCTTAATCTAAAAATTACTACTATTTTTTCATTTTACCTTTTAGAATTAGGAATCGATTATACATTTTACTTTTATTGTTAATATCATTTGTTAAAATATAATTGAAAATTTATTAAACACATGTCGAAGTCTAATCGATTCACTTAACATGTGCCGCGATCATGCGGATTATTAACTTTCAAACATTTTGTTTTATATAATGAGAGATTTTATAACCTGTGAAAAACTAAAAATAAAAAATAAATTAAATCACCCATAAAAATAAATAACATAAAAATTTAGAATCAGTGTCTGTTGAAATAAATATATATTATGAAAGAAGAATTTGGTGGAGCATATATAATTAAATACCTTTGAAAACGATAATTGGACTTTTTATTTTTGGTATGTAATTGACATATACTACCAAATTATTTATGTAGAGCTGAAAAATTGGAGTTTTTCTTTTCTTTTAGGATTTGTAATCCATTGTTTTATTTTCTTAATCTAAATAGAAAAACTAAGGTTTTTTTTCTTTTTTTTATTAACTTTGCCTTTTAGGATAAATGTAGATTTTTTTTTAATTAACTTTAGCTTTTTGGATTATGAATCGATTATTAATTTTTTCAAATTTTATGTTTTCCTTTTTTCTATTTTTCTTTTGTTAAGTAACTTTACCATTTGGGATTATGGATCGATCATTAATCTTTCCAAATTTTTATGTTTTTTTATTAATTGGTTATTAAACAATTTTAAATCTTTCCATTATAAGTTTTTGATTTTTTCTCCTTTTTATTAATTTTCCATTAAAATTGTTGTCCCACCGAGACTATTTTTGTTCTCACATTTAATCTTATCATAAATTTATGATCAGAAACTTTTTTTATTGCATTTTTGCACATTGAAATTGCAAATTTCAATAAGATTTCCTTCACATAATTGACCTCCAAATTTTTCAAGAAGGGAATGGTGAACAGAATCTTGAATAGTATTTACGACGATAGGAGCGCTTCCTGTTTAAGTTATCTAATGTTAAATAGTCGCTATTGTTATTTAGAATTTCAGCATTCATTCTTTCTCTCTTGATATTCGTATTATAAACAAAATTGCATTAACGTGCAACATATTTGTCACGGGTAATCATAATAAGTGATTGTATATACCGTACAACATATTTTTCACACCACCTCTATATGCATTAACATACATCATATTTTTCATGTGTAATCATAATAAGTGATTGTATATAACGTTAAAGAAAAAAAAAGTGATCGTTTTGCATTAACGTACAGCATATTTGTCACGGATAACAAAGTGATCGTTTTGGAAACCCATCATAATAAGCGATTGTATATAACCTACATATTTCATAATTACACAAAAGGTTACCACTAATTAATTAATGACGTGAAAATTGAGAAACTATCAAATTGTTTATATAGAAGTAAGGAATTATAATTCTTTTTCCTTATATGATTACTAAGATGTAATCTTTTCTGTAATTAGTGGTAATCTTTTGTGTAATTATGAAATATGTAGGTTATATACAATCGCGTAATATGATTGTATTCCTTTTTTTAATTTCCTTAATCAAAATAGAAAAATGTTTATCTACTTTTTTTAAATTTAGTTTTTACAGATAAATTTCCTTAATCTAAAAGCAATTTTTATTTTCTTTAGTTTTTGTTAACTTTATATTTAAGATTAAGTCTATGTTCTATTTTTTATCTTTTTCTTTTTTTAAACTAACTTTACTTTTAGGATATTCCTTTTTTTATAAAGATACTCCCCTTTTGTTTTTGCTAAATTTACTTATAGGATTAAATCTCGTTTTTCTTCTTATTCTTAACTTAAACTCTAGCTTTTAATTTTAAGTTAAATTTCCTTAAACTTTTATATTGTGTCAATATCTAATGAATTAACTCGACACGTGTCGCGATCTGGCGAGTTACTAACTTTGAATCATTCTCTTTTATATATATAGATATAGATATATTGGTGTCGGTTGGTTATATTCAGAATTGAGTTGCCCAACCTCTCTTCAATTCGTCACAAGTTGACAGATTTTTAAAACAAACAAAAACAAAGTTGATCGTTTATAATTAACTTATAGTTTCTTGTGAAACAAACAGCCCGTATAGCTCAGTGGTAGAGCGTCAGTCTTGTAAACTGAAGGTCCGTAGTTCGATCCTGCGTGTGGGCATTTTTAAATCTTCTTCTCCTTTTAATATTTTACTTATGTATGTATTAGCCCTGGGAAAAAAAACCGGAACCGACCAAAAATTTCGGTTCGGTTCCGGTTCCGGTTCCAGCCAAAATACCCATTGGATCCTGAGCTTGGGAACCATGGGTATCGGTTCGGTTCCGGTTCTTACCCGGAACCGAAATGAGGAACCGAATACCCGAACATATATATACACATACACATGGTATTATGATATATTGATATTTCGGGTAGTTTATTGGCATTTCGGGTATTTTATTGACATTTCGGGTATTTTATTGACATTTCGGGTTCTGGTTTCGGGTATTTTTTGTTATTTCGGGTATTATTTCACATTTTCGGTATAAAATTGCTATTTCGGGTACCCAAATACCCGGAACCGTTAAGAACCAAAAAAAATCGGGTATTTTACGGTTCCTAAATTACATAACCGGAACCGACAAGAACCGAACCGGAACCGAACCGAAAATATAAAAGTAACCATTGGATCCTAAACCTTAGGAACCGAAAGAACCGGAACCGAAAGAACCGGAACCGAACCGAATACCCATTTGCCCAGGGCTAGTATGTATTGTATTATTCACTGTAGAAAAATATCAGAGGAGCTATTGAGATTTGAGAACGTCTTCACTCTTGAGGGAAGATCACTTATACAAAAGAACTTAGTAATAATTAGTAAAATAACTTCAAACATTCTTCCTCGAAGAGTCTCTCTCTCTTTGTTACATTCCTGCCTTGCAAACACATTATACATTAGAGTAAATATTTTATATATGTCATCGTCATGAGAAAACACTTCTTTTCAGAAATTATGATGCAAGAACATGCTCTGTCCAGGAGAAGCTGGCCCTATCTCCTCTTCAAGACTCCTCAACGCCTCTTGTTGTTTCCTTCCTTCATCCTCATCCTCCGCCACATCTCCTTCAGACGCCGATGATTTCCTCCTCTGCGATGATGTCACGCTCGGGAAAGTTATCCACGACCCGCCTCTAAATTCCGTGTTCTCGGAACCCGACCTTTTTGAACCGATCCTCCATGACTTCTTGTGCATTCTGCTGCTCCCAAGAACTACTTCTGTTGGTAATATTGGCTGCTCGCTGCTCGGATTCCCCATTAGCTGTGCCAGCGCTCGTTCCAGTGCTGTTGTCACTTTATCCATTGATGGTCTATCTTTCCCTCGCATCCTCACGCATTTGCAGGCCACACTCACGATTCTTCTCAGAGCTTCGATTTCAGATGGTTGTTTCAAGACCGGGTCCAAGATTGCGGTTATATCTCCTGCTTTGATCAAATGAACCGCCCATTCTACTATGTTTCCTTCTTCGTAGTGCATGTCAATGGCTTTTCTTCCGCTTAGGATCTCCAGAAGCAGGACTCCGAAGCTGTAGACATCGGATTTGGTTGTGAGATAGTGTAGTCGATAGTACTCAGGGTCAAGGTAACCGAGAGTGCCTGCTGGTAGTTCTGCTAAAGGAGAGCCGCTATCGACAGGCCCGAGTAAAGAGAGACCGAAATCAGCTACTCGAGCATTGTGTTCTTCGTCTATAAGAATGTTTGATGACTTAATATCACGGTGAATGACGGGAGGGCAAGCGTATCCGTGCAAGTATTCGATTCCTCTGGCAGCTTGGACAGCAATCGTTACTCGTTTGACCCAATCTAGTTGCTCTTTCAAGGCCTTGTTCTTTCCATGAAGATGGTTGTGCAGCGAGCCATGTGCCATAAACTCATAAACAAGGAGCCTTTCTCCTCCTTCTTCGCAGTAACCAAGAAGGCTAAGCAGATGAGCATGGTTGAGTCTTGATAACAGATCGAGCTCCGTGCGAAACTCATTTGAATTCTTCTGTTTGTCAGATGACATTATTGCTTTCTTCACCGCAACAGTGGTTCCATCTCTCAGCACCCCTTTGTACACACATGAGAAACTCCCTTTCCCTACTATTGATTCTTCTTTGAATCCTTCGGCAGCTTTTTCGAGTTCCTCGTAAGTGAACACACGAGCCCTTCTGCGCTTTTGCAGCTCATCAAGATCCGGACGGGTTTTGCCATTATCTTTCATAAAAGCTGAATCTTTAGAAGACCTTGCATCACTTCCTGAGCACCTACAATGCCTCAATCTGTACCGAATGTATAAAACAGCTGTTATCGAGACAACTGCTATCAAAAGCAGAGCAAAGCCAATCTCTGCAGTTGCAATAGGTAACTGCAGTGACCAAAACTTTCCTCTTGACTTGCCCTCACCAGTCAAAGAAGAAGAACAGTTCGAGGAACAGTCAGGGGAGAAGCAACTGGAGCAGTTATAAACACAAATCTGATCAGATCTCTCTGTGCATTCACTTTTCTGATACATCTCAGGAGGGCAATTGGTACTACAGGGCAAGCAAATGTGAGAGCCAGGAGATTTGCAAGGCGAGTTGTCTCGGTAGCCGAGCACATGACTTCCCGGCGGGCAAGGAGTGTCTCTACAGAGTCCCGGTGAGACAGCTAAAGGGATAGAAGCAGGGAAACCAAGACCCCAACAAACCGGCGACATAGAATTCCCTGAGAGAACTCCGCAAGTGAAGTAATCCCCTGCTGCAAGATCATAAAATTCCATACCTTTAGGAGCAGGTGTACTCCGATTCACGAAAAAGCCCCAACAAACTGCACTATGATCATAGCGTTTGATTCCACAAGCATAAAACTTGCCACCGACCACTGTTAAGAGTGGCTCTTTTGGTGGTAAATCAAGAATCTGTTCTGCCGTAGAGGTCCCGGAGATCTCCTCTACGAACTCTAAGCTCTTTCCCCAACAGAGCACTCGAGAACTCAACCCGTCAAGAATGCCACAGACATGGTATCCACCAGCTGCAATCTTCTGAAACTTTGTTTCCTTTGGGCTTAAACTGATTACTTGACTGCTATTCTCGTCGCCCCAACAGAAAACAGATTTGTCCTTAGAGGACAGCCCACAGTTGAACTCCGAGCCAGCCGAGAGTGAATGTATCTGCTTATCAAAGACAAAGTTTCTGGTCATATTGTATCCCCAACAATCAACAAGAGAAGAAGAAGAAGAAGAAGAAGAAGAAGCGCTCTTTCGTCTTCCCATTAACGGTTTCCTCAAACCACAGAGATGGTAATCTCCAGCACTAACTTCTAAGTACTCAGCTCCTTTGATCATTGGTTGAGGAACTCCCATTTGAATAAATCCACTGTTTCCCCAACAATATGGCTGATGAGATTGCATCAGAAGCCCACACATAAACCCATCTCCGCCCGTCAAACCGATGAACTGGAAATGAGCAGGAGTTCCATAGAGGATCGCTGCGTTCGATCCATAGCAAACCACAAGATGAGACCCATCAGATTTCAGACCACAGAACACAGAACCACCCTCTCCATAGGATATTGCAATTGAAGACATTGAGCCAAGAGCTGAAGCAAGCTGCCATAGATTAGTGAAAAGCACAAGCTTTGCAAGGAGATTCCTTTCCCTTGCTCTCCTTTCAAACATTCTCATTCTATACACACAAACCAAACACTTCTTTTCAAAGTCAACCCACACGCTTCTTAGTTACCCTCTGAGACATTATATAGATTGGGTAGATAGCAAAAAGTCACAACAAGTTCCACATAACTGAGACCTTTCTTTACTTCAATCAAGGGCATGCAACATCTAAAAGAGTTGAAATTTCAGGCAATGAGAGCTGAATTAGTGTCGAAGAAACAAAGGAACCATGAGAAGACAAGTCTCCGAAGATTCAGGAAACAATCTTGAAGTGGAAATTCAGATTCTAATTCAGACAACCATGTCAAAGAAGGACCTCTTGTCTCTCTATTCTTCTGCAACTAAAACAAAAACACTTACCCCTTTCAGATCCCAGAGCGCAAGGTAATAACATCATAGCATCCTTGTTAGACCCTTTAAAGCTAAAGCTTATCCGAAATCTCCAACCTAAGAAAGAAGCACCCTCCAAGTAATTCTTGAACTGGGTTTTTTTTTTGCCGACTAAAGAAGTGTAGGGAGAGAAATTGAGTGATGAAAGTAGGAGCTAGAGTTATTATACATTCAGCATTAGCTCATGGAAATCTTGAGAAACCCAGATAGGAAGAGAGAGAGAGAGAGAGTCATGGAGCTTATCACAGTGTTCTGTAGTACTGAGAGGGCATTAAATGCGACCAAAACTGCTGCTTCTCAGTAATGGCAAATGTAGGTGAAGCCATTTAATAAGTGAGTTATTGTTACCAAATTTTGTCTTCTGCTTTCTCGTTTTTCTTTTTTTATTCTAACTTTCCCCCATTCTTCCCAAATTTGTGCAATCAAACCCCAAAAGTTTTATATCAAGTTTCCATCTCTATGCACATTGGAATCAATGAGACATTCACTATTCCCTCTAATACTTGCGCCGTTGCCGTTGGTGTTTGGTTTCGAGCAAACCGAAGAAACATCTCTAAATTTTACAAATTATTAGTAATGGGGTTTGTGAGGTTTCATGCACATATTTTTGTTCAACTCTGTCGAGACACAAACATCCTCTTTTGTCTTCTTCCTCCTAATCTCCTTGTGCCTCCCAAAAGAAATGTTTTGTCCTCTTCAGACTCAATATTTCAAACACACAAAAGAAGACTCTCTCTCTCATATGTTCTTCCTTCTGAAAGCTGAATTTTGAAGTTGACGTGATACCTTTACTGATTCTAAGATCATAAACTCAACTAACTATTTGGTTCAGATCCAACGGATGAGAATCTGCCAGCCACGTGCTACTCACATGCTAACGAAACAGGTCATATATACACATTGCATACACACATAAAGCCTCAGAGACTCTACTTGAAAAAGTAACTCCTTCACCTAAAATTTTTCTACTAGCAAATAACCTTGCCCAACTTATCAGCATTCAGCCCAAATTTCTGAGATCATTATGAAGTATAAACAAAGACGATAATCTTCATCTGTTGTGTAAACAGAAGCTTTGCTCTTTACACGATATAAACTTCATATGTTTCCATAGATGTTACCCCAACATGTTTCATTCCCTTACAGTCAGAACTTTGCTTCTATTCAACAACATGGTGTATGCAACATTGGTTTGTAAGCTAATCTCCAACATTGGTCCGTGAATGATGTGTACACCAACATACAATTGCGTTTTCAACCTCGAAAATCCAAAAGGACGAAACCAAAAAGAATTGCATACTGACCTAAAACTGACTTCTCCCTAGGTCATTTCAGAAACCTTCAAGCCAATGCTCTCGAAGGAATCTCCATTTACTCGATGGCCTAAGTGCAAGCCAACAACGAAAATTAATTACTTTATCTAACTTCATGATTTTTTGTTGTATCATTCTCTATGGTATATAGAACACAAAATCATACCTCGAAAAAAAAAACAGCAGTAGAAACCTCTTGGTCAGAGGAAAGGCCATTTCTTGACTATCTCTACATCAGGTATAATAGCCATTCTCCTATCACTTGAACAATATTATACAATATAGTGGATGCTTCACCATCAAAACAAAGTTCACTCTGACCGCGCCTGCTCGCTTAAAACTTCGCTCTTTTCCTGTGAAAGAAGAACCAACGCAAAGGATAAGGCAACTTTGGTGTTTATTGCTTGCAACTATGGTGTTTTACCTGCTCTTCAGTATTTGGTGGCAGACAGTTCTTGCCTCCATTATACAGGAACTTGAATGATTCAGAATAGCTAGTAGACTCTCTATCGATGATGAGCTCTGAAGAAGAGATATTTGAGGATCTACTAGTCTTGCGAGGAGAAAACGGCGGGTTTAAGTGATACGCCTCTGCTTCTGATGATGATAGTTCAGAACCAGTTCCCCGTGGACATATAACAGTACTTGAGTTTACGACCTTTTGAAATCTTTCCATGGATGGATTTTCCGGAATTTCAATAAGGAGATCACCAGCTGGATGATTCTGTTCTGTGGCAACGATAACAGAGTCACTTGACAACTTCTTCCCAGGAGGATTAACACAGTCCAAGTCAACTGGATTTACACAGCAGCTTTTGTTATACGATTCGACACAAGATGATACAATCTGGCCAGGTCCTGAAGAATCAGGAATGGACAAGTTAAGCCCATTTTTTTCCTTGCAAGTGTCTGAGCCCTCATTGATTCTGCTGTACGGTTGTATAGCAGATGATGCTAGAGACCGTTCACCATTGGAATGATGATCAGAGGGTACTTGAGTAATGTCTTTCATTGCCGGACTTTTAGATGATTCTCTCCTTACATGCCCATCTTTGTCTTGCCCTGAACTCTTTTGTTTCTTACACTTTGTAGCATTATCAATGCCAAGATCAGAATGTGGAGATTTTCTGCGACGCATGCTATCGCATACATTGACCTCATCTCTCAAGCTATTAATCCAGTCTGATGGATTGAAATTTAGATCAACAGAAAGGCTAATACCCTCTTCCTTACTGACATGAAACTCAAACGAAGACGAACTAGGACTATCAGCACAGTCTACCTCTTTCATTCTATTTTCTAGCCGAGAATCCGTTGGGCCATTTTCATTCAATTTCCTCATATATGGAGGAGCACATTCAGAATCAATCAAACCACCATTTCGCTCCTGCATTTCCACAGAAACGTTTAAGAGACATTGGAACTTTTGGCCAGTAAAAGAGTGGCAAATAATTAAGGAACGCAGAAGTAACCATTGAAACTATAAAGGACAAAAACATTTATGCAACTATATCAATAAATATCCTAGAAAAACTATCCTACATTATAACGATATGACTCTTGTACCATTTGTACCATTTCCATAAAGTCGAAAAATGGCGCATTTTATCAAGTCTTTTAATGATGACCAACAAGTGAAAACTACTGCTAACTCATCCAAGCGGACCTCAGTTTCATGCAAATGGACATTTTTCTGAAAAGGTGAATCGAACCTGATACTGTGTACTATCCCCAAGGATAAAGCCTGGTTCTCTAGCCACTGTACCTTGAAAACAACCTCCTCTGCTTATATCCAACTCATTACCATAAGAATCTGCAATAACAGATTTAACCAGTCTTCATATATGGCTTAATGACATGAAACAAGAGAAAACGTAGTTAAATTCGCCAAACCTCTTTTCACATCCCATGTTCTACTAGGTGGTGCTCTAGAAGTTGTAGCTGAACTAACTTGGTTCCCAGCGACCCCAAAGCCTACCGAGTTTAAACTATTTTTCTGCAATTGTTAGATACAACAACACATGATTAGGTGCCGAACAAGGAAAATCATAAGGAGAAAGAACAGGGCATGTGGCCACATTAACTATCAAACCAACAAGGCATGAAGATGCATATTACTTTCTTTCTTCCTCGGCCATATTTAGTTTTCTGGAAAATTGAAGAGCCAACAAAAAGAAGAAAAATACCTCGAAATACGAAGCCAATGATTCAGCCATATCCGAGCTTGATCTATTGGCCGGCAAATTATATTTCTTGCAAAAACTCTGAAGCTCTTTCCTCGAAAATCGGCAATAGAAATCCACATCCTCTTTCCTGACCATCTGTTACCGTTACAGCATTTCAAAAAGTAAGACACTTTTTTAGGAACATGAAACAAAGAAAGACCAAAGTAGTGACATTTACAAGATTTTCCCCAACGGTCACAAATTTGAAGCAATATAAAATTAAACGATTTCCACCAAGTGGACAATATGAATTGAAGTTACAACATACTCGTGTATATCGAACAGCTGCAAGATAAGAGATTAAAGAGATAGAAAAGACAGAAAATTTATGCAAAGAGAATGCTTCCTGTTAACAGAACATCAAAACCTAAGAGACTAACGCTAACCAAAGAACGCTAAGAGTTCAAATCCCATTTAGATCGAAAGAAGATGAATATAAAAAGAGAGACGGCGAATAATTCGTAGAGAAAGAAGCTTTAATGGCGGTAGTAATACCTGCTGATCGAGGGGGAGCGCTTTTCCGGGAATTTTGCCGAGAAAGTGTGAGAAGATTTCTGGAAAAATGAAGTACGATGCAGGGACAGAAGCAGACAGAAAGAGCCCACTTATGTCTTCAAAATGTGGACGTCAAAATCAAACTCAAAATTCTTTGAGTTATGGCTATATGGGCCTACTTCAAGCCCATTTATTTTTTCATGTCTTTTACCCTCTTCTTTTTTTTTTCTCATCTGAATGACATTATATATTACTAAAAAGTTCTTTACAAGTTACAAACAAGGATTACACAAAACCAGCGGATGAAACAGCGCATTCCTAAAGACAAAGCCAGCGGATTATGAAAATCCCCGGATACAAAGCCGGTAAGGATAAAATCTTTTCGGAGACAAAACCAACGGGTTCATAAAATTCTCGGAAACTGAAACCCTAAAAAGGAGAGCCAACCAAACTTGAAAAACATAAAAACTAGAGGCCAAGCACATGGCCAAACTAGGAAACACAAAGACAGAGGAGCGATGGACAAAAGCAATTGAAACATACTCTAAAACTGAACTACTGGACCGAAATTCTCCCACAACCAAATTCAATGAAACTAAAAACGCCGAAACTGAGCCGAAAACCATGAACCTCGAATATAACCAAATTGAAGGAGCCATCAATACTGAATCCCTGAGCAAAATCACTAAACCGAACACAACCGACATCAGAACGGTCAGAAAGAAAAATGGGAACGAAAAGTAACAGAGCATAAAAGAAGGCCACCACGACCACTTCAAACCAACAGATGTAGTCGAGAAGAACTAGGCACAAGGTTCAAACCAACAGGTCTCTTACTCTCCTCTCTTCCATGTTTTTCTTAGAATAAAAATTGAATGAGATAATAATTATTAAATTTAATATATTCATATAGACTTTACTCTTTAGTCAATGCTCTATATTTCCCGAAAACCCTAGAGGCCTCGTAAGCATGTACGCATTCTCTCCCTTTTTGTTTTTTCTCGACGATCCCTGACGAGAAGAAGGAAGCTCGTGCGTCATGATTACAACAACACTATAGATACTTGGAACGGGAAGGGATACGTACAAAGGATACATCACCTTGTGAATTACTCTTCTTTGACAAACGAAGGTGCAACGTTTCTGTACATAACATAAAGTCAAACTATCAATGACAGATCACATATTCTTGTCTCGTATCCGCAGCTGAGAGACGAAGATAGATGAAGCTTTAGACAAGAATCATAGCACGAGTAAAGAATCCATCGATGTGGGATCTCTCGGGTGTGTAGCAGATTGTTCCCACACATTTTAGCCAGAGATATCCCAAGATTCCGGTAATTATTGATGAGTCGCATATGCACAAAATACTTGCATTGCCTTTGATTTGATGAGTATAATTACGTGGCGGATTTGCATGTGCTTCCTATAAGGTCTTATTTACCGTATTTTAAATATATATTTTTTTGAATTTTACCGTATTTGAATTAAGACAAACTTTGTTTAGAGATGAGATCGTTGGTTGAGGAAGAGCATGCAGATGATGCTGCTAATGGAAGAAGATTTTTGTGATGATTTTAACATATACATCATCAAAAAAGGGGCCGCAAAAATTATGGAATAGCTATCTTTAGAAAACTACTCGATTGTGTACAAAATTTATTTCTAAATTATGGTTAAAATTTCATTATTATTTTACTTTTTTAATTTATTTGATTTGTTGGAGTGGATTATCTTGCACTTATGATCTACATTCGTTAGATAAATATCTTAATAACTATATATATAAGGATATATGATAAGCTACCATATAAATGTAATGATTGGTGGGAGATTTCTATATGAATATCAGTTCCTATACAACAATAAGAAGATCAATTTATTTGATTTACATTAAGAAATTAAATAAGCAATCCATAACTAGAGTTATAACATGGCTGTGTATTTAATTAAGAAGAAGAAAAAAAGTATATACTCCCACAGTGCATGTGCGAGTATATACATGCATGCGATGGAGAAGCACGTGCATGTGCGATCTGTTCTCTCCCACAGTACATGCATCCCAATCCTTTCACTATAGTTTCAATTATACGTAACGGCTATTATATAAACGTTTCTAATATCCCGTTTTCCCACAAAACAGCGACGATAGTTCGAGATCTCAAAAAATCTTTTCGAATACCAATGAACAAATTTTTAAACAAATCATGTCAAAGATATTGAGAACAAAAAACTTGTAAAGTGGGAGTATATATAGTTCAATTTTCATTATTCCTCAATGCTGCTTCAACATTTAATTAATTAGCTGTTGGAAGATAGGGTTAATAAATCCTAATAATTAGAATTAAGGATCATGAGTAGTAGTGGCTATGGATGATGAGCTGGAAGACAACTATAACAGCAGTATTGGATCCCCTTTACAGAATCTACAGAGTATTTATGAGTATATTAGGCATGTTCAATGCAGATCCGGAGGGGTCTAAAAATTGGGTGTCTAAAGTATTATTTAATTGAGTTTTGTGTTTTAAGACACTTTCAGTTAGATCATGTACATTGCAGACACCCAAACTTGGGTGTCTAAAAAAATTATTTTATTTTATTAGAAAATTTATTAAACATAAAAAAACATTTGAAACATAAAAAAGGTTAACAAAATTTGAAAGATAGATGACAAAAAAAAAATTTTAAACATAATTTTCCAAATCATAAACGGAAAAGGAACGGTGAGTTTTAATCTTGATGTTGTTGCTTTTGCCATATATGCTCAATCAAATCCTTCTTCAGATCTTCATGTTTCTTTTTATCACGAATTCGAGTTCGAGCGGCCAGCATTTGGGGGACATTTGTATGCATATGAGTAGAAAACGTTAAATCGACATGTGAACTTCCTTCTCCTTGTACGAACTATGATACATTATACTGAGTGTATGCAGCTCGTTCGTTTTCTACTATCATGTTGTGGAGTATAACACAAGCTCTCATAATGTTTCCTATTTTTGTCTTATCCCAAAAAAGAGCTGGGTTTTTAACAATGGCAAACCGAGCTTGCAAAACGCCGAAAGCACGCTCGACATCTTTTCGGACACCTTCTTGACGTTCAGCAAATAAACATGCTTTTGGATCTTGTGGTAGTGGTATAGATTGGACAAAAGTTGCCCATTTTGGATAAATACCATCTGTTAGATAGTAAGCCAAATGGTACTCATTTCTGTTAACAGAGAAACGCACTTTTGGAGCTTTACCTTCAATTATATCATTGAAAACTGGTGAGCGGTCAAGAATATTAATATCGTTTAAGGTACCTGGACCGCCAAAAAATGCGTGCCATATCCACATATCATAGGAAGCAACAGCCTCTAAAACAATTGTCGGTTTTCCATGTCCACGTTAATATTGCCCTTTCCAAGCGGTAGAGCAATTTTTCCACTCCCAATGCATACAATCAATACTTCCTATCATCCCGGGAAATCCCCGTGCCTCTCCGATATAAAGTAATCGTTGAAGATCATCTGGTGTGGGTCTTCTTAGGTATTCATCTCCGAACAAAGATATAATTCCTTCGACAAATTTGTTTAAGCATTGAAGAGTAGTACTTGCACCGAGCCGGAGGTATTCGTCGACTTGGTCAGCCGCAGAACCATATGCCAGGAGACGAATTGTGGTTGTACACTTTTGAAGTGGAGAGAGACCAAGCCTTCCAGTACCATCTTTCTTTTGTCGAAAGAATGAAAATTCATTTGAGAGTCGATCGACGATATGCATGAACAATTGCTTGTTCATTCTAAAACGGCGTCGGAATAAATTAGGCGGGTAAGTTGGTTGGTCACTGAAATAGTCGTTCCATAACTGCACGTGTCCCTCTTCGTGATCTCTGTTGATATAGACTCGTTTTTTCTTGGGTTTGGTTGCTTCTTCAAGGTCATCAAATTCATTTAACAAATTATCGAATTCTTGTTCGATAAATTCATCAAGTTCTTCATCGAGTTGTCGTGAGAAGAAATCATTGGAAGATGATGCCATATTTGTGAGAAATCTTGTGGAAAAATACGATTTGGTCGGTGGAAGATATTTGGATAGGGTTTAGGGAAAGAGATTTGGCCTTTTTAAAAGAAGAGAAAGCAATTTGAAGTTACAAATAATTCTTTGTTACAAAGAGATCTGGCTTTTGTAAAAGAAGAGAAAGCAATTTGAAGAGAAAGAGATTTGGCTCGTATAAATAATGAAGTTACATATAATTATTTGTTACAATGTGACAAAACTAAATGAAAAAAAACAAATGAAAAAAAAAAACAAGACTGCCGACACAAACAGTCTAACTTGTGAAGGAAGAAGACAAGTACATGTGAAGCATGAAGACAACAACTTCTGCTGCTTGTTGTGTTTGTGACCTGCATGTGAACAAACACAAATTATTTCAACTTATCTGCTGCCAGACTCAGAACATGTAGACAACACTGTCGTGGATCCTCGACTTCTGGTTCTGTGCAACACATTCAGATATCCACATCAGATTCATGATCTCCTGCTCCCTCAACCTCATATACGCAAAGAATACCGCGTAATGAAACTGTAAAACTCAGGTTTAAACAACCATTGTTAGTATCAAACATAATTTGACAGAAAGTTATGCAATGGGACTATACGGTCTCTAATGTGTTAGACCCTGAACTCTTGGAATTTCTATGGAAACAAACCTGCTGCTCAAAGGCTAAGCAAAGCCTTCTGACTTCTTCTTCATAAAACGCCTTGTCGAGCATCTGGCTCTCTCCATAAGACATCTTGGAGAATATTGCTTGATACGGAGGGTATTTCTCCATAACACCACGAACCTATCAGTCAATGATAATGGGATTCATTAAGCCATATTTGTAAACTTTTAATATGTTTATAATATATTAGCTTGCTGATTTACCTGATCTATGTCTTCACAGATAGCAAGCTCCTCGTGGCCATATGGATAGCTGCAGAAGCAAAAATCAAAACCATGATGAGAAAAAAGCTAGTTTAGAGTTTTATGCAACCATTGAATGGAATTATCATTTGTCTGTAGAATGCTTACAGGAGACCAAAGTTAGAGTACAGTTTCTTCATGTCTTCTCTTGTGAGCTCAGTGCCAATGCTGCATAGAAAAGGAAACCCAGTTTCAATGCATATATGAACAAAGGTAACATCTTGTGGTTTCATACACGAAGATAACAGTAGTAATTAATTACCTATTGATGGTGATATTCACTGCTCTTCTGTCGGCTTCAAAGGCCAGAAGGTCAGACATTATCTCTGATGTTGCCCCACCAAGTTTCTATTTCGGATACATAGCGAAGAACAGGTTAGCTAGTATTGGTAGATTCTGAAATTCAGTAAAAATATTTAGGAGTCGACTAGCACCTGACAGAACTTGTAAAAATCCTCAAGGTATGCTTCCATTTCACTGAAATCTCGTTAAACGTAAAGCTTCAGGAGAGCAACAAATCTTACACACTATGATGTACGTTGAGAAGGATTTTGGGAAAGCTAAATACCAACAAAATTACTGGCCAAAAACAACACTATAGCACCAATATTCTGTTGAGCTAGAAACATAACTTTACGGAAAGATGAGCAATACTTTCACTAACCTGATGTACTCTAAGAAGGTTGACATAGGCTCAGTTGCTTGGCAAAGCATATGCTTATAATCATCAACAAGCTTGAGAGTGCACTTCTCCACAATTGTGGTGGTATGCAGAGGTGACGGTTATGCAGCCAAGGATTAGAAAATCTAAGGATAAAGAATAATTTTTTAACAATGATGAAATGAAACAGAGATTCAGATAATATAAGAACTAACAATTGTGCAGATTTCAAACAGATGAACAGTTGTCTTTACAAGAATTCAAGGTACTGAGACTCAAGAAATTACTGTCTCGTCTAAAACATCAGATTTCAGATCCATTTATGAAGATGAATGGCATTCAAATTAAAACTCCCACTGGAAAACAATTTCACATCGGCAAACACAATTTAAGAATTTCAGAAACACAACTTCCAATTTCAGAAAGAAAAATATAATTTAAACAAACAACCTAATTCATTCATTTCATACAATAGTTAAGGAAGTACATTAACTGATTTAATACAGGAGGTTATACATACTTTCATACAATAGTTCATAGAAGAGTACACACAAGGTTTCATACAAGAGTTCAAATTAGCATAAATCAAGGTTTTGACAACATGTCAGTTATGAGCTTGTTCTTCAGAGCTATTTCTAAGTCTGACAGTTGATCAGTTCTGGCAAGAAGACACTCTAACATGTTAGTTTCACTCTGCTTTGTTTTGATGGCTGCATCCTTTTGTTTAATCTCCCATACGGTTTTAATGGTCTCAAGCTTTTTGGCATGTTCTAGTTCAATGACTGTGTTGGTCAGTGACCTTTTCAGTTTGCCCTTTGCTGCTTTAACACCGGGAGGTCTAACCTCAACCGATTGTCCAACACCATCCTCTACATTGTTCACAGATTGTGAACTATCAGATTGGGCACCACCATCTGATGTCTTCCTTCTTTTTGAACTGCCACCACCTACACCTTTACTACTACTGATTTGACACCACTTCTGCTCATTCTTCAGCTCCTCCCATGCATGCTCAAGCATGAATTTGACCTTGTAGTCTAAAAAGAATATTTCATGAGCCAGCTTTAAATAATCTTTCGGACCAAAGCCACTTTTGGGAGGAGAGGTTGCAGCCGCATAGGCTCCACAAAACTTGGAGACTTGATCATTGATCTTCCTCCACCTCTGCTTACAGTGATTGGACTCCCTCTTCTCATCAGCTGGAATGGTAGGACTAGCATTGTACGAAGCTGCTATGCGATTCCAAAAGGCACTAGTCTTTTGCTCATTTGAAACTATACTGTCCTTGCTGGTGTTTAACCAGGAACTGATCAGGACAAGATCTTCTGATTTACTCCATCTCTTTCTCTCTTTACGATCCTCTTGATCATCACCACCTGGATCATCAGCTGGCTCACTACTAAAAAGTGGAATGTCTGATGATCTAACAGGTGTAGGTTGGGAAAAAGAAAATAGATTGCTTTAAGGATATTGGCTATCTTGTTGACTATTTAAAAGGTCCATAAAATTGGAGCTTTGATTATATGGATTAGGAGAATCCATAACCTAGGTCTCAGAGTTAAGAAATAGAAGAGGAGACATAAGAAGGATACTGGTTTTAGAGAATGAATCAAACAGAAGAGGTTGAAGAAAGATGAGAAGTGAATTTTTGTGTTTCCGGATGTATATTTATTATATAGGAAGAGGTTGAAGATGTTTAATGTGTTCAACCACTCAACATGAATTTTTTAATCTGTGTTTCAGAAGTTTTTTTAAGCATTGATTACAATTTCCATCAGAAGTTTTTTTAAACATTGATTACTGTGATGTAGACTGTGATCTACCACTAAACATGCATTTATTATCAGTTATCAGTTATCAGGAAATCACAAAACACATATTAGAATTTATGAAGAAAAAGTGTGCAATCAATAGTAGACCTAAATCAAAAACTATCAGAACATTTGAATTTCTGTTTCAGTTGATACACGAATGAATCTATAACTATCAAACATCACTCAGTTTCTATCAATTTAGCTGTGCAATAAAGAAATCAGGAGAAATTTTTACCTTCTGCCAGAGAAGAACCATATGATGGTCATGCATTGTTGCTTTTTCAATCTCTGCTTCAATCTTCTTCTCTCCAGTTACCACCTCAAATCAGATGCGAACAAAACACATATTAGAGGAAATCACAAATCCGAATTTTAGTCCAGGAATGAAACAAGAATTTCAGTGTCAAGTAAAATTAAATCACATCCGAGGAACCCTAATTTCAACCTCTTAATCAATCGTAAATGCAATTATATGTCTCCAATACACAAGAACTAATTACGCATATCTCAAATCCCAATTTCGAAAAGACTCTTCTCAAGAAGATGAACCATCTAGCTCTAGATACCTTCATAGCTAATCTTACGTAGAAGGAAGATGGAGACCTCTATTGAACATTACTAGCAGCTACAACCAGATGACTATTACCGCCTCGAGGTGTGGTATTCAACGAAGAAGATGATGAAATAGTGATCGAGATGTTATCAGAAGATGCCTCATAACGAGTATTCATTGGAAAAAGCCTTCAAGATTTAGACCTTCAAAAGGAATTAAAACAAACAAACAAACAAAAAAAGTGAACAAAGAGAATCAAGTCTCCGAAAGTTTATAAGTTGTGAGCACGCACATGGAACGTCAAGTATATAAGCAAAAAGATCATGAAACACACCAAAATTAGAAACTAAACTATAAAAAGTCACGAAATTTTCATGGCTTAACAATATTTTAAAAAAACACATGAAAATTCACAAGGAATATATTCAAATACCTTACCTGCAACCATCAAAAAGGCAAACTCAGCTCCGTACACGAACTCCACGACTTCACAAACAAACAAAAAATGATCTGTTTTTCAAACGCAAGCTTGATTTTCCAATCGAAACTAATTGGAAATCAAATCCTATTATGATTTAATACAAACCCTAAATGATCTATCAAAGAAGAGAGGGATTTAGGGTTTGTCGATTCGAACCTTTCATAACGGAGAAGAGATGATGAACCGAATGATTGCACATCACCAAATATCCGGTTGATTTCAGAACTCTCCGAATCTGACCTAGAAACTTTGACAACCGAAAAACCACCAACACTCAGGCAATTCCCGAGTCATTTCTCCACTCAATTCGTCGTTCAACGACGATTCCACGACGATTCCACAGAGAAATCTCGAATCGCCGTTTAATCTCCTTCGGAGAAAACAAAGATAGAAAGAGAGAGAGAGAGAAGACGAAGAAACTCTTTTGCGGAAATTTTTCCCTTTCCCCTTTTTTTTTTCCTTCCACCAATCAGAAACAAGTATATCACCGGGTCTTAAGTCAAAAATCAGATCCAATTTTAGACCCCAAAAACACATTTTAGACACCCAAAACATGATTTAAAATCTTAATTAATCTTTGGACACTCTTGCAAGATCCTTCAAGATCTGCATTGAACATGGTCTAAACTCTAGTATAAAAATGTATAAATCAATCAAATACCAAAAAGTTTGTGGAAATTTGTCTCTCTTTATTTTGAACTTTTATAATTTTATATGCTGATTGTTTTTCACTATTCTATTCCGTGCATATATATAAAACTTGTCATCCTTTTCATGTTGTGGCACAAGTGGATCCATGCAACAAATTGCCATTTTTGGGGATATATAAATCATTTCAATAAAAAATGAACGACCAAAAAATTGTTTTGCTTTTCTCGTTTCATTGATCCGGATCCACTATATATAGGCAAAAGTATCGAAATTAGTTTGGAACAAGAAGAAAATCAAATCGGATAGGATTTCATTACGTCAAGTCACGATCCAAATCTCCACATGCATTTAATTTGATTCTTGCATTCGTTTCGTCCGGCCGATTCAACTTTCATACGTTAACTTTATACCGTATGTTTTACTTGTTCCAATATTCATATGACTTTATACAGCAAGACGGTATCGGAGACATTTCAGAAACTTAATGCTCATGTGGTGGATCTAGAACCTATTTTTACCTGGGACAATGGTACATAAAATCATATATCAAGAGAAACAAAAAAAAAACTTTAAGCAATTACACCCAAAAAAAAAAAAATCATCGTGGGCAACTGCCCTTGGAGATCTACACCTGCCTCCGCCCGTGGCTCGACTGAGTGCGGAATCTGATTCGAACAAAAGCCTTTTTTTTGCCATGGTAACAAATATCTGAGTTAAACTAATTTATAAAACTCAATTTTCATTTATATGAATATTTATAGTTTCCATAAAAAAAAAATTCATATGACTTAACGGTCATATTCCAATTAGCGGCATTTACTCGTTGGTGACATGTGCTAATGCACTAATAATAATGATCAATAATAAATGGGGACAAGAACCAAACATCAACATATCATCATCACAACGCGTTTTGTTAAATGAATATATTTATTTTTAAACCCTCTCTACCTTCTTCACACGTATTCTCCAACTTCTAGATTTTTTAAAAAAAAATAATAAGATTTACCAACTACTTACATTGTCTTCTTAACTATTTTATTATTGTTTATAGACTATGAAAACTCATCCTATATCTACTTTTAACTTTTCTATTGATACCAAATAATATTACAAATATCGACACAAAGATAAGGTGACATGGTATTATATAATTCCTTATAATATCAAAAAAAAAAATCGTAACTAGTGGTTGTATTCTATTTAGAAAGACTTTAGACTTTAACCCAAAAAAAAAGACTTTAGAGTCTTACTCTTTAGTGTTAAAGTAACAAATACTTTTATCTAACTTTATCACAGTCTTTGATATTGTATGAAATTGTTAAACTACTAAGCAAAGAGGTAACGTCTAGGTTACTTAATGGAATCAACGGTTGTACCAAAAAAGATTTTTAAGAAAGTTTTTCCCCAAAATATTAATATTAACTGCTTCCCCATCTCTATAAAAAAATAATCTGAGACAATTTTCATTTCAAGTTTCTCTGTGTAACAGAACGTCAAAGCTCTGTTTTCTTTCGATCTCTGTTCTTAACAAAGCCAAGAGTTATGGTGAGAGTCTTTCTTCTCTACAATCTCTTTAACTCCTTTCTTATCTGTTTGGTCCCCAAGAAGCTAAGAGTTCTCTTCCCTCCTTCTTGGTACATCGACGACAAGAACCCACCACCGTCTAAATCCGAATCTCCGGCGAGAACAGACCCGGTGGACCTAAAACGAGTGTTTCAGATGTTCGACAAGAACGGAGACGGACGCATTACAAAGGAAGAGCTAAACGATTCCCTAGAGAATCTAGGAATCTTCATGCCAGACAAAGATCTGATCCAGATGATCCAGAAGATGGATGCAAATGGAGATGGATGTGTAGACATACACGAGTTTGAGTCTCTTTACAGTTCGATTGTCGAAGAAAAGGTGGAAGAGGATATGAGAGATGCGTTCAATGTGTTTGATCAAGACGGTGATGGGTTTATTACTGTTGAGGAGTTGAAGTCTGTAATGGCTTCCTTGGGACTCAAGCAAGGTAAAACCCTAGAATGTTGTAAAGATATGATTACGCAAGTTGATGAAGATGGAGATGGTAGAGTCAATTACAAGGAGTTTCTTCAGATGATGAAAACTGGTGGCTTTAGCAATAATAGATCATCATCAAATTAAGCTGATTTGTTCTTTTTTTTCTCTGTAGATAATTTCATTTTACATATGATTTGTAATCTTGAACTAATTGTTATATATAATTAGATCAAAGATATTTGCCTCTTATTTTTCAATTACTAATGAGAGCTCAAAATCAGAACAATTACATCTCGGCATATGTCAGATTCACCCAATTCTGCTTAGCTTTCGTGGTAAAAACAATTTAGTTATAAAATACTCTAATGATAAAAGGCAAACAATCTATATATATATAATATATAAAGTTAGTTTTGTTCAGTTCTCCTTTCGTCATCTCAACGTCCACCTTGATATCTACTATTTTTTGTTTTTAAAACCATAAAATAAAACTATAAAAATATCTATTTCAAAAAATTGGTGGTGTGATGTATCAAAGTACATTTATGTCGTATTTAACTAATGAGCATTAGATGATTAGCTTTATCGTGTTTTATGTGAATGTATCTTAACAGTGATAGTTTTGTCAATATCAAATTTTCTTATAACTACGTTAGTAAACAATAATAAAAAATTCCGTGCGAAGCGCTGTCACCAATTATTTAGTTATAAAGATAACACAAAATCTTATTTATCACCATATCTAGGATAGATGTCCACTTATCTTAAAATATAAAGAGATTGAAAAAAAAACATCCATATGTCTCGTCGAGTAAGCTTCCTAAAGACATAGATTTGCCGCAATTAGTCAAAACCATACGGATCTTTAGTTTGGAGAAGTAGTGAAGACATAGATTTGCCGCATGTCCAAATTAAATTTCCATACGGATCTTTAGTTTGGAGAAGTAGTGAAGACATAGATTTGCCGCAATTAGTCAAAACCAGCCCGCATAATTGCAAATTTTTTGAAGCTTATCATTCTCCAACGTCATACATACACTGAATAATAGTCGTGAGGAATTTGTTTACATTTTCCAACTGAACAATGTTGTTCTATAGGTATATAAGATCCCGTAAAACCATTTACTTGCTATGAGCTGATAACTGTTAGTCACTGATAAATGATTCTAGCCGCTCTGGCATATGTTGGTTATTCCCAATATAAAGAAAATAAATAAAAAAAGTAAATGAGTAATAATGATATAAAAACTAAACTAGAGAAATACCCACAATTTTTTTTTTCAAATATCTTTTATCTAGCATATGTTTGTTCTTCCCAATATAAAGAAAATAAAAAAAAGTAAATGAGTAATAATGATATAAAAGCTAAACTAGAGATATACCCACAAATTTTTTTTTTCAAATATATTTTATCTAATTATTTTAAACAATTCAGTTCAAAATATAATTTTATCTAATTATTTTAAACCAAAGCCTCTACTTGATCTCATGTTGTCTTCTTTCTTCAAATAACTGCTCCATCTCGGGTCTTTTTCTTATAACCACAAAGTCTCTTCATACCTAAAGAGTCTATTCTGATATTTTTAACGAATATCTCACAAGCAAACATAATTTCAATGATATGGGACAACTATGAGTCTAAGGATGTAGCTAACGTCTTGTAAATTAGAAATTGAGACTTTGGTTGACCATAAAAATAATAATCAGAAAGACTTGAGTATTTAGTGTTTCAACCATGTCGTTAACAAACTGATCGAACCTTAAAGAACCAAATATATATATATATATATATATATATATATATATATATATATATAAAATTTAACACTCCCTTCACGACTTTTTAACAGAAGACAACAATTAATCATTTACTCTTTTAAAGTTCTTTTTGGTTAGTGATTTTTTGTTTTTTAGTCTTGGAAATTATAGTTATAGATTTTGAATTATTCAATTTTGTCACATATAGAGAAGCAAAGAGGTAACGATATATAGGTTGATTATTGGACGAAGATGGGTTTATTACTGTGTAGTCGATCTGAAATCAGTGATGGCTTACTTATGGCTCAAGCAAAGATAAACGCTAGAATTATAATCACGCAAGTGGATGAAAGGCGGTGGCTTTAGCAACAGTCATCAAGCTGAGTTGATTCTTCGCTTTCTGTTTTGTCGTCTTCTAGGGTTTCTCCAATCTATGTATAGCTTACTTGATTCGACCAGCAGGAGGACATTCCACAAAAAGATGGTTTTATTACAGAGGATCTAGATAGAGCTTAAAAACCATCACCTTTATGTACACAGCTAAACTATGCCTATGCATCACCCGAACAAAATCAATGTCAGAACATAAAAACAAAAAAAACAAAACTCTGTTAAAGGCAATTGCAACCTCTTTTGTTTTTCGACAAGAAAAAACTTTTATTAAAAGAGAGAAAATGGGGAATAAAGAAGAGAAGATCTATCTCCTAAACCAAACTGGTGAAAAAATGAACAAGGAGAAACCTGAGACAAAAAAAAAGACTATACTTGGTTCTGCCGATGATCTCTCTGTTCTAGATCCCTCACATTGTCTACTATGTGTTGGATTCTCTTCGTAAGGCTTTCGTTGTGCTGTTCGATCTGTTCAAAGAGCATCTCCAGATGCCTTTTGTAAGTAGCGGCTCTCTTTTTCTCAGCAGCTAGCTGCTGCATCAGCTCCTGGATTTTGTCGTGCTCGTTCTGCAAATAAGGAGAGCAAAGGTCTTAGAATTTTCAATTCTTTAGAATGCCAAATGAGAAAAGAAGCAAAATCAGAATCAAACCAGCAAATGAATATGCCATATAGCAAGTAATCATGAACCAGTACCACATGAATATATTAACCCGCTAACCAAGAAACACCAACTCGGGTAATTGATTCTTTTTGGGCATCAATGAGCAACTGCCCATCATCTGCTGTCTGTAAGACGGTGGCTTGGTCAATTTCTATATTCAAATGATGCAATAGCTGAATCTAACAACTATATGTTTGACTTCAGTTAGCTAATTATCCACAAAAAGACTCTTATGATCATCTAGCTTAGATTCCTGAAATAAAGAATGTTGATCAACGAATAGAGCAACAACTGACCGGATATTGATCATAAATGCAACCCCTTCGAACCCTTCCAGGCATCAACGGATGATTATGCTCCTTGACAAACTTTGTGATGACCCATTTACCAGAGTTTTCTTTTCTAATCAGGATCATTGCTCTACATCCGACCCTTGTTTCCGCTCTTTGTCTAATAACCTTGTCCCGCTTGCTAGGTAACCTGTAGCCTTCCTTGTTACAAACAAGTTGCCTGCCTATGGGAGTTCCATCATGCCTTGACCGTGACAGTTTGCTAACACGGATGACGAACCCTACTTTTGTAGCATAAGCATTATAAAACCCGTGTGCGGCTGCTTCAGATTCAAACTCCTGCCCAACATAAGGCTCATCCGCTTGAACCTCCGCCATATCTGCAACTGCCAGAGGGATAGAATCCGGATCTACCTTCTCATCTTGTTCAAGCATTGCTTGACCAGAATTTTCACCTATTTCAATATCGTTTTCATCATCTTGCTCAATCACTGCTTGACCAGAGCTTTCGCCCATTTCATTATGGTTCTCGACCGTGGTAACCTCTAGCTCGACTGGAATCCCCATCATCATCCCAGCAGCTACGCCATTATCAATCCTGAAATCCACTGCAGTTACAAAGGAAAAGCTTTACGAAGATAAACAAGAACTGCATCAACAGGTGGGCAAAAACACACATTTTGACACACATCAGATATCTACCAAGAAGAAGTAGCAAGTTTTTGTATCCTCTTACAGTCTTCACTTCTCTACTGGTTTCCATGACCCAATTCAAGATACGAGGACAAAGCTCAACTACAAGTGTTTTCAAAATCCTCCAGTCTCCACCACAACAATACAAAACAAAGCTTAAATGAAACCCTTCTTTGAGGTAGGCCTAAGCGAGTCTTGAGGATGAATCTATTCAAGATTCACCTTCTCATGACTCGTGGAAAATACAAATCAAAATCTAAAATCCGTATTACCAAATTTAAATTAGAGGAACCAAATACCGGTGAAAGGAATGAAACAATCTTACTGTCAAAGTTTTTCCGCCGCCGGGAGATGTTGGTCGGAGGCGGCGACGATCGATTTAGGTTTTCGATGGGGGGGGGGAGACAGAGAAGGTGCCGGTTCAGGGTATGGATTACAACGGACGCAGTAACCTATGACGTGTCAAGAGATGATTGGGTCAATTTCGGAACGAAGTCAACTCGCCGTTCATCTAAGCTTTGCGTTGATCGACTCTATGGTGCGCTTCTCCTCGTCTGATAATTACTCTTTTTGCTCCTTCTACCTTCTACCTTTTAGTTTTTTCCTTTTTAGATTTTTACAGCGTAATTCTCGCCGACCGACGCACCGTTAGACTGCTTTGTCCACTCATTTTAATAATCGACCCCTTTATTATCTTCATTTACAAAAGCACCCCTTATACTAACAAATTCTCTCATTTTCTAGCCTTCATTTTTCGTGTCAACCAGTCCAGTCCAGTCCAACCGGTTCGAGCCCTCTAGGCGATTCTACGCGTTAACAATTCTCACTTAATCTTTTTTTAATTGTTCCAGTGTAACTTTTCCGTTTCTATGAAATGAAGATGTTTTAAAAAAAAAGTATATATAAATATAAATTTATAAGTATTAACTTCATACATGGCTATCAAAGTTGATACATATGTTGTTTGATATTTAACTAAATGAATGATTTAAATATTTTGATTTTTGTTATGGGAAGATCGACAAAATCGAATATATCAAGATTATAAAAACTAATTAGGAATAAGTCCATTTTTTTATAAAAGAATGTAATTTGTACAACTATTTTTATAAAAGACTAATCTAATTCTTTCACAACACTTGTGTTTTCTCCCATCAATTTATCAGTTGTTTCTATTTAATTCTTTTTTTAATGTTTTAGTCTTGATATTTATAAAATTTCTTTTGATTTTTTATTTTATTTGATAGTTTGAGCTATGACTATGTTTTCTAAAGATTATCAATGATAGTATAGATCTTAGGTACATAATTCATGAAATAAAGAGATTCTTTAGCAAGTATATCGGTCATCCATTAGACTATTTATGGGCAGAGCATTTGTCGTGCAAAAATTTCTACTTAAGAAACTTTAAATTTACCTTATATTTATTATCATATATGAGATAAATGTTGACTAAAAACTAAATCCTCTACTCAATCTCGGGTCTTTTTCTTCATTCATAATGAGATAAAACTTTGCATGCCTCATCTGCATTCCTAATGCTTTGACCTACAGCTTTGATGATTTTATCCCATGTTTTTGACAAAACCGTATCTTTTGGAACAGACATATACTCTCAAATATCAAAGAGAATCCATAAAATCATCTCGCTTGGATTATGAAGTAAGACATCCATCACCAAGTTCCAAGTTTTCCTCTTCATGCACTTCATCGACACCCCATATCTGACATTTTCTTTTGTTTCTCCAGCAATATAGGCATAAAATGTTATTTGTTACGTAATATATATAATGGATTTTTTAAAAAAAAAGTCTAACTAACCTTTGGGATGGGGAAAAAAGAAAGCCAAATATGATTCAAAAAATGTATGAAAATCAATTAGTGAAAGTTTCACATGTCAGTCGATAAGATTTCAACCTGTATAATTTTTTTTCAAATACATAAAATAAAATTAGTGTTTTAAAATTAAATTAGTGTTTGCCTTTTGGTTTGTATATGATTTACTATATATTAGTAAATATGTTTTCTTTGTCGTATATCAGTCTTTATATATATTATTTGTAACGATTATACAAAGTAATTTTACAACCCTATGAATGGTCAAAGCTTAGCATCTGACCTTTTAATAAACACACGAGCAGCATATGGATTGTTAAGAGTTGAGACTCTTTTCGTGACGTGGAGTCTGTCTACTCCTTCATTCGTCTTCAACCTTGGTCGACTTTACTCAAGAAACATATCTCATCCAAACTTTTCTTTCATTTCTCATATCTGTTTTCTTCTTCTTCAATCTGCTTTAATTTTCCTAATTAACACGTATCTTCATACGACAATATTCCGTATCAATCAATATCCATGATCTTCAAACTCATGCATGCATCGATAATAAATTCTATGTATTAATCTAGGAGATGAATGATGAAAATGCTTCGAATTGCTGCAGAAAAAAAGAAAGAAGATACGAAAAAGAAAATTATCGAGATCAAAATTGAAATTATAGAAGAGATGAAAGGATCAGTTGTTTTACTTCATCGAGTAAGTGATGATCGTAAATAAACAGTTTGAAGAAATTATTTAAAGAAATTTGTTGATGAACTTATTTTATCGTACAGTTAAATTCGGTCCTAAGCAGTTTTTTTGTTTAACTGCTATAATGTATACGGATAATACAAATAGTTCATTAACCAAGATTGCGGAATATTAAAAGAAGCAAAAAATCAGATATATATTAAATAAACAGTTAAATTCGGTCCTAAGCAATTTATGTGAAAATTGTGGCTTTAGAGCGCTGAACAGTTGAGAGATGAAACTTTTTTTTTAATCGAAAACATATAATTGTATTTTAAATTATTACTCCCTCCGTTTCATATTATTTGTCGTTTTAAAACTTAAATTTTGTTTCATATTAATTGTCGTTTTAAAATTTCAATGCAAATGTTTGATAATATTTCCAATTTTATCCTTACTCATTTAGCTTATTAATTAGTGTAATCATAGTACTCATTGTCGTTCTAGGTTGTTTTACGTAGATTAAGAAAACAATTCAATTTTCTGTATTACTCCTCATTAAAGTATTATATACTATGATCACACTAATTAATAAAGAGAAATTGATCAAAATAGCACTTTTTGAAAACTTTCTCACCAAACTAGCACTCTAATAAAAAAGCCCAATTTTTAGCATTCATTAAAGATTAAAGAGACAAAAAACTATTTTACCCATAATATAATTCTGAGAATTAATAAAAAAAAAATAACAATTTCTCACACACCGAAATTGTTGGTTGTCTCGAGAGCTCGTCTCGTTGATTAGAGAATTCGTGGACAAGGAAAGAAGAAAGGTGCAGAGGTTTGGTTGGGAAGGGATACGAGACCTAGTGGTGAATCGCTTCTCCGAGCTGCGGAAATCGGTGTTTCCTCTATTTTGAGATCTGTTGCGATTGACATGGGGATTTTGACAACTCCGCACCTACATTGGATGGTTCGAGCTAAGAACAAAGGTCTCAAGGCAACGGAGAATGATTACTTTGAGATTCTCTCTACCTCATTCAGGTGCTTGATTGATCTGATCCCAGTTGGTGGAAAGAACAAGCTAGAGGTTAGCAAATTGATCGTAGATGGTGCTAATGGTGTGGGTGGACAGAAGCTTGAGGAGCTAAGAGAGTCTTTGAACAATCTAGATCTTGAGATTCGTAACACATGAACAGATGGAGGTGTGTTTAATGAAGGTGTAGGGGCTGATTTTGTGTAAAAGGAAAAGGTTGTGCCTTTAGGATTCGGGTCAAATGATGTGGGGACGAGGTGTGCGAGTTTTGACGGCGATGCAGATCGATTGGTTTACTTTTACATTCCTTCAGACTCTTCTACTGACAAGGTTGAGCTTCTTGATGGTGATAAGATTCCACTTTGTTTGCTCTCTTTATCAAAGAGCAACTAAACACTCTCGATGATGACCTTATCACCTATAAGCAATCTTTCTTTATTTATTTGTGTTTAGTTCCCAAGAAGATGCATAAACCCAAAAACCCAAAAATGAAATGATTAGAGTGTGAATTTCATTCGTCCCCGACCACCTGGTGGAATCTTCCCTAATACCGATGAGAATAATGAAATGATTAGAGTATGCATAAACCCAAAAACCCAAGAGGAGGAAAATCGTTTTACTTTGTTAAGTGACGAATGGCTGAAGATAAATAGAAAGAAGTGTTTATGTTACATGCAGTTGGCTTTTTCGGTTTGATTCTTGGAGTGTCTTCGACCAGTAGAGTCTCGAGATTCAAGCTGTCTGGAAGAATATAATAGCGAATGTTGTTTCCCCTGACACTTAAGTGGTCTACTGTGACTGGATTCTTCCCTTTCAAAGTGAGTTTCACAGCTTTTAAACGAGTGTTCATACTAACATCTACACCTGCATTAAGTCATTGCAAGTAGATAACAACCGGTAAGTGGTGATTGATGATTGCATTATAAACATGATGATGGCAGAAAAAGGAAATGAAAACCAAAACATTAACAGCAGAGACCAATTGTATTGCAATCAGCTTGATGAGAGACTCAAAGAGATGCAGGAACAAGCCATACGGTAAATGTTCTATAAAAATTTAGAGATCTTATTTACAAGGAAAGAAAAAGAAAAGGGACTTTCAAGTGCTAAACTCATTCATTCCCATGGACTTTGAATATAACACATTGACCATGTTTCTTCTGGTACAGTGGTGCTTATAGGTGATCAGGTTTCAAATAAGAACTAAACACATTTGTTCTTTATTTATTTCTTTATTTATTTATTTGTGTTCTAAACACTCTCGATGATGACATGATCACCTGGTGACAATCTTTGTTTATTTATTTGTGTAGACAAAACAACAACACATTTGTTTTGATGCTTCATTTACGCATGGAAATCAACAGGAAATATAGTTTTCTGTTTTTGTTCATTTCGGAAGACATTCTGAAATACGTTATATATGTTCCTAAATACGTTTCATTTTCAAGAAAGGATCAGTTTCATCATTTGTTCATTTAGAAAGTCTTTCCGAAATACGTTATATATGTTCCTAAATACCATTCATTTTCAAGAAATTATCATTTTTCATCAATTGTTCATTTCGGAAGACTTTCCGAAATACGTTATATATGTTCATAAATACGATTCATTTTCAAGAAAGGATCAGTTTTCATCATTTGTTCATTTAGGAAGTCTTTCCGAAATACGTTATATATGTTCATAAATACGATTCATTTTCAAGAAAGGATTAGTTTTCATCATTTGTTCATTTAGGAAGTCTTTCCGAAATACGTTATATATGTTCCTAAATACCATTCATTTTCAAGAAATTATCATTTTTCATCATTTGTTCATTTCAGAAGACTTTCCGAAATACGTTATATATGTTCCTAAATACGTTTCATTTTCAAAAAGAATCAGTTTTCATCATTTGTTCATTTAGAAAGTCTTTCCGAAATACGTTATATATGTTCCTAAATACGATTCATTTTCAAGAAAGGATCAGTTTTCATCATTTGTTCATTTAGGAAGTCTTTCCGAAATACGTTATATATGTTCCTAAATACCATTCATTTTCAAGAAATTATCATTTTTCATCATTTGTTCATTTCAGAAGACTTTTCGAAATACGTTATATATGTTCCTAAATACGTTTCATTTTCAAGAAAAGATCAATTTTTATCATTTAGGAAATCTTTCCTAAATACGTTATATATGTTCCTAAATACGTTTCATTTCCATAAATGACCAATGAAAAAGTCTTTCCGAAATACGTTATATATGTTAAAACCTGATGTAGTTATATATGTTCCTAAATGTGTTCATTTCAGAAGTCTTTCCGAAATACGTTATATATGTTCCTAAATACGATTCATTTTCAAGAAATGATCATTTTTCATCATTTGTTCATTTCAGAAATCTTTCCAAAATATGTTATATATGTTCCTAAATACGTTTCATTTTCAAGAAATGATCATTTTTCATCATTTGTTCATTTAGGAAGTCTTTCCGAAATACGTTATATATGTTCCTAAATACGTTTCATTTTCAAGAAAGGATCAGTTTTCATCATTTGAATCTTTCTTTATTTCTTTGTTTAGACAAAACAACAACAAATTTGTTCTGATGCTTCATTTACGCATGAAAATCAACAGGAAATATCGTTTTCTGTTTTTGTTCATTTAGGAAAGCTTTCCTAAATACGTTATATATGTTCCTAAATACGTTTCATTTTCAGAAAGGATCATTTTTCATCATTTAGGAAGACTTTCTTAAATACGTTATACATGTTCCTAAATGGTTCCTAAATACGTTTCATTTCCAGAAAGGATCATTTTTCATCATTTATGAAAGCTTTCCTAAATACGTTATATATGTTCCTAAATACGTTTCATTTCTAGAAAATATCAATTTTCATCATTTAGGAAGGCTTTCCTAAATACGTTATATATGTTCCTAAATGGTTCCTAAATACGTTTCATTTCCAGAAATGATCATTTTTCATTATCTTTCTTTTGTGTAGTCAAACAACAACACATGTTCTGATGCTTCATTTACGCATGATAATCAACAGTTAATATAGTCTTTTAGAGTTTTTTTGTTTCTTGTTCATTTACGAAGGCTTTCATAATTTAGTTATATATGTTCCGAAATGGTTCCTAAATACGTTTCATTTCAAGGAAATTATCATTTTTCATCATTTGTATATTTCTTTCAAAATACGTTTAGGAAGGCTTTCCTAAATACGTTATATGTGTTCCTAAATACGTTTCATTTCCAGAAATGATCATTTTTCATCATTTAGGAAGATTTTCCTAAATACGTTATATATGTTCCTAATACGTTTCATTTCCATAAAATATCATTTTTCATCATTTAGGAAGGCTTTCCTAAATACGTTATATATGTTCCTAAATATGTTTCATTTCCAGAAAATATCAATTTTCATCATTTAGGAAGGCTTTCCTAAATACGTTATATATGTAGGACAACTTCCTAAACTTGAGAAGTTATATAAATGAACAAAAAAATTCTCATTTATACGTTTTAGGAAGGCCTTCTTAAATGGGTAAGACGGCTTCCTAAATATTTACAGATAACTGAATTAATATATTTTTACAGAATAATCAGACTTTCATCGAGTATGTAGTTCCAATAACACATAACCATGACTAAAACCAAAAATTAATCGTGTTTAGAATGACTGCGTAAAAATATAGTAAGTTGCACATCAGTTTTCAACAACACGTTAAATTATTCATCACAACAGTTGCACAATTAAAATCCATGAACAATTTGAAGCTCTAAGCGGTTTTTAACAGTCGGTCGGTTCTGTTTTTTTGTTTGTTCTTCTTTGAAACTCAAGTCGGTTAATTCCGGTTTAAGCGTGAGTTTCCGTTTATGGATCTGAGCGAAGCGTTTGGAGCTAGATCCGGCGGTGGGCCGTGCCGAGAGGTGGTGACCGGACTGGAATCACTCAATTTCAGCGAAGAAATTCGACAATTGGTGACGATGCCTCCGGAGAATACCGGCTCATTCACGGCTTTGCTGCGATCGAAGCAGTTTCAAGATCCATATGCTTCAACATCTCCTCAACAACAATTGAATGCCCATTCTCTGCTGCAATATAAAGAGGAGTCTCTTCTTCAAGATTCTGCTTTGACAACAAATCTCTCAACTCTTGGCCGTCTCCATCGCAACAACCTCGAATCAGTTCTTTAACTTTTCCCAAGTTCCCGGTTCGAGCTGCAATGTGAAGAGGCGAATCTCCTCTTTTTCCTGGTGACTCATTCTTCTTCCTCCTCTCACCAATAAAACTCAGTTGCCTCTCCATCACCACACGGAAGCTTTTCTGCTTCTCTAAAAGCCCACCACGAAAACTTTTCTGCCTCTCCATTGATGCTTTACCAAAACTCGGAAGTTTCTCCATAACTCCACGTTTCTGATTCTCCACGGTCACACCTCGAAAACTCTGTTGCTTCTCCATTGATCTTCTGAGCCTGCTTGGCTGATGATTCTCTACATTCACACCTTGGAAACTAACCTGTTTCTCTAAAGCTCTCGCCATTCTCGGTTGATTATTCTCCACACATCGAAAACTCTTTTGTTTCTCCATGGATTTCTTCTGATTCTCGCGAATCAGGCCACGGAGCTTCTCCATTTCGCAGATACATCGTGTTCTCAGGCGACCGTTACCAGAGTCGCCGGAGATATCCCTCCTCCCACTCTTCACCCTTTCGGGAGATTGACTTTTCCTTCTAACCCGCTCCTCTTGGACCGCGCCGCTCGTTTCTCGGGGATTGCTACAGAGCAAAACGGAAATATCTCCGGTGACTCCGCCGTACCTTCGGATTCCAGCGCGAATCTAGACAGAGTCAAGGCCGAGCCTGATGAGACCGATTCATCTCAGCGGTTGGTTTCTTATCCAATGGTGGAGAACCAGAACTCTTCTGGCAAGAAGAAAGAGCGCGAGAAGAAGGTGAAAACCAGTTCTTCGCGAATATGGCGTCGGGAAAGCTTCGAGATCAGAGAATGACAAAATATCTTGCTCCATGAACAATTTGTCGGTGATCCAAAGATGAGAATGTTTTTCCGGCTAGATGAAAAATGGCGTCGGGAAATGGATTTTTTTTATTTGTGTTTGTTCAAGATTAAATGAGTCTTTTTCCTTTTTAATGAATGCTAGTTTTAGGATTTTTATCCTTGTGTGCTAAATTATTGAACTTTAAGTTTTTTGGTGCTATTTTGTAGAATTGCCCATTAATAAACTAAAGAAGTAGGGATAAAAATGAAAATATTATTAAACATTTGCATTGAAATTTTAAAACGATAACTAATATGAAACAAAAATTAAGTTATAAAACGATAATTAATATGAAACGGAGAGAGTACATTAATGAGGGGTAAAACATAAAATTGAATTATTATTTTAATGTACATATAATAATCTAGAACGACAACTAATATGAAATTTGGAGAATTTTTTTAATTAATGGAAACACAAACCATATGGCAGAATATGATTGATCATGTGAGTTGTGTTTTACTAGTAGATAAAAGTTTAATTTGATTTGTTTTTTGTTTCTACGAATATAGAATTATGAAATCGCTTTAAATACGTGGAAGAAAACGTCAAGGGGTGAGGAATACAAAAAATATCTTATTACTTGGGAAATAGGAAATCAAATAGTAGTATTGGTAGATCTCTCATAAATAAAAGGATCATATAAGTCAAAGCTAATCCAAGTTTAAAAAAGAAAATCACACATTAAATATTTTTTGTCAATTAAGTAGATTTACATGAGATAATTTCCATGAACGCTGTGTGTATCGAAAATGAAAGTTTATCCTAACAAATGAGATAATCGGGAATCAAAAAGAGGATTAAATATCTTTATCCAACAACAGATAATAATTAACCTTGCAAAATACGTCACGTGGGTCCCAAAATATCCGGTCAAAAGCACCAATCACTAATCTCATAAGAGATTCATATACATGTAACCGACCAATAAGGATATATATTACTTACCAAACACAATTTATGATAATAACAAAATCGTAACTGGATAAAATCTTCATTTTAAATTAATTAAAAAAGTCTCGTAGATTTGACTAAACATGTGATCCTTGTACTTGTATATAAACCCTTTTCGTTCCCTAATGCCGCTCATATCCAAAATCTCTCATTCTCTATTATAATTCACTCACTACCGACCACAAATGGCTACATCCAACGGCGAGAAAAGCTTGATCGTCAGCTTCGGCGAGATGCTCATCGATTTCGTTCCCACAGTCTCCGGCGTATCCCTCGCCGAGGCTCCTGGCTTCATCAAAGCCCCCGGCGGCGCACCTGCCAACGTCGCGATCGCCATCTCCCGACTCGGCGGTCTCTCTGCTTTCGTCGGTAAACTCGGTGACGACGAGTTCGGTCACATGCTTGCCGGGATCTTGAAACAGAACGGCGTTTCCGCCGAAGGTATCAATTTCGACACCGGAGCCAGGACGGCACTCGCATTTGTCACCCTAAGATCCGACGGAGAACGTGAATTCATGTTCTACCGGAACCCTAGCGCCGATATGCTCCTCCGTCCCGATGAGCTCAATCTCGATCTCATCAGATCTGTACGTTATTTTGACCTTTGATTAACTATTAAATTTTTTTTTTTATAATTTGATATATGACACGTAAGCAAATCTTGATTGGTCCCGCGTTTAATTAACAGACGTTGCTAGACCGTCACCGTAACGGTTTTCTAACGTAGAGGAAAAGATAGGTTAATGAAGTGCTCTGTTTTGTTTTTGTTTTTTACAGGCTAAGGTGTTCCACTATGGATCAATAAGCCTCATCGTTGAGCCATGTCGATCTGCTCACCTGAAGGCCATGGAGGTGGCTAAAGAAGCGGGTGCGTTGCTCTCGTATGACCCAAACTTGAGGCTGCCTTTGTGGCCCTCGAAGGAGGAGGCCAAGAAGCAGATTCTTAGCATCTGGGACAAAGCTGAAGTGATCAAAGTCAGCGACGAAGAGCTTATGTTCTTGACTGGATCTGATAAGGTTGATGATGAGACTGCTTTGTCTCTGTGGCACTCTAATCTGAAACTTCTCTTGGTCACTTTGGGTGAAAAGGGCTGTAAATATTACACCAAGGTAAATGGTTTTTGAAGAGTTTTCTTTCTTGCGGATCTGACTTTTACCATTTATGTAACTCAAGTTGTGTTCTTGTATGATTGCAGGGCTTCCGTGGGTCTGTTGATCCTTTCCATGTGAACACAGTGGATACAACTGGTGCTGGTGATTCATTTGTGGGTGCCTTGCTTTGCAATATTGTTGATGACCGCGCTATTCTCGAGGTAAAAATACCAATAAATTAACATATCAGATTAGTCTTCGATTTCGGAATCTTTGCTTCGATTATTGACCGTGTTCTTCTGTCTGTAACTACAGGACGAAGCACGTCTAAGAGAAGTACTTAGGTTTGCGAATGCATGTGGAGCCATTACAACTACGAAGAAAGGAGCAATTCCAGCTCTTCCTACAGAGTCTGAGGTTCAGAGTCTCCTGAAAGGAAACTGATCTACAAAAAGTCTGGATTTTTAGGATTTCACGTTTTACTTTTTTTGGCTTTGGCCATCTTTGTTTTTTTTAAAGCTTTTGGCTCTGTGTTCTTGTAGAACTGATCTGTGTTTTTGGCTTTGGCCTTCTTTATTCTGTTATGACTTATGAGTCTCGTTTTATTCTCTTTCAAGAGTTTTGTCTTTTGGGTCACTTTATTGAATAAACTCATTACCAAGTTTAGTGAACAACTGTTTTAAGTAGTGAAAGCCTTAAAGAACAATTGCTTGAGGATAACATTCAGAAACTTGCAAATCCAATGATCTCCAAATGTGTTTGCATTCTTCCCACCTCGAACTCATCCTCTCCAGAAATGTTTCAGCCCACACTTCCTTGCTACCTCCCATACTCAGATCATATGGCACCGAAAAACTGCGAGTCAATTTCCAAAACACACATAGTTATTTTCACAGATGCATTGTTGTTAAGCACCATCTTGGTTTTGAAGTTCTTACCTTGTTAGTTCTTCTAAACGAGAGTCCTTCCCGGTGGTACCGTTCCTGGAAGATCTTTGAGTTAGAGATCACAACCATGATCAGCAAGCTAGAGTTACAAATATACAATAGCTAACCTTTGTACTAGAACTTTGAAGATGCGGAGAGACTTGGTTGAGAGGTTGTAGATTGCATCTTCTATGTGATCTGTGCCGAATAAATACACAACCGGATAGTCCAGGAGCCATCTGCAAAATAGAGAGATTGAACGCCAAACTTCACAGCTTGATAAACTAAGATAATATATGGTGGATGAATGAAGAGTTAGATCTGAAAATTACCCGTTTAAGGTTGGGATTGTAACCTTAGTGTCTTGTAAACAACAACTAAGATCAATGCATAAAGAAGACTGAGAAGAGTTGGCATCATCAAGTGCTGTGGTGGTATCATTATTGCTCCCATCTAAAGGAAATGTCGAGGAGAATAGCTTCTGAATCGATCTAAGCTGCATCCCTAGATTGCTTTCCTTGCTTTGTTCTACCATCTTGAACAAACAAAAGCAAAACTGAGCAATTGGAGATGGGACATAAAAAGAGAAACCACTGAAACAAACACAGAAGCTTTATAAAAGGAACAACCTTTGGCGGATCTTGTTCCAGGTCGACGAAGAACAATTCGGGTTCTGAATCCAAGCTGGAACTTACAAACTTGGGCAGTCTTCTTACATTTATCAGGTAAATCATATCCTCTATAACCATAACCCTCAGATCTTTGAAAACTGGTAAACCCTAGAAAAGTGCCAATACAGAGGACACAAGCAGTAATAAAATCAGCTACAGACATACTCAAGTACTAATGCGCTTGAAGAAGTAGAGGCTAACCTCTTGAATAAGCTCAAGGAGCGAAAGCAAGCGATCTTGTAGCTCAGGCATCTTTCCACCATAGTCAATCATCACGACTGGTCTCATTCCCGTGCACAATGCAAGAACATCTGGTCCAAGAAACCCGTTTACGCATCGCTTACAGATTCAAGCATATGGAAAATTGAGATCAGACTAGAGTCTAGTATTGATATTTGAACTATCTATGATGCCAAAAGTACAAAATTTCTGGTGATTTATCGCTAATATGGAGAGGAAATGACAAACGCAGCAAGCCAAATGCACAAATTGGCTTTATTTTTAAGGATCTCAAACAAAGCAACAAGCTTCAATCAGATAGAAAATGAGATCCAAAGAATCAATTTGTTTCGTTCCCCTAACAATTAGAAAAGTGAAGAGAATCAGAGAAACTAAATTGAATCACGAGACTCGAACAGTATTTCGAGGCGGCGTTTGGAAGAAGGAAACCTATTTCGAGGCGGCGTTTGGAAGGGGGCTTGAGTCGCCATTTGATCTGAGAGAGACAAGAGCTCAGAAACTGAAGTATTTCCTCAGAGCTTGGAACCTCCATCTCGCCAAAAAGACTGAAACTTTCTCTTCTTCTCTATCGAGAATCAGTTCTTGCTTCGTTTTCACATGTCACGGCTTTTTTCATTACGAAAAATTCCAATACAAACCCTGACCTTTTATGTTTTCGCATTAAAAACCCTGAACTTATTTTCTGTATTTTTAAAACCTAAGCTTTCCCAATACAAAAGAAGAAAATAAAAAAGTAAGTAATGATACAAAAACTATCCAAATTTCATTCTCAGACTTTATAGTTTAGTCACTAGTGTGTTGTCTTTATGTTATTGTTCTGTTATAATGCGTACGGATTCAAATTTGACAATGTGCGATAGTAAAGTCGAAATGTTGGAAAAAGAATAGTTAAGTCTTAAGTTTTTGGTTTACAAAATATATACTTGTGACTATTTCCAAACTAATAATATGATGTAAAAAAAGAGATTATACAACCAAAAAACTTACTATTCCACAAAGAAAATGGAAAAATTGTAAAAAAAAAACATGAACTTTCAAATTTTGGTCATTAAAAACATAAGTTATCGCGTAGATAATTTAAAATATTAATTTATATTGATTTTAAATTTAAATCACAAACTTCTGTTGACTGAGCTAAAATAGAGACGTCATTAAGTCGATAAACAGAATGGATAAACGAGGTTAAAAAACCGTTGTAAATCTCAGTTAAGTGATACGACATCGTTTCCTTTTTTTCTTAAAACTACAAATCACGAAAAATCTCAACCAACTTTTTGGGATTTTAAGAAAAAAAAAAAGAAACGACGTCGTATCAATTAACGGTGATTTACAACGATTTTTGAACCTCGTTTATCAGTTATGTTTATCGACTTAATATCGTGTTTAATTTGGTTCACTCAACAAAAATTTATGATTTAAATTTAAAATCAAAATAAATTAATGATTTAAAGTGTTCGCCATATTTGATTCTATGAATGACCAAAATTTGAAAATTCATTTTTTTTTTGTTTTTTTACAAATTTCCCCAATGAAAACCTATAATGAGATAAACGTGTCGGATTGTCATTGGTCTGGTGATGAAGAAGAGCGACCTATGCTCACACGTGCGAACAAGAGGCTTCACACGGACCTTCCTTGTGGTATTCTTCACTTAGCGTTCCACAGGAACTTAGCCGAAATCAAGCTCTAGATCTATAATATCTCCTTCCTTCAGGTATGCGTTTATTGTTCGTTATTGCTGATTGCTGTTCCTTGTTAACGATTTTTCGATTTGCCTTGTGTGTTTATCTTCGTTTTTTTCTTTGTTTTCGGTTGAGATGATTGGGGGGTTTTCTTGCGATTTCTTGTTGAATAAATGCTATTTCCATGGCCGAAATCTGGGCATGTTTAGCCGCACAAAAACCCTAGACTAGCAATGTCGTGTTTTCTGGGATTGCTTAGTGAATTCTGATTCGAGGCTCGGTTATAGAAAATAGAAGAACAAATTGTTATGATTGAGCAATATATAGGTTTTGTTTTCTTTGGTCATTTTGCTCTTTAAACAAGAATCAGAGATGCAAAGAAATGAACTTTTGAATTGACCTAATGTCAGCTCTTTGAATGCCAGAGATGTATAATAATAACATGGGACCGCAGCCTGGGATGCCAATGCCTCAGCCAAATCCTCAGCCTAACCCCTTTGGGAATGCCTTCTCTGGACCTGGCTCTGGACTTATCCGAAGTGGCTTGGGAGCTTATGGGGAGAAAATTTTCGGATCGAGCTCTGAGTATGTGCAGAGCAACGTAAGTAAACCAACCCTGCGTCTCTAGCTTGTTTGGCGTTTCATTTTTTTTTTTTAACTGCTTTATATAAACAGATCACTCGTTACTTTTCCGATCCCCAATACTATTTTCAAGTGAATGACCAATATGTGAGGAACAAGTTGAAGATTGTTCTACTTCCATTCCTTCACAGGGTAAGGATCACCTTTTTCTAAATGTTTTTATTTTATTTTTGGGTCTTTCTCATATGAGTTTTGCTGCAACATCAGGGACACTGGACTAGAATCTCAGAACCAGTTGGGGGTAGACTTTCATACAAGCCCCCGATATATGATATAAATGCACCAGACTTATACATTCCGCTTATGGCATTTGGCACCTATGTTGTTCTTGCTGGTTTGTCACTAGGACTCTATGGGAAGTAAGTTCTTTATTTATTTGATGTCTCTTCATTTATATGTCTGTTAGATTAGACTCCATTTTTGATCCTTGTGGTGAATCTGAATCGTCTAGGTTTACTCCGGAAGCTCTGAATTGGCTTTTTGTGAAAGGAATGGTTGGCTGGTTTTTGCAAGTCATGCTGCTGAAGATAACATTGCTTTCATTGGGTAGCGGCGAAGCACCCCTCTTGGACATTGTGGCATATGCAGGCTATACTTTCACGGGCCTTTGTCTAGCTGTTCTTGGCAAGATAATCTGGGGGTACTCTTACTATGTTCTGATTCCGTGGACCTGCTTATGCACCGGGGTTTTCTTAGTGAAGACAATGAAGCGAGTTCTCTTTGCGGAAGCTAGGAGTTATGACTCAAGCAGGCATCACTACCTCTTGATCTTTGTAGCTTTAGCACAGTTTCCTCTTTTGATCTGGCTTGGTAACATTAGTGTGAATTGGCTCTTTTGAAATGCATTATGTGAAAAACACCACTGATGTTATGTAGCAGAATTTGGAATGCACTCCTGATGGAGGTATGGTTAGTTGAGTTTTTTTTTTTTTTTTGTGTGGGTTTAGACGTCTGTTAAACATAAATATGGTGAAAGAAAAGTGTTATCTCAAATACACATCTCTCTTTTTATCTTCTGTTTTGAATCTCTTTTTTTCATAGACTACATTTCTACCATGATTAAAACCAAACAAGGACATGAACTTTGCTCTGAGAATTATGCTTTCTAATAGAAACTGCTTCCCATGCGCATGATCTCTACTCCAAACCCTCCTGCATTGCATTGGTGCATTGTGATTTTGGCTTTTGTACTCCTTGGCAGATTGGAACATTCTTCGGACATTGCAGACAGTTATTTGAAAGGCTTCCTCTAATCTGTTTAGAGATCCTTTGAAACTCCTCTGGAAGTGATCCTGTCAGGTAGTTGTTCTCCAAGTATAAGCTTCTCCATGAGTTGTCAAGTCTTTTCCCATAAATCCTTGGAATATCTCCGGAGAACATGTTGCTCCGTAGATTGATATCCTTCAAGTTTCCATAAGTTGCCAGGTTCAGCGGAAGGTGACCCTGTAAATGGTTTCCTTCAGCGTCAAGTATGCGTAGGCGGGATTCCATGCCTGTAACCTTAATAACCTCTATGGATATGAACTGGTTAAACGACACATTGATGCGTGAAATCTCGGGAAATGTTAGGATTTCATGGCCAATGGTGCCTGAAAATCTGTTCTGGCTCACATCTAGTGACACAAGCTGTTTTAGCCTATGCAAAGGCGATATACGTCCTGCAAGGCTGTTGAAACAGAGGGATAGAGTTCTAAGACTAGGGGGAAGCTTAGGAAGCATCCCGAAAAGGTGATTGTTACCGAGTTCTAACACTTGTAGCTTCCACAAGCCGTTGAGTGCAGGTATTCTTCCATCGAGATGGTTGTTTGAAAGGATCAGGTGAGTCAAACTTCTCAAGGCTGAGATCCTTGGAGGGATTTCACCGGCGATGCTGTTTTTGGACAGGTCTATGGTTTTGAGCTCCTTGAGCCGCGTGATTCCTTGGGTAATGTCTCCCGTGAAGAAATTTTCCGAGAGAGAGAGTTTGGTGAGTTTCCTGAGTTGGAACACAGTTTCTGGTATTGGACCCCGGAATCTGTTCCTGTTGAGGCTAAGGACAGTGAGCTCGGTCAGGTTTCCTATTGCATCAGATAGGAAACCGTCATAACCGTCATCATCAAGGTCGATCTCTGTGACTCGGCTCGTCGTGTTCTCAAGAGGGTCGAAAGAACACATAACTCCCAAGAACGTCCCTGCGCCTTCACACGGGTCTTCAGAGAAGTCCCATGTGCTGAGGTAAGAGGAAGGGGAGATGGAACTTGGATCAATGCTGCGTATGATAGACTCTAGAGTTTGAATATCAGATCGAAGAGTGGCAGAGAGAACTGATGAAGGGACATTAATAATGGTTGAAACAAGTAGCAAGAACAAGGACATGAGTAGTAAGGAAGAAGAAGATGGTTGTGTTTTGGCAGCCATTGTTATAGTTTTTCTTTAACATGAATGAAAGATGGAACCTTTTCTTTTTAAGAGAGTAGACTTGTAAGAAGAAGAAGAAGAAGAAGAAGGTCGTCATGTTGAACCTAATTGGGATCTAACATGCTTCAAAGGTTTTTGGGTATGTTATTGGTGAGATTCACATCTTTGTAGCGCTAATATTAATTTATTTACATCAAACCAAATATGGACCGACCTCAAAATTAGTTTGAGATAATTTTCCCCTTTTCCCAGGATTATCACCCCAAATACCACTATGTGGAAACTTTTAACCATCACTACCCTAACTTAATCACAATACCCCTCTATCTGAGTGAAACGACAAAATACCCTTGAGTTTTTTTAAATGAAATTTCACCGCCAGTATTACAACCACTGAGCTCCCGTGCATTTCGTTGTCTTCTTACCAATTCAATTATACTTAATCTTCACAACTCTTCATTAAGGGTAAAATCGACATTTCACTACAGAGGGAGATTTGTGATTAAATTTTGAGGAGAGTGGTAAAGCAGACGATGGTCCCTTTTCCCAAAGCTATCTTGAAATTTAAGTCATTATCATCAAATAGGATTATATTTGTATTATTACAATTTTCTTAATTTTGTGTGGGATGTGTCTAATCTAAAAACGACACATTTTTGTTTTGAGGAAATTTGATTTAATATTCTAAATTTTTTATATATTTTGAAAACTAACCCATGTTTTAAAAAGTTTGAAAACTAACTTCTTTATTAGGTAAAAAGAAAATTATATCCATTATGAATTTTGAGAATTTACAATTACAAAAAATCTTTATTTTTAATTTTCAGAATAAAATCTATATTATAAAATAAATATTCAATAATAATTTTATTATGTATATATATATCTATTAGAATAAAATAAATTGATTTTAATTATAATTTATATTTAGATATAAACATATTTATTAAATATACACAAATTGGTATGAAAATCTACTCCTATATTCATCACCATACGTACAAACAATTATACAAAAAACCACGTTTGTGAAGCCATACATTCATATGTTCATACGATCTGCTATGTTATCATAAGTCTTTGCGTTCACACAATCTAAGATAAATTATAAAATTTAATTATATTTTATTCCATGAATGTTAAATCATATTTTTTCAACACACAAAATCCAAAAAATAATAGACTTTTTTTATTTGTTTACATCTATTATTTTTTATTCTTATTTTAATTAACAAGTTTGAAATGATATATTTTTCTTTATTTTTAAATTAAACGAAATAATAAAATTAGATTTTAAAATAATTTATATGTTTGATTTATCTAGGTATTTTTGTTATTTTACATACAAAAAAATTAGTTTTCAAAAAATTTAAAACATGGATTATTTTCAAAATATATAATATTTTTGAAATATTAAACCAAATCTCCTGTTTGTTTTTCTAATGAAAAAAAAACAATACGCGGTTATTATTTTTTTGTACAATTTTCTCCCGTTATTGTAAAATTTACATGACAAAATTGGAAGACATTATCCAATTTATTTTAGATTTCGATCTAAACAAAAAGTTAGTAAATAATTTGACCAATATCTAAAAAAAGACAAGTGAGACATTCCACGAAATTTTAAAAATAGGAATTCACTATTTATAGAAGTTTGGTTTTACATATAAATACGTCGGCCAGTTAATCAAAAAAAAAACAAGAAAAGAAAAAAAAAACAAAAACAAGAACCATTTAACAGCTTAATAAACAATGGCTATCGAAAAGAAAACCTTGATTGCCACATTCATCATCGTTATGATGATGGTAACGATGATCGTGACCGAAGTCGAGGCCAGGAATCATGTCAAAGTCAAGCCGCCTCCAGGGCAAAAGTATTTCTTTTTCTAAATCGATGGCTCATAAAGTTTATGAGAAAATAAATGGTTCCTTCAACGAGGAGCTTCAAGCATTTTGGCTAAACTAATGTTTCATCCTCCTATCTAATGTTTAGTTATGGATGGATTACTTATAAATAATGTTTTACAGAATAATTTTTATATGTGAATGTAATGTACTAGTTTCATATTTCATATACAGAGATTTATTTTATGATCTCTCTAGAAATTGAAATCATTATAATGTTCACATTCTATATATTTTTTTTTGTTTGTTTTTAGTTTGTAAATTTTAAAGAGGATGAAAAAGATCCTAATATTAATATTACTAAACACATTAGTATAATTTATCTTTTCTAGTGGTCTAATGGCCTTTTTCTTTTAGTTGTTAGACGATCCCAATAACTATGGCTAAGGTTCGTACGTCTCCCCGTCGATCTACAAATATCCCTCCCAACCAAGAATCGAATTAAGGTAGCCATAATTCTCTCTTTTAGGGAATTATGACCTAACTCTCACCAATAGTCCAACCTTTAGTTGGTTCTAATGGCCATTTACTCTCTCTCTCTCGCATTTAAGAAGGCAATAACCAAAATTGAAATCTGGATTTGATGGAAATGTATTAGAATGTTAAAATGTCCCATATTGTATGTTGAGACATTTATTAACAAATATACAAGGTTCATAGATCAATCCACTCATTACTAATTGGTTTTGAGTTGGAAGTCTATGATTTCTAATAAAAAGCAAAGCAACATAGGTGGGATCATTAACCCACATGTTCTTTCCCGCAATATAAATTTAAACATGTTATATGATATATTATAAGTCATCATTTATAACTTTTGAACATAAATGTAAATACAAACACACAAAGACTTCAGCTTCAGAAAGCAACGGCTTGATCCAAAACGTCGAGACCAACGTGTGGGGTCTTGAGGAGAAGACAAACCGTTGCTTATTGCCTTGCATTTCATATTGTTTTGTAGCAGCTTAACCATTCTCGACCATCGGAGTTGTTCCTTATGATGCAGCGTTCATCCATCAAATAAGACAAGCCAATAAATCTATGTATTGTTAGCTTCTTAATATGATTGAGACTTAACATTTTCCTCTTCCCATAAAACAGAATAGATCAAAAATTGACGGTTTGAGGCCGAGGCCCATACCTAAGCCCAATAAGTCAAGGCGACAAAGACAGAAAATTTGGTTTCTCTGTTTCGATTTCTCCTGAGAAGATCAATCTGGAACAAGTTAGCGCGAACGCCAAGAATCGAATCGAATCAATTCGCCAAAAAAGATCTCTCTTTATCCTTCTGGAGAATACATAGTTTGGTCCGGCGGGAGTAAGCTGAAAGGTCTCTGCTTTGCGGGAAAAAGTCCTTATTTTTCAGATCTGTGTATTGATCTGACGGATTTATTCCTTGCATCGCTTCAAGCTCCTTGTCGATTCTGTGGATTTGGAAGAGTGAATTGAGCATCGGGTGTGTGTGTGAGAGAGAGAGATTCAACCTCAACTGCTGTGTCGGTTACTCGCGATTTCGAAGTTTTATAGAATGGGAAGGCCTTTGTTTTATGATATCATCGAGAAACCCGCAGCGAGCTGCATCGTTACGATATGCAGCTTAATCTGGTTTGTGATCCAGAAGAAGAGTATTGGGTACTCGCAAGTTGGATTGAGTTACGACACTGCGATTGAAGGGCATTACTGGAGGATGATTACCTCTGCCTTCTCACATATTAGCGTCTTGCATCTCGTTTTTAACATGAGTGCTCTATGGAGTCTTGGTGTTGTGGAACAGCTAGGGCATTTAGGTCTTGGAACGGCTTATTATCTTCACTACACTCTTGTTCTTGTCGTGTTCTCTGGTGTTTTGGTTATTGGGATCTACCATTTGCTGATTGCTAGATTCAAGATCGATTATTTCCGGAGAGTTACAGCTGTTGGGTACTCTTGCGTTGTCTTTGGTTGGATGACCATTCTCTCTGTGAAGCAACCTTCTTCAAAGCTTGATCTTTTTGGGCTTTTGTCGCTTCCCATTAGTTTTGCGCCTTTTGAGTCTCTCATTTTCACTTCCATCATTGTTCCGCAAGCTAGTTTCCTCGGACATTTGTCGGGAATCCTGGTTGGCTACGCCATTTCGTGGGGTCTCATTGGCGGGATGAACAACTACTGGGCTCTTACTATGCTTGGTTGGATAATTGTGGTGTTTGTTTTCAGTCTGAAGAAGTCTGGTGCTTATGATTTCAGTTTTCTGGAGATCGAATCGCTTACTGATGCTTCTTTACCCTCGGTGCGGTTTATTGGAAATGGCCGGACCTTGCGAGCCAGTGCAGTTCCTCTTAGTGGAGTGGAAGTTGTCTGATTTCAGTTTCAAGGTCAATATTATTATTGTGTTTCTGAACAACGTTCTTGTCGTCGAGGTAGTAGATGAATACCGAGAGTTGGTAACCAAGCTTCTGCAGTTCCAATTGCGTTGAACAGATCCTTAAGGCTTGCTTGAACTGTTTGATGGAATGCTTCCTGCATAATGTGGTGATCGGGAAAGGATCGTCTAATCAACTTAGTGTTGTTTAGGCATCAATACAGACGAATAGGACAGTCAATTATTTTGATGTATAGTTGCGAACGTGTCACATGTCTTACCTAAAAATTCCATCCACTAGACATGTTTCCTCATTTGTGACCTTGACATTTATTTCATTATGAAAGCATGCTACCAAAGGTTCTTGTATTACTCGTTTCTCTTTGATATATTGTATCTATTTTATCATTTGCACTCTTGGAATTTTACAAGGTGATTAGATGAAGTTTTCTGCAGGCCTCTTGGATTGGAGCAGTGTCTTCTCTTGTTACTAATTTCTCTCTTGTATCATTTCCTTCTTTTGTATCCCAGAAAAGAACAAATCAGGGATTCACATTTCAAGTTTTTATTTATGAGAAGTTGTAGGTTGGATGATTTACAGTTCAAATAGAGTCATGACAATTGTATTTGGTATCAGAGTAGTCTTAACTTAGATCCACTTTTGACTGGTTGTTCATTTCCATTCAACCTACTTTCAACCCAATTTTCATTCACAAGATCTGCATTATTACCCCCAACTTCTCCACAACCACAACCACAATTCTATATATTTCTTATATAAGCTGTACATTGATCAGGTGAACCTGATCTTGCTTTCTGTGCACTTCAGATGGAGAAGAAAGGTCAGCATGGTACATATGACTCCTTGCTGACTCATCACCCGATTCTCTGTATCATTGCTTTGTCTGTAATTTTCATAGCGATCGACCCCTTTCACATAAGTCCAATCGGAGGTCGTGAGTTCAAACCCGTGAAGCATGAAGTTGCTCCATACAAGCAAGTCATGGAAAACTGGCCAAGAGACAACCTTAGTCAACTGGGTCATCATGGGAAACTGGAGTTTGTGGACCAAGTATTTGGTCCAGAGTCATTAGAGTTTGATAGTTTAGGTCGTGGTCCATACACAGGGTTGGCTGATGGAAGGGTGGTTAGATGGATGGGTGAAGCAATCGGATGGGAGACATTTTCCGTTGTTACATCAAAATGGTAAAGCTTATAATATATATATTCATCACTTTTATGATTGTTTCAGTTTCTCTTATGAATGTTGTGTGTTCATGAGAATTAGGTCAGAGAAGGCTTGCGCAAGAGGTGTGGATTCAACAACAAACAAGCAATGGAAGCACGAGAAGCTGTGTGGGCGACCTCTTGGTCTGAGATTTGATAAGGAGACAGGAAATTTGTACATTGCAGACGCTTACTATGGTCTACTAGTGGTTGGTCCTGAAGGAGGGGTCGCTACGCCTTTAGCTACTCATGTTGAAGGAAAACCTATACTCTTTGCCAACGATCTTGACATCCATAGAAATGGCTCCATCTTCTTCACCGACACAAGCAAAAGATACGACAGAGCGTAGGTTTTCGCAAAGCAAGAAAAAAAACTCTGCGTTTCTTGCTTTTTGGGTTTAATTGTATGATATAAGAGTTTAGACTTTGTATTTTGTAGGAATCATTTCTTCATACTACTCGAAGGAGAATCAACAGGAAGGCTTCTAAGATATGACCCACCTACCAAAACAACACACATTGTGCTGGATGGTTTGGCTTTTCCCAATGGCATTCAGCTCTCTAAAGACCAATCTTTCCTTCTCTTCACAGAAACAACCAATTGCAGGTATAAGCATAAAAACAACCCTTAACGTTCAAGAAAGACTTAGTAAAAAACCATGGAATATTTCTCTCCCTCAACTTTTTTTGCATCTTATAATTCTCTTTTATCAATATGTATTTGACAGGTTGGTAAAATACTGGCTGGAAGGTTCAAAGACGGGTGAAGTTGAGGTGGTGGCAGATCTACCGGGATTCCCAGATAATGTGAGAATAAACGAGAAGGGTCAGTTTTGGGTTGCAATAGACTGTTGCAGGACACCGGCACAAGAGCTTCTTACAAACAACCCTTGGATAAAGAGCATCTACTTCCGGTTGCCAATACCGATGAAGCTGCTGGCGAAAGCGATGGGGATGAGAATGTACACTGTGATATCGAGATTCGACGAGGAAGGTAAGGTCTTGGAGGTGCTTGAGGATAGACATGGTAAGGTAATGAAGCTTGTGAGTGAAGTGAGGGAGGTTGAAGGGAAGCTTTGGATTGGAACAGTGGCTCATAACCATATCGCTACTTTGCCTTATCCATTAATAATGAATTAATAAAACAACTTTGATGTGTAGTTCTTAGTTTCTTGAACTTGTCTCGTCTCAATTTTTCTTTATCATTTGAAATAAATTAACAAAATAATTTTATTATTAATTAAGAAAATCGCCTTCAATACTCACATTATCGACAACTCCATATCTTTGGGGGCAATATATATATATATATATTAGTAATATAACCACTTCGATAGCCAAAAAAAAAAATATAGCAAAATACAATTCCAACTCATTGAATTCTTCAAGCTAACAAAGAACAAGGAAAGTCTGAATCAAAAGACAAAACAAAACAAAATCAAATCTCCCAAGTGATCGGAGTAATCTGGCAGCAGCATTGTCATGCCCCGATTTCAAAAGATGTTCAAAGGTCTTGCACACTCAAACCTGAAATAAAGATATGTCAAACAAATGCAATCCCAATATTTCAACACATATCATACACTTAAAACCATATATATATATATAAACTGATGTTTGCTTACAAGTATAGGACATTCAAAGATGACAAAATCTCAAGCCTATCACAAGTGGTATGTCCAATAGTTCATACAAACGTCTATTAGGATCCAGATATCAAAAGCTAACACAGTTATGTCTCAAGTGATGAAATTACTGAAACCCTAGTAAGACCCATGTGCCAAAATCTAACAATGTTTTGATATAAGATTTGATAACAAGTGTGTAATGCAAAAAAAAATGAGGGAGTGAGAGAGATCGAGATGAGATTAATAACCTGGAGGAAGTGACTGCTTAAGCTTATCAGCCTTCTCTTGGTCGAAGACGCATAGTGTGTACAGGTACTTTGAGCATCTGACCTTGAATTTCACAATGTCCTTGCTTCTCTTGATCTTCACAGACCTAGCATCCTTCCTTCTCGCCGTCAGAAGGAAGTCCTTGATTTCGTGGATTTGCTTTGGCTGCACATATCAATATCAAATAACGCCCTTTTCGATCAATACAAACTCATTATCCCAAAATTTGATCAGAAAGTCAATTAGAGAAGAGTAAGCAAAATGTGTGTGCATCATGTACTGATAAACATTCAAAAGAAACTTAAACCAATAGATCAAAAGACGAGGAAGATTCTTCGTCTACTGGATTATTAGAAACCAAACACGAAAAGAGACTACTTTCATCTAAAACAACTTTTACCAAAATCCAAGTAAGAGAGAAGAGACAATCAAATTCCGAAGCACTACGAAAGATTGTGATGACCTAAAACGGCGCAACGAGATATAAAATCGAATACATAAGCTTCAAAGAATGATAAGAATTGAGAGAGGACGAAGAAATTACCATTCTCGGATCTGATTTTGTGGCTGCAACTTTCTTCCAGTCAGAGAACGCACCGTCGGGAAGATAATAGAGAAACCCTAAATATTCTGTTTAAGAAGCAAAACCCTAGATGTGTCTTATACTCGAATTTCCAAATATACCCCTTAGGCCCAGTAACCCCCGATAATTTAACTATTGGGTTTAGTGGCCCAAACTGTCACGTAACTTTTTCCTACATTTCAACATCGCGCCACTAAATATTTTTTCCCGCGCCACCAAAATCTCTTCATCTTCTCCAAAATTACATTAAAAAAACCCTAACCTCTAGTCGAAATTCACTGGTTTTCTCTAACCTTCGATAAATCATTCTCTCTCAACGCGATTCGGAAGAACCTTGCTCTTTGCTTGTTTACTTGATTTCTCTCCATCGGAGGAAGGAAAATGTTTTACTCGGCGACTCATTTGGCTCGAAAGGGTCCATTGGGGACGGTGTGGACCGCCGCTCACTTGCAACATCGCCTCAAGAAGTCTCACTACACCGCCACCAACATCCCCGAAACAGTTGGTTCGTCTCTCCTCTTCGATTTTGCTCTCTGATCAAAGTTCGCTTTTTTTTTTTTTGCCCATCACTTTTGATTTGTAATCTGTGGGCTACGGACAATCTTAACATAATCCAATTCGAAAATTCAACATTTTTTCCGCTCAGTTATGATTATTCTTGACATGGGCATTCATAAAAACTGCTGCTTTGTAAAAGTTTCGACTTTTCGATAGTATTGGTTCATTGAACACGCACTCTCTCTCTCTGGTTGGGATTGTTGATTAATCAGTATGTAATTGTCTTTGCAGATCTTATAATGTTTCCAGAGATACCAATGGCATTGAGATTGTCAGGCGTCCTTTTACTTGGGGTTGTGCGAATATACTCAAAGCAAGTCGATTATCTTTTCCGTGACTGTAATATCTTTAGCACTTGGTTAGCTAAGGCTTTCCTTTCTACTCAAGTTGACTTGCCTGAGGATGCGAGGCAGGCGCCGGTTGAGTCAGTGACTTTGCCTCAAGCACTAAACTTAGACGACTTCGACTTGGAGGATCACACACTCGAGGGGTATATATCTTTTTCACTTTTTTTTTTGTTGCATTTCGATCTGTAATAATGCTTGAGAGGTCTTTAACATTTTATATTCTGTTTTTGTCAATCCTAGGGAATTTGATAATCATCTTCGGAGTGAGGAAGATATCACTCTCACAGGTACCTTTTGCCTGCTTTTTTAATTTGTTGTAGATGCATCATACCATGATTCTAGGTGTATATGATGCTGATGCTGATTTTGCAGATCAAATTCCTACTGGCATCGATCCTTATGTTGCTATAACTTTCGATGAGGTGAGATTCCTGCTTGCGTCTTTATGACTTTGAAGGTGATTCTGACTACTGGTTTTCATGTTCCGAGAACTTGTTGTTGAATGAAAGTTTGTATGTCTTTCTTACAGGACATCATTCCAGAATCTAGCCCCATGGATGTCGAGTGAGTCTCTTCATGGAGTTTTGATTTCCTCTACTACACATATTTGTTTCTCTTCCTTATCTGTTCAAGGATATGCTTTTTTAATGTGGTTACATCTTTTTATGATTTAAGCAACCAATCCACAGTACCTGTGAGTGCGCATCCTGGAGATACTGATGTTGAAATGGCTTATGAGACAGAACCAAACACTGAGCCAGGAGACTTCAATGTTGGTCTAGATACTGGAACCTATGGTCCTCGTAACGACACAGAGGAAATCCCTGAATTCCAGGATCCTAGACCAAGTAACTTGACAGAAGTGCTCAATCCCAGTCCAGAGAGAAGCAATGCCAATTCTCCTGGAAGTGTACCCGAGATTGAGATAAGACGTGATGCAGCGCACGATCTAAGCCCTGCGTCCCATCCACCATTTGCTGCAGAACAACAGACTGAATCTTTAGATGAAACTCTGAATGATAAGGAACCCACTATGCCTAATATCGATGAAGTGTTAAATTCTAGAGGACATACGACGTTTGAGTTTCGCTCAGGATCTCCAGGTTTTGCTGGTTCAGAGGAAGAACGTGAAAATTTTTGTGAGTAAAACAACATAGTCTGATAATTTTATGATTGACCATTATATGTACTATTTTATCATTTATTTAAAATGCATTTGTTTTTTGTTTTGATGTAAGTGCATCCATCACCTCAACTGGCTCTTCAGCCAACTCCTCCCCCACCACAAGCAAGGCCAAGGAAGAGGAAGCGCTTTGATAAAGTCGCAGTATTAACTAACAGGTAAGTAACTTTTTCATTGATTCCTGTGACTTTGGTTATTTCGTTACCTGTTGCATACTGATCAAACAATTTGGACAGGAACATGAGAGAAAGACTTGAGGATCCTAGTGATACTCTTCGTAAGAGAAGGAAGATGCCTTCATCTAAAGTACGTATCTGGAGAATGAATAACCAGTCAAAGAAGGATCAAATTTTCAATGAGCCCTTGTTTACTGGTAATTTTTCAGTGATTCTTTCTTTTGTTTTCAACGGTTTTATCTTCTTTTGCTCTTTGTTTTTTGAATAACGTTTATTACCTGTCTATGTCTATCCGTAGGTTTCTCAGATGTTTTACGCAGCGTCTTTGAAAAGGACTGTGTAGCTTCAAAGCCATATCTTGCTGTATCTGATGAAACTATTCCAGAACCTGCAAATGTATCATCGCCTACTAGAGAAGCTGAAACAGAAGATAACCCGACCTTGGTTCCTGATTCTACTAATCCAGACAGTACAGTTCATCAGTCTCCAGGTCAGCAAACTGAAGATGTCCAAGACTTTGCAAATCCTCAATCCGCACAGGCAGAGTCTGTAGCACCAGAAGCACAATCTCCTCCGCCATTTAATAATGATGACATGGGAATCGAACGTTTAAGGGATGGTGGTTACCCTGAGTACATGCCGTCACCACCTCCAAGATTTTCTCCTTCTAGAACCGATGACTTCACCACTCAGCCTGGAATTTGTGAGACAGAGTCTTATAGAACGGAGCCTTCAACTTCCACATATCCAGAGGATCTGCCTGGACTAAGGAGCTCGGGGATTTCAGCTATACCTGAAATGGCGGACGAGGTATGTTCTCTCACGTTGTGCATGTTTTGTTTTACCATTCTTGGTGCTTTGCTAACATTGATAGCAATACCATTTGCCTGTGTCATGCAGGAACTTTATTTCTTGGATGTAGGTGGCAATACCCCAGTGAGATCACCAGATAGTCAAGATTCTGATGCTTTGACAGGGAGAACGAGGTATAGATTCCAAAATCCATGTAGCATTAAGAACCTACTGTTTCTCTACTAACTTGTAACACATTCATTGAACATTGCAGAGCCTTGGCTCAATATCTTAAAGAACGTTCTTCAAGTAGTCCCACTTCAAGATATTCTTCTGGAGATCTAAGTTTGAGCAAGATCTTGGCAGGAAAGACAAGGAAGCTAGCTGCTCGAATGTTCTTCGAGACACTGGTAACTGATTCTCAATACAGATTCTTCTCTTTTTTTTTAATCTCTGCATTGCCTCTAACTGAGACGGGCTGTTCTTGGATTACAGGTATTGAAGTCTAGAGGACTTATAAATGTGCAACAAGACCAACCCTACGGTGATATCGCTCTGAAGTTGATGCCTGCCATTTTTTCAAAAAATTAACTATGAACAAACAATGCTCGCTATATTTATTTATGTGTATAGATGCTAGGTAAGGAAATGGTCATTCTTAATTTGTTGATCCCTAGTTTGTTTACATATTTTATTTGTAGAATAAAGCTTTTCTCGAAGAAAGTATGGGTAAGCATCCAAAAGCCATCATTCTCTATGATTTCAGAGATGATTAAGTAGCACGGGTTGTGATCATTTGGTCCATAAAGAGTCTTTATTAAAGAGAAATGTGCAGACAACCAGCCCCCATCGTACATGATCATCCACGTAAACATCCTCCCCACGATCAGCTTGTTTCTTGTTACTGTGTTTGTGTTTTACAGATTGCGCATGACCGAGTTACAAAGCCTCCGATGGAGTTTGGACACCTAGTTATGAGAATATTGCATCAAAAAGAAAATGAGTTACCTCAAAAACTCAAGGAATAAGACGAACGAGGTCCTGAAGAAAAAACCCAGAAAAAATCACGAACTCTTGAATGAAGAAACAATAAAATGAATAAGAGTCGCAACTACCTCTCTCTCTCTCTCTCTCTCAAGAACAGAGTATGAAGAAGGAGAAGCAGAGGAAACTCAAGGAATAAGACGAATTAGCAGAGGAACTCAAAGAATAAGATAAACGAGGTCCTGAAGAAAAAACCCAGAAAAATTACGAACTCGTGAATGCAGAAACAATAAAATGAAAGAAAGGCGCAACTACCTCTCTCTCTCTCTCTCAAGAACAGAGTATTAAGAAGGAGAAGCAGAGGAAATTCAAGGAAGAAGACGATAGTCGTTATAACTTATAACTAACATCTCGAGTTTATTTTGGGCCTCAAGACACAATTAAGCCCATTTACTTTGGGCTTTCACGAGTTTATATGGTTGTAGTTGGTCTCAACCTTAACCGGAGATTTGACTTAACCGAGATCGACAACTCACAGAGAGAAAACGTCAATTAGAGAATCTTAGGTTATCTATGATAAACAAAACGTATATGATTTGGGTTTTGGCTTTAAAAAATACAACTAAAATTTAATTAAGCAAATAAGTGAGTATCTAATAACTTAATTCATGATAAGTGGTTGAATAATTTTTTTTTTTTCCTTTTATTCATGCAATGAAAAATGTGTACTTTTTCGAATAATATTTAAAATGTATCACAACTTTCTAACAATTTTTAGTATACTTTAATATTTTTGTATATTTTATCAAATAACATTAAAAATACTTTAAATTTATTTAAAAATATTATTTACTTCTTAAATATATGTTTATATATTAGTATTTATATTGGTAATTTTATATTATATTATGCCGTTTTTCATATATACAATCACACAATAATTTTATTATGCGATTTTTCCATATGCAGAATTTATCTTATTCTGCAGCTTAATTCATTTTGCGATCGATTATACTGTCCAATGTTTTCATATATAACATTCCGTAAAAAAATGTAAAACTATTTCGCTATAATTTTTTTTAATAAAAATATAGTCGCTTACCTTTTTGTCCAGTCTAATTTTATCTATTTACTTAACATTACTTTCTTAAATTCTCCATTTCATTTTTTACTGATCAATTAATACGTTTATCATTTTACTTAAGTTGGTTCATCCTCCCTCCTCATCCTCTCTTCATTGATCAGATTTTACATTTTTGTTTTACTGAATTGTTTGGTGCAACTAGTTTTTTAGTACAACTAGTTCTTCTAATTACAATTGATCAACAATAGAAAAAAACATATTTTTCTGAGTGGATAATCGAAGGAAAAACATATGTGATCCTGACACTACGATAAACACACTTGGGATTATTCTGCCGATGGAAATTACACAGTTTAACCAGGATATTGGCTCGCTTCTACTATACTTGATATTGATGCCGAAACTCAACCGCTGCTAGCAACAAACCCAGATATAGCAACTGGTATCTGGAAGCTCTATCTTGCACCAAAGATAAAGCATTTCATATGGAGAATAGCATCTCGAGCTATTGGAGTAGCTGAACATCTCCGACGTCGTAATATTATGGTCAATCCAAGATGAACACGATGTTGTGGAGAGGATAAAACCAGTATCCATTTATTCTTCACATGCCACTATGTTGAATCCCTTTGGAGACTTCTCGGTATACCCACTACTATGTTTTGTGATCCCCTTATCCCTATTGAGGTTAAATTTCGATATCTATTTAGTCTTCACCATGATAATACAATTGAAGAGTTACAACGAACACTTTCCTTTTGGATAACGTGGAGAATATGGAAGAGTAGAAATGATCTTCTATTTAACTGTAATGACATCGAAGCCAGAGACACCTTTACTAGGGCGTCTGCTGATACTAAAGAATGGATTTCAAACGTGACGGGAGTACCTAATAGAGCGCATGAAGCACAAGGACGACAAACCATTCGCTATTCTACATGGAAAAAACCTTTGAGAGGTTGGATTAAATGCAACTATGATGCTTCTCATCGTATCGGTGTAGGAGATTCAGGATTAGGCTGGATAATACGAAATTCCAATGGAGTATTTTTGGATTGTGGTATGGGTAAATTTCAAGGATGACTAACGGTGGAGGAAGCGGAATGTTCTGCTTTATTATGAGCACTACAAGCAACTTGGGCATTGGGTTATAAGAAGGTTGAGTTTGAAGGAGATAACATCAATATCATTCGATTTATCAATGGAAATGGGCATAATTTACGTCTACATCACTTCATTCAAGAAATCCAAAGATGGCAAAGTATGTTTGACACAATACTTTTCACTTTTCGACTTAGAAAAGCAAATGTTTGCGCAGATACTTTAGCCAAAAAAATTATTGTTTGTAATAGTCAATGGTCCTTATACCATGTACGTCCTCAATTTTTTAAACTTGATGTTAACAATGATTGTAATTCCGTTAACTAATAAAAGTAATTTAGACGGCAAAAAAAAAAAAAAAAATCCAAGGACCTTGTTTGGAAAGGATTAATCGAGAAGGAAGCCCTAATCCTTTTATTGGACAAAAAGTTTGGTACGGATGATGAACCGGAAAAGTCAATTGGGTCATGGATCAAACCGGGTTCACAACATTTTTTTTTCTTTTAAATTGTTTTTACAAGTTTGGCATACATCATATTGTTGAACAAAAGAAGAAAAAAGTTAAAGAATATTTTGGAGAAAAACCCAATATTGAAATTTGTGGTTTCCCATTCATAATTGACCATCTTTGTATTTTTTGGGAGTGTAGAATTATGATACAAAATAAGTTAATATTAAAAGCAACAAAGAAAAATAAATTAACACATGGGTTGTCTTCTGGGTTGTGAGATCTTCATCACGCCACGCTTCAATCAGTTTCTTTTTCACACTTTCCACCAAAATCAACTGTTTAAAATATGGTGCATGTTAAAAAATTCAGTTGTCGCTTAAGAGTATATAAATGATTTAGAAATTCAGTTGGAATCTGGATGTTAAAAATGAAGTTATATTATCTGTTTTTGTGCAATTAGGCTATTTAGTAAACAAAAAATATATATGAAATTTTGGGTTTTTGGGTTTCATTTCGGGTTTTCAACAGGTTTTTTTGTTTTTTCAGGTCGGGTTTTCCGGTACCCATTTTATAGGTTTTTACAGGTTTTAATGTTCTGAGTCCGGACAGGCCAGAACCCGTTAAGACCCGACCCGAGACCGACCCAATTTTTAATAATTATCCTAATGGGCCCTAAATACCTAAACCCGACAAATCCGAATCCGATCGGGCTGGGTCCGAACCCGAGTCCGAATCCCATATGCTTAGGACTAGGACTATGAAGCTTTTACCAAACATTAAGCCCTATGTTTTCATAAAGACAAAATATCCTTGTATCTGGTACGTGCCAAAATATTTAGGTTCATAAAGTCGTGCGAGAATAAGAGCGCATCCACGTAGGTTTTCTGGTACGTGCCAAAATTAGCAACTCTTATTATTATTTTCTCAATTTATCTAATTAATTAAAAACCATATTGTCTTCTTCCTCGTTCTTTTAATATTCTTACTGTTTTTTATAAGGGGTTATGTTTTTTTTTATAAGGGATTTTCCCTAAAAATACAGAAATTAAGAAATTTTTTTTTTTGCTTGAAACATCAAACACTAACGTAATCTTCATATTTCGATACAGAGAAACTAATACTTGTGCTGATATATTGGCAAAAAAAGATATTCAATGTAACACTCAATGGCCTTTGTATCATACTTGTCCTCAATTTCTACAAACATCTGTAAACAACGATATGATCTTCGATAACTAATAAATGTGATTTAGACGGAAAAAAGTTAACAGTTGAGTTATCATAATATAAAAATAATACCGCAAAAACTTAAAGATAATCCGGATTTAAAAAGCTTTAGGAACATAAATTTTCAACATATCCAATATCATTTCTTCAATTTCTTCGTTGGGATGAATATCTCATACGCCATAATATAGCTTTTTGTTGAGATTAAATGGTCGAACCTTGGTAATTTTTTTCTTATTAGTTGCTTCAGCATCTTTTTCTATGCTTTTTTTTTTTTTGTTTTAGTTTCAGATTTCATTTTTGGTTATTTAGTTTTGTTATTCGTGTGTGTTGTTATATAATGAGTTTAGGAAGAGGAGTATTAATATTTCATGATAGTATCAAAACTACTAATGAGTTAATGGGTAGTAGTGACTTTGAATTCTTTTTGACTAAAGTTAGTGTATGAAGTATAATTAATTAAATTTTGTATGAGAATGTGAGAAGCTCTTATAAAAAATAACAAAACAAAATGTCTAAAACCCCTTATTAAAAAAAACTGAGGGAGTAATATAGGGGTGAATTACATTAAAAGACACTTTTGCCACTTTTTGTTACAAAAATGCACTTTCAACTCTTGAGGCACTTTTTGTACTGTTCATGGGTATGAAAACTCAATTTTGTCCTTTTTTCATCTCTCTCTTCTCTTAAGCTTCTTTTTTCTTTATCTCTCTTTTCTCTCACATCTCTCTCTTTTACATCTCAATTTAAACCAATAAATTATCTCTCTCACATCTCTCTCTTTTATCCCACTTGATTTGTTTTCTATTTTTTTTATAATGTGAAAGACATAAAATAATTTTCTTGAAACAATATATGATAATTCTATTTTTCCAACATTTTAAGATCCATATTGCTATAGTTTTGATGTGAAACAAGAAATCTACTTGTAAATATCAAGAACTACATCTACACATGACATCCACACGTGACCATCCATACATGACCATCAATAAAGTATTATCCACACATGACCATCCACATTAGAAAATCAAAAATTAGAGTAAAATAAATATTACCCCACTTGATTTGTTTTCTATTTTTTTATAATGTGAAAGATATAAAACAATTTTCTAGAAGCAATATATGATAATTCTATTTTTCTAACATTTTAAGATCCATTTTGCTATAGTTTTGATGTGAAACAAGAAATCTACTTGTAAATATCAAGAATTACATCTACACATGACCATCCTCACATGACCATCCACACATGACCATCTGTAAGGTATTATCCACACATGACCATCCACACTAGAAAATCAAAAATTAGAGTACAATAATTACCCCACTTGATTTGTTTTCTATTTTTTTTTTATAATGTGAAAGACATAAAACAATTTTCTGGAAACAATATATGATAATTCTATTTTTCCAACATTTTAAGATCCATTTTGCTATAGTTTTGATGTGAAACAAGAAATCTACTTGTAAATATCAAGAACTATATCTACACATAATCATCCACACATGACCATCCACACATGACAATCCACACTAGAAAATCAAAAATTAGAGTAAAATAAATATTACCCCACTTGATTTGTTTTCTATTTTTTTATAATGTGAAAGACATAAAACAATTTTTTGGAAACAATATATGATAATTCTATTTTACCAACATTTTAAAATCCATTTTGCTATAGTTTTGATGTGAAACAAGAAATCTACTTGTAAATATCAAAAACTATATCTACACATGATCATCCACACATGACCATCCACACATGACCATCAGTAAAGTATTATTCACACATGACCATACACACTAACAATACGAGATTCTTATCTGTCTACACACAATTGTCCACGGTTTCATGTCCACGTCGATCTCGATTTCATATGTTTAGATTTCTTGTTTTTTTTTTCGAATCAAAACTATAGCAAAATAGATCTTAAAATATAGAGAAAAAAAAATTATCATTTATTGTTACCAAATAAATTGTTTTATGCCTTTCACAATATAAAAAATAGAAAATAAATCAGATGGGGTAAAAGAGAGAGATGTGAGAGAGATGGGTAAAAAAAAAGAAATATAAAATAAATAAGGAATTGTTTAAAGCGAGAGAGTAAAAAAGAGAGAGAGAGAAAAGCGTATGAGTGAAAGGGTGAAAGTTACAGAAGGGTAAGAATGTAAAATCCAGCAACAAAAGTGTCTTAAGAGTTAAAAGTGATTTATCCTGTTATAGAAAAGTCATAAAGTGCCTTCTGAAGTAATTTGGGAAAATTGCTTTAAAAATCCTCAACTTTGTCGTTTGAGCCATTTTAAACCTCAACTATCACGTACACCATTTAAAACCTGAATTTTTGTTGACTTTACTTTTTAATCACGAACTTATCGTTGACTTCGCCAAAATAAAAACGTCGTTAAGTACACTAACGGACCGTTATACTGGCGTTGATTTATCCCGTTAAAGCAGAGAAACGACGTCGTAGTCGTGTTCCAAATCGATTTGGGGTTTTATATCTGGACAAAAACCCTAAAATCGCCAAAATCCTCAAAACTCCTAAATCGATTCGTTTTTGTTTGATACAGCTCAATTCAGTTTATCTGTTGGTCTTCTTGTCTGAGGATGGATGGGAAGAAAGGAATCAAGGGCTCTATTTCGGAGGAATCGATGATGAGTTCTAATTCAGAGGAATGTGTAAACACGATGGGAATACGCGGGTTTCCGGCAAACTGTTTGTGTGGCTGTGAATCGACGATCTACACGTCGAAAACGAGGACGAATCCAGAGAGACCATTTTTTCGTTGTCCTACCTTTAGACAAGTAAGAGTCGATGTTCTTCTTTTTTTGTCTTAAAATTTTGAACTCGTGTTGATTAATCTGTGAATCTGAATATCGTTGATGGGTTTTAACGTTTGTTATGAGATGATGAACAGGTGTGAATCTGACCTTGAAAACGAATGTGTTATAACGTTTGTTATGAGATGATTAACATTGTGAATCTGAATATTGATTTGTATGTAGGATCATTTGCTTAAATGGGTTGAGGAAGCTGTATTTGAAGAAATGGAAGACGTTTTACCAAAGATTGGAAGCATTCAATCTAAGATTTACAAGTCAAAAGAAGAAGTTGAAGCAATTAAGGTCGTTGTAAGTGGGCTGAAAGAGGACGTTAAGAGGTGTAAAGTGCTTTTGAAGCTATGTTTTGGGGTAATTTGTTTTATCATAACAGTAGGTGTTGTGATGATCATTGTCGGTAAAGCAAAAGCTAAGGGAAATGTTCTTAGTTACTTGCTTTGAACTTAGTGTAATGGTGTGTAAGACTCCTTGTGTGTAAGACTCATTCTTAGTTACTTGCTTTGAACTCAGTAGGTTTTGTTTTTAAAACTCATTGTGTGTAAGACTCATTGTGTGGTTTGGTCATATAACATTTTGTCTCAACATTTTGTTTGGCTTTTAGTCTCTTAACATTTTGTTTTCTCCTGTACATAGTTGAAAATACTAAATATCCACTGCAAAAGAGTAAAAGATCATTCCATTACAATACCAAAAGCCAAGCAATGCATTACAATACCAAAAGATGATTAGAGTTTCCATAACAACACCAAAAGCCGAGCATTGCTTTACAATACCAATACTAATAGCCGATACAAAAAAAAACCATGACTTAAGCATCTAAACATTGAAGTTTCCATAACAATACTAACATCCGAACCAATGGCCCCAGCCTTGTGTTCGTTAAGCTTGTTGGCGTGCTGCCTCTTCCCATCGATACGAACTTTCTGCTTGAGAGCTTTGTGTCTGAGAGCTTTGTGGTTGTGACAGGTTCTGCGATGTCTATGTCTGTGAGCTAAGTCCTTCCTGTCAAGTAGACAAAGTGCTTGTAAAACAGTCATGACAAACCAATCCAATGTAATCTTACAAAAATAGAAGAACCTGATGTTTTGTCGGTCTGCCTCGTGGCATCTTTGGTTGAAGTGGAACGTTAGAATTCTGGCAGGTTAACTTGTTGTGCCCATCTTGCTTGCAGTTTGAACAAGTCATAATTCTCTTATGACGAGTTAACTTGTTCTTAGCCGCTGCTTCTTCTTTTCAGTCATGCTTTTAATCCTATCATGGTTTTTGGGTCTACCTAGGTTTCCTGTTCTCCAAGGTGGTGGCAAGACACATAATCTGTTAGTCACAGGCCATAAGATCTTCCCTTGGACAGGCCTAATGCCAATGTTATATGTTTCACGCCACCTAACAGTTGAGTAACATGGAGCAACATAGTCTTCTACTTTTTCATGCCTATAAGTGATTACAATCGCAGCATGAATACATGGAATCCCTGTCATCTGCCACCTTATACAGCCACAAGTTCGCTTCTCCATATCCATTGTATAACCCACACCTTCATGATCAACCTCAGTCTCACTCCCCACAGCATAGTATATTGAACACTCTTTAGATTTGACCTCAATTTTCTTTATCCTTGCATGTGTCTTCTTAGTGAAAGTTGACTTCAAATTCGTTGCTAATTTTGACCTCTTAGCATTCCTAACCATACACTGCCTCCTAATGTCTTCTAACATATCCAACAAGGGTTTTCTCCTAGCACCTTTAATGGTTCGATTGAAGGACTCGCAGAGGTTATTGGTGATGTCATTACAGAAAAATCCTAACTTGAAGTAACACCTACACCACATTTCTGGTTTAGTGAGTAGGAGATTAGCATGCGCACCTGCGTTGTATTTCTCCAACTCAATCATATTCTGCCTTAACTCCCCTGCCGTATAGCTCCTTGCTATTTTCCAGAATAGCCTTTGTAGCTTCAAATCATGGCTGCTTTTCTTCCAGTTGTCGTATATGTGCCTACAACACTGCCTATGTTCTGCTTCAGGAAGAATACCATGTATGGCGTTCACTAAGCCCTGCAAAACAAGCAAAAAAATCATGTTGTTGACTTTAGAAACTTAAAAACAGACAAGTAAGTCTTGTAACTAACTTAAAAACAGACAAAAAAATGTAACTAAGTACCTTTTGTTTGTCAGACAAAATTGCGTATCCCTTTCCATCTTTTAAGTCTAAGTCAGCAGCAAGATGCTTCAGAAACCACTCCCAGTTTGTCTTGTTCTCTACCTCTACAACAGCCCACGCAATAGGGACAATTCTATTGTCTCCATCTCGCCCAACAGCAGCCAAAAGTTGTCCCTTTATGTCCCATTTAAGGAAAGCTCCATCTACACCAAATATAGGCCTACATGTGTTCTTCCAAGAGTGCTTCTGCGAGTGAAAACATACATACATTCTGTAAAATCGTTGCTTGCTTCCAATTGTAGGCCTTGGTATGGTCTCGATTTCCATTGTAGAACCTTTATTAGACCAGAGAATCTCTGCCTGATAATCCCACACTCGGTCAAAATGTTCTTCGTGGCTTGCTTTCCGTGCTTTCATCACTCTTGTCTTCGCCTTACCACATGCCCAATGAGTCACAACCATCCCATACTCTCTCTGTATCTCAGCTTGCATCTCATACCTTGTTATTGTTGGATTTAACCTTAACCTCACTGCGAACAATGTGGCTATTGTTGACGGTTTCAGCATCTTTGAATATCCTGTCGGCTCACACACATGATTATTGACGTAGCCCTTTATCATCAGCTTTTGTTTTCTTTTCTCGTATGAACAATATACACTCCATGGACATGGCTCATCTCTCTCAGCAGCACACTTCACACCAATTTTCAAAGCACTGGAACGATAGAGCTTTATGTTGTACCTCGTTTTCAAAGTGTATCTGAGGAGTGCATGCTTGAACTCTTCCGCACTCGAAAACGTTTTACCCAACCCAAGTAGCTCTTCTGGATTCACATCTTCCCGGTATGTTTTCCCTGGTCTCGATTCCGCTTCGTCTTCTTCATCTGATGACACAGGATCTGGTATTTTGTCATCATCCCAACCGTCGTCTCCACTATCTCCATCCACATCTGGATCATCATTCCTAGCTTCCTCTCCGAAGAAGAGAGATAAATCTCTACAGTTCTCTACCTCAATGCCACCGTGACCATTAGCACCGTCGATTTCGTTCTCATCTATGTCTCTATAATCTTCGCTGATATATCCTGTATCAGGATATTCACACACAATGATAGCTCATTCACTGCCTATAGCCTCCAAACCCGGAGCTTCAGAAGTTTTCTCACCGTCACCGTCATCGGAGCTTCCTCCTCCTCCTTCAAATTTCTTTCGAATATGTTTCCTAGAACCAGAGTTTGCTCCGCCTTCAGACTTCTTTCGACGTTTTCTCCTGGAACCCGACCTTCCTCCTTCTGCTTCAGTTTCCTTCTTCCGCTTCGAGCTCCCAGCTTTATCAACATGACGGACCCTCTTCGACCTTCCCTCAGAACTCTTTCCCAACCCTTTCACTTTTTTCCCAGTCATGACGACACCACATATGAAGAATCTCCCAAAATCGTGAGATTTGAGAGAAAATCTCCCAAAATCAATTTGGGTATTTTGCAAAGACGTGAGATTTGAAAACTTGAGATCTGAAACATAATTTTAATGTTTTTTAATTTTTCAAATTTAAGAGAAACGAAACGACGTCGTTTCTCTGCTTTAACGGGATAAATCAACGCCAGGTTAACGGTCCGTTAGTGTACTTAACGACGTTTTTATTTTGGCGAAGTCAACGATAAGTTCGGGATTAAAAAGTAAAGTCAACAAAAATTCAGGTTTTAAATGGTACACGTGATAGTTGAGGTTTAAAACGGCTCAAACGACAAAGTTGAAGATTTTTAAAGCAAATTTCCCGAAGTAATTTTCTTAAATCAGAAATATAAAGAAACGGATATGATAATATAATATAAGAAAAAAAATACTTATATAAAAAACAAATATCATATAAGTCAAAGCATAAAACAAACAAAAAAAGTTTAATATCTTAACTAACGAAAAATAAACTAGTTAATTATATGATTCAGAAACTCGTCCTCAAAGTCTAGTTTATCTAGAGATAGTTCTGAAAAATCAAAAATCCTTCATTTTCTAGTGGATCAGAGGAATCTCCATCAACATCCTACATCTTACTCTTCTTATCTTTATACTGAGGAGCCGTGACTCGTAACAAATGATGATCGTTTTCACAGATTCAAAACGTAAGTAAAATAAAAAAAAACTCTAATTTTTTTGTATATAAACGTAGAGACATTAGTTATATTAGAGTTTTTTTTTCCCCTTTATATTATTTTTTGAAAAAAATGAGTTAAATATACATAATTATACTGAGGATACCCGAAACGTTTCCCAAACGTTCCTAAATTCTAATTCTCCATTCCCGAAATTGATTGCCATCCCCACTTTGCTTGAAACGCTCCCGAAACGTTTCCGAACCGTCCCGAACTATTCCCGTCCCCGTACGGGAACGTCGTACCAAATGCCGACGCCGTGCAACATAGATAAAATGCTTCAAGTGCTTTCTTCTTCCTCCACGATATACAATCTCTTTGATTAACCACTTCTTCTTCTTCTTCTTCTTTCTTCAGTCTCTTAGTTCCACTCTCCAAACCGATCCTTCTTGGCAGCTCAAATCTAATTTTGGTTCGTTAGTTTATTATCTCGCTCAATCCCTATTGTTTCTCCGTTCAAGATTTTATTGATTGATTTTGGGTTTTCAAATCACCAACTCTCTAATTTCCCCTAATCTGAAAACATCGAGATAGGAGAAGACGCCTTCTCTTTCATTCACGCCCTCGTCTAAGCTTAGACTCATCCTGATCTGGACGAAGATCCTGCAGCAGACACGAGTAGGGTTTTTCTCAATTGAGACCAAGTTTCCGACAAGCTCGATCCTGACCGCAAGCAAAACCTCAAAAGTAAGTATTTTTTCTTCTTCTCCTAATGTTTGCAGTTCTGCGTTTTATTTCTTCTACTCAGAAGCTTCTAAATAGTATGATATCAGTAGCCATGACCATTAGGTGGTCTAATCGATTATTCAATATCTTTTTCCACAGTTCTTAATTCTTCAGCTATCTCAGTGATAATACCAACAAATCTACGAAGATCTATGACATATTGAAAGGCTGCTACAGAAAATTGCGTCCTTAACGAAGAACTTCAGTAAGCTGGTAATATTCTTTTTATTTACTCGGACTAGTTGATTTTAAAATCACGACTTGCTAGAATTCCATGGTAAATATTTTTCGAAAATTATATGTTGAGTTGACTTCAAATCTTCATAAAGCTCGATTCTTGTAGCAGGACACTTCATATATACTCTCTACTAGTATGTAGGACTAGTTGCTAGATTTTTCTTCTGCATTAGAAGATGAAAAGTACTATAAATTTGTTAAATTCTGGCTAGTTTCTGGAAATTTCATTAATCACACTGCTCTTTCGTTTTATTTGTTGGAAGTTCTGATGTCAATTATTCAGTTATCCAAATGTGAAAAAGATCCCATTCAGTTCTCTGCATAGAGCAACTATTTTGATTTTCGAATCATACCCTGTTTCTCGAGTCTCTTGCTTTACCGTATAAACATTGGACAGTATACTTGAGCGTTTGTGTTCAAATTGTAGGCCAGACACGAAAGAGTTGGAGAGAAGCCTCCTCTGTCTGTTTCCACAATTTTCCAGGTACCTCTTCTTTGTCAATTTAAAGAGAGTCTAATCTATCGCAAAGTTCCTCTACTAGATTTGTGCTATGGCGTATTTCTCAGATTTGAAGCTAGTTTCCTGACCTTTCATTGCCTGATAGCTTAGCATATGTCGTAGAAAAACATCTCAGCTACGGAATGACCTTCCTTTTCTACAGTTCATTAGGTTTTGTAGACTTTTGAAATGTGGACATTACTGACCAGTAGAGATATATATATATATATATATATATAATAATTTAGTTTTCTTGTAATTCAGTATTTCTGCTGAACTTGAAACTTCTATATTCAACTGCTCGATTGTTTATAATGCAGACATGAGTCTTTTTTGCAGGCAGCTGGAAACAAACAATGTGCTCTTGCTGTTCCACCCCTGTTAATATGCAATTAATTACTATCTGAAGTTCACAATGCAGGTACAGCCACCTTTTATTTTTCATTTTGGCATCTATAAGTCTAAGCAAGCTGCTGAAATGCTGTGAGGCATATTGTCAAAGGTTTTTGCTTTATGGCAAGAGCATGTCATCTTTCCATGCCAGACACTACTTAACTGCACCCTAAACAGATGACTTTATTACCATTTCCTGAGGCGAAGTTTATCTCACTTCCTTTTCAGCCTTATCTTCTTCTTCCGTAGGACCTGGTGGTCATTGTGGTATCTGTCATGTTGCCTTTTGGTGGTAGATGTATGAGTCCCCAGTGGGTCTATTTACGTGTACTTCTCAGCTTGAACTATTTTATTTAATTGTGTCCTTCATTTTTTTCCTGTATTTTGATTTCATACAATAATGAAAGTTTCTGCTGTGCCAGCTATATTCTACACTGAAGATGCTTAGCTTAGCAATCTGAAGGCTCTGGTAATTACTGTTTTATTGAAGATGATAATGAAGCGGTGGTTTTCCATCATGCAGGTGCTGGCGGCTTAGATCCATGTTTGGGTTTTGAGATCTAGTTTATCTCATTGTTTCTATTGTGATTTTATAGAAGTTAGTGAGATCTGATTGTGGGTTTTCACTTGGTGACGCTAGAGACACTGTTTGTATTTGTTATCTCTAATGCTGTTGATTGCTTGCTTTTTGCTCAAATTCAACTTAAAGGTTTATCTTCTTGTGATCATTAGTTGGAAAGCAATTTGGTTGTTGCGAAGGCGAATTGGAAGTGTGATTTGCGTAGTTGTTTATCAGGCTTGGCTCAGTCTAGTCATTGTCAGACTGGGCAAAAAAAATTAAGGACGGGATGGTTGAGTGCAGTGTATGTCATTCAAAGTTTGTTTCTCAAAACAATTTCGAGGGCTTATAACTACCACAAGATTAGGGTATCCTCAGAACAACGCGTCCGCAATGTCCTTTTGGTAGTAGGTGATTGCATGCTTGTTGGTCTACAGGTAAATCATCTCGGTCTTCAATTCTAAAATTATTACCAGAGCCACATTTTATGGATCCCATGACATTTCCTTCTGTTGGACCACCTGCTTGTTGGTTAAATCACTTAAAAGTTACATACTTTTGCTTTGCAGCCTGTCTTGGTGGTGTAGATGTCTAAGGCGGATGGGAAGTTCAACTTCAGGCCTATTAGCATCAACATCTTGACAGAAATCACAAAAGTCATTTTGCAATCGTGATGCTTTTGCTCCAGGTATGTTTCTGAACTGACTTCAATCCTTGAAAAATCTCTATTCTTTTGGCGGGACACTTTTAAGTTATATTCTATTATCTAGGCCTTGTTGCTATAGTTTGTAATGTTTGGCTATAGTTTCTGTAAGATTACTTTATAACTTTGCTCTTCTGTTTTTATTTGTTGGAACCTCTAATGTTGATTAACCAGAAATGCGAATTTGAAAAGGGTCCCATTCAGTTCTGTGCATACAGACGATTCCTTGATTTTCAAATGATTGCATTTTTCTTGAGTCTCTTGTTTCTCTGTAAGAACAGTGGTGGTCTTTTTGTTCTACAGTGTCTGTGTTCAAATTGTAGGCCAGGCACCAGAAAGTTGGAGAGAAGCCTCCTCTGTCTGCTTCCACATATGTCCAGCAGTCCAGGTACCTCTTCCATGTTGATTAAAGAGAATCTAATCTATCACAAAGCTTCCATACTAGATTTGTGGTATGGTGTATTCTCAAATTTGAAGCTAGTTTCTTAAGCTTTCATTACCTGATAGCTTGGCATATGTCATAGAAACGTATCTCAGCTACATCTCTCCTTCTCTTTTCTACAGTTCTGGAATGTGGATGTTACAGGCCAGTAGATTTATATAAATTTGGTTTTCTAGCAACTTGTATTTTCCTGCTGAATTTGAAACTTCTATGTTCAACTGCTCTGACTGTTTATAATTCACATCGCATTGAAACTCAACCGTGCAGCTGGAAACAAACAATGTGCTTATTGCTGTTCCAGCCCTGTTGTGTGCGATGACTACTATATGAAGTTCACAATGCAGGTACATCCACTAATTATGACGCTGACATGTTTGAGGTCTATTGTCAGAGGTATTGGCTTTTTGGCAAGAGCCTGTCAGGCAGTGTTCTTTCTGTACCAATTTTGTTGATTCTGCTTTCCATATTTCCATGTCAGACGGTACTTGAGTCCAACCTAACCAGATGCTTGAATTACCATTTTTTATGCAGAAGTTTATATATCTCTGTTTACAGCCTTATCTTCTTTTTCCTTAAGACCTGGTGGCCATTGTCATGTTGCCTTTTGGTGATAGATACTTGAGTCGGTCAGCTGTTGTCATCATACCTACATTGTGTGTTGCTGTGGCAGCACTACTCGTCCTGTACTATTTTTTGTTTATATTCCTGTATTTTTAATTTCATACAGTAATGAAAGTTGCTGCTGTGCCAGCTATAATCTCAGCCCTTGCTACTGTGAAGATGCTTAGCAATAATGAAGAGGTGGTTTTCCATCTTGCATGCCAGGTTCAGTATCTTATTTCTGCAGTCTCTTGCTTTACCGCAAGAACATTGGACAGTATACTTAAGTGTTTATGGTCAAATTGTTGGCCAGCACCAGAAAGTTGGAGAGAAGCCTCCTCTGTCGGTTTCCACATTTGTCTAGCTACCCCTTCTTTGTGAATTAAAGAGAGTGTATCTAATCTTTCGCAAAGCTTCTGTACTAGATTTGTGCTATGGCGTATTCTCAAATTTGAAGCTAGTGTCTTGACCTTTCATTGCCTCATAGCTTAGCATATGTCATAGAGGTTTTGTAGACTTTTGAAATGTGGATGTCACTGACCAGTAGATATACATAACAATTTAGTTTTCGTATAGCTTATCTTTCTGCTGAATTTGAAACTTCTAAATTCTACTGCTCAACTGTTTATAATGCAGATTGCACGGACATGAGTCTTTTTTGCAGGCAGCTGAAAACAAACAATATGCATCTTGCTGTACCACAATTAATAACTATCTGAAGTTCTTAATGCAGGTACAGCCACTTGTTATTTTTCATTTTGGCATCCTCAAGTCTAATTAAGCTCTGCTGAAATGTTGTGACGTCTATTGCCAGAGGTTTTGGCTTTATGGTCCTGCGGTGCGATCATCTGCTCCTGCGGTTCGCTCTTCTGTTGCTGCGGTGCGATCATCTGCTTCTGAAAATCAGCTTCTTCTTCTTGGAGAAGTAACTTAAGCTCGTCATCTAGGGAGCATGAATCAAATGCAGGTGCCACCGCTTCATTAATGGCTTCAATGTTGCTTTTCTGCTCAGCAACCTTATCGAGCACTGTGTGGACTTTTTCCCTAGCAAAATAGAGACTGTAATTATAAACTTGTGAAGATAATCTATGTTAAACATTTGACTTTGCTTACAGCTCTCTGAGAACTTCCGTCATAGCTGTTGTGCCCTCCTTAACTACTTTAGTTGTGTCAAGTGATGTTAGGGCATCCTCCAAGTTTATCCTTTGTTGAGTAAGTGTTGTAATCTGCTTATCTATGTGATCTTTTTTGATTGTTGAACATCGCTTTAATCCTGAGAGAATTGAGTGCTCCTCTTCTATTAGAGTTTCTAGCTTCTGTCTTTGCCTTCTCGCATGCAAGTTGAATTTGGCTTATTGTGTTTTTGAGCCTTTCGTCATGTCTCTCCAGAGTCTGGTCTATAGATGTAATTGCTTTCACCAATAGCTTTTTGGGATCTTTCTTCTTGGTGACTGCAGCCTTCAGCTTTTTATGTTTCTCTTTGACCCACTTGATCATATTTCTTCTCTGATAAACAAAGCGAAATCCAAAATGTTCAATGAAGTCTAAATGTTCATGAAAACAAAATCAAAACTTTAAGAATCACTTCTGAAATTTCGTAGAAGAAAAAAAAACCGAAAACCCAGAAATAATCACTGCATGTGCAGAGATTGAAGAAGACAATTCAAACTGCTAAACCGAAATTCCATTTTCCATTCCTAAACGAGCAAACCCAGAATGCGTATATGCAAGTTAACGAAGCAAAAAACCCAGAAAGAAAGGCGCAACTTACCTCTCTCTCTCTCAAGAACAGAGTATGAAGAAGGAGAAGCAGAGGAAACTCAAGGAATATGACGAATTAGCAGAGGAACTCAAAGAATAAGATGAACGAGGTCCTGAAAAAAAAACCCATAAAAATTACGAACTCGTGAATGCAGAAACAATAAAATGAAATAAAGGCGCAACTACCTCTCTCTCTCTCTCTCTCTCTCAAGAACAGAGTTTCAAGAAGGAGAAGCAGAGGAAACTCAAGGAATAAGACGAACGAGGTCCTGAAGAAAAAACCTGAAAAAATCACGAACTCTTGAATGAAGAAACAATAAAATGAATAAGAGTCGCAACTACCTCTCTCTCTCTCTCTCTCTCAAGAACAGAGTATTAAGAAGGAGAAGCAGAGGAAATTCACGGAAGAAGACGATAGTCGTTATAACTTATAACATCTCGAGTTTATTTTAGGCCTCAAGACACAATTAAGCCCATTTACTTTGGGCTTTAATCGAGTTTATATGGTCGTTGGTTGGTCTCAACCTTAACCGGAGATTTGACTTAACCGAGATCGACAACTCACAGAGAGAAAACGTCAATTAGAGAATCTTAGGTTATTGGTAATCCGCGGGTATTTTATTGATTAAAAAATATACGGCATGCTAAACAAAACGTATATGATTTGGGTTTTGGCTTTAAAAAATACAACTAACATTTAATTAAGCAAATAAGTGAGTATCTAATAACTTAATTCATGATAAGTGGTTGAATATTTTTGTTTGTTCCTTTTATTCATGCAATGAAAAATGTGTACTTTTTCGAATAATATTTAAAATGCATCACAACTTTCTAACAATTTTTAGTATACTTTAATATTTTTGTATATTTTATCAAATAACATTTAAAATACTTTAAATTTATTTAAAATATTATTTCCTACTTAAATATATTTTTTATATTAGTATTTATATTAGTAATTTTATATTATATTCTGCCGTTTTTCATATATACAATCACACAATAATTTTACTCTGCCATTTTTTCATATGCAGATTTTATCTTATTCTGCAGCTTAATTCATTTTGCGATCGATTATACTGTCCAATGTTTTCATATATAACATTCCGTAAAAAATATAAAACAATTTCGCTATAATGTTTTTTAATAAAAATCTATTCGCTTACCTTTTTGTCCAGTCTAATTTTATCTATTTACTTAACATTACTTTCTTAAATTCTCCATTTCATTTTTTACTGATCAATTTATACGTTTATCATTTTACTTAAGTTTGTTCATCCTTCCCTCGTCATCCTCTCTTCATTGATCAGATTTTACATTTTTGTTTTACTGAATTTTTTGGTGCAACTAGTTTTTTAGTACAACTACTTCTTCTAATTACAATTGATCAACAATAGAAAAAAACATATTTTTCTGAGTGGATAATCGAAGGACCTTGTTTGGAAAGATTAATCGAGAAGGAAACCCTAATCCTTTTATTGGACCAAAAGTTTGGTACGGATGATGAATCGGAAAAGTCAATTGGGTCATGGATCAAACCGGGTTCACAACCCTTTTTTTTCTTTTAAATTGTTTTTACAAGTATGGCATACATAAACATGACAACGGTTATGGTTAATGCGGTTAAGGTTAATTAACCACCGGTTACGGTTAGAATTTTTTTTAACCTTAATCTTAACCGTTTAATATACGGTTAAAATGGTTACGGTTAAATACGAGTCCGGTTAATACGGTTACGGTTAGATACGGTTACGGTTACCTGATGACAATAAATGGTTAATATCATTATTTATAATTAAATAATTAGAAATCTATAACTAATATTCTAAACAATTTTATTAATATAGGTAAAATAAACTAACTAAAGTTTTTATTAGTTTGTTTCAAAATATTCCAAAATATATTTTATTAATCTATAACCTAAAGAGTAAGTAAACTATTACAACAATTTAGTTAAAAGAAAAAGTAAAAAAAAAATATATAGTCTAGCACGTTTAAGTTTTAATTAATATTTCTATTTGTTAGATTTGCATTTGCTATTGGTAAATTGATTATATATAATTTTCTTTGAATTTTTAGTTTTACAGAACTAATTATAATTATTAGTATATATAATTTTATTTTTAAAACGGTTACGGTTAAAATTTTACGGTTTAACCTTGCAGTTAACCAACAGTTTTGATACAGTTACGGTTAATTAACGGTTACGGTTAATAATTTTTTTAACCATAACTAATATATTTTTACGGTTACGGTTTTAAACCATCTGACACGGTTACGATCTGGTTACGGTTTGAAAACGGTACAGTTACGGTCCGAAATACGGTTACAGTTCCATTTTGGTCATGCCTAGGCATACATCATATTGTTGAACAACAGAAGAAAAAATTAAAGAATATTTTGGAGAAAAACCCAATATTGAAATTTGTGGTTTCCCATTCATAATTGATCATCTTAATTTGTATTTTTTGGGAGTGAGTATTATGATACAAAATAAGTTAATATTAAAAGCAACAAAGAAAAATAAATTAACACATGGGTTGTCTTCTGGGTTGTGAGATCTTCATCACGCCACGCTTCAATCAGTTTCTTTTTCACACCTTCCACCAAAATCAACTGTTTAAAAAATGGTGCATGTTAATAAATTCAGTTGTCGCTTAAGAGTATATAAATGATTTAGAAAAACAATAAGAAAATCTCACTCTTTCATGTACAAGAAGCTGTAAATTCCGATGATGTTGAGCTGATTGCTCGTGCATCACCTTACGTTTTAAAAGTTCTAAAGCACCTGCATGACAACGTACGCAAGACATGTTCTAAATAGATCCATATGGTCATAAAAAGCAAAACGAATTGGTCGTACTGTTTTTCTGATTTGCCCGGCCATATTCTTTTGCTTTCTCAAACTGTATGGCAGCCTCCTCCAGTCTACCTTTCTCCTTTTGTTCAAGGGACTCAAGGGTCTTGATGAGGTGGAGATACAATTAATGAGAAAGAACAATAAGACCAAATTGTTAGATTGCTACTGAAAAAAGATTCAATTTGAATATGACTGTTGGTTTGAAGGCTACAAGTGACCCTAATACAAAAAAACGGTTCTCAGATAAAACTATCACGGTCTTATAAAAGGTCCAAAAGTAACTTATAAACATCAAAACATATGATACCTTGTTTAGCAAGTGTATTGTATCTTGGAGCTCATAAATCGCATTGCTGGGTCTCCCGGTTAGCCAAGTCACGATCATTATAAAGGTCACGAAGATAAATCCACTCTGACTTCCTCAACCAAAATCCAAACAATCAAATTTCGTAACAAAATTTCAAAACTTTAATCTAAATCGGTCTAACCTAAAACATTATAGCATAAGATTATTGTGTAATCTAAGAGAAGATTTTACAATAAACTTGGTTCCTAATCTAAAACAATAGAGTAAGGTAAGATTCCTGGCTAATCTATAAGGAAAGTTTCTACAATAGAAATTAGGGTTTATCAATCTCTTTAATTTGAGATGGACACAAACCTGACGACGGCTTGCTTGGAAAGGATTAATCGAGAGCGCCGAGCAAGGAAGAACAACAAAGGGAAACCCTAATCCTTTTATTGGACCAAATGTTATGGGCCTACGATCCCATCACGTGGCTTTCCCACTAAAGAAACAATTATTTTCTTTCCTAATCCAATTAAATAATTAATAGAATCTCTAAATCCAAATATATATATCATAAAATTATCTAATCTACATTAGGTCCTATAACTATTTGATCCAGTCTCCTTAGAGTGCGTAATCTATATACTTATTTGTGTAGTGATTTGCTTACGTGTCACCTCCTCGATGAATTTCGGCTGCGAAAAAACTTTGTTACCCTTAATAAATCATTCGCAAGGGCATATGGCGATTTATCATTCGTAGTGTTATGTTGACGTGTCTAATTCACTTAAAACGAACCGGTGTCGAACCGATCATATCGTTTGGTTTGAATCTCGAACCGAATTAATTTAAAACGAACCGGCATTTATTATAAAAGTATCTAATTAATCGGTTAATTTTATGGGATGTGGCCCATACATTATAGTCGGTTGTCAAAAACCCTAATCATTTTCGCTATAAATAACGTTTATTAGTCGGAATTGCCGTCAATGGCCGATTCTGATGATTTTTTTTTTTTGCTAAAATATTTTGATGATTGTTGTTGTTCATTGAGATATTTATAAGGTATTTAGGTATATATACTCACGCTCAGTCCCGATCGTATGATGTATCAATTTCTTAAATTTTTTTGTTTCTGTATTTGTGTCTTTTGCGTTTGTGTTGTTTTGTTTTTATCTCTTTTGTGGCATCTTTTACTATTTTTAATCGGTGTGTGACATGTTATTCGTCTTTGTTTCTTTCTAGGTTAGTTTTTTTGTGTGTTTAGGTGATCTCTATGAGATTTTTAAGTGTTTTTTATTCTTTTTTATGATTGTGGTATTATCTTCGTTTTATATTTGTTGGTGTTTAGGTCATGGTGGTATATATAATTTGGATTTTCTGGTCGCTAGGTAAAGTTGGTGTCGAAAGGTAAAGTTGTATGTATGTATATTTACTTGTGCATTAGGCTTATGGTTTCTTTTTGTTTGTCTCAGTTATATTGGTTAATTTATTTGTGTCTGATTTAAGGTTTTTTTTTTATTGTTTCTTTGGTTGGTGCTATTCTTTTATTCGGTTTTCTGTATGGTTTGGATCATTGTTGGTTTGTGAGTTCTCATATATATTTTTTGAGAATATTTTTAAGGTGATCACGTTTTGCCGTTTCGTCTCCCTGTATCGTGGAGCAGGACTATGATATCGGGTATGGGCCTCTCTGTTTGATCTTCATTTCTCTTTGCTTCTTAGTTCAGTTCATATCATGTAGATTAACCATTAAAGACAAAATCATCTCGCATGCTGTGTCATTTTGTGATGCAGCGCATATTCTTTTGTTTTTGGGCTTTATTAGCGTCGAGCATTTAGTGGGCTTTCGTGCTCGACAAGTCTTATTTTCTTTTCGTATTGGACTTTCTTTTCCTTATTCTAGGTCGTTAGGGTTTTCTTATTGTTTTGGGGTTTGTCGTCTTTATAAATAGGATAGTCTGAGTCTCTGAACTTGCAACTTTGTCTTTGAAAATCAATAAAGAAAAAAAACCAAAAAGAGGAAACTCAAGTTTCCCTAAAGAGCTTTCGTGTGTAAAGCCCTGAGAGGAGGACTCTCGAACAAATTAGGCTTCCGCTCTCTATCATTTTGGCTTTACAATTTAGCAAATAGTTAAAAGTAATCTAAACATAGGAAATGGGGATTTCCTAATTATGTTTTTTGGATCATATAGCTGTTGCGGCTATTGTGTTTGATTATCATTTCGGCACAAAGTTATGTAAGCAGAAATCGTATTTTGTTTGTTTAACTGTCATGCTGTTCAATTACCAAATGTCATTGGCTATGATCTTGACATTGAGATTTTTCAGGTTTATATGTGTTTCAAAGTTCTTGATATACTTGAAATTGCCCCTTTTCCATTTTGTTGGTACGAATCAAAGATGCTGTTTCCTTTTGTCTTTTAAGTTTGGTATAACAAGAGTGTAAGTAACAATAATCTTCTAATTTTGTCTTTTAAGTTTAAAAAAACAACTAATTTTTTCTCTTGGTTTCTATATGTACGTTACACCATTTTCAATAGGAAAGACGATTTAAACGTTCCCCGGTTGCTACATGTTGGAAAAACTGTGAAAAGGTTATTTTGGATTATGGATCAGGAGAGGAGTTAGAAACTTCTCTGGTTAATGTGGTTTAGACCATAAAATGAGAGATAACACCAGCTGAAATAAACAGTCACATGTACAGAGGAAGAAGAATGTTTGCTGGAGAAAGATTCGAGTCGTACTTTGCATCATCCGTGTAATTTGTTTCAGTTTGCTGAAACTACATTTCTAATGTGTTTTGGGTTTGACAGGGGTACCGTAGAAACTGATGATTCTCTGAGACCAGAATCTAAGAAACAGAGATGACTAAAATTCTTACGAATAGAAGGAATTTATACTTTGGATTTTTAACATGTGTTGATGTGTACTAGGAAGAACATAACTTTTTTTGGAATTGTGGATGAGAATCTTTGAAAAAAGTTTCAGAATTTGTTAAAAATTTTACAAAAAAGGCAATGCATATTCTATTCATTAAAAAAGGGACTCCAAATCAAGCTGTGAACTAAAGATGTGATAGTCATATTGAATATCATTTTGTATTTATAATTTTTAATTTACTTATATAGAAGTAACGGCTGTAGTAATTCGCACGTTATAGTGATTCATGTGTTTTGACGTTTGAATATATTGGTTTTCTGGATTTTCGAATTAGGATTTTTTTTCTTCTTATTTCCAGACTTTGGGTTTGTGTTCATGATAAGTGAGGAGGATTTAGTATTACAGCTTTGCAATTGATTGCCAGCGAATATTGCTCCATAACAAGCTCAAAAAAATATTCATCACACGTTATAGGTTTTTCGGACTCTGTGGGGTTTGGATCATGGACTCATGATCGTTTTAGAGCTGAAATTTTGATTTTTGTTTTTGCCGGTAAGTGTCCAAAGGCACAATATTCCAGTGATTACCCATAGGATGAAGAATGGCATGAATACATTAATAAAAAAATTAAGTTTTTGCCTGAATTTAAGTTTGCTGCATTTGTTTGATGTAGAGAGAAACATGTTTGTATTGATCATGACTGCGTTTGGATATAGCAATGGTAATAATAAAATAGAATTTAAAAAGTAGTTTTTAAGGTTTGAGTTATAGGACTATTGTTATTGTTGCACAAAAAAAAACCAAGGACTATTGTTATTTTGATTGTGCTTGAATTGTGTAATATAAGATTTAATGGCTGATCATTAATTAGCGTTCATTGTGCTGGGACATGAAAAACTATATGCGTCAGATCCGATAAAGTGATTACCAATGATTGTTACTTGCGATGGGCTTTGTCCTGGTCTTAATCATGTCAGAAAACATCCGAGTTTGTTACATTTTTTGCATGTACAGAGAAGCTCTCATTCATGTGAAAAGTGACTCTCTTTTTTTGTCACAGATTGGGCTCGGAAGATATAGAGAATAAGAAAAATCTGAAGAATAAGATGAAGAAAAACCAAAATGAGAAGAAGAATAAGGAAAAGAATGGGAACGAGAAATGAAATAACAACGCTTATTTTCATTTTTGTTTGGTTTTACGGCTATATTAGATAATAGTTTGTATTTGAATCCATACAAATATTATTGGCGAGTTATTCAAAGACAATGAAAAATAAGAAGAAGAAAGAAGAGTAAAAAGAAGAAAATATATCATAACGTTGATTTGTTTTTTTCTTTTTTTTTAGTTTTATGGCTACCTTAGATAATATTTTGGATTTGAATTTATATAAATCTAATTGGCGAGTTATTTAGAAGAATAAGACGAATTATTAAAATCATCCACAAACAATGACTAATTTAGAGATGAAAAGTTGTTCCGATGATCATCTACCCACGCTTGGTGGCATATGGGATATTTTATATCTTTATTTTTGCCACTTGGAGAGTAAACTCAAGCATATTCAGTTTTTAGAACATTGACTTTCAAGACAAAAAACCAAAATGAAACCTATCTATGGTATAACTTAAATTATATGTGTACCAGATATCAAGATCTTTCTTGGAGGAGAAAAAGAAGAATAACATGTTGGTGATTATCGAGGAAAAACCACATGTGAAAATAGAGGCTATTAATTTTGTGTTGGTGAATAGACATGATTTGTAGTTTCGTATAAGAGCATTAACCAGTGTGAAATCATGGAAGAAAAAAGGGCGAAAAATAGTTTCGACAAGCAACAATATGAGGCTAAAGACCGTGATGAATTGTACACCAGAGAAACATACAATAGTTATATGTGTGTGTGTCTTCAGATATGTATGTGTTGCTTTCAATATTTATACGCGTTTCTATGTTATCTTATTTATCTACAGATTTGTTTATTGATTAAGTGATGATAAAAATCTTCTTAATTAGTGTCGATAGTATGCATGTTCATTTCAGAAATCGAGCCGAGAAATCGCAGGAAAGGGACGGGAATAGGTTATTTGCGTATTGAAAAACATTACCAAAGTATTACCGATAAAGAACATGACGAGAAACTTGGGTAACGGTACGGGTTTGGGAAATTCGGATAACGGGACGGGTTCGGGAAATTCACTTTCCAAACTCTCAATAATTTGGGTAAAGATCAAATTCGGGACGGGTATTTCGGGAAATTTGGAAAATTTGAGGTATTTTATTATTTTTAATTCTCAAACGGGTAATTCGGGGACCCTATCTCATTCTCTCTCTCTTCTGTTACCCTTCCCTTATCCATATGAATTAAAAAAAAATAGTCTGAGACATGAAATTATTTAAATGGAATTGGAAATATGACGAGAAATTTGTGACGGGAAACCCGTCCCGAAATGAACAGGCCTAGCCGATAGTATCAAGACTTCTGACACAAGTTATGCATATGACATGGTTACCACCTAGGAGTTCTTGAATAGGATCAAAAAATTTGGTTTGTCTAACCATAAATTGGTTTCAAAAGTTGGTGCTCCAATTATGCTTCTTATGAACATTTATTTGAAAGGTGGATTGTGCAATGGCACACAATTGATACTAACTCAGTTGGCCAATCATGTTCTCGAGCTTAGAGTGATTACATGGAAAAAAAAATTAAAGCCAAGGAATAACCTTTGAAAAGGTGGGGTTGTAGTGACCAAGAAGTCTTCTCTCATGGACAACTTTAGGTTTTAATTTTCAGAGTTACATCAGAACTAGGTAATGTTTTTCAATACTCGAATTACCTATTCCTATCCTTTTTCCGCGATATTCTGTCCAAATTCCCGAAATGAACATGCCTAAACATACAAATGAAAAATTTAACTATTTTTTTTGTTTCGAGTGCAACTACATTTTGTGTTTGATATTAAATTCATGTTTGCTTAACTATACAAATTTTATAATTGTAAAAATATTTATTCATTGCTTGATTCACAAGATACATGAGACACGGGGAGCAGGGAAATTCATTTTGCAATTGTATAAAGAGTAATTGGGGATAGAATTATGGATTAGGTTTTCATTAAAATTTTAAATTAATAATTTAGACATCGAAAAACATTGATGGATGTTTTAAATGGATTGCACAAATTATCTATGAACGAATATCGATTTTAGATTTCCTCTTTGACGATAGATCTAATCAAATTTTTGGTTTAGTATAAATCAATAAAAAAGTAAAAATAACATATTATATAAAAGTATTTTTTTGATTTTAACGTCCTACTTATTAAATGTTTGTAGCCCGCACACGGTGCGGGCCCTTAACTAGTATTAATAATTATATAGAATTATTGTGATTTCTTATAAGGTTTTGCTAATGGACCTACGCCCATCACGTGGCTTTCCCCAAAAATAAATAATTATTCTTTCCTAATCGAGTTAGAAAATTAATCATGTTTATATATACGGTATACCTCGATTCCTAATCAAATATCATTAGAACTATGATTTAATCTGCATTAATTATAGCGCGGGATAATTTATTTTTTATAAATTGTTTTGAAATTTAACAAAAATTACTTTTATTTGAATTTTATAATATTCATAACTCATAATTATAAATAGAATTGTCAAACGGTTGTCTATTTAACCCGTTTTGCAGTAGACTAAAATATTATTCGGGCTAACCCGTAAACCATATAATCTTTAAAACATAACTATATTAATTATTATGCACCTTCTAATGACTGTAGTTTTGTGGTTAGTTCAGAAACTCTTATTTAAAAAAAAAAAAAATTCTTGTGTCGACAATTTTTTATAAAATTAGTAAAATATTTTTCAACTTTTATTTTGATATAAATTCAAATAAAATATAATAGAAAAATATATTAAGATTTTGAATATATATTTTTCTTTGAATATAATATATAGATTGATTATTATTTAAAAATATATAGTAGATAATATTTTTAATGCAAAATAAATACTTTCCTTATTTTTACCACTAATTTTAGGGATAATTAGAAATATAGAACCAATTTAGAAGACTATTGTCCCTTTAAGACTTAAACACTTAATTTAATGTTAAACCAGTTTTACCCCTAATATTGAATTACTTAATATTAACATATGTTTTATTAAAAAATTACTTTGTTAAAAAATAAAAATAAAAACTTAAGTAAATGTGAATTACTTGTAACAAGGAACGACAAAAAAAAAACATTCTTCCCCTTTAAAAAAAAAAATTACTGGTTTCCCCTTAACTCCATCGCCATCGCCTCGCCTCTCTGTCTCCGCCAGCGATTGATTGCTTCAAACCTTTGAATGTCTGGATGGACAATGGACGAGATTGTGAAGATAATTGGTCTAAAGAATAATTGCACCTTTTGTGGTGTATTCCGTCGACAGGTGAGAGGAGCAAGTTTCGTCTGACCAATCATCTTTTGTTTTATGATTTCATGTCTGATTAATTTCGTGTCCTCGTGCCTACCTTAAGAAGAATAACCGGTCTAGACACGGGGATAACGCTCTTGCAGAGAATTGGAACCCGGATTTTCTTCGCCTTTGCAAGCTTAGCAGTCTCGGGTTTCGTCGAGGAACAGAGGAGAACTTTCGCGCTGACTAAACCAACACTCGGTATGGCACCACGAAAGGGAGAAATCTCGTCAATGTCAGGTATGTGGCTAATTCCGCAGCTCACACTCGCGGGTATAGCCGAGGCATTTGGAGCGATTGGACAGATGGAGTTTTACTACAAGCAGTTTCCTGAAAACATGAGGAGTTTCGCGGGCTCGATCTTTTATGTAGGAGGAGGAGTTTCGAGTTACCTCGGTAGCTTCTTGATTGCAACGGTTCACAGGACGATGCAGAACTCGGCGGGTGGTAATTGGTTAGCAGAGGATTTGAACAAAGGAAGATTGGATTACTTCTATTTCATGATCGCTGGAATCTTGGCAGTTAATTTTGCTTACTTCTTGGTGATGTCAAGATGGTATAGGTACAAAGGAAGTGATGATAAAGAGACAACTTATGAAACCAATGGTGATATCACCAAACAACAAGACAAGAACACTGTCTGATGATTATGGATTTCTCATCTTCTGGAAGCTTCTAGACTTAGTTTTTGGTCAGCTTCCATCCCCTTACGCTTTTTGGATTTTCTTGGAATAAGCTATAGAGAAATGAAATATACTTGTTCTGGCTCCTAATTTTTTTTTTTTTTTCACTTGTCATTATGTTAGATCACATCTCTTTCTTTCTATCATTGTAGAGAAAAGGGAGACTATAATCAGATGTATTGCAAAATAAAAAAATTGTATTGCATTTTGAGGATTATGTTTCTATTTCTGTCATTCTTCATCATACAACAGAACAAACCCATAAGAAGAAAACAAACCCACCAAAAATACTACTAAGGAATTTGATACTTATATGCATAATTTGTATCGAAGTTTTAAACAGAGAGATCTTGAAGGACATTGAGACGGTTCTTGGGCCTCTCTCTACGATTCTATCAGACTGTGTAAGATTGTTGAATGGTTTCAATGTCGAGACCTTTTAGTCTCACGACAGATTCAACGTGACCCTTACCATTTGAGCAAGGATAAAGGCTATCACAAGCCACACCCCAGGACGTTCCACATAAGACCAACTCCGTGACCGGGTCACAAAGATAAGTGCATGACTTATAATGCTTCCGGAAATCATCATGTGTTGTTTTCCCAAGGGTTGAAACGCGCTGAAAATCAAATAATAAAGTCTGGTCACTAAGATACAAAAAAAAGGAATTTTATACTGGTTTACAACTATATTTGACTTCCAGAGTAACTCCACTGGAAAACAACTGATGAGGTGTTAATGCGGCACATAATCCAAAAGACAAAACAAGCAAGAGTAATGATTTTTTTTACTGAAGAGCAGAGAGAGATTATACTGGGAAGAAGTCACTTTTATACGCAGCCCAGAAAAATATAACTGTCATCATTGTCATGTAGGTTCCAATCACAACGCCGGTTGCAAAAATCTCTGACAGTTTCCAGCTATCTGGAAGAGGGGAAGGTTTCACCCTATCTTTTGATACAGTTTTAACAGTACTAGAGACTGATTTATAAATTAAAGAAAGTAAAAATAACACACGAACCATCGTTCAGGATGGCGATGATAAGAACCATGAAGGGTGGGAAGTCAAACTTCCATATGAGAGCCAGCAGCATGAAACCAAGCTGAAAATGCAAAGAGTATATATGAAAATCAAGTTGTAACGGCAACCTTGAAAACAGAAAGAAGCTAGAAAAATCAAATGCCAACTTACGACAATACGGATTGTGATGGAAACCGCATAGATCTGTCCAGAAAAACAGAAAGCCAACATGTGTTAATTGGCTTACAAAACAAACGAACAAATGTTATATGTATGAGACATTACACAATTCCTCCTTGAGTATAAAGAGAAAGTTTAAGATATGATGGAGATTGAGAATAAATACAACACTCACGGTATAATTTTTCATTCTCTGAAAGGTAGCACAACTGGTCAAGATAGCGCTTATGATAACACTAAGATCAGGTTCACTAAGAACAATATCCGACGCACTACGAACTGTTAGGAACAAATTCCAAAGTAAGTAATTTACATTGTTTTTCTTCATCAACAATGAAAATCCACTCCCTTATTGATATCCGATCTCCATATGTAGCATATTTGAAGAAGAACCGAAACAAAAAAACTTGTAGAAATCCAAAGTCAAGTTTTATGAAGAAGAGAATTAAGATAACATGAAAAACAATGTTAAAAACGTGAAAGAGAATGGGAAAAGGAAAAAAAATATTTTGAAAGATTTTAAATTAGTCCTCGATTTTCTCAGATTTTGTTAACTACCAGTAGAATATATATTCTACATTCCATAGAACAAAGACAAAACAACACAACTTTTATTCTGCAAAAAGTAGAATGTAGAGAAAAATGTAGAATATGTATTCCAAAATCTGTAGAATGCAACACAAGTTGTATAATATATATTCTATAAGCCCAGTAGAATATAGAACAATTAGTAGAATATTGATTCTATGTTTGGTAGATTATAGAAACAATACCAGAAAACAAATTCTACAAAATCATAGAATTGGTACGATTTGTAGAATGTGTATTCTACAAATCGTAGATCTGGTGAAAAAAATATAAATAAAATCAGAAATTTCCTTAAACAATTATCGAATATATTTTTATTTCCTTTTTTGGAATTTTCGTAATTTCTTCAAATTTTAAAATATTTATTTTTTAATTTTTAACAAGAATTAAAGGATATTTCAATCAAAAAGTGGCAAAAGTCCATTAAGTCTTAAGGGGACAAGAGTCTCCTAAATCGGTCATATATTTCTAATTGTCTCCTAATTTTACCACTAATTGTAAAAAACAATTATACAATTTCTTATTTTAATTATTCTTTGTTATTTGTAAGTGCATTTCATGTAATAACTTACAAAATAAAATTTATTTTTAAAAATGTCTTCTTAAATAATATTATAGAGATATGATCACGTCTAATGTAGGGATTTTTTTTTAATGGTTAAATGTTAATTTATATTAAGCCTTCAAACGAGCGTTTCTTTCTTTACACAAAAGATCTTAAATTCGAACAACATAGCGTTTATTAGCGTAAGCTTGCACAAGCACTAAAACTATTCCGATCTCACTTACCAAAATCCAAATGATCAAATTTCGCATCATAAAATCAAAACTTCAACCCAATATCGGTCGACAAAAACTCATAAAGCTGGTCCAAGAAAAGTTTCTACATTAGAAATCAGGTTTTATCAATCTATTTAAGATCCTAAGACGAATAAGTAACTCGAGATCCATACAAACCTGATGGATGCGTGAGAAGTTTGGATCTGAATGGAAAACTGAAGGACTTAATTTGCTTGGATGATATAATATATAGTATGTATACGGTTATACATGGTTATCTAGGTTACTCAGATTCTTCGGATTATATCCAAATCAAACCCGAATCTGACGGCTTTTTAAAAACTATACCCGAACGGTTATTTAGGATACCCAAATTACAACTATATATCTAACATTAGAATTCAGCAAAGAAACAAAGCTTGGCGATCTGGAGCTGAGTTATGAAAAACATCCTACCTTTATCATGTCATCGATCGAGCGAGTTTCTTTCATGATCTTATGCCGATTCATGATTAGAATCGCTGCCACACAAAAGACCGGAAGAGGGTCATCTCCTTTTCCAAAGGATGAAACTACAGAAGAGACATGGGTTCTTTCGTTCCTAGACCATAAGCTTCTTGTCAAACCACAGAAATTATATGAAGATGCTGACTTCATCCCAGTATCGTTATCATCACACAACGGACCAGTCTTTGGCAATGGACCACTTTTTGGCAGTAGACCGCTCCTGGACATCAGACTGCTCTTTGACAATGGTCCGCTCTTTGAAATTCGGTCACTCTTTGACTTTGGTTCACTATTTGTACTATTGCCATTTTCATCATCGATTTTTTGGTCCCCCAACTCAGCTCCAGATTGTCTTGAAGGATGAACCACCAACAGCTCCAAGCAATCATTCTCCAAAGTTTCAGCAACAGATTCATTAAAATCAGCAGCCCACATCATCTACAACAGAAAAAGACCCATGAATACATTTACAAGAGTTTTGAATCTGATAAGTAAAGACATTTATATTTAATAAGAAATCCAAGATTCTCTGCTTTACCAAGCTCTTGCAACCATTAGATAACTGAGATCCATTTGATATCATGAGTGAGACACAAAGTCAAGTAATGAATCTAATTATCATAGTTTCAACAGCTAAACCAGACTCAAAAATTGGAGGTTGGGAAAATTAATTTTTTTTTTCCAATTTTTCTGCTCTGTTTGCTCACCACAAAGAACCTATCACAACAATTTAACTACTTCCATGTACTATAAACCGGCAACACAAAGCAAACAACATAATAATTAACAACCTCCCACATCCGTAGAGCCTCATTAAAAGACAACTCCCGTCTAAACAACACTAACAGCATCCGGAATGCAAAGTGAAGGCTTTCAGCACCAATACGCGATAGGTGAGAAAAAATTTCTTTATCTGTGAGTTGCAATATATGCCACAGTGTTTGCAATTGATCCATCACTCCAGTTGGTCCCTCTATCTGGAAATTTGCACGCTACAGTAATAACCACAGAGGAAAAGAACATCAAATTACGGCATAGCCTATGTCACTTCTTGGGGCAAAAAGAAAACATATGTTACATATCACTATCAGTAAGCATTGGAATACCGTTCTTCTTATGAGCATTTCAAAGCACCAAAAAGCGTCAGCATTATCTTCAAAAAGAAACACGAAAGGAGACACTAAATCGCTCATTCCTGTCGTCAGATTTGTCACCGGACAGTTAGTATCCTACATTAGTTTGTATGACCTCATAGGGTGTCAATTAATAAGAGTTACAAACCCAACTGAAGAAAGATTTGAAACCTTGGCAATAACCAGTTGCAGGATCAACCCAAGCATAGACCGCAAGGATATCTGACATTCTTCCTAGATTTCTTGGATCCTCGTAGAACTCAAGGTGGCTATCTGTCCTTACCACATCAACAACTGTGGGAAAAAAAAAGAGAGGTAATTATTGATACGGGAAAAGTGACCATTAACATGCGCAGGCTGAAACTGAAGAGGAAGATTTCCTGCAAGTTCTCAAAATAAGAGAAACTCACACAACTGGTACCTATTCGGTGCAATGTCCAAAGCCATTCAGACATCCGATCTTCCGTGACAGTCCCACCACGAGAAGGAGTCTCCTTTGCCGATGGCATTTCAGGGACATCTGATATTCTCAAACCATCAACTACCTCAGCCGTACAGCCGGAATGAGACAATTGTTCAACAGAGTCAGGATGTACCACTTCAATTTCTGAGTTAACTGATGCAGTTATGTTGTTATAAGAAGACCCGTGCGATTCTATAACTAGATCAGCATTCTTATCAATTCGAAAACTGTGCATTCCCTCATCCTCAGATCTTAACTCACTTTGCATTGAAGCCTCTTCATCTGGAGTAGATAGCCCTTTATTATCTAAACTAAGAGAATTTGTTCAAAGAACAAACTAAGACATATATTTTCTGGGTAGTTAAGACTACCTCTTTTTATTGTTTTCATTGATTTAAATAGCAAAAGGTACAAGAACCAAATGTGGGATCATGAAAAGAAAGTGTGTTACTTTGTTCCTACATTCTAGGAAACAAAGTATGACTTAGTTTTTTTTTTTGGTAAAATTAGTATGACTTAGTTATTTGCTGAATTAATAAAAACTAAAACAAAATGAATTGGTCGAATGATTCAAGTTTGGTTTTCTTCGCCGGTTTGATGTTCGGTATAGATGTCGACCACTTGTTGTCTCATCAGAAACACTGGTGCATTGTTTGTTATGCAGAGCCTTTATGGAATCAGAATTGCCTACACTTATAGAGAAAAATCCGCAGACGGCTCGTTTGTTGTCTGTTTTTGGTCGGGAAATCGTCGGTAAATACCGACGGATTGATTTCCGTCGATAATGCCGTCGGTTTCTCCCTTGTTTTCTTGTAGTGCTTCGACCATATATAATCTTTGTCTCATCCATTAAAGTTGGATCAAGTATCGGTTTATTAGTAAGAGTAAGTTCATATAATCCCGAAGCAATCCAACTAATCCTCATGATTGAGTAAAGATGGAATATGATGTTTTTAGATAAATTTCTTTAAAATACCACTAAATAAAAATTTTGTTCCAAGCATATTAGTTTTTTTTCTAAATATACCACAAAAGTTTATGTTTTCCAAAATTACCACAAACATTAAAAATAATTTTAAGGGTTTATAATTTAATTTTTGGGTTTGGGTTTAGGGTATCGTTTTGAGGGTTTATGATTTAATTTTGATGGTTTAAAGTTTAGTTTTGTGGTATTTTTAGAAAACAAAAACTTTTAGTGGTATTTTTGGAAGAAAAAACTGATGGTGCTATTTTTGAAAAACAAAATTAACTGTGCTATTTTTGAAAATTGCACATGTTTTTATTTGAGGATATTTAACTCTTGATTGATTTTCATCTCTATTGACTTAAGTTATATATGTAGACTTATATTTTTACGTCAATTGTAAGAAAATTGGTTTATTTAAACTTAGTCGACTTAAATTATATATTTTTGTTAGTCGACTTATTTAAAACTATCAACTTGATTTTAGAAAAATAAAAATCTAGACGGAAGGAGAGAGGTGGACGCCAAGAGCGGTGAGATGGACATCAGAGCTTCTTCCATACAACCCGATATCTTCGAACCTTCTCCTCCTCCGAGCACGAAGGATCTCCCGTTAAAGCGTCCGAAATGATGCTTTTTGTTTCTATTGTGCAAATGGAACGCGATTGAGGTGATGTGGCTCTCAGTGTAGGTCCCCTCGATAGCTTTGATGTAGTCATCATCATCATCTATCCAAATCTGTACAAAAAACAAAAAAAATCTATATACAATCAAGGGCAATTTTCAAAAATACCACAAAAAATATACCATCAATAGTTTTTTTCCAAAAATACCACTAAAAGTTTCTTGTTTCCAAATAGACCGCAAAACTAAAACTAAATTTTAGACCCTCAAAACTAAATCTTAAACCTTAAAAAATAAACTCAAACCCAAATATTTAAAATATAAATCCTTAAAAATCATTTTTAGTGTTTGTGGTAGTTTTGGAAAACAAAAAAAATTAGTGGTATTTTTAGAGAAAAAAAACTAGTGGTATATTTGGAAAAAAAAAATATTTTAATGGTATTTTAAGGAATTTATCTATAATCAATTCTATGAAACTATAAGGTAAAAAACAGTAAATAAGAAATCTCACGTTGCTTTCAATAAGGGTCGTCGCATTCCCATGAAGCGGTCCAACTACAACTGCGTTATCGTTGCAGTATTCAAACTTGACAAAGACAACGCCAAAAATACTCCATCCTACACTTATTTTCTTCACGTCGTCGAAGAATCCATCATCCCACTCGTTTTCTGCAACTCCACTCTGGGCGCGACCAAACATGTTGGGTTTTGCCTTTACCGCTCATCGTGAACGTAGGAACTGGAACCAAACTAGGAAAATAGGTACGGTGACGAGGAGCATACTCAACCAAATCATTTATTTTGATTTCGTGGAATTTATCTTCCTTGGCAATATAGATGTGAGCCTTTTGTTCCTTGCTATAACAACACAATACGAGACTGAGACTTTTACCACTACAAGAAAACATATCAAATTACCACGGAAATATCGGTGGGGAATTGGTGGGAAAAGCCAACTTCCAACAATTTTCCCACGGAATATTTCGGTGGGACATCGATCATTGCAAATTCAAAAATGGTGGGAAAATGGTGGGAAATTTCCCACCGACATATTCGTTGCTAAAATGGTGGGAAATATCGGTGGGAAATTGGTCACGAATGTTCCCACGATTTCCCCACCATTTTCCAACCACATATTCCCACGGTTTCCCAACCATTTTTCCCAACAGTTTTCCTACCACTATTTTCCACGGATTTCCCACCACTATTTCCCACGGATTTCCCACCACATTTAAAATGTTTCCCACGAATTTCCCACCATTTCATATAAAATTTAAATAAAAATATTAATATTATAATAATATTATTTTATAAATTGAAAAATTATAAATTATAAATTAAATTTAAAAACATAAAATTTAACATCAAAATAAGTTTTCATACATAAAATATAAGTTTTACAACACAAATACACATCTAAAATGTTAAACCAAACACACAAAAACTAAAATTGAAATCTACTCTTGAGTCGCATCTTGGGTCGCATCTTCATCGTCTTCTTGCTGCAATTCGGGAAACTTAACGAGCATCCGCTTTGCAAAGCCTGACAAGTACTGGATGGTCTCAGCCATAGTCTTGATCTTCTCGTTTGCCAACCGCAATTGTTCTTCTTGTTCCATATCATGATCACAAGACTTACCACTACAAATCGATCTTGAACTTAAGAGTGTACCCAACCCGTAATGTCGTCCCTTGACCTTGGGTAATTCCTGAAATTAAAGAAGAAAAAATTCTAATCAGATTCAAATGCCTTATACTAAAACCCACATCAACTTTGAACTCTTATCGACAACTTCAAATTAGTGGCCAACTTTGAACGTAACACATTTCTTACTTCCATAACTATGAACTCAAACACACAACAACTTGTTTTCTTAACAACTAAAATTTTTTAACAACTTTGAACCCAAACAATACGATGGCATCCAGTCAGGTCCTTGAAATGCTGCAGCAGCCTATATCAAAACAAATGAGTCAAAAATCAAGAAGCACCCAACTACAAAATCAGAAACATACTCTAATCATAATCAGCATCTAGGAATCGTGAGACAATGAGGCAAAGAGACATAAGACATGAGACATGAGACAAAATCAGCAATTCTGCCTGAGACAAAGCAGAAGACATTTTTCTATGCAAAGACATTCGTAAGAGACATAAGACATACAAAATCAGAAGACATTCGTAAGAGACAAAAGACATACAAAATCAGAGGACATTCGAAGTCAGAAAGAGACAAACGAGACCAAAAATCAGGAACCAACCATACCACATTCAGAATCAGAAGCACATTTGAAGTTAAAAGAGACAAAATCTTGCATACCTGCTCAACTGTTTCTTGTCTCTTAATTCATTATCCATCGTGAATAATAGTTCCAATCATAAATGCCTTATATTAAAACACACAACAACTAAAAATCAACAAACTAAATAGAATAACCGAAAAATACTTACTTCCATAACTATGGCATTGATCTCAGTTTGGGTAAGGCAATTGGATAGAACTAATCCATCTTCATTTAAGGCCTGACGCTGAGATTGAATCATTTGGACCTTTTCTTTAACCGCTTCCACAATCCGCTTGGTCTTTTTGTCGGGTATGACGCCGGTCTTTTTACATGTGTGTACCTCCTCCATAAACTCGACCATACCAGGCTCTTCTCCTCCCTTTTCAACAGTCTTACATGCATGGAATAAGAAATTTAGTTAGTCTATACATAATTAAAAATTAATGTGCAATCTGAAAATTTGTTAAGAAAAATTGGTTTACCATTTCGTCCCAACGTCTTTCGTAAGACTTAGAGCCCATGTGATGTACATATTGGCCATCACCACACCTGTCGCTTTTTCGGTTCACCGAGTTAGTTTCAGCCTTTGAAGAAACATCACCATCAGTCCACAATTTGATGAAACCCTGCCAAGCTTCATCCCCGAGCCATTCTGGTTTGTCTAAACCGAGCTTCCATTTGTCCTTCCAATCGCTCAAGTTGTTTGTGTAAGAAGTTGAAGCTTGCTTATCAAATGCTTGTCTCACAGTTGTTCCAATGATTTTGTCCCAATGAAACTCTCGCTAGGGAAAAAACAGGATACATATATACCGCATAAGTATGCATGAAGATTTTAAAAATGTATGCATGAAGATTAAAACAAACATGATATATTTACATACCGCAAAAGTTTGGAACCAGCGGTTTTTGTGTTCCATAGGTAGCTTGCGGTATGTGGGATATGCCTTCTTCAAATCCGATTTCATCATCCTTAAAATCGATTTCGTTATTTTTTCGGTCGCATCACGCTTAAACCTACATCAATACAAAGGTATAAATAGTAAATAAAATCTACTCTTAAACGTTAATCATATGTAAATGTCAAATTACCATGTAGCTCCTCCTTCGAGTTGGGACTGGAGTTTAGTGAGGAGGTGGTGTCCAGGAGCATCCAAAAGATCATCGATCGTAAATGTAGGGGTATGTTCCGATCCTTGTGTCTCAGGATTAGACGAGGAAGGGAGCTGTATGTTTCTATTAGTGGTCGGACGATGCTGAGACATAAAAATCTCAAACTGCGAAAATGAGGGTGTATCGTCGGGAGTGAACGGACCATGTTCCGCCACAAAACGGTTAAACTCTTCACGGCTCATCATATCGATTTCAAGAACAACTTGACTCGTATAGAGAAAGAATCTGCAAAATGGTTCTCTGAATTCCTCAAACCAGGACTACTGAAACCATCCAAGTTGAAGCTCAACGAGGAGCTCTAAAGTCGAGTTCTCTGCAAGAGATCTCAAAGCTTCAGTCACGCATGACAGACAATAAAAGAAGGATGAGTCTGTTGGTAACATCATATTTTACATGTTTTTAAGGTTTAGTTTCATAGGTTTTTAGTTCCAATTTGTATAGTTTTTGGATATTTTCATGCATTTAGGTCCAACTTGAGTCTCATTGCATTTTAGATGTCCTAGGTTGTCTTTGCATTCTTTTTGGCTTGCTTGAGCCATTTTCAGGTGTTCTTGGAGTCATACGAGTTGGAGGAGTGAAGATAGCCACAAAAAAAGGTCATTGCAAAATACAGAGATGCAGGATCAGGTTGATATGTCATAAGTTTGGCAATGGATGAAGGACTTTCCACCGATGGATTGATCTCATATTTTACCACGAGATAGATAAATGGATTAGCTTTCATTTGGAAGTGGTTTGAGACCATTCCAACGGTGCGATAAGAAGTTATGCCAATTTCCGTGAGGACGGTCCAGTCTGGCGCGCGAATGAGCTACCTGAAGAAGTCCATCGGTCGACCTCTGCCCGATACCTCTGACCGATGGAACTTCTGAAAAACAGAAATCCGCATCGATGCGATGTATAGGGAGCAGGAGACCGATGCGACCTGCGCGACCCCTTTTGCCCATAAATACAATTAGATCCATTTGTTGTTTTCTAAGCTTTCTTCTTCATTTTTTTGTGTGTGCTCAACCCAAGAACTCTCTCTAGAGTTTCTTGGGTTGTTCTTCATGTATAATCCACACTTTTGAAGGATTCTTCACTTATATATATGCTTTGATTTCTTCTTTCTTCTTTCTTTTTCTTGAAGATTCTTCTTCTTAAACTTGGGAAAGCTCAAGAACACCACTTGGTGTTCTTGATGGATCATCATTTTCATGCCATCTAAGAGAAGATTTCTTCATCCCTTTATACATATTATGTCTTGTTAATTCTTGTTCTTCATTTCTATGGTTTAATTTTGGTGTTCTTGTGAGTTGACTTTTTGTTGGATTTTGGATAATGTTTGATTTGGATGGTTGATGGTTGATTGTTGATGTTTAGGCTTAGATAATCATTTGTTTTCATGTTAGGAGGGATCTTAATGCTAGAATCAAATTGACAACTCATTTCTAGAACTTAAGACATTTCTCGCCCGGAAGGTGTTCGATGAAATGTCTAGAAAACTTCTAAGCATGCAATTCAATTCTTAGCCAATGGAAATTGATGATTAAGGTGAATTGTTGACTTGTATGGACTAATGCTTAATGATTATGGATCATTTAGTTTTGAACGGAAGTTCTTGATAACTAGATGATTTGTAAATGGATTAGTATCATGGAAATGAACTAATCTACTTGTATGATCCATGTCATAAGAGTGAATGTCCATTGAATGTTTAGGCATCATTAGTCAATTGTCTTGAGGGTTAGATAATGGTTATTTAGGATGATCTTGGATGAGTCTTTCACTTAGGTTGGTTCGTAATGCTAGATTTGACATGATAAACCGAAACCTAGTACTACACCTTAGATTAGTTAGATTTTTGGTCTCATCCCATGCATTAGGGATAGATTCGAGTAAGCGGTGTTAGTACTAGATTAGGATTGTTCATTCATTTCTAGATCTTAGGCATTTCACTCATGACTCGAGTTTAAATGAATTGCCTGACCCGAACCTTTTGTGAGCTATGCATATCCTAGCCAATGGAAGTTGATGTTTAGGGTGTTTAGTGAACTAATTGGAATTGTTTCTTAATGTTTGTTGATTATTTAATCACAAATGGAAATTTGTTCTTGATTAGATAATTAACAAGGTGATTAGTGCCATGGAAATGGATTAATCATATTTGTGAATTCCATGTTCTAAGATAGTGATTAATGCTACCAAATGATTCATTGTTTGATTGTCACCCATCTAATTGATAGCTTAGTTCATGATCCAACATTTTAGTCTTGTGTTTTGTTTTCCTTCTTGCATTTGTTTCTTTTCCCATAAATATAAAAACCAAAAACAATGTTTGCTCTAGCTTAAGAAGTTTATTGCATTCTTAGTGCTTCAATCTTAACCCCTTATGGATTGACATCTCAAGTACTACAATGATATGAGTACACTTGGGATAATTGACACGAAAATATCCCGTATCATCTGTCTCTGGTTTCTTCTTACTTATGATGTTTAGTTTCTCATGCACTGTAATTTAAAGTTTTTTGAATAAAATCAATGTACTATACCCAAATATGTGTATGGCAATATGTAAAAAAGTTGCTCTAAATCCGAAATCCAAAGCTTTAATTGCACGTTGAATAAGAAAAACATAATCTATTTGTAGAGTGATGCGAGAATTCGGCGATATTGAAACAAGTATCTAACAATTACATAACCAAAATCCACCTACCAATAATGAAACTCAGAATTGACTAAACAAGAGTTTAACGATTTGACTAAGAATCAAAATCTAATTTAGAGTCAGATTGAGAATTGACTAAGAATCTAATTTAGAGTCAGATTGAGAATTGACTAAGAATCTAATTTAGAATCAGTTTGAGAAACTCTTAATCGAACCAATCCGTCAATTAAACCAGGTTCTGAGTTAAGACGTTGTGGGACTTTGAAGTTAAAAACACAGTCCGTGAAGAGTTTGAGTTTGTGGGGATATGAGACAATTAATTGACGAAGTGATAGACTAGCGTAACTCGGCCGAATGTTTCATCGGCATCATATGCATCACACCTAATTACTAATTACGAATTTTTGCTCGCCGTCTATTTCTATTTCGCCTTATACTCGACCCTTTTTATAGATTAATGCACACAAAATGGGAAAAAATCCATTAACAATCGTACAAATTTCTGAGTTCTAACAATTAATTGAAATAGACCTAGAGACAAAGAAGACCAATCTGAAGTAATTGAAATAGACCTAAAGACAAAGAAGATCAAGTCTAGATTTGTTTTCCAGATAAAGCTATCACATGGCGATACTCTTGTAACTCGTGAATCAATGGTTGTAAGAACACATCAAGAGATCTCTTTGGATGTTCTGGGCTAGGCACAAGTACGGTAAGAAATAGAAACTCTCGTTTCATGCACAACGATGGGGACGAATTGTACGGCGTGAGAATAACTGGCCATAGTGAATATTGCCTTCCATGCTTCCCAAATGGGTTGAAACCATCAGTACATAATCCGAGATAGACGTTTCTGCTCTCCGATGCAAAATTTGGATAAACTGACTGAAAGTGTTTCCATGCCTCTGCATCAGAGGGATGCGCAATCTCTCCTTCATTTGAATGTTCTGCATGCCATCTCATAGCTCATGCTGTTCGCTCAGACAGATACAATCTTTTCAGCCTATCTGCTAACGGCAAATACCACATACGCTTATACAGAACTCGAACTCTCCCAGTGGTCATCTGAAACCGAGGTTTGCCACAAAACAGACATGACAAGTAATTTGCGTTCGCTCCCCAGTAGATCATACAATTGTCGATACACACGTCGATCATCTGAAAAGGCAAACCCATACCAGCAACAAGTTTGTCTACCTCGTAGTAGGACGCTGGGCACAAATTATCTTGTGGTAACAAGTCTTTCACAAAATCAGCAATTGCGTCAACACAATCCTCCGCCAAATTATAATATGTCTTTATGGTCATCAATCGGGTTGCAACAGACAGAGGAGAATGGCCTTCTTTACAACCATCATATATTGGTTGCTTAGTGATAACCGTGTATTTTACCACTTTGAGTCTCATATTTTCTTTCGTTTTCCTTGTGTTTCGTATAGTTTTTAATATGTATATGTTGCATTTAGGTCCAAATCGAGTCGCATTGCATTTAGGACGTCCTAGGTCGTTTTTGTATTCTTTTTGGCTTGTTAAAGCCTTTCTCAGGTGTTCGGGACTGATTTGGATGAGCACGGACGGAAGGAAACCGCAAAGATTGAAGAAGGAGCGTGAGGACCGGAATTTACACAGGCGATCGGTCATAACCGATCGCTGAAAGCGATCCACGGCAAAAATCAAGAACATGCTCGATCGGTTACAAACCGATCGCTGAAACCGATCAACATTGCCACAGGCGATCGGTCATAACCGATCGCCGAAACCGATCGACAGTGCCTCCGGATTTTCAGCTTGATTTTGGGAACCAACCACTTTTGTAATATAATTTTCAACACTTCTTCTCTTTCATAATAACTCTAGGCACGAAAATATCAACAATCTCTGCTTCTTTTTACTGTTCTAAGCCAACTACTTCTTTCTTCTTCTCTCTTGTTTTTGTATGAAAGATTTAAGATCTACAAGATTCTAGTGAAGCTTTTCTGAAACTCTTTCCATCAATCTTCTTATTTTTGCTATGTCTTGCTTTTGTTCGGTTTTGTTTTCTGTTTTGATCATGTGTTGTGAGTAGTTTCCTAGAATTCTAGGGTGAAGTAGATTTAGGTAATTTTAGTGTGAATCAATGATGTTAGGGCTTAGATTATTAATGATCCTTCCTTGCTTAGTGAGTTTAATGCTAAATCATCCATGATCAAGTTGATTTAGATCATAGGGAATTTCTCGCCCGGAAGGTGTTCGATGAAATTCCCCAATGAACTAATCAAGGGATATTACATTCTTAGCCTATGGAAATAGTTGTCTAAGGTGTTTATTGATTAAATGATCTTGTTTCTAATGCTTGAGAGTTATTAAATCACAAATGGAAATTTGTTCTTGATTTAGTAATTTGCAAAGGGATTAATACCAAGGAATTGGATTAGTCTAATTTAAGGATCATAGTCTAAGGATTAGCATTACTTGAGTATATTGACATCATTGTGAAACTCTAAGATTACCAACAAATCATATACTTCACCCTTGGATTCGTTTTTAGTATTGTCTTTAAACCGTAATTTACTCTCTCGTTTAAGTTTCCATCTTTTGCTTTAGTTGAAAATAGTTTGATTACAATATCTTTTAGGTTGCTACAAAACCAATTCTTGGACTGCTTAGATTAAGAAGTTTTATGTATTCTTGGTTTTTAAATTTCAACCCATTATGGTTCGATATCTCAAACACTACAATGACATGAGTAGGATTTGAGTAATTGATAGCAAAAATCTTACTATCACTTAGATGCGTCTAACATATCAAAATATCTCCTCGCTTCTAAATTTGGTTCCTCTACTCTATTGCCTTCTTCCATAAATGATGGCATATTTTCACGAAACGCATCATTAACCATTTGTACCGTATCTCTAGGTTCCATTGTAAATCTAGGTTCCTCTACCCTATCAGTCACAGGAGCACTCGTACTAGCCAAATTCATTGAATCAACTTCCCCGTGATTATACCATATCTCGTAATTTGGCCTAAATCCTCGCCTATACAAGTGGTTCCACACTTTGTCTACGATAATAAACTTATTATTATCACACGAAGGACATGGGCAGAACATCTTATACCGATTTTTCGGCACGTGTCCTGGTTTGTGGCAAATCCTATGAACTCAATCAAACCCTTCTCAAACTCCTTCGTAATCAGCCCGGTACTAGAATCGACACGAGTGTTATACATCCACGATCTGCTATTTGATTCCATTTTTTGAAGATTTTTTTTGTTACATATCTGTACGAAAATGAGTAAGGAAAAATGATTTAGGGGGTGTTATTGGATATTGTATTTTAATGTGTTTTGGTGCAATTGAATTTTAAAGTAATTAAATGGGTTTGTTGAGTTTTGAAGGTAATTTTAAAATACAAGTTGGATTTTATTGTGTTTGTTTGTAATGTATTTTGATTAATTGGTATGAATTTTCAAATCATCTCAAAATTCCAAAGTCAATAATAAAATGATTTTCTCTTTTTATAAACTATTTCTAGAAAAATCAGAACAAAGTTTAGAAAAAAATAATTCATTATAAAAATATCTTTAACTAAAATAGAAATACTTATATTAGAAATACTTATAAAAAGTAATATATAGTATCGATCAAACAAAAAATATTATTTACTTTTTCCCTTCAAAATAAAAATACTTATATGAAAAACTAATATGTAGTATTAAACAAAAAATGTTATTTACTTTTTCCCTTACATATAACTTCAACAAATTTCAGTTGCAGCACGAAAACGAAACTATTCTTATAAACTCGTTAGTTTATGCATGGTTGTTTGTATAAACACGACAATATAAGATATTTTCTAAATAGAATTAAGTACGTATGCAAAACTTCACCTAATGTCACATTATACACTAAAAATATATCAAAGTAATATATTAATCATAAAACCAAATAAATCATTAAATGGTGATAATAAACAGATGACTCACATGGTGATTATAAACATATGACTCACAAAATTATAGTGAAAACAACAACTTACATGTTGCGAATCCAGAGTTGAGATTGGAGTTGAAATAAATAATACCTACAAAATATGAAAAACAGTGATATATAAGATTGTAACAGCAAAAAAATTGTCATGAACAATTAAATCAAAGCTAAGGAAGATTTTTTGTTGAAATAAATAATACCTACAAATTTCTCCCGATCGGGAACTTGAACGTGCACGTTCGAAACTTTAATTTGCACAAATCTTCACGTGCACGTTTGTGAACAACGTTGTTCACGTTATATATAGAGAAGCTTGTAAAATTATTTGTGATCAAAATTGCAAAATTTAAATTATACGTATCTTTATATTTTGTTGATAATTATTCTGATTAACCATTTGTTACGTTTGTTGACCAAGAAAATAGCACACGAAAATAGCATACGTTTGTTCGACATTTGTTAAGAAAATAGCACACGAAAATTACATCAGTTTCAATCAGATCCCCCAAGAGCATTCTTCAAAAGCAAATCTGATTACGTCAAGAAACCGATCCCAAAAGAAGGAATGGAGAAAATTTGGAAAACAATGTTGAAATTCAACAATGTGAATATGCAATGGAACCCTTACGGCGGAGTGATGGACCGGATTCCAGCGAACGCCACCGCGTTTCCACACCGGAAAGGAAACCTGTTCAAGATTCAGTTCTTTGCGTTATGGACCGAGGCTAACGCCACAGACGCTAATCTCAGTTTGATGAAAGAACTTTACGAGGTGGCGGAGCCGTACGTGTCAAGCAACCCGAGAGAGGCGTTTTTGAATTACAAAGACATCGATGTTGGAAGCAATCCGAGTGGAGAGACAAATATTAAAGAAGCCGAGATCTATGGATCGAAGTATTTCGTGGGGAATTTGAAGAGATTGATGGATGTTAAAGCTAAGTATGATCCTGAGAATTTCTTCAGGTACGAGCAGAGCATTCCTCCTCTTCGTATAATGTAACTCTTTTTACTAAGTTATGTAAGCATATTTAATAAAAAATAATGTAAAATGTGTTAACATTTTAAAGTAATCTCATGGATAGCTAGCTATGTGTAAACAAGAATAAAGTAATGGAAAACATTTCTTCAGGTACGAGCAGAGCATTCCTCCACTATGAACGTTCATGCATTATATAGGCCTATAGCTCATATAATTTGCATAACGTATTTATATATCCAGCGTACATCTATCCTGCGTACATCTGCAGGAATGTCTGTTTTTATTCAATATTCAACGTAATCTCATTGATAGCTAGCTAGCTAAGATGGAGTGTGACTTAGTTATGTGTTTGGGATTGAGTTTAGATTGGGAACATCATCATTATAATGGTTGCTTAGTAATTCACCGATGTACCGAAAGCATCAACCGATTTACCACCGATTTCCCACGGTTTAGTAATTCGGTGGGAAAATGGTTGCTTATTTGCAACCGAAAATATCGATCGCAATTCCGTGGGATATTTGCGACTGATTTCCCACGAATTTCCCCACGGTTTTTATTTGGTTGCTGATCCGTCGCAAATATCCCACGGAATTGCGATCGATATTTTCGGTTGCAAATAAGCAACCATTTTCCCACCGAATTACTAAACCGTGGGAAATCGGTGGATAATATTTTCAACCAAAATTTCGGTGAGAAATTCCGTGGTAATTTGACATGTTTTCTTGTAGTGTACCTTGGTCAATGAAGTAGCTTGGGGGATAGCAGCTAACTCCTAAATTCGACCATTTGGGAACTGACACATTCATCAACTTCATCCACACCACATCCTCTCCATCCCCATTTTTAATCTTCTCTTTTGTCACCCAAATCTCTATATTCCTTGTGTAATAGTCTTGCTCTAAAAACGAAAATCGATCTTCCCTATAAACCGCAAGGGATCTTGCATCATATGGACTGGCGTTTTTACTAGGCAAGATACAATAGGGTTTGAATCTCTCCGTAGAGAAATCGAATCTTTGAATAAACTGCTCATCATGAGACTTGCAATTCCACGCAACCCAATACAAAGTTCCATTCAAAGATATACTATAGTACGACATAAATTCAAATTTCCAATTATCGTATGCAAACTCGCACGATTTCCATTCATCGGATCCAAACTCGGTGATATTAGCTTTCAATATTCTATTGCTATACGAACAAGACTGAAAGATCTTGTAATGATTGTCAGGTCTACTATTATCGTATCCCATTCCATTGTGTTCATGATGATATTCATGGGATTTAATCTGTTTCAACCATGGGTTGCAAATCCCAGTCCCGTAAAAGGTAACATAAATCAATAACCCGTCGCAATATTCGACTCTCACGCCCATTGAAAGCTCATAACCAGGAATATCTGAGGGTAAATCATGCACCTCTATCGATGGACCGTCTTCAAGATTAACGTCCACGGAACAAATCTTGGATTCGGCAAGCAAGATGAATTGTGGACGGGCACGACCCAAATAACTGTTGAAAAATCTCCTTTCGTAGAAAAGAGTATTCCATCGTTTGCAAACTGATCTGAATCGACCGAAAGATTTTATTGGAACGAGAGAGAGTATCTTTTCTTCCAATTCCCACGGAAGTTTATTCATATTTTTTATGGACGAGGTTTATGCTCATAGAAACTGTTACATCACAATAAGATTATATATAAGATGGATTAGTATAGCACAAATTTATAGCTTACATTGGTAATATATATATATATATAAAATGAATAACTTATATAGGTTATATAGGTTTTTATCTATATATATATAAACTTATTTGGTTTTTATCTTTATATTTGGATATAAATCTGTATACATGTATATATATATATATATATATATATATTCATTTCATTTTAATTTTCCTTGTTAAAAAAGAAGGAATATATTTCTTAAAAAATTTCCTGATTCTTTGATTTGTTTCCACATATTGTAATTATTAAAATGAAATGAATAATTATATAGGTAAAATGAAATGAAATGAATAACTTATATAGGTTTTTATCTATATAGTAGATTAGGCCCTGCGTAATACGCGGGAAACTAAGAAAATATTTAGATTTAAAATTGATTATCCGCGTAATTATGATTCGTATAATTATATTATATATTAAGATTTTGTTAGGTTATTTACACAATCTTGTAAGTTATAATTAACCTACGTGTCACACTCACGTCGAAAGATTCAGCTTTATATATATATATATATATATATATATAGATAAAAACCAAATAAGTTTATACATATTAGATTTGTCATGTGTTTGAGTAGATTTATATCCAAATAAAAATAATTGTATATCAAAAGTTGTAAAAATAAATATAAAATCTGGAAATTAAACAGTCCTAATTTAAAACTATCTTAATTGACACAAAGGAAAACTATTTTAATTTAAGTAAAAATATTTTATAAATAAATTTGATTGGAAATTTAGGAAGATGATGACAAATGACGGACTTGTCTCTTTTCTTACTAACCAAATTTGAGTGTACGGTGAATTACGCTAATACCGTGCACGTATATAGACAAAGCGGATATATTCATCAAGATCATCTTCTACAACTTGTTTGAAACCAAAATGCAATATTTGTGTCTTTCTATGGTTATATACATTTTCCAACTCCACTGCACCGGTTTTTTTGTCTTATGATACGAGTACCTAATGTCAGACCAAACATAGATTATGTGTCTATTATATATGGTAGTGACTAGTGATCATAATACCGAATAAGATTGATGCTAGGGAGCTGTTCCGAGGTACCCGTTTCTGCATGCAGGAACTTCCATTGCGGTTTCAGATAAATCACTACCAGAAACTTCATACCGTTTAATATCACTAAGCATTCATAGAGATCAGAATCTTTGGCCAACATCACCCATTCTTCTTCATCATCCCAACAACATATGGGTCACCGTATAGTGTAGACTCTATAAGTAGCTTACGGTCAGTGTTGATCTACAGATTATGGAAGTAGATCAACTTCCAAGCACAACCGCACTTGAACCATAACGACATTCTGCTGGAGATTGATGGGTTCGGTTCGGTTCAGCAATACCACTACCGCACTCGATTCTTGTATTTTTCCCAGCTTTCTTATCCAAGCCCATGGCTCCATCAAGGATCCTGAGCACGCTTACTTGTTACTACTTGGTTTGTTTCAACACCCTCCTCCAACTTAACCTTGCGACCGTCATAAGATTTAACTATCAAAGGCTCTAATTAATGACGCATCGTCATCCATATCTCCTTGGCTTCTTACAAACGCATTGTCATGATGAGAAGAAAGACTCTTTCGAGTATCAAATTCTTGTATCAACTGCTACGAATTCTTTTGATAAAATATAAGAGCTCCCAATAGTCAATACTATAGCATGCATGGTGAAAACATTTTTTAGATGCTAAGGTATTATTAATTTGTTTTTTTTTTATTTGTTGAAGGCTATAGGTTAGTAGTGTCCACGCTCACACTTACACTCACAACATCGGCACGATTCATGTCAAAAAAAAAAAATAGAGAAATTCCTTAAAATACCACACTTTGAAGTTTTGTTCCAAAAATACCATAATTAGTTTATTTTCCAAAAATACCACAAAAAGTTCATGTTTTCCAAAAATTGCACAAATACTAAATATGAATTTTAAGGGTTTATAATTTAATTTTTTTGGTTTGGGTTAACTATTTTAGATTTAGGGTTTAGTTTTTAGGGTTTAGGGTTTATTTTGAAGGTTTAAATTTTAATTTTAGTTTTGTGGTATTTTTGGAAAACATAAACTTTTAGTGGTATTTTTGAAAAATAAAACTAATGATGGTATTTTTGGAAACAGAACTTCAAATGGTGGTATTTTTTAGAATTGACCAAAAAAATATATTAATGGGTCCCATTACTAAAAAATTATCAAAATTTTTAAATTTAATATTATTTTTTTGTTTTTGGGTGTTTAAATTTTAAAATTCTTCAGAAATTATAACATATATATGTAAAATTTAAAACCCTATATGTATATATGTATATATATATATATACATATCCTTCAGAAATGTATACCTCGGATTATGTACGGATGATTTCAACCCATTTAGAAAGCATGGAATGCAATATTCATTGTGGCCAGTGATAGTGATACCTTATAATTTACCGCCAACTATGTGCATGCGTCGAGAGTTTCTTTACCTCTCCATTCTCGTTCTAGGGCCAGAACATCCAAGAAGATCACTTGATGTATTTATGCAGCCATTGATATGTGAGTTGCAAATGTTGTGGGAGTATGGTGTTGAAGCGTATGATGTATCGTTGGAGCAAAATTTTCAGATGCATGCCGTACTAATGTGGACGATTAGTGATTTCCCAGCATATGGTATGTTATATGGATGGACAACGCATGGAAGGTTATCATGTCTGTTTTGTCAAGATAACACTGATGCGTTCCAATTGAACCATGGTCTCAAAACGTGTTGGTTTGATTGTCATAAAAGATTTCTACCAAGGGATCACCCATATCGTCGTAACACCACTCTGTTTAGAAAGAAGAGGAAGGTCTTCGATGATCCATCGTCTGAGTTAGATGGCATGTATATGTTGACGCAGTTACGAAATTTTGGTGTTGAGCGGACTCCTAATTGCGGTGGTAATGAGCATGCTCCGGTTGATGGTTCTGGTGTGTACCATAACTGGCACAAGAAAAATATTTTTTGGGATTTACCGTATTGGAAGGACCATATGTTAAGACTATGGATATCATGCACATTGAGAAGAATTTTTTCGATAACATCATGAACACAATTCTAAATGTCCAATGGAAGACGAAAGATAATTTGAAGTCGAGACTAGATTTGTCAGAGATTTGTTCTCGTAGTGAGCTTCATGTTATGGCAAACAGGAAATGTCCAATTCCCGTTTACCGGCTAGATGCACCTTCAAAGCAAGAATTCTTTGATTGGATTATGCGAAGTGTAAAATTCTCATACGGATATGCAACTAACTTGCGTAATTGTGTTGATTCTGGAGAAGAAAAGTTTATCGGAATGAAGAGCCATGATTGTCATGTAACACCTATTTCCATTTGCTTTTGCTTATCTTCTTCCAAGAAACGGCAAATGCAAAATATTTGTTTACATATTTTATTTGTAGAAGTAAAGCTTTTATCGAAGAAAACATGGGTAAGCATCTAAAATCCATCATTGCCCGTTACTTCTTAAGTTAAAGTTGACAATGTTGTAAAAACAAAACAAAAAAAAATTACTGAGATTCTCTATGATTTCGGAGATGATTAAGTAGCACGGGTTGTGATCATTTGGTCCATGAGCAAAGACAAGCCGGAGGAGAGTTGTGAAATGTGCAGACAACCAGCCCCTATCGTACATGGTCATCCACGTATACATCCTCCCCTCGATCAGCTTGTTTCTTGTTACCGTGTTCGTGTTTTACAGATTGCTCATGACCAAGTTACAAAGCCTCCGATGGAGTTTGGACACCTAGTTATGAGAATATTGCATCAAAAACAAAATGAGTTACCTCAAAAAAGTTGTCAAAACATAGTATGATTAGATAAACTCATGAATCTTTACATAGCAAACCTTTCTTCAAAATCCAAAGACGACATACCTATTTTAAACTTGTTCTTTTGTTTATCTCAGTCAGACTATTGTATCTAGAAAGAAAGAAAATTAACAGTTATAAGTGGAATCTATCTTAGTCATCATTCTCTAAGGGGCAGGACTAGGGCATAAACTTGGTCTTCGGCTAAAGTACTCATCATGACTTTGAATCTCCTCTGGGATCTGGTTCTCCATCGCGGTTTGATTCTGTATCTGGTGCGGTTTATGATTTTGGGACTGAGTGTGGCTCTTGATCTTGATTACCTGATTCTAATTAAAGTTATGCAGTTAGATATGAGGAAAAGCAAGATTGCCAGATGCAACAAAGCTATACTTGTGTTTTGTGTCAGTTTCAATAACATGAAATTTATGTGTACACTTTATACATATTATATGAAAGTGTCAAGCCCGGACAAGGGATTTTGGAGAACAAATAATAGAAGAAAAAACAAAAAGCCATCAACTTGTTGAGCATCTAACCTTGTACATGTATTTCCTACGAAGTTTCATGGCTGTGCGTATGCATCTTCGCACTCGAATTGCAAGCTGCTTGTCATTAAAAATCTGTAAATATATCTCAAATCTGTCAGAAATTTTGAAACAGTATAAAGGCCTCACCACAACAGTTAATGCAGAGGAACATTAGAATTCAGCAAAGAAACAAAGCTTGGCGATCTGGAGCTGAGTTATGAAAAACATCCTACCTTTATCATGTCATCGATCGAGCGAGTTTCTTTCATGATCTTATGCCGATTCATGATTAGAATCGCTGCCACACAAAAGACCGGAAGAGGGTCATCTCCTTTTCCAAAGGATGAAACTACAGAAGAGACATGGGTTCTTTCGTTCCTAGACCATAAGCTTCTTGTCAAACCACAGAAATTATATGAAGATGCTGACTTCATCCCAGTATCGTTATCATCACACAACGGACCAGTCTTTGGCAATGGACCACTTTTTGGCAGTAGACCGCTCCTGGACATCAGACTGCTCTTTGACAATGGTCCGCTCTTTGAAATTCGGTCACTCTTTGACTTTGGTTCACTATTTGTACTATTGCCATTTTCATCATCGATTTTTTGGTCCCCCAACTCAGCTCCAGATTGTCTTGAAGGATGAACCACCAACAGCTCCAAGCAATCATTCTCCAAAGTTTCAGCAACAGATTCATTAAAATCAGCAGCCCACATCATCTACAACAGAAAAAGACCCATGAATACATTTACAAGAGTTTTGAATCTGATAAGTAAAGACATTTATATTTAATAAGAAATCCAAGATTCTCTGCTTTACCAAGCTCTTGCAACCATTAGATAACTGAGATCCATTTGATATCATGAGTGAGACACAAAGTCAAGTAATGAATCTAATTATCATAGTTTCAACAGCTAAACCAGACTCAAAAATTGGAGGTTGGGAAAATTAATTTTTTTTTTCCAATTTTTCTGCTCTGTTTGCTCACCACAAAGAACCTATCACAACAATTTAACTACTTCCATGTACTATAAACCGGCAACACAAAGCAAACAACATAATAATTAACAACCTCCCACATCCGTAGAGCCTCATTAAAAGACAACTCCCGTCTAAACAACACTAACAGCATCCGGAATGCAAAGTGAAGGCTTTCAGCACCAATACGCGATAGGTGAGAAAAAATTTCTTTATCTGTGAGTTGCAATATATGCCACAGTGTTTGCAATTGATCCATCACTCCAGTTGGTCCCTCTATCTGGAAATTTGCACGCTACAGTAATAACCACAGAGGAAAAGAACATCAAATTACGGCATAGCCTATGTCACTTCTTGGGGCAAAAAGAAAACATATGTTACATATCACTATCAGTAAGCATTGGAATACCGTTCTTCTTATGAGCATTTCAAAGCACCAAAAAGCGTCAGCATTATCTTCAAAAAGAAACACGAAAGGAGACACTAAATCGCTCATTCCTGTCGTCAGATTTGTCACCGGACAGTTAGTATCCTACATTAGTTTGTATGACCTCATAGGGTGTCAATTAATAAGAGTTACAAACCCAACTGAAGAAAGATTTGAAACCTTGGCAATAACCAGTTGCAGGATCAACCCAAGCATAGACCGCAAGGATATCTGACATTCTTCCTAGATTTCTTGGATCCTCGTAGAACTCAAGGTGGCTATCTGTCCTTACCACATCAACAACTGTGGGAAAAAAAAAGAGAGGTAATTATTGATACGGGAAAAGTGACCATTAACATGCGCAGGCTGAAACTGAAGAGGAAGATTTCCTGCAAGTTCTCAAAATAAGAGAAACTCACACAACTGGTACCTATTCGGTGCAATGTCCAAAGCCATTCAGACATCCGATCTTCCGTGACAGTCCCACCACGAGAAGGAGTCTCCTTTGCCGATGGCATTTCAGGGACATCTGATATTCTCAAACCATCAACTACCTCAGCCGTACAGCCGGAATGAGACAATTGTTCAACAGAGTCAGGATGTACCACTTCAATTTCTGAGTTAACTGATGCAGTTATGTTGTTATAAGAAGACCCGTGCGATTCTATAACTAGATCAGCATTCTTATCAATTCGAAAACTGTGCATTCCCTCATCCTCAGATCTTAACTCACTTTGCATTGAAGCCTCTTCATCTGGAGTAGAAATCCCTTTATCATCTAAACTACTCCTCCCAAACAAATCTGTGACAGGTAGAGAGGGAAAGTCAAAAGAACCATCCGCAACATTAGGACCTTCAGGGGAAGGAAAGCCATGTGGGCTAGATGCCGGTACAAAAGGAGAAGTTTCATATACTGTGCTGTCAGGACTTTCTCTTCCACTTACTAAGTCAACTGACTCACTAGAACTTCCCCTTATGTGCACGTGAGATGTGTCAGTATCGTTATTACTCCAATCACCGTGATTTTCAGTTTTCTCATTACCGTCTATAGAAGCTTCTGTGCTCTCATCCGTAGCTTCCTTTACAACCTCCTTTTTGTATGATTTTCGCATATCCATAACTTTAGATCCCACAACATAGGCAAGTGAACCAGTTCCCACACTCGAATGCATCATCTGGCACTGCTTCAGCAGCTCATTGTATCGTTCTCTGCATGAATGGTAAACAGAAGGATTAAACTTGAGTTTCACTTGGCACTCCCTCTGATATAACATCAAAGCAAACAAACTGTCCAACCTTCGGGCTAGCCTGAGTTGCCTACGGTACTCAGAGGTGCTGCTCAATGCATAACAGCCAAGGAGAAATTCCCAAACTTCAGCTCTTATTGATGGGTCGATTCCCTAACAAGAGAAAGGGGGATGCATTAGAATAATTGTGAATGCAGCTTCGGTAGGTCTAGTGCCCCTAGTTCTTATTGAGAATACAAGTCTATAGAAAGGGAAGGAATTGCGCAGCATGAAAATGAAAACAACAGTGGGCTAGCCTGAATTCTACCAACTCATCTGCATAAGGAAACATACCCCCAAGATAATTAATTTGAGCGCCTTCTGGAAACCATAAATCTTTCCATCGCAATCAAAAAAAGCCCGCCACTTCTCTGGCTTAAGCATTTTGCCGATCTGTACATTTGACACTAAGCAAGTTTAATCACCTTCTTTCTGGAGGAAACAAAACTACATCCGAGTACATTTTCAATAAAAATGTCAAATAGAAAAACGTTGCATATAAAGATACTTTCAGCATGTGTGGTCAAGCAAAACACAGTAAGTAGACATGAAAAACGGCAATTAAGATTCCAAAAATGACAGAGGAAGCAGGAAACATGCAATGGACTCTGAAACATTCCTCAACTTTCAAGACCCTAAAGTATGTTTCTTAAAAACAATTTGAAGCGAAAAGAAGAAAAAGGTGAATGAAAGGATCTTACAGTTAAAAGAACCTGTATCCCCGAGTGTGAAAGACAAGGCTGGCTTAGATCCCGAACCAAAGAAGCCACTTTTTGCAAACTTACCACACCAGCATTCCCACAAGTCCATTTCTTTCCCTCTCTACCAGAAAACATCAGTAATCAAAACACACACACACCAACCCTCCTCCCTCCCCACTTCCCACTTCTTCCTTCACAAACGGAATCATCCGTCAGAACCCCTTCAAAACAGCCCAAAAGCAGCAAAACAAGACAGTAAATTGTCAATATTTCACATATAATGGAGGAAGGATATTGCTTTATCTGCCATTGACAAGCCAAAAAGAGAGATAAGCAGTGACGAATGTCGTCAAAAATCTATATCAACCACTGAACGATCTCTGAATATAACCAAATATACCAGAAATAACCCGGACACTTAAACGGTATCTCAGAGATTCTTAGATAATATCAGAACCTCCTTAATCCCAGCTATGGAGCTTCGAAATGAGAAAACCTTGGCGCATACAAATCCACAAACATGAATCGGACGAGACGTAATCAGAGATCATTCGATCCCGTTCAAATTCCACAGCGGAAATAGGTAGAAGAGAGCTTGGATATTACGGAAAAAAATACAGAAACAATCCTCGAAACATGGATAAATCTAGCGCATCAGATGCATATCATCCTTAGATGAGCAATGCAATACATAAAATGGCGAATACTAAACACATGCGTTGATGAAGAAGGAGAGAGAAAACCTGTTAAATGTTCATGGAGGATGTTCTTCTCCGATCGCCATTTTCCTTCTACGGGAAGTCTTTCTCCGTTTATATGATGTTCCTTCTTTCTTCTCTCTTTTTAGTTTCTCCCTTTCTTCCTTTTTTATTTAGGTTGACATTTTGTATTTAGTCAATGATTGAAGAAAACAAAAAAAAATGGTGATATACATAACGGGCCTAAAGGATCCAAATTTGGGCTTGGATGGACCTGTTTTGGTTTTTATCTAAGAAAGCTCAATTTAAACCCTCTGAATAATACAGAGGCTAATGCACTAATATATACTATTTGGAATTGATTCAAATTACTAGGGTTATTGTGACAGGCTGACCCGGTTTCGAACAGGTCGGCACCAAAATCTGTTTTTTTATCAAAAGAACTACAGACTGATCCTAATTCTCTTACTAAAATCATGACCAGTCTTCAATTTGATCAAAATCAGAACTAATATAGACGGTCTTCTCAGGATGTTTTATTGGAATTGATTCTGAAAATGTGGTCCAATCCCTAGAAGACCATGGCTAGCTATCCTTGAAACCTATAGACAGTGATCGGACAATGGACTTCGAATCCATCTCTTTCACGTTTAGAGGAAGAGGAGGAAACTCATGTCTATTAGTCACAAACACTCCACACAGAGAATCTAATTTATGACTCTCTTTTTTTTATTGCTAACATTTGGATCTAATTTGTAACTCACGAGACTACAACGACTATTTCATATATAACTTGTTAAAAACTCTAAATTTTATTTGAATCCATGATTTTGATTATTTGTATATACCATACATTTGATCACAGTAAACCCTTTGGAAAAGTTGTTCATGCTATTTTTTATTATAGAAACTTTTTAGTTCATTAGTTTATTTTCTGTAATTATTTTTGGTACTTTAGCGTTTTCAAGTGATATTACAAGAAAATATTTATATATATATATATATATATATGTCCTCTATATCATTTCGGGTATATCACTCTCTAGAAAAATTATCCAATATAAGTGAGTTTGAATGTTTTTTTTAAATGGCAATTTAATAATCACGGTTGTAGAGTTTTTGGACAGTAGAGGAACATGCGAGTGACTCTTGGAGCTGAAAATCTTTGTTAAAACTAAGACCACTATCTGAAAGGTTTTTGAAATGCAATGTGGATAATAGAGAAACAACAAGCTTTTGGTTCAGAGTTGTGTGGTTCAAAGGAGCCACTCTCAAACACGCATTTACATGTGGACAACAGTACAACTAGACCGTTTGCCTACAAAATCAAGGTTAGCCTCTTGGGGAATGTTGATTCCAACAACACGTTGTCTTTGCTCTGCTTTTGATGAAACCATGGAGCACATATTTCTCCATTGTGAGTTTAGCAAGGATCTATGGTATTCGAATCAGCAGAGGATTGGCCTTACCACTACAACCTTTCTCTTGTGGACAGATATGTTGACATGGATAAAGCGTAAGAAAAACAACTCGTCTTCTATTCTCAGGAAATTGGCAACGTAAGCATTGATCTACATCGTTTGGCGGGAGAGAACAACAGGGTCTTTAATCTTCACTATGTTCCTTCACATATCTTCTCAGAGATTGACAGACTTATCAGAAACACGATAACACCAAAAAAATTTCAGAACTTTAATATTTCTTTAGATTCGTTAAAGTGTAGACTAAAATCTTCACTAAAATTATTTGTTGCCATGATTTTTACTTTTCTTTTTGTCGTGGTAACAAAAACATGGATTAGCTTTTTGTAAAACTCAATTTCATTAATATGATATTTAATTATATTTTGGCCAACAAAAAAAAAACTTACAATAAAAAGAAACTGATTGAAAATTGGGTGGTGACCCAACATAACACAGGTGGCAAACTACTGAACCATCGATGATGTATTCTCATTTTAAAATAATTAGATACTAAAGAAATTATAACAACAATCTATCATTTGATGTTAGAAAGCGACCAACGTCACAAGTTGACATTACCTGAAAAAAAAATCATTGGAAATCTTCTCATTCGACCTAAACATTTGATACTGCGTGCGATAAAATATCTCTATTTTATAACTTTTTTTTATTTATGACTGTGTAAGTGTAACGATTGACAATAGAACTTGTTTCTAAACATAAAAGAAAGAAAATGGCACACCTGTTCTAAAGAAGACATGATATGAATAATTGAATATACCTTAACATCGAACATAAACTAAGAAACCTTTCTCTTTCTGTTTTTTGTTTGGTCGATAAAGACCCTTTTCTAGATATGGTAAAATACTTGAATGCAAATATATATATATATATATATATATATATATATATATATATATATATATATATATATAATACATTAACCAACAATATAAGACAATTGATATAGGGTAATTTTGAATTGGACCGTTTCAAGTTTCAACCCTATCTATTGTTAATATAAGTATGAAAACTAATTTTGGCGCGTAGTTAGGTCATTTTACCATTAACCCACTGATCTATTTTATATATATATATAGAAAGAGAGAGAGGTCGTCGTATCACCGTAAATTGTATTTAAAAAAAAACTATACAATTGAGCATATAGAAAAATTCTTCTTAGTTGTAGCTTTATTATTTACATATGTTTATATATACGTATACAAACACTTATAAATTTAGTTTAGTTGCAAAAATTAGCAATAGAACTAGCTCAAAAGATGCAAAAAATGTAATAGACTATGGTAGGTGGTCGAGGAAGTCGAGGTTGTATAAATTGTGGCGGAGGAATACCTATCAACCAGAGATCTCTTGTGAGTTATTTCTCTAGATACTTCCTTGCTCTCTCTCTTTGGTATATATATATATACTACTAGTTTAAGTATACGCTTAATCTTATTGCTCACAACTTTTCTATCAAACTGATGACTTTTGAAAACATAATTTACGTTATGCATTTCAATAGAATAAATATTATCAACAACAACAAAAATAGCAAGATAATTCAACAGCAATCGTATATTTTACATATTAGATATTTTTCTCAAGAAATGTGAGATTTATTAATTGTTATCTACAAATAGAAACTGTGTGAGATAACGAGGAAGAAAAGACCAGCCCGGTGAGATGTCACATACACTGATCCAACGGGTGAGCAATTCATATTATGGTGTAGATTTCTATTGGAGATATCTTGAATTTCGACTTTTTATTTTCATTTGGCATTATTTGGATTCGAAGTTAGAATATCAATTAATCGAGTTACGTGCCGACACAACAATAAACGAATTTTGTATTGTGATGATTCCTACACCACATAATTAATGAAAAAAACTAATCACTCTATAAAAATTAGATTAGAATCAAAAAGATTTTACAGCGAATAGGGGAACTAGCACAGTCCTCTAAGAGACGTAGATCTTTGTATATTGTTGAAGATTCCCACGTTTGGGGCTAAGGAATCTTGATAGAGAATCCGAATCTTGAAAGGAGAATGGACGGCCAGGATTCAGCATATCTTGACTTTAGGAATCTGTTTTTAAGGAGAAAACATGTAACGACAAGAGGAAGTGGATCACTCGTGACATCAGCGGGAATAATTTAGCGTATAATTATAAAATACTCTTAGGACAGAGTGCCAGATTATATAATCATAGTAAATGCCCTGGTCCCCATTACATACTACTTTTTTTTGTTCTCGAAGAATCTATGTGTATTTCATATTTCACACAAGTTCTCAACAACGATGACCAAAAAAAAAAGTTCTCTTAACAACACTAATCTCGAAATTATATATCAATAAATTATTATTATTGAAAGAAATCAGTTTTCTAACAAAACTTTTTAAATCGTAAGGTGGTTATTTGAGAATGTCTTTTAATTAACTCGTGAATTCGTCTTTTAAAATTTTTACAAAAGAATATAGTTATATCTTACATGAATGTAAACAAAACTGCCAAAACAGTTCAGTTTTCAACAGAGTTTGTTAAGCATTTAATGTCAAGACACCATGTTAGGGCGGATCTACATGTGCCAAGAGGGTGGCATTATTATTAAAATATTCTATGAAAATTATTAATTGATTAACTTAATAAAATTAACACTAATTTAACATTAATTGTGTACAAGTGGTATAAATATTTGACATTAATTATTATAACCGTAATAAATATTAGCATCATTTTTATTAATGATGTAAATTTTAACATCATTTCATACAATTGATACATATTAACATCGATTATAAGAATCGATGCAAATATTTGTAACAATTTCCGATCTAAAATATTTGTATCACAATTTTCAGAATTGATGTAAAATTCTAATGTAACTATATAAATAATATTGACTCTCTAGCGGTTTCCTAATGCACCAACAAAACTAATTAAAGGCTATGATGTTTTAGTTTTAATCATACTTATTTAAGAAAATTAGAAATTGATTTTTTAACCAAATCTCTTTTGAACTTAAAAACAGTACTGACACGATCATGATGTTAATGGAAGGAATAGTACGACAACATCAACAAATGACAGCATTATATTATAATTTAATTGTTGTTACTGTTTTGTAATATACATACAAATAAAAACAAAACTTATCTTTTTTTTTTTTTAACTGTGGAGTGATCCAATATTTGTTAAGCCTAGATTAATTTTCACAAAATCCGCGAACGCTCTACGTTTTCTTACCATTTAAGATGTTCTTGGATGACTAATGTTAGAGGGGGATTTAGCACTCCCCCGGTTTAACCCGGTTTGAATAGAAATCAGCCCAACAATCAACTTCAAGGCCCATCGAAACCGATCTACGTAATTAAAGGGAAATTTCCTTTAATTAATAAAGAGAAGATTTCCTTTATTTGGATAAAGGCAAATCCCGGAAAGAAAGGAGATTATCCTTATCAGCTTCAAGGAAAAAGGATAATTGCCAATACAAAGTCAAGAAGGAAAAGGAAGAGCTAAGGACTTCAAGACTTATAAATAAGGAGGCCATCGCCTCATTCTTAAGAGATCAAAAAATCCCATCACATCCTTTGTAACAAGAACTACGTTTTGGCTTGATCCCTATTTGAAGGGTACGTAGGCAGCCTTCAACGGCACAGCTATAAATCTAATAAAAATAATTCTCCTAAACTCTAAACTGAATTCGCCAATCTACGATGTGTGCGAATTCTGGTTCCTTCAATTGGCGCTCCAGGGAGGGGTTGAACCTCCGACCACAAGGTTAAGAGCCTTGTGGTCGGAGGTTCAACCAAGTACTGGATGGTCTCAGCCATAGTCTTGATCTTCTCGTTTGCCAACCGCAATTGTTCTTCTTGTTCCATATCATGATCACAAGACTTACCACTACAAATCGATCTTGAACTTAAGAGTGTACCCAACCCGTAATGTCGTCCCTTGACCTTGGGTAATTCCTGAAATTAAAGAAGAAAAAATTCTAATCAGATTCAAATGCCTTATACTAAAACCCACATCAACTTTGAACTCTTATCGACAACTTCAAATTAGTGGCCAACTTTGAACGTAACACATTTCTTACTTCCATAACTATGAACTCAAACACACAACAACTTGTTTTCTTAACAACTAAAATTTTTTAACAACTTTGAACCCAAACAATACGATGGCATCCAGTCAGGTCCTTGAAATGCTGCAGCAGCCTATATCAAAACAAATGAGTCAAAAATCAAGAAGCACCCAACTACAAAATCAGAAACATACTCTAATCATAATCAGCATCTAGGAATCGTGAGACAATGAGGCAAAGAGACATAAGACATGAGACATGAGACAAAATCAGCAATTCTGCCTGAGACAAAGCAGAAGACATTTTTCTATGCAAAGACATTCGTAAGAGACATAAGACATACAAAATCAGAAGACATTCGTAAGAGACAAAAGACATACAAAATCAGAGGACATTCGAAGTCAGAAAGAGACAAACGAGACCAAAAATCAGGAACCAACCATACCACATTCAGAATCAGAAGCACATTTGAAGTTAAAAGAGACAAAATCTTGCATACCTGCTCAACTGTTTCTTGTCTCTTAATTCATTATCCATCGTGAATAATAGTTCCAATCATAAATGCCTTATATTAAAACACACAACAACTAAAAATCAACAAACTAAATAGAATAACCGAAAAATACTTACTTCCATAACTATGGCATTGATCTCAGTTTGGGTAAGGCAATTGGATAGAACTAATCCATCTTCATTTAAGGCCTGACGCTGAGATTGAGTCATTTGGACCTTTTCTTTAACCGCTTCCACAATCCGCTTGGTCTTTTTGTCGGGTATGACGCCGGTCTTTTTACATGTGTGTACCTCCTCCATAAACTCGACCATACCAGGCTCTTCTCCTCCCTTTTCAACAGTCTTACATGCATGGAATAAGAAATTTAGTTAGTCTATACATAATTAAAAATTAATGTGCAATCTGAAAATTTGTTAAGAAAAATTGGTTTACCATTTCGTCCCAACGTCTTTCGTAAGACTTAGAGCCCATGTGATGTACATATTGGCCATCACCACACCTGTCGCTTTTTCGGTTCACCGAGTTAGTTTCAGCCTTTGAAGAAACATCACCATCAGTCCACAATTTGATGAAACCCTGCCAAGCTTCATCCCCGAGCCATTCTGGTTTGTCTAAACCGAGCTTCCATTTGTCCTTCCAATCGCTCAAGTTGTTTGTGTAAGAAGTTGAAGCTTGCTTATCAAATGCTTGTCTCACAGTTGTTCCAATGCTTTTGTCCCAATGAAACTCTCGCTAGGGAAAAAACAGGATACATATATACCGCATAAGTATGCATGAAGATTTTAAAAATGTATGCATGAAGATTAAAACAAACATGATATATTTACATACCGCAAAAGTTTGGAACCAGCGGTTTTTGTGTTCCATAGGTAGCTTGCGGTATGTGGGATATGCCTTCTTCAAATCCGATTTCATCATCCTTAAAATCGATTTCGTTATTTTTTCGGTCGCATCACGCTTAAACCTACATCAATACAAAGGTATAAATAGTAAATAAAATCTACTCTTAAACGTTAATCATATGTAAATGTCAAATTACCATGTAGCTCCTCCTTCGAGTTGGGACTGGAGTTTAGTGAGGAGGTGGTGTCCAGGAGCATCCAAAAGATCATCGATCGTAAATGTAGGGGTATGTTCCGATCCTTGTGTCTCAGGATTAGACGAGGAAGGGAGCTGTATGTTTCTATTAGTGGTCGGGCGATGCTGAGACATAAAAATCTCAAACTGCGAAAATGAGGGTGTATCGTCGGGAGTGAACGGACAATGTTCCGCCACAAAACGGTTAAACTCTTCACGGCTCATCATATCGATTTCAAGAACAACTTGACTCGTATAGAGAAAGAATCTGCAAAATGGTTCTCTGAATTCCTCAAACCAGGACTACTGAAACCATCCAAGTTGAAGCTCAACGAGGAGCTCTAAAGTCGAGTTCTCTGCAAGAGATCTCAAAGCTTCAGTCACGCATGACAGACAATAAAAGAAGGATGAGTCTGTTGGTAACATCATATTTTACATGTTTTTAAGGTTTAGTTTCATAGGTTTTTAGTTCCAATTTGTATAGTTTTTGGATATTTTCATGCATTTAGGTCCAACTTGAGTCTCATTGCATTTTAGATGTCCTAGGTTGTCTTTGCATTCTTTTTGGCTTGCTTGAGCCATTTTCAGGTGTTCTTGGAGTCATACGAGTTGGAGGAGTGAAGATAGCCACAAAAAAAGGTCATTGCAAAATACAGAGATGCAGGATCAGGTTGATATGTCATAAGTTTGGCAATGGATGAAGGACTTTCCACCGATGGATTGATCTCATATTTTACCACGAGATAGATAAATGGATTAGCTTTCATTTGGAAGTGGTTTGAGACCATTCCAACGGTGCGATAAGAAGTTATGCCAATTTCCGTGAGGACGGTCCAGTCTGGCGCGCGAATGAGCTACCTGAAGAAGTCCATCGGTCGACCTCTGCCCGATACCTCTGACCGATGGAACTTCTGAAAAACAGAAATCCGCATCGATGCGATGTATAGGGAGCAGGAGACCGATGCGACCTGCGCGACCCCTTTTGCCCATAAATACAATTAGATCCATTTGTTGTTTTCTAAGCTTTCTTCTTCATTTTTTTGTGTGTGCTCAACCCAAGAACTCTCTCTAGAGTTTCTTGGGTTGTTCTTCATGTATAATCCACACTTTTGAAGGATTCTTCACTTATATATATGCTTTGATTTCTTCTTTCTTCTTTCTTTTTCTTGAAGATTCTTCTTCTTAAACTTGGGAAAGCTCAAGAACACCACTTGGTGTTCTTGATGGATCATCATTTTCATGCCATCTAAGAGAAGATTTCTTCATCCCTTTATACATATTATGTCTTGTTAATTCTTGTTCTTCATTTCTATGGTTTAATTTTGGTGTTCTTGTGAGTTGACTTTTTGTTGGATTTTGGATAATGTTTGATTTGGATGGTTGATGGTTGATTGTTGATGTTTAGGCTTAGATAATCATTTATTTTCATGTTAGGAGGGATCTTAATGCTAGAATCAAATTGACAACTCATTTCTAGAACTTAAGACATTTCTCGCCCGGAAGGTGTTCGATGAAATGTCTAGAAAACTTCTAAGCATGCAATTCAATTCTTAGCCAATGGAAATTGATGATTAAGGTGAATTGTTGACTTGTATGGACTAATGCTTAATGATTATGGATCATTTAGTTTTGAACGGAAGTTCTTGATAACTAGATGATTTGTAAATGGATTAGTATCATGGAAATGAACTAATCTACTTGTATGATCCATGTCATAAGAGTGAATGTGCATTGAATGTTTAGGCATCATTAGTCAATTGTCTTGAGGGTTAGATAATGGTTATTTAGGATGATCTTGGATGAGTCTTTCACTTAGGTTGGTTCGTAATGCTAGATTTGACATGATAAACCGAAACCTAGTACTACACCTTAGATTAGTTAGATTTTTGGTCTCATCCCATGCATTAGGGATAGATTCGAGTAAGCGGTGTTAGTACTAGATTAGGATTGTTCATTCATTTCTAGATCTTAGGCATTTCACTCATGACTCGAGTTTAAATGAATTGCCTGACCCGAACCTTTTGTGAGCTATGCATATCCTAGCCAATGGAAGTTGATGTTTATGGTGTTTAGTGAACTAATTGGAATTGTTTCTTAATGTTTGTTGATTATTTAATCACAAATGGAAATTTGTTCTTGATTAGATAATTAACAAGGTGATTAGTGCCATGGAAATGGATTAATCATATTTGTGAATTCCATGTTCTAAGATAGTGATTAATGCTTCCAAATGATTCATTGTTTGATTGTCACCCATCTAATTGATAGCTTAGTTCATGATCCAACATTTTAGTCTTGTGTTTTGTTTTCCTTCTTGCATTTGTTTCTTTTCCCATAAATATAAAAACCAAAAACAATGTTTGCTCTAGCTTAAGAAGTTTATTGCATTCTTAGTGCTTCAATCTTAACCCCTTATGGATTGACATCTCAAGTACTACAATGATATGAGTACACTTGGGATAATTGACACGAAAATATCCCGTATCATCTGTCTCTGGTTTCTTCTTACTTATGATGTTTAGTTTCTCATGCACTGTAATTTAAAGTTTTTTGAATAAAATCAATGTACTATACCCAAATATGTGTATGGCAATATGTAAAAAAGTTGCTCTAAATCCGAAATCCAAAGCTTTAATTGCACGTTGAATAAGAAAAACATAATCTATTTGTAGAGTGATGCGAGAATTCGGCGATATTGAAACAAGTATCTAACAATTACATAACCAAAATCCACCTACCAATAATGAAACTCAGAATTGACTAAACAAGAGTTTAACGATTTGACTAAGAATCAAAATCTAATTTAGAGTCAGATTGAGAATTGACTAAGAATCTAATTTAGAGTCAGATTGAGAATTGACTAAGAATCTAATTTAGAATCAGTTTGAGAAACTCTTAATCGAACCAATCCGTCAATTAAACCAGGTTCTGAGTTAAGACGTTGTGGGACTTTGAAGTTAAAAACACAGTCCGTGAAGAGTTTGAGTTTGTGGGGATATGAGACAATTAATTGACGAAGTGATAGACTAGCGTAACTCGGCCGAATGTTTCATCGGCATCATATGCATCACACCTAATTACTAATTACGAATTTTTGCTCGCCGTCTATTTCTATTTCGCCTTATACTCGACCCTTTTTATAGATTAATGCACACAAAATGGGAAAAAATCCATTAACAATCGTACAAATTTCTGAGTTCTAACAATTAATTGAAATAGACCTAGAGACAAAGAAGACCAATCTGAAGTAATTGAAATAGACCTAAAGACAAAGAAGATCAAGTCTAGATTTGTTTTCCAGATAAAGCTATCACATGGCGATACTCTTGTAACTCGTGAATCAATGGTTGTAAGAACACATCAAGAGATCTCTTTGGATGTTCTGGGCTAGGCACAAGTACGGTAAGAAATAGAAACTCTCGTTTCATGCACAACGATGGGGACGAATTGTACGGCGTGAGAATAACTGGCCATAGTGAATATTGCCTTCCATGCTTCCCAAATGGGTTGAAACCATCAGTACATAATCCGAGATAGACGTTTCTGCTCTCCGATGCAAAATTTGGATAAACTGACTGAAAGTGTTTCCATGCCTCTGCATCAGAGGGATGCGCAATCTCTCCTTCATTTGAATGTTCTGCATGCCATCTCATAGCTCATGCTGTTCGCTCAGACAAATACAATCTTTTCAGCCTATCTGCTAACGGCAAATACCACATACGCTTATACAGAACTCGAACTCTCCCAGTGGTCATCTGAAACCGAGGTTTGCCACAAAACAGACATGACAAGTAATTTGCGTTCGCTCCCCAGTAGATCATACAATTGTCGATACACACGTCGATCATCTGAAAAGGCAAACCCATACCAGCAACAAGTTTGTCTACCTCGTAGTAGGACGCTGGGCACAAATTATCTTGTGGTAACAAGTCTTTCACAAAATCAGCAATTGCGTCAACACAATCCTCCGCCAAATTATAATATGTCTTTATGGTCATCAATCGGGTTGCAACAGACAGAGGAGAATGGCCTTCTTTACAACCATCATATATTGGTTGCTTAGTGATAACCGTGTATTTTACCACTTTGAGTCTCATATTTTCTTTCGTTTTCCTTGTGTTTCGTATAGTTTTTAATATGTATATGTTGCATTTAGGTCCAAATCGAGTCGCATTGCATTTAGGACGTCCTAGGTCGTTTTTGTATTCTTTTTGGCTTGTTAAAGCCTTTCTCAGGTGTTCGGGACTGATTTGGATGAGCACGGACGGAAGGAAACCGCAAAGATTGAAGAAGGAGCGTGAGGACCGGAATTTACACAGGCGATCGGTCATAACCGATCGCTGAAAGCGATCCACGGCAAAAATCAAGAACATGCTCGATCGGTTACAAACCGATCGCTGAAACCGATCAACATTGCCACAGGCGATCGGTCATAACCGATCGCCGAAACCGATCGACAGTGCCTCCGGATTTTCAGCTTGATTTTGGGAACCAACCACTTTTGTAATATAATTTTCAACACTTCTTCTCTTTCATAATAACTCTAGGCACGAAAATATCAACAATCTCTGCTTCTTTTTACTGTTCTAAGCCAACTACTTCTTTCTTCTTCTCTCTTGTTTTTGTATGAAAGATTTAAGATCTACAAGATTCTAGTGAAGCTTTTCTGAAACTCTTTCCATCAATCTTCTTATTTTTGCTATGTCTTGCTTTTGTTCGGTTTTGTTTTCTGTTTTGATCATGTGTTGTGAGTAGTTTCCTAGAATTCTAGGGTGAAGTAGATTTAGGTAATTTTAGTGTGAATCAATGATGTTAGGGCTTAGATTATTAATGATCCTTCCTTGCTTAGTGAGTTTAATGCTAAATCATCCATGATCAAGTTGATTTAGATCATAGGGAATTTCTCGCCCGGAAGGTGTTCGATGAAATTCCCCAATGAACTAATCAAGGGATATTACATTCTTAGCCTATGGAAATAGTTGTCTAAGGTGTTTATTGATTAAATGATCTTGTTTCTAATGCTTGAGAGTTATTAAATCACAAATGGAAATTTGTTCTTGATTTAGTAATTTGCAAAGGGATTAATACCAAGGAATTGGATTAGTCTAATTTAAGGATCATAGTCTAAGGATTAGCATTACTTGAGTATATTGACATCATTGTGAAACTCTAAGATTACCAACAAATCATATACTTCACCCTTGGATTCGTTTTTAGTATTGTCTTTAAACCGTAATTTACTCTCTCGTTTAAGTTTCCATCTTTTGCTTTAGTTGAAAATAGTTTGATTACAATATCTTTTAGGTTGCTACAAAACCAATTCTTGGACTGCTTAGATTAAGAAGTTTTATGTATTCTTGGTTTTTAAATTTCAACCCATTATGGTTCGATATCTCAAACACTACAATGACATGAGTAGGATTTGAGTAATTGATAGCAAAAATCTTACTATCACTTAGATGCGTCTAACATATCAAAATATCTCCTCGCTTCTAAAATTGGTTCCTCTACTCTATTGCCTTCTTCCATAAATGATGGCATATTTTCACGAAACGCATCATTAACCATTTGTACCGTATCTCTAGGTTCCATTGTAAATCTAGGTTCCTCTACCCTATCAGTCACAGGAGCACTCGTACTAGCCAAATTCATTGAATCAACTTCCCCGTGATTATACCATATCTCGTAATTTGGCCTAAATCCTCGCCTATACAAGTGGTTCCACACTTTGTCTACGATAATAAACTTATTATTATCACACGAAGGACATGGGCAGAACATCTTATACCGATTTTTCGGCACGTGTCCTGGTTTGTGGCAAATCCTATGAACTCAATCAAACCCTTCTCAAACTCCTTCGTAATCAGCCCGGTACTAGAATCGACACGAGTGTTATACATCCACGATCTGCTATTTGATTCCATTTTTTGAAGATTTTTTTTGTTACATATCTGTACGAAAATGAGTAAGGAAAAATGATTTAGGGGGTGTTATTGGATATTGTATTTTAATGTATTTTGGTGCAATTGAATTTTAAAGTAATTAAATGGGTTTGTTGAGTTTTGAAGGTAATTTTAAAATACAAGTTGGATTTTATTGTGTTTGTTTGTAATGTATTTTGATTAATTGGTATGAATTTTCAAATCATCTCAAAATTCCAAAGTCAATAATAAAATGATTTTCTCTTTTTATAAACTATTTCTAGAAAAATCAGAACAAAGTTTAGAAAAAAATAATTCATTATAAAAATATCTTTAACTAAAATAGAAATACTTATATTAGAAATACTTATAAAAAGTAATATATAGTATCGATCAAACAAAAAATATTATTTACTTTTTCCCTTCAAAATAAAAATACTTATATGAAAAACTAATATGTAGTATTAAACAAAAAATGTTATTTACTTTTTCCCTTACATATAACTTCAACAAATTTCAGTTGCAGCACGAAAACGAAACTATTCTTATAAACTCGTTAGTTTATGCATGGTTGTTTGTATAAACACGACAATATAAGATATTTTCTAAATAGAATTAAGTACGTATGCAAAACTTCACCTAATGTCACATTATACACTAAAAATATATCAAAGTAATATATTAATCATAAAACCAAATAAATCATTAAATGGTGATAATAAACAGATGACTCACATGGTGATTATAAACATATGACTCACAAAATTATAGTGAAAACAACAACTTACATGTTGCGAATCCAGAGTTGAGATTGGAGTTGAAATAAATAATACCTACAAAATATGAAAAACAGTGATATATAAGATTGTAACAGCAAAAAAATTGTCATGAACAATTAAATCAAAGCTAAGGAAGATTTTTTGTTGAAATAAATAATACCTACAAATTTCTCCCGATCGGGAACTTGAACGTGCACGTTCGAAACTTTAATTTGCACAAATCTTCACGTGCACGTTTGTGAACAACGTTGTTCACGTTATATATAGAGAAGCTTGTAAAATTATTTGTGATCAAAATTGCAAAATTTAAATTATACGTATCTTTATATTTTGTTGATAATTATTCTGATTAACCATTTGTTACGTTTGTTGACCAAGAAAATAGCACACGAAAATAGCATACGTTTGTTCGACATTTGTTAAGAAAATAGCACACGAAAATTACATCAGTTTCAATCAGATCCCCCAAGAGCATTCTTCAAAAGCAAATCTGATTACGTCAAGAAACCGATCCCAAAAGAAGGAATGGAGAAAATTTGGAAAACAATGTTGAAATTCAACAATGTGAATATGCAATGGAACCCTTACGGCGGAGTGATGGACCGGATTCCAGCGAACGCCACCGCGTTTCCACACCGGAAAGGAAACCTGTTCAAGATTCAGTTCTTTGCGTTATGGACCGAGGCTAACGCCACAGACGCTAATCTCAGTTTGATGAAAGAACTTTACGAGGTGGCGGAGCCGTACGTGTCAAGCAACCCGAGAGAGGCGTTTTTGAATTACAAAGACATCGATGTTGGAAGCAATCCGAGTGGAGAGACAAATATTAAAGAAGCCGAGATCTATGGATCGAAGTATTTCGTGGGGAATTTGAAGAGATTGATGGATGTTAAAGCTAAGTATGATCCTGAGAATTTCTTCAGGTACGAGCAGAGCATTCCTCCTCTTCGTATAATGTAACTCTTTTTACTAAGTTATGTAAGCATATTTAATAAAAAATAATGTAAAATGTGTTAACATTTTAAAGTAATCTCATGGATAGCTAGCTATGTGTAAACAAGAATAAAGTAATGGAAAACATTTCTTCAGGTACGAGCAGAGCATTCCTCCACTATGAACGTTCATGCATTATATAGGCCTATAGCTCATATAATTTGCATAACGTATTTATATATCCAGCGTACATCTATCCTGCGTACATCTGCAGGAATGTCTGTTTTTATTCAATATTCAACGTAATCTCATTGATAGCTAGCTAGCTAAGATGGAGTGTGACTTAGTTATGTGTTTGGGATTGAGTTTAGATTGGGAACATCATCATTATAATGGTTGCTTAGTAATTCACCGATGTACCGAAAGCATCAACCGATTTACCACCGATTTCCCACGGTTTAGTAATTCGGTGGGAAAATGGTTGCTTATTTGCAACCGAAAATATCGATCGCAATTCCGTGGGATATTTGCGACTGATTTCCCACGAATTTCCCCACGGTTTTTATTTGGTTGCTGATCCGTCGCAAATATCCCACGGAATTGCGATCGATATTTTCGGTTGCAAATAAGCAACCATTTTCCCACCGAATTACTAAACCGTGGGAAATCAGTGGATAATATTTTCAACCAAAATTTCGGTGAGAAATTCCGTCGTAATTTGACATGTTTTCTTGTAGTGTACCTTGGTCAATGAAGTAGCTTGGGGGATAGCAGCTAACTCCTAAATTCGACCATTTGGGAACTGACACATTCATCAACTTCATCCACACCACACCACATCCTCTCCATCCCCATTTTTAATCTTCTCTTTTGTCACCCAAATCTCTATATTCCTTGTGTAATAGTCTTGCTCTAAAAACGAAAATCGATCTTCCCTATAAACCGCAAGGGATCTTGCATCATATGGACTGGCGTTTTTACTAGGCAAGATACAATAGGGTTTGAATCTCTCCGTAGAGAAATCGAATCTTTGAATAAACTGCTCATCATGAGACTTGCAATTCCACGCAACCCAATACAAAGTTCCATTCAAAGATATACTATAGTACGACATAAATTCAAATTTCCAATTATCGTATGCAAACTCGCACGATTTCCATTCATCGGATCCAAACTCGGTGATATTAGCTTTCAATATTCTATTGCTATACGAACAAGACTGAAAGATCTTGTAATGATTGTCAGGTCTACTATTATCGTATCCCATTCCATTGTGTTCATGATGATATTCATGGGATTTAATCTGTTTCAACCATGGGTTGCAAATCCCAGTCCCGTAAAAGGTAACATAAATCAATAACCCGTCGCAATATTCGACTCTCACGCCCATTGAAAGCTCATAACCAGGAATATCTGAGGGTAAATCATGCACCTCTATCGATGGACCGTCTTCAAGATTAACGTCCACGGAACAAATCTTGGATTCGGCAAGCAAGATGAATTGTGGACGGGCACGACCCAAATAACTGTTGAAAAATCTCCTTTCGTAGAAAAGAGTATTCCATCGTTTGCAAACTGATCTGAATCGACCGAAAGATTTTATTGGAACGAGAGAGAGTATCTTTTCTTCCAATTCCCACGGAAGTTTATTCATATTTTTTATGGACGAGGTTTATGCTCATAGAAACTGTTTCATCACAATAAGATTATATATAAGATGGATTAGTATAGCACAAATTTATAGCTTACATTGGTAATATATATATATATATAATGAATAACTTATATAGGTTATATAGGTTTTTATCTATATATATATAAACTTATTTGGTTTTTATCTTTATATTTGGATATAAATCTGTATACATGTATATATATATATATATATATATTCATTTCATTTTAATTTTCCTTGTTAAAAAAGAAGGAATATATTTCTTAAAAAATTTCCTGATTCTTTGATTTGTTTCCACATATTGTAATTATTAAAATGAAATGAATAATTATATAGGTAAAATGAAATGAAATGAATAACTTATATAGGTTTTTATCTATATAGTAGATTAGGCCCTGCGTAATACGCGGGAAACTAAGAAAATATTTAGATTTAAAATTGATTATCCGCGTAATTATGATTCGTATAATTATATTATATATTAAGATTTTGTTAGGTTATTTACACAATCTTGTAAGTTATAATTAACCTACGTGTCACACTCACGTCGAAAGATTCAGCTTTATATATATATATATATATATATATAGATAAAAACCAAATAAGTTTATACATATTAGATTTGTCATGTGTTTGAGTAGATTTATATCCAAATAAAAATAATTGTATATCAAAAGTTGTAAAAATAAATATAAAATCTGGAAATTAAACAGTCCTAATTTAAAACTATCTTAATTGACACAAAGGAAAACTATTTTAATTTAAGTAAAAATATTTTATAAATAAATTTGATTGGAAATTTAGGAAGATGATGACAAATGACGGACTTGTCTCTTTTCTTACTAACCAAATTTGAGTGTACGGTGAATTACGCTAATACCGTGCACGTATATAGACAAAGCGGATATATTCATCAAGATCATCTTCTACAACTTGTTTGAAACCAAAATGCAATATTTGTGTCTTTCTATGGTTATATACATTTTCCAACTCCACTGCACCGGTTTTTTTGTCTTATGATACGAGTACCTAATGTCAGACCAAACATAGATTATGTGTCTATTATATATGGTAGTGACTAGTGATATATCATGGTTTTTACCCCATTTAGGCCATGATATAAGTCCTTTTTATAGAGTCTTTATAGTATTTTGGAGTCTTTTTAGAGTCTTTTACAGGTCATAGCACGTTTGGAGGATTATTGGAAGTATTGGAGCTTTCTGGAGCAGTTTATAGCAGAGCTAAAGATCGTGTCGCTGAGAACCCGAATTCACGTCGAGCATCGATCGATACCCCTTGGTATCGATCGACACTCAGCGCAGCAAGACACGACCCGCGAGTTTTCCAAGACTTGAGGAATTGCAAAAGCGCCCAGAAGTCTTTGATAATTACAAGAAGACCCCAAATCGTGATTTAGGTTATAAATAGGATTTTACAGCCATTGTTTAGGCTATGCCTTTTCATGTCTTTTATGCTTTATTTTATAGTTTGATTTTACTTTGGTTTTAGAGAGACAAGTCTGAATCTCCCTTCGTCCGAGATCAGATCTCTAAACCCTTCTTTCTATTCTATTGATGATTTATTCAAACATGTCTTTTGATTCAATTGCCATGTCTGAGTAGATCCACTTTAGGTTTAGGGTTTTCTCATAAAGGATTTCTTTGGATGCTAGGTTAATTATCTGTTTAGGATTCACCATCTGAATTAGTTCTTCACCTTAGGTTGTGTTCATAGCTAATTCTAGGTTGACGAATCTGGAACTTAGATCTTAGGATAATTGATTAGGCACGAGAGTGCGATTAATTACCTGATAGAACCTAGGTGAGCAAATTGATTATTCGCAAAGAGATTTGGTTTAATTGATTTGTGAACATATCAAACCTGATATTAAAGCTGATTTAGAATTTAGGATTCGCAAAGAGATTTGGAATTCCTAGGATTTAGATTTAGATAGTTTTCGCAACGAGAGTTGGTTAGCTATATTTTAGTGATTTGAGTTCAAGAACTGCGCTAAATCTGAATCCTGTTAGTTAGTTAGTCTGCATTCACTGATTTCCTGAGAAAAACCCTAAGCCTACATTCCCCAAATTGAATTTACAAACGTTTTACTTGCAACCCTGTTTTTCAATTACATCATCTGGTTTAGCTTGTTTCTGATCTATAGAATCTATTGAGTGATTTTTGAGTTCTTTGTGGTTCGACCCCTACACTTACTACAACAACTGCTTTAGTATCTTAGGGTATTAAATTGAGCATATCAATTTTGGCGCCGTTGCCGGGGACTCAAATTCGCCATTAGATTTTAGTTTAGAATTTCGACTAAGTTCGTCGGTATCGATCGATACTCACTAGTATCGGTCGATACTCCGGCGACTTCTTTTCTGGTATCGATCGACACCACCTGGTATCGATCGATACTCAACGTATTTTTCTGGTTACTTACGTGCTTTGCCTAGTGTTTTCCTTGCAGGTGTATGCTTGTTCGTGAAACCAGGAGCAACAAGAGCACTCAGCTAGTTGGACTATCACTGGAACAGCTAGCGCTTGTGGAACGCACAAACAGAAAGACCAAGCAAACATCAGGGATGAACAACCCAGTGGTTTTAAGAGCTGATGAAGCTGGAATTCTGAGAGACCAAGAGGGTCACGTGTGTAATGAGAGAGGGCAGCGACTTGATGAAGCTGGTAACATCGTTGTCCCTGCTGCGGTTGTTGAGATTGTCGCGCCAGCTGGGCGCACCAACACAGGAAATGCTGTGGTTAATCGTGGAAGAACGATTGGTGAGTACAACAGGCCAGAGCAGTTTTTCGCCAATCGTTCAGCAATTCGTCCTCCTGCGTTTGAGAGGAATGACTTTGAGCTGAAGCCTGCTTACTTCACTCTAGTGGGACAGCATCTCTTTCATGGTCTTCCTCATGAACATCCAATGGACCATGTAGAGAGGTTCGAGGACTTGGTCACTAGCATCAAGAGCAATGGAGTGTCCTACGACTATCTCTTCTGCAAGCTCTTCCCCTACTCTCTGGGTGGAGAAGCTACTTACTGGCTGAGGCAGCTATCTCCTGGATCGCTAACTAATTGGGAGGACACCAAGAGAGCCTTCCTGATTAACTTCTACGATGATGGAAGATCTGAAGATCTGAGGAATAAGATCTCCACTTTTTCTCAAGGACCTACTGAGGCGTTCAAGGCTGCTTGGACAAGATTCAGATCGTACCAGAGAGATTGTCCACATCATGGATACTCTGATGTGCAGCTGCTGGGTATCTTCTTCAGATGAGTAGATTGGAGATATCAGATGGGTCTGGACTCTTCCAGCAATGGTAATTTCAACACCAGATATCCTGAGGATGCTATTGTGTTGATTGAGAACTTTGCCTCTAGCAGTAGCACCAAGAGCGCAGATTTCGAGCGCAAGAGGCTGGCTGGTAATCAGGATGGGTCACAGATTGCTGAAGTGAAAGCTCAGCTGGATTCTATGCACAGTCTTCTGCTGGGAAAGACAACAAAGGCCGTCCACTTCGCTGCTGAGAATGGAGTGGAAGATGTTAACTACATTTGTGGTTCTGGTTTTCAGGGTCAGCGATTCGGATACAACTCCAATCGAAACTTCACCAACAATGCTCAGCAAGGAGGGTACCAATCCCCACCACCCAAAGCTCCTGAGAGTAAGATTGAGGCTATGCTTGAACACCTGGTTCAAGGGCAGGAGAAGATGACAGCCACCTTCAATGGTAAGATGGACACCATGTACACCGATTTGAGTGGAAGGATCGAGGCACTAAATACGAGCCACAGGATGCTGGAGACGCAAGTAGCTCAGACGGCAGCAAATTCCAAGGGAAAGGCGGTTCAATCACACAATGCACACGTCAATGCCATCAGCTCATGTGCAGAAAATGTCGATGAAGTTCCTGAAATCGCACAAGCATCGATCGATACTCCCCCGTATCGATCGATACCAGCCCAGACGTCTGCTAGGATGGATTCAATCACCCGCGTATCGATCGATACCCCATTGGTATCGGTCGATACTAAGGTGATTTCTGAGGAGACAACAGAGAATTCTACCGTTGTGCCTAAGGTCGTTGCAGAACGAGTGTATATAACCAGGATGCCTTATCCTATGATTCCTAAGCTGACAAGGGAGGAATGGGAGATTGCTAAACTACAGTATATGCTGGATAACCCGAACGCGAAGCTTCTTTCTGATGAAGATGTATCTGCCAGGAACGATTCAAAAGCGGCAGTATCGATCGATACCCTACCTGGTGTCGATCGATACCCCTCGCAGAACGTGCCAGAACTTGTGAAAACACCTGCGGTGATCGGAGAAAGAGTTCGCAAGTCCAAAAAGCAGAATCCCATTCCTAAACACGCCAGAGATCCTATCACTCCAAAGCAGCTGCGTGGCTTTGAGAAGATGGTACAAAGAATCTCCCATGAAAGATCTTTTGAAGAAGCTCTAGAGGGCTGGCCTCTGCTGAGTCATTTCAAAGACTGCAGAGAAACTGAGGAAGAAGTCAAAGCACTCTTTATCGAGGCAAGACGCAAGTCACAAGAGCCGCGGAATTTGAAACAGAGAGAAGACCCAGGGAAATTCGCAGTGCCATGCTCTATCTCTGGAATCGAGTTTAAAGAGTCTCTAGTTGACTCAGGGTCTAGCGTCAATGTGATGTCAAAGGAGATTGCTGCACAGTTGAAGACTGATATAAGACCCCCTACTTTGCTTCTCACATTTGCAAACTCCTCCACCGCACCCCCATACGGTATTATCCATGCTTTGCCTGTAAAAGTAGGTAATTGTCTGGTGCCTACTGATTTTCAGGTTGTGGAGATGAGCAAAGGATCTGAGGTTTCTCTGCTCCTGGGACGGCCGTTCATGGCTACTGCAGGCGCGATCATAGACACACCTAATAAGAGACTATCTTTCTCTTACATTGACGGTGATGTCTACTATGATGTCATTCCACCTAGGAGTATTCCCACACGTGCCTCTAGCATCAAGGTTATCACAGGAGAGTCGCTAGCAATTGATCTTCTGGAAGAGCCTCCTGATGAGCCTACTGTCGCAGATATTCCAGGTGAACCGCCCAACATCCCCAAGAAGAAGACTAAGGCAACAAAGAAGAAGAAGGCCAAGAACAAAAAGGTCGAGAATCCCCATGTCACTCTTATTCCCCAGAAGTGTGATGGGAATTCGATTGATTACAAGGTCAAATGCAAGGGAGCCTTGAAGCCATTCTCTAAGGCAAGAGTCCTTCTTACTTCTGAGCTGAAAGAGAAAGGGCAGGAGTTTGTGGACAGCATGCTAAGCAGAACTTTGAAGCTAGTAATGTCAAGTGATGGAGCCTGTTTTGGTGCAAGCTCTCACTCTTATCCAGCCTGAAGGGCGTTACAGTCAAGCTATTGACGTTAAACGAGCGCTTGGTGGGAGGCAACCCACTTGTGAGTCTGTTTTTGATTCGTTTTTATTTTTATTTTCGTTTGTTTTGAGTCTGTGTCAGGATGAACAAGGAGCAACTCGAAATCGCCTAAGCATCGATCGATACCCCTATGGTATCGATCGACACCAATCACGGATGAAAATTCACAAAGTCGATCTAAGCATGGTATCGATCGATACCATGCCGTGTGTCGATCGACACCGACTGTTCCAGAACGGTAATTTCTTGTTTCTCTTCGTTCTATTTTTTTTTTTTTTCTTTGTTTCTTTCACTGACTCTAGGCTAGATAACACTGAGGACAGTGTTGTTCAAGTCTGGGGGAGGTGTCTGCTGACATTGTTTTTGTTTTTTCTTAGAGTCAGTCGTTTTATCGAGTCAAAACTGTTTTATTGAGTCAAAATTTGTTGGAGATGATGATCCTGTGCTTGAACCTATTGATTTGATTTTGTTTTTGAGTGCACAGTGTTACAGGATCAGTTCTAGGTCGACTAATGAAAAATCCAAAGGCTGACCAGTTGACTAGAAAACATCCATGTCTCCAGCAGAGTTCTTCTGAAACCTGAGCCAAATTTTTGCACTTCATCAATGTGGTTAGTATTTAAAGAGCTTGATTCATCATTCATATCTGATAAAGGAACCCGTGTGTTTAGAATTATGGCATCTCTCTCCCCTAAAATAAGTTGATAGATTAAGAGCATAAAAGATTGAAATGATTTTCTTCTAAGTAGAGGGTTAGGAAAATTTCCAGCGATCCCATTATTCTACTTAAGAGGGGATGATCACACAAAGGATTGGAAGCGAGGCTAGGATTTTCCTATGATGCCATTATTCGCCTACATCCTTTGATACATAGAGAGGGAAGAACCGGGGATTTGGTGGCAAACACCATCAATACTCGCGTCTCCTACCTTGATATGTATATGCTAAGCTGAAAATAAAAAAAAATAATAATAATAAGGATATAATAAGAAATAAGTCTGGGGGAGAGAAATTGATACAAAAAGTGTTAAAAAGGGTGGTTCCTTTGTCATGATATTGTCTGGTAAAGAATCTAGAAGGTTCTTGAACATTAACTGCAGCGATGAAACTGGCGATGAAAGTTTTACTTGAACAATGCTGTGGGATTTTGTGTGGAGTCTGGAAAAGCTGCAAATGTCTACGGAGAAGTACATGGTGGTTAGATCGAAAGCTGATCAGGTGACATTTGGGTACTTGGGAAAAGGGTCTTTTCGATGGTTCAGGAACAGGTGAGTCTCTACGTTTTCAAACCTCTTTTTCTGGTTTAGTCTTCTATTTGCTTGAGGGCAAGCAAAAGGCTAAGTCTGGGGGAGTTGATATATCATGGTTTTTACCCCATTTAGGCCATGATATAAGTCCTTTTTATAGAGTCTTTATAGTATTTTGGAGTCTTTTTAGAGTCTTTTACAGGTCATAGCACGTTTGGAGGATTATTGGAAGTATTGGAGCTTTCTGGAGCAGTTTATAGCAGAGCTAAAGATCGTGTCGCTGAGAACCCGAATTCACGTCGAGCATCGATCGATACCCCTTGGTATCGATCGACACTCAGCGCAGCAAGACACGACCCGCGAGTTTTCCAAGACTTGAGGAATTGCAAAAGCGCCCAGAAGTCTTTGATAATTACAAGAAGACCCCAAATCGTGATTTAGGTTATAAATAGGATTTTACAGCCATTGTTTAGGCTATGCCTTTTCATGTCTTTTATGCTTTATTTTATAGTTTGATTTTACTTTGGTTTTAGAGAGACAAGTCTGAATCTCCCTTCGTCCGAGATCAGATCTCTAAACCCTTCTTTCTATTCTATTGATGATTTATTCAAACATGTCTTTTGATTCAATTGCCATGTCTGAGTAGATCCACTTTAGGTTTAGGGTTTTCTCATAAAGGATTTCTTTGAATGCTAGGTTAATTATCTGTTTAGGATTCACCATCTGAATTAGTTCTTCACCTTAGGTTGTGTTCATAGCTAATTCTAGGTTGACGAATCTGGAACTTAGATCTTAGGATAATTGATTAGGCACGAGAGTGCGATTAATTACCTGATAGAACCTAGGTGAGCAAATTGATTATTCGCAAAGAGATTTGGTTTAATTGATTTGTGAACATATCAAACCTGATATTAAAGCTGATTTAGAATTTAGGATTCGCAAAGAGATTTGGAATTCCTAGGATTTAGATTTAGATAGTTTTCGCAACGAGAGTTGGTTAGCTATATTTTAGTGATTTGAGTTCAAGAACTGCGCTAAATCTGAATCCTGTTAGTTAGTTAGTCTGCATTCACTGATTTCCTGAGAAAAACCCTAAGCCTACATTCCCCAAATTGAATTTACAAACGTTTTACTTGCAACCCTGTTTTTCAATTACATCATCTGGTTTAGCTTGTTTCTGATCTATAGAATCTATTGAGTGATTTTTGAGTTCTTTGTGGTTCGACCCCTACACTTACTACAACAACTGCTTTAGTATCTTAGGGTATTAAATTGAGCATATCAACTAGTGATCATAATACCGAATAAGATTGATGCTAGGGAGCTGTTCCGAGGTACCCGTTTCTGCATGCAGGAACTTCCATTGCGGTTTCAGATAAATCACTACCAGAAACTTCATACCGTTTAATATCACTAAGCATTCATAGAGATCAGAATCTTTGGCCAACATCACCCATTCTTCTTCATCATCCCAACAACATATGGGTCACCGTATAGTGTAGACTCTATAAGTAGCTTACGGTCAGTGTTGATCTACAGATTATGGAAGTAGATCAACTTCCAAGCACAACCGCACTTGAACCATAACGACATTCTGCTGGAGATTGATGGGTTCGGTTCGGTTCAGCAATACCACTACCGCACTCGATTCTTGTATTTTTCCCAGCTTTCTTATCCAAGCCCATGGCTCCATCAAGGATCCTGAGCACGCTTACTTGTTACTACTTGGTTTGTTTCAACACCCTCCTCCAACTTAACCTTGCGACCGTCATAAGATTTAACTATCAAAGGCTCTAATTAATGACGCATCGTCATCCATATCTCCTTGGCTTCTTACAAACGCATTGTCATGATGAGAAGAAAGACTCTTTCGAGTATCAAATTCTTGTATCAACTGCTACGAATTCTTTTGATAAAATATAAGAGCTCCCAATAGTCAATACTATAGCATGCATGGTGAAAACATTTTTTAGATGCTAAGGTATTATTAATTTGTTTTTTTTTTATTTGTTGAAGGCTATAGGTTAGTAGTGTCCACGCTCACACTTACACTCACAACATCGGCACGATTCATGTCAAAAAAAAAAATAGAGAAATTCCTTAAAATACCACACTTTGAAGTTTTGTTCCAAAAATACCATAATTAGTTTATTTTCCAAAAATACCACAAAAAGTTCATGTTTTCCAAAAATTGCACAAATACTAAATATGAATTTTAAGGGTTTATAATTTAAATTTTTTGGTTTGGGTTAACTATTTTAGATTTAGGGTTTAGTTTTTAGGGTTTAGGGTTTATTTTGAAGGTTTAAATTTTAATTTTAGTTTTGTGGTATTTTTGGAAAACATAAACTTTTAGTGGTATTTTTGAAAAATAAAACTAATGATGGTATTTTTGGAAACAGAACTTCAAATGGTGGTATTTTTTAGAATTGACCAAAAAAATATATTAATGGGTCCCATTACTAAAAAATTATCAAAATTTTTAAATTTAATATTATTTTTTTGTTTTTGGGTGTTTAAATTTTAAAATTCTTCAGAAATTATAACATATATATGTAAAATTTAAAACCCTATATGTATATATGTATATATATATACATATCCTTCAGAAATGTATACCTCGGATTATGTACGGATGATTTCAACCCATTTAGAAAGCATGGAATGCAATATTCATTGTGGCCAGTGATAGTGATACCTTATAATTTACCGCCAACTATGTGCATGCGTCGAGAGTTTCTTTACCTCTCCATTCTCGTTCTAGGGCCAGAACATCCAAGAAGATCACTTGATGTATTTATGCAGCCATTGATATGTGAGTTGCAAATGTTGTGGGAGTATGGTGTTGAAGCGTATGATGTATCGTTGGAGCAAAATTTTCAGATGCATGCCGTACTAATGTGGACGATTAGTGATTTCCCAGCATATGGTATGTTATATGGATGGACAACGCATGGAAGGTTATCATGTCTGTTTTGTCAAGATAACACTGATGCGTTCCAATTGAACCATGGTCTCAAAACGTGTTGGTTTGATTGTCATAAAAGATTTCTACCAAGGGATCACCCATATCGTCGTAACACCACTCTGTTTAGAAAGAAGAGGAAGGTCTTCGATGATCCATCGTCTGAGTTAGATGGCATGTATATGTTGACGCAGTTACGAAATTTTGGTGTTGAGCGGACTCCTAATTGCGGTGGTAATGAGCATGCTCCGGTTGATGGTTCTGGTGTGTACCATAACTGGCACAAGAAAAATATTTTTTGGGATTTACCGTATTGGAAGGACCATATGTTAAGACTATGGATATCATGCACATTGAGAAGAATTTTTTCGATAACATCATGAACACAATTCTAAATGTCCAATGGAAGACGAAAGATAATTTGAAGTCGAGACTAGATTTGTCAGAGATTTGTTCTCGTAGTGAGCTTCATGTTATGGCAAACAGGAAATGTCCAATTCCCGTTTACCGGCTAGATGCACCTTCAAAGCAAGAATTCTTTGATTGGATTATGCGAAGTGTAAAATTCTCATACGGATATGCAACTAACTTGCGTAATTGTGTTGATTCTGGAGAAGAAAAGTTTATCGGAATGAAGGGCCATGATTGTCATGTAACACCTATTTCCATTTGCTTTTGCTTATCTTCTTCCAAGAAACGGCAAATGCAAAATATTTGTTTACATATTTTATTTGTAGAAGTAAAGCTTTTATCGAAGAAAACATGGGTAAGCATCTAAAATCCATCATTGCCCGTTACTTCTTAAGTTAAAGTTGACAATGTTGTAAAAACAAAACAAAAAAAAATTACTGAGATTCTCTATGATTTCGGAGATGATTAAGTAGCACGGGTTGTGATCATTTGGTCCATGAGCAAAGACAAGCCGGAGGAGAGTTGTGAAATGTGCAGACAACCAGCCCCTATCGTACATGGTCATCCACGTATACATCCTCCCCTCGATCAGCTTGTTTCTTGTTACCGTGTTCGTGTTTTACAGATTGCTCATGACCAAGTTACAAAGCCTCCGATGGAGTTTGGACACCTAGTTATGAGAATATTGCATCAAAAACAAAATGAGTTACCTCAAAAAAGTTGTCAAAACATAGTATGATTAGATAAACTCATGAATCTTTACATAGCAAACCTTTCTTCAAAATCCAAAGACGACATACATATTTTAAACTTGTTCTTTTGTTTATCTCAGTCAGACTATTGTATCTAGAAAGAAAGAAAATTAACAGTTATAAGTGGAATCTATCTTAGTCATCATTCTCTAAGGGGCAGGACTAGGGCATAAACTTGGTCTTCGGCTAAAGTACTCATCATGACTTTGAATCTCCTCTGGGATCTGGTTCTCCATCGCGGTTTGATTCTGTATCTGGTGCGGTTTATGATTTTGGGACTGAGTGTGGCTCTTGATCTTGATTACCTGATTCTAATTAAAGTTATGCAGTTAGATATGAGGAAAAGCAAGATTGCCAGATGCAACAAAGCTATACTTGTGTTTTGTGTCAGTTTCAATAACATGAAATTTATGTGTACACTTTATACATATTATATGAAAGTGTCAAGCCCGGACAAGGGATTTTGGAGAACAAATAATAGAAGAAAAAACAAAAAGCCATCAACTTGTTGAGCATCTAACCTTGTACATGTATTTCCTACGAAGTTTCATGGCTGTGCGTATGCATCTTCGCACTCGAATTGCAAGCTGCTTGTCATTAAAAATCTGTAAATATATCTCAAATCTGTCAGAAATTTTGAAACAGTATAAAGGCCTCACCACAACAGTTAATGCAGAGGAACATTAGAATTCAGCAAAGAAACAAAGCTTGGCGATCTGGAGCTGAGTTATGAAAAACATCCTACCTTTATCATGTCATCGATCGAGCGAGTTTCTTTCATGATCTTATGCCGATTCATGATTAGAATCGCTGCCACACAAAAGACCGGAAGAGGGTCATCTCCTTTTCCAAAGGATGAAACTACAGAAGAGACATGGGTTCTTTCGTTCCTAGACCATAAGCTTCTTGTCAAACCACAGAAATTATATGAAGATGCTGACTTCATCCCAGTATCGTTATCATCACACAACGGACCAGTCTTTGGCAATGGACCACTTTTTGGCAGTAGACCGCTCCTGGACATCAGACTGCTCTTTGACAATGGTCCGCTCTTTGAAATTCGGTCACTCTTTGACTTTGGTTCACTATTTGTACTATTGCCATTTTCATCATCGATTTTTTGGTCCCCCAACTCAGCTCCAGATTGTCTTGAAGGATGAACCACCAACAGCTCCAAGCAATCATTCTCCAAAGTTTCAGCAACAGATTCATTAAAATCAGCAGCCCACATCATCTACAACAGAAAAAGACCCATGAATACATTTACAAGAGTTTTGAATCTGATAAGTAAAGACATTTATATTTAATAAGAAATCCAAGATTCTCTGCTTTACCAAGCTCTTGCAACCATTAGATAACTGAGATCCATTTGATATCATGAGTGAGACACAAAGTCAAGTAATGAATCTAATTATCATAGTTTCAACAGCTAAACCAGACTCAAAAATTGGAGGTTGGGAAAATTAATTTTTTTTTTCCAATTTTTCTGCTCTGTTTGCTCACCACAAAGAACCTATCACAACAATTTAACTACTTCCATGTACTATAAACCGGCAACACAAAGCAAACAACATAATAATTAACAACCTCCCACATCCGTAGAGCCTCATTAAAAGACAACTCCCGTCTAAACAACACTAACAGCATCCGGAATGCAAAGTGAAGGCTTTCAGCACCAATACGCGATAGGTGAGAAAAAAATTCTTTATCTGTGAGTTGCAATATATGCCACAGTGTTTGCAATTGATCCATCACTCCAGTTGGTCCCTCTATCTGGAAATTTGCACGCTACAGTAATAACCACAGAGGAAAAGAACATCAAATTACGGCATAGCCTATGTCACTTCTTGGGGCAAAAAGAAAACATATGTTACATATCACTATCAGTAAGCATTGGAATACCGTTCTTCTTATGAGCATTTCAAAGCACCAAAAAGCGTCAGCATTATCTTCAAAAAGAAACACGAAAGGAGACACTAAATCGCTCATTCCTGTCGTCAGATTTGTCACCGGACAGTTAGTATCCTACATTAGTTTGTATGACCTCATAGGGTGTCAATTAATAAGAGTTACAAACCCAACTGAAGAAAGATTTGAAACCTTGGCAATAACCAGTTGCAGGATCAACCCAAGCATAGACCGCAAGGATATCTGACATTCTTCCTAGATTTCTTGGATCCTCGTAGAACTCAAGGTGGCTATCTGTCCTTACCACATCAACAACTGTGGGAAAAAAAAGAGAGGTAATTATTGATACGGGAAAAGTGACCATTAACATGCGCAGGCTGAAACTGAAGAGGAAGATTTCCTGCAAGTTCTCAAAATAAGAGAAACTCACACAACTGGTACCTATTCGGTGCAATGTCCAAAGCCATTCAGACATCCGATCTTCCGTGACAGTCCCACCACGAGAAGGAGTCTCCTTTGCCGATGGCATTTCAGGGACATCTGATATTCTCAAACCATCAACTACCTCAGCCGTACAGCCGGAATGAGACAATTGTTCAACAGAGTCAGGATGTACCACTTCAATTTCTGAGTTAACTGATGCAGTTATGTTGTTATAAGAAGACCCGTGCGATTCTATAACTAGATCAGCATTCTTATCAATTCGAAAACTGTGCATTCCCTCATCCTCAGATCTTAACTCACTTTGCATTGAAGCCTCTTCATCTGGAGTAGAAATCCCTTTATCATCTAAACTACTCCTCCCAAACAAATCTGTGACAGGTAGAGAGGGAAAGTCAAAAGAACCATCCGCAACATTAGGACCTTCAGGGGAAGGAAAGCCATGTGGGCTAGATGCCGGTACAAAAGGAGAAGTTTCATATACTGTGCTGTCAGGACTTTCTCTTCCACTTACTAAGTCAACTGACTCACTAGAACTTCCCCTTATGTGCACGTGAGATGTGTCAGTATCGTTATTACTCCAATCACCGTGATTTTCAGTTTTCTCATTACCGTCTATAGAAGCTTCTGTGCTCTCATCCGTAGCTTCCTTTACAACCTCCTTTTTGTATGATTTTCGCATATCCATAACTTTAGATCCCACAACATAGGCAAGTGAACCAGTTCCCACACTCGAATGCATCATCTGGCACTGCTTCAGCAGCTCATTGTATCGTTCTCTGCATGAATGGTAAACAGAAGGATTAAACTTGAGTTTCACTTGGCACTCCCTCTGATATAACATCAAAGCAAACAAACTGTCCAACCTTCGGGCTAGCCTGAGTTGCCTACGGTACTCAGAGGTGCTGCTCAATGCATAACAGCCAAGGAGAAATTCCCAAACTTCAGCTCTTATTGATGGGTCGATTCCCTAACAAGAGAAAGGGGGATGCATTAGAATAATTGTGAATGCAGCTTCGGTAGGTCTAGTGCCCCTAGTTCTTATTGAGAATACAAGTCTATAGAAAGGGAAGGAATTGCGCAGCATGAAAATGAAAACAACAGTGGGCTAGCCTGAATTCTACCAACTCATCTGCATAAGGAAACATACCCCCAAGATAATTAATTTGAGCGCCTTCTGGAAACCATAAATCTTTCCATCGCAATCAAAAAAAGCCCGCCACTTCTCTGGCTTAAGCATTTTGCCGATCTGTACATTTGACACTAAGCAAGTTTAATCACCTTCTTTCTGGAGGAAACAAAACTACATCCGAGTACATTTTCAATAAAAATGTCAAATAGAAAAACGTTGCATATAAAGATACTTTCAGCATGTGTGGTCAAGCAAAACACAGTAAGTAGACATGAAAAACGGCAATTAAGATTCCAAAAATGACAGAGGAAGCAGGAAACATGCAATGGACTCTGAAACATTCCTCAACTTTCAAGACCCTAAAGTATGTTTCTTAAAAACAATTTGAAGCGAAAAGAAGAAAAAGGTGAATGAAAGGATCTTACAGTTAAAAGAACCTGTATCCCCGAGTGTGAAAGACAAGGCTGGCTTAGATCCCGAACCAAAGAAGCCACTTTTTGCAAACTTACCACACCAGCATTCCCACAAGTCCATTTCTTTCCCTCTCTACCAGAAAACATCAGTAATCAAAACACACACACACCAACCCTCCTCCCTCCCCACTTCCCACTTCTTCCTTCACAAACGGAATCATCCGTCAGAACCCCTTCAAAACAGCCCAAAAGCAGCAAAACAAGACAGTAAATTGTCAATATTTCACATATAATGGAGGAAGGATATTGCTTTATCTGCCATTGACAAGCCAAAAAGAGAGATAAGCAGTGACGAATGTCGTCAAAAATCTATATCAACCACTGAACGATCTCTGAATATAACCAAATATACCAGAAATAACCCGGACACTTAAACGGTATCTCAGAGATTCTTAGATAATATCAGAACCTCCTTAATCCCAGCTATGGAGCTTCGAAATGAGAAAACCTTGGCGCATACAAATCCACAAACATGAATCGGACGAGACGTAATCAGAGATCATTCGATCCCGTTCAAATTCCACAGCGGAAATAGGTAGAAGAGAGCTTGGATATTACGGAAAAAAATACAGAAACAATCCTCGAAACATGGATAAATCTAGCGCATCAGATGCATATCATCCTTAGATGAGCAATGCAATACATAAAATGGCGAATACTAAACACATGCGTTGATGAAGAAGGAGAGAGAAAACCTGTTAAATGTTCATGGAGGATGTTCTTCTCCGATCGCCATTTTCCTTCTACGGGAAGTCTTTCTCCGTTTATATGATGTTCCTTCTTTCTTCTCTCTTTTTAGTTTCTCCCTTTCTTCCTTTTTTATTTAGGTTGACATTTTGTATTTAGTCAATGATTGAAGAAAACAAAAAAAAATGGTGATATACATAACGGGCCTAAAGGATCCAAATTTGGGCTTGGATGGACCTGTTTTGGTTTTTATCTAAGAAAGCTCAATTTAAACCCTCTGAATAATACAGAGGCTAATGCACTAATATATACTATTTGGAATTGATTCAAATTACTAGGGTTATTGTGACAGGCTGACCCGGTTTCGAACAGGTCGGCACCAAAATCTGTTTTTTTATCAAAAGAACTACAGACTGATCCTAATTCTCTTACTAAAATCATGACCAGTCTTCAATTTGATCAAAATCAGAACTAATATAGACGGTCTTCTCAGGATGTTTTATTGGAATTGATTCTGAAAATGTGGTCCAATCCCTAGAAGACCATGGCTAGCTATCCTTGAAACCTATAGACAGTGATCGGACAATGGACTTCGAATCCATCTCTTTCACGTTTAGAGGAAGAGGAGGAAACTCATGTCTATTAGTCACAAACACTCCACACAGAGAATCTAATTTATGACTCTCTTTTTTTTATTGCTAACATTTGGATCTAATTTGTAACTCACGAGACTACAACGACTATTTCATATATAACTTGTTAAAAACTCTAAATTTTATTTGAATCCATGATTTTGATTATTTGTATATACCATACATTTGATCACAGTAAACCCTTTGGAAAAGTTGTTCATGCTATTTTTTATTATAGAAACTTTTTAGTTCATTAGTTTATTTTCTGTAATTATTTTTGGTACTTTAGCGTTTTCAAGTGATATTACAAGAAAATATTTATATATATATATATATATATATGTCCTCTATATCATTTCGGGTATATCACTCTCTAGAAAAATTATCCAATATAAGTGAGTTTGAATGTTTTTTTTAAATGGCAATTTAATAATCACGGTTGTAGAGTTTTTGGACAGTAGAGGAACATGCGAGTGACTCTTGGAGCTGAAAATCTTTGTTAAAACTAAGACCACTATCTGAAAGGTTTTTGAAATGCAATGTGGATAATAGAGAAACAACAAGCTTTTGGTTCAGAGTTGTGTGGTTCAAAGGAGCCACTCTCAAACACGCATTTACATGTGGACAACAGTACAACTAGACCGTTTGCCTACAAAATCAAGGTTAGCCTCTTGGGGAATGTTGATTCCAACAACACGTTGTCTTTGCTCTGCTTTTGATGAAACCATGGAGCACATATTTCTCCATTGTGAGTTTAGCAAGGATCTATGGTATTCGAATCAGCAGAGGATTGGCCTTACCACTACAACCTTTCTCTTGTGGACAGATATGTTGACATGGATAAAGCGTAAGAAAAACAACTCGTCTTCTATTCTCAGGAAATTGGCAACGTAAGCATTGATCTACATCGTTTGGCGGGAGAGAACAACAGGGTCTTTAATCTTCACTATGTTCCTTCACATATCTTCTCAGAGATTGACAGACTTATCAGAAACACGATAACACCAAAAAAATTTCAGAACTTTAATATTTCTTTAGATTCGTTAAAGTGTAGACTAAAATCTTCACTAAAATTATTTGTTGCCATGATTTTTACTTTTCTTTTTGTCGTGGTAACAAAAACATGGATTAGCTTTTTGTAAAACTCAATTTCATTAATATGATATTTAATTATATTTTGGCCAACAAAAAAAAAACTTACAATAAAAAGAAACTGATTGAAAATTGGGTGGTGACCCAACATAACACAGGTGGCAAACTACTGAACCATCGATGATGTATTCTCATTTTAAAATAATTAGATACTAAAGAAATTATAACAACAATCTATCATTTGATGTTAGAAAGCGACCAACGTCACAAGTTGACATTACCTGAAAAAAAAATCATTGGAAATCTTCTCATTCGACCTAAACATTTGATACTGCGTGCGATAAAATATCTCTATTTTATAACTTTTTTTTATTTATGACTGTGTAAGTGTAACGATTGACAATAGAACTTGTTTCTAAACATAAAAGAAAGAAAATGGCACACCTGTTCTAAAGAAGACATGATATGAATAATTGAATATACCTTAACATCGAACATAAACTAAGAAACCTTTCTCTTTCTGTTTTTTGTTTGGTCGATAAAGACCCTTTTCTAGATATGGTAAAATACTTGAATGCAAATATATATATATATATATATATATATATATATATATATATATATATAATACATTAACCAACAATATAAGACAATTGATATAGGGTAATTTTGAATTGGACCGTTTCAAGTTTCAACCCTATCTATTGTTAATATAAGTATGAAAACTAATTTTGGCGCGTAGTTAGGTCATTTTACCATTAACCCACTGATCTATTTTATATATATATATAGAAAGAGAGAGAGGTCGTCGTATCACCGTAAATTGTATTTAAAAAAAAACTATACAATTGAGCATATAGAAAAATTCTTCTTAGTTGTAGCTTTATTATTTACATATGTTTATATATACGTATACAAACACTTATAAATTTAGTTTAGTTGCAAAAATTAGCAATAGAACTAGCTCAAAAGATGCAAAAAATGTAATAGACTATGGTAGGTGGTCGAGGAAGTCGAGGTTGTATAAATTGTGGCGGAGGAATACCTATCAACCAGAGATCTCTTGTGAGTTATTTCTCTAGATACTTCCTTGCTCTCTCTCTTTGGTATATATATATATACTACTAGTTTAAGTATACGCTTAATCTTATTGCTCACAACTTTTCTATCAAACTGATGACTTTTGAAAACATAATTTACGTTATGCATTTCAATAGAATAAATATTATCAACAACAACAAAAATAGCAAGATAATTCAACAGCAATCGTATATTTTACATATTAGATATTTTTCTCAAGAAATGTGAGATTTATTAATTGTTATCTACAAATAGAAACTGTGTGAGATAACGAGGAAGAAAAGACCAGCCCGGTGAGATGTCACATACACTGATCCAACGGGTGAGCAATTCATATTATGGTGTAGATTTCTATTGGAGATATCTTGAATTTCGACTTTTTATTTTCATTTGGCATTATTTGGATTCGAAGTTAGAATATCAATTAATCGAGTTACGTGCCGACACAACAATAAACGAATTTTGTATTGTGATGATTCCTACACCACATAATTAATGAAAAAAACTAATCACTCTATAAAAATTAGATTAGAATCAAAAAGATTTTACAGCGAATAGGGGAACTAGCACAGTCCTCTAAGAGACGTAGATCTTTGTATATTGTTGAAGATTCCCACGTTTGGGGCTAAGGAATCTTGATAGAGAATCCGAATCTTGAAAGGAGAATGGACGGCCAGGATTCAGCATATCTTGACTTTAGGAATCTGTTTTTAAGGAGAAAACATGTAACGACAAGAGGAAGTGGATCACTCGTGACATCAGCGGGAATAATTTAGCGTATAATTATAAAATACTCTTAGGACAGAGTGCCAGATTATATAATCATAGTAAATGCCCTGGTCCCCATTACATACTACTTTTTTTTGTTCTCGAAGAATCTATGTGTATTTCATATTTCACACAAGTTCTCAACAACGATGACCAAAAAAAAAAGTTCTCTTAACAACACTAATCTCGAAATTATATATCAATAAATTATTATTATTGAAAGAAATCAGTTTTCTAACAAAACTTTTTAAATCGTAAGGTGGTTATTTGAGAATGTCTTTTAATTAACTCGTGAATTCGTCTTTTAAAATTTTTACAAAAGAATATAGTTATATCTTACATGAATGTAAACAAAACTGCCAAAACAGTTCAGTTTTCAACAGAGTTTGTTAAGCATTTAATGTCAAGACACCATGTTAGGGCGGATCTACATGTGCCAAGAGGGTGGCATTATTATTAAAATATTCTATGAAAATTATTAATTGATTAACTTAATAAAATTAACACTAATTTAACATTAATTGTGTACAAGTGGTATAAATATTTGACATTAATTATTATAACCGTAATAAATATTAGCATCATTTTTATTAATGATGTAAATTTTAACATCATTTCATACAATTGATACATATTAACATCGATTATAAGAATCGATGCAAATATTTGTAACAATTTCCGATCTAAAATATTTGTATCACAATTTTCAGAATTGATGTAAAATTCTAATGTAACTATATAAATAATATTGACTCTCTAGCGGTTTCCTAATGCACCAACAAAACTAATTAAAGGCTATGATGTTTTAGTTTTAATCATACTTATTTAAGAAAATTAGAAATTGATTTTTTAACCAAATCTCTTTTGAACTTAAAAACAGTACTGACACGATCATGATGTTAATGGAAGGAATAGTACGACAACATCAACAAATGACAGCATTATATTATAATTTAATTGTTGTTACTGTTTTGTAATATACATACAAATAAAAACAAAACTTATCTTCTTTTTTTTTAACCGTGGAGTGATCCAATGTTTGTTAAGCCTAGATTAATTTTCACAAAGTCCGCGAACGCTCCATGTTTTCTTACCATTTAAGATGTTCTTGGAAGACTAAGACGACTTAAACCCAAAATTCTCCCACTTGAAAAATTTATCATTGGACCAAGGCCACTTCGTTAAAAAAAAACATATCTTATAAATTTTATAAGTAAAATGAAGACAGAGTCTCGAGATGACTTTGTATATTGAAATAGTTTTTGGTATTATCCTATTTAAATGTGTTGAACAATTAATTATTGTTTCGTTCATAAGTAGTGAACATTTAATTTATATCTGCCGACAGACGCTCCTATACTATGGGAGATCCAAAGCAAATTTCATATTAATATGCGGCCTTAGTCAAAAATATATTTAGGATGAGTTTTGCTTCTACATTGTTTTTTTTTATATATCAAATTTGAAATGGAAAATGTTGCAAATAATGAAATTTTATCAACGAGGTTAACTACAAATAGAATGACATAAGCATTAGGGCATTAGCCAATAAAAAAATCCACTTTTGTTATATTAAGCTCACATAATAGCAACATAACTGAAGATACATTATAATTTTTTTTTAACATGAAGCGAAATTATAATTTATCATAGTTGTATGTAACTTATCAACTTGAAGACATAATGTGAAAAACTTACGAACCAACATAACTAATGTAGTAATGTGTGATCCCATCGTTTTTTTTTTTTTTGACTAATCTGAATATGTGATTCCATCGTTTTTTTCTATAAATGTCTCAGCATTATCTATAAATGTCTATCAAAAACTATAAATGTCTCAGCATTATCTAATTTTTTTTTTGATTCCAAACCAAAAGAATACTCCATTTAAAATGTTTTTTGTCGCATTATTTTCATTAATCGTGTTGTAGTTTTATAAGGAAAGTCGACATGGAAAAGAGGAGAAAGTGACAGCTCTCTGATTGAGGGAATGAAAATACGCAAATTTATGTCTTCGGAATCCAAGAGATGTACACGTGTCACTTTCCTCTTCCACTGCAGATTAAAGTTATCCTTTGTCATCCTTTTCATTATCTGTTTTTTTCCAACTTCATCTCTCAAAACTCCTTTTAACCTTTTTCCGTAGTTCAGAACAAAAACTTTTTTTTATTCATTTAAATTTAATTATACTGTTCTATGAAAACTGATATCCACTGTTTAAAGTATTCTGAAATATGATTATAAATATATTTTATTATATAAAATTAAATGTTTTAAAAAAGTTTCTGATTATATTTTATCACATAATATTAATAATAAAAAAATTATAATCGATTTCTAATCATAAAATATAAAGTTATTGAACAAAATAGAAGAATAAAAAATGTTACTTTATATTAAAAGACAAAGTTAATTAAAAAAAATTAGAAAATTATAACTAATTAATAATTTTTAAAGGTAAAGTTATTAAAATTTTTTTTTTTAATTTATTCGAAAAAGAAAATTATTAAAAAGGAAAAATATTTTTTTTTATAGTTTTTCAATTAAATGAAGGAATTTAAACAGTGGACTACTAATATAAAAATTCTAATTTTAATCTATATATAAATAATTTGGTAATTACTCAATTATAAAAAAAAATTAGAAGTTCAATAATATTTTCCAAATCTATTATCAATCCGTCAAGATTTCAAAAAAAAAAAATATATATATATATCGAATAGACAAATTTAAATATTTTTTACGCATGGCCTAATAAACGTTTTTAATTAAAAAAATTTTTTTTGAGAATAATCAGATTTTTTCTTACTTTTTTGTTTTTAATTTTTTTTACAGATTAAAAACATTATATTATAAATATGCATATACGCGAGATCTAATCTAATTATTCTATGAAGTAAGATTATGTAGCGTAATTTTGATGTTTACTCCAAACTAGACCATCTTGTGGAGAATCCAGTTTAAAACGAAATAACATAATAAAGCTACCTAACATCAATGTCTCCTTCGTGTATTAATGATATATTTGATGTTTCACGATTACTCAGCTAAATTTACTTAGTTTTAATTTTGATATTGTTTAACTTATTTTATCATTTTATTATCTCTAATAATCATTTTTTTAAATCGCCATAAAATAACAAAAAAAAACTAATAATATGACTTTACGAGTGAGACCTTACTTACATTAATAGCATTTATTAGAGAATGAGAAAGTTTACCCTCATAGGAAATAGCAGAAAATACTATTACGTCATCCGTGGTGGTGGGGTCGCATCGTTTTTACGGCTCAGTCTCAGTGACTCACGCACACACGCCAAATGCAGAGAAGAAATCAAAACACCATTTTATTTTCAAACCGCGATTCGATACGTTTCCTATAAAAAAAAATCATTTTTTTCACCTTCCCGTCTTAGAAAAAAAAAGCTCAGAGTCCATTAATGGAACCGTCTCTCTCTCTCTCTCTCTCTCTCTTTCAGATACAGCTGATGTAGCTCCCACGAGCTTAAGAGTAAGCCTGTAGCGCAATTTCGGCTACAACTGAAACCAAATCGAATTTACAATAAAGTTTCCTCTTTTATCTTTCCTCGGTGGCTTAAACTATCTCTCACAGAATACCACTCAAGCGAAACTCTTCTACACTCTCTCTTATTGCTGCTTGATGCTCCAGGTTCAGCTCTAGAACCCAGAATTTTATTTTTACTTTTATTTTGTTGGGTTTGTTTACTTTTGCAACTCGATGAGCTGGATAATTTTATAATTCTCCCTAAATGTGCTGTTGCTTTTGCAGTTCGATTCTGGGATTTATGATTATTTTATCTTTTTTTTTCATTTCCTTGCGGTGAAGTTTGTCTTGTTTCGTAATTCTGTTTCGGGATTAGAGCATAATTCGGGAACATAAACATTAAGTGAATTTAATGTGGTGTTTGTGATTTCTTCCTTGTGTAGGATACTCATGAGCATTGAATCAAACTGCTAAAAACATCAGTATTACCAAGGAATCAAAACCATATAAAGATCGTCCGGAAAGAAAAAAAGTATCTGTCTTTTGTGTCAGTCTGATCGTCAAAAAGAATGGAAAACCCTTCTGCATCCACCGGAAAAGGCTTCTCTTTTCTTGATATTCCAACCGAAGAAATGGATGGTTGGGTTAAGAATTTGATCTCTGAAGAAGATATGTTTAGCTCTTCGGAGCTTATGAGTTCCGAATCTTTTGCTTCTTGGTGCAATACCCCTTCCGCTACAGATACCTTGTTCACTCAATACGGCTTATCGACCTCTCAATCTACTACTTCGCCTTTTGGAACATTACAGGTAGATCCCTCTCTTTCAATCCATGGTTTAGAAGGCTCTTATGTTGGCGAAAAGAGACCCGTACAGGAGGACATGAGCTCTCAGTTTTATTGCCTATCTGATACTGAATATATAAGCGGTAAACGCAGCAAGACTAGTTTTGTAACCGGCGCAATAGACTCTAGTGTTCACAGGTCTTTGAGCCACTCACTTGATGAGAAGATGTTCAAGGCATTAAGTTTGTTTATGGAGTTCTCTGGAGAGGGAATCCTGGCTCAGTTTTGGACTCCTGTCAAGACGGGAGATCAGTACATGCTTAGTACTTGTAATCAGGCATACTTGCTTGACTCGAGGCTATCTGGATACCGTGAAGTTTCGAGGAATTTCACCTTCTCCACAGAAGCAAACCAATACTCTTCTCTAGGTCTTCCAGGCAGAGTCTTTATCTCTGGAGTTCCTGAATGGACATCAAACGTGATGTATTACAAGTCCGCTGAATATTTACGGATGAAGCATGCACTAGATAACAAAGTCTGTGGTTCGATCGCAATTCCTGTCCTTGAAGCATATGAAACATCTTGTTGTACTGTCCTGGAACTTGTGACATGTAGGGAAAAACCCAATTTTGATTTGGAGATGGACTCTGTTTGCCGTGCTCTGCAGGTTCACTTGACTTCTCTCTTTCTTTTCTTTGTGTATACATGTCTTTGTTTGTTGTTGCCGGTATTGAAAATGTTACCCTGTCTCAATTTTTTCCTTTTATCTACTCTCACACAGTAGTTAGTGTTCATCATTTGTAGAGAACTTGTCTAGTTACATTACTGGGAGGAAATGAAATGTTTTACAAGTGAGGATTGCAAGAAATCTTCTCTAAATTTTCTCCCAATAAATTTGCATTTCTCTTTATTTTTTTACACTCAACTAAGTTGATCTTCTCTGATGTCATTAACTGATGAAACAATGATCGCCGCGTGATTCATGTTTTCTCTATCTTTGTCAGGCGGTGAACTTACAATCATCAACTATTCCTCGTCGTCAGGTACATCTCTGAGCCAAGAAAAAAAATTGTTTTTTGTTTTTTGTTTTTTATTTTTTGTTTTTTGTTTTCTCTCCCTCAATCTAATAGTATCTTTCTTTTTCAGTACCTTTCAACTAATCAAAAAGAAGCTTTGGCTGAAATAAGAGACGTTCTTAGAGCAGTGTGCCATGCACATAGGTTGCCTTTAGCTCTAGCTTGGATTCCCTGTAGTTACTCCAAGGGAGCGAACGATGAGTTGATAAAGGTTTATGGAAAAAAATCAGATGAAAGTTCTCTTCTTTGCATAGAAGAGACCTCATGTTATGTCAATGATATGGAAATGGAAGGTTTTATGAATGCATGTTTGGAGCATGGTCTGAAAGAAGGGCAAGGAATTGTTGGCAAAGCACTCATATCAAACAAACCGTCTTTCTCATCCGATGTAAAGACATTTGATATCTGCGAGTACCCTCTTGTTCAGCATGCTCGAAAGTTTGGTCTTAATGCTGTAGTTGCTACCAAACTGAGGAGCACATTCACTGGCGACAATGATTATATACTTGAGTTTTTCTTACCTGTAAGTATGAAGGGAAGTTTAGAACAACAACTCTTGTTGGACAGTCTCTCGGGCACGATGCAGAGAATATGTCGGACTCTGAGAACTGCTTCAGATGAATTTACTGAAGTTGGATTTCGTAGTGGCGAAATAATGTCAAATCTCCCACAGGCTACTGTATCCGAAGGAAACTTTCAGACAACATTGTTGGATACTGACGTCAACTCTACTATAAGTATCTTCTCAAACACCTCTGATAAAACAAATGATATAGCAAGCTCTGAGGGAACTCTTCAACAGGTATATGATGCTCTATATGTGATAATAGCATGTATATATTTTGAATCAGGCTGCAAGGTATAGAACTGAGTTTTTCTTACATATTTCGTAGGAAATTAGCGGAGCTAGAAGATCAGAGAAGAAGAAAAGCAGTACAGAGAAGAATGTGAGCTTAAATGTTCTCCAACAATACTTCTCTGGGAACTTAAAGGATGCTGCAAAGAGCCTTGGTGGTGAGAATTAGGGTTCATTGCTTGTTTCCTTTGCAAACTATTCAGTTGCTGACTTGGATGCTTTTATTTCTTTTTCTTTCTTCAGTTTGTCCGACTACTCTAAAACGGATATGCAGACAACACGGAATCATGAGGTGGCCATCTCGTAAGATTAACAAAGTGAATCGGTCATTAAGGAAAATACAGACGGTGCTGGACTCTGTTCAAGGTGTAGAAAGAGGACTGAAATTTGATTCGGTAACAGGGGAATTTGTAGCAGTTGGCCCATTTATACAAGAATTTGATACTCAAAAGAGTCTATCTCCTCATCATGACGATGCATTTGTAAGAAGCCAAGATGATATGGATGAAGATGCGCCATTAGAGCCTTTGAAAGTTAAATCTCATGACGGTGGCAGGATTAAGTTAGAGGAGGGTGTTGAAACAAACCAAGCAGGACGAGGTAAGAATAACTATAACTATATATATATATATATAAACCTCTTTTGGAGGAGCTAATGGTGAAGAATCTAATAAGCTGTTTTCAATGTAAACATGATCCTTGATGGAGCCATGGGCTTGGATAAGCAAACAATCTGGTTTGAATTATAGTGATGATTTTGATATAGGCAAAAGGAGTGAAGAGGTAAACAAGTATAAAGACCATTGTGTTCGTAGGTGCTTGAGCTCTCTAGGACTTGCAGATGATGGAATGAATATAAGAATCAAGCGCGGTAATGGAATCGTAGAACCAAACCAATCAGTCTCCAGCAGCATGTCGGATTCATCAAATGGTTCAGGCGCGGTTGTGGTTGGAAGTTCATTCACTTCCAAAGAACAAGATTGGAACCAAACTAGAACACACAACAATATCAGCGAGAGCGGATCAACACTGACAGTAAAAGCCACTTATAGAGACGACACTATACGTTTCAAGTTCGATCCATATGTTGTTGGGTGTTCTCAGCTCTACAACGAAGTGGGAAAGCGATTCAAGCTGCAAGACGGCGCATTTCAATTGAAATATTTGGATGATGAAGAAGAATGGGTGATGTTAGTCACAGATTTCGATCTCCAAGAATGCTTAGAGATATTAAACGTCATGAGAAAGCATACGGTAAAATTTCTGGTCCGTGATTTACCTGGAACCGCAATGGGAAGTTCCGCAGGCAGCAACGTGTACCTCGCAACATGTTCATAGCATCGATCTCATTATGTATTATATATAGCCACTACACATCATCTATGTTTGGTCTGACATTAGTTTACTCATATAGAAAGACAAAAGATCTGTGTAGGGGAGTCGAAGAATTTTGTATATAACCATAGAAAGAAACAAAGATTGCATTTTGCCTTGAAACAAGTTGGAGAAGTAGCTATCTTGATTCTTGAAACAAAAATGTCGGAAATGAAATATTAATGGGCCGTACTTTTAATTGGGTTCTCAAACGGCTTTAATGGGCCAGGCTTGGGAATAAAATGGGAAATAGGGTTTGTTCAGCCTTCTTCTCTGAAACCCTAGACGGTGAACGCAAGCAAACCAGAGATCTATGGCGACAAAGGAGATACTGCGAGGACAAAATTCTGAAAGCTCGTTTCATGCTGTCTCAGAAACAAACAAAGAAGCAAAGGAATCCGAGGGATACTGTGTTACTAAGACACGTTTAGATGAATCCGATGTAAGAACCGGACAAGAGAACACTTTCCAAGGTAACAATCCAAGCTTAGATGAATCTGGTGAGAGGAGCAATAGCTATGACAAAAGAAATCTTTCCAAGGTAATTCAAAAACTATATATTTGTCTTTTATAACAAAAAAATCATATAATTTTGAGATTTTTTTTGTAAAAGTATAATTTTGAGAATTCGAAACAGGAAGAGAAGAAAGTGAAAGATAGCTACTTGTTCTGCTGTGAGAATTTCTACAGTCTTCAGGAGATGATCAATTACATGAAGGAGAATCACGGTGTACCAAAGACAACTATGACAAATGTTTTTAGGGAACTCTTAAAAGGTAGAAATGCGGAAGCATATCTGAGAGTATCACAGAAAAGAACTCTACAAAGGAGAAATCTACAGAGGAGTAGTAGCGGAAGTGGCGTAGGTACTTCGACCATTAAATAATCAATGCAATTCCTCATTATTGCAATATTGTTATTGTTAGGACTCCTAAACCCTAAAGGCGTCGACTTTACTTAGGAGAAGACCAAACAAACCGAGATCTGTAGCTGTTTCAAGAAGAATATGATGAACAGTAAAACAGAGAGTAAAACAGAGTGTGATACAGAAGATAAAACAGGAGCACACACAGAACTTTAATGAGTTCACCCTCGTTAATGAGGGTCGCTACGTCTCGCCACGTCTCGCCGAGACTCTCCTCGGAATCCACTAGAACCAGTATAGTGATTACAACAAGAAGCTACAAGTGATCCGCCTAATACCCTTCACTAGTACTTAGACTCACTCTGTACCACTTGTGCTAGAGAAAACTCAGAACAAGCTTATACTTACTAGTTTTCTCTCCTCTCACTAAAACGTGTTTCTCTGGTTTCTTGGCTCTCTCTCTCTAAAACCATAAGCACATAATTTATAGTGTAACAAACTAGGGTTTCATGTGCAAACTCCAATCGCCCAAAAGTGCTTCTTCAAACGCTGAAGTTGCAGTCTTGTAGCAGCAAGCCAAACATGGCTTTCCTTTTTGGGCACAAACAGACAGAATGTCCTTAAAACAGAAAAGAAACTTCTTGCAACTTCCAGTTCCCTTTGCAGTGTGGTCCCAATAAGTAACTTAACTATGGTTTAGTCTTCACCAACCATGGTTAGTCTTTAGCAAGTCTTGTTTGACTTTCAAATCTGCTTGCTCACCACGTTATCACTCCACAGTTATGTTACAGTTTACGCACAAAATTATTTTGGTCTGGTTAGTAGGTATTAGAGACACGAGTTTGTTATTGTCTTCATCTTCCTACTTTTCCTATAAAAATATTTTCTTTTCTTCGTTTTTGAGTTGGATGTTGCATATAGATCTGCTTAATGACATCTCTCTCTATGTATATATATATAGATTCATTTCTTCGTTTTCATATTAAGCCTTTTCATATTAAGGGAAGCATTCTAAATTAGATGTATGTATATATTAAGGGGTGCGCGGGCGATGCCGAATATAGATTCTTGTAGATAATGTGATCGATTGAGGTTTCTTGTGTTTTTTTTAAGGTAACTTTAAAACGTTCAATATGTATAATCTTGTAAATAACTTTGAGTTTAATGGGTTCTTAAATGTACAATCCACTACAAAATAACCGCTACGAACGTCCAATTATAGCCCTAATTACAGTTAAAAAAAAATTATAGTATTTGGTTTTACTTTTACATGATTAGAATACAGGGAGTTAGTGAACACCCTCATTAAATGGAATTGAACGAAAACACAAGTGTCAGAGATTAAAGATATTTCATGAATAAAAGAAAGAAACACACACATAAATGCGTCAGCTCTCTGACTTGATAGACGTCCTTACTAGAGTGATCTTGTGGAACCTAGCTAGTATTGGCGTTGCGTTTATTGCTGGTTTTGAAGAGTCTGTAATTCTCATCATGGCATGATGATATTCTATTGATTTCAGATTTGTGTGGCGGAAGAAGATTGAAAACAAATAAAAGATGAATAAATGATGTATTGCTGTGTGAGATGCGAGCTTCACATTCATTTGACTTCATAAAAATGTTTGGTTTTCTCTTTGTGGGATAAAGGGACGACATACGATACGATGATGCTCTTGATTCGTCGTCCATATCTAATGTATTAGTACTGTGTGCTCTTGATTTCTTGTTTTATTAACTACTTTAACTTTATAGTTTTATAGAATTGATTATATATATGGCTTTTGTACAGGTTCTGATCGCTGACATCGAAGCTGTCGACGAATAAACTTTAACTTTATCACCTCCATCACGTTGGCCGGTTGCACAAGAGAGGCAGTAGGATACGTTACGGACTCTTTTACGGGAGATCTTTCGTGCTCGGAGGAGGAAGCAGCTCGAAAATATTCATCAAAAGTATGCATGCACATCCTCATTTATGCTTAAAAATCGTTTTATGGAAGTAAATTACATTGATCTAAATGATAAATGTATATAGTTTCGCTATCATCTCTCATTATGTGTTATTTCTATTAACTATCCAAACTTTCGCCTACTACTATTAGAATATAATTGAAGAGGAGGTTTGTTTGGTAATTAACCATGAGTTTTTTTCATGCTTAATTATCTCATGTGTACACCATACCAATTTGTTTCTAAATTGCTTGCATATGGCTCAAACCCTTTGCTACATGTTTTTGATAGCTGATTAAAACCTGCCTCTTTGCTTTCGAAATTGTCTCAGACTTATAAAAAAAGTTACAGAATGTAAAAAAAAATTATAATAAACAAAAGTTATAGAAAGCTTCTCTACTAAAAGACAAAACTACAGGAAACATGTGTAATAAACAGAAAATACAGGATCGAGAGAAGAAAACAAAAAAACAAAACTTTGAGGAATTTCTGTAAAAAGTAAAAACTAATAAGACACAGATGTAAATACACGAAAGTACATCGAATCAATACAATAACACTCTTTTCTCTCGCTTCCTCTCTGCCTCCGTAACATTCTTCTCGCAGCTGCTTCTCTCTGTGTCTTTACTCTTGAGTTTCCGGAGCAGGTGTAAGTTCGCCTTTGAATCTTCTTTAAAGGGACTTTTGCTTCTTGTTTTCTCCAGACGATCATATAGTTCTTCTTTGTTAGTCTAATCGGGTTTGTTTTCATCAAGGAATTAAGAGTATTTAGGGTTTGAATTTCTGTGTTTGCAGATGGCGAGCAATATAATCTTGTTCGAGGATATCTTCGTGGTCGATAAGCTAGACCCAGATGGCAAAAAGTTCGATAAAGGTTCATACTTTTTAACCTCAATCACGATTTCTAATCCTGGTTATGGCTTTACTCGATGTTACCTATTAGCTGTTTCGTTTCTGATATATGAAATCGTAGTTTCTTCTGTTTGTCTTTGAGTTTTAGAGAAACTAAAACCGTAGCTACTGTAAAAAAAAAAAACAGAACTTTAGAAGTTTTTAGTCTCCCATCCTAAAGTTTTGTTCTGTCTTTGAATTGAGAGGCTTTCTCATAGGGAAACGTACAATGATTGTGTCTCTGTGTGTGTCTGTGGTTACAGTTACGCGTGTTGAAGCGAGGAGCCACAACTTGGAAATGTTTATGCATTTAGATGTTAACACAGAGGTTTATCCGATGGCTGTTGGTGATAAGTTCACACTGGCGATGGCTCCCACGCTTAATCTCGATGGAACCCCTGATACCGGATATTTTACTCCGGTAACAGATTCTACTGCTTTTAATTTACTTTCTATGTTTTGTGTTTATACACATTTCTCATGAAGTGGATTTAGGTCATGTAGACTATTGATTCTATGCGGAACCTGTATTAGGATTTGGTTAAGGCATAACTGTTAATGCGAATTGCTCCTCCACATAAGAATTCAGTTCTATCTAGGAATTATACGAGTAATTTGAGCAAGCCTCGGTTTCTTGTACCTTGAAAATCTTAACCTTGAAAGCCAAGAATGTTGTTTGCTCATCTGAAGATTAAATCTTTATGTAGTTTTCATCTCGATTCATTACAGGGAGCAAAGAAAACGCTTGCAGATAAGTATGAATATATCATGCACGGGAAGCTTTACAAGATCACTGAGCGTGACGGCAAAACTCCAAAGGCGTAAGAATCCCATATACCCCACCAAAATCGAACTTTCTAAATCAATGTTTGCCAAAATAGATTCAATTCAACTTACATACCTAACCGATCATGTTTTGGGTTTCTTTCCTTTTATTGTGTGTTTCCAGAGAGCTATATGTTTCGTTCGGTGGCCTCCTGATGTTGCTTCAGGGAGATCCAGCTCACATATCTCACTTTGAACTCGACCAGAGGCTCTTCCTACTCATGAGGAAGCTATAAGATGCTATTGTCTGATCATTATCCGGCACTTTTCGAATAGAAAACCGAATGAACAGAGAGCTTTATAAAGCTGTCTTATGTTCAACTTTGCTTTTTGATGTTATGCTACTTTCACGAAGCAGCTCTTGTACAAAAGCAAGTTCTTCCGTACCGTTTTAACATCCTCTTGCACAATTTAACTACTCAAATTTAAATGTGTCCGTAGCTCTAAGCTATCGAAGATGAGCACTTGAGATTAAATAACAAAAAAAAAACAAGACAGTTTTGTTTCACTTGCGAACAACATTCTCTCTTCTAGCAATTTGAATCCAATAAAACTCAAAATTGGTCAGTCAGGCTTGATAAAGTCAAGCAGGAATGTTACTTTGTCACCAAGTGAATTTCTTGGAGTTGTTACTCGTGCGTATATCCCGAAGCCTTCCCACTTCTCCCAACTATGAAAGGCTCGGGCGAAGTATTGTCGCTGTTTATCTCCAGACCACGATAAGCACGGTTGAGGAAATACTCAGGTCCTGATTTTGCAGCAGTTTGTTTAGTGAGTGGGTTATGATCTTTGCCTCTCAATTGCAATGCTTTCTCTGCAGTTTGTACCAACGCCATTGTATCTCCTGCGTCTTCCTCACCATTCTTAGCTTGATCTGCAGCAAGTAAACTGTTTGTCAAACTCATGGAATAAAACAAAAATGTATGTAGCAAGTAAGCTGATTGAAAAATGTATCTAGCTTCTATGATACCGTTTGTATCGTTATCTTCTACGTAACCACCCTGAAAGAAGGAAAACCGTGGCTCCTCCGATCCGCTATGTGCTTCTGATTCTGATTTTGACGAGTTAATCACATCTTGGAAATGCATTAGGTATGCACCTGTCCATTCACTCCCTCTGGAAACAGAAACCCCAAAGACACTGATTAAGGAACTCTTGGATCAAATTACACAAAAGCTAAAAAGAATTTCGCATTACAATAACTTCTCTCTGTACCTGCTAAAAGCAAGATTGGCTTCAAATGGAGTTATGACAGGGGCCATGAACTCTTTGCTATCTAAAAGGGCGGTCTGGGCGCATGAGATGTAAATGAAAACATCGCACTAAGAAAAACAGAAGACATTGCTCATTTTACATATCTCACGTTGATAGTTAAAAGCTAAATGACAAGCCGCTATTAAACTTACCTCGGGGAAGTTTGCGAGTTTGGCCGGGTTAGGCCGTCCCATGGCAAGAATGTAGGATTTTTTTCCAGCCACAGATATGAGTGCTTGCATATGGTGAATCATGTGAAGGTAACCAGCTGCATTCAATGCCGACGATATTAAACATCAGTTAACTTATCAATCTTGACATCACATAGGCAGAAATTCAGTTGACAAGGAGCTTACCAACACCAAGGGTCCCCACCAAAATACCTATAATATTTGCGTCCTTAGCTTTTTCCACCAAGTAATATCTGCAAACACATCACTTTGAATAAAGGAGTAGAGATCAAAAGGATAGACAAAATTCGATATTGTGATGTGTCTGCTTGAAACAAGTGATCATACCGTCGTTTAAGTATCCTTCTCTGTTGAGTGAATTCTGTCACCAAAGAATCTTCTTCAGCATCATATCTGACTAAGATTAGCAAACAAAACATACAGAGAATACAGTTAGAGCAGACTATGAAAATGTTAGATGCTTCTGTAAATTAAATTAAAATTTATGAAAAGCAACAGACTGTAGTAAGTTACTCAAACGTTTGACATCACCAATCAAGAAATTTACATGGATAAAGCCATATATACCTACGTCACAACCATTGAAGGTCAGTACTACATTGGCAAAAGCTGAATTGTCAGAACCAATCCAGAAAAGTAAATAGTCCTCGATTTTGTTTCCTTGTGGTAAGTCCCATGTTAACCCTCCTAATCTATAGTTTCTAGATGAGGATAAGTTATCATTAGAATCGTTTTCAACAGATGGTCCTGGATGCTCCAGGGATTCCCGAGGATCTTTGGATGGACTAATGAACGAACACAAAACATCGGCTACAGAGAACTTCGATTGAGACTCAGTCTTGGATAATCCTAATTCTTCTCGAATACAAGGAATCACATGAGCGTATTCTAGTCCATAAAGAATCTGCAACCAATGCAAAAAGAAAAGAAAAAAATGTAAAACACACAGAAACCTTTTATCACTATTTTTCATCATAAACATGAACTAGGCTTCCATACCATAATAGGCTTATCGCTCTTAGACGCATAATGTAGCAAGTACTTTACGCAGCTCGAGTCATTTATCAAAGCTTTCCCGAAAACGAAGAATGCTGGAAGAACCGATGTCCTGCGGAAAGACATAAAATCTCACAGACAGCAATTACACAAATCAAGAAGAGGGGTTTATTACTCACGGGCTTAGACATGTTTGTCCGTAATGGACAACACATTCAGAATCAATATGCAAAGCTCCAACTTCATCAATGCAGCAACTACCATAAGTTGTGTCCGCCATAACAAAGAACCTAACTTCTCTATCATCTTCGCTTCTTTCAGTATTCGTCTCCTTAAGCAAGCGGGTTTTCCTCTTGAGAGCACTCACGACCTTAGTCGAATCCTTTAACAACTCATCCGGGAACTATCACATCACAGAAGCAAAGAAAAATTAAAAAAAAAAACTAAGCTTTATCATCCCCAATTCACTAAATTAACAAATTTTTTTGGCTAAGAAAGAAGTTAAGTCAGAAAAGTTTTGTTACCTGTAAAGCTATTCTAGTGAAGCTTTTGCTGATTATGAACTCCGCCGTACGATTAATCTCATACCTTGATTCAAAATTAATCTCCATAGATTAATACAGAGAGGTTATCAATCTTTCCGGCCGAGTAACTTAAATCGGAGGAGAAAAACAAAAACTCAGGCGAATGGCGGCTGAAGGGGAACAATCGCTGTAAAGCAACTTTTTCTAAAAGTTTGTTCTAGATGCCACTATTATAATAATTATTTTAGTTTTGATTTTTGTTTAAATCTAAAAATTGGGGAAATACCGTGATTATCTTCGTACATCTATAATATTACTAACTCAACCACAATTTTATCCACTCATCCCACTTAAATCCAATGACCCATCCAACCCATAATTATCCCCAAATAATTATCCTCAATTTTTCTCACATTATCGTTTTTTTCTCTCTTTCACTTCTCTGAAAATTTGTATGTCTAAAACCAAACTTTTTTGGAGCAAATCGTCATCCCTTTTAAATGGGATTAATCGTTCGATTAAAATTGAGCGACGACGACGACAAACACGACATAACCGGATTCAGCATCAGGTCGAATTCTGACGGAATCATCGACACAACTCCTTTCTTCCTTCCGGCGTTTCGGGAACCATGAGCGTTGATGTAGACAATGGGATTCATCGATAAGGTCCTAGAGAGACAGCGAGATTCCTTCGTCACGCTGATAGAAGGAGGATGATGCGTGAGCCGTCGAATTGGGAGAAGCTGGAGATGGAATCAAAGTTTATAATTTTCGAATTGGGGGAATATGGAGATGAAATTTGGTCATTGTATATACATTTCAATGTGGAGTCGATGTTTCTAGTTTAATGGGCTTTGCTTGGTTCAATCAGAAATTCGAGGTTTGCATCTGGGTTCACACCGTTGCAGCCGAAACCGTTGGATTCGATCATGGATTTGAAAAGAACCAAGACTAAATCGCCAGAGGAACTCACTTCGGCCTATGACGATGTAATTTAACTCTATGTGCTCTCAAAATCCCGTCTTTTATGTGTGTTTGTCTCAATTGCTTTTTTTTTTTGCTGATTATTCATTTGTCAGTATCACTTGGGACGAGATCATGTTGGGACAACGATGAAAGCTCAGCTTTATCGATTGTTGGAGCAATGAACATATGAGTGGTATTTATATTATTAGCCTTGTTCTTGTTCTGCCTTTTTGTGTGTGAATGTGGTTTTCTTGAATTGACTTGATTTAATTTTCATTATGACTGTATTGTGACTCTTTACATCTTGTGAGCTCTTCAGTGACCTAACACGAATTGTTCATCATGACGTTCTCATTCTTTGTTTATGATTCTATTCTACAACCTGGGACTTTGATTTGGAGTTCGAATGTTTTTATTTATGTTTTCTTTCACCTTATTTTAATATGTTTTTGTTCAATTTGGTTAACTGATTATATTGTGTAAGTTATTCGGTACAATTGGAAACAACTAATATAACTATATAAATTACAATTACACTTAAAATTAATTAAAAACATAATTAATAATTTAATTAGAGACCATACAATGTTGAAAAGACATTGCTCGAGTGTGGAATTGCTATCCCATACAATGTTGAATTAAAAGTGGATTTAGGTACAATTTAATACAATTACGTACAATTAATATTAAGTACAACTAAGTACAACTGGTATAACTATATAATATAAAGTTACAATTAAAATAAATAAAATAATATAAAAAAGGACATGTGCGCCGCAAAATGGGACATGTGCGCAGTTAAAGTAACATGTGCGCCGCCAATTTTGTACATGATTAAAAAAGGAGGGAAGTTCCGAAAAAATAAGAGACGGCTAGGTATTTATTAAAGTTGGTGAGAAATGAGTGAGAAATGTATTTATTAAAGTTGGTGTGGTTTAAACGTAGTTGTCCCCTAGATGTACAGTTGTTCACCAAAAATCATAGTTGTACTTTTGGCGATATTTGCGTATTTTAAGTTGGACCTTAATATAAATGATTATGTTGTAGTTGTCCACGTGATTTTCTACAGTTATGTACCATTTAGGAGGTTTTCATAAGACAATTAGCACGAAATCGAATTTTTCAACTCTTTTCCATCGTAAGAGGTGAATATTAACAAAGTCTTCCTTATACTATAATGAGTACTTCATGTGAGAACGAGCATATGTATTAGAAAAATGTTTAATTCATTTTTTATTGATTAATAATCGTTTCTTTAGGTATTACGAATCATTTTACACTTTAATTTACCATTTTTAATATTAGCTCGATATAATATTAATAATTTTGATTGTATAATTATTTTGTTCGTAGTTTTACTAGTTGAACCTGGTTGTACAAATTCGAGAACAGACATGTTCTTATCTGTACTTAGTTTAACCTGGTTGTACGAATCTGAGAAATACTGAACATACATGTTCTTATTTGTACTTAGTTCAACCTGGTTGTACAAATCTGAGGCCATATAGCAACACACATGTTCTTAATACTACTTAGTTAAACCTTGTTGTAAAAATCCGAGAAATACAGCAACAGACATGTTCTTAGTAGTATTTAGTAAAACCTGGTTGTACTTAGTTAAATCCGAGAATTACAAAGAAGAAAATATGTTTACTCATCAGGACTTTCGGGCTGCAACCATTCTGATTTCTGAATTCTCGCAGCTCGTAAATACCATTTGCAACCTTATGCAGCTTGACCACATTGTAACATAAGTCGCTCCGTATCCGACTTAACTGTCCTCGTCATCTACAATATATGACTCTCTCTCGCAGCATTAGATACGCTTTAACTCAATTTCAGCTTCCTTGGGGTTTCATCTAACGCAATCTTCATGTATATTTTCTCTACTAACATCGAATAAGTTATCTCTTCCATAGATGCGCTCTTAAACGATATAGCGTATACGGAATTTATTGAAACCCATTCATGCTCTTCTGTATAGTACCCTCCATAGTCAAAATGAACATTTGTGTGCCTCTTCCTCATCGCCTCCTGGAAATAAGATAAAAAAACACAAATTACGAATTACACAATTTGTCATAGTTATTCCATTTGTTCCAATTGTCCTAATATCTCTCAGTTATATACCATTTGAACCAGTTTTCCTACTATCTCTCAGTTATACTATTTGTTCCAGTTGTCATACGTCTGCAGATTTCCAGATTTGGGATCGATTCCAAATCGGGGTTTCCTCTAGATTTACCACCATTCAACAGCTAGATTCGATAAATAACCTATGGAAATAGCTATTCTTACCATTAAACATGATTACAAACCAAATGTGCTACCAAAACAACCAAATTCCTTTTCAAATCCCTAAATCTAACAAATCCCCAAATCCCCTATCAATGAACTCACCAAATCCGATGAAGAAAGGAGAAGAAATCGACGCCAACGAGAACGGAAAACTCACCGGAGGGGACGGCGGACGTGGTTGAAGGAGCTCGGTTTGAGCAACAATGGCGAGGAAGAAGAGGAGCTCACGGGAAGGAGGAAGAAGGTAAGCGCTTTTTTCCATTTCTATTTCTGTTTTTTTTTTTTTTAAACAAATTTTATTAAGAATATAATTGACATTCTACATATTGGGTGGCATGTAGATTAGTACGTGGCATGGTAGAATTTTTTCTTTAAAAAAGTGGCATCTGAAAAGTTCGCTCGGCTGAAAGAGCAAAAACAGACGAAGAATAATAATCGTTGAAACGCACCGTTTAGGTTATGTGGGTAAATTACCGGTTTAGCCAGCATTTATCTCGGTTTACAAAAAAAAACACTTGAAAAAAGGCACATCATATAAATCTCACTGATAATTAACAACGAAAACATAAAGATAAAATAAAGCACACAATATGGTCAGCATTTATCGTCATGAAAACATAATTACATACCGAGATGATCAGATGATGCGCAATCGATTTATTGTTCTCAAGTTTATTATATTTTTTCACTAAAATTAGGCAGAAAAAAATTATATGTTGGCAGGTAAAATCGTGGGAAAATTTAGTAAAAAGTACCACTGAACCTATTTGTTAGAAAGTGTAGAAGCCCAACATTAAGATCATCATATGACCCAAAACAAGTCCATTACCTAACCCATGTAATTAGGGTTTTGTAGCAAGATAAGGGAACTTTGAGGGTTGCAACTTTAAGCATCCTCCTTTCCTATTTTATGAAAATCAATCTAGAATCGTTTAGTTTTTAGTGACAATTTAGATCTTCTTCCTTTCCTCTTTTATTTTTGGACAATAAGAACATTTGCATTGGGGTGTCTTAATGAGGGTTGAGACACCCAACAAAAAATGTTGAGACACCCAAATCATATGTGGTAATTTGGGATTGATTCATTTTTTTATTTTTTTAAAAATAATTACTTAATTAAAAAAAAAAATATTTTGTGGTGAAAAAACTAAAAATAAATAATCAAGGGTGTCTCACCAATACAGATGCCCTAAATCTCTAAATGAGCTATCATTTATTTTTTATTTTTGCTTAATCTATTTTGCTAAATTACTCACAGAAAAAAGTCATTTAAAAGAAAAAAAACGAGAACTTTGCACACGTTAGCATTTTTTCAAATTTTTATAAAATATTTAGTACTTTTGAAAAATATTGGCAAATATAATATTTAATATATTGTATATGCGTTGACTTTTCAATCTTAATTATGTATAGTACCGCATGTTTCAATGTCTACAATACATAGACCAATAAAAAATATGGGTAAAATGAAATCTTCATTTTACGTAGAAGAAGACTAAACAAAAAAATGAAAGGGACAAAATACTAAATGTTTTCGGATTAAATGACTTGTTTATACAAATAAGTTATACAAAAAAAACTATTTGTTAGAAAGAAAAGAAAAGAATTAATCAATTCACTAGTCGAAATTGTGTAGAAACGTATGGGTTTCAGTTACAGCCAAACAACCGTTTTCACTTTTTTGACTTTTGAGACTATTGGTAGATATTCTGTACAGCATCCCAAAAAGTTATGACTATTTTACATGACAAGTGTTATGAAAACATGTGCTCCACTGTCAAATTCTTCCGGAATTAATTTGTATTATTACATCACAATGCTTTAAGATACAATGGTGATGATCATTCCGATTAACTGATCAAAAAAAGTTTTCAACTTGCTTTATTAATTTAAATTTTGAAATAGAACCAGAGTAAGTGTAAAGCTTGAGATATTACACGAGATACATAAAATGAAAAACAGAAAGTGAATTGTGTTTGGATGTCTTGTTTCAACTTGCTGAATGATTTTTTTTTTAACTTTTCTTACTGCTTTTTCATATATTCTGTAAACCAATAAAATTAATGGTGGGAAAAATTCTGTAATTGTTGAAGGTCCTTCAAGCTCTGTAAATAGAAAACAATAAACCAATGTTATACACTTTACATAAAGTTATTGCATAGATAATCAAGCTCCAATTACAAATGGCAATAACTTCAAATTAAGACACTAAAATAAAAGTGGTTACCATTTTTCTTTGTACACTAATAGTGTGATGTTGTGAGTCGAATTTACGTGTGTATAGAGAGAGAGAGAGTAGACGGTAGGTAAAGTGAGGCATGACTTCAGATGTAGATTACAGCTCTTTCATTGTAACATGTTTTATTTTATTTTTTCTTACACTGTTGCTATCAATAAATGAATTACCTTCTCTGTTATTTTTTTTAGCAAATGGCTAGCTCTCATCATTTTCACCTTCGAAGCGTAATTTTTTCATGTATTTATTAATTTCAGTAGTTACAAAAACACACCTGAATATAAAAAAAATGTGATATATATTATGAAGAAACTTTTTTAAAAAAATATAACTAGTCAAAAGAAATTTTAAATTTTATTTATCTATTTAAAAATTGAAAGCTAAGTATCTAATCCAGCTATACTATATATTTTTCTTGTCCGTGAATTTTATTCATCTAACTAGATTAGAACCCATGTGGGATACATAATTTTAGTTTGATTTTTTAAAATTAAATTATAATTAAGAAGGTATGTTATATTTTTTTATCATTAATTAGTTTGGATTTCAATTTAAGATATCCCGACTAAGTCTAAGTACTAAATAAGGTTTGATTAAGAAAAAAATTTAAAAAACTTTTAGCCCTCAACGCTAAGTCCGAGGTTCAACTCTTAATCTAAGTAAAAACTCAGCTTTCAACGTTTAGTCTGAACCTCAGTTCGAACATATGAGCCGAGTTCACTTCAAAATACTAAGTGTCCGAGCATAGCTCCACACACGAGCCGCATTCCATGTTTTTTTTGTTTTGTTTTTGTAGTGAAAAAAAAGATATCCAAATTGTCAAAATTGATGCAATTTTACCACATACTCCATCCATATCAGAAAGTTTGATTTTTTGGTATTTTATTTTTGTATCAGAAAATTTGATTTTCTAAGTTTTCTATGCATTTTTTATTAATTAATGTTAAGAAATTGTAAACTTACAAAAAATATTAATGATACAATATTTAAATTTATTAAATTGATATTAATTAATAGTTATGGAAAAGTGTGTAGTGAGAGAAAATGATGCAAATATTAATTGTTTCTTAATCTATGTAAAAAAATTCAGAAAATCAAACTTTCTGATAAAGAGGGAGTATTTATTATGTACAATCATTACTTAGCGGATTTATAAATAATTTAGTCCAGTAAAGTTATATTTTTTTTTTCAATTAAACTAATCAACCTACGTAGTTAATCAAATTCTTCAATTGGTATAACAGTAAGATATTCAAATTCTAGCTAGTAATTATCTATAAATACTGCATTTTCTATTTATTGATTTGATAGTTCATCTAGTATCTCAATCACCAACTTATTTTTTTGCAGGAAACTAACATTGGATCCTTTGTAATGATGCGCAAGGTTACATGCATATTTGTATACAGGGTCTCAAATAAATATTAAGTTTCTTGAAAGATTTCGAAAGCATTTCTCTCTCACCTGTGTTAGGCAAGTGACTGCATCATCCTCATACAACAACTTCCTAGAAATAGAAATGGTCTATAAACTATGGGTTAACAAAATATAGAAAATTAAATTACGTCGTAAATAATAGTTGTTATAATTTATAGCAACAACAAATGAAAAAAAAAAGAAGAGAGGGTAAGAATGATCCGTACCAAAAATTAAACACTATATTAACACATATATCCCTCTCCACAACACTCAAGAAACGATCACCACAAATACCTTGAATCAGATTCAGAGCTAAGCAACGAAAAGGTCACAGATCACCTTCTTTACTTTTATAAGTTCCTTCCTTCGTTTCTTTTAATTTGCTTATTAATTAAGATCTATATTAATATTATGTATGTTTTAGTATCTGATCATATTATATTATGATTTCGCTGCTAATGAGATGGTATTTGAATCTTTCAGGAAAACAGAAAAAAAAATGCCGTGGAGAGAGGGACCATTTGGTTATGAACTCACTACAGACTATGGAGCCATTTGGGATGATGGGGCACACGGACGTGTTCAGAAGATACGAATAAGTTACAATACCCTTGGTATCAACTTCGTCAGGTTCTGCTACGGCGACGGCGTCGGCAATAGGACAATAACAATTGGTAACGCTCACGGCGTGTATTCAGACCATGACACAACAGAAACAAAGGAGGTCTCTTCATTACCAAACTAATAACGTAGTTTTCTTGTTTTTTTTTTCTTTTTTCTTTCATGATTTTAATTTGTTTCCTGTTAGAGGGGGATTTATCACTCCCCCGGTTTAACCCGGTTTGAATAGAAATCAGCCCAACAATCAACTTCAAGGCCCATCGAAACCGATCTACGTAATTAAAGGGAAATTTCCTTTAATTAATAAAGAGAAGATTTCCTTTATTTGGATAAAGGCAAATCCCGGAAAGAAAGGAGATTATCCTTATCAGCTTCAAGGAAAAATGATAATTGCCAATACAAAGTCAAGAAGGAAAATGAAGAGCTAAGGACTTCAAGACTTATAAATAAGGAGGCCTTCGCCTCATTCTTAAGGATCTAAAAATCCCATCACATCCTTTGTAACAAGAACTACGTTTTGGCTTGATCCCTATTTGAAGGGTACGTAGGCAGCCTTCAACGGCACAGCTATAAATCTAATAAAAATAATTCTCCTAAACTCTAAACTGAATTCGCCAATCTACGATGTGTGCGAATTCTGGTTTAACAATTGGCGTTAGAAGGAGGGGGCAAGAAAAATCTGGTGTTTATGGAGAATTATTTTAAAACCCTAGAAATCCGACAAAGCCTCCGACTCTTCTCGTCATGTTCAACGCCAGCTCAATCCGAGATAAAAACAATAACAACCAGCTCAACGCCATGAGCAAGATGAGGAAACAAGCGTGACGTGTATGCAAAGCAACATGGTATGAAGAAGACGTGCCAAGTAACGTGATCGTGACAAGGAGGAGTACGCGAGGGAAACGACAAACAATGACGAACTCACGATCTGATTCTCGCCATGATGAACCCGCCGATCTCAAACTCACCATGAACGAGCTCGCCGAAGAAGAAGAACGAGCTCAACAAAGATGGTTCTGGCCGAGCACGACACGCCGAGCTCACTCCCACGAGCTTACAAACGCCGAGTTCGCACATGACGAGACGACCTTGCGGAACACGCCGACCTCGCCGCACATGCCGACCTCGGCAAACACACCGAACTCATCAGACCGCAGCCATTGAACACGCCGAGCTCGCGGAGGCAAACTTATCGTACCGCCGATCTCGAACTCAACGTGACGAACTCACTTGCCGAGCATGAAAACCACCATGACCAGAGAAGATGTAACTTGCATGCCGACCAGGAAGCACCCGATGCTGACCTCACTCACCATCACCGCCGACATGAAAGAATATCAGATTTCTCTTTTTTGTTGGGCTTGGTAAAGTTTTTGGCCCATTCAAATATCACAAGATATTAGACCCAAATTTCGGCCCAAAATAATGCAAGGATTTAAAAGCCCAAAGACGTCATTCTCAACGATGCAGCTCCAACGTAGTCAAATTCGGTAAAAAAAAAAAAAAAAAAAAAAAAAAAAAAGGACATCCACTGATAGATCCAGCTCGTCACTTATCGATTATAGCTCGTCTACAGAGCTCCCTAAAATTCAGGTATTTTTTATCAAATTTTTTACTTGTTATTCGAAGATATTTTCTTTTCAGATTATATCATAGGATCCGTTCCTTCAAGCCGAACTTAAGCAGTTCGCCGAACTCGTACAGTTCGTATCATCAAGCCGAACTTAAGCAGTTCGCCGAACTCGTACAGTTCGTATCATCAGGCCGAACTTAAGCAGTTCGCCGAACTCGTACAGTTCGTATCATCAAGCCAAACTCAAGCAGTTCACCTACCTCCCAATCGAACATATCGCCTACTTCGCAGTAAAGCAGCTCGTGGTCGTAGCTCGACGATCCGACAGTAAGGTAGCTAGCGGTCGCAACTCGTCGGTCTAACAGTTAGGTAGCTCAGTCGCAACTTACTCATCATGCAGTCACAGTTCGCCGATCTCGCAGCCCCACCTAACTCACGGCCACAGCTCGCCAACCCCCTGCTCGCCAAACTCACGATCGCAGTTCTCCGACCGCACAGCTCGCTGACCCCGCAGTATGGCAACTCGTAATCGTAATTCACCGATCTAAACAATTGGGCAGCTCGCAATCACAGCTCGCCGACCTCACAGTCCCGCACGAACTATCGAAACCGAACTTGGAAAAGCCGAGACCGACCTCGCACCTAACTAACAAACGCCGAGCTCAGTCTCGAGCTCAATCTCTCGTCTTTAGTAATTTTTGCAGGAACAAAGACGAACAACGTCTAAAAGGAAATTCGACCAGATGCTGATTTCAACTCCAATCGGGCTAAAGAAATCCGCCGAACTCGAACACTCCTTCGCCGAACTGAGGGGGGGACTAATTGTTAGAGGGGGATTTAGCACTCTCCCGGTTTAACCCGGTTTGAATAGAAATCAGCCCAACAATCAACTTCAAGGCCCATCGAAACCGATCTACGTAATTAAAGGGAAATTTCCTTTAATTAATAAAGAGAAGATTTCCTTTATTTGGATAAAGTCAAATCCCGGAAAGAAAGGAGATTGTCCTTATCAGCTTCAAGGAAAAAGGATAATTGCCAATACAAAGTCAAGAAGGAAAAGGAAGAGCTAAGGACTTCAAGACTTATAAATAAGGAGGCCATCGCCTCATTCTTAATGATCTAAAAATCTCATCACATCCTTTGTAACAAGAACTACGTTTTGGCTTGATCCCTATTTGAAGGGTACGTAGCCAGCCTTCAACGGCACAGCTATAAATCTAATAAAAATAATTCTCCTAAACTCTAAACTGAATTCGCCAATCTACGATGTGTGCGAATTCTGGTTTAACATTTCCTCTTTGTTTTGTTTGGGTAGTTTACTCTGGCTTTAGATGAATACATCAAAGTCGTTACCGCATATAGCGGCTATGGTGTGAGGAAGATTGAGTTCGAGACAAACAAGCAAACTATAGAGTGCGGAGTCGAGTCACACGACCCACTACACATTTACGAAGCACCGATCATATTTGCGTCTTTCGTGGGAGAAAATAAGATTGTTGGGTTCCATGGCAGATCGGGCGTTCACTTCCTTCACCAGCTTGGCGTCCACTGGTCTCCAATCTAGTTGATCAGGAGAAGTTGGGTTCTCTCGCCAAATCGCAAACGCAAACTCTTATTTTATCTCTGTCTTTCATCAAATTAGAAAATAAAATAAATTTAGCTCTCTCTCTCTCATCTCCCTTTAACTATATGTTTTATGTTGTCGCTGTTCGTCTTGTGTGGTTGGTTGACCTATATACGTGTCTTAATGTTGTTGTTTATATATTTTATACGATTCCTGAGATGATGCGCAATTGCTTTATGGTTCTCAAATTTATAGCCATGATAAATTATCAAAAATAACAATGATTTGTTGGCTGGTGGAATCGTGAGAGAACTATAATAACAATATATCCGTTATAAGGAAATAAAAATAACTAATTGAATAGATCCCGCCTGTAATATATGTGATCTACTGTCAAATTCTAGCCAAACTAATCTATATTTAATAATCACAATGCTTCAGATTTTAGTTTTTGTCTTTGTCTTTCAATTCTTCTCATTTGTTCTACTTTTGTGAAGTTCCAGTGCAAATTAACGTTTAGATCGATGATCCTTGCGTTTTTAGTTTGTTTCCTTGGATTTGGTGGGGAAAAAAACAGTTAAATAACAATTTTAGATGCATTGGTGAAGAGTCCCCTTGCAACTAAAATGACAAAAAAGTTTTTCAACTTGCGGCTGTCCCTGTTTTCTGTAATTGTTGTTGGTCCTTCAAATTCTGTAAAGTATAATTTCTGCAGTTAGTAAAAAAAAAAACCAAAACCAAAACCAAAACAATAATGCTATACTCTTTATTAATAAATTTAGGGTAAACGATATATTTTTCTACGAAATATGGCCATACCCATCCAGATCTACACCTAACTATGACCTATGTATATCTCTCCACGAAAGGAAAGTTACATACCTAAATCCCCTCGAAAAAAAGTTAAAAACTTAAATCTCAAACTTAAAAAAAGTTAAAAACAGTAAACCAACTTAAACCAAGATCTATGTGGATTGGAGTTTCTAACTTTTATTCTGTATGGATTTAAGTCTCCAACTTTTTGGGAGGGGGGGGATTTAGTTCTTTAACTTTTCTTTCGTGGAAAAATATACATAGATCATAGTTCGTTGAAGATCTGAAAAGATATGACCATAGTTCGTAGGGAAATAGATCGTTTTCCTATAAATTTATTTCATAGCTCGAATTACCAAAAACACCAGTATAAGGGCACTAAAATTAATGTGGGTCCTATCGATTATTTGTACACTAATTGTGATGTCGTCGCGAGTCGACATAATATAAATTACACAGCTCTTTAATTGTAAGCCGTAATATTTTCTTACACTATTACGATCGATCAAATATCAATAAATTCTCTTTTATTTTTTTAGATATTTACACTCTATAACACATTTTTACATTGTATTTACAAGCGATAATACTTTTTGATACTTTAACACATTAACCACTTTGTTTAACACCTAAACTATAGATTGTTTTTAGTCACACTAAAATTAATGTGGGTCCTATGGATTAATGTGGGTCCTATCGATTATTCATTTTAATCAAATAAATTGTTTTTAGTTTTTCACAATATAAAAAATTACAAAACAAAGTTAATGGGAAATAATAATTATTTTATTCAGATTTTACATTTTTAACTCATAAATGGTAGATGTTCAAAAATAGACGGAGGGGCGTATACACTTTTATGTTGGGGCAATTAATTGTATTATGGTCCATAAATCACCAAATCAGTGCAAATATGTGTCAAATTGTGTTATAGTGTATAAATAAGGATTTTCACCTCGTATACCATTATGTAGGAATTTTTAACCATCACTACCCTAAGTTGATCACAATACCCCTCTCTTTAAGTGAAACGACGAAAATACCCCTGAGTTTTTTTAAATGAAATATCACCGCCAGTATCCCCTAGTATCATCCAGTATTACACCCTAGTATTACCTTAGTATTACCCACTATCCCCTAGTATTATCAAGTATTACACCCTAGTATTACCTTAGTATTACCCACTATTACACCCTAGTATTATCCAGTATTACACCCTAGTATTATCTTAGTATTACCCACTATTACACCCTAGTATTACCTAGTATTACTGTACTCTAGTATTACCTAGTATTACCCAATATTACCTAATATTACACCCGAGTATTACCAGGTTATACCACGCAGAAGGGATTCGAATCCTGGTCGCGCGAGCACAGGTGACGTGCGTGGAGCTCGCAACCACTTAGCTCCCGTGTTTTTCGTTGTCCTCTTACCGATTTAATTCTATTTAACCTTTACAACCATTCATTAAAGATTGTATCGACATTTTACCAGAGAGTGAGATTTGTGATTAAAATTTGAGAAGAGTGGTATATGAGGTGAATAGCCGTATAAATAGAATGTAACACACTCTTTATTTTTAGCAAATGACATATTACGGTGATCAGTCTTCTCATTATTTCACCTTTGTTTTACGTGTGATCCTTTTTAATTACTTACCTTTTCAAATGCCTCTAATTCCTTTTCTTTAGATTCATTTATTATAACATTGTAAATCACCGCAAATACCTCTATAAACTAGCATGGCATGCTTCGATTTACGAGATCTAGAAAGAGCGCAATAATAGACTCCATCGCAACTCTCATCGATCAGTCGACTCTCTGCTGAAATATCTTGCAAACACCATCAAAAACATAATTTCTTCCTTCCGTTGTCAAAACAAAGTTATAGCAAGTGATTGCATGCAGTATTGGTTTTCTCTGCAGTAACTAGTGAAGCATCTAAGTCTCTCTGACTGAACGACGGCTCCGTCAAAAATTTACGATATCTGGTTAGGTTATCACGATTTGGTTTCTCAATATGGGCCATTGCTGGGCCGAAAATTACTTTCAACAATGGACTTTTCTATGGGCAATATCAACTTCCTGGAATGGATTTTTTCATCAAGACTTTTACTACTTGTTCAACTTGGTTCTTTATACTTATGAGTCCTATCAAGGCCTTTATATTTATACAAAACTGTACATAACGCATCAAAAACCTAGCATAACTACCGTTGTGTGCGGTTTTCAATTTTTGTTTATAAAAATTGAATTGTACCTTTACTATTTATTTTTTAATTAAAAAACAAAAACCGCACCGAACTTTGTTAAAATCTCGTTGATTGGTGGTAAGAATTATCTCCACATCAACCTTTTGGTAATATCTGATTCCAAAATTTCGAAACAGGCTACATATATAGAAAGGAAGAAAGAGTACATGATCAAATGAAGCCAAATAAAGACTTCAAATCTAACCAAGTGGTGGTAGTGGGGTGGTTCCCTTCTGTGGTGAGGGTAGGCCCTGTTGGTCAAGGCCAGGGATCGACTCCCCACGGAAGCGGAATTTCAACATTTAATCCATTTGGCCACCGGGGCTTTCACATGGTCTCTCCAGGCCCCAGGATTAGTCGGTGTTGGGGGATGTGTTGCGGACCCAGGGTGTAATAGGACTTGCCATCCTGCACCTCTCGGCGTCGGCCGTCCCTAGTTCAACCGGACCACCTGAGTTATCAAAAAAAAAAAAATAAAGACTTCAAAGAAGATGAGTGAATTTCGAACAAAAAAAAAGAAGATGAATGAATTACCCAAATTGAAACCGAGATATTAAACAGAGAAAATCGAATGATTTCATTTAAGTTTGGTTTGATGAAAACCGAATGGTTTTGTTTAATTTCGGTTCATAATAAAACCGAAAAAATAGAAATTCAAACATAACCGAGAAAACCAGTTACGTTTAGGTTTTTACACATCCTTCTTCGTCTCTCTCACTCTCTCTTCTCGCCGCAAAAATCCCAAACCTCAATAGGTAATCTCACCATCTCTCTAACTCTTCTATCTTCTCTCTTGTATCTAACTATACGCTTCTTTATGAATCTCATTTTCTTTGCTTAATTTGGTTGCAAATGTTTTAACTTTTTCATTTTCCTTAATCCTGTTGCTGCCATGTCAACTCCAGCTCCGTTATTGGTTATGGGCTAGCTTTTGCTGTTTCCATCTTTTAATGGTTTTGAGCATATTTGTGATGAATTGAAGTCGGTTTCGTCCCAAAAGGCTCGAGCTTTTAGATTACCAGTGACTGCGAAATCGAACCTGTAAGAATCAGAAGACCGGACTTAGGCTGTGATATTGATTTGCTTCTCCTGAGATTACATAAAAGATTTTGCTTTAACTATGAATAGAAGAAGCCAACAGCTTTGTCTTTTATAATCTATATTTGAATGCTTAGCTTACGAAAATCCTGATTTCTAGTTAGTTTAGAGGGGAAATTCTCGGATTTTTAGCAAACCGATAAGATCCTGAAGAATTTTTGAGGAAAAATTGCTCTATACTAAGATATTATCTTGTTTGATTAGTTCTATTTTCAATCTGAATGTTATATTCATTAGCTCTAGTTTATAGCTAGGTTTCTTTCACGAGATGGCGCTTAGAGGAGTATGGCAGCTCCAGAAGCTGGTAGTGAGCTACTGTAACTGGGGAGGTAGCAGTAGAGGCATAAGGTACGAATTCTGGACTATTTGACTTAAACCTCGTAATCTACGAGCCTTATATTCAACCCATTTTTATTAATTATCCTGTATTGACTTGAAGTTTCCAACTAATTATACGAATCGGGAGTCTGAATATTGTAATTTGTGAGGCAAAAATCGCTTTTCATGTTTCGAAATTTGGACCGTTGAGGTTTCCCTGTGGTTTCCGGTAATTAATAGTTACCATTTCATAGTTAGGCACTGAGCATTTTCTTCTGTTCATTCTGATGTTAATTTTCTTGGGAAAAACTGTTGGATTGTTGTTATACAGAGCCTTTATGGAATCAGAATTGCCTGCACTAATAGAGAAAAATCCGCAGCTCGAAGTGGTTACCGAGCTTTCACGGGGACAACATCCTTATTTGAAGGGCATATACAGTATGAAATCTTTCTCCATCTTACCTCTTATCGTTACAGGCAATGCAACAGCCTATATCGGCTCATGATATTAACGATTTTATATTCATAGGGAACAGAAATGAGAGGGTGGTGTGTGTGAAGAACTTGGATCCTGAAGAAGTGCTTCTGAATGCAACAAGGCTGAGGAACTCGCTGGGAAGGAAAGTGGTGAAACTGAGGACTAGACATGTGACCAAACACCCGAGTGTTCAAGGCACGTGGACAACCGCAGTCAAATTCTGAGACTTTCCTGCTAAATAGTTTGCGGGTTTTCTTCTTCTAGCTGTTGAATGAATGTTGGAAGTATCAGTATTCATCATTATCTATATTTGCAAATCCCTAGTTGCTGTGACTTGGACAAAGATTCAGGCTTCAAATGTTTTGCAGTTTATGCAATGTTTGAATTTTGTCTTGTCCATATGGTGAGTCTATAATAAGATTTCAGAAAAGTTTATGGTTTATTAACTCATGATCAATTTGATTCCATACTGTGAAATTGCAAAATTGGAATTACGTATGTAGTAATTAGTGTTACTATTTAGTATTTACTGTAGTATTTACCAATACAGAGAGATTTGTGAGAGAACCCAAACTTTTCATTTCTTTGTTATTTGTCAGAAGTACCAGAAATCAGACAAGCCCCTGTAAACATCCATCCTAACAATAGTTACTACATATACATTTTAACATGTAAATAGACAGAGAAATTGATGGTAGAAGAACTTAGACTAGAGGATGGATTTTTGATTTTGGTAAATTAGGTTTTAGCTTATGTTCTCTGCTAATGGAGATAACGAAGCAGAGTTGTTATCTATATCGCCACGGCTGCTTGAGGACAAGTGTGACTTGAGATGTGATAATGCCACTTCTAGCATCACTTCCACTTCTTTCTTGTACTGTGTAAAGGGTATTAATAAAAGAAAAAGTATCAGGATAAACCTTTTCTGGCGGTTTATTTTGTATTTTCTACTTATTCTGGCGATTTCTTAAGCTAAACGACTAAACGGTCGGATCAAGGACGCAAACTAACCTCATCAATTGCTCCTGCTTTAATCTTCGATTGCATCAAGCACCATTTCTTGAAATGTACACCTGTAGATGAAGCCAAGAGATCATTTCATACAATGTGCCATTGCAAGTTTTACTCGACTATTCACACTTTTTAGGGATACCCGAATTACTTACCAACTCTTATATCTATCACAGAGGAAGTCTCCTCTTTAGATTCTAAACGCCATCGACAATGGACCTGATAGAAACAAGATTAAGAAGCGTGCCAAGTTGAAAATTTGAATGATGGATTGCAAAGAGAATGATATTCAGAACCAGATTCTACTCATAGGTAACGAACCTCAAAGTAAGAACCAAAAGGAACATCATGTGGCTGTTGCACAGTTTCAAAAACCTGAAAGAACGGAAGATATGAGTATATAATTTTTTTGTTTGTTTGTAGAATCTAAACAACATTAGAAATTACTATCTTACACGGGAAAGAAATTCTTACCAGCAATTTCTTATCTGGTGATAGAACAACGTGCTGCCATTCCGTCACAGCAGTGTCTGGTGGACACATAGGACTATTACAAATGGATCTGAACTTAATCTCTCTAACTTGACCATCATATTCTTCAGCAGTATGCCAAGGCTCAATCTGAAAGATCAAAATAGGTTGACCGTGCCAGAAAAGACATTAAGATTGGTCAAAATAGATATTAATGCTAAACTTACATTAAGATTTTTATCCTTCCGTGCAGATCTGTACTCGTTAGTATAAGTGGAATCATCAGCCAACAAGACGTTCAGGAACTGCTCAGGTGTGCTGGCAAAAACATCCTGCATACAAGTGTATGATGCATAAATTTTGAGACAATATCTTTAAAGAACTCCAGCACTAACAAGAAAAAACGAATATTTACATTATATATGCCTACAAGGACTTCTTCCTTGATGAAAGCCTGAAACTTTACAGGTACACCTGCAGTATCTTCAGGAGCTTTAACTTGTGGTTTACCACCTCCCCTCACAGAGATACTATGAGCACGTAAGGCAGATTCTGCTCTCTCCTATAGGATAAGAAGCCACCAAAAATATGAAACATGTTAAGAGCAATCACATCAAATTTGAATGCTTTATTAACCAGCCAAATATTAAATAGAGCACGTGGTGGAAGAGTAATGTATATAACGTCATAGTTTATTTAAAAATGGAGAGAGACCTTCTTTTCAACTTCTAACATTGCATGATAATTATTAACTGCACGTTGCAATGCTTTTAGTGTATGGTTCCTGTTCCAAAACGATGCAAATTTATACCTCACTCTACCTGAAATAAAGAAGGAATTCCACAAAGACATAAACATAACAAGGCACCATTACAGATGAAAATTCCAAAAGCTTTGGTCCTACAGGCAAAAGGCTAGGCCAGGAATCAAATTGGAAATGTTCTCGCTGGTTTGTCAGGAACTAACAAAAAAGTGTTTGCTGAGTATAAAGAAGGCATGGAAGTTGATATAAACACAAAAACCCAATAATAAAGATAATCGCTAACCATCAGGAGTCCCAAGAGGGGGAACACCATGTCCACCAGCGCCCATCCGTAGTATGATTGTTATAGCTGGGTTAATCAATGCATGTTGACTTCTACGAATCTATAATAAACAATAAAAAAATTATGTATGATTTGTCTGGTTATCAGTTTAAATCAACAGAAATTCTGAGTGGTCAAGAAAAGAGTAGTACCTCATCTATATCTCCCAGAGGTACAACTACCTGCAAAATGGGACACGGAGGAAGGCTTTACCATTGATTCATAGAACTCAAAATGCAGTTATTAAGCTTATAGAAGCACTAACCTTCATTTGCTTAGAAAAAACATTGGAGTGAAAACATATGTGCCAAGAAGAAACATATATTCGGCCATGATACAAGAATGACCTCTCCAGGGCACATGAATAGCTGTGCTCAACAACCTAAGGAAAATTGCACAGAGTCAGAGTATGATGGTTTTTTAACTCTCATATGATGAGATTACAACAATAATAAACTAACTTCATCAGGAAGGAGATCAAATATCGTCTGCAGAGGCCCTGGCTTTTGATGTACAATTGTTGGGCCTTGCTGATCCAACGTGACCCTTCTTCTACCGGCTCCAGCATATCCAGTTATAGCCCTACCAATGAAAAACCATTTTGTAGAAAGTCTTAAACCACAAAGGCTACGTGTTATTAAGTGATATAATCGGAGGTGCAGTTCCATTGAAAATGAAAAACCAGCCAAATGCATGTATATCATGGTTAGGTAGAACAACAAATTTCAAAATTTTGCTTTCATATGTGGAGAAACGGTTATAGATATTCTATAAGTGATCCCACTCATGCAAACAGAAGAAACTTGAATCTACCGATTTTCATGGACCACAAGACAAATACCACTCTCCTATCTAAACAAGATACACCCAGCCGATTAGATAAATTGAAGTAGAACTTGCGGATTACCTAGAAGCATTCACGGGTAGTTTGATCGCGTTAATGTTAAGGCAAACCTAACAAACAAAATTGGATTAGCCTCTAAGGAAACAAGAAGGCCTGAAGAAAATCCTTTTAAGCGAAAAACATGCGAACGGAAACTAGGAATAAACATACCTGCCCAGATGGGCTATCTAATGAGTGCCACACTGGACCCGTTTGGCCTTCACGTTCAACATTTATAGTTACTGAGCCAAGGACGGTACTTTTCCAAATGATATCCCAGTCATGAATTGTTACATTGATCTGCCATAACAGAACATTTGGTAAATGTTAGAAAAAGTATCTGGTAAACATAAAAAAAAGGTGGTCTAGAGGAGTATGCTTTGCATCCAAAAATATCAAATCTATATGCCTAATTTAAAGAAGTGATTTTCAGTATTCTTTACCGATTCATATGTAAGCGAAAAAAGTCATAGTACAAGATACTAAGGATTCGAACATGATGATATAGACCTTATGCCTAGGCTTCACATGAGAAATCTTAACAACTTTAAAGTGAACTAATTTTCCCACTGAGTCCTGAAGCATACTAAAGTTGTAAATGATTATCACCTTAACAGGAAGCTCATCTGTGGGAAAATTGAACTCTTCACCCCACATTGGATTCCTCGAGCCAGGGACCATAGAACTACAACAAGCAAAGAGATATATTAGACAGACCAAAGTGTAAGCACTTAACAACCAAACCACCAATATACGTTTTTTTTTTCTTTTTCTTTTTCTTTTTAGATGGATAGTGGTTGTTGGGAAGAAGCTATAGGACAGCGTAAAGGAGCAAGAAATAAAATGACATCAAAAAGTAGCTCACATGCTCTTCTTTACTAGGTTGTAACATCTAAAAAACTAATTGAAAAAAAAGAAAAGATTTTTAACAACCTGAATCGCTTTTCTGATCCACAATTTACAATAGCATAAGGATCTGATGTTCCATTTAAGTTAGCGCCAATGAGATTCTTAGCAGCCAGAAGTTCCACCTGGGAAAAAAACAAAATGATGCGGAATTTTAATATCCAAATAATCTTCAGAATTGGTCAAAAAAAAAAAAAAAAAAACATAATCTTCAGAATTCTCCAAACAAGCAGATGAATCATACATAAGAACCAGTTTCACACACACACAGAACATACCTTGATTATGTATGCAGCATTTGTTTGAGTGTCTCCTCTCAACTGTCCTATCTACAAAAACAAGTGCACAACTGCAAGTCAAAAAATTGGGAAATTACTCGATGAAATTCGAAAAACCAAATTCATTGGGCACCCAAATTAGAGATTTCTCAGGCTATTACCTACAAATTCATTGGGCACCCAAATTTGATTCATTGGGGGAGAAGAAAACGAACCTTGTCTTTGTCAAACATGGCGTCACCGGAATCGGGATTCTGCATGAGGAGAGACCGATCAAATCCCACACCACCGGCTTCGTCATCTCCGCCGCTTCTGTAAGCGAAGAGCCAATAAGAAGCGATCAAGAAAGCCGAAGCGACCACCGCAACCTCAATCTCCCACGAAGACGGTACCAGAAACTCCACCGCCGACTCAACCATCTCGATCAATAGAGTAAATGAAGAAGAAAAAAAAACGATATTCCCAAATCAAGAAAGTCTAGGAATTTATTCCCCAGCGGATATCACCATTTCTGGAGAGAAGAAACTTCGCAATCTTCAGAAGAAGAAGTGAGTATAAAAAAGGACAATCGCAGAGAGAAAAAAGGGTCTTTTTGGAAGAAGAAAGAAACTGATAAATTAGTTTTGGAAACTGAGTTTACGGAAGTACCCTTGAAACTGTACGAGGAGTGTGAGGTCGATTCGAGGGTAGTTCTGGAAATTAAAAGTTTCGAACGTAAATAGCAGTAACCGTAGAACCGCAGACTTTTAAACTGAAAAATTAAAAATTCTGTCCATGGTTCGTTTTTTTTTTTTCATCTAATTTTATTATGATTAAATCGTGAATGGTGAATACAAATAGTTAACCAACCAGATAGGTGGAACAACAAATCTTGAAAACAAAGAATTACAATGTCCATGGTTCGTTTATGATTGATTTTTCTTCCTTTTCTTTTTTAATCTCTTTTGAATTTTTCTTCGTCGAAAAAATGGTCATAAATCATTATAAAATTACTATTTGAAAAGCCCATGTCAAAATTAGACTATTCAACTCTAATTTTCTTGATTCGATAATATATCCATTATATTATAGATGAAACCATGTCAAAAGTTTCGAACTATATAACATAAATCAAAATTGAACCTAATCAAGGTGAACAAAGCCAAATTACCAAACTAATTAATTTTCTTAAGTTTGGTTTGAAATTTTCAATCCGAACACGATTCGAATTTTTATATTGAAATCAAATGTCCACTCGAATTAATTTATTTAGTATATGCTTTTAAATTCGATCTAAACTCGTTAATTAGTCTAACTAATATATGATTCAAATTAATTTCTTACTTTTTTTTAATTGATTCACTGGTTTACATTTTATTAGTTAATGCATTCTTCATTGTGTGCATATTTTAGCTTTATTTTGGAGATTGCACACTCTACATGATAGTGACCCTCGTTTGACCACTAAAACATATAAATCAAAGTAAAAAACACAATATGTAGTCACCCACCGCATTTTATAGCACTCAACACTAAAAAACAAATTATCAAAACTAAACTAGTCACAACAAGTTAACAAAACTAAACTAAGAAAAGAACATAATAAACACAATATGTAATCACCCACCGCATTTTATAGCACTCAACATCAATGGAAACGACAACATTGTTAGCTCAACAGTTTTGAAAAACACTAGTTCACTTACATTTATTTTGGTTCAAACTTTGTACAAAACCTAATCTAACCAAAAAAAATTCAATTCATATATCTTTAAATAAGATACATATCTTATTTTTATATTGTGAATTCATATTTTTTTTACCATGGTTAAAATAGTAGTAACCGTAGAACCGTTGCATGAAGACTTTTAAACTAAGAAATGAAAAATATATCTGATGGTCTGTGATGTATGTATTTTCTGTTTTTTTATCGTTGAAAAAAAGATTATAATATTATAATAAACTTTTTGCCCAAAAAAACATTATAATGAAATTATTGTTTGAAAAGCTCCTATTGTGGTAGACTCATTTACATGAAGTGAAATTGTGCCAATCCGATAATAAGTTCATTACTATATAACTATTTCAAAAGACTATATAGATGAAGAAGCCTAACATTAAACAACACTGAATCTAATTAAATTGAACATAACCAAACTATCTAAGTAAGTTACATTTGGTTTAAAAATTAATGTCAATCCAAAGGGGAGAAAATATCTAATTTTGATAGTGAAGTTCAATGTCCATATTCGAAATGAACATTTCATTAGTCTTTGCTTTTAAATCCGATCTAAATTCGTCAATTAAATTGGTGTAACTAAAATATGGTTTAGATTTTATCGTATATTCCCAAATAAACTAAAAAATATGGTTCATATTAGTTTTTTGCTTATCTGTTGATTCAATGATTTATTATATTCTATTTGTTTTAATTAATAAACAAAAGAAAACAAGTAAATAACTACTAATTGAGAAAACCTATTTTTAGAAACCTATTTCATGTTTCTGTATATCAGATTAACAGAAAAAATGAATGCAGGATACAATAGATATGACTTCTATAACCTAGTAAACCGGACAATGATCCCATAATCAGTTAAATTTGTTCGGTTCGGTTTTTAAAACAAGTGGTTTTAATCGAAGAGGAAACGAATGAAAGGACGCCACGTGGAAACAAAGGAGACAGATAGAGAGGGAAGGACCCCGTTTAGGTTTTTTGATTGAGGTATAAATAGGTTTTGATCAGTAGACGTTTTTTAAGTGCCTTTACACATTCTTCTTCTTCTCTCTCACTCTCTTCTCGCCGCAAAGTGAGTAATCCCACCATCTCTCTAACTCTTCTCTCCTTTTTCTAACTATACAGTTTGATTCTCTATGAATTTTACTCATTTTCTTTGCTTAGTTTGGTTGCAAATGTTTCGACTTTTTCTTTTTCCTTGCTGTTGCTGCCATGTGAGCTCCAGCTCCGTTATTGGTTATGGGCTAGCTTTTGTTGTTTCTGTGGTTCCTTCTTTTTAATGTTTTTGAGCTGCTCTGAGCATAATTGTGCTGAATTGAAGTCGGTTTCGTCCCAAAAGGTTCGAGCTTTTAGACTACTAGTGATTTAGGCAGCTGCTAAATCGAACCACTAGGGATCAGTAGACCGAACTTAAGGCTGTGGTACTGATTTGCTTCTCCTGAGATTAGATAAAATATTTTGCTTTAACTACGAATAGAAGAAGCCAACTGCTTTGTCTTTTAGAATCTATATTTGAATGCTTAGCTTATGAAAATCTTGATTTCTAGTTAGTTTAGAGGGGAAATTCTCGGATTTTTAGCAAATAGGATTGCGTTTGGAGTAGTTTGAAAGGAAACCAATAAGATTCTGAAGAATTTGTGAGGAAAATTTGTTTTATACTAAGATATTATCTTGCTTGAGCAATTCTATTTTCAGACTAAATGTTATATTCATTAGCTGTAAGTTATCGCATAGGTACTCACAGTCTTTCATCACAGGTAACTTCATCGAGGAGCATCACCAGGGTAGGTTCCAATGTGAAATAAGATAAGAGTATGTGTAATCAGCTGTAATGACTGTGGGTGAACCACAAATGGAGCTCAATCAAGAAAGTAAACAATTTGATGCACTATCGCCAAAGAAAGAGCAGAGTCCTGCAGGAGAACATGAAGAATGTGGTCTTACCAGTGCTAATACAAGTGACGAAACTGTGACTTCAGTTTCTGGTGGTGAGGAATTGGATGTTGATATAGTTGAATCTGATGACAACAACATATCCACCACGGATGAGGACCCAAACGCTACTGAGTATTCAAGCTCGTTTTCAGACACTGCATCCGAGGATGCTGACATGTTGTTTAATGAACTAAACGAAGAAGCTGAGGTTGAATCTCATTATTGGGATGAAACCGACTTGGGACCTGCTTATGATTCTTTTAGCAGCATTTTTCATTTTAGGTGTGTTTTCTGCTAAATCCATTTTAAGTTCCTTCTTTTCCATTGCTTCTTGATGTTTCTCTAATCATCTTTCTTTCTGTCTCTTCTGCGTGTCTTTCTAGGAAGAAAAGGCTAACAAATCACTGGAAGAGCTTTATCCGGCCACTGATGTGGCGATCCAAGTGGATTGAGTTAAGAATTAGGGAGTTAGAGTCTCGGGCATTAGAATATCCAAAAGAGCTTGAAACGTATGATCAAGAAAAGCTTAGAACTAATATTGATCCATCTGTGTTGGAAACTTGTGGCGAGGGGATAAAGTCGTTGCCTTTTTCTAATCCGTCTTACAGAAAAAGAGCAGCAAAGAGGAGAAGAAAGCGTAAGAAGGTTGAGAGCACAGATGATATAACTTCATATATGTCCCATCATAACGTCTTTTCTTATATCGGTAAGTGACCATAACATAACAGTATTAACTCCTTATCTCTGTCTTGGTTTGAGCATATCCTTCTTAAACTGTTGCAGTTTTTGTTGCAGAGACCAAGAGATTGAGCTCAGATGGAATGGCAGTGGTTGATGACTTTGGTGGTATGTTCACTAAAACTGTGATAATTCCTCATTTTTTCAGACTGTCGATGTTTTGGTGTACTGATTGTTCTTTCATGGGTAGCTGTGAAGGATCCATGGATTGATTCAAAGAACCAGGTAGATTTAGATGACGATGACTCACTTTTCGATCACCGAGAAGGAGATAGTGTCTTAGAAGAGGTTCTCTGGAAAATCGAGCTGGTACATTCGCAGGTCCATAGATTGAAAAGCCAAGTTGATGTTGTGATGTCTAAGAACGCAGCAAGATTCTCTTCCTCAGAGAACCTGAGCCTTCTTGCTGCAAGTTCTGCGCCTAGCCCGACGGTTTCTGCTGGAGGAGATGTGATCTCCATTGGAGCAATTTACAACTCTTCTCAGCATATGCCGGATTATGTTCTTGGAGATTTAGTTTTCTCATCAGAAGGAGTGATTTCAAGCTATGGAGATGCGTTTCATATTCCTGACATTATCGAAAGTACTGTTGGTCTATTCGCTGATGCAGATGTTACATTACATAATCCCCAAACTGGAGATTCTTGTGAAGACGTAAGTTTTCGATTTTGCTTTGGTCATGTTTCAAACATCATCTATCATGTTGTCTGATTCAACTAATTGCAGATTTTGGATAATATCTTGATTCGAAATGGAGTGGCTGAAGAAGTGAACGCCGATTTGATGGAAACTAGTTGCCATGAGAAATCAGAGGAAGGAGAAGGAACAAGCATGCCACCATTGCAACAAGCAGAACAAGATCACCAAGAAGAGAAATCTTTGGTACTAAGCCGTGAAGATTCAGTTCTTAGATCATGTCTAGCTTCTGAGATGCTTGTTGTTCCTAGGAACAAAAGGACAAGAGGTGGAGAACGTAAAGCTAGTTCTTGGTGCAAGAAACATCTCAGCGATCCTGAAAGCCAGTGATTGATGAAAAAACTCAGTAAGCTTTTTATGAACAGTCTTTCCTTCAAATCAATTACACACAGGAAGAGCTTCAATGCCAGAGACTTTGGATATCTCAGTCTCCGGTAATGCTTCACAGAGATTCTGCTTGCGTACTTTCATCGCAATCTATGCGCACTGAGGAAATGCATATTTAAACTTTCCCTAAATGACGATGACGCTTTCTACTTCAGTCTCTTGTTTCTGAAAATTTCTTTTTAGTTTTTTTTTAATTCCTTCTTCTGCAGATTGTGTGTTTACAGAACATGTAACTTTTTTTCATATCATTTTCTTAGCTTCTTTTCTGTTTTGTGATGTTGAAAAGTTGGAGAGAAGACACAAACTGTGTATAAAAGCTTTTAGATTGTAGTTCTGTTATAATTTATGAAAACTCAGTCTGGTTCGAAGAACATACGAAGGTTTATGCTGTCTGGCGTAAACATCATCTTCTTGGTTTCACTCTCCTTGGGTTCTTTAGTGAAAAAATTGTTGAACAAGCAAAGCAATGAAGAATCAACCAACAATAAAACCAATAAAAAAAAGTATTAACCAACAAAAAAAAAGGGAAAAGGTGAGGATTCATTTCCTTGATCTTACGTTTTTATTATATAAAATAGAGAAAATTGCATTTTGGATACTCATTTAAGAAAAACTCTTCAAGGAGTTGAATAGAAATATCTTGATTAGTAAAAGGCCTCGTCAACTCTAAAATTTTATTTTCTGAAATTCTATTTGCCATAATCTTTGAAACAATATAACTTTTTATTTTGTTTTATATTAAGATATTTTACACAATAATTCTATTTTGACAAATAAGATCACATATTCTTACTACTATTTGACAAGTTTAGTTTATTTGTTCGTAGTAAACTGATTATTCCCGAGTTCATGATCAAAACCACTCTTTCCAGTGACACCAACGTTGACGGCCCGTAAGGGTTTGGAAAAGAATAGACGCGCTTCGCGGGATTAGTCTTGAGGTCTAGAAAGTCGATGGGAACCTCTCGATTTAAAAAAAAATATATGGAGCTTATTGATTATCAGATGAGAAAGTATGAAGGTGGATTCTTTGTGTAGCCTTGGTGGCCTATCATGTGCCCTTGGTGGGTGATACTCAAAAAGTCCCTACTTCAAGTGGAAATTAATCTGATTCTGATCATCCCAAAAATTTAAAGAGATAAAAAAATATAGAAACAAGCTTTAAATTTCAGCTTTAGTTGTTTGTTTAAATAATTGCTGGGCATTGTATAAATTTAAAATTAATTTACAAAACCAACATGACCAATCATAATGTTGTAGCAGCTTTTTGGAGAGGTTCTTGATATAACACCACCCACCATATCATATTGAGAACCATGATTGATTATACTATCTATTTGTCAATTATTTCTGACTTCTTTGATCTCTCTATAAGTGTCCTCTCTTTTTATGAATTCAATCGCTTACCAAAGTCTTAGCTATGCAAACTAATAAACATTAACATTTTGAAGGAGTAAAATGACTAAGAAAACTAATATTAGCATGTTGGTTGAGTTAAGAAAAAAATTAAAGATAACAATATGTATAGTACATATATATATACTGATTCATTTGTGAATTACACCCTCTTGCTTGAATTTTCACATCATTATGACCAAATTATAAAGCGACTTTACAATTTTTTTTATTTGATGGACATGTAAATATTGTTAAAACATCATAATTAATACCATATAAAGAAAATGGTTTCCTTATGTGTAAATATTAGTAAATATGTGAAAGCTAATAAATGCTCTAACTATGATGCATGCCCATATTAATCATTCAAAAGAAGTTGGTCCCATGAGGTTAACATGATTAATCCAGCACTTAACCCCTTTCTTAAAAATATTCTATGTAGTCATTTAATATTAGTAATCTATATTGTATGAGGATGATGAGCTCAAGTAAAGATTAGGAAGAACCCAATTATTTACACAAGAATTGATAAGATTACACTGAGAAGATGCTTGGATCGTCAAATGACAAACTCAAAATAAGAATTGGATTTTTACAGTAGGGAATTAAAGTAATTGGTCGGATAAATCCTATAACCTAGCGTCGTTATGTGAGCTTCACCGTTTTAAAACATATAGTATAATCTTTAGTTACATGAGTTTCACAATTTTAATCTAATGAATAAACAAAACCATTAGACAACAAGACTTCGGTTTAGATTAATGAATACAATTAACATGCAAAATATGAATCAAAGCTCGTATGAGCTAGATTTGATGAGAGAAGACAACTCCTTAAAGGCATCCATTGAAAGTGGATCATGAGGACTACGGTAATTGCATTAAAAGCACCAAATTCATTCACTTTCTCTTTACAATTTTTGAATCTCTTATCTTTCTCTCTCTCCACAACTACAAGACTCATATGACTGTAAAAGCAAGAGAGAGAAGAGAAAACAGCCACTCTTAAAGAATGAAATAAAGAGAAAAAAAGCTAGTCAATTGTTTAACTCACATTCTCTCTCTCTCTCTCTCTCCACTCTCAAAGTCTCTAAAATTGGCATTGGGCAGATGAAAAAAAATCTCCATCTTCTTCTCTATCGTTTGTCTATCTCTCTTTCAATCATCCACTCACTCACTCTTCATCTTCTTCTGTTTCATGCAAGATTCAAAGACCTCACCTGCAAGGTATGCATATACTAATTTACTCCTTAAATCACTCCTTACTCATTTTTGGATTTTTCTTTTCTTTTTGTTAATAATACAAGTTTCAAAATCAATCAGTGTTTTTTCTTATAAGAAAATGTAACTAGGAGATAGCAGATTCTCAGGGCTTTATAATCAATTCATACATAATTTAACATATTTTTGCCAATTTCCATGTGTAACAAGTCCCAATTTTCGTTTTTCACCCTCAATGTGGTTCCTTTGATAATCAAGACTGCAAAAATAGATTATTTTGAAGACATAAAGATAATGCCTTATTTTATTAATTGATGAATCCAAAGGCATCTTTGATTCTTTGTTATTCATAAAACTTTGTAACCTAGATTGGGCCAAGATTGGGCCAGTATCTCTACTGTTTGTTTCTTGAAAGTTGAAAACGACCATAAATGTACTACAAAGATACGTATAGGATGTAAAACAAAAGATACGTATCAAAGACAAAAAAAAAAAAAAGACATGTGCTAATATTTTTTTTTTACCATAATAATAATGATGCTTTGTTTTTTTTTTTTGTCAGAACACAACTGTCTAAAAATAATGAAAAATAGTTCCTGCGGATCCATAGTTGGTAAATAAATAAAATTCTAAAAACTAACTCTTAATTTTTAGGAATTAGCTTCTCCATTTATATATTTTTAGGAGCTTTGTAATAATTTTCAAAAAGAAAAAAAAGTTTTAATATAGTCACCAAAAAGAATGTGTGAGTGTGACATAAAGAGGTAATGGCAAACAGAAAACCTTGGTACCAGAGAGCAATGGCGGTGGCGAGATTGGCCACGAATTGGAGAACAGTCCCCAAATATCCGCCGGAAATCCGTCCGTCGCGAAACCCTAGCGTCAACAAATCGAGTTATCACCAGCTGAGGAAATGCACGTCGCTGAAGGTGGCCGCGAGTTCGTTCACTAGGGTCTGTCTCTGCGCTCCGATAGGTCCATACGACGACGTGTTCCGAAATTACGTCCCGCCGAGAAGAAGCTCAAGCTATCCTCCGTCGAAGCCTCTTCCGGTGGTGACGGAGACGGCGAGGGTGAGCGTTGATTCGGGGGGGAGGAGGGTTTTTAGAGGGAAATCGTTGAAGGAGAACGCGTTGATGAGGAGATTCGTGGCGGCGGAAGAAGAAGCGATGATGGAGACTAGAAGGAGAGATCAGATGGAGATTGTGAGGAAGAGAAATCAGATGAGGAAGAAGAAGAAGCTTGGACCTAGTCCTCTTAGTCGCATGGTTATCGCTGAAGATCATCAAGTTTTCCATCAATGATACTTTTTATCAAAACAGAGGATATTTTTTTTTTTTTTTTTTTTTTTGTAATTGTGTTTTTTTTTGGACTCTTAAGAGATAATTAATTTAGTTTTGGTATAGCATTACCGGTTCTTATAAAAATTCAATTAAAAGTTTTGTTTTTCTATGAAAGTGGAACTCAATTAATGGTTGATAGTTTAGTATTCATGTAAATTGGATGCCTTAAGATTGAAGACTGGTTGGTTCTCTTGATCAGAATTATATAATAAGATTACAAAAAATTAACTCAATATCTCTACTTTCATTGTTTATGGATGTGCATATGTATTTGACTTATTCTATAAACATGTCAATGTAATCTAATCTTCCTGCATGCATGCATCCATCCGTATACATAAAATAATAGTTAGAAAACATAAATATATATCAACAACGTTTAGCTTAGCTTGAAAGGCACTCAAATAAGCTTGGGTCTCTGAAATTTCTGACATCGATCATACTATGATTTAGACTCAGCATATCTTCATGTTTTCTGTTTATAAACATTTGTAAACCATGTTAACATTGGAAAAACAAAAATCTAGTATTGATTTCTTCATATATATTTTTTTTAAAAATATCATGATTTCTTGGAAATAGAAACTATATATTGTAAATCTTCGTCCAAAATCCATATAAAACCAATCCAAATCATATAAAACAAATAATAGCAATCATCGTCTCAAATTCATATAAACTCAATAATAACAATTATCATCCTAAATAAATATCACGAGATTAGCAAAAATCTGATCAGGGTTTTCTAGTTGATAAGAACAAAAAAACAAATATAACATGCGCACGCGACCAAAGTGTGTCAGCCTATGAAGAAGAAAGAATGTTGGGAAGTAGTCTTGTCTTGTCACTTTAGGTTAATTGCAAGGTTTTTCCAATATTCTTCTTGCTTGCATTGTATTCCAAGCTCATATCATATCATTATTATTCTTACTTACTTTCTAACATCGAACCCTCGATTTCAATTATTATTACCGATTTTTTTTTTATATATATATATATATATATATTAAGTTTGAAAAAACTATTACTCTTTTTTCTTGTTTCTCAAAACATCAATATCAAGCTGGTTGAGTTTCATCATATATAATAAACACATGTCTAGTACCTGTTTGGTATATGAGATAATAATCAATCTAAATCACACTCTCTTTTTAAAACAATATTTAAATCAGTTATCACCCGGCTAAACAATTTATCTAAATTTTGTATTTGACAACTTTATGTAGTCTACTTATTTGATATTTTCATTTACATTGAGCTCTGATTATCCTGATTAATTATACTATCTTATCTTTCTTTTTTGGGAGATCTTTAATTCTGAGTAGATGTCATAGATGAAGTAAAAATTGAAATATATATGAAATAATATTGTTGTATATATATAGTGGTCGTATGCAACTCACACATATACATTTCCAAATTTAAATTCAGACTATAATAACCACTAAGATAGAAACACGGTCTTTATAAATAGGATTTGCAATTTTTAACACTTAAAGTTTCATAGTGGTATTATGGTTCACACGTTTTTATATTCTATTTTTTTTTTCCGCGAATAACATACTTAGCTCTAAATTGTTTGAAATACTATTACTAGTACTCCCTCTGTTTCAAAAAGAATGTCATTCTAGCATTTTTTTTTGTTACATAAATAGTGTCACTTTGTATTTTCAATGCAATTTTTTTATTAAAAAATTAGTTTTAACTCTAGTGTTTTAATGTATTAATTAGATTGAGAATTTTTTTAGTGTATTAATAAAAGGTAAAATAGAATTTTTATTAATTTTCTTAATTTGTATGAAAATTGACTGAATAACATTATTTTTGAAACAGAGGGAGTATAAATCTTTCTAGTAACTAATGTTTGGTGAATGTAACCGTTGATAAAATGATGATTAACTGATTATTAAAGAAGACAGACAAACAAATAAAGAGGGGAACAAAATTTTGACTTGACTGACAATAAGTAAATCTAGAATGAGAAATCACGCGCGTGTGGACGACCAAAGAAATAAAGAATCAACCTCGTCTATGATAAAAAAAATTATTGAGATTAGTCACATTTTTTTGTTTTTGCTTCTTCAGTTGCATCATCCACTGACGTAATCATGATAAGTATACGACAAAATCCCTCCACCGAACGTAACCGTTTTCGTCCAAAAATGATTATACTTAACATCTGAATTCTGAACTAATTTAGTACTTAAGAATTAGTAGCAATTATGATTCTAGTTCTTTGGAGAGACTAGCTTTCATTATCTAACATCTACATCTGGTTTAATTCATGGTAAATTGAGATCGGTTTCTAGGTTCTTGTTTCCTGAAAATGTTTTGTCTTTATAATGAAGTAAAGTTTAAACAACATTGAGTGAGAAAGTGGCCAACTAATTCTCTCTGTACCATCAATCTCAAATTAAAATAAAATGATTTGATTAATCCAAAATGTGGTCAGAGAACAAAAAAAGAAAAAGGTTTTAAAATTTCTTCCATACCAGCTAGACCAGAATCAAAGTTGCAGACTTTTTCTACATATTCAAAGTAATTTAATCACCCAAGAACCAAAATTTAGAAATAGCTAAAAATGTTAGAAAGGCAATAAGAAGAAGAAGAAGAGTCTTTCTTCTCTGGTTGCTTCTTTTTAGTTCTTTCTCTGGAACAGCTTTTCTCTGTTACTTTACTTCTTTGAGAAAACCCATAATCAAGGTAAGTGTTTCATATTGCTTGTGATTATCCAATCAATTTATGTGATTTAATGGCCAGTTCACCTAATTTGGGCTAAAAAGATAGAGTTCGATTTAAGTTTTCTCAAAAGTAAAAAAACTTTCCTTTTTCGTGAAAGCTCAACAACTTCAAATCTCTGTTTTCTGGCAGTTTCCTCTTTGTCTTTGTTTGCTCAAGTTTCTTTGGAAAACTGCTGTCTCAATTTGGATCATGTTGCAGGAGTTTTTGTCGTCGAAGCTGTTCCTGTATGGTGAAACATAACAAATCATGCTAACTCGCGCAGTATTCCTAAATCTTGGCCATCAGTAAGCAAATCCTACGGATACAAAATCAAGAAAAGGATCAAAATGTTTATGTTCTGTTTCATGTCATTGCAGTTAAAAGGAAAGTAATGTTCGAAAAATGGGGAAGAAAGGAAGTTGGTTTTCAGCAATCAAAAGGGTTTTCACACCACATTCTAAGGAGAAGCAACTAAGCAACAACGTAAGAAAGTTTTGAATACTTACCTTTGTTTTGAAAAACTGAAATGATGAATAATAATTGATGATTGAAGTGTATACTTTTGGTACTTTCTTGTATTGTCTTTTGAAAGCAAGAACCAGAGAGTAAGAGTAACAAAGAAAAGAAGAAGAAAGGTTTAGGAAAGAAGTTAAGAAATGGAGAAACCAATTCATTTCTCCCAATCTTCAGACAACCTAGCAGTATCGAAAAGATCTTGTGTGAAGCCGAACGAGAGCATAACCTTGTCTTTAGGCCACCAACTCCCACGAATCGAGCATCAACCTCTGCTCCATCTCCTCTTATTAGGCCTGCTTCACCTAGAGTGTCTTCTCAAAGATATGTCTCTTCTCCAAGACCAATTTCGCCAAGAGTTGCTTCCCCTCGAGCCCCTTCTCCAAAGCCTCCTTCTCCAAGAGCGGTTTCGCCTTGGATTGTGCTGCGACGCGAGTTTGTGCATAGACCAGAGCCAACTCTTCTGGTCAAAAAAGCTTCTGCAACAAAGATTCAAGCAGCTTTTAGAGGTTACATGGTAATAATGTTAAAAACATTCTGGATTATATTGTGTCACCTTTAATTAACAGTAAGCATCCATAATTTAGGAGATGGAACAAATTTTGTAGGCAAGGAGGAGTTTCAGAGCTTTGAAAGGTCTTGTTAGGCTTCAAGGAGTGGTTAGAGGACACAGCGTGAAGCGTCAGACGATGAACGCTATGAAGTATATGCAGCTTTTGGTCCGTGTACAAACACAAGTCCAGTCACGTCGCATCCAAATGCTGGAAAACCGAGCTAGGAACGAAAAAGATGATGCGAAATTAGCCTCTAGCCTTGCGGTAAGTGCTCTCATGAATCTTTGGTTTCCAAGACAAGAGCTCTCTCATTTTGAACCATTTCTGGCATAACTGTTCTCCTTGCAGTCAGGGGATTGGGACGATAGCGTGCTGACAAAAGAGGAAAAAGAAGCGAGGCTCCATAGGAAGATTGATGCGATGATCAAAAGAGAACGGTCCATGGCCTATGCATATTCTCACCATGTATACACTCATCTCCCAATCTCCTTACTCACCACACCGTTGCAATATCTCCGGTTTTCGCCAACATCTCTCTCTCTGTTTGTTCTTTATTCAGTTGTGGAAAAACAGTCCAAAGTCTGCTCACGACATTCGATCAAGCGGGTTCCCACTTTGGTGGAACTGGGTGGACCAGCAGAAGAATCAAAGCCAACCTTTCAGGCTAACACCAACACGACCGAGCCTAAGCCTTCAACCTCAATCTAGCAACCAAAACCATTTCAGGCTCAACAACAGTTTCGACACTTCCACTCCCAATTCATCAAAATCCGCATTCCTCACTCCCTCTAGACCAATTCATACCCCGCAGCCACACAGTAGCGTATTAAGATACTCGCGAGGAGGAGGAAGAGCCACACAAGATCCTCCTTTCAAAGATGATGATAGCCTCACAAGCTGCCCTCCATTCTCTGCTCCAAGCTACATGGCTCCAACAGTCTCAGCCAAAGCAAAACTGAGAGCAAACAGCAATCCAAAGGAGAGAATGGACCGTACACCGGTTAACAACAACAACGAGAAGAGACGGATTTCGTTCCCTCTTGGTTCGTTCAGGTGGAACAAAGGGTCATTGTTCATGAGCAGCAACAGTAACAACAAAGGTCCAGGTTCTTCTTCTTCTGGTGTTGTGGTGCTGGAGAAGCACAAGACACTCAAATCCGTAGGAAATTTGAGTATTGATTCCACTGTTTCGATGCCTGCAACTGTTGGGAGGAGGACTTTTAACAGATTTGCGTGATTCAGTTTACCTTTTTTCTTTCTCAGTTGATTCTTCTTTGATTTGTGTTTATCTTCAACTTCAAATTTTATGAGTAGTGATGATTTTGAGTGCTGTTTGTGATCTGAAATTACGAATTTACAGATGTAACATAATAAAAGTAAAAAAAACATTTTCTTTAAGTGTTTTTAAATATGATGGCTCCAAAGGGACAGCATTTTCTTATAAAATGTTTTAAGTTTTGGGTTTGAAAATTTGGATATACAAAATTAATATATCAGTTTGATTTTTCGATTCATTCCTTTAACTATATTCAAATGGAATGGATTCAGTGTATATGTTAACTTAGCCAAACACAAGTTACAACTAAACAGGTCTTACGTAGTAATTTTGGATATAGAAAGTTGTAGACTTGTGATGCGTAATGTTATAGGACTATTAAGAAACTTATTTATAGTAAATCAAATTGATTTGTTCATTTTTCTATTGCTTTCACACTACTAATCCGCAAAGAATCAAATATCAACAAAAATCCTTCTTGTTGCAATTTTTGACCTGAAAGTCAAACCTTTTGGCTTTTAGATATTTCTTCTTTAACACTCAAGAGATTCTAATAATAATATCACAGAAAGATCAAAATCTTTTCCACAAAAAAAAAAAAGAAGCAATCAAGAAATGCCTCGTGAACTTATTCTCTTTGAAGCAATTCTTGTTCTGTTCCTTTCTCTGTTTTACAACTCCCATGGCTACTTCGTCACACAAGGATCTGTAGGAATCGGTTTCAACGGTTACTTCACTTTAACAAACACAACAAAACACACACACGGTCAAGTTTTCGACAGCGAGGCATATTCAATCACGAACTCCTCCACAAATCTGACATCATCTTTCTCAGTCAACTTCTTCTTCGCAATCGTCCCTGAGCATAACCAGCAAGGCTCACACGGTATGGCTTTCGTTATCTCTCCCACAAGAGGCTTTCCCGGAGCTTCCTCCGATCAATACCTCGGAATATTCAACGAAACAACCAACGGTAAAAACTCGAATAACATAATAGCTATCGAGTTAGATATACATAAAGACGAAGAGTTTGGTGATATTGATGATAATCATCTTGGGATTAACATTAATGGTATGAGATCTGTTGTCTCTGCTTCTGCTGGTTACTATGATGATAAAGATGGAAACTTTAAGAATCTTTCTTTGATCAGTAGAAAGGTTATGCGGCTTTCTATCGTTTATAGTCAACCGGATAAACAGCTCAATGTTACTCTAATCCCTGCTGAGATCTCTGTCCCGCCTCGAAAACCGCTTTTGTCATTAAACCGAGATCTCTCTCCGTATCTGCTTGAGAAAATGTATGTTGGATTCACTGCATCTACTGGATCGGTTGGAGCAATTCATTACATGATGGGTTGGTTTATTAATGGAGAGGTCGAGTATCCGAGATTGGAGTTTGGTAGGCTACCAATCCTTCCTCCATATCCAAAGAAAGCCTCTCATAGAACAAGGACGATTTTAGCGGTCTGCTTAACGGTATCTTTGATCGCTGCATTTGTCGCCTCGGGGATTGGCTTCTTCTTCTATTTGAGGCATAAGAAGGTTAAAGAAGTTCTTGAGGAATGGGAGATTCAATATGGACCTCATAGGTTTGCTTACAAGGAGCTTTTCAATGCCACAAAAGGTTTCAAGGAGAAACAACTTCTTGGAAGAGGAGGTTTTGGTCAAGTCTATAAAGGAACACTTCCGGGTTCTGATGCAGAGATCGCTGTGAAACGGACTTCCCATGATTCAAGACAAGGAATGAGCGAGTTTCTAGCGGAGATATCGACCATTGGTCGTCTCAGACATCCAAATCTAGTCAGGCTTTTGGGATATTGTAGGCATAAAGAAGATCTCTACTTGGTTTATGACTTTATGCCTAATGGGAGCCTTGACAAGTATTTAAACCATAGCAACACAAATGAGAATAAAGAACGGCTCACTTGGGAGCAACGTTTCAAGATCATCAAAAATGTTGCATCTGCTCTACTATATCTGCATCAAGAATGGGTACAAGTCATCATTCATCGAGATATCAAACCGGCTAATGTTCTAATCGACCATGAAATGAATGCGAGGCTCGGGGATTTTGGACTGGCAAAGCTGTATGATCAGGGATTTGATCCTCAGACATCTAAAGTGGCGGGAACATTAGGGTATATTGCACCAGAGTTTATAAGAACCGGAAGAGCAACTACGAGCACTGATGTTTACGCCTTTGGGTTGGTTATGCTTGAAGTAGTTTGTGGTAGAAGGTTGATTGAGCGACATGCAGCAGAAAATGAAGAAGTTCTTGTGGATTGGGTACTAGAGCTTTGGGAAAAAGGAGAAGACATTCTTGATGCAGTTGAAGAAAGTATCCGTGGAGAACACAATAGGGGACAACTTGAGCTTGTTTTGAAGCTAGGTGTGTTGTGTTCGCATCAAGCTGCATCGATTAGACCAGCTATGAGTGCGGTTATGCGGATCTTGAATGGCGTTTCGCAGCTTCCGGATAATCTTCTTGATGTCGTGAGGGATGAGAAATTGAGAGGATGGCCAGAGAAAATGGAAATGCCCTTTGATGTGAATTCATTGGGTACAACGACGTTTACAGACTCTTTAGTCTCACATGGACGCTGAGTATTCATTTTTACCAAATAAAGTTTGATTCTTTGGTTACCAAAAACGTCTACAAAACAGAGTTTGATGCACACATTTTATATTGATAGCTGGCTTTTGTACCCAATGACTGCTTACAGTATATGTAAAGCAACACAAAGCCCAATTGTGTTTTGTCTCCTTCAAACAATTTTATTCATATGAATTCTTATCTCATTCTTAATTAAATAATTTGGTGCATATGCAAGAACAGACCAAAGATTCATTTTGGTTGAATGATTCTTTTAGTGCGAGCCTTAAAAGATTTAGATCAGACAAGTTTTTGGTCTGTTCATAAGATTACATTGTAGGTCAATTTTCTTACGAATTTAGGCTGAATGATTAAAAGATTACGCAGAACTTATTAGAAAGTGATCATATCTACAGAATCTAAAAATGTTCCAAGAGTTTGTGGTTCTATGCCTAAAATTATCTCAGAAAACTTTAATCTGTTCTTCCAGTTAAATCTGGTTCTTGTTTCCCATTACAGATTTTACGTTAAGATCCATTCAAGATTTGACGTTTATGTTAAGTATATATCCTCACATTATGTACCAATGAAAGTCAAGCTGGTTTGGAAATCAATTCCTAACCAACCAACTCCTCGGTTCGATTCTAATCACTCTGGTTCAAAATATGGTTCTTCTACAACCAAATGAGTTTCTGATTTCGTTTGTGTAATATTTGGGCTTCCAAAAAACTGGGCTATTAGTGGGCTCTCTAATCCTATAGATCCTGGGGAGATTAAACCAGATTTGATATCTAAAACCCTTAAAAGAAGATTTAATCTGTAGTTATCTTTTCAGATAAAGATCTTTAAAACCTATGAAGAATGATGAAAAGAACAAAATTTGGAGTTAGGTAATAAGAAAATGAATGTAGCGACTTGTTCGAGGCCACGATCAACATTAGAAAGATTGATAGGCACGGAGAATCGCTATTTGCTATTGCCAACCTTCAAGGCAACTCACGCCATTTTTTATTTGACGTCATTGCTCTGCAAATTGGCTTTCTTAAACAATCATGAACCATAAACACTTCGAAACTGAAAAAAAAAACCTAAAGAACCTAAAAGATGATGAAAGAAACTTGGTGATGATTTTTAAAGTCGGCTCCTTTACTGATTTATATAGGAGAAACAGCAGCGGCTGCGCAGGAAGAAGAAGAAACCCTAGCTAGTGTCTTAAAACAAAGACGCTTGAGTTTGTAAATTGGGCCAAAGGGCCTAATATCATTTATAAATGGGCCTAGTCCGTTAAAGTATTTGTTCTTAATTTTCTTTTTAAAATCGTTAATTTAACATAGTCATTATGAATATTAGAATTGGACGTAAAATCTCGCCAAACGAATTTCTTTTATTAGTCTATATTACGGTAAATTTCCAATCATGATTTACATAGTTGAAAAAAAAAAAAAATTGGTTGTATTCATTTCAGGGACAGAATTACAATAGATGAAAATAAAAATAAAGTAGAGCTAAAAACTTTCAGCCACAAACCATGAACCACGAAGACATTACAAGAAAAGAAAATTTACACGAGATAAGTATCTATGAACCACAATGCAAGAGAATTATGGATACTAGGTCTATCTTTGCGAGCCAAACATAAGTCTTGGATCCCTCTGTCCACCTTCTTGAAAAGAACCTCCGCGGAGAGGTAGATGTTGTTGAAGATGCGGTCGTTTCTCAGCTTTCACAGTGAATAGATAATCGCTTGAGCCATTAAAACCCTCAAGTTATTTTCCGTTGTGTTTGGGTAAGTTCTCTTTTAACCATTTATAGAAAACAGAATATGTACCAAACCCCATAAACAGAGCATTGAGTCTTTCAAAACCCAATCTCCAAACATCTCAAGCGATTATCTTGTAACTTTGAGTTGTATCAGTAACTGATGTAATGGTAAATCAATCAATAAAGCATAGTTTCACAAAATCCAATAAATATGTCATTTATCACCACATACACAAATATAAACACAGTTTAGTAGTATATATATTAAACTCGCAACAGAATCTGCGACTTACTTTTAATTTGATCCGGTAAACAATAATGATCTTAACTATATATAAAATCACAACCTGGAAATAATCTTCTTGGGCTCTACGCACAAATAAAACTTGCCGGAGGTCAGCTTCTCCGGAGGAAGCAACGCCAACTTCGCGATGGTTGCGGCAGCCTCTTCCGCCGTGTGCGTCCCCTTGTAAAGTGAATATGATTTTGATATATCTCTTGAGAAGAGAATGTGTACAAATATATACCGATACAGAGGAGAGATTTAAGGAGTTACAATAGAGTGATTTATGCTAAGAGATATTCACAGGAGCAATCACATGGATTGGTCAAACACAGTTATTGTGATGATACTCTTTCCTTAATACGCCCCCTCAAGATGGAGGGACATGAGTGACTCCAATCTTGCTGTAGAGTTCAAGAAAACGAGGACGAGGTAGAGGTTTGGTTAATGCGTCTGCGAGCTGATCCTTTGTCGAGATATGAGAGACCCGTAATGCACCAGATTGAATGTTGTCGCGGACAAAATGGTAATCAAGGGCAATGTGCTTCATTCTTGAATGGAAGACAGGATTAGCACAGAGATAAGTTGCACCGACATTGTCGCAGTAGATGACTGGTGTTGAAGTTAAAGTGATGCCAAGTTCAGACAGAAGAGAGGATATCCAGCGTAGTTCTGATGCGGTATTAGCAACTCCTCGATATTCCGCTTCAGTAGAGGAACGCGCAACACCTTTCTGTTTCTTTGAAGACCACGAGATGGGTGCATTGCCAAGATATACAATGTAGGCGTTGGTTGAAACAAAATCATCACTGTCGCCAGCCCAATCAGAATCTGAATAGGCATGAAGCGTAAGTGGAGAGGCACCGCGGAAGAAGATGCCGTGGGTGACCGTGCCAGCAAGGTATCGAAGTATCCGTTTTGCAGCCTGCCAATGGATGTCAGTAGGGCGATGCATGAATTGGGATAAGCGATTAACTGCAAACGCAATATCAGGCCGTGTGAAAGCGAGGTATTGGAGGCTGCCGATAACCGTCCTGTACTCCGTTGGGATATCTAGTGCATTCCCAGAGCTGAGAGATAACTTTGGTGTAGGTGACATTGGAGTGCTGACTGGTTTGGCCTCAAGCATGTTAGTTTTGGCGAGGAGATCGGTGATGTATTTCTTCTGCATTAGGTGTAATCCTTTTGATGTACGTGTTGCCTCAATTCCCAAGAAGTAGCTTAACTCTCCCTGATCTTTGAGAGAGAAACGTTCTGCAAGGGAGTTAATAAAAGCAGTGATAAGAGCAGGGCTAGTACCGGTGACGACGATATCATCCACGTACACCAAGATGTAGACCAGTTCACATCCTTTATGGTAGATGAATAGAGATGTGTCTGCGAGAGAGTTGCGGAAACCGGCAGCAATAATGAACGTTTTGAGCTCTTGGTACCATGCTCGTGGTGCTTGCTTGAGACCGTAAAGCGCCTTGTGGAGACGACAGACATGTGTAGGACGATCTTGATCAACGAATCCCGGTGGCTGAGCAACATATACTTCTTCGGTCAAGGTACCTTGGAGAAAAGCATTGTTGACATCAAGTTGGCGAATGCTCCAAGAACGATTCACCGCAATTTCCAGAACCAATCGGAGAGTGGTGGATTTAATGACAGGGCTGAACGTTTCAGAGTAATCCAGTCCATATTGTTGATGGAAGCCTTGAGCAACAAATCGGGCTTTGTACTTGTCGATGTCACCATTGGGAAGATACTTTATTGTAAAAATCCACTTGCATCCAACAATATTTTGTGTTACCTCTGGTGGAACAAGATCATAAGTGCCATTGCGAATCAGCGCATTAATCTCATCACAACAAGCTTGGCGCCAACGAGGATCCCGCAACGCTTCAGCCACGGTTTTGGGGATTTTTGGTTGCGGGTTAGTGGTGGTAATAGTCAGGGATAATTTGGTGTTTGGTTTTGTGATCTGATTTTTGGATCGGGTTTTCATGGGATGGTTGTTTTCTGGTCTCGGAGGATTTTGATTCAGGGAGGAAGATGATTGTGGTCGTGGGTAATTTTGGGTATATGGATTTGGGCCTGGTATTGGTGAAATTTGTGGCTGAGAAATTGTTGGGCCTTGGTTTAGTGAAATTGGTGGTGCACTTGGGCCTGTTTCTTTTTCCCTTAAGCCCAAGTTTGTTGCATCACGATCAATTGATGGAAGCGTTGCAGGTTGCGACGAGAGCTGAGTCGCAGGTGACGACGGGATCGATGCTGGAGGCATCAACATCGGCGGTGGAGCTTGCGCGGCAGAGCTAGCACCGGTGACCGGTGTATCAGTCGGCGGTGGTGGTGGAACGCGTCGAGTGTAGACACGCATAGGCGGAGCTATTGTTGACGGTGGTGCATCTGACGGTGACGGCGGCGGGTGAGGACCGGAGCACGAGGGCGGCAGCGGTGGAGCTTGTACGAGCGGCGTCGGGATGAGGATGGGTGTGATTTCAGGGAATTGTTGAGTCTCTTCTCTCACTGTGTCAGGCGATGGTTTTGGAGGAGGAGATGCAAAAGGGAAGCTGTTTTCGACAAATTGCACATGTCTGGAAGTGTAGATGCGCCCAGAAGTGATGTGTAGACAGAGATAAGCACTCTGAGTGAGTGAATATCCAAGAAAAACACACGGCAAAGAACGATGATCCAACTTATTTGTCGCGTACGGTCGCAACCATGGGAAACAGAGGCACCCGAAAACTCTAAGCTTGAGGTAATTAGGTGAATGAGCAAAGAGCTTGGCGTATGGTGACATATGATTCAACACTGGAGTTGGCATCCGGTTTATCAGATATACAGCAACGGCAAAAGCATAAGTCCAATATGTGGTTGGAACAGATGCTTTGTTGAGTAAGGTGAGACCTGTTTCAACAATATGTATGTGCTTGCGTTCGGAAATGCCGTTGTGTTCGGGCGTTTGTGGTGGTGACGTGAGATGAGAGATGCCTTGAGTGGAGAGATATTGACGTAGCGCTATAAACTCGCCTCCGTTGTCAGAGTATAAGGTTCCAATTTGTCTCTGAAACCGGTTTTCCACCAATGCCTTGTATGCGATGAATACCTCACGGACTTGAGACTTGTGTTTCAGCGGATAGAGCCAGGTATAACGCGTATAGTGGTCTATAATGACGAGGTAGTATTTAAAGTTGTCTATAGACACTTGAGGAGATGTCCAAACATCGGTGTAAAGGTATTCAAGAGGGTAATTTGAGGTAATGGTGTTTGTATGAAATGGCAATTTATGACTTTTATTGATGAAACAGTCGGAACATGACAACTGTTTTTGCAGAGAATGGGAAACGGGCAAAGAGAATTGAGAAATAACAGCTGTTAAAATGGGTAAGGATGGGTGGCCAAGTCGAGAGTGCCACGAGTGGAGATCTGTTTTAGGTGATGGTGAGGCGAATAAAGAGATAGGTGGAGATGAATTGACCGGCCACTCGTACAGCTCATTCTTAGTTCGACCTTGGAGTAATCGCGCCCCCGTGCTCAGATCTTTCACCTGAAAATGGGCAGGGAAGAATTCGACAGATACTTGATTAGCATTGCACATTCGATATACTGATATAAGATTCTTGTGCACGTCAGGAACATATAGTATATCTTTGAGAGCAAGAGGACGAGATGATGTAGGGAGAAAAGCAGAACCAGTATGGGAGATTTGAAGGCTTGAACCATCTGCAATAGTAACCTCTTCACCACCATTGTAGGGTTGGTGGAGCGAGAGGTTATTGAGATCAGAAGTTAGGTGGTGTGTGGCTCCACTGTCGAGAATCCAATTTGCTGCGTTGTATGGAGGTGCAGTGGCAAGATTGGCACGTGGCTGCCACGAGACGGAGGACTTGTTTGGTGCTGGCTGGCTGCGATTGTATGATCCACCAGAGAGCTGGAGCTGTGAGCATGTTCGCGCACTATGACCATGAATCCCGCAGATCTGACAGCGCCCTTGATATCCCCGTGGAGAGCGTTGATCTTGTCTTGGTTGGAAATATTGTTGCTGCCAAGTCTGATTCCCTCTATTATTAGAGCGATTCTGGTTGCGATAGTTGTTATTGTTGTTGTTACCAGGACTGCGGTAGTTAGCAACATGGGCAGAGATCGGAAGAGGGGAAGATGAGATGACTTATGCTTGAAGCTTCACCTCGTGATTAAGCAGCTTTTCATGGACTTCAGGGAGGGATGGCGGAGAGTCACGACCTTCAATCTGATCGATGACAGTCTTGTAGTCATCCGGAAGACCTTGGAGAATGAATTCTATTTGATCTTCATGGTCGATGGCTTTACCAAGGAGTGCAAGTTGGTCAAAGCGAGTGGTGTGACCTTGAAAGTATTCATTGATGGACTTTGTACACTTAGTCCATTGCTTGAGCTGTTGTTTCAGCTGGTTGGTGTGCCCACGGGTTGGGTTGGCATATGTTGAGGAGAGAGTATCCCAGATCTCTGCTGATGTGTTGGTCCGTGATAGAAGTGGTTGTAGAGATGTAGAAATTGCACCAAGGAGAGCACTATAAATTAGTTTGTCTTGCCTTTTCCATAGTGTATAGGCTGTGTTGACAATGATGGTGTCATTGGTGGTGACAGTGGGTGAAGGTGCAACAGCGGATCCGTCGAGATATCCGGCGAGATCGTAACCATCGAGTAAAGCATGAACTTGGCGGCTCCACATCAAGAAGTTGGAAGCATTGAGCTTTGTGACGTTTGTCATATTGACATTAAGGAGGGTGTGGGAATCAGAGACAGTGATGGTCTCATTAGACGATGCTGGAGATTGAGACATGATAGTGTATGATGAAAATTTGAAGAACAGACGCTAGAAAGGGAAAAAAAAAAAATTTAGATGTTTAGGTATCGATGCTCTGATACCATGTAAAGTGAATATGATTTTGATATATCTCTTGAGAAGAGAATGTGTACAAATATATACCGATACAGAGGAGAGATTTAAGGAGTTACAATAGAGTGATTTATGCTAAGAGATATTCACAGGAGCAATCACAGGGATTGGTCAAACACAGTTATTGTGATGATACTCTTTCCTTAATACCCCTGACCACCGGTCATGGACGTCGAGCCAGAACTCTAGAGTAAGTGTTCAGGGCCATCTTGGAGACGGCGTAGTCCGACCAATTCGCCGGCCATCCTTGCTTCTCCCACGTTCCGCTGCTCACGTCTTCGAGAAATTGAGTCACCGTCGCATCGATTTGTTCGTCGGTAAGGTCTTCATTTTCTAGGGTTTGTCTTACACTAGGGTTTCTCAGTTTCTGTATGCAATGAAACATATTGAAATGAGTCAGATATCATCATAGATAATAAAACGGTCATTTTCCGGATTTTTAAAATTCATCAAATTTGTTATGAATAAATTGAATAAAATAAACTTTTGATATTGCACGAATTATACCAATATATATATATATAAGTTATAACGTATACTTTTGAAAGAAATTTTAAAAAATTAGTGAGTATTGTTCTTTGAATTCCTAAATATAGATAGTTTTGTAAATAGAGTAGGAGAAAGAAACTATATACTCCCTCCGTTCCACAAAGATAGATTTTTTTGAATTTTCACACATATTAAGAAAATAATTAATACTTAATCATAAATGCATCAATTTTTGTTACTGAACAATTTCCCATATCCCTAAACCAATAGTAGTTCAATAAATTTAATTAATATTCTTAAACTTTTCAAATTATCATCATTAATTGATAAAAGTTGAATAGAAAAACTAAAAAATATATCTTTGTGAAACAATTTTTTTTATAAAAAAAATCAATCTTTGTGGAACGGAGGGAGTATTACGTTTAATGCGCCAAGCCTTGAACTAATGTTAAGGATGCGGCTAACGGAGACCGAGCGGTGAAATAACGGCAAAAGCGCCTCCGTCAAAAGCTTGGCACCGTAGAAATTGGTCTTGATTATGATCTCTGGCTGTTTGATTGAATTGTCGTCGACGGCGTTAAATGAAACGGCCGTGTTGTTCACCTGAGCTCAAAACGACGCCTTGTTGGTGTCAAACTAACAAATTTCCCAATATATATCCAAAAATTGCAAACAGAAATTGTATAATGCATTATTATATAACAAAATATAATGATAGTTTTAAAATGTTTTTTTTTTATTAGTCTCGAAAGCAATCCCAGGCGCTTAACGGATCCAGACTAATCTTTCTAGCGGGAGTGTCACAACCCATTTATAATGCTTCACTTGGCCAAGAGTTAGTTTGATAATTCCACACCCGGAAGGATTCGATCTCTAGCCTGGACCAACTGGACCGAAACTCACTCCGAATGGGAACCACCCCACTACAACCTCTTGGTTTAGTTTTAAAATGTTTTAGAATAGAAAACTGTGACGTAATTAAATTGTCGTTTTAAAACATTGTGATTTGTTTTTATCCCCAATGAAACAAATTTTATTATCTTTATAAAAATAAAAGTAATCAAGTTTCTACCATCCATTGTGGTTTGGTGATATTTTTCCTTATAACTAGTTTGTTAATTAATATTTATACAAACTAATTATATATTAAATGACTTGTTTTTTTTTGTTTTGAACGAATTAAATGACTAGTTACTTTAAATAATAGTATATAGTTACCAGAATGTTGAGTACTCCAAAGTTGAGACGGAACCAGGAGACAAAGGCAGCGATGGAAGAAGGATCGGAGACGTCGAGGCAAAAGAAATGAACATTTCGAAAGCCAGTGCGGCGGAGGGAATCGGCGGCGAGGCTTCCATTTTCGGCGTTTCGGGCGGTTAAGATGACGGTTACTCCAAGCTCCAATAACTTCTTCACCACCTCAAAACCTATACCTTTGTTTGCTCCGGTCACAACCGCCGTTGTTTCTTCCGACCACCACCTTCAATATTTAATAACAAAATTAATCAAAACCAAGTTACAGATAATTATTTAATTATATAAAAAGAAATTATAAATCAAATTTTTTAGAGATTTTCGAACCTGTTTGAAGAAAGAGGAGTCACTACAAAAAAAAGCATGAATTACATCACTTAAATTGTATCACAAAAATAAATGATATACTTTTGAATCATTTATTAGTAATTGATATAAAAAAATGTAGTTTAACATCAATGATAACTGATTTTACTATTAGTTCATTTAACATCGATTCAATCCTAAATGATACAAAATTTTATTAATTTGGATCACTTTATGAGAAGTGATGCAAAAATATGAATGTACATCAATTAGATAATCGATGCATCTACAATTTTTTGTTAACATCATTTAAAAAAATGATACAAATATTACATCAATAAAAAATGATGCTAATAAATTTTGATGTTTGTCCCACATCGAGAACTAAGGAAGGAAGTGAAAAGTTTTGTTTCTTATAAATAAGTACAATATTGACGTATTATCCTAGATAAAAATAAATAAATTATTTGTGAAAGAAATTATAATATAATATTAAAATAATTTATAAAAGTTAGTACTAATTTAAAATTATTAAATTATTACACATATTTTAAAGTTGATAATTATAATGTAATATTACCATCATTTATATTAGTTGATGCAAATCTTTAACATCATTTTCTGCAATCGATGCAAATATTTATATCAATTGCTTAAACTGATGCAAATATTTATATCAGCTGCTTAAACTGATGTAAAATATTTTTATAACTGATGTAAATATCTGCATCACCACTTTCAGAGTCACTTATTTAAGTAATGTAAAAAAATTTTACATCATTTATAACTAATGCAAATCTGTAAAATAAATGATGTGAAACACACTTTTTTTGTAGTGAGTAATAAGATGATCCATTTTACTCTTTTTCGAAAGCGAAAAGATTATATGATCTTGATGTTAAAGACGACTTTATGAGGGGTTTTATAAATAGACTTGGATCACGTTTAAAAAAAAAAAAGACTTGGATCTGAACACATGCATATTATATTTATATTATACATATATAACATATGGTTGTGCATGTTTGTGGGTGGCAGTGTCAGAAAATGATAAGAATAAAATATATGTGTTATAAACTTATAATAAAGAAGGCAAGAATCCGTGAATATAATGCCGTAAACTAGCCCAGGGCATAAGTACTCGTTATCCGCCCGATTCATTCGACCTGTTTCGTACTCGGTCTGTAAAATCGGGTATCTGATTCGTCCAAGCCAAGTATCAAGGTGAGTTAACCAACTACTTGCAAGTAACGGGACAAGTCCAAAGCGAAATTTTTTTTTGACTACTTGTCCCGTTACCTGGCTTGTTCCCGTTACTCGGTTTGTTCCCTGTTACCCGGTTTGCTACTTGTACCCAAGACAAGACAAGTAATGGAAAAAGCAAGGCAAGTAATGGAAAAAACAAGACAAATAATGGAAAAAACAAGGCAAGTAATGGAAAAAACAAGACAAATAATGGAAAACAAAACAAATAATGGAAAAAACAAGGCTAGTAATGTAATTACTGTTGAGCAGGGACCCGTACTTGCAAGTACGGGTACGGGTCAAGGTACCCGCAAGTATCAAAAATCTGAGCGGGTACCTTGAATCAGCGGGTACCCGTTTTTGCGGGTCCAAGTACGGATCAATATTTTCATTGTCAAATAGCAAGTCGGCCAAAATAAGCGGATACCCACTCCGTGCTCAGGCCTACCGTAAACAGTGTCACCTTTAAAAATATGTTACTGTAAAGTCCATGGGTTTTAATCATTCACACCTTAGAAGTTTTCAATATTAATTTGACTATTAAAAAGTTTCCTTGTCGTCCACCTTAAACGTTTTAGATGGTTTTTGTTTATAAGTTCCTGAGATCATTAATCGTATATTTGTGATGTAAGAAGTTTTGGCGAACTACATATGTATCAAGAAAGGTAAATGACAATGTTAATATACATCATTTCGATTTCTTTTTTTGTTATAAGATAACGGAAGACAAACAAAATTAAACTATAATGACATAATTGTGATGATGTAGCTAGATTCAAAGATAATAAGCTTCTACATATTATTGTACGTTTTGAATTGAAAGTTTTGCATTTCGGACTGGGTATCTAGCCGTTGGAGATAATTAGGTGGTCGTACGTACGTTTTGCATTTTGTTGTCATATATTGGATACTAATGTATTAATTGGTCAATAATTTATATATACTTTTAAAAAGATAATTGATATACAATGGATGACAAAAAAAAAAATATTTCTATATATGTACAGTTATATGATATGAGATATGTATGTATATGTGACCCCTAATTCATTGTTTTGTATCCCTATGTCATCAAGGAATCTTGAGCTATAATTGTGCCCTTTTATATTCACTCTCCAATACAAAAACAAGTACTATTCATTTTTATTATTTTACACTTAGTGGACAACTTCGACCTATAAAAGTTAGTTTTTAACCTTTCTTTGGTGTTACATATTTGTCAATCAAAACATGTTTCGTGCCTACCTGCAGGTTTTATTCAATGTGGATAAGATCCGAACGAAATATGTATATAACCTCTTAGATTAGAGTAGTTGATATGGGTATATATAATTGCAGTGTTCTAGATGAACAAATACTAGAGTAGAATATTGACTAAGAGTCTTTAATTTATTACTTAATGCTTTTCATGCTTCAACTTTTTAATTTAATCCATACTATTAAAACATAAATACTTTTTTTGTAACCAAACACGTTTCATTAAAGATATTTTTATAATTTATTTATATTATTAAATATGTTGTCAGACGTACAATTTATTATAGACAATAGAAAAAATCAGAAAAACATAAAATAGAAAATCTCAGAAAAATATTAAATCATACTAGATTTTATAGATTTTAAGTTAGAAATAGCAAACGAGATTTTCTTTAAATTCTGATAAATTTTCTGATTTTAACTTAAATTATAAAAAATATTATATCATACAAAATTATTAGACTATATTAAATCTATAAAAATAAAATTGTCTCACACGCAAACGCATGGATTAAAATCTAGTTAGACATTAAACCATACTCCAAGTAAACAACTACTTGGTTTGAAAAATCATTACAACTTGATTGGATGGTTTTTAAATTAGTAGAATTAGCCGCCACTTAGAATTAGTTCTTTATTTGTGAATTGAGATTTGAGACAGAGAGTTGGTGAGATTTAGCCATGTGCTTGCTTCATCATTGGCTTTATAAATCATAAAGTTTCAATTTATCAAATAATATGTTGTCAGCTTTGTCGCTACTTTTGATGGCCTCTGATTATTGGAACATTTTACGTGATATAGCCATGTATGATGTATAGGTATTAAATGAAAATACCTCTCATACAAGCTATTGAACGAGAATTTGAGGATCGAGAGATATGAAAATATACCTCTCATATCCGATCGGATTCGCTATCATTTGTCAACCTCCTCAACTCTCAAGATACTATTCATACAGAGATTCATGTCATTAGTCACGATATTCACTTTTTGGCGTTATCTTTTTTTTTTAGATTTCTTTTCGATTTATTCCTCGTTTAGCCAATTCTATGGCGGACTTGATTGCTAAACATGCTCTTCGAGCTTTGTTGAACTCATTGATTTAGTTTGAAATAAACATCAGTTTTCGAGAAAAAAGTATTAAATGAAAATATCAAAAGTTAAATTTTCGTAATTATAATTATTCGAAGCCCTAAAGTCGTCTCGTCTATAAATTATAAGGCATTCGAAGCCCTAAAGTCGTCTCGTCTATAAATTATAGGCTAAACAAAAGTAATATATATATATATATATATATACGCATTTGATATGCACATTAATTGTGTTATATGTTTCGATAAATAACGCAAGAACACATTTTATGATTTACAGGATGTGTTCAGAGGTATCGTTGGAGTATATAGTGAGGGAAATTTTGAATGTTACCATAAATAGAAATTTCGATTATGGTTTTTATTTTGAATTTGGAATTTTTTGGGTTTATTATAATGGGTAATAAAAGACAAAGTAACGTTCAGTTAAAGACTGTTAAAGTTGACTTTTCGGGTCTAAAACGCCCAAGTCAACCCAAACTTGATGGTTTATGTCGTGAAGCCAAAATACATTTTCTCCAGAAAATACGGTGACAGATCTTGGTTTAAAGGCAAAAGTGGTTTTCGAGGCGGAACATAGAACTAAGCAGGGAATAGCGAAACATTGAGCTGTTGTTTATCCGGTTGACAATAAACGATTGAAAGCCTCATCATTACCTTTCTGCTGATCAAAGAAATTTTGTTAAAGCTTCCATCTTTATCATCAGAGTAACCAGCAGGAGGAAAGACAACAGATCTCAAGCCATTAATGTTAATCGCAACATGATTATCAAACTCTTCGTCTTTGTGTATATCTAACTCGATCGCTATAACGTGATTTGAGGTTTTACCATTGTTTTTCTCGTTGAATAATCCGAGGTACTGATTGGAGGAAGCTCCAGGAAGGCCTGTTATAGGAGAGAACACGAAAGCCATGCCGTGTGAGCCTTGCTGGTTATGCTCAGGGACGAGAAGAAGTTGATGTTGAAAGACGGAGTTCTTGATGGATACGGATTGGTTATTGAAAGCTTGACCATAGGAATGCTTCTGAGGTGTTCGTTAAATTATGAAAGCTGAATATCCCTCCAGGATAACTTTGCCATTGGAGTTGTAGGTAGATGAAGACAGAGTAAAGAACAGAACAAGAATTATTTGCAAGACTTTGTGTTCACGAGACATGTTGTGATTATTTTTTTTTTTTTTTTTTTGCCTATGGGAAGAGTTTGATCGTATTATGATATTTATGTATCAGCTCCTAAGAGTTAAGTGAGAACATAAAAGAATGCCAATTTAAAAGTTATCTTCTAATCCTTATCATATTAAAAGCAATTAGCCATTTATAGTGGGACTAATAGAGCGTGTCCTAATCTAGCAATCCTAATCTAAACCACTGACTTTTGACCATAAAATATACTAAAACTAAAGTTTTTGACATGTTTTAATGTAAGCTTCTGATAAATTTTCTATTAGTCTAAACTCTAAAGGGAAGATATGTCACTAATTTGTCATGGATCGATCACGTTTCAATAAACATTAGAGCATCATTATCGGTGACCCCTACACACGGGGTCATCCGAATTTTTTTTTTTTTTTTTTTAATTTTTTATTAATTTTTTTAAAAAAAATTAAAAAATAATAATTTTTTAATATCGTAACGAATCAGAAAGCGACACGTCATCACAAATCGGATGACACGGCGCGCGCGGGTGTCACCGCAGAGACACACAGACACCCAGTTCATCCACGTGTCGCTTCCTCATTTGTCCAAAAAAAAAAAAAAAAAAAAAATTAAAAAAATCGGATGACCCCGTGTGTAGGGGTCACCGATAATGATGCTCTTACACATCAAAGTTTACAATTTATTTGGTTGATAAAAAATATTAGAGGGATGATTCATCTTGTCCAATTGTATCTAATTAACCATTGGTGATTTCCGATTAAAATGTTGAACAATAAATAAGACTATTTAATGGATGTCTAAAATAGAACTCAAATCGGTTTCACTATTTGGCTTATTGACAAACAGGAGTTGCTTAGTACTCAGAGTGCAAAACTAACAATAGAAGAAAGAGATTTGCAGAAGTAGACCAAGTTGCTTTTGTTCATACCTCAGGCTGCATTTTCTCGACCTCTTCTCGGATCGATTGGAAAAGCGGAGTCGATAAATATCGCTCCCCAAAGCTCGGAAAGACAACCTGAAATCGTAATCAAAGATTTATTCACATGTCTAGATTCAATCACATTACCAAGGAATGCTTTGTGAGTGTTGTTGGTTCTTTTGGGTTTAGTATTGAATCACGGGCTTGAGAGACTTTTATAATCCTAAAATCCATCTATAGATGTTTTTCTAAGTGACTTTACAAGATTCAATTACATTATCAATCTCTTTACTGGCTTCATAGAAGATCTTTCAACACACAAGAAGGAAAACGCTTACTAGTTAACTAAGTGACTACAGTGTTGGTTGTCGGGGTTTAGAATTGGATTTTATAATCCTAAAATCCATCTTCTGATGTTGCAATCCAGAGATTTTTGACGTCACAAACACATAAATGCAACAGAAAGGACTTACAGCTATGAGTTTTCCGGCATTCTCAGGTCTCTTTGCGACTCTGATTGCAGCAGCAGCAGCAGCTCCAGATGATATACCAACCTGAAAAAAATTATTACCTTGACCAGTTAACTCATGCATAATTCCCACCTTTTACACGTGACATGGCACTGTAACATTCGTGTGGTTCCCACTAAGAGATCAGAAATAATACAAAAGACTAACCATCAAGCCTTCCCGAAGAGCTAGTTGCTGTGCGGTTTCTATAGCTTCCTCACTTGAAATCTGGCACGAAGCAAACAAAGATAGTAACTAACATGTCGATAAGAGTACAATTTAAATCTCATAAATTGGAACATTTAAGCAAAAAAATAAAATAAATAGTGGATGTCTTGTGGAAACCAGATGATTGTATAACTATACAGAATCAAATAAAACAGATCATACCGCTATGACTTCATCCATAATTTTCTGATCCAAATTCTTAGGTATAAATCCAGCTCCAATTCCTTGAATCTTATGAGGTCCTGTATTCAAATACAAGAAAATATAATACAGGATTATTGAATAAAATTTCAGGAACCAAGGAAACAAATTTGCTGCGCCTTACCTGGTTTGCCACCAGAAAGTATGTCGCTTTCGGTGGGTTCTACACCAATAACCTGGTGCATGTAATATCAAATAGTTAAACAGGAATTATACTGCTAAAACGAACACACCCTGTCTAAATAGCATCTGCAGATGTATTCAGGCTAAGATGGAACCTTCTTTTATTTTTGCTTTTACCTGTAATTTGGGGTTTTTCTCTTTAATGAATCGACCAACACCAGTGATAGTCCCACCAGTTCCAATTCCCGCAACAAATATATCCACCTTGCCCCTTGTATCTTCCCATATCTCAGGACCAGTAGTCTCGTAATGAATCTGCATATTGTGCATCCTTTAATTAGGACATACAGTTTCTGATATTCTTTAACGTAAACTTTCAGTTCTCTTCTCTTCTCTTATGGTACATGACTAGAGCTAATAAACCAATTCATCGCATACCTTGGGATTGGCAGGGTTGTCAAACTGTTGGAGCATGTATGCATCGGGAGTGGATTTCAAGATTTCTTCAGCCTTCTGAACCGCTCCAGTCATGCCTTTTGCAGGATCTGTTAATACAAGCTCAGCTCCAAATGCCTTTAAAAGAACTCTTCTTTCCATACTCATGGATGACGGCATTGTCAAGATAAGTCTATAGCCTCTTGAAGCAGCAATAAATGCTAGGCCAATACCCGTGTTTCCACTGGTAGGTTCCACAAGAACACTCTATAGAATTGCAGTAAGGACATGAAGTTAGAGGGTTTGACACATTTAGGCACCACCACGGATAACGGATCAATCTATAAAAGATATACCTTTCCAGGTGCTATAAGTCCTTTTTGCTCAGCATCGGTAACCATACTGTACCCAATCCTGAAATTCGTGAAACATACAAGTTTAGACCTGAAGGGCTCAACTAAAAACATATGAAGAACAAGCCAAAAAACAAAAAAAACTCCGGCTACACACCTATCCTTGACACTGCAACATGGCTCCATGATCTCGAGTTTGGCAGCAATATTTGCTACACAACCCTTTGCTATACTATTCAAGTACACCATAGGAGTTTTCCCAATGAGCTGAATCAAATCAAGAACAGATGAGAGAAATGTAAGTAACCTCTGAACCATTTAAGCTAATTTCACAAAATTCCACATTTTTCCCATTCTCCATCAGCTAATTAAGTTTGAAATTCTTAGTCGATAATCATTCTTACAACATTCCTATGCTAAATTTGATCGCCAATTTAGCTTTCATCTCCACAAAAATTCAATCAATTTCAATTCAAGGAAGAAAAAAACCCATCTAACCTGAGACACATTCTCAGCGATGTTGAGCCCATCAGCTCCAGTCTCGCGCTTAACGGCCTCGCACACAACAGACGGATCTCGTTCCGAGACATCTCCAAAACTCCGAGTCTGCCTCTTCATCGCTAGAGGAAAATCAGAGGCAGCCGCACGCGCGGAGAAAGAGAGAGAAGAGATTTCCGGCGAGCATCTGAAATGACGGAGACTAGAAGAAGTCAACGGGTTAAGGAGGAGAGCAGAGGAAGATGCGGTCGCCATGGATGTTGCTGCTCTCACTGTGTTGTTGCAGCTTCGCTTTCCTAAAAGTGTAGACAGGAATTGAGATGCGAGCTTAGCTTCGCGGTTAAACCTTGAAGCTACCATGAGCATCGCCATGATCGTAGTTCTTTTTCTTTTTTGTTTCTCTGGAAAACGACGTCGAATGAATTTCCAGATACGGTCCATTTTTAGGACAAGCTTTTGGACTTTTATAAGTTTCATTTTGATAATGATAGGAAATATTATTATCTGTTAAATGATAATTATCCATTATCTTCGATAGCTTCCTTGAGAAGCTTTTATTAGCTTCCTTGAGAAGAATGTTTTTTACTATAAATACCTTCAGTTTGTTTGTAAAGATTGAAGATGCAAGAAGAAAAAATCTTCTCTTTCCTTCGTATCTCTCTCGCTCTTACTCTCTTTCTTCTCAGCAAAATAAACCTCACATATATACATATAATATCTAAACACATATAAGTTCATAACACGTTATCAGCACGATCGTCTCTTGATCCGACGATCTGTTCATATACCGAAAAAACGATTATCTTCCGATCTGTTCATATACCAAAAAAAAAAAAGGTTAGGTTTAATTTATGTTCAATTTATTTACGTTTATATATTGTTTCGGGATGATAAGGCGATGCCTTCCCCGAACCGATCGTTATGGTAGGCTCTGCCTTCACGATCATGATCATATAGTAGACTATGTCTCCTCAGATCATATGGCAGATTCTGCCTCCTCAAATATATGGTTGGCTTATGATCATATGGTAGATGTCTCCTCAGATCACTGCCTCCATAAAATAAATGTCCCGAAGACATTTAAGAAAACTTCCTGAAGAACTAAATGAAAAATATGTCCAAAAGACATATTTAAAAAAAAAAAAAATTCGCAAAGACATTTATGAAAGGTTTCAGAAGAACCATATAACAAAAATAATGTCCAGAAGACATATTTATAACAAAATGTCCAGAAAACATAGTTAAAATAAAAATGTCCAGAAGACATATATGAAAGCGTTCTTGAAGAACTGTTTCGTCCAGAAGACGTTTTAAATTATTGTTATTTTAATTTATGTTTATTATCGTAAATTATGTGGAAGGCTATGCCTTCTGAATATATATGTTTAATTGTTTAATTTATGTTATTGATAAAAAACAAATTATGTATGTGAGTTCCAGAAGAACTACATATAAAGAAAAAAAAATATTATAGATAATGGAGAGCTCCGGAAGAGCGAAACGCTCCCGATGAGCGAAACGCTTCAGAAAAAGCGAAATGTTTCAGAAGAGCAAAACACTCTTGAAAAACAAAAACTCTCCAAAAGAATAATCGTTCCAGCAGAGCGAACGTTTTAGAAAAGCACATGATGGAGACATGCATAAAGATGGCAAATTTGTATAAGATAAGTAAACCTGAAGTTTACCAATATATAACATAACCGGTTTAAGCCATCCCGGTGTAATAATGATTTCAAATATTATTGAGAATTTATGTTGAAAAACCAGATGTTTTTCACACATATATAGCATGTGTTAGCAAAAAGATTTTGTGCATAATACATGACCCCATATGGGTTAATTGTATATGTTATTGATCCTAAAGTGGGATTTAATTCGAGATAGATAGACATGAAATGTCATCATCTCGAGGGGGAGAATTAAAAAATCCCATATCAAAAGTAAGTGGAACATCCAGAAGATTGTGTTCACACTTAAAATGGATATGATGGTTCATTTATAAAGTAAATCTAGAAGATTACAAGATCAACTATGATGAAATTCTCTCATTTCATCTAATTGATTCAATCAAAGATTAACTATTCTTTGCTTGGAAATTTATGGGTATGCAATACATGCATCCACCACACTGCATAAAAATGAGACCCATAAAATATATTGAATCATCAGTCGAAGATGTGCTTATCAAAATATTTGCATATCATTATTATAGGGAGAATCGTTGAATAGTTCGAATCCTTGAACAAATGAGTATGAACTTGAAGTTCAAAGTTCAAAGAATCACTATTCAAGATGTGCTGCAAATCAAATGCCAGAAGCATTTATAAACAGCTAATGGATGAGATTTCTCGAAATGAATTATCATTGAAAATTATGGATCCTCGTATAAATATGAACCTGAAGTTCAAAGGATAATTCATATTAATTGCCAGACATATAATTACATAAAGAAAAATCTCACTTCTAGCTGAAAATGTTCCAATAAAAATATATGTTCCTGAAGGACGATTAATCAATAGTAAGTCTATGACACGTAAGAAACGTGATAGATTACTTTGGTTCCACAGAAATCCTCAATTGGAAAGGAGCAAATATATATTGAATAGAGGATTAATCTCTTGAAGAGACCGTTGGCATGGTTAATAATAAAATCAGGTACCTGAATGAAATCATTGATAATGATAAAGAGATCTCGATTAACCATGTCATTACGGGAAAATGTGGAACCAAAGAAAAATAATTGTCGGCAATATAAACAAGATATCGCGCGATATAAATGAGGATCATAAATCTACCTCTGTGGATGAGGGTAGAAAGAGAAAAATATTGGCCGAAAAAGTAAAAAAAGGCAATCAAGTCTATGTTAAGCTCATATGAAATATGAGAATTTTTTGGACCAGCATTCCAAGCATTAAAAGGGTATGTGTCTTCCTAGAATAAGGAATGAGAAAATGACCTTACAATATGAAAATCGGCTTGTTACACAAGGTCATACCCGATATTGAATGAATATTCAAATGTGGTGGATGCACTGAGTAATTCTGGCAGTACATGAGCGACTTGAATTGCGTTTGATGGATATCACAAAAATCCATGAAAGATTTAATCCCTGAAGGATTAATGATAACTGGATTATGTTCCCGGGAACTCTACTCGATGAATATATGTTGCATGGAGTATAATAATTAAGGTTAACCGATATACTCATGCATAATTATGAAAAGATTATGGATCAAAGGAAAAGATCTTTGATTTAATCATAATCTGAACTCCTGAAGAGTTGTCACAAGCAGTATAATATTTATAGAAATATTTTGGGATAAGAAGCCTTTGAAAAGGAGAAATCTTTTCAGGCATCCCAATTGAACAGCTCACTTCATACGCGCAAACATTGGAATGGAATAAAGCATATCTTTCACTATCTTCAAGGTACGATTGATTTAAGATTATTTTATTTTAGAAACTCCGAAGTTGGTTTAGTTGATTTTACAGGTATCCCGATTGAACATCTTATCTCGAAAGATCCCAGCAGGATCTAACATATAGAAAAACTCACATTTAAGCATTTCTAAAGGAAGTGCTATTTGATCCTGAAATATCAGACTATGTAAGTAATACCTCATGGTATAAAAGTATTGTGGTATACAATGTGCTTTCGTATGAGAAAATAGAAAGCCAAAATATTATAAATTCCCAATATTAGAGAAAATATTGAATGAGTGCCAAAAGATATTACATGGTAAACACCATGTTTGGTATATCTTAATTCTCCCTACAAATTATCACGAATTTGAAGTTCATAAAATTTGACAGTGCTCCATCAAGAATTAATGTTCCTGAAGAACACAAATTTATGGATGCATAATAAATGAACCCAAGGTTCAGTTTAAAAGGGTGAGGATAAGGGACTCTAAAAATAAAATTCTCCAGAAGAGATGGAAAATTAGAGAACAAAAGGAAAGGATTCCAGAAGAATCAATAAAAGGAGTATGTCGAGAATATATATATGAAAATATTCTCGAAATACTGCATAAAGAGATTCGTTCAGAAGACGAACATGATACAGAAAGTATGAGATTTTCATTAACTACGTCGAAAATGGAAAATTAATGGAATACTCTGTATCCGTAGAAATCAAACAATGAAAATGATTACACAGACCCAAGGTCCGTGTCAGAGTGCCAGAAAAAGCATATGACTAGAAGAAATGGCAAATGGCCATGAGAAATATTCTGAAATGTCTAAGGACCTATAGTCATTACACTTGAAGATGTAATGCCATTCAGGTCCAAATGGGGTTTTGTGCGAATACAATGAGGAAAAACGAGGTCACAAGATATAAAATCCGATTTGTGGCATGAAGTTTTTCTCAAAGACAGGGAATTGATTATGAAAAGATATATTCCCTTGTCATATATGTAATCGCATTCAAATATTTGATGTGCCTAATGACATCTAAAAATCTAAATATATATCTTATGGATATCGTGATTGCATATTCGTATGGATCACTTGATAGTGATATATCCATGAAAAATCCCAGAAGGATCATAGATGCCTGAAGCATCTGAGAAAATTTGTTCGTTCAAGTTATAGCGATCAATACTCAAAAGAAGAATGATGATGCAAGAACTCATTTGAAAGAGGAGTTTGAAATAAAAGATCTTGGAAAGACAAAATTTTGTCTTGGGATCTATATAGAATATTTCCAAAGTGGAATATTCATGCATCAATCAAATTACACCGAAATGGTGAAAAATGGATTAAGTGAATCTTTTGAGTATTGCAATGGTTAATATATCACTCGATATTGAAAAATATCTATTTCGACCTTGCGAAAACAACAACAAAGTATTAGGTCCTGAAGTACCTTATGTAAATCTCGGTACATATTGTGTGTTGTTTTACTACAAAATAAGCAGGAAAGTCGGAATAGTATATTTTTTGAAAAGAGCATGACCAACTCGAATATTTTGGACCGGAAGTCCAATAATCCGAGAAAATATATGAAGATCATACGAGTTTGTTCACTAAGGCTCTACTTATAAATATTCCCAAAAAAATGGGATATATTCTTGGAATGCATATCCTGAAGATGATGCTTCCAGGGGGAGAAATGTGATGATGAGCGTGGCTGCACTCTTTTTCCCTTGCTATGGTTTTTGTCCCATTGGGTTTTTCCATAATAAGGTTTTTAACGAGGCAGCAAAGAACACGCAAAATGTTAGACATCTGAAAGGAAATTCTATAATCCCAATGAAGAGAGATTATTACATTGACGAGATCAAGAGAAGCAAAGAAAATGATCGAGACGAATCATCTTCAAAATCCATGAAGAGAACAAGATTCATCTTTCACGGAGAAGATTGCGTTACTGTCTCTACAATCACTCCAAGAGTTTTCTCTTACATTCGAGAACTCGAGAAGAATCAAGAAGTCGATATCCAGTGCATTCGTTCAAGTGCAATGCAACAGATCTCTTTACAAAGACGCTTCCCACTACAACGTTCACAAAACGTATTCAAAGTATCAGAATGCGTCATCTACAAGATTTATGAAGAGAATGATATATTCATCATTCTAGGGGGGGATTGCGTCACTGTACTCTTTTTCCCTTGTCGTGGTTTTTATCCCATTGGGTTTTTCCATAATAAGGTTTTTAATAAGACAGTACGTAATACATTAGCAGTGATGGATAATTAAGGAGGAGTGTTAAATGATAATTATCCATTATCTTCGATAGCTTCCTTGAGAAGCTTTTATTAGCTTCCTTGAGAAGCCTTTTATTAGCTTCCTTAAGAAGAATGTTTTTTACTATAAATACCTTCAGTTTGTTTGTAAAGATTGAAGATGCAAGAAGAAAAAATCTTCTCTTTCCTTCGTATCTCTCTCGCTCTTACTCTCTTTCTTCTCAGCAAAATAAACCTCACATATATACATATAATATCTAAACATATATAAGTTCATAACATTATCATTATTATTATTATTATTATTTGGTTTTTTGCTCTATTGTTTTATCCAAATTTTCGGTTAAAAATTTAAAACAAAAAACAAAAAACTTAAAAATAAAAATAATTCATTTATGTCCGATACGAGTATCACACAAGGGGCAAAATAATAAAAAAGATCAAAATCTCGTTTTATTAAGTATAAAATCGGCGAAATACAAGATAGATTAGGTCGTCGGAAATTGATAAACTAATCGGTGAATACGAGATTTAACTCCGCCGGCGTACATTTCTTGACGCCGCTCGGTAGCGTATACTCGAAGAAGAGCCAGAAAAGAAAGAACCGTCTTTCCTGACACCCGGTTTCCAAAGAGAGGAAACAACGACCATGGGTTCTTTCGGTGTCGAATTTCGTCGTGGTTCTAAGAGGGAAAACAGTGTGAGACGCAACAGCGGCATCGGCGTTATCGTCGAAGCTGCATTAGCGGCTGCCGGAGTGAAAGCAAGTGGCGGAAGCGAGAACAATTTACAGTGGGCATTGGAAGAAATCATGAGAGGACATAGTGCAATTAGCGATTTAAGAGAAACAATGATGGCTTCTCGCTGGGATTTACGACGTTTTCAATGGACCTAACGCTCCAAAAATTTGGATAACTAATCTTTATTGTGATGTTTATAGTGAGTTAAAAGAAAATACGCGCTACATCTGACTAAAGCAAGAAGGGCTTCACTGAGTAAAATGGAGACTACTATCACGAGTAATTTTTTTTTATAACTTCTGCTTTATTACGATAATAATAATTGAGATGGTACCTACATAGTCATAGTGAAGCATTAGATATTTAAATATGGAATATAAAAGTGATAACAAAACAAATCATCACTCTGAACTTGCAATACAAATCTCAATGCCATCTTTGTTAAACTTTACACCCAACTTGGTTTCTCACGGTAGTGGTCTTGCATTCGTGGTCTTTGAGAAAAGTCAGCATCTTTTTGATGGATTTGCACTCTTCATTTTTGCCACAATCTTCCGGCATCTGGCTAGCCATATTAGCACCATGGGCCTTAGCGTTTTCGCACGCTGTTTTCTTGGAATACATGTTTTGATTTGTTTGTTTTCGAGTGTGTGTGTGTGTTTGTTGTGTTTCCAATGCCACAACGTGGTGCATGCGCTTATATAGAAAAACAAACCGAGTGTTAGGGTTCAAAAAGCAATTGCATACAATAATCATCGCCATTACAAAAATAGAATTGCGTGTACAATTTTCAAAGATAACGTTAGCATGAGTCGTCATATACACGTACATAAAACAATTTAATTAAGTAGATATATTCACTTAATTTTATTTTTTTAGTCCTGCTATATTTCGGATCAAGAGATCCATTACATTCTTTTTTGGTGAATATAAACCCTTAAACTAATGAACTTTTTTCTTTTTGAAAACTACAAAGCGCGTCAAAAATATATGTAAATATGTAAATGGATAAGCTAGCTAGTTGCTTACAACTCCTAAAATGTCATCATTAATTGTCCGTGCATGTTCGTTATCAGATAGAGAGAGAACAAAAAAAGTTTAGACAAAATTTCCGAACCGAACCTAAATTTGTGGATCCGAACCCGAACCGAATCATAAAATAACCCAAATGGAATGTAAATGTCTATACTGAATTCCATTAGTTTACTTACGCACAGACCGGATCTGACACAGTGAGTTAGATTCTGCGAGTGTCAGTTTGAGGAAAACCATATAACACATGAAAATTAAGCATATAACTCTAGTAAAAATAGAGCATAAGCAATAATAATAATTAACAAATACAAAAGAAGGGTGAGATGTGATGAGATCTAACCGATGATGTATTGTATTTGCCGGCGAAGCAAAATATCTCTCAGATTCGAGAGAAATGGGGATGAAATGAAATTGGTTTTTTTTTTCTTCTTCTTTTCATTTCCCTTTTATATATGCTGTGATGTGACTCTGAAGGCTTAATCAAGGGTGAGATCTCTTGATATCTTCTCCAAGGAAATAGTTTCCAGCCGTTGAATCTACTACTACTTGGTTTCAGTGACACTTGGTAAAATATTTAATCTCTTTTTCTTATCTCTCTAAAATAATTCAAACTTTTTATGGTTCTAAAGATTGTAACTAATAAACTCTTACAGATTTTCTAATGTGTAATTTATAGAAAATTAACCTTTAGCAAGAAACATTTCTTTCTACAACATATCATATCTTAAAATAATTTTGATTTTGATTTTCTACTCTTTTTTTTTTTTTACTATTATTCCGTTTATAGATTATAAATAACAAACTTTTAATCAGTAAAAAAGTATATAATTTCTATTATATATCACTTTCGAGAGGATCTGGCTCGTGACGTTTGCGAGTGGGATTCCATTGTTGGCGCAATCGTCTTCAACCATATGCGCTATCGTCTGCGACGATTGGAGTGCGACCGCTTCTTCGATTTCAAACGATTCACCATCGGAGTTTTTCAACACGATCATCTTCTTCGTCGACATCGTTCGTTCGTTGTTGTTGTGGGGCGATTTTCTTTGGAAGGTTTAGAATAGAGAGAGCGATTGAATAGTACGATAATGAAGCTATGAACCTATGCGTCTGCGTATTTATAAGCCCTAATTTTCATAATCGGTGGGATCAATAATATTATATGGTTTGAAGAAAAATTATATTGATCCCAAGTCAGAATAGTTTTTGACCCCAATACAAAATTAATTTAGATAAATAAGACATAAAAAACAAATACATGAAATAAAAGAGCCCAAATATTAGAGAGTTGGGTTTTAACTAAAATTTTATCCATGTGGCTTAATTAAAGTAAAAAATATTACCACCTTAATATTAGTCAATGTTCGAAAAGACGCTAGGCGCTAGGCGGGCGGTCGGGCACCGATTTGCGCCTAGGCTGAAAAACGGTGATTAATCACCGATTAATCAGCGATTAATTTTGAACATTTTTTTAAATTTTTTTAAAGTTTATATGTATATAAGTTATAAGTTATGAATATATGAATCAAAACAAGTATGAAATAAGTTTTTTTCATTATCAAAGTAACAAAACATTAGGAAATTAAGTTCAAATTCACATATAAATTCCAAAAACAAAAAAGAAGTACAAACATATGATGCAAAAAATAGATTTGTCTTGATATTGAGAGACAAAAAAAGTATAAGGAGAGAAAAATCTTCATCATCTTCTTCAATGATAAAATTAGTATGTGTGTTGTACTTCTAGATGTATTTCCAAAACTTTATAATAAACCATATGTCCATAAAATAAAAAAAATAAAAAATAAAAAAAAAAGTCAACAAAAGTCAATGATTTTTTCGAAAAAAATCGTAAAAAAGCGTTGACTTTTTTTAAAAAAGCGTTGACCGCTTAATTGGCCGCCTAGACACTAATCGCGGCGGTTCACCGCCGACTAGCGCCTAGGCGGCCGCTTTTTAGAACATGGATATTAGTTATGTTTTTACGAAACACACAAATAATATATATTGAATTCTTAGTGTGTTTAATTTTTTTATTGAATTTTTTTTTTGCCCCTAGTAAATAAAAAAGTGTAGCTCAGCCACTATTGACACGGATGATGATCATGTGAATACTAATTTTGAAACATTCAACTTTATATAATAAAAAGATATATATGAGTTTTCTCACTTGTTCGATTCAAAATTTTAATGATACTAATTATATAAAACCAAAATACTTATATCATCTTATCAAAACATAAATATATATAAAATATTGTTAAAATATCACACTATGTTTTAAAATAAATTTGATAACTCATTATTGACAATAACTCTATCAATATGTATTTTACTCATTGGAAATTTTGAAGAAAACAAAAACAAAACAAAAACAAAAGTTGACAGCATCACAACATAGACAAAAAAAAAAGCAAAAGATGAGTAAAACATAAGCAAAAAAAAAAAAAAAAAAAAAAAAAAAAAAAATTATGTAGGAGTCGTCATCATTCACTTTGCTAGCTAGTCAGATTAGCTGGAATTGCTTTAGTTTTTTGGCACGCTGCTTTCTTAGAAGACATTTGACAAAAGTTAGCAGCGGTTACTTTTTGTGTGTAATAATTTGTGGGCTTTACTAGTCATAGTGAAGCATTAGATATTTAAATATGGAATATAAAAGTGATAACAAAACAAATCATCACTCTGTACAAAACCGGAGCGTTTCATAGTGGACTTACAGCTATGAGTTCTGAATGGTGCATTATTTTCCAGCTTCTCTAGACCAATCCATTTTCAGTAATAACTTTTTAACAACACGCATAAGTTAAGATCTAACGATTGCAAAACCAACCCGTTCTTCAATCTTCAATCTTAAGCATCCATTTTATATAAAACCAACAATTAACTTGAATTCCACGTAATTTGCATATATAGATAACAAAACATTTAATGGATTTTTTCTAATGCTTGAACCGGTAATGCTTTAGCCTTTAGAGACAGAAACTAATTAAATTGAAGCGAACAGATAGATCAATAAACCATCTTAATTCTGTTTAGCTTCTTCATCCTTGATCAAACAAGGGGCATAAAACGGCAGCATATTTCTGTTTTAATTAACTATTTTATTTACCATACTCTGGTTTTAACTTTGTTTCATATATATATACATCATTATTAGACGATCGAAATTCTAAACTCTCTCTCATGCATGAACATATGAATTCCGGGACTCGTTCACACTATCATACTCTTGATTAATATTTTTTTAAAAAAATGTTTGAGACAAATCATAACAAAAACATTAATTCTCTCACGTCGTACAGTGTAACTTTACTTTATTGCATCATCCTGATACAGCTAGTTCCTATGAATAGAAGTGGTCTCTAAACTTTAGTTGATTACATAGAGCTACTAATTAATTTACTTCTCTTTAAACTATATACTATTAGTTAGCGAACACATGGCTCCGTAAATCAATATCTTATTATATAATTGCAAAGCGCGTCAAAATGTAAATGGAGAAACTAGCTAATTGCTTACAACTCCTAAAAATGGGGTAATTGGAACCTGTCATCATTCATTGTCCGTGCATGTTCGTTATCAGAGAGAGAAGAAAGAAAAAAATTTAGGCAAAATTCCCAAACCGAACCGAAATTTCCGGACCGAACCGAAATTCCCGATACCAAACCCAAACCGAATCATAAAATAACCCAAATAGAATGTAAATGTCTATACCGAATTACCTGATCCAAGAACCGAACCGAACGGGAATTGTATGAAACCGAATCAAATTAACCGAACTAACTGATATTCAAAAAACATTTTTTTAATCTATCTATATACTTATTTGTGTAGTGATTTGCTTAGGTGTCGCGTTCACAGCGAGTTTCGGCTGCGGAATGACGTTTATACCCTTTTTTGAAAATCGATAGCTTATGTGTTGTATTCTTATTCGTCTAGCTTTGATGATGTGTACGATCCACTTAAATTGTACCAATTTCTATTTTATGGTTATTATTATACAAAACCGCCAAGGTTAAGGATGGTTTATAGTATACTAAACCGTAAACGTTAGGGTTTTTAGCCAATTTTTCGCAAAAAAAAAAAAACGGCTACTTTAACGTTTTTAAAAGAAAATCTAAAACCCTATATGTTTTGCTATATATATATATCACTTTTATTAACATAAACTCCAAACCTTCAAGATATCTCCTCTTCTCTCTTAGGCTTTTTATAACCCCTAAAACAAAATATAGCATCGGATAATAAGGAATCAACACGCGAACGTAAAGCTTTTAAAATATATCAAAAATACATACAACAAATTACCAAAACATTAATATGTAATAAAAATGTAATTAATACATAAAAGAAATTAGGGAGAAAGATTACTCTATTTAAGATAAATATATATTTATGGAAAAAAAATTGAAAATCTAAAAAAAATATCATGTATAAAACACATGATGAATATACATAAAAACAATTATTTGAAATAATAAGTTAATCAAGCATATTAGCCCGCGCCAGACGCGGACCCGATCACTAGTTATATATATAAAAACCAACCTTAAAATTTATCTACAATATTACTTGTATTAATTAACTATTTTGTTTTTTTATTATAAATATTTTGTCCAAAAACCAAATCCAACTTGAACCCAAACTGAATCAATATAGTTCTGAATGGGACCTATTTTCTAAAATTAAAAAAAAAACCTAAAAACTGAATAACTCAAACCGAACCGATATACAACTTGATTCCGAATGGGATCTATATATTTTCTAAAACTCAAAAACCGAATTATCCAAACCAAACCACCGAATTCCCACCATAAATTAGTATATGCTTTAGTCTTGGTTTATTCCCACCATAAACGGAAAATGATTATTGCTCATAGATAGTTGGTTAGAATATTATTTAAATTAAGAGATAGTAGTAATTAAGACATGGCTGTAAATTATAATTAGAGAGACTGAAAATTCGGCATCACGAATAAGTGACAGCAACTAACGAGTTATTAAGAATATCCATCCATAATAAACGACGAGAGACAAAATAAGGGAAATTAAAGAGAGAGTCTCAGACAGTACATGACATGACACCACAGTCCACAATTATTATTGACTTCGATAGATATATACTAACTTCTTTGTTATTCTTGGATATGGTTTCTTTTTTTTTGATTAATATGGAGTAATGCGGGGTTTGCTACACATCCGACTAATCTCCATAGGCCAGAGGAAGCCATGTTAAATCCACTGTGGCCAAGGTGACTCGAACTGGGGAAGCCCACATAGACATTACGTTACCACTGGGCCAAGGCAACTTGGTTTGGATATGGATATGGATATGGATATGGTTTCTTATGCTTCCTTGTCCGGTTTATTCGCCTCCGCCATGAAACAAGCGATGAGCTTTTCTCCGACGTCGACACAAACCCGAACTCTGTCTCCCTTGGTCCTCTCGCCGCCGTCCTCCGATTGTATTGGTAAGTATCCATCCAGACACATCTTAATGGAATTATGGTTGGTCTTCCCTACGAATCCATCAATGTCAATCGTGGAACTGGAATCACCTCCTTCGACGGGGAAGGGGTTGAACGCCTCCGCCCTCTCTCCCGTCGATCCATCCACACGTATAATGAAGCCAACTCCTCTCTCCAGATTCTTATCGCTAATTTCTTCCATGATACAAGACCTCTTCACGGATTCTGTCAGGATCTTCAAGGCTTGCTTCACATCCATCCATCCCGGTTCCATAGTTTAAGCACGGACCGGATCTGACACAATCTGCGAGTGTCAGTTTTGAGGAAAATTATAACACATGAAAATTAAGCATAACGATCAGGTAAAATAGAGAGCATAAGCAACTTTTAATAATACTAATAAAAATTGATTTAACAAATACAAAAGGAGAGTGAGAGATGTGATGAGATCTAACTGTTGGTGTATTGTATTTGCTGGTGAAGCAAAATATGTCTCAGATTCGAGAGAGATGGGGATGAAATGAAAATGGTTTTTCTTCTTCTTCCCTTTTATATAAGCTGTGATGTGACTCTGAAGGCTTAATCAAGAATGAGATCTCTTGATGACCTCTTCTCCAAGAAAATACTTTCCAATCTATTTCTTGGTTTCAATGACACTTGGTATATAATATTTAATTTCTTTTCTTATCTCTTTAAAAATAATTAAAAGTTTTTGTACTGCTAGAGATTGCAACTAATAAACTCTTACAGATTCTTTCTAATGTGTATTTTTTTTATAGATCCTCCATATACTCAATGAGTCTGAGACTATCCATACTCAACAACGACTTCATATATCCTATTACGATCCCCAACGTTTCTAAAACTAGTGTCGAAATCCTTGAACATAACTAAACAAGCCATCTGGTGAAACCTACCTAGCATAACTGCTGCTTGCTTAGACAATATTGTATTTTCTCTTACTCCTCCAGCTTCATTCCCACCCAAAGCAGAGTAGATCAAATCACTGTGGCTAATAACAGCCGGTAAACCTACCACCTCAAGATACATGTTCTGTCTCAGCGAACACGCTGACGCTATTATCATTGCTGACTCCAACTCTTCCTCTAGCCAAAACTGATCTGAGTACACAATAAATGTACCCATTACAAGCTCAGGTGACACCACAACATTACGATAATGTTGCATCGGCGAGTAACCAACTGAATAGATATCATCACCATCAGCTGGTATATATCTTAACATGATCCACACCTAATTAATAAAAATATATAACTTAAATTTGGTGAACCGATTTTGCTATTAAACAATTGGTCACGGCCGGTTTTGATGAGTTTCAATTAGTTTTGATAGTTCAACTCAAATCTTGTTTCTAATTCAATCTGTATTTGGCTAGATGAACGATTAGCCCGTGCAGAATAGCAAATGCATTTGTAGTTATCACAATTCATAATTACGTTAGATAAGAAAGCAAAAACTAAAGATAACTCAAAAGTGTTATCAATCATAAACTAATTTGAAGTTGAATTGGTAGTTAAAGAAAAAGAAGTTATGTTTTTACAAAACACACAAATGATATATATTGAATTCTTAGTGTGTTTAATTTTTTATTGAATTTTTTTTTTGTCCCCGGTAAATAAAAATTGTAGCTCCGCCACTGTTGACATGTGAATATTAACTTTGAAACATTCAACTTTATATAATAAAAATATATATTTCTCACTTGTTTAATTCAAAATTTTAATGATACTAATTATATAAAACCAAAATGCTTATATCATCTTATCAAAACATAAATATATATTAAATATTGTTACAATATCACACTATGTTTTAAAATAAATTTGATAACTCATTATTGACAATAACTCTATCAATATGTATTTTACTCATTGGAAATTTTGAAGAAAACAAAAACAAAAACAAAAGTTGACAGCATCACAACATAGACAAAAAAAAGTAAAAGATGAGTAAAACATAAGCAAAAAATGAAAAAAAAAAAATGAAAAAAAGTTATGTAGGAGTCGTCATCATTCACCTTGCTAGCTAGTCAGATTAGCTGGAATTGCTTTAGCCATTTGGAAGACATTTGACAAAAGTCAGCAGCTGTTACTTTTTGTGTGTAATTTGTGGGCTTATTGGGCTTTTGTTGGGACGACAAAAATAAAATATTACGAGTAATTTTTTTATAACTTCGGCTTTATTAAGATGATAATAATTGAGATGGTACTACTACATAGTCATAGTGTAATCTCAATGCCATCTTTGTTATACTTTATACCCAACTTGGTTTTTTCCTTCGCATTCGTGGCATTTGAGAAAAGTCAGCACCTGTTTTATGGATTTGCACTCTTCATTTTTGCCACAATCTTCCGGCAACTTGCTAGCCATATTAGCAGCATGGGCCTTAGCCTTTTCGCACGCTGTTTTCTTGGAAGACATGTTTTGATTTGTTTTGTTTTTGAGTGTGTGTGTGTGTGTTTGTTTGTTGTGTTTCCAATGCCACTACGTGGTGCATGCGCTTATATAGAAAAACAAACCGAGTGTTAGGGTTCATAAAGCAATTGCATACAATAATCATCGTCATTACAAAAATAGAATTGGGTGTACAACAATATCGTCATTTCTTTCTACAACATATCATATCTTAAAATAATTTTGATTTTGATTTTCTACTTTTTTTACTATTATTAAATTACCAATCCGCATATATGCATGTACTTATTTAGTATATATATATAATATATATATATAATCGGTTGAATTTTTCTTACAAATGGACATGTATTATTATAATCGAAAATTAATATAAAATCCATAGATGACAAAGAAAAAGAAAAAGACATGAATTATAATCGAGATTTTCTTACAAAGGGTTATTTCTAAACTGATGATACCATTCTATAAATTATATATATATATATATATATATATATATATATATAATTAATCGAAATTTCTTATCCATTGATAGTATTTTCTTAGTTGTGTTTATTTGCATAGTTGTTGATGATACCAATCATTCACTTCTTCTTGCGCTCGGTGGAGCTAGTGTAACTGACTTTCACGCTGTCACGATTGACACTCCCAAAGATGGTTGTTGTATTAGTGGTCTTGCCTTTGCTCTTATCCATCGTCTTCGCGAGACGGAGTAACTCTTTTTTCGCCTTGCAGTCGGTGTCGCCTCGGCAGTCCGCCGGCAACTTGCTCGTCATCTCCAGCGCGATCGATTTGACGGCATTGCTGTTTCCGCTGACCAAGATGCGTTTTGCATGAAGACATCCCACTTTCCCATCAATGTTGGAATGAGTGAAATCATGCCATTATGGGATAAAAAAAAGGGGAAATGCAGACAAAAATAAGTAAAAAATAAAGTAAAATATAAGGAAAAAATAAGTAAAAAATAAGGAAAAAAACAATCTCCGTCTAACATTTACATTTTTCCAGCCTCCAAATCAGCTCAACTCTATTTTTCTAAAAACCAAATTAGCGAGAGAAAAAATAGCGATGATAAATGTAATCTAATCTATAAATTACAGATTTTCTATTGTGTAATTTATAGAAAAAAAAATCTTTAGCGAGAAACATTTCTTTCTACAACATATCATATCTTTAAAAATAATTTTGATTATTTTCTACTTTTTACTATTCCATTTATATTATAAATAAAAAAATTAATCAATAAAAAGGAGTATATCATTTTTTTCTCTGTAATATGTCATACTCCCTCTGTTTCAAAAAAATGTCATTTTGACAATTTTCACACAAATTAATAAAACTAATAAAAATTCTATTTTACCCTTCATTAATACACTAAAAAAAATTATCTTTCTAATTAATACATTAAAACACTAGGGTTGAAACTGGATTTTTAATAAAAAATTTGCATTGAAAATATAAAATGACACTTTTTATGTAACAAAAAAAAAAGATATAATGACATTTTTTTTGAAACGGAGGAGTATATCTTAAATTGAATTTCTATCCACCAAAAACGAAAACAACCGGTCATCGAACAACACCTGGATACCTCGATCCAACCGAACCTCTCCCAAATAAGCCATTGTGTCTTTCATTGTACCAACAATATACGACTCTGACACAAAATCGACTCGTCATGTTTAGGGGTGGCCAATCCAAGTTTGGGGTTGGAGTTGGGTTTGAGTTATTTGTTTTGAGAATTATTTGACCAAATTCGATTTACATAAAATTAGGATCAATTTTGTAGGTTTTAAATCATGTTTAAAGTTGTTTGGTTCGTAAATAATTTGATTAAAATTAGGTTGTTAGGTTGTTTAGATGGAGAAATAAAGAGATGATGTAGAAATCAATATGTTTTTGAAAGTGATAGAATTTCTATCGATATAATATTTATTTTATATTTAGGTTAAAGACTTAAAGTCACTATGTCTATTAAGGTTATTAGTCAAATTAGTTAATTTTACATATATCTTTAAATTTTATTGTAAATTACTAGTTTTAGTTTTGTTAATTTTACATTTATGGTTATTAATGTATATACTATATAAATAATATATGTAAAAACAATATTGAATTTTATTTGGGGGTTTTAGTTATCTAAAAACCAATCTAAATAATCTAAACCCAAATTAATAAAAATTATTAAATCCAAATAAGTTTTTATAGAAATTCATATCCAAATTAATTAAAGTTTTTTGGATTAAATTGGATTGAGTTGCTTAGATTGATCACCCCTAATCATGTTTGTGTTTTTCCTCCCCCTCTTCCAATTCTTTGTTTACTCTCGTAAATCTTATGTGGCAGCTTACAACACATTAAAAAATAAAATAAACATAAAAAATAAACAAAAATTGAAAAACGAAAAGTGAAAAAGTCAGACATTGCTAGCCCAGTTGCCTACTTCATACGGATCAGCATAGTAATATAGCTTGATCCTGTTTGCTAAAGACAGCCCTGCAGCAAAAGGAGAACCCCGACCACTCAAATCATCAGTTTCTGCGGGATCATCTGCGAAAGCTGCAACATCCCCAAGCAGCTTAAACGAAACTCTGCGTGCTTGAACTTGCTTAGGGAAATCGAAATACATCTTTGTTCCAACTCTCGCCTCAGGCAATCTGTATTCCGCTATTGTCACCATTTTGTACTGTTCCTGCAGAAACGTTTTCAGATCCACATGGAAAAGTTATTACAAGATATTGGTTTCTGAGGATGAAAAACGGCTGGAGAGAGATAGATAGATAGATACCTGAAGAACAGATACTTGTATATACAAGACGGCTGGAGAGACGTGTCTATCTTCCATTATGATACTCGTCGGGTCCCAAATGTCAACTACAGCTGAAGAAGGCGAGTGGGTAACACGAGGCTTTATGGCGCTAAAAGCATCTAAACGAAATCCAGCAGCTAAAGGTGAACCAGGTTGCAGATAAAGTTCCAGGATTAGATCATTGTCCATTGGTCTCTCAGCCTCGAGAGGTATCTGAAAGAAGGAAAAAAAAGAAAGATTAGTGACAATTATAATGTAAATGCTATACCAAAAGGCGAAAGAACCAGCATTTCTCTGAGGTACTAACCAGGAATCTATTCAAACGTGGGGCTCTGTCCAACCAATTTCTTACGCTCATGCTCTCAACACTTTGTGATGACGCAAGTGTTTTGTCCCTCATGCAGTTTCCACTGACCAAGATCCGTTTTGCATGAATACATGGTTCACTCTCAATGGTAGCTCCAAAAGAGGCACGCCGAGGGATTGGAGCAAAAGGGTTCTCATCCAAAGACAAGAGATTAATGTTTCTGTCCAAACTAACTGAGCTAGATCCAAGCCGAGGAAGACGCATTGTTACCCATATAATGCGGCAGCGAATAGGATTCTTGAAAGCAAATTTTATATGCCTAGGTGCTCTACCCTCTCTACCAGACTTTTCTGGGCCGTAAAGCTCAGGCGAAGATCTAATAAAGGACTGGACATCCCACTTTCCCATCAATGTCCGTGCTTCCCTATTTATGTTGTTGCTCGCCCAAACTTGGACCTGCAATGAAGATACATAAAATGTTGGAATGAGTGAAGTCATGCCATTATTGTGGCAGCATTATCACTTAATTAACGGCATGGGATAAAAAAAATTCAATTGAAGAAAAAAAAGTCAACTTACGGTAGGAGCATCAGCATCAGAGTAACCACATGGGCTAACAAGCAAAATCACACTGTTGACATCTGAAAGGTTATTGAGAATGATGACAGTTTCAACAGAGTTTGAAGACGGAGGAGCTTTCCAGTAGGAATTATATGAAGCAAGATTCAGAGGGGTGAGCAATGACAAAAATGGTGCTGAATCAGTCCCAGTTTCGACCTACATTGCATATGCAAACATCCAAAAGAGAGGAAGGAGGATTAGGTAACATATAACAGCTCTCTGTATTTAAATTGAAGAGATGCGGAAAGTTTATCTCACACACGTGGTGGTACGCCACTTCCTTAAGATTATATAAACTTAATACGCCTAAAATGACAGTGATGGAAGTTGACGTATCAGAACACACGTGGTGGGAACAAGCAAGTTTCATTTAGAGCAAACGAAATTGAGGAAAAGGGAGTAGCTTTTGAAACACCATCAGAACATAGCAATCTTGGATGTCATAGAACAACATTTCGAGGATAATATTTCATCACATAGCAAGACATTCGATGCAATGTGATGATACAGGTTGCAAATCTAGAAATTCTGGAGATAAAGAGCTAGGTAACTCAATCAAACCAACACAGAGGGACCAAACGATACATTGAAACATCTAAAATATTTAACACCACGCATATAAGAACAAAGAAAAGAAGTTCAGCCACAGGCCTTATGGAAGAAAGAAATAAATTACCTTATGTAAGAAGCTTGCATATGGGAACTCAGCAAGTGATTCCTCTTGACCCAGAATTTGACGAAGGGAATTAAAGTCTTCTTGATTAGGAGAAGGTTGGCCTCTAACAGCAAGATGATTCGTAATGTTAGATCCAAATACCTCACTCAGAGCTTCCCGACCAGCATTATCAACACGGCCACTTCTTCGCAAGCTGACCAAGACCCTAACATAATCTACAATCAAGGCTTCAAGTACTATCGAGTTGCAGCATTTTTTACAAATGTAATGATCTGAACCTATTGAAGTAGCAGAGGCATCTGTAAGACTTCCACCTCCATTCACAGTGTCCCTGGAGTAGGATTTTGAAAGCAAAAGAGCTCCTCTTCCAGCACAACAAAACTTGCAAGCTTTTTTCATACATTGGAAACACAAGAACACTGAGCCCGACTCTCCTCCCAAACTCTTGGTAGAAGATTCAACTGGACTTTTATTGACCTCGGCTCGGACTTGACACATTCCGCCATCACAACCCTCACCAATTCCGGTAATGTTCCAGAAATCTATCACATTATTTTCCAGCTTCCCTAGACCAATAGAAGCTATAATTTTATCTTCAAGATAAGCCTGGCCCAGAACTGCCAGTGCATTTGCTATTCTACACAATCTTCCAATATATAACTCGTCGTGCGAAGAGTTTGGATTAATGGTAGCAGGATCAATTCCAATTGATAACAGTGCCCTATCTCTGTCTGCTGCAGAAATATTTAGACGTAGACGTTCAATTTCAAGCTTCATAGCTTCTACAAACTCAAGCTTCTTCCCCTGTATTATATCAGACATGCAGGATTTAGGTTTACCCTTTAAAATGGTACTTTAAGAAGAAAGATAACATGCGAGAAGAATAGCTAAACCAAGAAAAGAATCATATGATCAGAAATAGTTTCTGACAAGAACTTGCATCTCCAGATACCATTTTCCCTCTCCAAGTTAAATTAATAAGGATGAAGTAGCATACCATGTTTGGACCCACAACGGACTTCAGACAATTTAAGTACAGATGAGAACCACTCTCTCTAGGACTCTTATCTTGTGAGAAAGACCCGCGGGGAACAGTTTCAGAGCCACTATATTCAACAACTGCTTGGTCTAAGAAATCAAGCATGTCATTTCCTCCACTTGCAATACATTCCACCGCTGGTTGTGGGAAGGGATCAGAAGAAGAGTCCTCTCCTGTCAAAAGGTCAAGCAGATTACTGGGAAAAGGATCTTTTTGTTGTACTGGCATGGACACAGTTTCAGTCTGTAAAGATTTTGCAGCAAACGGATTCAAGTCAGAACAAGATGAAAAAGGAATTTCATCTTCATCTGTTTTACTTGCAATTTCAGCCAATCTTCCTACAGTACGTTCGCAACTAAACATTCTTTTCCATGGAAGAGAAATTCCGAGGACTTCTATCTGCAACACAAACACAATGCAGAAAAAGTGTTTGTTTTAAACTGTTTTTTCTTTTGATGATGGCTAATCACAAACCCAAACTAGTTCAGAGCATGATGAAGCTAATAGATAAATCATCAATTTCAGTCTGGAAAGTAGTTAGTACCTGACCAAGAGTCATAGGGATTCTAACAGAACCAGCTGGATAAAATGTTACAGCAACTACACGGGTCAAGAAATCCAACTGTCCTTCTAGTTCTTCAAAATCATACAGCAGTGAAAGACTTGACGTATCTTTTTCATGAAGACGTGCACCAGCTCCAGTAACAGCCATATCCTCAGGACTAATTGGCCCTGGTAAAGGTATCAGAAGATTTGTACCATTTGCACAGCGTGGTATCGAAGCACCCTGTCCAAAAAACATAATTACAGGCAATCAGTTATCCAGTTGAACTAATTTGCATGTAAGTCTACATGATCTCCTCCAAACAATAAAAGAGAAGGGACAAGACCTAAAAGAGAGTCAACCTCAACAACTAATTTAAGGTCCTCTATGTGGCGTCCAGTTCTCACGTCCACAGTGGATGGACATGTCAAATCATCCGCACCATGGGATATAGTCAGTAGAAGTTGACATACATGGCAAGGCTCACTGAGATAGATTAACAATTCAACAATATCGGCAGCTTGTGGGCATAACTGCAAAGTATATAAAAACCAGGGAAATTCTTTAGCTCAAGTTTTCCAGTAATGAGAACTAAGACTAATGTTATAACCAAGTAGAGGTACCCAAGTTATGTCCTTCCTCTTGATACTCAGCAGAATGGACCCATCATTGGAACTTTCGGACATGCTAGGTACAGGTTTCAGAAAGAAACCACATGGTCGAGAAAGTACCTGTCATGAAAAAAGTTGCAGTAACCTTAATATAGTTGCAGTGAGCAGAAGACTGGGAATTCAGAAAGCAACAAATTGTTAACTCTACATATCAACAAAGAAGATATTCTCTCAGGAATCATATATCTCAACAAAAAATAAAATAAAGAGTTCTGTCCACTAGGAAGCAAAATCTACCTACTAAAAATGTGATTTATAATTTAGAGCAGCTTATATACATGGAAGAAATGTGGACTAAATTTGTACCAATTTGCTTACATGTAAAGGCTGTACAGGAATTGATGGAAGATGCTTGAAAAGCCTCATTCCCAGAAACATCTCCAGCTGCTTTTGCCGTGAACTATCAACCATTGCATTTTTATATCTTCTCTGTAGGGTAATTTTCATGTTTTTCTGTGCTGCAGAAAACTGTTTAAACGCTCCTGATTCTTCACTGAAGATATTGAGAATTTGGCTGTGCATAGCTTTTGAGCCAGTATAGAGGGTTGCATGGATATCCCCTTGTTGCAGAAAAAGATCTGCGAGCTCAGACACAGGAGATAAGATAGTTGATCTCTTAAACTCCTCAAACTTCATGTCAAGTCTCTTCCATGGTTTATCAGGACATGGATGACTCCATGTTGTTGTCTTAGTATTGTGATCTATATAATAGGATTTTCCAGTGACTGCATCAGCTCTTTTTTCCCATCCTGGTGGAAGGGGAGCATTATATCCGCCATGGGTATTCACAGAATTATAACCATATCCAAGATCAGTATCAAGTGATATTCCCAGCCTTCTACATTGCTCTACAAACACTTGAAGACCACCGAAGAAACTAGCGGCATTTGTTCGATCCAAAGAATCAGCACAGTTGAAGCGTATCACCCCATTTTGATGCGATCTCAAACAGAAGGCACCTTCAACGTCATCAATACAGATTACCTCACCTCTGCAATCTTTCAGTCTTTGTCGTGAAGGTAAATAGTCACCTTCAGAGATTCCTATTGCCATAGTGGGAGATTTTAGATACATCCATAATCCTTCAATGGTTTGTTGTTCTCCCTTTAATTTCACACTGGCATGCCAATCGTAATTTATTAAGTGAACACGAGTATAAGGAAGCTTTCCACTGGACCTGATGAAGTTCATTGATTCTTCAAAATGCTGAACTAAGATAGATTCTGATTTCCCTTCTCCATTTCTTAACAAGTTAATGCACACAATAGGAACAAAAGCCTTTTTCTTCTGGTTTTCCCCAACTGGTGCATCTAGATTTCTAGTATCATAGCGCTTGCTTAACCTTTGGTAATACTCTGTGCTTCCTTTATAGGGATCTCTATCCGCCACATAAATTTCTGCTTCTGCAGCTGTCATCTTCAATTCTGCACCCCACCATATTGGTATGGTGCCACGTCGCCAAATGTATGAGCTAAAAGCAATGCTCTGACCATGCCTTTTAGGTGTCCATACAAGCTGCTCACACTCAACTTCGTTACCTGCACTACACATACACTTCTAAAATTAGGCCCTAGTCAAATCCAGAGCCACATTTACATCAAATTTATGCCTTTCTTCCAGACAGCTATTGCTTTTGAAGGTGTTAACAACAGAAAGAAACGAAAAGAGGAATTTCGGGAGCATCTCACCAGTGCCAGAACATGAATTTATGCCCCTAGCTAAGTAACGAGTCCCTGGATGCAGTCTGCTACGACGGGCCATTAGAGCAACAATCCCTTCTAACTGACCTGAGCTCCCAAAAGGTCTATATTCTGCAAACCCCTATAATTAAATAAGAAGACATGATGTGATGTCACCTCATCTTAGAATATGAATTCAAATGCTTCTGAGACTTCACATAAAACCAAAATCTGATGAGTTGATCAAACATCATTAATTCAATAATGGAGGACGAACCTGCAGAAGAATGACACAGTGTTCAGCCAGCCCAATATTCTTAAAAGGAACGGATAACCATGTATTCCAAACGAATTCATCATCAGGGGTTTGTACTGGCAAACGGCTGGGGAAGGGCCGGGTGATGTCCCTAGTATCACAGAAGTAGTGCTTCCCGTCGATGTCAAGCTCTGTCAACTCCTGAATATTCTTGATTTCACCTTTCCCTTGAGGCTGTGGATTGTGAAGTGGTATTTTGACCCATTGACTCTCAGTCACTGTGTATACACATCCTCCACCAGGCAAATCCGGAATACTTGGATTTAGCTTGGTCGCAACTAAAAGCATCCCAAAGCTCCCCAAGACAGTATAACCGAGTATTGCCCTGCCATAAAATGAGCTTCTACAAACACCTCTTGATCCATTCGTGATATAATCTACGGCTTCACGCTCTGACTTGAAATTATCAAGACCAGGCTTCCCATTGTACCGCAGGATACCAGTGGTGGGATCGATATAGATAACCTGAGTGTCAGGCCTAGAGAAGAGACTAGCTATGACATAGACTTCACCAGAGTCTAAGGTGACAACAACTATAGATGTCTTCTGACCAGCCACTACAAGAAAGAAGATAAGAATTTACACTTCCATCTTAAGAAAAGGAAAACCACAAAAACAGGACTCACCTGGATCCATCCGAACTCGACAGCTTCACGGATCACGAACAATCTAACAAAAAGACAATGAAATGAGGAAATCAATCCAGAGAAATAAATAGCAATGGAATCCCAAAATGCAGCATAGCATAGAATTCAAAGTCAGAGATTATCTTCCTCAAAAATTATCCAACATCACTGAGAAAAAAATCCGAAAGTAGACGCAAATCGAAGATAAAAGAGATCTGAAACTTGCGAAAATAGCAAAATTATAGACGCAAATCGAAGATTCATACATAATCGGGAGAAATCAGAACTTGAGAGAACTCGAATCGAATCGAATGGATTATTCATAAAATGGAACTCACCAAGCATGAAATTGATGATCAGATGCACAAAATTGGCGAAGTCATAGGCGGAGACGCAAATCGGCTATCACTCAGCCCACGGAAAATAAAAAGTTAAAAACAATCATAGCATGACACGTGTAATATGTGTAATGTATTTATGAAGTAAGAGTACAAGTTCTTGAAAACTTCGACATTGGCCCCTCTAGCTTTGAAATATGAGAATTTGACCCATTCGTTATAAACAAATTAATTAGAGATGGTCCGAAAGGAAGAGATGAAATAACGGACAAGTGCCACACGATTCTCTTTCACTTATCTTCCTCCACCCAATCCAAATTGCGACACAAATCTCTTTCTTTGGAATCTACAGCTTTCATCAACCTCACTCCACTCTTCTCAGTTCTCATGAAACTCAATCATCGACCTTGACCCCAGATAGGTTTCAGACGAAACCCGTTATTGTAAATCTGTTTCTGGAGTCTTTGTGTCTGTATCCTCTTGTTGCGTCACTGTTTCTTCTTGGTCTTTTTACTGGAATTTCATTTTTGTATCTGAAATCTATTTGTTGTTCCTTTTCCGGTATGTTGTGAAAGCTATGAGATTGCTATAAGAATCCAGAGCTGACCAAAAATGTTTCCCCTGTGCTCGGCCGCAAGCTGCCATCACCATTCTCAGGTGAGATTTTTTCTGTATAGAAATGGAAGCAGATAACCTAATTGGTACACACAAAAAAATTTGTTTGAACTTTCGGATTATAGGGCTGTGTTAACGGATTGTTCCTGCAGATTTTATTTCCTGTATGCTCTTCTTCTTCCTTGAGGAGAGAGTCCATTCACAGATGCACTTCTGGTGATAATGCCTTCTTTGGTAATTCTAATGGAACCCACCTGCACAAGGTCTGGGGGACCCGAGCCATAGGGAGTTTTGCCACACAACAACCAGTGTCCACCCAGTTATTAACAAGTCTTCACCAGAATGAGTTGAACAGAATCAACTACATGAGAGAAGCTGTCGTAGCTGGTGATCTTTTTCATGTAAGAAATGGGGGACTGACATATGTAGAAAGTGCACTAGATGTTTCCCCTCTTGATAATATTGCTGCTGAGACTTTAACCGGAAACAGCACTAGCCTTATAGTCTCTGTTGAGCCGGGAACAATATCAACTCCTGTCTCTCTGCCCGATGCGAAAGCTAGCTTTGATGACTTTTCTTCTGGGGTGAAGGAGTCCTTCAGCTCTTCACTAAACCAAGGAGAAAATGCTGTAAAGAACACTTTGGATTCCTTCTCCTCGTCCGTGACATCCATTACAAAGACTGCTTCTGAAGCTGTAGATAGTGCATTTAACACTGCGTTTTCTACTCTAGACCAAACAGGAGATATAGCTGGAGATAAATTCTCGAGCTTTTCCACTGGCTTGAAGGAAGCTTCAAACAGAGCAGCTTTTTTAGCCATTGATCTGTTGAGGCAATCAGTTAGTATTGCAGAGAGTTCTGTGGCTAATGGAGTTTCTTTTGTTGTGTACTCTTACGGGTCAGCAAAGGAATTACTTCCTCCAGATGTTAAGAGTGTTCTTAACTCATCTGAAGATGTTGCTCGAAAAGTATTGAGCCCCCTGGGAGCTGTCTTGGAGCAGGTGCTTTGTCTTTTATACTGAAGGTTCCATTTATGTTTTTTTTATCTTAGAATACATGGACCACATGTTACTAACAGCATCATGATGAACAGGTATATGTTGCCATTGGAGGTTTGGAGAGATATTTCGGCTTTGATCCAGATGATCCAATCATTCACCTTTTTCTCTTCGTAGGCACCACAGGAACCTTTTGGTACACGGCTTTTCTTACCCTGAATGGATATCATACATGCCTTTATTGAGAGAAGAGCAATGAAGTATAGAAGAATTTATATTTTCCACCAGATATTTGCAGGGTTCTATATCGGGTCTGGACATATGGTGGATATGCTGGAGATTTGTCACCAAAGTCAGCTCTAGAGCTTTTAACATCAAGAGAAAAGCCAGTGCTCGTAGATGTCAGGCCTGAAGTAAGACGCTCTTAAGTTTCCATCAAGTTCATTAACTTTTTCAGTACTCTCCACAATGTTTCTTTCACATAATGTTCATCAAGGACTTTGAGTTGAAAGAAAAAAGATTCATCTGGGCTACCGTTTTTTTGAAGGCTTTGAGAGAGAGAGATGGAATCCCTGATCTGCGGAGAGCAGCTCGTTTTCGATATTCTAGTGTGACACTGCCTGAGGTTAGTTTCAGCATCCTCATTCTTGTTGACCACACTGAATATAGAGAACTCCACAGATGTAATACACGAACACAACAATGTTGAAGCAATCACTGCTACAAAAACTAAATGAAACAGAAAGAATGATGAAAGAGTTTCATTTCTTCACAGTTTTATGGTTTTTGTTCTTGATTCATGTTTAAGGTTGACGGTGCTGTTAAACGGCTACTTAAAGGTGGAAATGAAGTTGATGATATCTTGACAGCAGTTATCATCAAGAACTTGAAAGCAGTTCAGGTATGCCACCTTCATGCCTCTTTCGTAACTTGATATGGTGTCTTGTGCATGCTCAAGCAATTTATTGGTGGGGTTTCAGTTTCTAAAGTATGCTGACATGTCATAAAATTTGCTTACCCTGCTACTTATAGGACAGGTCCAAGGTTATTGTTATGGATGCTGATGGAACTCGCTCTAAGGGCATTGCAAGAGCCTTGAGAAAACTTGGGATTAAGGCGAGTAATTCGGGTCTTAACTCACTTTGAGTACTATAGTTACCTTAAAACATTTCTGACTAAGCTCTCCTTTGTTTGCTTATAATGTGACAGAGCCCATACTTGTTGCAAGGTGGGTATAGATCATGGGTTAAGGAAGGTCTACGTGTGAAAGAGCCGAAACCTGAGACAACACTTACCATCCTCAATGAGGTATCTATCAATCAGTGTTCTCTCCAGGTGTAATCAGCTTTACTGTTGGCGTTACTATAATTCTTTTGGACTACTGATTCGGATGAAATGAAACTACTTGAAAATCATTTCTTCAGAAAGTTGAGTACATCTGATTTTCAGGAGGCTGAGGCGATTCTTGAGGACATAAATCCTTCTCCATTGCAAGTTGTTGGAGTTGGTGTGGTATGTTTCTAGTTCTATATTTCATTTTCCCGTAATATATTTCATGACTGACGGACGCAATGCGAACTATGCAGGGGGGTTTCGCAGCAATGTATGCATTGTTCGGTGCGTTTAGTTCTTTGTCACTTCCCCTTTAGAATCTCTTCTTCTCGCTTTCAACATTGCAGTATATGATTGTTATCATCTCTCGCAGAGTGGGAGAAAACACTGCAACTCATAGCTGTCATTAGCCTTGGTTTGGTATTTTTATTTACTGACTTCTAAGTTTTACCAGTCAAATTATCGTTTCTTTGTTTTGTTTCTAAAGTCTCATACATTATGCCAGACTATATACCAACGACTTTCTTCATATGATGACTCGGAAGATTTCAAGCAAGACGTCAGGTATAAAAGCGCCATCTTTGCTCATAATAAAACCTCTGTAGGTATAGTCTTAACAAAGATTGTTTCTTCTTCAAGGCTGTTGTTTGCACCGGTGAAACTTGGAGCTCAAGCTTTCTCATGGGCTGCAGGAAAACTTGAGACAAATGGTGTTGGCCTCCCAACTTCACCTTCTTCCTCAGATGTTCGAAGCCGGGTTTTGCAGGCTGCTGCTAAGCATGAATCTCAGCCGTCTGATGAAACTTCTGAAGGTCTCCAAGATGCATCATCATCCCCAGGAGAAGCTTTGGACAACATTGATGTCTCGGGAGCATAAAGGCTCCAACTTTTTTTTATTTTATTGTTTCTTGTAACTGGCAAGAATAATTACTTTGCTCGTCTCTTTGGAACCGTTAACGTTCAAAATTGTGGTGTATAAATGGTCAAGAAAAATCCCAATAATTTTCAAGAAAAAACCGCTAGATCACATGCCTTTGGTTCAACCCAAATGTTTGTTTGTTTGTTTTATTAGCTAGTTTTTAGTACTTTTTCCTCATGTAATTTCCCAGCATTTACATTGTGATTTTGTTACTTGTTGACATTTATATGAAGAACATGTTGTAAAATGTCGTTATTTCACTAATTCACAAGTTGTCGATCAGAAATAATATTAATGTCATAAGTAGAAAAACAAGTAACAAGATTTTTTTTAATAATCATAAGTAGAAAAAAAATCATAAGTAGAAAAACAATGATAATTTTTTATAAATAAAAAAGGCGTTACCTGGTGAAGTGGTGATGCACTGGATTGATACTGGATTGCTGGACTACCTTTTTTGTTATTAAATCATGTATTTTTCATATTTATTAGAATAAGGAACAAATTTAACTATTTAAGAACTCATAAATTTGTTGTAGCTGTATTCTCGGTAAAATACTTAAAGATGAATCTGAATCACACAATATTAGGAAAATTGGCTTTTTTAGACTTGAAGTATTCAAACCTGTTATTATTATACCTGAATTTGTCTTTGGTGCTAAAACATACATTAAATTTTTAATATTTTAAATTTCATACCTAAACTTTAATATTGTGCTAAAACATACGTTAGGCTAAACGGTGTTAACAAGCCGTCAAATTGTGTCTACGTGGCTGATAGGTATGAAACGACGTCGTCTAGGTCGTCAAAAAACTGATTCGAATTATCCCAATAAACGATGTCTTTGTGCTCTGGGAATTGAAACTACATCGTTTTATTAAAAATAAACCTAAATAAGAACAGCTAGAAGACATGGTGTAAGAGTTTGCATATCATCCCTTCAGGCTTTGCAGACATGAGGTAAACTCTAAATTAGGGCTTTTTCATTTGATATTTGTAGAGATTAGGGTTTAAAGTTTGATTGATAATGTTTTATATGTATGGCTTGGATGAGATCAATTTAGGGTGTACTTATTTGTAATGAAACACAATATAATATCACGTAGACAAGTGTTTTCATTAAATGTCAGATTCTGAAATTCTGTTTTTTTTTGTTGTTATAGTTCTGACGATGCAATGTTTCAAGTCTATTACAACGGAAAGTTCGAAATTTCAGAGGATAACAGGACGACATATGTTGGAGGAGAGGTTCACACACTTATAAGCTCTCCGAAAGCCATGTTTACTAACTTGATAGATGCGTTGAACATTTCTTTGCACGGACAAAAGATCTGGTACAAACTTCCTTTCGAGGATCTTACGGAGCTAAAGTTGCTTTGTAATGGAAATGCAAATTTTCAGAGAATGTGTGATGATGTGTTTTGGACAAAAGCAGCCGATGTTTTCATGGAGCGTGAAGATGTCGTTAATGGAGTTTCTGGTGTTGTTAATCAAAACGAAGTTGATGGTGCTGAAATTAGAGCCGTTGTTCATTATGATATTCATGTGGAAGAACCTGTAGCTGAGGAAAAAGAGCATAATAAAAATAATGGTGATGATGAAAGGATTGAGGAATAAGCTATAACTGAGGAAGAAGAGAAAGAGCATGATAATTCCGAGGATACTCCTCAGAATTCGGATTGTGAGGATGGTGATGGTGGAAGACGATATGTAGGCTGCAAAAAAGGAAGTGGAGATCTTAGATTGGGTCAAGTCTTCGAAAGCATATATGAATTCAAGGAAACTGTGATTGATTATGTTCTTAAAGAAGGATACAATGTCAAGTTCACAAAGTGGGGATCTGAACAGTGTCAAGTGAAGTGTTCAATTGGTGCTGATTGTAATTTCAGAATCTACTGCGCATATGACAAACCAATAAAAAGGTACATGATTAAGACCTTCGACAATGAACATACATGTATGAAGGACGGGCATAGCAAGGTAATCAAGGATGGGATCATTGCTAGATTGTTTTTGAATGACATTAAGAAAGATCCTACTTATAAGCCTTCGGCTATGCAAGATGCATTTGAGGATAAATATAACATTGTTGTCTCAAATGACCAATGTAGAAAAGCTAAGAGAAAAGCTTTAGATATTATTCAAGACGAACACGATGAACAGTTTGAGAGATTAAAAGACTATCGGCTGGCTTTGATTGAGTAAGTTAAATATCCCTAAATGTTTACGAATATTCAGTTTTTAACATTCTGTTAATCTAACTTTGATTTTTTTTTTTTGAAGCTCTAATCCAGAGTCTACTGTGGAGGTAGGGACCGTGAAAAATGCGGAGGGAAAAGAGACCTTTGACATGTTCTATGTGTGCTTTGCAGTACTTCGGAAAACATGGCTTGCTCATTGTCGCCCAATTATTGGATTAGATGGATGTTTCTTGAAAAACAATGTTGACGGCCAACTATTGGCAGCTGTAGGACGCGATGCCAATAACCAATTCTTTCCTATCGTCTGGGCTATTGTTAAAAAGGAAAACACAGACAGTTGGCTCTGGTTTATTAAGAAGCTAAAACATGATTTGAAACTTGAAGATGGTAATGGGTTCACTATTATCTCTGATAGGCAAAAAGTAAGTATTTTATTCTTCTTGAGATATGTTTCTGTTTATAAAATGTTTGGTATAATTTATTGTGTGTGGCACTCGTGGTCGTATTAGACTCTGGTTTTGCTTCTTGTACTTATAATTTTTTTTAGGGTTTGATAAATGCTTTTGACCAAGAATTGCCTAAAGTGGAACATCGGATGTGCACACGCCACATCTACGGAAACCTGAGAATAATATATCCAGGAAAAGAGTTGCCTAAAGCGTTGTTTTGGGCAGTGGCAAAGAGTTTTAATGTTGGTGAGTATAACAAAGCAATTGAGCAGTTCAAGAACTTTGACTTTGGTGTGTACGAAGAACTGATGAAGAGGAATCCCCTTAACTGTAGTCGTGCTTTCTTCAGTTTCACGGCAGTGTGTGAAGATGTCTCTAACAACTTCTCTGAGTCTTACAACAACTCTATTAACAAAGCCCGAGAGATGCCACTAGTAGAGATGCTGGAGACAATAAGACGACAAGCTATGATCCGTATGGATGTAAGAAAGAAGAAAGCTCTCAAGCATCAAGGAAAATACAGCTTAAAAGTGGCATTAACTATCAAGGAAGAAGAGAAGCACCGGAAATATTGTCGAGTAATTCCGAGTGGAAATGGCGAGTATGAGGTGAGGGAAAACAACATTTCTTTTACGGTTGACATGATTGCAAAGACTTGTGCATGTAGGCGGTGGAATATGACAGGAATTCCTTGCCGCCATGTATTGCGAGTGCTTTTGTATAGGAAACTTGATCCGCAAGATTATGTATCCGACTGGTATTTGACATCTAAATGGAGAAACCAATACAAGGGTCCGATTCGGGCAGTTAATGGGATTGATCTTTGGAGGAGGTCCGGTGAAACAAGGATTCAGCCACCACCGAGAGAAGAGTCTCACGGTCCCACAAAGAAGCAGAAAAGAATAAAAGAAAAGAATGAATCTCCAAAAAAGAAGAGTAAGGGGAAAGAAGTACAAGAGATTCCTCCGAAGATTATCAAGGTTACTAGAGAAGGAAGAATTGTTCATTGTGGAGGTTGTGGTTCTGTAGGACATAACATCAGAAAATGTCCGGTCACTGTGTACGTTCCAAAGCCAAAGCCAAAACGTAATGTGGATGTTATTGAGTCTGGGGAAGGACTAAGCCAAAGCCAAACCCAGCCATCACAAAAATGAATATTTTGATTAAAGGTGGTGTTTATAATCTGTATTTTGTTTGTATTAAAATATTGGTTTTGCTTCTTATAGTATATTTCTTTTATGATGGATTTGCAGGGTTTTAGGTGTTTATGAGGTGGTCGTGGAGAAGAGTGTGATGTTTTGGAGTATATTTTTTTTGGATGGAAGTCTGTTTTTCAAAGCCATTGTTTTTGACTTCGGTCGTGGTGTTTTGGAGTCATGGAGACTGTTTTTTTTTTTTTTTGAATCTCTAGTTTTTCAAAGCCATTGTTTTGGCTTCGGTTGTAGGTCTTTTGGAATGACAATATTTTGCCTTTGGTTTTAGTTGTTTGCTACTTGCAAGTCTGTGATTTTGCAATTGGTTTGGGGTCGTTAATGTCTGTGATTTTGAAAAATTGGCTTTGGACCTTATTTAATCTCTTAAAATCAAACTCACACTTGAATTCAAACTCAAACTTGATAAATAACATTACAAAATCTCGAAAACCATGAAAAGGTGAACATTTCGAAATCCCCAATTCGTTTCTGTGTGAATCGAGAGTAGGCTCGAGAGGTTGAAGAAAAGAGAGAGACAAAAGACGTCGTTTTGTGGGATAAATCAAATCAGATTTTTGACGACCTAGACAATGTCGTTTCATACCTATCAGCCACGTAGACACAACTTGACGGCTTGTTAACACCGTTTAGTCTAACGTATGTTTTAGCACAATATTAAAGTTTAGGTATGAAATTTAAAATATTTAAAATTTAATGTATGTTTTAGCACCAAAGACAAATTCAAGTATAATAATAACATCTTTGAATACTTCAAGTATGAAAAAGCCAATTTTCCCACAATATTACCCCAAAAACAACAAGTAGAGCAAAAGGGGGAAATAACTATATTTGTAGAAAAAAATAAAAAAATATGTTTATTCTGTAAATGAAAAACATCTTTATATACATATTTAAACTACCAAATTGAGCATATCCAATAGACTTGCAAACTTAATTTAAATTATATTTTTTGATAATAAAATAATATATTACTGCTTGAAGTTTCTATGCAATTTAAATTTTTTTTTTTTTTTTCATTATACAGAATTTATAATAAACAAAAAATTATACAAAATATTAAGTTCTTGATATACCATTTTAATTCTAATTATAAATTAGAGAAAACAAAAAGTGATTTAATTTAACAGGGGTATTATATGGGTTTTTTCCTACTATATAGAAAAATAATATCAGATATTTATATGTTTAGAAAAAGTAAATTAAATCTCTTTTGAAAATATTACTATACTAAATTTTTACTACTATTTTGAAGATAGAAAAAAAGGAAATAGATTTTTGTAATAAAAAAATAAAATAAACAGTATTAAACATTAGATAAGTTTCTTTAATAAACAAATTTAGGAAACTAAATTTAAGGGGATGTATCCAGATTTTATTACCATTTTTATATTTAAATTAATTCTATAATTTGCTTAAAACTTAGAGATAATTTGATAAATTACAAAATACTACCATCACCAAAAAAAAAAGGTTATGTCAGCTGATATTAACAATTACTTTGTTGTTTCTTCCAAACATTTAATTTTGTTATAACTAAATTATAATTGAAAATAGATCTAAATTTGTCTCAGCAAATCCTACAAGTACATAATATATCAAACTGAGAAATTACAAACAAAATATATATATATAGAGTGAAGTAACAATTTTTAATGTAAGTCTAATTTGTTAGTTACGTATAATCGATCTAATTGAAATCAATAATTTTAAGAGGGATTTCAAAAATACCACAAATATAAAGGTGTTTTTGAAAATACTTAATTTTTAAAATACCAGTTTATATGTTTTATAAGATAGTTATAAAAAGTCATACGATTTTGTAAAATAACAATTAAATACAGAAATTATAGTGTGTTTTCACTAAAAATAAACAATCAAACTTAAATTTAAGAAACTAAACGTAGATGATTTAATAGTAAATTACAAATCCTTTTTAAGACATATTATATTAAACGGCATTTCCGAAAGATTTTTCTCTTGATAGTATTTTTGAAAAACTAGTTTCAAAAGTGGTATTTTTCATTAGTTTATTTATCGTTCTAGAACCGGTTTTTCATATGTTAAAGAAAAGATGTTTGTCTAAAGCCTCCAAACAAATAAAAATAAGATCATATTTTTTTCTTTCAAAATTAGACATAAAGTATTTAGTTCAATATAATGTGTTTAGATTCTTTGTTTGATAACCCACATTTTTATTATCACAAGAAAGATTGAATGAATGGGTTATATTTTCTCTATTGTAAAAGTTGGTTAGTAAACTCGATTATGTGAATATGATGAACAATTTAATAGGAAAAACAAATTGTGCTATAGAAATTCTATTATATTTTCATTATCACTACATCTCTAGACAATATTGTGCTTTTAAAAAACTTTTTTTATGTTCATAATAAAGACCATATATTTTAAAGTCGTTTTAAATCTCTATCAATCTAGGCACGGCACTAATCGTTCCAACGACATATTATTGTACGAGTGATTTTTTATCAATAATTAGATAGACATAAAATCTATGTGGATAATTGGGTGTATCTAACTATTTAATAGTTTATAAAAAAAATGTTTTGACAGCAAGATTTCCATAAATAAAAAAAGTTACTTAAAAATATAAAAATTAACCAAAACTCATATCTTTGGGTCCTTGAAGATATACAGCCATACACTTCCACAGTCACTATATATAAGTTTGCTTCTCTCAGACTTATAAACCAAACTAAAAAGAAAAAGAAAACCATTAAAAAGAAAAAAAAGTTACCACCCAAATTCTAGTTTTTGATTAGTCGACCCAAACCGTAAGAATTTGAGCAGTCATGGAACCAGCCAATGATGCTGAGACGGTGGAAACTCACGGCGGAAATACTACCGGCGTTCATCCGTATCCGTATCCGTCACCTGAAATGCTCGCGGTTGAGCATATTCCGGCGAATCTAAGCCATGACGGCAGATATGTGCAATACAACATGTTTGGGACTATCTTCGAAGTCACCGCAAAGTATAAGCCACCCATCATGCCTGTTGGCAAAGGTGCTTATGGCATCGTTTGGTAATTTTCTTTTAACTTGTGCTCTCTTTTTTTTTTCTGTTTTTTGTTTTAGTAAAGCTTTAATCCTGAAAAAGCCATATTAACTATTTTTGTGTAAGGGGTTGGTAAAATTTCTTCCTTAATGAGAAGTTATCGAACTTTTTCAACTCTTGCATCATATTTTTATATCGAACTTCTTAATAGCGAAATCATTCTTGTAAATTGTAAAAACATGAATCGATGAATATAGTGAATGGTAAAAACTAGCGGAAAACATGAATCTATGAAGATCATTGACACATTTTTTTTTACAGTTCGGCTATGAACTCGGAGACGAATGAGAAAGTAGCAATAAAGAAAATCGTGCATGCCTTTGATAACAAAATAGATGCAAAGAGAACTCTACGTGAAATCAAGCTTCTTCGTCACTTCAATCATGAAAATGTACGTTTAATTTCATCACTATTCTCTTACCTTTTTTTTTTTTTATATTTTAAAAAGGAAAAAAAATCATTAAAAGCTAATATTTAAAAATCATTTTCCATAGATTGTTGGAATCAAAGACATAATATTGCCTCCTCAGAGGAATGATTTTGAAGATGTTTACATTGCATATGAATTGATGGACACTGACCTTCATGTACTCATAAGATCCAGTCAAAAACTATCCCCAGTTCATTACCAGGTTTGAGTTTGGTTTTTCCCTTGTTCTTAAACTTAAATCATTTCTTTAGAGATCTTGAAAGTGTTTCTTTTGCAGTATTTCTTGTACCAAATCTTGCGCGGATTGAAGTACATTCATTCGGCCAATGTGTTACATAGAGATTTAAAACCGAGCAATCTCCTGGTGAACATAAACTGTGACTTAAAGATCTGTGATTTCGGGCTTGCTCGTGCCACTTCAGAGAGTCATGTAATGACTGAGTATGTTGTCACAAGATGGTACCGTGCACCCGAGCTTCTGTTGAACTCTTCTGATTATACCGCAGCTATAGATGTTTGGGCTGTTGGCTGTATTTTCTTGGAATTGATGAACCGCGAACCGCTCTTCCCCGGTAAAGATCATGTTCATCAGCTTCGTTTGCTTATGGAGGTAATATAGTTTTCTTTTTGTCCACGGAAACTTATTATAGGGCTCATGCTTAAAGAAAAAAAAGTCTTGCACTTTTGTTTTTGCAGCTCATAGGCTCTCCATGCGAAGACGAGCTTGGGTCGTTGAATGAAAACGCTAAGCGATACTTAAGGCAGCTTCCTACGCTTCCTCGCCAATCTTTCTCTGAAAAATTCCCAAATGTGCCTCCTTTAGCTATAGACTTGATGGAGAAGATACTAACATTTGACCCTAGACAGAGAATCTCAGGTTTGTTTTAATTATCCTCTCTTAATTTGAAGTTTTATTTGGACTCTTATCGCCATTTCTTTATTCCCCTTTGTAGTTGAAGAAGCACTTGCTCATCCATATCTCGAATCCATGCACGACATTAGCGATGAACCAGTGTGCACGACGCCCTTCAAGTTCGAATTAGAGGAACATCCACTCACAGAGGAGCAGATTAAGGAGTTAGTCTACAGTGAAGCCCTAGATTTCAACCATGAACCAGCAATAATTGAAAATGAACAATGACTTCTGCTTGAAAACAGTCATCATTTTGTCTTCTCAAGATGATTGGAGAGGACCAACTCAGTATCCATGGGTCTTGTAACTCTAGATGGGCCATCTTTGATCCTTCTATCGTTTCTTTTACATTTCTTTCAGTTTTCTGGACAATGTCTTTTAGATTTCCTTCAGTTTTCAGCCTTAGAATCTCTCAAGACATTTTTGATGTATTAAGAATTTCTGATTGATTCCCCAATAAATAATCCTTTTTAATAATTGCCAATTTATCATTTTTAAGCAAAAAGAAACTGATTGATTATGTGGGCATTATTGCAACTCAGTCCAATAAATATTAATACATGAGATATTGTCAAAAAATATAACATTGCAACGAGGAACAAAACAATCATATCCTAATTTGAGTATTTTGATTGAGGACAATTTTACTCTTGCAATGGTTCTTTTGCATGTTTGTTAATGTCAATGTCAACTCTTCAAATTGCCAAAGAATCTAGAGAGTGGGACAGGGCCATCGGTTTCGTCTTTACTTTTGCTAGAGTGTTTGTCTCTGCTGGACTTGTGCTTCTTCTCCTTCTTTGATCTTTTAGAACTTGATCTTGATCTTCTAGATTCGTCTTCATCGCTACTAGATGACGACTCTGAGGACGAATAATGCTGCAAATTCATAACACAATCCAACATGGAAAATGTTAATACAAGCTATAAAACATGACACCATCCGGATTAAGTTCATTTTGTCAAAGGTCTAAATTATACGCACCTTTCTCTTTTTGCTTTTCTTCTTCTTTGAATCTCTGTCTTTCTTATCTGTGAGGTCATTGAGCCATTGGAGAACAGTTAATAACCTCCTCAGAGAGAAGGTTTAGATATTCTGTCGAGTTGTTGATCATATTACCTTTTCGAGACTTATCACTAGAATAATTCCTTCCCTTGGAGAGTTTCAACGCCCTTTCAGCATCCAGCTGAGCTCTATACTCACGCATCAGTTTATCGGTATCTGCTTCAAGTTCTCCCTTTTTCATTTCTTCTTCCTAAACACGTCATGTAAAAAAAAGATACAATGTTAAAAAAAACATTTTCTAATGTTCCATAATCACAATGCAAAGAAGCTGCAAAAGGTAACAAACTGATATTGCAGATAATGTTTTAAAAAAAGATGAGCTTGAACATCTATGGGTTATGCAAAATAAGATGCCAGAGTTACATCAAAACCTCGACATAGATATAGATCTAAGAGGGAAGAAAGAAACGCAAACAGTGTGCGTATCCGTGGCTGAAGATGGATAAGCACGGAGAGAAATGATTTGTTGGACTAAAGCTTCTAAACTGACAGCAATAATAGCGAGCTTATGAACACTTAGCATCAATGGTCAATTTTAACTTATACAGGATTATAACAAGGATTATCAGAAGATATGAACCTTTGTCACAATGGAAAGTCGAGATAAAGGATTACCTTTTGCTTCTTCTTATATTCCTCCCATGTAATAGTGTGTGTAGTCTTGAGACTAGCCAAACGAGCCGCATGCCACTCTGGTGTATGAAATGAACCATCCACCTGCGACACTCCTCATCAGAAATGTTCCCGGAACCGATACGATAAATGATCATCATTCAGGCCCAACCAAAACAAAACAAAAAGCTCTAAGAAACTACACCTAAACTTGTCTAAATGCCTCTTGTTTGACTTGTCTAAATGCCTTTTGTGTTTACAGATTGCAACAACAATCGGAGACTCTAAGAAATTACACCTAAACTTTTAAATTTTCCTCAAACATGAACATATCACTGTAAAAAAACGCCCTAAAAGCTTCGATTACAAGTTCTTCCCCAAGAAACAAAAAAAACTGGGAGTCGAAAGGGGCAAGCTTAATTCTAAAATTTGAATCCCGCAGCTCAATCACCCATTAACACAAAAGAGCAAAATAAGTAAAATCAAATGAAATTGGATATCTTGAGACGTAATCATTATCATCAAATTGCAATTAAGAAAATAGTATGAAAGGGTACAAACCATTCCGTCTTCAACCTCCTCCGGCTGCGCCGAGCTGGAGCCAACCCTAGATCTCTGCATAGCCTTGTAAGCTTGATTCTTCCCCATAGCTGATAAAAATCCGAGATTTACCCAGAAGAAAAAGTCCCCAAATTTTTTGTTTAAGGAGAAAAACAAGTAGAGATTGAGGATGAAGAAGCTGTGAGGATTTGTTGTTGTTAAATCTAGGGTTTGGGATTAACGGTCCAAAGGAGAGAGAGAGACGAGAACTGTGAGGCCGAACCGAAACTAGGAGATTTAATTTAATTTCACCCAATTAAATTTGTTTTTCTGAAAGCTCGAATAATATTATTATATAGTTTTTATTTTTGACATCATATACTATATAGTTTTGAAAATAATAATACCCTTAGGTTAAAATCTCGACCCGTTGAATCGATTCATTATTCTTCGCCCTCTGTGTTGCTTTTTTTGTTTGGGTGAAAAATCGAGCAGAGGTGTCGAGTCGAATAGGTCAGGTATGGAGTTCTTCTTTGTTCCTCGAATCCGTCTCAAAGTTTCAATTTTTTCTTTACTCTTTTAATCGATTCGCTTCCATTTGGGTCGAAAGTTTAGGGTTTTAGGGTTCGGAGTCTTTATGTTATCTTCCCGATAAGTTGCGTCTTGTTCGAGTTTGAGTGAGTTTGTGGATTTTGCTTACTCGTCTAAACGACGAATGTTCATCTGAGTCGTGAAAAGGGTTTTTATCTTCTAGTTTTCGCCTTTGTAGGAAATTTTAGAGCGATCCAACTGATTTTCAGATCTTAATTGTTTTCGCAGTTACATAAGATGAGTGGGATTGGAGAGAAAGTTTCTGGAACAACAAAGACGCCTGCAGATTTCCTCAAATCGATCCGTGGGAGACCTGTTGTTGTGAAGCTTAATTCTGGTGTTGATTATAGAGGTGGGTCTCCTGCTTCTTCCTATTCTTATGTGTTTCCTTCTTTGGTTTTGTAGTTGATGGTTTCGTTTTTTGCAATTTGTTTATCTATCTCTGCTGCACTTTAAGGTTACAAGTTTTTACTTAGGACTGGTTCCTTTGGCCATGTTTATTAAAGGAACAAAGAGTTGCTTGTTAAGCTTACTTATTTCTCATTCATTTGAAGCTATATTGAATCTTGTTTCTTACATTTTCGATGGTTTTCTTAGAGAAGAACTTATTGTTATAGCTGTGAGAAATTAGAAAGTTGGACCTTTTTGTTTAACTACTGTTAAGATCACAGTAACCAATTTGGCTGATTGTATCTTTTCTCCTTTCTGATTCTCACTCTAATTTTCTCCTTTTATCCATGTTTCTCCAAATATATTAACAGTGATTGTGCATCAGAGAAGCATTAGATCTGTATTGCAACCTGCAATAAGGCTACAATAGTTGACTAGGAGAATTTTTGAGCTTGGGTTTTAAGATCTTTGCTTTGTGGTTTCATGATCAAGGCTAAAGGCCATGTAAGAGAGAACTTTGACCTAGACTAGTAGTACACATGAGAAACTACTTATTTCATTTTTCTAGGCTCCGTTCTCTTACTACCCTGATCAGTTTTGTCTAGGTTCTGGTCTAACTTAATATATTGAGTTCTTGATCAAAATTTGCTTGTTCTTCTACACAGGCATTCTTGCTTGTCTTGATGGGTACATGAACATAGCAATGGAGCAGACGGAGGAGTATGTAAACGGGCAGCTCAAGAACAAATACGGTGATGCCTTTATCCGTGGAAACAACGGTAACAAAAACCTCTTATATTCTTCTTCTCTCAATATTTTTCTTCTTTGTATATCGTTGTGTTTATGTATATAAATTTCTGTGTGTTTTCTTTTGGGGGCAGTTCTTTACATCAGTACAGTGAAGAGAACTTTGGCGGATGGAGCCTAGACCCTTCCTGATGATGCATCATCAATGGTCATCTTATGGATGTTATCTTCTTTGACCTCTTTTTAAAAGAGCTCTTGCACTTGATTTTCCTGACATGTATCAAAAATTGTTTGTTTTCTTCAATGAATTTTTGTGATAAGCATGGTAATAGCACACATCATTAGTTTGCCAAGTTGAGGATCCGAGGTTAAAAGTTAGAATCAAAGACTAACCTATTTAATTGTGATTGATACAAAATTCGATTTTAGCAGCTCTGATTAGTAATTAAACCGGTTAGTCGAACAGAAACAATAATTTCTGCCATTCTGATATTTTTCTGGACGAAACCAAACAAATCAACCAAAATTGATTGTGGGATTTGTAAATACACAAATTCGAATTTGTAGATATTAATGAGAATTCTAAGAAAATTGAACGTTCTTTCCCATTTTTGTGTTAAGCATGGTAATAGCAGACAAGTTCCATCATCTTCCGCCATTCAAAATACCCAAGCTGTGTAAATCTAAAATAGTCTTAAAAACCAGTGTAAACTTTTTCTAATCCTTTAATTTGATTCTTCTTCTGTTGCATGTTCTTCTGGCTTACTTCCCAACCTCCCTAACCTTACAATGTCTTCCACCATAATTCTTCCCTCTGTTGAAAAATCAAATTCAAAACAAAGATTAACTTCAGAGAGAAAAGAGAGCTTTCAAAGAGGAGGATCGCTCTGTTCTTTACCTTTATCCTTGGAGAGGCTACTGATCAGCTGTTGAAGGCCTTCCTTTGCAAGTGTGTCCTTCAGGTACATCGCAGCAGCTGCAACTTCATCAGGTGTGACCTTTCCATCTCGATCCCTGCGTGCATTCAACTTCAGGATCTTAGTCTCAGAAAACGGACAAAAGCGGAGGATATAATATGTCTATATACCTGTCAAGAAGCTGCCAGCCTTTGCCAATTTTGATATCCACATCATCAATCTCCTTCTCGAGGTTTTGTATCAGACCATCAACCTTAAGAAGTATACCTGAAGAGTCAGCTCTGATACAAATCTCATGGGACTTTAATATTCTTTAAGAACGATTTGAATTCGTTTTACCTTTTCCATTAGTGCAGAGGAAACCTCGTCTGCTTCAGCAACTTCATCACCTTGGTCACTATCTTCTCTAGCTGCTTTGTATGCCTTCATTGCAGCTTTTTCACCATCTACATCTTCTCTCTCGACCATTGTGTTATAGAACTCCATCTGGAGAAACAGAAACACAAATGTCTTTCAATCTATGACGCAAGATGCTAATCAGGCAAACTACTTATCAACACGAGCTTATGCTTTTGTGGACACTGTACCTCTTTCTTGACCAGTCTCAGGAATTCTTCGCGCTCTCTACATACCGACTGTTTATATCAAAAAAACAAACAGAGTCTCAAATAGGTACCGGATCAAAATTCTCTGCATATTCATTGTTGAAAACCATAGACTCGTTTTTCTTACAGAAGCGGAAGCTAAAACGCCCAGTGCACGGCTAAGTTTGCAAAGATCATCTTGCTGTTCAAGAACTCTAGCTCTGGCCTGTTCTTGTGCTTCTCTGGCCGTTGGTATGGTCATCTCTTGCAGCGCCTTATCCTCCTCATCACCTTTAACATCCTTAATCCTTGTAAGCTCTTCTTCTTCTTTCTCTTCTTCTTCCTACATATATAACAATGTACAAAATGTAAAATGAGAAACATAGAAATTTGAGTTCTCTAACTTCTTCAAGCAAGCATAATACAATGCAATCAATCGCTTATGATCAGACCTTGATCAGTTCTTCTTGCATCTCAAGGTACTCTAATTTCCTTCTTCGCTCAGAAACAGGGTCTTCAGATGGCAAAGAAGTAATACCAACAGTATCCACAACCTCGTCGGGAAGAGAAGAAAGAGTAGCTCGAACAGCATCCTCTGCTTTAACTCTTCCAGAAACCGTGAATGCCCTGAATATAAACTGCTATCAGAAATTTATTCCCCATAAAACCGATAAAGAACGAAATAATGAGAAAATAGAGATCTGGAACCTACCTAGAAAGGATCAATAACGACGAGGGGACAGAATGATTAAGTGACAAGTCCATCCAATCGCGAAGCTGCAAGATTGTTTCGATACTAAAAAATTAATAGCTGTGACATTATCTTTTCCCGATAAAGTTTAATAAATAAATAACACAGATTAGTTGTATAAATAAATAACAAAGAAACGGGAATCATAGGAGTGAGAAGGAGAAACCTGTTGCCTCATCTCTTCAACTGAAACCAGCCCGAGCATTCCCCGTTCCCTGCAATCTTCGCGTAGCTCAGCTTCTGAAAGGGAATCCACACCCTCAGCTCTAATCAGTTTATCATCTTCCTTAATGCTGCAGTGAAAAGGAGTAAAAATTAAACATCAAACCAAGGTGACAAGTCTAATAACAATGAGATGTGGAAGCATCTTACCTCCTCAGTCTTTTTCTGAGCATATATCGCAGATAAGCATCTGTTCCAAATGGGCTAATACCCATATATTTGCACATGCTAACCAAGCGAGGCCTATTATTGAAAACAAAGAGGTAATTACTGTCAGAACATGTACCTCTTTAAGAGCACAACACATCTCTGAGTTTTTTTTTAAAAAAGGAGCAACAAACCTGCTAATGTTATCCAAAGTTAGCTCATCGTTGAAAAGCTTTGCAAAGCCCAAAATTTCATCATTTTGGACTATTTGACCTTTCCGAACCTGCAAGGCAAGATTTTAAGAACGGGGGAATGGAATTCACATTCAAAAACCGAAAGAAAGAGAAGCATCTGAGCCAACACAAAATCCATGACTCACCTTGTCTAGAAACTCATCCAGGTCTTCAGCAGTTTGCTTTACGTCTCCAGTTCTTGAATGTTTAACTTCCTTAGCCATCTCTTTGGCCGTTTCCTGAAGAAACTTAGCATATTCTATCCTTGCAAGTAATTTTCTTTTCAATGCTTCCTGTACATTAACAAAAGAGCATCATGGACAAAGAGACCCAGAAGGCAAGAAGGTAATAAACGAACGTGTAAAGCCTACACTCTGTTGAAACATACCTCCTCTTTCATCTTGTCCTGGAAAGTTGATGGTAACATATTAGGGAAGAGTTTCAAGAAAACTGGCAGCAGAAATTCCATAAACGGCACGAGGATGAACACTGCAAATGGCACTAATCTGAAGATATCAGCTGTAGTTCGAGTTAGCTGTTGCCTTTCTCTTCTGGAGAGACTCTTTCCGCCAGCCAACTTGAGCAGCAATCTTGAACTAATTCTAGTGTCTGCCCAGAGTAGTTTGGTCCCCAGCCAATAATGTTTCAATGTTGATACAAACTCTTGTTTCCAGTGAGTGAGCTTTTTTGCCCAATCCGCCCTGTAGAAAACAGAAATTCAGTACACTGCAATCACTATGAATAAGCCTGGAGATTAAGCACACATAATGTCAGAAGAAAGCTAAACCTGCTCATGGAGGCAACAGCTCTTAAAGCAGGACCTATCCCAAGAACAAATGCCCATGTCCTCTGTACTATCGATCGAGCAACCTTTTTGGATTCTTGAAGACGTTTAGCTTTCGCCTTTGCTTTAACACTACTCAGACTTTCAACAGCTTGATCACATTCCTCAGGAGATGCCTCTTTCCTATTCATAGCAACCCCATCATCTTTTTTATCCTCTTCATCCGGTTTCTTCGCTGCAGCTGTAGTAGCATTACGAATGGATATGCTCATATACCTCATCCCCAGAGAAGGAACAATTTCCGAACTTCCATAACCGATGCCCGAGAAGTGAGAACCATGGAATCTACGATCGAAATATCCGTTTCTAGAAGGCAATAGAAGACCACCATATGTTCCTGTAAAGGACTTGCGTTCGGTGACACGGTCATTGGATTCCACGGGAGGACGACTGGTAGCAGAGTGATAAGCATGTGAATTTCCAATGGACTGAAAGCTCTGGGTTGAACGAGCATAGACACTCAAGTAATCGGAAATGATATTCTTCCTCCTAACGATCGCTCTTGACGCCATTTTCTTAATACCCTTGTTTTCGAAAGAGGAATCACCTAGACATCTCCCAGAAGAGAACACTCCTTAATCTGATTTTCGGAAGAGGAAAAATCGCTAAATAAAAAAACTACGAGATAACAAAAAAAAAAACTTGAACTACGAAACTTCGGCGAACCCGAAGAATCAGAACAGACGAAAACCCACACAATCAATCGATATCGGTAGGAGAAGAAGCACAATGTTTACCAACCAGAAGCACAATGTTTACCAGAAACAACAAAATCTCAAGTGATGATAATCGCATAGCAAGTTGAAAATGAAACGAGGCGAGAAACTGAAATGCAAAACCCTTGATTCAAGAAGCATGAGGGATTCGAAGAAGATATGAACAAGAAGAAAAAAAAAGACAAAGTATCACTTACAGATGACCAGAATTCCAGGGAAGACGGAGTAATCTGAAGATGACGAACTCTGTTTGCCGGAGAAAGTGAACCAGAAAACACGCCGGAGAAATTTGAGAGGTTTTAGGGATGCGGCAAATAAATCGTGAGAAAGGGTTTTAAGATTCTTTTTCTTTTTTTTCTTACAAATAAAGATATTTACTTAGACATGTATGAGTGACTCTAAGCCATTGGATCATATATGGGTCCCATACCTTTCCGATTGTAACCACGTGGACGAATCCATAATCAGATGTGATACTTGAACCCCAAGGGCTTAGTTTTTTTTTTAGTTGAGATAATACATTTCCACAATTTCTATTCTTTTTTATGAATCTGATCTAGAATTTAAAAGTTGGTTCCAATTTTTAATATGAACAAGTGATGTGTATGTTGTTACTCATAAAATATACTTACAAAATAACCCAAAAATTTATGACGTGAAACAAACAAAATGAAAAAGGTATTAAAAACAGATCAGTGATAATTCTGTTTTTACAAAGCGAGTGAATTGGTGAATCTGCACTCATTCTCGTCTTGCTTTTTTTTTTTTTTTTCATCTCCGGAATTGATTGATTCAAAGTTTCCCTTTTATTTCCTGCAAACGAAAAAGAAAAGAACATGATGAACATAAATCGTATAGGATTATTCAGATTAAAGAAGATGAAATTTTGTTTTACCAGGGAAACTTAAATGTGTCTTTCCACCAACCCTGCTTAGAACAGTTTGCAACTATTTTGTCGAGCCGAATAATAATCTCAGAGAATATTGGCCTCATACCGATTTCAGGATGCCAGCATTCTTCAATCAACCTACAGATAATCCCGATTCTTGACTTGTTCATGTTTAAAACACATTCTATTGTGTAATAATACCCAATGATGCTTACTCTTTCAATTCCGGAGGATAACTCTTTGATTTCGTCTTGATTATTGGTCTCTTTCCTTCTATACATATCGATTCTGCGACCTCTTCAGGTGGTTTAGGATGCAAAATGGATACTCCCTCAGTCATCTTCACATATAGAACCGAAATATTTTTTTTTTTAGAAGCTTGAGGACTCAGAAATTTAACCATCAAGAAGGCGAAAGCTTTGTGTGTTACTACCTCATACAAAATGACACCAAACGAATGCACATCGACCCTTTTATCGAAGGTTTCGTTTTTGTAAATCTCAGGTGCTATATAGCAATCTGCAGTTCAAAGGGTAAGCACAAGAACAATGCTTGTTGTATATATGAATCTGTTTCTAACAGAAAAAATGCAGCCTTTTTCTTACTTGACTTATCGATATGAGCTTCGTGGTTCACGACTTTGGCATTATCTTCTGAAATCTTGGACAACTTTATCAAACCAAATCCAGAGATCTTCAATTGTCCTCCTCTATCCAGCAAAATATTTCTGGCACCTTACAAAAAACTTTCAAAATATTATCCAAACTGTTTTGTTTCGCAGTTATCTAATTTGCTCTCGGCTTTGTCTTACTTTGGCCTTAAATCGCAATGGATGATCGGGTCTGGTTTACATTCATGAAGATAATTCATGCCCCTGGCAATATCAAGAGCAAATCTCAGAGCCTTTGAAGGAGAAAGACGACCTTTCTTTTGAAGATAGACACTTAGATCACCCTGAAATTAAGATGATTATAAGATTACTACATTTGTGATTCGATGTGCAGGAAATAAAGTAAAAAAAAAAACAAAGCTTACTTTTGGATTACACTCAACTACAATCATCATTGGTAAATTTTGAGTGACAGCTCCAACAAATTGAACAATATTTGGATGCCGAGCTTTAGCCAGCAAAGTTAATTCATGTGTGAAGGCATTTCTGCAAGTATAAAAAAGAGCCAGAAAGAGAAAAAAAAAGTGTTAGATTATTTCATACTATGAACAACTTAGACAGAGAAATTCAAGAACAAGAAAAATGCATACACGCGTTCTGGATCTGAATAACTATCTTTATCGAATATTTTTACCGAGACTCGCGTGCCATTCCATTTTGCAACTTGATAAGTTCCCTACAAATTAAGCAAAGAAAAAAACATCACAACAAGTGGGAGAAAAAAATATCAATTCTTGTGAAATTAGGAGAATGAACAACCTTTGAGATGCCATCAACTTTTCGGACTTGAAGCTCGAGTGGATTAAGCTCATACTCAGGAACTTCTTTTGGATTCCCCACCGTCATTGGAGTCTTTCTGGTTTTCTAAAGTTTTATAACAAAAAACAAATGTTGAAGATGAAGCCAATCACCAAAGAGAGAGAGACCAATTACTATCTTAAGAACATAAAAAGAGAAATACCATACCGGAGCTTTAGCTCCTCGAGCTTTCAAGAGATTATACACTTCAACATTCCCATAATACTTGGCATCAACAGCCGCCTAAACAATTACACCCACAAAATTCAAAACCGAACCAGAGAAACCAATCCAAAAAACATACAAAAGAGGAAAGATTTGGTTCGTTTTTTCTATATCCGTAACCAGAAAGAATCGAACCGGAATCATGAAAAGGGGAAGAAGAACAGACCGTACTACCCCAACGATCACGAGCATCGATGTTAGCTCTCCGGCTAAGAAGAACCTTAACGACCTCGTAATGACCCTCACAGGATGCGATGTGAAGAGCCGTACGCCCATCGAGATCGATGCTATTCACATCGGTTCCTTCGTTGAGCAGCTCCTCGACGCCATTGACGTCGCCTTTACTCGCCATGAAGAGAAGCTGCATCGTGGAATCGAGATTCTCCGGCACAGACATCTGTGGCCCGCAGCTAAGGGATTCGGGGCTCCGTCTGATCGGATCGAGCGAAGATTGACGGCCGAAGCTGAATCGCATGTTGTTACGGCGTGGGTCGAGAGAGGACTGGCGTGTGAATTGCCGGCTCAGTGTTCGTCGCATTGATCCTGTCGAGAATTGTCTCGAAATCCCACGCTTCAACTGCGCCGCTACGTTATCCATGATTTTGATGATGACACGAATTTGGGATCAGTTAAACCACATCGTATCTTTTAGTTGAAGAAGACGATGACGAGACTCAAAGATTGAAAATTGAAAGTAGAGGAACGATCGTGGTGCGTTTTTTTCTCAAAACTCTTTTTTTTTTTTTTTTGATTGTTCTTCGTTTACGGATTATCCATAAACAGATTAACAAACAATAGTTTCGTTGGCTCATAATGTCGTTTGGAGCAGTAAAACGCGGGTTATCATTTAATTTATTTGATCACATACATAATTAGATGAACTAATTTAGATGATTAACAAAAAAGCTTATTTTAATATGGTGGAATACGTAAATGATCTATCCCCAAACCAATTTTCAATTTGGTTTTCTGGTTATAATCATCATAATAAACCAATCTAATACCGCAAATTAATCAGCAGCTAAAATTGTACATTTTATAAAAGATATGAAGAGCGATGACATACAATACAATTTTCTTCAGAAGACGACGCGAAACTGCGGCGCGTCTTTCCCGTCGGCGGGAAGAATCTCCCAGCGGCAAGGTTCGAGATCTTCGGATACGGGGCAGTATCCGGCGAGAGTGACTCTGTCTCCAGTCGCCGCCACAGAACCGAACTCGAAAACCGTCGCGCGGTCTGGCCGAGGAACTTCTATGGCTCCGTTCATCCCCGGAGCCGGAGTTTCCGATTTCGGCGCCTGAATTATCTCCGTTTTCGACGTCTCGGGCTGCGAAGGCTTAGGACTTCCTGTGAACCACGACAGAATCCCCATGGCTAGTCGAGTCGGAAAATCTGAGGAATTGATGAATTTAGGGTTTATCTTTTCCCCCTTTTGATTTGCTGAAATGTTAGGCGGAGTTTGTAACACTGGGCCTTATAAATTGGGCTAGGCTTTACTTGACGTAAAATCTTGGACCCTTCTAGTTTTAAACAATACTCGATTTGAGCTCAAAGTTTACAATTCAATACTTTTAAACCATATTATATTACAAAACAAACTTCATCTTGATACATTACAGCTTTAGCAGTCTTATCATATAGAGGCATATACCGATAGATCTCCTCACTCTCGAGCAACCTCGAGAACTTGTTTCCCAAAGTTTTTACCATGGTAAAGTCCTACAAGAGCAGCAGGACCGTTCTCGAGTCCTTTGACGATGTCTTCCACGTACTTTAACTTCCCTTCTTTTATGTACGGAAGCACAAACTCGAAAAACTTGGGGAATCGATCTAGGAAGTCCCCAGAAACAAACCCTTGCATCCTTATCCTCTTTAACATGATGTCAGGTAGATTATGTACTCTATCTCTGGTTTCAAGATGATACTGAGAGATCATCCCGCACACAGCGATTCTTCCATACATTTTCATGTTCAGTAGCACCGCGTCAAGCATTTTGCCTCCCACGTTCTCAAAGTATATGTCAATGCCCTTTGGGAAACATCTGCGAGAGGACAACCCTTTTTATTATATCATTCAAGAAACCGAATTAATTATAAGAAACCTGAATTAAAAACCTCTTCAAGGCGGAGTCAAGGTCAGGCTCTTCCTTGTAATTGAATGCATCATCGAAACCAAGTTTGTTCAGCAAGAGATCGACCTTTATGGGAACCAAACAATGTAAGAGAAAGTATAAATTTATTAGTTTTTGAACAAATTAAGGCCTAACCTTTTGTTTACTTCCGGCACTTCCAACAACATAGCAGCCCATCAACTTTGCAAACTGGCCCACGAGATGACCAACCGCACCAGAAGCCGCAGAGACAAATACTGTTTCTCCTTTCTTAGATGAACAGATCTCGAAAAGGCCGGCATAAGCAGTCAAACCTGCCGTTCCTGTAATGAAAAACAGAGCTTTTAAGTGAGATGGGTCCACGATATTATGTTTTTTAGTTCTTAAGAATGTAAACCTGATACTAACCAAGGAGCCCAGTGTAGTAGGAGAGAGGAACATTGATATTAACGTCAATTTTGGATATAATGGGCGTTTTAATTGTAGTATATTCTTCCCAATCGACCACTGCCCAAACAAAATCTCCTTTCGCAAAAGCTGGATCGTCAGAATCTATCACCTTAGACACTCCAAGTCCAATTAGAGGCTGCACAATATATAGCATCAACAACAAGTGATAATTAAAGCCATATGTGCTTGTGTGTATCTAAATGTAATGTGTGTATTTGGTGTTACCTTGCCAGGGACGTAAGCATCCAAAAGTGCCCTAGTCGAAGGATTTGGTTCTCTCATGAGAATCCCCATGTAAGGATCACAAGACAAGTAAAGATTCTTCACCAGAATAGTCGATGATCCGGGCTTAACTTTGAGTTCCACGGTGTTGGAAACTATCACTAGATCAGACTCTTTAGGGGAACCCTTCACGTAATCTCTGAGTATCACTTGCTTGTTCCTCACGGTAGTCTCCATTTTCCTTTCTCAAAAGAAAGCTCTTCTTCTTGATTTCGTTGGGATCAGCTGTATTCTCTTTAAGAACTTAAGTGGTTCGGTAGAACATTTACATGCATACAAAAGGCAGGTCTGGTGATTAGACACCAACTAAAGAGCTGCATCAACAATAATTGGCGAGGCCATAATGGAGAAACATAATAATAGACTATAGGGTTAAACTATATGATATTTAAATTTAAATAAGTCACATTCGTATTGCATTCTTTTTTAATTAAAATCATGAGGCAAATAGTAAAGATGTATCTCTTCCTCTATATATCAAAATCAAAGTTAAAGCGAGAATCAACTAAATTTTGTTTTTTCGCTAAAATTCAAATATCATATAGTTTTTTTTTTTTGTAATAAAAATATCATATAGTTTATTATTATGTTTCTCCCTCATGGCCTGGCCAATCATTGTTGATACAGCTCTTTAGTTGGTGTCTCACCAAACATGCCTTTTGTATGCATGTACATGTTTTACCGAACCACCGTAGTTTTTTTTGCTAAAGGGAACGTTACCGAACCACCGTAGTTGTTAAAGAGAATTAATACAGCTGATCTCAACGAAATATATGCTTTCTTGTTAGTCCCATAATGATATAAAAGAGGTTTTGTTAATATATATATAGGATTGTTCCTACAAATGTAACATTTATAATATGTAATTTCTTGTTAAAAATATGTAATTTATTTACTCATATACTATATATAGCCTAAAGCCAAGTAAAAAGTTATGCATGCATAATCGTGATAAACAATACCAAGAGTAAAGTGATATATAGCGGATTTCCTGTCAATTATTTGGCTTGGTCGAGATCATTTTATGGGCATAGATTTACCTTATATATATAAAAAACGCATTTGTGACTAGATCTATGTGTTCTAAACAATAACATATCATCGACTATATATATGTAAGCGTATAAAGTAAAGAACACATAGACTTTGTTAACGGGGTTCGGTTTCCCTACATCTTCGGGACCTAGTCCAGAACAAATCCACTAGAACAAGATTGCAATTACAATTGCTATGATATACAACACTACGATGCCTATCATTCTTTTCTATATGGACGAACTACGGACACAGTATCTATACAAAGTCTACCGCTCGGCTACAACCGATACAGACACCATCTTACAGATGTGCTTGTACTCCATCAACCATCACCAACAGATCTACAAATCATGTATAATGGGGCGATGCCACACACACATGTGTGCATCTCATGATAAACCTTAGACGCGCACTGTTTCTCTGGCTGTCTCTTGGTTTATATAGTTAAGGGTCAAAACCCTAAGTCTACTAAAGCCCACATGATTTCTTCATCCTTCTGGGCTTCTAAATCACGTGGCCATGTTTCCTAAAACAAAGGACACGCCACCAATAAGGAAATAATCACTTATTTCTTTTTTTCCGTTCTGAGTCACTTTTTGTCTCAGTGCCTGTGCCAGTTCTGTCAAATATCTCTGTCTAAACTGCCACACCATATATGTCGACTCTGTCAGCATATGTAACACATCGTGATCCCACAGCTCACGCTTTAGCTCCACGTCATCAGTTGCTCTGTACTGCTTCCTTGTATCACTTCGTGTGCTACTTCCAACTGATACATCAACTACTTTTGTAACACGTCATGTTCCTAAAAAAATTTAAGTTAGTTAACAGATAAATAGCTTATAAACTCCAAAATATAAAATATTATTCATTAAAAACTAAATAAAAGTGGGGAACCAATGTGGAGGGAACACTCAGATCGGTGACGTGGCAAAATCTCGGTGACGTGGTAAAATCTTAGTCCTTCCTTCCAAAGATTATTCTTTCTCTCCGATTGATTACGCTTCCTCATGTTTCAAAAACAAACAAAAAAACGATTGCTAATCTGACTTCTTTCCTCTCGAGCCTCTTTTAACGACGAAGACGGCGAAGCAAAATTTCACCGGAAACACCCACGCCTCTCAGAACCATGCTCCGTTGATGGCGGTGATTTAGATCCAAGCATCGACGGGATCTAGGGTTTATAATGTCTCAGATCTGATGTGCATCGAAGCTTTGATGTACCGGATAACCTCAGTGAAAGGCACACGTTGTCTTTTTTTTTCCAGAAACCTAGTCATATTTTTTATAGTTTGTATCATATATATGACCTGATTTTAGTCTTGAATTTTCAGACTCAAACCATGTGTTTTGATAACCTTGGTCTCCTAATGGCGGTTCTTCTAAATATGCTATTCCAAAACAACCAAAGGTTAGATGGTTCTTGTACAGTTTGAGTTATTTTATTCGCGAGTTCGTTGCAGAATCTCCTGACTTGCTAAATTTGTTGGACTGCAGGCAAGTCTACCTTTTTTCTATATCCAATTTTCTCCACGATTGATCTCCTTGGCATTTATATATCAAGGGCTCAAGCATATCAATCGGCAAACTTTAACCTGGTAGCTATTTCTTCTCTCGAAAATTAACAAATGATGTTACAAATATGATTCGATGGTTGATTGTTTATGTGGCTACAAGCGATGTTTCGAGCCATAGGAATTGGACAATCTCGGTCACTTGCTTCATCTGCTGCTTTTAATTGGATACTGAAAGATGGGCTTGGACGGTTAAGTAGATACTACAAGAAAACAGGACTATTTCCGACGGATTTAAGCTGTCGGTTACAGTTCGTCGGAAATGTGGTTTCCGTCGGAATCCGTCGGAAATTTCCGACGGATTTATGCCGTCGGAACGCCGTCAGACATTTCCGACGGATTTCCGACCGCGTACGTTCCGACGGATATTCGACGGACTTCCGACGGATACTCCGACGGATATTCAGTCGTAAATGCCGTCGGAAATCCGTCGGAAATTTCCGACGGATTTCCGACGGATATATTACCGACGGATTTCCGACGGATACTCCGACGGATATTCAGTCGTAAATCCGTCGGAAATCCGTCGGAAATTTCCGACGGATTTCCGACGGATATATTACCGACGGATATTAAGTCGTAAATGCCGTCGGAAATCCGTCGGAAATTTCCGACGGATAAATGCCGTCGGACATCCGACGGTAACTATTTTCGACGGATAATTTGATCGGAAGTTGTCTCGGAAGTCCGTCGGTTCTTCGTCGGAAATAGGTTCCGAAGGATTTACGACAGTAACTATAACGCCCCGACCACCCATACATGTGGGCCCCATGCCTGCTCTCGGCCCGTGGGCCCCATGCCTTATCTCGGCCCGTGGGCCCCACCCTTGTCCGACGGCCGGTGCGTTAATCCGGGAGGCTTGTAATACTTGTTTACTGACCCTGCAATCACCACGTGATCTTTCCCCGTGTTTTGTCCTCACTCACACGATACCGCGAATAACTTCCCGGAATGTCACCCATCCTTAGACTACTCCAGCTCAAGCACGCTTAACTCTGGAGTTCTTTCGAGCAAGTGATCGGAAAAGCTAAGTGCACTTTGGTGTCTATAACGCCAAATCAATTCTTATAAGCCTCTCCGCATATACAAGAAATCGAGATGTTACAGTAACTTATTCCGACGGTTTTCCGACAGAATTGGTATTTTGAATTTTATGTAATTATTTATTTTTTGGAAATTTATATATTAAAATTATAGAAATTTGAAATATAAATTAAAAATAGAAATAATAAATATATAAATTCATTAAACAAAATAAAAAAAGTCATTACACATTAAAATAAAGTGTTCAAAAAAAAGCATTAAAAGCAAATATTTAAACGGTTGGAGAATCTCCGTCGTCGGGATTATTATCCCGAAACAAATGCGGGAAGCATTTTTCCATCATCTTCTCCAAGCAGGAGAGCTTCTTGGTGGTAGTCTTTTGCTCCGTCCGTAGCTCTTCAACCTGCCGGTCACGCTCTTGCACCGTTTGGGTGAGCCTCTCGATTTCTACCCGGTACTCCGAAGGATAACGAGGAAGCGAGGAAGAAGATTCCTGGGTCGGAAGGGTGCCTAACCCAGCGAATCGACCTTTCACTTGCCGGGTTTGCTGCGAATAATTAAAACCGATAATTTTTCGTATGCACGTGTCTAATTTTTCGTGTTAAACCGAATAACTCAGTCAACATGCACGTGTCTAATTTTTCATATCCGTCGGAAATCCGTCGGAAATTTCCGACGGATTTCCGACGGATAAGGTATATTCCTTGCATATTTTTCGATTGGTCAGTCAACAAACACGTGTCTATTTTTCATATCCGTCGGAAATCCGTCGGAAATTTCCGACGGATTTCCGACGGATTTAGGGTATATTTGGGGTTTAGGGTTTAGGGTTTCTTTATATGATTTAGGGACATGTTATTTACATGTTTCATTCAATAAATATATTAAGTTCATCAATATTAAAGGGTTTGCATTAGTTTAAAAATTATACAACATCAAAACATATCGTTTCACATAAATCAACTATATCTTATACTATAACTTATACAAACACTTCCATCAAATTTTTTAAAATCTATATAACACATTTTCTTGATGTATATACAAGGTTAACCTATTTTATATACATCATACAAGTGTTTGTAAACTTTTGCCAAAAAAAAAAACCTATACCCTATACCCTAAACAAGATTTTTAAATATCCGTCGGAAATCCGTCGGAAATTTCCGACGGATTTCCGACGGATTTTTAGCCGAGGGATCGATTTTTTAGCCGATGCAACTGAATCCGTCGGAAATCCGTCGGAAATTTCCGACGGATTTCCGACGGATTCACCTCAAACCGTCGGAAATTTCCGACGGATTTCCGACGGATTCAGTTGCATCGGCTAAAAAATCGATCCCTCGGATATAACCCAGATTCAACTCAATCCGTCGGAAATCCGTCGGAAATTTCCGACGGGTTTCCGACGGATATTTAAAAATCTTGTTTAGGGTATAGGGTATAGGTTTTTTTTTTGGCAAAAGTTTACAAACACTTGTATGATGTATATAAAAAGGTAACCTTGTATATACATCAAGAAAATGTGTTATATAGAATTTATATAGAAGTTATAATATTTTTTTTGTTGCAAAATTCCAATTTTGTTACACTTAAGCAAATGTCTAACTTTATAAAACTTCGACATAACTGATATATTACACATTACACTTCTAGTTCAAATATATGTACATATTTTACGGTGCAAATTTTATAATTAAAACTACTGTCAATCCGATGATGAGTAATCTGATTCTCCTGAATCGGAAGGTTCCCCAAATTCGTCAAATTCTTCTTCTGAATCCTCAAATACTCGATCGTCTGACTGTATGGTGAAATCAACGACAATGTCGACCTCAAGGGAATGCTCGATTGAACCCAAACCTACGGAGCTTTGTTGGAGGGGTTCATGATCAGACATCCCATGAACTCTACCTCTCGGGTTTATCGATGTGACTGTAACCCACGGGTCTTGCTTGTTTGTCACCCGCGGATAGGGAATGTAGCATACCTACACCATGTACAAATTTAACCACGGGAATGCAACAAAACTTAATTAAAAATTAACATAAAAGAAATACAAACCTGGTCTGCTTGTGATGCAAGTACAAATGGCTCGTATCTCTGGAGTTTTCTTCTGCTATGTAATGATGTAACACCAAATTGGTCGTGTCGCACACCGCTTCCTACTAATGGGTCGTTCCAGTCGCATAAAAATGCAACACATCTTAGACCGAGCATTCCCGGGTACTGAACATCGAAAATCTCACGTACGACACCATAGTATACAAGATCACCTGACTGAGTTGATACACCGTAATCTGATGTTGTCGCACTCCTATCATCCCGAAGAATCTTAAAAGCGTACCCCCGTGTGCTATACATCACATGTGACTGCACGGTTGCTAGTGGAAATCTCACAATTTCTTCTAACCACGTGGGAAATGTTTGTCCGTTAGCCTTCTCTGTCGTCACCTGCACAATTATCATAATGTTCACTAGTACTAGCATAATTATCCACCATTGTATCATTTTCTCCATGATAATACCAAATCTTGTAACCCGACATAAACCCATGACAATACAAGTGTGACCATACTTCATCTATCACGATAAATCTACGATTCCCACAATTGGTACAAGGGCAATAGATTTTACCGGTTTTTTTTGCTTTCTTCTGCATACCCGCAAATGCCATGAATTCCTGTAGACCTTTTTTGAATTCCTCCGTAACTAGGCCCGTGTTCGGAATTTGATGAGGCTTGTCCATCCATGATCGAAAATAATTATAAGGATTTGAAGAAGACATTTTCGTAAGGAATTAGATAACAGAGATTTTTTTTGGTTGTGCTTATAAATGAAGCGTGGAAACGTTTTTATAAGGAAAATTTTGTCCTTTTCCGACGGATTTCCGACGGATTTCCGACGGATATAAAGTAGATATTATCGATGTCGGCAACCATGTCGGCAGCCATGTCGGCAGCTGTCGGATATCCGTCGGAAATCCGTCGGAAATCCGTCGGCAATCCGTCGGAAATCCGTCGGAAATCCGCGACGGATGAACGTCGTCGGAAATCCGTCGGCAGTATGTCGGCAGCGTCAAAAAGGCGTCGGAAATCTGTCGGAAAGTGTCCAACGGATTATTGTCGTCGGAAATCCGTCGGAATTTCCGACGGATTTCCGACGGGTTGATATTTCCGACGGAATTCCGACGGATGTCCGACGGAATTCCGACGGATGTCCGACGGATGAGAAGTTAGTCGGAAATCCGTCGGAAATTTCCGACGGAATTATTGCCGTCGGAATTTCCGTCGGATTTCCACCTGTTTTCTTGTAGTGAGATGTATATACACTGCAAGTCTTGCTTCTGCTTTTGACACAAATTTGAAGGTATATTGACTTTGTGAAGTTATCTTCATCAAATTGTAGTTGAATATGTAGTTCTTGAAACTTCTCTATATTTTTTGGACAAAGAGAGACGTATGTACTTTTCAGCATGAGCATATTCTTGTTTTACTTGTTTTTTTCTAATAGAGAAAGCAAATTCGTCTCTTGGAGGGTCACAATCATCATCAAGTGGTCACCACAACAATTATCGTAACTCGAATTCTTGGGATGACTGGGGAGAAGAGTACAACAAAACCAAAAAGGAAGCAGCACCATAGATTGATTTTGTTGATGATATCGAAGGAAGAAGTTTCAAAGATTGGAGGTCCAAGAGTGTGTTGAGAATTCACAAGTTTAGATACAAGAGATTGTATGAACTTATCTTTTAATTATATACTTTTACTTTGTAATATAAGCCTTTTGTATCATGGTTTTATATTAAATATAACAAAATATGTCATTTTTCTTTTTAATATGCCAAATTATCTCAAAACCAAAAAAATATTTCCAGAAAATTGTAATTTAAATACAATTTACTAAAATAATTATAGAAATCAAATACATATTTCGAATGCTATAGTAAAATTATAAAAATGCTATGAATAAAACAATTAATAACAAAATTTAATTGCTAGTGTTAAATATACGATTGCAAATAAAAAATCGCTATATTAGATGAAGACACGATAGCAATGTTAAAAACCGCTATCTAAAGTGTCGGACCTATTATCACGTGCGATGATAGAGCGCTTTCTATAACGCTATGGTATCGTTAAATAGCGTTTTTCGTGTGCTGCGAAAGGCTAATATTCTTGTAGTGGAAGAACCAGCAGATGCCAGAGCGGCTAGAATCCTTTATCAGTGGCCATCAGTTATCAGCTCATGGCAAGAAGATATTTCTACGGGACCTTGCATACCTATGGAACAACGCTGTTGACTTGGAGAATGTAAACAAAGTCCTCACGGCTATTGTTCAGTGTGTGGGTGACGTTGGAGAATGCATGCTCTCCGAAAAATTAGCAGTTATGCGTGCTGATTTTGTCTGTTTGAAACTGCTATCTTCAACATACTATGCCAACCTGGAAGATTATATGCCAGCAATATTGAGCTATACGCCTGGCGCAGCTGCAAGAGAAGGCGAGGATTCAGTGATAAATCGGGCATTGGAGTTTTGGATTGCAGTGTGCGAGAAGGAGCTTGAAGAAGGATTCAATGGTACATGCCTCCATTTCGTGAGAGGCGCTCTCCCTAGTCTTCTGCCTATCTTGCTTCAGGAGCAAAAGTACTGGCTTGGTTGTCAAAAGCTTGGAGAGCAGCCGGATATTAAAGCGAATAGAGCGAGGTTCCTGTAGTCTATTGCCAGATTGATCGGCGAAGAGATGGTCGAATATATGATACTTTTCATAGTAACACTGCCACAGTGGACGGTGAGGATTATTTGGGACGAGTTGATGGGTTTTTTACTCGATGATCCAAGCTCAAGGATCATGTGGATTCTCTTTCAAATCTTGAACCATTTTACTGCCCCAAGAGATATGGTTTGGGAGGCCACGTGAGAGAAAATCATCAAAAATGTTGGTGATAGGATTGAAACTGAATATGCGGAGCAGGCCTGCAATGTTTTGCGTTGTTTCACTGAAGCTCATTGTGGCAACGACATTGGCCCAGATTCCATTCTCTTTCCTGGAATGGTGGAAGTGGCTCAACACATTATTGGATTGTGCTTCAACGAGGAAGTCTCTGTTGCAACAAAGATCAATGGATGCGAACAGGTAGACAGTCTCCTAAAATGCCTTACCAAAGAAGGTGCTGTAAAGTTGCTAACAAAAGTAGAAGTGATGAGGCGTCTGGTTTTCTACGGTGAGGAAGAACGGATGAGGCGTCTGGGTTTCTTGCGCTGGGTATGGTACGCTTCGTGGGATAACAGTGAGGAGTACTTTGAAGACGTATCAATGAATCTCGTTGAGGGGAGGACGGTATATGCGCTCAAGAGAAAGAAAACGGAGTGAGTGTTACTCCTCCAACTTCAAAAGATCATGTCTCTGCATCAGTCGTTGATGTTAGTCCTCTCTCTGGCAATGTCCATGCACATTTTGCATTGAAATTCTACGAATGGTTCTTATTGATTGCTATATTATCACAGACTTTTAGAATCTGAATTGAGATAGATCTTTTTATAATGGATTTGTATTTTTCCCAAAGTTAAGAAAAAGGACCGAAACAACCAAGAAACTCGCGTGGAAATCACAAACATATGCGTACACATTTTGTTAGATGACAAGACATTTTAAATTTAAGACGCACATATACTAGAGAGATAAATATACATTTGACGAAAGAAAAAGAGAAATACATATTATTAAGAAGACCAATTAAACTTTTTGTAAACCGACACTTATAAGATCGGTTCTAGCAAAACCGGTTAAATCCATCCGGCCCCTGATAAGACCGACTAATAGTATTCTTGCGATCAGCGGCATCTCGACTCAATTATGGGCCAAATTCACCGACTAATATTGTCATCACAAATTCACCGATATATTAAGCCTCCACGAATAGAAACGACGACGTTACTTACATTTCACGACTAAAGACCACACACACAAAAGACAAATCTAATTCTTTTTGTCTGGTCATAGACAACTGTTGGGCCTTTGAAACCCAGTCTCAGACCCTCCGGCATGGCTACAATCTGCTACTGCCGGTTTATTCCGGTACTTTAGTTTCACGTCTTGAATTCGAATTCCGGTACACGGTTTCTTGGAGCTACAATCAAATTTCACTCCAACTTCCGTCGCCGATGTTCCGTGTATATCGAAGAACATTACATCGCTGATTTTTATCCCAGAAACCTGTTATAATAATCCAATTTAATATTCGAGTTCGTATTATATGTGATGTTTTCATTTAATTTGAAAAAAAAAAAAAGGTGAACCAACCTGGTTAGGGCAATTTTCGTTGCCAGGGCAGTAGTTTTGGTCAATGACGATTGGGTTCTGTACGTTGTTCATAACGCAATGTTGGAAACGGATATTTTTAGCGAATCCATTACTGGGCCTGGCACATGACTTTATTCTCACCCCATTCTCAGTTCCTGTAAACGTCGCCGTTTTCACTGTTACGTTCTGTACACCTACCTCATCACTTTCTCTTCCCAAGCTCCCAATGCTGTTTTATAAATAAAAAAACAAAAAAATATTAATAATACGGATCAATATAAATGAATAAAAAAGGAATTGAGGATGGAGACGGTGGAGGATGACTGCACGTGGATGCCGTCAGTGTTTGGACTGTTTCCGTCAGCTGAAACTTTGACTCCTTGAATGTTAACGTTACGGCAGCCGTTAATCACGACGTGAAACATCTGACTGTTAAGTGACGTCAGCCCTGAGATCACCACGTTGCTTGAGCTCTGAAACCCTATGCTCTGTTTGAAATTGTTGCTCACATACGTGTCAGTTTACATTAATTATTCCAAAATGAAGTTTATCATTGCATTTGCATATTTGTATCTATATCTATACTCATCAATGACTATGATTAGTCCATGTGAATTGGGATTATACTACTAACGTAAGAAGCCAACTAAGCATAATATCAATATTATTAACACATACTATTGCATTAGTCCAAAAAGATATCTTTATATGGCACCAAAACAAAACTGTTCATTTTCTAGCTTAACATTTTTTTATTCAGTTGTCAGAAAATTTAATTTTAATCTATATAGTTTTCTTATTTAACAAAATATAAATGAAGGGGTAAAATGGTTAAGGCCTTGGTCGAGTCGGTTTTGCCGTCCGGTTTGGCTCCGTAAGATAGGATATTGTAGGTTTGAGCTGAGGACAATGAGATAGAGAGGAGAAAGAGAAGAATCATGACAAGTGAAGAAGGCATTGTTTTGAGAGAGAAGTTGAATAATGGAGGTGGGGTGTGTGGAATTCGAAACGGTTTAGTGGAGGGTATATAACTATATATAGTAATGCGTATTTATGAAAGAGTTTTTATTTTATTCGAATTTATATTTATGAATTTGTGGATTTTTTTATTTATTGTTGTTATATTTGGTATGATCACATAAAAGAAACCTTAGGTGTGATTTATTTATTTATTGTGGATTTATTTATTTATTGTTGTTATATTTATATTCACGGGTATATTTTGTCCGAATAAATGCTTACGATTAAAGTAGAACCCAAATGTGCATAAGAAAGTGTTCGTTCATACATAAACTTATGTTGTATTCAAATTGGATAACTGAAAAAGCAAGTGGAATGGTCAGAGAAGTAGCAGTGCATGTTGATGGTGATAGGGGATATAATATCAATGCATGTGACGACTCAAGTGGGTAGTAACCGATTTTTGCTTTAATTATCTCAAGACAATCAATAAAACGTTACACGATCCTCATTATTCAAAAGCAACTCAAGGAATTTACGGATCCATACATATTAATATATCTATATATAAAAAAACAAAATTAGGGGAATTAAAGAATAAATAATGTACGGATCATACGGAGCCAATTAGTACATGATGAGTGGGGAACGTGACAAGTGGAGGAGAATACGGAGAAGAAATAGGCCAATAATATCGAAGGGATGATCATATTGCCTCATGTCATGCCGTATTATTAGGATCAAGAAAATCAATTTGTATATCGAATTAAAATATGCTTAAAGCCTAAAAGTAAACCATAAGAAGAAGCAGGTCGCATTATCCTATAATGTTGAGTTCATGTTTCTTCTTTGATTCAAGATTCCAAATATATCTGAAAAATGCTAAAAAATACCTCAACTATTTTATTTTTGCCAGAAACCCACACAAATTTTTTGCGTTGTCAGAAACCCACACAAACTATTTTTTTGATCCATAAAAAAACCCAAATTTTTTAAAATTCCATTTTTCCCCCTCTGATTTCACGTCCGTTAACGGGGTAAACAGAATCGATAAACTGCGTTAAATATCCGTAGGAAAAAATGATAAAAAATACCTCAACTATTTTATTTTTGCCAGAAACCCACACAAACTTTTTGCGTTATCAGAAATCCATACAAACTATTTTTTGATCCATAAAAAACCCAAAGTTTTTAAAATTCCATTTCCCCCCCCCCCTCTGATTTCACGTCCGTTAACGGGGTAAACAGAATCGATAAACTGCGTTAAATATCCATAACACGTGCTTGAAGAAATAAACAAGTAATGGATTCTTCTCATTTCTCTTTTAGGAAGCTCTAGTTCCTATTTCTAGTCTCAGCACTCCATATTGTCTGTTTTACTCAATAACGGTCTGTTCTAAACATTTTGGCCATATATTGCCATTTTGTGTATGATTTGGACCGTTTACTAGACGAAATCCCGTTTTTAAATTCTCATAGGGACTTTGAGGTTTCTTCAAAGAAATGAGTAAACGAGTAATGAATGCTTCTCATTCCTCCATTAGGAGGTTTCTTCAAAGAAATGAGTAAACGAGTAATGAATGCTTCTCATTCCTCCATTAGGAGGTTTCTTCAAAGAAATGAGTAAACGAGTAATGGATGTGTGCGTTAAATCCACACGTGTTACGGATATTTAACGCTGTTTATCGATTATGTTTACTCCGTTAACGGACGTGAAATCAGAGGGGGGGAAATGGAATTTTAAAAACTTTGGGTTTTTTTATGGATCAAAAAAATAGTTTGTGTGGGTTTCTGACAACGCAAAAAGTTTGTGTGGGTTTCTAGCAAAAATAAAATAGTTGAGGTATTTTTTAGCATTTTTCCCTCCGGATATTTAACGCAGTTTATCGATTCTGTTTACCCCGTTAACGGACGTGAAATTAGAGGGGGGAAAATGGAATTTTAAAAAATTTGGGTTTTTTTATGGATCAAAAAAATAGTTTGTGTGGGTTTCTGACAACGCAAAAAGTTTGTGTGGGTTTATGACAAAAATAAAATAGTTGAGGTATTTTTTAGCATTTTATATATCTCCATCTTCTTTAGCGTTCCGAAAAATAACTCGTTATTTTAGTTGGCTAAACATCTCGTCGTCTTCACTACTACCCATCGACATGGTCTGTCCAAGACCAAATTAAAACCGCAAAGCCCGCAACTAAGAGCATTATTATTGGGAGAAACCCATTTGGGTTTCTTAAGTATTATTTAATTATAAATTTGAAGTTAACAAACTCTGTTAAGAAATTTCTGTTTTTGCTGCTTTATTGGTAGAACCCTATTAGGGGTTCTTAAAAAAAATCTAATAATTTTGTTTTATTTTAAATAGAGTTTATTTTTTTAATTAAACATAGTTGACATAAAAACATAATATTTTAATAAGTTTAGAATTTTAAAGTTGAAGTTAAGAAAAAGTTTTTTTTAAAAAAAATTCTTAACTTTTTTTTTAAAGTTAAAGTTAAGAAAAAGTAAAAATAAAATCTAGCAAAAAAAAAAAATCTAGCAAAAAATAAAATCTAGCAAAAAAAAAAATCCGGCGAATTAGGGATTGACACGTGGCTAAGAACAGTGTAAGAACCCCCTTAAGAACCGGTTTTTGCACTGTTCACAATTATTATTATTTTTAAAAAAAAAATTTTTTGGGTTAAGAAACCCATTTTTTGCTCTAAGAACCTTACAATAATGATGCTCTAAAAGAGAACTTCCCGTTCTCATTTATTGTATAATGTATATATATACGTTAAGATTTGAAATTTCTTTTGGAGCCCTTTTATTTATTTAAATGGATTGTTTATGAGTAATGTGAATCAATTTTGAATATTCTTAATTACGAATTACAAAATGCAATTTTTAGATAACTAAACGGATGTCTTAATTTAAAATCCAATTATACGACGGATTATTGATTTTAGAGTTAAATTATTATTATTTTTATCCGCGTATCACTTAAGACCTAATCTAGTACACTATAAAAACTCGATTGAATTTGTTTTGAGTCCCAAATCGGGATGGTTTTTTTTTTTTGGATAAAAGATTTCTATTTTTTTTTAACATCTATCTTTATTTATATATAACATACAAAATACATTGAAAGTAAAAATATAATAAAATACAAAATTTTGAAAAACAAAAGAAACAAATATGATGATGTTTTTCGAAAAAGACATATTTGTTTTTATATTCGCATTCGAATTGATGCGCTCCTCATCTTTGGTTAGTATCGTAACCAATTGAAATATCATTTTCTCATGTTGTATTACATTGGCCAATTCCCAATTTCGATATAGAGATGTTCGTCGGTTAAGAATAAAGATTTCTATTTATGTTTAATAAAAACGAAAGTTACAAAGCCTTGACTAACCAACCATTTACACATAAAATGAAATAAGAATCAAATGAATTTAAGTAGGAAAAAAGCCCATAAAGAAAGTACCCGATGGCCCATTTAGTTTTCTCCTTTTCCTCGTTGGGTTCCGCCGAAAGCATAAAGTTTCTCTCAATCCCAACCCCTAATTTCAGTTTTCTCTATGTCTAAATTCATCGTCTGATCGGACCTCAAACGATCCCTCTTACTTGTTTCTGTTTCGTTATCGGTCTTTCTTGAGGTACCAAATCTAAAACAGAGGATTCTTTCTTTCAAAAAAAAAAAAAAAAACAGAGGATTCTTGGAGTGCAAGTAACAACATGCAGTTTAAGATACTTGTTACACAAGGTAGGGCCTCTTACTCATTTGTCCAAGAAAGCACTTAAGGGACGACCTTGAAGCTTTTTTTCTCATCAATAATATAAAGCAGAACCTCACAAGCCGCAAAGAGTACCATGATCGTAAACTCGGACAGTAAAAACCAAATTATCGTTACCAAAGAGAAGAAAATGTAGAGTTTCTTGAGATATGGATATCCAAGAAAGATATTTGAAAATTCTTGAAATTTTAGGGTTTTCAATTTCAAATTAAGTTTACCAATGTAAATATCAAGATGCTCTGCTTTTGCAAACGAACAGCTAGATGATAGATTCTTTTGTTTGGAACGACAAGGCTTCAACGAGCGCAGGAACAATCCTCTCGTCCTCGTCCAACATGAAATGTTGTAGATCTTCGTCTAATCATAAAAATCTAAATAGTTTCTAAGAGACTGATAAATAGTCTTAATTAAGATTTGGGTTTTACCAGTAGACCATCAGATAAATCTTGCCTCTGGAACTACAAGTATACAAGTAAAAAAACCTCGGTTTCTGGTTTCTTGGCCGACACATAAGTATTCTTCAATGACACATCGATCTTTCCTTCTAGTTTTGTCTAAGAAACATAAGCCGTTAAACACGTGAAACATGTGGCTATTAAGTGACGCCAGCCCGGAGATTAACAAGTTGCTTGAGCTTTGAAACCCTATTAAAATAATCTTACTCGCAAATCACATGCATTATCCAAAAATAATAGTATATAATTTGCTCCTCTATGCACTATGCTCATAGATGATATGTCATTTGCGAGTAAGATTATTTTATTAACTAAGAAGTTTTGTTATCACAACCCATGATTTTTTTTTCAAAGGATCAAACTAGTATTTTTCCGCAACTAGTGTTCGAATTAAACATATGGATGACTTCATTGTACTCTCTTCTGGTAGATGATAGTACAATATGAATCCGAGGCTCTGCGAGTGAGTTAGAAGCGTACACATTTGACATTACACAAGAGTTTCCTTATGTTAGATTTTGATAGAAAGCAAACTTCTTAAACAGGATATGTGAGCTAATCTAAGAAAGTGGATTTAGGCTCTTAAAGAACTTATTGAAATGAAAACGAAATAGGTAAAATAGATAGCTCATAAAGCTTTATTCATAAGCAAAGAAAATAAAGAAAAGGAAACTGCTTTAGATTGTCACCATGATCGATTGATTTTCATAAAAGGTTGAAGAGGCTGCTCAAAGAGACAGCCTTCGTTACATGTTTCATTGTCATTACAGAATTATATATACTCAACTTACTAGAAAAACCCTAGTTACATGGGCTTGGACTTGTCATAAGTCATGGACTTGTCATAAGTCATGATATTGAGCTTTTGTATATGTGCTCTAATAGGATATGGAAACAAAATACGATCTTCCACACAAAATACAAAGTCAATCATTGCCTAAAATGTAAATGCGAGGTGGGCAAGTTTTCTCTACACTGTGTGCACGACAGTGTATGTGCTGGGCCACGTCATCCAAATGGGCCTCAAATATCACTTTATTTGACATTTTTTATAGGGGTGGACAAAAAAACCAAACCGAACCAACCGAATTTAAACCAATCCAAACCAAACTATATTCTATATATAACCCAATCGGTTGAAGTTTTGTTATTTATATTTTTTTGATTAAGTGAGATAATTTCAGTTTTGGTTTTAGACTTTTAGGAAATAGTTTTTTTATGGCTTCGTTTTGTTTACATTTCGTTAGGATTCTTGTGTTTTATAAGTTAATTTTTTAAAAACCGAACTAAAACCAAACCAAATTGAACCAAACTTATTTCGGTTGAGTTCGGCTAGAGTTTTATTCAATCCGAATCAATCGAACCGAAACGAAATTAAACTGAAATGTCCACCCCTAATTTTAAAATACTGCAAATAAGTAAAATTACTTTTTCATTTACTGAGTAGTTTAAAATACTAGAAAAAAAGCTCGTATGATTAAACTCAAAGAGTCAATGTAACTAAATATAACACAAACACATTAAGAAATCAATTTAATTGAAAAATAACAGAAAAATAAACCATTTGAAAAATATATAAAAAGGAAAAGAAAGATAGACAAATGAAATTGATGGAAGGTGTTAGGTGTGTAACAGTGTAATCAACAAAACCATAAACCTCCCAACTTCCCCACACAAGACAACAAAACCCCTTTCTTCTTCTTCTTCTCGTGTTCTTGCTTTTATTCTTCTTTCTTTCTTCACACACAAAGAGCAAAAAAAAAGCCAAAAAAGAAAAAATAATAACCCGAGTAATAATCAATGGATGGTTTGATTCCAATGGCGTTTAAGGCTATGAAGAAAAACCGAACTCGCCGGCGTTACGAATGCCTCTCTTCCTCCGGTGGCACGACTAAAGAATCCTACGACGAGTATGACTTCTTCCCCTTCGCCGGTAATAAATCCGATCGCTCCGGTGTGTCCCGGCCGTCTTCGTCTTTTGATCATATAGAGATGAACAACGGTGCTCCTCAACAACGTCACCGCCGCGGATGGTCGGTCGGAGATTTCTCTTCGATGTCTTGTCGGGAAGGAAGAAGACCTGATGGAGACAGCGGAGGAGATATCGGTTACTCTCCGTCGCGGCGAGGACATCTTGTGAGGAACAGAAGTCATAGATTGTTCTCTTGTGTCTCAGGTGAATGATTTATCGATTCAGAAAGCTAATCTCAGCTCAATAAACCATTAAAAAAACTTTCTTTCTTCTTGTTTTGTGTTATTGTTTGAATTTTGTTGCAAATATTTGAAGTTGTCGGAAAAAAAATGCAGATTTGTGTTCTTCTTGTGAAATTCCGTTTTTGATGTGTAAAGTTTTGGGGTTTGATTTGTTAATATATGCTTATTGAGGGATCAAAAATAAAAATAAAAATTTAGTGGTCCAATAAACGTAATATTTTACTATTTTCCAAAAGTCTTCGTGACCTAATACAGTTGACGAAACGCTGTATCGTACACGGTGTTTAGTTTGAAATTGCCTTAGACTGAACGTGTGCTAGAAATATATATATATACTAGGTTAATGCCCGCGCTAAGCTGCGGGTAGTGCTTTATTAAGATTTTATTTTTCTAATTTATTATAATTTTGTATGTAATTTCAAGTTTAATAAAATTAACTAAAATAAATTTGTTTAAATTGTAGTATATATGTTTCGTGAATTTTTGTTTTTTATATCGTTAGATAAAAAATAAAATAAAATTCCAAAAATAAATAAAAAAAGAATAAATATTTTTTACATTTTGAGAATAAACGATTCCAAAAATTGTAATCTATGAGTAAAATATCACATTGCCAACAATAAAATAACAAACTGTTATTCGGTCTGAAGAATATAGAATGTAACGAATCTAGACTTACATTAGGAGTTATGCATGTTTTAGGAAAGCTATGCACCCTCAACTTTTGCTTCACTTTTCTTATCTCATTCACTCTTTGACAGCTAATGACTCCGCAAAACTGGAGTATCTAAAAGATCGTAATTTCACTCTTTACTTTTGTCTTCCTTATACCTTCATGAACTAAAACTTTTTTTTTATGCTGGAACTCTTGATTCCTTATATTTTTGACCATCCATTTTCTATGTCAAATCTTCATATTAACTACATAATGTTATAGTTTTTTCACATAGATACTCTAAAAAGTATATTATCAAAAGTATACATTTTGGCTAACTTTACATTAGGAGACAAAGAAAATGTTGAACGTCCTAACAAAAAAAACATTGAGAAACAATAGAAAATGATCAAATCGGATACTATTTTCTATTTAAATTTACATCAGAGTCAATACTTTTCTCTTGGATGACATATAATAGTTTTGCTGCAAATTAGTTATTTTGTCTTTAAGGCGGACTCATCCGCTAGAGTAGTATGTTTGAAAATGACCATTTCATGCATTTCATGAAATGATGCAGATTTGAAAGACCATGCTTTCCAATTTGCTGATAAATTCATATCACATAAGCCACACACTCCATTTATCTTTCTCTCTACCATTAGCAATCGATCAGAGGGAGAGAGAGAAGTCGATTCCTATGGTTGCTGTTTCACTTTCTGCAAATCAAGGTTTACTCGGAATTTCTTTCTATGGAGGTTGGGGAATTAATTCAATCTCCAGCGAGGATTACCGCAGCGAATCTCCCATTTTTTGCGGTTTCGTTTTTCTTTTCTTCTCCGGCGAACATCTCTCCAATTCGAGCAAGGAGTTCACCCGTCGACCTCCTCTGACTTTCTGAAGCTTGTGACACTATCTTGGCTCAACTAAGTGCGAGTCTTGTTGCCAACTCTCATTCGACTATCTTGATATGTGGTTTGCCTTTCCCGACGATTACTTTGATGTTGATTTGATGTTGACTCTCTCTAGAATATAACCCCTAGTATTATATATTGATTGAATCTTCGTGGTCTAATATCGTGCGGGTTGAATTATCTATTTGAAAATAGTTAGGAATGAGAATTGATATCATATCAAGCATAGTAATTTTTCTATTTGGAAATAATTAAAAATCATAAATTATTGACAAGATCTTTTATTTGTAAATCAAAATATTCTAGTTAATAAAATAACGCACGATTGGCCTAAGAATGGCAAGTAACATAGTAACAACTCTTTGATTCATGGATAGCGTCTAAGAGATATGAACCATACAATAATAACTGAGTTTTTTTTATTATATATCTTCCAAATGTGTAATGCATGAATCCCAATTACTCAAATTCCTGAATCTTCTTTAGTTTATACCAGACCCAGTTTCTACTTCGGTTTAATCCACGAGTCAGTATATTCAAACCCAACCAACCCGAAAAATAAAAAATAATGAGTGATCATCATTAACAAAATTACAGAGAAAGCTAGAGAATTACATGAAACCAAGAATGTGTAACACATTTTATCTTCTAAAAGGAATCTACCATAGATTATAAACAATACGAATGGTAGTTTCTGTGCAGAGCCTTCCTTCTCCTCAGGTTTTTCATTGCTGGAACTAATGTACTAAACAAGTCCTTAGCCTTTTTTTAGCGGACCAGAGATTTATAGTATTGATTAAGACTTAATCCGTCTTAATTATAGCGTAGAGTAATTCTTTTTTAAAAAATAGTTTTAAAATTTAAGAAAATTATTTTTATCTGAATTTTATAATATGGCTAATTAATGATTATAGATAAATTTGTCAATTTATAATAATTTGTCTATTTAACTCGTCTTACAATGAACTCAAATATTATTCGGACTAACCCGTAAACACTTATAATTTTGAAAACATATCTCTAATATGCACCGTTAATGACTCTGGTTTTTGTGGTTAGTCTACGAACTCTTAAAAAAAAAAAATTTGTGTCTAAATTTCTATAAAATTAGTAAAATAGTTTTCCATTTTTGTTTTGATATATATTTGAATAAAATATAATAAATTATAGTGAAAAATATAGAAATATTTTGAATATATAATTTTTTTGAATATATATGGATTGATTATTATTATAAAATATATAGTATTAAAAATAATTAAGAAATTAAATCATAAATAACTTCTTTAATGCAAAATAAATATTTTTCATATTCTAATCAATAATTTTAAAAGACCATTATATCATTTCCTATTTTAATTATGTTTTGTTATTTGTAATGATATTTCATGTAATAACTTATAAAATAAATAGAGATATATAACATTAAATAAATAAACAAAACATTCCTACTATACTTAATGTATGCCTCTGATAAGTAAAAATATTAAAACTAAGAAAATTCACCTCAAAGCAAAATCATCCATAAATAATCACCCTGCTAAAAGTAATTTCGTTATCTAATGAACGGAAATGTCTTTTTCAACTGTAAAGATTCAAAATGGCTAAAACTTTTTAACTTTCTTTTTTATGTATTTATCTACACTATTAAAATACATCAATTTTGGAATCTATTTCCAAACACTCCTTATTTTTAAAAATAAATTAAACATATTGCCAAACATGTATTTAAATTTGTTGTCAAACATTTATTATATTTATTATAAATTTAAAAATTACAAATTAAATATATTTGAATCAATAATATTTAAATTAGTTTTTATTATTTATTTTATATTTTATATATTACAAAAAAAAACTTTATTGTTGATCCGTAAATCACACAAAAAGGGGTAAAACAATACTTTTAGTCGGAATCTCGTTTATTGATCTAAGTCGGCGATTACAACAGAGTTTAAGTAAGAAGGCAAAGACAGAAGACTTGAGATCGGTAATGAGCTTTCTCTTGTATTCTCTGTCTCTGCGGAAGTTGTGGATCCCTTTGATGAATGAACCTTCTCCTCTATTTATATTGTCTTGAGGCGGCTCTAAATGTGAATATTCCCTTTTCCTTGCTCGATTAGGGAATGGAAATATTCCGGATTCCCCTCCGAGATAAGGATATATTCCTTATTCTTCGGCGGTATGTTCGCAAGGAATATTTCCATTCCCGAGATCGGCGGGAAAGAAGAAATATTCCGATTTTATCTGTTGTAACGGATTGGGCTCGTGATGGGCCTAGATCGGTAGCCGAGATGGGCTTTCAGCGAGATTCCGAGCTCGGCCCAACGTTTTTGGGCCGACTTGTCTTTGATCCGAACCATCGTAGACCGGTCTTGATTGAACCGATCTCGGTTCGAACCGAGTTAAACCAGGGGGTGCTAATCCCCCCTCTAACAATTGGTCCCCCCCTCAGTTCGGCGAGGGAGTTTATGAGTTCAGTGAATTTTTGGGGAGTATTCTTTAGCTCGGTTAAAACTGAGATCGGTACGATCTGATCAGATTCTATTTCGAGTGCGGCGGATTTTTGGGTTCGGCGAATTTTGAGTTCGGCGAACTTCTTTCGAAAGTGAAGATCGGAACTCCCGTGATCGAATAGATTTTGGAGCTTTCGAGTTCGGCAGATTTTTCTCGGGAAAAGTGTGCTGCTTTATCTTCTTTAGTCGCGGAATTCGAGGAGTCGCGTGTCGATTCGTATTCTTTGGCCACAGAACTCGAAGAGTCGTCATCATTGCGTTTTTCCTTATAAATACCGCTCGACCCTCTTTCTGTTTTTTACTTCTGCTTTGCTTCCGAAAAGAAAAAGGTACTTTCTCTCTCTAAACGCTCTCCCTTCTCTCTAGAATTTATTTTTCTTTCCGTTCTCCGATCATTTCTCCGCCGTGATTCTTCCGATCTGTTTGAAGATCTTCGAACTTTCTGGGCGATCTTCAAGATGTTCTTCGTTAGCATTCAAGTTGTTCTTCATCAGTTCTTTCTTTCGATCGAGATGGTTTCAAGGACTTCTTCTCCTTCTGTTAAAGACCGAGCTTCTCCACTTGAGTCTCCCGATCTTGAGTTATTTATCAACAGTTCTGATTCAAGCTCGGACGGTCTGGGTGACGTAGAGCGGGAGATGTTTAGGCGCAACTCTCAGCGCGCTGCGGCCGGACCGAGCAGCTCAAGGGTTACGATCGAAGTTCCGCATCTCCTCGATGAAGATCTTCCTGAAGAGGGAGGTGGTGCATCTTTCGATCAAGTTCGGGCAGATGCCGAATTTGCTGCTCGGATTGCAGAGGATGAGGATGCAGCTGGTCTCGATAATCAAGCTTTCTCTCCGACTGTTCGGCCAGATATAGGGGGTGATGATCCCGTATCGGCTACTAGGCGGGTTATTGAGAAACCCGCAAGTATCGGATCGTCTCGATCGACTGCAGAGACCATCCAAGTTACGTTGGAGAAGTGCGGTGCGCCAAACGACTTGCTCTTCAAAGTCCCGAAAGCTAACGACCGCCCGTGGGACGCACCTGCTGGTTATATATGCGTTTATGAGGAACATTTTAGAAGTTGCGGGCGTCGGTTCCCCATCCCGGAACTCGTTTATAAATACTGTAAGAGGCGGCACGTTGCAATCTCTCAGTTGATGCCGGCCACGGTGATTAATCTTATGGGTCTTCTTTCTTTGGGGGAGGAGTGCGATATCCCTATCACGGCGAAGATTTTTGAAAGACTATTCCGGGTGAATTTATCGAAGGCGAAGCCTTGGTTTTTATCGGCAAACGCAAAGCCGGAAGCCGATCTTGTTACCGGGAACAAACCGAGCAAGGTTAATAATTGGAACGCCCGGTATTTCTTCGTGAAGATCGACGAATCTTCCGTCGAGTGCTCGGGAGGGAGTTACCGAACTCAGTGGAGGACTCCTATTGGTAGATACTTGTTCTTGATTTCACCTTAGTGCCTTATTTTGCCTAAATTATATTTTTCTTTTCTGTTTTCAGCTCGTCATTCTCCAGGCTTCCTTATCACCACGCCAGGATTCACTTTTGCTCACGCTAAGCAGCTGAGTGCGGCTGGAAAAGTTCGGTGGCCTGAAGCCTTCCAAGAGAAGCTTGACTTGAAAGCGAAAAGAGCTCTTAGAGGTAAATTTCGGTAGGTTTTTCTTCTCAGTTCGGCAGTCTCCTTTATCCGTGTTCTTTCTTTTTCCAGCAAAACCGTCTCGTCGTCGGAAGATGAAGTTCGATGACATTCCCGATCTATCTGCCGAACTTGACGGTGACGAGCGGGAGATGAATTCTGAAATTCCTCCTCCGCCTGAAGTCGAACCGGTAATTGTCGATGAAGGGATCGTTGGGGACGATGTTCCTGCTGGGGAGCAAGTTCCTGCTGAAGGGCACACCTCTCCTCCCGCCGAAAAGAAGAGGAGAAGGAAGACTAAAAAAGGAGCCCGGCAAGAGGCTGATCACACAGCTGGGGTCGGCACTATGCCTGCTGAAGGCGACGAAGGGAATACCGGCCCCCACAATGTTGGAGGTGATGATGGGGGTTCTGGACCCCAACGAGCCGAAGAGGAGACGGTGGTCCTGTCGGACGATTCTCCTGTCTCGAAGAAGCATCGGGCTTCAGCACCGGAGGTCGAGTCATTGGATTTCGCCGAGACGTATCGGCAGGTTAGCTTCGGCCCGGAATTCCTCCCTTCGGTCGATCGTCTGTATAAGTCCGATGAGTTCAAGAAATTGGCCCAAACTACTGCCGAGGTAAATGCCTTTTTCAAGCTCGTCTCTTCTTTCTTTCAATTCTTCTTTCTGACGTTCGCTGTTTTTGACAGATGATTGCCCAGACGAATGAGATCGTCGGGTCATACGATCGTGAGCTCGGAGCTTCGCGCCGTAAGGCTTTCGAAGCGAGCGTCCAAGCCGTGGAACTCCGCAAAGAGCTCCGAGTCTCTAAGGATAGAGTGGAAGCCGGCGATCGTGCAGTAGCCGAGCTGACCCGCGAACTAGCCGTGCTGAAGAGATCCAATGCCGAGCTGGAGTTGGAAAAGGATGCCCTTGCGACGAAGCTATTCACGGAGACTTCAAGGTTGCGGGCTTGCCGCACTTATCAAATCTTGAAGAGGAAAGCGGCAACTGAAAAATGCCAGGTTCGTCTTCAAAAGGTTAAGGACCATCTGGCGGCGGTTGATCAGGCAAGGAAACCATTCATGGCCGTTAATCAGATCCATGGGATCCTCAGCTTCTGCCAGAGTCTGAAGACGAAGCACGGTATCGTCGTCCCGCCGTCTCGTATTGAAAAGCTTGAGAAGCTGAAGGCTGAGAAGTCGGCAGAGTACGAGGCGATCGACCTCCGTGAGCTGGAAGACGCGGATCTAGTCGTCTCGCCCTTTACTGATCCGGTTCACCCGGGAATTTCACCCTCGATGGGTAATGAAGTCCCGCCAGGGCTTGATGAGTTCGGTACTAACCGAGCTTTGATGTCGGCGACCAAGCTGAAGCGATGCGGAGGCAAGGTGTTTAGGCCTTTTTCCTACTTCATGTAATATGTTTAGTTTTCTTTTGCCCGAATGGGCTTATAACTAGACCTCTTGGACCGGAGGGTTTTTAAAGTCCGGTATCCGTTTTGTGGTTTTGCCCGAGGGGCTTTTGAATGAATCTGATTTTTATCGATCTTTTTATTTTGAATGTTTATGCTTTGTTATTTCTCAAGTTATTTTTATGCCGAGTTCTGATATATTTGAAGTCGTACATAATACGAACCTCTCGAATTTATCGTACACAGTGGTGCCGTAAACTGTACGGTCTTAGCCGGGTGAAGAGGATAAATTCGACTGAACCTGTTCGAGGTCGGCAATCCCTATCGTAGATCGGCTTACTGCTTTTGCGATTGTTGAGAAATCGGCTTACTTGTTTTTGCGACTGTTGAGAAATCGGCTTACTAGTCTTGCGACTGTTGAGAAGTCGGCTTAGATTTGCGAGGAAGGACGTTCGGCTTGACCCTAGAGTTTAGTTTAAGAGTAAGTGAACAACCCATCTTAATATGCTCTAGGTTTCTCACATTGAATCCGAGTGTGCGAGACGGACTTGGCTTATTTAGCTCGGATAATCTGAGAATTTGGTGCGAGACTGATCTCGGCTTTGAATGTGGAAAGTGTATTATCCATTGCACCATGAGGATGCGTGCGAGCTAAACTCGGCTTTATCAGATCGTCTGGCCAGGACGTTGATATGTAACCGTTGGTGGTTGAAAATGCGAACTGTTGAAGTTCGGCAAACTAAAAGTTTGACTTAGAAAATACGAACTGTTGGAGTTCGGCAAACTGAAAGTTTGACTTAGAAAATACGAACTGTTGGAGTTCGGCAAACTAAAAGTTTGACTTAGAAAATACGAACTGTTGGAGTTCGGCAAACTAAAAGTTTGACTTAGAAAATACGAACTGTTGGAGTTCGGCAAACATAAAGTTTGACTTAGAAGATACGAACTGTTGGAGTTCGGCAAACGAAAAGTTTGACTTAGAAAATACGAACTGTTGAAGTTCGGCAAACGAAAAGTTTGACTTAGAGGATACGAACTGTTGGAGTTCGGCAAACATAAAGTTTGGCTTTGAAGGTACGAACTATTGGAGTTCGGTAGAATGCCTTGGTAAAATTTTATTAATGTTATAGCTGCGCCTTGTGAGGGCTGCCTACGTACCTTCGAAAGAAGGATCAAGTCATTCGTAGTTCATATTACATATTAGAATCGAGCGTATGTGTAGTAGCTCGGTGATCTTTTTTTTTTTTTTTTTTTTTTTTTTTTTTTTTTTAGCGCTTGAGGGTTGGCCTAGATGTAGTACCGCTTGAGGTTCATGGAATTCCGCGAACGGGGAATGGGGGTTCGTGGAATTCGCTTAAATCTGCTTTGATGTCCTCGTCGAGCTCGGCTCCGATTCCTACGCATCTCTCCGGATTGAAATCGTCGATATTGACTTGGACGATCGTTTCGCGTCGCGGTAAATCGGGATCGTTTGGATTTTTCTTCTTATTGATCACGCAGGTGCGGGGAGTGGTCCTCAGTTTGCATTCGTTGATGAAACACGTTCGGGACATCACTTGGTCGCCTTTAAGGGTGAAGATTCCGGAAGGTGTTGGGAACTTGACGCATTGGTGATACGTTGACACGACTGCTTGCATTGAGAATATCCACGGCGTGCCAAGTATCACGTTGTAGATCGTTGGTTTGTTTAACACCAAGAACTTGACCATTCGGCATATTCCCCCGGTATACATAGGAATTTTAACCGTTCCTGCTGTCATGGTTTGCTCGCTCGAGAATCCGGTGAGTGGTTCGATGTTCGGTCTGATTTGGTTGTCGGGAAAATCCATATTTTTCAGTGTATCCTTGAAAATCACGTTAACCGAGCTCCCAGTGTCGATCAAAATTCGCCCGACTACGACATCACCGATGAGTGTCTCGACGACTAACGGGTCGTTATGCGGCATATGAAGTCCTTCCGTGTCGGCCTCAGAGAAGGTGATCGGCGTTCCGCAGGGTGTAGTCTGATGTGACTGTTTTGCGGCCACTGCTTCCTTACTGTATGTCTTCAGAGCTCGGACGGAGTAGTTGCATGTTTCCAACGCGCCCATGATCATGTTGATACGTTTCCGAACCTGCGGAGGTTGCTGAGCTTCCACGTTGTCCTCTCGATCCCGTTTTGGCTGTTCGTCGTCGGTTTTATTTTTAGGCTGCTCGGTAGCCTTGTTTGGTCTGGAGTTTCGTCTCCTACCGTTATCGTTACGGTGCGGTCTGTTCGAGGGTTGGAAGGCTCCTTCGACTGGAACTTCCCCTTTTTGTACTTCATCATCAGGAACTCCTGTAGATGTCGGCACTCTTCGGTCGAATGATTTCCATACCGGTTATGGAAATTGCAGTACGGTGCGGATTCAGTGATGTCGGGCTCTTTTGGCTCATCCGACCGAACCCAAGTGTTTGACCAGGATTGCTGAGTTTGGGCCGTATTGACGGGTTGTTTCGGGGGAACGCACAGTTTGTCCTTAGTGGCGGGCTGTTTCGTGATTGCGTATCGCCTATCTTTCTCGGATCTTTCCTCCTCCTCTATGATGAAGATATGCGCCCTGTGCAAGATGTCCTCCAATGTCTTTGGATTATTGCGTTTGATCTCCCTGTGAAAGTCCGATTCGTACCAGGTGGCTTTGTAAAGAGCCTCGATTGCGGCTTCGTCGTCGATCGTGCAATGGGATACAACCGCTTTGAAACGTTCCATGAAGTTGCGTAGGGGCTCGTCCTGCTTCTGCTCGAGGGCCCAGAGTTCGGCGTTCTTTGTTTTCTGCTTGATAAACATGGTGAAGCGTTTGAGAAATTTGGTGGTGAGCTCGTTATAGCTGTTTACCGAGCTTGGCTCGAGCGTTGAAAACCAATCGAGCGCGGCTCCGGATAAGTTCTCCACGAATAGTTGGCACATGGCTGCGTCCTTCTCGGTTTCCGAGCCGAAACGAAATCGGTTCATTGTGATGACAAACGAGGTCAAGAAGTGTTTAGGATCGGTAAACCCGTCGTATGATGTGATCTTGACTCTTTCCAATCGTCGGACTGGAGTATTGACGACTTTGTCGGTAAACGGCGTCCTCTGTGACTCTTGAATTACCCGGTCGATCTCCGGCGCCGAACTCGTAGCCTGATGGACTTTGGTCCGCATATCTTGTAGTTGGGCCTGGACCTTGGCGAATTCCAAATTCACGGCGGCTTGGTCCGTGATGTTGATTTCCGAACCGGTCGCGGAGGATCTTCTTGTCGGCGGGTCGATCATGCCTGGGGGTTGAGCGTCGGTTAAGTCGGACAAGAGGTTTCGGCGTAACGTGTGTTCTCCGGCGGGCGTGATCAGGTTTGGATCGAGGGGCCAATCTGGTTTCGGCGTTCGAAGTGGGATGCTATCAGTGAAGTGATCCGCTCTTCGTTCTTTCTGTTGATCTCGGCGAACTGCGCTGTCATAGCTTCTATGAAGACGGTTGGATCCATAAATATCGAAGCAGCCGGAGGCTGTTGAAGAGTCCGAGATGGATTGACCTGATTGTCTTCTCTAACAGGTATGGTCGGAGGGGGTCCTCCTCCGGTTGTCTGTAGTTCGGTATTGATAGGATTGAGCTCGTCGATCCGTGGGTTTTGATCATCGGTTTCTGAGCTGTTGACGAGGGCTGCGGTGGTATCGACTGGAAGAACCATTGCCGAACTTCAATCAAACGATATCCGAAAGTACTGTTCTATTATTCCCCACAGTCGGCGCCAATTGTTGATCCGTAAATCACACAAAAAGGGGTAAAACAGTACTTTTAGTCGGAATCTCGTTTATTGATCTAAGTCGGCGATTACAACAGAGTTTAAGTAAGAATGCAAAGACAGAAGACTTGAGATCGGTAATGAGCTTTCTCTTGTATTCTCTGTCTCTGCGGAAGTTGTGGATCCCTTTGATGAATGAACCTTCTCCTCTATTTATATTGTCTTGAGGCGGCTCTAAATGTGAATATTCCCTTTTCCTTGCTCGATTAGGGAATGGAAATATTCCGGATTCCCCTCCGAGATAAGGATATATTCCTTATTCTTCGGCGGTCTGTTCGCAAGGAATATTTCCATTCCCGAGATCGGCGGGAAAGAAGAAATATTCCGATTTTATCTGTTGTAACGGATTGGGCTCGTGATGGGCCTAAATCGGTAGCCGAGATGGGCTTTCAGCGAGATTCCGAGCTCGGCCCAACGTTTTTGGGCCGACTTGTCTTTGATCCGAACCATCGTAGACCGGTCTTGATTGAACCGATCTCGGTTCGAACCGAGTTAAACCAGGGGGTGCTAATCCCCCCCTCTAACATTTATCCCGCGCGAGTTTATAATCTAGTTAGAAACAAAAATTGAATGAAAAATTGGTGCTTTAGATACTTTGGACTTTATGTATGCATATATTATTACACACACGTATCGATGTAAGGCTATAGAAGCTCCTCTTTTTGTCACAGTCCGAATGCTCCCGAAAATATTTCCGGTCCAGCTTTTTGTAATAATGGATTTTGATGATTTAAGAATTAGTCTGAATTTGGTCGGAAACTAGTTTATAATTATAAAATCATTTTAGGATAAAATGGAATCTACTGAAAATTAATATAGAGATATATCATAGGGAAGTCAACAACTATATACATCAAAGAAGAAGCTAAACTACAACAACTTAGACTTGTTTCGTTGACTTTTGCTTTCCCGTCCCATTACTCCACAGCGACGCAAGTTCGGTGGTGATATTATCAGTATCGGATATACGGAAACAAACCTCTAGCAAATGCAAATGGAGATTATGAGCATAAACCTACCAAAGAACACAAACAAACCAAAAAAATGAAAAGAAACTCAAATTCAATTGTACACTTGCTTTCCAGATAGGTTTATAGATTTCAATTCAGCGAGCTCTTTGGGTTTCTCTCCAAAAATGTTTTAAACTGATTCACCAAATACAAGAACAAGATTCGTTTTCATGAGCTAACTGCCGAAAGAACAAAAATATGTCAGAGAAGCTACAAACAGTTAGATATTAGAATCATCAACCCTAAGAAGCTTTTGGATTGTTTCTGGTGATGCAAGTACATCTTGAGCTGCGTTGACGATACCATACAAAATCCTACAAGAAAAAAATGGTTACAATGATGCTAAAACATGATTTATATTTCAAGGGGAGATGCAAAACCATCGAAAGCGTTTGTTGATGGTCATCTAAACCAATCGATCAACACGATGATGATCGATTTGCATAGATGTCAATCAACAAACACATTCAAGGGTTGCAAAAGAGAAGAAAGAAAACTATAATGTTCATGTATGTTAAAAGATGTATAAAAACAAGTTTCGGATTGTGAAAGTACAGACAAGAACATGAATGCAAACAAGAATATTCTTTGGATATTCTTAAGCATATGCTTTGGAATAAACCATTTGTGAGAGATTTCCTACTGGCTAGCATGATGAAATGAAAATCCAGTAGTAAAAAAAACCAAAAGAAAAAAATTCGAAACTTGTTCTCGTGGAATCAATTAATCAATGCCTGAAAATGTTCTTAAAATATTAATGTGGCCTTTTCAATGCAAGAGTAGACAAGCAATGTCGCAAATTCGAAACTGGCCTAAATGGTAAAGAGTAAATTTGGATGTGACTTGACTTATGTCTGTCGAGAGCTTCTTCATCTTCCTCCTCAGAGACTAATTCTCCCCCATTTCAAATCTTGGACCATCCGTATCTAAATTGGGTAAATCGGAGACTTGACTTATGTCTGTCTCAACTACTTGAGCTCATCACAAGGGCTTTCACACCCTTAAGTGGCGTTCTTCGATCCATCAACATCATCTATTCTGCTGCCTAAAGATCTATATCCGAAGAGTTTGTGACAAGGTCGAGTATCTCCCTTGAATCTTACATCATCTTAGATGGTGTTGAAAGGTTGACAACATCGATACCATCTAAGATGATGTAAGATTCGGGAGATACTCGACCTTGTCACAAACTCTTCGGATATAGATCTTTAGGCACCGGAATAGATGGTGTTGGTGGATCGAAGAACGCCACTCAAAGGTGTGAAAGCCCTTGTGATGAGCTCACAAACCTAATCTCAAGGAATCCACACATGAGACATAGATCCAAAAATAATCAAGAACACATCTTGAAGAAACGAAGAAAACTCTTCTCTTAGTTTTTATTAATCTCAAAATCTTACTTACAAAGTAAATACAAAGAGAGCTTTTATAAGCTCATACAAGATCTTTACAATAAATTACAATAAAAGAATTTATTTAAATTTTAACTAAAGGAGGAAAATTTGCTATATCAAATAATAATATTATTGCCACCAATTTAGTCTTTGACTTTGAATATGACTCTTTTATTTTTTTCTTGAAGTTATGAGGTTGAGATGCTCATAATAAACCCATATTGAAGACCTTGATTCACTCTTTTTGATATTGCATCAGCAGGCGAGCTAGGCGATGGCCTATGACCACCATATTTTTTATGCTTTTATGGGTCACATATTTAGTTTTAAGTTAATAGTATATAATGCACAAAATTTGAACGCCATGTTTTTATTTAAAATAACAATTGGTTTGTGTCACATAATTATCTATCTAAACACCATCGGAAAAAAAAAATTGAACTATTTAGGAAAAAATGTAAAGAGTATTATTTTTTAGAAATAGTGTTTTGTTCTTTTTTCTGATTTGTTGTATTTTTCAGAAATGCAAAAAGTAGTTTTTTTGGTTAACTACAAAATTTGTAATTTACAAATGACCACATTGTTTTATCTTGCATCAGACCATCATTTATGTTGGACCGGGGCTGGCAGCAGTGCCACCTTTGGGACTGCCAAAGGTGCATGTCGCCTTACTGCTGTCCAGATCATGAAGAACTTGCTGCACAAGGTGAAAGAAACGATAGAGCTGTCGTCATAGTGGATGGAATAGCTGAGTCTGAGTCTGCACAGTTGGTGATAGAGCAGAAATGTCTAAGAGGTAGACAACTCTCTCAAAGACGGTGTGCCATACCAGTATTGCCCCAACAAGTGTTCAACACATGCCCTTATGACCAACATGTTGTTTTCAACCGCGTCATGCAACCAGCTGCCGTATGTTCCTCTTTATATCGTCAGATGAGCCGCAAAGAAGAATAGTTACAGTACACAACCTTCATCTGCAACCGATATTAGACGCACAATCTGGCATTTGAAAGAGAAGATCGGCACTAGGAGTTACATGTTAACGAAGTATTTCATCTCGGGGTTTGAAGATGGTATCTACTGGCTCCTTTTTACACCGCATAAGAGAACGGGAATCCAAGGATCGCAAAGAAGGTGCCAAATAATCCAGATAAACCATCACGTAAAAAAAGAAAAGATTCTCAACCATCTTGCTAGAGTCCTCTTCAGTTAACTTACATTATTGCCTCTGAAGCGGGTGGTGGTTCTCTTGAAAACGTGGTAAGCCTTTACAAACATGTTTCTCAAAATGTCAATACTGAAGCAAGAGTTCATTACATGGTTCTCGTGGTCTAATATGGAATCTCCTTGATATACTATGAATCTTGGTGTTAATGCCTTGCCTATTGATCTCAGGTTTCTACTACCGTTGTAACGCCTTACAATAGTGTTCTTTCAACGCATTCCCTACTTGAACACACTGATGTCGCTGCCCTCTTGGATATAGAAGCCATCAATGTGGATATCCCAGTTCATATCATCCTTGACAACATCATTGAGGTTTGATGGAGCCATCAATGTGGATATCATTGAGTTCCAGACAAATCTTGTCCCATATCATGCTCTCATCTTATGCACCAGTCATCTCAGCCGCAATGGCTTACCATGAACAATTATCTGTCCCTAAGATCACTAATGCCGTGTTTGAGCCAGCCAGCATGATAGCAAAGTTTGACCTGAGGCACGGAAAGTACATGGCCTGTTGTTTGATGTACCGTGGAGATGTTGTTCCTAAAGATGTTAATGCTGCTGTTGGCACTATCAAGACACAAAGGACTGCTCAGTTTGTGGACTGGTATGATCTTGATTCTTGAAATGGAACAACATGCTATAGTTTCAACCTTCATGTTATTTTTATAAACAATTCTTTGGCATGGGTATTGTTTTGTAGGTGCCCGGCTGGGTTCAAATGTGGAATCAACTACAAACCTCTAACAGTTGTCCCGGGAGGTGACCTCCCTAAGGTTCAGAGAGTTGCATGCATGATCAGCCACAACACAGCAGTTGCGGAGGTATTTTCACTGATCGACCAAAATATTGATCTTATGTATGCAAAGAGGGCATATTTGTGTACTGGTACGTTGGTGAAGGAATGGAGGAAGGTTGATCCGAGCTCGCGTTTTCATTGTTTATATTGTTGAGATGCGAGGAAAGTGATTACCGAGATTGAGTGAGGAGATGCTTGGAAATGTTTGTGTTTGTGACGACTTCAGGAATGGGTAGTTTGCTATTGTGCGATTGCTTGTTTGGGCTTTTACATGAGTTTTCATGTTTCATTGACCTCTTGGTTTCCCCACGATCTGATATTTGATGCATTGGTCATTGTTTTGGTTGACTAATAGTGTTGTTTTATGGATATCACGAGTAGGTGCTTCACATGGACAGGAATGATTATTATGGTGGAGAATCAACATCGCTTAATCTCAATCATGTTCTTATATAATATGTCTGAATTTCTTTTATAGTTTTGTGGTACTTTATCATAAGTTACACGTTTATTTATGTTTTTGTTTTTTTTGTTTGCAGCTTTGGAAGAAGTTCAGGGGAGAAGAGAAGGCTCATGAGCACTTATGCCCTAGTAGGGATTACAATGTTGACATGATTACTAACTTTTGGCTCTCAATGTGATGGACCAGTTTATGATGGGAAATGGCAAGCTTGTTCGTGTCCTTATTCATACAGATCTTTCAAAGTAGTTGTCCTTTAAAGCTGTTGATGGAAGCTATGATTTCGTTAAAGGAAAGGTACAATATTCTAATTGATGAATTGGTTGGAGATTTTTAAGAAATCATTTTACTGATAACTCTTTTTAATTGTTGATGAAAATGTTCCCACAGGTTCAAAAGATTTATGAAGAAGTTGGTGCTGAATGTGAAGACTACTGACAACTTTTCTCGAGAAATTTGCAACATAAAGTTTTTCTCAACTACTTGAGGGTCAATCTTGACATCTGCTGAGAAGACTAAGGAGATACTGCTGAGAAGACATCTTAGCTTCCACCAGTAACCCGAGAAATTCGCTTGGAAGTTGTCTCACGCAGGACAAAGCTTGGGGTTTGTTCATCGCATGTTTCCCTCTCTCAAGACATCGATCATGTTATAGATCCGCTTCTCTGCTTTAGACCGGATCTGCAATCCGTGAATGTGTTTTTAGTAGATTCAATGCTCTTTTGAAACAGTGTCAAAGAAGAAGATGTCTAACCTTTTTGGCAAGGAAAAGCACGGCATCGACAGTACCCTCAGCGTATATTGATCTTCCGCAAACATTGTGCTGGAACTCAAAGGACACACTGCAAAACAGGGAAAAACAAATTGATGGTACAGACCAATCTGTTTTAAGCAAGTCAAGAAGAATAAAAGAGAAACAATGAATGTCTTAAAATCTTGCATCACGTTTTATCTGGTGATGTCAAGTGATAAAGATGGAAAGCATGGCCCGAGATATGCTCCTCCGGAACACCCACTATCTCGATCTGCTCCTTAGGATCTCTAATCAATTGTATCTGGTTTCAAAAGTAAGCAAATGCAAAATGAATGGTCTTGTTGAGCATGAGTACACATTTAACTTATAAAACAATAAATGCAGAGAACAAAAATACGATAAAAAAAACACCTGATCCATGTCATAAGACACGCCCAATTTCTGGAAGCAAGAAATAACAGCTTTTGCGGTACCAGAAGCATCAAGTTTGCTTGATTGATGAGACTCCATCACCTGTATAGAGTAGAGCCAATAAGCCATACTGTAAATTCCATTTAAATGAATACACTCAAAGTAAAAGAGGTACCTCCAAGGAATAACCAGCAAAGGCACCAGGAAACTGCTCAGACATGATCTCCATGGCTGCAAGAAACGCAACAACCTAGTGGACCGCCCAAAAAAAAGCAAAGATATTAAGCTTCACAAGGACAAGAGTTCACATGCATTATAATTTTATGACACATTGAGTACTAACAAGTAAGCACCTGTTTACCCATCTGTGGGGAGATCACAGCATAAATCTTCGATTGCTCGACAGTTTTATACAATCTTGTCCTGTCTCCTCCAGTTGTTCCCATGACGAAGGGAACTCCTACTTTTCCATATAGCTCTGCATTATCTACAATTTGCAACAACAACCAAAAACAAAAACTTAACCTTGAAATCAACCAACGGCAGACAAACAAATTCTATCAAACCAACGGCAGACAAACAAATTCTATCAAACAAGTTCATTTATGAGTGAAAGATAAATTCCTCCAACAAATTATATCCAGAGTGGAATCATAATGATGTTACTTTCTACAGATTACAGAAAGAATGAGATACTGGATTGTACCATTTAGTGCAGAGGGAATTGTGTAGTCAACAACAATTAGTTCTGGATACTTGTGAAACACAGAAGACAGAACCTTTTCTCTTTCAGTAGGACCATGCACAAGAATCTCCTTCCCACAGACCTCAACTCTCTGGCCAGCCTCTTCAGCAGATCCAAACGATGTAGGAACGATATTCACTCCTGCAGAATCTGCAGCTTTGATGACAGCTTTCCCCATTTTGCCACTGCATCCATTCACCTGCGGTATAAAGAAAGAGAGAGAGAGAGAGACAATGAATGGTTTCAAAAATTGTAAATTGACCCTAAAGATTGCCAAATACTAGATTGTATTTCCGGGATCATCAACACAAACTTCAATGCAAAAGTTATTAAATCTCACAACTCAAGAATCAGATACCATGATGGATATGCCGTTACCAGGCGCAACGGACTTTCCGGCTTCCTCCGAAGTCGCCATTGACAAAACCACCGGAAAACAGCGTTTCCCTTTGCCCATGAAACTAACTCGGCCTTTACCGCCGAGTAGAGCCATTTGACTCGTTCCAGAAGAGAACGAGAGACAGGGATTCCCAGTGCGATGAAGAAACACATTGTACGACGTCATCAGCCTGTGAACACAATCCCAGAAAAAAAAATGAATTCTTTTTAAGCAGATTCTTTGAAAGATCGTTTTCATCCAATCAATGCCGGAAGAGAATGACGTTACCCATTCGCCGCCATTTCCTTTCCGATTCAAGGTCCGACTTTTCTTCCGAGCGACGAGAAGCAGAGTTTAATTTCAAACCGAGGCGGTTTTGAAATTAAAAAAAAATTCAAACTTTACCCTATGATATTCCACAAATTGGGGCCCTGTTTTGAAATTTTTTTTTAAAAACAGTTGGGCCCTAAAAGTAAGAAAATTTGATAAATATTAAATGAGTTATGTGCAAATGCACCACCCAAGAACCGGCCCTCTAACTCTAAGACTCCAATGGTCAAAACCGGTTTTGTAGATGTTTCATAAACTTCTCTGGATAATCGTGATACAAGTAGATTATAAAAGGTCATATACATCTTTACTCAACTTTAGATCCTCTGGAAATACTACTTTCGAATGGCAGTGTATGAGATTTAAAAGACTGGTTTTGATGGGTTTTTTTATGCGATTTTCCCTTTAATTATGCGGTGAATCCAATTTTTTGAATAATCTTCTTCAGACCACCAAATGGTGACACCTCACCATTTCAACCATAGTTGGATACATCTTTAATCTTGTTATTCCTGCTTTGTGATTTGAACTTCATGTATGTTCATAGAAAAGCCAATTACGTCTCAAATAGTAACACACATGCTAGAATATATATAGATATAGATATCTATCGTAGGTAGAATTTAGTCTGTAGTGGCCAAGTTAAATTGCATCAAATCGATGTAATATTATACTAACAGAAACAACAGTTTGAATACAACAATAACAAAAACAAAATTATGAAAATCGGAATTTTCTTTTAATTTATGGCTAAAGCCGGGAATTCACTTTGGTTAATGATAAAAACCGACCGAGAGAGAAGTTGGTCAATAGCCCTCACTCGAGCCTCAGTTACCACTTGGTCTTGAAACATCTTGACCCTTTCTGACAAATTAAATATATATATATATATATATATGCAAACATTGTTTTGTGATGTCAACAAAAACAAAAATGTAAACATTGTTTTGTTGGAGTTAGCTAGTTATAAATAAATACAAAATGAATTTGAGCCATAAAATTGGCATAAACTATATATCAGTATAGATGCAATGAACCCAGGGAAGCAAATACATGTTTTTTTCTTTCTCATCATTGGTTTAATTTCCCTTTCAATCTCTTATTCTTAATTAATTAAAGATTGACAAAATAAAAAAAGTTAAACCCATAAAAGTATACCCTATTCTTGTCTTTATCACGAAGAAATAAACACACACACTTCTTTCCCTGTGATACTCTGAACCTTAAATCATATTCATTATGGATAGCAAATTACGAAAATCCTTCAACACTTTCAAGTTAAATTGTTTCACGATAACATCCCTCATGAAAACGACCAATCTTTTAACATTCAAAACCAAAAAAAGAAAAAAAACGACCAATCTCTATTAGACCAACAACCATTTAAATGTTCCGGAGCTATTAATTACAGATGCTTGTCGGGGAGAGACGATCTTAATTTTTTTTTTTTTAATGGGTTAAATTTTCGACAAGGAAAAAAACAATTCGTAGTAAATTAAAAAGAAAAGAGGCAGTTGGGAGAGTCATACGAGGAATATTGTTTAGGCAAGTTGGTTTGGTCGAGACTCGAGAGATAATGCATTGAATCAAAGTGAAATAGCCACGTGACGTTACATGTGATCCTCAATGTCTCATCGCCTTTCTCCTTATAAATCAACCAAACTATAATATTTATCTAATATAATGGAAGAGTATAATTAAGTTCAAAGTATTCGAGGACGTGATGAAACTGAGCATATGGACCTTGTTATCAAGATTTATTATAATGCATCAAAGTGTCTAAGAATTAGACCAAAACATATGTCTATATGCATATGGACTGTCGAAGATTACATACGCCTATATATATAGATATAGATATAGATGGTTACATATATAATACCTCTTGTGTTATAACTAAAAAGTAATTTTTTTATAGACATTTAATAAAAATTAGAAAATGTAGGGTGTGTAAAATATTTGAATAATTAAATAGTTATAATTTGATACTAGTACTATATATATATTTGAACAGTCGACTTCAAATAAAACTGAAATTGTATACCAAATCAACAAAGTTAAAATAAATATCGATTTAGTTACTTTATCTCGTAAATCAATTTTAAAATATGTAAAAATTAATTGTGTATTAAAATTGCTTTCAATACTTATTACTCCATCAGTTTCTTTATATAAGATGTTTTAGAAGTTTTTTTTTTTTTCAAAATATAAGATGTTCTCATATTTCAATGCAACTTTTACAGTTATTAAAAATCGTGTGACCAATTATATTCTGCATATTTTTTTTTAATTGGCTAAATTATTTTTAACTTGTATATTAAATAATATTTTTTAAAGAAAAATAATTTTCTTAATCTTTGTGTTTTTAACCAAAACATCTTATATAAAGAAAAGGAGGGAGTAGATAAATTTATTCAATATTTTATTTGGTGTAGAAATCAATTAAATTGATATAAGTAAGTATGAAATAGAAGGAGAAATAAAAAACAATATTAAAAATGATTATTAAAAGGACAGAGGGAATATATGTTTACTATATTTTTCGAACTCTGTTGCAGGTCCACTGGACATTCAATCTAAAGGTGCGGTGTTCAAGGCAATGATCATGCATGGGTTGCCATATATACACATCTCTATCTTCACTTTCCACCATTTACTCGTTCAGTCTTTCAAAATACAAAGTATAAGTATATATAACCAAAAATCATACGTAGAGAAGTTTAATCTTAATACATTTTTAACCAATCCAAAATGGAAAATTGATTGAAGTTAAAAAAAAAGGAACAGATAATAAATCAAAACACTTTTATTACAAGGAAATGATTTGTTTTGTAGTATCGAAGAATATCATTAGTTTGTCTATGCTGAGGAGATCCATTTTTTGGAGTCAGCGAGGAGATCCATTCTCACATCCCTATATATACGATTTTCATATCTATAGAGCAGGTCTATGAACTATGGCAGATCTTTCAATATAAAATTATTAATTTAGGATATGTCATCCATGCAAAATACTTTCCTGGTACACGTCAAAGAGTTTCATATTTGTAAATCGTCTTTATGTATTGTTAATTTGACAAAGTTAAAGTAATGTTCCACAATTTAATTAAACTTACGTGGATAACTAGTGTTGTGGTATTTGGTAATCTATCAATTCCCCAAACTACTAATCGGCTTTCATATATCCAAAGGCCAGAAACAAAATCAAATAAACCACTTGACGTTGTTTCTGAGAGCTCTCCCATGTTTCTCAATTCATTATACCATGTACACATAAACTATAGATTAAGAAAATGATTTCCGACTTACTGACTTTCTCAATTAACATGTTTAATCACTATCAACAGAGGTTATTTAGACAAGTTTGGTTAATCTATATAAACTAACCATTAATGAGATGACAAGCCAAATCAACAAGAATTCTGTTAGGATTCGGTGAAACCAGAATTCGCACACAACGTAGATTGGCGAATTCAGTTTAAAGTTTAGGAGAATTATTTTTATTAGATTTATAGCTGTGCCGTTGAAGGCTGCCTACGTACCCTTCAAATAGGGATCAAGCCAAAACGTAGTTCTTGTTACAAAGGATGTGATGGGATTTTTAGATGATTAAGAATGAGGCGATGGCCTCCTTATTTATAAGTCTTGAAGTCCTTAGCTCTTCCTTTTCCTTCTTGACTTTGTATTGGCAATTATCCTTTTTCCTTGAAGCTGATAAGGATAATCTCCTTTCTTTCCGGGATTTGCCTTTATCCAAATAAAGGAAATCTTCTCTTTATTAATTAAAGGAAATTTCCCTTTAATTACGTAGATCGGTTTCGATGGGTCTTGAAGTTGATTGTTGGGCTGATTTCTATTCAAACCGGGTTAAACCGGGGGAGTGCTAAATCCCCCTCTAACAATTAGTCCCCCCCTCAGTTCGGCGAAGGAGTGTTCGAGTTCGGCGGATTTCTTTAGCCCGATTGGAGTTGAAATCAGCATCTGGTCGAATTTCCTTTTAGACGTTGTTCGTCTTTGTTCCTGCAAAAATTACTAAAGACGAGAGATTGAGCTCGAGACTGAGCTCGGCGTTTGTTAGTTAGGTGCGAGGTCGGTCTCGGCTTTTCCAAGTTCGGTTTCGATAGTTCGTGCGGGACTGTGAGGTCGGCGAGCTGTGATTGCGAGCTGCCCAATTGTTTAGATCGGTGAATTACGATTACGAGTTGCCATACTGCGGGGTCAGCGAGCTGTGCGGTCGGAGAACTGCGATCGTGAGTTTGGCGAGCAGGGGGTTGGCGAGCTGTGGCCGTGAGTTAGGTGGGGCTGCGAGATCGGCGAACTGTGACTGCATGATGAGTAAGTTGCGACTGAGCTACCTAACTGTTAGACCGACGAGCTGCGGCCGCTAGCTACCTTACTGTCGGATCGTCGAGCTACGACCACGAGCTGCTTTACTGCGAAGTAGGCGATATGTTCGATTGGGAGGTAGGTGAACTGCTTGAGTTTGGCTTGATGATACGAACTGTACGAATTCGGCGAACTGCTTAAGTTCGGCCTGATGATACGAACTGTACGAGTTCGGCGAACTGCTTAAGTTCGGCTTGATGATACGAACTGTACGAGTTCGGCGAACTGCTTAAGTTCGGCTTGAAGGAACGGATCCTATGATATAATCTGAAAAGAAAATATCTTCGAATAACAAGTAAAAAATTTGATAAAAAATACCTGAATGTTAGGGAGCTCTGTAGACGAGCTATAATCGATAAGTGACGAGCTGGATCTATCAGTGGATGTCCTTTTTTTTTTTTTTTTTTTTTTTTTTTTTACCGAATTTGACTACGTTGGAGCTGCATCGTTGAGAATGACGTCTTTGGGCTTTTAAATCCTTGCATTATTTTGGGCCGAAATTTGGGTCTAATATCTTGTGATATTTGAATGGGCCAAAAACTTTACCAAGCCCAACAAAAAAGAGAAATCTGATCTTCTTTCATGTCGGCGGTGATGGTGAGTGAGGTCAGCATCGGGTGCTTCCTGGTCGGCATGCAAGTTACATCTTCTCTGGTCATGGTGGTTTTCATGCTCGGCAAGTGAGTTCGTCACGTTGAGTTCGAGATCGGCGGTACGATAAGTTTGCCTCCGCGAGCTCGGCGTGTTCAATGGCTGCGGTCTGATGAGTTCGGTGTGTTTGCCGAGGTCGGCATGTGCGGCGAGGTCGGCGTGTTCCGCAAGGTCATCTCGTCATGTGCGAACTCGGCGTTTGTAAGCTCGTGGGAGTGAGCTCGGCGTGTCGTGCTCGGCCAGAACCATCTTTGTTGAGCTCGTTCTTCTTCTTCGGCGAGCTCGTTCATGGTGAGTTTGAGATCGGCGGGTTCATCATGGCGAGAATCAGATCGTGAGTTCGTCATTGTTTGTTGTTTCCCTCGCGTACTCCTCCTTGTCACGATCACGTTACTTGGCACGTCTTCTTCATACCATGTTGCTTGGCATACACGTCACGCTTGTTTCCTCATCTTGCTCATGGCGTTGAGCTGGTTGTTATTGTTTTTATCTCGGATTGAGCTGGCGTTGAACATGACGAGAAGAGTCGGAGGCTTTGTCGGATTTCTAGGGTTTTAAAATAATTCTCCATAAACACCAGATTTTTCTTGCTCCCTCCTTCTAGCGCCAATTGTTAAACCAGAATTCGCACACATCGTAGATTGGCGAATTCAGTTTAGAGTTTAGGAGAATTATTTTTATTAGATTTATAGCTGTGCCGTTGAAGGCTGCCTACGTACCCTTCAAATAGGGATCAAGCCAAAACGTAGTTCTTGTTACAAAGGATGTGATGGGATTTTTAGATGATTAAGAATGAGGCGATGGCCTCCTTATTTATAAGTCTTGAAGTCCTTAGCTCTTCCTTTTCCTTCTTGACTTTGTATTGGCAATTATCCTTTTTCCTTGAAGCTGATAAGGATAATCTCCTTTCTTTCCGGGATTTGCCTTTATCCAAATAAAGGAAATCTTCTCTTTATTAATTAAAGGAAATTTCCCTTTAATTACGTAGATCGGTTTCGATGGGCCTTGAAGTTGATTGTTGGGCTGATTTCTATTCAAACCGGGTTAAACCGGGGGAGTGCTAAATCCCCCTCTAACAGATTCCACATCGGAAATATAATGGGACCAACACTAGTATATAAGGGATATGGGCCAATCCACTCATTGCCAATTGATTTTGAGTTGGAAGCACATAAAACTTAACATGGTAGCAGAGCCTCATTTGTTGACCCAAAAAGAGTTTATTACCGGTCCTAAAATGGTATTCGGTTCGAGATGAGCCGATAAGAGCTATCATCTTGAGGGGACGTGTTAGGATTCTACATCGAAAATATAAAGGAACCAACACTAGTATATAAGGGATATAGGCAAATCCACTCATTGCCAATTGGTTTTGAGTTGGAAGCACATAAAACTTAACAAATTCAGTTGAACCAAACCTAAACCAGTGTGACTATATATATATATATATATATATATATATATATATAATGAGACTTAAAAATAAGCATAAATTTTGGCCCAACATTTCCCACTAGAACAAATACATTCACCATATGAAGTGCCTTGGAGAAGAGCAACACTATGGGTCCTGATCGATCCATAAACATAGACAAAATTATTGGTAGGTAGTATGATAATTAAATTAATCTCCTCAACGCATCAATTTTTTTTTTTTGAATTAAAAACAAATATTGATATTTCAAGTTAAAAATAATATTTACTTAAATGACCCAAAGTAACTATAAAAATGTCTTAAAATTGGTAGGAGAGATAATTATTTAAGAAAAAATCACATATGACTGATCCCACCAAAATAATACATTACTTTTTCTTTCCAACGATTACACTATAGTATTTGAGTATTTATTTATAAGTTTATAACCGCTCTAATTAAAACCCATTATTTGATTATTACTTCCATGTCAGCTAGTAAGCTTATTCAGAAGAGATTCTAGCTTACGTCATGTCATGTCCATGCTTCATGTAAAGTAGAGAGAGAAGAAGTCCAGGGGAGAAGAACCGTGTGATTGTGGAGGAAGACTAATGCCACACGGAGTTTTTTATTTTATTTTTTGTTTTACAAAATTCTCAAAACAAAATCAAAATTCAAATCTTCCAAAATCAGCAACTTGCCTCTCACATTTGTCAGACCCTTACAAATAAAAAGTTTCTTCTTTTTCAACATTTCAGAAAATCCCTAAATTCACTGAACTCTCCCCATTTTTTTTTTTCTGATTCAGTTGTTCTCTGATCCTCTCCAAGTCCTTATTAATAACCCCAAAGATTTTATCCTTTTAATTATGATTTCTTGTTTTCTCTTTTTATAGCAAATTCAAGATCAAACCAAACCCATAATTTTGTTTTGTTTTGTTTTGGGCAAAATAAAATTTCTTGTCGCATTAAGGAGGTTTGGCTCTAACGGATTAAAGGTACTTATTTCTTGTTTGAGGTTTCTGTATTGATTTGAGGGTTAATCCGATTGTGTCTATGGTTTCTCCATAACCAGTTTACTAATCAGAACATCCACATTTTTTTTCTTTTTGCAGAGCTTTGGTTCGTAACCGAAAACACATCACATTTCAGATCCGAAAAAAGCTTCTTCTTTTTAAAAATCTGAGTTAACTCGTCAGGGGACTCTGCATTCTTGGTTTCTGGATCTTGGCCCATCGTGATCTTGGTACATTTTTCTGACCGAATCCGAATCAGACCCAGAAAACTTGAATAGATGATTCGCGAAATCCCAAGCTTACAAAACGACATCATAAACATCCAAGACCGTTATTCAAACAACCTAGTCATGGACGTCGGAAGAAACAACCGGAAAAACGTCAACTTTCGCCGTCCACCAGCAACGGCGACGGAGAGTAACAATCATGAATTACGACGGACCTTCTCGTCGCAGAAAAGGTTGATGATCCCGGCGAATTACTTCAGTTTAGAGTCTCTGGTTCTACTGGTGGGTCTAACGGCGTCTCTGGTAATCCTGCCGTTAGTTCTGCCGCCGTTACCTCCGCCTCCGTTTATGCTGCTTTTGATTCCGATTGGGATTATGGTTTTACTCGTGGTTCTTGCCTTCATGCCTTCTTCTTCTTCTTCTAAGGCCAAAGACGTAACTTGCACTTTTATGTAAATCTGTTATTAAATCTTTGGTAGAATATTTCATATGAGGTATCATTTCATTTGTAATTTTTGTATAACCATCTTTTCATGAGCCTTGTTTCCAACTAGCTTTAATTTATGTTCTTAGATGCAAAATCCACCTTTTTTGTCCAAGTATCAAACTCAAATTTCATTCCATCACTCTTGTTGTTTCTTTCGTTTGACTGAACAAAAAAAAATATATAAATTAATTACACTGCTTGTGAGAGACGACAAATGTAATATGCCAAAATCAAGCACAGCCCATGAATAGCTGTCGGTAAGGCCCAATAACGAGCGGAACCGAACAGTGTTTGATCCGAGTCTTGCTAGTAGGCCTGTCAAGCGGGTCAAAACCGTCCCACACAGGTTTTTTTTTTTTTACTCGCTTCGATCAGTCCTGCTAAATTTGTGAACATAAAATACTAGATTCGCATCCGCCCCGCTTGAATTCACGGATACCCGGAGATAACCCGCAAATATTTAAATAATAATAAAAATAACTTATTATTGCAATTGAAATTTTCTTGATCCACACCCACCCGCGGCAGGTTAAACGGGGGCGGGACCTGCGGGTTATGAATCAAATTGACAGGCCTACTTGCTAAGTTACTACACCGGCATCATCCGTCTGCAAAGGAGCTGAGGTAAGTGTTACATTACTTGTCACTCAAACTAGGTTTTGAAGATGAACAGTCTAAGAAAGAAAGTTTTCATCTTTCTTTTAAGGTTGGCTCAATCGGTAACCTTATTGGAATGTTTAGGAAAGAAGCAGTTGGTGTGAACCTCGGTATTGAACGAGTACTTACCATATTGGGAGAACGTCAGAAGCAACAGGAACAGGTACATTTAGACTCAGAATACAAGTGTTTATGCTTGGACCTGTTTTTTTTAGTTTTTTTATTATGTAACTAAAAACTGGGATTGATGGTACAAACAGGAGATTCGATCGAGAGGGACATAAGTTATGGTTAGCGTCATGGCGGATAATAAACTAGCGGAAGCTGCAAAATTGGCAAGTCTGCTTTGGGCGGCTAAGATAAGAACGGAGTTCCTTGTGGACAAATCATTTCAAGTCTTGTCCGCGAAACAGAACTCAAAAAAGGCAGTGAAGAGGAATATCAAGGAATTCGTTCCCAGCCATTGTGGCAGAGCCATGTATATGTGCTTGTGGCCTTGTTCCTTCTTTGTTATTACTATTGCCGGTTTTATTACAGACCAGCATTTTATTTTGAATTAGCTTAATAACTTTTTTAACCAAGTCCAACTGTCGTATACCTATCAATATTCAAATTTCATTCAAATTATCAAGATTTCATCACAGAAACGTAAGTTATAAATTATATCAAATTATCATATTATCATATATATGAGCTATACATAACAAGGGGAAATGGACAGAAGAGACTGACATAGACACCTTACGAAGAAAATTATACAAAACAAACAAAAAAAGAAGACCCCTTTCATCATCTCAAACCCGGATCCCAATCTCCGTTAAATAGTAAAATTTTACTTTTCTCCATCCTTATTTTTCAACTATTCGTAGAAAACGGGTGGTGCCCGAAGCAGAATCCATTCTGTCTGCTTGCTTCTTTCCTGGTTCAGGTTAGAAGAAACCTTTTTAACCGAAAATGGCCGTGAGGTGATGCTCCAAAACCGCCATAAGGTTATGAGTCTCGCTTACTTCCACAACTGCAACAACACATCCTTGAAGCTGTCTCACAGCTTCCACGAGCTGCCCTCTTAGCCTCTGAGATAGTAACCTCCCGCCCGTATTTACACACTCTCTGTACAGCGGCATGTAGGCAATCGCTACTCTTAGCGGCGCAGGAATGTCTCTTAAGGATATCTCAGACTCGCCTTTTTTCAAAACCCTCATAAAGTTCATGAAATTCTCATGACTTTCTCTCATTCCTTCCTCAAAAGCTGATTCCGACCAATGTTCTTGGAGAAACGATTTTAAATTCGAAGGAACGGATTCGTCTTCTGATGACCTCGCAATGCTGTCTGCGACTGAGTATGTGGCCACAGAATCTCCTAAGAAGTCTGATTTGAGGAGAAACTCTACTCCTTGGAGAGACCCTCCGCTTCTTTCTCCAGCTGCTCTGAGGATTTCGATGCTGAGAGCGGTTAGGACAGGTGGCGGAACTCGGGGGAGGAGATAAGCAGCGACCTCAACTTGACTACTTGAAGTGGCAGCTGTTAGAGCAAGACAAAGCTCCATGTCGTGGCAACCTCTTTTCACAAACCATTGAACAACTTGCATACAACCTCTCTCTGCTGCTCTCATCAAAGGACCCAAGAAGGCAATGGCATTACCTTCTTCCACTAAACACTTCATTGTCCCTATTTTACAATAATGTGAGGCAAAACCAAGAGCCAAGTCCACATCCACATCTAAGCTGTTCCTTTGAGCAATCTGAATCACACAAATACAAAATTTGAGAACACAAAGAGATCTTCAATTCTAAAATCAATCAAATGAGTGGAAGCTTACATGCAACAAGACGCGGACAAGTTCTGTACTACCAAAACGTGAAGCTTCGAGGAAACATTGATTCACGTTATCTGCGCCACCTTCAACAAGCATACCGAGCAGCCCCTGTATTACGGTAGCTGATATTCCAGACGCCCAACCAGGATCAAACGAGGTAGAGAACAGAGTGAGCGGGAAACAAGCTGCATCGAAGGCCTCGGTGAAATCCCTTCCCGAGAGCTGGTTCCCTGCTAAATCTAAAAACATCTTGAAAGCAGAAAGCTGTAGTTCAGTCTCAGCAGCTGAATTGTGGCTAACTCTATCCCTTGCCCCTTGGCATCGGGAGTGGAAACCTATACATTTGAGAGCCCATTCAGTGAACTTCTGAACTTTTTCACCAGCCTCTGCTTTTAGAATCTCATCTCCGTTGCACTCTTGGAGACGCTCCTGCAACCTAAATATTACGTATAAACAAGACATATAACTCGGATTTAGGTTATAGTAACTGTATAGAAAATTTAGGCAGACAGATAATGAGAATTTTTTTTATTGAGGTCAGTCATCAACAGTACCTAGCCATCTCGGCCAACCGTAGAAAACCAGCAAGCAGATAAAGATTAAGAAATATAATCAATTTAACAGGAAGCAAGCAATTTCACAGCTCCTTTAAATGGAAAACTCATACAAAAGTGCACAAAGACAATTCCACATCACATGCTAACTACTGCAAAGGCATCCATCAAAGAGATGTTGCTCCATGAATGTGAAAACAACTGATTTAAAGTAGTACCAGGCGAAAATTTAATGTTTGTGGAATTTAGCAGCATCAATGCGTACAACAAAGATTCAGCAGGGTCATTTGAGCTCATATTAATAGATCCAAGGTTGTTTTTGAGTTGCAAAAAAAAAACGAAAACATGGAATCATAAAAACAGCCAACCTGTTCTAAGCATCCCAGAGTGGCGAGTGCATCAATTAGACTGATGGAAAGAGAAGAAACGCAAATTTACCTTTGAGCCATTACGGTTACAGTATCAGCAAGACTCATTGTCCGGCTCTGGCAAGCAGAGACACATGAAGCAAGAAATGAAGTCCTAAGAGTAGCTCTTGTAAAGTCATGAGCACCATGACATATGATCTTCTTAATCAATCCGGTAACCCCCTGAAACTCATGCTTTGTACTCAAGAACCAAACAGAATCTAGACCAACGCACAACAAATCATTCAAAGTTTGCGGATCAGCTAACTGAATCAATCTCTCAGCAAGTTCCCAATCCAGTGAGGTAACAGCGCCTTGGAAGAGTCGTCCCAATTCGATTCTATCCTGTCTATTAAGTTTTTTCTGCTGACCAATATTTTCCTTCTCAATGAGATCTTCACTACCTTTGAAATTTAGTTTCTTTGCACTACAACCACAGCATTCGCCTGAATTAGTTCCAGCTGGATCCTTACCTATTAGAGGTGCCTCTCTTGAAAAGACCACATTACTCCCCTCACCTCCTTCAATCTTCTGAGATGAAGCAATGGAACAGTAAGGCTCATCAGGGTATATCTGAATCTGATCACTTAACTTGATATCATCACAGACGGCTTCTTTCTCCATTCTTATCAAGTCGTATATTCCCAAGTCAACACACGTAAAAGAGCCACGTAAAACTTATCTTCCAAAAGCTAAACAAAATCTTTCTTATGTACAATACTCTGGGGCAAATCCCTTCATTGAAATCTCATTGCTTCTAAAACCAAACGCCACTGAGCGAAAGGAGAACAAAAGTCTCGAATTTTTTATATGCTCTTCGAGATTTCTCCAAAGTGCAGGCTAGATCAAGACACCAAAACCCAGAGACAAAAAATCAGAGATTTGGAAACCAAGTCCTGAAATGCTATATGCGCGAATCACAAGAGCGAAAAAGGGTCTCAACATTTCCAATCAGAAGCATCGAAATATACAAAAATCAAGGAAGAAACCAAAACCCAGCACTGATCCCTATCAAAATCCACGCTAGAACTAATCAGCGCAAAATCCTCAATGACTTTCCCTAAGCGTCACTAGGTCTTGACCACGGCATAAGAAATCAACAACAAACCCTAGAAAGGAAACAATACATCATCAGCAAGATGTCCAATTCGATGCGCGCAAGAAAAAAAAAACACAGAGAACAGTAACACCAGATCGAACACCCGATCAGATAAACCGAATCGAGTTTTCAGGAGAGCGTGAAGAACAACGTAATTGGCCTAAACATCTGATGCACATGAACCATAAAAGAGAGAATTAAGAAAGAGAGAGAGAGAGAGAATAGCTAAACCTGGACAAGATTTCCATTGAGAGAAGGAGAGAGAAAGAGAAAGAGAGGCTGAGAAAAACCCTGTGCATCTGGTTTTTGATGACAGAATTTTATTTAATTAAAAAAAGTAGGGATGCATTTTTAAACAATATTCTCTTCATTTATTTACAGGGACATTCGTCGAATCTTTAATTTATTAATTCTAACTACATTTAGATTCTCTTTCTTTCTTCTGTTCACTGTTAATCCATTGAAATTTAGAATCTATGAAAATTCAATCTAACCACTACAAATCATATGAAGACAAAAAAATGATTTGGAGTTTTTGTTGTGGTCAGAACTGGAGTTTAAATGAGAATAATTCAACTTACCGTAAAAAAAATTCTATAAATTAATACTCGAAAAATTTAAAAACATAATAAATTTATAAATTTTTCTGATCAGGTCGCTTCAAAATATAACACAATTCAATAAAATAATAAAATAATATTTTTTTGAAAAATTCTATATGGTCCCACTAATATCATAAAATAATATGTAGTATATACTATCTCCATTTAACAATAATTGACGTTTTAGGAAAAACATTTTGTTTCAAATAAGATTTATATTTTCAACTTTCAATGAAAAATTAATTAATGTTTTTATTATTTTTAACCATTTTTATTCTGCAGATTTTTTTATCATTGGTTCAATTGTGTTTTATAATGCTTAGGACTTTTTTTTAAATGAATCCTAGCTAAGTTTTCTTTATTTTCTTGTTCTTATTTAATTGGGTTGGTTTTTTCTATTGATTGTGTTGAATTATATAAAGTAAATTGACTTTACTAAATGAAAATTCAAAATGATATGAATTTAAAAGAAAATTTATCGATTAAAAACTTATTTTGATGCTATTTTAGAATATTTATCATAAAATAATAACTTTATAAATTAATAAAATATCATAGTTCTTACATTATTAATTTATAGAGTTTTTATTGTATGTCTAATTTGTTATTTCTCTTTATAAAATAAGTATATTAAGTTTTATATATTTATAAATAAAAGTATTTAGAGTTTAAAAAGAGTCAACTAAATAACAAGCATATTATTCGATTTTTTTTCTTAAAAGAAGTGTTTAATGTTTTTAGTGAGTACACAAGAGGGTTAAAATAGACAATTGTTATGGTTTTTGGTTACTTCCTATATTATGAAAAGGCCATGATAAATTAGACATCTATGGGTTTTTTTTTATATTGACTACAAACACAAATAAGTATTTAGAAGAGTATTTAACAAAAAATGGAAACTTTTATTATTAAGAATACTCAAGAACACTAAAGGACTACAAAGACTATTAAACTCTCTCAAACTTCTCTTACTCAATTCGCTTGGTTTATGTTTCACATAAGCTCCCTTATTTATAGTCAGAACCGGCCCTGGATTTTAAAAGGTCGCAAGCTAGAGAAAAAATGGGCTGTTTTATAATTATATTGGAATTCGGTTTTAATTGGTTTATTAAAAAAACAAAAAAAAACAAAAAAACAAAAAAAACAAAACCATTTCATGAGAATCGAACTCATGACATGTAATACTAAACACCTACACTTTACCATTAGCCTAAGAAGATTTTTAAAAATTTTAGGGCCGAAATTATTTATATAAAAATATGGGACGCAATCTCATATTTGGCTTACTTGGCCTCAGAGCTGGCCCTGTTTATAGTACAAGTTTTAAAGAATATCTCATGGAATATTCCATAAGATATTTTACAACTTATTCTATACTCTCATTATTACATAACTTATTCTACACTCTCATTATTACATAACTTATTTAACACACTCATTATTACACAACTTATTCAACACACTCATTATTACACAATTTATTCAACGCATTTCATAATTATTATTCTCCTTGTCTCCAAAAGAGAGATAGAGTATCAGAGACAGGTTATTGCTGCCTAAAGCCCTATTATTTATTGCAAAATTATTTTATATTGTTTGAAAAATGGTTAATTGAAATAATTATATATATAAGAAACTCTATAAGAATTTAATATATAAGAAACTTTGAGCTCAAAACAGTAATTTTTATACTTTATGTTTAAATAAAAGAATAATTTAGGGTGAAATGAAACATTCATTTGTATTTAGTTTCACCATTTACATTAAAATTAAAAACACATTGCTGCTTATATTTGTTTTAGGTCAAACAAAATAACAAATTTTAAAAGCGAGTATTCTTCTGTTATAAATGAGACAAAAAATTTTCCTATATCTTTCTTATTTACTGATTCATACAGTATTTCATTTATTTCTACTCCACTACTTGTTCTTTTTCTATATTTTTATTTTTCAAAATATATTTAATATTGTTGTTTATAAGAGATTTGAGATTCAAACCTAACAAATTAATATATGCAGTATTGTTATATTATATACTACGAATTTGATTTTGAAAAATTAAATATATCATAAATCGACTATGTTATGTGTGAATCATGTTAATTTTTTTTATTTATTGATTACTAAACGCGTTTCATTCGTGGATGGTAAAGCTATTTGGAAATGTTCAATGGATGACAATGTAACTAGGATATAGCGTGGAATAATTTTTGTTTAAAAATTATTTTGAAATTTAATCAAATTTGTTTTTATCTGAATTTTAAAATATGTTTAAATAATGATTATAGATAGAACTGTCAACCCGGACTAATCTGTCTACTTAACTCATTTTGTAATAAACTAAAATATTATTCGGACTACCCGCAAAAACCTATAATTTTGAAAACATAACTCTAATATGGACCGCTTAACGACTATGATTTTTGTGGTCAGTTCACAAACTCTTAAAAAATCAATTTTCTCATGTCTAACTCTTTATAAATTAGTAAAATACTTTATAATAATTATAGTGAAAAATATTGCAAGTTTTCGAATATATTTTTTCTTTGGATATGTATGAATTGATTATTATTTAATAATATCATAATAATTAAAAAACTAAATAGTAAATAAACTCCTTAATGGGAAATAAATATTTTCCATACTCATCAATAATTTTTAAAAACAATTATATCTTTTCTTATTTCAATTATCTTTTTTTATTTGTAATGACACTTCATGTAATAACTTACAAAACAAAATTCATTTTCAAAAAATATCTTCTTAAATAATATTATAGAGATACTAGATGCTAACGTGGTTTATTCAGGCCTGGGTTTATTTTAATTATCGAAGACCCACAATCATGTGAATTATTAAAAGTCATATGTAATCATCTATAATGCGTGTAAGCTTGCAAAAAAAAATACAGTATATCCTTTTATTTAAAAGTATAAGTATCAACATCAATCGAAAAATGATTTCCTTTAGAAATTATTACAACTAGTTATATAAAAAATGTTATCATCATTCTAAATAATGCTACCCTATTCCTCTCTTATTATTATTGTAATATACGAAAAGGACTTGTAAGTGAGTTGCTTACGGAATAAGAGACATACAAATATGATCAAGATGTAACTGCAATATATTTTCTTGCTTTTGTCTACCATGCCCCACTCTTTAATTTCTTAATTTTGTTTCTGTCTCATACATTTCTTTACCTTTTAAAAAAATTGCACAGACGTTTTCCTTTGATAACGTTATTATGTTTTTTACCAAGGATTTTTAAGTCTGTTTAGAAACTAGAATATTGATTTATTATTGGTTTTAATTGTCAGTTTTAGAAATAAAATTTTGAGTTTAAGAAAAATTAAATGATGCAACAAAAAATGATAAAAGCTAACTATCTTCTAATATTCTTATTGAAGTTGCAATAACTCGATGTAATAGATATAACTTGAATCAATATCATAAATATCATATCATAATATTGGTGTTGGGTTTGATACCAAATCCGGCCTAGTCAAAGTTCAGATGGTTAAAGTCATTTTTGAACTCATCCCTAATAAGCTTGTTTAATCTTGCAATATTGTTACACCTAGATTTAGGTCGATCGAAGCACAAGTGACAAATCATTGGTGGAGACCAACAAAGCTCTGGTTGGAGAGTGCAAGGTGATCAAAAGATTTAGTTAATTAGAGATCGTATCCAACAAATTATAAGTTTCAGTTGGGATTTTCCTAAGATCGTAGAGCACACACACACTTATATATATATATATATATATATATGTAGATGAATATGGTGGTTAGCTGAAGAAGGGAGAAGAAGAATAGAGTCTAGCTAACAAAAGCAAAACACATTTTACTAAAACTCTTTTGTATTCACTGTCAATCCAAAGCAATTCTCATACATTCATCATTTGTATTCTTCACTTCGATCAAATAAGTAACGTTAAAATTTCGCTTAATTTCAAACCGAGTTGGTTCGTTCATTCGAAGATGTTGACACTTCAAAATTTAAATAACGGATATTGCATTGCATCCATTTTTTTTTTCCGGCCGAAATGCTTAACTCTTTTTGTTTGTTCTGTTCAACATTACGCTTTACATTTTTCACAAGCATCGCCGTACATCATAATTATCATTATCATAATTTTATTAACGATACTTGTACATAACACTAAAACTTGACATTTGTATATATATATATATATATATATATATATTTTTTGAAAACTCAATTTGAAATATTCTTTGGAGTTTTTGCATGTACGTTCACTTTATAAAAACATAGTTTGTTTACTAGTATTTTACAAAAATTGGAAAAATAAGTAACACTTTATGTACTGTATATACGTTGACTTTCTAGTCGTACCAATGTACAGTACTGCCCGAATCAACGATATAAAGTATACGAACCAATAACAAGTAAATGCAAAATCATCTTTTTAACTGACAAATTATTACTTATTTTTTTCCAGAATTTGAAAAGTGTTATTACACAAAATATATTTTCATTAAGTGACATTTGATGCAAATATCTCATATTCTTTCCATATAGCTAACAAAAGTTATTCATATTTAATTAGCATTTTTAACATATCTTTATTAAAAAAACAGGTGTCCGAATCCAATTGGATTGGAAAGTTTATTCAACTTTATTTTTTTGAGTTTTTTGCTAAATAAAAAGGATTGCTAATAAAAAGGATTGATGTCTTTTAGTTTTACGATTGTGCCATCGAAAGCTTATAACCCATTCCACAAACAAGGCATCTATTTTCTAATAGATTGATAGACCTCGTCACTCATCTCCCTCGACGATCTCCCAACTCATTTCTGTGTGCTCATCGATCTCTCTCCCTCTCTCTTTTTCTCTGCGAGCCTTTCGGGATCAGCCATGGATGAACAGTACGAGGTTATTGTCCTCGGCACCGGTCTCAAGGAGTGTATCCTCAGCGGTCTCCTTTCCGTCGATGGTGTCAAGGTCTCGATTCGTATTTGTTTTTATTCCTTCTCTTATTTTTCCACGGAGCTTTTGAATTCATGGCTCGTTTTCGGTTTGATCCGGATTCGAATCTCTACTTTTATTTCGTTACACGATGAACGGATCTCGGTCAGATTAGATCTCCGGTTGTATGATTTGAGCTTTCATTTTCGATCTTAATATGGATTAGATGTGATGAAAGTGATTACCGAGTTTGAGCGAGAAGTTGCTTGGAAATGTTTGCTTTGTGACGAGTTCAGAAATGGGGACTTTGTTGTTATGATGCGATTGCTTTTGGCGCTTTCACATGAGTTTTCATGTTTCATTGATCTCTTGATTTTAACAAGGCATCGGTTTGGTCGGCTGATATTGTTGTTTTATGAATATCACGAGTAGGTGCTTCACATGGACAGGAATGATTACTATGGTGGAGAATCAACATCTCTTAATCTCAATCAGGTTCTTCTATCTGAATTTCTGTGAATGCTTTGTGTTAGTTTATTATCAATTACTTTTATATTTATGTTTATGGTTTTTTTGTTTCCAGCTTTGGAAGAAGTTCAAGGGAGAAGAGAAGGCTCCTGAGCATTTAGGTGCTAGCAGGGATTACAATGTTGACATGATGCCCAAGGTATTACAGCCTCCCTTCACTTTACTTAATGCCAATCATAATCAATGCCACTTAATAACTTTTGCCTCTCAATGTGATGGACCAGTTTATGATGGGAAATGGCAAGCTTGTTCGTGTCCTTATTCACACAGATGTTACTAAGTATTTGTCCTTTAAAGCTGTTGATGGAAGCTATGTTTTCGTCAAGGGAAAGGTACAAGCTTCTCATTGATGTATAGGTTTCAGGCCAGATATTTGCAAAATCATTTTGCTGATATCTCTTTTAACTTTTTATGCAAATTTTCCTACAGATTCAAAAGGTGCCAGTGACTCCTATGGAGGCCCTGAAATCTCCTCTCATGGGTATATTTGAGAAACGTCGAGCTGGAAAGTTTTTCAGTTATGTTCAGGAATACGACGAGAAGGACCCAAAAACACATAACGGAATGGATTTGACCAAAGTTACAACAAAGGAACTGATTGCGTAAGCTGATGTTCTAATACCTTTTAGCGCTTATGGTGTTACTGACATTCAATTAAGATTATACGTGGCTAACCATTTAGAAGGACACTTTGGCAGGAAATTTGGTCTTGATGAAAACACTATTGACTTTATTGGTCACGCAGTGGCACTTCACACGAATGACCAACATCTCCATCAACCCGCATTGGATACTGTAATTAGAATGAAGGTGGACTTTTTTCAGACTTGTCTCCCTTGTTTTAACAGTTCTACATGTAGTTGTGAAGCAGCTAAGTTGACATTCTTGCTTTAAATGGTTGGCTAGCTCTATGCGGAATCTCTTGCACGTTTCCAAGGAAGCTCTCCATATATTTATCCTCTCTATGGGTTGGGAGAACTTCCCCAGGTTTTTCTGTCATTCCGATCTTTGCCTTGGTTGCTTGAATTTTTCTGAAGTTTTAGATGATTACTTCTCGATTCTTCTGTGACTTCTCTCTATCTCTTCTCCTTGTTCAGGCATTTGCACGACTTAGTGCTGTCTATGGTGGCACATATATGTTGAACAAACCTGAGTGCAAGGTATTTTCTCTTCCTCATCATTAAGCTCTTTATTTTTTTCCTTCCTTGTGGTGCAAGTCTGCAATAGGGAGAAGGGGTGTGAGATTGTATTGTAGGGACGCTGTACTCATATATAGCAATGTTGATCTTATGCCAGGTAGAGTTTGACGAGGAAGGCAAGGTTACTGGTGTAACATCTGAGGGAGAGACTGCCAAATGCAAAAAGGTTGTGTGTGACCCTTCCTACCTGCCCAACAAGGTAATATTGCAGTTCATAGCATGTTCAAACCTTCAATTATGATTTAAGCGTGTACATGCTTATCCAGGAGAGCAGGATGGTTATAAAGTAAGTAGGTTTCATGATACATGTGACTTTCGCTGTTGGACCTGTGGCCTGTTCATTATGCTGGTTGACTTTCCATAGTCTTTATATTCATATACACATTTAGTTTCTTCTCTTCTTGTGACGACCAGATTGCGGTCTTGTTCAGGATATTTTGAGAATCCATTCCTTTTTCTGCTTATTTGTACATGAATGTGGAATGTGGAATGTGGAATGTTTCATGATATGATATTTAGTCACATTCAAACAGGTTAGGAAGATTGGCAGGGTTGCTCGGGCCATCGCCATTATGAGCCACCCTATTCCAAACACCAATGACTCTCACTCAGTGCAGGTCATCATACCTCAGAAGCAGTTGGCCCGCAAATCAGACATGTGAGTTTGGTTTTTTGGTTTTTTTTCAAAACTTCGATAAGCCAGTGGCTGAAAGGAAGTGAAATGCCTGGTGCATGTCTTTTTTTACTTTTTTATTTTACCTAAGCTCCATTTCAGTATCATTTTGACATGTTTTTAAGCTTACTATAAGAGATTACTTTCGTACATATAGCTGGAAAATGAAAGCAATATTATTCTCTAACCGTCTTTAGACCACAGCTTGATTGCACACTCACACACAGACAATTATTTCGGCATGGGTGAAAATACAGTGATGTTTATATCGCCATTATAATCAATATTTTTATATTTTTGTTGGGTCTGATGTTGTGAAACCTCTACACACTGACAGGTATGTCTTCTGTTGTTCGTACTCCCACAACGTTGCTCCCAAGGGAAAATTCATCGCATTTGTGTCTACAGATGCAGAGACTGATAACCCTCAAACCGAACTAAAGCCTGGAATTGATCTTTTGGGTCCCGTGGATGAGATATTCTTTGACATGTATGATAGATATGAGCCTGTCAATGAGCCCGCTTTGGATAACTGCTTTATATCAACGGTTAGTTTCTCTCGTTGCCTACTTTTAGTTAGATGGCGTCTTAGCATCTAACCCTGTCCTTGGTTCTTACAGAGTTATGATGCTACGACACACTTCGAGACAACTGTTGCTGATGTGTTGAACATGTATACCCTAATCACCGGAAAGGTAAATTTCCGGTGACAGATATATGTTGATACAATGGAAAGACAAATCTCGGGTTTCCTTGACATCAATTTTGTGTTATTTTCTTTTGTTGCAGGAACTGGACCTAAGTGTTGATCTGAGTGCAGCAAGTGCTGCAGAGGAATGAGGAACTGGTGGATCGCGCTGGCTAGTTGTCTATCTTATGCTCGTTTTGAGTATCTATCTCTCTTTCATTGTCGTCTCTTGCTTTTGGAGCTCTTTTTTTTTATTGGTTTGAAGAAAGAATCAGACAATCCAGCAACTAACGACCGTGTGTCTCCTTTTTATGTTGGATTCCTCGGTTAAGACTTTATAAAGGCTCTTTAAAACTTAACTCTTTTTCAGCTGCTTACATTTGTCTTTTTGAGTCTCTCTTTTAGAATTTAGAATGAAGCTAAATGTGTTTTATACCAAACGACAAGTTATCAGTTAACCTCGTGTCCCTTAATAGTCGCTTTATAATGTTATTTTCCGGTTTTCTAAATCAAACAAAATAGTTTTGGCTCACCTAAATTCGATTTCATTTACACAACATCAAAAAACATTAAGTCAGCTATAAGGGGTTTGGGGTGGAAACTGACACTTCGAGAACTACGGTGCGAAAATGCATAGCAAGTGGATGCAAACGTATTGAAATACTCCCTCCGTTTCTTTATATAAGATGTTTTGGCTAAAAGCACAAAGATTAAGAAAATTATTTTTCTTTAAAAAATATTATTTAATATACAAGTTAAAAATAATTTAGCCAATTAAAAAAAAATCTGCAGAATATAATTGGTCACACAGTTTTTAATAACTGTAAAAGTTGCATTGAAATATGAGAACATCTTCTATTTTGAAACAAAAAAAAATCTCTAAAACATCTTATATAAAGAAACGGAGGGAGTAATATTTAAATCAAAGTGACTCAATAACAAAAGGTTTCGTGGTGTAGTTGGTTATCACGTTTGTCTAACACACTAAAGATCTCCGGTTCGAAACCGGGCGAAGCCATAATTAACTTTTTAAAATTATACAATTTAGGGACTGAATTAAAAAAATAACGCCGTTGCCGGGGATCAAACCCGGGTCACCCGCGTGACAGGCGGGAATACTTACCACTATACTACAACGACTTTGTTGACTAAATTCAAGAACATTAAGAAATATCCAAATGATAGCTTTGCAGCAAAGAGCAAACGAAGTCAAAGACAAGTAAAGAATCAGATCTCCAATTTTTAATCCTAGATGGCTAAAATTAGTATAGTCTTCGGAAATTTCAGATTAAATATGTTTTTTTTATTTTTTAAAGACACTAATCCAAATACAGTTCATTTTTCCTATAGAAGTTGGCAAACATGTTGTTTCGGTATTAAATTCAAGTGTGATGAATAGAATACATATGAAAGAAAACTATATACATGGAGATAAATTTATGGATATATATCATCATAAACTTGACCCAAAATGATTTACCATATGATATGAGCCTATATAAGGGTTAATTAAAGAACAATTTTTTTTATCTTTTATAACCTCTTTGTGGAAAAATTAATTAGAAGGGACGTGATTGCTCTTGAAAACTTATGATAGGTCTCTTCTTCTTTTTTTTTTTTTTTGTTGAAATGCTTTCTAGTTAAACAGCAAAATAAGTAAAAGATGTAATTTTGTTGAAAGTCTTTCTAATTACATTGCAAAATAATAATTTACATCTAAGCCCAATATTGTTTAACTAAACCAATACAATATATATCACCTGAACCAAGAAATTCAGGATCAGAGCTCTATATACAATGTAGAGTATGTAATGCTTATATATTAATGAGAGAAAGATACATTGATACTTATGAATACCTCGCCTAGATATTGTACGACTATTATGGTTAGAGAATAAAATATAATTAATCTTAGTTTTATACATATACTAGCACCTAGGGATGTAACCCTGTTTACTCATCGATTAGCGGTTTTGATAGTTCGAACCAGCCGGTCTATTTGGGTTCAGCAATACTGTCTGGTCCGTGGATGTGAAAAATGATTGGTTAACTTAAAATTTGAAGAATCTTTTAGATAAAAATGCAATAGAATGGATTTGTTTTTTCAGTTTCCTAAAAATTTATGCTAGATTACAACTGAATTGTCATCACTCTAGATGAAGGCCAAAACCTGTCACCATGCATGTTCAAACCTCAACATGTGGGGTTGGTTTTTAAAAAGGTTTTTCCAACATTTTTTTGCGCACCGAATCACTTCTTCACGCAGAAATGACGTATATGTAGTATATATATTAGCAATATATGTCAAGTATATATATAGGAGTTAGTGTGATTGATTTAGGAGATTACTGTAATTGATTCTTCCCTATTGTGTCTCCATGTACTATGTATGTCTCCATGTACTATGTATAAATCAGTATCATGTTCATCTAAATAAAGACATACATTCACAATTTACAGTATTGATGGGAAATGTTTTCAACATGTCAATTTGATATTTTTCGCATTTGATAAATAAATAAAAAAAATGCATCTTACTGCGTGTAATGTGAATGAGTTCATACTACAAGATGTAGTCAATATTAATTTATAGAGAACTTCTAAGTGTAGGGACATGAATTTGAAAGTAGGCGGGAATGAAATGAAGAACAGAAACACAAGACGAGTTTAGTATTCAGAATGAAACAACATGAGCTTACACTTGGGGGCAAGCAGTGATAAGCTTTGCCTTTGATGTTTTATTTGGAAGCAAACGAAAGTTGAACATAAACGTACACACATGCAATATATATCATCACTCACATTCACACCGAGTGAAAACACAAGTTACATTTGGTAATTATATGAAGTACTTGCCATTTCTTTTGTTTTCTGATTTGCTTTTCTTTTCTTGTTTCTTGTCAATAAACTTTAAGGTGGATGTGACAAATCCATATGTGTGGTGATCTATTTATAGTCAAAATCTTGTACCTTTGTTATCATTCTTTAATACTTCCTCTCTTTTCTTTCAGGTTTTCCAAAGTTCATAATGTGTGGTGATCTATTTCCAATCTCAAATCTTCTAACTTTGTTATCATTCTTTAATCCTTTCCAAACTTTAAGTATCGCGTGAAGCCGGCGAGGGTAACCCGGATAAAAGGTGAGAATGCTTACCACTATAATAAATCATTAATTCCTTTCATGCTAGACGTGTTTTGCAGCAAAAGTAAGTCAAATGCTAACACTATTATAGTATATAAAAAAGAAGGTTGTCATCATTATACTATTATGACGTGCTTGTTTTTGAAATGACACTAATTTAAACGTAAATAATTAAATTAACTTATAGTGTTAGCCGTTGACTTCTTTTTGCTGCAAAACACGTCTAGCATGAGGGGAATTAATGGTTTAGTATAGTGGTAAGTCAAAGACTAACACTATTATATATATAAAAAAGAAGGCTGTCATCATTATACTATTATGACGTGCTTGTTTTTGAAATGACACAAATTTAAACATAAATAATTAAATTAACTTATAGTGTTAGCCTTTGACTTCCTTTTGCTGCAAAACACGTCTAGCATGAGAGGAATTAATGGTTTAGTATAGTGGTAAGTCAAAGACTAACAATATTATATATATAAAAAAGAAGGTTGTCATCATTATACTATTATGACGTGATTGTTTTTGAAATGACACTAATTTAAACATAAATAATTAAATTAACTTATAGTGTTAGCCTTTGACTTCCTTTTGCTGCAAAACACGTCTAGCATGAGGGGAATTAATGGTTTAGTATAGTGGTAAGTCAAAGACTAACACTATTATATATATAAAAAAGAAGGCTGTCATCATTATACTATTATGACGTGCTTGTTTTCGAAATGACACTAATTTAAACATAAATAATTAAATTAACTTATAGTGTTAGCCTTTGACTTCCTTTTGCTGCAAAACACGTCTAGCATGAGAGGAATTAATGGTTTAGTATAGTGGTAAGTCAAAGACTAACAATATTATATATATAAAAAGAAAGTTGTCATCATTATACTATTATGACGTGATTGTTTTTGAAATGACACTAATTTAAACATAAATAATTAAATTAACTTATAGTGTTAGCCTTTGACTTCCTTTTGCTGCAAAACACGTCTAGCATGAGGGGAATTAATAGTTTAGTATAGTGGTAATTCAAAGACTAACAATATTATATATATAAAAAAGAAGGTTGTCATCATTATACTATTATGACGTGATTGTTTTTGAAATAACACTAATTTAAACATAAATAATTAAATTAACTTATAGTGTTAGCCTTTGACTTCCTTTTGCTGCAAAACACGTCTAGCATGAGGGGAATTAATGGTTTAGTAAGTGGTAAGTCAAAGACTAACACTATTATATATAAAAAAAGAAGGATGTCATCATTATACTATTATGACGTGCTTGTTTTTGAAATAACACTAATTTAAACATAAATAATTAAATTAACTTATAGTGTTAGCCTTTGACTTTCTTTTGCTGCAAAACACGTCTAGCATGAGAGGAATTAATGGTTTAGTATAGTGGTAAGTCAAAGACTAACAATATTATATATAAAAAAAAGAAGGTTGTCATCATTATACTATTATGACGTGATTGTTTTTGAAATGACACTAATTTAAACATAAATAATTAAATTAACTTATAGTGTTAGCCTTTGACTTCCTTTTGCTGCAAAACACGTCTAGCATGAGGGGAATTAATGGTTTAGTAAGTGGTAAGTCAAAGACTAACACTATTATATATAAAAAAAAGAAGGATGTCATCATTATACTATTATGACGTGCTTGTTTTTGAAATAACACTTATTTAAACATAAATAATTAAATTAACTTAAAGTGCTAGCCTTTGACTTCTTTTTGCTGCAAAACACGTCTAGCATGAGAGGAATTAATGGTTTAGTATAGTGGTAAGTCAAAGACTAACAATATTATATATATAAAAAAGAAGGTTGTCATCATTATACTATTATGACGTGATTGTTTTTGAAATGACACTAATTTAAACATAAATAATTAAATTAACTTATAGTGTTAGCCTTTGACTTTCTTTTGCTGCAAAACACGTCTAGCATGAGGGGAATTAATGGTTTAGTAAGTGGTAAGTCAAAGACTAACACTATTATATATAAAAAAAAGAAGGATGTCATCATTATACTATTATGACGTGCCTATTTTTGAAATAACACTAATTTAAACATAAATAATTAAATTAACTTAAAGTGCTAGCCTTTGACTTCTTTTTGCTGCAAAACACGTCTAGCATGAAGGGAATTAATGGTTTAGTATATTGGTAAGTCAAAGGCTAACACTATTATATATATAAAAAGAAGGTTGTCATCATTATACTATTATGACGTGCTTGTTTTTGAAATGACACTAATTTAAACATAAATAATTAAATTAACTTATAGTGTTAGCCGTTGACTTCTTTTTGCTGCAAAACACGTCTAGCATGAGGGGAATTAATGGTTTAGTATAGTGGTAAGTCAAAGACTAACACTATTATATATAAAAAAAGAAGGTTGTCATCATTATACTATTATGACGTGCTTGTTTTTGAAATGGCACTAATTTAAACATAAATATTTAAATTAACTTATAGTGTTAGCCTTTGACTTCCTTTTGCTGCAAAACACGTCTAGCATGAGAGGAATTAATGGTTTAGTATAGTGGTAAGTCAAAGACTAACAATATTATATATATAAAAAAGAAGGTTGTCATCATTATACTATTATGACGTGATTGTTTTTGAAATGACACTAATTTAAACATAAATAATTAAATTAACTTATAGTGTTAGCCTTTGACTTCCTTTTGCTGCAAAACACGTCTAGCATGAGGGGAATTAATGATTTAGTATATTGGTAAGTCAAAGGCTAACACTATTATATATATAAAAAGAAGGTTGTCATCATTATACTATTATGACGTGTTTGTTTTTGAAATGACACTAATTTAAACATAAATAATTAAATTAACTTATAGTGTTAGCCGTTGACTTCTTTTTGCTGCAAAACACGTCTAGCATGAGGGGAATTAATGGTTTAGTATAGTGGTAAGTCAAAGACTAACACTATTATATATAAAAAAAAGAAGGCTGTCATCATTATACTATTATGACGTGCTTGTTTTTGAAATGACACTAATTTAAACATAAATAATTAAATTAACTTATAGTGTTAGCCTTTGACTTCCTTTTGCTGCAAAACACGTCTAGCATGAAAGGAATTAATGGTTTAGTATAGTGGTAATTCAAAGACTAACAATATTATATATATAAAAAAGAAGGTTGTTATCATTATACTATTATGACGTGATTGTTTTTGAAATGACACTAATTTAAACATAAATAATTAAATTAACTTATAGTGTTAGCCTTTGACTTTCTTTTGCTGCAAAACACGTCTAGCATGAGGGGAATTAATGGTTTAGTATAGTGGTAAGTCAAAGACTAACACTATTATATATAAAAAAAGAAGGCTGTCATCATTATACTATTATGACGTGCTTGTTTTTGAAATGACACTAATTTAAACATAAATAATTAAATTAACTTATAGTGTTAGCCTTTGATTTCCTTTTGCTGCAACACACGTCTAGCATGAGAGGAATTAATGGTTTAGTATAGTGGTAATTCAAAGACTAACAATATTATATATATAAAAAAGAAGGTTGTCATCATTATACTATTATGACGTGATTGTTTTTGAAATAACACTAATTTAAACATAAATAATTAAATTAACTTATAGTGTTAGCCTTTGACTTCCTTTTGCTGCAAAACACGTCTAGCATGAGGGGAATTAATGGTTTAGTAAGTGGTAAGTCAAAGACTAACACTATTATATATAAAAAAAAGAAGGATGTCATCATTATACTATTATGACGTGCTTGTTTTTTAAATAACACTAATTTAAACATAAATAATTAAATTAACTTAAAGTGCTAGCCTTTGACTTCTTTTTGCTGCAAAACACGTCTAGCATGAGGGGAATTAATGGTTTAGTATAGTGGTAAGTCAAAGACTAACACTATTATATATAAAAAAAGAAGGCTGTCATCATTATACTATTATGACGTGCTTGTTTTTTAAATGACACTAATTTAAACATAAATAATTAAATTAACTTATAGTGTTAGCCTTTGACTTCTTTTTGCTGCAAAACACGTCTACCATGAGAGGAATTAATGGTTTAGTATAGTGGTAATTCAAAGACTAACAATATTATATATATAAAAAAGAAGGTTGTCATCATTATACTATTATGACGTGATTGTTTTTGAAATGACACTAATTTAAACATAAATAATTAAATTAACTTATAGTGTTAGTCTTTGACTTACTTTTGCTGCAAAACACGTCTAGCATGAGGGGAATTAATGGTTTAGTAAGTGGTAAGTCAAAGACTAACACTATTATATATTAAAAAAAGAAGGATGTCATCATTATACTATTATGACGTGTTTGTTTTTGAAATAACACTAATTTAAACATAAATAATTAAATTAACTTAAAGTGCTAGCCTTTGACTTCTTTTTGCTGCAAAACACGTATAGCATGAGGGGAATTAATGGTTTAGTATAGTGGTAAGTCAAAGACTAACACTATTATATATAAAAAAAGAAGGTTGTCATCATTATACTATTATGACGTGCTTGTTTTTGAAATGACACTAATTTAAACATAAATAATTAAATTAACTTATAGTGTTAGCCTTTGACTTCCTTTTGCTGCAAAACACGTCTAGCATGAGGGGAATTAATGGTTTAGTATATTGGTAAGTCAAAGGCTAACACTATTATATATATAAAAAGAAAGTTGTCATCGTTATACTATTTTGACGTGCTTGTTTTTGAAATGACACTAATTTAAATATAAATAATTAAATTAACTTATAGTGTTAGCTTTTGACTTCTTTTTGATGCAAAACACATCTAGCATGAGGGGAATTAATGGTTTAGTATAGTGGTAAACACTATTATATATATAATTATACTATTATGACGTTGGAGTATAATGATGACATTCGACTTTGGATTTCAGGTTAAATAAAAAAGAAGAATGTCATCATTATACTATTATGAGGTGCTTGTTTTTGAAATGACACTAATTTAAACATAAATAATTAAATTAACTTATAGTGGTTAGAAAAAGTTTGTGTTGGGATTGATTTAAATTCATGTGATGATAGCTATGAGGAAACAAATTACTTAAAAAAAGGTTGCTCGAACGAACCGATGCGATCGAGACTCAACTTGAGGTGCCCATCATCCTATTTGACTTTTGAAGAGAGGAAAGATTAGAGATCGAGTGTCACATACATCCAATCCACTTTGCGATTTAGATTTTGCGATAAAGTTTCAAACAAGTCGAATTCCTTTAACAATTTTTTTCTTCGAGTAATATTGTAGGAAGAAATAGCTAATCATTAATGGTTTAGGGTTATTTCCATTTTCAGAGCTTTATAAAGTTATAGACTATATTTGGAAACCCTTTAAAAATACATTAATAAGTGATAAGAAGTAGCATGATGAGTAATACGAATATGCCAGACAAATACAACGAACATTACATTAACTATTAAAATGCAGTGAACACTCCATGGATTATTTAGATTTTTTAATTATAATTTTTTTTTTTAAAGATTATCAATTTAGGGCGTAACTGGTAAACAAAAAAAAAGTGGGATTAGAAGGGGGAGAAAGAAAATTAAAAAAAAAAAAGATTTTCCTCTTCAATTTTGTAGAAGGAAACCTTTTTTTATAACAATTTTTGACCTTTATTTTCCGTTTTTCAGATAAATTTTAAGTAATAATTTTTCATCACAACCATTTTGGTTGACACATCTTGATTCTTGAGTGAAAAAAAAATCGCTCTTTTCTTTCTCTATATTAATAATACTTTCCATATGTTTGATAACAATATATGTTAAGAATAATATAACTCCACGTGCAATGTTACCAATAAAAATATATGGATCACAATAATAACAATTATATCTGCTATTTTATTTGTTTTTTTTTAATTTGTGTTGTCTATTTGTTGGAGGAATACGTCCAATAATCTCTCTCATTTTTTTTATTTTGTACAATTACTTAAAATATTTTGTTAAGAAACTAAAAAATTATTAAATTTGTTTTCCTAAAATAGTATAATTGGAAAAGCCAAAAGACATGATTTTTTTTTTTTGTGGTTTCAGGCGTAAGATTCCCACTCGTTTGTTTCCGGCTTTAAAGGCGAAAGATACGAAAAAAATATAATCACTGGTCTTCTAGAAGGCATAACTCATTCTTCGTATTTCAATTCATTTTTCGGATACAATCTTTTTTTTTTTTGCAACAATTATATACGGATATACTGACAGATAATTGTCACAGTAAAATTGTTTTGTAAGAATAATACAGTTGTGGCGTTTCATTTTTATAAAATTGTCTCGAATAAAGGAATTCAGTTTGTTCGACGAGATAAAAAAAAAAAAAATCGTCTTTTTAAACATGGTGTGGCTTAGGAAAGACGAAAGAAAGATAAAACACAATTTCCTCGTCCGACTAAAACAGAAAAATGGCCAATTTTTACCTCAGCTAATCCAATGGGTACTAAATAGGTTATGAACAATTTATATGTCTTAATTCATATCCAAACTTTTGATTATTTGAATTTCCATATATGAATTATTGTTGGCATTTGACTCACCGTTAACAGTTTAACGAATTTTGATTAACGGTGTTCGGATCAAAATTAATTTTTCCCAAAAAACAATAGTTCGTATATGGAAATTCAAATAATCAAAGGTTTGGATATGAATTAAGATACCTAAATTGTTCAATACTTATTTAGCACCCATTGGACTAGTTGAAGTAAGAATTAGTCATTTTTTCATCTAAAATGACTAAAGAAAGACAAAACATGTGATTTCCCGTCCAACGTTGATATATATAGTTCATATTATTGAGCCAAATATGCAAACAACATATTGAATAGAAGAAACAAAAAAAACGAGTTATCTTCTGTGTAATACTTACATTTAGGTTTTTTGTTTTTCTTCTTAAATATGTCACAAATACATAAAAAAAAAATAGACAAACCATTTCATAACGGTAAAAGAAAAAAATGGTATCCAACCAGTAATATGTTGTACTAATACGAAAAAAAAACTAGCCGTAAAAAGAATAAGTGAATAAAATGATACAATTTTGAACAGCAGAAATGAATTCAACTATGAAAACACCTGATGATCAACGATCTTTTTTTTTTGGTTAGTCTTGCAAAATAATGATTAATGAACATAAATAATAATTCTGCAAACTTTTATATGTCCACATCCACATAATGCTACTAGTTGATTGGAAAACGAATATCGAAGAAAATTAAAGTCACACCTTACGATTCTTGTAGATATATAATTGTCGACCCTAGTACTATTCACTGCGCGTTGTTCGGTTTTTAGCTTCATTAATGTTTTTAAACTATTTTGTAATTTTGTTTTGGTTCTTGTCAAGTTTAGTTCAAAAACATCTGAATATGAAATTTGAATGAACAGAAACGAAAATATAAGAAGAACAAAGCCCATTCTTATTATTGTTACAATTTATTTTTATTTAAATTGCCGAAGTTTTGGACTCGTAGGCTCGTACATCCCTGAAAATCCCTGGAGCGAGGCTCAAACTATGTTAAAATCATTCATTCGAAGAAAACTCTTCCTAACGGAAATCGAACAAAGCTCATTCTTATTATTGTTACTATTATTTAGGCACAATCAAGTCGACTAGTATTAGATTTAAACTAATTATAGTTTTTTTTGTTTTGGGTGGGTCTAAAAGGATATTACATTTGTTGACACACACACAAAAGGCTCTAAGAAAACGTCACTGCATTTTTACTGTAAAACTAGACAAATCGTTATTCGTTGATATTTATTTCTGATACATTTTAAGATATTTAATTTTTGCGAACATCGAGAGGTTGTAATGACTACGGTGCATGGTCCATGTGTCACCCTACTGTCGTTCGGATAAGAACGAAGATAAGTCATCGTATCCACATGGGACTTCTTCTAGAACCATTTTTTCCACAGTAAATCTATTTCAAATATTATAAATAAGATATCTCGTACTATTTTTAGTGAAAAAAAACAAAAACAAACAAACAAAATCAAATCCCTCACGGCATTTTTACATTATTTAATGCGTTTACACATATCTAAAAATATACCAATAATAATTCGGAAGAAAAATTGTGTGGTCCATTCCATATATGGAGTTATTAACTTTTTTTTGTTTGGGTCAAGATATGGAGATATTAACTATTAGTATATAGATTTGAATGATTTTATTCAGTGTGATCTGATACAAGAAATTTAAATTTTCCTTATTGGCGGATGTATATGGAGAAGTGAATTATTATTAGTATACATTTGAATGAGTTTTTTTCAGTGTTATTTTATATAAGAGTTTTAAAATTAAAATTGCCTAATTATAGCTGATATGTGGAAGCCCTTTTAGTATAGTGGTTGACCAAAATGTTCATTAATGTTTTTACACTAAGAGGTCTGAATTTCGATTCCTAAATAACGTGATTTCTGCAGATTAATGGAGACAAGTTTATAAAAAATTTTGAGCGTGGTGCAAATAGAGACGTTTATCGTGATTGCAGATCGTTGTGGAACATATAACTTTGTCCGTTGTAAAATTATTTTTGTAGTAATTCTCATAATTTGTTTGGTGTTAAAAAAAAATTATAGCTGACATTAGATGATTCAGATCGTTTGTTAGACTAGACTCACAACACACGTCGGTAATTTTTTACATAATTGAATGCGTTTACATATGTCATTTATTTGTTATCCGAAATTCAAACTTATAAACAATTTTCTTCAGTTGTACGTACAAATTGTAGTTTGGAATGTCCGCCCTATATCCTATATATATGTGTGATGCAAATTAGATATTATACTTGAAAAATTTGTTGCCAACAAATTATAGAAGTATTTGTACACAAAGTCATTTTTTTTAAACTTTTTTAGTTTTCTAACACTTTTCAAATATTATTTAAGGATCTAACACTTTTATGTACTATATATAGATTGACTTTCTTGCAAAATAATGATTTTACCCCCTGTTGATACACGAATGTATTGTAGACTCTTGTTTTCGCGCCGTACTATACATTTGTGTATTGTATATCAACACAAGGATAAAATCATCATTTTGCAAAAAAAAATCAACCTATATATAGTACATAAAATATTATATATTTTAACGCTTTTTTAAAAGTTTTAGAAAACTAAAAAAGTTTTGAATGCAAGAATCCCCAAATTATATATACACTTTTTTTGTGTGGTCGTCTCTTAAAAATGTATAAAATTTGAGTGTTCTGGAGTGTGCAGAATAGGATAAGAAAAATGTTCCTATTTCACAGTATTTTTGTGTGTTTGTTCGGAAAAATATAAAGAATAAAAAAAGTGATATAATAATAATAATAATAGAAATAAGAGGACCGTCTTCTTCAGTGATATTATAAAAGGCTCTGCCACTCCGCTTACCAATCGTATCTTGTTGAGTGGTGTGTCGTACAAATCCCAATCTATCATTATCACTAAATCTTCTTCATACTCTGTTTCAAGAGAAGAAGAAGAAATCATGAGTGTGTCATGGGAGATTTTTCAAGGAGGTTTTAAGAGTCGTCGGGATTTAAATTTAATCCCGGGATTACCAGAGGACTTGGCAATGGAGTGTTTGGTTAGAGTTCCTTTCCAGTTCCATTCTTCCATGAAATCCGTTTGCCGCTCATGGCGAAGCTTAATCTCCGACTCTTCTTTCCACCGGGAACGCCGTAGATTTGGGAAACCTGAATCTCTTCTCTGTCTTCTTCAACCTCTGACGTCGCCGTCTCCGGTTAGTTCACCGATTGACGGTCAGAAGAAGAAAGAGGAGGAAGGCGAGTCTCAGCAACAGCAGCAGCAGCAGCCGCGTGTCATTGGCACGCCACTTTACGGATTGAGCGTTTACAACGCTACGCTTGACACGTGGCACCGCGTCGCGATTCCTGAACGCATCCCTTTGTTCTGCGAGTGCGTCGCGCTTCAGGACGCCGGGAAAGTGTTGTTAATCGGCGGGTGGGATCCGGAGACGTTGCAGCCTGTGAGAGACGTCTTTGTTCTGGATTTCTCCGCCGGAGAAGGAAGTGGACGGAGGTGGAGGCGAGGGAAGCCGATGTCCGCCGCCAGGTCGTTTTTCGCCTGCGCGTCTGTCGGTTCGACCAAGGTTTACGTCGCCGGAGGGCACGACGATCAGAAGAACGCTCTCAGCTCGGCGGAGGTGTACGATGTGGAGAAGGACGAGTGGTCCACGGTTCCTCCGATGGCGGAAGGAAGAGACGAATGTCACGGATTCTCGATGGCTTCGGATCTTGGGTTTTGCGTGTTGAGCGGTTACGGGACGGAGACGCAAGGCCAATTCCGTTCGGACGCTGAGATTTACGATCCGATTACGAATTCCTGGACTACAATCGAAAATGTCTGGCCGTTTCCCGATTTAAGTCCGAGAGGCCACACAGCCGCCGCTGCGGAATCCGCCGGAGATTTCAGAGGTTGTAGGTTATGGTGCTTCATTGACAGCGAGAGACAGAGTCAGCCTCGTTGGGAAATTGAGGACGAGTCAATGAAATGGAAGGTGGTCATGGAGACGATTCGGCTTCCGGTGACGACGATGACGTCGGTTTTCGCAGGAAGCTTGAGTGGCCAAGCGGTGTCAATGATTGGCGGCGGCGGGGAAGAAAGTGGGACGATGATGATGACGACGGCGGAGAAAAATGGCGGGAAGTGGAGCCACGTCAACACTCCCTCTGGTTTTTCGAGTCTTCCCTTCTCGTATTCTTCAATCTACGTCTGAAAGATTCGAATCTCTCTGTTTTAAAACTCTTTGACTTGAGTCAACGTTTTTGTGTGGAAACGAAGCAGTTATACAAAAAAATGCAACGGAAATGGCTGATAATATATAATACTGGTTTGTTTTTTTTATTATATAGTACAGCATTAGTATCAATGTAAAAAGAATGGTATTTTGAGATGTAAAATGTGAGAGTTGGGATAAAGTCACAAATGAAGAAGAATGGCTGGTCAAAGTAATTGCCAGTCATCTTCATGTTCCTCACCGGAGATCTCTGTAGATGTCACTCTGCTGGTTTCTGCAATTCCACAGTCACTGGCTCTGTGAGATTGAGTTACAGTGAACAGAGGAGCGCCATTCGAGTCTCCGGCTAGCTTCGTTGCTCGGATACAGAAATCATCAAAATCATCTGTGTTACCAAGTAGCAAGATATATCATCAGCACGAATTTTTTGAGTGTAATCGAACTAAATAAACCGGAATTGAGTTTAGTGTAAGCATAACCAAACCGACGTTCGACTAGGATTTTTTTGTTTGTACAGAAACTAAACCGTATCACTAGAAACCAGTAAAATAAATACCTTTGTCCCGGCAATAGAATCCGAGAGCTAGCGAAGGGTCGAGTGACTCCAATGGAACATAGCGAAGAGTACTGTAGCAGAATAGGAGCGAGCAATAATAAGTGAGAATCATTTAGAGACAAATAACTAAATGAGGCTACAATGATCAATCAACTCACTTGCAATGGTAAGACGATGTGTCAACATCTTGTGTTTCTTTGTTGACTGTCACTACCTACCAACCATTACCGATAAGGCTCAATTAGTGAGACCGAAATGTGAGATGACGCAAATGGACGATTAATATCAGTCCCCAATTAGACTATAGATAAATTAATGTGACTGAGACAACATAAGGCATATGGACCACCTTGATGTCTCAAACTTCAAATCAGAGCATGCCAGATCAAATGTTGAGTTTTTTTTTGGATATGTTTGATTTCTTTAATAAGGATTTATGAGGAGTGTCGAAGAAAACCTGTTGAACATCGTGCGGATCAAGGTAGAAACCTTTGTCTTCTTGAACTCCAACTATGTAAGTTGATGCACCTGGTTTGCCGCCCAAAATGCCGAGGCTTTGAGGGAATGTGAAAGTAGCTATCAGAGATGGAATATACCTGAAAACAAAATTTAGAATCTATTTTTTTCAGAAAGATTTCAATGATTGCAAAGCCAAATTCGATAATAAGTCACTCCTGCACACAAATTACGCTACCACATATCCTCTCCATCAATAGTGCATATTTAGATTCATGTGTGTATTTAACTAAAAGTGACCAGATTTCAGACAATTTGATCAAATCACAAACCTCGGGTTCACTTTGTCAAGTCCAAGAACCAGTGGGACCAAGAGAAGAATTGGCGTCCACTCACTTTTTCCTTCTGAATATTCCAAACAAGATTTGGTGACATCTTCTCTACAGAGAATTGGAGCTCCACCTCTCTCTCCATCTTCGCTGCCAGAAACGATATGAACAGCCATGGAACAAGAATGGTGTTTAACATCGGTTTCTTCTCTTTTCTGCCGAGCTAATGATTCCCATGATCGACAAACAGCATATGGTCCTACCCATGACCCAGCAGCCAGGCCATAAGATTCTCCAGCTAGTATAAGATTGTGAATGGAGAATGCTGAAGACTCAGAATCACAAAAAAGTTCTAAGATCTCTAAGTATTCCTCTTCAGGCGGCTGCATTTTCAAACCAAACAAGCTCATTTTCAATGACCTGGATTCATGATCAACCAGATTTATGTTCCTGGTATTGTATATTCAGTAACTAAGACATAGACTGGATAACAACACTAACCTCGGATTCCTTTTTCCTCCAAGATCTTCCCAGCCTTTGAAATAGCAATGCCTGTTAAAGATGGATTTTAGACCATACGTTAAGAAATTTGAAGCCTTAAGTTTAAAGATCACAAAAGCAGACCTGTGCAAAGAGCATCTGGCTGCTTCGAAGCATGCAACCCCAGTTGACATCACTAGTATAAGTTGTGTCTCCAATAGGCTCAAAACCTATAAAATAACACAGTGAGTTTTCTGTGACCACTCAAGGCTAGCTTGAGTTGAAGTGAATATACAAACCTCTACGATATGTCATTAGTATTAAGGACGAAAAGTCTGGTCTGAATGCAGCCGATACACGGCCAGCATCTGCTTCTTCTGAGGATTCACTTTCTGAGATTTTATAACAGACACCCAGTAGCCATATCTCACTTGTACTGCTGGGAATACCAGTCCTACTCGGCCCTAAAACACGCTCTTGAAATCTCCTAATTGCCCCACTAGCCATAGAAGCTGTTTTTAGAATTACTGTCCAGCCATTATGTGTGTTGCAAACTGGCTCATGGTCGGATGTTGAAGCCTCCCTATAGGGTTGAGAAACTGAGGACGAAGGCGCAAACACATTCGAGCATAACGTCAACTTTGACTCGTTATCCCTAGATGCTGGATCTGAAACTAGAGATGTTGGGGATTTATCACGTTTTTCATCTGCGGTTGATGAAGAACATTTTGAAGGAAGAAATCTATCACATATAGCCTTCATTACCTAGACACAAAGCACCAAATGCAACATGTCTGTCTCATAGAAGGAAACAAAATCCAGAGAATCTACTTTTGTCTGCAATAAGAAGAATAAAAGTCAAAAAGATATCAGGTTAACAACATTGAACATAGTTAGCTCTAAGAAGTAGTTCTCGAAGTTAGCTAAATCACACACAGTTAAACACCGAGCTGGAAAAAACAAGCATAAAACAACTCACAGATTAGCTTATAATCCATAATCAGAAACCAACAGGTTTATATCAGCCTAGAAAATGAATCCCTTAGTTTGTTCTCACTATTAAACTCCATTCCAAGTATGCCCAAAATCTTTCTTTACTCGACTTTAGGAATCAAAGAGGATCTATTGAACACAACAAAATTGAGATAAAGACGTCATAGCTACACGATTCCGATAAGTTAAGTCTCCATATTGAACAAATCCATAGAACTAAAAGAAAATTCGAGACCCAATCATGCAATCGACTCAAGACGTCTAACGCACTTTCCCCTCGCGGATCTACAGTAATCACAATTTCTCAATCAGTCAACTTAAATTTTCCCAACTCCTTCCTCGTATATACCATACAAAGAGTAGGATTCACAAGGGACAAAGAGTAGGAGCTCGATTGACCACAAACAAACGGAATTTTGACCAGCTTTCGAATTCGTAGGAGAATATAAAGATGGATCACCTGATAAACCCAATTCAGTCTGACTAGATACGACGGAGATAAGACCTCTGGCGACGAAGACGAGAACGGGAGTGCGAATTAACGGAGACGAAGGATGGACGTTTGAATTGGAAAAGATCGATTTCGTGTTTAACATAAGAAAAAAAAAAAAGTTTCGTGTTCTCTCTCCTCTCTTTTACGTAAAAATTATCTTTCGCTTCTAATTTGGATGATAGATTTTTCAGATTAAATTAATAATTGAATAGTGCACTACCATAATCCCTGGGATCCTTTACGCGAACAATTTAATAAAGTTTTAACAGTATGGTTTACATCAAATGAATATTTTTTTAATGTATAGTTAGTGGGGATAAATGTGTATTATTAAGTAATAATTTAATGGGCCAATCCAGTATAGCCCATTTAGTGTAAAATGTATTGGGTCAAACCCAAGAATCGCGGGCCAGCATTTGCGTGTTTTACAAAGTTACGATTTTACCCTTTTTAAGACAATTAATTTCAAAATCCTCAGAAAACTGCCGCTCTTTCTGATTTGCGTCTTTTCGCTCTCTGCTAATCCAACGATTCATCATCATCTTCTTCTTCTTCTTCTTCTTCTATAAAAGTTTCTGAAAAGTTTCAGGGATTCATCGCCATTGAAGAACTTTGCATTTCTCCTATCAGTCCGTTCTATTTCCATGGCTACCGTCAAGAAGGTATGTTCGATCAGTGTTCTTTTCAATTACTATTTACTCTGTTTCGTAATATCTTTGATTTTTGTTTTATCTGGTTTTCTTAGGGTTCCCATCGGAATCAAATAAGGAAAGTGTTCAGAATGTTGACGAAGCAGATTGGGGAATCGGAGGAATTTAAATTGCCGGATCGGTTGGATAAGAGGAAGCCTATCTTCATTAAGCGCAGTATCTTTTCCATTGTTATAGATTCTATTTTTTTTATACCTTTAGATTTTCTTTGTTTTCACATGATCCTGGTTTTAAGATATATACCTGAAGAAGAAATTTAAAAAGAGGGTTAAAGATCATGGCATATTCTGTTCTTGCTCCTTGTCTCCTGGCTCTTCAACTCTTTGTGGCAGTGATTGCAATTGTGGGTATGTTTCATATCTGACTTTATCTTTTACTTTCTTGGCCTATCCTGATTTTGATTTTGATTTTTGGTTGAAAGTTACATTCAAACGAATAATCGATGTTGAAGTTTGTTGTACTTGATGTTATTTATCATCACATTTTGCTGTATATATATATTTATATAGGATTCTACTCTCAAGTTGTTCATCTAGCTGTAATTGCGCAAGTGAGTGCGCCAACAAGCCGTTCCAACAACGACGTATCAAGAAGATGAAGTTGGTTCAGGTTGGTATATTACAAGTTGGCATATAAAGAATGCATTTTTTTTTAAGGCTAGTTGAATAAGTTGTTTCTTGTAGACAGAGAAATGTGGATATGGGATTGCAGCAGATGAAGATATCAATCCAGGAGAGTTTATCATTGAATATGTTGGGGAAGGTGACGTGATTATTTCGTTTCTCATATTGACTATTGTGCTTACTGTTGCCATCTATTTATCTTCTTAAATCCATTACTTAGTTATCGACGAAAAGATTTGTGAAGAAAGGCTTTGGAAGTTGAAGCATCAGGTCGAGACAAATTTCTATTTGTGTCAGATAAACTGGAATATGGTGATTGATGCTACTTACAAGGGGAATAAATCAAGATATATCAATCACAGTTGCAGTCCTAATACAGAGATGCAGAAATGGTTTGTTAGCTAATTAATTATCCATCTTCTCACTTTTTCTTATGATCAAAGTAACTTTTTTGTGTGTGTTTCCATTAGGATAAGTGATGGAGAGACAAGAATCGGAATCTTTGCTACCCGTTACATAAACAAAGGAGAGCACTTGACCTACGATTACCAGTAAGAACATTTCCTATATCATTTCTTAATATCACTGGCGATAATGTACATCATAATAACGTTTAGCTGTGACACTAAGAAATATAGCAGGTTTGTTCAGTTTGGTGCAGATCAAGAATGTTACTGTGGTGAAGTAGGTTGCAGAAAAAAGCTTGGTGCAAAACCTGGCAAAACTAAGAACACAGTACCCTCGGATGAAGCTGTGAACCTAACGGCATGTGAAGTAGTGACCTGCAAACCGCCCAAGGTAAAATTGAAATTGAAATCTATCTAAATGAAAAGCTTACATGTAGATGGTGTTGTTGAATAGTTCTGAGTACTTTTTATGATCTCAAACATTTTTGCTTAGGTGAAAAAAACTCGAGGTAGACACGCCGCCGTTTAGTATCACTTATTTGGCTCTGTTTTCGACAAGCTTCTCAATTCAGGGGTAAGAAAAAACAATATGGATGCGTCAGGACCATCTTGGAACAACCGTGGCCAAAGGCAAATATGTTTCCGAAAATGCATTGATGTGGTAATCATGTTGGCACGTCCTGCGAACCAGAGGTAAATCTAAATTTTCTCTTGTCAAAAGTTCGCAGATTCTGCTCATTGAGCAACCTCTTTAGTCACTTGTATCTTGCAGGTTGATTCTTGGACTCATGATATGACTTTTTAATGTTTGACATTTTCAGGTGTTTTGGCATCATTAGACAATTCGATGAGTTTTCAAGAAAGCACTTGGTATTTTACTTGGCTTGAGCCCAGTTATGTTGTTCACCTTCTATATCATTTTATGAAATCTGTAAAAACAATTTGTCTTTGTCCAGGTCACGTACGAGGATGGTGTTACCGAGTCTATCGACATGTCCAGAGAAGTTTGGAAGCTCATAACTATTTGATATTGTTTCAAGCTATCTTCTGATTTCATTCTTTACCTTTTGATTTCTCTTGAATTGTGGAAATTTGTCGTTAACCGGGTGGTATGTGCTATAATACCAACCTAACCGTCATGGTTGGCAAAGGATGTAGACTTTGTTGTTGTATCCCACTTGAATAAGTATAATATGACAGTATGTGGAATCTTTTGGACCATAAGTGTTTTTTGATGTTAAACCGGGGTATGGGTTTGGTTATTTGAAGACAATAACCAATCACCGGTTTGTTCTGTCTGGAAATCCAGTTATTAAGCACGTGATTCTTCTGGGCTGCATCGTCCGTAGATAAGTGTTCGTTGTAGCGGTTGAGACCCACGCGCCGGTGTCCAACAGTGGATTGGCATTTGCCGGTGGTAGGTGATGTGGGGCCAAAGCTCACCTACCTACTGAATAGTTTATAAATTTATAAGGTTGCTTTTTATTTTTTATTTTCATTAACATGTGTTAAAAATAGTAAATATATTGAGAATAGTGAAGTATATTATATATCAAATCCAACGTTAATCAAAAGGAGAAACCATTTTCTTACGTAAAACATGTGTTTAGACTTTAGATAGTGAATTATTATTACTATATTTCAAAATCAACTAAGCAATTCAACATAATTAAAAAAAGCGAAACAAAATTAAAAAGCAATAAAAAGAGTAATTGACTAAAATAGCACATTTTTTTTATTTTTTTACCAAACTTAGCATCACTAGTTAAAAATGACAATAATAACACAAACTTTGACAACAATAGTACAAATTTAATATTTAATTATTTTCTAATGGGAAAAAACTAAACCCTAAATTAGAAATAGTGAAAATAAACATAATGTTTAATTTTATTTTAAATTTATTTTGAGTAAATAAGTATTTTTACATAATTATTTTAGCTATTTTCAAAATTTTAAATTTAGAGTGCTAATTTTAAATTTAGAAAAAATAAATTTTGTCAACTACATTTATCAAATTTAGTATCTTTATCGGAAAAAACAAAAAAATGTGCTATTTTAGAGTATTTCTCTAAAAAAAAATAGGTTGGAATAAATATAATATGAAAGGTATTGTTCTTATCCGAAAATAAAAATTAAAAAAATAGTATAATGAAAAAGATAAGTATCTAGCACAACAAAAGAGAGTAAAAAAAAAAAAGTTCATTGAGCTAAATTTCGCAAATTGTATTTTCCGATAAAAATACTAAATTTGATAAATGTAGTTGACAAAATTTATTTTTTTCTTTTCTTATAAATGTCGAAAAAAGTTTAAATTATGATAAAATAGTTTATCTAAGTTTTACCAGTACCCACCGCCACCAAACTTAAGTATCTAGCACAACAAAAGAATTCTATCAATTTTAGAAGAAACAAATAAATTGCGATAAGAATAATATAAGTTCGTTGAGCTGACAAAAAAAAAAAAGTTCGTTGAGCTAAAATTTCGCAAATTGTATTTTCTGATAAAAATAGAGTATAAGAAAATGATAAATTTGATAAATGTCAAAAAAACTATTATATTATGATAAAATAGTTAATCAGTTTTACCAGTTACCACCGCCACTAAACTTGTTAGACATTGAGAGGTTAGTACTATAAAACAGCGAATAAACGAACCAAGCGAGACCACTTGCCTCTCCAGTCTCCACCACTTCTCGTCTCACATATCCAGATTTGAATCCAAATCTAAGATTCGAGCTCACTTAGGATGAAGGTGGTAGATAAGATCAAATCGGCGACGGAGGAAGGGAAAACGGCCTTCTCCTTCGAGTTTTTTCCGCCCAAGACGGAGGATGGCGTCGAGAATCTCTTTGAACGGATGGATCGGTTGGTCTCTTATGGACCGACCTTCTGCGATGTCACTTGGGGTGCCGGAGGATCCACCGCCGATCTCACCCTCGAGATCGCTTCAAGGATGCAGAATGTTATCTGCGTCGAGACTATGATGCATCTCACTTGTACCAACATGCCGGTCGAGAAGATTGACCACGCGCTTGAGACCATTCGATCCAATGGTATACAGAATGTGCTTGCGCTCAGAGGAGATCCGCCTCACGGCCAGGATAAATTCGTTCAGGTCGAAGGAGGGTTTGCTTGCGCTTTGGATCTGGTGAATCATATTCGAAGCAAGTATGGGGATTACTTTGGGATCACAGTCGCTGGTTATCCTGGTATCAAATTGCTCCTTTTTTTTTTTCCAATTTCATTGTTAATGTCTTGTGTTAGTGTTCTGAATTGATCTCTAATTGGATTTGTGCTTTTTTTAATCAGAGGCTCATCCTGATGTCATTGAAGCTAATGGCCTAGCTTCTCCTGAATCTTATCAGAGTGATCTTGCTTACCTGAAGAAAAAGGTTCAGCTTTTGTGTCATGGCTTTACATTTTTGTGTGTTGAATTGTATCGTCTTTGATCTGATGGATTAGAGTATGTTGGCTCGTGGAACAGGTTGATGCCGGAGCAGATCTGATTGTAACCCAGCTTTTCTATGATACTGATATATTCCTCAAATTTGTGAATGATTGTCGGCAAATCGGGATAAATTGTCCCATTGTTCCTGGAATTATGCCCATTTCCAACTACAAAGGGTTCGTGCGTATGGCTGGTTTCTGCAAGACCAAGGTACATTGTGATCTCTTACATCAGTGATGATGTGTCTTGCACTGTAGAAAAATGTTTGTCTTTTGATAAGATCGAGTTTGTGGTTGCTTATTGATCATATAAGATTAGGCTGACATAATTAGACCCTTGGTTGATGCCTTACGACTAATGTTTTGGGATATCATTCTTCGTCGATTAATATCCCACTCATGCTATTGTTGCTACTTGCTATAGATACCTGCTGAGCTCACTGCTGCCTTGGAGCCTATCAAGGATAATGAAGAAGCTGTTAAGGCCTATGGTATTCACTTTGCAACAGAAATGTGCAAAAAGATTTTGGCCCATGGAATCACTACCCTTCATCTCTACACATTGAACATGGACAAATCAGCTATTGGGATATTAATGGTTGTTCCTCAATTCCTTCTTAATTTTTGTTTTCCTTGTATAACACACATCATTGTGGACATCTGAGGACCTAACAATGGTGCTGAAATTGTAGAACCTTGGTCTGATTGATGAGTCCAAAATTTCCCGTTCTTTACCTTGGAGACGCCCTGCAAATGTTTTCCGTACTAAGGAAGATGTTCGCCCCATTTTCTGGTAACCTGCAGTTTTTTCTCTTGCTCTGATTTTGTCTCGCCAATCGATGCAGATCTTAAACATCTATTTGCGGAGAGAATAATACCATTGGTTTCTCTCTCTGAATCTTTGCAGGGCAAACCGTCCTAAGAGCTACATATCTAGAACAAAGGGCTGGAATGACTTCCCACAGGGACGGTGGGGTGATTCACGCAGTGCATCATATGGTACACTTTCGGATTACCAGGTACCACATAATCATTATTTTTTCTGAAAAACTACTTTAGGATTTCCTAACTTGAATTCTGGAGGGCTCTTTTTGGTTGTTCTTCTTTATTTGCGTAAGATTGTACTCCCATATTGTTACTTTCCCCTACCATTAGAAGGAGAAGCTTGGTTTGCTTGCCATCTTCTTCTGTATTTTCCATTGCTAATGAGTACCGCTGATCTAATTGCATTTGATGATAGTTCATGCGCCCACGAGCACGTGACAAGAAGCTTCACCAAGAATGGGATGTCCCATTGAAAAGCATCGAAGATGTTCAAGAGGTAGCCTTTCCTTTTCTTAGCACTCTTATAAATTGTTTCCTTCATCTTTCACCTTATACACTAACACTTAAAAATTATCTTGTAAACACTGTCACAAACCAGAAATTCAAGGAACTCTGCCTGGGAAGCTTAAAAAGCAGTCCATGGTCTGAGTTAGATGGACTCCAGCCAGAGACAAAGATCATAAACGAGCAACTCGGCAAAATCAACTCCAACGGCTTCTTGACAATCAATAGCCAACCATCAGTCAACGCAGCCAAATCTGATTTCCCAGCTATTGGTAATGAATTTATACTTTTGTTCACATGTCATAACATAGTGTTTGCATCCCCTGCATATTGCTGTTCAAAAACATATCAGCTTTATCCACAAATGATTGATCGCATTGTTTATTATATTCATTGAGTAATTATGTTCTTAGCATCTAACAAAAATGTTTAATTGCATTGGGAACTTTGCAGGATGGGGTGGTCCTGGTGGCTACGTCTACCAGAAAGCTTATCTAGAGTTCTTCTGCTCAAAGGATAAGTTAGACACGCTTGTGGAGAAATCCAAAGCTTTTCCTTCTATCACCTACATGGCCGTGAACAAAGCAGAGAACTGGGTATCAAACATCGGTCAATCTGATGTGAATGCAGTTACTTGGGGAGTGTTCCCAGCTAAAGAGATTATTCAACCGACAATCGTGGATCCAGCCAGTTTCAGAGTCTGGAAAGACGAAGCGTTTGAGATATGGTCAAGAAGCTGGGCTAACTTGTACCCAGAAGATGACCCTTCTAGAAAGTTGCTCGAGGAGGTACAAAATTTTCTTCTCTTCTTTTCTCAGACCAGATTGGTTTAACTGTAATGAACTAATGATGATGGGATCTAATCGAATGTGCAGGTGAAGAACAGCTACTATTTGGTAAGCTTAGTGGACAACGATTACATCAATGGCGATATCTTCACTGTCTTTGCTTGATCTATGAGAAAACCAAACTGGACGAGGAAACATTTGATTTTCGCAATTTGTTTTTGTAACCTTTCTTAAAATATTTGTGATTCGTAATAATAACCTTATTGATGAATCAACAAAAACATCAGTTTCATTGCAATGTCAAAACAAATAAATCAAGAAATGTTGGCGTTTCTTAAAGTTTTCGAAGTAACAAGACCAGAAGTTGTCCGCATCAAATGCTCCTGAAGCATCGAAACGCCAGTCGCATCAGTCTTCAAAAGCGGTTGCACCGATTCCCACATCTTCTTCTTCTGAACCTGCAACGATAAGATAACAGAAGATGAAAAATGTCATGGACTAAGACAGACATTGTTACTGCAATGAATAAGTATGTATGTGCAGGCTACGTAATAAGACCTTATTAGGGGGTGCAGGCTGAGGAAGCTGCTCGAGATCGTCTTCAAAACCAAACCACACTCTGTCTCCAGGAACAGATCCTTCTGGTGGAACAAGAAGCTCAACATTCTCATGAGCTGAGTCAGATGCACACAGAAGCATACCACATGACTTGACTCCTCTCATGTTTCTTGGCTTCAGGTTAGCCAGCACCACAACTGATGCTCCCTGCACAGAGCCATAGTCTCCAAAATTGAGCCTTCGTGTCTCGAAATTGAGCAATTTCTCAATCTAATGGGGAAAGTTCCGCACGATTCTCACACAATTCGATCCCAATTCTCACAATTGGGATTTACAGAACTATGAGAGAAGAACAATGAGGCTGACCTGAAGGAGATCGAGAGGGACGTATTTGACGAGACCACTGCAGATGATTCTGGGCTCAGCTTCGCCGATGTCGACTTCTTCCACATACAGAGAATCCGCTTCCTCGTGTTGCCAAGCTTTCACCACTCGTCCTACTTTTATGTCTAACAGATTCGCCGTCTCATTCACATTCTCCTCCTCCTTCTCCTGAGATTCGCTCTTCTTCTCAGATTCATCCGCTGAAACCGTCGTGCCGGCGTCGGGAGCCGCCGTGCAGAAAGTAGTAACTCGAGGCCAAGAGCTCCGATGACGCTGCTGGTGGTTATAAACGGCGGAGACTCGAAGAGATGAGGAAATTGCCGCTACCGTCATCGTCCTCTTCGACCAAGACGAGAAGTATCGAGGGAGTTCGCGGCGGAGGGGAATCGATGAGATTTGGACGGCGAGAACTCCAGCCTTCACTCTCAGACCACCGGAAACAACCGCTATCGTCGACGCCATGGTTTTAGCTAAGATCTCTCTGCTCAGTGTTTCTCTCTTCTTCACAATATCTGCATCTATCCATACGTATATATATATATATTCCTCCACAGGGGATTTATTTGTTTCTCGATCTATGATTTGACTTTCTGAAATTGGGCATTCAAAGCAATAAACTTCACAAATCCACTGCCTATCTTCTTTAATGGAGATTACTAGTAAGCAAGACTGATGCGCAAATTCATGTTCTGGGCAAATACATAGTTTTTAACAGACATTGAAGCTTTATAAAAGGATTCAAAGCTGTGTTAACGACGAGAAGAAAAGAAGCAATCAGTGTACAATCTCAAGAACAGTATATGAGATAAAACAGAGCAAAAAAACAGAGAATCTGAATCAGTAGTCGTCTCCCTTGGAAACAACTTCTTTGCAAGTAGGTCGCAGTAAAATGGTGTGCTCAAACTGTGAAACATAGCTTCCCTTCACATCACACAGAGGAGGGTACGGCTGAAATAAAACAGAGACGAGAGATTAAAACACTTTGATCATTTTAGACTGTGGTGTGAGATTAGCGTGACAAGAGTTACCTGAACAATGCCAGCGTCGCACAGATTCTTTAGAGCCATTAAATATTTGGTTTCACCAATGCGATCCAAATAGCGTTTGCAGAAGGCGAGAGTCGAGAAATTCTTGTTAATGGTGGCAAGGAGTTGTTTTGCTCTAGGCAACCTCAACGGGACATGGCCAACGTCAAAGTTCTTCATGTAGTGGCTACATTCTAAGTCTTCTCTCACATATCCTTTTCCTGCAATACACAACAGAGGATCAAACGTTGGTGAATCCTAAAGATGGCATCGCCTTTTCTTTTAATACTTTCAACATCCAAACTTCTTTACCGGTTGATCCAAATGTTTCAATGGCATAAAATTCGCCCTCTTCCATCTTTGTCTGCTCGCCTCCTTTAACTATAGGAACGGATTTCCCAGCATGTATCTGATAAGGTCCGATGCTATGCCCATTCAAGTTCCGGATACTTTTAACTGCCAAAAGGACATAACAGGTTAAGGTTTATTATTACATCGACAAAACAACTGCCATTGGTGTTATTAGATTTGACATTGGATATCACTACCTGGGAAAACTTTTCCATTAATTTCAACCTCATAAGACTCCATGACCTCCTGAATTGCTGCACCGATATCACATAGACGGACATCGATCCCAGCTTCCTGAACCAGACCAAAAAAACCACAAAGGAGGTTAAGAGTAACAACTATGTGGTTCCAAACAAGTCAAAGCCTAAATGTAATCGCTTTCAAACTGAGCTTATTTGAGCTTAGAAGCTCAAAATTCAGTTTGATTTCCATTTTAGCAAAAGGACGAAAGAGAAGAGAAAGATCAAAAGGATGAAGGCAACATAATTAAACAGGCTGAGTAGAACAAAACACTACAAAATTGCTTCATCCTACAGGTAGTTGTACATTAATACAGTAGTTGATATTAGCAAAAAGAAAAATCAGCACCTTGATACCGGTATAAGTAGCTTCACGGGAGGCTGCTAAGAGAGGATCAAACATAGGATTGAACGCAACTGTAAATGCACAGTCAATAATATGTCCTGCAAAAGAAGAGATGCTAATTGTCATCTGACATTTGTATATAGGAAAACTAAAACAGAAAAGAAGATTGGCCATCATACCATCAATATGTGTTCCAAAATCCAATTTCATAACATCGTCGTACTGAAGTACAGTCTTATCTCCGGAGTTTGGGGTCCAATGAGCAGCGACCCTGAAAGTTAAAAGTCATTAGAGAAACATGACTAAAGAAGAACAGAAAAATGTTCATAGAAAAAAAAAAGTTGAAGGCACATGTACCAACCAATTCAAAGAGCATCCTGTAGGGAATGCAATACCAGCTTGAAGGCCATTCTCTGATATCAGCTTACGAACAGTATTCTCCAGGGTCTCACATATATCAGTCATCAACATTCCAGGCTTCACTATGCTTCTGACATATTTCCGAACCTGGAAGAATAGCACAAAAAACTCTCAGGCGGATGTTAAAAAAGAGGCCAGGAAAACGATTCATCAGAGAAAAAAAGATCAACCTGGCGATGAACTTCTGCAGCCTGGCGTACAGAGTTATATATTGGCTTTTCCAAACGCTCTAACTCTCTCTTCTCTTCAGATGTTGTTCTCCACAAATTGCTACATTACAGAGATCAAGACCAAAATCATAAAATGTAGGCACAAAGACTGCGATAAAAGGTCATAAACGAATAGTCTTGACATTAAAAAAAGACTGAAAATCCAATCGATTCAAGAGAAGACTGCCCAGTAAAAAGAGTTGTATGTAACTTACTCATCCTTATATTGTTGGATTTCACCTTCAGGAAACTCCCCAGATGGAAAAAGCTCAACGACAGGGATCGAAGGTGGATCAGTCTGTTGAGGCAGTTCCTTCTTCTTCCTGCAACATCAACAGAAACAATCATATTAAAGCAAACCACCAAAAGTGACAAGTCAAAAGAAAAAAAAAACATTTTTTTTATAAAAACAAACATCTCTTACTTGCTTTTATTTTTCTTCTTCTTCTTCTTCGTTGAAGCCTCAGCTTAAAAGAAAAAGAAAACAAAAGTATTATATTAATCAACCACTCGTCGATTCTCAGAACAAAGGAATCAAATCTAGAAGTTTCAAATCCCAAAAAGCTAATTCCTTTGACAAAAATGATCTCGGTAAGTAATCGTATGTTAATAATCTAAACTCAGAAGGATCCATTTTCGTCCTAATGGGTACATGAACTAGAAACACAAAAACTCAAAACCACGTGATCAATCAGAACACCAAAAAAAAAACAAATATTCACCTTTGCTTCCTTCTTCTTCGTCGTTCTCCTCTTTTCCATAATCTGTAATCTCAAGCTTATTCGAAAGCTCAGATTCCAATTGTTCTTCTTTTCCGTTGGAGGATTCGGCGCCGCCATTCTTCACCAGGGGAGCTACAACAACCTCAGGGTTCTCGCTCGCCATCTCCAATCGATTCTCACCTTAATAACAAAGCACTAATCGTACACAACAAATTCGATGAGAAAGCTATGCACACGAAGAAGACAAGTTAATAAGTCTTTCCCTTTTACCCTTTACTCTCGCAATAACAATACACTTTTCTTCGTCTTTCGTTTGTGGGAAACCCTCAGAGATTTTTGCGAATTTGCAAAATTAGACAACTAGACTATATTGTATACAATAACAACCCATCATGTGAACTCACAGTTCCGTTCCTTATTGGGCCTTACCGACATTTGTTCATAGGCTGGGTTTGATTTTCATGGGCCGAGCTTGGTATTCTAAATACTTTATTACTTGAAAAAAGCAAAATTAACCAGCCGTTACAGAGACAAGAGGATTGTCGAGATTTTGACCAAAGCCAACGGCTAATTTTCTGAACGAAATCGTCACGCATCTTCTCCTTCTTTCTCTTCCAGTTTTCGCATAATTTCGATATTCGATCCGAATCTAAGAAACCCGTTAAGAATTTCGGGGCACTGATTGTCTTCTGGAATCTCCGGCGATTTTGAAGAAATTTGAAAGATATGGAAGCGAAAACCGCCGGATCTCAGCCATCAACACCGGCGGTATCTGCATCCACGCCTGCTCCTCCGCCTTCAACGCGACGGCCGAGGGTTAGAGTAGTCAGCTCGAGGTTCATGTCTCCGGTTTCTTCCGCAACTTCTTCCTCTTCATCCGCCGGAGATCTCCACCTTTTGACTTCAGATTCTCCTAAGCACAACCACCAGATTCAACGCTCGGTTTCGGCTCAGAGGCACAGACGCCAGTTAAAAATGGGGGACGGCGACGAGAATCGCTCTTCCGAGACGGCGGCGCGCAGCCTAGACTCGCCTTTTACCCTCTCGCAAGGCGGAAAAACCTCGAAACAAAGTCAATCGAAGCCGCTCAAGGAGAATTCGCACCGGCTCGACACGCCAACGCCGTCTAGATCGCGGCTAAGCCAGCAGCGATTACTAACATCTTCAGCCGCCTCAAGGCTTCTACAGTTAAGCGTCGTATCGGCCTCTAGTGAGAAAGACGGTCAGGAGAAATCCAACGGCTCAGATCAATTGCCGAACCTTTCTTGTAGAACTCATTCTAAAGTCTTCAACAGTTACGTACCTTCTCCTCTTAATCGGTCTCTGAGCTCACCATTGTCGAGCTGCAACGGTCGCGAGAGCACTTCGTTTTCGCGGATGGGCTTGTCTTTGCCTCCGGTGGCACCGAAGATTCCGGCGGAAACTAAAAAGCAGAGGAAGGTCTCGGAGCAATTAGAAGAGGTGCATTCTCTGAAACTACTCCACAATCGTTACCTGCAATGGAAGTTTGCCAACGCCAATGCACAAGTAAAGACTCGAGCTCAAAAAGCACAAACTGAGGTCAGTTTCTGTTTGGAAGTTTTTTCATTTTTTTTTGCAAGTTTTGTGGATTCTTTTATCTTTAATGGTGTCTTTGTTTTTCTTGAAGAGCATGCTCTATTCCTTTGGGTTGAAGATCTCAAAAATAAATGAATCGGTGCAAAGGAAACGCATAGAGTTTCAACGTTTATCGAGATTTAAAGCTCTACTTGCTATTACAGAATCTCAAGTAAGCATAGAGATTCTCTACGTTATTCACTCGGCTTGTAAGCAAATGCTTATCCATTTTTTAACTCTAAAACAGACTCCATGTTTGGAGCAATGGTCTGCGATTGAAGAAGAGTACTCGGCTTCGTTGTCGGAAACAATCCAAGCTTTGTCCAATGCTTCATTACGGCTTCCACTCGATGCGGATATCATGGTATTATTTTACATCTTGTGTTCAGTCCATATCAAATAGGAAGAATCTTCATCACAAAGAGTTTGCCTCTCAAAAGCAGGTTGAAAATAAAGAATTAGCAGAAGCACTTGTTGTTGCTTCCAAGGTTATGGACGGCATTACACAAAATGTTGGAGACTATATGTCAAAGGTTAGTGTGAGGAATTAAATATAGATTGTTTGTTGATAGAAAGTAGCATCACCAAAATACGTTTTGCAGGCAAAAGAGATGGAGAGTTTGGTGTCAGAATTAGCAAGAGTGACTAGTCGAGAAAGATCATTGACAGAAGATTGTGGACTCGAGCTTCTTAAAACGCAGGCTTCACATGTACATATAAACAACAGTTTAACAGTTTATCATCATCCTTTGTTTTTTTTTGTCTTGTTCTTGTTTTGAATTTCCTTTTTCTTGTTCTGCAGATTGAAGAATGTTCTCTGAGGTGTCAACTTATCCAGAACCAAAACAATAGTCACGTTAGTGAACACTCTTGGTAGAGATTTTAGTTATGACCCGAATACTGGTGGATTTGGGCCTTTATTGGGCCTGCGGAATGAAGAGGAAAATCCAAGCCCAGACTAATCTTTGCTACGTCTCTGTATTTATCTCTTTGTATTATCAATGAAAAATGGATTAATTCCAGAACATTCTCTTCTCATTGAGTCTATATCAAAGTTGTGCAGCATTAAAAATTCCAAATTTCACAGAAAGATTGAAAATATTTGAAAGAATTGCTTCAAAGAGTAAAGGCTATCATAAGCATATAAGTCGTTCAAAGCCACGAAATCAAAAGAAGAATCCGATAGTCAATACGAAAAGCCATACTAAGGAGAGAAAAGAAAACAAGTTTGGGTTTTAAGAATCCAATCATTCAAAGGCCCATTGATTCTCCTTGCGAACCTCTTCTTCTTCCTCGGGTGTAAAATCGTTCTCGATGTTGAACTTTGAGCGGATCTCTTCTGGAGTTTTGCAGGCTGCGATCATATCAGCGACAGTTTGGCAGGTGAGATCGAGCAGGCTTTTGATGTTTAGGTAGTTGGAAGCAAGAATGATATCGAAGATGGTGGATTCATCGATTTTCACGAACTCGGCGTCCCACTTCTTGAGATCTTCCTCGGACGAAGAATCACCACCATCCGCGTGCTTCTTGATGTACTCGATCACTTTCGCGAGGATCGGGCTCGTGACGTTTGCGATCGGGATTCCATTGTTGGCGCAACCGTCTTCAATTATATGCGCTATCGTCTGCGATTGGAGTGCGACCGCTTCTTCGATTTCAAACGATTCACCATCGGAGCTTTTCAACACGATCATCTTCTTCGTCGACATCGTTCGTTCGTTCGTTTTCTCTTTTCTCTAAACAAGATTTGATGAGAGAGAGCGATTGAATTGTAAGGGTATGCCTCTGTGTATTTATATAAGCCCTAATTTTCACAGTCGGTGGGATCAACATTCAACAATTCCTTTTTTTTTTCTTTTTTTTTTCCTTTTTGAATAAGGAAATAGTTATTTTTCGACTCCTTATCAAAAAAGGTAATTTCAGTGGTGTAAAACAAACCAAGCTAAACCGGGTCGAATTGATAATAGACCCAATTATGTACGTCTGTCCGGCACAAAACCGGGTCGAATTGATAATCATCATCATACCACCATCTTCATTAAACCACCATAATCATATTCATTATCATGATACCATATTGGTGATGACGATATAAAGATGTTTTTTGTGATTTATGATGATATTATGACTAGTATGATGATAATGATGATGATGATGATGATGATGGTGAAATAGTGATTGTATAATGGTGATGATTATTATAGTGATGATATAATGAGAGAGAAGATGAAATATTCCATCATATTTAACAAAATTTCACCATTAACAATTTTATACCAACTTCAAAATACCAAAATTTATCTTCTGTATTTTAGAGAGAGAAACACAAAATACTTTCATATTTTCTGCTTAACAAATACATAGAATACATTATATAGAGGAAACAAAGACGAGTAGAGACAAAATCACGTCGCATCATCTCATGATTGGCACATGATTTGCTTGACCCAAAGAGAGTATCAAAACGGTGAATTGTTGCAGCTGGAATCGTACAGAAGGTCTCTGCTTTTGACTGTGGAACCTTATCCTCTTTGTGACCGTTGCTGCAGGAGAGAGAAGACACGAAATTGGGTTTGAGTTTTTGTATGCATGCCCACTTCTACATTTGGTTCTGATTGGGAGTTATCCTTGATTGCAGGCCCAACAAAAATATGTTCTTGTTGTAAAGAAACAGTACGTAGTGTCGAGATCAGAAACATGAATATTCTCGATAGGTACCAAAGAAAGAGCATAACTTGAGTGAGAGCTAATGACATTAGAATAACTACTAGCTAGTTACATTACTTACATTATAATATTCTAACATATTTTTTTTTTATGTTTGTATTTAGAAAAAAAATGACTAGTTTTAAGATATTTTAACTTGATTTTGTTATTTGAACTAATGTAGATGCTACGTAAGTAATTTAAAAAGAAAATATACTTCATTTTTAACAACTTAACAGACGTAACGACGAATACTTTTTAAAAGGGATAATTAACTTTACAATTTTAATTTGATAAAAGGATTATTTTCAAATATTTTTTATATTATATAAACACTTTTAAAAAGTAAAGATTTTTTTAATCATTTTCAATTGTATTCATCCGAAAATGCATAATTATTGATGTATCACGATCACAAGAAAACATATGAATTAACCTTTAAGACTTCAAAAGCATTGAATCATATATATAGATTCAATATATAATGTAGATGAAATCTCTAAGGACATCTAGGGTTACGACCAGGACCACCAAAGTTAAAGAAAACTCCCCAAGACTTGCTATAACCAGTCTTGATATCGTAACAAGTAGGTCGACTCACAAAGGTTTGAACTCCAACCGGATCTCTTATACCATCAGACATGTCAATGATCTGGACGCCCTTAAAGTGACTTGCCTTTCCAAATCCTTCATTTGGAAAGTGTCCACTTCCCATTTCGGTGGTCGTGTGTTGTCCGTTTGTCTTCAAATTCACCACTTCACCTCCCCATTGAATCTCTCTCGCCCCGTCTGCAAGGTGTGGGAATAGCTCGCTTGGCCAATACCCTAACAAGTCCTTCTCATTGAATTGCAACCACCAGTTTCTTGTCTTTGGATCCTACGAAAAAATATAACAAGACATTCTCATTTATATGGAACTTGTGCCCAATGAGTCATATTTAATGTATATAAATATGATGATTGATATGGTAAACGAAATAGTGAAACAATGCGGAAATATTAGAGCTGTATGCAAGGAGTATTATTACGAAACGTTAAATAATTGGTTTTAGTGGATGAATGGTGTTGTCGTTTTCAGATTTTAACATGTGCATGTTATATAGCGTAGATATTTGATGAATACTATAAAAAGTGTATATATTATAAGGAAATAATTTTTGTTACTTAACTAAACCAACCTTCCATATTTGTACGATTACTTGAAATTGTGGACCATTATAGGTGGAGATGGGTTTTAACAAAGCACCAATAGAGATTCTTTTGCTGATTTGAACAAACCCTGAGCAGAAGAGATTGTAGCACCCTGTGTTTTGGTAGCCATCTCTCTGTTTTTTTTTATTTCAATAGTTTATTTGATATAAAAAGAAAGATAGTCATTAGTCATTAATTACTGATATTACTCTTATAAAAATAACTAAAATTTGAATAGTAAAAATGTAAATAATGAAGTAGCTAGTTCATAAAAACTTACTGTCCAGTAAGTAAAAAGTCGAGGATTCGCATCACCATATAGAACGGGGTCGACCTGTGGATAATTTGTTTTGCTTTTTCATAATTAGAAACTGAAATCAATTAGAAAAAAAGAGTAATTAAATAGGAAATTAGGAGAGTAATTAACTAATATATTACATGCGAACCAGCTTCTAGAGTGTTCAAACCAGGACCATATATGCCTCCTAAGACCCATATTTGTGATAAACTGAATTCTCTTTCTTCTTGGACCCGCGGTTTCCATACGTTTATATGTGCTTTAGCTCCGCGGAAAACACCATTATTAACATATGTGATCGCATACTACAAAATAAAAAAACATATAATTAATGTAGTTCCAAAAAAATTAAGGTTTAAATGTGTTGAACAAGAACAAGTATTTGATTATTTAAGTGCACATAATACATATACCTCGTGGCCATTGTCTCTTCTGATAGCCGTCGGATGATAGAATTGATGAGGCTGAGAGATATTCGAGCCACTAGTTTTTTTCCCGTAATTCTTGATATAATCTACTCTTAAGAGATCGTCTTTTGTTATTCTTTTGATGGGAATAGTGTTTTCAGGGCACTCTCCTGCCAATTGCCAAGGCTGCGCTATATCTTCTGGTAGTTCTTCATCGTTGCTTGGCGTTGAAGCAATGTCTTCTTCAGTGAAATCCTCGTGTGGATAGGAACTAGGGCTCATCTATTTAGAAGAGTACGTAAGTCATATGTAACGATAACTCAGAGAAAGAAAATGACTAGAAAAGAATAATAGAAACCTGAATGGTATGGTTTTTGAGCATGGGATGATCAAAAGCTGGTTGCTTTGCAATATATATGCAATCTATTATTTCTCCGCCTGAACTCTGATAAATACAACGAATAATGCAAGAAAAAAAACAAATTTGAATGAGCAAATGGTGGAACACTTGTAGTTGAGTAGTTTTGTAATTGTTGTAAAGATAATAGGTAAAATTTGATTCGATGTATACACTTGATCATGAGAAGTCAGTGAGATATCATAGCAATAGAATGTTCTAAACTATTAAAAAATGAAATTATGACAAGTTACCAAATTGCTAAATTTTTATTCACCAAAATAGTTTTAATTGTCATATTTTATGATTAAAACACAAAAAAAACTCTAATCAGAACATATTCAACCTAAAAGTATTAATGAGAACAAAAACTGCAAGACGATATCTACCAAATTTGATTACTTTTCTTTATCAAGTTACATTAACTACTTTTTGAAACATATGTGCACTTTAATATTTTTCTTTTCGTAAACTTATTTTTAGGCATGTGCATTTTACACTATCCGAAAACCTGAACCGAAACCCTATCAGTTCTTAAATGGGTCCAAAATCCTTCTACCCGAATGACCCGGAACCGAACCGACCCGGAACCGAGAACCGATCGGGTACCAGAGAACTGAACCCATATATATATATATTTTAGTTTTTTCGGGTTTTTTGATGTATTTTTCGGTTTTTCGAATATAATTTTGGGGTTTTCGGGTATATTTTTGGGTTTTCGGATATATTTTTAGGATTTCAGATATATTTCAGGTAAAAAAATTTCCGGATTTTCGGGTTTTCGGATCCTAAATATCCGAACCGATTAAGATCCGGATTTTTTCGGGTTTTTCGGTTCTTGAATCTCGGACCCGAATGCCCAGCCGTACTTATTTTCATACCTCGATGGATTTAAGAGCTTGTTTGTTGAGTTGCTTGAGTCTGAGTTCAATTTCTTGCTTTCGTTGACCAGAAAGGTTGACTTTGCCAGCCATTGGTTCCACTACATTTGTTAGCATCACCATTAGCACAACCAGGAGATATTTGACCGTCCATTTATTCGCCAAGCAACGGACGGCCATGGTTTGATTGAGACTAGAGAGGACTATATTTTTTGGTCGAAGGGTTTACAAAAAGTAGGACTTTCTTGAAGATGTTATTAGCCTAAGCTCGTTTTATATAGATAAACATGTTTGTGTTATTAATTGGGAATTTAGTTGATACTTAAAACAAAATATATGAATTCAGTTGTAGCTAATTCAAAAATCAATGCTTGAATGTGCATACTATTAACATGGAAGTATAATAAAATATGTTTGAAAATTGACTAGCTGGGATATTAATTTTTATCAACTTATTATTGATGTATCAAAATATGTTCTTCTCGTGAAATAATAAAATAGTATTACTATAAAATAAAAATTATATTTTCTTGGGATTTGGTTTACCAGTTTTCTTTTAAAATCTTGGAGCCTCATTAGTAGATTGGCAAATCATTTAAATTTAACACCATCATAATTGTTTCTTTTTGGTGTGTTTACAATCACAACAAGACTACCGATTTATCTGTTCAAAGTCGAAAAAATAAAAATTGGTAATTCCAATGTTTTGAAAACAGAGGAACAAGAAATCAGAGAAAGCTCTTCCTACTCAACCGTATATTACTCTTATCAGGAACCACCTTTTCTTTTTTCTTGTCTAATTTTTTTGGAAAAGAACAAGAATATAATAATGTTACAAAAATCGGTAAAGAAGAAAACAAACAACCTAATTTAACAAAACAAAACAAAAAAACCTAACATCTCCTATATTTCATCATCTTTGGAACTAAATGAACATAATGTCCTTTCTTCACCATGTCTCTTATTACCTTGCGAGCCTCGGAAAGCTTCCCTGCCTTTCTTAAATAGCCCACCAATGTACTATACACTACGAAATTCGGGCTACACCCTCTGGATTCCATCTCCTTTAGCAACCAACACGCCTCTCTGAACTCTCCCGCCATACACAACCCGCGTATCATCGAATTGTACGTGAAAACATTCGGTAATTGCCCTTTTGTTGTCATCTCTTTGAACATCTCCTTCGCCTTCTCGAGCTCTCCGGATACAACATACCCTGTGATCATCACGGTGTAACAAACAACATCCGGCGTGCACCCGCCTTTCACCATTTCATCTAGAAAGTAGTTGCACGCTTCTAGATTCCCTGCACGGCTCAGACCGTCAATCAAAGTAGTGAAATGGATGACACTCGGGTCGATCCCTACTTCCTTCATATGGTTCAATGTAGTAAGAGCAGCGAGCGGTTTGTTTCCTTTCCCCAAAATGTGCAGCAAAATGTTGTATGTATAGAGATCCGGAGACAACCCATCTTGAGCCATCTCATCAAACAGCCTGTCTAACCTATCCATTTTCCCTAACCTATAGTTTGTCCACATGAGGATGTTATAAGTTGGAACATCTGGCAAAAACCCGTCTTCTAACATCTGCTCGTAAACCCACTCGATCAATTTATACTGTTTCACACCTAGCAAAGAATTCAAAATCGCGTTATAAGAGTGTTTGAAAGGCCGGTAATTGAAAGTCTTGGACTTTATGAACTGCACAACGGCTTGTTTCGCCAGACCTGCTTCACCGCAGCTACAAATCAACAGATTAAACGTCCTTGCAGTTGTCGGGTATCCGTCTTGAACCATCTCATCAAGTAATCTCCACATTGCCTTATACTCTCCACACTCTGCAAATATCTTCATAAGCAAATGATAAGAATTCACAGTGTGCCTGAAACATTCCTGTTCTCCAGACCACACGAAGAATCTGTAAGCTAGTTTCGCACATCTGGTCTTATTATCATAACCCAAGTTCCTTAAGATCCCTACAAGAACCTCCCTCACGAGAAGCCCTGAGACTCTAACATTCAACTCATCTAAAGCTGACTTTGTATTGAATCCAGAGTCATCTCGCTGTAATGTCTCGAGAACCCGAGACGCACCAAGCTTGGCACTCTCAAAAAACCTACTCCCAACAGGGACTTGTTCTCGACCGATGCTTTCGTGCTCACTGATACTAGTTTCCTCGTCAAATCCACAATCCAAATCTAAATCAGGAAACCCAATATCGGTTTCATCACCACCGAAGTTCCCATTACAGAATTTCCTAGAGCTGAAGAGAAAGCGATAAGCTTTACGAACTACATTTGTGCCGAAAACAAGTGCCAAGTTCATAACTGATCTCAATCCCCATTATTCTCTGCGATCTTTCCTGCAAAAGACAAAATTTAAATTTCCAATTTCAATATGATCCACATTCAAATTAACAGGAAGAAGAGATCAAATGTTGTTCCGAACCTGGACAGTCAAAATAGCAGAAGAAAATGCTTATCTAACTCGTCGAGAAGACGACCTTATCGGATTCATCGGTGACGATGGCTCCAAGGCCGATTTTTAGGGTGCGACTGACTGCAACAGGCCCCAGAAATTAGGGTTTCTACCAGAAAAATAAAGGGTAAGAGAGAAAAAAAAAAATTATATTTGTTTTAATAAAACTTGTTTTTTTAAATTATTAATTATATTAAACCGTTAATGGGCTATTAGCCTGTATCCGACCCGGCTTACATTATTCGAAGCCCACAAAAAAACGGCTTTCGTGGGCCTAATCCAGAACAATTTTATGTCAACAATCCCGGTAAGAACATTTTTATTTAGTTTTAGAACTTCCGGTACAAATGGACCAATGGTTGTGTTCAGGGCTTTTTTCCGGGTCGGATTGCAGATTAAATTTAAACATGTTTGCACTTTTACATGCAAAGATTATAAAAAAGACAATCAATCAAACCCGAAAGCCCAGATTTAGATCCAAATTTCTTTAGATTTACAAGTAATTTCTGTCACGGTGTGATCTATCCTTATGTACAAAATCATCGTCTAAAGAATCTGGGTATGTAGTAAAAAGATAACTGCAGCTGAAATCAAACATGTTTAAATCGAGCATTGTGTTTTAACCGCAAAAGGCTGTTTTTTCATTCTAATAACGTCTCAAGCAGGGGCTTCGATAGTGAACCAGCAGCTTCGAGCTCCATAAAGAACGTTACAGCGACACCAACAAACGAGCACAAAGCTGGAACAAGGCCTAAACCGTATCTAGTAACCGAAAGGTAAACGCTTTGTTGGTTGTTGTTTACTTGGATTCTAGGTGAAGTACCTGCAAAAGTGCAAACCAAAAACTTTTCAGAAGAACCCCTAATACAGTGAGAAATGGTTCTGTTAAACCGAAGATGAACTTTTTAGGGCCATGTCCCGTCCCGAGCTCAAGTGGTTCTTGAATTTTGTTAAATGATGTCAAAAAAGAAACTTACTTTGGTGTGACTGAAGAACATATAGAGCAAGGCCGCAAGATATTTTGTCTAAAAAGCTTAACGAACCACAGACAAATGCGCATCCCCCGACTTCCGCACCAACCAACACACTCTGCATACTGATTGCTGTAACCTGTGGAATTTTATAGTCAGCGGCCGATGAATTTAAGTTAGATATATATATATATATATATATATATATATATATATATAAGCATGTTTAGAACTGATGGAGTTTTCAAATTAAGCAGTAGAGAAATATCAGTTATACCATCATTAATGCATTCGCGATGCCAATAAAGACTGATATCGCATACATGAAAGAACTTATGTCTCTAGGCAATAAAAGGATTGCTGCACCACAGAATATCCAAATGATACCACCAGCAGAATAATACGCTTTTAAGCGTCTCCCGTTCCACGGAATCTCCTACATTTTTACACGCAAAAGTAATTACACGGGAGGAAAAAGAGAAGCTTTTGGACATAATTGAAGAGCAGATATGTGAGAATGTGAACCTGAAGCAGGACCGAAACAACGAAGCTGCAGATATAGATAATTGCAGGAACCTGAATAATAGCATTTCATCAGAGAGTAGTTATATAAAACTAAAATGATCATATGAAAAAAGGGAAAGTCTTATTGAATATATCACCAAAGCTTTAGCGGATTGATCCATTTGCAAATCATCGATAACGAAGAATGCAAGATATGCCTGAGAAGGTGGAATGCAACACCTGGTGTGAGAATTTATGCCAATATGAACATAAACAGAAGCAATGAAGAAAGCAGAAACAGACCTGAGAAACATTCAATACTAATCGAGTGAGGAGGTAAACCATAGCGACTTGATAGTATAGAAGTTTCCGAAACCAATAGACCCACGGTATTCTTGCCCGGCTAGTTTCTCTTAAGTCCATCCTCAGCCTTTATAGATCAAGATGCATCTAACATTCATATTACTATACAAGTCTCTTGTTAAAATCGAGAATTGATCATACACGTACCTCGGCTCTTTTGTCCCCATAAGAAATATGACCACAAAACAGCAACCGATTGCAATAGATGAATATGCAATCCAGCGATACTGCAGAGTTAAAGAGAAACATGCAATCAATATTGAAACACACTTACTCCAATATATATACATAATGGAGGAGTCAACACAAAGTATGAAACCTGGGTTTCGGTATTTTCTTTCGACCCAGCCTTGATAACGCCAAAGACTACTAAAGCAATCGCATATAAGCCCAGATTAGCAACCTGAAAGAAAACCGATCTAGTCATTGTTAAATCACATAAAGAAGCTTATTTGGTACTAAACATAGATCAGGGAAAGAGCTTGACCATAGTAAACGCATTACGGCAGCTTGTTAAAGCCACTCTGCTTGTTGCGTTCAATGAAATGCAATTAACCATAGCCCTGAATTAAACAAAAACACAGTCACACACACACACAAGCAAAAAAATGAATGATATGGATGAATTTGAAGTGAAAGAGACGAGAAAGATGAGGTTACATGTGGGAAACCTGAGTAGCAGCCCATCCTATGTTAAAAATAGCTGCAAAAGTGCTATAGGAGAAGGTTTCGAGCGTTAAAGAGTCGTTATGGAGGATCGAACAAGGCAGACAACCTCCGAAAACCGAGGAAAAAGATATTGCAACCAGTAATGATCCTACCGCATGCCAAATCTTGAAATGCCCAAACCTATCTATCTGCCATAACAGAAGACCAAATTGTTCTAACTCTAGTTAGATTACCCCAAAGCAGAAACAAGAAGCTAATAGCTAAATCAGAAACAGAAGTCTCAAGTAATCTCCGGTACCAATTCACCAGTGAAGATAGTAGCAAACCCATCAGAAACTTGGCCAGAGAGCATAACAATTGCTGCATCTCTACAGAACAAAAAGACACTCGATTATGATTGGATTATCACAAATCAAAGGTCTGAATTACATGAAACTTAGATGCAATTTTACCTCGGGGAGAGACCGATTTGGGTCAAGAATAGGAGGAGGTAAGTGAACCAACAAGAAGCAGTAATGTCATTCAGCATATGCCCAACTCCATAGAAGAACACAGACAATCTTCCAATGGGTTTTGTGAAAGGATCCTCCTCACTCCCTCCGCCCATTTTCTCAATCGCTTCGAAATTTTGCAGCAAAAACAAAAAAGAGTATTTTTGTTTTTATCAATCTAGACCTGAAAAGTCATAGCAATAGACTGTAATACTCCTCAATAAGATCGAATTCGCATCAGAAACAAAAGAGAGAGGTATTGAGATTTCAAACCCTAAAATCGAAAATTAGGAACTTTCAGACCAGAAAACAGAGGAAAGGGGAAAGCAAGGAGCTTTCTCGTACCCGAAACCAAGAATCAACTCCAAATCAAACCCTTGTAATGAGAAATCAAACCCAAAAGCAACAGATCTTTTTTCCCCCAAAGGAGGGGAAAAGTTGCATAAAGAGGACAGCGAGAAGCTGGTTTCATTTTGTACACTCTTCCCACTTCCCTTAATACCTTTCTTCCAACGTCATCATGTGCTCAAACGACGTCTTCTTTGGTTGAAAGCTTGAAATTATTATAAAAATATTGGAAATTGGAAAGAAAAAAATGAAAAAAATTGAAATGATCAGAGAGAAGGAGAACGGATGGATAGTCTGGGAAATCATGTGGTCATGTTTGGGGTTTTCCAGATTTGGTTGAAATTTTGCTTGCAAATATCAGTGAATAGGTGGAATCTTGATAGCAATTTGTCAGATATTGTTTAGAAAAAGTTGAAATCTTTCTGCTGGTGGTTTGTTGGCAACTGGAATCTATTCACGATTTAACGTACTTATTACAAACTCTGGCCCATACTTTCATCGGATAAGAAAACAATTAAAAATGTAATCTTCGAAACGGTGATTGTGATTTTGGGATCTCTCTCTCTCTCTCTGTTATCTTGTTTCAGTGTCTTTCTCCGTAATTTATTCTTTACACGAGAAGGCACGTTGCAGCAGCAATTAAACGACACCGAAGAGACGCAAATTACACAAATCAATTCTCAAAAAAATATTAATCGTCGCCTGAGAGATTCGAACTCTCGCGGGCAGAGCCCATGTACTTAGCAGGCACACGCCTTAACCACTCGGCCAAAGCGACGTTTGATATTAAAATGCATACTACATTATTTGAATTATTTCTTTAAGTATTTTTTTCATTTTAGCATAAGACGATGGCAAGTAAACAAAAACTAGAGAACAACATTCGAGACTATGATAAACCATTCAAAAAAAATATATATATATATATTAGTTTTAAGATATCACATGACTTGATAGTCTAATGCAAAAACACTTCTTGTATCACTGCGATACAAAGTTTAAACCCGCCCAACGTAAAAAAATATTTCAGGTTTGATTGGTAGCTGCAATACAAAGTATACCGCTTTAATAGTTATCAATCACAAAAATGTTATAGTCACATTGTTTGTATCGTTTTTCGTTTACCATTATTTCTTACAACTTTTAAGTTGTAACTATTCTGTAACCGTTTACCATTCAATTATACTCTTCTTTTTGTTTACAATTAGACCAATAATGCTCCCACTATCAAACTATATTAGGTAAAATCTCAGATAACAAAATGCCTCTCAAACTATCATCATACGGATTTGGTGTATGTAGTAACACCGACGATACTAATACAAACTATTAGGCTATATGTTTAAGTCAGATAGCTATAATTCATTTATATGAATCAGTAAACGGTATAAATAACAACAATCTTACATTTCGATAAGAAAATTGTGTAAAAGAAAAGAAGAAGACTTAAGATTTCAGAGAATAGAGATAGACTCACTACCAAACCTTCCGAATAAAGCCAAGTAAATGGTGGGCCCTTTGAAACCAACTTTAAGGCCTTCAAAGGCTTCTAACCCAATCATGGATCCATTATCACTAGTACACAACCACAACCACTAACTTTTTTTTCTTTTTCTTTTCTCCTTCTCTTACTCGCATATTCCACACAACCACCACCACTTCTCAATGTCGTCTTCCATAACCACCGTCCACGGCGAGCCCTATCGTCGAACTTATTGGTGTCACGAATGCGATATGAGTCTATCGCTCCTCTCTTCATCCTCCTCCGTTTCATCTCCTCTCTTATGTCCCCAATGCCGCCTCGATTTCCTCGAAAGCATGGATGACGAATCTCCTTCTACTCTCTTTGACGTTACCATCGGTGATTTTGAAGAAGAAGAAGATGGAGAACACGAGGAAGATGGTGATGATGAGGAGGATTGGTGTTTCGTTGATCCAACGGTTAATTCCGATGATAATTTCCTCCTCGATAGCCCTTACCTCCACCGTCTTCTCCGCCATCTCGCATCCGAGAATTCCGGATCTTCTTCTTCATCCTCTTCTTCTTCTGCTTCTTCGCTTTTGAAATCTTCAGATATCGATTCGATTCCTACGATCCAGATCTCGTCCTCCATGCTCTGTTCCACCGAAGACTCAGATCCCGATCCAGAATCCGCCTTGCTCTGCGCCGTCTGCAAAGAGGATTTCTCCGTGGGAGAATCCGCTCGGAGATTGCCGTGTAGCCATATATACCACTCCGATTGCATCGTCCCTTGGCTCTCGGATCACAACTCGTGTCCGCTCTGCCGATTCGAGCTCCCCACGGCGGCGACCGGTGGTTCAGAGGCTGAGATGAGGATCCGACTGTCGGATCTGGCTACGATTGCCGACGGAGACGAGGAGGAAGACGATTGGCTTGGAATCAGAAACGCGTTGAGGCGACTCGCTCGTCGCCATGAGCAGATGAGATTGGGAGTTGGAGAGATGGAGAGAAACCTGGCACGGACGGTTTCAGGTCTGGGGATTGCTATGAGATCGATTGAAGGAGACGCGACGCCATCTTAAGAAAGCTTTCAATAACTGATAAAGATGTCAAAAATCAAATAAGCCTGTTGTGTTCTTGAGTTTTACTTCTCTCTGATTATTTACAGATTAAATCGATTCTTGAATAAAGTATGTTTACAGGAACGAGAGTTGTTTTGTGTTGATGGTTTTTAGTCAAATCGTTATCTCTTATTTCGATGCAATAATTGATGAAACAAAAACGTAAAGGTAATGGAGTATTTGTTTGACGATGTTATAAATTCTGGGAAAATGTAAAATCTACTTCCGTCTAGTCAGAGTACTAGAACTCAAAGGTATACGAATCAAACAAATCTCACTCAATATGTTTTGGACCTTTTGATTTACGTTTTTTCCAAGGAAAAATAAATGCTAAATCATGCATCTATTTTTATTTTCACTTTTATTTTATTTTGCTTTTATTTCTGTTGGGTACCAATAGCTATGGATATTCGGGTATTCGGTTCGGTTCCGGGTATTTCGTATATAGAGATTTAGGATCCATATCCATATAGATACCGAAATGATTTTGTTTCGGTTCTGGTTCGGTACCAGTCAGTTCTGGGTCGGTTCGGTTCCAAATTTTAAGAACCGAAAAATACTCTAACTTTTTCTGATCTTTATCTATTTCGGATATTTATTACCCGAAATGCCTAAAATATATCTGAAATCCAAAAAAAGTTAAGGAAAATATACCCGAAAACCCAAAAATATATCCGAAAACCGAAAAAACTAAAGAAAATATACCCATAATACCGAAAATATATCCAAAAACCTGATATATATTTAATATTTTTAGGTGTATATATTTCGGGTATCCGAAATATTTTCGGTTTGGTTCCGGTATTACCTGATACCCATATATATCAATGAGTATGATCCAATGGGTATTTTGGCAATTTATGATCAGTTCCGATTCAAATATTTCAGGTCGGTTTCAATTTGGGTATTTCGATTCCAGTTTTTATGCCAAGGCCTAGGTACTACCAACAAAATTCTCAATAGACTTCAGGTACAATCCATTCTAGGATTATAGGTTTTGATGAAATCCATGTACAACTCTTAAAATATCAAAAAAGAAAATTATGTTCATGATCGAGATTTTGTTGTTTGGTTATTCATCTTGATTAACTAATGAGGCCACAATAACTACACTAAATTGTATATACATGGTATCTACTTCTTAGTTTAGTGTGTTTTTTTTCCTCGATTATGAGGATTGAGGAGATGAAGTCTACAATCCCTTGCCCCGTGTATAACATTAAACAATGACCGAAGATATATATGGCTTTGTATCCTTACAATATATATCATACAGCTACTTACATACAAATGTCAAAAGTCTATAAATTTTATATAACCAAACACGATAATGTCAAATAAATGCTGTATTCTATGAATTAAATAAATTTGACCTTTTACTCGGTTGATGCAACATTCAAGTAGTGAAAAAAAAAACTCGATTGATGTAAGTATAATAAATTAATAATTTGAAAGCTGTTGACAAAAAAAAAATATATATATATATAATAATAATTTGGATAATGGAATTATGCGACCTCTCCGTATGATTATCGGCCGCTGTGTTTGTTTGAGCTTTTGATAATTAATCAAATCAAACAAAAAGCCTTGCACGTGCGACGAGTGTCTGTCGTATTTGTTAAATTATTACAGCATGTTCAATGGGGTTCTAAATAGAAGAGTTTTAAAAAATTATAATGATATATAATTGATAAATATTGGAGAGGTTCTAAAAAGAAAAGAGAAGAGTTCTAAAGTTAGAACTTTTAGAAACAGATTCTAAAAATTAACATACAAAATGTTGGGGTTCTAAAAGGTGAGGTTCTAAAAATTTTAGATACCCATTTTTAGAACCTCACCATTGGACATGATCTTAGTAGGTCACACTGAATTTGCTTTTTTTGGTCGGTCTTTTGGCTATGAATGTATTAAAGTGTATATAGGTTTTGTACATAAATACGTATATTGGATGGAAATACGTATAATACTTGTATATAAAAGGAACAACTGTACAATCTGTGTGACTTAATGAGACAGTATTATTTTACTCGTATTTTCTATTATGGTATCAGAACAACCGTAACCGCTTTTTCTCACCTCCATTTTTTATTCAATTTGATCGATTTCTTTTCAATTTCACCTTGATTCGTCGGACTTATTCCGATTAATCTTTTTCTTCGTTGATTTCGAGTTGATTCATCCGTTTATTTTTCCAATTTTGTGTATTATTTTACTCGTATTCTCTATTAGAATGAGAGTGCAAGAACAAGGCAGTACGTGTGCTTTCTGAAAAACTGTACTGCTTTCTCTATTCATACTATTTACGAAATGAAGTAATTTTATCTCATCCCTGTCCGGCCGATACAATAATGTCAACGAAAGTCTATGTCGTATACATCCAATACGTCATATAAGAAATAAAAATATTACCTTAGACAATAAACAAACAATGAATTACATATTACCCTGAGTCCTGACATTTACTTAAAGAATGTTATGTAAATAGATACTACAAGTAGAAGAAACGCTATTTCCAGAAGCCATATAAGATATTATGCCGACAATGAACAAATTCGTAGATAAAACAAAGTCAAATTCGCATCCAAGGGTAACGAATGTCGATAAGCTAAGTCAACCCCACCTAATCTTAAAATAAAACTGTTAAGTTATATTGGCTTTCAACTCAAAATTAATTGGCAATGAGTGGATTGTCCTATGTTTTTTATATATTATTTAAGATTCATTCCAACTTCTGATATGAAATAATATTTCCTAATACGCCCCCTCGAGATGATGGCTCTTTGCCTATCAATCTCGGTATGTTCGGGCATGGATCTGTAGACCAACTTTGGGTCGGGTCGATAATGGATCGGGCTCTGATACCATGTTAAGTTATATGAGCTTTCAACTCAAAACCAATTGACAATGAATGAATTGGCTCATGTCCCTTATATATTATTTAGATAATTTCCAACTTCTGATGTGAGATAATATTCCCTAATAAAAACATTGCTCACACAATCTATTTTTTGGTTTTTACTTATTTATTGATTTTTTTAATATATCAGTTGGAAAATTAAAAATCATTTTATTTCGATAGCGTCAAAAGAAACAGATCATCCTCTTGGGAAATTTACAGTTTATTTAAATCAAATTGTTGTTATGTGTGTAATGGAGGGCAGGTCCATAACTATTTCGTCCTATACTTCTTAGTATTTTCATATTCAGTTTGTAGTTGATAAATGTTTCTTTTATTAATGTTTTTGACCAACCAACAATAATATTGTATTTAATTGTATATCCTATCATCACATCCACAGCCTTTTCTTGTGTATATATACAGACGCAGATAATCCAAAAAATTGCATATTATTTATTCAAACAATACAGAAACCTCAAAAATCCAAAAAATAACACCAAATTTTTTATTTTGTCTGAATGGTGAGAGATTCAATGAAAGCTGAGTACGATCATGATTATCTTCCTCATCAAAGCTTTTATGGAGATTATTCAAAAACTTTGGTTCCCATGAACAAGAACTCCCAAATAATTACCAAGATCAAACCTAAGATCCGTATCATCCATATTTTTGCGCCGGAGATTATCAATACCGACGTAAAGAACTTCCGTACACTCGTTCAAAGTCTGACCGGAAAACCGGAGATCGCCGAAACCGGTTCTAAGAAAAAGACAACGAGAACAAATTTTCCCGCGCCACCGCCTCCACCTCAAGAATCCGGCCATGAACATACGGCGGAGCTGGTCAACAGGATTCTAGGGAGCCACGTGGTGAAGGAAGAATGGGGATCAGGTTCGAACACAAACACTTACTTTGATTTAGAGGGTTTGATCGATCTTGATCAAGACGACAACATCTTCTCAAGTCGATGGTTTGATCTTCAACAGCAATAATTAAACTCGGTCACACCTTGCCCTAATCTCTAGGGTTTCTACTGATATCGTGATTCCTATTGGTTCTGATGATTTAATCATTTGTTCGATTTGGGATATAACAAGACATGGTTTGAGGCATAGACCATCGTGATGCACGAGGTTGAGACGAAGATCATCATATAGGTAGGAGCGTAGGAGGTATACACATAATTGTATAGATATACACATGTTTGGATTTTCTTTTGGGGTGTCTTTTGATTTAACTTGGTAGACTGACTTTGCCAAGAAAGAGTGTAGCGAAGAGTTTAACATGGTAGACTGATTTTGCCAAGAAAAGTAAGTTTGAGTTTTGATCTTCCATCATGCAAAAGCTCTACTTAAAATTGGTGTAACACGTTGTACTCACGCATGCGTGTATTGATTCCTTTAAATGTTTGTGATTGACTCTAGCGCCGTTGCGCAAGTTATATATTTACATATATTGCGATTGGGTTGATTTTTTTTCTTTTCATAAATGGGTCATGGTTTTTTTTATGGTAACGCTAAAAGAGTCCGACTTTAATAAATAAATGAATAAAGTTCTGTTTAATTTAATGATACATACAAACTTTATGGCTAAATTAGTTTTCAACTTCTCAAAAATCAAAACGTTAGAATATGGAAGGTGGAAACACAGTTCAAAAACATAAACATTAGAATTAGTTGAAGGTTTCACACAAATTGCGAGTACCAAAACGGTATATAGTCATATAATGTTACGAAAAGAAATTAAACCATCTATAAAGATATCTAGTACACTATAATAGTTGGGTTACATCATTCAATAGTTATCTATACTATAAAAGATGGTCAATTCTCTCCATCTGCTTGTCACGTCAGCGCTAGAGAAGTTGATACCTAGCATCTTCTTTAATAATAATAATAAAAAACTGAAACTTACGATTTGTTCATCTTCCATTTATGGGTTAGTGCACTCATAATTATCAATATTTAATTGTAGAAAGGGATCAATGACAACATTATTGATGGTTTCAAATTTAATGGAATAGATTGAAACCATAAAACTATAAAAACTTAAAATATTTTACTAACTCAAACTATAATTATGTGTCATATCATGTGGCGTGCACAAAATTTTAAAATTTTGATGGAATAGATAAATTATTTGAGTTGTTCGTTGAGAATAAATACAATATTATTTATGGTTTCAAATTTATAATTGGCATAATGAAACCTATGAAAAATATTTTTTTTTACAAGTTAAAAATATCAAACAGTTAAAATAAATTAATTTTAATACTATACGTTAATAAATTTCACCTTTTTTTTAAATAAAATATGGTATACTTAAGACCATGAATTACTCACCCGTTCCATTTTACTTAAACAATGGTTGTTAAAGATAAAAAAATTTTGGAAAAAAAAAACTGAGAACAATAGATTTAGAATATAAATATCTAAAATTATATGTTCGTTTCGCGGATATTTACCTAGTTTTTTTAATAATGCCAAAATTTAATAATTGAGAATGAAGAATTTCAAACCGCCCATTCGACCCAAACAATATAATAACGAATAATTTGTTTCGTCTTCTTTCTTGACTTCAAGAATTTTGTTTCTTTTGTGAAAATATATTATTTTATTCGCTTGCCATTTATTTACTTTGTCCAACGAAACAAAATATATTTGTTTAGAGTAAAAATATATACCCTTTTAACTTTACCAAACAGCTACTTACTCATATTAATGACCTTTACTTTAGGCGTTAGAATCGTTGCGGCTGCTTCGAATCTTGCTTGTCACGGACTCGGATGAGATAGAATGCCATAACGAACCAAACTGAACCGAATAATAACCCGATCAATTGGTTTATTATTCCGGTTTAGTAGGAAGCATCCGTGTTTTGGTATAGTTTCTATAGTCTTTTCTAGTATCTGATGATCATAGAAACACTTGTTCATCACGTTGCAGAAATTTCAACATCTCTCGATATTCCGCTATACGTGAAACTTTAGAATCTCCGGTAAACGTTCGAATTCTGTTTTTATTTTGTTTGGTTTCCCCGCCGCAATCTAAAAATCTCCGGTAAATCGGATTCTGTCATCAAATGATGTGTTTCGTAGAATCATACGTTAATAGCCTTTTTTTTGTTCTTCTACATTTTGGTCAATGTAATAAATTACTAACGGATCAGTTTTGTTTGATCAAAAAAAATAAAAAATGGTGATAGGTGTGAGTTTTAGAAGAATGGTGTTTTTTCGCGGCGTGTCGGCCATTTCAAGGATTCGGTCTCGAGTCGTGAGTAGATATATAGCTTGTGCCCTTTTTGTGTATTTGTTTCCGTCTTTTTTTCTTTTCTTATGCGAATCGTTTAATGATTGGATCTAATGTTGTTATTCAATTTTAGGGGAAGCAATCTTCACTTAGCAACTCCGTCAGATGGATCCAGATGCAGAGCTCTTCTGAATTGGTAATTTTAGGTTTTCATATTACTCGTGTTGATTCAGTTTGAGATGAAAAGTTAGTAACTTTTGAATGTAAATTGCTTGAAACAAAGTGCAAGTTTGGTTTCTTGGAGAATGTTCTCTTTTCCCATCTTATGATTGATTTTCGAGCTTTGTTGTTTAAAAACTGGAAATGCAGGACTTGAAGTCGCAGCTGCAAGAGATAATTCCAGAACAACAGGTTACCTTCTACTTTGTTGTAGTGATTTGACATTTTTTCTAAGTTAGGGAAGACTTCATCCAGTGAAGCTCTTTTCTCTGTTTTAGTTGCTGTCTCTTTTTTTTTTAGTTGCTGTGTTTCTCATACACAACTTTCAATCACAGGACCGTCTGAAGAAACTGAAATCAGAACATGGAAATGTCCCAGTGGGGAACATCACTGTCGATATGGTGTGGATTCTAATGTTTTTTATCTTCTTTTGATCTTATAAGGGATTTCTCACATATAAATATACTCATCTATATGTTATTCAATTTATATGCAACATTTGTGAAGGTACTTGGTGGGATGAGAGGGATGACTGGATTACTCTGGGAAACCTCATTGCTTGATGCAGAAGAGGTATGGATATGTTTTTGTTCATAGATATAGAATATAACATATGCTCTTGTTTTTTTCATAGAATATAACATATGCTCTGATCTCTATTTCAGGGGATACGCTTTAGAGGCTTGTCGATTCCTGAATGCCAGAAAGTATTACCTGCAGCTCAGTCTGGAGGAGAGCCCTTGCCTGAGGGTCTTCTGTGGCTTCTGTTAACTGGAAAGGTGTGATTTTCTTAACATTTGTACGCCAAAATGGTTATTATATGATCTTAAATTATAGCTTTCCCTCTTTTCTATATAGGTGCCAAACAAAGAGCAAGTTGATGCATTGTCAAAAGAGTTGGCTGATCGTGCGGCTGTTCCAGGTTTGTACTTTGTAGTTCACCACTCTGATATGTTTGTGTGTGACCTAGCTTTAATGGCTCATCAAAACTTTGCAAAATAGCAGCTGATGGTAATTTTACAAAGCCGAATGTTATGACAGTTGCAAACTCTAGCTTATAATTAATTTCCATTGCAGATTACGTCTACAAAGCCATCGATGCTTTGCCTTCTACAGCTCATCCAATGACTCAATTTGCTAGCGGTGTTATGGCCCTCCAGGTGGATGGTTCTGTTCTTTACTAGTTTGGTCTGTGTATCTTTTTAAAGTAGTTAATTTGTCAGGAGTGTCATAACTTGTTGAATTGTTATCCAGGTTCAAAGTGAGTTCCAGAAGGCATATGAGAAGGGTGTTGTTCATAAGTCAAAGTATAAACTTGATCAATATTTATAGTTTGTTTCTTGATTGCCTTACATATATAGAAAAAACTGAGATTTTCATCGCAGGTTCTGGGAGCCAACCTTTGAGGATGCCCTCAACTTGATTGCCCGTGTTCCTGTTGTAGCTTCATACGTTTATCGGAGGTTAGAATTTTTATGCCCTAGCTTCTGGACCTGGGATCTTTTCTTCCTTATTACTGTTCTTGAATTTACATTCTAAGTAACATTTCAGGATGTTTAAGGATGGTAGCATCATTCCATTAGATAATTCTTTGGATTATGGTGCAAATTTTTCACACATGCTGGGATTTGATAGTCCTCAGATGAAAGAGCTCATGAGGCTTTATGTCACTATTCACAGGTTTGTGCTGGTTCTCTTCCTTTCAACATTTGTCTCATTAAACATAATTAATAAGCTATGTTTTCTGATATGAGCCAAAGATCTAGCTTTAGCTTGCGTAATCGGTCCCGAATACTCGGTCGCAATTGTGAAAGTAAGAAGAGAAATTAATCGTAAGCTTCCACTTAACCCTAATTCTCTTTTGGAGATTAAGGTTAATTGTTGAAAGTTGATTTCTTATTGATCATAAGAAACTCTTATATAGGCCAAGGTACAACAAACCCTAAACCTAAACCGAAAAGGAAAAAATATTTTAAACCAAAAGCAAAAAGGAAAAATCCCAAAACTTAAATACCAAAACCTATTTCATAAAGGAAAAACACAAAAACTCTTTAATTAAAAGACGTTAACCATCATTAACTATAATGCGTATCATTACTCCCCTCCTTGACTAGGAATTTGTCCTCAAGCTCCAACTCAAGGTATGCCTCTAGCAGTTTCTCTATGTCTTTCCAAAAGTCCCACCAAGTTGTCCTCTCTCTGTAACCTCTCAGCAAGTCATGGATTAGTGCCATTAACTTCCACCTTTGGTGTTTGAAAGCCACATGCTGCTTTGACTGCATCTTTTTCTTTCTTTTCCTTCTCCAAAGAAGGATGTTGTAGAAGTAGAACATCTTGTATGCATTCTCATTTATCAGCTTCTTACACTTATGAAATCTTCTTCCTGCTATCCCCAACCCCAAAGACCGTGTCTCATACAGTTTTTCCCATGATTGAGATTCTGGTTTTGGTAAAACCATACTAAAAGAAAGAGAGTTTTTGGTTGAGGACAGATCCTTCACAATCGGAGCAAGAAAGTAAGGCAAAAAATTGGAATTCATGGTATGCATGCTTTCCTCCATGATTTCCTCTATGTTCATCACTTCCACCAACGATCTACATTCTACGACAGAAGCAACAGTTGGTATCGCCACAACTTTAGGGTTTTGAGGTTCCGATTGCTTCGGCTCAGCCTCCCACGTTGCAGCTTCCAACACCGTCGTGTAGCTAAGTTCCTGGTTTTGAAGCCCTGGTTGCTTCGTCTTAACCATCGTAGCTGTAGCTTGTAACATGTTTGAGGACAAGCTCCTGATCTCCTGCTTCAACTCCTTGATATCCTGTTTCAACTCCTGTTTCATGTCTGGCATCTCCTTCAGGATTTTGTTGAGTTGCGCCATAACGGAATCCATGTCTCCCGTAGAATCGTCTGGCTCTGATACCAAGTTGATATGAGCCAAAGATCTAGCTTTACCTCGCGTAATCGGTTCCGAATACTCTGTCGCAATTGTGAAAGTAAGAAGACAAATTAATCGCATGCTTCCTCTTAACCCTAATTTTCTTTTGGAAATTAAGGTTAGTTGTTGGAAGTTGATTTCTTATTGATCATAAGAAACTCTTATATATGCCAAGGTATAACAAACCCTAAACCTAAACCGAAAAGGAAAAGGAAAAACATTTTAAACCAAAAGGAAAAAAGAAAAATCTCAAAACTTAAATATAACGTGAAAAGGAAAAAAGCTAAATACCAAAACCTAATTCATAAAGGAAAAACACAAAAACTCTTTAATTAAAAGACGTTAACCATCCTTAACCATAATCCGTATCATATTCTTCTAGTATATTATGATTTTTTTTTCTTTTTCTTTTAACAACTATTTACAAAACTTTGAAAGTATGATCAAGGGTTTTTTCTTTTCTACTGGTTTTTATTTTAGTGATCATGAAGGTGGAAATGTTAGTGCTCACGCTGGTCACCTGGTATGTCTACATGGTCTTGCCATCAAGTGAATTTTATTTTAGTTTTCGCTTATACATGTATGTTCTTACTCCCAATGATTTGAATTTCTAGCGATTTCTGATGGTTCTGTTTTTGGCTGATGATATTTGTTCATTTAGGTTGGGAGTGCACTTTCAGATCCATATCTTTCATTTGCAGCTGCGTTAAATGGTTTAGCTGGGCCACTCCATGGTTTGGCTAATCAGGTACCCATCTTATCTATATCCTGAATGAATCTTATATTGCTCAAATCAACAAGTATATTATAGCAGAGTTGCAAGAAATGACTCTTATGAGCTGCTAAACTTCTGATTATATTATGGTACAACCGAAAGTTAGAGGTGATAACAACTGAGAATTGAATCCTATTCTGTTATTCTGCATGGTCTTGCTGCAGGAAGTTTTGCTATGGATCAAATCGGTTGTCGAGGAATGTGGAGAAAATATATCAAAGGAACAGCTAAAAGATTATGTCTGGAAAACGTTAAACAGTGGCAAGGTACAATAAAAAAAAGTGTTCTGCTTTGCATTTATTCTATGATTAATGAATAAAAGTTTAGGGATATGTGAGGTTGTCCCTGAGAATGTTGCAGGGATTTTTTTAACCAAAACATTTGTCTTGCAGGTAGTTCCAGGATATGGACATGGTGTTTTGCGTAAGACGGATCCAAGATATGTATGCCAAAGAGAGTTCGCCTTGAAGCATCTACCTGATGACCCTCTTTTTCAGCTGGTATAACTTCATTTTATTTATTTTAATATATGGTCATGCTCTAGTAACTTTCACTGGCTCACATATATATCATTCAACTCGATAGGTGTCAAAGCTTTATGAAGTTGTGCCTCCTATTCTAACCGAGCTAGGAAAGGTACAATTTCCATCATCACTTCATGTGCTATCAGATTTCTCATTCTCTCTGATTTTATGAATCTTGATGAAATCGCGTTTACAGGTCAAGAACCCGTGGCCTAACGTTGATGCTCACAGCGGAGTGCTGCTGAACTATTATGGTCTAACCGAAGCAAGGTAGGAATAGCACAGTTTTCATGTGTAAGTGTGACTAGGCTTGGACCTTCTTTTACTGAATAGAGTGACATTTTTTTGGGGTAAAATATAGATACTACACGGTTCTTTTTGGCGTCTCAAGGAGTCTTGGAATCTGCTCACAGGTACATACATACATACATACATTTTGCTATAAATTCACATTTAGTAAAGATCATTAGATCCATCAACATTATCTTCTCGCCTTCTTTTGGTTTCAGCTGATATGGGACCGAGCTCTTGGACTTCCACTTGAGAGACCGAAGAGTGTAAACATGGACTGGCTCGATATGCGCTTGAGCCGCTGAGTTACCCTGACTGAGTTGGCCAGGGTTCATTCTCTTTCTCTCATCAAACCAATCTTAATGAGGTCGCTTTTATCACCTTTTTAGAATGATTATACATTTTTTCGGAGTTTTCTTATTTGTTTTCTTCCGAACACACAATAATATCAACAATTGAATAAACGATATTTCTCGGATTAAATTATCATATTCCACAACTTTGACAAACTAGTCAACCCACTGGCTCATGATCTATGGCTTTGTGTGTGTGGTGAGTGTAGATTATATTATTTGATTTATATTTAGTGATGTGTTTAATTAAAAAAGTTTAAAATCATGTCATCAAGCCCTGTCTGTAACTCTGTATCACATAATCGTTCGTGTGTGTACTAAATGCGAATATACCTTTCTGCACCTTTTTGGTAATTTTTTTTTCCTATCTTACAAACTTACAAGCATCTCTATGATTTACATTAACGATCCCGGTCCAATAGAATTTGACAACAAAGTTTCGAAAAAGGTATAGGAACCGGTTCGGTCAATTAAGGCCCCATATCTCACTGAAGTTGATAAATTCCATACCCAACCTCACATTTAGTTACCAATATCGATGAAAACGAACATTCCATTTACAGTAGTAACCCATGAGGGGGAGGGGTATTCCTGTAAATACCTCAAACTTCCTGTGAATACCTCAACCTGAGTTGGTTGACCCGACCCGATCCGATCCAACTAAACTCGACCGGTTATATATATACACAAAGTGGGTAAGGCAAAGGTGAAAATCTTGTACGTAGGTCTGATATCATTTCATATGACGAGGAAAAAAAAAAGCTAAGAAGACCTAAAAAATTAAATTTTCATTATTCAAAAGATTATAAAGTTCATCATCATATATAAAAGACTTCGAAATCTAAAAGAGGGAGATATAAAAAAAAAGAGTAAGCAAATAATATTTTCTTTTTTAAATTTAAAATAAATAAAATCCCTAAAAACTGCGAGCGTGTTGTTTGTTAGGCTTAGTGAACGGAGGGCGGAGGAGGGGATGATGAAGGAAGAAGAAGATGCAGTAACATCGAACGGCATGAACGACGACGATACTACCAATATATACAGTCGCAGTGATTCTGGTAACAATCGTATCGGAGACGACGATAACTGTAATCTCAATCAGATCAGTCAAGTGTGGGGAACGTGGGAGGAGCTTTTGTTATCATGCGCCGTTAAGCGCCATGGTGATAGCGATTGGGTTTCCGTCGCCAAGGAGGTTGCCTCCCGGAGTTCTCTCCACGCATCCGCCCCGAATTGCAGGCTCAAGTATCAAGATCTCAAACGTCGTTTCCAAGATTCCGTCAACGGCGTCGGCGACGACGATGGAGATAAAAATAGCGAGGCGGCGGCGGTAGATGATAGAGACGGTGAAATCCCCTGGCTCGACCGGTTACGGAGTCTTCGGGTGGCGGAGCTCCGGCGAGAGGTTCAGCGATGTGACGACTCGATACTGTACGGAGAGTCTCTACTTCTCCGCCGCTGGATCTGAGCTTTTCTTTAAAAACCAAAAAAAAAATCATTTTTGAAATTTTTTTTTTTTTGATTAGGTCGCTTCAGTTAAAAGTTAAGAAATTAGAGGAGGAGAAAGACGGAAATGATGGAGACAATAAACCAGATCTGGAAGACGACGGCTCTAAGGCAGTTCGATCGCGGATCAACGAAACCGAACCGGCGAGACTTAACCGGGAGACGACGGACTCTGAAAACCGGTCGATGAACGAGTCGAATTCGACAGCCTCCGTCGATCACGATCGATTAGGCGGGGATAGAAAGGTTCAGGCTAACGAGAATTCGAGAAATCCAGATCCCGATCCCGTTTTAAAGGAGGAAGATGGAACGGTTAGTAGAAGATCGGAGATGAGTAACTCGGGCGAGTTGGGCGAATCGGGAACGTCCACAGGTCATGGGAAGAGGAAAGGACGGAAATACATGACCGGCGAGGATAGTAGTTCCCGCGGTGGAAGCGGCGGGGATATCAAACCGGCCAGCAATAAATCACAGCCGTTGATAGAAATCATTAAGCTGATTCGGTCTCATCCTCGTGGATCCGTGTTCGAATCCCGGCTTCGGAGCCAGGTAAGCAATTTCCCTTATTTTCCTATACGTTATCAAATTTTCTCCATGCTTTCCAAACTAAAATTTTAATTATTTTTCTTTTAATACATTCGACAATTAGTCTTAGAAAATTTTACACTAAACCGGTATATATATTCATTCTCTTATTATAATATATCGTTGTCTTTTAATAAGACTTACTCAAAAAATATTAGGAAGATGATTTCATTCTTAAAATAAAATGTCTACCCTTATATTAATTGGCTATATATTCAGGCAATCAGGCCTATATATAGTACCTACTATGTGTTTATTTTTAACTCCAGCCTAATAATATGTTTCTTTCCAAAACCGAAATAACCATCTGTTGCCAGATAAATGCAAATTTTGTTTTGTTTTTTGTATTAAGAATAATTGGCTAATATGCAACTTAAAATTTAAACTTTCGTTATATCTTTATGTTTTAAATGGTAGATTTGTTGGTTCCTTTTCTTCTTCCCCCTTAAGAATTTTCAAGGACGACCAATAAAATTATCTACACATTGTCCAATTTGGTCGGGACCACTCCGATAATATTTCTTTTTTGTAATATATATACATAAAAATAAACTCTTTTCACTTTTTTTTTTCGATCATCACCTTTTCCATTTTTTCGAATCACGCTTTAGTGTTTCTTATTATTATGATATTTAAACGTATATATAAATAAATTCTTCATATGGTAGCAAATATCTCTGTTTATCGTATCGATGTTTCCGTTTAAAATTTCACTTCCATATCCGATTTATGATTTTCTTAAAGTTAAATAAGTTTCCTATGGGAACGTTGTTCTTGTTACAAACATACAGGAACTTTTCGACGAAGAGAAATTTGCTTGTTTTTTCTTTCTCCCATTTTACTATTTTGGTCACATAACCATGGACACCTGGCAGCTTCCCGTTGAAGCATGGCTTTGTCGTGTTTTCAGGATATGGTCAACTTATTTACTTTTCAGCCGCCCGACAGTTTTTGGGCTTTAGTTGGGCCTTTAGACTCATTATTTTTACACATGGAAGCCCAATAGTTAAAGCGTTTTTTTTGGGGGGTTCTCATAATCTCTCGTATTTATATTATTCCGCAGGAGACGAAGGATTACAAGAGATTGATAAGGCAGCATTTGGACATTAAAACAATAGAGAAGAAGATGGAGAAAGGATCTTATGTTTCTTCAAGTCTCACCTTTTACAGAGACCTCAAACTTCTCTTCACAAACGCCATTGTTTTCTTTCCTCCATCTTCCTCCGAGTCCATGGCTGCACAAGAGCTAAGAACCCTCGTTTCTAACAAAATGAAGAAAGCAACCGGAAAATCGGGTCACACTGTCATCAAAGCAGAGGCTGAATCGTCGGTTACTAGACAGAAATCCTCTGCTCCTCCTCTTGTTGTCTGTAAGAAGAAGAGTTCTGCTTCGAAAAAGACGTCTCCTTCTTCAACCTTTAAACAAAAAGATGGGAAGAAATCTCAGGAAGTTTCAGAGGAGGAGAAGACTATGACTACTGCTAATGCCTCAAGAAGCTCGAGGAGAACTAGCAAAGGTATCGATGTTGTTGCCAAAATGGGAAGAGCCAAAAATAATAACAAGAAACAAACGGATTCGAAAACAGATTCATCGAACTATGATGATGATGATAAGGAAGAGACTCATAAGGCAGAGAAGAAGACAGTAGTGATAGCATCATCAGATAAGAAGAAGAGTGTGGCTGAATTCCTGAAGAGAATAAAAAAGAACTCTCCACAGAAAGGAAAAGATGAGAAGAAGAGTGATGGAAACGTTAAGAAAGAGAAGAGTAAAGCGAAACCGAGGGAACTGAGGAGTAACAGCACGGGTAAAAAGAAGGTTGAGGATAATAGTAACAAGACTTCATTGAAACGAAAACAACCGAAAAAAGAAGCAGAGGAAGTGACTGCTGCAGCTACGGGAAAACGAGGTAGGGAGTCAGGAAAAGACTATCAACAGCCAAAGAAAAGAAGCAGAAGATGATATCAGACTTAGGTATTGTACATTTTATATGCTCAATCCTCTTAACATCACTATTTTGGAGGGATTCATAGATCTTGTTAGGCATTTATTTCTCATAATTACCCAGTTTACTTTTTATTTAACAAAACCCGGTTAAGACTTTTGGAAATAAAAACCTCCAAATATATTTTCAGATACAAACCACTAAATTGTCTTTGACAAAAGACTTAAGGCCCAAACCGTTAAAAATTGTAATTGTTTTAGCCCCCTATTAATTTTGGGCCTGAACTCATCTTTTGTCACCGAAAATTTACAATCATATACAAATGCTCTGGCCTGGATTTTAAAAGTGCTTTGTAGGTAGACACGAGGATATATATAGTAACTGTTACTACTTTAATAGACCAAAAAGCTTATATATTTAGTAACTTGAGTTCTCCAAAAAGATTAAATCAAATTTCGGATTTTAATAGTTATCGGATTGGAATTTATAAATTTCTTACAAATAAGGTATTTCAGCTTTATGGTTTATCCAGTTTATGATTATTAAAATAAGAACATTTTTTGTGTCCAAACAAAAATAAATAAATAAATATATATATATGACTATAATTTATCTGGATAATTATATATGTTCACAAATAGATCAATTTGGTTCAATTAAATATTAATTATTTGGTTCAATTGAAAGTTAAATATTATTAAAACAGAACCATTTTTTTGTAGCCAAACATGACTTATTAATTAATGACATTTCTATAATTTATCTATACTATTAAACTTTTTGGTAAACACCAATTATTTTGTAAATAATAAAAAATCAGAAAAATAAAAAAAAATAGAAAAACTCAAAATATCAAATCATACTAGATTTTATAAATTTTAAATTAGAAAAATCAAACGAGATTGTTTAAAGTATGCTAGATTTTCTAATTTTAACTTAAATCATAAAAAATTATGTTATAAATTTTATTTGAATATATTGTGCAGACATTTCAAAACTACCTAAAGAAGGACAATTCAAAGAATCAACATTCAACAACAAAACTAGTATTACAAACATTTCCGCCAAATTATGTTATAATTAACACTGGTGTTTTCAGGAAAGTATTCATTTGTGATATAATACTGATATGAGAAGTTTTTCCCCTCCTTCCTTTTATATGCTCACATAGAAATAGTAGATTGTTCTTCTTTAGGTAGCGTTATAGTTAGGCATTCTATTCTGATCACTAAACCTCTTCATATTTGTAGAACAAACGAACACTGTTAGGTCCGGTATCTGCGCAGGTCCGTGATTGTTTGTTATAAGTGATTACCATAACGAAGACTGGTTTGTCTGGCTTGGAACAAATGGCTGGTTTGTCTTGTGCTTCTTACGAACGGTCTGACCAATATTGTGCATGCATACCCGATTGCAGTGCTTTGGTTTGTCTCGCTCCATAATAACAACAAAATTAACGCTATTTTCTAAAGATAAAATCTTGAAGCAAAAAAATTAAAAATTGAGATTTACCGTATTTATCATTGCGCAACAACACGATTGTTATTTATCAAATCAGATGTTCATATAAAAAAGAGTTATTTATCAAATCCAAATACTAATTTATGTACAAAACTTGAGAAAAGGTCGAAAATATCCTTACCACAAAAACGAGACTACAGTTAGAAACGAAGAAAATTCCAAGTGCCAAGTTGGATTCCACTACAAAGGTGGTCAAAAAAAAAGGTTGCATGCCAAATGTTTTATGTATGTATATATATATATAACCGCCAAATTATTAATATTATTACTAGGTAAATTCCAAAAAAAACGTTTTGCGGCATTTCATAAAATATCAAATTTGATTGGGCATCCTAACGAGATATCCCAAACTTATGCGGTTTCTACGAAATTATAAGACAGTTTGTGATGGTCGGAAACTTGGCAGTGTTCAAAGTTGTTCCACGGACTTGGCGCACCACTTTCGTTGACTGTTTCGAGTTTACTATTCAACACGGATTTAATGCTTATTCCATTTTATGTCGGCTTCATCCAACATGTGCGGATTTATTATAATGCACAGTTATTAATTAAATGAATTTTTTGTTTGTTTGGTAAACTAATTAAATGAATTTGTATATGAATATATAGATTTACGAACTTAGCAATCAAATAGCCAAGAGGGCAACGGTGAAGATGATTGATGTGACATTGTCGAAGAAATTTGTATATATGACCTAATAATCAATGCTCACATATGTTAAATATATTGAATAAAAATCGATAAACCTAACTGGCTTTTTTTTTTTTTCTCTGAGATACAACTTTTTTTTTTGAACAATACAAACAATCTTTTAAAATTATTTTTCAAAATATCTGCTAGCTATTTAAAAACAAAAATACAATAATAAAAAAAATTGCACATAATATCACTTATTTCAATTTTTATTAACAATAAATAATTGTCAATTTTTTATGTGAAAAAATAATTTTATTTTTGTTATTGCTGCATTGTATACCATACATACCGTATTGCACATGAACAAAAATATGTTGAACAGTCAAATACGTGTTATATTCTACTAAGGTTTTAAAAAATGCAAATTTGCTAATGAAAGTTAAAATAAGTGATATTATGTACAAAACCCTAACAAGAATTTTGTACTATATCAGAAAAAATCATTGACCATAAAAAATTATAGTCGTTAATAATTTCTTCGCAATTTCCTCAAAATTTTGTTAAAGCCGGTCAATTTTCGAATAAGAACTCGATGTATATGCTCCGAGCTCTTTTTATGTTTTTATATATTTTATCCATTTAACCCTGCCTACCCTGCATGCTTACGCAATGAGAACAACAATCAAATGAGTTATTTGTTTCTCTTTCTAAAAATAAAGATATATATATATATGTGTGTGTGTGTGTAATATAATAGCTTTTTTATACGATCGTTAATTCTATCTACCATGCATGATTAAGCAATGAGAACAACAAATGAGTTATTTGACTTTTTTCAAAATTAAGATATATTTTCATATATAGATGCATAATAGTTTTTTTATCCGACCGTTCTAAAATGTTATAATTGTTTTATTTTTCAGTAAAACTGCAGGTCCCTTATGACCCGAACAATAAAATTAGATGGCCTTTATGTTGGTTGATTAGTCCAGCACATGTACTGTCTAGTCATCATCATCTACGAACGTCCGTCATATAATTTAATGACTAGTCATATGAGTTAATAGTTGTATGAATGGAAAAATTTGAAACGGAAGAGTGTATTCTTTTTCATTTCCCACCTCGTTTGCATTTGAACATTGGGAAGTATGACACGTGATGATATGGTGATAATTAAGATTTATCCTAATCAATTACTAAGTCAGTATATTGACTTATAAAGTCCAAGTTTTTATTTTATTTTACTGTATAAAGTCCAAGTCTCTGCTCAACTTTTTGACAAAAAATATCCAGAGACTCAGGTTTAGGTAACCTAAAAATAAATTTCTTAATTAACGCAAGTCTTGTATACAAAGCCATTTTTAACTACTCATACGAATACCTCAATTTGATTATTATTTTTAACAATTGGGATTTGGGCGTATAGCCCATAAAATTTTAAGAACCTCTCCTCTAAGAACATCTCCAATGGGGGTTCTTAGAGGAGAGGTTCTTAAAATTTTATAATGACAAATAATGATAAATATTAGAGAGGTTCTTAACTTTGAAAAAAAAGGTTCTTAAAGTTCTTATTTAAGAACTTTTTTTTGGGTTCTTAGAAAGAGGTTCTTAAAATTTATAATTAAAATATTGGTAAGAACCCTATGAGGGGTTCTACCATTGGAGATGGTCTTATCACATGCACGATACATTGATGATTGATAACCCGTTGTTTCTCTATAACGACAAGTCGCGTTTATTTTTAACCAAAAAGCGATAGATCACGATTTCAACACTATTTACTATTTACCCCAAATGACACAAGATATTATTAGAAAAAAAATGTGAATTTGAATATAAGGGTGAAAATAGCACTTAAAGTTAAGCAAATATACTACTGTATTATATATTTATCACCATTATGTGCCTTAATTTCGAATGTAATTTACGAGGATTTCTTTGTATCTGGTTTTTATTAATGGAAGTATCTCAGATATAAGAGAAAAAAGAAACCAAATAAATTATTAAATGTACAACAACATTTTTATTGTTATGAAGAAAACGTATGTTTGCATGTTATTTATTTTTATAAAAAGTTATAACGAAAATGAATGATTTTGTTGATTGGAAGGACAAGCGGACGAAAATGTACACCAAACAATAAAAAAAGATGATGTAAAGTTGTAAACTGTCATCCCAATATATATGGATCAGCGGATATTTGTAGTAAGTCTTTTGCAATGTCAAACCAAACCGTGAAAGATTACAAACATACGAAAAATAATTGAAATCTCGATTGAATCCGTCATATAAATAGTGTTGTTTTATAGTTAATTTTTTGTTTTAAAAAAACTATCATTTTACATTTATTGAGAGATATATGTTTATTGGGTATATATGTATTTGGCCTTATATAGTTAGGATATTTTATCTTTGTATAAATAGAGGATTGCCTCATTTGTAAAACCCTAATCAGAAATATACACTTTCATAGAGTTCTTCTGATTCTAACATGGTATCAGAGCCATAAGAGCTTGGGGACTTTTAATCGGTGGACAAACTATCGAGAGCTATCTGATTTCAATGAAGAATGAGATTTTATAATCGAGGTAGTATGTGTTCTTATTGTTCGAAGTAAGGTCATGATGTGAGATCATGTTATCAGGTAAACGGCTATCCAGATTGGTGGCTGGAGAAGTACAGACGATTTGGAGGTGTTGATTGTGCATCTGCAAAGACGAGCGAGTATCGATCGATACCCTTCGACAATCTCAAGGTATCGATCGGTACCATGGCTGCACAGGCCGTGACAGGTCTCAAGAAAGACCAATGGCATAAGCTGGTTCGACTTCTTGAGTTGAGATTCGAGACAGCAAATGGTGTGGGAAATAGCAACTATACAGATGAGTGGATTATTGATAGTGGTGCATCGCACCATATGACAGGTACATTGAGGGGCATGTTCGATGTGCATCCAATCTCACCGTGTTGGGTGGGTCTGCCTAATGGGAATGTGGTTGCTGCTGATAGAGTAGGAAGTGTGGTGTTGACAGAGAAGTGTACTTTGACACATGTCCTTTTTGTCAAGAAACTTAAGTGCAATCTCATCTCTGTGTCACAAGTTATTGATGAGATGAATTGCGTTGTGTTGTTCTCGAAGCAGTTGTGTTTGTTGAAAGTGCTTTGCAGATTCCGATTGCAGTCAGTGAAAGGAAATATGGTATGTATTTTCTTCAAGGTACTCAGAAAATTTTGAATGTGGCGAATGTCAGTAAGTTGGGGTCTTTGGAACTTTGGCATAAAAGAATGGGACATGCTTCTGAAAAGGTGATTAAGAAATTGCCAGAAGTGGATCAAAAGAGTGTTGGCGTTTCTGATTGCGATGTTTGCTTCCGAGCAAAGCAATGTCGTAATGTCTTTCCGGAGAGTACGGAGAAAAGTAAGGAGTGCTTTGAGATGATTCATTGTGATCTCTGGGGGCCCTATCGAACACAGAGCTTGTGTGGGTCTTCCTATTTCTTAACGATTGTTGATGATTATTCTAGAGCTGTGTGGGTGTTTCTTCTTGTTGATAAAACACAAGTTCAGAAAACAATGATCGATTTCTTTGCTCTCATCCAGCGACAGTTTGAGAAGCATGTGAAAATCGTGCGAAGCGATAATGGGAGTGAATTCATGGTGATGAAGGAGTATTTTCGCACATCGGGGATAATTCATCAAACTTCATGTGTAGGAACTCCTCAACAAAATGGGCGAGTGGAGCGAAAACACCGTCATATATTGAATGTGGCAAGAGCGTTGAGATTTCAGGCAAATCTACCAATAGAATTTTGGAGTTATTGTGCTTTGAGTGCGGCGTATCTAATCAATCGTACGCCTTCTATGTTACACAATGGTAAGAGTCCTTAAGAAATTATCTTTGGAAAAGTCCCTGCTTATAGTGAGATAAGAATTTTTGGATGTCTAGCATATGCTCATAATCAGAGACGACATGGAAATAAATTTGCGAGTAGAAGCAGGAAATGTGTATTCCTAGGATACCCTTATGCGAAGAAGGGGTGGAATTTAATTGATTTGGAGACACGTGAAGTCTTTGTCTCACGGGATGTCACCTTCATTGAGGAACGATTCCCATATTTGGAGAGAAAAAGATCAGGTGGATGAGCCTCATAAGTCTGATCAAACGAGGTTATTTGTGGATGATAGTGTGGGATTTGATGATATAATTCATGTTTTGACAAGAGATACAGTGACACAGACTCCAGCTGTGTCAGACAAGGTTGGAGAAGAAGATATGCAAGCTATATCAGCAGGAATACGTGATATGCTGGGAATTACAGTGCCACGGACTGAACCTGAATCGGTTACACAGTCTGAGAATGTCGATGGGTGTCGACCGATACCAGCCAGTATCGATCGACACTAGGAGAATGTCGATGGGTGTCGACCGATACCAGCCAATTTCGATCGACACAGGAGAATGTCGATGGGTGTCGACCGACACCAGCCAGTGTCGATCGACACCTGGTGGATCAACCTGCTTCAACATAAATTTTGGGACGCGGAATGCGACATAAACAAGCTCCTGCCAAGTTACAAGATTTTGTGTGCAATACGACATTTACAATGAATGCATCTACTGTGAGTCAGGAATTGATTAATGATTATGGTATTGAGAATTATGTGAACTATGAGAGGTTCTCTATGTCACACAGAGCGTTCTTGTGTAGTATAACAGAAGGTGTTGTGCCGAAAACATTTGCTGAGGCTATGGAAGATCCGCGATGGAGAGAAGCTATGAGACTGGAAATTGAGGCTCAGGAACAAAATCAAACATGGTTGATTGAACACTTACCACCAGGTAAGCATGTCATTGAGTGTAAATGGGTTTACACAATCAAGTATAATGCTGATGGCTCGATTGAAAGGTATAAGGCGAGACTTGTAGCATGTGGCAATCGCCAGAAAGAAGGGATTGATTATACTGATACATTTTCTCATGTGGCAAAGATGAGCACAGTTAGATTGGTTCTTCAAGTTGCAGCTGGGAAAAATTGGGAGTTCCATCAGATGGATGTGCACAATGCGTTTCTTCATGGAGATTTGGAAGAAGAGGTGTTTATGAGAGTACCTCAGGGTTTTGGTAGCTCTAAGAAGGGAATGGTATGTCGATTGCGCAAGTCATTGTATGGTTTGAAACAAGCTCCGAGATGCTGGTTCGCGAAACTTTCAACGGCACTGTTGAGCTATGGTTTTATACAGAGTAAGGCAGATTACTCTCTTTTCTCGTTAGTTCGTGGTAAAGTTCACTTGCATGTTCTCGTATATGTGGATGATCTTGTGATAACAGGGAGCTCTCCAGAAGTGATACAGAAGTTCAAAACGTATCTAAGTAATTGCTTTCATATGAAGGATTTGCGAAAATTGAAGTATTTTCTTGGATTGGAAGTTGCGAGAAATGCAGAGGGGATATATTTATCACAGAGGAAGTACGCTCTGGATATTATTGTTGGTGTTGGTTTGCTTGGTGGTAGGCCAGTAGAGTTTCCGATGGAGCAGAACCATCAGTTGGGAAGGTCGACGTCAGAGATACTCACTGATCCGGAGAAATATCGTAAAATCGTTGGAAGGTTGATTTATCTGGCTGCGACAAGACCGGATCTTGCATACTTTGTTCACATCTTGTCTCAGTTTATGCGTGAGCCAAGAGAGGATCATTGGCGGGCTGCTTTACGAGTTGTTCGTTACTTGAAGGGGTGTCCTGGAATGGGAATTTTGTTGAAAGCTGAATGTAATTTTCATCTTACAGCTTGATGTGATTCTGATTGGGCTGGATGTCCAATCACGATGAGATCTTTGAGTGGATGGTTGATACAGTTGGGGAATTCACCTGTGTCGTGGAAGTCAAAGAAGCAGGATGTAGTATCTCTCTCTTCAGCAGAAGCAGAGTACCGAGCTATGGTTGTGGCGGTGAAAGAATTGAAGTGGATCAAGAGTGTATTGACAACGATGGGTATTGCACATTCTGGTCCAATGGATTTGTATTGTGATAGTCAGTCTGCGCTTCATATTGCAGCGAATCCTGTGTTTCATGAGAGGACGAAACATGTGGAGCTTGATTGCCACTTCATTAGAGATGATATTGTAGCTGGAATCATTCAAACACAGCATATGTCTACTACTCAACAATTGGCGGATGTCTTCACTAAAGCACTTGGAGGTCGTCATTTTCAAGATATTTTGTGTAAGTTGGGCATTCGAGATCTCCATGCTCCAACTTGAGGAGGGGTATTGAGAGATATATGCTTATTGGGTATATATGTATTGGGCCTTATATAATTATGATATTTTATCTTTGTATAAATAGAGGATTACCTCATTTGTAAAACCTTAATCAGAAATATACAGACTTTCATAGAGTTCTTCTGATTCTAACAACATTTTTAATACAACTTTTCAAACTAATTCTCAAAATTACCTTTTATCTAAAGTTAATAACTTTTGTATTTATATTATTTTAAATTAATTATGGTATATTAAATAGGGATATATTAGTATAATTTTAATATTTATGTTAAATGTGTCAAAATAACACTTTTTATGAAAGAAATGAAATATTTTTTTAGTATTAACAATTCAAACGAATGAAAATATATGTTTATTAAATTTTCATACTGGTAATATTTCATAAAAATTGTCGTGCAAAAATTCGAAATTAAAACCAATCACTTAAAAGACAAGACCATTCTAGCAAAGGGATCTCCCCGGCATTGTATTAATTAATTATTTTATGTTTCTATTCATATTTTAGTAGAAGTCAATATAGGAGTAATCTAGCATATTCAATATCACACGGCGCAAGACCGCAAGTGATCATTATTATTATTTTATTTCAATTTTTCTTCTTTTAAATTAATTGTTTGCAGCAGATTATTTGACCAAAAAATAAGAAATAAAGTAACGGTCAGCATATGCAGTAGCAACTAGTTGACTAAATTATGTAAGATTTTTCTACGTTCCTTCGCATAAATTTGCAAATCCCTTTGCCTATATATACCTTCACATATCCCATCACTTCTCTCACAACTCAACAATCTTTACATTCTTTCTTTGAGAAAAGAAAGAAAAGAAAAATTTAAATTCATTCATTTATTATTTTGCAAGAACAACAAATCATTTGTTCCATTCTTGATTCTTTCTTACTATAGACTAAAAAAAACACAGCTTCATTCGATATAAAAAAAACACACAAAAGATCTTCCAATCGGTATATTATTTCTCCTCTTATATATCAAAGTTATGTTAACGTTTTTTTTTTCTATCTAATGATGAATCAACTCATAATCTTATGTAAATCTCTATGCAGATTTAAAAAGGTTTCTCCAAAAGACCAAAAAAGCTTATAAATCTCTTATAAACAATGACGCAGTAAGTGATCAAACTTCAATACAACCACAAAGGCTTTAAAAAATAAGTTTATCCGTAGACAAAACATTTTCTAATTTTTTTTGTTTGTTAATAATAATAACAGAAAGAGGAACAATATGTACTCGAAGAAAAACTCCTTCGGCCGTTCTGATTTCCCGGAGGGTTTCCTCTTTGGGACAGCCTCGTCGGCTTACCAATACGAAGGAGCCATAAACGAAGCTCCTCGTGGAGAGAGTGTTTGGGACACATTTGTTCGCAAATATCCAGGTTTGTATATATGTAACAACTTTCCATTTTTTGTACTGTATAGCTAGGGTTAAATAGATATATGAAGAGATATTTATATTTACTTAGTTATGATATTCATCAAACTAACTTTTAATAAATTGAAAATTTGGGCAGAGAGAAATTGCTACTCTAACGCGGATCAAGCGGTCGAGTTCTACAACCATTACAAGGAAGATATCCAGAGAATGAAGGATATTAACATGGATGCTTTCAGATTCTCCATCTCTTGGCCTCGGATTTTGCCTCGTAAGTTCTTTACTCATATATATAAACCATTAGTTTCTTGATTAAACATATTAATTAATGAGTGAATATTCAAAAAATTCAATAGATCTAATCCTTATTTTTTGTTCATATCCCAAAACAATAGTTGGAAAGAAAAGCAAAGGAGTGAACAAAGAAGGAATCAAATTCTATAACGATCTCATTGATGAACTCCTAGCTAACGGTATTTAACTAATCTCTCTTACCTATATATATGCACGCATCTTGTTTTATTAAACTAGTCTCCTATATTGAAATATTCTAACATATATATGTATGAACAGGAATCACACCTCTCGCTACTTTATTTCATTGGGATACTCCTCAAGCCCTTGAAGATGAATACAACGGATTTCTAAGCGAAGAAGCTGTGTAAGTTATCTTTAAAAAAAAATATGTATATTACTTACTGACTCTAATTTTTCGAATCAGTAACATAAGCTTACAAATAAACCATCTTGCAGTGACGACTTCAAAGATTTCGCAGCCATTTGTTTCGAGGAATTTGGCGACCGTGTGAAACTGTGGGTCACACTAAACGAGCCATGGGTCTATAGTATTGGTGGTTATGACACGGGAAAAAAAGCGCCTGGACGTGCCTCCAAGTACATGAACGAAGGAGCCGTGGCTGGAGAATCTGGCCTCGAGGTTTACACTGTTAGTCACAACCTACTATTGGCCCACGCTGAAGCTGTTGAAGTCTTCAGAAACAATCCCAAAGTAAGGAAACATTATATTTAATTTCGTTTTGAAAATATTTTTTAAGTATTTGAGAACATATTTATTGATAATGTTTTTGTTTGTTTGAATCGCAGTGTAAAGATGGCAAGATTGGTATCGCGCATTGTCCCGTCTGGTTTGAGCCCTATGACTCGAACTGCCCTGATGACAAAGAAGCATGTGAACGAGCCATGGAATTCATGTTCGGATGGTGAGTGTTTTTTTTGTTAATCTATATAATATACACACATAATAATCTTGAAAATAATATAGGTACACTTTTTCTGTTAATTTTCTAATAGTTTTTTTTTCCGGGTTTTTCTATAATTAACAGGCATATGGATCCAACGGTGTATGGAGATTACCCTGAAGTGATGAAGAAGTCGATCGGAAAAAGATTACCCTCGTTTACCGCAGCCCAATCTAAGAAGCTAAGAGGATCTTTTGACTTCGTTGGAGCGAATTATTACAGTGCTTTCTACGTTAAAAATATTGCTGAAATGGACCATAATACTCCCAATTGGAGATCAGACGCACGCATCGAATGGAGAAGTATGTGGAGTTTTATATAATACTTGTATCATATTTAGGGTTTCTATTTATTTCTTGGATCACAAGCTTCTTATACATTGGTTTATTGATATTTTAGGACTTTTGGTTACCGATTTCGTTGTCTCACAAGTTTTATTTCTATTGGAACAGAACAAAACAAAGCAGGACAGACATTGGGTGTAAGAGGTGGTTCAGAATGGGACTTTCTATACCCACAAGGACTTCGAAAGTTTCTGAACTATGCCAAGAATAAATATGAAAGCCCGAAATTTATGATCACTGAAAACGGTAATAGTTTTCTACTAAACTCTTCCAAGATATAGTTTTACTCAATTGTTTCGTGAAATATTGTTTACTAATTACTCTTTTTTGTTTTGTTAACATGATCAGGACATTGTGATATAGATTACGAGAAAAAACCAAAACTTTCTAACTTGATGGATCTCCAGAGGACAGAGTACCACAAGAAACATCTCCAAAGCATCCAACAAGCCATCCAGTAAGTGTATTCTCTAAATGAAAACTCCATTAAGTTGCTTGAAACACAAGAAATTGTATTCGAACCCTATACTAATTAGCTTCATATATACTGATGATAAATGTTTTGTTGTTCAGTGAGGATGGGGTTGAAGTTGAAGGATATTTTGCGTGGTCGTTACTAGACAACTGCGAATGGAACGCTGGTTATGGAGTTCGATACGGACTGTTCTATGTCGATTACAACAACGGGCTTAAACGTTTTCCGAAAATGTCAGCGATGTGGTTCAAAGAGTTCTTGAAGAGAGAAGAAGAGATTGAAGATTCTGAGGAGTACTTGTTGAAGTCTGCAATGAAGAAGAAGAGATTCTTATTAGCAACTGGTTCGGCTTCATGCTTTATTCCTAAGATGTCTGAATCTTCTAAGGCCCTCGAACTAATTTTCTAGATTTATTTTGTTTTAAAATTTATCGTGTAAAAAGCTTTAAAGCAAAGCAAAGTAGCTTTTCAACAAAGAGGGCTATGGGATCCTTGCGGCTACACATACTCTGTTCCTTTTTAAGTCTTCTTTGTTTGCTATCATTCTTAAATTTAAATCAAGAAAAATAATATAAAGTTTAAAACAAATAGTGCATTACCATGATGGTAAACGACGAAAAGTATACATTTTCGACTTTCGTTAAAAGGATTGAACAATTTTATAGATGGGCAAAGTTAAAAATTATCAAAAAAAAAAGGGCTAAAGATCTCTGATTCTTTGGAATACCAATTTATTAATGGGCTTTATGGTAGATTTGACTTAGGGCCCATTTTTTCATGGCCTATCTATTACAAATTGGTTCATCGATGATTAAAAAAACTGTTGTTAAAATCGACTCATCTATACTGATTTTTTTTTCATGGCCTATCTATTACAAATTGGTTCATCGATGATTAATAAAAACCTCTGTTGTTAAAATCGACTCATATATATATATAAAATAAACTTTTCTCTCTCTCATGCTGTCACTTCAGCATCCTGAAAATTTAATACACATACTAAATACATATATTAATTATAAATTTGATTTTAACATTATGAAAATATTTTGAAAAGAAATTATTCATATTCTAAATTAAACCAGAAAATAAGAAACTTATAAACTTATATGAATATAGTTATAAATTTATATATATAAAGTAAGTATTTCTCTCTTCTGCCACCTCAGCATCCTAAAAATTTAATACACATACTAAATACATATATTAATTATAAATTTGATTTTAACATTATGAAAAGAATTTGAAAAGACATTATTCATATTCTAAGTTAAACTAGAAAATAATAAACTTATATGAATATAGTTCTTTGAAATAATAACAGGTTTAATAAATTTGGTTATCATAATATATTTCAACTTTTATAAATATTTAATTAGGTTAAGTTGTATCGCAAATATTATAAAAAAACTAAAATATCAAACAAGTCCTAACAATTAAACAAATAAGTTAAATATGTAACTGAATTCATAAAGCAAAATATAAGTTGGCAAGTTTTACATTTAATAAAGAGACAAATAAATAAAATTTAAGTATACTTAACATAATAATTGTAATTATACATAACTATGAAAAAGAGAATAAGAGCCAAAAAAATTAAGAAACATATTAAAAGTATTTACACAAAAATATAAATTAAGTTTGAAAATTTAAGATCGTTGTGTTTTGTGATATTATTTTTAACAAAAAAAAATAAAAAATAAATGTAACTACAACAAGAGAAGAAAATAAAAGTTTTGTATATGCAAAATATATATCATGTGATGTAAATATATTTAAATTCTCATAATAATTACCATCCATTAATAAAATAGTTTTTCCTAGAATTTGAAAAGACATTTACTTGATAGAAGATAGATTATATTGAATTAATCTAAAAAAATTTCAATTTAATAATTTACTTTTATCAGTTTATTTATATAGTTTAGAAAAACTATAAAATTTAGTGTTTATAAATTATGAATTAGATTTATTCTAAATAAAATCAAACAAATGTTGTGACTTCAAACAATCAGTTATATATGGAAATCTTTTTCAACAAAAAAAAAATAGATTTAGGAATCACAAACATATTGCACATATAAATATGGTTAAAATCATACATGACACACTCCAAAAATAATAACTTCACATGAAACAAAAAAAAAAAAATATTATGCAACTTTAAAATATAAATATCTTCCCCTTAAAATGTAAATATCTTCCTTTTAAAAACTCAACTAATTTCATAAAATTGATCACCAAAGAAAAAAAAAGGTAAAAATATGTACCATCCAATAAATAAACACATAGATGATCATAAATTAAAAAAAAACAAAAACAAATACATATATCTTAAGCTGAGAGAAATAATTAAATTAACTACGAGACCAAATAAAATAAAATACCATTAGCTTAAAAAAATTGTTTACCACGTCCGCACGGATCACACCATTTGTGATTGAAATTGAAAGTGAAATCTCCCCGGCGATGGGGAAAGATATCGGAGAAGACAAGGGTTTTAGTGCAGTGGGTAATGTTTTTTTTAAAGGATAATCCTATTCACAATAACTCTCTCTCTCTCTCTCTAAATATTTTAATCGACGCTCGACCCATATTTCTTATATTTTTCCAAATCGGCCCATATTATCTAAAATATTCCCATTAACCTATACATCTACGATGATTTTGATAGTAAATTAGTAATAGAAATTAAATCATTTTTCAAATAAAAAATTAGATTCATTTTGTAGTCACCAACACTGGATCATCGAAAATAAATAATATTATATTCTGAATATTTTATTAGTATTCGGTTTTAGGTAAAAATAGATAAAACTACAGTGACTTATTTCGAAGTATTTTTTAAAAAAGTTCGGAGAATTCTAAATTCACAAAACTAACTTTCTTTTTATTAATATTCGAAATAACTTTCGGACTATACAAAACTAACCCTATTTCGAAGTATTTATTTTATTAGTATTCAGTTGGGTTCAAAAAAATATACAATTCCCTAAACTTTATAATGACAAAAACTTAACTTTTAAAGACTAACTAATTGAATAAATAGTCAACCAAAAAAAAATATCAAATTGTGGATCACTCACTAAACAAATACATAAATAAACATAAAATTAAGAAAAAAAAAAAAACTTAAGAATAAACAATCCATATTTTTTAAGCTAATAGAGACAAATCCATTAACAAGCATACTAATAAAACTAAAATACACTACAAGAAAACAGTCGATTTGCAATGGAATTTGCGATGGATATAATACGTCGCAAATTTGCGACGGATTTGCGAGGGATTTGCGACGGATTTGCGAGTGACTAACTTGTCGTCGCAAATCCGTCTCTATTTTGCGAGGGAAAAAGTCGTCGCAAATTGCGACGATTTTGCAACAAATTTGCGACGAACGTGCGAGGGAATATCTAGGGTCGCAAATCCCTCGCAAATTTGCGAGGGCCAAACGGGCGTCGCAAATGCGTTGCAAAATTGCGACGAATTTGCGAGGGATTAGCGAGGACTACAGTGGTCGTCGCAACTCCGTCGCAAAATTGCGACGGTAAATGTCCCTCGCAAAATTGCGACGGATTTGCAACGGATTTTTGCAAGGGATTTGCGATGGAAGCAGTTAGGTGGAGTTATGTGAGGTAGGTGGAACACGTTTAAAAGAAAAATTAATTTCCATCGCAAAGTTGTTGCAAATCCCTTGCAAATCCTTTTCCGTAGCAAATCCATTGCAAATTTCCGTAGCAAATCCGTCTCAAATCCGTCGCAATTTATTTTGAAATCCTATAAATACAGATCACGTTGAGAGCTTTCATAACACAAAAAAAAAAATTCGAAAAAAAAAAAAAAAAAAAAAAAAAAAAATTTTTGATATATATATTTTGAGTGGTGAATGTTTAAAAAATGTCTTCGGGGCACGAAATATACGCATTACGATCATGGATGTACAATCAAAGAGATCCAGAGACGGGTGAAGTGACGAAAGAGTATCGGGACGGGTTGCGAGCATTCATGTACCAGGCGACAAGCCAACCATGTGCGACTCGTGACGGTAAAATTTTCTGTCCATGTAGAAAGTGCAAGAACACCCAATATGTGGATATTGATACTGTGAAGAGGCATCTATATAATAGAGGATTTAAGCCAAACTATTATATCTGGTTTTCGCATGGGGAAGGTTGTAGTGTTGATGCTGGAAGTAGTAGTACGAGTCATGGCGTTGATCAACCTAGTTATAATTATGGGAATGATCATTTATTCGGAAATATTGATGAAGGGTATCAACAGGGAAATAGGTTTCATGATATGGTTACAGATGCATTTCATGAAAGTACAACTGCATTTGCTGATGATAATACTAGGGAAGAACCCAACATAGAAGCAAAGCGTTTTTATGATATGTTAGACGCTGCGAAGCAGCCCATTTACGATGGATGTAGAGAAGGGCAGTCTAAACTATCATTGGCATCTAGGATGATGACAATTAAAAGTGATCATAACCTAAATGAGATTTGCATGGATTCATGGGCTGAGCTAATTAAAGAGTATTTGCCACAAGATAATATTTCCGCTGAGAGTTACTATGAAATACAGAGGTTGGTTGCGAGTCTTGGGTTACCATCAGAAATGATTGACGTATGCATAGACAATTGCATGATTTTCTGGAAAGATGATGATAAGTTGCAGGAATGTCGATTTTGTGGGAAGCCGAGATATCAACCAACTACTGGAAGGACCCGCGTTGCATACCAACGTATGTGGTACTTGCCAATCACCGATAGGTTGAAACGGTTATACCAATCAGAAAGGACATCGGCGGCAATGAGATGGCATGCACAACATACCACGGAGGATGGGGAGGTTACGCATCCGTCAGATGCAAAGGCGTGGAAACACTTTCAGACTGTACATTCAGACTTTGCTAACGAGAGCAGGAATGTCTATCTTGGCTTATGCACCGATGGGTTTAGTCCATTTGGTATGTCCGGGAGACAATATTCTCTATGGCCTGTCATTTTGACGCCATACAATCTTCCTCCAGAAATGTGCATGCAACGGGAATTTTTGTTCATGAGTATTCTAGTACCCGGTCCTAAGCATCCGAAGCGATCCCTTGATGTATTCCTCCAACCTTTGATTCATGAGTTGAAACAGTTGTGGTATACAGGTGTTCGCACATTCGATTATTCGCAGCAAAGGAACTTCAAGATGCGTGCTGTGCTATTGTGGACCATTAGTGACTTCCCGGCGTATGGAATGTTATCGGGGTGGACTACGCATGGAAGGTTATCGTGTCCATATTGCCTTGATCGGTCAGAGGCCTTCCAGTTGAAGCATGGAAGGAAACCATGTTGGTTTGACTGTCATCGTCGGTTTCTTCCCATGCATCATCCGCATCGCAAGAACAAGAAGTTGTTTAGGAAGAACAAGGTCGTGCGTGTTCCCCCCCCCCCGTCTATCTTTCAGGGAATGATTTGTTAGAGCAGATTGATTATTACGGTGCTCAAGAAACATGTAAACGTGGGGGCAATTGGCACACTAAGGCAAACATGCCTGACGGATATAACGTTTCTCACAATTGGCACACACAAAGTATTTTTTGGGAACTGCCATATTGGAAGGATCTTCTATTACGGCATAATCTTGATGTGATGCACATCGAAAAAAATTTCTTCGATAACATCATGAATACGATTTTGAATGTCAAGGGAAAGACTAAAGACAAAATGAAATCAAGGTTGGACATGGCCGAAATATGTGTAAGAAGCGAGTTGCATATTACACAAAACGGAAAAATGCCGATTCCAACTTTTCGATTGTCTACGGATGCGAAACGAGCGTTGTTTGACTGGGTTGGTTCAGAAGTAAAGTTCCCTGATGGATATGTGTCCAAATTCACAATTAGATGCATAGAGCAAGGCAATAAATTTTCCGGTATGAAGAGCCACGATTGCCATGTATTCATGCAGCGATTACTACCATTTGCATTACTCGAGCTCTTACCGACAGCTGTTCACGAAGCAATTGCGGGTAAACAGGTATTAATTTAAATATGTATTTATAATATAATTTTCTTATTTAATTACTGATATATATATTATTTGTAGGCATTGGAGCATTTTTCAGGGATCTATGCACTCGAACACTGACTGAGGATGGCATAGCGCAATTACTCAATAATATACCTGTTTTGCTGTGTAATTTAGAAAAAATATTTCCACCTTCATTTTTTGACGTAATGGAACATCTCCCAATCCACCTACCACATGAAGCAGCTCTTGGGGGCCCGTGCAATTCCGATGGATGTACCCGTTCGAGCGATTCATGGGACATTTGAAAGGAAAGGCCAAAAATCTTGCAAGAGTGGAGGGTTCCATCGTTGCAGGTAGTTTGACCGAGGAAACATCTCACTTCACGTCATACTACTTTAGCCCAACCGTCAAAACGAAAAAAACCGCTCCTAGAAGATATGACGATGGTGGGGTTGCACCTAAGTATAACGTTGATGTCCCGGATATCTTCGCCCAAATAGGGAGACTTGCTGGAAAGTTGAAAGAAGTTTGGTGGGAAGACCATGAACATTGTCGTGCAGCTCACAATTATATATTGCGAAATTGTGATTATGTTCAACCGTTTGAGAGGTAATAATTAATTAGCTGCACTTAGATTACTTACATTTATATATCTCACTCGTTGTTTAATTAGTTTTATAAAAAATTATTGCAGCGTTTTCGACATCCAGATCCGAGAAGCCTATCCCGGTTTACTTGAAAAAGACTATGAGAAGTACAAAGAACGTGACTTTGCTGGATGGTTAAAATACTATGTACGTAAGATATATATATACATATATATATATATATAAGTTATCTATCATTTCACGAATATTTTTAATATAATTTGTTAAAATTAATTAATTGTTATTCAAATTATGTATATGTAGGTAATGAATGGATGTGCAAACCAGCCCTTGCCACTATGGTTGCACGAGGTTGTTCAAGAACCAATTGCGAAGATCACTACTGCCCCAATGTACTTCACTCGCGGATACACATTTCATACATATAAGCATGGCTCTCGAAGGTCAACCGCAAATTATGGAATCCATGTGCCAGGTGAAAACGACTACTACGGCGTATTGCAAGAAATTATAGAAGTCACATATCCTGGAATTATCGGTTTGAAATGCATTTTATTTAAATGCGATTGGTACGATCCAACAGTCGGTCGAGGGGTCCGCACAAACAACATAGGGGCGATCGATGTCAATGCAAACCGACGTTTTTCCAAGTTCGAACCCTTCATCCTAGCATTGCAAGCAGAACAAGTGTGTTTCATTCCATATCCTCGGATTAAGCAAAGACGTGAGACATGGTTATCGGTGATAAAAGTGAACCCAAGAGGCCGTATAATTGGGTTAGGCATCGAAGATGCTCTGCAAAATGAAAGAGTCGGAGAAGTCTCCATCGCAGTCGAAACATCAGAAGATATCATACATATCGATCCACAAAACAGAGAAGTTGAAGACATCGTGGATGATTCAAGCGAAGATGCAGCCGCATCTGACGAGTTCGAGGAGAACGATAGCGGAGAAAACAATGATGAGCATAGTGAACACTCTAATATGTCTGAAAATGAATCTGAAAACGATTCGGAATAATGTGTTAAATGTACTATAATGTAATTTTTAAAATAAAAATATGTATATGTTGTAAATCCGTAAAAAAAATAAAAACTTTATTATGATGATAATACATATACCATAAACCATAAATCTTATAAAAATAAAACATTATTATGTACTATTAAACGTATACCCTAAACCCTAAACATTAAAAAAAAAAAATCACGAATTTGCAACGGATTTGCGATGGATCCGTCGCAAATCCGTTGCAAATAAAGACCCCATCGCAAATCCATTGCAAATTTGCAATGGAATTGCGATGGATCCGTCGCAAATCCGTTGCAAATAAAGGATCCATCGCAAATCCGTTGCAAATTTGCAATGGAATTGCTAGGGATTCATTCCTTATTTCCGGAGAAGATAAAAACGTGATAAGCGTCTAACGGTTTTAAAAGTGAATCTCAAAAAATTATATTTCTAAAGTTATTTAATCATGTGCATTCATAAATTGTGAAAATTTGGAAATGTCCCCGTATGATATATAAAACGTCATATATCCGTATATGTTGTTTATGAATATATATATATATATATATATATAAGTTCAACATTCCTCGTACCCTCAAATTCATTATATTTGTGAAAAAAATATGCTTATGATCATGACTCTTATGAGATTATAAACCGTAAACTTTATTATGTACTATTAAACGTATACCCTAAACCCTAAACATTAAAAAAAAAAAATCACGAATTTGCAACGGATTTGCGATGGATCCGTCGCAAATCCGTTGCAAATAAAGGATCCATCGCAAATCCGTTGCAAATTTGCAATGGAATTGCTAGGGATTCATTCCTTATTTCCGGAGAAGATAAAAACGTGATAAGCGTCTAACGGTTTTAAAAGTGAATCTCAAAAAATTATATTTCTAAAGTTATTTAATCATGTGCATTCATAAATTGTGAAAATTTGGAAATGTCCCCGTATGATATATAAAACGTCATATATCCGTATATGTTGTTTATGAATATATATATATATATATATATATATATATATATATAAGTTCAACATTCCTCGTACCCTCAAATTCATTATATTTGTGAAAAAAATATGCTTATGATCATGACTCTTATGAGATTATAAACCGTAAACTTTATTATGTACTATTAAACGTATACCCTAAACCCTAAACATTAAAAAAAAAAAAATCACGAATTTGCAACGGATTTGCGATGGATCCGTCGCAAATCCGTTGCAAATAAAGAACCCATCGCAAATCCATTGCAAATTTGCAATGGAATTGCGATGGATCCGTCGCAAATCCGTTGCAAATAAAGGATCCATCGCAAATCCGTTGCAAATTTGCAATGGAATTGCTAGGGATTCATTCCTTATTTCCGGAGAAGATAAAAACGTGATAAGCGTCTAACGGTTTTAAAAGTGAATCTCAAAAAATTATATTTCTAAAGTTATTTAATCATGTGCATTCATAAATTGTGAAAATTTGGAAATGTCCCCGTATGATATATAAAACGTCATATATCCGTATATGTTGTTTATAAATATATATATATATATATATATATATATATAAGTTCAACATTCCTCGTACCCTCAAATTCATTATATTTGTGAAAAAAATATGCTTATGATCATGACTCTTATGAGATTATAAACCGTAAACTTTATTATGTACTATTAAACGTATACCATAAACCCTAAACATTAAAAAAAAAAACTCACTAATTTGCAACGGATTTGCGATGGATCCGTCGCAAATCCGTTGCAAATTAGTGATCCATCGCAAATCCGTTGCAAAATGTTTTTTGGAAATTTGGTACGAAAATTGAATTTTTTCAGCGCATGTTGGGCCAAAATTTAACCGCGAATTTTGCGATGGATTTGCGATGGATCCGTCGCAAATCCGTTGCAATTTTTGGATCCATCGCAAATCCATTGCAAATCCATCGCTTTTTAGTTTATAAACCGACTGTTTATCTTCTTCTTCCTTTCTCCCTTCTCAATCCCTTCAATCTCCCATTGCAAATCCGTCGATTCCTGCGATCCCACTTCTCCTCCTCCGGCGATCGGTTCCTCTTCCTCCGGCGAACGGTTCCTCTTCCTCCGGCGATCAGTTTCTCTTCCCTTCCTCTCTACTCTCCTCCGCGACCTCCTCCCTTCACCTCGCGAGCGAGCTCTTTCTTCTCCTCCTCCGCCGGCGAGCACTCCTCTCCCTCCGGCGACCTCCTCTCCCTCCGGCGACCTCCTCTCCCTCCGGCGAGTCCCCTCCCTCCGGCGAGTCCCCTCCTCTCCCCTCTCCCTCCGGCGACCTCTTCTTCTCCTGGGCGAAGGTAAGTTGATTTTTTAATTTCATTTTTTATTTCATTTTTTATTTCAAAATTATATGTTGTTATCTTAGAAAAAAAAATTATTGGATTTGTGAACTTTGTTTGATTTGTTAGATTTGTGAACTTTGTTAGATTTGTGAAAAAAAAATTAGATTTGTTAGATTTGGATTTGTATTTAATTTAGATTTTTAGATTTTTAGAATTGTTAGATTTTGTTAGATTATTTAGTTTCTTAGATTTGTTAGATTATTTAGTTTTTTAGTTTTTTAGTTTTTTAGATTTGTTAAAAAATTATATTTATTATATTTGTATTTATTAGGATGAATTTAGATTGTTAGATTTAGATATGTTATATATTAGGTTGTTAAATTTGTATTTTAATTAGTATGAATTTACATTAGATAATTTTATAATTATTATGACATTATATAAAATTATTAGTTTGATTGTAATTTTTTTGTATTTTCTAAATTATAATATAATTATATGAATTAATTATTAAATTTTTTTTTGTAGATGTCGGGATTTCGAGGTAACGACTATACTCGATTTCTTTCGATGGGTTCCACAAGTACTCCTCCTGTTATACAGATGGATTTTGCGACTACTGCTGTTCCTGAGACCGTGGAGCCTGCCCCAGCACCGGAGGATCCCGCACCGTCTAACCCCGCGGCTGACTCCATCCCCATTGATATTGTGATAGAGCAGATTCTCGAGAGTCCTGGTCATGATAGTCTACCACGACTCGATCCAGGCCGTCCTCCAGGAACGTTATGGTAAAATTTATATTTTCTAAGTTATTTATGTTTTTGTTTACAATTATCATAATTTTATTTTTAAAATTTACTATATTTTCTAATTTCAGGTTTGATGATGACGGAGCTGTGGCTGCTCAGATCCGTTCGATCTTTGAAACGGATTTCAAAGAACCGCATGCCAATTACTCGCAAACACCGGAATATATCATTGAACGTTGGTATAAAACGTTTGCTGTAAGTTTTCTAAATTTTATTAAATTTATTTTTATTATTAATAATAATATTTTTTATGCATTTAACTTCTTATTTTTTTTGTTATAGCAATCGTTTCATTGGGATTTTACAATTAACGGCGAGGTCCGTAAAAAATTTGAAAAGAAGTTGAAGGCTCGTATGTGCGGTCAGGTTGGGCGTTGGAAAGAAAAGTGGAAGATTAAAGGCGATGAGTCGAAGCCTAAGTGGATGGATCCGACTGTTTGGAACGGTCTTGTTCGATATTGGATGGATCCAAAGAGCAAGAAGAAGAGTGACGATAGTCGCAAGGCCCGATACTCTGATCCTGATGGTTACGGGCCTTCTAAGCATCGTTCAGGACAAACCTCGTTTAAAGCACGGGGCCGAAACATAGTAAGTTTTTTTTTTTAAAAAAATCTTACATACGTAATTTAATTTAATGTTATGAATTTATGAATTTTTTTTAGGCCGCAAAGACCGGATCATCAGTTCCGGATTTGTTAGCGGTTCTCGAGGAGACAAAACGGAAACCGGATGGCTCTTTTATCGATGGACGCTCGGAGAAGATCTACCACGATGTCACTTCGCGGCTCGAACTGTTATCTCAGACCGTCGATAGTGATGATCCCGAGAGCACAGCATCTTGCGGCCTTACTCCTTTCGTGAAGAACCAAATTTTTACCGAGGTACGTATTTAAAAATTAAATTGTTGTATTGTATTTAAATATTTCTAATTATAATGTTTGTTTTTTTGTCTTTCATAGGTTGCTCCCCGCAAAAAAGGAAGAATTTACGGTGTCGGTTCGCTTCAACCGCAAATTGAAGCTTCTTCTACATCGGCTTCGCGTCCATCCCATGACGATTTACACCGGATCATAACGAGTCAGGCCGAGATGCTATCGAGTCAGGCCGAGATGCTAACGAATCAGGCCGAGAAGATTAATTCCTATGATGCTTTCATGGATTACTTTGCTGAGAAGGATCCGGCTTTTGCAAGACTTCGCGAAGCACGTAACTCTTCGGGATCGGGATCCGGAACCGGTACCGAAACTGGAACCGGAACCGGAACCGGAACCGGATCCGGAACCGGAACCGGAACCGGATCCGGAACCGGAACCGGAACCGGATTGTAAACATTTTATTTTGTTTTTTTTTTAAAACAATTATGCACTTTTTGTAATAACTAAATTATATAATTATGTTTTTAAATTTAATATGTTAATTATTTTAATTATTATTCAATTTTTAAATTAAATTTTTAATTTACAAAATTCAATTTTCCTTGCATTTCCATTGCAATTTTGCGAGGGATTCGCGAGGGAAAGTTGCCTTCGCAAATTTGCGAGGGAATTATCTCGTCGCAAATTTGCGACGGATTTGCGAGGGAAAGTTGCCTTTGCAAATTTGCGAGGGAATTATCTCGTCGCAAATTTGCGACGGATTTGCGAGGGAAAACTGCCTTTGCAAATTTGCGAGGGAATTATCTCGTCGCAATGTTGCGACGGATTTGCGAGGGAAAGTATCCGTCGCAACTTTGCGACAGACTTGCGAGGGAAAGTATCCGTTGCAAATTTGCGAGGGATTATTTATCATCGCAAATTTGCGACGGATTTGCAACGGATATTTGCCGTTGCAAATTTGCGAGGGAAAATGGTTCGTCGCAAATTTGCGACGGATTTGCGAGGGAAACTGTTTTGCGACGACTGATTTGCGACGGAAATCGTGTCGTCGCAATTCAGTCGCAAAACGTGATTTGCGACGGATTTGCTATGGATTTGTCCATCGCAAATCCGTTGTTTTCTTGTAGTGATAATATTATACCAAATTTTTTTAAAACAAAATTGTGTTCATGTCCGCGCGTAGCGCGGATCACACTAGTCTATAATGAAAAAGGTTACAAATTTTTTAACCAACTTAACTTCGGACGCAAGTAACAAGACAAACCCCTTAGAGCATCAGCATCCGAGACCCATGTCTTCCGGAAGACACAAGTCTTCCCAAAAGGTTGATGACGTGTCGCGACGTGATTCATCGCGACAATTTAATTTTTTTTTTTTAAAAAAAAAAAAGCGAAAGACACATACATTGTGTCTGCAATGCGGATGGTCTTATTGAATATATAGAAATAAAGCTAAGCCGCAACTCAACTTCGGCCGCAAAACTCTTTCTTGCAGTCCTAAAATCTTTTAGCAACCAATTTATTGGGCTTTTTCAAGCCCATGTCTAACTCCCTATTAGTATTATATTGTTCGTTTTGGGTCCAAGTGGCAAAACCCGCACGAATTTGTTTTTTGGCTCCTTTCCAAAAGGCCTCATACTAATCAGAATTCGACATTACTTATATACTAGATAATATTTGTCTAAACTTCCGATGTGGTACTTGGATTGATATCCCAACACAACTTTCAAACTCTTTTTTCATAGCTAAAACCTAGCCGAATCTTAAAAAACAAAAATTATGTTTGTTTGTTTTGAGCAAAGAGAACATCTTCTTCTGTTGTTTTTGGCTTCATCGTGAAAACAACAAGTAGCGCGAGATTTTCTGGAATTAGATATTTGGCCTGCAGAATCGAGAAAGAAAGTGGTGATCAGACTCTCAAGCCATCTCGATCGAACTTTTTTGAAAAAAAATTGTTTGTTATGTTCATTTTCCACGAGATTGTTCGAGGGAGCGATGAGTCAAGCGAAACTAATGATGAGGACTCCAATCGTCGTTGCTCAGATATCTATGTTGGAATCTCATCATTTGATTAATCATATACCAGATGAAATTAAGTGTGGTGAAAAGAAGAATGATGAGAAGAGAAAGAAGGAAGATGGTTCGTAACGACAAAAAGAGAGAAGCAAGAAGTAACGACAAAAAGAGAGAAGCAAGAAGAGTCAACGCAAGAAAGAAATTAAACGTGACTTGAGTCACGAACAAGACAATGGGCCATTAAACATAATTAGGCCCATATGAAAAGTGTTTTGTAAGATCATTAAGAATTAGGTTAAGATACTTTATCAAAAGATCTCTTGAAACTAACAATCTATATATAACGGTTCGATCGTGGATTCAAAGTCTATCTTCAAACCGATCGAAGAGATTTTTACTTCGGATAATCTGCTACAAGGTTTAATCTTCTTCGCCGTCGTTCTGTTATTGGCACCGCAAAACATGCACGGCGGTTATCAACCAAACTGTAGTAGTCACAATCAAAGGAACCATAAAAAAATCTAGGGTTTGATAAAGTATCTTAACCTAATTCTTAATGAACTTTACCAAATTAAACATAAACCAAAATCGATCAGTGATATATCGGTTATTCAAATCTAGAATCGATCAAAATCCAAAGAGAGAAAAGAAGAAAAGAGACTGGTCAAATAAGGAGTCCAATTCTTTGGCAATGGTGATTTCTACGAAGGAAAATCAATTGAAAGTCAACTGATTTTGGTTTTTCCAAAAAAAGAAATATTTTGGATAACAATGAACATGATACTTTGTATCATTTTTTAGCTGTACATAGCTATATTTTCACAGTCCATATTTTTTCTATTTCATTTTTTTAAAAGTCACAGACAAAATCTTACAACTAAAAAATTTACAACAAAAAAACCACAGCATAAAACCCAAAGCTACATGCCCTTAGCCACCACCAGTTAGTTGTAAATAATATGAAATTGTATTTATGGTTTTTTCTATCAGGTTAAACCACGAGATAGTTTTTTGTTTTGTTTTTTGAACCTTCATAATAATATTTTTGAAGCGATGTGGTTTGATCCAAGACAGAAACGGTTATATTAAAACAACACATGAAAATAGTCAATATAGGTTGAAACGACACACAATTTGCATACATATAATCTCCAAACATTCATTCTAAAGGTTTAAAAAAAAACTCTTATGTTTTTAATTGCAAGCGAGCGATTTTGTTTCGAATTTCTTGGACTGAGTATTAGTTGTTAATGAGACCATCAATATAAGAATTGTTAGATTTTAGATATGATGACTTTATATTTATTGAATTCTTATGAGAGGTGTAGTGACTTATATCATCTAATTAAGCATACTGTTATTTTTTTTAAAAATTGGCTTTCTTAAAACCATGTAGTTCAACATATTTAAGAACGCCTAATTACTTTTGTCGACCAAAAAAAGGACAACTAAAGGAGTATTTAAGTAGTTAATATACCAATTAGAATATAGAGAATTATTTTTCCAATTATATATATAACATTAACATTCAACTTCAGAAATGGATAATCAGGGCCTATTATATTTATTTTTTCCAAATATCCACACTTTGGATTTTATCCCTTTTTTTCTGACGTTGACCATAATAATTGTGCCCACCCACTTCACGCAACAAAACCGTCTACGAAGCGAATTTATCTACGAAATATTCAAATCAAGAGACTTAAACCAAAATCAAAGCATAGAAAATAAAAAAAAAACAATGCATTGGTGTATTATAATTTCTAGAAATATTTGAAATTGTCATCATTTTCTTTTTTTGGTTAGAAGAAATTATCATCGCTATCTCAAGCTTATTTTCGAAAGGCGTTGTTAGCAATTAATGTCTTTTCAATTCTCACGTCTTAGCTTTAGGATAATTTTCTTTCTGTGATGACTCAGCTTTTGATTAATTAAGATAAAAAAAATTAGAGACTATCCAAATGAAAGCATAGAAAATAAAAAACAATGCACTGATGTATTATAATAATTTCTAGAAATAGTTGAAATTGATATCGTTTTCTTTTTTAGTTAGAAGAAATTATTATCGTTATCACAAGCTTATTTTCGAAAGTTAGCAATAAATGTCTTTTTAATTCTCACGTCTTAGCTTTAGAATAATTGTTTTTCCGTGATGACTCAGCTATTGATTAATTAAGATATGCTTTGTCTCATTGTCTGTTTTTTGTACTAGTATTATAGGATAAGGTTTATAAAGACACAAGTGGAAAATCGTATTAAAAAAAAAACCGTTGTTCTATCTCTCTCTTCCAACAATCTCTATTTATAGATACAAAAGTTTTAGTAAAGTTTTAGTGTTTTACACAACCAAACTTCTCATAAATAAAAATTTGATTTTTACAGAAAAAAAATGAGAAGTAAATGTCTGTTTTTAGCACTGTTGCTCATTACTTCGGCCTACATTGAAGTTTTCGCCAAGAACCACTCCTCAAGACCTAGATTAAGAAGAAGTGATTTCCCAGAAGATTTCATTTTTGGATCTGCTACTTCTGCATATCAGGTTTAGTTCTTACTATATCTTCCATATATTTCGTTTTATTTTTTATTTGTTGTTAATTTTTTTTTCGATTTTGCAGTGCGAAGGTGCTGCTCATGAAGATGGTAGAGGACCAAGTATCTGGGACACCTTCTCTGAAAATTTCCCAGGTTCTTCTTCCTAATTAGAAAGAAACCCTAATGCGTTAGATCTCTTTAAACATTCAAGACTCAATTATCTTGAAATGTGGTTTCTTTTTCTTTTTTTTCTTTCTGTAATTGGGTTTATTATATATGAATCTGGTTTTATCTTATATATATATTTGCAGAGAAGATAAAGGATGGTAGTAATGGGTCCATTGCTGATGATTCTTACAACCTTTACAAGGTATTTGCTTTCTTCACGCCACAAAAAGGTCAATTATACATTTTTCTTTTATTCATGAAAACTTTGTGGAAAACCAGGAAGATGTGGATTTGCTGCATCAAATTGGCTTCAATGCTTACCGATTCTCGATCTCCTGGTCACGGATTTTGCCTCGTAAGATATAGATCCGAACAAATCCTTGTAATTGTTATATTCATGAATACTACTAATCACGTGAAGTAGGTGGGGATCTAAAGGGAGGTATCAACCAGGCTGGAATTGACTATTACAACAGCTTGATTGATCAACTTCTGTTAAAAGGTAAAATAACTTCAGAGGGCTTTTTTGCTTTTAACACACATTGAGGATAATCTTGGTGATGTTTAGGATCTTGCCAAAACCCTTGAAATTTGTCGAGATTCGTCAACAACACAACATTTAATGTTTCTTTTTGTAATGTTGTAAATGTGCTAGGAGTGAAGCCATTTGTCACAATCTTTCACTGGGACTTACCAGAGGCACTCGAACATGCTTACGGTGGATTCCTCGGAGCAGAGATTGTGTAAGTCGTTCATTTAACATCTCTAAACAGTAAGATTTTGACATCGCAAAGATAAATATTGGTTCTTTTTATTTATTTTAATGTTGATCTTTTGGGAATGAAACAGAAATGATTTCCGGGATTATGCGGAACTCTGTTTCCAGAAGTTTGGAGATAGAGTGAAGCACTGGACGACACTAAACGAGCCATTTACAGTGGTTCATGAAGGTTATATAACAGGTGAAAAGGCACCTGGAAGATGTTCAAATTTCACTAAACCTGATTGCACCGGCGGTGATGGAGCCACCGAGCCTTACATCGTCGGCCATAACTTCCTCCTCGCTCATGGAGCCGCCGTCAAAGTCTACAGAGAAAAGTACCAGGTATGATGTTTGCCTTATTTCTGAACTAGGCATCAATTGTTTGTTTGCTTTTGTGTTTGTTTTACATTTAATCTGTATTTTTTCCAAATGGTCTCATAATATTTAGCATTTTTTTGTGAAATTGTAAAACAGAAAACGCAGACAAACGGTTTTCCTTAGCTCTTCTTTCCGTTTGCGTACGCATTTGTACTCATTTTACTCTGTTTTCGCTGTGCTCTGTTCTTACTCTGTTTCGAAAGTGGCTCTGTTTTGCTCTGTTTCCGCGATGCTCTGTTTTACTCTGTTTTTCCAATGCTCTATTTCTGCTCTACTTTGTTTCTTTACGGTGACAACACTTGAAATGGGCTGCCGATTCCGAGTAAAAGTATTATTTTCTGTCTTCAAAAAAGTTTGACGGTTGTAAATTGTGACTGCATTTTGGCTTCTAATATTATGTTCACAGGCGACTCAAAAAGGCGAAATTGGTATCGCCTTAAACACAGTATGGCACTACCCTTACTCAGATTCATATGCTGATCAATTAGCCGCGGCTCGAGCCACGGCCTTCACTTTTGACTACTTCTTGGAGCCAATCGTGTATGGTAAATACCCAACCGATATGGTCAACCATGTGAAAGACGGTCGTCTTCCTACATTCACACCAGAAGAGTTCTCAATGCTTAAAGGATCGTACGATTTCGTAGGCATTAACTATTACTCATCTTTTTACGTAAAAGACGTGCCGTGTGCAACTGAAAACATCACCATGTCCACCGATTCTTGCGTCAGCGTCGTAGGTCTGTGAACCATATATTTTTCTTTTACCTATGATATCGAAATTCTACATTCCTCATATACTAATATTTTGTGTACTTTGTATTAGGTGAGCGAAATGGAGTGCCTATAGGTCCAACGGTACGATTATTCTATTCCGCATTAATAGTTAAGAATTAGATAAATCTCCCAATCAAATCAAGATTTCCATGATAGTCTTAAGTTAATAATCCAAAGATATATTGTTTTAAATTTAGATAGAAATAGAATATTATTAGATAGGTTTTTTCATGGTTTTTTCTCTCTCTCTTTTTAAGTGGTATTTGAAGTGTGAATTTTTGACATTAAAAAAAGTGATTTGTTTATATGTAAAAAAGGTTGTCTATTCTAACATATGTAATTTCTATAATCTTTGATTCAATTCAGGCTGGGTCGGATTGGCTTGTGATATACCCCAAGGGTATTCGTGATCTTCTACTACATGCAAAATTCAAATTCAATGATCCCGTCTTGTACATAACAGAAAACGGTAAAGCACAGCATCTAGAAAATCAATCTTAACTCAATTTTTATAACCAATGACTAGTTTAGACTAATATTTTGACCCCAAAAAAAAATAAGACTAATATTACTTTGTTGTCGTCTCTTTCTTAAAATCATGTAGGAGTGGATGAAGCTAGTATTGGAGAAATCTTTCTCAATGACGACTTGAGAATTGACTACTACGCACATCACCTTGAGATGGTTCACGATGCAATCTCGTAAGCTCTCCTTTTCTGATCACATTTATAAACATAATAGTTTCAATTGTTTGTTTGCCTTTATGTTTCCATGTTTCTATCTCTGATGAGGACCATATTACCGATGCCCGATTGATTAATCCGATCAAATCAAAACCAGTATTGAAAAATCAAACAAAATTGATATTTACATAAAATTGTAGGGTGGGGGTGAATGTGAAAGGATATTTTGCGTGGTCGTTGATGGATAATTACGAATGGGCGGAAGGATACACGGTCCGGTTCGGGCTAGTGTTTGTGGACTTTGAAGATGGACGTAAGAGGTATCCGAAGAAATCAGCTAAGTGGTTTAGGAGATTGTTGAAGGGCGAGTATAATGGGACGAAGCAGCAAGTGGCTGTTATGTAACAAATAATTATGATCTGTTTGTTAATTTGTTCGGATTGACTATATATATAAATACGTACCGTTTAAGCTGTATGAGTCATTGATTGCTCAAAACACATGAAAATATATATGGAAGGAAATTTGTTCTTAAGGATTTATGAATATCTGTTAAAGAAAGGAAACTTGTTCTTAACAATTTCAAAAAAAAATAGAAGGAAAATATGACTAATTAGGTCGAAAGACTTAAGTTTCTGTTCTTGGAACTTTGCTCATGAGTTGTCTTTCTAGCGTCACTGACTTGATTTGGCTTTATTTTATCATTTTGTTCATAATTTTTTTTTAAAAGAAGAGAAGTGAATTTTTTTATTTTTATCATAATTTGTTAGTTAGTTTAGTAATATCCTCTTCCAATTCCAATTTTGTTATTCATATATAGATATCATATGGTGGATGGATTCGGAAAAACCGAGCAGAAGAGGAAAGTTTCAAGGGATACACTGCGTTGTTCCGAGGCTCCCCTCTGAGATTCTACACTATCTTCCGTGGTTAGTGGAGTTCATATTAATACTCATATCATATTAGGGTTTATATTCATTTCTTGGCTCACAAGTTTCTTATGGTTTAATTGATTTCTTATTACACGGGTTTTTAGGGCCTTTTTTTACCGGTTCTTGTCTTACAATATTTTTTTGTTTCTGTTGGAACGGAACAAAACAAATCAGGGCAGACATTGTGTTAGTTCAGAATGAAGTGTTTATTTGTTAGGAAAAATGGATAACAAAGCCACTCAACTTTTTTTTTTTTGGAATCTTTATCTTTAATTCATCAAGTTATTGTTACAAGCCATGAATTCGAGTCATACAGTTTTTAAAATGAGATTACAAGAGTACAACTGGTGTACCATATACAATTGAATATTCTGCTTCGATTGACTTTTAAGTAGACAAAATGATGTAATTATCTAACCACGACCACCTCGTTTTTCACGACCTCAATTTCTCCGTCCACCACCGTTTGCCAATCCATTTTCTTAGCTTTGGTTGACGGTTTTATCGATCTTTTTGGAAGGATTTTTTTACCCAAATGAGTCATAAGATCCATCGAATCAAACTCCTTGTCCTCATCTATCAAATCTTCTCCTCCATCCATAGAAACTGAGGCAAACTGTTTGGAACCAAGACAAGGCTCGGCTTGAATTGCACTCTCCCTTTGGACAGTGGCAGAGCCGCAGAAGCATGAGCAGGTGCATGAGATGATAAAATTTGAGCAATCTCCTTTTTAGTTCCTATAACGGACTTATCCGTCCGTACCGTTGGATGTGCCTCTTCGACAATAGTATACGAAATATGCAAAATACTATTCATCATAAATTCGATGTAAAAGTACATCGAATTTACGACGATTTCAAATTTCGTTGTAAATTCGATGCAAAACCGTCCTTAATTTATGACGAATTTACGACGAGGAAATTGTACGACGAATTTACATCGAAATTTTTTTTCATGTGACAATCTTACGACGAATTTACAAAAATTGAAGAGCATCAGTTAGGACAGAGGTAGAATCGGATCCCATCACAATGCCAACCTCCGAAACATTTCATGTGACAATGTCTATGGCAGTGACTACAACTTGTGAACCAGTTCCAATTTGCAGGCAACGTTTGATTTTGTGACCAAGTTGACCACACTTACTATATTTTGTAGGCACCCAAGCGTATTCCACATCAACCATAGAAATAAAACCGCTTTCATCCATAGCATCAATCTTTGTTGAAAAAGTTTTACTCAATTCAACCTCGACCAGAATCTTTCCCTCACCCATGAGAATATGGTCTAATCGAGGCTTGTGAGTTGCCATTGGAGCCCCTAAACCTAAAGCTATGTGGCTTATTTCGGGGACTGAATACAAAATGTTCGGTATTTTTTTTAAAGTAACCCAAACTGGAATAGTTTTGATCTCCGGAATAGCTAATGTTGCATATGGAGTCCACGAAGCAACAATCATCAGACAATCGTCAACATGCCATAATTCTCTTTGAAGAACCCACATCCTAATTGATTCATCTAGTAAATGGAAAAAATAGTTTGATTCACCAAATTTTCTAGTGGTGATTCTGCATTTCCTTTCCCATAAGGCCATAACTTATTGAAAACTGCATAGATAATCATGGACTACTTAAAAATTCCATGTGTCGGATACTTTGTAATCTTTTTACGTTTGAACGTTTCACAGCTTTTTATTAATTAAGATAATATTTTCTTTTCTTTTTTTAAACTAATTTGTATGGTAGAGTTTATTCTTAGCAAAAAAAAAGGTTTTCTTAAAACGATCAGAAAATCGTATAAAAAAATAAACAATTATAGTAAGATGTTGCTAGTTGCTACTCTCCACTAGCCATGGACATTCGAGTTCGGTTCGGTTCTTTCAGGTTTTGAATACTCAAATTTTAAAAATTTAGGACCCATTCGGATATTTTGCACATGCCTACTCTCAACCCCTCCACCAGCTCTATTTATACAAATTATGAAATCCAAAATTCCCTTATTAATTTTTTCACAACCAAAATTCTTATGAAATAAAAATACTTACTTTTACCAAAAAAAATAATGAGAAGTAAATGTCTCCTTTTACTGTTGCTCATTACTTTAGCCTACATTGGAGTTTCGGCCAAGAAACACTCTTCAAGACCTAGATTAAGAAGAAATGATTTCCCAGAAGATTTCATTTTCGGATCTGCTACTTCTGCATATCAGGTTTAGTTCTTATTATTCTTCCAATTAAAAATGTTTGTTTTGTTAATCGTTTTCGATATTGCAGTGTGAAGGTGCTACTCATGAAGATGGTAGAGCACCAAGTATCTGGGACACCTACTCTGAAAATTTCCCAGGTTTTTCCTCTTAATTAGAAACCCTAAATGTTCTGAATCTCTTTAAACATTCAAGACTTAAGAAAATGTTGGAATTGGGTTTATATATGAACTTGTATAATCATAAAAAAGAAAGAAAAAAAATGGGGTCGATGATGAACCTCCTTTATCCTTTGTTTTTCTTGAAATTAAATTATTCAATTAATATTTTGGTCTTTTTCAGAGAAGATAAAGGATGGTAGTAATGGGTCCATTGCAGATGATTCTTACAACCTTTACAAGGTATAGCTTTCTTCACCCAAAAAAAAGGTCAATCATACATCCAATATAATATATTCTTCATGAAAACTTTGTGGAAAACCAGGAAGATGTGAATTTGCTGCATCAAATTGTCTTCAATGCTTACCGATTCTCGATCTCCTGGTCACGGATTTTGCCACGTAAGATATCAATCGATAAGATCTTTGTAATTGTTATATTCATGAATACTACTAATCACGTGAAGTAGGTGGGGATCTAAAGGGAGGTATCAACCAGGCTGGAATTGAGTATTACAACAACTTGATTAATCAACTTCTGTTAAAAGGTAAAACAATTCTCCGCTTCTCAGTCTATGGTAACTTTAGAGGGCTTTTTGCTTTTAACACACATTGAGGGGAATCTTGGTGATGTTTAGGATCTTGCCAAAACCCTTGAAATTTGTCGAGATTCGTCAAGAACACAACATTTAATGTTTCTTTTTGTAATGTTGTAAATATGCTAGGAGTGATGCCATTTGTCACAATCTTTCACTGGGACTTACCAGAGGCACTCGAAAATGCTTACGGTGGATTCCTCGGAGCAGAGATTGTGTAAGTCGTTCATTTAACATCTCTAAATAAGATTAAATCTTCGCAGAGATAAAAATAAAATGGTTCTTCTTTGTTTGTTGATCCTTTGGTAATGAAACAGGAATGATTTCCGGGACTATGCGGAACTCTGTTTCCAGAAGTTTGGAGATAGAGTGAAGCATTGGACGACGATAAACGAGCCATTTACAGTGATTCATGAAGGTTATATAACAGGTGAAAATGCACCTGGAAGATGTTCCAATTTCACTAAACCTGATTGCACCGGCGGTGATGGAGCCACCGAGCCTTACATCGTCGGCCATAACTTCCTCCTCGCTCATGGAACCGCCGTCAAAGTCTACAGAGAAAAGTACCAGGTATGTTTCTCATGTAACCTCTATGCTCTTTTTACTTTTTTGAGCTATGTATCTGTTTTGATCTGTCTTTGCTATCCTCTATTTTACACTGTTTCCGCCATGCTCTGATTTTCTCTGTTTCTGCTCTGCTCTGTTTCTGCCATGTTCTTTTACTCTATTTTTTTCTCTGTTTCCGCTATGCTCTGTTGTGCTATGTTCTGTTTTTGCAATGCACTGTGTTATGAAATCTTAACTTCGGTTACAAAATCTTCATAAAAGTTGCACTAGTGTAGATCGTGACTGCGTTTTACTCCAACTATTGTGTCCATACTTAGCAAAAAAAAAAAAAAAAACTATTGTGTCCATAGGCAACTCAGAAAGGTGAAATTGGTATCGCCTTACAAACAGATTGGCACTACCCTTATTCGGAGTCGTATGCTGACCGGTCAGCCACGGCTCGAGCCACGGCCTTCACCTTCGACTACTTCATGGAGCCAATCGTCCACGGTAGATACCCAACAGAAATGGTTAACCACGTCAAAGACGGCCGTCTTCCTACATTCACACCAGAAGAGTCCTCAATGCTTAAAGGATCGTACGATTTCGTAGGCATTAACTATTACTCATCTTTTTACGTAAAAGACATGCCGTGTGCAACTGAAAACATCACCATGTCCACTGATTCTTGCGTCAGCATCGTAGGTCCGTGAACCATGTGGTCTTTTATTTTATATCTATAAATTGGTTTTTTTTTTAATGGATATCACCATTTTTTTTTTGTATATTGTATTAGGTGAGCGAAATGGAGTGCCTATCGGTCCAACGGTTCGATTATTCTATTCAGCTTTGTTTGGTTAAGAATTAGATAAGTCTTCCGATGAAATCAAGATTTTCATGATGGTTTAAGTTCAATAATTTATATAGGTACATGATTTTACATTTAGTTATCATATAGTTGACTATTATAATTAATCAAGAAAGTAAAACTCAGATAGATATAATGTGATAGAATTTGATTAAATGAATTCCTACGTAATATTTTGTTTTCTCTCTTTCATTGGTACGTTAAGTATGATTTTAGACGTTAAAAATGAATTAACTAACTATCCGAAGTAGTTGTTCTTTTTAACATTTGTAAATTGGGTGTGCATTTCGGTTTAATTTCGGATTCGTTTGGGTTCGGTTCTGTTCGGGTTGAATAAAACTCTAGTTGAACTCAACCGAAATAAGTTTGGTTCTGTTTGTGTTCGGTTTGGGTTTAGTTCGGTTCGGTTGTAATTTGATTTGATTTTAGTTCGGTTTTTAAAAAATCAACTTATAAAAATAAGAATCCTAAAACGAAATCATAAAAAAAAAACATATTCCCTTAAAGTCTAAAACCAAAATGAAATTATTCCACTTAATCAAAAAAAAAAAAAAATACATGACTTCGTCTTTCACATGCCACTAAAATGAATTTGCAACAAGTCAATAATTTAAATATAAATTAATTATACAATCCAATATTTATTCATCTCCTATATGAACCCACCATACGTGTTTATATTTTTAATATTATTAATTAACTAATTAACAAAAAAACATATTGGTTTATCGATTCGGTTAAAACCGAACCAAACCGAATTGTTCGGATTGAAAAAAACTTCAACCGATTAGATTATATATAGAATATGGTTTGGTTTGGGTCGGTTTAAGTTCGGTTGGTTCGATTCGGTTCAGTTTTTTCGCCCACCCCTATTTATAATGTCTAAAATCTATGATTCGTTTCAGGCTGGGTCGGATTGGCTTTTGATTTACCCAAAGTGTATTCGCGATCTTCTACTATATGCAAAATTCAAATTCAATGATCCCGTCTTGTACATAACAGAAAACGGTAATCCATAGCGTTACTAGATTTAATGTATATATATATATATATTCGAGTATTCTGAATAAAAACTAGTTTCAGACTAATTTTTTATCCTGTCTTTCTTAAAATCACGTAGGAGTGGATGAAGCAAGTATTGGCGAAATATTTCTTAACGACGATTTGAGAATTGATTACTACGCTCATCACCTTAAGATGGTTCACAATGCTATCTCGTAAGTCCTCCTTTTTCGATCACATCTATAAACATCTCGTATTAGGGGATCACGTCTATAAATCACTGAATGTGAATGGATATTTTGCGAACTGTGAAACATCCGAAATGTAGATTGGACACCCTTATAATGTATGTATTTGAGACGCAAAACGGATGCTGAAAACATAATTTGAAAATTAATTATATTTACATAAAATTGTAGGGTGGGGGTGAATGTGAAAGGATATTTTGCGTGGTCGTTGATGGATAATTACGAATGGGCGGAAGGATACACGGTCCGGTTCGGGCTAGTGTTTGTGGACTTTGAAGATGGACGTAAGAGGTATCCGAAGAAATCAGCTAAGTGGTTTAGGAGATTGTTGAAGGGCGAGTATAATGGGACGAAGCAGCAAGTGGCTGTTATGTAACAAATAATTATGAGCCTCTACTATTTGTTGTCTATATATGTCTACCTACCGTTTCTTTTCCATATACATAAAATAAAATAAAAAATCTGAAAGCTCTTACGATTCCTTGTACCGTAAAAACTCTAACTCGATAAATTAATAATCATCATAAAATTATAAATTTATTCGGTTTCGAATCGGACCAATATAAAAATTCATAAAATTCGATAAGATAATAAGATAATATTTTTTTTGAAATCCATGTGTAAATATATGAACCTAACAAAAGGATAAATTAATAATTATATAAATTTATGCATATCTAAGTATAATAATATATTAAAATATGACTAATGTGTTGTTTGTTTTTTTACTTAAAATTGAAATCTCATTGAAGCTCATTTATGTACATATTTACATAAATAGCTTTTAATGTTGTTTTTCCGATCTGGATCCAAAATTTATGAATATTTCTATAGATGTGATAATTGATTTTATTATCCGTAACTGTTTCCAAATGTATTGTGACTATTGTCTTCAATTTCATCATCAACAATAAGGATAGTAGCCATAATTTCTTATAAACTTTGTATTATATTGCGATTGTTAAGATTATTAATCATAATTTTAAAATTTTGCATGTCATTTTACAAGCAGATTCGTTTAAATTCTTAAATATAACATCATTTGAAATAAAAAATTTAAAAGATTATAGACAAAAAATAATTTATTAAATTTTCAAAGTCCCAACATTATTAATTTATAGATATTTTACCGTAGATTATTAATCATTCTAAGATCGAAAGATTCGGAACTTTACCGAATAATTTATCGCGAGAAAGTAAAGTACACAAATTGTTGTTATGAGCTCGCCAGCTAAGTAGGTACGTAACGGCAAAGCTTCTTTGCAATCCACTATGATGATGATTCGATTACCAAATGTCGTTATCTCAACTGGAAAATTACAAATGATAAATCCTAGATGTCACATGATCGAGTGGTGTTTGGGACGGGACCATATAAAATGTTCTAGTTCCGGGCCTGTAGGAAGGTACATGCCTTGACCCAGAACCTCACAATTAAAAAAGAAAAGAAAAGATGATGATTCGATTACAATCTTGAAGAAAGAAGATGAAGAGAAGAAGACAACTTGAAGAATGATCGCTCTCAATGCTCTGTTTTCACATGTGCGATTTGTTAATCTGTTTATAACAAATTAACAACCTGATCGACAATGGGCCGGGTTCAACCAAAAACTTGAAGCCCACATTAAAGACCATCAGCTTCCACCGAAACGCACAGCATTATTCACTCTTTAACCAGTTCCAAGCCGTAAACCGAAGACTAAACCAAGTCTGAGATTAAACCGAGACCAAATTGGTCAACAAAAGTTTATTACACAAGCGGTTAGCGATATAGTTCGATTGGTTATGAATCTTACGACTTTAAGATTTTACATTCTGTTATTGATTTGTAAAACACACAGGAAAATGGGAGATTGGAGAATCCGTTATGGAAGGAAATTTGTTCTTCCTTAGTAAGGATTTATGCATTCTGTTAAATAAAGGAAACTTGTTCTGAACAATTTCAAAAAGCAAATACAAAAAAAGGTTAATTGTAGTTATAAAAAAATTATACAATAAAGAATGGAAACTTGTTCTTTCAATATGTTATAATCAAGCCGTTTGTATTAACTATTAAAATTACCAGTTGCACTATGTAATTATCCGGATTTGAACTTCATAGTGGGCATACACTAGAAACCGGTTGTAAAAATAAATTAGCTACAAACATAAAGGGTGTTTACTAGGGGTGTCAAAATGGATCATAGATCATGGATCATAGATAAATTCAAAAATTAGATAGATCATGGGTCATTCATTTATCCATTTGATCAGAGCCGTGTTTAGAATAAAATTATAATATAAGCAAATAATTTATAAAATAATTTTGGGTACAAATTACAAAAAAAATAAAATAAATTAATACGTTCAATGTATAAAAAATAGTATAAAATTATAATATCAAAAGTAAAGTATTTTATATAAAAACTAATGTATTTTAAAACTATAAAACAAGCACAAGAAACTAAAATAGATTATAACTAACAAACATGTTGGTAAAAAACAAAAACAAAACAATGTGGTGAAAAAGCAATGATATCTAGTGATTAATTCACTATTGTAAATATGAATTTAGTACTTTTCGTGGAATTTATTATTAAGGAACTAGGACGGTGAGTTTGAATGTTCGCCGTAAGAGTTAAGATATTGATTATGGTTTTGATGGGATAAATATTAACTAGTATTTTAGGCTAGTATCGATTCTTTTAAGACATTGGAAACATCGTAATCTGGAAATGCCCGTATATAAAAAAACCACATAAATATAACTATAAATATTGCCTCCTAAAATTTATATAAAATTAGATGACGTAGGTAAATGTTTATTTTTGTAATGAATATGCACGGTTCTGTATTTGACTCATGTAATTAGATAGGTTATGAGATCCATTTTGACACATTTAATGCTTACGCTTTATGCTAAAAAAATCACGTTAAAATACCATATTTATATTTTTAAAGTAATCAAATATATTTTTTAAAAAACATTTATCAAATAAACCAAAGTCAAACATTTTCTACAAATGTGTAAAATTAATTAGGTTTGATTGTTTGTTTTGTGCCTTTGTGATTCCACGTGTTGCTTGCTGGAGTATATATATATATATATATATATATATATATATTTTTTTTTTTTTTTTTTTGTCAACACATGCAATTTACTATTATTATAGCTAAAACATCCGTGCTGGCAAAAGAATTAAGTAAGACATTAGAACACCTACAAACATCCGGGTCAAATTGTATAGTAGTTTGTCCTCATCTCGTTATTGATAACTAGTCATGTCTTAAAATTTATTAAAGGCTATTTTATTTTATTTTCCTTATATAGAAATTATGTTTTCATAGGGAAATTACGTTTCGTGAAAAAAAAAACAGAATTAACTTAACGTTTCATGAAAAAAGCAGAATTCTGTCGAATTTTACTATAATTGTTTTTTCTACAACTGTCATGGTTTTGTTTTTTTTTTGGATAAAAGACATATATTACATTCATCAAGATGTTTTTGTTGTTAGACTCTGGTTTGGATGTTTGATGCATATGTTTTTGTTATTAGACATTGGTTTTGGGTGTTTCATGCATCTTGGGTTTTATAAAGTCATCAGATGTCCAAACAAAAAGAAAACTTTTATATAACATACACATTTTTAACCTTATTTAAAAAAAAAAATTAAAATTTTACTATCAAACATAAAAAAATCGTAATAGTTTTAAACATCTAATTTACTACTTCAATTTTAGAAATTGCGATTTTGAAGAAATATATAATGATAATTTAGTAAGAATAACTATTCGAAAAGGAATAAGATAACTAAAATATATATAAGCCCATCTCCTTATGTTGGATATTTAGCTGCTCCTATAAAAATATATAATTTCCTTAAAAGCATAACATGTCACTGCCAGTTAATTGTTCTCATCTCTTTCTATTGGAATGTGATAAGGACTATTGCTCATATCTGTTTTTTCTTTTTCTTTTTTGTTGGAACATTATAATTTTCCTTGTCTCATAATTCTCAAAGACAACTATTTTCTATATACTCAGTAAAAAGGTAATTACATTTTCAAATTCAATGCATCTGTAGTCAAATATCTAAAAGACGCGGGTCCGTTATCAAGTTAAGATAATATATATATATATATATAGTTTATAAGAAATTTTTAAAAATCCATTAAAGTTTTTTTTGTTTGGAACAATATTCATTAAAATTTGTTAATTCTAAATTTTAACTATTATTTTATCACATGCACTATGATCCAATATTTAGTAGCCTATGCTCGCCCGTATCTTTGGTAACTAATAACTCATAATTTCATTGGTCAAAATATAATGAAAGGAAAGATGTTTTACATCATGTCATAAAGTATTAGTAAAGACAGATTTTGGATTAGGGGATTACAGTGTAGGCCGGAATCCCTCATAATTAAAAAAAAATAATTTATATATATAATAAAAAATTGTTTCTATGACAGAGTCAATAAAATTAAAATGATACCAAAAGAGTAGCATGGTTTTTGGATAAAGATGACACGTACTGTTTACCAAAATAAAACATTTGCATCTAAAGAAAAAATAATATATATTACAAAACATGAATCACAACAGTAAGAAATTAATGATTTTTTTCTTTTTCAGAATACCTCCAAATATCATCAATTTACGAGATAAGATTAACACGACTTGGCACAAATTAAAGACGAAATTGTAAAAATCGAAAATGGTCAAAATCTCTACGTTAAACAAAAATCATGCATAACCGTACCTCGAAGTACATGCAGTCTTCACAGGATATGTTAGCAGTGAACGTAGCCACGATTTTGACCACATTCAATACAAGCAATAGCCACGATATAGGCATTTATATATAAGTGAATCTGAGAAGTAATCATGAAAAACTTCAGAAAAGACAATGGTGAATGTGAGCTGTGATCACGGGCACATTCAGAGATGACGATGGACAAAAAAAGTTCCGGAAGTTTAGTTGGTATAAGTACCAAAAATAGTACTATAAACTAAGAACGCAAAATGGAATATCGTGAACAATTTATGCATAATAGTCTTAAATCGGAAAGAAATTAAAATATACTATAAGTTCTCTCTCTATCTTATATATGATTTATATGACCAAACATTTCCACGTAGATTACGTGTATTACCGGACCAGGAAAAAACTCTATATAAGTAAGAGAATACAGAGTAAATCTCTCTTCAATATATCACTTTGAAATCTCAAAAGACCAAACAAAACAAAAATAGGGAGAGAGAAGGAGAGAAAAAAATAAAGAAATGGCTAGGGGATCTCGTTTCTTCATCATACTTTCAATCATCTCATTGTTTGCAAAGACAATTAATTGTCGAATATTAGATCGACATAGTTTTCCTGATGGTTTCATTTTTGGAACGGCTGCCTCTGCGTATCAGGTGATTTTTATGATTTTGATTCGTAATTTGTCAAATGGTGATAAATCACTGTGATTCTATCAATCATATGATGATACAATATCACAATTTGAATCAAATCATTCTGTTATTCAATCATTTTACATTGAAAAATGACGTGAAATGTTTTTTTTTTTTTAGAGTTTTTCTATTAATTTGATTGAAACTGATATTTATTTATTTGTTTGATTAAAGAAACTGATATTTTAATTACAAAACATGCCCTCCTTTTTTTGGTTTAAAAACCTAATTTGAACCGTAAACTTAATCTGCTGATGTCTGCATATTCTAACGTTCTGCATGTTTTTGTCCTTTTTTTGTTCTTAATGTTCTCTTTTTGTCTCTGTCACAAAAACTAATAACTAGACATATAAAGAACTTAGTGGCTCGCATCATCCATATAAAGTTATAATGTTTGAAGTTTGTAATATTAGGGGACAAAATAAATATGCTTTACAAATCACATGATTTTACGAAATTCGTTATTTATTCTTTATCATTCTATCATTTTAATAAAATAAAAAAACATAAAAGAAAGAAAATTGTTCCGAATTATCTAGTTAAGTTTCTTTCTTTTCCAATTTACATTATTTTGTCACAGATTACAGACTATTTGGATGTGTTTTTTTTTTGTTTTCGTTTCGATGAAAATAAAGTTTGTTTTGTTTGTTTTGTTTGTTTTATATTTATGCAGTACGAAGGAGCAGCAGATGAAGGTGGGAAGTCTCCAGCTATATGGGACCACTTCAGCCGCACTTACCCAGGTTTGTCCGAAAACAAGATTAACACTCCTATTACAAGACCATATTTATATTGAATTGTATTTGTCAATTATTTGTGACTAAAAAGCTAAAAACTAACGATTATTTATAAAATATTTGACTGCAGAAAGGACCAAAATGCATAATGCAGACGTAGCAATTGATTTTTATCACCGTTATAAGGTACTGTCTACAATCAGCCTTTTTATTTTTAAACATGTATATATTAATATATATTCAATCCTGTTATTTACAACTAAATCAAATATAATATATATATATATATTATGTGACTCAAATAAAAATATATATTTACCACGTTATTTTACAATTTTGTAATAATCAGTCGTCAAAATAAGATTAATTTTCAGATACGTCAGTTACTTGGACTCCGTATATAGTTATCGTTTTCGTTTTAGTTGTGGTTGATTATTATTGTTTTTTATATGACTCACAAACAAACAAAACAAACCAGGACGACATTAAATTGATGAAGGAGCTAAACATGGACGCTTTCAGATTCTCAATCTCGTGGGCCAGATTAATTCCCAGTAAGTTTTGTATGGTTGATAAATTATATTTTTCCTTACTAACAATTATTTATACGAGTTATTTATGTTCAATTATCTACAGGTGGAAAGCTAAAGGATGGAGTAAACAAAGAAGGTGTACAATTCTACAAGGATCTCATCGACGAACTTCTTGCTAATGGTAATGATCATTATATTTACTAGTTTAGTTAAAATTCTCTATTAAATTAAAGGTGTGCTTACAACTTAAAATAATAAAAATAAATCGTATGTTCTGATAAACATGCAGACATACAACCTTCAATGACACTCTATCATTGGGACCATCCACAATCTTTGGAGGACGAATATGGAGGCTTTTTAAGCCCTAAAATTGTGTAAGCCTAATTAATTAAAAAAAAATATAATATTTCAAAACACACCATTTTTTTTTTGTAAATACAATTGTTTTTTTTTAATTGTTCATTAAAACAGAGAAGATTTTCGAGATTTCGCAAGAATTTGTTTTGAAGAGTTTGGAGATAAAGTTAAGATGTGGACAACGATCAATGAACCATACATTATGACTGTTGCGGGTTACGATCAAGGTAACAAGGCGGCTGGACGATGCTCGAAATGGGTAAATGAAAAGTGTCAGACTGGCGATTCGAGTACTGAGCCTTACATTGTTTCACATCACGTTCTTCTTGCTCATGCCGCTGCAGTAGAAGAATTCCGAAAATGTAAAAAAAATTCGCATGATGGTCAAATCGGGATAGTTTTGTCACCAAGATGGTTCGAGCCTTTTCATTCCGACTGTACTGATGATAAAGAAGCAGCTGAACGAGCTCTTGCTTTTGAAATTGGATGGTAATTAAAGTTATCTAAGCAAAACAATTTTAATAGTTTTGCTTTATATACATCATGGATATCTATTAAATCTTAATTTATATTTGTATATAGGCATCTTGATCCAGTGATTCACGGAGATTATCCAGAGATAGTGAAAAAATATGCGGGAAATAAATTACCTTCGTTTACCTTGGAACAATCAAATATGTTGAAAAATTCATCAGATTTTGTCGGAGTAAATTACTATACAGCACGCTTTGTTACTCATATTCCTCACATCGACCCAGCAAAGCCTCGGTTCAAGACTGATCACCACGTCGAATGGAAACGTACGTAAGAATGATGTTAATTACCAAATATATATTGATCCATACCAATTTTAAGTTTAGCTTAATTAGATGGTAAACTAATTAAACAAGGTTTTATAAATTGCTCTGAAACAGTGACTAACCACAGTGGCCACATTATCGGACCTGGGGTACGTGCTTACTTCTTCTTCATAATTATTAGTTTCTAAATTCATGATATCATCCTAATATATATTTAATTTCTCTTTTCTTCAGGGCGAAAGGGGCCAAATATTGTCACACCCGGAAGGCTTGCGAAAAGTTTTAAACTATATCAAAGATAGATACAATAACATGCCGGTCTACATTAAAGAAAATGGTTAGAAAATATTTTTTTTCCTGTTAACTAGAAATTTCTGAAAATGTTAGGTACTTTTATTTTTATCTACTAACTAGGAAGTTCTAAAATTTAGTACATAATCTTTTTTTTGTGTGTGCCAAGCTTACATGATCTCTTTAACTCTATAAAACATAAATAAATTTCGTTGCACTGAGTTTCGAGTTTGGTATATAATTAGCCGGTAAAATTAAACTAAAACATGTTTTTTTAATAGTTTTTTTGGGGTCAATTTTTAGATGCAACTGCATATAACTTATATTGATTACTAAACTGCAGGAATCAATGATAACGACGATGGTACAAAATCAAGAGAAGAGATTGTGAAGGACACGTTTAGGATTGAGTACCATGACACACATTTCCAACAACTTCACAAAGCTATAGTGTTAGTTCTTGCATGATCTTTCTCACAATATTATATATATACATTTCGATTTAAATCGATTTTTTTTTAATTGATAAAAGTTGTAATATGGTTTATAGGGAAGATGGGTGTGACGTAAGAGGATATTATGCATGGTCATTGTTGGACAACTTTGAATGGGAACATGGATACACCGCCAGATTTGGTCTTTACTATGTTGACTTTGTCAACGGTCTCAAACGTTATCCAAAAGACTCGGTCAGATGGTTTAAGCGGTTCCTTAAGAGATCGATTGGCGAGACTATAGAAGAGGATGTGAAGGAGAAGTCACGTGTGGAGGGGAATAAGACTCTGCATGAGCAAGAGGGTTTTGAAGAATCGGCTGATTTTTTTGTTTCTTTCATGGCGGCAAACCAATCGAAGAGAGAAGAGGAGAAAAATCGTTGTTCATTTGATTTTCCATATAGACGTTTCGGCGTTTTGCATGGAATAGATAATCCATCGTCATTTTATTGATTTTAAAACCCTTATGGTTAAGTATGTAGTTAGATTTTAATCATGTTTGTATGAATGAGAATTTTCTTGTGGAAATAAAAATATATTTTTGTGTGGAAAATAATGCTCAATTTCACCAAACTTCGTTCATCTATTAATTATGCATCTATTTGCACCCTAATTCCCTAAATGAGTTAAACAAACCGATTAATTAATAACAAGCATATAGTTTTAATTAATAACCAAAAATCATGGACCGAAATCCAGATTAATCCTCAAAACCGATGAAACACCATATACTGTATATTATTATCAATTTGAACATTTTATGATGAACCATTATGTTTACAAGGTCGACTTGTACTCGCAATTGGGGTTGTTTTCTATTAAGAGATATAGGCTTATTGAGTATATATGTATTGGGCCTTATATAGTTAGGATTATTTTTCCTCTGTATATATAGAGAATTGTCTCCTTTGTAAAACCCTAATCAGAAATATACAGAATTTCAGAGAGTTCTTCTGATTCTTACATGGTATCAGAGCCCGGGATTTTGCACGGATTTTGCACGGATTATTCTGCACGGGATCGATTTTTGTACGGGATCGATTTCTGCACAGGATCGATTTCTGCACAGTTTTTGCACGGGATCGATTTCTTCACAGTTTTTGCACGAGATCGATTTTCTGCACGTTTTTGCACGAAAATCAGACACGCGATTTTGCACGAATTTTGCACGGTCGTCGTCGAGGTTAGGGTTTGGTGACAAATTAATATTCAATTGAGTTGTTTATTTGTGATAATGGAGAAGATGGGAGTTGAGAAAACAGGATCTGCGGAATGCGTTTCTTTGAAAAAGTTTGGTTTTGAGCAGAATGTAGGTGCGGAAGGTCTTTTGGATATGATGAAAGACGAGGCTGCGGAAGGCGCTTCATGTAGACACAATACTAGGGTTGCACACACACATGTTGTGTCGACTCATGCTATGACAGGACTGAAGAAAGAACAGTGGGATCGGCTATTGAGTATGATAGAGCCAAATACAGAATCTTCAAACAGTGTTATTGGTACGAGATATATAGATGAGTGGATTATTGATAGTGGTGCATCGCACCATATGACAGGTACATTGAGGGACATGTTCGATGTGCATCCGATCTCACCATGTTGGGTGGGTCTGCCTAATGGAAATGTGGTTGCTGCTGATAGAGTAGGAAGTGTGGTATTGACAGAGAAGTGTACTTTGACACATGTGCTCTTCGTCAAGGAACTTAAGTGCAATCTCATCTCTGTGTCACAAGTTATTGATGAGATGAATTGCATTGTGTGGTTCTCGAAGCAGTTGTGTGTGTTGAAAGATATTGCTTTGCAGATTCTGATCGCAATGGGTGTAAGGAAAGATGGGTTGTATTTTCTTCAAGGTACTCATAAAAGTGTGAATGTGGCGAAGGTTAGTAAGGTGGGGTCTCTGGAACTTTGGCATAGAAGAATGGGACATGCTTCTGAAAAGGTGATTAAGAAATTGCCAGAAGTGGATCAAAAGAGTGGTGGTGTCTCTGATTGCGATGTTTGCTTCCGAGCAAAGCAATGTCGTAATGTCTTTCCTGAGAGTACGGAGAAGAGTAAGGAGTGTTTCGAGATGGTTCATTGCGATCTCTGGGGGCCATATCGAACACAGAGTTTGTGTGCATCTTCGTATTTCTTAACTATTGTGGATGATTATTCCAGAGCTGTGTGGGTCTTTCTTCTTCGTGATAAAACACAAGTTCAGAAAACAATGATCGATTTCTTTGCTCTTATCCAGCGACAGTTTGAGAAGCAGGTGAAAATCGTGCGAAGCGATAATGGGAGTGAATTCATAGTGATGAAGGAGTATTTTCGCGCATCTGGGATAATTCATCAAACTTCATGTGTAGGAACTCCTCAACAAAATGGGCGAGTGGAGCGAAAACACCGTCATATATTGAATGTGGCAAGAGCGTTGAGATTTCAGGCAAATCTACCAATAGAACTTTGGGGTTATTGTGCTTCGAGTGCTGCATATCTAATCAATCGTACGCCGTCTATGTTACACAATGGTAAGAGCCCGTACGAGATTATATTTGGAAAAGTCCCTGCTTATAGTGAGATACGAGTGTTTGGATGTTTAGCATATGCTCATAATCAGAAACGGCATGGAGATAAGTTTGCGAGTAGAAGCAGGAAATGTGTATTCCTGGGGTACCCTTATGCGAAGAAGGGGTGGAATCTTTTTGATTTGGAGACACGTGAAGTCTTTGTCTCACGGGATGTCACCTTCATTGAGGAACGATTCCCATATTTGGAGCAAAAAGATCAGGTGGATGAGCCACCTAATTCTGATCTAAGGACGTTATTTGTGGATGATAGTGTTGGATTTGATGATATAAGTCATGTTTTGACAAGAGATACAGTGACACAGACTCCAGTTGTGTCAGACAAGGTTGGAGAAGAAGATATGCAAGCTATATCAGCAGGAATACGTGATATGTTGGGAATTACAGGGCCACAGACTGACCCTGAATCAGTTACACAGTCTGAGAATGTCGATGAGTGTCGACCGATACCAGCCAGTATCGATCGACACCTGGTGGATCAACCTGCAGCAACAGAAATGTTGGGACGCGGAATGCGACAGAAACAAGCTCCAGCCAAGTTACAAGATTTTGTGTGCAATACGACATTTGCAATGAATGCGTCTGCTGTGAGTCAGGAATTGATTAATGATTATGGGATTGAGAATTTTGTGAGCTGTGAGAGGTTCTCTATGTCACACAGAGCGTTCATGTGTAGTATAACAGAAGGAGTTGTGCCGAAAACATTTGCTGAGGCTATGGAAGATCCGCGATGGAGAAAAGCTATGAGACTGGAGATTGAGGCTCAGGAACGAAATCAAACCTGGTTGATTGAACACTTACCACCAGGTAAGCATGTCATTGAGTGTAAATGGGTTTACACGATCAAGTATAATGCTGATGGCTCGATTGAAAGGTATAAAGCGAGGCTTGTAGCTTGTGGAAATCGTCAGAAAGAAGGGATTGATTATTCTGATACATTTGCTCCTGTGGCAAAGATGAGCACAGTTCGATTGGTTCTGCAAGTTGCAGCTGGGAAAAATTGGGAGTTGCATCAGATGGATGTGCACAATGCGTTTCTTCATGGAGATTTGGAAGAAGAGGTGTTTATGAGAGTACCTCAGGGTTTTGGTAGCTCGAAGAAGGGAATGGTATGTCGATTGCGCAAGTCATTGTATGGTTTGAAACAAGCTCCGAGATGCTGGTTCGCGAAACTTTCGACGGCACTGTTGAGCTATGGTTTTACACAGAGTAAGGCAGATTACTCTCTTTTCTCGTTAGTTCGTGGTAAAGTTCACTTGCATGTTCTCGTATATGTGGATGATCTTGTGATAACAGGGAGCTCTCCAGAAGTGATACAGAAATTCAAAACATATCTGAGTAATTGCTTTCATATGAAGGATTTGGGAAAATTGAAGTATTTTCTTGGATTGGAAGTTGCGCGAAACGCAGAGGGGATATATTTATCACAGAGGAAGTACGCTCTGGATATTATTGCTGATGTTGGTTTGCTTGGTGGTAGGCCGGTAGAGTTTCCGATGGAGCAGAATCATCAGTTGGGAAGGTCGGCGTCAGAGATACTCACTGACCCGGAGAAGTATCGCAAAATCGTTGGAAGGTTGATTTATTTGGCTGCGACAAGACCAGATCTTGCGTATTCTGTTCACATCTTGTCTCAGTTTATGCGTGAGCCAAGAGAGGATCATTGGCGGGCTGCTTTACGAGTAGTTCGTTACTTGAAGGGGTGTCCTGGAATGGGAATTTTGTTGAAAGCGGACTGTAATTTTCATCTTACAGCTTGGTGTGATTCGGATTGGGCGGGATGTCCAATCACGAGGAGATCTTTAAGTGGATGGTTGATACAGTTGGGGAATTCACCTGTATCGTGGAAGTCAAAGAAGCAGGATGTAGTATCTCTCTCTTCGGCAGAAGCAGAGTACCGAGCTATGGTTGTGGCGGTGAAAGAATTGAAGTGGATCAAGAGTGTATTGACCACGATGGGTATTGTACATTCTGGTCCAATGGATTTGTATTGTGATAGTCAGTATGCGCTTCATATTGCAGCGAATCCTGTGTTTCATGAGAGGACGAAACATGTGGAGCTTGATTGCCATTTCATTAGAGATGATATCGTAGCTGGAATCATTCAAACACAGCATGTTTCTACTACTCAACAATTGGCGGATGTCTTCACTAAAGCACTTGGAGGTCGTCATTTTCAAGATATTTTGTGCAAGTTGGGCATTCGAGATCTCCATGCTCCAACTTGAGGAGGGGTATTAAGAGATATAGGCTTATTGGGTATATATGTATTGGGCCTTATATAGTTATGATTATTTTACCTCTGTATATATAGAGAATTGTCTCCTTTGTAAAACCCTAATCAGAAATATACAGAATTTTAGAGAGTTCTTCTGATTCTTACATTTTCAAGCATGATTATTCTGTGATGAGCCAATAAAGCTAGAGATCATATGTTTTTTGTTTGCTCGTATATATTTTGAATTAACGTCGTTGGTGATTTGTTGGGAACTCCGTCTGATTCTGATTGGGAAGTCACTTTCCATCATTTTCACTCGTAAGATCTTCTTTCCTATATTTTATTTTGTTTGGTTTTCCAAATAATTACATATCATATATGGCGGGAACGGAACAAAATACGGCATAAACATGTATATTGTCTGGTGAATCATTTCATCCGTTTAATAATAAAAAAAACGATTTATAATATTAGTATGGCTGAGCTATTTTGAAAATCCGAAGTTTCTCGGCTTTAATTTTTGTTCCAAGTTGATGAGGCTCACTAAAGATTTTTTTTGTATTATTATTGTGATTTATTCTTTTATTAATTAGTTACAAACGTTTTGTATATATTTATTTTTTATTGATTAATAAATTTAACATTTTAAAAAATGAATCATTGTATGATCATCATCGTCTTTTGTTGTTATTCTTATTGCTTAACAAATTATTTATCAATAAAAAATTGATATGTTGTAAAAACAAAAAAAAAACAAATTGTTAACCACAATCTCTTTTGTCACGACTCACAACTTGATCCTACTATCTAGCTAAACCGCTGGATCCCTATCTGACAAGTGTCTAGTTGTGGCCTTGTTAAACATTAGATGAAACTTAAAAGTCAAAGACGACACAAGCAGAGTCAGAGATAAAACTTGTAGCTTTGTCAACAAAACTTATCGCTTGCTCAAACATGGGATCAAAGTCAAAAACGACAACATTCAATCCGAGGTAAAACTATTAAGGATACTCATCTATCAAGAAACCCTACATTATATACTATATTCCATTTTACCCCAAAGTAAAATCTATATTGTAGTAGTAGATTTCTGATTCCTTTCTGACGTCACATAGAGGTACAACTCATTGTCGCTCCAATTCTCTAAGCAAACTGGTCTTGAATCGTTTGGCTTTTGCGTTTCTATTTCATTTTGTGAAGATTGCCTAAGAACTTGTTCTGATATTCTGTTGAGTTCTAATAATTTCGTAAGAAATTGCCAAATTTATGTCTGTATGAATCGATTAGTGGTGGGCTGTCTTTGATTTTGCAGATTTGATGAGACGAGCTTCACGGTGAATGGGGTTAGATACGACGGTAGTTTGCTCGAATTTGCTAATGTCTCGTAACTTCTCCGAGATCACAACGGATAGGTACCGTCTCTCTTCTCTTCTCTCAGCTCATCCAGAACTGGAGATTATGCTTGAATCTTGAGCAACTAATGAAAGCTTTAGTGTTAAGAGATGTTGCAGCTGCGTAAAGTTATATTCTTTGAATCTTGAGCAACTACTGAAAGCTTAGAGTTAAGACATGTTGCAACTGCGTAAAGTTGTATTCTTTGAATCTTGAGCAACTAATGAAAGCTTAGAGTTAAGACATGTTGCAACTGCGTAAAGTTATATTCTTTGAATCTTGAGCAACTACTGAAAGCTTTAGTGTTAAGAGATGTTGCAGCTGCGTAAAGTTATATTCTTTGAATCTTGAGCAACTACTGAAAGCTTAGAGTTAAGAAAGTTTGGTCACCATCATAATAAGGTCCAGGCAGATTTTCTCAAGTCCGTGGTTGAGACGGAGATTGTTTGAAGGCTTAGTTGTCGTTGATACAGGAAGATGTGATATTGTGTTGGAAATACATTGTATGTGCTTTAAAGTTGGAACTGTAGATGACGTGAATCCATCCTCTATTGTGCCTCTTCACTTGGATCCCTCTCTTTGCCAGAGGCTTTATTTGATGTGGTCTAACAATTTATCGTCCCGATATAACTTTCGGCGCCCCATTCATATGCTCTTTCTGTTTATTTTCTGATATACATGAAGTCGATAAGTTCTGACAAAACACTTTAATAATACCTATTTCATGGATGCAGCTTATCAATCTTCCAGACAGTTCGACCAATTCCAGGTACTAAACATTTAACATTTGTAAAAGTAAAAACCTTTTGGCACATTGATATATCATGGTTTTTACCCTATTTAAGCCATGATATAAGTCCTTTTTATAGAGTCTTTATAGTATTTTGGAGTCTTTTAGAGTCTTTTACAGGTTTAGGTACGTTTGGAGCATTTTGGAGCATTCTGGAGCATATCGAGATGCAGAGTCATGCAGAGACGTCAGAAATTTGGCATTCGTTTAAGACCTTCCCACCGATGGATTGAGCTCAAATTTGGACACAAGATAGATCAATGAATTAGCTTTCATTTGGAAGTGGTTTGAAGCCATTCCAACGGTGCGATCGAAAGTTATGCCAGTTTTCGTGAAGACTGTCTAGTCTGTCGAGCAGAGGAGTCGACGCATAGGATGAGTATCGACCGATACTACCTAGTATCGATCGATACTGCTCGGGAAAATAGGAAACACGACTTTTTAGAAGCCTAAAGACCCTGCAACTTGGCCCAGAAGACTTTAATACTTACCAGAAAGCCCAGAACGTGTTTTTAGTCTATATTTAGGGTTTTCAGCCACCTGTTTAGGCTATGCTTTTATTTTCTGTGTTTGATTTTACTTTGGTTTTAGAGAGACAAGTCTGAATCTCCCTTCGTCCGAGATCAGATCTCTAAACCCTTCTTTCTATTCTATTGATGATTTATTCAAACATGTTGATTGTTTCATTCTCCATGTCTGAGTAGATCCACCTTAGGTTTAGGGTTTTCTCATAAGGGTTTTCTTTGAATGCTAGGTTAAATATCTTTTAGGATTCACCATCTGAATTATAGTTCTTCGCTTAGGTTGTGTTCATAGCTTGTTCTAGATTAGCTACCTAGAATATAAATCTTAGGATAATTGATTAGGTACGAGAGTGCAATTAATTACCTGATAGAACCTAGGTGAGCAAATTGATTATTCGCAAAGAGATTTGGTTTAATTGATTTGTGAACATATCAAACCTGTTGTTAAAGCTGATTTAGACTTTAGGATTCGCAAAGAGATTTGGAATTCCTAGGATTTAGATTTAGATAGTTTTCGCAACGAGAGTTGGTTAGCTATATTTTAGTGATTTGAGTTCAAGAACTGCGCTAAATCTGAATCCTGTTAGTTAGTTAGTCTGCATTCACTGATTTTCTGAGAAAAACCCTGAGCCTATATTTCCCAATTGATTTACATCTCGTTTAATTTATGCACTGTTTTTAATTACATCTATCTGGCTTAGCGTAATTCGACACTTCATAATTTATTGTGTGATCTCTGTGAGTCTTTGTGGTTCGACCCCTACACTTACTACAACAACTGCTTTAGTATCTTAGGGTATTAAATTGAGCATATCAATTTTGGCGCCGTTGCCGGGGACTCAATTTCGCCATTAGATTTTAGTTTAGAATTTCGACTAAGTTCGTCGGTATCGATCGATACTCACTAGTATCGGTCGATACTCCGGCGACTTCTTTTTTTGGTATCGATCGACACCACTTGGTATCGATCGATACTCAACGTATTTTTCTGGTTACTTACGTGCTTTGCCTAGTGTTTTCCTTGCAGGTGTATGCCTGTTCGTGAAACCAGGAGCAACAAGAGCACTCAGCTAGTTGGACTATCACTGGAACAGCTAGCGCTTGTGGAACGCACAAACAGAAAGACCAAGCAAACATCAGGGATGAACAACCCAGTGGTTTTAAGAGCTGATGAAGCTGGAATTCTGAGAGACCAAGAGGGTCATGTGTGTAATGAGAGAGGGCAACGACTTGATGAAGCTGGAAACATCGTTGTCCCTGCTCCTGTTATTGAGATTGTTGTGCCAGCTGGGCGCGGCAACGTTGGCAATGCTGCAGGTGTTCGAGCTCAGACAATTGGTGAGTACAACAGGCCAGAGCAGTTTTTCGCCAATCGTTCAGCGATTCGTCCTCCTGCTTATGAGAGGAATGACTTCGAGCTGAAACCTGCTTACTACACTCTAGTAGGACAGCATCTCTTCCATGGTCTTCCTCATGAACATCCAATGGACCATGTAGAGAAATTCGAGGACTTGGTCACTAGCATCAAGAGCAATGGAGTGTCCTACGACTATCTCTTCTGCAAGCTCTTCCCCTACTCTCTGGGTGGAGAAGTTACTTACTGGCTGAGGCAGCTATCTCCTGGATCGCTAACTAATTGGGAGGACACCAAGAGAGCCTTCCTGATTAACTTCTATGATGACGGGCGATCTGAAGATCTGAGAAATAAGATATCCACTTTTTCTCAAGGACCTACTGAGGCGTTCAAGGCTGCTTGGACAAGATTCAGATCGTATCAGAGAGATTGTCCACATCATGGATACTCTGATGTGCAGCTGCTGGGTATCTTCTTCAGAGGAGTAGATTGGAGATATCAGATGGGTCTGGACTCTTCGAGCAATGGTAATTTCAACACCAGATATCCTGAGGATGCTATTGTGTTGATTGAGAACTTTGCATCTAGTAGTAGCACCAAGAGCGCAGACTTCGAGCGCAAGAAGCTGGCTGGTAACATGGATGGGTCACAGATCGCTGAAGTGAAAGCTCAGCTGGATTCTATGCACAGTCTTCTGCTGGGAAGGACAACAAAGGCCGTCCACTTTGCTACTGAGAATGAGGTGGAAGATGTTAACTACATAGGTGGTTCTGGTTTTCAGGGTCAGCGATTCGGATACAACTCCAATCGAAACTTCACCAACAATGCTCAGCAAGGAGGGTACCAATCCCCACCACCCAAAGCTCCTGAGAGTAAGATTGAGGCTATGCTTGAACACCTGGTTCAAGGGCAGGAGAAGATGACAGCCACCTTCAATGGTAAGATGGACACCATGTACACCGATTTGAGTGGAAGGATCGAGGCACTAAATACGAGTCACAGGATGCTGGAAACTCAAGTAGCTCAGACTGCAGCAAATTCCAAGGGAAAATCGGTTCATGCACACGTCAATGCGATATCCTCAAGTGCAGAGAACTACGAAGAGGATTCTGAAATCGCCAGAGCATCGATCGATACCCCCAGGTGTCGATCGATGCCGGTTACAATTCTGAAACGGGACACTTCCAAAACCCGTGTATCGATCGATACCCCACTGGTATCGGTCGATACCAAGGCAATTTCTGAGGAGACACATGATATTTCGACCAAGGAGCCTCAAGTAGCAGCAGCACGGTTCAATATCGCCCAATTTTGGGAAGACTATGAAACGAAGTGTCAGGCAGCGATAGCTAAGGAACGAGCTGAGAAAAGAGCTCGCAAGCCCAAGAAGGAGAATCCTGTACCTAAACACCTCAGAGATCCCATCTCTCCAAAGCAGCTGCGTGGCTTTGAGAAGATGGTAAGAAGGATTTCCCCTGATTCAACCTTTGAAGAAGCCCTAGAGTGCCGTCCTCTGCTAAGTCACTTCAAGGATTGCAGAGAAACTGAGGAAGAGATTAAGGCACTCTTCATTAAGGCTAGAGGTCCACCTCCACTGAGACAGTTGACCCCAAGGGAGGATCCAGGGAAATTTGTAGTTCCATGCTCTATCTCTGGAGTTGAGTTCAAAGAGTCTCTTGTCGACTCAGGGGCTAGTGTCAATGTCATCTCAAGGGCAATTGCAGAGCGGTTAGGAGCTGATATTCGATCACCAGAGGCATCTATCACATTCGCGAACAACTCCACCTCGCTTCCACACGGTACTATCCATGGTTTGCTGGTCAAAGTAGGAGTCTGTCTAGTTCCTACTAATTTTCAGGTTGTAGAGATGGGTGCAATATCTCGTATGCCTATCCTTTTGGGACGACCGTTCATGGCTACTGCAGGCGCGATCATAGACACACCTAATAAGAGAATCTCTTTCTCTTACATTGACAGAGGGGTCTATTATGGTGTCATTCCCCCTAGGAGTGCTCCCACACATGTGTCTAGCATCGAGGTTGTCACAGGAGAGTCGCTAGCGATTGATATTTTGGAAGAGCCTTCTGATGAGCCTACTGTCGCAGATGTTCCAGGTGAACCGCCCAGCACCCCCAAAGAAGTTGCCAAGAAAACTAAGGCAACAAAGAAGAAGGCCAAGAGCAACAAAGTTGAGAATCCCCATGTCACTTTGATACCTCAGAAGTGTAATGGAGATTCGATTGAGTACAAGGTCAAATGCAAAGGAGCCTTGAAGCCATTCTCTAAGGCAAGAGTCATTCTTACTTCTGAGCTGAAAGAGAAAGGGCATGAGTTTGTGGACAGCATGCTAAGCAGAACTTTGAAGCTAGTAATGTCAAGTGATGGAGCCAGTTTTGGTGCAAGCTCTCACTCTTATCCAGCCTGAAGGGCGTTACAGTCAAGCTATTGACGTTAAACGAGCGCTTGGTGGGAGGCAACCCACTTGTGAGTCTGTTTTTGATTCGTTTTTATTTTTATTTTCGTTTGTTTTGAGTCTGTGTCAGGATGAACAAGGAGCAACTCGAAATCGCCTAAGCATCGATCGATACCCCTATGGTATCGATCGACACCAATCGCGGATGAAAATTCACAAAGTCGATCTAAGCATGGTATCGATCGATACCATGCCGTGTGTCGATCGACACCGACTGTTCCAGAACGGTAATTTCTTGTTTCTCTTCGTTCTATCCTTTTTCTTTGTTTCTTTCACTGACTCTAGGCTAGATAACACTGAGGACAGTGTTGTTCAAGTCTGGGGGAGGTGTCTGCTGACATTGTTTTCGTTTTTCTTAGAGTCAGTCGTTTTATCGAGTCAAAACTGTTTTATTGAGTCAAAATTTGTTGGAGATGATGATCCTGTGCTTGAACCTATTGATTTGATTTTGTTTTTGAGTGCACAGTGTTACAGGATCAGTTCTAGATCGACTAATGAAAAATCCAAAGGCTGACCAGTTGACTAGAAAACATCCATGTCTCCAGCAGAGTTCTTCTGAAGCCTGAGCCAAATTTTTGCACTTCATCAATGTGGTTAGTGTTCATAGAGCTTGATTCATCATTCATATCTGATAAAGGAACCCGTGTGTTTAGAATTATGGTATCTCTCTCCCCTGAAATAAGTTGATAGATTAAGAGCATAAAAGATTGAAATGATTTTCTTCTGAGTAGAGGGTTAGGAAAATTTCCAGCGATCCCATTATTCTACTTAAGAGGGGATGATCACACAAAGGATTGGAAGCGAGGCTAGGATTTTCCTATGATGCCATTATTCGCCTACATCCTTTGATACATAGAGAGGGAAGAACCGGGGATTTGGTGGCAAACATCATCAATACTCGCGTCTCCTACCTTGATATGTATATGCTAAGCTGAAAATAAAAAATAATAATAAGGATATAATAAGAAATAAGTCTGGAGGAGAGAAATTGATACAAAAAAGTGTGAAAAAGGGTGGTTCCTTTGTCAAGATATTGTCTGGTAAAGAGTCTAGAAGGTTCTTAAATATTAGCTGCAGAGATGAAACTGGCGATGAGGGCTTTACTTGAACAATGCTGTGGGATTTTGTGTGGAGTATGGAAAAGCTGCAAATGTCTACGGAGAAGTACATGGTGGTTAGATCGAAAGCTGATCAGGTGACATTTGGGTACTTGGGAAAAGGGTCTTTTCGATGGTTCAGGAACAGGTGAGTCTCTACGTTTTCAAACCTCTTTTTCTGGTTTAGTCTTCTATTTGCTTGAGGGCAAGCAAAAGGCTAAGTCTGGGGGAGTTGATATATCATGGTTTTTACCCTATTTAAGCCATGATATAAGTCCTTTTTATAGAGTCTTTATAGTATTTTGGAGTCTTTTAGAGTCTTTTACAGGTTTAGGTACGTTTGGAGCATTTTGGAGCATTCTGGAGCATATCGAGATGCAGAGTCATGCAGAGACGTCAGAAATTTGGCATTCGTTTAAGACCTTCCCACCGATGGATTGAGCTCAAATTTGGACACAAGATAGATCAATGAATTAGCTTTCATTTGGAAGTGGTTTGAAGCCATTCCAACGGTGCGATCGAAAGTTATGCCAGTTTTCGTGAAGACTGTCTAGTCTGTCGAGCAGAGGAGTCGACGCATAGGATGAGTATCGACCGATACTACCTAGTATCGATCGATACTGCTCGGGAAAATAGGAAACACGACTTTTTAGAAGCCTAAAGACCCTGCAACTTGGCCCAGAAGACTTTAATACTTACCAGAAAGCCCAGAACGTGTTTTTAGTCTATATTTAGGGTTTTCAGCCACCTGTTTAGGCTATGCTTTTATTTTCTGTGTTTGATTTTACTTTGGTTTTAGAGAGACAAGTCTGAATCTCCCTTCGTCCGAGATCAGATCTCTAAACCCTTCTTTCTATTCTATTGATGATTTATTCAAACATGTTGATTGTTTCATTCTCCATGTCTGAGTAGATCCACCTTAGGTTTAGGGTTTTCTCATAAGGGTTTTCTTTGAATGCTAGGTTAAATATCTTTTAGGATTCACCATCTGAATTATAGTTCTTCGCTTAGGTTGTGTTCATAGCTTGTTCTAGATTAGCTACCTAGAATATAAATCTTAGGATAATTGATTAGGTACGAGAGTGCAATTAATTACCTGATAGAACCTAGGTGAGCAAATTGATTATTCGCAAAGAGATTTGGTTTAATTGATTTGTGAACATATCAAACCTGTTGTTAAAGCTGATTTAGACTTTAGGATTCGCAAAGAGATTTGGAATTCCTAGGATTTAGATTTAGATAGTTTTCGCAACGAGAGTTGGTTAGCTATATTTTAGTGATTTGAGTTCAAGAACTGCGCTAAATCTGAATCCTGTTAGTTAGTTAGTCTGCATTCACTGATTTTCTGAGAAAAACCCTGAGCCTATATTTCCCAATTGATTTACATCTCGTTTAATTTCTGCACTGTTTTTAATTACATCTATCTGGCTTAGCGTAATTCGACACTTCATAATTTATTGTGTGATCTCTGTGAGTCTTTGTGGTTCGACCCCTACACTTACTACAACAACTGCTTTAGTATCTTAGGGTATTAAATTGAGCATATCACACATATTGAATTTTATCAGTAGTGGTTTTTGACTGTCCCTTTTCTGGTGTTTTTTTCTCAATGCTTTCTAGAGCTCTTGATTATCGGGTGTGGAAGATACAACCACCCACTGAATCCCCAAGTCCGTCAGTTCGTAAAGTCAATTGGCATGAAGCTAGAAACAGTTGATTCTGTATGTCTATCCAGCCCGGCTTCTCTTATCCTCCTACAAGTCCTTGTTCTGTTGGTTTGGAATAGTTGTATCTGTCTGCGCTTATTGATTAACTCCCTGTTCTATCCAGAGAAATGCTTCATCTACGTTCAACATACTGAATGAGGAAGGAAGGATCGTGGTCGCTGCATTGCTTCCTTATGGAGTTACATCCTAAGAAACTCAGCACCTCTAAACTTCTGTAGAACAACAAACTTTGAACAGCTCAAGCTCGATCTCTATAGTTGAAACACCAACACGTTTTTGTCTACTGTAAATAAAAGGTTTCATACTCTTTGTTTGAGTAGATTTTGCAAAAGAATCGAAATTTCCGCGGTTATCTTTTCAGGAAGACCACATTAATGCTATATTGAAACTTTTCTTGTTTCACTGCTTAATTGAATTGAAGTTTATCTGAAAAATAGAAAACAGGTTCCTGCTTTATTTCATTGGTGACATGGAAAGTTCTCCAAGAACACACTGAAAAACTCAGTGAAGACCCTAACCATAAGCAAGTTGTGATAAAAACGTAAATAAGACTGAAAAAAAAATGTTGAACTGAAGACTTTCTTCAATGCGCCTTGCTTCTAGCCACAGTAGTCTCTCCACGTATCTGTTCAACTTATGTACTTAAATACCTAGTTCGACTTTCAACTTGAGTTTAACTGTTTTATTGGTCTTTCGTTTTCTCTACAGCAGATCATCATCTTGCACTTGCTCTCAGCTTGTATTGACTCTCGACGGTTCTTCTTGTCAGGTGAGAAGATTATTCGAGCTGGCAAAGTGTTTAGATCTCATCGAATACTCTCTTATGAGTTTGGAGAAGAAAGAATCCTCCCTCTCTAGCAGTTTTGCAGGTGAGTCAAACTCTGCGATTCGTCCTGCTCATGAAAAAGTGATTTAGACCTCATTACTAAATATGTATGTATGTATGAAAACACAAGTATTATTGGTCTTACCATCACTTAGAACCAGAACAAGATCACTCTCGATCACTGTGTGGATTCTATGTGCTATAGTCACCACTGTTCGATCTTTAAATTCTTGACTGATGATCTTCTGTATCACACCATCTGTTGCGGAATCGACTGAAGCAGTGGCCTCATCGAGCACGAGAATGTTACTTTTCTTTAACAACACCCTCCCAAGACAGACCAACTGTCTTTGCCCTACGCTCCAATTTTCTCCATTTTCAACCACTGTTACATACATTCAAGAATCTTAGCTTTCATAGTCAGGAAAAAATTTAAGCTATTTTTTTTCTCATGATGATTTCAGAAAACTCACCTGTAGCATCCAGCTTCTCATCCTTACCACGAATAACTTCTCCTAGTTGGCATTTATCAAGCGCCTAAGATATTAAAATTGTCTTGAAGTGTTTTCTCAAAGTTAATCAAAGAATAGTTACTGAGAAGATTTTGCAGTATTCTTACCTCCCATAGTTTGCGATCAGTGTGCTGAGATAGAGGGTCTAGATTCACTCTGACAGTTCCATCAAACAGTGCTGGATCTTGAGGAATAATCCCAAGTCTTGATCTCAGGTCATGTAGACCTATCTTTGTAATATCAACATCATCAATAACTATGGTTCCTTGACTTGGCTCAACAATCCTAAATATTGCCTGAATCAAAGTTGATTTGCCGCTTCCAGTTCTTCCTACAACGCCAATCTTTTTCCCTCCTGGAAACTCACAGGTGATGTTCTTCAGGACAGCTGGGAAATGTTCCGCATACCGGACCTGGAAGAAAGACATCTCAGAATTGAGAATCTTGATTACAGATGTTTCTGTGAACTAGATTATGAATTTTCACAATCATATATGTTCAAGATATCTCAGTAATTTATTAGCATATAATTTCTTGTTTACCTGTAGGTTTCTGAAGACGATTGATCCAACATTTGGCCAGTTATCAAGAGGTTTATGATCATCAATTACTAAAGGTGCCTCCCTTGGGATTTTGGAATACTGAAGAATTCTTTCTACAGAAATCATTTTGTTTTCTGCATTACATATGTTCCATATCACTGTGGCTTGTAAAACATTCAGACTTAAGCCATAAGTGACTCCAAGACCAGCAATACCTGTAAGAAAGGCGAACATGAAGTTTGAATTTTGATCCCGGTAGATCAGACAATGTATTTGCTGATTTATGATGTATGAGACTTACTTGGATTGATGACACCTTCAGGGAGAGTCACAAGTAACACCAATGAAAAAGCAAAGACAAAATGAGAAAGCAAATTCAGTCTGAAGGAAAGCCACTCCATTGCTGATGCCACATGGAACCATGGCCTTGAATGGTTATCAATTAGATTAAGGTTTGAGCTAATGAAGCGATCTCGTTGATCAAATGCGCGTATTGTTGTCGCACCAGCAAGTGATTCAGAAAAATGGTGGAGGATTGGAGCTCTTTCTACTCCCGACATGCGTGACAATTCTCTTGCGGTTGGTGTGTAATATCTCTGAAGAAAAACAAGTAATAAACTTAGCAAGACTTTCTAGTATATATCATTGACGAGAAATCATAATTTTTCTTCCTTTCTTTTCTCCTACCTGGTAAAACACACAGGCTACTGCTACTGGAATGAAGATGACACAAACTTGCCAAGCAACTTGAGACATTACGAAGATAGTTCCAACAATCTGAATGATCGAGAAAGCACACCAACCTAGTTTGGTTGCCATTTCCAAATCCAGAACGCTTTGATCTGTGGATGCCTATTATTGAACATGAAAAATGTAAGGTAATTATTTAGTCTTGATTGATAAAGAAACCATATCTTTTGTTGGATTGATTCTGGTCACTCACTCTGTTCAAAATTCTTCCTGTTGGAGTCGAATCGAAAAATGACATGGGAGCTCTGAAAATGCTGCAGAGCATCCTTGAGAAGAACTTCTCTGCTGTTAAAAGTCCACCTATCGCGACTAGAATAGTCCGTGCTAAAACACAGAGTGAACTTCCTGCAGCAAGAAGTGCGTAAACAAGTAAAATCCGATCCATCCCGAACTTTGGTTTGGATTCAGCAGACGGAGGAGCAGTCCATGCCATCCAGTAATTGCTAGCAATCTGTAGCATTTGGAAGCACGACTGAGCCAAGATTATGAGTGGCACAAGCAATCCGCCTTTTACCGTTCTCAAATACGCTAAGTAAACTTCTTTGCCAATTACTCCTTTCTCTGTTTCTTCATCTTGTACTAGCTTTCCTTCCTTGTTTTTATTCTCTGTTGAGATGTTATGCTCTGAGTCACACTGTGTTTGAAGGCTCTCTGAAATTGATGCTGTTTCATCTTTGGATTCATCTTTAAAGTTTCTGCTTGACTTTTCAATTGATAGGATTGACTCTAGTGCTTCGTTATGAGCTCCTACAAGAACTTCAAAACCTATGTTCTGCTTTAGAAGCTCTTCGAATTTTCCTGCTTGCATCACTCTTCCATTTTGCATCACCTAGTATAGTCCACAGGCTAATGTAAATGGAAACTAACAGTTTCTTTGGAATTTGCGTTGGTAATATAAACGGCGGTTTCGCTTACCAGAATGAGATCTGCTGCTGGAAGAAACTCGACTTGATGGGTAACATAAAGTACTGTTTTTTCTTTCAGTATCCCCATTAAGCATTCCTACAAAACCAACAAAACATTATCATTTTCAGCTGTGGAGTTTTGAGATAGCAATGATAAAAGATTGCAAATTTGATGAACATTATTATACTTCAAAGAGTTGTCTTCCTGTATGAGCATCAACAGCGCTAAAAGGATCATCAAGTAGATATATATCAGCATTCTGATAAACCGCCCGAGCAATCTGTATCCTTTGCTTCTGACCTCCACTCATGTTTATCCCTCTCTCTCCAATCTCTGTCATGTCTCCATTAGAGAACAGCTCAAAGTCCTTTATCAAAGCACATGCTTTAACAGTAATCTCATACTTCTCGCTTTCATAAATGCTTCCAAACAGAATGTTATCTCTTATAGTCCCAGTTAGTATCCACGGCGACTGAGGAACGTAAGCTTGTTTACCGCTGACTCTGACTGTTCCTTTCAGCTTCTGAATCTCCCCTAATATGGATGAGAGTAAGCTTGATTTCCCGGATCCTACAGCTCCGCAAATCGCGACTTTCATTCCTCGTTTTACTCTCAGTTCTATTCCATCGAGAGTCGGTCTGCTTGCCTCAGGTTCCCAGCTGAATTCTCCATTTTCTATTTCAACACTGAAGGAAGTATGATCCTTTGAGAAATATTCAACTGCATCTTTCTGAGTCTCACTTTGTTGAAGGTAGGAAGCGATTCTATCAGCGGAGACCTTGCTTTGAACTAGAGCAGAGAGGAGATCAGGTAAACCGAAAATCGGACTTTGTAACATTTGAAACGTTGCAAGAGCAGATAAAACTGCTCCAGCTGTTAGCTTCACTCCAATTAGCATACAAGTAACAAAAGTCACCACAGAGATCAAAGCAGGAGCTCCCCAAAGGATGAAAGTTGTGAAAGCTTGTAACCTCAAAGACTTCCATAGACAATCATACTCTTTCTTTCTCAATCTTTTAACCTTGTTGAGAAACTGGTTATCCCAAGCTTGAAGCTTTAGAATCTTCATGTTTTTAAGAATCTCTGAAGTTGCTTTCATTCGATCATCTTTGGCATTCATGATATCTGATTGATAGTTTCTCTGAATCCTTGTCAGGGGGTAATTGCAAGCCATCACCATTAAAGTTGTGACCAATGCAGCCAAAGCTCCAAGTCCCAGATGTTTTTGCAAGATAAAAATCGCTGAGAAAATCTGAATAGGTAACATCCATATAGTGTTTACATACCAGATGAAATCAGTGATTCTCTGAACATCTACACTCATGTAGTTGATGATCTCTCCGCTCGTGTGGCTTTGCCGAGACTGACTCGATAAAAGTAAACCTTTTTGGTATATTTGTGATATCAAAGCTGCTCGAAGGCGTAGTCCTAGCTGACGAGCTCCAAAGATCCATTGTCTTTGAGTGACCGTCTCAACGATCTTCGCACTTAGAAAACCAAGTGCAAGAATGTAACCATACTTTAAGCTCTGATCTTGTTTCTCGGTTAAAAACACCACGAAGTCATTAATGAGATATGGTCCGATGTAAGCCGTACTCGCGTTTACAACTGCAAATACTGCGTTGATGGCTGCTTTCTTCCAGACAAATAGAAGAACCGACTTGTAGAAGAAAGCCTTTCCAGGTCCTTCTTTTTCTATGGTGGTTTTCAGTTTCTTGTCAAAATCTTGAGAGCAAAACTGAGCGGAATCTTTCACATCGATGTCTGGTACATCGTCTTTTTCGAGAGGTCTCTTGTATCCAAGGGAGAACAACGGGTTGATCCATGAGAAAGTGATGCGTTGGAAGAGAGTAGCGTTCCCATATGGAGAAGAATAAGGAGAATCTTTCTTGCTATGTTCTGTTTCGCCGCCGAATAGTAACGGCTCTGTAATTCCGCTAGATTCAAGAAGATGAAAACCAGTCTTTCCTCTGATTGAAACAGCCAGTAAGAACAAGGATGCAATAAGACCAGTCAAATCAGCATAATCCTGAAACCCGAGGGGTTCGTGTTTCGCGGTTATGAAATGAGCATCAAAGGCAAAGGATAAGATGAAACTACAGAGCCACCATGACCTTAACATCCAAGGAAACTTAACAAGCCTCCTTTCTCTGATCTTCACCACATAAACAGAGATGGTAAGCCACGAGAAAGCCTGAGATATCTCTGCGGAGAAGACAGAAACATAGGAACCACACCGTGACACAACGCTGTCTCGAAACAGCAAAAGCAAGATAACGCAATGAGCCCCGAAGATCGAAACAGAGCAGACAAGAGATATGCTGTAAGAGAAGCTCTGCTTCACGGTTATGCTCTGCTTCTTCAAGTCTTCTACATCATGATCTCCTCTGTTTCTCACTACACCAAGCCATTTCAGTGCAAAATGAATAACAAAGAAAGCGAAGAAGGCCACTTGCATACTGATGCTTAGACGTTCCTTCAAGCAAACAGAATTTAGCTGCAACCATTGTGTTCTCAGGAGAAGAAAACCCATATCTGCTGCTCATATCAAAGCAAACACAATCAGGTAAAAACAAAAAAAATGTTTGAATTAATAACAAGTTTTCCTATCTAATATGAAGAGAGCATATATATATATATTTTATTTTTTTTCAACTACAGATTGTTATTTGATGTTAAGCATTCTCATGATCATATATATATAGTAAGTTTCCAGAAAAGCAGAAACTTCAAGTTAAAATCTCAATTTTACCTGCAGAACCAAATGGCGTGGACATAACTTCTTCTTCTGTTGGGAAGACACGTGTCTTAGAGAGAAGCACTAGAGATGATTGGAGACGATCGAGTTCATGCATTTGTTTAGTGTTATGCTTTCAGATGGAGTTGTAGAAGCCGGAGGGAGAGAGAGTGTGTGTGTGTGGGGGGAATGTTTTGGGTTGATAATGACGACGAGTACTTCATCTGACAAGTGAGGTCAGCTACAAAACAACGACAACAAAATCAAATGATTGATATAAAGTAAATTATACTCTCTCCATTTTATAAAGTTACAAGTTTAAAGTTTTGCATATATATTACGAAACTATTAACAAAACCTAATAGTTTTTTATTCTTTTTTTTTAACACTGCAAAAATTAATTATGAGAACTATTACAAAGACAATTTTACAACGGACAATGCTATCCGCTGCACAAATATCCCACAATCACGATGAACGGCTCCACTTGCACCACGCTTAATATTTGTTTATAAATTTGTCTCCATTAATCTGCAGAAATTGCGTCCTCTGAAAAGCGAAACCCGAACCTCTTTGTGTAGAGCATTAATTAACCATTTAGTCAATCATTGGAATAAAATGACTTCCACAATAACTTCTTATTCTATAACAAAATATTAGTTGTCTCGTATATATAAATCTAACTAATATGAAGAAAATCAAACGTGTTACATAAATTTTGCACTAAAAATACAAAACATTTATCTTTATGCATGAAACAATTTTGTATGACAGCATCTATGAGGCAGTATTACCTTTGTTTCATTATAAATGTCTTTTAAAAACTTTTCATACATATTACAAGAAAATAATATTTTTTGTCTCCAATTAATAATTTATAAGAGACGTCAAAAAAAAAAAATTAATAATTTATAAGTAGGGAAACTGAATGAATGTAGTATAGAATCGTTGAACTAAAAACCACATGTTTCCTAATTCGTAATTCGTAGAATTTTGATTAGACTAGGTATTATTGAAGATTTTGTTGTTTAGCAATAAAGGATGTACCGTGTACGTGGCAAAGATTCGTACTTCCTTCAATGAGAGTTAGGCTCGAAACTTTTGGAAAAGAGTGAGTGAGAGAGATTCCACTTCGATTCTGTCTTTTATCAATCCATTGTAGGTGGTTGGGACCATATACTCGACTGCGATATTACATCGTCTCTTATACATGTAGTTAAAAACATGTATTACGTAAACATTGTACTTATATACATATTGGTATAAGAGATTTGTCGTTTTACTATCACAAGATTCTATGAAAGTGTAGTATTATTTATTTAAAAGGAATTATGCCAGTCTCTTTTTATACTTAAAGAAATGATTGTCCGTGAAAAAAATGAATTGGTTTCACATTAATCACTGTAATGTGTATCTATTTTTTGAACAATTTTCAAATGGTAATCTGTTAGCTAGTTATAGCTATTGTCACTTGAAAATATATATATTTTTTCATACATTCATACTTACACGAAATTTTACGTAAACACAAATATTTGCTTTTTATAACTTGAAAATTTATTGACACAAAGATTTGTTAGATTTTTATAGTCCTTCTGTTATAAATTATAACTATATAATTGCCACATTATTTTCTTAAATTTCTATATTTTAATGCCGACATAAAAATCAATTATCTATTACTTTTAAAGTATGATCAAAGTGATACGGCAATTATCTTTTTCTTTCTAACTAATTGTTGCAATGTAAGCGTGGAAAGCATAGACATGTAGTCCAATAAGTCGATCACAGCTAAATCCCTAATAAAATATTTTGACTTCCTAAATATCATTATTAACTATCCTCCCATTCACATAAAACGAGGTTGTCAGTGTCATTATATAATAATAATATACGCATATTCGTGTGCAAGATTCATAACTTCAGATTGGAGAAGCTTAATATATTGATAAAAACAAAAAACGAAAATGGATATGTGATGATAAATTGATAATATTAGTCGGTGAATTTGGCCCATAATTGAGTCGAGATGCCGCTGATCGATCGCAAGAAAACTCCAGCGAAATACCGACAAAGATTCTTCATAAAAGCGTCTCCGATCCTTATCACTATGATCTCTACAGTGAATGTGATGGATTTAGTCGGTCTTATCAGGGGCCGGATGGACTTAACCGGTTTTGTTAGAACCGATTCTATAAGTGTCGGTTTACAAAAGTTTGGTCTTCTTAGTATGTATCTCTCTCCTCTTTTTATTCTTTCTTTTCTCTAACATATATGTGTGGTTAAAATCTCAATCTAGTAAATTAAACCCAATAAATTTATGGTAAAAAGGTTTAGTGAAGCCAAAGATATCAAACAAAATCAAATGAGTAAACGAGATGAAATGCTGAGCCAAAAAATCCATCGAAATGAACATCTATGGTCAAATGGGATTAAATACAGAATCATTAGTCAACCCAGCCGAGACCAAAAAACTCGTTCAAACTGGTGAGTTAAGTCGTCTAAACGTAATAGTCGGAATTTCAAACTTAAAGATCATTAATGGCGAATTAGACGGAGTAAACGGAGACGTTAAAAACGATCTTAGAATATAAAACAAGGACAAGGAGCCAAATACCATATTCTAACTCTCTACACCACTCTCAACTACAATTTAGCTATAGATTCAAGCATTTGTTCTTTTTTTGTTCTTGTTCTTGTAAATCTCTCTTGAGAATCAAAATACTAATCTAGTTTACTTCTCCAAAACATTTTCCAAAACGTTCTCAAATTCTGTCTGTTCTCGTCGAGCAACAAACTCTCTATCTATTGTTCGATAGCCCATCGATTTTTTATTTTTTTAAAATAAACCAAATACCTCTCTATTTTTATTATTTATAAATTTTTAGTGTTGTATTTTCAACTATAAAAATATATTTATCTCTGTAGTACATGTGTGTGTTAAATTGGAAAAAAAAACAATATATAAATTGGTAAACGTCTTGTCATTTAACAAAATGTGTACGCATATGTTAGTGATTTCCACGTGAGTTTCTTGGCTGTTTCGGTCCTTTTCTTTCTTATTGTTTAGCTACGTCTTCGACTTGCCTTTTTCTTAACTTTGGAAAAATACAAATCCATTATAAAAAGATCTACCTCAATTCAGATCATATAGCAATCAATAAGAACCATTCATGGAATTTCTATTTACTGGCCACATTCATTGCACATTATATTACCAATTATTATTACATGTATTTAGGATTATAGTGTAGAAATGATATAGTTTAATCTTAAATTCATATAAGGGTTGGTAGTCTATGAAAACGAAATGAACGTGGATAATAATAATAATAAAAAAAATTGATTGTTAGTTTGCTACATATGAGGGCTTGGGCCTGGGCCGCCTAGCTGGAATGAGCGAGGCTTGGATACAGAAATCATATGAAGGCGAGTGTTAATGGGCCGACCTCATCTAATCGATTTATTTTTATCAAAATATTTTCCCATCGTAATCAACTTACACACGTATATGTAAAATGTCATATTTATTGTAACACACGCTAAGTCGCTAACTAGCTAAAATCGAAGTCAAAATAAAGTTGTATATTGGAACTTGGATGTGGGGAAATAAATCAACGAGTTACATTTGAATGATTCTTCGAGTTATAGTTTTTATTTTTTTATTGATGGTTAAAAAGAATTTGGATATGTGGGGAAATAAATGGGCTTTTGGCCAAAACCGACCCAAACTATGTTTATATGTTCGATTTAGACTTAATGTTTGTGACGGGTCCAAAACATACCTAACGTTATAACAATTTAAATTTCATACATGTAATTTTTTTTGTACCGATTTATACCCTTACCGTCAAATAGGTAACAGTCAGTTAACGTCTGTCGACGTAGATGCCATGTTGTCTTCAACCAAATTTTTTTTTTTTTTGTGATGACGTTCGATTGATGACGATGTTAAAACAAAAAAAAATAACAAAAAAAAATCAAAATCAAGGTTTGAACCGTTGAATTCCCAATCAATCATGAGCTGATTTACCAAGTGAGCCAAATTGTTTTTACGATTCATTGAATAACTAAACAATTTATATAACGAAGTTGCTCTTCCTTCATCATAATTCCACAATCTTCTCTTTCACCTAAAAATCCTCCACCGATCCGATCATCGTCATCAATGGCGGATCCTACAAGATCCTACATGTTTCTTCAACCCGGCTCTCAGCCTCAACAAGAAGTGGCTCTCACCTCGTGACAATTCATCATCTGACAATTCGTCCTCAATTTCATCATTTGAGTCTGGCAACATGAAATCGTTAAGTACTTCCATGCTATGCCAAAATTGAATCCAAAGCCCGATCCCCAAACCTAAACCTAGATTAAGCTATCAATTTTTCCCATAATCCTAACCTAAGCCGCAAAACCCAAAAATCCCCAAGAAGCAAACCCCGACGGCGGAATCGAGAGAGAGAGCACTGAAATCGCGAGGGGAGGGAGGGGGAGAGAGAGAGAGAGAGAGAGAGAGAGAGTTGGCCGTGAAGAAGATGAATCCGTCGCGAGGAGTGAGAGAAACACGGCAGTGGCAGAATGAAGGAGATGACTCACGACATAACAGAGGAGAGTGAGAGCAGAGGCTCACCGGCGAAGGAAGAGAAGCGGCAGCGGGCGAAGGAGAAGAAAGATCCGGCAAAGAAGAATCGCCGATTCAATGTTGAAGTCGCCGATTTTCTTATAATAACTATATAATATAGGTAATTATGCTGGTCACTATATCGAATTGAACATTTGGTACAGTTGGTTATGTGGTTATTGTTCCTTGGTAAGGTCACGAGTTCGAGTGTTTTTTTCGTTATTTTTTTGTTTAAATTTTCCTTAAACGACGTCGTTTGGACTTTCAATAAAAAATATTATAAAAAAAAATTGGTTGAAGATGACATACGGCATCCACGTCGACAGGCGTTAACTGATCGTTACCTGTTTGACGGTAAATATATGAATCGATACCAAAAAAAAACTACAAGTATGAAATTTAAATTATTATAACGTTTTTTTTTTACTAAATTAAATTATTATAACGTTAGGTATGTTTTGAACCCGTCACAAACATTTAGTCTAAATCGAACATATAAACATAGTTTGGGTTGGTTTTGGCCAAAAGCCCGGAAATAAACATAGTAAAGGCAAAACATTTTTTCTATACAAGAAAATCAAATCATATTGGCAATTAAGAAACAGTGAATTCGAAATTAGAGAGCTGCGTATGATGGTTCATCGAAACTCCTTTGTTGCTGAATAAATCAATCACACCGGCCGGAACAAACAGTGAGAGCAGAGGATTCTCCGGCGGTATAGGCGGAATCTCAGCTCTACACAACGGACACGTCGACATTTCACCGAGCCATGGATCGATGCAATCGGCGTGGAAGCAGTGTCGACACATCGTCAATCGCCTCATCTTCTCTCCTTCCTCTGCCTCTTGTAGACACACGGCGCAGTATGGCAGAGACGAACGATCGTTAGTCGCCGCCGTGAACGTGCGGTGGCGACGCCAGGGACGTGTGACGAGGAAAGCTGCAAATCTTAAGAAGAGACGGAGAGAGAAGACAGCGACAAAAGCAACGAATATGGAATTGGTGATGAATTCGAAGAATCTAAAGACAGATAGTGCCAACATCATTCAGAATCTAAATAAAGAAAAGCTTATGGAGCAACAAAAAAAAAATATAGCGTTCAATTAGTAAAGATTGAAGAACGAACCAGAAGCCCTTATTGTGGTGTGTGTGTGTGTGTTTATATATGTAAGTTAATGTAGTATGTAGTTGTGTGGTAATCTCGATTAAATGGACGGTCGTGATTGGATTATTTCAACAAATTTGACGGTAGTCAACGGCAAGTTTGTTAAAATGTTAACTACTAAAAAGTCAAATTACTCAAAATAGGTTTTCAAGTGGATGCGTGATCATAATCACATGTCTTTGTAATACTATCAACTTCGTGGATTAGGAAAGTTGTTATTAGGTCAAGCCTAACAAGTTCCTAGCTAAAAGTGATGATTACCACGAAAATGTGGATCTATATCATAATGAGAACAAGTATAATGTAGAGATACTTACACAAACACAGATCTGTAAACTTAGTTACGTATACGACAAGGCAAGTGGACTTGGAAGTCTCTGTTTTGTTTTTTTCCGGCGACACCTGAACAAGACAAAGACAAGACAAACCAAAGAGTAATATAATTGATACAAAATATCTACGAGGACTTCTATACAGAAAACTGTTTGTTCAGGTGATCACGCGCTTCGCTTTCTCAAGTTTTCAGATGCAAATAGATCTTTGACTGCTTCGAAAACCTCTTCACTCGGTTTTGCAGCATTGATCTGGAGGAATCCGAAATCGGAATCAGGAACAACGTGTGAAAGTAATGATCATAAGGAGGAGAATCAAAGCCTAACATTCCGAACTTTCCCTTTAGATTCATAGTAGCTAACAATAGGGAGGGTAGATTCTACAAACACTTTAAATCTCTTCTTTATCGTCTCAAGATTATCGTCTTCTCTTCCCTTCATAACCCAGAAGCAAGTTGGTAAACGAGAAATGGGATCCGAACTTCAGTTAAGATACCAACCTGGTTCCTGTTCATAATGCGTCTCTCTAGTTCTTCTTCAGGACAATCAAGAACAGGACTTATGAGACACCCTAATCTCACAAAACATAACCTAACTTGAATCACACTTACTTAACAACTTTTTGAAATATAACGAATTCATTAAATACGCAATTAATGTCTGAAAAATCCTTTATTAAAATCAAACTGAGAACTCAAAACGTTTAGCAAATAGAATTAACTTTTAAATCGGAAATCAAGAAACAATCTTTATTAAATGATAAATAACATAAAAATAAAAGAAGTGTCCATGGTCCCCCACTTGTAACATCACAACGACCGCCATAAATCTTACTCTTCGGTCTCACCTGAAAAGAAGAGGAGTGAGTATTTAGGAAAATACTCATCGAAAGTGTGCTTTTGGAGCACACATGATTTTTAGATACATCATTTGGAACAACTATACGAGTATGCACAATATAAACAATAGACACACATAACATACATGCTTTTACTAGTAATACTACATGTCATTAAACAATCATTTCTATATACAATAATTCACATCACATCAATCATCCTAGCAAGGTTAGTTTCACATTCCCAGGGATCGCAACCCAATGTACTCAATCTCTTTCACATTCTGGACTCGTCAGCCCCATTTTTCATGGGTCCGCAACCTTAAACATTCTCGTTATCATTCTTATCTTTATCATTCTTTGTTTGCAGCCCAACATAGAAATACCACTTCATGGCTCACGTCCATGACCTCGGCGACAAGAAATCGTGTACTAACACGCCTAGCAAACAACTACTTCACATAAATATGCATCATTCATCTTTCACATGCAAAAACCAACAATCATATCCAATACTTTTATTAAACATATACATGTTCCTATTTCAACTAACGCATCTTGGGAATCCACATCTAGTCCTCACCTTTGCCTTTGGGTCGAAGACAAAACACATTTTTCTCCTTCCTTCTTCTTTGGACAGATTCACTGCCTTAACTTCATTAGCACGTTTCCTCTCCAAACTGGTCACCCTTTTGCAAGAATCTACCTCCGTGAGTCCTACATGTCTCTGCAAAGTTTCAGAACGATCCGAATTGATTTGCCCAATCAAACAGCCCAACTCTCCAGCCTGGTCAGATATGTGCGATGTGAAGAATAGACTCGAGAAAACACAAATATCTCTCAAACTATAACTTCAAATGATAATATGATTTTGGCAGTAGCTAGATATGTAAGTCTAGAATATCCTTACCGAGTTTCATAACATTCAGAGAATATCTTATCATCCGTTTAGCCTTTCTCCCAAAAGGGGTGATATGCGGTTATGAATTGCAGCATTAGAGGGTAACTCCAACCGGTAAGCCACATAATAAACCTTATCAGTCACACAGAACGGACCATAAAACCTTGGGGATAGCTTGTGAGGGAGATTTCTGGTCTTGAGTGAGTGCTGGCGGTATGGTTGAAGTTTCAGGTACACATAATTCCTGACGACAAATTCCCGTGGTGATCGATGAGAGTCTGCAGCCTGTTTCATCCTGTTATGTGCTCTCATGAGATGGAACTTCAACATAAAGATTATCTCCTCTCGTTTTTGTAGGCTTCTGTCCAGCACAGCTGAGGAGGACTCTCCAAGAAGATACGGCAAGTGAAGAGGTGGTGGCTGGCCATAAACAATCTCAAAAGGAGTGTTGTGAATGGCAGTATGGTAGGTTGTGTTATACCACCATTCATCTAATGGAAACCACTTACTCCAAGAATGAGGCGTCTCGGCGGTCATGCAACGCAAGTAAGTTTCCAAAGTCTTATTAGTCACCTCAGTCTACCCGTCGGTTTGGGGGTGATAGGTTGTTGAATACCGCAAATCTACACCATGAATCCAAAATAATTCTTTCCAAACTTCACTGAGAAACGTGAGGTCTCTATCGTTGATGATATCTTTAGGAAGACCATGAAGCTTGAACACATTGTCTAGAGAGGCGTGTGCTACTTCTATGGCAGTGTAGGGATGAGATAAAGCCAATAAGTGAGCGTTTTTACTGAACATGTCTATCACCACCAAGATGCAATGCTTCCCGGAAGAAGGGGGAAGACCTTCAATAAAATCTAAACTCATAGACTCCCAAACTCCATTAGGGACATGTAGAGGTTGAAGAAATCCTGGTTTAGCCACATTCTCATACTTGTTTTGCTGAAAAACCCTGCAATTCCTCATGTAATTATGTATCTCAAGGTTCATCTTGGGCCAGTAGAACAAGGTTTTGATTCTGTGTGAAGTGGCGTCTCTGCCCGAGTGTCCACCAATTGCTGAATCATGCAACCACTTGAATATATGTGTTTTGACCTCAACATCATTGCCAACGACCAGTTTACCCTTCTTTCTCAATTCATCATTCACAAATGCGTAAGATGGGTGAGATTTAGCATCAGATTGCATGTCAAAATAAGCTTACATAGATGAGGATCACGCTGCCATAATAGCTTAAGGGAATCGTAGAACCCCTGGTGAGCTTGAGACATAGTGATATGTAGGAGTTGAGCTCCTGTGACACGAGAGAGAGCGTATGCGGCGATGTTTTCTTTTCTCTGTTTGTAGCGGATTTCAAAGTTGTACCCCATTAGCTTAGAAAGCTACATGTGCTGGAAAGGAGTTGTTGCTTTCTGTTTCACCATGTATTTTAGACTCTTCTGATCAGTATTGATGATAAAAGTCTGTGTGCTAGATACACAGTCCAAGTCTGTACAACATGAACTACATCCATTAGTTCCTTCTCATTGACAGACAAAGACTGGTGGCGTGGTCCCAAAGCTCTGCTGATATACCAAATATGGTGATTATCTTGCATAAGTACAACTCCAATTCCTGTATTTGATGCATCAGTCTCAACAACAAAAGTTTTTCCAAAGTCAGATAGTGCTAGAACCGGAGTGGAAGTGAGAGCAGATTTAAGATTGTCGAAAGTTGTTGCTGCTTCAGGACCCCATATAAATCCATCTTTCTGCAGTAAGGCTGTGAGAGGTCGAGACAAGATGATGTATCCCTTGATGAAGCGTCTGTAATAATTCGCCAAACCCAGAAAACTTCTCAACTACTTCTGAGATGCAGGTATAGGCCAACGTCTGATAGCATATACCTTAGCTGGGTCAGTGCTTACTCCTTCAGCAGAAATAAAGTGACCTAAGTACTCAATGATTGTAGCTCCAAAGGTATATTTAGAGGTTTTCAAGTAAAGTTGCGTGTGACTTAAAATGGAGAAAACTTCTTGAAGGTGATGCAGATGGGATTCCCAGCTTAGACTGTATACCAATATGTCATCGAAAAACACCAAAAGAAACTTCCTCGCAACATCCTGAAAGACGTGATTCATAAGGCTCTGAAAAGTGTAAGGAGCATTAGAGAGGTCAAATGGCATGACAAGGTACTCGTAGTGCCTTGCATGAGACTTGAAGGCTGTTTTATAGAAATCTTCAGGGGCCATCCTCAACTGGTGGAACCCTGCCCTGAGATCCAATTTGGAAAAATATTTTGCACCTCCTAGTTCATCCAATAGATCTTCAAGCAATGGTATATGATACTTATTTTTAACTGTTTGCTTATTGAGTCCTCTGTAGTCAACACACAACCGCCAAACACCATATTTTTTCTTTACTAGAACAATAGGTGAGGTGTATGGGCTAGAGCTACACTGGATTATCCCCTGGTCCAACATCTCAGTGGAGAATACACTCTTAGAGTACACCTGTGCGGGCGGATCACCTAATCTATATATATAAAGTAAGTTTTTCTCTCTTCTCATGCTGCCACCTCAGCATCCTACAAATTTAATACACATACTAAATACATATATTAATTATATATTTGGTTTTAACATTATAAAAAGAATTTGAAAAGGCATTACTCATATTCTAAATTAAACCAGAAAATAATAAATTTATATGAATATAGTTCTTTGAAATAATAACAGGTTTAATAAATTTGGTTATCATAATATATTTCAACTTTTATAAATATTTAATTAGGTTAACTTGTATCGTAAATATTATTAAAAAAAACTAAAATATCAAACAAGTCCTGACGATTAAACAAATAAGTTAAATATGTAAATAAATTCATAAAGCAAAATATAAGTTGGTAAGTTTTACATCTAATAAAGAGACAAATAAATAAAATTAAAGTATACTTAACATAATAATTGCAATTATACATAACTATGAAAAAGAGAATAAGAGCCAGAAAATTTAAGAAACATATTAAAAGTATTTACACACAAATATAAATTAAATTTGAAAATTTAAGATCATGTGTGTTTTGTGATATTATTTTTAACAAAATAAAAATAAAAATAAATGTAACTACAACAGGAGAAGAAAATAAAAGCTATGTATATGCAAAATATATATCATGTGATGTAAATATATTTCAATTCTCATAATAATTACCATCCATTAATACAATAGTTTTCCCTAGAATTTGAAAAGACATTTACTTAATAAAAGATAGATGATATTGAATTAATCTAAAGAAATTTCAATTTAATAATTTAGTTTTATCAGTTTATTTATATAGTTTAGAAAAACTATAGAATTTAGTGTTTATAAATTATGGATTATATTTTTTCTAACTAAAATCAAAGAAATGTTGTGACTTCAAACAATCAGTTTTATATGGAATGAAAATCTTTTTCAACAAAAATAAATAGATTTAGGAATCACAAACATATTGCACACATAAATAGGGTTAAAATCATACATGAAACACTCAAAAAATAATAACTTCACATAAAACAAAAACAAAATTATTATGTAACTTTTAAATGTAAATATCTTCCTTTTAAAAAACTCAACTAATTGCATAAAATTGATCACCAAAGAAAAAAAAAAGAGGTAAAAATGTGTATCATCCAATAAATAAACACATAGATGATCATAAATTAAAAAAAAACAAAAACAAATACACAGATCTTAAGCTGATAGAGATAATTAAATTAACTACGAGACCAAATAAAATAAAATACCATTAGATTAAAAAAATTGTTTACCACTCCGCGCGGATCACACCATTTGTGAATAAAATTGAAAGTGAAATCTCATCGGCGTTGGGGTAAGATATCGGAGAAGACGAGGGTTTTAGAGCAGTGGGTAATGTTTTTTACAGGATAATCATATTCACATGAACTCTCTCTCTCTCTCTCTCTCTAAATGTTTGAATCGACGCTCGACCCCATATTTCTTATATTTTTCCAAATCGGCCCATATTATCTCAAATGTTATCATTAACCTATACATCTACGATGATTTTGATAGTAAATTAGAGATAGAAATTAAATCGTTTTTCAAATAAAATTAGATTAATTTTGTAGTCACCAACACTAGATCTTCGAAGATGAATAATAGTAAATTCTGAACATTTTATTAGTATTCGGTTTTACGTAAAAATAGATAAAAATACAGTGACTTATTTCGAAGTATTTTTTTTTTAAATTTCGGAGATTTCTAAATTCACAAAACTAACTTTTCTTCTATTAGTATTCGAAATAACTTTCGGAGTATACAAAATTAACCATATTTCAAAGTATTTATTTTATTAGTATTCAGTTGGGTTAAAAAATATACAATTCTCTAAACTTTAAAATGACAAAAACTTAACTTTTAAAAACCAACTAATTGAATAAATAGTCAACCAAAGAAATTTTTTTTTTAAATTGTCGATCAATCACTAAATAAATAAATAAATAAACATAAAATTAAAAAAGGAAAAAAAACTTAAGAATAAACAATCCACATTTCTTAAGCTAATTGAGACAAATTCATTAACAATCATACTAATAAAGCTAAAATAATATTATACCAAAATTTTTAAAAACAAAATTGTGTTCACGTCTGCGCAGATCACACACTAGTCTAATATATAAAATTTAGTCAGCTCTTTCCAGCATCTTGCCACGTCATCGCTGCCACGTGTCCTTCTAAAAAAACCTAAAACTCTTGTCGTCTTATGTTCCTCTTCTTTCTTACGTTTCCAAATCAAACAAACAAATTGATTTTTCGTAATTGACGATTCCATATCTTATTCTTATATCCATCCGTTTATTTTTTCTAATTATTAAACCTAATTAATCTAAAAGCATCTCATATAGTTCGTATATACAAATTGGAAATCTGGGTTTCTGGGATTTCACTTTGAAGTGTTCTCGATGGTTTTCAATTCCAATTTTCTGCAAAAACGGTACCGATTTCCAATTTCTCCACGGTTTTTCTGATTTCCTTCTATACAACCCCAAAAATCTCCGGTTTGCTGGAAATTATCCGGAGGGTGGGAAGGTTATTATAGATTTCAGAAGCAATTCGTTTGTCGTTTTCTAATTGGAGCAGAGATGAATCGCATCATTTTCTGATTCGAAGTCCAGATTCGCGAATTTAACATTTTCGGTTTGATTTTCCTTTTTTTTACGATCCACACCTTCGAGTTTTTTTGTTTCCCCTCCGGCGAGATCTTAACCCGGGAAGCTATGGTGTTGCTCCGTTGACTGCGAATGTTCAGTTCTGGACTCAAATCTTTTTGTATTCATTGTGTTTTTTGAAATAGTGTAGAAGAACATCTAAGAAAGAGTTTAGGTTGTTCCTTACCTGAGTATAGTAATTCGTTTGCAGACTCTTGTTTCTTCTGAGCTATGCGTTCTCTCTAAATTTGTGTGTTTGCAACTACATTCTTGTGAATCCTTGATATGGAATCGACTGTCTCTGTGTCTGTGTCTGTGTTGGGTTTGTTAACAAGTGTTCATGTGTATGCAAGAGAAGAAAGTAGATGATCCAATTCCACTTTGTTAAAGTACATAAACTGCATATATGTTGTGAGAAAAAAAAGAGTAGATGATGTTTCCTAAAAGCCCTTTTGCTTGGTGATGCTTCCAGGGTACCAAAGCTCATTCGAGGAATAGAGTTGAGGAAACTGCAGACAAGCTGATTCAATTCAATGAATAAGTTTTTGAGGGAAATGGCTATGCACCCAAGGTTTTTGCTTCTTTAACATCTAATGTGTCAATGTTGTTATGTAAAGCCAAGATCTTTGGCTCAATTCATCTTTCTTTTTAGGTACGAAAACCATACACGATAACAAAAGAAAGACAGAGATGGACAGATGAAGAGCATAACAAGATTGTTGAATCCTTGAAACTATACGGACGAGCATGGAGAGGAATTGAAGGTAAAAAATGAATGATCTAATAATATCTCACTTGCTACTGAGTTATGTATGGTCTATATAACCATCAAAAATATGTTTGTTTCTCTCTAACAGAACATGTGGGCACAAAGACTGCTGTTCAGATTCGAAGCCATGCTCAGAATTTTTTCTCTAAGGTATATACACTTATTTGCCATAATATCTTTTCCCTTGTTCACAGAAAGTACCAAGGACTGCTTAAACATGTACATACATTTGTCTAGAGACTTATGTTCTGACTTAGCTCTGTTCTGTTGTATCATACAGGTTATCTATATACTTAATTTTTCCGATCGATCTAACGAACTATTGTTTTCTGAAAAAACATTGATACATGAAATTTATGTGATTGTCGTGTGTTTGTTTAAGCATATTAGACATACTGAGAATATTTTGAGTTAATCTTTTAATGTAAAAGGATATTGATTGACTCTACTCGTGAAGCTGTTGAAACCAATAATAAAAGTGGGTTGGATTTGATTGAGGTTGAATTTTTGTACATTTGCATAGAAACCACTGATTACAACATGTTCTGTAGTTAAGTGGAAAATTTGTGTACGTTTTTATTTGATACATGAATTTTTGTACGTTTCTCTAAAATAAAAAAAGTGATTGAAAGGAAAAAGTTAAGTGGAAAATTTGTGTTTATCTCTCCCGAAAAAGAATAACTTTACATTATATGACTTTGACTCTCCATTGGCTTGATTAATTTTTATAGTCTCGTAGAAGATGGTTAACAGAACAATTGATGAGACAAGAAAATATTGATGAGATTGAATTAGTTGAAGGAAAACCTCATCCGACGCATAAGATAAAGTTTCTATAAATTTTTGAATTCTGTTAGCCTTTTATGCTTAGGGTAAATTTAATGAATAGCCTTGATTGACCACTTAATTAAGTATCTAGCTATAGATAAATTAAAATTAGGTATTTAGAAAATAGAAAAAAAAAACCAAAAAAATATTCATTATTTTAAATAATTACATAAAATGTCATTGATCTGAAAACTTTTTATCCGACGATATAACCCAACGCACTGTTCATAAACCGTGCACCGACACTGTTCATCCAAAATCACTGACACTATTCACCACCGGAAAACCTAAAACCCTATGTGAATTTAGTGGATAATTATCGCGATAATTTTATAGCTATCCGATAACTATATAATGTTAACGTGCTAACAATAATATCTGATACATGTAATGTGTTAACAATAATATATGATACTTGTAATATCTGATAATTAATACGAATAGCTATAGAATGTTAACGTGCTAACAGTAAATATCCTATACATGTATTGTGCTAACAATAATATATGATACGTGTAATGTGCTAATAATATTATCCGAATAATACTTGTATTAGCGTAAAAAAATAGTAAAATATACCGATAATATTTTTGTTAACGTATAATTATACAAAATATTAATCAATAATAATGGTAAAGTTAACATGCTAACAATGTTGGTAAAATATTAACATGCTAACCAAATCTAAAACAGCTGAAAAAACAATAGTAGCTAACACAACGACAAGTGATGGCCCGACACCACTGATTACAACATTCCACCACTCTAAACCAAGAAAACTCATCATTCAAATCAAATTGCAACACGAAGGTAAGAAATTCTTCAAAATTTCCCACTAAATTAGAATAACCCATGAAAATCATGTGTGACTATGATTCTGAATGGAGAAAGTAGATCAGGCGGTGCAGATTTAGCGGTTCAAGCAGATCAGACGGAACAAGTGCGGATCAAGCGGTTCAAAACATGGTTGAATTGTGAAAACGGATAACAAGCTCTCCAAAATATTATTCATATTTCTAAAAAATTATATTAAATTTAAAATTCTTATTTTATTTTTGCACCCATTTCACCATCAATTATTTTATTTTTTTTACATATCAATTATTCTAATTTAATGTTAATATATATATATATATATATATATATATATATATAATTTTGTTATTATTAGTAAGAATTGCATCAAAAAAATATACCGTTATATCAAAATATACCCGAACTATCCAAAATATCCAAAAAATAACTAATATTCGGGTTTATAATTATAATTTTTGGTATTTGTGGTTGTAAGGCAACTTATCCAAAAAATCCAAAAACAAATTTATGGTTGTAAGGCAACTTATCATTTTTTAAAAAATTTCTCATGAAATTTTAGAAATTTTGAATAATTTTAAATACTTATAAATATTATTATTTATAAAAATTACTCTATTATTAATACTACAACATTTTTTAGTACACCACTATTATTTTAGTATTATATGTGGAATCAGAAATTGAAGTAATGTAGATTTAGATAATATTACAAGATTTATAATATGATATCCAAAAATAAGCAAATTAAATATTTTCTATGAAAATCAATTCAAATAAATATATTAGCGGAAAAACCCGCGCGTATGCGCGAGTACTCACCTAATATATATTAAATGCAAAGTAAAGTTTGAAAATATAACTCACACGTTAAAAGTTAAGCTGGTTGATTACAACTCTGTTCTTAATGAATTTGATACATTTTTATTAAAAATTAAATGGAAAATCAGATTTAATTTATATTTATACTAATCACTTTATAATCAATTACAAAAAAAAATTAGATATATTTATTTTCGCTTAAGGTTTAATTTTTTTGTATACATTATTACTTTTTACTTAAATATTTTTAAAAAACTAATAATATATCATTAAAACTTGGATTTACTAATAAAATTTAAAAATATTCATTTTTACTTAATGATTGGAAAACACCAATAATAAATCATGTAAAATAAAAAAATATAGATCTACACTTACGGATTTGATTACCTTAATAATTAAAGTTAATAATTTGATTACTTTAGTGATTAAAACTAACAGTAAAAAACAGATCTACACAATACTAATAAGGATTTGATTACCTTAATAATTAAAGCTAACAATTTAATAACTTTAGTGATTAAAAATTAACAATTGTATATATTTTTAAATTCATAATGTATCATTATTGTATAAATAAGATTATATGTTACATTTTTTGTGATAACAGTTAATAGAGATTTTATGGTGATAAAAAATTAAAAGATTTGGAATATTTACTTATTTGTGTTTATCTATTTCCATTTTATTTAGGTTTAAATGTAAGTTAAATTGTATCCAAAAAATATTCTAGAGATATTTTTGTGATAGAGATAAAGAAATTTGGAATATTGATATATTTGTGTTTATCTATTTTCTGTTTTATATAGGTTAAACGTAAGCTAAGTACTCTGTATATTGTACCTAACCTTGCCGATTGATCATTCTCGAAGGAAGCTTGAGTGTCGTTCTCCTCTCTTCAGGTTCTTTCCGATCTTCATATCCTTTCGTCTCCTTTTTTTTGTTTTATTTTTCTTGTTCTGTCGATCGATCGTGTGGTCTGATTGTAGGGGTAGTTTGATTTTTACAGACGTATAATTTGGGATTTAGTTTTCTTATATAGGATTGTATACTCTGTTCCGATAATAAAAGATAACAGAGGAGAGAAGATGATTGAAAGAGTTTTTGTGTTTTTTTTGTTCATTCTTTTAGAGCATGTACATATATACGAGAATATGAGAATCTACATTCCTAAAATAATCCAATCACAGTTAATCCTAGAATATACACAACTTGAAGAGAAAGGTAATCAACGTGATTGGTGCTCATTCAACGGGATACGACATTTATGCCAATACCCTCCCTCAAGTTGGAGCATGTAAGTCTCTAATGCCCAACTTGCCTCGAAACTCGTCGAACTTGTGTTTTCCCAACGCTTTTGTCAAGATGTCAGCCAATTGGATTTTGGTGGAGACATGATTCGTCTTAAGCGTTCCAATCAAAATTTCATCTCGGACAAAGTGGCAATCAACTTCAATATGCTTTGTACGTTCGTGAAACACCGGGTTTGTGGCGATGTGGATCGCGGCTTTACTGTCACAATTCAATGTCATTGATTCTGGATGGTTGATTCCCAAATCTGCAAGCATTCTTTTCAACCAGATCAGTTCAAAGGTAACATAGGCCATTACTCTGTATTCAGCCTCTGCAGATGACCGACTAACTGTTTTCTGCTTCTTTGTTTTCCAAGCTATTGGTGAATCACCAAATTGCACAAAATACCATGTGGTAGATTTCCTTGTTAATGGACAACTCGCCCAGTCAGAGTCACACCAACCTTGAAATTTCAAATCTGAATTTGTTTTTAACAAAATACCTTGCCCCGGACAGCTTTTCAGATATCGAACAATCCTTAATGCCGCTTCCCAATGTTCCTGTCTAGGAACTTGCATAAATTGTGCCATGACATGAACTGAGTATGAGAGTTCAGGACGTGTTACCGCTAAGTATATGAGGCGGCCGATCAGATGACGGTAACGTTCAGGATCATCAAGGATTCGTGAAGTGGAGAGCGCCAATTTATGATTCTGCTCTAATGGAAAGCTTGCTGGTCTAGCATCATTCAGTCCCACTTCGTTGATGATGTCCAAAGTATACTTGCGCTGGCACAAGTAAAACCCACTCGAATTTTTAGCCACTTCAATCCCCAAAAAATATTTCAATTGGCCGAGATCTTTCGTGTGAAAGCATGAAGATAAATATTCTTTGAAGAACTTCATAGATTCAACCGAGTTACTCGAGATAATGAGATCATCTACATAGATGAGAACATTCACGCGGATAGCTCCTTTCTCGTACGCAAACAAGGAATAATCTGAGAGAGATTGCTCAAAACCGTATTTCTTCAATGCATTACTCAACTTCGCAAACCAGCACCTTGGTGCTTGTTTAAGACCGTAAAGAGATTTTCTAAGCTTGCACACCTTAGACGAGTCGATAGTCTTAAATCCAGGTGGTATCTTCATGTAAACCTCTTCGTCGAGGTCCCCGTGCAGAAACGCGTTATGGACGTCCATTTGTTGGACATCCCAACCTTTAGCCGCAACTACCCTTAAAAATAGTCGGACAGTGTCCATTTTTGCAACCGGCGCGAAGGTTTCCTCATAGTTTTCTCCCTCGATTTGGTGGTTTCCCAGAACCACAAGCCTCGCTTTATATCTTTCGATGGTGCCATCGGTTTTGTATTTGATCTTGTAAACCCACTTACAACCAAACGCCTTCTTTCCAGCCGGTAAATCCACTAGATCCCATGTGTGATTGAGTTCTAACGCCTTAATTTCTGTTCCCATGGCACCTCTCCAATTCGAATTAGCAACGGCATAACGATAAGTCTTGGGTTCCACGATTTTTATAACTGCAACTTGATATGCCTGATGTCTCGGTGTAAACCTTGAGGAGGTAATGTAAGAAGACATCGGGTAGAGAGAGGTTGCAGATAGAAGACCTTCGCTAGGGACAAGAGCAATCTGAGCAGCATTAGTGATGAAGTTCCGAAGCGTTACCGGTGGTTCTTTCTTTCGATGGCCACGACCCAGAATTTCCGGTGGAGTATAAGGAATCATAGCAGGATTTCCATCATCAGCTTTGATTTCCAGATTATCAATAGCAAGTTCGGTGGGTAACAAAGGAGACGGCGTTCCGGTATCGTCTGAAGCCGACGAAGACGACGAAGAAACAAAAGATGTCGTTGCTGGGTCTGATTCTATTTGTGGAAGTTGGGCCACAATTGGGCTTATTTGTCTTGTTTGATGTTGTAGCCCATCTTCGATAATTGGGCAATGAATTGGTGCCCACGAATTTATGTCCTCAAAGTAATCATCTTCTTTAGTCCTCTGTAATTCACGATCGTGAAAGGGGAAGTCAGTCTCGGAGAAGATCACGTCTCTAGAGACAAAACATTCTTTCTTCTCTATATCGTACAACCGCCACGCTTTCTTTCCATTAGGATAGCTGACAAAGACACATCTCCTGCCTCTCGGAGCAAACTTGTCTCCTTTATGCCCTTGATTATGAGCGTAACATAAGCTTCGCGCAGCCGTGAAGTCGTTCATACGAAGATGCTCATAAGATGGTGCGCAGCCGTGAAGTCGTTCATACGGTGTTGATCCAAGAAGAACTTGATTCGGAGTTCTATAGATCAAATACCCAGCTGTGAGAATACACTCACCCCAAAACTCAAGCGGTAAATTTTCTTTAAACTGAAGAGCTCGGGCAACGTTCAGAATATGTCGATGTTTTCTTTCGACTCGACCATTCTGTTGAGGAGTGCCAACGCACGAAGTTTCGTGTATGATTCCTTTAGTTCAAAAGTATTCTGAGAGACAGATGAATTCCGTACCATTATCGCTTCGGATCGTTTTAACTTGTTTCTCAAATTGCCGTTCAACTAAACTGATGAAATTTTTCAATTGTGTGGGTGCTTCAGTCTTATCGGTAAGTAAGGACAACCACACTGCTCTTGAGAAATCATCAACGATCGTCAAAAAATACCGAGCACTCGAATGAGACGGTGTCCGATACGGTCCACAAAGATCACAATGTACCAACTGAAAAATCGAAGTCGTTTTATTCAAACTAACTGGTAAACAAGCTCGTGTTTGCTTAGCGCGGAGACATACATCACACGCTTTATTGAAAATTTCAGAAAAAATTGAAAACGATACATCCGGCAACAGACCAACTACTTTCGCAGAAGGATGACCTAAGTCGTAGGTGTCTTCAACTCGTGTTGTCACCGCTCCCACTGTCTCCATACTGCGAAAATGGAAGGTTCCTCCCTCACGCTTACCCGCTCCAATCACCGTCCTCGAAATGCGGTCCTGGACAACAAGGAAGTTGTCAGCCATTTGAACTACACAATGATTTTCATCCATCAACTGTCTGAAGAAATCAAATCCGACTGAAAACCCTCTACGTAGAAAACCGACTTCAAAATCAATCCAGAACCGAGATGAATCGTTCCTTCTTTTACTGAGATCTTTTCGTGACCATAAGCCAGTACGATTATCACAGGGGTGATGTTTCGTACATCCGTCAACAGCTCAAAATTTCCAGTCAAATGGTGCGAAGCACCTGTGTCCAAGATCCAAAAAGGTAAAGGATTCGTACCAGTAAGAGTTTCGGTAGTGTTTTGCTTGCCACCATTCAACAGATTGACCAATGCACGCCACTGGTCGTTCGACAATCCTGCAACTCCATCTCGATCACGATCGGTGACGACATAGTTAGCACGTTCAGTATTCTGTGGAGCGCTAACCGTCACTGCATTGGCATACATCGGCGAACCTCGTCCACGTCCTGCTACCATCGAAGAGCTGCCTCCACGACCACAATTTTGTGTAGATCTAGATCGAGGTCGATCTCCCCACCACTCCGGGTAACCGATCAGCGCATAGCAACTCTCCGAAGGATGACCTCCTCTGTTGCAATGCTTGCACACAATCCCTTTGTCTTTTTCATCCCGACGAGATGGTCGTGTCTGAACAGCAAAAGCATTTATCTCTTGCTGATCCTCATAGTGACCTTGTCTCCTCGTATCCTCCTCTTGGCGTACGATGTTGTAAACTTCCTCCAATGGCTGGATTGGTTGACGAGACACTAAACTGGACCGAACTGTTCTAAAGAAAGTGTCATCAAGTCCATATAGAATTTGATGAACCTTATTTTCTTCCCGGTAAAGTTCCTGCTTCGCTCCAACATCACACACACACTTGCCGCATGTACAGGCTCGCAGAGGCCGGTACGATGCCAAACTATCCCAAATCTTGTTAAGTTTGCCAAAGTATGTCTCGATTGCCAATCCACGTTGCTTGCAACACGCAAGCTCTGCTTTAAGTTGCTGGATTCGAGGGCCATTCATCACAGAGAATCTTTTGCGCAGGTGTTCCCACAGATCTTGAGCGACATCTCGATGGGAGATGTTTGAGCGCAACGCTGGTTCGATCGTCATCTTCAGCCACGAGACCAATAGAGCATTGATGGTCCACCAATCCTCAAGATCCGGCGAGTCGTCACTTGGTCGGGGAATGGATCTGTCGAGAAATCCGAATTTCTTTCGGGAGCACAAGGCTGTCTTCATACCGCAGGCCCACTCGTCGTAGTTGGTGCCTTTCAACAGTGGGTGAGAGATCACCGCACCGGGATTATCGGCGGCGGTCAAATCGTATGGAGAGATGGTCCTTCTTGTCTCCATGATCGTTGGATTCGTGTTCATGGTCGTGTTGGCCGCGTTTGTTTGTGATTCAGTCATTGTCGTGTTTCGATTTTGTTTTTCAGAATAAGAAAAAATCAGGCTCTGATACCATAAAAGATAACAGAGGAGAGAAGATGATTGAAAGAGTTTTTGTGTTTTTTTTGTTCATTCTTTTGGAGCATGATACATATATACGAGAATATGAGAATCTACATTCCTAAAATAATCCAATCACAGTTAATACTAGAATATACACAACTTGAAGAAAAGGTAATCAACGTGATTGGTGCTCATTCAACGGGATACGACATTTATGCCAATAGATCATCATCTTGAATCGTCTCTTCTCTATTCAACTATGCTTTTTCCATGATTAGATAAGTTATTCAGTGGATCTAATAATGCCTTGATCTCTCCTTCCCTTTACTGTATATTTTAGAATAATATTTTTATTCATTAGATTTGCTGATTTTCTGAGTAACCGCACAATTACTTTAAAAAAAAAAAAGTTGGAACAGGTCACATGACATGTGTCTGTTTATAATTTATATTCTTTTGCCAAGTGTTGAGAAGAATGGCCAACTTACATTGAGTATCAAGGCTTTTGGTTTGATTCGATCTATTATCCTCAGTTAGTTTGGTGATGATTCTATATTTCCCAACTGTAGTTTCAGTTTTGTTAAATTAACTAGCTTCTGTGTTGTTGCAGGTTTGTTTTGCTTAAAATGGGAGACAACATGTTGACGGAGAAATTTGGTTTTGTTGTAATATATAGCAACGAGACTCTCTTTGGAACTGTGAGCGGTGAAACCCGTGAGGTGCTTCACAAGTTCGCTGTTGATCCACCGAAGAAACACGGAAGGGGAGGACAATCGGCTCTGCGTTTTGCCCGCCTCCGTAAGGAGAAGCTTGACAATTACTTGCGGGAAACTGCTGAGCTCGCCACCCACTACTTCATTAATCCTTCAACAAGCCAGCCTAATGTGGCTGGGCTGATACTTGCTCATTCAGCTGATTTCAATCAGGCTATCGAGCTGTCACATATGTTTGATCCCCGGCTTGCGGCGAAGGTGTTGGATAGGCTGGATGTATCATCATATGGGGTAGAAAACGGTTTCAACCAGGCTATCGAGCTGTCATCTGAGATCCTGACGGATGTTAACTTCACTGAAGAGATGCATTTGATGGAAACGTACTTTGAGGAGGTAAATTTTTTGGTGTGTAATTGACCTACTATCAAATTGTGGTTTACATAGATGTGAGAAATATAATTTTTCGTTTTAGGATTAGTAATTAATTGTTTCTTTAAAATAAATCGAAAAACTAATAATTTTTTTCTTTTTTATATTAATTTTACCTTTTATGATAAATTTAATTTTTTAATATTTTAATTTTGAGTAAAATTACCTTTTAAGATTATGAATTTGTTATTAAATTTTCCAAATTTTTAAGTTACTCAAAATTAATCGGTGTAGCCCAATTTTTTTTTTTTTAAATTAAAAATTTAGTTAATTCTAAAATTTGATGAGTCCAACTTTTGTTTATATTTTTAGTGAAAATCATAATATATTAGACTTAATATTTATTTTTATGTGTTTTATTCTATCTTGAACACAATATTATATCTGAATTCTAGAGTATAAAAATACATTAAAAAATCCTAAAATTAATCACTGATTAATCTCCAATCTCCAATTTATTGATTAGGAGCTAGACGGACCTCGGGGTGATCATAATTACATATCTTTGTAATACTATCAACTTCGTGGATTAGGAAACTTGTTATTAGGTCAAGCCTAACAAGTTCCTAACTATAAGTGATGATTACCACGAAAATGTGGATCTATATCATAATGAGAACATGTATAATGTAGAGATACTTACACAAACACAGATCTGTAAACTTAGTTACGTATACGACAAGGCAAGTGGACTTGGAAGTCTCTGTTTTTTTTTTCCGGCGACACCTGAACAAGACAAAGACAAGACAAACCAAAGAGTAATATAATTGATACAAAATATCTACGAGTTCTACTATACAGAAAACTGTTTGTTCAGGTGATCACGAGCTTCGCTTTCTTAAGTCTCAGATGCAAATAGATCTTTGACTGCTTCGAAAACCTCTTCACTCGGTTTTGCAGCACTGATCTGGAGGAATCTGAAATCGGAATCAGGAACAACGCGTGAAAGTAATGATCATAAGGAGGACAATCAAAGCCTAACCTTCCGAACTTTCCCTTTAGATTCATAGTAGCTAACAATAGGGAGGGTAGATTCTACAAACACTTTAAATCTCTTCTTTATCGTCTCAAGATTATCGTCTTCTCTTCCCTTCATAACCAAGAACCAAATTGGTAAACGAGAAATGGGATCCGAACTAGATACCATTTTCAGTTAAGATACCAACCTGGTTCCTGTTCATAATGCGCCTCTCTAGTTCTTCTTCAGGACAATCAAAGAACAGAACAAACGCAGGCTCGATTTTAGCCTGTCAAGATCCAGAGAGTATTAACCAAGGCTTAACAAGACAACTAGGACTCGATTAGACTCACACAGGCAGGTATCAGCGAGAAGACAATTGACAATGAATTAAAGAGATGGAGCGTGACACTTACAACATTTTCGAATACTATCCGATTTTCTTGATTGCGAGGGAAACCATCAATGAGGAACTTATCATTACCACTTTCCTTCATAGCTTCACACAAAAGTTTCACTGTGATCTCAGAAGGCACGATTCTCCCCTCTGCAATCATGCTTTGGATCATGGCTCTGAAATAATCCACACCAATCATCATAAGCCTAAGAAAGAACAAGATCTTGACAGGCTAAAATCCACACCAATCACCACAACAACAAGTTTGAGACATGAGATTCAGTGAAGCAGAACTTACCCAAATTCAGAACCAGACCTAATGTCTGCTCTGAGAAGATCACCAGCACTCAAATGGGTATACCCAAAGTGCTGGACAACATTAGCACACTGAGTACCTTTTCCACTTCCAGGACCACCTAAATTCAAACAATTCAAAACCACAAATTCAACCTTCAAGCATGATTATAAAGAGTAAAGCATGATTACACAGAGTGAAATTACTACCCAACACAAAAACCACGGTTGATTTTTTCCACCTAGGGCTTTCATGATCGTCCTGTAACCCAAAACTATCTTCGTCAAATTTAAGGCAAAAACCAGATTTGATTGGTTGCAGTGACGATGAAATTGGGTTCACAGGCGAAAATGATACCTTAATCGGAGCATCAACAGGAGTTTCCATGATCAGCTACTATGCTTGATCCACTGATACTATAGAACCCGAAAGACGATGCGACGGTGAATCCAATTACGCAGAAGTTCGAGGAGCCTCGGTGAAGAGAGAAACTCAGGAAAAAGAACCATTGGATTCCTTTTTGAAACGGCACGCAGTCTGATATTCCCAAAGTGCCATAGCAATCAAAAGTTAAAAAAACGTCACAACAGGTAGGATTGTTGTGAAGGGTTCAAATTTTCAGGGTTAGCCCTGCCCTGCAAATATATTAAAATTCTGGTCCTGTTTTTTTGTATTTAAAATTCATGAGCTCATAAAGGGCTGGATTAGTAAACTCCAAGATTAAAACAATTGGCCCTGATTTTGTAAAAGTTTTGTTTTCATTCTCATTAAATAAAAAGATGTCGTTTTCTGCCAAAAATATAAAAAACAATTTTCCGCCAAAAACGTAAAATTTGTTTTTTTTTTCCCAAAACGTAAATTTTCTGCCAAAAACGTAAAATCATGTTTTCCCTCCAAAAACGTAAACTCCAGTTTTTCCGTCAAAAACGTAAAATTATGTTTTCCCGCCAAAAACATAAAATCTCGTTCTCTCGTCAAAAACGTAAAATCTTGTTTTCCTGTCAAAAACGTAAAATCTCGTTTTCCGACCAAAAACGTAAAATCTCGTTTTCTCTCCAAAAACGTAAAATTATGTTTTCCCGCCAAAAACGTAAAATCTTGTTTTCCCGCCAAAAACGTAAAATCTCGTTTTCCCGCCAAAAACGTAAAATCCCGTTTTCCCGCCAAAAACGTAAAATCTCGTTTTCCCGCCAAAAAAGTAAAATCTCGTTTTCCCGCCAAAAACGTAAAATCTCGTTTTTCCGCCAAAAACGTAAAATCCCGTTTTCCCGCCAGAAACGTAAAATCCCGTTTCTCCGTCAAAAACGTAAAATCCTGTTTTCTCGCCAAAGACGTAAAATTCGGTTTTCCCGCCAAAAACGTAAAATCTTATTTTCCCGCCAATGAGTGAAATTATGTTTCCGCCAAATACGTTAAATTTTGTTTTCTTGCCAAAACATTAAATCTTGTTTTTCCACAAAAAAACATAAAATATTATTTTCTGCTTAAAATGTAAAAACTCGTTTTTTGTTAGAGGATCAATCTCATAAGTTTATCTAATTTTGACGGAAATGGAAAGTCAACTCTAGTGTCAACTTGCAAGTTTTTGTTTTTTTTATTGAATTCTTTTTTAAAGAAAAAAAAACCATTTCAGAGTTGGGCTAACTCTGGGTTACCCCATTTTTATATAAATTACAGGGTTAAAAAAAGGTCAGGGCTCACACATGGTTGGATTTATAACATTTAGGGCTGAACCGGGCTGAAACCCTTAATTTAAACATCCCTAACAACGGTCAAGCAAAATGGCGTGCAGTCTACTATCGCCCAAGTGAGATGACACAGCGTTTTAAATGGCAGTCAAAAAAATTGATAAAATGGTGCGCAGTCTATTATCTCCCAAGTTAAACAACACGGCGTTTTAAACGATTAAACGGCGCACAGTCTGCTATCACTGAAGTGAAAACGCTTTCAAGAAGCAATCAAAAAGAAAATTACACAAAACGTCCCAACAGGGTCTCTCTGATGATAATAATAATACATACAAACAGTGTCAACGAACAAAATATTACAAGTCAACGAACAGTATCATCATCAACACGAAGTTTTAGTCACCAGACAAACGTGAAACACTCACACACTTGAGCAATATCATCGTACCCAAGCAACAGCATCAATCTCATCTCTCGCTTTCTTGTATAACTCGAGCCTCTGCGCGCACTCTAGTCTCCTACCCATCAATGCCGGATCTTCATCTAGTAACTGTCCCAACTGTTTCCCCTGTGACAAATTCCCCGACCAAATATAAGATTTTGCACGCAGATCACAGAATCCAAAAGAATTGAGACAGTTTTATTTTAGTTAAGTTTTTACCTCTCTCTTGCTGATCTGACCGTAGAAATAATTGAGCAACGCGAGCTTGGCTTGTCTAACCTGACAATAAACACAAGCTTTTGGGATGGTGTTGCGAAGTGTGTCTGAAACCATGCTGACATACGCAGATACATTTGCTGATATCCTTCTGAAATGTCCTTCTCCGTATTGGTCTGGTGTTGCGGGCGAAGGAGAAGCGGCTTGGTTTTTGTTGTTGATTACTGGCCTTTCCATTTCTTGAGGAAGTTTCCGGAAAAAATCAGCTGTTAGATACGCAGATTCCATGTCAACAAGTCGAATAACCGACTTCTTGCTTTCTTCCCTGAATTTCTCCAAGGAGGTGTTGGCTGCTGCAGCTAGCTCGACTTGCAGCGACGGGAAACGCTTTAACTCCTGATTTTTTGCAACCAAAGAGATTCAATAATACCTTCTTCTTTTTTCAATTAACCAATCTTGAGAAAATCAAATAGTTTGTAAAAAATCTCACCTCAGTTTCTGCAATTGACTTCCTAACAAGCTCTTTCAAGACAAAGTGAACCTGTTGCATTTGCGCTAAACTCATTACTATCTTGTAAATATAAAAGTGAAGCGAAGAGACTGTGTAGTGTAGAAGAACTTACAGCATCCACAGAAGCTTCAGCTGGACCTCTAAAGTAACCCAGCGCCCCTTCGATTAGACGGCGATAACCCTGTTCTGGTGCAATCAAGTGAGGTTGATAGCCATCTGCTTCAGACACGATTCTCTTCACACTTTGAAGAGAAAGATGGCGATCAAAAGGAAGCTTTTTAAGTGCAGCTGGAAGTTGGTTGTCGAAGACTCCATAGATACGGTCACCTCCAGGACGCCTGAACATGTAACATTAAGTTAAAGAAAGGGATCAATAAACCTAAAACCCACCATTAGAAGATTTCCACACGAAGATCAGTAATGATGTTTACCCGCCATCCAGATGTTCCTTGAATATCTTATCGAATGCACGGCACATCGCCAAAATAGTGTACAGTTGAGCCTGAGAATGAGACCAACAGATTTAGCCCATAGTAAAGAAGGTTAAACTTCATCAAAGAAAAATAGTTTCACTTAAATGTACTCTCTCTTACCCCAGCATCAACAGCGACAGGCCTACCCATTCGGTCTAACTCTCTTTCAAGTTCCTCGATGCTTTTGTTTATTAAGGATAGGATACTTGGAATGCGGGACCTGATAACAGACTCCAAGTGCTGTAAAATAAAAACAGAGACCATGTGGCTAGGAGAAAAAATGAATTAAACAATATGATAGAATCTCAAGCGTTTCAGGCTTTGATTGAACACCTTAGAGAGCAGCTTTGCCAGATATTCCGAACCCATTTTGCTGGCTAAGTGACCATAGTCAGGACTGGTGTCAAAATACTCTCGCTCTTTCCGTCTTGCAAGCATCATATCGACATTCTTATTAATATCTGCTTGTGAACGGTTCACTATCCCAACCCAAGGATGTTGCAGCCTGTATGATCTTCCCTCAAGAACCTTATAAGGCAAGCATTTCTTTATGTTAGATCGAATCCTCCAAAGAGATGAAGAGTAAGCATTATTACAAGATTAGCTTGCCGAGGATAATATGTCATATAACACTCAAAATAGAGTAAGCATTATTCATCAAGGTAGACCAGAACACATGAACCAAAAGAGATGAAGAGGGTGCTTACTTCTAATGCATTAGTTCCTTTGTCCATCAAGTCTAACTTGGTAAGAACACCAAACGTTCTCTCGCCTGGGAGAATCAAAAACTTATTTCATCATCAAAAGACAATAGTTGCTGCCGAAAATATCATCCACTTGCAACGGAACAACAAACAAACCTGTTGGATCCACATCTTTCGCGAGCTTGATTGCATCTGATGTAGCTATGTCTTGGTTGGCAGGAGATATTGCTAATATGATACAATTGGGCTGCAAAACAACAGAATTAACTAACTTGCTACTAGAAAAGCATCTAAAGAATTGTAAAAGGAAAGCATAAAGTTTGAACATGCAGCAGCTAGAGCCTGAGCAGACGAGAAATGGCTAGCCAAAGATTTTTATATGGTTTTGCATTTGTTGAATGTTTCAAAAGTTGAACAAAAAAAGTACACTCGCTTGCTCAACATCAGTTTACAAATTCCTAGAAATTCTCACCTTATCAACATATGTGCGAACCATTGTTTCGATATCCTCAGCGATGGTTTCGGGCTGTCCCTCTGAAAATCAAAGACAATATCAAAAAGCTTCATACATCCATCAAATTAATAAAGAAACGGAAACCCAGAGAAAGAGTTTAAAAAAAAAAAAATTCATACCAACAGCCACTTTAGTTAAACCGGGTAGATCAACGAGGGTCAGATTCACAACTGTTTCCCAAAAAACACAACAAAAGAAAAGGAGCAAACATCAATGTTAGCTGTAGAAACAAGAGTATTACAGGAAGTCAAAACACACAGATTGTGTCTAAAGCAGACCTTTTGGAGAGAAGATACTGAGGTGAATAGGAACTGGAGAAATCTGTTTGTTCTTCCCTGTGATTCTATCAGTCTCATCCTGAATCTCCTTGCGAACCAAACCTGCAACATCAAAGAATTTTTTCAAGCAAAACTCAATGAACACTTTCAACATCAAAGAATTACCTAGCCGCTAGACCCATAACCGGAATATGTTGAATTCAAACGACATGGACACTAAAAACAAAACCCAAGTAACCAAGAAAACAGGAAAGAACCACAACACACATACATAACTTATCTAGACATAGATGTAAGGTACATACCGAAATCTGTGAATTGCCTTTTGGGAAGATGGAGGAACTCTGCATACTCCTCTGTTCCATTCTCCGTTTTATGAAGCTGCAACACCAAAGGCCGCCTCGTAACGATACCTGCACAGCAATACAATACTTGCTGCTCAAAATCAGAGCTCTCTGCTTCATTTACCAAAAAATGGAAGAGGTTAAAAATTTAACAAACCGGATCCTCTAGGAAGGAAATCTCTCCCAACTATACTCTCAAGAACCGAAGATTTCCCAGAGCTCTGCACTCAAAAATCAAGTTGAAAGAGTCAACAGACGAAAACCTAGGAAGAAGCCAGTGCTATTTCGACCGGAGAAATCACCTGACCACCGACGACGGCGACGGTTGGAAGAGCTTCCCAAAGAGAATTAAAAGCGTTGCCTCCAGTACCACCGCCATAGTCACCGAGCACGGTACATGCCCTCTGTATCCTATTAACCAACCCAATCAAGCTCTCCATAGTCGTCATCTTCCTTCTCCTTCCGTTTCAGATGAAAATTCAAAGTTCCGAAGACGAAATTTCAGTTCAGAAAACAGAAAAGACTGCTAGAAAATTCGACGACAGACCAAGTCTCGGAGACCTTAGAGACAAAGAAGAAAATATAGGGGTAAAATAGGAAAATGAATACAGAATAAATGTCTCGCTATGGTTCTGGAAGGTTGGTTTGTGTGCCTCTCTGTGTGGTTCGCCGTCACAGAGTCATCTGCCTCTGGTTCGGTTCGGTTCGGTTCGGTTTACGGTCTGGTTCCTATTTTTTGAAAACGGTCAAATCTAAAATACATAATGAAGATAAGATTGTGTGTGCATAATCTTTTGGCCTTTTTCTTTTTGATTTGAGACGCGTTTGAATTTTCGAATTTTGAAGTTCCACGTGGTCGTGGACCCCACGCAATATAGAATTAGAATCCGTATCCCTTCCAATCGACGGCCATGAAATAATTGTTTCTTTTGTTAAAACTTGTGAAAATATTTTTAATCAAACATAACTTATACTTATAGTTTAGTGGTTTGTCATTATATTACGACGTGGATTATTTTTATTAGCATCTGGAAAATTTACCGTATGAAATCATTGTTGTCATAAATTAGCTAAAAAATTGTAATTCGTAAGAGAGAAAAACCCAACCAAGCAGAGCAGCACATTCATGGATAACAAAGGGTTGATCAATTCTTTGAATGATATGGTCGATTCTTTTCTCTTGTTTTTGAGTTGAGCTGGTGCTTCTCTATATATGACCGCTCTTTTTCAGCTAGGACAACATATTTTCACCAAAATGTGCGTCTCGTTCAAATCTTCTGGTACGATTGACCTTGAACCACGTTAGCACAAGACTCCTCATCCTCCATGTGAGCAAAATAGTCAACACCACCCACAAAAGCATGCAAATCACTCGTAGCCATCTCCACTCCCTCTTGCGTTTCCAATTGAAGATGCTCGGAAAGAAAAACCTTACAAGCACCCCCCTTGCTCAGCTTTTTGGAAGGCTCTCGAATACGCAACAACAACAAGCTGAGTGAAATAATCGCACCTGCTATCACTTTCCTTCATAAAATAAAACTGAGGGTTCATAGTCACTCTCTTATCCAAATCCACCAGAAAATACATCCCATACTGCACCACAAACTGCGCCGTGAGCCTTACGATCGGGACCGACACACTCAAGAGAAGCTGGAGTATCAGGTTGGATATCCTGAGCTCCATCCTGATTCCGAGCAGCACGGACATACTTATTGCAAGAGAAACACAGTTTTCTTATAATTGGATTTTGAAGGCCCAATAAATAGGGAAGACTTTGTATGTAAGCCCAATATAGAAGTTAGGCCCAGAATGGAAGGGTTGGGGAGGCCACGTGGCAAGCGGTTGAAGAAACGGACGAACATTCGTGTGGGGTGTGGGAAACGACGATGGCTCGTTTCACCTAATGATGGAGTCACAGCTATACCAAACCGGAGATCTTCAATTCGAACCAAGTTTCCTAACCGAAAATATGAGACGTAATTGTGAGAGTCTCTGTTTTCTTCTTTCTTTTAATTGTTAAGTGTTTCAGTTGATAATAATGAGGAGATTCGGTCTTCCTATCGAATAGGGACCATCCTCTCCACTTTTCCATTTCCCCTGCAATGTAGGAGCTACGTCTCCATTTCCTTTTTTTGTACTTGTCTATTTTAGATAATGAAAAGCCAAAAAAGAGGCAATCCAAATTGCCCAAAGTAACTGTGTTATCGTTCTTGAGCTTCTGTTGCTAATATTTGGTATCAGAGCAAACTTCTCTTGTTGACGGCATTCTAAGCGAATCAACGTTCAACAAGGACTTTTTTTTTTCTCTTCCTCTTTTTCGTATCACCCGATATCCACCATTCCACCCAGAAAAACTAAAAACTAAAAACTCTAATAAACAAATTTTCGTTGCTCCAACTCAGAGCAAAAACGATGGCTAACAACAAGGAGAGACTCGACGACCGTGAAGCGGGTCTCGGGTTGCTTCAGGACGAGCTTCACAAGATGGGTACGGGTATAGCTGATAAATTCCGCAGTATGGAGTACTCGTTCAATCGTACACTTGAAGATTCTATGACCAAAATGATGGAGATGATGAACACCAGCCGTGAGAATGGGTATAGCGCATCCAGAGGGAATCGACGGACCGAAGATCACCCAGCGACGGATCACCGAGGAGAGAACGTGAACCCGTTTGCCCCGACAACGAGTCATGTCTCAAATCGACACGTGAAGCTGGAGTTTCCCAAGTTCCATGGGGGAGACCCGACGGAGTGGTTGAGCAAAACAAGGCAATATTTTGCATATCATGAGATGACCAGAGAAGAAAAAGTGAGCTTTGCTTCATATCATCTCACCGAGGAGGCCAATCGCTGGTGGCAGGCAAAATCAAAAGCTCTTGGTATCACCGCACATCAAATGCCGTTGGAGACATTCGAAGCAGAGATGTTGACAAGATTTGGTCCAATTGATAGCGAAAATTTCGATGAGGAGCTGTGTCACATACGTCAAAAGGGATCACTTTTGGATTATCAGAGGGAGTTTGAACGATTAATGACGCAGGTCGGGGCTGGTCCGAGAGAGCGCTGGTGGGTGCATTTATGGGAGGACTCCACACCTCCATCTCGAGCGGTATTCGTATTTTCAAGCCAAAGACGATATTGGAGATCATTAACCTGGCGCGAATGCGAGATGATCAGTTACAAAAGGAGAAGAGATGGAACAATTCAAGAGCTTATTCCGCTTCATCTCAAACACGATCAGAGTTTTCCAAATCACCACTGCCGAGTGAGAAGCAAACGCCACCGTCTCGGAGGTTGAGCTGGGACGAACTGAAACGAAAACGAAGCTTGGGGTTATGCTTCAGTTGCGACGAGAGATACACCCCAGGCCATGTCTGTAAAAAGTCACAACTCCTGCTCATGATCGGAGAGGACGATGACGACACCGGTGAAGAGGAAGAACCAGAACAGACGGGTGCGGACCCGAAGATCTCGTTGCAATCTCTCAAGGGCTGGGACTCTCCACAGACTCTCCGCATCCGCACAATCATCAATAAGCAGCAACTGGTGACACTTATTGACAGCGGATCCACACATAATTTTATAAGCGAGAAGACGGCGAATCGCTTAAATCTGAAGATTACGACCACAAATCCATTCATGGTTAAGGTAGCTGATGGATTTCCCCTCGTCTGTAGAGGCAAATTCAAGAATGTAGCAGTCAACCTGGGCGGAGTCATCTTCGAAATCGACATGTTTGCTTTACCATTGACGGGATTGGATCTGGTGTTAGGAATTCATTGGCTGGAGCAGTTAGGCCCTACTATATGTGACTGGAAGGCCCAAACGATGGAATTTAATTGGGCTGGGGCTAAGCGAACGATTTATGGGTTTCGTCATAAGGAGATTAAGCAGGCCCATCTAAATGAAATCTCACGTGAAGAAAGATTAGGCCAGACATGTTTGGCCTTGCGATTAGAGGAGAAGAACGACAACGTTTCAAACATATCAGCAGAGATGGAGCTTCTTCTCCAGAAATTGGATGACATTTTTCAACAACCGACTCAGCTCCCACCTTCTCGAGAAATTGAGCATCATATCACGCTCAAGGAAGGGAGCGACCCGGTCAATGTCCGCCCATACCGTTACGCTCACTTTCAGAAGGAGGAGATCGAAAAACAAGTTTCAGCGATGCTTCAATCCGGCTTGATTCGTCCGATCTCGAGCCCCTTTTCTTCTCCAGTTCTTCTAGTTAAGAAAAAGGGTGGCTCATGGCGGTTTTGCACCGACTACAGAGCTCTCAAAGCAGCAATAGTGAAGGATCGTTTCCCGATCCCAACAGTCGAGGACATGCTCGACGAATTACATGGAGCAACGGTCTTCACGAAGCTCGACCTCACTGCTGGTTATCAACAAGTGCGGGTTCATCCACCGGATATTCATAAGACCGCTTTTCGAACGCACAATGGTTATTACGAATATTTGGTGATGCCCTTTGGTTTATGCAATGCTCCCTCGACATTCCAATCGCTGATGAATGCAGTATTTCGCGAGCATCTTCGCAAATTCGTCCTTGTGTTTTTTGACGATATTTTGGTGTATAGCAGATCATGGGAAAAACACTTGGAGCATGTGCGTGTTGTTATGGAGCTTTTACAAACACACAGCTTGTTTGTGAAACGCAAGAAGTGTGAATTTGGAAAATCATAGTTGGAGTACTTGGGGCATATAATCTCAGGCGATGGAGTCAAGGTTGATCAGAGCAAAATTCAGGCTATGGTGGAGTGGCCTGTTCCGACGACAATCACAGATCTGCGAGGATTTTTGGGGTTAACGGGTTATTATAGAAAGTTTGTACGTGACTACGGCATCATTTCACGCCCATTGACTAATATTTTGAAGAAAGGCAAGTTCTCTTGGTCTGATGAAGCAGAGAAATCGTTTGGGAATCTTAAAATAGCCATGTCTTCGACTCCAACGTTAGCCATGCCGGATTTCGATTCCCCATTCATCCTTCAAACTGATGCGTCTGGAGAAAGGATCAGAGCCGTATTGACACAAAAGGGACGACCACTCGCCTTCATGAGTCGTTCGCTTGGCGTTGCAAAACAGAATTGGTCCACCTATTCTCGTGAAATGCTTGCCATAGTGATCGCTGTTCGCACGTGGCGTCCGTATCTCTTGGGAAGACACTTCACAATTCAAACAGACCAGCGGAGTCTTCGTTTCCTCCTGGAGCAGCGTATCCTCACTCCCGACCAGCAGAAAATGGTTAGGTAAGCTGGTTGGTTATGATTATGACATTACATACAAACCTGGTTCTACTAACAAGGTTGTCGATGCTCTCTCTCACCGCAAAGACAGTCCTTGTTTGAATGCAGTTTTCACTCAGGAATCCATAGTTTGGGGGGAGTTAAGGCAGTTGGCAAAGACGAATCAGTATTTGCTTCGTATCGGGAAACAAGCAGAATCACGTCCCAACCAGCCATACGTTTGGAGAAATGGGTTGCTATGCTTTCACAATCGAGTGGTGATCCCACCTGACTCACCTCTCATCAGCAAGCTTCTCACGGAACACCACAACACACCAATGGGTGGACACTCAGGAGTGCTTCTTACCTACAAGCGTCTTGCGTCGCACTTTTATTGGCCGTCGATGCACCGGACAGTTCGAGATTTTGTCGCAGCCTGCGACATTTGTCAGCGAGCTAAGTACGAAAGTCTCTCCCCCGCCGGTCTTCTCCAATCGTTACCAATCCCAAATCAGGTATGGGACGACATCTCCATGGACTTTATCGATGGTTTGCCCCGTTCGGATAACCATACTTCGATAATGGTGGTGGTGGATCGATTGAGCAAATCTGGTCATTTGGTGCCATTGTCTCACCCATATACAGCTCGGTCAGTCGCTTCTAAGTTCATTGAGTTCATTGTCAAGCTGCATGGGATACCGAAATCAATCGTGAGTGACAGAGATCCCGTCTTTGTTAGTTCGTTTTGGCGTGAGTTATGGAGACTTTCAGGGACTCAATTGAGGATGTCATCGGCGGACAGACGGCCAAACGGAGGTAGTTAATCGTTGTATTGAGCAATTCTTACGGTGTTTTGTACACAACAGGCCGAAGCAATGGAGTTCGCTTTTACCGTGGGCGGAGTATTGGTATAATACCACTTACCATTCCTCTACCGGGATGACACCATTTCAAGCGCTTTATGGTCGTCTTCCACCTCCACTTCCGGGCTTTGAGGCTGGCTCACCAGCCCTAAATGAACTTGATGAGCAGTTGACAGCGCGTGATGAAGTACTTGCTGAATTGAAGAATCATTTGCACTCAGCTAATCATCGTATGAAGAAAGCAGCTGACAAAAAACGTAGAGACGTTTCGTTTGATGTTGGTGACTGGATCTTTCTCAAATTGCAGCCTTATCGTCAACATACTCTTTTTCGGAGGACTTCTCAGAAGCTGTCCACGCGTTATTTCGGTCCTTTTCAGATTGAGGCTTGCGTGGGACCAGTTGCTTATCGTCTTAAACTTCCGGAGGGAACACGAGTTCACTCTGTTTTTCATGTGTCTTTGCTGAAGAAACGTATTGGCGACGACACACCAACTTCAGGTACACTACCCCCTCTTCGTTCCAATGGACTACTTCGTCTCAGTCCCGAACGCGTCCTACAGTTTCGAGAGGTGGATCATGATGGCAAAGTGTGTCGTGAAGCTTTGGTGCAATGGCAAGGCCTCACAACGGACGATGCCACCTGGGAAGATACAATATAGCTGCAACAAAGTTTTCCCTCCATGAACCTTGAGGATAAGGTTTTTTTTGACGACGGGAGTAATGATGGAGTCACAGCTATACCAAACCGGAGATCTTCAATTCGAACCAAGTTTCCTAACCGGAAATACGAGACGTAATTATGAGAGCCTCTGTTTTCTTCTTTCTTTTAATTGTTAAGTGTTTCAGTTGATAATAATGAGGAGATTCAATCTTTCTATCGAGTAAGCCATTTTCTCCACTTTTCCATTTCCCCTGCAATGTAGGAGCTACGTTTCCATTTCCCTTTGTTGTACTTGTGTATTTAAGATAATGAAAAGCCAAAAAAGAGGCAATCCAAATTGTCCAAAGTAACTGTGTTATCTGTGTTATCGTTCTTGAGCTTCTGTTGCTAATACCTAATACTTGTCTTGTCGGCTTCTACCAGCCCACAGTCACATGCTTCCCTTTTTAGGTTCTTTTTTATTTATATCTGATTGGATGTATATATTTATTTCTTTTTTATTTATACAAATACATTGGATATTATTTATTTATCATTGTTTTTTAAGTAGTCAGTGGCTGAGGTAATCACTACACATCCCATTCAAATCCAAATGTATTGGTCCGATCCGAGATTAAGCAACGTCAGCTATAAGTAGATTTATCCTTATGCCAGAAGCACACGATGAAATTATAATTGCGTTTGTTAATACAGTAAATCTGTTGGATAAAATAATACAACCATTGAAATACTTTGAATTTTTATGATTTCGTAATTTGTTAAAACTATCACAAGTTATGCTTGTTATGAATCTTGCAAATTAACTAATGTAAAACTTAATTTGAAGTAAATGTGTAACTGGTAGTATTTGATAAAATAAAATAAAAATCCATAAAATATAGAGTGATATGATGATGATCTGTCAAAATGTTGTGCTTACAAATCTCTCCATTAGCTACGGGCGATTCCTCATAGATACTTTCTCTCTCTTCTCTTCTTCTTCCGACAGAGAATACTTTCTCTCTCTATCTAAAAACAGAGATCTTAGAAGAAGAAGACAAAATCTTTACCACCAGATCCTCTTCTTCTTACAGGTTATCACATCACTATTACAGCGAAACTTCCGGGGAATAAAGTTTCCGGCAAAATCCTCCTCTTCATTTTCCTCCGATGAGGTGTAAAAGACACACCGTCGATTTTAGCAGCAACAACGGCGTCTGCGCTTCTTGCCTCCGCGAACGTCTCCTCTCCCTCGCCGCTTCCGCTGCCGCAACAGCCGCCGCGGAAGATAATCACCGGAAATCGCGGAAATCTAATAAGCCTCCTCCGCTTCTGATTTTCCCTCGTTCTGTTTCTCCTTACGTAACCCGTAGAAAATCCGACGCCGGAGGAGTAGATCCATTAACCTCTAACCGCCGATTCTTCACCACGCCTCAGGTAGATCTCGGATATTCATGCAAGGATTTCGAGTCGAATCGATCGTCTAAATCCAAAGGGGCTAAAATTTCCAGAATCTCTAATTTATTCAGAGCCAGATCTGAAGATTTCGATTCCAATCCCAAATCCGATCCTAGATCTTCCTGCGACGTGCCGTCGTCTTTGTCGTGGTCATGGATATCGTCGATTCTCTCCACCGGTCGCTCTCGTTCCAAAAGGCAACCAACCACCGCGTGCTACATCGAGGACGTAATCGCCGGTCGTAGACCTCAACGAGTTTTCTGTCGAGGAATGTCGCCTGCGAGAGATACGGAACCGGAGGAAGAAAACGAGCCACCATCGGAATCAATTGAGGAAACGCCGGGGAGATCGAGAAGAACCCCGGCGACGAAAACTCCGGGAAGGAGGAAGATTGCGAACGGGATAGGGAAGAGCATGTCGGGGATGGGTTTCTGTTTGAGTCCGTTGGTGAGAGCTAGCCCTAACTGTCCTTTTAAACGGAAAATCAGATTTCCATCGGAATTCATCGGTAACTCCGGCGAGATAACGGCGCCGGAAAAGCCACATATCTCAGCAGCGGCGTCGTTTTGCGCAAACAGGTCGAAGAAGCTCGTGGATTTAGGTAGAGTTAATCGCCGCCGTTGAGTTTTTGGTGGGAAGTCTGGTCAACGGTTGACTAGCGCATGAGTAAATTACGTATCCTCGTAACTCCTAAAGATGGATTTTACTCAAAATCAAGGCTTGAAGGTGTTAAAACAAAATTGTTAAAAATACTTTTGGTTTTCTTTTGTTTTGTATTTTTTTCGTTGGTTGTCATTTGTAGAGTTTGATGGAGCAAATATTTTTTCTTAGGAGATTAGAGGAGAAGCAATATTATTTTCATATGAAAATGCTTTTCTTTGGTGTAAAAAGACCATTTGATTTCTTATTGAGATTACGATAATTATTTGAAACACAACTAATAGTGTTGTAAGCCGGATCCGATCAATCAGGATTTTTAGGATTTGATTAAAATCCCAAATCATAATCATATTTAAGAGAGAATTGGAAATTTAGAGCAAAAAATTGGAACTATTGTCCTCTTATTACTTATTGGGAAATTATTGTCCCTTTACTATTTATATTAAGGGTAATCCAATTTTACTCCTTAAAATAATAATAATCAAAATTTTATAAAATCAAAATTTTAAAATAATTGATAAGAAAAAAAAATTCTAAAAAATAAACAAAAGGATTCGAAAAAGGAAAAAAGGGGGGAAAAAAAAAATTACACGACAAATTAAATATTTTTGTATATTGTTTTTAGAAAAAAACGTTTTCAAAACGAATTAAAAAAGGAAAAAAAAATATTTTTTGAAGATTTTCAGTTGTTCCTAGACTTTCTCTCAAAATTTGTTAACCGCTTGATAGAATATGTATTCTACATTCAGTAGAATCAAGATAAAATAGTAGAACTTATATTCTACAGCAAAATAGAATATAGAGAAAATGGTATAACTTCTATTATATAAAAAGTAGAATATAAAGAACATGATAGAATGCGAATTCTACAATTAGTAGAATACATACAATATTGTAGATAACAGATTTTATAAGAATAGTAGAATGCTATACAAATAGTAGAATACATATTCTATACTTGGTAGATTTTAGAGCAAATAATAGAAACCAAATTCTACAGTTAGTATAACATGAAAATAAATATTTTTTTAAATTTATGTTTTTCCTAAAATAAATTACACAATATATATTACTTACTTAATATGAATTTTTTGAATTTATAAAGTAAGTATAAATATTTATTTTGTATTTTTTATATTTAATAAAGGGTATTTTAGTTTAAAATAACATATCTCAAATAAGTATTAAAGAGACAATAGTACCCATTTTTTGTTCTAAATTCCCAAATCTCCCCATATTTAATCATGTTAGTGATTAGTCAAATTGGACCAAATCTGACACTTTTATATCTTTCGATGGTAAACTGCAGTCTAATCCACACAACCGCAGAACCAGATCAACCCATACCTAAATTCTAAAAAAATTGGACCAGATCAGGATCGGTTGGACCTATAAAATAAACCATACAATACCGAACCAGGCTAGTCAAACTCAATTAGCAGTGCTAATTAGATTGTGTATTATATTGTCAAAGGTCATTAAACTAATACTAATTCAGAACTGTTTACAATAGTAGTGCAAATGCGTCAGCATAGATATTGAAACTTTAAACTGAAATTTGACCCATCAATTTCTGGATATAGTAAAGAGAGTGACAGTTTTGACTCTTTTTTTTTTGTTTTCACCTTAGAAAAGTTTATCTTGGGTTTCACCATTGCTCGGCTCTAGTCCACTTCAAAACATAGACCTACAAAGCTATTACAATCCACTTATGTGACACAAGTATTAATTATCTTTTGTCTGACTTTTAGTAAAAATCCAAGTACGACATTATCAAGTGTTTCAAATCAAAACTTTATAAAAGTTGTTTAATAACCCAAGAGTGAGAGAGGAGGGTCCACGAGATTTGAATTCTATGGGTCCGTTAATCTCCTAAACGCTCATGAAGGAAAATTAGCATTAATTTATGGTTAGGGTTAGGGTTAGGAGTTAGGGTACAGACAAAAATAAATTAAAGCTCGAAATTATTTTATATAATTTGGTTAACTATATAAAGTTATTCAGGTAACTGTTGTAACTTATATTAATTGGCTTATTCTTCAATTAGGGATTTTTTTTTGGTTTTGCCATTTTCTGGTGATCTAACATATGGATTTTCTAGCTATATATGATATACAAATGGTCTATCTTCTCTTCCAATTTGAGAATGTTGAGTTTCTATCCAATTTGTCTGTCTGATGACTCGGTAAAGAAAAAAAAACTGTTTCAAATGGTACCAAAATTTAATTTGGATAACTTGTTTTAATAGATATGGGCAAGTAGCAACAAATTCGTAATAAAGTTTTTATTTCTAACCATTTGACGCCATAGATCACATATGGATCACAACAACACTTCTCAGAATGTAGAGAAACTTTTTTTATCACGCGAACTTCTTTCCAACTTGCTTCTACGTTGATGTGATGAAAAGATTCCTACCAATTAGGGCTGTGTATTCGGGTCAGTTCCAGATCTTTAGAGTAGAAAGGTTTTGGACTCATTTAGGAACCGATAGGGTTTCGGGTCGGTTCCAGGTCAGTTTGGTTCCAAGATTCAACAATTGGTAAAAATCCGAAAAAATTGGATCTTAATCGGTTCGGATATTTGGGACTCGAAAAATACCCGAAAACACTAAAGAAACTATATTCGGGTTCGGTTCTCGGGTACCCGATCGGTTCTCGGTTCGGTTCCGAGTTTTTCGGGTAGAAGGGTTTTGGACCCATCTGATATTTTTATAAGTTTCGGTTTGAATTCGGTTCGGTTTATTAGAGCCGGTTCCGATTTGGTTCTTCGGGTTCGGGTATTTTACCCAGCCCTACTACCAATCAAATGCCCAGCCCTACTAGTATCAACCGAGATTCCACAATTAAGTTCATACAACACTTGAAACAGCTTGAATTATTGCAAAACTCGAGAGAAAAATAAAAAGAGTGACAAGCAAGAAAAAAAACTACAAGAGTTCCAAGTGTGAGAAAAACGGCAAGGGCAATGTGAGATTCATATGAGTTAAAAGTTACATAGCATAATGATATGAATAAATTAGATGACTTATGTGACTTTGAAGTGGCACTTGGATGGAAGTGAAACTGCAAGAAGCATCATTAGATCCCTTTTGGTTTGCAGTATTATTATGCTATCATCCTATGCAGCTTCTGCAACATCCACTTGAACCAGTTCAAGGCATTCGAATTCCCCCAAAAAACTATTCAATTGTTTCAACTCTTCTGCAGTTCCTCAATAACCAAGGATATGCAACGCCTTCACTTTGTTCAGAGGCATGGAGACATCGCCTGTGTAACCATTCAGATCCTGAAGAAGCATCAATCACAAAGATGTATGAAAACGATCAACCACTAAGTTCGTGTATGTTCATATATCTGTTCATACGTTTTGCTTATAGAATATACCTGGACGATCATAGTTTCAAGCTTTGGAGACTGCTTAAGCAGGTATGCCAGCAATTTCCAACCTCGCTTATTCTTACTCCTCAAAGATAGATTGACCAAATTGTCAAACACCGGCAGCTTATATCTACAGTAAGAATAAATCACCTGAAACACACAAACACAGTTTTCAAGAATGTCCAATGTTTTCAAAACGAAAGAAAGAAAGTGGCAAGAACAGAAATTTTTACATCAGCCGAAACGGGAGATAGGTGAAGAATCTCAACACTTCTTATCCCCACAATGAGATCTGTTACATCCGGCCTCTTTACCATATCTGTCGGGTGAATATCCAGCTTAGCTTCGACTAGGTGTTCCAGGTTAACTTGTCTATACTCACCCAACGCAAAATCAGAGTACTCAAGGTAGACAAGTTTTGGTAGGTCAAGTGATATAAAACTACAATCATCTAGACCACCAAAAGAATCGTAGTCAACTGATAGTCTCTTGACGGACGGACTCGATATGGTGTGAGGAATTGGTAAGAAGCCTTTGTGATGGACTGATAACTCCTTGAGCACCGGGCAACCAGCAAGAAGCACACAACACAGATCTCCGTATCGGAAGCAAACCGAATCGATGAAGAGAAACTTAAGAGATGGAAGCGACACATATGAAGGAAGCTTTTCAAGAAAGAGATGTGCCCCTAGTGTCAGCTTGACCAGTGTTTTGCTTGCAAGGAGCTGAGGAGGCAGAGAGTGTATACCCAAATCTTTTATCCTTAGGTCCGCTTCCAAAACACCGCGTCCTGCGACATTAAATATCCAGCGGCCCACACAAGCCTTTTGGCGTTCATCGTCCTCGCCAACAAGACATTTTAGAGAGAATTTCTTGATGGGAGAATCACATTGCAAAGACAGTGTTCGATCCACGAAATTCTCGAAGCTCTCCGAAAACACAAACCTCGCTTGTTCACATTGCAAAGACAGTGTTCGATCCATTAAATTCTCGAATCTCTCCGGAAACACATACCTCGCTTGTTTATCCTCTCCAGCCTGCAGCGAGAGAGAATCATCAAAGTCGAGGTTACCCACCAATCTAAACACATACCTCCACTTTTTCGAGAGAGTAGCTGTTGAAGCAGCCTGTTTTGTCGGAAGCAAGGACAAGATGCTTCCCAGAACTTCGTCAGGGAGCCAGCTGATTGCATCCCTCAAGTAGGTTGTGTCAAATCTTTTGGTATCCATAGAGATACAAGTGCATGAAACATAAAGTGATTCAACTTCTGGATTAACCACAAAGCACCCACCAAAATAGGTTTTTTACTTTTCATTTTTTGTCGACCAAAATTTTATTAAAGGCCCAACTTGAGCATGTGGAATTCAAAGCCCAATAAGCCAATACAAATTGAAGCCCGAATAATTGTTGGTAAAGAGCCTTTTACTTTTTTTAAAAGAAAAATCGAAGTAAAACATATTTATTATCACCTAAAAATTATTTCTTCATGAATGGAGGTCAATGTTTATAGAAGTTAAATTCACATTTCGACACCGAGAGGCTAATACTTGTACTGATATGCTGGCGAAAGTCATATTGTTGGTTACAATGACCATCGTATCATACTTGTCCTCAATTTCTACAAACATATGTAACCAACGATATGACTTTCGATAACTAATAAAGGTGATTTAGACAGAAAAAAAAAAACCTAAAATTTATTGAATTTTGCAAAAAAATTTATGAAACAAATGTATTGTATATGTACATCAAACAATATTCAAATAATCTATTGGTTAACTAAAATAGACTAAAACTAGGATTTAACCCGCGCTAATTATAGCGCGGAATATTTTTTTTTAAAGAAATTGTTTTGAAATTTAAGAAAATTATTTTTATCTGAATTTTACAATATATATAACTAATGATTATAGATAAAACTGTCAATTTGTAATAATTTATCTATTTAACCCGTAAAATATTATTCGGGTTAATCCGCAAAAACTTAGAATCTTAATAACATAACTCTAATATGCACCGTTAAATGATTCTAATTTTTTGTGGTTAGTCTACGAACTTCTAAAAAAAAATAGTTTTCTTGTGTCTAACTTTTTATAAAATTAGTAAAATATTTCTCAACTTTTGTTTTGATATATATTCAAATAAAATATAATAAATTATAGTGAAAAATATATAAATATTTTGAATAGATTTTTTTCTTTAAATATATATTAATTGGTTATTATTTTAATATATATAGTATTAAAATAATTACGAAATTAAAAAATAAATAACATCTTTAATGCAAAATATATACTTTCCATATTATAATCAATAATTTTAAATGACTATTATATCATTTCCTATTTCAATTATTCTTTGTTATTTGTAATGGTATTTCATGTAATAACTTACAAAACAAAGTTTATTTTTAAAAATGTCTTCTTAAATAATATTATAAAGATAGTGTAGTCACTAAAAGAAAAAAAACTTTACCAAATGTAAAAAAAAAACCACAAAACATATAGACCGTTATTTTTTTGTTTTAAATTTGTGGAATAAAAAAATTTGGATCGCAATTTTACATTATTCTGTGATTGGTAAAAATGTGAAGGCTAGTGAAAGAATTCTTAAATTATTTCAAGGTTGTAACTCTTTCAATACAACCCTGAATGATTTGAAACCACTTCCATCAAACTCAATTTCCTATAACCTTTATGAAGAGATCCAAAGCTAGATACAAAGAGAAGACTTTCATCCGAGTCGATTTTCTAAACACATATTATTGATGCAAGATCGGCTCGGATGAAAGCCTTCCATTTTTATTTAGTTTTGAAGCTTTTCAACAAAGTTATAGAAAATTGAGTTAACTACAACTTGAAAATTTATTTTGACCAAGCGATAGTTGGAGAATAAATTAAACGCGCGAAAATAGGTGAAAAATTAAATGAGCAAATTTCCCTATTCTATCTTTAATTTTTTGTTTTTCCCATGACTATTCTATCAGATTAGAGTCATCAGGCAGACAAAATAGATAGAAATTCAACATTCTCAAATTGGAAGAGAAAATAGACCATTGTATTATCATATATAAACTAGAAAATCCATCTGTTATATCACCAGAAAATGGCAACAAAAAAAGAAACCGTAATTGAAGAAAGTCTTCAGATACTGTTTATATGTACAAACCAAAAGTATGGCTCTGTTTCTTTTCTCTGAAACGGAACCGAAGTGAATGAATAAAATGTCATATACTCTCTCTCACTCACAGTCACACCCCTGAGAGCCACCGGAAAAGCTCACTTATCTCTTCTCCGGCATGATTAGCCTCTAAATCCACCACCGTCATTTCCTCGCTCCGACGACTGCTCCCGGTGAAAAATCTACCGGAGCTTCTAAATGACATTGCACGCGACGATATCCCTCGTGAGAGTCTGTCCACGTAATCCTTGAGCCAACTTCTAGAACCATCATTACCTATCTCCGCCGCCAAAGTAGCTTCAAATGCCGGATTTGAATTTGATGTAACCGCAACCGCTGTTGTTGTTGTTGTTGTGGTGTCTTCCTGTTTTCTCGATGTGCTTATGCGGTTGAAATTCGACTCTGAGATTTCGGATTCGACGTCGTCCACTATGTAATCGAACGATCCTATTGAGTAAGAACGGTGCTGATCGCCGAGGTCTGGAATCGGATTATTGCGACGGCTTATGGATCCGATTTCGAGGCGGAAGCTGTTTTCTCCTCCGCCGTCGAGAGACGCGGAGGTGTGAAGAGCCTTCATGAGATCGGAATCGGTGGCGAAGAGAGGAGAACGGCAAAGCGGACAAGTCTGATTGGAGACGAGCCATATATCGATACAATCGGCGTGAAAAGCATGGCAACAGAGAGGGAGAAGACGAAGCTGATCCTCCGGTTCGAACTTCGATAAACAGACGGCGCAATCGCCGGAATCGGTGGAGGTAGATCGGCGAGTGACGGAGGAGAATTTGAAAACCGGAAGCGAGTCGAGCACTGAAGGTCGTTCTGTTGCTGGAGAAACTCGATGACCAGAGAATCTGCGGGAATCGGAAGGGACGGAGGAGGAGGAAGAAGGAGGGAGGAGCGAGCGGCGGTGACCACATCGATTGAGACATCGAAGGAGAAAGCAAATGGAGACGGAGATGAGGAGAGTCATGAGAAGGATGAGGATGATCACCAATACGCTTGGTTTGAGACTGTCAAGAGAAGAAGAGTGAGAATCAGAGTTTCCGCCATTGCTAGGGTTGATGAGAGATTCCATTGATTTGCTTTGTTGAGAGAGAGAGAGAGAGAGAAATAACAAAAAATGACTTCCCAACTGTTTGTATTAATGGCGGTGGTGAAGAAGGAGAGGGAAGAAAGGAGGCACGTGTGAGAGTCACGTGAGAGGGTCTTTAGAGAGAAGGAAGATTTATACTAATGTTCGGGGAAGTTGGGAAAGAGGCAGAGAAATAAATGTTATCGAACCAACTCAAACTGTCCGATATTTAATACCATGAAGTTAAATCAAATCAAATGGACCATATGGGACAGAGAGATTTTTAGACTTCAAAAGTGTCGTAGAAACCTTTCGACGTTTTATGCTGAGATAGACTACTATGTCAAAGAGAAAAGCAAATAACTATTATTCGAATCGAGATGGACTGTTCATATTTGGTGAAAATGATTGAAAAACTGATGGACTGGCCGGCCTTTTCTTTGGAATTATATTTTTTCTATCTTTTTAGAGATGTTTTTGAGAATTTTGGCATAGTCCATATTTTGTGTGTGTTAAATGTCTGTGCCGACTCTTTTGCAAAAGAAGTTCGGTACTTTATATTTCTATGTAATTCAGACAAAATCGGTAAAGGTAGTTCTACGGAACTATTTTCTTATCGGCCCAAACTTGATTTAATCATATGGATAATTGACCCCAAAAAAAAAAATCGTTTGTTTGAGGATATAGGTTTATCGGCTGTTGATGCTATATATGGCAATGTAATAGTAAAAACTATATTGGTTTCTTTTTATTTGGAGGTTTTGGTATCATTTCTTGAGTCCTTACTTTCTTTTATGCTTTACCTTGTTGAACCTAAAAACAGATCGATACCCTTTTTTGACATTTTACCCGATTCTTATGATAATTGTTTTAACTTTATGTGACCTTTTAAGAAAGAGAAATAAAATATAGATATCACACTATTTTCACGATATCCTTTTCCGATAATCCATTTGTAGTTTCGTTGCCAAGTGTTACAAAATCCGAGGTTTTTATTTATGCAATAGAACCCGGAAAAAAGTTTGTCTCGTTGCGTGAACGAAATCAAGCTTCAAGAAAGCTAACCGGTTTAATAGGGGAAAAGTACAAAATAACCAAATTTTGTTAGATCTTAGAGTGATAACCATCCTCTTAATAAAGATTATATGAGTAAACAAAGAAAAATAAATACATTCATCTTGGAAAGTTAATTGGATTCGTGGATCAAAATCAGTGGCTGACCAAGATTTTTTTTTTTTTTTACCGGAGTCATAATATATAATCATTATTATTAAAATAGTTTTTTAAAAGTATGAAAAACTGTTAAAAAGTAAAAATATAAATAAACATACGTATAAAAATAAGATGTAAAAAGTTGATAATGGAATTAAAAAAATGAAATAATATTATTGAATGGAGTTATGTGGAGATTTAACATTCATTTTTATGGGGTCAAAGATGTTGTTTTTACCATCTTTTACAAACATTTAAGGGTGTCACTTGAACCCATAATTGTTCAAGTGGGTTCGCCCCTGATCAAAATTCAAATAGATACAATGAGCAATATTGGTCAAGAAAGAGTATTTAATATAAATTGGTCCATATAATTAAATAGTCGTCAGAAAATACTGAAAATGAGATGACATTGCGAAAATATATCTCACTAGTGCAAAATACTATAAATTAAGTCATAATATCTAACAAAAAAAAGAAAACAATATTAAGATTTATTATGGGTTAAGATTCGAACTAGTATAACGTATACAACTGGTAAGGAAATGTTTATAATCAGAATTTATCCATAAATTTGTTAGGAAAATCTAAAAGGAGGATAACACTGGTGAAACATATCTTGTCTGTGTTTGTATGAATCAAATGTTCATAAACATTCTAAATTACCCAGAACCTTAATTAATTAATGCATATGTGGTCAATCATTTCGGTAATGGCCAAAACGAAAACAGTACTATAGTATATGAATTCCAAAAAGTTAGTTGGCTTAGAGTTAATACGACTCCGCAGGGGACATGTGAACACAGCTCTTATTAGGATATGCAAAATCAGAATGACACTTGTAATTTTAAGTCCATCACGTAATGGCATAGACGTACAAAGACACGTGACTACTCATTATTGGATATTATTGTTTTGTTATTTTTTTTGCGTAATATAAGGCTGCAGTTGCACGTTCGTAGCATGCCCTTTATTATTAAGGTCTAATAAAAGTTTGTGTGTTTTGGAGTTTCCACGGCTTCTAAATAACAATATGAAGATATCAAGCAATCCAGAAACCATGCCACCAAATACGTAAATTGCATGTAGATACAACCTGTCTGGAAGCTTTATATTTGATTAGCGATTTAAATAACTTATCATCTCTCGATGTTCGACTAATCATACACATTAAACATTTTCCCGTATTTTGTGATTCTTACCTTCTTCTCTTTTTTTTTTCTGTGGTTCTATCACTCGATTTAATCATTCAACGAACGTATTTTTCTTGTATGATCATTACGTTTGCCATTTGAAAAAATATACCGTTAACACTGATATTCGTCATCAATAAATTTTACATTAATACCTTTGAATTCATCGAATTTATTAGTCTTGCTTTTCTCAATGAAATACTATACGACAAACTAATACTTGAATATGACTTTTTGAAAATATACTATATACAAAATATAGTTTGTTATAGTAGCTGCTGGGATATAGTTTTTAAAATGTTATTTCTAAATATAAACTAGATAGATAATCACAGTCAAGCTTTGTTTAATTTGTTTGAACACATGGAACCATTTTTAAGATGACATATTTTATTGCTGTAGAAATTAGATAACTGCTAGTATAAATTTAGATAATAATTAAAAAACTCGGTTAGAGGAAAGCAATGAATGTAGTGAGAAAACGAAAGAAACATGGTGTCTGTACCCCTGAAAGGACAACAAAGTCATTAAAACAGACAACCTAACCATGAATATTTCCACGTCATCCATATATATATTTCCTTTCCAAATCATTTCTTACTTGATTTTGTCCTACTTTACTTGTATTGCACTCTAAGCATGTTCTTCTTTATCTAATCTACAAAACTAAGAAGAAATAAAAAATGTTTCCCTTAAATTAGTCTATCTCTTAGGCCCCTGGCTCAAAGTCAAAGGGTCCCCCAAGAAAAGCAGCCTAAAGTCTATAGACAAATCGAACAAATCATGAACCAAGATAATTAACAATCGCTACAAAGGAAATAGGATCTATCAAAAAACTTATATACTTTTTTTTTCTTTTCGTTTTTTGATAACTCTATGTGCTATTCGGTTCAGCTTCGGTTGGGTCGTGTCATACGTCCGCACGAATTTGAAATACCGACCGACTAATGTTAGGAGTAACCGATCCGCCCACTACCAGATTACCATGTTAAATGTCTGGGCCTTTGATCCAAACACGGACTTTCCACATGAAATATGATATTGTTTCGAGCGCCATCACCAAAGGAAAATCATGGATTCCCAGGTCGTCCCCACCTCCGACCGATCACTCGACCACTCTCATATGGGCAAAAAACTTATATACTTAAGTATTCTTAAGATAGAAAGTGAGGTCTAAAGATACAATCTTGCAGCAATTGATCATGATTAAACTAGTGACATATATCACAACGGAAGTAATACTTATGTTCAGAAACAACACTTGTGTGCTCGATGGATAGCAACATATTCTCAAAACTCAGAATGATTCTTACTTCCAGTTAATGCTTTCTATCTTACCGCATAACTCCCTGGCTGAAATGACTTTAGTATGTTGAACTTAACTGTCTTTAACAATGCCATAAGTCATATTACCAATAGGTTCAGTGATAAGAATTGGAATCGATTAGAGTTTCAGAGGTAAGTGTGACCACAAAATGGAATCCAGATCGTAAGTTTATCATTTGTCCTCACATTGCCACATGATAGATGTGCACCGAAATGTTTGGATGCCTTTTCGCAAATCTGAAAATAAAATACACCACGGTAAAGAGTAATAAGACTTACCACATTTCACTAATGGTGGTTGCTCATAGGAATCTAAGACTATCGCAAATTCTTGTTTTCTTCACCTTTGGGTTTCCTTCACAAAGTGGAAATAGTTTTTTTTTTTTTGCAATATCATTATAAAACGAAATGTATATGTATTACAAGATAGCACTACCTATAGATTAGAGTAATCTTGACAAAAAAAAGAAATAAAAACAAGATTACAATTAGATTTGAGTAAGAAACTAGACAAAGTCAACGAATCCATAGAAGCATCATGTTTCGAAACCGCTTCAGATGTTTTCTTGAGGTAATGGCGTTGCGAATTTCCCGATCAATGATCTTGAAGAGGATTGTAGGTGGCATATGCTGTGAGTTGTGGTAGGCGTTGTTCCTCTGATTCCAGATGTGATATATCGCTGCGTGAGCTGCCAATTTCTTGATAGTAGATGGTGGAAATAGTTCATATGAAACAATATTTCTCCTTTTGTATTTTCACACTATGCTATCCAAGATACGATCTATGATTAAAAAGTGCCTGTAAATTTACACTTCTTGTCTATGTATCCTCCTGAAACATGTAAACAAGACAGACAGATAATAACATGAAAATTTACACGACAAGAGATCTTTGTTTGTGGTTCTTGGTTCAGTTCAAGAAAAAATAATGATAAATCAAAGTTTCTTCTAATTAATGTTTTTCAATATAAATGGCCTTCTCTCGAAATGCTTGGCCCATTGCGACCCATTTGATGTGTTCCCAATATTGGCCCATTTTCGAAGATCCTAATGTCCATCGTTTGTTGTTTCTTTTTTGTTTTTCCTGTGAAAACTCGTTTGTTCCTTTCATGTATCATAATACAAGAGACCAATCTACTAACGAGATATGGAAATGTGCTGTTCTATTTTCATTTTTAATAGTATAGATATAGATAATAACGAAGTAAGAAAATCAGTAAATACTCCCAAAAATAGCAAATTCTTATGTACAAATTAAATCACCTAATTAGTCGTCACAGAAAGTAGGAGATCACCTAACTTTCTACTAAGAGCAAGGTTATGTACACACTGAATCATAGCTAAGCACCGAAATCACCTAACGTATATGGACAAACAATGCGTATATATTCAGTTCAAAATGTATGATTTGGACGTTTAACGTATAAACTTCGTTAAATAAAACATTATTTTTAACAAAAAAGTATAAATCAGCAGCCGAAAAAATAATTACCATGATTCGTATCTAGAAAATACACATATACAAACTTGCCGTTAAAACAAAAACACTAGATCTTTTACTAGTTCATCTCAAGAACCTCGATGTAGTATAAATTATTTTTAGAAATTATTTATGCTGAGTTATAAACCTAAATCACTTATTTTGTTCAGAACAATATCAAAAACAAATTGATGTAGCAAATTCATGTCTTAATTAAGAAGCCATGTTCACCCACGCATTAGAAAAAAATGTAGTAATTACTAATCAATTTAAGCAAAGTTTTCTTTACTTGAAACTAACATAAAAATCAGTTTAAGCAAAGTTTTCTTTATTTGGACTGACATAAAAATCAGTTACTTGGACTTACAAAAACATGTTAAACTGTTAATATTATTAGTCTTGATTAATCAATCAATATTTTTAAGGCATTCCGATTGACCACAAGACTGTCAAAATAGGGAGATTTTAAGACTTGCTGTATACCGTCATGATTCAAAGATGTCTACATGATCGAAGAAAACATCAGCTATTGCAGTTCTATGGCGATATTTAAATATATGTGATTGTGACAAAAGCAAAAGAACTCATGACTGATTTTGTGTACAAACAAAAATTAAACACATCAATAAAGATTGAGAAATAGAAAAATAACTACAAGTATATTGATGTATACAAATAAGAAAATTGTGATTTCATCACTACAAACACACCAATAGAATAACTATTTGTTTTTAGAAGATAAGATCAAAATTTAAGTGCTGTAAAAATTGATAACTATGTGCATGAAAATCGGAGAACCCGTCTATAGTAAAAAAATGGGTTAACTATACATTATATGTAAATGCTTAATAATCTGATATGATATTGTATTAGCTACTAGTATTAAAAAGGATTACTTAAATATTGTGTTACTCTTTTTTTTTATTTTTTTTTAATAACTTCTATATAACAATGTTAAGTCTATTGTGTTATCTGTTATTTTGAAATGACCACGTAGTTAATTTTTTTTTAAAAGAAGGATAAATGTTAGAAATTAATTTAAAATTATGTTGGTTTTTCCATTTATATCTTTTTACGGCAGTTAGTTTTGCCATTTTAATTTTTTAAAAATTCCATTTGCAAAGAGTTTGTTAAGTTTCTTCGCGATCTCCTGAAACCTCTATTTTGATATTTTCTTTGCATTGACCGGAGCAAAGTTTTAGCTACGAGTACTTTTACGAATTGTCGATAATACCCCTGAGATATTGAGTTATTTACTATCTAGGTGCTGGAACCAGACTTTGTTTCACTCTATACCTTTTTTTCTTTTTTTTGTTCTCTCCTCTTCATCTCTTCTCTCCCCGTATTTTTCTTGGTCCTATAATCATGTCCGTCCAATAAAACCCTAATTTTATCTTCCTTGCGTCGTTTCACTCAATTACAGAGCTGTAGAATTAGCTTGAAAAAAGGGTGAAGATTAGGGTTTGTTATAGATGTCCTACAATCAATCAAGGCCGGACAGAAGCGAGATTCAATATCGGAGAACTGGGCGATCCACCGGCTACCATCAGCAGCAACAACAGCGATCTTCCACCGCCGCTTACGGTAGGGGAGCCGGCGCTGCAACTGCGCCTGCCCCTTCCACTTCTGTCGATTCTTCCTTACCCTCCAATCGCAGGTATTCAATCAAATTCGATTTTGTTTTTGTTTTTCAATTAGAGAGGTTGGAGGACTCTCCGAGCCATAACTGGACATGAAAAAATTGCAAATTTTGACGTTTTTTTGGGGGTATTTATGTCAGTTTTAAGAAGGCGGGCAATGCCCAAGGAGGGCAGCCTAGGGTGAATCTGCCGCCTGTGTATCATTCAGTTTCTAAGGATGGTTTGCATCCTAACAATCACAATGGTCCCAATGTGCAGTCTCGCTCTCAAGGTATGATCTTTAATCACGGATGGGTCTTTTCACCACACTTTTCAACTTTGGCCACTGGGTGATGATCGTTTCGCTTAGCTCACCTTTTTCTTATACTGTTAGTTACAGGAGCGTCTGGTGAACCAGTTATTGGCGGAACGGCCAATCCAACCAGTGGAGCTATTCCAAAGGCTCCAACTTCGCAGTCTCCCGCCATGAATTCCAAGAGCAATGAGATTCCAAACACGGCTAAAGGTAGGTTTGTTTGCATAATGTGTTTTTTTGTGTGTAGAGCCTGACCAAATTCTCCTGTACATCCATAATTGCATGAGATTTTATAATGTTTTCTGTGCCAGCAGCCTCTGGAGACCCTTCTAAAGCATTTGCTTTCCAATTTGGGTCACTTGGTCCTGACTTAATGAAGGTATTCTGCTTTTCCTTCCTTTTGTTTGTTTGATTTGTCCACCAACACCTAAATCATCTGCCCTATTGGTTTTCTAGATTCCTGCTCGAACTAGCTCAGCACCTCCGAATATGGATGAGCAGAAACGTGCCCAGGTCCACACTTAGTATTTTGCTTCTGCCATTAATGGGGTTGTTGCCTGCATGAATGATTCTTTGGTTATACACTGTTAAGTAGTCTGTGTTTTCAACGTTGCTTCCGGCTCCAAATTATTTGTGTTTGTCTTGTGTTGGGATTGGTTTGCTTCTCTTGATGCCCTGATTTTTATTCTTAGAAGGAATATCTACTGAAAATTAGTTTGATGACTTTTATTCCACTTTGTGCTCAACTTCGTCTTTCGTTTATGACACAATTACACATTGTTTGCAGATGCAGCAAGCTTCTTTAAGAACTGCGCCAAATTTGCCAGCTTCTGTACCTAAAAAAGATTTACCAAATAAGGCTGCAGATAATCAACTTATGAGGAAAGAGGGGCACAATCCATCAAGTGAAAAATCAGATGTCCAAGTCTTACATGTACCCCCTCCAAGTCAAACACAGAAGTCTCCAGTTACAAATATCCGCATGCCTTCGGTGCAGACACCTTATCAGCATGCTCAGGTTCCTCACCCTGTACATTTTGCTGGCCCGACTATGCATATGCAGCCTCCCAATGTGACTCCAGTCTCGTTTCAGATGCCAATGCCTATGGCATTATCTATGGGAAATACACAGGTGTTTTTTCCAGGTCTCCCATCACATCCGATGCATCATCAGGGTATGATGCATCAGGCACAGGGACATGGTTTTGCAAATCCGATGGGTGCTCAGATTCATCCTCAGTTAGGCCACGTGGGTGTAGGTTTGAGCTCGCAATTTACCCAGCAGCAAGGAGGAAAATTCGGTGGGGCACGTAAGACGACACCTGTCAAGATTACACATCCTGACACACATGAAGAGCTGAGGCTTGATCGACGTGGTGACCCGCATCCAGATGGCGAATCAGTGGCTTCAAAACCACATTCTAACACACCTCCTAGACCACAGCCAGTTTCATCATTTGCTCCACGACCAGCTAATTTGGTGCAAACCTCATATAACACCAATCCCATGATATATCCTCCGGTTTCTGTACCCTTAAACAGTGGTCCAATGTCATCCACTCAGGCACCAAGATATCATGTTATTGATGGGTCTCAGCGGGTACAATTTATCAACCAATCTGCACATACCGCTCCACATCTTATCAGACCCGCAGCTCCTGCACATGTTTCATCTGATTCTTCTTTCTCTGTGAAAGCACGCGATGCCCAAAATGTAATGTCATCTTCTCTACCTGCAACTGCGAAGATAACTGTGAAGTCAGCTGCTGCTTCTGAAAAACTTGGATCACCTAAAGCAGGTTTATTGAGTTATTCCCAGCAGCCAAAATCTGGCTTTGTCTCCGGGGTACCAAATTCGTCTGCTCTGCCAGAGAAGTCATCTGTGGAGACTGCTCCAGTTGCAACAACTGAAATCGGAAGAGGGGAAATGGTGAATGAGTCGAACTCAGTTGAAGATCAGAAACGGACATGTAAGGTGGAACCCCCTCATAATGTGACTGAGGTATGGTACTGTGTTTTTGTTTTTAGGTATTCTTCATAATTTTTGTTAATTAGCTGGTAATATTACATTTTGTTTTTGGCGCTGCTTCACGCAGGATCATGGACAGACTATGCCAGACCCTCTGGTTTCTGATCTTGGTTCTCCTTCCAGCTGTGTTGCTCCCGAAGCAGAAACCATTACTGTTAAGGAAAATTCATCACTTCTAGCTACCAATGGGTTTAGGAAGCAACTGATGGAGGTGTCTCCTACGTCTGATGCTCCCACTTCTGACTCATTAGATACAAATATTGACAAAACTACAGAAGGGTCAAGCCATGTCTCCTCTGAGATTTATGTTTCTTCACCGCAAGAAAAAGACCTAAAATGTGATGAGCTGACTGTTTCTGACAAGCACGTTGAAAGGTCTGTAATTTCCGATGAGAAACACCAAACAGTATCAGGTGTGCTTGGGAAGGCACATAATGAGGTGGATGGTGCCACAGACATCTGTCCTGACTCTGAAAAATTAGCTGAAGTTACAGATGATACGAGCTCCGAGCTTCCACATTCTACTCATACTCGGTCGTCTACTGTTCCTCTTGGACATTCTGAAACACTGTCGAGACATCATGCTGTAGAAAATTCTGGTGATAGTTCGACATCTGCCCCAGCTACTCATTCCAAGGATAAATCTGCTTTTGAATCAAACACAAGGAGGAATACTTCTACCAAAGGAAAGAAGAAGTTCAAAGAAACTCTTCAAAAAGCAGATGCTGCAGGGACAACCTCTGATCTCTTTATGGCTTACAAAGGGCCTGAAGAAAAGAAAGAGATAACAATGCCTTCAGAGAGCTCTAATGTTATTCATGATGTTTCAAACCAGAAGCTGGCACCTGCCATACCTCAGGCTGTTGCTGAAGCCACCGTGGATGTTGAACCAGTGAAAAATGAACCGGAAGACTGGGAAGATGCAGCTGATGTTTCTACACCAAAGCTGGAAACTGCAGATTATCGTGTGCACACAAAGGGAGGTTCCTTAGATGAGGTCAGAGATAACTGCAGCAACACGGAGAAGAAATACTCCCGGGATTTCCTCCTTAAGTTTGCAGACCTATTTACTGCTCTCCCTGAGGGCTTTGACGTTTCGCCTGATATTGCTAATGCCGTGATTTTGGCTTATATGGGTGCGTCTCATCATGAACATGATTCGTATCCTACCCCTGGAAAGGTTATGGATCGCCAAGGGAGTGGTCCTCGATTAGATCGTCGTCCTAACAATATGGTTGTTGATGATAGATGGCCGAAGAACCAGGGTTCTCTTCCCGTTGGATATGGAGGTAACGTAGGTTTCCGACCTGTTCAAGGAGGAAACTCAGGAGTTCTAAGAAACCCTCGTATGCAGGGACCGATTATGTCTAGACCAATGCAACCTGTGGGTCCTATGGGAGGAATGGGCAGAAATAACCCCCCCGACTTAGAAAGGTGGCAACGTGGTTCAAATTTCCAACAAAAAGGACTTTTTCCTTCTCCGCATGCTCCTATGCAGGTGATGCACAAAGCCGAGAGAAAATACCAAGTGGGTACTGTTGCAGATGAAGAACAAGCAAAACAAAGGCAATTAAAGGGCATCCTGAACAAGCTGACCCCGCAAAACTTTGATAAACTGTTTGAGCAAGTTAAAAGTGTCAACATTGACAACGCTGGTACACTTGCTGGTGTCATCTCGCAGATATTTGACAAAGCCTTGATGGAACCTACCTTCTGTGAGATGTATGCAGATTTCTGTGTGCAACTGTCTGGGGTGTTGCCTGATTTTAATGAGGATGGTCAAAAGATTACCTTCAAAAGATTGCTTCTTAATAAATGTCAGGAAGCATTTGAGAGAGGGGAGAAAGAAGAGGAGGAAGCCAGTAGAGTTGCTGAAGAAGGACAAGTAGAACAAACTGAGGAGGAAAGGGAAGAGAAGAGACTCAATGTTCGGAGGAAAATGCTCGGTAATATTAGACTTATTGGTGAGTTATACAAGAAAAAGATGTTGACTGAGAAAATCATGCGCGCATGCATCCATAAGTTGCTCGGGGTTAATCAGGATCCACATGAAGAGAACATCGAAGCTCTGTGTAAACTAATGAGTACGATAGGGGTTATGTTCGATCATAACAAAGCTAAGATCCATATGGATTCATATTTTGATAGAATGAAACAGCTATCATACAAACAAGAATATTCTTCTAGGGTGAGGTTCATGTTAATTAATGCCCTTGATCTGAGAAAGAACAAATGGCAGGAGAGAATGAAGGTCGAAGGACCAAAGAAAATTGAGGAAGTGCACAGAGATGCTGCACAAGAACGCCAAACTCAAGCTAACAGGCTTTCACGTGGACCCTCGATGAATTCGTCAGCAAGGAGAGGGCATATGGAGTTCAGTCCTAGGGGAGGAGGAGGAATGCTGTCACCTCCAAGTGCCCAAATGGGTGGTTTTCATGGACCACCTCAAGGTCGTGGCTTTGGTAATCAGGACATTAGATTTGACGAAAGGCCATCTTATGAGCCTAGGATGGTTCCAATGCCTCAAAGGTCAGTAGGTGAGGAGCCAATAACCTTGGGTCCCCAAGGTGGTCTTGGTCAGGGAATGTCTAGTAGAAGGCCTGGAGTAGTATCAAATATTTTGCAGTCTGATGCTACTCAGGCCGGTGGTGGAGATTCGAGGCGACCGGCTGGTGGTTTGAATGGTTTTGGCTCACAAAGACCTGCAAGTCCTGTTACTCACGGACGGTCAAGTCCCCAAGAGCGGGGAACAACTTATGTTCACAGGGAGTTTGAAAGTTTGTCTCGTGCTTCTGATTCGTCAGCAGAAGCTTCATCTGCTATGCAAGTACTACAAGGGTCATCGTCAACAGTAAACAGCCCTCGGGAAAATGCTGTGCTTGAGGAACGGTTACGCGATATGTCCTTATCTGCTATTAAGGAATATTACAGGTACAATATATCCTTTCCGCCTGCGTAGGTACAATTGCGTTAAAATTATGGTTTATTCATCTACAGTTAGAGCGTTTGTTATACAATTGCATAGTTCTTGAAGTAGTTAAATTAGAATTGGCTCCTTTATACAAGCAAACAAAAATGGTGAAAAAACAAGAGATGATTATTGTTCCTTGATTTTAATAGAATCTCTAATAATTGGTGAAAATTTGACTGTGTTATGTTGTTAGTATCTATAAGCTTTTGCCCAGTGCGGCCAACTCGTATTAATATATAAGGACACTTTTGTGAGTTCCAATGACTGTTCTTGTGCAGTGCCCGAGATGAGAAGGAGATTGGTTTATGCATGACAGACATGAATTCGCCAGCTTTTCACCCAACAATGATTTCTCTCTGGGTTACTGATTCGTTCGAGAGAAAAGACAAAGAAAGAGATCTCTTAGCAAATCTTCTTGCTAACCTCGTGAAATCTGCTGACAACGCCTTAACCGAAGTCCAACTAGTGAAAGGGTAAGAAACAAAACCCAAGAAATTGAGATCCAAGTCGCACACTTTGATGATCAAATGTTTTTTTTGTTTTTTGACAGGTTTGAATCAGTTTTGACAACCCTGGAGGATGCTGTAAATGATGCTCCAAAAGCAGCAGAGTTTCTTGGGAGAATCTTTGGTAAAAGTGTGACAGAGAAAGTAGTGACATTGACAGAGATTGGTCGGTTAATCCGTGAAGGAGGAGAAGAACGGGGAAGTCTGATAAAGTTTGGATTAGGAGGCGATGTTCTTGGGAGTGTTTTGGAGATGATAAAGACACAAGCAGGAGAAGAAGCTTTGGTTGAGATTCGCCGGAGCTCCGGTCTAAGGATTGAAGATTTCAAACCTCCCTCACCTAACCGGTCTAAGATATTAGAGAAATTTACTTAGGAACAAAAAAAAAACATATGGAACCATCTTTTGAGGGTTCCTTTCTTCTTTCTCTTCTTAAAAGTCCTCTTTTTTTTGGGTATTATCAAGTGCTTCGACAAACTAATTTGTTAAAAAGGGAGTTTCTCTATTTTATTATATAGCAAAACCTTCCAAAATTTTAATTTCTTTTATATATCATTTAAGTATATTTAACCTTTTCGTCGAAAATAACTTGGTTAAGCCAAGTAGTCGGATTTAATTGCGCAATGTATCGATGATTTTTAATGTGTAAATTTCTTCTATATTTAGAATTTATGTATAATAATACTGCCTAAACAATGAAAGCCTTTTACTGCCGATCTCAATTTCACTGTTTCTTTATCTTATAATAACGGAAGGCCAAATAGTCATTCATCTTCTTTCAGAACCTCCAAGATCCGCGGTTCTGTATTTTGGTTGAAAAAAGGAAAAGAAATAGTAGCGATATGAACATTTGGCCATTTTAATAACATCATCATCTCTTGACATAACGAAACCCAAGGGAATGTGCTGTGCTGCTAAGGTTTTTTCTATTATTACAGTTATAATACAACAAGACATTGGCTTCACATACAATTCTCTTACTCTCGAGTTTATTTGAATTTAGTACATATATGACCATAAATCAGATAAGTGTCATAAGAACAACTCACACCTAAATACACATATCATTTTATCGTGATGTAGCGGTTCGTACCGTGCTTTGCCCAATGGTCCTTCAGATCGACCGGGTTTGAGAGATCATGATGCCCTTCCGCAGCAAGCCGGCTTAGAAGCTTGTTGAACGCGCTTCCGCTCATTTTCCTTCCACCAACTCTAGCATGCCTTTTGTTGGGCAGTGCCGGTAATGGATACATTGATAGTGTGGTTGTGCAACACGATGATTGCCAACCTCCATTTCCCCATTTGTAGCACTGTCTGAGAGCTCCTGTACATGAACATACTGGTGGTGGCATTGTTGTCTCGTCATAAACAACTTGGTTAAGCCCCACCATTTCTTGATTTTTCCAATCAGATTTTGATCCTATTAGGACGTGCTTACTTGTTTCCTCTTCCCCGTAGTCATGGGTCGTCTTTACAAACATTATCTTGGTTAAGTCGTCCTCGCTCTCTTTCTTAACCTTCCTCTGATTTTTTGGCCCTCTCTTATTACCAGCGGTTTTTGTTGTAGCCTTTGGGTCTTTCACCCTTTTACCGCGTTTTGGTTTGGCAGATTCCAAGGCAGATCCGGTGGGTGGTGATGTGGGGAGACCGTCATTTGTCTCCATTTCCCTGGTCTCATATGCATTTTCACTCAGCTGAGGCATGTGATGTTGATGTTGATGTTGATGTTGATGCATGTGCGGATGGTGCATGTGCTTCACACCACGTGATATTTGACATCCCGGTGGACATGCCGCCATATTGACAACGGCAGCAGCAGCAGTAGCCATGGAGTTCTCACGGTATTGGAGAGCTGTAAGAGCACTGTCTCTCTCCATTATTGCATTGTTGCGCTCAGCGATGGCCGTGTCTCGCTGGAGGAATGCCATGTCCCGTTCAGCTACTGCTGCTTTTTTCTCTGATATAGCCAGATTTCTCTCCTGAATAGCTGCATCCCGCTCTGCTATTATTGACATCACTTGTTTCATCGATGGCTGATGCTGCATCATCCACTGTTTCAAATCATGAAAAAGTATACATTCCCATTAATAAAACAATCTCCAGCATGAATAAACAGTGTTAAGCTGTATGCAACAGAGAGAGAGAGCAGAACAAATGATTTGATTTTGAAGTTGATGGAAAAGACATTGTCAAAGGTACCTGGCCCTGGGCTGCTTTATACCGACCATTCTCACGATGCCCACCATCATCCATTTGAGAGATTTGAAGTTCTTATATGTTGTAAATAATACAGCTTCAACAAAAATTGAGCTACTGGAAGATAAAAATAAAAGATCGATCCATCTTTGAATCCTGCACATAGCCAGTCATTAAAACAGTGTCATTACTGAACTGACTATGAAACAGGAAAGTTTTGTAATTGAATTCTAAAATATGATTCAGCAGAAATCTATACTATGTGGTCAAATAGCAGCAAACCCAGATAGAACAAACATATATAATAGATACACAAATGTAAAGCTCCAATCGGATCAATGATAGTAGAAAAGAGTGTCGAAGCTCAAATAATGAACCTAAATCCCGTATTATTTTTGTTGCTGTTATCGAATAGTCATAGAAATGCAACAAAAGCCACCACTCCAAAAGTAGCCATATGAAGTGATATGAGCTCGGAATCTACCGCTAATAATACAAAATCAACGGATCATTCTATAAATCCAAACAGCGAAAGGAAGAGACCAACTAGGGTTCCGGTGGATTGAAAGGAGGCATATGAAGTGAAGATACGGCGGATTTCGGATCCAACGGCTGAGACCGGTTGCAAAAACTCGACGGAGGTTTTGGGGAGAGAGAAAGGAAAGAGTTGGGTGCGTTTAGGTCTAGGGTTGAAAACAAACACGCTCAGGGGATATTGTGCCACGTCCTCTCTCTCTCTTTTTTTTTTTACTTTTTGATCGTTTTCTTTAATATTAAGGCTTTTTACGTCTTTAGAGCTTAATAAATGTGAAAGCCCATACTGTATGGGCCTATATTTAGATGAGGCCCATATGAAAACAATGCCCTAATATAATTCGTATATATAAAGACGGTTTTTGCTCTCTAAGTGCAAGCGAGTTGGTCTCTAGGGTTTTCACATATTCGGCGGAGGTGCTCGTTTTCATCTGTTTCGAAAAATGGTGAAGATCTCTCTCTTCTTTATTCATTATTGTTCGTCTTTTGATCGTTAGCAAGTTATCAAACTCTGTCTCCTTGGAGCTTACGGTCTGAATTTCAAGTTTCCAGATGTAGTATATAGCTGTTGTCTGAGTATTCTGATTGAGATCTAAGTTAAACGATTGTTTCTTCCGACTCTTTCGCTCACCATTTTCTTGATTTTGGTTGAATCTTTGACAGGCGAAGAGAACGAAGAAGGTTGGAATCGTTGGGAAGTACGGTAAGGCTTCTTACCTCATTTTCAGCTCTTATGAATTCGTTTTTTGGATGATTAAGCTGTGGAAAATTGAGATAGAATTATCTGAGTGAAATGAATCATGTATAACGTTGCTTGGTCCTGTTTCTCATTTTGAATAAAGTTGCTTAGTGGAGTTTAAAGCAGTTTATGTGTATTGTGACGTCTTTTAACATAGAAAATAATAGATTAGCCTCTCTGGTTCTATGATTCTTGTTCTGTCACATTAGTCATTTTAGGATTGATGCCCATCATTGTTTACTTTGTATCTTTATTTCTTGAAAATTTGGGTTGTATACGCTGTGAAGTCTTTTAACGTATCAATGATTGTGTGATTCTCAGGTACTCGTTATGGTGCGAGTATCAGGAAGCAGATCAAGAAGATGGAGGTTAGCCAACACAGCAAGTACTTCTGTGAGTTCTGTGGCAAGGTAAAAATGATGATTCGTTTTCCCTCTATTTTGAATTTTTGGTTAAATTAGATTAAGTAGATGTAATTAGTGTTTGATTTGATGTATGATTGCAGTATGGCGTGAAGCGAAAGGCTGTTGGTATTTGGGGATGCAAGGATTGTGGAAAGGTCAAGGCAGGTGGTGCTTACACCATGAAGTAAGTCGTTTTTCACGTATAGCTTTGATTTGAGGTTTATCAATCAGTGATGGCATTTTCTGACTAGTGTATACGTTTGTAAATTGCAGCACGGCCAGTGCCGTCACCGTTAGAAGCACGATCAGGAGGTTGAGGGAGCAGATCGAGGGTTAAATCTGCTTGCTTTTATAATTTGGCATCTTTGTTTCGACAATTGTGTTTTGGAATACTATGCTTGTGATTTTTATTCGAGACGTTGGTACATTTAGCGAGGTTTTAATCAATTTTGAATTTTGCTTTTCTATTTCTCTTCATTCTGAATTTTTTAAACTTAATAGCTGTAACTTGGTTTAAAAGTTCAAACTAATAAGAAATCTTAATTGAATTGTCTTAACCGATAAACAAGAGTTATATAAAAATATTATATAGATGATAGTTTTATAATTTCTTTTGGCCAATTAAAGTTTGGTCGAATCTGAAATCATCAACTAATACGATCGAACAGTCGATGGACACGCTCGCTACTTATGACTTCCGGTGGCTGCTACCGATCAGGCTGGCTAACCTTGAATTAAAGGATTTCTGAGTTTTACATGAAATTATGAAATTAAAAGAAGCTGAGAAGAACGTAAAGACCCAACAAATTTCTAGACAAACAACAGTGAAAACTATAATCCAACTAACTGGGAAAAAAATTTCGAGTTCCCAATTGTCGGTCTTTTTAAGTTCTCTTTATAATTCCTGAGTTTCTTTCAAGATTTCAACTTACTACTCCATTTTAGCTCTCATCCTCCTCTACCCAATGATTGATTGTATGCTCCATTCAAACCGTAGCTATCGTTTCAGTTGCTCATCCGGATGCAAAAACCGAGCCACTAGACGTACCACCGTTGAGAACGCAGAGCACTAGTATCATGGTTTGTGTACCTTAAAGCCAAAGATTTTTGGGACATAGTTTTGAGTCGGTTTCTGCGGCTTTAGGTTCCCGTAAGTCATCAAGAACAAGTGAGGGAATGTGGTTCCAAAGTAAGCTCCATCAATATCTGCAGAAATCATTTAAGGAAAACACTAAGACATGATAACGCTAAGATGTCGCACTACTGCAGCATTTATGCAAATATCCAACATAGATTGTATCAATTGAAGCAAAAGCAGAGCTCAACTTTCACTGAAATATTGAAATGATAAAGCCAAACAAAGAAAAGGTTTTTAAAGAGAGAAAAAGGATACTGCCTTGGAATTTAGATCGCGGGTAAGATATATCTTCGCATTTTGGGCAGTATATTTTCACAGTACTCGATCTCGGCAAGTCGGATTGTCCAACTGGAAGACAAGACTGGCCGCAACAGAAAACTCTCGGGCATCTCCCGAAGTCACAGTTCTTATACTTCTCAGTCTACAGAGAGATTATTAACATGAGAAATCGTTAAGCAAACGATGAAATTAAAACAAACAAAAAGAGTAAAGAAAAACACTAAGAAACTCTAACCATTGCAGCAATCCCTTTCGTTGTCAAAATGTAACGAACATGAATAAGACCATATAGCATTTCAGCAGCTGATTCCACCATTTCATTCTGTTCTTCAGTAAACATCTCACCTAAATCCCCCAAAAGATACAAGATTTCAGACCAAAAGATTCTAACTTTACTCGTTCCTTTTAGACAACAAAAAAAAAGGGATCACTTACTGTTTGAAGACTCAACATCTAAAATGAGATCAAGTGCATAATCATAGTAAGGAACTTGACCACTTAATCCACAAAGATTGAAATCATCTTGTATATAATCTTCATCGACTTCACAGAAGAAATCATTCCCTCTCAAATTACAAAACCACGAGATCCACGATGTATCTTCACCGTCCGATCCACTCACATCCGACCCTTCACTATCCGTTTCCGATTCCACTGCTAGAAATCAAGCAATAGCATTTAAAAAAAAATTCAATTTACTACAAAAAAAAACTCCTTTTTGCCAAAAAATTACCATGTGGAAGCTGAGATTTAGCAGTGGAAGTAGATTTGAATGAGAAGGGATCTTTGTCTTTAGAAGCGAAAACCCTAGATGTGGAAGGTAAAGATTTCTCGAGTTTCTTGTTGAGTGCATCGTTGATTCGTTTCCGATCAATTGCTCCGTCGAGGATCTCCGATCTCGACGACCCACCACCTCCTCCACTCCGTTCCTTGTACATAATTCGATTCCCTGAAGAAGAAAAGGAGAAATTTCGAGCTTAGATTCTCAAAGTCTCGGACTTTCTGAAGCTTCAGAGAGAAAACGGAGAAAACTAGGGTTTTCCCTTTTTTTATTCAATTTTAAATTTAAATTTAATTTTTATCATTTTGGTCACAGAGTGGAGGACAGGACAGGACATAGGTGATGTAAAGATGGTCTCTTCTTCACCGCTGTTTGTTTTTTTCTTTCGTTATTTTTTTTTCGTTCTCTTTCACCAAATCTGAATCGAAATAGAGTAATTTGGTTTGGTTTCAGTCATACTATATAAACCATATAGATATCATTTTACAGAAACCGTAAAATTCGAATATGGGTTCGGTAATAAACCAATCAAACTGATTGATTAAATATAGTAATATACAGTATATGAATAAGACCATTTATCCATTTATCTTCCTATTCGTTTTTGCCTATAATATGTGAAGATAATAAGTTGTGGGTTCGTTTTGACCTTAGTATGAAAGTACAAATTAAGTTGAATGTACAAAAATAGAGGAAATCTTATAATACATAAACATTTTCCTGATGATTTTATTTTACTTTTCATGATACATGTTTTAAGGAGGCATCGAGCTGATTACTTACCTAGTTACTCCCATGATTGTTGAGTTTGTTCCGCTATTCTTACTGTCTTACATTGTCACTTTTTTCCGAAGATATTTTGAAAAAAGATTGTTGATTTTAAGAATCAATGAGAGAAATAGAAAAAAAGGCAATTCAAGGAAAAGAAAAGAAAAAAAGGTGAAAATGAGATAAAATTTAGCTAAATGAGAAGAAGAACATCATCAAGAAATGGTAAATTTTGAAAAGATTGAGTTTGTCCGTAGTAACTAGGGATGGGCATATGGTTATTCAGCTCGGTTCGGTTCGGTTTTCGATTAAGTTCGATTATGTTTTTTACTATTCATTCGGTTAGTAACAGTTTTCGGTTCGGTTTCGGTTCAGTTACCATTCGGTTCGGTTCGGTATGGTTATCAAAATTAATAGCCATTTGGTAACTGAAATATTTCGGTTATTTTCGGTTAACCGAATAGTTTCGGTTATTTTCGGTTATTTTCGTTTAGTTTCGGTTATTTCGGTTAAGTTTCGGTTAAATTTCAAAATATTTCTGTTATATTTCGAAATGTTTCGGTTATTTCGGTTAAATTTCGGAAATATTTCGGATATTTCGGTTAGTTTCGGTCATTTCGGTTATTTCGGTTCGGTTATTTCGGTTAATTAGAGGAAATAAACATAATTTTTTTTTTTTTTTGATATCCATGGATACCCATTGGTTATCGGTTAATAACCATTTGGTTATCATAACCAATGGATATCAAAAAAAAAAATCATTCGGTTATTGTGAAGTAACCATAACCAAACTGAACCATTAATTTCAGTTCGGTTTTATTCGGTTCGGTTTTATTCGATTCGGTTATTATGCCCAACCCTAGTAGTAACTGGTAAGCCATTGGCCAAGTGGAATTATTTCGGCTTTGTAACTTTCTAATTTCTATTCTCATGCGACCACTAAAAGAAAAACATGAGTTTTGGAATCCAGGCCGAATTACTGAATACAAGTCAGTCTGACTGACTGGATCGGATTTTAAAACCGATTAGAACTTAGAAGCGTATATATACTTTTAAAATGGGCTGCTTATATGGGCCTAACTAAAACATGGTTTTCCTATGATCTATCTTTATTGCTTCCAAGTTCCATCAGAGTCGACCAAAAATGTTGGGCCACAGATACGGAATCCACAAATCGTGACAACAAATCAACAAAGTTAGCTAAAAATATATCACGAATTTTTTGGGAAGGAATTAGTAGTTAATAATACTAATAAATACTTCATCAGTTTTACAAAAAGTATCGTTTAAATTTTTTATTTTTGTTTCACAAAAAATATTGTTTATATTTTCAGTGTAGATTTTTGTTTTAAAAAATCCTTTATTAGATCTCAAAATTCGATAAGTAAATTCTGCTATGGCAGGAACACAAATCGGTTCACCTCGCGGAGGCAACAACAACAGATTAAAAGAGAGAAATAAGTCGGACGCTACTAGGGCCAAGACACCGCCACCAGCACCCCAAAACGTGGAGAATGATGCACCAACCGGACCACCCGATCAAACCGCCTTCATGCAGATTGTGTATGTCCATATTACATAACTATATTGATAGAACAATGAACGGTTCGACGCGCTGACAGCAGCCCATACCGTCTATAAGTATATTTCATAAATTTTACAAAAAATATTGTTTTAAGTTTTTATTTTTGTTTCACAAAAAATGCCGTTTTATATTTTCAATATAGATTTTTGAATGAAAATCCACTTTTATCCTTATTACTTTAGTGTATTAATAAAAGAGTGAAATTTATTTAGTGTATTAACAAGAATTAAGGTATAATTTTTAATATGCCGTGAAAAAACTCTAAAATATTTATTTTTGTAAATCAGAGGGAATATGTTGGAAGATGCATTGGTCAATGGAGCTAGACCGGACAAAGGTCATTTCGGATAATAAAAATATACTTTTCGAAATGTTGTTAAGGCAAAAAATAAAAATATTGTAATAGCATTAAGAAAATAAATTAAAAAAATCGGACATGAAGAGCACGAACTGAACTTTATACAAAATCTAGAGTTTAAATCATGTTCCAGAATCGAAGATACTCGAGCTTGTGGTGGCGTGGTGCACGACGACTTTGCATAAACTTATATTATTATCATCAATAATATATCTAAGACTTAGTACTAAGTATGTGTTGCTAAAAAATAGTTTAAAATATTGAAACGTCTGTGGTCTTAGCAAATCGTTATATATATTATAATGTATTGACCCAACCATAATATTGGGATCTAAGAACAGTTTTTGCAAAACGGAGCCTTTGTCGGACAAAGTAGCCATGCCTCATTACACCAGACTTTGACAATTCCCGAGTTTCATATTTCCATCAATTTGATTTTATTGAAAATTCACTAATTTAAAAGTTTTTTGTTTGTTCGCATTAAAAGTAAGGATCTAATAATTGGACATGTTAATAATTGAATGTCTAATCACACGAACAAAAGGAAAAAAAGGCAATTTACACGCTGGTCGGCTATAGTTACACCACACCGTTCATAGTATTGGCCCACGCCTCATGAAACTGTCGTCTCACGATACCGACGTGATCGCACTTATGTGATGATGATATTCAGCTTTGTTGTAAGACAACATTATTATTTCTACAAGTTAGTAAGATCACATTTCTAAACCGCGTTTCCAATCTTGAAGCGCCACAACATGCAAATGGAGGTGTAGGACCAAGATTTTTGCTAATCATACTATCATTTTGTAAGATCACATTTCGAAATTTTGATTACGTAATTCAAAATGTTCGTGACGGTATAGAAAGAAGATTTCATCGATTATTATTATTATTATTTTTAGTTGAAGATGCAATTGTTTCATATAATTCACTTTTTTTTTGTTAATTTAGGTGATCCAGCTGATGTATGATGGTAAGCCTTATTGCACCGATGGTCCGCGCATCATCCCCCAACACCGACTAATCATGGGGTCTGAAAAAAACATGTGAAAGCCCTGGTGTCCAAATAGATTAAATGTTGCAATTCCACTTATGTGGGAAGTCGATCTTTGATCTAAACCAACATAATATACTCTCAATTTCTTACGAACACCATATAATGATGTTAATAACCTAACTCCCTGGTTGTGTTAACAATCAAGATCTTTGGTTTTATAATTTTTTTTTTTTAATATTTAACGGTTTGTTAGAGTATATAAAACTGAAAAGAAAAATTTGGTTTAAATCGATTTGATTTTGTTTTTGTTGTTGCTAATTTCGAATGACGTTACAACAATATTATGGGTGTGTGTCCACATCAGTAGAAAACAGAATCGGAAATAAATGCTTAAAAATAGAGATTTATTAAAAGAAACAAAAATCAATTAGTAGAAGATAGTCGTTGACGCCCCGACTTAAATACCGCACGAGTCATTATTATTTCCGTTATAAAGGTTTGATCGCGATTGAAGCACACGCGCGAGTTCCTACGCCTTATACAAATGAACTTAATAAATTGAAACTATCATTCCTTTTTTTCTCCCCTTTCTTGAGAAACGGCCGGATCTTTACTAATCCCGCCGCCTAAACTCCGGCGACACTAGGTAGATCTTCGAAACTTTTGGTCTATCCCTCTCTATGTGGTTTCAAAAAGCATGAAATGGAGTATTGTGGTTCGCATTGAATCTGTGCTGATCAGATTACGAGAGTTCTATTTGATTCATTGTTTGGTTGTTGTCTCTGATGTGTATTATTTTTGGTTTTCTGCATTTGATTGTGACAGGTTGATTGAAGAGATTTGGGGGTGAGGTAAAGCGGAACAACGATTAAGAGAGAGAGAGAGAGAGAGAGAGTGATGGATGATAGAGGAGGCTCGTTCGTCGCCGTCAGGCGGATTTCTCAAGGCCTGGAACGAGGAAGCGTTTACCATTCTTCATCTGGTAATTTCATCACTCGCGATTACGATGCTCTTTTTTTCTTCTTCTTCTTCTTATGGAACAAACGCGTTTTCGTCTCTGAAACAATTACACCTCTCTCTCTCTCTCTCTCTTCGCTGGCGATTGCCTTTTTCTTTTGATTTGGTGTCGCAGATCTATGTTTCGCCATTTGCGTTTATTGCTATTGTGATAAATTCGTGGGGTTTATGTGTGTGGATCTTCTTTGTAAGTGCTATTTTTAGTATCGATGGATCTCTTTTACGGATGTCCCAAGTTGTTTGCGTGATTTCTGTCAAAACCTTTTAATCCAATAGTTGAGATTTTTTAGTCATCCCTTACATTTCTCTTTTCACTAAAAACGCTAGTTTGTTTTCATGGAGCATGTTGCTAATTTCTTTGTTAGTTGTTTCAATGCTTCCGTTTTGATTGTGAAAGGGGAAGCTAATGGATGTTTGAAAATTTGGAATCAACTACTTTGGAAATCTGTATTTGGAGAAGTTTGATGCTTAAATGGAATTGTATGATTCGCACGTATTCTGGAGACATTAAGTATATAAAGCTGTATCATCAAATCTGTAAAAGTCAGCTAAAATTTGGTTGACTACTCACTCTCTTGTATTACCAATCAAATTCTTTATGCAGCTGAGGTTGTCGCTGGATCGGCAGCATGGTTAGGCCGTGGCCTGTCCTGTGTTTGTGTTCAGGGAAGAGATGGCGATGCCCGTCCTTCATTTGATCTAACACCTGCTCAGGTTAACATTTTCCTCTGTTTTCTTGGTTACTCTATAATGATACTTTGTTTCTCCTCTCATTAAAGTTGATTCCCTGGTAAGTGTTTTGCAAGTAGCTATAACTTTGTTTCTCATTGTCAATGCTTGCAGGAGGAATGCCTGCAGAGGTTGCAGAACCGCATTGATGTAGCATATGACAGCTCAATACCTCAGCATCAGGTACGCTTTCCTTAAGGGTTAAGTTTGTAAGGACTGCTCACGATGAACTTATGCTATGGTAGCCGCCTCAAGTTTACCAGCGCTTGCATTACATGAATATTGGTGGCTACTTAATATGCGTGTAGGAAGCTCTGAAGGATCTTTGGAAACTTGCCTTTCCTGAAGAAGAGCTACACGGAATTGTATCTGAGCAGTGGAAGGAAATGGGTTGGCAGGGAAAAGATCCATCAACAGATTTTAGGTAATGTCACTTCACATCTCTTTGTCATAATCCTTAGATTTATACACTTCAGTTGACTCACAGTGGAGCGTCTGGCAGGGGTGGCGGTTTCATATCTCTAGAAAACTTGTTGTGCTTCGCTAGGAATTTCCCGGTACGCCTTTACAAAAGTTGCAAAATTGTCTTTTCCGTTAAGTTTTTCGATTTCCCAACTTTTTCCCGGCACTTCTTTATGAAAAGTTGCAAAAAGTTTTCAAAATTGTCTGGACGGAACTCAATCTGTACCTGTTTTTATTTGTTACCACAAATGATATTTCTATCAGGTAATCCCATTTAAGTTCTGTCACTCAATTTTTGACACCACATATTTGTTTCCTGCAGAACTCCTTCCAGGACCTTCTGCGGAAGCAGGTTGGGGATCGTTCTGTGTGGGAATACCCCTTTGCTGTTGCTGGCATCAATATTACGTTCATGCTCATCCAGATGCTGGACCTTGAAGCAGGTACAGCCACAATACTTATTTTCCATGATTGCATCGATATTCCTTTTTGAGCATGCTCTTACATGCATTAGGCAGCAATCTTGAGGGAACTACCTAAAATAGCATGAGCATTGCCTTTGGTACTTATGTTGAGTACCCTAGTTGCGGTTACTAACAATAAGCAAGCTTCAATTTTACAGTGAAACCGCGAAGTATTGTCGGGGAAACATTTCTGAGGTTCCTTACGGGTACAATGCTGATTAACTTTTCTATGCCTCGTTCTCTGGCACGAGTTAAATTGCTAAGTGGGTGTCCTTTGACTTGTGTTGTTTGCAGTGAACGAATATGCGTTTGATATTCTTTATTGCATTGCCTTCAAGCTAATGGATCAGCAATGGCTCTCCATGCGTGCATCATATATGGAATTTAATGTAAGTATTTTCTAGTGTAACTATTGTAGGACCAAAATTTACACTACAGACAGGAAAGATTTAATCACAATAATATGTAAATAAACAGTTTAAGGAACAGACGATTTATAAACGATATAGCAATATAAGATCTGAGGAGGCGAGATAAATCTCTTTCCTTAACTCTAAGAATCTCCCGTAGTGTGACGGGGTTTTATAGATCCATGAGTCCCAGGATACAACCAAAGTTTAACTGAATCATCAACACCATGATTCATGTCTATCGACCATTATTCTACGATACTCTCGAAATTAAAACTTACTCTAAGCAGTAGGGAATTGAAGAAACGATTGCTAGAACTTTTAGTAAGTGTTTTTTGTGTATCAGAGGATGATTTTTTAGGTGAAAATCGTGTTGTATATATAGGAGAGAGGCTAGGGTTTTTCCATGACAGAAAAGGAATATTTCTAGAATAACCTAGGCGGCTGCGATTTTTAAGTCGGCCCGCTGGGTATCGATCGATACCAAGGGGTATCGATCGATACCTCAAAAAGTCCACGGGCCCAATCAAGGCCCAAGATGCGAACGTCGCACGTATGGCTTTTCTTCTCTCATGTTGTTCATTTAAGACACAACCATTCCAACATATATACACGAGAAAACATTTCCCGGTTAATGAAAACATTTCATTAGAAAGAGCTTAACTCATTTCTTTTCACACTAACACAATTTTATCAAACCCTCAGGCTTTGACAAAAAATTAGTTCCAACAATCCCCCACATGAATAGAAATGACTCTAGAACATATGAAAATTGTACAGACTAGACTTTACTAGACATACTTGACTAGACTCATCTAGACGTAGACAGACTTTCGAGAGTATACGAAAATGTAACTGTATCTGAGAGGTAGCATTTTCCAGCTTTGAACCAAACATTTTTAATATCTGTCGAGTTTACTCGGCCAGGAGGTGAACATGATGTCTTGAACCGCCCGGATTTTTATGTAAACTTAGACAACAGGTATCGCACAGAGACATCTTCTCGTAGAACTTTGTTCTCTATTGTGTTCATTTTGGCCTTGAACATTCCTGGTATTCGTGAGTGAATTTGGAGAATATAGCCTTCTCTTTCATTCTCCTAGAAACGGCCCCATTTCACACTTCACTAGGTGATCTTTTATTAGCTTGTTTTTCAGAAGTGTCCTGTCACACTCCACTATCTACATAGCTATGCAATCATTAAAAGCCAACGCTTATCCTTACTATCCACAGGTAGCACTGTTATATCATCCTAGGAACTGGGCAGAGACATAGTCTCACAGTGCTCAATTCGAATCAGTTTAATTTTGTTTCCCTTTGAACCTAGATCTTGGGATCTCCAGTCACATAGGTAGGGTATCTGTCAAACATCATCTTTTTCTATAGGCTTTAAACCCATTCCTTTTGATGATTTTACAATTTGATCTCGCGGCAAACCTTTGGTAAACGGATCCGCTAGGTTATCAGCCGACTTGATGTAATCTATCGTTATTACACCAGTTGAGATCAATTGTCTAATGGTCTTATGTCGTCTTCTTATATGACGAGACTTGCCATTATATAGATTACTCAGTGCCCGAGAGATAGCCGACTGGCTATCACAGTGTACACGTAATGCTGGCACTGGTTTCTCCCACATTGGGATATCTTCCAAAAAGTTTCGAAGCCATTCTGCTTCCTCAGCAGCTTTGTCTAAAGCGACAAACTCTGACTCCATGGTTGATCTGGCCAGGAGTGTTTGTTTGGAAGATTTCCAGGATATTGCTGCACCAGCAAGAGTAAAGACATATCCACTCGTGGATTTGGAGTTTCTTGAATCTGAAATCCAATTGGCATCACTGTACCCTTCCAGCACTGCTGGTTCTTTACCAAAGTGCAGCCCATAACTTTTGGTGTATCTTAGATAATTTAATACCCTAGTTATGGCTCTCCAATGGGTATGACCTGGATTGCTCGTGTAACGACTTAGTACGTTTACCGAGTGTGCTAAATCTGGTCTAGTACAATTCGTTAAGTACATTAGACTCCCGATGACTCTTGCATACTCCACTTGTAACACTGCTTCACCTGAATTCTTTGTCAAGTGAAGATGAGGATCAAGTGGAGTTTTTGCAGTCCCATTGGAGTAGGTCTTAAACCTCTCTAGGATTTTTGTAGCGTAATGATCTTGAGACATAATTATTCCTTTTGAATTTCGAATAATCTTAATCCCTAGAATTACATCAGCTAATCCCATGTCTTTCATATCAAACTTTCCACTTAGCATGTTCTTTGTTTGAATGATTATATCTTTGTTGCTTCCCATGATTAGCATGTCATCTACGTACAAACACAACAACACATAACCTTGTGAAGTACTTTTGATATAGATGCACTTATCACATTCATTGATGTGAAAGCCATTTGACATCATTACACTGTCGAATTTTTCATGCCATTGTTTCGGAGCTTGCTTGAGTCCATATAGCGATTTGACAAGTCTACAGACTTTCTTCTCTTGTCCGGGAGCAACATAACCCTCAGGTTGATTCATATAGATCTCTTCCTCTAAATCTCCGTTTAGAAAAGCAGTCTTAACATCCATCTGATGTATTTCAAGGTTTCTTAAAGCTGCGATTCCGATCAACATGCGAATCGAAGTAATTCTCGTCACTGGAGAATAAGTGTCAAAGAAGTCCAATCCTTCCTTTTGACGAAATCCTTGTACCACAAGCCTGGCCTTATATTTGTCTATAGAGCCATCGACTTTTAGCTTAGTGGTGAAGACCCATTTACAGCCCAGAGGTTTACAACCTTGAGGTAGGTCTACCAACTCATAAGTATGATTTTGCATAATTGAGTTGATTTCACTGTTAGATGCCTCCCTCCAAAAAGGTGCATCAGGTGTAGACATCGCTTCCATGAAAGTTCTTGGACCACTTTCCGCTAGGAATGCCATTATGAACTCAGAGCCAAATGTCTTCTCCTTACGAGCTCTCTTGCTTCGTCTCGGTTCAGCTTCTTCTACTTCTGTAGAAGTGCCTGAAGTGCTTGCCTCATTGCTAGCATCTCGTTCGTGACGAGTTCGTTTAGGATTTCCTCTATCCTTACATGGAAACACATTTTCGAAGAAGTATGCATTCATTGACTCCATTATTGTGTTTACATGAATGTCTGGTATATCTGATTTATGTACCAAAAATCGATAGGCACTACTATTGTGCGCGTATCCGATGAAAATGCAATCTACCGTTTTAGGTCCGATGGTGACCTTTTTTGGAAGTGGTACTGCAACTTTTGCCAGGCACCCCCACACTTTCAGGTATACATACGAAGGTACATAACCTTTCCAAAGTTCATAAGGAGTTTTTCCTGTGACTTTGTGTGGAATTTTGTTCAGGATATAATTCGAGGTAAGCAGAGCTTCCCCCCACATGTTCTGGGCTAACCCAGATTCCTGCAACATTGCATTCATCATTTCCTTGAGAGTTCTGTTTTTTCTTTCCGCAACTCCATTGGATTCCGGTGAGTAGGGAGCAGTTGTTTGATGGATAATGCCATGTGCTCTACAGAATGCATCAAATGGTTCACTATATTCACCACCCCTATCACTTCTGACCTTTTTTATGGTCTTGCCGAGTTGGTTTTCAACTTCCAGCTTGTATTCTTTAAATTTGTCCAAGGCTTCATCTTTACTTCGCAGTAGGAAGATGTAACAATATCTCGTGCAATCATCTATGAAAGTCACGAAATATTTCTTGCCTCCTCTGGTTTGAATATATTTCAAATCACATAAATCTGTGTGAATTAAACCTAGAGGTTCTGTTGTTCTTTGAACGCTGGGTGATGGCGTTTTAGTGAGTTTGGCTTGGACACAAACCTCACATTTGTCTTTGCTTAATTTGCATTTAGGAATCATGTTCATGTTCATTAATCTACTCATAGACTTGAAATTAACATGTCCTAGTCGTTCATGCCAAATATTAAAAGACTCAGCGAGATAAGCAATTGGTTTCTTATCATTAATCTTAGGGTTCTTCGAGGTGGAAGCCTCGGTTACATTATCCTTTCGGATTACTGTCTCAACAGACATCTTAAAAAGATTATCACAAACAAAACCCTTACCCAAATACATCCCATTCTTCGTTAGGATCAGCTTATCACCTTCCAGCTTCACAGAGAATCCATGCTTACTTATGAGCGATCCAGAGATCAGATTCTTGCGTATATCTGGTACATGGACGACGTTCGTGAGTACCAGTTCCTGTCCAGAGGTGAGCTTCAGAACAACCTTCCCGTGACCATCAATTGTCGACGAGGCTGAATTACCCATTAGGAGTTTTTCACCATTCTTGGTCTTTGTGTATGTGGAGAACATCTCTCGATCCATACAAATGTGTCTGGTTGCACCAGTATCGAACCACCAAGTCTTTGGATGGCTTTCAGCAACATTGGCCTCAGTGACCACAGCACACATGTCAGCTTCTGTCAAGTTGGCTTGAGCCTTCTTGCTACGACAATCGACGGATTTGTGTCCTTGCTTCCCACAGAAGTTACACAGTCCTAAGAACCTTTGAGAAGTCTGACCATTCTGACCACTCTTGTTCTTGAACTTTTGGAAGTTCTTTGGTGGCATCTTCCCTTTGCCTTTGTTTAGGCGACCTTTGTTCTGCCACTTGCCTTGATTGGGGTTTTGGTGTTCAACCATGTTCGCATTGTGTTCGCGAATTTTTACACCTACATTGATCTGTTGTTCCCGATTCGTAGACTCTACGCGGAGCTTAACAATCAGATCTTCAAGGCTCATCTTCTTTTTCTTCAGCCTGAGGTAGTTCTTGAAGTCCGTCCAACCAGGAGGTAGCTTCTCAATGATGCAGCAACCTTGATAGGTTTCACACAACCGCATTCCCTCAGCAAAGATATCGTGTAGGAGCCTCTGCACCTCATCGACTTGTTCCATTAGTGGTCTTGAATCCACCATCTTGTACTGCTCGAACTTCGCCACAGTGAATTTCTGAGTACCAGAATCTTCAATGCGGTACTTCTTGTCTAAGGAATCCCACAGATCCTTAGATGTCTCAGCATTTTCGTACACCCCAAACAGAGAGTCCGAAAGGCTATTCAGAATATAGCCTTTGCACAAGAAGTCAGCATGTTCCCAGGCGTGGACACTCGCAAGCGCACGTGGATCAGTGTTATCTTCTGGGAGAACAGGTTTCACCTCACTGGTGTATTTCTGCAGATTCAATGTTGTCAGATAGAAGAACATCTTCCTTTTCCACATCTTGAATGCTGTCCCATCAAACTTGGTTGGAGGAGCGACATGGTTCCCAGATGGAACTTTGACCGTCTCGATCTGACTCGCAGTCGATTCAACCTTCTCACTGGTTTTCTCCACCAATCCAGAGTTGTTTTCCACATCAATTGTCATTCTGTTAAGACAAAGAAACAACTTTTAGTTAGTATCGATATATCAACTTAAAGAATCGTAATTCTAATATCGAACTGAATTGCATTGGTGTCGATCGATACTCCATGGTATCGATCGATACACATTCAATGTCTATTGATGCACCCGTATGGTGTCGATCGATGCACCGTAGGTGTCGATCGATGCTCGATGCACATACCGTGTTAATCGAAGCATCTTGGTGTCGATCGATACACATTGAGTGTCGATCGATACACCCTGGGTTCCGATTGATGCTCGATGCACATACTGTGTCATTCGAAGCAACCTGGTATCGATCGATACACGCTCAGTGTCGATCGATATACCCTGGGTGTCGATCGATACAAGTGAATTTCACAAGATCGATCATAGCACCAGTGTCGATCGATACCTGTGTCTTATACACAGTATCGATCGACATAGACCAACTTGGTCGATGCAAAGTATCGATCGATACACTGAGGTGCCAACCGATACACTGTTTGCATGGTATCGATCGATACACTTAAGTGTCGACCGATACAATTTAGTCCAATATCGACCGATACCATAGGGTGTCGATCGATACTCACAAGGCCTCGATCTGAATCGAACCTATCAAGAACAGATGTGTGTTCGTTGATTATACCGTTCTTTAATCGCAATTAAAGACGGTTTTTTAGAAGATGTTTAAGCAGATCTGCTTCTACTACACGTTTCAAGTTGCTAAACAGCTGTTTGATTAACGTTTGAGTATCACTAGCAGAAGAACATCTTCTTGAAAAATAGAGAGAGATGAAGATTGCCTCTACTACACGTTTCAATTTGCTAAAAGCTTTTTTTTTTTTTTTTGACAACGTTTGAGTATCATCAGCAGTAGAAGAATCGTTTAAAAAACCGTTTGAAAACGTTTATTTACTCGTGATTAAAGATCCAATTGAAGTATTAAAACAGAAATTGGATCTTCTTAGAGTTAAGATTGTAGGACCAAAATTTACACTACAGACAGGAAAGATTTAATCACAATAATATGTAAATAAACAGTTTAAGGAACAGACGATTTATAAACGATATAGCAATATAAGATCTGAGGAGGCGAGATAAATCTCTTTCCTTAACTCTAAGAATCTCCCGTAGTGTGACGGGGTTTTATAGATCCATGAGTCCCAGGATACAACCAAAGTTTAACTGAATCATCAACACCATGATTCATGTCTATCGACCATTATTCTACGATACTCTCGAAATTAAAACTTACTCTAAGCAGTAGGGAATTGAAGAAACGATTGCTAGAACTTTTAGTAAGTGTTTTTTGTGTATCAGAGGATGATTTTTTAGGTGAAAATCGTGTTGTATATATAGGAGAGAGGCTAGGGTTTTTCCATGACAGAAAAGGAATATTTCTAGAATAACCTAGGCGGCTGCGATTTTTAAGTCGGCCCGCTGGGTATCGATCGATACCAAGGGGTATCGATCGATACCTCAAAAAGTCCACGGGCCCAATCAAGGCCCAAGATGCGAACGTCGCACGTATGGCTTTTCTTCTCTCATGTTGTTCATTTAAGACACAACCATTCCAACATATATACACGAGAAAACATTTCTCGGTTAATGAAAACATTTCATTAGAAAGAGCTTAACTCATTTCTTTTCACACTAACACAATTTTATCAAACCCTCAGGCTTTGACAAAAAATTAGTTCCAACAACTATGGCCTATATAAGTTCACCAACTGAACAACAATGGTAAATGTGTGAATAACAGACGGTAATGAAATCGACAAGGCGGCAACTAGAGAGAGAGATAATGGTTGAAGACATAACACGTCTTGAAGATTTGCCATCATACAGTCTTCTCAGCCAATAGCATACAAAAGACTACTTTGTAAGTAGAAAGATCTAACACCTCAGAATCTCAATATCAAAGCCTAAAACAACAACAAAAGCTTACAAGAAACAAAAAAGAAGACAAGGTTTCTCTCTCTCCCTCTCTCTTCACTTCATCTTAATTCCTTTATCATTAGTGTTTGCTGCATGTATCATCGGACATTAAAATTGTTTTTTTGTTTTATGGTTGCAGCATTCGCTCTTTTGACCGCAACGTGAGCAATCTCACCTACAAGATCCGATGAATTAAAAAAAAAAAAAATGCAAAATGGTCAATGACAGAGCAAGTATCCCATAAAATAAAATAGTTACTAATTTACTATTAGTTTGACTAAAATAAAATAATTATTTTTAAGAAAAAAATAATCATTTCTCTCACCATCAATTTTCGAAGTAGTGTTGTTTTATTATAAAAAAACATGTGAAACTAAATCTGCCAGAAAAAACGTAAAATTGTTGACATATTCCACACTTAATAGTTATTAAAACGATTCGAAAAATGCTATTACCTTCTTAATTTTTTACCCTGCGGCGGCGACGGAAGATGATGAGCTGAGGTAAAACTAAATGGAACAAAAACTTTCTCTTTATACATCTTGATTTTAAAAACATTCTCCGTCGTTTCAATGCTACTCGAACCGGATAAGCTTCCACTGACCCAAATGTGTGAAGGAAATAACAATGGCCGTACATGAACCTTGTTTTTCTTCATTTGTATTTATGTGTGTTCAATATATATTACTGTCTGTATTACATAGTGTTATAAAATACCTGATGCAAAGAACCAACCAAAGTTGGTTTCGCATGTCGACGTAAGAGATACTACTCAGGTTAGTATGAAGACAAAAAATAAAAGAAGCCTTCAATGTCTTTTTTTTGTTTCATATGAAAGCATTTAATGTCTTTTGAACCATAGTCATAATCCTAAACTCTGTGGTTATAAAGAGAAAGATCCATTTTTTCTTTTAAATGTTAGAGATTCTGATGGATTAATCATTTCTGAGTGTATATAATTTGAAATTCATCTAAAATCATATAACTAAAAGAAGATTAAAGCCAAAAACGTTTTATGCAAGACACCTTTCGTTCTTTATTTTTTTGTACATCAGAAATTATGAGTTTCAATACAGGTTATTAATAGAGACAAACTTATAAATAAATTTTCAACATAGTGCAAACGAGAACCATTCAGTGTGGATTCAATCTGCGTGGATTTTTGTATAACGGATATACTGTTTGTTTAAAAAATGTTTTTGTAATAGTTTTTCTAATCTAAAAAAAAAAAAAAAAAAAAAAAAAAAACAAACTGTGAGACACCAACTTTTAATTGTGAGACAACCCCGATGTGGGTGCTCTTACGGAAAAGGTAAGCTTCTTCGCCGTCTCCGTGACTGCTGTTTGACTTCTTCTCAGGGGAAAAGGCTGAAGAATGACGGAGGAAGAGGTAGCGATGGAGATAGAAGCTGTAGAGGCAGTTTACGGCGAAGACTGCGTCATATTGGATTCTTATCCTCCTCATCTTCACCTCCACATCAAGCCCCGTACCGCCGAGATCTCTTCTCAGCAGGTTTTTCTCCGTCTTTGATGTTTTTTTTTTCGTGCTTCGATTCTGTGTTCTGTTTATTTGCTTAACTCCAAACTATCGGAGAAGTGGAGGAAAACACGGAATTTTACGCATTGATATTGTCAGATTAGGGTTTGGCTTTGTTGGTAGATTGGGCGATCGTATTAGCAATATAAAAGTTTTGAAATTTAAAAGCCAAAGTGGATGCAATTTGGTTCGGTTGCTTTGGAGTACGATTTGACGCAACTGCAAATTGTGGCTTGGATTTGCACAAAATTTTTCATTTTTATGTAGCAAGAACTCTGTGTTCCTCTGATAAATTAATTGATTTTGATTGCTTGATTTTTTTTTGAAAATGTATGTCGTGCCTTTTGATGACATTGTTGTGGTAATGCTCACAGTAGTTTTGTTCTGCAGTTTGTGGAAGCGGTTGTGAGAATACAGGCAGGTTATAAGGTAAATTTGGTTCCAATGTCATTATTATCCTAGAGATTATTCCCAGCGAATTGTAGCTGTCTTATTGTTGAGCTAAAGGTATCTTCTTTTGCTTTTACAGTATCCAGACGAGCCACCTCGAATTAGCCTTATCGAATCCAAGGGTTTTGATGAGCAAAGGCAAAAGCATTTGATGGGCTTAGTTCAAGAGAAAGCTTATGAACTATCATCTTCTCTAATGCTGGTAGAACTTTGTGAGGTAACAACTGTTTATATTTTCTTGAATGCTAGTGTACCGTATGTGGAGCAATTCTCCTTCACTGCAACATGCTACTGCAAATCTCAGCATTTTACTTCATTGTGTAGATGAGAAATAAACGACTGGTAGATACTAGATGTAGATTAAGAAAAGGAAGAAAAGGCATATGCAGATTAAGAAAAAACTAAGTTTGCTGAATCACAAGCAAACGATGTGCATATGTGTGTGTGCAAATTTTTTCAAGATTAGAATCTCATGTAGTATAACAAACATATATGCATCTAGGAAGCAGTTGAGAGGCTCACGATTATGAATCATCCGGATGGAGATTGTCCTCTGTGTTTGTATCCGTTATTCCCTGAGGAGGGCGGGAGTAAACAAATGCCATTTATGAAGCTGATGTCTTGCTTTCATTGTTTCCACTGGTAAAGAATCGTTAACCTCAGTTACGATTTTTGTTTCTCTCTCTCTCTCTCTCTCTTATTTTGGGATTATTTTCCAATGTTTGGGTGTCTAATAGTTCTTTATTGATTTCAAGTGATCAGTGAGTGCATCATTAGGTGGTGGAATTGGCTTCCTACGCAGAAACAAGATGATTCAGAAAATGGTGACACTTTACATCTGCGTAGAGAAGCAATGGACCAAGAATGTTCGTATGATAATGTCTTTTTAATGGAAACTGGAAAAGATCGGTTCTTTGAAATAATCTAAATAAAATAAGAATTGCAGGTAATTCTGGATCAGCAGATAAAAGCTTGGGAAACTGTCCAGTGTGCCGCAAAGTTTTTCATGCGAGTGATATTGAACATGTTCTCGACTTAGTCGGTGCTCAGTCATCTCAAGAGGTGAGTGAGAGCCATCAATTTTTTGCTTTGGATTGATTCGACCTTCAATCTACAATCCAAGATTCAACTTTTATTCTTACTTTTGTTAACTGCATCGGCTTTCTTGCTTTGGACCGAACAGGATTCTGTTTTGATACAAGGTGAGGATGAAGACCCGCTGCTCCAGTCAGATTCAGAGAACATAAGAAGAGAGCGGTTTGAGGCTATTCTAAAGACGCAGGAAGAAAAGGGTGGTCTGGTTCAACCGAAGAAAAACATTTCAGTTGTGCCTGGTATGTATCTTCCTCCGCCAGCCACTGCATCATCTTCATCAAACGAAGAAGAAGCTGGTCAAAGTCAAGAACAAGGAGAAGTAGAACCCAAAGAAGCTGAATCAGAGACAAACTCTAGCAGCTCCACCAACAGGAGAGGCCGAGGACATAATGTATACAGAAGGAAGCAGAATTCGCAAGATCCAAGAAAACCGACGAAACAATGGGTGCAGAGAAGTTGACAAAAGTCATGGATTATTTAAATCTCGAGAGAGACTGACATAAAATTCAGACTCAAAACACAAGAGTATACTTCATACAATTAAGATTCGGCCAAAAATCTTTCGTTTTTAGGACTTGTAAATGCCTGTGAACTTTATTTTTTTGGGCAGAGAATATACATACAATGTTGTCACAAGATTGGGCCTCAATGTTTATTAGGCTTGGGCTTAATCACTTATTAATTGGTCACAAGTATAACACATAGCTTACCGGTTTATAATCCGAGTGGGAAATTACTATTTAGTATTTATGGACCGACGTGAAGCTAAAATGTTTATAAATACTAAATAGTAATTTCTCACTCGGGTTGGTCCATATTTATCATTATACCCTCTGGATACTTCATATTTATGTATTTACTCTTGGGTTGTTTATTAATTATCATTTTGGCCTCTTGTTGGTCCTTATTTATGCATTTACCCTCGGGTTACTCAGTAATTATGGTTTTGTCCTCTGGTTGTTCAATATTCACGGGTTGACCTTCAATATGTTTTCTCCGTCGCTTTGTTTGGTATAGGGATGTTAAAACGGGCCGGCCCGACCCGTTTAGGCCGGTCCGTTTAAGCCCGTTTATTTTTTAATCCGTTTATTTTTTGGTTCGTTTAGGTCCATCTGTTTAGACCTGTTAAAATTAGTGTGGCCCGTTTATACCCGTTTAGGCCCGTTTAAAATTTGGAATATTTTTTAAAAATAATTATATAAATCTAATTATTATGTTATAAATATTATATACTTTATATATGGTTTTTAAAATTTAGGTATATTTTTACTATAATATAACTAAATTTAAAAATAGAAAAAAACTAAATATATAAAAAACCAACTTTTTTGTTAAAGTTCAAAATCAAAATCTAAAAATATTTATATATATACTTGCATAAAAATATATATTTGCATAAAAATAATAAATGAAACAAAAATATATGTATATACCAAAATTTGTGGATTTTGTGGATTAAAATAATATTTTAAAAATATTTTATGTCAATGCAAGTCAATTTTTGGGTAGAAATCGTATGATCCAAGTTTTTATTCAAGTTAAACCGAATTACAGATTAGTTTTTTTAATAACCAATTAGAAAATCTTTGCATATACTTTATCATGATATGAATATCCGTTTTGAAAAAAAATTAGTGTACAAATTAGTTTTTTTAATAACTAATTTATATAATATTTGCATTATATTATTAAAAAAAAAAAACTTAAACGGGCTAAACGAGCTGCCCGTTTAACTATGTCCAAACCCGTTTAAACTTATATGATAAACAGGCTTAAACGGGCTCATTTTTATAAACAGACCCGTTTAGATCCGCGAAATTCTGGCCTATTTTAACATCTCTAGTTTGGTAACTGTGGTTCTGCCTCTGATTCGTCCGTATTAATGGTTTTACCCTCACTTTATTCTATATTATGGTTTCTGATTGGTGCATATTTATGTTACCGTCGGTTTGTTCAGTAATTATGGTATTGCCGTCTGATTGATCCATTTTTATGGTTTTACCCTCTGGCTGCTTCATATTTATGTCTTTCTCCTATATTTTGCGGATAACTGTAGTACAAATAGAAACCGCACAAGATTGGGCCTCAATTTTATTGGGGTTGGGCTTAGTAGGTTACTAATTGGTCATAACACATAGCTTACCCGGGTTTATGAACTGACTGGGAGATTACGATTTTACAAACAATATTAGCTTAACCGGTCTACCGTCGTTCTGAATTCAAGTAGTAGAGTAATCGCCGGCGATTCTGCTCATTTGTTCGATGTCCTCTCCGTCAGCGGTCGCCGATCTCTTGGCCGCGCTTGCTAACCGGCTTCAGAATGGAAATCGAGTTGTCGAAGAAAAACCGGAGCAGTCTTGTTCGTCTATGGGACTCGCTATTTCGGAGCTTAACCGATCTCTGACTCTGGACATCGGTGGCGAGGATTCTGGGGTTAGAGTTTTGGACGCGGCGATATCTCTAATGTGTTTCAAGGCACCTCAGGTTGGTATTTCTACAACCTACAAAGTCTTTATTTGCATGATTTTTATATACATGTCGCGTTTCTTACTTGTGCGTATTTCTTCTTAGGTTTTTGATTCGGCGATTGAGTATTTGGTGCGAACAATTGTTTGCGTCTTATCATCTTCAGTCAATTGTAAGGTCCTTAGGTATCGGAACGATGAAATATTACAGTTTGGGAGCTCGAATTTACCTCGCTGCTCTGATGAATTGATCGAAATCTCAAAGGATATCATCGATAAATTGGGGGCAAACGGTGGGTTTGATTTAGCTTTAGCTTTTCCGAGTGTTATCTTAAGATTTGAAATCTATTGTTTTCTCATATTGTTTTGCTGACTTGCAACTGTTTATAGGAAGATTGACTAGATTGTTGTTTCAAGCTCTTGTAAGATCGGCAGCTTCAACATCATGCAGCGTTATCATCGCACATAGAAAATCAGTGGATAGAAGAAATAGGGCTGTCTCCAAACTTCTTGCTTACTTACCAAGAGAATCATCTATAGAAGACCACGAGACACCACTGAGGTTTGACCTCTTGTACTGTTTTTTTTTTTATCACAAGCTATGTTAGTCTACATTTTCCAGATCTTTTTGTCGTATTAGTCCATGGAATTTGTGAAACTGAAGCCACGGCTTCTGCGATGTTTGCTCTCTTGTTTCAGAACCAGTCTGACACTTTTTGATGACCAGGATCCTGTTCTGGTATCAAGATCCATTGTCTTTGAAGGAAGATGTTTCCAGAATCTTGAAAGATGTTGTGGAGAGGCCTTTCCTTTGTCTAAAGAAGGAGCTCTTCGAGAGTGCTGAGTGGCGCGATATTGTCATCTGCCTAGCACTTTCTCCTTCTATGTTTATCAATGCCAGAGCCCTCTTACATAAGTGGTTTTTGCTTACGTGAGTTCCTGTTCGATTCGTGTCTTGGAGATCTACAATAATGGACACATTTTAACCTTATGCTGTGTTATCTCTAGCTTTCCATCTTTCTTGCTTTCTAATGCAATTTCATTCTTAACGCCAGGGGACTTGCTTCAGTCTTTGAATTACTTGCCGCTTTGGTCTCTGCAATAGTGGACACAATATCAAGACCATCATTGTGGGGAATACCAATGGAACTAGTTTCCATGTTGCCATTCTGTGATGCATACTTTCCTTTCCAGTGTCAATTTCTGAGAATCTTGGCTGGTCCTTTCACCTCCAAATCCCTCGTAATGCTAGCTCATACTGTCAGTAAACCATTTGCTGTTCCTGGACGACAACGACGGGATACTAATTGCAAGCCTACTCCAATAAAAGCTCAAGCATTGGATGAGAAAACCGAGTGGTAACTTAAAATGAAAATGCAAATTGATTCCCACATTTTTTTATATATATACGTACATGTGTGTGGTTTTTGAATGACAGTTGTATCTTCTGGCAGGGCTTTGGCTATTAACTTCCCAGAGTGGTTTTATTTTGCTTCTGCTATGCTCTTCTCAGAAGGAAATTCGTTAGAAAATATCCACCATAGATACACTTCACAAGTGGCTGATTGTAGACAGGCATGTGGTGTGGAAGGTCTCTCCATTGGTGCAGCTACATACATTGCTTGGATTCTAAACCCTGTAAGAGGAGCCATTCAAGAATCACTAAGTAAGTCTCTCATTAGAGTCTCAGAGATATGTACCCAAAAACGTTGCTGCTTAGAAGCACATCCTAGTGAGACTATAACTGGCAAGAGAAAAAAACCAGATAGGCTTGATTCTGGCAAACTAAAGGCTTCCAGTATTGTGGAAGACCTGGTCAGAGAATTTCACGGCAAAGTCACCAATTCATTTTCTTATGAATTAGATTCTCATAAAACGCATCCATCTTTCAGCTCTGGCCTCCAAAACAATTTGTTGGTAAGAAGCGTGGTGGTTGGCGTACTGATTTGCTCTCCATATTCAGTAACAGAGGAGGAGTATGAACTGGTACTGCACTATGCTGCAACTGGGAAAATTCTGGCCATTAAGAAATCGCGGATTAGCGGATTCAAACAAGCAAAGGGATGCCCTAAATTATCTGCTTTGTTGTCAAATGAAATTACCAAGGAGGAGGCAATTGAAGGCGCACGTCTTGTTTTCAACTTAACCGACACTCTGGAGAGTATGTGTGTATCAAGTTTTGAAGCTGAAGAGGACGCCCAGGAGTTTATTAACCAGTTTAAGCTAAGATCCAGCAAGTATTTGGTCAAATGCATCGACCGCCTGATTCAACTTCACTGTAAAGAAGATGGAGATACAACGCTAAATGACCTACATATTAGGCTGCTACAATGGACAATAAAAGGACCAGAAGATCCGAAGCTCAACGAAGATCTTGATAATATCACTGCTAAATTGACCTGCATATTCTCTTTCGTCTAACTGTCATCCTTCATCCCGACTTGTGTCATATTTGGTGGTACACATGTTTTTGGGGAAAATGGTGATCAGATATGAACTGTTTAAAGCACTCACACGACTGGAAAAAGATATGACTTGTGTTCAGGTAACTGATATTGTTTGCCTTCTTTCGTTTATTTTCTAAAATACTAGCACAATCATAAGTGGCAAGCCTATTAAGTGTCTGACTAAATACGAGATCTAGTGTACTAGTTTTTTTTCTCTCTTTTCTTACCGTTACACTATCTTTGATCATCATAACATATTTACTTTTGACCCTTTATATTTTAGCTCCACAAATTCAATTGTCTGGATTTGGACCAGAGGAATTGGACGATTCATTGGTGAGCCTTGCAACTACTTGATGCCTTTTGTCATGCTCTTAATTCCAATAAATAGAAGCCTTTTTAACTGACTTTTCGTCACAAGTTTTTCTTTGTTTCTATCGTGTGAATCTTATATCGTCACACAGTAACTAGGGATAAAGACAAGAGGGGACATGGGAGAGATTATATGTCTATTGGGTTTTGGGAGGGACAACAGGTAAGAAGAAATACAGAGAAGAAGATTCTGTAAATCATGTGGTTTCACTTTCAGACAAGAAATGTGTCAGATGCGAACTCCAGACGACCCCACACCCATCCACTTGGAGTTGGAGATCCTTACATGAAAGCAGTTCGTATATATATATACTACAACAGAGATTATTACCCCCCAATAGTTTATTGCTTTACATTTATCATTTTTTGATAAAGATCTGCAACTTTCAGAAACATCAAGAAAATGTTACAATTATAAATGAAAAGGCATAAACAATAAGTTATGAATAAACACGGCTTTACGAATATTTTTATGCTAGGTACAAAACAAAAGGTTATGACAAAAAAAATGCAATCTTCCTTGTCACAGGATTGCTATCATTAAGATTATCCTTATATCAAGAAAAAAATATTTGTTCTCTTTGGAAAAAAAAGAAAAAGAGAACAACTATAATTTGACATCACAGTGTTAAAAGACGTGATCAAGTAAAAATAAAAGAGCCAACAATAGTTTTTGGTCGTACTAATACTTCAACAAGAATTGAAGCTTTGTACTGTAGGAATATCTCTCTCTCTATATATATATATGCGCATAGATAATACATAATACAGTGTCCTATTTGATGGAGTATGATCGAGTGCATACGGTTTGAAGAGATTCCATGAACAAAGCAGAGAAACTTGTTAAAGCTTGGAACACACCAGGCAACCCTGTCTGCAGATTATTAAGAGTCATAGCTCTCGTCACTTCTATTGCCTTTGAGTGTTTCACCATCTCTTCCTCTACTCTCCTTTGGCAAACCGCAAGCTGTGTTTTCTTATCGCTTAGCGGGTCTCGAGCGTCTAACATGTGTTGGCTATCGGGTCCTGAATCCGGTAAACCGATGCCAACCATTGAGTATGACTGGTAATATTTCCTCTCTAGGTTTCTAAGCGACGAACCTTTCTTCTCGAGCTCTTTTGATGCTGATTCTGTTCTTCTCTTTATCTTGAGTTCATCAGCTTGTTTCGCCGATATCACATGCACAACGTTAATGAAGCTTTTGATTGCTTCGGATGCGACTGTATCGGGAACACGGTCTAGAGCAAGTTTCCACTCATCGCAGAACGCGTAAGCATCAGTTGGCTCTTTATGATGATTGGCGGCGGCATCTTCGTGGCAGACTGGAACAAGGGTTAGTTTGAACCAGGCGTGAACCGAGTGTATGAAGTCACGCTGGAATTTGATCATATGACTAAAACTGGAGTGCCAAGAAGAGACAGCTGATTCTAAGTCACGTGTCGCTTGTCGTTGTAGCTCAGAGGTTGATTCGCCTTTGCCTGATCTGTTGATGAGCCCTCGAACTTGCTGCACGATGCTGTTCTGAGTCTCGTGGAATTGATGCATAGCTTTCCACATGTACATAAAGCTGCATCAGGTAAAAGAAATAAACACACACACACACAGATTAATAACTTTTAGTTCAATGTCTTATTATGATTTTGTCTGACAAAATGTCTCAGATTGATTACAGAAATCACACAGCTGAAACTAGATATTATAAGATAAGCCTAACCCATAATGTTATTGCCTCTAACTTTGAGACATAATTTACCAATTTCAGCTGTTTACTAGTTACTTTGGCAGGATAGGGTATAAAACTTAAAAAGCTAAGAAGTAAATTGTAACAATAGATAAGAGAGGTAAGGCACCTTTTTTTTTCTCACTCTAAGCATATCATTATCAAGGACCACAGAATTCTGAAACGCATGGCCTCAAAAATTGTTCACCTACTTATTGAGCCCACGAGATTCTTTTAAAAGATATGAAAAGTAGGTACAAGTGAATAGAATACAGACTTAAGAGACCAAATTTGGTAAAATAATGATTGCTTGCCAAAAATGTCAAATTCAAGAGAACTGTTGGATCACAAGGTTAATATCAAACAGCTGGTGACTCAGTTATTTAGATAAAAGGAAACTTACCCATGACAGAGTTCAATGAGTTGAGGAACAAGGTCGGTATCACGAAGACGGATTATGGCAGTAGATGTAGTTGTAACAGCTTGAGATGTAACAATTATCAGTGACTGTAACCTCGTAATTGAGGCCTTTGTCTTGTCTAGCTTAGCTTCATCCTCCCCTTTATACTCTTGGCTTTGAAGTTGTGACAACTTCTTCTCGTGCTCAATCTTCACACCTTCTCTAGCCTGAAAGAAAAACCATCAGTCACCAACAATCAATTGGTAAAATTCATCAAAAGTAAAAACCCTACAAGGGCTTTTGATTTTTAGTCCAAGAGTAAGAGACCTTGATTTCTTCATACAGCTTCTTCTCCCATGCCAAGAGACGGTCAAGAGTGGAACAGAGGCTCTTCAGACTGTTCGGTTGATCCAGCGCCGTCGTGTCTAGCCTGTATTTGACTGCCAATGGCGGCTTCGAGGTCCATGTCGAGCTCAGGTTGCTTAATATGCTACTCGAATGAATCACCGTTTCTAATAAACAAATTTCCACAATGTCACCAACTCAAATTCATCAAAGCATGGATAATTCCACAATGTTATCAAGAACATAAATTCTAACTCACTCTTCAATTGGCTGAAACTTCGATCAAGCTGAGCTCTCCCGAGCTCAAGCATCTGAGATACTTGATCGCCGGCGGCGGCCGCTTTGTCGAAATTCTCCTTGATCGCGTCGACGATTTCTTTCAAATCCCTATGCCTAACCACCATCTTCATGTCGGCGATCTCTCCTCCGCCTCTATAGCTACCGGAAGATACCATCGCATCATCTGCTTTTTCGTCATACCGTCCTTGGTCACCGCCGCCGTATTCTTGCGGCATAGGTGAAGGTTGCTGGTGGTGCTGACCCATCGAAATAGTTCTCCCGGTGGATCCGAAGTCGGAGCGCGTTCCGATCTCGGAAATTGACTCCCTCTCGTCATCTTCCTCCTCCTCCGTGGCGGCGTCCGAGGAGGTGGTAGTGCTGTAATGATCGTGAACGTCCCATTCGCTACACTGTACTTCCTCTCTCTCCGTCTCCTCCTCCACCGCACTGCTCATTGATTCAAAGTGCTTCTGCTTACTCGAATGGAAGAAATCATACTCTGACCTCTCTGTTTCGGTATCATCGCCGTCGGCAAAAGGATTATCGGGTTTCGGTTTTTTCTCTTGGGCCTTCCGATGGAAGAATTCGGAATCGGGAGGAGAAGGAGGGTAGAAATTCTCCCAGTTCCAGACGGAGGAGGCATGAGAGGGAGTAGCGGAGTAAGTGGAGTTCTGGTAAGCACCGGGATAGAAATTGGGCATGAAATTGGATCTCTGACTCATCGGAGAAGATGACTCCGAGAGAATATGAGGCAGCTTTGGTTTGGGTTGCTGTTTCCTTCGTGGATTGGAAGAGGCGGACATGATTAAAGGCTGCTTGTGTTTGGTACTTGCAACGGAAGGAGACATTGGAGGAGGAGGAGGAGGAGGAGCAGGCGACGGCGGAACACGTGGAGGGATAAGGTTGGCCGGCGATTGTTCAGAAGGAGGAGGAGGAGGATGGAGGAAAACTGCGGGAGTCTGATCAGAAACAGAGAGAGGCTCACCGGCGGCGAATGAGGAAAGAGCAGATCCAGTGAGACGAAGCGAACGGCAGTAATCGGCGTGAGCGGCGGCGAGATGATGTCGAGCGTAGACAGCTTCCGTAATCAGACGGCGGCGATCCTTACACCGCCGAACAGTATCCTCGCTATCGAGCTTCGACGCCGCACACCCCATGTCTTCTCGTTCAGTTTTCTTCTTCTTCTTCTTCTTCTTCACCTTCGTCACGCATCTTTCAAAACAGAATCATACATTAGAGCTGTTTCCAGATTTTCCACTGTTCACTCTACTACACTGGACTCAATTTTCTCATCTTTATCGGAGAAAAAGAAAACATAACCGACAAAAATAATAATATACATTTTCCTCGACTGATAAAACACTCTGACTAATCTTTAACCTTTCGGTTTCTTTATTTGTTAGTTAAAATAAAAAAAACTTAGAATAAACAAATAACTCGACATTTTCTGACTCAATTATTATTAACCGTTACCAGAACCTACATTATAATATTATGGTTAATCAGATTATTTTCACCAAAAGAACTACTATTATTATACTCAGTAACACAAAAAGACAAGTTGTGATTTAGGTTTAGGCACTGATATCTGAGGTAAAGGTCCAAGATAGAAAAAGCACCGATAAAAAAGGAAAGTGGAAAAAACGGCAGGATGGTGAAAAGCTGAATCTGAAAACGGTGAAAAGTGTTATTTTTCCTCTTTGAGCAAGTCGTTAACGAATGGAACAAAACCACATGCATTTTTCCCTTTCTTTTTTCTTTTTAGCTTTCTAGTTTCTTTACCAAAACCACTTTGTTCCAAAAGACTCATCATCATCTTTAAAACTACTCTGGACTTGTTACAAATCAGACACGGATTTTATAATTTATTTCATAAACTCTTCTCCTTATTTAACTATGGGGACCAAAGAGCATCTAATTTGTAATAAGTAATACACAAATTGCTGAAATTTGTCTTATATACAACTAGGCAAAACACAATTAATGATATTAGCTGTGGAAAAATGACCCCCTATGTTTATTTTTTCCAACAAATACACCATTAGAACTTAGGACCTAGGATAGTTACTACAATGAGTATCCAGTTGAATTTCGAGTAAAGGACTAATGAAGTTTACGAGTGGCACATAAACTGAAAGGACCGCACTTTTTTTTTTTTTTTGCATATAACAATAATAAACAATTATTATTACACAACCACACACGGTCTACAGCTTACACAAGCTCACGGTTACAATCGCCAAACAACACGTATCGATCGATACCCCCTGGTGTCGATCGATACCCCAACAACAGAAGCAACTCCCGGGTCCTAATCATCCCCTCCTCACCGCCTCGATTCCACGATCACGCCTTATCTTTACCTGCATCGACAAAAGTGATGCATCAACATTTGGCTAACCAAATGCTGAGTGAGATTGATCATCCCAACAACAGGCTATCAAATAAGCACAACAACAGCAATATCAAATAGCCAAACCAAGAATTAATTAACACCAATTAAACTTCCCGGCACGAAGCCACCGGTATCGATCGATACTCCACGGGTATCGATCGATGCCCAACAACACATGACCCCCCAACCAGGGTCCTGGTATCGATCGACACCCCAGCAACACACTGGTATCGATCGATGCCAACACAACTCAAGACCACCGACAAGGCCCTGGTATCGATCGATGCCCAAACAACACACTAGTATCGATCGATGCCAACACAACTCGAGTCTATCCACACACAACTCGAGACCACCGCCAAGGGACATGTATCGATCGATACCCACATGGTATCGGTCGATACTCCCTGCGAAAACCCAAGCACCACCGCGAGATCTCACCCAGAACTCGCCAGGACCACACACATAACACACCAATCAAGCTTAACAACACACACACAAGCTCAATTGCTAACCTTTGGTCCCAACTCACCTTAAACCGGCTGGATCGAGCTCTAGAAGACCTCTCTCTTCTCGCAAGCCCACTCCCAAGCCAAACTTCTCCCAAGCTCTCCTTCAAGCTTCTCTGAGCTTCTCACAAGCTCAGACCTCCTTGATCTCGCAAGATCCAAGCTTCGCAAAGCTTCTTCCCTCTCTCTCTCTCCTTCTCTCTTTCTTGTGACCTCCTTCGTCTTATCCTCACAAGGACATCCTTTTATACTCGAAAGAAGATAAGAGAAGAAGATAACCACGAGAAAACCCGGCTGGTATCGATCGATGCCTGCCAGTATCGATCGATACCGCCCCCCGGAACAACCCGAATTAATTATTCCTCCACAATAATTAACTCTTCCGGAACACGGGCGTTACAATTCTCCCCCACTAACTTAGATTCGACCTCGAATCTTCGTTACCGTTCATCTCCCATGAACCGTCCATCTCCAATGAACCCTAATCGTCGCAACGATTACACAACCCTTGGCCAACCCGGCCAACGCAATACTCACACGAGGTCCAAAACTAACCTCCGAGGTTTCCCACTCAGTCCCTATGCTTATGACACCGCGGCATCATATGTACTTATTGCTCAAACACACGCCAACCCCATCACTCAAGACACCGCAGCATCTCTGAGTTCTGAGCGTCAGCCATATCCCGCAGGATATCCACCATACCTCGCAAGGTATCAACCATACCACAGCACCCAAGACACCGCAGCATCTCCGAGTTCTGGGTATCTGCCGTACCACTCCCCTCGGTAATATAACCTGACGAGTCTCGATACCCCATACCACTCAATTCTAGGCAATATATCCTCCATCCAGGACATACTCCTTACGAATCCACGGTATCACATATCACTCTAGGCTATAAACCTCCCGAGTCTGGGTACATCGCCACTCACACTCTCAAGACCGCAGTCCTGGGAGCTATCGGCACCAGAGGAGCATGTCCTCTCAACGAGCAATAAGTCACACATCTCTAAGCATCTCGACTGAACTACCTCTCGTGATCCGTGTAAATCCTCGCAAGGCAACACCGGCATCACCCATATTTCGTACCCGGAATATCTGCCGTGCATGACCAATAACCAGGCCATCGCACCTCCGTTGCGCACCTTCCAGTGTCGGCTTGCTTTAGAAAGACTTGTCAAGACAACTTTGACTAGGCTACCTTTAACACCCAACAACCCTCTGCAGTAGGTCATCAATACAAACGTAATAAAACAAACAAGTACCATACGCCCGCAATCCGACCCACCACATAGAACCGCTAGGTGAAATAACCCGGTCTCGTCACTCGACTCATTTTCCCGAACAAGCTTAACTGAAAACACGCAACGCTCACAATAGCAATAAGAACATCCATCTTATCACTCTCTTGCATTAACGTTTCTTACCCCCAACGTAATGCAAAACCGTGACTCCCAAAGTCACCAATAATAAGAAATACTCATCTTATTACACATCATAATGTAACATCGTTCTACACAACGGCAATACAAAATGAAACACACATAGCACACAGCTATAACCGAAACTGGAACCTCTCGATGGAACTCAAGCCGCAGCTTGCTTCTGGAACCACTCGTGGAACCACGTTCCATCCTAACCTCTGGCTCCCAAGTTTCCTCCTACACCCCGCCACAGCCCCACAGGACACGCATCATCGGAATCCTCTTCCGACGAAGCTCCTTGACCCTCTGCTCGAGAACTCTCAAAGGTCTCGCCTCAACGGTCATATTGGACTAGAGATCTGGCGGAATCTCAGCCAATACCTCGTCACCCCTATGCAAACACTTCCTCAGCATCGACACCTCGAAGACCTTATGAAATGCTTGCATAACCACGGGTAACTCCAACCGATACACTACCGGTCCCACACGCTCTACAATCCGAAACGGTCCCATATACCTCGGACTCAACTTAGTCACAGCAATGGACCTGTTCGGACCTCTCAGTAAAGCCATCTGGAGATACACACTACCTCCCACCTCAAGCTCTTTCCGCCCCTTATCAGCATAACTCTTTTGCCGATCTTGGGCCTCTTTCATGTTCAGCTGCAAAGCCCGGATCTCTTCCGCGGTTTCCTGAACAAAACTAGCACCCAAAGTGCTCCTCTCCCCCACTTGTGTCCAACACAAGGGGGTACGACATGGCCTCCCATACAGAGCCTCATATGGAGCCATCCCACTACTCGCCTGGTAACTATTGCCATAGGCAACCTCCACCAAGCTCAAGTGATCCACCCAGTGACCACCCCCAAACCAGCACACACATCCTCAACAAATCCTCTAGAAACTGGATGGTCCTCTCGGACTGCCCATCTGTCTGAGGATGATACGCCGCTCAAGTGCACTTTCGTGCCCATCTGTCTGAAACGCATTCCAGACCAGAACTCCGCACTCCGCCCTTCTAAGGACAGCTCGCCACTCGGTGATCCATGCTTCCGCAACCAAAGCAACCCGGACCACCCTGACTACCTCTCGAAGCGCTCTCTCGCTTCCGCTTCGGTCCTTGCATCGGCTTACCGCCTCTGCTCGGACCGGACTGCTGCTGCACAGATCTCGCCTGAAGACTCGGTGTAACAACTACCACCTCGTCCTTCAGACCCTCCTCCAGCAAAGCCGCAGTCTCAACCAACTCATCAACCGTGCAAAAAGCCCTCACATGCAACGGTTCCTCAAGTCAACCCGAAGACCCATCAGGAATCTCTACACACGGGCCGACTCACTCTCAACCGCTCGTCTAACATAAGACCCGAGCCGGTTGAACTCCACCTCATACTCGCGTACCAACCGATCCCCCTGAGTCAAACTCGCAAGTCTTGACTCGACCCGGTTGAACGCCTCCTGAGGGAAATACTTGAAGTTAAACTCTTCCACAAAATCCGCCCAAGCCATCGCTGCCTGAACTCTCCGTGCTGCCACACCCCTTCCTCAGAGATGCGCATTACCAAAGATCACCTGGTATCCCGCAGGACACCTACTCGAGAGGAAATTCCTCTCTACCCTCCTCAACCACGCATCCGCGTCCTCAGGATTAGCACCTCCAGAGAAGAACCCCGTGCCAATCCTCTGCATCTGCTCCATCATCCTAAGATAGGATGGGAGCTCCCCAGCAACCGCAGCTGCCACCTGAGGCTGCGCCTCACAACCGCCGGAACCACAGGAGCCTGAGCCGGTACCCTCTCTGGTAACCGCTCCAACAACCTCGACAGATCCGCTATGCGATCATCTCGGGCCCGAGCATCACCCGCAGCACCTGCTGGAACACCAGCCACACTGACACTCACGCCAGCCATACCCTCAGACCCAACCTGACTCGCACGCGACTCCTCGACCTGCTCCCCCGGCCCACGGCCACGACCTCAACCACGGCCACGACCTCAACCACGCTCTCTAGCCATCTGCACGCGTGCAGAAGCACAAGCTAAGAGAACTACAACAATCATCACAATAAAGATACTCACCATGGAATCCCACAAGGCTCGAAGAGGATGATTCTACGACCCCGCACAATGCCCAATTATTCTAGAACCACCTAGGCTCCTAGAACCGCATAGGCTCTGATACCAAATTGAAAGGACCGCACTTTTTTTTTTTTTTGCATATAACAATAATAAACAATTATTATTACACAACCACACACGGTCTACAGCTTACACAAGCTCACGGTTACAATCGCCAAACAACACGTATCGATCGATACCCCCTGGTGTCGATCGATACCCCAACAACAGAAGCAACTCCCGGGTCCTAATCATCCCCTCCTCACCGCCTCGATTCCACGATCACGCCTTATCTTTACCTGCATCGACAAAAGTGATGCATCAACATTTGGCTAACCAAATGCTGAGTGAGATTGATCATCCCAACAACAGGCTATCAAATAAGCACAACAACAGCAATATCAAATAGCCAAACCAAGAATTAATTAACACCAATTAAACTTCCCGGCACGAAGCCACCGGTATCGATCGATACTCCACGGGTATCGATCGATGCCCAACAACACATGACCCCCCAACCAGGGTCCTGGTATCGATCGACACCCCAGCAACACACTGGTATCGATCGATGCCAACACAACTCAAGACCACCGACAAGGCCCTGGTATCGATCGATGCCCAAACAACACACTAGTATCGATCGATGCCAACACAACTCGAGTCTATCCACACACAACTCGAGACCACCGCCAAGGGACAGGTATCGATCGATACCCACATGGTATCGGTCGATACTCCCTGCGAAAACCCAAGCACCACCGCGAGATCTCACCCAGAACTCGCCAGGACCACACACATAACACACCAATCAAGCTTAACAACACACACACAAGCTCAATTGCTAACCTTTGGTCCCAACTCACCTTAAACCGGCTGGATCGAGCTCTAGAAGACCTCTCTCTTCTCGCAAGCCCACTCCCAAGCCAAACTTCTCCCAAGCTCTCCTTCAAGCTTCTCTGAGCTTCTCACAAGCTCAGACCTCCTTGATCTCGCAAGATCCAAGCTTCGCAAAGCTTCTTCCCTCTCTCTCTCTCCTTCTCTCTTTCTTGTGACCTCCTTCGTCTTATCCTCACAAGGACATCCTTTTATACTCGAAAGAAGATAAGAGAAGAAGATAACCACGAGAAAACCCGGCTGGTATCGATCGATGCCTGCCAGTATCGATCGATACCGCCCCCCGGAACAACCCGAATTAATTATTCCTCCACAATAATTAACTCTTCCGGAACACGGGCGTTACATAAACAATCATACTAGAATCTACAGCTCCAAAATCAGAAGCTGTAGATTTCAATGGGAGAAACTACAAGACCATGGAAGGCTTTATTTTGACAAACTTTCTCGCTCTGAAGATTGCACTTTGAGATCATTTTGATGCCTATGTGGATACTTCTTCACCAATTTGCATGATGTCACTCCAACAAGGTACAACAAAATTCTAAACCAAAAAAAGAAAGATACAATAAAAATTTCACCCTTATTCTAATATCTTTCTTAGTTATATAATACGGCCATGGATCTTGCTCTGAGAACCTAATTAAACAATAACAAACACAAAAAAGGCAAGAAACTTGTCGAAAGGACGACGTCCGGCTAAATTGTTGTTGTCCACTAAATGGTGGTTCGTGTCTTCTGAAGATTTATAATGGTCACAACTGCTTAAAATGTATTTAATAATTGATTTTGCTTTATTATTGGAGGGTGTTAAGCTTTTAAGGATCTCGGAATATCCTGATTAGCGTAGAAAATTTAAATATTCCCAACATCATGGATCACCACTATCCTGAATTGTTTATCATTGAAATAGATTTGTGAGAATTTTTCTTACAAGTTCTAAGAATAGGACCCCTTTTGTGCTAAATAATCCGCTTGAGGCAACCTTGAGGAGGTTTGAAATAATTATTTGACGCGTGTGCCAATTGTTTTTGTTTTTTGTTTTTTTCTTGTCCCTCTAACCTTTTCAATAGGCAAAATCAGAGGTCAATGACCTTAGACATTGTGAAATTAACATCTTAGTCAGATTCTTTTGACTTAATTTTGAGAAATTTTCTTCTCCTGATTGCTAGGCGCACGAGATATATACAAGTCTAGGATTCTTAAGGAGGTGAAAATGTCAGTAAAGAGAAGAAACCTAAGCAATAGGTTTAGTTTAGATTTGTTACAAGTTGTAACTTACAACCTTAATGCGGGTAAATGCTGATCGAGAGGCCACGAATTAGCTAGCATATCCTTGTACGTACGTCTTCAAATGTCCAATGGTAAATGAATATTCGTTTCCTTGTTTTGATTAGTTTATGGTACGTAGTTATATGATGGCGAGTTAAATGACATTTTAATAAAAGAAATGAAAGTTTGAAGGAGTCAGCTTGCGCATTGGGTTAATCTGGCCGGCAAAATCTTTGATCTTGTTATTATATAGACACTCTTGTCTTGTTTATTAGTTGCCTGCATTACACATTTGTCTCAAGCCCCACGTTTCAAAAGCTTGCCCTGTTTCCTTTTGTGAAGGTCCAGCTTTCAAGGGCTAAAGGGGTGATGCTTTGGTGAAGCTTTTTTCTGTTCCAGGGTCTGAATTTTCTCGTCTGCATAAATTTCGATTAAGTAGTTTTCGTTTAAGCCGAATATGTAGAAGAGATGGTTTTTGATTTATAAGAAAAAGGTGGCCTGTAATTTCTTCAGGCACAAGGAAAATGTATACTCTTTAAAATGATGGATAAGATAACTTGCCTTTGCAGGATTCCATAACTGAATTTTAGTAACTTCCGGCTCAAGCAAAAAGGAAGTTCGATATGACGGATATATCAGAATCTCTCAAGGCTATCACCACGGAGAGCATTGATTTGGTATGTATTTTCTATACCTAACCACTTTTTTTTTTATTGCTTCTGATAGCCTTTTAAGTTATCAAGAAAACTACGATCAAATGCGATCTCTCATGGATCGTTGCCTTGTAGGAAAATGTTCCCGTTGAAGAGGTTTTTCAACATCTCAAATGCACGAAAGAAGGGTTGAGCTCCAATGAAGTGCAGGAGCGACTTACCTTGTTTGGTTACAACAAGCTTGAAGAGAAAAAGGTTTTGAAAATTGATCTCTCTCTTTTTTTGTTTGTGTTATGTTGATCTCTCACTTTATTTGGTTCTGCAGGAGAGTAAGATACTCAAGTTCTTGGGATTCATGTGGAATCCACTTTCATGGGTCATGGAAGCTGCAGCCCTCATGGCCATTGGTCTTGCACATGGAGGAGTATGTCTTTTGCTCCTTGTCAATATCAGTCTTTTCTTCTTCTTCTTCGACAATATGTAAACAAGTGATATATGAAATTGTGGAGAAGTTTTTTAAAACAGTTTTGAGATTCTGATGAAACTAATTTGTCTCAAAACTGTTCAGGGCAAGCCACCGGATTATCACGATTTCGTGGGTATTGTGGTCTTACTTTTGATAAATTCAACAATCAGTTTTGTAGAAGAGAACAATGCCGGAAATGCGGCTGCTGCTCTCATGGCTCAGTTAGCCCCTAAAGCCAAGGTATGTTTCCCTTGTTGTTGCCAAATTTGATGGTAGTGATTAACTAGTAGCTTATTTATTAATAAATTGTTTCAGGCCATCCGCGATGGGAAATGGAACGAGATAGATGCAGCCGAGTTGGTTCCAGGAGATATAGTTAGTATCAAACTTGGAGATATCATTCCTGCCGATGCTCGTCTTCTTGAAGGAGACCCTTTAAAGATTGACCAGGCAAGTTCCGCTTCTACATGCTTCAGGAATATCTTAGCTCTCTTTGGACTAATCTTGGAATAGATTTATCTTTTCTCCAGTCGGCACTTACAGGTGAATCACTTCCGGTAACCAAAAACCCCGGTGCTTCAGTGTACTCTGGTTCAACTTGCAAGCAAGGTGAGATTGAAGCGGTTGTTATAGCGACTGGTGTCCACACTTTCTTTGGAAAGGCAGCTCATCTTGTGGACAGTACTAACCATGTTGGTCACTTCCAGAAGGTTTGTTCACACTTGTCTTGTGGAGTAAAAAAAAATACAAAACTTTGGAGAGTTTGTTTCTTATAATGACTAAATACATCCCAACGTTGTATACTGATTTTGCCAGGTTTTGACAGCAATAGGAAACTTCTGTATCTGCTCGATTGCAGTAGGAATGGTGATTGAAATCATTGTAATATACGGTCTCCAAAAGAGAGGGTACCGTGTTGGTATCGATAACCTTCTTGTCTTATTGATTGGTGGAATCCCCATTGCAATGCCTACGGTTCTCTCTGTTACAATGGCAATTGGTGCCCATCGCCTTGCTCAACAGGTCAATATACAAAAGTCTTAAAAAGACAACTTTTGTTGGTTTTTGTGTTTCTTTATAATGACCTTGTAAATCCATTTCAGGGTGCCATAACAAAGAGAATGACAGCCATTGAAGAAATGGCAGGAATGGATGTTCTGTGCAGTGATAAAACGGGTACTCTCACGCTAAACAAGCTTTCCGTGGATAAGAATCTCATCGAGGTTTGCGTCGTCGTCTTTCCTAGCTCCTTCATATTATTCTTACTTTGTAGTTACAGATTCTCACTTTCCATCTCTAATGTTACAGATTTTCAAGAAAGGCATCGACAAAGATATGGCTGTGCTTATGGCTGCAAGAGCTGCACGTTTAGAGAACCAAGATGCTATTGATACTGCAATTGTTTCCATGTTGTCAGACCCGAAGGAGGTATCGATTTTTAAGACTCAACTTTCACAATATATTCAATTACCAATGTGTATAAAAAGAATTAAGATGTGATACTTTTTGTATACAGGCACGTGCTGGGATTCAAGAACTCCATTTTCTTCCATTCAGTCCAGCTAATAGAAGAACTGCACTAACATACTTAGATGGAGAAGGCAAAATGCACCGAGTGAGCAAAGGAGCTCCTGAGGAGGTTATAAACTACTTTCTTTCTTTATAAATATAGACATTGCCTTAGATTTTGTTTCCTAAGATTTTTGTTTTTAGATCTTGGATATGGCACACAACAAATTAGAAATCAAGGAGAAGGTACATGCTACAATCGACAAATTCGCAGAACGTGGCCTAAGATCCCTTGGGTTGGCATATCAGGTGAGAGACATAACATAAGATCCCTTGGGTTGGCATATCTCCTCTGATTACGTTGTCAAAATTCTCATTTACAATAATAGCAAGTACCAGATGGTGATGTTAAAGGTGAAGGTGGTCCATGGGACTTTGTAGCTCTTCTTCCTCTGTTTGATCCTCCTCGTCATGACAGTGCACAGACAATTGAGCGAGCACTTCATCTTGGTGTCAGTGTTAAAATGATCACAGGTACACAATCCTTTCTGTAGCTCCTACTCGACTTTGTATTCAGAATTCATTCATAAAATGTCAAAAAAATCATAATACTTTCAGGTGACCAGCTTTCAATTGCCAAAGAAACAGGAAGAAGGCTTGGAATGGGGACAAACATGTACCCATCTTCATCTTTGCTCTCTGATAACCACACTGAAGCAGTTTCAATCGATGAACTAATCGAGAACGCAGATGGTTTTGCCGGAGTCTTTCCTGGTATATAACCTTACTTGCTTTGTAAACTACATTTGTTGTAACTATGATCTTTCTGACAAACACCTTTAATTTTTTATGATTTTTAGAGCATAAGTATGAGATTGTGAAGAGATTACAATCCAGAAAACACATATGCGGTATGACTGGTGATGGAGTGAATGACGCACCTGCATTGAAGAAAGCTGATATTGGAATTGCTGTGGATGATGCAACTGATGCTGCTCGTAGTGCTTCTGATATTGTCTTGACAGAACCTGGACTTAGTGTTATCATCAGTGCTGTTTTGACTAGCCGTGCAATTTTCCAGAGAATGAAAAACTACACGGTATAATAAATTAAGTGAATGGCTCAGCCTCTCATACATATATAACCTGATAAAGTTTAAAATGAATGATTCTGCAGATATATGCTGTTTCTATCACTATACGTATTGTGGTAAGTTTCTACACCGGAGATGCATCAGATTTTCACAAATACTACTACTTAAGTCGTCTTCTGATAACTCTATGCATTTGACAGATGGGTTTCATGCTTCTATGTGTCTTCTGGGAGTTTGACTTCCCTCCATTCATGGTTCTTGTTATTGCAATCCTTAACGATGGTTAGTTACTGTTGAAAGCTTTTCAATGGTTCAGCTAATTAAGGTTGTTGCTTGTGCTTTAAAGCACTATTATCTCTGATAAATCTGCTCTCTTCGTTGAAAAGGTACTATAATGACCATATCAAAGGACAGAGTCAAGCCTTCTCCAACTCCAGATTGTTGGAAACTCAAGGAAATTTTTGCTACTGGTGTTGTCCTTGGAGCTTACTTAGCTATCATGACCGTTGTGTTTTTCTGGGCAGCATATGAAACTAACTTCTTCCATGTAAGCTTATACATTATCCCTTTTCTTTGGTTTGACTCTATATTTTCAACTGTACACAGCACAATAAATATTGATCTTTCTTTTCTTTTCTTTTTTGCCTTAGAACATTTTCCATGTGAGAAACTTCAACCAGCACCATTTCAACATGAAAGACAAGAAAGTGGCTGCACATCTGAATGAACAAATGGCATCTGCTGTGTACCTTCAAGTCAGCACGATCAGTCAAGCGCTGATCTTCGTGACCCGTTCCAGGAGCTGGTCATTTGTTGAACGTCCCGGTTTTCTTCTTGTGATTGCCTTCCTAATTGCTCAGCTGGTAAAGAGATCTTCTTCTCATTCCCATAATGACTTCATTTATACTTCTGTTAACGGAATCCAATTGTGTTTTTTTTATTAAAAAAAAGGTTGCATCGACGATATCAGCAATGGCAACTTGGCCTTTTGCTGGAATCAGAAGCATTGGATGGGGTTGGACTGGAGTTATCTGGATATTCAACATAGTAACTTACATGTTACTTGATCCTATCAAATTCGCAGTCCGTTATGCTCTAAGTGGCAAATCCTGGAACCGAATGATCGAGCAAAGGGTCAGTAGATAAAAAAAAAAGACAAAATCTCTTGGTACTTCACAATTACATTTGGCCTAACTAGAACTCGTGGTTTGTTGCCAGATTGCTCTCACAGGGAAGAAGAACTTTGGGAAAGAAGAACGAATGGCTGCGTGGGCCACCGAGAAGCGTACACAGCACGGTTTAGAGACAGGTCAAAAGCCGATGTTTGAGAGAAATGGCGCAACCGAACTTAACAATATGGCTGATGAAGCTAAAAGGCGCGCGGAACTTGCAAGGTTAGGTTTTTGATAACTTTCTCTAATTTGTAATATTACAGATTGTTAGTCTCTGTCCTGTTTCTCTCATGATTTCTTTTTCTGATGAAATTTTGCAGAATGAGAGAGCTTCAGACATTGAAGGGGAAAGTCGAATCAGCTGCAAAGCTGAAAGGCTATGATCTTGATGATGTTAACAATAACAACTACACAATCTAAGAGTCTTAATATCTGCCTAATTTATTTTTATGTTTAATCTTCTTCTCTTTTTCTCTATTATGTATTACTATTCTTCTTGATATAGACATTTATTTTGATATCTTGGTGGAAGATGTCTAATGTTGTTATCTCTCATTTGATACTTGTAGCTTTGTTACGTTTATTTGATGAAAAAATTCATAATTGATTGGTTTTGTTCGGCTCTTAATAAAGAACACACAATGTTGTTTTGGTCTCTCTTCATTCATCATGAGAATAAAAAAGTGTTGATGTTGGTGAAGGAGTATACATTTGTAAATTGTAATTGTATATATAATAAGGATACGAATTTCAGATTGTATGCTTATACATGCGTTGTTGATCTTGCAAGACTGCAAGTATTGGATCTAAAAGCTATAAAATACTATATAGGTTTTTTTAAGGCGTTGACTGTGGTTTTATTTTGAGTGGAATTTACTTAATACTACAACAGTACAACCTAATGTAAAAGAATAATGGGTTATTATCTTCTTTTTTTTCCGTCTGAAATTTTATTTTTTGGTTTTTTATGACAAATTAGAAAAACTATTACAAAGATATTTTTTTAAACTGTCACGCTGAAATTTCTTTATAAACTTGTTTTCATTAATAACTTGCAAAAATCGTATTTTCTGAGAATTGAAACCCAGACTTTCTGGTGTAAAAACATTAATTAACATTTAATCGAGCACTAGACTAAAGAGCGGGTTATTATGGAAGCCATTGTGGAATTAACGTTGTGCTCCACAACTAAATTAATCATCTATAACCACCACTCTAATTTAATCAGAAATTTAATTTAGCATTTACAAAACAAAAAAATGGATACCAAATCTAGATTCGAACCAGACCGGTTTAAACATGTTTCTTTTGTAAGACAATGGAACGTCAAGTACGTTTGTTTCTCATCAAATCTTTGTGATCTCTTTACACGCAATTACTGCTGACAAGATCCGCACGTAGACTTCGGAATCCAACGAAAAGTCAACTAACTCACTAGCGCGTGCTTCACACGTGCCACAAGAAGTTTATAGTTTCATCGAACAAACCAACCAATAAAATAAAATTCTCTCCGAGCCTTCGAGAGAAATATTAAATCCGGGCAGCGACGAGAGATTACAAATCTGTTTTCGTTTTTCTCCCAGCAAAACCCAAGATTCAAGATTCTGTTACCGGAAAAGGGGTTTTTGTTTTTGTTTTTTTTTGCGTGAGTTTTATCCGTTTGAATTACAGGAAGAAAAATGGCTTTTCTTAAGGCAGCAATCATTGTTGCCTTAATATGCACTTTCGTCTCTCTCGCTTCTTCTGTTCCTTTCATAGTTCTGCATGGTAATTTGTAATTTCTGATTTTTCCCTTTTCTACTTTTTGAATGAATTGATCATGTTCTTATTGGTAAAACAATCAATTAATTATTTCCATATTTTCTCCTCTTTTACTTGAAGATTGTTTAGTTAGTAAGTGTCTTTAGGTTTTCGAATTCCCAAATCTCTGGAAATAAAAGTGAAACAAGTTTTTGTTTTTGCTGTCTCAGGAATTGGGGATAAATGCGGTAATGCAGGAGTGAACCATTTCACAGAGCTTTTAAGTGATTGGTCTGGTTCTCAAGGATATTGCTTGTAAGTCTATTGTCCTCTTTTATTTACCACAAACATATTCAATTATGGCTCAAGTTTGTGTATTTAATCATCCATTGTTATGTTCTTTGAAAAAATCAGGGAGATTGGGAATGGCTCATGGGACTCATGGACCATGCCCCTTCTTGATCAGGTGATGTCACATGTTGGAAACTTGTATGAGTATATGCCGGCAAAACAAACAAAAAAACTGATTTTTGGTCTCTTTTTGTGTGTGTTTGTTTTGCAGACAGCTGTTGTTTGTGAGAAGGTCAGATAAACTGCATCAAGTATTTACTAATCTTGGCTTTTGAAAATCCATTTCATTATGTATGTGTTTATTAATACAAACAGGTGAAGAGTATGCCTGAGCTCAGTGACGGTTACAGCATTGTGGGGCTTTCTCAGGGTAACATGATTGGCCGAGCTCTCATCGAGTTTTGCGATGGAGCGCCACCTGTAAGTCCCTTATACACACACACACACATATATATATATATATATACTTGTTTGGTAGTGAGATATGAAAGGGCCATGCTTTTGTTCTAGCTTTTTCAATATTATATTTTCCTGTAATATGATTTATTGCGGTTAATAGGTGAAGAATTTCGTATCGGTAGCGGGTCCTCATGCTGGCACTGCATCGATTCCTTTCTGTGGCGTAAGTAACTAACTCCCTCCAAAATTTTGGTTCCCCCTTTGACATGGTAACATTTTCTTGATTATGCAGGCTACCTGGATTTGCATCATGTTGGACAGTATGATCAAAGCAGAGATCTATAGCGACTATATGCAGGTACTATGTTCATGAGTAATTTACCGCTTCTGCGTGATTTTCTGTTACGGAAGTGAAACTCAGTACATCTGATTGAGTTTCAGGAACACTTGGCTCCTAGCGGTTTTCTCAAAATCCCAACTGTAAGTTTTCTTTAGAGGTTTTGAATGTTTCGGATTAGACTTTCCATTCTTGTTTTAACCAAATGCTTTCATAGGACATTGCGGGTTACATGGAAGGTTGTAGGTTTCTCCCAAAGCTAAACAACGAACTTCCAGTTAAAAACTCGACATATAAAGAGAGGTTCTCAAGCTTGGAGAATCTTGTGCTTATTATGGTCAGTCATCGAAACCCGCTTCTCTGCTATTAAGTCGCAAGTTTCTTTTGATGGTAATTTTTTTGATCAATTTTTTAGTTTGAGCACGATACAATACTGATACCCAAAGAGACCTCATGGTTTGGATATTATCCTGATGGGTCTTTTAAGACCATTCTCCCGCCGCAAGAGGTAATAAATCCTTTCATCATTGTTTCAAATGGCTCAATTTCGCAGATACATGGCGTTAAGACAAGTGTTTGGGTTTATTTTTCCTTTTGTAGACCAAGCTCTATACCGAGGACTGGATCGGTCTGAGAACTTTAGACGAAGCTGGAAAAGTGAAGTTCGTTAACGTCTCTGGAAATCATCTTCAGATATCTCATGCAGACATGAAGAAGCATATAGTTCCATACCTCTGTGACAAAGCATCATCATCATCCATAACAATGGCAGTTTCCGAGTCTTCTTCCTCACACCGGTGGCTTCCAAGTGTAGGGAACTTCATTATAGATCTGATTGGTCCAGAAGTGGATCAGCTTCAGCTTGTGCTGCGTCATGTCTGAATCTGATGTTGCTGTATGTTTGTTTTCTTACTAAACACAATCGTTACGTGATAAGTTTGTAACTTGAAGATAAAACAAGAAAAGCGTTGCAAAATCCCTCCCAAAAGGTTCTTATATTTAAGATAAAATGTCAAATATCTACTAAAAGGGGATAAAGAACACCAATGATTCTGTTATTACAGAAAATTTCAGAACGAGGTAAGAAACATAAGTCACATAAATATCATAACACCTCTCTGTCTTTAATCTGAATCAAATATCTTGTGGGACCAAAGTCTTGAGGGTTTTGTGCTTTGTGCTTTGTGCAGCCTGAGCCTGATTCTTTGCTTTTGCCTGACTTGTATGGTTTGAGAGATACAGATACATACTATCACTATAAATGCTAATAAAAAGGCTCAAATCCTATTTATTATAAGATACTTTCTTTCCTTTTGAAGATTCTGCCTGGTGATGCTCGAGATTGCGAAGCACAATTTTCGCAAAAATCTTAGCCTCACGAGGCATATTCGCAGCTGCAGCTGCAGAACGCAAAACTCTCGCTTCTCCAGCGCTCTGCATCAAGCTTGCATGATGCATCGCGTGACGACCTCCAGGTATTGTAAACTGCATTTTCATCGGTTAGTACCAAACTGCAATTGATTTAAAAGCACACAAACAAATGCTTAAAACACATAAAAAAATACCTGGAGAAGCGCAAAAGCTGCACATGCTTTAAGTATAGAAGAAGGGTTTCGCAGCATTGTAACAAATCTTCCAATTTCGGAACCACTGCATCTCAAGTGGCCAGCTTCTGGGATTCGAGTTTTCTCTGAGACTTGTGCTAACATAGATGGAGCAGATGATAAAGCAGCAGCTGCAAAGATTTGGGGTTCCATGAAAGTTGTAACAAAACCTTCAATGTGTTTAAGAGCCATTGTTCTAGCACCAGCTAAGCTAACACTTTTAGATGTACTTTCTGATGAAGTCCCTATCATCGCATATTCATCCATCCTGTGTAGATAGATAAGATCAAAGTCAGACTTAGCATAATAGAGAAAATTATCTTGACTGTGGATATGATTTAAGCTTTGAGTACCTTCCATCAAACATGTATGCTAATGCTAATGCTGCCATGAAACGAGCCATTTTGGAAACAGAAGACGAACAAAGGTGAACAAGAGCTATAACTCCTCCTTCCGCCACAATGCGGAGAGCATTACCAGGATTATAAGCAAGATTCCACAGAGCGCCCGCAGCAGTTTCATGTACATCCTGGTAAAGGTAAAAGCTGGATCAGATTAACCCAAAAGACCGGGGCATGAGAACATAAACGGAAACAACAATGTTTACCTCAGCTTCGGATCGTGCAAGAGCAATTAGAGGCGGAATACCACCTTCATGTCCAATTGCAATGCTGATAGAAAGATACCAAACAAAAATATATATGAATATGACTGATCATTAAGGTTTTACGTAAATCTCTTTTGCATTGATGTAGCTAGCAAGCTGCATTAATATATGCACCCACACAGAAATAAATAAGTAAATAAAAATTCAAATGGTTGCACCTGTTTGCTTCTGAGACTGATAGACCCCAGAGAGCACCAGCTGCTCTCTCTTGCAGACCTGTAGATGCATTTGAACAGGACTTCGCAAGTGCCACCTAACATATAATCAGAAACAAGTGATAAGTTGCCTGAAGATGAAGCTTAGCACACATAAATGAAATAATAAAAAACAAAGTAGAAAGAAAAGGAAACATAATTACCAAGGCTTCAACACCACCAAATGCAGCTATGGATTCTCGGTTCTTGTCATCGAACGACAAATTCCAAAGAGCACCAGCAGCTTCCTGTTTAACACCTTCATGAGGCGATTGCGTAAGCTGAACAAGAGCTTCTAATGCACCAGCCTCTTGTCCAACAGCAGCATTATTATCGTTGCTATCACCATGAGCAGCAAGATTAGCCAAAGCACGAGCCGACTGAAAAAGACAATTCGTCAGAAAACCCAATTCAGACAATCACTAGCATCCATAACTCAATATCACCACAAGCATAGAATCAATAAAAATAAATAAAGAGGTGCATTCCAAAACAAGGAAGTACCTGTTCTTGTGCGCCTTCATACTTGCAATTCCGAGCTAACATCACCAAGGCATGCACACCTCCTGCTCTTGCAACTTCCGTGCTACATTTATCGTCTGCTGCTAAATTCGCTAATGCACCAGCAGCACGTTCCTTAGCACACAAAAAGGGTAGCTTTCTCCGTTTAGAAAGAACAATATATATATATTAAAATAACACTAAAATTTATGGCAACTAGCACCACGAAATATAGTTACCAAATCTAGCAAAATCTTTGTATTATGTGACCGAGGTTCCTCCATCTTTATAAAAATATTTACTTATTAAATCAAAAGTGGGAGGCTTTAAAAGGTGGCAAGCGTGTACCAGAACTCCATCACAGCCATTTGGCCATCTAAAGATAAGCTCGACTAACGCATTCACTCCTCCAGCTTGAGCAATCGCGTTCTAATAGAGAATAAACAAGAGACAACAATGTTAGTTAAAGAGGAAAAGGTTCATGTGTTTTTAACTCTTTCCTAGGGGACCATACCTTATGCTCTTCTCCAACAGAGAGATTCCATAGACCACCAGCAGCTTCTTCAGCCACAAGTCTATTCATAGACTTTGCCAAACCAGCAAGAACATTGATCCCTCCTTCTTCAGCAACAGCCTTTGCAACTTTAGCATTTACCGACAAGTTTGCAATAGCCTTTGCAGCTTCTGATTGAAGACCTTCTCGCCAAGATTTAGCAAGTTTTAGAAGAAGTCGGATACCTCCATCTCGCATAACTGCTTCGGCTCTTCCACAGTCTATACTAGCATTCTCATCATCAACAACAATGAAAGTCGCAAGTCCTGTGGCTGCTCTCTCTTGGACATCCTCTTGTGAGCTTTGCATTAAACTGAGAAGCAACGTAGCTCCCTGATTCAGCCAGAAATCGTTCAATCCTTGTGAGTTGCTCTCTGCAATTCGTAGAAGTGTATGAGAAATGATCCACTCAATCCAACGCATTATTTCATCAATGCATTTATCCTTGCTTATCAAATCTCTCCAGTAAGAAAATATATCCTTTGGTTTCTTTGAGTTATCGGCAAATATAGAAGCTAGCCCATCAAACGTATCATTAAAAAGAGCAAGCAAGACCTTTCCTTTGAATCTATCGGAGCTGAAACTTTTATCCTCTTCGAGAAAAGGGCAGTTTAAAGCACACAAAACTTTCAAGCTCTGCGATGATTTCAACAACCTGGAAACTGCAGTATGGTCAATGCTGGTTCTCGAGACATCCAAAGCGGTCAATTTCGGAAGCTTCTCCCAATTCTCTGTTGCAACTTTCCAGTTCATGTTTGATGTCCCGGCAACAGAGAGGTAGCGAACAGATACCACTTTTCCCAGTGCTTCTTCGTTGATGTTCAGGCAATCTAAGAATCCAAGATCACTGAGCTGTGGGCAATGTTTGGCCAAAGATTCAATTGCCTCAGAACTAACATCTCTCAATCCAGAAAGCCGAAGCTTTTTAAGTTTTGGACAGCAAAAGGCTATAACTCTTATAGCATCACTAGTGATCCTCTCACAGAAGTCTGGTCCAAGTTGGAGGCTCTCAAGAGCTTCATGGCGTGCTGCGATCATAGACAATGTAGCATCTGTTATCTTCCTACAATAGTCGCCGCTTATCTCAAGCAGATTCCTTGCTCTGAGATTAATTATGGCATCAGCAGAGTCAACGCCACGAAACCTAACCTTCTGAAGATTAGCACACCTAGTTGCAATAGAAGCTGCCATTGAAAGATCAAACTTGTGGGCACGAAGATCCAACGAACCCCACAAACAAGAAGAAGCACCAAGGCTTCTCCATGTCCTACAGGTCGATGCTAAGCTAGCTCGATCGCGATAATTCAATCGAGTAAACAGATGGAGCACTGTGTCATAAGGCAACCTAGTCCAATCCACATACTCTTGAACCTTAGGTGCTAAATCCTCATCGCCAATCACAAGATAACTTGGTGAATCAACCTTGTTCTTTCCATTTTCCTCAACTTTCTGACGCACCCTACGACTCATATCTTGATCAGATGTATATATATATATATATATATATATATATATATAGAGGCTCTATTGAGCAATCCTCTTGCAGCTACAATGGCTAAATCATCATCACACAGATCCTACTCCGCCTACAAAATCCAAACCTGTAGAACAAAACAAAAAGATTTTTAAAAACTCCCCAATTGGCAAATTTAGATACCCAATGGCTCCAAAACGATAATACAATAGAAACCAAATCCAACAAACCGAGAACATGAGAATGCTCGCCAGTTTATGACGACAAAACCCCTCGAAAAGGTAGGCAACGAGGGGACTTAGAGATGCAAAAGCTCTGGACTTACTATTCCAATTCAATTCACAGAGACTCCAATGGAAATAAAAAGGAGTGATGATGGTCGGAGAGAATTCAAGAGAAGAGCCCAGAGCAAACTGTTTAACATAAAAAGCAAAAGACGAAAAGGGCATAATCAAAACACCTTAAAGTAATCTCCTTTCGAACAAAAAAAAGAACTTTCTCTTCCCTTATTCTGAGCGACAGAGAAAGAAGTAAGAAATTGAGGAATTGGGGAATGAGGGTGAAGAGAGAGACGAGAAGGATGGTGTTGAAACAAGAGCTCATATAGGCAAATTGTAATTGTAAGAAACCATCAATCACCTCCTTTGCACGGTACATTATATATTACCCAATTACCATTTCTCTTTTCTTCTCTCTTTTTTGGTTTTTGAAGTAATTAAGATTTTTTCCATAAACTTACCATTTTATTTAATTTTTTTTAAAAAAAAATAATAAGTAATTTTGTTCATATCAGTTAGGCGTGGGCAATCGGGTATCCGTTCGGGTTTGGGTCGGTTCTTTCGGGTAACGGGTCTTTCGGGTATAGAGTTGAAGGATCCATTCGGGTATTTATAAAATTCGGTTCGGGTTCAGTTTCGGGTATCCGAAATATAGGAAAAAACTAAAAAAATGCTAAATTTGAATAAAATTTGGTTAAATTTTGACAAATATAACTAAAAATTTTTAGATTTTTTTTTTATTTTAGATATTTCGGTTATTTCGGTCTAACAATAATTGATATATTCGGGTTTTATAATTATAATTTTAGGTAATTGGGTTATATCAAGTCTAAATATAATTAATATTTTGGGTATATAATTATATTTCGGGTATTTCGGGTACTCATTCGGTTCTCGGTTCGGTTTCGGTTCTTCGGGTATATGAGTTTAGGATCCGTTCGGGTATTTTATCGGTTCCGGATTCGATTAGGTTCTCTTTTTTCGGATCGAGTTTGGTTCGGTTTTTCGGTTCCGGGTATTTTGCAACCCTAATATCAGTGTTCTTAAAATCGGTAGTCATTGTTCAAACAATGTCTTAATACCTAGCGTTTAAATAATATAACGATGACTAGGGGGTTATTGTAAGTTGGTTTTATATAGAGTTGATTCATTTCAAATTTGCATAGAGTTTTGTTGAATTTGTACAACAAAAAAAAATTGCAGAGAGTTTTGTGTATATTTAAACAATCCATAAAATAATTCTATTATAACAAATGCTGAGAATCCAAAGGATACACAAAATATTTTGAAATTTATGTTTTATGAGTGTAATTGTAAAGATTCTATATCCCAATAATACAAAAAAATCACAGAATCATTAAAATCCAAACTTTTGTAATAAGAATGGATTTTGTTTATGATTTAAAAGTCATCAAACCAATAATAATAGATTTGTAAAAAATGTTATAATTCATAAACGAATAATAGTGGAATCTATTAATATTTCTAAAAATCCATAAACCAATAACATTAGAATCTTAAACTTTAAAAATCTTCGGAAACTAACGTCCCAATAGTATCAATCAATAGAGTTTTCGCATGCAATATATAAAATATATTAAAAATTAATATCGATTAGTATAATAGAGTTTTCGCGTGTAAATATAGAGATTATATCAAAAAAAACTTGCTTTAATTTAAATTATAAAATCTAACTAACTTGGAATATTTTTTACATAATTTTTTTGACATATGAATGATATTCACATCAAGTTTTAGAAAAATGACGGGTCAAATATTTCTTTTTCAATCAATAATTTCAAGATGTATATACGTATATAATATTTTGGGTAAATACACCATTTATTTAAAATAGTTTTATACATAATTAATAGTTTTCTGATATCTGAGTTTTTTTTTCTTTTTGCGGTGAAGCTGATATTTGAAATTAATTCAAAAATTGTAGTAGTATTAACACATGTCATTTATGATAAATGACATAAATGACATGTGTCTTACGCCTTTAATAGTTAAGATTTTCTTATATAACTAATTAATGGCTTTTCTGATGTTTCTCGAATAATATAAGACTTAATTGTTTTTGTTAGTAAATCACAAAGCGTACTTAGTAGATGATTATTTAATATAAAATAAAAATAACGATATCATAAAGCATGAGTGCATGTGTTTTATGCCAAAGAGGGATTTTCTTCTATAATAGTTAGGATTCAAAGTTAAAACTCATACCGAAACGGCAATTGTACCAAATCATTTTTATTTCTCGTTACTTTAGAGTAAAAATCCAAAAAGGCAAAAGATGTAACAATAACCTTTTTATTTTATTTTTTTCTAATCAAAAAAACTAAACTAAAACCAAAATAACAAACCGAATCAAATACTCCGAACTTCAGAGCAAGTTTTTTGCATATTTTGGGTTAAATTAAAGTAGAAGAGAGAGAGGCACATTGCTGTTGTAAATAATTCAAGTCTTTTAGCTCCCATGTGTTTAAATTTCATCCATCACAATTAGCAAAATTCTTCCAAGTATGCAACTGATATGATTCTGGATGAGCAGTTCGAACCCGAGCTTGGAGCATTGCTTGAACCGGTCGGAACACTTCGGAAAAGATCTCAATCGACTGCTAACCGATCCAAATGTTACTCAAAGATAGGCGCTAAGGCCAAAAGATTCAAATTGGTCTTAGGGAGGTTGTACCACCAAGGGTACTTGGGTCAGGACGTAGAAGATGCATTCAAACCTCCCCGGTTTTGAAATCAGGCCCAAGTAGATCAACATTTGGCTAAGTGAATATTTGTGCTCTTTTCCTTCGTTTCGGTTTTGTCCCAATGGGTTTTCCGAAACAAGGTTTTTAACGAGGCAAATATTTCACTTCCAAATAAAACCCAAGTGTTGATCTAAGCCCAAGGAAGCCCACGAAATTCACAAGAAATGATCCATAAAAATTCAACAAATATTAAACATATCAAAGGGGCAAATGGCGTGTGGAAAAGAAGTCCAAGGGGTTAATTTTGTGTTTAATTAGTCAAAGTCTTTGTTCAAACTCTGTATTATTTCCTTTGTAATTTTCGAGGTTGTTTAATTGTTGTGCATGCAAACACCTCTTGTTTTCTTTATAAACCCCCTTGTAACCTCATTATCAAATCATCTAGTTTTTGAAATTAAAAATCCCTTTCTCTCTAGATCAAAATTCTCGGTTGTGAGTAATATCAACTGAAATCCTTTGTTTGTTTTTGGTGAGTCATATCCGAAAATAAGCAAAGAGGAATATCAAGGGACTTCCGCACCCCCTTGTGAGACCATTCGATCCCCATCCTTTGAAACGACTTGTCGTTTGCAAAGCTTATCCGTTCGTACCCAAACCGTCGAGTGTGCATCCTTGGGAGGAGTGTGTCAAGTGGTATCAGAGCACCACTCCACAACCTGGGTAGTTTTCGTTTCATCTCTTGTTTTTCATTTCATCATCGTTTCGTATTTTAACCGTTCATCTTCAGTTTTTGTGTTCATCGTAATTTAATCATCGTTTTAATTTTTTTTGTTTTGCATCCATTCGTCTTCTGTGTGTGTCGCATCTGTTCTTCAATTTTAAATTTAATTTAGTTCATCTTAGATTATTGTTTAAGTTGTTTTAGTGATCGTTGCATCAAATTTAATCAAAAAAAAAAAAAAAAAAATCGTGTTCATCATTTTAGATCATCATTTTGTTTTTGTTTTTGCATCCGTTCATATTCTAGAAAGTGTGTCAAGTAGTGTCGAATTTTATTTTAATTTTTTTATTTAGGTTGCTATAGTTTTCGTGAATCATAAATCAAAAAAAAAAAAAAAAAAAAAAAAAAATTAGGGTTCTTAGTTTTGTCGATTGTTCTTCATATTTTGTCCTTTCGCATTCACTTAGATCGAGTTGTTTACAATTATTGGTCAGCGTGTGTTTGCATCATTTGTGTCTCTTCATATTCATTTTTTTGATCGAGTCAGTTTGTTAATCTTTCTTTGTTTCGATCATTTTATAATTTTTGCACTCATCGTCATAAGTCTTTTGGGTTAAAATAATTTTATAAAAAAATCTGTTTGTTTTCAAATCGATTATCTGTCCAAAAAAACTTGTTGCTGGTGATTTGTTTGTGATTTTATTGCAGGTACAAAATGTCGGAAGAAGAAACGGAGAGTTCTCGGTCGAGGCGTGAGCGTGAGGCGGCGATGGTTCAAAAGGTCGATGCTCTTACCGAACTAATGCATGAGATACGTGACCGTATGGTTGCATTAGAGGTCCGCACGCCCGAAAGGCAACAAGGTGCTGAACGAAGAGCCGAAGACTTTAGATCAGATCAAAGCATTGCCCGAGGAAGTTGTCATGCACCGGCGAGAGACCGACATGCCCGACCAAGGCGATACGGAGAAAACGATAATACTTTCTATGACCGTGGGTTTTCTTCCGATGAAAATCAACCAAGGCACCCACCGGCTAGAAGAAGAAATGATAGTGACCTTGGAGGAATGAAGCTTCGGATTCCACCGTTCCACGGGAAGAACGATCCGGACGCTTTCCTCGAGTGGGAAAAAAAAGTAGAGTTGGTTTTTGATTGCCAAAACTTTTCCACTCAAAAGAAGATGAGATTGGCGGCTACTGAATTTTGTGACTATGCCATTGATTGGTGGGATCAGCTCGTGACAAACCGGAGGCGCAATCGTGAGAATCCCGTTGAGACGTGGGAAGAAATGATCTACTTGATGCGACAACGTTTTGTCCCAACTCACTATCACCGAGAGCTTCATCAGCGTTTGAGAGCTTTGTCCCAAGGGAATAGAAGCGTGGAAGATTATTTCCAAGAAATGGAAAAGCTAATGCTCAAAGGAGATGTCGACGAAACAAAAGATGCCACCATGGCACGATTTTTGGCTGGCATGAACCGTGAACTTCAAGACCGCATGGAGATGCAGTCCTATGCAACCATAGAGGAGATGTTGCATAAGGCAATCATGGTTGAGAAGCAGCTCAAAAGGAGAAGTATACATTCCCGGCCTTCTCATGGAACCGCAATTGTTCCTAAACCGAGTTATCAAGGTGAAGAGAAACAAGTTTTCAAACCCACCAACGAGTCCAAACCAACCGCACCTACTCAAAACTACAAAGGACGGTATGAAAATTCTAATTCTACTTCTCGTGATGTGAGATGTTTTAAGTGTCAAGGTAAAGGGCACTATGCAAAGGAATGTCCGAACCAAAGGATTATGGTTCTCTTGGACAATGGAGATATTGAAGAAGAAAAAGAAACGATTTTTGATGAATATCTCGGGGAGCATGAAGAAGCTGCCGAGATAGGAGAGCTCTTGGTAATTCAACGAGCTTTGAATATGCACATCAAAACCGACGAGCACGAACAACGAAAGAATTTGTTTCACTCTCGATGCCAAGTCCAAGGAAAAGTGTGTAGTCTTATCATAGACGGAGGAAGCTGCACCAACGTGGCAAGTGAAACAATGGTGAAGAAACTTGATATGGCCGTAAAGGAACATCCGAAGCCGTATAGTCTTCAATGGCTAAATAATGAGGAGATGAAGGTGAAAAATCAAGTCTCGGTTCCTATAACCATTGGCACATATCGAGATGAGGTGCTATGTGACGTGTTGCCCATGGAATCAAGCCACATCCTTCTAGGAAGACCATGGCAATTCGATCGACGGGTTCTTCATGACGGATTCAATAATCGGTATTCGTTTAACTACGAAGGAAAGAAGATCACGTTGGTTCCCATGTCACCAAGCGAAGTCTATCACGATCAAATTCTCCTCAAGCAAAAAGGTAAAGATGCTGTAAGTAACTCTTCTAACTCTTTCAAAACAAATGAGAAAAGCTTGTTGCTTAATTTTAAGGAAATTCCTTCGGGTTTAACTAACCATGCACCGGAGCTTGCACTTCCGAGTGAGAAATCCTTTCTTTTGCAGAAAACTCAAGCTAAAATCGACAAAGGTGATCTACGGCCAAAGGAAAAATCGATCCATGACTCCTGGTCCGGCAAAATCAATTTCGATCGATCGATCCTCTTGCGACCCGATCACAAACACGTGAACTACTTGGTTCGATTGAGGGAGGAATCTGAACAACGAGTTTTCAACAACTCAAATCATTTTCATCGACCAACTGGGTATTTGGAGAAGACTGGTCGAGACCAAATTCCTGTAGCATACACCGATCTTCATCCGCCTTTACAAACCATCTCAACGGTCGAAACGGAGCAAGCCGAACAAAAGACCCGACCAAACGATCGAATCTCTACTGAGTCAGGTAAGTTTTCTCGACCAATCACATATTTTAAAGCTAATGGTCGTTGTGTTTCTTTGTTTAGTCAAGCAGATTTCAAGATACCTCACGATTTTCAAATCGGACCCGAGAAGAACCAAAGTTTCCAAGGGAAAATGGTAAAAGATAACCGACCTATTTTGGCGAATTCTAAAGAGAGTCAACCACCTCCAACAACATCAAAGGCCGACTCCAATCCATCCAAGACAAGTCCCCAAGGTAAGTATAATCCAACTTTGAACTTCAAATTTATTAACTTAGCTCGTTTCCGTGTAGGTTCTTCGGATTTGAGGTCAAATCCTTTTGAAGAGAGGGGGGATGATATGATTCTGGATGAGCAGCTCGAACCCGAGCTTGGAGCATTGCTTGAACCGGTCGGAACACTTCGGAAAAGATCTCAATCGACTGCTAACCGATCCAAATGTTACTCAAAGATAGGCGCTAAGGCCAAAAGATTCAAATTGGTCTTAGGGAGGTTGTACCACCAAGGGTACTTGGGTCAGGACGTAGAAGATGCATTCAAACCTCCCCGGTTTTGAAATCAGGCCCAAGTAGATCAACATTTGGCTAAGTGAATATTTGTGCTCTTTTCCTTCGTTTCGGTTTTGTCCCAATGGGTTTTCCGAAACAAGGTTTTTAACGAGGCAAATATTTCACTTCCAAATAAAACCCAAGTGTTGATCTAAGCCCAAGGAAGCCCACGAAATTCACAAGAAATGATCCATAAAAATTCAACAAATATTAAACATATCAAAGGGGCAAATGGCGTGTGGAAAAGAAGTCCAAGGGGTTAATTTTGTGTTTAATTAGTCAAAGTCTTTGTTCAAACTCTGTATTATTTCCTTTGTAATTTTCGAGGTTGTTTAATTGCTGTGCATGCAAACACTTCTTGTTTTCTTTATAAACCCCCTTGTAACCTCATTATCAAATCATCTAGTTTTTGAAATTAAAAATCCCTTTCTCTCTAGATCAAAATTCTCGGTTGTGAGTAATATCAACTGAAATCCTTTGTTTGTTTTTGGTGAGTCATATCCGAAAATAAGCAAAGAGGAATATCAAGGGACTTCCGCACCCCTTGTGAGACCATTCGATCCCCATCCTTTGAAACGACTTGTCGTTTGCAAAGCTTATCCGTTCGTACCCAAACCGTCGAGTGTGCATCCTTGGGAGGAGTGTGTCAGCAACAGAAGAGTTTTTAACTTGACAAAAATGTCCCATTCAAAATTTTCATAAGTTCTGCAAATTCTAGAGAGAGAGAGAGAACTATAGTTTTCTACAACAAAACTCTGATACATAAACTTAAGTAGAGATCAGAAAAATGATGTGAAGACATAACCATGAAAGCTTTTTTTTCTTCAGCGTTTTCGATCTGCCTTCCATTTGTATACGGGTTTACCATTTGGACTGAGTATCTCGTCTTCACGTAACTTACGTTTGCGGCCCTTTTTCTACGCATTAAAAGAGTTTAATCAGAGGTGTTCCATAGCGTAAAACATTACCAAGATACAGTCATATGATTTGAGATGAATGATATCGTTACCTGTAATTCCTTCTGCATTGACATATCCATGTATAACTTCTCCAAATCTTTTGCTCTGCTCTTCCGTGCCTCGAGATCTCTGTATGATCTCTCCATTTTCCTGTTTTAAGAGATGGAAGATATTGAGTATTGCTTTTCCGTTTGATACCTTTATAAAAACATCTAATGCATTTCAAATACTTACTTTTTAATATCTTTCGGAATCCCTATCGCAGAGATATCACTTTTGCTTCTAGTGTGTGACTCCAGTTCTCTAGCCTCCTCTCTGATAAAGAAAAACCAGAGGTATAGATCATACGACAACACAAACTTTTAAATGCTAAGTTAAGGAGGTGTCCATATATTCACATCGAATGAGAAAATTATGAAAGCTACACAAACGTAAAGAAAGGATTAAACAGTTGGGAGGTAACCTGTCTTCTGCAAAGTACACATGTCTACGGCTCGACTGACCCTCAGTGCATTGCAGTGATGCAGTACGCTTGTCAATTTTCTACAAAAGATAGAAGGAACAAAAGAGAAAAATGGGTAAATACGATTGTAAACAGAAAGCTCTTGGGACTGTGAATGAGGGAAAGATAAACTTACGTTTTTCTCACTCTGCCATTTTTGGAACACATATCCTACATCTTGGGTCTTCATTATCATGAGCTCTTCTGCACTGTATTTATTTATCTCATCCCTGAAAACAACAATAACTTTGTCAATATTTACAAACCAAGAATAAGAGGAACCATGAGGGGGAAGCAAAGGAAATAGTGAAACAGAAAAGAAAAACAAGGAATTTCGATATGATTACTTTGGTCTATGAACTCCATCAACTGTTTTACTATTGATCATCTTAAAGTAAAACTCATCAGGATTCTTGAATGCCGCCTTCTGCCTAAGATTCTGCAGAAAATTAAGAGTAAAAACAAAAAAAAGGCGTAAGAGAAACAACAAGACTCTGCTATGTGCTAGTTAAGATGCCTTGTATTGTTTCTGAAGCTATTCCAAAAATATCGATCAATCCCTCAAACCAACCAATGCCTAGGAGAGAATGTGTCATAAGCAGGGATGCAATTGAAAACAGAAAAAAATATACCTTTTTAATATCCTCCTTTTGGTGGTAAGCTTTAGCTCGGATAACATAATCCTTATGCTTCTCGAGGAGGCCAAACTTCTTCCTCGCTTGCCTGATTGGTATAAAAATCCAAACTTTCAACAAGAGAAATTGGGAAATAAAAGAATGAAGAAGAAAGAACAAAGAGTAATCATAGCTTACGGTTGAGATCGCTCCTTATGAGCAGGCCGTGGAACAGCATTACGCAGCGACGACATGTTTATAAGAGAGCTTTAACGCTGCAATTACAGTCACAAATCCGTAGAATCAAATCAACAGAGCTTTTAAACATGAACCTTAAAACGTCTGAACCTAATCGAACAGACTAAACCCTACTCGAGTCCATGTGCTTAATGAATTGAAACTGAAACCTAATCTCATGTCTGAATCTAATCCAACATTCTGAAATCTAAACTACGAACAGAACCATAATTGGAAACGAAAAGGGAAAAATCCAAAGTCTCTCACGTGAAATAAAGGGGAACAGTAGAAAATAGACGACGTCAAGGAGAAAGAAGAGAGCAGAAGAAGTTGCCGAGGAGACGACGATTTTCCGATGACCTGCAACTCGATGTTTGCAAAGGAGAGTAGAGAAGACGGCGACCAACAAGTGTTTAGGGTTTTTTTGTGATAAAGAAAATCGAACCTTCTGGCTAAAACTAAAGGTTCCATTATAAAAAAAAAAAATGGATACACGTGTTGTGCAAACAAATTACTCATCAGCCCTTTCATCCAATGTCGTTGCAATAGTTTCCACAACTAATTATGTTTTAGTAGTTTCTGACCATCTACCTACCGTTCCAAACTCCATTGTATCTTTGTACAAACTATTGATTGTTTGGGGTCTTTGCTAAAGAGTGCCAAAGTTTCGGGGTAGAAAATATAAAACAACGAAATAAAAGTTGGGGATGGCACAGATTTGGAACCGAAACAGAGAGAGAGAGAGACAGGAAGAAAACAAAAAGCTCAAACGCTTAAAACGTGATCAACAAAAGTAAACTGCGATTATGAAAAGGTCGAGATTTTACATGATCTTTACCTCTCCATGAAACTCATAACATATTATTGCCTAATCAAAAAAACAAGATTTCTTTGCAGTTTTAGAGTTTGGCGTAAAGAAGAATGCAGATTCAATGAAGCTTAGCGATGTTAATTGCATGTGACATCTGAGTAGAATCCTATTGTCCTCCTCTGACAGTTCTGGATACTTAGCAACTCCACATCGAAAACCTCAAATTGCTTCGAGCTGAAGAAGGTCGAAGGTCCCACCTGGTTAGAGCCAAATGATTATGATAGGAACATTGTCAAAAATATGATCAACCTTAGATGAAGACAGGTTTTACACAGTAATAGCTTTGAATGTCCAAAACAATCTAGGACTTCCATTCGAAAAAGATTTTGATAAAGGTGATGGTATATTCAATTGAATGGTTCAGCAAAAGTTTACTACTAATCAAGTTTATATACAGTCAAGAGCATTGGTGTAAGATATAAAGTAGGAACTAACCGGAGGTCCCAACTCTGGAGGGATGATAATCCTTCTTCGTCCACCGGGCTTCATTTCACGAATACCCATTTCAAATCCTGCATCATCATTATCCATAAAAAAATATATCTTCAATCTGTTTTCTTTCAGAGAAGATTCTTCATACTAATTTTAGAGGGCAAAAGTTCATGTATCTTTTAACTTGCCTGGAACAAGTGCATTGGTTCCCATGCGGATCTTAGCAGGAGAGCCCTGAATGTAGGTACTATCTATTCGCCTTCCGGACTCATTGTATCCAATATAGTGAAAAGTCACCTTTCCAGATACCAGAAACAAAAAAAAAGTCAGTGGCTTCTTCGATCATATCCTCGAAAAAAGCATTCTAAGTTGAGATAGTAAGTTAAGTAATAGAAGATAGAGAAAGTACCTGCTGACCGTCTTTTGGGCAATCACCTTCACCAACATCAAAATCCCGATATATGAGGCCTGAATCAGCCTTTATGTAATTATCTGAAGCTACTACCTTAACCTCAAAACCTGCACTATATCAGCAAAAACATAAACACAAACAAAACAACAATAAGTTGCAATATTCTTTCAGTAAGAATCAGGAATAAAAGAACAAACTTGACGTAATAAAAGCTTAAACCTTCTCTAACAAAGTTTGGAAATTCGTCAGGAGCATTGTTCTCTCTCTGTATCCTCTTGTTCTGTTCAAGTAACCGTCTCTCATCATAAGGGCTCTTAGATTTAGTCTTTGCAGATGAAGTTAAAGCCGGAAACAAACACGGCGAAGAAACCAAAACATATACAAGATTTCTCCGACTCAAGCTGCAGATTAAAAAACCAAACTTGCAGTCTCCAGAATAAAACCAAAACGAAGATAATCATCCCTCAGAGAACCAAATTTACCTCTGGTATTTTGGTTCTTCACTCAATGAATAACATACCGAGCGTTTACTCCGAGATTGCGAAATTCCTAAAGAGAGTTTTTCACCTACAAGAATTTACAAGCTTTCAGTTTACTATATCGAAAGATCAATGGAATTTCTCAGAGAGAAGAGAGAAGAGAGAAAGAGAAGAACTCACATAGAAATGTAAGTCTCGGAGAGAGAGGATTTGTTAAAATCGTCACCATAGCTTCTCCCTCCGGTCGATTCCTGCAAAATCCAATGTTATCATAACTTCTTTTCCTTTGCGTTTAATTTCGTGGATAATTTCGTTTTACTCCCTCTATCTTAAGTTTATTATAGTCTAGACCCATAACATTCCTTTTACAACCAATCCGTCCGTATCAAACTCTGGTCATTGGTCGTTGACTTCCTACCATCAATTTTTTTTTTTTGTAACATCTAATTTTATTTATATAAAATTCAAGATTACATTAAAAAATTACAGAAAATAATATGAATACAACAAAATAAATAACTAAAATTTTCAAAAAACAATAAAACAAAGTAAATTTGGCGATGCTTTTCTCTTACAAGAATTATACTTGTGAACAGAGTATCAACTCTATTATTTTTCTTCTTCATATTGTGAATTTTCATCTTTGGTTATAACCCACTCAAACATATGTTTTCTCTGTTGTATTATATTAGCCAGATTTTAATTTAGATTTATAGATATTCTTCGGTTTACTGATTTTTCTCATATAAGTAAAATTAGGAAATCACAATTTTCAACGATTGTACGAATATAACCATACAACAAAAGAAGTGCATCTGTAACTCCAAACCAATGTTTTTTCCATGATGGTTTCTATGGTGGTTGTTTTCATAATAATATGTTATAGTTTGATATAACCATAACGACATCAAAAAATTACCAGAAATAGTATATAACGGAGAAAATTCACAGGAAAAAACCAACCTAATCATCGAATACTGCTAGACAGCAACCACCATGATTACAAGGGAAAACCATCCCTTATCAATCGAAGAGGAGATTATCTCTGCAGTCGAAGAGAAAATTGTAATTTTCTTGCCAAACGTAGTAGGATTTTCCCACCACAATTATGAAAAAGATGCTTGAACAATATAAACCTCAAACAGATAGATTTTATTCATTATTCATTACTCAACACAATGATTATTCATTTCCCATCATTATTCTCCTACAATCATTATTCATTAATAAATAAAGTTAAAAATTCATTTTATTCAACAATATAAACCTCAAACAGATAGATAGAGTGGTAACTCCAGATTCTCATCAACAATGCCGATAAATAAATATTACATCAATAATACAAAGTAAATGAAGCAATGGTGGTGACTGGTGAGTGTCATCTGAAATGGCTGTTTCTGATAATGCCAGTGACTCCTCCTCTAGGTTGTTCACCGGAAGTGAGTTTCTGCAACCGAATCTGTTCTCGGAATTTCGCTATGAACTCACCGGCTTTTCTATCAACTTCGTTATGGTCATGGCTTGCATTGCTCTGGCTTTCCCAAGCAGCTTCTTCTTCCTCTAAGGTTACTTGAGGTTCCTCTGCCTCTGTCTCTGTCTCCTCCATAACATCATCTTCTGGCTCTGATTTAGCGCGAGTTTCTGAAAAATTGTCCTGGTGTGGTACAATTGATAGCTCTTCTTGCCATTGTCTTCTCGTTTTTGTTCTTCCGTGACTTTCTACTTTAGCTTCTGCCCTGTCATCAGATGAATCTCCATCTGTCTTTAGATCTTTCCCACGGCGATCACATCTTATGGTCCTCACGGACTTTCCTCTCAAAGTCGATGCTCTCCAAAATTGTGAATCACGTCTCGGACTGTTTGATTCCAACTCCTTGTTACTACCAGGAAGGTTTTTCTGTCTGGACTTATCGGAATCCACAGAGTCATCCTCTGAGTTTCTTGTGATGTCTGTCTCCGGCAAAGTGTCATGGTCCCCTCGTGAAGAATGCATTGCACGCCTTGAAGCTTTAGCATTCGTTGGTTGGAACAGTACATCCAGAGCAGGAGAAGATTCACTGAATTTCTCGTCCTTGGAAGAGTCTTCTGCTGTTAGCTCCAAAGAGTCGTGACTCCGTCCCTTCTTGACCCTCAGCTTGCTATGGTCAGCGTCCAATCCTTTCCCGACATTGTCTTCAAACAAATGGTCATCACTCTTTTGCTGAAGATCCCGTCTTCTAGTTGTGGAATAGTCAGCACCACCAACAGGAGATGAGATGGACTCAGGAGGATAGGATCTGCGAGACTTGTTCCCTCTCCGGGAACTTTCAGCAGTCAACTTAAGTGATATAGATCCCGGTTCCTTCTTACTTAAGAACTCTGTTCTTCTGTCTCTGATTTTTCTCCCCTCGAACTCATTTTCAAATCCCCGCCTTACGTCTTCCTCTAACAAGGAACCATCACTATAATGTCGAGAATGTGAGGCACGCCTGTGTGTATCATCGGTAACTAATTCTGGCGATGGTGGAGATGGAGACAGTGATGGTGATGGGGGCAAGGATGGCGAACTAGACCGTGGTGAACCCTGAAGACTCTTTTCCTTGGCCGATTCATCCCCGTTCAAGTTTAACGACTCTTCAGAGACAGAACGAGAAGGCGAGAATCTGTTCTGAGTATGTGACGCAAAACTAGTTTGTGAGGAAGATGAAACAGTCGACCGAGAAGAGCTCGATTTAAGGGTCTTCTCGAACTGAGTTTCATCCACAGATAGAGGCTGAAAATCTGATGGATAATTGTCTCCCATTACCATCATTTCAGGTCTAAAATGCCATGGAACAGGTGAAGGCGGAGCAGGCATGACCTCATCGAAATTCTCATCGGCATCAGCTTTCCCATTGAGAGTTCCATCACAAGAATCAGAAAAAGAGTTATCTTCAGGAGCTGCATTGTCTCTCAAAGCCGACCTTAAACTCCTAACGGGCAAGCCTAATGGCTGGTGCACAACGTGGCCATCAAGACCATAAGCCGGTCGAGCAACCACGACCTTAGATCTTCCCTGGAAATACTGCGAACTCCAAGCTTGGACTTGATTGATTTTACCATATTCACACGATTCAACAACAAACGACTCGGGCTTTGTCTCCCTAACCACCACAGAGCCACGAGCACTCGTCTCACTCCTAACATCAACAAAATCACACGAATTCTCAAACTCGTCGTCGAAAACCGAGGAGACCTGGAAGATTCTAGATACATAAGACAAGGAAGACTCATCTACACGGCTCATCCTCAAATCAACAGTGGATTCCACATTCCTACGGCTAAACAAACCATAAGCGACAGCAATGCCGACGAAAAGGAGATGAATCAGTTCCCAGAACCTGGTGAGCACGGTCTCGCCGACGAAATCGGGAGCCTGGGATGGGAACAAGGGCAAGGCGAGGAGAAAGAGAGCGAGTAGAACAGACTTACAGAAGAACCCTCCGGTGGATTTGGACCGAGGCTGCGCAGGGGAGACAGACGGCGGAGAGCGACGCTTGGTGTAGGGATTAGGAGACGACATTGATGAGATCTAGAGTGGAACAAGAAGAAGAAGGAGGAAGTGTGGAATTTGATTGTGAGGGATTGAGTGGGTATGTGAAGGAAGGAAAGGAGACTTCGAAGCGACGTAAAAGACAGATCTAACATTAAAGCTGTAGACAAAGAGTGAGAATGGAAACTATCTGCAACAGCTTCAAGCAAAGACAGACACATTAAAGAAGCTTTGCTCGTCTCAAAGACCGTCGCCGAGATTTACGGAATTGACCTTGGCATTATTTACCGTATATCTTACAATAATAAAGCAACCTTCGAAACGTTGTCGTTTTTTCGTTTTTTCGTTTTTTTTTGTTATGTGAACAACTTGACTCAAGTGTGTAAGTATTGGTGTTTTGATTTCATTCGGTTTTTTAGATAATTTCAGTGAATTAAGAAAGTTGTTATGATTTATTTGTAAATAACAATGAAATCTCACCTAAAACTATGAGATTTGGATTTTTTATTTTTTTAACTAAGAAACTCCACCAAAACATCTTCAAATCACTAAAAGTCCTTAAAACCAACTATTTATAATATTTCCAATAATATTGGATTTGAAGATTCATTTAGAAATCACTAATTTAATAACATGAGATTTGGAAAAAAAACCTATGAAAATTCATGTTTGAATAGCATAGGATTTGTGATTTTAATACATAACACTTCAAATGCTAGATTGAATACACTCCTTTAGTTTTGCGGCTTGGAATCATGTTACTAAAATTTGTTTTGTTTAGTATTTGTCCAAATCCAATTAAACCAAACTAAAACAAAAAAGGTTAAATTGTTGTTTTAGGCATAAATATATAATTGATTGATAAAAGTTAGCAAAAGGTCAATTTTCAACCTCTACCCAATATGGTATTGATGTGCTTCTATAAGAAGTAAGAAGAAGGAAAAACACGACTTTTAGTCAGCGTGTTCTTGACAAGAAAATCTGCTAGCCCATTACTTGTCATTGGTTCAAACAAAACAAAAACTTTGACATGTTGAGAGAAATTACAGAAATCCTCAAACTAAGGTCTCAGAATCAATAACAAAATTGGTGCAAATAGATTATGTCTTTTTAATCATCTCCTAGCTCGTATCATAATGTGGAGTTCGAGGTTGAGAGGTGAGATGTCTCGACAAATCCTTTGAAGGCCTAGAGTTTATCTATTACAATATATTTCTTTCATTCTGTTATATAAGATGTTTTAGAAGTTTTTGAATATTTCATTTTATTTGATTTTTTTAAAAAAATTATACTGAAGTTAATCAAAATTGATGTTTTGTAACCATTTCTAATACACGGTATATGTTAAATGGTGTTTTAGTTAATTCAAAAACTGGTCTCTGGTTTGATTCGATTGAAACTAATTTAGTTGTGGAATCGGTTTGTTGGGTATAGAAACCAATCAGCTTAGATGAAAATGGGTTTGATTGAAGTGTCCACAGAGTCTGTACTCTAGCCACATGTGGGTAGGGATGTGGCAAGGCCCATTTATTAATTTCTGTATAGTTTTCGTTTCTCTTCGTCGTACCTCTCTTTCTCTGTCGGTTGAGATCTTTTGATATACAACAAAAGAAAATCGTATCTTCAGCATTCTGCAAGAAATTCTAAATGGTCTGACTTCGTCTTATGTGGACCCGAAAATGTCCAATTACAGACCAAATGTTATGTTACGTCACGTACATGTCTCGATATTCGTATTGGCTAAACATTCACTTACGATTCACATACATGCAAAATAACACACGCTTGCTCAATCACAACGCCTTCATTGCTTCTTCACCTTTTAGTCCTAACTAAGTACTAATCATCTTTACAAAATCCCTTTTAAGTGACAAGGAAACACCAAATAAATATATAAAAGTTTTAATTAATGAAGCTTACTAACATCAGTTTTAATTATTGTTCGATGGCCCTAACACTTCACTTTGTGAAAAAAAAATTACGCAAGTGTGTTTCCCGGCAAAATCATAATGTAGGTTTTACCAACAAAAGAAAAAAAAAGAAAAATCAGAATGTAGGTTACGATAAAGAATAATAAAAAGTCCATCTTTCCCGAAACAAAGTCTTTTCTCAATCATTCTACAATTATAAATTTCGTAGATTTTTTCCATTTTCCTTAATACAGCTATATCAATCAATAAGAGATAAACGTGAAAACAAAGGAGACAAGAAAGAAAGAAGAGCATGACACAAACTCTTGAAAAGACATTTCAAGATCGTTTTACATTATGATTAAAACCAAATCACCAACCAAACCCATTAGCTTTAAGACTAACTAATTCTACCGAAACAAAAAAAAACATCCTTTTCTAATGAGAACCAGCAGCAGGTCGTTGCCGGAGAGGAATGGCAGCCCACGGACTCATTGGCCCCATCGGAGATGATGACGTCATTGCAGGAGGAGCCACCGATGATGATGACGATGTAACAGCGACTCGCTCACAAGAAGGGCACATTGTGAGAGTAGTGGGAGGTTTCATGTGCATGTACAAATGTGGTGAAAGCTTTAAAGCCCTGAGCTCACTCACTTCCTTTTGCAATCTTCGATTCTCCTCCGTTAGATTCTCGCAACAACTTTTTAGATATTCACAATCAACTTCCGTTTGCTTCAGCTTCGTCCTATACACACACACGTCAAGAGTCCAAATGCTTAGTACACCGATATAAACCGTAATCACCATTGTTTTGAAAATTAATGTTTACTATATTAACCGATTCAGAGCCAAAACCGTGGAGAACTGATGAAAACTCTAACCGAAATTTGAGCCAAAACCGGTTTCACATTGGTGGTTTTTTTTCTTTCTCAAACCGGAAAACTGTCAAACTCGAACTAAACCCTCCTAATTAAGATAAGAGACCCATTAAGGCATCATAAAGTATCCTTTAGGAAAGTCTTCATGGGTCATAAAAGGACAATGAAACAACTAAATATTTTGTTTTTTAGTTTTTAGACTAATGGAAATTACGAAACTACCCTCTAAAGAAATGATTTCACTAAAAGTTTTACCTTGCCCTTCGGTTTTGGAACCACACTTCCACTTGCCTTGTCCTCAGATTTAATTGCTTAGCCAAAGCCATCTTCTGCTTCTGAAGAATCCAACACCAGTAACAAAAAGTCAATAAGGAAAATAAAAAAGTCAACTTTTTGAAGAAAATTACAAATAAAAAGGAATAGCCACTAAACAATTACTGAAATGCCACTGACCGGATTGAGAGTGCTATGTTCTTTAAAAGTCTCCTCGAGGACCAAAGCTTGTTCTTTAGATAAACGGAGTTTCTTCCTCGAACCGTCGTCTCCGTTCCCGCCACCATCTTCATCGTCGCTACCGCCGCCGCCGAGCGAGCAAGAAGCTCTCTCCGCCTCGTTATCTTCTATTACTCTTCCTCCTCCAGCTGCCGCAGCAGTCACCAGCTCTCGCTCACTTCTCTTCCCGCTCATCACGCTTGAGACGGTGCTGTTCGGAGACGAGACTCCGGCGTCTTCCTCAACGTCAACCACCACCGTCGATGGAGCTCTGTTCACGTCGATTCCCCGGAGAAAAGATCTCACGTCGGAGTTCCTCTCTGCACGTTACGTCAATTAATTTCTTGATAGACCAGAATCTTGCATTATCACAAGATTATGTTTCATCTAAGTATTAAGAAGATCACATAAATATCTAAAACAATGGAATAAATTGTAAGAATAAGATCCGATCAGATCTAAAGCAAAGAAACCTATAAGCATAAACATATCCTATCATATTATATATATATATAACTAAGACTTGGATTCAAACAAGTTGACTAATTAATTGATAAATCAAGGAAAATCTGGAATAAATTGAATTACCTGAAGATTGAAACATTTGAATCCAGTTGTTCTGAATCTTCGGAGGATGGCTATAATGGTTCTGCATATGCATGTGTGATGAAGATGAATAAGACGCCATGTGTGATGAAGATGAATAAGACGCCAGAGGCATAGGATTTAATCTCGAAGACGACTCCTTTGGATTTAAACCTAAACTCAAGCTCAAGCTTAGCCCCAATCCATCATCTCTCTCACCCATTTCTCAACAACAAACAAAAGAAAGAGAAAAAAAAACTTTTGTTTCCCAAGTTTTTTCGAGAGAAAATGAATAAATGACTTTCCTTTCTGCTCTCTCTCTCTATCTTTAAAGATGTTGTGCCACTGCCTCTACACTTGTGCAGCAGTACAGTTTCGAAGATATGGCTTATGTGTATATTTTTATATGCAAAAGAGTTTTTTCAGACAAAGAGATATGGGGTTGTGGGGAGGCTTAGGGTTTCAATGATGACTTGTGTCAGAGAGACCTCTGTTACCTCAATGATGATATATACTGCCATATCAAAAAAAAAACCTGCTTTTTTTAACTTAACCATGGTTAAAAATAAGTCCAGGAGTTATTACTTTCACCTCATATCCTTATTCAACCATGGTTAAGTAATGAAAAAAGTCCAAGTCTCTTGTCCTCTCCCTCTCATTTGCCGTTTTGTAAATTGTAACTACTCTTTAATTACATAGGAACTTCTCAGAGCGTTTTCAGAACCTTATTAGATTTATGTATAATAAAACTTATCAATTGCATTCGTCTGAGATTTTACTGTATATAGATAAAAACAACTCTCTCCATTTCAAAAAAAAAAGTGTCATTTTGACAATTTTCATATAAATTAAGAAAATTAATAAAAAAATTATTTTACAATTTATTAATATACTAAAAAAAATTATTTCTAATTAATACATTAAAACATTAGGGTTAAAACTAAATTTTTAATAAAAATTACATTAAAAATACAAAATAATACTTTTATGTAACAAAAAAAAATTATAGAATGACATTTGTTTTGAAACAGAAGGAATAGTATACTTATAAGAAAAGTAATTTTGAAAAAATAAAAGAGATCCGAGATTCAAAGTGGGGGAAAATGTAAAGAAAGCTCTTTTTCAAAAACCCACAAGCTTAATGGTTTGTTTTTTTTGTTTTGTAGTTTCATTACGAAAGCGGCTTTCTCGCTCGTTGACCGTTGACCAAAGAGAAATATGAGAGAGAGAGAGTGAAGGATTGAAAAGCTGCGGTTGAAAACAGACCAGACGGTAGAACCCACGCGCTGGTGAAAAAAATAATATCATAATAATGAATGAATGATCAGCATCATGAGTATCATCATGAACATTATCATCATATCATGCCTTATTGTTATCATCATATCTCTCTGAACACGCGGGTCCCACGTATCTCAAATACAACCTTTTTTGCAGCTTTGCTTTTTCCATATTTTCTTTTTTAGCATATTCTAATTTGTAAACCATAATATAGTACTAGTACTTTAACATGGGATAACTTTCATTTATATCCTCTTGAACAAATCACACTCACTCGTAAAACTTTTTAAATAATTAGATATTCTTTTTACAGTCGAGATTAGGGTTGGGCAAAAAATTCGAAGCCAAAAATCCAAACTTGTACTGAATCAAAAATATCCAAATTAAACTCGATTCGAATTTTTAAAATATCCGATCGGATTCTAAATTCCTATACCGAATAATCAAACTTGAACTGATACCGAACCAAGAATCAAATGGGATCCAAAATATTTGAAGTGTAATTATATATCCAAATATATTAATAAACTTGATATAACTCAAATACCCAAAATTACAACTATCAAATACACTTATTTTTTATCGGATGTCCCCGAATGGACTATCCGATAAAAAATAAGTGTATTTGATAGTTGTAATTTTTATTTAAAAAAAAAAAAAATACACTTATTTTGTTTTTTCTTGGATATTTTGGGTATTTTATATACTTTTGATTTGAAAATATATTGGTTCTATTGAAATGAATATTCATGTTTTGTTTCGGATTTTGGATTCTTCGGATTTTTTCGGGTATTGTGGATACTTTTGGATATATGATTTGTACCAGGAAAAAATTCGGATTTGAATATATCCGAAAAAAATTTGGATCTTAAAAAAATATATGATCTGATCCGAATCTGAACCAAACTCGATCCGAATATTTAAAATATATGATTGGTATCTAAATATCTAAATTCGAAATACATGAAACCCAAAATATTAGGGGAGATGATGAATGAATGAATGAATAAATTTAAAAAAAAAAAAAACGTGAGGAGCACGCGCAAGTGTGGGAGCGTAAGAGGGAGAAAAGAGGCGGTGGGCTCAAAAAGGGTATGGGAATCAGGAGGGAAAGAGAGATACGGTGTCGTATGGATAGGTAACAGAGAGCCTAAGAGAGACCTAAACACTGCATGGGATTGGAGTTGTCTGCGAATCCAACATGCATTCCCATTCCATGCCTCCTCATCCTTCATTTATTGCTCCTTTTTCCCAATGTCTTTTTCTTCTTCTTTTTTTTAAAAAAAAAATGTTTTGAGTTTATAATACTAATATGTTAATTAATTTGTCATTAATTTCATCTGTCAGTCAAACATAAATTAAAGTTAACGCACGACAAGTGGTGATGGTAGATTTTATGGCTCAAGTAAAATTTTTTTTTTTTTTTTGTATGTGTTATTGATAATGCCATCATTACTTCTGCCTTCAGTCTCTTCAAGTCTTTCAGCAGTTTCACAAACAAGACAGGTCAGCTTTATTAATTTCATTTTTTAAACGTAACTTAGTTACTCCTTCATATTTTTGTTTTTACATTTACAAACAATCTAACATACCCTTCTGTTAGAGGGGGGATTAGCACCCCCTTGGTTTAACTCGGTTCGAACCGAGATCGGTTCGATCAAGACCGGTTTACGATAGTTCGGATCGAGGATAAGTCGGCCCAAAAACACTGGGCCGAGCTCGGAACCTCGTTGAAAGCCCATCTCGGCTACCGATCTAGGCCCATCACGGGCCCGGTCCATTACAACAGATAAAGCCGGAATATTTCCCTTTTCCACCGATCTCGGAAAAGGAAATATTCTCTTTGACCGATTCCTTGTGATATCAGGAAACTTATCCTTATCTCGGCGAGAAAACCGGAAGATTTCCTTTTCCTAATCGAACTCGGAAAAGGAGAAATCCTCCTGCCAGCCGCCTCAGAAACACTATAAATAAAGAGGACATCACCTCATTGAAGAGATCCACAACTTCCGCAGAGACAGAGAATACTAGAGAGAGCTCATTACCGATCTCAAGTCTTTTGTCTTTGCCTTCATACTTAAAATCTGTTGTAACCGCGACCTTTGATCAATAAACGAGATTCCGACCAAAGTACTGTTTTACCCTTTTTGTGTGATTTACGGATCAACAATTGGCGCCGTCTGTGGGGACAAATAGAACAGTACTTTCGGATATCGTTTGATTGAAGTTCGACAATGGTTCTTCCAGCTGATACCACCGCAGCCCTCATCGACAGCTCGGACAACAACGGTCGAAACCCGCCCATTGACGAACCCAATCCAGTCAATACCGAGCTACCAACAGACGAAGGAGGGCTTCCTCCGAACTCACTTATTGAAGGGGATAATCGAACCAACCTCCCGACAACCCTTCCGCCGCCTCCGGCTGCTTCGATATTCACGGATCCGACCGCCTTCATGGAAGCCATGGCGACGCAGTTCGCCGAGATCAATAAAAGGAACGAAGAACGGATCGCCTCGCTGATAGCATCCCACTTCGAACGCCGAAATCAGATCGGTATCCTCGAACCAAACCCGATCACCCCCACCAACGAAAACACATTGCGCAGAAATCTCTTATCCGACTTAACCGACGCTCGACCCCCGGGCACAGTTGACCTGCCGACAAGAAGATCCGCGTCCGGTTCGGAAATTAACATCGCAGATCAAGCTGCCGTAAATCTGGAATTCGCCAAGGTACAGGCCCAGCTGCAAGAGATGCGGACCAAAGTCCACCAGGCTACAAGTTCGGCACCAGAAATCGACCGGGTAATTCAGGAGTCGCAGAGGACACCATTTACCGATACGATCATCAACACTCCCGTTCGGCGATTGGAGAGAGTCAAGATCACATCATACGAAGGGTTTACCGATCCTAAACGCTTCTTGACCTCGTTTGCCATCTCAATGAACCGATTTCGTTTCGGCTCGGAAACTGAGAAGGACGCAGCCATGTGCCAACTGTTCGTGGAGAACTTATCCGGAGCCGCGCTCGATTGGTTCTCGACACTCGAGCCAAGTTCGGTAAACAGCTATAACGAGCTCACTACCAAATTCCTCAAACGCTTCACCATGTTTGTCAAGCAGAAAACCAAGAACGCCGAACTCTGGGCCCTCGAGCAGAAGCAGGACGAGCCCTTACGCAACTTCATGGAACGTTTCAAAGCAGTTGTATCCCATTGCACGATCGATGACGAAGCCGCAATCGAGGCTCTTTACAAAGCCACCTGGTACGAATCAGACTTTCACAGGGAAATCAAACGCAATAATCCAAAGACATTGGAGGACATCCTGCACAGGGCGCATGTCTTCATCATGGAGGAGGAGGAAAGATCCGAGAAAGATAAGCGACACGCAGTCACGAAACAGCCCGCCACTAAAGAAAGACTGTACCTTCCCCCGAAACAACCCGTCAATACGGTCCAAACTCAGCAATCCTGGTCAAACACTTGGGTTCGGTCGGATGAGCCGAAAGAGTCAAAAGAGTCCGACACCACTGAATCCGCATCGTATTGCAATTTCCATAACCGGTATGGAAATCATTCGACCGAGGAGTGCCGACACCTACAGGAATTTTTAATGATGAAGTATAAAAAGGGGGAAGTTCCAGTCGAAGGAGTCTTCCAACCCTCAAACAGACCGTACCGTAACGATAACGGTAGGAGACGTACCTTTAGACCAAACAAACCTGCCGAGCAAAGGAAAGACAAAACCAACGACGAACAACCGAAACGGGATCGGGAGGACAACGTGGAAAATCAACACCCTCCACAGGTTCGGAAACGCGTCAACATGATTATGGGTGCATTGGAAACGTGCAACTACTCTGTCCGAGCTCTAAAGACATACAGCAAGGAAGCATTGGCCGCAAAACAGTCACATCAGACTATACCCTGCGGAACGCCAATCACCTTCTCCGAGGCCGACACGGAAGGACTTCATATGCCGCATAACGACCCGCTAGTCGTCGAGGCACTCATCGGAGATGTCGTAGTCGGACGAATTTTAATCGACGCTGGAAGCTCGGTTAACGTGATTTTTAGGGAAACACTGAAAAACATGGACTTTCCCGACAATCAAATCAGACCGAACATCGAACCACTCACCGGATTCTCGAGCGAGCAAACCATGACAGCCGGAACGGTCAAACTTCCCATGTATACCGGAGGCACTTGTCGAATGGTCAAGTTCTTGGTACTGGACAAGCCCGCAATCTACAATGTGATACTCGGCACTCCATGGATATTCTCGATGAAAGCAGTCGTGTCAACATATCACCAATGCGTCAAGTTCCCAACACCTTCTGGAATCTTCACCCTTAGAGGCGACCAAGTGATGTCCCGAACGTGTTTCATTAACGAATGCAAACTGAGGACCGCTCCCCGCACCTGCGTGATCAACAAGAAAAATTCAAACGATCCCGATTTACCGCGACGCGAAACAATCGTCCAAGTCAATATCGACGATTTCAATCCGGAGAGATGTGTAGGAATCGGGGCCGAACTCGATGATGACATCAAAAGGGATTTAATCCGACTCCTTAAAAGGAACGTTTCAACTTTCGCCTGGTCAATCACAGACATGCCCGGAATCGATCCGAAGATAGCAAGTCACGAGCTCAACGTTGATTCCACCTTCAAACCGATCAAGCAAAAACGACGCAAGCTCGGTCCCGAGAAGGCCCGAGCTGTGAACGACGAGGTCGAAAGATTACTCAGCGCAGGGTCGATAACAGAGGTTCGGTATCCCGATTGGTTGGCAAACCCGGTCGTCGTAAAAAAGAAAAACGGAAAATGGAGGATATGCGTCGACTTTACCGACCTGAACAAAGCCTGCCCAAAGGATAGTTTCCCGCTCCCACATATCGACAGACTCGTCGAAGCCACCGCCGGGAACGAACTCCTCTCGTTCATGGACGCTTTCTCAGGTTATAATCAGATACTCATGCATTCGGATGATCGTGAGAAAACTTCATTCATCACGGACCGCGGTATCTACTGCTACAAGGTGATGCCCTTCGGCCTCAAAAACGCCGGTGCTACCTACCAACGCCTCGTTAATCGGATGTTCGCTAGCCAGCTCGGCAAAACGATGGAGGTTTACATCGACGACATGCTCGTCAAATCTTTGGTTGCGAAGGATCACGCCGGACATCTCAACACCTGTTTCGATATCCTGAACGAGTACGGCATGAAGCTAAACCCGACCAAGTGCACATTCGGTGTAACCTCCGGAGAATTTCTCGGGTATATCGTGACTCAAAGGGGAATCGAAGCCAATCCAAAACAGATCTCGGCAATCCTTGACCTACCATCGCCAACAACGAGAAGGGAAGTGCAAAGATTCACGGGACGCATCGCCGCACTCAACCGGTTTATCTCCCGGTCCACCGATAAGTGTCTCCCCTTCTACCAATTACTGCGCGGAAACAAAAATCTTGAGTGGGATGATAAGTGCGAGGAAGCATTCAAGCAGCTCAAAGATTACTTGTCAACACCACCAGTTTTGGCAAAACCCGAAGACGGCGAGACCCCCTATCTCTACATCGCAATCTCAACCTCAGCGATCAGCGGGGTCCTCGTTCGGGAAGACCGGGGCGAACAAAAACCGATCTTCTATATCAGCAAATCACTAGATGGAGCTGAAGGACGGTATCCGACTCTTGAAAAGCTGGCCCTCGCCGTTGTCGTCTCAGCTCGGAAATTGCGCCCTTATTTCCAATCACACTCGGTCACCGTGCTAACCGATCAACCACTCCGGACAATCCTACATAGCCCAAGCCAGTCCGGTCGGTTGGCTAAATGGGCTATCGAACTCAGCGAATACGATATCGATTACAAAAGCCGGACAAGCATCAAATCACAGGTCCTCGCCGACTTCCTCGTTGAATTATCTCCGGAATACATCAACACTGATGTCATAACCGCCGAACGATGGATCCTTCACGTCGACGGGTCGTCGTCTCACCGAGGCTCTGGAATAGGCGTTCGCCTCAAATCTCCGACGGGAGAAATCTTGGAGCAATCTTTCCGCCTAACGTTCAACGCGTCTAACAACGAGGCAGAATACGAAGCGCTAATTGCCGGACTACGTTTGGCCAAGGCCATCGGCGTCACACGCATTCACGCCTACTGCGACTCACAGCTCGTCGCAAGTCAGTTCAGCGGGGAGTATGATGCCAAGAATGGTCGAATGGACGCATACCTCAAGCTCGTAAAACAACTCGCTTCCAAATTCGATTCGTTCGAACTTACCAAGATTCCGCGGGGCGAAAACGCTCCAGCCGACGCACTCGCTGCCTTGGCATCAAGCTCCGACCCTCACCTCAAACGGACAATCCCGGTGGAAAGTATATCAGAACCTAGTATCGGCAGCACAGAACAATGCATTGTCACGACTCGCAGACGGGATTACGAGGAAAATCCCGCGACTGAACTTGTCTCACATCGACAAAGACGGACTCCAACCGTCGAGCCCGATCAGGGCACCGAGCCCGAACACTCTAACACCGCCGAAGGCAACAGCGACACGTTGCAAGACGGTGACACGGCCCGATCAGACGATGAAACGGAGGAACAGACAGACGGACTTCATGAACCAATAGACCTCGAACAGTCCGACGAGCAGACTCCTGCCGATTGGACATTGGAAATAAAAATGTACATCATCGATGGCGAAATTCCGGCCGATAGATGGGCCGCTCGACGACTCAAAATGCGCGCCGCCCGCTACATACTTATCAAAGACGGACTGTTTCGTTGGAGCGCAGCAGGAATCCTCCTCACATGCATCTCAGGCGATGAAATTCAGGAAGTCATAACAAAAATACACGAAGGCGACGGCGGCAATCACTCCGGCGGCCGATCTCTAGCCCTGAAAATCAAGAGAGCAAGCTATTACTGGCCAAGTATGCAAGCAGACTGCGAAAGGTTCGTCGCAAAGTGCGACAAATGCCAAAGGCATGGCCCAATGATACACCTTCCTACCGAGCTGCTAACCACTTCGACAGCTCCGTATCCATTCATGCGATGGGGGATGGACATCATCGGTCCTTTCAGACGATCCACTTCGCAGAAAAAATTCATCCTCGTCATGACGGATTACTTTACCAAATGGGTAGAAGCCGAGGCATATCCCGTCATCCTCGCCTCTGACGTCCAGAAATTCGTCTGGAAATTCATTATCTGCCGACACGGAATTCCGTACGAGATTATCACCGATAACGGTCCCCAATTCATATCAACACTATTCAACGACTTCTGCGCCAAGTGGAAAATTCGACTAAGCTTTTCCACACCAAGATACCCGCCGAGCAACGGTCAGGCCGAGGCAACGAACAAAACGATCATAGCCGGCCTCAAGAAACGATTGGATACTCGTAAGGGGACATGGTCAGATAAACTCGACGGCGTCTTATGGTCTTACCGAACGACCCCAAGGTCGTCAACGGGGCAATCCCCCTTCTACATGGCCTATGGCGTGGAAGCCCTATGCCCCGCCGAACTCACCATCCCGACTATCCGTCGGACGATGCTCGTACAAAATCCCGATCTTAACGACGAAATCATGCTCGATAACCTCGACAATCTCGAGGAACAACGCGATCAAGCCTTACTTCGGATTCAGAATTATCAGAACTTGGCAGCACGCTACTACAACAAAAAGGTCCGCGGACGTCACTTCACCGACGGCGACCTCGTCTTAAGAAAAGTCTTCGAAGGCACTGAAGAAAAGAATGCCGGCAAGCTCGGCACAAATTGGGAAGGACCGTATCAGGTCATGAGGGTAGTCAAACCTGGCGTCTACGAACTCATGAAGCTAGACGGAACCCCCATTCCCCGTTCGTGGAATTCCATGAACCTCAAGCGGTATTACATCTAGGCCAACCTTCAAGCGCCAAAAAAAAAAAAAAAAAAAAAAAAAAAAAAAAAAAAAAAAAAAAAAAAAAAAAAGATCACCGAGCTACTACACATACGCTCGATTCTAAAATGTAACATGAACTACGAATGGCTTGATCCTTCTTTCGAAGGTACGTAGGCAGCCCTCACAAGGCGCAGCTATAACATTAATAAAAATATATTACCAAGGCATTCTACCGAACTCGTACAGTTCGTACCTTCCTAAGCCAAACTTTATGTTTGCCGAACTCAAACAGTTCGTATTTTCCAAAGCCAAACTCTGAGTTTGCCGAACTCCAAACAGTTCGTATCATTAAGCCAAACTTTACGTTTGCCGAACTACAACAGTTCGCATTTTGGACCATCAACGGTTCCCATATCAACGTCCTGGCCAGACGACCTGATAAAGCCGAGCTTAGCTCGCACGCATCCTCACGGTGCAATGGATAACACACTTTCCACATTCAAAGCCGAGATCAGTCTCGCACCAACTTCTCAGGTTATCCGAGCCAAATAAGCCGAGCCCGTTTCGCACACTCGGATTCAATCTGAGAAAACCTAGAGCATATTAAGATGAGCTGTTCACGTACTCTTAAACTAAACTCTAGGGTCAAGCCGAACGTCCTTCCTCGCAAATCTAAGCCGACTTCTCAACAGTCGCAAAATTTAGTAAGCCGATTTCTCAACAATCGCAAATACCAGTAAGCCGGTTTCTCAACAACCGCAAAATCAGTAAGCCGATCTACGATAAGGATTGCCGACCTCGAACGGGTTCAGTCGAACTTGTCCTCTTCACCCGGCTAAGACCGTACTATTTACGGCACCACTGTGTACGATAAGTTTGAGAAGTTCGTATTAAGTACGACTTCAAATATACCAAAATTCGTCATAAGAATAACTCGAGAAATAATAAAACTTAAACATTCAAAAAAGAAGATCGATCAAAATCGAATTCGTTCAAAAGCCCCTCGGGCAAAGTTACAAGACGGATACCGGATTTTAAAAACCCTCCGGTCCAAAAGGTCGAGTTATAAACCCATTCGGGCAGAAGAAAATTAAAAATATTACAAAAGAAGGGAGGGGGAGCTCAGACGTTCTGCTTCCGTATCGCATCAGCGCGATCAGCCGACATGGAAGCCCGGTTTGATCCGAACTCGTCGAGGCCCGCTGGCACTTCATTACCCATCGACGTCGAGACCTCTGGATGCACCGGATCGCTGAAAGGCGTGACGACCAAGTCCGCCTCATCCAGCTCGCAGAGGTCGACCGCGGCATGCTCCTTCATCTTCTCGGCCTTGAGCTTTTCGAGCCGATCAATACGAGACGAGGGGATATCGATACCGTGTTTCTTCTTGAGGCCCTCGCAGAAATCGAGTATTCCCTGAACCTGGTTGATAACGAGGAACGGTTTCTTTGCCCGTTCGACGGCCGATAAGTGGTCCCTCACCTACGCCATCTTCGGCGTGTTCGGCACTAACTCCGGCAGCCGAATCAGCAGCCCGCCGAGACCCCCTTTTGGTCTTCTTCTTTTTCTTCTTCTCGGCCGGATGAGAAATGTGTTCCCCAGCGGGAACCTCTTTGTTAACGTCCGAGGCCTCCGGATCTGCCTGCGCGGTCGACGAGGGAGCGCGATCCCCAGAAGGAACTTCGTCTTGACCGACTTCTTCATTAACGGCCGTAGCCTCGGGACTCGCCCGGACATCAGACGAAGGGATACCCGCGTCCACCTCGTCATCATCCATCTCGGCTGAGAGATTGGGGATGTCCTCGAACTTCATCTTTCTTTGACGAGACGGTTTTGCTGAGAAGAAGCAACGGGTAAATAAGAAGAAGTTCGGTATAAACAAACAGCAAAAGAGTTTGCCGATTTACCTCTAAGAACCCTTTTTGCCTTTAAATCGAGCTTCTCCTGGTAAGCTTCAGGCCACCGAGCTTTCCCCGCAGCACTCAGTTGTTTCGCGTGCGCGAAACTGAATCTCGGTGTGGTGATAAGAAAGCTTGGGGGATGACGAGCTGGGAATAGGAGAGAAAGATATAAGTTAGGCAAAATAAGGTACTAAAATGAAACAAAGAACAAGTCTCTACCAATAGGAGTTCTCCATTGAGTTCGGTAACTTCCTCCCGGACACTCAACGGAGGATTCGTTGATCTTCACGAAGAAGTATCTGGCGCTCCAATAGTTGACCTTGCTCGGTTTATTCCCAGTAATAAGGTCGGCTTCCGGCTTCGCCATTGCCGATAGAAACCACGGCTTTGCCTTCGATAGGTTCACTCGGAACAATTTTTCGAAGACCTTCGCCGTAATGGGAATACCGCATTCTTCCCCGAGCGAAAGAAGACCCACAAGGTTGATCACTGTGGCCGGCATCAACTGGGAGATCGCGACGTGCCGCCTCTTACAGTATTTGTAGACGAGCTCCGGGATGGGAAACCGAAGCCCACAACTTCTGAGATGCTCCTCGTAGACGCAAATGTAGCCATCCGGAGCATCCCACGGGCGATCAGCGGCCTTCGGGATCTTGAACAACAAATCATTCGGAGCACCGCACCGCTCCAAGGTGATCTGAATTGTCTCTGCGGTAGACCGAGATGGTCCGATGCTGGCTGGTCTTTCAGTCATCCGCCTAGCAGCCAAAATGGGGCCATCGTCCCCCTCATCGGGATGGCACGCTGGAGGAACAGCGCGGTTGTCCAGCTCGGCTGCATCTTCGTCCTCGGCAAGCCGAGCAGCGAACTCGGCATCTGCCCGAACTTGTTCGTTTAAATCAGCAGTCTCTTCTTCGGACAGGGCCTCATCGATGAGATGCGGGACTTCGACCGAAACTCTTGAGCTGCTCGGTCCGGCCGCGGCATGCTGAGAGTTGCGCCTAAACATCTCTCGTTCAACGTCACTCAGTCCGTCCGAACTGGAATCAGAACTGTTGACGAACAGTCCAATATCTGGAAGCTCAGATGAAGGAGCTCGGTTTTCTGCAGAAGGGGAAGAAGTCCTCGAAACCATGCCGATCAAACGAAAGAAGTTGATGAAGAACAGCTTGAAGATCGCCCGGAAAGTTTGAAGATCTTCAAACAGATCGGAGAAATCACGGCGGAGCAGATGGTCGGAGGGAAAGATAAGAGAAAATCCTAGAGAGAAGGGAGAGCGTTTAGAGAGAGAAAATACCTTTTCGAAGAAAATGAGCAGAAGTGAGAAACGAAAGGAACTCCGAGCGATATTTATAAAGAAAAAGGCAATGATGACAGTTCCTCGAAACGCGCATCCAGAGAAGACAAATCGACACGCGCCTCTTCGAATTCCGCGGCAAGAGATAACGAATCGACGCACGCCTCTTCGAAATCTGCGGCGAGAGAAGACGAAACGACGCCCCCTTCTCAAGAAAAAATACCGAACTCGAATGTTCGGGATCGATATAAAAAAAAAAAATCATTACCGAATTCGAAAGTTCGTAAAATCGATTCAACCGTGAGAACTTAATCTAAAAAGGATCCGTCCTCTCAAGCCGAACTCTAAGCAGTTCGCCGAACTCGTACAGTTCGAAACATCAAGCCGAACTCTAAGCAGTTCGCCGAACTCGTACAGTTCGAAACATCAAGCCGAACTCTAAGCAGTTCGCCGAACTCGTACAGTTCGAAACATCAAGCCGAACTCTAAGCAGTTCGCCGAACTCGTACAGTTCGAAACATCAAGCCGAACTCTAAGCAGTTCGCCGAACTCGAACAGTTCGAAACATCAAGCCGAACTTAAGCAGTTCGCCGAACTCGAATAGTTCGTATCATCCAGCCGAACTTAAGTAGTTCGCCGAACTCGTGCAGTTCGAAACAGAATCTGATCAGATCGTACCGATCTCAGTTTTAACCGAGCTAAAAAATACTTCCTAAAAATTCGCCGAACTCATAGAATCCCTCGCCGAACTGAGGGGGGGACTAATTGTTAGAGGGGGGATTAGCACCCCCTTGGTTTAACTCGGTTCGAACCGAGATCGGTTCGATCAAGACCGGTTTACGATAGTTCGGATCGAGGATAAGTCGGCCCAAAAACACTGGGCCGAGCTCGGAACCTCGTTGAAAGCCCATCTCGGCTACCGATCTAGGCCCATCACGGGCCCGGTCCATTACAACAGATAAAGCCGGAATATTTCCCTTTTCCACCGATCTCGGAAAAGGAAATATTCTCTTTGACCGATTCCTTGTGATATCAGGAAACTTATCCTTATCTCGGCGAGAAAACCGGAAGATTTCCTTTTCCTAATCGAACTCGGAAAAGGAGAAATCCTCCTGCCAGCCGCCTCAGAAACACTATAAATAAAGAGGACATCACCTCATTGAAGAGATCCACAACTTCCGCAGAGACAGAGAATACTAGAGAGAGCTCATTACCGATCTCAAGTCTTTTGTCTTTGCCTTCATACTTAAAATCTGTTGTAACCGCGACCTTTGATCAATAAACGAGATTCCGACCAAAGTACTGTTTTACCCTTTTTGTGTGATTTACGGATCAACACCTTCTTCTCATTGGTTTCCTCCATTTATATCAGTTGCCTTGCCTAGATTCTATCGGACAATAGCTTCGTGAAAGAAGAAGAAGACACATTCTTCTTCTTTTTTGTAAACAGTTTACTAAACGGAAATTTGTGTTCATCTTTTCATTTCGGGCTTTATGACAATTTAGGTGATTTTGCTCTTAATATTAGTATAGATTTTAGAAAAAAATAGTTATATTGTATAGTTTCAATAGTGACATAGTTACATCATCTCTGGGATAGCTAATAAATCACCGTTGTTGTCATCATTTCCACACGTCGATCGATCATTTTTTACCCATGAATATCAGAATGTTCCTTGATTATTGTAAAATTTCTATATAGTAATGTGCGAAGACCAAACAAACAAAACAAGGTGAAGCATAGTAATTGTAGACAAAAACGTGGATAAAACTATTCATACGTACGTTAGGTCGTAAACCGTAATAGTTTTATGTGTTCAAATATGCAGATTGTCGTGGATCTGAAATTGAACGGTCCATATCTCGAGAAAATCGTTGCTATTTAAGCATGTGACTTCAATTACGTAATAACCTCTCTTGTTCTTACAGAAGAGAAAACGACATTTCACTAGTGTCTCCTGCCTTATGTTATGTGATTATATTTCAAAATTTTGAAAAAAAACATGAACGGAAAAGAGAGCTTCTTACTCGTCATAATATAATACGGAGTATATAGTTGCTAAATAAAAAAGGTATAATTTCTCTAGTTTTTTTTAAGGGACTGCACCAACACTTCTTTACTTATTTATCATTTTTTTTTTGTTGGGTCAAATACTTATTTATCATTCTACCTGCTAAATTAAACAGGGAAAAGAAGAATTCGTGTTGATCCTGCCACGACTTTGGGATTACAAGGAGAAAAATCAATTGGCATTTGGCATTTGGCATTTGGCATTTGGCATTTGGCATTTCGACAGATCACATAGAACAAAAAGGAAGTGGGGATGTGCCGAGAAGACATAAGGCAATGAGTCGTATTTACACCATTTTTTTTATTGCTATTGTGCAAACAAAAACAATGACAAAAAAACACGAGATATAAAAAGATATCTTTTGAACAAAAAAATAAAAGATATCCAAAATTGGGGGAAAACTCTAAGCCCATATCATTTTTTTCTGAGTCTAACTTCCCAAAATGAACTTGTTGGAACTAATTTTTTGAAAATTGTGTTAGTATGAAAAAAAATGAGTTAAGCTCATTGGAATGAAATGTTTTCATTGGTTGAGAAATGTTTTCTCGTGTATAACAAGAGAGAAGAAAATACCACACGCGCGTCGATCGCATCTTGGGCATGATGGGCTCGTGGACTTTTAGAGGTATCGATCGATACCCCTTGGTATCGATCGATACTCGACGGGCCGACTTAAAAAATCGCAGCCCCATAATATTATGAGGAATATTCCATATCTGTCTGGGAAAAACCCTAGCATCTCTCATATATATACTGGCCGATTTTTACCTTGAAAATCATCCTCTGATACTCTAAAAACACATCCTAAAAGTTCTAGCAAGAGTTCTTTCAATTCCCTACTGCTTAGAGTAAGTTTATATTCGAGAGTATCATAGTTATAATGTTCGACAGATCTAATATCAAGTGTAGATGATACAGATAAACTTTGGTTGTATCGTGGGACTCATGGATCTATTATAATCCGTCGCACTACGGAAGATTCTTTGAGTTAAGGAAAGAGATTCATCTCGCCTCCTTAGATTTATTTATTGATTTATCGTTTTATGAATCGTCTGTTCCTTACTGTTTATTTATATAATCGTGATTAAATCTTATCATGTCTATTGTGCGAATTTATGGTCCTACAATCTTAACTCAAAGAAGATCCGATTTTTTTTTATTACTTCAATCGAATCTTTAATCACGAGTAAATAAACGTTTTCAAACGGTTTTTAAAACGATTCTTCTACTGCTGATGATACTCAAACGTTATCAAAAAGCGTTTTAGCAACTTGAAACGTGTAGTAGAGGCAATCTTTGTCTATTTTTTAAGAAGATGTTCATCTGCTAGTGATACTCAAACGTTATCAAAAAGCTGCTTAGCAATTTGAAACGTGTATTAGAAGAAATGTTGCTTAAACATCTTCTACAACCGTCTTTAATTGCGATTAATGAACGGTATAATCAACGAACACAACATGTGGTTCTTGATAGGTTCGATTGCGATCGAAACCGGGTAAGTATCGATCGACACCCTGTGGTATCGATCGATACTAAGCAAAAAATATGTATCGGTCGACACTGAGGTGCATCGATCGATACTATGCAAAAGTTTGTATCGGTCGACACTGAGGTGCATCGATCGATACTATGCATCGACCAAGTTGGGTCATGTCGATCTATACTGTGTAAAATTCACATGTATCGATCGACACAGCGGAGTATCGATCGATCCTGTGCAAAATTCACTTGCATCGATCGACACAGAGGGTGCATCAATCGACACTATATGTGCATCGATCGACACCTGCTAAGCATCGATCGACACCAAGGTGTATCGGTCGATCCTATGCAAAACTCACGTGTATCGATCAACACCAAGGTGTATCGATCGATACTGAGTGCATCGAACGACACCAAATGGGTGTATCGATCAACATTGTGTGTGTATCGATCGATACCAAGGAGTATCTATCGACACCAATGCGATTTAGTTCGATATCAGTATTAGAATTGCGATTCTTAACTTTATATATCGGTACTAATTGAAAGTTGTGTTTCTTTTGTCTTAACAGAATGACAATGGACGTTGAAAACAACTCTCAAGTGGTGGAAGAGACGACTGCGAGTCTGATCGAGACAGTCAAAGTTCCATATGGGAATCATGTCGCTCCTCCAAGAAAGTTTGATGGGACAACATTTAAGATGTGGAAGAAGAAGATGTTCTTCTATCTGACTACGCTGAATCTGCAGAAATACACTAGCGAGGTGAAACATGTTCTCCCAGAAGATAACACTGATCCACGTGCACTTGCGAGTGTCCACGCATTGGAACATGCTGACTTCTTGTGCAATGACTATATTCAGAATAGCATTTCGGACTCACTGTTTGGGGTGTACGAAAACGCTGAAACTTCTAAGGATATGTGGGATTCTTTAGACAAGAAGTATCGCATTGAAAATTCTGGTACTCAGAAATTCACTGTGGCAAAATTCGAGCAGTACACGATGGTGGATTCAAGACCACTGATGGATCAAGTCGAAGAGGTGCAAAGGCTCCTTCACGACATTCATGCTGGGGGAATGCGGCTGTGTGAAACCTATCAAGGTTGTTGCATTATTGAGAAGCTTCATCCTGGTTGGACAGACTTCAAAAACTACCTAAGGCTGAAGAAAAAGAAGATGAGCCTTGAATATTTGATTGTTAAGCTCCGCGTAGAGTCTACGAATCGGGGATAACAAATTGGCGTAGGTGTAAAGATTCGCGAACACAACGTGAATATGGTTGAACACCAAAACACCAATCAATGCAAGTGGTAGAACAAAGGACGCCTAAACAAAGGCAAAGGGAAGATGCCACCAAAGAACTTCCAGAAGTTCAAGAACAAGAGTGGTCAGAATGGTCAGACTTCTCAAAGGTTCTCAGAAATGTGTAACTTCTGTGGAAAGCAAAGACACAAATCCTTCGAGTGTCGCAGCAAGAAGGCTCAAGCGAACTTGACTGAAGCTGACATGTGTGATGTGGTCAGTGAGGCCAACGTTGTTGAAAGCCATCCGAAGACTTGGTGGTTCGATACTGGTGCGAACAGACACATCTGTATGGATTGAGAGATGTTCTCAACATACACAAAGAACAAGAGTGATGACAAGCTCTTGATGGGTAACTCTGCCTCGTCGACAATTGCTAGTCACGGAAAGGTTGTTCTGAAGCTCACCTCTGGACAGGAACTGGTTCTCACGAACGTCGTCCATGTACCAGACATGCGCAAGAATCTGATCTCTGGATCGCTCATAAGCAAGCAAGGATTCACTGTGAATCTGGAAGGTGATAAGCTAATCCTAACGAAGAATGGAATGTATTTGGGAAAGGGTTTTGTTTGTGAAAATTTGTTTAAGATGTCTGTTGAGGTAGTAATCCGTAAGGATAATGTAACCGAGGCATCCACCTCGAAGAACCTGATATGCTCAATTTAATACCCTAAAGTACTAAAGCAGTTGTAATAGTATAGCTAGGGGTCGAACCACAGAAGACTCACAGAAACGCACAATAGATTCTATAGTGTCGAATTACGCTAAGCCAAACAGTTGTAATTAAAAGCAGTGCAGAAATTAAATGAGTTGTAAATCAATTGGGAAATATAGGCTCAGGGTTTTTCTCAGGAAATCAGTGAATGCAGACTAACTAACTAACAGGATTCAGATTTAGCGCAGTTCTTGAACTCAAATCACTAAAATATAGCTAACCAACTCTCGTTGCGAAAACTATCTAAATCTAAATCCTAGGAATTCCAAATCTCTTTGCGAATCCTAAATTCTAAATCAGCTTTAATATCAGGTTTGATATGTTCACAAATCAATTAAACCAAATCTCTTTGCGAATAATCAATTTGCTCACCTAGGTTCTATCAGGTAATTAATCGCACTCTCGTGCCTAATCAATTATCCTAAGATCTAAGTTCCAGATTCGTCAACCTAGAATTAGCTATGAACACAACCTAAGGTGAAGAACTAATTCAGATGGTGAATCCTAAACAGATAATTAACCTAGCATTCAAAGAAATCCTTTATGAGAAAACCCTAAACCTAACAGGTGATCTACTCAGACATGGATATTAAATTAATAAACATGTTGAATAAATACTCTTATATTAAATCAGAAAGAGAAACAAGGTTTTGAGATCTGATCTCGGACGAAGGGAAACCAGACTTGTCTCTCACCAAAATCTCTCTTAAACCTAAACAATAATAAAGCATAGCCTAAACAATGGCTGTAAAATCCTATTTATAACCTAAATCACGATTTGGGGCCTTCTTGTAATTATCAAAGTCTTCTGGGTGCTTTTGCAATTCTCCAAGGCTTCATAACTAGTCGCGGCCCATGAAATCTCGATGAGTGTCGATCGATACCAGGGGGTATCGATCGATGCTCGGTGCTCAGATCGGGCTCTTAGTCATCAGACTTCAGTCTCGCTCCAGAATGCTCCAATAATTCCAATTAAACTCCAAATGTGCTATAACCTGTGAAAGACTCTAAAAGACTCCAAAACACAAGAAAAGACTCTATAAAAGGACTTATATCATGGCTTAAATAGGGTAAAAACCATGATATATCAACTCCCCCAGACTTAGCCTTTTGCTTGCCCTCAAGCAAATAGAAGACTAAACCAGAAAAAGAGGTTTGAAAACGTAGAGACTCAACTGTTCCTGAACCATCGAAATGACCTTCTTTCCAAGCACCCAAATGTTACCTGATCAGCTTTTGATCTAACCACCATGTACTTCTCCGTAGACATTCGCAGCTTTTCCAGACTCCACACAAAATCCCACAGCATTGTTCAAGTAAAGCCCTCATCGCCAGTTTCATCTCTGCAGCTAATATTTAAGAACCTTCTAGACTCTTTACCAGACAATATCTTGACAAAGGAACCACCCTTTTCACACTTTTTGTATCAATTTCTCTCCCCCAGACTTATTTCTTATTATCTTCTTATTTATTTATTTTTTTCTTTTCTTTTCAGCTTTGCATATACATATCAAGGTATGAGACGCGAGTACTGATGGTGTTTGCCACCAAATCCCCGGTTCTTCCCTCTCTATGTATCAAAGGATGTCGGCGAATAATGGCATCATAGAAAAATCCTAGCCTCGCTTCCAATCCTTTGTGTGATCATCCCCTCTCAAGTAGAATAATGGGATCGCTGGAAATTTTCCTAACCCTCTACTCAGAAGAAAATCATTTCAATCTTTTATGCTCTTATCTATCAACTTATTTCAGGGGAGAGAGATACCATAATTCTAAACACACGGGTTCCTTTATCAGATATGAATGATGAATCAAGCTCTATGAACACTAACCACATTGATGAAGTGCAAAAATTTGGCTCAGGCTTCAGAAGAACTCTGCTGGAGACATGGATGTTTTCTAGTCAACTGGTCAGCCTTTGGATTTTTCATTAGTCGATCTAGAACTGATCCTGTAACACTGTGCACTCAAAAACAAAATCAAATCAATAGGTTCAAGCACAGGATCATCATCTCCAACAAATTTTGACTCAATAAAACAGTTTTGACTCGATAAAACGACTGACTCTGAGAAAAACAAAAACAATGTCAGCAGACACCTCCCCCAGACTTGAACAACACTGTCCCCAGTGTTATCTAGCCTAGAGCCAGTGAAAGAAACAAAGAAAAAGGATAGAACGAAGAGAAACAAGAAATTACCTTCCTGGAATAGCGAGTGTCGATCGACACACAGCATGGTATCGATCGATACCATGCTTAGATCGACTTTGTGAATTTTCATCCGCGATTGGTGTCGATCGATACCAGTGGGGTATCGATCGATGCTTATGCGATTTCGAGTTTTGCTCCTTGTTTATCCTGACTCAAATATAAAACGAACGAAAATAAAAAGAAAAACGAATCAAAAACAGACTCACCAATGGGTTGCCTCCCACCAAGCGCTCGTTTAACGTCAATAGCTTGACTGTAACGCCCTTCAGGCTGGATAAGAATGAGAGCTTGCATCAAAACAGGCTCCATCACTTGACATTACTAGCTTCAGCGTTCTGCTTAGCATGCTGTCCACAAACTCCTGCCCTTTCTCTTTCAGCTCAGAAGTGAGAAGGACTCTTGCCTTAGAGAATGGCTTCAAGGCTCCTTTGCATTTGATCTTGTACTCAATCGAATCTCCATTACACTTCTGAGGTATCAAAGTGACATGGGGATTCTCAACTTTGTTGCTCTTGGCCTTCTTCTTTGTTGCCTTAGTTTTCTTGGCAACTTCTTTGGGGGTGCTGGGCGGTTCACCTGGAACATCTGCGACAGTAGGCTCATCAGAAGGCTCTTCCAAAATATTAATCGCTAGCGACTCTCCTGTGACAACCTCGATGCTAGACACATGTGTGGGAGCACTCCTAGGGGGAATGACACCATAATAGACCCCTCTGTCAATGTAAGAGAAAGAGATTCTCTTATTAGGTGTGTCTATGATCGCGCCTGCAGTAGCCATGAACGGTCGTCCCAAAAGGATAGGCATACGAGATATTGCACCCATCTCTACAACCTGAAAATTAGTAGGAACTAGACAGTTTCCTACTTTGACCAGCAAACCATGGATAGTACCGTGTGGAAGCGAGGTGGAGTTGTTCGCGAATGTGATAGATGCCTCTGGTGATCGAATATCAGCTCCTAACCGCTCTGCAATTGCCCTTGAGATGACATTGACACTAGCCCCTGAGTCGACAAGAGACTCTTTGAACTCAACTCCAGAGATAGAGCATGGAACTACAAATTTCCCTGGATCTTCCCTCTGTGTCAATTTCCGCGGTTGTAGTGAATTGCGAACTCTTTCTCCGATCACCTCAGGTGTTTTCATAACTTCTGGTCCGTTCTGCGAGGGGTATCGATCGACACCAGGTAGGGTATCGATCGATGCCATGCGATTTGAATCGTTCCTGACAAGTACATCTTCATCAGAAAGAAGCTCCACGTTCGGGTTATCCAGCATATACTGTAGTTTAGCAATCTCCCATTCCTCCCTTGTCAGCTTAGGAATCATAGGATAAGGCATCCTGGTTACATACACTCGTTCTGCAACGACCTTAGGCACCATAGTAGAACTCTCTGTTGTCTCCTCAGAAATCACCTTAGTATCGACCGATACCAATGGGGTATCGATCGATACACGGGTGATTGAATCCATTCTAGCAGACGTCTGGGCTGGTATCGATCGATACTGGGGAGTATCGATCGATGCTTGTGCGATTTCAGGAATGGCTTCGAGATTTTCTGCACGTAAGCTGATGGCATTGACGTGTGCATTGTGTGATTGAACCGCCTTTCCCTTGGAATTTGCTGCAGTCTGAGCTACTTGCGTCTCCAGCATCCTGTGGCTCGTATTTAGTGCCTCGATCCTTCCACTCAAATCGGTGTACATGGTGTCCATCTTACCATTGAAGGTGGCTGTCATCTTCTCCTGCCCTTGAACCAGGTGTTCAAGCATAGCCTCAATCTTACTCTCAGGAGCTTTGGGTGGTGGGGATTGGTACCCTCCTTGCTGAGCATTGTTGGTGAAGTTTCGATTGGAGTTGTATCCGAATCGCTGACCCTGAAAACCAGAACCACCAATGTAGTTAACATCTTCCACTCCATTCTCAGCAGCGAAGTGGACGGCCTTTGTTGTCTTTCCCAGCAGAAGACTGTGCATAGAATCCAGCTGAGCTTTCACTTCAGCGATCTGTGACCCATCCATGTTACCAGCCAGCTTCTTGCGCTCGAAATCTGCGCTCTTGGTGCTACTACTAGATGCAAAGTTCTCAATCAACACAATAGCATCCTCAGGATATCTGGTGTTGAAATTACCATTGCTCGAAGAGTCCAGACCCATCTGATATCTCCAATCTACTCCTCTGAAGAAGATACCCAGCAGCTGCACATCAGAGTATCCATGATGTGGACAATCTCTCTGATACGATCTGAATCTTGTCCAAGCAGCCTTGAACGCCTCAGTAGGTCCTTGAGAAAAAGTGGATATCTTATTTCTCAGATCTTCAGATCGCCCGTCATCATAGAAGTTAATCAGGAAGGCTCTCTTGGTGTCCTCCCAATTAGTTAGCGATCCAGGAGATAGCTGCCTCAGCCAGTAAGTAGCTTCTCCACCCAGAGAGTAGGGGAAGAGCTTGCAGAAGAGATAGTCGTAGGACACTCCATTGCTCTTAATGCTAGTGACCAAGTCCTCGAACCTCTCTACATGGTCCATTGGATGTTCATGAGGAAGACCATGAAAGAGATGCTGTCCCACTAGAGTGAAGTAAGCAGGCTTCAGCTCAAAGTCATTCCTCTCAAACGCAGGAGGACGAATTGCTGAACGATTGGCGAAAAACTGCTCTGGCCTGTTGTACTCACCAATCGTTCTTCCACGATTAACCACAGCATTCCCTGTGTTGGTGCGCCCAGCTGGCGCGACAATCTCAACAACCGCAGCAGGGACAACGATGTTACCAGCTTCATCAAGTCGCTGCCCTCTCTCATTACACACGTGACCCTCTTGGTCTCTCAGAATTCCAACTTCATCAGCTCTTAAAACCACTGGGTTGTTCATCCCTGATGTTTGCTTGGTCTTTCTGTTTGTGCGTTCCACAAACGCTAGCTGTTCCAATGACAGTTCAACTAGCTGTGTGCTCTTGTTGCTCCTGGTTTCTCGAACAAGCATACACCTGCAAACAAAACACTAGGCAAAGCACGTAAGTAACCAGAAAAATACGTTGAGTATCGATCGATACCAAGTGGTGTCGATCGATACCAACAAAAGAAGACGACGAATATCGACCGATACTACAGAGTATCGATCGATACCGACGAACTTAGTCGAAATTCTAAACTAAAATCTAATGGCGAATTGAGTCCCCGGCAACGGCGCCAAAATTGATATGCTCAATTTAATACCCTAAAGTACTAAAGCAGTTGTAATAGTATAGCTAGGGGTCGAACCACAGAAGACTCACAGAAACGCACAATAGATTCTATAGTGTCGAATTACGCTAAGCCAAACAGTTGTAATTAAAAGCAGTGCAGAAATTAAATGAGTTGTAAATCAATTGGGAAATATAGGCTCAGGGTTTTTCTCAGGAAATCAGTGAATGCAGACTAACTAACTAACAGGATTCAGATTTAGCGCAGTTCTTGAACTCAAATCACTAAAATATAGCTAACCAACTCTCGTTGCGAAAACTATCTAAATCTAAATCCTAGGAATTCCAAATCTCTTTGCGAATCCTAAATTCTAAATCAGCTTTAATATCAGGTTTGATATGTTCACAAATCAATTAAACCAAATCTCTTTGCGAATAATCAATTTGCTCACCTAGGTTCTATCAGGTAATTAATCGCACTCTCGTGCCTAATCAATTATCCTAAGATCTAAGTTCCAGATTCGTCAACCTAGAATTAGCTATGAACACAACCTAAGGTGAAGAACTAATTCAGATGGTGAATCCTAAACAGATAATTAACCTAGCATTCAAAGAAATCCTTTATGAGAAAACCCTAAACCTAACAGGTGAGAAATCCAACGGAGTTGCTGAAAGAAAAAACAGAACTCTCAAAGAAATGATGAATGCAATGTTGCAGGAATCTGGGTTAGCCCAGAACATGTGGGGGGGGGGGGGGAAGCTCTGCTTACCTCAAATTATATCCTGAACAAAATCTCACACAAAGTCACAGGAAAAACTCCTTATGAACTTTGGAAAGGTAATGTACCTTCGTATAAATACCTGAAAGTGTTGGGGTGCCTGGCAAAAGTTGCAGTACCACTTCCGAAAAAGGCCACCATCGGACCTAAAACGGTAGATTGCATTTTCATCGGTTACGCGCACAACAGTAGTGCCTATCAGTTTCTTGTACACAAATCAGATATACCAGACATTCATGTAAACACAGTAATGGAGTCAAGGAATGCGTCCTTCTTTGAAAATGTGTTTCCATGCAAGCACTTCAGGCACTTCTACAAACAAAGAAGCAGAAGAAGAAGTAGTTGACCCTAGACGAAGCAAGAGAGCTTGTAAGGAAAAGACATTTTGCTCTGAGTTCATAATGGCATTCCTCACGGAATGCGGTACAAGAACTTTCATGGAAGCAATGTCTACACCTGGCGCACATTTCTGGAAGGAAGCATCTAACAGTGAAATCAACTCAATTATGCAAAATCATACTTATGAGTTGGTAGATCTACCTCAAGGTTGCAAACCTCTAGGATGTAAATGGGTCTTTACCACAAAGCTAAACTTGTGGTACAAGATTTTCGTCAAAAGGAAGGACTGGATTTCTTTGACACTTATTCTCCAGTGACGAGAATAACTTCGTTTGCATGTTGATTGGAATCGTAGCTTTAAGAAACCTTGAAATACATCATATGGATGTTAAGATTGCTTTCCTAAACGGAGATTTAAAAGAAGAGATTTATATGAATCAACCTGAGGGTTATGTTGCTTCTGAACAAGAGAAGAAAGTCTGTAGACTTGTGAAATCGCTATACGGACTCAAACAAGCTCCGAAGCAATGGCATGAAAAGTTTGACAGCGTAATGATGTCAAATGGCTTTCACATCAATGAATATGATAAGTGCATCTATATCAAAAGTACTTCACAAGGTTATGTGCTGTTGTGTTTGTACGTAGATGACATGCTAATCATGGAAATCAATAAAGACATAATCATACAAACGAAGAATATGCTTAGTGGAAAGTTTGATAACTATCACGAAAAACCAGGAAATGTTCAAGGCCAAAATGAACACAATAGAGAACAAAGTTCTACGAGAAAATATCGTTGTGCGATACCTGTTGTCTTGGTTTACATCAAAATCTGGGTGGTTCAAGACATCATGTTCACCTCCCGGCCGAGTAAACCCGACAGATATTAAAAATGATTGGTTCAAAGCTGGAAAATGCTACCTCTCATATACAGTTATATTTTCGTATACTCTCGAAAGTCTGTCTACGTCTAGATGATTCTAGTCAAGTATGTCTAGTAAAGTCTAGTCTGTTTAATTTTCATATGTTTAGAGTCATTTCTATTCATGTGGGGGATTGTTGGAAATAATTTTTTATCAAAGCTTGAGGGCTTGATAAAATTGTGTTAGTACGAAAAGAAATGAGTTAAGCTCATTCGAATGAAATGTTTTCATTGGTTGAGAAATGTTTTCTCGTGTATAACAAGAGAGAAGAAAATACTACACGCGCGTCAATCGCATCTTGGGCATGATGGGCTCGTGGACTTTTAGAGGTATCGATCGATACTCGACGGGCCGACTTAAAAAATCGCAGCCCCATAATATTCTGAGGAATATTCCATATATGTCTGGGAAAAACCCTAGCATCTCTCATATATATACTGGCCGATTTTCACCTTGAAAATCATCCTCTGATCCTCTAAAAACACATCCTAAAAGTTCTAGCAAGAGTTCTTTCAATTCCTTACTGCTTAGAGTAAGTTTCTATTCGAGAGTATCGTAGTTATAATGTTCGACAGATCTGATATCAAATGTATTATGGGACTCATGGATCTATTATAATCCGTCGCAGTACGGAAGATTCTTTGAGTTACGGAAAGAGATTCATCTCGCCTCCTTAGATTTATTTATTGCTTTATTATTTTATGAATGGTATGTTCCTTACTGTTTATTTATATAATCGTGATTAAATCTTATCATGTATATTATACGAATTTATGGTCCTACAGAACTATCCTGTAATTTGACATCTTCCATTCTACTGTTTTTTTTTGTAGTTCCTTTAGACTTACATGGCCTTGTGATAAACTCAACTATACAAAAGTGAGACATTTAAAATAGCGTATTTGAGTTAGTTTTCAATGTTTATCATCGAAATCTCGAGCTTCCTTTGATAGCAGCTTTTAGGACAGTACATCTATACTTTTCATTATCAAAGTACATGAATACTCTAACTAAGAACAGGGAAAAAAAAACAACCAAAGAGTTTACTTTGAAATGTAAATAGTTTTAAGAATTTGAGTAGTTTGTGTTTGAACTCTAATACCATATAAAATTTGTGAATTTCCAACTCAAAATTAATTAGTTGCAAACTTGCAACACACAACCGTCAGGTCAACAGTGTTTGTAACCCACTATAGGGTCATTGATTCGATGGAAAATACATAATGATAAAAATTGTACATCATCATCATCTCGTCTTCACCTTCAGATCCATGTATATCCATCATAGTCATCATTTGAACTGTTGGACCGATTTTTTTTTACTTAAGCCAATTGGGCTTAGTAAAATAAAATTATGTGAATAAGAAATGGGCCGGGCTCAAGTCGGAGCTCCGGTAGTTGCTAGGTTGGGATTGAACGGAGAAAATCAAGCTCCGTTTTCTGATTACCGTGAGACTCGGTCTCCTTGTTTTTGACGATTCCTTGAGAATAATATGCTCCTACATTCTTAACTCTTTCTTAAAATCAAGCTCAATTACGTTTCCGTAGTGCTGCAAATAATATGCTCCTACATTCTTAACTCTTTGAATCCGTTGTTGTTATATAAACATCTAACGGATTGAAACTGAGTTTTCATAAACGTATGACGAGAGCTTGTGATTGATTACAAGTCTCTGATTTAGTTTACCAATTGTGATTGGTTAAAACTTCATAAACACTACGACGAGAGCTTGCGAGTCTCAGAATTGTGTAGTGATTGATTCAATCGTGAAAGATGATTGATTTCAGTCTCAGTTGAGTTGCAACTGTAAGAGTAATAAAACCTGCAGCGTTTATATTGCAATTGTTTTAGTGACGAGACCTGCAATTTTTTGCTTTTGATTAATTTCAGTCTCAATGACAAAACCTGCAGCGATGTCTTATTAACAATTGGCATTAATTCACTGCAATTGTTTTATTGTTTAAAACCTGCTGTTTTCTGGTTTGTTTTTGCTTTTGCGAATCAAAACCTGCAGTCTAAACTCTCGCTTAAAGTGGTTAGATTGCTGTTGTGTTTTAGCCAATCTAATATTTAGGCATTGAGACTTATTGTCTCTTGGCTTTAATTATTGAAATTATTTTTTCAGTAAGATTTTTGTTGTGTTTTAGCGATTCCAACAATTGATCGCTTGTAAATTTCGGTTTGGATTTACATTGGTTTGGATTCCTGGTTTTGCGAAACCTGCAAATTCCGGTTCGATATCAGACTTGAATTGAGATTCTACTGTATCGTAATCTGCTGCAACGAAATCAATTGTTTTGTTTTGAAAAACATGCAATTTTGAGAAACCTGCAATTTCTTAAGATTCCTGCAATTTTCTTTTAAACGTGCTTTGGTTTGTAAGCTTGATATTATTGACCAAGGTTGACTTTATATACGTTCGCTCCCATTTAGTGAGAAGCACATGTTGTTAATGAAAGTCAAAAACCTGCGATTAATATATATGTTTAATCGATATGGTCGTTTGATGATAATTGGAAATTTTGTTAATTGGTTAAGTCCAAGATCGTGTTATTGCAGCTTAATACACATCTTTTACTCAAATCGTTTCTAATTAGCATTTGTTTTTTTTTTTTTTTCAGAATGGAAAACAACAACGTCAACGTCTCCAACGTAACTGTTTCGGTCGTCGAGACTACCACATTTGGAGTGACTGGAGTGACATTTGCTAACACCATTACGACCAGTAATGAGCAAATCCAATTTTGGAATTTCCCAACAGTGACAGTCGCCATCCCTGCTCCGATAGCTGCTACTGTTCAAATTGCGGTCACTGAACAGTTTCAGGCGGTGCAAATGCCATCTGCGAATCCAGCAGGCGTCCTACCCGATAAGTTCGATGGGACCGCCTTCAAGATGTGGCAGAAGAAGATGTTCTTCTATCTGGCCACGCTGAAGCTGGAAAAGTATACCCGTGAAGAGAAGCCAATTCTCCCAGCGGATAATAATGATCCTCGCGCGCTTGCGAGCAAGCTGGCATGGGAACACGGAGATTTTCTGTGCAAAGGGTACATCCAGAATCGCCTTGCTGATACACTGTTCAACGTGTACAGCAATGCCGAAACGTCTAAAGACCTGTGGGATTCTCTAGACAAGAAGTACCGCACAGAAGATGCTGGATCTCAGAAATATGCTGTGGCAAAATTCTTAGACTACAAAATGGTGGATTCGCGGCCATTAATGGAGCAAGTCGGAGAGTTGCAGACAATTCTTCACGAAATACACGCTGAGGGAATGAGACTATGCGAGACCTTTCAGGTCGCATGTGTCATTGAAAAGCTCCCGCTTAGCTGGACGGTCTTCAAAAACTACCTCAAGTTGAAGAAGAAATGGATGAGTCTCGAAGACTTAACCATGAAGCTCCGTCTGGAATCAACGAATCGGAGAAATATTGGTATAGGTGTGGAAATTCGCGAACCCAACGCGAATATGGTGGAGCACCAAAACCAAAGGAAGGAAAAATGGCAAAACAAAGGGCGCCAAGACAAAGGAAAGGGCAAAGTTCCACCGAAGAACTCTCAGAAGTTCCAAAAGAAGAAATTTGGTGGTGAGAGTTCGCAGAAGTTCACTGGAACTTGTCACAACTGTGGCAAAACTGGCCATAAGTCCTTTGAGTGTCGCATCAAAAAGGCTCCAAGGAAAAATGAGGCCAACCTGACTCAAGATGATCTGTGTGCGGTGGTCACAGAAGTCAACATGGCTGAGGAGAATCCTAAAACGTGGTGGTATGACACTGGGGCAACCACGCACATCTGCATCGACAGAAGCCAGTTCTCCACCTACAAAAAGAACAAGACTGATACGCACCTACGGATGGGAAATGTGTCTCAATCCAGGATTGAAGGCATCGGCAACGTGGTGTTGAAGATGACTTCAGGCAAGGAAGTCACGCTGACCAACGTGAAACACGTGCCAGACATGAGGAAGAACCTGATATCTGGGACTAAGATTCTCAAGCATGGATTCGAAATCAACATGAAGTCTGACCAGCTGATTTTAAGGAAAAATGGGGTTTTTATTGGGAAGGGTTTTGTTAAGGACGATCTGATCAAAATGTGTGTAATGACAGTCGTCAAAAATGATGTAACCGCTTCCAGTTTAATGAATAAGAATGAATCTTCTTACTTGGTTGAGTCTTTCGATATGTGGCATGAACGGTTAGGGCATGTGAATTATAAATCTATCCAAAGATTAATGAATTCTAATCTAATTCCGAAATGCAAAACAAGTAAAAATAAATGTGAGACATGCGTACAAGCAAAACTCACGAAAACTCCATCACCTCGTGTCGAACGAACCACCGAACCTCTGGGTTTAATACACACTGATTTGTGCAACTTAAAATATGTGCAATCTAGAGGAGGGAAAAAAAATACTTTGTGACCTTCATAGATGATTGTACAAGATACTGCTATGTATATTTACTACGCAGTAAAGACGAAACTTTGGAAAAGTTTAAAGAATACAAGTTGGAAGTAGAAAACCAACTTGGTAGAACTATTAAAATAGTTCGTAGTGATAGAGGAGGGGAATATGATGAACCATTTAATGCATTCTGTAGACAACACGAAATTATTCATAAAACTACCGCTCCCTACTCACCAGAATCCAACGGAGTTGCGGAACGAAAAAACCGAACTCTTAAGGAAATGATGAATGCAATGTTACAGGAATCTGGGTTACCCCAGAACATGTGGGGGGAAGCGCTGCTTACCACAAATTATATCCTGAACAAAATACCGAATAAAGTAACTGGAAAAACTCCATATGAACTTTGGAAAAGTAATGTACCTTCGTATAAATACCTGAAAGTGCGGGGTTGCCTGGCAAAAGTTGCAGTTCCACCTCCGAAAAAGGTCACAATTGGACCAAAGACGGTAGATTGTATTTTCATCGGATATGTTCATAATAGTAGTGCCTATCGATTTCTGGTACATAAGTCAGATGTACCAGATATTCATGTAAACACTATAATGGAGTCAAGAAATGCTTCATTCTTTGAAAACGTGTTTCCATGCAAAGATAGAGATATTAACAAACGAACTTGTGATCAACGAGATGCTTGCACTTCTGGGAACAAAGCAAGTAGTTCATGCACGACTATTAATACCGATGAAGAAGAAGAAGAACTTAGACGGAGTAAAAGGTCTCGTAAGGAAAAGACATATGGTTCTGAATTTTTAGTAGTCTTTCTCGCTGAAAATGAGCCTAGAACATTTACAGAAGCAATGTCTACCCCAGACGGTCCTCTTTGGAAGGAAGCCGTTAATAGTGAGATGGACTCAATCAGGCAAAACCATACTTACGAGATAACTGATTTACCTCAAGGGTTTAAAGCCCTAGGGTGTAAATGGATTTTCAAAACAAAATTGAAAACCGATGGCTCAATCGATAAGTACAAGGCTAGGCTTGTGGTGCAAGGTTTCCGACAAAAAGAAGGTTTGGACTTCTTTGACACATATTCTCCAGTAACGAGAATAACTTCAATCAGAATGCTGATAGGAATCGCAGCATTAAGAGATTTAGAAATCCATCAAATGGATGTGAAAACTGCATTTCTAAATGGAGATTTAGAAGAGGAAATTTATATGAAACAACCCGAAGGGTTTGTTGTCCCAGGACAAGAACACAAAGTATGTAGACTTGTGAAATCGTTGTACGGACTTAAACAAGCTCCAAAACAATGGCATGAAAAAATTGACAATGTAATGATGTCAAATGGTTTCAGCATAAATGAATGTGACAAGTGCATATACATCAAAAGTACTCCACACGGATACGTTTTGCTCTGTTTGTACGTAGATGACATGCTCATTATTGTTAGCAATAAAGACATGATCAGTCAAACAAAGAACTTACTAAATAGCAAGTTCGACATGAAAGACATGGGATTAGCCGACGTAATTTTAGGAATTAAAATCATCAGACATTCTGATGGAATAATCCTAACCCAAGATCATTATGCTGAAAAGATCCTTGAGCGGTTTAAGAACTACTCAAATGGGATTGTAAAAACCCCTGCTGACCCTCATCTTCACTTGACAAAAAATTCAGGTGAACCAGTGTCACAGGTGGAATATGCCAGAGTTATCGGGAGTCTAATGTACTTAACAAACTGTACTAGACCCGATTTAGCGCACTCAGTAAACGTACTAAGTCGCTATACGAGTAATCCAGGACACAATCATTGGAAGGCCATAACTAGAGTATTGAACTACCTTCGATACACCAAAAGTTATGGGTTGCACTATGGTAAAGAACCAGCAGTCTTAGAAGGCTATAGTGATGCCAACTGGATTTCAGATTCTAAGAACTCGAAATCAACAAGTGGATATGTCTTTACGCTTGGTGGTGCAGCAGTATCCTGGAAATCTTCCAAACAAACTCTCTTGGCCAGATCAACCATGGAGTCAGAGTTCATAGCTTTAGATAAAGCTGCAGAAGAAGCAGAGTGGCTTCGGAACTTCTTGGAAGATATCCCGATGTGGGAAAAACCAGTGCCAGCATTACGTGTACACTGTGATAGTCAATCGGCTATATCTCGGGCACTGAATAATTTATACAATGGTAAATCTCGTCATATTAGAAGGCGACACAAGACCATTAGACAATTGATCTCGACAGGTGTACTCACGATAGATTACATCAAGTCGGCTGAAAACTTAGCAGATCCTTTTACAAAAAGTCTGGCGCGAGATCAAGTTGTTAAATTATCAAGAGGAATGGGTTTAAATCCTATAAATAAAAATGACGCTTAATGGAAACCCCACCTATGTGACTGGAGATCCCAAGATCTAGGTTCAAAGGGAAAACGAAATCAAGCTGATTCAGTAGTGATCACTGTGAGACTATGTCTCTACCCAGTTCCTAAGATGAAAAAACAGTGAAACCTGTATGAGTTGAGGTTAAGCGATGGCTTTTAATGATCTCATAGCTTTGAGATATTCGTGGAGTAAGACAGGTTACTTCTTAAAAACAAAGCTAATGAGAGATCACCTAATGAGTGTGAAATGGGATCGTTTCTAGGAGAATGAAAGTGAGGCTATATTCTCTAAGTTCACTCATGAATAACCAGGAATGTTCAGGGCCAAAATGAACACAATAGAGAACTTAGTTCTACGAGAAAATGTCGTTGCGCGATAGCTGTTGTCTCGGTTTACATAAAAGTTCGGGTGGTTCAAGACATCATGTTCACCTCCTGGCCAAGTAAATCCGACAGATATTAAAAATGATTGGTTCAAAGCTGAAAAATGCTACCTCTCAGATACAGTTACATTTTCGCATACTCTCGAAAGTCTGTCTAGTCTAGTCAAGTTGTGTCTAGTCCAGTCAAGTCTAGTTTATCGAGTCAGTCGAGTCTTCGTATGTTTAGAGTCATTTCTATTCATGTGGGGGATTGTTGGACCGATTTTTTTTTACTTAAGCCAATTGGGCTTAGTAAAATAAAATTGTGTGAATAAGAAATGGGCCGGGCTCAAGTCGGAGCTCCGGTAGTTGCTGGGTTGGGATTGAACGGAGAAAATCAAGCTCCGTTTTCTGATTACCGTGAGACTCGGTCTCCTTGTTTTTGACGATTCCTTGAGAATCGGATTGATGGAGAGATTGTTGATTCTCACGTTGCCCATATCCCTGATTTTGCGTTTTGATTTGGTTGAAGAATCTAGAAAAATTCAACGCTATCCAAAAACCAGCATATATTCACGTGATTGAGTCGTCTTCTTCATCGATCTGATTACAGACTTCCAAACTCAAAATCCAGCAATCTCTCTCAATTTCTAAAAGTAAGTATATCGAGAGTATCGTAGTGTCTTAGTTCGTTTAGAACCGTGTGTTCGAGTGATAGCGAAACCGGTTATGATTGGTTGTATCCTGGACTCTTGGATCTCAGATTCCCGTCGCACTACGGGTGATTCAAAGAGTTAAGGAAAGAGTTCTATAAACTCGCCTCCTCTCGTTATCTTTCCTTAACGTCATTTATGTTTACTCTGTTTCAATTACGTTTCCGTAGTGCTGCAAATAATATGCTCCTACATGAACAACATTTTTGTGGTTACCATCAAATTCGTTGTTTATAAGTAGCCACATAAAAACCTAAGAAATATATTATATGACTGAACATGAATGAACTCATTAATAAATCCATGCTCATGATCTATATCATAGTTGCCGTCAAAAAAGTAAATACATAATTTCGCTTAAAGAGGAGCAATTCACGTCTATTTTTTTTTTTCATTTTCTTAATCAATCAAAGCAAAGCCAAGCAAAAAAACAATAAGGAAATTCTAGCGAAAAGAGATCGAAAAAAATAAGGTCAAAGAAATTAAAAAAATACGAAATTAATAAAAATCATAATCCACTGATCTTAAAATTCATGAGCTTATAATTTAAAATTAATTGGCAATGAATAAATTGACTTAAATCTTTTATATATTATTCAAAGTCATTCACAACTTTCCGATGTGAGATATTCTCACAATCACTAATACTCCATCCGTTTCAAAATAAGTGTCGTTTAAGGATTTTTTTTTTTTTCATAATAAGTATCACTTTAAATTTTTAATATAAATTTTGGCACAAAATACATAATTTAACTTTAGTTTCAATGAAAAATTCAAAGAGTTATTATGTATTTAAAGGATATAATTGAATTTTTAATATGTTTTATTAATTTGTATGCAAAGTGTCAAAATGACACTTATTATGAAACAGAGGCAGTATCATCTTTCCAAAGTAATTGAAGTTATAGTTTTATTTTTTTTATAAAATAAAAAATTACAAAAAATGAGAATTAGGAGAAAAAAGGAAGATATTAACAACTACCGAACATGGGTTGTGGCATATTTAGGCTTCTTCGATAACTTAATTATGCTTTAAAAGGTACATAATTTGAAGTTTTCAATTAACTGAATTTTTTATTTTTATTATTTTTGGTGAAAAATACGAGAGATTCAATCATGTAGAGTTTTTTGGTTGCTTTCTCAAAAAGTAAATAAAAATACGAGAGATCAAAGATTCCCTAAAATATATTACTGGAATCAAAATCTTCGTCAATCTTGTAAATTTACGTCAGATGTTGTTAATCCAGTATTCGGTTCGTATACGGATATTTTATTTACACGTGCGAAAGAGACGCGTTGATTTCCTCGACAAATATAAAAGTTGGATTTATTTCTTTATTAATTACTTGCTTATAGTGGAGGGATCATGTTTTACAATAAATTACGAGCATGGGTATACAGATCTTTTCAGACATTAATTAAAAGCACCGCCTATTAATGAAGCGACATTTACGATTTTTTTTGTTTTTATAATTGACACACCCCAACATAAAATCTGAAACAAAATTTTCTTAGTAGAATTTTCTTATAACTTATTTCGACGAGTTTATTTTATTCTTAATTTTACGTAATTTTAATGTTTATACTGATTCTCTTGCAAAAGGAGTATATGTACACAACTATATTTTTTATGTAAGTCATACCAAACTAATATATTTGTTTTTTTTAATAATTATCATACCAATCAAACTTAATTTAATATATGAGATTTACCGAAGAAAATAAACTGATTTATTAATCGATGAATCTAAATGGAGAATGGAAATTAGAGGAGTTCTTTTTTATGTTAAAGTAACTTAGAGGAGTTCACTAATTGTTTTGTAAATTTGTAAATGAACAGTCTAGATCCGTTCCTTGTTTAAAGCATATGAAACATATGATTTAGGCCACATATATATATATATATATATATATATTATTTTTAAGAGCTACATGTTTAATTATTCATTAGTGAAACTGGTTATATATATAGGGTTTTGATCTCTTGGTTGTCTCAAATTCGATCCATTTGTTAGCATTTAAAAATAATATATATAGTGCATTTGATATCGTGACCCACAATGACTTTCCCATTTGTTATTTTAGCCTACAGTGAATTATTTTAAATATAATTTTTAATCATGATGTTTATATATTTGTGTAACATTAGTTGTCCAAAAATGTATAAACTTATTATTATTTTATATAGTTGTTAAATAAAACTTTTATAAGTAGATTTTATATAAATTATAGTTCAAATAGTTTTAGAAACTAAAAAGGTAACTTACACCGATCATATTTTTTTTAAAATTAATATCACTTTAATTTTATTAAATTATATGTTGTGGTATTCTAAAATATTCGATTTAAAAACATTTAAAAAAACAAGTACATATTTTCGTTTTACCAAAAATTTAGATTCAAATTTTTTTTTTATTTTAAGATAATTAATTAAAATAATTATATTTTGTATGGTAAAAATATACTTTTTTTACTTTAAGCCACTAAAATTATTGGGACGGCACGTTCCTTTAATTTGTTTTTATTGGATTGGAAATTAGGGAGTTACGTAACTTATATATATATTTTTTTTTTTGATAATTTAGGCTGTCCGGTCGATATCCTACCGGAGAGATGGGGACTGGCTATCACATGCCAAACCAGTAAGACTTCGCGCCTTCCGACTATTGCCTAGAGTGAGTTGGCCCAACTGACAAAGCCTCCTCACGGGTTTTCAACTGGGCCGAAGCACAGTGTCAGCTTCTACACATGGTCGTGATTAATGTTTCGAGTACCAGCGCAGAGGGGGAATCGAACTCGGATTCCCCGTTGGTGGAAAAATCCCACCTTCCCACTACCACTCGACTATGCCCATGTGGGTTTATATTTTGTTGGGTCATATATGTTTCTATATAGATGCTAGGTGTATATTATTCATGAAGTAATGAAAGTATATAGAGAAAATTTGATAAATGCTAGTGGAAAATATCAAGTCAAATATGTTGTATCGGTTAGGATAACCGGATGATTTAAGTATGAAATTAGAGCAAGGGATTGGAGAATTTCGATTAGAGTAAAGTTGTAGTTCGACAATAACAAGATCAAGCGCGGTCGTCAGTTTTGTAGATCGGTCGGTTATTTTTTGAGATCGGTCTAAGTGTTCTCAGAGCTTTTATTTCCCTAAAATTTCATCATTTTTATAATAAGGGTACATTCATATTTATAGAAAAGTTAAGACGGTGGGTTAAGTTATGGATGATAATTTTATGTAAAGATTGTGTGAATGTTTTTTTATCATAAACAAATGAGTCGAATATAGGAATCTGGAAAGAAAGAAAAAAGTGAGCAAGGGCCAGGAGGACAGGCAAGATCTAAGAACAAGAGGAAGTGGAGCGTGGAGGTCATGAGAAAGATGAAATAGAGGTCACGACGTCACGTGAGAAGCTGTCTACGTGGCAACATGTGGTCCCCAGTGACCACACTCGTGCGGTGTAATATTGTTCCTCGTCGACCAGACATCCCCACTTCTCAACAATCATTTGGACCCATTTCCTCACGCGCTCTAACGTCCGCGTGTACATAACGTGATGTTTAAAGTTTCAATTTTTACATAATGTGGAAGCAAACTTACAATTTTATATATTCTACCCTCAATAATAAAAGATACAACTGAGAGATATACTGAAATAAAAAAACCAATAAATTTAATAAATAAATATTCTGAACCATTAAAAATGACTATTAAGAAAGTGTCATATTTGATTAATTCTGCCTTTGAAAATTTCACCAACATTTTATAGAACTAAACCCTTCAACCGTAAAACTGATGCATAAATTCTAAAACTTAACTCTTACCTTTTTAAATAAAATTATCAATTCTAAACCCTAAACCTAATTATAACAAATAATTGTAAACCCTAAAAAATCTAAAACTAAACTTTAAATCTCAAAATGATGTATTTCTTTCATTTGTAAAAAGTAGTCTACTTTATGTCTTTCTTCTTAAATGCCTCTTATTAAAATAGATAAATAAAGGGCTCGAGGTTTAAAGCGTGGATGATGTTGTACAAACGATAATCAGATTTTTTATTGTGTCATGAACAAATCATATCATCTGTCAACTCATGCGAATTTATAATTTGTTAATTTATTGTCCTCATTCAGTGGGAAGTAATAAATTTAATCATATGTGTATTACAAAAAATATGCATTTCAGTAAGCACGAAGTTTAGTAACAATCATTATGTTAGCTAAAACCACAAACAACACCCTTTTTTTTTTGTAACTGACAAACAATACCATTATTCTCGGTTACAAAAAAAAAAAAAACAATACCATTATTCTCATCATTTTATATTTCATATAGCAACTTCGAATTCATACCCCCACATTTAAAATTAATTCTTTGATAAAGTCAGTCCAAACTTTTTCTAAATTCCAAATCATCAAAAGTAGAATTTGCATCTTTGATGTATGGGGCTGGACTTAATTTGTAATAAGTGGCTTCTATTTAAACAAAAGTTTTGGTATCTTTCTGATCTAACCCGTTATTTATATATATAAATAAAGTACACATTTATATATGCGACGGTTTTGGTATTTCAAAATATTTTATAAAAAAACTCTAAAATAACACAAAATTATTTTCTATTCAGCACCTAACACACCAAATTTAAAATTTCAAAAATAGCACAAATAATTATGTGAAATATTTGTTTACTCTAAATAAAATTAAAATATTATGTTTGTGTTTCTTATTTCCTATTTAAGGTTTAGTTTTTCCCTATTAAAAAAAAGTTTTGAGTCACTAACGATAAGTTGACCTCTGAACAGCCCTGGCTCAATAGCAAGGGCGATGGGTGCGACGGCTTCAGGATTCCGATCCGTGTCCTAATAATTAATGGACTGTTTTTTTTAATATATATTTTTACTAAAAAAAAATAATAATAATAAATATTAGAGTGAAAAGGGTCTATAAATATTTTATAAGTATTTTTTTAATAAACAATTCTACAAAAAATTGCACAAATAAATTTTATTAAAAATAAATAGTAAAAAACCTTAATAAATAAATTTAAAGGGTCCAAATTTTTTTTTTTGTCCTAGAGCCCAGAATAATGTTGAGCCGGAGCTGCCTCTGAATTACCAAAAACGTAAGGACCTTAGAGGTCACATGTTCGATTTATGTTAGGAGGGGTCTGATCTCTAAAAAATAGTTAAGTTACATGGTTTGGGCTTCACCATATGGGATGTACAGATCTATGGATCTTGAACCTTTTAGTCATAAAAAAGGGTTTTGAGACAATTTATATTAAATTTGGGAAAGGAAAGGAAAAAAATAAAAAAATAAATAAACAACGAAAAATATATATTAAATTTGTGCTATTATTGATAATTTCAACCATTGATGCTAAATTTGAAATAAAAACTTAAAAATGTGCTATTTTGAACAGTTCTCCATTTTTATAATGTAAACTATTTTATTTTTGTCAACCAGAAAGTTTCAGGTTAAAACCCGTAAACTCTTTAGATTAATTAGGAGCCGCTGATGATACCCTTTAAACATAAATCTCGAACTTGGAAGATGAGATGCAACTTCTTTTTCGGAAGACCCCACCATTCGCCCTTAATATATACACTCGCTTGGGTTGAAAGAATAAATGTGAAAGTTTGGTCATATCATGACTTTGGTAAGAAACAAATAGGATGGGGATCCAATGTCCGCCGACGAATAAATCTATTATGTTTACCCAATAATGAGGTCGTGAGATTGATGTATATGGCATCGTTTTAAAATAATTAGCTTATCTTATTATTTACGTCCATAAATAGTATACTATTGAATCCATATATATGGTCCCACGTTTGTGCCCATCCATGTGCTAAACCTTTTTTTTAGTATGGGTCCTGTTCTAGTCTCCGTCGGTGTTGCGAGTTCTGTGTGCCTCTCACGGTGGTGGATTAGGTTCTCGGAAGATTCGATGGCTCTTCTGGAAGATCCGTGTTGTGGTACAGCTTCGATATCTTTTTGGTCTCTTGAGTTGGTTTGGGATCTTCCTGAATTTATGAGTTTCAGTGTAGTGACTAGGAATCCGTTGTTTTTTAATCTCTTTAGCTTTGCTTGTTTAATTTTGGTATTGTAGTGGTATTAATGTGTTCAATCTTCGGTTCCAGGTAATCGTTTTCCGGTTTTGTCTCTGGGGATTTTTATAATATGCCGGCTTTGTTTATGGGGATGTTTCTTCATCTGTCGGCTTCTTGTGTAATCCGCCTTTGGGGATGTTTTATCATCCGCCGGCTTCTTGTGCAATACGTTTGGTTTTGCTATAAATTGTAACACCTTAGTGATCAATATAATAAAATTTCAGACGAAAAAAAAAAAAACTTACTCCGTGCAACCAATTTCTAATTTCTAGGAATACAACGATTACATGTATAGTTCAATTTTTTTTTTTCCCTTAGAATAATGTTCAGTTTATATTGAGTCCCGACGTTTGTAATTGTTTTGTTTATCCGGGAGAAATTGTACATCGATCTATAGAATTTATTTTCAAGTGTAGGAACGTTAATACATATGTTTCACAGTTTACGATTCACATATGGCATACCGATGATATATACAAACAAAAAATTTCTAATACTGTTTAATTAATACATAACATAACCAATATATTTATAGTTCGTTTGGTCTGTAATTTTATTATGATGTCGTGAAGTGAATCTGATCATATTGAAAACTCATCATAATAATTTGATTCAAAGAATACAAGTTAAATACATAGTTGCAAGGGACAGGAGCGAGTGAAAGCCACGTGAGGAAGATGTGTAAAAGAACATGGGGTTTAAGCGGAAAAAATATAATTTTTTTTGTATGTCAGACTAATCACGTGGTGAGTCACATGACAAAACGCCCACGTGTCATACTTACAAGAGAAAAGAAAAGGACACGTGGTCCTAGCTTAAGCTTCTTACACCCCTCGCGCGTGTCTCATTGTCCCTCTCTCACCGGACACCCAATTTCTTTCCCAATCATTTGATGCGATTTGCTTCTTCTTCATTGAAATTACGCTTTTATCCTTGGGCCATCACCCACTCATGAGCTTATCAAAGCCTCAATCATGGGGTTTGTGTGTGTGTTTACATTATTTACAGGCTCTACTCCCACGTGACGTCGTCTCTATCCGCTTAAAGGTAAAGTTCCTCCTTGACACTACAATTGCTTGCTTCTTTTTGGGTTTTTTTTTGTTAAAAAAGCATGTTGCACTTGTGGCCACTAATATTTCATCAAATCAAATTTGTTTTGACTAAAGAAAAGAGCCAAAGCTATGTTCTTTGAGCCTTTTATCGGCCCACTTTTTTTTTTGAAATGCACAATGAGCGTCAACAAGACAGACAGCTACTCGTGTTAGAAAATTGCCAATCGTTACACAATGTATCTCTTAGGTAAAATACTTCACATGCATACCTGTTGGGAATTACAACCAAATTGAAATATACATGTGTTTCTGTTCAACTCTACCGCCATTTACCTATAACATATGGGAAATGGGAAAGAGGAAAACAGATTTGGATTTTAAAACGTGCCGTGTAAAAAAGATGTAGCTTTATGGTAGGATTATACTTACCTTAACCATTGCTCCTGACTCGCTTCTAATCTTGGATATGTTGGAGCCAGATTTTCCAATCAACTCACTGTTTCCGGTATTATAATCTCGAAAAGTCACATAATCAGTTGCAAGGTTGGTTGTATACAGATGATGTCGGTTATGACAAAATATCGAAATTGTGAAACAATAGCAAAATAAGTCTAGCCGAAGATCATATCTTTTCTTTAAATGTAGTGAAATCGTTGAAAGAAAAAGGATCCAAAAAACAAGCACGATCATATTCACAAAAAAGCTCATAAAAGTAGCTAATTCTGAACAAAAATGGTTATTGTTGCACCACAAGTTATCAGAGATCATGCGGTTGCCTGCTTTGTGCTTATCATCGATCAATAGCTTTATCGTATAACCAGCCTCTTAGTCACTGATCTTGTTATTATGTACAACAGAAGAAGTCAAATTACCTTGAGAACTAGGTTTGTGATTTGCTGCAGAGTTTTCTCAGATTTTTAATCAAAGAATCATAAAATAAATAAATTACTAGAACCAAGAAGAAGAACTGGAATGTGATCAGATTTTCCACAAAACAAAAAACATGATCAGATTTAATTAATTGGAATAAAAAAAATCAAACGATACTCTTAAAGAAACAGACGAATGTGTGATCTTTATCGAAACATGATCAAGAATATTCAAGAACACAAAACAAATTAAACAGAAACGATTATGATCTCAAGTACAAGTTGAATATGGAAACAGTAATTAAAAATCTAGAACCAGAGTCGATTAATACCGTTATCTCCGAATATGTTTTGCTGATTATATATGCCCAGACGTCGCACGAGCTTGAGCTGCCATGGTTATTAGAGAGGATTTGAGAAGAAGAAGATGATCGAGAGAGAAAGGAGATGAAAATTGATTCTCTCTGTTAATGTGTATGGTGTGTTTATATCTCTATAATATTATTTAAGAAGATATTTAAAAAAATGAACTTTTTTTGTAAGTTATTACATGAAATGCCATTACAAATAACAAAAAATAATTGAAATATGAAAGGATATAATAGTCTTTTAAAATTATTGATTAGAATATGAAAGTATATATTTTACATTAAAAAGATTATTTATTATTTAATTTCTTAATTATTTTTAATACTATATATTTTAAAATAATAACCAATTCATATATATTTAAAAATCTATTCAAAATCTTGCTATATTTTTCAGTATAATTTATTATATTTTATTTGAATATATATCAAAACAAAAGTTAAAAAACATTTTACTAATTTTATAAAAAGTTAGATAAAAAACTATTTAAAAAAAAAGTTTATAGACTAACCACAAAAATTAGAGCCATTTAACGGTGCATATTAGAGTTATATTTTAAAGATTATAAGTTTTTGAGGGTTAGCCCGAATAATATTTTAGTTCACTGTAAAACGGATTAAATAGATAAATTATTACAAATTGACAGTTTTATCTATAATCATTAGTTAGTTCTATTATAAAATTCAGATAAAATCAATCTTCTTAAATTTCAAAATAATTTCTTTAAAATTTTTTATTTCATGCTATAATTAGCACGGATTTAATTATAGCATAATTGTAATCTATGCGCGAGTGAGAAATTGAAATGCATTATGATATATTTAACGGCGAAGCAGTCTGGACTTAACCGGTATATTTCTCCCGATTTAATATTTTCATATTGGTCTGATTCAATTTATTCCTCGGTCTGAAACTATGAATGGCGAAAGAGTAATTTCTTGGAAATTTTGGGTTTCTACGGTATTTCCCGTGAACGTATACACGGCAGGGGAAGAGAAGGCACACCGGTGGAGAAACCCTAATCCCCAAATCGACCATGTTCATGGTTAGATTGAAATTCGCACTGATCTTGCGTAATTTTAGTACGGTGGCGGCGAACCATAGAAGAGTTCCGTCGAGGTACAAGTCTCTGGCCATCGGACAAGCCCAGCAAGCCATTACAGACTATCTCCACACCACCAGGTCACTCTCGTACACCCACGCCGAACACATTGCCACAAACGCCTCGGCTTCGATCCGAAATCTCATTCTGAAGCTTGATTTCTCTGTCCCGACCTTCTCCAAATCGATTCGGAAACATCTCAGGTATTGGCATTGGCATAGATTACAGCGAGGTTAGTGAGTATTTGCCTGAGAAGAAATTCTTCTTCTCTGAGGATCGGAGTGTGTTGGATGCAGCTTGTGCGTTATCTGGATTCGGGTTTCCTTGGAACAAGCTGGGTAAGTTGTATAAAGAGGAAATGTTAGTTTTTGTGCAGAGCCCTCAAGAGATTGAATCCAAGCTGCTTGAGTTGAAAGATGTAGGATTCACTACGGTCTCCGTGATTGGTATTTGTTTAGCGATTCCTCGTACTCTGTGTGGCAATGGTGAATTGAGTGCGGAGATCCGTTTTTTGTTTGTTAAGCTCAAGAGACTTTTTGAAGAATTTGATTCACAGCATCCATTTGAAGAAAATGTGGATTCTTGGTACGTTATTAGTAGGAAAATCAGGGTCTTTTACGATTTGGGTTTTGGGAATGAAGAGATGTGGGAGTTGATGGGTAGAAATAGAACACTTTTTATGGAGTATTCTGAAGAAGCTCTGATGAAAAAGACGGAATATTTTTGTAGATTTGGTGTTGGGAAAGAAGATGCTGCTCTTTTGATTCTTCGAAATCCCGCTATTATGAATTTTGATATAGAGAAACCGGTGATCTCAGTCACGGGAATGCTTAAGCATCTTGGATTGAGCCAGGATGAAGTGGATGCTGTTGCTCAGAAATATCCATACGTTTTGGGTAGAAATAAAATGAAGAATCTGCCTCATGTGCTTAGAGCATTAGATCTACATGAAAGGATCTTCGATAGGTTGAAGAACGGGACCCATCATTTACTCGCTAGCTATTCGTTGATGGATCCCGAGGAAGATACAGACATAGAATATCACGAAGGCTTGGAGAAGATTCAATGCTCAAGGTACAAAACACACAATGTTCAGAAATTAGATTTGCTCCATCAAATAGGTTTTGGTGAAAATGGTATGACCATGAAGATACTACAACATGTCCATGGGAGCGCCGTGGAACTACATGACAGATTCCAAATCCTACTAAACAATGGCATCAATTTCTCAAAGATATGCATGTTGATAAGATCAGCACCAAAGAGCTTGAACCAGAAACCGCATAGCATACAAGATAAGATAAGGTTCCTTTGTGACGAAATGGGAGATTCTTTGGAATACCTAGAGATTTTCCCAGCTTTTCTCTGTTTCGACCTGGAGTACAGAATCAATCCAAGGTTCAGATTTCATAAATGGCTCGTAGACAAAGGGTTAAGTGAGAAAAGCTATTCAATCGCAAGCATTGTAGCTACCAGCGAAAAGGCCTTCATAGCTCGTCTATACGGGATTCATCCAGCCATCCCCAAACATTGGTTCGAACGTTTCTCCTACAGAAAAACCAGATACACAGTATCCTAACCCAGCAAAAGACTCATTTGGATCTTACAGCAGACCGAGCAATGTGTCCTTCAAGTTTCCAGATTTGTGGACCTGAACAGTAAGAACCTTATTGCCTGAGCTCTATAACGTTCCAAATCCTCGAAATGGTAACAACAACTGCGAGTTTACATAATATATAAATGTTTGTTTGTTCGTTGGTGTATAAATGACAATTTGTGGTTACTTGTTACATGTGGGAATATCTGTACCACTCGGGAGATTTTGTTTTTGGGTTCTTCAGAGATTCAGAGATAACGAAAGTGAAAGATTACACCTTTTGTATATTTTCTTCTCAGAGAACTTATCACAACTGGTTTTGCAGAAACGGTGCAATCCTGCACGTGTCATAGCCACGTGTCGGACGAGTAGTGGCAATGACCTAAGTTGGACAAAATTGCACACGTGCGAGTGAAAATAATCGAGCATCTTTGTTATATATACGTCCGGATAGTTTGACTAAGTTCTGTTGGGTAAAAGACTTGTAAAGCAAGCAACTGGGTGCGTACAAGTCACGTGCGTCTTACGTTTGGAGCCCTTGTGCTCAATGGGGGCAGCAACTGTAAATCCGACGATCTAGGAAGGGTAAATTGGACATTTAAAGTTGTTCTATCTTTTTTTTTTTTAACACTTTGGTTTGGGGATTTAGAGCACTCACGTTGCTTTAAAATGTTTGTGTTTCAAGATGTGTCTCATATTAAAAAAAATATTAAAAATAAGAGAAAGAAAAAAAGAAAAGATACAATGTCTTTTCTGAAAAAAAAGAGACACATGTCTCAATTTAGAAAAATATTAAAATATTAAAAATTATTTTTTTATTGTTTGAGACATAAATCTACATTGTGAATGGTCGTAGCAGTAACATAACTGCCGCTCTTCATTTTCTGGTTTTTTCTCTCTCTCTCTCTCTCCCTTCACATTCGCTCTGTGATTTTTTTTTTTTGAATTCTCTTTCTCCTCCGTCATTAGGGTTTTCTACTTTTTTCGATCAATTGATTCTTAGATGTTCCGTCAATCCATGGCGCTTCCCCTGCCGAACCATGGTTCTGATGCGCCGCCGCGACAGCAGCACCCATCTCCGCAGCCGCCACCGGTTGTGAAAGTGAGCGAGAGCTCTAGACGGCAACATATTGCAGCTTCTTCGTCGCCGGTGAAATCTCATCCGCTTCATAACTTCCCGCTTTCTGATCTCAGGTGGGCTATGAATCACGCCCATACACATCGGCTCCGCAAAGCATCCGGTAGATCTCCACTTCGCGAAGCTAATCCTAGGAAAGGTAATCTGGTGGTTGAGGAGGTGAACGAAGCATCATGTTCGTCTTCTTTTGAATTGAGACCAGAGAAGAAGAAGGGAAGCGCGTCTGGTGTCAGTGATTCCGCCGAAGATCGATCTGGAACGAAGTCAACGACGGCGGACGGTAGATCGAAGATCTTTATCCGAATCCGCACGAAGAACAACGAAGAAACAGCTGATGTCGCCACCGCTGCGGTCTCCGCCTCAGCGACTGATATCGCCACCGCTACCGCCGTCGCCGCTGTCCATGTGACTGATGATTCAGCAGGGCCGGCGATCGATGTTGATGCATCGATTGGTGAACGGATCTCCGATGGTGGTGGTGGTCAGGAAGCAGACGAGTTTGGACCGAAGACCTGGAATCTGAGGCCGAGGAAACCACCGCCGACTAAAAAGCGTTCAATCGGAAACGGCGGTGGGATATTGAAGAGCTGCAGCGATTCATTGCCGGAGAACAAAGCTCAGGGAACGGTTCGAACCGAGGCAATTCTATCCAGGAACGGTGTGGATGCCAAGATTGCGACGACAGAGAGAAAGGAGAAGAAACCCAGGTTGTCGATCTCGCTCTCAAAGTTGGAGATAGATGAGGATATCTACGCGTTGACCGGATCAAAACCTAGCAGAAGGCCAAAGAAGAGAGCCAAGAACGTGCAGAAGCAGCTCGATGTATAAAATCTCACACTTGTTTTTGGATTCCCCAATTCACAACCTTACCTAACAAGTTTGGCTGAATTTTTTTCAGGTTCTTTTCCCAGGTTTGTGGATGGGTAACGTTTCTTCAGACGCTTACAAGGTCTCAGAACATGCTTGAAAGGTATCATTTTTTTTGATGAATCCGATTAGATATCTTTTACATTTTTGTTTGCTGTAAGGTGTAGTAGAAATGGGAAGAATGAACTCTTTTCTGAATCTAGTAGGGTTGATTGAGGACGATGTGAAGTTAATCTCGTTGAATACTGAAACCAGAGAGGAGGGGGCATTGAAGAAGCTTTTTCCACAGAATAAGGTATAAAAGTAGTGATTCAACATTTACGTCAGACTAGTGTATTTTAGCAGCTTTTTGCAGTGCTATGACTTTGTAAATTTTTGAGTGAAAATTGGCCTGTGTAGCTGAAGTTTTTTGCTTTGCTTGGATGATGTGGGATGTGGTTACATTTAGATTCCACACAGTTAGGGATATTTCTGAAGAGTTTTGCGAGAGTTGCCAAAATTCGTATGAATAAAAAATAGAAGTTCCCATTTTCAATGTTTGCGTCTGACTTTGTTTGCCAAGGAAGAAACTTGTGTTTGAAAAGTCCTGGTTTGGTCTAAACGATCCAGGGTTATTAGAGTGTAATGATCTGAAGTTGCAGTAATAAATGAAGTCACTTTGTATAATAAACCTTCACCTTCTTCCCCTCTCTTGTGTGTTTGATGATCCAGAAATGCAATTGGCTTCATTTTTGATGTGAATACAGTCTCGAGCACTGAATCCAACTTCTAAATAGAGCTTCAGATTCGGAGAAGTTTGAAATGTGAACCAGACCGGCTCTGATCCAGCCGCCTTCTATTGTTGTGATTTGATAGGGACTTCATTTTTTCTTCTTCTGTTTATGCACTTGTTCACCCTTTTGTAAGTAGTTACTATTTTGATTTTCATCGGCTAACCTAAATAAGATCAGCAATTCAGGATCATCAACATAATTTATTTCTTTTATTACTACTTCATAATCTTTTTCTTTTTCTTATCAGTTTAATTTATTTTATTTTTCATAAATAAATATCATTTACAACAATATTTATAGCGTTTCCAGAAATTGTAAAATACAATATATCCCCCCTTGGAAGTTCAAAGTTCAAACTCAGATCCAGTAAATAAAGAATATAATCTGGACTTTAACGGTCAACTATTATAATCCTGCAATAACAATATAATTTTAACCCTTTTCTCAAAAAGAAAGAAAGAAATAACAATTTAAATTTGTCTGTTACCGGGTTGACTCTGGTAGATAGGTAGTAATATACATCTTCCTCAATATATATACCATAAACTTTTCGTCTCTATTCTATACATATTTATTCTATAACCTATTTAATATAAAATATATACTTTCCATATTCTAATCAATAATTTTAAAAAACTATTATATCATTTCCTATTTTAATTATTTTTTGTTATTTGTAATGACATTTCATGTAATAACTTACAAAACAAAGTTCATTTTTAAAAATATCTTCTTAAATAATATTATAGAGATACCAAATTAATCTCGTGATTGTATTTAGAAAACCGGCAAATCGCATTTAAAAAACCACGATTAAGGTAATCTGACCCGATCCAGAACAAAATCCAACTCTAAATAGATATTTCATTGCTTTCATTGCTCGTTTCTCTCTCCCAATCCTCTATATTTTCTGGTTATAGTCCGCTCAATTTCGGTCTTATTGCTTTGTACAGTTGTTTGGTCTCCCAATTTTGGTTATGATTTTCGCATTTTTTCTGGGTTTGCTTAGATTTATCTTTCGTACACCCTACAACTTTAGTACTCGACTGGACTGGTAGGTTTCATCTCCGGCCGCGCAAAAAGTTAGTGATTATACTCAAAAGTCGTTAACGCTCACAACCCCTTCACAAGAATACTTTCGAAATCTTGTGACGGTTTTGTTCGTCTAACCTAGGTAAAAAATATAGATCCAGTTTTTGCATTTATTATATACAATAATAGATTTTAGGGCAATTGGCCAAAATAGCGTACTTTAAAACTTTTATTCCAAATTTAGCATCACTAGATGAAAATGATAATAATAACACAAATTTTGACAATAATAGCACAAATTTAATATTAAAATGACCTAAAATTATTTTTTAATGGGGAAAAACTAAATCCTAAATTAGAAATAGTGAATCCAAACATAATGTTTAAATTTATTTTAAATTTATTTTAGGTAAACAATTATTTTTACATAATTATTTGTGCTATTTTTGGAATTTTAAATTTAAGGTGATAATTTTGAAACAAAAACTAAAATTTGTGGTATTTTAGGTTATTTCTCTAGATTGTTACTAGTATGCATGTAGTGTAGAAAGTTAAAAGAGATGTACGAGTTGACCAAAAATGAAGAGTCCATATTATTAAGTAACTAACTATTAAGAAAAATGGTAACTTCATCCAATAAAATTCATCCAAAACGATAACCATATATCTAAATGCCTTTAAAATTGTCGAAAAATTAAAATTTGTTTAGAAAGAAGATCTCCTATTAGCCATGCTAATGCTTTGTTTAAATTTAATCGGTTCATGCTTGGTGGTTTCTAACTTTGTTTGGATTATAAACTTCCTAGTAATTTCACTGACTCATGTAAAGCAAAAATTTAATCTATTATATAAAGATTGAGTGAGTCTCATAAGGGGATGACACATCATCAGTCCTCTCCATGACACATAAGCTTTCAAAATTAATAAAAAATAAATATTTTAATTTTGACACATTTTCAAAAAAAATTAAAAATCTGAAGTTTTTTTTTTTTTTTGTTAATAGGAACTTAAATTTCCGCATAGTCACAATATCTTTGAACTCTTGTACAAATTCATTTTGTTGATAAATTAATATAATATTTCAACAAAAAAAAATAAATTAAATTAAAATTTCATAACATTTAAATTTAACTTACATAAACTTTGTTAAAAAAACAAGAATTACATAAACTATATAGACGACAAAGTAGAATTTAATGATAATGACAAAGATAAGCAAGTTTAATTTGGCTGATAAATTAGATAGAGTGGATTGATCGGGTTATGATTGATGAATGTTTTTTGATAAATTTTTTTGTGAGACTTCGAAAACTTATTAAAATAGAGTGGATTGGTGGGATATTCTTTGTTCTAATTTGACCATAAAGCTAAAATTAAATAAATGAGGACTGAAGACAGAAAAATTAAGAACCGAAGGCATAAGAATCAAATCGAAGAAAGATGAAGATAAAAAATAACTTTCTAATTGTCAAATGACATTAATATTTCTTATTTTCGATAAATCAGGTAGCTTTTCAATAGAATTTAGTTCAAATAATTTTTTTAAATTGGTTTGAGAATTATTAGTTTAACTCAGAGAAATCTATCTATTTTTCAAACCATTTTCTAAATTCAAAACCGTTAATGGGACTGGTTGATTTGCGGTGCTACTTAATTTACGAAAGTTTTAAACATATTTTGAAGAAAAGTATGTTGTTCCAATTAGAGGGGTGAAAAGAGGTAGGATTGCGAAAATTGTAAACTTAAGATGGCAAAAGAATTTATATACAAATCAAAACATAACCGTTGTTATGAAAGAGCGAGAGTTACGTCTTTATGATAAAAGAGACCAACGGAGAAATCGAGAGAACAATAATATTATAAATAAATTTAACTTCTGCATACATGTATCAAAAATCAGTTTGTCCGAGAAACATATTAAAAATGTTACCATTTTGTTCATATACGAGTATTCACGACGAGACTAACTGGAGCTTGACAACCATAATTTTGATAGATAAAATTTTGAGGATAGCGGATGAGTGTAGTAAATTATCCTCAATTCTCATTTGATATTGTAGTAGTTCTCACCTATGTTTTCAGTTTTATAAACCAATAGACTTAAAATTAAACGTTATATCAACGACAAGTTTGTGAAAAGACAAATACATGAGTGATCATAGGGATTTGGGTAGTACTAAGCAACTTAATATTCAGAGAAAATAACAAACTTTCTTACAAAAATTCAATTCTATGTAACGGAAATGATTAAAATATGTTACTATTAACTAATATGTCAGACCATATATATATTTTAATAAAGAAATCTGTGTATACAACTCAATGTAATGAGAATGATTAAAAATTGTTACTATTAACTAATTTGGCACACCAAAAATATATTTTAATTAAAAAAATCTGCGTGTATACGCGGGTATTCATCTACTAACTTATAAAAATGTAATGAATGATCTTCCCCGCAATTTCCTATTGTGGAATAAAATTCCATTTCCTTGTATAAATACCTCCCATTTCTACAGGCAAAGACCACACAGAAAAGATAGCCAATGGAGTCTGCTAAATCAAACATCGACATAGATGGCCACCAAAATGTCATCGTGATGCGTCACGGTGATCGAATCGACAATTTCGAGCCACTCTGGGTTTCAACCGCTGAGAGACCGTGGGATCCTCCGCTCCTCCACGACGGTAAGGTTCGAGCCTTTCAAACCGGTCAAAGAATCCGATCTCAGCTTGGGTTTCCGATTCACCGTGTTTTCGTCTCTCCTTTCCTCCGCTGCGTCCAGACCGCTGCCGAAGTCGTCGCCGCTCTCTCAGCCGTCGATTTCGATCACAACGCTATGTCTTCTAAAGACGTACCTTCTCTCGTTAACTCTAAGCTCAAGGTCAGAACACAATATTGAAGCATTTGATGAGATGCTTCAAAGTCTGTTATGTTATTATAACCTTACTATTGATCATTTTGATTGAAGCATTTGATTATGCCTTGTCTTGTCTACTTCAGGTAGCTATTGAATTTGGATTGTGCGAGATACTCAACACAGTGGCTATTAAGAGTGAGCTTGCTCCCAAAGATGGAAATTTTGATTTCAAGTTTTCAGATCTTGAAGCTATGTTTCCTGAGGGAACAGTGGACCATGATGTGGATATGGTTTACAAAGAGGTGCTCTATATGACTTTTATCTTCTTCTTCTTCATCTCTTTGAGTATAATTAATCTTGATTCCATGCTTGTTCTGTTTAGTTGCCACAGTGGGGAGAATCTGTGGAAGGCTTCAAGTATCGAAATGTTAATACATTGAAGGTTCTTGCAGAGAAGTATCCTTCTGAGAATTTGCTATTAATCACCCATTGTAAGCAAATCATTACGGCTTTTTTACTTTTAACTCAAAAACCATATGTTAATACATTGACCATTTTTTTTAGGGGAGGAGTAAGTGCAACACTTTACAAATATTTCAAAAACGCAACTAAGTACTTATTAGATTACTGTCGTTGTGTTGAATTAAGACGGCGGATTTTGAATAGTGATGGGTTTGGTGAATCTGTGGAATTTGAGGTTGTTACTAGTCATGGTGTATCTTTCAAAGATCACAGTACCAATCCATGGTCCTGTTATATAACCCAATCTCCGATTTATCCGGTTATGTATATATGAATATTTGGTTTCACGGTTTGATTCAATGAAATAAAATAAAATATTATGGGTCTAAATACGTTGTAGATTGCTGTGGTTGTGTTCGATTAATTAAAGATTTGATTATGTGTGAGTCTGAGGTGGTTACTACACAAGTCATGGAGTATCTTTCAAGGATCCCAATCCATGATCCTCTTATAAACCAATCTCCGGTTTAGCCGGTTTTGTCCATTACGATAGCTTAAATAAAGAGATCGAGAGAAAGAAAAAAAAGACTCGTTAACATGTATACTATAACTTCCAACGTACTCCCAAAAGGCACACCACCAAGATTCAGAGCAACAATGGAGTCTGCTAATTCGAATACCGATGGCTACCAAAATATCTTGATGATGCGTCACGGTGATCGCATTGACCAAGTCGAGCCACTCTGGCTCGACACAGCCGCGAGACCTTGGGATCCTCCGCTCGTTCAGGACGGTATGGCTCGTGCCTTTCGAACTGGTCAACGGATTCGATCTCAGATCCAGTTTCCGATCCACCGGGTCTTCGTCTCTCCTTTCATCCGCTGCATCCAGACCGCCTCCCAAGTTATCGCCGCTCTCTCCGCCGTCGATTTCGACCCTAACGCCGTGTCGTCTAAAGACGTCCTTTCCATCGATAAATCGAAGCTCAAGGTCCAGATCATCTTCGTATATAGATATGTTTAACTATGGTTTTACTGATACTCTCTTACTTAGGTCTGAAACTCTTGTGTTCATAAATCTCTGTTTGATCAATTTTAATCTAGAATGTTGAGCTGAATGTCGTCGTAATTGTGAATTACGGTAAGAAAAACATTCTGGTTTAAGATGCTTCTTGTCTGCTTCAGGTTTCAATTGAATTCGGGTTGAGTGAGATGCTGAACACAATAGCTATTAAGCCTGAGATTGCTCCCAAAGATGGGAAATTCGATTTCTTGATTTCGGATCTTGAAGCTATGTTTCCTGATGGAATGGTAGATCATAATGTTGATCCGGTTTACAAAGAGGTGGTCCTTTCTATTATCTTCTTTTCTTGGAAGCAATTAACTCGACTCTGCTTCTAATTATCTCTTGTTGGTTATGTTCAGATGCCACAATGGGAAGAGACCGTGGAAGGCTGCACAGATCGATTTCTTAATTTGGTGAAGACTCTTGCTGATAAGTATCCTTCAGAGAACTTGCTCTTAGTCACTCACGGTAAGCAAAACATTCTGGTTTTGTACACACTCTTGACTTGATCAGTTTCAATCTCTCTTACAACCCCATTCAATGTAAAATTGTTTCTGCTTTGTTTCTCTAGAAAGACCATCTTTTTCTTAAGGTTTCAGTATATCCAATATCCATCTAGCAAAGCTGTCATTGGTTTCACTAAAGCAGAGAGTTTATTGTTGAACCCGAATTCGCACATAGATCGTAGATTCAGTTTAGGGTTTAGGAGAATTATTTTATTTAGGATCATAGCTGTGTCTCAAGCCAAAACGTAGTTCTTGTTCTCTGAGATTGTTCAGAATATTGGCTATGAATAAGGAGTTCCCATATTTATAAAGTTCTGAGTCGACCTAAAACAATATGATTTCCTTTTCCTATTTTCATTAGGAAAAAGATAATCTTCTTTTCCTTGTTTTGTAAGGAAAAGGGAAATTTCCTTTCTTTGGGACTGGATTCGGGCTCGGCCCAGAAGTTTGCTCGTGGACTTTTTTAGTCGTCGTGACTATGGGCCTTACCGCGAGTTTGGTTTGTTGTAAACCGGGATTGATTAAGCTGATGTCGGTTCGAACCGTGTTAAACCGAGGGAGTGCTAAATTTCCCTCTAACAATTAGTCCCCCTCTCAGTTTGGCGAATGAGTCCTTGAGTTCGGCGAATCTCGAATGAGAATTTTTAGCCCGGTTTGAATTGACATCAGCTTCGTTTGAGTAAAGTTTAACCTCTGATGAGTAAGCTGCGACTAAGCTTCCTTAGTGTGAGGCTATTGAGTTGCGAACGCAAGCTGTCTTACCGCGAAGGGTGATATGTTTTGAAGTTGTACATAATAAGAACTTACATGGGGACGTGAATAACACGGTCTTAGCCGGGGTGAAGAGGACAACTCGACTCAACCTATTCGAGGTCGGCAATCTGTTTAGTAGATCGGCTTACTGATTTGCGATTTGTTGAGAAATTGGCTTAAGTTTGGTGCGAGACTGGTCCCGGCTTAATGTGGAAAGTGTATTATCCATTGCACCATGACGATGCTTGCGAGCAAATCTCGGCTTATCAATCGTCTGGCCAGGACGTCGATATAGGAACCATTATGGTTAGAAATACGAACTGATCAGGTTCGGCGAATCGTAGGAATTCGACTTGAGATATTCGAACTGTTTGAGTTCGGCGAACTGTAAAAGTTCGACTTAAAGATATATGAATTGTTGGAGTTCGGCGAACTTGTGAAAGTTCAACTTTTGCCTTAGAAAACTAATGTTTTATTAGAATCACATATGTGCCGGTAAAGGCTGCCTACGTACCTTCGAAAGAAGGATCAAGCCATTCGTAGTTCATAATAAGATGGTTTTGCGAGCTATGGAAGCTTCATCTTACTTAGTCGTTTCTTGACTGTTAATTCCGAGGTCGTGTTACACATCCTCTCGAGTTCATTGTGCACACAATTGGTGCCGTACATAATACGGTCTTAGCCGGGGTGTAGAGAATGAACCCGATCTTACGACCTACTTCTAGGTCTTAGCCGAGTACATAATACGGTCTTAGCTGAGTCTGTCTCGCACACTCAGATCCAATCTGGGAACTAAGCCGATCAATCGACGATCGTCGACCTAGAAGTAGGTCGGCGATCGTCGATTGATCGGCTTAGTTCCCAGATTGGATCTGAGTGTGCGAGACAGACTCGGCTTATTTGGCTCAGACAATCTGGGAATTGCGTCATCCGGCTTATAATTTGCGAATGTTGAGAATTCGGCTTACTATTTCCCAGATCGAATCCGAGTGTGCAAGACGGACTCGGCTTACTTGGCTCGGATGATCTGGGATTTGCGAACTACGGGGGTTCGGCTTATAACTTGCGAATGTTGAGAATTCGGCTTAATATTTTGCAAATCGAATCCGAGTGTGCGAGACGGACCCGACTTACTTGGCTCGGATGATCTGGGAGTCGTTTTAGACTGTAGTGCAGACTCTAGAGTACGGCTTCAATATGGGGTTGACGAGCTGAAATTTTGAATCTGATGAGCTGGAATTCTGTACGACAAACTCATCTGAACTGAAACTACTCTGAAATTCTGAAGTTCTAAATGAAGAACTGAAGCAGTGAAGTTCTGAATCTGAAGAAATGAAGTAGTGAAGTTCTGAATCTGAAGAACTGAAGCTGTGAAAACCAATCTGAACCGAGACGAGTTGAAACTGATAAACCATTCTGAACCAAAACTGATAAACCATTCTGAACCGAAACTGATAAACCGTTAATTGGACAAATCATGTCATAATGAGCGTGTTGTAGCTCGGTAGAAGATGTAGCTCTGTTGGAGAGCGTATTGTCACTCGATAGAGGAGTAGCTTGATAGCGAGAGCGTAGCTAGGTAGAAGAGCATCTTTTTTTTTTTTTTTTTTTGCGAACTGTGCGCGTTCTGCTTTTTGAGTTCGGCGAACTGTGCTGGAGTTCGACGAATTTTTCGAGTTCGGCGAATTTTTTTTTTCGAATTCGGCGAACTGCTGGAGCTCGACGAATTTTTTGATTTCGGCGAACTGCTGGAGTTCGGCGAATTTTTTGAGTTCGGCGAACTGCTGAAGTTCGGCTTTTCTTTTCTTTTTTTTTTTTTTTTTTTTTTTTGAAGATGCGAACTTGTTGAGTTCGACTATCTTTCAAATTCGGTGAACTTTCGAGTTCGGCGAACCGTTGGAGTTCAGCTTTTGAGTTCGACGAACAAGGTCGGCGCGATGTCTGACTGCGAACAAGGTCGGTGCGATGCTTGACTGCGAACAAGGTCGGCGCGATGCCTGACTGCGAACAAGGTCGGCGCGATGTCTGACTGCGAACAAGGTCGGCGCGATGCCTGACTGCGAACAAGGTCGGCGCGATGCCTGACTGCGAACAAGGTCGGCGCGATGTCTGTCTACGAACAAGGTCGGCGCAATGCTTGACCACGAGCAAGGTCGGCACGATGTCTGACTGCGAACAAGGTCAGCGATTTCGCTCCAAATCGATCGACGTCTGTTTTCACGGATGGCACGTCTCCTATATTCATCATGTTCGGCGTGTCTCCATGCTCGGCATTCGTACTCGGCCTCCTTTGCCGTGATCGTGATCGCGAGTTCGTCGTGATGATGTTCGGGATTTCCTTATGAGCTTGCTCTTTGCTCATCATGAGCTCGGCACGTCTTCATAATGATGTTCGGTAGCGTACCGAAATTTGGAATTCGGCCCGAGCTGGTTTGTGATCAAACCAATCAATTTGCTTGCTTCTTCTTTCCCTTCTCCTCACTTTTTTATTTGCACGAAAAAGTAAGCCGGTTGGTTTAGATGTTAACCATATGACCACCATAATTTGGTCTTTGATAGGCCCAACTAAAAATAATTAAGTGAGGCTCATATAGCAAATGATCCATACGAGGCTTATTCTCCAACATCTTTTTTTGCGTGATTCTCTTTAAATTGGCCAAATGTGGGATTAAGCCCAATAAAAAGAAATCTGATTCTCTTTTTCTTCGTCATCGTGCGGCACGAGCTTGCGCAGCCATTAACACCGACCCGCAACTCGGGCAATTATGACAGATTGAAGATCAGATTCGACGTTGGAGACGCGGTGGATTTCGGTGTTCCGTGCGGTGGATCGTGATGGAGTTCGGCATTGGATACGCGCGAATCCAAATCCGGTGACGGCAGCAACGGAGGAGCTTTAGCGAGCACGAATGATGGCAGGTAGTGAACCTGAGGTCGACTGTTGCTGTTCGAAATATCTGGAGTCAGGGCTCGAGGGTTTGATGGCGTTGAATTCGATGGAGATTTCTAGTCCCAGGTGGAGCTAGGGTTTTTAGAATCTCGGTGAAGATGAAGCAGGTCATCGGAGAAGATCGGAGAGATTGATTGGAGATCTCAGATCCATCGCGGAGTTCGTAGAATCTCATATCGGACAGGGGAGGAGTTTCCCTCGCATATCCTCGTGAAAAGAAAAGATCATACGATTAGTTTTGTTGCTTTCTTTTTTGTAACCGCGAATTGATCGCGATTTCGAGCCATACCAATTGGTTTGTGATAATCGATCGAATTCACATGATTGAAAGTAATCAAAATAATCAGCAAAACTTAGTTTTTTTTTATAGATCGGTTGCGTTGTCGGAGATGACGATGCGTTCATGTCGTCCTCTGAGTTTCGGCGCCAATTGTTAAACCCGAATTCGCACATAGATCGTAGATCGGCAAATTCAGTTTAGGGTTTAGGAGAATTATTTTATTTAGGATCATAGCTGTGCCTGAGAAGGCTTCAAGGGGATCAAGCCAAAACGTAGTTCTTGTTCTCTGAGATTGTTCAGAATATTGGCGATGAATAAGGAATTCCCATATTTATAAAGTTCTGAGTCCGACCTAAAACAAGATGATTTCCTTTTCCTATTTTTATTAGGAAAAGTATAATCTTCTTTTCCTTGTTTTGTAAGGAAAAGGGAAATTTCTTTTTTTTGGGATTGGATTCGGGCTCGGTCCAGAAGTTTGCTCTTGGGCTTTTTTAGTCGTCGTGACTATGGGCCTTACCGCGAGTTTGGTTTATTGTAAACCGGGATTGATTAAGCTGATGTCGGTTCGAACCGTATTAAACCGGAGGAGTGCTAAATCCCCCTCTAACATTTATGATAAGCACATTTCGTCAATCAATTTATGTTCAATGTCTTTGAGTTGTAAAACCTCTTAATGCAGGTGAAGGAGTAAGGACGACATTTGCAACCTTTAAAGACGTAGATGTGTACGACGTAGAGTACTGTGCTTGTGCCGAACTGAGAAGACAGGTCTCCAGTAAAGATGGGTCTCCTAAAGCTGGAGACTTTGAGGTGATTACAAGTCTTGGTCAAGCTGGAATCAAGTACCGTTCCTTGAGCACCACTGACCAATGATCATGTCCTAAGCCAAACTCCGGTTTAGTCAATGCCTCCGGAAGATCATCATTGCATTGGAAAACCGGAATCAAACCGGATACTGGATTTTTAGAATTTGTCGGTTAACATGTCATTACCCTTCATTACAAATGGAAATATATGTAACAAGAACCAATTGTTTGGTTTAACTCCCTCATTTGCTTGTGGTCTAATCTTTACATCTGGTGTAATCTACTTATAAAAACAATATGATTTCGATCATCGTTTGTAACCACTATTAATAATTAAATATATATATATTTAAGTAAAAAACAATAATATTGTAGTTAGTCCAAGAAAACTAAAGGCTGATGAGTGAAGCTCGCTCAACCTATGGGACTATGGGAGCTTTAAGATATTTCCTACGATTATTACCCTAAAAATCTGTTCATTAGATATGGAAAATCCAATTAAAAGCAGCCAACTCCAAGCTAAATGTTTGAATCCTAATAGGAAACTTCATTTGCATGTTAATATTTTATTATATTAAATGAGATCGTAGTTTAATGAAATTTACTTAAATATTTTAATTTGATTGGAAGCCTTGCTGAGATGTCAATGATAACGTTTAATACGACCTATAAATGTGACATGGCTAGGTCACTGCTGAAGATTTACGAATTTGAAAATAAAGTAACCTAATAACTTCGAACAGAAAATATATGCATAACCTGATTAGTATAAATTTTGAATATTACCATCTCTTTCGATTTACAAAAGTTTGGATAGTTATGAGTATTAGCAACAAAAAAACAAAAAAAATTAGTATACAATATTCAATTGCATTAGAATGAAATCGAAAATTTAGGAATCTGAAAATAAAATAAAGTAACCTAATAACAAGGAACATAAAACATTAAATTATCGTGATTAGCATGTTTGAATATTACCATATCTTTTTATTGAAAAATATTTGGTTAGTTATGATTAATAAAAAAATCTAAATGTATTATTTTTTAAAAACATATTAATAGATATATTCTGACAAAAAAACATTAATAGATATTATGCTTAATAATTGGTAATCTCCCTTAATTACGTGATAGATTTACAACGATTTATATACCCACATTGCTACATGGTTTCTATATAAAGCTTTCAACCTCCAAAAGTACTTCAGAGCTTTTATCCATGTAAAGGGTACAAAAGTTTGTGAAAACATAAACTCCTCTCAAGCGGGTATGCTTTCCTCTGTTTGAAATCACACAAGGCTTCTTTGTTTATTATGTTTATGCATTCGGGTAGTTTTAGAGTTTTTGTTTTCATCATTTGTTTTCTATATTAATTGGATTTAATTGATAAAATCTCTTGAGGCACTAATTAAACTCCCTCCGATGCGGACGTATTAAAATTAAGGTGTATAAAAATCGAGAATTCGCACAGTTGGATTTTTCCCCAATATTTATTCATTAAGATAGCCGACACACACAAAAATATTGAGCAAAAAGAAGATATATGTTATCGGCATGTTTATTTTAACTTGTTCTGTTTTTTTTTTTTGTTAGAGCATACTCCATTTTCTACTCCAAAAGCCATTTTCTTCTCCAACCCAATTCTATTTTTTATCCCATTTTGGAGTTGAATTTTTTTATTTATAATATAGTCCTTCAAAATTTTATATTTTTGATTTTTACCCTCCATTTACTTTTTGTTTTAACAAATATAATATAAAATGATGATATATATTTTTGTTGATTATATACATAACAAATTTCCCCACGAATATCACTATACTCCAGTGAACATTAAAATAAAGTTTTAGTCATAGACGAATATACATTATACATATATAAAACATACAGTATTATTAGACTAGAGTTACATATGGACTGTTATGCCAACATGATACATTGATTATTACATTGCTCACCCTCCGTTTCACACAACCTTAAAACAGAGTCCACAAAAGCCTCCATGTGTCTTATCCGATGATCCTCCTTCTCTACCCGCTTCAACCGCTAAACGCTTCCATGCATTTCTCACCGTTTTCCCCATCACTGCTTCCAAACATCGTCTTATAATATAAGTCACATGGATATATAGTCTTTTTTTACCTAAATTCAATTAGAAATTACATATTTTAATAAATTAAAATTGAAATTCGAAATTATTTTATTTTACTAAAAATTATTCATGAAGTTCCTACGTTGTTGAAAAAATTATTTAATAACAATCAACTGTTAACAAAAATATGTATAATCAACAAAAATAAAAAAATTCTTGCTCGTTTCACAGGAATCAAAGATAAAAGCGTTCATTCCTCACTTCGAAATGCTTTAATTGATCATTTATGGGAAAAATATTCAAATTGTGACGTTTAAATTAAAATCTACTTTGTTTTGTCATTTTTTGGTGATGTAATGTGTTTTTCTTTGTATTATAATGATTAAATTTAAATAATATCAAAATTGATGGAAATTTTAATAGAAAACAAAATTAACAAGTCTATTTGTAAATTTTATAAATATAGTGTATTATTAGCAATTAACAATAAATTAAAAGAAAAGAATATACTAATTGGAGTAGAAAATGAATAAATATATTGGAGAGAAATCCAACTCCAAAATGGAATAACTCTATTTTGGAGATGAAAATGGAAAAATACATTGGAGATGCTCTTAACTAGAAAATCGCAAGAAAGCATGAGAAAATATAGATTATTCCATGGAAGATGATGGTTGTTTACATACAGATGGTATTTTGTTACTATTATTTTTTTATTTTATTCTAATATGCTTTGTTCTCATTTTAATTGTGTATGACCACTTAAGAGGGATTCACGATAAATTTGTTAGAGCATGACATTGTTCGATTGAAAGAGCGCGTCTTCAACGCGTCAATCTCTGGAAAATGTACCCATCAGTACATTCTCCTTCAGGTACTATATATTATTTCATCACAATTACTAAGAGATAATTATGACTACTTTTACGCATACCAATAGATCAATCTCTGGAAAATGTACCCATCAGTACATTCTCTTTCAGGTACTATATATTATTTCATCACAATTACTAAGAGATAATTATGACTACTTTTACGCATACCAATAGAAGAAGCTAAGCTAAGTAGTTACAAATTCACAATGAATATTTTTTCACATGTGTCTTGAATTACCAACTGAACATGAAAACAAAAAAAGTTTGTACTAACTCTTTTTTTTAAAGAGAAAAAATGTTCTTGAAAGATACAGAAAATATGAGATCTTCTAAACATAGCGATAGTGAACCAGAGCTATTCGCCCAAACCTGATAATATATTACCTATCAAATCGTCGATAGACTCTTTTAATGTATCGGTCATTAAGTAAACCGATAGACTCTGATTGGTTGACTGCAAATCCGGTATGTCTTATCCCACTCCGTTCTCCAAGTCCGTTATGTCTACGATGTTGCCAGATTCTAAACAATGGTAAAATTTAAAAATGTGTACAAGAAATAAAAGATTGTATATGTATAATTAATAATTTAATGTACTTTTATGGTCTTTAATTTGCAACTTTGCAATTTTCTAAAAAATATGAAAGTACGATGGTCCATTTGAGATTTTTAGCTTTCACAAAAACCAGTGCAAAACTTGTACCAAAGAAAGATCCCAAAAAAATAAAAGAGCAAATAAAAGACTCTAAGATTATCTTCATTTAATTTGGTGGACTAAAACAATATGAAAAATGTGACCTTTGGATATTTTCAAAAAATTTAAATTTTGTTTTATTATTCCAACATTCTTTTGATATGAATATATATTGTTTCATATAGAAAAAATGGATATGGTGTATTAAAAATAAGTTTATACTAGTTTTTAGAAAAACAAATCTATTTAATTTTGAAGTTGGTGCTGTAATTTTTTTTCAAGGAAAATTATTTTACAAAAGTGATAAAAAGAATCAATAAAAATCATTTACAAGAAGTAAAAATGAATTATTGTTTTTGAAAAATGAAAGAGGATTATATTTAATCATAATATTTTAGTTGATAATAATTGATAGTTAAAAATGAAATAAACATGATTATACTCATTAAAACAGATTAATTTATTTTATAAGAAGAAGCTACGAAAGTATGAAAAAAATACGTATAATCGGAATCATCCATAACTATTGAGTTACTGCATACAAACTAAAATATGTGGCCCTAAAAAGTGTATAATATAATTGTGGCCTAAAGTTAAAGTTTCATGTGTTTTATGGCCGGGCCGGGATTGATCATGAACCTCATGCTATCGTGATAATTTATGGGGATGTGGACTTTGTTCATGCGATTCTACTGATAAGAACTCTATCGAAGTTTTGATAGGGGCTTGGATGTGGAGTGGAGATGGCCAATGAGTCGTCATTTGCCACGATCAAATTTATTTCCTCAGCATTAAGTTAAATGTTTGTTGAATCTACGATGCGATGACCAACGATATCTACAAAATTATATCAAGGAAACAAATAAATGAGTTGCATTTCTTTCCGGTTAAAAAGAGTTCAAGAACACAGAAACAAATCTAGAATATTAAACAGAAACGAATATGGAATCTCAAGTTGAATATTGAAAGAGAAACAATCTAGAACCAGAACAAAGGAAATAGTCAATTATGTTTACCGTATATGTTTTGAAGATTGTAAACCCCATGACGTCGCACCAGACCATACTGACGAAGAAGAGGACATGCTTGAGCTGCCATTGTCGATGATTGAGGGATGAGAGAGGGAAAATTATTTTACGGAGATAAAATTGAAGAGAAAAAGATTGAGAATGGAAAATTCTTTTATGAAGAAAAAGTTGAACAACCAATTATCATTAGCTCGACTGAAAAAATATCTTAGGCAAATCTTAGAGGTCACATGATTGAGTGACGCTCAGTGGCGGACCTATAAAATAATTTTACCGGAGTCAATATATAATTAAAATATATTGTTACAAAATAAATAATTAAAATTTATCAATTAATTAATTTAAAAAACATATTACCCTTATTCAATAAATTTTACATAAGTTTAATAATAGAACTAGAAGCAAATTCCAAAATTTTGATGGTATAAATTGCAAATATATACTACTGATCAATGTAAAGAGATTCGAATTTTGGAACTAAACATTAATGAAACGTAAAAAGAGAATAAGGTTGCTTTGTTAGAAAAAATATTAATAGAAATAAAATTTAAAGGACAAAAAAAAACATATGGTGTCATGACACACTCTTGAACTCAGGTTAGGGTTAATTGACAGCAATCCAACCAATTTTGCTGAAGTTTACAATCAAAATAAGCTTGCAAAATTAATTTATGATATTTTAGAGGTGTTAAGTGAATCCCCTAGTCCCTACATGGGTCCGCCACTGGTGACGCTTGAGACAGAACTAATATTACATGATGTGGTTCCGGGTTTAGGGAGATTACGGGTTTCGGCCCAAAACCTCCTAATAATCTTAAAAAAAAAAAAAAAAAAATTGAACGAGAAAAGGTTTGAGGGTGGGAAAGAAGAGAATAACATACAGTAAGTAACTAACCTACCTGAGGGGCTTGGATCAAGTGCAATCAAGTCTACGGCAGACTGCAATCACCAAGGAAAAGTTTGAGAGGGAAATTGAAATGCATTCATTCTCGTCGTAATATTACTACATTTTTTTCTTTCTCAAATTAAAATATTTCGACCCAAACTGGGGTTAGCGGCGGTTTGGCGAATTGAGATTGGATAAAATTAAACCAGAAGCAAATCGAACCCCACATACAGCCGCCTGAAGCGAATCCGTCCTCAAGCTCCGATGGCAGCTTCAAGCTCCCGGCGGTCGACCGAACTCGGGCACCGTCGTCCACTGTAGCCTTCAAAAAGGATGCGGGAGTATCCCCTCGGCAACTTTTAAAGACGTAGACTACTGTGCTTGTGCTGAACTGAGAAGACAAGTCTCCAGTAAAGATGGGTCTACTAAGCTGGAGACTTTTCACAAGTCTTGGTCAAGCTGGAATCAAGTACTATGATGTCATAAGCCAAACTCCGGTTTAGTCAACGCCTCCGGAAGATCATCATTGGCGCATTGGACAACCGGAATCAAACCGGATACTGGATATTTAGAATTTTACGGTTAACTTGCCATTTCATTGGAAGGGAGTATATGTACAACAAGAACAATATTGTAGTCAGTATTTAAGGCTGATGAGTGATTCCAACTTTGTTTTTAGTTCATGGATTTGCGGAAACTTTTGAGTTCTTTCATCGTATAAGCCTTACGCTTTTCACTGAAGGAGTAATTTTAGACACAAATAAAATATACATTTATCATTTGCAAATTGTTATAATTTTGTAAATCTAACCCTTTATTGTATTGTAATTTTATTGATTCTATCAGTAAAGGATATTCATAATTAGATTCATATATCGTTTAAACATTCGAGTAAAAGATAAATAATTGGCCGATTATACTAATAAGATCTTATTTGTCGAAGAAGTCATTAGTGTTGGCATGTTGGGTTTGTATTCAACTACCCCTCTATTAAGATCTTTTTTTTTTTTTTTTTTTTTCACTGAATGATACTTATATTCATAAACTGATTGTTCAAAAAACATTCCAAACAAACCAAGGATCAGGAGCAATCAACCGCTCACAAACAACAAGAGTATTACAACAAGGCAATACTACTTTCAGATACAAAAATCTCTTCTAACCATTGAGGGTAACCCGAGGCTATATATGATTGACGACGATCCTCTTTTGTCACACTTCTAGCAATGAGGAAGGCTCCTTGATTTGTTTGTCTTTCCTCAAACACAAGCTTCCAGTCCAAAAAACGATTCAAACCTTCTAGAATCTTAGATGAGTAGAATTTGAAAGAAGGCCAGGCAGGGGGACGAGTAACCGCTCCTAACAGGTCAGAATCTTCCGAAGCAAGAATAATTTTAGATATACCTAAGCTATTCAAACTTTCTATAGCCCAGATCCAACTTTTAAAACTTGCCTCAATGTGACTAAAAACAGAACTGAATGATCTTCTACTATGCAAAAGAACTATCCCAACCGAGTTCCTAAGTACCCAAACCGCTCCTCCAATGCCTTTCTTTTTATCCCAAGAAGAGCCAATGCCCCTCCATTAAGATCTTTATATCATATAAAAAGCCAACAAATATTTAATCATTTTCAAAGACAATGTTAAATTTATCATGATTGCCGTTTGGTCGTTAGAACTTAGAATATACGATGTCGATTGTGGACATTTGTATAATTCCATCGATATATATCATATATTAATCCAAAGAAAAATATATAGTTTGTAGCCTTTTTGTAAATTTATATCCACAATTGCATTACCCAAAAAAAAAAAAAAGGTCATAGTTTTTTGTGCAAAAAGGGTTAAAAAACATAAGTATATATAGTTTCACTGTGTATAATACTGTAACATTTTTTAGTTGTGGAAGAATAATGACGTTAAGAAAAGAAAAAAACCACTTTACGATGTTTCCTTAAATATGTATTGCTTGTGTCCATTGTAGTCGCAAAGGGCACAAGCAACACCAAAGCAACAAGAAGAGAGAAAAATGGAGTCTCCCAAATCTAACATCGATGGCTACCAAAACATCTTCGTGATGCGTCACGGCGATCGAATCGACTATTTCGAGCCTCTCTGGGTTTCAACAGCTGCGAAACCTTGGGATCCTCCTCTCATTCAAGACGGCATGATTCGGGCGTTTCGAACAGGTCAAAGGATCCGATCTCAGATCGGTTTTCCGATTCACCGTGTCTTCGTATCCCCTTTCATCCGATGCATTCAGACAGCTTCTGAGGTCGTCGCAGCTCTCTCCGCCGTCAATGTCGACCCTAACGCCATGTCTTCCAAAGACGTCCCTTCCATTGATCAATCTAAGCTCAAGGTAAGATCATCATCCGCGTATTTTGTTGAAATCTTTCAAGATTTAGGCAGGAATTTGAAATCTGTTCTGCTCACTGATCACAATCTGAGATGTTTATCATGCTTGCTCCTTGTCGTATTCTACAGGTTGCTATTGAATTTGGCTTGTGTGAGATGTTGAACTCAGTGGTTATTAGGCGTGAGCTTGCTCCCAAAGATGGGAAATTTGATTTAGATATTTCAGATCTTGAAGCTATGTTTCCTGAGGGAATGGTTGATCATAATGTGGATCGGATTTATAAAGAGGTGCTCTCTCTCTCTCTCTAGGAAGTTTCCATCTTTTTTCTTACTTCCTCTTATATCTAAGTATTAACTTGATCCCTCGTTGCAGATGCCAAAATGGGAGGAGTCTGTGGAAGGTTGCAGAGAACGATATGTTAAAGTTGTAAAGGCTCTTGCGGATAAGTATCCTTCAGAAAACTTGCTCTTAGTCACCCACGGTAAGCAACTTTCTGGCTTTTACTTTCCTCATCCACTTGCTAAACATCTGTAAAATGATAACTTGCATTGATCTTTTATACACTCCTACGTTCGTCTTTATCAATTTCAATCTGTTACCTTGGTTTGTGCTTCTTTGGTGAACAAGCAGTCTTTGTTTTGATGTTGTTACCTTATAAACCTCTTTGATGGAATTTCAGGGGAAGGAGTAGGAACCACATTCTCGACGTTCTATAAAGATACAACCGTGTACGAAGTAGACTACTGTGCTTATGTTGAATTGAGAAGAGAGGTCTCAAGTAAAGATGGGTCTGTTAAAGCTGGGGACTATGAGGTGGTTTTGAGTCATGGTCAAGCTGGAATCAGGTTTGGTCATGACCCTGTCAGTCATGATCCTGTCATAGGCCGAACACCGGTTTAGTCAATCGTCTTCAATGTCTCTGTTTCTGTATTTTTTATTGTATTTGAACTGCTTCTGTATGAAAACATGGTTTCAAAAGTTTGATTCATTCAAATAAGATTTTATGCTTCTGCCAAAAAGAAACAAACAAACAAACACAACTTTCACATAACAGGACACAAGAGTTTGTCATTACATAAGAATGTAGTTAGATTGTTGCTTGTGAAACCATCTAAAAACAAAGCTAGTCAAATTAGACCTAAACACACAGGGAAACAATCAAGAAACAAGAACCAACAATCTAAGGACTTCGAATTGGATCAACTTGATCAAACATGTCAGCCGGGAAATCGTCGAAGAAAACATCAGGATCTTCATCCTTTGAAACATGTCTGCATCTTCTTGGCGCAGGTGATGGCTCAAAAAACGGTTGAGGAAGAGGGAACAACGGCTCAGAAGAATCAGCTGGTCCAAGTATATCGTAGAAATAAGGGTCGTCGAGTCTAGCCAGAAGTTCTCTGCTTTCTGGAGAGAAAGGGCTAATTGCTTGCTGATTTGCAATCTGTGACTCAGAGAAGAGAGAAGAAGTAGCCTCCGCTAGAACAAGATCAGTCCCAAAAGTAAAAGGCTGATGCTCTAGTTTAATACCCAGTTCCGGCAATCTCAAGGTTTCATCAACTTGGTCTGAAGAATAAGGAAGAATCTTGGAAGAAGCTGTAATCCCTTGCTCAACCAAACCAAAACGCTGCAAAAACACACACAGAGTTGAGAAATGAAAATCCTCTCTAGAAGTAGAAACAAAAAACGGATAAGGGATGTACCTGAGAGGGACTAAAGGATTGGATAGGTTTGACGTTTTTGCCCTTGGTTCGATGAGAAGAAGAAGATTTGGGATTGAGACCGGAACTGGATGATGCATCAGAGGAGGAGTTATGGAGAATCCGAGCGAGACGCTTGAGTCTGCTACTCCAGAAATTCTTGACATCGTTATCAGTTCTTCCGGGTAAATACGTAGCGATTCTCGCCCATTTGTTACCAAACTCCGATTGCAACTCAATCACCGTCCTCTCTTCCTCCGCCGAGAACTTGCACCCACTATAACAATAAAAAAACAAACTAAAAATTTGAAGCAAACCAAAACCAAAAGTGAAGAAGACGATCGAGGGAGAGGGGATGTTAATTACTTTTTGAGATTGGGACGGAGTTTGTTGACCCAACGGAGACGGCAGGATTTGCCGGTGCGTTTAAGAAGGCCTTTGGATCGAATGGAGCTCCAGTCACGAGGACCGTATCTCTTGACATGGCTGATGAGTTCTTCGTCTTCTTCGGCTTTCCATGGCCCTTTCTTAATCTCTTCCTTCTTCGCCGACTCCATTTTCTTCATCTTTAATAATTAATTGTCTTCTTCTGCGGAAGTTTCTTTCGCTTTTGTAGTGACGGTTGGTTGCAGTTATCCCCCATTACCCTCCACTCTCAGTACCCCACTTCCCAAGTTTCTCTCCCATTTCGAATTTGTATATATTACTAAAATGCCCTCCTATTATTTATCTAATTACTAGCCCAAACCTAAGCCCAAATCAAGTAAGCCCGTGTACGGCCCCATATTTTCGATATGTATTGATTGGGTGACGATTACAGGCACATCTTATGCGATCTTTACGTGATTCTGCACCCCCCAAAAATTTTTTAAAAAGGAATGCAACCTTTACGTGTTTGTGGTTGTTGAACTGTAAAAAAATACAGGATAATTAAAATTGAGCGACATAATCAATGTTTCAATCTTTTTTTTTCTACTCTTTCTAGCAATTTTGCACGCTATCTGAAGAATGGTCATTTGAGATCAAGCGTTACATATTCAAATTCAAGAACAAACTCAAGCTTATGCAAGAGCCTTCCGCACGAGCCTGGTTTTGCACATTCCAAGCGTCACTTGGTTGATTTTCCTAATGGCCAACTACCAAATTCATTAAAGGATCCAATCCTTTATTTATTTATTTTTTATCTTTTTAAGGACAAAAATCCCAAATTTGTACTGCCTCATCTAGTTTTAAATGGAATTAGCTTGTAATAAGAAAATTACTAGAGAAATGACAGATACAAATAGCTGTACGCCTGTACGTCAAGTCCATAATCAAATAGTATCATATAAGGCTATATATAGCCATAGGCCGATAGCCATATATAGGTGTCAAAAATTTGAAATTCAAACCAATAAAAAACAGAAAAAAATGTTAAACCTCAAGTAAACTAAAATGTACCACTTAAATATTATATACCAGTTTAACTATAATCCTAATTCCTAAATTACATTAAATCCGTTGTATTAATTTAACATCATACAAAAAAATATGATCATTCGACGGTAATAATCTGGATCATACCGAATTTATGGATAGAATATTTTGCAGCAAAAAAAATCTAACGTGGAAAACGTGAGTTTTACAAGGGTTAGTTGAAAGAAATCAATTATTACAGGACACTTGGCCCACTGAATTTACGATCGAACAATTATTTGAAAATATGGAGAACCACAATTTTCAAAAGGTAAATTGACAACACCAAAATTTTCACACCAAAAAAAAATGAATAATATTTTGTTTCAGCCGGGAAAGATGTATCCCGGGATGTGGCGGTTTCCGACAAATCCCGACCTATGCTGTGTCTACAGAGTCCCAAACTGTCTACCTAAAGTAAACCCAGAAGCATACGGATAATCGTCTTGTATGCCCTTATGAGAGATTTTTAAATCAATAAGGTCCCCGACTAATCCCTATAACTCCTCATTTTTAGGAAACGACGAAAATACCCATGAGTTTTTTTAAATTAAATATTACCTTTTTAATTATTATTTTTAATGAAATATAATCGACATAGTTATAACATCAGTTGTACCAGTATTACTGACATCCCCTAGTATTACACTAGTTGTACTGGTATTGCTGGTATTATTGGTATTACCAGTATCACTCTAGTTTATTGCTGGTATTACCAGTATCACTCTAGTTGTACCAATATTACTGGTATTACCGGTATTACTGATATTACCAGTATTACCTAGTGTTACTGGTATTACTGGTATTACCAGTATTTCCTGGTTATACCCTAGTATTACCTGGTTATACCACGCAGAGGTGATTCGAACCCTGGTCGCGCGAGTCCGCGGGTGACGCGCGTGGAGCTCAAAACCACTGAACTACCGTGGTTTTCGTTGTCCTCTTACCGATTTAATTATATTTAACCCTTACAACCTTTCATTAAGGGTAAAGTTATCATTTTACTACCCAAGGACATCTGAGCCCTTTTTCTAATCAATAAGGGCATAGAAGACGTTGACCCCAAGCATACACGCGCGCCTCAATTAGTCCTCATTGGACCTCTTCACCTTTCATTAAAATCTCAAGCTCTAAAGTCTCTTGGCCTTGGAGATATCACATACACAAAGTCAATGGGGTACTTAAACATGGAGGAGCATAAGAAGATTTACCTAGCGGAATTCACACAAAGAAGCCTTGAGAATAAATAATCAGGGCAAGCTACTCGGAATCAACGGCCTGGATTCAATCTCCAGAGTTCGTGAATATGATCCTGCACGACTCTATTTTCATTATAGAGTTCATTTTGAGGGCTACCGTAATAGGTCCAAAGAGGATTGGAGATTCTCTCATTGACGAGCACTGTCTTAGATACACAGTCAAGGAGGATCTCATCTTGCTCGAGAACCAGCTTCCTTACTTCATCCTCGAGAAACTCTTCGATCCAATCACCCCAAGAATCCCTCCGTACCAAACATTCCGAGAATTAATCATCACTTACTTCAGATCCCAAGGTAAAATCGGAAAGGAGTCCACATTCAGACATTTCACTGATCTGATCAGGTGTGTCCGCGTGGAGACACTTCCTAAGCATGGTGTTGGGAAATGCAAACCCATAGAACATATGTATAATGCGGATAAGTTAGATAGTGGGGGAGTGAAATTTGAGGCCGTAGAAGAAGAGTTCTCGTTGTATGTGAGGTTCGAGAATGGTTGTTTAAAGATGCCTTGTCTTAGGGTTGATGACCAACTTGAGATGACACGAAGAAACATAATGGCTCTTGAGCAATGCCATTACCCTTTTGACGCCCATGTATGTAACTTCGTCTTCTTCCTGGATTACCTTGTTGACATTGATAAAGACGTTGACTTGCTTGTAGAGAAAGGTAACCCCTTTTATCCTTGACTTATGTTGGTCTATATGTGTGTGTATTGATTGATTCGTAGTGGTTTTGGTTTTGGAAAGGGATAATCAAGAATTGGATTGGGCAACCCGGTTTGGTGGCGGAGATGGTGAACAAACTCGGTTTAGGCATCCTGGAGGTTGGTTCTTACTATTCTGATATAGCGGTTGAAGTCAACGCTCACTATTCGAACCAGGTCAATAGGTCACGCGCCGTCCTCAAGCGTGTGTATTTCGGTAACCTGTGGATAGGGACTGCCACCATCGCTGCTACGTTTCTACTGGTGATGACTCTTATTCAGGTAGTGGCTTCGATTATTCAGGTTACGCAAAACCCTTCTTAGAGAGGCCGCAGCATCTCTCTCCCCGGTTTGTTTCCGATTTTCAACTTAATCGTGCAGATTAAGAGCATCGCCAACCCCACTCCATTTTCTACTCCAAACTCTATTTTGGAGTAAATTTCTCTCCAACCCCGCTCCATTTTCCACTCCAAAATGGAGTTTCTCCATATTCTACTCCATATTTGGAGTAACTTCATATTCTACTTCATTATGGAGTTAGATTTTTTTAATTGCAAATTGATCCTTTAAATATTAAATATTTATATTTTATACTTTTTATTAATTTAGCAATGTATTTGTCGTACATATTATCAACTATCAACATATATGCATTTGACACTATACTAATATTTAAATGCATAAAATGTATTTGACTATCATAATTATTTAAACACTAAATAAATTATTTAAAAAGATTGCAAAGTAAAATAAACTTAAAAATACATAACAAGTGTTGAAATTAAAGATAAGCAACATAAACAAATTTAACACAACAAATATGATAAATTTAATATTCCCCTAAACCGCTTCCTGGTCCACCGAGATCACTAAAAAATTGCCCAAACGAAGTTGATGGAGGAGGTATTTGTTGATCTTGTTGTTGAGCATTCCGCTTTTGTAAAATTTTGGCTTGTTCACCCTGAATATATGCACGAATATTTGGATCCGATATGGAATCTATGTCATAAAATAACATTTTGTTTTCCATCTTGAGATCTTTCAAAGCATAGTTCTTATGTTGAATCTCCAAATGGTCTTGTCTTTGTGCGCTTGTCTTCTTTAATTGCTCCAAAAGCTGTTTATTTCCTTCTTCAAAAGTTTTGATAAATGATGTTGTTTGATCAACAAGTTTTTTTCATTTTGGATTTCTTGATCCCACTTGGTCGTGAAGAGGGAGATCCGCCACTAAGCTCGTCGCTATTATCGATGTTTAGAGAAAATGAAAACAAACCTAGAGAAGCTTATGTAGGAGAATCAATAGTAGGATTTCCTGACTCGAAAGTTGTATACTCGACACGAGAAGGGATTGATATGCGTTTAGTAGGATCGATGCCATCTTTAAACTTTTCAAAGTTCTTAATAATATTACAAGCATGTTCAAATTTCCAACCATTTTTGAACTTTGGATCCTCTTGTAACATTAGTTTGGCTTGACTAAACTACATATCATTAAAAAAACAATTATTCAAAAATCGTAAGTTATAATTTGTACTATTGATTCTCCTACAAATAAAAATAGACATAACCTTAAATTTGTATGTATTTTTTTATGTCATTAGAAAGAAATTAAAAATTAACTAAAATATATTGCCAATTGATATATAGTAATAATTATTAATTATAAGTTATATATTAATACTTATAATATCATCATTTGAAGCATCATTAATTATAGGGAGAATTGGGAATTTAGAGCAAAAAATGGGAACTGTTGTCCCCTTAGTACTTATTGAAGGATTATTGTCCCATTAGTATTTATATTAAGGGTAATCCAATTTTACCCCTTAAAGTAATAATAATTAATATTTTTTAAAAAGGATTCGAAAAATGAAAAAAAGTTTTAAAAAAGGGAAAAAAAAAGATTACACGACAAAGGAAATATTTTTTGAATATTTTTTTAGGAAAAAACGTTTTCAAAACGATTTAAAAAAGGAAAAAAAAATATTTTAAAAAAAGGATTCAAAAAAAGAAAAAAAGTTTTAAAAAGGGGGGAAAAAAGATTACACGACAAATGAAATATTTTTGAATATTTTTTTAGGAAAAAACGTTTTCAAAACGATTTAAAAAAAGAAAAAAAAATATTTTTTGAAGATTTTCAGTTGTTCCTAGATTTTCTCTCAGATTTTGTTAACCGCTTGGTAGAATATGTATTCTACATTCAGTAGAATCAAGACAAAATAGTAGAACTTATATTCTACAACAAAATAGAATATAGAGAAAATGATAGAACTTCTATTCTACAAAAAGTAGAATATAGAAAACATGATAGAATGCGAATTCTACAATTAATAGAATACATACAACATTGTAGATAACTGATTCTATAGGATAGTAGAATGCTATACAAATAATAGATTACATATTCTATACTTGGTAGATTTTAGAGCAAATAAAAGAAACTAAATTCTAAAATTAGTTGAACATCTTTATTAAATATTTTTAAAAAAATTTGTTTTTCCTATGATAAATTACACAATATATATTACTTACTTAATATGAATTTTCCGAATTTCTAAAGTAAGTATAAATATTTATTTTGAATTTTTTATATTTAATAAAGGGTATTTTAGTCTAAAAGTAGCATATCTCAAATAAGTACTAAAGAGACAATAGTTCTCATTTTTTGCTCTAAATTCCCAATTATCCCTTAATTATAAGTTCGTTTTTGGAAAAAAAATGTGTTGCATGACATAATGACTACGTGTGTGATTTTACATAACATGATAATCGAGGATGAACGTAATCTCGAAGCACCAATTGGAGTTGGAAGAGTACCTCCACCTCCAGAGATCCAAATAGTAGATGATAATAATATCATATTCCAAGAGTTTCTTGGTCGATTTAGAGCAATCAAAGCTAAAGAAGCTCATTTTTCACTTCGAAATGCACTAATTGATCATTTGTAGGAAAAATTTAGTGTCAATGATATTTAATGATATTATGTAATTTTTTTTATTTAATAAATATTAAATTTTATTAAATTCATAATTTATAAAAGTTTTGTAAAAAAATAGGTTAATTTGTAACTTTTTGAAATAAAAAATATTATTAATAAAATACAAAAAAAACTATTTAGAATATTCTTTTTTGGAGTTATACATTGGAGCAAAACACAACTCCATACACATTGAACATGGTCTAAGAACTACTCTTCTCTTTTATGGCATAAGACTTGTCATGATAAAGCTTGAGATGATATAATAATTTCGTGCATCATATCTGGTTGCTGTAAAATCTTTGAACTTTGAAGGAAAACTAAGATAGAGCATACAACCTTTACCATAACTTTCAGACAAAGACGAACAGTGTTCCGTCGATCTATATAGACAGACATACACGAACCGCTAGCAGCAACTACGAAAATCGTACGCACGATGCACGAATCAGGTCTCGAATCTACCGGAGAGCTGTTCCTTGATCATCCGCCTCTGCAAAAGCCAAACGCTGCGGTTTATCAAGAGACAATCTTGGTCGAATTTGTACTTAGTATTAGGGAATATTATTCCACATCGGTAATTAAAAGGGATCATAAGTAATATATAAGGGACATGGGCTAACCCACTCATTGCCAATTGGTTTTGAGTTGGAAACCATGAAACTTAACAACCCCTGAAAATGGCGTACCGGTGATTTGCTTTTCCGGTATTTGAGGAGTAATCCCCAAATTCGTTCTAATGTTAGCTCCCAATTCAATCGCATCTTGGACCTGTGTTGTGTCCAGCATCAATTGGATCAATCTCTCTGATACAATCTCACAGAGAGAAAGATATCAATGATTTAACTGATTTTAAGAGGACTAACCGTGTGGATCCCCGTGGCGCTGAGAAATGCGACGGAGGTGGTGGCTATAGCGCCGACGAAGAGTGATGCGACACCGAAGGCTTTGAGCGGCATCAAACGCATGTCTCCGGCGTAACCTCTCCGAATACATCTCACTCCCCACATGATTTGGGCTCCGCTTCCCATCGCCCACCACCAGTGAGCGGATCCATCGAACAAACTGCTCTCGTCCATTTTCTTTCGCCCCCGTCGTTTCTTCGGAGATGGTGAAATCCGATTTCGAGATTCCTTTTTCTTTTTTTACGATCGTTGCAGGTTTCATGGGCTTTATTCTGGGCTTACAGCCCATATTTATCCTTGAAAGAGATGTATCGGGCATGACCACGAGAGCTTGTTCAAAACTTTTTACTTTTTGCTTTTTTTTTTTAATTGACTTATATGTTTCAAAGAATTGTTTTTAATTACTGTTTTTGGTTTAACGAATAACTTAATAATTATCAAACAAGTGCACAATAAAGTTTATTGTGACAAGTTGAATCAAAAAAATTGCACAATAAACTTTATTGTGACAATAATTTTGTTAAAATTTGTAACGGGCTATATATATATTATGATAAAGATAATTAGAGGCTATATTTAGGCGAGGTTTGTATATTTATCATCATGTATAGGTTCTAAACTGACCTCATCGTTACACTTATAACACTTCAATTCAAGAAGCATTTGCTAGGATTTAATTCGAAAACATTTCTTAAAAAAAAAAAGGGACATCCCCGTTGGATTAATAGTGTCACTACTCACTACATTATAGTAATCAAAATATAAATATTATGTCGGGCCAAGAGAAAATTTGGTATGGCCCAGAAAAATGCTACATTCAACCAATTCTGGTCATGATTGTTAAATGTTGATTCGGATTCACGTATGCGTTTGTATTAACATATTATAGTTATAAACTTATAATAATCTCCTCACTTGACCTCCTCTTCCGGCGTCGGATATACGACAAAGTTTCACTCCGCTTCAATTGTATTTTTTTTAATGTATTTTAGTTGTGTGCATTTTATATCCTAAACTTGTTGTCTATCACAGTCTTACCTTTCTGTCAAATGAATATCTATCACTGTAAGATTATGAAAACTCTCCTGTTATATAATAGATTCTATATCAATAAAGAGTTGACACTTGACAGTACTCAAGGTTCTTCATTCCTCTAAAGCAACAACAAAATGGCAAGATAAGTGTGTGTACATATTTTAATAACGGAGTACATCAGAGGTGGATACGAATCTTATACGTGATATAGATTACATCAAATTTCGAATCAGATCACAGTTCCCGGATATTTTATCTAGCCCTAGAATACACAATTGTCACCAAAGAAAAGAAAATCTATTATATAATAGGAGAGTTTTATCTCAATCTAAACTATCCACATCATCACTACAATCCTCTATTAATGCATTCCACTTATGTAAAACTCTAATATGTACTAATTAAAGCTACAACATATGTATAATTATATTACTATACAACTTCAAAACACAATTACACAAACTAACGGAGAAAAATATAATATTAATTATGATTTAAAATTTGAACCGGCTATTAACAAAATTAGTATCTACGAATACATAAGTTTGGGAAAAAAATGAAAATGAAATAGGTGAAAAATGACCATATAGTAGGGTCATATTTGAAAAAAAAATATTAAGATAAACTACATAGTTTATAAATAACCAACTACCATTCAACGAAAAATACATATAAAATGAGTTTATTATCATAATTAACAGTATAACCTCTATAAATTAATACTCGATAAATTAATATCTCGACAAATCAATATATTTTTTTGGATCCGAATTGGTTTCTCGGACAAATAAATATATAGAGGATTCTCAAAACCAAAACTTAGCCATTTAGTAAATGATCGTCATAAATCCTGAAATGCTTATTACCCAATTTTTGTTAATGGAAGTGAATAAGTACCATTGAAACCAATATAATAGACTCCGAGAATCGTTCACAGATTCTTGAAATAAGAAAGATGGAGAAGTTAGACCAACTCTTGCAATAACTTCACTCCAAGTTCTGGTGTCCTATGAATTATCTTTGAAACCATTCAGGTTCCTATTAATCTACTTCTTCCCTCATTGTTCACATATGAAATGGACTAAAGATCATGAAGAAGGATCGCTATTCTAACTTCACAAAATTGCTAAAACTTTAAGCTTTTGTGAAAATTTGATTGATTTTTACCTCATTACCCAGAAGAAACGATGTGTTTCTTTTGAAATGATGTTCGTTGATCGCAGCAGCTCTATCTGCAATCACAATGCCGCATATATCGCAATCTTTCCCCTCCTATAAATCCAAAACAACACGCAATATTTTAATTTTTGAACACCCGAATCTGATAATGATAAGATACATAAAGTTCTGAATTCTGAAATCAAACCTTGAGGTAGGTGCGAGCATCGATGAGGGAGTGAAAATGACGGAAACGGATGTGAGAAACGGAACCATAGCTATCGAAGGTGTTGAATTCACGGCGGCCATCGAGGATCAGCTATGTGAGTGGGATTAGTTGGATTTTTAGAAACGAGAGAGGATATGCTCTTCGGAGATGGGGAACAAGGAAAAAATCACATATCTTTTATCAGCGGTCTTTCACAAAGAAAGCAATACTTGGGCCAAAATATTTATTAGCATAAAGGCCAAAACATTAGAAAAAAATTCCCTATTAGATGGCGTAATTAAAAACAACCTAAAACTATACATACATAAATAAATAATTTTAAACTCTCAAATATGTACTAAAATCATTTCTAATCAAATGTAAGTACTTTTTTAGTTAATGTGTAGACGGGCTGATGAGGTTATAATTGGCCTCAATATAAACTATAGATTCTGGAACATAAATGTAATATTATATGTTGAACTAAATATGTAACTTATGAGAGACTTGAAATGGTGTTAAAAAAATAATATATATATATATATATATATATATATATATATATAACTATAATTAGAATCACACAGTAGTCAAATACTACATATAAACACATAAAAAAAGAACAACATTTCAACATAAGTTAACAACATAATGAAAAGAAAATTGTTGTTATATACAAACACTAATAAGAAGAAATAACAAAACACACGCAGATACACACAATGCAACTATAAACATAAACCGACTATTAAACTAAAATTTGAAATTAAAAAAAAAATATTTCCTACAAAATAGCATATAAACAAATTTATAAAACATAAATATACAATAAGCCCGTGCGAAGCGCGGGGGTCAATCTCTAATAACAATAATGATGGAGTACACTGTTCAATGTTTTTATTAGAAAAGCTGTGTTTATTTTAGTAATTCAATTTTTATCATTAATCAAATTAAAGTGTTTCTGAGTTATAATGGCGCCGAATCGAATAATATAATAAATTAAGATTCAAACCGCACTAGCTACATATAATATATTTTTTTAAAAATTGTTTTTGAAATTTAAGAAAAAATAAATTTATTTGTATTTTATGTAAATATATATGTTGCATACATGTAAGCTTGCATTTAATATCCAGACCCAAGCGTATTACTAGAAACTTCAAATTTAGAACCAGCTCAGATATTCAGTACATATATAGTCACCGTAGTTCAGTGTAATATTGTTCTCAGTCGGTCAAATTTACATTATAGAGCTATAGATCCGAAAGATTCCACTAAAATTAAAAAATATCTTACAGAAATATTAATATATTGAGCATGGGTGAAAGTGGCCGCTTAGTAACGTGATTCTCGTGGTTTAAAATAAGTTAACTAATTCACTTGTTAATTAGGACATATTAGAACTTAATATGAGTTAATTATAGTGCGATGTCATTTTTTAAAGAAATTGTTTTATAATTTTTTAAAAATTATTTTTATCTGAATTTTACAATATGACTAACTAATGATTATAGATAAAGATATCAATTCGTAATAATTTATTTATTTAACATGTTTTGTAGTTAATTAAAATATTATTTGGTATTTGGGTTAACCTGCAAAAACCTATAATGCACCGTTTAATGACTCGGTTTTTGTGGTTAATCCACGAACTCTTAAAAAAAAAAACTTGTGTCTAATTTTTTTATAAAATTAGTAGAATATTTTTCAACTTTTGTTTTGATATATATTTAAATAAAATATAATAAATTATTGTAAAAAATATAGCATGATTTCGTAATAATTTGTTTATTTAACATGTTTTGCAGTTAACTAAAATATTATTTGGTATTTGGGTTAACCTGCAAAAACCTATAATGCACCGTTTAATGTTCCGGTCTTTGTGGTTAATCCATGAACTCTTAAAAAAAAAACTTGTGTCTAATTTTTTATAAAATTAGTAAAATCTTTTTCAACTTTTGTTTTGATATATATTCAAATAAAATATAATAAAGTATTGTAACAAATATAGCATGATTTCGTAATAATTTGTTTATTTAACATGTTTTGTAGTTAACTAAAATATTATTTGGTATTTGGGTTAACCTGCAAAAACCTATAATGCACCGTTTAATGACCCGATTTTTGTGGTTAATCCACGAACTCTTAAAAAAAAAAACTTGTGTCTAATTTTTTTATAAAATTAGTAAAATCTTTTTCAACTTTTGTTTTGATATATATTCAAATAAAATATAATAAATTACTGTAAAAAATATAGCATGATTTCGTAATAATTTGTTTATTTAACATGTTTTGTAGTTAACTAAAATATTATTTGGTATTTGGATTAACCTGCAAAAACCTATAATGACCCGGTTTTTGTGTTTAATCCACGAACTCTTAAAAAAAAACTTGTGTCTAATTTTTTTTATGAAATTAGTAAAATCTTTTTCAACTTTTGTTTTTATATATATTCAAATAAAATATAATAAATTATTGTAAAAAATATAGCATGATTTCAAATAAATTTTGTTCTTTAAATATATATGGATTGATTATTATTTTAAAATATATAGTATTAAAAATAATTAAGAAATTAAATAATAAATAACCTTTTTGATGGCAATAAATATTTTTATATTCTTTTTGATAATTTTAAAAAACAATTATATTATTTTCTATTTCAATTATTTGTTTGTTATTTGTAATAGCATAATGTGTAATAATTTACAAAAATAAATTTTATTTTCTTAAATATCTTCTGAAATAATAATATAGAGTCAGTTTAATGTAAAGTTAAGTGGGCCAACGTAAAAACGTACATAAAACTTTTTACGTACTATAGAAGTCTAAAATGGAAAAAATAAAAGTAGACACTCTCCATATTGATTATTATGACGTCACACAATTCCCAAGACAGTTTATGGGTTATGAAGATGACGTGCACGATGGTCGGTCCATATATTAGACGAAAAATATTTCAACGAAAGGCGTCCCAATTGTTATTATTCGATTTTAGGCTTCTTTTTTTGTGCACATAGAATATTATTTTATTAAATAAGGAGACACTTTTAATTTCACATGTGGGTAAGTTTATTCGCTGAAATTGGTGGATAGTAGATTGACAATCCGGACCCACCATATTACTGTCATGTTTTTTTCTTTATAATAATATACTATGAAAAAAGGAGAAAATACAAAAAATAAAAATAACTTGGAAGAATATTAATAGCAGTCCACTTCAGGTTGTATAACCTATACCTTTAATTCTCTCTAAAATGGAAAAACAAATCAACATAGAGAGTAACGCTTCCGTTATATCAACCTCCACCGTAGCCACCGCGACTTCTTCGTCGGAATCTTGGTCTTCCTTCAAAAGATCGTTGGTGCAAGACAATGAAGGCGGCGGCGGAAAACGGCGGAAGAGCAACGGTGGCGATGATAATAAGATGAGTCCGACGCCGTATAGAGGAGTAAGGAAGAGGAGCTGGGGAAAATGGGTGTCGGAGATTAGAGAGCCAAAGAAGAAATCGAGAATATGGCTTGGCACTTATCCAACGGCTGAGATGGCAGCTCGAGCTCATGACGTGGCGGCTTTAGCCATTAAAGGCAACTCCGGTTATCTCAATTTCCCTGAATTATCCGGTTTGCTTCCTCGTCCGGTTAGTTGTTCCCCCAAGGATATCCAAATCGCAGCTGCCAGAGCAGCAGAAGAAGCCACGTGGCGAGAACCGGTTAATGATGAGAATTCTGAGAAATTAGCCAAGCCGGGAACTGATGAGCTAAGCCATTCCGAGTTATCCATGGCTCAGTCGTCGGCTTCGAGCAGTTTCGTGTTTTCTTCGGACACGTCGGAGACTTCGAGTACTGATAAAGAAAGCAACGAAGAGACTGTGTTTGATTTGCCGGATCTTTTCACCGATGGGTTGATGAACCAAAACGATGCGTTTCGTTACTACGACGACACTTCCACATGGCATCTTTATGAAGAGGATGTGTGGTTTCGGCTTGACGAGCCGTTTACTTGGCATAATGACTAAACCACCCTCTGTTTGCTTTACTAACAACGTATAGTTCCAATATGGTTTTTAATAACTAATTTTTTCTATCCTTTTTTTTTTTTTGGTTTTCTATATTTTTGAGTATGTTACTACGTACTTTCTGGAAAAACAAAAAAATGAGGTTCTTTTGAATAATTGGCTGTAATTCGAAAATTCAAGTCATGTAATGTAAGTGAATCTAATGATGAGTGGCAGGCAAAAACGTAATTTAAATTAATGCAGCGTTTTGTTGATGATAGTGACACTCTCGAATTTTCAAGTCTTTTTGTATTCTCGTTGGCAAAATCTTAAAGCACGTATGCGAATTATATTTTGACTTCGAGAGCCCAAGCATCTATTCTCCACAAGTTAATCTATGTTATCAATATCTGAACTGTAATTATTCTCTAGATTGTGTTTGTTATCTACAACGTAATTAATTTATGTTATCCACGACGACATTTATATTATATACAGTCAACCTTACTTAACTAATACTCCTACTATTTTAAATTGATTTTTAAGGGTTTTCACAACAAAATTAAGAAACAACTAAATGTTTAGTTATAAATGCATATTTTTCTTACATTAATTAACCATTTCTCAATTACTACGAATCAATAATAATAAACTCATATATTTTCAATTCATATTTTTGAAGTTCACAATCTACTAACATCATTTAACAAAAAGTTCATAGAAAACTAAAAAACAAATATTTGTAGAACAAGGAAAAAACATAGAAAATCAATTTTTAGGAATATAAGGTATTAAAAATACTAGCAAATATGGCATCTTCGATCTTTGGCTAGCAGCAATCACTGTTTTCTAAGTTGGACTAGACAAATTTGATTATATTAGTTTAGTGGTAATCTAGTGAGATTTGGTTATGATTAATTTTGTGGTAAATTTTTTATATACAGAGAAAAATGTTGATTTTTAAAAGGTAAGTTAAAATACCAGATAAAAAGTATGCCCATTGACAAAAAATATATATTTTTAAACGAACATGTATTGGTTAGATAAGCATATCCTAGCTATCTTAAGACTATTAAGTATTAATAATCAAAAATTTAAATGACTTTGTTAAAAAAAACAATATTTTTTTTAAAAATTAATCGATTTGATCCCAATCCGACCGGTTCTCCTTATAAAAACACTAAATGATTCTCTTTCAAATGGTTTATAAAGTGCTGAATATATAAAACCTATTTCAAGTAATGACAGTGAGCTTAGCGCAGGTAACATCTATGTCATATTTAGTGTGTGCGTCTATGTCATAATCTATGAGACGATGATTGCTAAATTGAAAGTGAAGGAGACAAGCTTTTGATTAAATTATCGCTTTATTATATTTAGGGTGGGAATATAACATGACTCACATGTTCATCATTGCATTCTTTTCCTTCTAAAGTTATAATAAGTTGATAACCTTTCACTTTTTTTCTTTCCATTCCTCCATTTCTTTAAATTGCGTAAAAGGTGAAAGGATATATGCTATAACAATGGGGATGCTTTTGCCCAACATCTTACTTTCTCCACTGTTACGAGGCATAACACGACTGTTATGGATTCCCAAACACATTCATTGGATCCAATACTAATAGTAATAATATTAACAATGCATCTTTGAATAGAATCGTGACATTCTAACAATCAAATCCTTATATTTAAAAATCACCAATCTATACCCTCCTTTAATATATTTAATCCAGGCCATTAGGATTAACACCATATAATGTAAGAAACTAAACGAAACCTTTAGAAATCAGAGAATTCCATAATGTTTCGAAACATAGATAAACCAAATTTCATTCGAAGTTTCTTACGTGTATATATATATCAATTTGATTCGAAACCAGAATTTGACTCCGGAACAGAAAAATCTTGTTGAAAACAAGTGATATTAATAAAGTGGTGGCAGTGTCGTGCTTAGGTTTATAGAGGTCTAAGGCGAATTTTAAAAATGTGGCATTTATTATAAAAATTAAACTATATTTTAAAAGTTATAATATTGAAATGAAGCATACATAAATAATAATAATATAGAAATTCTAAATTACAAATTTTCTTACTTATCTTACAAAATCATTTATCAAATTTACATTTTCAAAATTTCTAACTAATTATATCTCTATAGATATGATAACCAAACTATTTAATTTCCCTTATAACAATAAAATGTTCAAACAAATAAGCTAAACACATATATTAAACTATATACATAAGCCTAATTTTGGGAAAAAATGTGGCTCTATAATTTTTTTAATTTTGATGTGGCCTTAGGCCATTGCCTAATTTTTTGTACATTAGGCACGGTACTGAGTGGTGGCCTTCCAGTGGTTTGGGGTTGGGTATATGTTTGCTTTGAGATCCGGGTTCGATTTCGCTTGGCCATCCAATCCGGAGAGATTTGTAACTGCACGAAAAAGAAATTGGACCTAAAAAGGATTAATATGGCTTGGGATTACCTCCGGATTAAAAAAAAAGGGTGATATTCTTAAATATATACAAAGCAGTTTTATAAGCATATATGTATATTATATTGGTAGACTTATGAGTTGTTGAGGCCACTGATTAAGAAACATATAAAGATAGTGGATGTGGTAGTGAGATCACTATCGATCACATTATTTATACATGCATATTAATTTTTTCGTGTAATTAATGTATACTTGTTCTATTCTCTCATGATGTTAGGATTTGAATTAAATGTATGTGATAGCCTCCATTAAATTAAAAAGAAAATTAGGAAGACATATAAGTATATGTTAGATCTCAGAAGATATGGCTTCTCTTTTAATTAATCAAAATATAATTAGGTTTGTTTCGTATTTTGATGTGGGTGTGGGGGAAGGGGGGAAGATTATGATTATTTTGGATATATTACAAATTTACAATACCTATCCGTTTCCACACGAATCACTTGCCACCTATCCGTTTCCACACGAATCACTTGACTTTGGGCAAAACAATAAATTAAAACTTACAAATGAAAATTTTACAAACTACAAGGAGCTAAATTCGTCTTTTGGCATCTTGCGTTATGCACAGAAACTAGTCCAAGTATTATCATAATTAAAGACACATTAAAATAACGATGCGATCTATTATTTGTTGTTAAAGGAGACATGCGATCTTCATCTTTGGAATACAGTGGGAAAAAAAGAAAAGAAAAGGAAAAAAAAACAAGCAAGCGGAAAGAAGAAAAGTGAAAGCAACAGCAGAAGAAGAAAATGATCACTTAATTAACTATTTCCTCACATTTCAATCAAAAGAACAAAAAAAAAGGAGAGCATGTGGGGAAAACTGAAATTGCCTACGAAAGTAACGAAACACACAAATCAAAAGCAACTGAAGTTAATAGAGTTAATTAGAATATAATTTTAACATTTTATATATTTATAAGTTGTCTCCTGCTCTATAGTCTCTAGTTCATGTGGTTTGTGTGTGCGTGAAGCAAACGTAAACATGTCTAAGATCAGATGCTGACTGTAACTTTGGTTCTGAGTTCTGATAAGTCAGAAGTTCTAGATTTATGCCAACATCTGTCTCCTTCGTAATGAAGTAAGAGTAAACAAACCAAATTAAGATGATAACTAGATTCTACCTGTGCGTCCGCACGAGATTTTTTTTTTTTTTGTTTACTAAATTTTGTAATATATTTTTTTGTATTTAGATATAATTTGTTTTATAAATATAATTTTTCGAATAAGTGACAAAGATTTATTTTTGTATTTAGATATAGTTTGTTTTTGTAGATTTAAGTTTTTATAGTATTAATTATGACCGTGATTATAAAAACATAATTCTAACTCGTCCATTCATATTAATCCGAAAATGACAGCGATTATAAAAACATAATTCTAACCCGCACGTTCATATTACCGTATAATATAAATATTTACTAATTTCAAAAATTTAAAATTTTAGACTGATTGATTATGATAAAAATATACAATAATATATCGTTTATCATGTCCGTCATTATGAGAATATTATTTAAATTTGAATATTTAAATTAAATCTAAATTAATATCCGGTTTATTATGTTTGTAAAGAAAAAATTGGTTTTGTGATTTTTGATAATTAATCTAACATATATTTAAGGAAATCCAAACTAATCTAAATTAAAATTTGAATTTTTGGAATTGTTTTTAAATATAAATTAAAATATTTTTTATTAATATTGTCCTAAATTGACTTGTTTGACAACTTGAATAGTAGTTATCCAAGTAAAGAATAGCCTAATATGAAGGTTTTCATGTTTGAACATAAAAAATGTATCTGTTTTAATTTTACTTATGGTAGAATTCTTAATTTTGAATCTAAATAGAATAATAACCATTTAATAACCATTTATGTTTTAGATTTTATGATAATAATTTTTTAATAAATCCTTATTAATATAAAAGAATATTAACATAATCTGGACAATCTTACCAAGATTAATTAGATTTGCATTTCGAATTCAATTCTAAATTAATAATTCCTAAAATTGTGTAATTCTTAAAATAATAATCATTTTATATATGTAAATAACAAATATTGAATCTGTATTAGTAACCGAATGTTTCCATATGCATGATCAAATTGATGGTTGTGCAAATCGAATTAATAATATATTCATTTTTCAGTTTGAAAAATATTCAATTATAAATCTGATTGTATTAATAAGATTTAAATTTAGAAGTAAACATATTTTGTTATTAATTTTGACTATTTTGTTTGTAAATGTTGATGAAATCTCAGAAAATCTACATTAAATTCAAAATTTAATATTATATTTCAATGAAAATTCTTAATTTTGAATCTGTATCATTCAAATTTGTTTGATTATTAAATTATTTGGCATAATCGAAATTCAAAAATTCAAAATAACTAATACTATTTTCGTAACAAAATAATAATAAAAATTTAAATTATTTTTGAAATATTTACTTTACATATTTTTGAAATAATCGATTTTATTTATAATTTTAAATATTTAATTTAATTTCTGTTATAGTCTGAATTTTAATAATTATGAATCAAATTAATATATATATATATATATATATATATAATGAGATTAATTAATTAAATAAATTAATCTTTAATTAAATGAATTTTTAATTGAACAAAATTCAAATGTTTGGAAACAGAGAATAGTTATCCACAAAAATCTAAATTTTAAAAGTTATCCAAGATAATAATAGATTTATTTTTATTTTTTTCTGTTTAGACACAAAATAGCACTCTGTTTTAATAGATTAGATTACTTGAGTTGACGATCTATTTCTCTCTGACAACTTCCATATACACAAAATTTAATCGTAGTTATATTTCTCCATTATTTGAAAGTTCGAATCATATTTTCTCACGAAATCAAAGTTCCAAATCTATCTGACCACGAAATCAACGTTCAAAATCTATTTTTCCACGGATCACAATTTGACACGGTTTACTGTATACTAATTAAATATATAAAAAAAAAACCCAAATAAAACCAAACTTAAACAAATAGTAATTTATAAAGGGCCCAAATTCAAATCTCTATTGGGCCGGGTCTGGAAATTGAAGAACCCTAAATTGTATTCTGAGTAAATAAAATTTCTCAGACGTCCCCAAAACCCCCTTCCAGTATCAAGCATCACCGCCGAGAGTGATAGAGAACAAAAATCTCCTTCTTCATCGCACGACAAGAGTATCTCGCTTTTAAAGGCATAAACGGTAAAACCCTTCTCTGTCTTTTCATTATTTGTATCGATTTGTTGAAAGATGAATGTTTCCTTTAATCCTTCTTACGGAAATGTATCACATAGTAAGTTTTCATTCTTAGAAAGTAGTCATGTTCTAAGTTGCAGCTTTAGTGTGTGATTCGTGAAAGATAATTTATTTGACCAACTAAGATTTTTGTTGAATTTGGGTACTCTTTCTCCCGGAGGTGAGAATTCTGCGTGGGGGAAAAAAAGAAAGAAGAAAGTTGAAGTCTTTTCTCATCCATTTTCGCCAATAGGTTTAGATATGGTTTAATTCGCAGTGTTGATTCTAACCCTAAGAGGAGATGTGTAATGATTGGAGTGGTTAGTTTGCTGGCTCGATATAATTGTATTTGCGCAAAATTTTGATTTTTTTTTGTTTTTTTTCTTCTGAATTCGTGTTAGTAGTCATAGCTAATAATGGAGGGGAGATCGGCTAATATGTGGAGGTTGACCGTGAACGAAAGTAAATTCGTGGAAACTGCGTTGCAATCTGAGCTCAGAGTCGATGGTCGTGGGCTTTATGATTACCGCAAGCTTACAATTAAATTTGGAAAGTAAGTGCTCTAACTTCTTACACTTGTGTTCTGCTTATGGATACCGTTTCTGACACTTGGGGGCTTTCTAAGCTTTGCTGTTTTTAGCTCAGTAAAGCTTCAATTTTTTTTTGTGATAAATTTCATTGTATGTGGTGTGCTCATCTTGTTTTCACTGTACTCACTAGTAGTTGATGCATTTTTCTTCTGTACATAACAGTTCTCCTACTGATTCTTCCTTGTATCCTTGATGGGGTTTTGTAATAGCTGTAATTAAAGAGCTTTTAATCTTGTGTGAATTAACAGAGAATATGGTAGCTCAGAAGTTCAACTTGGTCAGACTCATGTGATGGGTTTTGTGACTGCTCAGTTGGTTCAACCATACAAAGACAGACCTAACGAAGGCTCCCTCTCTATCTTCACGGAATTTTCTCCAATGGCTGATCCATCGTTTGAGCCAGGTCGTCCTGGCGAATCTGCTGTGGAGCTGGGCCGTATTATAGACCGTGGTCTAAGGTAAATCTCTCTTTTGGATAATCTGTATTGATGCTGTAAAAGATATACTAGTTGTTCTCGTTGGAGCCGTGGTCTAAGGTAAATTGGTCACTGTATTGGTTGCAGAGAAAGCCGTGCAGTCGATACAGAGTCACTCTGCGTTCTAGCTGGAAAGATGGTCTGGTCTGTTCGCATTGATCTTCACATTTTGGACAATGGAGGGTAGGTTTTGTTGGCTACAGTACTTCTTCTCTCCTTCATGTTCATCGAAGGTTCTGGTTTTAAGCTGATCTCTTATGTGTGTTTTTATCTCGCTCTTGTGTAGGAACTTGGTTGATGCTGCAAATATTGCTGCGTTAGCAGCGCTTATGACGTTTAGGAGACCCGACTGCACTGTAGGAGGGGAGAACAGTCAAGACGTGATCATACATCCACCAGAGGTTAGTGATATTTTTCGGTTTGGAGGAACTTGTTAGAAGCAGTTAAGTAGATAAGGAAGCTCTCAACTTCAATTGTGTGTTCTATCTTTGCTTTCTATTGCAGGAAAGGGAGCCACTTCCATTGATAATACATCATATTCCAATAGCCTTCACGTTTGGATTTTTTAATAAAGGCAACATCGTGGTAAAAGATTTGTGTTTTTTATTGAGAATCTAGTTGAAGTATTTTTCCTTTTTTCTGAGGTAAGAAAAGAGATTATGTTCTTATGCAGGTGATGGACCCAACTTATGTTGAAGAAGCGGTTATGTGTGGGAGAATGACTGTGACAGTCAATGCCAATGGCGATATATGCGCAATCCAAAAACCGGGGGAAGAAGGTGTGAACCAGAGTGTAATCCTTCATTGCCTGCGTCTTGCTTCTTCCAGAGCTGCTGCAACAACAAAGATAATTAGAGAAGAGGTAAGGTTGAAAACTCCAAATCTTTTGGAAAAAAAAAAGATTTAACCACTCACATTTTGTTGTGCTTTGTTTTCATGGTGCAGGTAGAAGCATATAACCGTGAGAAGAGCTTACAGAAGGTGAAGCGACATCCTACTTTGGCTAAATCTGGAGTTTCTGGACCTATCGTAGTTGTGAAGGAGGGACACAAGAAGTCTGCAGATCAGGAAAAAGCTGCAGAGAGATCCCGGGAACAGGTCGAAAGATTAAAGCTGTCTTCAGTCGAACTAAAAGGCAGCAAGGAACAAGAAGCTGCTGCCTATCCTGCCAAATTCAAAGGCGGTCCATCCAGTTGGTAAAATCTCAATCTCTCATGTTCTGTATTTCATCTACCGGACATCTGAATATTTGTTGTGGAACAATTTCCAGGGATCCTTACACGGAAGCTATGGATGTTGATTTGCTGAAAGTTTCTCTTGCTTCAAAAGGTAAGAGAATTTTTTTATTTTATTTATTATTGATTTGCTTCTTCCTCCTAATTTTGTCTCTCCTAGAGAGATAAGGAACTGAAACTTAAACCGTTCTTGTCCAGGGGCTTCTTCCGTGACCAAGTCACCGATCAAGAAAAAGATGGATGACTCTGGAAATTTGCAAAACGATGGTGAGATCTCAGGCGAGGAAGTAACCGAAGATCTAGGGAAGAAGGATACAAAGCAGAAGGATGGAGAGATGACACTCAAAGATGCTGTCAAACCTAAGAAGAAGCGAAAAAACAAAAGCAGTAAAAAAGGTCTCTAATGTTTGTTTTTTGTATGAGCACATATTGATTTTGTCCTTTTTTAAGGAATTAGGAAAGACCAAACCAAAGCAAAAAAAAAAATAGATTCCAGGTTTTGTGTAAACGTATCTACGCTAATTTCTATAGTAGGTAGTATGATAGGCTAAACAATATAATTAAAATATCAAATCAAAACAAAGCCAAGGTATACAAATTATTTGTTTGGGAAAGTATTCCAAGATGTTAGTTGTATACATAATTGAGCAGTGTATGAAATCAATTCATACAAATTGTACACGTGCAATTTGCACTAGTCCGTTTTTGGGCCTCTTATTGCTCATCTCATTTCTCTTAAAATGAAAGAATGATTCTCTATGCTTAGTCGTGTTAATAGTCCTATCTTATGTTTCCGAAGCTTGAGTACAAAACATAAGCAGTCAATCCATACAATACAACCTTCCATTTTATTTTCAAAAATTATCGAAATAGATTTTTTAATATCTTTCATGATAAGAAGTGGTGTTTTTGGCAGCAAGTCTCTGAAAACGGTGACAAAGAAATTGTGATTAATATAAATAAATAATAAATATATGTGCAAATTAGTGATCCACACCTGAAGTAATTTTGTCAAGAAACTAAATGCTTTCTCTGAGTTTGATGGGAAGGTGAAGATCAGGTTCAGAGGGAGTCAAGGGAGAGAAGTAATTATCAACCATGTCCTCTGAAACTTTCTCCAAGCTTGGTGGATCCCACTGCACAACACCAATCTCTATCGATTATTATTAATCTCTTTATAACGACGACGTGCTACAATAATGGGTTAATGGAAAGATACCTTTGGTGCTTCGTCCTTGTCTATCAATCGAGCTCGTACTCCCTTTCACCATTAAGATATTACTTATCAAATCACTCATTACTCTGTTTGGAATGTCACATTTTTATCTGCCCAAAACTCACATACCTCACAAAAATTGCCTGAAAAATTCCCGATTGTTCCTTGTAGCGACATTCTATACTCTCGAATTAAGCATTCATCAAGTGTTTCAAATCTTCCTTCTCGGATCTATTGGATTCGGTTAAAGAAACTATATAAGTCGATAAAAGGTAAAAAATTAGATCTTTGAAAATGTTTACAAGCAAAGTTAATTGTCAACTTACAGATCTCAATGCGACCTTCAAGGACAAAGGCGAGGTTTCTTTAAGCCTACGTAGAGTCGTAGTGCACCATATGTCTTTTCTTCTACTAGCCTCAATTTCCTGGCGAAAACCATTAACCACAGACCCGAAACACCATTACTTCTAGTGACTCGAGATGGTCACACTAGCCGAAACATTTGTACACAGACTTACCAAAGAATCAATAATTTCTTCCACTGTGTCATGACCGAAGCATTTTTCAAGTAAATCGATCCTAAGAAAATCCGGGAACAAAGCAAACTTAGAAGCTAATATGAGAATACTACAAGGCAGGAGTTTCTATCTCCAGGATTAAGGATAACAAACCTGCGAAGAACACCAGTCTTTTCTGGATGGGCAACTTCTGCACATTTTTCCAAGGATGTTTCAACAACAGAAGGATCATCAGTGAGCAGCTTCTTGAGCTGTTCTTCCAATACAGGAACCTCCTGTTGTTGGAGAACAAATCATCACTACCTAGCATGTAATATAAGTTTAATGAAAAAAAAACTGAAAAAAAGCTGATTCATGTCATTTATATTACCTTACTACTAATATAATGTGTCGCAAGGCCACATGCCAACATTTCTGCGCCACTGAGCTTCAACCCAGTCAGACCCAGATACTCCCCTGCATATACATTATTAAATAATCCGTCCTAAGGGAGCTAATTTTCAAGGCCGTAATCAGTCCGTGACATAATGCATACTATGAAATAGGAAAATTTTAAAGAAAAAGAAAAGCAAGTTAGGCTGGGTTGGTAGTTTTTAGCAGGATTTCTTATTTCACCTTCCTGTTGGATGAGTAATTTCTATCCTGAATAAATTGCTCTCCAGCAATTGATAAGACTGTGAAATGACAATCCTAGAGAGAAATTAAGCAGTTCAAAACAAGCATACCTAAGCGACCAGGTAAGTGGGAAAGATTAAAAGAAGCGCCAGCATCAGGATGAAAACCAATGATTGTTTCAGGGGTAGCAAAAATCTACAATATACAAGAGCTAGTTATTGCATGTTCCATGAAGCTCGACAAGGGAACAAACAAGAATCCAGATTGGAAGGAGGAAATAGATGGTGAAAAGTGGAGAAATAGCATATAGACGGAAAAAGTATATACAGTTCTATCAGTAGCTACACGAAATGTCCCAGGTATCGAAACTCCAGCTCCGCCTCCCATGGTAACACCGTTAAGAATTGCCACCTGCATGCAGAGAAAATCATGGTGTCATTCGGTGACATCCTATTGGTTGCAGAGTCAAGAATCAAAAAAGTAAAGATCACTTACATGTGGCTTTAGAGATGTGCCTAGCACGTATATAAAATTATACAAAGTCCAGAAAAACTCCCTAACAGCATCCGGGCTACCTACATTGATTTATGGAGAAATAAGTGAAGCAAATAGCAGTGAATAGTAAGATACCGTACAGGCAAGACTATTGTGTCTAGCATAATAATTTCCCAACCCCAATACATATACCAAGACTTAAAGTAGCACAAAAACTGGCAAGTAGATCATGCCATCTATTCTTCATGAAAAAAAAAAAAAAAAACTCGCTTTTTCAATCCTATCTAGCTTTTTAGAAATCAAAACATCACAATGTATACTGGAATTTCCTTCCTGTACCTCTCTTTCTTAAATGGTAGAGAGACACAATATCGCCACCAGCACAAAATGCCCTTCCACTCCCCTTCCACAGACAACAAGTTCAACGAGAAAGAGTTTAGTATCTTTTTCAGCTCTCAAACACAAGTAATGTCGATAGAAAAGAAGAAGAAGCAACAATGTCTTGCACAAATTACCTTCATCATCACGAACCCGATATTAGGATCTTCTTCCCAATTCTTATAAAGCTTCTGCAACCTAACTCCCTATTGAACAAAAGCAGACAAATCAATGTCAAATAAACTACTCTGGCCACGAAATCACATCTACCAGAACCAATAGTCAATGTATTACCAAATTCAAATTTGAGAGAGACAGCCTAATTAAAATATACAATTCTATCACGGAAATGAGAAATCGAGCCTCAAGTATACCACAATTGTACAAGTAGACGAAAAATATACAAACAGCGCAAAATAGAGAAGACCATGTGAGTGGTGAGCGCATTAAGAGCAGGTGATCGATTGAGAATCGCAGTGCGGGAACAACCGCTTCCTTCAACGAGAACCTAATCGAAAAATTGAGCCAATCATCATCATTTTTAAGTTCCCGCAAACTGAGAAAGCAACGAGGGGGACACGAACCTGGTTATCAAGATCCTCGGTGGTGACCTTGAGCGAACAGAAGCTCCTCCGATAACCGAATCTCCATAGCTTATCTCGAACGATTCTCGCCAAAAATCCTTGAGCGTTATGCATTTTTCTTCTCCTTCTTCCTCTTCCTTTCCCTCTTCTTCTTTCTTAAAACTCCACTCTTATTTGGCAACACACAAAAATGGCGGATCATTATTATATGTGTCGTGGCCCCGTTTATCGGCTCCGATCCCACAGGGCAAAACCCTCTCGACGAATTAGAGGTTCTGGATCGCCTTCTCTGATGACGTGTCCCTTCTCTTGTGGCTGATGGGCCGATCCGAACCTAAAATTAGTTCACCAGATCCTTTAATCTGGGCCTCCTGATTACCAATCTGATATTACCATAAATAGCCTTGCACTCTCGTGACCTCGTCTGGTCTGTTTGTAAAATTCCCTCTCTTTTTTTTAATCTATAATATTATTTAATAAGATATTTTTGAAAATGAACTTTGTTTTGTAAGTTATTACATGAAATGCCATTACAAATAATAAATAATAATTGAAATAGGAAATGATATAATAGTCTTTTAAAATTATTGATTAGAATATAGAAAATATATATTTTGCATTAAAGAGGTTATTTAATATTTAATTTCTTAATTATTTTTAAGGGCAATTCTACAAAATAGCACCAAAAAACTTAAAGTTCAATAATTTAGCACCTAATGGTGAAAATCACAAACATAACATTCATTAAAAGAAAATCACAAACATAGCATTTGTTTTTTAATTAAACAATACTCTCTCTATTTCTCATTTGGTCATCGTTCCAAGCCTCCAGTTCTCTGAAATTCGATCTTCTCGGCCCTGGGAATCAGACTTCGAGCCGGTAACTGCGAATGGACCCGAATCTCAGCCAGATAATGCGCCTGTAATTACGGACGAATGAACCCGAATCTCAGCAAAAATTTGGTGGTGATTACGGTTAGAGTGTTGAGAGAGAAGGAGAACTCCGCCGTCGTCGTCGCTTATTGGTTACTACTCCTTTTCAGAGCCTCCGACAATCCTCGCCATAGCTTTATTCACTAATCCATGGAGGAAGATGACGAGACTCGTTCACGGCCGTCGCCGGAAGATTCCCTAAAAGATAATCACTAAGCATTTGGAAATCTAATTAACTCATTTTGTAAAATGGGAATCTTCCGAGAAAGTGACGAAACGGAGAGAGTCTAGACAGGGAGCAGCAAGCAAACCCCCTGAGGGAGATGGAGGTAACAACCGACGATTTACTGCCGGAGGTAAACGCCGCGGTGGCGGAAAACCTTGATCCGAACGAGCTGGTGGAGGGGCCGAACGCCGCCGTGCTCGCTGACGGAGTCTTGACGGCGGAGGAGAGGAAGATTGAAACGGATAATCGTGGAGAGAGGAAGACAGAGAGCGAGACGCCTCCAGATGATGATTGCTGCACGATCTGTTTCAGTTCCTTTACGGTTCCGTGTCGAGGGAATTGTGGCCATTGGTATTGCGGTTAGTGTTTGATATTTCTTCTTCTCTTTTTTCCTCTCATGAATCTCTGAGCCATTGAAGTATCCCGCTTGCGTTTTTCTTTCTGCTCGCTAGAGGAAGATTAGTAGCTCTCTATTAAAATTGCTTTTCTGATATATCTATTAGGAACCTCATTTGTTGGGTTTGAAAATTGATTTAGGGTTCCAGTGTTGGGATTATTGGAAGAAGCGTTTTTTAGTAGTCAATAGTTTTTATGATCATTAAGTTTGCTGATTACTGCTGCCGCATTATATACAGGAAGTTGCATCTTGCAGTACTGGAGCTATGCTGCAGTATCTAGGCCTTGCAAGTGTCCCATGTGTGTTCGACATATCACCAATCTCTCACCAGAAGCATCCTTGCAACAGCGCCAGGAGCAAGAGGTGAAAGAGGTTCTTGCTAAGGTCCGTAGGTATAACCGTCTCTTTGTTGGAGGTCTAACCGGCTTTGTTCAGGTAATGTCTTTGAATCATGATTTTGTTTTCTTCACTTCAGTGTTTTTGGTGTGCATTTCCTAGACAGTAAATGAGTCATATTTCTCTTTTTTATGACTTGACAAACCCCTCCATCTTTCGAATGTTTCAGAAGGTGCAGGAGCTGCCTTTGCTAATGAAGAGATTGGTGTGGCACATGATGGATCCAGATGCAAACACTCTGTATTTTCACGAAGTGCGCATCTTTGCAATTAAGAACATCTTACCCTGGTCATGCAAACTTGTTTTATTTTCCATCTTAGCTTGCAGTGTAATATCTGACATTTACTTTTCATAGTTTAGTGTTTAGTGATTATCTTTTAGGAAGTCTCCCGGCGACGGCCGTGAACGAGTCTTTTAGGGAATCTTTCCTAAATGATTCCTAAATGATGAAAAATGATGAAAACTGATCCTTTCTTGAAAATGAAACGTATTTAGGAACATATATAACATATTTCGAAAAGACTTCCTAAATGAACAAATGATGAAAACTGATCATTTCTTGAAAATGAATCGTATTTAGGAACATATATAACGTATTTAGGAAAGCTTTCCTAAATGATGAAAACTGATCCTTTCTTGAAAATGAAACGTATTTAAGAACATATATAACATATTTCGGAAAGACTTCCTAAATGAACAAATGATGAAAACTGATCCTTTCTTGAAAATGAATCGTATTTAGGAACATATATAACGTATTTAGGAAAGCTTTCCTAAATGATGAAAAATGATGAAAACTGATCCTTTCTTGAAAATGAATCGTATTTAGGAACATATATAACGTATTTAGGAAAGCTTTCATAAATGATGAAAAATGATGAAAACTGATCCTTTCTTGAAAATGAAACGTATTTACGAACATATATAACATATTTCGGAAAGACTTCCTAAATGAACAAATGATGAAAACTGATCCTTTCTTGAAAATGAATCGTATTTAGGAACATATATAACGTATTTAGGAAAGCTTTCCTAAATGATGAAAAATGATGAAAACTGATACTTTCTTGAAAATGAAACGTATTTAGGAACATATATAACATATTTCGAAAAGACTTCCTAAATGAACAAATGATGAAAACTGATCCTTTCTTGAAAATGAATCGTATTTAGGAACATATATAACGTATTTAGGAAAGCTTTCCTAAATGATGAAAAATGATGAAAACTGATACTTTCTTGAAAATGAAACGTATTTACGAACATATATAACATATTTCGGAAAGACTTCCTAAATGAACAAATGATGAAAACTGATCCTTTCTTGAAAATGAATCGTATTTAGGAACATATATAACGTATTTAGGAAAGCTTTCCTAAATGATGAAAAATGATGAAAACTGATCCTTTCTTGAAAATGAAACGTATTTAGGAACATATATAAAATATTTCGGAAAGACTTCCTAAATGAACAAATGATGAAAAGTGATCCTTTCTTGAAAATGAATCGTATTTAGGAACATATATAACGTATTTAGGAAAGCTTTCCTAAATGATGAAAAATGATGAAAACTGATACTTTCTTGAAAATGAAACGTATTTACGAACATATATAACATATTTCGGAAAGACTTCCTAAATGAACAAATGATGAAAACTGATCCTTTCTTGAAAATGAATCGTATTTAGGAACATATATAACATATTTCGGAAAGACTTCCTAAATGAACAAATGATGAAAACTGATCCTTTCTTGAAAATGAATCGTATTTAGGAACATATATAACGTATTTAGGAAAGCTTTCCTAAATGATGAAAAATGATGAAAACTGATCCTTTCTTGAAAATGAATCGTATTTAGGAACATATATAACATATTTCGGAAAGACTTCCTAAATGAACAAATGATGAAAACTGATCCTTTCTTGAAAATGAATCGTATTTAGGAACATATATAACGTATTTAGGAAAGCTTTCCTAAATGATGAAAAATGATGAAAACTGATCCTTTCTTGAAAATGAAACGTATTTACGAACATATATAACATATTTCGGAAAGACTTCCTAAATGAACAAATGATGAAAACTGATCCTTTCTTGAAAATGAATCGTATTTAGGAACATATATAACGTATTTAGGAAAGCTTTCCTAAATGATGAAAAATGATGAAAACTGATACTTTCTTGAAAATGAAACGTATTTAGGAACATATATAACATATTTCGGAAAGACTTCCTAAATAAACAAATGATGAAAACTGATCCTTTCTTGAAAATGAATCGTATTTAGGAACATATATAACGTATTTAGGAAAGCTTTCCTAAATGATGAAAACTGATCCTTTCTTGAAAATGAATCGTATTTAGGAACATATATAACGTATTTAGGAAAGCTTTCCTAAATGATGAAAAATGATGAAAACTGATATTTTCTTGAAAATGAAACGTATTTAGGAACATATATAACATATTTCGGAAAGACTTCCTAAATGAACAAATGATGAAAACTGATCCTTTCTTGAAAATGAATCGTATTTAGGAACATATATAACGTATTTAGGAAAGCTTTCCTAAATGATGAAAAATGATGAAAACTGATACTTTCTTGAAAATGAAACGTATTTAGGAACATATATAACATATTTCGGAAAGACTTCCTAAATGAACAAATGATGAAAACTGATCATTTCTTGAAAATGAATCGTATTTAGGAACATATATAACGTATTTCGAAAAGACTTCCTAAATGATGAAAAATGATCCTTTCTGGAAATGAAACGTATTTAGTAACCATTTAGGAACATGTATAACGTATTTAGGAAAGTCTTCCTAAATGATAAAAAATGATACTTTATGGAAATGAAACGTATTTAGGAACATATATAACGTATTTAGGAAAGCTTTCCTAAATGATTCCTAAATGATGAAAAATGATGAAAACTGATCCTTTCTTGAAAATGAAACGTATTTAGGAACATATATAACATATTTCGGAAAGACTTCCTAAATGAACAAATGATGAAAACTGATCCTTTCTTGAAAATGAATTGTATTTAGGAACATATATAACGTATTTCGGAAAGACTTCCTAAATGATGAAAAATGATGAAAACTGATCCTTTCTTGAAAATGAATCGTATTTATGAACATATATAACGTATTTCGGAAAGTTTTCTGAAATGAACAAATGATGAAAAATGATAATTTCTTGAAAATGAATGGTATTTAGGAACATATATAACGTATTTCGGAAAGACTTTCTAAATGAACAAATGATGAAACTGATCCTTTCTTGAAAATGAAACGTATTTAGGAACATATATAACGTATTTCGGAAAGTCTTCCGAAATGAACAAAAACAGAAAACTATATTTCCTGTTGATTTCCATTGGCAAATGAAGCATCAGAACAAATGTGTTGTTGTTTTGTCTACACAAAGAAATAAAGAAAGATTCAAATGACGAAAACTGATCCTTTCTTGAAAATGAAACCTATTTAGGAACATATATAACATATTTCGGAAAGTCTTCTGAAATGAACAAAAACAGAAAACAATATTTTCTGTTGATTTTCATTCGTAAATGAAGCATCAGAACAAATGTGTTGTTGTTTTGTCTACACAAATAAATAAAGAAAGATTCAAATGATGAAAAGTGATTGTATGAATGGACACAAAAGTTCATATTACATGTTTAAGGATGAATTATTTGTACTTACTAAACATTCAAGTAAACATAAAACGATTATTTGTCATATTGTGTTGACATATTGTGTTTCCTATAAATGAATGTAAAAACCAAATCCATGGGGTTCTTCGCTCCACAATCCCAACGCACTTAACTCTCTCTCTCACACTTCTGCTTCTTCTTCTTCTCCCTCTCTTCTTCTTCACCGATGCCACATAACCCTAGATTCTGCTTCTTCCTCATTGCCAACAAAACGAATTTCAGTTTATGTTAATTTTCATGATTTTTATCACAGAGCAGTGCAAGGCAATATCTATATCAAAATACGTAAATATCATGTTAAGTAATCCGAGGGAAATGTAGAATATGTCAAGCTTTTTAATTGATAATGCCAACAATGTTGAAGACACAGGTCCTTCTTTATCATAAATAGTCATCACAGTAAGTTATAATGAAAGAGAAAGAAGTTGATGATAATCCTATCAGCTTCCACTACGTCAACTACAGATCATATCTATTCTTACTATCTTCCTTCCCTTTTGGTGGTAAGTGAAAAGTTTAAGAACTGATCCAGAGGCAATACAGGCATCTAACTACACTTATATGCAGGGTTCCGCTTTCCCATTCCAATACACTGATTATCTCATGGTACTAACATATGTCCGTATAAGTTTCTCTAAGAGGAAATCTAAATCTAAATCTCAACTCTCATGCCATTTGCAAAATCAGCCAACCAAAAGATCACATACTGCATCAAAAGAAAGAACTAGAAACCTTTCAGCTGTTGAACAAGGCCTTTCAAATAATTAACTGAAAGAGAGTAGAAAGGGATATTCACGCCCCAATGTCACCGGAATAATTATTGAATTATTCCAATAATAATTATCGTCTGGTCCAATCCCTGATGACATTGGAAACTGCACGGAGCTTCAAAACCTCTACATGTACCAAAACTCAATCTCTGGATCGATTCCGGTGACATTGGGGCGTCTCAGGAAGCTTCAAAGTCTTCTCTTGTGGCAGAACAATCGCGTCGGTAAAATCCCGTTCGAGCTCGGAAACTGTCCGGAGCTTTTCCTCGTCGATTTGACGGAAAATCTCCTCACCGGAAACATCCCGAGAAGCTTCGGGAACCTTCCGAATCTCCAGGAGCTTCAGCTCAGCGTTAACCAGCTTTCGGGTACAATCCCTAAAGAACTAGCGAATTGCACGAAGCTGACGCATTTAGAGATCGACAACAACCAAATCTCCGGCGAGATTCCGCCGTTGATAGGCAAATTAACAAGCTTGACGATGTTCTTCGCCTAGTCGAATCAGTTAACCGGAGATAGGCAAATTAAAATAGTCTTTTGCCTCTTTAATCTTTAATGAATGCTAAAAATGAGGCTTTTTTATCAGGGTGTTAGTTTGGTGAGAAAGTTTTCAAAAAGTGCTATTTTGATCAATTTCTCTATTTTTAATACTATATAATTTAAAATAATAATCAATCTATATATATTCAAAGAAAAAATCTATTCAAAATCTTGCTATACTTTTCACTATAATTTATTATATTTTATTTGAATATATATCAAAACAAAATTTGAAAAATATTTTACTAATTTTATAAAAAGTTAGACACAATAAAACTATTTTTTAAAGAGTTCGTAGACTTACCACAAAAACCATAGTCATTTAGCGGTGCATATTAGAGTTATGCTTTCAAGATTATAAGTTTTTGCAGGTTAGCCCGAATAATATTTTAGTTCACTACAAAACGGGTTAAATAGACAAATTATTACAAATTGACACATTTATCTATAATCATTAGTTAGTCATATTGTAAAATTCATATAAAAACAATTTTCTTAAATTTCAAAACTATTTCTTTAAAAAAATTTACTCCACGCTATAATTAGCACGAATTAAATCCTAGTCAAACCTTATTTTGGAATATTAATTTAACATATTCATCTGTTAGTGTAGAGTGTATACTGTAAAGCAATGACGATCCTTTTAACTCATATATAATAATAATTATCATGAACTTGGTAAAAATATCATATGTAGCAATAAAACCAAAAAAAAAAAAATCATGTGCTTATGTGATGTATGCTTTCTAAAAAAAAAGAAGTATGATGCCATTGGACAAGTCACATGTTTATCACTTGCTTAAGCGGTACTAGTTTAGTGGAAAAAGGAAATTGAAAAGGAGAAAGGACGTGGAACGAATTTGAGTGGCAGAGAAAGAAGGTGACAGCTTTTAGTTTTCTTATATCATATTTTATTTATTACCATCTAATTCAAAAGATCGTATAAGCCTCTGATACAGAAATTAATCAATCGAATTCAAACACAACATCAGACTCGTAGATTTTGTAGCAACATTTGTTCTAAATACAGCACCGGCTCAATAGTTTTAAGAATTTTTGGGCAAAAAAAAATTTTGGGTCCTTGGGTAAGAAAAACAAAATTTCGGACCCTTTTGAGCAATAAAAAAATCAAAAACTTGTGTGCAATAAAATATTTGAATAAAAAAAAAACAAAGGTGCAGACCTTGGAACGGTCGAACTGCTGGCCCCCTAGTTAAGCCGGGACTGCCTAAATATTATGATGTTATTGCTAGCAAATAGGATAGATGATCAATTAAAATCAGCACTGATGAAGTTGAGCTACGGTGGTCATGTCTTCATCACTTGCTATATGTGCACGATATGATTGAAATTTAGATGTTAGATTAATATAGCGGATTTTGTCAGTTTCAAGTAGGCTGCATTGAAAATTAACAATATATATGTGCACGATTGAAATTTTTTTAAGCTTTTCAGTTTTCATCGATTGCAATATGTCATAGGTTTCTCCTTAATATGATTCTATATAAAACCCATGTCTTAACTAGATACTTTTATAATGATGAACTTATTATACAGTAGTGGGTATTAACAATACCTTTGGTGCTTCGTCCTTGTCTATCAATCGAGCTGGTACTACCTTTTCACCATTAAAACATTACTCATAAAATGACTCATTAATTACTCTGTTTGTAATGTCAATTGTTTACGTACAGAAAACTCGCATACCTCGCAAAAAGTACTGGAGTTATCATGCACACTCCCATGCAGAGTCGGTCCTGAGTTTTAGAATGCCGCAAGCTAAAAAAATATTTGGATCGTTTTACCATATTAAGTTTCGAATTTATGACTTTCTGAAAATGTTTTATAATTTTATCACTAAACTAAAGAGATTTTTAGAAATTTAAGAGCTGATTTTTGTTTATGAAAATGAGGGCCGCAAGCCCATGCTTGATTTCTTGGACTCAGGGCCAACCCTGCTCCCATGCCATTTAATCCTCATGAAAAAACTCGCTTTTTGGATCCTTTCTAGCTTCCCAGAAATCAAAACATCACAATGAAGACTCGAAGTTCATGTAACCTCTCTTAAATGGTAGAGAGACACAATATTGCCACCAGCACAAAATGCCCTTCCACTCCCCTTCAACAGACAACACAGTTCAACGAGAGAAAAAGTTTATGAGTTTTTTCTCATCTCAAACACAAGGAATTTCGATAGAAAAGAAGAAGAAGCTACGACGTGTTGCACAAATTACCTTCATCATGATCATGAACCCTAGCTATATTTGGATCTTCTGCAACCTAACTCCCTATTGACAAAGTAAACAAATCAATGTAAAACAAATTACTCACGCCACGAAATTCGCATCCATCAGAATCAATAATCAATGTACCAGGCAAAAACGAGGAATGTTACAAAATCCAAATTTGAGACTAATTAATTAAGTAAGAGCAAACCCCTCATGAATACCAGTTGTAACTTTTACATTAGGTTAATTAGACTAATTTTGGCATTAGGTTATAATGAGACTCATTTTCTCTAAATAAATATTACTATTGTTTGAAGGGAAAAAGTATTAGGATATTAATCATAGACACTCCCATGGCATCTAATCTTCACGAAAATCTCGCCTCCGTCCGCAAGATAGTGAGCGAGTGGTTGGGCGGGCCCAGCAAGGGGAGTAATTGACCCGGCCTGGATTCGATCATCCGCCCTCGCTAAAATTCAAACATTATCTTGTGGGAAGTCTGTCAGTTGGACCTAGGCCCAATTGGTTTACATGGTAGTCTGAAATGCAGACGGTCGGGCTACCCATGACACTTAGTCGAAAGGTATACCAAACTTGAGATTAGGCGAGATGATAAAAAACTCTTACGGATCAATATAGTTCACCATGTAGCACTTCGGTGCGTTCCTAGCTAGGACCCGACTGGATAGCCGATAGAATTTATCAAAAAACAAAAAAAAACAAAAATCTCGCCTCCATTTTTTTTATCATATAGATATCTTCCCATAAATCAATGTGATATTACCATAGTACCCTTACTAATTTTAGTTGTTACTCGTGTAGTCTTCTTCTAGTAATCCTTTAATTTTGGATATTTCAACGTTTTGGTGTGGTGACGTAATGAGCCCTCTCTTTTTTCTGTTCTTTTCACGTCCTTTTTTTTTGGTAAAGCAACGACGACCTTTTTTTGTTTACTCATAATAATATCATGAACTTGGAAAATACCAAAATTGCCATGTGATTATGTGCTTTAAAAAACAAAAAACAAAAATAATTATGATGCCGTTCGACAAGTCACATGTTTATCACTTGGTTAAGTGGTACTAATTTAGTGGCAAAAGGGAAATTAAAAGAGCAAGGACGTTGAACGAATTTGAGTGGCAGAGAAAGAAGGTGGCAGCTTTTAGTTTTTTGTTATATCATTTTTTATTATAATTTGGTCCAAAAGAGGAAACAAGACAAATGGCTAAAGAAAATGCATTAACTTCTCCTGAAGAATCTCAGCAATATATGTGGATCGATCGATGTTCGTGACACTGCTTTGCTTGTGACTTAATTCATGTAATTGCGATATTCATATTTGGTCTTTCTTTTAAAGACTGCACACGGTGAGACCATGAACAGCTAAATTTGTTTGGATCTGAGTCGAGTCTATGCAAAGCAAAATATCACCATGCGAATTTCTAATGGTCAAATATTGTTCAGTAAGTTTTGGTTTTATATTTTGATATGCTACATTACCAATTAGAGATGTTGTCAAACAGAAATGCAGATAATTAAAAAGAATATGTATTCACAGTTTTTAGTTTACATAAATTCTGTAGTGCTTCGTTTTTTTACCAAGACTATTGATGACCACTAGTCTTATACAACAACTATTTCTGTTGATATTTTAAATATTTGTGTGAGGATGATGAACATATCGATTTAATGATTTATTTTAGCTAATAACGTTTGTAACTAACAAGAAAAACCACTTGGAAAATCTATAGCATATAAATCATGTACTAATTAATTAATATATGAAGTCTTCTTACACGTCTTTCTACGAACTTAGTCTATAAAATACACGTCTTAAAACTACGAAAGACTATATCAATGGATTTGGTTCGGGACATTTGAGGATAACATGTGAGCTATCTTGTTTTGTTTGATTGTAAGTCAAATGATTTACAATGACCAAAACTATCAATCTTCGGAACATGTTTTCTATGTTAATCTTGTTTTGTTGTATTATAAGTCGACAGATGATTAACAATCTGATAGTAGACTATAGTGGCTTAAACGTAGGTTTAACAGAAATCGCTACATATAGTATTTAGATAACACTAAATTGATTAAACTTTAAAAAAAAAACAACCAACGAATTATTGGAGATATTTTGGGGAGCAAGATGTGAACCAAGTGTTGTGGGCTATAAGAATCCGGTTATGAAGTGAAACCCGTAAACCCAACCGGAGAATATTCTCATAGATATCCTATTGATAAGGATTAGGAAGATTTACATTATTTGGTGTTATCAATATGTTAATGTTAAACACTATATACATGTGTCTTATAATCTTGTATGAAAACACAACTCAATAATATATTCCATTCTATTATATTTAACATGGTATCAAAGCCTTCGATTCTAGAGGATCGGAGTTAAATTTTCCGCTTTAATATTTTTGTGATCTCTTATTCGAAAACAATCATGGAGAGAGAATCCGGAGACGAAGACGAACCAGACGACGATGTGTTTGAGAATTTTTTTTATACGTCCGTTTATTTATTTCTTAAGTCAGGTTTTTGCACTTGGTGATATCTTTAGTGTTACGTGGTTCATATTTTAGTTATTTATTTAAGTTGGGTTTTGGATTTTATAATTTTGGTTGGTACTACGTGGTCTATCTCATAAGTTTTTAGTTGCATTATTTTAATCTACCTTAGGTTAATGGTTTGGATGTTTGGTTTAGTACACGGGTTATTGGATATATCTTGGGGAAATTATTAAGGTAAAGGTTTAGGGGTTTTTCACAATTTGGATATTATTTTAAATCTCTCAGATTTATTCTTAAGTTTGGAATTTCTCAGAGTTTATATATTTTGGTTTCTTCTATTACGGGAGAGTTGGTTATCGTTTTAGGGAATTTTATGGAACGCTCATGTTTTAGGTCATTTTTTTAGTCCGATTTATGGACTGTCCGAGACAAGGACGATTATTTATGGAGTTGCAGGATTTGCACCCACGGGATGTTATTATTCCCTTTTTCAAGACCGAAGACGAGCTAGAGTTCCATCCCTATTTTTTTTGAAGATTGAAGTTTAATCCGGAGAAGTCAGTTGACATGTTTTGTCTGTCCTCGACAAATGTCCACAACAAATGTGTTTTGCTTTGTGATTGCGGATTTCGTGTTTTGCATCCCACATTTGTCGTGCGGGGGAGTATTGGAGATATCTTGGGGAGCAAGATGTGAACCAAGTGTTGTGGGCTATAAGAATCCGGTTATGAAGTGAAACCCGTAAACCCAACCGGAGAATATTCTCATAGATATCCTATTGATAAGGATTAGGAAGATTTACATTATTTGGTGTTATCAATATGTTAATGTTAAACACTATATACATGTGTCTTATAATCTTGTATGAAAACACAACTCAATAATATATTCCATTCTATTATATTTAACAAAGTATAAACACATGGATTCATAAAAGTAGATCTCTTCAGTTTTTTTTTCTCTCATATTTTTCTAACGAATCAATTTTTTGTTTTGTTGAGTTTACACAACCATACTACCGTGTAAATTAAACGGTACGTATTTGATAAAAAAAAACATAAATCCCTAGAGACTAAAACGACTATTTTTTTCTTTCGTCTGATAATATTATATACATAACCCGATTGTCGTACAGTACGGACACCAGAATCAAACGTTCAAACACGAAAAATAAGGTTAAAGAGAAAAAGAAAACTTATGAATGCATTATAAACTTAAAACAAGAGGTTAGGGATCGAATTTTCCGAGTGTGGAATTATCACACTAACTCAACAAAACTGAATTCCTCAGGTCAGGGATCGAATCTCTCGGATGTGGAATTATCACACTAACTCTTGGTCAAGCAGGGCATCATATGTGGACTGCGTTACTTCCGCTCGGGAGATTAGTCTGGATCTACTAAAAGCCAGAGATTACTTCCGAGTTAAAAAAAAAAAAAGGCTAAAAAGAAAGAGAAAACTTATGAATGCACTAGAAACTTAAAACAAAAGCAAAACATATAAGGGCAAAATTATCCACAAAGGCAATTGAAACGGTTAGATTTATATCTCATGTTTTTCAACACTTTTGATACATTTTTTGTTGGGTATGCAATTCACTTTCACGATGAAATCAGATTTTCTTTCACCAACTACGACATTTATTAATTTAAAATAATAATTAGTTAGAAAATAAAATAAAAAATGCAAATTGTGATTTGTGTGTTGTGAGGCTTCTAACCAAACGGAAGTGTCTGTCACGCTCTCTCTCTCTATATACGGAGAAAAAGTCAAAGAAATGACATCCCACAAGTTTCCCTCTATGTGAAATCCCGAAAAAGCCCCGAGAAATAATAAAATGCAAATAAAGTTTTAAGGGTAAAATCGTCATTTCGATAAGTCGAGTTTTATAATTTAAGGTTCTTTGTTTCTCCACCTCCCAATCTCCCAACTGAAAACGACTGCAAAGCAAACCTGCGGTCTCTACCTGCCTTATTACGCTATAGTATATCATTTATATTATATGTAAATGTATTTTCCTTGATTTTATATAAATTATTATTACCTATGGACCGACTTGCGAATATAATAAGATTAATAAACCCATTTATATTTCCCTTCCTTCCTTACAGAATCAATTCTCCTTTTTTCTCTCTCTCTCTCATTCTCCATCTCCTCATCTTCATATTCTCCATCGTCTGCTAATTAAGGAAAACAAAAATGGTGGATCTCGAAAGAAGAGTGTGTTGCATGTGTGGTGATGTGGGTTTCTTCGACAAGCTCTTTCATTGCAGCAAGTGCCTTAATCGCTTTCAACACTCGTATGTTTCTACATATTTTGTATATATATCTATAGATTCTATACCATATGTGTGTAATATCATCATCATGATCATGCATATTAACAACATAGAAATAGATTTAAATCGCTGAGATTGCGTGCCACGTGCATTCACTATATCCGATTTTACAACATGATCATCATACATCAAATCATAAGCATGCATATATCATGTATATATATATAGGATGTGTGCATAGTCAAACCAAACAAGAACTGCTTCAACAACTATACCATAAATACATATGATACATAAATTCATCATGTGATAATTTTGGATACAGGTACTGTAGTAGCTATTACAAAGAGCAAGCTGATCCAATTAAGATCTGCGATTGGTGTCAGTTCGAATCGAGGAGTCGAACCGGAGCAAAGCACGGTATTAACGGTGGATCGTCCAAGAGATCGTACCGGTCGGAATATTCTTCAGCCCACCAGATCAAACAGCAAGAGATTACTACAAGCACTAGTATTCCTCCAGCAGCCGACAAGGGTAAAACCGGCGTACCTTCTCCTAGACCGGCCACTCGCAGGTACAAGCTTCTCAATTGTCATGTGTTAGTAATGTTTTCGAAATAATCAAAGTTAAGAGGGTTATTAGAGAGTTATTTTAGGATCTGAGATAATAAGAAACATGTATATGTAAGATATAATTAGGGTGCCGTAGAAGTTGCTATATATGAGTGTGAGAAGCAATGTAACTTTATGTCATGGATATGATGATGCTAGTGAGTGTTTTAAATAAATTAAAAGTTTTTTGGGCTGAATGATTGGTTAAATTAGCGATGAATTTTGTGTTTTTTTTTTTGGTTATCATCCCTCGGCATTTGATGACACTATTTAAAAGCAGGCTACATAGCTAACAATCATTTTAACAATGTTTTCTTGTATTGAACGATTCGTGATAGAATTTGGAGGAAATCTTAGAAGTATAATAGTTTCTCTCAATTTATTGATTTGGCCAATAAGCTTATTTATACAAAGACATAACTTGTCTAGCAAGTTCTTTACAAATATGATAATATGAAATCTACCTATTTAACACAAATGTTAACTTTCCATTTAACTTGATCTCGTATAATCTCTGAGATCTCCTAACACCCTCCCGCAAGCTCATACGTGGTAACACGTATGAGATTGGATAATCCTTAAAATCCATAACGCCGTATATCGCCTGGATCGTTTAGAAACTTGAAATCCTCAAGTCGATTCGAACTAAAGTCACAAGTATGGGTCGCTCTTCGAACTTCTTGTCCATGAAAAAACTTGTGTCTTAAGTTAAAAAAAAATGTCATAGACATTAATTATCATAAACCACCGGATCAGTATATATCCGTTGGAGTCATCATCTTCGTGGCCACATCGAATTTGTAGTTGATGGATAACCACATGAAGACCTGAAAATAAAAGATTAAATATGAACGAACCCATCAGGTTCATGTTCATAATCCATATCATAATTGCCAATAGTTACCAAACGTTTTTTTTTTTTTTTTTTTTTTTTTCAAGAGATCAATACGTAACTAGAAGAAATAGAAAAAAAAAATTAGAAGGAAGAAATCGTAGAAGGAGGTCAAAGAGAAAGAATTAGAATATTAAAGGATAGATCGGCATAGCGGTAAGCAGCCAAGATCGAAACAAAAACCCTTTAGTAGTTAGGTTAATGCTCTGATACCATGATAGAATTTGGAGGAAACCTTAGAAGTATAATAGTTTCTCTCAATTTATTGATTTGGCCAATAAGCTTATTTATACAAAGACATAACTTGTCTAGCAAGTTCTTTACAAATATGATAATAGAAAATCTACCTATTTAACACAAATGTTAACTTTCCATTTAACTTGATCTCGTATAATCTCTGAGATCTCCTAACATACTTTATACACATATATGCATGCACTCACAGGATAATAAATTTGAAGAGAGACTACAGACTAGTCAACTCATTCAATTTCTCGTGCGTTACATTAAATTCTTAGATAAACTTTTTTTTATCGAATCCTAAGTCTCTTCTATTCATTTCAACAAAACAAAAAAAGTCTCTACTTCGTTTACTTTCTATACCATATTTAGGCCAATAAAATAAATATGACTCATGAAACTTCTTAGCAAATACAAGATCGAAGTTACTAGTAAACTGCTTGTGGCGTGTGCCATATAAATTTTATATATGCAAATGCTTAATTAGACGTTTATAAATGTGATTGGTTCGGAGGTTTTGGAGAATTTTATATCTTATAAAATTGACACACGATGGTTTAGTATAAGTTGATGAAGTAGAGCCCATTTAAAAAAAAAATGTTTTTGGATGTATATAATTTTGATGGTAAAACATATTTATAGAAGAACAAAAACAGCCAACTCGAGAATCATGCTATAATAATAATGCCATTCAACTCTGACATCATTTCTTTCCAATATGTTAGCCAATATTCACGCAAGAAAACAAGAACACATCTAACGTGTTCGTACAAGAAGAAAATATCATAAACCCTAGGCTTTAGCTCAGATGAAGTTTAGCTTAACTAGTTTATATCTCAAGATAATTTTGTTAAAAGAGTTGAATGTAAACATACCAATATGATCTTAATTAGGACATAATTTTTTAATTTATAATTTAAATAATAACTCTCAGTTGTGTACATTTTTCATTTAACATATAATACCCCTAAAATTCTGAAGTAATTCATTTATAATGTTCAAAGCACTGTTGGAAGTACTGTTTAACTCTTTTTCTGTTGTCAACTTTTTACTTTCTCTCTTTTGAATACAATTATTTATAACTATATATATATATATAATTTAGCTTTATCTTATTTCAGAAACTCTCATAGATATATATATTAGGAGAATAGGAGTTCATTTTGTTCAAAAACATGAACGATGTACACTGTACATAACTGCTACGTATTTTTAGAAATAGTTGACTTAAGAATATACTTGGTTACATGCATGAATCAAATATCCAAAAAAAATCATATATTACACTCTAAAACAAAAAGGTGAAAAGAATCATTTCAACCATCTTGAGTTTTTTGTTTTGTTTTAAATATTCCTCTATTTTTTTGGTAAATTTTGGGTGAAGTATGTATGCTATATACATATTCATAGATAAATTGATAGAGAGATACATTGAATAAATGTGAGAAAGTAGGGAATATTCATAAACCCCTCTTAGAGGCTATGTATTCGAGAGGCCATATAGATAAAATTAGATATGGACATGAGAAGGCTCTGTTCCATGCATCCCTCTTATTACCCTTTAAGGGGACCATTTATCTGAACACCTTTTGTCCATTGATCTCAACCTTACACGTATCCCACATATCTGCATCGAAATATCTAAAAGCTAATAGCGTTGTCTTAACGGCACGTTCACTAGAAGTCACAGCGCGTGTGTCCCGCTCTCCCAACCTCCGTGGCTCCAAATCGGCGACGAATGGGTCCGGCGAAATAGTATCGAGTCTAGTGACCGTTCACCCGATTCTTTGTGTGGGACCCACATCCACATGTCATCATCTCCATCCCATACACCATACCATCAATTCGGACTAGATATTCTAGAAATCATCAAAATCTATATTTAGTTAACCTTAACCTTAACCCTAACCTTAAGGAAAATGATTCGATTTTATTATTTACCAGCATGTTTTTGAGTAGTAAACATCAGAATATTAGTGGGTTGGCTCGACGGAATAAAGTTCACTCGGCAAAAGTTGTACTAAAATCCAAACAAAAAAACGTTTATTATTTTCTGTTAATTTTAATTTCGAAAATGTTACCGTAAATGGGTTTTGAAGTTAAATTAGTAATGCAATTACATAAACATAATCCCTGAATCCTAGTTTCAACTTTCAATACATTTAAAATTTCATATTTGAAAATTGTAAGAAAAAAATATGTTTGAATGAACAAAAAAAAAAGTTAGTCAAATCCAGGTTAATCAGAATATAGAGGAAGTCATATTTTCTGTAACCTGAAATTGGATAATACCTTGAAATAAAATTAGAATTCGAAAAAATAATAGGACATGTTGCTAAAATCGAATACATTGCGTCATCCTACTTCATCCATAATAATTTTAATAAACGGGTTTTAGATCTAGACTTGACGGCCCAATTCAGTTCCTTAACTCAGATGGTGGCTTTTTGAAATTGTTGTGGTGCCTCAATCCGGCGCGGGACGGCTAGTTTTGAGCAAGGACCTGAACATGTTTGCTGGCCACGGACCACAATAAGGTAATTGCTTTAAGCCACTTAATTTCTTTATTAAATTAAGGGTCATATTTTTCATTTATATATAGATTGTTTGTTTCAACTTTCAAATCATTTGGTCAAGTTATTCTTTTTTTGTTTACCACTATAATCGTTTTTTAAAAATTAAATCTGAAACTTGTTAGTCATAGACAAGAGAACTTATGTACATATGAACTAGCTGTTTGTTGAAAACTTACAAAACAAGAGAAAAAACTGAAATGAAAAAAATAGAAATTTAGAACACCTCCATTGGAGGCTCTTGACAAAAATAAAGAGGGGTTTTTAACCCAAAAAAAAAAAAAAAATAAAAAGAAAATATGGACAATGTAAGAACCGGTTCTTAAAACTCTTGTTTTTGTTTTAAGAACCGGTTCTTAAGGGGAATTCTTACACTGTTCACGCCACGTATCAACCCCTAATTTGTCTTTTTTTTTTTTACATTTTTTAACTTTAACTTAAAAAAAAATTCTAAACTTTTTTAAATTTTTTTTTTCTTCATAATTTCAACTTAAAAATTCTAAACTTTTTTTACATATTAATGAATTGGAATCTTTACATATTAATTTTGTTTTTATAAGATCATTTTACTCATTTTCATTTGAGAGAAAATTCATTTGAGAGAATAATTTGTATGTTTTATATTTCAGTTAATGAAATAAAAATCTAATATTTTAAGTATAGTATGTTTAAACATTTTTTAAAAAATATATATATTTCAAATAAATATTTTCTAAAATAATATTTTTTATTCTTAAGAACCCCAAAATGGGGTTCACCAATGGAGGAGAAAAATACTAGAGGCTCTTAACTATTCACAAATCAAAAAACAAATATTAAAAAAATTCTAAAAACCCCAACAATGGGTTCACTAATAGAGATGATCTTAGTAATGCGTCGACGCAAACTACTGCGAAAGAGGTTGAAAATTATTGTAATAATCGTAAAAAAAAATCATTTTTAACATATAGTAGATAACTAATCTTATTTTGGGTTTTTGGGTATATATATTGTATTAGTTATTAATAGGGGAGGGGGATCCAATAAAAAACATTTGACCAGAGGTAAAAAAAACTATAATAATATTACTTATACTAGATTAAAAAAATAGTAACTATAATTTTTTTTTATTACAACAATACTAACTATAATGTATTTGGTCAATTTGCTTAATATCGCTTTTTGTTTTGAAAATTAAAACACTAATAAAAGAATAAAAGGGGTTAAAAACATAGGAGTGAAAAATAATCATTAATTTAGTAAGTCAGTATTGATAATTACTGTTATTTAGTTATTTATTTATATTACTTGGATGATGCAAGCTTTAGTTAAAATGACTTGGATGAGTTTTTTAATCTTCATGCATCTTTTTCAGTAAAGATTTAGTAGACATGAACATATGGTAAATGATTGTTGGAAGTGGATATTTAGATAATCCATATATTTTATAATTCGCCATAAACTTTTCGAAATCTACACACGATACTGGATCTGTTCAGCCCGGACCGAACCAAATTTCTAAAATTACATACTGGTTCATCGTGGATCGATTAGGATCAAACCGCAGATTTCCAAATTTCCAATGAACAGCAACATTTATGGTCATACGACGTCGTAAGTGTTTTATGGCACATTTTTTTGGTGCCAAACATTTTTGCAAGTGGTTTGTTGTCGCATTCTATGGAGACTAGGCCCCACGGCCCATAATTATACTCACAATACAAACATAAAAGCCCACTCTACAGCATCTTCTTGCTAGCTGATCTTCGAAACTGTTGACTAGAAAGCTTGCGTCGCTAAATCATCGACGTGTACTTCAGTACTTTGTTGCGGATCTTTGGCTGCAGATTTCACAAATTTAATGAAGATATTTTGTTTTTATTATATTACAATGGTTGAATGTACGTCACTAGGAATTATCAATCTTTTATTTGTGTTTAGTATGAAATATCTCTAAGGTTGTTGTAACGATCAGCAAAACCGGTCACTCTGTTCGTGCTTAAACTCCGATGAATTCAACGATCTGGGATCAGAAAGAAGTAACGAACTAGGCTAGTGAAATGTTTCAAATTATATCTATAACAAGAACCGTACGTTCGTTTAATCCATCACAATGTCACAACTTAAAATTTTATGCAACATATATGTATTAATAAGCACTGAACATGCTTTACATTTATTAAATTATGACTAATTATTCCATTATTGGTCAGCTCATTGATCAGATTCGGAGTCTTTTAAAATTCTACATAAACGTACAAAATGGTTTCGAAAACAAATTTTAATCACAAATCATGAATATCTTCTATACACAACTCAACAATTTATTCGTAATATTAAAAAAAAAGGGGGGGACAAGAAGGACAGAGGATGAGCATAAGGTCATCATATATGCATGTTATTCGTCAGAAGGGTAACATTATCTCAATTAAAGTAACACATATAGTTATATAATTACTTAAGAGGTGATTAAGTGGTGAATAAAGTAGGTACTCTAACGAGTTAACAACAAATAAAATAACATTAATTTATCATTATGGGCACATGAGGTCGCACGTGTTTGCTTTGGGATCACCGTCGTCACGTGATTCAAGAAAGCTAAATTGGAAAAATAGAAACAAGAAGAAGGAATGGTCGAAGTTAAGCACGATGATGATATTCGTATGTATTATCAAACGAATAATCAGAGAGATTATTATTTCAAAGAAAGAGAATATAAAAGAAAGTAGATGGAACCACTTACGAAAGCGCCTGACTGAAAAAGAGAGGCTTGGGGAGGAGATGAGTGGCACCGTACGTGGATGTACTCTGTGTGTGTGTATTAGCTTTCTCGAAGATGAGACTTACAAGGCTGAACCATGACAGGCTGGACCCACCAAGCACCGTCACATTCTCTCTACACTCGTTGTTCTCCCTAAAATCACATAATTTTTTTTTTTGCTTTTGTTTTGTTAAATATTCAGCTTCTTCTTTGTTGCAAATAGTTTTATTTTGTTTTTTTAACCCATATTCTGTTTTACTTAAGTTTATATTTTTCTTCTTCTGTTTTTAAGTAATGTTTCAATAATAACTAAATAAAATTTAATCTAAAATAGACCAGTTTGGTATTGTACCGTTTTTATTTGAATAATTCAGTTTTTTAATAAATCATATATCTCTAACTAAATAAAAAACGAATTTTATTTATTTTTATTTTCTATTCTGATTTTCTAATTCTGATTTTTGTTAATGAACCGTGGGAGTTCCAGACGTTCAGTCTATAATCTCCGTTCAATCTATAATCTCTTATAATATCCAGAGTAATTATTTATATATTCCAATTTAAAAAATAATCATTCTTTTCAAAAAGAATTTGAACCCCAAACACGAAAAACTAACCCTTTATACTACCATTAAGCTACCATTTTTTTTTATAATTTCTAATTATGTTTTTTTTTATGTCTTTCGGTCCCCGGGAGTAATCCCAAATCCAAACAAGCCCAGACTAATATTTCGGGTGGGAGTGACACATCCTATTTATAATACCCCACTTGGTCAAGTGTTTGTCCTGATGGCTAGTAATTCCGATCTCGCGGGGAATCGATCCCTAACCTAAACCAACCGGGCCAACACTCACCGCATGAACGGATTGGTTAATTTCTAATTATGTTGGTTTCAAATTTTCATATATACGTAAAATCTTTATATAGTTGCGTAGTGCCGCGGTTAGTATGCAATTTAGGAACTCTCGTAATTCAAACTTCGAATTCATGCAAAAAAAAATATATATATATATATATTATTTTTACGTATTTCATTATCGGATATGGTCGAACACAAATGATTTATTCGCAAGAAACACTACAAATTTCACTATGTAACTTTTGCCTACTTGCTATTTATAACTTTTTAAAAAAATTACAACGAAAAAAAATTATATAGGGGTCTATGAAAGGGAACCTTCTGAATGAGACAGAAGTTGCCAGCTGGAAAAACTGTTGTCGGTAGTAAACTATAAAATTGAAAACAATTTACAAAAAAGTAATGTCTAACTCTCGTTTCGTGCCATATGTTTTAGAAATGAACGTCCAGTAATGTCCAACTCTTTAGTAAGAAATGCTATAATATGGCAACTGCACTATTATAAGCGGTTGCAATATTTTAAGTAATATTTTGTAAACGATATCTATATATATATATATCATATATGATGTAATCTAAAAACCTAGCATCCTCACGCTCCAAGACTTTCTCATATATATTAAAAATAAATTGCAAGAGATTATGCCATAAGCCCAAAATAACATTACATGTTCTGTATTAAAGAAATTAACTTAAGTAGCAATTAGTTTGAGAAATTATCCACCAGTTTTTTTTTTGTTACCTTCTTCATGGCTTCGTCTTCTTTTATCATCTTACGGGCACGTGAAGATGAGAACGGTCCCCACATGGAGCCACGTGGCTATACTGATTTATCTTTATTTGTCACTGCTATCTATTTTGGTGTAGTAATATAATATTTTTTAGCTTCGGAACTCCTATATGGATAGGCCAATAATTAATATTGTCGGCATGTATCATACTCCTTTAACACATAGATTGGTCAATAATACACTATCAAGCATATATTTCTATTTCTAAAAATTAGACTGGATTATATAGTGTATTATTGACTAAAAATAATAATTCTATGTGTTAAAAGGAGTTGTTCGTGGAAAAAAATCTTGTGATGTTAGAGAGATATGATTGCGGACGTTCAATCAATTTACATACAATTTGTCTTTTACCAGTGCCTTAGATTTTTTTTTGTATTGCATATGTAAGTACAGATCCGACCACAGTATAAACAAAAACAGTTAATGTTCAAAGCCTAACAAATCATATATATATACTCTTTAAACTTATACATATATATAGCTTTCAATGTACAAGTTTAATTTACAAAAATCAACAAAGATGCATTTCACCATCCGGTTTATCTCTCAACTAAGGACTGTAACCATATCGGTACTTAATCAAGAATCAAAATCTTGTAATGTATAAGTATGCTATCTTGGTTTATATGTATATACGACGTCTAAAATGCAAATAAAAAGAGTTCAAAGATCAAAGCTCTAATTTCGTGTCGATAAGATTAAAGTTCGGACCATGTCGCTGAAATTCCAAGTCCTTAATGGAGGCTTGAACTGCCTCTTTAGAGTCGGATTCGAGGATAAGTTGCTGTTGGAATATGTTTTTGTTTAATTAATGTGTATCCTAAAATCTAATTCAATTATATTTTTTCTTATAAAATAGAACAAACAAATATATCTACCCGAAAGTGTTATGATGATTGGCGGTGCTTGCATAAAAATTGAGCACAAGATAGAGAAGCATATGTATGCTTTATTTTTAGCCGAATATGATAACAATGTTCACCACAATTGGTTCCCCGTTTTTATATCATGCATGTGTCATGTACATACGAGTAATTATATAATTGAAAAAAAATGAATATATATATATATAGTAATAGAAGCAAGGAGCAATGCATGACAGAGACATAAAAAAAAAATGATAGAAAAATACACACAAAAAGAGGGCCATAGTAATTTATAGAACCAAAGTGCAATGCACTTCGGATCGTCGGTAGACTCATCTCCTTGATTGTCTCCATACATTTTCCCATTTCCCACTACATACATAACTATTATTATTTCATATTTTTTCAAAAACAATGGAAAAATTCATCACTAGTAGATAAAGAAATGTTGTCAAAGCTGTTTCATAGTAAACTTATGAAAAACATGCATGCGAATGGTTTAAAACATTTATGTATGCTCTACTCTACAAGGATCGAAATCTCACTTCAATCTCTTTTTCGTCTGCAAGTTTGATCACAAAATGCGAAATATTTCTGTAAGCACAGTCGAGCAAAAGTCGTCATTCGGCCGGGATGTTGCTACATAGTTCGCCTTGGCATCATTATAGTAACACGTTATTTTATTTTGCTCTCAAAATACACATTATTTATATTTAAGTAGTTCCGTATTTTAATTCCAAATTTTGTTTTTATCATTTTATATTTTATTTATTTTGATCGATTAATAATACGAGTCTAGGCTTTGTATGGTAGGGCCTTATAAGTGAATTTTATGGTTTTTGTTTTTCAAAAAAAAAACCCAGTTAATCATCCAATTTTTAACATGCAGTTTTCCTTAAAACTAGAAAAACTAGTTTTTTCTTATGTTTCTTATTTAATTCGAAACATAAAAATCTATAACTTTTGATTTTCTATTAAAAAATAGTATACAAAGAAATTAAATATAAAAAAACTCCAAACAAAAGTCTACATTCATATAAAGCCTTGATTTCGATTTTCTTGTTTTGGTAGTTTTTATAGAACAGAGCAGAACATACAATGGAATCATTTAATTTAGAGATTTTCAAACGAAACTAATTAATAACATTTCGTTTATATAGTTTCTCTTAGTTACTATAGATGTTAAAATTCCGGCCCAGTAAATTGAGCCTAACAAATATATGGTAAAAAGGTTTGGTAAAGTCAAAAAACCAAACGAGGTCAAACGAGTAATCGAAGTGATGGACCGAGCTGAAAGATACATCATAGTAAACATCTACGGTCAAAAGAGAATAAATGTATAACCGTTAGTCAACCCCATCGAAACCAAAGACTCGTTCAAATCGGTGAGTTAAGTCGCCTAAACATAACGACCGGACTCTCGGACTTAAAGACCATTCATGGAAAATCATGAAGAGTAAACGTAGTTACGTAGACGTTAAACACGATCTCTGAGTATAAAACAAGGATAAGAGCAAGGAGCAATGACCATAATCCAACTCTCAACACCATTCTCAACTACAATATAGTTTTTGAGTCAAACACTTGTATTTTTTTGTTTTTATTCTTGTAAATATCTCATAAAAATCGAAATATTAATCTAATTTATGTACCAAAAACCTTGTTCAAAATACTTTCGAATCATGTCTATTCTCATCGAACAACAAACTCTTTGTTTATTGCTCGATAGTTTTTCATTTTTTTTTTCTTTAAGATAAGCCAAAAACCCCTCTATTTTTACTATTTATAAATTATGACCGTTATATTTTTAATTATAACAATTAATTTCTTAAATTCATACGCTAATCTATAGCTCTATAAGTATAGTCACTGTGACAGAAATTGTAAAACACGCTTGTTTATCTCTAAATATTTTTAAATTTCTATCTCGGTTGTATATCGTATATTATGCACTCATTTGGTTTGGCTAATTAGTCCTATCAAGTAATAATATTTTGTAAAATTGCACATGCATGTCCAAAGAAAATGTAGACAAATTTAAATAAAAAAGGGAGTGCTCAGGTCAGCCTCGGTGCATACTAACTCTATGCACGTTCTCGTCTCCGTCTTTTTCTTCACTACTACTTACTTACTACTTCACAGTACCCACTCTCTCTCTATATTAAGGCCCTGAACCAGTGACCACATACTGAGTGAGCGACTCCGAGTCTGAGTCAAAGTCCGAGTCCAAATTTGTGCGTGAGAGGAGTGACCCCTAATAATGGACGTTTACGGCTTATCTTCACCGGACTTGCTTCGTATCGACGACCTTCTCGACTTCTCCAACGAGGAAATCTTCTCCTCTTCCTCCGCCGCTTCCTCCGCCGCATCTTCCGAAAACCCTTTTAATTTCCCCTCATCCGCTTCCAATTCCTTCCACGCTTGTCCTCCTCCTCTCCTCACCGATTTCACTCACGATCTCTGCGTTCCCGTATGTATACAATTTAATTCGACTTCGCTTACTTTTGATTGTGAATTTCTGGGTTCCGATTTTTGATTTTGGGTAAATTTCTCTTCTTTTTGCAGAGTGATGACGCAGCTCATCTCGAATGGCTATCGCGATTCGTCGACGACTCGCTCTCCGATTACCCAGCGAATCCCTTGACCATGACCGTCAGGCCCGAGATGTCGTTCACCGGAAAACCCAGAAGCCGACGATCAAGAGCCCCTGCACCTCCCGTAGCGGGAACCTGGGCACCGATGCCGGAATCCGAGCTTTGTTACTCCGTCGAAAAAACTAAGCCCAACAAGAAGTTCGAAGCCGAACCGATGGCGGTGGATGGAGGCGGAGCGAGACGGTGCACGCACTGCGCGTCGGAGAAAACGCCTCAGTGGAGGACGGGACCGCTCGGGCCTAAAACGCTTTGCAACGCCTGCGGAGTTCGTTTCAAATCAGGGAGGCTTGTGCCGGAATACAGACCGGCGTCGAGTCCGACCTTCGTGCTGACTCAGCACTCGAACTCTCACCGGAAAGTTATGGAGCTCAGGCGACAGAAGGAACAATTAGAATCGTCCGTCCAATTTCCGGCGTTTCAGCCGCAATAATTCGCGTTTGCGTCTTTGTAGTTGTGGTTTGGGGTTTTCTTTCGAGGGTTTTTGAGTCACGAGTTTGGTGACGTGTCGTAATCATAACGGCGATGATCACGTGACCGACGGAGAGCTAAGGACTAAATATTTAGTTTAAATCGAACTCTGCTAATCACGTCATTAATTTGTTAGTATTAATTTGATTTTTGGGTTTCGCGTTACTCGTTAAGGTTATATCATTAAATGATTTACTGGCAGCATTTAATTTTCTCTCCCTTTCAGTTATAAAAGCCTCTCAACCACCATAAATTGACTCTGCTTTTTTTGACTTGAGATATAATCATATGTATGCTGGTTGATCTTTCATGCATACATCACGAGGCGATTCGGTATAACGTTTTTTTAAAAGAAACTTACCTTAGTCAAATTAAATTCACTTTGCTCTTATTTAGGTTAAGGTTATCAAATCAAGCTTAACTCTGTATTTTTTAGTTTGATTCCCTATTAGGCATGGGTAAAATAGCCAAAACCAAAAAATCGAACAGAATTAAAGGTTACCGAACCAAATCGAATAATTACAAAAACCCGAATGGTTGTCCGAATGGGTATCCGAAATATGCGAAATAATTATATATCTAAAAATATTATGTATCTTTAGTTTTGAAATAACCAAAATACTCAAAATTACAATTATAAACCGAATATATTAGTTATGTTTATATCGAAATAACCAAAATATTCGAAATATTCGAAATATTTTTTGAAAAAATTAACCAAATTTTATTTAAAGTTAATAATTTTTTTTTAGTTTTTCGAGAATTTGGATAAATTTTGGATACCGAAATCCGATCCAAACCCTGACGGAACCGAATCGAACTTGATCCGAAAAATGAAATACCCGAATGGGTCCTAGATTTCTAAAATTTAGGTACCAAAATCCGAAAAAACCGATCCGAATCCAAACAGATTCCCCAATGTCCATGCATATCCCCTATAACAGATACCCAATGTCCATGCCTATTCCCTATATTGTACATCGGTTATGTTTTGGTTCAATTGGATACCATCTGAAAGCAAATTTACAACGACTACCGGCCTAAATCCGCATAAAATATCTTAACAAACAAAACAATTGTACAATACCATACCAAACCAATCTAATTTGGTTACCATAACCAAGAAACAGGAAGAGAAAATCGTATAGAGGACAAAACTTCGAATGTCAAGAAACTGCAACTGTTGAGATCGATGGACACTACTCAAGAAGAGAAAGAACAAAAACTCAAAAACGTGAATGAAAAGACTATACTGACGAGGATCTAAACAAGTAAAAAAGGGTATGATATTGCGTGTTTGTTACTCTTCATTTGCTCTTGACAAAGTAGAGCTTGCCCATGACATGAAGGACAGCGACGAAAGCAATGAAACCAATGCTCATAATAAGAACAACATTGGGAGAAATCTTGAGACCAGGGGCGTCGTCTGTGTAGAACTGAAGCATTGATCCGGCTGCTCCTCCAGAAGCACCACCACCGGCGCTGCTGCTGCTGCTGCCGCCCTTCCTCCTCCGCATGCTTGCAGTTGCAGCTGCACTTCCTCTCTGCGGAGCTCCACCACCAACCATGTTTGCTTCACTTATTGTTTTTAACTAGCTGAATAATAGAGAAAAACCAAAAGATTGGAACTTTTAGTAAGAATGAAGCATCAAATCTTTATATAACCATCGAAATCAAAGATGAAATCTAACTAACTTCTACACTGCTAGATTAGAGCAGTGTCTTCTTCCAAAGCTGTGATTATTGTGTAATTCGCATCCCAGACCGAATAAATACATCTAATTTAACATGATTACTCTCCTAGAAAGATTTAAAAATTCAGATTTAGCTAAATCCAGATTTAGATTCAGATTCAACTACTAAATGATCATATCATTCTTGATAACTAGATTTGATCCATACCCATTCAGAAATGAAGATTCGTCGCAACCGGAAAAAAAAAACTCCAAAGCATCTGGATATAGAAGAATGGGAACAAAAAGTTTCCAAAATTTCCCCCGAATACAAAATTTCTCAGGTACCTAAACAGCATTGGGCATGCAAATCAACAAATAGATCAAACAATTTACACGCGATCATGTTACAAACCCATAGATCTATAGATTCTTCGTTTCGATCTCAAACATGACGAGATCAATGAATCATAATCAGAAACGGATAAGAGATCGTATAACCATTCGAATAATAGAGTTCACCTGATTCGGCTTTACAAAATTTCTGATCGCGTCTAGATCGTTTGCCCAGATCGTTAGGGAGAAATTGTTTTCAGGCAATTAGCAGAATCTACCCTTCGTTTTATGAATGGGCCTTTGTCTGTTCTAAGGCCACGCAGCTCACTCACGTAAACAGCCAATTGTATAGCGACACGTCTTCTATTCAACGTAAGACATCCAATTTGTAATTGACACGTGGATTCATATTAAAAAAACAGGATAACAAATTACACTAGTTGGAGAAACAACTTCTTATGAAAACCCGCATAATCTTGAGCCCGAGCCCAAGCCCAAGTATATTTTTCGAATGATTTTTTTTTTTTGACGTCACTTTTCGAATGATCTATACTGTATACACTAAGACCATCTCCAATGTATTGTTCTATTTTTTATTCTAAAATAGAACAACTCTATTTTGGAATTGAGTTTTACTCCAATACCACTCTATTTTAGAGTTAAAAATAAAGTCATGAACAAAAAAATAGAGTTGACTCTAAATATAGAGCCAAATATTAAAAACTTTATTTTTGGCTCTAAAATATAGTTGGGTTGGAGAAGAATTGACTCTAAAATAGAGTTTGGAACCAAAAATAGAGATGGGTTGGAGATGCCCTAATAGTGTAACACTATGATACCTTTTGAAAATAAGTCTAAGACCATCTCCAATGTATTTCTCTATTTTTGACTCTAAAATAGAGATGAGTTTCTCTCTAATGTACTTTTTTAGTTTTGACTATAAAAATGGAATATTCTAAGTATATTCTATTTCTATTTTATTACTAACACCTTTCATTTATAAACATTTACAATTTAACCCCACTTATTTTATTCTTTGTAAAACTTCCATAAATTATGATATTATTTAAATTAAACATTTATTATATAAAGAAAATTACATTACATCATATATAAATTTTATTTTGTGACTTAAATTTTATACTTTGAAAGAGATGAAAAAGGAAAACAAAATTTTATTTTATGACTTAAATTCCGTACAAAATCCACATATTCGTACATATATTCAAACTGAACAAGCACGGAATTTACAAAAGAGGGGTGATCAACAAGCTTCTCCTTCATCTACTTCGTTTGGACAATATTTTAACAATCTTGGTGGATCCAGAAGCAATTTACCAGAGTATTAAGTCACTAGTCTTTGTTGTTTAAATTTATTTTATGTTGCTTATCTTTAATTTCAGTATATGTTATGTTTTTTATCTTTAATTTTAGTATTTGTGAAATCAAAATTGCTAAAAAATTAAATCAAAATAAAAAAGTTAGTCATAAATATAATGTTTTAAAATTAAATGGACCATTTGATTAATAAAAAAAATTCAACTCTAAAATAGAGTAAAAAGTAGAGTTACTCCAAATATAGAGTAAGAAATAGAGTTACTCTATTTTAGAGTTGAAAATAGAGTCGGGTTGGAGATGACCTAACGTAGGAGCAAAAACTTACAAGTTTACTTACGACCACTTAAATGATTTTTATAAACAACGTACGCATTGATTTGGCCAGTTTGGAAAAGCTGAAAAAAGGTTGCGATGTAAAAAACGGGTTATATTGACGGTTTCTAGTTTCTAGTTTCTACAACCAATCGCTTCAACAAAAAAAAAAAATATAATAATTAATATATGATCCTATATAGACCAAGAATTTAAAAAGGGACATCAAGATATTCAATATCATGATTACATTTTCTGATCCTAAACATACTTACAAACCCGGATTCATGTATGTGTTTGTATTAATATATTATTAGGATTTAATCCGCGCTAATTATAGTTCGGAGTAAAAAAAAATTTGTTTTGAAATTTAAGAAAATTGATTTTATCTGAAATTTACAATATAGCTAACTAATGATTATAGATAAAACTGTCAATTTATAATAATTTGTCTATTTAACCCGTTTTGCAGTGAACTAAAATATTATTCGGGTTAATCTGCAAATATTTATAATCTTGAAAACATAACTCTAATATGCACTATTAAATGACTCTAGTTTTTGTGGTTAGTTTACGAACACTTAAAAAAATAGTTTTCTTGTGTCTAACTTTTTATAAAATTAATAAAATATTTTTCAATTTTTGTTTTGATATATATAGCAAGATTTTGAATAGATTTTTTTTTTGAATATATATGAATTGATTATTATTTTAAAATATATAGTATTAAAAATAATTAATAAATTAAATATTAAATAACTTCTTTAATGTAAAATATATAATTTCTATATTCTAATCAATAATTTTAAAAGATTATTCTATCTTTTCCTATTTCAATTATTCTTTGTTATTTGTAATAACATTTCATATAATAACTTACAAAACAAAGTTTATTTTTATAAATGTCTTCTTAAATAATATTATAGAGATAGTTATAATAATCTCCTCACTTGACATCCTCTTCCGGCATCGGATATACGACAAAGTTTCACTTCGCTTCAATTGTATTTTAGTTTGTTATTTTTTTTAATGTATTTTAGTTGTGTGCATTTTATCTCCTAAACGTATTGGATTTTAATTTTAATTTTAAACATTATTTTGGATCCTTCAATATGAATCCCAAGGAAACTTGGGAGGCTCCTCTACAAAGCTCTTTTTTTTTAATAAAAAATCATTTCTAACCACAACATGCCACCTCCCAATAAGAAGTCGAAGAAGATAGCGTTGCCTAGTGTGTGTATCGAGGACTCCTTATCCCGTCTTCTTCAACTGGCAATCTCTTTCATTTCTATTTATTTATCTCTTTTCAGATCTCAAAATGAGAACTCATATTCATGCCATTACAGATTCAAAATATTTGGCGACAAAAGTATGTTTTTTCAATAGTTCAGTAATAGTTTCTTCTTTATTCTTTTCATTCCTTCTGCTTATTGGATGTTGGTTTTTGGTTTCTTCAAGGGTTTTGGCAAACGAAATTATTCCTTAGCCAACATTGAAGTTTTTTATGATTATGAAAACTGTAAAATACCCAATGCCACTTCTGCAAAACAGATCAAGAAAACAATTGTTGAAACTCTTAGGCAAAACAATTATTGGGTAAGTATGATATTTTTACGTATGGCGACGTGCGTCAACTCATCGAAAAAAAGTTTGGTGAACTCATAGACGAGAATATCGAAATCCGCCATGTGCCACAACCGAAGCCAAGCCAAATTGATACATGATATTTTCGTGTCAATTATCCCAAGTGTACTCATGTCATTGTAGTACTTGAGATGTCAATCCATAAGGGGTTAAGATTGAGGCACTAAGAATGCAAGAAACTTCTTAAGCTAGAGCAAACTTTGTTTTTTGTTTTTATAAGTTTATGGAAAAAGAAAACAAATGCAAGAAAGAAAACAAAACACAAGACTAAAATGTTGGATCATGAACTAAGCTATCAATGAGATGGGTAACAATCAAACAATGAATCATTTGGAAGCATTAATCACTATCTTAGAACATGGAATTCACAAATATGACTAATCCATTTCCATGGCACTAATCACCTTGTTAATTATCTAATCAAGAACAAATTTCCATTTGTGATTAAATAATCAACAAGCATTAAGAAACAATTCCAATTAGTTCACTAAACACCCTAAACATCAACTTCCGTTGGCTAGGATATGCTTAGCTCACAAAAGGTTCGGGTCAAGCAACTGAACTCGGGTCATGAGTGAAATGCCTAAGATCTAGAAATGAATGAACAATCCTAATCTAGTACTAACACCGCTTACTCGAATCTATCCCTAATGCATGGGATGAGACCAAAAATCTAACTAATCTAAGGTGTAGCACTAGGTTTCGGTTTATCATGACAACTCTAGCATTACGAACCAACCTAAGTGAAAGACTCATCCAAGATCATCCTAAATAACCATTATCTAACCATCAAGACAATTGACTAATGATGCCTAAACATTCAATGCACATTCATTCTTATGACATGGATCACACAAGTAGATTAGTTCACTCACATGATACTAATCCATTTACAAATCATCTAGTTATCAAGAACTTCCGTTCAAAACTAAATGATCCATAATCATTAAGCATTAGTCCATACAAGTCAACAATTCACCTTAATCATCAATTTCCATTGGCTAAGAATTGAATTGCATGCTTAGAAGTTTTCTAGACATTTCATCGAACACCTTCCGGGCGAGAAATGTCTTAAGTTCTAGAAATGAGTTGTCAATTCGATTCTAGCATTAAGATCCCTCCTAATATGAGAACAAATGATTATCTAAGCCTAAACATCAACAATCAACCATCAACCATCCAAATCAAACATTATCTAAAATCCAACAAAAAGTCAACTCACAAGAACATGAAGAACACAAGAGAAAAAGACATAGAAATGAAGAACAAGAATCAAATAAGCATAATATAAAGATAGAGTGAAGAAATCTTCTCTAGAATGGCATTTGTATGAAGAACAATCCCAAAACATCAAGAAGAGAGAGTTGGGGACGAGCCCCACTCTTAGAAGAAGAAAACTTTTTTATAAAATTAGGTTTTTTGGCTTTTAATAGAGTTTGGGTCGAATTTTTGAGTTTCAGATGATCCACAGCGGTCAGCTCATACCGCTGCATGACCGCTGTGATTCTCTGTTTTTTTTCGACGGATGAACCCGCAGCGGTCACTGTAGACCGCTGCGGTACACCGCTGCGAGCTCCACTGAGTTCCTTCGCGCGCCAGACTGGACCGTCGTCACGGAAATTGGCATAACTTCTGATCGCACCGTTGGAATTGCCTCAAACCACTTCCAAATGAAAGCTAATCCATTGATATATCTCGTGTTAAAATTTGAGCTCAATCCATCGGTGGAAAGTCCTTCATCCAATGCCAAACTTATGACGTCTCAACCTGATCCTGCATCTTTGTATTCCGAAATGAACTTTTTGATGGCTATCTTCACTCCTCCAACTCCTATGACTCCAAGAACACCTGAAAATGGCTCAAGCAAGCCAAAAAGAATGCAAAGACAACCTAGGACATCTAAAATGCAATGAGACTCAAGTTGGACCTAAATGCATGAAAATATCCAAAAACTATACAAATTGGAACTAAAAACCTATGAAACTAAACCTTAAAAACATGTAAAATATGGTGTTATCAACTCCCCCGGACTTGCCTTTTGCTTGTCCGCAAGCAAACAAGAAAAGACAAACCGAAAGAGAGGTTTTAAAGAGTGGGAATTCATAACTAAAGGACATGTCAAAGCATTCAAAGTGGGAATTCTATGCCCAAGATAATACCAAGACATTGCAAAAACGTATCTCAATTATGACTCTAACTTCTCTAGACTTATCGCAACTCCTAATCTTTTCTCTTAACAACAATGCCTCATGCCTACAAGTCCTCTTCTCAACCAACCCTCACATTCATTTGATCTTTCTAAAGGTGCGGTCTCACAAATGGGCAAGTGATCAAGTCCAATCGGTTTGGAAGAAAAGGCAATTGGCACTAGTAAATGTGAGTGCAAGGAGGTTCATTCTCTTTTTGGGTGACTTACTCTCAAGAAAAAGGAATGCTATATGTTATGCAAAAGCAAGGAAGACTAGAAACAATTTATGCATACAAAGTTAAGCTCACATTGTTCTACCCTCCTAGCAAAGCATTCTACCCAAATGGTGATTCCATTTCCTCATCTTATCTTGCTTCCTTGAAGCTCATTAAACCCCCAAAGCCCTTTTGGCTAAATCAAAACTCCCTTTTTAACCCCCTTTTCTTTTCCAAACACCAAACTCCTAGAGACATTTTTATTCGACCCATTTCTTTTCTTTTCACTCTCCCTAAACTTTTTATTCTTTCTCTTTTTCAAACATGGAGAGTGTTTTTCTTTTTCTTTTTCTAGGGTCTTTCTTTTACGCTCTTCTCTAGAGTTTTCTTTTCCAACCAAGGATTCTTTTTCTACCATTTCTCATTTCACTTTTCATGAGCTCATGCTCCCCAAAACCAAATACCATTCAATCCATTGATCCCCATCTTGATGCTAGCCTCTTTTCTTTGAACAACAATGACTAGCTAAAAATGAAAGCTAACCTTTGTCGTTTCCGATACTTACAAGATTTTACACACAATAGCATATCAAGAAAAGGCCTCACTCAATAAAAAAAACAAGGGGTGGAAAGGAAACGGTTATGGTGAAAGGTAGGGAACCATTCTAAAAATGAGAATGGCCACTCGGGTTATTAGAGAGTGGTAAAAGTGGATAAGATAACCCGAATGTTTTCTTTGAACCATGGTTATGTATCACAAGCCCATAAGCAAGAAGATTATATTCATTTAAGTCCAATTATCAAGGGGTTGATTTCAAATTAAACAAGTATTTACAAGACAAAGAGTTAAGAGTAGAGAGATCAAAGTACGAAGTTTTCAAGTCTTTTGAAATCGTTTAAGCAATATAAAACCATTATCGAGAGCATCACAATGAAAGCTTATCATACATGTTTTATGAACTCTCATGCACATGAATGCAACCAATATGATCTAGAAATGAGTGATCAAGTCAAGTCTAGAATGCACATGGACTAATGCAAACTACATGATGATTTTTTTTGTTTTTTGTTTTTTTTTTTATGCAATTAAAAATATACAATGCAATGACTCAAGAAAATGAAAATAAGACAAAATACACAATGTCAAAACACAAGAACCTCTCCCCCGGACTTAAATCACACCGTCTCGGTGTGAATTGAGCCAAAGAGAGAGTAAAACAAACATAAAAACGAAATGGTATATACAAAGGGAAAAGTTAGTGGTACCTTGGAGTGGAGTGGATTCACGAGGAGGAAGCATTGTGCGTTGAAGCTCACGGACTTAGACCATTCCATCCGTCCCATTTATTCACCCTTATTGCTCCTACAAAAAACATGAAAACAAAATTTATCAAACAATAAAAGGCAGAAAACAAGAAGTAAAGGATAGGATTGCTTGTTTTATGTCTCTAGCATTGACGAGGGATAGGATTGGGGAGGTCCCCAATGGCGCGTTTAACGTCACTAGCTTGACGGTTGTGTCCTCTTACTCCTTCTCTCCTTGCATGTCTCCTTTACTCCTAGTTACCTAAGAGATCAAGATCACAAGAAAAGGGGAAAAAGATTAGCAACAAAAGAAAATAAAAAGCTCTAGTCTCAAGAAGAATCCAAATCCTAATGATCAATGCTAAACCCCAATGGCAACGGCGCCAAATTGGTACGATATTTTCGTGGTCAATTATCCCAAGTGTACTCATGTCATTGTAGTACTTGAGATGTCAATCCATAAGGGGTTAAGATTGAGGCACTAAGAATGCAAGAAACTTCTTAAGCTAGAGCAAACTTTGTTTTTTGTTTTTATAAGTTTATGGAAAAAGAAAACAAATGCAAGAAAGAAAACAAAACACAAGACTAAAATGTTGGATCATGAACTAAGCTATCAATGAGATGGGTAACAATCAAACAATGAATCATTTGGAAGCATTAATCACTATCTTAGAACATGGAATTCACAAATATGACTAATCCATTTCCATGGCACTAATCACCTTGTTAATTATCTAATCAAGAACAAATTTCCATTTGTGATTAAATAATCAACAAGCATTAAGAAACAATTCCAATTAGTTCACTAAACACCCTAAACATCAACTTCCGTTGGCTAGGATATGCTTAGCTCACAAAAGGTTCGGGTCAAGCAACTGAACTCGGGTCATGAGTGAAATGCCTAAGATCTAGAAATGAATGAACAATCCTAATCTAGTACTAACACCGCTTACTCGAATCTATCCCTAATGCATGGGATGAGACCAAAAATCTAACTAATCTAAGGTGTAGCACTAGGTTTCGGTTTATCATGACAACTCTAGCATTACGAACCAACCTAAGTGAAAGACTCATCCAAGATCATCCTAAATAACCATTATCTAACCATCAAGACAATTGACTAATGATGCCTAAACATTCAATGCACATTCATTCTTATGACATGGATCACACAAGTAGATTAGTTCACTCACATGATACTAATCCATTTACAAATCATCTAGTTATCAAGAACTTCCGTTCAAAACTAAATGATCCATAATCATTAAGCATTAGTCCATACAAGTCAACAATTCACCTTAATCATCAATTTCCATTGGCTAAGAATTGAATTGCATGCTTAGAAGTTTTCTAGACATTTCATCGAACACCTTCCGGGCGAGAAATGTCTTAAGTTCTAGAAATGAGTTGTCAATTTGATTCTAGCATTAAGATCCCTCCTAATATGAGAACAAATGATTATCTAAGCCTAAACATCAACAATCAACCATCAACCATCCAAATCAAACATTATCTAAAATCCAACAAAAAGTCAACTCACAAGAACATGAAGAACACAAGAGAAAAAGACATAGAAATGAAGAACAAGAATCAAATAAGCATAATATAAAGATAGAGTGAAGAAATCTTCTCTAGAATGGCATTTGTATGAAGAACAATCCCAAAACATCAAGAAGAGAGAGTTGGGGACGAGCCCCACTCTTAGAAGAAGAAAACTTTTTTATAAAATTAGGTTTTTTGGCTTTTAATAGAGTTTGGGTCGAATTTTTGAGTTTCAGATGATCCACAGCGGTCAGCTCATACCGCTGCATGACCGCTGTGATTCTCTGTTTTTTTTCGACGGATGAACCCGCAGCGGTCACTGTAGACCGCTGCGGTACACCGCTGCGAGCTCCACTGAGTTCCTTCGCGCGCCAGACTGGACCGTCGTCACGGAAATTGGCATAACTTCTGATCGCACCGTTGGAATTGCCTCAAACCACTTCCAAATGAAAGCTAATCCATTGATATATCTCGTGTTAAAATTTGAGCTCAATCCATCGGTGGAAAGTCCTTCATCCAATGCCAAACTTATGACGTCTCAACCTGATCCTGCATCTTTGTATTCCGAAATGAACTTTTTGATGGCTATCTTCACTCCTCCAACTCCTATGACTCCAAGAACACCTGAAAATGGCTCAAGCAAGCCAAAAAGAATGCAAAGACAACCTAGGACATCTAAAATGCAATGAGACTCAAGTTGGACCTAAATGCATGAAAATATCCAAAAACTATACAAATTGGAACTAAAAACCTATGAAACTAAACCTTAAAAACATGTAAAATATGGTGTTATCACAAATGCACAACCAGCTAAATCTCCACATCAGCCAGCTAAGTCTCCACCGCATCCAGTTGGCATAAGCCATAAGTCTCATACATCATAAATCTGCAAATACATTGTCTAATCTACCGGGATCAAAACTCAAACTTCATGTTCGCCTTTCTTACAGGTATTGCTGGTCTTGGAGTCACTTATGGCTTAAGTTTGAATGTTTTACAAGCCACAGTGATATGGAACATATGTAATGCAGAAAACAAAATGATTATTTAGAAAGAATTATTCAGTATTTCAAAATCCCAAGTGAGGCACCTTTAGTAATTGATGATCATAGACCTCTTGTTTTCAACATCTTTTTAAAATGAAAAATAGTAATTGTAAAGTGACTTGTGGCATCTATACTATAAAAGAGGGCCAACTTTCTCCAGCTGTTTGTCACGTCAGCGTTTGAGAGGTTGACACATGGCATCTTCTTAAATAAATAAATAAAAAATTTGAAACCTACGATATGTTCATCTTCCATTTCAGGGTTAGTGCATTCATAATTATCAATATTTAATTGTAGAAAGGGATCAATGACAACATTATTGATGGTTTCAAATTTAATGGAATGGATTGAAACCATAAAACTATAAAAACTTAAAATAATTTACCGATTCAAGCTATAATTATGTGCTATATCATGTGGCGTGCACAAAACTTTAAAATTTTGATGGAGTAGGTAAATTATGTGAGTTGTTCGTTGAGAATAAATACAGTATTATTCATGGTTTCAAATTTAAAATTGGCATAATGAAACCTATGAAGAATATTGTTTTCACAAGTTAATAATATCAAACAGTTAAAATAAATTAATTTTAATACTATACATTAATAGGTTTCACCCGTTTTTTAATAAAATACGGGATATTTCAGACCATGAATTATTCACATGTTCCATTTTACTTAAACAATGGTGGTTAAACATAAAAATATTTTGAAAAAAAAAAATTGACAGCAATAGATTAAAAAAATAAATATCTCAAACCATATGCCCGTTACTCGGATATTCATCTAGTTTATATTAAAACGGAAAAAGAATTATTCGAAAACTACAAAACCAACTAAGAGTCTAAACCCAAATAGAACGTAGATCTCTACATTAACATAAGATAGTGAGAGCATGTCCAATGGTGAGATTCTAAAAATGGGTATCTAAAATTTTTAGAACCTCACTTTTTAGAACCCCAACATTTTGTATGTTAATTTTTAGAATCTGTATCTAAAAGTTCTAACTTTAGAACCCTTCTCTCTTCTTTTTAGAACCTCTCCAATATTTATCAATTATATATCATTATAATTTTTTAGAATTTTTCTATTTAGAACCCCCATTGAACATGCTTTGAGTTCTCACATCACATGGGACAAATTTGCGTTGCAGGATGGAGCAACCGCACGTGTGGGTCGCCTTCTGGTATTTCAAACTTTGCGACCAGTGGGTTGACGAGACCACACGTGTCATCAGGTGGGACTCGTGAAAATTAGTGGTTCCCTTAGCTAAAACTCTGGTTGCCCGAGAGACTTTCAGCTAAAGCTGACTTCGATTTACCTTCACCAAACTGTCGGCGGAGACCTTTTGTTTAATGTGATTTTTGGGATTTGTTTATTTTGAAACGTTAAACATATTTAAATAATGATTAAAATACATTATAAAAGAAATTGCTTAGCTGTTATATCTGTACGTTGGGTTACAAAAGGGAGACACACAAGTCTTCTTAACTATTTTATTTTTCTTACTAGTTTAGAAATCGAAAAATAAAAAAAAGCTTGTTGTAGTAGCTTCTTACCACCTTCCAGATAGTTTATTTACATGTTTCAGAGATTTGTACTTGTCTGTTTGTGTTTTTTTAAATAAAATATTGTATTTATTTCAGACAAAGTAAAAAACTGTACAATGCATTCATCTGTATAAATATTTGATCTCCTATATACACCTACTTAAAGCGATGAAGAATTGACGACCAATAAGAAAAATAAGCGATTAAGAATTGACGACCAATAAAAAAATAAGCGATGAAGAATTTTCTTTAAAAACAATTAATATGATTGATAAATATTAATTTTATTAAAGATACGAAAAGAGGCATATAATCTTTTATGATTGTATTGCTTTGAAAACTTATTATTTGAATCATTACATTCATTTAGTTGTATATAATTATTGATGAATCAAAATAATATAATCTAGATGCACAGAATTAATTCCAAAATTTACAACATCGTTTTCCTTAAAACCTTTTAATTTACACATAAACTTGTTCGACCTGGATTTACCTATCCGAAACTGAAATGTTTATTCATAAGCACCCATTTTACGATTCAAAACTTTTACCTACCATACACTTACGAACTGTAATGAAACTGGATAGCTAAAGAATAGAGATCATACTGGTTCAGTCCTATTTCATGCCCGTGAAGCCTTCACGCATGCACCGAGCATAATAGTCGCGGAATTTAGATGCATCATCTGGGTTTTGCAGAGCCTTCAGGATCTTCTAATCTCAAATCATAGTAGTATCTGATTTACAGGCGGTTGTTGACGCAATCTCTAAACCCTTGGACTGGCCGCGCTATAGTAACTTTATAGTTGCAGCATCGATTCTGAAAAGATTGGGGCAAACTATATCGTTCGGGAAATTTCGAAAAGTGTCACCCGAGATGGACGGTTTCAATCGTATCTCGCATTGGGTGGACCCTCCTGGCATCAAGATCGTATTTATCGTGAGGCACTCGAGTATCTAGTCATCCTTCCCTTAGAAATTTGATATTCATTTTGTCCTCTGTTTTTTTGTTTTTGTTTTGTTACTATGTTCGGTTTTGTCAATAAAACTTATGGAAATTCCTTAAAATACCACTAAAATAAATTTGTGTTCCAAACATATTATCACTAGTTTTTTCTCCAAAACTATCAATAAATGGCTTTTGTCACAAATATCAAAAATATAATTTTAAAGATTTGCATTGCTTTAGTAATTTTAAAACTTTTGAATGTTATATTCTCCCAAAAATTAAACTACTGATTATATGTTTGGAACGAAAGTTTATTTCATTGGTATTTTTGCGAATTGACCCAAAAAAATATTAGACGATTTAACAACACACACGAAGATAAGTAACTAACAACAAAACAAAGTAATAATTAAAAGAAAAGAAGAGGAAGGTACCTAATCGTTACATTTGAATGCTTATATATAAACCTCAACAAAACCTATCGATCCCTTTCACTTTCATATCTTCGATTACATCACCACAAAATCATATCTTCCTCGTCGATCAAACTTTTGAAATTTCCAGACGAAACAAAAACTGAAACTTAATGGTGGTTTCGAATTCTCTAACAATCTCTCAGAGAAAACTCCGGTCTGATCTCTACTCTTATTCCAACCAAGACAATCCCCAGACACCTCTGGTTATCTCTGTTCTATCGTCTCTGATCGATCGAACTCTAACTAGGAACCAGAGGATTAGCAGGAGAGCGTCGTCTTCCTCCGGCGGCGGTAGCAAAACCCAGATCTTCGATTGCCGTGAAATCCCCGATATGACCATCCAATCGTACCTAGAGAGGATTTTCCGGTACACTAAAGCCGGTCCCTCGGTCTACGTGGTGGCTTATGTCTACATTGACCGGTTCTGTCAAACCAATCCCGGTTTTAGAATCAGTCTCACCAATGTACATCGCCTCCTCATCACCACCATCATGATCGCTTCTAAATACGTCGAAGATTTGTAAGTCTCAAAGAAAAGCTTCAATTTTTTCACATAATTTTTTATATATTTTTCCTAAGAAGAACTTCATTTTTTTTCTTAAACTCATTTATGTAAGTTCTGATTTTTGTTCCAAGAAAGCCTGCCTTACTTTAAAAACACATTAAACAAAACTCACACTTTGCTTAATTACATTAATTTTTCTAAATTGGTTTCCTTCTCTGTTTCTCAGGAATTACAGAAATTCATATTTCGCCAAAGTAGGTGGATTAGAGACAGAAGACTTGAACAGATTAGAGTTAAAGTTTCTGTTCTTGATGGGATTCAAGCTACATGTTAATGTGAGTGTGTTCGAGAGTTATTGTTGTCATCTTGAAAGAGAGGTCAGCTTTGGAGGAGGTTATCAAATTGAGAAGGCATTGCGCCGAAGAAATCATATCTAGACAAATGATCGTTCAAGATCCTAAACATCATCATCATCACTTTGCTCGAATCTTGTTGTAGACAAAGAAATTGTTTTTTTTAGTCCTAGTTTTGTCGTTTTGTGCTTGGGGCTTGACTTTCTGAAAAATTTGTTGGTTAGATTTTTTTTTTTAATATATATAGATTTTTTTTATATGGTGTTGGTGTAAATGTAAATATAGATGCGTAGAGATGAGCAGTGATGAAGTATGAGCATTGTAGATTCCTTATATATTGAATTTGAGAACATGCAATTTTATGCCCTTGCATTCAAATCTAACCATGATAACTGTTTTTTCCTTTTCAATAATTTGGAAATTAAAATTTAAAATTTAAAATCGGAAATTAGCAAAGAAAACAAGAGTAATTTTTTTTCTTTCATTTTACTTAAACCACACACATTTACCTGCATGTTTATTTTTTTTAATTCTGTACCCAAATAATTAAAAAATATCCAAGTTGTTCATTTTGTCCATATAGTTAGATGAATGCCAAAGATAGGATTTCCGTGCTGATTTGGTGTTTAATAATTGGTTAACCGGTGGGTTACAGAGTTACATTATTATCAATAGTTTTTAAGTTTTCTTGTTTTTAATAATGATATCTTTTTAACTTTATATGTCCATTACTCCATTATATACGTGCACCAACTTTTCTTATACTATAGTTTCAGATTAATTGAATCTTTCTCATCTTTTGGATATAGGAGACATTGATCGTGTTTAGTTTCCCACATAGTTTTGGACTTTTTAAAGTGGTAAAAGAAATTCATTGTCAACGTTTTTTTCTTATATAATTTTAGAAGAATTCTAATTATTATATAATTTTAATAACTTTAAAAATTAATAAAATATAAAAGTTCCGACATTATTTATTTATATAGTTTAAACTATATATATATTTTAATAGTGTAGTGTGGTTCACGAGCATTTACCTAACCAGCGGCGTGGATCAATCATTTGGCTTAATCCTTTGCACCAAATATTTAAAAGAATAAGAGATTAGGATTGATGTGTTGATATGATGTTTAATAATTGCCTCACCATACGTATACACACTAATATTGTATACCTTGACTTTGTTTAATTTGATATTTTAATTATATGGTTTAAGTTTAGGGATAACCTTTACCTATGTAATGATATTTTTAAAAATTTATCAAGGAAAAGTCTGGGCCGAAATTTCACAAATTATCGCACGTTGATTGTAATTGTGAGAGAAGTGGTTTATTTCTTTTTATTAAATGCAGATAAATTACTAAAGGGATATCAATTTTTTCATACTCCCTCTGATTTTTTTTATAAGGAATTTTTATTAAAAGCACAAGAATTAAGAATTTTTTTTTTTTTTTTTGAAACATTAAAGACTACCATAACAACATTTAGTTATCCAATTAGGAAGATGAGTATTAATGTTTCATGATAGTACCAAGAGTAAGACTACTAATGAATATAATTAATTAATTTTTGTATGGGAATGTAAGAAACTCTTATAAAAAAACAAAATAAAATGTCTAAAAACTTTTATGTAAAAAAAAGAGAGGGATTAATAAATTAACTGAGACGGAAACTGGATCATCCATTCGGTGGATTTCAGTGATTGGATCAGGGATGATGGGCTATATATAATAATAAAGGGATCGAATATATTTAACGGAACCAGTAGGTGATGGTCTTATTTTTGTTTCAGTTTGTTTTCACAATTATACAATTTAACATTACATAATTATTAAATTGATTAGACAGAATTTTGAGTGCTACATTTAGGGGGGTTATTGGGAGATTGATTTATGACGATTTTTAGAGTCTAAGATTCTACTGTTATTGGTTTGTGGATTTTTACATTCTTTATAGATTCTAATGTTATTCGTTTATGGATTATAAAATTTCATTGTTATTGGTTTGATGATTTATATAATATAATCAAAATCCATTGTTATTAAAAAAAGTTTGTATTTTAATGATTCTATGATTCTGTTTAATTTAGTGTTATTGGAATATGGATTCTTTACATTTTAACTCATAAAACATGATTTTTAAAATACTACCTATATCCCTTGGATTCTCAAAGTTTGTTATAATAGAATTCTTTTATGGATTGTTTAAATACACAAAATTCTCTGTAATTTTTAAAAACTTTTAAAAATCAACAAAACTCTATGCAAATTTGACAAATCTGCCTTTTGAAATCAACAAAACTCTCTATAAATCCAACTCCCAATAACCCTCCCTTACTGATTTACGTTATTGTACGAAAAGAAATTTTTATCGCCTAACTAATCAAAATGTTGATTGCTAAATTTATATTTTTGAATAATTAATTGCTAAATTTTATATTATGGTGTGAAGATAAATTAAACTTATATCAGGACACCTACTATCGAATAAATTAAATTATGTGTATATGACTCTGCGAATTTTCTTCAAGTAATAACCGTTGTGAATTTCTAGATTTCTACCGTCCAGCTTTAGCTTAACCAAAAAGTTATCTTGATATGGTCAAACTGAAAGTAGGTGTCCAAAAGCCCATTGCTCAGCGGCTAAAACCATTGTGAGAAAGCTTAAATATTTTTGGGTCTAAGAGACCAAAACAAACCCATTGCCCAATAACAATGGATTATCCGCGCATACATGCGGGGTTTTTTTTGTGCACGCTTTTTATGCAATAATATCATGATAGAACTATTTAAGATTAGGAAATTTAGCTTTATCTTAAATATAATATTTTAGATTATGACCAATGTTTTCCATAATTTCGATATGGTCGATCTCATCGATCTCCCAATAATATAGATGCTAATAGAGCGATAATCGTCGTGGTTCCCGGCTGGCTCATCAGCGTCAAAATAGTTGTTTGGTAATATTGTAGATAGTAATAAAAATTCTTGTACAAACGCATTTCATGAGGACGTAGTACAAACGCATTTCATGAGGACGTAATATACAAACCTTGTAATTGTAGCGTCACCTCTGATTTTGCCATTTACTTTCACTTACACCCTCCAAACTCTACAATCATTCTAGCAAAAAAAAAAAAAAACTAAACTCAAAAAGCTCATAACATATGCAAAATACGAATAATGTATTCCAGTCGGACGTTTCACAATTTTCTCTTTGACGAAAGTTAAAGAATTATGAAATCAAATATTGCTTTCAAGTTTGAAGCTATATATTTCTAAGAAAATGAAGTACATATAAGGCTATCTCATATTTTGTAATCTGGTTTAATTAGAGTGTAACTGTTTTTTATTTTTATTTTGGTTTTAAGAGTTTATACTCCATCCGTTTCATAAAAAGTGTTATTTTAAGATTTTGTTTTTGTTTCACAACAAAGAGTGTCACTTTGTATTCAATCCAAAAATTTTATTAAAAAATCAGTTTTAACCCTATTGTATAATGTATTAATTAGAAAGATAAATTTTGTTTCATGTATTAATAAGGGACAAAATAAAATTTTTTATTGGTTTTTTTAATATGTGTGAAATGTGTCAAAATGACATTTTTTGTGAAAGATAGTGAGTAACTGTTATTGTAGGATCAAACTCATTAATTAATCTAAGCGCACTTGTGCTTTTAAAAAATAGATAAAGATATTTAAAACCAAAAAAAAAACACAGACAAAGAAACCATTAACAACATTTACATTTCAAGGGCTTTAATTACTTGATCCTCAATATAGAAAACTGAGCAATTTTTTAGTTTCATATAAAACCGCTATTGTAAATCTAATGCAGTTGATGTATGTATACGTGCACACTAAAATTTAGAGGGATGTAAATCTAATTTCCAAAAATTAACAAAACCTATTATATAGTATTAATTAACCCCTTATATATGTCACTCAAGTTATTCTCCACCAGTAAATCAAAATAAACCTTTGTTGAACGGTAATGGTTTTGTTATAGTTTTTGGTTTCTAAAATAACAAAAACCTCATCAAATGTTCCAATAACTTTTTTAAGATTTCGTTTTCCTAAAATCTAGGATAACTATAATTATTGTCGTTTAAGCAGAAAATCTTAAAGCTATTTAAGTTTGTTTTTTCTCAACCCAACAAAAAAAAAACAAAAACATTCATCCTTTCAGGAGACATGGCATTGTTTTCAGGCAAATATTTTTGCTTTATCGTTGCTCTCTTTGCAATCTCATTGAAGCCATGTTCTTGCCATAATAACACCCGATGGAACACCGCCGGAATCACGTGGTATGGCGACCGAGAGGGTCCTGGCAGCACAGGTAATTAATTAAACCATTAATTGTTCGAATACACAAATAAATTTTTGAAAATACTTTTGCATATATACATATGGTTCTTAAAATATACATATATATAGGAGGAGCTTGTGGATACGGTGATGCAGTGGCAAAGCACCCGTACAACTGTATGATTTCAGCTGGAGGACCTTCATTGTACAAAGATGGAAAGGGTTGTGGGACATGTTATAGGGTATTAATATTTGATTATATATAACAATAGCAATTAACTGATCAATATCATATTTTAATGTACAACTATATATACTAACAATGTATATACGTAATGTTAATATGTTATAGCTCGTATGCGACCATCCGATGTGCACGAAAAAGCCGATCAAGGTGATGATATCTGATGAGTGTCCCGGCTGCACGAAGGAGGCGGTCCATTTTGATCTTAGCGGTAAGGCCTTTGGTGCATTGGCCAAACATGGCAAGCGCGATCAATTACGTAACCTTGGAGAACTAACTGTTAAGTACAAACGGTATGTATTGTTAATGCGCTTTGTCAAAAACCGGTTTGATTAGGTTTATTTAGTTAGGAAATATCCAAAAATATATTGTCAAAATAAATATCCAAAAATATAAATAATCATTTTACAGTAATGTTAATTTACTAGAATTAGATATATTTTGATTAAAAACATTAAAATTTTAGTGACTTTCAGCTAAGTTAAACAATAATCTTAATTATAACTAATCAAATATTATGCAGTGCATGTTGCAAACACCCTAAGAGTAAAATAGCTATTCATGTCGACGCCGGAGCAAATCCGTACTACATGTCGTTCGCCGTTAAATATGCAAACGGTGACGGAAACTTTGCCTGCGTGGAAGTCCAACCGGCCGGAGGAAAATACTTGAAGATGGAGGAAATGAGATCCGCCGTTTGGAAACTTAACTCCGGCAGTCCATTGAAAGGTCCGTTCAACATCCGGCTTACCTCCGCCGTGACCAAAAAAGTGCTCGTTGCCAAATGCGTTATCCCGGAAAAATGGAATCCCGGTGCTATCTACCGTTCCAAGATTAACTACGCCGTTCCCAAGAAATCGCATCACAAGAAATCGCATCACAAGAAACGCAAATGATTAATTTCTTCCCACCCTTCAAACGAATTGTAACATGGGCTTGTATTGTTGCAACTAATTAATAGTAAATTATTTTGAAAATGTACTTCCGTTCATATGGGCTTAGAGTTGTAGTCTCTGGGCCTAAAAAGCCCATGATTGCTATCAATATAAACCGGGTTGGTTTAGCTTTCAATGTGAAAAACATTGTCTTTATATCGGATCGGAAAAATTAGGAAAGGCGTTAAGTGGGGTTCATCATGTGAACGAAAGGTGATGCACATAACACAATTAGCGCAAAACTACCTTTTTTCACAAGTTTGGTAAATAAAGATTATATTCAACTTCACTTAGAAAGTCTCTTTGTTGTAAACTACCTAACTAATATGAAGATTTTTGAGGTTAAACGTTAAAACCGCGTTTGCTTAAAAAATACTGATAATAAAGGAAAATATCTATTTATAATCTGAATTGATCATCAATAATTAGAGGATGCAATATAGTCTTCACGTAGGACAGATGTTATATATATATATATATCTTTTTTAGACAGATAATTGTATGGCTATGTTACTTTTTTGTTGCAAAACAAAACAAAACAAAACAAAAACTCTAAATTGGTAATGGAATTGCCAAAATTTTGGCATCTTGACTTGTTCTTCTTCCTAACACAATAGTATTTTTTCATAAGTTTCTTCTAACTAAGAAAGATACAAATTAAAAGGAAAAAAATCATAATTAATCACAAGTTGCATTTTGTTATGTATATCTATAGTAATTCTTGGGGGAAAAAAATTCTATAGTAATTCTATGCATTTAAGCTTAATTCATCAGTTATAAAAGTACTTTGAACCTGGTGTGAATAACTTGTAAGGTGGTCAAATCACATTGAATTGAAACCTGAAATTTCTATATTTTTAATTTTTCACTTGGAAATTTGATTTAAGCTAATTTCTTATTTTTGGCTAGAGAGAGAGAGAGAGAGATAAAGTTACTGACCGGTGAGGGTAAATTAAAAAAACCGTCGTTGGAGTACTACGTGGCTGTCACGTACTGTAAACTCACAGCGTTTTGTTTTTGCTGGTCCGTCGTTACAACAAAATCCCCTCCTCAAGACTTTCTCGTACAACAACGATTGAAACTCCGAAAGTACCCTTGCAGAGTTTCACGTAAATTGTTTTATTTCGGGCACAGATTATTTTTTTTTAAAAAAAACCAAGGCTAGAAATAGACCAAAGCAGCTGCGTTGCGTCTGCTATTTTTGGGTGTAAAAACAGAAAACTTTTTAACTATTTTTAAACAAAACTGAAATAGAAGGGTATATTGGGAAGTTCAATAGAATAGTTGCAGAAACGGGCAAGTCTCGCATGTTACATTGTCGCTTCTTCAACTTCATGCATACGCTTTAATTAGATTTTTTTTTTTTTGGTTCCACTTTCCGTTTTCCAGATCAAAATTAAATTTAAGTTTTGTTAAACAGTAAGTAAGAGAGAGATGAATAAACAAATTTAATTTAGTTGTTTTCTTTTTGGTTTTTAATCTTGTTGAGCGTGTTGTACACAAATATTAAGCTTATTGGTGGAGAGGAATGCTTGTAGATTCCACTTCTCTCCACTTTTTTTTCTCTTCTTCGTCTTCTTCTTGCTCTCTCTCTCTCTATTTGTTATTGAAGATGGAAAGCTACAAGTGTAGGTTCTGCTTTAAGAGCTTCGTCAATGGAAGAGCTTTAGGTGGTCACATGAGATCTCACATGCCGAGTCTTCATAAATTTAGCATTGAAGAAGAACAAAAAGAGGAAGAGGAAAGGCCGAGTCAACTCAGTAATGAGACTGAGTCGGATGTTTCTACGTTTTCAACTGAAGAAGAAGAAGAAGAGGGAAAGAGAAGTGGGTTTAGAGAGAAGAATCCGACGATGGATGATGATCCGAAGTTTGCTTTTACCGGCTCTGTTGTTCTCGAAGACGGTGATAGCGAGACTGAGTCGTCGAGGAATAATTTTAACCTGACACGGAAACGATCCAAGCGAACTCGGAAACTCGATTCGTTCGCGACGAAGAAGGTGAAAACGAGTCAACTCGGTTACAAGACCGAGCCTGGGACCGAGTCCGAGCCTCCTCACAGCTCGGCTTCTGATACAACAACGGAGGAAGATCTCGCCTTTTGTCTCATGATGCTCTCAAGAGACAAATGGAAGAAGAACAAGACTAGTAAAGAAGTGATCGACACAGAAGAATCAGAAGGTTACAACAAATCGAGCAAGATTAATCGAACAACGACGAAAGGGAGATACACGTGCGAGACTTGTGGGAAAGTGTTTAAATCTTATCAAGCATTAGGTGGGCATAGAGCAAGCCACAAGAAGAACAGAGTTTCCAACAAAACAGAGCAACGGAGCGAAACAGAGTACGATAATGTGGTGGTTGTTGCTGTTGCTGCAGAGAAGAGAATCCATGAATGTCCGATTTGTCTAAGAGTTTTCGCATCGGGACAAGCACTTGGAGGTCACAAGAGATCTCACGGAATCGGGAATTTGTCTGTAAATCATCATCATCGTCATCAAGGTCATCGAAACGAGTCTGTGAAACAGAGGATGATAGATCTTAATCTTCCTGCACCAACCGAGGAAGACGAAGTCTCTGTGGTGTTTCAATGAATGCTGAAAAAAGGTAACAGACTTTGCGTGATTCGGGTCGTCCAAATTTTCGTAAAGTTTGAATCTTTTTTTTTTTTTTTTTTTTTTACTATTATTTTTTTGGAGGTCGAAGTCGAACTAGAAAAAATATAATAAATGTTTAATTTTAAATGCAAAGGAGGCTACTTTTACATGTTCTAACGCCGATTCTTTCTTTTTCGTATCGGCCTCACGTCGTGTTGGCCTAACCATATCAATCGAAGAACATTCAAATAAGCTTCTACTTAGTTTATATGCTTTTAATGTTTATGTTGAATGGTAATTTTAGGACTTCTTGCTTCTACTTTGCTATTGAAAGCTACTACTACTTCTTTGACTTATCTTTTCCTCTTTGTGTTAGAGTTAGTCAAGCCTCTAATAAAACAGAATCATTTTCAATGTCCAAAGATATTTTAGTCTAGTAGTAAAGAAGACGTTTCTTTAGTAAAGCCCTACTTCCAACATCCAACTTAATAGTCGTGGTACATTTTTACCAACCACACAATTTTGCTGGTGACAATCGCTCGGCTATACCAAATTTTGACGACAAAGGGTATTTAAAAAAAAAAAATTAATATAACAAATTCTTAGTTGGCTGCTTAGGTCTATAGTTCATTGTGTAATGTTTTCCATCAAATATATAATTTAATTAAAGATGATATAGACTTGGTTGCATAAGTAGATTTGCGTTTGGTCTACCACAAATGTAGAATTATTCTTTGAGTATACTTTATTCTTTGCTTATGACTCGAAGCAAAACCCACTAACTTTCACCACCCAATAGAATACAACACATTGTGATTCAGAGTGGTTGTATCCAAGTAATCGCAATCTTGACTAATCTCACACTAATTTTTTTGGTGAGCGAGACTAATTACTTGGGATTTGGTGAGACTAGTCTCCTGAAATCATTTCATCTGATAAGATTATTTTCCAAATTTTCGAGGCATTGAAGTGTTTGAAGTTGGAATGGAAAATATAGTGAGTGAGGAAACAAAATTGTAGAGTTAAATAGTAAATGAAATCACTTTTAAATTAAATGCATCTACTCTGTCTAAAATTGTGAGCCCATTTGATGCCAGCCGTTGGTACAAAGATCCTGAGACTGACACTAACCTTCACTAATATTCGCCTATGAAAAGAATAAAGCAAAAGCAAACCCAAATCTTCAACCAAAAAGAAATGAAATATATACGATTAAAAAGTTGAACTAGTTTGGTCTACTCAACTTATGGCTTACTTCACAGTTTTGTTGCTGTTGATTGGACAAGCACTCATGCTTAGGGAAGACCAAACCGGGTTAACACGACCTCAATACCGGATCTTGTTTTTATATATTCAAAAAATATCGTGACCAAGTTCGATCCAAACCGAAAAGGAAAAAAAGATATTTGGCTTACTTGAAAGAAAATTCCAAAATCACATGAACAATAGTGAAATTTTAAATTTTAGCACAATTTTTTAAAAGCTTAGGATTTAGAATTTATAGATTTTAATTCATGGCAGTATACTTTAACAAAATATAATCCATAGGAGTATGATAAAGAACGTTTGAAAAAACAAAGGAGACAAATCACATTGGGTGTGGTTTAAAACAGAGAAGCACAAAGAAAAGATGTTTGGTAAACGGGCGTGATTAAAGTGACTCGATGCACCAGCTTGAGCTTTAAGTCCTCTTCATTTAATTTTCTTATGAAGTCAAATGTTTTCGAGTGCTCCCTTTTTGTGCTTTTCCTAACTTCATTTGTTAGAAATTTACGTTAGTTATCTTATCGGTCGTATGAGAACAAAAATAATATCTCAGTTTAAAAGACAACAGTGACTTTCACGTAATAGCTAAAGCGTACCTTTTTTTGGTAACAGCTAAATCATACTCTTTCTGTTTCACAAATAATATCATTTTAGAGTAAATTTTTTTATTTCAAAAAAATTGTCATTTTACATTTTCAATGCAACTTTTCAAACTAATTCTCATAATTACCATTTACCTAAAACTAAAAACCTTTGTATTTATATCATTTTGAATTAATTATGGGTATATTAAATATGGGTATATTAGTATAATTTCAAAATTTCTTAATCTGTGTAAAAAATGTCAAAGTGACACTTTTTATGAAACATAAAAAGTACTATATACTTGGTCAACTGATTCATAAATTATCTTTCAAAAACATTAACCGCTTTGATTTACGATTTTAATTGTTATTCAAAAAATTAATTAATCGATAACGTTAGGTCTGCGTTTGTAATCCAGTAAAGTGTTTGCGATAAGAATCTAATATCTTATTACGATAAGGATAAATTATATTCTATGTAATCTATTTTAGCATAATTCTATCAAGATTAGGATCCACATACTTGTATAAATACTTTACATTGTGAATCAATACAAACGATACATTTTTCCCAATTCCTTTCATGGTATTAGAGCATATCGATCTTTGAGCCCAATTTTTTTTTCTTTTTTCTCTCATTGCTTCCACTTACTACTTATTCTTCTTTCAATAAGTATTCAATCCCAATAGAGAAACTAATATAACACCAATTATATCGGAAAAATTGATATCCAAATTAACTGAAATATATCTGATTCTATTAAAATTTTATATTTGTTATAATCGGAAATCAAACTGATACTAAATTGAGATGAACATAGCTAATCATATCACGAAACAAATCTTTCGCTAACCCCAAACGGATACACATCAAATCAACTCAAAGTTGCTCGGAACCAAACCAACAACTTCTTCAATCCATGCTTATTCAATCCCTTCTTCTGATGAGAATAGTCTCATCATCACTTTTCTTATTCCAACATCTTTCTCTGTTGCACTCCAAAGGACAACAATTTTGCCGTTGAAATCAATCTTAAAGGGACTTAAAGCTTCCAATATGCTGCTGCTGCAACTTTCTGGATTCAAGATAGGCTTCCTCCATTTATTCTCTTCAATGTTGTAGGATTGAAGAACCAAACTATTCGCGAAATCTGTTCCCAATACATTGACCTCGGCATCGTGAAGATTAGCAACTTGGTAATTCACCTCTAATTGCATTGGCTTGGCTAGAGTAAAACTATGTTCATGTGTATCGAAGTGGGAGACTCTGGTCGGAGATGCACATACCAGAAAAAACCACTGACAATAAGATGCTACAAACTAAACAATGTCCAATATAGATATACAAAACTTGACATTTGCTAGATATTATTGGTTTTGAAATATGTCAAAAGACACATAATTGTTAAAAAAAGATGTGAATCAAGTTTTTCAAATCAGAAGCATAAAATGGATATGCCCAAAAGTTGCACCTAAGTTTAATCAAAGGTTCGTTCTTCACTTTAAAATCAGATTGTGTTTGACCTATAACCCTTGCCCAGCCTAAAGCACAAATAAGCAAATTCGTAACAAATGTAGTTAAGATAATGAAGATCCGTCAGGTTATTTCAACTCAAATTGAAACTAACAGTGATAAAATAAGAGGAAAATAGGTGATACCTATTCAATGTATCATGATGATCCAAACCAACGGATTTGCCGTCTCCGGTTCCAAAACAAAACCAAAAGTTTGTTCTTCTCGATGCGGTTGTTGGCTGTTTGATTGATTTTCAGACAATATGATGTTTTTGATGTGCTTCTTCTTCAACTTAGCTAACCGTTTTTACCAATATAAAATATATATATAAGATTTCCAGACAATCTAATCGTGTCTGCCAAATCTGCTGTAAAATTGAAGAACCACACGATTGGCCAAATTTGTCTCCAATATATTTACCCCAGCTTCATGAAGGCTAGCGTAGAAAGTGAAGAAAATCACTGTAAAAAATGGAATAATCTTGACCAATGAGAAAAGCCAATGTTGTAGTTGAGGATTAAAACTCTGAAGTCACTATAAAAAAATGGAATAATCTTGACCCCCTAATCTGCGTTCGATACTTTCCCATGACCCCTAATCTAGCTTTTTAAAGAAATATGTGTTACTTTATTTTAGTTATGTGTACAATACTTTTTTACTTTTCAAATTTATCTTTTTTTTTTATTATTCACTACACTACTTGAAAAGTTTACAACATTCACAAATTTCCATTTACTAAAAATTATTATTTATCTGTGTTACTTAATCTTTATTCGTCTATTCTCTCATTAAATTTAAAATTTGATCATAATTACGTTTCATCCTTCTAAACTTTACTTATATTTTGAATTTTAGTGAGAATTATTATTTATTTTGTTACATCTTTCAAAATGTGGGTTTAAAATTTTTGTATATATTATCAAATTAAAGATTCCGCTCAATTTGTATCTAAATAATAAAACAAAAATAAATATATAAATATTGTGTAAGAGATTTATGATTTTTGCATATGTTTTTTTTCTATTTTTCGTATCTACTATTTATATGATTTTTTATTGATAATTTATTTTAAATATATGTTGACCCCGGTAAAATACAATCATGGGTCCGTCACTGGGTGTAGTCCACGGATAAACCCTCCATTCGGGTATTCAAATGGGTCCTAATGCATAGATCCATACAACCCCGGCTCAACATTATTCGGGGCCCTAGGGCAAAAAAAATTTGGATCCTTTAAATTTATTTATTTAGGTTTTTTACTATTTGTTTTTAATAAAATTTGTTTGTGTAATGTTTTTGTAGAATTTGTTATTAAAAAATACTTAAAAATATTTATGGGCCCTTTTCACTCTAATATTTATTATTATTATTATTTTTAGTAAAAATATATATAAAAAAACGAGCCCTTAATTATTAAGGTACGGGTCAGGGCTCCGGGGCTGTCGCACCCCTAGCCCTTGCAACTGAGCCGGCCCTGGATCCATATCCGTGTGAATGTCCAGGAAAGAGTGTTGTAATTGCGGGGAACCGAACCCATGATGAAAGTGTCTCCACTCCACACCCCACATCCTCGACTACTCGCCCACTCAAACCCGGACATATCGTGACCAAGTTATCTTATCGGTCGTCTAAGAACCAAAATAATATCTCAGTTTAAAAGTAAACAGTGACTTTCACGTAACAGCTAAATCATATATACTGGGTCAACTGATTCATAAATTATCTTTAAAAAACATTAACTGCTTTCATTTATGATTTTAATTGTTTTTCAAAGAATTAATTAATCGATAACGTGGCCATGCATACTTGGGCCTGATGCAGAAATAACATAAATTGAAGTAAAATATCAAGGATATGGCAAAGAGAAAACAAAAAACAATTATAGTCGTAAGAAAGAAGAAGGTGTGATAGATGATATAAAACGGCGAGAGTAATTTAGTGGTAAGCGATGGTAGAAGAATAGTTAGAATCAATAAGAAAAAGTAATAAGAAGCTTTAAACAAAAATAATGGAGTGGTATCGTTCGTGATTAGTAACAAAATAAGTGGTATACTTCTCATAAGAGATTATCAATCAAAACCAATAATAAAAAAAAAAAATGGTTCCAAAGTTATGAACAATCAACTATAAAACGAGTTAAATCTTAAATCGAACAAATTAGCTCTTTAATATTTACCGTTTATCCATTTTACTGTCTCTTTATCCTAAACTAGGCTAGTTCCAGGTCTTAGAACATGTTTCTAATGAAAAAAATTCCGGTTCTTGTCTTATGCTTTTCTTTTCCCGACTCAAGTTTCAAAGGGACTAAAGTCGGATAGCAAATATGTTTCTCTAATTTTCGTTCTTGTCCCGTTTTCTTAAGGTCTCGTTTCCGAAACTCTAAATTATTAGTTTATCAACCACAAGATCGTTTTCAAAAGCAAACGGAAATGTTATTGATATCATTTGTAAATTAAAAATGTATGTACAAATGCAAAAAATAAAATAAATCGTGGACTAAATCATTTGGAGGTTGCGAATGAAAAAATGAAAAAAACATATAAGTAAAATCATCTGCATAATCCTGATTGTAAATCTCCCATCGTACGTAAAGTTTTTAGCCACATGCTCATTATGGTGGAACTTGTACGGTGGAGGTGGTGGTAGTGGTGGTGGTGGCGGCGGCGGATGAAGCTGACTTGTTTATGGTAGGGGAAGAACAAAAGTTTGAGGGTGGTACGGTTGAAATTGATTCATCCCATTTGGTGGAATATAACGTATTGGGATTAGGTAGAGATTAATGGGTCATGGGCCTTAATCTATAGGGAGTGTGTGAAGATTGTCCCACATCGGAAGTGGGAATGGACATTGATTAATATATAAGGGACTTGGGCCAATCCACTCATTGCCAATTGGTTTTGAGTTGGAAGCCCAGGAAACTTAACATGGTATCAGAGCCCGAACACACACTGCCCGTAATCCGGCCCAGAAGAAAGCCCAACCGCCCCGACCCGATGATTGATAGTCTGTCGAGATTAATGGCTAGAAGAGCCATTATCTCGAGGGGAGGTATTGGGATTAGGTAGAGATTAATGGGTCATGGGCCTTAATCTCTAGGGAGTGTGTGAAGATTGTCCCACATCGGAAGTGGGAATGGACATTGACTAATATATAAGGGACTTGGGCCAATCCACTCATTGCCAATTGGTTTTGAGTTGGAAGCCCAGGAAACTTAACATGGTATCAGAGCCCGAACACACACTGCCCGTAATCCGGCCCAGAAGAAAGCCCAACCGCCCCGACCCGATGATTGATAGTCTGTCGAGATTAATGGCTAGAAGAGCCATTATCTCGAGGGGAGGTATTGGGATTAGGTAGAGATTAATGGGTCATGGGCCTTAATCTCTAGGGAGTGTGTGAAGATTGTCCCACATCGGAAGTGGGAATGGACATTGACTAATATATAAGGGACTTGGGCCAATCCACTCATTGCCAATTGGTTTTGAGTTGAAAGCCTATGTCCCTTATATATTAGTCAATGTCTCTTCCCACTTCCGATGTGGGACAATCTTCACACACTCCCTAGAGATTAAGGCCCATGACCCATTAAACTTAACATAACGGCATTGCTGTTGAAGATACTTCGAGAAAGCATTTGGAGTATTTGTGGATCCCGACTAACATTGTTGTATCATTTTTTTTTCTTTCAATTTTTCTAGCGTTTTGCGCTTGTTGTTCAACTTGTATTGATCCATATCAACTTGCGTTGATGCCACAGAAAAATGGACTTGGGAGGAGAAAGAAAATTGGTGGAGACGAACGGATTCTCCGTTGGGTTTATACACTTACTCACGAGTTATTAAAATATTTTAATTGACAAGCTTGTTGATGAATAATGGGATCCACAAATCAAAAAAGTTTCCGGACCAACCATATGATGATGGAGGAGAAGGAAAATTAGTGTAGATTTTAATTAGCAAATTTTATATATATAGAGATAGATAATAGATCTGTAGTAGGCTTTAAAACAAGATGGGCCGAGTATTCAAATTGTCAACACGTCGTCGTATGATCGTATATAATGGGTCATGCCCGCAAGCTCTTTGTGATTTTGTTCCGGACATTATTCACGTTACTCTCTGTTTCAGAATTTCTCTCCGGAGACGGTAAGAGACATAGCCAAAGGATCTGGAGCTTTCACCGTTCTTCTGCGATTCGCCGGTGAGTTTTAATTTCTCGGATTTCATATCGATTTCCTTACTTTTTTTGCTTACTCTTTAATTCGATTTCCCTATATGTTTCCTTCTGGCTTTCCAGAGAATTCATTGTAAAATTGATCGGTGTAGATTTTGATAATCGGTGTAGATTTTGATTATTTCCATCTTAGTCGTTAATTGAAGTGTTTGCTGTGTCCATGTATTGTCTTGTTCCTGATAATTTTGAAACGTTCTCTTGTTTATGTTAAGAACATATAGTTGAAGCTTTTAGAGATTTCAATGGTGAGCCAAGGAATGGTGTCTCTTACAAAGTCTCTGTGCACTATGGCTCCAAGAGTCCGCCTCAAGAATCCGAAGATGATGCAGAACCTAAAGACCGGATCTTGTCATCTCCGTTTCAGAAATCTCCGTGTCTTATGCACAAAACTGTCTCAGTGGGAACCATCACCTTTTATTCATGCTTCTGCAGAAGAAGCTGGTGGTATAGTACTGGAAAAACCCGCTAATGTGTTCGAATCTATTATATCCGAGGCTGCTGAGGAAGAGAAAGTAGATTCAGCGCAACAACGGACTAACTCCCAAATTCAGGTTCTCAAATGGCCAATATGGCTTTTAGGTCCATCTGTTCTCCTCACAAGCGGTATGGCACCTACTTTATGGCTTCCATTGTCATCGGTTTTCCTCGGTTCCAACGTGGTTAGTGTACTTTCGTTGATCGGTCTGGATTGCATTTTCAACCTCGGAGCAACCCTTTTCCTGCTAATGGCTGATTCTTGCGCCCGTCCTAAAGACCCATCACAATCCTGCAACAGCAGACCACCATTAAGCTACAAGTTCTGGAATATCTTTGCACTCATAACCGGGTTTCTCGTCCCAACGCTACTTCTCTTTGGATCCCAAACCGGCCTACTCACTTCTCTCCAACCCGAGCTTCCTTTCATCTCGTCCGCTGTTCTCCTCTTCCCGTACTTCATTCTCCTCGCGGTCCAGACATTAACAGAGATCCTCACATGGCATTGGCAATCACCGGTCTGGCTAGTCACACCAGTTGTCTACGAGGCTTACCGAGTTCTGCAACTGATGAGAGGGTTGAAACTCAGTGCAGAGGTCAACGCGCCGGTTTGGGTGGTTCATATGCTTCGCGGGCTTGTCTCTTGGTGGGTATTGATCTTGGGGATGCAACTTATGAGAGTTGCTTGGTTTGCTGGTTTTGCATCTAGAAGAACAAATCAGGAATCAGAGTCTGTTGCTTCTAAGTAAAGATTAGATAGATAGATGTTTCTTCCGTTTATAGCTTTCAAGTCATGTACTCTTTACTGTATAGCTAAGCTTTTATAGTTGGTGAGAATAATATAAGAAAAACATATTCTTTGTGATCATATTCTATTTGCATTAGTTGTTACATAAAACAGAAATCCTCACATGGCACTGGCAGTCATTGGTCTTCCTACAGAAATCATCTTGTTTTCTGCATTGCATATATGTTCCATGATCACTATGGCTTGTTAAACATTCAGACTTAAGCCATATATATGTGACTCCAAGACCAGCAATACCTGCAAGAAAGTGAACATGAACATTATGGATTCGATAGGAAATGCTTTTAATAATCCGTACAAACTACAAAATGGATAATGTTGTGGTGAAAGGGGACTTGGGAAAGTACGCAATCAGACCACTCGACCCGCCCCTGAATCGCTACTTGACTACTCCTCATACAAGGCGATCATTGCACACCAAATCTCATTTTTGTTTGTTTCTTGCCACATGAACGCCAACTTACCATCGTATTCAGCCATTACGACATTACATAAAAACCCGTCGCCGAGCTTCAAACCATTAACATGAACCAATCTCCATTCTTTCTCCATAGAGTCATACCACAATAACCCAATATCATGGTAATGCATGTAGAGCACATTGTCACATTTACCATCTCTAGTATCATAAACTATGATTGATTCTTGAGCATCCCTCGCATAATTTTTTCTGCCTAGTGACGGGGTTAACACGGACGTAAATATGGATCCCAGGTTGTTGTAAATTTTGAAGCCAGAAGGTTTTGAGTGAGTTGCTTCCATATCCCCTCGAAAATCTGCATGTGAAGAACAAATGGTTCCTTGTCTAGACAAGCAAATCCGTAATAGATTACTGCCGATTTGAAGCATAGGTGATACAAGATACGACAACGGGATGGAACTTTGGTTTGCTACTCGATGAAATCCTAAATTTTTTGTAAAACTTAAATTGGACGCATTCGTTGTAAACATGGTTTTTGGTTGGATAAAATTTTACATTCAATTCAAAAAAAAAAAAAAAAAAAATATGGATTCCAATCTCAAACTGGGATTTGGCGCGACTTGCCAAGTTTGCGTCTTCAGGTCAAACAATTGCGCTTGGATATCTTCGTAGTATCTTTTGTGGCCCGTTCCTCCAAAAATGTAAATCTTGTCGTTAAAATATGAAAGAATGTAATTGTCTTTTAAAAGCTATTTATTATTTAGTTTTTCAATTATGAAATATAATTGTATTCGTTTTCTATTAAAAAGTTATTTATTATTTAGGTTCTTAATTATTATTATATTAAAAATATTGTATATTTTAAAATAATAGCAATTTATATATATTAAAAGAAAAAATATATTCGAGACTAGATGATAACAATTAAGAAATTTTTTAATATAATTTATTATATTTTATTTGAATATATATCAAAACAAAAATTAAAAAATATTCTACTAATTTTATAAAAAGTTAGATAAAAAAAATTGTAAGAGTTCGTGTGACCAAAAAAACCAGAATCATTAAGTCAAGCATATTAAAGTTATGTTTTCAAAATTATAAATTTTTGCAGATTAGCCAGAATAATATTTTAATTCACTGCAAAACAAGTTAAGTAAACATGTTAGTTCAGTTTGACATCTCTATCTATAATTATTAGTTAAATATATTATAAAATTGAGGTAAAAACACTTTTTAAAAAAATTTCAAAATAATTTTTAAGAAAAAATTAAAGTCCTAATCTTATTTGACTATTTGTAACATTGTTCAAAACTTTTATTAAAAAAATATATTTAATGTGATAAACGTTACTTCTATTGCTTCTATGTAAAGACAGATAAATGTTTCTTTCGTTTAGTTTTTGAGTCAGAACAAGAAAGATTTGTAACTTTTTACTGTTGGTTATAATTAAATTAAAACATATTCTTTATGATCATATTCTATATTACTCCTCTTTATCACTTTATGCTTATATATCCAATTAAATCTAGTGGAGTTAGGTCTGCGTTTTGTAATCCAGTAAAGCGTTTGCGATTAGAGTCCGTTTGCGTCTCAGATCAAAGAATGATCAATTTCAACGAAAAGACGAATATGCCCTTGAGGCGGAACAAGACAAATAGCGATGTCCCACTATCTTCATTCGATCTCTCTCTCTCTCTTTTGGTCTTCGACGACTGCTCTCTCTGTACCGGAGACGGCGTCACGGGACGAATCGATTCGCCGGTAAACTGTGTTTTGTCGTTTGTAGGCCAAATCAGCTTGAATCTCTGGCGATCTGATCGAGATGAGTAACAGCGAGCTTCTCACCGTCGAGCCTCTGGACCTTCAATTCCCTTGTAAGCTTCTTTCGAATTTTCGTCAATTGGCATGTTTTCTTTCCCCAGATCTAGATTTTGCTGAGTTACGGTGTTAATGAATTTTCGCGATTTTCTTCTTTGATATGATTTAGTTGAATTGAAGAAGCAGATCTCTTGCTCTCTTTACCTGACGAACAAGACCGACAATAATGTGGCCTTCAAGGTGATAATTCTCATACGAATTTTCAGATCTTGTATCGGGAAATTGCTGTGTATTATCTCTTTGTGTTTCTGAGGCTTATCGGTTGTGTTTTAGGTGAAGACGACGAATCCGAAAAAGTATTGCGTCAGGCCTAACACTGGTGTTGTTCTTCCAAGGTCCACTTGTGAAGTTCTTGGTCCGTTCTCTGATTCTTTTCTCTCGAGATCGATTGTGTAACTGGTTCTTGGATTAGGAACTTGATGTATCTTTTGTCTGATTTGTCTAGTGACCATGCAAGCTCAAAAGGAAGCTCCTTCCGATATGCAGTGCAAGGACAAGTTTCTGCTTCAAGGTGTAGTTGCTAGTCCTGGAGTCACGTCCAAGGAAGTTACTCCTGAGATGGTACTGCTTTCCCATTGTTGATTTTGGTGGATAATGGATAATCACTGTTTGCTTATGGTTCATTAAATCATTTGTTTATTTAATGAAACTTTTGCAGTTTAGCAAAGAGGCTGGGTATCTGGTTGAGGAGACTAAACTGAGAGTTACTTATGTCGCTCCACCGCGACCACCATCACCGGTTCACGAAGGTTCAGAAGAAGGTTCTTCACCAAGGGCTTCGGTTTCTGATAACGGACATGCATCTGAATTTTCTGTATGTATTATCTTTCAGGGCTCTGGTAGATATAACATTTCCTCTTTACTTATTGTAGATTTTCATGTGTGTTTGATTTTAGTTTCAGAGATTTAGCGCAGACAAGGTTGAACCTCAAGAAAACACATCTGAGGTATTTTCACTATTCTTTTGAGCTTCTTTAAACAATCAAAACTATGTGAAATTAGCTGTTGCTCTGTTAAAAACCGTACCCCCATTAGTTACAACTTGGGAGCTACCTTTATTGGAAAATTGGCTTTAACAGCTGATTAGGTTGAGAATCTTTCTTTGTGTTGATTACTTAAGAGTTTCATTTACACTTTTAGAAGCCAAGCCAGCCCAGTTCTCAAGCCGCCCATTACTTATTTACCAGTTTGTGGATGCCTCTGCATATTTTTAATCTGCTCGAAATCCACCAGCTCTTATATTTCTATTAGAGCTGAATTTTGTGTGATTTCAGGCAAGGGCTCTCATCACAAAGCTAACCGAGGAAAAACAGTCTGCCATTCAACTGAACAACAAACTTCAAAGAGAACTGGTAAAGAATCTTCACTTGAGTCCTCCTTTTTTTTTGAGTCTCAGAATCTATCCTCCATGCAGTTGTTTTTAGAACGAAAAGATGACACTACACTTTGATGATTTACGAAAAGCATGTTTCAGTGCTTTTTCATGGTCTTGAGAAGAAAGCCAGTTGATGGGTTTTGAGATTCTTTCACTTTCTCACAGGCTTCGTTTAGATGTGGAGTTTGTTTTCTGACAAAGATCTGGTTGATCTGCAGGATCAGCTGAGGCGTGAAAGCAAGAGAAGCCAAAGTGGTATCCCTTTCACGTACGTTCTTCTGGTCGGACTAATCGGTCTAATTTTGGGATACATTATGAAGAGGACATAACAACCCAACCCACCTGAGCTTTTTATCACACACCGCCAACGCCACGAAGAAAAAAACAAAAAGAAACAGACTTTTAACTCGTTTTTCAGAATATTATTCTCTCTCTCTCTCTGTCTCTCTCTGTATTTGACGAATTCACCTAAAGAAAAGGTGCCTTAGAGGATTCGTGTTCCGGTAGTGAAAATTTCATAACTCAGTTTGCTTTGTTTTTTTTTTATAACTTTTTTCTTTGTAATCCATTGACTTTTTGGTTTCTTTCTCCGCTAATTCATCTCGTTTGAAGTGAAACAGTTTTATTCGGAGAAACCAAAACTAAACGGGAAAATAAATACCTACTTCCTTGAATGTTGTTGCAAGACAAGAAAACAAAACAAAGGTTTCTCATTCAAGTCCTAAAAGACTTTTTGTTCCAAAGAAAGAAAAAAGGGTCCTAAAAGACTCTAACAGAGATGAAGGGTTTGCTCAGATCCTCTCCCACTATTATCCGATTAGATTCACCGAATCAACACAATTCTCTCCTTCCCTTTCCTCTGAATTCTTCATGATTTCCGGCTTCATAAAGTCTTTTCATTTTTAGGGAGTCTAGTCTAACTTTCCTTTTCAATTTCGGATTCCAATGGCGCCTTTTGTTGAAGTCTGTAGGTATAAACCTATACCACTCTCATTGCGCTCTCTCTCTACATGTCCTTGCCGTTCCACTCCAAAAAAATCTCTATTTCTTCCCCATCTCTCTCAAAGTTGTTCGAATTTGCGTTTCGTCGTTTCCAAATCTAGTGAAATCTCTGTTAACCGGCGTGTTATCACGGCCGTTGCTCGAGTTGAATCAGATCAGCTTGGTGATGATGGCAACTCAAAGGAGGTAACTTTATGCTTCTTTCTTACCTCCAATCTTTTGATTCTCGTTTGCATTCTCTAGTGTGTGTGTCTGAGTAGGAGAGAAGGAAGGTTTATAGTTGATAATATCGGACGATATATGCAAATTTCCCCTGATGGTGTTATCTTGATAGTCCTAAGACTCGAGGTCTTACTGAAAACTCGATATAGAATCATTCGTATGGATATCAGTGAACTGCTGAGACACATTTGTCTTAGTGATTGTTGTTTGATTGCGTGCGCTCTCACTGACATTACCATGGCATTGCTGAAAATTCCCGTCTGTTTAGGAACACGAAAGAGATCAAGAATCAAAAAATGTGGAAGAAGATTCGAGTTTAGATCAACAGAAGCAGAAATCCAGAAGCCAGTTTAAGAAAAGAGTAATTTTTGGTCTAGGAATCGGATTGTCTGTAGGAGGTGTTGTATTAGCTGGAGGATGGGTTTTCACTGCAGCATTAGCAGCTGCAGTTCTTCTAAGTGCCCGAGAATATTTCGAGTTAGTGAGAAGTAAAGGAATTGCTCAAGGAATGACACCTCCTCCACGATATCTATCTAGAGTCTGCTCAGTTATATGTGCTCTTATGCCCATACTTACATTGTTAGTAGTTCATCACTTCAAAGACTACGGCTCTTTTTCTTATTCTGGTTAAAGGTTTGATCTTTGTCATGAATGTTGTTTTTAGGTATTTTGGTCATATAGATATCTCAGTGACATCAGCAGCGTTTGTTGTTGCAATGGCATTGTTGTTACAGAGAGGAAACCCGCGTTTTTCTCAGCTGAGTAGTACTATGTTTGGGCTGTTTTACTGTGGCTATCTTCCTTGTTTTTGGGTTAAGCTACGTTGTGGTCTTACCGCTCCTGTTCTAAACACTGGCAAGCACTCTATTATTATCCTCCTTCTTAGCTTTCAGTATAATTTATTTTGTAAAGTAATCAAAACTAAGTCTTCTGAGCAGTTTAATTACGTATAGGAATTGGAAGAGGCTGGCCTGTTCTCTTTGGTGGTCAAGCACATTGGACAGTTGGACTTGTGGCAATATTGATTTCATTTTGCGGTATAATTGCCTCAGACACATTTGCTTTTCTCGGTGGCAAGGTATACATGTCTTTCCTATTCGAATCGGGATTAGGATTTTTCAAAATATTCAGACTTGTGTGTAGATAAACCGTTTAGGCTTTTGAGGGTTGGAAATAGTTTTTTGCATTGATTATTAGAAGTTGTGAGCTTTCTCCGTCTATCACTCACTTTCAGCGTTTGTTTTGTCGAAATCAACGATAGAAAAAGAAAAATATTTTTCCGTGTATCCTGCATTTAGTGTCGCAAAAGTTTTCCCAGTCTGAAGTTAATCAAGTGTAATTTCAGGCATTTGGCAAGACTCCTCTTATTAGCATTAGTCCAAAGAAGACATGGGAAGGAGCTGTTGCAGGACTTGTTGGTTGTATTACCATTACCATTTTACTCTCCAAAACTTTGTCATGGCCTCAATCTCTTGTCAGGTACTCAAATCCGATCGAATTCCCCAACTCTATCAAATCGATATGTGTTTTGTTCTGAATAGTTCCTTTTACAGCACAACAGCTTTTGGGTTTCTTAACTTCTTCGGATCGGTATTTGGTGACTTAACCGAGTCAATGATCAAACGAGATGCGGGTGTCAAAGACTCCGGTTCACTCATCCCTGGACACGGTAATTACCCGATAAACCAGACCGATTTGAGTCTAGCAATGCCCTCTTTAACCTGCTCATCTGTAATTGCAGGTGGAATATTGGACAGAGTTGATAGTTACATTTTCACTGGTGCATTAGCCTACTCTTTCGTAAGACTTCATGGAGTTTGATTCTGTGATGAATCCCAAGAAACCCATTATTAGTTTCAAGAAAACTTACAAAAGCCGGTACGATTCTTTCCCTCCACGAGGGTGAAATTCAAAAAAGAGATATAGCAATACAATGATGGTGAGGGAGGTAAGAGACGAGTCTCCGGTTTCCTCTCTTTTTTATCATTCCCTTAAATTTCCAAACTATATTGATTCTCTGATGTATCTCCTCACGGGATCAAGAAAGAAAAGTGGCCAAGAGCTCTTGTATAAGATATGTAGTAGAATTATTTGATATCAAATCTCACATAAGTTCCAAGCTTGGACTAAACAGTATATGCTCCATCAAAACGACATAAATCGTACAAAATCTCCATCAAATTTCTCGAATGTAAGAGCTGAGAAGCTCGATTCCTCCCAGCACAAAACAAATCTTTATGTATGATATTATTATCATCACTTAACTTATGGGAATCTAATCAATGTACTTGTAATCCAAAAGCAAAAAAAGAAACATCTAATGAACCAATACCTACTTACATCTTCTTCGGTGCTTTCTAGTGCTATTCAGTAAACACCTTCTTCTTTTCACTATTCCAAAAGTATCTAGTCATCTCGTAGCATGTATATAACGATGCCGCGAATTGTATTGGCACGGGAGATTGAATAGGGAAATAATATGAATTTCGATGTCGATGAGATGAGCTTTCGGTTTGTTGTTAGATTTTGGTTCAATGCGAGTACCGGTTCATTAATAGAATTCTCGGACTGTTGGTTTTTGTGTTATCTGACCGGTTAATTGTTTTTTAAAAAAACTTCCTATTTTCAAGAAAAATTGATTAAAGAAAAAGGACTAAAATCATGTGGGGATGTTAATGAATGCGTTGTTCCCAAGCAGACTTTTAGTTATACTGTATTAAAAAAATAAAAAAATAAAAAAATGAACGAAAAAGGAAACTATAAATGAATAATCAGAAATGAATGATAAAAAGAGGCGAAAATTCAGAAATGATTGGGAAGAGGAAAGACATGGATTAAATAAAGAATGTGACATTCACAATTTCACTGCAGAATCTTAACACTAGAGCAAATGGCTATTAGATAAAGTGGTAATACTGTGATTATATTATAAGCAGCAATGCTACGACTACGAGGACCATGTGATTTTACGGATTAAACTCGCATTACACTAATTTTATAATACTAAAACACAGGTCACTTCATCGTCTATTCTTATGACATTTACCCAACTAACATAATTTAACTCGGTTAATACCCAATCTGATTTCAACCCTACATTTTATTTGTATTAAATTGGGCTAGAATCAGATTAGTTATAAACCGAATTAATCTCGATTAAGACGGATTTAGACGGATTTGTAATTTGATGGTTATGGTATTGACAATATAATTTATATTAATTAATACATGCCACCATATGATTACAATGTTTGAATTAGTTACATATGCATTTTTAAAGTTAGAATATGTAACGATGTGATACTTGGGATAGCTACAATCATTTTTCCAAACATAATTATATATATCATCTGATTGGTTAACATCACAATCAAAGACAAATAACACGTTAAAACATCATATAATCCACATTAAAAAGATACTAAAAGACAAAATAAAATGGCTGACATATTTTCTTCAATTTCCTCCTTTAACATTTCCATGCTGAGACAGCAACAAGTTCTTTCCTCTGCCAACACAAGACAAGTGAAGACGAAGAGTGTCTCTTCTCCAAATGAAATCCTCTCAACGGATTCCTCTGCAACAAATACTCCGCCTGTGTCTCCGCCGTCTGACTCAGCGTCACCGGAGAAAACCCGCATTGCCCAAACAAGCTTCTCCACGGCGGGGATCTCTCCATCCAATGGTAACGATTTGTCAACAATCTCTGTATCGACGGTTGCACACAAAATCTCTCGATACTCGTGGCAGCTTCCTGATTATTCTGATTCCCGGAAGCGTCGAGAGACTCGAGTAGAGATGTGTAGTACTGCAGCGCGTGGACCACACCGTTAGGAAACGGCGCGTCGTTGTTGCGGTCGCAGCTTCTGTCCGAGCAAACGACGATGTTTGGAGAGATTTGTTTCAGGAAACGAAGGATCAATGGAAGGTAACCGGAGAGGACGGAGCTGATTGGAAGATTCACAGCGATTGCTTCTTTATCCGATGATCGGAGTAGAGAGAGAGGCCAATACGTTGGATTCAACAGAATCTCCATATTCAATAGCTCGATTTCGAAGGAAACTCCGGTTTCTCCTGCGAAATTTCTGAGATTTTCTTCTGTGAATCGGAGCTCGAATTCGTCGGAGACAGTTGAAGGAGATGCGAAAGCTGTAATCTTTAGCGACGGAGCTGATGATGATCTGTTTCTTCTTCCGGCGAGCTCCTGAATCAGAGACGACCATTGACCTCCGTAACCGATGTCAAAATCGACAATGTGGATCCGATCAAACCCTTCGATGGACTCGAGAATCGTCTGGCTTGCTGTGAAATTGACGAATTGGAGAAACGGTGACGTTTCTGAGAAAGCTCTGTAAGCTGCGATTCGAAGGATTAGGGTTTGAGGGGGAGAGAGAGACGGTGGTGAGTCTTGAAGGAGAGATTGGAGAGCTTCGGTTATATACAAAGCCGCTCTATGAAACGGAGGTTTAGGATTGTTCTTAAGGTTGTGATTGAGCCGCGCCAATATCCCTTGCGCGAGAACGGGATTGTTATCTCCGCCGTTTGTGGTCCCGATTAGCTCCGCCGCCGCGTTGAATAGCTGGTCGATGATTACCGTTGACGACTGGTCGTGGTCGTCTTCGTCGTCGGTCCCAGCTATTTTCGGCAGCGTGAGAAACGGGTCGTGAGATCTGTGACCCGGATCCGAGAATGGGAAAACCCACTGGTGGTGGTGATGAGAATCGGGTTGTTGAGAACCGGGTTGACCCGAATTGAGCCGTTTTGCAGGAGGAGACGACCCGACGGAGAAAAAACCCGGATTTTGGTGTATCAGAGTTTCTGGGTTCGTCGTAATCTGAAACTTTTCTTCTTCTTCCGGTGGTGGTGGATCGTGGAAAGGGAAGCCATAGCCAAACAGTGGGTTCGGATTATCAATAACCGGGTCGGATCCAGAAGCAGGGTCGAACCCCACGAACCCAGAACCCGGATCCACTACATCTCCGGCCATGATTAGTCTAAGAATACTCTGTTCTTGTCCCGGCGAGCCGGAGAGAACTCCGTCAAGATCCTCGAAACCCATTTGATCGCATTTCCCATCGGCGCCGGAAAAGGCACCAGCAGCGCCGCCGCTGGGACCACCGTGAGAGGAAGACAGTGTGGTGGTTGAGGAAGAGAGGAAGGGGCTTGGACTTCTAACAGAGTCTAAAACAGACGTCGGCTCCTGGAAACCACCATTGTGAACACCGACAAAATAACAGAGATCTTCTCGTCGTCCATGGATTTTCTCTCGATTAGCCCAGATTTTGTATTCCGGAGAAGAATCTAAGAAACCCAAAACCCCCTTCCCTTGAAATCCCTCAAAGGGCAGGGGCATGACCAATCTAGGTAGAGTAAAAACAAACAAACCCAGGAAAACCCTAGATCTTAGACGAGAAGAGGAAGACGAAGATGAAAGCTTGAAATTGAAATTGAAATTGGCGCCCACATTTTCATTCTTCTTAATGATAATAATAATCTTTATTCTCTTTCCTTTGGTGTCTTCCCTCTAAATGCTTGCAATAACATACCAAAGTGATGATCTTCATAAATGCTCTCTTTTTTTTTTTCTTTTGGAAAAGGATTTTGTTATTCCTGTGTGTGTGTGGTGCCTTGTGTCTGCAGATTTACTTATCTACATCTGTATCATTTCATATTCCCCTCCTTGTTAAGCCTACTCTCATTTACGACGCGTGATTCTTACTCTCTCTAGAGGCAGGCACTAGTTTCTTTTTCTTTTCTTTTTTGCTTCAAATTTCATAGATGTATTTATTTTATTTGACAAAGATTTGTGTATTTGTTTAAAATAAGATTTAGACCTTGAAGTATTAAGACTTTGAGTTACCGTTACTGTTTTATTTCTCGTTGTCCAAGCTAAATCAGATTAAAAAACGACATAAAACCATTCTTTTTTTTTTTTTTATGCAGATGGTTCTTTGTTTTCCATAATTGCCTTTAGGATTTCTTAGGTAATAAACAGAAAAGTAGGGTCCATACAGGTTAAGTTAAACTGCCTAAAACTGATGAGCTCATAAAAAATAAATAGGCTAAATGAATCTGATCTGTTTTCAGGTTTTGTTTATCATAAACAAGTAATTGTTTAGATCCATTAGCCATATTAATTAGCACTTATGTCAAGACAAAGGCTTAACGGTTATTTACCTTTATCAAACAACCCAATTTCTTACTTGTGAGCAAAGACTCCGTGGCCTTATTCAGAGATTGAGTGGCTTCAATCAAAAAATTAGAAACAAAAACAAAGTCTTGTCAAATGTCAAATTGGGAAGAAAGTGGTTAAAGACTGAATAAACAAAAACGCCCTAAAAAGATTAAGTTAGATTTACCTTTTGAAGGACAGCCTTTCCATTACTATCCTGTAAAAACACAAGTCAAAACAACTAAGTTAAAGCTCATCAAAATACAGATGCTTAAAACGCCCTAAGAAGATTAAGTTAGATTTACCTTTTGAAGGACAGCCTTTCCATTACTATCCTGTAAAAACACAAGTCAAAACAACTAAGTTAAAGCTCATCGAAATACAGATGCTTAAAACTGAACATGTAAGACTTGATTACCAATATGGCTTTCTTGACCCATGGTTTCAGAAAAACGTTACAAAACCGAATATTGCCTTCTTGAACCATGGTTTCAGACAATTTTGCCGACGATTCGGAAACAGTTTCATTGCTTTGGTCAATGAAGAGGTAACAAAAGCCTAGATGGCTTCTTGTTGATGTGGATGTAGGAATAAATATATTAAGTATATTCCCACATTTTTTAAAATTTTCCCTCACTTGTTTCTTTATAATGGCTTCAGACTTTGTGTGATCAAACCCATAAAGGCAAAGAGAATTTCGACTGCCAACACGAAATTAACAGTTAATTCTAAAATTACATCTACAAATTGGAAAAAAAAGGAAAAAGCTTACTCATTTGGATACCGCGAAAGAACCACGCAAACTATTCCCATATAATTGCATAGTCTAAGCACATAAACAAAATCAATTTGTTGTAAAAAGATATATAAAATAGAAAAGAAATTATAGAAGTTTCAGAAGATAGTATATTGCTTTAGTGTCTTCGAGAGAGTTGAAAGAAAGAATGGCTTGCACTTCCACGATATTGCCATTCTCGTATTTTCTTCGAATTTTAAAACCTTAGAAAAATTTTACGCTGCAATCATATAGAACAAAATTTACGTTGGAAAAAATAATAGATAAATGTATAATAAATATGTTACTTACAGTTGATCTTCGGTAATGTCAGCAGCCAAAGCTGAAGCGAAAATATATGATGGATGAAAATAGTGTTCAGTCTCTGATTCTGAACTAGTTGATGACCAATTAGCAAATGCAGATGGTTCCTCCGTGGCTCCTTCAACCTTCAAAATCCAAAACAAGTATAAAATCCAAGTTGTGCCGTCTTGATAATATTGACCACCTTAGGCAAAATAAAAAATACAGACATTTTATTTATATTATAAAAAATATAACAAATTGTTAAAAATTAAATGTACTAAATGATTATATGCGGGTCGTATTCGTATACGTTTTTGTATCACTATTCATTCGTGCAAGTTTTGAGCATGACGTTTTGGACATATTTTTATTCCAAAATCAATTCCAAGCATGCGATTTATATTTCTACATTTTCTTACTTAAGCTAGAAACTCAAAAGCTCTCATATTTAATAGTTCCTTATACAAACCGAAAATCTCAATGAAAAATACTTTCTCGTCATGGATATTAACTACAAGTTCATATTACAAACAAAATATTGATACATGTTTTGGACTTTTTACATTGGGCAATAGTTTTTCTTATGTTTGCTAAATTCATTATAAAGTAAATCGACCACTAAGGCTTTCGATTGAAACCTAGAAAGGCAAAAAATCTTGGTTTAAAGCTAGGCTTTTGTGGGTGGGCTTCTCTCATCCAATTAACAAATGAATAAAATTTTGCAAAGATTGTTTAGTTATATACTATGAGAGAACTCGCGCGTATTTGTGTTGTAAATAAGATTATTTTTATACCTACAATTCGACTACTAATATGATATAGCATCTCTTTTTATATTTTATTTATTGATGATCCTAGTAATCTCTTTCGTCTATTGATTTCGAATATTTATTTTTTCTTTAGACTTTTCTCGTTCATCCAAATCCCAACGTTGTAACAATTTATAAGTTTTTTAACTTATCATTTTGAATTTTTGTTTTCACACATCATTCATTTATTCAATCTCTTTGTTATACGCTTTTAAATTCTCTATTTTTTGATAATAACTTGTTATCTATTGCTTCTTGAATTTTCTTCTATGTCTTGTGTTTCTCTAGATCTAATTTTTATTCTTCGGTTGTTAAAACTTTCTTAACATATTTCTTAACCTTCGAACTTTTCGATTTGGGGGAAATAGGTTTGTAACTTTCACATTAGGGAATCTAGGACGAACGTTTTCCCTTTTTTTCCAAAGTAATCTTCTCTCTCGTTTCATCTTCGACCTTCTCTCCATCGTTCTTTCACTTCTCTTTGAAAAAACTTTAAAGTTAATCGTTTTTTTTTGTTGGTCACAGTATTTCGAATCTGTTAATCGTTCCCGATTCTTAGTTTGTTTTGACAAGTATACAAGTTTATTGAAGTAAAATCATCAATTGATCTATATTATTTCAATTTGTCAAGTTGTGATCCTGTAATGTTGTAATGGTATTCTCACACACACTACCAAATTCAAATAGAAATTATGATACATCTATAATACTAGTATAAACGACTAATAAAGTCTTAACATTTACCTATCTGATATTAGTATATGGCAGCCTTTCTACATAGAATAAACTAATCATATTAATTGGATATTGTAATAATGAGAGACATGTTTTTTTTTTCAAGACAAACAAGAAAATCCCATGTGAATTTCCACCACCTCATGTAATCTGTCTAACAACATGTATTCTATTAATTATTACTTTTTTTTTTGCTTTTTGTTATGTTTAGGATTACAAAATTACCAAATTGCGTATATTTAATTAACTCAATCTTTAGGCCATTAGAAGGACACATCGACCGAGTGCTACCTTGCATACATACTCGTGATTCGGTTGCACGGAAATAATGATTACGGTTAGTATAATACAAAAAAGGTAAATAAATTACATTTAACGAGATCAACGTAGAATAAACACAATTGTATAAACATTTTACGGTGAAACACGACCGTTCAAAGAGAAAGGTGACTTTAACCAATTTTCGTAATGATAATGAAGATGTTCAAAATGATATTTATTTAACCTATTTTGCTTCTCGGTCCGAGGATAGCATGAATTTAAAATTCGGAACCACTTGATAAAAAAACGATTTCTTTGTAAAGTTATTTAGATCACCCCTAATTTACTTAGGTCAATGTGAAACAATACGAGTGAGATAATCACATTCAACATTCCCGTTCTCCGACCTCTCTATTCACCAGCTAAACTAATTTTTTGTTTTTCGGTTTTTAACTTAAGATTTTTAATTTTTATTCAGGAATTTCAAGGGGATTAACTTAGATGAATCATGTCATATCCAATTGAAGTCACAATCAAAAACAAAGACAGTATCAAAGACTTAAGAGGCACATTGTTACACAAAACAATGAAGTTTGGTTCGATTAGAAAAATATATAGTGACGGCGGAAACAAAGCATAAAGTAAAGATAGATTGTATGAGCTTATAATCTGTCAAGACAACAACCAACAGAACCATGTAGTATTAAACTTATTTTTGCTGGTTAAACTATATAATATTACTAGTTGAGTAATTAACTATTATTAAAGTTTGGTTTTCCAATTGGTTGACCCATTGTTTTCTAATCCAATATAATTAGAGTTGGATTAAAGAAAACTGGTTATTTGTCTTTTTATAAAGAAACCTCGAAACATTCTCGTAAGTTACTGACGAATGACAAATTGAGCCCATACTGATGGCAGTCTTAATAATGGGCTTTATGGACCATTTGATTTTCATTGCTGTGTTAACATTAAATTCGTATTTAATGAAAATCAAATGGTCCATAAAGCCCATTATTAAGCCCATAAATCTAATCAATTAAAGCTCTAAACGTTCCTTAAATCACGTTAACTTGCGTAATAAAACCAATCAAATGACTCGATATATATGGTCAAATATATGCTGACGTGTCGCTCAGTAATTCGATATTAATCTAAAAGGAAAAGGAAACGCGATTTTATAGTACACGCACACACATACATAACTGTAGCGATCGCAGTCGAAGTTTGAGATATATATTCAATCATTGGAATTAGAATCCCAAGTTTTTAACCTAATCAGCTCCTCTCTGTAAGTTTCTCCGATTTGATTTCGTTCTGTTTGATCTCTACCGAAATTTACAGAGACAAGTGGATTCCGACTTGGATAGTAGAAAAATTAGGGTTTTGTGTTGGGATTTGGTGAATATCGTTTTCTTTTGTGTAGATCAGGGCATAAAGATGAACAAAAGCAGCTTCAAGCAAGACAATGATTTCGGTAAAAACATCTTATTCCACTAATTCGATTGTGGTTTTGGGATTGTCATATTGTAATCATAGTCTTAGTGATTCAGAGATAAGGAAATCTGAGGCTTTAAGGATCAGAGAGAAGTATCCTGATCGAGTCCCGGTAAGTAATAAAAATACCTCTTTTTTGAGATTTTGATTCTGTTTTCGAGCTTTGTTCTTATGTCTGAAATTGCCTATATGTATGAATAATCCGCCATAGATTTTGTTCCATGTCCTAGGATACTTGGCATTGATCTCATACGAACATACCCAATTTGTAACTGAGAAGCTCTTGTCTTGTGTGGAATTCGAATCCTGATTAATTGAAATCTTGCACAAGAACACTATGATAGGCTTCCTCTGAAAGGATTTTAGTGTTATAAGAAGGCTTAAGTCTACCTTTTATTGTCTGTTTGTAATAATAGGTGATTGTCGAGAAGTCTGAGAAAAGTGATATCCCAAACATCGACAAGAAGAAGTATGTCTACCTTCTTTGAATAATAATGATTCCTAAGATTGGAAATAATTTATTTCATTCTTCCTTATTCTTGGATTAAATTTACAGATTCCTTGTCCCAGCGGATTTGACGGTTGGCCAGTTTGTGTATGTAATTCGCAAAAGAATCCAACTTAGTGCAGAGAAAGCTATCTTCATCTTTGTTGATAATGTTCTTCCTCCCACCGGTATTTAAGTCTTCTCTACTTAAAAACACTTCATTTTGTTGCTTCTATCTTTGTATTGAAATGGACAAGTTGATTTGCAGGAGCGATGATGTCAACCATCTATGACGAGAAGAAAGAAGTAGATGGGTTCTTATATGTTACCTACAGTGGGGAAAACACATTTGGATCGTTAGTTCATCTATGAAATCATGCATGATAGAAAAACAAACCTCAAGCTTCTTAATTTCCTATACAATTATTATTATTGAATTTGATGTTCTTGCTTTTTTAGTCTAGTGTAAATAAGTTTATGTGAATCCGACCGGTTTTGCAAACAAGTTTTAATAATAATTCAGATTTGGTTTGTGTGTAATTTGGGTTCGGTTCGTTTCGGTTTTTAATTTTTTATTGGGAAATTACGAGTTTAACCCGACAAATCCGGGTCGAGTCCACGGTGGGTGTTGGGCTTTAACGAGACACGGTGGGCTTTGTTTGTACCCGATTGACGATTCGAAGCCGACGTGGCGTTAAAAGACAAATCACATGGGAGGAACCGCCACGTGTCTGACTGAGCGGCAATGGCGGCTTCGGGTTGCGGTTAGGGCACGACCTTTGGTGATTTCACGAACAACATAAAACAGAGCGGTGATGGTCCACGCACACTTGTCTGCTGCTTTGTGGACCCCACCTAGCTAAACCACATCTGGTCCCACCTCTCCATAATTCATTTTTTTTCTCCCATGTCAACTAGTATTAAATTATACCTATGTTTCTAATGCATTATTTGACAAAATGCCAAATATTCCATTTTTTTGGTTTCGTACGCTCTCGCATCACGAAGTAACAAAATCGTGTCATGTATATGTGTGTTTTAACCATGCAGATGTTTTCTCTTGAAAACGTTTTTTAAGATTTTTTGTATTGGTTTCCGGAAATCGTCCGATCGACATCAATGTAGAATTGAAAAAGTTTCCCACAAATCTCATCGATCCACCATCCAATAAATCATTGAACCAAACTCAGCATTGAGTTCTTATCGTGTTTTGTAAGGTTTAGTGTCAAAAGTTTTCAGACATTTCCCTACTGAACTACATGATTTTAGTGCGTTTGTAAGATTTTGAAAAGGTTTATATATATATATATATATATGTATACTCACTATTATTTTGCATGTCTTCAACCATATAGTAGCATCAAATTCTATTCTTTGTATTCAAGTACAGTCAAGCAGATACATAATACCAAATTTATTAAGAGTTTTGGGGTTTTAGCAGACACTACCACTACCAGTGTCCACTTGTTAATATCAAACTATGTCCCTTGGTGATTAGAAGCGTGGAAATTAATACTTTATTATATATATATATATATATATAATTGCTATAAAAGTCATTGCAATGCAACGAAATAGCTATGCTAGGTGGTTGTAACGTCACTGTGTTCACGTAGGCATGAACAATTGAACATGCACGTCACTGTGATACATATGTATCATGCATAAACTGACCAATATATCTCAATGTAATAATACATCTAAAACACACAATTAATCTCAGAAAAGACCGTTGCATAGTTAGTACGTTATTATCAACAAGAAGCCACACAGATATTATCTTATACATATATATAAACCGTTTGACTTTGAAATAATGCGCAACTTAATGGACACGAAGCCATGCATAGAATGAATACAAAATAAAACACACTTGGGTTGTTGTGGAAAAATGTCCTGCAAGCGTTGATATATATATATATATAAGATCCGTAATTGGCTTTTATTGCCCGTTCCATTTCCATGTTACAGTTAATAATGAAAATACGTAAGAAAACGTAGTTTTTCACATTCATATATAGAAATGGACCAATCCGTTTTGAATAATGTTTGGCCGAAAAAGACTGCTTACTTTTTTTGTTATCGCTATTAGAAATATCGATTTTTACGCGTATGTTAAGCTTCCCGATAAACACACACATGAAGATATATAAAAGTGAATAAAAAATGAGTTGGGAGACAAAGTTAGAAAGGTAGCGTAAAACCATGCAAATTGTTTAAAGGCCTCAACGTAGAGACAAAGAGGTAAGAGATTTAAACCCTCTTCTTGGGATAAACAACGAAGCATATGCATCAAAAACCCTAATTCTCCTTTTTACTCGTTTCAATAATGGCTAGCTAGATTTTCGCCCTATTATTAATATACGTATGAATATATAAATATACATAAATTCGGTAAGCGGTCAAATCTGAGGATGCTATAACTACGAGAGAGAGGGCACAAGTCTGGTCTTTTCTCTTTCGCTAGGTTACTCTGGTTTTGGGTCGGTGGATTTCTCAGAGACAGAAGAGGGGGCCACACACACACCATATATGACCTTCACTACTCTTTTCTTCTTCTCACCCATACATTTGCATGTTCTCTCCTTTGCTTCTACCATCAACGACGACTCTTTCTCTCTCTGCCTCTCTCTATATCTGCATTTATTACACAATCTCTCGTCCTTAAGCATTTATAACAATCACGATATCTTCAAACCGCCATCTCTCTCTCTATATATATATATATTTTTTTGTATATCGATCTGCAACGGTCGGTTATAATCGAAGTCATCTCTTTGATCGCTACCATTCGCATGGATATGCTGAGGACTACTTGCTTTTATTTCCTTTTTATCGTTTTTGTCATCCTTTCTCGGACTTGCTTATGCAATTCCCGCCGTCTTGGACCAATGGAGAAGAAACTTGGTGTAGATCGTGATCACTTAATTGCGAAGGTACGCTCCTTTACATTCGGTTGTTACAGCTGTCTCGGTTGTTATTTTGAATGATGTTAGTGTTTTTTGTGTGTGTGTGCAAATGATATATATTTGGGTATTTTCTTTAGAGAAATGTTTTGAATGATTCTCATGCCGTCGACATGCGCGCATAAGCATATATAGCTATCTAACAAGGACAAATATTTCTTGATCATTGATATTAACATCGACCGGGATACAGTAGAGGCAGTCCCTTTTTTCGTTTTTCTTTTTTGTTAAAGTCCCTTTTTTCCAAGGTGCAATTAATTAATTTGTATAAGGTTCTTAATTTTTAAAATATTTATAGTTTCATATTTTTTTTAATCAATTCTTAATTGAAATTCATATTTTTTAATAAATATTTTCAGAACAAATCTACTTATATTTAAACTTTGTAGGTATGGTCTAAACACTAAAGTGTATCCCAAGTTTGGGAGCAAGTTATATGGTCGATATAATTTCACATATTTTTCATAAAATCTCCCATATGTCTAATCGGGTTTATATCAAACGTCATATACACCGTAATTAGTTGAATATTCATATAGAAAAATAAAAAAACTATTAAACACACGTAAACAAGATATTAGTTTTTTGGTCCTTTTTTGATAAAGATCTTATTTTTTTTTTTTTCATGGCACAGAACAACGAAGAGTTTAGAAACCTAGAAGTATCGTCAACAAACGAGACGAAAATCTTCTCGAGCGAAGCACCAATCGAACATGCCGTAGTTAATCGTGGTCAGATCAATCGGAAGAGTACACATCACAGAGTAAAACGAGCTTCACTAGACAAAACGGAGCCGTCTAAAAGAGTCTCGAGAACTTGGAAGGTTCCCAAATATTCAGCGAAGCAACCTAGATCAGATCAAGAACATCCCGGATTCAATCTCGATTATATGCAGCCCACCACGCACCCTCCTCATCATAATTAACTCTTTAACGACCATATAATAACTCCATCAAATTTTCATATTGTGCTTTTATATATATTATAACTAAAGTCACGAAGAAACCTCCTTTTTGACTCGTTTAATATATGGTCAAAAACGACCTAGTTTTAAGCTTTAAATTTAAAATACATATCGTAGATTAGTAGAACAGTTTCTTGATACTTTTCAATACTACTCCGTTTGCATTTCTTGATTTTGTGACTATACCACGCTTTCATGCAAATATATCATGATGCACTATATTTACTCGTCTTTATATGCACATGCATGGGTACCTTTGTTGTGATATTACTATATATAAGTATAAAGTATGTATTTTTGTTTTTGTTAACGATTGATGATTCGAAAAGCAGCGATAGATTTTTGAAAGACTTGAGGGTTACGTATTGATGTCCAATAAAAATTTATAGAAGCTATTTTGACAATTTGCCATATTAAAGTAAAACCAAAAAAAAGATTATCAGTTAAGTGCCACAAACCATACAAGTTAGCTCTACCTAATGGTTTATAGTAAATTTGATAATCTATTTTTCGTAAATTTATTTCATTTATAATGTCATCAGAACTGAGCCGAAGTTATGTACGTATAATTTGGTATAAGTGGAACCTTAAAATAGTAATACTTGCAATTTTCCATCCGATTGAAGAAAAGCATTACAACCACTAGTCAAATCAAATGCCTTATTTCTATGTACATATACGAATGAGTCCGCGTGCACGGTCACTGTTAACGATGTCCAAAAAAGACGAAGATCCCGCGTTTGGTTCCAATGCAATCAGGTGTCCCAAATCGACGTCTCTTAAGTTTAAATTGATCACTTATTTAGAATCATATAATAATGCAACACAATTTCTTTTATTTTTCATCAAAATGTTTTTTATTTGATTTTCCCGGAATTTCCGTGTTTTATTTGTCTTATCTAAGGAGTAAGTGGGCCACTGGTTGCCACAACTCTGCTGCCATTTTATCGGTGTCGAATTCGACTCCATATGTTTTCTATATGTGAAGGTATTTGAATATTGAACCGGATTGTTGTGGCCCAAAATAATTTAAAAAAAAAAATTTCTTATATTTCCGGAAACGTCATTTAATTACACAATTCGTAGGAAATTTATTATCAGCTACTTGAGTACAGGGCCCATTTATTTATAATGGGCCATAAGCCCAGTATATGTTCTGCGACAGAGACTAGAGGAAGTGGCGATCCGGCTCCAACTTTCCCGCCGGAAAATTCTGGAATTTCCAATTTCTAAAACCTAAAGCGACACGAAGGGGATTAAGATAGTGTGGAGATTGATTGAGAGTTTCGTGAAGAATGGAGGGAAAGCAAGCTGGGTCTTCTCTAGATCTGTTGATAGCTTCTTTCAACAAACGAATCGGCGAGTTGCATGAACTCGTCATCGCCCGGGACAGTGAGTCGAATTTCAACACTCGAACTTAACGCTTTCTTCTCTCCGTCTGATGAGTTAATTCTGGTTTTTTTGCAGTGTATCCGGCGAGCAGCATCCCGGATTTGACGGCGATCGATACGGCGTTAAGCTCGATGGAGCTTCAGGTACACTCGATCAAGGACCGCTTGCGTGAAGAGACCGAAGCTATTCCGAAAGCCAAGGTACGTGCTGTTTGCGTCCGAGATTTCAAACGCAGAAACGGCCGTTAACCTGTAAGATGGTCTGAATTCGATGATTCGAGTGATTTCAGCTCCGAGTAATGTAGGGTTTAGAATCTGGAACTGGGTTTTGTTTTTTTTTCGAAAATCAAATTATGTGTTCTGAAATTTGAGGAATTCCTGTTGTTTGTAGAAACTTATAGAGGCATCACTGAAACAGCTAGGAAAATTGCAGAAGATGTCTGTTTATGCACCGTCACATTTTCCTGATAAGACTACAATGTTGAATTCAGATATAAATAGATGGTACTCGCCATTCTTTTCAATATCTTGGTATATCATATGATTGTTTTTACTAATCCAGAAGCTAGACTAAGATTAGTGGGTTTCTGTTCCAGTTTGCTCCAAGAAAATGTCAAGCAGCACGAACAAAATTCCGTTCTAAGCTCTTTGAAATATGAGGACGAAGCAGCTGTTTTACCCAAGGTAGAACCTGCATATACTTGTTTGTCTAGAGAGACTCAATGGCTATAATATGCTGTAGCTAGTGTTGCATTCTTGATTTTATTAAGGCTAAATCTTTGGGTTTCGTTTCCAGGAGAAGAAAGGTCGCGGGTCTCCTCCGCTTTGGTACATAACTGTTGAAGAACTGAATTCCCTCTCATCGTAAGTACATTTTACTTTTTTTCCCCTCCTTGTTATGCGAAATGCGTATTGCTTTTCTGAGATGTTTAAAAAAAAAAAAAAAGATACATGAGAGGAAGGCTCACCCTTGAGAAAGTGAATGCGGCAATCAATGATATGGCTTCATATGCAGAAGCAAATGCTCATCTTATTTCAGCCCCAAAACAAAAGGTATTACATATGTTATGCTCTATTATCTATCGTTTTGCGGATTTGATATATATGCGACAATCGTACTGACTGCTGTTTGTTATATTGCGGAGCTGGCGGAAAACCTCTGGGAGAAAGCACTGGTAATCTATTTCGTTAAGGATGTTAATATCTATTGTTTCACTGAGACTATTTATGGATTCTTATGCTGAATATCTTGCTGAAATGGTAGTGAGATAGGTAACTGATAATTTTGAAACTCTTATATTTAGAAACTACGAGATATTGTAACAGCCGGAGCAGTAAAGGGCAAACATTTCTTTCTTGAAACTGACATGAAGGGACCAATGTTGAAACTAGACAACACAGGCAAAGCAATACTTACAGTAAGTATTATCTGTTTCCTTGATTTCAACAACAAACAACATTTCTTATGCTTCCTTTTTACTCTTAACCAGAATTAGATAACACTTGAGATAGATACATAGTCATTGTCTACTTCTGATGTCTTTTAACAGGTTCTTCGACACCTTGGTCGTATTAGTGAGACTCGCATAGGTCAAAACCGCGTCATCATTCTTTTGAAGCGTCAATAGAAGAAAACCAGCTTGCTTCAAGTTTGTTAATTTTCAAAAGCGTAAGGGGCAATTCCGTCATTCACATCGATTTCTTGCTTCTTCTAGGAAGCCTCCTTCTCCTCCGAAGGTCTCTACTTGCTCTCTGAACGCATTAATCTTACACTGTTCCGTCCAATAGGCTCAGCTAGGCCCAGCTAGGCCCAGAATCAAACTAGTGTATCCTTTAAACTGCACGAATTTGTAGTATGGACAAAATGTTTTAAACAATTTATCATATTTGCACAAAAGTAGCAAAACTCGGTTTCCGTAATTTCGTCATATTTCAAATGTAATTTCTTTTAAGCAATTGCTTTATTATATATGTGGTTCAAGTTCCAGTGCACAAATGGCCTGGTCCCATTCAAATCCATAAAGTGGCAAAACTCGGTTTCCGTTTTTTATATTTAGTGACTTTTTGATTTACCTGTACATAGTTAGTTTACTTATATAAATAAATACATATGCATAAACCTCCAGGATCGTATTTGTGTGATGTGACTGTCTTATATAGACCGAAACAATATGTTTTTTCGAAATGTCAAAATCAATAATTGTGTTATAAACGAAATTGTAAGTCAAACTATTATTGTTGACCTAGTAAGTGAAATTGGTTATAATAATTCAGGAGCATTTTTCCCGAAGAGAAGAAAACATTATTATTCATATGTATACAAAAGATGTCGAGAACAAGAAAAATACAAAGAGGAAGTAAGAAATGGAATGGAGAAGGTGGTCCAGGAAAAACAGGAGACCAAAGACTATTTGCCTCAGAAACATTCACAATTTCACGTTTATCCATAATGTCTGTCCCAATTTTTTTTGTCTTCTTTTCTCATATAAACCAATTAATCAATTTTAGTCATCGTTCGTTCATGCAAAGACAAAAAAAAAATATGTATAAAGACAAACACATACCACAAACACTCTTATCGTAATTCATTTTAAAAAATAATTCACATTTATTACCAACCAAATAATTCACATTCATTACTAGTATGTTGTAACCAAAACAAATTATATTTAGAAGAAAGAGACAATCATAAATTCTCTGCAGACACGTTTTAGACTATAGAGTTCTCCATCACCATTTTTACGTCGTTTCTTTTCAAACGTATCATTTAACTCAGCCAAGAAAGATATGGTCGGCCCAATGCATTTAATGATTAAATTTTTAATCCCTTAGGGTTGATAAATTTATTACTTCGCCGCAGTAAAATAATAAATCTAGGCGGCCTTAATAGTGAACTGAAAAATGCAATCATGTTTTAACAATTTTTTATATTAAAAAAAAACATAGTATTAAAAGTGGAAGCAATAAAACGGGACTATACGATAATATGTTTCAATTTTCTTCTAAAAGTAGATAACATAGACCAGACAAAATCAGGAGAGCACTTTTTTTTTCTTTCTCTGCTAATTCTATATTTTAATTCCATTTTATAAAAAAACCTAAAAACTCGATTTGATATTTAGATACTGAACAGCATATTAGACTATTGTTACGTGTAATTCATTCTATGATTCTACTTACCACTTCGACCAAATCCACATGGCCTAATAGAGCGGAGCTCGTTGCGGCAGCGTATTCTTCCGTCGGTTTAAAAAGTTGGCCGGAGCTTCCGTGTTAGTCTGAGAAACCGCCGTCGTGACTCTCCGGCAAGTCGTCGACAAGCTGCTTCTTTTCTTCCGAACGATTTCGGTTGTGGCGGTGCAAGCGAGCGCCTGACACCAGAACATGTCTCCGCCTCCGTTACCGCCTGACCCGGAAGATGTTCGGGTCGACAGGGTGGGTTCAAGCGTGGAACTCGGCGTCGTTGTCGTGACCTCGTCGGTTAAATCAAGAATTTTGCAGATGCGAAGAAACCCAGAGAGTCCTCTTTGTCTCATAATGACGTCACTAATCTACAAAAACAAACAAAGCGACAATTAATTACGTGATCGTACACGCGTGTGATTAATGGTGCATCGAAAAGGAACAAACCAAAAAAAAAGAAGAAGAAGAGTGGAAAAATTGAAACGAAAACGTAATCAAGTAGTAGAAAAGATGTTCCTTTTAAACAAGAAGAAGCAGACCTTGCAGGAGAGAGAGCAGAAGATGTAAGGAGACTGGAGACTCCGGTCACAGGTGGTGCAAAAGTTGCCGGAACCACGAAACTGTCGAGACTGAGGTCTTTCATTGATGAACACAACTTTTGAACTGTTCGTTGTGTATGGCTTTAATCATCATCATCATCATCATCAACACATACACACAAAACGAAGAAAAAAGGACGCGTATTAATTGAAAGATAAAAAAACTGTAGATTTAGGGCACAAGAACCCATGAAAATTGGGTTACAATAATGGGATTAAGAGGTTTTTAAGGGTAATAAATTAGGAAAATTAATTACATGCTTTGCGAGACCACACCAACAAACCTGAATTAAAGAGCAGTCCAATAGCTTCGAACCATCCTCTACCCTCAAAACGTCGTGATACACATATCTTCTTATCTGCAAAAAGATTCCCCAGGAACAGAAAGTTTAAATCTTTCTCGATAAAATTGGATATTTTATTTTTGCCAAGGAAAAGGTGAAACTTTTGTTACTTAAAAAGAGACCTGAAGAAGACGATGAGAGGTATGTGAAGAGAGACAGTGAGGGCAGATGCTAAGACAACAGTCGACACATAAAATGTTCTTCTCGTTCTTCTTAACATCTTCATGCTCTAAACAAGCGTTGAAAAACTTCTCTTTTAACAATACCTCAAGCCATGCAGGAAATTCCCCAGTTTCCATCTGCAAAATTGAACCAAGACTCATGTTTTTCAATTTCAAAAATTACCAGACCCAGAACAACAAAAAGGAGCAAAAAAGGATCATAATTCACCATGACTGTATTTTCTCTCTCTTCTTCTTCTTCTCTATTCTGAGTGGTGTCTTCTCGGGGAAGAGAAATAAGAAAGGCCAGAGTAAGGCGAATTTGAGCTCTCAGTGGTGAAATTGACTCACCATTCCCAGAGAGAGAGAGAGAAAGAGAGAGCGGCGCCTGGAGAGAGTGACCACTGGCTTAATTTAAATGAGTCATCTCGTCCTTTCTTCGAGTCTAGAATGTGCAAATCGCTTCGTTAATTAATGTGTTTTGGTTAGTCAACTGTGTGATTTGTTGATTCTTAGATTTTTAATTGTATTATTAGAAAATTTATTTCACTTAGGATCAGGTCAATCTTAGATTACGTATAGATGAGAAAATCCGATGATGAGAATGATAATTGGGGTAATTATCATTAGCTTAATAGTTTTTTAAATGAAACAGTGGAAATATAAAAAAATGGTTAATATACTGTAATAAAATATTAAGTAAGAGAGATCATCCTCTCGTATTTGACAGCCATTATAAAGTTTTAATGCCGCATCTGTTTTTGTTGATCAAATCCCATTATATTATAGAAACATTTCTAACCTAAAAGATTTTCAGTCTGTTTGTAATCTCTACGATTTTTTTAAGAAAATATAATATATTATAACCAATGTCGTTAAATAAAATTCTTTTTTTGGAAAAGTTATGATATTTTTTTTTTATTCAAAACCTATAATAAGTATTTGTGTGCGTTGTTTAATTCTTTTTTGGTCTCTGTCTAGTAAACTGTGCAAAAGTGCTAAATGACAAGACTCTCCCCAACAGTCTACTTTCCATTTCTCAATGGCAGTTTCGTAAAACCAGACATACTTACTAAGAAACAATTTGTTTCTGTTTTTCTTCAAAATAAATAAGCTAATAAATGATACAAAAACTACCCATTTCAGTATATCAATAATAGCTAAGATTATAAGACCATTAGCATCCAAACAAAATTACAACCAAAAACATAAATGTTTCACTACTAGTATAATAATATAGGAAAATAGAGAGCATATTCCAAGAAGAGAGAGGGCCTAAGACATCTTGTCACTAGACTGCTTCTCGAAAACCAGTGATAAGTTGATGCATGAGCTTTATTAGTTCTTTGCTTATACTTCTAAAAATACCTACACACCTCACTAGGCCACCTATATTATTTTTTATTTATTTATACTATAATAATAATAAAAATAGTACTATTTCTTATTTAAAAAAATTAAATCTAAGCAGGAAATTAAAAAAAAAAAAAAGTGTGTGTGTGTGTGTATGTATAGAGAGAGAGAGAGAGGGACAGAGAGGTGGATCAGAGTTTGGTACGGAGGAGGAGAGCAGCCCTCAGGCAGAAGACGACGCCAACTGCTTTTGATCTGATCCGATTCCATCCAGCTGTCCTTTTTCTCGTTAAAGCTTTTTAGTTACGGATCAGGGTTACTTTGGTCAATTCCTTCTTCTACATAGGCTTTGGGCTTTTCCACTTCGCTTGGGCCTGTTTTGTATTATGATTTTGGGGTTCATAGTTTATGTATCTATGTATGTATGACTCAAACATTTCGATTTTTTTAAATATGAAAACCGAATTAAATCAAATTGATTCCATATATTAAAACATTTACAAATTGAATTGATGATCTCTTTGATAATAATTATTAGGCAAAGTCATATTTTATTTTCATTATTGTTTTTCACAATCCGAGTTCTAGTTATACATAATAATTTAGTCAAACGACGTCGTTGAAGAACGAACTTTTATCTAACAACCGAATTGGTTCGTTGGTAACCAAAATGGTCAAATGAGAACAAGGGAGAGTGACATACGACCCACGATTTTGTCTTCATACATGATTTGATGTCCCACAATAAATATAAATGTGCATGCCATTGTGGAATTTACGCATAGTGGTGTGATAAATGCGGACCGGAACAAAACAATCCATTATAGCTATTTTTTTTTTGTTTAACCTTGTGAAAATCTAAAATATCATTAAGATTCTTATCCAACATAGCTTTACAAAATTGCAATATCAAATGCAGCTAAAATCAATGTTAACTCGTCCATATATTTTGTCTCACTAATATATTTTATAGCTACGTCTTGTAGCAGAACAAGTTGAAAGATATATATATATCTTTCAATTGTATATATATATATTTTAATTGATATATAATAGTCGTCCTAATATATTTTAAAGGTAACTCGTCCATATATGTATATATAATTTTTTTTTATTGAGAAAAGTTGAGAAATGACGAAATATTAAAAATAAATTAAACACACAAATATCTTTCTAGTGGCAGATGTGAAAAAGATAAAGCCTGAATTTGTGTTATGATTAACACACATAAATTAGTAAGAACCGTGAATGTTAACAAACATGGTAATAAACAATTAGCACTAAAAAAATGTTTGCTAAAAGCATCACAAAGACGTGAAGAAAAGGGAAAAGATAAAGCAAGAATCTGGGAGATGAGTTTTGGAAGACATGTCTTTGTAAAGGTATCTTCAAAGCTATGATTAAGCTCGGTGGTCAATAATCAAAGTTTTATACCAATAAAGACTTCGTCTTCTTTTTTTTTGGTTTAAACAAAAGAAAAAGAGATCACTAAACCTTGTTTCATCATATTTTTTTAGCAAAACGAACCGGGCTGTTAAGATATTAATTAGTTGGTTTATCCTAGTATTAAATACTCCCTCTATTTTAGAAAGTTTTTTTTTTATGCTTTTCACATCAATTAAGAAACAATCGATATTTAGTCATAAATACATTATTTTCTCTCACTAAATATTTTCCAATGACTATTAACCAATAATAATTCATCAAATTCAAATATCATCAATTAATAACTCTTAAACTTAATTATTTATTAACATTAATTAATAAAAGTTCAAAAAAATCCTATAAAATCAATCTTTGTAAAACAAAATAAAAACCTGGAAAATTAAATTTTCTGAAAAAGTAGTATCAATGATGAATAAATGTACTCTCTCCGTTTAACAAAGCGTTTCATTTTAACATTTTGTTTTTGTTTCACAAAAAGTGTCATTTTGTATTTTCAATGCAGATTTTTTTTATTAAAAATCCAGTTTTAATCCTAGTGTTTTAATATATTAATTAAAAAGAGAAAATTTGTTTAGTGTATTAATAAATGATAAAATATAATTTTTATTAGTTTTTTAATATATGTGAAAAGTGTCAAAATAACATTTTTATAAAATATAAAGAGTATAAGAGATAAAAAAAAAAAAGAATGTAGAAAGTGGATACAACACTTAATTTTCGTGCCGTTCACATTTATAGATACGAGTGTTGACAGTTAACGTAGAAGTAAGGTTAAACCCTTTCTCTATTGTTTAATTATTTTTATAAATTTAAACTTAGACCGATTTATATCCAATCTGATTTATCTATCAGTAGCAAATTACATTAATGAACAAACTAAACTAAAAGAACTATTACATTTATTAACTCATTGATATGATTACTTCGCCACTGATATTGTCTGTTACACAGTTGGTATAACCGCATAGTCGTTCTAGCAAATTCTTACTTGTTACCGTTAACCAAAATCATCAAAATAAAAAAAAAAGTCAGCGGAATTAGAGATGCGCGTGAAAAAAAAACACACACAAAAATAAAAAAACTATAATGTTAAAAAACTAAAAACTAAAAAGAAGAAAATATACAGCGGAAAGGGAAAGGCTTTGTGCATTCCTTTCTTCCAATGCAACCAAAGCACCATTAATCCATCAAGCAAAAACCTTCAAGCTTTGACTGTTGTCTCAGTGTGGGCAATCAAAAGCAACTCTCTTTTTTTTTCTCGCTTCAGAAATCGATTTCGATTTTGCGGGAAAAGGAGACATTTTTTTTGCTTTCTTCTTCTTTTGGTTGCGCATTTCAGCGATGCGGGAAGTGGAAACATCGGCAATCACACCTCCTCCACAATTCTCTGCGATGTTTCAGAAACTAGCCATGGCCGTCAAAACCAAGACGTACGAGTTCTTCACCGAAGACGGCGAGAGGGTCGGCGTCGATTCCGATGCCGAGGGCTTCGCACTCCTTGACTCTGCCGAAGATTTCATCACCGATCAGAAAGTCGTCGTCCTCAAACCCGATAGACCTCTTAGTGCCAAAACCCCTTCTCCGGGATCTCCGGTGATTGATGCTCAGACGAGGATTTCGGTTAAACCTAATCAAGTGAAGCTTTCTCAGGTTAGGAAATTGGATACCCAGATGGGATTGAGTTTGATTTCTTCGGTTTTCGCGACGGTGTCGTCTTTTGAAGCTTCGTATCTTCAATTGCAAGCCGCACACGCGCCGTTCGTTGAGGAAAGCGTCAAGGCTGCTGACAGAGCTCTCGTCTGTAACCTCCAGAAACTATCTGATTTGAAGCAACTTTATAGAAACTGTCGCCAAAGTTTGGATTTTGAGTCTGATTTAGCGATTGGGTCATGTTTAGAATCTCGGGTGCAGGAGAATCAGAGCAAGCTTAGAGCTTTGGAAACGGTGTCAAACCGGTTACAAGCTGAGATGGACGCAAAGGATTTGCAAGTTTGGAGTCTGAGGAACAAATTAGGTGAGATTCAAAAATCTAATTCGAAGTTGTCAAAGAGATTGTCTGCAAATTCCAAATCATCATCCACTGATGTTCTGTTATCGGTTAGGGTTTACGAGTCTCTATTGCATGATGCCTTTAAAGCTACACAGAAATTCACTAAGATTCTGATTGAATTGATGGAAAAAGCTGGGTGGGATTTGGATTTAGCGGCAAATTCTGTTCATCCTGAGGTAGATTATGCTAAGAAGGGACATAACAGGTATGCATTGTTGTCGTATGTTTGCTTGGGGATGTTTCTAGGTTTCGATGGAGTAGGATTTGGTCTAAATGAGAATGATGAAGAAGAATCTGAGATGTGTTCTTCAGATTCTTCGTTGAGGGAATTGATGCAACATGTATCGAGCAATCCAATGGAGCTTCTTGAAAGAGATAAAGATTGTGGATTCTCTAGATTTTGTGATAAGAAGTATCACGAGCTCATTCACCCGAACATGGAATCTTCGATATTCAGCAACATGGATCAAACCGAAGCGGTGGTTAGTTCTTGGAGATCACTGAGCACATTCTATGAGTCTTTTGTCACAATGGCTAGCTCGATTTGGACACTTCACAAGTTGGCCTTGTCCTTTGACCCTGCGGTTGAGATTTTCCAAGTTGAAAGCGGAGTGGATTTTTCGATTGTTTTCATGGAGAATGTCTTAAAAAGAAGACGAGATAAGAAGTTGTCGATGAATCCTACTCGAGCCAAAGTAGGATTCACTGTAGTTCCGGGGTTTAAAGTCGGGTGCACGGTGATCCAGTCTCAAGTTTACCTTACCGGCTTCAAATGTAAATGAAAGAGACCGATGGTTAAACCGCCGCTCAAGTTTCTTCCCATAAAGCTCCTACTGGGACTTGGCGGCTCGATGACTACAAGGGTTATAACTTTTTTACCTTCTTACTTGTGTGGATTAACTGTGTTCTTTAAGTTTGGTTTGAATTCTTGATTGCGTTTAAAGTGTATAGAAAAGCTATGTTGATTTTTTCTTCCTTGGGGTCAGAACTAAGTTTGAATTGCAAATAATTAAATTGTTTATCTTCACCTTAGTAAAGCTGTAATATATTGATTATATTAATTAGAGCAAGTCACTATGAAAAGACTGCAACTAAAATTCAGCAGGGTTTGAATTTCTTGTATGAACGCTATTTTTTAACAATATGTATAACCAAGAAAAAGGAATATTTCCAGTTTATCTTGTTAGAAATATTGAAGCTTATATTAGGGTTTGTATTCATTATTCACTAGTTAATAAAGAAACCTTAGAAAAATAGTGTTTGCCTCAATTCGATTCTCTTATTTTGTTTTCGTTCATCGTTTTGATTAATCCGATTTCACAATAATTTGAAATCTAACAAGGCATCCCTGTTCTGATGACTAGAAATCAAACTAAGTTTGGTTCCCTTAAACGTGCAATGAAAACAATAGTTATTAAAATCAGGAGATATATGCCTGCTCAGAAGAAGACTTGCCGTATCTGTTTCGATGATGATTTCAAAGCTGAGCAGATGTTTTCTATTGCTTTATGCCGTCATCAGTTCTGCGTAGAATGCGTGAAACGACACGTAGAGGTGAGGCTACTCGAAGGAAATTTGATGGCTTGTCCTCATAACGGCTGCAATTCTGAGCTGACTTTAAGAAGCTGTGCTAATCTTTTGACACCTAAACTAAGAGCGATGTGGGAACATAGGATCAAAGAGGATTCAATTCCTTTGACGCAGAGAGTTTATTGCCCAAAACCGAGGTGCTCGGCTTTAATGTCGAAAACCGAGCTTTCTAAAGAAGGTGGAGTGAGGAGATGCTGCGTTAAATGCGGTGAATCCTTTTGCATCAACTGCAAAGTTTTGTGGCATAATTACTTGTCGTGCAGTCTTTACAGGAGATTGCATCCAAATCCTACGGCAAACGATGGAAAGCTAACAGCTTTAGCTAATCAGAAAATGTGGCGTCAATGCGAAAAATGCCAACACATGATTGAACTTTCTGAAGGCTGCGTCCGCGTGAAGTGCAGATGTGGGCATGAGTTTTGCTACCAATGTGGAGCCGAGGCTGGAGCTTGCCCTCATGGTCATGCCCCTCATTTAACGCCTCAACCGCCGCCACCGTCGCCACTGCCACCACTGTGGTTATGCATCTTGTGCTGTCTTTTCGTTTTGGTATGTTTACTATATGTTTGCTTCATAAATTTTAGAAACCTACAATAAAGATCTTGGGCTGCAAACATAAAATAAAAAATGATTATCAAAATGGAAGGTTTCCCAAAAGTATATGTATTTTGGGGAAAATGCTCATTTAATTCCTGAACTATTTCCATCTGCTCAATTTATTCCTCAACTATTGCTTGCTCAAAATAATTCCTCAAGTTGTAGTTGACTGCGCAAAATCGGGATTAACAAAGTCAAATGCTAATTACTAAATGGATATAAGTCCACTAAATTAGCTGTAACTCCTTCAATACAATTCCGAATGAGTTGAAACCACTTTCATTGGAAAGCTAACTCAATTTTCTATAACTTTCATGAAGAAATCTATATCTAAATTCAAAGGGATTACTTCCATTCGAGTCGATCTTATAGACACATATTATTGATGCAAGATTTACTCGGATAGAACCCTTCCCTTTGGATTTACCTTTGGAGATCTTCATCAAAGTTATAGAAAATTGAGTGAGCTTTCCAATGGGAGTAATTTAAACTCATTCGAGATTGTATTGAAGGAGTTAGAGCCGATTTAGTGTACATGTATCCATTTAATGGTTTTAACTTCTTCAATACAACTCTGAATGATTTGAAACCATTTCCATTGGAAAGTTAACTCAATTGCCTATAACTTTTATGAAGAGTTTTATATCAAAATCCAAAGGGAAGGCTTCCATCCGAGTCAATCTTGTATCAAGAATATGTGTCTAGAAGATCGACTCGGATTGAAGTTGTCCCTTTGCATTTAGATATGACACTCTTCATGAAAGTTATAGGCAATTGAGTTAGATTTCCATTGGAAGTGATTTCAACTCATTCAGGTTTTTATTGAAGGAGTTACCGTTGATTTAGTAGACTTGTATCCATTTAGTAATTAGCGTTTGACTTTGTTAATCCCGATTTTGCGCAGTCAACTACAACTTGAGGAATTATTTTGAGCAAGCAATAGTTGAGGAATAAATTGAGCAAGCAATAGTTGAGGAATAAATTGAGCAGATAGAAATAGTTCAGGAATTAAATGAGCAATTTCCCATGTATTTTGATCAAATTTCACATATAACTGTGTTTTTTTTGGGCTTTCTTGTTTTTTTTTCTTCAGATCTGCCCATATATATTCGTGGGCTTAATAAAAACCATGTTCGGCCTCACAGTTACCAACCTTGGGCCCGCTCAGTGATATCAGTCTTTATTAGGCTTTAACAGGCCTATTAATGACCGATCAAATGGAAAAGTAGTGCACGTGTGTAGAGGTCAACGTGGCATTAATAGAAAACATTTCTAATTTTGGTTGGCATGGCTGACTTTGACCGATCTGGAACAATTCGGTACGACGTCATTTTACGTATTACCAAGAAACGACTAACGAGGATTATTGTATGTGATCGTAGATTACTGATCACATATTATTTGGGTTTTTTTCTTTCCCCTTCGTTGACTATCGATTTGTAGAAGAACGTGGTTGAAGACGAATTTGTCAAATTAATATGAAGCTACCGTTCTAAAAACGTATTCTATTTAATTCACCGCAAATGAAGGAAACGTTTTTAGAAACTAGAACAACGATTATCTGTCGCTTTATGTGAGGGCAATTAAGCTTTAACGATGTGTTATTAATCGGACGCTTTTTCCTAATAAACCCTTTAATTGAATTGCCCTTCGAGGTATCCAAAAGCGGTTATTACACGTCAGGTACGATTATCCGTACAAATAGAGACAGATTAAAATATTGCCAGCTGTGCATATACTTTAATTAATGGAGTAGTATTATTATTATCTTACTTATACATCTTTTTGGGTCTCAACAGTCAGCACCCAACTTATAGTATAAGACAAAAATTGAAAATTCCATTGTCATTTGATTTTTTTTTTTACCGTCAAATGAAGCCTATTCTTTTTCTTTCTTTTTTTAATTTAGTCTTTTTGATTATGCTAATGGATTTAGAAAAAACATGTAGGGAAAGTTGTCTATTTATATATTTTTTTGCTTTTGTTAAGTATGCAGGAAAATTTATTAATTATGTTAATATATCACATCAACAACGATGTGTTTTGAAGAATCACCATCATTAAATAATCAATATAAGTATATAACGAAAGTAGGTAATGAATAGTTTCGCATTGAAAAATATAAATCATATAGTATTATTATTATCTATGAAAATGCTATTAACCAACTCAAACATAACCGAATTGGGTGATTAGTGTTTGAATTTTTAAGTCACGATTTAGTGTTTTGTATTTTGTGTTTTGAGCTGACTTCCTCTCTTTTTTGTCAACTCCTACTAGTGTTTTTTTCGCCATGTAAAATAAGTATTATACCATTCTCAGCCAGAGAGAGGAAACACCAAATTGAAAAATCTATTTACTTTGTTGTCAACAATTTGAATAATCTATTTCGACATCAATAAAATGTTAACATAAGACGTTATGTATATGCGTGACTTTTTAGATGCATCTGTCTTTCTTTCGTTGAGTTTCAATCTGATTTTTCCTTATCGAGAATTAAAAAGACAAAATTTTGTTCTTACCTGAAACGTTGAAACTCAAAGCGTTGTTCAAAAGTCATCGCATGTTTCGGTGGTTCGAGGAAGCTCACAGTTGACAATATTGTATACTCTGTGGTTTGTCGCACAAACTATGCTAATTTTAACTATAGGTACAAAAAATGGAAGATAATTTATTTATTGATCTTTTATTAATTCTATTGTTGTTTTTAATGACTTTTGATATTTTCGAATTCTTTATGAAGTAATCATTTTTTTCAACAACATGTAATATACAAGACTAAATCCAGATGCACTAACATAAATTAATAAACTACATTTTTTGTCGACATAAATTACTAAGCTGCATATTCTGGTCGATTGTTTTTTATCTTTCGAAATTGGTGTTCTTTCAAAATTTAATTTAAATATAGATTTAACTAGTAGTTTAACTTTTTGTTTTTTTTACGTCTTCTTCCATTCATTCATTCAACATTTAAGTGAGTATGAGTTAAAAATAATAATAATGCTTTGGTTTGGTTGGAGTGTGGACATGCGCGAGTTAAATGGGCCCCGCGCATTTGGAGCTGCGAGCGGCACGTTCGTGTACGTAATCGGACTTGTACGGAGTCATGAAGCGATTAATAGTTGAATATACTGTATTATATAGTATCATTTTCAAAATGGAAAAAAAATAAATATTTGTCTCACACGTATAAACCATTATATTCGATTGGGTGATTACACGTTAGGGCATCTCCAAGAGACTCTTCATTTTTGAAGTGTGACATACTTCAAATTTGAAGTTTTTTGTTTTGTCTCCAAGAGTAAACTTCAAAAAAATACTTTAAAATTTTGTTTATTTGCATTATAGTCCTCACAATTAATCATAATTAATTAAAATCATAAAACTTTTATAATTATCTATAAAACATACATTTGAAATATTACAAGCAATATTAATTAATAAAACATTACATCAAATATATAAAATTACATAACACTAAAACAAAAACACACAATCTAAATTATAAATTACAATAAATACCAAATTACTCAACAAAACTATTTCCATAATACTCCCATATATGATCAATCAATGCATTCCGAAGTAAGAGTTATGAGATGGCTCAAATACGTTTGCAAAATCAAGCAAAAAAAATTAGCCTTAAAAGAAATGCAAAAGGAAAATAGAATATTGTTAACAAATTTAGACACTATCCTTGATAGTAATACCCGTGAGTTTATTCGATCTGAACAAGCAAGAATCATACAAAAAAGAACTCAATCACAAGAACAAGAACAACAACATTCGGTTACACCAAATTACTATGAACAATACTTTGGTGATCTTGGAGGTTAAGGATCAAATCTACCATAATATTAATATTATTGTACTTTTTGTGTAATATTTATGTGTTCATGTAATTTTACTTTCATGTGTTATTTTATATTGTATGAAATTTGCTTAATGTAATATTGTTGTTGTGTAATATTTATTTTTAATGATATGTAATATTTCTTCTATATTAATATTAATATTTTTATTTAAGGTGTTTATTTATCTTTATACAAAAATAAAACTCAAAAAGATAGATATATATATATATATATATATGAAATACTAAAATTATATATGTGGATTAAAGTGATAAACAACAAAATTAATTGAATTGTTTATGAAAGTATATAATTGTAAGGACTAAAATGAAAAAAAAAATTAAACTTCAATTTTGAAGTGTTGAATAGTGACACTTCATATTTGAAGTATCTCTTGTAGCACAAAATAATTCAAAAATTAAGATTTGAAGTGTCTCTTGGAGATGCTCTTATTTCGAAATTTGATAAATAAAAAAATATTATACATATATATTATATACATATTTACAATATTTATGTATTAGACAGTACTATTAGCCTGCCAAAAGATTAGGAGTAGAGCAATAGGCTAATAGCACTTGATTATTGAAAATAATATATTTCTTGGCATCATCGTATTTTAATGATAATCGTGTTTTAGGTTGAGGACAAGGGAGTAGAGACCATCAAAATATTTAATCGAATTAATAGTCCAAAAAAACTTGTTTAAATAGATTAAACACAAATTGGTTTTAAGTTGGCAAAAACAAGAAAACAAAAGTTAGAGCCCAAAACTCAGATCTGTGTTTCAGTTATTTTTGAGTGCATTTCTTGTCTTCATATGAATAAAACTATAGAGAGGCATCTAAGACCAGCTCCAATGCTGGTTTTTAACCATTTCTTGACCCAGAAACCAATGGGAAAAGAAAAAAAAAAAATGAAAAACTCTAATTATGTTAAGAATCGATCCTTATTTAAGGTTTTTTAGAAACCAATTCTTAGGGACGTGTCATAGCGTGAATGGCCATTTTTTTGTTGGCTGTCTCGAACCCTCTGTCCCGACCAGAGGATTTCCGCAGGGTTAACACGCGCGACCAGAAGAACTCTTGGCTATCTCTGATATCGCGAATTTGAAGACGAGAACTCTCGAGGCAGCGAAATTGGGGGCGATTTATAGGGCTCATCACAAAATCAGGTAAAACGACCAAGAACGAGCAAATTTATTTGTTTTTGTTGTTTCGAATCGATTTATGATTTCGATTTAGGGTGTTCTTAACCTTTTCGTGTCAGTTTTAGGGTTTCAAATCGATTGCGGAGCTGGAGTACCTGAGTTAAGGTGAGTGTACCCAGGTTGTGATATACACATGTTTACATAAACACACACATATTTACATAAATATATACATATTTACATGAACACATATTTACATGTTTATGTTTATGTAAATATGGGTTATTAAATAAAAACCCAGGTTGTGATATACACATGTTTACATAAACACACACATATTTACATAAATATATACATATTTACATGAACACATATTTACATATTTTTGTATATTGTAAATATGTGTTCATGTAAATATGTATGTGTTTATGTAAATATGTTTTTGGTGAAGTTGGGGTGCTATGTTACAGGCCACAGTTGTTCACAGTTCGTACTAAGCGATTGAGTCAATTGTATGTTGTTACAGGTCACAGTTGTATGTTTAAAATTATTATTAGTATAAATAAATATTTTAAATTAAATGTTAAAAATTAATTTTTTATTTAAGAAACCAAACATTAGTAACACCATTGGAGGCCTTAAATTAAGTGGAGTCCTTAGGTAATCAACATCACAAAAAATGTTGTTATTTTATTGCTAAGAGACTCAAAGAGAGTCTTAGCATTGGAGGTGCTCTAAAGGACACACCGTACACAACTCTTTTAATAAACCTTGTTGCCAACATAACGTACATTATTCAATGACAAACTTTAAAAAAAAAAAAAATGTTTGCAACGTGGAAATCACACGTGTGGTTGCATCATAATTGTCATCAAACAACATTTGTATGCACCTTCGGTGACTCATCCTCTTCTCTGCATTTAGACAAAAAAATTAGTTATAAGATCTTCTTCGGTCTTCGCAAGTTAAACATTACGAGAAGAAAATTAATTAGAGGTGAATGCTTAAGAAATTGTGGTTAATGCTAAATTAAAGGATCGTTTACTTAAACTTTTAAATTGTGGAGTTAACTAATTAAGAATTCATTAGGTGAATAAAAGCGAAAGGGAAAGTTTTTCCCTAAAATCTAATCCAACGGTTGACGTGCTTTCTGCTGATCCATACCGTCCATATATCTGACTCAGTCTTCCTCCCAAAATCATCATCTTTCTTGGCTTCTTCTCTATATAAAGTTCTTACTTTGCTCTTCCTCTCTAGCTTTCAGACAGCCACAAAATCCATCTTTCGCTTTCCGTTCTGAATTCTTCGCCGTTTATTATCTAAATCGAACGAAATAGATAACCAGAGCTTTGAAACTCTGCAAAACAGAAGAAACCAGAGTAAAGAGTCTTGTTTTAATTTTGTATCGTCAAACATTTTTCGACATACTCTTCTCTCTTTCTTCTTCATGTCTTAACCGTTGCTTATCTGTCTCCGGCCCGAAACTAGCTCTGTTAATTTGTTTTGTCTGTTCTGTTTTCGAACGATGAGGACGTTAAGAGGGATCAAAATTAGAAGATCGATTCAACGAATCTCAAGATGGATCCTTCGGAAAACCCGTATCCGCCGTTCGAGATACACCCGGTTAAGCCCGACCCGACCGGTTTGCAAGCCACGAGCCATCACAAAACTCATAAATTGGGGTCGTAGTCTCACATCCCACAGCGCCAGACTTCTCGGGTCTAAAAGATCAAATTCCGGGTACATACCAATTGGTCAGGATCCGATTCGAGATAAACCCGACCCGGTTCCGAAAGGTCACTCGGCGGTTTACGTTGGTAAAAAAGACGGCGACTTTCACAGAGTTTTGGTGCCCATCGTTTACTTTAACCATCCTCTGTTCGGTGAGCTTCTGAGGGAAGCAGAAGAAGAATTTGGGTTTTGTCAAGAAGGTGGAATCACTATCCCATGTCCTTACTCTGATTTCAAACGGGTCCAGACCCGTATTGAATCCGGGTCGGGTTTCGGTAAACTTCCCTGGAGCCGTCGCCGGCAATAACGACGACTGAAGAAAACGATTGATGATGATGATGAAAAAAGTTTTAACCTTTTTTTTTTTATTACTATTTTCTATCTTTTGTGACCCTTTTCACTTTTGTCACCTTTTTACCCTTTTGTTAGATATGTATATGTGAAAGTGAGATTTATTTAGTTTTAAACTAGGGACTAAGACGATAATGTAAATAATATTGAGATTTTTCTTTTGCCGTAGTTGCATGAGTGCTTTTGGTAAGACTATGATTAAGATGATTAAGATAGTGATTTTAAAGGTGAACTATGAAAATGATAAAACCCAAAGAAAAAGTTTAACACGATTCTGTTCTTCTTTGGACCTACACAAGATTTTGTTATCAGTCACAATTATTCATCATTGTTAATCCCACTAATTCTATATACACGTATATTGGAAAATATTTGAAAAAAGTTTAGATAAGAAATTTTCCAACAGAAAAAATTGCATGGACTACAAATAAGAGTATACATGCAAAGATGATTTAATTTTTTTTTTTTATAAGGAGATGATACTATTGACATCCAAATTTGATTTGCCGCCTACAAAACACTGTAATGAAAAAATATTGTTTATATATAATTTTCTAATGTATAATTGGGCTTTATGATTATCATTCAATCTAATTTCGTGCAAGTGTTAAAATGGTGAATATATATGGCTGGGAAAATTTATGAGGGAAATACTGCCAAAAGGAGATATTCTGGCATTGAAGTGATCGTCGCCATTAGAGTCCCTTTCGATATCTCTATGGGAAGCGATGATTTTTGTTAGTGGAGAATCCACGAAAAATCAATGATTTGGCAAGCCAAAAAAAAAAGAATTTATAGAAAAATACTGAGCAAAAAGCACATTTTATATGTTAAGTTTTAATTAGCGAACAACAAAATCATTGAGTCGGCTCAGGTAGAATAGTAACGCGTGGCTATAGCGTCGTCTTTCCTTATGATTTGATTTGATTTTAGTCCAATGTATGGGAACAATGATAAGAAACGCAGCGACACATAAAATTCAAAATTTTAGGTTTAGTTTAGTAGTCTTATTAAGTATGGAACAAGAAACGAGTATTATCACGTGTTCTTTGTATGGAAATGGAAGTTCGTATTTCTCCAGTTTATAGATTGGATCAATAACTAGGCCAATTAATTATGCTTGTTAAACAAACAATATATATTACGTTTGTAGATTTAATTTAAATTGTTTTCGAACAAATCAATATTTTAGGATTTTTATGCAAAAATATTTGATATATTTAAATATATATTGTCCAGTTATGTGTGTTTTAATATTATAATACAAAGTACAAATATCAATACTCATGTGGAATAATTAAATATATATGTTTGTCAAATTAGTGGGATATTTCATATTTTCTTCGGCTTTAGATTGGGTTGTTGAAATGCCAAGTTGATTCATAGATTGGTCCAAATTCTATTGAGTTGAAATTAACGTGGATAAGTAGTGGCTGTATCAATCAATGATTGTTCTTCTCCCAAGGCATATAGTATCAACTTGAGAACACAAAGGTTAGACGTACGACCTGTTAACCTACGTACTCCTTTTTTTCTTTCTAACTTTATAACCAACCCAAAACAAATCGGATAAGTTATCTTCAGTCATATTCATTAGTCCAAGTACTTTGCATTTACGTTAGTTATGTTAATTAAAATCAGATTTGATCCAAATAAATACTTTTAATTGAATAGTATTTGCTAAACATGGGACTCGATAGCTTATACAAACCGGTCCAATCAGGCAATTACGTACCAATGAGCAGATGAAGCATAACAAATTTAACAAGTATGTATAAGTATAACAGTGAACAAACTTCAAAGCCGTCAAAACACGCAGCTCAACAGCTCAATATGCTTATTTCCCTTGAGCATCCCTTTTAAGTTCTTTTTATGATTTGGATTGTAACTGATGGTTTTGGTACACTATTAGAGTAATATTGTTTCGGTACACTATTAGAGTGATATTTTGAAGAACATCATATATATTTCCCTCCAATGTCTTTCCTACTAATATTTTTATTTTTAGACTACACAAACACATTGATTTAGAATATGAAACGTATCATATGTTTAGACATTAAATACATTTCTAGTTATGATTAGAAATTGAAGTTTCTAATAGTTCATAATTATAATATATGTTTATCTCCCATAATGACTTTTATAAAGATTACCTAGCATATTTATTTATGGTACATGTGTTCAATTTTTTTAATATTATATATATATATATATATCTAATATTTTCGAAAAAGAAATGACATTACCATAATAGGTGTTAAAAAGAAAACATTACTATACCATAATAGTAAAGCTATGAATTGAATTTTGTTTGATACTTTTCGAAGTTTGATTGGAAAAACCTTTTGAGTTAATAAAACCAAAATTTGACCTAATTTACATAACTCTACCATGATAAAAACTTTTACTTTTATGTATTTAATTTATACATTTTACCATCTGTGATCAAAAGCATCTATATTTACAGTTTGACGATAATTTATTATTATTATTTTTTCTAGATTTGGATTTAAACTGTTAATCCACACTGGTTTTTTTTTACATAGTACTCTGGAAAGAGTAACGTATCATAGAAGATAACCTCATCCATGATTAAAAATACCCTCAATTATAAAAGAAATCTCAAGAGTAAAGAGACTCTTTTTAAGCTAGAGTGTTTTAGTTAACATCATATAGATTAAGAGTCTCTGTCTCTACCGGAGTCTTTTAGGGTAAAAGTATAAAACCAAAAATCTTTTTTCCATCCATCGACCGACGTCTCAACGTTTATACATCAGACTCTCATCCCCTTCCTCGACCTTAATCCTCTCCGCTATCGACCAACCCTAAAATCTTAGTGTTTCGTAGGTTGATTTGGTAAAAGAAACTCGATCTCATCTTGATATGATTCTTATGAATGCGATCCTCTCTATCTTCTATATATCTTCTACGGTTTTTGAAGTAGTTGGTTAGATAAGTGAAACTTTTGTTTTATACTATTTCGATTTAGTTAAAGTCTGTCAGTACTTGCCTTATCTACATCCCATCCGTGGAAACAAGGAAATGGATCCTAGACGTAGGTTTCTGGCAATCGGGTAATTGTTCTTTTACAATAACCGAGTAGAGCTCCTCCACTGATCTCTCTCCAATGAAGCTTGTCTCTGCACCAGTTTGGGTTCTTCTGAAAAAATTTCATCCGCAATTGTTCTCTCTTGAAGGTCTAAGCTCCATTGGTTTGGGTATTGGCGACTCTCTCTACACTGAAAAGGCACGACCTGCTCCGAACCATCAAGGCATAGTGAAAATTAAAGTTGAGGTCGTGCTGGAAAAAAGTCACCCTTCGCTGGTCTGTGTAACCGACAAGTTGGGAAACTCGGTAACAGTTGAAGCCCACTACCCGAGCATGCCACCAAAATGCGAAGGTTGTTTTGAGTTTGGTCATCGCTTGCTACGCTGTCCGAAGGCTCCTAAGCTCAAGCCTCCTCCTCCGTCCTATCCCCGAATCCCAGTTGATGCCCCCTCTGAGTTTGCAAAGGTTACCACCTCCATCCCTCTCTCAAAGCCTCTAGCTAAATCTCGATCTCTAGACCCACCTCCAAAGACTTCGAGCTTACCTAGAGACAAGAGTCTGCCCCCTGGTTTTCCTACCTCAGGTTCAGTTGCTTCTAAATCTTCCTCTGAGTGGATTGTAGTTGCAAAAAGATCTCGTGTTCCACCCCCCTCCTCTGTGGATTTGGCAGCCAAGTGCCATCAGCTCTCAGTCACTTCAGACCAGTTTATTGCAGAGGAGAAAATGATCATAGAGGCTCAAGAAATCCTAAGAAAGCGAAATGTTTCTTCTAATTCTCACCACTCGGCTTCTCAACGGAAAAGTGTGGGTAAACAGTTAAGGAAACAACTTCTTCAGTCTACCCAGCATGATCACGCTGCTAGTCAATCTGCTGCTGGCTCTACTTCTGCAAATTCTCCTTTTGCAAGAGGGCGTTCGCTGTTGCGGACGGCTCCTCTAGCTTAATCCTTTTGTCCCCCCTTTTTGTGTCCATGACGATTTTTTGTTGGAACGTAAGAGGCCTGAACGGTCTAGATAAGCAAAGAGCTATCTCTCGTTGGACAGCCGTCAATAAACCTATCATTGGCGGTCTTTTGGAAACTCGAGTGCAAGAAAATAATGTTATTGAAGTCCTGTCCCGCTGTTTCCCTGGTTGGCGGCATGATTCAAACCACTCTTCTGAAGCAACTAATGGCAGAATTATTGTTGTTTGGAACCCTTCTTTATCCTTTGTGATCTACAAAAGAACAGATCAGTTGATGCTTTGTGGTGTTTTTGACCCATCAACCAATCACCGTTACTCTGTTGCCTTCATCTATGCTCGTAACCGCAGAAATGGTAGGCTTCCGCTCTGGGAAACAATTCGAGACCTATCTTCATCGGTAACCAATCACCGTTACTCTGTTGCCTTCATCTATGCTCGTAACCACAGAAATGGTAGGCTTCCGCTCTGGGAAACAATTCGAGACCTATCTTCATCGGTTTTGCTAACTCAAACCCCTTGGTTGCTTATGGGGGATTTCAATCAAGTTTTGTCATCTGAGGAGATGTACTCTCTCTACCCTTCATCCATCTCCTTGAGTGGTTGTCATGAATTTCAAAGCTGTCTTACAAATGTAATGCTGTTTGACATGCCTCAGAGAGGATGTTTGTTAACGTGGTCTAACCATCAGCCTCTAAACCCAGTTGCGAGGAAGCTTGACCGTGCCTTGATCAATGAAGAGTGGTTGAACATCTACCCGCAATCTCAAGCATTTTTTGATGTCCCTGGATGCTCAGATCACTCCCCTTGCTTGGTCTCGCTCTCTGAGGGATCAGAAGGCAGGAAAATTCCTTTCAAATTTTTCTCATTTCTTGTATCTCACCCAGATTACCATCGTCTGATTCAGGAAGCTTGGGAAGGTGTTGGATTCTCTCACTCTCCCATGGTCTCTCTTTGTCAGAAATTAAGAGCGGCAAAGTCTTGTTGTAGATCTCTTAACTCAAGTAGCTTCTCAAATATCCAGGGGAGAGCAAAAGAAGCCTTTGCGAATCTTGAAACTGTGCAGAGATTGGTTCTCACGGCTCCAACAGAAGCTCTGTTTGTGCAAGAAACTCAGTTGAGAAAGGATTGGTTGTACTGGTCAGCCGCGGAAGAATCGTTTCTCAAACTCAAATCTCGTATACGTTGGCTAACAGTTGGCGATGCAAATACTACGTTCTACCACAAATCAGTGAAGGCAAACACTTCTAGGAGCTCCATTACTCATCTCAGAGACATCAATGATGTCAGAATCTCAGATCCGATCCAGATCAAAGCCATGATAGAGGAGTACTACTTCACTCTCCTCGGCTGTACAAATGACGAGGTCAGACCTTACTCAGTAAATCAGATTAAGCAGCTTCACCCATTTCGTTGCTCTGCTGGCCTCTCTGCTCAGCTTAGTGCTATCCCAAGCAATGATGAAATTCGTCAAACAATTTTTTCTCTCCCACGGGATAAAGCTCCAGGACCTGATGGTTTTTCTGTTGAGTTATACATTAGCTCCTGGCCTCTTGTGGGAGATGACTTGATTGCTGCAGTAAAGGAGTTTTTTACTTCTGCGAAAATGCTCAAGCAGGTAAATGCAACTGTGATTTCTCTGGTCCCAAAGGTAACAGGCGCAGACACCCTCTCAAACTTCAGACCAATCTCCTGCTGTAACACAATCTATAAGGTGATATTCAGAATCTTATCTTCTCATCTTAAGCTTTTCACGGATAAGGCAGTTCAAGGCAATCAAGCAGGGTTTGTTAAAGGACGACTCCTCTGTGAAAACGTGTTGCTTGCCTCGGAGCTTGTAACTGACTTCAACAAAGTTGGATCTACTAACCGTGGCTGTTTGCAAATCGACCTCTCAAAAGCCTTTGACAACATTGATTGGCGGTTCCTCTTAAGCATCCTAAGAGCCTTTGAGCTTCCTCCAATTTTCATCCGCTGGCTTAGAGAGTGCTTCACCACTCCTTCTTTCTCTGTTGCGGTTAATGGGGAATTAGTGGGTTACTTCCCCGGGAAAAAGGCCTTAGACAGGGAGATCCCATCTCCTCCTCTCTATTTGTGATTGTTATGGATATTCTCTCCAAAGAGCTTGATAAAGCAGCAAGAGCTGATCAATTCATTCCCCATCCGCTTTGTCGTTTCCCCTTAGTAACTCATTTGAGCTTTGCGGATGACATCTTGGTATTCTTTGATGGTTCGGAAACATCATTGGAAGCTATTCTTGGGGTCTTAAGTCGGTTCTACATAGCTTCAGGCCTCAACCTGAATCTGCAAAAATCGTCACTCTTCTTGGATGGTAACAATCACACCTTGACTCGTTCCTTGTCACAAAGATTTAACTTGAACCATGGAGCACTTCCTGTGACATACTTGGGGCTCCCCTTACTCTCTCATAAGCTACGGCTGCAAGACTATCAACCTCTATTGGATAAGGTCTCTGCTCGTATGTCCTCCTGGACCATCAGACACTTGTCTTTTGCTGGTCGTCTTCAACTTCTCCAATCTGTCATTTACAGCATTATCAACTTCTGGTCAACAGCATTTCCTTTACCAAAGGGATGCTTGGCAAAGTTGGAGTCAATGTGCAGTGCCTTCCTTTGGAGTGGTGCACAAAGCTCAGCCCGTGGTGCTAAAGTCTCTTGGGATTCTCTCTGCAAGCCCAAAGAAGAGGGTGGTCTTGGTTTGCGCAGGCTTGTTCCTTGGACTCAAGTTTTCGGGTTGAAACTCATCTGGCTTTTGTTCACAAAAGGAGGTTCGCTTTGGGTTTCTTGGTTAAAGATCAATAGATTAAGAGGGAGACTTTTCTGGGATCCAGCTTTGTCTTCTTCAGGGAGTTGGATTTGGAAGCGACTTCTCAAGTTGCGTTCTCTGGCCAGGCCTTACCTTTGTTGTGATCTTGGAAACGGCTCATCTTCCTTGTTCTGGCATGATAATTGGACAAGTTTGGTTCCTTTAATTGAGCTTTCCGGGGCAAATGGTCCTCGTGTGACAGGACTTCCTCGCATGTGCACTGTCTCTCAAGCTGTGTTAAATGGCATCTGGAAGCTCCCGAGTGGCAGGCATCCTATCACCAGACTGCTTCGGCAAATTCTTCCCTCCACTCCACCTGATGTCAACTCCTCTACACCGGATCAGTTCCTTTGGAAAGTCAATCCCCTCGCACAACCAGGTCTGTTCTCTTCTTCCTTGACTTGGAGAAGTTTGCAGCCAAGCTCCCCTTTCGTATCCTGGTATAAATCTGTTTGGTTTTCTCAAAAAATTCCAAAACATGCATTTATGCTCTGGATCGCCCTTAGAGACCGCTTGACGACTAGAGATCGTTTGCTGAGATGGGGGCTGAATGTTCCAGCAACTTGTCTCCTTTGTGGCGCTGCAAATGAATCAAGGGAACATTTATTCTTCAGCTGCTCTTACTCTGCCGAGGTTTGGTCCTTCTTCTTCAGGCACAAATCTCTCAATCCTCCTTTGGTATTTAACAGCATTGTCGCATGGGTCAAATCTCCTACAAGATCAAAGAAGCTCAATGTTATATGCAAGTTGATTTTTCAGGCATTGGTTTATGAATTATGGAGAGAAAGGAATTCACGTCTACATCTTGCTCCTACCAGGTCAGCTTCTTTACTAATCAAGCAAACACTCCAAACAATCAGATTGAAGCTCTCCTCTCTTGATCGTCAGACATCTCACATCGCTCCAACGGAGCCGGCGCCTAATCTCACCACCTATCTCATGACCTGGTTCGAATTTATTCAGTTCACTCCACCCTCTAGCGGAAACTAGTTCTTCTAATGGCACTAATCTCTTGCACTTGTAATCTGCTGTAATCTTATTTTTTCTTCTACTTCCCAAAGCTCAAACTTTCTTGTATTCTCAAAAGATGTCCCTTTTGAAGGCATCAAAAAGTGAATACAACAGAATTAGAGAAAAAAAAAAGTCTGTCAGTGGCACTAATTCTTATGTGTTCATGTTTTCTATCCTTGAGCCATAATCAAATTGCTTCAAATTTTTTCTATTATATTTGTCATGAATAGGTTTCGTTTATGAACATGCAATATACTGTTTGGATTGCTCTTTTACGTCTTTTGTGCTTCGACTTGTATTTCTATTTCTTTGTTCACTTGTAACTGCCAGATGAGTTACTGTAACTGATACTCTTGAATCTTTCGACGAGGGATTCTGTTAAGACTAGTGTCTTATCGACTAGATGGAGAAATCTCTGTGCACAAATCTTGATGTCAAGGATTTTCTCGACAGATTCCTGAATTTGCATAAGGAATCATCACCCATCCACCAATTCACCTTAATGTGTAATGACAAGGATCCTGTTGATGCTGATGGATCCTGGTTGATCGACAAAGTCGTTACCCGTGGATTTCAATGTTTTGCACTTGACAGTTCTATGTATAATCGTGCGGTGTTTTTCGGTATCATTTTGCATCCCGTGAGCTTTTACAAGTGTGAGACATTGGTACACCTGTCGTTGGAATCTGGGAAGTGTTGCTATGGGCCATGCGTGATGAAACATTGGTCTTTGGTCCCCATTTTTTTTTTCATTTTTTTGGCCTCAAAATTTTGTTTTTTTTCTTCATTTTTTTTGGCCCTCAAATATTTTTTTTTAAATTTTTTTACCGCTAAAAAACAAAAACTTTAAAATTAGTCTTGAACCCCCAAAATTTCAGGGGCGGCATATCGCCTTGAGACTATGCATTTAAAGTCTGTTTGGTTCTCGAGTGAGGTGGCTCTAGAGAGGTTTATCTCGTGCTCCCCACTTCTTCAAGTCCTGAGCATTCATGACACTACGGTTGGACTTTTGAAATTGCGATCTCATACGGTCAAGAGGTTGAGTCTAAGGGGATGTATCCGACCATATGGTGGAGACTCTGGAGTTGTGATCGACACTATCCCAGCTTATATATAGTACTGTTGCTTTGTAAGGGCTTCATGGTTATCCAAAGATGGAGGAAATCGCAATCTCTACATGTGCCTTGATGTTTTCAAACATCTGTAGAGTATGTCGAGATAAAAATGACGCCCCGGGCTGGCCAAGAGAGAAGCCGAAAAGCCGAAACCGAGTTTGCAAAATACATCTTAGAGAATGCTAAAGTTCTCAAGAAGCTCACTCTATGGTTAGATGGAGAAGAAGACGAGTCTAGCAGCGTCCTTCAGCGAATCCTCACGTTTCCAAATCGCTCTTTTGTAGAAGTGAAGATGGGTCGAGTACCAGCGAAATTTCGGCTAGGCTATGGATTTGAATTTAAGCCATTCTTTGACCCAATCGCCTTATTTGGGTAGTCGTAGTATTTTTTCTTTCTTCTACCTATTATTGATCCGATTGCAGTTTACGACTTTACGTGAAGTACTACTATTGTAGAGAAATTATTTTGGCCCATTGGTCAGGATTTAAAGAAAGTTGTTTCTACCAACTTTAAAGTTAAAAAATTCTCCACTATAACTTGAGGAGAATATGTGTGATGGAATCGATCTAGCGAACATATACTAATCAGAAGGACATGATTAAAATGGGACCTTCTTTTCACAAAAGAAGTCTCAAGAAAATACATAGCTCCCAAAACCAAATCTTCTTTAATTATGTCTAAATCATTTATGCACTCTATTTTCTATTCAAATAATAAAACGAATTTTATCATCCAGTTTGTCGAGTTTTTGGTATTGATTCGTTACAAGTGAATGTTTCTATATGGCAAGTCATAATTAAGATTATCGAGTTTTAAGCTTATCTAGATTTGCATAATTAATTCGTTCTAGACATATCCACGCACGTATCTCGAAAACCGACCCTCCAAATAAAAATAGAAAAAAAAAGATTAATAAAACACTAGGAATTAATTAGTATACGATAAAATCAAAAACCAAAACCATTTGAAAACAATCCCAAAGTTAACACCAAAAAGAAGAAAAATATGAGAACACTCTTTCTCTTCTCTCTCTTCTTCTTCTTCTTCCTCTTCTTCCACTCATCATCCCCTTCAAGATCTTCATCAGAATCTCACATCTTCATCTACGGTGGATGTTCGCCTGAAAAATACACACCAAACACTCCTTTCGAATCAAACCGCGACACTTTCCTCTCCTCCGTCGTCACTTCCTCCTCCGACGCCTCCTTCAATAGCTTCGCCGTCGGCAACGACTCTTCCTCCTCCTCTTCCGCCGCCGTCTTCGGTCTTTATCAATGCCGTGACGATATCCGATCATCAGACTGCTCAAAATGCATCCAAAACTCAGTCGATCAAATCACTCTCCTTTGTCCTTACTCGTACGGTGCTTCTCTCCAGCTCGAAGGATGCTTCTTACGCTACGAGACCAACGATTTTCTCGGGAAACCAGACACGAGTCTTAGGTATAAGAAGTGTAGTTCCAAAAGCGTTGAGAATGATTATGATTTCTTTAAAAGGAGAGACGATGTGTTGTCGGATCTTGAGTCGACTCAACTCGGTTACAAAGTTAGCCGGTCCGGTTTAGTCGAAGGTTATGCTCAGTGTGTTGGTGACTTGAGTCCTAGTGACTGTACGGCTTGTCTTGCGGAATCTGTTGGGAAACTAAAGAATCTTTGTGGCTCGGCGGTTGCAGCTGAGGTTTACTTGGCTCAGTGCTATGCTCGTTATTGGGGTTCTGGTTACTACGACTTCTCTTCAGGTCGGTCCATAAATTCGAATAATTCATTTCATTTAGTAAATTATTGCTCTAGTTACGTAACTTCTTAAACCCGGATTATAATACAGTTACATATATAGTATTAATTATGTAACTCTTAAACATAAACTATTTTCCTCAATTATGTTAAATGGTATAGTTATATATAGTTTTAAATTATAATGAATTTTATAGAAATGTGTGAGAATTTGACCTAATTCAATTTTCCGCCGCTTATAATTGGGAAATCACGAGTATAGTTGCTTCTTGGTAGCACGAGAAAGCTGAAAAAATCATAACATTCTTTTTTTTTTCTGGCCTGTAAAGACACCAGTAAGTAAATAAGTATTGAATAAATTAAAATTAATCTTTTGAATTATTCGTTGGAAAATTCGAGTATCATGATTATAATATGATTGGTCAGAAAAGAATGTTATTTGCAAATATTACATAACTTTATGAATATAATATTCTTTTCTTTATAGGCATAGCCGCATAGCCACCCATGTCCCCCAATTCCAACTTTATTTTATATATTCTTTATACTAGCTTGATCAATAGTTATTACATCATAGAAATTCTAATTCTTAGCTTGATACTATGGTCCTACCTTATGTGCATTCTCACATACTATAAGGTCTTTCTAAATTAATCTTACTTTCGTAATTAAGATCCAACGAACGGAGATCACGTAGGCAAATCAATTGCGATCATCGTAGGAGTCATTGCTGGATTCGCAATTCTTGTTGTTCTCCTTTCCCTCTGCAGAAGCTCCATGCGTAAGTATATATATATATACTTGCCTAATCTTCACATGATTAAAATTAAATCACCCATTTTTGATTGAGTCTCTAAGAAATGATCATAATCTTATATTTTATTATGCTGATTTGCAGATTGATATAAAGAAGACATGACTCGGGATAAAAGAGACCTGTTTTTAGTTTTGTTTGAATTCTCTTATTTTGTAGGAACACATCCGTTACCGTTCCTTATTGATTATTTTTGGTTTATCAAAAGGAAAAACATCGAAGTGACCTATAATATATGATTTAGCTTTTGGCGTATAATTTAATATTTGAAGATTGACCCGTATTGTCTGCCTTGAAAGATGATAACTTTATTTTATTCCATTAAATGGGTTATAGGCTTATACCCACTTTCCTTAGCAGGCGCAATTATTCGATACTCATACTTAGATCGTAAAATATAATATAATTTCGGAGAACAACGTGATTCGATTTGAGTATCTCTTTAGACTTTAAAGGTTCTGCCGGGAAAAAAGGACTTATAACAGGTTTATTCAACCTGTGGTTCGTGTTAATACGATCCGTTAACAAGATCCGGGTCACCCGGTTCTCATGAATTGCACCACATTTCCATTGGACCATCAACTTATGGGCTGGGCTCCGCCCCACTAGGCTTCTAAACGGTGCATCATGAGGTCTAATCAAACGAACATTATATAATGAGCGTTCCTACAAAATAAGAGAATTCAAACAAAACTAAGAACAAAGATATCACCATTGCTATCTTGTCTTCATGGAGGCTTTCAAGCTCCTTTACGTTACAAAGATATCACCATTGCTACTATAATGAAGTCAAGTAGCGATATGATTCGAGATCTCAAGAGATTACAGCAACTGTGTTTAGGAACCCTACCTGCCGCTATGATTATAAGTTATAACTAGTTTCTTTGTTAGTTTAATGTGAAGATTGGAGCTTCTTAATTTGTGTTTTTTTTTTGGAGCTTTCTGTGTAATTTATTTTGAATAATGCACTAATATAAACTTAATTCGCTAAATTGCATCACTGTGAAAACAAAACAAAAAAAAGGTATTCAAAATCGACTCGAAGACAATACATATGCTTACCAATCAGAAGCCAGAGGAATCGACCAGAGCTGAGTAAGACGCATTCTCGTCCGGAGCCGTCATGGAGATATCCCTAGTCACTGTTCTGTTTCTGGTCCTGAACACTACTCCATGATCTAAACCAGTCAATTCACACAATTCTAACCTCTGAGATTGGGTTAACTCCATGCCAGCATCCCAACAAGGCTCATATATTATATCTTTCACTTTCTCAATCTTGTCCTCCGTTACTAAGATTTTGTTTTGAACGAGCGCAAAATAAGCTTCGTCGGCCGCCTTCTTTCGGATCTGGATCAGGTGAAAACAAAAGTCCTGTAACCAACATAAATTTTCTAAATAGAGTTTGAGATTGCAGATAAGTGACATGAACCTTTGGGTATCGGTGTGCAAGTAATGATAGAAGCTGAGAGAACGCTTGTTTGCTGATGGGTTCCGAGACTGAAGCAATAGACCCAAGTATCTTAACGCATTCCTCGAACTTTGCGAAGTCCTTTGAGGCTCTTAGTTCGATGGCTAACGAATCCACGACTCCCTTGTAGAAACTCAACGTATAAGCCTGATAATAAAATGTGAATGTGTTTAAAGGTCAATCTACAAGCTTTGGCAATATCTAATCCAAAGAAGTAAAACTCTAAAACCAACCTCTTGATTCAGAAAAATCCTTTCGAAGAGCTCTCGAATTGTCTGTGTAAAAACAAAAGTGTTAAGACATAACCACATAGAAGCTAGAGGCTAATATATAAGGTGGCGTATTTACCTTGAGACAGGGTATGATAACTCGGTCACATTTCTTGTACTCTTGAAGTACCCAGAGAATGTCGTCAAACAATGCAGACTCTCTGGATCGTTGTTCTTTAGGGTCTTTAGATTCTTCACCTTCCATCATATACTGCAGCAATGCAGAGAATGAAGCCTTTTGAAGTGACTCTTGTAATCCTCCAGTCGAAATTACTAATCCAGACATCACCCCTTTGCTGTAACAACGGAATCCTAATAACTGAACGAAACGTGGGAAAGAGAAAGTCGGCACCTACAAAAGAATATAATCACTTACTGTCAGGTAAACCCTTTGAAACCGAAGAAGCAACCTAGGCTTCAGGTTCTGCTTACCGTCCATTGTAGGCCTGCTTTGTTGGGAATAATTTCTTCCAGTTTTTCTCTACAAGGTATGAAAGGGACGGTTACAGTTTTGTGATACAAAATCCTTTGAAGAGCTTTTGCAGCTGTTTCTCTTAATTTATCCATTTTCTCCACTCCTTGCTTCACAATACCTCCAATCAAACGGTTTGCGAGGTTTGAATCGAAAAGCGAGCATGAACCATTGTTGTGATCGCCCGCTGAATTTGTTGCGACTTTCTTACAGAGGATATATGTACATTTCTCAAGTCCATGGATTGCAGCTTCACGAACCCAAGAACCTACATCACCTCTGTTATCAACTGAATAGTCATCAAGAGCTTTCAGTAAAGTATCCATCACTTCAGTCTTGATAAGAAGAAAAAGAGACAGGTCATCGTTTTCAGGATCATTAGCACTTTGCTGAGTAAGAGTCTCACACACGGATGTGAGTCCCTTTACAGCATTCATACGCGCCTCAGCATCTCTATCTTCAGGATTTGCCTGCTTGGAAAAAAAAACCATCCATCTAAAGTCATTATTTCATACTGTTTTTAAAAAGATTGGAGACTGATGTACTGAAGTCACATGTCGTCTTCTTTACCTCTATCTTACACGCACTGCAGAGATTCAAAATTACATCCTTCCATTTTGCAATCAATAGTTCATACGGCAAAACACCTAGTGCAAGTGCAGAACCTCTTCGAACAGCTACGTTTGGGTCCGTTAGATGTTTCAGGTGTTTTGATATTAAATCAACAGCTTTCTTATCATTGCCAATGCGATAAGATTGCAGAAGCTGTTTAACAGCATTGACAGCTGCATTCTGAATAAGAAGTGAAACTTGTCAACTAATGAATTATGCTAACAGGATAAAAATAAATAACTTCATGACTTTCAGAAAGATAGGTACCTGTATTTGAGAATTGGGATGTCTTAAATTCTCAGTGAGGGTATCAAGCAGGATCCGTTCTGTTCTCTCAGATAATGTCACATGCGATAACGAGATACACTCGATAAACCGTGAGACAGCCAGTCGCATTATTTCTCCACCTTTTCCACGGTAAAGGCGTGCTTTCTCAATGGCAGGGACAATACCAGCCATACGCTTATGGATATCTGTCAAAACTAAGTGCATCAGAAACATTTAACTCAAGGGATAATGATGCCAACCATCGAACTTGTTAATGTTTTCCTCTAATAGAAAATCAACCTCGAACAGGGGTGAAGACAGTCTGAGTGCATCTATGATGATAAGGTTTATATTCCAAGATGGTTCCCATATTTGTGGTTTTCCATACTAAAAGTTGCCATAAAAGTCAAAGGTGAAAAATCGATGGTACCAACCAGCAGAAAGGACATAGCCACACTGGTGTAGAGCTAACACAACCTCTCCAGCTGCCAATGTTGCACCATGGCGCATGCACAAATCAGTTGAAAGGGTACAAGGAATTAGTTTCTCCAGCACATAGTTGGCAAAGTGCTTAGGCTCGTATTTAACAAGAGCAGCAAGAGTTTCTGCAGCAAGTTCTCTCAAGCTTTTATCCTGAAATCATAAGATTGAATAATTATCATATTATGGAAGATACAACTAGAACAAGGATTTGATACACTTAAGAGAAAACTGTTGCGCATTAAATACAAGCAGGACCTTAAAGAGATATTAGATTTGCAGAAAAAAGAGGCGAACCAATATCAAACAAAGCATACCCAGTGGCAGATCTTGTTGTATAGCAATTCATCCACAAAAGGATATAGATACCCTTCATATTGAGCAATGGAAACAGCAACCTGAAGGTAAGAGTTCACCCGAGAAGAAAGGGAAAAATAGTCAGCTATGTTCACTATGTCAATCCCATGAGGATAATTTCCTTGCCTTCCAACATTCTCTTGGAAAGCAGCGGCAGCAGCCCTTCTACAGTTCACCTAGTAAAAGAAATCAATAAACTTTACGCAATGAAGAGATCCACATTTCAAAAAATCAAACAGGAAACGGCAAACAAATTATAGTCAAAAGAGTCATTAGTACCTCTCTATCAAAGGAACCCACTATCAATAAATCTGGAGCAAGCTGATCCAGCACGTTTTTCATATCTTTGTGGTAATAGGCACGCCCAAATGCCCAACAAACATAGGCAGCTGCATCACGCACATGAGATCCAACACTGTGCGGACCTCTGCGGACATCGTAATGGAGTGCCTGTAAATGATATTTAGATGTAAATCCATAGAGCTTTTGCATAATTTGGGTGAGTGATACCATTGCTTTGTATGCGTTGACTAGAGAACAAGTAATCCTGTGAATGGGATAGAGTACGACCTTCACAATAACTGGGACGACTTGTGGGAAACTTCTAGGCAACAGTAACCCTCTACGAGCCAGTTCAGCTAAAGCCAAACAACCCCCATGCCATGAGCCATCTCCCTAAATATCATGAAAATCACAATAACTGTCAGCTAGACAATGCCTGTTTTAATTGGATTTTAGCACATGCAAGTCATGCTGCCAGATATACATTATGAGTACCTCTCCTGGTGAAAACAGCTCCAATACAGATGAGAGCACCTCTTCAGAAAGAACAGATGTTAGTCGTGAAGTTACACGACCTATACCCTTTGCAGCAGACCAACGAACCACAGTGTCCTACACGGTTCAAAAATAGTTAAATTCCGAAAGGACAATGCTTGTAAATACTAGTAACATGTGAGATTGTCTGGTTGGCAGCTGAACGTTTCATGTGGCAAAAAAGTTTGCATCAGATATCAAGTCAGGCCCATCACAGCTTTATGTGGCGTACAGATATATATATATATATATATATATATATATATATATATATATATATATTTATATATATATATATAGCATTCAAGAAATAAATATCTGTTTGAGTGTTGACTGGTAACTCCAGTCTATAGCTTGGTGCATATTAGCGTATTTTAACTCAAATTATCATGTGGTCATCTAGTTGTATAAGTTGAGATATAACCACCTATCTAACCCACTAAACATACCGTGTCTCTCAAACCAGAGAGTAGCATTTCAATTATCTCTTCTAAGATTTCAGGAACATCCATATCTTCATCCTCTTGGTCATCCGAACTTTCTGGTTGTGAGACGGCGGTGACAGCATCATCAGGCGCCAATCTTTGGGTCGAACTCGTAGATATATTCTCAGAAAGGGAAGTGGTTTGAGCCTGCATGGTAATTTAATGAACAAGTTTCAGATGACTAATTGAAAAATGAGATTATGTCATTTACGGGAATAAACCAGATTTCTAAAATATTAAAACCCATGAAGAGGAAGTTACTACTTGCACTACTAATATACATGCTTAAAGGTATGTACCACATAGCGCCACGAAGGTGAGCGATGAGGAAGACAAACAAGCCCTATCCTCTGAGTTAACTTAATCAAATACTTGCGAAGCAGAGGACTTTTAGTTGCTGCATTTGATTTGCTTAGTACGGTCACATCATTCAAAATAGTAGGAAGCACATCCAGCAACACTTTCCGGCTAGCAGTCTGCCAATGATAGTAGACATATAAGATCCAGATGCAAAAAATACGAAAAACTTAAGTAATCAAAACCAGCAATATTTCCTACAAGATAAAAACATGCAAATCAAATCGGATGTTTACTTTGCTGGCATCTATATTTGTCTACCGTGTTCAGTATGGACCATTATTGAAAACAAAGTGAACAACGCAAGGTTACAAAAAGAAACCTTGAAAATGGCAGCCAGAGCCTCCATCACACCAAGCAAGCGAAAGTGGTTCAAGACACTATCTTCCTTAGAAGATAAAACTTCATGTGTCCACTCAACAAAACTGAAAGGGAAATGCCACAACACAACAAAGAAATATTACTTCATCCATGCTGAGTAATTCGTACAGGTTACAAAAACGAAAAAGCAGTCTATAAACAATCTTGTTGGTGAAATCAAGCGTTCAAACCTAATCGAAACTCAAAACTGAAGCACTGATGGTGATAGGAAAACAGACCTTGTGAACGCCTTTCCCATATCCGGACGCGTCAAAAGCTTAGAGAGGAGCAATCCCGATATCCTGCGCATCGGTCCAGCACTGCAGAGATAGTCCTTACAGAAACCCAAAATCTTCAATACCAAAGGAGCAAGATCGTCCACACGAAAGCTCTTGTCGTTTGCAATGCTTGTATCAACAGAAGAAATATCAAACGGGACCAACACGAGGATTGAAAGCCACAAAAGAGTAACACATTTGGCCTCCATTTCTCCAGTGCTTTCTTGCCTCAAGGAAGAAACAGAAGTCGTGCTATGGCACTTCTCCAGGAGCGACACAGCGAGTTCCAGATCGGACACTTGATGCGGAAAGAACTTGATAACAGCTTTGTAACCACATACAGTAACCAAAGTATAGATAATGATGCATATGGGCTTGATTATTTCGAGAATTTCATGGGATCTCGAATCCAATTCAGCTGTTTTCGAGCGGATGATTAACATTAGTGGAGAAACTATGCTCTCTAAGTACGGCTCCACTAGCTGACCTTGCTCCTGATATTTATCCATCTACAATACAACAATTCGGATGAGGAATCAAAAAAAATCCCAGAGAAACGGGGTAGATCAAGTGAAAACAGTAAGAAGCTTACGATGGATTGGATCTTCTGAACAGAAGAAGGATCAACGACACGGCCATTTGAAACAATATCATCGAGAAGGGATTTAACGAGCTTCCATTCTTGCAAAAAGTATCTCAGTAGCACTCTCTCCTTGGAATCATGCTCGTCGTCTTCCTCTTCTCCATTCACGGCCGCTTCGATTTTGATTTTCTCCGGCAACAACCTTTCCTCTTCTATAGCTGCCATTACTGTCACTGTCAAATTGAAATCTGTAAGAGAAAAAGGGCTTTCCACGGAGGCGAATTCAATAAATTCCCGCCCTATACAATTCCGTTCGCCGACAAATTTCTCTCAGTATGGAACTGGAAATCAAGAGCGATCGGAGAAGGCGAGAATATGAGCTCGTCTGGCCCATTTAAGGTCCATAAGCTCATTTTGGGCCTGTATATTCATATCTCGCACCATTGAAAACCGTCCGTATTAAGCTGTTTATTTCACTGAACCGGATTTTTCAAAACGGCTTAACCAATCAATTTCAGGACTTTAACCAGAGTTGGTAGGTGATGACCCCCAAAAAAAAAAAACAGAGTTGGTAGGATGTTAGGCGTGGATAAAAAATACATTTTTCATTACTTGTATCTCTCTCTGGATTTATACATTCGATTTATAAATTCAAAAATAACCAAATTCGAATAATTTCTTGAATCTATTCTCAGTTTTTTTTTTAAAAAGAAACTATTATGGCGGAATATCCAAAGACAATTTGAAAATGGAAAATGTAATAATAATATACTGAAATTGCGAAAGGCATAGAGGATCACTAAACTCTTAGCCTCAATCAGCGGTCACGATGATACCCTTCTAAGGGATCCAACGGTCAGATTTGATCCGAGTTGTCCCTTAGTGAAGACGAAGAGATGTTGTTTTATTGCCTAAAAATCTTCTCTCACTCATAAAATAGGTTGGCGAGAGTCTCTCGTTCATTTCTTCACCATTAGCTTTCTTCCTTCTCTCTACAGCAAGAGAGCGAAACAAAAAAATCCATGGCTTCAACTTCCTCACTCGCTCTCTCTCAAGCTCTCCTTGCTCGTGCCATCTCTCACCATGGCTCTGACCAGCGTGTCTCCTTACCAGCTTTCTCTGGGCTCAAATCCACCGCCTCACGCGCATCCGCTTCGTCTCGTCGACGGAACGCCGCATCCATGAGCAAAATCCGCTCTCTCCGCCCTCTTGTTCGCGCCGCAGCTGTTGAGACGCTGGAGCCGACCACCGATTCGTCTATTGTGGACAAATCGGTCAACACGATCAGGTTTTTGGCCATCGATGCGGTGGAGAAGGCGAATTCAGGTCATCCTGGGCTTCCTATGGGCTGTGCCCCGATGGCTCACATTTTGTACGATGAGGTCATGAGGTATAACCCGAAGAACCCTTATTGGTTCAACCGTGACCGCTTCGTTCTATCTGCTGGACATGGTTGTATGTTGCTTTACTCGTTGCTTCATCTCGCCGGCTACGACAGCGTCCAGGTCTGTGGTCTCTTCTTTGTTTGTGATGCTAATATTTTTGAGCCCTTTAGCCTACCGAAATTAGCTACTCAGTTCCGTAATGGCTTTGGATCTGATCATAATTGAAGAATGTAGTAACTTTAGTGCATAGGTTAACAGATTCAATCTGTTTTGATGTTCATCTGATGGCAGCTTAAAGCAGCTTGAAAGTCATCCGAGTTTACTGATAAAGTGTTGGATTTGTTTTTTAGGAGGAAGATTTGAAGAGTTTCCGTCAATGGGGAAGCAAGACACCAGGACATCCTGAGAATTTCGAGACTCCTGGAATTGAAGTCACTACGGGTTTGAGATTTTGCTTCTTTAGCTTGTGGGTCATGTGGACTACAGAAACTTTCATTCTATGTTTACAATTGCGCTATTTGCTTTTGCTCCTATGCAGGTCCTCTTGGACAAGGAATTGCGAATGCTGTTGGTTTAGCTCTTGCTGAGAAGCATTTGGCTGCTAGGTTCAACAAACCCGATGCTGAAGTTGTCGACCACTTCACGTAATATATCAAGAATCCGTTTGCACCCATTTATTTATCATTCTTGGTTTGTATACGCCTGGTTTTAAAAACTACTGTTTTGGATTGATTGTCTAGATATTGTATCCTCGGAGATGGTTGCCAGATGGAGGGTATTTCAAATGAAGCTTGCTCTCTAGCTGGCCATTGGGGACTTGGAAAGCTCATTGCTTTCTATGACGACAATCACATTTCCATTGATGGAGACACAGAAATTGCCTTTACCGAGAATGTGGATCAGCGTTTCGAAGCCCTTGGATGGCATGTTATCTGGGTGAAGAATGGAAACACTGGGTATGACGAGATCCGTGCTGCCATTAAGGAAGCCAAATCTGTTACAGACAAGCCCACATTGATTAAGGTATCTCTATCTATGCCAAAAAAAATTAGCCATTAAACACTCATTAGTTAAAAGACCTTTAATATTGATTTACCATTTTGCTTGTATCCGAATGAATCTGTAGGTCACTACTACAATTGGTTATGGGTCTCCCAACAAGGCGAACTCATACAGTGTCCATGGAGCTGCACTTGGCAAGAAGGAAGTTGAGGCTACCAGAAATAACCTTGGATGGCCGTATGAGCCATTCCAGGTACCTGAGGAAGTAAAAAGGTAAGTAAATCTAACAAAGGCATCTGTTTACTTTTTTGCTTTGGAAACTGCTTTGATGGCTCACTATTTGCTTTGCACTTTTCTAGCCATTGGAGTCGTCATACGCCTGAAGGCACTGCTCTTGAATCTGACTGGAATGCCAAGTTTGCAGCATATGAAAAGAAGTACCCAGAGGAAGCTGCAGAATTGAAATCTATTATCACTGGTGAATTACCTGCTGGCTGGGAGAAGGCATTACCAGTAAGTAAAACTCTCTTTGTAGACCGTACAATCCAAGGCATTACCAGTAAGTAAAACTCTCTTGGTATTCTAGATATGGGTTTTATAACATCTTTGTTTTTCAATTTCTAGACATACACACCAGAGTCTCCAGCTGATGCCACCAGAAACCTGTCGCAGCAATGTCTTAACGCACTTGCTAAAGTTGTTCCCGGTTTCCTTGGTGGGAGTGCTGACCTTGCATCTTCCAACATGACTTTGCTAAAAGCGTTTGGTGACTTCCAAAAGGCCACACCTGAAGAAAGAAATCTTAGGTTTGGTGTTAGGGAGCACGGAATGGGAGCCATCTGTAACGGCATTGCCCTTCACAGCCCGGGTCTTATCCCTTACTGCGCAACTTTCTTTGTGTTCACTGACTACATGAGAGGTGCCATGAGAATCTCGGCTTTGTCCGAAGCTGGTGTTATCTATGTCATGACCCATGATTCCATTGGTCTTGGAGAAGATGGACCAACCCATCAGCCCATTGAGCACATTGCCAGTTTCCGTGCAATGCCCAACACTCTTATGTTCCGTCCTGCTGATGGAAACGAAACAGCCGGTGCATACAAGATCGCTGTAACCAAGCGTAAGACACCATCTATCTTAGCTCTGTCTAGGCAAAAGCTTGCTCAACTTCCAGGTACATCCATTGAAGGAGTCGAAAAGGGTGGATATACAATTTCTGACAACTCATCAGGAAACAAACCCGATGTAATCTTGATTGGAACTGGATCTGAGCTAGAGATTGCTGCACAGGCTGGAGAGGTGCTTAGGAAAGAAGGCAAAACCGTTAGAGTTGTTTCTTTCGTCTGCTGGGAGCTCTTTGACGAGCAATCAGATGAATACAAGGAAAGTGTTTTGCCATCTGATGTATCAGCTAGAGTAAGTATCGAAGCAGCTTCGACTTTCGGATGGGGAAAGATCGTTGGAGGCAAAGGAAAGTCTATTGGTGTTAATTCGTTCGGAGCCAGCGCACCAGCGCCCTTACTCTACAAGGAGTTTGGTATCACCGTGGAAGCTGTTGTTGATGCGGCAAAGTCATTCTTGTAAGAGTCTTAAGATCAGCCCATCCTCTCTGAAGGGTTTGTCTGAACTTGATTTGGAAGCAAGGCTATTCACAACATTGTCTCATGTCTCAAAATAAAGTGCAACAAGACGCAAAGACATTCGCTTTTTTTTTTTTTCTTGTAATTCGGGTCAACATAGGTTTTGGGTTTGGGAAGAGAACGAAGTAGAAGACGATGTTAAACTCTCATGATTATTCGTGTACTGTTAAAAAGCTTGAATTTCAGCGAACTTTCCGGCTATTTATTCGTGGGTAAATAATAGACAAAAATGACATACGTAAGAAGACAAAAATATAGGTCGGTACATCTGAATTTTTCTGTACATAAACAGACGCAACGCAAACATTGGTCAGAATAACTGAGTTTCTGTGGACAAGATTACAGAGATGAAAAGGTTTGGTTCTTCTTAAAGTATATATATTTGGGGCCCATATTTGTCAAATGCAGATATCGAAGGAATGGTGAAGTTTCTACCTTGACATATCCAAATATCCATATTCCCAGAGCTTAACCAACAAGAGACGAAAGCTACGTTGTCATCATACACGACAAAACAAGCGGGACCCACTACTTTCGGATATCCCCTGAGAGAAAAAGAAAATGGGGAAGATTTTTATGCTACAAGAATAAGCATATTCGGATTCCAAATATATACGTTTTCTATAGCTGATGGGCTATAGGCCCAGTAAAGGACAACAATGTCCAGTGGAGTTAATTTCTACTTATCAGCCTGACAGTAGTATCTAACCCACTAAACATACTTGTGTCTCTCAAACCAGAGAATAGCATTTCAATTACATCTTCTAAGATTTCATGAACATCCATATCTTCATCCTCTTGTTCATCCGAACTTTCTAGTTGTGAGACGGCGGTGACAGCATCATCACGCGCCAATTTTTGGGTCGAACTCGTAGTTATATTCTCAAAAAGGGAGGCGGTTTGAGCCTGCGTGGTAATTTAACGAACAAGTTTCAGATGACCAACTGAAAAATGAGATTATGTCATTTACGGGAATAAACCAGAATTTCTAAAAATATTAAAACCCATGAAAACAGAAATTTAGATTGTCTAAACGAATTTAAATTGCTCGCACGGTATACAAACGACAAAATTCAAGCGTAACCGAAGAACAACCGAAAGAAAAAGAATATTGTATGAGAAATATGGGGAAATTGCTTATTTAATTCCTGAGCTATCTTCGCGCGCTCAGTTTATTCCTCAACTATCGTTTGCTCAAAATAATTCCCCAACTTGTAGTTGACTACGCAAAATCGGGATTAGCAAAGTCAAACACTAATTACTAAATAGATACAAGTCCACTAAATCGGTTGTAACTTCTTCAATACAACCTCAAATGAGCTGAAACCACTTCCATTGGAAAGCTGACTCAATTTCTTATAACTTTTTATGATGAGCGCCATATCTAAATTCAAATGAAAGACTTCCATCCGAGTCGATATTCTAGACACATATTCTTGATACAAGATTTACTCGGATGGAATCCTTCTCTTTGGATTTAGTTTTTGATCTCCTCATAAAAGTTATAGGAAATTGAGTAAGCTTTCTAATGGGAATAGTTTTAACTTATTCGGAGTTGTATTGAAAGAGTTACAACCACTAAATGGATACATGTCCACTAAATCAGTTTTAACTCCTTCAATACAACCCTGAATGAGTTGAAACTACTCCCATTAAAAATCTCACTCAATTTTCTATAACTTTGATGAAGAGCTCCAAAGCTAAATCCAAAGGAAAGACTTCCATCCGAGTCGATCTTGCATCAAAAATATGTGTCTATAAGATCGACTCGGATGGAAGTCTTCCGTTTGAATTTAGATATGACGCTCTTCATGAAAGTTATAGGCAATTGAGTTAGCTTTCCAATGGAAATGATTTCAACTCATTCAGAATTGTATTGAATGAGTTTTAGCCAATTTAGTGGACTTATATCTATTTAGAAATTAATTCCGATTTTGCGCAGTCAACTACAAGTTGGAGAATTATTTTGAGCAAGCGATAGTTGAATAATAAATTGAGCGCGCGAAAATAGTTCATGAATTAAATGAGCAATTTCCCAATAAATATGAGTTGTAACCGTTTCATCAATTCAGATCATCTAAAATCTTAGTGAAGAAGAAAACAAACATTTTATCAATTCATGAAATGAAAAACCCCAGCGAAGAAGCCAAAAAAGAAAAACAATATCGTATCAAAAATCTCCAAGGAAATATAATCTTGCTTCAAGTGTTAAAACATTGTTTTAAAATTTTTATAATCTCTCTCCAATGGGATTTTGCTTCTCGCTGCTCTTTCCGAGGTTTCAGTTATGAGTTTCTTTCTGTTAATCCTTCTGTAAAACCAATTTCCTCGATATCGAATTTTTTTAAAAAAAAATTTGCGAAAGTCGGCAACTTTCGTTTGATACACTTTTGGCTTTGAAAGAGAGTACATGAGTAAAGGGACGGCTCAATCATAGTGGGGGCCCTTGAGAAAAAAATTTGTGAGGTATAAAAGTAAAAAAATAATAATAATTTGGGCTTTTTTTAGTAATAAATTTTTTTTTTTTTTTATAAATTTGAAACCCATTTTTAGTATTAAAAAAAAATACATGTGAGCCCTGGGGCGGTCGCCCTCCTCACCCCCCCTATCTGAGCCGGCCTTGGGTGGTATGAGACTATATATATATATATTTTCAATAGCAAAATACATTAATGTTTTAATATGCAAAATAAATAAATCATGAAGTTCTGATTATAATTTGCCACATGGGCGGATCCACGTTCAACAAGAGGGGACAAGTGCACCACTCATATTTTTATAACCAATGTAATTTGTTATATCTCCCGTTAATACATCCATATTGCCCCCATTGTTTTTTTTTCTTCCTCAAAATCTAATTTGATACTAATTTATAATAGGCATTTAATATACGCACACTTTTAGTCAAATCTATCTATATTATTGTTTTCACCAAACAAATATATTAAAGATGATATTTTATATAATTAAATAGCTAAATTTTTTAATATATAATTTACAATTAATTATTTCCATGTTATCTAAATACTTTTATAACTGTAGTTTAAAAAAAAATCTTTAATATATAATAATTTTTAATATTAATTAATGTTTAATATTTTGCCCCCACTCTTTTTTTTTCTCTAGATCCGCTTTGACATACGGACCAGAAATTATTATTAGGTGTGAGATGTGTAACATTTTAAATACTTACAGATTTTGTGTTTCCTTTTTGGGATAGTCCCATAAATGTATTAACAAGTTTGACGAAAAAACAGCAAAACCTAGTTTTCACAGTTATAGCCTATATAACTTATAGGGGAAGTTTTCGAAATTGTAGCAAACACACGAACAAGAGGATTAAAAGAAATCCCAATCAACAACGTTGGTGCATCATCAAGCAATTCTATCTAAAACCTACCAAATGGCTAAAGTTGCAATTTTGGGCGCGGGGAACGTTGCTCTTACTCTTGCGGGTGATCTAACTCGGAGGCTCGGCCAAGCGGCTTCGATCTGGGCACCAACCCGCAACAGGAGCAGCTTCAATGAGGTCAGGCGCCTTGGCTCCTTGGAGCTAGTGGGGCCGGACTACGGAGTCGACTTTCATCCACAGTTGGAGGATGATCTTGAAGCGGCGATCTCGGATGCTGCGTTTATTTTTCTTACGGTCCCAACCTTGGGACATGAAGGAATTCTGCGCGAGTTGGTGAAATTCGACCTGAGCAATTCCGTGCTCGTGGCGTTGCCCGGTAGCGCAACGTCCCTGGCGTGCAAGAATATGTTATTACCAAATTACTCACCAATCGCAGTGGTGGAATCTACGACGTCTCCCTATGCATGCCGTCGTATTGATCGACGTGTTTTAATGCTTGGTGTGAAGGCGACGTTCGAGGTTGCAACAACTCAACCTTTGAGCGAAGATTTAAAGGGGCGCTTGGAAGCTCTCTTTCCGAATCCGCTCCAATGGTATGGGAACACCGCATCGATATTTTTCTCGAATACCAACCCTGTGGCTCATCCTCCTGGAATTCTCGCTGCAAGAGATGCCATTGAGGGGGGAATGATTTCTCCGCTCCCGAAATTTTACAGAGAGTTTGTCCCAAAAGCCATCAAGCGAGTTATTGCACTAGACGGTGAACGTCTTTCAATTGTTGAGGCGCTCGGACTCGAGTCTGAAACGGATTTTGCATACTCCAAGAAATGGTATGGTGGGCATGCTAGCGACGCGAAAGAATTCTATGAGACCAATGAAGGTTTGGCTGAAATCGAAACTCCCACAACTATGAAGCATCGCTACCTCACTGAGGATGTAAAGCATATTATGGTGCTCTGGGTTGAGATAGCGGAAGCAATCGGAGTGCAAGTTCCAGCAATGAAATCTGTCGTGCAGGAGGCAAGCGACGTGCTCAACGAGGACCTCTCTCACACTGGAAGGGGGCTATCGTCCCTCAACTTAGGTGGTGCAAATCCTTATGCCATCGTCAGGGCTCTCAATGGCCTTTGAATCATAGCCTAATGTAATATATTTTAAGTAAAATACAGCATGCGCTTATTTTTTCGTTGATCTTTATTAACTATATATAATAAGCCCTCATCAAGGGGGATTACCAGAGCCAAAATTGGTTAATCTTGCAAAAAAAACAAACACGAAGGGAACAACACTTCGGTCGGCCTAAGCCGGAGTTTATTAAAGCAGAAAGCAAACACTTTAGATGGAGTTGAAAGCACAACAAGGAAAGGCGAATAATTCGATGTTGCCACTTCCATGTTGCAAATTTCTCTAGTTGCCATTATTAATTAACTGTATTTAATTAAAACGCAACTTTAAAATCTTCTCCTTTTATTAACGCTTGAACAAATGCTCCTCTCTAGATCGAGGATCGATGTGTTTAATCCAACGGCTAGGAAGCTTCATCAAATCACCACCTCCACTGGCTCCTACGTGTGCGATATCTAATCCTCTCCCAACGGGTAAAAACACCGATCTCACGACACGTGTGCCTCGTCTCAAAACACCGTGCCATTTAAATCCAGGGATAGATTTCTGCGTTGCGTTTTTACACACCAAAACGGCACCCATTTTGCTCGTGTTCGCAAGTCCCAACGCCTTGACGAACTCGCGGCGTTTCGAATCCACCACCATGAAATCCACGCCGGAGAGTCTCTCCACCACGTTCTCCGCCGATTCTCCGATCATAACCTCCGTCGCTTCACTAGTAACGGCTCCTTTCATCACCGCCTCGTACGCCGACCTCGACTCCTCGTCGGGAACTATGCACACGTGTCTTCCGCACGTGTGGATGGCCGCGACGGCGAGTCCGACGCTAGTGGCGATCGGATCTCCACGTGTCCAAGTCTCGACGATCAGCCTCGTGTTCCATCCCGCCGCCGTAGCCGATAAATACTCTGCCACACTTGATTCTTTGTAGCTTTTACACTTCAAGAAATCACATATATTGATAATAAGATGAAGATTCTAATTAATATACATCAAGAACGTCTAACACAAGAATCACGTATCGTTTCAAACAACAGCAGAATATCGTAATAACTATCGAATTATAAATCATATACAACAGATTCAAGGAGTACTCTTTTAATAAAAATAATCTAGATAACAAAAATATGCACCATTTTGGAGTATACTTACAGTTCTAACGGTGTGGATGTAAGCGTTAGAGGCTGTTTCCGGCGACCAGACGAGCTTCATGATCGTATTTTTTTGGGTGTTTTCTTTCTTTAATTTCTCTCTTTCGATGAAATCTTAAATGTGTTTTCTTTAGGGAGAAGAAATGTTTATTTATATATATAAAGGGAAGTTGATAAACCAATACTCTAGTAGATGACAAGACGGTTAGGCAGTTAGGTTAATAAATGGGTGAGGTTTGGCTTTAAGGATGGACTTAGCGTTGACATTTGTTTAACCCAATCATCACGTGTCCTTCATTCTCCTTTGGGATTCTCAGCCTTGTTTTTAATACTTCCTTTAACTTAAATGAGACGTTTCTTTAGGTCTAGGGTTTAGATTCTATAGTGTGCAAAAAGTATTAAATGTTGTTGATTCGTTTTTTTTTAATTGGAACTTTTTTGTGTCGGCCGTTAAAAACTTTTATGTGTCGCGGGTTCAATAGTCGTTTTGTGATGTAGTTTGTATATGTGTAAGACTTGAAGTTGAATCATCGGTTATCATTGTATAAACTGATATTTTTTTGGGTTTTTTTGGTTTGTTTAAGAATCCGGTTGTTTCAAGTCGGTTAGTATATAAAAAAACCACGTACACATATATGCGGGATTTATAAATTAATATTTTATAATTTATGGAAAAAATTATAAAAAATAAAAAAGAATATTAGATCACCCGTAAAATTAAATAAATTAACATTGAGACTACATATACGAAATTACACACAATTAGAGAAACCAAACATAATACGAGCTATTTATTTATTTTGATTCTCAATTTTTTTATTATTATTTAGTTTTCAATTAAATTTTGTGACATGTTTCCAAATTTTTAGTTTTTCCTATCCTTATTTGAATTGTGTTTACTTTTTATTAACTAACTATTCAAAGTTATACGTGTCAAAATCTGATTGATTGTCTGTTTCCTAATTTTTTGTTTTCTTTAGTATCTTTACCTTTTAAATTTAGGAATCAATTATAAATTTTTCTGAATTTTTTAATTTTTTCCTTTTTCTTTGTTAACTTTGGCTTTTAATAAATTTTCATTTTTTATTTTTTATACATGGGCCTAAATGCCTCCATTTGCAAGGTTTTCGTTTGTAATGGGCCTAAATACCTCCATTTGCAAGGTTTTCGTTTGTAATGGGCCTAAATGCCTCCATTTGCAAGGTTTTCGTTTGTAATGGGCCTGTTAAAAACAAGGCCTGTGAGGGCTTCTGGAACTAAAATGAAATGTGGCACGACCCTAAGAGACTATATAAACAAAGAGCAACTAGGGTTTTGGATTCTCTTTAGCGCAGTCGCAGCCGGAGTAAACCGAGGAAGAACGATCTCAGAGAAAGGTCGCTCATTTCACCTTCGTCGTCATGGGGCGTATGCATAGTAGAGGGTTCGTCTGTTCGTTTCCTCCCTGTATTCGATTGAGAATTATTTATTATATTCATCGTATCTGTTTTGTGTTCTGTAGTAAGGGAATCTCAGCATCTGCTTTGCCGTATAAGCGGTCACCCCCGAGTTGGCTCAAGACAACCGCCCAGGATGTAAGATTTGTAGACAATGTTTAGATTTCTGTTTGGTTTTCGTTTTTCGGTTTGTTTGAAATGTTGATGCTACCTAGTTTAGGATAAGAAATTTTGAAGATTAGAAACATCTGCATTTAGGATGTGTTGAGTAGAAGTAATGTAATTTTGGACAACCTCGTTTATCAGTCATGGGCTTGCAAATTATTGATGAGCATTTGAAAGATTCATTAACATTGCTATTAGGATATATCTTCTAATATGAATATACGAGCTCGATGTGATAGTTCCTTTTGTGGATTTTTATATATTGATGATTATTCTATCTATGATGTAATTAATAGTAATGTGTTTTCTGGTCTCTCTCCATGTGTGGTTACTTGATAGATTGTGTTTACTGTAGTTTGTCCTGACGTTTGTTTTGATGAACATAATAGGTTGATGAGTCCATTTGCAAGTTTGCAAAGAAGGGTTTGACTCCATCTCAGATTGGTGTCATTCTTCGTGACTCTCACGGGATTCCACAGGTGAAGAGTGTTACCGGAAACAAGATTTTGAGAATTTTGAAAGCTCATGGTACTTTTTTTTATCCCTCTTCTTTAGTTTTTTGTTTAAATAACTAAACATCCAAGGTAACTAAGAGTTAATTTGTAATTACCTGAAGGTCTTGCTCCTGAGATCCCGGAGGATCTCTATCACCTGATCAAGAAAGCAGTTGCTATCCGCAAGCACCTTGAGAGGAACAGGAAAGACAAGGATTCCAAATTTAGGTTGATTCTTGTAGAGAGCAGAATCCACCGTCTTGCTCGTTACTACAAGAAGACCAAGAAGCTCCCTCCCGTCTGGAAGTAGTAAGTACTTAGCTGAAAGAGTTTCTTAAACATTTCAATGATCATTTTACTTGGAATTTGTTTTCTCATTTCTTGTTTGCTGTTTTTGCAGTGAGTCTACTACCGCAAGCACTCTTGTGGCTTAAGGAAGCATAGAGTGGAGTTGGTCAGTCCGTCATGAACAACCATTTCATTGCTGCATTATTCTATGACAATCTGTTTTCGCAAGTTTTTGAAGAGTTACAACTTACAATGAGATTTTGAAATTTAGGGAACACACTCTTGTTTATGTTATCTTTCAGATTGGATAATGTTGCATTTATCTTTCTCGGTTAGTAAAATTGAGATTTAATATCTTCCTTACGAAAATTGTCGGGCCCAAATTGTTTTTTAACTAACACGATGGCATGAGTGATTCAAGCAACCTTATATAAGCAAAATATCAATTTTCTGCGCAAACGTAGTAGTGTCTGAAAACAAACTCAGAGAATAGAATCTCCGTGCACTTTCGTCGCCACAGGTCGTATGCAAGGCGTAGAGTTCGTCAAAATCGTTTCTTCTTCGTATCTGATTTAGCTTTCATAGACTAGCTGTACCTAAGTGTGCTTCTAATTACGATTTCTCTTTTTCTTGCCTCTGTTTTGTGCTCTGTAGTAAGGGAATCTCGGCATCAGTTCACATCTGTTTTCGATTGCTTATCTATGAAGCCAAATATGAATCAAGGGCTGCAAGATTTAACAGAGGCAAGTCACACACAAACTGTGTTTGGTGCCTTGGATATTCTCCGCACGTCACACAATCTGTGTTTGGTGCTCTGCTTTTGTCGTGTTTCACCATTGTTGACCGTTGTGAGCTGGATTTGAATAACGGCGGTTGTAGAGTACTTACTACCAAGAAGCTCTCTTCATTCTGGATGTAGTAAGTACTTAAGACATCGAAGAGTTCCTTAAAGATTTCGATTACCATTTATTATTACTTTTGATCTTCTTTTACTTTTAACTGTCAATCTCAACCAAACGGATCCGAAAACGATATCAGGGATTGCATTTTCCCTCATATTACAAAGTAAATTACTGTGTCTGATAATGTTACAAAGGGCAACATAGAGGAAAGACAAAAAAAGACATGCATTTTTGAGTTTTTACTGCTTTGTGACTCTTTCAAGAACTTCAAAGTAATCAGGGAAAGTTTTCCTGGTGCAAGAAGGATCTTTGATTGTGACTGGAACATCCGCAGATGCTGCTAGAGAGAATGCCATTGCCATTCGATGATCATCGTATGTATCAATCTCAGCTGTTTTCAGTTTTTGTGGTGGGTTTATCACACAATAATCTGGTCCTTCCTCAACAATAGCTCCCAGCTGCATTATAATTGCATTCAGAAAACAGAGAAAGAGAGAGAGGGTTTGAAAATAGTAGAAAGTTGAATAAACAGAATAACCTTTTACCTTTCTAAGCTCTGTGCAAATGGCTATCATCCTTTCTGTCTCCTTTACTCTCCAGCTAGCCACTGTCGGAGCCGGAAACATAAATACGTGAAGGAATCTCGAAACTCAAATCATTGCAAAAGAAAAGGGAAGAGTTTAGCTATATACCATCTCTAATGGCAGTTGGACCATCAGCAAAGAGAGCAACAACAGCAAGAGTCATTGCAACATCCGGCATTTTGTTCATGTTTACATCAACCGCAGAAAGATGCCTCATCCCAAAATCGTCTCTAGATGGTCCAGTAACAGTCACACTGTTCTCTGTCCAAGTGACTTTACACCCCATTTTTTCAAGAACCTCGGCGAATTTCACATCACCCTTAATTGAAATCACAAAAATAAAAACCCAAATCGGTAAGAGAATTTTCGCTACTAGAGTCCACTCAAATCATGTTACTTCACATTTACCTGCAAGCTGCTTGTTCCACAGCCTTCAACAGTGACTGTTCCACCAGTAATGGCGGCACCAGCTAAGAAATAACTAGCACTAGAAGCATCGCCTTCTACATAAGCGTTACCAGGTGACCTGAATCATTTTACCATTCCCTTAGTCTTCTTTTAAGTATGCAATTTTGATCGAGAGAAAACAAAAAAAAAGATACAGTAAAAATGATAAAACATAAAAGAGACATTACTTGTATTTTTGACCTCCCTTGACGAAGAAATGATCCCAGCTTTCACTATGCTCAGCCTTAACACCAAAACGCTCCATCAACTTCAGTGTCATTTCAACATATGGAACCGAAATCAACTTATCGACAATCTCAATTTCTACGTCTCCAAGTGCTAAAGGAGCTGACATGAGGAGAGCCGTTAAGTATTGACTACTGATGGATCCAGAAAGCTTCACCTGCATAATACACAGCCATGTCAAAATTCTAGAGCAAACATAAAGAAACATCATTTCTAATGTTTCGATCACAACCTTTCCACCGGGAAGTCCACCATTGGCGTTAACTCGAACAGGAGGACAATTAGTACCTAATGTACATTCAACATCTGCTCCAAGCTGCTTAAGACCGATAACCAAGTCTCCTATAGGTCTTTCTCTCATTCGAGGAACCCCATCAAGCACATAACTGAAACATAGAAAATCGAAAATTAGTAAGAAACCAAACACAATGGTCAAAGGATTCTGTAAAAAATCGAAACTTCTTTACCTTGCGTTTCCACCTGCAGCGGTAACTGCAGCTGTAAGTGGACGCATTGCTGTTCCTGCATTTCCTAGGAAAAGTTCAATTGCGCCATTCGAATCTTTAGAAGCTGGGAATACTCCGCTGCATCCTTGGACTATTGCTCGATTGTTTTCACTTTCATGTTCCACATTTAGCCCTAATTGCTTTAACGCACCAAGCATGTAAGTAATGTCGTCACTGTTCAACAAATTGTCCACCACAGTGGTTCCCTGCAAAGCAAAGCCAAAAGGGTATCAAACGAAAGTTCCCGACTTTCGCGAATTTAAACAAAAAAAACTCGATATCGATATCGAGTAAATTGGTTCTACGAAAGGATTAACACTCATAAGTGAAACCTCAGAAAGAGCAGCGAGAAGCAAAATCCGATTGGAGAGAGATTTTGAGCCAGGCAACTTAACAAGTCCCGAGATTTCTCTAATGGGTTGAAGGACAATCTCTGACGCCTTGGATGATTTATCCGCAGTGGAAACAGAGGAAGCCATGATTCTAACAGGTCGAAATCCAATCATACTTCCTGTTTTCTTCAACCCGGACGACGTACTCGGGTAGCTTCTGAGCTGTTGCTGCGTCTTCATCGAGACCGAGAATGGCGATCTGTGTTCGTGGGATTTCGAGAAATTGGAGATAACACGTGGGTTCTGTACGCCATGGCAGATCCTACTAGCCTGAGCCATTTGACTCTAGTCCTTGAGAGAATTTTGATCCAAGCCTCTGAGGAGATGGGAGAGTTAGAGAAGTGCGATGATGGTGGTGGTGAAATAAACATCTTTCTACTTTACCTACCACTCTGTTTTCCTCATTTTAACGAAATATTTAATTTACGGTCTTTAGTTTAATAGATTATATTGAATCCATACAAATCCATTAAAGACACTTTCAATATAATGTTTGGGTTTTTTTTTTATATATATCATGGTAATGTATTTATTTTAATTGCTATCGATTTCTTTGTATTTAAAAATCATTTAGATTTCACAGAATCAATTAAAAAAAAAAAAGAGTTTAAGAGTAACTGCTTTTACACCAAGTTCAGTAAAAAAAAAGAGTTTAAGAGTAACTGCTTTTACACCAAGTTCAATATACCTCTACACCAAGTTCAGTAAAAAAAAAGACTTTAAGAGTAACTGCTTTTACACCAAGTTCAATATACCTCGTGGACTTTTAGAGGTATCGATCAATATTTTTTGGTATCGATCGATATTCTTCGGGCCGACTTAAAAAATCGCAGTCTCCTAGAATATTCTGTGTCTGTCTGGAAAAAACCCTAGCCTCTCTCCTATATATACTGGCCGATTTTCAACTTAAAAATCATCCTCTGATACACTAAAAACACATCCTAGTTATAATGTTCGATAGATCTGATATCAAGTGTAGATGATACAGATAAACTTTGGTTATATCCTGAGACTTATGGATCTATTATAATCCGTCACACTACGGAAGATTCTTTGAGTTAAGAAAAGAGATTCATCTCGCCTCCTTAGATTTATTTATTGTTTTATCGTTTTATGAATCGTCTGTTCTTTACTGTTTATTTATATAATCGTGATTAAATTGTGCGAATTTTTGGTCCTACATGAACCAACTATAAACTCGCAGACACCGCTTGAAAGACTCAGACAAGTGACGGAAGGAAATAACCAGGCATTGCAACACAAAGCACACAACTCACGCAAAGACACTTCTTTCACAGATACAAGAATATAATCTAACTTATAAGGTTCAGAAAGAGAGAAGATCAGAGCAGATATATTAATGTGGAAACCTGAACAAGAAATAAAATCTCTTTACAACACATTCTTGTCTTGAATTATGAATTATGCGTTGTTGTTCAACACTTGTAACGTTCATCGCACCAAAATATCGACTCATAAACAGAAATGAGAATTGCCCAAAACGGGCAACATTAAAGACAACAGCAACCACAAAAAAAAACAAGACTAACCGAAACACACATTAAGTAAATATCTCTCCGCAAGCCATTGAGACTAGTAATGGATCGAATAAATTGAAGATTTCTACAAGGGGAAAGAAGAGTATCTTCACCTTCTTACGATGATCTTGCTGCGGACAGGAACGACGGAAGCTTTCTCTCTCCTAACTTTCTCTCTCACCAAAAATTCCCCTTTTTCCTTTCACAACCTCAGTCGGTGGTGGCCACCGCCGGCGGTTCTTAACCACCATGGCCAGAAAGAAAAAGAAACCCCTTGACTTATCCATCATCCCCTTCAGTCGCATTTCCAAATTTGCAGTGTCTCCTCCGGTGAAATTGACGATTGCTCAAATCAGATCTTCACTCAGCTCAAAAGCATCGGGGACTTCTGCTCCTGTTCCAGTTGTTTCGAAATCTGAGCTTTCCATGGTGGAGTCTGCAAAGTCTCCACGCTCCTTGACGGCTCCGAAATCCTCCTTCTCAGTTCCAGATCTGGATTCTAAGAGCTTTATTGCTGCTACAGGACAAACAGATTCTACTCAGGGTGTTGAGTCGTCAACTTTGTCATGGGTGGAGCGGGTTCAAGGAGTCTCAAAGCCTCTGGAAAAATGTGGTTCACCATTTATTCTCGAATCTGGTGAACGCTGCGTTACTATTCCAAATCAAGTCATTGAAGAAAGCAAACCGCTTTGGAAAGATTTCGTAGTCGGTCAATTTTACAGAAAGGCTCCTTCCTATGGTAAAATCAAAGCGGTGGTAAACTTACTATGGAGCATATGGCAACGAGACATCACTGTCACGAAGCTCGAAGAGAACACATATCTCTTCAAAATTCCAAGCTCCTCGTCCCGTCATAGAGTTCTGCGTGAGGGTTTGTGGTCCATTGATGGTAGCTCTATGTTCGTGGCGGAGTGGACTCCGGGATTGAAGCCTTCGAAGCCAGTCCTTCAAACCGCTCCAGTCTGGATCGAACTACGAAAAGTACCTTTTGAGTTCTATAATCCAAAGAGCCTAAGTCATATTGCAAGTCTGGTTGGCCACCCAAAATTCCTACACAAGGAAACAGAGGCAATGGCCAAATTCGACGTGGCAAAAGTTTTTACCGTAATAGATTTACACAGTCCTATTCCGGAATCTGTCTGCGTGCGTTTTGAGAGCGGTGAAACACGTCGGGTCGAGGTGTCGTGTCCACACTTACCTCCTATATGCCAGCTTTGCTCTGAGCCCGGTCATACTTCCAAGCGTTGCCCGCAAAGCCCACCACTTTGTCAACACTGCAAAGATGCTTTCCACGTAGAGGAAATCTGCCCAATACTCTCGAAGGGAAAGTGTATAGCTGAAGCTCCTCCTGAGGAATTTGCTTCAAAGCAGTTTAGGAAAGTGCTACCTAAGACACACTTAGGCAGTTCAGGTGTTGCCAAAGGAGAAAGTCTCTCTCGGACTAGTGACCCTTCTACTTCAACGGAAAATCAGGTCTGTATTAGCTCGGACAATAAAGAGGCTCCTTTGGTTGATTCTCTGAAGCCAATGCCACTAGTTGAGGGTACTGCCGGTTTCACCCAAGTTGAGGATCATGACGATTTCACCCCGGTAATCTCCAAGAAAAGCAAGAAAGACAAGGCCAACTTCAAGAATGGGCCTGGATACGTGGGAGGGGTTTCCCTCCGTCGATAATTCTCACCATACCTCACTTTTTGTAATGCTGATGTTTTGTTGGAACGTGAGAGGGATAAATGACCCTGAAAAGCAGCAGAGGTTTAACAGATGGTGTCGTCAACATCGACCAATTTTTGGGTGTCTTCTCAAGACACATGTTTTGGAACATAATGCTCTTAGCGTTGTAAATAGCATTTTGCCTCATTGGAGTATGGTTTCAAACTACGAGCACTCCCATCTAGGACGAGTATGGGTTGTGTGGAGTCCAGAAGTTCAGGTTACAGTTTACGATAAGACTCGTCAGCAAATCACTTGTGGCATCGCTGTCCCAAGTCGAGGGATCATGTTCTCAGTATCTTTTGTCTACGGATCTAATCACAGACATGAGAGGAGAAGACTGTGGAATCAACTGCAAAATCTGTCAACAGATACGCCATTGAGAAGCTCACCTTGGCTAGTCCTCGGTGATTTCAATCAAACTCTTCAACCATCAGAGCACTCAAGAAGAGCAGATTATGAGGTGATTGCAGGTGGAGGACGAGAGTTTCGAAGTTGTCTAAACAATGCTGGTCTATTGGATCTTCCTTCTCAAGGACCAATTTACACTTGGTGGAATCATCAACGAAATAACCCTATTGCAGAAAAATTGGACAGAGTCTTAGGAAATGATCATTGGGTAATGGAGTTTCCAAATGTCTCAATCACTTTTGAGGAACCTCTTTTTTCGAACCATGCTTGTTGTTATGTCAGGTTTCCTCACGAAGGTCATAGGCTGGTCAAATCGTTCAAATTCAACCATCACCTTCTACAACACAACAAGTTAAAGGAAGTCGTAGCAGAATCGTGGGCTTCCTCGCAAGCTATTGGGTCCCAAATGGTACAGATTGGGCAGAAATTAAAAAGCCTTAAGAGAAGTTTGAGAGAGCTTAACAGGACAACATACTCAGGAATTCAAAATAGAGTTGTGGAAGCTTCTGCGGTTTTGAAAGCTGCACAAAATGAAATGCTTTCCTCTCCGTCAGAAGAAGTTTCAGAAAGGGAAGTTGTGGCGTTTTCTAAATGGAATGAGCTGTCTCGTGCAGAGGAGACATTCCTGGGTCAAAAATCAAGAATTCAAGGTATCTAAGAGGGCGATCAAAATACAGGGTTTTTTCATCGAAGTGTGGCTATGAGAACATATATCAATGGTATTAAGAGGCTAAGATTGGATGACAACTCTATCGTCTCAGAGCAGGCTGACATTAAAAACGCCTGTGTGGATTACTACACGAGACTGCTGGGTTCCTCAGATCATTCTCCTGTTAATCTTACTCCATGTATAGAATCAGTCCATCCCTTCAGATGTTCAGAGTCCCAGAGAGATTCTCTAGATCGAATGTTCTCAGCGGCGGAAATAAATGTTGAATTCTTTGCTCTGCCCTCAGATAAAGCCCCTGGTCCTGACGGGTACACGAGAGAATTTTTCAAGCACTGTTGGGAGATTATAGGTGAAGAAATTACAAAGGCTATCTTGGACTTTTTTGCTTCTGGAAAAATGGAACCAAGTTGGAATTCCACAGCAATCACTATGATTCCTAAAGTTATAAATGCTGAGAGAGTTTCAGAATACAGGCCTATCTCTTGCTTGAATGCTATGTATAAGGTAATCGCAAAACTGCTTGCTAGACGCCTTGAAAGGTTACTACCTGAAATGATACAAGAAAACCAAACTGCTTTCATAAAAAAGAGGCAGATTGTGGAGAACGTCTTGCTTGCCTCAGAATTGGTTCAAGGTTACAATAGCAGTGGTACATCCAAAAGAGGTATGATCAAAATTGACTTGCAAAAGGCTTTTGATTCGATTGAATAGAGTTTTGTAATAGACATCCTAAAGGCAACAAACTTTCCGAGGAAATTCATTAATTGGATTACTCAATGCATTAGTTCTACAAGATTCTCAATTACGGTGAACGGTGAGCTTTGCAGTTATTTCGAGGGTAAAAAAGGACTGCGCCAAGGTGACCCGCTCTCTCCTTACCTCTTTGTAATTGGAATAGACATATTCTCTCGGCTATTTGATCTCAGGTTCAATAACGGTCTGATTGGTTTCCACCCAAGGACGCAAAACCCGAACGTCACACATTTAATCTTTGCTGATAATGTGATGGTATTCTTTGATGGTGAAAACTCATCTTTGACAGAAATTCTTAGACTGTTGGACTACTTCTCAAGCATCTCAGGCCTGATTTTGAATCGCAATAAAACAGATATGTTTTTAGCAGGATGTACGGACGCGGAAAAGGAGGCTTTAAGAAACCAGTCTAGTTTTCCTCTTGGTTCTCTTCCGGTCAGGTATTTGGGTCTACCTTTGCTGTCGAATCCTCTGACGAGATCAGATTGTGAACCACTCATTCAGAGAGTAAGAAACAGGTTGGAAGCATGGCACATAAAGAACTTGTCTTATGCAGGTAGACTCCAACTCTTATCTTCGGTAATTCAAAACATCATTGCCTATTGGTGTGCAGCCTTTATTCTCCCAAAAAGGTGCATCAAAGATCTGAATAAAATATGTCGAAGGTTCTTGTGGTCCGGTTCTGCGGATACTCCAAAGCATGCAAAAGTCAGTTGGACGAAAGTTTGCTCACCCAAAAAAGAAGGAGGTCTCGGTCTTAAAAATATTGGTCAATGGAATAAAGTTTTCGGCCTAAAGTTGATATGGCTTTTGTTCTCATCATCCGGTTCATTGTGGGTTGCTTGGTGTAGAAAAAATAAGCTCAGGAAGAGGGTTTTTTGGGAATTATCTTCAAAGAGCAGAGGTTCAACAATGTGGAAACAACTCTTGAAGTTAAGACCTCTAGCTAATACCCTTCTCTCTTGTGAAATTGGTGATGGTAAAAGCTGCTCTTTTTGGTACGATTGTTGGACACCTTTCGGTCAGTTGTATTATTTTCTTGGAGCAGGAGCACATCGCCTTCTTGGTCTCCCGCTGGACTCTAAAGTGGCTAAAGCTACCACAAATGATGGTTGGATATTTAGGGGTGCAAGAAGCAACAATACAGAGCAGCTTATGTACTTCCTAACTACTGTCTGCACCACACCTCAGAAAAAGACATGTTCCTTTGGGCTATGAGTAAAGGAGACCCAAAGAAAAATTTCAATTTCGCAGACACTTGGAAATTGATCAGACCTGAAAGCGAGGAACATTTGTGGCATCGACAAGTCTGGTTCAAAGGTTCGGTTCCTCGTCACGCATTCACCATGTGGCTTTGTTGCTGGAACAGGCTGCCTACACTATCTCGGCTTTGTTCCTGGGAAATTGTTCAAGATGACACGTGTTTTCTCTGCGATATCTACGGAGAAAACAGAGATCATCTTTTCCTAAGGTGCCACTACAGTCATGAACTTGGGGGCTGGTTGGCGAGAAAGATCGTGTGTCCGTTCATTGGTTTCAGTTCTTGGCCACATTTCCTAGAATGGCTACTCGTTCCCACACGGAACTCTGCTCTGGCCTTCTTAAGGCTCATCTCGGCTCAAGCAGTCATTTATTCAATTTGGCAAGAGAGAAATGCTCGGATTTATAGAGGAATGCACATTCCGGCAGCGGGACTGCTCAAGACGATTGATCGAGGAATACGGAACACTTGTTTGGCGAGAAGACATATTCTGAGGTTTACGGATGCTTTAGCATTATGGTTTCGAGATTCTTCATCTCGATAGTGTTTAATTTTAAATTCTTGTTCCAGGCTTTGTTCATACCGGTTTAGCCATATCATTGTAAGGTTTTTTCCCTCTTTTCCACTTATGTAATCTCGTCTATTTAGTCTAATAAATCAACAGAAATTCTAGCAAAAAAAAAAAAAAAAAAATCTTGCTGCATCGTTGCTCGTCCTTGGCCAATCGACGACTCAACGGGTGAAATTAAAAAAAAAAACCCTAGAAATCCGAATTCGATCTGAATTGGAGGAAAACGAAATCGAGGACGAAGAAATCAGATCAGCCGCATTGGCCCCATCGACCACTGCTCCAAATAGCGAGGCTAGAATCCCACCTGCTTTTGCTCCGGCAATCCTTCACCGACGGAGACAGAATCGCAGGCAAATTTCTCATTCACCTCTCCTCCGTCTCAACAGAAGAAAACTCTCTCTCTCTCTCTCTCTCTCTCTCTCTCTCTCTCTTTTTCACCAAACCCACGAAAACCGAAACAAAACCCAGCTTAAGCTAAATCGAGCGATTGCTGAAAGGTGAGTGCGAACAGCATTGCTTTTAACGCACGTTTTCGTCGGCAGGAAAAATGGAGAAGAGATCTGATCACTGACACACACAAGGAAGAAGGAGAAGAGTGAAAATGAAAGGAGAGAGATAAGGAAGAAATCTAGAGGGTTTATATAATCCAAAAAAAACATTTGGTAACAAAAAAACAAATGGCAATTATTTAGAGATATTTTATCAAGTGTTCTATAGATTAGCACATTATTTATATTGATCAAATCATTACAATTATAAACCAAATATATTAGTTATGTTTAGATTGAAATAACCAACATACTCGAAATATTTGAAAATTTTTAGTTATATTTATCAAAATTAAATAATTTTTGCAAAATTTAATAAATTATATTTTTAAATTAAACAATTTTTTTAGTTTTTTTGAGAATTGAGATAAATTTTGAGTACCCGAAACCCGACCCGAATCCGGACGGAACCAAACTGAACCCGAACCGAAAAATGAAATACCCGAATGGATACTAGACCTCTAAAATTTTGGTATCCGAAACCCGAAAGAACAACTCCAAACCTGAACGGATACCCAAATGTCCATGCCTAATTTTTGTAGTGACAAAAAAAACTATTTCTATATACGACAAATTGAACCCAAGCTGAAACGCTCTTGTTAAAATGATCAATATATTGATTCAAACCGAAACATACCAAAATTTGGATCAATTAAGCACTAGTGAGTACTGATGCAAACAATTCTCTTCTTCAAGCCATTGAAAATGGATTCCCATAGGCTGCCATTTTAGAAAGTCATGACTAGGAATTTACTTTGAATCGTGAAAAATTGATGACGTTCCTCTCGCTTATGGATTTATTTGTCATTCGAATAAATCCACCAGACTAAGATTAATTAATGGCTTTAGGTATATGTGTATCTGGTCCCGTGCTTCTTTCTTGATAATGGTGATTAAAAATGGGAAAAATACTATAAAAATCCTGAAAGTTGTATGGAGATTAAAAATGGGAAAAATGCCAAAATTTCTGAAAGTTGTATGGAGATTGAAAATGGGGGAAAATGCCAAAAAAATTTGAAATCACAATTTTCATCCTAAAAAACACCAACCACTTTGATGGACAAAATAAATTTTCAATCTTCAACTTTATTCGACAAAAAACAAAAAAACACTTAGACCTAAAAAAACACTTAGACAAAATATTTTTTGGTAAATAAAAAAATTTCAATTTTCTTACCCAAAAAGTTATTTTTAAACTTTTTGATTAAAGTAGTGGAAACTATTGTGGATGATAAAATATTCACATTTAAAAAATCTAATTCGTTAGTTGTGAAAAGAAAATACTGATATGAAAAATGAAATCACCATTAGTTAACACCTAAAAATATTTTGAAGTTTTTTAATAATAAAGTTAAATTTCTGAAAATGACATTTTAAAAAAAAATTCAATTTTTGAGAAAGATAGCCCAAATACGATTTTTTATTCATAATTATTTTGGAAATAATTACTAAAATTTGGAATATTTACTAACTACTTTATAATATAACAATTAAAATGTTAGATCACACAATGAAAATGTTATTAAATTTTATAACTATTTACAAAAAAATTATGAATAAATTTTTACAAATTTTATAAATTTATTTTTTAGTTTAAGAAATCATTTAATATAGATTTTGGGTGAAATATTGTTGCGGATATATAATTTTTCATGGAGAAAACGAATCATGTTATTTTCTAAGCTCTGACATATCATTTTAACTATTTTAATCTTAATTTTTGTAAAAAAAAAGTGAACTTTTTGGTAAAAAAAATTCAATTTTTTTATTTACCAAAAATTTCTAATTTTTATTGATCAAGCCATTATAGTTCTATCGTTATTCAAATATAAATGTTGACTAACGTTATGACTAAAATGGGTTGATCAATAAAAATTATGGATTAACTGGATTAGTCAACGAAAATTGTTGCTTTTTTTGTTGAAAGTTGTGACTTTTGATTTTTTTGACATTTTTCCCGATTAAAAAACCAATGTAAACGAACATGTTGTTGGATCAAGGAATCTCGATTTCGTTGGCTTCAAAATACTTCTAAACATATAAAGAGATTAACCATTTTTTTTGTTGGGTCACTAATGAATTAACAACGACAAGAATAAAATAATGAACAAACGTGTGGAATATTTTTTGCCACTAACGTATGGTACATATATAAAGTGTTATTTTGGTTTTAGTATACCTTTTTTTCTCTAAAAGTTAATAGTTTATTTTATTTTATTTTTCTTTTTCCCGTCAGAAACTCATAACAACTTCTAGATATGCCTCTAGTTTATCAAGAGTCGATCAGTAACCTCTAAAAATGATTATAACCAAAACGTAGAAATAATCGAATTAAAACCGAATTACAGCCAAGATTAAACACTCTTTTGGTTAATTTGTTTTTTTGGTAACACTTTGTTAATTGTAAATTTGAATTTACCATGTCGCTAATTTCAAATTTTGAAAAGTCATGCTCAAAAATAACAACTAAACTATAAATGATGTAATATCGTAAATATTTGTTAGTACGAGTGAAAACAACACTTATATAGACATGGCAACACCTATTCCATCAAGATTTGCATTTCTTTTTACAACTGATCTTTCACCTATTTTCTTAATTCTTGATTGATAGAGTATTTAAAAAAGCATTAAACATTTTATCAACCAATCAATAAAACATTTAGGAAACTATTTAAAATCTGCAGATGCTCGACAAATACTCCTCTCTCTATATTTTCATATGAAAATTTTGGTAGATCATTAATCTATAAAATATCAAAATAATTTAAAATAATTTTATATAACTAATTTATTTTTTTAAATAATATCAAAATTATGTTTATATTAAAGTGTAAATTTTATACTTTTAAAACCAATATTTACCATTTTTATTATTAATTTTCAAAAAAAAATATAATAACGACAATTTGAAATATGAAAAATTTATTAAAAATTATATTGTAAATATAAATATAGATATAATGTTTACGAATAAATATATTAAATAATTTTATATATAATCTTTCACAACTCTGCCAATCATTTAAAATGTGTACATTAATCAGAGCATACAACTTTAGCAGTAAAGCTGTCAATTTAATCACAAACCTTGATCCATCGCGTAGCGGGTCGAATTCACACAACTTAATAAAATGCAGGTTTTTGCGGGTATCCGCAAGTTTTTTTTGTTTTAAAAAACAAATTATATATATTTATGTAGTTATTATAACTAACATTTTAAATGTATATAAATCAATTAACACATTTTGACTTTTAAAATTTTATTTTGGTATTTATGTTTTGTACTTATTATTATTTATTTTTTGGTAAACATTATTTATTATTATATATATATATATATATATATATATTTTAGCTAGTCTTTTTTTAATTAATATACCCGTGGATGATCTTCCGGTACTCACAAATTTAAATAGGGCGAGTGTGGATTATATTATTTTGTCTTACAAATTTTACGGGACGAATTATTACGGATCGAATTTCTTATAAGTTTTGCGAAATGATCATTACATGCGAATTTGACCCGCTTAACAGCCATATTCAACAGCATACAACTTATGCAGCTTAATATTAATGCTCTATTAACAGTTATACTAATCAAACTTTTAGTCGCGTAATATAAATTATAGATAGATTCGCTCAATCGTCATGTTCACTTTATTGGCTAATCAAAAGGCTCACTTTTTTTACCCATCGACACGTGTCATAAGTGACGTGGCGTTAAGTATCAACAGAGAAGCGAAGGGACTCGCACGTTCGGACACCAAATCCCTGCGTTTGTGTGCGTGTAATGGCATGGCCCATTGGTCCAAAGTTAATTTAGTTCATTCAAAAAGAATTTTATGAAATTATTTAGTTTTCAACAAACATTTTATGAAATTAAATAGTTTAACAAGTATTTTTGTTCAACGGTTATATTTAGTTTTCAACAAACGTTTTTTTAAAAAAGTTACCTTTCAACATAGCTTTCTAATTATTTGCCTTTCAAAATTTTTAATGTACAGGTTTTCTTTTCAAATCGTTTTCAGATATAATTTTATGAAACTATTATCTTTAAAAACCATGTTTTAAAATTCTTATGTTGTTATATGTATTTGTGCAAAATAATATGTATCATGTGCTTTTTTAAGAATAAAACATTTACAGGTCTTTTTTTCAATGCATGTTGCATTTTTCAAATATAGTTTTATGTGGCTTTAAAAAACAGGTTTTTAAATTCTTCTGTTGTTTTATGTATATATACAAAATGATATATGCATCGGGTGCTTTTTAAGAAAGAAATTATTTACTGATCTTTTTTTTTTTTTTTTTGGTAACTCAGGGTCATCCCAGGCCTATGGAGGGGTTCAGACTAATCCCTGGGGGAAAGGCAACCCACGGATAGGTCCCTTCCCGGGTATTCAAATGGGCCGTAAGCAATGGGCCCATATCCTTGTGGATGTCCAAGAGAGAGTGTTGTAATTGCTTGGGTTCGAACTCATAGCGAAAGTGGTTAAGCACTCCTCACCCCTTGTTCTTACCACTAACCCACCCAAACCCGGACAATTATTTAGTGATCTTCTTTCAATTCATTTGATGTATTTGTGCAAAATGATATAACACCAAATGCTTTCAAAGAAGAAAATATTGATATGTCTCTTTAATTCCTGTAGTCTTTACCATCTTGTATCACCAAATGTTGTAGATCAAATTTAAGTATTTAGTTTCAGTAGACATATATAATCATATCATAAACCAAATTAAAATTAGGAGTTTTATTTAAAAAATCAGTTCATTAATTGTTTTCTTAAATATCTACGAAAATTTTGCAGTCTCTTTGAAACATGATGAAATCTATTGAAGTTTATATAGTGGATTAAATTTAAGTCTTAAACTTTGTTGTGAAATTTAGTGGAGTAACTAAATTCAGTGTTTATTTGTTTTGAACAAGTTTAATTGATATCGTGAATCATATACAATTATATCATTGGTTACAAAATGAATTTTATTAATTTTGTATGTAACATTAATGTGGCTATGTGGTAGGTTCACAAAAATTTATAACAATACTAATTTGCAAAAGTTACCATTTACAAATTTACATATTCAGTTAAAAGAAAAAAGTGGTTCTTACAAAAATAGAAAAGCTCCACCAAATGGACAAATAATCGAAGAGATAGTGTCCGTCCGCAGGTTTCTATTTTCGAATGTTCCAAAACTTATTATAAGAATATATAGTCCACGTATCTATATATATATATAAAGGAGAATGATTCAAAGTTACTAACTCGCAAGATCACGACACGTGTCGAGTTAATCCATCAGATTTTGACATGTGTCGAGTTAATATAAAAATTGTTTCTAGATTAAGAAAATTTAACTTAAAATTAAAAGCTAGAGTTTAACTTAAGAAAAAGGAAAAAAAAGAGACTTAATCCTAAAAGTAAATTTAGCACAAAAAAGAGTATCCTAAAAGTAAAGTTAGCCCAAAATAAAAAGGAAAAAAAAAAAAAAGAACATAGACTTAATCATAAATGTAAAGTTAGCAGAAAAAATAAAAAGAAAATTTGCTTTTAGATTAAGAAAATTTATCTATAAAAACTAAATTTAGCGTATATAATGGATTGGAAATTAAAAGAGAATGATTCAAAGTTAGTAACTCGCAAGATCACGACACGTGTCGAGCTAATCCATTAGATTTTGACACGTGTCGAGCTAATCCATTAGATTTTGACACGTGTCGAGTCTATCTATATGTATAAAAACTAAATTATATACGCTAAATGATTCAAAGTTATCTATAAAAACTAAATTTATCCATAAAACCTAAATTTAGCGTAAAAGAGAATGATTCAAAGTAAGAGCTAATCCATCAGATTTTGACACGTGTAGAGTTAATATAAATTTTGTTTTTAGATTAAAGAAATTTAACTTAAAATTAAAAGCTAGAGTTTAAGTTAAGAAAAAGGAAAAAAAAAGAGACGTAATCCTAAAAGTAAATTTAGCAAAAAAAAATAGGAGTATCTTTATAAAAAAATGGGAGTATCCTAAAAGTAAAATTAGCCCAAGATCGCGACACGTGTCGAAATAATCCATTAGATTTTGACATTTGGCAAGTTAATATAAAAGTTATTTTTAGATTAAGAAAATTTAACTTAAAATTAAAAGCTAAAGCTTAAGTTAAAAAAAAAGGAAAAAAAAAGAGACTTAATCATAAAAGTAAATTTAGCCCCAAAAAAAGAGAGGAGTATATTTATAAAAAAAAAGGAGTATCCTAAAAGTAAAGTTAGCCCAAAATAAAAAGGAAAAGAAAAAAAATAGAACATATACTTAATCCTAAATGTAAAGTTAGCAGCAAAAAGGAAAATAAAAATTGATTTTAGATTAAGGAAATTTATGTATAAAAACTAAATTTTTAAAAAAGGAGATAAACATTTTTCTATTTTGATTAAAGAAGTTAAAAAAAGGAATACAATCATATAAGGAAAATGAATTATAATTCCTTACTTCTATATAACCAATTTGCTGTTTCTCAATTTTACAGCCCAAAAAATATTGAGAAGAGAGATACAGAAACCAAACGCAAAACAGATTACTAAGAAGTAATCTTTTGTTTTGTGTAATTAGAGGTAATTTTTTGTGTAATTATGAAATATGTATGTTATATACAATCGTTTATTACGATGGGTTTTCAGAACGATCACTTTGTTACCCATGACAAATATGTTGTACGTTATGCTGTACGTTAATGCATATAGAGGTGGTGTATAATATTAGATTTTTTAAAAAAATTTAGATTACTATGCTGAAAAATATGTTGTACGTTATGTTGTACGTTATAGTTTCTCAATCTTTTGTAATCTATATATTAACGTACCCACATATAGAGGTGGTGTATTAAAAAAAAAAATTATGATGTACGTTAATACAATTTTTTTTTTAATAGGAATATCAAGAGAGAAACAATGAATGCTGAAATTCTAAATAACAATATGGACTATTTAACATTAGATAGTTTAAACAGGAAGCGCTCCTATCGTCATAATCTTAAATCGATTAATAAAAAAACTTAAAAATTTTGAAAATTTAATAACTGATTCATAATCTTAAAAGATTAAGTTACTAAAAATATAATTAAAAAGTCAAAAAAATAATTTTATTCTAAAAGGCGAAACTAATATAAAAAAGGAAAAAACATTTCTTAGTTTTTCCATGTAGATTAAGGAAATTAATCATAAAAAGAAAAGAATTCTAAATTTTCACCTCTATATAAACCACAATTTGGTAGTATAAAATTAGACACCACAAAATTAAAAGTCTAATAATCGTATTCAACGCTATTTACTGCATCTCTTCACCAAATGTTTTTTTCAAGGTATATATTTATTTCATCGTAAACTTTGTTTCTAAATTTATGTATTATATATTTTAACGGGTGATCTAATATTGTTTTCCATTTTTTTACTTTAATTTTTTTTTTATCACAAGTTATAAAATATTAAATTTTAAACCCGCATATATGCGGGTACTTATCTATAACGTACAACATATTTTTCAGCATAGTAATCTAAAAAAAAAAACTAATATTATACACCATCTCTAAGATGTTTGCCTAGATATGGTGTACAACATAATATGGACTCGTGTGTTGCTATAACATATAGAAGCTTGTAAAATTACACAAAAGATTACCTCTTAGTAATTTGTTTTGCGTTTGGTTTCTGTATCTCTCTTCTCAATATTTTTGGGTTGTAAAATTGAGAAACTATCAAATTGGGTTATATAGAGGTAATAAATTATAATTCTTTTTCCTTATATGATTGTATTCTTTTTTTTTTAATTTCCTTAATCAAAATAGAAAAATGTTTATCTCATTTTTTTAAATTTAGTTTTTATAGATAAATTTTCTTAATCTAAAAGCAATTTTTATTTTCTCATTTTCTGCTAACTTTACATTTAAGATTAAGTTTATGTTTTATTTTTTTCTTTCCCTTTTTTTTTTGGCTAAGTTTACTTTTAGGATACTCCCTTTTTTCTAAAGATATTATTTTATTTTTTTCGCTAACTTTACTTTTAGGATTAAGTCTATTTTTTTTTCCTTTTTCTTAAATTAAACTCTAGTTTTTAATTTTAATATAAATTTCCTTATAATTTCCTTATAGATAAATTTCTGTAATCTAAAATCAATTTTTTTTTTATTTTTTTCTGGTAACTTTATATTTAGGATTAAGTTTATGTTTTATTTTTGGTTTTGCTAACTTTACTTTTAGGATTAAGTCTTTTTTTTCCTTTTTCTTAAATTAAACTCTAGATTTTAATTTTAAGTTAAAGTTCCTTAATAAATAAATTTTCTTAATCTAAAAACAACTTGTATTTTCCTTTTTTATGCTAACTTTACATTTAGGATTTACATTTAGGATTAAGTCTATGTTCTTTTCTTCTTCTTTTTTGCTAACTTTACTTTTAAAATTAAGTCTCTTTTTTCCCTTTTTCTTAAATTAAACTCTACTTTTAAATTTTAAGTTAACTTTCTTTAATCTAAAAAAAACTTTTATATTAACTCGACACGTGTCAAAATCTAATTGATTAACTCGACACATGTCGCGATCTTGTGAGTTACTAACTTTGAATCATTCTCTAGAGAATTATTCTCTTTTATATATATATATAAAAGTAAACACGTGTCACGTGTCACGATCTAGATAAGTAACTTAATATTTAATATTTTATAACCCGTTAAAAAAATTAAAGACGACAAAATGGAAATCAAAATTAGATCACCCGTGGAAATATATAATACATAAATTTATCAACAAAGTTTATGATTAAATAAATATATACATTGAAAGAAAAATTAGGTGAAGAGATGCAGTAAATAGTTTTGTATAAGATTATTGGACTTTTATTTTTTTGGTGTGTAATTGGCACAGTACCAAATTGTGGTTTATATAAAGTTGAGAAATTATAATTATTTTCCTTTTAAAATTAATTTTCTTAATCTAAATGGAAAAACTAAGGAATTTTTTTCTTTTTTATATTAATTTTACCTTTTAAGATAAATTTAATTTTTAAATTTTAAATTTTATTTTTATAGTAACTATATCTTTTAAGATAAAATTTTTAACTTTGACTTCTCAGAATTTTTAAGTTTTTTTATTAATCGATTTTAACTTTTTAGTGAATTAGTAAATTTGAAACCAATAAAAGTTAAGAAAATACATTTCTCGAAACGCAGTAACATAATCAAAATCACGATTCATATAGAATTTAGTTCCAGAAAATGCCGACAAACAAAAAGAGTTAATTATATTTAATTATAATAGTATTTTCTGTATTCAAAAATAATTTAGATTAAAATTAGATAATAATTTTATAAAATTAGGAAAATATATTTGTTAAAAAATTACAAATATATTGACCTTCTCGTCAAGTAAGAGTAAATTCATTCCTATGAGCTCATTCTTTTTTTCAAATTTCTTGCCTTCCACTTTCTGATTAGACGAACTACGGTACGACGATAAGAGCGCGTCCTGTTTAAGCTATCTAATGATAAATAGTCTCTATTGTTATTTAGAATTTCATCATTCATTGTTTCTCTCTTTATATTCCTGTAAAAAAATAAAAAATTTGCATTAACGTACAACATAATTTTTTTTTTATATACACCAATAAGTAATAACGTACCCGAATTATTTGCTGAGATGAGCCTAGCTAATTGGGGGTGCTAAGCCCACCTCCAACAACGGAGATGGTAATCTGAACACCATCGAGGTTGGTTGGCAGGTCAGTTTTAAATCTTACTGTTATACATTTTAATTTGTTTGTTAATAATTTCCTAAATTTCAATTTAATCAGTAACTATAAACGACTAACACAATAAGTTATTTTTATTATTCAAATATGTAGGTTCTACCGAAGAGGTATAAGGACAACAAGCCCAAGTTATTCCTTTTTTGGACGGTACGTTTTTTTTTTTCACTATAAACTTTACCTCATTTATTTTACGTTACAAAGCATAAATTATTATTATTATTGATTTCTATCAATTAAATTATTATTAATCTGAATTTCAAAGTTCATTACATTAGAGTACGTAAAACTATCACTACACCTACGTTAAAAAGGAGTAATACTGTCTGTATCTTTAAATAATAGACAAGTCAGATACTATAATTGTATAATGGACTCTGTATAAATCCACTCAATTTTCCTTCTGAAAAATCTAGACAATATAATAAGAAAAGAAAATGGGATCAACTTTATATATTTTTAAAAAATAATTATGTAACAAAATTTAATTGGTTTGTTGAACTTAGTTATTACTCTCTCCCTGGCGTCTTTTATATATAGTTAGTTGGAAAGTTGTGACACATATATAAAAAATATAAACTATTATTCAATAAAACTTAAGAAAAACATATTGAGTTAAGCAAAACTTGTTGTTCAAAAAGAAAATAGAGTTAAGAAAAACTTAATTAACATAAGTTAATATTTAAATGAACCCATACTTGAATTCGAAATATAATCTTAAGATCCAAATTGCAAACAAATATTTTGATTTTTCACCACTCTCATCAACCACATTCTCAAGTGTTGAACCAATATTTTAATTAACATTTACACTAATGAATCGGTTAAGCTATACAAGTATTACATGCAAATCTAACTAGCCTACAAGACACCTCAATCATTGTTCTCCGTCCGCAAAGGAATGACATGCTCAAATGAAATTCTCCTAAAGTTAATTCTATAGGTTTTCTAAAATCTCTATACCTTAGATTTTATGTGTAATAGTTTACTCATAAAACTTTATTGGAATTCCTTTCAAATGATTAATATATAAACAATTTATAAATCATTTAGTTTTGAATAACATTGGATTTTAATGAATTATTTGAAATCTTTATTGAATAACATCAAACTTTAAAATCTCTTAAGCATGTTTTACAAATCAAGATCCAACAACACCGGATTTTAAAGCATAATTTAGAATCACTAATTGAATTCTATTCAAATCCATGATTTGATAATAACCCTAGATTTTTTGGGAAAATTTAACTGTAGTAGCATCTAGTAATATACTATTAATATCATCAACAATAACATGATTTTGAATTAAAATTTGAGAGCATGCTAATAGCAATAATATAAATATTTTCTAGAGTAATGCATACATAACTGGATGCTACAACGTTCGATGCGCTGGTTTTATACAGTAGCATCGTCATTGGAGGCGCAATTTCTCCCATTTCTTCCTTTGGAGGTAGCCAGTTTGAGATCACCATCCACGTATGGAAGGTTGGTTTTCTAATCGCTTTTAATTTATTTATTTTGTGTATATTCAATCTTTTTTTGTCAAACTTACAATATATTCTCGATTTTCTTACTAATAGATAAACAATTTACAGGATCAAAACTCTGGAAACTGGTGGCTGAGTTTATGGCGCAGCAACTTAGTGGTAGGATACTGGCCTGCGGAGATTTTTACAACGTTAGCTGATCACGCAACGACCATAGACTGGGGCGGTGAAGTACTTAACTTGCAGACTTTCGGCCGGCACACTACGACCCAGATGGGTTCCGGCCACTTCCCCAGTGAAGGCTTTGGGAAAAGCAGCTACTTCCGCGATTTGGAGATTGTCGACAACAACAACAGTCTCCAGCCAGTCCAAAACCCAGAGAGAACAGTACCCAACCCTAAATATTACGACGTCAAATATCTGTATACAGAAGAATGGAAGACACATTTCTTCTACGGGGGGCCAGGGTTTAGGCATGAGGATTCAGGGGCCGTTCCTTCCGCATTGAGCCCCTGGTTCTTATATTTCTTTCTTAGTTTTGTTGCTCTCGTTTAGTAATTTTATCTTTACCCTTTAACTATGTTGTGAAAAAAATGATTACTATTGGACGAATGAGTAGTGTAAATTTGTGTATCTCAAGTAATTTCCATTTCTTAAGAACAAATACGTTTTGTGTTAAATGATACGAAGAATGAAACAATCCAGTTAAAATTCAACTAAGGAAAGCAAACATAAGAACACTTTTTTCTGTTTCATGTCCTAAGAAAAAAGTGGGACTCTCTAAAGTTTCCTCCTCAATGCATTTAATCTTGTCTAAGCAAAAGTGAAGATGAGTTTAAAAAACACTTGTGCACTCTCATTATCTCCTCCTAAACGAGTTTAATCTTTAAAGACACAAATCAAAGTTGAAGACTCAATTTTTGCAATTGAACATTTTTGCTTATGTATGAGTTTCACGTGTTTATGTGTTAGAATTATGAGAGACTCAATTTTTTGTTTGATTAAGGTTTTAGATTTCGGGGTGAAGTCTGCTTCATTTGTTTCCTTTGCCTCGTCCCTGGAAAGAGTTTTAAAAGGAACACACACTTTTTGGTCATTCTTCTAAACATGCATGTGTATCTCTCTATACACCGGCACAAAAGACTAGAGGTAAAACAAATGTTGGTGGCTTTGAGTGTCTTTAGTATTGTGGCTTTTAGATATAAAACGTGTAGGTGATGGGATTGTATTATAGACACAAGATTAGTTACTTTTTTCGAGTTTGATTAATTACGTGTGCTAGTTCTGATTTGAGATATACATGCCTCTTACTTGTCTTTTGGTATAAGGTTTATTATATGTTGCATCAAAAATTAACTTTGCAAATGAATGTTTTGTGATGAGAACTGATTACAAAACAGATGAGATTGAACGAGTGGAGGCTGAAATCTATAGCTTTCTTGTTTATGCATATCTCTTTTTCCCTTTAATAAGATTCTTTCGGAGTTTGCTTGATTGTCCGTAACCTTGATGGCTCAGACTCCTCAAATTCTAGCTTTCTCTAGCTCTAGTCCAGCAATAGAAGCATTGATGAACAAATGGAAGAAGACATGTAATCCTTAAACCTTGTGCCACGGGTGAGCTTTGCACCAGAGAGGCACCTATGAATACTTCACAAACCTTGTGCCACAGGCGTCCCAAGAAACTGGTAGATGAATAAGATAGGAAACATGAAATATAAATAAATAAATTAAAAAAATAAATGAAGAAACACGATAAGTACCTTGATAATCTCCGTCAGTACTCGACCACCGTTCCTTTTTCAAGATCAGTGACTTTGCCTTTGAAAATTACAGCTTTCATCCTCTGAAACTTTATATCAACCCTGACATATCAGTGGAAAGAGATACACTATGAAAAAAATTAGCAGAGGATTCTATACATAAAGCTTATCCTGAAAGATAACAAACAACATCAATGACATCACAATGAAAAAGTTCAGCTAATCAAGAACCAACCAGTTAATCAACATGACAACAATAATATCATGTTATGAATAGTCACTGTCCTTCACAGAAAAAATAGAGTTTTCAACACATAATTCCATTTGCGCCAACCGTATTAGCAGAGAGAGAGATCAGCAACGAACCTTTCCACTCCTTTGGTATACTGAGAGTTTCGTCACCATCTCCATCTTTAGAGAAACGGCAGAGGTCAAACTTTTCATCCTGCAGACATGAGGATATCAGAATCAGGATATAACAGAAGCTAATAGAAGCAAATTTTGAAGATGTTACAGACAAGGGACGAGAGAAACACGAAAAAGAAGAGGAAAAAAAGGTAGAAACAGAATAACAACTATTGCTCTTCAATTAACGAGACAAACAAAGAAGAGGAAAAAGAATAAAGAATAAAGAATCTTTAGCCCCTTAAACCTACATTTCCCCAAATAAATTTACGATTTGATACCTGAAAGTTGTGGAATTCACGCTTAGAGATCTTGTCGTCGTCAACGGATCTGGCGGAGTTGGAGATTGTTCGACCGATAGAGCGACGTCCCACGGTGAGAGATGAGTCAGATCTCGCTCTTCGGATGCTGAGAGCAGAACAGGAGGATAGATCGCCGGTCAAGAAGATGGCTGGTCGGAGAGAATTCGCCGGTGGAGCTTTAGCGGACGGAGACAACTTCTTCCGTTCCCTCGAAGAGCAGGCAGAAGATCGCCATCGACGGATCATCGAGGCGAAGAAGGCCGCTGATACGTCGGCGACGAGGGATACGATTTTGACGACCGCGACACTGAAATCAATGGGGGGGGAAGGAGAATTTGAAGGCGGAGGGAGCTAAAAAACGAAGCCCAAGAAGGAGAAGAAGCCTAAGGAGAATGGCGAGAGAGGCGATGTTTTTTTTAATACTTTACATATATTATTTTTAATATTGTTTTTTCTTATAAATATAGAAGTTGTTTGTACTTTTTTTTATCTTTTACGTTTGTTGTCAATTTATGCAATTAATTTTTTTTAAAAAGTTTGTTAGTTTACGTTTTTATAGCAGAAAACATTAGAAATTTCTAATAATGCATTTTTTATTTTAATTTATATCAATTAGAGTGTATTAATTATATGTTAATTGCTGTCGCAAAGTTTATATTTGAAGTAGTTACATTAAAGCGTAATGAAGACACCAAAAAGATAAAAATGCACTAAAGGAGTTGTTTTGTTTTAGAGTTATTGCGGAAGGAGGTTGAGAGTTCGGTTCTGAAGCATATGTGGCGGATGTTGGGTTTATCCTTACTTAGAATTAGATATTGTGCTTTGGGATGGAGCTATTTGCATCGAATTTTAGGTTTGTGGCTCTTGTCTTCCTCAAGTAATATTGTGTTTTTTCGTTTTATATTTTTTGTTTTATTTTTAGTATTATTTCCAATATTATTGATGTACGATTATAATCCTCATTATTGTGTAAAATATGTTTGTAATTCTTAAGTATTTTTGTTTTCAATTTTTAAGTAATAAGTCTTCAAGTGTAGATAAATATGATAATATAACATACATATCCAAGTCTTGATTTATTATGATTTTTCACATATTTTACATTTGTATCTTGTGTCCAGACCCGGCTCTAGGCAAGTGTTGAAGGTGCAAATGCACAGTGACCACCTGATTTTTTGCAAAATTTTGTCACGTTTGAAAGTTTTATTTATAAGTATTTAAGGGTTCATTATTAAAAATAATTGTTTATATGCCTAAAATTATAATTTTTTTTATAATATGCATAGGGTCAACTTTATTAGTGAGCCGGTCCTGCTTGTTTCATGTAGTAGCTGAGTAATTTTGTTGCATCTTCATAGAGAATATTTCTATGATTTCATTCGGATTGCTCTTTTGGTGTGGATTTTTTTTTCCTCGATGTTTATTTAATAATTTTATTAGATTATAAATTTTGTTTTACGTGGTGTTTAATTTGTATTTGTATTTAATTGTAATTTTGTTGTGTCTATCAAAATGTGAGAGTTGAAATAAATATCATATTTTTATATTTATACTTATTTTGAGGATTCTTTTTATAAATTAAATATTAAAAATGTGGTAGATATCAATAGATTTTAATTTTTGTTAAAACTAATTATCAGTATACTTTTTGTTTTATATGTATAAATAAAATTTATTCATTAATGATCTTAGTTTTGTAATTAAAACAAATTGTTAAAATAATATAAAATGATGTTAAAAATGACCAATTAAAATTTGACATGTAGATGCTGAGGTGGCAGCATGAGAAGAGAAAAAATGTTTCTTTATATATATAGATTAGGGTTACTTCCGTTTTTTTTATTAATTTATTTAGTGTAAGGGTAAATAGAAGGGTATACGATATTAACCGTGAGGGGATAAATTTTTTGGGTAAGTTAATAATTTTTGGTTAAGTAGTCTCATATACCTTAAGAGCATCATTAGTGGGAGTCTCTCATGAATAAGTTTCTCAATAATATATTATTATTATTTTAAATATATTTTAATTATTTGATTAAATTTTAAGTTATAAAAAAAATTTAGCTTTGCCAAAAATCAGGAACAAAGATTCGATATTCGTCGTGTTGGATCGATTCTCAAAACAAAAATGGCGCATTTCATACCATGTGCTAAAACAAATGATACGACGCAAACAGCAGATCTATTCTTCAAGGAAGTAGTGCGTTTACAGGGCCTTCCTCGCACGATTGTGTCGGACCCAGACACAAAATTCCTAAGCCACTTTTGGAAGACGTTGTGGCGAAAATTGGGAACAAAACTACTCTTTTCCATAACTTGTCACCTCCAAACTGATGGACAAACCGAGGTGGTGAATCGCACCTTATCAACCCTTTTAAGGGCCACGGTCGGTAAAAATATTCGTAATTGGCTTGATTGTATTCCTTTTATTGAATTTGCTTATAATAATGCTAGCCACTCGGCTACTAAGCTCTCACCATTTGAGATTGTGTATGGATTTAAGCCAGAAACACCGTTAGATCTTACAGCGACGTTGCCTCCACTAGAGTACACAAATCAAGACGGAGCAAGCAAAGCAGAATACATCAAAAAGCTTTACCAAAGGGCATGAGACAACTTGGAAAAGAAGACCGCGCAAAACAAGCAACAAGCGGACAAGCACCGCAAGGAGATGATCTTCCATCCAGGCGACTGGGTTTGGGTCCACATGAGGACAGAAAGGTTCCCGGACAAGAGGAAGTCAAAGCTATCACCTCGTGGAGATGGTCCTTTCAAAGTCATGGAGCGCATCAACGACAACGCCTACCGGCTCGATTTACCCGGTGAGCTTAAAATTTCGTCAAGTTTCAATGTAGCTGATCTTTCTCCGTTTCTTGCAGATGAAACAGTTCTGAGGTCAGAATCTTCTCAAGGGGGGGGGGGGGGAATGATGAGGACATCGACCCCACCAAGCTTGATCCGGACGACACCAATCCATTTCCGGTCATGAGACATCCCCCACGTACTAGATCGGGGACGAGAAAATTACGAGAAGAAATACAAAAGGGAATGGAGGTTCTTATCAACCGGAGCAGCTTTGAGGACATCACCAACGGCATTGGCCAGCTCGCCCTTGATCACGAACAACCCGTCCTCAATCAACTCGCAATGGACCTAGCCGTGCGACGGCTCCAACAAACGGACGACGATACGACGGAGCTTGAAGGACCGCCCGGACATGAAGACTTTCTCACCAACGGCCCAGTTACAACGATGGTCAAATGGCCTGACCCAACACACGAATGGCCCCTCTTGAAGGCCCAACAAGGCCCATGCGTAATCTTCACAATTTCGGCTGAAAACGCCTAAGTCCCCAAGACCAAAACGACGAGCAATGTGAGTGTTTAATTTATAATTATTCAAACTTACACACTTTCCTTATTTTGCAGGTTTCCCTTATTTAGTTATTTGCGTATTTGGCCTTAGGATTAGCGGCCCCCCCTTTTCATTTTCTGTCGCAATAATTTCTTTCCTTTTTGTAAGGTTTTGCATTTATTTTTGACCCTTGGAGGTCAAGTCGATGAGCTGTTTACAAAGCTCCCCTGCGACATTGTAGTCCTCAGACTTTTTACCCTAATCAATAAAGAGAGAACTTTCTTCTTTATAGCGGCCGCCGCTTGAGTTCTTGAGCTTTGCGTGGATCCCCCTTTGCTCTTGAGTTAGTTATCGACTTATCACAGTCTTCCCATCAACTGTGTGGCGTCACCTCGATCCATCATTCACTCGTTCATCCCTTCATCCATCGATCTAGACAAGGAGAGCCCCTCGACCAGTTGTCTTGATTCCATCATCCATCTTCGATCATCCCTCGGCTTAGTGAAGAGCACCCCTCGGCCAGTCACTTTGTCCCATCCGGCAACTTCCGTGAGATCTCCCTTTGGATCTTACATCATGTTCTCTGTTTATGTTTGTGTATTCCCAGTCTTTTAGCATGTTAGTTTGGTTGCTCGGATCTTGTCTTGGAAGTGTTTGGTTAGCGAGATGAGTTGTAGATGTCTTCTTATTAGGGTTTGAAGGTGGTGCGGCTCTGGCTCTTTTCTTGCTGGCTGTAACGGCTCTGGTTCTTTTCTTACCGGTTGTGGCCTGAAGATTATGTTTTGCAGTTTCCTACTTTCGGTTCTGCTAACCAGTGCTCAATATGTTTGTAGTAAAGAGGCCTTTGTTCGGCCGGACTTCGTTTTCTCTTTGATTTGGACTGGACTTTTCAGGATCCCCTCGACCAATCTTCGTTCGGGATAGTTTCTTTGGAGGTCTCTTTGCAGTGGTTTGCTTTCAGGGATTGCGTTCACGTGTCCGTATCCTTTGTTTGTATTACTCGCTTGCTTAGTCTCTTTCTTTAGATTCATTTCCCCTTTTTGTTGTTCTTAGACCATCTCCAATGGTGAACTCTATCATGGGGTTCTTATCAATTTTTTAATCATAAATTTTGATTATTTAAAAATTTAGAATCCCATAAGTTTTTGAACCTCCAATGGTGAACCTCATTAGGGGTTCTTAAAAAAAAAGTTTAATATGTAAAATTTTTAATTCATTAATATGTAAAAAAAAATTATAATTTTAAAGTTGAAGTTATGAAAAATTTTTTTTTTTAAAAGTTAAGAATTTGTTTTTTAGTTAAAGTTAAGAAAAAGTAAAAAAAAATAATAATAAAAAAAGCTGGCACAAAAAAAACCGGCGAATTAGGGGTTGACACGTGGCTAAGAACAGTGTAAGAATCTCCTTAAGAACCGGTTCTTGAGTTTTAAAAACCGGTTCTTACACTGTTCATATTTTTTTTGGTTAAGAACCCCACCTAATTTGCTAAGAGCCTCCCATTGAAGGTGCCTTTAGTTTGTTATTTTGCTGTAATCGTTTAATCTTCTTTATTAATTAATGAAAACCTTTTAACAAAAAAGAAATATGTTCTATGGATTATAGTTCTGAGAAACCAGGAACGCCGCTTTAGAGATTGTTCTGCTTATTATTCATTGACCTAAAGGTCTTGTATTTATACAATTACATATGTCCATAAGGATATAACTAAATCTAGAGAATATAGAAATATGCAGATTTACAAAGATACGAGTATATCTAAATATATGTCCAATACCCCCCTCAAGTTGGAGCATACAAGTCACGAATGCCCAACTTGTAAAGAAAAACGTCGAATTCCTTTCGTCCCAATGCCTTTGTGAGTATGTCAGCTAGTTGTTCCGAGGAGGAGACATGTGAGGTCTCGATCATTCCAATGACGAGTTCGTCTCGTATAAAATGACAGTCCACTTCCACGTGTTTAGTTCTTTCATGAAAAACCGGATTTGCGCTTATATGTAGTGCGGACTGATTATCGCATCGTATCGTCATTGGCTGAGCGTGTGTGAGACCAAACTCAAGGAGTAAAGCCTTGATCCATTTCAACTCGCGAAGCACTTCCGTCATTGCTCGATATTCAGCCTCGGTAGAAGAAAGTGACACCGTGTCTTGCTTCTTGGTTTTCCAAGAAATGATGGAAGACCCGAGTTGAACGAGCCAACCCGTAACTGATCATCGTGTGACAGGGCATCCAGCCCAGTCAGAGTCGCACCATCCGGTCAGATGAAAGGAAGAACATGCCCGTAGCATTATGCCTTGGCCAAGTGTTCCTTTCAAATATCGTATAACGTGTAGTGCAGCCTCCCAATGTTCCACCCGTGGTGATTTCATAAACTGTGTGAGCACATGAATCGCATATGAAAGGTCGGGTCTTGTCGCAGCAAGATACACCAAACGGCCTACGAGTCGTCGATAATGTTCGGGGTCAGAGAGCAACGCACCAGTAGCTAAAGCAAGGCGATGTTTCTGGTTGATTGGAAATCCTGCTGGTTTGCATCCGAGCATGCCAGCTTCAGTTACTATATCTGTACAGTACTTTCGTTGACATAAATAGAATCCATCAGCACTACGTGCCACTTCAAGGCCCAAGAAATACTTGAGAAGGCCAAGATCCTTCATATGGAAACAAGTCGAGAGATAGGACTTGAATTCATTGATAAACGCTGATGAGTTCCCAGATATGATAAGATCATCGACGTATACCAAGACTCGAAGTGTATTTCCGTCCTTCGAATAGACAAACAAAGAGTAGTCGGTTCGTGCTTGTGTGAATCCAAAAACTCGAAGAGCCATCGCGAGTTTCTTAAACCAGCATCGAGGAGCTTGTCGGAGACCATATAAGGATTTACGCAAGCGACAAACCCTTTTTTCGGAGTCGGATCGAAGACCCGGAGGAAGTTTCATGTAAACTTCTTCCTCCAAATCACCGTGTAAGAACGCATTGTGCACGTCCATTTGATGTACTTCGTAATCGAGTTTTACTGCAATGTCGAGAAAAATTCGCACGGTGGTCATTTTAGCAACGGGAGCAAAAGTTTCCCCGTAATCAACGCCTTCGATTTGATTGTTGCCGAGCACCACAAGTCTTGCCTTATGTCGTTCAAGTGAGCCGTCTGCCCTGAGCTTGATTCGAAAAACCCATTTGCATCCCAGAGCAATCTTTCCCGGAGGTAAATCTTCTAAGTCCCATGTCTTGTTCAAGTCCAACGCGTGAAGTTCAGAGTTCACCGCGTCATCCCAAACTTTTTCTTTGATAGCCTCTTTGTATGAACGTGGCTCAACCGCGAGAGAGAGAGCCACCATATAGCTGCGATGAGAGTCAGAAAACCGATCGCAAGTATGGTAATTGATATTCGCATATTTTAACTCTTTTTATCATGCATCTCATCTAGTTTTTGTACATTAATGTGTAGTTTCATAGAGTTTTTCTATAGTTTTGCATTCTTAAGTAGAAGTTAATAGATTTTAGATAGGTCCTAGAGAGTTTTGGTACAATTGGAGTGTTTCAGGTACTTATTGGAGTCTTGGGGAAGATCATGGACCAGGAGGAACGTACCCGCAGCGAACGGAGATGATCGAGTGATGGAGGAGGAAATCAGGAAGCGCAGCGGCCAGCATGCAGCGGTCTAGGGAGACCGCTGCACTTTCAAGTCCGCAGCGGTCAGGTGCAGCGGTACGAGCAGACCGCTGCGGATCCAGCCGGAGCAAAAACCAGAAGTCTCGCAGCGGTCATACAGCGGTCAAACCAGACCGCTGCACTTTCAAGTCCGCAGCGGTCAGGTGCAGCGGTACGAGCAGACCGCTGCGGATCCATCCGAAGCAAACAGCAGGCAGTTCACAGCGGTCATGCAGCGGTCTGAGCTGACCGCTGTGAACCCTCTCGGACAAAAAAGTTGTCGGGTCAAACCCGGTTTGTCCCGGGTTGACCCGATCTGTATTGACTTAAGCAAAATTAAACCTAATTAGAAAGGGAGTTTTTGTTTTTCTTTGAGATTTAAGCAGAAAACCTTTTTGAGAGCTTTGAAGGAGATTGTAAGAGATTATTGAGTGATTTATGCAAGTTCTTATTGGATTATTTCTTCCATCTATTTTCCCTTTATCTTTTATGATTCTCAACACTTCCTTCATGGGATTTGTGGAGAAAACCATGTGTTGTGAGTAGTTTCCTAGGGTTCTTGGGTGAAGTAGATTTAGGTAATTTTAGAGTGAATCAATGATGTTAGGGTTTTGATTGTTAATGATCCTTCCTTGTTTAGTGAGTTTAATGCTAAATCATCCATGATCAAGTTGATTTAGATCATAGGGAATTTCTCGCCCGGAAGGTGTTCGATGAAATTCCCCAATGAACTAATCAAGGGATATTTCATTCTTAACCTATGGAAATAGTTGTTTAAGGTGTTTATTGATTAAATGATCTTGTTTCTAATGCTTGAAATTTATTAAATCACAAATGGGAATTTGTTCTTGACTTAGTAAATTCCAAAGGGACCGATTTCAAGGGATTGGATTAGTCTTGTTAAATGATCATAGTCTAAGGATTAGCATTACTTGAGTTTATTGGCATCATTGTGAACCACTAAAGTTACCAACAATCGTATACTTCACCCTTGGATTCGTTTGTCTTAGAACTTTCTTTAAACCGTAATTTACATTCTCGTTTAAGTTTCTATCTTTGCTTTGATTGGGAATAGTTTGCTTTTAGGATCCTTTAGGTTGCTACAAAACCAATTCTTGAACTGCTTAGATTAAGAAGTTTTATGTATTCTTAGTTTTTAATCCCAACCCATTATGGATTGACATCTCAAGTACTACAATGACATGAGTACACTTGGGATAATTGACACGAAAATATCCTGTATCAATTTGGCGCCGTTGCCGGGGAGTAGTAAGATTGCCATCAGAGTTAGGATTTGGGCTAGGACTAGAGTTTTCTTCTTTCATCTTTTTATTTTTCTTTTGTTACTATTCTTTTTCTCTTTTCTTGTGATCTTGATCTCTTGGGCGTCGTTACTTGGAGTGAAGGAAACAATCAAGGAGAGTAAGATTTAGAAGACACAACCGTCAAGCTAGTGACGTTAAACGCGCCATTGGGGACCTCCCCAATCCTATCCCTCGTCAAGCTAGTGACGTAAAACAAGCCTATCCTTTAGTTCTGTTTTTATTATTTCAATAAATCACTCTTCCGGGCTGTCGTTTCTTGTTTGCTTGAGGACAAGCAAAAGGCAAGTCCGGGGGAATTGATAAACGCATATTTTACCGTTTTAAAGTATTTATTTTTGTTAGTTTTATTTTGTCTTTGAGTCTTTTTAGTGTGTTTTAGTGCATTTTATGTCTCATAATTATTCATTTGTATTTTAGAAGTCCTAGAGAGTTTTTTGTAGTATTTTGTAATATTTTGTGTAATTTTATGTATTTGGGAGTTGCTTGGATCGAAGCAAAAGAAGAAACGTCTGAAGTTCGGAGATCGATGACAGACTTCCCACCGTTGGATTAATCTGAAATTTGGAGACAAGCTAGAGAAATGACTTAGCTTTAATTGAGAAGTGGTTTGAGGCCAATCCAACGGCGCGATCGACAGTTATGCCCGATTTCGTGAAGTCGGTCCGAGCTGATCAGAATACTATTCCGAGCAAAACAATTGGATCAAGCAAAATGTGCTTCCAGCCACCATTCACTGTAGCATACGCAAGTTGTATTTTTAGTGGGTTTAATTGTGATTTGCAAGTTGTTTATTTTCCTTAATTTCCACCTTAATTTAGGGAGTATGTTTCCACCTTAATTTAGGGAGTATGTTTACTCTACCATAGTTAAGTTTTAAGTAGAGTTAAGTTAGTTTTATGTTTATATAAACCATGTAATATCATTGTGATAAATAATCAAATTTTTGGAAATACAAACTTCAAAAGAGTTTGGCTCTAGACTAGTTCGTTTCTCGCATCTTCGGTGCCGTAGTCTCTATTCCCCGTGGATCGATACCTTAAAGTGCTACAAACGACATGCCGTCATGATTGCGGTGTTGTGCACGTTGAGGGTAATTGACGTGTCGAGCCTAAAAAACTCGCACAATCAGTAGTGAGAGATTGGATGGGCCGTACCTGAGGACGCTGGTGAAAGTGACGGGAGAGAGTGAGTGAGGGAGACGGTGTTGATGATGAAATCAGTGAGTCGTACGGAGGGTCGCTTTTCTCGTAATCCACGACCCAAATGTTCGATCTGTTCAGGGTTCGTTGCAGGTGAAACAGAGTCAACCGGCGGTGATTCAATATCGGAATCGGAGTTGTTTGTCGATGGCAAATCATCATTATCTGTTCCCAGGAGATTTTCCGTTGGTATAAGATCGATCGTAGGGGGATCGAAATCGTCAGTGATGGTATTTGGTATGGTCGTGATGAGCGGAGGAGTAGTAGTCGTGGGTGGTGGGACTAAGAATGGGAATGTGGTTTCCTGAAAAATGACATCTCGGGAGGTGAAGAAATTTTCTTTATCAAGATCATACAAACGCCATCCTTTCTTGCCGTAAGGATATCCGAGAAACGTACAACGACGGCTGCGGGATGCGAATTTATCCCCTTGGTGATTTAAGTTGTGTGCATAGCACAGACAACCAAATACGCGCAGATGTTTGAACGCAGGAGATCGGTTATAGAGCATTTCGAAGGGAGTCTTATCGTGAAGGAGCTTCGATGGCGTTCTATTGATCAAATAGCAGGCCGTAAGGGCACATTCGGCCCAGAATTGTATTGGTAATCCAGCTTGGAATCGCAGAGCTCGGGCCACATTTAGGATGTGACGATGTTTTCGTTCAACTCGGCCGTTTTGCTGAGGAGTCCCAACACACGAAGTTTCATGGATGATCCCTTGTTCCCGAAAATATGTGGAGAGACACATAAATTCAGTTCCATTGTCGCTTCTGAGTATTTTGACATTACTATCGAATTGCCTTTTTATGAGAGCAATGAACTCACGCATTCGAGAAGGAACCTGAACTTTGTCTGGAAGTAAGTATAGCCAAACAGCTCGGGAGTAGTCGTCGACGATAGTAAGAAAATATCGAGATCCACAGAACGCGGAAGTACGATACGGGCCCCAAAGATCGCAGTGAATCAATTCAAAAGGACTTGTGGCTTTATTATAACTACCAGGAAACGAGTTTCTTGTTTGCTTTGACCTTAAGCAAACATCACAATTCGAAAAACAAAGTGCAGAACTAGATTGAAAACGGACACCAGGGACTAATCCCACAACACGAGACGACGGATGGCCCAAACGACGATGCCACAAAACACCTTCATCGCCAACACTTGTTTGAAACGCAGTCACCGTCTCGATGCCTCGGAAGCGATACAGTCCCTCACCCTCACGTTCACCCGCACCAATCAGCGTCCTCGTGATGCGGTCCTGCAAAATCACCAATCTATCAGTAACCTGTCCAACGAGTGAATGATCAGTCACAAGTTGGCCGAAAGATATTAAGTTCGTATGAAATCCTTCCACGAGATACACGTTCTGCAAATGAAGCGATGAAGTCAGTCTGATCGTGCCTTGTCGACTAGACAAGACGTTTTCACCAGCCGGTAATTTGACAGACACAGGAGAAACGGGACGGACATCGGAAAGAAGGTCAAGACGACCAGTCATATGATGGGTCGCCCCTGTGTCTAAGATCCAAATAGGTTCGATGTTCTTACCACTCAGCCGCGAAGGATCGGAATTGGATTTGTTTGGATTAAAGAGCTTCACCAAGGTTTGCCACTGTGCATCGGAAAATCCTGTCAGGCCCAGCTTATCGGCTTCGGTGAGAGCCATGTTAGCTCCAATTTCTGTTTGTGGGCCAACAATCTGGGTTGAATTTGCCCGTGCACTTGATCCTTGTCCGCCTTGTATGTTATTTCGATTTCTAGGGCGATCTCCCCACCACTCGGGAAATCCGATCACACGGAAACATGCGCTAGCTTGATGTCCAATACGACCGCAGCTCGTGCATATGACCTTAGAGTCGGAGTTGTAAAGCCTTTGTCGGGAGTTTCCGCCACCACCGGATCCGTTGTTGCGGTAAGGGGCTTGCGCAGCGAAGCTCATCACGGCAGGTGTGTCTTTCCTTGCATTCAATTGGATCGTTTCGTTTTGCACAATCGTTTGGTACACGGTATCAAGGTCGGGAAGAGGAATTTGATCACAGATTTGGGATCTCACCGCGCCGTGTACGGTATCGTCAAGGCCATAAAGGAAATCGTGAACGCGGATGATGTCGCGTTCTTTTTCATGTGCGGACACCAAATCGCACTCGCACTTCCCACATCCACACGTTTTGCTTGTCAAGCATTCGGTCATAGAGTCCCATATCTTTGTTAATCTTCCAAAGTAATCTTCAACAGAGGATCCCATCTGTCGGCAATTCGCAAGAGCATCACGGAGCTGTTGGAAGCGCGCACCGCTCTTGAGTGCAAACCGTTTCTTGATGTGATCCCAAAGGTCCTTGGCTACTTCCTTATGAGAGATATTGGATCGTAGCTTTGGTTCGATGGTCAGTTTGATCCATGTAACCAATAAGTGATTATTGGCTTGCCAGTCTTCGAGGTCAGACGAAGTGTCTGCCGGTTTCGGGATGCTTCCATCGATGAAAGCAAATTTCTTTCGAGCACTCAGAGCGACGCGCAGATTCTGAGCCCATTCGTCGTAGTTTCGGCCGTTGAGAAGAGGTTGAGAGATAATCACGCCAGGGTTATCGCCGTTCGTCAAGTCATAGGAGGAGATGGTCCTTCTAGTCGCACCAGTCGCGGACAAAACACCACTGTTGGTATTCATTGATGTCGTGATTTAGGAATCGAAATCGAGAATGAAGAGAGCAACTAAAGTCGAGATTTAGAGTTGAGCTCTGATACCATGAGAAACCAGGAACGCCGCTTTAGAGATTGTTCTGCTTATTATTCATTGACCTAAAGGTCTTGTATTTATACAATTACATATGTCCATAAGGATATAACTAAATCTAGAGAATATAAAAATATGCAGATTTACAAAGATACGAGTATATCTAAATATATGTCCAATAAGTTCTTCACGAAGAGTTCTATTTATTTATGTCAAAAAGAAGTTTCAATTTCCTACCCAATTTTTTTATTTGAAATTTCCATATTTTGTGATATTATATTTTTGACAAAAAATATATTAAAATATGTTTTATATTTTAAATAAGTTAGTGTGAATTCAAATAAGTATAGAATATATACAGTCAAAGATTTGCTTTCCGTTTTTACTAACTTTATTTACTACATAGAATAATATATCATGTCTCAATATATTATCAAATACATATTTTCTTCCATTTTATACAATTTCATACTTTTATGTGATAATCATTAATTATAATAATTTTGAAATAAGGGAAATTAAAACAAAATCAAGATTGTCAAAGGAAAATCAAGAATTTTAGTTACATGTGACAAAGATAAATACTCACTCTGTATTTATTTAATAGATTTTCTAGAATTTTCACACTCAATAAAATTTGATTATAAATACCTTAATTATATATATTTTTGCATTATTCTAAACCAATAGTAATTTAATAAAAAAAATAATTAATGTTTCTTAGATTTTATAATTAATAAAAAACACATACAAAAGCTAAAACAAATTATCTTTTAGGATTTGGAACACAACTTCCATAATGGAAACCTCTATCCATACAGTCATGGGCGCATTCACGAAGTCCGTAAATACGAGGCACACATTGAGCATGGCAATTCTGTGGCCCTGCACATATACAACCCACAATAAAATTAAAATTCTATATATCATGTCCAAGTAATATTTTTAAGAAAAAAAATCAAAATTCTTAAGAACATGTATGATACACATACATAGGTTTTTGTGATATTCATTGTATATTTCTTTTAGTTTTGTTTCTATGGAGAAGAAATATGTTCTATGATTTATAGTTCTTCACGAAAAGGTCTATATATATGAATTTATTTCAAAAAGAAACTTCAATTTATTATCTTTGACCATAAATAAAATTTCCATATTTTCTGATATTATCTATTTTTGACAATATATATATATATATATATATTTATATATATATATTAAAATATGTTTTATACCTTCATATATAGCATGATATTTTATTATTTAGTGTGAATTCAATTAAGTATAGTATATACAGTCAAAGATTTCCTTTCCTTTTTACTAACTTTACAACATATAATAATATTTTCTGCCTCAATAAGTCAATATATTATCAAATACATATTTTCTTCCATTTTATACAATTTCATACTTTTATGTGGTAATCATTAATTCTCATAATTTTAAAATAAGGGAAATTAAAACAAAATCAAGATTGTTAAAGGAAAATCAAGAATTCTACATGTGTTAAAGATATATTTCCATACTCACTCTGTTTTTATTTAATAGATTTTTTAAAATTTTAACACGCAGAAATATTTGATTATAATACATTAATTTTATATTTTTTTACATTACTCTAAACCAATAGTAATTTCATAATTTTTAATTATTGTTTCTTAGATTTTATAATTAACTATCATTAATTAATATAAAACACATACGAAAGCTAAAACAAATTATCTTTATGAAATAAAAAAAGTTTGAAAATCATTTTCTTATAAACGGAGTAACCTTAAAAATTCAGAAGTCGAAAGTAACATTAAAATAATTTGTATTAAAAAGTCAGAAGTAGAAAGTACCTCAGCTCATCCTTGATTTTGCGACAGGTCTAGAGTCCTCAAAACAAATGGTGTGTCTCCCACCTTCAGGAATAGGGTCAAACCCACTCTTCCCTTGGATATGTTGGGCAATATGGCCTTCACGAAACTACTTGCTGTTTGAAAACATAGCATTCTCTCCAACATAAACACTACTCAAAGACCTCTTAGATGCCCGAGAATGGCAATCTGCTTAACAAACAGTGAAGCCTCTGAACACTAAATTAAACGTCTCCACTCCCTCTCCAGGTCGACCAGCGACAACAATCATCCACATCGACGCGGCTTGGAACGAGCTTTCAAAATCAGCATGCGGGATGGATTTGCTACGATGCATCAAACAGAAAAATATCCAGAGGCAGTTCAGCGGAACCCCAATTGATATCTCCTCTAATGGTAGAAACGCTAGCAATCAGAAAAGCTTTTCTCCATGCTCTCAGCTTGGACTTCACCGACATCTGCATTAAATCTAATGCTCAGGATCTCATCCGAGCAATCAACTCTCGGGAACAAAATAAGGAGCTCTACATACTCCTTTACGATATAAATAGCCTTGTATCTTTGTTTCTCTCTATCTCCTTTGTTTTCGTTCTGCGTCAGGCTAACTTAGAGGCTGATGCACTTGCAAAAGCTACGTTACTTGAGTTCTCTGCAACTCCTGGTTCTATGTAATCCTCTCTAGTTTTAATGAAAATGTTGTTAAAAAAAAAGGTACGTAACATTAAAATAATTTGCATTAAATCTAAACTAGATTTTAAATCTATGCGTCCGCACTATATTATTTATAATGTAAATTATATTTTGTTATAATATATAAAATATGAATTGAGGAATAAGAACTAATTTCAGTGTTATTGATTCAAATATGTTTAATTTGTAATTTTTAAATTTATGATAAATTTAATAAATGTTTGGCAACATGTTTAATAAATGTTTGACAACATGTTCAATCTATTTAAAAAAGTAAGGGAGTGTTTGGAAACAAATTTAAAAAGTGTTTCTGTTTAAGTTTTATATTTGTTATATATGTTGATTTTTTTTTTTTACATATACTAATAATTAATTATTTGATTATGGCCAAAAAGATTCAAAACTTCCTTGTTAACAATTTTTTATAAAAAAAAGTTATGTGATATATATGATTAGTTTTGATAATCAATATTTTGTTTTAATAAACAAACGCTTGAAATGATATTGGTTCATAGTTCTGGAGGAAATTGTGTTCAACTTCCTCTACTTGTTATATATATTTATTATAGATGATTGTTATAAATATTTAACAGCAATAAAGTTTGAATAAAATTCGTGTAAGAACATCATATACATATCAGATGTCAACATATTTTCTCTTTTTAGAGTTGAAAACAAATTATCAATGTCATAATTCATCAAGCTGGTTTGGGTTCGTGTCAACGGTTGGGCACTTTGGCTGGGCACTTTGGCTAGATTCGAGTTGAGGATTTGTCTAATTAATTTGGGTTCCTAAATCTAGCCTATTAGATTCAAGCTTAAATATAGTCTAATTGATTTGGATTCCTATAAATCTAGCCTATACGTAACATCTGATTGTTCTTTTTTATTTAAAATAAAATATAAATTCATTCAAATTGTCACGTTAATTAGCTAATCACAAAGTATCATTTTTAGTAGTATAATAAATAAATTTAGTTAAAATAATTACTCTCTGTTCAAAAAAAAAAAATTGAAGCACTGATTTGTACATTATTTGTACGTTTTGTGATCCAAATAACATTATCCTTCATTCATATTTTTAAAATCATTATGTATAGACTTTCAGTTATATTTCGTCATTTCGATACGATTTATACATGTCAAAGAAAAACATGAAGTAGCCATAGCCTTGTTCGGACCGGATCAGACTTTAAAATTTAGGCCCAATTTTTTTTAAGTTGAACTTAAATATATGCGGATTTTGCGGGTTTCGGGTCGGGCCAGATCATGCCAACCCGATTGACATTTTACAGTATCCAGAGTCAAAGATTTTGTTGTTATCATATAGTAGAATAATATTTTTTTGTTTAAATTTATTGTCAATTATTACGCTAACTATTTGATTTATTTTATAATTTTACTAATCGTAGTCGATATGAAGAAAGGCTCCAAAGGGCGAGAATAAGTTTTCTCGACTCGAATTTCAGGTTTTTTTTTTGGTTAGAACAATGAATTTCAGGGAATTTAATTGATCATCTTACCCTACTCTAACAAAAAAAAAAAAGATAGTATAATAATTAATGTATTATTCCATTATCAAGAAATTGAAAAGCACAATTAAAAAAATTCATTTTGTAAAATCACTTATTAGAAATGCATAACTCAAGCTTAATTCACCAATTACTTATAAAGATAATCAATTATTATCATTACTTGCAACAACACATTTTCGGATTTCCACCTGATACGATCTGACCTAAGGACCGTCTTGCTCGAGTAAAGGTGATGATCAGATAATCTTTGACTTCGAAAGATTCAAGAAGAAAGATGCTAAGGCGTGGATATTAATCCGAAAATCCTTAGGCCCAATCTTTCGAGAAAACTTGGAAACGAGGCGGTGGCATCGCCGATGGGAGAATTCGGGAAAGAGGATGATAAGGCGTGACCGGGAGGTCGAAAATCCTTATGCCCCACTTTACGAGAAGAACACTCACGATCAACGGATCGAAGATTACGTCTAAGAGTTGCGGAATACTCAAAGATAAATCAAAAAGTTTCTTAAGAATAAAACCTTCTAAGAAACGAGAGAGAGAGTATAAAACTCGACAAAGAGAAATGAAAATAGATTGATAATTGATATTTTGAGATTACAATGAGAGGAGTTTATATATAGAAGAGAAGAAAGAGAAAAGAGAGTCAAAGTGAATTAATCACTTGTCTCGAAAATGAAAATAAACAAATTACAAGACATTTGACCAAAGACTAAAATAAATGTAGTTGACTAGAGAATGACCCATGGAATTCCCACCGAGAATCCCACAGAAAATCCCCCCGGGAAAGTCCCTTGGGAAAATCCCCCGCGGAGTTCTCTTTCGGAAACGGACCGTTAGCGGAGTAAGCCGGTCGCCTCGTTAAAACCTCTTACGGAAAACTCATTGGGACAAAACCGTAACAGGAAAAAGAGTACAACACAGCTTACTCAACGGCCGAACCTCAAGAAGAACTCGATGATAGAGAGTTAAGGATTGGATGCGTAAGTTGATCCTCCTCGATCCGGATATCGCCAAGTAAACTCCGAACTGTTTCCGCCAACTTCCGTGCCTTTGCGCGGGTGATCGCTCCTTCCGGTACGTGCAATGCCTCAGCTTGAACCTCCGTGTCCGGAATCATATCACCACCACATAGTCTATTATGGTACGTACCCCTTCGTTTCACATTCATAGTGGCATATAAGATCATCAAGTGTAAAACCATCACATAAAAAAGGCAAGGGCCAGATTTTGCTGGCTCTATCACTGCACATATATACAATTCCACATTAATATTATAATTCTATATAAATATACATGTCCAAATAATAGTTTTTTTCTTCTTCTTAACGTGATCTTAACGTGTATATATACGTAGAATTTCTTGTAACTAATTCTAATTATTGCTTTTGAAATGATCAAAGATACCGAAAGAAAAAAAAACATATTTTGTAAGAAACAACATACCTAACATAGCCAAAACGCTGGAATCTGACAATGAAATTACAAAATCACTCTATTTTAAAATATATATATATATATTTAAATATTCTATTTATTTTTTAAATACGCCATTTTCTACGATCTTACAAAAACTCAACTTTTATGTGATTTTTCCAAAAACAAATTCTTTTCTATTGTTTTTCGTTCGTGTTTATTAATTTACGTTATACATCTTGATTTTTGAATTAATTTTTAGATATGTTACTTCAAAGCAATGTTTTAAAAGTTGAACCGGATCGGCCAGTCCGACCGGGACTTATTTATTTAGTCAAGTTCATGCTGGACTAAAAACTAGATTTGATTGAAAGTTGAAACCGCTAAAATCGGTTAAAAACTAGCAAAACCAATGTCTTTATTTGATATTAAAATTCGATTCACCAAAATATTTGAATTAAAGAGAATGAATGACAATTGAATTGAACATAGTCGTCTTTTTGATAAATTCTCTTTCTTTTTCGCATGAATCTCTGTTTTTATTTTTCAGTTCCAAAAAAATCCAAAAGTCATATTTGATTCTTAATACTTTGTAAACCATTTTCAACTTTTAGTCCACAAAACTTCAAGTGAGAAGGGAAGGTAAGGTGAATTTTAATTTAGACGTAATGAATCTGCATAATACTTAATTATAATAAAGCTCTTCTTTTTCTTCTTCTTTAATGTGTTTCATTCTGTGTTTCTAATTACTTGTAAACATCCCTTTGCTTCGGATGACAGATTTCGGTGTTTTCGGTTAATTGTTCATCCTAATTGGTGCGTAACAATTTTCTTGGTAAATTGTTGATTAGTGAGGTTAATATCGGTTTCTTATTAGACCATGTTTAATTTCTCCATCCCGATCTTCGAGATTAGGTTATATATACACAGACCTTCGAGATTAAGTTATCGAAATGATAGTATAATAATTTATGTTTTATTCCATTATCAAGAAATTGAAAAGCACAATTAAGAAAGTTTGTTTTTTTTAAATTACATACTAGAAATGCACAACTCGAACTCATTTTGCCAATTACTTATAAAGACAATCGATTATTATTAGGGATGTTAAATTGGTTGATCCAAACCAAACCAATCCATTAACTCGCTAACTCATTACTAAATGAGTTATGGTTTTATCCAACTCATTAAGCAAATGGTTTGGATCAAACTATTAACTCATTATGTTAATGAGTTGATGGTTTTAATGAGTTTACCCATTAATTTGGTACATATAACGAAATCTATACTAATTATGAGCATGAAAATAAAATAAAAAATGTCAACACACAAAAGCTATAAAAACAGCCAATAGAAGATGTCTTGAAGAGTCAATAGTGAATTGGTCAAACTTCTTGACCAGAAACCACAATTCTCAGTTCTCACCAATGTCCGAGAGGGACTATGACCAAGTCGTTGACATATATATATATATATATATATATATATATATCTTATTTTGAGGAAAGTCTTGAAAGAGTAGATGGCTTTCTCACACTTATCCATTCTCTTGCATGTCCAAGCTTTGACTTCATTTATCTTCTTCTTTCATGGGATCTAACACAAGATCCGCTCGAATAATAACAATCTCGCCATTATTTACAATTCATAGGAAAAATTTAGTAAGCATATAAATCAAGTAAAGGCTTTACTTTTGCTAAACAATTGTATCATACCTTCATCATCAAGCTTGTAACCATGTATCCAAGACCGAGTACACAATAATGCTTGGACATTACTAGGAAGAAGACGAGTCTTGTATTTGTTGATCAGATGAGATCTGATACTGAAAGAAGACTCGGAAGCGACAGTGGTGATGGGTATACTTAATACATCCATCGCCATGTATGTTAATGCGCCAAAGCGATGACTGTTCTCCTTCTAGTAATGCAGAACATTCAAATCCGGATGATTCTTCATCTCCAATTTTGGATCTTCTAAATACATATCTAAAGCTGACTTTCCTTGTTCCATATAATCTGGACCATCATCTGAATCGAACAGATCCTGTATCATTTGCATTTTGGATCTTCTAAATGTAAGATATGCTACTGAATGCAAAAGAACTCAAACTGAAAATGCAAAAGGCAAAGATGAAAAGGAAAAAAAAGCAAGTGAAGTTTTCTGATCAAGTATTAACTTACATCTTGCACGCCTAAGTTGCCTCTTCCTTGTCCAGGAACACGAGAATTTGCAGAGCTCACAACTGGAGTGAGAGGATACTTTTTTCTATATTCTTCAAAGAGCTTATAAAGCTGACTCTTAAGGTGTTGTATCTTTTCTTCTGAAGTACATGGATCAAGCTCATTATAACAGCGTTTCAAAAGTCTGAATTTCATCCTCGGATCCAGGACAACTACCATTGCAAGAATAACACTATACTGCTCCCAATATTTATCAAACTTCAGCCTCATCTCAAAAACCATTTTTTGAATGATAAGGTCATCGCTGTCTCTATTCACTTCCAACACACACTGAATCTTCCAAACATGCCCAAAGTACAAGTTAGATGTCGAATACCTTCTTCCAGACATCAGAGTGGTGATACTATAAAAAGGCTCCAAAATATGATGGATGATTCTTGCTCTCTTCCAACTTGTAGTTTTTATCAACTACTTTGAACCTGTTTAAAGCTCGTGCACACTTCAAAGCCTTATCAAGCATTACATAAGTCGAATTCCATTTGTGTTGCACATCTAAAGACAAGACAACTTCACCATCTCCTTCTATACATTATGTGAGTGCGATCCTTTTAGTCATTGAAGCTTTAACATATTTCATAGTGTCTCTAATCTTAGCCAATGCATCACTAATAACTTCTAAACCATCTTGAACAATGAGATTAAGTATGTGTGCACAACATCGAATATGGAAGAACTCTCCTTTGCATAACAAATTATCGTCCAAATTCAGGCGATCTCTCAATATATCTTGCATACAATCATTAGTTCTCGCATTATCCAGAGTCAAACTAAACACATTTTTCTCTATGCCCCATTCCTTTAAACATTCATGGACTTTACTAGCTAAAACATCAGCAGTATGTGGAGGAAGCAAATCACAGAACGATAAAATCTTGCTATGTAATATCCACTTATCATCAACATAGTGTGATGTCAAGACCATGTATCCATCTCCAGGGAGTGAAGACCAACAATCAGAAGTTAAGCATATCCTACTAGGAATCTTTAATAACTCAGCCTTCAATTTCAGTTTTTCCTTCTCCCAAGTTTTAACCACATCTTTTGCATTAGTGTTTCTAGTATAACACTTATAATCTTGATTCAAGTATCTAAGGTAATCCCTAAGCTCCTCATATTCAACAGCAAGAAAAGGAAGATTATGTCGAATTATCACTCGGCTGAACTTCTCCCTAGCAACTTTATCATCATACATCACTAGCCTTTCTTTAACATTCAAACCCAAATAGCATTTCTTGTAATGTTGTCTCAGATTAGATGTTCCACTGTTTTGCAACCACAAATAATTTTTTGGGCATTTCTTATAATATGCCCTTTGTTCACCATGATCATATGTTCCTACACTAAAATACTTCCACATATCTAATCGCTTACTTCTTTTAGCAGGACGAGAAGAACTTACAAGCATTCCAACGGCTGATGATTGTGTTCTACATTGTGTTCCACCACTAGGAGGATTTTTGCAACATTCATAGTGGCATATACGATCATCAAGTCTAAAATCACATAGAAAAAGGCAAAGGGGGCAGATTTTGCTGACTCGGTCACTGCACATATACACAACTCCACATTTATATTATAATTCTATTTAAATATACATGTCCAACTAACAGTTTTTTTCTTCTTCTTAACGTTCTTAAGAAGATATGTATATATAAACATACACATACATAGAATTTGCTGTAACTAATTCTAATTATTGCTCTCGAATCAAATATAATGAACAAAAAAAAAACACATTTTGTAAGAAATAACATATATGACAGAGCCAAAACATTATCATAAGAAAATGAAATTGCTAATGTTGCTACAAGAAAAAAAGCTATAGAGGTTTTTGTGACATTCATTATATATATATTTTATTGTAGATGATTTTGAGTGACTTTACATAAATCTCATGTTCAATAACACTGAATTTGGGAAGATATTTTAAAATACTTAGTTGAATAACAAGAGATTTTAACTTAAAATCTACACTTCAATATACCCGTAAGAGTAACTATTTGTTCAGCAAATCTCAGAGATTATGGAGATGAGAATGTGATTTGCTGAACAAACAGTCCACATTTACGTGAGCCTTACCCACTTCGTCTTTTTTGCTGGGCCTCCATCAACATTGGGTGTGTTTGAGGCAGATCTCCACTTTCTCCTCGGCTATAAAAAAAAAACACAATCAGATTGAGAACAAAATCTCTCAATTCTAGGGGTGGCCAATCCAAGTTTTGGGTTGGATTTTTTAAGTTTTGGGTTGGGTTTGGATTATTTGTTTTGAGAATTATTTGACCAAATTCGATCTACGTAAAATTTGGATCAGATTTTTTAGGTTTTGGGTTGGGTTTGGGTTATTTGGTTTGAAAATTATTTGACCAAATTCGATCTACATCAAATTTGGATCAAGTTTTATAGGTTTTAGATAAGGTTTAGGTTGTTTGGATCGTAAATAATTTGACTAAAATATCTTGTATTAGGTTTGGTTATTGAATATTTATAAAAAAAAAATTACAATAACATCTAAAATAAATTCTTAACGCCAATTGTAATAAATAAAATAATTTATAAAATCTAGAAAAAAATATTATCCTTGATATTATAAAATATAAAATCCAGAAATAAAACAAAAACATTACACTTGATATTGTAAAATACTTAAATCCAAAAAAAAACCAATAATAAACTAGAAGTTTAGAATCGTTGGAAAAAAATCCTTAGAAACTCATAGCAAAACCTACAAAATAAACTGAACATGTACATACAATAAATATTAAATTATCAATACCCCATAACGAATAATTTTATAGAAATTACTAGTTTTAGTTTTGTTAATTTTACATTTATCTTTAAATTTTAGTTAAACTTAAACCGTTAAAGACTTTAAAGTCATGATGTCTATTATTATTAGTCAAATTAGTTAATTTTACATATATCTTTAATTTTTATAGTAAATTACTAGTTTTCGTTTTGTTAATTTTAAATTTATGTTTATTAATGTATATACTATATAAATAATATATGTAAAAACAAGATTTGATTTTTTTGGAGTTTTTAGTTATCTAAAGACCAATCCAAATAACCCAAACTCAAATTAGTAAAAATTATTAGATCCAAATAGGTTTTTATAGAAACCTATATCCTGACTAAATGAAGTTTTTTTGATTGGATTGGATTGGGTTGGATTGAGTTGTTTGAATTGGCCACCCCTACTCAATTCATCGAAACCAAAAGTAGATCTGAAAAAATTAGGAATTTACAATACGAAAAACAAGCACAAGCACAGTTGCTTTCTGATTCCAACAATAGCGAAGAAAACTCGAGTTACCTGAGTAGTTTTTGTGGGAATAGTGGGAAGATCAGGTTTCTCCACCGGTTATGTCACTATCTATCAAATCCAAATCCAAAGAAGAAACCAATGAAAGAAGAAACAAACCGAGCGAAGAACAAGCTGAAGTAAAAAAACAGGTTAGGTTACCTTATCAGAAGATTCATCCAGAGTGGGAAGAAGAGCAGAAGATTCATCCAGAGTGGGAAGAAGAGCAGGTTTCTCCACCACGATCTGGCAAATCGAAGACAAAATTCGAAACCGCACATGAGATGATGAAAGACACAATCCAAACCCAAAGAAGAAACAAACCGAGCGAAGAACAAGCTGAAGTAAAAAAACGGGTTACCTTATCAGAAGACAACACATGAGAAAAGAAAGACAAGCACATCCTCTCTGCTCTAAGATTCCGACAAAATTCAAGTAGAGAAAAACATATTTATATCCTAATCTTGCACACCAAAATTAAAATTTCGAAAATATCATAAATAATTATGTAAATAATTAAAATTCCGAAAATATCCAAAATAAATTCAAAATAAAATTAAAACATTATGTTTGAATTCACTATTTCCTATTTAGGGTTTAGTTTTCCCCATTAAAAAATGATTTTTAATCATTTTAATATTAAATATGTGTTATTGTTGTCAATTTTAATTAGTGATGCTAAGTTTGAAACAATTTTATTAAAATGTGATATTTTAGACAGTTTATCCAAGATTATATCTCCTTGGAGATTTCTGATACGATATTGTTTATCTTTTTTTTTGGCTTCTTCGATGGGGGTTTTGATTTCATGAATTGATGAAATGTTTGTTTTCTTCTTCGCTGAGATATTAGATTATCTGAATTGATGAAACGGTTACCACTCATATGGTATTCTTTTTATTTCGGTTGTTCTTCGTTTACGCTTAAATGCTTGAATTTTGTCGTTTGTAAATCGTGAATGTTTCTTATGATCTTTCCAGGTATTCTCTTGAACCATCGGAATTGCTTGATATTGGTTTAATGGTTTTGGTTTAATTTGGTTTTTCTTCGTCAATATTAATGAATTGCTTGATGATTCTACCACTAGCCACCTCCACCACTCCTTCTCGCGTGAGACCCGCCAATACGCATTACTCGGTCATTTCTAGACCAAGAGCCCAAGACGATAACGGTAAACCGAAACCCTCCGGTCACGATGTGAGGAACGATCCCGCTAAGAACCGGCGGTCGATCCTGCTTAAGAGAACGATAACGTTTTAAATCATTTAGCAATATATTCTGAACAATATATTAGGTTTAGACGACCAACGACTTTTTTTTTTGGGACAACGACTGAACGTTTTAAATTTTTGATTATTGATTTGTCGCCAGAAATATGGTGTTGAACTAGCGTTGAGAAACATAATTTCGTGTTCAAAGTACATTAATGTTGTCTAAATGCATCGTTAAACCACCACACACCAAAAAAACAAAAGACAAAAACCATTATACCACTTATCGTTTGTTTTTTGTCATCGACGACAGCAAAACGAAAGATAATAGCAACTTTCAAGTTAAAGATCAACAAATATAGTGGATAACACACACGAATATGGTAAATATACGGAACGAATATAATGTTGCTTTTTGTAGTGTTTATTCTAAAACATTTTTCAATTCTATTTCGATTTATTTGACTTTAAAATTGAAGGACAACATTTTAAAAAAAAATGTCCACTACTGAACATTTGAAGCAGATAAGAAGATGATAATAGTAATGGTCAATACAAATACAATCCAATAATAATAATGTGGGGAAGGTGAAAAAACAAGAGTAAATGAACGACTCTACTAAAAAAGGTAAAAAAAAGTATGTGGCTCCATTATTGTGCGGTGGAAAAAAAGGAATAGAGAGAGCGACTCATATTCAGAAAATAAATATACAACCCAACAAAACCAAAATTCCAAAATTGACCCCGAAATTTACGCTTGTCGTCATCGACCCAGCGTTCCCTGGACCTCCCGCCTGTCCGGGAGTATTCGAGCCACCGGTGGTCGGTCCCGGAGCAGAGGTGGGAGCGTCGGAGTTGGTTAATCTCAGCACGTTTCTGGAGTTCAAATTCGCCGGAGTGAAAGGATGCACTCCCAGAACACCGTTGGTCATATTCCCGCCGATCTGCCACACCTGGTTCACGCTACCGGCTCCCGTCGGAACCTTAACCGACGTGTGAATCACGAGACTACCGCCGCTCATGGACTCGACGCGTAGATCCCAAAAGTCGAAGGCAAGTCTCCCTTCGACGGGAGAGTAGCTACTAATGTTGTACGTCCTCACGGTGGGTTGAGAACCGGCTGCAGGTCTGAAGGCGACGAAGGCCTGAGAACCGATCATCCTAAGAACCGTCGGATTGATAGCCCAGGCGACCCAGCCGTCGGACCGAGAGGGAGTGGCGACGAAAGCGACGGAGAGAGATGAATTGGAGGCGTTGTAGGTGTAATGGAGGTAGGAATCAAGTACGGGAAGGTCCATACAATTCGAGAACGGAGTTCTCTCGGCGGAGAGTACGTTCTGTGTAGAGCAAGTCTTCTGTGAAATCGCCGGTGAGATTAGAGAGACGAAGCAAGCAGCGGCTAAGAAGACAAGAAGAAGAGAAGAAGAAGGAGAAGCCATTGCTGAGTTCTGGTGTGGTGTTTGATAACTGATAAGACACATGGACATGTGATGTTGTTTATATAGACGATAAGACCCTCAAGTTATGGACCGCTTCTACGATGAGGGAATCAGGGAAAGCCGTTAGGATGATGCCACGTGTTGAGTTGACCGCTAGATAAGAAAAGTCACAATGTGAATTTGTTGGAAAAAGTCGGAGATGATTTGGGTAGAGCATGTGGACAGTGCGTGTTCTTGTGGGAAGTTGACTGCAAGCGGCGTCTGAGATATTTCGTCAACTTTTTTTTTTTCTTGAGTTTTGAAAATGAAACAAAAGAAACTGGGATTTTTAATATTAAAATCCATAGAATGGACACCATATAATGTGGTAAATGTGAGATAGGAGATGAGAAATGTTAGTTACACAATTTTACAATCAATTTTCAAATTTGAAAAGTAATGTGTCGGGACGAAATTTTTGATTTTTTCTTTCCTAATGACAATGTCAATAATGTTGAATAAGGGTATTACCGGAATTTTCTTTAGGTCAATTTTTTTTTTTTGTTATTTTGGGTTTTCCCACTTCTTTCCTAGTTTTTTTTTTTATTATTATACTCGGAAGCAATCCCATATCTTTAATGGATCCAAACTACTATCCCGAACGCGAATGACACAACCCATTTATAATGCTTCATTTGGCTAATAGTTAGTTTGATAATTCCGTAATCGGAGAGATTCAATCCCTAATCTGAATCAACAAAATCAAATTTTTTCTGGATAGGAACCAGCCCACCACAACTTCTAGGTTATTTATTTTCTAGTTGTTGGGCAACTTTGAATATATACACCGATGCCCGTCTCCCTCAATAACTCTTTTGTTTCTTCTTTTCAATTTATTCTAGACTCGATTTTAAAATTAGGCCTGTAGATAGACCCCAGATGATTGAATTGTCAATACCAAATGTCTGTAAAATGTTCCCCGAAATTTCTTTAATTTAATATCTCTAGGTGAAAAGTCAAATGTTATTTTCGTCAATAAAGATGGAAATGGTCCTCTCTTTATTTCTGTTTTTTCATGAGATGTAAACGAACGTTGGAGATTAAAAATAAAGGCTGCTTACATAAGCATTATTGCATACGTGACGTTTCTACAAGCCCTTGTGTGTTTCTTGTATTCTTAGTTGTTTGTTTTTTTGCTAAAGGGTTATGTATTCTAGTTTCGAGCAGGAATATGGGGGGGGAGAAACAATTACTATATAACAACAAGTAACAAATTAAAATTGGGCATTGGAAAATAGATTAGAAGAGTGGAATTTTGTCAACAATTTGTGTGTCTCGAAACTTTTTTTTGTATACGTTTGTTTATCTGTTTTGTTAAGAATTGAAAGTCTATTTTACATCAGACTTTCCTAAATTGTTGACTATAAACATTTTCATTTATTCCTTTAACAAAAACAAAAAACGTTTTCATTTATTCATCTGTATTTGCATTTCACTTAATATATAGAAAATGGAGTATATTTTAACTTTTATATTGCACATTTATACATAAAATTAAAAAAAAAATAGAAAGAATAATAGAGATCATCATAACTATCTCTAATTAATCAACACCTAATTATATCAAAAGTATTCACAAATCTCATGCAGAAGAGATTAAAGGAAGCATCCGAAAAAATGGGAAGGAGATTGGTTGAAAAAGGTTTAGAAGAAATTGCACACGCTTTAGTCCTTAATTTCGTGCAAGAACGCCATTAGCCTATAATCATGGCGCCAACCACATTTGCATTAGTATTTAATTAATCTCTGAATTCTCACTGTTTTTACGCGTGAACTCATTATTTTCATTTACAGTCAAACATATATAAATTATTACTCGATAAATTAATAATCACCATCAAATAATAAATTTCTCCAGTCCCAAATCAGATCAATATAAAAATTTATAAAATTTGATAAGATATTTTTTTTTTGAAACAAAATGATAAATTGATATATTTGAAAGAAAATTTTTTTTTTGTGTTATTTTAGAGTATTTTTTACTAATAATTTTATTATATGGAGTCGGCAATTCAATTGTTTGAATCTGAAATCAGATTTTGAGAGAAGTTGAGCCATGTTCAAATTTCGAGAACTGACAGACTAATTTTTCAATTGATTTTCAGGATTTTTGCATTTGTTTGTTTCATTGATTTTTCTGTTTATATAAATATTTATATAATTATGTTTGTAATTCCAACAAATATTGTTGTGGCATAATGGTTGTGTGTATAGATGAATTACATTTAGAGGTCTTGAGTCTTGACTTGGACTTCATTGGTTTGATCTGCAGAACCTCCAACAAAGAAACGGAAAGCCATCTTCCTATTAACCTTACAGATAAACTTCTGGATCCAGCAGGAAATGGGCCAGCAATTATCAAAGCCCACGCAGAAAACGTCAAGCCCATCACTGCTCATCACCATCTTCAGCATACGCTCTTCAACGGTCAAACATCATCTTATCCGCAACAATCCAAAGCAGTTCGTTGTACGGCAACACCAGCTACGAAAATCCAAACCAATAACCGTTTTGATGCTCTCACACTGTGTGATGTATGCTGACTCCTTTGTATGTATTCATTCTAGGTTTAAGGATGCATTTCCTATATAAAGAGACAGCCATCCTTTGTAATAAGTTAAGCAGAAATCATTCAATAAAGTTTGAGTTTTTCTTCAAAATAAGAAGCGTGACTTCTACTTTCATGGTATCAGAGCCTCAGGCTATCGATGGAGACATGGCAAGCGGAGCTTTACGAACAGCAGCAACAACTCCGCCTGCAACACCGATACCTACTCCAGCTACGACTCCGGCGGTTGCTGATCGAGCTCCACAGGGGCAGATTCGAGCTCAGCCGCCTGCAACTCGATTTCCAAATCCGCCGAACCAGACATCTTCATCACCTCTCTGTCCTCCGACGTTCCATCAGTCACTCCCAACGACTTCTCAGGTCGTTGCGTCATCACCATTGAGCATATCTCACTGCGTCACCCTGAAGCTCACTGCATCAAACTATTTGTTGTGGAAAACGCAGTTCGAGTCTTGGTTGTCTAGTCAGAAACTCGTAGGCCATGTTACTGGAGGCACACCACGTCCATCCTCAGTCACCACCATCCGCATCGGCAACATCCTCTCCGACATGCCAAATCCTGATTTGCTTGTCTGGATCCAGAATGATCAGACAGTCCTCGCCTGGCTTTTTGGGTCATTGTCGGAAGACGCTCTAAGATCTGTATATGGTCTTCACACTGCTCAGGAGGTATGGTTCTCCCTTGCTCAAAAATTTAATCGTGTTTCTCTCACTAGGAAACTAGATATTCAGAGAAGGATACAAACAACTGTTAAGGGAACCAAGCCTTTAACTACTTACCTGTCTGAGATTAAGGAGCTCTGTGATCAGTTAGATTCTATAGGATCTTCTATCTCTGAGCAGGAGAAAATCTATGGCATTTTGAATGGATTAGGTCGAGAATATGAATCTATCTCTACGGTCATTAAAAACTCCATGGACTCACAGTTTGGTCCCTCGTTTGATGATGTGGTTCATAAGTTGACGGGATTTGATGATAAGTTGCAAACTTATCTCGCTGCTACAACTGTTGTGTCGCCCCATCTTGCTTTTCAGTCTGAAAGAGGAGGCTACTCAACTAACAGAGGTGGATACTCAACTAAAAGAGGAGGCTACTCAACTAACAGAGGTCGAGGTTCAAACAGAGGAAACAACTTTCAGGGTAGAAGCTCTTACTCCACTCGTGGTCGTGGTTTTCAGCAACAATTTCCTTCTGGTTCCAATACTGACACTCGTCCAACGTGTCAGATTTGCGGTCGTTATGGTCACTCTGCATTCAAATGATACAACAGATTTGATCAAGACTATGAAACCCCTGATGTTCACAATGCTTTAGCTGCTATGAAGCTCTCTGATGGTTCTCCCACCTCTGGAAATGAGTGGTACCCAGATACAGGTGCAACTGCACACATTACCAAATCTACCTCTCAGCTGCAACAAGCTCAGACTTATGCTGGGGACGACACTGTGATTGTTGGCAATGGAGACTATTTACCAATCACTCACATCGGGTCTGCAGTTCTGTCAACTCCTCAAGGTAACTTACCATTAGCAGATGTCCTGGTTTGCCCTGGTATCACGAAGTCTTTACTGTCTGTGTCAAAACTTACCTCAGATTATCCTTGTGAATTCACCTTTGATTCTGGTTCTGTGGTTGTGAAGGACAATAGGACAAAGCAGCTGCTAACTCAAGGAAGTAGACATAAAGACTTGTACATGCTGGAGAATCCTCAGCTCTTGGCGTTCTATTCAAATAGACAGCAAGGAGCAAGCTCTGACGTGTGGCATCAAAGACTTGGTCATCCCAATAAGGAGATTCTGCAGCATCTTGCAAGGAGTAGTTTGATAGTTTTGAATAAGGCAGTCTCTCGTCTGTGTGAGGCATGTCAGTTGGGAAAATTTAGTAGACTTCCTTTCTTATCTACTGAGTTTGTAGCTTCTCGTCCTCTTGAACGCATTCACAGTGACTTATGGGGTCCATCACCTGTTGCTTCTGCTCAGGGTTTTCAATACTATGCTATTTTTGTCGACAATTTTTCAAGATTTACCTGGTTCTATCCACTCAAAAGAAAGTCAGATTTCTGTTCTGTATTCCTCAAGTTTCAGGCTCTAGTTGAGAACCAACTACAACAAAAGATTCAAATGTTTCAGAGTGATGGAGGGGGTGAATATACCAGTACTCAGTTTATTGATCATCTTAGCAAGTGTGGAATCAAACATCTACTGTCCTGTCCACACACTCCACAACAGAATGGCTTGGCAGAACGCAAACATAGACACATCACTGAGCTTGGGCTCATGTTCCATAGTAAAGTTCCTCAACAGTTATGGGTAGAAGCCTTCTTTACAGCTAGTTTTCTAGGAAACCTTCTACCCTCTACACTTCAACCTGATCATCAAAGTCCATATGAGAGACTAAATAAAAAGCCTCCCATTTACACGTCTTTGAGAGTATTTGGCTGCTCATGCTATCCATATCTCCGTCCTTATGCTAGTAACAAGTTTGATCCAAAGTCATTACATTGTGTATTTCTAGGATACAATGAGAAATATAAGGGTTATCGTTGCTTGTACCCTCCTACTGGCAAGGTTTATATCAGCAGACATGTTTTATGTGATGAAACATCTTTTCCCTTCACAGATAGGTACAAGAACCTTCAATCCTCTTCTCCCACTCCATTGTTCTCAGCATGGAAGAACAGTCATTCTCAACCGTTGTCATCCGTGGAATCAGTCTCTCAACCTGCAGAAGAGGAGTTAATTGTCTATCCTCAGCATGTGCCACCGGTGATGACTACTCTTGTTGTAGCAGAAGATTCTGAGTGTACGGCAGACATAGATTCTGTTCCTATAGGCAACAGTCTTCTTGCTACACCAGGCAGGACAGTCTCATCACCTGAGTCACAAACATCCAGTGATGCAGAGAATCTAGTTATCAGTCCAGGAATCTCTAGTGTCGAAGAGGATTCTGTAGTTTCATCTACATTAGATCACCATCATAATGTTGAAAATGATCATCCCATGATTACAAGAGGTAAATCTGGGATTGTTAAACCAAATCAGAAGTATGTTCTGCTCACAGTCAAAGACAATTATCCAACACCAAAGACAGTGAAAACCGCTCTCAAAGATCCAAATTGGATTAATGCAATGGCCATTGAAAATGGAACATTGAAGGAAACCAACATGTGGGACCTAGTTCCACCTGATTTTGCAGAAAATATTTTAGGCTGCAGATGGATTTTTAAAACCAAGCTCAGATCTGATGGATCACTTGATAAACTAAAAGCCAGGTTAGTGGCAAAAGGCTATGATCAGGAAGAAGGAGTTGATTTTCTCGAGACCTTTAGCCCAGTGGTCAGAACAGCAACTGTTCGATCTGTTCTGCATATTGCAGTCACACAACAGTGGAAAATTAAACAGCTAGATGTTCAGAATGCCTTTCTTCATGGTAAATTGAAAGAGACAGTATATATGGTGCAACCCCCGGGATTTGAGGATAATGATAGACCTGATTACATTTGCAAACTCAAGAAAGCAATTTATGGCCTTAAACAGGCCCCTCGTGCTTGGTTTGATAAGTTTAGTAACTTTCTCATTCAATTTGGGTTTGTTTGCAGCATCCCTGATCCGTCTCTTTTTGTATACATACAAGGCAAGAATGTGATGCTACTACTGCTTTATGTCGATGACATGTTGTTGACAAGAAACAATGATGAACTGATGGAAATAGTGCTACAAGATCTAAATACAGAGTTCAGAATGAAAGATATGGGGCTTTTACACTATTTCTTGGGAATACAAGCTCACTTTCACAAAGAAGGTTTGTTCTTATGCCAAGAAAAGTATACGATGGATTTACTGGTCTCTGCAGGAATGGCTGATTGCACACCAATGCCCACTCCTCTGCCTCTGCAACTAGATAAAGTCTCTGGCCAACAGAAGCTCTTCTCAGACCCGACATACTTTAGGAGCTTGGCAGGAAAATTACAGTATATGACCTTGACAAGACCAGACATTCAATTTGCAGTTAATCTGGTGTGTCAAAAAATGCATTCACCAACAGAAGCAGATTTCTGTCTTCTCAAAAGAATTCTTCGCTACCTGAAAGGAACAGTTCAGATGGGAATCAACCTGTCTTCAGACACTGACTCAACCTTGCGTGCATACAGTGACAGTGATTGGGCAGGTTGTAAAGAGACTCGAAGGTCCACTGGTGGTCTGTGCACATTTCTGGGATCCAACATCATTTCATGGTCAGCAAAACGTCATCCCACAGTCTCAAGATCATCTACGGAAGCTGAATGCATAACGCTATCAATTGCAGCCACTGAGCTGAAATGGATCAGTGCATTACTCAACGCCATTGGACATCCCCAAACTGCGATCCCTGAGCTTTACTGTGATAATCTGTCAGCAGTATATCTCACAGCAAATCCAGCTCTACACTCACGGTCCAAACATTTTGATGTGGACTTCCACTATGTCCGCGAAAGGGTTGCACATGGAGCTCTGGTGGTGAAACATGTTCCAAGACATCTCCAATTGGCTGACATTTTTACGAAGTCACTAGCACAGGAACCGTTCTTTGATCTTCGCTTCAAACTTGGTGTTGACTTTCCACCCAACACAAGTTTGAGGGGGTGTATTAACCTTACAGATAAACTTCTGGATCTAGCAGGAAATGGGCCAGCAATTATCAAAACCCACGCAGAAAACGTCAAGCCCATCACTGCTCATCACCATCTTCAGCATACGCTCTTCAACGGTCAAACGTCATCTTATCCGCAACAATCAAAAGCAGCTCGTTGTACGGCAACGCCAGCTACGAAAATCCAAACCAATAACCGTTTTGATGCTCTCACACTGTGTGCTGTATGCTGACTCCTTTGTTTGTATTCATTCTAGATTTAAGGATGCATTTCCTATATAAAGAGACAGCCATCCTTTGTAATAAGTTAAGCAAAAATCATTCAATAAAGTTTGAGTTTTTCTTCAAAATAAGAAGCGAGACTTCTACTTTCACTTCCAAGAGATAAATTGAGCGACTGAGAAACTAATCCATACACTAGACAACTTTTTTGTTGGCTTTTTTACATTCCGTACATTCTGTATAGAAATATTTTACAGAGTCACATGTCATTTCTAGGGTTTTACATGGGATGATGAATTGATGATGATAACCAAAGTCATCTTCTTCAGAATTACTGGGAATCGAAGTCGGGTTTCGATGGGTATTCAAGTCCCTGCAGCTCCGGCATTCGCCTTAGATCTTCTTCTGTGTATCCTGGGATGAACCAGTATTTCTTATCCATTCCAAATACCTAAAAGGTGAATCCCAAATAACGTGAGAGAGAAGATAAAAGAACTTATAGCTTTCAAGTGATATATTAAGATGGAACAAGAAATTAAGCCATCACTTAAACTAACTAACCTGTTCGAAGTTTTTCTTTCTACCGAGGTCATACCGCCATTTTGTACTGGTTTTCTTCTCATATGCCTGTTCAAGAAAGAGCCTCAAGATCCTCATTTATGCAAAAATAAGCTTTGAGCTTTGGCCATGGGAAGTAAGTACCGTCCTTAACTTCAAAGATTCATTTCAAGAGAAGAAAAAAACATAAAAGGAATTACCTCTATAGTTGTGGTATTGCCAGCCACCAACGAAATGTGCATGATTAAGAAACCCATTACACTCAAAGCAAATGCCAAGTTCAAAACTGTTGTATGATGAAACAAGGTGAGATTGATTAATAGATGAAACCAGATACATGAAACATATAAGGAATGTCTGAACATACCAAATGCAAGAAATGTCGTAGCAAGAGTGCCTGAGGTTCCAGGTATTTCTTCATCACTAAAGAACGCTATGAAGTGCGGCATAAGAACCAAAGTCACAAGAGTCGTCTCTAAAAATGTGTAGAACTACATCATTTTGAACACACAAAAAGTTGTGACAACGATTACAAGCTGAAGATTCTATAAACATTAGTGCAAAACAAACTTACCAAGAAAAGAAGAAAATACTTATAATTCAGTGCTCCAACACAGTTAACAACCCAAACGCAATGGTGATCCATCTTCAACACACACCGTCCACCTGAATTGATCTAACACAATCAACCTCACGATTCAATTTCAAGAATCTATATAAATGGTTTAGAATCTGAGAAAACTTACAAACAGAACAATGATGGCATCGGGAAGGTTTTGGTTGATTGCACTTTCTACAAAACCGAATCCTTTGGTTCGAAGAATCAGGCTGTAAACCAACACTGTTTAAGGGATCAGATTCACCTCTTTCTTCATCTAAAGCTGGTCTCCAATTAGGAGGCACAACACCAGGATCAGTAAAAACAACTGAGAAATAGCTCCACAAAAGCATCCCCAGCTGCAGCAAGATTAAAAAAAACCAAAAATTTGTTGATCGAATTGACTAAAGTATGAAGCTTTAAGCAATCACCTGAACCAATGACCAAGAGAAAACCCCAAATCGAAAGATACAAGATTTTACTTACGAGTAAATGGAAGAGGATTAAGATATTAAGAGCAGCAAGAGAATCAAGCCCGCCTTGAGATAGTGCAGGTCCATAATTCGTCAAAACGACGGCGTAATAGGTAACACCGACAACACCGAGGACCAAAAGGATCATGATCGATCCGAGACCTCGTAAGGCCGTACAGAATTTGAATACGTTCCACGCCATTGCAGTACCAGATCTATGCATAGTCAAAGCACTGATCGATTACAGAATTAGGAAGAAGAAACCACTTTTATACTGAATATCAGGAGGTTCTCTCCTCTCCTCTCCTTGAGAAAGATAAATTCAAGGCCAAGAAAAGAAAGAGTTCTTGAGCTTGCTAGGGTTTTTATCTGGAAACAAAATCAAAGGGGTTTAATGAATACAATTAGATGCAGACCCCATTAACATGGAATGATGATACTATGAAAGAAAGAAGACATGAGCCTGAAAAATGAGACTTTTTCTCCTTCTTGGATTTGTTTTCCGCTTTTGGAGCTAACAAGAAATTTCAGACAAAATAAAGAATTGTAATTTAATGACTTTGAGTCAATCATTCTCTCTCATCCAAACAAAGAAGATTAGAGAGATTGAATTATGGAAAAAGTTTAAAATAAAAATACAAATCGCCCACCGTGGGGCTCGAACCCACGACCACAAGGTTAAGAGCCTTGCGCTCTACCAACTGAGCTAGACGGGCTTGCTGGGTAAGTCTTGTAACCAAAAGTATAATAGGTACTTTAAAACTACGTGACGTTTTAAGAACGTCATTGGAATGCAAAAAAATGGGTAACACCATTGGCCCATTGGGTCGTGGACAAAATACCCGGAACCGAAAAACCGAACCGAACCCGACCCGAAAAAAGGGAACCGAACCGAACTCGGAACCGACAAAATACCCGAACGGATCTTAGACTCGGATACCTGAAGAACCGAAACCGAACCCGAACCGAACCGAGAACCGAATGGGTACCCGAAATACCCGAAATATAATTATATACCCAAAATATTAATTATATTTAGACTTGATATAACCCAATTACCCAAAATTATAATTATAAAACCCAAAAATATCAATTATTGTTAGACCGAAATAACCGAAATATCTAAAATAATAAAAAATTTGAAAATTCTTAATTATATTTGTCAAAATTTAACCAAATTTTTATCAAATTTAGTATTTTTTTAGTTTTTTCCTATATTTCGGGTATCCGGAACCGACCCGAAAATACCCGAACCGAACCCGAACCGAATTTTATAAATACCCGAATGAATACTTCAACCCAATACATGAAAGACCCGATACCCGAAAGAACCGACCCGAAACCGAACGGGTACCCGAATGCCCACGCCTAGTTGTTACTCCTCTCGTCTTTCAAGAGTAAAGAAGACTCCGAGCTTCTGAAGATGGCTTCCATGGCGTCACCGACCACTTGCTTGTACCGCATGAATCGCCATAAATGCCGGAAGAAGGTTTGTTCCAGTAGTCTACATATCATCGCTTCGATTTCAGATGACAAACATCCCAAGCTAATTTCTCGAAGGTACCCTCTCTCTCTCTCTCCTTCGTTCTCGATGAAACCAAATATCTAATTTCAATTTTTTTGTTGTTGTATGAAACTGGAAGAGAGATGATTCTTAGGAGCAGTGAACTAACTATGATCGGAGCCATTTTCCAGCTCAGGTACGTTTTTTTCAGCGGAAATCCACGGCTTAAGCGTTAACATCAGCGAATAAGATGAAAGGTTTGTGATTGGTTCAGTGGGAAAAAACCAGATTATCTCGGAGTACAGAAGAACGAGAGGTTGGCTCTATGTCCGGCGACAAATAACTGCATATCCACTTCGGAGAGTATCAGTGATCGAGTGCATTATGCTCCACCATGGTAAATCAAAGAGCTTTGTGTTCAGATTTTACTCTTTTGCTTTGAAGATTCAGTCATCAAACACTTATTCCTGGTGGGCAGGAACTATAATGGAGGAAGGAAAACGTCTGTGAACAGAGAAGTTGCAATGAAAGAACTTCTTAATGTGGTAAGAACCTTGAACACATTCGCCATTTGTTTGGTGATCGTCCCGAAAACTGAAGGGTGGTATGTAGATAGCTGTAGCATATAATTACAGGGATGTTATCACCATTGTTGTTACAGATTAAGTCGACGAAACCGGACAAATTTTCTCCTCGGATTGTGGAGAAGAAGGATGACTATGTTCATGTCGAATACGAAAGTCCAATATTAGGGGTAAGTAAAGTAATAGAAAGTTTTCTATTGTCTCTCTCAATCACCATAGCTAAACCCTTTGTTGTTTGTGGTTTTGCCCTTGATAGTTAGTGGATGATGTTGAATTCTTGTTTCCTCCGGGGAAGAAGTCGACGGTAGAGTATCGATCTGCATCCCGTAAAGGAAACTTCGACTTTGATGTGAACAGAAAGCGAATAAAGGTAAGAACTTGGATGGTGAATTTTCAATGATAATGCAACTGACTATTTGACTAATGGTTAATCTGCTTTCATTCTTTTTCTTTTTTTTCTATGGAGGCACTGCGACAAGAGCTAGAGAAGAAAGGATGGGAATCGGAGAACAGCTTCTGATTATGATTAAAAAAGAGTTGCCATATTCCAAGTCTGTTATGTGTAAAATGTTATTCATGCAGAAGCCATATGTAAAAACATTGTCATAAATGAGAGAAACAGTGTTGAATTGAGTGAATCATACATAAGGAAACACTTTTGCAGAAACCTCGAACATTGAGTCATGATTAAGCAAAACATAAAACCCACAAAGAAGTTCAAGATAACTGAGGGAGCCTAATGTTGAGATGAATATAAGAAAACCAGAGGTAAGAAGTGTGTTTCCAACACTCATACGCACGATAGTAGCTTAGTCTTTCCTCAGGTCCATGACCTCGGTCCTTACACCATCAGCCTTAAGAATCATAATCTCGAGCTTGTCCCCCTATTACAAGCAAACAATCCAGAAAGCACAAGTCAGCAAAAAATTAAAGAAAATGCTACTGTAATGTTTATATCAGGGATAGATTTAGTGAAATGTTTTTGGTAATATCTTCAACTAGATGCAAATGATGTGAGCAAATAGGCGAGCTTTTGCTAGAGTGGTGACTAACGAAGACACAAATGTGAAAACTTACAGTGTAGATATCCCTCTCTGTGGCAGATGCGAAAACAGTTTTGACCAGGTCAACTGCTTCAGGTTCTGAAAGGGGTGTGTTAGAATCCTACAAAGACAGAAGTCGAAAAATAAGCAACTGAATGATTCTTACAATGCATAAAGCCAAAAAATGAAGGATATCAACAAACCTGTGCAGGTAGCAGAAGTGGGCTTGGAGACTTGAGCTGGTTGTCAAGGAATGGCATGATGAGTGTGGAACCAGAACCTTGAGCACTGTATCCAACCTTCTCATATGATCCAACAGCGTCATAAGTGAAGACACACCCTTTTCCTGAATATTTTCAAGAAGAAGATCACACAATTTACCTCCTGCTATAGTCAAAGTAAAAGAGCAAGCCGGAAAAAAAGAGAGCATTTTACCTTCCTCGTCAAGCCCTCCTAGAACATTAAAGGCGTAGTAAGGGAAAAACCGCTTGTAATAAAGCGTGTTGGAGAGAAGCTGGGCCATTGCAGGACAGCTCATTTGCTTGTTGTGCTGATGCTGATAGATCTGCAGGAGGCCAAACACATAGAAAAGAAACACTCTTACACAAGTCTTTTATCTTTTCAAAGAAATCCGATATATGCAAGGGAAGAAACAATTTGATCAAACGACCAAAGGAAACCTCACCAAGTGTCTGGATTTGAGAACCTTCTGCAATGCTTTCACATCAGCCTGAAATCCCGAGGAAGACAGCACAGCCTTATCTGCTCTGAAGGATTAGAAGACGAGAACAATTTAAGAAGGGTCTTACAAGTTGCAACATATGAAAACACATCAGAATTCCATCAACAGCCTTTTATAAAGTTTGCATACTCTATAATTCAAAGAAGTACACACATTGTAAATAAAAACGTTTTAAGAACACAAATAAGCCAAGTATTGAGCCGGATTAGAGAATCAAATTACGATACAAAGTGTAATTACTCGAGATACCATGTACTCAAAGATCACAAGTATCATTTCTATATGTCTTGATTAGGGTTGTTGAAAGAGTTAGGATATGACAGAAAATCTATTTCATTTCAAGCCAAAAATACATGATTCTCGACTAGAGAGACACGATTGGTTTCATCCAGATCTACGAACTATCGATTGCAAAAAACAAAAACCCAGAGAAAAGGAACAAAAACCCTAATAAGCCTGAAATTGAACTATTTCCAGCACCTAGTTACTGCTCCGAAGAACCAAAAGTGGAGAATTTGACAAAACAAAAGAGGGAGTACTTACAGTTTATGGATTTTTGAGTAATCGCGACTAAGAATACTGTAACCGGTAGACATCCGGGTATCGGCGGCGATAACGCAGTAATCCGATCCAGCGATGGCCACACATGTTCTGAATAAAAAAACACTCCGATGAATACAGAGCAGTAAACTGTAATACGTAAATCAGAAAAAGAAGACACAAGGCGAAGAAACCCAGGGTCTCGAATTAGAGTCAGACGATCCGTACCCTCCATTGTTATCGTAAGGAGACCAATTCGCATGCTGCTTAGTCATGGCGGATTTGAAAGAGAAGCAACAAAAAAACACCTAGCACTAGGGCTGAAGAAGAAGAGCTTGTTTTCGATGTCAAGAACTTTTCTTTTTGGATCTTATTAGCCTTGTTTGGCTTTGTAAACAAGAAAAGGGAGGTGGAGACAATAAAAACGATGTCGTTTACAGCTGGGATTCAACGGGCTTTAACAATATCATAACGGGCTTTATAATGGGCCTTGATTAGGCTGGGAAACAATAAAATAAAAAAAATAAAAAAAATAAAAAAAATAAAAAAAAATTACGCCGTTTCTTCTCTTCGGTCTCTCTCTCTGTCTCTCTCACGCTCGTAAGCTTCTTCCATTTCCGTATTAGAGCACTGATTCATAATAATCGTTCCCGTTCTATTGTAGTAGAAAGTAGAAACTTTACCCTAGATTACTCGAGATCTAGTTGTTCGTTGTGACTTTAGAAACCCTAATTTTGAGGGGCCTGTGAGAAGTCTGATGTTGTTCTACTGAGTCCTCTATAAGGATTCTATCGAGAATCTATTTGAAGGTGGGTTCCTCGAAAGAACATTTCTTTCTCTCTCTCTCTCTTTCTCCAACTCTTGTTCTTCCTCTCATTTTCTCGTCCTTAGTTTCCCTAATTAGGTGCTACTAGTAAGCTTCGCATTTGTGGGAGTTGGGAATTTAGGGTTTTTGAGGTGTGTATAAAATAATGGAAGCCCTGGTTGTTGATGCTGGCTCGAAGCTCCTCAAAGCAGGAGCAGCGATTCCTGACCAGTCTCCTGCAATGATAATTCCATCTCAAATGAAACGAATGGTTGATGATGGGTCTTCTTCAGCTGATAACCCAACCACTGTTTTTGAGGATGTCACTCTTGATCCTGTTGAAAGGGGCCTTATTAAAGATTGGGATGCTATGGAGGATCTGTTGCGATATGTTGTCTACACTGGCCTTGGATGGGAGGAGGGAAACGAAGGCAATATACTTTTCACAGATCCATTATGTACTCCCAAGGTCCGTTTCTCGAGTCTTCCCTTCTTCTTATCTGAAAGGATAAATTAGATCTCTTTTCATTCTATTAATATTTTTCCATTGCATGATTAAAAAGACCCATTTTGTTCTTAGTAGTACCACATTTAAGTAGTAAATTCCTGTTGTTTTAACGTTCTGCAAATGTTTGTTTTGGATCAGGCTATTAGGGAGCAATTGGTGCAATTGATGTTTGAAACTTTCAATGTCTCTGGATTTTATGCATCAGAGCAAGCAGTGTTATCCCTTTATGCTGTTGGACGGATCTCGGGTTGCACTGTTGATATTGGTCATGGGAAGATAGGTATATTAACTTGGCTCTTCTTTGTTATAATCTGATCTTAGTCTCTGAAGTGCATAATTATTGTGATGTATGTCCAAGATTCTCCAAGTTGAGTCGTTTTATGCTTTAACAGACCCTTTTCCATGCTATGAAACGTTTTGTTTACCAGATAATTGTGTCATGTAAGTTGTTGTAGATTAGCGATTCCTTGTGTTTGTAGCTGGGTATGATCAGGAATGATGTTGTTATGTCTGATGTTTCAAACTTTTGTGATTTGCCTGTCTCACAATTGTTAATTGTAACTTTTTTTCCAGATATTGCTCCAGTTCTTGAAGGTGCTGTGCAGCACATTGCCTCTAAAAGGTTTGAGCTCGGTGGAACTGAACTAACAAAATTATTTGCCCAAGAGCTTGGAAAATCCAACCCGTCGATCAATCTCAGCATGTCTGATGTTGAAAAACTGAAGGAGCAGTATGCAAACTGTCCCGAGGACGAAATTGCTTACAACAAAACCCAAAACTGTGAAATCGAGCAGCATACACTTCCTGATGGACAGGTGTCTGTGACTACAAATTAAGATTGTACAACTTGCATTGCCTTGTATAACAATATCATGGTCTTATAGGTGATAAACATTGGGCGAGAAAGATACTCTGTTGGTGAATCTCTGTTTCAGCCATCAATATTGGGATTAGAGGATCACGGAATCGTTGAACAGCTTGTCCGGATTATATCTACAGTCTCATCTGAGAACCACCGTCAACTGTTGGAGAACACTGTACTTTGTGGTGGTACAACCTCCATGACAGGTAATAAAAACTTACAATTGTGTGTGTTTGATATTTTTGGGCGTGAAAACTGAAGGGTTTGGTACAATGGTTATTGGCAGGATTCGAAAGCAGATTTCAGAAAGAAGCAAACTTGTGCTCATCTGCAATTAGGCCAACGCTGGTGAAACCGCCGGACTATATGCCGGAGAATTTGGGGATGTATTCGGCTTGGGTAGGAGGAGCAATACTAGCCAAAGTGGTGTTTCCACAGAATCAGCATGTTACTAAAGCTGACTACGACGAGACTGGACCATCGGTGGTTCACCGGAAATGTTTCTGATTCCTGAAAAGACCAAAACGTTTGTACTTGTTGTTGTAGCTGAGGATTGTTTTTGCTTTTGCTGTGTTTAGGTTTAACCCTAATTATTTGGACTCAATCTATGTACTTTTAAGTAGCTTACAGATTTGAAGATGTGGACCAATTTAAACGAATTAGAAAAAATCTAAACGAATTGTTGACAAAACGCAAACGTTTTATAAACACAAAAAGTACAGTAACTGAAACCGTACATCCGGTTGGATTTTCTAAACGGACTTGTTTATTATAAAAATGATATTCTAAACGATATTTTTGTTTTAATGAAAATGAGTACGCTTTTATTAAATCTTTTATATTAGATAAATAAAAACAGAAACATAAATGATATTCTTTCATTTTTACTAAAAGTGTCGTTTATTATAAACTACATTTTTTTTACAAATTATAAACAATATTTTTTTGTAATGAAAATGAGTAATTATAATATTAGTAAGTTTTTATTAAATACTTTTAGACGAATAAAAACAAAAACATAAATGATATTCTTTCCGTCTCATTAAAAGTGTCATTTATTATAAACGACATTTTATTGAATAAACGACATTTTATTGTGATGAAAAAATAATAACTAATAACGGTGTATAGTTATTTTTTATTTATTTCATAACAGCAAAAATATCGTTTTACATTTTTAATATTGCCTTTCAAAATTAATTCATATTTTCTCCTTTATTCAATGTTAATAAACACAACGGACTTGTTTTCTGTCTATAATGTTGCTAGCCTCTCTTCTTGTATTCTTGGGTAAATGCATTGCAAGAAAATAAGATGAGGCTACAAAATTTCAGTCGAAAAAAAGTTGAAACCAAGGTGAAGGCGTAGCCACAGATGCCAAGTCCTGGATCATCATATATTTCGCTGCAACATCGTCGGATTCTGGAGAGAAAACTGCTGTCTTCAAACGAGTAGCGTTCGCTAGAAGGTATGTGGCCATCTTTCTATCTCCTCGTCTCCCTTTGTAACAGTTCCACTCGAAAGCATCAAAACTGTACAACAAACACTTGGGAACAGAACTCGGAGGCTTCCAGCAATCTGGGGTTCCTATACTAGGAAAACCATGCGCATGTTCCTAGGACCAAATAACAGCATCAACACAGTTAACATAAGTCAAAATCATATCGGGAAACGTCTTAGCTAGGGTGAACAGAACAAAAAGCATAACTAAGAGCATCATTACCGCAGGTTTTAAAAAGTTTCTTAATAGGTTTCTTAGAATAAAATATTGTTTAAATAAAAAAAAAACAGGTTTCTACCTAAGAACCGATTCTTAATTAAGCAACTTAAGAATCGGTTCTTAAGTTATATGTGGCATCATGTAATTGGTCCGACGTTTTCTTTCATCTAGATGAAAATCAATTTTCTCTTCTTCTCCTCGCGAACTCCGTCTTCTTCATCTCCGGCCGAATCGTTTGGCTTCTCCCTTCGCCACTTTCATATTCGTTCGTTTGCAAATCTCCTCAAATTAGGGTTTCAATCGGGAATCGAACAAACTAATGACAGTACCTTCAGACTCAACCACCGGATCTTCTGGAAATTAGCTTTTCAAAAATAAAGAACATGGCAAGACTAGTGCAGCTGCTAGTCTGGTATGCCTTTACTTACTTGATGATTTTTTGTTTTGTTGCTGTATTTAGATCATGGAAGTGGAAATTGTAACCAGATCTTGTTGTTTCCCTATCATAGGGTATGATTCAACTGTGGGATGTGGACTCGGTGCTATCATGGGTCTTGGAATTGCATACGCAGGTTCCCAAAATTACATAAACACATACGTATAAGTTACGATATATCTGAATATCTTGTGATATACACACATATTTACATAAACACACACATATTTACATAAACACATACATATTTACATGAACACATATTTGTGTGTGTTTACATGAACACATATTTACATAAACACATATTTGTGTGTGTTTACATAAACACATACATATTTACATAAACACATACATATTTATATGAACACATATTTACATGAACACATATTTACATAAATATGTGTGTGTTTATGTAAATATGTATGTATTCATGTAAATATGTGTTCAAGATAATAATTGAATGTTGTTTTGCTTTTTTTTAATAAAATCTATGTTTAAAATGTAATGTTGTTGTTTTAATAATAATTGAATGTTGTTTTTAATATATATATGTCAACTATGTTTAATTAAAAAAATAAATTCTATTTAAAATAAAAACAAAACTATTAATTTTTTTTTTTTTAAGAACTCCTAATAGGGTTCTACCAATAAATCAGCAAAAACAGAAGTTTCTTAACAGAGTTTCTTAACTTCAAATTTATAATTAAATATTGCTTAAGAACCCCAAATGGGTTTCTCCCAATAATGATGCTCTAAAGCAACCGCGCGCTTACATCATTGAGTTTGAGAAATCCTAGATTGGGAGAATCTTGGAGCATATGAGTGAGAAGATCCCACCAACCTTGAGCACATGTACACAGTTCCAGATCAACGAGGTTGTGGAAGAACATGCCACAAGGAGACAGAACCTGTACACAGCAGCAACAACAACAACAACAACAACATAAGGGGGATAAAAAAAATAGCGAAGAAAAACATTCCATCTAAACTTTGTTAAATTTAATATGGGTGGTACCTCTGAAAATGATAAACATAGATAAAGGGAGCGGACAGAAGTAAAAGCTTTGAGAAACTTGTGGTTAACTCTATGAGTCATGTCAACATGTGCCTCTTTTAACTTGGGCATATACTCAATTCGATGATAGTCGTAAAGGACATCATCATCAATGTGAAGGTTCACGAGAGAAGGAGCATCTATCACAAACCCAGCACCCTTCTCGTCTTCTGCTTCATTGAGCATCTTCAATATCCGTAAAGATGGCAGCACGAGAGCGACGTCCAGATTTTTTTGTTTCACAGCAAGATATACAAGTTTAGGACAACCGGATAAAAGCCTTGGAAGAGACCCCTTGTCTGCGTAATCCACATCACAAAGATGCAGAGTTTTCAGAGACGGGAGGCAAACAGAAGAAAGAATATCCAAACGAATGTGATTGTCGAGTAACAAGGTTTCTAGTGTTTCACATGTATACATGCTACTCGGCAAACTGATGGACCCTTTCTCAGAAGAACGGATATCAACTCCAAGCCCACGCACACGGTGAGCAACTGCAGTGTCAATCCATATTCCAATATCTACGGCTTGACACTTGGGACCTAGCTTGAGGTCCAAGATATTTAGAACCGGTGCCTTATTTGACATCAAAGACCTGTAAACAAACTGCGTGAAGGTCGCATAGTTATCATCACTGTATCTGCTATCGTCATACTCAAGTTTCGGCACTAAACTCCAAAGAAGCTGCCATCTTTTCGACAAAAGACATGTGGTGATGGCATGTTTTGTCGGGACAAGTGACAGTATTCCGATGAGCAAGTCATCTGAAAATTGACTGATGATGTCCATCCGTCGCTGGGTTTTACTGTCAAAACTGCAAAGCCAAAGATAAAATATAAGGATGGATATGTTTACGATTGGAGTCTGCAGACAGGAGAAACTCATAAAGCCGAGGCTGATACATGTAAATTAAACAGAAACTTACATTAATTGTTTGGAGATACGTACAGTTCCTCCTTTATGTCAAGCAGAAATTTTTGATTAAGAGTTGACAAGGGAAACCAAGAAAAGAAGAAGACAAGGGCTAATTCATGTATATAATTTTCGTCGGTTCTGTAATATCTCTTCAGGCATCAGGCCTTCCTCTGTTTCAGGGAAAGAGGAAAGCCCTAATCCAACTATTTCCTTTTATGCACCAATTTTCCTTTTATGAGACCCAATCATGAAATTAGGGTTAAATTATTAATTGGATTGGTCACGCTTGCTTTCTTTGTGAACGAGGGATGAAGTTGAGAGAGATTTGGGGACTCCTCATATTTGCTAATTTGGTATAAATAGGTGTTTCTAGAGTCAGCTGATCATGTCCATTCTTTTCATTGGATGATTAAAAAGACCCATGTTGTTTCTGCAAATGTTTGTTTTGGAGCAGGCTATTAGGGAGCAATTGGTGCAATTGATGTTTGAAACTTTCAATGTCTCTGGATTTTATGCATCAGAGCAAGCAGTGTTATCCCTTTATGCTGTTGGACGGATCTCGGGTTGCACTGTTGATATTGGTCATGGGAAGATAGGTCTGTTCTTTGTTATAATCTGATCTTAGTCTCTGAAGTGCCTAATTATTGTGATGTATGTCCAAGATTCTCTAAGTTGAGTCGTTTTTTCCTATTATTCATTCTTTGCCACTTCTGTTGAGCATCCCGAGCTATGATGAATATTGCTTTGGTACTTTGATCTCTGTCTATCGTTTAATCTTTCGATTCTCTGAGAAAACATCGGTGGAGCTTTTCCCGCGTAATCTCTCTCTCTCTCTTCTCTCTCTCGTCGTAATTTGTCTTTTCTAGATTGTTCTTTTTCCGTTACTACTAGGTCTTGAATTCATTTGCACGGATCTCTGATCTTCAATCCTTGTTTTCATCGTCTATCATCAGTGGGGAGCTTGAAGTTTAGGATTTGTGTTGTTTCAAATACCAAATCGGATAGTTTTTTCTTCTCTATGTTCAGCTCAACTCGAGCTCCGATTTCGTCTGATGCTGCAGAAGCTTTAACGCAGATCTCGACTACTTGTTGTATGTTCGTGAAAAGACCATGTGATGTATGTTTCGTCTGATGCTGCAGAAGCTTCCGTTACTACTAGGTCTTGTGATGTATGTTCGTGAAAAGACCAAAACGTTTGTACTTGTTGTTGTAGCTGAGGATTGTTTTTGCTTTTGCTGTGTTTAGGTTTAACCCTAATTATTTGGACTCAATCTATGTACTTTTAAGCAGCTTACAGATGTGGACCAATTTAAACGAATTAGAAAAAATCTAAACGAATTGTTGACAAAACGCAAACGTTTTATAAACACAAAAGGTACAGTAACCGAAACCGTACATCCGGTTGGATTTTCTAAACGCAAACGTTTTGCAACCGTGTGAAAAGTATTAAAGAAAGAACAAACGCAAAATGTGAAACTATTCAAGTGAGAAAGAACAAACGCAAAATGTGTCAAATTTTTCATCAAACGAAGTATCTGATTTGAGATTTCTACAAAAGCAGTGAACCGGATCCATTTCTCTAGCTCGGTTTAGTGAAAACCGGCCCTAACCTCTTCAAACGAATACTCAACAACGTCTTCTTCATCCATCCTCTTTTCCACCGCCGCGAACGAAGGAGTGAACGGCGTTGTCACCTCCGTCATAGCGACTGAAGCTGCCGGAGTGGTAGGTACAGAGATAGGAACCGCCGTTTTTCTGTTCTCTTCGTTGGTTTTAGGTGTCAAGATTATGTCCTCTAAAGAAGAAGACTTTGTTGTGTAAGCATCCTTGTGACCTTCTGGGGAATTCAAGATATTGGAAGTAACAGGTGAAAGAGGCTTCCTAAGCATTAGAGATCTCCCTTTGTTCGTCACAACTTTTCCTGCAGCCGAAACGTTCTTTGATCTAAGACGACCAGGAAGCTCTGAGTTTCTCCTCCCTGCACATATCGACACAATATATCTTAGCATATATCTCTTTCCTCCCTGTAAACCCCACTCTTGTGTTATGATTATGTACCTAGATTTGGAAGAGTTGAATCTCTTCTAGTATTAGCGTTCTGGTCATAGTAGTTAGACTTTTTGCTATTGAGTGTTGCCTTCTCAGGCTTCAAGCCTTGAAGCATGGCACCACCAAGGGAGAGTTTTCTGTTCATGGCAGCAGCTACGGGAGTTCTCAGTGGTTTCTTTCCACTTTTACTTGGGCTTGGTTTTGACCCGTAGAGGGCTTCTTGTTCTGTGATGAGTTGTCCATTGAGTTTCTTCAGATCCTGAAATAAGAAACAACAATGTCAATGTCAGATTGCCAATGATGTTTTTTTTGCTTAAATTGCTTGTAAAACTAGTTTCCCTTACTCTTTGTCTCTGTTTTTCAAACTCTTTCTCTTCCCATAGAGTCTTGTACTGCTCAAGCATCGATAAAACTCGGACCTTTACAATTTTCAAGTGAACATGCGTTTGTGTAAAGATCATGTTGATATTGATAAGTATGTCGAACAGAGTCATTGATCAGTAAAGACACTTACACCATCATATAAGAATTCATTTCCTCTTTCATCCTCCCAAGCAGTGACTTTGGCGGTTAAAGCCTCCACCATCCCTGCATCAATAGAAGCACAAGTCAATGGAAAAAAAGGATCATAATCCCAGTTTCAGGGTACTCCAAGTTATGGGTTTGTAATATAATCTAGAGAACAAGAATGTTACCAGGAAGCTTATTGACAAGCATACGGGCTTTTTCTGCACGCTTCAATGTAAGATGAGCTCCTCTTCCCGCATTGTACCTATTATCATCCTAGGAATCCAACAATGTTTAGAAAAATAACTGAAGCAGACAAAATATCTTGAGATTAAATGTCTTACCCGATTGTATTCTTCGAGCCATGACTCTTCTTCACATGCTGACATCCATTTCTCCACCTTTTCAAGAATCTCCTTCCTGCTTGATCCTTCCTCTTTGACCTTTGCAATCTCGGAGTCAATTTGCTCTAACAACTGTTCAGGATCCTTGAAACCTAAAAGATGAAAGGAACCCTTTTATTAGCATGTGTCCATCGACCGTATAAGCATACATTTCATGAGTTGCTCATCAAAGTGATTGAATATTCAGCACTTTTTTCTAAAAATGGTTTACCAGATTCTATAGCTTCAACTGAAAAGTTTTCTGATTTAAGAACTTGGGGGGCCATGTGCATCTTCCTTGATATTTCCTCAAGCTCGAGCTTCTTTCTAAGGATCACCTCTTTGATCTTAGTTGTCTTGAGCTTGCTAAGCCTAATGACTTCATCCTCAACCTGTAAAAACAAACCCACATTATAAAAAAGATGGTCCCTATACTGTTATAAACGGATAGACTAACAATAGTGGAAAAAACGCAGCAAGTTTTGTTTCCTGTGCACTCACGCGTTTAATAGAAGCAACAGAAAGTATGTTGGCCTCGGTAATCTCAGACTCGGACAGAGCAATGCTGCAGGTGACATTGTGAAATATCTTTTGCTCTTCCGCAGGCGTGTCCAGCAGATTCCAGAGCTCCAACAGGGAGACTGCAAGATCTTGAACCTGGAAAAACAAGTCAAACCGTAAGCATACAGAAAATTTTGCACTACGTTTCAAATTGCGCTCAGACTTGTGACCTTCTGCATTCGCTGTAACTTGACCTCTCGTAAATTCTCAATCATCATATCCAACTTATCAAGAGTGCTTCTGCTCACATCTCTGGTGTTGGCATCAACCAGAGATGGATGTACCCCTCTTATCATTTCCTTGAAATCTTCACCAAGCACCGAGCACAACAAGTTCAGCGTTTCCAGTAAACGTTCTACCTCTTCCAATCTTTGACTCTACAATTTGAAAAGAGTCAAAAATGTCAGAAAGAATCTTATAAGTATCTTGAGATGAAACATAAAAAAAGTAAAGCCAACCTTTTCATTCTGGAGTTCAGCCAAGTGCCTACGCAATTCCTCCAACTTGTGAAGAGAACTATCGGTCTCTTCTGCAGCAAACTTGTTCAGATAATCTGTTGGATTTCCAAGTTGAAATGACAACTTGAGTAACTGATCAATAACTTCCTTAAACCGATTCATCCTCTCGGTTTTCTTTTTGCGCAGTCCCTCTAATTGCACATTAACGTTCTCAAGCTCTTCCTTCAAGTTTTCTCCCACCCTGCTGTTAGACTGCAAGAGAAAAAACAACTTTATCATTATGTAGTTGCCATAACTCACACAAAAAGAAGAGAAGTTATGGAAAACACTTGCATGGATTTCTTGTCCACCCATTGAAGAGCCAATGGCTGCAATTTCTGCTCTTCCCATAGCGATTTCTTTCAGCAAATTCGCTTTACACCTACTAGCCTCGTCGACTTTTCGCTTATAAACGGAGAGACACTCCTTCTCAATGCCAGCCAAAGCAGCATCCTTTTCATCAGCAGTCTCTCCCATTTCATTCCATATTTCCTGATTTCAGAAAATGGTAAATTCTACATAAACAGCCAAGAAAAATAGCAATGTGAAGAAAAAAAGACCTGTAATTGGCGAAGCAAGAATCCACATGTAGTCTCGATTCGAGAAAACTGCTCCGTTGAATTCCGCATCATGGTGATTATCCTCACTCTTGAAACCTGCAGACAAAAAGTTCACAAATACCGTGAAAATTGTTCCGTACTAACTATGAAATCAGAGAATGCGAAGCGAGTTTCGTACTATCAAAAAGTATTTCGTACGTCTCTGCGTCGTCTAAACTCCAAATCCAGATTATACAAGAACCAGATCATTCGCGTGCGTTCCGAAAATAGAAAGAAAAAACAACAAAAAATTCAAGATCTTTGAACATTTACAAGAGAAAAGTGAGAAATAGAACATACCTCGATCAAAGATCAGCGCCGATAAAAGAGTTGGAGAAGAAATGATCAACGCTTGAGAGAGCAAAATTAGGGTTTATAAGTGTTGGGAATTCGTCAGGGTAACGGATGTAAAATTCGAAGAGGGAGCGGGAGGAGGATCCGTTACGATCACGATTTGTTATGACGTGGCATTATCTGATCCGTTGTATTAAAATCGTCTTTCCTTTTGTGCTTTTCTCCTCTTTTTTAACGGACCAGATTTCGTAAAGCCTTGGAATTTGAAAAGAAGCTGTTCCGAATTTTTGAATTATAAATGGCTCCATATTGATCCTAAAAATATACTTTCAAAATATTTTCAAAACACATCATTGTTGATATAGTACTATTTTTTTTGTTTGTTTGTTAATGATACTTTTTTTCCTAGTTATATAACGAATTTGAACCGGTGCTAAACGATGCATGGTAAGAGAATCTAAAGAGTAGACACAATATGACAATATTTTTGCATCTATCAAATGAGATTAAAATGTCTCTTTATTCGTATATTGTGTCTGTCTTTTATACTCCGATGCATGAATACATAAATATTTTGTTTTTGGAGTATTTTGTTTTTGGCAATCGAGCAAATACCAATATTTTTACATACCTTTTTCTTTAGGGTCGACGATCTATTTTTCCATGAAAACTTTCATATAATAACACATCTACACAAAATTTAGCTATAGTTCTATTTTCCCATAATTTGAAAGTTAAAATTCTATTTCCCCACGAAATCAATGTTCAAAACATATTTGCCCATAAAATCAAAGTTCGAAATCTATTTCCCCAATAACCACGATTTGATTCGATTTACTGTATACCAATTAAATATTAACCAACTGAATACATAACTAAACCGATTACAATTAAATTTGATCCGAAAAACGACCCGATCCGATTTTTACTTCTTCTTCACCCGATTACAATTATCAACGCAACCACCACCTTTTCTTTTTTGAAACCCTACGACAAGGAAAAACCCAGTAGATTTGTCGTTCAATCTTCTGAATCTCCAGGCGGCGTCGTTGGTGTGCAAATCGTGGAGGGACGCGGTCCAGCCTCTGAGGGAATTTATGGTGCTGCTATGTGGATTAGCGATCCCAATGTCACCGGATCAGATCTGAATCCGATTGTCCGACCGCCGGGATTAAGTCACGGAGCGTCTCGTACATGTCTAAGAACTTGAAAAGTTTCTCCGACGACCGTTTCGTGAGCACCACATCGCCGGAGAAATCTAGGAACCGGATTGTCACGGCGGAGACCAATCCGGTGAAGAGGCGTTCACGAATCGGGGCATGATCGTGATCGGGGAAGACGGTGTTGCAGAGACGGCTCCACCGCTGGAGGAATCTCCCGTAACCGATCTTTCTCAGCCGCGGCAGAGGAAATTGACTGGATGAAATCGTCGACGGCTTCCATTACCTGGTTAAGGCTGGGCTAGGACGACTCCGATTCTGGCGTCACCATCGCCGTCTCCATGCTGTTAGGCAATTGTTGTTCGGATTCATCGGAATACCGTGTATTCTCGCGAAAGTCTGGCTTGTGAATTTCTGATTCCGTTGCATGATTTCCAGCTTTCTCCATTTCGCCGAGAAAATTATAAACCCTATTTAACTGAAGAGAAGAGCCATTGAATCATGTAGAGGCAAAGAGGCAGAGAAGAGAGAAGCTAAACCAGATATTCCTATTTAAGAACTGTGGTTTCTGTAAGCTATCAAGGTTTTTGAGATGATGACGAACAAGAATGTAAACTATGCGTTTGATAATTTCGTTTGTAGTGCTGTGATTTTTGGTAAGAAAGTAAGATTGCAAGCAATTTTTACTGTATTTTGTCTCCTTCCCTTTATTGTATTTTGAGAATCTGATGATTGAAGAGGTGAACGAAGCATCTGCTTCTTCGTCTGTTGAATTAAAACCGGAGAAGAAGAAGAAGAAAAAACAAAATATCGGGTGAAAGAAAGAAAGATGGTTCGGGTCATTACCGGGTCGGGTTTAGGGTTGGTTTTGGTTGGAATCAGATTTTAATTCAGTTTAAGATTTGGTTTGGTCGATTTATGTTTGGTTTATAACTTTAACCGATAAAACCGACATCTAATAGGTTTCGAATTTTTATTTCGTGGGGAAATAAGATTTTAACTTTCAAATCATGTGGAAATAGAACTATAGCTAAACTTTGTATAGATGTGTTATTATATGAAAGTTTTAATGGGAAAATATATCGTCGACCCTTTTTTTTAATATCCGACATTAACCCTTCTTTTCTATTTTTTCACTTAATACATTTCCGTTGATATAATTTCCATTTCCATGGGGTAAATTTGCGAGAATTTCTTCATGTTAGTGTACATCATGAATCATGATGTGGGCAATGTCAAATCCTCTAAAATCAAATTTGATTGCACTTTAAATAAAAAACGTCGTAGGACACACGGTTTCTTGTTTTGAAGGCTTGTATACGAGACATTGTGGTGTTCTCTTATCCAAAACTGAACCAGGTTGGCGCCTTCCTAGTGATAGTTCAGTCTCGTTTTTGACAAGCCTGTTTGACCCTAGCGGAAGCAACAATAAGAAGCGGAAGAGATCGGATACTCTTGCCGATCCTGAGGACTAACTTGTGTTCAGATGATGACCAATTTGGTGCGTGTGGGTAAGTGAAGACAATGGACAAGACAAAAGAGTAGAGAGAGACAAAGAGAGTGAATTGTTCCGTCTTATTGAATTCAATAGGACAGATTTTGATTGAAATCTATATGGCCTACAAAACTAATAATGATATCAGAGAATGAAAATGACAAAACAAACATGGGAAAAAATCCTTGTACCTATTTAATCATGTCGTTTTGTTATGTTAAACAATCAAATCAAAACATTACTATATATTGTTTAATCTTTGCGGAAATAGAAAACCTGCCGTAGAATGTAACAGGAAAGCATGATTCTGACACCAGATATGGAAATCTAAAGAAATGAGGAATCTTTGGCAGATTCGTGATAAGGCCATGTGTCGTTTTTTTCCCACCATGACTGATTTAGCACACTTATGGGTAATAAGAGCATCACCAATGGTAGAACTCCTCATGGAGTTCTTACCAATATTTTAATTATAAATTTTAAGAACTTCATGTTAAGAACCTCTAAAAAGGTTATTAAATAAGAACCTTAAGAACCTTTTTTTCAAAGTTAAGAACCTCTCTACTATTTATTATTATTTGTCATTATAAAATTTTAAGAACCCCTCTTCTAAGAACCCCTGATGGAGATGGTCTAAGAGCATAGATTCGCATACATCATTTTTTATTGTTTTCAAACCGACGTTCAGGAAAAGTTAATTGTTGTCTCGATAGAGCTGTTGCGAATGAAGAATGGCACCATCTTTTTGGCCATACCTTGGTAGAATACTTGAAACTCTGGCTCAGACCACAGACATGTGAAAGCAATCTCAAAGCAGGATCGATTTGCTAAAAGGAGCTTATTGAGATAGATATAATAACTAGAAAATGAAATAGCTTATTAAGAGCTTTATTGTGCAAAAGAGAAAGGAAATGGAGAAACTTTAGTTGTCACCAATAGTTCGAGATTTTGGATTAATATCAATAAGATGAAGAAGAAGGAGAGTTGCTATTGAGGCAACTCTCAAAGTTACCTTACATTGATGTTCTAAACACAAATTTATATGAATTTCTACTTGCTAAGAACCCTAATTACATGGGCTAGTGGACTTCTCATGAGACTATCTTGGGCTTCTTATGGATCCTCTAATAACATGTTCTAACTCGTATTCAATCAAGTGATCTAGACGATCTAAGAAGAGATTCAGATTTGATAAGAGATGGAAAAACTCAAAGCCCCTTTACAAAAGGGCTTTCTCTATCCTTTCTTATGTCTAATATGTGTCTCTCAATGTCACTGAGCTTGCTTTTAGCTTCAAAGACTTTCCCTCCACGTTTTTTTCCCTCTTTGTTGCTTTAATTATTCATTACTAACATCAACAATAGAGATGTCGTCCACACAACCATCACCACTACACTTGCTTAGGCTATTAAGAGGTGGGGTGTTTTGAGTGAACAATACAGGTAATGGATAGAGTTTTGAGACACCAGGAGAAGCAAGCATCATATGTACGACACGAAGTCATAGTGATGAACATGACATACTTGTTTTAAAAAACAGTCTTGGACATAGAAGAATTAAGAGAAAATTACATGAAAATAGTAGAAAAAACAAGGAAAATGCATAAACAAAAAGAAAATATGTCACAAGCATCATATATCATAGTGATGAACATGACTTACATTCAAGAAAAAGTGACTCCGGTTTCTCTCTCCTCCAAAAAGTGCGACTCCGGTTTTCACAGTGACCCATTTTTCTTCGATTGCCCGTCGTCTCTCACGGCGACGGTGCCCACTCCCATCCTTAGCCCAAGGTCCTCCTCTCCTCATGGGGAATAGAAAGCCTCCCAAAAATCCCCCTCCTTCGCTTTCTCCGCAGTCGAAATCGCCTCCATCAACTCCCAAATCGGTCAAGCCAACAACAGTTTCTTCCCCAGCCTCGTCGTCAGCCCCCGCTAGCGATGTAGTGGTCTCGATTGTTAAGGCGACTGAAGTCCTTTCATCGCCGGAAATCATTGTCCAAGACGCTGTTACTGAGAGCAACGCGCCTTCGTCAACAGTGGATCTAAATGTCGCTTCTGTGAAAGTTGTTAACACAACCGTTCCAGAACCGACGGAAAAGACGGAAGCCCTTGCAATTGATGCGTCTTGTCCATCTAAGACAGACTTATCTGTGAAAGCCCCAACAGGAGCTAACCCAGAATCCATAGGAAAATCAATCTCTCCTGCAGCAGATTCTTGGTGTGATCTCTTCAAGGGGACTACGAAGAAACTTCAGAAGAGAGGAGAAGGCTTCATCCTACCTTCGGGTGAGGCCTGTATCAAAATCCCGAACTCGGTTATTGAGAAAAATCAAAAATCGTGGGATTGTTTTATCATCGGCCAATTTTACTCAGACCCTCCTTCTCAAGGGACTCTACATAACATTGTCAATGGCATTTGGAGTCGCTTCAGGGATATCTCAGTTTCGAAGATGGATGGAAACACATTTCTCTTTCGAATCCCAAATGCGTTTAACAGAAATCGGGTGCTAAACCAAAGGTTGTGGCAAATAGAAGGTCAGACGATGTTTGTGGCAAAGTGGGAGCCCGGTGTCATTCCGGTGAAACCAGAGCTCACTTCTGCGCCGATTTGGCTCGAACTTCGTGACGTGCCGCTCCAATTCTTCAATGATGATGGGCTGGAAAGAATAGCTGGTTTAGTGGGTCACCCGAAATTTCTCCATCCATCAACGGCTAACAAGACGAACTTGGAGGTTGCTAAGGTGTTTACTCTTATTGATCCCCGTAAACCTTTACCGGAAGCGGTGAATGTGCAATTTGACTCCGGCGAGATCAGCAGGGTTAAAGTCTCAAGTCCTTGGATGCCACCGGTGTGTGGGCATTGCAAGGAGATTGGACATAGCCTCAAAAGATGCAAATTGGCCCCAGTAACGTGCAAAAGATGCAACTCAACAACTCATTCTCTTGAGCAGTGCCCTAGATCCAAAGACAAGGTGCAGCGGAATGAAAACTCTCGCAGATACAAAGCAAAGGAAAAGGCTGATCAAATATCCGGAAATTTTGGGGCTTCGGGTCCTGCATCTTCTAAAGAAGTTAAGTTTGCTGAAGCATCTTTGGGATCAGCAAACTCATTTTCTAAAGGTGAGCATAGTGGCGCTCATATTGATGATTCGGGCTGTGCAACTCTGGAGAAAGGGAGCAACCCACAAGTGGGGTCTTCTGAGCAGTCTTCGGAAGTGGAGGATGACTCTTCAGATGCGGTCTCAACTGAGGGTGATGAATTAATAAATCCGAGAGCTGACCTTCAGGGGTTTTCGGAGGTAAAGTCAAAGAAGAAGAAGAAAGGTTCTAGGGGCAGGGGCCCCAAAACCACATAATTTTATGTGTAAAGACCTATTTTGCTGGAATGTCCGGGGCTTTAATATAGCAAGTCACCGTGGCGGTTTTAAGAAGTGGAATAAGGTCAATAAACCTATTTTTGGCGGTATTATAGAGACCCATGTAAAGCAGTCGAAGAGCAAGAAGTTTATAAACGAGTTACTTCCCGGCTGGTCGTATGATGATAATTATAGTTTTTCGGTTTTGGGGAAAATATGGGTGTTATGGCACCCGAGTGTGAAGGTGAAAATAGTTGCAAAATCAAAGCAAATGGTGACATGTGAGGTTCTGTTGCCCGAGTCTCAACGGTGGAGCATAATATCCTTGGTGTATGCTTCAAATGATGATGATGAGAGGAAGATTCTATGGGATGAAATGGTCACAATCTCTAATGGTCATTCTCAGTCTGGCAAACCGTGGATCGTACTAGGAGATTTTAACCAAGTGCTGCATCCAAATGAGCACTCTCAGCCTCAGAGCCTGAATATAGATAGAAGTATGAGAGACTTCAGAGAATGCTTACTAGATGCGGAGCTAGAAGATCTGACTTTTCGAGGTAACTCTTATACCTGGTGGAATAAGTGCAAAACTAGGCCAGTAGCCAAAAAACTTGATCGTATTCTAGTTAATGCTGCTTGGTCTGCTTGCTTCCCTTCTGCGTTTGCTGTGTTTGGTGAACCAGATTTCTCGGACCACGCATCCTGCAGTGTGATTCTGAATTCAGCCTCTCAGAAACATCGAAGGCCTTTCAAATTTTACAACTTCCTTCTGCAAAATCAGGACTTCTTTTCGATGATTTGCAACCATTGGTTCTCCTTCAATGTCGTGGGCTCAGCCATGTACAGAGTTTCTGCAAAGCTAAAAATGTTGAAGAACATCATTAGAGGTTTCAGTAAGGTTAACTTCTCGGATCTGGAAAAGAGAGTAACATAGGCTCATAAGTTGATGCTACATCGCCAAAGTCAGACTCTAGCAAATCCTACTATTGCTAATGCTGAAATGGAACTGGAAGCTCAAAGAAAATGGAAGATTTTGAGCATAGCTGAGGAAACTTTTTTCTGCCAAAGATCAAGAGTCACTTGGCTACAGCTAGGAGATAGCAACACGGCTTACTATCATAGGATGGCTGACACTAGAAGGTCCATAAACCATATCCATTATCTCATTGATGCGCAAGGAACCAGAATTGAGACGCAGCGAGGTATCATTGACCATTGTGTGGAGTATTTCTCTAACCTGTTGGGAGGTGAAGTGAGTCCTCAAGTGTTCATCCAAGATGACATTAACCTGCTTCTCCCGTATAGATGCTCTGAGGAACAAAAATCAGGACTTGAAAGGAGTTTTACGAATGAAGAAATCAAAGCAGCTTTCTTTTCGCTTCCTAAGAACAAGACCAGTGGGCCAGATGGGTACTCTGCAGAATTCTTTACAGGATGCTGGAGTATTATTGGGGCAGAGATCACAGCGGCAGTCTATGAGTTCTTTACGTCCGGGGAAATGTTGAAGCAATGGAATGCTACTACACTTGTTCTTATCCCAAAGATAACCAACGCTTCATCCACTTCTGATTTCAGACCAATCTCCTGCTTAAACACAGTCTACAAAGTTGTTGCAAAGCTGCTGGCTGGCAGGCTTCAAAAAATTCTCCCTCAGGTAATTTCATCTTCTCAATCTGCTTTTATGCCTGGAAGATTACTCGGGGAGAATGTGTTACTAGCCACAGAAATTGTCCATGGTTACAATAGGAGAAACATTGAACCGAGAGGAATGCTGAAAGTAGACTTAAGGAAAGCTTTCGATTCTGTGAGATGGGACTTCATTATCTCTACTCTAAGAGCTTTGGAGATCCCGGAAAAGTTTGTTCAATGGATTTTTCAATGTATCTCTACCCCATCTTTCACTGTGGCAGTAAATGGGAATTGTGGTGGTTTTTTCAAAAGCACAAAGGGTCTAAGACAAGGGGACCCGATGTCTCCTTACCTGTTTGTTTTAGCCATGGAGGTCTTCTCGCAGCTTTTACACTCTAGATTTGAGGCAGGCTACATCAGGTATCACCCCAACACTGCTGACCTAAGCATTTCGCACCTCATGTTTGCTGACGATGTTATGATATTTTTTGATGGAGGAAGCTCATCTCTACACGGTATAAATGAGACTCTTGATGACTTCGCAAGCTGGTCGGGTCTGCATATGAATAGAAATAAGACTCAACTCTTCCACGCAGGGCTGAACCTTATTGAGTCCAATGCTCTAGCAAGCTACGGCTTCACCAATGGTTCGCTCCCAATAAGGTATTTGGGATTGCCTCTCATGTACAGGAAGTTAAAAATTTCTGAGTATGAACCTCTCCTTCACAAGATTACTTGTAGATTCAGATCTTGGGCTGTGAAAACTCTCTCTTTTGCTGGTAGGGCCCAGCTCATTGCTACTGTCATAGCAGGAACTGTCAATTTTTGGTTATCTACATTCATGCTTCCGAAAGGTTGCATCAAAAAGATAGAGAGATTATGCGCACGTTTCCTTTGGTCGGGAAACATTGAGCATGGGAAATGTGCCAAAGTGGCTTGGACTCAGGTCTGTTTACCCAAGAATGAAGGAGGTTTGGGTCTTCGAAGCTTCTCAGCCTGGAATAAAACTCTATGTCTCAAGTTTATCTGGTTGTTGTTTGTTGATAATGGTTCTCAATGGGCTAAATGGCACAAGCATCACCATCTTCAATCCACGATTTTTTGGGCAGCAAAGGAGGCTGCTCGAGACTCTTGCTCTTGGCGATCTCTTCTACACCTAAGGCCTCTGGCCGAAATGTTTTTGAAAACTAAGGTTGGAAATGGTCAAAAGACAAGCTTCTGGTTTGATGTGTGGACTCCTCTTGGTCCTCTCATAAAGATGTTGGGAGAGGGAGGCCCAAGAAGTGTGAGGATTCGTATTAATGCAACTGTCGCAGATGCTTGCTCAAGGGAAGGATGGCACCTTGCCGCTCCTCGATGTGATGCAGCTTTGGTGCTTCACACGTTCCTCACAAACATCCAGCTCCCGAGCCTATCTTCTGAGGATGACCAGCGGTATTGGGAGGTTAATGGAGTGGTTTGTAATGGGTTTTCATCTCCTAAGACGTGGGAGGTGGTAAGGCCTCGAAATCAGATTCTGCCTTGGACAAAATCAGTGTGGTTTAAGGGAGCGGTTCCAAAGCATGCTTTCAACATGTGGGTCACTCATTTAAATCGATTACCAACAAGAGCAAGGCTAGCTTCATGGGGACTCAACATCACAACGGACTGTTGTCTTTGTGCTAGAGAAGTGGAAACAAGGGATCATCTCATGCTCACTTGTGACTATAGTAATGAAATTTGGAGCATGGTTTTTTCTAGGCTTGGTCGGACTCAGCATATGTTTAGGTCATGGTCTGAGCTCTTGTCCTGGACTAATCTGCATTCGCCTTCAGCCCCTTCTACGCTTAGGAAGCTGGTCGTTCAAGCCACCGTGTTCCACCTTTGGAAGCAGAGAAACAACGTTCTACATAACCTCATCTCAATCCCTCCTCTCATCATCTTCAAGTGCATCGATCGTGAGATTCGAAACACCATCTCTGCTAGAAGGCGGAGGCGTCGCTTTGGAAACTTAATGCAACTATGGATCCAGTAATCTAATCGTGCTTTTCTCTTCCCCAAATCTTTTGATTCCTTGTTTTTATTCTTTTTTGCCAAGGTCTCAAAACAATAGGCTTAACTTTTGTAAATCCTATCTTTCATTTTAATGATATTTACATTCATAGCAAAAAAAAAAAAAAAAAATGAACATGACTTAGGATTTTGTTTACAAAATAGTCTTGTACTAGATGAGGGCATTGTACGGATAAGTCTAAATATTACACTCGTCTCACCTCAACAAATCTACCAAGGACAGACTCGATAGATTTACGAAAGATAGCCTGGATTCCGTCTCCCTTCTAGGTTTAGGATGGTTTCAGGCGGTGTAACGGCAACACTGACACCTAATTTTTTCATACCTTGAAGAAACATGGAGAAGGTGGGGTAGTGTTTATCGATGTGTTTAGAGATTATCAGCACATTTGATGTTTCTAGTTATATAACGAATTTGAACCGGTGCTAAACGATGCATGATAAGAGTCTAAAGAGTATACACAATATGACAATATTTGTGTATCTATCAAATGAGATTAAAATATCTCTTTATTCGTATATTGTGTCTGTCTTTTATATTTTGTTTTTGGCGATCGAGCAAATACGAATATTTTGACATACCTTTTTTTTTTTTTAATATTCGACATTAACTACCTACGAAAAATAATAAAATAAAACATCTTCAAATGAATTCATAATCATGATTAATTTGTGCCAGGAGGTACATGTGTTAACTGTTCAAGTCCATACATGCAGAAGCATTCGAACATAAAATATTAAAGTAGAGTTCGGATAAGATTTAAGAATTTTAAAACCTTATTAGGTGGATGAATAATGTGGAGTTGTACGTATAGCTCTTTCTTAATTAATTATGCGTTCGTGCTAAATATGTAATTGTTACTCTAAAGCCTAACCCTTTAAAAAAAATGTTTAGAACTTTATATCGTCGAAGAAACGTTATAATATTATATAGTTGGTTATCTTAAGCCTAAAGTCACTGTGGATGTTCTACATGGTTTAAAAAAAATAGATTTTCATGTATTTTGTGGTTAACCTTAGATTTCGGTTTATAAAAAAGTATATATATATGCAATTGCAAATTAATACATCAGTTTGATATAAAACTCTTTCCAATTACGTTACAATAAGGTAAATGATTTGGATTAAGGATAACAAATGATAAGTTAATTTTGTTTCCAATAACAAGTTAGTTTTGTTCTTTATTTTGTTGTTGTTGTTATTTATGTGGAAAGAGAAATTGAGAGGAAGAAAAAAAAGAAAAAAAAAAGAGGAGATATAAAAATAAATAAAAAAAGAGTGCATCTTGGACTTATTTATTTGGCCTGCGCTTCTTAAAATGCCGAATAATTGAAAAACTTAAAAAAAAAACTAAAAAAAAACACACATCAAATTACTCAAAAATCCTTCTTTCTCTCTTCATCGTCGTCGTCTTCTTCTCCATCTTCTTCCTCTACTTCTTCTTCATCCTCCTGATGAATCCTCACAAAACCGAAGAAGTTCTGTTCCACCATCATGATCTTGGCCCGACAGACACAATCGTTCAATCCCAACCGTCCATTCACCACCACCACCATCACCACCACAATCCCGAAGACGATCCCGCGTTTTCTCTGCCGGAATTCGTCCTCTTCCGTTCCTATACATCCGGAGACTCACCGGGTCACTCCTCCGACGAACAAGACGATGCGTCTCATCCCCGTGCCGGAATCCCCAAAATTGCTGCTTCGTCAAACCCTAGGGTTTCGAGCCTAGGAAAAGATGAGACTTTTATCAGCCCCGAGCCTCATATCTCATCTCAGTTCTACACATTCAACGCAGATTCTCACTCTCTCATGATCCGCTGTCTCCGCGAGGGCCGTCTCGCTACGCCGGCGGAGATCCGCATCGCCACGCCAAGGTCCGTCCTCAGGTCATGGCGCTCCGTCTGGAAGGATAGAAACGAGGACACGGCGTACCTCACGGCCTGGAAACGGATCCAGGACAAGCTCACCGCACGCCTCGATCCAGCTTCCGGTAACGAATTTCTCTGCTTTAAAAACAATCCCCAGCAATTCGTCTCCCACATTAACCAGTGGCAAGATATAGTCATGGGATTCCACGGTGATGGTGATTTGAAACACCTAGGGCCTAAAGAGACTATTGAGAGAATTAAGCAAGTCTGGACCGTGGGTGCTAAGCTCTATGGGATTCCCGAGAGCTTTATTAGGGTTTGTGTAGCGGCATGCGCTATCTGCAATGCTGTCTCTGGTTCTGGTTCGAGGAACAAACGGCGTCGATTTGAGTATACAGAGTCTTTTGATGTGCCTGCCAAGGATGTTCCCGATAGGTTGCAGCAATTGGCTGCTAAGCATAAGGTTGTGCTCTGCATTAGGCAAAAGTATATTAGGTATAAGCCATTTATGGCAGAGGTGAAGGATTATGCTTGTCATAGAGCTGGAGAGCCTGCCTCAATAAAGAAGTCTAGGATTCTGAAGAGGGAGCCTTATCAATCAAAGAGATGCGGTTGTGGTTTTAGGATTAGAGCTATTGTGCCCATTGCTAACTACAATGAAAAGGACAAAACTTTTGTATATCAGGAAGAAGGAACAGCAGTTTTTAAGCTATACGCTGTCCATTCAGGACATGAGCCTGGGGCAATGGATGGAAATGCGAGAATCATGCATCGGGTTGTTGGTCATAAGGGTTTTTTGGTGGATCAAGATACAGTCTATGGAGTGAGGGAAGACTTAGAAAATCAAGGGATCGGATTGATTGGGAAGGATGATGGTGGAGATATGCATTTTACTGTCTTGCATCAGGTGCAGGAACTAAGGAGTGAACTTGGCAATCTAGAAGGAAAGATTGGGAAGATTCCACAAGAGATGTTGGGTTCAGTGTCCAGAGAGTTGTTTGAGATGCTCAACAAGGTGAGGAATATTGGTGATGAGGGTGTTACGGGAACAACGGGCTTGCATTCTGACAAGGCACACTCTGATGAAATACTTGTTGGAGATAACGATTTAGCACATTGGAGTGACCATCACCATGAGCATCTATATGGAGATGGGAAGGATGCAAAACTTATTGAAGATGATGAGGACAGTTTTGGGAGGAGCCTTGATGATGTTGTTCCTTGGGAACAGATACGGCCACCGTCAGGGTGTAGAAGTCCAAAGGATCTCTTGTCTGAAACGTGTAAGCCTGAGAAATGGTTAAAGTGCAATGACTTTGATGAGAAGAGCATTCTGAATTGTGAAGATTCTAAATTAACAAAACCGATGAGACACAATGAAGGTATAGTAACAGATGTAGGTTTAGTTGGTATACAAGTCGATAGCTTCTATCAAGAAAACTCCAAATGGTATGATTCTCCTTGTGGTTTGGATTCAAACACGGACTGTGAAGACAATGGATTCAGACACGGGGAGATTTTGTAGAAACACGGTAAGGTTCTCATTATAACCAGCAGTTTCTAACTCTCTATCTCACACATCTTGTTATGCATATCAATCCCAGATTGTATATATATGTATTCTATAACACGGCTTCAGGTTTTGTTTGTTTGTTTGTATGTTGTAGGGGTTTCTTTGTTATGTAAAGTGAAACCCAGATTGTTTGTCTGCATATATAACATTGTTAGTTTATTTAACCAAGATTTGTAACCTTTAAAATGATCATCTTTCGCTCCCAAATCATTTGTATGTATATATACATCTTATGGTTTCGAAAGTACCTGGAACAGCCTCGTTCTTACTTATAGAATAAGGGCATAAATTATGCCGCATAATAAAGGGAGCTAATTAGGGTCGAAATTTCATTATGTTTGGTTGGATAAAAAAAATGAGGTTTATTAACTTTAATTTGTCCAAGATTTTATTTAATCTTTTGATATTAGCCATCCTCTTAACTTTATAAATTTGAATGTGTAAAGATAATACGTATGGTTTTGTGCCGTTTTGGAAAACTAAGTACACCAGACCGGGAACAGGCTACGAATTTCCCGGCGGTCAACAGCTTAGAAACGCCGAATTGTAAAATGTCCAAATTGGTGCTCCCTCGAACTACAAGTGGCCTTCCAAGTCCAGTGTCAACTGAAGGGTATTTCAGTCATGTAATTGCATTTTTTTTGTTTGTTTGTTTCATTTCGATGGCAGAAAAATCAAACTACGACGCGATCTGAAGTTTCCGTCTCATCTACCTCTTTGCTCTGTACACTGCACAATTTCCTTTTGCAGCGGTTTGAGTCAGACTCGCTGACCCAACTCGTCGCCGTGGATCGGACGCCAGAGCTCCGAGACAATTCAGCGAAGAGTCTTTTTCTTCTCTGTTGGTCTGTTCCGTTCGCGTGGTTCCAGATCTGTCTAAGGTTGAGTCGCTGAGCTCGCCGTGAAATTGGGAATGGCTTCCTCGGAAGCCGATTCCCGATTGAGTCGAGTCGTAACACCAGCTTTAGAGAAGATCGTCAAGAATGCGTCGTGGCGGAAACACTCGAAACTCGCTACCGAATGCAAAGCTGTTATCGAGCGTCTAAATTCGCCGCAGAAATCACCACCTCCGTCTTCCTCTGCTGACTCCGAGCCTGGTTCCTCTGCTCCCGGTCCACTTAACGATGGTGGTTCGGTCGAGTACTCGCTCGCTGATTCTGAATACATCTTCAGCCCTTTGATCAATGCCTGTGGCACTGGCCTCGCGAAGATCGTCGAACCTGCTATCGACTGCATTCAGAAACTTATCGCGCATGGCTACATTCGTGGTGAATCGGAACCCTCGGGTGGAGCGGAGTCCCTCCTCCTTTTTAAATTGATCGAGTCCGTTTGTAAATGCCATGATTTGGGAGACGAAGCCATTGAATTGCCTGTGCTTAAGACTCTGTTATCCGCAATCAACTCCATCTCGCTGAGGATCCATGGCGATTGCTTGCTCCAGATTGTACGTACTTGCTACGACATTTACTTGGGAAGCAAAAACGTGGTGAATCAGACGACTGCCAAGGCTTCGCTGATCCAGATATTTGTGATTGTGTTCCGGAGAATGGAGGCGGATTCGTCAACGGTCCCAATTCAGCCGATCGTAGTGGCTGAGCTCATGCAGCCGATTGAAAAATCAGATGTGGATGGGACAATGACGCAGTTTGTTCAGGGTTTCATCACCAAAATCATGCAGGATATCGACGGCGTGTTGAATCCGACAATGTCAGGATCAGTAGGCCAAGATGCGGCATTGGCGACTACCACAGTGGAGACTACGAATCCAACGGATTTGTTGGACTCCACTGATAAGGACATGTTGGACGCTAAGTATTGGGAGATCAGTATGTACAAGTCAGCTCTAGAGGGAAGGAAGGGAGAGCTAGCAGACAGCGAAGCTGAGAGAGATGATGATTTAGAGGTTCAGATAGAGAATAAGCTGCGGAGAGATGCCTTCTTGGTATTCAGGGCGCTTTGTAAGCTCTCCATGAAGACGGCTCCAAAGGAGTCTTCGACAGATCCACAGTCAATGAGAGGGAAGATTCTGGCTCTTGAGCTTTTGAAGATCTTGTTGGAAAATGCTGGAGCTGTATTTAGGACAAGCGAAAGGTATATTCCTGTAACTAAAATGTTTGCATACCTCATTTACTCTTGTTTGAGAATGTAAGAGTGAATCCACCATATCAAGAGAATTCAGATTTTTATTCTCCTGATGAATTGCCATCTCTGTTGAACAGGTTTTTAGGTGCTATCAAGCAATATTTGTGCTTGTCGTTGTTGAAGAACAGCGCTTCTACTCTTATGATTATCTTCCAGCTTTCTTGCTCTATTTTTATCAGTCTGGTTGCAAGATTTCGTGCTGGATTAAAAGCGGAAATTGGAGTTTTTTTCCCCATGATTGTTCTAAGAGTCGTGGAGAATGTTGCTCAACCTAATTTTCAACAGAAGATGATTGTTCTTCGCTTTCTTGACAAGCTTTGTTTGGATTCACAAATCTTAGTTGATATATTCTTGAACTACGATTGTGATGTCAATTCATCAAACATTTTTGAGAGGTATGTTATGTCCCTTGATGCTTCGCTGTTCAGAGTTTTTGTTTTGATGAGGTGAAGTTATTTGCGTAATTTATGTTTCCTCTGTATGATCATGTTTAGGATGGTCAATGGTCTCCTTAAAACGGCTCAAGGGGCTCCTCCTGCTACAGCTTCAACGCTGTTGCCTCCTCAGGAGGCAGCTATGAAACTTGAAGCCATGAAATGCTTAGTAGCCATATTGAAATCAATGGGAGATTGGTTGAACAAGCAGTTGCGCCTTCCAGTCTCTAATTCGTTGAATAAATCTGAAGCACTTGAGATCGATCTGGGATCTGGAAGTTCCCAGTTGGCAAATGGAAATGCTGATGAGTCTGCTGACGGATCAGATACTTATTCTGAATCTTCAGGAGGTACATCTGATGCTCTGGCCATAGAGCAGCGCCGGGCTTACAAGCTCGAACTTCAGGTAAGAATGTAAAGATGTTTGGGTATTTGGCAGATAATTCAGAAGAGTGACATCCTATAATTGTCCTGTGCTCGTTAATTCTAATTTAAATGTTTGTCCCAGGAAGGTATTTCTCTTTTTAATCGGAAGCCAACAAAAGGCATTGAGTTTCTCATTAATGCGGGTAAGGTGGGTGAGTCTCCTGAAGAAATAGCAGCGTTTCTCAAAGATGCGTCAGGGTTAAATAAAACTTTGATAGGCGATTATCTTGGAGAAAGAGAAGAGTTACATCTCAAGGTGATGCATGCGTATGTGGATTCTTTTGATTTCCAAGAGATGGAATTTGATGAGGCAATAAGAACCTTTCTTGAAGGTTTTAGGCTGCCAGGAGAAGCACAAAAGATTGACCGAATCATGGAAAAGTTTGCTGAACGTTACTGCAAATGTAATCCTAAGGTGTTTACTAGCGCAGACACAGCTTATGTTCTTGCATATTCTGTGATCATGCTCAACACTGATGCCCACAACCCCATGGTGAAGAACAAGGTTTGTTTCATTCATTATCTAGGTTAAACACCGTTATCGTGGAAATTTGAGGTAGAATGTTGATGAGGTTCGTTGTGCATTTTTTTTCTTCTTTTGGAACATATAGATGTCTGCCGATGACTTTATTAGAAACAATCGTGGAATAGATGACGGAAAAGATTTACCTGCGGACTACATGAGATCGCTGTATGAAAGGATAACAAAGAAAGAGATACAGATGAAAGAAGATGATTTACCTTTGCAACAAAAGCAATCTACAAACTCAAACAGAATACTTGGTTTGGATGGTATATTAAACATAGTGATCCGTAAGCAGGGGGGAGAGTCATATGTGGAAACAAGTGATGATCTGATGAAGCATATGCAGGAGCAATTTAAGGAAAAAGCTCGCACATCGGAGTAAGATCATTCACTCTTCATTGTATTAAGAGTTGTTAACAACCTTTTCCATCATTACAACCATTTCTCTGTAACACAATGTATTCATTTCAACTTGGATCTACTCTCCTGAACTGTTTCCATCTTTTAGACATCTTTGAACTGATGCAGTATTTCAATTTACTTTGTGTTTGCAGGTCAACCTACTATGCTGCAACAGATGTGGTTATTCTCAGATTTATGATTGAGGCTTGTTGGGCTCCTATGCTTGCTGCATTCAGTGTGCCACTAGACCAGAGTGATGATTTGACTGTGATCAACCTATGTCTTGAAGGCTTCCACCATGCAATCCATGCCACTTCGTTGATGTCAATGAAGACCCATAGAGATGCTTTTGTGACTTCGCTAGCGAAGTTCACTTCACTTCACTCCCCAGCTGATATCAAGCAGAAAAATATAGAAGCCATTAAGGTTAGTATTACTTCATTAAGTTCTACGTACTGTTGTTTTTAAATTTTAATAGTCCTCCTACCGTCCCCCTACCTTGCTGTACTGGAAACATGCTAGGTCTCTTGGATATCTTTTCCGCATCTTACATGTACCTCGTTCTCTGTCTATTCCTTGTGTTACTTTTATGTATCTCCTTCCTGCTCTCACCGTCGCCTGTTCCCATAATTTTGTCTGGATCCCAATTAATATTGGTTGTTTTCCAGGCGATTCTCAGACTTGCTGATGAAGAGGGCAATTATTTGCAAGATGCCTGGGAGCATATACTAACTTGTGTTTCCCGTTTTGAGCAACTACATCTGCTGGGAGAAGGTGCTCCTCCAGATGCCGCTTTTTTCGCTTCCAAGCAAAATGAGTCAGAGAAATCAAAGCAACCCAAACAAAATGTACTTCCTGTTCTGAAAAAGAAGGGTCCTGGGAAAAGTCAATATGCAGCTACAGGTGTGTTGAGGGGTTCATATGACAGTATGAGTCTTGGCGGAAAAGGTTCTAGGAACGTGAGACAAGAACAGATGAGCAGTATAGTCTCTAATTTGAACTTGTTGGAGCAAGTTGGTGAAATGAATCTAATATTCGCGCAGAGTCAGAATCTGAACAGTGAAGCTATAATAGACTTTGTTAAAGCTCTCTGCAAAGTTTCTATGGATGAGTTGCGGTCTCCTTCTAATCCACTCGTTTTTAGCCTCACGAAGATTGTTGAGATAGCGTAAGAATCACCTAGTTTCTATCCTTTCTTTTCCTTAGCATTTTTAAGTATATAGCCTGACATCTTCTATTCGTAATTGGTGACAGGCATTATAACATGAACCGCATAAGACTTGTTTGGTCAAGCATCTGGCAAGTGCTATCAAGTTTCTTTGTAACCATTGGATGCTCGGAGAATCTTTCTATTGCAATTTTTGCGATGGATTCTTTGCGCCAGTTGTCAATGAAGTTCCTGGAACGGGAGGAGTTGGCTAATTACAACTTCCAGAACGAGTTTATGACACCTTTTGTCATTGTTATGCGTAGAAGTAATGATGTTGAGATCAGAGAACTTATAATCCGATGTGTTTCTCAGATGGTATTGTCGCGTGTAAATAATGTCAAGTCCGGATGGAAAAGCATGTTCATGGTAGGCATAAATTCTATTTCTCTGGTAACAACAGTTATTCAAGAAGTTTTGGTTTACTTGTGTAACCTCACAAGTGTGTTTTCTTTCTTTGCAGGTTTTTACCACAGCGGCATATGACGACCACAAGAATATTGTACTTTTGTCCTTTGAGATTATCGAGAAGATTATTCGAGAATATTTCCCATACATCACTGAGACAGAAACCACCACTTTTACAGATTGTGTGAATTGCCTTGTTGCATTCACCAATAATAGATTTAGCAAGGATATCAGCCTCAGTTCCATAGCTTTCCTCCGGTATTGTGCAACAAATCTTGCAGAAGGAGATCTTAAATCACCATCAACGAACAAAGACAAGGAAACTTCGGGAAAGATTCCTCAGTCATCTCTCCACAGAGGAAAAAGTGGGAAACAAGAGAACGGAGAGATTGTAAACAGCAATAATCAGCTATACTTTTGGTTTCCTTTACTAGCAGGTATAACATTAAATTGAATAGTCTCTACATTAGGCATTTTCAAACTACCTTTTTCGCATGTGCTATCTGAGTTGAAAATTCTTATTCATGTGTTTCACCTTCCTATGTCTAATTTTCAGGCTTATCAGAGCTTAGTTTCGATCCAAGGCCAGAAATCAGGAAAAGTGCACTTCAGATTCTGTTTGATACCTTACGCAACCACGGCCACTTATTTTCTCTACCATTATGGGAAAAAGTATTTGAATCTGTGTTATTTCCTATATTTGACTATGTACGACATTCTATTGATCCATCTGGCGAAGATGAGTCTGCAGATCAAGGAAGTTATGGTGATGTGGACGAGCTAGACCATGATGCTTGGCTCTATGAGACCTGCACATTAGCACTACAGCTTGTAGTGGATCTCTTTGTCAAATTCTACACTACAGTCAGTCCACTTCTAAAAAAAGTACTAATGCTTCTTGTGAGCTTCATAAAGAGACCTCACCAGAGCCTTGCAGGGATTGGTATCGCTGCGTTTGTTCGTCTTATGAGCGATGCTGGTGGCTTGTTTTCGGAAGAAAAATGGTTAGAAGTAGTGTCGTCGTTAAAAGAATCGGCGAAGACAACTTGCCCAGATTTTTCTTATTTCCTCAGCGAAGAATATGTGGAGAGAAGCCAGAGAAATGCTCACAACATTCAGAACAGTAATGCGGAGTCTATTGCTCCAATTGGCTCGGATGGTAATGGAGAGAGTCAGAGAACAGCAATCCATCTTTACGCCGCTATCTCTGATGCTAAGTGCCGAGCCGCTGTTCAGCTTTTGTTGATTCAGGTCAGTTCCTCTTCAGGCATTTGCGTTTTCTTTTTATGTTTACATGTTATAATTGTACTGCATGTTCCTTTAAATGAACCCACAACCTTTAGAAGTTTTAGTCAAAAACATATATTTTCACATGTAAGCGCAAACGCAAAAAAAAAATTGCATTGAGGCCTTAATTCATAGCACTCTGGTAAAGGAAGGAACTTACAAATAGGGTATCAGTATATGAGGATCAAATCAGACTTAAACATGAATTATTATGATTGTAATTTGTTGTAATGTTTCTTTTTTCAGGCTGTGATGGAGATTTACAACATGTACAGACCTCAGCTTTCAGCAAAAAGCACATTAGTCCTCTTCGATGCATTGCACGGTGTAGCGTTACATGCTCACAGCGTAAACAGCAACTCGATACTCCGTTCAAGATTACAAGAGCTAGGACCCATGACACAGATGCAAGATCCTCCACTTCTTCGTCTGGAAAACGAGTCTTACCAAATTTGCCTCACATTCTTACAGAATCTCGTTACAGACAAAAACAAAGAAGAAGAAGAAGAAGAAGAGGAAATAGAATCATTTCTAGTCAAAATCTGTCAAGAAGTTCTCAACTTCTACATCGAGACTTCTTCATCTGCGAAAAAACAACAATCAGAATCATCGCGAGCTAGCGAGTACCGATGGAGAATACCTCTGGGATCAGGAAAACGAAGGGAGTTAGCAGCAAGAGCTCCTCTTATAGTTGCAACACTTCAAGCAATATGTACATTGGAAGAGGCATCATTTGAGAAGAACCTGAAATGTCTGTTTCCACTTCTGGCTAGCTTGATTAGCTGCGAACACGGCTCTACTGAGGTTCAGACTGCTCTTGCTGACATGCTCGGCTTATCGGTTGGCCCAGTTTTACTCCAATGGTGCTGATTTTTGCTGCTTCGTTTTTTTCGGCTTGTCTTTATAGAGTTCTCTCTTTTATTCATCGGTTCCAATATAAAACTCGCCTAATGGACTTGATGTGCTTAAGTTCTCGTATGCCCAGTATTTGCAAACATCTCTTTTAGCATTTATACTGGCTTCCAACGAAACGACGCCGTGTTTGTCCTTACGCAGAGTGATTTTTTCAAAGTTTTTCCATAGTATTCGTGAACTGTATGATATATTCACACAATCTCAAACGCAGTGTTTGGAGCCTGTTCCGAGGAAACTAGTCAAGTTTAAAATGCTAAGAAATATATTATGCACTACAGTACATCATAAAAGGCGTGATTAAGAAATATAACGAGTGATTAATTTAGGACCGTGATTTAAGTCCGTAAAAGGCGTCGTGCAATTGCATGACTTGACATGTGTCACAATTTACTGAAAAAACAGATGAGTCCAATTTTTATTTTATTTTTGGCTAAAAAGAAGAGTCGAAATTAATGATCAGTATACTCAATTTTCTCGAAATGTCCAAAATAAGGCGTAAACATGTTCATTAGCCTTAATTGAATGATAGTATTAGTATGACGATCGTTTGTATATATAATATTTACGTACATAATGTTGCATATGCCCCCACCACTAATATTGGTTCGGTCTCAAATGAAGACAAAACCTGGACTGGTCGGGTTTGGGTAAGTGGGTGGGTGGCAACAAAGATGGATGGGAGGGATCACGCTCATACGTCGTGGTTCCGTAGGCAACCTACACAACCTCTCTTTTTTCCTGTGCGTTCAAAAATCAAAAACATTCAATTTTGACAAGTGTTGTCCGGAACGATAGTACATGTTGCTAAAATTCAAATTGTAAAAGATAAGAAGACTACTTCACGCGTGTCAGGGGACACTGCACGTGTGGCATTTTTTTGGTCTTCTACAAGGTTAATACTAAAATTACTGAAGAGACTATTAACATTTCAACTTATATATGCACATATTTACTCATCTCTGATTTCTTACATGATTTACAATGAGATAATGGTACGTTTATTATGAGTATATAGCTAACAAGACCCGGACTGAGTCTTCTTTATGTTTAATCATTACAAAAAAGCATATATTACATCACTTAAATTGTATCACAAAAATAAATAATATTATTTTGAATCATTTATTAGCAATTGATATAAAAATATATAGTTTAACATAAATTGATAACTGATTTTACTATTAGTTAATTTAACATCGATTCAATCACAAATAATACAAAATTTTATTAATTTGGATCACTTTATGAGAAGTGATACAAAAATATGAATGCACATCAATTAAATAATCGATGCATCTACAATTTTTTGTTAACATCATTTAAAAAAATAATACAAATATTACATCAATAAAAATTGATGCTAATAGATTTTCAATTAATTAAATACGTTTTAAATTACCTTTGATGTTTATCCCATATCGAGAAATAAGGAAAAAAGCGAAAAGTTTTGTTTCTTATAAATAAGTACAATTTATCTAAAAATTCTAAAAAAACCAATATTGACGTGTTATCCTAAATAAAAATAAATAAATTATTTGTCAAATAATTTATAATATAATATTAAAATAATTTATTAAAGTTAGTACTATTTTTAAATTATTAAATTATTACACATATTTTAAAGTTTATAATTATAATGTAATATTACCATCATTTATATTAATTGATGCAAATCTTTAACATTATTTTTTGCAACCGACACAAATTAACATTGATTATAATAAGAGAAATACCCTAAAATAGTACAATTTTTTTTTTTGTTCCACAACTAACTCCATAAATTTAAAATTCCGAAAATAGCACAAATAATTATGTAAAAATACTTGTTTATCCAAAATAAATTTAAAATAAAATTAAACATTATGTTTGGGTTCACTATTTCTAATTTAGGGTTTCATTTTTTCCCATTAGAAAATAGTTTTATGTCATTTTAATATTAAATGTGTGCTATTATTGTCAAAATTTGTGCTATTATTGTCATTTTCAACTAGTGATACTAAATTTGGAACAAAAATTTAAAAATGTACTATTTTGATCAATTGCCCTTATAATAATCGATGCAAATATTTATATCAATTGCTTAAACTTATGTAAATATTTATATCAGTTGCTTAAACTGATATAAAATATTTTCACAACTGATTTAAATATTTATATCATCCCTTTCAGAGTTACTTATTTAAGTGATCATTTATAACTAATAATGTGAAACACTTTTTTTTAAAGTGAATAGTATACTATATACGAGTTGATTAGTGTTGTTTGGGTCCCACTCCAATTTCCCATGACAGTTTCCCGCCCCATTCCATTACTAAAAAGTTCCCATCATGGTTAAAAGGTAAATATTTTCAGCTCACTTTTTTACTATTTTATTTTATAAGATTGCTTTAATATTTTCAACTCTTCTTGATAATTGTCACTCTCACATGCACTTAGAAGAAGAGGAAGAAAAAAAAAATGGATGAGGTCGCTCGCTCTCTTTCACCGCCGGCTTTTCTATCAAAAGATCTTCATCTCCATAATTTTCACCACCAAACCTCCAATCACCAAATTCTCGGGCTAAAACGCGGCCGAGAAGACCACATCAACGACTACTCTAATTCATCCGGTAAAGACCAAGCCGCGACTCCCTCAGGAGAAGAAGATAAGATCATTAAGAGAAGGCCACGTGGCAGACCCGCAGGTTCCAAGAACAAACCCAAAGCACCGATCATTATCACACGCGACTCCGCGAACGCCTTCAGATGCCACGTCACGGAGATAGCCAGCGGCTGCGATGTAATGGAAAGCATAAACGTCTTCGCTAGACGCCGTCAGCGTGGCGTTTGCGTCTTAACCGGAAACGGCGCTGTTACAGACATCACCGTTAGACAACCCGGCGGAGGCTCTAACGCCGTCGTTAAGTTACACGGACGGTTCGAGATTCTTTCTCTCTCAGGTTCGTTTCTTCCTCCACCGGCTCCGCCAGTTGCGTCTGGTTTAACTGTTTACTTAGCCGGTGGTCAAGGTCAAGTGGTCGGAGGCAGCGTTGTGGGACCGCTTATGGCTTCAGGTCTGGTCGTGATTATGGCAGCTTCGTTTGGAAACGCAGCTTACGAGAGGCTGCCATTAGAAGAGGAGGAGGAAAGTGAAAGAGAAATAGATGGAAACGCGACTGTTGCGGATAAAACGCAAACGCAGAAGCAGTTAATGCAAGATGCAACGCCGTTAATTCAAGGGTTTCCTTCGAATTTAATGAATTCTGTTTCATTGCCAGGTGAAGCTTATTGGGAAACGCAACGACCGTCTTTCTAGATTATCCTTATTATTTTCTTTATATATTATCCGTAATATTTATAAATTTCCTTCTTCTGCTTCTTTTATTATTTTTTACTTCCTAAAAAAGTTCGTAGGGTTTGATTTTAATGTTTTTGGGAATTCTTTGGTCGGGCCGTAGCATTGTTGAATCGGATCAAGAATTTATGTTGTGAATGGAACGCAATGGTCATGGTCTCGGATTTATCGTATATATAGGGCTTTGTGTGTGAATCTCCGTTGGCTAGAAGTTTATAATGAAGTACTTTCTCAGTTTTTAATTGATGAATGTTTTAAATATGTATGTTCTCTATTTTCTATGTATAATTAGTTTTATACTATCCCCTTTTTTGTGTAACAAAGATCATGTTTATAACTAGTCTCGGATTTATCCCTTTTTGTGTAACAAAGAACAAAAAAAATCTGAAAATAAATGATGAAATATAATGGTGAATATTTAGGCTAGCTATTCGAGGACTTCACAATGGTGGTCCTTAAATTTAAATATTACAATAATTAGATCATGTTTTGAATTTTTTTTTCAAATAAGGGCCTTAATTTTTTTTTTTTCAAAAAAAAAAATAAGAACTCTAAAATCTAAAAGAAATTGTTGTAAATTGGGTGGGGCTCTGTGCATTTGCACTACCAACACACACCAAAAACCGGACCTAGTTGAGTGTCGTTAGCTCAATTTAAAAAATATTAAGGACGAAGCTTAGAAATTATATAATCGAGTAGCGTTTGGAACATAACTATATACCATGCTCTGGTTCTGAATCTAGAAGATGTACATGCATTAGCCCAAAACCTCCTAATCATAAATAAATATAACAGAGAATCTTCATTGGAGATATCTCAATGGGTATTAAAAAAAAAAAAAAAAAAAATTTAGAAAAAAATGGGTGAGAATCGGTTCTCATTTGAGATATTTTGAGAACCCCATGAGAACCCCTCTCATGAAACACATGTCAATTTCCTAATGGTTCATGCATTTTGTGATTAAACAAATATCCAACACTTTAAAATATCAATTAAATAGTTTATATATTGTTATTTTTTAGTTTTTATTTTTTTTATAAATCATAAAATAAAATTATCTATCTAACAAATTCCATTAAGCATGAGATTAATTTATATATTATTATTATTTTTAATTAATATTAGTTAAGGTTAATATATAACATAAATTAGATTTATAACTTATTAACCTTATAGACTATAACTTATAGTTAATACAATAATATTAGATTTCAGAAAAGAATCTGAAATTTGAAAAATTAAAATTTTGTTTTTTTAACAATAAAAATTAAAATTTTGTTATTATTTTTCTTTTATATAAGATATATATATGTTAATTTTACTATTATAGATAATATAAGTAAATATAACTAATTACTTAATATAATTGAATATATTTAAAATATAATTTGATATGTTATAATTTTTTCAAAATTAATTTTATTAAAATTTAAAAAAAATAAAAATAAAAATATTATATTTATGAGATACTGTTGTGGGTATCTCACCAATGGAGACACAATTTTGTGATAGAAAATTATTAAAAATATTAATATTATATTTATGAGATACCCTTGAAATATCTCTCTCATAAGGTTTGCAGGAGCAGGATTGTCAATTTCACCAAACATTTAACCTGGACGAGGGTGGGCCGAATATCATCACCAAACATTTAACCTGGACGAGGGTGGGCCGAATATCATCACCAAACATTTAACCTGGACGAGCGTGGGCCGAATATCAACCCTCTTAAGCCCATTTCGATGGTTATAATAATAACATGTATATGTTTTCCATGTGGCAAACAGTGAAAAGAAAAACCCTAACCTTTGCATACTTTTTCTTCCATCGATTGCCACGTTCCCGGTTCGATTATCGACATTGTGCCCACTATTACCATCTGATTTGTCATTCATCTCTCTCTCGTTATTCGAATTTGATTCTACTAGGGTTCCGATTGAATTCAGGGTTTCGATGGGAGCTTTTAAAGGTTACGGCTTGATCTCCATTGACTCTGCCTTCCATTTCCCTCCTCCACATCAATTCGAGGGCTACAAGAGGTTTCACTCTCTCTCTCTCCTATCCATTCTTCTTTGGATATATCATCAGGGAACTGGTTTGGGAAAAAGCAATCATTTTCTATTTCCGGAAAGAATCGGATCTGTAGTTGTATTTGTAGATCAATTAGCTGGATCAATGCTTTAGATCAATTAGATGCTTTAGGTGTTTCTGGGACATCATAACTCGAGGCTCTGTCTTGCCTAAATTGTTAATATGTTCTGCTTTATGTCTCTCTTCACACAGAAGGAATGCGAAATGGGTCTCTCCAAAAGCAGCTGTTGTACCAAACTTCCATCTCCCAATGCGCAGTCTCGAGGATAAAAACAGGTCGATTTGTGTTTTGTTTTCTCGTAGCTTCAGTTCCTTTTTTTTTTTATGTTCTCTAGGCGTTTTTGCTGATGCCACAACTTTCTCTTGTTCATGGGTGCAGGACAAACACAGACGATATAAGGTCCCTTAGAGTGATCACAGCCATTAAGACACCGTATTTACCTGATGGAAGATTCGACCTCGAAGCATATGATGACTTAGTCAACACTCAGATAGAAAACGGCGCCCAAGGTGTGATTGTTGGTGGCACAACCGGTGAAGGCCAATTGATGAGCTGGGATGAACACATAATGCTTATAGGCCATACCGTAAATTGTTTCGGCGGAAGAATCAAAGTCATTGGAAACACCGGAAGCAACTCTACTAGGGAAGCTATACATGCCACTGAGCAAGGGTTCGCTGTGGGAATGCACGCGGCTCTGCACATAAACCCTTACTATGGAAAAACTTCCATTGAAGGCATGACTGCTCACTTTCAAACCGTTCTTCATATGGGACCTACGATTATATACAACGTGCCAGGCCGAACGAGTCAAGATATACCTCCCCCGGTTATCTTTAAACTTTCTCGGAACCCTAATTTGGCTGGGGTTAAGGAATGCGTGGGTAATGACCGAGTTGAAGAGTATACTGGGAATGGAATTGTTGTGTGGAGTGGAAATGATGATCAGTGCCATGATTCTAGATGGGATCACGGGGCTACTGGAGTTATATCTGTCACTAGCAATTTGGTTCCAGGTTTGATGAGGAAATTAATGTTTGAAGGTAGAAACTCGGCTTTGAACTCAAAGCTTCTGCCTTTAATGGATTGGCTATTCCAAGAACCGAATCCGATTGGCGTTAACACTGCTTTGGCTCAGCTAGGAGTTGCAAGGCCGGTTTTTCGGTTACCGTATGTGCCATTGCCTCTGTCCAAAAGGGTTGAGTTTGTTAAACTGGTGAAGGAAATCGGAAGGGAGCATTTTGTAGGAGAGAGAGATGTTCAGGTGCTTGATGATGATGACTTCATTTTAATCGGTCGGTATTAGAATGTCTTCCTTGAAGATTGGTTCAGTTTGTACATCTGTTGTTGTTTATTTGGCTGATGAGAAACTTACGGATGAATCATATAGTTGTTCTGGTCTGTTGCTTTTGTGATGAAATCTGGTGGTTTCTTACTTACTCTCTCTTCTGTGTGTATGATTGTGTTTTGTCTCTGCGTGTTTGGCTCTGTTGGCATGATGATTTTGTGAGCTCTGGTCGTCGGAAACATTGCTATCACGGATTGGCAACGGCATTGATCGCCTTGGTGAAGTAACATTAAGCAACAAAGAAAAGAAACGTATTCTTTCGTCAAATGATCACAGATATATATTAGTACATAGATAAATTTAGGTCTCTAACAAGGGTTCGCAGCCGAGACTTTTATTCTAGTAGAAGACGAGAACAAACGTAATCAAGAAACAGGATTCACGGACACGAAGATCACTAAAGGAAGGAGGATGTAACAGGAGAGAGTTTTGGATGAAGCAGAGAGAAGAGAGCATTGTTTTCTTGGTGGAGAAGAAGAGCTTTCTTCTTCAAAGCCTCATTCTCTCGTATGATGCTTTGATTCTCTAGGAAAAGCTTCAAGTTTCTCATCTCCATCTCCTTCTCTGCCCTCAGTATTCTTCCCCTCCTGCGTCGAAAGAAAGGAACAACACACACACACACACAAAAAACAGAGTAGAGCTGTTATAATAATAACGCTAAAACAGAGTCAATGTGTCTGAAGAAGCTTGATATAAATGATAGATGAAACTGAACCTGGTGATATTAAGGATACGAAGATGGGTTTGTGTCTTAGGTTTACGTTTATTGTGGCACGGTGCTGATCTCATGGTGGGTGTGCGTGTGTCTGGGAATGATTCTGAAGATCTCAGACACATCTTCTTCTGGTTTTATTCAGCAGAAAGAACTGAGTAAGCACAATGGAAATGTAATCTTTATATAGAATTAGATAGAGCTCTTGTGTTTTGTAAGAGAGAGAGAGAGAGAGAGAGAGAGAGAGAGAGAGAAGAAGGAGGCTTTTGAAGGTAATGATGGTAAAAGGAAACTCATGATTATAGAGGGACCAGGGATGCATGGGCTAAGGACGAAGATGATGGAGAAGAAGACCAAAACAGACTCTCTTTCTTTCTCTCACCGAGTCTCTATTTCTTGTTCTTGATTGAATAGTTACAATACTTAAGTTTCCTCAACAGCTCAAGAAAGAGTTGAGGTACATACCAAGGTATATTTCTCCAGAGCACCATTAAAAAATAAAAAAAGACTCAAAAGAAAACTCCTTTAACTTCCTACCAAACCCATTCCAAAGGTCGAGGTCTTGGCTTCCCGGCAGCACATTGGCATATATCCCCATAATTGGGGTCTAATTGTTAAGAAATAAAAACCTTGATTCAAAAGAGACCTCTAATATATCTATAGTTACTATATACAATCTAATCATGTGATATGAATAGAGAAAAAAAAAACATAATTGATGAGGCTAAGGACTAGGATCACTAAAAACTCTTACTCATTTCTTGTGTTGATATTTTGTTTGAGATGAAACTACTAAAGACTAAATGGCAAATTGGAGGGAGCAAGTCAACATCAGGAATTATTAGCATGCTTCAAAATGATCAAAGCTGTTATAATTCCAGACCTATATTCTCTAATATTTATAGCAGCTATTCTTAGAGTAAGCAGTGTCTGTCTACCACAAAAAACAAGAGTTGAATGGTCTTCTTTGAACCATGCATCAAACATAAAGTAACGCCTATAAAAGGCACGAAACAAGTACCATAAATGGCAAAAGAATTTACAAATAGACTGGGGGTAATTTCTGGAGTTTTGTTGCATAAGAGTGGTCCAAATCTGAATCACCACGCCCCTACATATGAATCCCCAGCTAGCTTAGTACTCTCATCCATTATGTGTGTCTTTAATTTGTGCCTATAAGCAATAAACATTCAAGCTTTAATTTTACTAGCAAAGACCTTTGCACTGCACACCACCCTCATCAGAAAAATATTATACAATCCTTTGTACGTAGTCAGCTACAAGCCTACATGTAAGTAGAGTATCGTTTATGTTATATCTTTGGTCTTCTTCCATATTACCATTTACCACATGTGTGTTCACTACTTGTCGAGCGAAATGGAGAACATACCAGTTTAACTAGTTTATGGTATGTTTTCCATTTCGGGGACTTTTGAAGCTCTAACCGTCTAAAATGTGTTGGTTTTTTTTTTTTTTATATATATATTATGTAACAAAAGCCTATTCACCCTATTTTGTAATTTTTTTTTATAATACTGAATCATCCCTAGAAATTATTTTATTTAACTTGGACGTAAAAAGTGTATCGGTTTATGTGGAAATGATAACATAAGCCCATTGGGCTCTTGAATAATTTGGTTACTTTATGACTTAGGATCCGATTCTTGTTTATTTATGAAAAAGCTTAGAACAAAGAGATCATCATGATTTCTATTTGATTTTAGGGTCAAACCTGAATTTTTATTATTTTAAAAAAAAAACGAAAATGATAAAGGACGTGGACCCGACGGGAACTCTCTCTTCTCACTTTACTAATACGACGTTGCATCGCCCAATGATAAGCGTGGTTGCTTTGCAAGTGTAACAAAAAGGACAATAACCTCAAACTGTAAACTAGTTTAACTAGAAGATCTCAATGTTTCAACAGTTCTACACACCAAGACGAAAACAAAAGATCCAAGTCTCAATTAATTAAAAGATTAACTTAAAACCCTCACTCTCTAATCCCAGTCTTAACAAACAGAATAACACCCACACACCAACATAAAAAAAACTCACGAGAAAATTTAAAAAAATGAACAAAGGGAGTGGCAGTCTGCGTAATTACGATAACTTGTATGGGCTTTTATAGCAATAGGGATGTGGCGCCAAGAGTGACCAATGCGGTGAAGTACGCAGCAGGAGCGTTCACGTGAAACGCCGCGTTTTTGGCCTTGCTGTTCTCTGAACTTGTCGGCGAGTCTGACGGAGCTCCTTCTGGCGAATCATCCACTGGAGGTGCCGGCGGAGAAGCTGCGACAGGTGACGGAGCTTCCGCTGGAGCCGGAGACGGTGTCGGTGCGCTCACTGGCTCTGGTGCCGGCGCCGGAGATGGGGATTTACCGAAGAGTTCGGTGGGGAGAAGAACCTTATCCACCGTGAAAATCACGACAGGAGTCTCATCGACCACCGTGTCGGCGAGTCTCGACGGAGCAACGCCTGTATGGAGGATAACCTCATCGCCGGAAGTCGACGTCGTTAAATCGTATTTCCCGGCTCCGTTAGTGGCTAATGTGGAGATTGAGTCTTTGTTAGTCTTCAATGAGCCTTTGGGTTTGTATTCAGCGAGGGCGTGATACTCTAGGAGCGAGACCACCTCAGCTTGCGTGAGCTTCGTCAGATCTGGTACACCTTCGGCTTTGAAGGCTTCATCGGACGGTGCGAAAACCGTCAAGCCTTTTTCGACGGTGGATTCGTAGGTTTTAAGGACACCGCTCGAGACGAGCAAATTCGCGAAGGTTTTGACAACCGGCTTTCTCGAGAAGTCCGGTGATGTTGCTGATTCCTCCGGCGGATGGAGCAGGGGCGGTTAGGATTCCGGGAGCGATGATCGGAGCGTCGATTTCGAGAACGGAGATGTTGTAAGGGATTTGTTTAACGGATTTGGTGTAGGAGGAATCGAGCTTGGATCCAGAAGCGGCGGAGCCAAATCCGGCTTTGCCTCCTTTGAGATCGGTGACCGGTTTGGTAAAGCGTGGTGGTGAGGGTTGTGCCTTTAGAGATCTTGTGCAGTTTCTGAGGATCGTAGTAATCGAGGAGGACGAGGAGGCTGAGCGCATTTTTGATGACGGAGAGTGGATGTTTGCCGGCGAGGGAAGACATTGCGCCATTGTTGAGGACAAGGAGAGTGATGGTAGTGCGGCTGTTGATTTCGTCGGCGAGCTTCGTTTGGGAAAGGTAGCTGTTGAAGGAGGAATATTCCGGCGAATCGGCGAGGATTTGGGTGATGTTATGTCCGGAGACGGTAGAAACGACGGCGAGGAGAGATAGAGTGAGTGCGAAGAGAGAGAAAACTCGTGATGTCGCCATTGGATTTTGACGGTTGAGTGGAAGTGTGGACTGTGGAGAAGAGAAAGTGAGAAGACACAGAGACATGAAGTTAAAAAGTAGAAGAAGGATATTAAAGAAGATGTTAAATGTTAAGCATGGTTCGGACTAAACTATGGTTATATTGAGAACACGTGCTTTTGCTAAAAAGCCTGAAATCACGAAAATGGGCTTTGGGCTTCTTTTCCTTGGTTCGTGTTCCAAAAGCATCCGTTATATATATCATCATTACTTTTTTTGACGTCATCATTATCATTTAATCATTTATTAATTGTAACGGTAACGGTAACGGTAACGGCTAGCTATGACCTATTGTTAACCATGCTCGAATTCAGATACTCTTCTAATAGCTACTACTAGTGTTTAACAAATTAATTGATCTACTGCAGTAAACTAAATCTTTTTACTTTTGAGTTTATTTATTAATGCAGAGGGACGGGTCGAGCTGCAACACTTACAACTATGGCGACGCTTTCTATTGGGACGCTCGTTACGTGCAAGACGCGCTCTCCTTCGACTGGTACCAACGCTACTCTTCTCTCCGCCCTTTCGTCCGCAGCTTCGTCCCTACTTCTTCAAGAGTCCTCATGGTTGGCTGTAGAACCTGATATTATGGCTGATCCTGGATCATCATCATATGGATTGCAATTATTGGATTCACTTTTAACATTGACCATATATTTATTCCCTTTTTCAAACCTGGAGGGACATATTTCTTGGTAATATACTTTCTCTTGCATTCCCATTTATGTCTGGAACTGTTCTAGTTATATCGTCGCTGGGAAATGGGAATTAACCTGTGTGTTTGTTATGGGGTTTGGTAGATAACCTACGGCGATCCAAAAGTGAGAATGCCTCATGTTGATCCCGGGGATCACTAATTATGTTTTAGTGATTGATTAAGGAGAGAGAGGTGAGATTTTCGTTAATTAGAGCGAGTTAACCATGGTTTAAGATAGGTCGGGTATATCGGTGAACAGGTCGTGGACCGTATTCTTTTATATATGATCGAAGGACGTGAGCAATTTAGAGTTACGAACTGGTTCCGATGGGAGTCCAGTTCGGGGATCTAAATTGCTGCTTTGTTACAACGAGAGAGAGAGAGAGAGAGGTCGGTCTATTTGTGGTAGGTGAGGTGCTCAAAATTTCCAAGTCCCCTTCATTAATGATATCGAGGGATATATATACTCGGGATTGACTTCCTGCTCCCCGGGATTCCGGGACCACGTGGCGTCTTCAGCCTGTTTTGCGGGTAAGGTGGCCTAGGAGACGTGTTCCGACTTTCGGGGCGAGAGGTCATGATGAGCTCGGCGCCATACCTTTGCAGAGCAGCACACTGTTTTGCCAACTCTCCTCCACGTGTCATTTTCTCCTTCGTCAGCTTCGCAGGGTTGGTGGGGCGTCTAGTCGAGGCCGTATCTCTACGCGGGTAGGGCACTGTTCTACCAGCTCCCACGTGCCTTCTGCTCTTCTGACATTTCTGCTTTGGCGAAATGTCAGCGCGGACCCGAGGTGCGTTCTCTGGAGCTCGGTGCTTTCAGATCGGCGACCGAACTGAAGAGGCGTTTTTCCTAAGATGGGCCTAACTAATTGGGGGTGCTAGGCCCACCTCCAACACCTCATTTGACTCGTTCTGCGTACAACTGGAAGATCTCCTTATACATAATACGTAAGCTTCCACTTTTTTTTTTTTTTTTTGTGCAAGAATTTCTCTTATGAAATTGCATTATTTCCTGCAGCAAGACCAGGATTTAAAAAGACAGGAAGTTGTAGCTCGTCGTGTCTTGAAGCTATACCTATGACAAGTGAAGGAATGTTGCCACATGATTATGTTCTGGAGGATCCTGATTCACATTTTATTTACATATGCAATAAGAAGGACGAAGAAGTAGCTCACCTACTGATGTAAGACTCGAGGTCGGATTTACAATCAAGGCCTCAAAGTGACTCAAAGCGGCTTGGATGCGGAATGATGGGTCGATGGTGATGGTGCGGAAGCTTGGCTCGGTTGTGATGGGACCGGACAAACAGTATGAACTTAACTCTCCTGGGGGAAACCACGCACTAGAGAGAGAAGATTCAACAGTTCTTAAGCAAGGGGGACTCCTCGCACAATACTTAAGAACAAACAAGAGAAACCGATTCAAAGGCGACAAGGCTTTGAAAGCTAAACTCGAAGGTTTATTGCAAATAACTTATAAATTTCGTGAATGACAATACAGAAGCAAAGAGAGCTTTATAGGAGCTCGACAAGAAGACCTAATGGTCATACGAATTCAAAATTAAAGGAAAGCAATTAAAACGGAATATTGCGAATGTCGTCATCGGTGAGATTGTGGCCGTGATTCTTGTTGCGGTTTATGGCAAGGCGAATCTTCCTTGGGGGTGCTGGACGTCTAGGATGAGTTGCTGAGATTGGATGGCCGAGATTAGAAGACAATATATTGCCTTGATCTATCAAATCGCGAGCATAGCCATTTATGGTAAGTTCATTAAGCCTAGGGCCAAAACGACCGTGCAGGGAATTTGGGCGTATCTTCCTGTGCTCTGGTGGTCTAGGCCCCACTGTATACTCCGTAGACAGCATTAAACAAGTGGAGAAGTCGTGCAAAGGACCCGCGGTCGGACTTTCCTTACTTGGCTCCAAACGGGCCCGCGTAGGAGATTGGCCGTCCCGATTTGGATTCGGATTGTGCCAAGTCAGATCTTCCTTTGGTTTGGACCATAAGAGGCTCCAGTATGCGTGATGGGCCTTGGCTGGATCAATGCTTGAAGATCTTGGGCCAAAACACATGTTTCCCGGCTCGTACGCTCTTCCGGGTGCGCCGTGGAGCATGGCTAAGGTGAGTGCCGGTTTTGGTCGAGCTATGGGGATTCCGGCTCGACTGTTCTCTTCTCCATGGTGGGTTGGTCGATGAATCCCATCTCCTTTGGGTGGTGGGACGTTTGGATCCTCCTGGCCGTCGAGCTCACCAGTCGGGCTTGATTCGTGAACGATCGGTTCACCGTGATACCAAGGTCGAGCTATGGGGATTCTGGCTCGACTGTTCTCTTCCTCGTGGTGGGTTGGTCGATGAATCCCACCTCTTTTGGGTGGTGGGACGGTCGGCTCTGTTCGGTCTAGGAGCTTAGGAACTACTGTCCCGACCTTAGGAATGGGGCCGCTGTTGCCTATAGGACGAGGGTCTAAGCCTGCCGTACACTCAGTACAGTCCATTTCCAAGGCAGTAGCAATCCCATGAGCTTTTATGGCGTTGATCTTGGGTCCTTGCGAGATTTCGGACTTGATGTCCTCATCATACCCTCCCTCTTCAAGTGATTTCGTCCTCGAAATCTTCAAACCTACATCCAAATAAAGCGCATTAGACTTGAATTCCGAAAAGTGGTTTAGGAGCTTACCTCGGCGTTGGCTTGATTTTTGGATTTGGGCCCCCATTGGCGGTGCTTCTTTGATCAACAAGGAGTAGATATATCCTTGTTTCGGCTTGTTGAGTGTGCTGGTCGTGACGTGGAGCTTGGTGAAGTCTGGTCTTGCCTTTGAAGTTGTCTCGGCAGAGACTCCTTTCTCCTCGGCTACACTGAATTTTGCTTCGGCTAAAATTGGTGCTGCCTCGGCAATCTTTTGTTCCTCGGCTAAAACTCCTTTCTCCTCAGCCATAATGAATTCTGCTTCGGCTGGAATTGGTGTTGCTTCGGCAATTGGTGGTTTCTCGGCTAAAACGGATTTGGCCTCGGCTAAAGTTGACTTGCAACCTACAAAACCTGTTTTCGACGCTAGTGGCAAAGACAAGTGTGTTATGGGCTCTAAGGAAGATAGCTTATCAGGTTTTTCAAGAAGAAGACTTACCGTGAGCTGTCTTTTCTCCTTTTCCCTTGCTTGCAACACACGGGCTTCCGCTCGGTCAAGCCTTCCTCCTATGTTGGCAAAGCCTTGCTCTAGCCGTTGGGTCATGTTTCTCACCTCTTCTTGGAAAGCAGTGAGTCTACGAGCCAAGAGTAACATGGGGTCGTTTGCTAGATCTCCCATAGTACCTTACACAAGAAAAACTCACAGGAATCAAAGTCTAGTTCAAGAACAAATAAGAACACAAAACTGTTTTTCGCACAGAAATTTTCCGGTTCAGTTTTGCTGGATCTAAAATTATTAAATCACTTCCTAAAATTACAGAAACAATTTTATATTTTTTTATGATGAGTTAACAAGCAACGACAAAAGACGAAATGTTTTTATGAGTTTTTATGATTTTATGAAAATTGAAACAAAACAGACGGGTAAAGCAGATAAAAATTTTTTTTTTGTAGTTTTCGATTTGAGAATGAACTAAAACGAACAAGCAATGAAATAAATGAAAAACTTGAACAAGGAACGATGTAACCTGATAGATAGGAGCTTTTGAGCTCTGATACCAATGATGTAAGACTCGAGGTCGGATTTACAATCAAGGCCTCAAAGTGACTCAAAGCGGCTTGGATGCGGAATGATGGGTCGATGGTGATGGTGCGGAAGCTTGGCTCGGTTGTGATGGGACCGGACAAACAGTATGAACTTAACTCTCCTGGGGGAAACCACGCACTAGAGAGAGAAGATTCAACAGTTCTTAAGCAAGGGGGACTCCTCGCACAATACTTAAGAACAAACAAGAGAAACCGATTCAAAGGCGACAAGGCTTTGAAAGCTAAACTCGAAGGTTTATTGCAAATAACTTATAAATTTCGTGAATGACAATACAGAAGCAAAGAGAGCTTTATAGGAGCTCGACAAGAAGACCTAATGGTCATACGAATTCAAAATTAAAGGAAAGCAATTAAAACGGAATATTGCGAATGTCGTCATCGGTGAGATTGTGGCCGTGATTCTTGTTGCGGTTTATGGCAAGGCGAATCTTCCTTGGGGGTGCTGGACGTCTAGGATGAGTTGCTGAGATTGGATGGCCGAGATTAGAAGACAATATATTGCCTTGATCTATCAAATCGCGAGCATAGCCATTTATGGTAAGTTCATTAAGCCTAGGGCCAAAACGACCGTGCAGGGAATTTGGGCGTATCTTCCTGTGCTCTGGTGGTCTAGGCCCCACTGTATACTCCGTAGACAGCATTAAACAAGTGGAGAAGTCGTGCAAAGGACCCGCGGTCGGACTTTCCTTACTTGGCTCCAAACGGGCCCGCGTAGGAGATTGGCCGTCCCGATTTGGATTCGGATTGTGCCAAGTCAGATCTTCCTTTGGTTTGGACCATAAGAGGCTCCAGTATGCGTGATGGGCCTTGGCTGGATCAATGCTTGAAGATCTTGGGCCAAAACACATGTTTCCCGGCTCGTACGCTCTTCCGGGTGCGCCGTGGAGCATGGCTAAGGTGAGTGCCGGTTTTGGTCGAGCTATGGGGATTCCGGCTCGACTGTTCTCTTCTCCATGGTGGGTTGGTCGATGAATCCCATCTCCTTTGGGTGGTGGGACGTTTGGATCCTCCTGGCCGTCGAGCTCACCAGTCGGGCTTGATTCGTGAACGATCGGTTCACCGTGATACCAAGGTCGAGCTATGGGGATTCTGGCTCGACTGTTCTCTTCCTCGTGGTGGGTTGGTCGATGAATCCCACCTCTTTTGGGTGGTGGGACGGTCGGCTCTGTTCGGTCTAGGAGCTTAGGAACTACTGTCCCGACCTTAGGAATGGGGCCGCTGTTGCCTATAGGACGAGGGTCTAAGCCTGCCGTACACTCAGTACAGTCCATTTCCAAGGCAGTAGCAATCCCATGAGCTTTCATGGCGTTGATCTTGGGTCCTTGCGAGATTTCGGACTTGATGTCCTCATCACCTACCCTCATACCCATTAATGGAGGATGTTTTGTAGTGATGATGTCTGTGGATGGCATGGAGGCTAAAAACAATGCAAAATTGTGCACGAGTGTTGTCTTCTTGATCCCCATGAGATTACCGATCTTATTGTTGTATGTTGTGTCTTGTGATCTATCTCAGTGGATAGGTCCGAGCCGGAATTCCTCAATCAACTCTAAAGTTTATACTCCCTTTTATACGAATATAACATCTTACTTTTCTCTTTATGGTCAAATTCGACTCTTATTTATTTGATCAAAAACAACAGACAGAATATTGTATAAAATCTGCAAGGTGAGATTACACAAAAAAATAAAAAATAAAATCAAACTAAACCTCCACAAATCAATAACCAGTAATACTCAATAATCTTTCGAAACAACCCGTTGTTGATTCGCTCAACTTTGTTATTGTGTTTGTTTCCAAAACTGTGTTTCAAGACTCAAGAGTCAAAGGAATGGCTTCAAAGTTGAAGTATTTAGACTTGATTTATTTATTTGCAACCAAAGTTCTGTTTCAAGAATAAAAGAAATGGCTTGAACATGAAGCGTGTGTTGCACCAAGAAGAAAGAAGTATGTATTTAGGCAATCAACAAAAGAGCAAATGTCATATAAGACCTATATGGCCTTTGCTCTAAGCCTCTAACCTAACCTATAAAAATTTGAAAAAAAATCAACCCAATGGGCAAATGACCGTAAAGGTCAAGCTTGGTCTAGCTCACGAATCTCTACAGCTTTTGATCCTAGCTAGGATGGTTATAAACATGATGGAGGAAGCGCGCAGAATGAGGTATGTATATATGTACACACTCTTATGTTATTAACACACACAATTATGAAGCAAACATGTGAAAACCTGACTTGATGCAGTAAAATTCTGTGAGTTACTACTGTTGGTTCATTCAGAGCCAAGCTTCAGCGTCTGATCCACCACCTTCGAGCTTAACTGCAAGCAATTTGAAACAAAAGTTCTGTTTTCTTAACGAAAAAAGAAGACTCGGATTGCTCTTTCTCTAATTAATGATGAAGCCGCGCCAAATTCAAAATGCGAACAGGGTAACAAAACTTACATCTGGATTGGTGAAGATTATCAACTGCTTATCTTCTGTGGAAACTAAGAGGTTAGTGTTGTCTGTGTCCAGAGCCATAGCGGTTATATCCTGCCCTTCACCAAGCTTCAGCACATGGAATACCTAGAAAAGAAGAAGAAGAAGAAGAAGAATTTTTGGTTTGTTAAACGCAAAAATATCTTTCAACGACATCAAGAGCAACGCCTACCAAGAACTTCGAGTAATATACCAAGAGCAAAAGCAAATTGAAGGAGATGTGATATCCAATCTTTCAATTTCCTTGCCTCCACTTGATGAATCTTCTTCATCAATGTCGGAAACCGAGTTCACGCCAATGACAACACTTTGGCCATCCATAGATAGTTCCATGCAACTTATGGTACAAGAGTAAGGAAGTTTCGCTTTGGAAATCAGAATACCGTTAATGGTGAACGTACTGATAGAATTTTCCGATCTACTCCAGACCACTATAATTCCATCAGAAGATATGCAGAGAGCATGTGCCTTGACGCCAACAAGCCGTCTTATTAGTCGACCTTTTCTTATGGAATGCAATAGAACATCTGATGACTCAGAGGAAGAAACAACGATTCCTTGATCTGAGCTAACACAGCAACAAACTATTTCTCTTCGGTGGCCATGGAGCACTTGTATGGGCCCTTCAATGCGACGCTTTTTGGAGGAAGGTGTCTCAGAGCTTTTTGTCTGCTCAGACTCGCTTGCCTGAGAAGTGAATCCCTTGTGAAATCTCCACAGCAAAACAGTTGTATCTCGTGAACCTGTCACAAGGAAGTTGCTGTCTGGAGACAGAGCCAGACATGTTACAGGAGCACAGTGACCAAAAGATGTTTCTAGTGTTTTGGCTAAATCAGATGAGACTAGCTTGATGCTATTATCCACATGTCCACCTAATTAACATACAGGGTAGGGTGTTTTCGATTAAACAGTGAATATATATATTATCAACCACCAAACCTCCACAGAGCCTCTAAAAACTGCTTACCAGTGATAATTTCTCCGTCGATTGTAATAGCAGTGACCGATGAGCCTCTGATTCCTGATGAGGCAAATGCCTGAGCTTGGGGATATTCCCAATCACCCTTGAACATGCGTATCAATGTTCCGCCACTTGAAGCCGCCTTCCCGTGATGAAAGATGAAAGGAGCGTTCTGGCCATCAGGAGTGTTTGGTTGCCACTTGTGCTGTGCAATATGTGCTGCAGGCACATTCATGTCAACAATCACAACGCTATCTGAAGATGCCTTGATGGCTGCAGCAGGTAAGTTGCAGTGTTCTGGAGCTGGAACAGGATACGGTTTTATCGCTTTTGGATTCCGAAAGATTGTCTGAACAAGAATTTAAAGTGTTTGTCAAATATAGCACAGAAAGACAGTCAGGCTTAATAAGCATTTACCTGCATATGAAGGACATCTTTCAGAGGCAATCTTTTGATGTGAGGCACAGTCAATAGCTGGGATGGGGTTTGCCCTAAATAAGCTATCTGGTCCTGAGCAGCTCGCTGTTGTACCTTTATCAAATATCCACAGGCAAGTCACGGAAAGAAACAGAGTAATACCAAAACAGAGTAACTTCGACAGTGCGACAAAGATAACTTACAGGATCCGTGATCTTATCAATATCAACAGTCCCCTCGTATGTAGTGTAGAAGAAAACATTATTTGCCAGTATAGCTTCCTTACCACGTTGCTTATACCTAAATCAGAAAAAAGTTCATATGAAAAAGCAATCCAAATAATCCAATATCTCAGCAAAAGGAGGAAGCCAAGCTGTGGAAAAATGTCTCGACAAGATGTCAGTTCATAAAGGAAACCTACCCGAAAATGAGATCAATCCATTCATGCAAATGTGCAGAAACATGGTCGCTCTCAAGAGCCATTCGTTGCTTGTGTACAAAATCGATCGGGCTTTTAGCCCAAGGAGGAAGTTTTACAGAATCTGATGTACCAAAGTTGATCAAGTTCTCGTTGGTCAACATCTCAGGAAGGTAAAACAGCTCTGGAACCTAAAAAACAAAAAGAGGTGGCATGAATATGGCTACACTCTTGGCTTGCATAGAAGAGGAAAGTGATTAAAGATATGTGGAAGATTCAGTTCTTACCAACTCCTTCACATTACTCATATCTTGGAGGACTCCTTTCCAAGTTGCTGCAATGTCTGAAAACATGTGGTTTGCACGACCAAACCTTCCCCCTTGCAGTTGAATTGAAAGGGTTGTAAAAGGTTCGACTCTAGCTAGATAGTGCAACACCTACCACATGAGATTAATAATCAAAGTGCTAAACATTGTCTTTCTTTTGTGGTTAAGAGAAAAACAGTTTTAAAACCTACTGCTCCAGCACTTGAGTAATGTGAAGCATAGTGGAATTTGGGGATGGTTGGATCTTCGAAGCTAGAATATTGTTCTTGAAATGTTTTAAGCCGCTCTGGGTTCAATGCAACAATTGGCTGAACATATACACAGACTCACATTATTACAACCAGCATTCTAGTTTAATGGTGCAGTTATAGAACAAGTAATACAACCTTGGAGAGATCTCTGTAGCTAGATGGATTTGAAAGGTCCAGAACTTCTGTTACATAGTCGGACAGAATCCACGGGAAAACAGGATACTGCAAAGAAGAAAATGATATTAAAAAATTTCACATAAGAAAAGCATTCTCACTAGCACAAGATTTACCTGAGTGATGTCATTATAACTACGCCCAGCCAATGTGTTGAGCTTCATCAAGTACTCAAAATTGCTCATCTGCACAAAGGATGCATATTATCAAGCTAGGGTTACTATTCTAAGGTGGAGGAAATGAAAAGGCATGATGGGAATGGAGGATATTTCTTTGTGTACCTCCCATCTAGTCCATCGTTCCATTAACTGAGTTCTTCTCAAAAATTGTTCTGGCCTCTAGAAAAGGAAACAATTTATGTAAGTTTTGCAGCACAGAGAGGAAATTTACTCACTAAGCTTTATTCTCAAAACACACAAACCTGACTCGCCAGGTATATATTGTTTGAATGAGGAGGCCTTGCTTGAACAATAGTCCGATACGCATTTCTTCGTCCCTCGGTGTTCTATGGTGTTCATCGGAATCCAGAGAAGTAATTAGTTAGAGGAGGCAGGAACTTGAAGTATCCAATAATATATAATAGAACAGAGAAAGTTTTTTCAGATACCCCAAAATCAAAGAAGTAGTTTGAGCGATCGACCATAAATATCTCCAGAGCACTCTTTCTCAGTAGATATCTGTGAAAGAGAAATATTAACCAAGATATAGATCTTAAACATCAATTTTAGCCCCAGGAAAATCAAAATGAAACACAACTAAGGAAAGAGGAAAGACTAACACTCAAACATTAAAATCCAACAACATTTGACCTCCATAGATAACAAGATGATAATACTAGAAACATATTCTACTTAACCAAGTTAAACTTGTGTCGGTTGGTGAAATGACATTCAAGAAACAGTGGGTGCAAAAAAAAATCTAAGGAAAGGATTTTTTTTACATGAAAAGTTCTTACTGTGGTTAGATCTACCGAGTTGTCCTCAAATATTAGCAAATAGATCATCTAAAATTTATTAAAAGACATAATATACTGGAGTAGATAGGAGCTAGAGACAGCATTTATGGAGAAACTTTACCGTCGGCTATAAATCTGATGAAGAGAAGACATCAGCCAACTACGATCTCTTTCTTGGTCTCCTGATTCTGAACCATCTGACTTACCATCTACATGTTGGCCTTCTCTGATGTCAACAATAAAATTTATTCTCCGTGTTGTAATCTGAGAAAAAGGCATAAGACAACCATCAGAAACTAGTCATTCATACAAGGAAAAATATTTGGCTTATGCTCTGTTTTAAAAAGGTAATGTTAGTCGAGCATACCTGAAAGGTTCCTTTCACAACCCTCAGTGGCCGGACCATAGAAGAGGAAACTTCAAGAACAATCCTTTCATCAAGTACTTGTGTAGAATTTTGAACCACATCCTGGTCACTCAACGGTCGAGGATCGCTGATTCTAGTTGACGGTTGTATTGCATCCTTAAGTGAGCCAGACATCCTCTCTACATTTTTCCATTTGTGTTCTCCAACGTTATCCTCTATTTCAAGATCATCATCATCTCCATGTTCATCATCTTCATACATTATTATTTCCTTTGATATGGCTTCAGCAGCAAGAAGAGGTGCATTTGATGTCTGATCATCATAGTTTCCCGCTGCCTCCATATGATCGGTACTAGAATAATTCCGCCTTAAACACTGTCTCATCCTCGAAGAACTTTCCATAGAATCCAGTTTCCAGAAAACCTGCATATGTGATGATGTTACATTGTCACTGGAAAAGTTCTCAACATTTTTTCTCAAATCTAAACCAGAACATTAAGTGTCTTACGTGTTTGGGACTGCATAAATGGTCTCCAAAGGGTCCAAAGAAGCATCTAATCTCTACAAAGTAACGTATGAGTTTGCGCCAACCACGGATTCCCATGCATAAGCGATTTCTCACTATATTATCATCTCGGATACGCCTGTCAATCTAGTGAGTAGTTGAACCAACAAGTGTGGATTAGAGTATACACTCCCACCTCAAGAAAACAAAACAAAGTGTGACAAAGGCAGAGAGCAAACCTCAGATCTCTGCATGTTACGTGCTAAGGCAAAGCTTGCAACAAGTACGGCAATAAATTTGTAGGACAAAGCATTGAAATCTTTCCCATAAACTGATTTTTTATCCACTGGCTGGAGACATTCCATCCATGCCACTCCCATCGCTTCAGAGATATTCCATCTCTGTAAACGCTCCATATCAGTGATATTTCTCCGCTGTGCAGACGTGGCCATTGCAACAGCACTTAAACCTCTCCCAGAACCAATCTTGGCATATCGTTCAAGATCGCGTGCAGCTGCCAGAGCTGCCGCTTTTGCAGCAGCCTTATCTCTTGGTCGACCTGGTGTATTATCATTTGGAGCCTCCAAGGGTTTCTGGAAACTGGAAAAGGTCTGAAGTTTGGTAGTCTTGCGCTCAAGCAATGAAGAGTCTCGCCTAAGAGGTGGAGGTGCTGGAGGTGCCGGCCCTTCCCAACCAGCTGCCCCTGCGGCTATCATCGCCAGTGCCATTGCAGAAGGAGGCGATGCAAAAGCAGCTGCCCACTCCGGAGAAATCATAGAAAGAGCCGCCTAGAATTTAAAAAAAGAAGTAACAATTTAATAAGCTTAGGGAGACAAAAAAAATGGCATAATTTCAAAGGGTAAGTGAAGAGATTTATGGAACCTCAATGGGGAGTGCATCAGCAGCCAAAGCACGATCATCAACGACAAGGGGATTCAAACCATCAGCAGTGGCAAGTTCATGAATGCCAGCCAAAAGAGGTCGCCATCTCCGGAGAATTGCAACAAATGGTGGTAAAATAGCCTCTAGATACTGCTTACGTTGTGGTCTTTTGTCTCTGCTGACAGCCAGGCCCGGCCCAGAGGCTAGGCATGCTAGGCCAAGGTCTTGGACCACTCTTTTTTTTAGTTTTTGATGGGCCACAAAATTGATGTTTCCATTTTTTATAAGGCTACCAAAAACATTTTATATTTATCCTTTTTTATATGAAGTTATTTTATTTCTTGTTTTTTCCAATGATTTTCAAATTAAATTTGAATTATGCCTTAAAACTTTTATTTTATACATTTGATAAAGGACCACATTTTTATTTGTCTCGGACCACCATTTTTATTGGGCCGGGCCTGCTGACAGCATGCCATACCTGAAACAGACTTGGAATCAGAGAGTGTAACAACGCAGGGTAACCTTATTTAGGAGAGAACTAACCTCAGAATATAGAACGCATGTAGTAACCAATACTCTCTGCCTCTTTGAATCAGATATTGGCATGTTTAGAACAGGAGAGAGCACACTGGAGATAAAAAGAAAAACAGTCACTTTAACTTCTCTAAAAGACATGGTCATCATCTTGAGTGAAGCACAAGTGTATCAAGAAACACAAAAGATGTTATTACTTTACCTCCACAATAAAGCTGATGGTGACTGTCGCATAGACATCTGAGAACTGACATCTAATGAGACAGAATTCCCTAAGGGGAAGTGCAGTCCACCAGAAAAACCATCTTCAGAGCTTAGATTTTTCATCAACAAACTATCTTCACCATGGTCTTCTTCCCTCAAAGACAAGAGCACCATTCGAAGCATGCATAAGAAAGGCTGGTCACTATCCAACAACTGGTAGAGAGCTGCCATCCCTCCCATGCCAGTACCAGATCCTCCACCGATCCCAAGGCCACCTCCAAGTCCAGACTCATCTAGCAGCAACGCTTGAAGCATGGATACTGATTTTTTAACCAAAGGAAGTTCGATCCAGTTTCCTTGAGCATCTTTTTGTAAAGCAGACTTCCAAGAGTCCCAACCACTTCCACCACCACCAAAACAAGTGGTTTTAGAAGGAAGCCCAACGCCATACCACAATCGACTCCTGTACTTCCAACCCTCAGCCAAATCCATGGTACAACTTCCATATGAAACAAAAGCGCACGAAACAGATTCATAGGGATCAGCTGCAGCAGCAGCAGCAAGACGCTCCATTACGGCTGTAGAAATCTGGCCACTTGCATCGGCCATTGATGCAAGTATCTGAAGAAAATTTAAAATAACTTGAGAGTCCTTAACAGAGAAATATATTATGGTTGCAAAGTAAAATCAAGAGGAAGCATGGAGAGATCACATGATGTACAATAACAAGATACCAAAATAGTGATCGAGAGTGATTCCCACTTACATCTAAATGGACCCCTCCTGAATCACTGGACACTGAAGCACGGCTACTAGAAACCTCTGATGATTCTCCTACCGTTGTCAATGTGCGTGAACGGTTGTTAGTGGGATAAACAAGAGAAAGAGGAGATGGAGAAACATCAATTGCGCTTGCAGCACAATTTTGCTTGCTTTGTAGTCGCAAATGATCTTCGACAAGCATCAAAATCACAATTGTATTTTCCACAAGAGACACTGAAAGCTGAGCAGCATTTTCTACTCCAGCCTTTGCATCTTCTGGTGCTAGACTCTCTGCCGCGAGACCAGCAGATGCTGCAGCGATAACTTGAGTCTGTTGGGGGAAAGAACAAACAATATGTTAGGTTAAACTATAGCAATCACCCATTATAACAAGAAAGGTCAAAACATTAAGGCTTCCAAAGCTTAATTAATGTCCTTACAAATATTATAGCTAATAGTTACCTGAGCTTGTAGTTCTCTGGCAGCAAAGTCTAGCAATCCACCAAGAAGCCTTCTTTTGAAAACTGGTAGTGATTCCTCACGTCTTCGAAAGGTAGGACAACAAAATGTGTAAAAACAATTGAACAGAAACATGCATCTCTCAAAATATATGGGAAGAAGCAATGTGGTGCATGAAAATACCTAATTCGTTTCTCCCCAGTGCTCGACCCACCAACAATAGAGAGCCACTCTGCACAATGAATTGTAGCCTCAATATCCTGTAAAAAGAATGACATGTCGCGAGAAATATAAACAAAAACAGTTGAGCTTGAAAAATGAATTAATCTGGTGAAACAAACAAATTTACCTTCCAGCCATCCTTCTGGCGCATCGAATGTTCCAACATTATGATCAAAAAGTTATGAATCAGATCTTCAACCTCAGCAGAATCGGGTGAAGCAGACTGTTTCCTTACATCCCTCTGTGTGTACGCACAATAATTAGCATATTTAGAGAGCTTGCTGGTACATGCTTTAGTAACTTGCCAGATAATTATAAATGTGATTCACCCTATTAAACTATGGCTCATTAATTATATGAAAATCATGGATGAATATTTTAGAAGTTTTAAGGTTGGAGTCATACCTCGTAGTTTGAGATCAAAATTTCCAAGATCCACTCAGGCCACTCTTCCATTTTTGTCAGACTGCTCCTATTTTCCGGATGGCTACAAGCCAAAAATAGAAGATCCTGACGTAGAAAGAGTGAGTTCAGACAGAGACATTAGGCAATCTAAAAGTGTATAAACCAGTCAACGAAATAAAGTTGCAGACCACTAATAATGCAAGACTTTACTCGGCCTTCACGATAGCTATCTAGAGAACCAAATAGCTCATACACAAGAGATGGACAATGATACTAAATCTGGGTTAAGACAATTCGAAGCACTTTCACAAGTACATATTCTTCCTTTTTAAAAGTAGAGGCACAAAAGTGTCTTGTAACTATGACATTTATACCTGAAGTGCTCGATTTTGTAGAGCCTTAGATGCAAATGGTAGAGAACGCAGGAGGATTAACAGAAGTTGAGGGTGTTCAAAGCGATGACCTGAATCATAAAAGTTCAGGCCATCCTCACTTGATGAAGCATTAATCTGCAAAAAAGAGTCCCAGGTATGCAATAAATCAAATTTGACCTCATGCCAAAAACTGAAATAGTAAGTGTAGCACCAAATAGGGAAAATTTCCCAAATCTTTTTTTTTTTTTTTTTGATGAATGTTAAATTTTATTCAAACCCGAAAAAACCATTTCTACATCATCGATGCGAGCTTTTAATGTAAATAGCAAATCTTAAAACAGATTGAGAAACAAATTTGATGAAGAGCAATCTCTCCACATCAATGAACCGGCCTTGATGCAAACCATAGTTGCATTCCGTCTTCATAACGATTGTCTCCTATCATTCGTATAGAAGTGAATCTATTGCGAATTCCCTTATCAATGAACTTGGTAAGTGTTGTCGTTGATGAAGGACTTGTATCGTGCCTACGAGCATTCCTTTCCCTCCACAAGACATGTATCGTCATTTGAAATAAATACCGAATTATGAATCCCTTAACTCGACAAATTTGTGATCGAGATATGAGATGAACTACCGTGTTCCAGTCTGAAGAGAACTCATATTGCAAGATCCCCCCAGCAAGATTCTTACATACATGTTTGGAGAAGGGACATGAGAAGAACAAGTGATTCCTCGTTTCACTTGGGTTTTGACAAAGAACGCAGGTTGTGGAAACGTTTGTGTTCCAAGCCTGCATACGATCGCCCGTAGATAGTCTATTTTGCAATGCTAGCCACGCCATGAAACTGAACTTGGGGCAGTTATGAGAGAACCAAACTCCCACTGACCATGAAACCCGCGGTGTAATTACCCGCAACTGTTCCCATGTCTTTTTTGTGCTGAAACATGTTTTGAATTTTTCCCCCTTCCATCTCCAAAATTTTGTATTCTCTGCATGCTCTGTATACCGATCTTGAAATATTTGCAAAACGTCCTCCAACCTGTTCAGGTCCGGGTTTCTATGCCTTCTCCTTCTATGCATTGTAATCGCTTCTTCCACTGTTGCCTCTTGTCTGATTCCTAAATCAATGAAACCCCGAGCTCCAAAAAGAAGGAAGAGGTTACCTAGAGATGACTAATTGTCGTACCAGAATGACGTTGAAAGCCCATTTCCAATTTCAACTTTACTAAATGTGGCTGCTATCTCACGACTTTTTAGAATTTCTTTCCACATCCAGGATCCTGAAGAATTTTGTGGAGTTAACCAAATCGGTTTTTCTCTCATGAGATTGTTACGAGACCACTGCACCCAAAGGGAATTTTTCTTTGTAGTGATTCTCCTAAATAACTTCAAGACACATACCGCGTTAGATTCGCGTAGACTCTTCAAACCAAGACCTCCCTCTTCCTTGGGTCTACAAACATCTTTCCACGCAATCTTAGCTTTCCTCGGGTTTAAGTCAGGTCCTGACCAAAGGAAAGCAGAGCATATACTTTCGATTTCCTCAATGCATTTAATTGGCAATCTAAAAGCCGACATCCAAAAGTTTGTAAGGCTAGCAACAATTGAAGATAACAATTGTAATCTCCCAGCAAATGAAATCCAACGAGCTGTCCAAGAGTTAATTCTTCCTCTTATCTTGTCAATGAGAGGCGCATAGTCAAGAGAACGCATCCTCTTCATTAAGAGCGGTAAGCCAAGATACCTGATCGGTAAAGTTCCAATGTCGAAAGCTAATCTTTGAGATATCTCTTCTCTCGTCGAGCCAGAGACACCCGCGAGATAGACAACAGACTTTTCCAAGCTTATTTGTAAACCTGACATTTTGGAGAACTCATCAAAGACTGTGATTATACCTTCCAAAGACCTCAAACTTCCATCCGAAAAAATCATGATGTCATCCGTGAAGCATAGATGTGTGAGCTTTAAATTGGAGCATTTAGGGTGGAACCCGAACCTCCTTTGCATTGCAGCCCTAGCATTTTTGACAGAATGTTCATACAAATCACGAACAAATATGGAGAGAGAGAACATCCCTGCCTTAGACCTCTTGAACTTCCAAAGTACCCCTCCAATTCTCCATTAATCTGTACAGAAAAAGAAGCTGTGGAGATACATAATTTTATCCAATGAATAAATTCCATGGGTATATTCAGAGACTATAAAATATTCAGCAGGAAACTCCATTGGACGGAGTCGAAAGCTTTTGATATATCGATTTTTATAGCGCATCGTGAAGTTATTGTTTCTTGATGATAGCCGGACACCAGCTCTGAGGCAAGGAGGAGGTTTTCAATGAGAATACGGTCATGGACGAATTCCGACTGATTTTGGCAAATAAATTTCGGTACAATTTGTTTCAATCGATTTGCAAGGATCTTCGAAATCAGCTTGTAAATGACGTTGCAGCACACTATTGGTCTATAGTCCTTCATCTGTTTAGCTTCTTCTTTTTCGGGATTAATTCCAGAATCGTAGAATTTACGCCTTTTGGAAGAAAACCTTTGATGAAGAAAGACTGAATCCCAACAACCAGGTCTTTCCCTAGGATCGGCCACCCTTCCTTAAAAAATTCTACCGTAAAACCGTCCGGACCCGGCGATTTGTTTTCCGCCATTCTGAAGAGGACATCTTTTACCTCTAATTATGTGACTTCCTTAGTTAACCCCTGCCGATCCTCCAAAGAGCATCGAAACTCCAGCAATTCGCAAAGCTCAGCAATACTAGTATCCCAAAAATCAGGTTGATCGTGATTTAGAAAAGATTCAAAGTGGTTTACTGCTGTCTCCTTTATCTCGCTTACCACATTGGTTACAACACCATTCCTCTCCAATTCTCGGATCCCATTTCGTACTTCTCGAATCTTTATCGCACGATGATAAACCTTATTATTTTTATCTCCCACAAGCATCCAATTCAGTTTTGATTTCTGCCGAAGAAAGCGCTCTTCTATGTTTGACACTTTATCCCATTGCTCGAAAGCTTCATTCTCTTCTTGCTGGGATGTCTATGATGGAATCTGCAAATTCTGCTCTTGTTTATCACATAACGTCTCGTAATCTGACTTCACTCTTTGAGAGATGTCGCTTAATACATCTCTTGAGATCTGCTTAACAATGGGTTTCAAATTCTTAAGTTTCTTTGAGAATCTAAATAGAGCTGAAGTAGAGTGGAATAAAGGTACCGTCCCTTCCCAGTAATCTTTCAGGGCACTTCGAAATTTAGGCATCAAAGCAACCACGTTCGAGAATTTGAAGGGTTTCTTCTTTCTAGTATTCTGAGAATCAACATAAAATCTGCATCTGAGATGGTCCGAGCAACCTCCTGCTTCAAACACGCAATATGAATTTGGAAGGTGATCCAACCAGTTGCTGTTGATAAGAAGTCTGTCCAATTTTTTGTAAATCTGCCCTTCCGGTCTTTTGTTGCACCAAGTAAATGTAGGACCATGATAACCCATATCACATAGACCACCATCTCGCATTATAGCTTGAAAATCCATCATCCCATTCCACGAGTTCGGTGGGCTTGGGCTGGAGTGCTCTTCCATGTTAATGATTTCATTAAAATCCCCCATTATCATCCATCTCATCCTACTGAAGATCGGTGAATCAAAATGACTCCTGAGATCCTCCCACAGAATCTTCCGCTCCTCTCTAAAGTTAGAACCGTAAACAAACGAACACAAGAACTCTTCCTCCGTCCCTTGTAACTTGACCAAAACTGTAACCATTTGTGCACTCTTAAATACAGGAGTTAGACGAACAGAGTCCCTCCATACCACCCATATCTTTCCCAGACGTTGATGTTCATAATTATTTAAGAATGACCATCCTGGAAACACCTTATCAACAATTTCTTCCGCCTTACTCTCTTTTACCCGAGTTTCTATAAGACCTCCGAATAGAAAATCATGCTCCCTACACCAATTTTTCACAATATTATGTTTCTTTTCCCAATCTTTTTATGTTTCTTGATCATGATAATCATATTAACTTAGCCATGTGATCGATATAGGTTTGCCAGATGACAGCATGTGCTCTTTTTTTTTCCACCAAATACTTTAGTTTAAGCCAAATCAAACAAATGAAAGAACGAAAAAAACATGTCATACCGAGGCCCCAAGCAAAGTTGTATAGACATTGTCGGTCATCAGCCTGTTTGGAGCTGCCTGAAATGCTTTTAGCAGAGCAAATAGAAGCAATGCGACCTTATCATCAAACATTGTTCCACCATTTTCATGAATCCCACTATCCATGAGGTTACTCATAACATCATATTCGGCACCAAGGGATACTTTTAAGTGCCCTTTTGAGATTAATGCGCCGATCAATCTGATGATCCCAACCACGACGCGATCTCTATCGTCAATGTTGTTTCTTGCGTTATTACTGAATGAAGTTTCAGAAACAGAGGATATTCTGTCAACATTCATGGAGTTGGAGATGGTAACTGAGTCACTATCACAAAGGACAGTCGCATTATCATCATGAGCATGGGATTCACCCTCATTATCTTGTGGAGCTGAATCCAACTGCTTTAACAAACCAGGCTCATTGTGATGACTCTGTTCACTATGATCAGTCGGAACGATTGTTCCACCCTTAGCCACAGATTCTGCGACGTTGTCCTCACCCGTTTTAGCTTCTCTCTGCAGCAGAACAAGAAGTGTTTCTATCCCACCAGATGTGATAAATGCCTCTGCAAATGTCTGAGTCTTTGCAGCATTTGGCTGTACAACCAACCTAAACATGAGATGCAATACCCTTGCAACCTAAATAGAGGTAGCAAATTGAACGATGTCAGAGCAAAAATATTAAAAGATCTGAAAAAGTGACATATGTTTGACAGTTTACGTAATCTTCCTAAAAACATGTTACCTGATTTGGTTGTGGACTGTCAATTATGAAGCCAAGTAATCGATGGACATCAGCAGCATCAAAAGAAGGAGATGCTGCTCCCATTAGAAGTTCAATAATCACCAAAAGTTCATCAACCAAGGCATTAACTTCCCCCATTTGACGTGCGTCTCCATCTAGAGAAAAAGTGTTCACAGAGTCTTTCTCTTGAATCGTCCAGTAACATCTCCGACATCCATCCAGAAGTATCTGAATAGCATCAGCATTCCTCATAGCTGTCGCTTCAATGAAAACCATATCTTGAAGGGATGATAACAATTTCTTTTGAAGTCTGTAATTGCACACGCTCCATATCTTCAGGTCCAATAATAGTGTACGGAAGAGCTGCACTTTAAGAGAATGATTGATCTTTTGAGATTGACAAACCGAAACAATGGCAGCTACTAGTTCCTCGTCTTCTACTCCATCATGCTTGAGATCAAGGGATGCAAGTGAGTGAAGAAGATAACCCAGAATTGTGGCCAGAATTTCAGGCCCTCGAGTACGAGACAACTCTTCATTGTTCCCAGGATGTTGAATAGCAACTGAAATCATTCTAAAGATAGATGCAGCAAGAGAATATGTTGTCAAAGACAATGGAAGATTTCTGGAGGATGGCTCCAGACTATCTTTATGCACATTGCTTACGGTTAGAGGAAGCAAAGACATGGGTCCTCCATAAGCCAAGGCCCAGAAGGACTCCACTGACTTCATTCTCGTTGCAACATGGACTTGTCAAATTACCTCAGCTGGTCGTCTTAGAGTGCCTTAACCAAGAAAAAAATAACGAATTTACTAAGTAAGATAACAAAATGTGACAACTACCGAGTGATAGCGTATAGATAGAACAACAAGAACAGATAAAAGTAGACAAGATATCAACCAGATGAGAGTCTGAGAACAAGTAATAAACACATCATACTAGGAAACATATATAGATTTTCCAAAATTATAGAGCATTCTCAGACTTGTAAAAAGATTGAGAGGAGAATCATATGCACCTGCTGCTCCAGAAAAAGAAGCATCTGGACAAAACCGCCCACTTAGTAGACATGGGTGGTAAAGTAGGTGAATGTATACTCCAAGCTCTGCATCCAAAAGACTACTTTCCTCTGCCCCATTACGGACATGGTCATTTGTAGCTAACCATGGAAGACCAGCCCCATTGCCAAAACAAAGCAAAACATCCCCACCTCTAGATGCCAATCGTGTCATTCTTTCAGGACCAATCGGTTCTTTAAATATATAAACTGGTCCCATCTCAGCAAACAAAGCACACTGACCACGACGACGTTGTAGACCAGCAGCTGTAGGAGGAGGATTTGAGCCAATGCAACAGAAAGAAAGCGGCTTGGATATACGAGGAAATTCAAACAGAAGAGTTTCATACAAGGATCCATCAATATATAGCCGCAATTCACTCTCTGAATTCCCTAAAAGTCCTTGATTGCAAGTATGCTCAAGGCCAATAAAGTACCAACATTGAGGCTTAAATGCATGAGTGAAATGCAGTGAAGCTTTACTTCCTTTCCCACTACCACTCTCAACCACCAAAAACTGTGCATAGAAAAACGCTTCAATTCCCTGATTATCAGGGGTCAAAAGGCTGAACAGACGAGGTATATGAGCAGTACCCTCACCAGCGTGTACATTCGCAGACGTTTTTCCTGATTTGGCCGCTGAAGCAGCAGCAATTGCAGCTGCCACGGTTGAAGCATTCAATGTGTCAGCAAAGGACTCAATGTAAATCCAAGTTGCAAATGCATAGCCATTGGTAAAAGGCCAACGACTTTCTCCCGGACCAAGCAAAGCTGAGCTTTCATCAACAAATTCAAAACTACATGCAGGTCCTCTTGATTCTTTTCCATTCATTGCCTTCTCCAAAGCATCCATCAACGGACTTGACCACACTGTTGGAAGAGATTTTTTAATAACCTGAAGCTATCTATGCAAATCTTCCACACTAAGAGAGTGCCGGCTAAATGTTGAATGCAGTGAAACAAAACTGCTGCATTCCATACCATATTGGCGTCCTTGGAAAGAATCTCCTCGACTGATCGCAAGAGAACACCTAACAATCCCGCCGTCGAACACATAGCTCTGTTTCTCGTGCAAGAGCGTAAAATTGCTAGCAATCCTCGCACCATGCGGGTCCTAGGGGACATAAAACAAACACTGTCACCCGTAAAAGGAAGGCTAGGAACAAGCTCGCCAGAGACAATGGCAGCACGAGAGTTCAACATCACGCTAGGAGGGTTACTATCCTCATCCTCTTCAAAACTCTCGACTCCACCCATGGTCGCGAGAAGTGAGTCGATGACAAGGAAAGCAATAGTCTCTGGATCCTCTCCAGACCCAAATTTCTCAACACCGCTAACAATACTCTTCAGTTTGTCTAAGCTTCCAGGCTTACCCATGATGGCAGAATCAACTAAATGCAATAACTCTGGAGAAATGTTTGGCATTGTAGCCTTTGGCTTGGGTCTCTGTGGGGACTGAACCGGAGGATATCCATGTTCTGAATGGTAGTAAGAATCTCGACTCATTGCTGAAAGAGGGTAAGTTTCCTCATGTACAAAATGGTCAACATGTGATTCAGTCACAGCCTTATCTTGATCTCCTAAAGAAACCTGTTCAAAATGGTCATCCTTGAGGACTGCATCAACTGAACTAATCCCTTGTATGTCAGCATCATCCATTCCTGCCTGAGCATGTTGATCAGCAAGAAAACTAGAATTCCCTAAACCAAATCCATCTATTCTATTCTCTACGACAGGCTTATCATCAACATCGAGGTGTCCATCAGACGCTTTCGAGAGCTTCTTTTCTTCATCTTCATCCATTTTAACAACTTATAGAGACTCTATGGAACAGTCATTCGCGCCTTTTTCTCTCCCACCACCTGTTACACGAATCACAGATTTAGCTCGATCAAGATTGACTAGTAATGGAAAATGAGCACAAACATTAATTGGGAACCAAATTGAATCTAATAGTAGTAACGATTACGGCATGTAAATAACAAAAAAATATTATGGTACACATGACAGAACAAAACACCATCCAATTGAGACACAAAGAAATGTTCGGAAAGGGGAAAAACACGAGATCTGGCTTAGACATGCAGGTCCTAAAGAGGATCAATTCAGAAGATTTCAGCATTCCTACGAATAAACTCATACCCGCGTACACACACAGAAATGTTCGGAAAGGGGAAAAAAACTTTTTTTAAGTAAACTAATGCCGAGTAAAAGAGTATTTTCAATGGTTGCCTCCACATATTTCACTCTAAAAATAGAGCTCCCTAAAAATAGAGAAAAAATTTACTCCAATCATTACTTTTACAATATTTCACTCTGAAAATGAATAATCCAAATATATTATATTCTTTTAGTATTAATTGCTTACAAAACCTTTTATTTTTAAAATTTAAATTCTTCTATTTATTTTAGTTTTCAACAATAGTTCAACATAATCATATTTTAAAATTTATATTTATTATAAATTTCATTATACATGTACAATTATACATGTAGTAATAATGTTATGTATCACTTTTTTTTTTCAAAAACAAACCACATCTTTCACAATTGTAAAATATGATTGGAGAACTCCAAAAACACGTTCAATATTTTTTCTATACGTTTTTTGTTGCATAGCAAAATAGTTGTGTTAAAAAAAATTAACGATACTTATTTTAAAGTTTTTCTTTTTCTGGTAAAATCAATTATATTGATATTAGAACAAGTTTAGAAAGTGCGGAAACATTCCAAACGAACTTTTACATACATAAATCAAATTAAAATGATCCCAACAACAAAATAAAAAAAATTACGATGGTAAATTTCCTTCTTCCTGCCTCTACTCTTGACCAGTCAATTGAGTGGTTAAATTGAAATTCATAACGACGCCGTTTTGAAACATCCGCTCAGAGCATCCGCATCAGATACACAACAAGATCTGTGTCTTCTGCTTTTAAAAAAAAAAATTGATTTTTATTGTCGCGACGAATCACATTGCGACACATCATCATTTCTGGGAGATATTGTATCTTGCTGAAAACATTGTCTCTTGGATATGGGTAGTCTCAAAGACTAGAAGAGTGGTGCGTTCAGACATGGGCCCCTTTTTAGTGGCCCACACTGTTTATCTCATTATTTTATTGGAAGAGTAATTATTTATTTATACTCATACATAGTGCAAATATTTGCACTAACCATTCACACGTTTTTTTATGGGGACGGCATAAAGTAGGTTTGTCTTATGCAAGCTAGACCGAAGGTCTCCTCAATGTCCATATCCTCAAAAACGACACCGTTTTGAAGTTTCCATTGAAAGGATCAAAGAAGAGAAGCAAGAATGAGAGGCATTGTCTTCATAGCCAAAGACAATTCCAGGACATATTCTTCGTCCAGCCCCAAACGATATCAGTTCAAAATCACTACCTTTCAAATCAATTTCTCGTCCTAACAAAAATCTCTCTGGCTCGAACCGCTCTGCGTTTTCCCAAACGCTAGAGTCTCGTCCTATAGCCCAAGCGTTTACCAAAATCTGAGCATTCTTAGGCACGAAAAACCCTAAAACCTCTGTGTTTGACTCGGCTTTGTGTGGGGCCAGAAGTGGACCCGGTGGGTGTAAATGCAGAGTCTCTTTCACTAATGCTTGTAAATAAGGAAGATCTGAGATATCTGACTCCTGAACGACACCGTTTGGACCTACCACACCGTCCGTGTAACATCCTGGGCCCGACCCATTTGAGAAAGGCTTAAATGAATTAATTTGGCTACCTATGTCAACAAAGTGCACTTACCTTTTTCGATCACTTGCCCGAAAGAACTCCAGAGTTAAGCGTGCTTGGGCTGGAGTAGTTTAAGGATGGGTGACCTTCCGGGAAGTGATTCGCGGTAGCGTGTAAGTGAGGACAAAACACGGGAAAATGTCACGTGGTGATTGCAGGGTCAGTAAATTACTCGGTCGGGCCTACGAAAAATAACGCACCGACCGTCGGACAGGGGTGGGGCCCACGAGCCCGATAGAGGGATGGGTGACTCGCCGGTAGGGGCGGACGAGGCGTTACAAGTGGTATCAGAGCTCAGGGAAATCAAACCGATTCTGTCTCGGGAGACAATCTTGGGGTTTGAGGGTTATGGCTGCTCCGGTTATGAGTCGGACCCTAACAAGATGCGGAATTCGGGGACAAATTCCCGTTAAGTGGGGGATAATTGTAACATCATGGGCCCGACCCATTTGAGAAAGGCTTAAATGAATTAATTTGGCTACCTATGTCAACAAAGTGCACTTACCTTTTCCGATCACTTGCCCGAAAGAACTCCAGAGTTAAGCGTGCTTGGGCTGGAGTAGTCTAAGGATGAGTGACCTTCCGGGAAGTGATTCGCGGTAGCGTGTAAGTGAGGACAAAACACGGGAAAAGGTCACGTGGTGATTGCAGGGTCAGTAAATTACTCGGTCGGGCCTACGAAAAATAACGCACCGACCGTCGGACAGGGGTGGGGCCCACGAGCCCGATAGAGGGATGGGTGACTCACCGGTAGGGGCGGACGGGGCGTTACAAGTGGTATCAGAGCTCAGGGAAATCAAACCGATTCTGTCTCGGGATACAATCTTGGGGTTTGAGGGTTATGGCTGCTCCGGTTATGAGTCGGACCCTAACAAGATGCGGAATTCGGGGACAAATTCTCGTTAAGTGGGGGAGAATTGTAACATCCTGGGCCCGACCCATTTGAGAAAGGCTTAAATGAATTAATTTGGCTACCTATGTACACAAAGTGCATTTACCTTTTCCGATCACTTGCCCGAAAGAACTCCAGAGTTAAGCGTGTTTGGGCTGGAATAGTCTAAGGATGGGTGACCTTCCGGGAAGTGATTCGCGGTAGCGTGTAAGTGAGGACAAAACACGGGAAAATGTCACGTGGTGATTGCAGGGTCAGTAAATTACTCGGTCGGGCCTACGAAAAATAACGCACCGACCGTCGGACAAAGGTGGGGCCCACAAGCCCGATAGAGGGATAGGTGACTCATCGGTAAGGACGGACGGGGCGTTACAGTCCATCTCTGCTTGAGCTTTAGCCATTGTCTTAGGGTTGCGAAGTAGCTCAGCCATTGCCCATTCCACCGTGCTGGAGGTCGTATCCGCCCCTCCAAGAAACAAGTAATGACAAAAACAGAGTACAGTCACATATATATAACTCTTCTTTTTTCGAAATCGTAAAAGTAACATGAAACTACAAACACACGATGGTTCTTTATTTGATACTCGTTTTCTTTTGAAAATAAACACAACCATATAAGTAAACTCAAACACAAAGATGTATAAGATTAAGAATTGTATATATATCCTACTAGCCTTTTGAAGCACTTACGTAGAGAAAGTGTTTGATATCGTTCACGTTAAGCGAATCCAAGAGATCCCTTTCAGTCCGCGAAGATTTCTTAATCCGTTACGTCTCTTCTAAGCTACATTCTTTTACTTATCAATGGAAATGAAATAAAGTTGTTCTGTCAACTAATCGTTTTGGACTTTTTTCATCAGTTTCCTTCTACATAAATTAATCACGTTTGTTGACCAAAAAGAAAGATTGTTTTCAGGAAATAATCACTTATGCCAAGGAAACTAAAGCACGATTAAACATCACTATAAAAGTAAAGAAACAATACGTAAGTATTTAAAGTTTGTTAGTAAAAACAAAATGTAATTAGTTATACTATACTGAATATGGATGATATTTGAATTAAAGTTTGTTAGAAGAAACAATCTGTCTAATTCATATAATATTCAGAGTTTCTTAATTTAAGATGATATATCAAGTTGGTCTATTAGGAATTTTTTAAACAAACAAAGTTAGTGAATTTTGACGATGTTATTGTATAAGTATCACACGTTCTAAAACTCCAAAATGGATAAGGCTATTTAGGGTAACAATTTGTCTGTTCAGCCAAAAAAAAAATAGTTAGTTTCTTTATACGCACGGCACAAGCTATGATATATTTGTTACTTGTTTTTTTTTTTTGGTAAAAGATTTGTTACTTGTTACTATATAAACCAGACCAAAATAAACTCCAAGCTAATTTTTTGTAATATAGTTTTTTGTAATATATAAAATGTAAAATGAGAAATAAGAACTAATTTAACTGTTATTGATTCAAATATGTTTGATTTGTAATTTTTAAGTTTATAATATATTTAATAAATGTTTGCAACATGTTCAATCTTTTTTTTGTAAAGGTGTTTAGAAACAGATTCCAAAAATATTTTTGTTTTAATAGTATAGAATTGTTTATTAATTCAGGTCCGGTCTCGTAGTTCTCAAACCACCGGAACAATTACTACGAACATGAAAAAGAGATAACGAAAGACTAATAAAAATATTCGTACGATTTCCTGACGAAGTCGGAATAAAGTGGGTTGGTCTTGTGCAAGGTAAGACCGAAAGTCTCGTGCATATCTAAATCCGCAGGAACGACGTAGTTTTTTTCGTTTTCAAGACTCCATTCAAACGAATAGATAAGTGAAGCAAGCATGTGAGGCACAATCCTCAACGCCAATGATATTCCTGGGCACATCCTTCGTCCAGCTCCAAAAGGTATCATTTCAAAATCCTTACCTATCGACTCAATGTCTCGTCCCAAGAATCTCTCTGGCTCAAACCGTTCCGCGTTTTCCCAAACGCTCGGGTCTCGTCCTATAGCCCAAGCGTTAACCAGAATCTGAGCATTTTCAGGAATGAGGAACCCTAAAACTTCTGTTTCTGACTCTGCTTTCTGTGGGATCAGAAATGGACTCGGTGGGTGCAAACGAAGAGTCTCTGTTACAACAGCTTGTAAGTAGGGAAAATCTAAGAGATCGGAGTCACGAACGTAACGGTTTGGGCCAACAATAAAGCTGATCTCGACTTTAGCGTTAGCCATAGCCTCTGGGTTACGTAATAGCTCAACCATTGCCCATTCCACTGTGGTAGAGTTCGTTTCCGTCCCCGCAATAAACAAGTCCTTGAAATTAACAAAAAATCATTATATTTTAGGTTCAAAGAAGCAAAAAAATATAACCTGTGTTTGCATTTAATAGTTAAAATATTTTTTTTTTAATTACAAAAAACACAATATTCAATTTCTGTTTTATATCACATTCTATTACATTTATATTGACATTTATATAGAAAAAGAGAGATATAAATCTTTTTAAAAAATCATAATGCCAACAATTTTTATTGATGTTTTGCGTCTACGATTATAACATTTTAAAAGTATTTGAATTAAAATACTAAAATGGTGTGTTCTATGTTCATGAACATTCACGTAAAAGTAAATGCAAACAAAAAACGATAAAATACCAATCGAACAATAATTTTCAATACTTATATCACTTACGTATAGAAAGTGTTTGATATCGTTCATGACGACTTCCGATCCGTCTTCTTGAATAAGATCGATAAGTGAATCCAACAGATCGCTGCTATATGCATCTCTAGGTCCAGTCCGAGATGATCTTTCCGCGATCCGAGCATCGATGAGCCCTTGAAAAACCCTAAACAACCTCTCCGAACATACCTTCATCTCTTTCCTGATACCTTGTAAATCAAGAAACCCAAGAGACGGGAAATAGTTTGCGAGGTTCGGTTTCCCCATGGTTTCCATTATACGAAACAAGGAGTCTCGTAGCTCCATGGAGGCTCTCGGGTCGTAACTACCTAAGTCAGTCGAAAACACAACGTTTGAGATTACATTAAGCGATGTGACGAAGCAAGCACGAGCAATCTCGACGGCTTCTCCTTTTTCGCTGCTTTCGATTATGAATGTTATTAGTTCTTTCACTTTCTTCGACCGTACGGTCTTCGTGGCTTTGAGACACTTTCTTGAGAGCAGCTGAGTCTCCAATACCTTCCGCCATAGCCTAGGCCGGGGGAACATAATCCATTTCTTCGATCATTTATAAATCGAACCAAACCAAAATTGTTTACAACCCTATTGGTAGCTAGCATTATCTATGTGCTGAACTAGCTAAACCGAAACCGAATCAATTCCGTAATAAATTATAATCAATCCAAACCATATATATAAACCAAAATTCATCATTAATATATTATATATTCATATTACATTTAATCATATTTAATCAAAATAACTGTTTTTTTTTTAATTTAGAATAATAATAATTTGTTTACATTATGGTTGAGGTTAGTTACATCTAAAACCAAACGGAAAATCGTGTGCCCGACCAAAAAAACTCAGTTCCAATTCAGTCATGAGTTTTCAAAAACCAATAATTACCAAAATAATCGAATCTAACAAATATATAATGGGGTTAAAATTCGGTCGCAAAATCGTCGAAAGGAATAAACCGAACCGAGCCGAGCCAACTATATCTATAACCAAACTATGTGAGATTCTAATTAACTAATTTATAATTTACCTCCAATGAGACGACGTGGAAGGTAGCCATGGGATGGAGACATCCTGGTGAACGATGGTTCGAACCATCTCGCGGAAGGTTCGTGCAGAGAAGATATGGTCAATCGTTTTCAGAACCTCTCGTGCTGCCTCTGGTGAAGAAACGACCACTGTGGTTAAACGTCCATGTCTAAGACTCATGACTGGTCCATAAACTCTCGAGAGATTAGCAAGTGAACGATGAGGAGCTTTTCCGATGATATGGAGAAGTCCGATGATGGGCCATCCCAAAGGTCCCGGCGGTCCCGGAGGTTCCGGAGACAGTGGACTTGATGATCTTCGCCGTGATTTTACGGCGGTAAAGAGAAGATATGTTATAAGGAAGCTAAGTAACAAGAACAGAGCTGGAGCTATAGTGTTTTTCATCGTTAGTTCGTAGCGTTTTCTTCTAACCACTATGTTTTACTTATTTATAGAAACTCTATAATATGTTAATACTTATTCTTAATTAAAATTATTATCGTTATGGGCTTAGTATTAGCAGCAGCTTCAATCTAAATAAATGCATTTGTTGAAAAAAGGAAAGAGACCATTTGTGCTTAGGACTCAAAAAGTCAAAGGTACAATTTGTCCATCACTTTTAAAGTATGTGATATGTTTTGTTTTTTTTTGTCAAAGAGCAGTACGTGATATGTTAAGTTAGGGATAATAAATGAATAATTGAAATAGATAGATTTTCTGTCTTACGATGATATATAAAGTTAAACGTTAGCGTGTTTTTATCGTAATGCCCTTTAAAATAAAATAAATTTACGGAATAAAATCAGTAAGGAAAAAAAAAATTAGTTTCTTGATGCGCACGGCGTAGTTAGGGCTTTGGGCTTGTCTTCTGTGTGGATCCATGTAAACCGGTTCGGAATAAGCTCTAATTTTGCGTCCGGTCTTTTAGTTCTCCAGATCAAAATGAACTCAATTTATTTATGTGGTCCGGTGTTGTAATTTTATAGATGAGTTTGCGGTTGACTATTTAATACACCAAAATCGAATATCCATACATGGGCTGGTTTAAAATTGATAAATTGATGAGAGTAAGAACACAAAAGTGTTTAGGAAGAATTATTATTAGACTCTCATAAGAATAAAGTTACAAGATGCATAAACTTATATAGCGGTAGAAGTAATCTATGTTTCCTAAATTAAGATAAATATAAATGTAAATTTCCTAAACTAAGATATTGGTAAATATCCATATTCTTCATGTTTTCCATTCTTCATGTTTTCCATTCTTCTCGATATGGTCGATCTCATCGATCTCCCAATACCCTCCCGCAAGCTCAAACGTGGTAACACGTATGAGATTGGACAAATCTTCAAAATATCGGCGCCTTCCGCAGCCTAGTATTGTGTCTACATGAAGCGCCTTCCGCAGCCTCGTCTTTCATCATATCCAAAGGGCCTTCCGCACCTACATTGTTCCCTTAATCCTCTCTCAATATTTTATATCGGCGCCTTCCGCAGCCTAGTATTGTGTCTACATGAAGCGCCTTCCGCAACCTCGTCTTTCATCATATCCAAAGGGCCTTCCGCACCTACATTGTTCCCTTAATCCTCTCTCAATATTTGTAAAAAAAAAAAAAAAAAAAAACAAAATCATAACCCATAGGAATTGAATCTAGGCTCTGATACCATGATAAATTGATGAGAGTAAGAACACAAAAGTGTTTAGGAAAAATTATTATTAGACTCTCATAAGAATAAAGTTACAAGATGCATAAACTTATATAGCGGTAGAAGTAATCTATGTTTCCTAAATTAAGATAAATATAAATGTAAATTTCCTAAACTAAGATATTGGTAAATATCCATATTCTTCATGTTTTCCATTCTTCATGTTTTCCATTCTTCTCGATATGGTCGATCTCATCGATCTCCCAATAAAAATCGTTAAATCGATCTTTATTTTTCATAAATTTAAAAGATGGAGACCGAACCGGATAAAGACGATGTCAAACACGCTTCTTGATAGGCACGGCACATAGTGGCTCTGCTCTGTGCAAAGTAACACCGAAGGCCTCGTCCATATCGACATTTTCAGGAACGACATCGTTTTGATCCTTCCAGTCAAAGCCATAAAGAAGAGACGCAAGAACTAGATGCACTATCCTAAACCCGAGTGGCAATCCTGGGCAAATCCTTCGTCCAGCTCCGAACGGGATCAGCTCAAAATCATTGCCTTTCACATCGATTTCTCTTCCCAAAAACCTCTCTGGCTCGAACTGCGTTGAATTCTCCCACACGCTCGGATCTCGTCCTAGCGCCCATATGTTCACAAGAACCTTGTTCCAAACACAAAACAAGGAGTAATTACACACCATATGTTATGTAGTCACTAGAGATATAGATATTCGGTTTTATCTAAATAGTCATTAGAGACACTACAGACATACCTGAGTATTCTTGGGAATGAGGAACTCGGAAATTCGGACATCATCAGACTCGGATTTTCGAGGGATGAGAAAAGGAGCGGGCGGGTGCAAACGAAGAGTCTCTTTCACAAATGGTTGTAAATGTTAAGTTACATGGGCTTCCAACTCAAAACCAATTGGCAATGAGTGGATTGGCCCATGTCCCTTATATATTACTTAGCATCCCTTCCAACTTCCGAATGGGCTTCCAACTCAAAACCAATTGGCAATGAGTGGATTGGCTCATGTCCCTTATATATTACTTAGCATCCCTTTCAACTTCCGATGTGGGATAATATTCCCTAATACGCCCCCTCGAGATGATGGATATTTGCCTATCAATCTCGATATCAATCTCGATATGTTCGGGCATGGATCGATGTACCAACTTTGGGTCGGATCGATAATGGATCGGGTTGGACAGTATGGATCGGGCTCTGATACCATGTTAAGTTACATGGGCTTCCAACTCAAAACCAATTAGCAATGAGTGGATTGGCCCATGTCCCTTATATATTATTTAGCATCCCTTCCAACTTCCGATGTGGGATAATATTCCCTAATACGCCCCCTCGAGATGATGGCTATTTGCCTATCAATCTCGATATGTTCGGACATGGATCGATATACCAACTTTGGGTCGGATCGATAATGGATCGGGTTGGACAGTATGGATCGGGCTCTGATACCATGTTAAGTTACATGGGTTTCCAACTCAAAACCAATTGGCAATGAGTGGATTGGCCCATGTCCCTTATATATTACTTAGCATCCCTTCCAACTTTCGATGTGGGATAATATTCTCTAATAGTAAATAAGGTAGTTTGAAGATATCCAATTCTTGAACGGTTTCGTTTTCCCCTATCACTTGTCTTATCTCTTCTTGAGCTTTCACTATAATCTTCGGGTTTCGAAGTAACTCCGCCATAGCCCATTCCACAGTACTCGAACTCGTGTCTGTTCCCGCCAAAAACAAGTCCTATCACACACACTAGTTGAATTTAGTCAAGAGTCAATTTGCTCTGTCTTTATTAAAATATATCATTCGAAAACTATTATGGCATCTATTTTCCACTCTAAACTCTATTTTAGAGTAAAATCCTCTCCAATCCACTCTATTTCTTACTCTAAAATAGAATTAACCTATTTTTTATTCTATATTTAGAGTAAACATATTTCTTACTCTATTTTAGAGTTGACATTTTTTATTTATAGAATTGTCATTTTACTTTTAAATATTTTTATTTATAACTGAAACAAATAGTAATAATAACAATTTATTTCAACAAACCAGCTGATATGTTAGTAAAAATGAATGTTCCTTTTGATAAAGATTATCAATATTATTTTTATGTTCCTAATGTAATAACTAATTTGCTACATGCTGACTTTGTATCTTTATTAAATTAATAAAATCTAGACGTTAAAAAACAATTTATTGTAAGAAAATCAGTTTTTCATTTAAATTACTATATTATAGTATTTTTCAAAGTTACAACTCACCAAACCACATCTTGTGATGTGTTTATATTATTTGAGATATTTTGAAAGTAATTTCTTTTTCTATATCACATTTTGACAATTTCTTTTGCTAGCTAAAAAAAATTAAAATTAAATTATAGAAAATATTTAATTTAAATAATATCATAATTTATTGAAATTTTACAAAAAAAGGATTAAAATGTAAATTTCATAAATAAAAACTACTAGTAATAAATATAAATAGAATATATTTTAAAATATTCATTTTTAGAGTACAAAATAAAGTAAAACATTTGAGCAAACCCAACTCAATTTAAAAATGGAAAATAGAAGAATACATTAGAGATGATCTTAGGACTTACCAGAAGCAAATGTTTGATGCCATTATCATCGAGGTCCGACTCCTTTTCTTGAGCAATGTCCAAAAGGAAATCTAGCATATCACTGTTGTTGTTGTTTCTCGAAGCATTTGATGATCTCTTTGTATTGATGAATCTTTGGAAAACCCTAAACAATTTGTTCATACATAGCCTCGCTTCTTTTCTATTTCCTTGCAGATCAAGAAACCCAAGGAAAGGGAAAAAATCAGCGACATTAGGTTTTCCGGCGATCTCCATCATCCGAAGCACTACGTCGTGAAACTCGTGATTTTTCTCAGAGTCGTCAAAGTCGGCGAGGTTTGTGGAAAACAGAGCGTTCGAGATTATATTGAGTGATGTGATGAATGATGCACGAGCGATGTTCACAGCTTCGCTTCTCTCGCTGCATTTGTTAACGAAGCTCATAAGTTCTTGCACCTTTCTCATCCTTATGTCCTTGGTTGCTTCTAAACGCCGCGTTGAGAATAATTGGCTTGTCGTGATCTTTCTTAGAAACCTGACAATACACCGACAATGAATCCTGCCGCTGACGTTTTGAACTTTTGTTCTCTTACTGTAACATTTCTCCAAAACGAAAAGAACAAAGAAATCGAAACAAAAAGGCAAGCTAGAGAACTACTACTATAGTGTTATTTTACCTCCAACGAGCAAACGGAGGTAGCCAAACAAAGGAACGCTCGTGGTGACCAGCGGCTCGAACCGGGTCAGTGGAGACTCGATAACACAAGACATGGTCATGTGTTTTCAGCACTTCTTTTGCTGCTTCCGGTGATGAAATGACCACTGTGGTCAAACAACTAAGCTTAAGACTCATCACGCTTCCGTAAATCCTCGAGAGATCGACAAGTGAACGGTGAGGCTTTTCACCGATTTGAAGGATGTTACCAAGTAGAGGTAACCTTGGAGGACCCGGAGGGATTTTCGCTCCTTCATTGCCGCCGGAACAGGATTTTCGGGAGGTGAAAAAAAAGAAGACGAAACAGAGTAAAAACAGAGACAAGGCTATTGCTAAGATATCCTCCATCTCACGTTTCGTTAAACCAGATTGCTTAATGACTAGAGAAGCTTCAAGAAAATCTTGTATATATAATGCATTTAAAAGGATTTTTGTACGGGCAGATTTTGTTAACAAAACAATTTGAGGTGGGAGATATGACAGGTGTCACTGTCCCTTCACCGATCCCACTATTTTGTCGTCTAGTTAATATGGTAATGTTACGCGTGGAAGTCGAGCAACAAGAGATTCTTTATTAAATTCTCTTTGTTTGATTTTATCAGATTATAAGCAGATCCTCTTTATATATATATATATATATATATATATATATATATATATATTTTCCCTTAAAAAAAAGCTATATATCTTTATAAAAAGAAAAAAAGCTATATCTCTTTATACAATTTTAAAAAGTTGAATTGTAAAAACAGAAAGGACATAGCATTATAAAAGTTGAATTGTATATATATATATGGTTAGAAGTTAGAACCGTAACGATTCTATAAAACGAAATCATTATCAACATATATCTTTAGCATAAAAAAAAATTTGGCGTATTATAACAAGAGCCTACAATTTTAAATTACTTATAACCGGTTTGTCGATAGTCAACGGTCAACGTCGCCTGAGTAGGAGATGTGATTTTGTGGTAAAGCACGTCTTTAACTCTTTGAGATATTTTATTTTTACCAAGTCACGTGGATCGAATCATTAAAACGTTCGCTGCCTCGTAATCGAGGAAGAATCTTTAATTGCCCAAACTGGCCTATGTATTTCTCCTCACGTTCCAATTTCAACCACATATTCTTGTGATGTTCCAATAATACCCTGTTATCGAGTTTAACGGCAACGTAAGGAATTACGAAAATGGGACACAGCCTCATGATTTATATTTGATGTAAATATTGCACATTTATGGAATATTTTCAACAAAAGATATACTGCATAAATATTATTCACACTGTTTTTTTTGTCGTTTAAACAATTTGCCACGCACGCTCTCCATTTTTTTTTTTTTTTTGCGAAACTGTAACTATTCATATACATAAAAAGAGAATTTTACAAATGAGTTTAACTCAAGTACTTGTTAACATGGCAAAAAATAAAATAAAAAACATGCTAACAAAAAATTTGTGCTAAACAGATTCAGCACTTACTCAAGCCACAATTGCATTAAACTACCATAGTGCCTCCGATGACGTGTTGCAGTGATCGTGTTTCGAATATGTCTCATGATATAAATATAAATTAATGATATCAAACACATATCACACTACTCACACTGTTTCCATGGCTCTATTTGCGATTATGAGGTTAGTGATTTTATTACTGAAATAATATATGTAGATATACGTTCCTCCCCAATGGATAACTTATTAGACACTCTGATGCAACGTCTCATTTATTCTTTAACGTGGATGTTGAGATATGGTCTAATCTTAGTCAAATTAGATTAGGTTGGTTCGGTTATCAGAACTCAGGGTATTGGTCTAGCTAATTGGACTTTGGTTTAAGGTTTAATTAGGTGGTTCAATGCATTTCTGGTTTAGTCCGGTTGTGAGGCTTTGGGTATAAAAAGCCGATAACCAGAATCATATCTTCATCTTTTTCGTTTGCATAACAGACTGACGATTACGTTTCTTGACGAGAGACTCTCTGGTTTTGAGAGATCTTGATCACTTCGTTGCTAGTGGATTTGCTGGACTGAGTCTGGCCCCAGAGACGTAGCTCACTACATCGGTGGCGAACTCTGGGTTACCAAATTGTGTTTGCGTTCTTTCACTTTCTGTTCTATTCTCTTTTCGTTCTTTGGTTTATAGATCTTAAATCGGACGAGAGGTGTTCTTGTGAGCCACATTGTGAGACTGGTTGTGATTCGAGCTGAGCGATATAAGTTTTAGGCGCAATAATTGGTATCAGAGCTCCGGGTTGATCTCTCATGTCGACGGCGATGACGAGAAGCGAGGTAGTGCGATTCGATGGCATTGGCGACTTCTCGATGTGGACCACGAGGATGATGGCTCATTTCGGAGTTGCAGGATTGAAAGGGGTTGTTCTCAGTGACGATTTCACGATCACAGTTCCGGTGACAAAGTCGGATTCAAAGAAGACATCCGATGGGGAAACCGTGACTGAAACTGTTCAAGAAACTGAGGTAATCATCGATCTTGTAAAATTAGAGAAAGATCAACGGGCACAGGACATGATCATAATCAATATCAGGGATCAAGTTCTGAGAAATATTAAACATTGCACTACTGATGCATCTATGTGGGCATTGCTGTCAAAATTGTATATGTCTAAGTCCCTGCCAAATCGGATCTTCGTCCAGTCGCAGTGTTTTATACGTTTAGATGCGATGGGTCAAGATCAATTGATGTCAATGTAGATGACTTTCTTAAGATTGTTGCTGAGATGAATAGTCTGGATGTGAATGTTAGCGATGAAATCCAGGCTATAGTCTTCTTGAATTCGCTTCCGAGTGCTTATGACCAACTTCAACACACATTGAAATATGGAAAGGAATCCATATCTTTAGAAGAGGTTATCTCAGCTGCAAGATCGAAGCAAAGGGAAATGTCAGGGAATGGTGTGACTAATACAGGTTCTGCTACAGCTCTCTACTCACATGATAGAGGAAGGCAACAGAAAAGAGACTCAGGAGACTCACATGGCGGAAGAAACATAAGCAAGTCCAAAAATGGTAGGAAAGTTACTTGCTGGTACTGTAAGAAAGAAGGTCATGTGAAGAAGGACTGTTTTGCTAGAAAGAAGAAGATGGAGGCATATGGTGATGGTGAAGCAGCTGTCGCCATTGATCAGTTGGAAGAGATGGACGTGCTAAATGTATCTGTTGATGATTCAAGGGAAAACTGGGTTATAGATTCAGGATGTACACATCACATGACTTCGAGAAGAGACTGGTTTGTGGAATTTGAAGAGAAGACATCAAGCAGAATACTGCTTGGAGATTTCCACACTTTTCAGACCCAAGGCATTGGAACTATTCGACTAGACACACAAGGTGGTTCAGTCAAGATCATGAGGAATGTCATATACGTTCCAAGCTTGAGAAGAAATCTTATATCTACAAGCACACTGGATCAGCTAGGTTTTCTTCACTCTGTTGGAAATGGGAAGATCAGTTTTCACAAGAACAACAAGCTAGCATTGAAGGGCACTTTGAAGAATGGTCTATACATACTTGATGGAAAAACAGTCACTGCAGAGCTGTGTCAGGTGGAGGGATCAAGTTCTCAGGTATCTCTTTGGCACACCAGGTTGGGCCACATGAGTTACAAGAACATGCAGGTGCTGGTCCGAGGAGGAGTCTTGAATAGTAAAGATGTTGGAAAGGAAGCATTCTGCGAGCATTGTATAATGGGGAAATCAAAGAGAGTAAGTTTTGAAACTGGTAAGCATGTGACTAACTTTGTTCTTGACTATGTCCATGCAGATCTTTGGGGCTCTCCGAATGTTCCATCTTCCTTATCAGGTAGTAAATACTTCTTATCGATTATAGATGACTATTCTCGAAAGGTATGGGTCTGATTTCTCAAAACTAAAGATGAAACTTTCTCTAAATTCTGTGATTGGAAATGTCTTGTTGAAAATCAGGTAGAGAGAAAGGTAAAGTGTCTAAGGACTGATAATGGTTTAGAGTTCTGTAATAATGCTTTTGATGAGTTTTGCAGGAAACATGGTATTGAAAGACACAAAACTTGCACATATACCCCTCAGCAAAATGGTATTGCCGAGAGGATGAACAGAACCATCATGGAGAAAGTCAGATGTCAGCTAAATGAATCGGGCTTGGATGAACAATTTTGGGCTGAAGCTGCTGCAACTTCAGTCTATGTCATTAATAGATCTCCGGCATCAGCTATCAATATAAAGTCACCAGAAGAGGTTTGGATTGGTAAGGTCGATGGCTATAAACATATGAGAAAATTTGGTTCTATTGTGTATGTTTATGCAGATCAGGGGAAGCTCAAACCAAGGGCAATCAAAGGAATTTTCATTGGCTATCCTACTGGAACTAAGGGGTATAAAGTTTGGCTCCTTGAAGAACATAAGATTATGGTTAGCAGAAATGTTAAGTTTCATGAAGAACAGGTGTACAAGGATCTTCTCAAAGGAAAAGATACGACTCCAACAACTGTTGAAGAAACTAAAAATGAATTGAGGAAAGTCTATGAAGATGTTTTAATTCAGGGAGCTTCTCAGGATGCAGAGGATTCAAATCAAGGTGGAGAAATCCATGATTTATCACAAGACAGTGACAATGGAGAGGAAGCTCCATCAGAATCCAGTGATGGGGTAAGAACAAGTCTAACAAATTATCAGCTGGCTCGGGACAGATCAAGGAGGGCTATTGTTCCACCAGTGAGGTATCAAGATTATGACTGTGATGAAGAGGAGATCATTTTTGCCCTGTCAATGGCTGAATTGATGTATATAGAGGAACCAAAGGACCTTGATGATGTTAGATCAGGGAAACATTGGTCTATGTGGAATTGTGCAACATATGAAGAGATGGACTCTTTGACGAAGAATGGGACGTGGATTCTGGTGGATAAACCTAAAGACAGGAAGATCATCAGTTGCAGATGGTTGTTCAAGGTGAAACCAGGAATAAAAGGTGAGCCAGACAGGTTCAAGACACGTCTAGTGGCAAGGGGTTTCACACAGAGAGAAGGAATTGATTACCAAGAGGTATTTGCTCCTGTGGTGAAACATGTATCCATAAGGATGCTACTGTCTTTAGTTGTGAATTTAGATCTGGAGTTAGAGCAGATGGATGTAAAAACAGCCTTCTTACATGGAAGTTTAGAGGAGGATCTGTATATGCATCAACCAGAAGACTATGTGGATCCAAAGAACAAGGATAAAGTTTGTCTGCTCAAGAAATCTCTTTACGGACTTAAGCAGTCCCCAAGGCAGTGGAATAAGAGGTTTGATCAGGTCATGACAGCTCAAGGTTTCAGCAGAAGTGAGCATGATTCATGTGTCTATACTAAAGAGGTATCACAAGGTAACTACGTATACTTATTACTATACGTAGATGACATGTTGTTGGCCGCAAAAGATATGTCAGAATTAAAGAAGCTGAAAGAGCATCTGAGTTCAACTTTCGAGATGAAAGACTTAGGTGCTGCAAGAAGAATTCTTGGAATTGATATTTTCAGAGATAGAAACAAGGGTACCCTCAGGTTATCTCAGTCAAAGTATCTGGAAAAGGTTATTGAGAACTTCCGGATGAGTGAAGCAAAGAGTTCTCATACTCCAATTGGTGCTCACTTCAAACTATCAACAGTCAGAGATGAAGATGAGAGCATGGACACTGAGGTAACTCCTTATGCCTCAGCTGTAGGTAGTATAATGTATGCCATGGTAGGCTCTAGACCGGACTTAGCATATGGAATTGGCTTGGTTAGTAGGTTTATGAGTAGACCTGGGAAGATGCATTGGGAGGCTGTTAAATGGCTCCTACGTTACATAAATGGGTCATTAGATGTTCAACTAGTATACACAAAAGATAAGGAATTGCAAATTCAAGGATTTTGTGATTCTGACTATGCTGCGGATCTAGATAGGAGAAGGTCAATATCAGGTTATGTGTTTACAATGGGAGGCAATGTTGTAAGCTGGAGATCATGTTTGCAACCTGTAGTAGCACTATCTACAACAGAGGCACAATATATTGTTTTAACAGAAGCTGTTAAGGAAGCAATATGGTTGAAAGGGTTACTTGAAGATTTTGGTTTCAAACATGGAGCAGTCAAGGTCTGGTGTGATTCACAGAGTGCCATCTGCCTCTCAAAGAATAGCGTATTCCATGAACGCACTAAACACATTGCTGTGAAGTACTATTTCATCAGAGACATCATTGCCGATGGTGAAGTGGAGGTTCATAAGGTACACACAAGTAGAAATCCTGCTGATATCCTGACGAAAGTAGTACCAGTGAGCAAGTTCAAGTCTGCTTTAGACTTGCTCAGGGTAATACAAGCTTAATCAAGTTAAAAGGACCATCCAGACGGTGTAAGTTCAGAAGGTGAGTTCACAGGAGAGCACGAAGTCGCTTATTGAAGGTGCAGGAAGTAAAGATTAGTCCAAGGTGGTGAATGTTGAGATATGGTCTAATCTTAGTCAAATTAGATTAGGTTGGTTCGGTTATCAGGACTCAGGGTATTGGTCTAGTTAATTGGACTTTGGTTTAAGGTTCAATTAGGTGGTTCAATGCATTCCTGGTTTAGTCCGGTTGTGAGGCTTTGGGTATAAAAAGCCGATAACCAGAATCATATCTTCATCTTCTTCGTTTGCATAACAGACTGACGATTACGTTTCTTGACGAGAGACTCTCTGGTTTTGAGAGATCTTGATCACTTCGTTGCTAGTGGATTTGCTGGACTGAGTCTGGCCCCAGAGACGTAGCTCACCACATCGGTGGCGAACTCTGGGTTACCAAATTGTGTTTGCGTTCTTTCACTTTCTGTTCTATTCTCTTTTCGTTCTTTGGTTTATAGATCTTAAATCGGACGAGAGGTGTTCTTGTGAGCCACATTGTGAGACTGGTTGTGATTCGAGCTGAGCGATATAGGTTTTAGGCACAATAGTGGACTTTATGTTTTTCCCTTTCTTTTCCTTTTTTTTTGTTTGGAATTTTACTTTCTTTTTATGTGTTTTCTTAGATTGAAGAGATTAGGATTTTGGGTGTAAGTGTTTCGTCTATTCCTAATTATAATTAGGATACTTTTTGTACGTAGTTTTTTGATTAATTAATTTTTGAAAATTTTCATCTTCTAAATGGATATCCAGGGCCTTGTGGTCGGGTAGTAAGAGGACGGGTTTTGGGCGCTACCACGCTTCGAGTTCGATTCATTTGCTGTGCGAAACTACAATATATTGCTTCTGGACACCCACACGGATATGAGTTTTTGCTTACGACCCATTTAAATACATAGGATGAGGCCTATCCGTGGATCGCCCTTCCTCCAGATGATTAGTTTGGGTCTCTTCATTGGTTTGAGATCTATCCCTAAGTTACCCAAACCAAAAAAAAATGATATCGCTTTGTTTTCTTAAGAAGAACTCAAACTCGGGTTGTCTCCAAATTCCTTGATTTCGTGAGACTTAAGGTTACTTGGTGTTTATGTTACTCATGTACTAAACATAATTATACTAGTGGTAAAATTAACGTGATCAATGTAATTACGTGTTTACTCCATATAATAGCATTTCATGATAATTACTTTTTTTTTTTTATCATCTGAAATTTTATTTCAATTATAGATTTTTACGAAAACCTAAAAACCCAAACGAGAGAAACAAAATCTAAACGAAAGAGACATAGCCGGAGGAAAAAGTACTTATCCCTGGAGATAAAGCTAAAATACCACGGTCATGAAACGAAGGAAAACAAGCAAGTTCCAAATATGTGATGATTAGCGTTCTATTCACATATTTGATTAATTTTCTTTACTTCCTTTATTTATTTGATATATTCTATTTGACTTCAATTTATTCACATATTTGATTCATTTTCCATTAGTTTATTCTATTAATTTTGTGTTGAGCTCTAGTTTTTGCTGAATAATTTGATATCTGAATTACAATCCAAGTACATAAGGAGAGAGCTTGAATACAAAATTAAGAAATTGATTATTCAAGAATATGCCATTCCACTCAACTAAACCATGTATAATTTATTGATCTTGATTGCATAGGAAACCCAAGGGGCTGATTTGAGAGAAAATACTAAAATAGTGAGTTGTTCGGAAAATGAATTAAATACAAACTTGGATTCGAAAAGGAACCGTTTCTCTCGCCTCACTCTCTCTCTCTCTCTCTGGCCTACCAAAAATACTTGAATGCGCTCTTAATCTTGTTCTGATTCTCCCCACTTGACCAATCCCGTGAAAGATAAACTGCTGCCGACGCTTCTCGCCTATAACCCAATCCTTCGATCCTGGTGTGGCGGTAAGGGTCACGATTGCGTTTTTTCTCTCTCGTTTTCTGGCCCCATTTCTAGGGTTTCTTCGAGTTCCGGATCGGTCGCCTGAGTTTATTCGGTAGACGTTGTTTTGGTTGCAGGAAAATGGGTTTGATTTCTGGAATTCTGTTCGGGATTATCTTCGGCGTAGCTCTAATGGCTGGCTGGGGTCGTATGATGACGCACCGCACGTCCAAGCGAGTCGCCAAGGTTCGATTCGATTTCTTTTCGTTCGTATGACATGGATTTCTGAAATCAATATGCTTATTCTCAAATTGATTCATCGGGGATAGTTTATGATTTCAAATCTGGGATTTTAAATCCATCGTGATTGTGCTGGATAGAGTCGGTCATGGGATTAGCTGAAACGCGTAGCTTATCTGTTGATCCTTCATACACTGTGTAATTGACTTGTTATAACCTTTTTCTTCTGACAGGCAGTTGATATGAAACTTCTAGGCTCCCTTAGCAGAGAAGATTTGAAGAAAATTTGTGGTGATAACTTTCCACAATGGATATCCTTTCCAGCCTTTGAACAGGTCTCTGGTTTTGGAACAAGTGTTATACAGTTTTTTTTCTTTCTGAAAATGAACCAAAATGTTGAAACTGAAAACTTTTTATACTTTAATTTTTCAGGTCAAATGGCTGAATAAGCTACTGAGCAAGATGTGGCCATTTATTGCAGAGGTGAGATTCTTATTTTCTTTTGATACCTTATTAAGTGCATTCTTTTCCCCTGTAGATGGTTGGAAGTTGCCTATGAATTACTATAATTTTCACCCTGAATAACGGTAACTGAAGATATCCTAGGAATAAGGAGGAGAGTCATTATACTGTCATGTTATACTCGAAAGTTATTTTTTTGAAGAATCTGTTGAGATTTAGTTGATCCTGTATGGAGTCGTAGACAGCTAACTGTTTGGCGGGTACACAAGTCCAGTGTTAATGCTAGAAAACACTATGCAGCTTGGCCATCAAAGAGTCTAAGTTTCAGTTGTTCTGTTGACTAATTTCCAGGCAGCAACTATGGTGATACGAGATTCTGTTGAACCTCTGCTTGAAGATTACAGACCACCAGGAATTACTTCCCTGAAGTTCAGCAAATTGACTCTGGGTAACGTAGCACCAAAGATTGAAGGTAAAGTACAGTGGAGAACATCATCTTTTGGTGATGGATATTTTTTCTCTTCCACTTTGTTCAACCTTGCCTCACTCGCCTACTATTAGCATGGATGAGTTGCCTGCCAAATGTTAATCCTTGATCTTGGAATGACATAAAGCATATTTCCACTAGTCTAATTTTGATGTGCACATGCATAATTAATCGTTGCTGCAGGTATTCGTGTTCAAAGTTTCAAGGAAGGTCAAATCACAATGGATGTTGATCTTCGATGGGGTGGTGATCCGAATATCGTTTTAGGTGTTACAGCACTTGTTGCTTCCATACCCATTCAGGTTACTAGAGAGATATCTTAGTATTTCTTGTTGTCTATAACTAACATCTCCTCTGCCGTGAGTTTTGCTTCCCAATAGGGATTGACTCTCTACAACTTGTTTATGGCTGAAACAGTTGAAGGATCTTCAAGTTTTCACAGTTGCACGTGTTATCTTTCAACTTGCAGATGAGATTCCTTGCATATCTGCTGTTGTTGTTGCTCTACTTGCTGATGTAATTTTTTTTTTCCCTTTCAAGATCCAGAGTCAGATGCATTTTTCTTTATCACCACTCCTATCTGGCAATGAAAAACTTTCTGAATGATCTCAATCAGCCAAAACCAAGAATTGATTACACTCTGAAGGCTGTTGGTGGAAGCTTGACGGCAATTCCTGGACTATCTGATATGATTGATGTAAGTTCTTCTCTTGGTGGGTGAAGCAGTTTCTAGAAGTTTTATTTGTTCTCTCATTTGGTCTTATGCACAGCTTTATGCTTCTCTTTCTGTTAGGACACCGTTGATACTATTGTCAAAGACATGCTTCAGTGGCCTCATAGAATCGTTGTTCCCATCGGTGGTATTCCTGTTGATATCAGGTACTTTCCTGTGTTCTGCATGTTTTTATTTTTCATTTTTCATTTTGTTTCATATACAAATATTCTGACTGCCACTGCCAATCTTTTGTCATTTCGCCTCTTCTGATATAGCAATAGGATTTACTTGGGGAGGTCATGATGCGTATTGAGAAAGGATTTTATATTTTGACGATTCTCTCTATCTTTTCTCTCTTTCACAGTGATTTAGAGCTTAAGCCACAGGGAAAGCTTATAGTAACTGTAGTGAAAGCAACTAGCTTGAAGAATAAGGAATTGATTGGAAAATCTGACCCTTATGCCACCATCCACATTCGTCCTGTATTCAAGTATAAAACAAAGGCAATCGAGAACAACCTGAATCCTGTTTGGGACCAAACATTTGAATTGATTGCAGAGGACAAAGAAACCCAGTCGCTCACTATAGAGGTTTGCAATCTCAAACACTCATGCTTCATACTTGTTCAACTTTGTCATTGCAAACATTAACTGTTCTCTTCGTTCTATTAAAACTTTTGACAGGTATTTGATAAAGACGTAGGCCAAGACGAGCGTCTTGGACTTGCGAAACTTCCCTTAAGCGGTTTGGAAGCCGGTGTTACAAAAGAAATGGAGCTAAATCTGTTGTCTTCACTTGATACTTTGAAAGTAAAAGATAAGAAAGATAGAGGAAGTATAACCCTTAAGGTAGATCTTCCCTTGGATAAACCGCAAAACTTTTTCCTTTTCGCTGGTTCCTGAATTGACTTGTTTTTTTTTATAATTTGTCGAAGGTACATTATCATGAGTTCGACAAAGAGGAGCAAATGGCTGCATTAGAAGAGGAGAAGAAAATCATGGAAGAAAGAAAGAGACTGAAGGAAGCAGGTGTGATAGGTAGCACAATGGATGCAGTTGGGATGGTGGGAAGTGGGCTCGGTGCTGGTGTAGGAATGGTTGGTACCGGTATTGGTGCAGGAGTCGGGTTGGTTGGGACCGGAGTGAGCTCGGGTGTTGGGATGGTTGGTAGCGGCTTTGGAGCCGTCGGTAGTGGATTGAGCAAAGCAGGGAGATTCATGGGTAGAACAATTACAGGTCAGTCCAGTAAACGTAGTGGCTCCTCCACACCTGTGAATAGCGAGAACGATGGTTCGAAACAACAGTAAGTAAACTTTGGGTTTAAGCAAGATTTGTAATCATCACGATGCAACTTTCTTTTTATTTTTTTTCATTATTTCGTGGGTGTGTTTTTTGTTTTTACTTTATTAAAAAAAAAAATAATAATAATATTTTGATTGTTATCTAAGATTCACAGAATACTAAATTCATCAACCAGAAGATTATACCTATATCAATGGAGAGCAATTGAGAGCAAATCAGTGCTAAATCCATATACCCAAGAAGAAATATTAAAATCCAAAGACTCGATTTCAAACACAGCACCAAGACTCGATAGGTTGCAACAATCTTTTGGAATATGGATTGACACTGCAGTTGCTCACAGTGTGCGTGTGCTTAAAGTTGATATCAATTCTTCTGAAAAAGGGTCCATCAGTTTGCCGAGTAGCATGTATACATGTGAAACCTTGCGACTCAAGAATTGCATTCTTTTTTTCTGTTTGTCTCCCGTCTCTGAAAATTCTGCATCTTAAGGATGTGGGCTTAGGGGTCTCTTCCAAAGATTTTATCCGGTTGTCCTAAACTTGAAGATCTTACTGTGAAACAAAAAAAGTTGGACGTCGCTCTCGTGCTGCGGAATAGACGAAAAGGGTGGTGGGTTTGTGTTTTTTTCGACACAAGTTTTTAGCCTCATCATCGTATGTTCTTGCAATTCAATAATTATTATCCAACAATACAAGAACAGAGGCAAGCAACACTATATACAGGAAATAATTAGTTTACATTTTATGGTAAAGGCGTGTTTCGTTTGGTCAATCTTCATTTCCAACACTAATTTCCAACGAACTAAACTAACCTCCTGATCGCTTCAATCTTAACCGTTGATCTCTCGAAATTAAATTTTGTGGGACCTTCTTCGTGTTAAACGTTCCGTGTCTCTGTATAATACAATTTACAGCCTCAGATTTTTTTTTTTTTGTAATTTTACGGATCTGAGAAGAACAGTTGGAAACAAAACTTGATTCTATAAGGTGTCTGAAGTTGAAATACAGACGAGTCTTTATATAAAAAGATGGTATCTACCTCCGAATAATGGGAATTTGCAGAAATTTATAATTTATAGAGTTTTACTCAAGGGCAAAAGATGATCCTATGGTGATTTGTTCGATGTTCCTCCGAGTGCATCTTTGTAGATTTTTTGAGAGTTCCTCGTAGTGTTTTATTTGCTGCAAACCCACCAAAATGAAAATCAAACTCAACGAGAGACGAGAGACGAGAGACGAGAGAACTTTCCAGTCTCAACAGAGAGGAGGAGGAGCACTACCTGTTTGTTCACAGAGGGTGGGACTAAGGACAAGGCTTGCTCGAAATGAGTCATCTTGATTGTACACTCAGTTGAATCTGTAACATCATCTTCAGATGACTCACTGGACCTGAATTTCTCTTCCACTGCAAGGTGTATAGCTTTGTCCACCTTCCATTTCATAAATTCAAACCAGCCATCAGAATCACACACATTACAGAGCATGGGTCGTATCTTGAATATTCAAGATATGTTATCGACAAAGATTACCAGGTTAGCCAGATCAGCTCCACTGAAACCTTCACAGTTCATCTTCGCAATGGCATCCAGATCAACACCAGGATCTATGGGCTTCTTCTTTGCAATAGCTTTTAGAATTGAAACACGCTCATCTGCGTTAGGGAGGGGTACGTACACAAGATTCCCAAACCTACCTGGTCTCAAGAAAGCTGAGTCAACTACATCTGGCCTGTTTGTAGCTCCAATTACATATACATTTCGCCTCTCTCCACCGTCCAGCTCAGCAAGAAACTGTTGAACATCGAAATCCATTTGATCAACGCCGGAGTAATTAGATTTACGGTTGCAGCATTCAACACAACGAAGAAAGCCTTTATTACCTGATTCAAAAGTCGTTCAACAACCCAAGCACCTTCTTTGCCACGACTTGTCGTCAAAGCATCCACCTGAACTTCAAAAACATTACTCATGTATAAGAATCAGACAGCTCTTAAACTGCATAGTTTGGAGAATCATCTCAAGAATTATACGTGTGCGTTTTAGCCAGACTAAGACTGTTCAAAATGTGAAACACAAACCTCATCGAAGAAGAGTACACATGGCGAGCATGTCCGGGCGCGCTGAAACAACGTCCGAATAGCAAGCTCGCTTTCACCAACGTATTTATTTAGAATTTCCGCACCCTGAAAGCCAACGATAGAAGATAGAAAATCACATTATTCTGGACTATTCATATGCAAAGCAAAATCCAGAAAATCAGACGCGAAAGTCAAACCTTGATGTATATGAAATTAGCTCCTGCCTCGTTTGCAACTGCCTTTGCAATCAGCGTCTTGCCACAACCCGGTGGTCCATAGAGCAAAAATCCCGTCTCTAAGTTTGCCCCAAAAGCCTTAAAAAATCCAAAGAGAAGCTTTCAGGCTTCAATAAAACAAGCAAGTAATAACGGTGGCAAGTGTTTTATTACTACCTTATAAATCTCAGGCTTTTTGATAGGTCTGACAATGTAATTGTTGAGTTCACGCCGTAGATGGTCAAGTCCACCAACATCGTCCCATTTGACATTGGGAACGGTAGAGAATCCTTCTCTAGTTAAAGATCCCTGAACTAACTTCACTGCTTCCTGGTAGAAAAAAAAAGAAAGAGAGCAACTAACAGAGTCAGTAACTAAAGGGCAAAACTTTGTAACTTATTGAAGTAGAGAAAAGTACACTCATATCAGGCATCCAATTAACACACCTCGAAATCAGACATTTTGACAACGAGTGTTTCCAACTCTTCTTCCAGCCAGGGCCGCCTCAGCCAAGATTTATCATCTTCGGAGTCACCGGACAGTTCCGATCTTCTTGAATCCATGATCCTCTTTATGGCTATCCTGCCAGCCTTGTAAGCAACACCTTCCAAATCGGCTCCAACAAAACCGGGTGTTATACGAGCTATTCTTTTCATGTCAAAGGGACCTTCTAGATTAAGTTTTTGGAGTACAACAGAGAGTATCTCAGCCCTTGCATCTTCATCTGGAACGCTTAGAACAATCTCACACTCAAATCGCCCACTCCTCCTCAGAGCAGGATCAAGAGCATCAGGCCTATTTGTAGCTCCAATGACGAGAACAAACCCAGCACTAGAATCAGGATCATTTTTATCGCCCTTGTTACCAGGCCCATCCATACAAGTCAATAGTTGGGTTACTATCCGCTTCTCCATCTCCCTTTGCTGGTTTTCTCTCTTTGATCCAATGGCATCAATCTCATCGATAAACACAATCGAAGGCGCAGTCCTATAAGCTTTAGAGAAGAGCTCTCTAATATTCTCTTCCGAAGCACCTTAAGAGTTTTCAGCAGAAGAAAATTATCAGACTACTATATTAGTACAACTGACATTAATGAGATCAAAGAGGGAGTCACAACAAAATGAACAAAGGATTCAATACCGGAAACACCAGAAACCACTTCTGTCGCTGAAATCTGATAAAACGGAACACCAACTTCATTGGCTATGGCATTGGCCAACTTGGTCTTTCCACAGCCAGGTGGTCCATGGAATAGAATCCCGCTTGGTGGCTTCACTCCCATCTTCTTAAACGGTGCAGGGTTGAGAATCGGGAATAGAATATTCATCTCCAATTCATCCAACACTTTTTTTATCCCACCGAAATCTTTAAATGTAGGTCCTTTATTACCCTCCACTCCCAAATCGCCAGTACGAGTAGTTCCACTGACGGAAACAGAGACTTTAGCCTCCTTTCGGGACCCCATTGTAGTCATCTTGCTTCTACCTTTGTTGGTCACAGTCTCAACTTCGACATTCTTTTTTTCAGGCGAAGAACAAGACACAATTGGTTTCTTCGAGGAGCTGTTCATCTTGGCGTAGTTATCTCGTAGACTGTCCTTTATCAATTCAACCCGCGGACTCAGCTTCTCGCTGTAAATCGCGTCCTCAGAAGTCGACACATCGCCACTGTCTTCCGCCGTGGAAGAAGACACCGATCGCTCCTTATTTCTCCTCCTGAGATGCGACTGCTCCGCTAGCTGCAACTTCTCCTCTTTCTCATCAACCCGTCTCTGCCTCTTCCTCTTAGCAGCAACTTCATCATCGCCATTGTTGTCATATTCCTCTTCTTCTTTAACCCGCTTGTTGTCTCTGGCATTAAGGATTTTTCTGACGTTGAGCACAAGCACTTGCCGGGTCATCTCCGCAAAATGAACGTACCTGGAACGGAGATCATCAGCGATATCATCCGCCGTAATAAATTCCTTCCCGCACGAATCCATTTGTTGCCTCAAATATTTGGGAGTAATTCCTCCGCCCATACCACCGCCTCCGCCGCCGCGACCTCTCCTCGCCATCGTACTGCTGGCGTTATTAGAGCTTAGAGCGGGATTCAATGGTGAAAGTCTGAATCTTCTTAGCTTATTTATACCCAAGGACAGATTTTGGAGGCGCCCACCACCGACAGACGCGCAGGAGAGCTGCGGAAAAGCTTGGCTGAGAAGAAAAAAAAGCCCTAATTTGCGAGTGAAGAAGAGACACGAAAGACGAAAGGGTGTAATTTTAAGGGGTAATAATTGGATATTTGGAGAATATATGGTGAGAATGGTAAATACCAGAACATATTATTTATATCCAAACAAAACAGAGAGTAGTACACAACGGTCAAGTGAAGATTCCGAGATTGAATGATTATTCCCGGAAATTTTAAGTAACTTGCCGGGAATCCGAGAGAAAACTGATCGCCTGAGAATTTTCTGAAGTAGAATTATCACAGAGATATGACTTCAGCTTGGCAGACTTTAAAGTTTTCTTGTTTATACACATTCCTGCTTATGCCTTCTTCTTCTTCTTCTTCTTCTTTCATCGGCATTTCTCTACGTTAATATGAGAAAACGCCATTTTATAGGTTCTAAATTTAGCAGCAAGAATCCAATCACAGCCATGTCATTCCCCGAAAGTGGCGACGCTAGGATTAGGGAGAAGCTGGGTTTCCCAAATAGACGAAGCTTCAATGCTTTCGTTGCATGTTAAGTTATCTTCACTGAGGTTTACAACAAAATCCTCATCTATTCGAGCTTTTCTGCACCCCAAAACAACAGCTTATGGAATGTTGTCCAGTCCCTGAAAAAAAAAAACAAATGGATCAAACATGTTTGCATCATCAAAAGCTTCTTCATCGCCAGCAGCACCATCTAAAGGTCTAGGTGGTGTAGGAGTATTCGTCTTCGGTGTTCTTGGGCCACCTCTAACCCCAGAACTCTCACCTTCATCCCCTAGTTTCTGATCTTGGGGGAATGCTAAAAATGATGTACAATTTTATTTTAAATACAAAAACAGACCTTTTATTCAATTTAAATCAAAATTAACTCAGAGAAGTACGAAAATTACAATTTACCTCCTCTATGACCAAACAAAAAAACATAAGTCTCAATCACGGTTATAACTTTGAAAAGTCTAAAAGAGAAATCTACTAAATAGATTTCATAAAAAAGTCTGCTCTGTAATTAAATTTTATATTTAATTTTTAAAAACAATAAAAAATAGTTTGATTAAAAATTTGTTTGCATAAACTAAATATAAACAATTGTGATGTATATAAACTAAAAATTCATACAATTGAATCAAATTAAACCAATAAAAATAAATTAGGTTATAGTCTCATACATACTAATTAATAATGAAATGAATACATAATACATAACAAATAATCATGGTTATATATCATGTGGTCATTGGTAGTTATTGTTATTTCATATTTATAAGTTTCATTTATGGTTCAAATGGGTTTGGATTTAAAACTTAGGATTTAGGGTAAACACATTTGTAGGGATTGTTGTTTAGGGTTCAGTTTATATAGTTTAGTTTGACTGTAAGAAGAAGTTAAATTATGAGTTTAGTTTTTAGCTATTTAGAGTTTAGGGTGTAGGGGTATAGGGGTGGGCATTTCGGTTTAATTTCGGGTTTGGTTCGGGTTCGGTTCGGTTCGGTTAATTCGGGTTGAATAAAACTCTAGCCGAACTCAACCGAAATAAGTTTGGTTCGGTTTGTGTTCGGTTTGGGTTTAGTTCGGTTTGGTTTAGTTCGGTTCGGTTGTATTTTGGTTTGGTTTTAGTTCGGTTTTAAAAAAATCAACTTATAAAAACAAGAATCATAACGAAACGTAAACAAAACGAAGTCATAAAAAAAATCATTCCCTAAAATTTTAAAACCAAACTGAAAGTATTCCACTTAATCAAAATTAAAAAAAAAAAAAAAAAATTTATGGTTTTGTCTTTCCATGCCACTAAAATGAATATACAACAAGTCAATAACTTAAATATAAGTTAATTATACAAGTTAATGTTTATTCATCTCTTATATGAGTCATTATAGGCTTATATCATTAATATAAAACTATCACCATATGTTTTATTATTTTTAATATTATTAATTAACTAATTAACAAAAACGCATTGGTTTATCGGTTCGGTTCGGTTTTAAACCGAACCGTTCGGATTGAAAAAAACTTCAACCAAATGGTTAGATATTAACTATGGTTTGGTTTGGGTCGATTTGAGTTCGGTTTGGTTCGATTGGTTCGGTTCGATTCGGTTAAAATGCCCCAGTAAGGGACTCGTAAAACAGAAATTATTAACTTAACCATAAATTTTACTTCCGTATATAATGTAAATAACCCTAATTTTTTTGCCAATGGCAAAGTGTGGGAGTTCGGCCAATCGTAACTCTCTCCGTAGCAGCCGCAATCCAAAGTCAGAATGGCCTTCTACCACCGGCGACTTCTCCGACCAACCATCTTCTTGACCGGCGTTGTTCCCTCTTTCCACCACCGGCGAGTTCTCTACCTGCTCTGCTTTCACCATCCGGCGACTGTCAACTCCGCCAGATATGATATGTCTCATTTCTCACCGTCGGACGCCGCTCTCTCCGTCGCCCCTCTCTTGTCTCTCTCCCTCGACTGCAGAGAATCTCCGAGGTATTGTAACTCTCGTTTGCTTAATTCGATTCACATCTAATCCCAAATCGTTTTGCTTCTTTTCATCTTACTTCCTCGCTTTTGCAGAGAGATCTATCCGACCAGTCGATGAGGTTCTCCAAAAAGTTAATCAAGTGGTTCCCAAGGTTGGTCCTCCAATTATCAAAACTTTGGGTGTGGCTAACAAAACTGTTTCGCTGAATCAAATTGACTTTCTATGATAAAATTTCATGATTAAGTAAATAGAGTTGGATCTGATCTTGTATAAACATTGATGTCCTCTTTGATCTGTTTTTTTTGGGTATATTGTTGTTGCCTGAAGTTAACCGTGTCAAATGTTTTAATTTTGTTTATATGTTCTCTGATTTTTGTGGGCTTTACGAAAGCCATTTTTTGTAGGACCTGATTGTGCTAATACTACTAGTTTCTGTAGAGTCTCGTAGAGAATCAGCAACAAGCTCCATAGGCGTAGAATCAAAGTGCAGCAACTCTACTTCTTCCTCTTGTCCACACGATTCTTCCAATGGAGCAGCATTTTCATCATTGGCACCATTGAGCCAGTCGTGAATCCCGTCTTCCCTTTCAATGAAGTTATGCAGAGCACAAGTAACAATCACAATATCCCTCTTGACTTATAACAGATAAGGAGGTGTGAAATTCTGGATATGAAACCTGGTTCTTAGAATGATGAATGATCGTTGGACGACGATGTTGCTTACACATGTGCTGATGTTTGTTTCGCTTTTCTCATGCTCATTAATTTAAGATTATAGTTTTATGTATGTTTCATAACACTTTTGTTTTGTAAGTTGTTTTTTGGTAATTTATTTGTAAATTATTTAATTTATCTAATGATATAGTATTTATAATTTTATGAGATGGCAAATCAGTATCTAATTTTGATATATCTGTGTCGAGAATTTAGTAGTACAATAATGTAGTCAAGAATAATGACAAATTTGAAATTCAAAATAAGTAGTTAATACGTACGAATCTGTGACGGAGTTTTAGTCGTAAGGTGTGACAGAATTAGGACAATGAAATAGTTGTAAATTTGGACGAAGAGACAACGATTTTTTAGTCATCATTCGTGATGATTTGAGACTATAATTCAGTCGTATTAAGTGGCGAAATTGAGACGTTATGATAGTCACATATTTTGATGGTTTTGAGACGTTGTTATTAGTCGATAATTGTGACAGCATTGTTACTCTTATACCACGTCACAGTTTGTGACAAAATTGTTACTAGATACATTCGTCGTAATGCTTGTGACATTTTTGTTACAAAAAGAGTTTGTGACGACTGTATTGTAACCGTTCAAAATCGTCACAAATACGTCATAACATTTTTATTGTTACGAAATTATTTTTATTATGACGAAATATATCGTCTCAATGTGATCATTTTCTTGTAGTGCATGTCGTATGTTCTTGCAATGCAATAATTATTACCCAAGAATACAAGAACAGAGGCAAGCAACACTATTGACAGGAAAGAATTAGTTTTAATTTTAGCTGTTAAACTACTAGATTCAAAATCTCTATGATAGGCTGGTTTGTATTTAGAATGTTAAATTATTACGACAAAGTTATGTGTCGACTTAGTATATTTTAAACATGCCACAACATCATCTGCTAAGTTTACTAATTTAAAAACTGATTGATTGAAAGTAAATTATTCAGTTAAGAGTATAAATAAAATAGTAGGCACTAGGCAGTATCTTTCACTATCACGCTTTCAGATATAACGTCGTTCTCATAGCTCTCTTTGTCATATATATAATTTCAATACTATAGAGGGACATTTGCTACAATAACCTGTAAAAAATTAGAAATAGTTAAAATAACTTACTTAAATTTTTCAAGATTTTTGAATGATATTTTTCTATATTACTTTTAATACATTATTTTATAATAATAAAAAATCAACTAATTAATTTGTTTATTTAAAAAACAAAAATTAATTAAAAAAGAAATAAAATCAACTTCAATAAAATAAAATAAATACAGTATTAAATACAATTTAATTGTTTGTTTTAAAAAAGAAATGTTTTAAAGAAAATAAAAGGAAACAATTTTTTAAAAATCATTGACGTTAAAAATACATGTTCATGTTCTCTTCATATGTAGAGTTCTCCAAATCTTCAAAACAACAAAAATCATCAATTATCAAATCCATCATATGTAGAATTCTCCAAAATCAGTCAACCTTATTATCATCTTAGTGAAATCGTAAGTTATCTTGTCTTTTCTTTTTCGTTTATGTTTTGTGATTTGTGTGTTTTGTTCCTAATATTACTATTTTTTGTAGATCTATTCGCTTTTTTTTTTTTAACACAAGATATATTCGCTTTAAATCTGAAAATCCATAGCAAAAAAAGAACGAAATCATACCTTGAATTTTCAGGATTCAACGTTTATGGAGATTCAAGTAATTAAAAACGTTTTAATGTAGAAGATGAAAAGCATGTGAAGTCGTCTGCTATGTTTTGGCAGACTTTTTGAGTCTAGGTGTTTTGATAGATTTCATAGGTAGACTTACGTAAAGTTTACAAACACTCGGTAGACTTGCATAAAGTCTACAAGTTTTTTGCAGACTACAATAGCCAATGTCGTAGACTCTTATTTAGTCTGCGGATATTCGAAAGACTTTCATGACGTCTACAAGTTTTTGGTAGACTTCAATAGCCAATCCCGTAGACTTATGTTTAGTCTGCAGACATTCGGTAGACTTTCGTGAAGTCTACAAGTCTTGGGTAGACTTAAAAATTTGATAATGCAAACTGATTACAAGTCCACAGAAAGTTGGCAGACATTCATGAAGTCTACAAATTTTCGGCAGATTTCAAAAAACAATCAAGCAGACTTACTTTCGGTTTGCGGATGATCGGCAGACTTGCATGGAGTCTACGTGATTTGGACATACTTCAAAATATGAGCCGACAGACTTACATTATGTCTGCATATATTAGGTAGACTTGCGTAAAGTCTGCGTGTTTTTGGAAGATTTGAAAACTCTATCCGTAGATTTGCGAAAAGTCTGTGAGATAGTATTTTCAAGTCTGCTTCAAATGTGCAGACTATAGGAAATTCTGTCGAATTTTCGCAGACTAACTATAAGTCTATCGGCTCGTATTTTGAAGTCTGCTAAAAACATGTAGACTTGTCGATCATCCCCAAATCGAAAGTAAGTCTGCATGATTGTTTTTTTAAGTCTACCAAAAATTTGTAGACTTCACGAATGTCTGCAGATTTATAACCAGTCTGCGAAAATCGATTTCGAAGTTTACCGAAAACTTGTAGACTTCACGAAAGTCTTCCGAATTTCTGCAGACTAAACATAAGTCTGCAGGATTGGCTATTGTACTCTACCAAAAACTTGTGTACTTCATATGTCCGCATACTAAATATGAGTATGCGGGATCATAATGTAAAATTTACCAAAAACAGTATACTTTATGCAAGTGTGCCAAATAAAAGTAAGTTCGCCGACTTATTATAAGTTTGTCAATATTGAGCAAACTTTAAAGGTATATCGAGTGTTCTTAGAGTAAGTATGATTCATGTCTAATTTGTTTTTCTATATTTCAATATCTTGTAGGAAATTGGTGAAATTCATGAAAGAATAGGAACTCATGATATACCAAATTTCATTTTTTGATTTTAGATAAGTAAAACTGAAAAAAAAATGATTGTGGGTTTAAACTAATGATATACCAAATTTCCTTTTTTGATTAATTATTATTTGATTTTATTATTTGATAAAAACGAATTTAAAAATAAAATTATAAAAATGATAAGGATATTTTAGGAATTATAGAATTATTTAAGTGATTAGTAGGTTATGTGAGTAATAATATATTCCATGGGTTATTCTAGTCATTACAAAATAAAAGTGGGTTATTCTACCCAACAAACAAAATTCCCTAAAAATTGTAGGCTTTCACCGATTAGATTGTTAGATAATTCTTAGAAAATAGATGATAATCCACATTTAATATTTATCCTAAGTATAGTACTTCTCTATCAAGTAATTGTCTTTATCCCCTATATATATGTGAGTTTACTCACTGTAAAATGGAAGTTTTGTAAGAGGATAAGATAACTGTGATCTCTCTCTTTCTCTTTTTCTTTCTTTCTCTTTTTAATTTTTTTTTTATCTTTTTTTTTATTAGACTCGAAAATAATTGCAGGCCCTTAACGGACTCAGATTAATCTTCTGAACGGGCGTGAGGCCACCCAGTTATACCCCACGTAGCCAAGAGTTAGTTTGATAATTCTGTATCTGAAGGATTTGATCCCTGGCCTGGACCAACATAATCGAAACTCACCCCAGATAAAAACCACTCCACTATAACCTCTTGGTTATTATCTCTTTATCTCTCGTTCATTATTGCTCTTCAAAGACCAAATACATGTACACACCACTTTACTAATTCAAATAGCTATACACTACATATAATAATAAAATAAGTAGGTGTACTTATTGTTCTTAACAATAATGTATAATAATTGTAGGCTTGTAGCTAAATTTGTGAGCTCTATTAAAATCAAAACTAAATACTGAGAATGGGGCTAGAAAATTGGATGACATGTTAACACGATCCTATATGACTTGGATCCACGTATAGCCTAAACTGTTGGAAACTCTAATTGTGTACTAATTGGATGATACGTAAGCCAAGTGGATAAAGTATCCCGACCACAAGACCGACATGATGATTGTACTTATGTTATTCGTAAATAAATTGCATTAAGGAGTGGAGAACATTATGAAAATATGATCAATACTCCCTCCGTTTTTTTTTATAAATATTTTTATAAATAATTTTAAAGATTTTGTTTTGTTTCACAATATAAGTTGTTTTCATGTTTTTATTCAATTTTTACATTTATCGAATACTGTGTGGCCAATAATATTCTGCAGTTTTTTTATGATTGGCTGGATTATTTTTAATTTATATACTAAATGATATTTTTTGGTAAAATATAAGTTTCTTAATTATTCGTGTTTTTAGCCAAAACTACTTATAAAAATAAACAGAGGGAGTATAAAAAAGAAGGTTATTTAATACAAATTGCTTTTGTTGATTGGCAACCTTAGGTCGTAATAGAGAAAAGAAAAACAAAGATCTAACTAAACTGACGCTTCTCTCTTATGTTTCTTTGACTATGAATCTCTTCTAGCTAATCTTATAATATGAAAGCACAGGCGAATTCACAATATTTTTTTTCTTATAACCTATCAGAGGCAGCCTTTAGTTTACAAGACTGACTTCAAAATTTTGATCTGGACTGTATTCATTTTACCATACATAATATTGTATATAACACATAATGTGTATATATATTATACGACCCTCATGCTTATCCGTAATGCAATAGCAAAATATTCATGCGAAATTTAGCAACGCATTCGTATTTATTTTTGTACAAAAGTTCATACAAAAGTTTATTTATGTATAATTACCGACGGACGAAAAGCAAAAGTTCCTTAATATTATATTAGTGAATTATAGTATACTATTACTTAGCTAATTACAATAATTCATTTTGGAAATCGAATTTTATTTCCGTGGACAAAATTTGTAATTAAGCCACTAATCATATTTTTAAATCTAATTATTCCTCCGAGTTCCACCGTTGTAAGATGCTTGATCATCGCAGCCAAACGCACCATGCATATCCATAACTTGTTTTTTCAACAACAAAAAAAGGATAAAGTGGGCTCGACGATGTTAGAATCTGATTCATTCAATTAAATATTTTAGTTATAAACCATTTTAAAAAAACACAAATTGAAATTGTTATAAACCATTTTGAAAAAAAACCTCACACTAACCTTGGCCAGGTGTTTTGAGTCTTTTCGCCCACACTATTAGGCCAAGTGGCCAGCTTTTAATCACATTTATCCGGATCTGAATCCGACCCGACCCGACCCACAAAATGTATACATCCGCAGATGTAAAACATACGTATAGTACAATGCAGGATTGTATAATTGTTAGGCTCAGGGAGAAATGCACTTTGAATTATTTCCACAAACCATACTGTAAAAATAGAAATTCTTCTATATAAAGTTGCTTTGAGTATTTGTATTCAGAAACCGTAGTAGAAGATGATAATAATAACAAAAATTCCAAGAAACAAAATAAAACAGACTTTTTGTTTTTGAGTTTCTATCTTTCGATTGGTTAAATCCAAAACTGTCATATCCATTTTTTTTTTTCATCGATTCGAATTTAGGGTTTTTTGTTTGATACGGAAAGGTCCATCCATTTGTTTAAGTGATAATGGGCGTGAATATCTCAGGTGGTTTGACCGGAACGGTTAAGGTTACTCGAGAAAACCCAAATTAATTGGTGGATTTACCGGAGAACTGTGTAGATGCGGCTTGATCGACCGGAGATTTGCCGGCTTGCTCGTCTCAACAGGAATATGTCGGTTTAGTATACTTTAAACATGCAATTTACGTACAAAGCTGATTGATTGGAAGTAAATTTCTCAGCTAAGAATATAAGTAAGTGTCTCTATCACGCTTTCAGATACAACGTCGTTCTCGTAGCTCTCGTTGTCATATATAAATTCTAATAATAAATCATGACGAAAAAATAGAGACTTAACAAACACAAAATCCCTAATAGAAACTAGAGGAAAATCTTTCTTATCTATTTTGGATCAGTTTTTCAAAGTACTATTATTGGCTAATCAATACTATAAAAACACTAGTGCCTTTCCATAACTTGACACATCAGCATTTTTGTGTTTTTAGGAGATGACACATCATCAAAACTATTAAATTTGAAAAACCAATCAAAACAAAACATTAATACACATCAACTTACACATCAAATTTTTTGGGTAATTAACCACATAAGCTTTAATCAACCAATAATATTGTATTTTTATTTATAAATTTTAATGTATGGAATTTAATTCGATAAATCAATATCTTAAGAAGAAATGTGATAATATTAAAAAGTAATAAATAAAAAGTAATATACATTGATTCATTATCAATTCATATCGGTCCATAATAAAGAGTTTGCATGCATGTGGAATACACAATTTTATAAAAATAACAAATTTGAATATTTGAGGATACGTTTTCGTATACGTTTCCATCAACATCCTTCAACTTCTAAAACAATTCATATTCGTTGTTTATATGATTAATGCATTCTCTTTGCATTATCAACTCAACATTTTTGTGTTCGCACATGTTGGCCTCACCAAAAAAATTAAAAATGAAAAGCCAATAAATTTACAAAACATTAATTACTTTTCAAAAGTACACTCCTAGCAAACTATTTACGTGCTTAAATTTGAGTACATCATGTTATACTAAGTGTTCTAAATTATTAATCACAACTACTATATACTCGATTCTCTTCTATTTATGTTCACCAAAACCCTTTTGTTCAAAAATTCCAAAAATATTTTAAAAAAAACCTTAGACATCAGAGCGATAAAAAAACAAAACAAATATTCGATGTAGACACAAGACATTCACCTGCTTCCGCATAACAACATTCTCGTTCGGACATTTCGTCGAACAGGTAAAGTGCGTGATTGAGATAACAATTTTTGAGCTTGCCTTTCAAGCATGGTAGCAAGGATAAACTATATTATTCATAATGGAAAAATGACATGTTTATATGAATAATATAGTTTATCCTTGCTACCATGCTTGAAAGGCAAGCTCAAAAATTGTTATCTCAATCACGCACTTTACCTGTTCGACGAAATGTCCGAACGAGAATGTTATTATGCGGAAGCAGGTGAATGATAAACTATATTATTCATAATGGAAAAATGACATGTTATTAAATTTTACTCTTATTCGGATTTTGGTGTTTTCACTATTTTCTTCGCTTAATATCTTTGTTTATCATTTTTTTTTGGGAAAACGACGTATTTCCACCTCAAGTTATTCATATAGTTGTAGATCCACCCGAACTTTGAACCTCGACACAGTTCCACCTAATTTGAAAGTTTCAGACTTATTTCCTCCTAATTTGAAACATCGAAACGTAAAACCACACATACCATGATTTAGGTCGGTTTACAACTTAAACCAAACACAAAACCACTTATACCGGATACTAAACCAAAATTAAATCAAATTACAACATGATCCAAAAAACCAACCGACCCGACTTAAACCAGACACAAATCGTTTGATCTTCTCTCTCACCTCTTAAATTAAACGCTTCTTCTTCTTCTTTTTTGTTTTTGTTTTTGAATTGATTCTTCTTCTTCGTAATTAGGTGGATCTAAGACTCGTGGGGGTCGATTTTTAAAATTTGTTTTGTTTTGTTTGTTTGCAGAGAACATTCTGAAGAACGGAGGATTCGAGGAAGGCCCATGGGTTTTACCCAACTCATCATCGGGAGTTCTGATTCCACCCAATTCCGTCGACGACCACTCTCCATTACCGGGATGGATTGTGACCATTTCTCCCCGATCTGCGTTTCCAACCAATCAAAATCATCTCTTCCTTCTCCGGCGACTCTTCGTCGTGAGCCGCCATGGCCACGTGGAACGCCTCCTCCCCCACGGCGTCTTCTTCCCGTTTTGTTTCCTCGAGGCGAAGAACGAAGGCTTCACCGAGACGACCCTCCTCTGAATCTCCACCGAGGAAGATGAAATTAATCACGGATATAATGGCGAAATCTGTCCCTGTGATTGAACAGGAACAAGAAGACAGCTACGGTGACGTCACCTGCGAGAAATGCGACTCCGGAGAAAGAGACGATGAGCTTCTTCTCTGCGACAAATGCGATAGAGGGTTTCACATGAAATGCCTTAGGCCCATCGTGGTTCGTGTCCCCATTGGACCATGGCTCTGTGTTGGTTGTAGGCTATTTAAAAGACATTTCATTTTCAGTTCAATTCAATTGAAGAGAGTATTCTCAGAAACAGCAAGCTTCAATTTAACATTTTTCGCTTGAAAGTTTAAAATTCCTCCGCAACGGAGAAGAAAAAGTGGGGCGATGTTGAGGATGATGATTGAGAAGAAAAAGCCCAGATCGATGGGGTTCATCATTCCACCAAGTGCGAGTCAGAATCTTCTAAAAAATATGAATTTTGATTATTTAATACTGTGGTAATCTTTGCTTCGGTTGTAATTTCTTAATCCCCTTTCTTAAATGGATCCAATACATATTTTTCTTCATTTTTTCTGATTTTCTGGAAATATCTGAAGATTTTTTATTTGATTTTCTCACTCTATGATGAACAATGAATCCACCTTCAATACAAAACCCAGATTGCGATTGAAAGAGATGAAGTGGAAGAAGATCAATTCAAAAAAAAAAAAAAAAAAAAGAAGAAGCGTTTAATTTAATGGGAGAGAGAAGATCAAACGATTTGTGTGTGGTTTAAGTCGGGTCGGTTGGTTTTTTGGATCAGGTTGTAATTTGATTTAATTTTGGTTTAGTATCCGGTATAAGTGGTTTTGTGTCTGGTTTAAGTCGTAAACCGATTTAAATCATGGTCTAGGTGGTTTTACGTTCGATGTTTCAAATTAGGGGGAAATAAGTCTGAAAGTTTCGAATTAGGTGGAACTGTATCGAGGTTCAAAGTTCGGGTGGATCTACAACTATATGAATAACTTGAGGTGGAAATACGTCGTTTTTCCTTTTTTTTTACTAAAGTATTAAACAATATATTAAAATAATGATACAAAAAGAAAGAATTCCAAATGCTTCAAGTTTAACTTCACTGATGCTTCAAGTTTTGATCAGTAACTCATTAACATTGTACTTGCTAAAACGTTATGTTTACTTCAAATTCTCTATTGAATAAAGTATAAATTCAAAGTATTCATACATTTGAAATGTATTTATCAAAAACGAAGAGACAATATTCATCTAAAACATTTAATATATAACCAAGAGGTTGTAGTGGGGTGGTTCCTATTCGGGGTGAGTTTCGACTCTGTTGGTCCAGGCCAGGGATCGAATCCCTCCGGGTGTGGACTTATCAAACTAACTCTTGGCCACGTAGGGTGTAACTGGGCGGCCTCACGCCCGCTCGGGAGATTAGTCTGGGCCCGTTAAAGGCATGAGATTACTTCCGAGTCTAATAAAAAAAACATTTAATATATATACAAAAGCAAACAAATATAAATAGCCACTTGATCATTGCTCTTCTACTCATCACAAATTCTATCTACGTTCAAAGTACGTCAAATTGTTTAATTCCTTCTTACAAACTTAACATCTATATATTTTTGCAAGTGTTGATTTTTTAATTATTTTCTTCACAGATTCAACGAGATGGCTGCATAAGAACCAAATTTGAATGCTATTGGAGAAGATCAAGTAAAAATACCAAAGTTGGAAATGAGGAGAAGATCAAAACGGAAGATGGAGAGACGCTTCCTACTTTTGAAACTACAAGCATTGTTACTGAACTTGGAAAACATGGACAGCAACATGTGGTTTTCAATGAGAATGAAGATCCAGACGATGTTAGCATGGCACTATCGAAGACAATGTTCACTCAATGGATGGAAACTAATCAACATGATGCCCTTGCACGCAGCTTGACATACGCTCAGATTCCTACAATGTTTGTGTGGGATAAAACAAACAGAAATTGGTAAATACGACAAAGAGGAAAGAACACAACTTATGTCGGTTAATCGCTATGCTTTCAGATTTTTAGCTTATCAGTGTTTCAAGAGACGTGCTTTGAAAAAAAGTATTTGCCTTTTTGGTTTCTTATTGCTTTTCGTTCGTCTCTCAAGTAGCTAATCCGTCCACAGCTACAACACTATTAGTATAATTTATACATAACTATCTTCTAGAGCAAATCTCGTTTAGTTTCATTAGGATATCACAAACCGATTATCTATACAGAAAATTCCAGAAAAGACAAACTCTGGCATCAAAATTCGTAAAAAGGAGAAATTTAGGAATAAACCTGAGAAACCATGAAGCCGATTCTCTGACGGATCAGCATGTTTGTGGTGTCGAGTTCCTCGAAACTTGGGAGCCGAGAAGGCGATTGTCTGGGTCCAACCAAGTTAATCGAAGACCTGACGCAAAAGGGTTTCGCTCTTTTAGGGATTCTTCCGGTTTGGGAAATTAAGTTGTTTCCATGAGAGAATCAGATTGAAAAGAAAACAGGGTTTGAGGTTGAAGACGATGCGAGATTCAAACTCGTTTTAAAAATTTTGATTGCTAAAGAAACATGAAGCAAGCTCAAGAGGCTTTTTTGATTGTTTCTGCCTTTCTGGAGGCTTTTTTCTTTAGATGGATTAAATACACGTCAATTGGTGGATTAAACGCTGCCGTATCAACTATGAAATAGTGATATTTCATTATTTTGTATCTAACATGTATGATTCTTCTACTCTCTTATTGATTTATAAGTTTCAATCTTAAATATCAAGCTCAAGAGACTAAACTGTCATTTCAAAAAAAAAATTAAGCTTTGGTTACTTTGTATTTGCCATTTCCCCACTTGTTAAATTGACTATATGGTTGAGTGTTTAATCAAAACAATAGTAATTAAGTGTTTGGTTAATGAATAATGTTAATCAAAATAAAATTTAATATAATATGGATGAATTTAATATACAATTTTATAACCTGTAGGGGGAAATCGGGATCAACCAAAGTGATGGTGAACCGAGTAAAAAGCGATGGCCATGAATTTAGAGAGTCAAGTTTGCTTTTTCATTCCACAAATTTAAATTGTAGCCATGTGTTTATTTTTTGAATATTCATTCTATATCTTACTAATATAGCTAGCATTCTCTTCCAAACTACTTATTAAGTATTTGATATTACAACATTAAAATTATATCCATCAAAAAACACAACATCAAACCAACAAAAAAATGTATTAAAAAAAAATACGTCGCGGGTATATACCTAGTATAATATTAAATCGATTAGTGTCTTCTCCACTCCACCTTAATTAGTAGTTGTAAGACTTAAAAAAACATCGTCACGGACACTTGTTCATGTTTTACGATAAAGGTTATAAATTGCTAATTTTTTGTTGTTTATACAAGAATAACTGTATATATATATGTATGATAATGTAATAATTTTATTAAAATCATAACAATATCTGGAGACTGGGATGACGTGTTAACACGAGCCTGTGACTTGGATCCACGTAAGCCTGAACTGAAAGAAGTTCTAATTTCTAAATTGTGTACTCATTGGTTGATATGGTTGAGTGTTTAATCAAAACAATAGTAATTAAGTGTTTGGTTAATGAATAATATTAATCAAAATAAAATTTAATATAATATGGATGACTTTAATATACAATTTTATAACCTGTAGGGGGAAATCGGGATCAACCAAAGTGATGGTGAACCGAGTAAAAAGCGATGGCCATGAATTTAGAGAGTCAAGTTTGCTTTTTTCATTCCACAAATTTAAATTGTAGCCATGTGCTTATTTTTTGAATATTCATTCTATATCTTACTAATATAGCTAACATTCTCTTCCAAACTACTTATTAAGTATTTGACATTACAACATTAAAATTATATCCATAAAAAAACATAACATCAAACCAACAAAAAAATGTATTAAAAAAAAATCTCGCGATGTAGCGCGGGTATATACCTAGTACAATATTAAATCGATTAGTGTCTTCTCCACTCCACCTTAATTAGTAGTTGTAAGACTTAAAAAAACATCGTCACGGACACTTGTTCATGTTTTACGATAAAGGTTATAAATTGCTAATTTTTTGTTGTCTATACAAGAATAACTGTATATATATATGTATGATAATGTAATAATTTTATTAAAATCATAACAATATCTGGAGACTGGGATGACGTGTTAACACGAGCCTGTGACTTGGATCCACGTAAGCCTGAACTGAAAGAAGTTCTAATTTCTAAATTGTGTACTCATTGGTTGATACGTAAGCCAAGTGGATAAAGTGTCCCGACCACAAGACCGACATAATCTATTTATTTTATTCGTAAATAATTGCGTTAGTGACACATCTTTTTTTTTCCGTTAAAGAAGAAGGTGGCCACATTATGAGAATATTATCAATATGCGAATGATTATTTAAGGCAATCTGCTTTGTTGATTGGGCGACTTAGGTCAACATAGAGACACAAAAATAATCTAACTAATGCATTTCTTGTTACTTTTAACTGAGCTTATAATATGAAGGGATGAATGCATCGGATCTTTTACAAGACCGCGCGACTATAATTTTGATATGCACACTGTATACATTTTTTTTTTTTTTTGCTAGGACACTGTATACATTTTTAATACACATCTATATAAAAATTACATATTATAATATATGGTCTCGTTTTATTAATTCAGACTATGAATATCTACTAGTCAGAACGACCGACTAGTCGAGTACAATAGTATTTGCGTTTTGTATATAACCATAAAAAGTCGAAATTGGATAATCGCGGCTAACTAATGCAACGAAAAGTTTGGTTAGACTCGTTGTGATGCTCAAGGTTCTGATCTCCATCCTCACCTCTTGAATTCTCAGTTTTTTTGGTTTCTAAATATTGTTATAATCTGGTTCTTAACTCTCTCCCGTTTTCATATAAATTAAAAAAAAATGCAACGAAAAGTTCAAACAAAAGTTGCATGTGATATGTGTAATAACTTTATTTTTGTTTGATTAAGGACGAAAAGCAGAACGTTCCTCAATATTATAGTATTAGGTTTAGATCAATACTATTACTTAGCTAAGTAAATTGGAAATCGAAACTGGTTTAATTCTATGGACAACATTTGTAATCCATTCATTCTTAAATTTATAAATCCAAAACCTTCGTGTTAGACCGTTTTAGTTTTGATCGATCATCGCCGCCAAACGCACCTTATCCATAATCCATAACTACTTTTTGGATAAAGTGGGCTCGACAATGTATGAATAAAACCCTTTCTAAAAAAAAAAACATCACAAAATTTTAAAAATTGTCGTTTATTACATTAAATTCCAAACAAAAATTGAAATTGTTATCACCATTGCATTACAGAACAAAAAATCCACGTCACGCCCTTGGCCAGGTGTTTTCACCCAAACAATTAGGCCAAGTGACCAAATCTCCTTTTATCCGAATCGACCTGACCCGACCCGACCCGAACCGACTCGGGCGGGACCATGATATAAAAGATACGTATTGTAATTTATATAATTGTTAGGCTCAGGAGAATTGACATTTGAATATTTCCAGAAACCATACGGTGAAATATAAAATCTTCTATATAATAAAGTCGTGTTTGCGTTTTTTTGTATGAACCGTAGAAGAAGATAATAACAATAATTCCAAGGAACAGAGAAAAGCTTTTTTCTTCTCTCTCTCTCGATTCTCCGCGGCCATGCAATCCGAGATTCGAAGTTAATGTTTTCGTTTGATACGGAAAGGGCTCTTTCCACTTGTTGGTGTGACTATGGGCGCGAATATCTCAGGTGGTTTGTCGGAGTTTGATCGGAACGGTGAAGGTTACTCGAGGAAACCCAGATTGATGGATTTACCGGAGAACTGTGTAGCGTTGATTATGATGCGCCTTGATCCACCGGAGATCTGCCGGCTTGCTCGTCTCAACAGGGTCTTCCGTCGCGCATCGTCAGCTGATTTCATATGGGAATCGAAGTTGCCTTGGAATTACCGGGTTATTGCACGGAAAGTGTTTGATGAAATTACTCTGAGGAAACTGATTAAGAAAGATGTTTATGCGAAGCTTTGCCGGCCCAATATATTCGACGGTGGCACTAAGGTTGGAAACTTTTTTTTTCCCGTTGCATCTCTCTCTTGGAATCTTCTTTGAAGGAAAAAAAAACAAAAGTTTCTGATTTTTCAGACTTGTATTCTTGAGCAGGAGTTGTGGATAGATAAGAACACAGGCAGTCTTTGTGTGTCGATTTCTTCAAAGGCATTAAGAATTACCGGAATTGATGATCGGAGATACTGGAGTCAGATCCCAACCGATGAATCCAGGTAATTTCCAACTTTAACGATCAAAGGTGTGCTTTTGTTTGAAAAAGAAAAGGTTTTTTTTGGGTGATGAAATTTCATCACTTTGACCATTTTCTTCTCTTGATTTATGATATTACGGTGACTACTATCCAATGAGCTTGTACCCTGATCTTGAATCATATCTTCCCCTATTGTATATGCAGGTTCCAGTCAGTTGCATATGTTCAACAGATATGGTGGTTTGAAGTAGGTGGAGAGTTCGAGATCCAGTTTCCATCTGGAACATACAGTCTCTTCTTCCGTATCCAGCTCGGGAAAACATCCAAGAGACTTGGACGGAGAATCTGCAACTCTGAACACATTCACGGATGGGACATAAAACCTGTTAGGTTCCAGCTTGCAACCTCAGACAACCAACAAGCTGTTTCACTCCGTTATCTAGACAACAACCCTGGAACCTGGAGTCACTATCACGTCGGAGATTTCAAAGTGGAAGATCCAGATTTATTAACAAGAATCAAATTCTCCATGACTCAAATCGATTGCACTCACACGAAAGGTGGGCTATGCATAGACTCTGTTCTTATATTACCTAAAGAATGTGCAAAAGAGGCCACTGGATCAAAATAGTTTTGTAGATATATAGATTGAGATTGTTGTTGTAAATGATGAGTGAATCTTTTTCTGTGAAACATTCACTATACTGGCTTTTTCTTGATCTGGGCTGCATCCTCAGGATGAATCTCAGATCCGGAACTTGTGTACACATGGTTGGCACGTCTCTATTTTTTTCTGTAGTTACAAGATGGTCGTGATTGTAAATACAATTTTTCTCCATGTAGAGATTATATATAACACTTCCTTGTTTTTGCAGAGGCTACTCAAAACAGAACATTGAACATAGAATGCTTCCTTTTCTACTATGTAGAAACAGAGCCTTGCTCAAAAATGAGAAACAAACACAAATTTCTAATCAAGAATGTTGAGCAAGTATCATATTGAATCTTATTATAAGAGTTTTCAATATTCCTGCATAGACAAGAGCAGCAAATTCATTAAAAGGAGCAAACAGAGACTCCTGAGATTACCTGAACGCAACAGGTTTACTAATCAATATGAAACAATTATTCTGAAGGCCTAGAGAACAAGCTTATTCCTCCTTCAAGGTGTCTTCAACTTGGGGCGCGACGGAAACAACTGTGTGGTTGCAGAAGAAAAAATGGAGAATTTTTATAGAAACCTGTTGACAGATGTGAACTTGGAAGTGGGTTTGTGGAAAGGAAAAGAGACTTTACCTGATAACAAGAGATAAGCGAGGTGGTAAACCCGAGAGCGCCAGTAACACGAGGAGTAACCGTCTTTGGAGCTAATTGAAGCAGACCAATGGCTACAACAATGTCCATGCTTGATTTAATCAAAGCTAGAGTTCTGTCGTTTGATTTCTGAAGCTTAGCACGATACAGCTGATCCTGCGTTTTCACAAAGGGAATGAGTTTTTATAAAGATAGAAGAAGCAAAGATAAGAGAGTTTACAAAGGAGAGTTTTATACATGATGCTTTTCATCATCTTTGAGTTCCTTTTCCATCTTCTTCATAGATGAAGAGAGCCTTCCAAGCTCACCAATCTGATACACATGGGAAGACCAAGATCGGAATTTATGTTTATACGCGGGCAAATCAAAATGTCGAGAAAGAGGAGACTAAAAAACCTCCACTGCTGTTGTACAAACGGATGATCCCAGCCAGCAAAAAAGTGATATACGTCCAATCAATTCAGTTCGTTCTTTGTTCTGCGATGCGATTGAACAAGAATCTTTAGTCACTTACCAGAGAAAATGAAACATCAATAGACCAATATGGATTGTTGCCTTAAACTTCTCTCACCTTATATATGCCGGATCTACCAAGCCAGACGATTTGATCAAGAAACAAGAAGGTAGACAAGAGCGCATTCTTCGACTGAAACGGTCAACCAACAAACAAAAACAAAAGTTAAAGATTGAATCAAAACAAGATATGAACAAATGTTGTAAGAATTCAAAATCTCTTTGGCACCTTCCCGAGTAAGACAAGAGGAGCGGAGTTCCTTTAGGCACAGGGCTGATAAGGCCGTGAAAATCATTAACAAACTGCACATTGAAGCCATTTTTCTAATTAGAAATCAAAACAGTTTCGATCCAAATATAAGAAGGCAGTAACAATGAAGCCAAATTCAAATCCAAAACAAAGATAGAAATCGAAACAATCGTGCTTGACCTTGAAAAGACGGAAAACTTTTCTAGCCAGGCTGGTGTTTTTGTCGACAGTTTGAGCAGCACCAGGTTGCCCACCGCTCAAGAATTTGGAACCATGCTGTATAGCTCTGCATATCTTATCTCTAGCCTCAGCTTTGTTCAAGTAGAGGACTATAAGAGCAAGCTCGGCTCTGGACAAATCTAATGTAGTCATGTTCTCTCTGCAGAAAACACCAGCAACACAGAACCTAAGATTCAACAAAACTCAGAAACAGATTCCATAACTTAGGAGAGATTTGTCTTTAGTCCTTTTGTTTTTTGTCTTCTAAATAAAACCCATAAAACGTTAAGAGAGCTACAGAAAAATTCACTCTTTCAATTCTCGCAATCCAGAAACTTTCAAGGCCACCTTAGATTGATGGGAAACGCATAAAAATATAAGCTTTATCAAATTCAAGCCAAGAACATTAAATTTATCAGCAACCAAAAAGACGAAACACAGCAATACAATTAGCAAGTTGAGAAATGAAAAATAACGTCAAATCTAAGGCATGTGAAACTTCAATATTCAAATCATTCGAATGCTATAAAAATCCAGAAATTGGGATTCCAACAATTACCTTGATGATCTCTATTAGGAACAGGGAGATTATACAACTGAGAGCAATTCAGCCTTCAAAAACGCAAACCCAGAAAGATTAGAAATAGAAAATATGAAAATTTTAAGAAAGGGGATCCAAGATTCAGTGCCTTAGTTTTAAAACGTCGTACGCAAGCTGTTCTTACTTATAATGTCATTCTCTTCCTCGTTTTATGTCATCTGCGATAGAAAGAACCATTATGGTAAAGGCGTGTTTGGTCAGGGTCAAAGGCTTGGATACCCTTATCGATTAGAAAAAGGGCTGGAATATCACTGTAGGGTAAAATGACAATTTCACCCTTAATGAAGAGTTGCTAAAGTTAAATATAATTAAATCGGTAAGAGGACAACGAAAACTACGGTAGTTCAGTGGTTTTGAGCTCTACGCTCGTCACCCGCGCACGCGCGCGACCAAGGTTCGAATCCCCCTGCGTGGTATTACCTGGTAATATAGAGTAATACTGGTACGCAGACATTTTTGTCTTCATTAAAGGCATCCCAGCCATTGATCCTGTTTGGTCATCTCTCTATCATTCTTTCTTTATAAACAAACAGAACAGAACGCACCGTTTCAATCAACGAACTCACCTCCTGATCGCTTCAATTCTAACCGTCGTGAGGCACACCTATCGAGGAAAGGAGAAATATCAGTCAAAACGCACCGTTTTATAAAGTTAATGGGCCAGGCCTTAAGAAGAAGCCTTACTATTATTTAGTTAGGGACGAAGATAGCCTTGGGTCCAAACAGTCCTCGGGTAGTAAATCGAATAACGGCCACAAAAGCCGGAGAAGAAAATGGCGGTGGCTTCTCTTAGTATTTGCTACTCTGCTCGGCCAAATCTTCTTCTTTGCAGTTTCTCTCGACCCAGAATTTTTGCTAGTAAGTTGTCTTTAGCATATGTTGTGTGTTTATGTATGTTGGTGTTGGATGAACAATTACGAATTCTGGATTTCTCTGTTGTCAAAAGAGAAAATTTCAGTTACTGTTTTGATCCAATCAAGTTAACTTCACTCTAATTACTTGATGGGTTTTGTATATTTTTTTTATAATCGATCAATACAGTGTCACTGATGAAATTTAACCTTTTTTCATTGATAGTGGATACTTTGGCAGTGGCTGCAATGAGTGAGGATCCGATTCGTGAATGGATTCTTACACAAGGAAAAGCGACTCAAATCACAAAGATTACTTCTGTTGGCGGTGGATGCATCAATCTTGCAAGCCATTATCATACTGATTCTGCTTCTTTCTTCGTTAAAACAAACAGGTAAAAGAAAATGTCACACTCAGATATATACAATCAGACTTTTAATGTCTTTTTTTTTTTTTTGTAACACTGGTTTAGGAGTATTGGACCTGCGATGTTTGAAGGAGAGGCTCTTGGTCTTGAGGCTATGTATGAAACCAGAACAATCCGTGTGCCAAAGCCACACAAAGCAAGTGAAAAACTTTTTTTTTTGTTCGCTTTGGTGCGGAGATGTATCTTTTACTGGTCTTCTGAAGTCTAAACATAGATTCTTGTTTAAACATGTTAACAGGTTGGGGCATTGCCAACAGGTGGATCTTATATCATCATGGAATTTATAGAGTTTGGGTCATCAAGAGGCAACCAGGTGATAATGATGAATCTAACTATGAGCCAATGTTACGAAACTTTAGCTCCATGGGTTCATGGTTCTTTAGTCATCAGGCTGAATTAGGAAGGAAGCTAGCTGAGATGCATAAAGCCGGGAAATCCTCGAAAGGCTTTGGCTTTGAGGTTGACAACACTATTGGCAGGTGGAATATTGAATTCCATTTGAAATCTCTTTCTCCCTTTTGAGTTTATGTTTTCATGAACTTATCGAAACACCATGCCCCATTTTAGTACCCCACAGGTCAATAAGTGGTCATCGGATTGGATTAAATTCTATGGTGAGAAGAGATTGGGTTACCAGCTAAAGTTAGCTAGGGATCTTTACGGTGACTCTGCAATTTACCAGAAAGGTTTTTCTTTCTCTCTTCTATGTCGTTATTAACTTCGTGAGAAGAGATGGGTTTAACATTTGAAGGAATTTTTGAACAGGCCATACACTGATACAGAACATGGCATCTCTCTTTGAGAATATTGTCATAGAACCTTGCTTGTTACATGGTGATCTCTGGAGCGGGAACATCGCATACGACAAGAACAGCGAACCTGTCATTCTTGATCCTGCCTGTTACTGTATAAGTCTTTTATTCATAAGTTCTTGATTTATTACCATTTTGCAAGCACGTGTTGATCTCGTTCCTCCATAGATGGGCATAATGAGGCGGATTTTGGAATGTCGTGGTGCGCAGGATTTGGAGAATCTTTCTACAATGCCTATTTCAAGGTCCCACACACACACTCTTCGTTTTCTCTCTACTAAAACCACTTTGATGGTTGTTTGTTTATATCACACAGCTGTTGTTTTGTTTCTTTTTGACGGCCTCAAGGTAATGCCAAAACAACCGGGATTTGAGAAGAGGAGGGATCTGTATTTGCTCTATCACTACTTGAATCATTACAACCTGTTTGGCTCGGGCTATCGATCATCTGCAATGCCGATCATTGATGATTATCTACGGATGCTCAAAGCTTAAAATGGACAAGATGATGAGGGAAGCTGCCTCTGGGCTCTCTATTGTGTGTCTATATGTTTGTTTGTGTTTTGGTGTTGTGTAGGTTCATTTTATTTTATTTAGTTCTATTGTATTATGTACAAGGTTCATAGTGTGAGTTCTCTAAATCTTGAAAAATAATCATATTTGATGTATACTTATCTAGTTATATATAAAGATCCTATTGATTAGATTTTCAGCTTTGTTCTCTCTCAGCTTCAGATATTTATACTCGCTCACCATCTGGACTCCAGTCCACTACATAAACCTTTGGTCGACAGAGAAAGAAAAAAACATTCAAAGTGTTAGTACATCATCCGTATGACCAGGAAGATCATGTTTTTAACTTTCAAGTTTAGAATTATATATGATCCAGGACAAACGAAACAACAAGTTTACCATAAGAGTAGTGTCTTAAAAGAAACCTAGTGTCCGGGGAACAGGATTCCATATCCTTACCAAGCGAAGCACTTCTGGTCATTAGGTGATGGTTTACAAGATTTTGATGCTCACGCAGCCTAATTCCAAAGGGAGAGATCAGAAACAGGGGTTAATGGACGAAAAGTGAACTCAACTAAGGAAAGCGAGTGATCTTATTCTACATATATACAACAAGGCTAGTAGAAAAAAAGAGTCATGCCAAAGGTCAACACACTTACGTCACCCACCTTGAAATGGCATCAAGCGAATATGCAATTACATCTCTAAAACTGTAGAAGGGTAATCACTGTCTATAGGTGGTTTAAGTTTGATAAACTCTAAAGCTGCTTATAGGTGGTTTAAGTTTGATAATACAAAACAATGTATTTTTTATTTATATATAAAATGTGATGGAAATTAACTTGTTCGTGGGTCTTGATAGGCTCTTTTACCAGCTTATTAGGCCCAATTGTGAGTACTCCGACACAAGTAACGGCTAGTTTAGTAGTTAGCGTGTGGGAAGAAGAAGACCTCCTAACGGTCAATTCCAGGCTGGCATAAATATTTACGAAACTACCCCACAATTTTTTTTGATACGCTCCTCTTTCTCTCCTAATAAAAATTACAATAATTGAACATCGACCTTGTTCTTCTCTTCTCGATTTCAACTTGAATCATTACTCTACACGAGAGAGGTAGAGAGAAAGGGATCGCCTTTTCTCACTCTCTGCGTATTTCAATTTCGTGGAAAGGTTCGTCTGATTTCGTTTTTTCTTTCTTCTTTCTCTACCTTGTTCAACGACTTTGTTTCTTTCTTGGAAACGCTGGATTCTTTGATTTGTCCTGCGATGTGTTCTTTCTCTTATTTCTTAGGCTTTTTTGTTTATTTCTTAACCCCGAATTAGGTCTTATGAGTTTTTGTTGGAAACCCTAGAGTCGATTAAGCGATATCCCAAGATTATTTCATTTGATTCCTCAATCTCTGGCTCTCTTCTTTTCTCTTGGATGCGTTTCGTTCTTATTTCGCTCTGATTTCACTTATTCCGCTTTACTCTCAGTGGAATTGTGGTGTCTTCACCCTTCTTTAAGAGATCAAAGTTTACCCTTTTTTTTCTTTCAAATCGATTTTCTCAATGGCCTAACTTTCAACAGTTTCTTTGGTGCAGAAATGGAACTTTGACTTGCCAAATTGATATGTTGATTAAGACATGTTCTCTCTGTAAGATGCTTGACCCTTATATTTAATTGCTTTGATCAGATTACGTAAAACTTGAGACTGAGTTTTTGTGTTTTGTACATGTTAACAGGTTGCGAGGTGCTTACTTATCGAGCCATTTCCAGAATCTGCACTGAGTGGATAACTTATTTGACTCAAATCTGTTGAGAAAGCGCACTATTAACTCTCTTTTTTTGTGTGTGGTTTTGGCTCAGTTTTATTGCATTTGAGTCTTGAAGACCGTAAAAGGATTTGATCACATTGGCACGTCAGCCTGTTTATTATCCATGGTAATTCTCTTTCTCTCTCTCTGTATTTCTTGCTTAGAAGTAGAATTGTGACGAGAAATGCCTTTGAAGTTTACCTGTTCTGAGTTGCCTTCTTTGATGGTTTTTTGAATGCTCAGGCAAGTAATGAGAATCTACCACCCAATGTTATCAAGCAGCTCGCCAAGGAACTGAAGAGTCTTGACGAATCCCCTCTAGATGGCATCAAGGTTGTGGTAAATGACGAGGATTTCTCACAAATATGTGCTGATATTGAAGGACCAGGTGCACAATTGTTTCTTTTTCAACTTCATTGTTGAATGATTACAAATATTGAGTGATTTAAAAGTAAGATCTTTTTCTACTTTAAATTGCATACAGTTGGGACTCCTTATGAGAATGGACTTTTCCGTATGAAGTTGGCATTGTCGCATGATTTTCCACATTCGCCGCCTAAAGGTATGTCTAACTTATGCATGTCACTTAATTGACGGACCACTAAGATGTTAAGCCAGAGACACACATGTAACTTTCTAACGGTTTCTAATTTCTTGGGTCTGCCATTGTAGGCTACTTCATGACATAGATCTTCCATCCCAATATTGCTTCTAATGGAGAGATCTGCATTAATACGCTTAAAAAAGATTGGAGACATGTTCTCTCTGTAAGATACTTGACCCTTATATTTCATTGCTTTGATCATATTACTTTAAACTTGAGACTGAGTTTTTGTGTTTTGTACATCTTAACAGGTTACGAGGTGCTTACTGATCGAGCCATTTCCAGAATCTGCACTAAAAACCGAAAGTTGAGGTAATTGACTGTGTTTTTTTTATGTCCTGATATTGCTTTTGGACATACTCCTTATGACTTCTTTATGACTTAACTAAGCCATGTTCTAAATCGAAACTATTTAGGGGAATATTTTATGTTGTTGGATTAGTTAAATAATTTTTGTGTTTTAACCGTATAATTGTGAAACCAAATCAGACATGGACATCCTGTCTTTTAGATCGTTAGAGGTGTCACAAGTTTCATTTGTCTTTTTCACTTTTATGCTAGTTTTAACACTTAAATTTTTGATTAATTTGACAATTAGAATATTCCTCAAACTCCGAAGTTTTAGTTTTCTAAAAAACGGAAGTTTTAGTTTTCTAAAAAATAGTTTTCTAAAAAACGGAAGTATCAGTTTGAGATAAATCGAAACTATTTAGGGGAATATTTTATGTTGTTGGATTAGTTAAATAATTTTTGTGTTTTAACTGTATAATTGTGAAACCAAATCAGACATGGACATCCCGTCTTTTAGATCGTTAGAGGTGTCACAAGTTTCATTTGTCTTTTCACTTTTATGCTAGTTTTAACACTTAAATTTTTGATTAATTTGACAATTAGAATATTTCCCAAACTCTGAAGTTTTAGTTTTCTAAAAAACGGAAGTTTTAGTTTTCTAAAAAACGAAAGTATGATGTTTGAGATAAATCGAAACTATTTAGGGGAATATTTTATGTTGTTGGAGATTAGTTAAAGAATTTTTGTGTTTTAACTGTATATTTGTGAAACCAAATCAGACATGGACATCCCGTCTTTTAGATCGTTAGAGGTGTCACAAGTTTCATTTGTCTTTTCACTTTTATGCTAGTTTTAACACTTAAATTTTTGATTAATTTGACAATTAGAATATTTCCCAAACTCTGAAGTTTTAGTTTTCTAAAAAACGGAAGTTTTAGTTTTCTAAAAAACGAAAGTATGATGTTTGAGATAAATCGAAACTATTTACGGGAATATTTTATGTTGTTGGAGATTAGTTAAAGAATTTTTGTGTTTTAAATGTATATTTGTGAAACCAAATCAGACATCTCTTTTATATCGTTAGAGGTGTCACAAGTTTCATTAGTCTTCTCACTTTTATGCTAGTTTTAACACTTAAATTTTTGATTAATTTGACAATTAGAATATTTCCCAAAATCTGAAGTTTTAGTTTTCTAAAAAACGGAAGTTTTAGTTTTCTAAAAAACAGAAGTTTTAGTTTTCTAAAAAACGGAAATATGATGTTTGAGATAAATCGAAACTATTTAGGGGAATATTTTATGTTGTTGAATTAGTTAAAGAAATTTTGTGTTTTAACTGTATAATTGTGAAACCAAATCAGACATGGACATCCTGTCTTTTAGATCGTTAGAGGTGTCACAAGTTTCATTTGTCTTTTCACTTTTATGCTAGTTTTAACACTTAATTTTTTGATTAATTTGACAAATAGAATATTTCTCAAACTCTGAAGTTTTAGTTTTCTAAAAAACGGTATTAGTTTTCTAAAAAACGGAAGTATGATGTTTGAGATATTGACTATGTGTTTTTTTTGTCTTGATATTGCTTTTGGACATACTGCTTGTTTGCTTGTATTATTATCTTATTAGTCCATGTTCTAAATCGAAACTATTTAGGGGAATATTTTATGTTGTTGGATTAGTGAAAGAATTTTTGTGTTTTAACTGTATAATTGTGAAACCAAATCAGACATGTAAATGTCATGTCTTTTAGATCGTTAGAGGTGTCACAAATTTCATTTGTATTTTCAATTTTATGATAGTTTTAACACTTAATTTTTTGATTAATTTGACAATTAGAATATTCCCCAAACTCTGAAGTTTTAGTTTACTAAAAAACGGAAGTTTTATTAGTTTTCTAAAAAACAGAAGTTTTAGTTTTCTAAAAAACGGAAGTATGATGTTTGAGATAATTGACTATATGTGTTTTTTTTATGTCTTGATATTGCTTTTGGACATACTGCTTGTTTGCTTGTATTATTATCTTATTAGTCCATGTTCTATATCGAAACTATTTAGGGAAATATTTTATGTTGTTGGATTAGTTAAAGAATTTTTGTGTTTTAACTGTATAATTGTGAAATAAAATCAGACATGTAGTCTTTTAGATCGTTAGATGTGTCACAAATTTCATTTTTCTTTTCACTTTTATGTTAGGTTTAGCACTTAAATTTTTGATTAATTTGACAATTAGAATATTCTCCAAACTCTGAAGTTTTAGTTTTCTAAAAAACGGAAGTATGATGCTTGAGATAATTGACTATGTGTGTTTTTTTTATGTCTTGATATTGCTTTTGGTCATACTGCATGTTTGTTTGTATTATTATCTTATTAGTCCATGTTCTAAATCTAAACTATTTAGGAGAATATTTTATGTTGTTGGATTAGTTAAAGAATTTTTGTGTTTTAACTATATAATTGTGAAACCAAATCAGATATGTACATCATGTTTTTTAGATCGTTAGAGGTGTCACAAGTTTCATTTGTCTTTTCACTTTTATGCTAGTTTTAGCACTTAAATTTTTGATTAATTTGACAATTAGAATATTCCCCAAACTCTGAAGTTTTAGTTTACTAAAAAACGAAAGCTTTATTAGTTTTCTAATAAACAGAAGTTTTAGTTTTCTAAAAAACGGAAGTATGATGTTTGAGATAATTGACTATGTGTTTTTTTTTTTGTCTTGATATTGCTTTTGGACATAGTGCGTGTTTGCTTGTATTATTATCTTATTAGTCCATGTTCTAAATCGAAAATATTTAGGGGAATATTTTATATTGTTGTATTAGTTAAAGATTTTTTGTGTTTTAACTGTATAATTGTGAAACCAAATCAGACATGGACATCCTAGATCGTTAGAGGTGTCACAAGTTTCATTTGTTTTTTCACTTTTATGTTAGTTTTAACATTTAAATTTTTGATTAATTTGACAATTAGAATATTTCTCAAACTCTGAAGTTTTAGTTTACTAAAAACGGAAGTTTTAGTTTTCTAAAAAACGGAAGTATGATGTTTGAGATAATTGACTATGTGTGTTTTTTTATGTCTTGGTATTGCTTTTGGTCATACTGCTTGTTTGATTGTATTATTATCTTATTAGTCCATGTTCTAAATCGAAACTATTTAAAATATTATGTTGTTGAGTTAAAGAATTTTTGTGTTTTAAATGTATAATTGTGAAACCAAATCAGACATGGACATGGACATCCTGACTTTTAGATCATTAGAGGTGTCACAAGTTTCATTTGTCTTTTCACTTTTATGCTAGTTTTAACATTTAAATTTTTGATTAATTTGACAATTAGAATATTCTTAAAGTTTTAGTTTACAAAATAGCGTAAGTATGATGTTTGATAGAATTTACCATGTGTTTTTTTTCTGTTCCGAGATTGTTTTTGGACATGATTCTTGTGGTTGAACTGAGCTAGGAGGAGAGGCTCATGCTCAGTTACTATTTTGTTATAGTCCATGTTCTAATTACGATTAACTTGACAATTATAATATTTTCCAATTCTGAAGTTTTAGTTTACTAATAAACGAAAATATGATGTTTGACTAAACTACTTTTGGATAATGTTGTTTGTGGCTGAACCGAGCCTTCTTTAAAATTCTTTAATAACCCACTCTCGTAAGGATTTTCTTAGATCTTATATGATGATAACAACAGACGCATGACAAGAAAGATTTCAAGGCTACGGCAAGGTAACAAGATTTAGGATAAAAAACAGTTAAGAGTGAAATTTTTTTTTTTCAAAATTTGAATACATTGTATTTTTTTTTGCTTTACTTTATCCCAAAATAAAATAAAATATAAGTGCTTTACATAATGGCATTCGTTTTTACTTTTTAGGTTGTGACTCAAGATTTCAAAATATCATTCCAAAACATATAACTACTACTACATAATCCATATATATAACTTAGCTTACGTCATACTTAAACACCAACCCCAATAGCCGACAAAGTAGCAAATTTGACACAAGTGATAACATAAAGGAGAAAAAGAAGTAGGAGGAACAAGCAAACACTTTTCTGGGCTTGAGCTTGCAGTTGATAGATAGACGTGGAAAAACTGCAGATATCACAAACAAACCATTCTTTAATCTTCAAATCTAAGTATCCATAAGGAAAAGGAGACAGAAAGAGGTACAAACCTCTGAGAGTTCAAGAAGAGGGTTTAGGCATGCAAGAACATACTTCAATATCTCCGATCAAGTAGCGAACCACTGCTCAATAGGGTTTTGTCTGATTACTATCTTCTGAAGGATCGTTCACTTCGAATGAGATGTAGAAAGTGACTGCGGCAGATGGGTGAAAGTTTGCTCTCACAACTTTTGCCAATTTAAGGCTTGTATTCTACCACCAAAAGACAGTCATAGATTCATGAAATTATCCGAAATGAATGTTTAGATATGTCTATTTAGCTTTATCAAATTCGTAAACAAGAGCCAAAAAATGCAAGCCATTCGAAACAGAAGGGAAGTTTCGTAAAGTCGGTTTCAAAACCCTACAAATCTTTTTACCAAAAAAAAAAAAAAACCCTACAAATCTCTCTGTAATTCACTGTTTCTAGATTAAAAATCTCTCTGTAATTCACTGCTTCTGGATTAAAAGGTATTTTGATGTAACCTTTAAAGACATTGGAAAAATCTCAAAGCAAAGGAACCAACTTTTGCATAAAGAAGGTCAAAATACAAACTATTTTAGAATCCAGACATCAACATAGTAATAAATAACCTTACAATGCTAACATCAACAGTTGGTTTTAAAACAGAGAACCAAAATTCATAACGCAAAAAAAAAAAAAAGGAACCAGGCTTCATTTGATTTTACGATTGCTTCAAATCAATCTCACTTTTTCCTGAAAGAGCATCCTTCAGTGAGCCTAGCCTTTCCTCCTGTAGGCTGGCACAAAACTGTCTGGCAGTTTCCGCAAACCACAACGGTCTGCGAGTGACTGAAGACGGTAGTACTGCAATGCCAAAACAGACCCCATAAGTTTATGTCATAAAGGGAAAAGATTTGAATAATTTTTATAGAGATCTTACATGTTAAAGCAGCCTTGGCACTTCACATCCTACAGTAAGATTAACAAACACCAAGAAACAATAATCAGAGTCCACAAAGAGTAGATAAACTTCAAGCATTAAGTCATTATTCCACATTGATGATGGTTGAACAACAAAAGCATTGATCAAACAGTAAATAAAATGCAAAGACTCAAAATTTACAAAGCTTAACAAAGAGATTTGGTTTTTAAGGGTGTCAATGAGTTGAATTCATTACCACGTTGCAAATGGTTCAACAACAAATTCGAAAACTTTCTAAAGGGTTTCAAATCAGTACCATGAAGAAGGAATTGGGCGACTGAACAAGACGTTTGAGCTTGTGCTTCCTCTTCTCAAGCTCTGCTGGAGGGTTAAGCAGATCAATATCATTTTGAAGCACCTGTTTCATATCAACAAATTAGATTCCAGAAAAATTAACCAGCTTAGCTAAGATCAATCAAGACAAGATTTAAACCCTAAGAATCAGGCTTTCTAATAAGCTTATGCGATGGAAGAAGAGACCAAACAAGAATCTACACAAGGAAGAAACATAAACACCACGAGAGACTCGAAATTTCAATACATATTTCTTTAAATCAAATCAGGAAATGGAATGTGGAGAGATCACGACGAGAATGAAGTGCGAGAACTAACCATCTTCGCAAGAATCTCAAGAGACGGCAAAGATAGCAGCAACGGCAACAATAAATAGGCAACAGAGATTTCTAGGGTTACTACTTATACACAATTAGAGATGTCAAACGGGCCTCTAGCCCGTTAAGGCCTTAATGGACGTGAGCCTGGACATCCTTTTTTATCCAATAAGAAGCAGGCCTCGCGGGTCGGCCTGTTGCGTGCGGTTCGCAGGTTAATAAAAAAAGATATTTCCTTTATTTATTCATAGTTTTCTTAAAAACTATTAAATAAATGATATAATACTACTTGTTTTACACTGAATTAGAACGTGTATATTTAAAAAAATTATTGACTTGATTATATATTGAAATGTGTATAATTTACTTAACCATATAATTATTTTGATTACCAAACTATTGAATAATTTATGAAAGTATAACCAATTCTGAATGAAGATCGGAATTCGCAAGTAAAGTTTATGTGTGTAAATTTTATTTTTGAAGATAACAAAATTCAAGATTCTTTTTTATTTTTATTTTTTTGTGTTTAGGCGGAAGAAAAACTATTTCTAAAATGCATGCAAATTCGATGAATAGTGGAGAATGCAGTATCGAACTTTTTGTTTACCATCTTATGTACTATTTTACATTACTACAATTATATAGTGATTATGATGATATAGAAAAAAAACTTAGAATTTTTACATTACTAAAATAGAAGCCAAACACTCATTGCATGCAAATTCACTTGAATCCATTTAATCTCACATAGGTCTGCCACTGGGGGTGAATGTCGTGTGATTATTTTCGAAGGTTGAAAAAGGTTGTACATTTTTACTGGCAGTAAACTGTGGTTCGTTTCGTGTGGCATTTGCTTTAAGATATTACCATCCCTACCAGTCCCGTGATTTTAACCCCTCTCCTAATAAGAGCCGAAATATGCGATAAGCCTTTAACAAAATAAACAAATCAAAATTAAAGAAGCTTAATTGCATGCATAAACCTATTATATTACACAATCTAACTCACACGTGGGAAAGTAAAAATTATATTTTTCTTTAAAACCCATTAAAAAATGATTTCAGAATGGAAAGCTGAGAAATTTTCGCATTACAATTTGATAGGTGGTCAGTGACTCATGCCTTCGCCAGATAAAGAAATTCAAATTACTTAAAGTGATTCTGAAAATAAATTATATTCTACATGTCCAATTATAAGCCAATAATAAGTCGCAGAATGTTTTACTAATTAATTTCACCTCAAAATTTAAGACTTTCAAGTTTCAAGTTACTAAAAAAGCAACAACTAGATTACCCCTAAAAAAACATACTAAGTAGCCGTATCGCATATTCTATGTTATATATCGTACCTCCAAACAACAATAACTATAGCTATTTTTTTTTTTTGGGGAAAAAAGAGAGTATGAGCTTATAATAGTTTGCCTGACGGATCCGTCGTGACTAAATTAGTCAATACAAAGTTGTTGTCGAACTCATCCAGTCATCCTTGGACAAAGTTGGTTTCACAGTCACATCACACGTTACTCTTTATTACCACAGATCCGTCACCTTGCTCACATTGTTGTTGAAACCTATATATATATATTCCCATAACCAATTTGATTAATTATAAAACCATGCATAGGTTATATTTTATCGTTACAGAAATGAAATATTGATTACCCGATCTGTAAGAAATGTCCAACGTCGCAATCCATAGAATTATGTTGAGAGGACAGCAAGGAAAAATCAGTGGAACCAGCCACGGCAGCCGAACTTAGCAATAGGTCTTGAAAGCCGTTGAAACCCTGACCTTCAGTCTCAAGCTGATTATGAACAATATCCATTTTTATAAAATGATCATGAGTCTCCAATTGTAGACACAAGGCAATACTTAACACGAAATAAATAGTAATTAAGACTTAACATATTAAAAAAAAAAAACTTAACCTCTAGCTTCTTGTTTATATCTCCAAGCTGCCTCTCCTGCAATTCCAAAGTCAAATTAACGAGATAGTACTATAATGTATATATATACATATATAAACATTATATACTATGATATTAATTATACAATGACTAAATTTTTACATTCATATGTATGTGGATGTGACTTGCCTTTCTCCGAAGCTCTTCCATTTGTTCCGTAATAACCTGCGTCTGCATACATATATACATGCATGCACTTTAGATTTTCATTTCATATATTTAAATGATGAGTAAAACGAAATAAGACTGGTCGATGTATACAAAATATCGTACCTTGCGTTGTCTGGTCGCGGAAAGAGCTCCTTCAAGCTGCCTCTCGAGAGTCTTTTATTCGTTTACACTCAACTCTCCAAGATCTTCCCCAAGCAAATACCTTTATTTCAACGATTCAATATATTTATTAATTGCGGAAACTAGCTAGGAGATGTACAATTATGGGTAAGAAATTATTTAAGAGGAACATGATTAGTTAAACCTATGAGTGCGAAGAAGAGACTCATATTTGGATTTGAGCTCTGTCACCTCTTGACACAAGCTCTGCGCGCAGCAAAAGAAATTAATATTAATTCAAATTTATCGTAGCTCCTTATTATAATGCTTTGTTAGTTGTTACTTATGTAAATATAGCATATATAACTCATAGAATATCAATTTGGGCTGTGTAACTTGGATAAAGAATAAAACCTGCTGTGTAGACTCTTCAAGCCTATTATTGTCCAAAATATTGTTTTTACAGCGATAGTACCTTTCAATGGTTCTGTAACTCTACAGATTAAGAAAGAAAAAAAAACACAAGAGATCATTAATTGGTTAGTTAATTATCTATATACAATTAACAAGCTTAATTTGCTAAAAATTCAAAACAGAAGAAAGAAACCTCAAATCAAATCTAATGTTAATGGAAAGTTGGAAACCCTAATAATTATACAAAAGTTAATGGATCTGTCATGTCATTTCTTAGGCAAAAATCGGTGGAAACCCATATAAGATAACCAAAGAATACTTGTTTCCCAATATATTCAACGAATCAGAATAATAAGGAAACCCATATTAACCATATTTGCGTGCTGGATCTACCAGATCGATCCATGATGAAACCTAATTACTTTCTCTAATTAGAATTAGAAAGACACAACCTTTTAAAGAAGGCAAAACTTATGGGGTTTCTTGAAATCTTAAGGATATAGGCACAGATTAAAGCTGATGATAACCTAAAATCAAACATGAAATTTTCTTCCGAAGATTTATCGGACTAAAAGCTAAAGCTGACCCATGCGTTTGATGGATCCGAGAGGTCGATTGGTTAGGATTTTTGTTTTAAAATAATACAACCTTTCAAACTACCCACGAGACAGAACTTAGGTTTCTTGAATCTCGAAAACAGACACAAATCAAACCTCGGTTATCTTAAATAACCTTTTTAAAAAAAAACAAATCTATTTTTTCATAAAAGCCCTAATTAAGTATCCTGATTAAAATTAAAGGGTAGATTCAGTATATACGTACGGGGCTGAACTCATAGAGCTTGCCACTGCTGGAGAAGATGATAAGAGCAATCTCCAGATCACATAGAACAGAGAGTTCGTAGGCTTTCTTGAGCAAACCACTTTTTCTTTTGGAGAAGGCACTACAAGAAAACAGCCGATTTCCGATGGCTATATCGGTCGGAAAACCGTCGGAAAATGGCTTTCCCGACCAATTTCCGATCGATTTGGCTCGTCGGGACTATTGCGTCGGAAATCAATATTGGTCGGAAATTGGTCTGGAATTTCCGACAGATTACCGACCATTATTTTCCCGACCAATTACCGACGTTATAAAGCGTCGGGTAATACCCGACGAGTTACCGACAATAGTCCGACTAACTTATTTCCGACCAAATACCGACCATACTTTTTTCCGACCAAACACCGACCATCCGCATACCCGACGGTTTCCGACCATATTCCGACCAACCTAAATTCCGACCAAATTCCGATTAACCTAAATTCCGACCAAATTCCGACCACCCTAAATTCTGACCAAATTCCGACCAACCTAAATCCCGACCAAATTCCGACCAACTTGAAATATTGTAATTCGAAATTATTTTGAAATTTTTTGAATTTTGATTAATTAATTTAACTTAATTTAATTAATTCGAAAATGAAAATGAAAATGAAAATTAATATTAAACATTAAAGTATTCTAAAATAAAATAGTTTTGAAAATAAAATAACAGAAAGTGTTTTTAAAACATTAAACATATTAAACATTTGCGGATCCCGATCCCGTTCCCGTGAAATCCGGGAACTTCGCTCTCATCCAAGCCGATATGCTAGCGATATCCGTCCTCGACATGCTAGATGTGGATCAAGCCGGATATGCAAGTCTCGGCCCGGTTGTTGGACTAAACTCCTCGATGGTGAGGATGATACGTGATATTTTCGTGTCAATTATCCCAAGTGTACTCATGTCATTGTAGTACTTGAGATGTCAATCCATAAGGGGTTAAGATTGAGGCACTAAGAATGCAAGAAACTTCTTAAGCTAGAGCAAACTTTGTTTTTGGTTTTTATATGTTTATGGGAAAAGAAAACAAATGCAAGAAAGAAAACAAAACACAAGACTAAAATGTTGGATCATGAACTAAGCTATCAATGAGATGGGTAACAATCAAACAATGAATCATTTGGAAGCATTAATCACTATCTTAGAACATGGAATTCACAAATATGACTAATCCATTTCCATGGCACTAATCACCTTGTTAATTATCTAATCAAGAACAAATTTCCATTTGTGATTAAATAATCAACAAGCATTAAGAAACAATTCCAATTAGTTCACTAAACACCCTAAACATCAACTTCCGTTGGCTAGGATATGCTCAGCTCACAAAAGGTTCGGGTCAAGCAACTGAACTCGGGTCATGAGTGAAATGCCTAAGATCTAGAAATGAATGAACAATCCTAATCTAGTACTAACACCGCTTACTCGAATCTATCCCTAATGCATGGGATGAGACCAAAAATCTAACTAATCTAAGGTGTAGCACTAGGTTTCGGTTTATCATGACAACTCTAGCATTACGAACCAACCTAAGTGAAAGACTCATCCAAGATCATCCTAAATAACCATTATCTAACCATCAAGACAATTGACTAATGATGCCTAAACATTCAATGCACATTCATTCTTATGACATGGATCACACAAGTAGATTAGTTCACTCACATGATACTAATCCATTTACAAATCATCTAGTTATCAAGAACTTCCGTTCAAAACTAAATGATCCATAATCATTAAGCATTAGTCCATACAAGTCAACAATTCACCTTAATCATCAATTTCCATTGGCTAAGAATTGAATTGCATGCTTAGAAGTTTTCTAGACATTTCATCGAACACCTTCCGGGCGAGAAATGTCTTAAGTTCTAGAAATGAGTTGTCAATTCGATTCTAGCATTAAGATCCCTCCTAACATGAGAACAAATGATTATCTAAGCCTAAACATCAACAATCAACCATCAACCATCCAAATCAAACATTATCTAAAATCCAACAAAAAGTCAACTCACAAGAACATGAAGAACACAAGAGAAAAAGACATAGAAATGAAGAACAAGAATCAAATAAGCATAATATAAAGATAGAGTGAAGAAATCTTCTCTAGAATGGCATTTGTATGAAGAACAATCCCAAAACATCAAGAAGAGAGAGTTGGGGACGAGCCCCCACTCTTAGAAGAAGAAAACTTTTTAATAAAATTAGGTTTTTTGGCTTTTAATAGAGTTTGGGTCGAATTTTTGAGTTTCAGATGATCCACAGCGGTCAGCTCATACCGCTGCATGACCGCTGTGATTCTCTGTTTTTTTTCGACGGATGAACCCGCAGCGGTCACTGTAGACCGCTGCGGTACACCGCTGCGAGCTCCACTGAGTTCCTTCGCGCGCCAGACTGGACCGTCGTCACGGAAATTGGCATAACTTCTGATCGCACCGTTGGAATTGCCTCAAACCACTTCCAAATGAAAGCTAATCCATTGATATATCTCGTGTTAAAATTTGAGCTCAATCCATCGGTGGAAAGTCCTTCATCCAATGCCAAACTTATGACGTCTCAACCTGATCCTGCATCTTTGTATTCCGAAATGAACTTTTTGATGGCTATCTTCACTCCTCCAACTCCTATGACTCCAAGAACACCTGAAAATGGCTCAAGCAAGCCAAAAAGAATGCAAAGACAACCTAGGACATCTAAAATGCAATGAGACTCAAGTTGGACCTAAATGCATGAAAATATCCAAAAACTATACAAATTGGAACTAAAAACCTATGAAACTAAACCTTAAAAACATGTAAAATATGGTGTTATCAACTCCCCCGGACTTGCCTTTTGCTTGTCCGCAAGCAAACAAGAAAAGACAAACCGAAAGAGAGGTTTTAAAGAGTGGGAATTCATAACTAAAGGACATGTCAAAGCATTCAAAGTGGGAATTCTATGCCCAAGATAATACCAAGACATTGCAAAAACGTATCTCAATTATGACTCTAACTTCTCTAGACTTATCGCAACTCCTAATCTTTTCTCTTAACAACAATGCCTCATGCCTACAAGTCCTCTTCTCAACCAACCCTCACATTCATTTGATCTTTCTAAAGGTGCGGTCTCACAAATGGGCAAGTGATCAAGTCCAATCGGTTTGGAAGAAAAGGCAATTGGCACTAGTAAATGTGAGTGCAAGGAGGTTCATTCTCTTTTTGGGTGACTTACTCTCAAGAAAAAGGAATGCTATATGTTATGCAAAAGCAAGGAAGACTAGAAACAATTTATGCATACAAAGTTAAGCTCACATTGTTCTACCCTCCTAGCAAAGCATTCTACCCAAATGGTGATTCCATTTCCTCTTCTTATCTTATTTTCTTGAAGCTCATTAAACCCTCAAAGCCCTTTTGGCTAAATCAAAACTCCCTTTTTAAACCCCTTTTCTTTTACAAACACCAAACTCCTAGAGACATTTTTAATCGACCCCTTTCTTTTCTTCTTACTCTCCCTAAACTTTTTATTCTTTCTCTTTTTCAAACATGGAGAGTGTTTTTCTTTTTCTAGGGTCTTTCTTTTACGCTCTTCTCTAGAGTTTTCTTTTCCAACCAAGGATTCTTTTTCTACCATTTCTCATTTCACTTTTCATGAGCTCATGCTCCCCAAAACCAAATACCATTCAATCCATTGATCCCCATCTTGATGCTAGCCTCTTTTCTTTGAACAACAATGACTAGCTAAAAATGAAAGCTAACCTTTGTCGTTTCCGATACTTACAAGATTTTACACACAATAGCATATCAAGAAAAGGCCTCACTCAATAAAAAAAACAAGGGGTGGAAAGGAAACGGTTATGGTGAAAGGTAGGGAACCATTCTAAAAATGAGAATGGCCACTCGGGTTATTAGAGAGTGGTAAAAGTGGATAAGATAACCCGAATGTTTTCTTTGAACCATGGTTATGTATCACAAGCCCATAAGCAAGAAGATTATATTCATTTAAGTCCAATTATCAAGGGGTTGATTTCAAATTAAACAAGTATTTACAAGACAAAGAGTTAAGAGTATAGAGATCAAAGTACGAAGTTTTCAAGTCTTTTGAAATCGTTTAAGCAATATAAAACCATTATCGAGAGCATCACAATGAAAGCTTATCATACATGTTTTATGAACTCTCATGCACATGAATGCAACCAATATGATCTAGAAATGAGTGATCAAGTCAAGTCTAGAATGCACATGGACTAATGCAAACTACATGATGATTTTTTTTGTTTTTTGTTTTTTTTTTTTATGCAATTAAAAATATACAATGCAATGACTCAAGAAAATGAAAATAAGACAAAATACACAATGTCAAAACACAAGAACCTCTCCCCCGGACTTAAATCACACCGTCTCGGTGTGAATTGAGCCAAAGAGAGAGTAAAACAAACATAAAAACGAAATGGTATATACAAAGGGAAAAGTTAGTGGTACCTTGGAGTGGAGTGGACTCACGAGGAGGAAGCATTGTGCGTTGAAGCTCACGGACTTAGACCATTCCATCCGTCCCATTTATTCACCCTTATTGCTCCTACAAAAACATGAAAACAAAATTTATCAAACAATAAAAAGGCATAAAACAAGAAGTAAAGGATAGGATTGCTTGTTTTATGTCTCTAGCATTGACGGTGGATAGGATTGGGGGAGTCCCCAATGGCGCGTTTAACGTCGCTAGCTTGACGGTTGCGTCCTCTTATTCACTCTCTCCTTGAATGTTTCCTTTACTCCTAGTTTCGAACCTAAGAGATCAAGATCACAAGAAAAGAGAAAAAAGATTAACAACAAAAGAAAATAAAAAGCTCTAGTCTCAAGAAGAATCCAAATCCTAATGATCAATGCTAAACCCCAATGGCAACGGCGCCAAATTGGTACGGGATATTTTCGTGTCAATTATCCCAAGTGTACTCATGTCATTGTAGTACTTGAGATGTCAATCCATAAGGGGTTAAGATTGAGGCACTAAGAATGCAAGAAACTTCTTAAGCTAGAGCAAACTTTGTTTTTGGTTTTTATATGTTTATGGGAAAAGAAAACAAATGCAAGAAAGAAAACAAAACACAAGACTAAAATGTTGGATCATGAACTAAGCTATCAATGAGATGGGTAACAATCAAACAATGAATCATTTGGAAGCATTAATCACTATCTTAGAACATGGAATTCACAAATATGACTAATCCATTTCCATGGCACTAATCACCTTGTTAATTATCTAATCAAGAACAAATTTCCATTTGTGATTAAATAATCAACAAGCATTAAGAAACAATTCCAATTAGTTCACTAAACACCCTAAACATCAACTTCCGTTGGCTAGGATATGCTCAGCTCACAAAAGGTTCGGGTCAAGCAACTGAACTCGGGTCATGAGTGAAATGCCTAAGATCTAGAAATGAATGAACAATCCTAATCTAGTACTAACACCGCTTACTCGAATCTATCCCTAATGCATGGGATGAGACCAAAAATCTAACTAATCTAAGGTGTAGCACTAGGTTTCGGTTTATCATGACAACTCTAGCATTACGAACCAACCTAAGTGAAAGACTCATCCAAGATCATCCTAAATAACCATTATCTAACCATCAAGACAATTGACTAATGATGCCTAAACATTCAATGCACATTCATTCTTATGACATGGATCACACAAGTAGATTAGTTCACTCACATGATACTAATCCATTTACAAATCATCTAGTTATCAAGAACTTCCGTTCAAAACTAAATGATCCATAATCATTAAGCATTAGTCCATACAAGTCAACAATTCACCTTAATCATCAATTTCCATTGGCTAAGAATTGAATTGCATGCTTAGAAGTTTTCTAGACATTTCATCGAACACCTTCCGGGCGAGAAATGTCTTAAGTTCTAGAAATGAGTTGTCAATTCGATTCTAGCATTAAGATCCCTCCTAACATGAGAACAAATGATTATCTAAGCCTAAACATCAACAATCAACCATCAACCATCCAAATCAAACATTATCTAAAATCCAACAAAAAGTCAACTCACAAGAACATGAAGAACACAAGAGAAAAAGACATAGAAATGAAGAACAAGAATCAAATAAGCATAATATAAAGATAGAGTGAAGAAATCTTCTCTAGAATGGCATTTGTATGAAGAACAATCCCAAAACATCAAGAAGAGAGAGTTGGGGACGAGCCCCCACTCTTAGAAGAAGAAAACTTTTTAATAAAATTAGGTTTTTTGGCTTTTAATAGAGTTTGGGTCGAATTTTTGAGTTTCAGATGATCCACAGCGGTCAGCTCATACCGCTGCATGACCGCTGTGATTCTCTGTTTTTTTTCGACGGATGAACCCGCAGCGGTCACTGTAGACCGCTGCGGTACACCGCTGCGAGCTCCACTGAGTTCCTTCGCGCGCCAGACTGGACCGTCGTCACGGAAATTGGCATAACTTCTGATCGCACCGTTGGAATTGCCTCAAACCACTTCCAAATGAAAGCTAATCCATTGATATATCTCGTGTTAAAATTTGAGCTCAATCCATCGGTGAAAAGTCCTTCATCCAATGCCAAACTTATGACGTCTCAACCTGATCCTGCATCTTTGTATTCCGAAATGAACTTTTTGATGGCTATCTTCACTCCTCCAACTCCTATGACTCCAAGAACACCTGAAAATGGCTCAAGCAAGCCAAAAAGAATGCAAAGACAACCTAGGACATCTAAAATGCAATGAGACTCAAGTTGGACCTAAATGCATGAAAATATCCAAAAACTATACAAATTGGAACTAAAAACCTATGAAACTAAACCTTAAAAACATGTAAAATATGGTGTTATCAGAGGACTCGAGGAGCTTGACTCTTCGACTCCGGGATAGTCGATCCAGCGGGACTTGGTGGTTGTGTGCCTCGACTCGAACGACCGCTATGTCTAGGTGGTTGCATCTCTAGAGGCGAACCACCGAGATGCATGTTCGCGAAACCCTCGTACTTCCTACAAAAAAACGCAAACTTAGTTAGATATTAAACGCAAACGCAAACTATAAATAAAACGAAAAAAATACCAAAACCGGAAAATATTCACAAAAAGGCGAAAAAAATACCTAAAACCGGAAAATATTCACAAAAAATACCAAAAACCACAAACTATTCACAAAAACGCAAAAATACCAAAAACCGGAAAAAATTACAAAAAACAATATATATTTCAAAAACCCCGAAAAAGTTATGAAAATTCTCGAAACGGTTTTTATAAAAATAATAAAAATTCATAAAACGTTTTTTATGCAAAAAACGAATAAATTATTCTTTTCAAACGTTTTAAATAACAAAGAAAAAATTATTCTTTTCAAAAAATGCTAAAAACGATTTCTATAAAATTTTAAAAATATATTTTTGGTTTTTTAAATCTAAAAACGATTTTTCATATGTTTAATAATGAAACTAAAAAAAAAATCTTATGAAAATTATAAAATTAATCAAGTTTTATATAACTATTCAAAACAAAAATTAAAATTAAACAAATCTAACAAAACATAAACAAATCTAACCTAAACTCAAATCTCAACTCAAATCTAACAACAAATCTAACCACAAATCTAACTAATCTAACTACAAATCTCACAAAACCAACAAATCCTAACAACTAACATCCTTATGCATGGCTTACATGGTGATAGATGAAGGAGGCGGCGGAGGAGGACAGAATTCTCCGGCGGATGGCGGCTCCGGCAGCTCCGTGAAGACCTAATTTACAAAAAAAAAAACATTACCTTGAGTACAAGAGAAGAGAGGAAGAGAGGAGGAGAAGAGGAAGAAAAGAGGAAGAGAAGGGGGAGAGAAGACTTACCGTGACAAGAGAACGGCGGCGGTGAGAGCAGACGACGGAGGGAGAATCGCCGGAGAGAGAGAGACGAAGAGAAGAGAAGTGAGGAAGAAGAAGAAGAAAAATCTGGGTTTTATATCTATTTATTTCAGACCAACCCATACGGTCGGAAATCGGTCGGTTTATGAAAAAAAATAAACCGCCTCACTTTTCATTTCGCGGTAAGGTTTCCCGGGTTTTTTTTGGGGTTGGTCGGAAATTGGTCGGTAATTCTTTAAAATTTCCGACCAATTTCCGACCATATAGGGTTTAGAGTGTATAAATGCTAACTGTTTATAAATCCAACATAAAACTTTGAAATTTATAAAAATTAGTATTTCCGACCAATTTCCGACCATTTATTCATATTGGTCGGATATTGGTCGGAAATTCCTAAGCTTTTCCGACTAAATTCCGACCATATAGGGTTTAGGGTTTAAAATTCTAAACACTTAGCATTTGAAATTATAAACACTAACCCCTATTTTAAATTTACAAAAAATTGTAAAAACTTTGCATTTATAAACACTTAGCATTTTTTTCTAAAATGCTCATATCGGTCGGAAATTGGTCGATAATTCCTTGGAAATTCCGACCAATTTCTGACCAAATAGGGTTTAGGGTTTATTAATGCTAAGTGTTTATAAATCCAACATTAAACATTGAAATTTATAAAAATTAGTATTTCATATGGGATTTAGGGTTTATAAATCCAACATAAAACTTTAGAATTTCCTTGTAATTTCCGACCAATTTCCAACCATTTATTCACATTGGTCGGAAATTGGTCGGAAATTCCTAGAATTACCGACCAATTTCCGACCATATATGGTTTAGGGTTTAAAATTCTTAATTTACAAACTGTATACTGTTTAAAAAACATGTAAACATCTTATGTCTTACAAATATATGACAAAATATATATTTAATAGAGTATATGATGTTTTTATAAATTGAAAGTAGATTGAGTTAAACCTTTCATAATGAAACATTGACCTTATACTTATACTTTTCGGTTTCTTGTACGGTTTTTAGTATATGTCCGTAAATAGTGATACTTAAGATATATGGACATTGTATTTTTCAAAAGATCATATCTAACCATAGCAAACATAGCCCAAATCAAAATTTTCCCGTTTGAGGTTTCGAAACCCCAAATGGTCGGAATTTAGTCGGAAATACTGAAAGTATTCCGACCAATTTCCGACCATATATGAAGATTTTCCGAAAAATGCTGATATGTGTCCACTAAATCGGCGATAACTCCTAGAATATTGCTAGGAATGAGCTGAAACCACTCTCATTGGAAAGATAACTCAATTTTCAATCTTTTTGCAAAATTTGAGATTAAACTGGGAACGGAAAGATTTCCATCCGACATGATATTTAAGCTGCTTCGGATTGGCTCTGCATTTTCCAACTATGACATATCTTCAATAAATCAACCGTATCTCCTGAACCGCTGATCGGAATGACATGAATCTACTCGATTTGGAAAGCTAACTCAATTGCGCATGACTTTCATCAAGAGCTTCCAAGCTAAATCCATCGGGAAGGCTTTCGTCTGACTCGTTTTATAAATCCCGTCGGAAAATGGTCGGGATTTCCGACCAATTTCCGACCATGTATGAAGATTTTCCGAAAAATGCTGATATGTGTCCACTAAATCGGCGATAACTCCTGGAATATTAATAGGAATGAGCTGAAACCACTCTCATTGGAAAGATAACTCAATTTCCAATCTGTCTGCAGGATTTGAAATTAAACTGGGCACGGGAAGATTTCCATCCGATATGATCTTTAAGATGATTCGGATTGGCTCTGCATTTTCCAACTATGACATATCTTCAATAAATCAACCGTATCTCCTGAACCGCTGATCGGAATGACATGAATCTACTCGATTTGGAAAGCTAACTCAATTGCGCATGACTTTCATCAAGAGCTTCCAAGCTAAATCCATCGGGAAGGCTTTCGTCTGACTCGTTTTATAAATCCCGTCGGAAAATGGTCGGGATTTCCGACCAATTTCCGACTATGTATGAAGATTTTCCGAAAAATGCTGATATGTGTCCACTAAATCGGCGATAACTCCTGGAATATTACTAGGAATGAGCTGAAACCACTCTCATTGGAAAGATAACTCAATTTCCAATCTGTCTGCAGGATTTGAGATTAAACTGGGCACGGGAAGATTTCCATCCGATATGATCTTTAAGATGATTCGGATTGGCTCTGCATTTTCCGACAGTGACATATCTTCAATAAATCTCCCGTATCTCCTGAACCGCTGATCGTAATGACATGAATCTACTTGAGTTGGAAAGCTAACTCAATTTCGCATGACTTTCATCAAGAGCTTCCAAGCTAAATCCATCGGGAAGGCTTTCGTTTGACTCGTTTTATAATCCCCGTCGGAAATTGGTCGGGATTTTCGACCAAATTCCGACCGTATATGAAGATTTTCCGAAAAATGCTCAATCCCGTCGGAAAATGGTCGGGATTTCCGACCAAATCCCGACCATATATGAATATCTTCCGAAAAATGCTAAGTATAAAATGCTAAGTGTATAAACACTTAAAATTAACAATTTATACCACACAAATTTATAAACACTTAGAAATTTTTGAAATATAAGTATTTCATACCATAAATCATAATTGGTTGGAATTTGGTCGGAAATTTCCGATCAAATTCCGACCATATAGGGTTTAGGGTATGAAATCCTAAATTTAAAAACCATATAGGGTTTAAGAAATTTCTACTAATCTTATTTACTAACAACTAACTTAATAGGTAAACATAAAATGGATCATATGACGATTTATATGAATCGATTCGAGAACGAGTGTAACCTTTCATAACGATACATATAACTTATATTCACACTTATCGGTTTCTTGTCGAGTTTTGATTAAAAGCTTAAAAAGAATGATTATTAAGATATTTTAACATTGAATTCTTTCAATATATCATATCTAACATTAGTAATCATAAACGTAATCAAATTTTTATCATTTGAGGTTTTAAAACCACAAATGGTCGGGAATTCGTCGGGAATTTCTGACCCATTACCGACGGGGTGAGAACACATGTTTTAAATGTATAGCAACACGTTTATTTTATGTTTGTAAAAAATATTAAATCGGAAATTCTGACCGATTTCCGACCATATATGACCGGTCTCTATATCGTCAGAAATCGGTCGGGAATTCCCAACCAATTTCCGACGGGACAAAAATGGTCGAGAATTTCCGACCGGTTTCCGACCGGGTTTATTCCATCGATATTTAGTTGGAAAATGGTCGGAAATTTCTGACCATTTTTTTTTGGTCGGAATTCCGGTCGGGAATCGCTTTGTTTTCTTGTAGTGAGGTTACTTGTCTACTGATCTTGTTCTCTATTCTCTTCACTTCCACTCTCCCTCTTCCCATTTCTCCCTCTTCTCTCTCTTCTTTCTACGTTTCTTGACTTTAAACCCCCTCTCAAGATTTGGAAATTTACATGTATATATCAAAATGGATACCCAATACTTTAGTTATATAGTGGACGGCTATACGTAGCGTATTTGTTAAGTACCCTTTTAAATTCTATTTTTTGTTTCTTTTCAAATTATCTAAACCGCATACATAGCGACAGACGCGTCTTTTTTTTCTTTTGAATTATATATTTATTCCCTATTCATTTCAGCATAAATGTTTTTCTAACATTACGAAGTTTCTATATTACCATGCAAGATCAATTATTTTTTTTTTTTTCGTTTAGTATAGTATGCTAAATGGTAAGGAGCACATGATAACATTTGAAGTTTCAAATAGCATTTATCAGAAGAAGAAAAAGTTTCAAATTGATCCAAATTAAAATTAAAATCTGCAGTATGAACAAAAAGATAACTTTCTATTAATAGACATGGTTCGAATTACCTAGGAATGGAAATATGCAGGGTAACAGTAGGGCCACTGGAAAAGCCATCATTGTTTCTTGTAATACTAAACTTAGTTGTTGATACATTAATTCAAACCAACAAATTTCAACGTTTGAGTTGAATTTTTCGTTTAGTGACAATGATTTCGTCAAGTTCTGTATGTATATATGGTAAAACACAACTGTTTTCCATTTTAGGTTGCTGAACCGACGTGGAATCAGTTATAACATGTTACATGTAATCAACACTAATTAATGATAACGTGTCTTAATTAAAATATCCTGGAATGTATACCCAAAACAAAACAAAAATGGGGAGGGGGTTATTTTTTTTTATTTTTTTACATTGAACAAATTATGATAATTACTACAAAACAATTTTATAACAAACAACGTTATCCGCTCCACAACGATTCGCGATCACGATGAATGATTTCATTTGCACCACGCCCAATCACAATGAATGATTCTACTTTCACCACGCTAAAGATTTACTTATAAATTTGCAGATATTACGTTAATTTTCTACCACATAAAAATTTGAATGTATAAATTATATTGCATGTGAACTGTGAATTGCGGTTTGCTTTTACTTGTTGGGGAAGTTTTTTTTTTTTTTTTGATGACTGAAAGGTATATCTCAGGTTTATGGAGAAGCCCAGACTAATCCTCTGGGGAAAGTGCAACTCACGGATAGTCCCTCTCTTCGGATATTCAAATGGGCCTTCAAACATGAAACCATATTCGTGTGGGTGTCCAGAAAATGATGAAAGATGTTCCCAAAGATGCAACATTCAAAATTTGTCAAAAGATGCAACAACATTCAAAATTTGTCAAAAGATGCAACAACATTCAAAATTTGTTCTTAGAAAAGTTACAATCCAATGTAAAAAGATACGATATTAAGAAAAAGTCCCTTATGAGAAAACAACTATACCGACTATTAAGAAAATAATTTCAGATTATTTTCTACTTAATTTGAATTGTGATATAGATACATGGTTCTTGGACTTCTGGCAATTATAAGAAAACATCTGCCAAGGTTGGGTGTGATCACTATTACAAAAAATAAAAAAATAGCTATAAAAACCACAAACACTTTGTGTTACAAAACTCCACAATTCACATTAGACTATCCACAATGGTTTTGTTATTCAACACCCAATTTTTCACTCCACGTCACTTTCTCTCTCTTCCACCTAATAATTCAACACCTCTTAAATTTTTACATCCTACAATGGTTTTTTTAATGAAATTAAACACTCTAAATAATTTTTGTTTGTTCTGTGTCCAAAATAAATGAAACAAATATCTATTTATAAAGTAAAAAGAATTATAAATTTTGGTATAAATTATTCTTTTTGAAAAAATAAAGTGTTATAGAATAATTGATCTCAAATAAGTAAAGGGATAGTAAAAATCTAAAATAAAAGTCTCTCTCCTCACGTGGATGTTTGGTTGGTTTAGAGCGCACCACATGGCACTGATGGTCCCCTTCCCTTCTTTTTCAACTAGTTGAATTCTTTCAACACCGATTAATCCATATCATCTCAACACTCTCTTTCAACACTCTCATTGTAACAATTCAACTGTTGAATTTTTTTTTCAACACCCCATTGTAACTAGTCTAAAAGCTTTCAAAAATATCACACTATTTAATCCATTATATCCAACAAACTCATTTGAGTAATTCTCCAAATTATGTTTTGTGAAGAACTTGAAACTTAAAACTTGAAAGCTGATTTTTGTGACGAAACTAATATTATATGATGTGGTTTCGAAACTGGAGGATTACGAATTTCGGCTAGAATCTCTTTTGGTAATCCAAAACAAAAACAAAAAACAAAACTTGAAAGCAAAGCCAGTTTCTCGCTCTCGCCTCTCGGTAACTAAGGTGAAAAACAAAAACAAATTGTTCTTCAGTTCTTTCTAAAAACCAAATTAATATTTCGAATGTATAATTTCGGTTTAACTTGAATCGATCAAACCGGATAGGAGATTCCAAATTGAAATTGATAAAGAGATCTGTAGTACGCGTGAGGTTCTCTGCAAAAAGAAAAGCCACAAATCCTGGCGATTGGTTAATTGTCGGTGGATCATCGTTCTCTGTTAGATAGAGCAATCATCTTCTTCCCTACTCTCTTCTTTTCCTCTCCCTCGCAAGAACCATTATCTTCCACTATCGCACATCTTCTCGCTTTCGATTCCGAGTTTCCTATTCATCACGGGTTGTGCTTTAGTTGTCAGATCTCCGCCTATGATTTGTTAATTGGCAATGGCGTTTTAGTCTGTTACCTGCGAGGCCTTTTGGATTCTTCTCAAATCTCACCTCATCTCTTATAGATTCTGAGTATGATTTGTCTGTCTCTCTCCTCCATCGCTTCCGCGGTTCGTTGCTTGATTTAGGGTTTTCTTTTTTTGAAAAATGTTTTTCCACAGGGATGGCGCTGAAGCGAGGGATATCAGGAGTTCACCGGATTAGAGGAGGTGGTGGTGGATCTCGATCCGTCCTTGTGCTCCTCGTATTTTTCTGTGTTTTCGCACCTCTTGTCTTCTTTGTTGGCCGAGGAGTATACATTGATTCCTCAAACGGTATGAACATTGCTTTTCTTGTTTAAACTTCTTTGGATTCATGTAGAGATCTAGAAATGCTATAACGATTGACAAGATAGAATCATTTACTACTACTTTGTTCCGCCTTCACAATCTGCATTGCCGTTAAATTAATCGCTTGGATGATCTTCTGACAATTTCTGCTTTTCTAGACTGATAAAGTTGGTTCTTGTTTGTAAAGTTAGAGGAAGAAATGTTGAGCTTTAATCTCAGCTATTAGCGTTTTCGATTTTCTGCAATTTGTCTATCTGATGATGTTACTTGCATCACTGCAGATTATTCAAATGCTTATGTGAAGCAGGTGGGCTGAAACTCTTTTGAATTTTCTGCCTTTATGTTTTTAACAGAAGTAGGGATGTTGTTTAATTGGATTGGTTGTTGCAGAATCTTGACTGGAGAGAACGCTTAGCTATGCAATCTGTTAGATCTCTCTTCTCAAAAGAGGCAAGTCTAGATCAGTGAAAACTTAGTTTGCGTTATTTTTTCTTCGTCGGTTCTTCTTAGATTGGCTCGTTTCTTACTAATTTGTTTTCTTCCAGGTACTAGATGTTATCACAACTAGCACAGCTGATTTGGGTCCTTTTAGCCTTGATTCTTTCAAGAAAAACAATTTGTCAGCATCATGGCGTGGAACCGGAGTAGATACCTCCTTTAGAAATTCTGAGGTGTGGTTTACTTGATTCGCCTATTTTGTTTTCTTTTCCAAGTATCTACCCTCGATTATTTTGGCTCATAGTTTTTTTATCCTTTGATCTACTCGAAGCAGAATCAAACAACTCTTGATGTCAAACCTAGTATCATGAATGGAAAACGTGACAGTACTTCTAAAGGTAGTGGCTTTTATTCAAGTTACATTCTAATTTATTTCAACGTTTTCCATTTCTAATTCTTCTATATTCTCGTTGATGCAGATAGTAGCCATCAGAAAGTTGAGACACCTGCAAAGTTTTACAGAAGGGTAATTATTATCTTATTTACTTGAGTTCAAAATCTGGATGCACCATATATTTTTTGGAGGATATTTCTGGTGCCTTGACTATTTACTATAATTTTCTTTATTCATCTTGAAATTTTTTCAGCAACTAAGAGAGAAAAGGCGTGAGATGCGAGCAAACGAGTTGGTCCATCACAATGATGACACGATTTTGAAGCTCGAAAATGCGGCCATCGAACGCTCTAAGTCTGTTGATTCTGCAGTCCTTGGAAAATACAGTATTTGGAGAAGAGAAAATGAGAATGACAACTCTGATTCAAATATACGCTTGATGCGGGATCAAGTAATCATGGCTAGAGTCTATAGTGGTATTGCAAAACTGAAAAACAAGGATGATTTGTTACAAGAACTCCAGGCCCGACTTAAGGACAGCCAACGCGTTTTAGGGGAATCAACATCTGATGCTGATCTTCCTCGGAGGTAAATTGCTCCTTTTGTTTCTGTTATTCTCCCAGAGAAGCTTTCTACTACGTGCGTTATTTTCACTGGTCGTGTACTTCATAAAATAACATTCTCTATAAATTAATTTTCATCCAGTGCACATGATAAACTCAGAGCCATGGGTCAAGTCTTGTCTAAAGCTAAGATGCAGTTATATGACTGCAAATTGGTTACTGGAAAGCTGAGAGCAATGCTTCAAACAGCCGATGAACAAGTCAGGAGTTTAAAGAAGCAGAGTACTTTTCTGGCTCAGTTAGCAGCAAAAACAATTCCAAATCCTATCCATTGCCTATCAATGCGTTTGACCATCGATTACTATCTTCTTTCTCCGGAGAAAAGAAAATTTCCTCGCAGTGAAAACCTAGAAAACCCAAATCTTTATCATTATGCCCTCTTTTCTGACAATGTATTAGCTGCATCAGTGGTTGTTAACTCAACCATTATGAACGCCAAGGTAAAACACTGACATCTTATCACTTGATTTGTGCATCTGTATGTTGACTCTAATCTTTTCAAACATGAGTTGCAGAGTTGAAATTGAAAATGATTTTTCTGTTTTCCTGTTTCCGCAGAATCCTTCGAAGCATGTTTTTCACCTTGTGACGGATAAACTCAATTTCGGAGCAATGAACATGTGGTTCCTCCTAAACCCACCTGGAAAGGCAACTATACACGTGGAAAATGTCGATGAGTTTAAGTGGCTCAATTCATCGTACTGCCCTGTTCTTCATCAGCTTGAATCTGCAGCAATGAGAGAGTACTATTTCAAAGCAGATCATCCAACATCAGGCTCCTCGAATCTCAAATACAGAAACCCAAAGTACCTGTCCATGTTGAATCACTTGAGATTTTACCTCCCTGAGGTTTATCCCAAGCTGAACAAAATCCTGTTTTTGGACGACGACATCATTGTTCAGAAAGACTTGACTCCACTCTGGGAAGTCAACCTAAACGGCAAAGTCAACGGTGCAGTCGAAACATGCGGGGAGAGTTTCCACAGGTTCGACAAGTATCTCAACTTTTCGAATCCTCACATCGCTAGGAACTTCAATCCAAACGCGTGTGGATGGGCTTATGGGATGAACATGTTCGACCTAAAGGAATGGAAGAAGAGAGACATCACTGGTATTTACCACAAGTGGCAAAACATGGTAACCCTTTGCATCAATAGTGTCATGATGGTTTTTGTTATATATATATTTTATGGTTAGCTCATTATGGTTATTGTTGTTAAGAATGAGAACAGGACACTATGGAAGCTAGGGACACTACCACCGGGATTAATAACATTTTACGGACTAACACATCCTTTAAACAAGGCGTGGCACGTGCTGGGACTTGGATACAACCCGAGTATTGACAAGAAAGACATAGAGAATGCAGCAGTGGTTCACTATAACGGGAACATGAAACCATGGTTGGAGTTAGCTATGTCCAAGTATCGACCGTATTGGACCAAGTACATCAAGTTTGATCACCCATATCTTCGTCGATGCAACCTTCATGAATAAAAATTCAAATCTTTTAAAGATGATTTGAGGTAATTACTCCTAAACTTCTGTTGTTCCCATCGCATTCCTCTTTATTTCCACACATTGTTAATTGTTTATTCATATCTTTGTTTAGTCATTCATTTTTTTGGGGTTAAAAACACTTTTGTTATTTCTGATAATATGTTTATGGAGGTTCTGTTAAGGACCAGTGAAAAAGGAAGCATTGTGTACTAACTATTTACTGTACAAATATATTCCAAGTTAAAACATCGAATCGATTAAAAAACTTTCATTTTTAAAAAAAAAGTTAACATATAAATCCCACTTGTTAACAACAAATGCAGTTGGTTTTGAAACTTTTTTAACATGTAAAATGAAAAATCTCACCTTTAAAATCCCTTTTTATCATGACGTTTTTTCGTATGTGTTACAAAAATAATATTGAAAATCGATAATTCTCTCTAATTGGTTACACTGTTTCTTTCTAGTCAGGCTTTGTATGAGACTAGTAAACTTGCAATATTCCCATTTTATGATAGAAAGAATCTCTATTTAATTGATTAAATTAATTAAAGAATCTCTATTTAATTAAATTAAATTAATTAATACTATTAAAAGGAAAACATATTTTCTAACAGAAAAAAATCCAGATAAAACTATAATTTATATGAATAACTATATCAGTTGCCAAACAATTTTTTTTATATAAATAATCTACATGATATCTTTATTATTATATATGAATATTATAATTAATTATAATATATCTAAATAACGTTTAATCTCTATTTAATTGATTAGATTAATTAAAATATAATAACATTAATTCATTATTGTAGGAATTAAATGTAAATTTTATGTTTGTATGTAGTTGGCTGGTTGTCTTGGTACTTAAAAGAAATTATTTAATCCGAATTTAAAAATTTGAGTGAAATCTAAATTTAAAAATTTGTTTGGTTTAATATAGTTATTTAATTGAACCATAATTAGACCAAATGATATAAATCTTATTATTAGAAATATTTTAACTTGATAAAATTAGTAAATATTTATATTATACAGTAATATGGTGGGGTGGGTTAGGGACTTAGGGTTATGTTTTTACAGTTTTGGTCTTTTGAGAGTTGGTTTGTCAAAACATGCAAGATATCATGCTGATTCGAAGCAAACTAAAAGGATGGGTTAGCCCGTTTTAACATTCATAAATATATAATTTGTGAAATTTGATTTTAATAAAATAATAAAACAATTAGTTATATGGTAATATAAATTGTGGTAATCTAAATTCACATGTTAACAAAGTTTACAAAAATATTACATCGATATATACTTAACTAACTCATATTCCTATTATACTAATATCCACCATATGATAACATCATATAACTTTTATAACAATTTTACCTTGTTTTTTTTGTCACTTTGCTATCATTTAAGGTTACAAAAATCACATAATCATGGTTTTTTCATTAAAATTTAAGTCAAATCATTTTCGTTATTGTTTGCTCAATATAAATTTCACAAAAAATAATGTATAAAATTATTGTCATGCACACATCACGGATTAGAATCTAGATTTCGCACAGCACGTGTTAGAAATATGATATAAACATCAAAACAAATAACAAATCAACAAAATATTATCATCCCACTAAAAATTTAAGAATTATAAATTCAATATATTTGAACATATTTAAATCAATAACACTTAAATTATATCATATTTCTCATTTTATTTTTTGTATATTTTAAAATTTAGTCCATAAAAAACTTTTCAGTGAAATCCTAATCTAGTGAATGAATCATAAAACACAATCTAATGAAAAAGGAAAGATACTAAAACCCAATCCAGTGAAAAAAAAAAAATATTAAAAACCCAACTATTATGTTGAGATGGGCTTAAATCGGACCGACGCATATTTCTGGTAAGACAAAATTACAAATCGCCCCTCCGTAAGAGAGAAAAGAGAAACTCAAAAGGGAGATCAAAACTTTTGAGCAGAGAACAAAAATCCGAAAGTTCAAAACCCTAAGCCCCCCGACGAATCGATGGAGAGAGACGAAGAAGCGAGTGGACCGATGATGGAGATGTGCACTAACGGAGGCGAAGAGACGTCTAATCGAAGACCCATTATAAGTGGCGAACCGCTCGACATCGAGGCTTACGCGGCGCTCTACAAAGGTCGCACGAAGATCATGCGGCTTCTCTTCATCGCTAGCCATTGCGGAGGAAACCACACGATTCAGCTCGAAGCGTTGAGGATTGCTTACGACGAGATCAAGAAGGGAGAGAATACACAGTTGTTCAGAGAAGTGGTCAATAAGATTCACGGGAGGCTTGGGGATAAGTACGGGATGAATTCGGCCTGGTGTGAAACCGTGGATCGTCGTGCTGAACAGAAGAAAGGAAAGCTGGAGAATGAGCTCAGTTCGTATCGGGTAAATTGGATTCTTCTTTTTCCAAGCGATTTATGACCTAATTTCCTTTAAATCGTTCATGGTTATCTGTATTCCTTTCTTTTTCTGGTAATTCGTTTGCTTGATTCAGCTATTATCTGACTATGAAAACGATCAAGGAAAGCATCAGAATGGGTTCATGGCTATCTGTATAATGATGACACTCTACTGCTGATTTCGATGATGCTGTTTCTCAAATAATTGCTTAGGGAATGAAGTATGCAGTGTTGTTATGTGCTGCTTAGAGTCTTTGCATTGCTCCTTTCTGGTAATTCGCTTGCTTGATTCTGTAATTGCATAAATGTTGATTCATCTTCTTTATGATTTATACAGACAAATCTGATCAAGGAAAGCATTAGAATGGGTTATAATGACTTTGGGGACTTCTACTATGCTTGTGGTTTGCTCGGAGATGCTTTCAAGAATTATATTCGAACACGAGACTACTGCACTACAGCAAAGCACATTATTCACATGTGTATGAATACGATTCTTGTCAGCATCGAGATGGGACAGTTCACTCATGTTACAAGCTACGTAAACAAGGCAGAGCAGAATCCAGATACCCTTGACCCTATTGTAGCTGCAAAACTCCGATGTGCTTCTGGATTGGCCCACTTGGAGCTGAAGAAGTATAAGCTTGCTGCTCGTAAGGTCTGTCATATTTTCGTATTCTAATGCTAAGTGTTTATGGATCCTCATATCCTATCCAGTTTTGTATCTGAAATCTAATCGTTGAACTTGGATATTGTCTTGTGCAGTTTTTGGATGTCAATCCAGAACTTGGAAATTCCTATAATGAGGTCATTGCTCCTCAAGATGTTGCCACCTATGGAGGACTTTGTGCCCTGGCTAGTTTTGATCGATCAGAATTAAAGGCATTTATCCCTTTTAGCTTTTTATCTTTCTGTGTCAGTTTTTTTTTTGTCTTCCCCTGGTCTATAACTCAGTAGTCTAATGTGACAGGCAAAAGTCATTGACAATATCAACTTCCGGAATTTCTTGGAGCTAGTACCTGAAGTGAGGGAACTTATCAACGATTTTTATTCAAGGTAACATGTTTCTTACAAAACTCTTCATCTATTTCATGTATATAACCGAGTTGCTGACCCTGAACCAAGGATGATAAAAGAGAGAATACTCACTAAGACAACATTTACCCAACTACGTCCCTGGTGATCAACAAGTCTGTTGAATCCAGTATTTATTCTAGTCATTGACTCTGACCAACTCACTAAGCTGTTGGTTATGTTGCATTTTATTCTGTCTTGCTTATGAAGACTTACCATGCTTTCCCCAATTTCTCATCTATCTCAACATTGGATAGGACACCCAAAATCAACCTTTTTCGTCTGTATTCTCATTGAATCTCGTGTTTAACTTTTCTTGTTGGCAGCCGCTATGCTTCCTGTCTGGAATATCTAGGAAGTCTCCGAGCGAATTTGCTGCTGGACATCCATCTTCATGATCACATTGACACGTTGTATGATCAGATAAGGAAGAAGGCACTGATCCAGTATACACTGCCGTTTGTGTCTGTTGATTTGAGCGGGATGGCTGATGCATTCAAGACCAGCGTCTCTGGTCTAGAGAAGGAACTCGAAGCTTTGATCACAGACAACCAGATACAGGTCTGTTCTGTTTCCAACAATAAATTTGTTTCATTACTGTCATTTCAAAACCTAAAAACCCGTTTTCCCATCCCGGACAGGCACGGATCGATTCACACAACAAAATCCTCTACGCAAGACACGCAGATCAGAGGAATGCAACTTTCCAAAAGGTACTTCAGATGGGAAACGAATTCGATAGAGATGTCAGGGCAATGGTGTTGAGAGCCAACCTTCTTAAACATGAGTATCATGCCAGAGTTGGCAGAAAAAATTGAATTGGACGACATCTGCTTGGATAACCTGAGAGGTACTGGGCCAATTCCAAGATGATAAGATGTTTATGACAGATTGATTTGGTTTAGTTGTTGGTTAGATATATATCTAATCATCTCTGCTCTCTTGCTATTGCTTTGTTTTCTTGACTTATAGTTTAAGGTTCTTTGAAGTATCATCTTTGGACTTTGAAGCAAATCCTAAGTGTGAATCTAAAAAAGCATGAATCTCACATTGAAAGTGAAAATGGTCAAAATTTAGAAACATCTAAGTAGACACTTGGTTTCATGGACCCGTATGAATTATGAGAGATTGTGCATCTTTGTACGCATGTGGGGCCTCAAATCTCATCTCCCAACTAATACCAATCTCACTTTGTCAACTAAACTTTGTATAATTCAAGGCTCTTTTTAATTTACAAAGATGAATCTTGGAAACTTTTTCTACAAGTACAATCTCGAAAACTGCAAACCAAGATTTGATGTCGGCAAAAAGCATCATGTGGGCTAAGTGTGAACTTTTGATATTTAATTTCGATAGCTACGTTTCGTTATTATTAGTTGAAATTTGTAAATTTTCTGATTGGATGAGATAAGTCTTACCAATAATTTTTGGTCACTGCTTGAGGGTACGAAAGTTATCTATTTGTAATAATAATAATCTTATTGTACCAATTGTCGTCTTATAAAATATCGTTATCGTTTCATAAGTAGTTACTCTCTATGCATTCCTCTAAGTTGTTCTCTTTGTGTATATTTTTATTAATTTGTTTTTGTCCGTGGCAGAATATTCAAGGGTGTTTTTTTCAAGATTCGGACAAAACTAGAAATTGGGCAGACTACTTTATGTAAGAAGCTGTTGGTTTTCTGTGAGTCGATGACATTTTGAGTAAGTAGAGGTATTATTCTAAGATGAGACGGTCCATTATTAATCAACTATTCAATGATTTTGCCTTTTTAATGGGTCTTAGGTAGCATCGCAATAACTCCATATTAACTCACAAACCATAGAGTTATGATTCCGCCAAATTTGGAAGATGGGCCATCAAGAACATGCGTCTCCTTAACATGTTTCTTCGTCTATGAACGACTCATAGTTTGATATTTTTATTGAAGACATTTTAAATGACAACAACATTCTGGATCTCTTTGGTAGTTATTCAAGAAATGATATTTGATACATTATTATATGAAACATTCGCTAGTCGGTTAAGTGTATTTAAATATATATCATTAGTTATATTTCAAAGACTAATACTATTCAAAAGCGTAACGATTTACGATGCAACAATATTGATCGTGAAGAAGCATGTTCGAATTCATGAATTAACAAATAAAGCCCTCAAGGGCAAAATAGTAGTTTCATAAATTGAGCCTTGATTCATCACTTGAAGTGGACTTTTATACTAGCAAAAACAATTATAACGTCAAAAGAGTCAAACCCAACTTTTCAATGGCTTTCCATTAGGGGTGGGCATTTCGGTTTAATTTCGGATTCAGTTCGGGTTCGGTTCGGTTCGGTTGATTCGGGTTGAATAAAACTCTAACCGAACTCAACCGAAATAAGTTTGGTTCGGTTTGTGTTCGGTTTGGGTTTAGTTCGGTTTGGTTTAGTTCGGTTTGGTTGTACTTTGGTTTGGTTTTAGTTCGGTTTAAAAAAAATCAACTTATAAAAACAAAAATCCTAACGAAACGTAAACAAAACGAAGTCATAAAATAAATAATTCCCTAAAATTTTAAAACCAAACTGAAATTATTCCACTTAATCAAAATTAAAAAAATAAAAAAATTCATGGTTTCGTCTCTCTCATGCCACTAAATTGAATCTACAACAAGCCAATAATTTAAATATAAATTAATTATAAAAATAAATGATTATTCATCTCTTATATGAGTCATTATAGACTTATAGCATTAATATAAAACTATCACCATATGTGTTATTATTTTTAATATTATTAATTAACTAATTAACAAAAACATATTGATTTATCGATTCGGTTCGATTTTCAACCGAACCAAACCGAACTATTCAAATTGAGAAAAACTTCAACCAAATGATTGGATATTAACTATGGTTTAGTTTGGATCGGTTTGAGTTCGGTTGGTTCGATTCGGTTCGGATAAAATGCCCACCCCTACTTTTTCCATGACTCCTCATCTCTTATTTTCCCTATTTATCCTTTTTCTCTCTTAGTACTATCTTTTAGTAAATCATTTATTTTCTATCTTCCTTTTTCATTTATTGTTCTCTCTCTCCTTTTTCATGGACATGCACCGAAGCGACAAAGCTTTCTAACAGTTAGGGCTTTTCTTCATCCATGGTGGATTTCTTCTGATTCATAATTTTCCATCTTCATTCCCAGTTTATTGACTCTCATGAATTTTAACGGTTTTCTCGGCGACGGTTCTTCCGGCGATAGAGCCGCAAAGCTGATCTCCGATGCTCCGTACAGTGACCACTTCCCTTTCTCCGCCGCAGCCACCATGTTCGGAACCGCCATTACTCCGCCTCACCATACCCTTATACCTCATTCTCGCCCCTTCTCCTCTCACGCTCTCTCCCTTGGACTCGTAAGCTCACAATCCCCTTCTTCTTCTTCTTCTTCTTAGCTTACTTATAATCTCTGGGTTTGACAGCAAACAAATGGAGAAAACAACGGAGAAATCAGTAGAAACGGAGAGATTTTCGAGTCAAATGGAAGTCGCAAGTGTAGAGGAGAAGACGCAGAAAGCAGACCTGAGAGCGATAACGCTGAAGCTGTCTCCGGTGACGATTTAGAAACCGAAGATAAACCTCCGAAGAAGAAGAAGAAACGTTACCATCGCCACACTCCAAAACAAATACAAGACCTCGAATCGTAATACTCTTAATAACCTACAAAAATCCACAATCAATTAACTCTTATTTCTACGACGACTTGATATCGATTTCAATCATGGCGTTCTAGGGTTTTCAAAGAGTGTGCACATCCCGACGAGAAGCAGCGTCTCGATCTCAGCCGTCGTCTTAACTTAGATGCCCGTCAAGTCAAATTCTGGTTCCAGAATCGCCGTACTCAGATGAAGGTTTGTCTTCGAATCGCCGTCTTCTTCTTCGTTTTCTGGATTTTGTTTTTTAAAAGAATTGTTTTTGATTTGATTCCAGACTCAAATCGAACGCCATGAGAATGCTTTGTTGAGGCAAGAGAACGATAAGCTCCGAGCTGAGAATATGTCAGTACGAGAAGCCATGAGAAACCCTATGTGCGGCAACTGCGGCGGACCCGCCGTGCTCGGTGAGATCTCCATGGAAGAGCAACACCTAAGAATCGAAAACTCACGCCTCAAAGACGAATTAGACCGAGTCTGCGCCTTAACCGGTAAATTCCTTGGCCGGTCTATTCCATCGCCAACCGGTTCACATCATATACCGGACTCAGCGCTCGTCCTCGGCGTTGGCGTTGGCGTCGGCTCCGGTGGCTGTAATGGTGGTGGTTTCACTCTCTCCCCTCCCAGATTTGAGATTTCCAATGGTACCGGTTCTTGCTTGGCTACGGTGAACCGCCAACCACCGGTTAGCGTTAGTGATTTGGATCAGAGATCGAGGTATCTGGACTTGGCTCTTGCGGCTATGGACGAGCTTGTGAAGATGGCTCAGACACGCGAGCCGCTCTGGGTGCGAAGCGTGGATACTGGGTTTGAAATGCTTAACAAGGAAGAGTACGACACAAGTTTCAGTCGGTGTGTTGGACCAAAACAAGATGGGTTTGTCTCAGAAGCTTCTAAAGATACTGGAACGGTTATCATCAATAGCTTAGCACTCGTTGAAACCTTGATGGACTCGGTTAGTAATTACACACTCTTTATGAGTAATGCTTAATTAATCTTTTGATACGATTAATTAACGAATGATTGTTTTTGATAGGAACGATGGGCGGAAATGTTTCCGTGTATGATCTCAAGAACTTCAACCACTGAAATCATCTCTAGTGGCATGGGAGGGACACGAAATGGTGCACTTCACCTGGTATATATAGCGTTACCATTTACATACACAAAAGTATTTTAAATTTGATCAAATGGATCTTTTACTCTTTTTTCGGTGGGTTAATTAGATGCACGCAGAGCTTCAATTGTTGTCTCCACTCGTCCCTGTTCGACAAGTGTCGTTCTTGCGGTTCTGTAAACAGCACGCGGAAGGTGTTTGGGCGGTCGTGGATGTCTCAATTGATTCCATCATAAAAGGATCCTCTTCGAGCTGTAGAAGGTTACCATCCGGTTGCCTCGTACAAGACATGGCCAATGGCTACTCTAAGGTAAATAAGTGATACTTTCTCAAGTTTTAAAACCACAGAGGAGTGAAATTAGAAATATGGTAAAGTTTTCACCTATAGGGGATTTTTCATGTCCTGATTTACCCTAATTTGGTTTCACACTTCTCTAGGTACCACAGTCGATGTTTGTCCGGGAAATTATACTATATTATTATGCATCGGGTTTATAACTTAATAAGTACTATTTTATTGATCAGAAGAAGCATCTAAATATCTCCGATTTCTGTGCCCTTGGATCGTGCATTAAAACCCAACGCTTTAAAATCCTTTTTTTTTTCTTACCCAACTTTTACATTTACATGCATCACAAGATGATAGAATTTCTTACTTTTCATATCATTAATTTTTAAAAAATGTTCTAAACACTAGACCTAAAAAATGTCCGGGAATAAATCTAACGCAACATGGTTTAAGCAAATCGCAGGTAACGTGGATCGAGCACACCGAGTACGACGAAAACCGCATCCACCGTTTATACCGCCCGTTACTTAGCTGCGGTTTAGCGTTTGGCGCACAGCGATGGATGGCTGCGTTACAACGTCAATGTGAATGCCTCACCATTCTCATGTCGTCCACTGTTTCCCCTTCACGTAACCCCACTCGTAAGTTTGTTTAAACGCTGCGTTTTACTTTTCAATTAATTAACATATATTTTCTTCTTAAGAATTTAAATTTAAATTTTTCTTTGTTGTTAAAGCTATAAGCTGCAATGGGAGAAAGAGCATGCTAAAGCTAGCGAAGAGGATGACAGATAATTTCTGCGGAGGCGTTTGTGCATCGTCGTTACAGAAATGGAGCAAACTTAACGTCGGTAACGTCGACGAAGACGTTAGGATCATGACTAGGAAGAGCGTAAACAATCCCGGTGAACCGCCCGGAATCATTTTAAACGCTGCGACGTCCGTGTGGATGCCGGTTTCTCCACGGCGGTTGTTTGATTTCCTTGGAAATGAACGGCTGAGATCTGAATGGGATATCTTATCCAACGGTGGTCCCATGCAAGAGATGGCCCATATCGCTAAAGGCCATGACCATTCCAACTCCGTCTCCCTCCTCCGTGCCACCGTAAGCTTATCTATCTATATTATAGGCTAATTTTCCAAATTCGGTTTAGTTTGTCACAGTTTTGGTTTGGTGAATTTACTATTTTAGTAGAATATATCATTTTAACATAGATAGATAGCTTTTAATTTTTTTTTTGTCGGTTTGGTTTTTTATTCACAACTATTTTTGTTTCGATTACAGTTTCTTTAAAAACATAAATCTGTTGGTTTGATTGAACCGGATTTTCGGTACATTTAATATTTATATATAGCTGGCGTGTGAAAAGGACTAGTTTTTGCGTGACCCCATGATGATGTGGTCATATGAATCTTGTCGCGTTTGATTGGAAAGGGACAAATCTGGAATTTGGAAGTATAGGGGGGGAGGAAAGTCAAAATTAATAAGACATTTTTGACCTTTTTTCTTACCTTTTGGCTCGGACGTTTTATTTTATTTTTAATCTATTTTAGTTTTTGCATTATTGGTCTCTTTTCTCAATTTTACCCCTGGACTTTTGGCTTTGTGACGGTGACACTGTCATAATATTTATTGTTTCTTCCCTTTTGGCTTATAATTTGTCTCTTCCCAATTTACCCCTAACTAAATTTATTATTATTTTTGCAGGCCATAAATGCGAATCAGAGTAGTATGCTGATACTACAGGAGACAAGCATAGACGCTGCAGGAGCGGTTGTGGTGTACGCGCCCGTTGATATTCCCGCAATGCAAGCTGTGATGAACGGTGGTGATTCAGCTTACGTGGCACTGCTTCCCTCAGGATTCGCCATTCTCCCCAACGCTCCGCAACGCTGCGCCGCAGAGGAACGTAACGGTAACGGTAACGGTAACGGTAACGGTGGGTGCATGGAGGAAGGAGGGTCGTTACTAACGGTGGCGTTTCAGATACTGGTGAATAGTTTGCCTACGGCTAAGCTCACGGTGGAATCTGTAGAGACGGTTAATAATCTTATATCTTGCACCGTACAGAAGATTAAAGCTGCTCTTCAATGTCATAGCACCTGATTGAGATCGGACGGTGTGGATTGAGTCAAGAACGAACCTCATTTTGTTTGGAATCCTTGGTGTGATGGTTCGGGTATTGACTCGATAGAATAAGAAATTGTTGTAATTTGGACCATATTGATGAAAATGTAATTTCTTTTCTCTTCTTCTATTGACTCGATAATTTGGACCATTTATGGATCATATTGATGGATTGTAATTTTTTTTTTTTTGTGGTAAAGTCGTTTCGTAATGTGAAAGGAAGGTTGGACCATTTATTTTAGGGACCATTTGATTGATGTTCAAGTTCATTTTCTCTTTTCACCAAGATAGAAAAAGGAACAAACGAAGAATGAAACACGTGAGTGCATGAATATAGTTGGACTTACACTAGTTATATATCCATGCATGATGCACTACACACACAAAAAAAAGACTAAAGAATCCGAGTGCACCTAATTTAATTGGTTTAGAGGAGATAATGCTATAGATCCAAATCCAATTAAGTTAGAATGCAATGTTACAAGTAAAAAAAAAATGATCAAATGCAAGTGTCACATGTAAAAACCAATGCTTTATGTCTTGTAAAACTGTAATATATATTCTTTATATCGGTTTACTCTACGCGAAACACAGTCACACAAATATATATACTAACGGCCCTCTTAAATAATCAGAGAATCTGTGCAAATTTTTTCTACACAAAAACAAAAAGAATCCGGATATTTTTGGGCTATCGATGAGCATTGTGCACCATAGACTAAATAATTATGGGCTATTATTGGGCTCTTACTTAAGGCCATCAGTAACCACTATATTTGGGCTACGAACAAGACTTTTTAATAAAGTTTTCCAAAATATTTAAGAAAATACCGGAAGATTCAAGGTCATGTTTCAAACGTTTAAAACATTTGGCAAAAAAAGGAATGTCGTAAAAACAGGAAAACTTAAACATAATTATTTATAATAAAGTTGGCCAAATTATATAAAAGAAAATACCATATTTTGGAGATGTCATTAGAGATATTCGTGTTTTCCGGCCCTCTTAAATAAAAAACATTACACAAACCGCCGAAAGAAAAGAAAAAGGGTCAAAGTAAGTCAAAAACTCCCGAATAATCCGCGCGCGTCGATCCATAATGCTATTTTGGTAATTTCGTATACCATGCCTGAAATAAACGGTGTGAGTGAGTGAGGATGATTGGTCTTGGATTGTTTGACCATGGCGGATCTTAAACGAGACAATGCCACCTTCTTTCTTTTAGCTATATCCGCTCCGCCGTAGATACATATATATATATAAAGTCAGCATAAGGAAGAAGAAGGAGAGAAGAAGAAGGAGAGAGAAATTGGCGTCGTCGTCGTCTCTGTCTCTCTCTTTCTCTTCTCGTGAAAAGCTGAATCATCATCATCTTCGGTTTTGTATTTCGTCTGCTTTTTCTTGTTAAACGATGAATGTGATGCGTAGATTGACGAGTATTGCCTCTGGACGCAATTTCGTCTCTTCTTCTGATAACGTACGAAAATTCCGACAATTTTTTTTTATAAATTTGAGTTTGTTGTTTAAAAGCTTTTTTTTTCTAACTTCCGTAGGTAGGAGAATCCGAGACGCCGAGATCGAAGCCTAACCATATTCGTGAAGAAAAAGAAGCTACGGAAACGACGACGTACCCTAGAGATTCTTGTTTAGAGGAGGAGAATACACGAGATTCTGTCTCTACCACAGATATCCGCGAGATGGGATTCGGTGATGACAAGGTTAGCATTTTGAATTTTTTTGATTTTGGAGCTGATGAATGATGAATGATGTTCACCTTTTTTTTTATTTTTTTTGATAGGATACGGACGGTGGAATTATCAAGGGAAATGGTACAGAATCTGGTCGGATTATTACCACGAAAAAGAAGGGTTTGAATGATCAAAGAGACCAGGTGATTCCGAATTTTGCTTGTAACATTTCTGAAAATGTTTATGAAATCTGATCTTTTTTTGGTTCCTTCTTGTTCAGACAATCTCGTACAGAGCTGAACATGTAATTGGCACTGGCTCATTCGGTGTTGTCTTTCAGGTTAAAGACCAAAAAACAGTCTCAAGAGATTAATTAATTGTTTAAAATGTGATTTGATGTTCATTGGGATTTTTTATTTAGGCTAAGTGCTTAGAGACAGAAGAAAAGGTAGCAATCAAGAAAGTGTTGCAAGACAAGAGATACAAAAACAGAGAGCTTCAGATAATGCGAATGCTCGATCATCCTAATGTCGTTGAGCTCAAGCATTCTTTCTTCTCGACCACCGAGAAAGACGAGCTTTACCTTAACCTTGTTCTTGAGTATGTACCCGAGACTATATACCGCGCATCAAGATCTTACACCAAGATGAATCATCATATGCCCTTGATTTATATTCAGCTCTATACCTATCAGGTATTAAAAAAAAAACTTGGGGATCTCGAACTATTTGTGAAAATCTATTCTCACTTTTCGGGGTTCTGAGAAACGTTTGTTGAAAAACCAGATTTGCCGTGCAATGAATTATCTACATCGAGCTGTTGGAGTGTGTCACCGTGACATCAAACCGCAAAATCTATTGGTAAGCATTTCAAAGTAGTTCTTGAGGGTAATAATAGTACGTTTCTGATTCATTAATTCCGGTAATGCCGATGTATTTCGCAGGTCAATAATGTTACGCATGAGGTAAAGGTATGCGATTTTGGGAGCGCGAAAATGTTGGTAGGTTTATTAATATCTATAAATGGGTTTTGAGGTTTTTTAGATACCAGTCTCTGTTATAAGAAACCTGAGTATAGCTATGTCTTCTTGGTGTCAGATTCCAGGAGAACCCAATATATCTTACATATGCTCAAGGTATTATAGAGCTCCAGAACTCATATTTGGAGCAACCGAGTACACAAATGCGATCGATATGTGGTCTGTAGGTTGTGTCATGGCCGAGCTTTTTCTTGGACATGTAAGAAATCTTCTGTTCTGAGTTTTAACTTTTGATTTGAGACATTTTTAACCTTCAAAGTTGAACTCACTATCACTTTGAACCTCTCTCTCTCTCTTGCTTTAAACGTCTACAGCCTCTATTCCCGGGAGAGACCAGTGTTGATCAATTGGTGGAGATCATTAAGGTAAAAAACAGATTGGCTCTTCTCTTTTTTTTAAAAAAAATTCCGTTAGAAATTCTCAGCGTTGTGTTCTGCAATCCTCTTTGTAAATTAGATTTTGGGGACACCAGCAAGAGAAGAGATAAAGAACATGAATCCTCGTTACAATGATTTCAAATTCCCTCAGATAAAAGCTCAGCCATGGCACAAGGTAATATATAAACCTAAGAAATTTTAGAGAAAAATTATGTTTTGCTTACAAATGAAATCTGTAACTTTTTCTTTTCAAACTCAAAATCTTCCGGCTTTCTCCAGATTTTTCGGAGACAGGTATCTCCAGAAGCAATGGATCTTGCCTCCAGACTCCTCCAGTATTCACCAAACCTGAGATGCACAGCGGTAAGAGAGAACAACCCAGTTGATTTCTGACCTATGTTGGAGCATGACATCATTAAAATGGCTACTTTAACTCCTTTACTTAACTCTGGTTTCAGCTTGAAGCATGTGCACACCCTTTCTTCGATGATCTGAGAGACCCAAGAGCATCCTTGCCTAACGGAAGAGCACTTCCTCCATTGTTTGATTTCACAGCTCAAGGTTTTGGCAACGACACTCTACTTTCTTTTATAATTGCCACTCGTAAGTGCTTATCTTTCTCTTCTTGAACTTACTTTCCTCTGAAAATTGCAATTACTTCCTTGCAGAACTGGCTGGTGCATCTGTTGAATTGCGTCATAGCTTAATCCCTGAGCATGCAAGGAAATGAGTACTTTGGCTAATGGCTGCCCCTTATCTACACAGACGTTGATATATAAATCTTGTTCACACGTATAGCGTTGTTCTGGTTATGAACCACATGGACTAGCAGTTTGAAAGTGTATAATTGTAAGTTTGTAACTTTGTAGCTTCCATTGTTGCAGACAGAAATGCAGAATTTTCCGAGTTTCTCTTCTTATGCAAAATGTTACCAATAGTCTCCGCAAGAACAGTTTCCATCTCTAAAGTGATGAAAGCAGTTAGAATCTCTTAAGATGATATGCCGAAGATATACTCTCGATATGTACTTCATCGCATTGTGGCAATCCCCACAGACGCGGAGGTTCTTGATGATCCGGATTGGACCTCCTGATGGGACAAGAAGTAGACCAAACGCTACAGCTAACTTCTCACTATGGTAAGCCAAACCAAGCTCTTTGCCTTCCTTATCCAAGTCATGGAGGGCAAAACTCATATCCGGTAAATAACCAGCTTCTTTAATCAAAAGCATCATTTCATCAACCTTGGAATATATCTCAACCATTCTCGGATGTCTTCTATCTTCAGACATAAAGCTATGAACTTTACCTTTCTCTTCAACCCAACTGCAACCAGGCTCTTTGATTATATTACGAGATTTCATCAATCTACGAACATTTGCAGCTTCGTCTTGTCTCCCCGCTGCAGAATACATGTTTGATAACAGAACATAAGGAACAGCATTGTTTGGTTCCAATTCCATGAGATTTTTCGCTGCTCTTTCCCCGTTTTCTATATTCCCATGCTTCCTACTTGCAGCCAAAATTGCTTTCCATACAATTGCATCTGGTTCAACATCCATTTGATTCAGCAATTCCTCTGCTTTGACGAAATCACCAGATCTACCAAAGAGATCAATCATACAGGCACAGTGTTCAGGTCCTGGTGTGATTCCATAAACTGTTCTCATCGAATCAAAGTAACGTTGAGCTTCTTCTATGAGACCGGCATGACTGCAAGCAAATAGTAACCCGATAAAGGTAATGTAATCCGGTGTTATGCCACTGCCTATCATCAAAGTGTATGATTGTAGCGAGTCCTTAGCTTTGCCGTTTTTCGCATAACCCACAATAAGAGCAGTCCATGTTATCAAATCCCTGATTTCCATAGAGTTGAATATTACATTTGCCTCTTCTAAGCTTCCGCACCTCGTGTACATTGTCACAAGAGAGTTATCTACTGACAAAGATGATGGGAAGCCAGATTTAATGTGATTCCCATGTACCTGTTGCCCAAACTCCAGAAGAGTTAACTCCGCCGAGGCGCTTAATACACTCGCTGTAACAATCTGATCAGGAGAAATGCCTCCAGCTCTCATGTCACAGAACAACTTCAATGCTTCTTCATAAGATCCGTTATGTGTATATCCCGTGACAAGAGCCGTCCATGATATCACATCTTTCTCAATCATCCTTTCAAACACTTTCAACGCCGAGTCCGTGATTCCTCTTTTAGCATACATATCAACAAGAGCGTTATTCACAAGCTTGTAAGTTCCATATCCAGTTTTCACAATGAGGCAATGTACAGAAGAAGCTATTTTAATTTCTGTCCTAGACGAAGCAAAACAATTCAAAATGGAAGGAATTGTGAACTCGTCTATTTTCATATCTCGCTCATGCATTCTTCCAAATAAAGACAGAGCTTCTTCTTCAAGACCTTGTCTAACACACTCCACAATCATCGAGTTCAAAGAAACCACATCATCAACTTCCATACCTCTTAACAACCCTCTTGCGGTGTCCAAGTCTCTGCATTTAGCATACATAGCAATCAATGCGCTCTGAACATAGATATTGGTCTTGAAACCACTCTTAACTATGCAGCCGTGTACCTGAACTCCTATCCCTCGAGCAGAAACCGCAGCACAAGCAGTCAAAACACTAGGAAAAGTAAATTGGTTCGATTGATTTCCTTCTCTGTTCATATCCCTAAAACACTCGATTGCCTTGTAAGCAAATCCATTTTTAGAGTACCCAGTGAGCATCGAAGTCCATGTGACATTATTTCTCTCACCTGGCATTGTCCCAAAGAGGTATTCAGCTTCATAGATGCGTTTGCATTGTGCATACATAGCGAGAAGTCCATTAACCACATTAACATCCAAATCAAACCCGGTTTTTATTGTACACCCATGAATCTGTTCACCTCTCAGAAGTAAACCAAGCGAAGCACACATCCTAAGAACACTACCCAAAGTGTACTCGTTAGGGTTTCTTCCATGAAACTGCATTTCCCAAAACAAGGCGAAAGCTTCATCTTCACTTCCATACTTGCAATACCCAGAGATAAGAGCATTCCAGGAGATTGTATTCTTCACTGGGTTTCTAAGAAAAAGTGTTTTTGCATCAGCCAGCCGCCCCGAACCCGAGTAAGCAACGATCATAGTGTTCCAAGTAAACTCATCCCTCTCAGGCATTCTATCGAACAACTGGCGGGCTTCCTCGACCCGACCGGATTTAGACAAACCTCCCAACACCAGGTTCGACTCAAGCTTCGTTCGACCAGCATGGCTGTGAACGTAATTACCAAACGGTGTCAGAGGAAGACGACGGCTGTTTCTGAAATTCAATCTCCGCATCACGACGGGGCCAAGTTGAAGACTTGTTTTATATTAAAAAAAAAAAAATATCGAATCCAGAATAGCCGCGTTGAGATTTTTTAAAAAGTGTTAATAATATATGTCGCATAATGAAAAATTGAACTTGGTGGTGGAATTATTCTCCTTGATCCAAGATCCGATCCTTTCTAAAAAAATTAATATTCAGGGAGAAAGGGGTCGAATCCTTATAGTAAAATCTTGAATCCGAAATAAAATGCAAATTCTAATTATTAAATGCGGATATTAATCTAAAAATTAGGATTATGTAAAGTTGAAAATCTATTTCTTATGAATATGAAACAATATAAAGTATTATTCATACAAGTTTTACATATTATTATATTTTTTTAATTGTTATTTCCTTATACTCTACTGATTTTCCAAGTTCATTTAGGTTGGCTATTTCCATGGTTGGGGTTAATTCAGTGTCCAGGTCAGTTCGAATGCGATTTCACATTCGCATAATACAAAAACATAGGGAAAAACTAAAAAACATGGAAATAGCCAACCTAAATGAACTTGGAAAATCAGTAGAGTACAAGAAAATTGCATTGTAAAGATCGCAAGAAACTTATAATATTTATTATTGATGATAGTTTTTTATAGATAAGACAAAAACATAGGGAAAAAAAACAAATCTCAAGTTCTGCAATCATAGTTGCAGAGACAGATAAATCGTCTGTCTACTGTTAGGACACACTGGCCAGTTCCCTGCAACTGTTGGTCACATAGAGTTGTACACGTGGGTCCATCACAATGGTCATTTGTTAGTATCTGATGACATATATGTTGTCCTTGTGCCTCTTTCGCCACCATCCCTATAAAAAAATATTTTTAAAAACATGAATTCTCAATATATGACTACTATAATATCAAAGGCATAATAAGAGAATTGGTAAATGTAAACAAACCTAGAACTAGGACGATGAAGATAGCAAGAACAGTGAGTTTAGTCATTTTATGATGATTCAACTGGATTTGAATTTTTGTCAATTGTTTAATAAACAATTAATGTTTTCGTAGTGTATATGGGAATGTAAGTATCATCTCTATTTTATATATGAAATTGTATGGAAACATATTTAATTGTTCAATTAAAATAGAAAATAATTGTTGGAAAGTATTATGGTAATTGAAAACCACATTACATATGTCAGAATTTAATTAAAATAGAAAATAATTGAATTCACAATACCATTTATATTCAACATAGGATCTAATAGATAATTAAATATAACATTGCAGACTTTCCAGTGATATGATGAATTTATGTTTGTTAAGTACACGCGTAAATGTATTTGGCTTATTATTTACAATAGGTTATAATATAAATCAGGTGTTAATTAAAAAGAAAAAAATAATAAGTCAAATAAACAATAAATATATCATAACGGTAGGGATGGATCTTACACAAAACACAAAATCCAATTAATCGCTCATGGCTCTCCTCTCTCCAGCGATCGACTTTGCGATTACGAGATCCTAATCGATTTCTATTGAAAGAAAGAGATATGTTACATTTCTTATGATGATTCGATTTCTATTGAAAGAGGGAGATCTCTTACCCTTTCTTATGATGATTCTCTTCTTTTTTTTTATTCTTTTCCTCTTTGTACTAGTGATAGAGAGAAAACAATAGACATGGCTATGATTTTCTTCATCCTCTCTTAGAATAATGATTTCCGATTTTGATGCCGGTGTAGTTTATCGTGTGAATCTTTACGAGGATAATGATATAGAATTAAATTGTTTAGCCTAGAGTAATTTATCGTGTGAATTTTTATAATTGGGAAAAGTAGCTTAGTGCCATGTGTCTATAGATTGCTCTCTCTTCGAACGTGAGTTGAATCACTAAACCATTAGGTTTTTTATTTATTTTTGCCGAGTTGAAAGTGAAAAATAAAAGCAAAACTATGACTTTGGAGATGATTTTAAGTTTTAACAACCGTAATAATCTAGAAAATGTTTTTTCTTCTTTCTTTGTTCATTTTATTGGTTAAATATTTTTTTCACAATCGTCAAACTTTTTATTCTTATGTAAAATTAACCGTATTATCCGAAATAATCGAAATTACATAAAAAATGATTCTAAGTCGGTTATTATTTATAAAACCCGAAAAAACCAAAAATCGAACAGAAATAGAATTTAATCCCTAATGGAACCTAATACTTTAAAACCAAAAAACCCGAACCGAACCAATTAACGGAATGCCCACCCCTAATTAATCGGAGCTATTATGGATAGAGCGATTACAGATTTATAATAATTAATAAATCACATAAGACTTTTTAGTTTAATTTATTGTATTAATCATGTACAAAATCAAAACATGCTGCAAAAAGAATAATTTTTAAACTGAGAACCAAAAAAGAATCATTTTTAAACTGAGAACCAAGATCCGAGCCCGAGCCTAGCACGACACGGTGCACACATGTGGCTGGTCTATCCTCTCTTCAATACACTGTAGCGTACCCAAGGATTTTGAACCTTGTATTTTGTGAATTTCACATTAAATTTTTAATGTGAGACTTTTACATATTTGACACTTAGTCAAATTTTCAAGTTTCACAATATTTCGAAATCATCTATTTTGGACTTTCATTCTCATTCAAATCAATTCATATTTTGATAAGTGAACATGTTATGTTATAGTGTTCACAACAAAGATTCAATCGTCCCCAACATCTGATAATTCGACATACGTTTTCACCGAAATGAATGTACAAAATTGTTTCAAACCAAGGATGAGAGGGATGTTAAAGAGTGCGATCAACTCCTGGATCAAATCCATTTTATATTCTTTTGGGTCAAAATTTATTAGGTGATTGGCGTGAAGATGAGGGTCACAAACAATACCATTATCAAAAATATAAAATAACTAACTATGATAAAAATCGAAACTCGAAACTAGTTATCAAAATAAAAGAAACTCAAATTCTAGTTCTCAACTCATATGATTAATATTTCAACCATCAAACTAGAGGTGTTCAACGGGCCAGCCGGTGCCCATTTGGCTCGTCATGTGGCGGATAAATTTTGTTTTAAACCGCAACGGGCCGACCTGCTAGGATTGCAATCCTCAAACCTATGTCCATGCATGTTAGCTGACCGATTAGCGGGCAATGTCAAAATGGATCGCAAAGACAAGAGACTAGTTGCAGTTACACAATGTAAAGGAACTACCTCCTATATGCTTTTTTGTAAAACTCTTGCAGACCTTTCGCAGATTATGCAGCTTACTCTGCGAGACTTTCCGTTGGTTTTGCAAGATCTTATGTTGACTCTACCAGAACTTTCGCTGCCAGATTTTTTTCTGTAAACTCTACGAAACATGCATACCCTTTGTAGAACGGTTGCAGACCTTATGTATAGAACGGTTGCAAAACTTACGTAGACTCTGCGAATTCATATTATTTTCGATTTAGAGAATTCATATTATTTTCGATTATGCTTTAGATACTTAAACCTTTTGAATTCGTTTAATAGATGAAGGGGGGACATAACAGATTTTATCTGTTAGCATATAATACTTCCGAAAGGAAAGCATGGTTACTCTCCACCCCTTCATTGAAATTGTTTCAATTTATTTTATTTGCGTTAACGGTTGTATTGACAATGTTTCTATGTCTTGTACTCTTTTTATGATATCAATATATTTGATTTGCCGGAAAAAAAAAACTTTCGAATTCGTTTTAAAAAATATATAACTTTTAAGTTTGCATAAGATAGGTGTTCCATCCAAGTTCATATAAAACTATACAAAGTTGCAATAGTTTTATTTCAACTCATTATTATTAATAATTTATATAATAGTTTAAAGACAACAAAATGAAACTCAAATTTTGCAAGGAAAAGTGCAGAGGCAGCTCTTTATTTGTTCGTTTTGGAAGCACGCACCACTTCCTTTCCATTTTTGCGTACAAAGATTGGTACATGGAAAAGCTTCACAGTTCGTTCTCATTAAAATATCACGACACATTTCTTGCCCTTGAGTCTCTTTCGTCACCATTCCTGATAAATATTTTAAATATAATTCAAATATTTTTAATAAAAATATAAAAGGCATTGAACAAAATTATTGAATTGAAAGGAAGAAACAATATACATGTTAACTGATTTTAAAAAATAATAGTTTTCTAATACGTTTAAAGAATAGGAAATGCAAAGCAAACCTAGAACGAGGATGATCATAAAGATAGCAAGAACAATGGCTTTAGTCATTTTTGATAATACAGTCGAAATGAACTTTTCAAGTTAAACAGATGCTGGGAAAATAACTAATAGCTAAATAACATACATACATTTTACAATAATATTATATTATACATGGGATAAAAAAAAGGTAGAAAATAACTAATAGCTAAATAGATGCTGGAAACAGAAAAAAATCATTAAAAAATTAAATAGGAATGATATTTACAAACGATCCAGTGAATCGGCCGGAGATGGGAAAAGTATATTTGGTGAGGAAAGAGTGAAGAGATGAAGATTTTTTTTTTTTTTTTAAACAATACTCTCTCTGTTTTACAAAGAATGTCACGTTGACATATTTCACACATATTAATAAATTTTGAAATTTTATTAATATATCCATATTTAATATACCCATAATTGATTCAAAATTATTTAAATACAAATGTTATTAGCTTTAGGGAAATGATGATTTAGAAAATTAGTTGAAAAAATTGCATTAAAAATATAAAACGATAGTCTTTTTGAAACAAAAAAATAACTCTGAAACGGAGGGAGTAATAAATTAAAATGGAGTAAGATGTAATTTTCATTGGTGTGAATAGTTGTCATGTAGTTGATTTAATATTGATATTACCAGAATTTGCAATTATTCTAACCATTAGACAAAAAGTCATAGAGAAGAAAAAACAAATATAATCCAACCGTTGCATCATCATTTCCAATATTTGAATATACTACATTAACAAACTTATAGTCAATCAATTGTTTTGGACCTTTTGGTCGACTGCAAAATGTATACCGATCATTTCTCTTCTTCTTTTTCGTCTTCAGTGTCAAAATGTGTTCCAAGAAAATATGAGTAATTGGACAATCCATCCATCCATCCATCTCCCTCTCTTTGTTCGCCCTAGATCTGGTTATTTGAGGCCTCTCCATTGAGAGGTTCTCTTTCGTTGTCTTTAATCGAGCTTCATAGTCGATTTCTGGATGGTCGGTGATTCGACCTATAAGTGGTTTTAGGCGGATTATGGCGACGGCGATGGCGACGGGTGGTTCATGCCATGACATTTAATCTAATATTAAAAAAAAACATGAGTCAATCCTACCGATTGAGATAAAGCAATGTACTGTAAAATATATCCGTCGTTTGTAAACAAAAAATAAAAAAATTGGTCATATATATGACATTTTCACTAATTATTTTTTATACAACCAAAGAATTTTGGACTGTAGTTTATATTATCCTTGAGTCTACGTAAGATTTGGGTATTATAATCATTTAAGGCATGCAAATAGTAACCAACTATTATTGAGATTATGGTACGAGAACTGGAACTCGTTATCAAAAACAAAAAGGAATTCAAACTTTGATCCTTCGGTTTATAACTTTATATGGTGAAGTGGTTTACAACCATCGATTTATTCAACTCCAATAAAAATACATTGCATCTGTTAATAGTATAAAAATAGTATTGGAAGCCTTCCATCGATTTGTTAAACTCAAATCAAATCTGGCAAGGAAAAGTGCAGAGACAGCTAAAGACATGTACGTTTTGGAAGCACGCGCCGTTTCCCTTCCATTTCACGGTACACAGATTGGCACACGCACCATCCTCACAATCTGTTTTCATTACCATATCATGGCACATTTCTTGTCCTCTTATCTCTGTCGTTACCATTCCTGATAAATTTTAAGAACATCAATCTCAGTTTTTAATTATATGAATAAAGTGATAAAAAGTATGAATCAAATGAAATGTTCAAAAAAAAAGAAGTATGAATCAAATGTGAAAACGTGGAGAACAAAATATTAATTCATATTTTGAATAATAATTTTATAATATGTATAGTGAATTAGTAAGTGTAAGGCAAACCTAAAACGAGAACGATCATGAAGAAAATGAAAACGGTGGCTTTAGTCATCTTTAATGTTACACCGAGAATGAAATTTTTGAAATAAAAAGCAATGAGTGTAATGGTATGTACATGTAAATATCATATATATATATAATTTAATATCATGTGATACATGAATTAGAAAATAGAAAAAATCAATTAATAGTTAAATAGAGGTTGGAAACAGATAAAAATCATTAAAATATAAGTTGGAAGGATATCTACAAAATCAACTAAAATGAAACAAATACGAACTCAATAAACAATAACTAAGATTTTTTTTATAAAAAAATTGTATACATTGCATTCTTATATATTTTTATCGATAAAGTTTACTTAACAAAATCCAATTGATTATCTTACAATTCTGAAATTCATGCAAAATATTTTATATGGAATAAGTCTTTACAATATTAGTTGTATATACAGACATAAAACTTGTAAGATCTATGGACAATCATTATAACAATATCAGATAAGGTGGATGATTAGTTGGTAAATAATCTGATGTAGAATTTGGGTTGTAGACGAATTTGTTGCCGATGTAACTGTTGTAGTTGTAGTATTTTGGCTGTAACTATTTTAAAATTAAAGTATGATTGATAAGTATTGGATATATGCTTAAATTTTGGCTATAAAAATTATTTATCATATAGATTTTGAAAATTTGAAAATATTAAATAAAATAAATGGTATTATAGCCAAAAATATATTCTATAAAGTATTATATTCTTGGCTATAATACCATTTATGCTAATATTAATTATTTATATATGTGCTAATATTAATTAATATTATCATATATATATTTATAATATTGAGTAATAACGTAAGAAAAATGTGCTATGCGTTTGTATAATATAATAATAATATTTACATACATATATGTGTATGTATAGATAACTAAAGAGAGAGAGAAAAAAACCCCAAACAGAGATTCGTACAGCCAAATTTTGTTTTATACAGCTTCAAAATCAAAACTAAAGGCTGTAGCAAATGAGGCTCCTACGGTAATTTTTTTTTTTTTGGCTGTAACTTTAAAAATCAGTGTAAAGCATGACTGGTAAATTTTAAGGCGGTAGAAAAAAAAATTGAGGCTGTAGATAGCCTGAACTAAATTTTTAAGGCGGTAACAAATGAGGTTCTTAATTACAGCCTTAATTTTTCTCTACCGCCTTAAAAATTAGTGTAAAGCAAGCTTAATCTTTTCCAATTTACGTTTTTCAATAATATATAGATATGTTTGTAAAAAATATTAAAAATGTCTCACGGTTCAACTGATTTACACGATTGTCTACGGTTTACAGTGTTTCAAGTTCGAGTCGTTAGTCAAAGTAGATTTTAGCACATATATTAGAGTTCAAATCGTAAATTTGAATTTCCATGTATAATAGGTAGTAAAAGACACCGTATTTTAGTTTAAGTTTTTTTCGACACACCAAATTTAGTTTAAATATATTAGATCCTACATCCCAAGTCCCAACTAATCACCCACAAAATCTCCATGATATAAATGAAAACATCACTAGATCTAGAACCCATGGCGTAATAAAAAATCGGATGAAAAAATCATTGATTTACAATACATTGGAGTATAATCGACGAACAGTTGATGAACGATCATGAAAAAAACACAGTTAACTCTTTTCTCCAAAAAAAGTTAACTCTGTAAAAAATGAATGTTTAGATCTGCCATTAATCACATGTTTGTGTTTTTATCAAATTTGATAATAATTAAAAGTTATATATATATATATATATTAGAAAGAGAAGAAAAAAAAAGGAATATTTGAACGTCAATGGAGACATTCTCTTGTCGTTTTCAATTTTCATTAGCTTCTGAGAAAGTGGTCCTCAAAACCTAGAATCATCCACCCAACAGTCGCCAGATTTCCAGCGATTTCAAGCCCGACCCATCGAGATTCGGACCATTCCGGATTAACCCAATTACCCAAGATCCTATCTTCGCATCCGAAATTTCGAAAGTTGGTAGATTCCTAGATCAGATTCTGGTTTTTTTTTTGTTTGATAAATCCACCGATCCCTGTCCCAGGCTCTTCTTCTCCAACGATGGACGTTTCGCCGCTTCTAAGCCGGAACAGGCGTAACATCCCGCGCTCGTCCCAGCCGCTTCGAGGCGCAGCGTCGAGACTTCTCCGCCGCGCTAGCAACCGCCGGATGATGCTTCGTGAGCCCTCCGTTCGAGTCCGTGAGGTGGCGGCTGAGCAGCTTGAGGAGCGGCAGAGTGAATGGGCTTACTCTAAACCTATTATAGCCCTCGATATACTCTGGAATGTTGTCTTTGTGATTGTGTCAATCGTGATTCTAGGGGTTAGTTCTGAAGAAAATCCCGAGGTTCCTCTAAGGCTTTGGATTATTGGGTATAATTTCCAGTGTTTGTTTCACGTTGGATGTGTAATTGCCGAGTATAAACGACGCCGAGAAGCTAATTCTCGGAGTGAAGATGATTCCTCCAATCACGGATCTCTCAGCGGAAGCGAAGACGAATCTGATGGTTATGGCATCGACGAGGCGGATGATGACCATCGAGCTAGGTCAGATTTCCTATCTCCCCTTTTCTTCTTTAATCTATGAAACTTCACTTTCGCGGAATTGTGTTGCTTTTCTTTCGTGTTGGCACATCGATGCTTCAGTTTTAGTGATAGACTCTTACTCGCTTAGATTTAGACCCATTTTAGGCTGTCTTAGGATTGTGTATACAAATGTTGAAGTGAATTTACTGTTTCCCATTGATTTGTACTCTCAAAGATCCTCATGTTTTTCGCTCTTCCAGTTTCGCCAAGCACCTCGAGTCTGCAAATACGATGTTCTCTTTTGTCTGGTGGATCATCGGGTTTTACTGGGTCACAGGTGATCCCGAGGCCCTCACTCAATCTTCGCCTCAACTCTACTGGTTTGTAGCCGGAAAATAACAGTTCTTGATTTTTCTTCCACTTGTGCTTTTATCTTCTCAAAAGATTGTTTCTTTGATCAAATCCTTGTTTCTTATATTTTGCAGGCTCTGTGTTGCATTCCTTGCCTTTGATGTTATCTTCGTTGTCATTTGCGTTGCGGTTGCTAGTCTAATCGGTATTGCTGTTTGCTGCTGTTTACCTTGCATCATCGCGATCTTGTACGCATTAGCAGATCAGGTAAAAAAACACTAGAGAATGAAGACAAAATCCAATCAAATGGTTTCTTGATGCATCCTAATAAGCGAGTATATACTCCGTTTCTGGTTTCAAAATGTCTTTATTATTTTCAGGAAGGTGCGCCGGATGAAGAGATAGAAAAGCTTTCAAAATTCAAGTTTCTCACTGTAAAGAACTCCGAGAAAGTGAATGGCCAAGTCCGGGAAACTCATGGAGGGATAATGACAGAATTAGGTGTTGATTCTCAAACCGAACGCGTGATATCTAGTGATGATGCTGTAAGTAACCAAAATCAAAATCCCGTTTTTTTCCCACCGAGTTTTGGATATAAAGACACTGAAATGATATAAGCAAAATCGATAATAACCGTTGCAGGAATGTAGCATTTGTCTGTGTGCATATGAAGATGGAGTAGAATTAAGGGAATTGCCTTGTAGACACCATTTCCACAGTTTATGTGTAGACAAATGGCTAAGAATCAACGCAACTTGCCCTCTCTGCAAATTCAATATTCTCAAAAATGGTGAACATAGTGGGAGTGAACAAGTGTGAGGAGGAAAAAGATTCGTTGCTCTCTGAGTTAATCTATATATGCGAAGGTGATGAGCTCATTATCATCGTCAATCACTACCTTAAAGCTTGTTTATTATTTGACCACTACAGAGGAAAGAACAGGAGAAGACCTTAACATTTGTTTTGAAAACGAAGCTGCACTTCTTGTTTTTATATATATTGTAAAATGCGATAAGTAAATTATAGTTGGGTATAAAAATGTTTCTTCAGCAAGTCAGGTGTGATGAGAACCATTTGGGTTTTATAAATTAGATCCGAGTTTTCAAAATTAATATAGTAAACGTCACCGACCAAATTATATTGCCGGATGTGTGAATGCATTGTGGTGAGGTGGATAAAGAGGACGAGATCATTATGTTCTTGCTAATTCGTTTAAATTGTAATCGTAATTAACGAGAGAAAAGCGTGTGGATATGGTAAAGGCTTTAGCCGAATTTGTTGAAACTGGACTAAAGCCCATGCGGCGCCCACAAACGTTTACCCAGAAATGGTTTGAACAAGAAAAAAACGTTATTGATTTCGTAAAAAATGAATAAAAAAAAATAAACGCTCAGATGCGCACCATATCATCTGTATGAACAGACGGTCGTGATGAACCCAATCATCACAGGTGCTTTTATCCTCACAGCGAGTCCACGTGCACAGAATCGAACCCGGAAAGCTGTGGAGATCTTATCTCTTCCCTAACCAGCAGTGAACTAGTCATTTTTGTTGTCAGTAACAACATGTTATATGTAATTAACTTATAATCTAAATATTTGTTTGTCATCTATGATTCATTTTTTTTTTATATAAAAAGACTAATTAATCTGTTCTGTTCCTAGTCCAAATGGATTGGATTATGCGTGGTTACCAAAAAAAAGAAAAAGGAAATGCGTTCGTATAACATTCTCAAATGCTTATAACATCTTTTAAAAACTGTCGCTAGTAGTTTGAATTCATTTTATATATTCAATTATATTGGCCACCGAATCACCGCGCAATCAACGTTAATTATTTTTAAAAACTCTTATCAGTTTTTTTTTTTATATATATATATTTCCTTACAAAATTTGGCTTTATTTTCAACCAATGAAACAGTTCTTTTGAGTAGGAAAGAAAACATCTTTTGTTCTTTCAGTTCCGAATTTGGAAAATCCGACCAAGAGTGCAGCCAAACACCAAATTTTATGTTGGCCGTTGAATCACACACCAAATCGGAACTCCGGTAACAATCCGACCGCCACCATATCCATCAATCGACGGCGGCTCCGATCTCGGTCTCCACAAACCGGTCTCCGCCGCTTGCGACGAGCACGCGCCGTAATCCTTCATCTCCGAGCTGAATGTCGCGGAATTGGGTTTAACCAAGATTGAAACGTTAACGATTCCACACTTATCCCCAAATTCATCTCTTAATCTATAGCTCAAGAAATTAGAGTGACCTTCAGGGGAATACCTTCCCATGAAATCCGTCGCAGGGATTTTAGCTTCGCCGAGTTTCTTCTTACGCGTGGAACCTGTTCGATAAAATACCTCAACGGAGATAAACTGTACACTACAATCCATCGGCATCTCCGACTTGTAGTTCCATGTTGGATTGCTTCCTCCCGATTCGTCAACATTAGAGATTCGAAATTTATCGCCGATCCTTGCGACGGCGAAAGTCTTTCTTGTCTTAACCGGTCTCCGGTTTACCTTAAGCCCCTCTGCAGATCTTATGTCAATCTCAAGTGTTTTTGTCATTGTTGGATACAAATGATCAATTCCACCTAAATCTAGATATATCATATGGGTTGTTTTGTGTGTATACAAATGTTGGTCTAATCATTAACCAGAAGGAACGATCAGGGTTATATATATTACATGGTCGACGAAGGTGATGGGGAAGTTTGGGAAGAAGACGCGAGGATCCTTCTTCTCTTTTTCCCTCCAGCGCATCATGATAGGAATAAAAAGAATGTCGACAAAAAAAAAATAGACCTTTTAAATTTAGATATGTTTCTTTCTTTCTTAAATTAAAATCAAATTAAAAGATAAATTTCTCAATAGTGCAAATGTATAACTCGATTTTTATAATTATATACTAGATTAGGTCCGATAAAAGATAAACTATATTAGACTTTTAAAATGATAATTCACATAAATATAATCCGTATAATTAGATTTTAAATTTAGACTCATGTTTAGTTACCTAAAAATTATGTTTTGTAATTCACATTTAAAAAAATTCGAAATGATTCATATTAACCATAAACATGGTAAACATTCCCTCTATATTAATGAGAGGGTTTCAAAAATACATTTTTATTCTTAATTTAAAGTTTATATTTTTGACTTTTTCATTTGATTCTTATAAAACAATTAACAAACTTTTATTAGTCTAATTTTATATATTATGATTCTTATATAAATTTTATATCTTACATTTTTATTTTATTTTGTAGTTTCTTTTTTTTCTTACTATATTTTGTTGATTTTATTAGTTTCTAATGAAATAAAACACAATTTTTTTTTGTTATTTTGCCTTATATGCCATTTTTTTTACATGTCACTATCTCGTGAGTTAAAATCTTAGTTTTTATTTTTATTTTTATTCAGATTATTATTTTGACAATGTCGCGATCTTAATTAACAATGACACATGTCATGATCTCATTATTAATAATTATCATACGTGTTATGTTCACGTTGAGCGATTTAACTTTATATAATAAAATATTCATTTTTAATTATATATATATTTAAGGGAAACAGCAAAAAAAAATATTTTATATATTAATTTAGTGAGTTAGTGACATACGAATAAGAATTTTTGACTTTTGTAAACAACTTTTGCTGCGATCGTTCAATTACAATCTTTATTTCATTTTAAGCCTTAAAAAAAGTATATATAATGTTAGCGGAGTTTAATATTTGCTTTGAACTGGATTCAATCAATATATTAGAGCATCTCCATTAAGGGGTTCTCAAAGAGTATCTCAAAATTAAAATAATGAAAAAAAAAAGTATGAAAAAGAAGTCAGAACCTTTGAAAAACCCATAAAAACCTCATTTGACACTTGTTTTTTCATTGTTTTTTTTGGATTAAAATTTAATTATATAAATAAATTATATTAAAATATTAATATTTTATTGTTGAAATATCCAAATGAGATTCTAAACCAACGTAGATGCTATTAGTATATATTTTTGCCGTAAATTCTTTTACGCCACTAACTACTAATAGCATATGTATTGGAGGTGTCTCATTGAAACACCTTCCATTTAAAAAAAAAGAAAAAAAAAGAAAGAAAGGAGACATGGTGAAGACCGTATCTCTCTCACCAATGTTGAGACACCTTATAAGTATGTGTCTCTTTCTTATTGGTTCATTTTTTATTTTAAAATTAAAATTTAATTATAAAACTAAATTCAATTAAATTAATAATATTATTTGGTTGAAACACCTATTTTGATATCTTTATCCAAGGTTTGAAAAGGCGCTAGGTGCTAAGCGGGCGGTCGGGCATCGATTTGCGCCTAGACCGAAAAGCGATGATTAATCACCGATTAATCAGCGATTAATTTTGAACATTTTTTAATTTTAAAGTTTATATGTATATAAGTTATAAGTTATGATTATATGAATCAAAACAAATATGAAATAAATATGAAATAAGTTTTTTTGATTATCAAAGTAACAAAACATTAGGAAATTAAGTTCAAATTCACATCTAAATTCCAAAAACAAAAAAGAAGTACAAACATATGATGCAAAAAAATAGATTTGTCTTGATATTGAGAGACAAAAAAAAGTACAAGGAGAGAAAAATCTTCATCATCTTCTTCAATGATCAAATTATCATGTGTGTTGTATTTCTAGATGTATTTCCAAAACTTTGTAACAGACCATATGTCCGTCACAAAAAAAAAAAGATTGACTTTTTGAAAAAATCGTTGACATTTTCAAAAAATCGTTTGACCGCCTAATTCACCGTCTAGACACTAATCGCGGCGGTACACCGCTGACTAGCGCCTAGACGGCCACCCAGACACTAATCGCGGCGGTACACCGCCGACTAGCGCCTAGACGGCCGCCCACTTAGGCGATTGCTTTTTAGAACATGGCCCTTATCAATGCAAATGCTCTATATAAGTCTAGAAATTTTAAATAACAATAAGATGGCAAAAAGGTGAAAATGATTGAGCAGTTCACAGATAACAATATGAGTTTTTAGCTGATTGGTAAACGATTGCTTAATAGTTAAACAATAATCGGTAAAACGGACCAAGCCAAAAACGAGACAAAAGCAATCGTTTACCACTTTGCTTTACAAACGATTGCTTAATAGTTAAACAATCGAAACAAAAAAGAGTTTTGTACCACTTTGCTTTTGTCTCGTTTTTGGCTTGGTCCGTTTTACCGATTAGCTAAAATTGGAGCGGTATAGGCCTAACCACGTAGTAAAATAAATTTACTTTCGTGAATCGTGATTATGACTTTTCGAATCTCGCGATTACTTTATCATTATTTCCTAAACATCATCGCACGATCACTTTATTATACTATTCATACAGAAACATAAAAATGAATAGTTTTTAATACAGAAACAAAAAAATGATGTTTAGGAAATAAACGACTGATTCAAGCAGCGTGATAAACGCGGCGGGCTCGTTTGCTGTTAAATAAAGCGCGTTCAAACAGCTAAGAAACAAGTGTAAGTTAAGGAAATTACTCGTATTTTTTCTTCCTTCGTTTCTAATCTAATTAATATTAAAAAGATATATATATATATAATTTAATATGCATTTAATAACTAATGTGCTCGCGTTTTCTATGAAAATGCCTCTTTTTTTCTCACACTCTAGCTCGATTTTTCTTAGCACATAGACATCTACTTTTGTCGTCAAAAATAAACTAAAACTGTGGTAACAATAGCTAGAAAATTATAATTATAAGATATTTCATTCTTTTTTTTAATAATTCGGATGATCTGGTTTAAGTGGACACCATAAACTCCGAGCCAAATCACATAGATTTTTTTTCTTAACTGGTACTCGGATCAATGAGACATGAGATCCGACTAATTCCGAAGTCATGTGGAGCTATGTGAATACCCCTAATGTCACACGGTTGTGATTTAGTTTCGAGAGAGATTCGAATTCAGAGAAACGCTTTCAACGCATTCCAAAGCCTCGTCTACCACTCGACCACACGCTGGCGATATCTCATCTTTTGTTAAAGTAGTCATGTTTTTTTGTTTTCTAAATAAATCGAGACACAGTCAAAATCTTCACGCAAAAAGTATCTAAAGTTTGTTATATTGTTACGAAGTGGTCAAAGAAGTTTGCAGTGGATGAAGGTGTATCAATACGATTGGACTTGAACTCTAATTAAAAATAAAATGATATTTTGTATCGTTTTATATTTTTCACATTATTATTTTTTTAGAAATATTTCATGTTATAGATTTGATTAATTAATATTATGAATTTTTAATATTGATCTTATTATATATATAGTGTGATGATTTTTAAAATTTTATTATGCTCCATATATAGCCTTGATATTTGGTTGTTAACAGAGTCATATCAGTTAGTTAGGACTTATAGAATCACCATAATTAACATCAGAATACTTTTCTTGATGTTTTTTTTTGTTTTAAAACGTCGAGGTTCCGGGTCCGTAGGTTTGTACATTTCCAAAGTGGGGCCCAAACTATGTTAAAGTCACACATTCGGAGGAGACCCCTCCCAACAAGAATCGAACACATGGCCGGTAAGAGAGGCACATACCCATTCATTTTTAACCACTATGCCAATTAAACGTTGGTACTTTTCTTGATGTTTAAACAAACAACATGTGAGATTTATCTGCGGAAATGTCCTTCGCAAAACGTTTATTTGAACGGGAACTATAATTAGCTTTTCGCCAACTTGATCAAGAATCATTCAACTCATTTGAATGTTTTTCGTGACTTTGAGTAAATGAAATTAATTTTTGTTCAGAAGTTAGAACATACTTAGAAATTCAAATACGTAAAGAGAATTACGTTCGTATTATTACTTCACGAGTGAGACGAAACTCATGGAAAAATCGTATTTGTAGGAATCGTTGACTCGGCGTGTGGCGTACACTATACGATCTACTTGTACGGCTGTATACTTGTACCATTCCTTAACTCTTCAGGTTTTAAAAATAATAATTTGGAAAATTTAATCTTCAAAAAAAAGTGAAATAGAGAAAGAAAAAATTAGTGAAGAAATATCGGGTTTTTTGTTTGTTATACTGACGATGTGATCATGTTTGCACGTATAAGGTTCAAGTTATACGTCTTCCTCGCATTGTATTGTATATGTACGCATTGTAGAAGATAAATTAGTTATTTATGATCAAATAAAAATATTAGGAATAATGTTTAGAGTTCCTAGTAATTTTCAGTATATAGACTGATATTTTATAATTTATTTTGATAAACGATATTTAAAAATAGTTTCTTTATGTTTTTTTAAAAAATAGTGTATTTGAAGCATATATTTAGTCTTTTATGTAATATATCTAAGTTTTTTTGTTTGAAGAATATTCTCTTTAATCCATAAGAATAAAAATATTATAGAGTCCGGTCCAAAGCCCAGTTTTTGTGTACAACAAAATAAACTATATAACCATACATAGGAACCAGAAATGTGAACCAAGTAATTTCTGTCTAACTAGATACGGACTACAAAATAATCAGATTTTTAGTTGGAAAAGGTCAATTAAACATAACCAATCAACCATTGATGGAAGTGAGAGAATCGTGGTGCAGAGAAGGGACGTCACAGATCCATGAGCTGCCTGCGAAACATTTCTGCAGAAGAGCGAAAACCAAAAGGGGGAGTCAGAATCACGGAAGCTTGAAGCTCTGTTCGATTTGCTTGAAGATGGAGTCCACATATCTAAATTGATTTCGATGCATCTATATATGATTGCGTTCGGTCCAGAGAGAATATAGATTGTGGTTTGCCACGACCGCGACAATAGAAGCAGCTTCCTCTTTTCGACGAGACCAATTGTAGCGGATATAGATTGATCCCAGTTCTTTAACGGTCGGTTATTGGATCTGGACGACTCCATAAAACCCATCTGAAGTTGCAATTGAAGAAGAGTTCATTTTTGCTTTCATTAATATCTAAACTTACTAACCAATTTCATGGTGTTAATTGATTGAGAATTCACCAAATAACTTGTCTAGGTTAAAAATGAAGATTTCAATCATCGTTAATGATGATATCTCTATAATATTATTTAAGAAGACAATATTAAAAATGAATTTTGTTTTGTAAGTTATTACATGAAATGCTATTACAAATAACAAATAATAATTGAAATAGGAAATGATATAATAGTCTTTTAAAATTATTGATTAGAATATGAAAAGTATATATTTTGTATTAAAAATGTTATTTATTATTTAATTTTTAATTATTTTTAATACTATATATTTTAAAATAATAATCAATTCTTATTCAAAATCTTGCTATTACAAATGAATTCAAAGAAAAAAATATATTCAAAATCTTGCTAAATTTTTCACTATAATTTATTTGAATATATATCAAAACAAAAGTTGAAAAATATTTTATTAATTTTATAAAAAGTTAGACACAATAAAACTATATTTTTTAAGAGTTTGTAGACTAATCACAAAAACTATAGTCATTAACTATGCATATTAGAGTTATGTTTTAAACTTATAAGTTTTTTGCGGGTTAGCCCAAATAATATTTTAATTCAATGCAAAACGGGTTATATAGACAAATTATTACAAATTGACACATTTATCTATAATTATTAGTTAGCTATATTTTAACATTTAGATAAAATTAATTTTATTAAATTAAAAAAAAATCTCTATAATAAATTATTACGCGCTATAATTAGCGCGGGTTAAATCCTTGTATCTTTTAAATGACAATAATATTCGGTTACATGTCTCAAGATAAGTTTAAATTTCGGTTCGTGATTTTATGATAATATACATATTTATATAATATTTTAATTTCTATTTATTATTGTACGATAAATGATTAAAACTTTGTGTGATAATAGCTATATATATAATATTTTAAGTTCTATTTATTATTGTGCAATAAATGATTAAAACTAATTTGTGTGATACTAGCTATATCATGATATATATATATATATATATATATATTTATGCATTATCATTTATGAAAAAAGCCAAAAAGGCATATAGAAAAGGCACAACGTTCGAGTTCTCACGTAACAGAAATTATACTTTTCTTTCCGGTTAAGTAGTAGAAATTTCACTGGCATATCATTTAAAACTAGTTTCCATTGGACTTGTTTTGTTTTTGTTGCTTTTCTGGTCACATTGTTTATCTTTGCAAATACTGTTATGACTTATGAGTAAGTATAATTTCTGCGTCACTCAAAATTAAAGTACATTAACGTACACTTTTTGCGTGTGGAAAAAATACATTAAAGTACACTTTCTGCGTCACGACTCACTCACGAACACTAATAGTCTTCTCATAACATGAAAAGCTACAACTTTCATGGCCATTCGATTTGGTGGAAGCACAACTTAACGCCCGACAACACTGGAAAGCCACACATCTTATCATGATCATTTATATGCTTCTATATTATATATAGTGTAAGATGGGTAGTAAATATGTATTTGAAATCGATTTGTGTTTCTAATTAAATCGTATTAGTGTGATCTATATATTCGTAAATACTAAATAGATAATCAGAAACTAATTTGTATAAAATTAATTTGAGCTGATAGATTTGTCATGGTATTTTAGAACCTGTTTTGTTGTTATTTCCCAAGTTTCTGTTGTGGTGACCGATCATATACTGTTAATATCAAAGCTACGTTGCTTCATCTTATTGCTTCTGTTAGATGATGCATCATGCATGCATGCATCAGTGTGCAACGTCATTACGTGACGTCAACAGATTTGTGGAAAAAAAATCCCCATCTTGATAAACTAATTATTTATCATTGTACGATGTAACGACTTTAATACTTGTCTAAGGTCTTGTGGTTTGGTGGTCGGGGTCGGGGTGCTACCATATTTTGGGTTCGATCCATCTGTTATATAAAATTATGTCACATTTCTTTTGAATATTCACATGGATATGGGCCCATTACTTACGGTCCATTTAAAAACCCGAGAATGAACTTATCCGTAGATTGTCTTTTCCCTAAGGATTAGGCTGAATCCCTCAATAAAACTGAGATTTACCCTGAATTACAAAAAAAAAAAAACAACTTTAATACTTGCGTGTAAAACATTTTGGAACTAAATATATTTATAATTTATTTTGTAATATTGCCTTCGTAAAACCATGATGGCTATTAATTATAAATTTATAATCATAGTTAGGTTTGTAAATTTATCCATTTTCGCAACGTTTAACGTCATTGCTATATAGTTTACTAAGCATGCTACCTGATTAAAAGGATGAAGTATCTAATTTTTCTCTTGCATTACATGTTTTAAAATAATTTTAAAAAAAGATAAAACGCTTAGGATTCATGTTTCTAAAGAAAATTGAAGATCCACTTTGAACAATAGGAATACTTTTAAAACACACAGCAACAGCGGATTTTCATTTTCATTGTTTTTTTTTTTTGAAAATTTTATATATTTGATAATATTTTTGTATATTTATATTTTGTGTAAAAATAGAGAGAACCACTTACGTTTAAACTAGGTTTGAACATTTAGATACTCGAATCGGATTCGGGTTATGTATTTCAGTTTCTAGATATTTTGGCTCAAGGGGTTTAAATACCGATCAGATATTTTTAAAATTTGGATCGGGTTCGATTCGGTACCCTATGGGTTTGATTGAAGAACCAAAATTTTGTCGGATACGGTTTGGTTCGTACCACAAAATATCCAAAATACCTAAAAAATCCGTAAAACAAGCAAAAACCGTAATATCAAAAGTATACATAAAATACCCAAAATATCAAAAATATAACTAATATCTTCGGTTTATAATTATGATTTGGGTTATATAATTAATATTTGGGTATATAATTATACTTCATATATTTTGAGTACCCATTCGGTTCTCGGTTTGGTTTCGATTTTCGGATATAGGAGTTTTAGGATCCGTTCGGGTATTTTATCGGTTTCAATTCGGTTCAGTACCTCCTAATTCAGTTCGGTTCAATACCTCCTAATTCGGTTCGGTTCTTCGGTTCTAAGTATTTTGCTCAGGCCTAGGTTAAACACACTAGAATAATGGAGTATTCCATCCACTACCATACTTCAAAAAACAATTATTGGCTTAAAAAAATAGATTTTTTTATTAATTTTTTTATTAATTAATTATTTTTTCTTTTCTCTCTTACTTTACAATTTTCATTTTATATTTTATACCACATTTATAAATTTTATATCCTCCCATTTGACCTAATTTATAAATTTAAAGTAGATATTTTTATTTGTTATTTCTAAAATTTTAAATAACGTTGTTTACATTATTCAGATAATTATATTCTAAATATAATAGCATTTTCAATTTAATTTAAACTATTATAAATATGTAACATCCGCTTTTATCATATTTTGAATCGTTGAATCCGTTCGATTCATACTTGTTTTGTCTAATCCGTTTGATATGCACTTGTTTTGCATGTTTGGATTGAATTACTTGATATGCACCGTCTCATCCGTATTTTTATTGTCTAGAGTGCGGAGTCCGGAGACTTGACTCCATTACCATATAAGTCAGCTGATCGATCGAAGCCACTTTCAAGTGTTTAATTTCTGACAACGCATTTTATTCTGTTTTTACATATTCGACAAACTGGAAAACTTATTATATATTTTTAAAAAATGAAAAACTGTAGTGAACTTGGAAAACCAATTATTCGATAAAGACAGTGAAATCCGACAAAACATGGTTAGGTTTCGGTAATAATATTCACAACATTTTTTCTCCAAAAAAAAAAAGAAATCACAACAAAAATTTAGATGAGTCAATACTACTAGTATATACTCTTTTTGTTTCAAGTAATTAATATTTACGGAAAAAATCGTTTTAAATTATAGGTTATTTTTAATGCTCAATACAAAATTTATTAACTTTTTATGTTTTAAAACTATTTTGTATTCTGCAATTTATTTGATTATTAGCTGAATTGTATTTAGATAGATAACAAATGATATTTATGTTTCAATAAAATGAAAAACAAAACACTTTCTTAGTGTATAAACTTGAAACATCAATTATTTTGAAACAGAAAGAATAAAAGATATATTATTATTTATTTATTATCAATTGATTTAAATTTAAGATTTTATAAAATAAAGTAAAATTTTGTTGGAGTTAAATAAACTAAAAAAATCATCATTCAAAAAATTCACATTTTAATAATTCACATTTAAAATTAAGATAATTTAACATTAATATATAAAATATATGGACATCGTTACTTAATATTAATTAGCTTTGAATTGAATTGAATTGAATTGGGGTATCATAATTTATCATATATTCTTTATTTTGGAAATATAGTTGATTTGTAAGCATCTCTTGGCCTTGGAGTGAATTTAGATTTTATAATCAATATTAAAAATTATCATTTGTATAATTGATTAAGTGAGTTTAATCAAGTGGTAGTGGTTCAGTGGTTGAAAAATCTACTATATATGAATGTATTTCTTTGATAGAGTTCGAGCTTATTTACTGTGATTTCAATCATCTTTGGCTATCTATAAAGGTTTTTAGTAACAAAAAAAAATCCAAATTTCTATGGATCTTAGAGGATTAGTCCGGCTTCAGTTTAAGATTTTCTCGGTTAACAAAAGACTCACTCAAACTATATAAAAATCACGTACAACTTTATATATATATACAACTTTTATATATTACTTTGATGTGTTAAATGATTTTACAAAATTTTAGAGATTCCTATTTTACATTAAATTTAAATTTTTATATAATTTTTTTAAAATGTGGATTATGTTCGAATGCACCATTTTCATATAAAAAGACGGTCTATCGTATATGTGTCATTATTTTATAGTTAAATATATCAAGTTAGCGCATTATTAATAATTCTTTCTTTTAAGCAACTTTATTATGCTAAAGTTTTAAATTTAGCCAATTTAGTTTATTCAAGTGCCTGAAAAAAATGCTAATTAATCAAACTCATGAAATGACGTGTCAGCATCATTTTAAAACTTTTAAGCTTATAGTTTGGCATATTTCTCCAAATGATTTTCACCGGTTAGAGCCTGTAAATTAGTATATCTTTTGTTGCCTAGTCACTTCATGATCTTATCAATTTTTTTAAAAAGAAATAAGGTTAGGTGAATGTATTTATTAGTAATTATGGGACGACACTTGTGACTGACGTTGCATATATATCCGAAATGCTATCATTAAACGAAGTTGACCTAAAGGGAAGTCTTTGTACTATAAGTCTCCATGAACTTCCACCAATGTTCTAAATTGCGCTCCATGAACTTCCACCAATGTTCTAAATTGCGCTAGGCGCTAGTCGAATGATTGAGTTGGGCCTAGTGCCTTAGATCAAAAATCAAAGATTAATTAGAAATTAATTGAGAATTAGTTTTTTTGACTTTTATTGACTTTTTAACATATTAATTCATAAATTTATAAATTTATGATTTTTAATGACTTTTTAACATATTAATTTATAAATTTATGACTTTTTAATAATTTTTAATGATTTTTTTGGACTTTTAATAATTTTTAATAACTTTCTAATAATATAGTAAAACTAAATTAGAACTTTTTAAGATTTTTGTTAATCAATAATTTTTTTAAAAAAACAAAAGAAAACTAGGCGACCGTTTAGACCAGCTAAACGGATAAGATGAATCTAGTGACTAGTCGAAGAGTAATCGGAGCTAGGCGAGGATTTTTAGAGCATGGACTTCCACGTCTCTGCTCTATCTTGTAATTATCTTTTCTTGTCTCTATCTGTCATACAAATACAATGCAGGGTCATGTGCGTTACACCCTCTCAGCGTGACGTCACGTCAGAGTAGATTTTGCCTATCTTTCATTAAATAGAATAATGATTATATACAACTCACACAGAGACATGGCCGGCTTAATATTATTATGGGTTATAGGACAAAATTTTTTGTTGAACTTTTAATTTTGTTTTTAAAGTTGTTATACTAATTAAAAAAAAAAATATTTTTGTGTAATGTTTTTGTAGAATTGTTTTATGAAAAATACATATAAAATAATTGTATGAACCCTTTTTAATCTAAATTTTATTATTTTATTTATTTTTTTATTAAATAAATATATATAAAAAAAATCAGAACCCTTAACTATTAGGACACGGAGTTGGACCTGGGACGGTCGCACCCTTTGTCCCCCAGCTTAAGCCGGGCCTGCACACAGATTACTTAGTTGAGATTTGAGAATATAAAAGAGAAGTGCTAAACGCATCGTTTTGAAAAGCATTGGATCTCAAAAACAGAGGAGAATGCCGAACGTCACTTACCTGTGTCCCGTGATCGGCCGGAGAGAGCTTGTTCTTCACGCCATTGATTTAGGACCTAGAATTATATACGATTAGGGTTGTTGAGGTTGCGAGGTGATATAATGTATGTGAAACTCAAAACATGAAGCGAGATCAAGGTATCTAAACGACCAAACCTACGACCATATATATAGACTCGCGTCTATAGCATTTCATGGCTTCTCTAAGAGCCTCATCACTCTAAACCTTACTATATAGCCACAATCCCATTTAACCAAATTAGATTAACAACAAGACAAAGCAATGTCCAACAGTAATCAGTTGAACCATGTGAAACAAACAACATCAACTCTCTAAGCCATCAATTTTTTTGAACATAGAGAATCTTGGAGCAAAGATAGCAATATTGTAAATGCATGCAGAGATGTATTATATATGAATATTGGGACAAGAGTAGAGGAAAGATGTTTCAGGTACCTCATCTCGAGTTTTTCTCAGTTCACGAATCTCTCATCCAAAAACTTGCTCATTCAAGAAAGCAAACGATAATATCAACTGGAATGAGAAATATTAGTCCAAATTTTTGGAGCTAAAAGCCCTAATTTTCCACTGTATTTTAGTATCCAGATATATCAGCAGAAATCGAAAATGGCTTATTATCCATTTCCCAATCTAATCTCTATAATATTATTTAAGAAAATATTTTTTAAAATGAACTTTGTTTTGTAAGTTATTACATGAAATACCATTACAAATAACAAAGAATAATTGAAATAGGAAAGGATATAAAAGTCTTTTTAAACTATTGTTTAGAATATGGAAAGTATATATTTTACATTAAAGAGGTTATTTATTATTTAATTTTTAATTATTTTTAATACTATATATTTTAAAATAATAATCAATTCATATATTTTCAAAGAAAAAAAAATCTATTCAAAATCTTACTATATTTTTCATTATAATTTATTTTATTTTATTTTAATATATATCAAAACAAAAATGGAAAATATTTTACTAATTTTATAAAAAGTTAGACACAATAAAACTATTTTTGTAAAGAGTTCGTAGACTAATCACAAAAACTATAGTTATTTAACAGTGCATATTAGAGTTAAGTTTTTAAGATTATAAGTTTTTACGGGTTAGCCCGAATAATATTTTATTTCAATGCAAAACGGGTTAAATAGACAAATTATTACAAATTGACAGTTTTATCCATAATCATTAATTAGCTATATTGTAAAATTCAGATAAAACAATTTTCTTAAATTTCAAAACAATTTATTTTTAAAAAATTACTCGCGCTATAATTAGCGCGGATTAAATGCTAGTTACTAATTAGTCTAGGCGTATGGACCGTTGTTTAAAATGCTCTTGTTGTTCTTAACGGCTCTGTTTTTTTTTGTAATATTACAGCTATATTATTGTATTAAACAATAACAGTTTACTTTTTACTTTTACAATGAGATGAAAGATTATGGGGCCCTTAGTGGGCTTATAGACAGAGTCGAGTATGCTATTGCTATAGAGTCAAGACTAATAAACATCTGGTTTGTTCAAATTAGGGACCTTGAAGATTGTCCCTGCATCTCGACATGAATTTGCTGTGTGTATGATAATGCTTGATGTTCATTTATCGAAAGAGTGAAAACTCTTTTCAAACCCATGTTCTTAATGTTATTCTTTGAGAATTCAATATCATACTATCTCAAGGTCGCAAGTTTTTGGCTTGTTTCAGAACACACAGTTGTGTAGTAACCGTTGTGGCAGTGCTCCCAAGTCATCAGTGTTATTAGGGAACATGAACAGGAATTCACATAGACATAAAAATATGAAAGGTCCTAACACTGAACCTTTTTTTTTTTTTTTGCTTTTGATGTCTCCAAACTTGTGTCCATCTGTTTATCAGACGCACTCATGAAAGTCTCCATTTTCAGTGGATCCTACTTGTGTCTTTGATGCTTCCACAAGCTAGAGAATCCGGTTGTCAAAGTAATATTCTCCTGAGGCGTAAACCCGGTTCCGGGATGCTCTTCCATAGATCTCTATCCCTTCCTTCCAGCACAAACAGCATTCAATCCGGATCCATTCGAAACCACTGCACTTGCTACTGAGAGGACTAGCAAGAGTAGATTCTTTCAGAGAATTCAAAGATCTCAGCATGTCATACTCTACTCAATGGGGATGCAATTTCTTCTTAGTGGGACATGTAGAGTTGTATAAAGTGATTGAAGACATATCAAAGTAGCAATAATGCTTATTATATATCTCGAGAGTCAAGACTAATCCGTTTACAGAATCTTGTTTTATTGAAATATAAAGAATCAACAAAAGATCTGATTTTTAAGATCTTTCGAGTGTCAAAAACTTAAAGCTTGGAGATGATAGAATGGTAAAAAGTAGCACGTGCTAGGTAAGTGACTTTCATGGTGTCCTTCATCTTGAACTCAACACTCACCACCGTCAGATTTCTCCCACTCCTCACCACTGATCCCTCCACCACCAATTCAGTCTGCAAATCCCACACAATGTAAAGCTTCTCTGACTTGGAGATTTAAATAAGAGAGACGAGAATGTTGTGGCTTACCGAAATAGGAACAGCAGAGAGATAAGACATACTCAATTCACCGAGGAACAGCTGTTTGTCTTCGGACACGACGGTTTTAGCACAAGCCATCGATAATCTCTCTGCAATTGATGCGACTGCTCCTCCATGTAACCCATTAAAGTAATTCTATTCACACACACACACACACAAAAACCCAGTAAATTTCATGGAATCAGGAACTTTATATAAATTAAAGATCGGAACTTTATATGATTTGAATGAAAAACAGGGAGAAGATTTACGGCTAAGGCTGGCGTGACAATGACGGAACACGAGATACGGCCGCGTGCGACGGAGAGAGCTCTGATATGGCTTTGAAACAAGACGGACAAAGAGTCGAAGGAGGTGAAATCGTCGAGCGATGAGTCTGGGTAAGTGATAGCTTTAAGGAAATCTGCGACCAGCAATACATTGTTGGGATCGATTTCTTTCGATACCTTCGTCGTCTCGGAAGAAACCGGAGAAGAATAAGAAGACATTATCTCGGACGAAACTGGAGAAGAAGAAGAAGACATTGTTGGTTTCTGTGGTTGTACTCCAAGTTTCACGGATTTTTCCCCAATTCCATTTTAACCTAGGCCATGTTCTTTTGTTCATCCAGCAACTGCGTCTGCATATATGAGATGTAGTTCGTTTTTATCAAAATAAGAAGTGCATCCGGATGTAAAAACTGGATGCAAAATGAAATGTATCCAAAATAATTGGATATTTTAGATGCACTTGAAACTAGAGTTTGGATGCACCAAAATGCATCCAAAATTACAAAAGTCTAAAATACCCTCAATTATAATCAAAACTTAAAATATTTATATTTTATTATTTAAAAAAAAAAAAAAATTAGGTCAAAACCGCAAAAATCATTTTCCCACAAAATTGGCAAAATAGCGGTTTTCCTAAAACCGCAAAATAGCGTTTTTCTTGCCAAAACCGCAAAATAATGATTTCGTGTCAAAACTACAAAATAGCGGTTTTCCGCCAAAATCGCAAAATAGCGGTTTCCCGCCAAAACAGTAAAAAAAAACGATTTCCCGCCAAAATTGCAAAAAAGCGGTTTCCCACCAAAACCGCAAAATGCGGTTTCCCGCCAAAACCTAAAATAGCGATTTTCCGCCAAACCCGTAAAATAGTGGTTTTCTGCCAAAACCGCAAAAAGTTATTTCCCCCAAAACCGCAAAATAACGGTTTTTAGCCAAAACCGTAAAATAACAGTTTCCCCCCAAAACCGCAAAATAGCGATTTTCCGCCAAAACCGTAAAATAACGGTTTCCTGCCAAAACCGTAAAATAGCGGTTTCCCGCCAAAACCGTAAAAACAATTTTTTTGAAAAAATATTTATTTATTGTTATTTAAAATTTTAATTTTTAAAAAAAATATAATTATTTCATTAAAACGACTTTTATAAGTTATTTAAATATTAATTTGATAATTATTTAATTGTAAATATAATTTAAATTAAAAAAATTGTTATAAATATAAAACATGTCATTTTTAGTCATTTGATTTAAAAATGCATCCAAATAAAATATGCAAACACACAAACAAACATAATTGCATCCAGATACAATTTCTAGATGCAAAAACTAAATACATAAACGAACTGCGTCTGGATACTGCATCCAGATACTGCGTCTAGATACAGTTTCTAGACGCGGCACCCAGATACACAAAAGAAGAGGACCCTAATCTGATTCAAATTGATTGTTATAAAATGTTGACTTTTTCTTTTCTAATGTTTTTTTTTTCCCGTCTAAATCACTTTTATCACTTTTCTAATGTTTTTCTATATATGGAAAGTTAAAAACCAAAAATTAAATTTGAGATCCACGGTCGTAATTTTGTTTTTGACAACGATATCACGTTTTTTTAGATTAGATCAATGCAAAAGTTAGATCAATTTAGTAGGAGCCTAGGAGGAGAGGAGTTGAAAAATTACCAAGTGAAAATTAACTTCAGAGACCAAACATCTTATACGATCATAGTTGGGCTGGGCCTGCTAAATATCAAATAGGCCCACATTTTGTAACCATTGCGGCGTAAGTTAACTAGTTAAGTAATAGATATTAAATTAAGTTAAGGTGAGGAATGTAAAGTAGGTGGGACGGATCCGGATATTATAAAATTTTGAGATATTTGGATCCGGTTCTTTATCCAACGGATTTGAGTTTTAATTTTAATTTATCTTATTTACGACATTCGTAAAAGTTAATACCAGTTAGAGCATTTGTTAAGTAATAACTTGTTCATCGAATATTTTGGTTTAGTGATATCTAATATTATTGTTATAACTTATATGATAATTTTTGTTTAGTGTTATCTAATATAATTGTTAAGTAATAACATGTTCATCTATGCTTTTAAGGATTGTACGTTTGTAACTAGAACACATTGCAAATGAACATTATGGTTGACTTAAATGGAAAGTTGCAGATATATACAATAGATAGTTGGTATAATGAACGCTGTGTTGACTATATCCAAATTTATCACCCGAGAATGCTTTCAATTTATTTTCCAAATTTTGAACTGTATATTGAGAAAGAGAAACACAGTTGCAAATAACAAAAAGAAGAAAAGATACAGAATCTGGACCTAGTCATCACATAGACAAGATTTTTGGTTTATAGAGTAATTCAGTAAAAAAGAAGAGAGCAAGACATACACGTGATAGAAATATGAGATAGCAGACTAAAGTACGAGTTGAGTTAGAAGTAGATTCTAACCTGATTGACACGCATATTAATATGATACATAGTTTTATAATATCAAAACGTTACGTACCTAAAGTTTCCCAGCAAGCATATATGCCTTGTAAAAAACATTCTTGACTTGTTTGTGATCACCCCAAGCTTCCTTAAACTCATTAATAATAGAAGGAGTTAAAAGCTCTTCTCCTTGCTCCTTAGCCTTCACTAGCGGCTGCCAAGATTTCAGAAACCCTAAAAACCCATCAAGCGAAAGCTTATGTGGAATCTCAAGAGCTTTAGGCCTTCCTTGAGTCCCCAATCTTATATTTTCAAAAGGAAACTCTATTGTTTTATAACCCTCAAACGCCAAATTCATAGTCGGGTTTCTGTACGGTATTGTTGAATCCACCAGACGCTTCATGATGGGATCAACCTTTGGGGTGACGATGAGGTCGTTGTAGACCCAAACCGCGATTATACCTCCTTGTTTACGAAGAACACGTCTCACTATGGAATAAAATCTTTTAAGGTCGAAATAGTGAAGCGATTGAGCTGCTACAATGAGATCTATGGAGTTTTCTCCACCGAGTTTAGCCACTAGATCGTCGTCGGACATTGATGCTGGAGTGTGAATGTATGTGACTTTTGGGTGCGGCTTTGCAAGTTCGATCTGTTTTTCATTTATATCAGTTGCCACCACCTTTTGGTAGTATTCAGCGACCTATTTACACATATGTAATTCACGATTAGTTCGTAAAAATTGCAAGTAGTATAGTATTTTGAAGGAAATAATGCGGCAAAAGCTTCGAGATAAAAACTATATTGGTTTGTTGATTCTAAATTTCCAAGTATACAAAAAAACTACTAGCTTTTTAGATTTGGATATACACCAAAACAAATTAAAAAGGTGAACACTTTGTTTGTATTCTCTGCGGATGTTTTTTTTTGTTGCTAAAATATTCTCTGCGGATGTTGAATCCGATCGACGTCTTTTTATAATGAATAAAAAACATAAAAAGTTATTCAAAATTATGTTTCAATCAATCAACTACTTAGTAAAACTTAAACTAAAAAAATAGTAGACTGTTAACATATTAATAGAAATCTTAAGAACCTCACTAATATTAATAAAACTAAAAAACTAGTACACTGTTAACATAATATTTTTTTTTTTAAATTGCCGAGGTTACGGACCCGTACATTCCCGGAGTAGGGCATAAACTAAATTATTTCGGAGGAAACTTCTCCCAATGGGAATCGAACTCAGAGCCAGTAGAAGAGGCACATATCCATTTTTCCTTAACCAATAGGTCAACTCAACGTTGGTCTGTTAACATAATTTTACTCTCCATAAAAAAAGAAGATGAAACTATGTTATTAATTTAGTAGATGAAAAAGAAACCATACACCGATAGCAGCCTGACCGTTGCCGGTCCCAACATCCCAAGCCACCTTATGGTCGCTGGTTTTACTGGCCAACACTGTGTACCATATTGTCGGATAATTCGGTCTTGCGTTCAAGTAATCATTAGCTTGCTGTTTCGTCAAAGCAACCAGTTGAGACGACATTTTTTTTTGTTTTTGGTATAATTGAGACGACATTTTTGTTTTCTTCTTTCTCTGTTATTTTTCTTTCTTTCTCGTTGCTTTTGGTTTTAAGATTGCAGTTTTGCTTCGTAAGTAATATGTAGTCTCGAATTTTTGGAAGAAAAAACAATATCGAATCTCATACTCCACTTAACTTGTACCTCTTGACTATCAATTAGGACTTACTTTTATTTATTCTTTAAAGATAAGAATTCTAGATAATGAAAATTGATTCTCATTGATACATCACTATCAAAGTATTGAAAATCTTTGTTAAATACATCCATAACAATGTTTTTTTAAAAATATATTAATTAACATAACAATGTTTTTGACTCAAAAAAAATACCATAATTTTTAACTGTGGATTTAACACAAGTAGCCAACTTTATCCCAGAGGTTTAATTTGGTAGTTTGATTTTTCACCACAAAAAAAAAGTTTGTATAACGATGAATAGGCCATAAAATTGGATCTGATTGTATATATGGTTATTGCTTAATTTTTATTTGACTCTAACATATATAGAAGTTACATTAATACGTTAATACATGATAAGAATTCCTTATCTGAAATAAGAGGAGCCTAAGATAATAAGCAAAAGATATATATATATATATATGACCGATCCATATTGTTGATTAATTTTAAATTACAAGTTCGTGAGACTTAATTTTGTGTCCGAGCCAAGTTGACCTGATATAGATATGTTGCATGGTATATGTATCGTTGTTCTAATAGTATAATTTGGTTTGAAATGGACCAATTAGAGTTTATATGATCTCGAGGAGACAAGTTATATAAATCCCATAAACTCGCAAATCGCAAAGAGGCTCGTGGTCTAGTGGTATCACTGTCATTGTGAATGGGAGACCCTAGGTTCGAATCTCTTGATAAAGAAAATATTAAAATATTTTCTTAACCCACATGGACGTGGTCGAGTGGTCGGTCGGAAGAGGACGGCTAAGTAAATGATACATTTCCACCCGAGTTCGATTCTCTCATGACGCAGATACTCGAAACAAGGTCACAGATGTGTGTGGAAACTAGTACTAGATTTCAACCCAGTTAAAAACTTGTAAAGAGGCTTTGTCAGTTGAGTCAACTCATTATAGACAATATATCTCTAGTCGGATGTCGATTGGACGGTTTAAATTATTAAAAAAAAAAAAGATAAACTCTAAAAAGGTTATAAAACGGAAGTAAGACATATTAATTCTTTAAAATTTTAATACTCGATATCGCATTTATGCCGCAATCCACTAAATAAAATGCTTTAGAAATATTCTCAACGACCGCATAAAGGAATAACCGACTCACTCACTTGGTCCTACAGAAAAGAGAAATGGAGTATATAATTTGTTACTAGAGAACCATTTATGCGAATTTCGAAACCACATGAATTTAAGTAAAGCTTTTTGCACGTGTACGCAGTGGAACGGCGTCGGATAGTCTTTCTGAGATAACATTTGAAGCCCACTTACACCTCAAGCCCAAAAGCTATTTATCAACAATTCTACTTAAACCCCTTATTTGTTACGAAAACATCAAAATCATACCCAAAACTATTTAACGGTGAGTTGTCACCCAACGAGAAGCTTGGCTTCGCCGGCGATCGTTGAGACCGACGGAAGTGAATCTCGTCTCTCCTGTTTATTTATTTATTTTATTGTGTTTTTGATAAATCTTAGTGATTTTTGGGGTATGATTTTTCAGATTCTTTATGGGGTTTTGTAGATACGCTGTAGTTACCGGAGCAAACAGAGGAATAGGGTTGGAGATATGCAGGCAATTAGTGAGCAATGGGATTAGGGTTGTTTTGACCTCTAGAGATGAGAAAATGGGTCTTGAAGCTGTGGAGACACTGAAGAAAGAACTTGGAGTTTCTGATAAAAGCCTTGTCTTTCATCAGCTTGATGTCTCTGATCTTGCTAGCATCACATCTCTTGCTGAGTTTGTGAAAACCCAATTTGGGAAACTCGATATCTTGGTACGATATAATAACTGTCTTTGATCAGTTTACTCTGAAAAAGGTCTTCGATCTTACAACTTCAAATCTGGTTTTAGAAGCCATGCAACATCTGACTAGAAAGCTAGTGCCTTTTGTGATTAATCTGCTCCTATTAGACGAGTTTAGTCTAATAGTTCTGAAAAAGGAAACAATCAGGGACATAATGGAGAGCCGCTTAGGTTCCTGAACTGTACCGCTTTTGTGTAATGTTGAGTGATCCTTTGATTGCTTTTACAGATCAATAATGCAGGGGTTGGTGGTGTATTCACTGATGTTGATGCTCTAAGATCTGGGACAGGGAAAGTAAGAATCTTTGTGCTTAGTTTGCAATTGACCTCATGATATATCAATATCGATAGATCTTTGTCAAGTCGAATCTTACAGAGGAAAGAATCGACAAAGTGAACAACCAGCTACTCAATGATTTCAAAGAAGGTTCAGTCAAGACAAAAAAACTGGTCTAGAGTTATGTCCGCATACGTTGTTTCGAAGGCCGGGTTGAAACACGAGGATCCTGGCGAAGAAACATCCCGAGTTTCGCGTAAACTCGGTTTGTCCTGGATCTGTTAAGACGGATATTAATTTCAAGACTGGAGTCTTGTCTGTGGAAGAGGGAGCATCAAGCCCTGTGAGGTTGGCTTTGCTTCCGTATCAAGAAACTCCTACTAGCTGTTTCTTTGATCGCAAGCAAGTTTCAGTGTTCTGAAATTTGTGCGTGATAATATGCCAATTATCGCTTGAATGCTGAACGTCTGAGGAAGATTATGATCATATTCTGTTCTAGAGAGATAAAACCACATAATAATATGGTTTATAAAATAGAATTCACAAATTAATGATAATATCAAAACATACTGACCTGTTCTAGAGAGATGAAACCACATAATAATATGGAACAACACAGTCTATTAGAACCACGTAATAATATGGATTCTCTTATTGAATGAAATGAGAGATCGAGGTGTATGTTCTAAGAACGTCTGAGGAAGATTATGATCAGATTCTGATACCAGGGACGGTTCTACATGCTCGCCTAGAACTCCCGATTTTAGAAAATCCACATAAACAAATATTGCATCTAAACATTACTCATAAACGTGAATTACAATTATAGAATAATATGCAGTTCTACAAAAAGAAGACAAAACAAATTTGGGTCTAAATTATAATTGCTTTACTTATAAAATGTCTAAAAAAAGAGTAATTGTTTTTATGGGTGATTTTTGTGTTCTTTTAACAATTTATGATTATAGATTTCACAAAGAAAGTATGTATAGGACCCGGATTATCTTTGGTTCTGATGGTTGAGATTCGAATGAGGAGAACCCGATAAAATATTTTTTCTTCTATAATCTAATTCTGGGTAATTCATTTTATTTCGAATCCTTTTTGTTATTGTTTTGTTTTGCATTCTGAATTATCTCGAGTAAATCAAGGGACACACGAAAATGCGCTATTTGTCCCGGAATCTCGACATGAATTTGCTGTGTATATGATAATGCTTGATGTTCATTTATCGAAAGAGTGAATGTTCTTAATGTTATTCTTTGAGAATTCAATATAATACTATATCAAGGTCGCAAGTTTTTGGCTTGTTTCAGAACACAATTATGGCAGTGCTCACAAGTCACCAGTGTTATTAGAGCATCATTATTGGGGGTTCTTAACCAAAAAAAAAAATTTATGAACAGTATAAGAACTAGTTCTTAAATAAGAGTTTTAAGAACCAGTGCTTAAGGAGGTTCTTACATTGTTTTTAGCCACGTGTCAATCCCTAATTCGCCGGATTTTTTTTTTGCCAGATTTTTTTTTTTTACTTTTTCTTAACTTTAACTTAAAACAAAAATTTTACTTTTTTTAAAAAATAACTTTTTCTCAACTTCAATTTTAAAACTCTAAACTTTTTTTTACATATTAATGAATTGGAATCTTTACATATTAAATTTTTTTTTTAAGATTCTAAAATTCTAAACTTTTTCTTCATGAAGTTTCGGTAATATTTTGTATGTTTTAAAATTCATGAAATGCAATATAATTTTGGTTTTATAAAATATAGTATGTTTATAATTTTGGAAACGGAAGTGCACATGTGGATCTCATTTCAAAATCTATGTTTAAAATGTTATGTTTTTATGTCAACTTTTTTTTTATAATTATAATTTTTTTTTAAGAACCCCTTATAAAACAGCAAAAACAGAAGTTTCTTAACAGAATTTCTTAACTTCAAATTTATAATTAAATATTACTAAAGAAATTCAAATAGACATAGGGAACATGAACAGGAACTCACGTAGACATAAAAAGAGGAAAGGTCCTAACACTGAACTTTTTTTTGTTTTTTTGCTTTTGATGTCTCCAAACTAATTACTTGTGTCCATCTGTTTATCAGACGCACTCATAAAAGTCTCCATTTTCAGTGGATCCTACTTGTGTCCTTGATGCTTCCACAAGCTAGAGAATCCGGTTGTCAAAGTAATATTCTCCTGAGGCGTAAACCCGGTTCCGGGATGCTCTTCCATAGATCTCTATCCCTTCCTTCCAGCACAAACAGCATTCAATCCGGATCCATTCGAAACCACTGCACTTGCTACTGAGAGGACTAACAAGACTAGATTTTTTCAGAGAATTCAAAGATCTCAGCATGTCATACTCTACTCAATGGTGATGCAATTTCTTCTTAGTGGGACATGTAGAGTTGTATAAAGTGATTGAAGACATATCAAAGTAGCAATAATGCTTATTATATATCTCGAGAGTCAAGACTAATCCGTATACAGAATCTTGTTTTATTGAAATATAAAGAATAAACAAAACATCTGATTTTTAAGATCTTTCGAGTGTCAAAAGCTTAAAGCTTGGAGATGATAGAATGGTAAAAAGTAGCACGTGCTAGGTAAGTTACTTTCATGGTGTCCTTCATCTTGAACTCAACACTCACCACCGTCAGATTTCTCCCACTCCTCACCACTGATCCCTCCACCACCAATTCAGTCTGCAAATCCCACACATTGTAAGCTTCTCTGACTTGGAGATCTAAATAAGAGAGACGAGAATGTTGTGGCTTACCGAAATAGGAGCAGCAGAGAGATAAGACATACTCAATTCACCGAGGAACAGCTGTTTGTCTTCGGACACGACGGTTTTAGCACAAGCCATCGATAATCTCTCTGCAATTGATGCGACTGCTCCTCCATGTAACCCATTAAAGTAATTCTATTCACACACACACAAAAAAAACCCAGTAAATTTCATGGAATCAGGAACTTTATATAAATTAAAGGTCGGAACTTTATATGATTTGAATGAAAAACATGGAGAAGATTTACGGCTAAGGCTGGCGTGACGATGACGGAACACGAGATACGGCCGCGTGCGACGGAGAGAGCTCTGATATGGCTTTGAACAAGACGGAGAAAGAGTCGAAGGAGGTGAAATCGTCGAGCGATGAGTCTGGGTAAGTGATAGCTTTAAGGAAATCTGCGACCAGCAATACATTGTTGGGATCAATTTCTTTCGATACCTTCGTCGTCTCGGACGAAACCGGAGAAGAATAAGAAGACATTATCTCGGACGAAACCGGAGAAGAAGAAGAAGACATTGTTGGTACTCCAAGTTTCACGGATTTTTCCCCAATTCCATTTTAACCTAATCTGATTCAAATTGATTGTTATAAAATGTTGACTTTTTCTTTTCTACTAGTTTGTTTTTCTATTTATGGAAAGTTAAAACCAAAAAATAAATTTGAGATCCACGGTCATAATTTTTTTTCTACTATTTTTTTTATAATTGTTGAATATTGGCCAAGTTCATTAGAGACTTTAGATGAGAGAGAGGGCTTCAAGTCTGAAGTGATAAGAGATGATATGGCGGTGGAGTATCAATTTGGCCACGTAATGTCAACGTGTCATAAGAAGAACAACCTCTGTTCCAGAATAGAGCTTGTTAAGAGGCAAGGATCGATGCTTCTTTGGTTAAGAAGTACTTCTTCCTCCTTGCTTCATGTAATCTCTCTCTCTGTAAACTCTCTGAGAAAGCTTGATAGTGGATTGCTGGTTTATCCAGCCCGAGATGTAGGCTTGGTCACATCGATCAAGTTGAACTCGGTTATCAACGCTTGTTTGTTCTTTCAATTAAAACACACGAGAGGCGTGAGAGAGTTTGAGAGATGCGATTAGAGAGAGAACGAGAGAGTTCTTCCGTGAGATGAAACAGAGAGAGGTCGATTTCTCTACAATAATGTTTTTTTATAATGTTTTTCTAGCTTCACATGGGATATGAATCCCTCGGCCGACTCCAATTTCCGCAGAAGATTGTTGATTTTCAATTGAGGTTTTTGGTTTTTGGTTCATAAGCTATAGATATCAATACTGTGAGCTGTTTGATTGGCTTTTCCTTCTCTTTGGTATGAATGTGTGTAAAATGAAAGTCTGAATCCGTGATCGTTAGATGAATAATATTTCTTGGATGCTGTTTCCGCAGCTCAATTAAGGGTTCTTTCTGTTTCTTTTACTTTAGTGGGGTCTTTTTGGAAAGAGACAATTATCAAATTCTGATGTCTTCTTGGTGTGATGTGAGATGATATCGAGTGATCGACTCTTGTCCAAAATCTCATCACGGTTACGATTCTCTTTACATGCAAATCTAACCAAAATCTTGCCAAGTCCAATATGAATAACTATTCTAAAGCCCACTGAGCCCAAAAGAACTAACCGTTTCTAAACACTTTAGAAACTTGAAAAAAGAAGAAGCAGAACCTACTGAAGACAGAATCCAAATTCCATAGAGAGCCCCTTGAATGCAGAAGTTGAGTTGCGGAAACACCAAAACCAAGAAGAAGCCATCTAGAAACAGAAACCAACCTCAAACTCAGAAACCAAACGAATCAACCTCAGAAACTAGAAACAGAAACCAAACTCAAACTCAGAAACTAGAAACAGAAACCAAACTCACAAACTAGAAACAGAAACCAAACGAATCAACCTCAGAAACTAGAAACAGAAACCAAACTCAAACTCAGAAACTAGAAACAGAAACCAAACTCAAACTCAGAAACCAAACGAATCAACCTCAGAAACTAGAAACAGAAACCAAACTCAAACTCAGAAACTAGAAACAGAAACCAAACTCAAACTCAGAAACCAAACGAATCAACCTCAGAAACGAGAAACAGAAACCAAACTCAAACTCAGAAACTAGAAACAGAAACCAAACTCAAACTCAGAAACTAGAAACAGAAACCAAACTCAAACTAAAACTCATAAACCAAACGAATCAACCTCAGAAACTAGAAACAGAAACCAAACTCAAACTCAGAAACTAAAAACAGAAACCAAACTCAAACTCAGAAACCAAACGAATCAACCTCAGAAACTAGAAACAGAAACCAAACTCAAAACTCAGAAACTAGAAACAGAAACCAAACTCAAACTCAGAAACCAAACGAATCAACCTCAGAAACTAGAAACAGAAACCAAACTCAGAAACTAGAAACAGAAACCAAACTCAAACTCAGAAACCAAACGAATCAACCTCAGAAACTAGAAACAGAAACCAAACTCAAACTCAGAAACTAGAAACAGAAACCAAACCAAACTCAAACTCAGAAACTAGAAACAGAAACCAAACTCAAACTCAGAAACCAAACGAATCAACCTCAGAAACTAGAAACAGAAACCAAACTCAAACTCAAACTCAAACTCAAACTCAGAAACAGAAACCAAACTCAAACTCAGAAACCAAACGAATCAAACTCAGAAACTAGAAACAGAAACCAAACTCAAACTCAGAAACCAAACGAATCAACCTCAGAAACAGAAACCAAACGAATCAACCTCAGAAACTAGAAACAGAAACCAAACTCAAAACTCAGAAACTAGAAACAGAAACCAAACTCAAACTCAGAAACCAAACGAATCAACCTCAGAAACTAGAAACAGAAACCAAACTCAGAAACTAGAAACAGAAACCAAACTCAAACTCAGAAACCAAACGAATCAACCTCAGAAACTAGAAACAGAAACCAAACTCAAACTCAGAAACTAGAAACAGAAACCAAACCAAACTCAAACTCAGAAACTAGAAACAGAAACCAAACTCAAACTCAGAAACCAAACGAATCAACCTCAGAAACTAGAAACAGAAACCAAACTCAAACTCAAACTCAAACTCAAACTCAGAAACAGAAACCAAACTCAAACTCAGAAACCAAACGAATCAAACTCAGAAACTAGAAACAGAAACCAAACTCAAACTCAGAAACCAAACGAATCAACCTCAGAAACAGAAACCAAACGAATCAACCTCAGAAACTAGAAACAGAAACCAAACTCAAACGAATAAACCTCAGAAACTAGAAACAGAAACCAAACTCAAACTCAGAAACCAAACGAATCAACCTCAGAAACCAGGAAACACAGAAAATATACCCGTGTCAGATAGAAGCATTCTTCTTCCTCTCCTCAAACTCAGCTTTCTTCCTCGCCTCAAACTGAGCTGACCTGATCCTTTTACTGATCGATTCCTCTGGAAGAGAGAGAAATGACCTCCAATGCCATTTATACATTGCAGCTTCCTTCACCCGTTCTGAAGTCTTCTGATTTTGGTCGCTGCGATATGCTAGAAGAGTCGTGTGTCCAGCACTCGACAACTTTGTGAAAATGTTTCGGAAGCCATTGTCACCCGTGATGATCATAGCATTCCGAGGCTGATGATGTATACGAATCCATTCACGGATTAAAGCATTGATTTTCAAATCTGCAGCTTGGTCATCGGTCCTGCCAGGAGATTCTGAAAACAAACAATAATTTATTAACGAGACAAAACCACAAGAAAACAGAACTGAAACTTTGCTCTCAATATATTCAGAGAAGTCTGAATGTTTCTGTGTTATTCAATCAAAGGAATGAGATGGCTTTTTATAGAAGTCTTGCAACGTTTACTGGAACAATAAAACAGAAGACTAAGGAATGAAAAACAGAAACAAACTCCAACAGGCTTGTTCATCTCCTAAAAACAAGCGTAGCAGGCTTGACTTATTCAAAACCCAACAAACTCACAAAAAACTACTTACTTTTGATTCTCTTGGCATGCATGATCTTGATTTCTTTGTCTAAACCCTCTGGCACGTAGGAATCAAGATAACCTACTACCCCGGTCATTTTTACCCTTCCAGTAAACCCTTCATCTTTCAGCTTTTGAAGAATTCTCTTATAAAGATCGCTGGGAGAAAGGTCGTATGGCACTCCAGCATTTTCAATGTCCCACCATATTCGTATCTACAAACAAAAACAAAAACAAAAACAATATGCAGTAAGAGATTAAAATAAAGCAAAAATCAAGCAAAAATCAATTCAAAGTCTGGTGCTTCAAGGAGAAAAATCTTACAGGTTTGAGTGTCGTATCAGTCTTAAGAATTTGTGGAGTTCCCATCTTCTTTCTGATCTCCTTATTAGGGTTCCCGTCGTGCTCGTCGTTCTCAGCTGCCTCACGGTCTATCTTTCTCTTCTTGGTCGGAGCTCCATCTTCCTTCTTTTTACGCTTCCTTTTACGCTTCCTTTTACGCCTGTGTTGTCGAACTTCTTGTTCAGCCTCAATAGGATCATCCTCTGCAGGCCTCGTCATATGGGCAACCCATTTCTCAGCCTGGAAAACGAGCAAACACAAAGCAGTGAGATGAAACCAAAATATAACAATGCAAGTAAGGAATTCACGGAAAACTAGTCCAAAAATGCAAACATGGTTTTCAAGAAAGATCCAAATCTTAGCGTCAATTCAAAGTCTGGTGCTTCAAGGAGGAAAATCTTACAAGTTTGAGTGTCGTATCAGTCTTAAGAATTTCTTGTTCAGCCTCAATAGGATCATCCTCTGCAGGCCTCGTCATATGGGCAACCCATTTCTCAGCCTGGAAAACGAGCAAACACAAAGCAGTGAGATGAAACCAAAAGATAACAATGCAAGTAAGGAATTCACGGAAAACTAGTCCAAAAATGCAAACATGGTTTTCAAGAAAGATCCAAATCTTAGCGTCAATTCAAAGTCTGGTGCTTCAAGGAGGAAAATCTTACAAGTTTGAGTGTCGTATCAGTCTTAAGAATTTGTGGAGTTCCCATCTTCTTTCTGATCTCCTTATTAGGGTTCCCGTCGTGCTCGTCGTTCTCAGCTGCCTCACGGTCTATCTTTCTCTTCTTGGTCGGAGCTCCATCTTCCTTCCTTTTACGCTTCCTTTCCGATTCTCTCTTCTGCGGCGGCGCCATTTGTACGGAATCGCCAAAAACCCTCGCCACTAAAATGAAATGTCAATTATGATCGACTCGCAATCTGTACGGAAAGAAACAAAAGCTCCCACGCGCGTGTATTATCTTAATTATTAATTTAAAACAAAAGTTCACTACATAATTTGTAGTTAATTTAAAACAATTTGATTATCTTAAGGCAATTCTACTTCTCTGGTTTGATGTGAGAGAGGGGGGGGGAATCGCTTCTATTCAGGTTCAATGCAACTTCCTACAATTCTCTGCTCTTTCATGTTCTTACTGCAGGAGATAAACTCTGAGCATCTCTTTCACATATTTGTTCACGATTTCTATTTGGAAGCTAAAGAGGGTCTATGATTTGGAAACTGAATTTCACCTATGAACCGAGAACATAATAGATAAGAAAGAAGTTAAGCCTGAGGAGAGATTTGAAGTTCCTTTCTGAGATATCACTGAAAACAGCTGACCAATACATACATGTCTCGAGTTTTACTCAAAGAACAAATAGACGAATTGAGAAAGAATCTCTTGTTTTTCTTTAACCAAAATTTTACTCAAACAACAAATAGTCGGAGTCTAGCAATTCTTAACAGGACATGTATTTATGTGTGTATGTTGTTACCTTGATAGGATGGTTCTTCTGCAAGGAAGCCTTCTCCTGGTTCTTCTGCAATCAATCACAATACCTTCTGCAAGGAAGTCCTTGGCTGAAAAAGCCCAACAAGAAGTAGATGATGAATCAGACCAAAGATTGGATAATACAAGTAAGTAATCACAGACAAGTGTATGTATTATCCTAGTGGAAATAGAAGCAGAACAGTCATTACCTTCTTACCCGGAAATATTTGCTCAGCTTTGGATTTAGTGTGCGTTAAGACACGGATACAGTGATTATCTGCGGAATGAATGAAGAACAAACCCATTTACGAAACACTTGAATACCAGTAGAACCAACTCTCATTTGCATCAAATCGAGAAACAAAATATAATTTGATTGAACAAAGGGTTTAAAGTCATAACTCATAACTAAGTCGAATGTGTGTCATCACTATATAAGCAAAGAAGAAGAATACCAGTTCAAAGTCTCTGAACCAATCGTCTTCCGATAAATTCAGTTACTGACACTGTCACACTGATTTTCCTGGGAAAAAAACAAAAAATCTCTCTCTAGTGAACATCCACGAACGATTGGAGAGAGAGCTCGGGATTTTGATATTTCGAAAACTTGGTTCTTTGGGTCAAAACGATCTCTATGGACTTTTCTTGTTCAAATGTGTAATCTAGTGCAACAAGGTTAGGAATAAAAATGGAGAGATTTGAAAGAGATACCTTCTGGGATTTCTCGGAACTACACAGAACCATGAACCTCCTTGTCCCTGGAATCTAAAAACCACGTAAACAGTCCAAACATTGATCATGAATTACAAAGAGACCTATCATCGCGTTCGGCCAAGGACATGACACTGAGTTGGTTCCATCGAGTTCGAGTACAAGACAACACTAACGCGACACAGCAATCCCTAATTAATATAGAGAATGAAGAGTTTTGATAACATAATGTGCGTACCATCGCTGAGTTGTGCCTGTTGCTCCATAGCTTGAAGACGAAACTTGAGTTCACTGTTCTGGTTTGTCAACACCATTGAATCTCTCTGAACCCGAAAAAAGTAAAACAATATAAGACTAGTGATGTATCCAAACAGAACATTTTGTGGGACTTGTGTTTCTCACCTGCAAATGTGTGAGCTGAGCTGATAATGTAGTAGCTTCGATCTGCAGCGTCTGCACCTTGTGTTCTAATTCTGCCATGTATCTCGTCTTCCGCTCCTGTGAGCGTGCAGCAGATACTCGGTTAGCCAAGATTCTAAAGAATGGTTAAAACAAACAGTCACGTCACAGCAACACCCACCAAAATATCAAATGAAGTATCACTCTTTCTCTATTTACCTTTTTAGACGCTTAGGGTAAGCCATTACAATCTCAGCGAGTTTCTCATCGGCTGCAATCTTCTTCATTTCGGCTGCAGTGAACTCACTGTTTCCAAATTCGACACTATAAGCACTCGAATTCCCTTCACCTGAATTGGTTGGGGAAACTTTTGCTGATCAAGGCGGAAGCTTCAGCGATGATGATTCATCACCGAAATTCAATTTCCCCATGAAACAACTGTCCATTGAAACACTCCGGCAATGTCTACTAGTCGGAGCAATATCTCCGCCCGCTCTTCTCTTCACGCCTGACGAACTCACCGTCACAGCAACATTGACGTTCCCACTCGCACTGCTTTCTCCTACAGAATCACTGCAACTTCCACCATTCGTTTTCCTCGTGCCGCTGCCTCTACTGCTCTCCATCTCCTCCACGTTCTCATTACTGGTCTTGCCATCTTCACCAACTCCGAAAGAACTCAAGACATCAATGTTATCAAGATTCATATAAGCCGTGAAAACATCGTCCATAGCTTCAGTCTCTGATTTTCTTCCCCTGATGAAGCCTTCTCCTGGCTCTTCCTTCACCAGATTAGACCAATCCGAAACCTCTCCGCCTGAGATGGATCTCTCTATAGACCTCGCGGGAATCAAAGGAGGCGACTTCTGACTCTGACCCATCATCGAACTAAACCCAAATGTAACATCGCTGTTCGAACGCCTATGAGACTTTCTCGGCGGTAGATTCTCGCCATCGTCGGCGATCCTAGAGCTCGAATGACACATCGTGAACGGTAACGGAGGCAGCGATGGGCTGAACCCGGCGCCGGTTCTCTCCTCCACCGACACCGAAATCGAAGGAGTGTGATTTAACGGCGGCAATGAATCAAAGGAGAAGAAGGACGACGGTTGCGACATAGACCGGGAATGCCTAGGCTGTAAGGTCGCCGGGATCTGAGAGTAGGGAGAAATGGAGGGGGGGGGGAATCCGCGGCGGAGCTCCGACTCTATTTCCAGCGCCGTTATTACCGACGCCGAAAGGCTGTCGGAAGTGCGGGAATTGTTTTGGGATCGACGAAGACAGAGTACCAGATGAAGAATTAGCTCTCTGCATCATATTGGTATCCGTATCACCCATTTATCTTGGATTTTCTGAGAAAGAAAATGTTAAAGTCACAACTTTGAAGAAGCAAAAACCCTAAAAGCTCGAAGCTTGCGATGGTGAACAGTGAGGATAGATATTATGTTAAAGAAATAAGTGAAAAGTTTGGGGGGAAACAAAGATCAACGCACAATAATTGATTTTCCAAACCGAAGAAAAGAAAATCAAGAAAGAAATTGACCTGCAAGGAAGGAAATGGAATGCGAATCTCTCTGTTTCTGGTCTTCTCTTCACCAATCAATGGCGCAATTAGCGAAGAAGCAACAAAAGACGTCTCTTGAAACGTTGACCAAAACAATCATCGACTGGTCGGAAAAGGGAACATCCGAGAAGACCACTTTCGTCTATTTATGCTGTTTTCTCTGAAAATTTAACATTTGGATAAATAAAAGAGAATTAAAAGGACCCAGCTTTATTAATTTTTCTTAAAAAACAAAAAAACAGAATTGGATAAAACAAAACAGACATACAAGATATCTTATCTATGTATCGACTTTAAATTGAATTTTCTGTTTTGTCTGAAGCCTCGCCATTATCTTGTATGTCTTGTATGTCTGAAGCCTCGCCATTATCTATGTATCGACTAAAACAAAACAGACATACAAAAACAGAATTGGATAAAACAAAACAGACATACAAGATAGTCGATACATAGCTTGAAGCCATTCTTGGATTGCAGATCGAAGAGCAAGATTTAGAACCAAGCTCGTGTGAGGACGTCTTTTGTTCGTCATTGGAGAAGTCTCGTGTCCTCTCTCAAACCAACCGCTTATGGCTTCTCCTTCATATGTAAAACCATCTGCTGCTACATGTGGATCCTCCATCACATCCTACAAATTTAAAATTCTGGTTTTCACTCTCTTTTGATTATATCATTTTGATTATTTTGTTTTCGTTGATCTTGCAATGTTTCTTACTTGTGTAATGGGGCATATGAAGTACTGAGGCGGTTCTTGGTTCTTGCGGTTACTCTTCAGCTTTGATACTTTTCTAAGCTCTATCTTCAACTCTTCTTGTTCTTCTCGAAGTCTTCTCAATGCTTCCATTGATAAGCTATACTTGTCTTGAAGCTTTCTTATCACCATTTTAGATTCGGTTATTCGGGTCTCGGATTCTGATCTAATCTTTTCAAGTTCTTCTCTCGCTTTTCTCAGTACGTTCTGTTACTTTCCTACGCTTCAACTCATCGAGATACACATTTTCCGATTGTTTAGCCTACATTTTGGTTAGAGATAGAGTTAGAAAAGCTCGATACTTCCAAGCAAAAAGAACATGTTAAGGAACTTATATATTATATACCCTTTTGATAGCATCAACTGCAGATTTTTCAGCCTCAAAACGTGCTTCCCTTATCGAATTATCAGCTTCTGTGACAGCAAGTTTGATCCGATCATCATCCTTAACCATACTCGAGGTTGGAACACTTTCAGTTCCTTTAGTTATCTCGGATTGGCTCAAAGAATTTGACGATGCACATTCTAGATACAAGTTATCTCTTGTTATAGCTTCCCTGCATTGACATCATACAAAAATTGTAGGACCAAAAATTCGCACAATAACAAGATAACGATTTAATCACGAATATATAAATAAACGTTAAGGAAAGACGAGTTTAAAAACGATATAAAACGACGAAATTAAAACGAAACAATGGAGGCGAGAGAACTCTCTTTCCTTAACTCAAAGAATCTCTCGTAGTGCGACGGTATAATATTCGATTCATGAATCCAATGATACAACCATTGAATCCGTTATCGCGAACACTCGATAACGGATCTATCGAACTAAATACTACGATATACTCTCGAGACACATACTTGAAAAGAAGCGAGAGATTGCTGGAAACTTTTTTCTTTCTTTGCTTTTAGAAAAGCTTGTGAAAGTGTGTTTTTGGTGTAATATGAATGAGACTAGATGCATCAATATATAGTCAGAGAAAAGAGGTATAATTCCCCAAAGTTTCCGATGTGAGATAAAACACTTTACTCTTTAACCACTAAACAAATAAACTTAGGTCCATTTCTCATTCACATTTTAATAAGCTCATTGACTTTATTAAAGAATAGCAAACGAATCAAATCTACGCTAATGAACCACTTACATCGAATAGTGTCTATCAGCTGCTGCTCCCATGACAAATTTCTTAACTCTGCGCTGAGAAATCAATTGGAGGATCCCTTTCTCCACCGAATCCATTTCAATATATATCTTCTCTGCACTGACCTAATTCGCAATTTAACTGGAAATTCAGAGATCAAACATCTCTTGTAAAAAGTAAAAAAAACATATGGATTTAATAAAATAATCATACTTGCATTTGCCTGCATATATTAAGGTACTTGTCCAAATTCTTATGTGCTTTCTCCTTCTCTTTTCTATAAAGCCGCAATTTCTGCTCGTTGAACATCGCTTCCGCTTGAAATGAAGAAAACAAGACTCCAAAATTTAACCAAATGTCTACAAACTCTGCACAAAAAAAAGATTGCTAAGGGAGTTAAATATACTTACGGACTGAGATCTGGATCGTTTGATGAACATAGACGATACAAAACTCTTTGCCTCCACTGTTCTTGATCGCCCAAACGAGACTAGACTTGCTCTCTAGGTCTCTCCCTGTCACTGCCACATAGATCTTCTCATCCATCGCCATCTCTCTCTTGCTAATCGCCATTGATTCACCGATATCACTGCCAACAAATCTCAAAGAGCCAACCATATTCACCATTTCTTGGATCGGAATCTTTAACGTCATCGTCACTCTGGTCCATATAAAAAAAACAGAGTATTGCGCAGAAACAAGTGATATAGATTTGTTCTAACACAGTATTTGATCAGCCAAGATATATAGAGAGAGAAGCAAAAGGCTGCGATTCTAAGACACAACACGTTATCTGATCACGAATCCGCGTTCCTTAATTACAGCCTTATTACAGAAGCTTAATCAGATATTTATTATAAATTTACGAATAATGGATAAGCTTCTGACTTTCAATGAGCCGACCAAAGAATCTGAAATTGATTATGTCAGGAGAAATGTCAGAACATTAAGGAAAGTGAGATCGAAATTTCAGATATAAGAAAAGGAAAATCTTGGACATTCTTCAGGTTTGATGTCGTCAAAAGCTACGTACGTATGTTTGCTTTACTTCGGCGCCAAATTGACTCTCCTACCGGCCCTGGGTTCGATTCCCGTTGGGAGGGGTCTCCTCTAAAAGAGTGACTTTAAAATAGTTTGGACCCCGCTCCGGGATGTACGGACCTACGGGCCCAGAACCTCGGTGATTAAAAAAAAAAAAAAAAAAAAAAAAAAAGCTACGTACGTATGTTTGCTTTACTTCGGCGCCAAATTTTCATGTGTTTTTACGTTTATACCCCTGACAGTCAACCGTTTTCTTAACGACCGCGTAGTAAATTAGTCATTAGGTTTTAAAGCAAACAAGCCAACTTCCACAATTTCAAAATAATCCAAGGAAATAGTTATTTTAATTCATTTGAAAAGGATAGTTTCGTTTATTTACACTCTAATACATATAAATTGTTCAAGCAAAGACATATCCTCAGTGAGATCACCATTTCAAAGTTAAATAAGTTACACCGAGCATTTTTTCATATCAGGATTGAATCAGGAAAAATTTAAGACACAAATCTACACTTTAAAGTTAAAACTTAAAAGTAGTCATTCAATAAATTTCCATAAGACTTTATAAGCTTTAATTTAAGTCCATGAACTTTGCGATCCTAGCTTTAGTCCCTGAGCTTTGTGATTTTTAATTTTAGTCCCGTATCTTTGGGATTTAAAGTTAGTCCCTTAGAGCATCATTATTGGTAGAAACCCAAATGAGTTTCTTAACTATTTGTTTAGTATTAAAATGGAATAAGAAACTTAGTTAAGATACCTCATTTTTTTGTATCTCCAATGGTAGAAACCCAATAGGTTCTTAAAAAAAAACCCCAAATCATCTCTTCTCCGCCTCACCACCTGCTCCGACGATGACCGCAGCGACTCCCGGCAGCGTACGACGACGATATGGAGGCTTGATTCTACACCCATAGTGACCGACGTTGTCTGGGATCTTTGTCTCCCCGTCGGCGTTGACCGGGATCATGAGTATTTGAATCCGACGGTGGGAGCTGGATCAGAGAATTTGGAGAAAATCGGAGGATTGAGATGGAAGGTGATGGTGATAGGAGGAGAGGGAGATCCGATGATAGATCGGCAGAGAGATATGGCGGAGTTGATGAAGAAGAAGGGTTGATGAAGAAGAAAGGTTCTCCAACAAGTTGATGCCACGTAGACTTAAGAACCGTTTCTTAAGGTTCCAATTTAGAAGACGGTTCTTAGATCAATTGAAACTATACCATTATTTTAATAATAAAAATAGCTAAGAAACCATCACAAGAACTTCCGATAATCATGCTCTTAGAGTTTTGTATCTTAATTTTAGTCCTTTCAATTTTTAGATTTAATTTTGAGTTTTGATTTTTTGGATGAGAATGTGATTAATGGGCCAGGTTTTCGTAATAGTATATGGGCCGTGTGGGATAGCCAGCCTTCACGAGGGACAAAATTGCTGCTATTAGAGTTTTAGTCCTTCACGAGGAACAAAATTGCGATTAGAGTTATACATTATGTGCCGACCAAGACCTTACATTTCCAGAAGTTTATTGAACTTAATCTTTGTCCAAGGTCTTTTTGGAAAAATATATATAGTTATTCTAGTAATAAATTATTCTTTTTATATACCGATATTTTTGTCTCTTAAATTTTATAATAATTTTTCTTTCCTTTTTTTAAAAAAACGTATACCGAAGCGTGATAATTTCGTGGTAAGCAAAAATAAAATATACAAGGGTGTCTAATAATACACATATGTTCTTCATTTTTTTTGGTATCCAATAAAAAGATTTAGGTTAAAGTTTAATTAAAATATATACAGTTGGGTCATAGTTAGTAAGACTATATGATGACCCTCTTCGTCGTCATTTCTTAGTTTTTGTCTTGTTTATGGCTTTAAAATATCATAAATTCTTAATCAAATTCGACATGTAGATACATATATTCTAATGTTATATGATTGGATATAAATCGACCTGAGTTTTAATTTAATCATGCCACTAATGATAATTTTTGTGTGGTACATATAAAATATAATACACAACGCAATAGACATTTAATGAGTACTTTATACCTTTTTTTAGTAAGAGACACATCGCACGAACCTAACTCAATCAATTTACAGAATTCTATAATCTTTTAAGCTTGTTATGTACAGTGAACTATTGTAGAGCTATATTATCGATACAATATTGAAATAAGCATACATAAATTATTACTTATATACAAATTGGGGTGACTAATTAGTTGTTAACTGCGTATTTTAATCACATTATCTGATACAAAGCGAGATGTCGTTAACTTATTAATGTGTACACTTCGCAAACAGCCAATTTTCGCAGACCGAATAGGATATTAAAATATATAAATTGATAATTGATTAGTGCTAATAATATGATGAAACCGTCCACTACTGATGTTTTAGTTTCAACAGAATCTAACAATCTCACAAATGATCTCATAACTTTCTAGATAAAAGCTAATAGAAAATACAGAAACGTATATAAGCTACTTAGCCTCGTAACAACTTCTTCTCTCTTCCATTCTTAAGACGCCACATCATCAGTCAATAAATCTTGCCTTCCATCTCAGCAACCAACAAGTCATACTTATCAATACCCCTTTTCGAAACACAACTTGAGGCAAGCTGGTAAGATACAACTGCGTTAATACCATCATGTCTCTTGATCCCAGGAACAGTTGCAATCTCATGTCCATCATCCATCATCACAGCCTGAGGAGTGTTGTATCCCTTGTTGAAGCTTTGAATATCAATTAACCTCATAAGTATATCAATAACCTTGGAATTGTCATGATGTTCGCAAATTGAAAAAGCAGATGTTATTGTTGAAGAACATCCAATATCTAAGAAAAAGATCAAAAAGAGAGTGTTTTCAAAGAGGATCAGAACATTGTTGCCACAAAACACTAGCTTGGAAACTGATTGCAGCAGCTTATATCTCCATTTGTGCTTGATTTGGAATTGCTGGAGTAACAAACATAATATCCCAAGAGTTGAAACGGCATGTAGTGTCTCATATGTTAACACAATGCCCTGCTCCCTGATTCGCTGAATATGCTTCTGTGTGAGTGTTGTGCATAACTCTTGCAGCTGGAAATGACCATACACTGTCTAATAACACGGCAAATATGTGTTTTGAAACCTGCTCGAAGACTGTGATAACCAGCTTGTGGTAAACTCCTTTTGTGGCAGAATTCGCAGAGAATGCGTTTGTTTGTACTTGAATTTCTATGATTTAGACAGTTTGTCTTTCGCCAGCTTCCCGTTAATCTTTTTGGTCTTGAGAGGTAATATATTGAACCCCTGGTATGCAGAATTCAGCAGTGTGTACTGTAACACTCGATGAGCTGTTTCATCATCCTTTTTGGCACATGGACAGCTCATTGGCGTCTCCACTGTAACGACAATTCCATCATCATATCTCAAGCTGCAAAAACAATTGTGGTTTTGAAACCTGGTCCAAAAAGTTTGGATGTTGATTCTTCATCTGGACATCATTCTACTGGCAACAAGTCCAAAAACGGAAGAACCTTTTCTCGCTTTCTTATCGGTTTACTCAAAAGAAGACTACAATCTGCTGTTGGAAAGAAGTCATTTGATATTCCTGTTGATAGGAGCCTACTAACACCATCCAGTGCAAGTTGTTAGTGACCAGATATTCCAAAAAAAAAAGGATATTGTATTTGAATATTGATATCCAAATCTAACATTCATGTGCATAACATTTTAGATCTTCGTAAAAAGAAATGAGGACGTCCCAAATACAGAAAGTTAGAAACTGACCAAAATTCTTTTGAAAAGTTAGAAACTATGTTTTTAATTGGAAAAGTTATAAAGTTTAATAGTTTATAAAAACACTAGGGTGTAATCCGCGCTACGCGCGGGTGTTGTAAACAATTTTTCTAAACAGTTTTTATTTTCTATAATTTTACTTTTTGAATCTGGTAGTTAATTGAATTGTCTCTATCAGATTAAAAATATGTGAAATTTTTTTTTTTTTGGTTTATTTTCTTAATTTATTAAATTTATGATTTTATATGTATTTGTTTAGTGGATAGTACACAACTTTACTTATTTTTTTTCTTTTGTTGGTCAATTTCATGCAATTACTTGGTTTTTTTTAGGAAAGATCTTAACAATTAAAAGTTTTCTTTGCATAATTTTTGTTTTTTCTTTTGTTTCATCTAAAACCTATTTGTTGAAACCCTTGTAGAACACGTTTCCCTTTAATATTAAGGAATGAATGAATTTGAGCTATTTTAAAAATTTTAGTTTTAAGATAATTTTCTGTTTTTTTTTTTAAAATCTGTTGGATGTTGGATGTATAGATACTATGCGCGGGCGTGGTCCATATTTTTTTTAATTTTTTTTTTTGATTGTGTAATAGTATTTTATTTTCTTGGTTTTGGATTTAATGTCTAATAGTTTAATATTGGGTGATTCCTTATTTTATTTTATTTTCTATTTTTATATTATTTTTAATCATAGCGCACTGGATGGATAATGTTTTGGAAGCAGGTTTTGAGCGAGACCTTGTGGTTTTTACTAGGATATGCTCATGCTTGAAAAATGGTGGATGAAGGATATAAGAAGAAGAGCCGCATGCGGTTGTGCAAGATGGAGAAGAGAATAATGGGTGAGGCGATGGCAGTATTTTTTAAGATGGAAAGGTATGGATGTCAGGCTGATATCGCGACTTACACCTTGCTGATAAGTGGGTTTTGCGAATGATCGATAAGGGTTCAGTATACTGATGGCTCATGAGAAGAAAGACAATTTGAAGAGTGTTTGGAGTTGATTGAGAAGATTAAGCAAAATAGTTGTCACCCCGATCTTCTCATTTACAATGTTGTGATCAAATTGGGCTGTAAACTATAGGGCAAGTGGAAGAAGCCAGTGGAGTTGATAAGTTTGTTATTATGATTTACATGTAAGATTATTTTAAATAATCCATCTCAAGCATGCCAGTATCTGAATAATAAGAACAGAAGCGGAAGCGTACCTGATGGATCTATTGCTTAGGTTTTGAAGTTTGAGAATTGTTCTTCCAAAGCAAACCCTATAGCTTTAGGTCTCTGTTGATGGGATGCATAGAGTTTTCTGTATTTCAGATTAGGGTTGCAATGAGGACCATAACCTTCTATTTATATAGAAACAATTTCTAATTCGGCCCTTTATCAAATTAGAAATTACTGAATGTATCCTCACATAAAATTTCCATAACACTTATGCCCCATAGTCTTTTATTTTATACTTAAGACCACATAAGTTTTGACTACTTTAAATAATGACCCAAACACATTGATTATACACGTGTGACCCCTAAATAATTCTTACAATCTCTCACTGGGTCACATATGTATCCAAAATTGTGTTAGACTTTATGAGCTCAAAATTGTCATTATGCAGCAGGGCATAAACAATCACGTCCATTGACTACAGAAATATAGGATCATGGCAGTCTTCGTTATAATAAAAAAATAACTAAACCTTCCATGGTCACTGAAATCAATATAGTCAAATGACATTGATCAATTATGAAAAGTGTGGCATGAAAATCACATGAAAAGTGATCAATACATGTCGATTTTCAACTGGTCCTACCTTATTGAGATCCTTTAACTTTATTGTACATAGTGTAAACCGAAAACTTTATTTCTGATCAGAAAATGTGCATAAACACAACCAAAACATAGGACCAAAAAACCAAATGACAAACTCCCACTAAACCAAATGATCCTCTAACACTGAAACACCCATTCGAGCAATATGCTCATGCAAGACCTTCGGTGGAATACCTTCTATAAGAGGATCTACTATATGGAGTTTGTCTTAACTGTTCTATAAAAATCTTTCCACTCTGTACCCACTCCTTAACAACTAAGAACTTATGTTGCTATTGGAGCATAAAACAGCTGACTTATTGTCACAATATATAACTTTAGTGGTATTTTAATTCATTATTGAATTCGCAGCATAGTGACAAAAATTCAGCCAAATTCCCTTGTTTGATGCCTGATAATCCTCATATAGACTTTCTACTATCTTGACATCCAACAAAATCATAATCAGAATACCATATGATCTCCAAATTATCTGATTTCTGATAAGTGAGCATGTAATCTTTTGTTCTCTTCAGGTGCCTCATGACCATTTTGGCTGCTTTCCAAACCTGGATTACTTAAGTATCTGCCCAAAACTCCAACAATGTACGCTAAATCTGGACGCGTACAAACTTGAGCATACATTAGACTCCCTACAGCCGACGCATAGAGAATCTTTTGCATCTCCTGAATTTCTAAATTTCCTTAGGGCATTGATTAAAACAAAATTTATCTCCTTTAGCGACTGGGTTGTCACCTGGTTTGCAATCATGCATGCCAAATCTCTTGAGTATTTTATCGATATAGCTCTTTTGAGACAATCCAAGAATTTCTCGAGTCCGATCTCGATGAATCTGGATTCCTAATACAAAAGATGTTTCACCAAGATCTTTCATCTCAAAATTTTCCTTAAGAATTTTCTTGGTCTCATGCAACATGCCTATATCGTTAGTGGCTAGTAGTATGTCATCAACATACAATACCAGGAAAATGCACTTACTCCCACTGAATTTTTGATACACACAATCTTCAACCAAATTCACCTCAAAACCAAATGAGGTGATTACTTCATGAAACTTGTGGTACCATTGACGAGAAGCTTGTTTTAGTCCATAGACGGATTTATTTAACTTGCATACCATCTTCTTTGAATCACCTAATACAAAGTTTTCTGGTTGCTCCATATAAATCATCTCATCAATGTCTCCATTGAGAAACGCTGCCTTGACATCCATCTGATGAAGCTCTAAGTCATAATGTGCAACAAGGGTCATGATTATCCTAAAAGAATCTTTTGATGAGACTGGATAAAAGGTTTCTTTGTACTCAATCCCTTCTTTATGAGTATAGCGTTTAGCTACTAGACGAGCCTTTATACCTTTCCACATTACCACTTGAATCCATTTTAGTCTTAAATATTCATTTGCAGCTAATGGGTTTCTTTCCTTCTGGTAATTGGGCAAGGTCCCAAACCTTATTGTCTAGCATTGACTTATACTCTTCTTCACTAGCTTTGACCCACTTATCTGGATTGGAACTACTCATGGCCTCACGGAAGTTGATAGGATCATCTTCCAACTGAGTTTGATTTTCCTCTTGTTCCATAAGAAACACTATGTAATCATCCGGAATAGCGCTTCTCCTTTCTCTAGTGGATCGCCGCAAAGACACTTGTTCTTGTTGCACTAGTTTCTGAGGATTTTGAATTTGACCTTCATGTTCGATAACATTGTCATCTTCATTTTTGAGGAAGGATTTCAGTATCAACTTGAGGTTCCAAATTTGCTTTATCAAAAGCAACTATATGAATCGGTTTAGGAACTAATTCCGATTCTTCCTCAATATGATATCCTTAACTTTATTTCTCCCCCAATTCAATATCCTCAAAGAACGTAGATGTTCCCGTCTCAAAAATTTTCTTATGTATGGGATCATAAAACTTATAGCCCCTAGATCGCTCAGAATAACCAACAAAGTAACTGCTCACAGTTTGGGAGTCCAATTTCTTCTCAAACGGCCTATAAGGCCTAGCCTCAGCTGGACATCCCCAAATGTGAAAATGCTTTAAACTAGGTTTTCTGCGAGTCCAAAGCTCATAAAGTGTTTTTGCAATTGCTTTAGTTGGCACTCTATTAAGAATGTAAGCTGCAGTCTTTAGTGCCTCTCCCCAGAGTGATTCAGGTAAGGTGGAATGACTGATCATATTCCTCACCATATCCTTAAGAGTGCGGTTGTGTCTTTCTGACACACCATTCATGCTGGGAGACCCATGCATGGTATATTGTGGGACAATTCCACACTCCTCTAGATATCTGGCAAATGGTCCTGGACGTTGTTCACCTGAACCATCATACCAACCGTAATATTCACCACCACGATCAGATCTGACAGAGTTTATCCTTCGCTCAAGTTGGTTCTCAACGTCAACCTTAAGCTTATTGAACACGTCCACAGACTCTGAATTTTCATGAATAAGAAATAAGTATGCATATCGAGAGTAATCGTCTATGAAAGATATAAAATATTGTTGACCGTTCCAAGATGCCGTAGGGAATGGTCCACAAATATCCGTATGTATCAACTCAAGAACTTCTGTAGCTCTGTATGCACCTAATTTATTTTGTTTAGTCTGTTTTCCTTTAATGCAATCCACACAGACATCACAATTTGTGAAGTCAACAGAACCCAATATACCATTCGACACAAGTCGCTCAATTACATTTTTAGAGATGTGACATAAGCGTTTGTGCCACAGAGTTCCTGAACTTGCATTTTTGAATTTTCGTTTAGTACCCCTTTATTCAACACTTAAGCTTTCATCCTGAGAAGCTACAGTGTCAAGCATATAAAGACTGTGATTTTCCAGAAGAGTACCGGTCCCAATCAAGACTGAATTCAAAGACACAACTGCTTTTCCATTCCCTGTTAGACAAGAATATCCTGATCTGTCTAAGTAAGGACCAGAAACCAAATTCCGTCTGAATGACGGCACCACGAATGTGTCTTTCAAATCCTAAAATTGACCAATACTAAACAACAGTCTAAAATGTGCAATTGCCTCCACAGCTCTCGGTTTTCCATCAGCCACATGATTGCGTCTTTCAGCATTAGTTGGTTTCCGATAGCTTAGACAATCATGAAGTGAAACACAGATGTTAGTAGTTGCACCGGAGTATAACCATCAAGTGTTTATGGGTACTTCAACTAAGTTCACCTCAGAACAGACCATAGTATGATTCATGCCCGTAATTCCACATGGTATGTGGCACCTTTGGCAGTCATCCCTTATGTTTCCATGTTCCTTACAAAAGAAGCAGATTTCTTCAACCTTAGTTTGCTTCCTTTGGATTGAACTTTTAGCAGCATCATTCTCATTAACCTTAATTTTTTTCTTTTGCCCTGAACCTTAGTGATATTAACAATATGAGCACTTTCAAAACGCAACTCCATCTCAACAAGGAACTATTTGAGATCTTTGATCTCCTCATCACATCTAAAGGTTTCTGGAATGATGTCCAAAATGATCATTAGACCAATGCTATTAGAACATTCCCACTTCTCATAAATTTCCTTATACTCAGCTGTGCTGATATCTGTAGGAGAAGCAGGTTGTTTCATCCTTAACACATGGTCAAGATCCATACACCCAAGAAAAAGATGAACTTTACTTTTCCACTCCTTGTAGTTGGAGCCAGTGAGTATTGGAATTAAACTTAAGTTCGCGGATACTGTAGCGAAATTCACTAAAAAAGAGATAACAATCTTTACTTACTCACTATTTAATTGAAACAAATCAATAATAAATTATAAAAGATTGTACAATCCATCTCAAGATACCAAGTGCAACATCAATATCAAGTCTTTGGACAATAATATTAATTACTAACGATACTCTTGTTGTAACGATCAAACACTGACAATAATGCATGATAAATAATAAACCTATCTTTGGATCGATTTATCATTCACATGTTTATTCCTAATAATTGTCACATGTTCATCATCACATATATGTATGCAATTCGGCCAAATCCAAACCTACCTTTGGGTCGATTTAGTATTCGCATGAATTTACAAACATAAAACATTTAATATTTTTCATAAAAAAAATTTCACAACAGAGGTCATTTTGGCGACATTATGCATCAATTAATCCAATTCAAATATTAAACTTGTAAAATCCAATTTAAATATTGATTTAAAACTTTAATTGTATTCTTGGTCAGACATATTTTTAGAAGTCTGGGGGCTCCAAATGCAAGAATATTAAACTCGCAGAATGGTTGAAGAAGGAAAAGAAAGGAGGCTGGAGTTCTCTGGTTGCAGGGTTCGATTCCTCCTGCTTACAGGTAGCTGAATTTCTCCCTCTTAATCGCAGTGGGCTTCCTCGGCCCAAATTTTTTTTTTTTTTGAATAATGGGCCAAAGCCCGAAACAAAAAAAATTGCTGGAGACACGAGATTCTTCTTCAACATGGTTTCATATGAAACCCTAAAAAACAGATGAACACAGCAGCCGCCATGGCTGATCTCTAAACCGAGATTTGCTCCAAAAATATAAAAAATCGGAAATCTTAAACCTTAGATCCGAAAATTTAACCTTATGAGCAACAACGTTAGAGACTTTATACCGATTCTAATCCAAAAAATTGCTACCAAAAATTCCGAAAATATTTGTCAAAATTTCCAGAAAACAAACCGTATGAGCAATAATCTAGATTCGAATTTTTCATTAAACTTTATTTTAGATCTAAGATCTAAACATGTTATTCTCTAGAACAATACCAAAACTAGATTCAACAATCTGAATTTTTCACCAATACCAAAACTAGATTCAAAAAAGATCTAAGATCTAAACATGCAAAACTTAAACCACAAATTCCAGAATACTTAATCTAAATAAGAACCTTAAGAAAAAACTAGATTCAACAATCTGAATTTTTCACCAAATAAATAAATCCGAATTTTAATCATTTTAAAATTGATTATCAAAAAGAAACACATGGTGCTCTGATACCAATTGTAAGATTATAATCCATCTCAAGCATGCCAGTCTCTGAATAATAAGAACAGAAGCGGAATCGTACCTGATGGATCCATTGCTTAGGTTCTGAAGTTTGGGAATAGTTCTTCCAAAGCAAACCATGAATAGGTTTAGGTCTCTGTTGATGGGATGCAGAGAGTTTTCTGTATTTCAGATTAGGGTTACAATGAGGACCATAACCTTCTATTTATAAAGAAACAATTTCTAATTCGGCTTTTCATCAGATTAGAAATTACTGAATGTATTCTCACATAAAATTTCTATAACACTTATGCCCCATAATCTTTTATTTTATACTTAAAACCACATAAATTTTGATGATCCTAACACATTGATTATACGTGTGACCCCTAAATAATTCTTACATTACAAGCGAAGAATACTCTTGTTAGAGACGTGGAAGGTCGAAATGGCCAACACACGCCCCTCTTGTGAGCTACATCTATCAGACAGCATGTAGCAAGTAACTTACATGCAGTATATTGATTCAGCCCAATGATTATATTGCACTTAACACATACTACTAAACAGTTACTATTATGACATTCAAAAAATTTGAAATATATATATATATATATATCCACCGTTTAATTTTAAAATTACCAATAAAATTACATCAGTGAATAATACGATTAACTTAGTTTTTTTTTTAAATATATGTAACCATTGTTTTAAACACGCAAAACGAAATGAAAAATAAATACTTCAAATTGAAACATGGACTAGAAACGAAACATAAGAGCTTCCAGGACGACTGATCACTTGAGTAACAATTTCACCACTCTTCCTTGCAGGTTTGAGATTTTCGAGCTCTACATCGAGAGCCACGATTAGTAAGACGTAAATGATTATGAAGAAGACCAAAACCCGTCCCGGATGCTTTCCTCAAACGTTTGCTCTTTGGAAAAAGTTCACTCTACAAGATGTATATGAAACATGAGTATTTGGAAACGTCAAAACATGGGAGATAAAACTGCGCAAGGGACTTTAAAAAAAAAAAAAAAATCTGTCTCTATGACTGAATATATGTAGAAGCATTTCAAAAACACAAACAGCAACTTACACTTTTTCTTCAATGTTTTAGGGCCTTTTAGCAACAACCAAAGTAAGTAAACCAATTTCATGCTTTTTATTTCACGTATTGTTTATGAGAAATGGCATGTATACATTTTTCTCTGTTGAAAATCTATAATTATCGTTAAGAAAAACTTACCGCTAGCCGTTGCTTTCGCTCATGCTTGGAAAATCGAATAGACGCAAAAATATAATCCTCCTGCTTGACAACGAGTGGAAAAAGTACAGGTTGTTGTTGCTCAAATGGTTAGACAATGAAACAATGTAACGATACAAGCAGAGAGAGAGAGAGAGAGAGAGAGGATGCTTACTTCCAGTGCATGATCTTTACTTGAGAGATGCTCCCTGAAATTATCAAGGCTTTTGCAATCACAGAAGCACAATTTGCAATAAAACATTCCGGTAGATTCACCCCTTACACTGCACTTCCGAAGAAGGTGTTTTCTTGTCTCTGAAACTGTGGAAAAGAAAAAATCTAACTATAGCTCAGAGACAACGTAATTAGTTTCAAACAGAGTACTGGATGATGAGAGGACAAACACATACCTGCAAGTAAGCTATCCCAAAGCCACTCTGCAGAAGTGACCAGGACTGACATTTTGCAAGGCCTAAATGAATAAGCCAGAAAAATGTTGTATTTACTCAGTTGTTGTAGCTGGACAAGAGGATTTGCGAAGGGATCTTCCACGTGATCCGATATGAGCATGATTGTAGCCGGAGGAGGATTATGAGTTTGCCACTCCGCCAAATCTGCGAACATGCGCTTGTATATGACCTCTGTTTCCATAATAAAGAAAAGCATTTCAGTAGGGGATAGAGTTGAAATTTAAAGCCCTAAATTCCAGAGAGAGATCGATAACCAAATGGACTAACCGGAAACGGTATGTGCAACAGCGACTCCAGTGGAAGAGAGCCCTCGCAGGAGGTGATCAGGGGTTTGTTTTTGGTCGCCATAGGCAGTGATGGAGACAGGACCAGAGTAGCCTAGATTCTTGAACGCCGCTTCCATACTCGGACGGACCCGACGAGCATCATCATAACCCTCGGGAATCGGGCAGTCGTTCATGTCCCACCACACCGCTATTTTAGCTGTGGCGTATTCAGCCTTGGCCGCATAGTTCTTTCCCCACATACTCGTTACAGGGTCAAGTTGTTCATACCTAGGGTTTACAACCTCCTGGGAGTGGAAACAGGTTGTTGCTCATCAAATAGTGTATTGATACAAGCAGAGAGAGAGAGAGAGGATGCTTACTTCCAGTGCATGCTTTTTACTTGAGAGATGCTTCCTGAAATTCTCCAGGCTTTGAGCATCGAAATAGCAAGATTTGCAATAAAACATGGCAGATAATTCACCCGTCTCAGTGCACTGAATGGTATCAAGTTGTTTATTATCTAGTAACTTTTTCCAGCGCCACACTTTAGAAGTGACCAGGACTGAACTATAGTCACGCTTACATGAATAAGCAAGAAAAAGGTTGTATAGCGTCTGTTGTTGTAGCCGGACCAGATCCCAAGAGAAGACATCTTCCACCTGATTGGATATGAGCATCATTGAAGCCGGAGGAGGATTATGACCTCGCCATTCCAGCATATCCGAAAACATGATTGCGCATATGGTTCCTGTTTCAGTAAAAGAAAAATATATCAGGTGGGGGTATTGGATGATTGAATTTAAGAGACTGCAAATGAATTTAAAAACAATTAATTTAAAGTTTTTTGTTGGGATTTTAATGAATTCTATCAAAATAAGAACAAAAATGTTACTATTTACAATTTTTCATTGAAATTCTATTAAATTCCTATCAAATGACAATATTGCAATAAAATTGAATAATAAAGTAATATAGAAGAATGATTACAAATATATAATCCAATAACACAAAAAGAATTCATGAAATTCTACTAATATAGAAGAATGATTACAAATATCTAATCCAATAACACATGAAATAGTAGAATTTTATAGAAAGTCTATTTCCTTATAATTCAGTTAATTTCTTTAATTGAATACCACCTTCAGTTATCAAGTAAAAGGAAAAGATTTCTAGAATTTTTTGATATTGCCGTGTCCCGTACCCGTTTTGTCCCCATCCGTATCAGTGCTATTTTGATAGTTGATATTTTAAAGCCCTAAATTCCAGAGAGAGATCGATAACAAAATGGACTAACCGGAAACGGTATGTGCAACAGCGACTCCAGTGGAAGAGAGCCCTCGCAGGAGGTGGTCAGGGGTTTGTTTTTGGTCGCCATAGGCAGTGATGGAGATAGGACCAGAGTAGCCTCGATTCTTGAACGCCGCTTCTATACTCGGACGGACCCGACGAGCATCATAACCCTCGGGAATCGGACAGTCCTTCATGTCCCACCACACCGCTATTTTTCCAGCCTTCGCCGCATCCTTCCCCCACATCCTCTAAACCTAAAGTCTTCGATCCGTAGGGTTTCTTTTAAGTTTGTTTTGTATATACACCAAACTAATGGGCCTAAATGAAAGCCAGTAAATGTGTGGGCTTACGAAATCGGATCTTTGTCTTTTTTAAGTATTAACTTTTGAGTTGATTTTCTATTTTCAAGAATTTACATAGTAAAATTTGATATGCTCGAAATCTTGTAGGGCAATTCTCATATATATATATATATATATTTTTTTTTTTCAATTCTCATATTTACCATCATGAAATGAACTTTTTGAGCCAAAACTATCCATTCATTCCTAAAATTTCCAGGTCTAACATTTTTCAAAAAAGCCCATGAAAAACACGTACGCCATTTCGCCAGGTCTAAGATGATGGCTTCTTCGGTCTATGTGCACCTTTGTCCTGCGTGTTCTTGTTGCTACCACCGGTTAAGCTTTTTACGAAAGCTTGAATCGACATTAACGTTTACCACAAGCGCTTCCAAGCTCTTGAAAGAGAACAACAGACGATTTCCGATACGTCAACCACCATTGTTTGTTTACCTTTAGAACACCATCTTTCTTGCCACATTCCGATCTGACTTTTCTTATATTGATCAATGAACCTGAGGTTGACTCTAAACCAAAGAGACTTTCTTTCAAACATCCACTATATGTTCATCAACCATGCATAAACTCAGCTCATTAAGCTCCATTTGCACACACACGTTCCCTTACTTGACATATTATTTGCAGTGACCAGTAATGAATCTGACCAGCACTGCAAAACACATGCAGTTAAAATCAGTTTTGAAGATTTGAGTAGTAAAGATTCTTGCTAAGCCTTGTTAATGCTAATACCAGAAGTTTCTTGAATTTCTTCTAGAAAAAACAAGATTGCAAGCAAGAAACGCCCGTTGTACGTACTTACTTGGTATATAGGAGAATTCTGGGGATTGTAAAGCACGACCGTCACATCGGGGATTGAGGTGTCACATTTCCATACAACAGTCTTAAAAACCAGTAGATTCTGATTTTGCAAAGTTAGTTTTCTTCTTCTTTGAAAGAACCAGTTTTTTCTTTCTAGAGAAACGCAACAACGGCTCGAATCTTATCATTACAATGTTGCACACACCTAATACCTCCAAGCTTAATCTCAACCTCAGCTCTAGCATGGAAAGATTACTAAGAGCAACACCAAGATCAGGTTAATACATCAAAATCATGAAAGCCCCTTTTGCTCGAATTTACAATTGCAACATATGAAGGGTACAAACGTAGTATGTAAATATGTAATTCAGAGGACTCACCTGGACTGGACAATAGACCTTGGAGAGAACTTCAATTTTTGTCATCTCCAAGACAGAAATTTCAGATTCTCTAATAAGCTGAAATGAATATGAAATTTAAAGGCAGAACTGGAAGATGGTACATAAAAAAAAACGAAAATTTCAATGGATTGTTACTAAGAAAACTCTCATCTAACATTACATGCATCTCCCGGAGTTCCATGACAACATCAAGACATGTTTCTTCCTTGCCATCTGTTAAGTCCCAGTTATAGGATAATCAATTGTTGATCAAAACAATACAAATAAGAACAAGAACACAATTACTTAACAAATTTTTCTCTTCATATATCACTTAATAGCTGATGATGCTTAAATACACAATAAAATAAAGAAACTAACCACTAACTTTACAATAATAAACGTGAAGAAGTGGGGATGAATCCCATTAATTTAGGAAATAGAATAAGACACATCTTTGAATAATCCAACTTCGGTTGATTCCGGTTATGTTCTCATCAATACTCCACCGCCGGAAAGAACCTTGTCCTCAAGGTTCGTAACTGACGTTTGTGTTTTTAGCTCTCCTTGGATGTGCCGAGAACATAATGTGAGGTCTGGTTCCAACTCCCCTGTTGTTGGTGTTTCTGGACTAATTATGATTATAGCCAAAGTTTCTCATGTTTGACCAATGGAAGTGCACATCTTTATGAATCTTTCTTTTTCCTCCTGTTAAAATAGTGGAGACGGGTCTCTTTATCTCCACGATCACCACTCAAGAGCCTAGCTCTTCCTCGATCAAATGGTCGTTTTCCATTGATGCCAATTCTACCGGCTAGAGACAAAATCTCCTCGACAAAACTAAGCAGCACATAGGATGAAAATTGAAACCTCCACCATAAGGAAGGAGATCGAGGAAGCGTACCCTGTTTATGAGATTGTGTAAAACTAACTCCCGATTTGTGCTTAGACGAGGTACATCGGTTGTGCTTTCCTGGTTTTCTGGCCCGAGCAGTATGATGTTGGCGTCTAATCGGAATTGTTCGAGCTCGTTGGCGTTTTGATGGTGAAGCCGATGATCGTTTGAGTGGCGACGTCACCAATTGTTGAGATTCTGGCAGAATCTGCAGATTCGTGACTGTATAGACTTTCACTTTTTGGCTTCTTGAGTCACGTCGAGCAGATCGTACTCGTTGAGCGCTACCACCGCGGGCTCTTCCAAAACCAGCTTTGAGACTTCTTGTTATCTCCACCAGACGATTCATTGTCTCCTGAAGACTCTTGAATCCTTCCATCATATCAAACTTCACCTTCTGGATCTCAGCCATCATATCGAACTTCGCCTTCTGGATCTCATCACACACTTCACGAAGGAGCTTGTCTTGCACTACTCGGAGGCTGGCCTCCAAATCATCAGTTTGCTCTCTACTTCTTCCCATACCTTGATACCACCACCCAAAGTGGTCCGAATCAAAAGAAGGATAGAACCGCTCTGATACCAATTGTTAAGTCCCAGTTATAGGATAATCAATTGTTGATCAAAACAATACAAATAAGAACAAGAACACAATTACTTAACAAATTTTTCTCTTCATATATCACTTAATAGCTGATGATGCTTAAATACACAATAAAATAAAGAAACTAACCACTAACTTTACAATAATAAACGTGAAGAAGTGGGGATGAATCCCATTAATTTAGGAAATAGAATAAGACACATCTTTGAATAATCCAACTTCGGTTGATTCCGGTTATGTTCTCATCACCATCTTCACCGGATTGAGATTTGGCACTTCTCAACTGAAACCCTGTCATGCTATTGGCGATATAAAAACCATGTTCTTGATGCACAAATCTGATATCAAGCTTTGACAAATCAAATGATACCTACCACATAAAGTCAAAAGCAAGGGTAAGAACTTTAGCTAATGAAAATTGACAATACACCATATGCACTAATTAAAACCTTTCTTGTATAAGAATATATTAATCTTACATGGTTGCTAATTGTAGCTTCAAGAAATGTATTTTTTAAGCGTGTATCTCAAGCTTAAGAAAAACAAATTACTCACTTTCTTAGGGAATTTTGAAGCATGCTTTGCAACCAAAACATTCACTGGTTGCTTTTGAGGTTTTTCTGAATCTGTGTAACTAGAACTTGATCCAATCACTTCATCAGTCGAAGTAGCACTCGTTGGGGATTTTCTTTTCAACAACATCTACTCATTGAGGTTAAAAACAGTATCAGCTAGATCTACTTCGACATTCTTTATACTTGAACTTGATTGTCTGCTCCAAGAAAATAACAAAATGGCAGCCATGAATATCAAAATATACATGTAAATGGGGCTTACTATAGGTAAGAAAATAACACGTTAGTACGTATGCTAAATGTCGGAATTATGTAAAGCAAAAAGTACCTATTATGACCAAATTCGCAGGAGAAGGGGAAAAAATTCGCAATGAAAAGAAGAAGAAGAAGAAGTAGAGGAGCCCTCTGTGATTTCAGAAGATATTTGCTTAGCGACCATCTTCTCATTTACAATGTTGTGATCAAATTGGGCTGTAAACTATAGGGCAAGTGGAAGAAGCCAATGGAGTTGATACGTTTGTTATTATGATTTACAAGCGAAGAATACTCTTGTTAGAGACGTGGAAGGTCGAAATGGCCAACACACGCTCCTCTTGTGAGCTACATGTATCAGACAGCATGTAGCAAGTAACTTACATGCAGTATATTGATTCAGCCCAATGATTATATTGCACTTAACACATACTACTAAACAGTTACTATTATGACATTCAAAAAATTTGAAATATATATATATATATATATATCCACCGTTTAATTTTAAAATTACTAATAAAATTACATCAGTGAATAATACGATTAACTTAGTTTTTAAAAAAAAATATATGTAACCATTGTTTTAAACACGCAAAACGAAATGAAAAATAAATACTTCAAATTGAAACATGGACTAGAAACGAAACATAAGAGCTTCCAGGACGACTGATCACTTGAGTAACAATTTCACCACTCTTCCTTGCAGGTTTGAGATTTTCGAGCTCTACATCGAGAGCCACGATTAGTAAGACGTAAATGATTATGAAAAAGATCAAAACCCGTCCCGGATGCTTTCCTCAAACGTTTGCTCTTTGGAAAAAGTTCACTCTACAAGATGTATATGACTCACGAGATAGTGACATTTGTCACGGTTGTTAATTTAGATTTTGACATGTGTCAATTTAATTAAAAAATATAAATAAATTAAAATAAATATTAAAAAATGTTAAACTAAAAAAGGTAATCTTAGTAAAAATGAATTAAAGTAAATATTAAAATGTGTAAAGTAAAATGGCAATCTTACCAAAAAAAAGAAGTATAAGTATAAGTAAGGAAAACTTATAATAAAGAAAAGTGACAAAAAGAAGTTTAAAAGTTTATAATTTACAACCACGATCAAACATAAAAAATGGAAAATTATAAATATACTCTAAACTTAAAAGAAAAATTATTAATATACGATTTAAAATCGATTGCTAATACTAAAAAGTAAATGAAAAAAGTAGTTATGTTTAGATTAAGAAAAATTAAACAAAAATTATAAAGAAAAGTCAAAGTTAAAAAAAACCCATATTTTAGTTTAAAATAAATAAATTAAACAATAGATTACAATCATAAAAAGAAAATGAATAAAATCCAAATTTTATTAAAAAATATATTTCAATTTAAAATTAAGATATTAAACAATAGATTACAATCCTAAAAAGCTAAAGTTTTTAAAAAGAAAAAAAAATTAGTAATTTTTAAAAAAATCACACACTTAAAAAGGAATACAATCCTAAAAAGAAAAAAAATTCTCATTTCTCGACTCTAGATAACCAAATTGATACATTATCAATTTCACATTCATAATTCTAAAAGGTAAATTTTATAATTTACAACACCACCAAAATTAAAAAATTAAAATTATTAATATACGACCAAACTTAAAAATTTATAATATTTTCCATTATGACGAAAGGAAACTTAAAAATGGAAAATTATTAATATACAACAATGACCAAACTCTATATAATAATCTACACATTTCTATTTTTTTTAAAAGGAAAAAAGCCAAAACAAAAATTAAAAAAAAACAAATTTCAGTTAAGAATTAGTAAAATATTTATCATATAAAACTAAATGTTTCAAAAATGGTAATTCATCTTATCGCGATATGTGTCAAGTCAAAGTTGGAAATATTTAAAATCGATTAATAAAAAATATTTCGTAAGGGAAAATTATTAATATACAACAACGAACAAACTCTATATAATAATCTACACATTTCTAATTTTTTTAAAAAGGAATAAAAGCCAAAAAAAATTAAAAAAACATATCTCAGTTATGAATTAGTAAAATATTTATCATATAAAACTAAATGTTTCAAAAATGTTAATTCATCTGATCGCGACATGTGTCAAGTCAAAGTTGGAAATATTTAAAATCGATTAATAAAAAATATTTCGTAGTTTTCCATTTAGATTAAGAAAATTAATCATAAAAGAAAAGGAATTTTAATCTCTCACCTCTATATAAACCACAATTTGGTAGTATATCAATTACACCAAAAATAAATAAAAGTCCAATAATCGTATCCACAACTATTTACTGCATCTATTCACCAAATTTTTTTTTCAATGTATATATTTATTTTATCGTAAACTTTGTTTTTAAATTTATGTATAAAATATTTTTACGGATGATCTAATTTTGTTTTCCATTTTATCGTCTTTCATTTTTTCACGGGTTATAAAATATTAAATTACAAACCCGCATATATGCGGGTACTTATCTAGTTACTAATAAAATTACATCAGTGAATAATACGATTAACTTAGTTTTTAAAAAAAATATATGTAACCATTGTTTTAAACACGCAAAACGAAATGAAAAATAAATACTTCAAATTGAAACATGGACTAGAAACGAAACATAAGAGCTTCCAGGACGACTGATCACTTGAGTAACAATTTCACCACTCTTCCTTGCAGGTTTGAGATTTTCGAGCTCTACATCGAGAGCCACGATTAGTAAGACGTAAATGATTATGAAGAAGACCAAAACCCGTCCCGGATGCTTTCCTCAAACGTTTGCTCTTTGGATCCTCAAACGTTTGCTCTTTCATTTTAGAATCAATCCAAACCCAGAAAATCATCACCCCTGTGAAAGAAAATGAAATGAATCTCCAATCTCCAGAGAGAGAGAGAAGAAACTAAGAAAGAGTCAAAACACGGAAAACGTAAATTTGAGGTTACAAAATTCTCCAAAAAAATAATATTACAATCATCCAACGACACTGCACGTCGTACTCTTTAGATCTTCTTACAAACGCGCACGTGTGACGTGTCACCGAGGATGTTGGAGACTGTTGAATTTTTCCAAATTTCACCACTTTGTTTTTTCCGTTTATAAATGATCATATAATTCTAAACTTAATACTATAAAAATTGGAAAAAAATTCTATTATTATCTCTCAAAGGTTTATAATTGTCTATGTCTCCTATATATAATAAATCTACATTAGACCTAGAATATGCACAAATACATAAATAAGGAAATATTCCTATATATGATAATATTGTATCTTCTAATACGCCCCTCAAATTGCTTGGAAAGGACGCCCTCCAAGTGCTTTAGTGAAGATATCCGCTAAATGTTCAGTCGTTGAAACATGCTTTGTTCGAACAATCCCAACTTGTATATCATCTCGAATGAAATGACAATCAAGCTCTACATGTTTCGATCTCTCATGAAACACAGGATTAGCTGCAATGTGAAGCGCATATTGGCTATCACAATACATATCTATTGCACCAGAATGTGTGATACCCATAGATGACAACACACTCTTTATCCACTTTAACTCCTTCAACACAGCAACCATAGCCCGATACTCTGCTTCTGCTGAAGAAAGAGACACAACATCTTGCTTCTTTGACTTCCATGACACAGGAGAATTTCCTAATTGTATCAACCATCCATTCGAGGATCTTCTCGTAAAAGGGCATCCAGCCCAATCCGAATCACACCAACCTGTAAGATGAAAATCACATTCAGCTTTCAAAAGGATTCCTAGTCCTGGACATCCCTTCAAGTAACGAACCACTCTCAATGCAGCCATCCAATGATCCTCCCTTGGCTCATGCATAAACTGAGACAAGCTGTGAACCGAGTAAGCAAGATATGGTCTAGTCGCAGCCAGATAAATCAATCGTCCAATAAGTCTCCGATACTTCTCCGGATCAGTAAGCACCGTACTCGTCGATATTGCCAACTGATGGTTCGGCTCCATCGGAAATTCTACCGGCTTACCACCAAGCAACCCAACATCAGCAATAATATCAAGGGCATACTTCCTTTGTGATAAGTAGATACCCTCTTTGCTTCGTGCAACTTCTAATCCAAGAAAATACTTCAGTTTACCCAAATCTTTCATATGAAAGCAACTACTCAAATATGTTTTGAACTTCTGTATAACCTCTAGAGAGCTCCCTGTCACCACAAGATCATCAAAATACACTAGAACATGCAAGTGTACCTTACCACGAACCAATGAGAAAATAGAGTAATCAGCTCTACTCTGTATGAAACCATACCCCAAGAGTGCCTTTGTAAGTTTGGCAAACCAACACCTCGAAGCCTGTTTCAAACCATACAATGACTTTTGCAAATGACACACCATCCCCTTCTTAGAAGAGCTGAAACCTTGAGGTAATCTCATATACACTTCTTCATCCAAGTCTCCATGAAGAAATGCATTATGCACATCCATCTGATGCAATTCCCAATTCTTTCCAGCAGTAACCTGAAGAACCAATCTGACTGTGCTCATCTTTGCCACTGGAGCAAATGTATCAGAATAATCGATCCCCTCCTTTTGTCGATTACCACATGCTACCAGTCTTGCCTTATACCTTTCAATCGTTCCATCTGCATTATACTTAATAGTGAAAACCCATTTGCATTCAATAAGATGCTTACCTGCTGGTAACTGTTCAATTGCCCATGTTTTATTTCGTTCTTGGGCTTCAATCTCCAATCTCATTGCTTCTCTCCATCGTGGACATTTCATTGCCTCAGCGAATGTCTGTGGCACAACTCCTGCAGTTATACTACACAGAAATGCTCTGTGTGACACAGAAAACCTATCACAATTCACAAAGTTCTCAATTCCATATTCTTGACTTGCCTATTGGCTCACAGTAGATGCCTTCATCGTAAACACTGTGTTGAGTTCGTAGTCACGTAACCTGACAGAGGATTCTTTCTTCCTCATTCCTCGTCCCAACACTTCATCTGGTACAGAGGGTTGCACAGACTCTGCTTGTGTCACTGCTGCAGGTTCTGCATGTGTTACCCTCTCTGCTATAGTCCCGTGATGTAGCATCGAATCTCCTGCAATCTCTGATATTTCTTCTGATACAGCCCGTGCTTCTGGCTCGGTGACACCGTCTGACACAATATGAGTTTGTGTCATCGTATCTCTGACAGCCTCATCGTGTGACTCTGTTACTCCTTGTGTGACACGCTGTGTCACTACACCCTGCGAAACAGAAGTTGCATCATGTACAAACTCATGTCCATGTGTGAATCCAGCACCATCCTCTACAAGTAACCTTGTATTTTCAGAATTGCAAGCACCATCCACATGTGTGTCTTTTAGCTCCAAATAAGGAAATCGTTCATCAACAAAAGATACATCACGAGATACAAATATATCATATGTGTCTAGATCAAACAAAGACCACCCTTTCTTCGCGTAAGGATAACCAACAAAAACACATTTTCGGCTACGACTAGCAAACTTGTCTCCATGTCGCTTCTGATTATGAGCATATGCAAGACATCCAAAAATCCGAATCTCACCATACGCAGGCGGCTTACCAAAGATAATCTCAAAAGGACTTTTTCCTTTGTGTAACTCACACGGGGTTCGATTGATCAGATATGCAGCACTTAACACACATTGACCCCAAAATTCGATTGGCATCTTCGCTTGAAACATCAATGCTCGTGCTACATTCAGTATATGTCTATGTTTCCTTTCAACTCTCCCATTTTGTTGTGGTGTTCCCACACAAGAAGTCTGATGAATCACTCCCACTGTACGAAAATAATCTTTCATTCTCATGAATTCGCTACCATTATCACTACGCACTATCTTCACATACTTTTCAAATTGCCTTTGGATAAGAGCAAAAAAATCCATAATAGTCTTCTCAACCTGTGTTTTGTCGGTAAGAAGAAATACCCACACAGCTCGAGAATAATCGTCAACAATAGTGAGAAAATAATAAGCTCCACACAAACTCTGTGTTCGATATGGCCCCCATAGATCACAATGTATCTTCTCAAAACACTCCTTAGTTTTATTAGAACTCAACGGAAATTCACTACGACACTGCTTTGCTCGGAAACATATGTCACACCCAGAAACTCCAATACTTTTATCATCAACTACTGGTAATCTCCTAATCGCTTTCTCAGAGGCATGACCCATTCTCTTATGCCAAACTTCTAATGATTCCAACTTATTAACTTTCATCACATTATGTCTCTTCTGAATACCTTGAAGAAAATACAACCCTTCTCTTCGATCACCCAATCCAACAGAAGCTTGTAAACCACAATCATACACCAAACATCCTGTCTTAGAAAATAATGCTACACAACCCATCTCATCAGTCATCTGTGACACAGAGATGAGGTTACACTTTAGCTCTTCAACAATCAAAACCTGCTTCAGAGTCAACTTCTTCGTCAGAATCACACTTCCTTCTCTATCAGCAATTGATATGCTCAATTTAATACCATAACAGTACTAAAGCAGTAGTTGTAATATAGCTAGGGGTCGAACCACAGAAGACTCACAGAAACGCGCAATAGATTATATAGAAGAGAATCAAGCTAAGCCAAACAGCTGTAATTAAAAACAATGCAGAAATTAAAAGAGTTGTATTCAATCAGGAAAATATAGGCCCAAGGTTTTTCTCAGGAAATCAATGAATGCAGATAAACTAACTAGCAGGATTCAGATTTAGCGCAGTTCTAGAACTCAAATCACTAAAGTATAATTGACCAACTGTCGTTGCGAGAATTATCTAAATCTAAATCCTAGGAATTCCAAATTTCTTTGCGAATCCTAAAGTCTAAATCAGATTTAATAACAGGTTTGATATGTTCACAAATCAATTAAACCAAATTTCTTTGCGAATAACCAATTTGCTCACTTAGGTTCAATCAGGTAATTAATCGCACTGTCGTGCCTAATCAATTATCCTAAGATCTAAGTTCTAGATTCGTCAACCTAGAATTAGCTATGAACACAACCTAAGCGAAGAACTATAATTCAGATGGTGAATCCTAAACAGATAATTAACCTAGCATTCAAAGAAATCCTTTATGAGAAAACCCTAAACCTAAAGTGGATCTACTCAGACATAGAGAATGAAACAATCAATATGTTTGAATAAATCATCAATAAAATAATAACAAAGGGTTCTTGAGATCTGATCTCGGACGAAGGGAAATCAGACTTGTCTCAAAACCTAAAGTAAAAATAATGCTTAGAAAGACATAGCCTAAACAAGTGGCTAAAAACTCCTATTTATAACCTAAATCACGACTTGGGGTCTTCTTGTAATTATCAAAGACTTCTGGGCACTTTTGCAATTCTTCAAGTCTTGGAAAACTCGCGGGTCGTGTCCTGCTGCGATGGGTATCGATCGATACCAGGGGTATCGATCGATACTGGCCGTGAAAACAGGTACTCAGCAACACGATCTTTAGCTCTGCTCCAAACTGCTCCAGAAAGCTCCAATACTTCCAATAATGCTCCAAACGTGCTAAGACCTGTAAAAGACTACAAAATACTATAAAAACTCTATAAAAAGGACTTATATCATGGTCTAAACAGGGTAAAAACCATGATATATCAACTCCCCCAGACTTAGCATTTGCTTGCCCTCAAGCAAATAGAAGACTAAACAGAGAAAGATGTTTGAAAACGCGGAGACTCACCTGTTCTTGAAACATCGAAATGACCCTTTTCCCAAGTACCCAAATGTCACCTGATCAGCTTTTGATCTAACCACCATGTATTTCTCCGTAAACATTCGCAGCTTTCCCAGATTCCACACATTATCCCACAACATTGTTCAAGTAAAGCACTCATCGCCAGTTTCATCGCTGCAGTTAACATTCAAGAACCTTCTAGACTCTATACTAGACAATATCATGACAAGGAACCACCCTTTTTCACACTTTTTGTATCAATTTCTCTCCCCCATACTTATTTCTTATTATGTTCTCTTTTTTTTATTCTTTTCTTTTCAGCTTGCATATACACATCAAGGTATGAGACGCGAGTACTGATGGTGTTTGCCACCAAATCCCCGGTTCTTCCCTCTTAATGTATCAAAGGATGTAGGCGAATAATGACATCATAGGAAAATCCTAGCCTCGCTTCCAATCCTCTGTGTGATCATCCCCTCTTAAGTAGAATAATGGGATCGCTGGAAATTTTCCTAACCCTCTACTCAGAAGAAAATCATTTCAATCTTTTATGCTCTTATCTTGCAACTTATAACAGGGGAGAGAGATACTATTAAACTAAACACATGGGTTCCTTTATCAGATATGAATGATGAATCAAGCTCTAAAAACACTAACCACATTGATGAAGTGCAAAAATTTGGCTCAGGCTTCAGAAGAACTCTGCTGGAGACATGTGTGTTTTCTAGTCAACTGGTCAGTATTTGGATTTTTCATTAGTCAATCTAGAACTGATCCTGTAACACTGTGCACTCAAAAACAAAATCAAATCAATAGGTTCAAGCACATGATCATAATCTCCAACAAGTTTTGACTCAATAAAACAATTTTGACTCGATAAAAACAACTGACTCTAAGAAAAACAAAAACTTTGTCAGCAGACACCTCCCCCAGACTTGAACAACACTGTCCCCAGTGTTATCTAGCATAGAGTCAGTGAAATAAAACAAAATAACAGACTAAAATTGGGAAAAACAAGAAGTTACCTTGCTGGAACATTGAGTATCGATCGACACACAGCCTGGTATCGATCGATACCAGGCTTAAATCGATATAATGAACCGTATTTTCATGATTGGTGTCGATCGATACCAGTGGTATCGATCGATGCCATGCGATTTCGAGTTTTTGCTCCTTGTTTATCCTGACACAAACATAAAACGAAAGAAAATAAAAACAAAAACGAATCAAAAACAGACTCACCAGTGGGTTGCCTCCCACCAAGCGCTCGTTTAACGTCAATAGCTTGACTGTAACGCCCTTCAGGCTGGATAAGAATGAGAGCTTGCACCAAAACAGGCTCCATCACTTGACATTACTACCTTCAGAGTTCTGCTTAGCGTGCTGTCCACAAACTTCTGCCCTTTCTCTTTTAGCTCAGAAGTAAGCAGTACTCTAGCCTTGGAGAATGGCTTCAAGGCTCCTTTGCACTTGACCTTATACTCAATCGAATCTCCATTACACTTCTGAGGTATCAAAGTGACATGGGGATTCTCGACCTTCTTGCTCTTGGCCTTCTTCTTTGTTGCCTTAGTCTTCTTGGCAACTTCCTTGGGAATGCAGGGCGGTTCAGCTGGAATGTCTGCGACAGTAGGCTCATCAAGAGGCTCTTCCAAAGGATACGATATCAACGTCGCTCCTATTACAGCATCGATGCAAGAGGTACGCGTAGGAGTTCCTCTAGGGATGGCTGTGTAGTACACCTCCTTGTCAATGTATGAGAATGAGATACGCTTGCTGGGTATGTCCATAATCGCACCAACTGTAGCCATGAACGGTCTTCCGAGAATCAACTGCGTACGAGATTTTGCATTCATCTCTACAACCTGAAAATCAGTAGGAACCAGGCAATCTCCTATTGTGATCATCAAATCAGTAATCGCCCCATATGGAAGAGAGGTGGTATCGTTTGCGAACGTGATAGATGTCTTTGGAGGTTGAATATCAGCTCCCAATCTCTCTGCGATTGCCCTGGACATGACATTGACGCAGGCTCCTGAGTCAACGAGAGACTCTTTGAATTCGATTCCAGAGATAGAGCATGGAACTGAGAAGATTCATGGGTCTTCTCTCTTAGTCAACTGTCTTAGTGGAGGTGTAGGTGTAGCTCTGGCTTTAGTGAAGAGTGCCTTGATCTCTTCATCGGTTTCTCTGCAATCCTTGAAGTGACATCGCATAGGCCAGTCCTCTAGAGCTTCTTCAAAAGTGAACGAGTGGGGAATCCTTCGTACTCTCTTCTCAAAGCCACGCAGCTGCTTTGGAGTGATAGGATCTCTGAGGTGTTGAGGAACCGGATTCACCTTCTTGGGTTTGCGAGCTCTTTTCTCAGCTCGTTCCTTAGCTATCTGTGCTTGATACTCGGTTTCCTGGTCTTCCCAAAATTGGGCGATGTTGAATTGTGCTACTACTACTTGAGGCTCCTCAGTCAAAATCTCATGTGTTTTCACAGTTTCTGGCTCGATCTGCGAGGGGTATCGATCGACACCAGGTAGGATATCGATCGATACTGCCGCTTTTGAATCGTTCTTGGCAGATACATCGTCATCAGAAAGAAGCTTCGCGTTCGGGTTATCCAGCAAATACCTTAATCTAGCAATCTCCCATTCTTCCCTTGTCAGCTTAGAAACTATAGGATAGGGCATCCTGGGTATATACACTCGTTCTACAACTACTAGCCCTGGGCATATTATCCGGATCCGATAAAAAATCCGAAACCGATCCGAAAAATTCGGTTCGGTTCGGGTTCGGATCTGCGAAAAAATCCGATTGGATTTTTAGTCTGGGTAACTTCGGGTATCGGTTCGGTTCGGTTAATAACCGAAATCCGACGTATAATCCGAAAAAACCGAACAATCTGATTATGTCGGGCTTAGATCAGAGTGTCGCTTGAGCTTCCCACTTCCCAGTTTAGACTTTAGATTTCGTCGATTTTTCCCATTTTCTAAAGAGTAAATCCTAATCTCAATCTGGAATCCCTTGACAGAAATTGCCCTCCGACTTCTGAGACATCGAGAATTCGATCTCAGGTATGCTGTCTTCTTCTTCTTCCTCTAATTCGACTTTATTGTTCTTCGTTGGATGCTTTGTTTGGTTTTGAATTCATTGTTCTTCGTTTTCCTCCAAACCGCTTTTAACCCACTTGGACTAGAAGAGATAAAGATCAATACAACTAGTCGAGTTTCTTTTTTCACTATGCTCACTCACATTCTCTTTCAATGGCCGAGACTACAATGCCAGGGGAAACTTTGAATTTTTTTTGTTTGATTTGATTACTGTTTTGCTTTAGCTCTAGATACTTTTTTGTTAGCTTCTGTTCTTTGTTAGATTATATACTTGTTTGTTAGCTAATAGCTACTCTTAGACTCTTACAGTTTCTGTTCTTTGTTAGCTTCTCATGTAGTATCTTTCTTGTATCTATAGATGGATTCATCATCTGAACCAACTCCAGAGAACACTAACGCAGAGAATGCTCATGAACTTCACGAAGAAGAACAAGAAGAAGAGATTAGGACTAGTGCTAGCCGTGGTAAAAGAAAGGAAGTCCCTGAAGCTACTAGTTCTCAGCCACCAAGGCCGAAGAAGTTACTTGATACAAGGTCTGGCGTTTGGAATCATTTCACAAGAACAAAAGAAAACCGTGACAAATGCAAATGCAACTACTGTCAGAAGCTTTTTTCATGTTTTACAGCAAACGGGACTTCGAATCTCAAAAACCATATAGCAATCTGCAAGCAGTTCAAAGCATGGACGGATGGTCATCAGACTCAGAACCATGGTAAAAGTCAGTCTGTTTTAAATCATATTGGCGGTCTGAGTATTGCCAAAGTGTCTGAAGAAGTATTCAAGGAGGCTTGTGATGAGATGCTTGTGATTGGGGAATTGCCACTTTCATTTGTTGAAAGCATGGCTTGGAAATACTTCTGCGATAAGGTGCATCTCTACAAGCCTCATTCAAGAAGAACGGCTACAAGAAACATTGTTGAGATGTATGTGGCTAGGAAAAGATCTCTCAGGGATTTGTTTATGGCTAACAAGCAAAGAGTTTCACTTACAACAGATATATGGGTTGCTCAACCTACAGGTAATGCTAATTTGTCTTAAATGTTTCATTTTATAACTTAATTCTCATCCCGTACTTACTTGTTTCACTGTTTGATTGAACAGGAGCAAGTTATATGGTGATCACAGTGCACTTCATCGATGCATTTTGGAGGTTAAAGAAGTTTATTATCGGGTTTAAGCACATCACGGATCACAAAGGTCTGACAATCTCAACTGTTCTTTTAGATTGCTTAGCTGACTGGGGTTTACAGAAGGTATTTTCCATCACTGTTGACAATGCAATGGCTAATACTTCTGCTCTTAAGAGGTTTCACACTGGGTTTTCTTTGATAAATCATGAAGCCTTTGTGTTAGATGGAAATTATATGCATGTTAGATGTTGTGCTCACATCATTAACTTGATTGTCAAAGATTTAGCTGACATAGATGCTAGTGTTGCTGCAATTCGTAATGGGATTTCGTATGTTAGATCAAATACAACTAGGTTGAGTTCTTTTGAACTGAGAGTTGATTCTGGTAAGATGAAAAGAGGCAGTTTACCATTGGATGTCAAAACCCGCTGGAATTCCACTTACACTATGTTGTTTAAGGCCCTTAAATACAGATTAGCATTCGACAAAATGGAGAAAGAAGACAAGTTATATAATGACTACTTCAATGAGTTTGAGAATGGGAAAAAAAGGAATGGACCTCTTTCTTCAAGTGATTGGGATGTTGTTGAGAGGTTAGTCCGTTTTCTAGTCATCTTCTATGACTCCACTTTGATTGTCTCAGCTTCTACTACTCTGAATTCTTTTAAATGCTATGGTGAGATAGTGACTATAGAAAAAAATCTGATGAACATCAGTAATAGTTTAGACAAAGAGTTGAAGATTAGGGCTGATGTGATGTTGACTAAGTTTGACAAGTATTGGGATGGGATGCATGGATTAAATAAGATGCTGATTATAGCTTCAGTCTTTGATCCAAGGAAAAAAATGGGGTTTGCTAATATGTGTTTTGCTAGACTGTATGGGGAAGAAAGTTTTGATGCACAGGATATGAGTCAGTCAGTCCTTATTGTGATGCGTACCATGTTTGATGAGTACAATGCTCGATATACAAAAGGGCCAAATACGCAATCTTCACAGTCTAATCAACCACAATCATCAGGCCAATCACAGGACAGAATGGAAGTGGTGGAAGATGATTTGGGTTTAGGGTATGAAAGGATGGATTCGATATACAAGGAGATGGTTGCTGAAACTAGAGTTCAAACTAAAGATGAATTGGATAGATATCTGAAGGAAGGTGTTGAGGATTCAAACACCATGGTTGGAACAGAGTATGATGTACTGGGTTGGTGGAAGCACAGCAGTGCCAAGTTTCCTATACTATCTGAAATGGCAAAAGATGTTCTTGCAATGCAAGTGTCTTCTGTTGCTTCTGAAAGTGCTTTTAGTACTAGTGGTCGGATCATAACTCCAACTAGGAGTTGTCTAACTCATTATATGGTTGAGGTTTTAATGTGTACAGAGCAATGGATGAAGCAAGACATTCGGTTCAATGGTGAAAGAAGTATGATTACAAAAGAACAAATAATCTCTGAATTTGAATATGAAGATAAGCTTAAGAGAGGTAATCTTTTCATTTAGTATATTCTTGTTATATCAGTTTATGTGTTCTAACTTCTTTTTCTCTTATGTACATGTTTAGATTTTGATACTCCACCAATACAAGAAGCTGAATAATTCTCATTTCTCAGCTTTTCAATCACTGTAAGTAATCACAGTCATGGTTTCTTCGTATTGCAATTCCTATAGCATGATTGGGTAATAGTCATTCTGAATCATAACAGATTGGAAACAATGTTTACTTCTCTGTGCCAACGGATTGTTGAAGTATAAACCCATCTGTTAAGTAGCAAGTATTGGTATCTATGATAAGTAGGATGTCCTGTGTACATTTCTCTTCGATTTTGTTGTCATGTTACTTATGATTTATCTTTGTTATGGCTTGACACTGGAAGCATTCTTTACTTACAACGAGTGACATGAGTATTAGTAGGGCAGCTGTTCATGAGCTAGAAAGTTGAATCTGCTTATGTTTATTATAGCTCGACATTGATGCTTGAATTTTGAATGTCTGATGCAGATCTTCAATGGCGTTTTCTTTAAAGTCAACAAGGCTACAATGAACATTTTTTGTCGGGTTGAGCCCTATGTGACTCACTTATCATTTGAAGTTTGTTGTTTGAACTTTGTTATGGATCTTTGAAAGTTTGGAACTTAGAATGTTAAACTTTATCTACTGTTTTCTTTGAATATAACCGAAGTTTGGAACTTAGTTTGGAACTTAGATGTTGAACTTTGTTATGGATCTTTGAAAGTTTGGAACTTAGAGGTTTATTGCAAGTGCAGGTTTATTACAAACTTAGAGGTTTATTACAAATTCAGATTTTTCGGATTTGTTCGGTTTTTTTACAGGTTTGGTTGTTTTCGGTTAAAATATAACCGAATAATCCGAAACATCCGAATCCGAATTTTTTTCGGATAAATCTCGGATCTTTATTTCAATACCCGAACCGATCCGAATCCGATTAAAACCGATCCGAACCGATCCGAAGATTACAAAATATCCGAATAGATCTTTAGATCCAAAATCCGAATAACCGAAAATCCGAAAGATCCGATCGGATCGGGTTCGGATATCCGAATGCCCAGGGCTAGCAACTACCTTAGGCACCACAATCGAAGTCTCAGCTGTCTCCTCAGAAATCGCCTCAGTATCGACCGATACAAATGGGGTATCGATCGATACACGGGGTTTGGAAGTATCCCGTTTCAGAATTGTAACCGGCATCGATCGACACTTGATGGTATCGATCGATGCCTTGGCGATTTCAGGTTCCTCATCAAAATTTCATGCATTCGAGATGATGGCATTGCCGTGTGCGTCGTGTGGATGAACTGTCTTTCCCTTGGCGTTTGCAGCAGACTGAGCCACTTTGCGTTGCCAGCATCCTATGATTGGTATTGAGAGCCTCGATTTTCCCATTCAGATCAGAGTACAGATGGTCAAGCTTCCCATTGAAATCCACTTGCAACTTCTGCTGTCCTAGAAGAATCTGTTCCATCATGGATTTCATCTCGTTGTCTGTGGACTTTGGAGGAATGGGCTGGTACGAAGAGTTCCCGTAATTACGAGTGTTGTTGCTGAAGTTCTTGTTGTTGTTGTACCCAAATTGTTGACCCTGAAATCCAGAACCACCAACGTAGTTACAATCCTCCACTTCATCCTCAGCAGCAAAGTGGACAGCTTTCTGATTCTTCCCGATCAGGAAATCTAGCTTGGCTTGAACTTCAGCCATCTGCGATGCATCAATTCCTCCAGCCTGCTTCTTCCGCTCGGAATCATCATTCTTGGTGCTATTACTAGACGCCAAGTTCTCAATTAGCACGACTGCATCATCTGGATATCTGGTGTTGAAATTCCCATTACTCGCAGTATTCAGAGCCATTTGGTACCTCCAGTCGATCCCTCTGTAGAATGTGCCAAGCAGCTGAACTTGATTGAACCCATGGTGCGGACAATCCCTTTGATAAGACTTGAAGCGAATCCAAGCAGCCTTGAGTGCTTCTGTTGGACCTTGAGAGAATTGAGAGATCTTGTTCCTGAGCTCTTCAGATCTCGCATCATCGTAGAAGTTGCATAGGAATGCTTTCTTCGTTTCATCCCATGTAGTTAGAGAATCAGGAGCTAACTGCTTCAGCCAATAAGCAGCATCTCCACCAAGAGAGTACGGGAAGAGTTTGCAGAACATGAACTCGTTGGGTACTCCATTGTACTTCATTCCAGTGACCAAATCTTTTAACCTCTCGATATGATCCATGGGATGCTCATGAGGTAGGCCATGGAAAGGGCTCTGACTTACAAGAGCGTAGTACGCAGGCTTCAGCTCGAAGTCGTTCCTCTGAAAAGTTGGGATGCGAATCGCAGATCGATTGGCATAGAACTGATCAGGCATGTTGTGCTCGGCAAGTGTTCTGCCTCGATCACCTGCAGCATACCCAACGTTGGCGTGCCCAGCTGGCGCGACAATCTCAATAACAGGAACAGGGACAATGACGTTTCCAGCCTCATCTAGTCGATGTCCTCTCTCATTACACACATGACCCTCTTGGTCTCTCAGAATTCCAGCTTTATCAGCTCTTAAAACCACTGGGTTGTTCATCCCTGATGTTTGTTTGGTCTTTCTGTTTGTGCGTTCCACAAGTGCTAGCTGTTCCAGTGACAGTTCAACTAGATGTGTGCTCTTGTTGCTCCTGGTTTCACGAACAGGCATACACCTGCAAACAAAGCACTAAGCAAAGCACCTAAGTAACTAGAAAAATACGTTGAGTATCGATCGATACCAACAAGGAAATCGCCGGAGTATCGACCGATACTAGTGAGTATCGATCGATACCGACGAACTTAGTCAAAATTCTAAACTAAAATCTAATGGCGAATTGAGTCCCCGGCAACGGCGCCAAAATTGATATGCTCAATTTAATACCCTAATAGTACTAAAGCAGTAGTTGTAATATAGCTAGGGGTCGAACCACAGAAGACTCACAGAAACGCGCAATAGATTATATAGAAGAGAATCAAGCTAAGCCAAACAGCTGTAATTAAAAACAATGCAGAAATTAAAAGAGTTGTATTCAATCAGGAAAATATAGGCCCAGAGTTTTTCTCAGGAAATCAATGAATGCAGATAAACTAACTAGCAGGATTCAGATTTAGCGCAGTTCTAGAACTCAAATCACTAAAGTATAATTGACCAACTGTCGTTGCGAGAATTATCTAAATCTAAATCCTAGGAATTCCAAATTTCTTTGCGAATCTTAAAGTCTAAATCAGCTTTAATAACAGGTTTGATATGTTCACAAATCAATTAAACCAAATTTCTTTGCGAATAACCAATTTGCTCACTTAGGTTCAATCAGGTAATTAATCGCACTGTCGTGCCTAATCAATTATCCTAAGATCTAAGTTCTAGATTCGTCAACCTAGAATTAGCTATGAACACAACCTAAACGAAGAACTATAATTCAGATGGTGAATCCTAAACAGATAATTAACCTAGCATTCAAAGAAATCCTTTATGAGAAAACCCTAAACCTAAAGTGGATCTACTCAGACATAGAGAATGAAATAATCAATATGTTTAAATAAATCATCAATAAAATAATAACAAAGGGTTCTTGAGATCTGATCTCGGACGAAGGGAAATCAGACTTGTCTCAAAACCTAAAGTAAAAATAATGCTTAGAAAGACATAGCCTAAACAAGTGGCTAAAAACTCCTATTTATAACCTAAATCACGACTTGGGGTCTTCTTGTAATTATCAAAGACTTCTGGGCACTTTTGCAATTCTTCAAGTCTTGGAAAACTCGCGGGTCGTGTCCTGCTGCGATGGGTATCGATCGATACCAGGGGGTACTGGCCGTGAAAACAGGTACTCAGCAACACGATCTTTAGCTCTGCTCCAAACTGCTCCAGAAATCTTCAATACTTCCAATAATGCTCCAAACGTGCTAAGACCTGTAAAAGACTCTAAAAGACTACAAAATACTATAAAGACTCTATGAAAAGGACTTATATCATGGTCTAAACAGGGTAAAAACCATGATATATCAGCAATCACAGTATTTCCATTAAGTAAACTAACCCAACACGGTGTTACTTTACACACATCCACAAGAGCCTTCAAGTTACCCGTCATATGGTGTGATGTTCCACTATCAATTATCCACTCATCAATATATCTCGTACCAATAACACTGTTTGAAGATTCTGTATTTGACTCTATCATACTCAATAGCCGATCCCACTGTTCTTTCTTCAGTCCTGTCATAGCATGAGTCGACACAACATGTGTGTGTGCAACCCTAGTATTGTGTCTACATGAAGCGCATTCCGCAGCCTCGTCTTTCATCATATCCAAAGGGCCTTCCGCACCTACATTCTGCTCAAAACCAAACTTTTTCAAAGAAACGCATTCCGCAGATCCTGTTTTCTCAACTCCCATCTTCTCCATTATCGCAAATAAACAACTCAATTGAATATTAATTTGTCACCAAACCCTAACCTCGACGACGACCGTGCAAAATCCGTGCAAAATCGCGTGTCTGATATTCGTGCAAAAATCGTGCAGAAAATCGATCTCGTGCAAAAACCGTGAAGAAATCGATCCCGTGCAAAAACTGTGCAGAAATCGATCCCGTGCAAAAACCGTTCAAAAATCAATCTTGTGCAAAAATGTGCAGAAATCGATCCCGTGCAAAAATCGATCCCGTGCAAAATCCGTGCAGAATAACCTTGCTCTGATACCATATAAGATTTGGAGAAGAATTATATTATTATCTCTCAAAGGTTTACAATTGTCTATGTCTCCTATATATAATAAATCTACATTAAACCTAGAATATGCACAAATACATAAATAAGGAAATATTCCTATACATGATAATATTGTATCTTCTAATAAATATTGTTACTGTCATTTAACCCCAATAGTTACGAGGCCCAACACAGGCAAGTTCGATTCTTCTATGTATAATTTGACGAATTTATTGTCATTCGATTGTTAGCAGTAGAAACGTTTGCCGTTTTAGTTCTCAAACACATCACTCTTTTCTCACATATATGAACTAATCTTTAGGTTTTAACACTGGTTTTTAGTGCTCATGTACTCTTTTTTTTTTTTTTTTGTTGAACTAGTGACATTACTACTCTCATCTTCCTTAAATATGTAAGAGTTCTAGTGTAGTTTTCTATCTCATGCTTCGCATATCTCTTGAATGTACCATTTGATAGAGATTAAGATTTGGAAAGATACAATATTTAGAAACCTATGAACCTAAAAATAAAGAGCTCCACATGGTTCTTACAGAGGTGAATTTCAAAGGAGAGGACAGGTTCAAATCGAGTTGGCTAGATTTGTGTAGGATATGTTGGAACTAATTTTTTGTCAAAGCCTGAGGGTTTGATAAAATTGTGTTAGTGTGAAAAGAAATGAGTTAAGCTCTTTCTAATGAAATGTTTTCATTGACCGAGAAATGTTTTCTCGTGTATATATTTTGGAATGGTTGTGTCATTAATCTAAATGATGAACAACATGAGAGAAGAAAAGACCACACGTGCGTCGATCGCACATTGGGCCTTGTTGGGCTCGTGAACTTTTGGAGGTATCGATCGATACCCCTTGGTATCGATCGATACTCAACAGGCCGACTTAAAAAATCGCAGCAGCTGGAATATTCTAGAAATATTCCATATCTGTCAGGGAAAAACCCTAGCCTCTCTCCTATATATACAATACGATTTTCACCTTAAAAATCATCCTCTGATACACTAAAAACACATTCTAAAATTTCTAGCAAGAGTTCTCTCAATTCCCTACTGCATAGAGTAAGTTTTTATTCGAGAGTATCGTAGAATAATGGTCGACAGATCTGAATCATGGTGTTGATGATTCAGTTAAACTTTGGTTGTATCCTGGGACTCATGGATCTATAAAACCCCGTCATACTACGGGAGATTCTTAGAGTTAAGGAAAGAGATTCATCTCGCCTCCTTAGATCTTGTTTATTGCTTTATCGTTTATGAATCATCTATTCCTTAATGTTTATTTATATTATCGTGATTAAATCTTTCCTGTCTATAGTGTGAAATTTTTGGTCCTACAATCTTAACTCTAAGAAGATCCAATTTTTGTTATTACTTCAATTGGATCTTTAATCACGAGTAAATAAACATTTTCAAACGGTTTTCTAAAACGATTCTTCTACTGCTGATGATACTCAAACATTATCAAAAAGCTTCTTAGCAACTTGAAACGTGTAGTAGAGGCAATCTCTCCCTATTCTATTTTAAGAAGATGTTCATCTGCTAGTGATACTCAAACGTTACCAAAAAGCTGTTTAGCAACTTGAAACGTGTAGTAGAGGCATAATTGTTTTAAACATCTTCTACAACCGTCTTTAATTGCGATTAAAGAACGGTGTAATCAACGAATGCACATTGTGGTTCTTGATAGGTTCGATTGCGATCGAAGCCTTGTGAGTATCGATCGACACCTTATGGTATCGATCGATACTAGACAAAGTTGTATCGAATGACACTATGGTGCATCTATCGATACTTTGCATCGAGTTGTATCGATCGACACTGAGGTGTATCGATCGATACTATGCAAAAGTTTGTATCGATCGACACTGAGGTGTATCGATCGATACTATGCATCGACCAAGTTTGGTCTATGTCGATCGATACTGTGTACAATTCACAGGTATCGATCGACACTATGGTGCTTTGATCAATTATGTGAAATTCACTTGTATCGATCGACACTTAGGGTGTATCGATCGACACTAAGCGTGTATCGATCGACACCATGATGCATCGATTGACACAGTATGTGCATCGAGCATCGATCGACACCTAGAGTGTATCGATCGACACTAAGCGTGTATCGATCGACACATAGGGTGTATCGATCGATACCAAGGTGTATCGATCGACACTAAGCGTGTATCGATCGACACCATGATGCATCGATTGACACAGTATGTGCATCGAGCATCGATCGACACCTAGAGTGTATCGATCGACACTAATCGTGTATCGATCGACACCAGGATGCATCGATTGACACAGTATGTGCATCGAGCATCGATCGACACCTAGGGGCATCGATCGACACCATATGGGTGTATCGATAGACATTGTGTGTGTATCGATCGATACCAAGGAGTATCGATCGACACCAATGCGATTTAGTTCGATATCAGTATTTGAATTGCGATTCTTAAACTTTATATATCGGGACTAATTGAAAGTTTTGTTTCGTTTGTCTTCATAGAATGACAATCGACGTTGACAATAACTCTGGAACTATGGAGAAAACCAGTGACAAAGTGGATCAAACGACTGCGAGTCTGATCGAAACTGTGAAAGGTCAAGCGAACTTGACAGAAGCTGACATGTGTGCTATGGTCACTGAGGCCAATGTTGCAGAGAGCCATCCAAAGACTTGGTGGCTCGATACTGGTGCAACCAGACACATTTGTATGGATCGCGAGATGTTCTCGACATACACAAAGAACAAGAGTGGTGATAAACTCTTGATGGGAAATTTTGCCTCGTCGACAATTGATGGTCACGGGAAGGTTGTTCTGAAGCTCACCTCTGGACAGGAACTGGTTCTCACGAACGTCGTCCATGTACCAGACATATGCAAGAATCTAATCTCTGGATCGCTCATAAGTAAGCATGGATTCTCTGTGAATCTGGAAGGTGATAAGCTAATCCTAACGAAAAATGGGATGTATTTGGGTAAGGGTTCTGTATGTGATAATCTGTGTAAAATATCTGTTGAAGAAGTAATCCGAAAGGATAATGTAACCGAGGCATCCACCTCGTAGAACCCTAAGATTAATGATAAGAAACCATTTGCTTATCTCGCTGAGTCTTTTAATATTTGGCATGAACGATTAGGACATGTTAATCTCAAGTCTATGAGTAGATTAATGAACATGAACATGATTCCTAAATGCAAATTAAGCAAAGACAAATGTGAAGTTTTGTGTCCAAGCCAAACTCACTAAAACGCTATCACCCAACGTTCAAAGAATAACAGAACCTCTAGGTTTAATTCACACAATTTTATGTGATTTAAAATATATTCAAACCAGAGGAGGCAAGAAATACTTCGTGACATTCATAGACGATTGCACGAGATATTGTTACATCTTTCTACTGTGGAGTAAAGATAAAGTCTTGGACAAATTTAAAGACGTGTAGCTCAATATTATGTGTCCAAAAATTTGCGAATTTTGGAATAATTAATTGATATTCAATTAAGTACTGGAGGCTGATTTAATCGAATAATTAAATCATTGGGCTAAGTAAGCAGGACTCTTGCGATTCTTGATATGTTTTCAAGAAAACTAATACAATTCGATATTGTATTAAGTTTATTAAATTGCGAATTTTCTGAATTAATTCTAGAAATCGAATTTAATTTTATCCTTTAACTTGAGAGTTGGGTATTGGTTAGTATATTAATTTGGTTTGATTCCCTTGAACAAAATCAAATTTCAATATAACTAACAACACCGATGTGATCATTGTTAGATTCGGTGGAAGACAATGGAATGGCTGAAGCCAATATAGTCGAGATAGACATGTGTAATGTCATCCTCAGAGTCAATATGGTTGAGCATGTTGATATGGGAATGTTTCCCTCCTACCATAAATAATGACAAGAATTTAATCATAAGTGCTGAAGTTGACTTCTCAAATAAGCTCACTCTCACTGATGTAAAGTATGTGCTAGAGATGCATAAAAATCTTATTTAGGGCACAATGCTAATTAAGCATGTATTGACAAAGAATGTTGTCTATATTAAGGACGGATTGGTCAAAATTAACGTTGAGACAGTCGGACTTAAAATCAATGTAACCAATGGTGTTGACATTAATGAGAAAGAATCATTTGCTTATGGTACAAAATCTCTTAGTATTTGATATGAATGTTTCAGTCACATTATATTCGAATCTATACGTATATTGAATGAGATCCTGAAATACAAAAATAAGCAAAGATGAGTGTGAGGTTTGCGTCAAACCAAACTCACTGAAACACCACAATCGAGCGAACCTCTTGGTTTGACTCATACAAAAGGTGGCGAGAAATATTTCGTGACTTTCGTTGAGGATTGTACGAAATATAGTTATGTCTATTTGCTAAGAAGCAAATACGAGACATTGGAAAACTCAAGGAGTTTAAACTCGAGGTTGAAAACCAACTCGAAAGAACTATCAACATAGTTTGAAGTGATAGAGGACATGAGCATGGTATTATCCATCAAACGATTGATCCCTATTCACTGGAATCTAATGGAGTCTCATAACAAATTACCGAATTATTTCATGAACTCATTATTCCTAAAAAATATGGGTTAGTCCAGAAATGAGGAGAAATCATTGCTTACCACAAGTTATATCCTGAACTAAATACCACACAAAGTCACTTGAAATGTTTCATGTGAACTTTGGAAAAATAATGTGTATTTATACAAATACATGAAAGTGTGGGGGTGCCTAGCAACCACATAAGAAGGTGACAATCGGACCAAAAACGGTGGATTGTATCTTCATTGCATATGCACACAATGTAGTGCTGATTGCTTTCTGGTGTATAAATGTAATATACCAGACATCCAAGTAAAGGATAAGCTCTAGTACCTCATGAATTGAGGCGAGCAATTGATCTCTTGGGCTCTTACGCTTTTAGAGGTATCGATCGATACACCTCGGTATCGATCGATACACCTCGATATCGATCGATACACCTCGATATCGATCGATGCTTGACGGACATTGGACCTTAGATCAAACAATGGTGAAGAAGTACCAAAGGCTAAAGTCGTATGCTGATTGGAATCACAACAATATGAGATCTTGTAATCCATCAAATGGATGTGAAATCTGCTTTTCTAAACGAATTTAGAAGAGGAGATTTACATGAAACAACCCGAGGGTTATGTCACTCCTGAACAAGGAAAGAAAATAAGTAGACTTGCAAAGTCCTTATACGAGCTTAAGTTAGCTCCTAAGCAATAGCTTGGAAAGTTTGACAACAAAGTGATGTCAAATAGTTTCAAAATCACTTAAGGTGATATACATCAAAATTACTCCACATGGATACGTTTTGTTATGTTTATAAGATGACACGTTCATCATGGAAGCAAGAATGACATAATCCAACACACTAAGAAAATGTTTAGTGGGAAGTTTGATAGACATAAGATTAGTGGATAATCTTGTCTCAAGATCCTAAAATGTTTTGAGAACTACTCAAACAAGATTGCAATAACTCTAATTGTGATAAAGTTGTATCACAAGTGATGTATGCAAGAATTATCGGAAGTCTAACGTACTTGATGAATCGTACCAGATCCGATTTGGCGCATTCAGTAAATAAGTCACTACATGAGTAATCCAGGTCATACTCTATGGAAAGCCATAACTAGAATGTTAAATTATCCAGCGTTATATGTCGTCTCGATTTACATCAAAGTCTGGGGGGTTCAAGACATTATGTTCACCTCTTGGTCTCGTAAACTTGACAGATATTATAAGTGGATAATATTTTTTCTTAGTAGTGCAGCAGTATCCTGAAAATCTTCCAAACAAGCACTCTTGGCCTAATTAACCAAGGAGTCAAAGTTTATAGTTTTAGATAAAGCTGCAGAGGAAGCAGAATGACTTCGAAACTCTCTGGAAGATACCCCGATGTGGGAGAAAAATCAGTGCCATCATTATGTGTACACTGTGAGAGTTAGTGAGCTATCTCTCAGGCACTGAGTAAGTTATAAAATCGCAAATCTCGAGAATGATATAAGACCATTTAGACAACTGATCTCGAAACGGCTGATAACTTAGCGGATCTGTTTCCCAAAAAGTTAGCCTCGAGATCAAGTTTGTTAAATCATCAAAAAGAATGGGTTTAAAGCCTATAGAAAAAGATGACGTTTGACAGATACCCAACCTATGTGACTGGAGATCCCAAGATCTAGGTTCAAAGGAAAACAAAATTAAACTGATTCGAGTTGAGCAATGTGAGACTATGTCTCTGCCCAGTTCCTAGGATGATAAAACAGTGCTACATGTGGATAGTAAGGATAAGCGTTGGCTTTTAATGATTGCATAGCTGTGTAAATAGTGGAGTGTGACAGGACATTTCTGAAAACAAGCTAATAAAAAATCACCTAGTGAAGTGTGAAATGGGGACGTTTCTAGGAGAATGAAGGATAAGGCTATATTCTCCAAATTCACTCACGAATACCAGGATTGTTCAAGGCCAAAATGAACCCAATAGAGAACAAAGTTCTACGAGAAAGTGTCTCTGTGCGATATCTGTTGTATCAGATTTACATCAAAATCCGGGTGGTTCAAGACATCATGTTCACCTCCTGGCCGAGTAAACGCAACAGATATTAAAATTGTTTGGTTCAAAGCTGAAAAACGCTACCATTCAGTGACAGTTACATTTTCGTATACTCTCGAAAGTCTGTCTACGTCTAGATGAGTCTAGTCGAGTATGTCTAGTAAAAGTCTAGTATGTACAATTTTAAATTGTTTAGAGTCATTTCTATTCATGTGGGGGATTGTTGGAACTAATTTTTTGTCAAAGCCTGAGGGTTTGATAAAATTGTGTTAGTGTGAAAAGAAATGAGTTAAGCTCTTTCTAATGAAATATTTTCATTGACTGAGAAATGTTTTCTCGTGTATATATTTTGGAATGGTTGTGTCATTAATCTAAATGATGAACAATATGAGAGAAGAAAAGACCACACGTGCGTCGATCGCACATTGGGCCTTGTTGGGCTCGTGGACTTTTGGAGGTATCGATCGATACCCCTTGGTATTGATCGATACTCAACAGGCCGACTTAAAAAATCGCAGCCGCTGGAATATTCTAGAAATATTCCATATCTGTCAGGGAAAAACTCTAGCCTCTCTCCTATATATACAATACGATTTTCACCTTAAAAATAATCCTCTGATACACTAAAAACACATTCTAAAAGTTCTAGCAAGAGTTCTCTCAATTCCCTACTGCATATAGTAAGTTTTTATTCGAGAGTATCGTAGAATAATGGTCGACAGATCTGAATCATGGTGTTGATGATTCAGTTAAACTTTGGTTGTATCCTGGGACTCATGGATCTATAAAAACCCGTCACACTACGGGAGATTCTTAAAGTTAAGGAAAGAGATTCATCTCGCCTCCTTAGATCTTGTTTATTGCTTTATCGTTTATGAATCGTATATTCCTTAATGTTTATTTATATTATCGTGATTAAATCTTTCATGTCTATAGTGTGAAATTTTTGGTCCTACAGGATATGGTCTTACATCGGTTAGCTTTTGGTCAAATAGAGAGAGAGAGAGAGAGTAATTTCGTTAGTTTTGTTTTGTTTCCATGTTGATGGAGCAATTTCGTAATTGGGAGTTAACTCGCGAATGGTTAGTTTTGTTTCCATGTTGATGGAGCAATTTCGTATTGACCATGTGGACTTTCCTGGCATGAGTGAGTATTTTTGTGGAATTTCACTCAAAGATTCATGTGAGGGTTAAACTCTGTACAAAGAAGAAGCGAAAATATTACAATGATGGAGAAGATTATGTAAAGTCGGGAGAAGCACTGAAGTACCAGGAAATTCACCAAGTAGGAGCGATTTCATCCTTGAGGAGTCAAGGATGTCCTTATCCGACGGATCCTAATTTTAATTTTAATTAATCTTATTCACGACATTCCTAAAAGTTATACCAATTAGAGCCTTTTAAAAGTAATAACTTGTTCATCGAATATTTTGGTTTAGTGATATCTAATATTATTGTTAACTTAAGTAATAATTTTTGTTTAGTGTTATTTAATATATGTGTTAAGTAATAACTTGTTCATGTATGCTTTTAAGGATTGTACGTTTGTAACTAGAACACATTGCAAATGAACATTATGGTTGACTTAAATGGAAAGTTGCATATATATATATATAAAGTTAGATTTTTCTCTTTTCATGCTGCCAGCTCATCATCCACATGTCAAATTTTAATTGGTTATTTTTTAACATCATTTTAATTATTATTTGTTTAACAATTGGTTTTAATTACATAACTAAGATCATTAATAAATAAATTTTATTTATACATATAAAACAAAAAGCATACTGATAATTAGTTTCAACAAAAATTAAAATCTATTGATATCTACCACATTTTTAATATCTAATGTATAAAAAAACATCTTCAAAATAAGCTTAAATATCAAAATATGATAATTTATTTCAACTCTTACATTTTGATAGACACAACAAAATTACAACTAAATACAAATACAAATTAAATACCAAATAAAACAAAACTTAGAATCTAATAAAATTATTAAATAAACATCGAGGAAAAAAATTCACACCAAAACAACAATCTGAATGAAATCATAGAAATCTTCTCTATGAAGATGCAGCAAAATTACTCGGCTACTACATGACACAAGCAGGACCGACTCACTAATAAAATGGACCATGTTCATATTATAAAAAAAATTCTAATTTTAGGCATATAAACAATTTCTTTTTATAAAGAACCCTTAAATATTTACAAATAAAATCTTCAAACATGACAAAATTTTGCAAAAATCAAGTGGTCACTGTGCATTTGCAACTTCAGCACTTGCCTAGAGCCGGGCCTGGACACAAGATACAAATGAAAAATATGTGAAAAATCATAATAAATCAAGACTTGGATATGTATGTTATATTATCATATTTATCTACACTTGAAGATTTATTACTTAAAAATTGGAAACAAAAATACTTAAGAATTAGAAACATATTTTACACAATAATGAGGATTAGAATCGTACATCAACAATATTAGAAATAAGACTAAAAATAAAACAAAAAAACACAATATTACTCGAGGAATACAAGAGCCACGAACCTAAAATTCGGTGCAACTAGCTCCATCCCAAAGCATGCAATATCTAATTCTAAGTAAGGATAAACCCATCCGCCACATATACTTCAGAACCGAACTCTCAACCTCCTTCTGCAATAACTCTAAAACAAAACAACTCTTTTAGTGTATTTTTATCTCTTTGGTGCATTCATTACGCTTTAATGTTACTACTTCAAAGATAAACTTTGCGACAACAATTAACTTATAATTAATACACTCTAATTGATATAAATTAAAATAAAAAATGCATTATTAGATATTCCTAATGTTTCCTACTATAAAAACTCAAAATAACAAACTTTTTAAAAAAAACTTAATTGCATAAATTAACAACAAACGTGAAAGATAAAAATGTACAAACACCTTCTATTTTTATAAAAAAAAACAATATTGAAAATAATATATGTAACATATTAAACTATCAAATACAAAATATATTAAAAAAAAAGTTAACACGTCCGCGCGGAGCGCGGATCACATTCTAGTACAATATATAATTAGTTGGTATAATGAACGCTGTGTTGAGATTATATCCAAATTTATCACCCGAGAATGTTTTCAATTTATTTTCCAAAATTTGAACTGTATATTGAGAAAGAGAAACACAGTTGCAAATGACCAAAAGAAGGAAAGATACAGAACCCGAATCTAGACGTAGTCACAAAGACCAGATTTTTGGTTCATAGTAAATCAGTAAAAACGAAGAGAGCAAGACAATTGATAGAAATGAGATAGCAGACTAGAGTACGAGTTGAGTTAATTAGTAGTAGATTCTAACCCGATTGACATGCATATTAATATGATACATAGTTTTAATAACAAAACGTTACGTACCTAAAGTTTCCCAGCAAGCATATATGCCTTGTAAGAAACATTCTTGACTTGTTTGTGATCACCCCAAGCTTCCTTAAACTCCTTAATAATACAAGGAGATAAACGCTCCTTGCTCCTTATCTTTCACTAGCGGCTGCCAAGATTTCAAAAACCATATAAACCCATCAAGCGAAAGCTTATGGAATCTCAAGAGCTTTAGGACTTCCTTGAGTCCCCAATCTTATATTTTTAAAAGGAAACTCTATTGTTTTATAACCTCAAACGCCAAATTCATAGTCGGGTTTCTGTACGGTATTATTGAACGTTTCATGATGTAATCAACCTTTGGGGTGACGATGAGGTCGTTGTAGACCCAAACCGCGATTATACCTCCTTGTTTACGAAGAACACGTCTCACTATGGAATAAAATCTTTTAAGGTCGAAATAGTGAAGCGATTGAGCTGCTACAATGAGATCTATGGAGTTTTCTCCACCGAGTTTAGCCACTAGATCGTCGTCGGACATTGATGCTGGAGTGTGAATGTATGTGACTTTTGGGTGCGGCTTTGCAAGTTCGATCTGTTTTTCATTTATATCAGTTGCCACCACCTTTTGGTAGTATTCAGCGACCTATTTACACATATGTAATTCACGATTAGTTCGTAAAAATTGCAAGTAGTATAGTATTTTGAAGGAAATAATGCGGCAAAAGCTTCGAGATAAAAACTATATTGGTTTGTTGATTCTAAATTTCCAAGTATACAAAAAAACTACTAGCTTTTTAGATTTGGATATACACCAAAACAAATTAAAAAGGTGAACACTTTGTTTGTATTCTCTGCGGATGTTTTTTTTTGTTGCTAAAATATTCTCTGCGGATGTTGAATCCGATCGACGTCTTTTTATAATGAATAAAAAACATAAAAAGTTATTTAAAATTATGTGTCAATCAATCAACTACTTAGTAAAACTTAAACTAAGAAAATAGTAGACTGTTAACATATTAATAGAAATCTTAAGAACCTGACTAATATTAATAAAACTAAAAAAATAGTACACTGTTAACATAATATTTTTTATTTTGAATTGCCGAGGTTATGGGCCCGTACATTTCCGGAGTAGGACTTAAACTATGTTAAAGTCACTCTTTCGGAGGAAACTTCTCCCAATGGAAATCGAACTCAAAGCCAGTAGAAGAGACACATATCCACTTCTCCTTAACCACTAGACCAACTCAACATTGGTCAGTTAACATAATTTTACTCTCCATAAAAAAAGAAGATGAAACTATGTTATTAATTTAGTAGATGAAAAAGAAACCATACACCGATAGCAGCCTGACCGTTGCCGGTCCCAACATCCCAAGCCACCTTATGGTCGCTGGTTTGACTGGCCAACACTGTGTACCATATTGTCGGATAATTCGGTCTTGCGTTCAAGTAATCATTAGCTTGCTGTTTGATAGTTACATAATTTAGCCCATTTTAGCATACATTTTAGTTAGCATTTTGTGACTTTGTGCATTCATTTCATTGTTTTTGGTCTAGTTTGCATCCATTTTAGAGTTAATGAGTCTTAGGTTAGTTTTTGCATATGTTTGTGTGCTATGGAGTCTTTTAGGTACCATTTGGAGCTTATGGAATCATTTTGGAGCTTGGACCAAGATCATGGGGCAAAATAAACCCAAACAATCAAGAAAAATGCAGAAGCCATCCGATGTGCTCTAAAGATTGGGTCAGAAGAAGCTCTTGCGCTCAGATTAAGCTTTGGAACACTTGATAAAGTTTGTAGGTAATTGAGTCATCTTTCCAACGGACGTTGTTTCATCAAGTTCTGAGCTGTATTGCGGAAGTTATCACCATTTCACTGAGCATACGTCCGTCTGGCGCGCGAATGAGCTACATGGAGCTCACAGCGGTGTGTGGCAGCGGTCTACAGTGACCGCTGCGGATCCTCCCGTCAAAAACACAGAGATTCACAGCGGTCATGCAGCGGGGAGAGCCAGACCGCTGTGGTTCCCTCCTGAGCAAAATGCAGAGTCCGTCCGAAGTGCTTCAAAGATCGACTCGGAAAGACAGTTTCCATTCGGATTTAGCTTCAGAGTACTTCATGAAAGTTGTAGATATTTGAGTTAGCGTTCTAATGGAACCAGTGTCAAGTCATTCAGATCTGGGGTTAGAGAGATAAGACAACTTTAGTAAGCGCATGTCCGCCTGACCTGCAAACGGAGCAAAACCGGAAATCCACAGCGGCCAGCTGCATCGGGCAACTGTAGACCGCTGCAACCTACGACCTGCTTCGATATTTAGGCCAAAAACCTTGTTGTTTGAGGAGATATCTCATTTTTAACTTGTAAAAACACTCTTCTTAGAGAGAGTTTGGAGATTTTAAGAGATTCTTAGTGTTTTTATGAAAGTTCTTGTTTCTTTTCATCTATCTATCTATTTCTAATCATCTAACCATGAATCTAAACACCTCCTACATAGGATTTGTTGAGATTATCATGGTTTGTGAGTAGTTTCTTTAGAACTTTGGGTATGGTAGATTAAGATGTTTTCTTGCTAAATCATGATGCTTAGGACTTAGTTTATGAAGAATCCTTACTTGTTAGGTGTGATTAATGCTAGATTAGCCTTGACAAAGTTGATTTAGAACTTAAGGAATTTCATGCCCGGAAGGTGTTCGATGAAATTCCTCAACCAAACTTAGCAAGTGTTTTACATTCCTAGCCTATGGAAATGGATGTCTAGGGTGTTTAATGGTTATTTAGACTTGAGATTAATGCTTGTTGATCATTTAATTGCAAATGGAAGTTTGTTCTCAATTAAGTGATTAGTGAAGTGATTATTTTCATGGAAGTGGATTAGTCTAAATTAGTGATCTAAGGCCTAAGGATTAGCATTGTTTGAGTATCATGGTTTAGCTAGAGAATGTCCAAGTCGATTACCATTACCCGAAGTTCGTTTGCTTATTCTTGTTTAAATCGTTTTCGTTACGTTTTAGTGCAAAACTTGTTAGTCTTTTAATTACATTTGTTATATGCTGGGTTGTTTATTATCATGTCTTTAAATTGATTAGGATCATTAGAAAACCTTTATTCGATTAGCTTAGATTAAGAAGTGTCTCGCATTCTCTGTGTGTTGTTCTCGTGCCTCCTTGTGGATTCGATCCCTAAGTGCTACAATGACATACCATTAGATTGTGGTATTGTGCACAATGGGTTAATTGTGCGAACCGTAAAAAGTTCATTATCACTGTTTCGTCAAAGCAACCAGTTGAGACGACATTTATTTTTGTTTTTGGTATAATTGAGACGACATTTTTGTTTTCTTCTTTCTCTGTTATTTTTCTTTCTTTCTCGTTGCTTTTGGTTTTAAGATTGCAGTTTTGCTTCGTAAGTAATATGTAGTCTCGAATTTTTGGAAGAAAAAACAATATCGAATCTCATACTCCACTTAACTTGTACCTCTTGACTATCAATTAGGACTTACTTTTATTTATTCTTTAAATATAAGAATTCTAGATAATGAAAATTGATTCTCATTGATACATCACTATCAAAGTATTGAAAATCTTTGTTAAATACATCCATAACAATGTTTTTTTAAAAATATATTAATTAACATAACAATGTTTTTGACTCAAAAAAATACCATAATTTTTAACTGTGGATTTAACACAAGTAGCTAACTTTATCCCAGAGGTTTAATTTGGTAGTTTGATTTTTCACCACAAAAAAAAGTTTGTATAACGATGAATAGGCCATAAAATTGGATCTGATTGTATATATGGTTATTGCTTAATTTTTATTTGACTCTAACATATATAGAAGTTACATTAATACGTTAATACATGATAAGAATTCCTTATCTGAAATAAGAGGAGCCTAAGATAATAAGCAAAAGAGATATATATATGACCGATATATATATATATATGACCGATCCATATTGTTGATTAATTTTAGGGAAAAAAACTAGAATGACACTTATAAATTGGCTAAGTACTAGAATAACACATAATAATTGGGAAGGAAAAAGTCTGTTTTTGGCCCATTTTACCCTTATTTTCGCTTGTTAGGAAAAACGTAATTACGAAACTGCCATTACGAAATTATTTCCACGTAAGCAAAAGTTTGAGTTATTTACAAAAATGCCACCGCGTTTTTCAGATTAAGTCTGCACAGACTTGTTATGCAGACTTGTTATGCAGATTTATTTTTCAATGTTGCAGACTTATTAAGTCTGCAAACATCTGCAGACTTGTTATGCAGACTTGTTATGCAGACTTGTTTTGCAGACTTGTTATGCAGACTTATTTTTCAATGTTGCAGACTTATTAAATCTGCGCATATCTGCAGACTTATTATGCGTGTTGCAGACTTTTCGACGCATATTTAATGTGCTTTGTTGCAGACTTAATAAGTCTGCACAGACTTGTTTTGATTGCAGACTTATTACGCAGATTTATTCCCTTTGTCGCAGACTTATGTTCATTTGCAGACTTGTTATGCAGACTTATAACAAATCTGCAACTGTTTGTTGCAGACTTAAATGCTTTGTTGCAGACTTTTGGAAAATCTGCAACAAGAAGACAAGTCTGCGACACATGAAATGTCTTACTGAAATAACATCGCTTGTCGTAGATTTATTTACAATGTCGCAGATTTAATTCTTAACGTCGCAGACTTATTTGTAAATTGCTTACGTGGCATTAAAAACTGCAGACTTATTAGACTGTGTTGCAGACTTGTTTTCTGACTAGAATAACACTTTGTTTGTCGCATATTTGTTATGTTATACAGACTTATTGAATGCGTTGCAGACTTATTCAATTTGTTGGTCGTTGCAGACTTATCCAATGTGTTGCAGACTTATTCAATGTGTTGCAGACTTAATATGTCCCTTATAAGTAACAAATTTATGAAAAATGCCACTACACTTATTTTGTTGCAGACTTATTTTGGTCAGTCTTATTTTGGTCAGTTGTCGCAAACTTGTTTTGTTTATTGCAGACTTATTTTGTTTATTGCAGACTTGTTTTGTTTATTGCAGACTTGTTTGTTCATTGCAGACTTATTTTGTTTTGTTGCAGACTTATTTTGGTCAGTTGTCGCAGACTTGTTTGTTTATTGCAGACTTGTTTTGTTTATTGCAGACTTGTTTGTTCATTGCAGACTTATTTTGGTCAGTTGTCGCAGACTTGTTTTGTTTATTGCAGACTTGTTTTGTTTATTGCAGACTTGTTTGTTCATTGCAGACTTATTTTGTTCATTGCAACACTATCAATATAACAAGTCTGCAGACTTATTTTATTTTGTTGCAGACTTATTTTGGTCAGTTGTCGCAGACTTGTTTTGTTTATTGCAGATTTGTTTTGTTTATTGCAGACTTGTTTGTTCATTGCAGACTTATTTTGGTCAGTTGTCGCAAACTTGTTTTGTTTATTGCAGACTTATTTTGGTCAGTTGTCGCAAACTTGTTTTGTTTATTGCAGACTTGTTTTGTTTATTGCAGACTTGTTTGTTCATTGCAGACTTATTTTGTTCTTTGCAACACTGTCAATATAACAAGTCTGCAGACTTATTTTATTTTGTTGCAGACTTATTTTGGTCAGTTGTCGCAGACTTGTTTTGTTTATTGCAGACTTGTTTTGTTTTATCGCAGACTTGTTTTGTTTTGTAGAAGTTTTGTATTCCCTTGTCGCATACTTATTGTTTTATGAATGTGACAGATGGAATACTGAAAAGCTTATCTAGCCTTAAAGCATGCACGGCTCTTGGCAATAGGTTCACTGGAGAGTGGATATGAGCAAATACATTCGTACTTATACTTGACACTAAGAGCTGTCAATATAACAAGTCTGCAACACTGTCAATATAACAAGCTTGCAACACTGTCAATAAACATAAGTCTGCAACAAATGAAACAAGTCTGCAACAAATAAAACAAGTCTGCAACACTGTCAATATAAGTCTGCAACATATGAAACAAGTCTGCAACACTGTCAATATAAGTCTGCAACATATGAAATAAGTCTGCAACACTGTCAATATAAGTCTGCAACATATGAAACAAGTCTGTAACAACAAGTCTGCAAGAAGGTTATAATAAGTCTGCAACAAGGTTATAATAAGTCTGCAATACAGTTAACATAAGTCGACATACAAAAGTCTCTGACAAAAGGATCTAAGTACATAAACCAATATAAATAAGTCTGCAATACAGTTAACATAAGTCTACATATTTGGATCTAAGTACATAAACTACGATTGTACATAAACCATTGGTCAAGGAAGGCAATTCTTTTTTTCCGGAATGGGGTAGGTACTCGGAGAGACCTCTTCCGTAACAAATGCATGGAGGAGACCATATGCTGCAAAACAAAAGTAAGAAGATAAGTTTGCAACACAACAAATAAAACAAATCTGCAACAAATAAAACAAGTCTGCAACAAATAAAACAAGTCTGCAACACAACAATAAAACAAGTCTGCAACAAATAAAACAAGTCTGCAACACAACAATAAAACAAGTCTGCAACAAATAAAACAAGTCTGCAACACAACAAATAAAACAAGTCTGCAACACAACAATAAAACAAGTCTGCAACAAATAAAACAAGTCTGCAATACAACAATAAAACAAGTCTGCAACAAATAAAACAAGTCTGCAACACAACAATAAAACAAGTCTGCAACAAATAAAACAAGTCTGCAACACAACAATAAAACAAGTCTGCAACACAACAATAAAACAAGTATGTAAGGAATAAAACAAGTCTGCAACACAACAATAAAACAAGTCCGTAAGGAATAAAACAAGTATGCAACACATGAAAACAAGTCTGCATCTAAGAGGAAGATGAAAAGACGCGAGAGAGAGAAAAAATAGAAAATGACGGCGAAGATAATGATGAACGAGGATGACAAGGACAGTTATGGACGCTGAAAACAAGTCTGAAACACATGAAAACAAGTCTGCAACACATGAAAACAAGTCTGCATCTAAGAGGAAAATGAAAAGTCGCGAGAGAGAGAGAGAGAGAATAGACGATGACGGCGACGACAATGATGAACGAGAACGAGGGCGGCGAGTCGCTGGTTCTGGCGGCTAGGGCGAGGCGAGGCGAGGCGCGGCTAGGGCGAGGCGAGGCGAGGCGCGGCGCGGGAGAGGTGAGGCGAGGCGAGGCGAGGAGAGGAGAGGAGAGGCGAGGCGAGGCACGTTTTTTTTTTTTTTGGGTCTGAATAGATTTAAGGGAGAGAAGGGGTTTTTTTTAGTTTTATAATTTTTTTTTTCTGTAAAAAATAAATCAAAATGGCAATTCTGTAAATAAAGAATTCAAATAGGGGGTTTCTGTCTTTTAACAAAAGAGTAGTGTTATTCTAGTCAACTCGGTTTCGGAGGTGTTATTCTAGTAATTACATTAAAGATTAGCGTTATTCTGGGTAATTTTCTCTTAATTTTAAATTACAAGTTTGTGAGGCTTAATTTTGTGTCCGAGCCAAGTTGACCTGATATAGATATGTTGCATGGTATATGTATCGTTGTTCTAATAGTATAATTTGGTTTGAAATGGACCAATTAGAGTTTATATGATCTCGAGGAGACAAGTTATATAAATCCCATAAACTCGCAAATCGCAAAGAGGCTCGTGGTCTAGTGGTATCTCTGTCATTGTAAGTGGGAGACCCTAAGTTCGAATCTTTTGATAAAGAAAATATTAAAATATTTTCCTAACCCACATGGACGTGGTCGAGTGGTCGGTCGGAAGAGGACGGCTAAGTAAAGGATACATTTCCACCCGAGTTCGATTCTCTCATGACGCAGATACTCAAAACAAGGTCACAAACGTGTGTGGAAACTAGTACTAGATTTCAGCCCAGTTGAAAATTTGTAAAGAGGCTTTGTCAGTTGAGTCAACTCATTCTAGATAATATTTCTCTAGTCGGATGTCGACTGGACAGTCTAAATTATTAAAAAAAAAAAAAAGATAAACTCTAAAAAGGTTATAAAACGGAAGTAAGACATATTAATTCTTTAAAATTTTAATACTCGATATCGCATTTATGCCGCAATCCACTAAATAAAATGCTTTAGAAATATTCTCAACGACCGCATAAAGGAATAACCGACTCACTCACTTGGTCCTACAGAAAAGAGAAATGGAGTATATAATTTGTTACTAGAGAACCATTTATGCGAATTTCGAAACCACATGAATTTAAGTAAAGCTTTTTGCACGTGTACGCAGTGGAACGGCGTCGGATAGTCTTTCTGAGATAACATTTGAAGCCCACTTACACCTCAAGCCCAAAAGCTATTTATCAACAATTCTACTTAAACCCCTTATTTGTTACGAAAACATCAAAATCATACCCAAAACTATTTAACGGTGAGTTGTCACCCAACGAGAAGCTTGGCTTCGCCGGCGATCGTTGAGACCGACGGAAGTGAATCTCGTCTCTCCTGTTTATTTATTTATTTTATTGTGTTTTTGATAAATCTTAGTGATTTTTGGGGTATGATTTTTCAGATTCTTTATGGGGTTTTGTAGATACGCTGTAGTTACCGGAGCAAACAGAGGAATAGGGTTGGAGATATGCAGGCAATTAGTGAGCAATGGGATTAGGGTTGTTTTGACCTCTAGAGATGAGAAAATGGGTCTTGAAGCTGTGGAGACACTGAAGAAAGAACTTGGAGTTTCTGATAAAAGCCTTGTCTTTCATCAGCTTGATGTCTCTGATCTTGCTAGCATCACATCTCTTGCTGAGTTTGTGAAAACCCAATTTGGGAAACTCGATATCTTGGTACGATATAATAACTGTCTTTGATCAGTTTACTCTGAAAAAGGTCTTCGATCTTACAACTTCAAATCTGGTTTTAGAAGCCATGCAACATCTGACTAGAAAGCTAGTGCCTTTTGTGATTAATTTGCTCCTATTAGACGAGTTTAGTCTAATAGTTCTGAAAAAGGAAACAATCAGGGACATAATGGAGAGCCGCTTAGGTTCCCGAACTGTACCGCTTTTGTGTAATGTTGAGTGATCCTTTGATTGCTTTTACAGATCAATAATGCAGGGGTTGGTGGTGTATTCACTGATGTTAATGCTCTAAGATCTGGGACAGGGAAAGTAAGAATCTTTGTGCTTAGTTTGCAATTGACCTCATGATATATCAATATCGATAGATCTTTGTCAAGTCGAATCTTACAGAGGAAAGAATCGACAAAGTGAACAACCAGCTACTCAATGATTTAAAAGAAGGTTCAGTCAAGACAAAAAAACTGGTCTAGAGTTATGTCCGCATACGTTGTTTCGAAGGCTGGGTTGAAACACGAGGATCCTGGCGAAGAAACATCCCGAGTTTCGCGTAAACTCGGTTTGTCCTGGATCTGTTAAGACGGATATTAATTTCAAGACTGGAGTCTTGTCTGTGGAAGAGGGAGCATCAAGCCCTGTGAGGTTGGCTTTGCTTCCGTATCAAGAAACTCCTACTGGCTGTTTCTTTGATCGCAAGCAAGTTTCAGTGTTCTGAAATTTGTGCGTGATAATATGCCAATTATCGCTTGAATGCTGAACGTCTGAGGAAGATTATGATCATATTCTGTTCTAGAGAGATAAAACCACATAATAATATGGTTTATAAAATAGAATTCACAAATTAATGATAATATCAAAACATACTGACCTGTTCTAGAGAGATGAAACCACATAATAATATGGAACAACACAGTCTATTAGAACCACGTAATAATATGGATTCTCTTATTGAATGAAATGAGAGATCGAGGTGTATGTTCAAAGAACGTCTGAGGAAGATTATGATCAGATTCTGATACCAGGGACGGTTCTACATGCTCGCCTAGAACTCCCGATTTTAGAAAATCCACATAAACAAATATTGCATCTAAACATTACTCATAAACGTGAATTACAATTATAGAATAATATGCAGTTCTACAAAAAGAAGAAAACAAATTTGGGTCTAAATTATAATTGCTTTACTTATAAAATGTCTAAAAAAAGAGTAATTGTTTTGATGGGTGATTTTTGTGTTCTTTTAACAATTTATGATTATAGATTTCACAAAGAAAGTATGTATAGGACCCGGATTATCTTAGGACTCATGTTCTTCACTTGCTTCAGGGCCTGCATCAGAAGTTTCTTCTGCTGTGGGATTTGCTTCATTTCCGTTGGGTTTGATTTTGTCTTCCTCAGGTGTGAGTCGGTGATTAGCAGCGGCTTGGAGGACATGATTGTAATTACCTTTCTCGAGGAAGAGCTGACTGAAATGGACCTTACAGTAAAGGATGCCATTGAGAGCAGCATATGAAGAGTGTGTTAATGGACAACCACTGTGTGCACATCTAAAGCAAGTCTTGTGGTAAGATTCTCCTTCCATTGTCATCTTCTCTAGAGGATAAACAGTTTTCTTACAAGCTCCACATTTGTCTTGTGTTCCGCTGAAGAACGAAGATAACTTGCTCGGAGCCCTTGTCTAGATTCACACAGAAAGTCAGATAAAAAAAAAAGATGATGAACAACTAAAACAGAGGAATGTTTGATAGATTATGTGCATACCATTTCATTTGATTTCTCGGTCTTTCCTGCAGTAAATAATTAAGAGAAAGTAGCCAAGATTGTTAGCCTTTTCAACAGAGGTTAAAAGAACAGAGCAAAAAACAGAGGATTTTTAACCTGTCTGAAAATTCTTGCTGAAATTTCCAGATTCTTTGAAGAGCTGTTCAAAATGGGTCTTGCAATACAGAACTCCATCCATGGATGAGTAGTTGCTAATCTGCGAAAGAGGAGAAAGATTCTCTTTTGTTTTTTCCACAGAAACAGAGGAACAATGGTGGAAGAGTTAGAAGAACAAAGGAAGCAGAGACATACATACCACGAGAGTGCCGTTGCAATGGCTGCACCTGAAGCATGACTTGTGATAAGGCATTCCTTCCAATGTCATCAAATCCATAACGTAAACCGTCTTGTCACACGCCTTGCATTTGTCTAGTGTCCCTGTAAACGCCATTGTTATATATATATATATATATATATATATATATATATATATATATCAGATCACAAAAGAGTCACAAAAAAGGAATCAAAGATTGTTTTTTTTCTATCTATGAGCTCTATGCCTCTATTATATCAAAATCTAGAATTGAGATTTTGGGGTAATTTTTGGTTCTGATGGTTGAGATTCGAATGAGGAGAACCCGATAAAATATTTTTTCTTCTATAATCTAATTCTGGGTAATTCATTTTATTTCGAATCCTTTTTGTTATTGTTTTGTTTTGCATTCTGAATCATCTCGAATAAATCAAGGGACACACGAAAATGCGCTATTTGTCTTGCGGATAAAAAAAAACACACACACAACAAAATCCCGATTTGGTGCAAAGGTTATATATAGTAAGCTTTCCGATTTTGAGATATTATTTCATATACACAAATGTGAAGAGTACAAATAATATTTCATATTATTTCATATACACAAATCTCCCAATAGAGAAATCTTTTGACTCATTGACTACCTTTGAAAAAAAAGAGAAAACAACATCTCTGTGCAACAAGTAGGAGGAACAGAATTTATACTGTAAAATTAAACTATTTCGAGTTTTTCTCGCCACGAGAGAAAAACTGCATTTCCTCTATAAAAAAAAAACATTTCCTTTTCGCAAGTGTTTCCATTTTTACTAGTTTAAAATAAAAAAAAAGGGGACAGTTGTAAATGATACAACGGGCAATTATTAAGAATAAAATATACAATTAAAGGCCCAATCGGAGCCCAAAAAGCCCAAATTACAGATATTGATGACAAGGTATGGCATTTTTGGTCTTTTGGCGTTTTAAAACTGGTGCAATGATAACACCAAGAATCCTTCCGTTTATGCGGTTCTAATATAATCTTTTAAAACAGAGTGTTATTTTGTATCCAAAAAAAAAAAAAAAAAAAATCTATTCATGGATAACTTTTAAACTTTAGATTTTTGTGGATAACTATTCTCTGTTTCCAAACAATTAAATTTTATTCAATTAAAAATTCATTTAATTAATCTGATTCAATTAAAGGTTTATTTATTTAATTAATTAATCTCATTATATATATATATTAATTTTAATTCGTAATTATAAAAATTCAGACTATGCCACAAATTAAATTAAATATTTAAAATTATAAATAAAATCGATTATTTCAAAAATATATAAATTAAATATTTTAAAATAATTTAAATTTTTAATATTAATTAGATTTGCACAACCATAAATTTGATCATGTATATGGACAACATTCGGTTACTAATACAGATTCAATATTTGTTATTTACATATATAAAATGATTAATATTTTAAGAATCACACAATTTTAGGAATTGATAATTTAGAATTAAATTCGAAATGCAAACTTAATTAATCTTGGTAAGATTGTCCATATTATGTTAATATTCTTTTATATTAATAAATATTTATTAAAAAATTATTATCATAAAATCTAAACCATAAATGGTTATTCTATTCAAATTCAAAATTAAGAATTCTACCACAAGTAAAACTAAAACATATACATTTTGTGTCCAAACATGAAAACCTTCATATTAGTCTATTTTTTACTTGTATAACTACTATTCAAGTTGCCAAACAAGTCAATTTAGTACAATATTAATAAAACATTATTCTAATTTATATTTAAAAATAATTCCAAAATTTTAAATTTTAATTTAGATTAGTTTGGATTTCCTTAAATACATGTTAGATTAATTATCAAAAATCACAAAACCAGTTGTTTTTTTACAAAAAATAATAAACCGGATATTAATTTAGATTTAATTTAAATATCCAAATTTAAATAATGTTGTCATAATGACGGACATGATAAACGATATGCTATTTTATATTTTTATCATAATCAATAAGCCTAAATTTTTAAATATATGAAATTAGTAAATATTTATATTATACGGTAATATGAACGGGCGGGTTAGAATTATGTTTTTATAATCGCGGTCATTCTCGGATTAATATGAATGGACGAATTAAAATTATGTTTTTATAATCACGTCATATTTAATACTAGAAATACTTAAATGTACAAAAACAAACTATATATAAACACAAAAATAAATCTTTGGCACTTATTAGAAAAATTATAGTCCCTCCGTTTCTTTTTATAAGTAGTTTTAGAAATTTTGTTTTGTTTCACAATATAAGTTATTTTCATGTTTCTATGCAACTTTTACCTTTATCGAATACTGTGTGCCCAATAATATTCTGCAGTTTTTTTTATGATTGGCTGGGTTATTTTTAATTTATATATTAAATGATATTTTTTGGTAAAATATGAGTTTCTTAAAATTTTGTGATTTTAGCCAAAACTACTTATAAAAAGAAACGGAGGGAGTATCTATCAAACAAATTATATCTAAATACAAAAAAAATATTACAAAATTTGGTAAACAAAAAAAAAGGAAATTTCCCGTGCAGACGCACGGGGTAGAATCTAGTCTATACTATTAAACTAGAAATCTATCGGCGCGTTCTGCAGATTTAAAGCTATATCACGTTCTAATTTATTATTATTTTTTAAATTTATTTTAAATATTTAATTTTGTATGTTTAGCTAGTTTAATTTTCTACTCGTTGGATTTTTTTTACCAATAATTTTAAATAAACTAAACGGTTGATAAACTGTTTACATTAATAATGTCAAATACATAAAGTTTACCATTTTTTGCTCACTAAAATATTAAATATGTGAATTCAATATTTGTAATTCTTTTATATTTGTATATACTAATAATGAAGTATATACTATTTGGTTTTAATATATAACAATCAAAACTGAATTAATATATAAATTGAAATGTTGACATATTATCGTAATTTTTTATTATAACGGTACGAAATGCATGGTGGTATATGGTTAATAGTGGTAATAGATTGTGGTATTATAAGTGATGACAGTTTAACAATAAATAAAATTGTTATTTATTTTCCGAAACAATCAACCATCTTCTTTTTGAATGCCCTCCAGCTTTACAAGTTTGGGCTATTTCGGACTATCCGTCATTTCCGGGTTTCTTCCCGAGTACATCTATTTTCCGAAATATGGATTTCCTATTTTGGCGAACTAAAGAAGTAGGTCTTACTGACCCCCAAAAATATATATATCCTTGGATCATATGGTACATATGGAAAGCAAGGAACGACAAAGTGTTCAACGGGAAATAAATTTCTCTAGAGGATACTTTCCAGCTAGCTACTGTGGAAGCGAAAAGTTGGAGGATCACAAACCAACAGGAATGCGAAGAAGAGATAGAAGGCCTACCAGGACAAGATGAATCGAGAGTCTCCCCTTTGGCCCCTCGAACCCCAACAAGTCATATTGATGCTTCATGGATTGATCATGGCCTTGTTAGTGGTATAGGGTGGAGTCATAGGGATCGCATGGGACGAGAGATCTTCGGATTGCAAGGATGCCGCAGAAGCCTCTCGGCATTACATGCTGAGATGGATGGATTCCTTTGGGCTATGCTATGTCTAAAGAAAAAACATATATCATCGATGTATTTTGAAACGGACTGTTCAGATTTGGTGAAGATGATCGATAACCCGATAGACTGGCCGGCGTTTATTTCGGAACTAGACTCCTTTCATGTCCTTAGAGCGTCATTTATCAACTTCAACTTATCATTTATTCCACGAGTATTGAATGTTTAAGCACGATGTTTTTTTATTTTCCATGTAAGTCAGACGGAGCCGGTAAGGGATAATAACCTTATCGGCCAAACTTGATTTAATAAAATGGGTAGTTGACAAAAAAATAATAAATAAAATTGATGATGACATTATAATGGTTTTTAAAAATATATAACATTTTATTTGTGTTTTTTATTGTGCTAACTCTTAATCATTATGACCATTGATTTTTTTTTAGTGTTGAAATTTTTTAACAATTATTTTAAAACTGAAAAGTACATATTAAACTATAAAATTTTCTAATTTTTCTTATATGGTTTAAGTATGAATGCGACTTCTATCTATTGTATATATAACTAAATTCAACGACGCTTAATTGTTTTTAATCTAGTTCTGATTTTCAATCTTGTGAAACTCATTTTCACTGGATGATTCAGAAAGAAACTGGAACTCTAGGTAATTACTGTAGAGTATAGAAAGATGAAGGGTCGTTATTATAAATAAACGATAAAGGAGTTAAGAGTCTGAAAATCCATTGACGCCCTAACGAAGGACGCCGGAGGCGGAGAGCGTATTCGTCGCTTTGTAACAAAATTTTCTGTGTCTCAGTTTCTCCGTTGGCTCTTTCTCTTCTTCGGTTTGTGAATAAACAAATCGGAACCCTCCGATTCGCCGCTTTCTTCTCCGTTCTTTGGCCGACCGGATTGTGGTTTATTTGAACATTCCGATCTTGCCCTGAGTTCCACGATCATTTTCTTAAAACCCTAGGTTATCTCAGACCCTTCTTCGCGATTACGGCGGTTTTCTTTCTACTGGTTTGAGTTTTGTAGAAGGTGTTCGGTAGATTTAGGGTTGTGTGTCTCTAGTTTTCGAGATCGAGATTGTTAGTTATGAATAACAGAGGAAGATATCCACCTGGGATTGGAACGGGACGTGGAGCGGCGCCGAATCCCGATTATCAGCCGTACCGGCAGCAACCTCAAGATCAGCAGCACGTTCATCGCGGTCAACCGCAGAACCCTCAGCAGTTTCAGCTGCAGCAACAACAGCAACAGTGGTCAAGACGCCCTCAGCTTCCTGGAAACGCCAATGAGGTCCAGAGGACGTCTCAGCCCGTAACTAGCAGCGATCCTAAGTAAGTTCTCGTTTCAATACGTTTTGTTACCAATGATTCTGGGAGATAAGAAATCTTGTTTTTGATGATTTGTATTTGTGTTAAGATATCTGTGTAATGTGATTTGATTTGAGGTGAAACTTATATTTCTTTTGTCTTCTCAGTGGCCAAGATTGGAAGGCGACGTTAAGGCTCCCACCTCCTGATACTCGTTATCAGACAGCGGTACGGCTTCCTTGATTACTTTCTTCTGAGATTTTCTATAGAATCTTAAGGACTGTATTTCATTTTCAGCATCATGTTCCTTATTGTTTATGTTAACATTCTGTTGAGAAGATCTTATTTGAACATTGTCTTCAATATTGCCTTCAGGATGTGACAGCTACAAAAGGAAATGAATTCGAAGATTACTTTCTGAAAAGAGATCTGCTAAAGGGAATATATGAGAAGGGTTTTGAAAAGCCATCTCCTATTCAAGAAGAGAGCATTCCAATTGCTTTAACTGGTAGTGATATTCTTGCTAGAGCCAAAAACGGCACAGGAAAGACTGGAGCCTTCTGCATTCCAGTCCTCGAGAAAATTGATCCTAATAACAATGTTATTCAAGGTATGCTGCTTTCCTTTTGGAAATCTTCTCTGTTTCAGGCTTTCTCTCTACCTCGTTTTCCTTGTTGAGTTAGTGAGTTATCATTTGCCTATGCAACTCCCATTAGAGTGAAACTTAATGGCTCGGTTCTTTTTTAACTGTAGTTACTGACTGTTTTGTCTTTGCACCACTTTTTCTATCTTCTTACGCAGCCATGATTCTAGTTCCAACACGAGAGCTGGCCCTTCAGACATCACAGGTTTGCAAGGAGCTTTCTAAATATTTGAATATCCAAGTTATGGTCACCACCGGCGGTACCAGTCTGAGAGATGATATCATGCGATTACATCAACCTGTACATCTGCTGGTTGGAACTCCTGGCAGAATATTGGATCTTTCAAAAAAGGGAGTGTGTGTTTTGAAAGACTGTACGATGCTTGTAATGGATGAGGTGAGTTCCTGATAGCTTTTCCTAATATCTAGATCTTAACTATATATCTTCGTTTTGTGATATAGATCCTCATGTATATTTTCTTCATGACTTATTGCTCAAAATCGTTGAAGGAAAAACTGTAGGATTACTGCTAAAAGGAATTTTTCTAATCTTTCCTTGGGTTTTCTCTGTCGAAGATATAGCAAAATTGATTGTATCCTACTCTATATATATATGCATAGTTATACTTACGACTGTTAACAGTCATTACTGTGGTGAATTGTAAAGTTCTTTCTTCCATATTATATCCTACCTGATGTTGATTTTGTTTTATTGTGTCATAAGCTTGAAAGTTTCTGACTCCTTACAAACTATTTTACCAGGCCGACAAGCTCTTGTCTGTAGAATTCCAACCTTCTCTAGAGGAATTGATACAGTTTCTGCCACAAAATCGTCAATTTTTGATGTTTTCCGCTACATTTCCCGTCACTGTGAAGGCTTTTAAGGATCGACATCTCCGGATGCCCTACGTTATCAATCTCATGGATCAACTCACGCTTATGGGTGTCACGCAATATTACGCTTTTGTTGAAGAGAGACAGAAGGTTCACTGCCTCAACACACTTTTCTCTAAGGTCAGATGTCTAAAACAATCGCTATAACTACATAATTATATGCCTACTCGATTTGGATGATCTAAACGAGTTATCGTTTTTAATTGCAGCTGCAAATAAACCAATCGATAATCTTTTGCAACTCTGTCAATCGCGTGGAACTGTTGGCTAAGAAAATTACAGAACTTGGTTATTCATGCTTCTACATTCATGCGAAGATGGTTCAAGACCATAGGAACAGAGTGTTCCATGAGTTCCGCAATGGTGCTTGCAGAAATCTCGTTTGCACTGGTATGCTTTGTGTTCTTCGAGCATGTACTTTGAACAATGATCAAGTGTAGTTGATGATGATGATGTTATGACTTATTGAAAAATGACTGGTGCAGATCTGTTTACTCGTGGAATTGACATTCAAGCTGTGAATGTAGTGATTAACTTTGATTTTCCTAGGACTTCTGAGTCATATCTACACAGGGTAGGTCGAAACAAAACCTCTTTTTGATCTAGGTTCTCTAGCACAACCTCGTTTTTTATTAATTCATGCTGTCAAATGTTCAGGTGGGCCGATCAGGACGGTTTGGACACCTTGGGTTGGCTGTGAATTTGGTAACATATGAGGACCGTTTCAAAATGTATGTCACTCCGCTCCACTGTTCTTACCGGGTTTTTGTTTTTTGTTTTAGCTTTCTCAGTCATTTATCATGTTATGAAAACAGGTATCAGACTGAGCAAGAACTTGGCACTGAAATCAAACCAATTCCTTCTCTTATCGATCAAGCAATCTACTGCCAGTAAACTTGTAACCGCTTAAGAAATGTTTCCACCCGACGAGACACAGTGTCGATGAAAATGGTGAGGCAAATCTTTCTCTAAGTTTTTTTTGATTGCATCTTAAGACCATTGTGTGCCCCAATGTTCAGGTGTTTCTCAAGCTAGGAGGAGATGAGAGGGAAATGATAGTTGGCGGTTCATGTATAGACTCGTTACAGAGACGAACCAGAGTGGTTTGGTTCGGTTTGGTTTCTAATCTCTCTCTAGACTTTATTTCGTGGGTTCTATGAAACTTATCTTTGACTTGGTAGTTAGTAATAAACTAAGTAATAATAAAGATAGAACATATGACTCCTCCTTTTTTTCTTGTTGGGTTTTATTTGAATGACTATGGGCTTTTAGCCCATTTAGGATCTGAGTGTCATGAAAGTTGCACTTCTTGATTTTTGCTTTTTTTATTTTTATTTTACAAAAGAAATTCATCCAGACCTATATTAATTCATGTGGAATCACAGTTAAGTTAGCCGAATCTTGTAAAGAAAGATGTTTCTGTGAATTTTCAGTCAAAGTTGATTTTTATCATACATTTAGAATATAGTATTCAAGATTCTTGTTCACTTGGTTTTTGAATATATTCAGATTTCTGTGGAGATCTCTCGTTATTTGATGAATAGATTTGTCGCATTTAATTCTTTCATGGAAATAAACATACATATGTAGCAAATATATATATATGAAAAACAAAATATATTAAAAGAATTTTGATATTAAAACTAGGGCTTTGACTTGTAGCTGACCACATTTATGATAAACTATTAAATGGACCCCACCTTATTGTCTGCAAGGTCATGACCCAACAGTATCTTCTCTTTCTTTGACTCTTTGTGATCCCTAAGCATTTCTATTGGCTTATTTTGTGACTCCGTAAATTTTTTTATAACAAAACTAGTAATAGTAAAATTCGACTGAAAATCTCAGCACAGAAAACTTCGACAAAAATAGAAAATAAAATAATAAAATTATTTATTATCATGAACATTTTATAATAATTAAATTAAAACGTGTTTGTCGCATCAAACTTCTTTTCCTTGGGCTACAACAAGTCACTATCGTCTCCATTACTTCCACTTCTGGTCCTTTCTTTATTAACTTCTTCAGTTTTTTTCTACGATAAATAACAATAAATGTTTCTCTCTGTTTTTTTGTTTCCCGGCTAAAGAAGGATGTCACGTATTATCCGACTTCAATGCTCTTTTATTTCCTGTTTCTTGCAATTTGAAAACCTGAGAACCCTAGCCCACTTCTTTACTTTGCCCTTACCTGTTTTCGACAACCAAATATGAGGGTAATATCAATCACATTTACACCTTCCAAATTGAAATTAAAATCTCATTTCACAAATACGATTTTTTTTTGTTTTGTTTGGCCATTGCTATGAATTTAACACATCAATAGACAGGATTTGCAAAATATCATTTTTATTTGCATTTATATAATAAGAGAGTAAAAAAATTCATAAAATTTGCAATCATGATTTTTTTTGTTTTCGAACAACCTGTTGTTGCTGTCACAAACATTTAATATAATATCATAAATGTTGTACGAAATTTGCGTGTAATAAATGCCCAGGGCCGGCTCGAAGCTCGCTGATCGTCCTTTTTCGTTTCTCTATTCCACACACAATCGTATTTATTTCATTTTTTTTATATATATACACTTTATATTATCTATATATACACAACCATAGATCTCTTCCTTTGGCTTTTTTTATTTCATCTTTACGACATTAAAACTAGACCAGACCAAAACATTAAATAATGTTACCCCTTTTTCAAAAATTCTCTCTTTGATCCTATCTTCTCCCTTTTTTTCACTTTGAGGTTTGTCCGTCTCTTCTCTGATGAGTCTAAAAGTCAAACTATCTGTTCATTAGTTTTCCCTCTCTGTGTTTCTTCTTCTTTAACCTAAAAAAGAGTTTTACGTTTTTGTTAGCGTGGTGAGCAAAATGGGAAGAACGCCTTGCTGTGACAAGAAAGGTTTGAAGAAAGGTCCTTGGACTCCCGAAGAAGATGAGATTCTGGTTGAATATATCAAGAAGAACAGCCATGGAAGCTGGAGAACACTTCCAAAGCAAGCTGGTAAAACTCAGATTTCGACTTTTGTTTGATTCTTTAGAGAGATTTAAAACAAAAAAGTTTCCATCTTCTTACGTCAAATTTCCATAACTACTAGGATTCTTGAGAGTTTTTATGGACAAAAAGTCTTCATCTTTATAAAAAAAAAACAGGTTTACTTCGCTGTGGAAAAAGTTGTAGACTAAGATGGACAAATTATCTAAGACCAGACATAAAGCGAGGTCCTTTCACTCCTGAGGAAGAGAAACTCGTTGTCCAACTTCACGCCATTCTCGGCAACAGGTCTTTTGCTTGCTTCTACATTGTCTACATTCCGTTATGAAATTCTGTATATTGTTGTTTGAATGCTCTGTTTTTTTGTCAGGTGGGCTGCAATTGCTGCACAGCTTCCAGGGAGAACAGACAACGAGATCAAGAACTTATGGAACACTCACTTGAAGAAACGTCTTTTAAGTATGGGTCTTGATCCCAAAACCCATGAGCCATTACCTTCATACGGGTTAGCCAAACAAGCTCCAGCTTCACCAACAACTCGCCACATGGCTCAATGGGAAAGTGCTAGGCTTGAAGCTGAAGCAAGGCTTTCTAGAGAGTCAATGCTTTTTACTCCTGGTGGAGGAGGAGCAAAAGCTGAATGTGATCACTTCTTACGCATTTGGAACTCTGAGATTGGTGAATCTTTCAGAAACCTTGCTCCATTTGATGACTCAACTACTAGTCAAAGCCCTTGTTCTCGGACAACATCTTCCTTATCTGCATTTGTAAAGAGCTCAACAAATTCTTGTGGTGGTAAAGAGATTGTTATGGCGTTTCATGGTTCTGATTCTTCTCCATGTTCGAATAATCTTGAAGATAATTCATCAGACTCTGCTCTTCAACTTCTGCTTGATTTCCCAATAAGTGATGACGATATGAGCTTCTTGGAAGAGAACATTGGCAGCTACACAGAGTCTCATGTTGGTTTTGTGTCCATGGTTTCTAAATTCTGATCTTATGAAAAACGTATCCAAGAAAAATATTCAAACTTTGGGTTTAATTTTGTTCTTCTGGTTTTTAGTGATCAGAAGTAGAATAGTATCTATGTAAATCAGCATTAGTTAGTTTAAGAACTTGAAAAAAATCCCTCTTCATTCTTCTCAGCTCTGTTTCCATTTCATTGTTAGCAATTCAGATAAAGAATTCAAAAATCCCTTACTTGTTCCCTGCTTTGCTCTTTTCACTATCTTCCCACGCTTTGTTGAAAGACAATCTCTTCGTTCGAAAAATCGGCTATTAGCTTCACATCTTGATACCAAACAAATGGAGGTCACTCAGCTCTACAGCTTTAAATCCACTTTATCCGTTATCAATCACGTAAACTGCGATGCAGGTGATCTGGACTTGAACTAATCCTGATCACCAGAAAGATTCTCTCTTTGTGATTTGATAATGCTTTAGAAAATTGTACAAGTAAAACAATGGCCAATTTTGTTCACTGTGTATCGTTTTTACACACAAGATCAGTACACAAACAATATTACAAGCCGTGGAAGAAATAAGAGAGATTGTTTACACTTTACACAGCAGAAAACTCTTGAAATTGGATTTGCAAATTCAAGATTAGAAACATCCACAAGTAGCCTTTGGGACAATTCCAGTGGCTCTGTATTTAGCAGCCGTTTCTTCTGCTTTAAGAATGTCTTCTCCACGCTTAGCTTCAATCATTGCTCTCCTCTCTTCGGCTTCCTTGTGAATCGCCGCAACCTTATTCTTCATCTTTTCTGCATACTCTGCTTTCTTCTTCTCTAGTTGCTCCTGCATTCCAAACACATTTCATAATCACATTTAAACAGTTTCACATCTCTGTCTTGCTTAGGTTTATTATACCTCGATTTTCTTGAGTTGGGCTTCGACAGCTGCCTTCTTGCTGTTTTCCCAAGCAAGAACATCAGAGATCTTCTTCTCAGCTCTGTTTCATGTCAATCGTTAACAAAATCAGACAGAGAACCTAAGAACACCCAAACCAGAATCACTTACTTGTTCTCTGCTTTGCTCTTTTCGCTATCTTCCCATGCTTTGACAAAAGACAATCTCTTCTCCTTTGACAAATCAGCTAGCTTAACATCTAATACCCGAACAAATGGAGCTCAGTAACTTCCATAAACATTACAAATAGAAAGTAGTTTTGTTTTTAGCTCACCTCTATCGAGCGAGCTAGATGAAGATTTCTCCGGTGCAGGCTCTACAGGTTCTGTAAGAAACTCATTCTATTAGAATAAACAATGAAATTCCCAAGACTGAACACAAATAGAGAATCACAAGCAGATACATTCAAATCTCTTGGTTGTGTAACAAAGCTACAATTTTTCGGCTGTTAATGGCTTTTACATAGGTAAGTGTATGACAAAAACTTGTTCCATATTTCTTCTATAAAGGCAATTCATTTCACCAATTGCCATGATAAATCTTGGGTTTTTAATCGAAACCAATTCGAATTGCATCGTGCACTCTTATGTTTTAATCGTTTTCTCAGGGGAAACCCAATCCCAATAACCTAACTCTCTGCAAAAAGCTCTTAAACCAGTAAGACCTAATCAAAAACCACAGAACATAGTTGACCACAAAACCCATAATTTCTCATCAAATCAGAAGATCATCAGAGAAAAAAGCAATCCATAATTATGCATAAAGAGAGAGAAATTACTCTCGACAATCGCAAGGGCTTTGGAGTCATCGGAATTCTGCTCCGGAGCTGGATTTTGAATTTTCTCCTCCGTAACATCTTTTGCGACCTCCACCGGAACCATATCCGTAGCCGGAGCCGGAGCCGGAGTCGGAGATTCTGTATCTAGCGTTATCTTCTGTTCCTCCACCATTTTCTCTCAGCCGAAGAAACAACAAACGGTAACAGAGAGCCAAATAAAAAACAAAACAAATTAAACAAAAATGATATTTCCTAACAACAGAAAGAGGTTTATACTTTCTGATACCGTATTAACCGCGTTTTTGTTAGTTTAACATGATCTTATTTTATTATCCGTTGATCTTTAAAGTCATCAGATCTTACGGTTGTCAAGCCAATTATCTGTTGCGGTACACGGGAACTGCGATGCAGGTGAACGTTAAGCTAAGCTTGCCGACAGGCAGGTAAAACTGTTAAACAATGCCACGTAATAACATGTTATTCTTTTGAAGATTTTTTTTTTAAATTACAGCCTGTTTCGGACGAAAGCGTGACGTGGAGGACGGACACGCTGGAGACAGATACAAAGGGGATGTCTTTCTGAGTTGTTGTGACCCCACGCATTATACTGGCGCGTCGACGTTATCCTTTACTTTTAGCTCGATTTTGAAGGAGCGCGTGTGTAAGACGTGCCAAATTAAATGGGCTTTTATTTATTGGGCCGATCGTTTTTATAAAAAGATCAAACAGCTATCTGATAAGGTTTGTTGACCAAAGATAAAACTACCCGAGAGGATTTTTTGACCAAACAACACTTTTTTTTTTTGGGTCAACAAACAACACGATATTCTTTCCGTAAATATATACATTTGTTCTAACTTCTATAAACATGTATGACTCATACATATACATACAACTAGGATTTAACCCGCTAATTTTGGCGCAGAGTAATTTAAAAAAAAAAAAATTTTGAAACTTAAGAAAATTAATTTTATCTAAAATTTACAATATAACTAACTAATAATTATAGATAAAACTATCAATTTGTGATAATTTGTCTATTTAACCCGTTTTGCATTGAACTAAAATATTATTCGGGCTAACTCGTAAATATTTAAAATAGTTTTCTTGTGTATAACATTTTATAAATTAGTAAAATATTTTTTAATTTTTGTTTTGATATATATTCAAATAAAATATAATAAATTATAATAAAAAAATATAGCAAAATTTTGAATATATATATTTTTTATTTGAATATATACGAATTGATTATTATTTTAAAATATATAGTATTAAAAATAATTAAGAAATTAAATATTAAATAACCTCTTTAATGCAAAATATATATTTTCATATTCTAATCAATAATTTTAAAAAACTATTATTTCATTTCCTATTTCAATTATTTTTTGTTATTTGTAATAGCATTTTATATAATAACTTACAAAATAAAGTTCATTTTTAAAAATGTCTTCTTAAATAATACTATAGAGATGGCTTTCTGATTTTCTAATTTTCTGGGCTTTTCCATCTCTTTTCTTCCTCGGCCCATCTAGTTTACCGTTGTCCAGTAACCATATCCAAAAATATATTTTAAGACCATTTTATTTCGAGTAGACAACGAAAAAGGCCTAAGTAGAATTCTACATCCATCGTATACCTCATGACACTAATAATTTAGAATCGAGTATTTTTAAATTTTAATAGTAAGTACTTTTAAAAAGTTCAAGCAGTTTTGTCAACTATCTCTATATATAAAATTCAACGTACATAACAATACATTAAAAAAAATCAAAAATACAATACCATTATATAACAAAAGAAATTTTTGACGATTTCTTCTTCGAAAAAGTTTACTCGTTAATAGAGTGTCCACTATTTTCTTTCTCAAAATCGCATTTAATGTGATGCAAATTTTTACATAATTCAAAAAGAATAATTTGAAAGGCTTTTAACAGAAAAAATAATAATATCAATGGCCTAAATGGACGAATGGAAATTAGTGACCGGAATGTGCCGAATTTCTCTCTAAGTCCATCTTAAATTAGTGATCTTGATGTGCCTATGAATCCGAGACTTGTCGAGGTTAGATACGCCACTAAAATAAAATTGCAGTTTTCACTCGTAGATATAGGTAAAGTTGACTTCTTACAACGAAGCACACGTTAATCTCATTCTCATATAATGTTTTATAGAAAATGATACATCTGTTGAGTGACGAGTAATTCCATTTGTTTTATTTATAATCTCCAATTGTAGAATTTAAACTACGGTTTCTTAAAAATGCAAAGAGACATAGATTATAAACAATGCATGGAAGTCTCTAGAGTCTATGGCTGGGGAAGGTTGGTTTATGGAGGTCTAGACTCTAGTGATTATTAAAAACAATAGATTAGAGTTTTATTTTGGGTAACCTAAAATATTATAGGGTTGAAGAAAGGTTCGTTAACCAACCAAACCCTTTAATTAAATCACAAATCAAAAGCCTCGATTTTCTCTCTTTAGTTAATTCTTTATTACATATAAAGATTGGTAACAGATTCGTGCATAAAAAAAAAAAAAAGGCTTGAAGATGAATAACAACGATGAACAACACAGAACGGTGTCGTTTCATGGGAAAAACATCGTGAAAGCTACTGTTTTCGTCGTTGTTTCTCTATTCATATCAGCTGCTCTCTTGGATTTTATGGGCTATATCGATTTTGTGAGTTATTAAATCAAAATGTTTACAACTTTTTGGTCAATACAAGACTTTTAAAAAAAATGTTCTCTTCTATATAGCTCACATTACCAAATTTGAATTCGAGTTAACTCTTTTTTGTTGTGGTTGTTTTTCAGAATGCTTTTGCAGGTTTCAAACTAGTAACAAAGAGAAAAGAACCAAAATTCCCTTACCGATGCGACGTCGTACAGAACCAATCACATCAAATTCCTCTCTCTCAGAATCGGGCATCGAGATTAAATCCCAACCGTTTACAACGATCTACGTGTCCTTCTTACTTCCGTTGGATCCACGAGGATCTACGGCCGTGGAAAGAAACGGGGATAACGAGAGATACGATTGAGAAAGCGAGAAGGACGGCGCATTTTAGACTGGTGATCCACAACGGCAAGGCGTACGTTAAGAGATACAGAAAATCGATTCAAACCAGAGATGATTTTACTCTGTGGGGAATCGTACAGCTGTTACGGTGGTACCCTGGGAGATTGCCGGACCTCGAGCTTATGTTCGACGCAGACGATCGTCCCGTCGTCCGATCTAATGACTTTAGAGGTCAAAACAAAGCACCTCCACTTTTCCGTTACTGCTCCGATGATGCCAGCTTGGATATCGTCTTCCCTGATTGGTCCTTCTGGGGCTGGTAAGACGATATATCTTACTAGGCTTACTGGGCTTCTTATTAGGCCTTATTTGTGTAATATGAGCTTTTAATGGGCCAGGGCTGAAGTCAACATAAAGCCTTGGGGAAAGTCGCTGGAGGCAATAAACCATGGGAACAATATGACGCAATGGAAGGACCGCGTGGCGTACGCTTATTGGAGAGGCAACCCTTATGTGGACCCCACAAGAGGTGATCTCCTCAAGTGTAATGTTTCCGAACATCAAGACTGGAACACTCGCCTCTATATTCAGGTTTTTTTTTTTTGCCAAATTTCACTTTCCAAAAATACACACGTGTAGTAAGTAAGTAATTACTAGAGTTTTGTGATAATTATTTATCTGAATTTGAAAAATGGTTGCAAAGGATTGGGATAAAGAATCAAAAGAAGGATTCAAGAACTCAAATCTAGAGAACCAATGCACCCACAGGTAAATAAATATTATTATATAGGGATACTTAACGCATTTAATTTAAGTGTTTTTTAGAGTTTATGTAGAAACTCGATTTATTGGTACGTAAACGTAACAATTAAAACAGATACAAGATATACATAGAAGGATGGGCATGGTCGGTTAGTGAGAAATATATAATGGCTTGCGATTCGATGACATTATACGTAAAACCAAGATTCTACGATTTCTACATACGAGGAATGATGCCATTGCAACACTATTGGCCTATCAGAGACGACTCCAAGTGTACTTCTCTCAAATTCGCCGTACATTGGGGCAATACCCACGTGGACAAGGTCTCTGATCACATTTGAATTTCAAGTTTGTTTTGTGTAAGTTTATATGACCCTGATTTTTGTGGTGTAGGCGCGTGAGATTGGAGAGGTAGGAAGTAGATTTATAAGAGAGGAGGTGAATATGAAGTATGTGTATGACTACATGTTTCATTTGCTCAATGAGTATGCAAAGCTCTTGAAATTTAAACCGGAGATTCCTTTGGATGCTGAGGAGATCACGCCGGATAGTATGGGATGTCCGGCGACTGAACGGTGGAGAGATTTCATGGCGGAGTCTATGGTAATGTCTCCAAGTGAAGAGTTTCCATGTGAGATGCTTCCTCCTTATGACCTTCTAGTTTTAAAAGAGGTCCTTGAGCGAAAAGCTAATTTAACACGTCAAGTTGAGTTGTGGGAGGACCAATACTTACATGATTTGACCAACAAACCTTAATTTAATTATACCCCCAAAAAAAAAATGTATTAGAATTTAGCATCTCCCTAATGTTTTTTTTTTCTTTTCTTGCAGTCGTTTTATTTGTTTTATTTATAATTCTCACATACATGAAATAGTCTACAAAGTTTTAACATGCAATAGCATTTTAGTTATAATTGTGAGTCCTTGAAATTGATTGAATGGTTGTTAATTCCCCAAATTTTAGTTAGTCTGGTTTAGTTTGTATTTAGATCAACCAGTAAAAAGTGTGTATTAATTACACTAATAATCGATAAAACATGTAATCAAGCAAAACAATCGTCTTTTGTTTTGTTTGGACATCTCTAGCCGATTAATCGAATGTTTATGCTTTCGAATATGGCAAATCGCAAATGTCTCACTCATTGCGAGATGCCGGGTCTGTTCGGCGCATGACCGCTGCGGCCAGCGTCGGCGACACAAAAAAACAATATGTCTTTGTTGTTTGGAACGCAAAATTGTGGAGAGCAGTGTCGTTGGTGTTAATAATAAGAGACGCAACCACAAAAAATGGGTCGCTGGAATTTTCAGCAGCAGCTGCGACAACTCTCAGCGGTTAATTTCAACAGTCCAGCATCACCTTTATCTCTCACCATCGTAATATTTAGCTTCGTCAGCGTCTTTCTTTCTTGTCGCACAATGTAGACGCAGCGGTCGTGCGCCGAACAGACCCGCCTCCTCCTTTATAACCCACTGGCTCTAGAAGAGGTTCTTGAGAGGAAAGCTATTTTAGCACATTTCGACTTATACTTTGGTATACTCTTCTATCATTATTTTACACATAAATAAATGTTTATAACTGTTATCATATATGCTCATCTAATTTAACATAAATCCATTTTCGCTCATCTACCTTTCTCTTAATACTTTTGTTTTCATAACTATAAATCATACAAAATGGTATTTTAGTCATATCACTAAAAATATTTCAAAATTTAATTTTGATTCTCTTTTTGTGTATGGCTAATGCTAGTTTGTTTTCTTTTAATAAAATTAACACTTTTGATTTTATCCCTTTAAAATTAGATTATCTTAAGAGATAGTGAGATACACTCTTATGTTATACTCCATCCGTTATTAAATAAATGATGTTTTAAAGGTTTTTTGTGTTTTAAAATAAGTGATGTTTTCAGTTTTACATACAAAATTAAACAATTTTTTTATTGTTTTTGACCATTTGTATTATGCAGATTGTTTTTTTATTGGTTGAATTGTGTTTAAATAGATAATAAATGATGTTTTTAGTATGAAAAAATTAAAATTAAATGAATCATTAATCTGTTTGCAAAAACCTTAAACATCACTTATATTAAAACAAATAGAGTATCATACATTACAAGAAAACATGTTAAAATACCACAGAAATATCGATTAGAAATTGGTAGGGAAAACCTTTTTAAAACTGTGTAATTAACGAGAGATGAACGAATAAGTTAATGACAATTATTATATTAACCCGGTCTCCACTCCATAGCCGGGCCCGGGTCCAAATATTATGTTGTGAAAAATATTATATATGGATCTTAAAAAGTATTAAATTTACGAGTGATGTAATAGTGGTTCGTATCTTTGACTTTTATGCGTTGTTATTAACTTTTTATTTGTTTTTTGCCTATGCGTCGTTAGTTTGCAGAGGACTCTTAGTTAGTTAGTTAGTTTACATACAATAAGATGAAATAATATAAAGGCTTGTGGAGCATAAAGGCTTGATTGATTATAGTTTGTATATAAATAAGATGAAGTTGATTAAATACGTAACTTTTCGGGAATAATAGTATCTTTAATAAGATAAGGCGGAACTAGTATTGAGCTTGGCCTATCCCGCCAAACATTTTTTTCTGCCAAATTGTTTTTTGACCAATTGAATTTTCTTTTTCCGTTTCTTTCCTTGGAAAAGTTTTTTTTTGATTTTTCTTTGCCCCATCTTGACGGCAACTCTAATAATTCATTCTTTATAATCACTCATCTCAACATAATTAAGAAATCTACTGACAAAAATTCATAATAACATTAGACAGTCCAATTTTCTGAGTCTTGTGCCGACAGCTGGGTATAGATTACAGGCTTCAATGTCATTCATTTTCGAATTTAGTTGATTCCACATGTGAGTAGTTACATATTCATTAGCAGGACTACTGAAATTGCATGATTTCAAAATTTTATCCCACGGTTTTACGACTCTGTTTCATTAAAAAATAAAATCTATAAGAATTATTTCTCTCAACATTAACTAATTAACTAACACATATATATATAGAGAGAAAGACTTAGGTGGGTTGACTTAATAAGGCTTTCGACGTGGTTCTCCTTATAGCCTTCATAAAATAATTGTGCCGTAATTATAAATATCACTAAAAAAAAAAATATCACTCATGTTCCTATAAACACAGGCTGAAACCTTTTGTTCTGTGTATCAAACTGAGAATTATACTAATTTTAAACCCCTTAAATTAAATCATTTTCTACCCCATATAAAAGAGATCCATGACCCGTGAGCTATATATGCTTCATAAGTCACTCTTAATTTCTCTCTCGTCTTGATCTCGTGTTCTTGTTGTGTTTTGTGTTCGATGAGAGAAAACACACACGTGGCTCAATCCACGGAAGATCATCATCATCAGAGACAACAAAACCTAATACCGAGTTTACGCTCTAAACTAGCAAAGACATGGGTCACCACCAAAATTTACATCTTCGTCCTCTTCATCTTCCTCCTTAGTGCTTCTCTCTCTTGGATGTTTACGGTATATATTTTTCTCTTTCTCATGATCTACCTTTTTTTGTTGGAAACAATCGTGTTAAAAATAAAAATTATACCGTTGATTAATTTGGCGAGAATAAACATGTTCCTCCCGTTCAAATTGGTAGATGTTTTGGATTTTTGTTTTCCACAAAATTAGATATATTTTTGTTCATTTACTCCTATTTACTTATAAGAGGAAACTTTAATGACAAATGATAGAAAATATAATGTATTTCTAATTGAAAATAAATTCATAGAATGTGTGAAAAAACCTAAAACATCTAATAATTTGTTTTGAACATTAGAATGTCTATCAGCTGTGAGTGTTTTGTTCTTCCACTCTTTTTTTGTTTGTTCTTCACGATGTTGAAAATCTTTGAACTGTTTTACGTAATAGTAGCTCTTTAATTAGTAGTGGTGTGGTACCTATAAATTTTATTACGGAAGTTGGATCTTAATTTTAATTTATTTGGTGTTATTCATAGTTTGTATTAGGCGAGAGTAGATTCCAAGTAACATCAATATTCACAAGAAACACCAACAAAAGTACTACACCAACAACAAACATCCCCAAGATCCTCATCAAGATCCCATTAAACTGCAAAGCACTCAACAGCAACACCACACAAACATGTCCTTCAAATTATCCAACCAAGTTCGAACCAGCGATCTCTTCCTCGGGGACATGTCCTGACTACTTCAGGTGGATCCACCGAGACTTAAAGGTTTGGCAAAAGACAGGAATCACAAGGGAAACACTAGAGAGAGCAAGACCAAACGCCCATTTCAGGGTAGTGATAAAATCAGGGAGATTATACGTTCATCAATACGATAAAGCATTTCAGACAAGAGATGTGTTCACAATTTGGGGAATACTTCAGCTTCTAAGAATGTATCCTGGTCAAATCCCTGATCTTGAGCTTCTCTTCCTCTGCCATGATAGACCCGCCATTTGGAAAAGAGACTTTAACAGAAGACAAAAGGACACGTGGCCTCCTCCACCGTTGTTTCACTATTGTGGTCACCGTGATGCATACGACATCGTTTTCCCTGATTGGAGCTTCTGGGGTTGGTATGACCATTCACCAAAATCTTTTCTTTTTTTTGGGATAATGGTTGACTATTCATCAAATTCTAAAGTTTGGTCAATAGCGTAGATGGCCCGTAACTAAACAAATTATATAAATATTGTTTTTTTTTGTTTGGATTTATTCTATAGGCCGGAGCTGAATATAAAGGAGTGGAATAAGTTATCTGTGGCACTAAAAGAAGGGAACAAAAGGGTGAAATGGGAAGATAGAGTTCCGTACGCTTATTGGAAAGGAAACCCTCATGTTTCTCCAATTAGAGGAGATCTTATGAGATGTAACTTCTCCGACAAGTATGATCCTATGGTTCATCTCTATGTTCAGGTACGTACATATGTCCATCAATTCTAACATCTCCCATCTAGAACGGGCTCATAAATGGAAAAATAACAAAAACAAATCATGATCCTTAGTCAAAACCTGAAATATAGATCATAACTACATGTAAATTTTTCTGTTGGTTTCGTATGCAACAGCATACCCGCACATGCCTAGATACGGCCGACCCCATCTATATCATGTATTCCATTTTGAAACCAATTGTCAATGAATCTCGAAACTGATGACTTCAATCACACGCATTCTCAAATAACGAGTTCTATTTTGGGTATAGATAAGGTTCGTTTAGTTAGGATTTGATACCATGCATGTACGTAGTGATTTATATAATTTCATCGAAAAGTAATCTATGATTTGTAATAATCACTGTGATCTTCTCTCACAATTTGTTTCAGGATTGGTTAAGTGAGATCAAGGTGGGGTTTAGAGGATCAAACTTAGAAGATCAATGCACTCATAGGTATATGCAAAATAACACATCCAATAAATCACGTTTAGTCTCTTATTTTTGTTTGTTTGCTATATATTGATATACATTTTTTTTTAACTTTGACATACAGATATAAGATCTACATAGAAGGGAATGCGTGGTCGGTGAGCGAAAAATATATACTTTCGTGTGATAGTATGACTCTGTTGGTTAAACCAGAGTACTACGATTTTTTCATAAGAAGTATGATCCCAATGAAGCATTTCTGGCCTATTAGACCAAACAACAAATGTGGTGACCTCAAATTCGCAGTCGAATGGGGTAACAACAACACCGAAAAGGTCAGTTATAATATCCAATATCTAAATTGAAATTCATACTAATTTTCGAGTCAAGTAAATTTTACAATATTAAAAAAAAAACATGTGAAGAAAATTAATGTTTTATTTCGATTCAAACCAATGATGAGAATTCTTTTCCGCTTCACAATAAATGCCGTTTTGACACATTGTATACAAATTAATTAACAATCATGCTAGAAATTCCATTATAGCTTGAAATTTTGATTTTTACTGTTATATTCTATGTTATATTTTTATAATTTTGACTTGACATTAAATTAAGCGTTTTATGCCAAAATTTAGTTTGAAATTCCAAACGATACTTATTTGGAAACATAAAAATAAAGATACTTACCGACACCAAAAAAAAAAGACTTGATTTAAAACAGAGATTGTTATGATTTTTTTTTTAAACAGAGATTATTATTATAAACGGTCATCACTCAATTATTATTATTATTATTATTTTTTTTTTTGCAATGTTATGTTAAGGTCTTAATCCAATTAATATAGGCACAAGTCATAGGGAGACAAGGAAGTGAGTACATGATGAAGAATCTAGAGATGAAGTATGTGTATGATTACATGTTATATGTGTTGCAAGGCTATGGGAAACTGATGAAGTTGGATGTGACTGTGCCTGAAAATGCGACTGAAGTGTGTTCGGAAACGATGGCTTGTCCGATCACTGATGGTGGACTGATCAGGCAGTGCATGGACGACTCGTTGGTTATGTCTCCGAGCGTCAAGGCGGCTTGTGATTTGCCAAAGCCTTATGGAGGTTATGAGCTCAAGAGGTTTCTTAAGAAACAAGAAAGTGCAGAGAGAAAGGTTGAGAAGTGGACCGATGAGTATTGGAACTCAAGAGGTCCAAAATAAAGATTAATTTCTTCAATCGTGACAATATAATTGTGAGTTTGGTTTACTTTGTATGAATCTAAAATATAATTTGGCCGGTCTGGTTTTGCTTGATTCAAAAAGCATCTTATATATATATGAAAAACAGCATGCCGCAATTTTTGATCTTGATTTATTATGAAATACGATTTATGTCGTACTATGTATTTTTATTTTGTTCTGCTTTTGTTTCGCAAACTTTGTTCGATTTGTCATTTGATGTATTCAATCCAGACGATTAAAAAAAAAAAAAAACTGCATGCCGCAATTGTCTCGTTTAGATCTTCTTCATATGAAACATCAAAATAGTTTAACGAAAAAAGGAAAATCCTAATAAGTGTTGAAAACAAATTAAATCCTATTAAATGTTTACTGAAAATATGCACACACACACACATATATATATATATATGTATGATATTATATATTGTAATTAGTAGACATTAAATAGAAAGTAATAATTTAAAAATGGAAATTACGTTATCTGGTCAATAAATCATATCTAATATTTTTTACGAAAAGGGAAAATCCTAATAAGTATTGAAAACAAATTAAATTCTATATATTAAATATTTTGAAAATCTATGTTTACTGAATATGCACACATACATATATATATATATATATATATATATATGTATGAAATTATATGTTGTAATTAGTAGAAATTAAATAGAAAGTAATAATATAAAAATGGAAATTACGCTATTTGGTCAGTAAATCATATCAAATATACTTTAACGAAAAAAGAAAAATACTAATAAGTGTTGAAAACAAATTGAATCCTATTAAATATTTTGAAAATCTATGTTTACTGAAAATATGCACACTCACACACACACACACATATATATATATATATATATATATATATATACATGTATGAAATTATATGTTATAATTTATAGAAATTAAATATAAAGTAATAATATAAAAATGGAAATTACGTTAATTGGTCAATAAATCATATCAAATATACATTTTCTGTATTTATGCCAATAAATCTAACGCATATACTTTTTTTTTTTTTTGTCAACAGCCTTAATACCTATCTCGATTCGGTAAACCAAATTGGAGATACCGAATTTACATAAGTGAAATCTGATGGGTAGACGCGATCACCTCGTGCTAACTTATCTGCCACTATGTTACTTGCGCGTGGGATCTAACGCATATACTTATTATTCTAAAACCTAAATGAGTATCTACATATTATCAAACTTGGCACATGTAATCTTTCATTACATCAAAGCGAAAAAAGAATTATCTTCTTTAATTTGGTTTATTTTTTTTCCTGAGAATTTAAACGAGCTAGGTCGTCAGATCCGAGACCTGCAACTACGAAGATGAACAACAAAAGATTTAATCAGAAGCCACGTGGAATATGTCATCAAAATCTGATTTCCAATTCTAAACTAGTCGCCATCTTCATCATCATTTTCTTCCTCAACCTCGGTGCTTTGATAGATATGGTACTAAAAATATTTCTCATCTTCTAATCATTTCAATCATCTTGACAAGAAAAAAAAAAAATCATTTTAATCATATATATGTTAGGTTTATAATATATAATTAAATCGTGAGTGTTCATATAGTTTGTAACAGGTAAGAGTAGAATCCAAATGATGACGACATCAATATTGGGAACTACAAACACAATCATCAAGATCCCATTAAACTGCAACGACACAATACAAACATGTCCTTTTAACTATCCAAGCAGATTCGAACCAGCGATCTCTTCCTCGGAAACTTGTCCTGACTACTTCAGGTGGATCGAACAAGACTTAAAGGTATGGCAAGAGACAGGGATCACAAGGGAAACACTAGAGAGAGCAAAACCTAATGCTCATTTCAGGCTAGTGATAAAATCAGGGAGATTGTATGTTCATCAGTATGATAAAGCTTATGAGACAAGAGATGTGCTCACAATTTGGGGAATACTTCAGCTTCTAAGGATGTATCCTCGTCAAGTCCCTGATCTTGAGCTTCTCTTCCTCTGCCATGATCAACCCGCTATCTGGAAAAGCGACTTTAGGCAAGAAGAGCCAAATGCCACGTGGCCTCCTCCGCCGTTGTTTCACTATTGTGGTCACCGTGATGCATACGACATCGTTTTCCCTGATTGGAGCTTCTGGGGATGGTACGTAGTTAGTGTTTTTTTTGTTTTTAAAACAAAATAGGAACTAAACCAGAATTTTCATTCGGATCATGGTTTTAACCGGTTCAACAGGATGATCGAATCATATTTGAAATTTATTTAATATTGTTGTTATATAGGCCGGAGGTGAATATAAAGGAGTGGACAAAGTTATCTGTGGCGATTAGAGAAGCCAACGAAAGGGTTAAATGGAAAGATCGAATTCCGTACGCTCACTGGAAAGGGAACTCCTACGTTTCTTGGGGAAGAAGAAACCTTATGCAATGTAACTTCTCCGATAAGTATGATCCCATGGTTCGTCTCTATGAACAGGTATATGCCCATCCATTTTCAGCATCGAGTTTAAGTTTGTGGAGTTCTATCTCAAAAAACTTAATTACCAGTAATTCATGATCTTCGTAGAAAATAAATTTCATATGTAAAGTAATGGTGATTTTAGGATTGGGATAAGGAGAGGGAGATAGGGTTTAAAAGCTCAAACCTAGAAGACCAATGCACCCATAGGTATCTAATATTATTCATGTTTGAACTTTTTATTTTCTTGGATTGCTTAATTTGTCCTTCTTATGGTTATTAACATTTTCGGGTTTGGAATTGGAATTGGACATTTAGGTACAAGATTTACGTAGAGGGTGGTGCATGGTCGGTGAGCAAAAAATATATATTAGCTTGTGACAGTATGACTCTACTAATTAAACCAGAGTACTACGATTTCTTCGCAAGAAGTATGGTTCCATTGGAACATTACTGGCCCATTAGATCTCAAGAGAACTGTGGTGACCTCAAGTTCGCCGTCGAATGGGGTAACAACAACACTGAGAAGGTTAGCAATATATAAATATTTAGTATTTTTTTTAATCACTGAAAAAACTCTATATCGAAATCCAGACCAATGAGATTGATTTATTATCTCAATTAATATCGCAGAGAAACTCGGCTCGTCACCTCGTTACTCGTTTGGCTTTTTTGACTTCACCAGACATTTTTACCATAAGTTTATTGGGTCCAATTTACTGGACCGATATTTTAACCCCAGAATAACAATGAGCAAATAAAAGACTATCATTGTCCAGTTAATCTTGTAATTTTCTGTCTTCGACACATCATGATGATCTTGTGATGACTTTCTAAATCTATATATAGGCGCAAGCTATAGGGAGACAAGGAAGTGAGTACATGATGAAGAATCTAGAGATGAAGTATGTATATGATTACATGTTGTATGTCTTGCAAGGCTATGGGAAACTGATGAAGTTGGATGTGACCGTGCCTGAAAATGCGACCGAAGTGTGTTCGGAGACGATGGCTTGTCCGATCACTGACGGTGGACTGATTAGGCAGTGCATGGACGACTCGTTGGTTATGTCTCCGAGCGTCAAGGCGGCTTGTGATTTGCCGCAGCCTTATGGAGAAGATGAGATCAAGAGGTTTCTTAAAAGACAAGAAAGTGCGGAGCGAAACGTTGAGAAGTGGACCAATGAGTATTAGGAGGTCCAAAACAACATAGGGAATTCTTATAATATATTTCTTCAAAGTTTTGGGCGGTGGGAGAAAACTGATAGATTATGATTATGGACCAAAAGAATACAAACAAAAATACAAAAAGTTCGTAGTGATTAAAATAAGTCATATATTCGTGTCAGTGATTAAAATACGCTATACGCTATATATCCTGTAGAGTACCATTATATATTTGTAAAAAAAAAAATATATATATATATATAAGTGAAAATATATATATATATATATATATATATATATATATATATATAAATACAATGGCATAGTAAAAATGAATATAAATGAATATTTATGATGTAAATTAATCAATTTCCCAATTAATATATATATATAACAAAAAATTAAATAATTAATAAATATTGAAATCATAGTCTGAAATCTAAATTATCAAAATTCAGAAGAAAAATAAATCTCAAGTTTTAAATTTTAAGTAATATAACAAAAAAAATTATTAAGTTAATTCTCAAATTGAATAAAAATCTCAAATGGAATGAAAAACGAAATAACATATCACATCATCCCATAAGAACTCTTGGAAAAATGTAAACATATCGTTCTATAGTTATTTTTGTAAGATTAATTTTTATTAAGAGTAAAACTATATATGTATTTTATTATTTGAAGTTTTATAAAAAATGGTGTATATACGGACAGTGGCGGATCTAGAAAATATAATCAGTGGTGGCAAAAATATAACATAATGAAAAGGTAAAAATAATTAAAAATGTTATACGAAATTCGAAATAAAATCCAACAAATGTGATGACAATGAAAAAACTTCTACAAAAGTACTCTACGCTCATTCATCATCTGAAATCTTTTTATCACTTTTTCATTTGTAACAAATTCAAACAACTCTTTTTCAACATAGCAAACCAGACAATCACTTAGAAAATGATCTCCAATTCGGTTGCGTGCAGCTGTCTTCACTAGTTTCATTGCAGAAAAACATCTTTCAACACTTGCGGTGGCAACCGGTAACGTTAAAACTAATTTCAGAAGCCTGTAAACCAAATGCTTTTTGTGTATGATGGTGAAAACTTGAAAGCATCTTTCACAACAATATAAAACAGAGAAACGTATTTTGCGAAAACAAAAACATCACTAACAAGTAACAATAATTGGAAGATGGTCGAAGACTCGAAGTGGCAGATCAAAATTAAGAAAAAAAAAGTTTACCTTTCTGTCTCCACGCAAGCACGAGGAAGAAAGAAAGAGAAATCAAAATTGGAAAAAAAATTAGGATTTTTAATTTGTAAAGATTGGTTAATAATTAATTGATTAGAGTTTTTAGATTTTGATTATTTTATAACAAAATTGACTTTTTCATTAAATAGAAAAAAAAATGTTAGGTAGGCTTTTGGGCTTAAATCAGAAAAAAAAAGTTATGTGGTGGCAAAAAAAAATTTTAGTGGTGGCATAATTTTTTTTTTTAAAACATGTACTAATAAAAAAAAAATTGAGTGGTGGCATTTGCCCCCACCCTGTGAACAGTAGATCCACCCATTCATACGGTTACTCTATAAATATTGTATATACGACTGTATTAGTTTCCACTATGTAAACATAATGTACATGCTGAAAACAGTTCGGCTTCTCACCGTATAACGTATATACCTGTATATACAGTCGTACAAGCCCGTATTTTAGAACACTGATTCATGTAAATATGTAAAATAAGTTAGTCGTATATATGAGTTGTTTATTTTTGTAAAGTTAGTCAGACGTAAAAGCAACTTTTAATCGGAACCTTGTTTTGTTGTTGCTAATTTAGTTTCAGCAAGTAAAATAGGTCCAAGTTAAAAAAAAAACATTGAATATTAAGGCCCATGAGAGAAAGTAACTTAATCATATGTTAGCCTAATAAGAGACTTGAGGCCCAATAGTCCAACATGCAGACGTGAAAAGAGGGGTAATATCGTAAGTCCATAGACATTACATTATCCCCACTCCCAATCTGAATTGTTGGCAACTAATGTTTTATTTAATACCAAAAGTAATGATTGGCGTCACGATTAATAACAGATAAGCGCGTTGCGTAACCTTAATTAAACACGGTCAACGTTTAATTACACCACACAATTTTCCCCGAGAAAACATTTGCCAAGTTGCCTTGTAAGACAAGTCTCCACGATCTCACAAAGTGTAGAAGAAAGTTTCAAAACCTCTAGCTCTGTGTTTCCTGAGAAAAACTAATCGATTTCTCTAGAGTGAAATCAAATGAGTAATCTAAAACTTGGCGTTGAAGTCATAAGCGCGAGGCTCAAACCTAGGGAGGAGAGTACTCACAGCGATGGCTATGGCGGTGTTAACGCCTTCGTGGAGCTACGATTCGACGAGCAGATAGTCAAAACCTCGACTAAGCATGACGATTCGAGTCCGGTTTGGAACGAGACGTTCTTCTTCAACATCTCTGATACAGAGGATTTATCGAATCTGGTTCTTGAGGCGTACGTTTACAATAAAACCAGCAACATAACGAAATCGTGTCTTGGTAGGATTCGAATCTTTGGAACTGCATTTGTGCCCTACTCTGAAGCTGTCGGATTACATTACCCTCTTGAGAAAGATAAATGGAGCGTCTTCTCTTTCGCAGCAGTCATTAGAGGTGAGCTCGCTCTGAAGGTGTTTGTAACTGATAACCCCTCTCTCAAGGTACCGAATGGGATACAGACAAAGAAGATTACTTCTAACACACGGCACAAATTCCACACAACGGAGAAGAGTAAACCTAGCCTAAGAAGAAATAAGCAGCCGCCTCAACCGCAACCGCAACCGCAACCGCTTCAACCGAACCTGCCTCAGCCGCAACCGCCTCAACCGCCACCGGTTATGGAAGCTTCTCGATTTAGTTCTCCGATACCTGCAACTATGGGATTTAATCCGAATTCACCGGATTATTCAATTAAAGAGACGAATCCTGTTCTTGGAGGAAGCAAACGAGCGAGAACCACCACCGGTCATGATCTCGTTGAGCCAATGGAATTCCTCTTCGTAAAAATCGTGAAAGCTCGGGATCTTCCAAACATGGACCCAACCGGAAGTCTAGATCCGTACGTCGAAGTCAAACTCGGAAACTTTACGGCTAAAACGAAACATTTCGAGAAGAATAAAAATCCGACATGGAACAAAGTCTTCGCTTTCTCCAAATCCGATCAGCAATCAAACTTTCTCGAAGTTATCGTGATGGACAAAGATGTGATCAAAGACGATTGCGTCGGTGTAATCCGGTTCGATCTCAATGAGATACCGACACGTGTCGCGCCGGACAGTCCTTTAGCTCCGGAATGGTACAGAGTCAACGCCGAGAAAGGAGGCGAGATTATGTTGGCTGTTTGGTTCGGTACTCAAGCCGACGAAGCCTTCTCAGACGCGACATACTCAGACGCTTTAAACGCTGTAAACAAATCGAGTGTGCGTTCTAAAATCTATCATTCTCCGAGGCTATGGTACCTCCGTGTTAACGTCATCGAGGCACAAGACTTGGTTATTGTACCAGACCGGAATCGGTTTCCAAATCCATATGTCAAAGTCCAGTTAAGTAACCAAATGGTTCGAACCAAACCGAGTCAATCGCTTAATCCGAGATGGAACGAAGAGTTTACGCTTGTCGCAGCTGAACCGTTTGAAGATCTGGTCATCTCGATCGAAGACCGGGTCGCGGTTAACCGAGAGGAAACGCTGGGAACGGTGAAGATACCGATCGATACAATCGATAGGCGGATTGATGATAACCGAACAGTGCCGAACCGTTGGTTTAGTCTTGCGTTTGAGAACCAGAGGAAAGTCAGATTCGCGACGACGAGGCTTCTTCTGAATGTTTGTTTAGAAGGAGGCTATCACGTTCTTGATGAATCTACTTACTACAGCAGCGATTTCAGACCGTCTATGAAAGAGCTGTGGAATCGTCAGCAGCCGTCGATTGGTGTTCTTGAATTAGGCATTTTAGGAGTGGAAGGGTTGAATCTGAGCCATGATGGTAAGAAAGAGACCATGGATGCTTACTGTGTGGCTAAGTATGGAACCAAATGGGTTAGGACTCGGACCGTTACGGACTGTTTAAACCCGCGGTTCAACGAGCAGTACACGTGGGAGGTTTATGAGCCAGCGACTGTGATTACAATTGGCGTTTTCGATAACAATCAGATCAATGTCGGTAACGGTAACAACAGAGACGGGAAGATTGGGAAAGTTCGAGTTAGAATCTCGACTCTAGAGTCCGGAAGAATCTACACTAATTCTTATCCGCTTCTCGTTCTCCGACCTTCAGGTGTAAAGAAAATGGGAGAATTGCATTTGGCGATTCGGTTTTCTTGCTCCTCGATGTTTCAGATGTTGATTCAGTACTGGAAACCGCTTCTTCCAAAAATGCATTACGCAAGACCGTTGAAAGTTGTGCAGCAGGAGATTCTCCGGCAGCACGCGGTTAACTTAGTGGCAGCTCGGTTAAGCAGAACCGAGCCGCCGCTGAGGAAAGAAGTGATAGAATACATTTCGGATTCAACTTCGCATTTCTGGAGCATGAGGAAAAGCCGAGCGAATCTCTTCAGGTTGAGATCGGTTTTCTCCCGTTTACTGGGTACTGGAGAATGGTTTCAAGATATCTGCAGGTGGAAGAAACCGCTAGCGTCTACAGCGGTTCATGTACTTTACTTAGCGTTTGTGTGTTTGCCAGAGATGATTCTTCCGGTAATGTCTCTTTGCTTGTTCATGCTTGGGGTATGGAACTACAGATTGCGCCCGAGACAACCTCCACACATGGACACAAGACTTTCATTTGCAGACAATATTCATCCTGAAGAGCTTAACGAAGAGTTCGATACATTTCCTTTTTCATCTCAAGACCCGGTAATTGTAAAAATGCGGTACGAGCGGTTGAGGAGTATTGCGAGTAGAGTTCAAACGGTAGTGGGAGATATTGCGGGTCAAGGAGAGAGAGTTCAGGCTCTGTTAAGCTGGAGAGATCCAAGAGCAACTTCGATCTTCATGGTGCTTTGTTTTGTTTCTTCTGTGGTTATGTATGTTGTGCCGTTTAAGGTTTTTGTTCTTCTCGCCGGATTATACATCATGAGACATCCAAGATTCAGGCGAAAGACACCTCCTGGTCTGGTTAACTTCTTCCGACGACTTCCTGCAAAAACAGACTGTATGCTGTAGAATGCAAAAACATATATGAAACAAATGGAAATTTTCGCAATACTTCACAAGTCAAGAAACCAAATCGATTAATCAAAAGCTCGAGAACACGCAGGAATTCTGAACATCACTACTAGTCTTTAAATTTCTAAACATTACCAAAAGACATTTTTCTCAGAGAGGTTAGCTTAAGTCTTTTTCTTCTTCTCTTAAGATTCAATGCTTATATATACTTGAATCATCCGCGCATTAGATCAATGTCGATATGGGCGTGATGCATATCCATTGATCTTGGACCGGTTGACCAAATGCCTACGGGAGTCTGAACAAGGTTCTGGCTTTGCTGAGGAACGGGAGACGATGTTGCTGCTATGTTGTCGTTGTTGTCCAAAGCTTCAATGTCTTGGACATCTTCAGAAGTTTCATCTAGTTTTTTTATCTTCGCTTTCGGAATCGCCCAAATGAAGCTCCCAACGATAACCTATTAAGGAGGCAGACACAAGTTTAAAAAAGGATCTCTAAATTCATCTAAAGAATTTGATTCTTACAACCAGCTCACCTGAACTGGGCTTGCTGCTATTAGAGGCCCTCCAATTCCACCACCAATGACACGACCATCGGGGCTAGCAAGTGAGACCGCTAGATTTCCAGTGCGGTTTGGGTAGTCATTGTCAGTAGCATTCAGATAAGAAGTTGAGAGAGATATGAGCTCGAAACGACCCTAGAGTTTATAGAGTAAACACCAACATGAGTAATGTCTTTGTCTTCTAAAGCATAACAAATTGTGAGTATAATATTAGACCTCGTATGTTATAGCTCCATGGGATGGTGATGGCTGAAGAAGAGTTGCAGTAGAGACTGCGCCACTAGCGGATAAGACACAAATCGCTCTTGGACCTTGCTGGGAAAAAGATATAACCTTTGATGCAATGTCCTGAAAACAACACAATAGTGTGGATTAAAGATGATTTCAAGAAGCCTAAAAGAACAGAATTTGTACACGAGGAGACTTGAGAAGACATACTTCACCAACGGAAACTACGATTACGTGCGGTGTGAAGCTCATTCCCGACGATGAAGGCATCAATTCACCTTACAGAAGAAAAAAAGTCAAAACCCGTTTTCAGAGAAATCACAGCTTCTTGTAATAACTTCAGGACACAAATTTAATAAACAAAGCTTAAGAGAAGGGCCCTGGAATAAAAGATTATATTTTGAATTCTAAATTTCACACTTGATATTAAAAAATTCCAAAGCTTTAATTAGTCCTTAAAAGGGCATATAACAGCTGGAATTAGCTCCATAACTTCCCACCATTTTGAAAACCAATGCCCTCATAAACTATATATATACTCAATTAAGCTCATAGCTTCCCACCATTGTCAGAGCCTTTCATAAACAATTTCAAGAAGACGAACAGAGAGAGAGAGAGAGGGGATTTTACCAATGGAAGCAAGCCTTTGCTTTTTGCCGGAGCCAGGAGGTCTTCCACGGCCACGTTTGTTAGAGTTTGGGGACATGGTGGAGACTGAAGGAGACAATGCCAACGAAACAGAACCGTCTTGTCCGTATTTTCGAGGCCTTCCTCTCTTCCGCTTCGCAGACGTCTCACCCGACGAATGAGGAGGAACCACCGCTGAAGAATCGGCCGGAGAAGACTCAATTGGTAAAGGAGGAGACACGAATCCAGAGGAGCCGCCTCCTGGGTTCGGGTTTGGGTTTGACCCGAAAGGAGAGTTGGAATTGGAGAAATGGTGAAACCCTTGTGATCCGTGAAACGCCGGTTGAGTTTGTTGAGGAGGAGGACCCGAACCGGGTATTCCTCTCTGGATATAGTAAGAACCCGACCCGGATAACGCCATTGCTTCTCTTCGATCCATAGCTTCTGACTTTAAGTTTTTTTTTCAGCAAAAGGGATGCAATTTCGCTGGGGACCCTAAAAAGGTTCGAACTTTGTGGCTAATGGCTATAAAAGGGGAAGAGAGAAATCAGATTTTTTTTTTCTTCTGAAAGGATAATTGGATAAGAACAAAATCAGAATCTAAAGGGTCGATAAGACTTTAAAAGATATAAACTTGGAGAGTAAGGTAACATGCAAGCGAAATTTTCTCAAAGCTTATCACAAACACAATCTTTCATATCACCTAATTGGTTTATGTAGCTTTAGTATCAAGCTATATAGAAATTAGATCCAGAAGGGAAAACGAAAAAGCTTTATCTTCTTTCATTCTCTCACCAGAAACAAGAAACGAGATATGAAGCTTTCCCCTCCATCAACAATGGTGAATAAAGAAAAGGGCTTTCTCTCTCTCTCCCCTCCTTGTTCTTCTGTGTATGTGATGTTGCTTTTTTGCTTTACTTGGTGACAGAGGGAAACAGAAAAAAACAAAAAACTATCAATCAGATTCCTCCCCAAGGAGTTGAAAGCATTTACTGTGGATAACACAATGGGATGAATTTCCAAAGAAATTCAAATTCGAAAGTTAAAAATTGATGTCTCTGACTTTGACTGTAAGCTCTCTCGCTCTATAGACTTCTTTCTAGCATCTAGCAATTTATAGGTGTGTGGCTTATTATAGATTTAGGCGCGTGTATTAAACGAAACATGAGAGTGAGAGAGTGAAGCTCACGCTCGATAAATAGAGAGTGAGAGAAGATGATGTGATCTAGTCAAGTCTCTGGCTTCCACTTCATAGCTATTGATGATGATGATAAAACCTGGCAAAGCTTTCAAATTTATCAAACTGTTTTTTTTCTTCTTCTCAAAGATCTAATCTTTAGATTCGAACTATATAGTTTACCATTAAGACATGACATTCTAACTATGCATTCATTAAGAGAATTGCCTTTTTGTGGATAAAATGTAAGTAATTATTGTTCTTGTCCCTATTCTATTCACCTTAAATCTCCAATCTTTCTCTTAAAACAAAAAACCGTTTGATAAATTGAGACCCAAGAATCTATTAGACAATGTAGAATCTGAACTTCAGAACACATGTGAAGATCAACGATCAAATTAGGGCCCTCAACCTAATTGGAAAATCTTGACCTATAACATCAGAGTGAAGAGCCATAAATTAGAGCCGTAAAAGGAACAGCAAGCAATTAATGATGTAATGTTGTTTGAGCAATTGCTTGAGCAGCTGAAGACTGGAGTCAATACTGTCTTCAATTTCTTCTTCCCAACTGAAAATCCACCATCAAACGAAGAACTACTCTAAACTTCATACAATGGATCAGTTATAGTCAGATCAGATGTTCCCATTAAGTAACCTTCAATACTTAGTTCTATCTTTTCTGAAGTCCCTACTTGACTTTAAAGCAATTTCATCACTACAAAGCAAAATCAACCATTCAACCATTATTAAGATTGAAGAGAACAATTTTGCCACAATAGAGTCGAATGGCACCGATTAGTTTTCACCTGGCAACTGACTCACCTTCATTTTTTTTTTTTTTCAACTACCAATTTCATTAAATCAAGTTTGGCCGAAAATGTTATTATACTTTACCGGCTCCGTCTGACTTACATGTGAAAATAAAAAGCCTCGTGCTCAAGTTCTTTTTGCAAGAGAATCGGCACGAACATTCGATACTCGTGGAATGGAAGATAAGCCGAAATTGATAAATGACGATCTAAGGACATGAAAGAAGTCTAGTTCCGAAATAAACGCCGGTCAGTCTATCGGGTTCTCGATCATCTTCACCAAGTATGACCAATCCGTCTCAAAATGCATCGATGATATATGTTTTTCCTTTAGACATAAACTGACTCATCTTTATTAACGGTTGAACTATCAGAAATTGTGTCAAAACATGATTCGGTAAAAAAAAAAGCGAATTTGTGTATAGATATTCAAATTATTAATAGTGGAAATATGATTTAGCACATCAAAATTGTTCGGAAACTAATTGGTACCATTCGACTCTATTGAAGTAGGAATTAGCCGTTCTCCCCACAAAATTTACACAAAACCATTCATAGTAACACACAAAAAGGTCCCCACTTTCATCTAGTTCTTCTTCGTCTGACTAGGCCCAGTTTGTAACACACTAAGGCCCAATAGTGTAAGAAAAAGCGGCGTCGTATTATAGTGCGGGACGTAAACAATCCTTGAACAACCGTTTCAACTACCTTTCCTATCACTTCTTCACCTCTCTCATTTTGCCACCTTACGCACCTCATGTCTCCTTTTCATCACTGTTCCTCTGCATCAACTTCGTCTCTACCAAACCCTAACCCTAACCCTAACCCTAAACCCCTAATTTTCCCGCCAATGTATCCGTCCATGAATCTATCCGTTTCTTCTAATTTCACTCAGCGATCCCTCTTCGAATCACGATTCCCTATATTCTCCACTGGATTCCGCAAATCCGTCCATCTTGTAAGAATCAGAAGAACTCTCTGAAATTCTGTATATTTTCTGATTAGGGTTTTACAAAGGAGACAATTCTCTATATATACAGAGGTAAAATAATCCTAACTATATAAGGCCCAATACATATATACCCAATAAGCCTATATCTCTTAATACCCCTCCTCAACTTGGAGCATGGAGATCTCGAATGCCCAACTTGCACAAAATATCTTGAAAATGACGACCTCCAAGTGCTTTAGTGAAGACATCCGCCAATTGTTGAGTAGTAGAAACATGCTGTGTCTGAATGATTCCAGCTACGATATCATCTCTAATGAAGTGGCAATCAAGCTCCACATGTTTCGTCCTCTCATGAAACACAGGATTCGCTGCAATATGAAGCGCAGACTGACTATCACAATACAAATCCATTGGACCAGAATGTGCAATACCCATCGTGGTCAATACACTCTTGATCCACTTCAATTCTTTCACCGCCACAACCATAGCTCGGTACTCTGCTTCTGCCGAAGAGAGAGATACTACATCCTGTTTCTTTGACTTCCACGATACAGGTGAATTCCCCAACTGTATCAACCATCCACTTAAAGATCTCCTCGTGATTGGACATCCCGCCCAATCCGAATCACACCAAGCTGTAAGATGAAAATTACAGTCCGCTTTCAACAAAATTCCCATTCCAGGACACCCCTTCAAGTAACGAACTACTCGTAAAGCAGCCCGCCAATGATCCTCTCTTGGCTCACGCATAAACTGAGACAAGATGTGAACAGAATACGCAAGATCTGGTCTTGTCGCAGCCAAATAAATCAACCTTCCAACGATTTTGCGATACTTCTCCGGGTCAGTGAGTATCTCTGACGTCGATCTTCCCAACTGATGATTCTGCTCCATCGGAAACTCTACCGGCCTACCACCAAGCAAACCAACATCAACAATAATATCCAGAGCGTACTTCCTCTGTGATAAATATATCCCCTCTGCGTTTCGCGCAACTTCCAATCCAAGAAAATACTTCAATTTTCCCAAATCCTTCATATGAAAGCAATTACTCAGATATGTTTTGAACTTCTGTATCACCCCTGGAGAGCTCCCTGTTATCACAAGATCATCCACATATACGAGAACATGCAAGTGAACTTTACCACGAACTAACGAGAAAAGAGAGTAATCTGCCTTACTCTGTGTAAAACCATAGCTCAACAGTGCCGTCGAAAGTTTCGCGAACCAGCATCTCGGAGCTTGTTTCAAACCATACAATGACTTGCGCAATCGACATACCATTCCCTTCTTCGAGCTACCAAAACCCTGAGGTACTCTCATAAACACCTCTTCTTCCAAATCTCCATGAAGAAACGCATTGTGCACATCCATCTGATGCAACTCCCAATTTTTCCCAGCTGCAACTTGCAGAACCAATCGAACTGTGCTCATCTTTGCCACAGGAGCAAATGTATCAGAATAATCAATCCCTTCTTTCTGACGATTTCCACAAGCTACAAGCCTCGCTTTATACCTTTCAATCGAGCCATCAGCATTATACTTGATCGTGTAAACCCATTTACACTCAATGACATGCTTACCTGGTGGTAATTGTTCAATCAACCAGGTTTGATTTCGTTCCTGAGCCTCAATCTCCAGTCTCATAGCTTTTCTCCATCGCGGATCTTCCATAGCCTCAGCAAATATTTTCGGCACAACTCCTTCTGTTATACTACACATGAACGCTCTGTGTGACATAGAGAACCTCTCACAGCTCACAAAATTCTCAATCCCATAATCATTAATCAATTCCTGACTCACAGCAGACGCATTCATTGCAAATGTCGTATTGCACACAAAATCTTGTAACTTGGCTGGAGCTTGTTTCTGTCGCATTCCGCGTCCCAAAATTTCTGTTGCTCCAGGTTGATCCACCAGGTGTCGATCGATACTGGCTAGTATCGGTCGACACTCATCGACATTCTCAGACTGTGTAACTGATTCAGGGTCAGTCTGTGGCCCTGTAATTCCCAACATATCACGTATTCCTGCTGATATAGCTTGCATATCTTCTTCTTGATAGTTGCATAATTTAGCCCATTTTAGCATACATTTTAGTTAGCATTTTGTGACTTATTGCATTCATTTCTTTGTTTTTGGTATAGTTTGCATCCATTTTAGAATTAGTGAGTCTTAGGTTAGTTTTTGCATATGTTTGTGTGCTATGGAGTCTTTTAGGTGCTTTTTGGAGCTTGGGGAAGATCATGGACTAGGAGGAACGTACCCGCAGCGAACAGAGATGATCGAGTGATGGAGGAGGAAATCAGGAAGCGCAGCGGCCAGCATGCAGCGGTCTAGGGAGACCGCTGCACTTTCAAGTCCGCAGCGGTCAGGTGCAGCGGTACGAGCAGACCGCTGCGGATCCAGCCGGAGCAAAAACCAGAAGTCTCGCAGCGGTCATACAGCGGTCAAACCAGACCGCTGCACTTTCAAGTCCGCAGCGGTCAGGTGCAGCGGTACGAGCAGACCGCTGCGGATCCATCCGAAGCAAACAGCAGGCAGTTCACAGCGGTCATGCAGCGGTCTGAGCTGACCGCTGTGAACCCTCTCGGACAAAAAAGTTGTCGGGTCAAACCCGGTTTGTCCCGGGTTGACCCGACCCGATCTGTATCTACTTAAGCAAATTAAGCCTAATTAGACGGAGAGTTCTTTTTTGGAGTTTTTTTTTGGCTGCTTCTTTTTAGGGTTCTAAGCCACTTATTTCCTTCTTCTTTTCTTGTTTTTGTTTTGTATGAAGGATTCAAGATCCAAACCATTTTAGTGAAGATTTTCTTAAACTCTTTTTACCAATCTTTTTATTTTGCTTATGGCTTTCATTTGTATGGTTTATATTTGTGATTTAGCTATGTGTGAGTAGTTCTTGAGGATTCTTGGGTGAAGTAGATTAGGGTGATTCTAGGTTTGTTCTTGATGTTTAAGAACTAGATTAGTTGATATCCTTTCTCATTGAGTGTTATTAATGCTGGATTGGCCTTGACAAAGTTGATTTAGATCATAGGGAATTTCTCGCCCGGAAGGTGTTCGATGAAATTCCCCAACCAATTCAATGAGTGTTTTACATTCCTAGCCTATGGAAATAGATGTCTAGGGTGTTTAATGGCTATTTAGACTTGTTATTAATGCTTGTTAGTCATAGAATCGCGAACGGAAGTTTATGACGATTGATGACTAAGAAATGGGTTAATACCATGGAAGTGGATTAATCTTTAGTAGTGTTCTAAGGCCTAGGGAGATATTTAGTCGAATGTTTGAGCATCTTGAGTAGATTAAAGAATCACCCGAGTCGATTGCTTTACCCGAGAATTCGTTTGTTTAAATTTGATATTAATCGTTTTCTTGTTTGCTTTGCTACTCGTTTATTTCTCTATTTTGCACGTTTCAAATTGTCCGATAAATAAACCAAAACCCGATATTTGCTTAGATTAGATAGCGTCCTGTATTCTTAGTGCGTCGTTCTTATTTCCCTGTGGATTCGATCCCAAAGTGCTACAATGACATGCCATTAGATTGAGGCATTGTGCACAGTGGGTAATTGTGCGAACCGTAAAAAGTTCTGTATCAATTTGGCGCCGTTGCCGGGGAAATTAGCAATAGCCATTAGGATTTGGATACTATTTGAGACTAAGTTCTTGACTTCTACTAACATTTTATTTTCTTCTTTTTTGCTTCTTAGAGTCGATGGCCATGGATTACAATGATTGGCCACAAGAAGAGGATGCCACATTTGATGAAAGCATTGATGATGAGCCATATGTGGAGCCACCATTTGATGAAAGTGTAGTCACATCAGAACAAAAAGTAGAGTTGGATGAGCTTTGCAAAGAAAACCCAGCATTGACAAGGAGTAATCTCGCGATTATGATCCGTTTGAACCTCATGTCACGTCGGGCAGCGCTTGAGGGAAGGGAGCTCACATATATTGAGATAAAGATAGCTCATGCACTCGAAGAGGTAATTTATTGGGTTCCACCATGCCAACTAGAAGGTATTTTTGACACAACCTTTGAAATCGTTGATTATGAGGATAGTCACTTGCCTTGCATTGAAGATGTAGCTTCTAGTTCACATGCTCTCAAGCTCATTAATGAATGCTGTGATTTAATATGTGAGTCTCAAATACTAGAAACCTTAAGAGTAGAAAAGCTTGCTAGTGATTATCATGAAGTATGTTTTGATATTAATTATCTATGTGCTTTGAATGATCATGATATCGAGTTTAAGCTTTCAATGCCTGAGGAATCTAGTTCTCTTCTTGAAAAATCTTACCTAGGGGATGTGCTTGATGTAGATAAGATCTTGAATGAGATAGATGACCCTAAGGTTGAGATGAAATCTAGGAAAGAGGATGTGTTTTACATGATTGATGGAGATGAAGTTGACTATTTTGTGATTAACTCGTTTAAACATGAAATCGACTTCATTTTTCCATCAAATGCATTTGGTCCTCGTGAACATCTCATCATCAAGGAAAATTCCAAGATGTATGCTATATTTTTAGTAACCTTTCTTGATGTGAGTTATGCCTCTTTGCCATGGATAGTCGTGTGCCATGTTGCATATTTTGTTTCTTGTCTTGACAAGAGAAGGACCAAAGGTGCATTGGCTCAACCTTTTGATTCTCATGATTAACAGTTGAAACGTCAAGCTTAGCGACGTAAAACAAGCGCTCTTGGGAGGCATTCCCATGACTATCTTTGTATATATTTTCGTTCTTTCTTGTTCCTTTTGATGTTTTTGTTTAATGTTTATAGTTTTCTTGGGTCCAAGGTCGTGGTGCTTAATGCATGAATGGGTAGAGCTACAGCACGTCACACTCCTCTCCAATCCAAAGGTATGATCCAAACTCCATTTCATTGTACATACTTTTGCATATTTTTACCTTCTCTTTGATTTGTGTTGCACCGAGACGTTGCAATTCAAGTTCGGGGGAAGGATTTGTGTCTTTTGATCTTGTGTTTTGTGATCTTATTTTTATTTTTCCATCTTTGAGTCTCATTCATTCATATAAGTGCATATAAAAACCAAAAAAAAAATTGATCATATAGTTTTGCATTGCATTCTTTTCTTTTTAGGATTGAGTCTAGAAGCATTTAGGAGTGCATTGAATATGCATAGGGAGCAATGATAGTAACTAAAGCTTAGCATTTCATTCAATGTGATGCCCTTGTTAATCATACCATGTTGCTTGAACATCTCTTGAAAAAACTCGCAAACTTCGTGCTTTGATCTCTCCACTTGAAACTTGTCGTCTTGTTGATGTTTGCTTGAATTGAAACCAACTCCTTAACTATTGGACTTAATTGAATTTAATTTTCTCACTTATGGGCTTGTGTATGCTTAACCATGGTCACCTAAAAACATCCAAGTCATCTTTGCATTAATTTTTACCACTCTTGTTGACTTGGGTGGCCATTTCCATTTATAAATGGTTTCCCCACCTTTAAACCCAACCATTTCCTTCCACCCTTGATGATTTTGTGAGTGAGGCCTCTTTTCTTGATAGTACTACACTTGTAAAATCTTGTAAGTATCGAGGACGACAAGGGATAGCTTCCATTAGCTAGGTTTGTTGTTCTTGGGAAATTGGCTAGTGATTAGAAAGGAGATTGAGAATGGTGTTAAGAGTTGCCAATGTTTGGGGAATAGTAAAAAAAAAAAAAAAAAAAAAAAAAAAAAAAAAAAGAGACTCCCCCTAGAGATGAAAGAAAAGAAAAGACGTGTGAAAAAGAAAGGGAAAGGAGTAGTGATGAAAGATAAGAAAAGGAATCGAAAGAGCGAATGGAAATTTTCAAGGAACGATTTGAAAAGAGAAATGACCAAAAGGGTAGAGATTTAGTTTGGCAAAGAGCAAAAAGAAAAACACTTGGGTAGAAATAGTGAATTGGATACTCAAAGCTTAGGGAAGGGTAGAACAATGGAAGTGAATACTTTGTATGCGTAAATTGTTCCGATCTTCCTTGCTTTTGCGAAGTGTTTGTACTCCGTTTTTCATAGAGTTAACCACTAAATTGATCTCTTGTTTATATTGATAAATCTTTCTCTTGTTCAACCGATTGGTATATAGATCACCTGCCCATTTGTGAGACCGCACCTTGAAACGATTAATTGAATGTGAGAGTTGGTCGATATGACGGTAGTCGGATGCTTGACTTTGAGTGTAGAGAAAAATATTTGGAGTTGCGATAAGCCTAGAGAAGCTAGAGTGGATTAAGAAGTTTGTTCTTGCAACATGTTATAATTTCCTAAGGACATCATGGTGAATGCTTTGCTAGCTTCTTTTGATTTGAGCTCCCGCTTTCAATCATTTTCTCCAACTTGTTTATGTTTGTTTGCTTGAGGACAAGCAAAAGGCAAGTTCGGGGGAGTTGATAGTTGCATAATTTAGCCCATTTTAGCATACATTTTAGTTAGCATTTTGTGACTTATTGCATTCATTTCTTTGTTTTTGGTATAGTTTGCATCCATTTTAGAATTAGTGAGTCTTAGGTTAGTTTTTGCATATGTTTGTGTGCTATGGAGTCTTTTAGGTGCTTTTTGGAGCTTGGGGAAGATCATGGACTAGGAGGAACGTACCCGCAGCGAACAGAGATGATCGAGTGATGGAGGAGGAAATCAGGAAGCGCAGCGGCCAGCATGCAGCGGTCTAGGGAGACCGCTGCACTTTCAAGTCCGCAGCGGTCAGGTGCAGCGGTACGAGCAGACCGCTGCGGATCCAGCCGGAGCAAAAACCAGAAGTCTCGCAGCGGTCATACAGCGGTCAAACCAGACCGCTGCACTTTCAAGTCCGCAGCGGTCAGGTGCAGCGGTACGAGCAGACCGCTGCGGATCCATCCGAAGCAAACAGCAGGCAGTTCACAGCGGTCATGCAGCGGTCTGAGCTGACCGCTGTGAACCCTCTCGGACAAAAAAGTTGTCGGGTCAAACCCGGTTTGTCCCGGGTTGACCCGACCCGATCTGTATCTACTTAAGCAAATTAAGCCTAATTAGACGGAGAGTTCTTTTTTGGAGTTTTTTTTTGGCTGCTTCTTTTTAGGGTTCTAAGCCACTTATTTCCTTCTTCTTTTCTTGTTTTTGTTTTGTATGAAGGATTCAAGATCCAAACCATTTTAGTGAAGATTTTCTTAAACTCTTTTTACCAATCTTTTTATTTTGCTTATGGCTTTCATTTGTATGGTTTATATTTGTGATTTAGCTATGTGTGAGTAGTTCTTGAGGATTCTTGGGTGAAGTAGATTAGGGTGATTCTAGGTTTGTTCTTGATGTTTAAGAACTAGATTAGTTGATATCCTTTCTCATTGAGTGTTATTAATGCTGGATTGGCCTTGACAAAGTTGATTTAGATCATAGGGAATTTCTCGCCCGGAAGGTGTTCGATGAAATTCCCCAACCAATTCAATGAGTGTTTTACATTCCTAGCCTATGGAAATAGATGTCTAGGGTGTTTAATGGCTATTTAGACTTGTTATTAATGCTTGTTAGTCATAGAATCGCGAACGGAAGTTTATGACGATTGATGACTAAGAAATGGGTTAATACCATGGAAGTGGATTAATCTTTAGTAGTGTTCTAAGGCCTAGGGAGATATTTAGTCGAATGTTTGAGCATCTTGAGTAGATTAAAGAATCACCCGAGTCGATTGCTTTACCCGAGAATTCGTTTGTTTAAATTTGATATTAATCGTTTTCTTGTTTGCTTTGCTACTCGTTTATTTCTCTATTTTGCACGTTTCAAATTGTCCGATAAATAAACCAAAACCCGATATTTGCTTAGATTAGATAGCGTCCTGTATTCTTAGTGCGTCGTTCTTATTTCCCTGTGGATTCGATCCCAAAGTGCTACAATGACATGCCATTAGATTGAGGCATTGTGCACAGTGGGTAATTGTGCGAACCGTAAAAAGTTCTGTATCACTTCTCCAACCTTGTCTGACACAACTGGAGTCTGTGTCACTGTATCTCTTGTCAAAACATGACTTATATCATCAAATCCAACACTATCATCCACAAATAACGTCCTTAGATCAGAATTAGGTGGCTCATCCACCTGATCTTTTTGCTCCAAATATGGGAATCGTTCCTCAATGAAGGTGACATCCCGTGAGACAAAGACTTCACGTGTCTCCAAATCAAAAAGATTTCACCCCTTCTTCGCATAAGGGTACCCCAGGAATACACATTTCCTGCTTCTACTCGCAAACTTATCTCCATGCCGTTTCTGATTATGAGCATATGCTAAACATCCAAACACTCGTATCTCACTATAAGCAGGGACTTTTCCAAATATAATCTCGTACGGGCTCTTACCATTGTGTAACATAGACGGCGTACGATTGATTAGATATGCAGCACTCGAAGCACAATAACCCCAAAGTTCTATTGGTAGATTTGCCTGAAATCTCAACGCTCTTGCCACATTCAATATATGACGGTGTTTTCGCTCCACTCGCCCATTTTGTTGAGGAGTTCATACACATGAAGTTTGATGAATTATCCCAGATGCGCGAAAATACTCCTTCATCACTATGAATTCACTCCCATTATCGCTTCGCACGATTTTCACCTGCTTCTCAAACTGTCGCTGGATAAGAGCAAAGAAATCGATCATTGTTTTCTGAACTTGTGTTTTATCACGAAGAAGAAAGACCCACACAGCTCTGATACCATGTAAGAATCAGAAGAACTCTCTGAAATTCTGTATATTTTCTGATTAGGGTTTTACAAAGGAGACAATTCTCTATATATACAGAGGTAAAATAATCATAACTATATAAGACCCAATACATATATACCCAATAAGCCTATATCTCTTAATACATCTCAAGCCTTCCCGAGTCTCATCCGGCCCTGAATCCGGCGATTCAGGTACAAAAACCCTAACCGAGAAGCTTATCTTGCTCCTCAGAGCCGTCCCAGACTGGGCGGACGAGATTAAGGAGCGTGGGATGCAGCAGAAACGTACTCTCTATACTCACGAGAAATGGGTCGAGCACAGAAGCTCTCTCCGCCATGTGCGGCACTTGGTCTCGAGCTTTTCCTCTCGCGTTATACTCTCTCTTATCCCTCCTGTTTTCTTCTTCACATCCGTCGCGATCGTAATTGCCAGCTACAATTCCGCCGTGGCTTTGGACTGGCTTCCTGGTATCTTCCCCATTCTTCGATCCTCCTCGCTGCCGTATCAGCTCACGGCTCCTGCTCTAGCACTTCTTCTGGTGTTTCGCACGGAGGCTTCGTATTCTAGGTATGAAGAAGGAAGGAAAGCTTGGGTTGGGATAATTGCTGGAACAGATGATTTAGCGAGGCAAGTGATTTGTTCCGTTGATAGCTCAGGTGATGAATTGATCATCAAAGATTTGCTTCTTCGGTACATCGCGGCTTTCCCTGTGGCTCTCAAGGTAATCGATATCTGCTTGAGTCGATTGTGTCTAATGTTGGCTTATTTGGTTTTGTGGATTGTGTTTGATTGGGAAGTTTCATTTGCAGTGTCATGTGATTTATGGTTCAGATATCGCAAGAGATCTCCGGAATTTGATAGAAGCAGATGACTTATCTTTGATTCTTCAATCAAAGCATCGTCCGCGTTGTGTAATCGAGTTCATTTCTCAAAGCCTTCAGCTGCTGAAAATAGACGATACAAAGAGAGATTTGTTGGTAGCATTCCTGAATCCTTAAACTCTCTCCATTGAACTCTTGCTATGATTCTTGAAACGGTCTCATCCATGTCTTGATTGTTGCTATCTTGGTTTGAACATTTGACACCAAAATACGTTCCTTTCGTCACTGCAGGAATCAAAGATGCTACATCTACATGAAGGCATTGGAGTCTGTGAACAACTAATGGGCATTCCGATTCCTCTCTCTTACACGCGCTTAACCTCGAGGTTTTTAGTCTTTTGGCATCTAACTCTCCCAATCATTCTCTGGGATGAATGCCATTGGATTGTTGTTCCCGCTACTTTCATTAGTGCTGCATCCCTGTTCTGCATAGAAGAAGTACTTTGTCCTCCTCCTCCACACTCAACAGTACCTATTTATTTGTTTATCTCATTTTGGTTTGAGTTTCTAACCATGAAACCTTCTTTTTGGTTTGAAACTCTGCAGGTGGGTGTTCTTATAGAAGAGCCATTTCCTATGCTGGCCTTAGACGAGCTATGCGATCTTGTGCATAGTAACATCCAAGAAGCTGTTAAATCTGAGAAAGTCATACGTAACCGCATCATTGCAAAGATAAAGTTCCATGAATTCAAGCACTCATCAAATGGTCGGCATAGATCTTGATTTCTAATCGTCGAGAGTGATGACAACCTGATGCATTTTGTCTTCATTGAGAGGGGTTTGGAATATGTGATGGCTTAGGTTAGCTTTGATATATACATATTGTATAGAAACACCTTATACCAGTTGATAGGGAAACTTATACCACAACGTTTGTATATCTTCCTCGTGTATATGTTTATGCTGTATATATGCAGATTCAACCTTTACATAAGTCATAGTTTATGGATAACGACTAACATGGAACTCATCATCAAAGACACAATTTGCAAAGTCAATGCTCATGAAAAGAAGAGTATAAAAAACAACCATAGCTCAGAAGGTATGTAAACCACTAAGAAAACATGAACCATCACAAAGGAGTGTGTTAAGGGCCCATGATCCTAAGCTTCAAATCCTCTACATGGTCTAGAAAGGTGTAAGCTTTACAAGACTTAAAGGCTTCCATTCCTTGGATTCCAACTATAGTGACTCTCGGGATTGAAGTAGACAAGGTAGAAAGAGTCGGTTATATGGTCTGGGGACATCACAATTTCACCTGTATCAGTCGTTCCAACAAAACGTAACATGGTCTCTGCAACTATTTTCTTCCAAGGAGGACTAAAAACGTAGATATAACTCGACCATTGATGTTCCTCCGCGTCTTGTTGAACCCATAGTTGAATCGGTATATGCAGTTCCGTAATAAACAGTGTCTGGCTGAAGCATAGCTAATTTACCCTTGTATCAGCTTTCTTGATATAACTGAATTTCTCAGATCTAATATCAAAGGAAACTATATCAGGATACCCGTCATAAGCATCATGGAGTAATATGGCTAAGTAGTATAAACCACCATTGATGCATATCCCATCATACAGAGAAAAGCCATGTGTATGCTCCACAACAACAGGAAAATGTGACATCTCACATTGGATCATACCCAAAACAACTGATCAGTTTTCACTTCGGGTAAGGCCAAGGATTCTCCTGTACTGCTAGGGTTACATATCAATAGTAACTGTCCTTCCCTTTGAAGGTCGTTGATGTAAACCACATAGACATCTTTCTACTTCACCTACCACTCTTGCCTTCCTCGAGAGTTGAGTGGAAATATTTAATTTAATTGTCTTTAGTTTAGTCGTTTTCTGACAACAGTATGCATTCTTTTGTTGATAATATAGCAGGAAACACTGGTACAAATTATCAAACAAATGATGTCAAAAAATGTAGTAAGCTTATGTAAGTTAAGTATGCAACCAATAATTTTAATTTTCTTAATTGTTTCATTTTGGAACTACATCATAGATGTTTGAGTCACTAATTATCCCCAAATCTCCAAAAATTTGAGATTTTATAGTATAATCAATCGATTTAAAGCGAATATTTTTTTTATAATTAAATTACATGTTAGAAAATAATTGAAGATTCCAAATAACCTTTAAACTAGTTTAGTTAACATTAATAAAGAGGTTTAATGTAGTTAGGTATTTTAGAAATAGACATAGGATGATTAGTTTCATTAGCTACTGCATTTACAAAAAAATGAATTCTCGTGAAAATTTTAGTTATTTTGTTTTAATACATAGTCGCATCGTACATCAATATTGGAACTAGATCAAAGATGTTTGAGTCCCTAATTGTCCCCAAATCTCCAAAAAATCGAGATCTCATAATGTAGTCAACCGATTTAAAGCGAATATACTTTTTTATAACTACATGTTAGAAAATAATTGAAGATTACAAATAACCTTTAAACTAGTTTAGTTAACATTAATAGAGAGGTTTAATGTAGTCATGTATTTTAGAAATAGACATAGGATGATTAGTTTCATTAGTTACTCTATTTACCAAAAAATGAATTCTCGTAGGGTTAGCCCACATATTATGAAATAATTTTGAAAATTTTAGTTATCTTGTTTTAATACATAGTCACGTCCTAAATAAATATTGGAACTATATCATATATGTTTAGGTCACTAATTGTCCCCGAATCACCAAAAAATCGAGATCTCATAGTATAGTCAACCGATTTAAAGCGAATAAAAAACTTTATCAAATTACTTGTTAAAAAATAATTAAAGATTCCAAATAACCTTTAAACTAGTTTAGTTAACATTAATAGAGAGGTTTAATGTGGTTAGGTATTTTAGAAATAAACATAAGATGATTAGTTTCATTAGTTACTGCATTTACAAAAAAAAAAAAAAAATTCTCATATGGGTTAGCCCACAAATTATGAAATAATTTTGACAATTTTAGTTATATTGTTTTAATACATAGTCGCATCCTACATGAATATTGGAACTAGATAATAGATGTTTGGGTCCCTAATTGTCACCGAATCTCCAAAAAATCGAGATCTCGTAGTGTAGTCAATCGATTTAAAACGAATAAAAAACTTTATTAAATTAATTGTTATAAAATAATTAAATATGCCGAATAACGTTTCAACTATTTTAGTTAACATTAATATAGAGGTTTAATGTGGTTATGTATTTTAGAAATAGACATAGGATGATTAGTTTTTTTAGTTACTGCATTTACCGAAATAATGAATTCTCATAGGGGTTAGCTCACAAATTATTAAATAATTTTAAAATTTTTACTTATCTTGTTTTAATACATAGTCACATCCTACATGAATATTGGAACTAGATAATAGATGTTTGGGTCCCTAATTGTCACTGAATCTTCAAAAAATCGAGATCTCGTAGTGTAGTCAATCGATTTAAAACGAATAATTTTTTTTATAAAATTACTTGTTATAAAATAATTAAATATGCCAAATAACCTTTCAACTATTTTAGTTAACATTAATATATAGGTTTAATGTGGTTAGGTATTGTAGAATTAGATAGAGGATGATTAGTTTCATTGGTTATTGCATTTACCGAAAAAAATGAATTCTCGTAGAGTTAACCCACAAATTATGAAATAATTTTGAAAAATTTAGGTATCTTGTTTTAATACATAGTCGCATCCTACATGAATAATGGAATTAGATCACATATGTTTAAGTCCTTAATTGTCCATGAATCTCCAAAAAATCGAGATCTCACTGTGTAGTCAATCGATTTAAAGCGAATAAAAAACTTTATTAAATTACTTGTTATAAAATAATTAAATATGCCGAACAACGTTTCAACTATTTTAGTTAAAATTAATATAGATGTTTAATGTGGTTATGTATTTTAGAAATAGACATAGGATGATTAGTTTCATTAGTTACTGTATTTACCGAAAAAATGATTTCTCGTAGAATTAACCCACAAATTATGTAATAATTTTGAAAAATTTAGGTATCTTGTTTTAATATATAGTCGCATCCTACATGAATAATGGAACTATATCACATATGTTTAAGTCCTTAATTGTCCCTGAATCTCCAAAAAATCGAGATCTCACTGTGTAGTCAATCGATTTAAATCGAATAAAAAACTTTATTAAATTACTTGTTATAAAATAATTAAATATGCCGAATAACGTTTCAACTATTTTAGTTAAAAGTAATATAGATGTTTAATGTGGTTATGTATTTTAGAAATAGATATATGATGATTAGTTTCATTAGTTACTGCATTTACCAAAATAATAAATTCTCGTAGGGGTTAGGGCACAAATTATGAAATAATTAAAATTTTTTTAGTTATCATGTTTTAATACATAGTGGCATCCTACATGAATATTTGAACTAGATAATAGATGTTTGGGTATCTAATTGTCCCCGAATATCCAAAAATTTGAGATCTAATAGTGTAGTCAACCGATTTAAAGTGAATAAAAAACTTTATTAAACTACTTGTTATAAAATAATTAAATATGTCAAATAACCTTTCAAATATTTTAGTTAACATTAATATAGAAGTTTAATTTGGTTATGTATTTTAGAAATAGATATAGGATGATTAGTTTCATTAGTTACTGCATTTACCGAAATAAAAAATTCTTGTAGGGGTTGTTAGCCCACAAATTATGAAATAATTTTGAAAATTTTAGTTATCTTGTTTTAATACATAGTTTCGTCCTACAAGAATATTGAAACTAGATCATAGATATTTGGATCCCTAATTGTCACCGAATATCCAAAAAATCGAGATCTCATAGTGTAGTCAACCGATTTAAAGTGAATAAAAAACTTTATTTAATAACATGTTAGAAAATAATTAAAGATTCCAAATAACCTTTAAACTTGTTTAGTTAACATTAATAGAGAGGTTTAATTTGGTTAGGTATTTTAGAAATAGACATAGGATGATTAGTTTCTTTAGTCATTAGTTACTGCCCACGAATTATGATATAATTTTGACAATTTTATATATCTTGTTTTAATACATAGTCGCATTCTACATGAATATTGGAACTAGATCATAGATGTTTGGGTCTCTAATTGTTTTCGAATATCCAAAAAATTGAGATCTCATAGTGTAATCAACCGATTTAAAGCGAATAAAAAACTTTATTAAACTACTTTTTATAAAATAATTAAATATGCCAAATAACCTTTCAATTATTTTACTTAACATTAATATAGATGTTTAATTTGGTTATGTATTTTATAAATAGAGATAAGATGATTAGATTCATTAGTTACTGCATTTACCGAAAAAATAAATTCTCGTTGGGGTTAGCCCATAAATAATTTTGAAAATTTCAGGTATTTTGTTTTAATACATAGTCGCATCCTACATGAATATTGGAACTAAATCATAGATGTTTGAGTCCCTAATTGTCCCAGAATTTCCCAAAAATCTAGATCTCATAGTGTAGTCAATTGATTTAAAGCGAATAAAAAACTTTATTAAACTACATGTTATAAAATAATTAAATATGCCGAATAAACTTTCAACAATTTTAGTTAACATTAACAGAGAGTTTTAATGTGTTTATGTATTTTAGAAATATACATAGGATGATTAGTTTCATTAGTTACTGCATTTACATAAATAATGAATTCTCGTAGGGGTTAGCCAAAAATTATGAAATAATTTGGAAAATTTTAGGTATCTTGTTTTAATACATAGTCACATCCTACATGAATATTGGAACTAGATCACATATGTTTGAGTCCTTAATTGTCCCCGAATCTCTAAAAAATCGAGATCTCAGTGTGTAGTCAATCGATTTAAAGCAATTAAAAAACTTTATTAAATTACTTGTTATAAAATAATTAAATATGCCGAATAACGTTTCAACTATTTTAGTTAACATTAATATAGAGGTTTAATGTGGTTATGTATTTTAGAAATAGATATAGGCTGATTAGTTTCATTAGTTACTGCATTTACCGATATAATAAATTCTTGTAAGGGTTAGCCCACAAATTATGAAATAATTTTGACAATTTTAGTTATCTTGTTTTAATACATAGTCGCATCCTACATGAACATTGGAACTCGATAATAGATGTTTGGGTCTCTAATTGTCCCCGAATATCCAAAAATTTGATATCTAATACTGTAATCAACCGATTTAAAGCGAATAAAAAACTTTATTAAACTATATGATATAAACTAATTAAATATGTCAAATAACCTTTCAAATATTTTAGTTAACATTAATATAGAAGTTTAATTTGGTTATGTATTTTAAAAATAGACATAGGATGATTAGTTTCATTAGTTACTGCATTTATCGAAATAAAAAATTCTCGTAGGGGTTTGTCCACAAATTATGACATAATTTTGAAAATTTTAGTTATCTTGTTTTAATACATAGCTGCGTCCTATATGAATATTGGAACTATATCATAGATATTTGGGTCCCTAATTGTCACCGAATATCGAAAAAATCGAGATCTCATAGTGTAGTCAACCGATTTAAAGTGAATAAAAAACTTTATTTAATAACATGTTAGAAAATAATTGAAGATTCAAAATAACCTTTAATCTAGTTTAGTTAAAATTAATAGAGAGGTTTAATGTGGTTAAGTATTTTAGAAATAAACATAGGATGATTAGTTTCATTAGTTACTGTATTTACCAAAAAAATGATTTCTCGTAGGGGTTGGCCCACGAATTATGAAATAATTTTGACAATTTTAGTTATCTTTTTTTAATACATAGTCGCATGCTACATGAATATTGGAACTAGATCATAGAAGTTTAGGTCTCTAATTGTTCCCGAATATCCAAAAAATTAAGATCTCATAGTGTAATAACCCGATTTAAATCGAATAAATTTTTTTATTAAACTACTTGTTATAAAATAATTAAATATGCCAAATAACCTTTCAAATATTTTACTTAACATTAATATAGAAGTTTAATTTGGTTGTGTATTTTATAAATAGGGATAGGATGATTAGATTCATTAGTTACTGCATTTACCCACAAATTAAGAAATAATTTTAAAAAATTTAAGTATCTTGTTTTAATAAATAGTCGTATCCAATATGAATATTGGAACTAGATCATAGTTGTTTGAGTCCCTAATTATCCCAGAATTTCCAAAAATCAAGATCTTATAATGTAGTCAATCGATTTAAAGCGAATAAAAAACTTTATTAAATTACTTGTTAAAAAATAATTAAATATGCCGAATAACCTTTCAACTATTTTATTTAACATTAATAGAGAGTTTTAATGTGGTTATGTATTTTAGAAATAGACATAGTATGATTAGTTTTATTAGTTATTGCATTTACCGAAATAATGAATTCTCGCAGGGGTTAGCCCACAAATTATGAAATAATTTAGTTATCTTGTTTTAATACATAGTCGCATCCAATTTGAATATTGGAACTAGATCGTAGATGTTTGGGTCCCTAATTGTCCCCAAATCTCCAAAAAATCGAGATCACATAGTGTAATCAACTGATTTAAAGCGAATTTTTTTTTTATTTCATTACTTGTTTGAAAATAATTTAAGATTACAAATAACCTTTAAACTAGTTTATTTAACATTAATAGAGATGTATACTGTGGTTAGGTATTTTAGAAATAGACATATGATGATTAGTTTCATTAGTTACTGCATTTACAAAAAAAATGAATTCTCGTAGGGGTTAGCCCACAAATTATGAAATAATTTCAAAATTTGTGTTATCTTATTTTTATATATAGTCGCATCCTACATGAATATTGGAACTAGATCATAGATATTTGGGTCCCTAATTGTCACCGAATCTCCAAAAAATCAAGATCTCATAATGTAGTCAATCGATTTAAACCGAATAAAAAACTTTATTTAATTATTTGTTATAAATTAATTAAATATACCAAATAAGTTTTCAACTATTTTAGTTAACATAAATATAGAGGTTTAATGTGGTTATGTATTTTAGAAATAGACATAGGATGATTAGTTTCATTAGTTACTGCATTTACGAAAATAATGAATTCTCGTAGGGGTTAGCACAAAAATTATGAAATAATTTGCAAAATTTTAGTTATCTTGTTTTAATACATAGTCGCATCCTTCATGAATATTGATACTAGATCATAGATGGTTGGGTCCTTAATTGTCACCGAATCTCCAAAAAATCAAGATCTCATTGTGTAGTCAATCGATTTAAAACGAATAAAAATATTATTAAATTACGTGTTATAAAATAATTAAATATGACGAATAACCTTTCAACTATTTTAGTTAACATAGATATAGAGGTTTAATGTGGTTATGTATTTTAGAAATAGACATAGGATGATTAGTTTCATTAGTTACTGCATTTACGGAAATAATGAATTCTCGTAGGGGTTTTAGCCCACAAATTATGAAATAATTTTCAAAATTTCACAAATTATGAAATAATTTTCAAAATTTTAGTTATATTGTTTTAATACATAGTCGCATCCGACATGCATATAGGAACTAGATCATAGATGGTTGGTTCTCTAATTGTCACCTAATCTCCAAAAATCTAGATATCATAGTGTAGTCAATCGATTTAAAACGAATTATAAACTTTATTAAATCACTTGTTATAAAATAATTAAATATGCCAAATAAGCTTTCAACTATTTTAGTTAACATTAATTTTAGTTAACAATAATTAAATATGCCAAATAATTAATTCTCATAGGGATTAGTTCACAAATTATGAAATAATTTTTAAATTTTTAGTTATCTTGTTTTAATACATAGTCGCATCCTACATGAATATTGGAACTAGATCATAGATGTTTGGGTCTCTAATTATCTCCGAATCTCCAAAAAATCGAGATCTCATAGTGTAGTTAATCGATTTAAAGCGAATAAAGAACTTTATTAAATGACTTGTTATAAAATAATTAAATATGCCAAAGAACCTTGAAACTAGTTTAGTTAACATTAATAGAGAGATTTAATGTGGTTAGATATTTTAGAAATAGACATATGATCATTAATTTCATTAGTTACTCAATTTACCGAAAAATGAATTCTTGTATGGGTTAGTCCACAAATTATGAAATAATTTTGAAAATTTTAGTTATCTTGTTTTAATACATATTCGCATCCTACATGAATATTGTAACTAGATCATAGATGTTTGGATCCCTAATTGTCCCCGAATCTCCGAAAAATCGAGGTCTTATAGTGTAATCAACCGATTTAAAGCGAATAATTTTTTTTATTAAATTACATGTTAGAAAATAATTGAAGATTCCAAATAACCTTTAAACTAGTTTAGTTAACACTAATAGAGAGGTTTAATGTGGTTAATTTTAAAAATAGACATAAGATGATTAGTTTCATTAGCTACTGCATTTACAAAAAAAAAAGAATTTTCATAGGGATTAGCCCACAAATTATGAAATAATTTTGAAAATTTTAGTTATATTGTTTTAATACATAGTCGCATCTTACATGAATATTAGAGTTACATCATAGATGTTTGGATCCCTAATTGTCTCCGAAACTCCAAAAAATTGAGATCTCATAGTGTAGTTAACCAATTTAAAACGAATAAAAACTTTATTAAATTAATTTTATAAAATAAATAAACATGCCAAATAACCTTTTAACTAGATTAGTTAACATTAATAGAGATGTTTATTGTGGTTAGGTATTTTGGGAATATATATAGGATTATTAGTTTTATTAGTTATTATGTCATTTTTCTTTCTGTCATATTAACCTTTAAGATTTTTTTTGTTTTAATCATCTCAAATATTATCAATTACAAATTACGAGAACAAATATAATTCTATCGGCCTATAAGAATCCACGATCAACGGTCTACATACACCATGCTCGTGATGGAGCACTTTACCCTTGACACGCTGGACCACGATGAGTAGTTATGCTTGCATCGCGCTTGAAATCGCCTAAAAATTTCCCTCATGTAATTTGCATTCTCTGGGAATTGAACTCCGTATCTTCGGGTGTAGAAGCATTAATCCACAACCTTTAAGAGTTAAAGAGTATTTTTTATTTTTTTTTGTAGACGAACCAAAACGCTTAAAACATGGTTCTCAAGACCTAGGGTTTTTTCAAATGATAAAAGAGAATATAGGGGTCTATATGCACAATATTATTAGTACGAGGGTCTGGACGCAAAACAATAAAACGAGGCTGGCGATTCAAAACGACGACGTTGTGTTTGCTTAGAAGAATTGATCTCTTCTCTCCTTCCTTCGCCAGTTCGCCGGGAAGCTCACAAACGGAAAACTCTGCTGTTCCTTGGGACGTGCTCGGAAGGCAAGCTCTTATTGATTCTTCGCAATTTCTCATTGAATTTCTTAGATTATCTTATTTACGCTGTCCTCAGTGACTATCTGCGATCTGGGGCTACTTGTGATCTGTTTCAATTCTGAAAATTTGGTAGGTAGCGATTATATCTGAGATGTAGATCTGATTGTAGGCGTAGTGGATTTGATGTAATTTTTGACGGGTTTGATCTGTGGACTATGAGAGCTAAGTAATTGGTTTTCGTTTTGTACAATGGAAATCGATCCTATTCTTTATCTACGACTGCTTAATTTGTTGTTATGGCAATGCTCTTGTTTGTCTTCAAAGGTTTTGAGTATAATGCTCTTGATCGCTTATGTAAATTGCTACTTTGAGTTGTTTGTCTTCTGAAAACGTGATTGTTATGTTTTTTTGGGGGCCAAGAACAGGGTTTTGTATAATCTCATTTGGTGGATTATTATTCACAATGGAGCGTATGATAGAGGATACGGAATGTGCAAATCTGTCAAATGAGACGCAAATGCCGCTTATAAGCGGAGTTCCTGATGATATCTCAAATTTCTGCTTGGCTAGAGTTCCAAGAGAACATCACATGGCAATGAAATGCGTTTCCAGGAGATGGAGGGATTTTATGTGCAGTGATGAATTGTGCGATTATCGAAACAAGTTTAACTTGGCTGAACCTTGGATTTACGCCTTGTGCCGCGACATATCTGGCGGTGTCTTCTTATACGTGCTGAATCCGTTCTCATCCAGGAGATCATGGAAAAGAGTCCATGAATATCCACATATCCCAATGAGAGAAGGTATGGGTTTTGCAGCACTGGGTAAGAGACTGTTTGTGCTGGGTGGATGTGGTTGGTTAGAAGATGCTATTGATGAGGTTTATTGCTATGATGCTGCTATGAACACTTGGCTTGACGTAGCACCTCCTCTTTCAACCAAAAGGTATTTATATTGCTCTTAGGATTCTTACTTAAATCTTGCCATTAGCAACCAGCTCGATCTTGTTTTTTTTCAACTTTGCAGATGCTTCTTTGCTTGTGAAACGCTGGATGGAAAAATTATGGCAATTGGTGGGTTAGGAGTGAATCCAAAAGTTCCACAGACTTGGGACATCTATGATCCGTTTACCAAAACCTGCAAATCTTGTTCAGACGCAAATATTGTCCCTGAAATCGAAGATTCATTTGTAATGGATGGAAAGATTTATGTACGGGGTGGTGCTGGAGCTTCTGCTGCCGTCTATAATGCATCGAGCGGGGGTTGGAAACGTGTGGATGATGATATGGCATCAGGATGGCGAGGTCCAGCAGTTGTTGTAGCAGATGATCTCTATGTTTTGGATCAGAGTTTTGGAGCTACGCTAACAATGTGGTGCAAGGAAACGAGAATGTGGATTCGTATCGGGAAGCTATCTCAGTTGGTGATGAAGCAGCCATGTCGGCTTGTTTCTATTGGAAGTAGTATCTTTGTGATTGGTAAGGATTGCTCTACTGTGGTGATTGATGTTGAGAATATGAGGAAGAAGACGATGAATGGAGTAATGGTGTGTTCTTCTATACCAAAGACTTGGGATGGTGATATTGATGTTATTAGCTGTAAATCTGTAGCTATATAATGTTTAACTCTCTACTTTGCTCTTGGCCCAAAGAGGCTGATCCTTGCAAACAACATATGCTGTTTCTCTTGCTCATGTAAAATCACAATACTGTCATTCTGGTTTATATAACAACAAGACCCAAATCCAAATCTCAAAAGCTTTGGTTCTTGATTGCTCAATGTAGGAGCCAACACCATTATCCGCTAAGTGTGATCTTTTGGCAAAGTATATTGGAAATTACTACATTGTTTTCAATATGAGTATTGTATACAACTGAACATACTAATCTCTCAATGTGGTTGGTTTGCAAACAAGAACCAATTACATTGAAGTTACCTTCTAAATTAGAAGTGTTCCAGGAGGCGGCAAAAAGCTATGCAGTTTCTGCATCTTCCTCTTCAGTTCCTCTAGTTTCTCCAATTCGTCTTTGCTTGATAAGGAGGTATCTAACATTCGAAAGACTGGTTCGCTCACGCACCTTCCTCTCTCCACTGTCTGCCTCGAGCACTCAAATGCATCATTGGTTCTTCTTCGAGCACACAGTGCAGTGGTAAGGAGTTCCAATGCGTGGCCATGAGGGCAGTACCCTTTCTCCAGCATATACTTCCACAGGTCTAGTCCTAAATTGACTTCGCCGTTGTGACAGAAGAGCTTCATCAGCATAACCACGGTTGGTGTCTTGGGAACCAGAGATCTTTCTTTCATTTTGTAGTAAAGCTCACATACCCCGTCGAACCCAAACTCTTTGGATTTCATCATTCCAATAAACATCGAGTGGAAAGTTACACTGTCGGGCTCAATTCCTTTCTCTTCCATCTCCTTCATCACCTGGATTGCACCACTCACATCTCGGCATTTCATGAGAGTACTCATCAAAGCGTTATAAGCTCCGCAATCAGGTGTTAAGCCTCTGTTGGGAATTTCATCCAACAGTTGGCGTGCTTTGGTCTTGTTCCGAACCACACCAGACCCATGGATCAGTGTAGTGAGTATCTGTAATGTGGTATCAAGATTTCGACGATCCATTTCTTCAAAGAGCCTCAAGGCTTCCCCAAAATTCCGTTTCTTGCAGAACCCATCGATTCTGATGCCGTAAGTGACGGAATTGGGTTTGAATCCCCGTTTCACCATCTCATGGTAGAAGAGCTCCGTGGCGGTGACATCACCAGCTTCCTTAAACCCTAGAAGTAGAATGTTCATCGTCTTAACGTCTGGCTTAAACCTGGAATGCAATTTTTCGAAAATTGATCTCGCCTCCTTCATCTCTCGCTCTGTGCAGAATGCTCGTAGAAGAATGTTGAACTCATCGACACCGAATTTCTTTCTGAATATCTCTTTCTCCATCCTCGCGAAAGCTTCTAGAGTTTCTTCATACGAACCAAATTTGGCGATTTTGCAGAGAAGGATGCTCATGGACTTGAAGGTCAACAAATTAGGATAGTCCTTTCGCACTTCCGCCATTAAAGCCCAAGCCTGATCGAAATACCGCATCCGTGCGAGAATGTGAAGTGTTTTCTCGAAGGAATCGGAGGTGGGAGAAGATTTAGAGCTTTTGAGTGAATACTTGAAGAATTCGAGTGCTTTAAGGCCATTGGCATGAGCAGCGAAGAGACGACCGAGAACTTCCGATACGAAGCCCGGTGACAATGAAGACAGAGGGATGTGCTTGGCGAGAATGGGTTGAATCGGATGATTTGGGAAGGGATGATCATTGATGATCCTGGTGACACGTTCGATCTCTGTTCTGTTTCTTGACGACGATGTAGATGATAAAGATGATGATGATGATAATACCGGAGCAAGAAGACGATACGAATCGGCGGAGGTCTTCTTAAGCATTTTCCCAACCAGAAAATAAAAGATTCAGACCGAAAGAAATCGGAACAAGTACACTATGAAGAACTAATCGTGCCCAATTTTGTTTAACCGATTCGAACCGAACCAAAATCATATTCAAAAAAAATTAACTGATCCGAAATTCGGTTTGCTTTGGTTATTAGAACTTGTGCGGCGGCTATGTCTAGGGAGGTATATATCGATAATCACGAGCTTCTCCGTCGTTACAGGAGAAAGAGAAAGTAGCTTCGACGGTGGCTCAAGTTTCTGTATTGAACGGGTAATTAATCTTTTTTTCTCACCATGTCTCTAATCCATACAAAGATCTGTCTTTGTTCGTGTATGCTTTTTACTCTCTGTTCTCTTGCTAAAGCTCAATTATTTAGGATATGCACGGAAGCTGTTTGACGATTTGCCTGTGAGAGTCTATCGATTCTTCTGTGATGAAATTTTGTCACATAGGTTGTGTGTGGAGATTTTTGGTGGATCTTAAGTAGAAAAATCTTCCCTTGTTACTACTATCTCATTAGGGATAGGTTTAGGGACCATCGAAGGGTTTGGTGAAAGAGGAAGAAGGACGTTTAGTCTTTGAAAGTTGTGGAGAAAGTAGAATTTGTTAGGTGGTTAACTTGTTGCATACAACTAGTGATTGGCCAATGTGACTAAGATTTAACAAGAGCTTACTGAAAAACTCGCTGGAAAATGTTACTCTTACTGTGAACTTTTCTAACTGAGGTGAGTAATGTAACCATATATCACTTCTGGGATTGCAGGAAGTTTGGTGGTGGTGGTACTCTTAGTTGCAATGACTACGGAAAAGGCGAAGAAGAAGGTACCTCCACAAATTCTTAAGACAGATACAGCACTCAAACTTGTAAGATTTTCCTCCTTGAAGCACCAGACTTTGAATTGACGCTAAGATTTGGATCTTTCTTGAAAACCATGTTGTGCATTTTTGGACTAGTTTTCCTTGAATTTGTTATACATGCATTGATATCTTTTGGTTTCATCTCACTGCTTTGTGTTTGCTCGTTTTCCAGGCTGAGAAGTGGGTTGCCAATATGACGAGGCCTGCAGAGGATGATCCTATTGAGGCTGAACAAAAAGTTCGACCACACAGTTCGACCAAAAAGTGGGTTACATGTTAATTTGCATTTCATTTGTGAATATAAAAGCTGAATATAAGTATCATTTAACCCCTGCATAGGCCTGGACTTCTGCATAGGCCTGGACTTGGTGCTGAAGGGCCAAAGCAAACGAAGCGTAGATCCTCAGACGATCCTCTTGATCAAAAGCTACAAGCCAAGTTTGATGCAGGTAGAAGGAAGAACGCAAGATCTGTAGCAGAATCCGGTGGTTCTAGTAAGAACGCCGGTGATGACAGTGAGGATGATGACGAATCAGAAAGCAAAAGTCAAGCATTCGGAAAGAAAAGAAAAAACACAAGTACACCTCGTTAGTATTTCTGATGTAATATATAGTTAAAATCGTGGGCTTGTATTTGGTTCGATTGTTGGTGAAGAGCTAAAACCATACAATTTTATTTCTACTGGAACATGATTCTTAGAAAAAGCATCATCTTTGTCCTATTTAAGTTCAAGCCTCTTGTTATTACCATTCTATAGTTCATAGTTCATACTCATACAAAACTCTCTTGGCTGAGTAAAACTACAGAAGCCACTGGAAAGCAAAAACAGAGTATTGAGGTGAAAGAAACAAAAGAAAATATTCTGAAGTCTATTCTGAAGTCTGTGTTGATGTTAAAAAAGCTGTGGTTGTGCCACTGCACAAGAAAGGTCAACGACCATGGCAGTGGTAGTGGCAGCGAAACTGTACAGGATAGACAAAAGGTTAAACAAAGAGACTCATCACAGGTTGTTGATGTTCAGGTCTTGCATTGGTTCAGCTTGAACCATGTCTCTGCAGCTTCTGATGATCTCTTCTACTAAATCATCAATGATCATTTCAGTTGTGCCGGAACCAATGCAACCAATATCAAACCGGAGATCCATCCAGCTTCCGGTTTTAGCCATGTCTTTCTTCACAATCTGATCTAAAGTGTGAGGGGAAGGCAAAGGTAGGAGATGCCAGTAAACCCCTTCTTGTACCACTTTAGCTGCGATTTCCATGTCTGAGATTAGCTGGACCTCCGGTTTCACGAATGAAATCCAAGGCCCGGGATTTAATTCATTCCTACAGAAGTCCAAGAGAACTTCATTGATACAGTCGTAAAGGAGATTCTTATCGTCACAGAGCTGTGTAGAACAGAAAACTATGCCGTCTGTTAATTCTGGCTCAAAAAGCTGTTCCGAGTAAAAGGGCCTCGTCAAAAGCTCTTCCCAGCTCAAACCTGAGGATTTAACAACGGCTTCAATGTATGCAAGTGTCAATTCCTTGTCATCCATGCTTGTTTTGAGATTGTTGGCTTTGTCTGGTTTTGGAGAATCAGCTTCATCGAATCTTATACAGAGTGGTTGTATCCGCATTTCAGCTGGATGTGAATCAAGAAACAGTAAGAAACCAAGTTCTGAAGAATCCATTCGGAGCTGACTTTGCAAATTCTTATTCAATGCATACATACCTGGACTGAACCTCGTTCTTGTTGTTGGGCTACTCTCATCATCTGTAAACAGAGGCTCGAGCACAGACACGGGACTTAACTTTCCCTGCACATCAGTGGCAGTTTCTTTGCATTCGGTCACCCTAACCGAAGAACTTGCTGGTGATTTTGGAGGAGAAGACAGTGAATGCGTTTGGTTGAACATTTCCTGGAACAAGATAAACCATGAAAATATGAAACCTCATTCAAGAAAACAGAGAATGTATTCACTTATCACATACTCAAGCTGTCTAACCTTATTCAAGGATTGCTTATCCCCGTCTTCTTCACGACATTCAAGCACATCTTCATCAACATATTCGACTTGTCGAGAAATGGAAGAGCCGCAAGTTTCAGATAGTGGATCTATCTCTGTCTTCTCTTTCATTTCTATATTCTCAGCTTCCTTGGCATGGTCTGAAAGCATTGAATTACATTTATTCAGAACAATATAAAATCTGTTGGGGATAAATAGAAGCAGATTATAAAGAGAAGAAACAAAAATCACCTCTGGGAACAGAGACATCGATAGTAAACAATGCCTCGTCAACTTTATCTGAATCTTCTTCATCAGTCAGACCATTTGTACATGGACCGCATTGCAGAATCTTTGGTTTCTCGGTTGTTTGGCTTAGAGGGCTAAGCTGGCTAACAAAATCATGCGCCGGGATCAATCTAGGGCTATCTCCTGGTGATGAGAACTCAGGGAGAGAAAGAATCTTCCCCAGGATTCTTGGTACTTCCTTATCTGGTAAATTCACATCTATATCTCCATTTGCAAGCATTTCAGACAAGTGTTTCCTGGCTGCAATATATAAGCCTGACATAATCTTCTTTGAATCTTCGCTTGTTTGGACAGTATCCTCTTTATCAGCATTGCTCATTCTTTCATTACAGAACGGTTCTTCTTCATCCGAAACATGCTTCCCGGATTTACTCTGTTTTTCTTCTTGCAAACAACAGTTTTGGCTCCTATCAACAGGAATATCAAATGACTTCTTTCCAACAGCAGATTGTAGCCTTCTTTTGAGTAAATCGATAAGAAAGCGAGAAAAGGTTCTTCCGTTTTTGGACTTGTTGCCAGTAGAATGACGTCCAGATGAAGAATCAACATCCAAACTTTTTGGACCAGGTTTCAAAACCACAATCGTTTTTGCAGCTTGAGATCTGTTTCTCCTCTCTTCTGATCTCCATTTCCTGCTGAAGAATTTACATTTCTTCTGCGGTAACACCACCGCCTCTTGTCTTGAGACTGCTTCAGCCTTTTCTTCTTCTTCTTCTTCTTCTTCTACTCTCTTGGAATCTCCCAAGCTTGGAGCATTTTCATGTGAAATCTTCTTCAGGAGTGATTTTTCTTCAGAATTCAAAACATGAAACGCCTCCAACAAATCCTTGCAGGTTTGGATCTCTCCTTCTTTCTGAGCTATCAACCGCTTGATTATCTCGCTGAATTTTTCTTCAGATTCATTGTTGAGACACTCATCAGCTAAATTCTTACAAACCTCAGTCTCTACGTCTTCATCACCGGTAACCAAAACAACATCGATATCCTCATCAATGAGTTTCTGAACACTCTCTTGAGACTGAGAGCTCTCACAAGAACAGGTAAGCTGCTTCTTCTCATTATAACCTGCATCAATTAGTAACCAGAAGATTAATTATATCTCACAACAGAAAGTAAAGACTCTTCAAGACAAGTTTTTTTAATGAAACAAAAACCTGCAAATCTTTTGCTTCCACGTTTCATATCTATCAAGAGACGCTTCTGGTTAGATCCAAAGATGCTGATGAACACCCACATACATCCTATTCGATTTATTCCTTCTCTCTTAAGATTTCTTCGACAGTTTTTCTCCATTTAACAGTTTGACACTTAAATACAAGTGGTAAAGAAGAAACTGTTGATACAAGCAAAGAATAAAAATCATGTCTGAATATTTTGTTAAAAAAAAAATGCAAATTTTAACTTTTTATATTGATTCATCATGCAGTGATCTGTTAAAACTCTGTTTCCATGATTTTTTTCATCAGTCACTCAAACGCATTGTGATTATTACTGTTTTGAGTGATCTGATAAAATTCGATACCTTTCCTTTGGAAGCAAGTGAACTTTTTTTTAAAGAACACAAAAAGATTGAAAGATTATACCTTTTAGAATCCGATCCGATACTTGCAAGAAACGGAAAAAATCGATAATGCAGCTGGAAGATTAATAAAAATCCATTTTAGAACTTTTTAGCTGTTTTCCACAACCGGATTTTCCTGGAAAACCTTAGCAGAAATTGCGAAATGATGATGAAATTACGAAAGCTCGAAACACGAGGGTGGATGTTGAACACACACAGTGTCTCAATTTAGCAGAAGGCCCATCTTTCTCTCACCAGAAAATGGAACCACTGTGAAGAATTAAGAAATATATATATTACTATTAAATTATAAAATTGGGGAATTAGGCATAAAGTTACACGAGTTGAATAAATACTAGAAAAAAGGGGAAACACCTAGATTATAAGAAAATTGCTGAAATTGGATCAAGTTTCATTATTTACACATCTATGGTTGAGCCAAGAAATAGAAAAACAAACAAAGTCAAGTTTTTTTGTTAGTATTGTCTTTGTTCACTTTCCAAAGTGCAGCAGCCATTGGAAAGCTTACCCACAACTGCATTTTGATATATACACATCATCGTCGTTGTATATATATGTGTGTGTATTAGTGTCATCACGAGACTGTAATGAATGTGTATGTATATACGTATATATGTATATATATAGGGAGAGAGAAGGTTTGGTGAAGCTGCAGGTAGGTAATGGTCCTCTAGAAGGAGTCGCAACGAGTACCGTACAGAACAGAGTGTGTCGGGAGGGCTAAAATGGTAATTTTCAATCTTGACGGAAATTGCAAAGTCAAAATAGCTATTGAAGAAGAGAAAAAAAGAGTAGAGAGATAAAGAAGAGATTAAATGTAGAAAAAGTCAAAAATGACATGCAATCTCTTCCAATATAACACATTTTGTCAATAAATCTAGACATATTTGTACACATTGACATTTAATTTAATTTTTTTTTACAAATTTAATATTTAATTTTCTTTTTAACATATAAATGATGAAAATATTTTTTTTCTTTTCTTTTTAACATATAAATGATGAAAATATTTTTTTTTATCTATTCGTATACTGTCTACATGCATATATATTGTATTGTACAATGATTAAATTATCATGAATAATACCAAAAATATTAAAAATTTATGAACAATAATTTAATTGTTAAAAAACTATGCTAAGTCTAGAAATGGCTAATTTTTGCAAAACACTCATAAATCTAATATGCCATTCATATAAAAGATATAACACCAATCTTAGTTTGTCTAGATTTTTAATTCTCATACGGGAGATTAAAAAAAAACAAATTATGGTTTATGAATCGCTAGACGTAAAGATATATGCGAGATAACAAAAAAAAAAGATTTTAACAACAAAAAATTGAAACTATTTCAAACAAAGAAACAAAATGGAATTAGGTGTATGAAAAGGACAAGTATATTATAAAAATAAAATAGTATATTTTTTGGTTATAGAATGCGACAAAAATAGGGATGTGAAAAAGCGTCCGTTACGATGTTACCGTTATTACCATCCATCCATTAAGACCGAAACCCTGTTTTACTAATTACGATTCACGTTTGTGACCTAAAATTTTCCTATTTTCCTGAGGTGGACATAATTTCATTTCGATAACTAAGTGATTACATTGTAGTTTAGACATATTTTGTTGATTGGATTGTTACGTATGTATCAAGGAACGCGGATTCGTGATTAGATAACGTGTTTAAATAAAATTTCATAAATTTCATTAGATAACCTCCGGCAATCTCCGGCGTGGTCCTCTAGGCTAGCTTCCGCTGGTGACGTTCTTTCAAGGCGGTGACTCGGCCTGGTGGTTCTGAGCAAGCTTCTCTTGGTGTCAGCGTGAGAGTTTCTCTGTGCGGTTAGCGGTGTTCAGAGCTCTGTTTTCAGCGTGGTGAGTGCTCGGTTTTCATCAGGTCTTCGTCTCCGGTGGCTCCTTGTTTAGTCTTCGGAGTTTGTTTACTTGTTACTCTCGGTTTTCGTAAGTATTTCCTTGGGTTGGGCATGTTTGTCAAACAGTGTTTGAAATTTCTTAAAGTCCGGAATTTGTCTCGTCTTTCTTGCTCTTAGAGGAGGTATTAAGGCTATTGAGCTTTAAGGTTGCTCGGTTTGTGCTACCGACATCGGAGAAGTATCTTGGTTGTGCGTACTAGCGCTTCTAGGTCTCGATAGTTAGTGTAGTCCCATCTTAGTGCCTGATCTTTGTTTGGTAGTTGAGCCTCAGACCAAGCTGAGGACTGTCTTGCTTTGGGCCTCTTCCGACTTCTTAGAGGAACGGTTCCTTCTTCGGGCTACCGGATGAAACAGCTTCTGATTTGCAAGATGGACGTTTCCAGGTCTTTTCTTTTGTTTTCTCCATTCGACCCTACCTCGGTTTCATCTTTCCCGCGGGTGTTCAAGTTTTTAATCGCTACTCGATACATGTTGCTTCAGAGCTTCGGTGTCGTCTGAGTACCGATTTATTTTCTGATGATTTTATGGCTTGCCAAATCATTAGATCTTCCGCTTGACAGAGTTCTAGGCTTTCCTTATCTTTTTTATTTTTTTTTTGAACAAGATCTGTCTATTTGGTTTTAGAAGCATCTTTTGTACGCAAGTACAACCTGCAATCCTTTTTTAAAATGATATTCACGTTAAATTCAAAACAAAAACAAAAAAAGATTCATCTATCATGGTTTCAATAGTTTTTAGTTGCATTTTCGTTCTGCATATATTCATTCAGACTAGTACATTTGATGAACATGCTTTCAATTTATACAAGATTTTGGATCTCAAATTAAAATTTAAAAAACAGTATATTAATTACCACATATTAGAAAATTATAGGAGCAATAATAATAAGTTTAACAGAGTGCTAAAAATCATAAATTTCTAAGATATTAATTATCTTGTCTCGTTCATGTTTATGTTCCTAGTATCAGATACAAATGTAATAATCAAATAAAGTAATAAACACATCATCCTAAACTTTTCTTTTACTGCCACGAGGTTTGCCTACACGTACCACCTAATTCTTATAATTTAATACACTCGAATTAAGATCGGATTCTAAGAAAAAACAATTGAATAGCACTTGCCAAACTTTATTTATGATATGACTTTGACGTATACTATAATGGGCAGAATATGCAAAATATACAACGATGTTCATCTTTGTTTAGCCCACTAGCTAATCACCTACTCATTTGATTATGTTTATTTAAATGTATGCAAATATATCTATATAGTTTTATTTTGGTACTTATATGCACTAGTAGTTATAATGTCCATTTATGCAATGTAATGACGATCCCATCAGACGAAATATATACTCTTATATCATTTTGAATTAATCAAATGAAATTAATGTATGCCGACAGTTTTAAACACGAACCACAAGGTTTATTGAGGAACTGAAGATTTGGAAATAATAATGTGATTGTAGTGGGGTGGTTTCTTCTCTAATGGAAGAATCGTTCTGCTGGTGTAGATCAGGGATCGATTATAAACATTAAAACTGGATTGTGGCATTTCCACCCAAAAAAATAATTTGTACATGTTTGGTCTTAAGATCACTCATGGCGTTGCGAATAACAAACGACGACGTTTTGTCTTTGCTGTATCCAACATATTAGAACACAAAGCTGTGTTAAAGGATGTACCAATCATTTTTTTTTCCATAGGATTCCCCTCCAAACCCAAAACCTTTTAAATTTGTCTTTTGTACACAACTTTTAAATTTGTCTAAAAGGTGCATTATAGCGTTATATATATTAAAGATAAATCTTTAAACTTTAATAAGATTTTAAGTGTATATCTATTTATTTACTTTTGGTATAATTTAGCTTTCTAGCATAACGTTTTCAACCTTATATTACAATTCCAAAGTCGTCATATTTGACTACATTTGGATAAATATAAGTACTTATAAAGTTATAATTTCATTACAAAATAGAAGTGCTATCAGCATGCAATTGATTCAACCAACGCGTGGTTGCGTAAACTTCCGGAAAATGTTAAAAATGTTCTGTTGAAACTAAAACATCACTAGTGGACGGTTTCATCATATTATTAACACTAATCAATTATCAATTTATATATTTTAATATCCTATTCGGTCTTCGAAAATTGGCTGTTTGCGAAGTGTACACATTAATAAGTTAACGACATCTCGTTTTGTATCAGATAATGTGATTAAAATACGCACTTAACAACTAATTAGTCACCCCAATTTGTATATAAGTGATAATTTATGTATGCTTATTTCAATATTGTATCGATAATATAGCTCTACAATAGTTCACTGTTGTACATAACAAGCTTAAAAGATTATAGAAATCTGTAAATTGATTGAGTTAGGTTCGTGCGATGTGTCTCTTACTAAAAAAGGTATAAAGTACTCATTACATGTCTATTGCGTTGTGTAGTATATTTTATATGTACCACACAAAAATTATCATTAGTGGCATGATTAAATTAAAACTCAGGTCGATTTATATCCAATCATATAACATTAGAATATATGTATCTACGTGTCGAATTTGATTAAGAATTTATGATATTTTAAAGCCATAAACAAGACAAAAACTAAGAAATGACGACGAAGAGGGTCATCACAGTCTTACTATAACTATGATCCAACTGTATATATTTTAATTAAACTTTAACCTAAATCTTTTTATTGGATACCAAAAAAAATAAAGAACATATCTCTATAATATTATTTAAGAAGACGTTTTTAAAAATGAACTTTGTTTTGTAAGTTATTACATAAAATGCCATTACAAATAACAAAGAATAACTGAAATAGGAAATAATATAATAGTGTTTTAAAATTATTGATTAGAATTTGGAAAGTATATATTTTTCATCAAAAATATTATTTATTATTTAATTTCTTAATTGTTTTTCATACTATATATTTTTAAAAGACTAATCAATTCATATATATTAAAAAAATCTATTTAAAATTTTGCTGTATTTTTCACTATAATTTATTATAATTTATTTGAATATATATCAAAACAAAAGTTGAAAAATATTTTACTAATTTTATAAAAAGTTAGACACAAAAAAAATTATTTTTTAAAAGAGTTCGTAGACTAACCACAAAAACTAGAGTCATTTAACGGTGCATATTAGAGTTATGTTTTCAAGATTATAAGTTTTTACGGGTTAGTCCGAATAATATTTTATTTCACTGCAAAACGGGTTAAATAGAAAAATTATTACAAATTAACAATTTATCTATAATCATTAGTTAGATATATTGTAAAATTAAGATAAAATTAAATTTTTTAAATTTCAAAACAATTGTTTTAAAATGAATTACTCCGCGCTATAATTAGCGCGGGTTAAATCCTAGTGGGTATTATTAGACACACTTGTATATTTTTTTTTTGCTTACCACGAAATAAAGAACATAAGTTCAATAAACTTCTAGAAATGTAAGGTCTTGGTTGGCACATCTTAATGTATAACTCTAATCGCAATTCGCAATTTTGTTCCTCGTGAAGGCTTAAATAATGCTACTAAAACTCTAATAGCAATTTTGTCCCTCGTGAAGGCTGCCTATCCCACACGGCCCATATACTATTACGAAAAGAAAGAAAATACAACCTGGCCCATTAATCACATTCTCATCCAAAAAATCAAAACTCAAAATTAAATCTAAAAAATTTAAGGACTAAAATTAAGATACAAAACTCTAAGGGACTAACTTTAAATCACAAAGTTCATGGACTAAAGCTAGGATCGCAAAGTTCAGGGACTTAAATTAAAGCTTATAAAGTCTTATGGAAATTTATTGAATGAAAAGAATAGGCTTAAGCATCTGGCTTACCGGTGAAATTCATTGATAAAAACGCTTTCCATGGGAGTTTGTAATACATTTTTTTCGATCTAACGGGAGATGGTGAAATTCCTACCTGTCTATCTATCTCTGAGATGTTTGGATTTTTCAAAACTAATTTTAAGTTTTAACTTTAAAGTGTAGATTTGTGTTTTAAAATTGTGGAAGTTGGCTTGTTTGCTTAATGATCTTGAACTAATTTAAAGCCTAAAGACTAATTTACTACGCGGTCGTTAAGAAAACGGTTGACTATCAGGGGCATAAACGTAAAAACACATGAAAATTTGGCGCTGAAGTAAGCAAACATACGTACGTAGCATTTGACGACATCAAACCTGAAGAATGTCTAAGATTTACCTTTTCTTATATCTGAAATTTCGATCTCACTTTCCTTAATGTTCTGACATTTCTCTTGACAAAGACAGAGACCTTCATAATCAATTTCAGAATCTTTGGTCGGCTCATTGAAAGTCAGAAGCTTATCCATTATTCGTAAATTTATAATAAATACCTGATTAAGCTTCTGTGATAAGGCTGTAATTAAGGAACGCGGATTCGTGATCAGATAACGTGTTGTGTCTTATAATCGCAGCCTTTTGCTTCTCTCTCTCTATATATCTTGGCTTATCAAATACTGTGTTAGATCAAATCTTTATCACTTGTTTCTGCGCAATACTCTGTTTTTTTTTATATGGACCAGAGTGACGATGACGTTAAAGATTCCGATCCAAGAAATGGTGAATATGGTTGGCTCTTTGAGATTTGTTGGCAGCGATATCGGTGAATCAATGGCGATTAGCAAGAGAGAGATGGTGATGGATGAGAAGATCTATGTGGCAGTGACTGGGAGAGACCTAGAGAGCAAGTCTAGTCTCGTTTGGGCGATCAAGAACAGTGGAGGCAAAGAGTTTTGTATCGTCTATGTTCATCAAACGATCCAGATCTCAGTCCGTAAGTATATTTTATTTTCGTGCAGAGTTTTTGTAGACATTTGGTTAAATTTTGGAGTCTTGTTTTCTTCATTTCAAGCGGAAGCGATGTTCAACGAGCAGAAATTGCGGCTTTATATAAAAGAGAAGGAGAAAGCACATAAGAATTTGGACAAGTACCTTAATATATGCAGGCAAATGCAGGTATTATTATTTTATTAAATCCATATGTTTTTTTTACTTTACAAGAGATGTTTGATCTCTGACTTTCCAGTTAAATTGCGAATTAGGTCAGTGCAGAGAAGATATATATTGAAACGGATTCGGTGGAGAAAGGGATCCTCCAATTGATTTCTCAGCGCGGAGTTAAGAGATTTGTCATGGGAGCAGCAGCTGATAGAAACTATTCGATGTAAGTGGTTCATTAGCGTAGATTCGATTCGTTTGCTATTCTTAAATACTGATTCATTGATCAATTTTGCAGGAGAATGAGAGATTTAAAGTCCAAGAAAGCTATTTACATTTGCAGAGAAGCACCTGCTACTTGTCATATATGGTTTACATGCAACGGGTACTTGATTTGTACAAGGTTTGGCCAGTTTAAGTCAATTCTTCATCTTGTAATGTGTTCACTGCTAAATATACATTAGGTACTGTTTAGGAATGGTTCTTTGAGTTTTGCTTGTGAGACAAGATCTTCTCTCATCAGTGATTTTTGTTTATATGATGTCAATGCAGGGAAGCTATAACAAGAGATAACTTGTATCTAGAATATGCATCGTCAAATTCTTTGAGCCAATCCGAGATAACTAAAGGAACTGAAAGTGTTCCAACCTCGAGTACGGTTAAGGATGATGATCGGATCAAACTTGCTGTCACGGAAGCTGATAATTCCAAAAGGGAAGCACGTTTTGAGGCGTCTAAACGTGAAGAAGCTGAAAAATCTGCAGTTGATGCTATCAAAAGGGTATAATATATAAGTTCCTTAACATGTTGTTTTTGCTTTGAAGTATCGAGCTTTTCTAACTCTATCTCTAACCAAAATGTAGGCTAAACAATCGGAAAATGTGTATCTCGATGAGTTGAAGCGTAGGAAAGAAACAGAGAACGTACTGAGAAAAGCGAGAGAAGAACTTGAAAAGATTAGATCAGAATCCGAGACCCGAATAACCGAATCTAAAATGGTGATAAGAAAGCTTCAAGACAAGTATAGCTTATCAATGGAAGCATTGAGAAGACTTAGAGAAGAACAAGAAGAGTTGAAGATGGAGCTTAGAAAAGTATCAAAGCTGAAGAGTAACCGCAAGAGCCAAGAACCGCCTCAGTACTTCATATGCCCCATTACACAAGTAAGAAACATTGCAAGATCAACGAAATAATCAAAATGTTACAATCATAAGAAGAGTGAAAACCAGAATTTTAAATTTGTAGGATGTGATGGAGGATCCACATGTAGCAGCAGATGGTTTTACATATGAAGGAAAAGCCATAAGCGGTTGGTTTGAGAGAGGACACGAGACTTCTCCAATGACGAACAAAATACTTCCTCACACGAGCTTGGTTCCAAATCTTGCTCTTCGATCAGCAATCCAAGAATGGCTTCAAGCTCCTGAATCATTGAACTAGATGCTCTGCTTGTTACAGATTTAATCAAAAGGAGCTTTAAGTCCTTCGTGGCTAATTAAGGAAGCTCTCTCATCATCCTCTCAAGACCCGAGTTCGAATCTTGGTGCAGATCTCTTGGGGACTTTTTGATATGGTTTTGACGTTTTGTAATATATCAGTGTCACTCACTCGCCGGTGTTGGTTGGCATGAGTCACTCTTTTGTAATATATATATTCTATTATTATTGATTTATTGTGATAGTATTATTTTATAAATCATGGTATTATAGAATATTTTGTTTGTTTTATTTAAACTTATAAAATAAATTAGCAGATAAAATATGACCTAGAAACATTAGGTCAAAATTATGATTTTATGATCTGTTTTGTGTATCCTAGATATAATAAAGCTTATGACCAATTCGTTCAAATAAGTCTATTTTCAAACCAAAATAAAGATGGGAAATGATTTGCTTATGCTAGACAGAAGACAATATTCACAGAATGTATTAATGTAATTTAATTGGCTGTGGAATAAGACATTTAGATTGAGTTATTAAAAATATATAACAAGACTATTTGACTTTTTTGTAGAAGTTCCTTGGCCCATTAATTGATCAAAAGTTCACTAATGTTTTTACATCAAAATTTTTATGGTTGGTTCCAATCCCAGAGAATGTAATTTATTACTATTTATGCAAATTAATGGAGACAAAATTATATGAGATATTCAGCGTGATACAGGTAAAACCGTTTGGTGTAGATTCTCATAAAACAGTAGAATTTCTCTTTATAAAATCGTCGATATAACAATTTTCATAATTTATAATAGAATAATAAATTATTATAAAAAAACCATTTGATTTTCCAAAACAAACACGAAAGGACCTTAAATAAAATGGTTTTCTGCAAATCAACCTCTTAAGTGGAATTTTTTTGCAAATCTACCCTCGACTTTCAGAAAATGCAGGTCAAACATACCAAGTCCGAGTCAACCCGCAGTATAACCCTCGTCTGTGTATACATTTTACAATCTGTATATAGCCGTGTATACGTTATCAAAACGACATCGTTTTGGCCTTTTTTTTAAAACCAGATAATGCAAAATCAGGATTCGAAATCATGACCTCGAAAACACTTGACACGTCAACTCAACCATTATGCCAAGATCATTTTTATTGTCCTAACCAACATGCTTATATTTATATATGTTACAACGATGTGTTTTATCCTTTGAATATTTTTGTCTTTCTTCTTCGTTTCATATTACGGTTTCGTTAAAATATACTTTTTTGCCAAAATATCATTTGCTCACCAAACCCGTAAAATCGAATTTCCCAACAAAACCGTAAAATCGGGAAATCTCGCAAAAAATCAGATTTCCCGCCAAAACCGCAAAACCGTAAAATCGGATTTCCCGCCAAAATCAGATTTCCCGCCAAAACCGTAAAATCGCGAAATCGCGTTTTCCCGCCAAAAATTGGATTTCCCGCCAAAACCGCAAAACTGTAAAATCGGATTTCCTGCCTAAACCGCAAAATCGGGAAATCCCGCCAAAACCGTGAAATCGCGTTTTCCCGTCAAAACAGCAAAATCAGGTTTTCCCGTCAAAACCGCAAAACTGCGGTATCCCGTCAAAATCGCAAAATCCCGGTTTTCCCTCAAAAACCGTGAAATCACGTTTTCTTCTCAAAAACCGCGATTTTGACGGGAAAAAGCGATTTTGCAGTTTTGACGGGAAAACCTGATTTTACGGTTTTGGCGGAAAAACTTGATTTCGCGGTTTTGGCGGAAAATCCTATTTTACTGTTTTGCGGTTTTGGTGGGAAATCCAATTTTTGGCGAGAAAACGCGATTTCCCAGTTTTACGGTTTTGGCAAGATTTCTCGATTTTTCGGTTTTGGCGGGATTTCTCAATTTTACGGTTTTGGCGGGAAATCCTATTTTACGGTTTTGGTAAGCAAATGATATTTTGGCAATAAACGTATATTTTGACGAAACCGTAATATGAAACGAATAAGAAAGACAAAAATATTCAAAGGATAAAACATATCGTTGTGACATATAAATATAAGTATATTGGTTAGGACAATAAAAACGATATTGGCATAATGGTTGAGGTGACGTGGCAAGTGTATTCGAGGTCAAGAGTTTGAATCCTGATTTTGCATTATCTGGTTTAAAAAAACTCGGCCAAAACGACATCGTTTTGATAACATATACACGGTTATATACGGGTTGTAAAATGTATACACAGACGAGGGTTATATTGTGGATTGACTCGGACTTGGTATGTTTGACCTGCATTTTCTGAAAGTCGAGGGTAGACTTGCAAAAAAAATTCATTTGAAGGGTTGATTTACAGAAAACCCTAAAAGAATGAGCTGTCACTCACGCGCTAACACTGCGCGTGGGAATATATCTCAAGGCGTTTGAGCGCGTTTTTTTTCTTTTTCCATTTGTATTACTCCTTCAATTTTTGAAAAGTCTATTTTTAAGGTTGTTTACATAAACAATTTTTTTTTTTTTTGGTTTTAACATAAGCAAATATTTTCTTATGTAAACATTTCTTCTTTTTATTTTATTGATGAACGTTTGCAGGATCATTGTGAATGTAATAACTGAGAAGCATAGAAAAATTAGATTTAAGAGTGAGTTATAAAATCACGGCCCTTACGATTTCGATTGACTAATTTAATACTTCTAAACAGTGTCAAATGGTGCAATATTTTCTAATTTGATATCTCTCATCTGTTTATATTTTATATGTATGATAATCGACATTGATTACCTCCTTGAGTTATGATTAGGTCGTTGACACTCAAAGGGCATAAAGGTAAAAAATAAACAAGAAATAATACATATACAAAATTCCAGATCGAATATTCGAAAGAACAGAGTAACACAAGAAAGGGATGACACATGCCTCCATCGGATCTTTTCTTTCTTGATTCCAAATATTTAAACATTTGGGAAGAAGACAAAACAAAAGCTTCTTGTCTCAAACGAACCAGCCATTCTTAAGATTTTCGTACAATCTTCCAGAGAAAAGAAGGAGTTTCAGGGAGCGAGAGAGAACAGCATGGAGGCAGCAGAAGCAGCAGTGATGGAGGAGAGAATATATGTTGCCGTAGGGAGAGAAACCGCGAAGAACAAGTCAAATCTCACCTGGGCAATAGATAACTCTGACGGGAACAAGATCTGCATCGTTCTTGTTCACCGACCTGCTCAAATGATTCCTGTTTGTAAGTGTTCTTCCCCTCACTCCTAAAATCCAGAGCTTCAAGATTTTGACTTTAAATGATCTTTCTGTTTTACTTCAACAGTGGGTACCAAATTCGATGCTGCAACGGTAGATGAGGAATTAGTGAGGGCATACAGACAAAAACAAAAGGCGAAAACAGAGAATATTCTTGATGACTACCTTAGAATTTGCCTGCAGAAAGGGGTATGTATATATATACATATACGTATGCGATATGAAGTTTCCGCCGTATTTCTAAGGAGATTGGTTTTGCAGGTCCAAGCCGAGAAGCTGTGTGTTGAGATGGACTCGATCGAGAAGGGAATTGTGCAGCTGATTTCTGAGAACAGAGTCAGGAAGTTCATAATGGGAGCAGCTGCAGACAAACACTATTCAACGTATTGTGTCTCAGGCTTCAGGCTTGTGTCGCTGCTTCACCTGTTTCTTTTAAACCGTCTCTAATTTGACATTGGTGTGATCAATTTGCAGGAAAATGGAGGATTTGAGGTCAAAGAAAGCCATTTTCATCTGCCAACATGCATCAGCGACGTGTCATATACGGTTTATCTGCAAAGGACATCTCATCCATACAAGGTTCAAGCCACAATCCTCTTTTCCAGAGCTGTATGAAAACAGCAGATGATGCTTTATTACTGATATCTGCGTGCAATCAATGTAGGGAAGCTAGAATGGATGAAGTCCGAGCTCTCTCAGCTCTATTATCTGACTTTCAGCGGCTTGTGTCCTCACAAAGTAGCACCAATTCAGAAATGCAGAGTGGAAGTTCAAAGGGGAAAAGCGAGTCGGAGGAAGAGGAAGAGGAGGAGGAGGAGAGAACATCACGAACCAGCTCTTCTCGGTCTGCTGGTACATTGTCATACTTTGGAGGGTCTGAGGCTTCATCAAGTGTAACAGAAGAGAAATCAAACCGCTCATCTCCTCCCTCTTTACCTGTAAGCCCTGTGATCCTGAATAAGAGAGTCTGCTTTTTTGTTTGTTTCTTTTCTTTCTTTCCTTTGCATTTCACCTGGCTCGTGAGTTGCTTACGGTGCTGATATACCAGTGCAGCGGGATGGGGCTGGGCATGATAACCTTCCTGATCAACTCCACCAAACTCTGGCATAGGCTTGCCATCCAAAACCATAAGCAGTGTGAGTGACCCCACCGTTACCTGAAAAGCTTCAGAGGAAGAAGAACATAAAGCTGCAAAGATCTTGGTCACATCTGTAAATACGATGTATGTAATATTTGTAAACCCCATTTGTGCGAGTTGAATGCTTTGAGGTCTTTTCTCTCCTTCTGATTTTGTGAGGCTTATGATGCTAAAAGACAATGGAATCATATTCTTAATATTATTATACAGAAAGATAACCAACAAATGAGCCCACCAACCATTTGATTTCACCAGTTCTGAATTCAAAAAAGTGGTATACAAAGGGTTGATCACTACAAAAAAAAGTAAGAAAACAAAAACAAAACTACATCCTACCTCTCGGATTAACGAAGAAGAAAGAAAGTTGGAAAGAACAAAGCAAAATAATACAGGACACATAGAACGCCAGTGACCAGAACACCACTATCTCTAACTGCTTACAATCTAAATGTGGGGATCTCACCAAAACTGTTCCAGCCATTGAGCTAGCGTTTTCAACTTCATTTGTGTCCTGCAGCTGGACCTTCAAATTTCAAAACGGAGGCAAACCAAAGACTCAATATGGCATATGTATAGGTCTAAAACCGGTAAGTCATTCAGTTCAACATCACCTTGTGGGTTGTGATACATTGTTACATTAAATGCAAAGATTAACCCGGAAAAAAGGTTTATCGTGTACCTGCCAATCGCCTTGTAGTCCCATTGCCGTTTATGGAAAAGTGCACAGGCTGCCTTTCTTGTCCTAATGATAGAACCCAACTAGAGTTCAATCTCCGAGCAAAATCCTCTACTTCTCTGTAATAACATGAGATACACCATTTAATATTTAAACTAAATGGCTGTGCAACTTCATGTAGCTCTAGACATAGGAATTGTGTGTAATCACAGGAGATGACTAGAGCGAGGTTTGTAGAAGGTAAATTTGGAGGAGGGTTCAACAAACAATGAATAGTTTAAATTAACAAGTGATACTTACCTATCAAGCATTTCCTTCAAAACTGGATCAAATTCATCATCTATATAACCATCTTCAAACTCAGCCTTTGGTGTAAAAATGTCATCTTCCATACTAAGTAAGTTAGATACCCGTCCCAAGCTGGACGCAGACTCATCAACAATTTTAGCATTTCGTTGTTTGGAATGCAAATTATGTGAATCCTAAAAGCACAAGGAACACACTCTCAGCAACTTGATTACTACCAACCAGGAGCAATCAGAGAGAGACTAGTTTAAACCTTCTTGGAAGCTTCGCATGTTCCATTTGATGTACCATTCTTATGCTCCTTCCTTTTCTTGTTCTTCTTTTTGCTCTTGGAAGTCTTTACCACCTTGGAATCTGCAAAACATAATTTTCCTTACCACCAATGAGAGCTTCAAAAGGAAGTAGAGTAGAGAAAATAGAAGACTAAGAAGCAACGCTAACATAAACTCACGCATCAGATATCTCAATCATGCAAGCATCAAAATAGGCTCAATACATGAACCAATGTAGGTCCATCATCGACATGGAATTGGACAACTCGAAGCAGAAAAAGGAAAAGGAATATGACATAAAGGAGAGATATGAAGCTAAGAAAATAGAAAAAAAAAACTCGAAGAACAGGTACCTCTGCCATTAATAAACGATAAAAGGTCATCCACAGAACGCTCATCAACACGTTCTTCAACCTCTATACTCTGGGACATGGAAATAGCCATAAATTATAAAACTAGTGTAAAAGTTCAATCTTACAAACCATGTTCCTAACTTAATTTTGTAAAATGCTAAACACACCTTAAGTTTCTCTCTTTCTTTCAATTCCTTTCTTTTCTTAGCATACAATCTGTTCAACAGTCGAATACGTGGATCATCCATTGTGTTCTTCAGAGGCTCTAATTTCTCTTCCTGATAAATCATAACAAAAAGTTAAAGTAAAGAAGCAGATGGCAGTTACACATCCTTAAAAGAGATGATATTGAGTACTACAAACCTCAGTTAGGTCATCAGGCAAATGAAATATTTCGCGTATCTCCTCAGGGGTTTTCCCCTCAATAATCCGTGCAAGCGCACGACTAGTAAGATCAACCAAAGGCTTCAACTGCAAACTGTCAGCGGCTGAGGTCAACTCACAGAGCCTCTTTGTATCCATCCGGATGAATTTTTCATCGTAAAGTTTACGTTCCTAAAAAGTAATAAAGAACTCTATGAAGAAATGGCATACGAGTATCAACATTTCACCATTTGTTTCCAATTTGAAGACCTTGAGTAAACCTTATTTGAACGTCCAGGTACATGATGAAATCTGCAGTAATCAAAAATCAGGCTTAACATTGCTGGATTGACTCGCTGTGGAAGAGATATTGCATAGTTCTTAGAAGATCCAGCACCCTTTTGTAGCACTTCTTGACATATCATGGGACAGAACATTGCAACTTCTTGTTCCACTTGTTGGATTGATCCATCAGCAGTTTCAAGCCATATATAGGATTTCATCATCTGTGTTGATCCCAAAGAAAAATTAATTTAGTCTTGGTCCTAGCCTAGGTAAAGTAAATCAATTAGTCATTCAAAAACTCCATACAACGATAGAAAATATAACACTCAAAAACAAAAACACAATTAGTATTACAAGAATATAAGAACAACTAGGTCATGTTCTGGGTTTTAAATAGCGTAAAGCGCCCTAAAGCTACAAGGGGCTCGCTTAGCGCTTAGCGCTATAGCGATCGCTATGGATCGCTTTATGTTTTTTTTTTTTTTTTTTTTTACGAGAAATACATAAAGCCAAATCACGAGATACGTTCTATGGTTAGCAACTAGAACGTAGACTACAATCCGCCGACACCTTCTCCGGCGCCGGGGCCTTTCCCGGATGATGACGAATCGTCGGTTTTCTGTGTTGATGACCTAGGCGGCGTTGGCTCGTTGGATTCCACGTGTAAGCTCGTCGCCGATTTGAATCTCACACGTGACCGTTACATCTCCGGGAAGGGTAATCTCCAGTCTTGCCCGGCGTCAGATTGTTTTGCCAATTTCCAGGATGTTCGATTACTGTCAATATCTCCGGGAATTTCTCATTGGCTGAGAACTCGACGATTATCGTCGAAACCTTCCGAGATTTGACGACATTTGGTTAACCTGTTTCTATGGTTAGCAACTAGAAATCACGAGAAATACATAAAGCGATCGCTTCGTCGCTTCACCCCTATAGCACAGAAAATCGACAAAAGCGATCGCTTCATGGGTAATGCCTCGCCCCTACCTATTAAGGCGATGACCCCTTCGCTTCGTCGCTTTGAGCGCTATAGCGACCAAAGCGATCGCTATTTCAAACCCAGGTCATGTTAACTCATATGATGAAAAATAAAGACTAATCACAATTAAAAACAAAAGATAAATAGTAGGTTGTTGACTTGTTATGTATCCTACTAGTGCATTTAACAGACTCTCTAACAGTCGTATCCCTCACTAAATACTCGTTGAGCCATGAGATAACTAGCATAGATGCTTGTTGCCACGAGTAATTAACGAAATATCCAAGTGACTAGTAGATGATAAGCCAGTAAAGTTACAGTTAAAGTAAAAAAGCTTACCTCTGGTTTTATGATGGCCATATCACCTTCTGACATTGATTAGAAGACCCAGTCGGGTATTAAGCTCCTTCTTATTACACTGTCAAGCTCCTAAAAGTAAGATTCTCAACTCTGCAACTGGCACACCAATGTTTCCAGGTCTCTAAGTAGAAAAGTTTCCAGGTCAATGAGCATGGAGCTCAAACAGCAATCCAAGCAGTTTCCGGAAACTTCACACCAAACTGGTAAAAGAGAAGAAAAGAATATATGATCATAAACTGAGAAATAATTTTGGACATGCTTCACAAAAAAATAAACATACTAATCACTCGGAAACCTTTTCTTAGAACCTGGCAAGTAATCAAAATGCATTTACACGAGTCTAAATTAGCAATTTCAGTTCAAGGAATCGGAATCGATTCAACTCTCTCTCTCTATATTTTTCTGCAAAATAAGTTTCCCTTGAATGTGAAAAGGCAACTTCGCCAAAAACTCTCCACAAGCAAAAGATACTAAGCCCAAAAACAAACCGAACGCGGAATCGAATACTAAGGAAATCAAACAAAAGACAGAGGTGCCAAACTAAAAGTGATGATACAATGGAGGATTGAAATAAGAGAGGAATAAGAACAGAGAGAAAGAATATTCAAAATCGAACAAGCAGACGACGCGTAGGGATACGAACAATGGAGAATCAACGAGGAAAAAAACAATAGATACACGAATACAAGCGTGTCGTACCTTACAACGGGAGGAGGTAATGAATGTCGACGGCGGAGGAGATAATGAAATCTGGCGGAGGAGATAATGAAATCTGGCGGAGGAGAGAACGGCGACGGCGGCGGCAGAACAGACCAAGAGAGAGGAGCGGATAAGAGAGAGAAAGAAGGGCTAATATTTTGGGATTTTTTTTTATAATTAACTTCTCACGCACAAAAAAAAAAGAGAGAGAGAGAATGGAGCGATCAGAGCCACGTGTAGGAGCCGCGATGGCTCATGGCTCGAGATGGTTAAACACGGAAATAGAAACTTAGGGTTAGTTGGTGGTTGATGGAGTCGGTGAGGCTAATAATACTGTGAAACTATGGTGTGGTGGCTCAATCGCTGTCTTGACCTTTTTTTGACTTTTCAAAACTTTGTATTTAATTTATTTCTCATGATATAAATAAGGAAAAAGCCAGGCCCGCCATGGAAAGAAGAGGCTCTTGTGTGGAATTTTGTGAGCTTTAGCCCGTATATAGCTGGCCCATTTATTGGCGCAAGCTAACGAATTGTTTAATTTTATTTGTCACATACAGCAAAAAAAATATTGGTAAAAAAAAATCCCCAATTATTTTGGAACAAGAAGTATTTGCAGTAATCATCAGAAAGAGATTGAGAGGATTTGATGATCTTATGAAGATCAGTTGTTGTTGTGTGGTTGTTTGGTGATCAGAGAAAGAAGAGAAGAATATGATTGGATCTGAATTGAGATGGTTTCTTCATAGTTATCAAGAAGATATAAGAGAGAGAGAAAGTTAGGAAGTGGTGAGACTCATACGTTGGAATGGTAGAGAAGAGGAAGAAGAGAAAGTTGCGTAGATGTTGTGTGTATATATGTATGTATTTACCTATACTGACACAATATCTCATAATATCTACCTAGTTGCATAGATAATGTAGGGAGTTTTTGGTATACAAAAATTTGAAACAGTGTATGGTCATGCAGCTAATTTCGCTCTGTTTTATAGCCATATGTTGTAATTTCTCTAAAAAACAAAAAAACCCTAAAATAGCTCAAATTTTATTTTTGTTTTTGCTCAAGTATTTTTCTCTCATTCTAAATAGATTGTTCTAGAATTGGAAAATTAGGACATTTGAAATTTTTACAAATGCAAAGTGTTTTGCATAACCAATTATATCCAATTTGTCTATAGTTTCACTATGGAATCGCTGGTTTTGATCAAACGTATGAGTTTTTATGGAAGAAAAAGAATTCAAAAATGATCATTTCGTCTTTAGCTTTGTTGTAGAGTGTGTTCTCGAAGTTTTTTAGATTTTTACTTTTTAAGAGAAAGATTGATATTTTGTAAAAATGAGTTATGGGCAAAATATTATCTTATGTGTAATTGATTATGAATAAAATAACGTATAATCCATATTTCTTTTATAGGCTTAAATATATTTATTGATTTTTTAATTACAGTTTTGCAGAAAAGAAAAGACACACAAGTTCTTCTCCATATAGTTCTTAATGCCTCATGAGTTGCTTCTCCATAATGAGAAAAAAATATCGCCCAATGTAAAAATCTAAAGCATGTATCAATATTTTGTTTGTAGTCTGAACTTGTAGTTAATATTCACGACGAGAAATTGTATGTCATTGAGATTTTTCGGTTTGTGTAAGAAGTTATTAATTATGAGAGTTTTGGAGTTTCTAACTTGGGTAATAAAATGTAGAAATGTAAATCGCATGCTTGAAATTGATCTTGAAATAAAAATATGTCCAAAACGTCATGTTTAAATCTTGCACGAATGAATAGAGAGAGAGACAAACCTGGTTTGCTTTAAAGGGAAATGGTGAGAGAGAGATCCAAACAAGTGAACCTGGTTTTGAAAAGTGAGAGAAACATAAGAGATGTCTTATTTAGCAATGTGGATTAAAAACAAATTTCCTTTTTTGTTAAGAGATTTTCCACTTAAAAACAGAAAGAAATAAATAATAATACAGAGGCCAGTTTAAAGTTTAAACTCAACGTAGATAACGGAATAAAATTGAACCAGTACTTAACCTAGAAATTGAAAAAAAATTGAACCAATAGTTACCCAGAATTTGTGGTATATCTCCATGTATATCTTTTTTTTATCCAACTTGCATACTATTGTTGGCAATCATATCTTATTTGTAGGATTGTGATATCTCCATATGTATATATTGTCCATGTTGTTTAATGTGTAAGTCAAAACTTTTCAGAAAAACAAAAAAAAAGCACAATCATTTATCTCTCCTCAGCCCTGCAACAACAAAACTTGTCTTGTTGAATATCCCATTTTTTGCAACAAGTTCACAAACACAAAGCGCCGCATGCAACATGGAGTATTCACCAAAATGGCAATTATATAATTAATATATATTCCGATATCAAAAATATTGTTTCGTTTAATATGTATGATACAAAACATTCATATAACTTACATAAAGAAAAAATATACTTGTTTTTTATAGGGTGAATTGGGTTAATATGATCAGTTGACCATATATTTAAAAAAATGATAGTTGCCAATTTCAAATTAGTTTTGATTCTTTACATTTGATTTTTTTTGTCCGTTTTGTCCCTATATTATATGATGTCATGTGAATTGGGGAGAGCATTTTGTGCATTAAATGGTCCGACAATGCATTTAATGCAAAGCAAATGAGATATTTGGGGGGGGGGGGGGGGCCTGCAGCCTGCAAACCAGATTTGGTGAATCTGAGTATTTTGTGAATCGTTAACATTTCTTTAGTGAATCGCTAACCTAGTTAATGAATGAATCTGCAGGAGTAGTATAGGAAGAACAAAGCAATCTAGGAAATTGTGGGGGAGGTCGCATACTGAACTTTAACACTAATGATAGAGTTATCAGTAGAACTAATAAATCGGTTAACCCTTTTGGATCGATGACACAAATAGCAAATTCAAGTCAAAGCGAGAAAAAATTCGGAAAATCTAGGGTTAATTCTAACTTGCATTGCCAACAATAGGGAAAATATAATATTAGATTGCTAAATTAGTTAGCTATTAGGATGCTAACATCGTTCGCAACTCAAAATTTTATGAGTCTTACCCCTGGATCTATGTGCTCATCAGTAAATTTTATGAGTCTTACCCCTAGATCTATGTGCTCATCATCAGTAAACTTCATATCTATTTATGTTATGAATCGGTAAAACAAAAATGAAAAAATTGACAACGATTTAGACATGAGAACACATAACAATAACGAATTTGAGATAAAACTATAATAACAAAACTGGGTTAGTGATTTGTAAACAGAAAACAATGAAAATCACCTTCACATGTTCTTCGGGTTGCTACAGTGGAATTTGTCGAACACTTTGTAGAGGAATGAGTGACGGGCTTATATTGACGACGACGGTGTGAGGGGTGGAGTTCGACAAGATCTGCTCTTCTCAGAATTGTTTAAAATTTTGATAGATGGAAAAAGAAAGTAGAAGCTTCTGTGGAGATTTATTCGGTCGGCGACAGAAGCCAAACCCTAAAAGTGAAGACCTTTCACTATCCCCACTACTTTCCGGTTTGTTTTAGATTATAATTTTAAAAAGAAAACAATAATATCTAAAGAAGATTTTAAAGTCTGACAATTGTAATATTGACCCATGAATAAGTGACGTAATCAAGCTTCTTAACTGGAAATAGCTCTCATAGATAAGTAGGGGTTTATGGGACAATTCCTTATGCACAATAATGCTTGCACAATCTGAAAATGTAACTTTTAATATTGAAGTTAATATTTGTTAGATCATGCAATAACCTTTTTTTATAACAATTCCGGTCAAAACTACCTTGGCGAGACAAATATATTTCTCCAATCTATTTTATTGGGTCTTTTTAGTAATTCGAGCAGAATACAATCAAACAAATTCGTTATCTTTATCTTTAGCTGTCAAAAAGATAAATCATAAGTTAAATAAGCTGGGGTGAAATTACGTGCCAAATTCTTAAAGAAAAAAGAAACGAAGAAATTGGGATATGTCATGTGAGTACCTCTACACCAAACAATGTTTTGACTCTATAATAAAATCATGTAAGAGAAATTCGAGAGTCTCGGCAAGAAGAATTTGTTGTATATAACGTTTCTTTTTTTCTTTTTAGTCTCATGCATTGCTAATTTGTTGTATACCACGACTCTTGTTGGAAGTAGACCCATACTTACTAGTTGTTTAATGTTTATAATAATACATACTACGTACATCCCACCCTATGAATAATACGTAAAGTGACTTTATCAAAAAAAAATGTTAGTAAAGTGATTAGCCTTTTGTTGTTGCTGTGAATGCGAAACAAGGTACATGGGGAATAAATTATATATTGTTTTGTGCATCTTTCTTGATCCTGAGTTATATTAATTAGTCTCAAGTGTTAATCAGGTCAAGTAGCTTTTGAGTACGTAACTTACATGAAAATAGTGGAGTATTATACTTACAAAGATTCTCAAGTGTGCCTAATTGTGATCAACAATCTGGAGTATAATAACCAAAATCATTTTGTCGTCTTTACACATCCCGACGTAAAAAACAAAAGTCGTTTCGAAATCATCTATAATATGTATATGCATGATACATGAGACATTGGCATAACTATCTAAAACACATAAAAATAATTGATATATAATATAAAAACATTCACATTTCGCTTTATATATACCGGATTATATATACAAATTGCTGGAACGAGCTCAAAAAGAAAACATGGAGATCTGCACCTTCTCACATTATAAATCCAACGGTTCTTGATCCTCCACAACTGCAAACAGACCAACTTCACTTTATATATATGCTTCTCTTTTGTCTCTTTTGAAATAATACCTTTGTAGTGTCTGTCTTCTGCGCCTTGGGGGTCGTTCAACGAGATCATTCATGGAGAATGGTGTTTGGAAGTTTGACTGCTTTGCGTGATCTTCAGTGCCCCAACTCAAATTCTAATTAAGATCTTAATTAATTTACTAATTATCTTACTCTATGATTCATAATGCACAACTTTTTAATGACGAGAAATTGTATGTCATTGAGATTTTTTGGTTTGTGTAAGAAGTTATTAATTATGAGAGCTTTGGAGTTTCTAACTTGGGTAATAAAATGTAGAAATGTAAATCACATGTTTGAAATTGATCTTGAAATAAAAATATGTCCAAAACGTCATGCTCAAATCTTGCACGAATGAATAGTGATACTAAAAACGTATATAAATACGATCCGCGCATAATCATTAATGTTTAAAATTTTGTTATATCTTTAATTATGATATAAATAAAATATCCATATTTCATATTTTACCTAATAAGATAGCAAAAATCTCTTACTGCATATAGATATTTGATTGATTTTGATCTCTTACTACAAACCTAATCTTTGGTGTTTGTTCTTGGGTCTTGAATCTTTGGTGTTTGTTCTTAGATCTTAGGTTTCGTGATGACAGTGAGAATGATGACGAATGAGAAAACAAAAGCCAAGAATTCGGGAATCCTAATAAGGTAGCTTGCTTGATTTTTGCTTGATTTTTGCTTTATTTTAATCTCTTACTGCATATTGTTTTTGTTTATAGATACGAATATGATGGGACATTGAAAACGCTGGAGTGCCATATGATCTTTCTCCTGGGAATATTTATAAGAGAATCATCCAAAATCTGAAAGATGAATGGTTAGGAAGGGTTAAAATGACTGGGATGGTAGGCTATCTAGATTCCCCTGTGTCAGAGGGTTTAGACAAAGAAATCAGGATCATTCATGCCAAAAAAATCAACAGTAAGTAGTTTTGTTTTGTGAGTTTTGAGTTTTGAGTTTTGTCTTGTGAGTTTTGTTTCTATGTTTGTGGTCAATAAATTATTTTGTTTGTTTTCAGAATCTCCGAGCTCAGCCAAGGACCAAGCGGCAGATTGGAGAATCAAAGCTTCTATCAAGAAATGGATTGCTAGGCATCATCATCAACCTCGAAATGCAATGATAATCACGGGTGACAATGGATTTCGAAGCTCTCTCATAGAATTGTCGAGAGCTGGACACACCACTCTTCTAGCTTACCGCAAAGTTAAAAATCAAATGTCTTCAGCTCGGGTGAAGGACGTTGCAATGTACAAATGGCATTGGAGGACATTTCTCTCTCTTCCAGAGGAAACGATTAGTAAGAGGATCAGGTCAGCTCAGTTTGAGGAGAGGAAGAATGCTGAGTTTGAGGAGAGGAAGAAGAATGCTTCTCTCTGGGTACATTTTCTATTTTTCCAAACATAATCACTAAAGATTTAGTATATTGAGACCAAAATTCTTTTTCAATCTCTCGTTTGGTTTCTGAGGTTGTTCGTGTAAATCTTCTAGGTGGGTTCTTCTTGGTTTTGGTGTTTTCGCAGCTCAATTAAGCCTTCAAGAGGTTCTATTTCCAAGATATCATATTGAGTGACTACGATCATACATAAATTGCTCCCTGGAAATTAGTCGAATTGGATTCTGACAAGTTGGATAAATTTTTATCTTTTTTCTTTAGTAGCTGCTGATGATGATCATAGTTTTGCTCATGATCTCTGTTTTCTTGAGTTTGACATCTTAGCTGTTGATCATAGTTTTGCTCAGTATCGTTGTTTTCTTGAGTTTGACATCTTGGATGTTCTTGTATTTTTGAGTTTTTGGAATTTAGATTATGTCTTATGTAGGTTCTCTATGAATATGCTTCTTCTTCTTTTTAAGTATCAAAAGATTGTGTTGTTTAGCGAATGCAGAAGTTAACTCCATATGGTTTCACTACATTTTAGGGGTTTTCAAATCTAAAAACGACAGTCTTTAGAAACCGTTAGTTATTTTGGTTGGGCTCAGTGGGCTTTAGAATAGTTATATAATATTGGACTTGGCGAGTTTTCAACAATTTCAATTCGTGTTCAGATTTTGGTTAGATTTAAATGCAAAAGCGCATGAAACCGTAAAGAGAATCGTAACCGTGATGAGATTTTGGACAAGAGTCGATCACTCGATATCATATCACATCACATCACACCAAGAAGACATCAGAATTAGATAATTGTCTCTTTCTCACTAAATTAAAAGAAACAGAAAGAACCCTTGAAGGCTTAATTGAGCTGCGGAAACAGCATCTAAGAAATATTTTTCATCAAACGATCACGGATTCAGACTTTCATTTTACACACATTCATACCAAAGAGAAGGAAAAGCCAATCAAACAGCTCACAGTATTGATATCTATAGCTTATGAACAAAAACCAAAAACCAAAAACCAAAGGGATTCATATCCCAAGTGAAGCTAGAGCAGTCAAAAAGGGGACTGACATTTTCAACGGCTAGAGGTAACCTCAGTTGAAAATCAACAATCTTTTGTAGTTTTAAGCCTCTAAATCGCCAAAAAATGTATCAAACAAAAACACATGCAGACGATGTTGATTCATGAAGAAGAAGTATACAGACAGTTTTAAAACGAGAAAACCCTAAGAGGAGAAATGTTCAGATGAGCTTGAAAGGGAGAGAGGCCAAGGAGTAGACCTGGGAACCTCGAGCTTGTCTTTGATTCTCTCGATCATCCTCTGCTTCTTCCCTCTCGAATTTCCGTACGATCCTTTTCCCTTTCTTCGTCTTCTTATTCCCTCTCCCGCACAGATCCATCTCCGATACTGCCGGAGTTAACGACGAATACCTCGCCGAAGAAGTCAATACTGCAGACATACGCTGCGCCATCATATAATCCGTCGCCATCTCTCTCTCTCTGTTGAACTTTCTCTTATTTGATTCACTCAGGTTTTGTTTTCTTTCTCTCAATCTCTCACTCTCTGTTTTCTTTCTCTACCACCGTCTCCCTCTCTATCTCTCTCAAGTTCTCTGTTTCACATCTCTTGATTCTCTTCTTGTTCTCTCTCTGTTTTGTGTGTCTTATTTTGTTCTAAGAGAAAACAAGAGATGTTTGAGAAACTTAGAGAGAAGTACTGATCTCTACATTGATATATATCTTGGATCCTTTCTTTGATTAGATTTTGGATACCACAACATCACACACATACATACTTATAGTAGATTAACTACTACTACGTACCACTAGTCCTTACCTCTAGATATTAGGCTAGTTTTACAAGCAAGGTTAAACACCTTACTTCAAATCTTCAAAACTGATTTTAACTGCATGTGTTTTGCAGTGCTGCTCAGATTCATTACTACTGGTCACTGCAAATAATATGTCAAGTAAGGGAACGTGTGTGTGCAAATGGAGCTTAATGAGCTGAGTTTATGCATGGTTGATGAACATAGTGGGTGTTTGAAAGAAAGTCTCTTTGGTTTAGAGTCAACCTCAGGTTCATTGATCAATATAAGAAAAGTCAGATTGGAATGTGGCAAGAAAGATGGTGTTCTAAAGGTAAACAAACAATGGTGGTTGACGTATCGGAAACGGGTCTGTTGTTCTCTTTCAAGAGCTTCCAAGCGCTCGTGGTAAACGCAATGTCGATTCAAGCTTTCGTCAAAAGCTTAACCGGTGGTAGCAACAAGAACAAGCAGGACAAAGGTGCACACATAGACCGAAGAAGCCATCATCTTAGACCTGGCGAAATGGCGTTAAGTGTATCATGGGCTTTTTTGAAAAATGTTAGACCTGGAAATTTTATTTGCTCAAACAATTCATTTAATGATGGTAAATATGAGAATTGCCCTACAAGATTTCGAGCATATCAAATTTTACTATATGTAAATTCTTGAAAATAGAAAATCAACTTAAAAGTTATTATACTTTAAAAAGACAAAGATCCGATTTCGATCTTTACTGGCTTTCATTAGTTTGGTGTATATACAAAACAAACTTAAAAGAAACCCTAAACAAACTTAGGTTTAGAACTAAGATATACAAGCGCATGTTCGCAGATTTGGCGGAGTGGCGAACTCATAATCCTCCTCCGGCTACAATCATGCTCATATCGGATCACGTGGAAGATCCCTTCGCAAATCCTCTTGTCGAGCTACAACAACTGAGTAAATACAACATTTTTCTGGCTTATTCATTTAGGCCTTGCAAAATGTCAGTCCTGGTCACTTCTGCAGAGTGGCTTTGGGATAGCTTACTTGCAGGTGTGTGTTTGTCCTCTCATCATCCAGTACTCTGTTTGAAACTAATTACGCTGTCTCTGAGCTATAGTTAGATTTTTTCTTTTCCACAGTTTCAGAGACAAGAAAACACCTTCTTCGGAAGTGCAGTGAAAGGGGTGAATCTACCGGAATGTTTTATTGCAAATTGTGCTTCTGTGATTGCAAAAGCCTTGATAATTTCAGGGAGCATCTCTCAAGTAAAGATCATGCACTCGAAGTAAGCATCCTCTCTCTCTCTCTCTCTCTCTGCTTGTATCGTTACATTGTTTCATTGTCTAACCATTTGAGCAACAACAACCTGTACTTTTTCCACTCGTTGTCAAGCAGGAGGATTATATTTTTGCGTCTATTCGATTTTCCAAGCACGAGCTAAAGCAACGGCTAGAGGTAAGTTTTTCTTAATGATAATTATAGATTTTCAACGTTGAAATGTATACATGCCATTTCTCATAAACAATACGTGAAATAAAAAGCATGAAATTGGTTTACTTACTTTGGTTGTTGCTAAAAGGCCCTAAAACATTGAAGAAAAAGTGTAAGTTGCTGTTTGTGTTTTTGAAATGCTTCTACATATATTCAGTCATAGAGACAGATTTTTTTTTTTTTTTTTTAAAGTCCCTTGCGCAGTTTTATCTCCCATGTTTTCACGTTTCCGAATACTCATGTTTCATATACATCTTGTAGAGTGAACTTTTTCCAAAGAGCAAACGTTTGAGGAAAGCATTCGGTACGGGTTTTGGTCTTCTTCATAATCATTTACGTCTTACTAATCGTGGAGCTCGACGTAGAGCTCGAAAATCTCAAACCTGCAAGGAAGAGTGGTGAAATATATAAATATATATTTCAAATTTATTGAATGTCATAATAGTAACTGTTTAGTAGTATGTGTTAAGTGCAATATATATATAATCATTGGGCTGAATCAATATACTGCATGTAAGTTACTTGCTACATGCTGTCTGATACATGTAGCTCACAAGAGGATCGGAGCTTTTCTTAATGATAATTATAGATTTTCAACAGAGAAAAATGTATACATGCCATTTCTCATAAACAGTACGTGAAATAGAAAGCATGAAATTGGTTTACTTACTTTGGTTGTTGCTAAAAGGCCCTAAAACATTGAAGAAAAAGTGTAAGTTGCTGTTTGTGTTTTTGAAATGCTTCTACATATATTCAGTCATAGAGACAGATATTAAAAAAAAAAAAAGTCCCTAGCGGTTTTATCTCCCATGTTTTCACGTTTCCAAATACTCATGTTTCATATAAATAAGTTGTTGGTGGTCGGATGGTTCCTTTTCTGCGGTGAGTGTCGGCCCTGCTGGTCTAGGTCATGGATTGATTCCCCGCGGGAGCGGAATTACCAAGACAAGCCATTGGCCAAGTGGGGTATTATAAGTGGGATGTGTCACTCTCACCAGAGAGATTAGTTTGGATCCGTTTGGGCTTAGGATTACTCTCGGAGACCGAAAGACATAAAAACAAAAAAATGTTTCATATACATCTTTTTTTTTTCTTTTTGGACAACCGAGTGCCCCCAGATCTTTTAGTGTTTGATCTTCATTTACACAAGTATGTATCAGATACCAGGTCACACAGATCATCACCGGCTTCATATACATCTTGTAGAGTGAACTTTTTCCAAAGAGCAAACGTTTGAGGATCCAAAGAGCAATACAGTCTAAAAGTGAACTAATCGGGAAAGCCCAATACGGAGCCCAAGAGGAAAACCAAGATCCACGGCGAACTACAGTCTAAAAGTTAGGTATTGTTGCCTAAATGTATATTTTCACTCGTTTTTGTTTTTGGTCAATGAAGAACTGTTGTATAAAAACAAAACAAACTCTAAAATAGCACAATTTTTTTTTTAAACTATTATCCTAAATTTAAAATTCCAAAAATAACATAAATAATTATATAAAAATTTTATCCAAAATAATTAAAAAAAAATATTATGTTTGGGTTTACTATTTCTAATTTATGATTTAGTTTTTCTCTATTCAAAATATATTTTATGTCATTTTAATATTAAATTTGTGTTATTATTGTCAAAATTTATGCAATTATTATCATTTTTAATTAGTGATACTAAATTTAAAACAAAAATTTAAAAGTGTGATATTTGGGTCAATTGCCCAAACAAAAATGTGAGCTTATTAGTAACAGAGGCGATGGGGATATTGGAGGTCATGGGGACAAAATAAATATATTGATCGAAAGGGACAAATGTCACCAGATGAATGGTCAGTTTTGGGATATGTAAGGCGCCGGCATTAGGTAACGCACCACGTGTCTTATCGTCGATGAATTGGACGGCTATAAATAATTGATTTTTTATCCTCCAACAAAGTATTCTACACATTCCTTTTTCTCTATGTACCTCTTTTGGGTCGGTCGTAATGGGTCGGTCTTCTTTTTAATGGTCAGAGATTTTAGGTGATGTTACAACATGTTGGTTTAAATTGCCAATGTGGATTTTAATTTTGAGAAACTATCTGAGGTTAGCCTTAACAAAAACTATAATTCAACTAATTACAAAATTACTTTACAAGTAATCCCTTCTAACAAAATCTTATTATTATAATTTGGAAATTTTGAACTTTCTAAGTATGGTTGGTTGATAACACTGTAAACAAAATGAGTTGAAATAAAATAAAATTGTAACCAAGATGATGATGCTACAAGAGCATAGGGCCTACTGGCCCACTTCATAAACAATATATTATCAATTTGCAATCACTAAGGTTTGTTTTTTTCATTAACTTTGTCTTTCCTATTCGACAAATAGCACACTACCACTGTATTCTTTAAAATGTTAATTCGATTCTCAATATATACAGAATGGTAGAATTAGAGTTAGATTTGTAAATTAGGATTGTGTTTGATAGCATAATAAAATTAAATTGTATTATTTGCTTATCATAAATCAACATCTAAACAAACAAAAAAAGAATATCAATTTGTTTTTCTCTCTCTATATTTCGATGTTTGACAAATCGTCATTCGAGTCGAATCACTCTAATAATCTAGATTCATATATTTTTATACGATGACACCGGTGATGACAGTGAGTATGATGAAGAATCAGAAAGCAAAAGCCAAGCATTCAGAAAGAAAAGAAAAAGGTATATTGTCAGTTTATACTATAGCTGATAAGATATAGTTTGTAAACTAATTAACGATCCAAATCATTCATGGAGAGAGCCAATGATAGCCAATTGAGATTGCGGCTCCTAGCATCGGGTTGGCTGAACAAGAAGTTCGACAACACATGTGAATGGATATTTCTTGTTACATGTTAATTTTCAATTCATTTGTGGATATAAAGCTGAATATAAGTATAATTTAACCCCTGCATAGGCTTGGGGTTGGACTTGGTGCTGAAGCTTCAAAACAAACGAAGCGTATATCCTCAGACGATCTTCTTGATCAAAAGCTACAAGCCAAGTTTGATGCAGGGAGGAGAAAGAACGCAAGATCTGTAGCAGAATCTGGTGGTTCTAGCTAGTAAGAACGCCGGTGATGATGAATCAGAAAGCAAAAGCCAAGCATTCGGAAAGAAAAGAAAGAGGTATATTGTCAGTTTATACTATAGCTAATAAGGTATAGCTCGTAAACTAATTATTGGTCCAAATCATTTAGGGAGAGAGCCAACGATGGCCTTGAGATTGCGGCTCCTAGCAGTCTTTGCTCTTACCCATGTCGAGAGGGACGACCGCTCTAGGTCCAACGCCCAAATTTTTTTTTTATGTTTTAAAATTTTATTTAAAAGTCATGATCTATTATCTTTTTTTTACAGCAAACCATTGATCTATTATTATCTATATAGATAAATAAGTAAGGTATGTATCTATATCTATGTGATTAACAAAAAGGCTCATAATCTAAACTTATTTTGGCAATATAAAATATCACATATTTACGGTTTTTTAGATTTTTGTGTTTTTAAAATATAACACATCATAAAACTATTAAATGAAGAACTAGTAAATACAAAACACTAATACACAAATGTAAATCACATGCTTGAAATTGATCTTAGAATAAAAATATGTCCAAAACGTCATGATCAAATCTTGCACAAATGAATAGTGATACTAAAAACATATACAAATACGATATGCGCATAATCATTAATGTTTAAAATTTTGTTATATTTTTCTGATATAAATAAAATATCCATATTTCATATTTTGCCTAAGGTCGTCAATATTATTAAGACGGACATGGCTCCTAGCATCGAGAATCCTAATAAGGTAGCAAAAATCTCTTATTGCATATAGATATTTGCTTATTTTGATCTCTTACTGCATATTGTTTTTCTTTGTAGATATGAATATGGTGGGACATTGAAAACGTTGAAGTGCCATACGATCTTTCTCTCGGGGATATTTATAAGAGAATTCTCCAAAAGCTGGAAGATGAATGGTTTACTGGAAGGGTTAAAATGACTGGGGTAGTAAGCTATCTAGATTCCCCTGTGTCGGAGGGTTTGGACAAAGAAATCATGATCATTCATGCCAAGAAAATCAATAGTAAGTAGTTTTGTTTTGTGAGTTTTGAGTTTTGTCTTGTGAGTTTTGTCTCTCTGTTTGTGGTTAATAAATTATTTTGTTTGTTTTCAGAATCTCCGAACTCAGCCAAGGACCAAGCGGCATATAGGAGAATCAAAGCTTCTATCAAAAAATGGATTGCTAGACATCATCATCAACTTCGAAATGCAATGATAATCACAGGTGACAATGGATTCCGAAGCTCTCTCACATAATTGTCGAGAGCTGGACACACCACTCTTCTAACTTATCACAAAGTTGAAAATCAAATGACTTCGGCTCGTGTGAAGGACGTTGCAATGTACAAATGGCATTGGAAGCCATTTCTCTTTCTTCCAGAGGAAACAATTAGTAAGAGGATCAGATCGGCTGAGTTTGAGGAGAGGAAGAAGAATGATTCTCTCGAACCGGGTACGTACATGCAGGCCCGGCCCAACAAAAATAGTGGTCCGAGACAAGGAAAAAAAATGTGGCCCTTTGTAAAATTTATAAAATAAAAGTTTTAAGGCATAATTCCAATTTAATTTGAAAATCATTGGAAAAAAAAGAAATAAAATAACTTGATAATTTGATATAAAAAAGGATAAGTATAAAAAAAATTTGGTGGCCTTATAGAAAATGGAAACATCAATTTTGTGGCCCATCAAAAACTAAAAAAAAAGTGGTCCAAAGCCATGGCTTAGCCTGCCTAGCCTCTGGGCCGGGCCTGCGTACATGTTTTGTTTTTCCAAACATAATCATTAAAGATTTAGTATATTGAGACCAAATTTCTTCTTCAATCTCTCGTTTGGTTTATGAGGTTGTACGTATAAATCTTCTATGTGGGTTCTTCTTGATTTTGGTGTTTCCGCAGCTCAAGTAAGCTTTCAAGGGGTTCTATTTCGGCATTAGATAACGCACCACGTGTCTTATCGTCGATGAATTGGGCTATAAATGATTGATTTTTTTATTCTCCAACAAAAAGTCCAAAAAAATTCTACACAATTCTTTTTCTCTCTGTACCTTTGGGTCGGTCTTCTTTTTAGTGGTCAGAGATTTTAGATGATGTTTCAACATGTTGGTTTAAATCGCCAATGTGGATTTTAATTTTGAGAAACTATCTGAGGTTAGCCTTAACAAAAACTCTAATTCAACTAATTACAAAATTACTTTACAAGTAATCCCTTCTAACAAAATCTTATTTTTATAATTTGGAATTTTTTTATATAGTTTTAAGCCTTGAACTTTCTAAATATGGTTGGTTACAAACAGTGTAAACAAAATGAGTTGGAAAAAATAAAATGGTAACCAAGATGATGCTGCTACAAGAGCGTAGGGCCTACTGGCCCACTTCATATTATCAATTTGCAACCACTAAGATTTTTTTTCTTTTCCATCAACCTTGTCTTTCCTATTCGGCAAATAGCACACTACCACTGTATTCTTTAAAATGTTTATTCGATTCTCAATATATACAGAATGGTAGAACTAGAGTTAGATTTGTAAATTAGGATTGTGTTTGATAGCATAATAAAATTAAATTGTATTATTTGCTCATCAGAAACCAACATCTAAACAAACAAAAAAAGAAAACCAAAACGTTTTTAACTATATGATATAAGTATTTCTTTCTATTCGCGTGTTCGATAACCAGAGCCGGCCGGTCGCAAGCTAAACACAAAAATTGGGATGTTTTAATGATTTTTACCATTAGACTAAATAATTTTTTAAAATTTAAGAGTTGGAAATATTTTATAAAAAAAGAGGGCCGCAATTATGGGTTTGCTCTGCTTGAGTTTAGGGCCAGTTCTACCGATAATAACATATACTAAAAAGTTTTATGATGAACGTAATAATTACATCTCTATCTCTATAATATTATTTAAGAAGATATTTTTAAAAATAAATTTTGTTTTGTAAGTTATTACATAAAATGTCATTACAAATAACAAAAAATAATTAAAATAGGAAAAATATAATAGTCTTTTAAAATTATTGATTAGAATATGGAAAGTATATATTTTGTATTAAAGAGGTTATTTAATATTTAATTTCTTAATTATTCTTAATACTATATATTTTAAAATAATAATCAATTCATATATATTCAAAGGAAAAAAATATATTCAAAATTTTGCTATATTTTCACTATAATTTATTATATTATATTTGAATATATATCAAAACAAAAATTAAAAAATATTTTACTAATTTATAAAAGGTTAGACACAAGAAAACTATTTTTTTAAAAAGTTCGTACAAAAACTAGAGTCATTTAATAGTGCATATTAGAGTTATGTTTTCAAGATTATGAATATTTGCGGGTTAGCCCGAATAATACTCCAGTTTACTGCAAAACGGGTTAAATAGATAAATTATCACAAATTGACAGTTTGATCTATAACCATTAGATAAAATTAATTTTCTTAAATTTTAAAATAATATATTTTAAAAAAATTACTCCGCGTTATAATTAGCGTGGGTTAAATCTTATTAATTATTACATAATCCGAATTTAGAATGATGCATAATGTATGTGTATGGTGCATGATGGTGAGGCCCATATATCCATATGTTCATTATCCTGGCAAGCGCCAGATCATCTCAACTGGACAATTTTTTATTTTTAATTCCCTTTTATTTATATCTTAATTTTCGTAGGCTCGTAGCACTGCGACGGTAGCAGTTAGTATAATAGCTAAGCAAATTATTTAGTGACAATCATGAGAAACAATCGACATTTTATTTCTATTTTAAACAATTACATAATTGCTGGAATGGAGCATTCGAAACTCTGTCCAAACGCTTAAATTATAACTGACCCAAATAATTAGTTTCATAATTAGCGTGATGATTGATTACTACGAAGAAGATAACATTAACAATTTTAATGTTATTGTCAATATGTCATCGTCTTTTATTTTATTTCTGCCATTACATCGCATTATCTTCCAACTATAAAAAATCACAACTCCACTCCTCAAATTCACCACACACACACAACACAGAGAAGAAAAACCAAAATCAAAGCTACATTTCTCTCTTTCTCCCGGAGATGGAAGGCAAGGAAGAAGACGTTAGGGTTGGAGCTAACAAGTTCCCGGAGAGACAACCAATCGGGACTTCGGCTCAGAGCGACAAGGACTACAAGGAGCCACCACCGGCGCCGCTTTTCGAGCCTGGTGAGCTTTCCTCATGGTCCTTCTGGCGAGCCGGGATCGCTGAGTTTATCGCTACTTTCCTCTTCCTCTACATCACTGTTTTGACCGTCATGGGTGTTAAAAGGTCGCCCAATATGTGTGCTTCCGTCGGAATCCAAGGAATCGCTTGGGCTTTCGGTGGTATGATCTTTGCTCTCGTCTACTGCACCGCCGGTATCTCCGGTGGACACATCAACCCAGCGGTCACTTTCGGTCTCTTCTTAGCCCGGAAGCTGTCGCTCACCAGAGCTCTTTACTACATAGTGATGCAGTGCTTGGGAGCCATCTGCGGAGCTGGTGTGGTCAAAGGGTTCCAGCCTAAGCAATACCAGGCTCTAGGAGGAGGAGCCAACACCGTGGCTCACGGCTACACCAAAGGAAGTGGTCTTGGAGCTGAGATCATCGGCACATTCGTCCTAGTTTACACCGTTTTCTCAGCCACTGACGCTAAGAGAAACGCCCGTGACTCTCATGTCCCCGTAAGTAACCAGTCCATGGAGCATAGCTGCTAATAGATTCTAGAAACAATCGTGCAAGAAAGACTGATTCTCATTTGAAATTGTTGCACTTTTGTAACAATTGTGCAGATTCTTGCACCGCTCCCAATCGGGTTTGCGGTTTTCTTGGTTCACTTAGCAACCATCCCAATCACTGGCACAGGCATCAACCCAGCTAGAAGCCTTGGGGCTGCAATCATCTACAACAAAGACCATTCCTGGGACGACCACGTGAGTTTCCTGCACAAACTATATACTAATCGCATTTTAGACTCAATCATTTTTCTCTGACAATTTTTTTTTTTTTGTTGCTATTTCAGTGGGTGTTTTGGGTTGGACCTTTCATTGGTGCTGCACTTGCTGCTCTTTACCATGTGATTGTCATCAGAGCCATCCCCTTCAAGTCCAGAAGCTAAGTTAAAACAAGACATCAAGTCCTCTGGTCTTGTGTCCTTAGTTGCTTTTATTGTTAATCCATATATATATATATATATATATATATATATATATATATATGTATGTGTCAAATGTGTGTATGGTATTAACGTATGTGCCCTCTTCTTTGGCCTAATGCAATCGTTGTAAACAAGGAAGGAATTCTCAAAAGTTCAACGCATAAAATCCTTAATTCGTGTTGAAAATTATATGAATGTTTTATGGTTTAAGCTGGATTTTGGTACTATTCAGATAGCCGGTTCGGTTTTAAAATTGGCCAGGTTCAGTGTTGTTTTCGTTTTTTTGTTTTTTCAGGTCAAATTGGTTTTATAGTAAACGTGTCAGTGTCTTTTCACCTGCTTCGCCTAAATCTTTAATTAAATCAAGACAGAAACAACAAATATGGTCCCATTTGTCACATGCTTTTCAACAAATCAGGAAGATTCCTTCACCGATGATTAATTTTAACTGAATAAGAAAAGAAGTTAAAACTTGCATCATTGGATTGCTAGAAAGATGGCGGCTTTGAATGGTATGCAGAAAAAATACAGATTAACTGCATGTAGGGACTATCTGCATTTTCTTTACCATTGAAGTCATTAAAAGATAATTACAATACTTCAGCAAAACAATAAAAGATGATTTAAGGTTTAAGCAAAAATAATAATTCATGTATTTTGGAAAACTACAATACAACTCAGATACGTTTTAGATTAATTATAATTTTAAGTATGATAAAAATTAATACTTTTAATGTTTTACAAGATAAGAAGTGGATATTAACATCTAATGAAAATTCAGTAAAAAAAAGATCATAGTATTTTTTTTTTTTTTTTGTCGAATCAATGTAGAATCAAAGTAAAAGATAACGCCTACACTTTGTATTTGTATTTTTACTAGGATTTAACCCGCTCTAATTATAGTGCGAAGTATTTTTTTAAAAAAAAATTGTTTTGAAATTTAAGAAAATTGATTTTATCTGAATTTTACAATATAGCTAACTAATTATTATAAATAAAGCTGTCGATTTGTAATAATTTTTCTATTTAATATGTTTTGCTGTGAACTAAAATATTATTCGGGTTAGCCCGCAAAAACTTATAATCTTAAAAACATAACTCTAATATGCACCGCTAAATGACTCTAGTTTTTGTGGTTAGTCACGAACTCTTACAAAAATAGTTTTCTTGTATCTAACTTTTTATAAAATTAATAAAATATTTTTCAACTTTTGTTTTGATATATATTCAAATAAAATATAATAAATTATAGTGAAAAATATAGCAAAATTTTGAATAGATTTTTTTATTTGAATATATATGAATTGATTATTATTTTAAAATATAGTATTAAAAATAATTAAGAAATTAAATAATAAATAATCACTTTAATATAAAATATATGCTAAATTTTAAAATACTATTATATACTTTCCTATTTCAATTAATATTTGTTATTTGTAATGTCATTTTATGTAATAACTTACAAAACAAAGTTAATTTTCAAAAATATTTTTTTAAATAATATTATAGAGATTTACCCCCTTTTTTTTGACATAATTGGTATTTGTATTTTCCCCCCTATTAGCAGCGTTATTATACACGTAAGGGAAGATGAGATACAATGTATTTTTATCGTTTATACGATTTATACGATTGTTTGCTTCTCCACCTTTCACTCGTCTTCTCCTACTCTGCTCTCTCTCTTAAAATAACAAATACTTTTAGCTTTTGCTGGTCTCTCTCTCTCTCCGAACTTCGTTTCGTTTACTCTGTTTAGTCTCCGATGGCTACTGTTTCGAGGAGGTTGCTGAAGAGAGAGACGATCCCCCGCATCAGCCAAACCACGAGGAAGCTCTTCTCCACCGTTGGATCTCCTTCTTTCCTTGAGAGACTCAGAAATCTTCCCAAAGATTTCCCCGCCACTAACGCCAAACGCGATGCCTCTCTGGTAAAAAAATGTTTTGGCATCTTCAAAATCCGATCTTCTTTCTTCTGTCGATTGATCAAATCCGTCTGTGTTGTAGCTCATCGGAAGAACTCCTCTCGTGTTTCTCAACCAAGTCACTGAAGGCTGCGAAGCTTATATTGCAGCTAAGCAAGAACATTTCCAGCCTACTTGTAGCATCAAAGACAGGTGATTGTAAAGTCTTTAATCCTCAAATCAAATAACCCAAGTTCAAGTAATTTGATACTTAATCCTAGGAAATCATCAGTAGAAAAGTTTTGATTTTTGTTGTCTCCAGACCAGCTTTAGCCATGGTTGTGGATGCAGAGAAGAGAGGCCTTATCACCCCTGGAAAAGTAATCATTTTTTTTTTGTCACATATTTAATCTCAAAATTATAGAGCTTCTTACCAATTGAACTGATGCTTATTTTTCAGACAACATTGATAGAGCCCACTTCAGGAAACATGGGAATAAGTTTGGCTTTCATGGCGGCTATGAGAGGGTACAGAATTATAATGACAATGCCTTCTTACACCAGCTTGGAGAGGAGAGTGACGATGAGATCATTTGGTGCAGAGCTTGTCCTCACTGATCCAGCCAAAGGAATGGGTGGAACCGTTAAGAAGGCTTATGATCTCCTTGAGAATACTCCTGATGCTCATATGTTGCAACAGTTTGCTAATCCAGCAAACACTCAGGTACTTGAGAGTTAGATAGATCCCTTTCTCAGTTTGCGTTTCACATTTTATCTAGAGATGATGCTTGGAATATTGGTGCAGATTCATTTTGATACCACTGGTCCTGAGATTTGGGAAGATACACTTGGGAATGTCGATATCTTCGTGATGGGAATTGGCAGTGGAGGCACAGTCTCTGGTGTTGGCCAATACCTTAAATCTAAAAACCCCAATGTTAAGGTGATTGATCTAGGTTCTGAGGATATCTTGTGGTTATTAAAAAATAAAAAAAGAGATTGCTTTTGATCATTAATGTCTTGCAAATGGTAGATATATGGAGTAGAGCCTGCTGAAAGCAACATACTCAACGGTGGCAAACCAGGTGAACATTTTATTTGTTTATCCTCTTTGATTCCTTGTGGTCTAAATCAATGGAAGATCCGAGTCATTGTGGTTGCTGATGGTTAGAGTTTTGAAATTTGAGTTAGGTCCACATGCTATCACAGGCAATGGGGTTGGATTTAAACCGGATATATTGGATATGGATGTTATGGAGAGCGTTCTTGAGGTAATGTGTAAGGCTAAAGCTTCCATCTTTTTTCGTATTCTATCAACTTTAAAAAGCTTATGTTTTGAGAATACGTGTGCGAGAGGAACAGGTAAGTAGTGAGGATGCAATAAAGATGGCTAGAGAATTGGCACTGAAAGAAGGTCTCATGGTGAGTGTTTTGGATATTAATGAGATAACCAGTTTTTGGTTTTGCTTGTTTGTTTTCTGGTTCTAACTATGCAAACATAACATGTAGGTTGGGATATCGTCGGGGGCTAACACCGTGGCAGCAATAAGACTGGCGAAAATGCCAGAGAATAGAGGCAAACTCATTGTGGTAAGAGAGGGGGGAAAACTGTTCTTGGATTTTTGTTTTGATCTGTGTGTTATGATTTGATCGGACGGTGGGAATTTGTATATTTTGAACAGACGATTCATGCGAGCTTTGGAGAGAGATACTTGTCGTCTGTTCTGTTTGATGAGCTGAGGAAAGAAGCAGAAGCGATGAAGCCAGTTTCAGTGGATTGATTTGGTTATAGACTCTTCACTATTGGGATGAAAAGGTTCAGACACAGCCCACCTCATAAAAGTGTCATAAGTAAAATGTTTGTGTTTATATTGATGTTGGATATTGGAAGAATAATTATGTTAATGTTGGATATTGGAAATAAAAATAAAAATGCATATTCTGGTTCAAAAAGGGATTTAGTGCTGGTAAAATTATGCATGGGCATACTGGTTTTGGGTACCCAAATTTTAGAAGTTTAGGACTCATTCGGGTATTTTATTTTTTGGATCGGGTTCGCTTCGGTTCCGTCCGGATTCGAGTTGGGTTTCAGGTACTCAGAATTTATCCCAATTCTCAAAAAAATTTAAAAAAAATTGTTTAATTTAAATAAAATTTGGTTAATTTTTGCAAAAATTATTTAATTTTGACAAATATAACTAAAGATTTTCGAATATTTTGAATATTTTGGTTCTTTTGGTCTAAACATAACTAATATATTCGGTTTATAATTGTAATTTTTAATATTTTGGCTATTTCAAAACTAAAGATACATAATATTTATATATATATATATATATATATATATATAATTTATATATATATATATATATATATTTGTATTTCGTATATTTCGGGTACCCGTTCGGGTTTCGGTTCGGTTTGGATACCCGAATTTTTTTATAAGAGGAACCATCCGAGTATTTGTAATTATTCGGTTCAGTTCGGTACCTTCTAATTCGGTTCGATTCAGGTTCAATTTTTTGGTTTCACGTATTTTGCCTAGGCCTATGTAAAATCCACTCGAGTGAGATTTTTGCTGGTTATACATAATAAATAGTTCTGGAAGAAAATGAGTGTTCAATCTACATTAAACAAACCAAATGAAAAATAGAAGCAAAATCAAATTAAGTTTTAAATTTTAATTTAATTAATTGATTTCTTATGTATGAAAAATTTAAACCACAAAACCAAATAATTATTTTTGATTGATGATATATTATATAACACAAGAAAAAAACTTTAACTTCATTTGAGAAATCATAAACTACATATGGATTGGAAAATCATTACTTTTTTTCCTCTTTAAAAGAAAACAAAACGTCTTATAACATTCAAGCATTGACTATCATCAAATAAGCGAGTCATAATACGGCAACTTTCAGTGCCAATTCTCTAGCCATCTTTATTGTATCTCTATATTACAATATTATTTAAACAGTTATTTAGAAAAATTAATTTTATTTGTAAGTTATTAGATATTATGTCATTACAAATAACAAAAATAATTAAAATAAAAAATAATATAAATATTTTTTGAAATTATTAAAAAGAATATAAAAATATTTGTTGACATTAAAAATTATTTATTATTTAATTTTTAATTATTTTTAATATTATATATTTATTGACTCATAATTCTCCACTTGCATCTGTTTAGTGGGTTTGTTAGAGGAGATTTATTCTATGACCAATATAGTTACTATATAGTAGTAATTGTACACTGACTATACTAGAGAGCTTTAGATTTATTCATACCCGTTTTGATAATATTAACGATCTTATGCAAAATATGAAATATGAACCTTTTATTTATATTATAAAAATATAACAAAATTTTAAAATTTTAATGTACTAAATAATTATATACGGGTCGTATTCATATACATTTTTAGTATCATTATTCATTCGTGCAAAGTTTGATCATAACGTTTTTGGACATGCTTTTAGCATATTTTGAGTACCACTTTTCTAGCTTATTTTGTTTGTTTTTAGAATCTCCGAGCTCAGCCAAAGACCAAGCGTCATATAGGAGAATCAAAGCTTCTATCAAAAAACGGATTGCTAAGCATAATCATCAGCCTCGAAATGCAATGATAATCACGTGACAATAGATTCTGAAGCTCTCTCACATAATTGTCGAGAGCTGGACACACCACTCTTCTAGCTTATCGCAAAGTTGAAAATCAAATGATTTCAGCTCGGGTGAAGGACGTTGCAATGTACAAATGGCATTGGAGGCCATTTCTATCTCTTCTAGAGGAAACGATTAGTAAGAGGATCAGGCCGACTCAATTTGAGGAGAAGAAGAAGGCTGAGTTGTTATTGTATTTTTGAGTTTTTGGAATTTGGATTCTGTCTTCTGTAAGTTCTCTATGAATTTGTTTCTTTTTTTTCAAGTATCAAAAGATTGTGTTGTTTAGCGAGTGGAGAAGTTAACTCCATATGGTTTCACTACATTTTAGGGGTTTTCAAATCTAAAATCGACAGTGTTTAGAAACGGTTATTTCTTTTGGTTGGGCTCAGTGGGCTTTAGAATTGTTATTTATATTTGACTTGGTGAGTTTCAACAATTTCAGTTCGTGTTAAGAATTTGGTTAGATTTAATTGCAAAAGCGCATGAAACCGAATAAAAAAAAAACTACAATGATAATTTTTTTTTTTACTGAATTTTTATTAGATGTTAATATCCACTTCTTATCTTGTAAAAAAATAAAAGTATTACTTTTAATCATAATTATAATTAAGAGTATTTACACCTGGTAACCATGAAAAACAGCGAAATTAGGTAAGTAACCAATTCACTGTTTTGTAGACTGTTAAATTTTCATAAATCCAAAAATGCCCCTATTTATCTATGATTCTACAAAGATACAATGGAAAATATATATATATATATATAGAGAGAGAGAGAGAGAGAGAGAGAGAGAGTTGAATGTAAAAGCTCTCAATCATCCATAGATGAACTTACCTTTTTCTTCATTCGTTCATTCTACATTTGTAAACCCCCTAGATTTCTCTTAAATTATAAAATTTATATAATTTTTTTTTTTTTAATTTCAAAACAATTTTTAAGAAAAACAAATTTTTGCGCTATATAGCTTGCGCGGATTAAATCCTAATAAAGTATTATTTAAGAAGTCATTTAGGAAAAGAAACTTTATTTTGTAAGTTATTACATATTATGTCATTACAAATAACAAAAAATAATTGAAATAGGAAAAAATAGAATTGTCTTTTAAAATTATTAAAAAAATATATAAACTATTTGTTGCCATTAAAAGGTTATTTATTATTTAATTTCTTAATTATTTTTAATACTATTTATTTTAAAATAATAATCAATTTATATATATTTTTAAAAAAAATATTCAAAATTTTGCTATATTTTTCACTATAATTTATTATATTTTATTTGAATATATATCAAAACAAAAGTTAAAAAATATTTTATTAATTTTATAAAAAATTAGACACAAGAAAATTAAGTTTTTTTAAAAGAAATTGTGGGCTAACCACAAAAATCAGAGTCATTAAATGGTGCATATTAAAGTTATGTTTTCAGGATTATAGATTTTTGCGGATTAACCGAATAATATTTCAATCAACTGCAAAGCAGTTTAAATAGACAAATTATTACGAATTGACAGATTTATTTATAATCATTAGTTAGACATATTATAAAATTAAGATAAAAACAATTTTATTTTATTTCAAAACAATTTCTGTAAATAAAATTATCCGCGCTGAGTAAGTCCTGGTTAATGGTTATATACTACAGAATCAAACATTTTGACTTAATAAAGAAGATAATCCAAATTTTATAAAAGCGAATCAATACGCCCTCGTGGCAACAGATCCAACGGCCAGAAAACGATCTTGTGTGCTTATGATATGTAGAAGCCACCTGTGCATTGTGTAACTGCTCTGGTCATATTCAAAACACGAAGAAACCTTAAAAACAAAAAAAAACCTCAGAAAAATCCTCCGGCGAAAAAATCTCCAGCGAGGAGGTAAAGAAGATGGGCGTAACTGATTTGATAACTAGGGTTGATTCCATCTGTAAGAAGTACGACAAGTATGATATCGATAAACAGAGAGAAGCTAATGTCTCCGGCGACGATGCTTTCACTCGTCTCTTCTCCGCCGTCGAATCTGCGCTCGAAACCGTTCGTCAGGTTCGATTAGATTTCCCCAATTTCGTTCCGTATCTGTCTCTTTGTTTGGTAACCGTAAGATTCTGAGGAACGTTATAGAAAACGGAGGATATGTCGTCTGAGGCGAATAGGGCAAAAGCTGTGGCGATGAACGCGGAGATTCGAAGAACGAAAGCTCGATTGCTAAGCAGGAGGGTAATACTAAAAAACTGCGTTTTGCTCTGAGGGCGATTCTAGGGAGATTCTGATTTTTCGAACTAGGGTTTTTCTTTAGCCGCACGGCATGGTATCGCCGGCGGGCTCTCCGCTAGAGCACGGCATGGACTTCCTCGAAAAGATGGATCACACAGAAGGTTCCCCAGGCGGCTCAGCAGACGGCTCGAAATCAATAGTCCCTTCAAAAACAAGCTCTCCAAGAATCGCAAACTCCGCCACCATCGGTGATTTGCCGAATCCAGTTGAATCGGTGACTCCTACAAAACAGACTACATCAAGCACAATCAAACAATCATGGGCAAACGTGGTCAAAAATCAATCTAAACTAAGTAGGTTCGACTTTGATGGCGTGGAGAAGGACGAGTCGGGGGCAGTAATTGTCCCAGAGTGTATTTTTGAGAATCCGCCTCTATGGGAAGACCTACTCATTGGCCGCTTCCTGTCATCTGCTCCACATGTAGCAAAAATACATGTAATCGTAAACAAGATCTGGCCTCTGGGGGATAAAACCATACGCGTGGATGTATTTGTAGTGGATGACCGAACGGTGAAATTCAGAATAAAGGATTCGGCAGTGAGATCAAGGGCCTTAAGAAGGGGTATGTGGAACATTGCGGATGTTCCAATGGTAGTTTCAAAATGGAGTCCAATCATAGAAGACGCGCAGCCGGAAATCGCATCGATGCCTATGTGGGTAACTCTTAAGAATGTACCTCATAGCCTGTACTCTTGGCAAGGACTGGGTTTTCTCGCAAGTAAAGTGGGAGAGCCAAAGAGACTTCACCCTGAAACAGAACAATGTACGAAATTTGAAGAAGCAAAAGTTTTTGTGGAAGTAAATCTGAAAAAGGAGCTACCGAAGACTGTTCTCATCAAACTATCAAAGGATGAGGAGGTAGAAGTGCAATACTCGTATCCATGGTTACCGCCGAGATGCACTCTCTGTGAAAAGTGGGGCCATCGCTCGGAAATCTGTATAACGAAACCTCGTCAGATTGTGATCTTGCAGAAAACTAAAGGATCAGAAGTTGTTCCGAAAGAAACAGAGGCGTCAAAGAACCCAGTGGAATTGGTTCCAACACGGTCGGACAATCCAAACAATACGATTGAAAACGAAAGCAGAACGGAAACGCTAGAGGATATTGTGGAACAGAATACCCAAACGGAGACCACGGAAGAGAGTTTTCGATGAGATGAAAAGCTCGCGCAGAAGCTACAGGAAGGGGAAAGTGAAAAGGACCATGGCGGTTTTGATACAAATGGGACTGAAGTTGAGGCCGATTCAAACTGGACAAAAATTACACCATCAAAAACAAGACAGCACAAGGTAACACAAATAGTGCCGCAGCAAGAGCAGACAAATGTTTCACCATCTCGATTCCACATCCTCTCCGAGGAAGAAGAGGAAACAGATTATCAAGAAGAAACTATGGTAGCGGAGAAAAGTAAAGAAGAATGGGAGATTGAAAATTCCCCAACTATTCAGCAGAAGACGAGCGATGAGACTGAGGAAATAGAGACTCGACCTTCACTCCCAAGAGCATCAAAATCTTCCCACAAATTTGTTTCAGACTTCTCGACTCAAAGCATCAAGGATATCCCTCCTGGTGTGACGAGTAAGAAAGGACGAAACAAAAAATCTCAATAATGTCTGGTTTCTTCTGGAACGTTCGCGGTGTAAATAAATCTACAAAGCATTCGGTCATAAAGCAGTGGGTTCAGAGCAAAGATTTTCAGTTTGGATGTCTATTGGAGAAAAGAGTGAAGGAAAGCAAAGCATTCCGGATACAAGCATCAATTTTTAATGAGTGGTCGGTTTTAGCCAACTACGAATTCAACAGACTGGGCCGAATCTGGGTGGTTTGGAATCATCGGGCAAGGCTTACTCCTTTTTTTAAAAGTGGTCAGATAATCACTTGCTCAGTAGCATTGGAGAATAGAGAGGAAGAATTCTTCTGCTCCTTCATCTACGCATCAAATTTTGCGGAGGAAAGGAAGGACCTATGGAATGATATACGAGATCACCAAAACTCACCAATAATTCGAAGCAAGCCCTGGATATGTATGGGTGATTTTAATGAGATCTTGGATATGGAAGAGTACTCAGGGCACGCAGACTCTGCGTTTCACTCCACTGGCATGCGAGATTTTCAGGGCTTAACCCGTGACTGTCTACTAGATGATTTGGCTTTTCATGGACCTCTCTATACCTGGTGTAACAACAGAGACGAGGGATTAGTCTCCAAGAAGCTAGACAGAGTCCTAAAGAATACTCACTGGAGCCAAGTTTTCCCGCAATCATACAGTGTGTTCGAGGCAGGAGGGTGTTCGGATCACTTACGATGTCGAATCCATCTGGATGGACAAGTGCGAACTGGCAAAAAGCCTTTCAAATTCAACAATGCAGTCACCAATTTAGAGGAATTTAAACCGATGGTTGAACACTACTGGAACAATACGCAGCCCATTTTTCTATCGACATCATCTATGTTCCGGTTCTCAAAGAAGCTGAAGACTCTAAAGCCTATTATCACGGGTCTAGCAAGGGAACAAATGGGAAACTTAACAAAAGCATCGAAGGAAGCGTACAAGCACTTGTGTGAGAAACAAGAAGCAATCTGCGCGAACCCATCAACACAGTTATTGGAAGAAGAGAAAAATGCTTTCAACAGATGGGATCGTGTCTCGCGACTAGAGGAGGTCTTCTTAAAACAACGTTCTAAAATCCACTGGTTAAAGATTGGTGATCGGAATAACAAAACATACCATAAAGCAGTCGTTGCAAGACAGGGGAAAAACTGGATTCGGGAAATAGCTTGCCGTGATGGGAGAGTGGTCTCGAATGGAGAAGAGATTAAGGAGGAAGCAGAAGGTTTCTTCCGAGAATTTCTCCAGCATACCCCTGGTGATTTCGAGGGCATCACGGTGGAGGGGTTGGAAGACCTGCTAACTATCCGATGTTCGGAAGAGGAGCAGCAAAAGCTTGAGAACGATGTCACTGCTGAGGAAATCAAAAGAGTTTTATTCTCTATGCCGAACAATAAATCTCCGGGACCAGACGGATACAACGCCGAGTTCTACAAATCGGTATGGCCTATCCTTGGAAACGAATTCATAATTGCAGTCCAATCATTCTTTGTGAAGGGCTTTCTCCCAAAAGGAGTAAACTCAACAATACTAGCTCTTCTTCCTAAAAAACTCTCGGCAACGGCGATGAAGGACTATAGACCGATTTCGTGTTGCAACGTACTCTACAAAGTGATTTCGAAGATTATGGCGAATAGGATGAAGGTTATCCTACCCAGTCTAATTGATCTAAACCAATCGGCTTTTATCAAAGACAGGCTCTTAGTGGAGAATTTGCTGCTTGCTACAGAGTTGGTGAAGGACTATCATAAAGATACGGTATCATCTCGCTGTGCTATAAAACTGGATATATCGAAAGCTTTTGACAGTGTGCAATGGTCATTCTTACTAAATACACTCAAAGCTATGCGATTTCCGGAGCGTTTCATCCACTGGATCTCAATGTGCATTACCACGGCTTCCTTCTCGGTACAAGTAAATGGGGAACTCGCGGGTTTTTTCCGTAGCAACAGAGGACTTCGCCAAGGCTGTGCACTGTCTCCTTATCTTTTTGTCATCAGCATGAATGTCCTCTCCAAGCTGCTGGATAAGGCTGCCTCAGCAAAGCACTTCGGTTTCCATCCGAAATGTAAAAACCTCGGCCTCACTCATCTGAGCTTTGCAGACGATATTATGGTGTTTTCGGATGGGAAATTTCGTTCTGTGGAAGGAATCGTACAGATCTTTGAGAATTTTGATAAGATATCTGGTTTAAAAATCAGCATGGAGAAGTCGACAATTTTCTTAGCAGGTGTATCTGAGATTACAAAAGAAGCAATTCAAGATCGTTTTCATTTTACCTCTGGACTTCTGCCGATTCGGTATCTCGGTCTTCCATTACTAACGAAGAGAATGACAAGAACTGACTACGGACCACTGCTGGAGTCAATTTGCAAGCGAATCAGTTCTTGGATAGTCCGATTTCTTTCACAAGCGGGACGGCTCCAACTAATAACCTCGGTACTCATGAGTATAACGAATTTCTGGTTATCGGCGTTTCGCCTTCCACGGGAATGCATCCGAGAAATCGAAAAAATCTGCTCAGCATTCTTATGGTCAGGCCCCGACCTTAACCCACGAAAAACAAAGATTTCCTGGGAGGATGTTTGCAAGCCGAAGACGGAAGGAGGTCTGGGTCTGAGATCGTTGATTGAGGTAAATAAAGTCTGCTGTCTAAAGTTGATCTGGCGAATTGTATCTTCACACCCTTCCCTATGGGTCAAATGGATACATACATACTTGATCAGAAAGAGTTCCTTCTGGTCCATACCAGAGAATACAAGTCTGGGTTCTTGGATGTGGAGAAAGCTGCTCAAATATCGAACACTTGCAAGGAGTTTTCATCGGGTCGATGTTGGAAATGGCAAATCTACTTCGTTCTGGTTCGATGTCTGGCTGGACATGGGGTGCTTACTAGATATTACTGGACCTAGAGGCTTCATTGATCTTGGTGTACCAGAAAACTCAATGGTAAACATAATAGGAACTCGAAGAAGGAGGCGCCACAGATCGGACATGTACAATCAAATTGAAATTGCACTGCAGCAGCAGAAGGTGCGATTGAAACCCGATATGGATGACACCCCACTTTGGAAAAACAGGGTGGATAAGTACAAGACGAGCTTCAACACTCGAAGCACATGGGATCTCATACGGTGTTCATTGCCGGAAGTAGAATGGGCCAAAGGTGTTTGGTTCGCGTACTCTACACCAAAATACTCAATGTGTACGTGGCTTTCTACACATAACCGCTTAGCAACAGGAGATCGATTGGCAACTTGGAGTGTGGGGGCTAACTCAACATGTGTATTCTGTCACCACTCCGTCGAAACTCGGAATCATCTTTTCTTCTCTTGTCGCTTCTCGGCAGAACTTTGGACCAAACTCGCAAGGAATCTCCTCAATAACCTCTTTACCTACGATTGGCAAGAGCTCCTCAAGCTAATCTCAGATACAAGTCTCAGTCGTACAGCTCGGTTTCTTCTCAGGTATACATTCCAAACCTCGATCCACGCATTATGGAGAGAACGAAATGGCCGTAGGCATGGAGAAGCGGCAAACCCCGTCGGTTCTCTGTTCAAATTCATCGACAAAGAGGTCCGAAATCGTTTAATATCGATTATGGAACTGGGGGATAGGAGGTTCGAGGACGGGCTACAACTCTGGTTCTTGACACAAAGCTGACAACGCAACTCCTATCTATTCATCTCTGCTATATGTAACACATCAGTTGTAAAACAGTTTTTTGGGTTTGAATATAATTTTACATTCACTTCAAAAAAAAAAAAAAAAAAAAAAGCTCGATTGCTCGAAGGGATTCCAAAGCTTCAGAGGCTTTCTCTCAAAAAGGTCCTTCTTCTCTTTTGCTAAATGCCCTAATCTTGATGACTTTGTGTATTGGTGAGAGGTTTTATATATACATGTGAGTGACTAATTTCAGGTCAAAGGACTCTCAAAGGAAGAGCTTGATGCTAGAAATTATTTGGTTTTGTCATTGAGAGATAAGATTGAGGCCATACCTGAAGCCTCTGCTCCTGTAAATGGTTGTGCAGCTTCAACTTCATACTCCAACATCAGATTCGATACGAATGTTGCTGGTATTATATATTGTCTTCTCTGTAGTTTGTTCCTTATAACTGACTCTGCATTATAAGATTGGTAATTTGGTATGTTGATCAATAAAAACTTGATCGATTGTATCAGATCATCACAGAATCGACAGTGAATATTTCCGGCAAACTGAAGAGTCTGATCAGTTTAAACAAGAATATGAGATGAGAAGATTAAAACAGGCAAGTGTGTGTGTGTGTTTGTATATTATCATTTGGTCTAATTGATTAATGATTTATTTCTGAAAGCAAAAATCTATAACTATACTGTGGAACCAGGATCAAGGATTGGATTTCATAGCTCAAGGACTGGATACACTCAAGAACATGGCTCAGGACATCAATGAGGTTCACCGATACCGATAAAATTTTCTGGTTCCCTTTATTGATCATATCGTAGTGATTCTCTTACTACTACATACATGACAGGAATTTGATAGACAAGAACCACTCATGGATGAAATAGATACAAAGGTTTATTAACACTTGTCCTTCCTTGATTTGTTTTTCTTTAGCGACATCATGTTTAACCTTTTTTTATTTGGTATATATCATTCAGATTGACAAGGCAGCTACTGACTTGAAAAGCACCAATGTGAGGCTCAAGGATACTGTAACAAAGGTGATAGCTCACACATTCCTCTGAACTCGAGATCGAGACCAATCTCATTCGATATAAATAATTAGCTCATTGGTTTATATTTGATTAATCCAACTGAGATCGAGCCGCAACTTCTGCATAGACATAATCCTCTTATGCATACTCTTGGGAATCGCTGCCTTCATTTACAAGTAACCTCCTTTTCTGCTTACTCTTAAAACTGTAGAGTTCGGACATTTGAAATCTTGCTATTAGGGAATATTATCCCACATCGGTAGTTGGAAGAACTCATAAGTAATATATAAGGGACATGGGCCAATCCACTCATTGCCAATTGGTTTTGAGTTGGAAGCCCATGTAACTTAACATGGTATCAGAGCCCGTTCCATACAGTCCAACCCGATCCATTATCGAATCGACCCAAAATTGGTCTATCGATCCATGCCCGGACATACCGAGATTGATAGGCAAATAGCCATCATCAAATCATAAGTAATATATAAGGGATAAGTTGGAAGCCCATGTAACTTAACACTTGTTTCATCTTCCTTTTCTTTACTTGGCGTTTTTGCAGCTCGGTGAAGTGAAAGCTGAGACGCTATATACACATACGCATAGAATAGAACCATGTTTATGTTAGAGTCAAAAGAGAGAAGTTTCAGTTTTCATCTGTCTACTACACAGCCATGTCTTTTGATGTCTGCTAAAAATAATCCCTTATTCTATCGTTTTAATTGAAAAGAAAAACAGTAAGCCAACCAAAGATGAGCTTTCAGTTCACTTACAGTTATTTCGATTTTCTATTTTATTCAGTTTTTTTTTTGTTTAAACATTCGTAACACTTAAGATTTTTGTTCTTCTTCTTGTCAAAAGCATATCTATATCATCAAACACTAATATGTACATGATGATCCATATTGGATCTCAGCAATCTAGAACTATTCATGTTTCTAAAACAGTTAAAAAAGAGGACAAATACTTTTTTAGCAAGCCGATCAGCAGCTTGTTTAGAACTCGAACGAACTACTTGAAGAGACACCGAACTAAACTCCAACGCAAGTCTAGATGTCTTTAATGATGTGCAGAGATAAGCTTGAGTTGAGTGTATGGACTTTTTGTCGTTTAGCCTAATTGAATGAGAAGAGACATTACAAAATCCAAGTGCATGAGCTCAGCAGAATCCCTTTATATATAGCTGATATATCATGGTTTTTACCCTATTTAAGCCATGATATAAGTCCTTTTTATAGAGTCTTTATAGTATTTTGGAGTCTTTTAGAGTCTTTTACAGGTTTAGGTACGTTTGGAGCATTTTGGAGCATTCTGGAGCATATCGAGATGCAGAGTCATGCAGAGACGTCAGAAGTTTGGCATTCGTTTAAGACCTTCCCACCGATGGATTGAGCTCAAATTTGGACACAAGATAGATCAATGAATTAGCTTTCATTTGGAAGTGGTTTGAAGCCATTCCAACGGTGCGATCGAAAGTTATGCCAGTTTTCGTGAAGACTGTCTAGTCTGTCGAGCAGAGGAGTCGACGCATAGGATGAGTATCGACCGATACTACCTAGTATCGATCGATACTGCTCGGGAAAATAGGAAACACGAATTTTTAGAAGCCTAAAGACCCTGCAACTTGGCCCAGAAGACTTTAATACTTACCAGAAAGCCCAGAACGTGTTTTTAGGCTATATTTAGGGTTTTCAGCCACCTGTTTAGGCTATGCTTTTATTTTCTGAGTTTGATTTTACTTTGGTTTTAGAGAGACAAGTCTGAATCTCCCTTCATCAATGTGGTTAGTTTTCATAGAGCTTGATTCATCATTCATATCTGATAAAGGAACCCATGTGTTTAGAGTTAAGGTATCTCTCTCCCCTGAAATAAGTTGATAGATTAAGAGCATAAAAGATTGAAATGATTTTCTTCTGAGTAGAGGGTTAGGAAAATTTCCAGCAATCCCATTATTCTACTTAAGAGGGGATGATCACACAAAGGATTGGAAGCGAGGCTAGGATTTTCCTATGATGCCATTATTCGCCTACATCCTTTGATACATTGAGAGGGAAGAACCGGGGATATATGATCAGCTTTATAGTATTTTGGAGTCTTTTAGAGTCTTTTACAGGTTTAGGTACGTTTGGAGCATTTTGGAGCATTCTGGAGCATATCGAGATGCAGAGTCATGCAGAGACGTCAGAAGTTTGGCATTCGTTTAAGACCTTCCCACCGATGGATTGAGCTCAAATTTGGACACAAGATAGATCAATGAATTAGCTTTCATTTGGAAGTGGTTTGAAGCCATTCCAACGGTGCGATCGAAAGTTATGCCAGTTTTCGTGAAGACTGTCTAGTCTGTCGAGCAGAGGAGTCGACGCATAGGATGAGTATCGACCGATACTACCTAGTATCGATCGATACTGCTCGGGAAAATAGGAAACACGACTTTTTAGAAGCCTAAAGACCCTGCAACTTGGCCCAGAAGACTTTAATACTTACCAGAAAGCCCAGAACGTGTTTTTAGGCTATATTTAGGGTTTTCAGCCACCTGTTTAGGCTATGCTTTTATTTTCTGAGTTTGATTTTACTTTGGTTTTAGAGAGACAAGTCTGAATCTCCCTTCATCAATGTGGTTAGTTTTCATAGAGCTTGATTCATCATTCATATCTGATAAAGGAACCCATGTGTTTAGAGTTAAGGTATCTCTCTCCCCTGAAATAAGTTGATAGATTAAGAGCATAAAAGATTGAAATGATTTTCTTCTGAGTAGAGGGTTAGGAAAATTTCCAGCAATCCCATTATTCTACTTAAGAGGGGATGATCACACAAAGGATTGGAAGCGAGGCTAGGATTTTCCTATGATGCCATTATTCGCCTACATCCTTTGATACATTGAGAGGGAAGAACCGGGGATATATGATCAGCTTTATAGTATTTTGGAGTCTTTTAGAGTCTTTTACAGGTTTAGGTACGTTTGGAGCATTTTGGAGCATTCTGGAGCATATCGAGATGCAGAGTCATGCAGAGACGTCAGAAGTTTGGCATTCGTTTAAGACCTTCCCACCGATGGATTGAGCTCAAATTTGGACACAAGATAGATCAATGAATTAGCTTTCATTTGGAAGTGGTTTGAAGCCATTCCAACGGTGCGATCGAAAGTTATGCCAGTTTTCGTGAAGACTGTCTAGTCTGTCGAGCAGAGGAGTCGACGCATAGGATGAGTATCGACCGATACTACCTAGTATCGATCGATACTGCTCGGGAAAATAGGAAACACGACTTTTTAGAAGCCTAAAGACCCTGCAACTTGGCCCAGAAGACTTTAATACTTACCAGAAAGCCCAGAACGTGTTTTTAGGCTATATTTAGGGTTTTCAGCCACCTGTTTAGGCTATGCTTTTATTTTCTGAGTTTGATTTTACTTTGGTTTTAGAGAGACAAGTCTGAATCTCCCTTCATCAATGTGGTTAGTTTTCATAGAGCTTGATTCATCATTCATATCTGATAAAGGAACCCATGTGTTTAGAGTTAAGGTATCTCTCTCCCCTGAAATAAGTTGATAGATTAAGAGCATAAAAGATTGAAATGATTTTCTTCTGAGTAGAGGGTTAGGAAAATTTCCAGCAATCCCATTATTCTACTTAAGAGGGGATGATCACACAAAGGATTGGAAGCGAGGCTAGGATTTTCCTATGATGCCATTATTCGCCTACATCCTTTGATACATTGAGAGGGAAGAACCGGGGATATATGATCAGCTTTATAGTATTTTGGAGTCTTTTAGAGTCTTTTACAGGTTTAGGTACGTTTGGAGCATTTTGGAGCATTCTGGAGCATATCGAGATGCAGAGTCATGCAGAGACGTCAGAAGTTTGGCATTCGTTTAAGACCTTCCCACCGATGGATTGAGCTCAAATTTGGACACAAGATAGATCAATGAATTAGCTTTCATTTGGAAGTGGTTTGAAGCCATTCCAACGGTGCGATCGAAAGTTATGCCAGTTTTCGTGAAGACTGTCTAGTCTGTCGAGCAGAGGAGTCGACGCATAGGATGAGTATCGACCGATACTACCTAGTATCGATCGATACTGCTCGGGAAAATAGGAAACACGACTTTTTAGAAGCCTAAAGACCCTGCAACTTGGCCCAGAAGACTTTAATACTTACCAGAAAGCCCAGAACGTGTTTTTAGGCTATATTTAGGGTTTTCAGCCACCTGTTTAGGCTATGCTTTTATTTTCTGAGTTTGATTTTACTTTGGTTTTAGAGAGACAAGTCTGAATCTCCCTTCATCAATGTGGTTAGTTTTCATAGAGCTTGATTCATCATTCATATCTGATAAAGGAACCCATGTGTTTAGAGTTAAGGTATCTCTCTCCCCTGAAATAAGTTGATAGATTAAGAGCATAAAAGATTGAAATGATTTTCTTCTGAGTAGAGGGTTAGGAAAATTTCCAGCAATCCCATTATTCTACTTAAGAGGGGATGATCACACAAAGGATTGGAAGCGAGGCTAGGATTTTCCTATGATGCCATTATTCGCCTACATCCTTTGATACATTGAGAGGGAAGAACCGGGGATATATGATCAGCTTTATAGTATTTTGGAGTCTTTTAGAGTCTTTTACAGGTTTAGGTACGTTTGGAGCATTTTGGAGCATTCTGGAGCATATCGAGATGCAGAGTCATGCAGAGACGTCAGAAGTTTGGCATTCGTTTAAGACCTTCCCACCGATGGATTGAGCTCAAATTTGGACACAAGATAGATCAATGAATTAGCTTTCATTTGGAAGTGGTTTGAAGCCATTCCAACGGTGCGATCGAAAGTTATGCCAGTTTTCGTGAAGACTGTCTAGTCTGTCGAGCAGAGGAGTCGACGCATAGGATGAGTATCGACCGATACTACCTAGTATCGATCGATACTGCTCGGGAAAATAGGAAACACGACTTTTTAGAAGCCTAAAGACCCTGCAACTTGGCCCAGAAGACTTTAATACTTACCAGAAAGCCCAGAACGTGTTTTTAGGCTATATTTAGGGTTTTCAGCCACCTGTTTAGGCTATGCTTTTATTTTCTGAGTTTGATTTTACTTTGGTTTTAGAGAGACAAGTCTGAATCTCCCTTCGTCCGAGATCAGATCTCTAAACCCTTCTTTCTATTCTATTGATGATTTATTCAAACATGTCTTTTGATTCAATTGCCATGTCTGAGTAGATCCACTTTAGGTTTAGGGTTTTCTCATAAAGGATTTCTTTGAATGCTAGGTTAATTATCTGTTTAGGATTCACCATCTGAATTAGTTCTTCACCTTAGGTTGTGTTCATAGCTAATTCTAGGTTGACGAATCTGGAACTTAGATCTTAGGATAATTGATTAGGCACGAGAGTGCGATTAATTACCTGATAGAACCTAGGTGAGCAAATTGATTATTCGCAAAGAGATTTGGTTTAATTGATTTGTGAACATATCAAACCTGATATTAAAGCTGATTTAGAATTTAGGATTCGCAAAGAGATTTGGAATTCCTAGGATTTAGATTTAGATAGTTTTCGCAACGAGAGTTGGTTAGCTATATTTTAGTGATTTGAGTTCAAGAACTGCGCTAAATCTGAATCCTGTTAGTTAGTTAGTCTGCATTCACTGATTTCCTGAGAAAAACCCTGAGCCTATATTTCTCAATTGATTTACAACTCCTTTAATTTCTGCACTGCTTTTAATTACAACTGTTTGGCTTAGCGTAATTCGACACTATAGAATCTATTGTGCGTTTCTGTGAGTCTTCTGTGGTTCGACCCCTAGCTATACTATTACAACTGCTTTAGTACTTTAGGGTATTAAATTGAGCATATCAATTTTGGCGCCGTTGCCGGGGACTCAATTTCGCCATTAGATTTTAGTTTAGAATTTCGACTAAGTTCGTCGGTATCGATCGATACTCACTAGTATCGGTCGATACTCCGGCGACTTCTCTTTTGGTATCGATCGACACCACTTGGTATCGATCGATACTCAACGTATTTTTCTGGTTACTTACGTGCTTTGCCTAGTGTTTTCCTTGCAGGTGTATGCCTGTTCGTGAAACCAGGAGCAACAAGAGCACTCAGCTAGTTGGACTATCACTGGAACAGCTAGCGCTTGTGGAACGCACAAACAGAAAGACCAAGCAAACATCAGGGATGAACAACCCAGTGGTTTTAAGAGCTGATGAAGCTGGAATTCTGAGAGACCAAGAGGGTCATGTGTGTAATGAGAGAGGGCAACGACTTGATGAAGCTGGAAACATCGTTGTCCCTGCTCCTGTTATTGAGATTGTTGTGCCAGCTGGGCGCGGCAACGTTGGCAATGCTGCAGGTGTTCGAGCTCAGACAATTGGTGAGTACAACAGGCCAGAGCAGTTTTTCGCCAATCGGTCAGCGATTCGTCCTCCTGCTTATGAGAGGAATGACTTCGAGCTGAAACCTGCTTACTACACTCTAGTAGGACAGCATCTCTTCCATGGTCTTCCTCATGAACATCCAATGGACCATGTAGAGAAATTCGAGGACTTGGTCACTAGCATCAAGAGCAATGGAGTGTCCTACGACTATCTCTTCTGCAAGCTCTTCCCCTACTCTCTGGGTGGAGAAGCTACTTACTGGCTGAGGCAGCTATCTCCTGGATCGCTAACTAATTGGGAGGACACCAAGAGAGCCTTCCTGATTAACTTCTATGATGACGGGCGATCTGAAGATCTGAGAAATAAGATATCCACTTTTTCTCAAGGACCTACTGAGGCGTTCAAGGCTGCTTGGACAAGATTCAGATCGTATCAGAGAGATTGTCCACATCATGGATACCCTGATGTGCAGCTGCTGGGTATCTTCTTCAGAGGAGTAGATTGGAGATATCAGATGGGTCTGGACTCTTCGAGCAATGGTAATTTCAACACCAGATATCCTGAGGATGCTATTGTGTTGATTGAGAACTTTGCATCTAGTAGTAGCACCAAGAGCGCAGACTTCGAGCGCAAGAAACTGGCTGGTAACATGGATGGGTCACAGATCGCTGAAGTGAAAGCTCAGCTGGATTCTATGCACAGTCTTCTGCTGGGAATGACAACAAAGGCCGTCCACTTTGCTACTGAGAATGAGGTGGAAGATGTTAACTACATAGGTGGTTCTGGTTTTCAGGGTCAGCGATTCGGATACAACTCCAATCGAAACTTCACCAACAATGCTCAGCAAGGAGGGTACCAATCCCCACCACCCAAAGCTCCTGAGAGTAAGATTGAGGCTATGCTTGAACACCTGGTTCAAGGGCAGGAGAAGATGACAGCCACCTTCAATGGTAAGATGGACACCATGTACACCGATTTGAGTGGAAGGATCGAAGCACTAAATACGAGTCACAGGATGCTGCAGACACAGGTGGGCCAGTCTGCTGCAAACATCAAGGGAAAGACAGTTCATCCACACAACGCGCACGTCAATGCCATAATCTCGAGTGCAGGAAATTTCAATGAGGAGCCTGAAATCGCCAGAGCATCGATCGATACCCCCAGGTGTCGCTCGATGCCGGTTATAATTTTGAAACGGGATACTTCAAAACCCCGTGTATCGATCGATACCCCACCAGTATCGGTCGATACCAAGGCGATTTCTGAGGAGAAAAGTGAGACTTCAACTGTGGCACCTAAGGTAATTGCAGAACGAATGTATATACCCAGGATGCCTTATCCTATAATTCCCAAGTTGACAAGGGAAGAATGGGAGATTGCTCGATTAAGGTATTTGCTGGATAACCCGAACGCGAAGCTTCTTTCTGATGAAGATGTATCTGCCAGGAACGATTCAAAAGCGGCAGTATCGATCGATACCCTACCTGGTGTCGATCGATACCCCTCGCAGAACGTGCCAGAACTTGTGAAAACACCTGAGGTGATCGGAGAAAGAGTTCGCAAGTCCAAAAAGCAGAATCCCATTCCTAAACACCTCAGAGATCCTATCACTCCAAAGCAGCTGCGTGGCTTTGAGAAGATGGTACAAAGAATCTCCCATGAAAGATCTTTTGAAGAAGCTCTAGAGGGCTGGCCTCTGCTGAGTCATTTCAAAGACTGCAGAGAAACTGAGGAAGAAGTCAAAGCACTCTTTATCGAGGCAAGACGCAAGTCACAAGAGCCGCGGAATTTGAAACAGAGAGAAGACCCAGGGAAATTCGCAGTGCCATGCTCTATCTCTGGAATCGAGTTTAAAGAGTCTCTAGTTGACTCAGGGTCTAGCGTCAATGTGATGTCAAAGGAGATTGCTGCACAGTTGAAGACTGATATAAGACCCCCTACTTTGCTTCTCACATTTGCAAACTCCTCCACCGCACCTCCATACGGTATTATCCATGCTTTGCCTGTAAAAGTAGGTAATTGTCTGGTGCCTACTGATTTTCAGGTTGTGGAGATGAGCAAAGGATCTGAGGTTTCTCTGCTCCTGGGACGGCCGTTCATGGCTACTGCTGGCGCGATCATAGACACACCTAATAAGAGGATCTCTTTCTCTTACATTGATGGAGATGTCTACTATAAGGCCGTTCCCCCTAGAGGTGTTCCCACACATGTGTCTAGCATCGAGGTTGTCACAGGAGAGTCGCTAGCGATTGATATTTTGGAAGAGCCTCCTGATGAGCCTACTGTCGCAGATGTTCCAGGTGAACCGCCCAGCACCCCCAAAGAAGTTGCCAAGAAAACTAAGGCAACAAAGAAGAAGGCCAAGAGCAACAAAGTTGAGAATCCCCATGTCACTTTGATACCTCAGAAGTGTAATGGAGATTCGATTGAATATAAGGTCAAATGCAAAGGAGCCTTGAAACCATTCTCCAAGGCCAGAGTCCTTCTTACTTCTGAGCTGAAAGAGAAAGGGCAGGAGTTTGTGGACAGCATGCTAAGCAGAACTTTGAAGCTAGTAATGTCAAGTGATGGAGCCTGTTTTGGTGCAAGCTCTCACTCTTATCCAGCCTGAAGGGCGTTACAGTCAAGCTATTGACGTTAAACGAGCGCTTGGTGGGAGGCAACCCACTTGTGAGTCTGTTTTTGATTCGTTTTTATTTTTATTTTCGTTTGTTTTGAGTCTGTATCAGGATGAACAAGGAGCAACTCGAAATCGCCTAAGCATCGATCGATACCCCTATGGTATCGATCGACACCAATCGCGGATGAAAATTCACAAAGTCGATCTAAGCATGGTATCGATCGATACCATGCCGTGTGTCGATCGACACCGACTGTTCCAGAACGGTAATTTCTTGTTTCTCTTCGTTCTATCCTTTTTCTTTGTTTCTTTCACTGACTCTAGGCTAGATAACACTGAGGACAGTGTTGTTCAAGTCTGGGGGAGGTGTCTGCTGACATTGTTTTCATTTTTCTTAGAGTCAGTCGTTTTATCGAGTCAAAACTGTTTTATTGAGTCAAAATTTGTTGGAGATGATGATCCTGTGCTTGAACCTATTGATTTGATTTTGTTTTGAGTGCACAGTGTTACAGGATCAGTTCTAGGTCGACTAATGAAAAATCCAAAGGCTGACCAGTTGACTAGAAAACATCCATGTCTCCAGTAGAGTTCTTCTGAAACCTGAGCCAAAATAAAAGCATAGCCTAAACAGGTGGCTGAAAACCCTAAATATAGCCTAAAAACACGTTCTGGGCTTTCTGGTAAGTATTAAAGTCTTCTGGGCCAAGTTGCAGGGTCTTTAGGCTTCTAAAAAGTCGTGTTTCCTATTTTCCCGAGCAGTATCGATCGATACTAGGTAGTATCGGTCGATACTCATCCTATGCGTCGACTCCTCTGCTCGACAGACTAGACAGTCTTCACGAAAACTGGCATAACTTTCGATCGCACCGTTGGAATGGCTTAAAACCACTTCCAAATGAAAGCTAATTCATTGATCTATCTTGTGTCCAAATTTAAGCTCAATCCATCGGTGGGAAGGTCTTAAACGAATGCCAAACTTCTGACGTCTCTGCATGACTCTGCATCTCGATATGCTCCAGAATGCTCCAAAATGCTCCAAACGTACCTAAACCTGTAAAAGACTCTAAAAGACTCCAAAATACTATAAAGACTCTATAAAAAGGACTTATATCATGGCTTAAATAGGGTAAAAACCATGATATATCAACTCCCCCAGACTTAGCCTTTTGCTTGTCCTCAAGCAAATAGAAGACTAAACCAGAAAAAGAGGTTTGAAAACGTAGAGACTCACCTGTTCCTGAACCATCGAAAAGACCCTTTTCCCAAGTACCCAAATGTCACCTGATCAGCTTTTGATCTAACCACCATGTACTTCTCCGTAGACATTCGCAGCTTTTCCAGACTCCACACATTATCCCACAGCATTGTTCAAGTAAAACCTTCATCGCCAGTTTCATCGCTGCAACTAACATTCAAGAACCTTCTAGACTCTTTACCAGACAATATCATGACAAAGGAACCACCCCTTTTCACACTTTTTGTATCAATTTCTCTCCCCCAGACTTATTTCTTATTATCTTCTTATTATTTTTTTTTTTTTTTCTTTTCAGCTTTGCATATACATATCAAGGTATGAGACGCGAGTACTGATGGTGTTTGCCACCAAATCCCCGGTTCTTCCCTCTCAATGTATCAAAGGATGTAGGCGAATAATGGCATCATAGGAAAATCCTAGCCTCGCTTCCAATCCTTTGTGTGATCATCCCCTCTTAAGTAGAATAATGGGATTGCTGGAAATTTTCCTAACCCTCTACTCAGAAGAAAATCATTTCAATCTTTTATGCTCTTAATCTATCAACTTATTTCAGGGGAGAGAGATACCTTAACTCTAAACACATGGGTTCCTTTATCAGATATGAATGATGAATCAAGCTCTATGAAAACTAACCACATTGATGAAGTGCAAAAATTTGAGTGCACTTCAGAAGAAAAACTAACCATATATCATGGTTTTTACCCTATTTAAGCCATGATATAAGTCCTTTTTATAGAGTCTTTATAGTATTTTGGAGTCTTTTAGAGTCTTTTACAGGTTTAGGTACGTTTGGAGCATTTTGGAGCATTCTGGAGCATATCGAGATGCAGAGTCATGCAGAGACGTCAGAAGTTTGGCATTCGTTTAAGACCTTCCCACCGATGGATTGAGCTCAAATTTGGACACAAGATAGATCAATGAATTAGCTTTCATTTGGAAGTGGTTTGAAGCCATTCCAACGGTGCGATCGAAAGTTATGCCAGTTTTCGTGAAGACTGTCTAGTCTGTCGAGCAGAGGAGTCGACGCATAGGATGAGTATCGACCGATACTACCTAGTATCGATCGATACTGCTCGGGAAAATAGGAAACACGACTTTTTAGAAGCCTAAAGACCCTGCAACTTGGCCCAGAAGACTTTAATACTTACCAGAAAGCCCAGAACGTGTTTTTAGGCTATATTTAGGGTTTTCAGCCACCTGTTTAGGCTATGCTTTTATTTTCTGAGTTTGATTTTACTTTGGTTTTAGAGAGACAAGTCTGAATCTCCCTTCGTCCGAGATCAGATCTCTAAACCCTTCTTTCTATTCTATTGATGATTTATTCAAACATGTCTTTTGATTCAATTGCCATGTCTGAGTAGATCCACTTTAGGTTTAGGGTTTTCTCATAAAGGATTTCTTTGAATGCTAGGTTAATTATCTGTTTAGGATTCACCATCTGAATTAGTTCTTCACCTTAGGTTGTGTTCATAGCTAATTCTAGGTTGACGAATCTGGAACTTAGATCTTAGGATAATTGATTAGGCACGAGAGTGCGATTAATTACCTGATAGAACCTAGGTGAGCAAATTGATTATTCGCAAAGAGATTTGGTTTAATTGATTTGTGAACATATCAAACCTGATATTAAAGCTGATTTAGAATTTAGGATTCGCAAAGAGATTTGGAATTCCTAGGATTTAGATTTAGATAGTTTTCGCAACGAGAGTTGGTTAGCTATATTTTAGTGATTTGAGTTCAAGAACTGCGCTAAATCTGAATCCTGTTAGTTAGTTAGTCTGCATTCACTGATTTCCTGAGAAAAACCCTGAGCCTATATTTCTCAATTGATTTACAACTCCTTTAATTTCTGCACTGCTTTTAATTACAACTGTTTGGCTTAGCGTAATTCGACACTATAGAATCTATTGTGCGTTTCTGTGAGTCTTCTGTGGTTCGACCCCTAGCTATACTATTACAACTGCTTTAGTACTTTAGGGTATTAAATTGAGCATATCAATTTTGGCGCCGTTGCCGGGGACTCAAATTCGCCATTAGATTTTAGTTTAGAATTTCGACTAAGTTCGTCGGTATCGATCGATACTCTGTAGTATCGGTCGATACGCGTCGTCTTCTTTTGTTGGTATCGGTCGACACCACTTGGTATCGATCGATACTCAACGTATTTTTCTGGTTACTTACGTGCTTTGCCTAGTGTTTTGTTTGCAGGTGTATGCTTGTTCGTGAAACCAGGAGCAACAAGAGCACACAGCTAGTTGAACTGTCATTGGAACAGCTAGCGTTTGTGGAACGCACAAACAGAAAGACCAAGCAAACATCAGGGATGAACAACCCAGTGGTTTTAAGAGCTGATGAAGTTGGAATTCTGAGAGACCAAGAGGGTCACGTGTGTAATGAGAGAGGGCAGCGACTTGATGAAGCTGGTAACATCGTTGTCCCTGCTGCGGTTGTTGAGATTGTCGCGCCAGCTGGGCGCGCCAACGCAGGGAATGCTGTGGTTAATCGTGGAAGGACGATTGGTGAATGCAACAGGCCTGACCAGTTTTTCGCCAATCGTTCAGCAATTCGTCCTCCTGCGTTTGAGAGGAATGACTTTGAGCTGAAGCCTGCTTACTTCACTCTAGTGGGACAGCATCTCTTTCATGGTCTTCCTCATGAACATCCAATGGACCATGTAGAGAGGTTCGAGGACTTGGTCACTAGCATTAAGAGCAATGGAGTGTCCTACGACTATCTCTTCTGCAAGCTCTTCCCCTACTCTCTGGGTGGAGAAGCTACTTACTGGCTGAGGCAGCTATCTCCTGGATCGCTAACTAATTGGGAGGACACCAAGAGAGCCTTCCTGATTAACTTCTACGATGACGGAAGATCTGAAGATCTGAGGAATAAGATCTCCACTTTTTCTCAAGGACCTACTGAGGCGTTCAAGGCTGCTTGGACAAGATTCAGATCGTATCAGAGAGATTGTCCACATCATGGATACTCTGATGTGCAGCTGCTGGGTATCTTCTTCAGAGGAGTAGATTGGAGATATCAGATGGGTCTGGACTCTTCGAGCAATGGTAATTTCAACACCAGATATCCTGAGGATGCTATTGTGTTGATTGAGAACTTTGCATCTAGTAGTAGCACCAAGAGCGCAGACTTCGAGCGCAAGAAACTGGCTGGTAACATGGATGGGTCACAGATCGCTGAAGTGAAAGCTCAGCTGGATTCTATGCACAGTCTTCTGCTGGGAATGACAACAAAGGCCGTCCACTTTGCTACTGAGAATGAGGTGGAAGATGTTAACTACATAGGTGGTTCTGGTTTTCAGGGTCAGCGATTCGGATACAACTCCAATCGAAACTTCACCAACAATGCTCAGCAAGGAGGGTACCAATCCCCACCACCCAAAGCTCCTGAGAGTAAGATTGAGGCTATGCTTGAACACCTGGTTCAAGGGCAGGAGAAGATGACAGCCACCTTCAATGGTAAGATGGACACCATGTACACCGATTTGAGTGGAAGGATCGAAGCACTAAATACGAGTCACAGGATGCTGCAGACACAGGTGGGCCAGTCTGCTGCAAACATCAAGGGAAAGACAGTTCATCCACACAACGCGCACGTCAATGCCATAATCTCGAGTGCAGGAAATTTCAATGAGGAGCCTGAAATCGCCAGAGCATCGATCGATACCCCCAGGTGTCGCTCGATGCCGGTTATAATTTTGAAACGGGATACTTCAAAACCCCGTGTATCGATCGATACCCCACCAGTATCGGTCGATACCAAGGCGATTTCTGAGGAGAAAAGTGAGACTTCAACTGTGGCACCTAAGGTAATTGCAGAACGAATGTATATACCCAGGATGCCTTATCCTATAATTCCCAAGTTGACAAGGGAAGAATGGGAGATTGCTCGATTAAGGTATTTGCTGGATAACCCGAACGCGAAGCTTCTTTCTGATGAAGATGTATCTGCCAGGAACGATTCAAAAGCGGCAGTATCGATCGATACCCTACCTGGTGTCGATCGATACCCCTCGCAGAACGTGCCAGAACTTGTGAAAACACCTGAGGTGATCGGAGAAAGAGTTCGCAAGTCCAAAAAGCAGAATCCCATTCCTAAACACCTCAGAGATCCTATCACTCCAAAGCAGCTGCGTGGCTTTGAGAAGATGGTACAAAGAATCTCCCATGAAAGATCTTTTGAAGAAGCTCTAGAGGGCTGGCCTCTGCTGAGTCATTTCAAAGACTGCAGAGAAACTGAGGAAGAAGTCAAAGCACTCTTTATCGAGGCAAGACGCAAGTCACAAGAGCCGCGGAATTTGAAACAGAGAGAAGACCCAGGGAAATTCGCAGTGCCATGCTCTATCTCTGGAATCGAGTTTAAAGAGTCTCTAGTTGACTCAGGGTCTAGCGTCAATGTGATGTCAAAGGAGATTGCTGCACAGTTGAAGACTGATATAAGACCCCCTACTTTGCTTCTCACATTTGCAAACTCCTCCACCGCACCTCCATACGGTATTATCCATGCTTTGCCTGTAAAAGTAGGTAATTGTCTGGTGCCTACTGATTTTCAGGTTGTGGAGATGAGCAAAGGATCTGAGGTTTCTCTGCTCCTGGGACGGCCGTTCATGGCTACTGCTGGCGCGATCATAGACACACCTAATAAGAGGATCTCTTTCTCTTACATTGATGGAGATGTCTACTATAAGGCCGTTCCCCCTAGAGGTGTTCCCACACATGTGTCTAGCATCGAGGTTGTCACAGGAGAGTCGCTAGCGATTGATATTTTGGAAGAGCCTCCTGATGAGCCTACTGTCGCAGATGTTCCAGGTGAACCGCCCAGCACCCCCAAAGAAGTTGCCAAGAAAACTAAGGCAACAAAGAAGAAGGCCAAGAGCAACAAAGTTGAGAATCCCCATGTCACTTTGATACCTCAGAAGTGTAATGGAGATTCGATTGAATATAAGGTCAAATGCAAAGGAGCCTTGAAACCATTCTCCAAGGCCAGAGTCCTTCTTACTTCTGAGCTGAAAGAGAAAGGGCAGGAGTTTGTGGACAGCATGCTAAGCAGAACTTTGAAGCTAGTAATGTCAAGTGATGGAGCCTGTTTTGGTGCAAGCTCTCACTCTTATCCAGCCTGAAGGGCGTTACAGTCAAGCTATTGACGTTAAACGAGCGCTTGGTGGGAGGCAACCCACTTGTGAGTCTGTTTTTGATTCGTTTTTATTTTTATTTTCGTTTGTTTTGAGTCTGTATCAGGATGAACAAGGAGCAACTCGAAATCGCCTAAGCATCGATCGATACCCCTATGGTATCGATCGACACCAATCGCGGATGAAAATTCACAAAGTCGATCTAAGCATGGTATCGATCGATACCATGCCGTGTGTCGATCGACACCGACTGTTCCAGAACGGTAATTTCTTGTTTCTCTTCGTTCTATCCTTTTTCTTTGTTTCTTTCACTGACTCTAGGCTAGATAACACTGAGGACAGTGTTGTTCAAGTCTGGGGGAGGTGTCTGCTGACATTGTTTTCATTTTTCTTAGAGTCAGTCGTTTTATCGAGTCAAAACTGTTTTATTGAGTCAAAATTTGTTGGAGATGATGATCCTGTGCTTGAACCTATTGATTTGATTTTGTTTTGAGTGCACAGTGTTACAGGATCAGTTCTAGGTCGACTAATGAAAAATCCAAAGGCTGACCAGTTGACTAGAAAACATCCATGTCTCCAGTAGAGTTCTTCTGAAACCTGAGCCAAATTTTTGCACTTCATCAATGTGGTTAGTTTTCATAGAGCTTGATTCATCATTCATATCTGATAAAGGAACCCATGTGTTTAGAGTTAAGGTATCTCTCTCCCCTGAAATAAGTTGATAGATTAAGAGCATAAAAGATTGAAATGATTTTCTTCTGAGTAGAGGGTTAGGAAAATTTCCAGCAATCCCATTATTCTACTTAAGAGGGGATGATCACACAAAGGATTGGAAGCGAGGCTAGGATTTTCCTATGATGCCATTATTCGCCTACATCCTTTGATACATTGAGAGGGAAGAACCGGGGATTTGGTGGCAAACACCATCAGTACTCGCGTCTCATACCTTGATATGTATATGCAAAGCTGAAAAGAAAAAAAAAAAAAATAATAAGAAGATAATAAGAAATAAGTCTGGGGGAGAGAAATTGATACAAAAAGTGTGAAAAGGGGTGGTTCCTTTGTCATGATATTGTCTGGTAAAGAGTCTAGAAGGTTCTTGAATGTTAGTTGCAGCGATGAAACTGGCGATGAAGGTTTTACTTGAACAATGCTGTGGGATAATGTGTGGAGTCTGGAAAAGCTGCGAATGTCTACGGAGAAGTACATGGTGGTTAGATCAAAAGCTGATCAGGTGACATTTGGGTACTTGGGAAAAGGGTCTTTTCGATGGTTCAGGAACAGGTGAGTCTCTACGTTTTCAAACCTCTTTTTCTGGTTTAGTCTTCTATTTGCTTGAGGACAAGCAAAAGGCTAAGTCTGGGGGAGTTGATATATCATGGTTTTTACCCTATTTAAGCCATGATATAAGTCCTTTTTATAGAGTCTTTATAGTATTTTGGAGTCTTTTAGAGTCTTTTACAGGTTTAGGTACGTTTGGAGCATTTTGGAGCATTCTGGAGCATATCGAGATGCAGAGTCATGCAGAGACGTCAGAAGTTTGGCATTCGTTTAAGACCTTCCCACCGATGGATTGAGCTCAGATTTGGACACAAGATAGATCAATGAATTAGCTTTCATTTGGAAGTGGTTTGAAGCCATTCCAACGGTGCGATCGAAAGTTATGCCAGTTTTCGTGAAGACTGTCTAGTCTGTCGAGCAGAGGAGTCGACGCATAGGATGAGTATCGACCGATACTACCTAGTATCGATCGATACTGCTCGGGAAAATAGGAAACACGACTTTTTAGAAGCCTAAAGACCCTGCAACTTGGCCCAGAAGACTTTAATACTTACCAGAAAGCCCAGAACGTGTTTTTAGGCTATATTTAGGGTTTTCAGCCACCTGTTTAGGCTATGCTTTTATTTTCTGAGTTTGATTTTACTTTGGTTTTAGAGAGACAAGTCTGAATCTCCCTTCGTCCGAGATCAGATCTCTAAACCCTTCTTTCTATTCTATTGATGATTTATTCAAACATGTCTTTTGATTCAATTGCCATGTCTGAGTAGATCCACTTTAGGTTTAGGGTTTTCTCATAAAGGATTTCTTTGAATGCTAGGTTAATTATCTGTTTAGGATTCACCATCTGAATTAGTTCTTCACCTTAGGTTGTGTTCATAGCTAATTCTAGGTTGACGAATCTGGAACTTAGATCTTAGGATAATTGATTAGGCACGAGAGTGCGATTAATTACCTGATAGAACCTAGGTGAGCAAATTGATTATTCGCAAAGAGATTTGGTTTAATTGATTTGTGAACATATCAAACCTGATATTAAAGCTGATTTAGAATTTAGGATTCGCAAAGAGATTTGGAATTCCTAGGATTTAGATTTAGATAGTTTTCGCAACGAGAGTTGGTTAGCTATATTTTAGTGATTTGAGTTCAAGAACTGCGCTAAATCTGAATCCTGTTAGTTAGTTAGTCTGCATTCACTGATTTCCTGAGAAAAACCCTGAGCCTATATTTCTCAATTGATTTACAACTCCTTTAATTTCTGCACTGCTTTTAATTACAACTGTTTGGCTTAGCGTAATTCGACACTATAGAATCTATTGTGCGTTTCTGTGAGTCTTCTGTGGTTCGACCCCTAGCTATACTATTACAACTGTTTTAGTACTTTAGGGTATTAAATTGAGCATATCAATAGCCAAGTCCAGTTGGTGATGCGATCCAGGTGCTAGCAAAATTGCATTTATTATGACTTCGAGGTGGATCCAACCACTAAGCTCCGGGTTCTAACTGTGCAGTCAATGTTTTCGGCGGTTCGTGTGCAACCATGCTTAGACTCTAGGGATATTGTCAACATATTATATATTTTTTGAATTTAAAAAAAAATATTGACAGCTGTGGGATTTGAAGCGACGCCCTTTCGGACCAGAGCCTAAATCTGGCGCCTTATACCACTCGGCCAAACTGTCGGTTTTATTGTCAACATATTATCAATTAATAACATATTTTTAGTGTTTGTGCGTGTAATGTGGGCTACGAGTCTACGACCATCTAAGCAAGCTAAACTCAAATAGCTTTGTTGTTCCTGATTGGTAGGTCTATTAGAAAAGTAGATTCTTTAGTACATAAAATCTAGAGCAGGCATGATATAAGAAGATGGTGATTTGTGATAGTCATCTTTTCAATCATTACCCAAATAGTAAATGCCACTTGACCCATTTTTCACCTACCCACTTCAATTATCTTTCTCTACATTGAATTGAAAGCATCTCTTCTCTCTACCAAATTTCAATCACATGTGCAGTAAAATATTACTCAAGTATAAACCTATACTGCTTCTCAATTATAAGAAGGATTCCAGATCATTAGGAGTAGGATCAGTTTTCATTTTAGATTTTTTCAGGTTTTATTTATTTATTTAAAATATGTAGAAGCTTATAGTATCATTATGTGACGGTTTTAGATTCTGATTATATTTGATTTTAACTTTTAACCAACAATATTTAACTTTAAAACTCTTACACACTCAATTTATTTCAGTTACCTATACAGACAAATATAGGCATTTATTTCCTTTTTAGATTCTGTTTTTGAACTAGGGTTTTCAACCCGATTTGGATTCAGTACGAATCGGTTTAACCACATATGCCGTAATTAGAATTAGAATTATAATTAATAAATCAGAAATAGTCGGATTTCGGACTTCTGCTACAATTTTATTAAAATCAAACATATTCAATTAATTATGACGTTTGCAATTGACTGATCGATCTGCAGACCAAGCATGTTACCAGATTCTGCCTTTACGCATTGCCATGATCCACTGAATTTAGATCCTTTTGGTTAAATCTAAAGATAAAGGTGAGACTGAATTTAAAAGTATATTTATTACCATAATTACAGGAAAAAAAGTTACAGATGTGGTCACTGGTCAGAGACAAGTACTGACAAGATCTTAACTACTCCCGGATAAAAACTTATTAATGTATTGATAACTCTCAGAATTAATTAAAACAGCATCAGTTACTATATATGGAAATTTAAGGTCATAACTTTCAATCTGCAAATAAATCACTTGATTGTATTGGAAATAGAGAGCAGATGGATTAAAATCTGGAGTTCAGTTTCTATCCTTTTTTTGGAATTGACAAATTAACTTCATTGCATTGAGACAAATTAACTATCGAGTTTTTATTTAGAGAGATAAAGGAGTAATAAACTACTTTATTTTGTTTTTTCGGTGGTTATGTTTATTGCTCATCTCATTCATATATATACACACACACATATAAAAGCGTGGCAAATCTAATGTTAGCAAGGGTGAAAAAAGCAATATTAAAAGTACAGGGGTGGAAAGTCAAAAAAAAAAAAAAAGAGGCAGAAAAGAAGCGTTTCTCTATAATTCCGTCACGGGACTGTACTCACTGTGAAAATCATGAACACCGGAAGCAGCCCATAGCCGTTGATTAAACTCTTCTTGCATCTCATCGGGAACGAACGGTGTTCTACAAAGAGGACACGTCTTCTGATCATGATCCATCCAACGGTCGAGACAGCTCCGGTGGAATATATGTCTGCAATTTCTCAGCCACCGGATCTCTTGCTCTCCTTCGAATTCGTAGAGACAAACGGCGCAGTTTTCCGGCAGATCTTCTCCGGAGTTAGTCAGCTCTTCAAATTTGATAACCGGTAAGATCTCGCGGATTAGTAGGGCGGAGAAGGGTGAGCGGATTTCGGGTATTCGGGTCGGGTAAGATGTGTAATCGGGCCAGTTTTGATCCATTTCGAGGAAATCGGAGAGACCCAAGAAGCGGAAGAGAGAGAAGAGGATGGTTCTGATGAAACCGAGAATCCAAAGCGTTTGCACGAAAAGCTTCGGGAGAAAAACCTCTGTGTAACCTACGGGAAAGCCCATGTAGCTAGGGTTTTGAGAGAGAGAGAGAGAGAGAGAGAGTGAGCTCTGATTTCTCTGTTCTTTTCTTTGGTTCTGTGATTAATAAAAGTTGGTTTTTTTAATATACAGAGTAGGAGTTTCATTTATAGAGCAGCAAGATGAGGAAGAAAGGAGGGTACAAGATCCGTGTAAACGACGCCGTAATATCGATTTTGATAGAGTTAACTGACTGTGACGTTTGTTACGTGAATTTCCCAATGAAGAAAAGAAATGCGAAAAGCAACAAAGGGAACTAAGATTGGTCTGTGAGATGTGGCTCCGTCACCAACATTGTTGGACTTTTTTTATTCGCTGCGTGCGTCTCTACTGTATTACCTTGTTTTGGAATATAAACATCTGCAAGTTGCACGACGATCGGCACACGTGGTACGTGCGGTTGATAGGAGATGTTGATGTGGATGTGGAATTTGTCCTATTATTATTTTATTTTATTTTTGTAAAAAATGAAAGCATTTTTATTTTTACTTTTTCTTTTTCTTTTGTTGGGATCCGTTGTATATAGTATTAGTTTGGTTTGGTCTGTGGCATGATTCGTTGTATTTTACTACTACTTAACACGTAAAATTTACAATAGGCAGTAGAAAGATCAAAGATCGGTTACGTTCTCGGATATTAGGACTTTTTCATCAGAACCAAAAATAGAGCTCTAATCGTTACCATTAGAAACAAAGGATAGTAATTTGATCAAGATCGTTAACTAATCTCTAGTAAAGAAAAATCGAACGGCTGAGTTTCATTACGTGAATCATACGTCAAAAAGAGGTCTGATGCGTATAGTCTCTATTAGCATTTAGTGACAAAATTTCCCGGTTCTTTTCTTGTTTCTTTCAATTATATTAAACTTGACAACAAAGGATGGAATATAGGGAAAAACATATATTTATTTCGTAACTTCATCTGCTAAGCTAGATAACTATTTGATTCTTCTATCTATATAACAATTTTAGACATTTTGTTGGGTGTGATTCTATGTTGGTATCGGTTGGAGTGTATATATGTCAACAAATTAGATAGAAACTTACTATTTCTATGAGCTAATTAATTTTATAGATTTGTTAGGTCCTCATATAATAGGCTTTTTGTATACATAGTTGTGTGTTGAATACAAATAAGCAGTGTTCAAGAAAACACTAGGCGTTAAGTAGGCGGTGATACAACGTCTAACGCCTAAAATGTCTAGTCATAACCAAGATAATTTTTAAGCGGTTTAGAGCACCAGCATCGGTACAAAAAAATGGGTGTCTTAACATCAAAAAAATGAAAAAAATTGAAAAAGCAAGAGCGAGAAAAATGGGGGTCTCATTTTAAGCGGTTTAACCGTTTACAAAATAAATTAATATATTATATATATTTTTATAGAGTGCACCATATAAAATACTATGACTAGTTCATAAATAATAAACTTTAAATATTATAAATCTTAAACATATATTCAAAGTTCAAATTACACACAAAAACCAAAATAAATTTTATAAATATTAAATCTAAAATATTATAAATATTATAAATTCGAATTAGACAAAACATCCATTTGGAAAATCATAAATATTAAATCATAAATAAAAATTAGAAAAACACTCACTATATATTCATAAAAAACAACATATAAAATTTTATAACATGTATTTATAAAATTAAAACTTATAGATTTAATTGAATGTAGTTAAAAATTCAAAAACTGCACCGAACAAAAAAAAAATAATGATAATTGATTAACAATTTTGATGAACCGCCTAGAGCCGTATAGGACTGCCTAAAACTGCTTAATAACAATAACGTTTAATGCCAACGCCTAGAAGATAATCACCACAAATTTTGGACGCCTAGCGCTTAGGTACCGTCTAGACTGCCGCCTATATCGCTTTTTAGAACAGTGCAAATAAGTAACAAAAGTATCAAAATGTATACTTTAACAAAACCCATCAAAATGTGTTTGATTTTTTTTTTTTTTGAAAAATCATAATATGTTATGAGATCGGTTAAAAATTAAATGAAATCTATTGGTTATAAAAGAAAAAGACATTAGGTCGAGTAAAAGATGATAAAAGCAAAAGTTAAAAATGAAGAAAGTAAAGAGAAACGAGAGAAGGCCAAGGGTATGTGGGTCATGGAGGCTTTAAAGAGAGAGAATAGAGATGATTAAAAAAGAAGAAGAATCAATCTTATCTATACCCCCTCAATGCTCAATTTCGAAAACGATATATATAAAAGAAGGGGGAAAAAACAAATCAATTGTTTAACTGAGTGGTGGGCCGGCGAGATTTAGGAGACAAGTCGTCGGTGGCAATGATCCTTCCACCAACCGGCAATGGTTCATGGCTCTACTATGATCGGCCAAACGTCGTTTTTGCAATGAACATATATGTTTTGATATCTCAAATCGTAATTAAAAATCAATTGATCGTAGTCTAATCATAGTCTACGATATTTTTCTCATAAGATATGTACGAATCTATAATAGTGCAAATTAACATACAATTATATTACGATATATTAATTAATATATTTGTCCTATGAGACTGGATGACACACAAGAAAGAATAAACATAGCTAAATAATAAAATTGATGCCTTTGTTATATTCACACTTTTCTCGCCGAAAGGCCCGAAACCAACAATCTATGAATCCATGATATGTAAACAGTATGGAAAACGTAAATTAAATCATTATTCTTTATTCTGTAGCCTACTAAACGCTGCCACCAAAACACACACGAAATATAAAAACTCAAAGTATCATCGATTGAGCTCATTATTGGTGTTGTAACTATGGGTCTGATTGGTAGTTTTGAGAGTAAAATAGAGGGAAAAGGTGGAAAAGAGAGTAAAATAAATTGGTGGAAATGACGAAAGAAAAAAAAAAAGAGTAGAGTAAAAGTGTGTGTGTTTTTTTTTCTCTCTCAAAACTGTAATTAGAATAAATATAAAAAGTAGTATTCTATATGATTGGTGAGTTTTTAGTGTAACCCAGAGTAATTTAAAATTTAGAATAATAATATTACTCTATAATGACCAACCAGTTTCAACCTATAATTAAGACTATTTAAAATCGTTATAAGAGCATCCACATTGGTGAAACATCTTTGAGGGTGACCCCAATATATATATATATATATTTTTTTAAAAAATTAAATAATTGAGTTAAAATTTTTTTAAAAATTCGATATATCACAATGTTACACTTCAACTTGGATGTCTCAATTTTTTTTGTTGAGTGTCTTATTTGAGACACTCATGTCTCACTCTCTCTTCTTTTTGTCTCCCTCTCTCTCAACTAAACGTAAGTAGAGCTTCTTTTTATTTTTTTTGTCGACACGTGTGTAGTACTATTTAACACATTAATATGTATATATTTATAATACTATTAAAACAAAAACATTTTTATAATTTATTTCCAAAAACTTTTTATTTTTTTTTAAAAAATTGAATTTGTTGCCAAACAATTGTTTTTTAAATAATCTACAAAATATATTTATTGTTAGATATAAGCATTCTAATTAATTAAAACATCTATAAATAACATTTAAATCTATATTTGATTGATTAAACTATTTAAAATATAATAATATTAATCCATGATTGTAAATATTAAATGTAAATTTTATGTTTATACGTGGTTGCATTGATATCTAAGAGAAATACTTTAATCCGAATTTGAAAATTTAAGTGAAGTCCAAATTTAAAAATTTATGATTGGTTTAATCTGGTTATTTAATTGAACTATAATTAGACCAAATTATATAAATCTTATTATTAAAAATATTTTAACTTGATAAAATTTCAAATATTTAAAATTATTAAATATTCATATTATACGATAATATGGTGGTACGTGTTAGGTTATGTTCTTACAATTGTGGTCTTTCGCGGTTGGTTTGTCAAAACATGCAAAATAATAAGTTGATTCGAAGCAGATTAAAAGGACGGATTATCTATTTTTAACACTCATAAATATATAATTTGTGAAATTTAATTTTAATAAAACAATAAAATAATTGGTTGTGTGATTTAACTAACTCATACTCCTTCTACTAATATCCATGATAGGATAACATCATGTAACTTTTATAACAATTTTTTTTGTTAGATAGCAAACTTTGTTATCATTTAAGGTTACATAATTCACATAATCATGAAATTTTTCATTAAAATTGAAGTCAAACCATTTTCATTAGTGTTTGCTCAATATAAATTTCACAAAAAGTAATATATAAAAATTATTACCTCGCACACAACGCATATTAGAATCTAGATTTTGCATAGCACGAGTTAGAAATATGGTATATATAAACATCAAAACACATATTGCACAACAAATCAACAAAATATTATCTTTCACTAAAAACATAAGAATTACAAATTCAACATATTTGAATCAATAACACTTATATTATATTTATTTTCATTTTTTATATATATTTTAAAATTTAGTTTACAAAAAACTTTATCCGCATGAATTAGAATGTAGTACTAGATTAAGATTCATGACGCTCATTAATCATTAGTTATTAGTCATTAGTCATTAGTCATTAGTCATTAGTCACCGAACATACATGTATTTATGTATATTTTTACGACAAAAAAACATGCAATTTGTCAATTACTATCAGTCCAAAAGAAGGGGGAAAAAAGCTCTAAAACGATAAGGAAAACGAAGGAGTTATGGACATTGGAGTGTTGATTTGGAAGTGTTATAATGAGGCCGAGACAGTCACATGGTCCCTATTGCTCCTATGCCTTTCATCTCATCTTCCACACTTCTCTTTGTCATGTCACTGTTTAATTTTGGTTACTCGCACCATCTCTTTCTCTGGTCCCATCATGCATGATACGAATAATACTTGATTGACTTTTTCTCGTTTTTTTTTTCTTCTTTCTAAACTAATATATATATATACACGATAATCCCAATTTCATTATCCAATATTGATCTTAGATTTTAAATGATGTTTTGGTGGATTATGAAGTTTAATCATTACTTTATTTGTAATCGAAAAAAAACTTTAGATGATGAAAGTCACGCCAATACATTTTTTTTATTACACTTATTGTTTTTTTCTAGAAAAGCAGTATGATAAAATCTTAATTATTGGAGTTCATGTATGTGTAACGTTGGAATTTGGAAATAAAAGTAATTAGGTAGTCAATCTTATAGGTGAATAATAAAAGAAAACGTCAAAGTAACTATCGGCAACAATAGTGTTCACTAATCAAATCACAAGTGTTTTTTTGTATATGTGATTCACAGTTTTGTTTTCTATAAAGTTAGGGTAGTTTGAGAAATAAATAAATGTATGAATCGCTATAATATAAGATTTCGTCGACTACACAACGATCGATGCTCATAGAAATCTAATAATTTTGCTCGTGAGTATAGTCTTAGATAATCAAGTTGTTGTCGGGTGATTCCCTTCCTGCGGTGAGTGTCGGGTCCTGTTGGTCTAGGCCAGAGATCGATTCTCCGCGTGAGCGGAATTACCAGGACAAGCACTTGACCAAGTGGAGCATTATAAGTGAGCTGTGTCACTCCCACCCGGAAGATTAGTCTGGGCCTTTAGACTTGGGATTACTCCCAGACGCCGAAAGACATCCAAAAAAAAAAAAAAAAAAGAGTATAGGCTTAGATGTCGTCTTGTCTTTTCTCGTAAACATCACATGGTACCACTTCATGTATTTTTGTCCTTGGATTACGAAAAAAACGCATTTAATTTGTAGCTACTCATAAATCAGGTACCGAAAATGCAAAATCTTTTTTTTCTTGACGGCCCATAGCGATTCTTGTAAAGATGGATAACCTAAATCAACATGGGCTTTTTATTCTTTTTCGGCCCAGTCACTTGAAATACTAGTTTTTATTTTGAAACACAGTTAATAGTAGCTACTGGCTAAATGTTCAAATAGAGAATCTAAGATATGGTGGGACGAAGATGCCACGTGTCAACGAGTTGACCAATGGGGAAACTCAGTGCGTTATCCATAGAGATAATCAGATAAGCAGAATCTAGTTTTTGTTGGATCAATTTGGTCCTACAGTTTCGTCATCAAAGAGCTTTATCGTTTATACATCATTCCTTGGTTTCTTCTTCTCCCAACACTTTGAGTCTTGAAGATCAACAACGTCGAGAGTAATGGCTTCTCTTTGTGCTTCTTCTGCCATCGCCGCCATTTCTTCTCCAAGGTAAGCTCATCATTTCCTGTCTTCATATCGATTAACATCATTTGCTATATAGTGAATGGGATTCAGATCATCGTGATAATTAGTTTAGTTTACAAAGGCTAGGATAGTGATCCATTGACCGGTCATGTCGTCTCCTTTTTTTTTTTGACATATACCGGTCATGTAGTTGTTTCATAACGGGAGTGTGATCGATCCATTGACCGGGTCTTATAGTGTGCGTGTGTGAAGAAATGTAAATTGAATAGCCATCCATTTAGAGTAACCCTTCTGCTATTATTTTTGTGTGTGTAACCCTAACATCGATCTCGACTAACAAGTAACAATAGGACTTTATATATTCATGGTTGGTCTTAGTTGTGGCCAAATGTTTAAATTGTTATATTGTATGATATATGTGCAGTTTCTTGGGTGGGAAGAAACTGAGGCTGAAGAATACGTTGAGTGTTCCAGCTGTTTCCAGATCGGCTGCGTCGGTGCGCGCCGTCGCAGCAGATCCCGAGAGACCAATTTGGTTCCCCGGAAGCACTCCTCCGGAGTGGCTCGACGGTAGCCTCCCTGGTGACTTCGGATTTGATCCTCTTGGTCTTTGTGAGTTTTTTTTTTCTTTTCCCTCTCGAATGATTTTAACCTATTTTATATTTAAAAAAAAAACTTTAGAGGCGATTTTAATAATTTCCTAACAACTCGGACACATGTCACAGCATCTGACCCGGATAGTCTAAAATGGAACGTACAGTCAGAGATAGTCCATGGCAGGTGGGCAATGCTCGGCGCCGCCGGGATATTCATCCCAGAGTTCCTAACCAAGATCGGAATCCTCAACACTCCGTCGTGGTACACGGCGGGAGAGCAAGAGTATTTCACGGACAAAACCACACTATTCGTCGTAGAGCTCATCTTAATCGGATGGGCCGAGGGACGTAGATGGGCCGATATCATCAAGCCTGGTAGCGTCAACACTGACCCAATATTCCCAAACAACAAGCTGACGGGTACAGACGTCGGATACCCGGGTGGGTTATGGTTCGACCCGTTGGGTTGGGGATCTGGTAGCCCGGCTAAGATCAAGGAGCTGAGGACCAAAGAGATCAAGAACGGAAGGTTGGCTATGTTGGCAGTGATGGGTGCATGGTTCCAACACATCTACACTGGGACTGGTCCTATTGATAATCTTTTTGCACATCTTGCTGATCCTGGTCACGCCACTATCTTCGCTGTAAGTTGGATCCAAATCAATTTTTTCTTTTTTCTTTTATGGTTTGACTCATTAGTTCTTGACTAGCTTTTGTGTTTTTTTGTTTACAGGCTTTCACACCCAAGTGAGACGACAAAAAAGATAAGATGATTTGGGAGGAAGAATGCGTTGGTGTGATCATGTTTGTACAAATATCGTTTTTGAACTTAAAGTATTATGCATTTATATAAATTGTGGTCGAATGCAAATTAGGATTCGCCGTAACGCTCTGCTCGTTTCCTGACTAAATGCTCATAGCTTGCTTTTACATTGTCTTCATCGAGGGCCTATGAGAGCCAGTCTCTTCAATCCTCTCTGTTGGTTATTTATCTCATGATAATGAAACTCTTTTCTAACAACTGCCAATTATAAAAGAAAATCTATTGAGATAATCAAATTCATTATGAAAATTGCGTAAGAATCCAAACTTATCTTCAAAATATATCGAATTGGAAAGATATCGAGAAGCTGTTTTAAGTACCAAATCGTGTATGTATTTAGACCATCTCCAATGGTACCCTCATTTGAGGGAAAATGAGTTTATGAACAATAATCAACGGAAGATTTTTGAAGAAATACTATTCATCCCATCAGTTTACTTTTTTAGTTTTGTTTATTTGCAAAATGATCTTTATAACTTTACATGTATCTAGTTTATATCTAATCAAAAAAATTAAATTTTTTTATTTAGTATTAAAATACAATATTATGTTTAAAAAAACATAATTATAAATAAATATTAGTTAGCTTCATAAGTAAAAACACTAAAATGCAATATTAATATGTATAAAACAAAAAAACAATGACATAACCAAAAATACTATTTTTTCTATGTCATGTTATGTAATTTTATTTATATAATAAACATCTTAATATAATTTTGTTTTTCTTAAATTTTATAATTTTTGGAAATAATTGGGTATAAAATGTAAATTTAGAAATTAAAGGGTGTTATAAAAAATTAACAATGAATTAAGAATATAATATACTTAGAATATTCATTTTTGAGAGAAAAATGAAGAGAATCATTGGAGAAAAACTCAACCTTATTTTAAATTTACTTTATTTGGAGGGAAACCATTGAAAATACTCTTAGTACTTTTAATTGATACACTAGATTCTCATCGGCACTCTGGCAAAATATATATTTTATTTATGAATAGATAGGTTGAAAAGCCCATTGGGCTTTAAGTTCTTTAGAATCTTTACAGTTTCATCCGTCCAAGTCCGGTTTGCATGGGCAGGACTTTAACCGAAAAAGATCCGTAAAATTAAAATCCCATCCATACAAACCGGTCGGTCTAAATGTTTTTTTTTTTGTTTGTTCAGCACTCCAATTTTTATGCTCGTTTATGGATCTGTGAGATCCATCTTCTTCCTCTCGTCGTGCGATTCTCATTTTCCAACAAATGTTTCTATGATCTCTGTGTATGAACGGAACCTCTAATTTCATCTTCTCGAAATCAGATCCATTGTATAGAGAGAGAGATACTGCCAAGGATTAAAGTTTTATTGTGGTAGAAGAGAAGCCAAGATGTATATGGCTTATGGATGGCCACAGGTGATTCCGCTAGAAGCGGGATCGTGTCCATCTTCGCAGCGAGTCGTGTACCTTAAGCTCGCCGGCCGGCTACTGCTGGTTGTTTCTCCGTCTCACTTGGAGCTTTGGGGTTCTTCTCAGGTGCTTAATCATCTCTGCATTTCGTCAGTGTGATTTCGTAATTAAGGTCTAGAGTTCGTTAGCTAATTACTTTTGTTTGATTATTCCGGAATTAGCAACGAGTGAGGTTGGGAAAGTACATGAGAGATGAGAAGTCGGTGCGAGAAGAAGGGGAAAATTTGCAAGCTGTGTGGAGTCCAGACTCCAAATTGATCGCTGTTCTTGTAAGTTTTTTTTTTTTGTGTTCACTCTTTCCTTAGCTAACATCTGCTACTCGGTTAGTTTGTCAATCCTTCTCCAGCCCACAGTTTATTGATTTGGGATACAGATAATTCTTTTGTTTAAGGATGAGGAAAAACCCTGTTTTTAATTTTGAATGCTTGATAATATCAGACATTCTTAAGTCTCTCTCGTTTCAGTAGTATCTTGTTTGATTCGTTTGATCAAGAGGCGTGAAAAGTCGGCACTTACCTGTTTTGTTATCACATTTTTATCATTTCATATATGGCAGTGAAGAAGCTAAAGCTGTCTGTTTATCTTTCTACGTCTTTTCACCATTTTTTTGTTTGTTTTGGTTTTCGATTTAATTTGCAGACATCATCATTCTTCCTAAATATATATAAAGTAAAGTTTTTGGATAAACGAATAAAAACTGGAGAAAGACAGCCCTCGGAGTTGTGTTTTGCAACCATATCTCTTTTGCTAAGCGAGCAGGTCCCTTTTGCTGGGGATGACTTGTCTGTGTAAGTGCTTTTTCTGTACGTGTCTCTGCCGAGCCCAACATTTACCCTATGTTCACGCAGTAACGTTTTGAGATTAGAAATGTAAGGCGAATTCTTTCACTCTTTGCAGGAGCAATTTTGTGAGGGACAGCAAAACTATGCTTTTGGGACTCTCTGATGGTTGTTTATATAGTATTTCCTGGAAAGGAGAGGTAATGTAGATCTGCCTCATCTGCATTTTTTTGGGTGTTAGTCATTGCATCTTTTCTGGATTTTTTAAATTCTTTTCGTGTGCAGGACTTCTGATTTCTATTTTCTTTGGTCTTTGTAGTTTGGTGGAGCTTTCAGTATTGGCTTCCATCCTTCTGATAGCAACGATGATAGACTCTTGCCGTACACTCTCGGTAATGGTATAGTTTCTGGAGTAGCTTCAGCAACACTTGCATCTGATGATAAAATCTTTAAAAAATCGGCTATTGTTCAGCTGGAACTCTGCACTCGTTCGAAGTTATTGTTCGTGTTAAATCTTGATGGGCAGCTAGTGGTATGCTCTTTGAATAAGAAAGGTTTAAAGTACACTGAGAGCATTAAAGCTGAGAATAAGTTAGGTAGTGATGCTGTTTGTGCATCAGTGGCTTCAGAGCAACAAATTCTTGCTGTGGGCACAAGAAAAGGAATGGTGGAATTATATGATCTTTCACAATCGATCTCTCTCTTACGTACAGTTTCTTTGCATGACTGGGGGTAAGTAACTTGTTACTATGAGATAGCATCTCGGGTATTTTCTATTTTGTTTTGAAAGATTTTTCTTTTTAATATTAGTTTTGGAAGGTTTAGTATTCCTTTTCATCTGGATAGTTTTTATTCCGGTTTTGTGTAATGACTAGAATAATTTACTGTAAACTGGAAGTTTAAACGCCTTCAGTAATTCTTGTTCTTATGCAAGGTTCCGAAGTGCTAAATGGTTCGTTCCATTACAACCATGCTGATCTATTCAAGATTTTCAATTTAATTTCTTGTGGTTCTTTCCTACCCTTTAAATTGTGGGTACATGGTTGGTAATACTGATTTGGAACGTGCAGGTATTCAGCGGAGTACACTGGGCCTGTCAATAACATTGCATGGACGCCTGATAATTCTGCTTTTGCAGTTGGGTGGAAGTTGAGAGGACTTGCAGTTTGGTCTGTTTCTGGATGTCGATTGATGTCAACAGTCCGCCAAATTGGACTTAGTTCTGCATCTTCCCCAAAAATTAACCAAGATAGTAAATATGAACCGCTGATGAATGGTACTTCAGCCATCCAGTGGGATGAATATGGGTATAGACTATTTGCTACAGAGGAGGCATCTTGTGATAGAATTCTTGCATTTTCGTTTGGAAAGTGTTGCTTAAACAGAGGAGTTTCAGGAAAAACTTATGTTCGTCAGGTGATGTATGGTGAGGATAGATTGCTCATGGTTCAGGCGGAGGACACTGACGAGCTTAAGCTTTTACATCTAAAACTTCCAGTTGAGTATCATATCCGTTATTCCCTTTTTCTCCTTCGCTGTATCACTTCCTGAAGTAGATTTGTTATATGCTGTTTTCTTGGTCCAGGTTTCATATATTACCCAGAATTGGCCTGTCCAGCACGTGGCAGCTAGCGAGGATGGGAAATACTTAGCAGTTGCTGGTTTACATGGTCTGATTTTGTATGACATTAGATTTAAGAAATGGAGAGTATTTGGAGATGTCAGTCAAGAACAACAGATTCATTGCAAGGGTTTGTTATGGTTGGGGAAGATCGTCGTAATCTGTAACTACATCGAAACTTCAGAGACGTAAGGCCCAATCTATATCATCAGTTTCTGATTATACTTTACTGGCTATATTTCTTTAATGTTTATGGAGAGAAAGTGCTATTTGCTAGAAATGTGTTCGCCACTCTTCCAGATTTTTTTACTTAACATTGTTGTGTTTAGTATTTCTGGACATTTTGTCTTTTGAATGTTGTTCCATTTCACGTATGTTATGGTTAATTATTGCAGGTATGAACTGCTCTTCTACCCAAGATATCACCTTGATCAGAGCTCTTTACTTTGTCGTAAAGTACTGCTTGGCAAACCAATGGTGATGGATGTTTACCAGGATTATATACTTGTATCTTATCTTCCGTTTATCATCCACGTATACCATGTTAAAATATATGGTGAATTGACACCTTCAAGCAAAGCAGACCTACAGGTAGTTTGTTTTTCATTTCGAATTTTAACTTCTAAATGCGAGCGCTTGAGTTGCTTTTCATGCACCTTAAAGTGATAAAATGACAAACAGCTTTCCACAGTACGAGAATTGTCCATCATGACTGCAAAGAGCCATCCAGCAGCAATGAGATTTGTTCCTGATCGGCACCCGAGAGAATCTGACTCGGATAATGATCATTGGTCTTCTGATTTGTCAGACAGGGAACCCTCAAGGTAATCATAAATAGAGTAGAACATCCGTTTCAGTTTATGCTGTCTTTCTAATTGTCTTTATGGTCTCCATAGATGTCTTATACTGAGGGGAAATGGGGAGCTTTCACTTCTTGATTTGGTTGATGGACGAGAGAGGGAACTTACAGACGCAGTTGAACTGTTTTGGGTGACATGTGGTCAATCAGAGGAGAAGACAAATCTTGTCGAGGAAGTATCTTGGCTAGATTACGGGCATCGAGGAATGCAGGTAATTCTTCTGGTTCATAGCTGCTGCTTTTTATGCCAACTTTTCTCTTTTTTTTACCCTTTCGAGGATTGCCCCAGATGTGTCTGACAGTAACGCTCTGTTTGATCCCTGTCTTTCATAATTTCGTGATATTATTTCACGCTGAGATTCTCTATTGCAGGTTTGGTATCCTTCTCTAGGGGATGATCCTTTTATGCAAGAGGATTTCTTGCAGGTATGCATGCTACGAGTCCATTTTTTACTGCCATCGATAGCATACATGCTGGCAGCTTCTCTTTCTGTCCTGGTTTTTATTCTGTCACAACAGTCAATCTTTGCGACATTGACACTCAAACACATCCCCTGTATAAAATTCTTACTTTTTTCACTGATCTATCAATTCAAATGCGGTTTTTTATGTTCCATCCTTTAGTTGGATCCAGAGTTGGAATTTGATCGCGAGGTTTATCCCCTGGGACTTCTACCAAACGTGGGTGTCGTTGTTGGAGTTTCTCAGAGAATGTCGTTTTCTGCAAGCGCAGAATTTCCGTGTTTTGAGCCTACACCCCAGGCTCAGACTATACTTCATTGTCTGCTCCGCCACCTCCTTCAGGTATTGTTGGTCTTGTCCTTTTTTCTCTTTAGTTAGAATGGTCTCTTCTCTCTGCCTTTATTCATTTTCTCCTTTTGAGGTTTTGTATTTACTCAGAAATCTTATTCTCTTTTCTTTTTTTGTGGGCAGAGAGATAAAAATGAAGAGGCATTACTCTTAGCACAATTATCTGCAGAGAAACCTCACTTCTCCCATTGCCTAGAGTGGCTTCTTTTTACTGTTTTTGATGCAGAGATTTCTAGGTATCCAATGCCTATCAATCTCTATAAAGTATCTCTGTTCTTTGTATTTTTACTCAACCTTCTTGTCTTGGTTCACTTAGTTTAATTTTTTTCCAAACATGTGGCATATTACGAATTTCAGGCCAAATGCAAACAGGAAGCAGATTTCAGGACCTGGACATCTTAAAAAGTTATCCCTTTTGAGGAAAGCCTGTGATTTGATAAAAAATTTCCCGGAGTACTATGATGTGGTTGTGAATGTAGCCAGAAAAACGGATGCTCGTCACTGGGCTGATTTATTTTCGGCTGCTGGGATATCAACAACGTATGTTTCTTTGTCTCTGTTTCTGGCCTTTGTTTTTCTCTTTTGTTTCTCATAAGACTTATGAAACTAGGTTTGTTTACTGTGCCAGACAACAGTTAGCAATTGCTAAGATGGCAAACTTCTCTGATCTTGTCTATTTATTTTGTTGACTAACCTGTATTCTATGCTATGAATCTTTATATTTTCTTTTGGGTTCTAGATTGTTTGAGGACTGCTTCCAGCGAAGATGGTATCGAACTGCTGCTTGCTATATACTTGTAAGACTTGGACGTCCTTAACCCTTGAGTATGTTTAATTAAGTACTGGTGTATCAACAAAACCCAGTCTTCTGTTTGTTACTAGGCCAGTAGCAGTGCCAGTCTTCATTTGAGCGCATGGAGTTACTATTATAGATCACTGTAGAAACCTGCTAGGCTATGTTTCGAATTGCACACTAAGTATAGAAATGGCGCAGGTGATTGCCAAACTAGAAGGTCCTGCTGTCAGTCAGTATTGCGCATTACGACTATTGCAGGTAATTTCGTCTACGCCGTTGGAATTTATACCTTTTGACTCTTTTCTTGTCAATTTTGTTCCTTCTGTTCTTAAGACAAGTACATTTGTACATTTGCAGGCGACACTTGATGACTCCCTCTATGATCTTGCTGGAGAGCTAGTATGTATTTGATGTTCTTGTTGTTTGTTTGAAATGGACAATGTAAAGCGTGAATCCTGTGTAATGATGCTTGTCTCATATGCCAATTATGTTGTTAGGTGAGGTTCTTGCTAAGATCTGGAAGAGAAATTGAGCAGGCGCCAACAGAATCAGATACATTATCGCCTAAGCTTCTTGGGTTTCTTATTTTCGGTTCTAGCCACAAGAAGTCATCACTCGATAAGAGGTTAAAACTATAACTCTGTTTCAGGTCTTTGATATTCTAGAGTATGGTACAATTGCCTTCTGATCAGTTTCATTTGAATAACGCATCTCTGAAGCAGCTCCTCGTTCAAAGAGCAAAGTCCTCATGTTGCTTCTGTCAAGAGCATTCTTGAAAGTCATGCCAGTTACTTGATGTCGGGTAAAGAACTTTCGAAGCTTGTTGCATTCGTCAAAGGCACCCAGTTTGATATTGTGGTACGTAGGCAATAAGTATCTTTCACCTTTATATGGTTGGAACGCAGTAAGGTATATATTCAGTAACAATCCCGAAATTCCAGGATTTTCTTCAAAGAGAAAGATACGGCTGTGCCCAACTGGAGAATTTCGCAGCAGGACTTGAACTAATTGGGCAAAAGGTAGAAATCAACTCCATTGTGGTTTCTTTGATGTTCAAAACTCGTTTTTCTCACTCTGGTTCTCTTGAAACAATGATCCCTATATCGCATCAGAAAAGTCTTTAGAGTAATTGTATCTTACCTCGAAGTCTACTATTGAATGCCCTCAGCTGCAAATGAGTGAGCTACAGAACCGGTTGGATGCAGAGTTTCTATTGGCTCAGATGTGTTCAGTCAAGTTCAAAGAATGGATAGTTGTTCTTGCCACTCTTTTACAACGGTCCGAGGTAAAATCCCTTTCCCTCAAGTAAAAACTTTTAAATTCCACCATCATCATGCCTCAAAAAGCATCACCTTGACTTAACCAGATTGTTTTCTTCATCTGTCACGACGCAGGTTCTATATGATATTTTCCGGTATGATCTACGGTTGTGGAAAGCATATAGCATGACATTACAGGTATTAAAAAAAAAAAAAAAATATATATATATATATATATATATATATATATCTTGTTTCCATAACAATCAAACTCCAATTCAGCAAGTGTCAGTGTCCTTAAGATTTGGTTCATTGTTTCAGTCTCACTTGGGTTTCGCTCAGTACCATGACTTACTCCAGATCTTAGAGGAGAAGCTCTCAGCGACCGCACGAGAAGAAAGCAGTAGAGGCTCCATCTCTTGATAAATCTTTTCCTTTTTCACTTTTAAACACTTTCGGCCTCTCTTCAAGATTTTTCACGTTCGTGTAGATATAAAACATTGATCCCAGAAGAAATAAGTAGACCTCCTTACATGGACTTTTAGTTCTTTTAGTGACGAGTGAAAACCCGAGCAGTCAGAATTCATATCATAATTTAATTTTTGACCTAATTGCATTGTGAAATGAGCGTGGAGAAATTCCATTTGAAAAGTCCTATACATTTACCTTAAAAATTATACTAGTACTAAATGTATTTTGTTTTTGCCACTATTATTACAAAATATTAGTTGAGAGATTTAAAGAATTATTTTTGATTTGTTTCGAAAAGAAAACAGAATATAAAAGCTGAAAAGGAAGATAAGCACCCGTGACGTTGAGTAAGCATGGAGGCGTGAGAAGTGGGTCGGCAGAAGTGGATGAGTGGTGTTGAGAGTGGGACACACCCAAAAGTTCACGAGAACCTACTTTGCTGCTAAACAAAAATACACCCTAATATATCAATAACACAAATTCTAAAACTATTATTAAGGATAATTTAATATTGTGTTTGTATGCTTCTCTTTTTACTTAACATGGCCTGACACATTCTCAATCCCATATATATGTATTTCATTTCATATCATAAAATTTTCTTTTTACTTTTAGTTGAATTTCCGTTAATAGTAACGAGCAAGAATATTAAAAGATGATATAAGTTGAAAGAGACAAAAGTGATGTTTGTACTCTACACTCACAAAGTCACAAGTCACAAAGAGACAATCACCCATTCTTGTGTTATTTTTATTATTATTTATTTATTTTAACTCTCAAACATTAAAATCCGTGAGTATACAAACAAAGGAAATAAAGGAATTGATATTGTTCACCTCACATTTTCTCATACTTGAAACAAATTATGTTTCTTCTAAATGTATGGGATTATATGGGAAGATACGTGCAGCATCTTTGAAAGAAATAAAAAATTGTGATTGCGGCAAATGATCGTTTTATGATTTTGTATTATATGTAATCATCATATTAGAGTGATGACATAGAACATAATGGTTTTTTTTCTTCTTCTTATGTTTGTGTAAAGTTTTGATTTGACGATTAGAATGTTATAACATATCAACGCAATTGCGAACTTGATTTCTTTATAGCAAAAAACAAAAACAAAAAAAAACATGATTTTTTTGAAACTAAGAAATTCTAGCCCTTATAGCCATAGCTTCTTCGGACCAGATGGAGCAGGACAAGTTAAATTAGTCTCCTCTTGATTTGTTGTCTGTGTTCTGAATTCATTTTTATGTTTAAAACAATATTGTCCAATTGCCATACTGAAGAGTGAAGATATGCATCTGTTTGCTATTATTTCAGCCATACTGAAGATATGCCTTCGTTTGGTAGTATTTTCTGACGACTCTTTTACCAATATATCTCCCACTCAATTGATAAAATCATTGCTTGAACTTATACGATCACCAAAACACTCAAGACAAAAAGTTTGAATCTTTCTTCTTCTTTGTCCACTATTTCTCCGTTTATAAATACTTATTCACTCCACTTCTATCCTCACAAACCATTTAGCCTCTCCACATCCACAAAGGCTCACAAGTCACAAGTAACAAGTAACTCTCTCTCCCTCTCTCTCTCTCTCAAACACACAAATTGTATGAACAAACCCACCACTTTCTTTCAATTAAATGTTCATTATATATGTCTCATTAACATAAACCTCTCCTTTTATTTCACCCATTATATGTTCAGCACACCATTAACAAAGCCCATTAATTTAGCTCCCATTCTTTTTTAAAAAAACCTAAATTTTCAATTTTTACTAACCTTCACATGCACCCATTTACCAAACTATGGAAAAAGATACAACCTTTTATCTCTAACTCTCTTTCTTTCTTTATTCTTCTCAGATACAAAAAAAAACAATGAAGAACATACTCGCTTCCATTGTTACCATCATAACCCTCACCATCCTTATAGCCAAGGTTCAAGGAAGAAGGGTATTACAGTCATTTGACACATTCGAGTACACAGCAATCACCTGCAGATCCCACAGTGCCTCCATAACAGAGTTCGGTGGCGTCGGAGACGGCGAAACATTGAACACAAAGGCTTTCCAGAGCGCCGTAGATCATCTCAGCCAATACTCATCCGACGGCGGATCTCAGCTCTTTGTCCCCGCCGGAAAATGGCTCACCGGTAGCTTCAACCTCACAAGCCATTTCACTCTGTTTCTTCACAAAGACGCTATCCTTCTCGCTGCTCAAGATATCGACGAATATCCAATTCTAAAGGCTTTGCCTTCTTACGGCCGAGGACGTGACGCCGCCGGAGGAAGATTCGCTAGTCTCGTCTTCGGAACTAATCTCTCCGACGTAGTTATCACCGGTAAATTTTTGTTTTTTTTGTTTTCCAAGTTGTAGTAATTCGAAACTTGAGAGGAAAAAACTGGAACCGTTGGATGTTGTTTTACAGGGAACAATGGTACGATCGACGGTCAAGGATCGTTTTGGTGGCAGAAATTCCACGGTGGCAAGCTTAAATACACTCGACCGTACTTGATTGAGTTAATGTTCTCTGATACTATTCAGATTTCTAATCTAACGCTCCTTGATTCTCCATCGTGGAATATCCACCCGGTGTACAGTAGGTGAAAACTATACCCTGTGTCAAACTCCATTTAATTACCATAAACCGCCGTTTATTTAATGAGATCATCCATAAAACTATAATCTAACGGTTCTTATTATTTAATGAGATTATTAATAAAAGTATCCTACGTTGCAGCAATATCATCGTGAAAGGTGTTACGATCATCGCTCCGGTGAAATCTCCGAACACTGATGGAATCAATCCAGGTTCGTCCTTCTTCGTCGTCGCCGATCGTATCGTTTCCTCCAATTTGTCTCTCTAAATATAATTTCTGTGTTCAGATTCGTGCACGAACACGAGGATCGAAGACTGTTACATAATCTCCGGCGACGATTGCATCGCCGTGAAAAGCGGATGGGACGAATACGGAATCTCTTTCGGGATGCCGACGAAGCACCTCTTGATCCGTCGACTGACTTGTATTTCCCCTTACAGCGCCGCGATCGCGCTGGGGAGCGAGATGTCCGGCGGAATCGAGGACGTGAGAGCGGAGGAAATCACGGCTTATCAAACGGAATCCGGCGTACGGATAAAAACCGCGGTGGGAAGAGGAGCTTTCGTTAAGAACATATACGTGAAAGGGATGAGTCTCCACACGATGAAATGGGTTTTCTGGATGACCGGGAATTACAAAGCTCACGCCGATACTCATTACGATCCTCACGCTTTACCGGAGATAACCGGAATCAATTACAGAGATATCGTCGCTGAGAATGTTTCGATGGCTGGGAGGTTAGAAGGAATCTCTGGAGATCCCTTCACTGGGATTTGTATCTCGAATGCTACGATTTCTATGGCGGCTAAGCATAAGAAGGCGATTTGGATGTGTAGCGATGTGGAAGGAGTTACGAGTGGTGTTGATCCTAAGCCCTGCGATTTGCTTGACGGACAACAATCGGAGAAGAAGAAGAAGATCGACGCCGGATGTGATTTTCCGACTGATGTTTTGGATATTGATATTGTTGAGCTCAAGAGCTGTAGTTATCAGATGAACTAGAAACTCGTTATCCTTTTTAACCTAATTGATAATGTTGGTAACTTTCGCTATGTTGAAACCAATCCACGAGAAGAAGTATATATGGGAACAAATCAAACTGATATTTGGAAGATGAAACAGAGACTAGATTGGGTTACTTGTTCACAAAGAAACAGAATCAGACCAGACTCTAGTACTCAGTGATGCTTACTTGACATTGATCATCTTAGAGCGGTTGGTTAAATGGAATATTGATTCATTGAAGATTCGTGTCAATTAACTTGTTAAAAATGTGGATATCGTTGAAAATCTCTCTCGTTGTGGTGGTCGATAAGAGACGATTCGAGTTAGCAAGAATTAAGAAAAGATCTCTGAAGATCTAAAGGATAAACGTTCTCATGATCCTTGTGTCCCAGAAGCTTGATTCCTCGCATAGTTTCTTGGCATCGATGAAACCATTAAATGATCGTGAGACCGAATCCAGACAAAAGCGGTAAGAAATTATTAGAGCAACAAAATAGTGTAAAAAAAGAGGCAGGCATCGCAAGCGAGATGATAGTATCTCCTTTAGCCCTAAGTCATGTATAAAAATGTGTTAAATATATGGTAAATCATAAAGATATTTATTTTTTGATAAAAGGAAGAGATACTTATCCCCTTCTGAATCTAGTGGTTATGCATCTCAAGTAACTTCTTCTCTGCATCTTGGTGCAAAACGTCACCTAATCCACAAGTTTGGATCCAAAGTTTGTAGCATCTAACTAATTAGATTTTGACATATGTTATTTTTTTAAAGTTTATATATATTTAAATTAAAACAAAGAAAACTGATAGTAATAAACCCTTGTATAAGAGAATTATTTTGACAATATACAGAGTTGAATGAAAATTTTAAATGTGTAATTGTGTATGGAAAATCGGTGATATGTATAATGGTATTTAAAATAAAAAGTATTTAATTAATATGTCCAAGGATTAGGCCCAAATCAAATCCATCAGAAGTAATTGGGCACATAAATTCATGTGTTATTAGATTAGATATTTGTAATCATTCTACTATATAACTTTAAATTCTAGTGTTATTCAAATTTTTGATATCTTATTTCTATTAAATGTTAGTTTTATTCAATTTAATTGTAGTATATTGATGATAGTGTCATTTGATAAGAATTTAATAGAATTTCAATGAAAAATTATAAAGAGTCAATTCCGAGCATTTTTGATGTCATTTTGATAGAAATCATTAAAATCCCAGCAAAAATCTTTTAAATTACTCAAAATCAATTGATTTTAAATTCATTTGCATTCTCTTAAATTCAATCATCTAATACCCCACTTTAACTTTTACGGAAAGACAAAAAGGTCACCGCGATCGCGACGAACGATGTTGTCCGGAGCCGGATTTGTTTTTCGTCATCAACCACAGGGAGAAGTATGTATATAGTAATCTTCCTTCCTAATTACTCTGTTCTTTCGTAATTGGTCAAATTAATTGGATTATGAAGTGATTAATTGTTATTTTTATGGTGATTAGTTGTTGGATTTGGTAAAAGGATATAAATTTGATGTTTGCCCCGTTCAATCGAGAATCAATCTCGGTTTGGTATTTGGCGATGTATACATGGACTATGAGTTAGATTTTTTCTGCTGATATTAAAACAGTGTAGAAGATTATGGTAGCAAAAAAATTGGTTAAAGATTCATGAAACTTGTAAAAAAAAACTCGGAAAGTGAAATTTATATAAATATAGGATTTTTTCATTTATATAATAAATATATTGAATCCTCTACTTTTTTTTTATATAGATCTATAGAGTATAGACAATCTATGTGAATATATATATATATATATATACTGATAAAACTCCTTTTTAAGTTCGGAGCAATGGTGAATGTGGGGACATCAACCTCGGTGACCTAACATGTTCGTCGTACATCATCGAAGAGAAACTCTTTCGTTTCATGTTCTCCTTTTTGTCGTTGTTCTCTCTGTCTCCGAGCACAAAGTCTCTCATTCTCTGTAGTCCAGTTCGGAGTCTAAATTTTTTACATTTTCCTAAACCATCTAAAATTTTTACATTTTTACATAGTAGTCTTATGAGACAAAATGAAGATTTGTCCTGGTTATGTTATATCTAAAATGGATGTCCAAACAAAAACAAAAACATCGAAAATATTTAAACCAAACCAATGTAGATAGCACAATACTCATCGTCAAAGTTGGAAGAAGGCGCCACCAAGAAAGAGCGAGACGACGAACTGTGTTCGGCTGGTGGATTCAACGAACAGGAACCCATTGCCTCTAATGGGCTTTGAAGAGGTCTTTCGACATATTTGGCCCAAACAAACCTTTATGATATAACACAATGCAGGTAAAAATCTTTGTTGGAAGGAAGGAGGAGTAATCCGGATATCAATTTGGTTTCAGTTCGAATTTTTGTTTTTTTCTTTTCGATTTTTCAGTTAACAAATATGATTACCATATTATAAGTTATAACTACATCTACATTGGTTTGGTTTGGTTTGGTTTAAATATTTTCGACGTTTTTTGTTTTGTTTTGTTTGGACATCCATTTTAGATATAACAGAACGAGGACAAATCTTCATTTTGTCTCATAAGACTACTATGTAAAAATGTAAAAAATTAGATGGCTTAGGAAAATGTAAAAATTAGTTTAAAATATCTTGGTCAAATTTTGTGCACAATGTTTTTTCTTACTTCTAGCCTCAATGGTTAGTTGTTTTGTTCATGCATATTTTTACATATTTAACTCATATTTTTATTGTTTGTAGCTTATACGATCATAGCAAAATGCCACCATAAAAATGGTGGATTTGGAATGACATTCTATATTATTGTTCAAAGAAGTATTTAAGAAAATTAACATGAACTTGCTTGCTTTTACTATTGATAACTGTCTACAAACCATAAACGCAAACTACCGTATAGCCGACAGGAAAATTGCCATAGGAAATATCAAGTTGCCCTCTATTACAGACAATAAACGGGAACTTACGTGGATGGAACGGTAATGCGTCTCCCTTAAGCATCTCCTCCCAGTACCATGCAAAGGTTACTGGTGATATAAGCAATTCATTTTTTTTTGTAAGCGTTTCATTTGTCACTCGCTCCAATGCTAAAGTATTGTACCCTTCTGCTTCTAAGATCATCAGTGGCAATCTAAAATCCACATCTCCTGAAACTAGGAGGATGTGTCTCGGTGAATCGTTTATGGTGTCGAACCCCATAAATTTTTTTTTTTTTTTTTTTGGACATCCATTTTTAGATATAATATTTTTTGGTTTGGACATCCAATATTGATTCATTTAAGATTCGTGTCAATTAACTTGTTAAAAATGTGGATATCGTTGAAAATCTCTCTCGTTGTGGTGGTCGATAAGAAACGATTCGAGTTAGCAAGAATTAAGAAAAGATCTCTGAAGATCTAAAGGATAAACGTTCTCATAATCCTTGTGTCCCAGAAGCTTGATTCCTCGCATAGTTTTTTGGCATCGATGAAACCATTAAATGATCGTGAGACCGAATCCAGACAAAAGCTGTAAGAAATTACTAGAGCAACAAAATAGTGTAAAAAAAGAGGCAGGCATCGCAAGCGAGATGATAGTATCTCCTTTAGCCCTAAGTCATGTATAAAAATATGTGTTAAATATATGGTAAATCATAAAGATATTTATTTTTTGATAAAAGGAAGAGGTACGTACTTATCACCTTCTTAATCTAATCTAGTGGTTAAGCATCTCAGGTAACTTCTTCTCTACATCTTGGTGCAAAACGTCCACGTAATCCACAAGTTTGGATCCAAAGTTTGTAGCCTCTAACTAATTAGATTTTGACATATGTTATTTTTTAAAGTTTATATTTATTTAAATTAAAACAAGGATAAACTGATAGTAATAAGTCCAAGGATTAGGCCCAAATCTAATCCATCAGAAGTAATTGGGCCCATAAACCGCAAGAGAGCTTGGAAGTTTTAACTTTTACGGAAAGACAAAAGGGTCACCGCGATCGCGACGAACGATGTTGTCCGGAGCCGGATTTGTTTTTCGTCATCAACCACAGAGAGAAGTATGTATAGAGTAATCTTCCTTCCTAATTACTCTGTTCTTTCGTAATTGGTCAAATTTATTGGATTATGAAGTGATTAATTGTTGGATTTGGTTAAAGGATATAAATTTGATGTTTGCCACCCGTTCAATCGAGGATCAATCTCGGTTTGGTATTTGGCGATGTATACATGGACTATGAGTTATATTTTTTCTGCTGATATTAAAACAGTGTAGAAGATTATGGTAGCAAAAAAATTGGTTAAAGATTCATGAAACTTGTAAAAAAAAACTTGGAAAGTGAAATTTATATAAACATAGGAGTTTTTCATTTATATAAATATATTGAGTCCTCTACTTTATATATATATATATATATATATATTTAGATCTATATTTAGATCTATAGAGTATAGACAATCTATGTGAAACTATATAAACCTCTTTTTAAGTTCGGAGCAATGGTGAATGTGGGGACATCAACCTCGGTGACCTAACATGTTCGTCGTACATCATCGAAGAGAAACTCAGCTTGAGATTCTTTTGAAAACTCTTTCGTTTCATGTTGTCCTTTATGTCGTTGTTCTCTCTGTCTCCGAGCACAAAGTCTCTCATTCTCTGTAGTCCAGTTTGGAGTGTGTCTTCGTCCATATTAGCAAAGCAGACTCGGAACCAACCTGGCTCAGAGCAGTGAAACGACGAGCCAGGAGAGACATTGATCTTCACCTTATTGATGATTACTCGCCAAATAGCCATTTCGGACTTGAAGCTCTGTTCTTTAAGCATATGTCTCAAATCCATCAGGACGAATAAACCCGCGTGGCTTCTCAAGCAAGAAACCCCCATCTTTTTAAGCCCTTCCGTGAACATACGGTGTCTCTCCGCCACTCTCTTTGAAACCTCTTTAAGAAAATTATCGACAAATCTCTGATCAGACAACATAGCTGCTAGAAAGCTCTGTGTCTGTGACGAGATCAATCCGAAACTCGACATCCTCCTCGCGCAAGCCACAACAGCATCGTTATAGGAGTAAACCACTCCAACCCGTAAACCGGGAAGACCCATATCCTTTGAGAGACTGTACACGATATGGATCAGGTCGCGGTTAACATAATTCATCTCTTGGATGATCTCTGCAACACTGATGAATCTTGGTTCTGCAAAAACCGTGGCTGCGTAGATTTCGTCGCAGACTAAGTGGATTTGCTTGTCGTTGATGAAGCCGACAAGTGTCTCAAGAGTTTCTCGGTCGAGACTTGTTCCAAGAGGGTTTGATGGGTTTGCGAGGATGACGCCTTTGATCTTGATACCAGTTTCTTGGGCTTTAAGATACGTTGATTCTAGGGCTTGTTTTGTAACCTGGAAATTGTTTGAGCTGTTACACTCCACAGGAATAATTCTAACTCCAGTTCTCCAACTCAAGTCTCGGTCGAATCTGCAATATATAACCATTAAATTAGTACTGAAGAGTAAGTCAACTAAGTGTTAATTAATTGTTGACTTTTGAGAAGAGTCAATGGACAATTTGATGAAATTTGTGTGGATGGGTCTGCTTACCAAAATATTGAATCAATCAAATGAGTTATATGTAACGATTATTTAATACCACTCTGAAAAGTGGGAAAAACAAAAAAACATTGACGAAATACCAGTACTATTTTTATCAAAAGAGGACTTTTGTTTTGACCAGACAGAAAGTTATACGTATTATGAAAAATAAGGGAATACAATGCCTTTTTAACAACTTTTGAATTACTACAGTAAAATCACTAATTCATGTTCTTTTTCTTTAAAAACCTAATAAAATGTATATAAATATACTTGTTAGACACTTAATTAGACCAAAAATAAATAAAAAAACTAAAATATCGATATATACGTACGCAGCATAATAAGGAGTAGGGACGAGAAAAGCGTCGCCGGGATCAGCAAGACAGAATATGAGCGTCTCATTTGCCCCGGTGGCTCCGCCGCTCATCACCACCCTCTCCTCCTCAAAACTCACCCTTCCTCCTCTCGCTCTCTCCATAAACGCCGCAATTCCCTTTTTCCGTCACCAATAATATATTTACAAAAAAAAAAAAATACTAGTTTTAGCAATTACTCCACACACACGTAAATATGTATTGATATACAACAAAATTATAAGACTAGTTAAAATGAACTATTTTGTTTAGTTTACCACTTCCACTGTTTCTATAACGAATAATTAATTATAAACATAATTAGTAGTAATATAAAATGACATTTAAATACCTGTCTAAATTGTTTGAGACCGTGATAATCTTGGAAAACAGCGATGTCGGAGAAACCGTCAATACCCTCCGCCGTGCAAATAGATGCCTGTGGATTTGCCTTTATCCATTCTTTCATCAAATCAGAACAAAGCTGAAAACAAATATCATAATTACAACAACAACAAAACTTACTAGAAGGCAAAGAAGAAGACTATGTTTTTTTTTTGGTTTTAGAACAAGAAAACTTATTAGGAAGAGGAAGAAGCCGAACTTGATTTTCGGCGAGACCCATTTGAATAACACCTTGTGGATTATGATCAGGATGAAAAGGGTTATTATCGTAAGCTTTCCAGCCGTCGAAGTATGGCGAATCTTCTCCGTGTTTGTCACCGACAGCTAGTTGGGACAGCAGATTCTTGTCGGGAGACATTTTTCCGATCGAGTATCTTCGTGAGTGTTTGTGTGTGTATACAACAATGTGTGTGGTTTTTGTGAAGTTGTTAGATTGGTTTGCTTGTGAATAAAAATGAAATGGAGCCTGTGAGGCGTATTTATATTGTATGTGATCTTGAGAGAATAAGAAAGAATCTTGTGTCCATTATTTGAAATCTTCTGTCTTCTATAAAAGTATTGTTTTGTGTGGATAATATATGTTACCATCAAGTCAAACCTACATCAAATTTTTTTTTTATCTATGCCAACAAAATGTTTTTTTAAGGATTATATTATACGAAAATATAATAATGTATTATATTTAGAAACTTAATATATATATAAAATCTATATTTGAAAAATTTAGTCTTGATAAATAGTTTTTGAAGTGATAATTGATAGAATATTAAGCATTACAGGAAAGTACATCAATCTGTAATAATTTCATATGTTTGTGATCGAGGAGATTCACAGAGATATGATGAGACTCAAAGTAATGCTGATATGGACAAGATCGATGACGTGAAAGAAAGGAGAGGATCAACAAGATAAGCCCATTCAAAGGTTCTTTGTTATGCAAATAAGATCATGCCTTCCTAGTTTTGAGGAACATGATCGTCACTTTCTCACTTCTTTGTTATTTGTTTCTATTTAAACCAATTGTTAGCTATGAAAGCTAATATCGGTCTCTCTTAAAAGCTAAGAGAATTTGTTCAAGAACAAACTAACAACACAAATTTTTTTTGGATAGTTAATACTACCTCTTTTGTTGTTTTTCATTGATTTAAATAAAAGCAAAATACAATGAAACAAATAACAAAGAAGTGGGAAAGTGACGATCATGTTCCTCAAAACTAGGAAGACATGATCTTATTTGCATAACAAAGAACCATTGAATGGGCTTATCTTGTTGATCCTCTCTTTTCTTTCACGTCATCGATCTTGTCCATATCAGCACTACTTTGAATCTCATCAAGATATGAGTTGTGATTGGAGAGTCACGGAAATATGGAATAATTACATATTGATATAGTTTTCTATATTGCTTAGGCTATCGATAAATAGCTATAATTTTGTACAAGAAATAGCATTGTATAGAATTTTTAGACATACCGACCAACCTATAACCATGCAAATAGTACATTTTAAAATATTTAAAACTTTAGCTTACGAAAAGCATTGTAAAGACAAAATATATACTTCTAGCTAGTATATATGATTTTTATAGAATGTTTTGGAGTAAATCCAGACTTGTTATCACGGTAACAACAAAAACAAAAGACTTTTGTGTTTCATTGATTTTGACTAAAAGAACTAGATCAATAAAGAACGTTTAGAGACAAAAAGAGAAGAAACAAAAGGCGAGAGTGCTTTAAGGATTCAGCCGTCTTAGTCACAAATTGCAAGCTCAAGTCTTGCGAACTCTATTATTAGACCCACGTTCATATAGATTCGGGGGGAAATGTTTACTTTGACTTGGTGTTTTACTTTGACTTTTTAATCTTATTTTGAGGCTCGATATATATAACATCTGAATAATTTTAAGAATAGTCTTTGATATATAGTTTCTTGTAAATTTACCTTTGTACAGTTTATTGAAAGATCGACCGCAACGTGACCATGGTCTAATCACGTGCAATCAAAATTTCAAATTTATTTTTCTCCATTAATTTAATACTTAGTTTTAAGAGGAAGAAAACGATGTAAAAGATTGAAACTTGTGTAATGGGTTGGTCATTGGGGTTTTTCTCTGAGAGTTTTTCAGGGTCATTCATTATGAATCTATGAATGACCTTGGAGTTAACATGTGAAAACAATTTTCATAAATGTTCGCACGTGGCAGCAGCCCGCTAGGGAATTGGAGATTAGGAAGATCTCTTTGTAAGGTTTTGGAATTTGATGATTCTTATAAATTAATGATAATACAAGGACATATACTCTTTTTGATTTTTTTATATGTCGTTTTAGAGTTGATTTTTTAAAAAAAAATTAAGTGTCATTTTCAGTTTTCAATAAATTTTTGTAGAAAATACATATTATAACCTCAATTTAAAATAACAAAATATTTTAAATAATAGATAAATATTGTAAATACATTTGATTTGTAAGGATATAATAGACAAATTAATAAATTTCTTAACTTATGTGTTCAACTCTAAAACGAAATATAAAAAATAGAGGGAGTATACACCATCATGGGGAATGCAAATTCAGGTGGACTGCACAACTAGATCGTCTTCCCTCGAAATCCATGTTGGCGTCATGGAGAATGCAAATTTCGATGACATGTTGTCTTTGCTCTCTTCACGATAAAAACATAGATCATTTGTTTTTTCAGTACATAGATCATTTGTATTTTCAGTGTGATTATAGTGCAGCTTTGTGGCATCAAGCTCAAGGCATACTTGGTGGGGGTTATTGATTCATAGATTTTAATTGATTTGTAAATCCAAACTAGATACATTGTTATTCGTTCTATAATTTTAAAATTTATGTTCAAATATACTGTTATTGGTTATATGATTTATAAATACTAATTCAAATCACATGTTATTCAATCATACAAATTTACTTATGGATTTGATTTTACAATTGATTTTAGTGGATTTAGAAGGATTTCCATGTTAAAAATACAAAAACTCAAATCCGAGAAAAAACCTACGGATTTATAAATATTAATTAAAATTCACATACTACATTTGAAAATCAGTAGATTTTACAAAAATTTATAAATCCTATACAGATTTTCAAATCCATTAAAATATATAAACGAATAACACTATGGTCTTGCATACATTACTTTTCACTCTTGGGCTCACCTAATGACGTGGGTAAAGCTCAAGGAAATCAGCTCATAATCAATCCTTCGAAAACTGGTGGCTCAGACTTTGATCTACAGCATCTATAATCAAAGGCAGTTTGATAAACTAACGCCCATGTGGCTATGCTAAATGTTTGTTAAAACTTACACTAAATCTTTTGTTGTCATGTTTTTTTCATTTTATTTTTGTCGTGGTAACAAATCCGAAGTTTTTGCTCGTTTAAAACTTTCAAAATTTCATTTATATGATATTTATGGCTTGGCAATAATAAAAAAAAATACACCATCGACTTTACAAATTGGGAATATATACTTGATACAAAATAATATTTACTTGATACGAAAGTAATTCTAGAAGGTTCTAGAATATACTCCCTCTGTTTCACAAAAAAATATTATTTTATAGTTTTTCACACATATTAAAAAAATTTACAAAAAAATCTATTTTACCATTCATTAATACACTAAACAATTTTCTATTTATAATTAATACATTAAAACATTAGGGTTAAAATTGAATTTTTATTCAAAATTTTGCATTGAAAATACAAAATGACATTTTTTGTAAAACAAAAACAAAACTTTGAAATTACACTCTTTGTGAAACGGATGAAATATATAATACTTTTTGGACGGCATTTAAGATTTATGAAATTTAAAGTAAAGCTTCTATCTAGATTAATCTTAGCCTTAAATTGAATTGGCCAGAGATCAAAAAGTCTAAAACTAGATGGACACGTTGGATTTAAGTCGAGTGGTTAAAAGTGAATTAAAAGTCGTTTTCTTAGATTGTACTCCTATTTATAGAGTAAAAGAATACGTACACGCACGTGTAATAAAATGCCGTTTCTATACTTTCGAACAGAAGTGTGGTATAGCTGTCGGCTACAAAATATTGCTAGTGAAATTAAGGCATAAGATGTATTTGATGTTACACCAACTTTCTATCTTTTTTTTTGGGGGGTAAAAACAACTTTCTATCTTCTCTTTTTTTTTTTGGGTAAAAACAACTTTCTATCTTCTCTTTTTTTTTTTGGGTAAAAACAACTTTCTATCTTTTTTTATATATTTTAGAAGTTCTAATATTTCTTCCTTTGTAAATGTATGTGATGCTTTTAGTATTAATCACAAATACTAGGTTTTAATCTGCGTTGTCCGCAAAATAACTTTAATTCTTTTTTTTTGAAAATTAATTTCAAAATTGGTTAAGTTATAATTGGTTGACATGTATAGAAGTACGTATATATTAACATCACACAATCAAATTTTACATATATCAAATAGAAATTTAAGTTAGTTTTGTTGTGCGGATTAATATATAATTAAATTTTGGAAATGAAAATTATGTGATGTTATTATATACATATTTATATACATACATTCCAACACAGATTATAACCTAGATATGTATATCCTTAGGATATGATTTTGGTCATGAATTTTTCTTTATCTGAAATCATATGATTACTTTTGGCTAATGAGTTTTATAATATGTTTAACATTAAACCAAATTTTTTATTTATAATATGTATAACTAATGATTATAGATATAACTGTCAAAACAGACCAACTTGTCTATTAAACCTATTTTGCAGTGAACTAAAATATTATTTGAACTAATCCGCAAATAACTATAATCTTGAAAGCATCAACTCTAATATGCACCACTTAATGAATGTGAGGTTTATGGTTGATCCGCGAACTAATTAATAAAAAAAAATCATTTTTCATGTCTAACTCTTTATAAAAATAGTAAAAATATTTTTTAAATTTAGGTTTGATATATACTCAAGTAAAAATATAACAAATTATGGTGAAAAATATTGTCATATCTCGAATAGATTTTTTCTTTGAATATATATGGATTGACTATTATGTCAAAAGATATAATATTTTTTTAACATCTTAATAATTAAGAAACTAAATAGTAAATACCATCTTGAATGAGAAACAAAAATTTCCATATTTTCTTCAATAGTTTTGAAAGACAATTATATCATTTCCTATTTCATTTATAATGACATAATATGTAATAATTTATAAAATAAAGTTTATTTTTTAAATGACTCCTTAAATAATACTCCCTCCGTTCTTAAATAAATGATGTTTTAAGGGTTTTTTTGTTCTCAAATAAGTGATGTTTTCAACACAAAATTAAATAATTTTTTTTATTGTTTTTGACTATTTATATTCTGCATATTGTTTTCTTATTGGTTGAATTGTATTTAAATAAATAATAAATGATGTTTTTAGTATGAAAAAAATAAAAAGTAAATGAATTCTTAATTTGTGTGCAAAAACCTTAAATATTAGAACATATGGAGTAATATAGAGATATATACAAAACACTATTTATGTGAACAATTACACATTACCAACGATCGGAATTCTCGAAATCTATGTGGTTCAACTTCCAAGTTGATAGTTCATTATTCGGATTGAATCCGTATTTGAGTATGGTATACGAGTCTAAGACAAAACAATTACACATTACAAAATCGTTTTGTTTATTTGCATTATGAGTTTTGCATGTGCATTTTGTTTTTGCTATGAGTTTTGCATGTGCATTAATATATGATTGTTATGTATATGAGTTTTGTATTTGCATTATGATTGTTTATATGTCATATATTGGTGCATGGTGACATAAAGTCAATTTTTGTTTGACGCAGAATACAAAATCCATATAGCACTTCGAGATTTGAAGATTAATTATTACAAAATCTGTATTAAAAAAACTTGGTTGAAAATTCATTCTAATAAATTTAGCTTTTAATAGTATTTGAGTATGCTCAATCTTTTTATGAAGTTTTTTTTTCTATCTATTTGGTTGGATATTTGTTTTACCACGAATGTATTTATCTGAGAGTTGTATGATATGTTTGGGATCATTTATCTAAAAAAACTTAATTCTAAATTATGTCCAAAGGTTACACTCACTACCATTTTCCAACTTTCTATGAATGATAGAACAAACTAATATAGATTGGTGGATAGTGTTTCCATATTAATATAAGCTTATCCCATTTGTTTACGGCAATTGTTAATTATTATTTATATATATATATATATTTATTATAAATTATGAAAACAATTAGATGAACGATTTTATAACTGACAATTCTATTGTTTATAATGATATGTGATAGATAATTATACCGTGACGACGACAAACAGTTTTACTAGTATCACACTATAAATTTTTTATAAATTTTGTCTCCATTAATTTATATTTTTCAGAAATCAAATTTTATATTTTTTGATGTAAAAATATTAATGAACTTATGATCCACCATTGCACCGAAAGGGTTTTCGCAGTTAATTTTACATCAAAAAAAATATGAAATTACTAATCATGTGAAGCAAACCGTTTGCGATATCGCTAACATATATAAGAAAAAAGCTAAAAATATAGCTGTCAAAAAATTACTAATCGAATCAATATTTGTTCTCTTTTCATAACTTATGATGCCGACTTTTTTTATTAATATTAGTACTGTTACGGTTCCACTTCTTGGGATGTGAAATAAGAAGTTCTAATTTGTTTTTTGCTACCCAACCAGTATACAACTCAATTTTCGAATTATACAATATTATTAGTAAAATCTGTGAAACGATTAATATTGAAATCTTCTTCATAACTCTGTAAATTCATGTGTTATGCATGAAAAGATAGATACATGTATAAACCCTTTTTTATATATTCACAAATTACAACAGACGTTAATCCAGTAGACCGTTGAGAATTAGAAGGATGTAAGTACTAGTTGAAGGTAATAATCATCTGTGTTAAAAACAAAAAATCATCTGTGTGGTAAAATTCCATATCCATATTATATAAGATACAAGATGATTTTTTGTTTAAAGATGGAAAATTTGATTCAACGTAGAAAATGCAAATGTGTAAATATTATTTTTCTGACCATGGAATTGAATTTTCATGTAGTACTAGTCTTAGGAAAATACATGTATCTTGTTATTCTTTTTTTTTGGTCGAACCTGTATCTTGTTATTCAATTTGACATTGTTGGGAGAAAAAATCATCATTTTCTTTGGTTTAAGAATATTATTAGCTTCTTAAAACATAATAAATACTAATAAATGGTATTTTCTCTGTTTTACAAAGAATGTAATTTTGACACATTTCACACATATTAAGAAAACTATTAAAAGTTTTATATTATATTTTATTAATACACTAAACAATTTTCTCTCTCTAATTAATACATTAAAACAATAAGATTAAAACTGGAATTTTGTTCAAAATTATGTATTGAAAACATAAAACGACATTTTCGTAAAATAAAAATAAAACCTTAAATGATACTTTTTGTAAAACTAATGAAATAAGTAGTATAAATAGCAGTATAAATAGCCGGAATATGATACGTCCAAAAAGGTTATGAACAATTATTGCCGAGAGCCAAGAGGGTGTACAATAAAACGAGATTATACATTAATAAAAGTTTAATGCGAAGATCGTTCGGTCGTGAGCCTAGGCTCATAGGGGGGGAAGGTGTAATGATTAGTCAACAATTTATCAAATTTAGAAAATGCAAATGTGTAAATAATCTTAGTAAATAAATAAATACTGTAGCTCTTTTACTAAGATTAAAACATACCTAGTCAACTCGTTGAACAAATGGCCAGTTTTGACTTCCTTTCGTCAGTTGTCTGGAAAAAAGCGCAAGTCAAATTGTCTGATTTTGATTCGCAATTCGAAACACGTACGTGCGGGTCTCACTCAAATCACACGTACCTGCGTACATTATTAACTTTGGACCCAGACTTAAATGGGATTAAAACAGCCTATTTGATTGAGCCTAAAAATATTGATCTGAAAGAAAAAAGTTTTTTTTTTTTAACAACGAAAGAAAAAGGATTCTACGAAAGCTAGAAATGTATTTTACCTTAACTGCGAAAATTACAGAAAAAAGGAAGAAAACTTTATTTTTTGTTCGGTTATTAAAATTGAACAATAAACTAGCATCGAAAATTGAATCGAGGTAGAGGTTACTGAAGCTAAACCATTATCCCAAGCTAAAGACATCGAAAGGTGAAGCTTTCTCGATCGGAGAGGCAACAGAGTAACCTTGCATAGACTTTTCCAGCTTAATTAAATCATCAGAACTTGTGAGACGCTCCATTAGAATCTCCCAGGTGGTCTGATTTGCTTCACATGACAGATCGTTCATCTCATCCATCAGTTTAAACAATGTCTCCTTTTGGTTCTCCCCCTTAAGACACTTGAACAAGGCATTGTATGTTTCAACATTCGGCCTCACCATTTTCTCCTTCATATCCTCTTTCAGAGACATAGCTTGTCCGAGATTCCCAAGCTTGCAAAATGCGTTTATGAGAATGTTGTATATCACAGTGTCCGGATTGACCTTCGAGTGCAAACCCATGTCATTGAATAGCTTTAATGCTTCGTTTATATCCCCAGCCGAGCAATATGCTTCGATTATCGCTCCATATGTCACACCAGTTGGGTCTAACCCGTCTTCTCTCATGTTCTCCATCATTTTCTGAACACTCTCGAAGTCCTTGAGTTTGCCGAAAAACGAAATCAGAGTGTTGTAAGTGATGGAATCGGGTTTCAACCTTGCTTCCTCCATATCGGTTAGCATCTCATAGACTTTCTCTCCGTTATTCTTATCACAAAACAACCCAATAAGCATGTTGTAAGCCAATAAATCAAGAGAAAACCCTGACTGTTTCAGTTTCTCCACCACTCTGATTGCGTCATGATCTCTTCTAGTTTGGCACAACCCAGAGATCAAAGCATAATAGATCTTTGCATCAGGAGAACAACCAGCTTCCAACATGTGGTCAAACCAATGCATAGCCTTTTCTATGTTACTGACGCAGCAAAAAGCATGGATCAGTGTCATATACGTAACCACATTACCTTTCAAACCTTCCCTTTGCATATCCATAAAGAAACCAACCGCCATGTTCACTCCATGGTGCCTGCACATTCCACCGATAACTGTATTAAGAGTGACCACATTCGGTTTAATCCCGTCCTCCTTCATCCGAGAAACAACTTCTTTAGCCGTCTCAAGCAGTCCCGCTATGCAATACCCACCAATCAAGCAATTGTAAGTAACTGTATTTGGCGCACAACTCTCTTCCATTTTCATCCTTACCAATAGCTCCTCTGCTTCTTTCATCCTCCCCACCTTGCATAACCCGTCGATGAGAGTGTTAAAATGAATGGAATCAGCTTTAATCACATTTCCATCATCAGTATTCTTTCCACACATTTGTTGAAAAACTTCGAGAGCTTCATCGACCCTCCTTGATTTGCACAAAGTGTTAATAAGAATCCCTAAAGTCACTACATCAGGCCGAATTTCCATCTCATCCATCTTGATAGCTATAGCATTCATTCTACTAATTTCCATATTCCTTCCTAAGAATGTCAAAAGCGCATTGAAGGAAGGAGCTTGAAGTGGGGCTTTGTTCTTCATCAGATCGCTCAAAATCTCCCAAGCTACATCAATGCGAGCATTTTTGCATAGACTAGTTATAAACCGAGTCAGCCAAACAGAGCTTGGGGCGACGCCATGGGAGCTAAATCTTGCAATCAACCTAATAATCTCCTCTTCCGTCAAAAGCTTACCCCTCCAAACCTCATGGAAAACAATATCAGCCGTGATTCGATTAGGAGGAAAAACGGATTCTTTATGAAGCATTTCGTCGAGCACCTTGAAGGCATCATCCACAAGTCCATTTCTGAGCAAGACGTCGATCACAATATTTCGAACATGCGTGTTTTTCATATTCGAATCGAGTCGTTCGTATACAAGAACCGACTGGTTCACCAAACCCATACGTCCAAACCATCGGATGAGAAGCTTAGTGGCAACGAAAGTAAGCGGGATGTTCTTCTCTTTGGCAATCTCGTAGAGCCGGAGAAGTTTATCCCGCGAGTCGGGTTCACTACCGGCGAACTCAATAACCGACTGAAACACCAAGGAGAGAGATTCTTCGCGCCGTTTCAGAGACTGAGATTTCGCATCCAAATACTCGAAGAATGACACTGCCAGAGAGTATGATCCCAGCCGCCGCGTGATTTGAGAGAATACAAGAGGAGAAACAGAAGAAGAAGACACTAGAAGCGAACTTAGCGACTCGCTGGACGCCCAATCATGTTGCGGGATTTTCCGAAGATTCTCCAAAAATCGGACTTCCACCGATCCCTGGCTCTCCGGTTTGATTCCCGGCGGTGGGTCAACATCAACAGAAAATCGGCGGAGAAACTGAGAATGATTGAGCAGATTATAGGAGTTCCGCCGCCGGGAAAATGATAGCACAATACTCATCCTCAAGGTTGGAAGAACGCGCCGGGAAAATGCAAGACGACGAACTGTGTGTTAGGCTTAGGCCTGGGCATAATAACCGAACCGAATGAAACCGAACCGAACCGAACCGAAATTAATGGTTTGGTTAGGTTATGGTTACTTCATAATAACCGAATGGTTTTTATTTTTGATATCCATTGGTTATGATAACCGAATGGTTATTAACCGATAACCAATGGGTATCCATTGATATCAAAAAAAAAATTATGTTTATTTCCCCTAATTAACCAAAATAACCGAAATATAACCGAAATAACCGAACCGAAATAACCGAAACTAACCGAAATAACCGAAACTAACCGAAATATTTCCGAAATTTAACCGAAATAACCGAAATATTTTGAAATTTAACCGAAAATAACCGAAAATATTTGAAATTCAACCGAAAATAACCAAAAATAACCGAAAATAACCGAAAATAACCGAAATATTTCGGTTACCAAACGGTTATTAATTTTGATAACCATACCGAACCGAACCGAATGGTAACCGAACCGAAACCGAGCCGAAAACTGTTACTAACCGAATGGATAGTAAAAGACATAACCGAACGTAACCGAAAACCGAAATAACCGAACCGAACCGAACCGAATAACCATTTGCCCACCCCTGGTTAGGCTGGTGGATTCAACCAACAGGAGCCATTGCCACTAATGGGCTTTTACGAGGCCTTTGGACATATTTGGCCCAAATAAACAGCTTATTATATAAAGTACGGCGACGTGAACGTAGGTTAATTATAATTCACGAGATTATGACATTTGTTATATTTGTTAGTTTAGATCTTAACACATGTCAATTTAATAAAAAAATTAAAAATGAATTAAAGTAAATATTAAAAAGTGTAAATTAAAAAAGTTAATTTTATTATATAAAGTTGGATTAAGTAAAAATATAATTTTAGTAAAAATTAATTAAAATAAATATTAAAAAAATGCAATCTTAGTAAAAATTAATTAAAGTAAATATTAAAAAAATGTAAACTAAAAAATGCAATCTTATAAGAAAAACAAGTATTAGTAAGGAAAACTTATAATAATAAAGGAAAGTGACAAAAAGAAACTTAAAAGTTTATAATCTACAACAACGATCAAATTTTAAAAAAAAATTATAAATATACTCTAAACTTAAAAACAAAATTATTAATATACGATTTAAAATCGATTCCTAATCCTAAAAACTAAATGGAAAAAAGTTATGTTTAGATTAAACAAAAATTATAAATAAAAGTCAAAGTTACAAAAAAACCATATTTTAGTTTAGAATAATAAAATTAAACAATATATTACAATCCTAAAACGAAAATGAATAAAAGCCAAATTTTATTTATAAAACATATTTCAATTTAGAATAAAGAAATTAAACAATAGATTACAATCCTAAAAATCTAAAGTTTTAAAAAAGGAAACAACAATTAGTAACTCTTATAAAAAAACCACAAATTAAAATGGTATACAATCCTAAAAAGAAAAAGAATTTTTATTTCCCACCTATAGGTAACCAAATTGATAGCTTCTCAATTTCACATTCATAATTCTAAAAGGTAAAATTACTAATATATATATATATATATACATATATATATCTTATTATATAAAGTTGGATCTCTCAATGTGAGCGTGACACGTGACATTTGTCATATTTAATTTAGATTTTGACATGTGTCAATTTAAAAAAAAAACAAATGGATTAAAGTAAATATTAAAAAAGGTTAAACCAAAAAAATCCAATCTTAAAAGAAAAAAAAAGAAGAAAAATAAATAAGAAAAAATTATACTAAAGAAAAGTGACAAAAGAAAACCTAAAAGTTTATAATCTACAACCACGACCAAACTTTAAGAAGGAAAATTATTAGGATAATTCTCACTCATGAGATCGTGACATTTGTCACAGTTAATTTAGATCTTGACGTGTGTTAATTTAATTTAAAAAATAAAAATAAATTATAGTAAATATTAAAAAGTTTAAACTAAAAAACAGGCAATCGAAAAAGTAAAAATGAATTAAAGTAAATATTAAAAAAGATTAGTATATTAAAAAAAGACAATCTTTAAAACTTACAAGAATAAACAAAGAAAACTTATAATAAAGAAAAGTGACAAAAGAAAACTTACAAATTTATAATTTACAAACACGACAAAACTTAAAAAGAGAAAATTATAAATATACTCTAAATTTTTTTTAAAAAATTATTAATATACGACCAAACTTAAAAGTTTATAATCTTTTGCTCCATTCGCGCGCTCGAGTGAGGAATTGGGCCACATTGTTCTCTTTGATGGCCAACTTTTGCTCCATTCGCGCTTGAGCCATAGCTTTCTTCAACACATCTTGTTGTTTACCAGAAGTTGATGAAGCACGTAAATCATTGACTAAAAGATCTAAACACATCACAATTTTGCAACTGGTTCAGATAGATAACCATCCCACAATAAAATAGATGAATATGAACAAGTAGACTTACGTGGATGGAACGGTAATGCGTCTCCCTTAAGCATCTCCTCCCAGTACCATGCAAAGGTTACTAGTGATATAAGCAATTCATTTTTTTTGTAAGCGTTTCATTTGTCCCTCGCTCCAATGCTAAATACGTATTGTACCCTTCTGCTTCTAAGATCATCAGTGGCAATCTAAAATCCACATCTCCTAAAACTAGGAGGATGTGTCTCGGTGAATCATTTCTAGTGACGAAACCCCATAATTTCTTGAATGATCATTCGGTCCGCCACGTCGTATTTTCTCTCATACGCTACCGGAGCTTCACTTGTCTCAAATTCCACAAGACATGTTGGTACTGGGAGAAGATACTAAAGGGAAACGCATTACCGTTCTATCCAAGTAAGGCTCTTTGTTCATTCCTTGTTCATATTCATAGTTATCTATTTTATTTTGGGATATTTATCTATCTGAATCATTATTGACTAGTTGCAAATTGGTAATTGTGATGTGCATGTTTAGTGCATTTAGTCAATGATTTAACCGCTTCAAGCCCTGACTCAACTCGCTGTAACCAACAAGATGTCTTGAAGAACATAATTGCTGGGTCGGAAAAACAGATTCACATATACCCAACTTAAAGATGCACCTGAATTCTCTGAGGTCTGCAGTGATATCTACCACCTTCTCAACGGTTAGTTTTTCTCTTATTCTCTCTCCCTCTTTTCACACTCAGATGTCCTAAAACTTTGGTTTGTAAATTCTTCTCTAGGAAAAACTTGGGTAGGGCATAATATAATCAAATCGGATGTTCCATGTTTGAACGCTGCCTTTAGAGAAATTAAAAGAGAAGCTCCCAAGCCCAAATACGTAATAGATACATTGTTGGTTGAATGCGAATTTCGAGAGAAAAACTAATGACACAAGAATGTCACTGGAAACACTTGCGGAATATTTTGGTTTAGGTGAGCAAACACACATGAGTGTAGATGATTGTCGCCTAAATCATCAAAGTTTTGTGCAATGTGGAAGCGTCCTTACAATGGTAGGTATAAACTTTTAATCAGAAGTATAAACTTTTAATCAGAAAATAATCAGATATTTGTTTGTTTGTTTGTTTGTTTGCAGGAGAGAATTTATGAGGAAGAGGAGGTTAAAGAAAAAGAAAGGATCAGGGATCATCGCAGGAAAAATCTTAGACAACGTACGGAGTAGGAAGATAATCATTGGATTTAATCATAGAATCAGCTGATGTAATTGCGCGTTTTAGTGAAGTCCATAAATTCTTAATCCAGTTTTTGACTAAACCATACACTATCACCAGATTTTTCTTGGGTTTTGAGGATATCTTTTGCCATCTGAACATTCCTAGCTCTGCAATGTGCAACAATCAACTTTTCATAAGTGTGAACATCAAATACTACATTTCTCTCAACCATCCCATTATACACATCCCAAAACAAATCCAGCCGATTCCTCTTCAAAAACAATCTTTTTCTTTTTAAATAGGAAAAAACGGATTTAAACGATGTTGGCGACTCACGCGCTGGTGACTCCGATTCCTAGGATAGCGATTTCAAAGTTGACTGCTTTCGTACTCTCTCTATCGTCTGCTTCACTTCCGGGTGTAATCAATTTCCGGAGATCTTATCGAGGAATCACTTCCATGGCTGGAGCAGGATCGGCCTCCATCGACATAGCTGGCGACTCGAGGTCGGAGCATGTGACAGGGAATTGGTTTTCGGTGCCGGACCTCCGATTGCGTAACCATCGATTCATAGTCCCTCTTGATTATTCCCTCAATTCCAAAACTTGCCCCAAAATCACCGTCTTCGCTCGAGAAATCGTTGCGGGTAGTTTCCAAATCGCGGCTTCTCGATTACGAAATCTTTCTATGATGCTATTATCAAGCTGATGTCGCGATACAAATCTCAATTTTTTTTCCTTTTTCTTTTTTGCAGTCGGGAAAGAGGAGCAAGCAATGCCGTATCTATTGTATTTACAGGGTGGTCCAGGATTTGAAGGTCCAAGACCTTGTGAAGCTAGTGGGTGGATACAAAGAGCTTGTGAAGAGTTTCGCGTTATCTTACTCGATCAAGTATGATACTTTATATAGTTTATATGCTCTTCTCTGGACACTTTTTCTTAGTCTTTGTGTTGCTCTAATCGTGTTTTTGGTCCTGCAGAGAGGCACAGGCTTATCAACTCCTTTAACATCTTCCTCTATGCTTCAATTCAAATCAGCAAATGATTTAGCTGATTATTTGGTTCACTTTCGAGCCGATAATATTGTTAAAGATGCTGAGTTTATTAGAGTTCGTCTTGTTCCTAATGCTGATCCTTGGACAATTTTGGGTCAGGTAATCTGTCTCTGTGTTGTCTATTAGTCACTCTGCTTCTGTTCTTGTCATTTGATTTCGTTTTCGATTGGTGTTTCTGCAGAGCTTTGGTGGCTTCTGTGCAGTTACATATTTGAGCTTTGCGCCAGAAGGACTAAAACAAGTGTTAATAACCGGGGGAATCCCACCATTTGGCAAACCATGCACAGCAGATGATGTGTATGAAGCCGGTTTTGAACAAGTTATTCGCCAAAACGAAAAATACTACAAGAGATTCCCTGAAGACATTGAGATTGTTCGTGAAGTCGTAAATTACTTGGCTGAATCTGAAGGCGGTGGGGTGAGGAATTTACAACATTTGCCAGATCCACTGACCATTTTAGTTTAGTTATTTACTTGTATCTGTTTCTTTGTGCTTAGGTACCTCTACCTTCAGGAGGCATCCTCACTCCTAAGGGTCTTCAAACTCTTGGTCTTTCTGGTTTAGGATCAAGTACTGGTTTTGAACGCCTGCATTATATGTAAGAGTTTACCTTTGTTCATTTTTAATCAATCACCTCACATGTTCTATATTAAACCTTGCCTTCTTAATTGATCATAGGTTGGAGAGAGTGTGGGATCCAATTTTAGTAACTGGAGCACCAAAGCGTATTAGTCAGTTCTTCTTAACCGCTGTAAGAGAGCCACACAAATTTTTTAAGTATCTGTTCTATGTTGGAGTCGATAGTCTGAGGTGTTTCATATTTTTTTGCTGCAGTTTGAGAATTGGCATTCTTTTGATACAAACCCACTCTATGCTCTTCTCCACGAGTCCATATACTGTGAGGTATTAAAGTCTCCATTTTCTTCTTCCCACAATTGCTTCAACTTGTTGTTATCCTTTATACTTGGACAAAATTTGTCAGGGTGCTTCATCAAGATGGTCTGCGCATAGAGTAAGGGAAAAAGTTGAGTGCAAATTCGATGCAATGAAGGCAGTCAAAGGTGGTCAAAATGTACTCTTCACGGGAGAGGTACGTGTTTGGAGTATATCTAATTGTATGGTTAATTGCTAGGCTCACATTGTGGTTAACTAAATTAGAATTTTGGATTGATTTCAGATGATATTTCCATGGATGTTCGATGAGATTCATGTCTTGAAGCCATTCAAAGCTGCCGCAGATCTCTTGGCCAAGAAAGAGGATTGGCCTCCATTATATAATGTTGCTACATTGAGCACTAACAAGGTCTGTTTCAGAATCTTCATCATTCATTTCTTATGGATCAAACAATTTACTCTGTTTTCACATGTGTTCCTTTTGGTAGGTGCCTGTTGCTGCGGCTGTATACTATGAAGATATGTATGTAAATATCAAGCTAGTGATGGAAACAGCTCCTCAGATTTCGGGTATTAGACTTTGGGTAACGAATGAGTATATGCATTCGGGTCTTCGTGATGCTGGAAGACAAGTTCTTGATCATTTGTTTGGAATGATCAATGGGAAAAAGCCTCTCTTTTGATTCCCTGTAGTAGTCAACGCTTTGTGACTTGTGTTTTTTCTTATTTACACTCGTTTTGAGAATTGAGTAAAAAGAAAGAGAATGAATAAGAAAGTCTTTGAATTTTGGGCTCACTTTCCAGTTCATGTTCTAGTGGAGCTTTCAAGTTGTGGGAGGGGAGATAATGTAAATTGGGATATGTAATGTAGATGTTATATTACTTCAAATAAATCCGTTGTAGTTTAGTTGGTCAGGATACTCGGCTCTCACCCGAGAGACCCGGGTTCAAATCCCAGCAACGGAGAATAGTCTTCTTTTTTTAAATTGAACTTGGAAAGTCGCAAGATAACCGGTTTTCTGTTCTGTCTGGTCAAGACTCAAGAGCAACGATTTTAATCCCGAAAGTAAATACAAGTACAACCTTTTACCTTTGGTTAAGAGTCTTAAGACAAGTTGTTGACTTCTTTTACAAACAACTACAAGAGTAAGAATTTGGAATTGCTCATCGTTTTGTGATTATGAGTAACATGATTGATAGTATTATTATATTGTAATGCTTGGCATAAAATATTTCAGTTTTAATTTTTTTCACGCGTAAAAGTTTTTATAGTACGTAAAATATTAAAAACAATAATAAGTTAATAACTGATTTTGTTTGATGAAACAAAATAACTAAAGATAAACAAAAAAATATCACACATGTCAATGTTATACGGCTCACTCAAGTCTCAAGCACTTAAATAAAATAAGAAGAAGAAAATTGACCATCCTTAGTGAAGTCACACTATTCACTAAACCTATAACAAGAATTCTAATAAATGCAAAGCTTTTAATATTTGCCAAACTTTGTATTCAATGCAGTAGCTACATTTTCCCACCCACCTTCCAAAAAAAAACAAAATTGAAATAAAATAAAATAATAATAATAATCTCCATCACTCTTTTTTTCCATCTCTCTGTGGCCAAATCCCACATGGCCCTAACCCCTCTCTCTTCACCATCAAATGTCAACCGCCGCCGCCCTCGCCGTCTTTACTCCTCCGCCTCCTGTCCCTATCCCCACTTATATCACTAGCCTCGGTCTTGGCTACTCCATAGCTATAGCTCTTGGTTTCCTCGTTCTCATCTCCACAATCATCCTCTCTTCCTACATCTGTTGCCGCGCCTCCCGCCTCCGCTTCTCCGCCTCCGCCGCAACCGCAAGTGCTAACTCATCTTTCGGTAACCGTAGCATAATCGTCCCACGAATCATATTCGTAGCTGAAGACGACGATCTCGAGTCAGCTGTTTCCGGAAACGTCGTCGTTGGTGGACTGGATCAACCAATCATCAACTCTTACCCTAAATTCCGTTTCACTAAAGACATCTCCCTCGCCGCCGGGGATGGTATTCAAGGCGGAGACGTCGAAGGAAGAGATACGACGTGTTCGATATGTTTATGTGAGTATATGGAAGAAGAGATGCTACGGATGATGCCCGAGTGTAAACACTACTTTCATGTTTATTGTCTTGACGCGTGGCTTAAACTCAATGGATCTTGTCCCGTTTGCCGAAATTCTCCACTTCCGACGCCGCAATCTACCCCGCAGTCGACTCCGTTGTCGGAAGTTGTGCCATTGTCGCAATACGCCGCCGATAGGAGGAGAACCAGAAGATAATATGTCTTTTTTTTTTGTTCAGTTGCATTCTTTAAAATATCTTCTTCGTTTTTTGTTACTGATATCATTGAAACTGAATCTATAGTTGGTTGTTTGCTTTACATATTATTTTTTCTTGAATCAAACTGAATATAAGATTGTATTAAAAAAAAAAAATCATTGCTGCATCAATTAGTTAATCATATTTAGCCATCCGAAATTCAGACTATGAACTATAAAGTCAAATATGTATATAATTCAACTATCTTAGATTAATTGTCGGAGATGAATGTCTCTTAAGATGGGAACAAAATAGTTGGAACTTGAGATTTTAACAAAAATGTCCCTAAAAATTTGCGGCGTTGACATAACTATATGTTTTATAAGCAATTTGATCCCAATTTTTTGGGATTTAAACATGTTAACAAGTAGTGCGTAAGCAGTCAAAGAATGTTAAAAAAAAAAACACAAGTGGGTCCTACTACTACTTGGTTTTAAATTTCTCACAAGTAAATCAAAAAATGAAAGTCTCTTCCTCTCTTAGAGACTTTCTCCCTCTCGCTCCCGAATTGCTGTGAGCACGACGACGTTTTATCCACCGCTTTTTTTGAAAACGAGTGAGCCGTTGATATTCTGCGTCAATGATCCGATTCTCGACACGTGTACAGAATCTCCTTAGGCTAATTGGTTACTTTATGAAATTGAATGAATTGTAAAAAAGACGCCTTACACACCGCACCAAGCCACTAGGCTTGGTTGCCTCCACGTTCGAGGCACTAAACGGTAACGTCCGTTTTTTCCTTTTTTTTTCCTTTTTTATTCTTCAAAGATTAACGCCGTTAACGTACCTTTGTGGTTCGGATCCCGAACCTTGGGCTCGTACATATGTAGGCCTATTTCACTCTCGTTCTCTCGCTTCATCTTCTCTACCTTTCTCTTCACGTTGGATCGAAATCGGAGAAAATAAACCAACGAAAATGGCGGACGAGTTGGAGAAATCTGTGCCGAAAGAAGAATCTCTGATGGAGAAGATCCACGATCACGATTCTTCGTCTGAGTCCGAGCACGAGAAACCGGAGTCTCCGTCGGCTTTGAAGGCGAAGATATATCGTTTGTTTGGGAGAGAAAAGCCTGTTCACAAGGTTCTCGGTGGTGGATTGCGTACGTTTTTCCTTCTAATCTCCGTCTTTCTGTTCCGCATTTTCTTTCCTCTGTTTTAATTGTTTATCTCCTGCGTCAGATGCTTGATCTGCAATACGAGGATCTCGTATCTGCAGACGCAAATTGCGCTTGATTCATTCTGTTTTGAATTTGGGATTTACCTGTGTATTTGATTTGGGATCGGAACTGTTTATCGTGTGAATGATTAATAGGAATTGCGATAGTCTAGACTTTGCACCTTAACAAAGTAATTGGTTTTGGTTCGGTTTTAAAACATTTGGAATTGTGCAAGCTTTCCCTTTTCACAAGTTTTACTTTTATTTCTCTGCGCAGCTGCTGATGTGTTCTTGTGGAGAGACAAAAAACTCTCAGCCGCTGTTCTTGGCGTAGCGACTGCTATATGGGTTCTGTTTGAACTGGTTGAGTATCATTTCTTGAGCCTTGTGTGTCACATTTTGATATTCGCTCTCGCGGTCCTGTTTTTACTCTCCAATGCTCATGCCTTTATGAAAAAGTAAGCTTTTGTTGCCTTAATCATGTTACAAGAAACAACCTATATATGTCTCATTTCTTTGCTTTGCTTAAAGGTTCCAAAACTCTCTATTTTCAGGAGTCCACCTAAAATTCCTGAAATCCATATTAAGGAGGAACACTTCCTTTTGATTGCTTCTGCACTGAGAAACGAGCTGAACCAGGCCTTCCTTATCCTAAGGACCATTGCGTTAGGAAGGGACTTGAAGAAATTTCTGATGGTATGTTTATTTTCGGTTCGATGATGTAGATATCTGTTGTTAAGAAGTATGCGCGTCTAAGTTAAGAGCTTGTGCAATCTACACATGAATCCTGCCTGACTGCAAGACATATCCTCGTTTTCCATCAATGGGGTTTCTTGTGAAGAAGTCGTATTCATTTGGTCGTTATGCATTGTGTGTCAATCGCAGGTGGTTGTTGGACTGTGGATAATCTCGGTCGTGGGAAACTGGTTCAACTTCTTGACTCTTGTATACATCTGTAAGTATTTGTACAGATAAAAAAGTGTATAAAGTTTTCGCCTTTTGGGTTGTTGATACTAAATGTTGTGTGTGTCGAATAAAAACAGGTTTTGTGGTGTTGCATACAGTACCAATGCTGTATGAGAAACATGAGGACAAGGTAGATCCAGTGGCAGAGAAGACGTTGAAGGAGCTGAAGAAGCATTACATGGTGTTTGATGAGAAGGTTCTTTCTAAGATTCCAGTTGCTTCCCGCAAGGCAAAGTTGGGTTAGAGACTTTACAGTCAGGTAACCTCTCTCTTTATTCTCTCTCTCTCCCCTTTTGCTTTGTCTTGGGGCATTTCTATTTTTGTACTAAAGAAATTGTTACACACTGCTTTTACATTTCTCTCATTTGGCTACAGCTTTTTATCCCTGGGAAATGATTCTCTCGTTTTTTTGGGCTAGTTGAACAAATTCAGAAAAAGAAAACGCTTTACTCGTTAATTCATGGATTGGTAAAAATTAAGAAAACGCTTAAATAATAATTATCGAACAAATAAATAACATCTTATATAATTTTTCATTCAAGGCTCCCAAAATTTTTAAAAAAGCACCGTACGTCAGCAAAAAAAAAAACACAGCTTTGATAACTAATCCTTCTATAAGAAGAACAATTGGAATAAAAGAAAAAAGGAACATGTATGAGATCATCATAATTACAAGCTTACATCACAATAACAGATATTCGAATTCCTATTTTAAATGTATATAAATGTAAGTATGTATCTAATTACCCTCTTAAGGAAGCAATCTCGAGAGCCGTTGATTACTCTCCGATGATCTGAGAGGCACCGTCGAGAATTCCGAATCAGACAAAGCCGCGTCTTGTCTTGTCTTCTCCGATTCTTGCCTAGCTTTGGTTGCTGCTGCCTCTTCTGCTTCTCTTCTTTCTCGCTCTTCTGCGTCTTTTAGTAAGAAATCAACCCATAGATCCGCAAAAGACTGTACCAAAAAAATCTCAGTGAAACTTGGCTCTGTATATTGATTCTATGACGGCGTTTCTTAGCCGTTGGATAATGGAGGATTTTTACCTGGTCATCAGAAACTGCATTAGCATGTGAATCAGCGGATTTCCCACCCAAGATTCCCCCAACAAAGCGACCGGGAAAGCCCAATACGCCTCTTACAACACCTTTACCGCCTCCTTGTTGTGCCACTCCAATCCGCTCTTTATCTTCCTCTGAGAATCCCAGCATCCGAACCATGAGGTCCAAAACCTAGGCAAAATCAATGAAACAACCGAGTAAATGTCAATGTCTGAAAAACCGGAATTTGGAATTACTTCCAATGTTTACCTCTTTGCTATGATTCTTCTGGAAGTACGTAACCAGTAATTTTATAACGATGCGCCTGCAAAGATTTTGGGTTTCATCACTGCATCAGAACATCTATTTCTGACAGGAGAATCGAAAGATCTATATGATGTGATCATTGCTGTACCTATCAACTAGGTAATCCGACTCCATTGACATTCTATTTAGCGTCGTCATGCTCTGTTCAAGAACACGGCGTACTTTTGCATTATCTTCTTCGACCTTGCTTACTCTGTTTTTCCATTCATCTGCAACCTTTTCGGCGTCCAACAGTTTGGATGTGACGTCTTCCTTTTCTTTATTCGATGACTCTAACCGCTCATCAGCATCCTTAAGCAATAGCAGAATACCATTAGACCTAAATCAATATGGCAGGTCATAGTTAACAAAGGAAAATGATAGTTATATTCCTACTTTCAAACCAGCATAAAGCTTCATCAACTTGTCTTTAGCCACCGCAAGCTCTTGTTCAAAATGCTCCTGCAAAATGAACAAGACCACGTCAATAAATTGTGTGAGAAACAAAGTCCATGAATTCCAATTTTTAATACCAACCTTAGCTTCGATTTCGGCATAGTACTGGCCAAGAGCAGTTTGAAGATTTAAAAGTTCCACATTCTTGGACTCAATCGTTCTCAAACAATTTGTAAGCTTTTGATTTAAGTCATCAACTGTTTCCTTTAACTTCCGTATTTGATTGTCATTGCTCAGCCTGTTATCCTCCTGATTAGCCATTGCCTGCTTAAGTGTTTTTTCCAATTGTGATATCTGAGACCTTTGATATTCATTAGTCTGGCGGAGTTCTTCAATCAACCGGCTATCTTCATCCATTTTCTCAGACTCCTCGGTTTCCTGAAAAATTATGGCAAAGATAACATAAATCCATTATCTTCTCAGAAAAATATTGTTTAGAATAAATTTGTAATAAATCTTTAAGAATATTGCTAGAAAACGGAGATAATTTGTAAAATATTGTTCCACAAGCTAATAATATGTAATAACAGATGGAGTCATGATCTCACAATAATGGATTAAGTAGCAAATTTAGCTATAACCTTTTCTAGCAAGTGTTGTTTGAGCCGTTTTAGTTCTTGCCGTGCCTTATCCCTTTCCCGTCGTGTTTCCTTCAAATCTGTTTCCAACCTCTGCAAAGATTGCTCCATTTCTTCTTTGTCAGGAAAGCTTTCATGTTTCTCCTAGTTATATATGGAAAAAGCATAAGAAGGAATTATAAATACAACTACACATATCATGATAGCAATGCAAAATTTGTATAAAAAATAAAGTCTCTTCTGGTTTAAGAACCTTGTCCAAACTACTAGGATGTCTAGTCAGAGCCTCTGTGGCGTCTGGGAAGACTTTGCTACTGGTTGGCATCTTGCTTTCTTCCAAAGTAGCTGCTAGCTCACTTCGTTTCAACTACATAGCGAGGAAAAAGCAGATCAGATTAGGTTTCAGTGTCCAAAAGGCAAAGTAGACATACACACAGCTATATACTGACAATGAGGAAGTATGGAACAAAGTAAACCTTAAGCTCGCTATTTTCCTTCTCCAGAGCTTTGTTAACTTCTTTTAGATGTTCCATGGCAGTTCCAACAGCGTGGCTCTCCTGACCATTCAGCTTCATCTGTAAATGTTTGATTTCTTGTAATTTTGCATCCAATTCACTACGCACTTTGCTAATCTCCAAGGAGGTCTGCAAACAGATGGAATACAGAAAATAACAACTTTGTAACTTAAAGATGGTGATTGCTATCTGAGTACATAGGATGTAAGTCTTTTATAACTCAAAGACTTACTCTGTTCTTATCTAACCTCAGAGACTCGATTTCCTCCTTGAAAGATTCACTCCGTTTCCGTTCCTCTGATGAAATTAAGGTAAGTGAGAATACTATAAAGGAGATACAAAAGAAGCACCAAGATACTAGTGACATTATATACCCTGTAGAGAAAGCTGCAGATCTCTTAATTTTTCACGCTCTTTGGCAAGCTCTTTAGCTTGAACAGCTGCCAGTGACTTGGTTCTACTTTCTAGCATATCTGAAAGATCCTAAAATAGCATCCAGATTACCGCTTAGAATTTGGTATTTAACAAAGAGAACATTGCACAAAAAGTCTGGAACTTAACTCAGAAACTTTAAAATACGCAAAACAATTTCAAGACCGCAAAGCTTTTATCTTAAACTAATGGTAGATAAAAAAAATGGTTTACCGTTTCCTTTATCTGCAAATCGGTATCCTTCCCTTTTCCATTGGACAAATGGCTTCGACTTTTTAAATTTGACACAGATTTTTGTAGCCGGTTGGGTGACTGATCATTTTTTCCCTGGAGAAGATTACAAATCAATCTAATAGTTCAAGAGTTAAAACCTTCACGGATGATCACATACTTAAACAAAAATCAGAAAAAAAATAAAAGACCAATATCCAGCTTCCTTAAAACTTGATGTTATGTTTGACCTAAAGATATGCTTTGTCTCCAACTAAATCCCCGTAACATATAACCACTCCTATCAATAATGCATTCCATTTAACACAGTAGAGCTCTTGAGTAGTCGCATTCTCTATAAATAATATGTATTGCAACTCAACTGCATGCATCACAAAGAGATGAAACAAACAAACATATACTGTGTCTACCTTGATAGCATTACTGCTTGATTCCCTGGAAATGTCGGTTCTGGCCTCTTTCAGAGCGGCACTAGTTGAGGTCAGATTTTGTTTCAATGAGCCACTCTCATGGTTCAATCTAGAAATCTGATCCTGTAATCCATTGGCTTTTTGGTGTAAGGAGAGAAAGAAAGGCAAAAAACAAAAAAAAAACAGAGGTGGCTTGAAGATTCTACTACAATCTTACCTCTTTTTCTCTTAATAGAGCCGCGTAATTAACTGATAAAGCTTTGATATCTGCTTCAGATTCCTGAAGCTTTTTAATCTCCACCTTATACCGCTCAATCTAAAATACAAAAGCTGAATCCATAAAACTAGAAACCAATCCTTACACAAACTACATTTCGCGTGTACTCACAGAAAACGGACTCGGATTTCGAGTAACATTCCAGTAAAATTTGGATGCTTAAGCGATAAATCGAGCAGGAAATCTATCTAATTATGACCAATAATACCTCATGATTAACAGGCGATTCGATTCCATTGGAGATCGGATACCTCGAAACGGGCCTGGAAGACCTAAAACCACTGGAATTTCTCCGATCAGAGTCCGATAAATCACCGATGCCATTGGAGGAACCGTATCTTTGGAGATCATCTTCTTCGTCGTCGTCTTCATGCACATCGAGCGCGATCTTGTTCAAGTTCTCCTTTAAATTCTCAATCGAACTCCACATAGCTCTCTCTCTCTCTCCACACCTACTAAAGCCTCAAATCCTGCAGAAACAGAGATTTCTCCTCTATCAAAGAGGCATGGATCTTCGTCTGAAAGAGTGAAAGATCGAATTCGAAGGTTTCTTCTCGCAGATAGATCGGAGTCCGATTAAACAAAAACGAGAGAAAAAACAAAAATTTCCCGGTCAGAGAGAAACGTCGAAGAGATTTGGAATTAAAATGAATAATATTCCATTATTATATTGGCGCATTAGTTAACTCGTCGTTACGTTTATAAAACAAACTAGTATTATCCCCGTACTATGCACGGGAACATTTTTGCTTACATAAAAAAAACCAAACTTCAATTACAATACATAACTAAACATGACATGTATAAAATAACTTTCATTTATGAGAAGAAGATGATACATTAAAAACATTAATACACTTATCATTGACTAAACACAAACATATGAAAATTAAGTTAGATTTGTTTAAAAGAATTTACATTGATCTAAATTAGCTCGTAATTGAGTACAAAACTATTACTTTAAAATTTTTCTGTTTTACTTCTTTCTGTCTTGCTCTTCCTGTATTTTTTTTCTTAATTTTAACCTACTTTATGAGAAGTTTATGGCTTTTTACATCCAATAATTCATTCAGTATCTCCATCTGCAAACAATCTTACAAATTCAATTAAAACTACATAAAGGTAAAAAATCAGCATGTAACAAAAAGATAATTCTGTGAAAGCAAATCAAGAACTAAAAATCAATACATAACAATGAAAAAATAATTAAGTTATCAAAATTACTTTACTCATTAGTTTGAGAATAAGTGTTCTTTACTACTTAATGTATGTTATACCTTTTCGATCTAAATGATAAAAATGATAAGCTATAGATCAAACATGACTAAACCATCAAACATACTCTTGTTGAAATGGATTAATTTGAAGAACACACAAAGAGAAAAAAAAAGTGAAGCATAATGCTTTTTTTCAAATTTCATATTTGTCCCACCTTTCTTGAGAGTTATATTTTTATAAACATATTTAACTATGATAACTTTCTGTAGCATATCATTTATATCCTTTCGAGCGTTCCATACGATGCCACTGACCTTTTAATGAAAACATGAGCAGCATGTGGGTTTAGAGTCTCTTGGTAAGTTGGAGTCCTCTCTTCTCTTCCATTCGTCTTTAACCTTGGTCGACTTAACAGATCTCGTCTTTTCTTCGATTTCTTTATGGAACAGAGAATCTCCTTGTAAGTTGCAGTCTCCTCTTTCTCATATCTTCTTCTTCTTCAATCTGCTTCGATTTGTCAGATAATCATTTTTCCTCATCCTCACTATTCTTTGATTCCTTTATGAAACATAGAGGAGATGAAATTGTGTTTTCACTTTTCAGCCTCTTGACCTTCGATTTGAGTTAAGCCGCTTCGGTTCGAGAACTTGAGGCTCGTCACGGGAAGATATGTTAACAGTGATTCGTCTGCAAAAAACAAAACAAAAAAATCAAAATTGTACAAATGCTAGTACTTGAAACTTTATCACTTACTCATTTGCTAAACAACTTTAATACGAACTCATATTTATGCACCACCGACGAATTTCTGAAAGCCCTGCCACAATCATCTTGTACTCAATATCGATCTCTTCTTTCTTCGGAAAACAGAAAAGAAAGAAGAAATGATGTCAACTGTCGATATCAAAAATCAAAATCATATATAAGAGAGATGAAAGAATCGGCGGTTTTGCTTCGTGGAAGAAAACCGTTTGTAAAGAAATTTGTTGTTAGAGTGATTCTAGTGTTCTTTTAAATTCTGTCCAAAAAGTTGATGTAGTTGTATGAGGAGAAGGTGGAGATCGTGGCTGGAAAGGCTGAAACGGTTGAGACCGATAAAACAATTTTTGCATTCTTTTTGTTTTAAATGGAGAAGAAATAAAACTGCTCTGTTTCAATTGTTTTTCTTTTTACAATATGAAGCACAAGCCATGTGGCAGAATATGATTGGAATCGTGGTGTGATTTTTTTTTTTGGTAGAAAGAATCGTGGTGGTTTTTGTTTTTGAGAAGTGGTTTTGGATGAGAAAATTTAGGATTTTTGAGTTTTAATTATTTTTTAATATTGTGGCTTTATTTTTTTATTTATATTAAATTGTTTTTTATTTAAATGATTTGACACATGTTAACTTGTAATTGGTGAAGTGACTTGTGCTTTATTAGATAAAGATCACTCTTAGTAAGCTAAGAGTTATGAATAATGGGCTTTAAACACAAAAGCCCAATACATAAATATGAGTCGTCCAAATCCAACGGTCGAGAAACCGTCGTTACAAAACAAAAAATGAAATCATTGAGAACGGAACAACAAATTATTTTTCTCCATCTCAATCGTTATGTTAGCGATTCGATGTTCGTTGGATTCTCTGGTTGATTTTTGAGCCTTTCAGATTTCCACATTCTCCGTCAAGAATTCAAATGGTCTTCGCATAACATAAAAAGCTATTTTTTTAAGCTCACACGGGGTGGTCGAGTGGTCGGTTGGAGTGAAGGATGGCTTGGGAATCCATTAAACAGGTTCTTCCGGGTTCGATTCTCCTTAATGATGGTGCTCGAAACAACATCACATTTCGTGTGGGAAGTGCGGGCTTGGGCGAAAAGCTCAGACATTTAACATGGTAGTTCGATAGTTGACGAATCGGCTACCTTTAGCATTAGTCAATTGGTATTCCAAACTCGGACGGGCGTATAATACAACCCAACTGGGATTGCACAGGATAGCATAGAAGGTTATTAAAAAAAAAGGGTACAATTTTATGGCCATTCGGTATGGAGGAATAACAACTTAACGTCACACAACACTCGAGAGCCACACACGGATATGTATAATTCTGTGTAGTAATTTTGAGGTACATTGCCATAATATTTGGCAACAACCTATCTTCTTGTTATTTTTTAAGTTTTTGTGTAGTGAACCGTACGTGGGTGACCCCACTGGTATAAATGATTATAGTTACGTTGCCTAGATCTTATTGGAGCTCTGAAACATAGAAAGCTTTCTAAGTTTCACTAATGGGTTTAGATCAACGTCAGTTTCGGCCCATTATGTGGGCCCATAGGTCTAATTTCATTTGAATTTAACACAAACAAAATTAATACATCTTCTTCTACAAAATATCTTTTTATATATTATAAGAAATCCCTATATATAAAGGACCTAATTTAACTGTGTAACAATTTTCAAACTTTGATAAATATTTATTGGTTTCAGTAAAAACAAAAGTGACATTAGAATATTCTGTATATTAAAGTGAATAATCAATCATCTTCCCACTGCTTGCCCGGTCTTCTTTATATTCTCTTAACAAAAAAAATAAAATCTTCTTTTAATTTCCTAGTTGAGGAATTTCCCTCCCATCTGCTGATATGTCCCACTTCTTTTTTTTTTTTTTTTTTTTTGTCCTTCACTGAATAAAAAGATGGCACTTGAAAACAAAATAATAATTGTTTGGTTGAACTAAAAATACAATATATTTTAGATCTCAACCAGGAAAAAATATCTTGACGAGTTAACAATAAAACAGAAAAAGATCTCGAAGAGAACAGCTGTGTGCGTCTTTGAGACCAAGTCTTGGAGCAGTTACACAACAGGGTCGGTGCAAGTGCATCAAGAAAACTTTTTTTAAAAAAGGAATATGCCAAAATCATGAATATCTTGTGGCTAAAAGCCTAAAACTATATGTTTCAATTTTAAATTTTGCATTGCTAAAAAACAAATAATATGTCCATGTTATTTTATAGTAAAAAAAAATAATTTAGAAAGGTAAAAACTATTCTGTAAATAAAGATTTATTGACCACAATTCACAGTTGTATGATACATTTTATAATAAAAAATTTATTACAAAGATTTGTTTTCGGTTCTGGCTTTTGGTGAGACTTTTGATAAATGTTGACATTACCTTTTCTGGGAAGAGCGTAGACAACAAAAAAACGAGAATTAGGAGAAAAAAAATTGACGGACACCAACCAATGACAGACATTTTCGAAAAAATATCTAAGTTAACACGTGGTCTGTCTTGCATTTCATGGCTACAAGGGACACCACTAAGTCTTCTTTATTTACAGAATAGTTTGCTAATTTTAGAGGTAAGAACTATTCTTGCACCGTGACAACCCATTTATTAATTTTAATGGCACCGAAATTACTAATTTTAATGACACCGAAAGATTTTAAAACTTATATAAAAATCGATAGGGGTTCGGTTCGGTTCTAATCGATTATGGATCGGTTCGGTTCTTAATTTTGAGAACCGATAAATACCTTCTTTTTTATATGGTTCGATTTAGATATTTTTTTATCCAAATTACCTAAAATATAATCAAAAATCCAATATATACCTGAAAACCTGAAAATATATTCAAAAGCTTAAAAAAATTAAAGAAAATATATATGTAACAGTAAAATTAAAAATATACTTAAAATACCATAAATACCCAAACAAAATTAACTACTATTTATAGGTATATAATTATACTTTTGATATTTCAAATACCTGATCGGATTTCAGTTCGGTTTTTGGTTCGGTTCTAATTTTTTGGATATAAAAGTTTAGGAACCATCGGATATTTTTATAAATTTTGGTACAAATTTGATATCTCATAATTAGGTTAGGTTCTAACTATTTTGCCTAGGCCTTAAAAATGACCATCAACCGACTATTTTAAAATGACTCGCACGTGGGAACGACTGAGGTCGGCACGCTTGGCCACGTAATTTCGGGACCGAGAAATTGGTTTTCAATCTAATATAAGGAGGATAAGGAGTCGAAGAGATAAGCAGAGAGAGAGGGAGAGAAGGATTGGAGGAAGGGGACGATTCAAAATCCGATCCTGAGAAAATCTGGTGAATAAAGGTCGGTGTTTCTCTATTCTAGGTTTTCTGTTGATATCGTGAATCGAAGACCGTTCGCGAGAGACTCGGCTTCTCTCTCTCGATCTCTCTGTGTTGGTATCTGATCTCCGAGCTTTTGGTTCGTCATATCAATGGCGGAAGAAACGGAGAAAAAGTACATTACGAACGAGGATCTAAGAAAACACAATAAACCTGGAGATCTATGGATCGCGATTCAAGGCAAGGTCTACGACGTCTCCGATTGGATTAAATCTCATCCCGGAGGCGACACGGTGATTCTGAATCTCGTTGGTCAAGATGTCACCGATGCCTTCATCGCATTCCATCCCGGAACCGCCTGGCACCACCTGGGGAATCTCTTCACCGGTTACCACATCAGAGATTTCGAAGTCTCGGAGGTATCACGCGATTACCGCCGCATGGCCACCGAGTTTCGAAAACTCGGCCTCTTCGAAAACAAAGGCCACGTCACTCTCTACACCCTAGCCTTCGTCGCCGCCATGTTCGCCGGCGTTCTCTACGGCGTTTTGGCCTGTACCTCCGTCTTCGCTCACCAAATCGCCGCCGCGCTCCTCGGGCTCCTCTGGATCCAGAGCGCTTACATAGGCCACGACTCGGGCCATTACGTCATCATGTCGAACAAATCGTACAACAGATTCGCTCAGCTCCTCTCCGGTAACTGCCTCACCGGAATCTCGATCGCGTGGTGGAAATGGACGCACAATGCTCATCATCTCGCTTGTAACAGCCTCGATTACGATCCAGATCTACAACACATCCCAGTTTTCGCCGTCTCCACCAAATTCTTCAACTCCCTGACCTCACGCTTCTACGATCGGAAACTCACATTCGATCCACTCGCGAGATTCCTAATCAGCTACCAACACTTTACTTATTACCCAGTCATGTGCTTCGGAAGAATCAATCTCTTCATCCAAACATTCCTTTTGCTCTTCTCCAAACGCCATGTCCCAGATCGTGCTCTAAATTTCGCTGGAATCTTAGTCTTCTGGACATGGTTCCCACTCTTAGTCTCTTGTCTACCAAGCTGGCCAGAGAGATTCTTCTTCGTCTTGACAAGCTTCACCGTCACGGCGCTTCAGCACATCCAATTCACGCTTAACCATTTCGCCGCCGATGTCTACGTGGGTCCACCCACAGGTAACGACTGGTTCGAGAAGCAAGCAGCAGGAACACTCGACATCTCCTGCAGATCCTACATGGATTGGTTCTTTGGTGGGTTGCAGTTTCAGCTCGAGCACCATTTGTTCCCGAGGTTGCCACGTTGCCATCTCCGGAAAGTTTCTCCGGTGGTTCAAGAGCTTTGCAAGAAACATAACCTTCCGTATAGGAGTCTCTCGTGGTGGGAGGCAAATGTGTGGACCATTAGGACTTTGAAGAAAGCGGCTTATCAAGCTAGAGACGCGGCTAATCCAGTGGTTAAGAACTTGGTCTGGGAAGCTTTGAATACCCATGGCTAAAATGACTTTTAATCAAACAAGAGCTATTGTTTTGTTTCATCATTGTGTTTTATCATTTATTATGCGTTTGAATCTCTTTAAATTTCGTTTTGTTACTATGGAAGAGCTGTTGGTTTTAATTGAGTCGAGATTTAATTGATTTAGATGACTCTTCGTATGAGAATGTTATTAATATTTGAATTTTTTTATACAACTTATGTCGTTTTTTTTTTGTTGTAATTGTCTTTCACATGGCTCTTTTTGATAACCTGCGACTTTGTGTGATGCTCTTTTTAATGCTTTGTCGTGTTACATCATTACGTATGGATGTTATTTGATAATCCGTATTAAAAGATCAACGGTCTTGTGTGATCCGAAACCACGAAACGTCGACAAAAGATGTGGCCTTTTCTTTTAACTCATGCTTTTTAGGTTATGCAGACTTTGTATATTCAAATAATGGGCTTGGCTATGCACCACTTTGTAAAAGCCCAAGCCCGTAAAAATATGGAAAATCTACACAAAATGGACCGTGAGAAAGTAAAACACATGTTTTCTTCCGAATCATATGATTCAAACCCAAAAATACTGAGTGAATGCACTTGAAAGTTTTGGGCGGAGAAAGTGAAAAAAAAATGAAAGCTTTTAGTTTTCTGAATGAGTTCATGTTTTCAAAGATTAATGGTTATGAGACGGTGCGCATTGTTTAATGTTTTCTAGAAATTTGATAAAAGTTCCAAGCGGTACCAACCAAACTGAATCTACCTTCCAAGCAAACATCCTCAATACCACACACTCTCTAGTAAGAAATCTGATTTCGGTGCGTCAACTTTGTCTGACAATCTTGTTTCGGTGGAATTTTTCCCTGAAGTGAAGGATCTCATCTCGGGGCGCAATTAACCACAAGAAAGACGATTAATGGTGGATATGAATGGCCAGCTTCTGATGAATCTAATTTTTTTGCTTTCTCTGCAACAATAAAAAGCCCCTTGCCAATTTGGCATTCTAGACTTGGGCCCCCTTCTCTTTCAACTCTAAAAACGGTTGTTTCCCATCATTCACTTCCTCTTTCTAATTAAAGATTCATCTCTTTTTTGCAATGCTTGTTAAATTTCCAAAAGTCACAAAATACCATTCTCCACCTCCACTTTATCATCGACAAAACCCCTTGAGCTCTTATACTCTGATGTTTGGACCTGACCGGTTCATTCAATTGACGGCTTTAAATATTATGTGATCTTTGTTGATCACTTGAACCACTATATTTGGCCTTATCCTCTTCTGATGTTCTATCCACCTTCACTCGCTTTAAAAAGCTTGTTGAAAACAAATTCAATTAATCACTAGGCGAATACATGGTTATTTCCACATTCTTGGCTGAAAACAGGATCACTCACCTCACATCCCTTCCCCATCTCGTTGAAACGGGGTTGGCTCTTGTTTCTTATGCCTCCATACCCATCACGTATTGGAGCTATGCATACTTAATCAATCGCCTTCTCACCTCCACTCTGTCTAACTCTTGACCGTTTGAAAAATTCAACGGCGAATTACACAAAACCTCGCGTATTCGGTTATCTTTGCTATCCTTTGTTAAGACCATACACCAAACACAAACTCGAATCTCGTTCCACTCCTTGCATTTTCCTTGGATACTCTCAAACACAAAGTGCTTATCTCTGTTTTGATCCATCCACGAAATGCATGAGACTTGTTTTCCCTATAGCGAAATACCACCTCATCTCTCAAAATCGCCAGCCTCCCCTTCCACTCTCTTTTTTATCCACCATTTTTCGATTGCTTTGAGTGTCTGATACTGGTGTTGCAGAAGAATCTACCAAGATTGTAGACTGTTTCAAAAAACAACTTAAACCATATATCTTTAAACTGTATGAAACAACATAATCAAAAAGTTTTGTAACTTACTCAAATCACTCATATCATTCAGGAGTCTCACTGCCTCTGGATTCTCGGATTTCCATATGAAGACTTTTCTCCACCCAAAGTAGGATAAAACACCAACAACAAATGGAATCTTCATTTTCCATATGAAATTGGAACTTAGAATAACAAAAAGTAAATATATATATCAAAAAGCAAAAAAATTATAGAAATGCAAACTTATAAATCAGAAATTATAGCAATGAAAACTTATATTTTGAGAAAACATATGTTTATGTGAAATCAAATCTCTTTGCAGCATCTGAAAAAAGGCGGTAGATACTTCACTCCGAACCCAATGCGTTACCAAATACGGGTTGAGAAAATACTCTCTACATATAGGACATTTGAGATAGGCGAACCTCCAGAGAACTTTGAGAGGAAATATGATGTTGTTGACCGAATTATACTCCAGCGAATCTTCAAATTGGTAACCACAGACGATCCACCACCGAGAAACATACTCATCATATCAGGAGACGTGGATTTTTCTTTTCCACTGAAAATCTTGGGAGAAATTGACCACCGTACGTAAAACTCACAAAACAAAATTACTTACTGTCAATATTCATACGATTAATGAAAAATCCGTAGATTTCAAGTAGAATTTAAAAGGCTAGAAGCAAGAACAAAAATGTCTGTGCACAAAGTTTGAACATGAAATTTTGATCAATCGTGACACTTTACTAAACCATCTAAACATTAGCCCTCTAGTAATACTTGATTCGTTCATTACTTCACCTCATGATGTTAACCATAAAATCAAAAGAAAAACATATACTGTAAAAGCCCCAAAAAAAACAAGAAATTTAGTAAACACCAATTAAATTTACTACTGATAAAACCAAATAATATAATTCATACTATAAACAAGATTTGGTTATATTAAAAAAAGGACCATTTACAAACCCACAAAGGAATACAAACACACAAAATTATAGAACAATTTCTTTGCGGAATTAAAATATATTGCTTAATTCGTCACTACATAGAAATACATATTTTTGTTTATCGATCTGTTGCAAATAACGATCATATATGGTAACATAAATATCCATAGTGATTATGAGAACATGGCGATAGTAAACCACTCATTCGAACCAAATTTTAGAATACATATGATGAAAATAACATCATGATTTTACCATAAAATCAAAAGAAGAAACATATACTCTAAAATCAAAAGAAGAAACTATAGTTACATCCGTCATATATATTATACACTTCTATATAACAACCGTCTATTTGATCGTTGTCTATTCAAGCCCAAGTAGAGAAGCAACAACAAAAATCAAATATCTACAGGGGCATGTTGCCCATGTATAGAGTGACACGATTACGAACACTTATCTGGATAATATTTTTTGGTTTATACCAAAGGAAACTTTTTTGGAAATTATCTAAAAGTTATAGTAAGAAAACATCTTAATTATAGATCTTCATGTATGTTTGAATGTTAATAAGGAAAAACTCAATTTACAAATAAAAGAAGATCTAATAATAGAAAACAAAAACAACCCAAAATAAATGTGCTAGGGTTTAAAAAAAAACTCTGTAATATTTTGTATCAGAAGGCAAAGTAAGAATATCTTTGTTGTAAATTTGAATTTGAAGATTTAGATTGAGTTATATTTGATTTATCAGATGTGGGGCCATGGTTTTCTAATATCGGATTGGCTCAAGTATGGTGCGGGTGAAATAAATATGATGTTCGGATTGGAGAATTATTACAATTAGGCCTATCTAAGGAAATAAATATGGTTTTCTATATATATTTGAGTTTCCGATCAGAGTTTGGTCACGATGAACGAAAGGAATGCGAGAGAGAGAGAGAGAGAGAAAGAATAGTACAACAATTGGAAACGTGGTAGAGAAACAGTAAAAAAGGGAACAACAAAATGTGGAACAGAAGAGAACATCATCATGATAAGTGTGACTTCTAAGTTTATAGTCCACTTCCGTTTGCTGTCAAGAAAAACATAAACAACAAAAAACACCAACCAAAATTAGTCCACTTCCCACAATAATTTCTCTTTTTGATTTTGATTTTTTTTTACTTTCCACAGTTATACATTTTCTTTTTTTAAAAAATACCACAGTTATACATGTTACGATACATGATATTTTAACAAATCTAATTAACCGTGTGGTGGTGAATATTGTAGAGACTATCTCTGTAGACACAAATACAATGTGTATGTATGAGTCCTCAAATTTGGAGGCCCGAAGCAAAAAACTAAAATATTAATTAGTGACTGTAACAAAATTTATATAAATAAATGTTCTAATTTATTTATTTGTTTAAATCAGTTAATTATTATATGATTTGTTTAAAATTAGAAATTTACTTTTTAATTATAATAACATAATTTTGCTTTTTTATATAGAAAACATATATCATATATATTTTTGTAAGTTTTATGTTAAACCACTACTATAACCGTTGTTAATCAGTCAGAAATGTATCGCAGACGTACTCATTTCCAACTATGTTACCAACTGCTCAATAACAATTAGTAGTTGCCAGTGCCACTATATCTATATTTTTAACCCTTTTATTTATTTATAATTTTTATTTACATATCTTTTGTATGAAACCAAATTGATTAGTGCATATTGATCTTGCTAGATCTTCCCACAATCTTCACATCAAAGTCCTGTTCTTTTAACGAAAAAAATAATGCTGTTTTGTATTTATATTAGATGTTAAACGTGATTTGACTACTGCCTTCAGATTAGTTTCGGTTTTATCTTTAAATAAGTAATAAGTTATACAACAAAATATCAAAGGTGACCAGTAAGATCTACTTGACAAAACTTTCTACAACATTTTATAAACCAGTCATGTTTTCAAAGTTGTATGTGGATTAAGCCAAAACTCAAAGTCTTCAAAACCTTTATAAATCTAAATTTATTATTTTCTTAAGAAAAAAATGTATGCAATAGGTTATGGGCCTTAGGCTCGTATCTTCTTCGAGCCAGGAACTAAAACGGATAGATTAGTCCCCTTTCCAGTTTCGATTTTTTTAAGTCTAACCAATAGAGCTGTGGACGCTAGGTAATGTAATTGCTTTCATAAAACCACAGATATATGTATGGGTTTAACGTTTGTAATGTTTTTACAAACAAAAATTACTATCTTACTATACTATATACGATGAAAAACAATATCTACAGTTAGTCAAAAAAAATAAAAATATCTACAGCTATACTTCCAACCAATCGACATCAAACTTGTAGTACTAATAAATATACTTATATAACAGTGAAAACATTTTGATATATATATATATATATATAGGGCAATTGACTAAAATAGCACACTTTACATTTTTTTGTTCCAAATTTAGCATTACTAGTTGAAAATGACAATAATAGCACAAATTTTGATAATAATAACACAAATTTAATATTAAAATAACATAAAATTATTTTCTGATAGGAAAAAATTAAACCATAAATTAGAAATAGTGAACCCAAACTTAATGTTTAATTTTATTTTAAATTTATTTATATAACTATTTGTGCAATTTTTGGAATTTTAAATTTATGGCGCTAGTTTTAGAACAAAAAACAAATTATGTGCTATTTTAGGGTATTTCTCATATATATATATATATGCTTATAACAATGAAAACGTTTTAATTTTAATTTTTTAAAAAAATTAATGTCGAATTTATTCACACAACAAAAAAATTGTTTTACAATTTCTGCATCAGATTTTTGATAATTTCAAAAGAAAAACAGAAAGTATTATTTTTGGTTATTGAGTTGCGAACCATCCGCATAATCCGTCGTCATAGTCGACTAAGCACACTTTTCTTTTGCCGTTATGAATTTCACATAGTGACCTGAAAATTTGTATCTTTTCGTGATGTCTATTACAAAATAACAATTTGGAATTTGTTTAGGTTCGATTCTTGGAAAAATTAAGTGTCCATGTGCATAAAGTATTTTGAATCTTTAATACCTTCACTAGGAAACTAAAGCAATGATTAAGACAGTGCATCACTAGTATATAATAAAAGATATAGCTTTAATTTTTGGATTTCCAATTAAAAGCATAAGTGGTATATTCTATTGGATATTTCCCTACGCATTTTTTAATTTTAATTTTTAGGTACATGATTCACAATTTTACAAGAAAATATTTTAAATACGATATTAGTTGCATTGCCACTTGAAAATCGTGATTAAAATTAGAGTATAATAAGCTATATGCAACCATAATTAGCTCAATTGGCTAGAAGAATGATTTCAGTATGATAAACTATGATGCTAATGATCGAGAAGTTATTTATATTTTATAGAAACCTCCACGTAAACAATTGACAGTAAGATTAAGATCTAAGAAAACATAGACAAAAAGATTAAGGTTTTTTTGGATAGGCATATATGATATAACCAGTAATGTGATCATATAGTACACGAGCCACTAATCGGTATATATGTAGTTACATAACCATAAAGGGTAATGGCATTTGATCGAAAGAAGAAATAAAGTAATTCGTATGAAGCTGAGATCAATATATAGTTTTACACGTTAAATGTAGTTAGTGCATATGAAGCCATCAACATTTTAAAGCTGTACTTATATATATATATATTTTTATTTTTATTTTTTTGCTTCGTAACCAAAATTTTGATTATTAATAGGGTAATTGTCCAAAATATCACACTTTAAATTTTGGTTTCAAACTTAGCATCACTAGTTAAAATTGACAATAATAACATACATTTATTATTAAAATGACATAAATCATTTATTTAAAAGAAAAATTAATCTCTAAATAGGAAATAATAAACCAAACATAATATTTTAATTTTATTTTGAGTTTATTTTAAGTAAACAAATATTTTCACATTATTATTTGTATTTTTCGAATTTTTAATTTAATGTGCTAAATTTAGAAAAATAATAATATTTGTACTATATTAAAGTATTTCTCATAATAATATAATATGTACATACAAATTAGTTATTTATTTGTGTTTGATTTAAATTTTGTCTTTGTATAGTGATCTAGTGAGTGTATTAGGTAAAGGACAGGCCACTAAGAAACTGCGAGAAGTCTAGGCTAAGGAAAGTAGAGAGACAGACCTTTCAGTGTTTGAAAAGCAAAGTATAATTACTAAAGAAAATAACAATAAAAAAAAACATTTTATTAAGTTTATTGTTCTTCTAAAAAAAAAAAAAGTTAAAAGACAAATCAAATAAAAATACAAAAAGGTTACCTCATGTGGTGTGTCATTTTCGGCTAACCCTTCTGGTTGCAGAGTGAGATACCAAAATAAAACACAAGTTTCTTCAACCTTGTTTTACTGTTTTTAGTAAAATAACGATTGTGATGGGTAATTTATTTATTTATTTTCATAAGGGTAATAAAAGTTAATGAATCAAAGAGGCGCGCGTAGAATACATTTTTAAAAAAATTATTTGACATAAAACATCAGAGTTTTGCCATAGTAATCTACTAATTTCGAAAATAAATTAACAGATTTTTTTATAATTTTAATTTCTTTTTTTGAATAAACAATCATAGATAATAAAACAATTGGTGATACGATAGGTCTAAGGCTAACCTATCACCAAGACGGATTGATACAAAGAAAATACAGTTTTGGTTATTTTACAAACTAAATTATTATTATTGTATTTTTCGTTTTATCTTAACTACTAAAATAATGTTTATACTTTACAACGCCGCTTAGTAAATCATACTATTATATTTAAAGAGAGAAAAATACGGGTTGATGAGTAAGACAGCATTATTATTGGTGTTATGATTTATTTAATTGTTTTGTGTTTGTTAGTTCCCATGAAATAATATTTGTTTTTGAAATAACAGTTACATACTATATATTATTATTCTTTTCACATAAAAATATACTAGTAAGAAACACGCGCTGACACGCGCCTTCACTGTATTCCATTTTTTTTTTAATATTTATTTAAACCCATTCCCATCAAAAATAAAATGGCAAAAAAAAGAAGAAGAAGATTCTTCTCTTCTCTCTTCCTCGCGCGAGCTTGCTCCTCTCTCTTTCGTTTTTCTTTTGTCCTCCTTCGTCGCTGCCTGTAAATCATTCATATTTACAATCGAACCCGAAACGTCTCTTTCTCTCTCTCTCCATTAAACCAGATTTTTCCTCATTCTCACTCTTAACCAATCCAAAATCCCGAGAGACCCATTTCATTCGCATCTTCTATTTTTAGGAAAAATCGGGCCTTTTCAATAACCAATAGCCACAAAACCGGCATTTCCACTTTTATCGGTTTAAATCTCGAGAATTCTGAAGATTCAGAGACACACGAGTTTCCAGAATCGAAGGTGTGTAGTAAATCGAGATGGGTTTCTGTTTGATTTCACTGTCACTTTCTGTTTTTTTTTTAATTTCTGGATGGTTCATTGATCTGTTCCGTGTTCGTAACCTTTGTTGATTGATGATGGGTTTTGGTATTAATGATATATGCTGTTCCCAGATGTTCGATTGATGTTAGCGTTTAGCCTAATTTCATATGCAATAACCAACAAAAAATCTTGACGTTGAAAGGATGACACAAGCTTTCTCCTTTTTTCTTTGTTTTCTCTTTCTTTGGGTATCTGTCTGAAAAATGTATTGCAATAGTGGACTAAGTCTATATTTTATTTATCTTCTTCATCTTGGGGTTAGAACAGATTCATAAGCTTTGAATCGTAAATTATCATATCGTTTGCTATTTCTTTACGTTCGTCATTGTAAAAGGTGATAAATTTGCTGATGATTTGTGTTGTTTTCAGTGGCTTTGAGGATGGAAGCAGAAACGTCTTGGACCAATTATCCGTACAGCTATATTACATATGTCCCTGAAGCTGAATCATACTCTGAGCAGAGCGATGATGAGACCAAAGTCGAAACATTTTCGATGGATTCTCTTCTTCCCGACGATTTATTAGAAAGAATCCTCTCGTTTCTCCCCATTGCAAGCATCTTCAGAGCTGGTTCGGTCTGCAAAAGATGGAACGAGATTGTATCTTCTCGAAGATTCTTATGGAATTTCTCCAACAACTCGGTTTCTCAGAGGCCTTGGTACTTCATGTTCACTAGCACTGATGATCCATCGGGTTATGCTTATGACCCGATTATCCGGAAATGGTACAGCTTTGATCTCCCTTGCATCGAAACTTCTAATTGGTTTGTTGCTTCCTCCTGTGGATTGGTTTGTTTCATGGATAATGACTGCAGAAACAAGATCTATGTCTCAAATCCAATTACCAAACAATGGAGGAGGCTAATCGAACCTCCGGGCCACAGATCGACAGACTACACTGCAATGTCTACCTCCGCAAACCAAGCGGTAAACCGAGCAAACCGCAGCTACTCAGTCTCGATAGTGAAATCGAAGCAAGTTCCAGGGAATTTCTTCCAATGGGATCTCTCTATTCATCTCTACAGCTCTGAAACAATGACTTGGACAACATCTGTAACCGATGTCTTAACCGGGTGGAGGGGAGGAGACGAGAGTGTGATATGTGACGGTGTCTTATACTTCTTGATTTACTCCACGGGTGGCTCTGATCCTCGCCACGGCTTGATTGCTTCCAATCTATCGTCGATAGGATCATCGTCTAGCGGAATCTTGATGAGGAGTTTTATCTCAATGCCGTGCTCTTTAACCTGCGGAAGATTGATGAATTTAAAGGAGAGGCTTGTGGTTGTTGGAGGAATCGGGAAACATGATCGACCTGATATCATAAAAGGAATTGGGATTTGGGTTTTGAAAGGGAAAGAGTGGCAAGAAATGGCGAGAATGCCTCAGAGATGCTTCCAAGGTTTCGGTGAATTCGACGATGTTTTCGCCAGTAGTGGCACTGATGATTTGGTTTACATTCAAAGCTATGGATCTCCCGCGCTTTTGACTTTTGATATGAATCTAAAGTATTGGAAATGGTCTCAGAAATGTCCTGTTTCGAAGAAGTTCCCTCTTCAGCTCTTTACTGGGTTTTGCTTCGAACCAAGACTGGAGATCACTCCATAGTTCAAAATCTGAAATGAAGAAGAAAACGGGTCTGCGAAAGTCTCGGCCTTTTTTTGTTTTTCTCTACAGAATTGTTTTTGCACAGAGAAAACGGATGATCTAATCGAAGACGATGAATGTTTCCAGGAATATTGTTATTTCCAAGTTGGTACTTTATTAATTAAAGATTTATCAAAAGAGCCCTTATATTTCTTACTTTATCAATCGAATCCCCTCTCCCTCTGTCTCTGGCGCTGCGAAACTTTCTTAACATGTGGCCCACAATATCTCATAATAATTCTGAAACTGGAAGTTGTCTCGTTGCTGTTCCTGGATGGTAAAATAATGAATTTTTTTTTTTTGTAGCAATTATTAATAATGATTTTTAAATGTGTATCTATTATATTGATAGCTGTATATTATTTAAATAAAGATATATGATTTTTGTACTTCAATGAAATTGGACCTATTTTTATTTCGTGATGGGATATGTCAGGTTTGGCAGTGTTAGGTTTACAGGTAGATGGACAACAGCTATTTTATAATTTTCTAGGGTCACTTATTTCAATAGCTTTTACATTTTCCTTAAATTTTGAGTGGGATATGATATACTCACTGTCTCCATTTAGTAACTCGGGTAAAAGTTGACCAAACGATGTATGGATTCTACAAGTTTTTTTTTTTTTTAATACTTTTTTTCTTTCGTAATAACATGTTAATATATGTGTGTCATATTGCTATGATGAGTCAAAAGTTAAAGAAACTTTAGACAATTACTCTGACCGATCAAATCAGTTGTGGCCTAAGTATACCAATTAATCATAAGAAACAAAGAAAAACAATTTGGCTTTGAATGGAGATACTTTAAGACAGACACAATTATGGAAGCTAACCATTTTCTTATAATCATAAATTGTGTTGGGTTGGACGACCTGATCTAAATTGATCACCGATACTATAGTGTCTTTTTGTTTTTTTTTGTTTTTTGTTTTTGGTCTATAATCTCAACTTCTGAGAAGTTTCTCTCGAGGAATAAAATTAAGATCACTAAACCACCAACAATTTGGTAGTGTCCATTATTTATCAAAGGGAAAATTTCATAAAAATTCATCATGTATTACAATAAGCTTTTTATGTACCAAGAAAAATACTTTAAATATTTTATTTGTCTATTTTAAATCTTCAAGTATAAATTGTGTGTTTATTTTACAACATCTCATTAACAAATGTATACAGAACTATACAATGTTTAAAACAGTGTTTATATTTAATAATAAAATATTAATAAATAAATTACATTAAAATTTCAAAAATTCCCAAAAAATCCAAAATTGAAAAATCAGAAAAAATCAAAACAAATTCCAAAAAATATAAAGTTAAGAAACAATAATTTTAACCTTTTAAATAAAAATATGTTATATTTTAACTTTTGAATTTTTGAACTCAAAATTTCAAAAAATTCAAAAAATACAAAAATCCTAACAAATTCTCAAAAATTTCTTAAAATTTCAAAAATCCATAAATAAGACATCACGGTTAAAAAAAACCACACAACACAAAAGTGGAGAGTCTAACCTTTTCTTATATAAATATATAAATATATAAATATATAATTATATAAATATATATATATATATATATATATATATATATATTGATCATATATTTATATATATATACTAAGTGTTTAGTTCATACAAGATATTTCATCAAATAATCATATTAGTTAGATTATTAAATTTGTTATCGGTAATATAATCCGAACACAAATACAACAACAATGTAAAACATATGATCAATCAAAAATAATTATAACCAATAATATTAATCTGTAAAAACTAACGAAGACCAATAACTGTATCAAAACCGTAAAGATAATTAAAATAAGACAAATACATGCTTAAATAATATTCTAAAACACTTCTTTATAGCGTAGGTAAAAAAATTTAAAAATGTGTGTTCATGGATTTTTTTTCTTTTAACCATGCTATGTTCTTCATGGATTTTTTTTTTTGAGTTTTTAGAAAGTTTTGAGAATTTGTTTGGATTTTGTATTTTTAAGTTTTTAGAATTTTTAAATTCAAATATTCAAAAGTTAAAATATAACATAATTTATTTTAAATTTTAAATTATAGTTTCTTAACTTAAGATTTTTCGAATTTTTTCGAATTTTTGGAGATTTTTTAAAAATTTAATGTAATTTTTTATTTTTATTTTATTAAAATTTCATAATTAAATATAAATACTGTTTCAAACCGTGTATAGTTCTGTAAAATGAGCACACGGTTCACACTTGAAAATTTAAAATAGGCAAATAAAATAGTTGAAGTATTTTTCTGGATATATAAATAATTGGAGTATTAAAAAAGTTATCGTAATTTAGTTGATGTATTTTTATAGAATTTTCCTTTTCTCAAATAATATTTTCAAACTCCAAAACTCAGTACGTTTATTTGTAAAAAAATTGGGAGCTAAACCAATAAATTCGTCCCCCTTCGAGTACATCCCGAACTTAAAAACAAAAATTATATTTTTTAAAACTAAACCAAATTAGTAGTAACCTGGTGGTAAGCGTCGATTTGGAAATTCACGAACAATGGTTTTCTAAGTTTGATTTTTGCTGGGAACTAAATTTCAATTAGTTTGGCTATACATGATATGAACTGAACCCTTGCTTTCGGCCCATTTGCAAACTTGGTTGTACGCTTAGCTCGTCGATAGTACATTCTAGGGTAGGACTGGACAAAAAATCTGGATCTGAAAACCCAAATCGGTACGGAACCAAAAATACCCCATCCGAACCCGATCCGAATTTTTAAAATACCCTATCGGATCCTAAATTCATATACCCAAAGAACCGAACATGAACTGGTACCGAACCGAGAACCGAATAGATACTCGAAATAACCTTAATACTCAAAATTATAACTATAAACTTGAATATATTAATTATTTTTTGGGTATTTCTGGTATTTTATATATATATTCGATATTATGGGTATATCGAACTTATTTTGTTTTTTTAGAATTTTTCGGATATTTTGGATATTTTTAGTTTGAAAATATATTGGTTTTATTCAAATAAATATTCACGTTTTTGTGTTTTGTCTCGGATTTCGGGTTCTGCGGTGGTTAAGGTTGAGTCCATGTTGTGCTAATAAATTAAGGGTGAAAGATAGAAAGAAAAGAATGAAACAACAAGACTTCTTTTTTTTTTTAAAGAAAGAAAGGAAGAGGAAAACTTAGATTGCATAAATAAACCAAGATCTCTTACAAATCCTTAGCAAATTACCAAAATGGGTTTCTTTGCCTTAGAAAAATAGGAACTAACTCATGAAAATTGGATATTGTAGATACTTTTGGATCCGGATCCGAACATATCCGAAAAAATTCAGATCTTAAAAAAAATACCCGAACCGAACCCGATCCAAAATTTTAAAATATTCATTCGATATCTAAATCCCTAAATCCGAAATACTTGAAACACAAAATACCCAACCCAAAACCGTTCCAAGAATCTCACTCCACTTCAGAAATTAGTTCGGGCCACTCTATAACCTTGGGATCATCCTGACTTATAAAAAAAAAAAAAAAAAAATCTGATTCCTACGTATAATTCAAAATTCTGTAGCACCGTCGATGTACCAGTTAAATATCAGGCGAGAAAACCGGAGATTGGCTCAGAAAGCATACCAAACCGAACCGGTTATGAGATAGATAAGAAGACAGTGTAATAGAGAGAGAGAGAGAGAGAGAGAGAGAGAGAGAGAGAGAGGTTAGTCTCGTAGCATTTCGTCTTACCTGAAACCCGTTCATCTCTCTCTTTACAACTTCGGCCACGACCAAAGCTCTTCTGATTTCACTATTTCCCTGATTCCTCTGTTCTGGTCGGTGTGTGTTTGAGCGAGTATGAGAGGTACTGAAAACACGGATCTGTTCGACCCCAAAACCCAGATGGATTCTGATTTTACTCGTCATGGTTCCTCCTCCGACGGGGATTTTGGATTCGCTTTTAATGACAGCAACTTCTCCGATCGCTTGCTTCGGATCGAGATCATGGGTGGGCCCTCTGATTCTAGGCCCGACGCTGAAGGCTGTACGAGTATCGCCGATTGGGCTCGCCATCGGAAGAGGAGAAGAGAGGATATCAAGAAGGAATCTGGTGATATGATTTGCCTCCTTCTCTCTTCTCTTTTTTTCTTTCGGAAAACTGGGTTCTGATATTGAAGTAGGAGCCGTGATTTCTCTTGCTGCTGGTTATAAATTGTTCGTCTGCTTGCTTTGTATAGGGTTTATGGCTTTCTCTTGTGGCCTCTGTTTTTGAATTCCAAGTCTTTTTGGGTCTGCTGCTCTGTAAAACTCATGTGTTTTCATCCATTTTCAGTCACGATTTCAGACATTGTGGCATGTGCTGAGGAGCAGATTTTAACTGATGAGCAACCTGATATGGATGGATGTCCTGGTGGTGACAATCTAGATGATGAAGGTGAGGCAATGGTTGAAGAGGCTTTATCAGGTACTAAAGCAACATCCTTTGAGAGTGTTGTTAGCTTCAGAAGAAGAGCTTAACTTGCTTTGATTTTTAGGTGATGATGAGGATACAACTAGTGAGCCAAACTGGGGAATGGACTGTTCTAAAGTTGTTAGGGTTAAAGAACTTCATATTAGTTCTCCTATCTTAGCTGCGAAAAGCCCATTCTTTTACAAGGTATCATCTATGGCTCTTTTGATGATGATGTTGTTGTTACTTTTGCTCTTGTGTGTCTCACTCTTCATTCATTCGTTTCTTTTTTTGTTTCTTTCTCGAAAATGTTATAGTTGTTCTCCAATGGAATGAGGGAATCTGAGCAAAGGCATGTTACTCTTCGAATTAATGCATCAGGTACGCCATTGCAACAGAAGCTATTGACTTGTTGTTCATGTTAACCTATCTGAATGTTATTTTAGTTTATCCTTAGCTTTATATATTTAACATGACTAGACACAGATACTTTACATTTTTTTTTTTTACATATATACCCTACTTTGTGTGCATGACAGAGGAAGCTGCTTTGATGGAGCTTTTAAACTTTATTTATAGCAATGCGGTTTCTGTCGCCACAGCACCCGGTTTGTTAGATGTGCTGATGGCTGCTGATAAATTTGAGGTTGCCTCTTGCATGAGGTACTGCAGTAGATTTCTCCGCAATATGCCTATGACTCCTGAGTCTGCGCTGCTCTATCTCGAGCTTCCCTCTAGTGTTCTAATGGCTAAAGCTGTTCAGCCTTTAACCGATGCTGCAAAACAGTTCCTTGCTGTCCGCTACAAAGATATTTCCAAGTAAGACCCCAAAACAACGTAATAGTTTTGTATGCATTTCCTCGATATTACTGTAAATATGAAGCACGAGATGGTGGGTTGATTCTTAGAAGCCGTGGTTACTTTCTTTTTCAGGTTTCAAGAGGAGGTTATGTCTCTACCCTTGGCAGGAATTGAGGCAATTTTATCAAGCGACGATCTCCAAATTGCATCAGAGGATGCAGTTTATGACTTTATCTTGAAATGGGCAAGGGCGCAATATCCTTTGTTGGAGGAGCGAAGAGAGATTCTCGGCTCACGCCTTGCACATTCCATCCGCTTCCCTTTCATGACATGCCGAAAGCTGAAGAAGGTCCTGACTTGCAGTGACTTTGAGCATGAAATAGCATCGAAGGTTGTTATAGAAGCTCTTTTCTTCAAGGCAGAAGCCCCACACAGGCAACGTAGCCTAGCCGCCGAAGAATCAGCCTCCGTGAACCGCCGCCTCATAGAGAGGGCTTACAAATACCGACCCGTAAAAGTTGTCGAGTTTGAGCTTCCTCGACCGCAGTGCGTGGTCTACCTAGACCTGAAAAGAGAAGAATGCGTAGGATTATTCCCCTCAGGAAGAGTCTATTCGCAGGCCTTTCACTTAGGCGGTCAAGGGTTTTTCCTCTCAGCTCACTGCAACATGGATCAACAGAGCTCGTTCCACTGTTTTGGGCTGTTCCTAGGGATGCAGGAGAAAGGGTCGGTGAGTTTCGGAGTGGACTACGAATTCTCGGCGAGGTCAAAGCCCTCGGAGGAGTTCATAAGCAAATACAAAGGGAACTACACATTCACAGGAGGTAAAGCAGTTGGTTACAGAAACCTGTTTGGGATTCCATGGACGTCTTTTATTGCAGAGGATAGTCTTTACTTTATCAATGGCATCCTCCATCTCAGAGCTGAGCTTACCATCAAAAGGTCTACAGATCCTCAGTGACCCGTTTCTTTGTTCCTTGATGCCACTACCTTGCTAGTTCTATCTCTCTCTAACCGACTTTTTTTTTTCTTTTGTAAGGCTCGACGAAGACTTGAGCTTATAAAAAGTTTAAAAACTTTTCCAAAGCGACGACGTTTAAGAAGGATGTAAATGCGCTTGGATTTGATATTTATCAAGTTACGCTTACTCTTGGCTTGGTTTATAAATTGACTTTTCAATGAAATTCTTAGCGATGGATTTGTATTATGAACCAAGACGTGAACAGAATTGGGAAATATTTATGTGTAAATCGTGTTCCACTGAAGTGTGTGTGAGAGAGAGAGAGAGAGAGAGAGATTAATAGGCTCTAATTTAGTGATGATGAGACTCTAATCTTTAATTAATAACTTCTGCTTGGAATTTCCGGTAGTACGTAGATAAAACTCTTTTTTGTCTTTTCTGTTTAGGATAAATAAAAAAACTCTACTTTATCTAGTAGTGATTATAACTTGTCACATGAATGCATTATCCTACATTCGGTCTAGTGGTAAATCTATGAATAATCCTCTATGCTATTTCTATGTTAGAGAGACACATCAAATCCATATGCTTTCAATTGGGTATTTGTATATAGTAATCTCGTTCTATACGTTAAAATCCGTATGTAAAATCTGTGGAAATACTAAGTGTTAGAGGGGGGATTAGCACCCCCTGGTTTAACTCGGTTCGAACCGAGATCGGTTCAATCAATACCGGTTTACGATGGTTCGGATCGAGGATAAGTCGGCCCGAAAACATTGGGCCGAGCTCGGGATCTCGCTGAAAGCCCACCTCGGCTACCGATCTGGGCCCAGCACAAGCCCAGTCCGTTACAACAGATGAAACCGGAATATTTCCTCTTTCCCGCCGATCTCGGAAATGGAAATATTCTCTTCGGTTGATTCATCGAGATATCAGGAATTTATCCTTATCTCGGCGAGAAAACCGGAAGATTTCCTTTTCCTAATCGAACTCGGAAAAGGAGAAGTCCTCCGGTCAACCGCCTCAAAAACAATATAAATAAGGAGGCCATCGCCTCATTCTAGGGATCCACAACTTCCGCAAAGACAGAGAATAGAAGAGAGCTCGTTACCGATCTCGAATCCTTTTGTCTTTACCTTCTTACTTAAACTCTGTTGTAACGCCGACCTTGATCAATAAACGAGATTCCGACTAAAAAGTACTGTTTTACCCCTTTTGTGTGATTTACGGATCAACAATTGGCGCCGTCTGTGGGGACTAATAGAACAGTACTTGCGGACATCGTTTGATTGAAGTTCGGCAATGGTTCTTCCAATCGATACCACCGCAGCCCTCGTCAACGGCTCAGAAACCGACGATCAAAACCCGCGGATCGACGAGCTCGATCCTGTCGATACCGAACTACAAACAACCGGAGGGAGACCCCCTCCGACCATACCCGTTGGAGAAGACGATCAGGTCAATCCATCTCGGACTCTTCCACAGCCTCCAGCTGCTTCGATATTCACGGATCCGACCGTCTTCATAGAAGCTATGACAGCGCAGTTCGCCGAAATTAACAAAAAGAACGAAGAGCGGATCGCGTCTCTCATAGCATCCCATTTTGAGCGCCAAAATCAGATCGGTATCCTCGATCCAAACCCGGTCACCCCCGCCAACGAAAACACGTTACGCCGAAATCTCTTGTCCGACTTAACCGAAGCTCAACCCCCAGGCACGATCGACCCGCCGACAAGGAGATCTTCCGCGACCGGTTCGGAAATCAACATCACGGACCAAGCCGCCGTGAACTTGGAATTCGCCAAGTTCCAGGCCCAACTACAAGATATGCGGACCAAAGTCCATCAGGCTACAAGTTCGGCGCCGGAGATTGACCGGGTAATTCAAGAGTCACAGAGGACGCCGTTTACCGACAAAGTCGTCAACACTCCAGTCCGACGATTGGAAAGAGTCAAGATCACATCATACGACGGGTTTACCGATCCTAAACACTTCTTGACCTCGTTTGTCATCACAATGAACCGATTTCGTTTCGGCTCGGAAACCGAGAAGGACGCAGCCATGTGCCAACTATTCGGGGAGAACTTATCCGGAGCCGCGCTCGATTGGTTTTCAACGCTCGAGCCAAGTTCGGTAAACAGCTATAACGAGCTCACTACCAAATTCCTCAAACGCTTCACCATGTTTATCAAGCAGAAAACAAAGAATGCCGAACTCTGGGCCCTCGAGCAGAAGCAGGACGAGCCCCTACGCAACTTCATGGAACGTTTTAAAGCGGTTGTATCCCATTGCACGATCGACGACGAAGCCGCAATCGAGGCTCTTTACAAAGCCACCTGGTACGAATCGGATTTTCACAGGGAGATCAAACGCAATAATCCAAAGACGCTGGAGGACATCCTGCACAGGGCGCATATCTTCATCATGGAGGAGGAGGAAAGATCCGAGAAAGATAGGCGACACGCTATCACGAAACAGCTCGCCACTAAGGACAAACTGTACGTTCCCCCGAAACAACCCGTCAATACGGTCCAAACTCAGCAATCCTGGTCAAACACTTGGGTTCGGTCGGATGAGCCAAAAGAGCCCGACACCACTGAATCCGCACCGTACTGCAATTTCCATAACCGGTATGGAAATCATTCGACCGAAGAGTGCCGACATCTACAGCAGTTCCTGATGATGAAGTACAAAAAGGGGGAAGTTCCAGTCGAAGGAACCTTCCAACCCTCGAACAGACCGCACCGTAACGATAACGATATGAGACGTGACTCCAGACCAAACAAGGCTACCGAGCAGCCTAAAAATAAAACCGACGACGAACAGCTAAAACGGGATCGAGAGGACAACGTGGAAGCTCAGCAACCTCCGCAGGTTCGGAAACGTATCAACATGATCATGGGCGCGTTGGAAACATGCAACTACTCCGTCCGAGCTCTGAAGACATACAGTAAGGAAGCAGTGGCCGCAAAACAGTCACATCAGACTACACCCTGCGGAACGCCGATCACCTTCTCTGAGGCCGACACGGAAGGACTTCATATGCCGCATAACGACCCGTTAGTCGTCGAGACACTCATCGGTGATGTCGTAGTCGGGCGAATTTTGATCGACACTTGGAGCTCGGTTCACGTGATTTTCAAGGATACGCTGAAAAATATGGATTTTCCCGACAACCAAATCAGACCGAACATCGAACCACTCACCGGATTCTCGAGCGAGCAAACCATGACAGCAGGAACGGTTAAAATTCCTATGTATACCGGGGGAATATGCCGAATGGTCAAGTTCTTGGTGTTAAACAAACCAACGATCTACAACGTGATACTTGGCACGCCGTGGATATTCTCGATGCAAGCAGTCGTATCAACGTATCACCAATGCGTCAAGTTCCCAACACCTTCCGGAATCTTCACCCTTAAAGGCGACCAAGTGATGTCCCGAACGTGTTTCATCAACGAATGCAAACTGAGAACCACTCCCCGCACCTGCGTGATCAATAAGAAGAAAAATCCAAACGATCCCGATTTACCGCGACGCGAAACGATCGTCCAAATCAATATCGACGATCTCAATCCGGAGAGATGCGTAGGAATCGGAGCCGAGCTCGACGAGGACATCAAAGCAGATTTAAGCGAATTCCACGAACCCCCATTCCCCGTTCGTGGAATTCCATGAACCTCAAGCGGTACTACATCTAGGCCAACCCTCAAGGGCTAAAAAAAAAAAAAAAAAAAAAAAAAAAAAAAGGATCACCGAGCTACTACACATACGCTCGATTCAAATATGTAATATGAACTACGAATGGCTTGATCCTTCTTTCGAAGGTACGTAGGCAGCCCTCACAAGGCGCAGCTATAACATTAATAAAATCTTACCAAGGCATTCTACCGAACTCCAACAGTTCGTATTTTCTAAGGCCAAACTTTATGTTTGCCGAACTCGAACAGTTCGTATTTTCTAAGCCAAACTTTACGTTTGCCGAACTCCAACAGTTCGTATTTTCTAAGCCAAACTTTACGTTTGCCGAACTCCAACAGTTCGTATTTTCTAAAAGCCAAACTTTATGTTTGCCGAACTCGAACAGTTCGTATTTTCTAAGCCAAACTTTACGTTTACCGAACTCCAACAGTTCGTATTTTCTAAGGCCAAACTTTATGTTTGCCGAACTCGAACAGTTCGTATTTTCTAAGCCAAACTTTACGTTTGCCGAACTCCAACAGTTCGTATTTTCTAAGCCAAACTTTACGTTTGCCGAACTCCAACAGTTCGTATTTTCTAAAAGCCAAACTTTATGTTTGCCGAACTCGAACAGTTCGTATTTTCTAAGCCAAAATCTAATGGCGAAATTGAGTCCCCGGCAACGGCGCCAAAATTGATGTGCTCAATTTAATACCCTAAAGTACTAAAGCAGTTGTAATAGTATAGCTAGGGGTCGAACCACAGAAGACTCACAGAAACGCACAATAGATTCTATAGTGTCGAATTACGCTAAGCCAAACAGTTGTAATTAAAAGCAGTGCAGAAATTAAAGGAGTTGTAAATCAATTGAGAAATATAGGCTCAGGGTTTTTCTCAGGAAATCAGTGAATGCAGACTAACTAACTAACAGGATTCAGATTTAGCGCAGTTCTTGAACTCAAATCACTAAAATATAGCTAACCAACTCTCGTTGCGAAAACTATCTAAATCTAAATCCCAAGAATTCCAAATCTCTTTGCGAATCCTAAATTCTAAATCAGCTTTAATATCAGGTTTGATATGTTCACAAATCAATTAAACCAAATCTCTTTGCGAATAATCAATTTGCTCACCTAGGTTCTATCAGGTAATTAATCGCACTCTCGTGCCTAATCAATTATCCTAAGATCTAAGTTCCAGATTCGTCAACCTAGAATTAGCTATGAACACAACCTAAGGTGAAGAACTAATTCAGATGGTGAATCCTAAACAGATAATTAAACTAGCATTCAAAGAGATCCTTTATGAGAAAACCCTAAACCTAAAGTGGATCTACTCAGACATGGCAATTGAATCAAAAGACATGTTTGAATAAATCATCAATAGAATAGAAAGAAGGGTTTAGAGATCTGATCTCGGACGAAGGGAGATTCAGACTTGTCTCTCTAAAACCAAAGTAAAATCAAACTATAGAATAAAGCATAAAAAGGCATGAAAAGGCATAGCCTAAACAATGGCTGTAAAATCCTATTTATAACCTAAATCACGATTTGGGGTCTTCTTGTAATTATCAAAGACTTCTGGGCGCTTTTGCAATTCCTCAAGTCTTGGAAAACTCGCGGGTCGTGTCTTGCTGCGCTGAGTGTCGATCGATACCAAGGGGTATCGATCGATGCTTGACGTGAATTCAGGTTCTCAGCGACACGATCTTTAGCTCTGCTACAAACTGCTCCGGAAAGCTCCAATACTTCCAATAATCCTCCAAACGTGCTATGACCTGTAAAAGACTCTAAAAAGACTCCAAAATACTATAAAGACTCTATAAAAAGGACTTATATCATGGCCTAAATGGGGTAAAAACCATGATATATCAACTCCCCCAGACTTAGCCTTTTGCTTGCCCTCAAGCAAATAGAAGACTAAACCAGAAAAAGAGGTTTGAAAACGTAGAGACTCACCTGTTCCTGAACCATCGAAATGACCCTTCTCCAAGTACCCAAATGTCACCAAATCAGCTTTCGATCTAACCACCATGTACTTCTCCGTAGACATTCGTAGCTTTTCCAGACTCCACACATTATCCCACAGCATTGTTCAAGTAAAACCTTCATCGCCAGTTTCATCTCTGCAGCTAATATTTAAGAACCTTCTAGACTCTTTACCAGACAATATCTTGACAAAGGAACCACCCTTTTTCACACTTTTTGTATCAATTTCTCTCCCCCAGACTTATTTCTTATTATGTTCTATTTTTTTATTTTCAGCTTAGCATATACACATCAAGGTATGAGACGCGAGTATTGATGGTGTTTGCCACCAAATCCCCGGTTCTTCCCTCTCTATGTATCAAAGGATGTAGGCGAATAATGGCATCATAGGAAAATCCTAGCCTCGCTTCCAATCCTTTGTGTGATCATCCCCTCTTAAGTAGAATAATGGGATCGCTGGAAATTTTCCTAACCCTCTACTCAGAAGAAAATCATTTCAATCTTTTATGCTCTTAATCTATCAACTTATTTCAGGGGAGAGATATACCATAATTCTAAACACACGGGTTCCTTTATCAGATATGAATGATGAATCAAGCTCTTTAACTACTAACCACATTGATGAAGTGCAAAAATTTGGCTCAGGCTTCAGAAGAACTCTGCTGGAGACATGGATGTTTTCTAGTCAACTGGTCAGCCTTTGGATTTTTTATTAGTCGATCTAGAACTGATCCTGTAACACTGTGCACTCAAAAACAAAATCAAATCAATAGGTTCAAGCACAGGATCATCATCTCCAACAAATTTTGACTCAATAAAACAGTTTTGACTCGATAAAACGACTGACTCTAAGAAAAACAAAAACAATGTCAGCAGACACCTCCCCCAGACTTGAACAACACTGTCCCCAGTGTTATCTAGCCTAGAGTCAGTGAAATAAAACAAAATAACAGACTAAAATTGGGAAAAACAAGAAGTTACCTTGCTGGAACGTCAAGTATCGATCGACACACAGCCTGGTATCGATCGATACTGGGCTTAAATCGACTTGACGAACCTTTCTTGCGCGATTGGTGTCGATCGATACTGATAGGGTATCGATCGACACTGGGCGATTTTGGATTTTGTTCCTTGTTTATCCTGACTCAAATATAAAACGAACGAAAATAAAAAGAAAAACGAATCAAAAACAGACTCACCAGTGGGTTGCCTCCCACCAAGCGCTCGTTTAACGTCAATAGCTTGACTGTAACGCCCTTCAGGCTGGATAAGAGTGAGAGCTTGCACCAAAACAGGCTCCATCACTTGACATTACTAGCTTCAGAGTTCTGCTTAGCATGCTGTCCACAAATTCCTGCCCTTTCTCTTTCAGCTCAGAAGTAAGAAGGACTCTGGCCTTGGAGAATGGCTTCAAGGCTCCCTTGCATTTGACCTTGTAATCAATCGAATTCCCATCACACTTCTGAGGAATCAAAGTGACATGGGGATTCTCGACCTTTTTGTTCTTGGCCTTCTTCTTCTTTGTTGCCTTAGTCTTCTTCTTGGGGATGTTGGGCGGTTCAGCTGGAACATCTGCGACAGTAGGCTCATCAGGAGGTTCTTCTAAAAGATCAATTGCTAGCGACTCTCCTGTGATACCCTTGATGCTAGAGGCACGTGTGGGAATACTCCTAGGTGGAATGACATCATAGTAGACATCACCGTCAATGTAAGAGAAAGATAGTCTCTTATTAGGTGTGTCTATGATCGCGCCTGCAGTAGCCATGAACGGTCGTCCCAGGAGTATAGGCATACGAGATATCGCACCCATCTCCACAACCTGAAAATCAGTAGGCACCAGACAGTCTCCTACTTGGACTAGCAAACCATGGATAGTACCGTGTGGAAGCGAGGTGGAGTTGTTCGCGAATGTGATAGATGCCTCTGGTGATCGAATATCAGCTCCTAACCGCTCTGCAATTGCCCTTGAGATGACGTTGACACTAGCCCCTGAGTCGACAAGAGACTCTTTGAAATTAACTCCTGAGATGGAGCATGGAACTGCGAATTTCCCTGGGTCTTCCCTCTGTGTCAATTTCCGCGGTTGTAGTGAATTGCGAACTCTTTCTCCTATCACCTCACGTGATTTCTTGGCTTCTGGTTCTTTCTGCGAGGGGTATCGATCGATACCAGGTAGGGTATCGATCGACGCCATGCGATTTGAATCGTTTCTGACAGGTACATCTTCATCAGAAAGAAGCTCCACGTTCGGGTTATCCAGCATATACTGTAGTCTAGCAATCTCCCATTCCTCCCTTGTCAGCTTAGGAACCATAGGATAAGGCATCCTGGTTACATACACTCGTTCTGCAACGACCTTAGGCACCACAGTAGAACTCTCTGTTGTCTCCTCAGAAATCACCTTAGTATCGACCGATACCAATGGGGTATCGATCGATACACGGGTGATTGAATCCATTCTTGCAGACGTCTGGGCTGGTATCGATCGATACTGGGTAGTATCGATCGATGCATGTGCGATTTCAGGAATGGCTTCGAGATTTTCTGCACGTAAGCTGATGGCATTGACGTGTGCATTGTGTGATTGAACCGCCTTTCCCTTGGAATTTGCTGCAGTCTGAGCTACTTGCGTCTCCAGCATCCTGTGGCTCGTATTTAGTGCCTCGATCCTTCCACTCAAATCGGTGTACATGGTGTCCATCTTACCATTGAAGGTGGCTGTCATCTTCTCCTGCCCTTGAACCAGGTGTTCAAGCATAGCCTCAATCTTACTCTCAGGAGCTTTGGGTGGTGGGGATTGGTACCCTCCTTGCTGAGCATTGTTGGTGAAGTTTCGATTGGAGTTGTATCCGAATCGCTGACCCTGAAAACCAGAACCACCTATGTAGTTAACGTCTTTCACCTCATTCTCAGTAGCAAGGTGGACGGCCTTTGTTGTCCTTCCCAGCAGAAGACTGTGCATAGAATCCAGCTGAGCTTTCACTTCAGCGATCTGCGACCCATCCTGATTACCAGCCAGCCTCTTGCGCTCGAAATATGCGCTCTTGGTGCTACTACTAGAGGCAAAGTTCTCAATCAACACAATAGCATCCTCAGGATATCTGGTGTTGAAATTACCATTGCTCGAAGAGTCCAGACCCATCTGATATCTCCAATCTACTCCTCTGAAGAAGATACCCAGCAGCTGCACATCAGAGTATCCATGATGTGGACAATCTCTCTGGTACGATCTGAATCTTGTCCAAGCAGCCTTGAACGCCTCAGTAGGTCCTTGAGAAAATTGGGAGATTTTATTTCTCAGATCTTCAGATCTTCCATCATCGTAGAAGTTAATCAGGAAGGCTCTCTTGGTGTCCTCCCAATTAGTTAGCGATCCAGGAGATAGCTGCCTCAGCCAGTAAGTAGCTTCTCCACCCAGAGAGTAGGGGAAAAGCTTGCAGAAGAGATAGTCGTAGGACACTCCATTGCTCTTAATGCTAGTGACCAAGTCCTCGAACCTCTCTACATGGTCCATTGGATGTTCATGAGGAAGACCATGAAAGAGATGCTGTCCCGCTAGAGTGAAGTAAGCAGGCTTCAGCTCAAAGTCATTCCTCTCAAACGCAGGAGGACGAATTGCTGAACGATTGGCGAAAAACTGGTCAGGCCTGTTGCATTCACCAATCGTCCTTCCACGATTAACCACAGCATTCCCTGCGTTGGCGCGCCCAGCTGGCGCGACAATCTCAACAACCGCAGCAGGGACAACGATGTTACCAGCTTCATCAAGTCGCTGCCCTCTCTCATTACACACGTGACCCTCTTGGTCTCTCAGAATTCCAACTTCATCAGCTCTTAAAACCACTGGGTTGTTCATCCCTGATGTTTGCTTGGTCTTTCTGTTTGTGCGTTCCACAAACGCTAGCTGTTCCAGTGACAGTTCAACTAGTTGTGTGCTCTTGTTGCTTCTGGTTTCACGAACAGGCATACACCTGCAAACAAAACACTAGGCAAAGCACGTAAGTAACCAGAAAAATACGTTGAGTATCGATCGATACCAAGTGGTGTCGACCGATACCAACAAAAGAAGACGACGAGTATCGACCGATACTACAGAGTATCGATCGATACCGACGAACTTAGTCGAAATTCTAAACTAAAATCTAATGGCGAAATTGAGTCCCCGGCAACGGCGCCAAAATTGATGTGCTCAATTTAATACCCTAAAGTACTAAAGCAGTTGTAATAGTATAGCTAGGGGTCGAACCACAGAAGACTCACAGAAACGCACAATAGATTCTATAGTGTCGAATTACGCTAAGCCAAACAGTTGTAATTAAAAGCAGTGCAGAAATTAAAGGAGTTGTAAATCAATTGAGAAATATAGGCTCAGGGTTTTTCTCAGGAAATCAGTGAATGCAGACTAACTAACTAACAGGATTCAGATTTAGCGCAGTTCTTGAACTCAAATCACTAAAATATAGCTAACCAACTCTCGTTGCGAAAACTATCTAAATCTAAATCCCAAGAATTCCAAATCTCTTTGCGAATCCTAAATTCTAAATCAGCTTTAATATCAGGTTTGATATGTTCACAAATCAATTAAACCAAATCTCTTTGCGAATAATCAATTTGCTCACCTAGGTTCTATCAGGTAATTAATCGCACTCTCGTGCCTAATCAATTATCCTAAGATCTAAGTTCCAGATTCGTCAACCTAGAATTAGCTATGAACACAACCTAAGGTGAAGAACTAATTCAGATGGTGAATCCTAAACAGATAATTAAACTAGCATTCAAAGAGATCCTTTATGAGAAAACCCTAAACCTAAAGTGGATCTACTCAGACATGGCAATTGAATCAAAAGACATGTTTGAATAAATCATCAATAGAATAGAAAGAAGGGTTTAGAGATCTGATCTCGGACGAAGGGAGATTCAGACTTGTCTCTCTAAAACCAAAGTAAAATCAAACTATAGAATAAAGCATAAAAAGGCATGAAAAGGCATAGCCTAAACAATGGCTGTAAAATCCTATTTATAACCTAAATCACGATTTGGGGTCTTCTTGTAATTATCAAAGACTTCTGGGCGCTTTTGCAATTCCTCAAGTCTTGGAAAACTCGCGGGTCGTGTCTTGCTGCGCTGAGTGTCGATCGATACCAAGGGGTATCGATCGATGCTTGACGTGAATTCAGGTTCTCAGCGACACGATCTTTAGCTCTGCTACAAACTGCTCCGGAAAGCTCCAATACTTCCAATAATCCTCCAAACGTGCTATGACCTGTAAAAGACTCTAAAAAGACTCCAAAATACTATAAAGACTCTATAAAAAGGACTTATATCATGGCCTAAATGGGGTAAAAACCATGATATATCAAAAGCCCACCTCGGCTACCGATCTGGGCCCAGCACAAGCCCAGTCCGTTACAACAGATGAAACCGGAATATTTCCTCTTTCCCGCCGATCTCGGAAATGGAAATATTCTCTTCGGTTGATTCATCGAGATATCAGGAATTTATCCTTATCTCGGCGAGAAAACCGGAAGATTTCCTTTTCCTAATCGAACTCGGAAAAGGAGAAGTCCTCCGGTCAACCGCCTCAAAAACACTATAAATAAGGAGGCCATCGCCTCATTCTAGGGATCCACAACTTCCGCAAAGACAGAGAATAGAAGAGAGCTCGTTACCGATCTCGAATCCTTTTGTCTTTACCTTCTTACTTAAACTCTGTTGTAACGCCGACCTTGATCAATAAACGAGATTCCGACTAAAAAGTACTGTTTTACCCCTTTTGTGTGATTTACGGATCAACACTAAGCACTCGTCTCGTGCGTGGGTTGAAGTTTTTCATCTTTTGGATTTAGGATTTGAGAAAATAAAGAAGCCTTGCCTTTAGTGAGGAATTTGTATATTATGTTTATAGGAGATCAAGCCCATTTGTGGCAACTATATGGGCTATGGTTTAACATCGATAATATGAGTAGCCCAATGGTATTTGACCGGTATGGACTAAGGAGGGGCTTAGAATCCACCAGCCCCACAAAATTTGGTGAAGATTGTATAATCTCTATAATATTATTTAAGAAGACACTTTTAAAAATAAATTTTGTTTTATAAGTTATTACATGAAATGAAATGCCATTACAAATAATAAATAATAATTGAAATAAAAAATGATATAATAGTCTTTTAAAATGATTGATTAGAATATAGAAAGTATATATTTTGCATTAAAGATGTTATTTATTATTCAATTTCTTAATTATTTTTAATATTATATATTATAAAATAATAATCAATTCATATTCAAAAACTTGCTAAATTTTTCACTATAATTTATTATATTTTATTTGAATATATATCAAAACAAAAATTTAAAAATATTTTACTAATTTTATAAAAAAAATTAGACACAAGAATACTATATTTTATTTAAGAGTTCGTAGACTAATCACAAAAACTAGAGTCATTATGGTGCATATTAGAGTTATGTTTTCAAGATTAAAAGTTTTTTACGGGTTAACCCGAATAATATTTTAGTTCACTACAAAACGGGGTAAATAGATAAATTATTACAAATTGACATATTTATCTATAATCATTAATTAGCTATATTTTAAAATTCAGATAAAAGTAAATTTACTAAATTTCAAAACAATTTATTTTTAAAAAATTATTCCGCGCTAATTATGGCGCGGATTAAATCCTATATATGTATATTATTTTTTAAAACATCTATCTTTATTTATATAATAAAATCTAAGTTACATAAAAAATACATAAAATAGTAAAAATACAAGCGATAAAACAACGAAAGTAAATTTTGACGATTCTTTTCTCCGAAAAGTTTTATTCGCTGAGAGAGTGTCCACACTTCCATTCTTCATAATCTCATTCGATATTATGTGATCTTCATCTTTGGTTATTATCTATCATTTTTATGTTGTATTACATTGACACATTCCTAAATAAGAACTAAAAATATTTTTCGAATAAAAACTTAATTTATTGGTTATTTCGATAGAAATAAAATTTGAGATTGCCTATTTTCAACGATTGTATTACTGTAAAAATAAGAGCGTATAATATTTATGATTAAAACAAAATTAAAAACAAACAAATCGTCCCAAAAAAAGCTAACATTTTTTATGGAATATTGTAATACAAAGTATTTTTTTTTTTTTGGAAATCCCCTTAGTCGATTGGTTGACAAAGTGTTCATTAATGGTTCTACACCAGAAAGTCCGGATTTTGATTTTCAAAGAACGCAATTTCTGCAGATTAATGGAGGCAAACTTATAAAGAAATCTTCAGCGTATTGCAATTAGAACCGTTTATCGTGATTGCGGATCGTTGTGGAGCAGGTAAATATATCTGTTATAAAATTGTTTTTGTAATAGTTATCATTATAATTTGTTTAATGTTAAAAAAGGAAAGAAAAAAACTTTTTTATTTACATGACTCGTTTATCATAACTACGTCTACCATTATGGATAGACCGATAGAGAGTATTTAACTTCTTTTTTTTTCTACAATCAATCAATTTTATTAACATCAAATTAGGGTTACAAAGTCAATATACAAAACTTCCGGAAAACAAATTATTACATATGCAGATATATGCGCCATATGTTAAGAATGACATAACATGAAAAGTGAATTTGACGATGCTTTTCGAAGTAAAGTCTTACTCGCTAACGGATAATTAAATCTGTTATTTTCCTTCTCTGTATTCATTCTTTTTTTAATGTGAATTGTGTGTTTGGCTAACAATTTTTGGCTAACACTCGAAATTACACACAATATGATAAAACTCAATGCTTCCGTTATATGAAGTTTTGTTTTCGCAGTTAGATACCTAGGATTCCGTATCCAAGTCCTTCTACGAGGGTTTGGCTTTGACTTTGTCTCCCCCTTGAGCGATGCATATTCGTGTCTTGGCCTCTGTATTCTCCTTGTTAACTTCACTTCATTTCTTGTTGAAATCAAATTTCGTAGAGATTCTGACAATGGCCCTAAACGACCGTGCTGTAAAAACATCTTCCAATTGATGAATTGGAGGTTGTTAACCCGTTGTTGTTTTAAGAAGTTCTTTTGTAATTTTTTGCAATTCACTGAACCGTCGTTAAGATCTGTTAATATATCTATCTCTCCATCTGGTAAAGCATTCCATAATCGCCTATCTTCACAAATGCCAGATCCGATCATGTCAATAAGTTCGATTTCTACACCGATACAGTCCATGATTGACAACAGTTTGCGAATCGCCGCCCTATCGCTCTGAAGGAATTGACATAACCCTTGACGATACAAAGAATTTCTCGAAAAGGAGACAACATGGTCACCGAACGGAACAGTCGTCAACAAAACCAAACAGAGAAATGATCCCTTGCAAATGTCAGCGAAAGTAACATCGAATATTGATCGAATCTGTGTGAATGGAGCGTAATTCCAAAGCATTTTGGAGAGAAACGGAGAAAGTCTTTGAGAGTCGCTTTTGGAGAGAGAGTATTTAACTATTTACTTGGATTGAAGCAGACCTGACTTTCGATTTAAGCGTTGCGTTTGTTCGAGTTGGACTATTTATTAGATTCCCCCGATCAAATTCAAATTTGAGTTGACCGTTTGTTAGACACCGTACACGTGTTACGATGTCATCTACTGATCACAATCATTTGTTATTTGACAAATCATGCGACAAGAGTGTATATACATGAATTGTGATGTTACGTTTTGTTACCATTTTCCCAAAAAAAAAAAAAAAAACTATACAAATGACTTTTGTATTGCGAATTTGTAAGGTACAAAATTCATAATGATAAGTTTTTTAAGGTACGAAATTCTTAAATATGCATGTGACCCCCCAAAAAAATGGAAATAAATCAACAATAGTACAGATTAGAGAAAGGCCAATAGTTTTTTCTTCTTCGTTTCTCTCAGTAATCAGTATATTATCCTCGTGCACCAAGAATCTAGTCCACTAATTATGGTATCATTCTTCTCCTCTAACCTCAAATTATGTCTGTATCTTATTTAATTAGTGACAGGTTGGAGATTAACAAACAAATATAAATATAATTTTTGTTTCCGCCAAGTCTATCTGAAGCAATGCACGTAGCCTTCTCCTAAAATCCCAATAAAACCATCATCACCAATATATCTCTCTTCTCTTCCTTATTTTTTTCCCCATAAAACTGTTTCCATAATCTGTTTTTGGCGTATTTCTTTTGTTGGGTTTTTATCAGATTCCAAACTTGTTTTTTTCTTTTCTTCTCTTGTTGCTTCATTTTTTTACCATTTAAAGCTAACCTGAAACTTTATTTAACCCTTATTTATATACACATATATAGGGATCTTCCAAAACAAAAAAAAATCGGTGGGTTTCTTCTCTTTTATAAATTTTAGCTTAAGAAGATCAAGATTAGGTGTTTTGCTCTTTCTATCGCCAAGTGTTGTTCTTTTTTCGTTTTTTATTGCAAGAGTGGTATTTCAGATCTAATAACGTCGTGGTCATGAGATTTTTGTGAGAAAGAAAAGCTCTTTTGTCGTTTTCCTCTTTTGTGTGAAATCAGACAAACTTGTCGGGAAGTTCTTGAGATTTTCAAAAATTATAAGAAGAAGAAGAGTGTGCTGAGAGAGAAGAGTGAAGAAATCAAAATGGGTCATTACGCAGCAATTTGGGATCATAAAGCAGCGACTGAGATAATCAAAGATTGGAACGGCATTGACCAAGTCCTACTTAGAAACCCTCATGGAGCTTCTGCCAAGGTAACTACTTTTTTTTTTTTTTTTTTCAACCTCAGAGTCTCTCAAATTCGAGCTTTAAAATCGATCTTTAATCGATTCCGTGTTCTGGGTTTGGTTTTCGTTTTCCAGATTAGTTTACATGGAGGACAAGTGATTTCATGGAGGAATGACCTAGGCGAAGAGCTTCTTTTCACTAGCAACAAGGTATGGAGATACAAAAAAAAACATTGCGAAGAAGAAGAAGAAGAAGAAACTTAAAAATCTGATTTTTACAATTTGTTGTTATTAGGCTATATTCAAACCCCCAAAATCAATGCGTGGAGGGATTCAGATTTGTTATCCACAGGTAGTTTTAAGTTAGTGCTCTCATTATTCTCACTGGGATCTTTATTGACATTGTTGTCTTGTTTCAAGTTTGGGGATTGTGGATTACTGGATCAACATGGCTTTGCTAGGAACAAAATCTGGGTAATCGATGAGAATCCACCTCCTCTTTACTCAAACGAATCCATTGGAAAATCCTTTGTTGATCTTCTTTTGAAACCATCAGAAGAGGACTTGAAGCATTGGCCTCACATGTAAATGTTACAGACCCCATCACTTGCCTTTTTATTTTCTTTCTCTTTACAGACTCTAAATTCTCTGTGTTTGTTTCCCTTGCAGTTTCGAGTTCCGTCTTCGGGTGTCACTTGCCATAGATGGCGACTTAACATTGGTTTCTCGGGTTAGAAACATCAATGGCAAGCCCTTTAGCTTCTCATTCGCATATCACACTTACCTCTCTGTCTCAGACATAAGGTATTTACTGTTTGCAGGAAATCAGCCATTGATTCTGTGTTTTGGTGAACTCTCTCATTCATAACCAAACAAATGTTCACTCTTGTTTTTCATAACAGTGAAGTCAGAATTGAAGGGTTAGAGACATTGGACTACTTGGATAACCTCAGCAAAAGAGAGCTTTTGACAGAACAAGGCGACGCAATAACCTTTGAATCCGAGGTAAAGATTCTGCAATCATTGATAGCTAACAAGTATCCATTGGTAAAGATTCTGCAATCAATCATCGATTGTGAACTAGTATCTTCGGCTATCTCACATCAGATGTTTCTTTTGATTCAGATGGACCGGACTTACCTTAGATCGCCCAAAGTGGTAGCAGTTCTTGACCATGAACGGAAAAGAACCTATGTTATCGGAAAAGAAGGACTTCCAGACACCGGTAAGAATCAGACAACAATTCGTTTTCAATTACTTATTTGGTGTATGATATGAATTATTGACAATGATGGTGCAGTGGTATGGAATCCATGGGAGAAGAAATCGAAAACAATGGCGGATTTCGGGGATGATGAGTATAAAAGCATGCTTTGTGTGGATGGTGCAGCAGTTGAGAGACCGATCACATTGAAGCCAGGAGAAGAATGGACCGGCCGGCTTATGTTAACCGCGGTCAAGTCCAGTTTCTGCATCGATCAACTTGAACTACAGAGCAAAGGATTCTGATTCTGAATCTTTTAGAATCACATCTTAAAGCATATCATGCTTATTCCATTGGCAAGACTGCAGTTTTTTTGTACTGCAACATTGGAAGAGCAGAATCATCGTTTTTTTCTTTCTTTCTTTTTTTATTGCATGTTAAGCTGTTCTCATTTTCTCAGTAGAGAAGCTTATAGGCCGGTGATTTCCTCAGACCGGTCTCGGCAACGGCTAATGTATGAATATATGAGACAGGGTGTGTTCAATCTGGCTTTCGGTTCAACTCGAATTGGTTTGAACTTTTTCGGTTTAGTTTCAAAACTTTTGGATAATTAAAAATAAAACCAAGAATAGCGTAACTTTGCATTACTAACTTTAAGTTTTGGAGAAATCCCGATTTTATGATCCTCAACTTCCAAAATTAACAGCAAAATTTAACGAACTCATTGACTAAAATCTTTTGACATTTTCATTTTTTTCTTTAGCTCTAAGGATTATGCAACTCCTCGACGATACTCTAGCTGTTTGATGTTTTCTAGAAGTACCTTCAAAACAAAAAGCAGAACCAAAGATTTAGAAAACAAAGAATGCTCTTCAATGATGGAAAAACGAAACCCTAGAATGATTCAGAACTCCATTGTTTACCTCGCGTATTCTCTCTGCAATCGCCTTACAACCTTCAGAAGCCAACGCAAACACCGTTTCAAATGTTTCCATCGGTAACTTTGCATCCATCTACATTTTAACCCAATTAATAAACGTCAAGAATCATAGGGTTTGTGAATGTAGATAAATGTGATATGGAGAGAGGAAGATGAACCTGAACGAGTGTCACTTTGTCTAATTTAGGTAGAATGCCGACGGTTACATCAGCACCTCCAGCGCTATCTTCGACATAGTTCAGATCAAGGAGTGGAGTACTGTTTAAGTATCCAGCACTACAGGAAACAGCAAGATCACGCATCGGAATTCCAGCGTCCGCTAGAGCTAGTGTCGCAGCATTGATACAAGCTGACCTTGTTCCTGATTACAGAACATAACATTAATGACGGATCCAAATATCAAAAATTACAGGGGTTGTAAAACTTGAGAGCTCGTTTGCAGAACAGTACCTCCGTCAGCTTGTAGAACCTGAAGGAAAATGTCAATCTGCATAAAAGAAACAATCCATCAAGAAGCAAGCCAAAAGAAAGAGATCTAACGAAAATGGGACTGTAGTCGAGCAATGGATATCGAAAATTCAGTCTTCTCTTGAAAAATTCGATTTCAGTTTCACCGGAGAGTAAGTTGTAAACCTGAGAATGAGGCATCAATTCGGTTACTATGCACGCTTCCATTGTTTGACGGATGACAAGCGACAGCTCTGTTGATCGCCTGACCATAATAAACAGCAATTCAATATTTATGATTTATGCAAGAACAAGTGAGAATCTTTTAAATATATAGTAAATGTAACCTGTCGTTCTTCTGTCTTCTACGATCACCAGTACTAAAATGAGCCATACTATACTCACACAGCACCTAGAGAATAAGCAGGCCACAATCTATTCAGATTAACAGAGCTTTTTGCCAAGAAGAATACCGAAAAAGATCAAAACATATACATACCAATGCATGGTCACTCTTTTGTTGGCTCTTGTTTTGAATCTGGAGGAGCACAGATACACAATTAAACACAGACAAATAAACCCAATTAGCTTAACTCACTGAGTGATACAATACAGTAATTGAGTACCTCTCTTGGGCCATAAACAGCTGCAATTACTTTCGTATTACCCATCTCGAAAACAGCAGAACTAGAAAGAAAGAAAGAAAAAGTTCGAATTTTTATTCATATAAGTGCCAAACTAGAACAGAGATGAAAAGACAAGAGGAAGAAGTTGAGTTTACCCGTCAGCCTTAGAAACCACTCCAATATCAGCTACGATTTGCCTCATCTGTGATTTGTTAAAAGCATTGGGTAAAGAGAAATTAACTTGTGGAGGCCAACAAAGACAAGTAATAGAGACGCAAACATACTTCATTGAATCGGCGACCATCTAATCGAAGACCTTCTGGGTTTACGTACTCCATTGTTTGTGAATCCGCAGAACTCTAAATAGAGAGATATCAATGGTGAGAGCACTGAAAGACAGAGACTGAAAAAGTTCGATACTTTCTGTTTCCAAAACAGAGAACCAAACAAAAATCTGAAAGAAGCGGAGAGAGAAAGAGACGAGATATACCTTGGCCGAAATTTGCGGCGGCGATACGTCGGACGGTGTCGACGAGAAAAGGAGATAGTCTATAAAAATTTAGGGCTTGGTGATTTAGTAGAGATTTTAAGGGTATAAGCGTAAAAGATCAATTACATATCTAATTAAGCACCGTTTGGCTGTAGCCGTAGCTACATTCTTACCTGTGTTTAAAGAAATTGTGTATGGGCTAAAGAATTAAATGAAGATATTTGATGTTGAAATGTTACATAATTAACCAACTTTTGTTAAACAAAAATTAATTCCTTTTCAACTTTTGTATAGATTTTAATATTATTTAATTATGTAAAAACTGCATATACTTCTTAAGATCATAACATGTCTGCTTAGAACTTAGAATTGCCAAATTCAGCTAAACTGATTACATACCAAATTGAAAGCATGCCCAACAGAACTATTATTAAAATCCAAACCGAAGATGAAACAGCTGAGTTTGGCTTTGTCTTTCTATATGACCATATCCGAACATAGGGAAACGAACTTGGACATTTTTGATTAGAACCTCTCGCTTCATTTATTTGCAAATACTTAAGATCAAAGATATATATATTCTGCTACAAAACTTAATTCGAATTGAAACTAGCCTTTTTAAGTGACAAAAAAAAATTGTTTTGCTTCTTGTATTTGATAAAAAACAAAAAAAACCTATATCCACCACTGATCACTTGATCCCAACGTGGAAACGTCCGGCGACAAATCCTAATAAAAAAGAAAACCAAGACTCTATTTTAATATCGAGTTATTCGTTACTCGTAGAGCTACGTTGATGTAAGGTTATGGAATTACTTCTTTTGGCTCTATTTTTTTGTTTTATCAAGTCTTATTATCTATATACGTGTCGGGATTTACGTTTAGACTACAAATAATGAAATGCAAAGTGGTGACGTATATGAAAATGACGGGCTCGTGATGGAGGAGATGATGGAATAATGATATGTTTTTTTGTATATGTTTTTAAAAGCATACAAAACGAGATTAGACAATTCAGGACATAACTTTCTACGAGTATGGTCCTAAGTCCTAACGATGGTCGAACAATTTATTCGTTTGCCAAGAGGTTTTTGCCAAGAGGTTGCGGCTGCGATTAAACAGTGTTTATTTATTTAATGTAATCTCATGCGGATAAACGCTGTGTTCAAACGCAGCAATTTGCATCATAAATTTATGGTCGATGAAAAAATTTAGCATTACGTCTGAAACTGTAAATTAAAAAAAAAAAAATGAAGTCATATGTATATTAACTTGTAGAATTTTATCAATTTAGTTATGAATTTGTATATCTTCTATTATTATTTTTTTCCAGACCAATTTCTAGTCAAAGTTCAGCCAGGAAAAATAAGGAAATCTAATTTAGTACTAACTTTTATCCTGGTTCTGATAAGAGACAATTAAATGTCAGGGGGGGCTAGTCGCTTGGTCTCCAAGCTAAAGATCAGAAATTTCCAAAAATAATTTAAAAAAAAAAAAACAGTTCCAATAAACAAAAGAGATTATATTAAGGATAAAATGGGTGAATATTAAGTGAAGTTGATAAAATAAAGAAAATGGTAAAGGATAAGTTGAAATTAGAAAAATACAATTTTAAAGTGCAATTGTAGGCAATTTTGTCCCTATATGAGAGAGAGAAACGCTGCAGAGAACATTAAATGTCTTTATCTGATAAAAATACAATGCGTATCTTCCAAAATCAATGACTATGAAAGGCTTATATGTTTATGAAAAAAGTTAACTGGTAATTGTTGTGGTTGTACATGTAAAAATGTTATCGGGATATCTCCAGTTGTAATATGGCAAACCCAATAAGAGAACCCGATCAGTTATCTCGACAACGTGTTTGGACGCGATCAGTTATCTCGACATCAACGAGTTTGTTGTACAGTGGACTCAGATAACGAGAGAACCCGATCAGTTATCCCGACAACAACGGGTTTGGGTTAGTTCCTATACGAAATAACATGAATTAATTACAGTGTACAATAATTAATACGAAATTAACAGTAATTTGGTTTGTTGTGCAGTTAACTCCGATACCGCGATAACCATATGTGTTATCCCGGCAACAACAAGGTTTGGGTTAGTTTTTATTCAAAATATTCAACACTGTTTAACGTGTTTATAGTTAATGTGAAGTTGTATAGTTAACTCCGAAACCGTTACAACTAGAAGAGTATTGGTGAAAACATGAGTGTTAACCCGCCATCTCGTGATGTTATCGGTAAGAATTTGTTTGAGTTACATATGGTTATCTTAACACTCTATGTTGTTATATAGCTAACCGTGTTAACTTGTATGTTATAGCAGTTAACTTATTACCGAGTTAACCGATATATATGTAATGGACTTTACTAGTTAACTTATTATCGAGCTAATTTATTTACCAAAATAACATTGTTATACGGATTATGGGTGTACATTAACAAAACAAAATGACCATACATCCAATGTTTCTCCGATATTTGGATCAGTATTGGCTCCTCCCTCCCCCAACTGCAATTCATCCACCTTAAGAACGCAATCTTGTCTTCCTCCAGTGCATCCACGAGCTTTTCAATAATACTCATTTTTTGGTAGGTGATGACTCTTTGTCCCCATGGCTATTGAAGAAAGCCAGTTCTTCTTCCTCAAGCGCATCTTTAATGGTTTGGATTAGCCTCATTATTTGATAAATGTTGACCTGCTCTCCTAACGGAGCCTCGCCGGTTGCAATAAGTTGTGGTGTAGTTCTAGATCTTCCATCTGAAAATGTTTCTTTTTGTTAGCGATAAAATCGACGCCGGTAAGATTCTAAGGAGGTTAGATTTTAAATCAAATGGGAAATGGAATTACCTTTCAGATTCCGTCGGAATTAGTTGTTCGATATAGAGCACAAACACTTAAAACCTCGCCGATTTTCCTCTCGTCTCCTCTGTTAACCTTTTTACCACTGTTTTTTCTTTAAAAATGAAACCAGTTTTTTGAAAAGAGATTTCGCCTCATAAAACCCTCCCCAAGAAGCTAATACTCGACGAAAAATAATAATATAAGGAAATCCAAAAGATTGGATTTTGCTGTCGGTAAATTGACAATTGTGGGGCCCATAGTCTAGATAAGCAGATGTTTAATTTTTTTTTACGTTTTGTTAGAGTAGGGATATGATAGACTTTTCATCGTGAATAGTTATCACAGAACAGTACCAAAACCGAGAATCTAATTTCTTGTTCATTGGTTACTATATATTGGTAATTCTCTTATATTAACTCTTTCAAACACATCATTAGATTCATTACCATTAAACTTCAATGTGGGTCGGACGTGACATTCTCGTGATCAATTCAAACTCATAACAGAGGGTCCCACTCGTTGGTGCGTGACGTATACGTACAGGTGAGTCTGCGTGGGAGAGTGAAATTTTGCTTGGAGACCAAGCTATTAGAGTAGGTCAATGGCTCTAGTTTCGGTACGGTAACTAACACGTGTCAGAGATCTAACGTCTCAATCTGAGATGCGGAAAGCCGTTTTGGATCCCCCCCCAATGGCCGCAACGAACCACCTCATTAATCTCGCTACCAAAGTCCAATCTATTTACGGTTTACATAAAATTCCTTTCGGTTATCTTTGAATCTTTGATATATAAATTAGAGCTTTTTATTTATGAAACTGAAGTTTTAATTAGTTTAAATACTTTTACCATGTTTAATTTCAGTTTCATGTGAAAGTTGAATCAGTTTAGTATTCCTGGGTCATACCATACGGGTAGTGTTTAACCGGTTTGAACACGCATTAACTTCCGTTTTACAGTTAAACAAAAAGACACAATAATTAATAAACCATTTAATATTTCGAAAATACGTTAAATAAAAATCTCCATAAAAAAGTAAAATAAATATGGAAACAATAAATAGTCATGAGTTGTTATAGTAATATTTAAAGAAGGATGGATGTTCCTCCTAAGAAACGGCGATTCTTCTTTACCCTTTTGACTCCTGTTTCTCTCTGCAACTCAAACAGTGAAAAAGAAAACTCTCTCTCGCTCTCTCTAGATGGAGAGAAGAACGAGAAGAGTTAAGTTCACAGAGCATCGTACGGTCACATCCGTGCCAGCTAAGCCATCTAACGGCTCTCCAAGAGTGGTCCGAATCACTTTTACTGACCCTTTCGCCACTGACTCATCTAGCGACGACGACGATAACGCCACGCTTGCCCCGAGAATGAAACGATATGTGGAGGAGATTAGATTCGGCGAGGGAGAGTCCTCATCCGCCGCGAGGAAAGCTAGGTACAAGGCCGAGAAAGGCGGCGGTGCAAGATATGATGACGTGTCAGCGTCCGCGAACCCTAGGAAGTACAGAGGCGTGAGACAGAGGCCGTGGGGGAAATTCGCGGCGGAGATCAGGGATCCCTCGACCCGTTCTCGGATTTGGCTTGGGACTTTTCTCACGGCGGAGGAAGCTGCTATGGTTTACGACCGAGCGGCGATTGATCTCAAAGGTCATAACGCACAGACGAATTTTCTAACTCCTCCCCCGCCGCAGATTCCTAATCCGGTTATCGATCTAGAAACGGTTTCCGGCTGCGATTCCGGGAAAGATTCTCGCCAGAGCCTCCGTTCTCCGACCTCTGTTCTTCGGTTCAACGCCAACGAGGAAGCAGAGTATAGAACAGAGCTGGAGATTGAGCCAATCGAGCTATCGCCGGAGATAAATTCAACCGTCGTCGAAGAATCGCAGGAGAGTTTGTTTACAGATCCGTATTCGTTGCCGGATTTATGTCTCGCCGGCGAATATCTCTGGGATTGCGAAATTGCTCCTGACCCATTGTTTCTGGACGGAATAGAGATCCAGCAGCCGATTCCGAAAGAAGAGAAGGAACCCGAAGATTTCTCCTTCAGTTTGATCGAAGATTTCGATTCTTCTCCATGGGATGTGGACAATTTCTTCGAGCCTGATTGATTAAAATCAATTTTCTTTCTGGGTCTGAGATTTTTGTGGCGATTATGATGACGCGGATGCATCTTGACCGTGCGCTTACCTTTTCCGCTCAGTGACGTGCACGGTCCCGATCGGCTGGAGCGCAAAAAACAAAAAGTAGAAGGAGCTCTCTAATTTAATTTATTTCTGGGTAAATATATTAAGTTAAGATCAAATGTCAATGTGTTTATGAATGTTTTTGGCCCAGCAATTTCGTTATTTGCTTCCTCTCTGAGATTGTCTAAACGTGAGGTAGCAGTATATACGATTTTTGTTTATAATGTCTATCTTATTATATATGTAAATCCCTATCTTTTCTTTTCTTTTTTTGTTTCTGGAGTATGAATCTCTAGTATAGAAATTGCTTGACAAATTACAAGTCTAATGATAAATAAATAAATATATTTTAAAATTCTAAAGTCACTATACAACTAAATATATAAACAGTCAAAAGATTTTTTCAAAATATACGGGTCTACAATAATTCGTATTTTATTTCATAATAAAGATTAGCTTCAATTATTTTATTTTTTTTCCTATCAAATTGTTCCTTCCAAACATAAGACTCAACTGCAAATTGATATTCGATAATGTAACACCTATAATTTAAACTCTGTTCGGTAGCATTGTAAATTTGTAACAACAACCTTCCAAACCGGTTAAGCCAACCCACACATGGTTAAAGGGAAAAAAGAAAAAACTAGATGTCATATGATTTATCTTAATAGAGAGATTTGAGTGGGTGTGGTGTGTGTGAAGTGAAGATTCAAGGTATCGCCGAGAGACATGTTCTCGTGTCTGCTGTTGTTTTGCACTTAAAGTATCAAAGCCCATTCATGCGAAGAACCAAACCAATGAATCCTATATTAGCCCTACCAATTGTGTCTCCACTTATAAAAACATCCTTCACGTTTTCAAATTCACCATAAAAAGATAACCAAAGTACTTGTAGCTTCTTTTTTACAATGATCGTATAGATACATTTGCATTCTATCAAAACTTGGTCGAGGTCTACGTGAAGAATTAGACAATGGAGTTTGGTATATATCAAATTTGAAGGACAAAGTGTGTTGTCTTCTAATTACATGGCTGCTTTCTATTTTGCACTATCGTCCATCCAAATGGTGGGACAAATGTTTTAAAGAAACCTAGGGTTTACGGCCATTCTGATAAAAAAACAAAAAAAAAATCAATAAAAACCATTAATAACATACTTTTAAACATATCCATTTTAAAAAAAAAAATTTATGAGGAATCAACTTCTGTTTGTCCTAGCAAAGGCTCCGTCATAACAAAATACCAGAAAAGAAAGTTAGCACTCTTATATAAACGAGTCTCATGATGAAAAGTTTGATCATTTATCTTTGATTAATATTATTTAGAGAAATGGTAAGATAATGTCTGATCAAATTTGATTGTAGTCCCCATCTTCACTCTTTTTTTTTTATTATCAATAATCCATTTAATTAAATCAAGTTGTGCCGACAAGGTAGAAATACCTCACCGGCATTGTCTGATTTACATGGTAACTGGACCACATAGAGCCGGCCCAGTAGACAAACCCTTCCATAAAAAAAATACCTTACCATAGTGAGATACAATCTTGAGGGACCCATCACGAAGGAGGGTGGATTCGAACTCCACGCTAGTGGGATGGCAGCAAACCGAAGAAGGCTCATTCCCGATTATTTCGAATAAACCGATAGCGCGTAAAACGTCGTGCATCTCACCAAAGCCACATATGATAAGAGAGGCAAGGAAGGCATACCCTAATCGCCAAACACCGACCCAAGACAGAAGCTACGCCACACCGCCACGTCTCCGTTTTTTACGAGAACCGGACGCAAAGACGCCACTCCAAACTCACGAACCATAAAAAATTAAAATAAACAAAACTAAACCGCGACAACAGAAAGTACCTCCGCCGGAATAGTAACATCCGCCGCAACAGTGCCATTCGCCGGAACAATAACCTCCGGCCAAAGGTAGAACAGAAAACCTCCACCCTCGATTCAGGCTCCGCAAAGGCATTTGAAAGGGGAAGCAGAGATTTCTGAGAGCAGCCGCGCTTGACTCTTATGCCTTGCTGAGAAACACAACGGAGAGGGAGGAAAGGTCCATAGGAGAAAAGAACACCGTCAAAAATCTCTGTTTCATAGATCCGCCGTCCTCAAGGCTTCACCTTTTCAACGACCGATGAGATCCGATGTCCCTCCATCCTAAAGCCAACTCGCTGCTCACTACAAAAAAACAGCGTTTTGGCGACTACATAAATAGTCGCTATTTAGTCACTAAAATCCATAGTGCGACTAATTAGCGACTAAATCTTGTAATCGCTAATCCTTAGTCGCTAAAGTGTGTAGTCGTATAAATAGTCGTCAAATAGCGACTATTTTACGACTATGAACAGTGGTCGTACTTTTACCGACTATTTGGCGACTACTTGTAAAAAATAATTTAAAAAAAAATAAAAATATTTTTATTAATTAAAATATTTAATTACAAAAAATGAAAATTAAAAAAAAAATTAAAAAATAAAAGAAAAAGAAAAACTGGATCGACCACCGCCGGCGTCGTCGATCTTCTTCTCCCGAGAGCAGATCCGGTGAGCTCCTCCGTGCCTCCTCCACTCTCCCGAGAGCAGATCCGGCGAGGTCCTCCGAGCTCCTCCGTGCCGATGTCCTCCTCCGCCTGCATCTTCTTCTCCCTCACCGGCACCGCTTCGATTTCTTCACCCTCGCCAGCACCGATGAAACCCATCCGCCTCCACTGTCTCCTCCGCTCTCCTCCGCCACCGTCTCCACCGCTCTCCTCCACCACCGCTGTTTCTCCTCCTCAATGTTTCCATTTGCCGCTCATCATCTCGGCAAAATCGCAGATCTAAAATTTAGAATTCACATCTTACCTTCATGGAGGAAGACGAAGAGACTCCGCCGCTGCAATCTCTGGTAGATTCCTTTTCAGCAGCTCCTTCTCCTCCGATTTTCCATGGAAGAGGAAGACGAAGAGACTCCTTGGTGACTTATGGATCTGCAAGAGAGAAAAAAAAAAGTTAGTCTTTGTCTCTCTCACTCTCGTAACAAGAAGGAGGCAACAAAAAATTAAGAGAGTGTGATTAGGGCAACTCATTGTGATTTATTTATTTTTATATTAATTAATAGTTTATGGGTGTTATTATTTTTTGGGTTTATTAGAATAAGAGTTTGTTCTCAAAATTTCAAATGTGAGAATATGCTTAAAAAAAGAGAATAAGATATTTATAATAGTAATTTTGGATTATCATTAAATATAATTAATATTTTGGGTATATAATTGTATTTCTTGTATCCATTCGGTTCGGGTTCGGTTTCGGTTCTTCAGATATAGGAATCTAGGATCCGTTTGGATATTTTATCGGTTTCGGTTCGGGTTCAGTTCCTCTTTTTCGGATCAGTTTTGGTTAATTTTTTTGGATCCAAATATTATGCCCAGGGATAGTAATATACATAATGATATACATAGGTATATATAAGTTATAGAGGTTTATTGGGTTCCTACGAAATGTTTCCCCTCAAATCCACTTTTAGAGCAGAGCCATATATATATATAAGTTATACATATATATAAGTTAGATTTAGGTTTTTTTTTAATTATTAATGCCTTTTAATTATTAATATATATAGATTAATTATTAATATGAGAGGGAGATATAGACGGAACAAAATTAATTTTAACAAGAAACCTATTAACTTACGTTACTGAATTTTTGTTGTTTAACATATTTTGTTGATATGTTTCATGTTAATATATATATATTTTTTATTTGTATTTTTATGTATAATAATTTTTATATCTTCACCATATAATATGTGTCGCCATATCTCTGTTTCTATTAAAAATATTTGTATTTTCATGTATAATTATTTTTTATATCTTCACCATAGAATTGATCTTCAATGATAGTAAAAATTTATATATATGACCATAATGTTGGAAAAAAACATGACCATGATGTAAAAGATTTTTTTTTAGAATTTTTGTTTTCAAACATGGTATAAATAACAAATTAACATTGTGACATAAGTAACATATTTAAGTCGTAGGGTTCTTTGTCATCTAGTTCTTTATCAAAAGACGAAAAATTACACTGAAATTGATCCGGTTGCGAGGTTATTTGCAATATCAACATGTATATATAAGTTATACAGATATGCCGAAATAATCGCTAATTAGTGAGTATTAGGCGACTACTGTGCGATCTGCCGAAATAGTCACCAAATAGTCGCTAATTTAGTGACTATTAGGCGACTACTGTGCGATCTGCCAAACTAGTCGCCTAATAGTCGCTAAATTAGTGACTATTAGGCGACTACTGTGCAATCTGCCGGAATAGTCGCATATTAGTCGCTAAATCAGTGACTACTTTGGCGACTATGCTCTTTGGTCGTAAAATAGCGACTCAATTACGACTAATTTTATTAGTCGCCAAATAGTCGCTAAATAGTCGCTAATTAGTCGCCATCTGTAGTCGCTAAAACGCTGTTTTCTTGTAGTGGCTGTGCCACGTCGCAACATCAGATCAACAACACAACCTCCCAAGAAAAAGATTCAGGTTTCACGGAGAAGGGCACAAGGAGGATCCTCGCCGGCCCACGTCCTCAGAGAACCGGGACGAGTAGCCACCCCACCCCACACCACGACCCTCGATCCGCCTCACTCTTTTGCTTCCATTTATATATATATATATATATATATATATATACTAGAATTTAACCCGCGTTAGTTATAGCTCGCGATAATTTTTTTAAGAAATTGTTTTAAAATTGAAGAAAAATTATTTTTATTTGAATTTTCTAATATGCCTAACTCATGATTATATATAGAGTTGTCAAACATAATAATTTGTCTAATCAACCCGTTTTGCAGTGGATTAAAATATTATTCGGACTAACCCGCAAAACCTATAATTTTGAAAACATAAGTCTAATATGCACCGTTTAATGACTATGATTTTGTGGTTAGTTCACGAACTCCTAAAAAAAAATCAATTTTTTATGTCTAACTTTTTATAAAATTAGTAAAATATTTTTCAATTATTATTTTGATATATATTCAAATAAATTATAACGAAAAATATAGCAAGATTTCGAATATATATTTTTCTTTGAATATATATATATATATATATGTATTTATTATTATTTAAAGATATATAATATTAAAAATAATTAAGAAACTAAATAGTAAATAATCTCTTTTTTTGTCAACTAGTAAATAATCTCTTTAATGATAAATAAATAGTTTTCATATTCTCATCAATAATTTTAAAAGATAATTATATCATTTCCTATTTCAGTTTTTTATTTTATTTCTAATGATATAATATGTAATAACTTACAAAACAAAATTAATTTTAAAAAATGTATAGAGATATAAGGATTATACCCTCTCCCCATTAATTAGCGATATTATTTGTAAAAAAAATCCTAACACTATAATAAATGAACACACCAATAAATAAAAAACAGATTTCTTGGTCTTTCCGAGGTCAAGATTTTGACCAATTCAATAATTTTCTATTTTGCACCATTTGAAATTGGACCATGAAAGCCTCCTAAGTCCTAACCATTCAGAAGCTTCCTTTTCAATAATACTACATTCTTAAAACAATAGAAATGCATATGCTTATTTGTTCTGTTACAACCAATGAGAGTAGAGTTGCAACTTACACAAGTAAGTACTACCCGCCAAATAAAAAAAAAGAGGATAAATAAAACAACTAAATTATACTTCCTCTGTTTAAAAAAGAGTGTTATTCTGATAATTTTCACATAAATTAAGAAAATTAATAAAAAATTTATTTTACCATTTATTAATACACTAAAAAAATTCTCTTTCTAATTAATACATTAAAATTATAGGGTTAAAATTAGATTTTTAATAAAAAAATTGCATTGAAAATATAAAGTGACATTTTTTATATAATAAAAAAATGTTAGAATGATATTTTTTTTGAAACGGAGGGAGTAATTTAATATCGAATATCCAATGAGCTGCATATTAATTTTCTGCGAATTCATGTATCCCAATGCAAAAAAAAAAACAAAACCTAGAGATGCACATACTCAGAATCACTTGCAACACACATGTAAAGCATCGGAGCATTTAATGCCTGCAAGCTTGGACCGACCATATAAAGAAAAAGAGGGAACAAGATTCAAGAAATATAAGGAAATACTGATATAAAATTCAAATTTTAGCCAATTATAGTTCTGCATTTTAATTCAAACTGGGTGGATATTTGCACTGTTTTAAACATTTTGACAGTTTGAATGAGAGGTGTACAATGTAGAAATTTTCTTAGAATCTGACTGAAAATAAATTATATTTTAATCTGGTTAAAATAATTTAATTTTGAACTAAATATTATAATTCAAGCTTTTTATTTTAATAAAAAAAAAATCAATCCATATTAATTTGAATCGATTTAATATGGCTTTGTTACAGTTTTGTTTGTTTGAATTTTGGTTTATACATTTTTTTTAGTATTTGGATAAATAGATCTCGATTCGGTTTGTTAATCAGATTTATTAGCTTTATATGCTATGTCGACTGCTACGGATCCTAAACTTTTATCTTTCAATTGTATGGCCAGCATGATCCAATGTTGGTTTTTGAGTGAATTGAATAAAAAATTTATGAAAAGTCACCCTATAGTTTGCTTTGTTGTTAATGAATAAGAATTTCTCAATCTTGTAGGCTACACCAGTTTTTAGGTTTGCCTTTTTAATAAAATCTTTTGTAAGCTCGTTGAAAGCCAAAGAATGAAGTAAGTGGATAGAATAAAAAATCGGAAGCAACTATTGTTTTAGTAAGCTCTCTGTATCTTTTTTAAAAATGTTTAATTTACAAACTCGTGTAACATATTGCAACTTTATATGGTTATTTATAGATGATACCAATATTTAGAAATAAAAAAATTTCCTAAACTAAATTTTAAGTTAATTTCATTTTAGAGGTTTTTTGTTAGTTTAGATATTTTGATATTAATATTTTATTTTATTTTGACAATACGATTCTTTGTATGCTTTGATATATTTTGGGACATTTTTTTGGGTTATGCTATTTTATTATTGATTTTCTAAAGAGTTAGTGTATATATCAAGTTAATTTGTTTTTTTAGATAATTTTTCATTTTATTTTATTTTGACAATACAATTCTTTGTATGTTTCAATATACTTTAGGAAATAATTTTTTTTTAATTTTGTTAGTTAAGCTCCTTTGTTATTGATTTTCCAAAGAGTTAGTCTAGATACCAAATTAATTTATTTTTTATTTTATTTGACATATATAATTTTTTGGAAGTATTGGCATTCTTTAAAAAAAAATTGTCGTTTTTTTTTGGTTAGTTAAGTTTTTTTATATATTGAATTTCCATAGAGTTAGGTTAGATATCAAGTTAATTCATTTTAGATGACTTTTCCTTTGTTAATTTAAGTTTTTTTGATAATGATTTCCATTTTATTTTAAGAGGTACGATCTTTTGGAATTCTTGACATTATCTAAAATTTAACTAAAATATTTATTTGTCATATTTTAATTGATCGTATAATTTTTTTTTAGATATATTTTGCTTTGTTTGTTTATTTTTTTATATATTTATTTCCATTTGATTTTTACATATACGATTCTTTGGAGGTATAGACATTTTTTAAAACAGAATTTTCTTTTTTTGTTAGTTAAGTTTTTTAATATTGATTTTTCATAGAATTGGTTTATATATAAAGTTAATTTCCTTTTTTGATGATTTTTTTTTCTTTGTTAATTTAGTTCTTTTGATATTGATTTCCATTTTATTTTGAGAAATACAATATTTTGGAATTTTTGACATTATTTAAGATTTAATTAAAATATTGATTTGACATAATTTAATTGATCATTTATTTTTGTTTGTAGATGCTCTTAGATGCATAAATCATCAACTTTTATAATAGATTTTGTAAATCTTGTAGAGCAAATATTAATATTTTTTTTTGACGTCAACAAATATTAAAATTTTAATTCGTAGATTTGGCATATTGAGAGAGTACAACGTAGGGATGTTAAAACGGGTGAGCCCGGCCCATTTAGGCCCGACCCGTTTAGACCCGGCCCGTTTAAGCCCATTTACTTTTTAGTCCGTTTATTTTTTGGCTCGTTTAGGTCCGCCCGTTTAGACCCGTTAAAATTAGTGTGGCCCGTTTAGATCCGTTTAGGCCCATTTAAAATTTGGAATATTTTTTAAAAATAATTAGATAAATCTAATTATTATGTTATAAATAATATATACTTTATATATGGTTTTTAAAATTTAGGTATATTTTTACTATAATATAACTAAATTTAAAAATCGAAAAAAACTAAATATAAAAAACCAACTTTTTTGTTAAAGTTCAAAATCAAAATCTAAAAAAATATATATATACATACTTGCATAAAAATATATATTTGCATAAAAATAATAAATGAAACAAAAATATATGTATATACCACAATTTGTGGATTTTGTGGATTAAAATAATATTTTAAAAATATTTTATGTCAATACAAGTCAATTTTTTGGTAGAAATCGTATGATCCAAGTTTTTATTCAAGTTAAACCGAATTACAAATTAGTTTTTTTTAATAGCCAATTAGAAAATCTTTGCATATACTTTATCATGATATGAATATCCGTTTTGAAAAAAAATTAGTGTACAAATTAGTTTTTTTAATAACCAATTTATATAATATTTGCATTATGTTATTTAAAAAAAAAACAAAACTTAAACGGGCTAAACTGACTGTCCGTTTAACTATGTCAAAGCCCGTTTAATAAACGGGCCTAAACGGGCTATTTTTTATAGACATGCCCGTTTAGGCCCGCAAAATTCTGGCCCATTTTAACATCTCTAGTACAACGTGATGCATAGAGACGGCTATAAGTTTCATGCTGGGAACATAGTCAGTCCTTACAATTGGTGTTTCATTTGGATAAAATTTTAGTATTTTTTAGATTTTATTGTTAGGTTTTAATGCTAATTATGCATATAATTCTCTTTAAAAGAGAAGGAAAAAGTGGGTCTAAGCCCATATAGTGAACGTTGGTCAACGATTGGGTCACAAGAGAATGAGAGGTGAAGCAAGTTGGCCGATGACCACAAATCTATTTTACTATGGGCCCCAATAAGATCTCATTCAACCCTCTGAAGACGCCTTTACAAAGTTGATGCCGTTTATTCTTCTACTCTTATTTCCTTTTTGTTTTCGACCAAAAAAGATAAAATAAAATAAAATGCAATTAGAGAATCATGTGTCACTCTTTCTCTATTCATGTTTGAAATTGGGTCAATAATAAAAGACTAAAAAGTATAAACAATGAACAATGTTACTAGGTCGGTCTTCATTCTTGTTCAAGTAGAAATCTTTTTTTTCTCAATAGCTAAATATTAGAAAATACACCAAATAGAAAACTTGGGCTAAAAATCTACAGAGTATTTGACAATATCTAGCATCCGAAATTCCCAACCTATATTTCGAATCCGGCTCAATTTCGACTTGGAGTTTAGAAACACACAATCACAACTTTTGTGGTGTCTCAAGCCCTTAAAACAAGAGAGTTCTTCTAATGGGCCCTTTACAAAATTAGAAATCTTGGCCCATATGAGGCCCAGATCACGAACAAGGCAGTTTCAGAAGCAATCATTTTTGCGGGAAGCTCTGAGACTGAGGAGCATAAATTCGATAACTGGTGCTAAGGAGGAAGAAGGCGCAGCGATAATGGAGAAGTCCATGAAAGTACTCTCTACGTATTAGAACATCAACTGGAGAGGGAAATACGAAGAAGCTAAACTGGTAAAACAGTTGATATTCAAACATGAAATTTAACAGAATTTCCACAAAAGAGGAGATAGGAGAGAGTAGTTAGCAAAGAGATAGGAATCCACCCAAAAGGAAACTTTCAACAACTAAGAAACTCCCAAGAGAGACTAGAAGCACAAGGGATTGAGTAAACTTGGGCATCTACTACGTACCTTGGTGATTTCAGAGTCTTCGTTGTGCAGTCCACTGTTTAATCACTCATAAAGGAGCTGGACATTGCAACTGTATGAGTAGTTGTACTCATCTATCATCTCTAAGATTTGATCGGACACTTCAAAACGATAATCTTCAATATATAAATGCATCTCCTTCAAACAAGGAAAATAGTCCAAGAAATGCTCTATCATGTTCATCTCTTTCATTGTTCCTGTAAACCCTCGAATTACAAACACTTTTACTGGACAAGATTTGAGCGAACGGCCTTTGTCCTTCTTATGAATGCAGTCACAAGCATCCCCGCATTTATTTGTCACATGGTGCACCAGACCCTGCATTACCAGAAACAAGACGATAAGGTTTATTATTGTAAGTATTGCAACGCAACTGCATCTTTAACACATGTTTTGTCCAATTACATGAATGAGTAGAAATTCTAAATGTGGACTATTCCTTAGGAGAACTGGCATTGCTTGCCACCCTCGATCCTCGGCACTCGTAATAATTAACATTTTGAGGTTGTTGAACACCGGCATCGATTCACAGCATAGAGAAAGCACCTGAAAGCAAGCAAGATTTTTTTTGTTGTTGTTGCAATTACTACTATTTCTGCAACTAGACCAGAGAGAAGAAAATTCGAAAACTAACCTCGAGAGTATCAGGATGCAGGTGAAGTTCCTGAACGTTTTGTATGCCGTTCATGAGCTTCACCACATTGCCAAACCGGAGAACAACATCATCCTCTAACAAAGCATTACTTGGGGTTCTTAGTCGATGGGTTTGATCATCAGTTACTGAAAGGGCGATTCGAGCCACAGCTAATTTGTCCATACTAACTAATGGATAGTCCTCTGCAACGAAATCAGAGTAGGCCAATAAAAGCAGGCTTGGAGTATCAAAAGAAATGCTCTTTGGATTTTGAACGGTTTTCATGCCGGTGGCGTGAAAAGTTAGCTTTCTGAGGGTTGCAGTTGACACGGTTTCAACCGAATCGATCCAATCCGTGCTTGTCAGTAGTAATTCCTCAAGAACAGGGAAAGAAGGGAGAAGCATCTCCATCTTATCACCAAAAACAACCGACTCCGAGTTAATATGGAGACTTTTAAGCATTGGTAAGAAAGTGCCTTGAGCTCCAGCCCACCAATGAAAACCAAACTCACTTGATAATCTCAGATTGACTAGTGTCCTACTGACGAACATCTCTCGAGGCAGAGAGTGATAAAATTCATCATCTCCGACATTGATGGAGAGATCAAGCTCCGAAACACCACGCTGCAGCACATTGCATATCCAACGATTCAGACGATCAGGATCAACGCCATCTTCACACTTGAGGGAGAATTTCTTGATGAGAGAATCACCCTGCAAAGCCAATACACGATCCACAAAACCCATGAAGCTCTGGAGAATTCCGACTCTTTCCCGCTTGCTCTCTTCCGGATGAAGAAAGACAGAGTCATCAATGTCGAGACTGGGGACAAGTGCGAACAGATTGCGCCATTTCTTTGAGAGAACCGATGTCAAAGCAGCCTCCTTTGTGGTAAGGAAAGATAATATATGACAACGAATATCGTCTGGTAGACTGCTCAAGAGATCCATCTTCTCTACACACACAAAACAGAACGCTCCTAAGCAACTCAATTAACCAAATTGATTTTGAGACTGTGAACGAAAACACGCCCGAAAGATATGACTTTAACTTCGGCACCTACCTTGGGCTGGTAACAGAGGAGGCCAAGGCCAACACCAACACTGAAAATGCAATTTTTCGATTTAGGGCAACTCCAACTCGCGAGACGGAGAAGGGTAATTTTGGATATTCTGTCAATATAATGATACTTATTATCTTTTGTCGCAATATTAGTGACAAAACGTATATTTCACCTGAACCGGACAAATCAAACCACTAAACAACCTGGTCGAACCAATATGTAGACAAACGACCAAGCGGTTCTGTCGACCTCAAACCAAATCAAATAAGTACATTAACCAATAAAAAACAACTGATCCTCAATCTTAATTTAATTGTACATTTTTTTTTCTTTCACATCTGAACACCCGAGCAAAAGATTTATTTTCTCTCAAATTAAAAACCTTGTCCAAAACCAAACCAATCCAAATTAAGATTTATTGGTTTTTCGATTTCACCTTTCATTCGGCCTCAGGTTAATATAAATTATATAAACATGAATGAAAGGTGAAATCGAAAAACAAACATAAGGAAAATCGAACGCAATTAAAATCTACTGAATGCATCGAAAGGTCTTTAAGACAAGACATGAGTCAAAAGGATAAGATTTTACTCAAATGGTTTTATATTTTGAAAGTGAAAACCATGAGTGATCCAAAATGCATAAAGAATGAGTCAGAGGATGAAAAGAAAACCATTAATCATTAGGTCATTGCGTAATGGTGTACTACAATGTTCTCATTTTCTCACAATATCGATATATGATTATTACGAGTGCGTTATAGAGATTAGAAATAGCAACGATGTATTGAATTGAGGCAGTAACTACACACCATTCGCCATCATGTTCAATTTTTCTTCTAATGGAGATATATATCATAAATTCGCTTTCGCAGAGAGAAAGTTCGAAGATCAGGCAGGACCCTTCACTATTTCAGATATTATTTATGGTTCTAGGGACATAGACTTCCCCAAAAAACCATTGATTGAGATCGATATAACAGAGTGTGCTCGATAGGAACTTTAACAGAATATATTATTTCTTGCTATGGAGCCCGTAAAGGAGTTGTTACTACATTAGCCATCCCCATTGTGATGCGAAATAGCCTTGATAAACGATCGGACCAGACAGGGTCATGTAGCTTGATAAGGTTTGAGGTCACAGGTACCGATGCAGTGGAAAAGGCAAGGACCACCTTGCAAAACTAAATACTCCTGGGTGACCGATAGCGAAGTAGTGCCGTGAGGGAAGAAGGGAAAATACGAGGTACTTTATTGCTTAGTTTGGCTACAAACTATAGCCGAAACTATCCAGACCATTAGTAAAAACCAAAACTCTAGGGATCCTCTGAAATAATACAATCATAGTAGGATTTTTGGTAATATTAGCCAAATAACTGGAATAATTTGGTGATAGACAAATTTACAGGGATCGTAACTGAAATTATGGCAATATATGGCAAAAAAAATAAAAAAAAATAATTATGGGAACATTTGTTAACAATGAAAGTATAGGGAGTATCTGTAATAAATAAATAAAAAACGAAATTACATACGTAATAACAAAAGAATACTGGGAATTTTTTTTGTCACAAAGAAAAACATTTTAGAATATTTCTGTAAAAAACGAAAAAAATTGGGAAATCAGATTCATAACTAAAGGAGTGCGTCTACAATCAACAAAATTTAAACAATAAACAAATTATTTAGTGCAATTCTACCCAAAAAAAAATATATAGAGAAGAGATAATGCAGAGAATCAGATGAATTAACATGAGCGAGAGATGGGTTTTGGTGCAGTAGAAAATGAAACACTCAGATTTGATTAGCAAAGATCAGAAGAAGGAAGATGCATCCAGAGGATGGATGAGGTACGTAAGCACCAGCGCGACCACCATTAGCAAATACGCAATCCCTTGATCAATCGATGTATAAGTTTTTCCTTAGTGATTACACACTTGTAATCTATCCCATAATCTCCCCTAGAACAAATGAATCAACACGTTTTATATTGATGGGGATTTCGGTTATGAGAAGGATGAATGTCTAACCTTGATCCATTGCTTTGTTAGACATGATGATGATTCCTTGATGATTGTTTGATCTTCTCCTTCCCTTCCTTACTGCGATCTCCCCTTCGACAGAGCCGGGGTGTTCAGATTCCGATCACAATCTCTAATCTCTCTTTTTATGTTTATGTGTTTCTATCTTCTTTCTTTTAGTGTCTCAATTCTGGAAAAACCAGAATCTGTCACTCTCTGATTGCAATAACTTCTACCCTTTTCTTTTATATGAGGCCCAAAGTGATTCTCACTGTTAAAGGAGGAGTTGTGTCTTTTCAATGAGACACCCATTCATTAAAACATAACACATAAACTATATTTTAATATATATACAATTATATAAGTTAAACCATTATATATATAAATGCATATAAACCTTAGATTAGATTCTTTATTGGGTAGAGTAAGAGGGTTGACATCAAACCCATTCCGGTATCTTTTCTTTGATTCGGTCCATCACCGTATCCCGTTACATACCGGAAACTTTAAGCCTTACATTAAACTTAAACTATAATAGTTGGACCGTTAATACTTCGGCCACACTAACGGAAATATTCTTACATTCTCCCACTTGGCCGTGTATTAACTTAATGGTTCAACTTCCTTTAAAGCGCGCCTTTCATTAAGCTTAATTATCCCCTTTTTAAGTACCATAAAATCAGGACTTATCGAATGAGGCGGTCCCCTATCTTTTACAGCGATAAGTTCCCTTCCATCATCACAACCAATTCAAACTTTACTACTTCTTTAATATTTGAGAGGTTACTTAATTCTCAAAAAAAATTCTTTTATGTTGAGATATAACCTTATTCTCAACTCATATGTTATCCTAACCCTACATGTACATACCATAATGATAACATATTAATTTGCAGAAAAACAAATAAACTTTATTGAATTCAAATTACTTAAGTTAGCATCTTTACAATAGCATAATATCAATACAGCAAGGCCTTATCAATTATTCCCATCCTTTCTACATGGCCAATGAAGATACCAGGAGGGAGTCCTTTCGTTAACGGATCCGCTACCATCATATCCGTTCTTATATGCTCAATTGCTACTCTGCGTTTCTGCACTTCTTCCTTTACAGACAAGTATTTTATCTCCATGTGCTTAGCACCTTTCGAATACTTGTCATTCTTTGCGAAGAAGACTGCTGCGGAATTATCACAATACATTCTCAGTGGTTTGGAAATACTGTCAATAAGTCCAAGTCCTGAGACAAAGTTCCGCAGCCACAATGCTTGAATTGTGGCCTCATAGCATGCCACGAATTCTGCTTCCATGGTGGAAGTAGCAATGACGGACTGCTTTCCACTCTTCCATGATACTGCTCCTCCAGCTAATAGGAACAGATAGCCAAACGTCGATTTTCGAGAATCGACGCACCCGGCATAGTCTGAATCAGAGTATCCGATAACTTCAAGATTATCGGATCTCCTGTACGTAAGCATAAACTCTTTGGTGCCTTGCAAGTACCTGAGAACTTTCTTTGCAGCCTTCCAGTGGTCCATTCCAGGATTACTTTGATACCGACCCAAGACACCAACCGCGAAACTGATGTCTGGTCGAGTACATGTTTGAATGTAATTCAAACTTCCTACCACTGACAAGTAAGGTATCATCTCCATTTCTTTTCTCTCTAGTTCATTCTTTGGACATTGAGCTTTATTGAATTTGTCCCCTTTCTGAACTGGAGCTTTGCTTAACTTGCACATTTTCATTCCATATCTCTTCAAGACTTTATCTATGTATCCTTTCTGAGACAAACTTAACAATCCTTGTGATCTATCCCGGATTATTTCAATCCCTATGACATAGTTTGCCTCACCTATATCCTTCATTTCAAAGTTCTTGGAGAGATATTTCTTTACATCACTCAACATACTCATATCATTTGTAGCCAACAATATATCGTCAACATACAATACTAGGATAATAAACTTGCTCCCACTGACTTTCATATAAATACATCGATCAACGATAACTTCTATGAAACCGTATGACAACATAGTATCATTGAACTTTAAATACCATTGTCGGGAGGCTTGTTTCAAACCATATATTGACTTCCTCAGCTTACACACAAGATTTTCTTTTCCTGCAACCACATAACCTTCCGGTTGGTCCATGTAAACTTCTTCCTCAAGCTCTCCATTAAGAAAGGCGGTTTTGACATCTATTTGGTGAAGCTCCAAATCATAATGAGCTACCAATCCCATGACAATTCTTAAGGAATCCTTCTTTGAAACCGGAGAAGGTATCCGTATAGTCAATGCCTTCCTTTTGAGTGAACCCTTTAGCAACAAGGCGAGCCTTGTACCTTTCTATGTTACCTCTAGAGTTCCGTTTGGTCGTATAGATCCATTTACATCCAACTGTTTTGAAACCATCAGGCAACTCTACTAGGTCCCACACTTTGTTCACTTCCATAGAAGACATTTCTTCATTTGAAGCAATCGACCACTTTTCAGAATTTTCACTTTCCATGGCTTTTCTGAATGTTTTCGGTTCTTCATCAAGACTAAGGTCACATTCATTCTCAACATCATAAACCACATAGTCATCTGTAATGGCGGATCTCCTTTCCCTTACAGATCGCCTTAATTGATTTTGTGGTATGACGTTCTGTTCTTGAATGACGACTTGTTCATTTTCGGTTTCCTGAACTAGTGGGTCCGTATGTTCTTCATTCTGTTGTTCTGTTTCGATATTAGGCTGTTCACCGACAACAGGAACAACAACTTGGGTTGGAACTACGGGTGAAGAATCTTCTACCCGAGTTTCTTTAATGTTCACTCCCCTAGATTCTGAACTCCCACTAGATTCACCATTTTCAATGAATCTAGCATTACCAGTCTCGACAATTCTCGTACTATGGTTAGGACAGTAAAACACAAACCCCTTTGACTTTTCCGGATAGCCAATGAAAAACCCACTGACTGTCCTAGAGTCCAATTTCTTTTCATGCGGATTATACGGCTTTACTTCAGCTGGACATCCCCAGACACGTAAGTGTCTTAAACTGGGTTTCCTCCCCGTAAATAGTTCAAATGGAGTCATTGGAACCACCTTACTAGGAACCCGGTTTAAAATATATGTCGCTGTCTTTAATGCGTATATCCACATTGACATTGGTAGTTTGCAATTACTTAACATACTCCTAACCATTTCTATTAAAGTACGGTTACGCCTTTCAGCTACACCGTTCTGCTGAGGTGTTCCGGGCATTGTGTACTGAGCACAAATGCCCTTACTTTCCAGAAATTTAGCAAATGGCCCTGGACATTGTCCTTTTTCGGTGAATCGACCATAATATTCACCACCTCTATCAGATCTCACAACTTTTACTTTCTTTTCAAGTTGCCTTTCCACTTCATCAATGAACACTTTTAGTACGTCCACTGATTGAGCCTTTTCATGCAACAAATAAGTATATCCATACCGTGAGTAATCATCAATAAAAGTGATGAAATAAGTCTCACCACTCCATGACGGAGCATCTATAGGGCCACAAATATCTGTGTGAATTAACTCTAAGAGTTCATTACTTCTTGTGGCTTGTTTCTTTGTGATGTGTTTGGTTTGCTTTCCTTTAATGCACTCGATACACACATCCAAGTCACTAAAATCCAATTGAGGTAATAATTCTTTCTTTATTAACCTCATCATCCTTTCTTTGGATATGTGACCTAATCTTTTATGCCACAAAATTGCTGAGTTTTCACTAGTTGCACTACGTTTAATTCTTTGATACTCAATATTAAACAAAGATTCAGAGAAGGTTTTATCAAGATTGAACTTATAAAGTGAATCACACAATGTACCATTACCATAAAAGGTTCTGTTACGGTACAACGAAAACACACCATTACCAATCTTAAAGTTAAAACCTACATCATCCAACCTACTCACTGAAACAAGATTTCTAGCACACTCAGGTACAAAGAGACAATTTTCAAGATCTACAAAACAACCAGTGTCGAAGATTAATCTATACGTCCCAATGCCTTCTATTTGCGCCTTCATCCTGTTTCCCATGAACAAGTACATTTCAGTTCCTTTTAAAGGCTGGATCGAACTGAATCCCTGTTCAATATGAGATACATGAGTAGAAGCTCCAGAATCAAGCCACCAAGTATTTCTAGGCACTTCTACAAGATTCATTTCAGAACAAACATATAAATGTTCGTTACCTTTCTTGTCGAACCATTCCTTCCTTTTAGGGCAATCTTTCTTCATGTGCCCCTCCTTCTTGCAGAAGAAACACTTGACAGCAGCTTTACGGATTTTGCTTTCAGGAGTCTTAAAGACAGCCTTATCCTTCCTTTTGCCCTTGCTTGATTTCTTAGAGTTTCCCATGGCACTATCATGTCCTGCAAACATTGCAATGTCGCCCTTCTGTTTCTTTAATCTCCCTTCCTCCTGAACCAGCATGGCCTTCAATTCTTGAAGAGTCCACTTATCCTTAATGGTGTTGTAATTCACCTGGAACTGGCCATACTCCATAGGTAGAGAGTTCATAATAAATTGTACCAAGAAGGACTCATGCACTTCCATTCCCATGGACGTTAACTTTGATGCCAAGTTTGACATGTGAGTGACGTGATCATGGATTGTCTGGGACCAATCGAATCTTTTTGTAGTTAGCTCACTCATGAGACTACCTACAATCGATTTGTCAGCGACATCCGATTGTGATTGTTCTTTAATTTTCAAGATGAATTCCCTTGCTTTCTCTGTCTTAGGCATGGATGGCTTGACACTGTCCGCCATCGTCATCCTAAGTAAATTCAGGCACAGCCGGTTAGAGCGCTCCCAAGTCTCATGACGAGACTTTTCCAATTCGGTGCTCGTATCTGTAATGGCTGCCGGCTCTTCATCCGTGAGTATAGCCTGATCAAGGGACATTACACCCAAGGAGAACTTAATCTGTTCAGACCATTCCTCATAGTTGAGCCCATTGAACTTTACGACAGAGTTTGCAGAAGCAAACGGAGCTGCAAAAAAAATTTATATATGCTTACCATAAGTTCTATGATACTTTAATAGATTCATTGACAACAAATAATCTAAACACTTTCATTTTTTTTTTTTTTTTTAAGCAACCTTTGGGCAATACTTAAAAAAAAAAATACACTTAAATTGATGCTTGTTTAGATTTTCTTTAATAATTAATCAATCCATAGTTAGAGTGGATAGGAATGCTACCTTTGGGTATACACACCATCAACCGCAACATGGGTGATTAATACTTTAGTTGTTATTTAATACACCCAATGATCCACCTTTGGGTGATCTCCTAGGGTATACTAATAAAGCAATTGATCAATCAATAAAAACTTTTCATGTCATTTAGCATCCTTTAATCATGATCAATTATGAATTTTTATTTTTTACCTTCACATTAAATATAACCAGACCACTTTGGTGATTAACAAGTTATACGTAATGTGAACTCTCTTCTTATAAGTTTTATTATAAAGTTTTATATATATAGTTTTTATATATATATATATACATGTAATAACTTTTTCATAATAGCTTAGTCTTTCACATTTCAGAAAGTACAGCGGAAACGGTTTCACATTTCATAATAACGTGACAGTTACTTTTAATAAAAAAAAATAAAAAAAATAAAAAAAAATTTCGCGACTGTTCATCGCGACTGTTCATCGCATTTTTTTTTTTTTTTTTTTTTTTTTAAAAAAAACTTTAAAATCCTATAACTTTTGATTTACTTGATGGATTTTAATGAATTTTATACCGATAGATAGATAATTTCATCCTCTTCACATTGATATAACTTTTAGACCATTTTCAGATTCAATGCGTTGATGAAAAAAAAAACGAGATTTTCGGTTTTATCCATCAATATGCTTTAAAAATTGAAACAAATGATTCTAGGGTGGCTCTGATACCACATATAAGTTTTTCCTTAGTGATTACACACTTGTAATCTATCCCATAATCTCCCCTAGAACAAATGAATCAACACGTTTTATATTGATGGGGATTTCGGTTATGAGAATGATGAATGTCTAACCTTGATCCATTGCTTTGTTAGACATGATGATGATTCCTTGATGATTGTTTGATCTTCTCCTTCCCTTCCTTACTGCGATCTCCCCTTCGACAGAGCCGGGGTGTTCAGATTCCGATCACAATCTCTAATCTCTCTTTTTATGATTATGTGTTTCTATCTTCTTTCTTTTAGTGTCTCAATTCTGGAAAAACCAGAATCTGTCACTCTCTGATTGCAATAACTTCTACCCTTTTCTTTTATATGAGGCCCAAAGTGATTCTCACTGTTAAAGGAGGAGTTGTGTCTTTTCAATGAGACACCCATTCATTAAAACATAACACATAAACTATATTTTAATATATATACAATTATATAAGTTAAACCATTATATATATAAATGCATATAAACCTTAGATTAGATTCTTTATTGGGTAGAGTAAGAGGGTTGACATCAAACCCATTCCGGTATCTTTTCTTTGATTCGGTCCATCACCGTATCCCGTTACATACCGGAAACTTTAAGCCTTACATTAAACTTAAACTATAATAGTTGGACCGTTAATACTTCGGCCACACTAACGGAAATATTCTTACACGATGTTCCTGTCATAATACAGATTTTTTTTATTCGACCTTCAGATCTGGGGAGAGAATGTGACATCGCGCAAGAGTTATGAACTTACCGTCGCTAGGAGCTAGGGACTGAGCGCCGGCGAGAGGAGAGATGACGGCGAAAACGAAAGCGAACACGGCCATAACGGCAACGGAATCACTCGACGCCATCTCTGAATATTTCTCGGCAGACAGATAAATTTAAAGAAGATTAAGAGAGAGAGAGACGAAGCTATGTGCTCCGGCGAGGCCACGCGCTTTTATAGAACAACACTTGTTGACGGTTACCGACTGTAGCCGGTAATCACTCCAGAATTTATATTTTATTGTTCAACTATGTTAAGGACACGTGTCTTTTTTTTTTTCTTCGCTGATATTTTGTTTCTTTGAACTCTTGTCGTCCGTCAACATTGGAATTGGAATTTGTCTAGATAAATATATAATTGGACCAATTTTTTTTATTACAGAAGAAAAACGTGTAAGGTTATTTAATTGTTTATGTACTAATATTTTATAAAAATTGAAAAAATAAGTAATATTTAGTGTATTGTATACGCGTTGATTTTTCGGTCGTAATCATGTATAGTATTATGCGAATTAAAGATGTACAATACATAGACCAATAAAAAACATGGGTAAAATTATATTTTTCAAAAATGTGTTATTTAATTTTTCAAAATATGAAAAATGTTGGATCATAAATTATGTTTTGAATAAATGACACTAAAGGGTCTAAATATCTGTATCCGAAATTTGATTAATATGCCGAAAACTCACGCGCAAAGAGATTGAATTAATTAATGTATACACAGCCTTAGCAACCAAACAAGAACAAATGTTTATCGTTAAGGGACCATAAAAATATTCGGGAGGGAATAGTTCAGTTATATAAGCATAAGCAGTGAAGAGGGCCATGTGCATGTGCATGTGCATGTGCATGTGCATGTGATGAGATTCTTTTTATTTTTTTGGTGGAGCCTTTAGCCAAGATGTGTCCCTTTTTTTTTGTAATAATACGAAAAAAGAACAATAATGCAATGCTTTTTTTTTCTTTTCCAAATTGACTTTGGCAAAAATTTGATAAAGATAGCGTAGTGAGTAATCAAGATTTATCTTCTTTAAACCAGGCTGATTAATAATGCAAGGCGCAACGATTATCTTAACCTATTGATTGGTGAGATGAAAGGACGAATCCACCACCAGAGACATTATTTCATTCCAGATTCCATTCCCTTCATTAACACAACACAACATGCTTCTTGCTTTCTAGTGTTTCTGGGTCTTTTGACCACAGACACGGTTTCACTACCTTCTTTAGTCTCTCACTTATATATACAAAGATGTGTGTGCTGATTCAATGAATGCTAACAAAAGATACCATTCGAGATTCCTCAATGACTGCTCCTGAGGAGACGCAATGCAGCGTTATGTGCTCTCTCAAGTCTCAATCTAGAAAATACCCTGACAACACATTCATCTCATAGATTTGAAACTCATCCACATCATAATACATTAATACTATTCAAGGTTTACGTGCCAACACTCTTTATCGTCACTACTGATCCTACTAAAACCCATTATAAAAGTAAGCCTATGATGATGACCTGAAAAACCTCAGTTAAAAGAGTAACATCTCCTGAATACTCTGGATTTTCATTTTTATTTCAGAACGCCAACTTAGGATCCACAACTCCTGAAGCATTGCCTTCACCAGTTAGAAGCTGTTCAGGGTCCTGAGAGAGACACACAGATACAATTATCGTTTCGTGTTCCTCCATAACTATGACTATAGATGGGCAAAAGCTTACTAGTCTCGGGATATTTACATACCTCCATTCCCCATTTGATGTAATCTGGAGATTCACATGCCTTGTACTCATCTACCAAACTCTCAATTATGTCCCTTGATTCATCAAACTCTGAAAGATCATTGTCCTGTACATATCGACATATATTCTCATGATTTCACCATTTAATAGTCAAACCTGGAGTGCACTAAACAAACAAAGGCAGGACATCTAAGCGGTCAACTTACAGCAAACATGGGAAACTTTCGGTAATTGTCAAGGAAAGCTTGCTTCTTCCTCAATTTCTCATATTGGCTCAAACATTTGCTGAAAAGGTGCCTGATACTAGTGTGGCTTGCTAACATAAGACCACTGACCTGAAATATCAGATACACCACCAAAGTAAGAGTCCTCGTCGTATCTTCTAAAGCAAGTACTGGCAGCCTAAGATATATATAGAGCAATGTAAGATTACCCTATGGGCAGTTTGAACATATGGGGACTTCTTGGAAAGTGCAACCTGTCCAATATAAGATATGGAAAAAATATTGTGATCAAGTTCATGGTCAAGCCAAAAGCAATAACTGTTTGCAGACACAGTTTGGTTAGAACCTGTATGCTTGCTGGTCCCCACTCAATGAAGTTAACAAGCTTTCTTTCTCGTATCCTCTGCAAACTCTCATGCACCTAGTATCAATCAAGTAGTGAAACAAACAGAGCAGATCACATCAACAAGACATAATTAATCGATTTATCCTCAATATGTTGACAAGAAAATTACTAAGTGCCACAGAAATAGTACCTGCGTGGGATCGACTTCTCCTTGAATTATATTCAATATTGATATGTATTTTGCCTGACTAGCTTCTTTGTTTCTAGCATAAGACGACACCATGATATTTTTTGTCTGCGAATACAATCATGTTAAGAAAAACATCCAATTCGAGTTTCAAAAAAGAGGATGGAAAAAGCAAACAGCTCACCTGTAGAAGCCTTCTCATAACATCCAGCACGGTAGTTTTACGAATGACATTTGCCTGCCAAAAAAAGAGAGCATGAAACCAATAAAATGGAACATTGCACACTTATGTGGCTTTAAAAATGCAAAACATCACATATAGAGTCAGTGTTCAAGATACAATGGTAGCCTCATAAAAGGATTCTGTGATTGATGGTCTCAATTATTAAACAAGTGAGATATCTCACCTGGCGCTCAACAGTCAACGGAGTATATCCTGTCATGAGGAAGTGACACCTTGGTGTTGGGATCAAAGATGCAAGCAAGCCGACCAAGTCATTATTCATGTACCCTGGATAACGCAATGTTGTTGTGCTAGCAGACATCACAGTTGACACTAACGAATTCGTTTGAGCAAAGGTAGGGTTTGTAAGATGTAGACGCTCTACAGCAATTCTATTCAATGCAGTGTTGTCAAGGACAACAACACAATCAGCATTTAAGGTAAGCCGCTTCAGTGTCAACAGTGAGTTGTAGGGCTGGACAACTACATCACTTGTTTCCATCTGATTGGGGAATACACTGTATGTCTGAACCAACTTCTTGCTATAGCGATCATTCAAAGTCTCCAATAAATAAGAGCCCATACCTTGATGCGAAAAAAAGAAAGAAAAAAAGTCAGGAATGCCAATTCCCGCAAAATCAGTTTATCATTAAGCAAATGTATTGCAGACAAAACAGCATGGAGGAGGAAGGTCCTTAAAGATAAAGTGAAAAACCTGAGCCAGTTCCTCCAGCAATAGAGTGGCAAAGAACAAATCCCTCAAGGCTGTCACTTCCATCAGCTTCTCGATCTATCATGTCCATAATTTCCTCTTCAACACCCTTCCCCTGGTGATATCCACTGGCCCAGTTATTTCCAGCACCACCACCGTGGTCGGAAACGAAGATATTCTCATGATTATAAAGATTCCGGTATTCCCCATTCTGAATGCCATTGATAACTCTGGGCTCCAAATCAATCAGAAGAGCTCGTGGGATATAGTGCTGGTCATCCGCTTGGTAAAAAAACACATCTTTTCTATCACCTCCCTACACATTCTCAAAACCCTTAATTGCTTTTCTCAGCACAGCATCTTAAGTAAGAACCAATGAGGGAAATCCAAAAAAAAAATCAGAAACAATTCTATGAGACCCAGAATTCAGTTTTCGATTAGGTTAAATCTTAATAGAAACGGGTTCGAAGCAATTGGTACACATCAAACACTAAAAAAAGCGGAGAGGAAGAAGAAGGAAAGGACCTGAGTAGCGAAGTCCTCGAGAATACCATCCTTACTGATCCCGTGCTCGAGGCAAAGCTGTTTCCAGAACTCCATCCCGATCTGGTTCCCGCATTGTCCCACTTGCAGCGTAATAATCTCCCTCGGCATCTCTCTATACTCCAGATAGTTGTTGGGAAATTAAAAAAAAAACTAGGGTTTGGAGACTGTGAAGAAGAAGAAGAAGAAGAAGATGATGATGATGGAGAAAGGAAATGATTAAATTAGCTCTGGCGCGGATGCCTTTTTAAAAGTCGAGTGAAGAGGAAAAGATAAAACTAACAAAATTTGTGCGGAGAAGAATCAAATTACTTACCAAAACTGAGTCTTGGAGAGATCTTTCGTCTACAGTCTCAGCTGCTAACTTGAGTGTCTACGTCACACACATTTGACCTACTATCGGCCCGTTTGTGTATTTTCTCGGCCCATTAACTCCTATCTGTTCATGTATCTCAATTCCGGCAAAGTACTTTTTCAGAATCATTATTTCCACCACTCAACGTATTTTTATTTTATTTTAAAGTAATTCTGTTTCGTTAGATAATTCCACTAAATTGATATATGAATATGAACTATTAGTATTTGGAGGAGCAAAAAAAAAAATCAAAGAATTTAGGAGTAACCTTCTGATGTGTGTGTCCCTTATATGTAGATGAACATGCTCCAAAAGATAAGCCAGAGAGATGCGTCTCATTGAGATTCCAAAGCTTGAGAGAGTTTTTGAGTGGAAGCGGAAACGATGGTATCTGAATCCATAAATTTCACATAGCTAACAGCCATCTCATGCGTAGCTAATTAATGTGCACCGAGGAGTTTTCACATACCGAAGAGGGGAAGATCATTGCAATAGACTTTGTAATCAGCTGATCCAAACGCCAACATGTGACTAGAAGAACCAGTGAACTACACACATCACACATTTGCCGCACTCCAAATTGTACCTATTGATCGTTTCTGCATAGCCATGAGATAAGAAAAATCAACCTAATAAGGCTAAAGTTCGCAATTATAAACGGTTCCATATTCGTTTTCAGTATTTCATATTCATTCCTCAAATTAAACTTTATATATTTATAAATCATTCATTTAGGTACAAATGGTGGTGAGTGAGAGCAATGAGAGAAATGAGACGTAATAATGATTAATAGAAAATAAAATGAGAAGAGTAATAATAATGATTAATAGAAAATAAAATGACAAGAATGAAATTTTTTTCCTTAAAACGTTTTCTATCGTGTTTCTATTCTCTATTTGTATTTGTAACAATTTCTACTAGAATTAGACTTATTTTGATATAACCTAATATAATTTGGAAAAATGCAAATTAACCATAAATTATAAATTTTTTAAAGAATCCAAAAGAATAGTCAATTTTTTCCAAGGACATTTAATGATCTTCTCTTGATTTAGGAAAATAAGCCAAGGACATGAATGGTCTTTTTACATGTAAAAAATTCAAGTTTTTAAAGTCTAAACGGTGTTTTCTAACACCCGTTTGATAGATTAACGGGACTAACGGAATCGGTGTAAAAACTAAGAATTTTTTAAGTTGTAGTATTAAAATGAGAGCCAATGTTAATCTATATATTTATCTGAGTGTCAAAATAATTCGTGTATTAAACGTTCAGATTTTATAGAGTTAGTGTATTTTTAAGTTTTTTTCTCTCTAATATATCAACCATTTTCTCCTGGCCGACAAATTTTGTAAGCTTATCTTAATCGAGTGGGTCCGCGTTGAAGTTGGAGAATTAAAGCCATTAAATGGGCTCAAAAGTAATATTGGGCCTCCTCCGAATTAATTGGACTTTAAATTGGCTCACTGAAGTTTCAAATGAGTATTTTATTTGGTCGAGTCATTTAGTGTAGTACTTATTGGTGCAAAACGTAAATCAGAAGCTAAATCTAAGATTAAGACAACACGTGAATACTCGTGTTCATCAATCTGAAATCCTGAATTCCACTCCTAGAATATCCTTAACCTTCTCGTATGTCACAAACGCAATCGCTATCGACGGGACAACCTGAAACAAAGACATATCCACCGAAGAACATATCTGAATCAGCCACGATTTAGAAGAGAAAACGATTTAACGAAATGATGCACTTCATTGAAAACAAACCTTAACGGAGTTAGGAACCAAACCCTTGTACAATGCTCCTATGCCTTCATGTCGAATAGTTTTCTTAAAAGCATCAATCATTCCAGAATACTCGATTCTTCTACCGTCACCTGTGATAACCGATGAAGCGTCTTTCCAACCAACCATCTGCATTCTTCTACGAACAACATCAAGAGGGTAAGCAACAGTTTGGCCGATAGTTCCAGCAACTGCTCCACATGCAAGCCTTGTTGTCACTGTCAGCTCCGAGTTTTTGTTGTCGATGATCCCAAAAGGTTTCGATTTGACCAACCAGTCTTTCAGAGATTCGTAGACTGCAAAGTTAAGGCCCACATACGGAACCTGAAATAAAAGTATGAGTCAGTCTTTGAGGCATCCTCTGTAATATAATTATGTCAAAACGAAGAAGATGGTACTCACAACTCCAATAACAGATGGAAGCCATCCTCTGTACAATGCTCGTGGCCCTTCCTGACGCAACACAGTCGATAGTGCATGTACCATTCCTCTGTATTGAAAAGGAGATTTGTCTGTCTGAACAGATACGAGATGTAAAAAAAGAGGTGTGTTTCAGAGAGATAATGCAAAAAAAGATCATTTCCCAAACAATTGACCCAACAGACAAGAAGCCACATAAATCTACTCTCATGGGAATAGATAAAGAAGTCAAAAATGATTTACCTGGACAGTGAGCCTACCCCGCACCATGTCCAGCGGGTAAGTGGCTGACATGGCAATTATTCCAGCACAAGCTCCAGCTCCAAGGCGTAAAAGAGGTGTGAGCTGAGCTTCATCTGTCCAAAGGTAGCGCCATATAAAGATGGACCAGTTAACAACAACTACGTACCAAACATGGATCAAGCATAAAAACGATCTTCATAACATTTCTCATGGGGAATTACAATGGTAGATTCAGACATACACATATCACAGGCTCGAAATGTATCCACTATAACTAAGTTAGTAACATTGTCTCATTGATTACAATTGCCTGGTCTAGTAATCATCATAAGATTACTTACCGGTCCCCGTTTGCTGGCGGTAGAGGTAGAGAATTCCCCTGTCATCAAACGAGGGTGTATCAAAATTAAAGCACAAAGAAAGAACAAAACAAAACAACAACTTCAAATATTCCAATTCTAACATACAAATAGATCATACTTTGAAGCCTGCTCGTAGCTGAAAAACTTGACGGCTGAGTTTGGAACAATACGGGCACAATTAGCACCATTCCCTTTGAACAATCCACGAAAACCTTCAGTTCTCCATATATACATCAATCCTTGAACAGTCCCATTGTATTTTATACTGTGTGGATTTTGAACCTAAAATACAACCATTTAAAGATCAGCAATGTCAATAAAACAACAGCAACAACAACAAAAAGGGAAGTAAGAGTAACACAACACCTGTAGTAAAATCTTCAGTCTCTCTAGCGGAGCCACAGCAGTCCTCGACCTGATCCGACCAAAACCCAGAATGTAAAAACATGGAAGAATCGATTTTGATTCATTCACAATGAGCATTGAAGCACACACAAAATGACCAAGATTTGCAAGAGAAACTCACACTCCACCGGCAACTCCACCGGCGAATAAAGACTTGGAGATGCCGATAAAGGCATAGCTCTGGGCCTTAACCCCTTCACTCGCTAGTTTCGCTTCCTCAGGCAGATTGACAATCGCCGATTCGCTCGTCTTCACATCCTCCGATGCCATAAAAAAAAAAAGAACAAAGCTAGTATCTTAGGCCTAAACCCTAAAACAATTGTAACGCCGGATTCAAATCTTTCCTCGAATTGAAACAAAATCTAAGCTCCAACGATTAGTCGGTCAAACATGGATCGGATTTCTCCTCTGTTCTTCTTTCTCGATAAGTTTTTAAAGGTTTTTCCCTGGCTGTGACGGCTCCGCGCAACTGAAAGTCAGGTTTCAACTGTTCAAACAAACGGCTTAATCCTTACAACGACACGTGGCGAGCCGACCACCAGAGCGGTTAAACCAGATATGTCCCTCGTTATGGCGAGTAATGTGAGCCGTTAGATCCTCCAGTAAAGTGATTAGACGAAATCAGGGACCATCAACGGAAAATATCGTTGTGAATCTCGTCAGTAAAGAAGGAATTTTTTTACACGTCATTCTCGATATGAAAATTGGATAATATATCTGTTTACTTCTCTTCTCATCTTATCTCGTATACCCTTTATTTTTAACTTAGATAAACGTGAATATGTCAAACTTTGATTATTTGTTCATATATATAGTAATCTAATCTGAGACAAGATGAAATACGTAATCTCCATATGTATTTTCTTAGCAAATTTCGTATTTTTATCCAACGCTTGTTAAATTTGTTTCTTTTTTTTTTAATATCCAGAAGTAATCTCAGCTTCTCAGGCTTTCAACTCCAGATTAATCTTTTTTAGACTTAGCTTCCTTTCCGGTGCAGTTACAAATCTTTGCAGGTTGGGTGGCCAAACGGAGTCGAAACTCGTCCCAACTTTCTTCTTCTTTTTTAATTTGATTTGTGTTTTTGGAAAATTGTGTTATTTTTGTGTCACCGACTCAAACTTCAAATTTCAAATTTCAAATTCGAATACGATTCCAAAGTTTTCTTTTTGAATAAAAATACGATTCCAAAGTTTCAAAGATCTATTATTTACACTAACTAAGCTCAAAAGTTTATAGACCTTGCAGAAATATACTTTCTTTATGCTCAAATAGTAAAATCGGTTCAATTTAGTAACGTTAATGGACCCCAAAATAAAAAACATTTATAAATCACTTCATATAACGAACAAAATTGCTTCGCTTAGGACTCTCTTCTTTAGCGGCCATGCTTATATCTGTTGTACATTTGGTAGTCAATGCTTTTTCTAATATTTCATGTTACTTCTTTTAGGCCATTTGACATCCATTGGATATGAAAAATCAAGAGGGAGAGAGATAAAGATTAAAATATGTCTCACATATGAAGATTTACAGATTTGGTATCAAATAAATGCATAAGTAACTCTTTCAGTAATTTGGTGAATGAAAACGAAAAAAAAAAGTTGAAAATAGTAATGATGAGAGGAATAAAGAAGACATGCTTTGAGACGTTAAGAAAAAAACGAAGAATAAAACTTGAATATTGAAATAATTGTTATAGACTTAATTAGTTACATTACGTGAATTTTCTTCCCCGTGACGGGGAAGTGCATTTTTCAAAAATCGTTTTTTCTTTTGGCTCTGGAAATTGACTAAAGAGCTTGTAACTTGTTCATTCTGCTTAGGGGCATTTTAATCTTAGTGCAAATGGTAAAAAGTACATGGAAAACATTTGTTTTCAAATTTTAATTCCACTAAATTCAAATTTGGTTAATAACTTTAGCTGATAATCCGTATATAAGAGAATAGAATGGAATGAACCAATCATAATTCTACTATTTCATGTGTTTTTACTAATCACGATTTAAATTTATCGTTCCATGAGATAAATGCAAAATCAAATAAACTCAAATTATTTGACTCTTTTTAAAAGTTAAAAAAATCATTTAACAAATTTGCCATTTAAACTGGCCGATATTTCGGGCATTCACTCATTATATCTCATGTCTCTGCTCTGGTTTCATCAAGTGCACGTTCGAACATGAGCTTAGTGGAGCGAACAGAGTTGCACGGGAAATTGCTAAAAGCGTGACTCGAGATGGCCAGTTTCAATCATACCTTGCTCGAGAAGGTCCATCTTGGATGCATAATCTTCTCCTTCATGATTCATGTTCAGTTTGAGTATCGATAAACACCTTCTTTTAGGGTGTTCGATACCCTGGTTTTAAAACCTCCTTTGTATTGAACATTTCACTTTGCCCTTATTCTGAAATAAAAAATTCGCCATTTAATGATTATATATGTATATATGTTTCTTTTTCCTTTTTACCATTGTTAAGAAAAACAAACATATTATAAAGCCATAAGTAACTAATCGTCAATGCTGTGAAAAAAAAGAAGAAGAGTAATTAATCGTCAAAAACAGACACAAATCTGGCCAGCTTGGATGTTATAAGACCATACGACCGAAAACAAAAACTGAAGGAAGAAAACAAAAACCTTAAACACTTTAAATAAAAGACACACTCACACTGTCAGAAATCTACATCGAGAAACACACTTAGACACACACACACACCATTCATGAAAAACACCACAGATAAGACTAAGAAGATGGTCGATGATCATAATGATCGTATACTATGGGATTGTGGAAGTCCACTGTATGATTCCTACGAGCTCGTCTCTCTCACTCACATCATCGAACGCCATTTCATGTCTCTCCCTGGCGCCGCTAGAGTGTGCTGTTCTCGGACGCCGTCCGATTTGGGTGCAAAGGCGAATCGCGCGGCCAGCACCGCCGTGGATCTGTGCTGTTCCTCTGATTCGACGGCTGGTAAATTAATGTGCGGTGTTTTTCGGACCAAATGGTGGAAGAGAAAGAAAAACGCCGATCGCGTCATCGATGGTTACGAGAAGAAGAAGATGTTTTGTCGGATTCTCTCTGGGATAAGGATTCCTACAACAAGATCTAGTTCGCCGAAGATGTGATTCTTGTCTCCTTCGTTATAAAAGTAATAATTAATGACTGTTTTCTTGATTTGAATTTTAATCCAATAAAATGTAATGATAACGGGATCTGAATTTTGTTTATTCATTTATTAAACGCATATTAGTTGCATTTTAAAATATATTGAGATTATCTTCATACATTGGGAGTTAGAACATATAGGCATATAGATTGAAATGTGGATTAACATGCAATCCACGTTTACTCGCTAAATATGACAATGGAACGGTAGAAACAGTTGAAAATGTCAGCACTTTCAATTTTTCATCAACAATGAAATCACTTATAAATTTTCATACAGTTCTTTGCAAACTTTGGTAATATGCAAAAGATAAACAGAAAAGTTTGTTTCCATTTAAAGTTTGCAATAAAACGTGATATTTTAACAAATTTAATTGATGTAACAATTACAACGTAATTTCTTTCAAGAACATATATAAACATTTTAATTTAATTTTAAACAACAAATATCTAACTTACTGATGAATCTTCGTGTTGATTAAAAGCCTAAGACAATCGATGAGACGAAAAAAAAACCCTTCTTTATTACTACAAAATGTATCACCATCCTTCCAACTCTCAAGTAATGTTTTTCGTTCCTAATGATCATGAATCCTTTTGGTAAAATATAAAAATTAATTATTGGATTATTAGCGTATATATTTAATATAGAAAAAATATATTCGAATCTAAAAGGTAGTGTCAGAAGGAAAATGTGAACTTGATAGGAAAAAAAAAGTGAATAAGAAGGACAAAACATGTGAAGAAATGTGTATTTTGGTGGCTTTGAAAATTTCATGATTGTTCTGAAAATGATTTAGGTCTTGGACACTTGGACACTTGGTAATTTTGTAATTTAGTTACTTTTGTTTTATTTTAATGAATTAAGAACTTCGCAAAATGGGCCTCTTGGTTAAAAGGATTACTTTTTATGGCACATTTATAGTCATATAATTTACTTTTTATTTATTTATTCGGTATAGTTTTTTTTTTAATTACTTGGAGTTTCTGGACTGAGGCCCGTACCGTACATCCCTAAAACCGGGACTAAAACATTTTAAATGGTATCGTCCAAAACATGACGTATAGTTTTAGTTTAACCTTTACAACATTAAAGCTTTGTATGAACGATCATCTTCAAAAGCTCATATCAAATCATTATAACTTATGGATATCATATTTTTATCTATATAACTTAAATAATATACCAAATATTATCGAATGCAAAACAAAAAAAAACTATACATAACAATCGTAATTTTAAAACAGCGAGCACTAATTTAATAACACTGAAGGGTCCAAATTCACATTAATGACACACCATCATAGGTATAAACTACAAAGCCTGTTTTTAATGTTGAAATGTTAAAGTTTATAAATTTATGTCATATTATAAAAGAAGCAATTTTGGTAAAACCAAAGTAAAAACGTAAGAAAGAAAGGCTTTAAATATCTGTACAATGCTCCCCCGAAATTGTTTCTTCGGATGTGGTTTAGTAATAAAAGATCCCACTAAAGTAAAAGTCTTAAAAAAGAGAGTTAAAAAAAGAGAAACAGTCAAAAGAAACACACCGAGAAAAATGTGGTGAAGCTTCGATTTTTATTCCGCGAAGAAATCAGGAAAGTGGGCCCACTATTGGTGGTTCGTTTGGGTCCCACTATATGTGACACATTGTACAACTTTAGTTAACGTTTCTTTTCTTTGACCTTTTTTTTTTAATTTACGAATATTGTCATCTGATTTTTCTTTTGATTCTCTTTCGCCATCTTATTTTTTTTTCATTTTGTTATCTTGTAATTTATATATATATATATATATATATATTTTTTTTTTTTTTAAAAAATATTCTGTCACATCTTTTAACAAAGGCCAAAACCCTGCTTTTCTTTTTACCACAGTGGTCGCTGACATCGAAGCTAAAAACAAAAGCTATACATACATATATTGTTGTTATAAAAGCAAAAGCAAAAGCAAAAGCAAAAGCAAAATTCTCCCTATTTATTTATTTTCTTCAATAATTTCGTAATTCTTCTTGATCGTGTTGGTCTTTATCCATAATAATGCAATAAGTTACACAATGTTCACTGTCACTGAAATGATAAATATTATAAAAATTTAGGAATCATGAAAAACAGATATACGTGTAACGTATCTAAAAATATATAACATTAATTTGAAAAATGGGCAAAAAGAAAAGAAGTGGTGGTAAATGTACACGTCAGCATAAACCACTGACGGCAGAGAATTAGACGGAACTCAGAGTCCCGTTACGGAGTGCTCCGTTCGGTTTCAGTGTGGTTGCGTCACAGCTCAGAGGGAATAATGAAACTAGTAGTAAACGCACGCTCACTGTTTAAAAAACGATGTCGTTTTGGTGAAATGTATACGTAACAAAATACGACGCCGTTTCTTTCCCAAGTGATTTGTTTACTCTCTGCAGGCAATGTTTTTTAAAACCGAACCGGGAAAAAACTCTTGGGTCATGGGTTAATATGGTTTGACCGGGTTTGATAATATTATAAAAATAATTGTATACTCGACATAAATTATATTATTTGAGAAAGCTTTGTATAAATCTAAAACAACACCAAAATAATTCTTAAGGGTTTCTATCATTTGATATTAATATCAACCCAACCCGGGAGAAACCCCGGTTCGCGGTCTAACCCGGTCCGGTTTTAAAAACACGGCTGCAGTGCGAAAAAGAGCGAAAATTGCAGAAACATAGCAAAACCCCAGATTTTCTCACAACAAGACCAAACTTCGAACTCAACGAGAACAAATAACCAAAAAGGCAAAAGAGAGAGATTCACGAAATTGCTTACTTTTTGTACTCCACAGTTTCTTCTTTACTCTTTTTATATATATATAAATATTTCAGACAGCATTTTCCTAGTCTTTTTCTCTTTGTGATTTTCACTTCTTCTGGTTTTGATTTTCCCGAGAAAATCAAGATAGAAAAGAGGGGATCGAGTAGCACGAGAGAAGCTAAACCCAAACAAGAAGAAAGCTCTGAGCAAAAGGTTCAGTTTTTTCTTTTTCTTTCTTCAAAACTGTTTCCTTTTTATTCATTCTTTAAATCTCTGCGTGATTTTCTCTACCAGACGTTTCCTTCTGAGATAACTGAAGAAAAATGGCTGAGTCGACCAAACTAAGGCTAGTTCGTTGCCCAAAGTGCGAGAATCTCTTATCAGAGCCTGAAGATTCCCCTTTTTTTCAGTGCGGTGGCTGCTTCACCGTTCTTCGTGGTAAGTTCGAGTTCCCAAAAATAAATTGTAGGATTTGATAAGTGTGCTTTTGATGGAATCATTGTAGAGGAATTTCTCGTTTCAGCTTACGATCTGGTTTTTTGATTCAATTACGTAGTTTATTTTTTAATGTACCCTGAAGAGATTTTGTTTTACATACAGCCAAAATCAAGGAGCGTCAAGCAGATTCGGTTTCAGACAAGTCTGTGGAAGATAGAGCCAAACCAGTTTCAGTTAACTCTAGTAGTTCCCCGGAAAAAGCAATTGCGGATTCTAGTGAAACATCATCTGACTCTGATGTTCCATCAATTTCTGCTTCTTTGAGACACCAGCAAAATATTCCAGTTGCTGTTGAGAGTGATCCTTGTTCAAAGCCGAAAGCTTTTGATGCCGGTAACAGCTCTGTATTGGGGGATAAAGATGACCCGAAATCTCAATCGGGGAGACAAGAATCGGGTTTGGATCGGTTTAGGAAAAGAACAACCAAGAGATGCGATTCTGATGGTGCCATCAACAGATTATCCACTTCAAAGTATCCTTGTGATGAAGGCACTTCTTCTTCTACTACTAACTACTTCCCAAATTCACTCCATGAGTTCCAGAAACATTTGAAAGATCAGAACGACCAAGCAATCGAGCAAGACCGAGCTGGACTTCTTAGACAGTTGGATAAGCTCAAAGAACAGCTTGTTCAGTCTTGCAATGTGGCTGCTGAGAAACCTAAAGAACAGGTTCCTAGTTCTTCGTCTTCCACGGGATTGAACAAGCCGCCTCCAATGCGGTTTTACAGTTCGGGAAATCACGCTGTTGCAGGTCCCTCTTACTACCATCAACATCCTGAACCGCAATTTCCTTACAACAACAACAGCAACGACGTCTCTATGCACCATAGTCTGATGCATCCCTCTTATGGAGACCCTCACAGGTTCCAGATCCACGGAAGAGGTCCTCCTCCGCTGCAACCATCTCATCCGTACTTCTCGGGACAATATGTTGGTAATAATATCAACGGTCATGATCTCTTTGACGCATACCCGCAGCAAAACGGGCATTTTCATCACTCATCTTGCTCTTGTTACCACTGTTATGATAACAAATACTGGCGAGGTTCAGCACCGGTGATCCCTGATGCACCCTATAACGCCGGTTTTTATCCTCATGAGAGCGTTATGGGTTTTGCTCCACCGCATAATCCTCGAACCTACGGCTCTCGTGGTCTATCGCCTCATGGAAGATGGCCTAGTAACTTCAGTGAGGCACAAATGGAGGCTCTTTCACGGGTTCGTCCTCCTAAAGTTGTATTATCAGGTGGATCTCGACATATCCGCCCTTTGGCAGGTGGTGCTCCATTTATAACCTGTCAGAACTGCCTTGAGCTTCTGCAATTGCCAAAGAAACCAGAAGCTGGAGCGAAGAAACAGCAGAAAGTGCGGTGTGGAGCATGCTCGTGTTTGATAGATTTATCTGTTGTTAACAACAAATTCGTTGTCTCAACAAACACAGCTTCAACGAGACAAGGAGAAGCTCGTGTAGCTGCTGATTACACTTCTGATGACTATGATCTTCTTGGTTACGTGTTTCATTCCTTGGATGATGAACCAAGAGATTTTTCAACTGCTCCGGGACTGATCTCAGACAAGTCTCAAGATATGCAAAATGTTCATTCTCACTCCGCTAGCCTTTCCGAGGACGAGCTAAGCTCAGACAGTCTAACAGCCAAACCACTTGTTCAAGATTCGCCTCTACACGAAAACTTTGTTAATTACTCTTCGATCAATCAAGATCGGTCTGGAGCAGGCAGCCGTAGCTCTCGCTCAGAACAAGACAGGGTCACACTGAGTAAGACAATGAGACAGAACTCCATGAAAGAGGTCTCACTTGCAAGTGAGATGGAAGTTTCCTTCAATGACTACTCCCATCACAACAGTGGAATATCTAAAGATCTCCAGCAAAGATCCAAGAAGAACGGATTCGCGAGCATCGTGAAGAAAAGCTTCAAGGATCTGACAAAATCTATTCAGAACGACGAAGGAAACAAAAGCAACGTTACGATAAATGGGCACCCTTTAACGGAACGTCAGCTGAGAAAAGCAGAGAAGCAAGCCGGAGCCATTCAGCCAGGAAACTACTGGTAAAACTTTGCGAATTCGATTCCAATCTTTATGATGATCATCTTCTTCATAATGACTGTTGTTAATGTGTGTTCTTGGGGGGCATTATAGGTATGATTACAGAGCTGGATTCTGGGGAGTAATGGGAGGTCCAGGTCTTGGAATATTACCGGTAAGCAAACACATTTTGATATTTTGCATCTTGTCAATATGAAAAAGGAAAAATCATTTGTTTGTTGCTGTTGTTGCAGCCATTCATAGAAGAGCTCAACTATCCAATGCCAGAGAAGTGCGCAGGTGGAACCACGGGAGTGTGTGTGAACGGAAGAGAGCTTCACCGTAAAGATTTGGAGTTGCTTGCGGGTAGAGGTCTTCCTCCAGACAGAGGTAGATCCTACATTGTCGACATTACAGGTAGAGTCATAGATGAAGACACCGGTGAAGAACTCGATTGCCTCGGGAAACTCGCCCCGACGTAAGCTCTCTCTCTGTTTTACATTTAAAAAAAATTCTGCTCATTGTTCACAAAAAAAAAAAAAAAATGTGTGATGGTTTGTTGTTGGTGCAGGATTGAGAAGTTGAAGCGTGGGTTTGGGATGAGACTTCCAAAGAGAGCTGCATGAAAGGAAATATCTGAAGAGAGATATGTTCTTATCCGAATCATTGTAGTATAGTAATTTGAATAATTTATTACTATTTAAAATTTCGTTTTTAAAAAGAACATTTTGAAACATCTCTTAACATATCAGACAAAAGATTTTCCTATCTAAAGAGACAATACTGTTCCTCTCAAAGAAAAGAATCGGTAGGAAGACAAAGAATCTACTTTCACTACCTCAATTAGTCATTACAGATTTCAATTAACCTCCACAGCGGCAGCAATAAACAAAATCAAATGATCCTAACTCCCAAAAACCAAAACTAGATGATCAAGATCGAGATTTAGACCTTAGCCCTCGAGATGATTTTTGACAGCACTAGGATAAATCCTTAATCTCTCCTTTCTTCCTCTTATTCAGTTAGGAAGAAAAGTACGGATCGGTTGTCCTTGGCATTGTAATGTGGCTTTCTGAATTGAGTCGTTTACTCTTTGGGGGTACTTATGTGAGTTTGGTTTACACAACATAGATACTTTAGGAAATCTTCAAAAAACAAAAAAAAATCTGATATTCCTATCAAACGGAAGAGAGGTTTATTAAATGAATAGAGAGAGGAAGGAAAGAGAGACAAGACTGACAAAGGCGTAGATAGTGAAAGTTTTTCTGTTATGGAGGATCAAGACCCATTGGATTAAAAACCGAGATGTTAAAATGGAAGGTGCAGATCTTAATGTTTTCTTTTTAATTCATTCCAGCATTTATTTCGGTATTTTGCTTATTATTATTTGTTTCCTTTATTGTTTTTGTCAAACAAAATAAATTTGTGCTTTTTCTTGTTGTGAATCGGTGTGTGAATGGTGAAGTTGGGACGATTGTGTATAAGGGTTATTTAGCATTCGATATATTTTTGCCTCGTTATTCGATATTGAAGGAAAATTAATTTTATCATCGAATATCGATGGTTTATTTGACTCCAAAAAAACCATGACTATGAATTTATGGGCATATCTTAGTTATATATATCATTATATGAATGATTTTATATCATATACATAGCCGGTTCTGAAGTATTAAAACCTCAAAATACATGCTCAATAGTAACTCCAAACACCGGCCAAGAATAATTTCGGTTGCTGCTTAACATTTATTGCACATCTTTAAGCGTTTATTGTAGTGACAAGAAGATATGGGTGACACCGTCTTTATTGGTTTTCAGGAAAGGATAGTAGTGACAAGAGGATGTTGGTTAAACTGTTCTGCTAGGCCATGGATAATCCATGTGAACATATCATGATAATCACCGGCGACCGAGATTTTTTGGATGAGGCTGAAAAGATATAATGTTCTCTCAACAATCCCTCTCGACGCTACATCACCGCCGCTAATTCTGGTTGGTAAAACTATATGGCTGTGGGAAAGCCTAGCTGCTGGAGGAAGACCTCTCACACAAGGAGATATCTCACAGATTATTGCCAAGGTTCAAAATCCTTCAACACCGTCAATTCAGCAGACTAATATTTACAATGTTAGAAGCAAGGAAAAAAAAATGTCGTACAAATTTTGAACATGAAATTTTGATCATTCATCACACTTTACAAGCTCTACTACAAGGAATCAAAAATCAAAATTTTTCGTGAGTTAAACCAAATTAAATCAAAGAATGAAGAGGAAATCCTGAAGCATGTAACTCCTAATTTTCACTATATATACGGTAACAATTGAGAAACTTGGTATCATTACACAACGAAGCATGTAACCCACAAAATACATGGACAAAAACAAATAATGATGTTTATCACTTCTCTTTTTTCTCTTCAACTACACCTTGATTTTTTCTAATGAGGACGTCAAATCCTTCCATTTCGAACCCATATATTGTTTTGGTAATACCACATCCTCCTTATTGTAAAATAGTCAAGACATTAATTCTTCATGTTTCTTCGCCTCTCGCGGATGACCTAAACGATGATCAAGACGATCCGGCTTAAATGGGACACACCGAATTGCAGAGGTTGTGATCATGTTCGTCCCATATGTGGGTTCATGAGGAATAACACCTTGAGGGTGGTACCCTCCATGTCAAATATATTATATAATATGAGAGTTCTCTCTCAATTTAGGATGTCCACCTCATCACTACCTTTTTTAATATTAAACATATTTAAAATATTCATTTAATACATGTCTATTTATATTTATCATTATTTTTATTTATTACAAAAATACAAAAAATTAGTGTAAATAAATAGAAAAAACGTGACAATTCGATATTAAGAATTAGAAAAATTGTAATACTAATTGGATAAACAAAATAACGAAATATTTTATTGAAAACAATATATTGTTAAATTTTCAACCAAAAACTTGAATTGAAGATTTATCCTATTTAAAATGTTAAAATGTGTTTATGAAATTAAGAATGTAAAATAGATTTTACTACATATAGTGAAAAAAATATAATTCAATTTTGGTCCGAGAATATATATTTTTATAATGAAATTTACATCATTTGAGAGTCACAAAAATACTATAAATTTGTGGTAAATATAAATTTTTACAATTAATTTTTAAAAAGTCGAGAATATGTAAAATATGACAAAGATAAGAACAAATAAATAAAATTATGAATAAACGATAGTAGAGAAAATAAAAAATAGATTTAAAAGGGGACTAATTGATTAAAAATAGTCAGAACTAAAAAAAAAGAGTGTTAGGAGATTAAATTCAAAAGAAAATAAAGGATAATTAAGTTTTTCAGGAATTTTTCTACAAATTTGTACTAGAAAATGAGAAATTAAGTCAAGAATATATATATTTTTTCTTTGCTTGCATATACCATATATGGAATTTACAAGTAAATTTAATTCGAATCGTATAAAAAAAACTTGATATTTTTTACATTGCTTGAAATTTTAAAGTGTTATGATATTGTGTTTTTAACAATATATATATATATATATATATATATATATATATATATATATATATCAATTTCAAAACAAAAATGGTAAAAAAAGGCTTGAGAATGTTCAAACACTACCACAACAAAATATACATGTAAAGAGTGATACACTTTATTTTGTACCATATCGCGACTGGAAATGCGACATCAGTGGGCCATCAACTTAATTCTTAGTCGCGCTTTCCTTCGCGACGGAGATAAGCAAAGAAACCTGAAGGACATCACAAAGGTTTGCCAAGTTTTGGTAGACTTTTTGCATGAGAAAAGATTTAGCTATGCTGTCCTTAACGACACTCATTGGAAGCTTGAGAAACAAGGTCTGAACTGGCCTAAAACTGTCACCAAGATGGAGGAGGTATATCAATCTCTTTCTGGCTTTTGCTTTCTCTTTTTCCTTTGGTTTTTCACTCACTGTTCTATGTACTTATGCAGACTAATATTTACAATGTTAGAAGCAAGGAAAAAAAATGTCGTACAAATTTTGAACATGAAATTTTGATCATTCATCACACTTTACAAGCTCTACTACAAGGAATCAAAAAATCAAAATTTGTCGTGAGTTAAACCAAATTAAATCAAAGAATGAAGAGGAAATTCTGAAGCATGTAACTCCTAATTTTCACTATATATACGGTAACAATTGAGAAACTTGGTATCATTACACAACGAAGCATGTAACCCACAAAATACATGGACAAAAACAAATAATGATGTTTATCACTTCTCTTTTTTCTCCTCTTCAACTACACCTTGATTTTTCCTAATGAGGACGTCAAATCCTTCCATTTCGAACCCATATATTGCTTTGGTAATACCACATCCTCCTTATTGTAAAATAGTCAAGACATTAATTCTTCATGTTTCTTCGCCTCTCGCGGATGACCTAAACGATGATCAAGACGATCCGGCTTAAACGGAGCGTACCCAGCACGAGAAGAGGCCCATCACGAAGGGAGAAGCCCAACACGAGGGAGGGTGGATTCGAATCTCCACTCTGATGGGAAGGCAGCAAAGTACGGATGGTCACCATACTCCTTCCCGAAATGTCTCCGCTGATACGAGGACCCCGAGGCAATGACGCCGTCCCGAGCCGTCTTAAAAACCTGAAAATAAACAAAACAGACACTTAATCGGGCTTGTAGGAAGGAGCTCCGTCGGACCGGTTAACTCCGCCGGAGCCGGAGTTTCCGTCCCGCTACAAAGTCCCACAAAGGATAGTGAGGAGAGGCCGTTGAATACGAAGGAACGCCGCTAAAAGAAACCTCCGTTTCATAGATCCGCTGTCTTCTGACTTCACCTTTACAACAGACGGTTTGATCTGACGATCTTCATATCTACAACCTCATGAAAATTACCACCGTGGACCGCCGAAACGCTTGAACCAACCTGCCATGATCTCCGGGAAGCAGAGATCTCCGAGAGTTGTCGCTTCTATCTACCTTGACCAGCACAGACCCCCAGCACTTGAGAAGCGGAGAGCCACAAGGCCTAAAACTTAGGGAGAAGGCGGAGCACCTAAACCAGAATCAAGGCCCCAAGGAAACAAACCGCACCACACAGCCAAAGCCCAAGCTTGAAACTAAACCCTACCTAAACCTAGTCCATGGAAGACAAACACAAAGGAAACAATTACCAAACCAGGAGAGACAGCCGCACAGAAGAGGAGAGCCACCAAGAGGAGACGAACCCAATAACACTGAAGGAGAATGTGAAACAGGACGAGAGGAGGAAAAGTGCTAAGGCATCGAACCGCGAAGCCGTCCTCGAGCTCTGCAGGAGCGGTGACTAAATCCCAAACTCCAGCCACCAATCCCAAGCAGCCTCACCTCAGACAGGAACTAACCTGGAAGAACCGGCGGCGAGAAGAACACCAGAATTAACGGCGGGAGACTCCAACCCAACCCAAGGAGAAGCAGTCCTCGAGAATCAGCCTAAGGGAGAAGCGAGAGAAGCTTACCGCGAAAACTCATGAGCACCCTACGCCGCCGGCACCTACAACTGATAACACCATATTTTACATGTTTTTAAGGTTTAATTTCATAGGTTTTTAGTTCCAATTTGTATAGTTTTGGGATATTTTCATGCATTTAGGTCCAACTTGAGTCTCATTGCATTTTAGATGTCCTAGGTTGTCTTTGCATTCTTTTTGGCTTGTATGAGCAATTTTCAGGTGTTCTTGGAGTCATAGGAGTTGGAGGAGTGAAGATAGCCACACAAAAAAGTCATTGCAGAATACAGAGATGCAGGATCAGGTTGATACGTCATAAGTTTGGCAATGGATGAAGGACTTTTCACCGTTGGATTGAGCTCAAATTTTATCACGAGATATAGCAATGGATTAGCTTTCATTTGGAAGTGGTTTGAGGCAATTCCAACGGTGCGATCAGAAGTTATGCCAATTTCCGTGACGACGGTCCAGTCTGGCGCGCGAAGGAACTCATTGGAGCTCACAGCGGTGTAGCGCAGCGGTCTACAGTGACCGCTGCGGATTCATCCGACGAAAAAAAACAGAGATTCACAGCGGTCATGCAGCGGGCAAGTCCTGACCGCTGTGAATCATCTGAAACCCAAAAAAAACTCGACCCAAACTCTATTAAAAGCCAAAAAAAACCTAATTTTATTGTCAAGTTTTCTTCTTCTAAGAGTGGGGCTCGTCCCCAACTCTCTCTTCTTGATGTTTTGGGATTGTTCTTCATACAAATGCCATTCTAGAGAAGATTTCTTCACTCTATCTTTATATTATGCTTATTTGATTCTTGTTCTTCATTTCTATGTCTTTTTCTCTTGTGTTCTTCATGTTCTTGTGAGTTGACTTTTTGTTGGATTTTAGATAATGTTTGATTTGGATGGTTGATGGTTGATTGTTGATGTTTAGGCTTAGATAATCATTTGTTCTCATGTTAGGAGGGATCTTAATGCTAGAATCGAATTGACAACTCATTTCTAGAACTTAAGACATTTCTCGCCCGGAAGGTGTTCGATGAAATGTCTAGAAAACTTCTAAGCATGCAATTCAATTCTTAGCCAATGGAAATTGATGATTAAGGTGAATTGTTGACTTGTATGGACTAATGCTTAATGATTATGGATCATTTAGTTTTGAACGGAAGTTCTTGATAACTAGATGATTTGTAAATGGATTAGTATCATGTGAGTGAACCAGTCTACTTGTATGATCCATGTCATAAGAATGAATGTGCATTGAATGTTTAGGCATCATTAGTCAATTGTCTTGATGGTTAGATAATGGTTATTTAAGATGATCTTGGATGAGTCTTTCACTTAGGTTGGTTCGTAATGCTAGATTTGTCATGATAAACCGAAACCTAGTACTACACCTTAGATTAGTTAGATTTTTGGTCTCATCCCATGCATTAGGGATAGATTCGAGTAAGCGGTGTTAGTACTAGATTAGGATTGTTCATTCATTTCTAGATCTTAGGCATTTCACTCATGACCCGAGTTTAGTTGCTTGACCCGAACTTTTTGTGAGTTTTGCATATCCTAGCCAACGAAAGTTGATGTTTAGGGTGTTTAGTGAACAATTGGGATTGTTTCTTAATGTTGTTGATTATTTAATCACAAATGGAAATTTGTCAATGATTAGATAATTAACAAAGTGATTATTGCCATGGAAATGGATTAGTCATATTTGTGAATTCCATGTTCTAAGATAGTGATTAATGCTTCCAAATGATTCATTGTTTGATTGTTACCCATCTCATTGATAGCTTAGTTCTTGATCCAACACTTTGTCTTGTGTCTTTGTGTTTTGTTTTCCTTATTGCATTTGTTTTCTTTTCCCATAAACATATAAAAACCAAAAACAAAGTTTGCTCTAGCTTAAGAAGTTTCTTGCATTCTTAGTGCCTCAATCTTAACCCCTTATGGATTGACATCTCAAGTACTACAATGACATGAGTACACTTGGGATAATTGACACGAAAATATCATGTATCAATTTGGCGCCGTTGCCATTGGGGTTTAGCATTGATCATTAGGATTTGGATTCTTCTTGAGACTAGAGCTTTTTATTTTCTTTTGTTGCTAATCTTTTTCCCCTTTTCTTGTGATCTTGATCTCTTAGGTAACTAGGAGTAAAGGAGACATGCAAGGAGAGAAGGAGTAAGAGGACACAACCGTCAAGCTAGTGACGTTAAACGCGCCATTGGGGACCTCCCCAATCCTATCCCTCGTCAATGCTAGAGACATAAAACAAGCAATCCTATCCTTTACTTCTTGTTTTCTGCCTTTTATTGTTTGATAAATTTTGTTTTCATGTTTTTTGTAGGAGCAATAAGGGTGAATAAATGGGACGGATGGAATGGTCAAAGTCCGTGAGCTTCAACGCACAATGCTTCCTCCTCGTGAATCCACTCCACTCCAAGGGCGTCGGGATTCGCAGGAGAACGTTCGGGATCAAAACGAGAAAAATCGCAAGTCCGGACATGCTGGATCGGTCACGACGATCGGTTATAACCGATCGGAATTTGCCTCGATCGGTTCTGCCGATCGGTTACAAAAATGCGACCTGTTACGACGCCTCGTCGATCGGTTTCATCGATCGGTTATAACCGATCGAAATTAGCCTCGATCGGTTTCATCGATCGGTTATAACCGATCGCGACACGTAGTCAAGGGAATGCTAAAACTCTTCATCTCCACAACTCCAAGGTACTTCACTTAACACCTTGTACATACTTTTTGATTTTGTTTTTTACTCTTCTTTGGACTCGTTTCACACCGAGACGGTGTGAATTAAGTCCGGGGGAGAGGTCTTTGTCATTTAACGTCATTTTCTTTGTCTTATTTTATATTTTTGAGTCTTGCATTGTACATATTCTATTGCATAGAAAAACCAAAAAAAAAAATTCAAAATTTTTCAAAAATCCAAAAATATCATGTAGTTTGCATTGCACCATTGTTCATTCTAGAATTGAATTAGCTACTCATATCTAGATGACATAGGTTGCATTCATGTGCATGGGAGTTCATAAAACATGTATGATAAGCTTTCATTGTGATGCTCTCGATAATGGTTTTATACTGCTTAAACGATTTCAAAAGACTTGAAAACTTCGTACTTTGATCTCTCTACTCTTAACTATTTGTCTTGTAAATACTTGTTTAATTTGAAATCAACCCCTTGATAATTGGACTTAAATGAATATAATCTTCTTGCTTATGGGCTTGTGATACATAACCATGGTTCAAAGAAAACATTCGGGTTATCTTATCCACTTTTACCACTCTCTAATAACCCGAGTGGCCATTCTCATTTTTAGAATGGTTCCCTACCTTTCACCTTAACCGTTTTTTTTCCACCCCTCGTTGTTTGATTGAGTGAGGCCTTTTCTTGATATGCTATTGTGTGTAAAATCTTGTAAGTATCGGAAACGACAAAGGTTAGCTTTCATTTTTAGCTAGTCATTGTTGTTCAAAGAAAAGAGGCTAGCATTAAGATGGGGATCAATGGATTGAATGGTATTTGGTTTTGGGGAACATGAACGTATGAAATATGAGATGAGAAATGGTTGAAAAAGCAAACTCTAGAGAAGAGATTAAAAGAAAGACCCTAGGAAAAGAAAAGAAAATACACTCTCCATGTTTGAAAAAAAAAAGAGAAAGAACAAAAAGTTTAGGGAGAGTGAAAAGAAAAGAAATGGGTCGAATAAAAATGTCTCTAGGAGTTTGGTGTTTGGAAAAGAAAAGGGGGTTAAAAAGGGAGTTTTGATTTAGCCAAAAGGGCTTTGGGGGTTTAATGAGCTTCAAGGAAGCAAGATAAGATGAGGAAATGGAATCACCATTTGGGTAGAATGCTTTGCTAGGAGGGTAGAACAATGTGAGCTTAACTTTGTATGCATAAATTGTTTCTAGTCTTCCTTGCTTTTGCATAACATATAGCATTCCTTTTTCTTGAGAGTAAGTCACCCAAAAAGAGAATGAACCTCCTTGCACTCACATTTACTAGTGCCAATTGCCTTTTCTTCCAAACCGATTGGACTTGATCACTTGCCCATTTGTGAGACCGCACCTTTAGAAAGATCAAATGAATGTGAGGGTTGGTTGAGAAGAGAACTTGTAGGCATGAGGCATTGTTGTTAAGAGAAAAGATTAGGAGTTGCGATAAGTCTAGAGAAGTTAGAGTCATAATTGAGATACGTTTTTGCAATGTCTTGGTATTATCTTGGGCATAGACTCTCCACTTTGATTGCTTTGACATGTCTTTTAGTTGTGAATTCCCACTCTTTAAAACCTCTCTTCCGGTTTGTCTTTTCTTGTTTGCTTGCGGACAAGCAAAAGGCAAGTCCGGGGGAGTTGATAACACCATATTTTACATGTTTTTAAGGTTTAATTTCATAGGTTTTTAGTTCCAATTTGTATAGTTTTGGGATATTTTCATGCATTTAGGTCCAACTTGAGTCTCATTGCATTTTAGATGTCCTAGGTTGTCTTTGCATTCTTTTTGGCTTGTATGAGAAATTTTCAGGTGTTCTTGGAGTCATAGGAGTTGGAGGAGTGAAGATAGCCACACAAAAAAGTCATTGCAGAATACAGAGATGCAGGATCAGGTTGATACGTCATAAGTTTGGCAATGGATGAAGGACTTTTCACCGTTGGATTGAGCTCAAATTTTATCACGAGATATAGCAATGGATTAGCTTTCATTTGGAAGTGGTTTGAGGCAATTCCAACGGTGCGATCAGAAGTTATGCCAATTTCCGTGACGACGGTCCAGTCTGGCGCGCGAAGGAACTCATTGGAGCTCACAGCGGTGTAGCGCAGCGGTCTACAGTGACCGCTGCGGATTCATCCGACGAAAAAAAACAGAGATTCACAGCGGTCATGCAGCGGGCAAGTCCTGACCGCTGTGAATCATCTGAAACCCAAAAAAAACTCGACCCAAACTCTATTAAAAGCCAAAAAAAACCTAATTTTATTGTCAAGTTTTCTTCTTCTAAGAGTGGGGCTCGTCCCCAACTCTCTCTTCTTGATGTTTTGGGATTGTTCTTCATACAAATGCCATTCTAGAGAAGATTTCTTCACTCTATCTTTATATTATGCTTATTTGATTCTTGTTCTTCATTTCTATGTCTTTTTCTCTTGTGTTCTTCATGTTCTTGTGAGTTGACTTTTTGTTGGATTTTAGATAATGTTTGATTTGGATGGTTGATGGTTGATTGTTGATGTTTAGGCTTAGATAATCATTTGTTCTCATGTTAGGAGGGATCTTAATGCTAGAATCGAATTGACAACTCATTTCTAGAACTTAAGACATTTCTCGCCCGGAAGGTGTTCGATGAAATGTCTAGAAAACTTCTAAGCATGCAATTCAATTCTTAGCCAATGGAAATTGATGATTAAGGTGAATTGTTGACTTGTATGGACTAATGCTTAATGATTATGGATCATTTAGTTTTGAACGGAAGTTCTTGATAACTAGATGATTTGTAAATGGATTAGTATCATGTGAGTGAACCAGTCTACTTGTATGATCCATGTCATAAGAATGAATGTGCATTGAATGTTTAGGCATCATTAGTCAATTGTCTTGATGGTTAGATAATGGTTATTTAAGATGATCTTGGATGAGTCTTTCACTTAGGTTGGTTCGTAATGCTAGATTTGTCATGATAAACCGAAACCTAGTACTACACCTTAGATTAGTTAGATTTTTGGTCTCATCCCATGCATTAGGGATAGATTCGAGTAAGCGGTGTTAGTACTAGATTAGGATTGTTCATTCATTTCTAGATCTTAGGCATTTCACTCATGACCCGAGTTTAGTTGCTTGACCCGAACTTTTTGTGAGTTTTGCATATCCTAGCCAACGAAAGTTGATGTTTAGGGTGTTTAGTGAACAATTGGGATTGTTTCTTAATGTTGTTGATTATTTAATCACAAATGGAAATTTGTCAATGATTAGATAATTAACAAAGTGATTATTGCCATGGAAATGGATTAGTCATATTTGTGAATTCCATGTTCTAAGATAGTGATTAATGCTTCCAAATGATTCATTGTTTGATTGTTACCCATCTCATTGATAGCTTAGTTCTTGATCCAACACTTTGTCTTGTGTCTTTGTGTTTTGTTTTCCTTATTGCATTTGTTTTCTTTTCCCATAAACATATAAAAACCAAAAACAAAGTTTGCTCTAGCTTAAGAAGTTTCTTGCATTCTTAGTGCCTCAATCTTAACCCCTTATGGATTGACATCTCAAGTACTACAATGACATGAGTACACTTGGGATAATTGACACGAAAATATCATGTATCAATTTGGCGCCGTTGCCATTGGGGTTTAACATTGATCATTAGGATTTGGATTCTTCTTGAGACTAGAGCTTTTTATTTTCTTTTGTTGCTAATCTTTTTCCCCTTTTCTTGTGATCTTGATCTCTTAGGTAACTAGGAGTAAAGGAGACATGCAAGGAGAGAAGGAGTAAGAGGACACAACCGTCAAGCTAGTGACGTTAAACGCGCCATTGGGGACCTCCCCAATCCTATCCCTCGTCAATGCTAGAGACATAAAACAAGCAATCCTATCCTTTACTTCTTGTTTTCTGCCTTTTATTGTTTGATAAATTTTGTTTTCATGTTTTTTGTAGGAGCAATAAGGGTGAATAAATGGGACGGATGGAATGGTCAAAGTCCGTGAGCTTCAACGCACAATGCTTCCTCCTCGTGAATCCACTCCACTCCAAGGGCGTCGGGATTCGCAGGAGAACGTTCGGGATCAAAACGAGAAAAATCGCAAGTCCGGACATGCTGGATCGGTCACGACGATCGGTTATAACCGATCGGAATTTGCCTCGATCGGTTCTGCCGATCGGTTACAAAAATGCGACCTGTTACGACGCCTCGTCGATCGGTTTCATCGATCGGTTATAACCGATCGAAATTAGCCTCGATCGGTTTCATCGATCGGTTATAACCGATCGCGACACGTAGTCAAGGGAATGCTAAAACTCTTCATCTCCACAACTCCAAGGTACTTCACTTAACACCTTGTACATACTTTTTGATTTTGTTTTTTACTCTTCTTTGGACTCGTTTCACACCGAGACGGTGTGAATTAAGTCCGGGGGAGAGGTCTTTGTCATTTAACGTCATTTTCTTTGTCTTATTTTATATTTTTGAGTCTTGCATTGTACATATTCTATTGCATAGAAAAACCAAAAAAAAAAATTCAAAATTTTTCAAAAATCCAAAAATATCATGTAGTTTGCATTGCACCATTGTTCATTCTAGAATTGAATTAGCTACTCATATCTAGATGACATAGGTTGCATTCATGTGCATGGGAGTTCATAAAACATGTATGATAAGCTTTCATTGTGATGCTCTCGATAATGGTTTTATACTGCTTAAACGATTTCAAAAGACTTGAAAACTTCGTACTTTGATCTCTATACTCTTAACTATTTGTCTTGTAAATACTTGTTTAATTTGAAATCAACCCCTTGATAATTGGACTTAAATGAATATAATCTTCTTGCTTATGGGCTTGTGATACATAACCATGGTTCAAAGAAAACATTCGGGTTATCTTATCCACTTTTACCACTCTCTAATAACCCGAGTGGCCATTCTCATTTTTAGAATGGTTCCCTACCTTTCACCTTAACCGTTTTTTTTCCACCCCTCGTTGTTTGATTGAGTGAGGCCTTTTCTTGATATGCTATTGTGTGTAAAATCTTGTAAGTATCGGAAACGACAAAGGTTAGCTTTCATTTTTAGCTAGTCATTGTTGTTCAAAGAAAAGAGGCTAGCATTAAGATAGGGATCAATGGATTGAATGGTATTTGGTTTTGGGGAACATGAACGTATGAAATATGAGATGAGAAATGGTTGAAAAAGCAAACTCTAGAGAAGAGATTAAAAGAAAGACCCTAGGAAAAGAAAAGAAAATACACTCTCCATGTTTGAAAAAAAAAAGAGAAAGAACAAAAAGTTTAGGGAGAGTGAAAAGAAAAGAAATGGGTCGAATAAAAATGTCTCTAGGAGTTTGGTGTTTGGAAAAGAAAAGGGGGTTAAAAAGGGAGTTTTGATTTAGCCAAAAGGGCTTTGGGGGTTTAATGAGCTTCAAGGAAGCAAGATAAGATGAGGAAATGGAATCACCATTTGGGTAGAATGCTTTGCTAGGAGGGTAGAACAATGTGAGCTTAACTTTGTATGCATAAATTGTTTCTAGTCTTCCTTGCTTTTGCATAACATATAGCATTCCTTTTTCTTGAGAGTAAGTCACCCAAAAAGAGAATGAACCTCCTTGCACTCACATTTACTAGTGCCAATTGCCTTTTCTTCCAAACCGATTGGACTTGATCACTTGCCCATTTGTGAGACCGCACCTTTAGAAAGATCAAATGAATGTGAGGGTTGGTTGAGAAGAGAACTTGTAGGCATGAGGCATTGTTGTTAAGAGAAAAGATTAGGAGTTGCGATAAGTCTAGAGAAGTTAGAGTCATAATTGAGATACGTTTTTGCAATGTCTTGGTATTATCTTGGGCATAGACTCTCCACTTTGATTGCTTTGACATGTCTTTTAGTTGTGAATTCCCACTCTTTAAAACCTCTCTTCCGGTTTGTCTTTTCTTGTTTGCTTGCGGACAAGCAAAAGGCAAGTCCGGGGGAGTTGATAACACCATATTTTACATGTTTTTAAGGTTTAATTTCATAGGTTTTTAGTTCCAATTTGTATAGTTTTGGGATATTTTCATGCATTTAGGTCCAACTTGAGTCTCATTGCATTTTAGATGTCCTAGGTTGTCTTTGCATTCTTTTTGGCTTGTATGAGCAATTTTCAGGTGTTCTTGGAGTCATAGGAGTTGGAGGAGTGAAGATAGCCACACAAAAAAGTCATTGCAGAATACAGAGATGCAGGATCAGGTTGATACGTCATAAGTTTGGCAATGGATGAAGGACTTTTCACCGTTGGATTGAGCTCAAATTTTATCACGAGATATAGCAATGGATTAGCTTTCATTTGGAAGTGGTTTGAGGCAATTCCAACGGTGCGATCAGAAGTTATGCCAATTTCCGTGACGACGGTCCAGTCTGGCGCGCGAAGGAACTCATTGGAGCTCACAGCGGTGTAGCGCAGCGGTCTACAGTGACCGCTGCGGATTCATCCGACGAAAAAAAACAGAGATTCACAGCGGTCATGCAGCGGGCAAGTCCTGACCGCTGTGAATCATCTGAAACCCAAAAAAAACTCGACCCAAACTCTATTAAAAGCCAAAAAAAACCTAATTTTATTGTCAAGTTTTCTTCTTCTAAGAGTGGGGCTCGTCCCCAACTCTCTCTTCTTGATGTTTTGGGATTGTTCTTCATACAAATGCCATTCTAGAGAAGATTTCTTCACTCTATCTTTATATTATGCTTATTTGATTCTTGTTCTTCATTTCTATGTCTTTTTCTCTTGTGTTCTTCATGTTCTTGTGAGTTGACTTTTTGTTGGATTTTAGATAATGTTTGATTTGGATGGTTGATGGTTGATTGTTGATGTTTAGGCTTAGATAATCATTTGTTCTCATGTTAGGAGGGATCTTAATGCTAGAATCGAATTGACAACTCATTTCTAGAACTTAAGACATTTCTCGCCCGGAAGGTGTTCGATGAAATGTCTAGAAAACTTCTAAGCATGCAATTCAATTCTTAGCCAATGGAAATTGATGATTAAGGTGAATTGTTGACTTGTATGGACTAATGCTTAATGATTATGGATCATTTAGTTTTGAACGGAAGTTCTTGATAACTAGATGATTTGTAAATGGATTAGTATCATGTGAGTGAACCAGTCTACTTGTATGATCCATGTCATAAGAATGAATGTGCATTGAATGTTTAGGCATCATTAGTCAATTGTCTTGATGGTTAGATAATGGTTATTTAAGATGATCTTGGATGAGTCTTTCACTTAGGTTGGTTCGTAATGCTAGATTTGTCATGATAAACCGAAACCTAGTACTACACCTTAGATTAGTTAGATTTTTGGTCTCATCCCATGCATTAGGGATAGATTCGAGTAAGCGGTGTTAGTACTAGATTAGGATTGTTCATTCATTTCTAGATCTTAGGCATTTCACTCATGACCCGAGTTTAGTTGCTTGACCCGAACTTTTTGTGAGTTTTGCATATCCTAGCCAACGAAAGTTGATGTTTAGGGTGTTTAGTGAACAATTGGGATTGTTTCTTAATGTTGTTGATTATTTAATCACAAATGGAAATTTGTCAATGATTAGATAATTAACAAAGTGATTATTGCCATGGAAATGGATTAGTCATATTTGTGAATTCCATGTTCTAAGATAGTGATTAATGCTTCCAAATGATTCATTGTTTGATTGTTACCCATCTCATTGATAGCTTAGTTCTTGATCCAACACTTTGTCTTGTGTCTTTGTGTTTTGTTTTCCTTCTTGCATTTGTTTTCTTTTCCCATAAACATATAAAAACCAAAAACAAAGTTTGCTCTAGCTTAAGAAGTTTCTTGCATTCTTAGTGCCTCAATCTTAACCCCTTATGGATTGACATCTCAAGTACTACAATGACATGAGTACACTTGGGATAATTGACACGAAAATATCATGTATCAACAACCACAACCAAGGCGACTCGAAATCCCGATCTACAACGGAGGTCATGCAACCTCACAGGAAAAATAGTCGAAGGAAAAAACAGAGACCACGGTGGTCCTTTTTCCGGCGACGGTGAGAGACACCGCTCACCGGAAAATTAGATCGGCACAAACTTTTACTCGGCGGCGGCTAGGTTATTTTTGGGAGAGATATCGCCTCTCAAAGGCTTCTATAGTTGGCCAACTTTTATATAGTAGATTTCATCCCACAATCACCCAAAAACATATAAAATTACACATTTAAAATTAGTTAGTGCGTAGATTCACCCACCGAATATGTAAGAGATAATGTGTAAGAAATATACATATATGTGTAAATGTGTAATTTTAAATGTATGATTCATTTTTATAACTAATTTTAAATGATTCATTTTTGAGCTGAACCGGTTATACTTTACACCAAAAATATACATAAAATTATGATTCATTTCTGGTCAAAATAATTTTAAACTTTTTGACCATCTGCATTTTATACTTTACACCAAAAAATGCAAATGAATCATACTTTTGGTCACAATAATTTTAAACTTTTTGACTAAAAATATACATAAAATTATTGTGACCAAAAGTATGATCATACATATATGTGTAAATGTGTAATATCAAAAATTAGAAAAGGAAAGAGATAATTACATACATATATTTCTTTCACAATTCGTTTAGATCTAGGATTTAATATTGAAAATATATAGTAAAAAAAAAGAAAATACATCTAAATTGCTACCGCCAAAACTCTAATTCACTTCCGTTGAACAATATTTTTTTTTTCTTTTGGTCTAACGCTGAATCAATATTTCGGACACTCGAGAAGGAGAACAGATAGGCTGTTGTTGGGCTTACACCAAAAAGTTATTGTGACCAAAAGTATGATTCATTTTTCACACTTAGCAACGTTAAAGTTGAATGAGTTGAATCGGCTTAGATAAATTTATCCTACACAAATATTTTATGAGATCTAAGTGGAATTAATTAATGAGCTGAACCGGTTAAGATTATTTTTCTAGTTATCCAATTTGAAATAGCATTTTATACTTGCACATTTTGAATAAATTTTTTTTGATGTAGTCATGATGTCATTAGTATTTAAGGTAGTAGTGTTTTATACTCTCGAGAATAGTTTTTGCAGAAGAAAAAAATTGGGATAAATGCATCAATTATTTAAGTGTTGCAAATTTATTTTATTAGTGTTAATTTTTGAAAGTGATACAAATACGTATTTATTAGCATCAGTTCTAATGAAACGACACTACAAAACTGATAATGACATCATTTATTAAAATTGATGTAAAAGTGCATAAATAGTATCATTTGTTTTTAAGTGATGATAATCAGTAATTTTTCCGATGCATTATAACGGACGCTAGACCCCTCTTTTTTGTAGTAAAAGTACACCAGAATTTGCCTCCTTTTGATTATGCGACATTTTTTTGGCTTTCTTTCTGTCTTTTCGCCCTTCTGGTTGTATATGGCCGAAGAGTTAGTACATATTACAATCATCTTTTGAGCATTACAAAAATTTGGGTTTAGCGGTGAAGCAAGCCCAAAAATCAGACACGGATCCTTTGTGCTACGGAAGTCAAGTATTTAGAGAGTCACACATGTAACAGTACTCAATCAACCACCTAATACTCTGTTTTTGTGTCCGACGAAGAACACATATTGATCCAAATTTGGAGAATAACATAAAAACAAAAAATAGAGGAAAATTCATTTCCTTCCACTTTGAACTTTTATTTAGCTAATATCTATAACTACAACTAATACTAAAAATTCTGCTAATTATTTATTACATCCACAACAAATCGTGACTTAAATTGAGAATGTTTTCCAAAGAAGAGAAACATGAATCGTCATCCGTTGGCGAATTCACGACAGATGAGGCAGACAACAATTCGTAGGTGATTCCAGATTCTGATGTTGTAGGAGACATATTTTCCATCAGATTTTTCCAATCGGAAATATTATCCGTTTCGGGATTTGAAAATGAAAATGTCCTAAAAATGTCCTTTTTGTTATCCAGATCTTCGAGACTAAACATCAATTCTTCAGATTTCATGTGTTTGATTGTGTCTTCGGATTGCTCTGTTACTACAAGTAGCTTAGGTCCTCTGTTTCGGTCTTCTTCGGACACAGAAACAGAGTAACTGGTGGTTGATGGAGTGATGTTACATGTGTGACTCTCTAGATACTTGACTTCGTAGCACAAAGGATCTGTGTCTGATTTTTGGACTTGCTTCACCGCCAAACAACCTCTTGTGAATCGATGTGTACATCTATAATATCCTCTGTATCAACAAAACAAACAGAGGAACTTTTCAATTTTTTTTAATTAATGCTCAGAAGATGATTGTAATGATTTATTTACCTAGGGTTCTTGGAACCATGAATATCTTTCTGGCCATATTTTCTCCAGCAATGACCATCATCAAGAGAAGTTCCTTCTTGTTCTGTTCTAACCAAGATCTTCACTTTGTCGGTCTTCTTCTTCTCCGATATTCTCCTATAGATCAAGCAGTAAACACGAAAACAGAATCAGACAAATGTCTTGAAATTCAAATTCAAAACTCATAAACACACAGATAAAAATAATCTCTCTTATTATACCTCTTCTTATTACTCTGATCTATTCTCTCGGGGCTTCTCTTCTTATCAAAACGCATCATAGCTATTGCATTTTCGTAAGAACGGAGGATTTTTGAGATCAAAATCTTGTTTGAATCCTTAGAAGAAGAAGGGTTTTTTAAATTGTTCATCAACCGAATCGCTAACTCTTTCCCTTGCTCTAGCTCGTTGATCACAAGCTTTTCTTCCATAAACATCTCTCCCTTCATTATCTGAGAAGCTTTGGTGAATTTGATGAGATGTGAGCTTTGTCCCTAAGTGTGTGTGTATGTTTATGATATAACAAGATACATATATATGATGTGTGCGTCTGTCATGATTTTTTTCCTTTTTACATTATTTTATTTCTCTTAAAGCTTAGGCAAGAAGTTGTGGGGAAAAGAGAAGGATGTTGAAGAGAAAATGACTAAGGTGACATGGATTCATTCTACTTTAATAAAATTATTTCTGTTTTTTTTTGTGTGTGTGGGTAATTTGACTCCTTCAATTTAAGGTATCATCGAATGTATTTTCGAATTTCGATGTCGTAAGATTCGTGATGTCATCTAATTTTATCATTTGGTCTCCAATTATCGAAAATTTCATTTTAATTTCCCTCTTTCTTGCATTGATGGAAGTTCTTAATTTTCGTTTTGAGTTGTTTTGCTGGTTCGTTAAAATTCCTTTTTCGCTCAAAAGAAAATACTTCGTGTACGTAGGGATTTGTGGGGTTACATAGTATATTATTGTACCCTGAAAGATTGATAGTGACATGTTCAAATATAATTGGTGGGTAAAGTGGTATGATTAACGTCGAAATATGATGATGTTTTGACCAAAAAGTGTCGTGTGACCTAGAAACGTTTTACTATTGAATTTTGATCTCGATCAATGTTATGCGATATAATATTTAGTGGTTATAGACTAGTATTTTTTAGTATAACTGTTGTTAAACTAAGCGCTTATGTGCTTCTAGTCAGTGCTGGAGGAACTTAATTAACTATGGTATAAATTGATTGTAAACTGGCATCAGTGGGTGGTAAAAACCAAGAGATTTAAATTTGAGAAAATATACTTTTGTCTAGGATCTATTTGCAATACAATTATATAACATACATGATTAGGGTTTCAAAAGTAAAGGAACAAATGGATCATCTTTTTGTATTATATTTTGACAAAATTAGAATTATATTTATCTTGAAGTAACAAAGTCGGAATACAAGGTTTGAGTTAGCCAATTCGGTGGATAAAGACAACCCGAAAAAAATTAGAATTAGAAGGTTCTTTTCTTGCTAATAGATGTGCAGCTTCATCTTGTGTATACATTTGAGGAGATAACCAAAATTTGACAAGCATATTTACGTGTCAAAGGTTTTGCTAAATAATGGCATCCAGAATTTAATACAAAATTCTTATCAAAGGTTTTATAATTAATAGTATATGTGTCTTTCCTCAAAAAGAAATTAGAAATAAAATGATTTTAGCCTTAACGTATATATAATCTCGAACAAAGCTTATGGGATTGATATTACACTTCAGTGATCTGTACAACAACCGAACCAACGTATGTATAATGGTAAATGAAAAGTTCGATAATTTGTGAAAAATTAGGAAGTTTCGGCGAAGACGAAGTCCATTTGTTTTGCGCGTAGAAAATGACATGAACTTGCTTTTTCTTTCTAGTTAAAATCAAAAGAGCCGCGTGGGTCCTACACTCCTCTCTATTGATTTTTGTCATCCCTATTCCCACGTCATGCCTATTTCAGTGTATTAGATTGTTTTGATATAAATTATTAACAATTCGCATCTTAATATTTTATCAGTATTTAATTAAGATAAGGTGGTCAATGATGTATAACTTCAAAAAGTATTAAAATTCACATTCTACGTTTCGGTTAGGGATTCTGTAGAACGGCCCCAAAAAAATGTGGATCGATAATTTGAGAAAAACAAAATCTCTTTATGAAAAGACAAGAATATGTAGAACGCAAGGAAAAAAAACGTACATATTAAATTCATCATGTTTTAATGTGGATTAACCCGCATGCATATCTATATAAATATAATTAGATTAGACCTAAATCGTAAAAATCATTACCAGTTACAATAAAATTTCGATATAGACTGAGTTTAGATCATAATATCTCATCTTAATTCTTAACACTCTAATCCCGGCTAATAAAAATACATTACTTTTAAAGTATTATTTTAATAGTTCATGTATATATTTTCATACAAAACTCATCCCATTTGTTGAAGTTTTTGCGTATGTAAAGCCTAAAGGTTCACAAGCGTTGTTGGTCACGGACAAATGCGATCACGATTCCCAAGTCTAAAGGTGCTTCTCACCGTCACCGTGAAATGGTGTTTAGTATTTGTTTTGCTTTGCATGTGATTTGTTTTTAGCTTTCTAGAGTTGATTTTGCAGGATTTTCTACGGAGGAGAATACGTCTTTGGTTTCTCGATGCTGGATCTATGGTTTTGACTTCTTCAACGATGGTCTGTGCGGCGGAAGAGAATCTTTCATTGGATTCGAGTTGTTGGGTGGTGTTTCAAGATTCTTCTTTAATTGATGGTTTAAGATCATGGTTTTTCTCTCGTTTATCTCAAGAAAGTGCTGGTAAAGTTTTGTCGTCTGGTTTAGGATAGTTTTCGATTATCTTCCTTTTTTAGGTCGTTCAATCTTTGAAGTCAGTATCCTTTCACCACCTTTTAGTTTAGTTTAATAATAGGTTTTCTCTCGTGTTCTTTTCCATGATCAATTCTTGCAAAGCTGATATTTTATGTGGATACATAGTCCTAGATTTACACTTTTTCAGAAGAATATTAGGTGTGTAGCAGTTAGATTTTTGTATGTTGTTTCTTATTTTCGTGAGGTTAATTAATTCATCGGCCCCTCCGTCTACGGTTGTTGACATTGACGAACCAAAAATAATTTTTACCAGGATCAAATTATAAAAATAAAAATAAATAATATATACTATAACATAAATTTAGGGGTGTCAGTGTCAATAAGTACTTTTTATCAATTATTTTACTAAATCTAATTAAATACACACCAAAAATAAATTAATTTAATAATTAAATATACAACAAAAATACAAAATTGTTTCTAAGAAAGTAAGGTTCCTTCACGAACATAAAATTTGTAGTGTTTTTTTTTATCCTTCCATATTAGGACATTTAGTTAAAACTTTTTTTTTCTGTTGCATTTTAAGATACTTATCTTTTTCGTTAAGGATTTTAAGATATTTCTCAAAATCAAATCTAACACTCATGCACAACATTACGTGCGTCATAAGTAACCATCAATTAATTATATACTTCTTTGAAAAGTTCAACTAGAATATTTTGATTTCTCTCCTAGTTAACTTAGGGCGAGAGTAATATTAGGATAATTAATTTTATGGAAAGTCTTCGTATTACACTTAACAAAAAAAACTAAGTGATAGTTGGATAGTGATTATTACTTGCGGAAGAATTACCATGTTGGTCTATATAAACTAAAGATTGATCCTCTAACTATAGATTATCTAACCATTTTCATTTTTTTTTATTACATATTAGAAAAACTATTACAAGAACAAAGTTTCAACTGACAATATATTCGTTTCACAGGAATTCACGCAGACTGAACCTACACCCAACAGCTCTCCTTGCACCACGCTGAAAATTTCCTTATAAACTTGTCTCCATTAATAACTTGCATAAATCACATATTCTGAGAATTGAAACACAGACTTCTTGGTGTAGAAACATTAATTAACCTTTAGTAGACCACTGGACTAAGGGGTTTCCACAACTATTCTCATTTAGCCGGTCAAAATGATATCATATTTTAGATTATTAAAAATCCAATGAATGAATTAATCGATGACTACAGAGAAATTAAAAAAGGAAAAAAAAAACACTTTATTAACTAAAAAACAAGCTCTCTTATCTTCGAATGTTTGCGAAACAAGAAGCCGTGTTTCATAAGCCAGTACCTTTCAATCACCTCCGGCGTACGCCCCGGGATCCTGCCGGCTATCAACGGCCACCTGCTCGCCAAGTTTTATAGTGTCAGTCACACAGTAAGGAGATCAATTACACAACTTCGTTTCTTTCAAAAATATCGAAATCGAACCTGTCACCGACAAGTTTATACATCCGAAAAATCAAATCATCTTCTTCTTCCGACATTATCACTGCTTTCCATTCGATACTAGTCACTTCTGCGAACATGCACGACGGAGAAATCAGACTATAAAGTCGAGATTAAGCTTCCAACACAAAGAAAGGAAAAAAGAAAACATAAACCTTCAGTTTCGGAGCAAGACGCCTTGGTCGTCGTCCTTCTCTGATTCCACCGGCGTTTATCCATTTTCAGCTAGTTGGAAAATTAACTTGTCGTTGCTGGTCGTCGGAGAGATGTAAATATATATAAGAAATCAACAAAAGTTGTAACTACTAGCTTCCTTGTGTTTATGAGAGGGAGATGGAAGTTGGGAAATTTAATCCCCAGATTGGATATATTTTACAGTTGCATATGTACCCTAGCAATTATAACTATATGTTGTACTGTTTATGAATCAACACGACAAAGTTGTAATAAACTAAAGTTAAAAAAAAAAAAATTGTAATATATTTAACAACATTTTGAAATATGGTAATTTGTATTTTACGAGTTTTAGATAAAAAAAAATCAAGAAAGTAAACGTATTACTGTCTGTCACAATGATGATAAGTAAATCTCACCTTACATTGATGAGACGAAATATTCACCTTGAAATTCCATTTATTGTCAAATTGTCATCGTATATATAGTACTATATATGTTAGCTTTGTATCATGTCAAATTAATACGGACTGATAGTTTTTATAATATTTGTTTTATAAAAGTTATTTACAATTACAACGACCTTTGTACGAAACAACCAAGACTTAACATTAGGTCACTATGGCCCCAGATTTTTGCCTCGTGGATCTCGTAAGGATCAGCAAAGACACCAACATTTGCAGAGGCTTTCGGTTTACTATTAAACGGTAATTGTGAGGCTATTTGGTTTGGACCTGATCAAAATCAAAGCCTAAGCTAATCTCCTACCTTTACCATTGACTCATGTTTCTATTTGTGAAAACCAAAAACTGAGTTAATTTGTTTTTATCAACTTAAGCTAAATGGGAGATTTAATTTACTACTCCTTACTTAAACTTTTTTTGTTTTGAATTCTTATACTAAACGTTCAAACAATGTAATTGCGATTTGTGTTGTTCGTTACTAAAATAACGTCCAAACAACAGATTTAGAGTTAAAGTAACTTTATTTGTTTATTCGTTGTTTGGGTCATACTTTTTCTAAAACTTTATTTGTTAAATCACAATTTCAAATAGTAATTTGAACGTTATTTAGTAGTATAAGAATTTTACAAAAAGGAAAAAGAAAACCCATTTAGCTTTTAAGTAGATACAAAAAAAAACTAACTCACTTTCTGGTTTTTGGTCCAATTTTTTTCACAAATAGAAACATGACTCAATGGTGAAGGTACATTCCTAGTAAATTACACAGCTACTATTTTATAGCTTACACAACCAGTACACTCACATGGAGGAACCAGCCATGAACCTGTTCTCCTAAAGGAGTACAAGATCTTTAAAACTTGGCCACAGTCAATAATATATTATGCACGAATCTTCGGCTATATACATTCAAAGGGAGGAAAAAAAGAAGCAAATACAAGAAACCAATAAGTTGGTTACATAATAAATTTCTCTTACCAATGATGCTTTACGATACTACGGTTTCGAGGAAGAACACTCAGTACCGACCCATAACTCATGTGCTGTCCTGAGCAGCCATTCTTTCGCAAACACTGGACAGAGATTTGAGATTGCATCGTATAAGAGCTTCGACGAAGTAACAAGTCTCGTCTTTGGTGTTCCCTTGTGGTACATCCACCACGAATGACTCGATAACCATTGTGCCAGCTCTTCCATCAATTATCTCTGGATGTACTGTAACAACTGATGAGTAGTTCTGCAAGAACATTAGATGAACCCAGTTAGAATATTGAATCCATATCGACTCTACGTCTGCCTCTTGATACAAAATTTAACATTTGAAGGTTTATAACTAGATCCATCAAAAACATGGATCAAGAGGTTTAGTTCAAAATAGAAGTCTTTGGTAAAAGATGCCAAAGGCAGGGCACAAGTTGGTTACGTTGTTGTAATTGAGGAGACAATATTTGAAATGTGGTGTATGGAATAGATTTGGAAAAGGGGGAAACCTGAAGCCTGTGATCACCACCGAGGATTTTGATACAAAGAATGTGCTCATTATCGTCCAAGAGCTCCAATCTCTCGGTGCTTGTGGTAGCTGGGAGGCCAGATTTAACGTCTACCTCTCGAACACAGCCGATTCCAACATCACCTATCATCACACACCTACTGACAAATGGCTTGTACTTCTGTGGCTGATCGAATCTCCTCACCAGAGACCAAACCTGATGATGATGATGATGATGATGATTCAAGTCAAAATCAGTTTGAATTTGAAATCTTTAGTCACAAATTTGGATCAGATTAGAAAAATCAAAGGCAGCAGACACACTTATATCAAAGAGACCGAACTCCAATCGCATCAATCCATAAGAAACCGAATGAGAGGACTTACGAGATGAAGAGGCGCTTTGATATGCTTAACGAGGAGAGACGAACACTGATTCTCCTTAGGATCGTGTCTATGGTTAAACCGTATCTGCAAAAACTCCGCCGCAGCACCGGAAACGCCTCCACCTCCGGCATCTATCGTCGGATTCATATTTCAGATCTATGTTTCTAGAAAATGTAAGTCCTTCTCTTGGAAAGAAAAATGAAACTGGAGAATATAAAAGATTCGAGAGATTTCAGATAAGGATGGGTTTCAAGTTGCATAGGATTTCATATTCCCTCGAATTCATTATTTTTTTAAACTCATTATTATTTTAATAATTATAGTTATATCCGCATATTCCATTTTTTGTTGTTGGTCAAATAAATCTTCGGAAAATCATTATTATTTTTTGCCTATTTTTAGTCCTTTTCTTTTTGTTGACTGTTTTAATTTAAAGCTTTATGAATTTGTCACTATCATCTTAATTAAAAGATTCCAATCTAGAGTTTTCCCCTTTCAGATACATCTATCTTCTCCCATTTTCTTGCATTCTAATTGAGTGTGATCTAATTCAAATCTTCATTGACTTTTAATTATTAAAAAACAAAAAAAGGAAAATCAGCAGGCCCAAATAGACCGATAGGCCTTAGTTTTTCACCTTGAATGTTTTGGAGAAACATAAGCCCATTAGATAGAGAAGCCCATGAATATAATGAAACGGAGGGTTATTATGAGAACACGTGTCGTGTCGAGTTGTGAAAGCTGACAAGGTAGTTTTTAGTTTGTCTCTTTGGCAGAACACTGACCCTTAAAATTAGGGGTGCACGATCGGATCCTCGGATCGGATATTTCGGGTTTTGTGTATTTCGGTATTATAGTATTGATCAGATATTTTAAAAATTCGGATCGGATTCGGTTCCGATCGGATCGGATATTTTTGTAAGATCTGAAATTTTCCGGATATGTTTAAATTCGGATCCGAAAGTATCTAAAAGTATTCATAATAAACGAAGAACCTGAAATATGAGACAAAACACAAAACATGAATATTCATTTCAATAAAACCAATATACTTTCAAACCAAATGTATCAAAAATACCTGAAAATCCCGAAAAAAATAAAATAAGTGTATTCGATATAACCCATAATATCGGAAATATATATAAAATATCTGAAATACTCCAAAAATAATTAATATATTCGAGTTTATAGTTGTAATTTTGGGTATTTGAGTTATATCAACTATCAAGTCTAAACATAATTAATATATTTGACTATATAATTACCCTTCGGATATTTCAAGTATCCATTCGGTTCTTGGTTCGGTACCGGTTCGGGTATAGAAGTTTATAATCTAATCGGATATTTTAAAAATTCAGATCTGATTCGATTCATGTATTTTTGGTTCGATACCGATTCGAACTTTTGGATCCGGATTTTTTGTCCAGCCCACTTAAAATTAAGAAAAAGAGGAAAATTGAAAACCGGCGGGAAACAAAAGGCGGCTGCCTGCCACCACCTGGGGCACGATATGTGGAGGTTACTGGCGCTCTTTGCTTCATGCAACCGAACATTTGGCTCGTCGTGGTCGTTTCCTTCCCCTCTCCGCAATTACCTTTTTACCCTTTCTCCCCCCGTGTTCAAAAATATATTTTCATCTATCAAGCACGCTTCCGATTTGATAATGGCGGAAATACCCTCGTTTGAATTATTATTACACTGTCGTATTATGGGATTTCTTTCACTCCATCGATTTTGTTAGATCTCTGGGGTTTGACTTAAAATTTTACAAGAAATCGAGAAAACTTGTTGAGTATCAAAGTCGCGAATTTTTTATTTTTTTGTTTTCATAACGACATTTACCAAAAATTTCTCGCTAATCAAGCAAAAGAACGGCTAACTACTCTCCAACCACCACGGTTTTTCCGATCTGTAAATAAAAGACCACGACGAGGGCATTTACTTCCAACTTTGCTTTTCTCCCTCCATCTCTCCACGTGACTCGATTCTCTCTCTTCTTTCATTTTTCACATTTATATAAATCGGCTTGCATCTACATCTGTGAGAGAAGAGAGAGAGAGAGATTCATGAATCTTTTACAGAACAAGTTTCAGAATCTGGTCTGACTCTTTGTAACCTTCCCGTTTAAGATTCATCGTACGTATTCAAATCTCCATTTCGCTGCCATTATTGGAATCTCCGCCTCATTTTTGTGTTAATTATCAAATATTTGTTCGATTTCGTCTCGTCCGAAGAATGGTGACTTTCTTGATCTCGATGATTTGATGATGATCCAATTCGGCTGATCCGACGGTCCATGTTTTGATCCTCCATTGTTGATTGCCATCGATCGATCATCACCCTGAAACAAGGTAACGCATCTCGAGGCTCGTGGTTTTCAATCTCTGTTCTGTTTCTTCCAAATTATTCTCGTGATAATCCGTTAAATATCCGTATATTAATGAACAAACGCATATCATATTAGTATGCTTTTGTCTGTTTTCTTTTTCAAAATTTCAAACAAATTTCCCTTTTTTCGATTTAAAAAATTTCCAGGTAATTTTCGTCCTAGTTCATAAAAAATATTATAACAAAAAAAAAGTCGATAGAACACTATTTAAAATAGGAAAAGCAAAAATTAGACAAAACTTTTTTCTCGATCTTTATTCTTTTCTGAAAAATGATAATACGATAGAGCAAATGGTACGTGGCGCACGTGGAAGTACCTCTGTAAGACGGACCCAGTCCAACTTGAAAGCGCATTTGTGGCTAGATCTATGTGTTTGAGTATACGTATGAGCATAAAGTAAATAACACATAGAGTTTTTTAACGAGGTTCGGTTTCCCTACATCCCCGGGACCTAGTCCAGAACAAATCCACTAGAACAAGATTGCAATTACAATTGCTATGATATACAGCACTACGATGCCTATCATTCTTTTCTAGATGGACGAACTGTGGACACGGTATCTCTACAAAGTCTACCGCTCGGCTACTACCGATACAAGCACCATCTCACAGATGTGCTTGTACTCCAGCAATCATCACCAACGGATCTACAAATCCTGTATGATGGGGCGACGCCACACACACCTGTGTGCATCTCATGATAAACCCTAGACGCGCGCTCGTTTCTTTGGCCGTCTCTTTGTATTTATATGGCTAGGGTCGAAACCCTAAGAGCCCACACGATTTCTTCATCATTTTGGGCTTCTGGGCCTTTTCAATAAACCCCTGTATTAGTTCCTGTATTACTTCTTAAACTGGTACAGCAACTGCATCAACGCCAGATATACATTCCAGCGATTTCGTCCAGCTCAGCAACTCACTTGCCACATCAGCTTCTGCGCTGCGCTGCGCCACGCCAAGTTCTTGCCTCATGATACAACGTCTGATACATCCTCTGATGTACCACATTCTGACTCATCATCTGATACATCCTCTGATGTATCCAAATGCAATCTTCTTGATCGCCACACTGTATTTCCATCATGTGTCGATCACTGAGTATCACTCGCACAGAGCGATGTCTTCGTATCTGCTCCACTCGCACCTGTATCGGATACTGCCTCAGCAACTGTGTCAATTATGTCCAATGTCGTTCTATGAGCTGCTACACCATGTATACCGATTATGTCTTTGTCTAGCATATGTAACATGTTATCCTCAACATCACGCTTTAGCCCCACGTCATCAGTTACTTTGTACTGCTTCCTTGTGTCACTTCGTGTGCTACTTCCAACTGATACATCAACTGCTTCTGTAACACGTCCTGTTCCTACAGCCGTATCATGTTCTGTTCTGACAGCTTCTCAAGTCAGTCAGCACAACACTTTCAATCTCTCCCTTGATGACTGAGTTGTAGAACTCAAGCACATAACCAATACCACATCACTTGATGTATCAAATCATTCGCTTCTTTATAGTTGTGTCACACCCTGTTCCACCACTCTCTAAGCTCAGTCAAACACTACACTAACAATCTCTCCCTTGTTTACTGAGTTGTAGAAAGCTTTTCCATTTACACACAGCTTGATGCTCTTCAAACTCTCCCTCAATCTTATATCATCGGTTTGTGTTATTTCTCTGAAACACAACCTTGACTTGCTGAGATCAATCAACACTTAGTCATGCTTCTTGTCACACATTCTCATGAATCATCTGATGTATCAACACTTAGCTCATAAGATCTACCATCATCTCTCCCTTTTTAGCTTAGTTTGATACTCAAGCTACTTATGCATCACAAGAGTAATCCAGGTATTCAAATTCACACAACCTTACTCTCCCTGAAACCAAGCTGTGCATTATAAGTATGATTACTCTCATGTATCTCATCAAGACTTCATCTCCCCCTGCTTGAGTGCACAACTAAGTTAAAACCAACCAAAGTCACATATATCTCAACAGAGTTTCATCACAACACTTGGAGATCTTTACCCACATCTTCTTTGACACCCAAGAGAATTGTATTTCTTCTCGAATAATAGGACAGTCTTCTTGTCATAAGCATGACACTCCACATATGAATCTGATGACCATTAGGTGACTTAGCTTAGAAGCAGCTGACCCAACATCAATAAGTTACTGCTGTCGCCAATAGAAACAAGATCTAAACTTGCCGTACGCACAGAACAGTCTCTTACTGATGTAGTAGCAGTTCTAGAGCAATCACATAGATAGTAGAACACAAACTGTAGCAAAGACTGAAATATACCTTTGATGCACAAAAACTATCTTCAATAAAACGCCCATCTTTCATCCAAACTCCAAATGAGCTCTCCTTTGGCCAGAAAATAGTTCCATATGTCCAGAATGTTCCTGCAAAAATTCAGCTCAAGACGCTATTGTTTCATGATCCAAACCCATTTTCTTGTCAGACTGGTCGCAGCCTTCTCTGTACAGATCTGTCTCGGAAATGCATGAATAAATCTCAAACCAGCCGTTGAAATTACGATCCCACCGTTGATCCTCAAGACAATAGTGCCACGAAGCTTGACACAAAATGTCAGCTCGATCAGACAAGTTTCAAACCTCCAAACGTTACTCTGAAGTTGTTCTAACAGATCTGACTCTTTCTTCTATTTGTTCACTCTGAAATTTTTCAAATCTAGAATCTCTTCGCACATCAGATCCCCAAGTAAACCTTTAAAGATTTATTCACCAGTCCTTCCAGTCTTGAAAGGAACCATGATTCCTCTAGTAAATGATCTAAAATCACTCATAACCATGATTTACTAGAGACTTCCTCTTCTCAACAACCTAGTAATTTATCTGATGACCTCACGAAGCACTTTCAGCCATGATCATGACTCCTCCTTATGAACCCGTCGCACATCTCGGAATATCTTCTCTGATGTCTTCGACCCTCTTTGAAAATCTCAGAGCTTACGCCTTTAATCAACCATCTCTCCTTTTCCTGGTGATTTCATCCGTTAACTTGAATATAAAGGAGACAATTGCAGTTTCCTTCACTGTTCTCCTCTTTTCCATCTTCTGAACGTTTAAGCTTTCATGTCATCTTCTACTTTTTGAGGTGTTTCAATACGGACATCGATTAATAACCACTACCCGCTTCTTCTTCCTCTTGATCTTTCTATTTTACAATTTCTGATCTTCACTCCAAGTTCAAAGTCAGATTGATTCTCTTGTGTTGCCATCGATTGTTGAATCCTTTGGCTACGGCGCTCTTGATTTCAGGTTTCGCAAAAATACATAAAAAAGGATCAACTTATTCAGGCCCAAAAAACTTTATTTAAGGCCCACATTCATATAACCTTCATCTTAGGTCCAACCCAAACAAAACATAATGCAGACCCATGATTCTTCATCGAGGACTTCTTTTCCTTTCACGCCACGGAGATCAACCCAAACCAGAAGTAGTTTCCGATCATGATTCTCAGCGAGATCTTGACCAGAGCCGTCTTCAACACCACACGACTTGACAAGAAATCCTAAATCTTTGAAGCTCCTCTCTATGTCTTTATATTTCCTTTGTCACGTTCCCAAATTGATTTTCTTATACAATCATGAATCTCTTCATTCGCTTCAAGTACCACCAATCTCAATTTCAGCTCCAATACTCAAAAGCCAAACCTCCATCGGATAAGCATAGAACGAAACACGTTTTCTCTCTCATCTCCTCCAAAATTTCTTCTCGTAGCCACAAATCCATGACCTACCCGAAACAAGACTAGGTCTCTATCGGAAACCCGCTCTGATACCAATTGAAAGCGCATTTGTGGCTAGATCTATGTGTTTGAGTATACGTATGAGCATAAAGTAAATAACACATAGAGTTTTTTAACGAGGTTCGGTTTCCCTACATCCCCGGGACCTAGTCCAGAACAAATCCACTAGAACAAGATTGCAATTACAATTGCTATGATATACAGCACTACGATGCCTATCATTCTTTTCTAGATGGACGAACTGTGGACACGGTATCTCTACAAAGTCTACCGCTCGGCTACTACCGATACAAGCACCATCTCACAGATGTGCTTGTACTCCAGCAATCATCACCAACGGATCTACAAATCCTGTATGATGGGGCGACGCCACACACACCTGTGTGCATCTCATGATAAACCCTAGACGCGCGCTCGTTTCTTTGGCCGTCTCTTTGTATTTATATGGCTAGGGTCGAAACCCTAAGAGCCCACACGATTTCTTCATCATTTTGGGCTTCTGGGCCTTTTCAATAAACCCCTGTATTAGTTCCTGTACTACTTCTTAAACTGGTACAGCAACTGCATCAACGCCAGATATACATTCCAGCGATTTCGTCCAGCTCAGCAACTCACTTGCCACATCAGCTTCTGCGCTGCGCTGCGCCACGCCAAGTTCTTGCCTCATGATACAACGTCTGATACATCCTCTGATGTACCACATTCTGACTCATCATCTGATACATCCTCTGATGTATCCAAATGCAATCTTCTTGATCGCCACACTGTATTTCCATCATGTGTCGATCACTGAGTATCACTCGCACAGAGCGATGTCTTCGTATCTGCTCCACTCGCACCTGTATCGGATACTGCCTCAGCAACTGTGTCAATTATGTCCAATGTCGTTCTATGAGCTGCTACACCATGTATACCGATTATGTCTTTGTCTAGCATATGTAACATGTTATCCTCAACATCACGCTTTAGCCCCACGTCATCAGTTACTTTGTACTGCTTCCTTGTGTCACTTCGTGTGCTACTTCCAACTGATACATCAACTGCTTCTGTAACACGTCCTGTTCCTACAGCTGTATCATGTTCTGTTCTGACAGCTTCTCAAGTCAGTCAGCACAACACTTTCAATCTCTCCCTTGATGACTGAGTTGTAGAACTCAAGCACATAACCAATACCACATCACTTGATGTATCAAATCATTCGCTTCTTTATAGTTGTGTCACACCCTGTTCCACCACTCTCTAAGCTCAGTCAAACACTACACTAACACAACTATTAAGAGATCACATACGAGAGACATAAGCAAAGGTTGTTGTTCGTCGGTTCGTAGGTATATTGTGGAATTAATGACGTGTCACATACCTAAAATCGGTCCATACATTCCAACTGTATATGCCAACAGTTGAATCTGGTCAAACTAATTAAAACTTTTCATTTTATTTCCGCCAATTAAAACGTTACATTATGTTCCGCATATGTAGAGTGTGAAATACTTAAGATTTTCTACTACTTTTTTGTTAATGAAAAGACAAACTTATAAGAACGGCTACACGATTTAAGACTTCTATTTTTGTTTGATTTTCTTATAATTAAGACGATATATTCCTTCTTTTTTAGTAATTGGGACTATGTTGTCTTGATTGCTACAGTTTTGTTCATAAAGAATGGCGTTTAATGCGGCTATGGCGTCTACATCTCCAGCGGCGACGAGTGACGTTTTCAAAGAACATTTTGGACTCCGTAGATCGTTATCCGGTCAAGATCTCGCCGTGAAAGGCGGTGGCATACGGAGATCAAGTTCCGACAATCACTTGTGTTATCACTCCGGTAATAACAACCGGATTCGTGCTGTGTCTGTACGTACTGGTCCGGGAATGAATAGCAGCCGATCTCTAGGAGTTTTCTCTTTTCAGATTTCGAGCTCCATAATCCCGAATCCGATAAAATCATTGCTATTTGAAACGGACACGTCTCAGGAAGACAAAGAGAGTGATGAGATTGAGAATGAGCCGAATTTAGATGGAGCCAAGAAAGCGAATTGGGTCGAGAGGTTGCTTGAGATAAGGAGACAGTGGAAGAAAGAGCAAAGAACAGATAGTGGAAATGGTGATGTTGCTGAGGAAAATGTAAACGTTACCTGTGGTTGCGAAGATGTAGAAGGTTGCGTCGCGGATTACGGATCTGAAAACGGTGATTGGGAACGCGAATCGTTTTCAAAATTGCTTGTTAAGGTTTCTTGGTCTGATGCTAAACAGCTGTCTCAGTTAGCTTATTTGTGTAACGTGGCTTACACGATACCTGAGATCAAGGGTGAGGATTTGAGAAGAAACTATGGGTTAAAGTTTGTTACATCTTCCTTACAAAAGAAAGCCAAAGCAGCGATACTTAGAGAGAAACTCGAGCAAGATTCGACCAGGGTACCTGTTATTACATCCCCTGAATCAGAATCCGAGAAGCCTCAACAACGATCATCTTCATCTTCTGCTTCTGCTTACAAGATTGCTGCTTCGGCCGCATCTTACATTCACTCTTGCAAAGAGTATGATCTTTCGGAACCGAACAACCTGGTTTATAAATCAGCAGCTGCGGCTCAGGCTGCAGCGTCTACGATGACCGCAGTTGTTGCTGCGGGTGAGGAGGAGAAGCAGGAAGCGGCCAGGGAGTTGCAGTCGCTACAATCTTCTCCTTGTGACTGGTTTGTGTGTGACGATCCTAACACATACACTAGGTGCTTTGTGATTCAGGTAAAACTGTTTTCAAAGTCATAACTATAAGAAAATCCTCTGTTTCCTCAAATTATGTTCTCCTTATTGTGGTCATTGATGCTATACTTTTTTCAGGGATCTGATTCTTTAGCTTCTTGGAAAGCAAACCTCTTCTTCGAGCCAACTAGGTTTGAGGTAAAGATAGTGAACTATATTAGGAGTGGATATTTGGTTTGGTTCAATTCGGTTATTTCCGTTGGGTTTTTTATTGAGAGGTCTTAGTATATTAATATTGTCATTACAGGATACAGTTGTATTAGTCCACAGAGGAATCTACGAGGTAGCAAAAGGAATATACGAACAGTTCTTACCCGAAATAACCGAGCATTTGTCTCGACATGGCGATAGAGCTAAGTTTCAGTTTACTGGTCATTCTCTTGGAGGCAGTCTCTCATTAATAGTGAATCTGATGCTGATCAGTAGAGGACTCGTTAGCTCTGAAGCTATGAAACCTGTGGTCACGTTCGGTTCACCGTTTGTGTTTTGTGGCGGTGAGAAGATTCTGGAGGAGCTTGGTCTTGACGAGAGTCATGTTCACTGTGTGATGATGCATAGAGACATTGTCCCACGAGCCTTCTCCTGTAATTACCCTGACCATGTTGCTCTCGTCCTCAAGCGCTTGAACGGGTCGTTCCGTACACATCCTTGTCTCAACAAAAACGTAAGTCTAATTACTGTTTTTTTCGTTTTGGGGTTGCATGTTGGACTTATACATATCTTATTGTTTTTTTGTGAAGCTTTTGAAAAATTTCATACACAAACGCAGCATATTGATTAATTTCGGTTAGGTTTACGTCGTTTAAAAATGCGTGATAAGAAACAAAAATTTGATATAAAGTATATTAGCTAACAATTGCAAACACAAATATTTGCGTACACAACTTATTGCGTTTATTTCGAAAACACAACATTTTTAGTGTTTCTAGCTTTTTCTTTTATTTTTCTTTCATTGTAAACGTGAAAATAATTTGTTTGTGTGTTATAAATTTCAAAGATATTTAGTAAAATGCAGTGTTTTTAAAAAGATATACACAACACAAACTTTTTAACTAATATTTTAGTACCAAATAAAATATATGCTAACTTTCTATATAGACATGGTCACATCGCATGTATAACTTTTTTTTGTCTTGTCTATGTATAAAAATAATATACGGGTATTAGAAGTGTTTGGATGTGTTTTTGCTTTTTTGCAGAAACTGTTGTATTCACCGATGGGGAAAGTATTTATTCTACAGCCGAGTGAGAGTGTCTCGCCGACGCATCCTTGGCTACCGCCGGGAAACGCTCTCTACGTTTTAGACAAGAGCAACGAGGGTTACTCTCCCACGGCGTTGCGTGGGTTTCTAAACCGCCCACACCCGCTCGAAACGCTGAGTCAACGCGCGGCTTATGGCTCGGAAGGTTCGGTCTTGAGAGACCACGACTCCAAAAACTACGTCAAAGCCGTGAACGGAGTTATCCGGCAGCACACGACGCTCATCGTTAGGAAAGTCAGGAGACAGAGGAAGAGTACTGTTTGGCCGGTGCTGACGTCAGCAGAACGGAACTCGTGGATCAGCGACGGGAGCCTGACGGCTACAGAGGAGATCATGACACGTGTCTAGTGAGGGGGAAATTGACGGTCGATGCCTCGTTGAGTTGTGTATATAAATGGAGTCTCTTCTGATTATGCGTTTTTTTTACATTTTTTGTAATGACCCGAAACGAGTTAATAAAAATGTTGTAAAGACGTAAATGCCTTTTTTCCGTCAGAAAAATATAAAATCGAAAGCTATAATATGTGATAAATTGATAAGAGTAAAAACACAAAAATGTTTAGGAATAATCTCTATAATATTAATTAAGAAAATATTTTTAAAAATGAATTTTGTTTTGTAAGTTATTACATGAAATGTCATTACAAATAACAAAGAATAATTGAAATAGGAAATGATATAATAATCTTTTAAAATTATTGATTAGAATATGAAAAGTATATATTTTTGCATTAAAAATGTTATTTATTATTTAATTTTATAATTATTTTTAATACTATATATTTTAAAATAATAATCAATTCATATATATTCAAAAAAAAAAAATCTATTCAAAATCTTACCATATTTTTCACTAGAATTTATTATATTTTATTCGAATATATATCAAAACAAAAGTTAAATTTTGTTTTTACTAATTTTATAAAAAGTTAGACACAAGAAAACTATATTTTTTAAAAAAGTTTGTAATTTAACCACAAAAACTAGAGTCATTTAACAGTGCATATTAGAGTTATGTTTTCAAGATTATAAGTTTTTGCGGGTTAGCCTGAATAATATTTTAGTTCACTATAAAACGGGTTAAATAGACAAATTATTAAAAATTGATAGCTTTATCTATAATCAATAGTTAGTTATATTGTAAAATTTAGAAAAAATAATTTTCTTTAATTTCAAAACAATTTCTTTATGCGCTAATTTATAGCGTGGGTTAAATCCTAGTTATTATTAGACTCTCATAAGAATAAAGTTACAAGATACATAAACTTATATAGCGGTAGAAGTAATCTATATTTTCTAAATTAAGATAAACATAAATATAAATAATATATTTAGAGATAGATATAAAATTCCCAAATTAAGATATTGTTAAATATCCATAATATTCTAGATCTTTCCGAATCTTCATGATTTCCATACTCTTGATATTGTCGATCTCATCGATCTCTCAATACCTCCCGCAAGCTCAAACGTGGTAACATGTGTGAGATTGGACAAATCTTCAAAATATCGGCGTTATATCCAGTCGTCAGGTCAAATCGGCTATAACACTTAGCCGTTGAACAACGGCGTTTATACCCAGTCGTAGGGTCAAATCGGCTGCAACACCCAGCCGTCGGGTAATCGACGTTTATACCCGATCGTAGGGTTCAAATCGACTAAAACACCCAACCATTAAATTATCAACGACGTTTATATCCGATCGTAGGGTTTATCTTATATATGTCATCTTAAAAATGTTATCAACATGTTTATCTTAAAAATGTTGTAAAGACGTAAATACCTTTTTTCCGTCAGAAAAATATAAAATCGAAAGCTATAATATGTCATGTATAAACGGAAGCAACTTCTTTGAATAATATGTAAATCAGATGAATTGGTTTTCGTATTTTTTTTATATTTTCAATATGGTTGCATAGTGGATAAGTGGTCTTTACTCGAAATCCATGGACCATTTGTATTCGGTGGATCAACTATAAGTAATATATTCATGGGCCTGTCAACAAGAAACAGTTAGGCCGAATACTTAATTTGAATATTTTGCTGAGCCATTAAATAAATCAGGCGTATTAAATTGGAGAAAAAAAGGAAAATTAATCTTGACCAAATTCATTAATTAGGAAATACAACATTTCATAGTCATAAAAACGTAGAAGAAGTTTTGTTTTGTAGAGCCGAAAGCGACACGTGTTGAAATCAGAGAACACACAAAGACAAAAGCTGAACACTTCGATTATTTATTGAAATCAAAGTGATGGCTTATATAGCTCATCGATGAAGACTCTGTCTTCTACAAACGAGGAAACAAAATAGCAACGCACTCAGCAACTAACACCAAAAGAATCGGACAACTTAATTGACTAAGTTTATTTGTGAAACCAGAACAAACCAAAAGACCAAATCATCGACACTCCTGAACCGAGTTTATTTGTGAACCGAACCAAACCCAACAATGCCTCCCCTAAACTGAAGACGGTAGTCTCAGTTTACTCTGCTACACACTCCAAGCTTCTCTCTTAGCCGAACAAACACCTCCAAGCGCAAAGGCTTTGTTAAAATGTCTGCTACCTGTTCATTGGTTCCACAGTGAACAAGTTTCACAACTCCATCCTTAGTGAGATCCCTCAAGAAGTGAAAGCGCACATCAATATGCTTGCTTCGACCATGAAGCACAGGGTTCTTTGATAACTTAATAGCAGAACTGTTATCACATAAAATGGTAGTGCTTCTTGACTGCTTCAGACCAAACTCTTCTAAGATCCTTCTCATCCAGACACACTGACAAGCACAATAGGCTGCAGCTACGAATTCAGCCTCAATGGTAGATAATGTTACCACAGATTGCTTTTTAGACGCCCAGCCAACAGCTCCTTCCCCCAGCAGGAAAGCATAACCACTTGTACTCCTCCTATCATCGATATCTCCAGCATAATCACTGTCTGTAAAAACAGTTAACTCCCCAACAGCTCCTCTCTTGTAAAACACACCAAAACTCAGAGTTCCTTTTAGATATCTAAGTACTCTTTTTGCTGCATTCATGTGTTGACTAGTAGGAGCTGCCATGTACCTGCTTAATAAGCACACCACATACATCATGTCTGGCCTTGTTGATGTGATGTACAACAAGCTACCAATAAGTTGCTTGTACAGAGTAGGATCCACCTTAATCCCATCGCCTTCCTTTGAAAGTCTTGTGCCTGGCACCATCGGATTTTTGACCTCATTTCCATACTGTAAATTAAACCTTTCCAAGATTTCACCAGCATACTTCTTTTGATGAATAAATATTCCTTCTGCATCCTGTATCACTTCAACTCCCAGAAAGTATTTCATTTTCCCTAAGTCAGTCATATCAAACTCTTCTTTCATGGATGATTTGAACTTCTCAAGCATCTCCTCATCATTCCCGGTAAATATCAAGTCATCTACATAAAGGCTAACAATAAGAATTTTGTTACCTTCATCAGCTTTTACAAACAGTGTGTGTTCATATTCACATCTCTGAAACCCTTCTCTTGTGAAATATGTCTCGATTCTGCTGTACCAAGCACGGGGAGCCTGCTTTAGACCATATAGAGCTTTTATGAGTTTGTAAACCTTCTGCTCCTCTCCTTTCTTTATGTACCCTTCTGGTTGTTCCACATAAACGTCTTCAGATAATTCGCCGTGAAGGAAAGCACTCTTCACATCTAATTGATAAACACACCAATCTTCTTGTGCTGCTAAAGCCAAAATCATTCTTATTGTGTCCCAACGAGCTACCGGGGCAAATACCTCATTGTAGTCCACTCCTTCTTGCTGCGCATAGCCCTTGGCTACCAGTCTCGCCTTGTATTTATCCACTTCTCCTTTCTCATTAAGCTTTGTTTTGTAAACCCATTTTACTCCAATTTTCTTTGCGCCTTTTGGTAGCTCCATGAGATGCCAAGTGCCGTTTTTCTCTATTGATTCCAGCTCATTTTCCATGGCTTTTATCCATTTCCTATCTCCAGCAGCTTCATCAAAAGTAAGTGGATCATCAATGGCAGCAAACATGAGATAATGAGCAACCTCTTATTCTTCTTCTTCTTCTAACTCTCTTCCCAATGCATAATCTTGTAGATAACTGGGTGGCTTTCTAACTCTCGGAATCTGGACATGAGTTTGAGGACCTTGGATTTGAGAACCCTAAGAAACTTCTTCTTGCCTTGCCTCCGTGACTGTTTCTGCAGGAGTTTCCTCTTCCGAGATTTGAACTGTTTCATCCTCATTCGGCTCATCATTTGATTCACAATCCTCCCATACCAGCTTTTCATCGTTTGCTTCTCCAGTTTTCTTCTCCCAATTCCAGCCCTTATCCTCTTCAAATACTACATCACGACTCGTCACTACTTTCTCTGTTACAGGGTTATATAAGCGATAGCCTTTTGATTCTTTGCTCACCCCAATTAAGACACATGATATGCTTTTGTCGTCTAACTTCTTTCTTCTTTGGTCTGGGACATGAACGTGTGCTAAACAGCCAAAAACTCTGAAATAATCGACTGTGGGTTTCACTCCACTCCACATCTCTTCAGGCGTCTTTTCTTTTAATACCGATGTTGGGCTGCGATTCAGCACATGCACAGCCCATATAACTGCTTCTGGCCAGAGTCTTTTTGGTACATCTTTGTCGTTTAAGATGCTTCTCACCATGTTCATGATCGTACGATTCTTTCGTTCAGCAATTCCATTTTGCTGCGGCGTGAAAGCGGTTGTGAGCTGCCTGCTTATCCCTGTCTCTTCACAGAACTGTATGAACTCCTTAGATAAATATTCCCCTCCTCTGTCAGTTCTTAAACAGACAAGTGCCTCTCCAGTCTCTCTTTCGACTTGGCTTTTAAATCTTGTAAACATCACGAAAGTTTCAGACTTGTGTGATAAGAAGTATACCCAAATCTTCCTGCTGTAGTCATCGATGAAAGTTAGGATATATCTCCTATTACTGTTTGTTGTTGGAGAAATTGGACCACAAAGATCTGAATGTACTAGCTGCAATCTCTTTGAAGATCTCCATTCACTCTTCTTTGGAATACTTGTACGATGTTGTTTTCCAACTAGACAACTAACACATTTTTCATCTTCTCCTGATGCTTTCAAAAACGGCAGCCCTCTCACCATACTCTGAAATTTCAGAGTTCTTAAACCTTTGTAGTTCAAGTGTCCATACCTGCGATGCCACAGCTGGAATTCATTTGTTGCAGTGGTCTGTAGACACTCAGACTCAGCTATCACATTCTTAGCCTCCTTGGTTGCCATGATTTTGAACAGCTTATTTGTTGTCATCTTGGACTGAAAAATGCATCCCAACTCTGGATGATAAAGCCTGCATACTCCTTGTTTCATTAAAACTTCACATCCCTTTTCAAGAAGCTGCCCCACGCTTACTAGATTACTTGCTAGTTCTGGTACGAGATACACATCGGTGATGGTGTGTAATCGCCCATTCACTCTAAGATTCACATTCCCTTTTCCAACTACTGACAGAGAGGAATCATTACCTAGCTTCACCGTGTGTTTAAACTCTTCATCAAGTGTTGAGAACCATGCTTTGTCTCCGCACATATGGTTGCTGCAACCAGAATCGAAAAACCATGCCTCTTCCTTTGATTCAATGATTTCCGTGAAAGCCATAAGCAGCACATCAGGCTCAGGTTCTTCGTCTTCAACCTCGGCATAGTTAGCTTTGCCATCCCAACTTGGACATTCATATTGAAAATGTCCGAGTTTGTGGCACTTGAAGCATTCTATTGTTGCTTTGTTGAAAAACCTTCCTCTGCCTCTGCCTCTGCCTTGTCCGTTTCCTCTTCCTCTGCCTCTACCGCCTCTAGTTCCATAGGTAACATTCAGCACCTGCTCTTCTATCCCACCGATTGACTTTCTCATCTTCTGCTCATGTACTAACAATGAGCTCTGCAACTCATCCACTGAAAGATTGTCAATGTCCTTGGACTCCTCAATTGAACACACAATATAATTGAAACTCTCAGTTAATGTGCGCAGAATTTTCTCCACAATTTTGACATCTTGCATGTCATCTCCACAGTTCCTCATGTAATTAGACACGACCATCACTCTCGTAAAATAGTCATATATCGATTCTCCATTCCTCATCTCCAACAGCTCAAAATTCCTCCTTAGTGTTTGTAATTGAGCCCGCTTCACTCTGGAATTACCTTGGTATTTCGTCTTCATTGAATCCCACAATTGCTTAGAAGTTTCCTTCAAAGTGATTGTCTTAAGGATTGATTTGTCGATGGAACTGAAAAGGTAATTCTTCGCTTTGAGATCTTTTAGTCTTGCCTCGGCAAGAGCTTTCTTCTGCATCTCGGATAGCGTCTCCTCACTTGCTGGTTCACCAATTCCATCTTTCACCACACCAAAGTACTCTTTCGATCTCAGAAGATTCTCCATGAGAAGGCTCCAATGGTCATAATCACCATCGAATATGGGTATGCTCGGTTGCCCAAAGTTACTCGATTCTCCCATTTCTCTCACCTGTGTTTGTTACTCTCTTCACTCGTGTTTCCCTTTCACTCGATAGAACCAACAGCTCTGATACCAATTTGTTGAAATCAGAGAACACACAAAGACAAAAGCTGAATACTTCGATTATTTATTGAAATCAAAGTGATGGCTTATATAGCTCATCGATGAAGACTCTGTCTTCTACAAACGAGGAAACAAAATAGCAACGCACTCAGCAACTAACACCAAAAGAATCGGACAACTTAATTGACTAAGTTTATTTGTGAAACCAGAACAAACCAAAAGACCAAATCATCGACACTCCTGAACCGAGTTTATTTGTGAACCGAACCAAACCCAACAACACGTGTTCTCTTACAAACAAATCAAATTAATTTAAACAAAGAGGTCGTCGATAAAGTCACTTCAATGTCTTTTATGGAATGGTTTTCATTTCATTTCATCCATAAGAAAGTAGTAGTGAGCACGTGGAATATTTGCATACTCAAAATAGAAAATACGTAACAATTTTAATTGTTTCTATTCTTACGAATGAAAACAGAATTTAATATTGTGTGATTAGGGATAATTAAAAATCTGTATTAAATGTTTAATAGGAGGCTACTTCTATTTTGAAAACAAAGTACGGAAACGCCCCTGAGAGGGGCCTATCCCCGTCACCAAACACTCCCACTTTTTCCTCCCTCTCCCAGGAAAAAAAAAGAAAAGAATATCAAACACAGAAGATTAAAAAAAAAAAAACCTAATCAACAATATATACATCTTCGTCATGTCTTCTTCATCATCATCATCTTCTTCCGCACGATTTCAGTCCGCCAGTGTAACCCTGATCAATCTCGCATTTGCCTCTCGATTCTTCGATACTGCTAGATTTTCTCTCGATTTATCCTAGGGTTCTTCTTGATTTCCGCGTATCTGTTTTTAGAATCTAACTTCCGTTCTCTTCGTTTCTCCTAGGGGTTTCTTCTTCTTCTTCTGGTTCTTCCTTCTTCTTCAATTCGATTTCCCCCACTGTGATTTCTTATTTTGCCCAATTTTTCGGTGCCTGAATCGATTAAATTCTTACAATTTTGTTTTTGATGTTTGGAGGGAGGTATATGTTAGATAATCCGGGTAGATCGAGGGTTATTTTGGCTCGTATTCATTAGATTTATTCCATTATCGTGACTTTGAAGCCGCGAAAGATAAAAAATCCAATGGTTGCTGCAAAAGCAGCCGTAACGATTGGGCAAAGTCTTTGATTAGATTAGAGGTGTCGTTGTGTACAAAGTCTGTGACTGCGACGGGAGTGATTTTGCATGGGTGAACATGAATCATGGGCGGCTTCTCCGCCGTCACCCAGTGGCTTATTTCCGAACGGGCTATTGCCAGGCAAGGCTGCATCTGTGGCACGCCCGCTCGATGCGGAGCGATGGGCCAAGGCGGAGGATAGAACCGCCAAGCTCATTGCTTGCATCCAGCCAAATCCGCCTTCCGAAGATCGCCGAAATGCTGTTGCTAGATACGTGCGGAGGCTTATCATGGAATGCTTCCCTCGTCAGGTTGAGGTGGGCTTTCGATTGTGTTTCGGCTTTGATTCGAATTTTTTTTTTTGAATGCGTAGTGCTGATAAAGGCATATGGAATGTAAAGTACTTGTTTCCGGTTTGCTCCTATTATCCAGATAAAGCTTGGAAATTTGCACTTTTTGTTTTCCTGAGCAAATGTGTTCCTACTTCTTATCTGATACTCGACTTTAACTATCATTTTTCATGTCTTCCAGATCTTTACTTTTGGATCGGTACCATTGAAGACTTATTTGCCTGATGGAGACATTGACTTAACGGCCTTCAGCACCAACCAAAATCTGAAGGATCCCTGGGCTAATATGGTTCGTGATATGCTGGAAAAGGAAGAAAAGAATGAGAATGCTGAATTCCATGTCAAAGAAGTCCAGTATATCCAGGCAGAAGTATGCCCCCTTGATCTTAATGATTTTGCTTCTTTTATCTCCTTTTCTAGGTTTGGTCTATGAGCCATTTATATTATTGGAAGTATGGATGAGTCGCTTGACATACACGGTTGTGTATTAAGTTTTTGCTGGTACAATGTTTCAGGTAAAGATAATTAAGTGTTTGGTGGAGAATATTGTGGTGGATATATCTTTCAATCAGATTGGAGGGCTGTGTACATTATGCTTCCTTGAGGAGGTTAGCTGTCCACCAAAGAGAACATTTCACTTGCTTTCTCTTTCTGAGTTTGGCAGATCTTTTAATTTCTAGACCTTTATGTTGGTATATATGCAGGTTGATCACTATATAAACCAAAACCATTTATTCAAGCGTAGTATCATATTGATCAAGGCCTGGTGTTATTACGAGAGCCGTATATTGGGAGCTCACCATGGGCTTATTTCAACATATGCCCTGGAAACCTTGGTTCTTTACATATTTCATGTTTTCAACAACTCATTTTCTGGACCCCTCGAGGTAATGTCATTATGAAACTGCATTTATTCTGTCAAGAATGCTTCTTCAAACCGTCTGACTGGATTGCTTGCATTTGTAGGTTCTCTATCGTTTTCTTGAGTTCTTTAGTAAGTTTGACTGGCAGAATTTTTGTATCAGCCTCTGGGGCCCTGTTCCAGTTAGTTCACTACCAGATGTAACAGGTATTTACGAACTGCTTTCCATCTCACCTTTGCATTAATTGTGCATCTTACTGTCTTTAGTACTGATTGTCTTGCTATGCAATGTTTGACAGCGGAGCCTCCTCGAAAAGATGTTGGAGAGTTACGATACAGCGAAGCGTTTCTTAAAGCTTGTAGTAGAGTTTATGCAGTTAACCCTGTTACTCAAGAGACACAAGGGCAGCCTTTTGTTTCCAAACATTTCAATGTTATAGACCCTTTGCGTGAAAACAACAACCTTGGACGCAGTGTCAGTAAAGGTACTGCCTGTTTCAGATTTTTTTTGTTTTTTTTTATAATCTGTATTTTTGAACGCTAATCTGCAATTTGCTTACATGCTTGGATTATGTTTTTACTGTTATTGTTGAGGCAGGTAACTTCTTTAGGATACGAAGTGCATTTACCCTTGGTGCCAAGAAGTTGGCTAGGTTACTTGAATGCCCTAAGGAGAATTTGATCCATGAAGTTAACCAATTTTTTATGAATACATGGGAAAGACATGGCAGTGGTCGTCGTCCTGATGCTCCTGGAAATGACATATGGCTATCAAGACTGGGAGATCCTGAGCTTTCTCATCAAGCTGAAAATGTTAGTAATTCTTCAAGCAGCAAAAAAAACCAAAATTCCGCCCGTCTTGGTGGGGTTCAAGGAGCTCGCAGTATGCCCTCTCAACAGAAAAATTGTGGAACAGAAGTTATATCTAGAGCAACATATCAAACCCAAAAGAGTTGTGGCAACTCTTACCAACCTGCTCAGGAAGTCCGTTCTAATCAAAATGCTTCAAATGATAAACTTCAACAAACTGTTAAGCCAGAAATCATGGTGAATAATTTTCATGGAAGGCATCTCTTTGCTAGGACGCGGTCTAGCCCTGAGCTTACGGAGACATATGGTGAAGCTCTTTTGCAATCAAGGCGTAGTAGAGCTCCAGAAGCTGGAAAACGCCAAAGTAATTCTATGAGGGCTGATAATATCAGGAAAAAGAATCTAGAGTCTGAAAGTTTGTCAAGCAATATCAGATATGCAGCTGACTCATCGTCAGTTAGGCATACACCATCCCCTCGAAGTCCTGATAGTACTGCTGACATGAGCAGTGCAGTGAACAGTTATTATGATGATTTAGTTTCAGTTTCCGTAAATGAGGACTTAGGGGAACAGGGAATGCAACAGGAAGAGCAAGATCTTGTTAACTCGATGACATCTGTTGCCGGGCAAGGTTTTAATGGACACTTCCCTTTTCCTTTTAATTTTTCTACGGGCCACTTTCCTTTTCCAATTACACCTTCCATCTTAGCTTCAATGGGATATGGTCAGAGGAATGTGCCTGGTATTGTTCCTTCTAACCTTCCTTTCATGGAGACACCTTGGAGTACTAGTGTGCAATTTCCGCAAAACTTTGCTTCTTCACCATATACCCATTATTTTCCCAGTGGATCCCATCCAATTTCAGAAAAGCTGAGCAAAGCTGGTAATGAAGACAGGGGGTCTCTAGAAGTGAACGTTGACGAGTCTGACCATGATCTCTGGCCCGATCAAGAAAGGGGAACTCATAGTTTTGGACTTGAAAATGGTGGTCATGGAATGCATCAGGCAAATGATAAACGTCAGTCATCTTCTGCAGACCACAGTTTTGTACCCTCAAGTCGTAAAATACGGTCAACAAGGGGAGATGATGTAGAAAATTCCCACCCTCCAGTCAGAGGCAGTCAGATTCAGAGTGAGGAGAGAAATGCAGGCTCTAGATCCGTTTCTTGTGCTAGTTCCGTTAGAAGCAGGACTTCATCTGAAAGCTCTTGGGATGGATCAACTACAAGGGGCTCAAAGCCAGCTAGGGATAAACGGAATAGGAAAGTTGTTTCTGGGGCTGCGTCTGCACTGTATGGAAAAGGAAAGAGTGTTCCTGAGCACTCAATCCAGGTTGAAGATGATAACAGAGAATGGATTTCTGTATCAAGCAATGAAATAACAGAAAGAGATCTGGGCCCTCAGCCTACTGTTGCTTCATTTCAACTTCAGAGGCATCAAATACATGGTCATGAACTAGCTCTTGCTCCATTTATCAGTCAGTCTAGTGGATCAGAGTCCACAATGTCTCTTGCTCCATTTATCCTTGGCCATGGCATGCAACAAAACGAGGTTGATAGTTCTGGATATACTTTTTATCCCACTGGGCCACCTGTTCCGATCGTTGCAATGCTTCCAATGTACAACTATCAAGCTGGTGGTAATGCGGCATCAGATACTTTGGCAAGCCACCTCAGTGTGGATGAAGGAGTAGAGAATCATGATCCCTGTGAAACTTTTGACTCGTTCAGGGGATTTGATCAGTCTGATATAGTTGTTTCTTCCCACTCCACCAAAACTGGCTCTTCTGTAGAACTAACGGGGCACAAAAATGATATTCTCAATGGTGATTTTACAAGCCATTGGCAAAATTTGCAGTATGGTCGCTCTTGCCAGAATTCTCAACATCCGCCGGTGTTGTATCCTGCTCCTGTTGTAGTGCCACCTACTTATCTACAGGGGCGCTTACCATGGGATGGTCCTGGAAGACCTGTTGCTTACACAAATGTCGTGAATCAGCTCATGAACTACGGACCTCGACTTGTGCCCGTTACTCCCGTACAACCTGTTTCAACCAGGCCACCTAACATTTACCCTCGTTATGGTAATGAAACTCCCAGATATCGAAGTGGGACGGGGACCTATTTTCCAAATCCTGTAAGAACTGAATACTTTCCTTGACCTTCCATTATACTTGCGTGCATGCTTTGGTCGATCAAGGTACAACCTTCATTTTGTTGTCTGGTCTTGTGATGTGTTGATCTCTGTCCAGTGGTCTTGTGAAATTTCTACAAACTTGAGCTACTTCGTAAGGCATGAAAGAGGAGCTTTTGCCTTATTTTATTATTGATAAAATGTTTCAAGTCTATGGCCTATGGGTCTTGAATGAATTTACCGCATGATCTGTCTGCTTACTCTACTTGCATACAAGTCTGCTACTTAGAGAGATTTAGTCATGTTTCAGGCTATGCTTCTGGATCTTTTCCGTTCTATCTTTATCCGCCCCTGCTTGTTATATGTTATGGTTATATTGATGGAGCATTGCTATCTCCTCCTTTATTGATTCTATCCTGTCTTTCGTTTGTTTGTATCTTTTGATATAAAACTCATGACGAGGGTTATGTTATGATATGTTATGGTTATATCGTTTATTGATCGTTTTTGTTTGTCACACTGCTCTAAACTTGTGTTGAATTTGTTGCAGAAGATTTCCCCTAGGGAGCAGCGGCCTACATCTGGCATGAGGCGAGGGAATTATGGGCATGACAGAAACGAGCATCACAGCGATAGAGAAGGGAATTGGAATGCTGGTCCAAAGACACGGGGTTCGGTACGTAGCCACAACAATCGTAACCAAGCTGATAATAAGCCAAGCTCAAGGCAAGAACGATCTGATAGGCATTGGGGGTCGTCGTATAGGCATGAATCATCCTCGTATTCGTCTCATCATTCTCAAAACGGTCCTCTTCGCTCAAATAATTCACAAGATGCTCCTGGAAATATTGCTTATGGCATGTACCGACTGCCACCGGGAATGAGGCAGAACAGTGTGATTTCTTCAGAGGGGCACAACGCTCCATCTGTCATGATGTTTTATCCATACGATCATAACTCTGTTTACAATTCACCAACTGAACTTGCCGAGTTTGGGTCTCTTGGACCTGTGGGTGAAACGCCACATCTAAATGACGGAAACCTGTCAGGTGGTGGGGCATTCGAAGATCAGCCAAGGTATCGTGGTGGTGCTGCTTCTGCTCATATGTCTTCACCTGATGATCCTTCCTCGCCTCGCTTCCCCAGGTAAGTTTGGTATTGTAGACCTAATGTTAGGTTTCAGAGAAACAACATTCTTGATCAGATTTTTCTCTTGATTTACCAAACAGGGGGAAGTAACATCAATGGTTAGCTGGAATAAACTCAAGAACTGGAAGAAACAGTACGATTACGATCACATCACCAGGATGTTTGTGAAGCCGTGAAAGAAGAGTCAAGACAGGACTTGATCAACCTCAGACCAATCTGGAATTCTGTGCTTAAGCAACAAAGAAAGAAACCAAGTCATGAGGAATCGGTAAGCATCACTCATCGATCCAAGCTGGTTAAGAAAACGCAGCGATACAAGCTGGTTAAGAAAAAGCACGACTCTTTCTTAGACGAATTACGGTTAGGTTACTTTTTTTCTCTATTTTGTCTTTCTCTTTCCTTAGAATTTCTTTCCTTCAGTAAATGTAGCCTTCTTTGCCCACATAGAGAAACTATTAGTATTCAGGGCTTATTATCGTCAATCATGTTTCTATAAAAAATTCAAGAAATAATTTCTCTACTTTTATTTAGAAAAAGAAAATCCTACACTTTTAGCTGTACTTGTAGTTTTTTTTTTGTTTGTGTGGATATCTTATATATTAATGGATAAGTGATTTGAGCTAGGAATCAATCTTAGGATGGTTGATTACAAAACGAATTTAGCAAAAAAAAATGGACAGAATGATGAAGTAATAATAATAATCAGAATCCAGTAAGTTTCAATTGTTGAAGTCTTGAAGAAAAGGATAAAATTTCATGTTCTGCCATAATAGATAAAGACTTTATCGCATTTTCTCTCTTCTGTGATGGAGAAAACGATTCAATTATGGGTTTTTAAACCATCTCAATTCTTGAAAATTGGCACTCCCAAGAATTCTTAATCTAAGAACATTTTTATATCTTAACTGGAAATTAACTAATGTAATACAATATCCAATGTAATGCAACGTAGTGAAATGGTGTTTAGAGTGTTTATGTTGTGTAGATTTTCATATGGGTGATAACGAAAGTGAAAATTGCATCATCTTGAAGGCTGACATGAAGAATTGTCATTTCAAATTTTAATTATGTAATTGGTTGTATTCTTATATCTATTGTTGTTAGATTATATAAAGTGACGATTGCAAATTAAACCTAGAAGATTTGATTAAAAAATGCAATTTAAGCCCAACACGCTTATCTGTGGAATAAGCCCAAACTTTGTTTTATAACTCTCCATAAGGACTTCATAGATGCAAAACTATTATCCGGCATCCGAGATCAACTTCGATCCACTAAAAAAAATTAGATATGTGAGAGGGTCGAATCGTTAAATTATAAGGTCTGGATACATAGATCTAGATCCTTTCAATCTATTAATTTTTTATATTTTATTGAGATATATATATATATATATATAATTTAAATTTTTTTTATAATAACATATTTTTTTACAAAATATTATATAAAAGTTTAATTTTATCATTATTTTTAATATTTTAATTTTTTTTTTTTACAGTTCTAGATCCGGATATCTGCGGATATCGACATATATTTTAATATCTAGATGGATATCTGAAAGCCTCGGATATGGATCCGGATATCCCAAAATTTCTCAAAATTTTGTGGATATCCAATCCTTCTTACACGTAAGGACTTGTAGCAATTTGATAGACGAGGAAAGGAAGAGAAATCAGGAACGAAGTAGGAGTCGCGAAAGCAGAGAACGTTCCGGAAAATATGCTGCGTGGTATCATACACTCCACCTCTAAGGTATTTTTTAATATTTTTTTGTCCATCTCTAAATTTCACATATTAATCACTTGGGATTGTTGATGATCTGATTTTCGTAAGTCTTTGTTATTTCAAGATGTATAAACATTAGATTGTTTGATATGATTTGATTTTTGACTCGATTCTTACTTTCCTTATAAAATAAAATATTGATATTATTAGTACATATAAAATCATTAGAAGAAAGAAAGTGGTCCTGGCGAAAATATATGAGAAACGTCGTTATTCTCGGAGAGTTACACAGAGCAGGCCATGCCGATGCCTTGTCGTAACTCGTAACACAACAAGCCACAACTTGACCATTTAGTATATACATTGGTTTTAATTAGATTTGTTACCAAATTAGATTGAATTTTCATTTTTGGTTCGGTTTAATTTGGTAAATTTTTAAGCTAAGGTTATTATCCCTTTAGCCGAGCCGTCGTTTCAGTGAGTACCTCCTTCTTGCTCTTCCACACAATCTTTGACTCTAAAGCGTTTTTTAATGTTTTCCCTTCTCGAGTTATTTGTTTTTTACTTTTTACATTTACTGACTGCAGATTTTAATTTACTCATATTTTTCTTTTCTTTTTTGTTTTTCCGTCTCCATAGTCTCTCTTATCTCTCTGCAGCGTTAGTTTCATCTGCAACTTGGTCTCTCTCGATAATGGCCTTCTGATTGATATCTTCTGGCAATCTCCATCTTCGGAGGTTTATTTTTTACTACCAAGGACCGTCGAAACACTATCTTGTTTACTCGAGTTCAGATCTTTGTTTGAATCCATATAGGTCTCGTTTAATCGTCGTGTGATTTTCAAGGTCATGTTATGGTTCGAAATTTCGGTGTCTATATGAATTGTTGAGACTCGTTCCGTGTTATAAATTCGTCGAGATAACTTGGTTTTTCGAGAGTAAGATTTAGGTTTCGCTGCAGCCTTCAAGTTCGCGGGAAGGTGAGATTCGATGGATTTTTTGTTGGTTTTGTTTGGTATAAAGTTTTGTGCTTTTTTGATTTTCTACAATATTTTATTAGAGAGTTTCTCTGTTCATGTGGGGGTTTCCTTGTTCTATTTTAAATGGGTTTCCTTTATTTATTGTTTTCTTCTATTCACCATCTCCGGCAATTTGGAATTTTTGGTACTACCTCGAACTCACTGAATCTGTCCGATGTTCTTGTTCTTTGCACATGTTTTCCAGGTTGTTCTTTGTTTAGTGTGCAGAGATTATCGGATTTCATAATTCTGACTTCATTACAATATATAATCCCATATGATCATTTTGCAAGTTCGAGGATTTATTACTTTTGATGTTGTTGTTGATGTGAATGTGTAACAATCTATTTTGGTTCGTTGTAGCTGTTTGCGAAACTTTGTGAAATTGTCTTCCTTTTTTTAATCAAATAGATTCTGTAATGTGCTTAAGTGGGAACTGGAACTCTATTAAACAGTGTTGAGGGACTCACTTTCCATGCTTGTTGTTGATAATTAACAAAATCACTGTGGAAAATGATTTCTCTTTATACCATTCCTTTTAGCATGCTGCTTTGACTGTTACCTAACTGTTGGGCTACTAGTATCCAGACTACTAGTGTGTAGAGAAACTATGGCCTATGCCTAATTGTTTTTGTTCTTCTTGTTATTCAGGTTTACTTTTGGGTTAAACAAACTCGCCAAGATGCTGAGCTCTATTGATTGGATTGTTGTAAATGCCGCTAAAGGGAACACTTCTGATTGAAGGATGCATGCACTAGTAATGAAGAACGGACAGGTTCTTCTACCTTTTATTATCTTTGTTGTATTGGCTTACTGCTCTTCAAGACTCAGTAACCTGTGTCACCTTCTGCTTTTTGCTTACAATTCCTTGCTTTCGAGATGCCTTCTCTTTTTGTAAGGTAACAAGTAGTTGCTGGTCCCTTATATTATTGGTGAAATATTAGGTCAATACTTTCATATAATAAGTTGGACAATGTTTAAATTTCTTTACTATCTGTAGCAATAGTGATTAGTGGTCTAAGAAAGCTGTCTCAGTATGTGGATTTTGATTACCAACAAGTCAAATATTAGAAAATAACTATTATTTAATTACAGTGTGCACAAGAACTACAATCTTCCACTCAAGCTGAACAGAAAAATAACCAATCAAAAGATGCTCCCATACAAGATTCTGGTTCTGTATCTGCTTCAAGCAATGACAGTAGGAAAGTTTCAAGACAAGATATTGAACTTGTAAGAACAAAATTCGACCTTCTCCTTGTCATTTTACCTCTCTCTCTCTCTCTCTCTCTCTCTCTCTCTCTCTCTATTTATGTGTATGTATGTGTGTGTGTGTCCTCCCCTCGTATAAGCGTAACATCTGATGATATATACTTTGGAATTGATTGGTGTAGGTCCAAAATTTGATAGAAAGATGTCTTCAGTTGTACATGAACAGAGATGAGGTCGTGAAGACCCTCTTGACTCGGGCAAGGATAGACCCTGGATTTACAACCTTGGGTAAGCTTTTCAAGTTTCTTGAAATCTCTTTCTTCAATTTGTTTCATTGCATCAGAACCTTTCTTTCTTGAAGTGGGATAGGAGAGCTTCCACAGGATACGGGGTTCGTTGAAGCGGGACATAAATTGCATGTTATATATTGTTGGAAGTATGAATTAGTCATAGCGTTAGCTGGAATGAAAAAGTCCATTTCTGACCATTTTTTTCTTTTCTTGTAAAATCAGTTTGGCAGAAATTGGAAGAAGAAAACGCAGACTTTTTCAGGGCTTATTATATCAGGTTGAAACTGAAGAAGCAAATAATTTTGTTCAATCATTTGCTTGAGCACCAGTACCATCTCATGAAGTATCCTCCTGTACCTCAAAAAATTCCTTTGGCACCGATACAAAATGGAATGCATCCCATGGCACCTGGTAATAATTCTGAAAACTCTATGTCAAACTTGTATAGTTTATTTGAAAATTACAAGTAAGAAAGTTAAATATAGTTAATTTCACTGTTATTTAACACTGTTGTTTCGCAGTGCAGTTAACATGCCAATGGGATACCCAGTACTTCAACATCCTCAAATGCATGCTCCGGGCCATCGTCATATCGAAGCAATGGGAATATCAAGCTGCCACGTTGTTAACGGAGTCCCTGCACCTGCAAAGTTCCATCCATTGAGGATGAACTCAGCGAATGAGTAAGAACTAACTCGCAGTAGAAGTTAACTTATTCTAGGATCCTCAATCTCTTTTGATGGGGGCAAGTCTTTAACCTCCTAAATCTCTGCATTTTTCTTAGTATGGTTATGGATACAACTGCGGATGCTCCAACTCCTCAAGTTGTTCCACCAAACAGTGGTGAGATGGCAGTGAGTCCAGCTTCAGTGGCATCAAGTGGGCACTTTCCATTTGCTGCTTCAGACATGTCGGGTATGGTAATGGACACTTCAGTGCTTGATTCTGCGTTCACGTCTGAAGGAGGAGCTGGGAATTCCAGAGATTCCCTCAGGTCATTTGATCAGATTCCGTGGAACTTTAGCCTTTCTGATCTCACCGCAGATCTGTCAAATTTAGGAGGTAAGTTTCATCAAACACATCCTTCTTTATTTTCATCAAATTGTCAGAATATAACACGAGCTGATTATCAGATTTAGGAGCCTTAGGAAACTATCCAGGCTCTCCGTTTCTTCCATCTGATTCAGAGATTTTGCTGGATTCTCCTGAACAAGAAGAGGATATAGGTAAATCTCAAATTCTCAACTCTTCTTTGGCAGTTTTTGTTAAAACATAAGTTTGGTTTGTAGGTTTTGATGCTTATGATCTCTTATAATTTCATATCTTTGTTTTTGTTGGCATCATCATCATCAAATAGAGGAGTTTTTCGTGGATTCCGTGCCTGGACCTCCTTGTTCTAATTCAGACGAAGAGAGCTGAAAGGAACGGTCATAATCTTCTTAAGATAAAACTAAGCATTATTAAAATAATATTAAAATAATATGAATAATGAATATGTAGTCTTTCTTTTACCCCCTATATACAATTTACAATTTACAATTTACAATTTACAATTTACAATTTAATTTACAATTTACAAAAAGAATGCGCTTAGTCTAGTGTTTTTTTACTGTTTAATTCTGTACTATTTTATGATGGATGCCGAAAAACAAAAATCAGTGGATATTTTTTTTGTTTTAGAGGATGCGTTTTCTGAAGCATTTTTCTAGTGTGTTAATTGGTACAAATTTTTAGTACATTGTTCAAGAATTACTAATAATCCCAAATACATAAATAAACATGGAAAATGTCATAATTTATGAAGTAAAAATGTTGTCCGCCAGCCAATTTGACAAAATAATAAATCAGCAATTTTACAACATAAAGTTTACAGCTTTTACCACATAATTTGTGTAGCAAAACTTACATCAAATTATAACATCTACGGTAATACATATCGACCGACATAAATATAGCCTATTTATACTGTAGAAACATATGTTTCTCTTTTACCAGACTACAACGGAACAAAAGGCAAATAATCAAATACATAGAAACATTGGCACAAAAAGTTGTATATGCTTGCTAAAAGAGTTTTTTAGATACTCTTCGACTGACTGAAATGCTTATTCAACTGCAGTGCTTCGACTAAAATGTGATTCGACTCATGACTGATGAGGTGTTTCGACCAAAGTGCTATGAGAATATACTGCTTCTTGATTCGACCAAAGTGTGTTTGCTGACTATGCTTCAACTTAAAGTGTTGGACTAAAATGTTTAGAATAAAGTGTGATTCCACTAAAGTGCTTCGACTAAAGTGTTATATGACTGGGACTTGGACTGTGTTACAAGTTTACAACTAAGTGTTTACTAAAGCGTGTGCCCTGACTAAAAGTGTTTCGACAAAAGTGGGTTCCGACTATTATAAGTGTTTTTTTTATTGGAAAGCATTGAGCAAACTAACCTCGGAGGAAATTGCAATTCGTGTTTGAGGTCTGGAAATGGCTTCAAGTTCGTGGAAGTTGTTGGCTTAAAAAGCTCTGTCCGCATCAGAATTCATCCTTGCATACACAAAACAAAAAGAATAGGGCAGATCAATCAACAAATTCAACAATATCAAAGACGAGAGAGAGACTCTTAAACGTTGTCATTGCAGTAATCAACCAAATGTTTTATAAAGAAAGAAAAGGAAAATGAAAATAAAAATAAAGCAAAATTTCAGAGCCAGGAGGAATAAATAAGAAGAAACTAAGAATTAAGAGCCTTAACCATTGCCTGGAACTGAAAGAGGCCAAACAAACAGAGAGAATATTAATATTTTTTGCAGTTGTAAGTGTAAGTAAGACTGGAAAAATCAATATCAAATTATAAAACGAGAAGACAAAAAAGACGAGAAGAGAAAGGACTCAGTTTCTAAAGTTTATTATTTCCTTAGGGGCTGTGTTTGTTTGTGTATATATAGACAAGACGAGTTTTCCGACCGTAGGGGACAATCATCAACGGCTAGTTCCTGAATAAGTCAGCATGACGTCATAAGTTACCGTTCTGACATCTTCAACGGCTAACTCGCAGAGCTACTTACTTACAAGTCGAATTCTTGTTGGGCTTTCTAGATTATTTGGTTTACTTAAGGCCCATCGTAACTCATAAGAGCGTTGTCGTTTCCAACATTTTTGTGTTGTTTTCAATTATTTTATTTTGGGCATATGGCCTAACGAGTTTAATGGGGTTTTCGACCACAAGTATGTTTTTTGATTATAATCACCGATGAACATATACAAATTGTTTTGCAATCTGTTATAAGTTTATGATCATCCAATAAAAATTTGCATTTTGAAAGGTTCATATATTACGGTTGACACTGTCCACATCTAAATTTCATTTCAATTCACATAAAGCTAGAAACTAACAAACTAAAAGGGTATAATAACACACACACAAAAACAAAAAGAAAAAAGAGAAGTTATAAGCATGAATGTTCTTTTTTTTTTTTTTTTTGGTCGAAAGCATGATTGTTCTTATTATTCGATGTTATACATAAATGCTTAGAGCTATTTACACAAGTCGCTGATTCATTTCGATCTCTCACGAATTCCTAAGGTTTTTACCTGACGGCTTATGAGAATCAGGACCTCGCTTAGCGTATAAGGAACCAGCTGCTGATACATCAGAAGGCAAAGAGACCGTTGCAGATAGAGGCTGGAAATTAGTGTTCCCAACGAACCAGAAGAGAGCCCATTTGAGGTTGCAGAGGGTATACTTTAGTGCTTTCGTCCAATTCTCTTGTTTGTTGAAGCTCTGCGTTATTGAATATGTCTCCACTTTGTCATTTTCGATCCTGCAAAAAACAAACTCTTTATTGTACTCATTAACCAAAAATATAATAATAAGCGACAAACAAGATTTTTGTGAGGGGACTTGCTTGAATGGAAGTTTTAGGCATTTCTCTGGTGGAATATTGTTCTCTTGGTCCTTTGAGTTTGCGAAATCGGCAAAGTCTTTCAAACATATCAAATACAATGTCATGGCTTTATCGTAACGAGTGCTCCAAAACAAGTTTACTGGACCAAACCTGAAGAAGAACCTAAGACAGTTTTAAGTAAAATATGCTGAAGAAACAAAGACACAACTCACCAAAAGGTTCGCGTAAAATTAGCACAAGGCATCTGTTTTGTGTTCAACTTTCAACAACAAACCAGTAGTGAAGCATTGGAAATTACTTACAGCTCATAAGTGTTGTTGGTGCTGTCCACAATTCTAGGATAACTTCCCATAGGCTGTATTTTAACTCGACATCTTAAAAAGGGTTACCGGTTAAAGATTAACTTCATAAACAGTAAATAGTATCAAACAGAAAACGATTAAAGAAAATGATTGTGAGATAATAACAAGGATACTGAAACTTTGGCCGGAAATAGTTACACATCGTGTGGAGGAGAAGACAGGCTTGCCCCCAAGCAGCATTTATCTCATCCCACTCAACCTAATAATGTTTCATGTAACTAAGTTTATACTTTATATGTGCAGTAAGAGGTTATGAATATACATGGGAATTCGCAAAGCTTACCGGTACTTTAGGGAGTCTTCCAAGTCGAAAATTGTTAATTGTACCAAAATCTCCATCATGTCGTATGGGAAAGGCATCAATCAGCACGTTTGTCTTATTCAATAACTCTAAATGTGCTTGTGAAACTTCAATCTTTGCTAAGATTGCATCTCTCTCTTCCTGTTAACAAAGACATATCTTTTAATAAAAGGCCTATACCTTCATAGACACAATACTGACTACATAAATCTAATCAGAAGCTTTTAATACTAATACCACGATGAAATGAACAATTATCGAGAATTTGTGAAGAAAAGGAATGAGCGAATGAGCGCTTTAGACTCTTCAAAGCATCATTTAGTGAAATGAGGGAGAAACCTATGATTATGACCAGCAACGCACCTGATGGGCTATTAGTTGAAATTGAAAATTATTGAACTCTTGCCAATACCTGTAACAAAGGAAACACGAATAGTTATAGAAGCATGTGATAAAATAAGTGATAGCACTGAAGGGGAACAGTGAGAGAGCCTAACCGATCTTCCAGCTCATTAAAGCGATTCCCCTTTGACTCTAGCTCCTTCAGTTGATGATTTACTTCAGCATTTTGTTTCTCTGTTTCTTCTATAGCTGCGACAAGTTTTTTTTCTTCTTCCTCAATCTAAGTAGAGCAGGAAACAACGACAAGCTTGTTACTTAACATCATAAGCAATTCATATTAGAGTAGAAATTAATATGCTGAAACTGAATATTACCTTTCTTTTTTCCTTGAGAAAATCAGCTTCACTAAGAACATCTTGGGTCTCTCCTTCTAACCGCTGAACGGATGCTTCATAAGCTTCCACGTCCCTCGTCACATCCTCGACTTCTTTTTCAAGTTTATCAGACAATACTCGCATGCATTCAAGGCACAATGGCTGTTCAACCTAAGAACCCAAAAAAGGGGAAAGTTATCAGGTCCATTCTATCCAGCGGATATAGCCTTCAAACGTTACAGTAACATACCTGTGTCTGAGTTCTGGCAATATCGAAAGCACGTGTTAAAACATTTATAGTGGCATTACAGCCAGAATTATTTGAATGTAAAGGACCATTTTGGGCCAGTTCAAGCGAGGTGTTTTGAGAATCCCCGGAATCAGAAGCTGACTCAGACTTATACACGACTACAAAGGATTCTTCCATTGCCTTGCCAGATGGGCTTGGATCAGAAGCCCCACGAGGACGTGGAGGAAAGCCCTGAGCTTGAGGCTTGTGTCGAGGTAAAAGAACAAAAGAGTTGTCCATGCGTGTTGAACCAAGAACACTGTTGGCTCCGTGGATGGAAGAGCCTTGCATTGCTGGATGTAACAATAACATTGACTGTGAGGGATTTGACTCTGAAATTTCCAAACACAAGTCACGAGGAAAAGGCATATCTACAATTCATTACACAACACAAGTCTGTTTCTAAGTTCCATAGCAGTAACTTGTAATCTAGACAGTTGCTCGGGGAAAAAACAAATTTAGCAATACAATCTGACGATAAAATTGAACCAATCCTAATTCGAAGGCCTAACCGGAATGAGGGGAATCATTGAAGAACTTTCCGGCGTAGGAATCAACGCCGACGATGGTAAGGGAGTGGTGACATTTTTGGCAGACCCATTTCGGAAGATTCGGATCGACCCGACTTTTATCTGGACTCTCCTCTTTCCTCATAGCTCCAATTTTGCAAGAGAAATCAATCTCTACTTTGCCTAAATTGGAGATAAAATCCGATGACTTTCCCTTCCAAATCTGATATATAAAACTTGCAAGAAAGATATGCTTTTGATTTACAATATTCTTAGCATGGCTTAGGTAGCGTAAAGCACCAGTGGTCTAGTGGTAGAATAGTACTCTGCCACGGTACAGACCCGGGTTCAATTCCCGGCTGGTGCATTATTTATTTTTACGAACCTTGAGCTTTTTTGAAGCCCAAAACATTTCTCATTCAATCGAAATATTCAGGATTTGGCTCCGCTTCTCTACTTTTGGCACTTGTTCCTTTATTCTGATTTATTGCTTGATGGATTCTCTATGTATTTTTTAACATTTTAAAAATTTCGATGCACCCTATTGGTCATTTTCTACCTTTCCTCTTTTGAGGAGATCATCTCGGTCCTAACTATGACTCCTGCTCAATCAAACAGGGTCAATTTGGAAGACTCTATTTTATATTAATTCGACCCTCCTTTTTGACATATCCAGTGTGTTCCTTAAAACAAATCACTCGTGTACTACGTAGCTTTAAACACCAATGCCCAATACATAAATACGAAAAAAACCAAAATACTTTGAGAATTCAGATCATGAGGTCTTCGTTGCTAGGCAATCTTCTGAAGAAGTTCTTGATAGCATTGGGCAAATCATTGCCATCCCACGAGAATTTAAGCCAATGGTAAAGAAACCAGGTAAGCAAAAACTTAAACAGATACACAAATGGAACAATGTATAGGATGAGCAAGAGCACATAACCGATAAAAATCTTGGCGAGTGGATTGTCGTCATACAGCGTCCAGAGCGCGCAAAGCCTTTCACATTGTGACGCAATATCGCCCATTAATGACACCACTTTCTCCCCCATCTTCCTCAGCCTATCGTACCTCATCCTAATAACGTGCACGTCGTCCTCCTTCGACGGAAACGACTCGAACTCTTCGGCTAATTCGTCTAGGTTGGGCGACTCGAGCTTCGAGAGCTTCAAATCGACGAGAACCAAAGGAGGAGGAGGAGTGTTGGTCCTGATCCTAAGGAGGAGCTTGTACACCTCGTACACAATCCTTATCACACCGAAAATCGGATATACCAGCCAAACCGCCAACTACAACATAAAGGGTATCAATTACGGCATCCAAATAACGAAACCACAGAGAACAAACGCAACGCCTTTCCGAGAATTATCTGGCGTGGATCTGATATTCATGATATCACTCAAAGCACACATTTTGGACAACCACATTGCGATTTTAAAGAGCCTCTCGTAATTAGCTTTGGCTCTTCTCAGACTGAAGTTATAATTACTCTTGGGCTTCAACTTATCCTTGACCACCTCGTTGCCTCGATCTGAAGCAGCGACAGTGGAAATTTGTAATGAGACTTCGGTAACATCCAACGGAAAGGAGATGTAACAAATGCGTACGTTAGCGGACCACTAGCGCACCGAACCGCCAGCTGAATCTCACCCATCTTCTTTAACCCTTCTTTCCCCAATACCATAATCGGATACGAACCAGTGTAGATCATGTTCCATTTAAGCTTACTCAGTCGAAATCTCACTTTCCCAATCGGAACATCATCCACCTTACCTAAGTAACTAACGATTTGTTGGTTGTCGTAGACTCCAAGCGTAAAGACAGTACTCTTGTCGTAAACATCCCACGAATACTGCTCGTTCCACTTCGGCGAAGCCTTATCGACCACGGTTCGAGTCTTGGCCCATTTATTCCCATACTTGGCCACAACATAAGCATTCCTATCATTCCTCGAGTTTTTCATCCGTGTTAAGCCGGTAGCACCCAAGATCCCAACCTCTAATTTCCCGATCGTACCGGACCACAATCCTTTCGCGAAAGCTCGATAATCGCTACAGTATTGGCTACATTCATCAAAGACGTGGTAAGCTTGATCCGTGGCTAATTTCATCTTGATTCTGCTAGCAAACCGCCTCGTATCGCCTGCCGGTTCGACCTTGCTCGGCGGTTCGACGTCGTAAAACGCGAGCGGTGCGGACCCGGGAGCCTTAACCGCGGTCATCTGCGAGAGAGTAATCTTTTTTAATTTCCCTACGCATACTTCGTGTTGATCATCGACTTTCTCTATTAGTTCTATGTAGACAGTTCCTTCTAACGACTCCGATGCAACAAAGATGAGATCTTGATTCCACGACGGGTTAGAACCAGAAGAAATCCCGGTTTTTAGAGCAACTCGATTATCTAGAGTTGCCTTCACGTAAACGGAAGGAGTCCGTTTTCCATCGCTAGAAATCAAATCGTGACCTGAAACAATTGTAACCCTAACGTAACAGAGCCTTGGAGCTAGGTAGAGCTTAGGCCGCGTGTTGGCCACGCAACTAGCACTCACAGAAGACGCGTCCGAAAACCAAGCATTTGAATAAACCTCATCGGCTTGTGTACCGAACCAAATCGACATCAGCAAATCTATGTGATAACCGGTTTCGGTATTCTGCATAAAGTACCGCTCCGACGCCATTCTTGCATCGGGAGGAACCCTACTCGGAATATCCGCGGCCACCCTGAAATTTTTCTTGCCTACTACGGTATTGTTACCCGGCTGACCGTCTATTAGAGTAACCGACAAGACATCGCCTTGGGTTTTGTCGAAAGCAAAGACTTGGTTCCACTCCCAGTTTGGTCCAATTGGTAGATCTCTGGTAGAGGATTTGAAGTTCCCGAGGTTGATTTCGACGATGGGGATACAACTGTGGGGTATAGGGTTTGCGTCAGAGTTGCTCTTGACTTTGATTACTTCTACGTAAAGAAACTCCATTTGCTCGACGAGGTCATGCGAAGAAGTTGGGCCGTTAGGGTTTCGAGTTCCCCTTTCTCCGCCGAGCTTCGGAGAAATCTTCTTGACGGAGAAGTCAGCCATCTCTGAAGCAAAAACAAGAGAGGGAGATGAATAAGAAATTTGATTTTATATAAACAAATGAATTTCAGAAATAAGAAAACACACGAATTCGTTAAATTTTTTTAATGAACTGACTTAGATCGCTAAACAAGAATTCTAAAGCAAAAACAAATCTTATGAGGAGCAAGAATCAGATTACTAAATATAAGTCTTCTTAATTCTTTATCCTCTGACCGATCTCAAGAGCTTTCAGGTTCTAAGTTACTTCCCGCACAAGAGAGATCACCAAGAGCTAAAAAAGAAAAAGAAATCATCACGAACCTGTGTCTGATACAATGAAGCAGAGTATAGGGTTTAAGGCTTGATTATTCCTTTTGATTACACATGTACACATATATATACACAAAGAGTTGAATAAAGAAACAGACTTTAGAGAAATGGAAAGATTCATAATTTACATGGACTATAGAGAAAGTGAAATCCAATATACACAAAGAGATGAATAGAGAAACAGAATTTAAAGAAATGGAAAGATTCATAATTTACATGGACTATAAACTTGGAAACAAGGGACCATATGCTGGTCACTTGTGGTTATATGATGAGATACAGAGTGAGGAAGATGACGTGGCCATCACCGAATACAAGTAAATTGTGGTGGGTTGGTTTATAACGTGTATTACTTTTATTAAAGTAGTGGGTATGGTTTCCTTAATTAGAGGAATGTGTTTCACGTAATAGTTAGGACCTCCAATCTTTTAATTTTGTATTTAAGCTTTGTGCAATGTTAAATGAAAGGGGAGGAAAAATTAAGAAAGAAAGAAACGTATCTCAATTGTTCTTAGAAACAATTCTCTTTTGTTTTAAGGAGTGACCATAATTAGCTTCATAGCTAACAATTGGTATCAGAGCAAAAGAGAATTGTTTAACATTTAACATTGCACAAAACTTAAATACAAAATTAAAAGATTGGAGGTCCTAACTACTACGTGAAACACATTCCTCTAATTAAGGAAACCATACCCACTACTTTAATAAAAGTAATACACGTTATAAAAACCAACCCACCACAATTTACTTGTCTTCGGTGATGGCCACGTCATCTTCCTCACTCTGTATCTCATCATTTTAGTTCTGAAATTTGGAGACTTGTGCTTACAAGGTTGGGTCCTTCTCAGCACATGGGCTGAACTATTATCGTGGACCAGAATGAGATCTGTTGCTTCTCCATCTACCCTTAGGAAGCTGGCTGCACAAGCTACAGTGTATCAAATTTGGAAACAGAGGAACAATGTTCTGCATAATCATCAGTGTAATCAATCTTTGTAATACCTTTACATTTCATTTTCAATGATATTAACGTTTTTAGCAACAAAAAAACCAAAAATCAATTCATACATACAAAGTTAGTTGCACCCTTCACGCGCCGGAGAGGGATTGCTCCGACAAACCGGACACGAACTATGCAACTTGAGCCACGCATCGATGCATTCGGTATGGAAACAATGTTCACATTCGGGTAAGCACCTAACCGTCTCTTTGGTTTCGTATTCCGACAAACAAATGGAACATACAACATCATTTGACCCGGTCGGGAGTCTCCTACTCTCCCCTAACTCAACTTTCTTGTATGACTCAATAGTAGAGTCATCGAGACCCATCCTCATGATGACTTGGTCGCTTGGCTGCGGTGTTACGGATCCGGAAATCCGTGCAAGCATGGCGTGTTGTATCTGGGAAGAGACTCTCTCGGAACTGCACATGACAAGACCGACAAAGAAGGTCAAGGCGATGATTGGTCCGACTAGGGAGAGGCAGATTATCTTTAGTACTTGTAAGCTTGTGTTGTGAAGTCCTGTTCTCAAAACAACAAAACGGGTCAACGGTGAAACTTGTAGCGTACATTACATATATATAAATATATTCTAATGCTAGGACATATTCTCCCATGTTTGCCTATATTTAAAGATGTGATTGATTAATTAACCAAAGTCAATGAGTTTTTATTAAATGTCAACTAGAATAAGTTCGTTGTTTAATGAGTAGAGACAACTACCCAAAAGAAAAGATAGAAATCAAACAATTCCTTAGATTTGAAGCTTTCCACCATTAATGGATTGTTTCAGAAAGTTTAGATGATGTCGTCTCAAGTTGGAAGTTTGTGAAGTATAATAAAGGAGAGAGACGAATTGAGATTGTACGTACCGGAGTTAACAGAACTGAAGCATTGGACTTGGAGGGTGGTATTGTTTATGAATCCACATCTCGAATTAGTCATTCTCTCACAAACGCTGCAATTCGGGGACTCCCATTTTAGCAAGAGGTCTTGGTTGTTCAAGTCACCGGCGAATCCTGCCATGTAGGCGATAGGCTCAGAGGCCGGAAGAAGTAATTTCTTGAAGATCTGACAAGAGGGCGGCATCGAAGCCACGAGCTCTAAACGGGTGGCGAAGAAGGAGGAGGTGGAATTACCAAGGCAGTGAATGGGTTTGTAAAGGGAGGAATTGAAGTCTTCTTTAGGACAGCTCAAAAAGGCGTAGTTGAGAAGGTGAAGAGGAGAAAAAGGAGACCCTGAAGCGTCAAAGCTGAGAAGTCGTCTGGCTAAGCACTTATCGGGGTCGTTGAGGCGAACACGCTGCAGTCGATAGTCGATATCTCGGACGAGAAATGTTCCAGAGTTGGGAAGCTTCAAGGTTGTCTCTTGATGATGGGTGCATAGGAGGTTGAATCCTGTGTGGCCACATGACTCAGGTTGCTTGGAGAATAGCCAGAAAGGGAAACGAACGTTGATCTTTCCATCGATCTCTCCATGTCTACATGAAGAAGTGTAGCAAGGTTTTGGGTCTGAGGCATTTCGGAGAGGGAAGAAGAAGAAGAGAAACAGAAGGAGAGGGATATGTTTTGAGAAGGTCATAATGTGGTTTGACACTAAGGGAAGAATTGTTAGTATTAGTTGTAAATTAGTAGAAAAAGTCAGAGAAGAATATATATAATTTAGATATATCTCTAATTTGGTATAGAATGATCGACCTAAGTCTTCTTATTATATTCGTTGCTACAAAGTATAAGGTTGGAAACTTATAATAAGGAATTTGCATACAAGAAACTTGAAGCTTTTGGACGAGGAAGAACCAGAGTAGCTTTCACCGTCTTTTCCTGCTTTCATTGTGTGAGAGTTGACGAGCATTCCTACAGATGATCGATTATGCAAACCAATATATATACATTTGTTTTGTCGCAATCTTGTGTTGGGAATCATTTGAGTGTCTGGTTCAAGAAATTAAGTGGCTTAAGGAGTTTGAGATCAAATATGACCTCACAAGCACAAGCCCAAGCCTTCACCAGCATCTTCAAGAACTGAAACCATCTTCTCAAACTGTCTAGTCTTTGCTAAAATACTCATCATGTAGTAGTTTATATGTTCTTGAAACATGAGCACGCACTTGTTCAGAGCCCAGCAGAATAACCTAAAATCTCTACGATCAGCCTACATTTCATCAAGAACAGCTTCCATGTTTCTCATCACATCCTCCACTACCATCACAAATATTACTAGAGTCAAAGGAAAATCGTATCTCCTCTCCTGCCGCCGCATATCTCGGTCCCGCCGATTACGCGGCTTTGACCGGAAATGAATTTATCGGGATTGGATGAAGAAGAAGGCATTGGATTCGGTGAGAGCTTATTTACTGGAGCTTCCTCTCATATAGAGATAACAGCCATGGAGCAGCCAGTGGAAATAGGGGCCCAGTGCCAAAAAAAACTGTAAAAAAATATTATGTTACAAAAAAAACAATTAGTTTAATAGGCTCTTGCAAACACCAACTCATTAATTTAATAGTTTCTATATATTTTGCAAACACCAACACATTAATTTAATAGTTCCTATATATTTTGCAAACGCCAATTAGTTTAATAGGCTCTTGCAAACACCAACACATTGCAAACACCAACACATTAACACCAACAAATTTTAAATTTGGGTTTTGGAACCAGTGCAAATGCACCTCTTGCACTGGGCCAGAGCCGGGCCCTGGCAGCAGCAGCCATCGAAGCTCGACGGCGATTAGCGATGGCGGATGTGGTGATTAACGGCGGAGCTAAATCAAAGCTTCTTCTCATTTAGGCTCATTGGGCCTTATTTTGATTTGAAGCTTCGCACCGTGGCCCATTAAAGGCTCATTAATTAATCTGATTACATGTTCATATTACTTCAATCATACACTTCTCTTATGGATACGTAATCTTTGTGTACGTTTATGGATAATACAAATCTGAAATTCATGATCAGTGCAACTTCAAGAACTTGTGGTATATATATACGAGGAAAATGAGATTTTTTAACCATTATTTATAGATTACTTTTGTCCTTTTTGTTCTAGAACGTTCAGGCATTTTGAATTCATAATCTATCATAATATACAAATATCATATACTTACTTCAATATAAGGATAGTATGGGGAAAAAAAATTGTAGTTAAGATTCTATGATTGGTTATCAATCAAACGTGGGTTTATATCTTATCTTTAAATTAAAAGAGGCTTTAACACTAGATGTGAAATTAGTCACGAGAAGGTGTCTGGGTAGGAAAAAGTAGAAGAAGAGAAGGAGAGGAAATATTTTCGAGAAAGTCATAATGTGGTAGTCAGACAACAGTAAATGTAATAATCTTCTTATATTCATTGGTATGAGTTTCGTACAGAGTAAAGTTGAATAATCTCTCAAATTCTTGTTGTAAAATTATAATAAGGGTTACTGTAATGGGGTTTTATATCGAAGTGGGAAACAGTTTGCTTACCAGACACTTGAAGCTCTGTGTGACTGGGATAACACATTGTGAAGGAATCAGAGTAGCTGCTGTGAGATTCTGATGGAAACAATGTCACCGTCTGTTCCTGCTTTCATCGTGTGGTATTTCACAAGGATTCCTGCAATATGTAGATATGTATAATTGTGTTTCTTTTTTGTTCTGATAAAGATGGTTGATTATGCACATTTATATATACCTTCATTTTCTTGTAATCTAGTGTGAACAGCGACTGCGTGGGGTGCGATAACTGCTTTGGGTTGGGAATCATCTGGCTCTCCGGTCCAAGACTTGAGGTGGAGAACACCTGTATAGGATGCATGTGATAGGCATGAGAATGATTCATACAGGAGAAAGGAACATAAAAGATATATAAGTTACCTGAGGATGAAGATGCTTTAAGGTGTTTGAGATCAAATATGGCTCCACATGCTGCACCTGCGTCTTTCTGTAGCTTATGAGATCCAATAAGATTGTAGTCCCAGCTTCCATCTTTGTATCCTTCATTCAGGAACAATTCAAGGTGCCTAGCATCCAGTGTCTGCATTGTTCCTACACAATAAACACAAACATTCATATTTGCAATCTAGTTATTATTGCAGAAGACTAACAACATCAATCCTAAACTGATTAGAGTTAGTAAACGTCTCTTACCATCACAGGTACTGAGGTCACAAACAGGGCAGCGAACAAGCTGTAAATCTGGAAATAAGACAAGCCATGTTACATCTTTTCCTGTAGTGGAAAAGTTCCAGAAGAAGAAATGTTTCTTACCTGCTATCCAAATACCGCTTTTGATGTCTTTTATAGTACATGAACCACTGGATTGCAGCATCCGTTCTATGGTTCCTTCCTCCCTTGGAACCTTCAGTTGACCACTCAAGCTCTCAGTCAGGAGTGACATTCGAGAGTCAAGAGTAAAGGCGCCGATTCGCATCCAATCTATAATTACAGAAAAACCAGATAAAATGAGGCTGTGATCAGCAAATGAAGTACTTCAAAGTCAAACCATCTAGACAGTGAATAGAGAGGATTGCCACATGGCTTGACATCTACATTAATATGATGAATCCAATTCAGGGACTGACCAATATGCTTTTCCTTCTGATGGAACAAGTAAGAGTGACTCCCATCTGCATTGTCCATCTCATTTCTTAGTTTACCTTTGTATTGAGGCTATATAAGTCGGAAATGTTATCTTCTTCTTTTTTGATGTAATGAGTATAACATGCTTACCAAAAGCTGAAGCATATATCTTAATCCAGCTTGAAGAAACTGAATACGGCTTTGGCACCTGAAGATCACGCAAGCAGGCAAACCTCCAGACAGCATCCTCCATTATGATATTGTTAAACCATTTGTTTGTTGCTCCCAGCCTCAACAGTGATTTACCATCTAAAAACCTTGAAATGTATGTCCATATATCTTGCTCAAACCTGATTTGGCAGAGAATATTTAAATACGCTGAGAACAGACTCAGGAATCTGACTTAGATCTAAGAATCCTGATTCGAAATTGCAAATTCTGACTCGTGTTATCTCGATTCAATTTATGATGATTCAAAGCGAAACAAAAAAATATGAAGAAACTCTCAAATCCCAGTTTTCAGCAACAATAACAGTCATGAACAGAGATCGATATAAGCATCTGTTACTCATACAATCCAATTGATTACGAGATTTCATTCCCAGAAGGTTCCGAAGATGATTGATCAACCCTAAATCCTAGATCCATCCAATACAGTAAGATTAAACGCCTTGCAAGCATTTCAAAATCAAATTGGAGCTCAGCAAAAAATTCGTGAACAGATCAATTTCATCATAAAATCGAAACTACGTGTAGTCTAGAGGGGAAGAAAATACCACGAGAAGCTGGAACGGTAGGTATAAGCAGAGCACCGAGGAGATACACAGCCATGGATTCCTCTAAGGATCTTTCTGCTCTTCTGATCGTTGCTCTGAACCAATTTTCTCTTCCCTCTACCATTTTCGTCTCTCTGAGGAGCGTTCTTCTGCTCGTTGCTCTGCACTAGTCTTCTCTTCCCTCTGCCATTTTCGTCTCCCTCAGGAGCTTTCCTCTTCCCTCCACCAGATCTCGTATTCATTCTCTCACTCTCTCTCTGCTCAACCTCAGTATTTCACTAGTCGCTAGTTTGTTCAGACGAAAATTTGATTTAAAATTGTTTTAGCTATGAATCTCGTCGCAGTGACGGGAAATATATACCCGCGAAGGAGACACAGCGAATTTGAAAAATTTGAATGTCAAATGACGTATTTGACCCTGTAACAAACTTTGTGGGCCCGCCTCTCTCAAAAATTTATAATTTATATTTATAATTTGACCCTGTATTTGATTCGAATTTCGAATCCGGTTTTGCATCTACAGACGGAACCTAAACCGAGAGGTTCACGAAAGATCAAGATCGGCCAAGTAAAATCGACATAAAATAACTAGAAACAATATTATGTAAAAGATTATAAGCTATCAACAATTTGGACCTTTAAAAAATAAAGTCTTTTTTTTTCTGTTGCCTATGAGGTTATTTTCGTAGAGTGGGTAAATCCTACACATTTACAAAATTGCCACGCCGGGAAAATGTACAATTTAATGGCGTAACTAATGAAAGAATCGTAGAGAAGTCAGCAAGAACCAGCCGCCGAGAAAACAACCAAAAACAGTTAACTTCCAGCCGCCGCTACTGTTGCAAGAATGGTTTCTACTTCATAGAACTCTAATCAGTTCATGAATTTGCGGCAGTTTGGTGCTCTACAAAGGCAAGGCACTTTGATTTCTTCGGATTCATCAACCTCAAAGAGATAATCATACCTGCAGAAATAGAGATTTTCATGAAGAATTTGGAGAAATATAAATTCTATGGGAAGAGAAAGCTGAAAAGGAAGTGTTACGTAAGCTCTTCGCCAGCTGACACATTGGTCTTTGCAATGAGGACGATTCTGTTCTCTTCGCCATCACCCATACTCACAATACGTGCATAGCAATTGGGCATACACTGCACAAGACATGAGCTATCATTAGTTTTAGTTACTACTAGGTTTTGGTCTAGTGTGTCAATCTGGGGAAACTTACTGAATGATTGATCAATCGGGCTATGTTTCCAGAGTCTGTTGCATCAATCACTATCTCTTCACTTATCTTGAACAGCTGCGTTGTTAAACAATAAATTGACCATTAGAAGCAGCGGATAATGGTGAATGTAAGCATGCAATCCGAACTTACATAACAATCTTTCCCTTGAGAACGATAGTTTGCCTCTCTTAGATCTGCAACACTTCTCCTAACCTTCACCCCACGATACTCTATGATCTGCACAAGAATTTCACCATCACATTCAATTTACCCATCGAAATCATTAATTAGTACAGCGTCAAATAGAAAAAAATACCATTTCTCCTTCTTGAATACTTGTCCTTGCAAAGAGACCCCATCCATGTATGCCAGATTTACCAAAGCAGACCCGAAGATTTTCCGTCCTCTAAAGACGATAATATTCTTTATAAGATTACAGGATAACAAGATAAAGATATTATTAAACTCTTCTTGAATCAACGTTTACCTGCAAATGCTTTAGCCTTTCTTTGAATGAAGTAAAATCTGACGTATCTGCTTCCTGGTGTAACAAAGTAAAAGGAAATCAATTTCTTGCTGAGAAATTCAGAAAAAAAATTGTCCCAAGAAAGCGATACACTGACATGAGTGGATCTCTGAATGAGAAACTTGCCTTAAAAGAGTTAAGATTCTCGATTGCACCCAAAGAATGATGGCTTGGTCCCTTCAGTCTGTGGTATATCGCCTCCAGATTAATCTTCTGAAACATCAGCAGTAACAGAGATACAATAGTACCAAATTTCATCGAATTCATTTCGCAATGGAATACTTAAAGACTGTCCAATGTTCAAGATTAAATGAGATCCCAAGATGCATACCTTCGTGTTTGATCTACTATAGATACGGCATCTTGCTGCAGAAAGAGAATTAAATTCATGACTCTGTTCAGCTTGGGGTTGGATATCGGAACCCGGAAGCTTTATCTTCTTGGTCAAAACAAGCCTTGAACCTTTGATGCGCCCATTTTGATTCTGAAGCAAATTTCTAGAGCCAAAAACTCCTGATGGTGTGTGCACAACTACATTACTATTTGGATCTGGCTTCCTACATAGTGGGTAAAATGTTACAGGCGATCAGCAGGTCCCAATAGCACATAACAGATCAATCAAAGAATATGCAGGGAAAACAGAAACCTGTGAAAAGCACAGTAAACTGACTTCCTGGTTCTCTGCACACCATTCTTCTCCAGGCAGTGCAACTAATATTCCCACAGACAACAGCATCAGTTACACAACCCTAAGACGATCAACTAACAGAACACCTTTATTAAGGTATTAATATGAAAAATGAAGATTATCATAGGCACAACAGAGGCTAAGCGGATTAAGGACTAACCTCCATGTTGTAACCTGCCCGTGATGCACACATTGCGTGGAAGTGAGTGGCACACTTGCAGCATTGCACGCAGGAACCATGTGTCTGCTTACAAATTCTGCAAACCTAAAAGATATTTTCAGAAAAACATCAGATGTCAAATGTTATAGAACATAATAAAACACATTGGTTATACTTTCTACTTCCACCATTTCATTATACCTTAAGAAATGAATTTGCTGGAATTCTGAAAAGTCCAACAGCAGGCTCCATATTTTCGTGATTCAAAAACCCAACTTCCGGCCGGAACCAAGCACATGTTACATGAACCCACAAACCCTCAATGTCGCTTGGTTTTAAAGCACCGCCTGCATAAATGGAAAATTCAGTTTAAATTCAGAAAAGAAGTATAGAGAAATGGGAGTTCAATTTATAGCACCTCTGTACTTAATAACGTGACCTTGTGACAAACAGTCAAAACTCAAAAGCCATCATTAATGCAAGATGGGAAAAACATAGAATGAGCTAATTCTGCAGTAATACCTTTTACAGGGCAAAGACAACACTCTCTCTCGATATCTGGTGTTTCACATGCTCTGCACACCCAGGAGGTGAGGTCTTGAGCTTTGCTAACCCCATAGCATTCTTGATGCACAGCTACTTGACATCTGAAGACATATATAAAAGTTAAGTTCGAATTAAATGTTTATGACTCCATGTTTAATTATACAATCGCTGTAGAATTCAGTAAAACCAAAATGGCCATAGAGTAACCTGTTACAGATGATCATTTTATTTTCTTCCCAGTCTTCTACCCATCTACATACAGCACACCTTTCAGTCGTCCACTTTGCCCTGACTGGTTCATACTTTTCTGTACATACAAAATAAGTAGTAAGGCTACCATATATGAGCTCCAAAAGAGAAGCCTGTGCAGTTGAGCTGTAAATCTACCTTCCAGCAAAGAGAGCATCTTCTGCTTATCTAACATCTGGGGTTCTAGAGTAGGGGCACTAAATCCTGCAATCTGCAGTACCTTGTTGTCAGCATTAAATCTCGTACAGACATAAAAAAATTACATGCGAATTTTGGGGGTATATATAAGGGCCAGCTTTATAAGAGTATAGTAAAAGGGGTGTACCCATTTTTCTAGAGTTAGCATTGTGTCTTTCACTTTTACACTGTACTTCCACTTTTTGGCTCTGCAGTCTGTATGCCGTTCCCATTCACTTGGTGACTGCTTCCTTGCTCCACATGAACCACACTTGCACTCAATTCTGAAAACAATATTCCACGAATTGATAACAGAAGCCTAGGATAAAGCGTGTATTGAAGTTTTAAAAGAAAATTCATTTTAAAGTAGGCAATACCAACAATTACATAATTATATATTGTGTTGTCTTATGTAACTATATTCAATAAAGAAATTATGTCTAAACGTGGAAATTAAAATGTAAGGCTGATATATCTAACACTTACGCATGAAACTTTGGAATATACGTCCCTTCCATGCCATTGCAGACTACAGTAATCTCATCAGGCAACTCAGATTCTGTAGTTTTTTCTGTAGACCTGTCTCACAGAGATTGTGAGGACAGTTATCAGAGATTCAGATTAAGGAATTAGAAACAAAGCAATGCAAACAACAGAGGCAGGAGAAGCCATGTTTTCAAAAGAGTATAGTTAGAGCAACATACTTGAATAGTGAGTTCTTTTCATCTAATACTGTTGATGCGCGCTCATGCTGAGCTCTGCAATTAGGGCAATGGTAATTGTTGTGCTCCAGTTCCTTGAGATGATAACCAAATTAGTCCAATCCTTCGAAAATAGTCTTAAGTACTTAAAATCAAAAATTGATATCCAAGAAGTTGTATAACTGCACCTTAAAGCGCTTGTTCGAAATGTTGTCGCACCCAGCATGTACCCATATATCACACCCATCACAACATACCTATTACATCAATCAAGTCAGCTACATAGATGTAATAATTTATCACTCAGGTTAGTATTTCACCATACATGGTCAAGAATATTCTCACCCAATCTCCACCATCTGAAGAGTGCCATAATATCTTGCAAATGCCACAATACTGATTGGATTTCCGCGACTGAAACAACAAATTTGGATTCAATTCCTTTTGACCAAAAAAAACCGAAGAGTAAAGAAATTTCCTAAGAACCTTTGAACAGTGCTTGCATAAAAACTCTTCAGGTTGTGATCCTTTAGTCCTTTTCAGAGATTTTGATGGCATTACTGTGCCACACCCATCGCAGGTCCTTATGTCCACATGGCATGAACCCTACACAAAAGTTGAATCAGCACATCGTTTTCTGAGAAGCATTCCCAATAACTGTGAAAGAATTGGATACCAATGGCACATCCACACCTATATATAATGCCTTCATGACTTAAAAAAGAAAGTATATCAACAGATGTAGATGCTTATGAATTAGGCAGGATGCCTATATAACTGACTGCTGAGCTTAATAGGAAGAACATGTCCTCAATTGATTTGCTTTTTCTTCTCAAATAAATCAGAACAGCAACACTTGAAGATCTAAGGCAAAAAAGGAATAGGCGTCAAGAGAACGTGCCTGAATTCTATAAGCAGGCCCATGCTCCTGGTCGGATTCAGTGGCAGAGGAATCTGGGCAGCTGATTTCAGCAGCTCCACAATTACCCTCAACCCCATTCTCTGCTAAAACTGCTTCCTCGAGTGCCTTCTTAAATTCGTTTGGCTTGTTATTGTACAAGTTTGTCTGATCTTGAAATCTGGAGAGACAAAAGACTAAGGAACAGTACAAATAGACAAATATGAAAGATTCCAGAAAGAGCGTGTCATGTACTTACTTGTCCATAAATTCCGTAAACGGAAACACCATTCCTTGTCTGACCCATCCATAGTCCTGTAAAATGACCAGTAGTTTCAAAAAAATAATGGTAGAAATAAAGTGCATCCAACGCCAGCTTGAAGACACGGAGACATTAAAGAGACTAGTATCTTACCCTCTGAGTTCCATTCTTCGAGTGCCCAAAAAACATGACACAGAGTGAGCCCGGGACGCAATGTTTCAAGACTGCATCAGGCGCTTGCGAAATCGGATCAATCACCTTAGCCGGCCATGCTGGGAATCTTTTCCCACACTTGGCCCAGACAAGATCTCCGACCGCAAAGTCTTCTGGTTTGTACACGCTCTTCCTCATGTCGGTGGGGTTTTTCAACATACCAGATTCGGCAAGATTACGCCCTGCATAAGACTGCTCTTTACCTCTCACAGAGAAAGAATTAGCGTCGTCGGAGGAAGATAACATCGAAATTCTGATATTCGCATCCTTTTCATCAAAATCTACTTCGCTGCTATCTCCGTTATCCTTACGTGGAAAAAGCTTCGAGCATTTGCTAAGATGAAATTTCGAGCTTCCATTCTCAGCCCTCTTATCATGACCACCTTTGACTTTCTTCACAACATGTATGTCGTCATCATGGCTAGACTCCTCTAACTCGACTTTGCGACGTCTAGTATTACATGCATCAACAATCGAATCGTTGAACCTTGAAGGAACCACTCTAACTCTGCCCCGCGAGGACTTGGACTGGTCGGAGCCCAGATGAGATTCTTTGCTGGTCAAGGAGCCTGCGCTATTTGTAAGAGCTTCGGGTTCTCTACATGGTTGATCCACGCTTGCTCTCTGTCTTTTCCTATACACCATAATCTCACCCTTTTTGCTCCCATAATCAATTTCTGAATCAATTTTGCACCGCTTCAGATTCTGATTCTCGAATGTCAAGGTCCGTTTCAGAATCATGTCCTAACTCAGTAATCCTTGCCTCGTCAACATAAACGACTATCCAGATTCCGATTCCAAAACCCTAATTTCATCAAACAACAGATTCGAGCGTTGGGCCTCCAGAAAAACCTCGAAAAGTTTCAATTCCTCTCGCAATTCGGCACAGTACTCTATGAACCTAATGCGAAACCGTATGTTTAACCCCAAATTCGGAACGAAAACAAATTCTCGGAATTCGTACGTTTCCCTCTGAGGATAGAAGAGACAAAAAAAGAAAAGGAAAATAAGAAACCAAACGGAAAAATATCGCGAAATCGTAAACTGGAGACGACGGAGAAACAAACCAAATACTCGCCGTAAAAACCTTCGAAATTCTGGAGAAAATCAGTCGTATCACTACCGAGAAAGATAACCCCAAAAGCTCCTTATAATCGACGGCGAGGGAGAGCAAGAGGAGGAGAAGGATCGGTTTGGAGCGTGTGCTCTGGAGAAGGAGACAGACCGTCGGTTTATATATTTCCTTATTATTTTACGAGTTAATCACGGTTATGCCAAATAAATTCGCCTAAAAAATGATTAAACGAAATTGGAAAATCGGGTTATGCTGACGTGGCGGTTGAATGGAACAGTGTTTGGCTCCACGGATTGGGGACGAGGGAAGAGTGCCAAAAATTCAGGCCTACAGAAGCGCCAAGTCGAAAACTTTCTTGATTAAATCCGACGTGGCGCGTCCAAAAATAAGTATACATGTAAAATGATAAAGCTTGTTGGGCTTTATATGCTTCAGATATATATATTTATATATTGGGCCTCTTTTAATCATATAAATCGGGATTAAGTTTTGAGCAAAAAATGGAAGGTAAAGAAACATAAAAAAAAAAATTTGATGAATAATCATGTGGTATTTGAAAGGGAGAGAATAATCAATAATCTATATGAGAATATGACCTTTAGTTGCTTCTGTTTTTATATTTGACAGTAGAAAGATTGGGGGTAAAATTAAAGTTCTTTTGTTTGTTTGAACTAAATGTTAAAACTATATATATAAGACTAATTTTCTCAATTGCATTTTGAAAACTAATTATATCTTAATAGTGGATTACGTATCAGCATACCGTTCCAAGCGAGATGTAGGTTAACTCCACCGTTTGCCGAACTCGTTAAAATCCAATTCTGAGTTTTGGACAAAGATTACAGATTTAATTATGAGTTTAATATAAATAATTGAGCTCATACTGTTATATTTTGAGCTAGTATAAATTTGAAAGGGGAGCCACATTGTAAAGCATCAGATTTTTGGCTAAAAATAATATATACAACTTTTTTTCTCTAATCTCTTAAGCGATATTCAAAAAAACATACAATCTAAAAAGTTAAGAGTTGAGGTTGTGAGATTCTAATTCTCACAAATATTTTCATGTAAATTTCGTATCTGTCTTGTGATACTTAATTACTCTCCTTGTATATAATTTTTTTTTATCGTTTTCCTCATTAAATTTCTATTGCTTTTAAAGCTCTAGGATTGATGTTAGCCAGCTGGAATAAATGGGATAGGGCTCTCGGAACATATTAATTTGTATAGGAACGTAACTTGGACATGTCTTGTTATGAAAAATAAGGTATGATTTCTTTTATGTATTTACATAGGTAGATTATATAAATGTTCCGTTTATTTTAATTTCATCCCCACTGTACGTACTTTCACATTCACAGCAGTTTACGAATATTAAGCCTAATATCCAAACAGTACGATACAACGTTATTGATATATTTTGTGGGGGAAATAAAAAACGTTATAGACAACAAATTATTTTTGCCGATCTGACTCTCTCGAAACTTCTCTTGACATGATTTTATTTTAAGTCAAGATTTTCTCTTGACATGATTTTATTTTAAGTCAAAACTTTATTTGTTCTAAAAGTACTCATTTGAAAAGACTGATCACTTTTTCTCTGTGTTTTTGGTCAATTTGAAATAATATATAATTTCATTTCAGCTACGAGTTAGAACTTCACGCAGGCTCTATCTTTAAATATATATATTTTTATGTGTTTTAGATTGTTTTATACTATCATTTTAGTGACTTAAAAATACAGAAATTAACTAAACTATATATATATATCTTAGCTCGTCCGAATCTGATTCCCGTCGCCGGAAAACACAAAAGTAGTCGTATTCTATACAGATCCGATCAAAAGGGAAGAGAGATGTTATTGGGAGTAAAACGATAAAATTAGAAAGATAAAGTAAGTAAGGACAAGGAACAAAGTGACATCACCGCTTTCTCCTTTTCATGTGGTATTTGACAAATCATGAAATACCATTTTATGATTAATGTATTCAATATTCATACGATTAACGAAAAATCCATAGATTTCAAGTATAATTTAATAGGTTAGAAGCAAGAAAAAAATGACCGTGCAAATTTTGAACATTAAATTTTGATCAATCATCACACTTTACTAAACCATATAAACATTAGCCTTCTATTAATACTTGCTATGTTCATTACCTTACCTTAAGAAATTTAGTAAACACCAATAATTTACTACTGATAAAACCAAATAATATAATTCACACTATAAACAATATTTGGTTATATTAGCAAAAGGACCACCAATAAATTTACAAACCCACAAAGGAATAAAAACACACAAATTTATAGAACAATTTTTATTGCGAAATATAAGTAGATTAAAATATATTATTTAATTTGTCACTACATAAAAATACATATTTTTTTACCGATAATTTGCAAATAACGATCATATATGGTAACATAAATATCCATAGTGATTATGAGAACATGGCGACAGTATAACAACTGTATAATGAACAAAATAATTGATATATCAATATAAGTTCTCAGTTTAATCTGGTCATAAATAAGATTATAAGATGCATTTTCTAATTTAAGTATTGATTAAAACAATATTTTAACTCGAGTTCTAAAATCCCAAATGATAAATGCTATTGATATGTATATTAAACTAGGACTTAACCTGCGCTATAATTAGCGCAGGGTCATTAAAAAAAAATGTTTTGAAATTTTAAGAAAATTTGATTTTATTTGAATTTTATAATTAGTCTAACCCATGATTATAGATAAAGTTGTCAAACGGAATAATGTGTCTATTTAATCCGTTTTGCAGTGAATTAAAATATTATTCGGGCTAACCCGTAAAACCTAAAATCTTGAAAACATAACTCTATTATGCCCCTTTTAATGACTTTAGTTTTGTGGTTAGTTCCCGAACTCTTAAAAAATCAATTCTATTGTGTTTAACTTTTTATAAAATTAGTAAGATATTTTTCAACTTTTATTTTGATATAAATTCAAATAAAATATAGTAAACTATAGTAAAAAATATATCAAGATTTCGAAGAGGTTTTTGTTTTTTGAATATATATGAATTGGTTATTATTTACAAATATATAGTAGATTACATCTTTAATGCAAAATAAATACTTTTCATATTCTTATCACTAATTGTAAAAGAAAATTATATCATTTCCTATTTTAATTATTCTTTGTTATTTGTAATGATATTTCATGTAATAGCTTACAAAATAAAGTTTATTTTTAAAAAAATCTTCTTAAATAGTATTATAGAGATGATTAGTGGTAATGTAAAAAAAAAAATGATTAGTGGTATATATTGAAAACTAATGAATGCTATTGGAATCCCAAAACCAATTATTATATTGGAAAAATTAAGTTAATAGCAAAATCATATGAATTATTATGTGAGAGAGAAAAGAATAATTGACATACTGATCAAAAATATGTCGAGACGCCATCGTTTATGCCACAAACCTTATAAACAACTTTGCAAGTCTAGTAGTTTCGTCCAGGATGGTTAAAATTTTCTTATGGTTCATCGATAGAGCTTTGATTTGGAATGCTTTTGTGTGTCGGTGTTTTTGTGTGTACTTGTGTAATTAAAACATAGACAATGAAGAATAGGGTAAGCTAAAAACGAAATTGATAAGATCATTAATGATAAAAAAACGGAACCATGTTGGTCTAAACAAAATTCATTCATCGACTATAAAATTCAAGGATGATAAAGACTTTACCCAAAAATAGGTGTGTATGTACAGACAGAGAGGAATGACAAAGACAGAGGATCTTGAATCAGGCACTAGTAGAACTTGGATGTGTCTCAAAAGAGGGAGGCGTGTGAGAAGAAGGTGAACCAATGGAGCCACGAATCCTGAATATTTCAAGAACAAGAAAAGCAAGTAATGTCACTGACAAAACAAATCCATATCCAAATTTCAATCCATCTTCTTCATTATTAGCCATTCGAATCCCAAGAAGAATGTTCACTGCTCCAAAGAACAGAGAGATTCTCCCAATCCAATGATGATACCAATTCCAATATCTCCTCATCTTTGTTTCCTTTTGCGGCCGCGCAAAGAAAGCCAAAACCTGCAAAACGAGGCATGTTCAACCAAAACCTATATTTGATTCCTTAACTCGAGAGAACTTCCAAGTCTTGATTCTCAAACCTGAAGAATGCTAAGGATTAAAAGAAAGATCCCAATGCCTCTATGTGCAGGTATATCCGGTTGGATCCTATTGTAAAGCCGAATTCCGAGAATAACAGCGGCTAAACCGAAGATAAATCCCGTGAACTGAATACCGATGTGAAGATAATACCAAAGAGGGTCTCTATGTCTGAGATATCTCGCGAGGATTGCCCCTAGAGGAAGTAAGAAACCCCATCCGAGTATCGCCATGATTCCATGTTTTGTCTTCTCCGTAGAAACTGTCATTTTTATGGGTGTTAATCCATTTGCTGCATTGACCAAGAACACACAAGAAAATAAGTATTGCAGTATCCCCTGTTTGTAGCTAGTACTCTAGACTAGTATATGGACTTTATTGTTAAAAAAACTTACATGTAAAATATTAGTTTTATACCATTTTAGTTTTGTTTCTTTTTATCAGATGTCATTTACAAATTAGTATATGCACACAAAAATTCGAATAGTACAAGCTTTGATTATTATTCTTCTTTTGTATTTGCTTTATCGTTTGTGTTAAAAACATGTTATGTGTTAAACGTTTAACTACATATGTTTTGTAAACACTAGTTCCTTTGTAACAAAATATTTTGTAAATTAGTAATGCAAACGCAAAACACAGATCAAATGAGTGGATACCGTTACCATTCGTGCTCACAATTTGGAAAGTTGTTTGATAGAAATACTAAAACATTATGCTTTCCTCAACATTTTAATCCTAACGTGTAAATGCAAACGCAAACGCTCTCGTCTCTTTTTTTTCGTTTATAACTATTATGATCATATTTTTTCTCCGTTTTGCATTTACATTATGGAATTGGTCATGTTCAGATCGATACCTTTGGAGAAATCGACGATGACAGTAGTTTTATCATCATGCTTACTCAAACGGCCTAGCTTCGAAGGATAAGCTGTGCTAAACGCTAGAATCACTGCTCTACGAGGAGCTTTAACGGCGAACTTCACCTGAAAAGCTAAGTAAATCCTTGCTCCGTGAAGAGCCACAACCGGAGGGACTTTCTGTAATTGCAATTCTCCTTGATCCGGCACGACTTCGTCTCTCTCTGTTCCCTGGAGATAGTATTGTTTGATTTTGGCGTGACCCTTTTTCGAAATCCACCCGATCATCGCGCTTGATCCCACCATTCTTCCGTCTTTGGAGAATCCCATTCCGACCCACCCGGTCGTGTATAAAGCAGATACTATGATCGTCACCACATTGTCTCTGTTTTCTGAGTACTGCAAAACAGAGAGATTGGAAACGGAATGAGAAATCAAAATGATGGGTTTTTGAAAAGCAGATAAATTGGAAATCGAAATCATGGGTTTATTGAAATGCAGAGAAATTGAAAATCAAAATCTTGGGTTTAGGAAAAGTTTGTTACTTTTGAGTGATGAGTGTGTATATGGATCATTTTAAGTTACCCGTAAGACGAATGTGTTCCAGAGAGGTGTACATGGCATGGAATCGGAGATATTGGTGTACGGCGGAGGGAGGAAATCGGATAATCGGTTTGCTAAACAGAGATTTTGGGTCGAATCATCGATGAAACTGACGTCATCTGCAAGTAGAAAAGGCAGATTTTGTCCGATTAAAAGACAGAGGATGTAAAATCCGACAAGGGTTCTCATGGTTAGAATAGAAGCAGAGATGGAGAGTAAAGCGTAGAGCGAGGAATAATGGAGGTTTTTTTGGTGATGTTTACTTGAAGAAGAAGAAGAAGAGTGATTGAGTTTGGTGGTGAAAGTGGTTGGAGATGGCGATCAATCAATATCATCAAATTGTTTTAAATCTCCTCCTCGATTGGATTTTGAGAAAGATGCTGGAGTTGATGTTTCACTGGTTAAGTATCGGACAATTTATGTCCCCTCTGTCACTAAACCGACACGTGAACCGACAGATAAATACCAAAATGCGCTGAAAAAATTATTGCTTTTGACAGTTTAAAACAATTGTCAATTGCTATTTGAGGTTGAGAAATTTTGAAATCTTTTATAAGATAGTTTTTTTTACTTTGCTTTTTTGGGGGAAAAGAAGAAGAAGAGGACAGAGATGGGAGGGAGAGAGAGAAGTGGACCAGAGTGGGAAGTGGATCAGTCATAGTCTGAATCATTACTCATTAAGTATATATATTTGGTCAGTATGGTGCCACGATCAACATTATCTTTTCTTTTCTCTTTGTTGGCCCTGAGGCGATATTGGAACAGAACTTAGAAACAAAGTAAACTATAATCAATCAATTTCTGATAAAAAGAAGTAAACTATACTAATAATTAACCAACTTTTTAGTTTCTAAAACTTTCATTATTGTTACCAATCACAGACGTATTTAATGTACAAGCTAAAATTAGTACTGCGGATAATGTGATTAAAAATACGAGAATTATAAACGATGTTACGGTAAGAGATAGTGAGTGGAGGCGAGATAATGAATCTCTTTCCGTAACTCTTTGAATCATCTGTAGTGTGACGGGAATCGATGATTCAAGAGCCGCAAAATACATCCACTAATATCCAGTTTCACAGTCACTCGAAACACGAACCTAAACGAACTACTACTATATGATACTCTCGAAGAAACTTACGTAAAAGGATTTTTTCAAAGAGCGAGAAGCTTGAGTTTTTTCGTCTATGTAAAAATGGAGTGTAACTCGCGATTTTAAAACGAAGGAAGAGAGAGGTGACTCCGCGGAATCCAAGAAGATCTCGCAAGATCATGGATTGAGTCGCGCAGAGATCATGAGAACGTTGGGCGGAAGACTCGGTATTCGTTGCGTGGAGATAACAAATGGGATAAGGAATAAAATCCGAATATCCATTTGATGATTTGATCAAAACACAAAATCAAATATTTGACTTTTTTAGAAAAGAACTCTGTCCCGGGACTCCCGGGCCCGGCTTGGTGGCGGCGGCGCACGTGAAATATCTTTCTTTCTCTATCACACCCATTTTGAACAAAGATATAACTTTGTCTTTATTTATACTACTACAAAGTTTTTCAAACTTCCAATGTAGAACAAATGACATGTCTCTCGTTTAACTTACACTTGACCAATCACTTAGACTTATCCATTTCTCTTCACATTCAAATTTTAATAAATCCCATTATTTCTAAACGCGAACAAAAATAAAACAAACATTTGCATTTACATTTCGCAAAAGTATTTTTATTGCAAAATGTAAATGCTTTATATTAGACGCAATTTTGTTGGTGATATGTTTTTCACATGTAAAGGCAAACACAACACACAAAAATTGACATTTAATATAAGTTAAATCATATAACTGCACTTTCATCTTTTATAACTCTCTCTCAGCTATTATAAACTATCACTATGGGATATGGCTTATCTTATCTTAAACGTAATTAATAAGACCATAATTCAAAATTATTCCAATTATTATTCCATAACAGGATTATATTGGGATAGGCGGAGTTTATATCAAAATGGGGATGTAGCTCATATGGTAGAGCGCTCGCTTCGCATGCGAGAGGCACGGGGTTCGATTCCCCGCATCTCCAAGTCTTTCTTTTTACTTCATTTTATTTGTTTCTGCTTCGTCATCTTCGTCCTTTAGTTTCTTCTCCTCTTTAGGTTTTCCGGTGGATTGAAACAGAGAGGATCACATCATACGTAATTTTTTATAAAAATTTTGCTGCCCTTAAAAGAAACTGGTATATCGTCTTACAGAACTTATTCAGAAACAACGTTAATCCGAACACAGAATAAAATAAAAACAATGGAAAAAGAGAAGCGAAAAAACATATTATCCTAAAGAAAAAAAGAATTAGAGTGTTGAAGAACTCTCTCTACTTGGACCAAGCAACTGCTTCAATATCTGTTTGAGCACTTCTATACAATTCCAGCCTCTTTGCAATCGAAGTCCTTCGCTGCTGAACCGCAGGATCCTCATCCAACAATTTCGACAATTTGCTCATCTATTTTAACACCAACGCATTTTTGATTCATTCTTGATCATCATATATTAATTTATAATCGTATTGTTTATGGTTATTATTTACCTCTTTCTGGCCAAGTTCAGTGAAGAAGTAATCAAGTAGGCTTCGTTTTGCTTCACGGACTTGACAGTAAACGATGGATTTTGGTATGGAGTTTCTCAACCCCGCGCAGACCATGTTCACATAAGACAACACATTGGAACCGATTCTTCTCAGATAGGCATCGTTGTATCTGTCGAAAATCGAATGTGTCGGGTTCCCGCCTTTTTCAGAATCTTGTGGGAGTTTCCTGAAGAACTCCACTGTTAAGTAACCAGACTCCATGTCAACCAGCAACAGAGTTGCTTTCCTGCTTTCATCTCTCATTCGATCCAATGAATCAACCGCTGCACCCGATACTTCCACTCTTAGTGTTGGATATTGTTTCAGTTCCTGTTGTCATGAGATTTAACACACATAATCATGTTGTTGTTCAGTTTGTGAATATGAGCCATAGATTTTCTTACAGATGTTTCGCCCATGGATTTGTGGATTAGATCCTTGAGAATGGAATGAACTGCATCAACAGCTGCTTCAGCTGGGCCTCTAATTGAGACTAAGCATGATTCTATGAGACGGCGGTAACCTTGTTCAGGAGCTATGAGATGCGGTTGGTATCCATCTGCTTCAGTGATCAGTTTCCGTACATTTTCCATTGAGAGATGTTTGTCGAATTGCAGTCTTTTAATGGCAGCTGGGAATTGATTGTCGAACACAGAGTTTATCTTTTCACCACCTGAACGTCTGTGAGGTTGTTAGTAGAAATCATCATCAAGCCAGAAAACTAACAATCCAGTAGATCACTCACGTGCCATCAAGGTGTTCCTTGAACGTTTGATCAAAAGCACGGCAAATTTCCATGATCATATACAGTTTTCCCTGCATTCAAGAGAGTGAGTATTAAAGAGTGACGTGATTTGAAATAAGAGAAGAAAGTAACCGAAGAAGGAAAGGTGATAGGTCCTTAAGACATTAGATACTTACACCAGCATCAGCTGCTACAGGCTTCCCAAGACGGCTCAGCTCTGTATCTAACTCGGAAATAGTCTTGGTGATAAGAGACTGAAGTCCTGGAATTCTTGACTTGATAACAACCTCCAAATGCTGAAAACGTTATAGCTGGTTTTAGAGCAGCTGGCAAAATCTTTTATGCCAAATATTCAAGAAGAATTGATATGCCAATAACAAGCCCCTCCTCAACTATTATACCTTGGAGAGCATCTTTCCTAAATATTCTGAACCCATTCTGTCAGTTAAGTGTCTGTACTCTGGGGTGGTCTGGAAGTAATCACGTTCACGCCGACGAGCAGCAATCATATCAACACTTTTATTAATATCAGCTTGAGACCGGTTCACAACACCAACCCAAGGATACCTTAGTTTGTATCCTCTTCCTTCAAGTATCTGAAATCTCCAAACATTTAGAAGACTTAGGGACTGTTCAATATTCACTCCCTACTATTTAGTGAGTTTCTCATATTAGATAAGTTATTTAACGATTAGACGATAGTCTTAACTCATAATATGCATTAGTATCGTCTGAATGTAAACTTACGTCAACAGCATTAGTACCCTGGTCCATGAGATCAATTTTTGTTAAAACTCCAAAAGTCCTGTCTCCTTATAGCAGCCACGTAGCAAAAATTAAACAAAATGAGACAATCCATTCAAACTACTATCAAGATATACTGATTACATGGATCATCGCCTTTGTTTAGTACAGATGATAACATTATCCTCATGTCTAGGCACTGACCATTCAACTCAACCATATATCACATGCCCTAGTAAATTGAAACCATACACACCGTGTCCCAATGGATTAAAACTCACAAGAGAAAGCTCAACGTGAATTCAGAAAGCAGTTGTATAAGAAAATGTAGATATGGAAGTATCTGGAACCTTTTGGATCAACTTCACGAGATATCTTAATGGCATCTGACGTAGCAAGATCCTGATTTGCAGGGGAAATAGCTAGTATGATGCAGTTGGGCTGTCAAAAGGGAAATGGTTAATCGTTGTTACTTTGCTGTAACACACAGTATTGAGAATATAAGCATCATCCATCTACAGCCATATTCTACTTCACTCTTAACTTCTTTCAAATCATAGTTACCTTCTCAATAAACGATCTGACCATGTTCTCGATGTCTTGAACAATGCTATCAGGCTGACCGTCTACAACATCATTGGCACCAATTTTTCATTGATGTTTGTCAATAAAGAGAACTTGGGGTGGGGGATGATTCCACTGTCATGAATAAAAAAAGATTGTCTCACTTACCAACAGCTACCTTTGTAAGACCAGGAAGATCAACCAGTGTCAAATTCACAACTGCAAACATTTTAAACAAAGAAAATTATTAGAGTGTGGAGACTGGAATACAAGTGGCAAAGATAGAAGAGAACATGAAGTTAAATTTTGACTGGATTTCACACCCTGTGTATGTTAAAAAAAAAATGATACATTACTAGGTCTGGGACTCCTAAAGCATTTTTGATTTTGTTTTCTTTATGCGATTTTAGTAAGTACAATGGCTTCCCTCACCATTAGGGGAGAAGATACTGAGATGAATTGGGACTGTAGATATTACTTTGCTGCTGCGACCAGTTTCACGATCTGTTTCATCCGAGATCTCCTGCCTCACAGCAGCTACATTCCAAGAAAGAAGAAATAGATATCTCGAACATAAGAAAACCAGATGAGAAGACTCTGTGCGCCTAAATAACAAGCAGTCACAAGAAAAGTAAGGAGCATTTATTCCTCCCGAACAGGAAATATACCAAAATCAGTGAACTTCTTCTTCGGAAGATGCATAAACTCAGCATACTCTTTGCCTTCATCAATTCTGTGAAGCTGCAGGACAAGAGGTCTACGTGTAACAATCCCTACATGGAAGACATTGCTGTTCTAAGTAACTGTTATAAATCTCGAGTTATACCATGTAGGTTTTAATCAGCCTTACCTGCTCCACGAGGTAAAAAATCTTTTCCCACAACGCTCTCTAGCACAGAAGACTTTCCAGAACTCTAGAGATTATAACAAAAATTTCATCAAATCAATTGAATTGATCCCCGAGAGAATAGAAATGTACATTGATTACACGCATTTCATGAATACGCAACAATTTTGATTAAGAGCGAAGGACTTCACAGATTTTCACTAAAATGGCTAATCATTAAAAAGGGGGATAAATTTCACATCCTAGAAAACACTACCATAATCATGAATTTGGATCAGATAAACGATTCAAGGAAGCCAAAGAAAAAAACTAATTTCATGAAAAAATGGGATCAGATTATTCCACGCACCAAATGTACGTTTACGGAGCGAGAAGGCAATGCCTGAGATCTAAGAATCACCGATTCAAAATTCAGAAGAAATAGATCATACCTGACCACCAACGACGGCAATGGCGGGCAATGAGTCCCAGAGAGTTGGGAGGGAGCTTCCCTCGCCGTGATCTCCCAGAGCCGTACAAGCTCTCTGTATCTTGTTCACAAGCGAAATCAAACTCTCCATCACAGAAAAAAAAATCAACCTCAGATTATTCAACGGAGGGATCAAACATCCGGCGCGATTCGGTCTCCGGCGAGTCCGTGCGAGAAGGAGAAGAGAAGGCAAACGTAAGAACCGCGAATTGCTCTCTATCAGGCGACCGTTGAATATTTCTGAGGAATATATATATACAAACGCGAAGGTCTTAAGAATACCCAAAATATCTCTGTTGAAAAGTCAAACCTTGGAGCGAGGCCTACTAATGATATTTTAAAGGCCCATAATGGAACATTGGGCCCATAAAAGCCTGAGGTCAATGAATGATTATAATGGACCGAAATGCGTAACGACAACATTTTGGGTATATTCTTTATGTTTGGAGTCACACGATACTCGAATGGTATTTTCCGTACGAAAACAATTTCTCTCCACCACACGATTTCTATGTTAATTAATTTGTTAAATACCAAACGAGTTTTATTTAGTTTTTCTTTTTTGGTTTCTGGCCCAGTTGAAGAATCTCCCAATCTTTCTTCGCCACACTTCTTCAAATCTTTCTCTCTGTATGTCGCAGAGTAAGCTTAAAAAGCTTTGCAACTTTCTCTCATGGAGTCGCTTACATCAAATCCTTCCTTCGCTTGTTTCTCAAAAAGCTTATCTCATTACCCTTGTCGTCTTTCTTTCGTTAAGCTAACTTCTATCCACAAGTTCGAAGCTCCCAACACCATCTCGTTATGCTGTAAATCATCATCCCCTTTGGGTTCCTCGAATCCTAAACCTGATTGCAATGCTAGTAATCGCCGTATCCTGTTGAACCCTTTTTGTGTTTTGCGACCAATCATTCGAACGATTAAAGGGTTGATTTCGTCTCAATCCCGGCTATGGATGTCGCGTTTCCGAGCTTACAGAGACGACACGGCGGCGTTTTCCGAGAATTTCGCCGGAGATCTGAAGCACAACGGTGGATTAGGGATTGCCCTTTTGAGCGTCACGGCTTCGGCTAAGGTAAAGATTAGCCCTTTCGTGGCGACGCTCTCGGCGAATCCGACATTCGTCTCGGCTGTTTTCGCGTGGTTCTTTGCGCAATCGAGTAAAATGGTTATCAGTTTCTTCATTGAGAGGAAATGGGATTTTCGTCTGCTGTATGCTTCTGGTGGAATGCCTTCGTCGCACTCGGCTCTATGTATGGCTTTGACGACCTCTGTTGCGCTTTGCCATGGAGTAGCAGATTCCTTGTTTCCTGTTTGTTTAGGGTTTAGCTTGATTGTGATGTATGATGCGATTGGCGTTAGACGCCATGCCGGTATGCAAGCTGAGGTAAAGGAACCAAATATGTTTCTTCAAGTTTTGAGATTTGGAGATTTTTACTGAGTTTGACTTTGGTCTTAGTAAGTGCTCTCTCTATCGTAGAAGTCTGACTAAATTCCATATGATGACTGAGTATAGTTTGATGTATTATATAATATAGTAAAAATGTTGGGGAATCTGGTGATGGATTCAACTCAACGCTCTTTACTTCATGGTTGAATTTTGACTTGATGATAGTATATTAGGTTCTTGAAGTGCTTGTGAATAAAAGTTGGTTTACTTGAGGTTATGGCATTATTGTGCACAGTAAAAGTTCATCAGTAGATATGGAATCATGGACATTTAGGATGGAATCATGGACATTTAGGCTAACGTTGATGTCTGTTCTTGGTTCTTATATGACCTTTTGTGTTCTGAAGAAAGATTCCAGAACAGAAGGGTTGAAGAAAATTCTTAAAGATGGTTTGGTTTTGCATTGTTGAGCACAATAGAAGTTTCTCGCAATTATGAACATCAGACACATGTTGATGATAGCTGTTGTTGGTTCTAGAATGATCTGTGGTGATCTTGATAACATTCCAGAGAATGAAGAGTTTTGAAAGAGCATTATACCATGTGTCAATCTTGGTTTTTTTGTTTGTTTGTGAGATAAGATGACAATGTTGTCTTTGTTGATGTCAGGTTCTGAACTTGATCATAAGGGACTTGTTTGAAGGACATCCCATCAGTCAGAGAAAGCTAAAGGAACTGCTCGGTCACACTCCTTCGCAGGTTCTTGCAGGAGCATTAGTTGGTATTGTGATTGCTTGCTTTTGTTGCCAAGGCCATGTCGTCTCTTATTAACTCTTTTATTCATTAGTTTTCTGGTTGGATTTTTTTTTAATTCGGTTAAAGTTATGGCGTCGCATCGATTTGGCTAAGATTCGTGGTTGTATCATATGTTGTGTTGAGCAATAGAGAAAACTCGTGGTTTCTTCATTCTGGTTTTTGTAAATCACTGGAAAATGCAATGAGAAGTACGTTTCATTTGCCTCTCTCTCTCTCTGATCGATTGGCTTGGCCCTAAAGAAACAGATGTTTTGTTCAGAAATTAATTTAAATAAAAAAGAGAAGAAGATAACAACAAATAAGGTTACGTATCTATCTATATATATAAAAAAGAATGATTCGAAGTTAGTAATTCGCAAGATTGCGTGTCGAATTAATCGATCAGATTTTGACATGTGTAAAAAAATTACCAATTATATTTTGACACATACTATTTAACAATAAAGGAAAAAATATAATCTAAACTTAATCATAAAAGTAAAAATAGCACAAAAAATGAAAATAAATGTTGCTTTTAGATTAAGGAAAATTATCTTAAAGTTTTTTTTATTTAACAATAAAGAAAAAAATATAATCTAGACTTAATCCTAAAAGTAAAGTTAGCAAAAAAAAAATTGCTTTTAGATAAAGGAAATTTATCTTAGAGATTTTTTTTAAAAATGAAAAAAAAATTCATGTTTATAATAAAGCAATTAAACAATAGATTGACATCCTAAAAAATAAAGTAAACAAATAAAAATTAAACCAACGAATATCCTAAAAGCTAAAGTTAAAAAAAGAAGATAAAAGCTTAAGTTTTTAAAAAGGAGATACACAATTTTCTATTTTGATTAAGGAAATTAAAAAAGGAATACAATCCTATAAAAAAAAGAAATTCTAATTCCCCAACTCTATATAACCAATTTCATAGTTTCTCAATTTTGTAACAAAAAAACTTCGTTATATACACCCGCTACACAAAAGCTACACCCGAGGTTTTAATAAAATGGGTAGTTGACAAAAAAAAAGCTACACCCGAAGTAATCTTCGGTGTAATCAAAAGTATGATGTATGTTATGAAATATCTTCGTTATATACACCTGCTTCACATATTTTCGTTATCTAAAATAAAAAAACTAAATTATGTTGTACGTTATCTAAAATAAAAACTAAATTATGTTGTACGTTATCGAAATTATGCTAGAAGAAATTATGCTTCGTTATGTTAGGAAATTATGTTTCGTTATGTACATAAGCAAGAATAATAGAAATCAAATAGATTAATAAAAAAACTTAAAAATTCTGAAAAGTCAAAGTTGAGAATTTAATATTAAAAGATAAAGTTACTAAAAAAATTTAACCGACAAAAAATTATATGGTCTTGAGCCGTTTCTTTAGGAAAAATTAAATATATCCTAAAAGGCAAAATTAATACAAAAAAAAAATATTCCTTAGTTTTTCCATTTATATTAAGAAAATTAATCATAAAAGGAAAATAATTATAATTTATCACCTCTATATAAACCACAATTTGGTAGTGTGTCAATTACACACCAAAAAAATAAAAGTCTAATAATCGTATCCAAAACTATTTACTGCATCTTTTTACCAAATTTTTTTTTCAAGGTATATATTTATTTCATCGTAAACTTTGTTTCTAAATTTATTTATTATATATTTTCACGGGTGATCTAATTTTTATTTTGATTTTTTCGTTTTTATTTTTTTTAACGAGTTATAAAATATTAAATTAAAAATCTGCATATATACGGATACTTATCTAGTGCTATATAATGCAACTGATATGAGCATTTGCGGATTCCAATTTTAAATTTAAAATATCTATAAGGCAAAGAATTTTTTTATTTATATATAAGGCAAAGAATTGGTCCGAACTATTGATTAGGTGTTAAATTTTGGTTCCATTAGTCGAAGTTTTTGAAAAACTTATTTCCGAGGAACCTGCGTTATTGGGAGAGAACAAGGAGACAGAGTGTCAGAGAACAAGGAGTATATATTAATGAAAGATAATACAAATCGATGAGAACGAGAGAAGTGGCCATTTTGGTGAATCACCCCTTTTATGAGTTTTTTTACTTAAAGATTGGAAATGGAAACAAACGGATAACTTTGTCTAGGAGCTAGAGATAAATACACATGTTTTGTCGCATAAAAGAGAAATATACATATGTATATATTTTTGAATTGTTTTGTTTTCGGGGTCACCGGTTACAGGTTTATAATTAAGTGACTTAAAAAAATGCAGAAATTAATTAAGTAAACTGTATACACTACTACATCGAATAAGCTAATAATTACAGTTTTCTTTCTACGTATATATCATTGTTTTTGTTTTTTTTGACCAAATTTTCTTTCTACTTCTCTCTCTCCATTTTCGGTTTATCTCCATTTAAAAAAAAATCATTCGTAAAAAGTCCGTTTTAATATATATATATATATATATTTATATGTATTGTCTCTGAGTATATATATTATATGTATTGTCTCTGAGTCTAAAAACATATACGATTTATAATATACTATATCAATACATGCAGTACAATACAACGTTATATATTTGGTACGTCCTTTAATAAACAACAACATTAAATGTCACGCTTCACGCGAGAATAACCCACTAATTGGTAATAAAAGCAAATCCCTCTTGCCACAACAATTCCCAGCACATTGTACCTTGACGAGCCATTTCATTTCTTTTACACAGATTATTTTCTTGAAACTTCGCATCCTAATATTAATATATAGCTAGTCTATTAGATATGATTGACCATCGAAGGGTAATTAGACCTGTTAGTCTGCCAATCTTTTAATCATTTAATGAAGAAGAAATTTTTAAAATGGAAAAAAAAATCAGAATTGCGGAACGTTGACTTGTCAATTATCACAAACACCAGAGTACATAAAAAAAAAGAAACGAAATGGTTCTTCTTTTTATTCCGTTAAAAAGACTATTCAAGACACACAATATACGTATCGTTCAAGCCATCAATATAGAAACATCTGGGTCACTATTGATTCAGAGTCATATCCTTCTGTTACCAACCAGCCTTAATTTGGCAAACAAAACATATAAACCTGAGTGTTATTGCATTCGTTATCTGAAACAGTAAAAGCCCATCATAAATATATCAACCGATATATATAATATATCATGTGACGTGCGTCTTCAATCAGCTCTAAAGTCGTTATTAAATGTGACCCAAAAAAACTTTGTTTCAGTTAATAGTTAATACACAATGATATCAATTCTATAAACTTTTTGTTTCTAGCGGTAAAAAAAAGCATTATTTTTATATAAAAAATGGATTGTTGTATGCGTTAAATTTCTTATGTATACAAGGTTCTTTATTTAAACAAGAAAGTCACATAGTTTTAACTCTACAGAGGCATGTACAGCGACACGATCACTTATCCGGATAATATTTTTAGGTTTATACCAAAGCAAACTTTTTTGGAACTTACCTAAAAGTTATAGTAAGAAAACATCTTAATTATAGATCTTCATGTATGTTTTGAATGTTAGTAAGGATAAACTCAATTTACAAATAAAAGAAGATCTAATAATAGAAGAAAAAAAAAGACAACCCAAAATAAATATGCTATAGGGTTGTAAATTTGAATTTGAAGATTTAGACGTTGTCATGAGTACGTATTGGGTATTAATATTTAATTATTTGACATAGATAGAGTTATATTTGATTTATCAGATGAATCGATGTGGGGCCATGGTTTTCTAATATCGGATTGGCTCAAGAATATGATGTTCGGATTCGAGAATTATTACAATTAGGCCTATCTAATGAAATGGTAATTGAACACAGTATTTGGTCTCATACATATATAGTTATTTAGTTAATAATCACTTTTGACCCTTGTGTTTTACTACTTTAGTAGTTGAAGCTGATCGATTGGCTTGGCCCTAACAAATATATTTCAAGCAGTGATATTTAAAACCAGCTGGGAGGATAATGTATTGAAAGTGAAACTGAAGAAGTTACTCTTGTCTGAACTTGAGCTAATAGAATTTCTATTGTTACGGAAGCGAAACTCAATGGTCATAATCTTCATGAAACATGGATTTTCTAATTATCCACTAACACCTCACCGAGCTAGACAACTACATGCTATAGCTTGCAAGACTAGGATTTTAAAGGATCAGCTCCGATCCAACAAAAATGATGGTCCGAGACAAGATAAAAAAAATGTGGTCCTTTGTAAATTACAAATTTTGCATTTAAACAAAAAAACTCCTCTTTGCATTTCTGAAAAAAATCGGAAAAAACAAACCACTATTTCCGAAATCGTTCAATTTTTTTTTCCGGTGGTCTTTATATAGATAATTATGTGACACAAACCAATTGTTTTTTAGTTACAAAATAATATTTTAAATAAAAACATGAAGTTCAAATTTTGTGCATTATTAACTATTAACCTAAAACTAAATATGTGACCCATAAAAACATAAAAAAATATTGTGGTCCTAGGCCATCGCCTAGCTCGCCTATCCTAAGGGTCGGGCCTGTAAATGATGAATGGAACATCTCCAGAATCATGGGAATGTATCTACATGAATGCTTACCATTGAGAGAAATTGAGAGAATCTTTAAGCATGCAGAAGCAGAGAGTAAAGGTCTCCTTATGCACAATAACATGATTTCTGTCTATTCCAAACATTATCCCAAAGCTGCACAAATGTTTTTTTCAAACCTTCAGGCCACTGTTGGAGGGATGGAGTTGTGCTTGTAAACCAAAAGAGGTGGTGTTTAATTCCATAAAGATTTATGAAGTTCTTCCTCAACCAGTTCATTACGGGCCCGTAGTTGATGCACTTGCGAGGATGAATACGCCTTTTTACCACATTTGCTGTTGTTAAGATATATACACATGCACAATATGAGTATGTGTTCAATGCAGTACTCAGCAGGTGTGTTCCCATTATGACAGCAGAATCTAAAGAAGAAAGGAATATGCCTGATGAAACAATCACAATTGCTCAAGGCTTTGTGAACTATTTGGACCATAATGGATTCAGATATGGTGTTCTAGAGAAAACTCACTTGAGGCTTGAGGCTAAAGGGTTGAAGTGGCCAAAAAGTGTGACCAAAATCTAGGAGGCAGGTAAATCAATCTCTCTTTGAATATTTCTTTCTCTGTTTTTTTTTTGTTTTTTTGGTTTTTGACCAACTGTACGTTTTGTATATATGTGAAGGTGGAATGAAGGATGGAAGGAAAGAAGGAAGAAGATTTGCTTTTCTTTTGTTTTTTTTTAATGTTTAAGGGTCGATTTATGTTGGATGTTGTATAATTGAAACCCTATGTGTTTACTTTGGTTTGCTTTTGTTTGATCTGAAACTATCTTTAGTTTGGTTTGCTTTTGTCAGATGAGTGAAAGTACTAGGGGTGGGCATTTTAACCGAACCGAACCGAATCAATCGAACCAAACCGAACTCAAATCGACCCAAACCAAACCATAGTTAATACCCAACCATTTGGTTGAAGTTTTTCTCAACCCGAACGGTTCGGTTTGGTTCGGTTTAAAACCGAACCGAACCGATAAACCAATGTGTTTTTGTTAATTAGTTAATTAATAATATTAAAAATAATAAAACATATGGTGATAATTTTATATTAATGATATAAGCCTATAATGACTCATATAAGAGATGAATAAACATTAACTTGCATAATTAACTTATATTTAAGTTATTTACTTGTTGTATATTCATTTTAGTGGTATGGAAAGACGAAACCATAAAAATTTTTATTTTTTTTTTAATTTTGATTAAGTGGAATACTTTCAGTTTGGTTTTAAAATTTTAGGGAATGGTTTTTTTTTATGACTTCGTTTTGTTCACGTTTCGTTATGATTCTTGTTTTTATAAGTTGATTTTTTTAAAACCGAACTAAAACCAAACCAAAGTACAACCGAACCGAACTAAACCCAAACCGAACACAAACCGAACCAAACTTATTTCGGTTGAATTCGGCTAGAGTTTTATTCAACCCGAATTAACCGAACCGAACCGAACCCGAACCGAACCCGAAATTAAACCGAAATGCCCACCCCTAAGTGAAACTATGTTTTTTTTTTGGTGTAAGTGAAACTATGTTTAGTTTGCTTTAAGGTTAAGTTTTCTAAAAATTAAACATTGTGTATGGTCAGTTCTTGAGGATATTTGTGGTTTGTTTCTCTAGGAAAATGTCAATATGTTCCTTTCTCCTCTTTGAGTGTTGTTCTGTCACAGGGTCACGTCAAGTACACTTGTTCATGGACTTCTCTTTTGAGAACAGATGCTATACCAGAAAGCGGATACATCAGATTGTACAGACACACATTTCAAGGTTTCTGGATTGTAAAAAATTCATGGTAATATAGATGCCAAGCCACCACTATAATGTACTCTCTAGATGTTTGACTTTGAAGTACTTTATTTGCTGATTACAGTCTCGTTTTATGTGGTTTTGACATTGTTATTATAGATTGGATGGGAATGAATCCGTGTCTTTACTCTTGACTGAGGGTGTGAATGGTCATATGAAAGTCCCAAGGGAAGGAAATTCATGTGTTACAAAAGATATCCAAAGCGGTATATGGATTTAGCTAGGAAACATAAGGTTCTTATTTCATGTCTTTAGGAATTTGTGCACTAAAGTAAAAAGATGTAACATGGCTCATCTTATTTTTTAGATTTACATCTTGGTCGTGTGACCCCCAGTGCTTGCGATGGTAAGGATTGATGTTAGCGTATTAGTCTCTGCCATAACTAGATTGCAAATAAGAGTTTATATTTTCACTGTGTAGGAACAATGCAAGCACTGGACATTGAACTGTTTCTGCATGAAGGATACAAAGATGGAAGCTGAGACTACAATCTTATTGGATCTTATAAGTTTTAGATTGACGCAGGTGCAGCAATATATGTTCTCAAACACCTAAGCACCTTAAGGTAACTTCAAACTCAGTTATACTCTTATGTTCCTTTATATTTTTGCCTTTGGTTTCATGGAAAGAAAACTTTATAGGTATTCTCCACCTCAAAAGAAAGTCTTGGACAGGAGAGCCAGATGATTACCAAACCGAAGCAGTCATCTAAACTACACACAGGATTGCAAGAAATTGCAGGAATCCTTGTGAAGACTGGAAAGTGAGCCCAAAATTCAAAGACTGTTATTCATTAGTGAATAGTGACTTCACTTAAGGAAGGTGTTTTTATTTAAGGCGTATGGCATTATTATTGTTTCGATGGTTTTCGTTTTTTGTAAGGCAATGTCAGATTGCATATTAGTAGAAACTCATACCTGTGGAAAGTTCAAATATATTTTATGCCATTAGTAAGGCTATCATGTTACTCATAAACCATGAGAAATTCCCAATTCTTAAATTTATAAGTAGAAGAAGCCAACAACTCTCAAGTCTTAACCAAACAGGGCGAAAGAAACCAAAGGGAAAAGGGTTGTATCAACTACTTTCGGGATCAAAATCCTTTGTATTGACAAGATTGAACCGAAAACTGGTTATCGTACGACTCCAAGTTATATATTTAAAAATAATAAATCAGTTTAAGAAAATCACCAGCTTGAAATTTACGTACATATATCTTCATAGTATACGGCCGCAACAACAGGCCCCTACCAAAAGGAACTCATGTGGAAACAGAGTAAACTGTTTGATCCATAAGAATTTTTTTGATGAAACATACCTTTTTAGTTTTCAATGTAGCAACATAATATAATGGAGGCTAAACCTCTTTCTTGGCCAAGAGATCTGCGGCAGCTTTGAATGGCAGGAATATCATCTGAAAATCAATCCAAATTCTGATTTAGCTAAGCAATTTGAGCCGAGCAATTAACCATAAAATTCAAACTAATTTTGGCCTTGTTCGACTGCCTTCATTGCATCGAATTTGCCACTCAAATGTTTCCCGTAATCTATGAGCAGACCATCTTGATGAAGCACCCTGACAAAGTTTCCAATTAAGAATAAACGATAACAAGTCGAAGCAACTGTGTGAAACAGGAAAGGAGATGAGGAATTTATGGAGACTATACCTCACAGTATATGGACTCGATCATAGAGTGGGTTTGTATCAAAAGAATGCCAATTCTCAAACTGCAAAACAGATTGAGCATATCATTCCATCTTTTAGAACAGCAAATTTGTTGTTGGTCTCTTACAGCGTTTAAGAAGAAGTGATTTATACGCTTTGGTGAATCCAGGAACTAAAATAGGATCTCTCCAACCTAGGATCAATTTAGAAGGCAACGTTTAATACACAACATGTGAGGTGATTGACAAAAAATTAACAAAGCAAAACTTCTTACATGTAACGCAGTACTTGATCCTAAACCAGAAAGACCAAGAGTTTGAAAACCCGGATGCCTCCTGATGGAAGAGGTGCCCTAAAGACAAAGAAACAGAGACAAGTAAGTAACTAAACTACACTGGTCACTGGATTTGGTAAACTACGTTGGTTTTGCACACGACTCCGTTTCTTCTGGAATCGTATCTGTTTCACATAGCAATTCTCCCTGGTTCCGGAAGAGATTGACTCTGGACATTGCCAAACTGAAGCATGAACTTCAAAATCCCTCTAAAACCGGGAAATTCAAGATCCTATTTGCTACGGCCAGGTAAATCACAACTTACAACTGGATCTCTCTCAAGCTTCTCTCTAACAAACCATACGCTTGTTGTAAATCACAACTTCCATAAACTCCAAATGAAACGAAAGCCACACACTCTAATTGAGATACTAAACTCCATTTAGCTAACGTTTCTTCACATTTTGCTTCTCTGTTTCAGCAAAGTCCAGCTATGCCATGAACTTTTTTGGAAGTGAAATGAACTTTAGTTTGAAATCAAATATATCTATTCACCATAACAAAAATCTAACATGCACACATGAACTTTTGATTTATTCGACTTAGAAAAACCATGAATACCAATCTCTTGATTCACTTTATGTACTTATAATATATAATATATACATGCAGCACGATATGATTCTGTTTCAAGGCTCGTGTCCAACAGGAGGACCATGATTTTAGAGGACTGCCACAGTTTTTCTCTGAGGAAACGAAGATCTACATGAAGCACAAATGGAGATCTAAGAGACTGCATTCATTTTCACAACTTTGGATGTTGAGTTTCAGGAGTGAAAAACTCTATACATGGATTAGAGAGGCACTTGATTTCTGGTGGAAGAACATGTTTGAGAAATGGAAGATAGCTTTGTTCTGGTAAATTTTCAGTCCATCAACATGTATGAAGTATGGAGAAGGGAGAGGGAATCAAGAGCTGCTGGTGTTACAGAAAAAAGAATGGGAGGTTAAACCAGAGATTATGCAAATTCATGAGGCTCACAGTCAAGCCGGATCCACACTGGTTTTCTCTGGTTATTCTGCAGGAGATACTCATGTTGTGTACCACATTTCCATTACAGGTTACCAGTTTGGAAAGGCTAAGAGTGTGAGGCTGAATGGTGTTTGTGTTTTGGCTGCACTTATGAGACACATAGTTTCCGTGATTCCAACTGACATTTACAGACATTTGCTGCTGTTCCAAATCATAAACAGGGTTTGTGTTCTGTTGGAAGGAGTTCAAAACATATTGCAGAAGACAACGGCTAAATCAAGCCTAGAAATTGAGTATACAGTGTGTACAAACGAGAATTGATTCAGATTCAGGACACTCTACAAGTTCAACAGTACAAGGTGAAGAATGCTGTAAAAACAGGTGATTACATAGTGTTTGATGGAGTCAATTACAAAAGGTACGTACTGCAGTTTTTGAAATTGGTGGGAACTTAGACAAGAGTCCTCTTCTATATGCCACCGATGGAGACGCAGGGACCGGCACAATTGGCACACGGAAATATCTGTCTTTGATGTGCTTTCGTCTTGTGGAGAGGCTGGTCTATTCATGAGAGCACACGGGCCAGTGTTTGTGACCTGCCACAGCAATTACTTCTCTTCCAGCTTGAGGACAAGCTGCATTTCTTAATTGTAAACGGATCTTTGATAATCAATAAAGGAAGTTTGAGGTTTGGAACTTATCATTCCACCGGTAAATTCCTTTTTCCTCTGTTTTCGTGTCCAGATTTGCAATACCGATGGTTTTGAATTGGAAATTTGTGAGGAAATCGACGCAGATCCTTGCAGATGAAGAAGCTGTTTGCCTATTTCAATGTTTGACTATATTTTGTAGAGTCAAGTTTTTGGTAGCAAGGTAATAAACGCAAACCATTTTACAAAAGAAGTAATGAAATCTTGTTTACAGTTTAAGCTGACCCGTTTCTTCTCTAATTTCAGAAAACAACACCAAAAATATCTCTGCTATGTGAGTGTAAAAGATCTTAAACAAGTGCAAAAGAGGGCCGGGATTAACACTGCCCCAGCTTGAGCCAGCCAGATGCAGGAACAGTGGTTGGACTCAGAGTTGCCTTTCAAAGTAAACAGAGGAGTTAAGAGAATGAAAGTTAGACTCTGCGGTAAAAGCCAAATCAGAGTTTGTAAAATTTGGAAAAGATGATCAAAACTTTACAGATTTGGTCAATGGAGTTTTTTTTGGTTTGGTTCGGTTGTTTGATGATGAATTTGGTGTTGGAATTTTGGGAAGTTGTGGTGATAGATATGGTGGAAAGGAGAGCAGAGGTAGTGGCCAGGCTCAAATCTCTGGAGGAGGCGGCTGCACCACTCTTGACTTTCCTTTTGAACCCTAACGCAGTTCAGGAGCTTAGGGCTGACAAGCAGTACAATCTCCAGATGCTCAAGGAACGCTACCAGGTTGTGATTTGTCTGATTTTGTACTGTTTGATTTGCATTTGGTATCGAGGAACGCAAATCTTATATGTCATGTTTTATCAGATTGGTCCAGACCAGATTAAGGCTTTGTATCAGTACGCCAAGTTTCAGTTTGAATGTGGGAACTATTCTGGTGCTACTGATTATATGTCATTGTGGGGAAAGCTCGCATCTGAAATATTGATGCAAAACTGGGACATTGCACTTGAAGAGCTCAGCCGTCTTAAAGAAATTATTGACTCAAAGGTGTGCTTTCAAAATTTCTTCTAGCTTGTATCCTTTGAGATCCCCCATAGATGTGAACTAGCATTTGGTTTTTCAGAGTTTTGCATCGCCACTAAACCAGGTGCAGAACAGGATTTGGTTGATGCATTGGCTCTATACTTTTTTCAACCATGATAACGGAAGGACGCAAATCATTGATCTTTTTAACCAAGACAATTAAGTTTAAACCTTTCAGTCATCTGCATCCCTCTCTACTCCTTTATACAGTTTTGAAGTAGAAACGTAACATCTTTAATTAAATTCATATTTCCCTTTTTCTTCCCTGTATATCATTTGAACATATCTCTGCTTCCAAGTTCCACCTTTTTTCTTTTCTTTTGCATCCCTTATTAGTCTCAACTCTCAAGAGAAGCGTGATTTAAATGCGATGAAGTTGCGCATTGGTGGTGTTTGTGTGTAAAACAATGTTTTTTGAGTCAAAGTTAGTCCCGATGTTGTAATAAAGTGATTAAACCATTCACTAGGTTTGAGAGTCCTCTTTCTTTATGTCTGGACCGTCAGTTAGGATTGAGGACATTTGCTGAAAATTATTTTACTTTGTTTTCTATGCCGTTTTTGCAGTAATGTATACTAATTTGATTTATATTTATTGGTATCTAAATGCCATACAAACTAGTGCTCCACACTTGCTGCGTTACTTGGCAACTGCTTTCATTGTCAACAAAAGGAGAAGGCCTCAATTGAAAGCTCGACGCCAAGATTGTGAACCTTATCCGCACCTAAAAGCTCGACGCCAAGATTGATTCCGAGTCAGGAAGTGTAATCATGGAGCCTACTCAGCCCAACGTGTAAGAAGAAGACAGCTTTATACTTGAACCTAAAACATCATTTCTATCTAGATCGTGTATTTCTGAAAAATCTACAATCTAAACTTGCTCCCACTTAATGCAGGCATGAGCAGTTGATAAACCACACCAAAGCCTTATCAGGACAGACTTACAAGTTAGTGACTCAGCTCTTAGAACACACACAGGGGCAAGCGGCTCGATGATCAAAATTTTGCTGTCGAATCTATCTTGGCCTTTCCTTGATAATACTCAGCTTTGCTTGAGTGGAATCATATTATTGTTTTGCTATGGATTTGCCTTTCCTTTGGAAAAAGTCGACATAAACATCTTCGAAGTTTTTCTATTTAATGTTGGATTCACACTTTGGGAAAATTCTACAACTAGATTAACCCTTTGTTTAGGCTCCTGAAGTTTTGATTCCGATCAAAGCGTTTGAGGTTTTTGACTCGTGATTAAGCCAACATTAGTTTCTGCCTAACATTGAGCATTTAAAACTCACTTGAGTAAAGACAATCATAGCATACGTCACCAGTGAAAAAACAAAACAAAACTTTAGATTATGACACATGAAAGAACAGGTCACCACAAACAAGTATAGTTTATCATTCATAAAAGTACAAAATTACACCAGAAATCCAACACACCAGAGTCATCAAAAGAGAGAAGATCTCCATTTTTTTAAAAAAAATCTAACCTATGTAAACACATAATGATAAAAACTTTTAATCAATTGTTTTATTATATTAAATAGAAAAATTAAACATTTATGAGTGTTAAGCGCCTGTCCATTTAACCCACCACACACTGGTCTACTATTTTTGCATGTTTTGACGGACCAACTCGTAATTGTAAAAATATCAATCATAATCAGCCCCACAATTTCACCCCATAAGTACACATAGTTAGAATAATTTGTAAACAAAATGTATTGTGAAAAAGAAAAAAGGAATAAAACTCATCCCACGTCCACAAAAAAAGTACATCTCTTCTCTTGAGAAAACAAAAATTAAACGGTTGTTGGATTAGGGTTTTCTCTTTCAAAATATATGTAAATAATCTACAATCATTTCAAACACCGATTTATGTGTTTACGAGTCGATTGTTGATTCACTTTGTCTCAAAAGCAAAAACAAATCATATATGTAAGATCATAAAATTTGGTTTTTATTCATTTTCTTTTTATGATTGTAATCTATTGTTTAATTGTTTTCATTCTAAACTAAAATATGATTTTTTTTTAACTTTGGCTTTTATTTATAATTTTTGTTTATTTTTTTTAATCTAAACATAACTAATATTTTTTTCATTTACTTTTCAGGATTATGAATCGATTTTAAATCGTATATTAATAATTTTCCTTTTAAGTTTATAGTATATTTATAATTTTCCTTTTAAGTTTGTAAAGATTTGTTTTTATTAATCAATTTTAATTTTTTCCATTATTAATTATTAATTATTCTTTTTTAATAAACTTTGGCTTTTAGGATAAATTTACCTTTTTATCTATATTTTGTTTGTTTAGTAATTTTACATTTTAAGATTATGAATCAATTATAAATTTATCGTTCTATTGTTAATATTATGTGTCAAAAACTAATTGATTTTTTTTTGAAAATGTCTTTTACACATGTCAGAATCTGATCGATTGACTTGATATGTGGCACGATCAAGCTTTTCTCTTTACGTAATATGAACTTTCTCTTTACGTAATCATGACTTCTATTAGACAAAAGATTACATGGATTACGTAATCATGGACAAAAATGTTATGTAAAGTTTGTTTTGTTGTGAAATTGAGAACCTATCAATTTGGTTATCGAGAGGTGGAGAATGAGAATTCTTTTTTTTTTAAAGTTTGTATTCCATTTTAAGTTTGTGGTTTTTTTTATAAGAATTACGAATTGTTTTTTCTTTTTAAAAAAACTTTAATTTTTTAGGTGTGTATGATATTATTTAATTTCCTTATTCTAAACTGAAATATGTTTTTTTAATATAAAATTTGGCTTTTATTCTTTTTTTTTAAAGATTATAATGTATTATTTAATTTCTTTATTCTAAACTAAAATATGATTTTTTTAACTTTGGCTTTTATTTATAATTTTTGTTTAATTTTTCTTAATTTAAAGTTAGTAACTCGCAAGATCGCGACAATTGTTAAGTTAATCAATCAGATTTTGACACATGTTTAATAAATTTCTAAATAGATATTGACACATAATATTAACAATAAAAGAAAAAAAATAATATAAACTTAATTTGAAATGTAAATTTAGCAAACAAAAATACAAATAAGGAAAAAAATAATTAAACTTAATTTGAAAAGTAAGTTAGCAAACAAAAATACAAATAAGGAAAAACATAATTAATCCAAAAAGCCAAAGTTCAAAAAAGGAAAAAAGAAATTGCGTATATATTAAAGAAATTTAAAAATTAAAAATTAAGGAAAAAAGGTAAATAACAAAATATTATTTTATTAAGGAAAAAGCTAAATATCGTTTTCATTTTTAAACAAAAATCTTATCTTATTATATAAAGATGGATCCCTCGACGTGAGCCAGTCATGTAGGATAATTTTTAATCACGAGATTGTGACATTTGTCATGGTTGTTAATTTAGATCTTGACATATGTCAATTTAATTAAAAAAAGTAAAAATAAATATTAAAAAGGTTAAACTAAAAAAAAAGCAATCTTATTAAAAGTAAATTAAAGTAAATATTAAAAAAGTGTAAAGTAAAAAAGACAATCTTACAAAAAAACAAGTATAAGTAAGGAAAACTTATAATAAAAGAAAATGACAAAAGGAAACTTAAAAGTTTATAATCTACAACCACGATCAAACTTAAAAAAAAGAAAATTATAAATATACTCTAAACTTAAAAATTAAATTATTAATATACGATTTAAATTCGATTCCTAATCTTAAAAAGTAAATGAAAAGTATATATGTTTAGATTAAGAAAAATTAAACAAAAATTATAAATAAAAGCCAAAGTTAAAAAAAACAAACCATATTTTAGTTTAGAATAAAGAAATTAAACAATAGATTACAATACTAAAAAGAAAAGGAATAAAAGCCAAATTTTATATAAAAAAACATATTTCTGTTTAGAATAAGGAAATTAAACAATAGATTATAATCTTAAAAAGCTAAAGTTTTAAAAAAAGGAAAGAACAATTAGTAATTCTTAAAATAACCATAAACTTAAAATGGAATACAATCCTAAGAAGAAAATAAATTCTCATTCTCCACCCCTAGATAACCAAATTAATAGTTTCTCAATTTCACATTCATAATTCTAAAATGTAAAGTTACTAATATATATATATATATCTATCTTATTATATAAAACTGGATCTTTCAATGTGAGAGTGACACGTATGGTAATTCTCACTCACGAGATCGTGACATTTATCACGGTTAATTTAGATATTGACATGTGTCAATTTAATTCTAAAAAAAATGAATTAAACATAATATTAAAAAATGTTATACTAAAAACGGCAATCTTAAAAAAAATAAGAATAAGTAAGAAAAATTTATATATACTAAAGGAAACTTAAAGGTTTATAATATACACCCACGACCAAACCTAAAAAAAAAATTATTACGATAATTCTCACTCACGAGATCGTGACATTTGTCAGAGTTAATTTATATCTTGACATATGTCAATTTAATTAAAAATTAAAATAAATTTCTGTAAATATTAAAAAGGTTAAACTAAAAAAAGGCAATCTAAAAAAATTAAAAATAAATTCAAGTAAATATTAAAAAAGACAATCTTTAAAAAAGAAAAAACAAGAATAAGTATGGAAAACTTATAATAAAGGAAAATGACAAAAGGAAACTTACAAATTTATAATTTACAACCACGACATAACTTAAAAAAGAAAATTATAAAATATACTCTAAACTTAAAAGAAAAATTATTAATATACGACCAAACTTAAAAGTTTATAATTCTTTCCATTATGTCAAAAGGAAACATAAAAAGGAAAATTATTAATATACAACAACGACCAAACTCTATATAATAATCTACACATTTCAAAAGTTTTAAAAAATGAATAAATGCCAAAACATTTTTTTTTTAAAAACACATTTCAGTTTAGAAATAGTAAAAATTTTATCATATAAAACTGAATGTTTCAAAGTTGTTAATATACCTGATCGCGACATGTATCAAGTCAAAGTTGGAAATATTTAAAATCGATTAATAAAAAACTTAAAAATTATTATTCATAATCTTAAAAGATAAAATTACTAAAAATAAAATTTAAAATTTAAATAATTAAATTTATCTTAAAAGGCAAAATTAATATAGAAAATATAAAACATTACTTAGTTTTTACATTTAGATTAAGGGAACTAATCATAAAAGAAAAATAATTATAATTTCTCACCTCTATATAAACCACAATTTGGTAGTATATCAATTACACCCAAAAAAATTAGAAGTTCAATAATCGTATCCAAAACTATTTACTGCATCTATTCACCAAATTTTTCTTTCAAGGTATATATTTATTTCATCGTAAATTTTGTTTCTAAATATATGTATAAGATATTTTCATGGGTGATCTAATTTTGTTTTCTATTTTATCGTCTTAAATTTTTTTTCATCGGTTATAAAATATTAAATTACAAGGGTACTTATCTAGTGTATATATATTTTATGTTTACAGTTTATAAATTCTTGTTATGGAACCAATCATACGTTTCTTGGTGAACAAGAAATCTCCTTTACACTGAAACCTCTTCACTTACTTCAGCTACGCGGGTAATCCAGACCAAATCCGGCTAGATTACGCTCAGATCTTCACCGCTTCTCCAGGAACCGTCTCAGACCCTCCAAGATCTTACCAGAACCTATTCGATCGATGCGATGCTCGACGCGGTGCACTCGGCTCTAGAGAGATCCGGCGGAGAGACAGTGGAGGTTGTTGTGTCCGAGACTGGATGGCCAACGGAAGGAGGAATCGAGAGGAATGTTGAGAATGCGAGGATTTATAGCAATAAATTGATTAATCATGTGAAGAATGGGACACCGAATTCATTCAAAAAAAAAAAAGAATGGGACATCGCGAAGAGACCAGGGAAAGAAATCGAGACTTATTTATTTGCGATGTATGATGAAAATGTGAAGCCGACTCCTCCTGATGTTGAACAGTTTTGGGGATTGTTTCATCCGAACAAGCAGCCTAAGTACGAGGTTAACTTTGGTTGAGCCAAACTAACGTAGAATGCTATATCTTGTATTCAATATTAAAGTATAAAATACTTTTTACCAAAAAAAATATTAAAGTATAAAATACAAGGAATAAAGTTGGAGAGGTCGATGGTAATGAATAATGAGGCTTTTATTTTTAACAAAATTTGTGATTTTTATAACGTCGAATTTTGTTATTTATGATCATCGTAAGGACTTGTTATAGCCTGTTAGCTATGAAAGCTAATTATGGTCCATCCTCAAAGCAAGAGTATTTTTGCTCTTCAAAAACAAACAAGATATACGTTTCTTTTCTTTCACAATTTTCTTCTTATTTGATTCCATAATTAACAATGTTTAAATACATGAAGGGAAGAAACTAACTACTAATAGATCATGAAGAAGTGGGGATACAATCCCATTAATTTAGGAGAACAAAAGTCACATCTAATTTATCTTTGACCTCGTCCATATTGGTTTACTTCGGTTAACCGGTTAATCCTCATCACTAACCCATCATAGCCCGAGTCTATGTTTGTTACGTATCGGTGGAAGATATCTAATAGCACGACGTCTATTTTTGTCGTCCAACATGATGAGAAGAAATTTCTTCGGTTTTTAATATCTCTACACAAATCTCGACGTCCCTTCATCATTGTGAATTTGTGATCTCGCGTCTAGTGCAAAATAATGACGGAATGTTTTTAACAAAAAAATGTATTATACTAAATTTTTAATTTTATTTTGCATACTGATTTTTGTAGCCTGCTCTGATGTAACTAAAACTTGGTTGACAACATGATATATCACAATGTGTATATAAGATTACTCGTTAATTAAGACCAGGTGATTATGAATATATAAGTTTAAACTCTTCGGAGTTTTATTTAACCATTTAATTATAAAATATGTAAACCACGGTAAAATAATAAATTAAACAAGGAACTGAGAAATACCTAATAGTAAAATGATGAGAAAATTTAGATAAGACATCTGCCATTAAAATCAGATGTTAATGGTATACCGCGTTATAAGTGAGAGTGACGACATTTTTGATTCGCTTACTTTGAAGGGTTTATATTTGAAGGAAGCTTTATGACCGTAGCATATTTTGAATAATTAATACGTTGGTATAGTTATACTTATACCAAAGAGTTCAAGAAAATCTACTAATTATCATCTTTTCAATTTAATTTCACTTAATTAAAACGAACTTATTTTGATAATAATGTAATACTGTCCTACCCATTTTTTATAGTATTTTTCCGGTCTTTTTTTTAGTATTTCCTTTATTTAAACCAAATTATATTTACTTTTTTTAATATAGTGATCATTTCCTTTTAAGTTATACTATTGGGTTCTAAACATGGATAATTTAGTTGTATATGGTAGATTGACCAATTAATTAGGTGAGTGTTATTAACTTTTGTAAATTAAGTACGTAAATAAGAAAGAGAAAATTATTAAACCCAAAATATCATTGTACTTTTTAATATTTACAAAAATTCCATTGGTCTGAAACTCATTTTCTGACAGAAGAATCCGGCGACACTGTTCATCAAAAGGTCGACGGTATTATTCATCAAAACTCGACGATCACTGTTCATTACTAGAAAACACATATTGTTAGCATCGTTAACATTGTCATGTTAAACCAGTTACCATTGTTAGCATCGTTAACATATAGTTAATATCGTTAACATTGTCATGTTAAACCAGTTATCATTGTTAGCATCGTTAACATATAGTTAATATCGTTAACATTGTCATGTTAAACCAGTTATCATGTTCATTTTTATTAAATTGTCATGTTAATCCACGTATCATATCATAAATTATCGCGTTAATCCAGTTAACATTGTCGGTGTTATCGTCGGGCCCTTAGGATTATCGTCGAGCCACCGGTGTTATTGTCCGTTGGTATTATCCGCGGAGGTTTCTGATAGTGAACTTTTTACGGTTCGCACAATTAACCCATTGTGCACAATACCACAATCTAATGGTATGTCATTGTAGCACTTGGGGATCGAATCCACAAGGAGGCACGAGAACAACACACAGAGAATACGAGACACTTCTTAATCTAAGCTAATCAAATAAAGGTTTTCTAATGATCCTAATCAATTTAAAGACAAGATAATAAATAACCAAGCATATAACAAAGGTAATTAAAAGACTAACAAGTTTTGAACTAAAACGTAACGAAAACGATTTAAACAAGAATAAGCAAACGAACTTCGGGTAATGGTAATCGACTTGGACATTCTCTAGCTAAACCATGATACTCAAACAATGCTAATCCTTAGGCCTTAGATCACTAATTTAGACTAATCCACTTCCATGAAAATAATCACTTCACTAATCACTTAATTGAGAACAAACTTCCATTTGCAATTAAATGATCAACAAGCATTAATCTCAAGTCTAAATAACCATTAAACACCCTAGACATCCATTTCCATAGGCTAGGAATGTAAAATACTTGCTAAGTTTGGTTGAGGAATTTCATCGAACACCTTCCGGGCATGAAATTCCTTAAGTTCTAAATCAACTTTGTCAAGGCTAATCTAGCATTAATCACACCTAACAAGTAAGGATTCTTCATAAACTAAGTCCTAAGCATCATGATTTAGCAAGAAAACATCTTAATCTACCATACCCAAAGTACTAAAGAAACTACTCACAAACCATGATAATCTCAACAAATCCTATGTAGGAGGTGTTTAGATTCATGGTTAGATGATTAGAAATAGATAGATAGATGAAAAGAAACAAGAACTTTCATAAAAACACTAAAAATCTCTTAAAATCTCCAAACTCTCTCTAAGAAGAGTGTTTTTACAAGTTAAAAATGAGATATATCCTCAAACAACAAGGTTTTTGGCCTAAATATCAAAGCAGGTCGTAGGTTGCAGCGGTCTACAGTTGCCCGATGCAGCTGGCCGCTGTGGATTTCCGGTTTTGCTCCGTTTGCAGGCCAGGCGGACATGCGCTTACTAAAGTTGTCGTATCTCTCTAACCCCAGATCGGAATGACTTGAAACCGGTTCCATTGGAAGGCTAACTCACATAGCTACAACTTTCATGAAGACCGCCGAAGCTAAATCCGAATGGAAACTGTTCATATGAGTCGATCTTTGAAGCACTTCGGACGGTTTCTACATTTTTGCTCTGGAGGGTCCCACAGCGGTGTGGAGTTGACCGCTGCATGCCCGCTGTGAATCTCGGTTTTTTTTCGTCGGGAGGATCCGCAGCGGTCACTGTAGACCGCTGCGGTACGCCGCTGTGAGCTCCATGTAGCTCATTCGCGCGCCAGACGGACGTATGCTCAGTGAAATGGTGATAACTTCCGCAATACAGCTCAGAACTTGATGAAACAACGTCCGTTGGAAAGATGACTCAATTACCTACAAACTTTATCAAGTGTTCCAAAGCTTAATCTGAGCGCAAGAGCTTCTTCTGACCCAATCTTTAGAGCACATCGGATGGCTTCTGCATTTTTCTTGATTGTTTGGGTTTATTTTGCCCCATGATCTTGCTCTAAGCTCCAAAATGATTCCATAAGCTCCAAATGGTTCCTAAAAGACTCCATAGCACACAAACATATGCAAAAACTAACCTAAGACTCACTAACTCTAAAATGGATGCAAACTAGACCAAAAACAATGAAATGAATGCAAAAAGTCACAAAATGCTAACTAAAATGTATACTAAAATGGACTAAATTATGAAACTATCAACTCCCCCGAACTTGCCTTTTGCTTGTCCGCAAGCAAACAAACAAGAACAAGTCGAAGAAGAGGTTGGAATGCGAGAGATCATATCCGAGAATATTAACAAAAGAATTTAATTCAATGCCCTTGAGAGTAGTTATGTGATGCACAAACAACCTCTAATTCAAAAGATTTAGCCATACTCGTCGCTATACGAATTGGTCTAAGCCTTAGCATCTACAAGTAATCATATCCTCTAACTCTTTAACATTCATTAAGTACAATGGTGAATCATGCTTAATAAAAATCAAGTGAACTCATTTGGCTTAGGGAGAAGGTTTTGAGATGAAAATAATCTCAATCATGTGGGTATTCCAATGCAATGGGATCTCTCACGAAAGAATGAACTTTGGCAAAATGCTAAGAGTAAAGAACAATTGATGCGTACAAGGATGACATCCGTCTACCCAATGCCCCAATATGAACTCCACTCCTATTTCTAAACCCATCAATATTCATTCTAAACTACCCATATCACAAGGCATTTTGCCTTCTTAGACCACATTTCTTTTCTAACTTAGGGGATTCTTTTCTTCTTCTCTTTCAACAAATGGATTGGCTCTTCATCTTTTCCTTTTAGCTCTTTTTCACTTTCATAACTAGTCTCTCAATCATCATTTAGATGCCTTAGCCATATATATATATATATATATTTTTTTTTTTTTTTTTTTTTGGCTCTTTCTTTCTTCTACACACATAGAGACTTATACTTTCAACACCTAGAGCTATTCCACATTTTCATGCCAACCAATCCAAACTTTTTACTTTCCCCTATCCTTTTTCTCAATCTTTTCCTTTCTCCACACTTTCTTTTCTTTACATCAACACCCAAATCACCAACCTATCTATCAACTCCTTGTCGTTCCAAACTCAACACTTTTTGCTAAGTTCATTCAAAATTAGGCCTCACGACACACACAAGAGATGAAGGCTTGAAGGAAAGGCTTAGTTAAGGGTGTGGTTAACCGTTCCAAATATGGGAATCAGCTATTTGAGCTAACAAGAGAGTGGTAAAAAGGGGTAAGATAGCTCAAATATGTATATGACATCCATGAATTCAACTTTTCAATGTACAAGCATGATAATTTCAAGTCAAGATTAGAGTTCATGTAGATAGAATTAGATTCAATTCAAAGCATGCTTCAACCAAGACAAAAACATTCAAACCGCAAGATCAAAGCATGGATCATCCTTAACTTCGTGATCGCTCAAATGCATCAAAGAACTCCTAACGAGGGCATTAATTCAAGCTCTTAAGTTTATATTCTACGTGGATAATTCTCCCAATGCAAGTGAATGCAAACCTATATGCATCTAGACTCAATCTTAAACATGCAAAATGCAACTAAATATTGTTTTTTTTATGGTTTTTATATGCACTTATATGAATGAATGAGACTCAAATATGCGAAAAGAAAAATAAGATCACAAAACACAATATCAAAAGACACAAATCCTTCCCCCGAACTTGAATTGCAACGTCTCGGTGCAATACAAATCAAAGAGAAGGTAAAAATATGCAAAAGTATGTACAATGAAATGGAGTTTGGATCATACCTTTGGATTGGAGAGGAGTGTGACGTGCTGTAGCTCTACCCATTCATGCGTTAAGTACCACGACCTTGGACCCAAGAAAACTATAAACATCAAACAAAAACATCAAAAGGAACAAGAAAGAACGAAAATATATACAAAGATAGTCATGGGAATGCCTCCCAAGAGCGCTTGTTTTACGTCGCTACGCTTGACGTTTCAAACCGTTTTAGGCTTGGAGAGAAGGAGTAGTGGAACTCCATGGCGGGTCTTCGAGCTTGAGTGTGAGAACCTTGCTCATGATCTCTTGAATTCCCGTTGGACCTTTTTCTTTGAGCTCGGGTGTGATGATTGCTCTAACCATGGCAAAAGGTTTTGACCTTCCCTTACACTTGATCTTGTACTCAACCACACCATCTTCATATCTCCACGGTGTCAATGTCATAGTGGCGAGTTTGGGAAAAAATGATCTAACCTCATTAGGCTTGCTCGTCATGCCTTTGACAAGAGTGGGAGGGTGGGTATCATTGGGTTTCTTCTTTTTGGCCTTAGTGTCCTTACCCTTCTTTTGAACATTTATACTCTCAACCTCATTTTCCATAGCGGTATGGAAAAGATATTCCAAGCAAACACCATCCAGCGCTAAGGCTTCTTCAACATTACCATAACCCAAAGCTTTCTCTTCATGAGAATCTTTCTTCTTTTTACAAGCTTTTGGGGGTGAAACCAAATTCATCTTCTCACAACTTCCCACATACTCAACCTTTTTAACTTCCACTTCATCATCCTTACAAACAATGGTGCCACAAAGTTTTGTGGAAGAGGGCTTCATGGAATAGAAGACTTTGTCATTCACGTTCTTGAGAACGACCTTCTTGTTTTGGAAGTCCATGCTTGCACCGGTGGTATTGAGGAATGGAGTTCCAAGGAGGAGCGGGAGTTTGCTGGTTTGCTTAATCTTCATAACTATGAAGTCGGTTGGAATGAGACAATTTCCGATCTTGAGAGGATAATCTTCAACAATGCCAAGTGGTTGCTTAGAAGAAGAATCTCCAAAAGTGATGTGTGATGGGTGGTGCTTCATGCTCTTGATTTCAAGACTCTTCACCAATTCAAGTGACATCACATTCACGCTTGATCCCGAATCACACATGGCGTCATCAACATTCAAATCACCAAGGGAGCAAGAGATGACAAATTTACCCGGATTTCCAAGCTTGGGAATCGATTTAGGCTCACGTTGAGGAAGTTCAATGCAAGAAGTCTCTTTCCTCACAATTGTCTTGGCCTCCACATCTCTTTTCTCAACTACTTTGTTGCTAGAAACCACTACGACTTCGTCTTTGGATTCATGGAGAACTCTCTTGATCTCTCGTATAGCTTCTTCAATCTCGTCACTTGAGAGGATAACATTGCAATACTCCATTGGGTTTGCATCGATTTTGCCCTTTAGTTTCTCCATGGGTCTACTAGAATCGGAATCTCCTTGAGTGCGTTGTTGATCCAAGTGTTTGATTCTAGAGGATAGATCTTCAAATTTTGCGTTGAGATCGTTGTATGAGCAATCCACCTTAGTGTGAATCTCGGCCATCTTCTTATTCAACTCATTTGCTCCATGAGCTTGGCCCGTCAAGAGTTGTTGAAGCATACCCTTCATTTCGACATCTTGTTGTGTCGAGTTGCTTATTTGCCCTTGTTGCGGTTGCGGTGCAAAAGATGGTTTGCTTGGGTAACCGCCTTGGTTTCCCACAAAGTGAACTTCCTCTTGGTAACCTTTGCAATCCCCTACATAGTTCACTCGCCTTTGTGTGGCTTCCAAGACCTTGTCTAACTTCTCATTTAGGGCTTTCATCTCCCTTCTTGTTCGGTCCTCATATTCTCCACTTCCTCTCAAAGCTATATCATAATCCTCACCATAATTCCCATTGCTTTGGGCAAGATTCTCAACGAGCTCCATCCCATCATCAACTTCTTTTCCCAAGAAGTTGCCATTGCTTGCGGTATCAAGAAGCATCCTAAACTTGGGCAAAACTCCTCGGTATAGAGTGCTTAAGAGCGATTCTTCGGAGAAGCCATGGTGTGGGCATTGCATTGTGTAGCCTTTGAATCGTTCCCACGCTTCACAAAAGCTCTCATTCCCTTTTTGAGTGAAGCTCGAGATCTCGTTTCTCAACCTTGACGTTCTTGTAGTAGAGAAGAACTTGGCAAGAAAGGCTTTCTTACATTGATCCCAAGAAGTGATGGATCTTTGAGGTAGGTTCTTCTCCCATTGGTGGGCTTTGTCTCCAAGAGAGAATGGAAATAATCGAAGCTTGAACCCATCTTCCGAGACTCCATTGATCTTAACTATTCCACAAATTCGATCGAATTGATCCAAGTGGTCTAAGGGATCCTCCACCGGTAAACCGTGGAACTTGTTTCCTTGCACCATGGAAATGAGACTCGCCTTGATCTCAAAATTATTACTCTCCACCGGTGGTGGATGTATACCGGCGCGATTTCCATGGGCGTTGGGAGCATCACCCGCTCCAATCAACCTCGGTGCTCTAACCCTTTGAGCAACCTCTTCTCGGTTCTCATTTGCATCTCTAACCGGTGGTGCTAGATTCATATTCATACCTCGCCTTTGAAAGTTCATGCACCTATAGAGAGAAGAGCAAACAAGGTGGAAAGATTAGTAAACAAAGAAAAATAAAACTTAGTCTCAAAAAGAGTCCTAATCCCTATGGCTATTGCTAAACCTCCCCGGCAACGGCGCCAAATTGATAGTGAACTTTTTACGGTTCGCACAATTAACCCATTGTGCACAATACCACAATCTAATGGTATGTCATTGTAGCACTTGGGGATCGAATCCACAAGGAGGCACGAGAACAACACACAGAGAATACGAGACACTTCTTAATCTAAGCTAATCAAATAAAGGTTTTCTAATGATCCTAATCAATTTAAAGACAAGATAATAAATAACCAAGCATATAACAAAGGTAATTAAAAGACTAACAAGTTTTGAACTAAAACGTAACGAAAACGATTTAAACAAGAATAAGCAAACGAACTTCGGGTAATGGTAATCGACTTGGACATTCTCTAGCTAAACCATGATACTCAAACAATGCTAATCCTTAGGCCTTAGATCACTAATTTAGACTAATCCACTTCCATGAAAATAATCACTTCACTAATCACTTAATTGAGAACAAACTTCCATTTGCAATTAAATGATCAACAAGCATTAATCTCAAGTCTAAATAACCATTAAACACCCTAGACATCCATTTCCATAGGCTAGGAATGTAAAATACTTGCTAAGTTTGGTTGAGGAATTTCATCGAACACCTTCCGGGCATGAAATTCCTTAAGTTCTAAATCAACTTTGTCAAGGCTAATCTAGCATTAATCACACCTAACAAGTAAGGATTCTTCATAAACTAAGTCCTAAGCATCATGATTTAGCAAGAAAACATCTTAATCTACCATACCCAAAGTACTAAAGAAACTACTCACAAACCATGATAATCTCAACAAATCCTATGTAGGAGGTGTTTAGATTCATGGTTAGATGATTAGAAATAGATAGATAGATGAAAAGAAACAAGAACTTTCATAAAAACACTAAAAATCTCTTAAAATCTCCAAACTCTCTCTAAGAAGAGTGTTTTTACAAGTTAAAAATGAGATATATCCTCAAACAACAAGGTTTTTGGCCTAAATATCAAAGCAGGTCGTAGGTTGCAGCGGTCTACAGTTGCCCGATGCAGCTGGCCGCTGTGGATTTCCGGTTTTGCTCCGTTTGCAGGCCAGGCGGACATGCGCTTACTAAAGTTGTCGTATCTCTCTAACCCCAGATCGGAATGACTTGAAACCGGTTCCATTGGAAGGCTAACTCACATAGCTACAACTTTCATGAAGACCGCCGAAGCTAAATCCGAATGGAAACTGTTCATATGAGTCGATCTTTGAAGCACTTCGGACGGTTTCTACATTTTTGCTCTGGAGGGTCCCACAGCGGTGTGGAGTTGACCGCTGCATGCCCGCTGTGAATCTCGGTTTTTTTTTCGTCGGGAGGATCCGCAGCGGTCACTGTAGACCGCTGCGGTACGCCGCTGTGAGCTCCATGTAGCTCATTCGCGCGCCAGACGGACGTATGCTCAGTGAAATGGTGATAACTTCCGCAATACAGCTCAGAACTTGATGAAACAACGTCCGTTGGAAAGATGACTCAATTACCTACAAACTTTATCAAGTGTTCCAAAGCTTAATCTGAGCGCAAGAGCTTCTTCTGACCCAATCTTTAGAGCACATCGGATGGCTTCTGCATTTTTCTTGATTGTTTGGGTTTATTTTGCCCCATGATCTTGCTCTAAGCTCCAAAATGATTCCATAAGCTCCAAATGGTTCCTAAAAGACTCCATAGCACACAAACATATGCAAAAACTAACCTAAGACTCACTAACTCTAAAATGGATGCAAACTAGACCAAAAACAATGAAATGAATGCAAAAAGTCACAAAATGCTAACTAAAATGTATACTAAAATGGACTAAATTATGAAACTATCAGTTTCGAGGAGTATCATGGAGCTTTCCTCCATCGGAACTCTCTTCACCTTGACACACGGCGTTCGCTTCACCGTTGACCAAGATGGCACTCCTGTTTTTTGCCTCAATCGCGTGTGCTCTTAATGTTCAGGTCATCATTTGCTAGTTTCTCACTCGATTTCTCCGTGACAAATGGGAAATTGGACCTTTAGAGAACCACGTAGACACGACTTGGCCACGTCCACGTAGACACGACAAATGGGAAATACTCAGACATCATAAGCATTACGAAAATCATCCTGTTTTCAAAGCAAGGCTCTGTGTATTACCTTATAATTGTATTGTATGTTGTTATATTTTCTGAACGAGAATCAACCAACATTAAGCATATATATATATATATTTTTACGATGAATTTGAATCAAAGGGTGGTTATCGGAATAGTAATAAAAGTGGACCTGAGATTTTCTTTTATGCCAGGCCCAGCCCAATAAGATACTCTCTTTTTACATATATAGATAGATAGACGCAGCAACAGACGTAACGTAACCCTAGAAATTAACAAAAGGTCTCAAAATCATGTGTTTACCTTTGAAAGTATACAAAGGTAAGATCTCTCTCCTCTTGCTTGAAATTCGATTTCATCTGATGGATCTCTCTATATGTTTGCGCAGGCGGTAAGACATGTGTGTTTTGGGACGTATCGGATCCTGTATCGTTTTGTCGGGATATGAAAGAAGCTCTTGTGAAAGAGGGTTTTACTGGGGAGGTGTCAATCCAGGCTTACGTTGATGATAGGGATACGTTCTCCGATGAATTGCAAAGTAAATATTCGGGTGCCGAAATCCAAGTCACCCTCTTCCCCGAAGTGGGTATATTTGCGAGGATTTCTTTCATATTAGTGGACGTCATTTTGTGGGCATTGTCAAATCCTGTAGAATCAAATTTGATTGTGTTCTCGAAAAACGTCATAGGAGAGACAATTTATGGTTTTCAAGGCCTGTATGCGAGACATCATGGTGTTCTCTTATCCGAAACTGGACCAGGTTGGCAGGATCCTAGTGAAAGTTCAGTCTCGTTTTTGACAAGCCTATTTGATGGAGGAAACCCTAGCGTAAGCGACAATAAGAAGCGGAAGAGAGTGCGGAAGAAAAGCCGGTTTTTTGGTTTCTGAATGAGAAACGTCACGATCACGATGTGTAGATTTCACGTTTCGTAGTTTATTTCGTCATAAGAGTGTAATTTACATATATAGGTATGTTTCCACACGTGCGTAAATGAGGGAAAGGAATTTATCATTTCACGTGTCCACGGATGTATGGTTCGTCATCAAAGTCTAAATAGGGGTCAATATTAGATTATAAGAAATTTACAGCATGGGTTCGTCACATTTATGAATTGTGCAAGTCTTAGAACATCTCTGACGGGGGGATTTTAAAGGGTTCTTAACATTAAATTGCTTAAAATTTAAATCAAAATAGCTAATATGTCTTAGAATCGGTTCTAGCTTTTAGAACCCTTAAGAGACGCTGATGTGTCGCATTCTCATTGGTCAAGGTTTTTAATATATATTTTTTGACTCTGCTCTCTATCGTCTTCTTCTTTATTGCTCAGCGAAATATAAAACTCTCTGTAAATTTTTGTAACTCGGCCAGAAATGTCAAACTCTCTGTAAATTTTATTTTTTTGAAATAGAATCAACCAGCAATAGAATCAACTAGTAAATTTTTTTTTTTTTAAGAACTCCACTTGGGGTTCTACCATTGGAAGAGAGAAAAAATATAAACTTTTAATCTTAATGAGGTTCTTAAATTAAAAAATTTCAAAATTATTATTTTAAATAATGGTAAGATTTGGAGATGCTCTTAGATTATAAGAAATTGATATAGAAAGTAATCGAATATTAAAAGGAGCAAACGAAATGGCAACTAGCCACGGCCACCTCTATTCCCACGACCAACGATTCCCACTACGATTTGCCACTGCATCTCCTTAGCCCTTTGTCTTCATCATCTCCGAAGAATCCGACCACTCCAAAGAGGCAAATCTGTTTTAACTCACCTCAGAAAATCTACCAAAGGTAGACTCAGTACTTGGACGAAAGATAGAGTGGATTTCCACTCCGTCTAAGTTTAGGATGGTATCAGGCTGTGCAACGGCAACATTGACACCTCTTTCTTTCAAAACTCGACAAAAGTTGGAGAACCGGGGGTGTTTCTGGATGTGTTTAGAGATTATCAGCACATTTGATCCTTCACGGGTGGCTGCCCAGAGAAGGGTCTCCACTAATATCATGTTAAGTCTCGAAAGTTCATCCCCTGGAATAGTAAGTATATCAAAAAACGGAGATGTACATTAGGCATATAAAAAAAAAAAAAAGGTTTGGAATTTACCTTGGAGTACTAAATAGTAAATAGGGGTCAATATTGGCTTCCATAAATGCCGTCCACGATTCATCCGAGAACTTATTATCATCACCACAAACAGACTTCATTGAAAAGTAGAGCGGAAGATAACCTTCCATGGCAAGTAATATATATAGAAGAAAAAGAATAACTTTCACAGATCGATCAGATGAAGCCTAGTCTATATCTAATTAATCCATATAATTACAAAATTTAGAATCCAGATTGACAAACAATTCCGAGCAAAGGATACATCTTCTTACTGAACGTTTCTCGGGTGGAAACGGGGAAAATTATGTCCATGGTTTCGACGGAGTTGATCGGGAACAATAAGAGACGTTGTGAATTTAGTTAGGGTTAGGGCATCCCCATTGGTATCTCATAAATATACTAATATTTTTAACATTTTTTTTTCCAAGAACCCCATCACCCAATTTTGTCTCCATTGGTGAGATATCTACAAAAATATTTCATCAATATAATATTTTTATTTTTTAAAAATTTTAATTAATTTAATTTTGAAAAAATTCTAACATATCAAATTACATCTTAAATATATTCAATTATATTAATTAGTTATATTATCTATAATAGTAAAATTAATAAAACCGTAAATATTAATAAAATATTTTTTTAGACTTGTTAGATATGGGAATAACAACGAGTAAGGCAATATCTTATACAAATCCGATTTTTCATATTCATCATCTACCGCTTGAGTCTTACCTATGGAACATCATCATTGGTGGAACTTCAGAACGGATCACATTCTTCCATCTCAGTCTACCTCTGTATGTGCCGCCATTGCGTCAACCCCGATTTTCATACTTTCCCGTTTCTTCTCCCTTCTTTTGGCCATCCGACTCATTTTCCTCTTGGATGACAAACCCATGCCCATATTCTTCTTTTTGGGCTTCACACGAGACACGTCCCTTACATAAAGCATGACAAGCATATGCTTTATGCCACATCTTAATAATATAATTTTAAGGGCCACATCACTAGAAATTTTTTAGTTAGTGTAGTGGTCTCTTAGTTATCACTAGAAGAATATCCAAGGTTCGATTCAACTTTGGTAAATTTTTATTATATTCTTTTATTTTTTATTATTTACTTAATTATATGCAAAAGAAGAATAATTACCGGCTGTCTCTAAGGATTTACCGGCTTGGAACTCAGTGGTTCACGCCACATATAAACATTAATAATATAGAGCTAACTTCTTGTTCTTGATCTTGAATCTAGCTTTAAATGCTCTCTCTAGCTTAGACATGGCAAGCTCCTTCGGCTTTTTTTATCCCAGCCTCATAATCCTTTATATCTTTTACCGGCAAAGAAACTAGCATAGCGAGTTGGGGCTGGGTCAGCTTCATCTTCAATCGCTGTCCCCGGATGAACGCGGGCAGACCGTTCTTCAATCGTTGTTCAGCCATGGCTTTATTCCAGGCCTCTTGTCGCTTACGGCAAGTTGCGTCGGAGGTTGAACCGGTTATAGCATCGACCAAATCCTCTAAAACACATGACAATTGTCAATTTGAGTCAATAATGGTTCATATAGATAAATATCTATAAATAAAATTAGATAAAAACCTTACATGGAAGGAACGGAGTTGCGTTTCCAAATAGTATCTTCTCCCAGTACCATGCGACAATGTTTTGAGTTGATGTAAGTTTTTTACTTGCGTCTTTGTCATGTGCCAGAAACATATAGTAGCCTTGTTATTCTAATATTGTCAACGGTAAACTGAAATCAACATCTCCTGAAACAAGCAAGATGTTTCTCGGTGGACCATCAGTGGTCACCATCCTCAGCTTTTCCTGGATGAGCATGCGGTCCGCCACATCGAACATTCTTTCGTACAGTACCGGTGCCACACATGGGTCAAGCGGTTTATCGCATCATGTTGTGCAATTAAGTGTTCGCTTTGGTGCTTCAATCAAACGTCAGCCATCATCTTCAAGTTCCCGTTTATTGTCTGCAATAAAGGGCAACTTGATATTTCCTATAGCAATTTTCATGTCGGCTATACGGTAGTTTGCGTTTATGGTTTGTAGACAGTTATCAATAGTAAAAGCAAGCACCAAGGATTTTCTTAGGTGCAGATTCAAGGATTGTCTCGAAAGCAAAGAAACAAATCCAAGGATTGTCTCGAAAACAAATAAACAAATCATATGTAAGATCATAAAGAAATCATTATGTTCATAGTGATGAGATCAGTAGACTCTCATATGTAAGATCATAAACAAATTATATGTGTGCAATTATTGTGCAACTAATATGAGGTTAATTCACATATATGTGGACTCTGATGACAAGTCTAGGAACCACATATAATGTTTCATTCTTTCTTCTGGCCTTCAGTTATCGTAATCTTTGGCTGAAGAAAGAACATAATAATACATGAACACAATTTCCAAGAACCAAATCATTGCATAAAAACAAGAAAGATTTAAACCGGAAACATGAACGATTCAAACAAACAGCTTAAAATTGTGTTTACGCTGGATATTTTCGAAGATTCTGCAAAAAAGGTGGATAGTACACAGTTGAAAGAACGGCTTTGAAATTCCATGAGATTCATGGTCGTTGAAGAAGACGGGAGATCAAAGTTCATCGTCGTTGAAGAAGACGGGAGATCAACGACGATGAACTTTGTTCGATTAAAAAATTTATGAGAAAAACTTGAATTTTATTACCGTTTTAACGAGTCGGCTAAAGATTGATTATACAACAAAGTTTGATTTTGTTCGATTAAAATATTTCTGGTTATCGCTAGTTTATCAAAAATAAAAATAAAAGAAAAATAATTAAATTTTGTGAGGCTGAACAAAAGCGTGTTCATATTTAAAATTAGATTTTTTGTTTAATTGATTTCTGTTTATTGGACCGATTTTTGTTTATTGGACCGATTTCTGGTTCCGTTCATCGAGACATTAAAGCCCATGAATATAGCAAGTATCTTCGGCTCTCTCTATTAAGGCACTTTAAGTTTGCCTCCGACCTCTGTTGCTAGGCCCTTTGGCTTGGTGCCTCAGCTACTTTTCTTGTTAGAGTCTTTCAGAGCCTGCTTCGATCTTTTTCGTCTTGAGGTTGAAGACACCTTTCATCAACGAGCTTATATCCACAGATCGATCTCCCATGATCTTATCATGGTACATCTTGCTTCCTATCTCACATATCTCTTCCTCTACTTCTTCTAATGGCTCGTCTATATTCAACTTCAGTTCTCCTTTCCTGATAACCGTTACACCAAACCCATTCGCCTTAGCCTCTCGAAATGTATCCTGTATTATATGTTAAAGAGTAACAACTTTAAAATTAATAAGAGAATTGGTCTAGTTAAAGTTTCTTCCTTGGTGAATATTCTTTACCTTTGGCGGGCGCGGTACAATGAAAACGTTTCCACTTCTTAGCATATCCAAATGAGCTTGAATAATGTAACATAGGTTTCTACAGTCGGCAGCGTTCTCGAAAGCAATCACATGATGTGGTTTGGGTTCTAACTCGAGATCTGTTGCCATCTCCAATGTGTAGAACCCTACTTGTTGCTCTCCTTTGTCATCAACTGTGTACAACTCAAGGCACTGAAACACGAAAAAAGAAGATAAGATTTAAAGAACTTTGAGTTTCTCCAAATGTCAACTGTTTACCAAGAAAACATACCAGTACGTGCGGAAGATCCAACCACCATAGATAATCTTCTTCCTTATCTTCTCCATACTCGCGGTATTTGCTCACAACAGCTTGAGGACCAAACAATTCCATCTCTCTCTTGAGTTTGTTGAGTTTCTTTTCCATGAACTTCTTGTTCCTCTCAGGCATCTTTTCCATTATATCAGCTGCGTCTTTGATTTCGTCCTCTGTAATCCATCGGTCCAAGTCTTTTCCCATGTCTCTCATAACAGCTTTCACTTCTGGATCAGTCTCTGCATTGTACAACTCCAAGAACCCGCGTGACCATTTCTTCGTGTGCTGCCAATACTCTTTTCCTGACTTTTTCCCGGGTCTAACAGATCCATCACTTCCTTCTACAACAATCTTTGGCTGGTTTGAGGTAATCTCAGATGAAGAAGTGAGAGTGTTCTCAGAGGAAGCAGACTGTGATGATTCCTGAAGAGAGCTCTGTTCTTCCTTTTTCACAAGAGACACAGACGCAGCCTTTCCAGAAAACAATGCCTCACGCTGTTCATGATAGTTATTGAGAAACTCGGGGTTCTTCTCAAGCGAAGGCCCTTTCCATCTCGGTATGACTTTCTCTGGCGGATCATACACACTGATGCCATCTATATGATAAGAGGGAGATAAGTGAGATATGGTTTTACAAGCTTAAATTTGACTTCCTAATTCACTGCGTCATTTGTGAATGTGAGATATTGAGAAAACCTTGTTGCAAATCAAAGTTGTAGAGAATATATATTTACCTACTCCATAGTCGAGATTTTCAACGTTTGAATGAATCCAGTGATGCAGATGAGACAATTTCTCGTTTTCTTTCTCAACTTTCTTCTCCAAGCCTTGCAAAAACATAGCTTTGTCTTCGGCATCAATCAGGTGAAATGGATCCCTACCAGCCAGCTCATTATCTCGAACATGGAAGACAATGTCTCTTAGCTTTTCGTCCTTCATCCACTCAAGCTCATCATTATCCTCATTGCGGTAAAGTTCTGCAATCTCAGCAATCGTACCTGGCTCCTGAGTTTCTTTCTCTCTTGCAGCCATATAATTATCTCTAAATCCAGCTCTCATTTTTACAGCAATAGGTTCAAATTCATGGTAATGTTTCTCCATCCAATTATCCTTCCCTGATGGATGTTCCTTCTCTAAATGTTCAGTACCACCTGAAGAACTTTCGACTGATTCGCAAAGCCTTGTTTCGCGCTCTTCTATTTTGTTTGCAGAATTTCCTTGCTTGCCCGGACCCTTAACTGTATTCTTTTGGGGTTGGGAATCAAAATCCATCCCTGACGGTTCAGAAGAAGTAGACTCAGGTGCAGATCTCAAGGTTCCATTGACAGCTACACCAAGGATTTTATTTTTGTCAACCAATTCAAATTTTCTAGCTACACTATGCTCTTCATCGCTCTGCTTTGGGAAGATTTCATCACTGTCCTGAGTAAGCTCTTTCTCACCACTTCTTCTTGAAAGGAACTCTTTAGCCTCTTTTACAGACCGTATGACCCGTGACGTACGACCAGTGCTATTCTTCATCATACTCAACTTATCCTCAGAAACATCAGAAGATTGGATGGCTCCGTCTGTAGGAACTAAGGGTACCACCTTACTCACCTTTTCTGCATCAGATGCTGCCATTTCACGATTCAGAAAACCAGAATCTACCATAGCTCCATTCACCACTGGAATAGCCAAACCAGAAAGTTCAGTGTTTTCTTGATCACTTTCAGTCGAAGTCCCCAAGCTTTCATCTTTATCGTCATCACCTGCACTGTGCGTCAAACCCTTATGTGGAAGACTGTTCTGTGACCGCATGTTTATATCTTCATCATCCTCGCCCGTTTCTTTGTTCACATCGAGCTTCTCCTTTTCATTAAGTCCTATGTCAGCTTCTATCTCCCGTGCTCGTCTAGCCATTGCTTTGATTTCATGGATCTTATTATCAAAGTCCATGGTTTCACCACTCTCAACGTGAGAAGAATTCAAGAGTTCCAATTTCTTCTCTGAACCCTTTACTCTAGATATACTACTCATGAGTTCTTTACGATCAAACTTAGGCTTCTCAAACGGCTTTTCCAAACCCTCCTCCTGCAAAACTTCCACGGTACCTTTCTCCACCATTTCCTTTTCCTTCCAAGCTTTCATCTTTCTCCTCATCATCTCCTTCTCCAACTCTGTGCACTCAACCTCATTACTCTTCCTATACACAAGCACCGTCTTCAGCAACCAGAGTCCTATGTAACCACACAAAACAGCTCTTCCAATCGCCGGCAACTTAGGAATTAAGTCAAGACGAAGAATTGCGTTTTGGATTGAGCTAACGAACTGAAGCTCTTCCTTTGAAGAAGAGGAAGAAGAAGAAACAAACTTGACCAGAGAAGTATCCTTATTTAACACATTTTCCCCATTCTCCATTTGTTGAGCTAATTTCTTCGCATATAGAACCCTAGAACTCGCTGCTTCCAAATCCTCGAGACCCGATTTTCTACTCAAGACTTCGTCTTCATCAACCACTACTTTCTCCACGTTTCCAAGCGAATCCTGATGGACAGTGAAAATGGGATTCGAACCAATCCCCCAAAACTCTGCTTCCTTCTTATACCGAGAAACCCAGTCTTGAAGCTCATTCAACAAACTCGAATCTTGAGAAACATTATCTTTCAATCCCTCGGTGCTACCAAACTCGACCAAATCATCACTATGATTGGAATTGTGGGTTTCGTTTCGAGATTGCGTACCTGGGTCAGACGGAATCGGGTTCGAACGCCAATTCTCATCACCGATAATCTTCTTCCTCAGTGAATTACGTCGCCTCGAGGTCTCCCCAAACCGAGCCGAGACTCGGAGAAATGAAGCGCTGTAGTACGGGAAGTTGGAGCTGGGCAAGTTGAATCTATGTTGGTTTCTCTTGTTAGTGACTCTCCTGGTGGATTTCGACGAGAAATTGAAGAAACCATTAGGAAGAGCAGAGTTTAGAACCTCCATTGATGGGAACTGGATAAAACTACAATCCCCAAAGATGGGTTTATCAGAACAAACACGAAAAGGTTAAGAGACTTTTTAAAATGAGATTGATAAGCTATGTTGCGAAAAAAGGTTCGACATTTACATTTTCCAGATCCAGATACATCAGACTTGTAATGAACTATAAAAACCCTCCATGACAATGAGAAAGAGAGAGAGAGAGACATAAGAACAACCCAAGTTTATCGTCGATCACAGAGAAATCCCTAATTACAGAAAATTCCAAGAACCATTGGTTACAGAGACGAAGCCAAGTCTGCGAGGTTTTCAAAATCTATTTGATTTTTCCCTTGCAGTTTTAAGACAAGTTTGGGATACAAGCTCCTCCACCTTCACCACTTTGCTGCTGCTCTTTCCAGATTCTTCCGGTGACTCGCAGTTTCAGCTCTTTCCTGTCTCCACCTGAGAAGAACAGAGCCATGTTTCTCTGTATAATTAGTCCATCATGACTGTCTCTAACTTTCCTGTGGCTGTCTCTAACGCTTCTCGGTGTTCCTTCCCAAGTCAGCTTCCGACCATAACCTCCCACTTCTAAACTGTAATTGTAGTTCCGAGCTTCGGTTTCGTCACCCATGAAACGCAAGAACGCCATGTAGACTGGAGCCATTCCGAGCTGGAAAGCCTCAAAGTGAAGACAGAAGTATTGACCAAAGCAATGAAAGACCTGATTTTCGATTTGAATCAGAAACAAAACCAAAAGACAGAAACTTTGATAAGAATGTGGGACGGCTATAGTATAGCAACTCCTGAATATGTGTAGAGAGATAGAAGATTCACAACCAATGATCCGCAGAACAAGAGCTTAGCCATAGAATTTTGATTTCAGAAATTTTTTTTAACTCAGACCAAAGTTACCTAAATTATTTGAACTTCTCTAAGAAAGACACTAGGTTTTCATTCGTTTTTTATATTCCATAAACCGAATTGGACATCCCTAAGCAGCACAACTGAAACCTGACTAGCAACAAAAGCAAAACTTGACTCCTCTGATTGCTTCACATTACACTTTATACTAGAAAGATAACAGATTTAAGTTCCCATAACAGATTAGACTTGTTCATCACTAAAACAAGCTTAATGACTCTTAAACAAAGCCCCATAACAGATTTAAGTTTATAGATAGCTATGAAGCATGAATCATGTGTACTTACAGTTAACATCCATGTGGCATTTTCGACTTCGCGAGGATTAGACTTGACATAACGATGGTTGAAAGTACACCCAGAATGCATGTCCACCTTGTGATCATCCCTCAGATGAGCAACTAAGAAAGGGATATCTCCCATAACTGAACACTCGGATCCAGCATACGGACAGTTGTAAGGCCTAAAGTTACATATAGTCTCGTGTTTGAGCTTACTGTAATAAGGGAATATCTCCGGACATCCCAGTGACATGTACTTGCATGGTAGTTCAAGAGATTCCGCTACTTTTTCCAGTGCCAAACAGCGGATATCACCGAGCTCTTGTCTACAAGTTGGGCAGCGATTGTGAACCCTGTTCTTACAAGTTGAACATAGAGTATGTCCATTGTGACACTGCAGGGAAATCAAATCACTGTGTAAATGTCATAACTCTCTAAAGAGACAATAAGAAGCATGAAGTGGGTATCTACGAAGAACACGGTATATACAATCGTGATCAAGGATTATTCTTGCATAAAAAATTCCACATTACTCATTAGTGACAAGAATGTTAAGTGAGAACCAAATATGGAGATCATCCATACACAGAAGCACAAAACCAACAGACAATTTTAATAAGGAAACTTGAAACTAGAGCTAAATTCCATAAATTTAAAACCCAAATCAAGGTAATTGCAAATTCAAGTTTTGTTTCAATTCCATAAAGCCTAATTTCAAGTTCTAACATAACAACTGCTTGAACATCCAAATATGCAGCAAAGTCGGAAAAGCTTATAGATTTGGCGATGATACTCTTCAGAAACTCAAAAAAAAAAAAACTAAAACCAATCAACAGAGTAAAGATCGAGGAAAACAAAATCAGGGCAACAAGGGATTTGAAGAGAAGAGACCTGATGAATCGGAGGGTACATAGAATTGGTGCAGACAGGGCATTCTAGAAGCTCATGAACACTGGTGGTGGTGGGAAGAAGCCCAGAAGTAGCATTCGCGTTGCTGTTATTACTATGATGCTTCGAAACCGATGCGAACGAATGGCGATCTTGGTGGATCTCTTCGTCATCTGTGACATCCATGGTTGAAGTACAGTCCATGCTATCCAAATCCATCGAAACCCAATCCCGAAGAAAGGTGAAAATTTGATTAATCTTCGATCGAGACGAAGATCAAATTGGATTTACGGATGGATGAATTGAAACACCACAGAAAGAGGTCAACCCTCGTCAAGTGTAAATTTCAAAAAAAAAAAAGAGAGAGAGAGAGAGTTGCTGTCAAATGAACCGGAAACGCTGATTTAAAATCGGACGGTCAAGAAGGCGACTGTAGTTTGTAGTAGAGAGAAGAATGTTATTGGAAAATTTAATTATAAGAGCATCATTATCGGTAGGTTTTAATGAGTTTCTTAATAAGTTTCTTAGAATAAAATATTGTATAATTAATAAAAAGTAGGTTTATATCTAAGAACCGATTCTTATTTAAGCAACTTAAGAAGCGGTTCTTAAGTTATACGTGTCATTATGTAATTGGTCTGACGTTTTCTTTCGTCTCGATGAAAATCATTTTTCTTTTCTTCTCCTCGCGAACTCCGTCTTCTTCATCTCCGGACGAATCGTTTGGCTTCTCCGGCGGATTCCACTCGTCTTCCAGCGGATTCGATTCGTCTTCCGGCGGATTCGATTCGTCTTCCTCCTCCGTTGGTTTTCGTTTTCAATTTTTTATTTTAACTTTATCAGCGATGTTTGCACAGTTAGCGCCATCGCCGTCTCCTTCTCCGGCGAACCTAAGCCAATTCGTTTGCCGTCGTAGCTTCCGTAAACTCACAGTCGCAGTCTCCGCTTCTCTTCCCACTGCAAATTCATCTCGTCCACCGATTCAGGCAATGATTTCCATATAATTGTATCTCGTGCTCTTCTTGTTGTTATCTGAAACTCGCAGCGGAAATGAAACTGAGGATTCGGAAACTTGCTTTTTTTCTTCAGAATGTTGGAGGAAAGGATTCGACTTTGGATGTTACAAGAAAGGGTGATTCAATCGGGTTCACATTAGAGGCAAATGAAGAAGAAATCGATTGGATGAATCTAGAATCTGATATTCGTCTCTGGACTAGGGCATTACGTCCTGTTCAGGTAATCAATTTAACGGATTATAGTGTGGAATGTGTTCTGGTGTTGCTGGATTGTTTGTTTATTGCGTGGCTCTTGATTTTACAGTGGTATCCAGGACACATAATGAAAACTGAAAAGGAACTTAGAGAACAGCTTAAGCTCATGGATGTTGTGATTGAAGTCCGAGATGCTAGGATTCCTTTATCGACGACTCATCCAAAGGTTAGTGGTTTGCTTCCTCTTTAATGTCTTATATATTTGAATCTATTTCATGTACTCTGAATCTTATATATCAATCACTCGCAAGTTATGTATTTGTATGTTTCTTATTGAGATTAATAAGTGAAAGAACTTAAGCCTATAGTATTACAGGTTCTGCATCTATTGTGAAGATTGAATCATTGCTATGCATATAACTCTTTAGTCTCGGTTATGGAGTAAATGATTTGGTTGTATCATATACATTATATTGTAAGTATATCTAGACAATGCATTGTGTGCTAGTTAGGTTTAAGTCTGATGAAATTCATTGGTATTGGTGATGTTTTGGCTAAGATGTTGCTAAAATTGTGGTGGCAATTTGATTAGATTTCATGGATCTGTTTCTACGTTGTGTAGGATTAACTAGATTTATTCGATTTCTGTGTTTGGTCTAATAGCTTGAGCTTGCTGGGATCTTAGTAATGGCAAGGATTTGCTTCTTTGTTAATCTGATAACTAATTTGTTGTTCATCCTTTTTGATTTCCATGGGGCTTGCCTACTCATTGGTTATGCATATTTATGCATACTTCTTGAAAGAAGAAGAGACTGAAGCATGGGTTCTACAATTTGCACTGCCGGAGATGATTCTCAGGCTTTGATTTGGGATATCTCTTCCATGGGACAGCAAGTTGAAGGTGGTCTTGATCCGATTCTAGCTTACACAGCCGGCGCTGAGATTGAGCAGCTTCAATGGCCGTCTTCTCAGCCTGATTGGGTTGCCATTGCCTGCTCCAACAAGCTGCAGATTCTCAGGGTCTGATTTTGTGGGTATCCATCTCCGGCCAAGATAGATGACCGTAGCTTATTTATGTTGCTAGAATTCTGTTGGTCATTGTCTTGAATGTGAGCCTTTGCACTGACTCTTAGCTGTTGTTGATTATTGAGTGTGTTAACAAGTTTGATTGACTTTAGACTCATTGATCTTCCTCTTATAGTTTGATTGACTTTAGACAAAAAAAAAATTTTTTTAAGAACCCCTATAGAATTCTACTATTGGACATAAAAAAAATGAGAGTCTCTTACCTAAGTTTCTTGCCCAACTTTAATATTAAACAAATGGTTAAGAACCCCATGAGGGGTTCTTGCAATAATGATGCTCTTAGAGATTCAGAAGAAGTATTTACAGGATAGGGAAAATAATCATTTAATAATCAATATCCTCTTTACTCAATGATCTTTTTTTCGTTTTTAATTAAATATTAAAATATTGTTTCTGTAAAAAAAAATACTAATAAAGGGCCATGGTCCAGTTATGATGGGCCTAAACATGTACAATGGGGGACGTTTTTTTTTACAGTTAATCTTTGTCGAGTTAAGCTTACCGTCAAGATCTTCACAATTACTCAGCGTTACTCAGCGTTCGTCTCTCGTTACTCATATGGTTTCTCGAGTGTTTTACTTTTTTTTATTCAAATAATTTGTATACAAACAAAAAAAAGGGTTACTCGAAAAAATTCATTATAAAATATGGAAGTTCTAATACTACTACAACATTTTGTAGGAATTGCACAATCTCATTAAAGCATACATACACTTATCTTTCTTTTTGACTTAAAGAGATGTATTTAAATAATTAACTTTACACGTTAAGAATATGAAATCATAAGTAATGCGATGTGGCTTGGGTTCAAAGACACTTAAAAAGACCAATGATAATGTAAAAGAACATTTACTCTTTCTTCATCTCAAGCAAACTCACAATTCCTTTTGAGAATAAAAGAAAATTATTCCATACATACATAATTGGTCTCATGATAGTGATCATCCTTAAAGATAAATAGAAAAAACGAACAACAACAACGATCCAGCTCTCATGATCTGTCATTACTTTTTAACAGAACGTGTCATTGTACTACAATCCTCTTTCTGTTGGGTTTTTTGTCTGAGAAAAGAAAAAGCTTCTGAGAATCTGAGATTTGGCTTGAAAACTGTTTCTACAAAAGTTTTGTGACAGTTATAAGAGATCAATCACTACATAATCTGTTTATTCACCAAAAAGTCATTAGCTATTTGCATTAAATAATCGAATTTAAGGCCTTTCAGGATTAGAAAATGACTAACCTAGAATGATTTAGTTTTCTACATAAGTTTTGTGACAGTTAAAAGAGATCAATCACTACAGAAACTGTTTTTTGTTACCACTGGTTCGCCGCCGTTTCCCGGTACTTCTCATCATCACCCTGAGGCAACTGCTTACCTTTTACCCGGTTACTACACAGTCTCTCGGATATTCTATCTTTAGCCGTTGTTTTCTTACGCCGCATCGAGGAAAAGGTTTGTTTCTTGTTTTTTCTTGCAGCAAAGACTCTATCAAACTCTTCGTCGATAACAGCTGATCTAGAAGTTGAGGCTAAGGCAGCATCACGCAGAACTGAAAAGTTATGTTCCTTAACCTTAGCAAGCTTTGCTCGGTTTGCTATTTTCCTCATCTCTTCTCTGTCTTTCTCCCGGATATTCTTCAGAGCTTGTTTTGCTATTTGCCTAGCAAACTGATTAGGATCAGAATCTGAAGTTGTTTCATCCATAGGCACGTCCTGGTCGATCCATGTACTCGAAGAAGTTTGGTTTTCACTCTCGTCTAATGGAGATTCCTGGATTATGGGGGTTCCTTCATCATCCCGAGGTACAATGGGTCCATGAAACGGACATGCTCGTACATCTCTTCTCTGGCAAAGACCACCTTTCTTTAGAGGAGCATGGCATGGAGGTATCTCTCTTCTCTCTTCTCTATAAACAGTTGCCTGGAGATTTAATTCTGCTATTTTATCTGCTGGAATTACAGCATCTTGATCCACCCTGCCCGAGTGGCTCTCGAGCTCTAAGCCTCGATGATTAGCTCGAACTTCCGAAGTTGAGTCCCAATTACTCAACTGTGATCCCCAATTCATCACGGGCGCTTCAGAAATTAGCTTATCCCTAAGAGAGCCACCACTTCTTCCAACTTCTTTAGTGGTCGACACTTTATTGGACCTAGATTCTGATGTAGACCTATTTGCTTCACTTGATGATTGCAAGGATGAACCCTCACCGTTCTGACTTCTCGCCAAAGGAGCCACGTTTTTTACTGGATCAGTTGCAACCTTGCCATCATCTTCCTCCCAGATATCTTCCTCTTCCTCGTTTGCTTCTTCTTTGTCCCGAGTGGCAATCATTCTTGAAATTGTAAAACCAGCTTCTTCACATTTCTTTTCAGTTGCTAATATGTTATTCCTAATATCGATGAACTCTTTCAACATGGAATCTCTCGTCCTGTTATCACTTACCTCAACCCTGATGAGAAGAGAGATCCCTTCTTGAGCCGAGATCAGATGCTTTTTCACTAGAATCTTGCACTTTTCCCTCAATACATCGAATACCACTCTGTTTTCACTAGTTTCTTCAACCTTATCCGATTGTTTCAGTGAATCAAGACGGATTTGCCTCAGATGAGAACAACGGATCTCCTCGTAATCTTCCTCATCTAAGATCGCAAGAGGAATACCATCATCCCCTCTCCATCGAACAATTTCCAAACACTCGTTGATTTCCTTAGTTGTTTCGTCAATCTCATGTTTTAAGAGTCCAAAAGTATCCCTCACGGATTCAAACTTGTTTCGTAAAATCTCTTTTGTCCTCATCTCTCTCTCATGTCTCTCTCGTTGAATCCGCGCAGCGTTTGCCTGCAAATCAGGGAACTTGAGCTTGAGGGTATTCTTAAGGTAATCAAAACCCAGCATAAGCTCCTTGTAATGTAACCCAAAAGACAAATTCCACTTCTCCAGGAACTCAATAGCCTTGGTACGCAAAATGGTGGCAATAGCCGGTGGTGCAGGAAGAGGTAGATTGCTTCTAAACCCAACACTTAAACTCAGCAGCTGATCAAGATTCTCAACTATTAGAGCTTTGATCTCATGAAAAGCTCGTCGATTATGAGAAGCGTCAGATATCGAACCTGCCAAAGAAAATGATCCCCGCGTTACATTCTATTAAGAGCAAATTTCGATCAAACCACAGTTTCTGAGAATCTGAAAACAATACTTCAAACACGTACAGAGATGCGATTCGAAGAGGCGAAATAAACAAAATTACGAAGACCTGGCTAAATGTAAGTAATAACCTGAGAGTGTTTATGTTTCATGAGTTCCATTAGGGTTCTCGCACCGAGTCGGACCTCCGAATCAGAATACCGAAGAGTAAACTTGATCGCCTTGAGCAGCCTCGGGTCAACCTCTTGCGCAGTCGATTTCGTCGCTTTCTCTATTAACCCCATAACTTTCCCGCCGCCGTCATCTCTCCCTTCCATCGCCGGCAATCGGAAATTCAGAATTCTTCCGTAAAGGGCGGATGAACAAAAAAAAACCTAAGAAATTTCCGTCGATGAATTTTCCGATTTTGGTGTTGGTTTAATACATGTGCAAGTCGGTTTACTTTGGTCGATCGAAATGACTTATTTGCCCTCGTTTTTATTTGTTGGGTCAAAATATCAATGAGGTTTAATTTGCTCTCCCATATCATCGAAATGACTTATTTGCCCCTCTCTGTTTATGTAACTAGGATAATGATCGTTTATATACTTGTGTAGATTTCATTTCCCACTACCAAAATCGCTCAACCCAGAGAGATGATGCATTACACTTTCTGGATTCTGTTGATCTTTTCCATCTCGATGGCTTCTTGCTCCACGATCACATCCCTTGGAGGTAAAAAAACTCACAATTGAGGCTCATTCCATTGCGTTTCTTGTTCCTCTTTCGCTCGTTTTCCTTCACTTTCTCGCTTGCTTAACAGGCCCAGAAATCGGAATCAACTACGGACGATTCGCCTCCAATCTTGGAGCCGGAGGTAATCGCTCGTCTTCTTCTCTTGGACTCTCACTGAGTTTCTTGTTCGTTTTTCCCTTGATTCTCTCGCTTGTTTTCCAGCTCCAGAAATGGGAATCAACTATGGTCGTTACGGCTCCAATCTTCCTCCACCGGAAGCCATACCATCGCTAGTCAGTTCTCTCTCCATCAAACATGTCAAAACCTTCGACATGGATCCAAGAGTCACCAAATCCTTCGCCAACACCGGAATCTCTCTCTCCCTCTGTATCCCCAACGACAAGATTCCGATTCTAGCCTCCAATGCCTCCGAAGCCGACTCGATCATCAGGAATTTCATTTTGCCTTACCACAAGAACACTATCATCACATCAATCGCCGTCGGAAACGAAGTCTCGCTGCTGCCGCAATTCTCGGGCCACCTCGTCTCGGCTATGGTGAACGTTCATCGAGCAATCAAGAGGTACCGATTGCACAAGAAGATCAAAGTCTCCACCACGCATTCCCTCGCGATTCTGTCCCGAAGATTCCCTCCCTCGGCTGCTATTTTCCATAAATCGATCGCCGAATCGGTTTTGAAACCACTCCTGAGGTTTCTGCAGCGAACGAATTCTCCTCTCATGGTGAATGTCTACCCATACCTCGCCTACAAACAATCATTCCCTTCGATTCCACTGGATTTCGCTCTGTTTCAGCCGATGAACAGCCCCAAACGCCGGAAATACATCGATCCGTACAATGGAGTCGCATACACCAACCTGTTCGACATAATGTTGGATTCTGTGGACTCCGCCGTGAAATCTCTGGGATTGACGAAGATTTCGGTGATTGTATCGGAGATTGGGTGGCCGTCAAGGGGAGATCCCGGCGAAGTAGCTGCGAATTTGGAGAACGCTAGAGTTTTCAACCAACGGCTGATTGAGCATCTAAAACGAGGATGGAATAAGTTTCCTGTGTATATATTTGCTCTGTTCGACGAAGATCAGAAAACCGGAGCCACCGTAGAGAAACACTGGGGATTGCTGTATGGTAACGGCTCGAGGAAGTATGATTTGAATATCTCGCCGCCGATTTGAAGTTTGAACGTCGCTGAAGAGAAGAAGATTATGAGAGATGGTGGCAAAATTGGTCATTTTCGTATATGGGCTTTTGTTTTTGTTTTGTTATGGGCCGTATTACAACATATTAGTCCACAGGGCTTTTCGTAAATCATAAATAAATAAAATTAGGAAACCAATAAAAATATTTCTTCCTTTGTCCGATATGTCACGTGCAAGATGATATATAAGATTCGTGGACTTGGGAGTCATTTTTCTAATATCTATGTTGTGATTCTATCCACCTCTGGTTCGATTATCTGCAATGATAATGATCTAAACACTAATGCTCTGTTTTGTGTTTGTTGTTTGTGTAAGGAAGAATGATGAACAAGACACAAGATTACAAGTTTCCAAGGCCTAAATCACCGGCCAAGGTACGTCTTGGAGAGCTAACAGCCAGCTCTCATGGCTTATACTAGAAGATAGTCTTGTGTACAAGAAACCAGAGGCAGATCAAGAGCTACACTTGAGAATTACAAGGGGTTGAAGAAGGAAGAAGATAAGTTCTTCTACAAACCCTATTCTACAGCTTTGATCTCTCCTTGCTCTCTGCTTGTCACTCTTCTCTCTGCTAGATCTTCTTGTGACGTTTTCTTCTTATGTGTACAGGTCCAGCTCACTCCTTTTGAGCTCACACAATTCTTCATGCCGTAACAAACTCTTGTTGACCAGCATTCACTACACTTGGACACTGTACAAAACGTCACAGCTTTGTCAAATGGGTTACCTGTGCTTTTCCTAATTGGGCCTGATCAATTCAGCTTTAGCCCAATAACTGCAACAACCCAATAACTGAAATGTGACCGATACTCACATTCTCCACCTCGATCACTTTCAGACAGAACCCGCGAACTCTTCGCCTTTCTCTATCTCTCTTCGTTCCGACACGCCGCCGAAACCCTAGATCTTTACCGATCTAGATCCAACTCCTTCTCCGAGCTAGATTCAGTCTCTGAGCACCCTCAGACGACTTCTCCCATCCTCAAACTTTGTTACCGGAACAGGCTTTGTGAGGATATCCGCCGGATTCGTTTTAGTATCGATCTTTGAAACCACAAGATCTCCCTCTGCAATCACATCCCTGATGAAGTAGTAGCGAGTCTGGATGTGCTTCGTTCTCTCGTGAAAGACGCTGTTCTTGGCCAGACAGATAGCGCTCTGCGAGTCACAGAAGACCTCAACCGATTTCTGAGGAAAACCCAACTCGCAGGTAATTCTCTTTAGCCACAAAGCTTCTTTAGTTGCTTCGGCTAAAGCCATGAACTCAGCTTCCGTCGTTGATAATGCTACAATCTGTTGTAGGCCTGAGCGCCAGCTCACAGTATTGCCTCCAACCTGGAAGACATAGCCCGTAATCGATCTCCTTCGATCCAGGTCAGTAGCGTAGTCACTGTCACAGAAACCTTTGATGTCAAATTCCTGTGATTTTGTAAATGTCAGCTTGCAATCTGAACTTCCCTTCAGGTATCTTAGAACCCATTTAACCGCTTGCCAGTGTTCCTTGTTAGGTGCACTCATGAAGCGACTGACCAGCCCCACTGCATGAGCTATATCAGGACATGATCCAACCATGGCGTACATCAGACTACCGACAGCACTTGAATAAGGTACCTTTCTCATCTGAATCTCAGTTTCAACTCTTTCTTCAATCTTAGTACTAGCTAGTTTGAAATGACATCCAATTGGGGTTTGGACTGTCTTCAAGTCAGTAGCATCAAAACTCTTAAGAACTTTTTCAATGTATGACTCCTGAGATAAGTGGAGAATACCTTTACTTCTGTCTCTAATGATATCCATGCCTAGGATCCTCCTTGCGGGTCCTAGGTCCTTCATTTCAAACTCACGGCTTAATAAATCCTTAACCTTTTGAACCTCCTTCAACTCTTTAGCTGACACTAACATATCATCAACGTAAAGCAAAAGATATACCAAACTTCCATCACCACAGGTCTTGAAATACACACAACTATCCAACTGACTTCTTGAAAACTTTTTTGCTTTCATGAACTGATTAAACCTTAGATTCCACTGACGGGGAGACTGCTTGTGACCATACAGAGATCTCTGTAATAAGCAGACCTTGTTACCCTTAGAATATCCCTCAGGTTGCTCCATCAGGATCCTTTCATCTAAATTACCATGTAGAAATGCAGTTTTTACATCTAATTGTTCCAACTCAAGATCCATGTTAACCACCATAGAAAGAACTAGTCTTATTGTAGTGTGCTTAACAACCGGAGAAAACACTTCATGATAATCAATTCCCTCAATCTGAGAAAACTCTTTTGCAACAAGTCTTGCCTTAAACCTTGGTTCTTCCAATCCTGAGATTCCAGGCTTGAGCTTGAATACCCACTTGCAACCAATAGTTCTCTGTCCTTCTGGTCTATCAATGAGCTTTCATGTGTAATTCTTATATAAAGAATCCATTTCTTCATCTGTAGCTTCCAACCACTTATCTCTATTAGTTCCTTCTATAGCTTCTTGAAATGATTTTGGTTCTGCAACCTCAATCATTTCTGCTGCACTCAGAGCATAAGCTGCTACATAAGACTCATCTCCATCATCAAATCTACTCGGAGGTTTAACATTCACTCTCCTTTCCCTATCTCTTGCCAAGAGATAATCACCAAGACCTGGTGTTAAATCATCTGATTCAGAGTCTTCTTCTGAATCTTCAACTACCTCTGACTCTGAGATAGCTCCACCTTCATCAGGAACTCCACCTTCTCCTGAAGTCTCTCCTTGAGTCAAAACTCCAATGTCACTTTCCCTGACTTCAATAGAAACCTTTTGATTTCCTTTTCTATTCTGTCCTGTAACAGTTTTATCCTTTCCAATGTCTTTGAAAAGTGTATCTTCCCAGAAAATTACATCACGGCTGATGATGCATTTCTTTTCATCATAACTCCAGATTCTATAACCTTTAACTCCCTGCGGATATCCCATAAAGACACCCTTCTTTGCCCTTGGCTTCAGTTTACCCTGATCAACATGATAATACGCCAAACATCCAAACCTCTTCATGTGAAAATAATCTGGTTTCACACCAGTCCACACTTGCTCTGGAACTTCTAACCCAAGAGGTACAGATGGTGACCTGTTAATCATATAAACTACGGTTGATGCAGCTTCTGCCCAGAATGCTTCACAAAAACCTGTTTCACTTAGGAGACTCCTCACCTTTTCCAATATAGTTCTATTCAACCTCTCAGCTACACCATTCTGTTGAGGAGTGTATGGACATGTCTTATGCCTTAGGATTCCATGAGCTTTACAATGATCATCAAACATTTTGTTGCAGTACTCTAGCCCATTGTCTGTCCTTAAAGCCTTAAGCTTCTGTCCACTTTGATTTTCCACAAACGCTTTCCACTCAACAAACTTACCGAATGTCTCATCCTTAGTCTTGAGAAAATAGAGCCAAACCTTCCTTGAGAAATCATCCACAAATGAAATATAGTAGTGACACTTTGATAAACTTGGTGTAACATTTGGAGAACCCCATAAAACAGAATGAACATACTCCAACTTTTCCTTTGAAATATGTTTTCCTCTTTGATAAGACAACCTATGAGACTTCCCAAGAATGTAGTATTCACACTGCTTTAGCTCGGCTATTTCATCAGACTTTAATAACTCCTTCTTGACTAAAACCTGTAAACCTTTTGCACTCATATGTCCCATTCTGCTATGCCATAGCATTGTCTTGTCATCTGCTTTAACTGCTGCATTAACCTGCTCCTTCACTGGTTTACCATCAAGAATATAGAGAGTATCTTTGTAACTCCCAGCAAGAACTTCTCTTTCCTTATAAAACACTTGTAGTCTGAAATTTTTAGACTGAAACCAACAGCCTTGAGACTCCAACTGTCCTAATGAAATCAAATTCCTCTTGGCCGTAGGAGAATACCTCACCTTAGTTAATATAACAGTTGAGTTATTATTATTAACTATCTTCAAACTCCCCATAGCCGTGACTAGACAGTGTGTATCATTACCCATTAGGATCTTTCCCCCATCAATATCTTGAACATCCGATAGTAGGTCTTTCCTATAGGTTAAATGATACGAGCATCCTGAGTCAAGAACCCATCCATCCTTAGAGTGAACTTCTGATGCCGTTAGCAATATAGGTTCTTCATCTATAACCTGTCCAACATTAGCCTGAGAGTTAGATGATTGTCCTCTCTTTGGACAGTCTTTCTTGAAATGTCCTTCGGCTCCACAAATCCAACATGCTCTCTTGCCCTTAACCTTTGCTTTGCCTTTGTCATATTGCTTGTTTTTATTGTTAAACTTCTTCTCAGTCTGAGGCTTAGACTGAATGAATAAACCCTCATTGCTTGTCTTCTGCACATTAGTTCCTTTCTGCTTCAACTCAGTTTCTAAGGAATAGGCTGCTGTAGTTATTTCCTTTAGAGTTATAGTTTGCTGTCCACCTCTGTACTTGAGTGTGTGAACAAGCTGAGCAAAGTGTGAAGGCAAACCATTCAATAGAATTACCGCTTGATCTTCATCACTTAGTTCCACATATAGACTTGCAAGATCTGAGATAAGCTTGTTAAAGATATCCAGATTCTTGTCTAGATTCTTTCCTTCTTCCATCTTGAAACTATAGAACCTCTGTTTTAAGTAGAATCTGTTAGGTAGTGATTTATCTTGGTATTGTGATTCAAGAGAATCCCACATGGCTTGAGCAGATTTGTGCTTCAAACCAACCTTCCTCAGCACCATATCAGTCAGACTCATACTCAACAGATTTCTAACCCTACGATCCTTCTCCAACCTTTTAGGGTCAGTCTTGACTTCTTCAATTTCAGTTCCTTTGCCTTTAGGATATGGTGTAGACGTTGATGTCTCACCATCAATCCTTAGAACTGAATCAAGTCCAAGAATCTCGAGCTGGGCTAGAACTCTATGCTTCCATATAGCATAGTCACCTTCCCCATCAAACTTCTCAACCTCCCATCTTCCCTGTGTAGGCTCAACCATCTCGCTTCCGTAGATCTGATACTGAAACCCTAAAAACCAGAAATATCCAAGCAAGAAGAACCAATACCCAGAGAATTCCAACAACACAGCGCGCAGAGGATATCCAAATGTAGATCAGATGAAGAAACCGTAAACCAGTGTATCTAGATAAGCGAATAACCTGACTCAGAAACCAGGTACTAGATCTGATACCTGCTGAGTCATTCTTCTTCTTGATCCAGAAAACTAGAAACCACCTTTGACCGCTCCAACCTTGTGCTCTGATACCACTTGTTGTGATTCTATCCACCTCTGGTTCGATTATCTGCAATGATAATGATCTAAACACTAATGCTCTGTTTTGTGTTTGTTGTTTGTGTAAGGAAGAATGATGAACAAGACACAAGATTACAAGTTCCCAAGGCCTAAATCACCGGCCAAGGTACGTCTTGGAGAGCTAACAGCCAGCTCTCATGGCTTATACTAGAAGATAGTCTTGTGTACAAGAAACCAGAGGCAGATCAAGAGCTACACTTGAGAATTACAAGGGGTTGAAGAAGGAAGAAGATAAGTTCTTCTACAAACCCTATTCTACAGCTTTGATCTCTCCTTGCTCTCTGCTTGTCACTCTTCTCTCTGCTAGATCTTCCTGTGACGTTTTCTTCTTATGTGTACAGGTCCAGCTCACTCCTTTTGAGCTCACACAATTCTTCATGCCGTAACAAACTCTTGTTGACCAGCATTCACTGCACTTGGACACTGTACAAAACGTCACAGCTTTGTCAAATGGGTTACTTGTGCTTTTCCTAATTGGGCCTGATCAATTCAGCTTTAGCCCAATAACTGCAACAGCCCAATAACTGAAATGTGACCAATACTCACAATCTAACAAGACATTTGTCTCGGAATAAATCGGAAATGCAAATTGTCATCATGTTACGGAAAGTTATCGTCTATTTAAAATTATCTAACAATTTTTGATATACAAGAAAAATGTAAGGCTGTGGTTTAAACCAAAAATAAAATAAAATAACGGTTTAAATACCATAAAGAAAATTGACACTTTAACTACATATTTTTTTCATGGATAATGTGTTTACAGTTTAACATTATGTTTATGATAGGAAAATATAACTTTTATTAACACATTGGTTACTAGGAGAAACTATATGTTGCCCGTATGTTTTATTTTCTATTATGTCGTTTTTATCTCTAAAAGTCTCCTCTCTTTTTTAAGGCACTTTAAAAGTGTTCTTTTTTCATCATTTTGTGTTATAACAAATCGGTTCAATAGGCAAATATCTCCACATATGAAAGACAAATGGAGTCGAACTCGACACCAGTAATATCAGAAGAAGTGTAATATTCATCTTATAAATTAATGACTTTTTAGGTTGACCAAAAAAGAATCGCACTGAGCATAAAAATGACTGATCACATCTCCACTAAGTGCGCAAGTGAGTGAGAAGAGAGAGAGATATTTGCGGAGGAAAGAGCGGGGAAGGACTAGGAGTGGGTATAAAACTGGTGGCTCGTTCGGTGGTTTCAATATTCTTCCATGTGGGCCCTTTGTCTCTGTTTCGTATTTTTTTTTTTTTAATTTCTATCTCATTTCGGATTATTAATCATTTTTATTGATTTGTTACTTACTGAGGAAATTGTTTTGTTTCTCTAGTCAAAGTAGACACTGCTTCTTATAACACGTAAAACCAAAAACTTCCTCATCTCCACACTCTCTCACTCACATGCAGAGAAACACAACAAGATTGTATACTACTGATACAATGTGTCGTTTACGACACACACATATATGTTTAAATTCATATCGAGATTTACCGAACCGATAATATATATAATACTTGAGTTCAAAAAACGATTAATCAGGAGAAAAAAGTAAGCTAGTAACCCAAATAAGGTCTGTATAGTGGGATGTGAAGAAGATTCATGGAATCTAATTTTGAATTAATAATTCTCTTTAGATGTATTAGATGTATTAAGAATTCGGGTGAGCTATAGTGGTAGACATAATTGAGGTAAACTTCTAAATGGTAGTGCAAATAACTTTTAGATTACTTGTTTATTGTCTCCATCTATTATGACCAAGTGCTATACAGTTGGAGAATTGTAAAATGTTTTATTTGGTTATTACTTATTACTCTAAAACTTGCTTTTGACGGTATAAGCGAAATGAGAACACTTGACGCGAGTTACCAATAATTTCATTTTTCTTCTAAAACTTTCTCTTTGAATTGTGCGTAGACAAGTACGATTTTTAAACCGAATCTAAACCATCATTATTGCAGTTTCTTAACATGATTTCTTAGATAAAAAGTTAGATTAAATTAAATAAAAAAAGGAATTAACTAAGAACCGATTCTTAATTTAGAATCTTAATAATCGGTTCTTAAGTGATAGATATCATGTTTTTATTCGTCGGAGCTGTTGAGAAGTGGAAACGGTGTGCGATGAGATTCATTTTTCTTTGTCTACGCTTGTCCTCGCAATCTCCGTCGCCAAGCATCGTCTCCGACCAATTCGTTTCGTCTTCCGACGATTCGGTTCCTTTCGTCTTCCAACAGACTCGTTTCTCCGTTGTGCCGTCGCTTCTCCGTTGTGCCGTCGCTTCTCCGTTGTATCGGCGCTGCTTCGCAACGAGAAGAAGAAAAAACTATGGTTTTCTCTGTAATTGCTTCCTCTCCATTGTCTGCAAATCCTCCAAAGTTAATATTATTTTTATCACCATCCTAAGGTTATTCATTTTTTTTTAAAGAATTTTTAATGGAGTTCTACTATTGAAGCAGAAAAACAGAAATTTTTTAATAAAAATTTTTAACTTAAATTTTATAATTAAATATTAGTTAAGAAATGGATTTCTCCTATTGATGATCCTGTAAAAAACCGTATAGGAAGAGATATCCATCTCGGGAGCTTCATTAATAACGACTAATGAGTAATACGATAAATTGCTTTTTTATTTTTTCTCCCATAAAAAGAGTTTGGGAATAAATAAGTCAACTCAAACTCAAAATCTAACACGCGCGAGACAAAAACCCGACCCGTGACCCGACTAAGTCATAAGCGACCCGGAAACCTTGTTGCTGTATGTTCCCAATTATCGACAAACTCCCCATTGTTCCGGCGAACGCAAAACAGAACCGTCCTTGACTGTTCACCGGGATCAGATAATTACTCGCCGGAATCGAAACCACTCCGCCGCCGAAATGAAACACCACTGTCGGAACTTTTACCGTCGTCATCCCCGAAAGATCGAAACATGTATCGAACAGAGAATACGACGGAGCACGCTTCAGCCTTGTCGCTCCGAGACGAAACGCGTCTCTAAGCGCTACGTAAGCAGATTGCGTCAGCCGGGTAACCGAAGTACCGGAATCGATGATAACCCCGCCGTTTCCGGTGGCGTCAAGCTTGAATTGCGATTCCGAAACGCCGGGAACGCGCGAACCGCCAACGCTGATTCCTAAAAGCTGCAAGTAATAAAACGTGTCTAGCCTCGGGTTCGTTAGCAACGGCGTGAAAACGGCGGTTTTCGGAACGGAGTCGTTTCCGAAGACAATAGTTGACGGCGGTTTAGATGAAGAACCGGAACTCGTCCGGTCAACCAAACAGTAAGAGAATTTGCCGTCATAACGGTTTTTTGTCTGCGACGGAAACGATAATCCTCCACGGCCCAGGCCCAACAGCCCAGCCGCACCAACGAACAAGCCTTCGTTATCGTGACCGCATCCTAACGCCACATGATCCACACGCGCTCCATGAAACGTCAGCGTTTCGGTGGAGAAATCTCCTACGGTGAACGATCCATCACCGTACGATACTTGATAGAGGCAAGTCTTGCTTCGACGGCTGACACATTCCGACGAGTCGTCTAATCTCCGGCAAAGACGAGATCCGCATGGAACGGTGGCAAAAGTTTTTGATTTAGCCGGGTCGAAAATCGGGTCGGATTGGTTGTAACATACTTTGCAAGGAGAACACTGGAGCCAAACGACGTCGCTTCCTGTGTCGAGGACCATGTAAATGTTAGTCGCCGGAGTTCCAACGCCTAACCTCATGAAATACTCTCCGCTTCCTTGTGAGAGACCGGAGATAACAGCGCCGCTAAATCCACCGGCGGAGTGTGGAGTTCTTCTCGTGACATTCCGGCCGGCGAGGCTGGTCAGGGATTCGACTCGGAGGGAATCTCGCTGGAGACGGAGGTTGAAGAGGTCCGCCGGAGATGCGTCGGCGAAGGAAGAGAGAGCATCGACGTGTAATAAGTGGACGGAGAGTGAAGTTGTGGAGTCGGAATCACTGATGAAGGATTCGGATTCGGGCGATGAGATGAATGGGGAAGAAGGGAGAGTGTTGACGACGAGTGTGTTGTATTGGGAAGAAGAAGTGGCGGAGGAGAAATAAAAGACGATAACAGCGACGGAGAAGACGAGGGTATTTATGACTTTTTGCCCCATCGGAAATGAAAAAAAAAAAGTGAAGTTTTAAATTTTAACTGTTGTCACAAGGATCTGTATAATAGAGTTTGAGTCTATCATCATCACCGAAGCATATAAAGGCAAAATGAAGCTCGTGTGTGAAAGCTAACTTTACTTTAATTATTATGGACCGACTTTCTTTGCCTTTTCCTTTTTCTTTTTCTAGACCAGACCGGAGTAAGTAAAATCACCATTACGATATTATTATTATTGACTTTCTTCCTACTAACGAACTCCATTAAATTTTTACATTTGAGATAAATCGCTCAATAGTGTGAAACTAATCAAAAATGGTTCCATGGTCTAGTGGTCAGGACATTGGACTCTGAATCCAGTAACCCGAGTTCAAATCTCGGTGGAACCTTCATTTCTCTTTTTTTCTTAGTTACTTGTTTTGTTTTTTTTTTATTGAAAATTTAGCCCATTTCTATAGCCGACAGGTGGGCTTCAAGGCCTAACCATATTGTTTAGAGGGCTCTCGAAGAATATTTGAATATTTCAATTAGAATAGATAAGGTTTGTACTCAATCCTTGACATCTTTCCTTGTGGGCCCCATGTGTTGTAAGAATGTGGACTAGCAGAACCAACAGTTTCATAATAATTTAAATTTATAGTTAGTAGATTATGTCGGGATCATAATTGGGTTTGTATGTGTGTTTTATTTTCTCAAGGAATAGTTAAGACACTAAAACACCGTGCATGGAAGGAAGAACCCAAGGAGAAGTAGGTGCAACATTTGGTTTGTTTTCAATCTGAAATTAAAATTCTAAACTTTGCAATGTTTCTAAAACTCTTTAGAAATGAAAACGGAAGAACAACTAGGGATGGGATCATGAACATTAAAGCCCCTATCGACTAATCTACTCTAGTCTATGAACTAATTACCCATAATTGACACATCTCTCAATAATTTCCATTTCTTGAGTCACTACCCTATAAAACTCATCCTCACTTGGTCCCTACTCTCTCTCTCTCTATAATTGTCACTCTTTTCTCATTACTCCCTGTTTGTGAAGTATTATAACATTACATTTTTCAGAATCATAATCTGATTATTACTTGGATATTCCTATTAAAAACTAGTATTTATATATATATATATATATGGTTAGATGTCATATATATATATATATATATATATATATATGTATATCTAATCTTTTTATTTTTTAGTATTAGTTGCTATAATTTTATTCTTCGACCATACTAAATTTTAGTTGCAAACAAAAAACATACGTACTAGAATTTCTTTTATCCCAAAAACATTTAGACATTTGAGTAAAGACTTATCCAGAAGCAGAAGGTTTTGCAGGGGCAAATAATGGGGAGGACGAGAGACCGAGGCCCATCTTCAGAGTCAGAGAGAGATCATGTGATGTATCTATCTTTATGGTCCCCTCTTCACTTATATTATTATTTACCCTTTTAACATCAATCTAACATTATGTTTTATCATCCATTTACCCAAAACTACACAAAATTCTTTTACAGTGTATAAAAATTAAATATGTATATGTATATGTGTTTGTCTTTTGGCTGTTCTTTACTTTCCATTTATAATTGTAACAGATTGATCAATCCCCTGTCAAAGTTGTGATGTATGTAACTTTAACATTTGATTAGCTGGAATTGTTTTTTGAAAACAATAAATATATATTGAGGAATGCTTGGAATCCTACCCAACCATTTTAAACAAATACTACTAAAGAGAACAATAATAGATGAAAAAACAGAATCTCACCTAAGTTAGTCATACGTTGGTTTGAGGGAAAATGTTTCGGTTTTATAAATACTGGATTTGAATGCGGTTGTTATGCATGGGAAGGAAAAAATGATTTACGTTTTAACATAATAACATGTGTTATTAAAGTATAGTCTTGAATTATTTGTTTCTTTCGGTTTTTAATTTATAATTAAATTTTCGGAATGATGAAGTTAATTTACTTATTTTATTTTATTTTAGTTTAAGAATTAAGAATGATGAAGTTGATGAATATATAATTTGTGATTACGTGTAATTGTACAAATTGTAAAAGTATTGTTAATGGTTAATTTTATTGCAACGGAAGATAACCTTTTTAGTTTATGTGTGGAAGATCTGAAACCAGTAAGTTAGAAAGGTGTCATCTAGTTTGGTGCGTCAAGGCGTAGAGTTTGATGAATTTGTCGGATAATTAACGTGACATGGTCTTGATTCTCCTGTATGTAGCCTATCATTTCGTTGTCTCCACATCTCATAGACATCAGCTTCAGTTTCTGCTTCACGAAATGAGCCATTCCTCTACATCATATATGGGGTTTGACAGTGGAGGCGGTGGTGGTGTCCACAAGCTAAAATAGAGGCGTCAGTTCCTGTTGTGGTCTCCTCGACATGGCCGTGGGAGAATGTCCCTTGTGTTGCTGGCAAGTAGTCGGGATTGATGCTTGTTAAGCGTGGGACCGATTGTTAGAGCCGACTTCTCTAATCGTCTGTTGGTTCTCCCTGTGTCGCCGACATGCAGAGCCGGTTCTGTCCTGAGTTTTAAGAGGCCGCAAGCTAGAAAAAGGGGTTGTTTTATACAATTACATAAATTAATTTTTTCTCTCGATCGAAGAAGAATGTGGTAAATCTCGAATGCCGTACACAATTCGTAGTGGAAAAAAAAATCAAATTTCTCTAGTAATTGATCAATAGCTCAATTCTATGATTTTAATTTCAACACAATCAAACAAAAAGCGCAAAGAATAAATTAATGTAATCATGATGGAGTTTCATACCAGGAGAAAAAAATAAAAGAAAGCCAGAGACTGAGAGAAGAAAAAATTGATGGCGTCGTCGTCTTGAAACTATGTCGCGGACTAGCGGCGTCGGAGAATAAGAAGATGATTTACGATTTAGGTAATTAGGTTTTAATTAGAAATTATTTTTGTTATATTAAGTATTTGTCTTGGTTTATATTGGTTATGTTGCCAACCAAGAAGAAAAAAAAACAGAATAGTTTTGTTGGTTTATTTTTAGTTAATAATGTTAATGTTGGTTTAATAGCCCATATTCGTTAATGTTGGTTTTGCTGGTTTATTTTTAGTAGTTTTCAAGTTAATGGTTTATCGGGAATAAAAAAGAACAGCTTCATGAGAAATGAAGATTCGAACCCACGATCATGTAACCAACACTTTACCACTAGACTACATAGAATATTTAGAAATTGTGGGACGAAAATTATATATTACACCAACGGCCGCAAGCCAATGCTTGCTTGGTTTGGGCTCAGGGCCGACACGTTTGTAGTTCATGCAATTGGTTCTTGCTTTCTAGATACTTTTGATACAAATTTCGTTAGTGTTTATGTTTGGAGAAGTTGTAGGTAATACTGGTCAAAGGTTTTGAGAATGTGTCTCGCCATCGGTTGCTCGCGGCAACAAAGATGAGGACTCTAGCTCGAGATAGCTGTGGCAAAAACACTTCGTGCTATGTCAAGGTGTTCAGAATAGCTGATTCATCCACATGCTTCTTCTGTATGGTTCTTTATTTGGTTTTAATTTCTCTAATATGTTGTAGTTCCTTTTTGTATTGTAGTTTTATTTATTCTATTTTCGTTGTATTGTCTCTTTCAAAAATTGAAAATAGTATAAAACTTAACATTGGTACAAAAAAACATGATTTAATAGAAAAATTTAGAGAAATAGGAAAAAAAAACTTTATACTAGGATGAGATAATTAGTTAGCCTAAGGTCCAGAAAATAATTAATAGAAATTTTTTCAGGTTGGTTACTAAACTTATATAATCGCAACAAGCTTGGACATAAAACATGATTCTGAATAGTTATACTTGTACGATTAATAAAATCTTGTAAAATCACAAAATTATTCCTGTCATTCCGCAAACGATGATGCAAAACTATAGTCTCTCAGCGACTAAAATATTCAAAAAAGAAAAAAGTACGGACTCTTTAAAATTATTGGTCGCAAAAAGATTCTCCCATCTGGGAGCTTGACCTAACGGTTAAGTGGGATTGTGAAGTAGGTCGAAAGCGACCCTTTAATCTTTATGTGTACGGACGCAATTTCTTCCACGAAATTACCAAAATACCCCTTAATAATTTGACAATCTGCGTGACTCCACCTCAGGCTGAGAGAAGAAGCATAGAAAGAGCCAAAGAGTGCGAATGATTGTATGAATTCTTAATTACAGCGTTTGAATTCTTTTATGTTTAATGCAAAGTCCCACTTTTTCATATTTGGAAAGTTTGTATGATTTAACTTTTATTTTTTCAATTTTTTTCCGATATGAAACGACATCTACACTAGTACCAATCAATATATTTCAAATCCCGGTCATGATGCCTCCTTTGGGGAGGAAGAAGAAGATGAATAAATAAAAATAAAAAAACAATGGATATTCATACTACGTTTAAATTACGCATACATTTTTTGTGAGTTGTGTATATGACCTACTTTTTAAAATGCTCTAAATTCATACAACGTTAGAGCATCTTTATTGGTGAGATATCTCATCTCAAGGGTATCTCATAAATATAATATTAATATTTTTAATAAAATTTTTTTTTGAAAACCCCATCACAAAAATTTGCTTTCATTGGTGAGATATCCACAAAAGTATTTCATCAATATAATATTATTATTTTAATTTTTTTTTAAATTTTAATAAAATTAATTTTGAAAAATTTATAACATATCAAATTACATCTTAAATATATTCAATTATATTAATTAGTTATATTTATTTATATTATGTATAATAGTAAAATTAATAAAACAGTAAATATTAATAATGCTAATAAAATATTAATAATATAATACATTATAAATAATATAATCAAAGAGTTACATTATCTTAAATAACACACTTAAGCATAAAATTACATTAATTTAAACTTATAAAAAAATAAAACTTAAATTTCTAAAAAACACAGATAACATAAAAAACTAAAATCAATGATATAACCAACTTGGTTCTAATCTTCACTTGATGATGTGCCAAACTTTTGCCATATATGTTCAACAAAATCAGCTTTTAATTATTGCATTACTTTTTAATATCAGGTTTTTAGTTTTAAATCTCAGATTTTATATATATATATATATATATATATATATATATATTAGAGAAAAATAATAACAAAATTTTAATTTTTGTTGTTAAAAAAACAAAATTTTAATTTTTCAAATATCAGATTTTTTTTTTGAAATCTAATATTATTGTATTAGCTATAACATTACTAATTTATATTATATATTAATTTTAACTAGTATCAATTAAAAACAATATTAATATATAAATTAATCTCATGCTTAATGAACTTGATAGATAGATAATTTTATTTTATGATTTATAAAAAATAAAACTAAAAATAACAATATATAAACTATTTAATTGATATTTTAAAGTGTTTGATATTTGTTTAATCACAAAATGCATGAATCATTAGAAAATTGACATGTGTCTCATGAGAGGGGTTCTCAAAACATCACCATTTTTTTTTAAAAACAATTTCTAATTTGTTTTTCTTTATTTTTAATATATTTTAACATGAGATACCGTCAATGGAGGATGCTCTTATATACTTATATCAGCCTACGTATATTTTAGGACAATTCTACAAACTAGCACCAAAAAACTTAAAGTTCAATAATTTAGCACTCAAGGGTGAAAATCCCAAAATTATCACCCAATGGTGAAAATCCCCAAATTAGCATTCATTAACATAACAAGAAAAAAAAAACAGAAAATCGAGAAAGAAAATAAATCTCCGTTCTCCGTTAAGGTTGGTTTGGCTCAAATTCTTCGTGGTGGAGTTATCATATACTCCCTCCGTTCTAAATTAAATGAAGTTTTAGAGAGTTTTTTGTCCCACAATTAAGTGATGTTCTCACTAACTAATGCAAAATTAAATGATTTGTAATTATTTTTGACCAATTACATTTTATACACTATTTGTTCATTGGTTCAGATGAATAATAAATGAGGTTTTAGTATAGAAAAAAACAAAAATTAATTTTTTCCTTAATTTGTGTGCATACTACTAAAACATCAATTAATTCAGAACATAGGGAATATAACGTACTTCAGAAAGACTTCCTAAATGAACAAAAACAAAAAATGATATTTCCTAATGATTTTCATGCGTAAATGAAGCATCAGAACAAATGTGTTGTTGTTTTGGATACACAAAGAAATAAAGAAAGATCAAAATGATGAAAACTGATCATTTCTTGAAAATGAAACTTATTTAGGAACATATATAACGTATTTCAGAAAGTTTTCCGAAATGAACAAAAACAAATGAACAAAAACAGAAAACTATATAAAAAATGATATTTCCTTTTGATTTCCATGCGTAAATGAAGCATCAGAACAAATGTGTTGATGTTTTGGATACACAAAGAAATAAAGAAAGATACAAATGATGAAAGCTGATTCTTTCTTGAAAATGAAACGTATTTAGGAACATATATAACGTATTTCGGAAAGACTTCCTAAATGAACAAATGATGAAAAATGATCATTTCTTGAAAATGAATCGTATTTATGAACATATATAACGTATTTCGGAAATACTTCCTAAATGAACAAATGATGAAAACTGATCCTGAAACACCCCGTCCCGGCCTTCCTAGGCCGCGGACGATGCGTTCCCAGTTCGGGTCGTTGTCTGGCCGAACCTCCTGGTTTATACCCGTTTCTAAACCAAATATCTCCTTAGGCGGTTTTCTTACAAATCTATCTTACGACTATCCTTATCCGTTTTAAGCCTAGATCTGTTTTAACCTCTTATTAATACGCAGCGGTATTCGTTCTATCTAAACCTTTCTTTTATTTCCTTTGATTTAATTCCAATCAAGTACTTGTCCGATCCGATCATCTTTTGCCTTTGGACAGTTCCCATAAACCTCCGTTTGGCTTATAGATTAATATTTGACTCGGTCCAAGTATTGCATCCTAAGGCAATACCTTTCCTAGACTTAACCATCTAGTAATACTCTAGTCACTATCCATTTGTTCCAAGGTAGTGAACTTACCCGTATCCAATTCGTTTTCTCCCTGAACCGTATTCTTCTTGTAGTCCGATAAGTGTGCTTTTCCACTTTGACCACGTCCCTTGTCGGATCCCATTCGATCCACTTAACTGCATCAATAATGAACTCTTCCCTTCGGTACTTAGTCATTCAACCAACCATCCCCACATGGCTAAATAACCGTTAGAGAATCCTTTAATCTAGCTCGACAATCCGTACATATCCATTCCCGGCTTATGTACCCTTTGCCGTGACCAGTCTCTTCCCTCGGCTGGGCCGCCGAGTTCCCCCCTTTTCCCGTGGACCATATCCGGATTCGTAATCAGTTGATCGCACCTCTTCACTTCGCAGCTATTCACTTCGCACCTTTTCACTTCGCACCTTTTCACTTCGCACCTTTTCACTTTTCCGGTGGTGCATGCCTTAGGAGAGTTTCTCTCTTTCTTGCCGAGAGTTTCTCCCTTGGGCGTATTTTGTTTAATTTAGCCGATACAGAATTCCCCCCAGGAATCTATCTTGGCAGATACAGAATTCTCCCCGAGAATTTATCTTAGCCGATACAGAATTCTCCCCGAGAATCTATCTTAGCCGATACGGAATTCTCCCCGAGAATCTATCTTAGCAGATACGGAATTCTCCCCGAGAATCTATCTTAGCCGATACAGAATTCTCCCCGAGAATCTATCTTAGCCGATACTGAATTCTCCCCGATTCCAGTTTAGCCAAGCCTTGGTGAAATCTCTCTGTTTCCCAAGTCACTCGCCTACAACCCACGGTAAATTCCCCCTCAGCTAAATATCAACCCGCGTGGAGTTATATCAAACATTCGGCGAAGATTATGTAATTACGACCGTATGCAGATTCATGGATATTTATATCAAGTGTACGATTAAAATAGACCACGCACGCATATAGAACGATCATAGGACTTTCCCGGCAAACCGATAGCCTAGATCCGTACTATGCCGCCAGTAACGCACTCACCTTAGCCACGCGTTTGGATTGAGGCACTTGTATGCCGTGATCCTTATTTCCACGTTCTGACTCCCCTTGGTTCGATCTTCATGATCAAACTAGCCTTTCTCTCTCTCGGCTAACTCTTCTTTCGATATTGCCTTGGACTATCGGCTAAATATCTCTGTTCTAGATATTGCCTTAATCTCTCGGCAAGATCCCCTTTTTCTTGTGTGTGGATTTCGTGGTGTGTGGTGTATCCTTCCCTCTATCACCCATCATCCTTATATAGGATCTGGATGGGTGTCTTTTACAAAGGGTCACCCCTTCTGGTCGAACGGATGCGTTGTTTGGCCAAACGGGTGTGTTGTTTGGCCAAACAGGTGCGTTGTTTGGCCAAACAGGTACACGACCCTTCGGCTAAATAACCACCCTCGCACACGCGACGCATGTGGTCGTCTTCCCAGCCGATCGACTACCCAACTGCCCATGACTAGCTAGCTTCCTAGTCGATCACCTGAGTTACCACTCGAACAGTTGACCCAACACTACTCCCACCTAGCTCTTTACCTAGCTGTCAGTCCGCCCAGCTAGGTCAGTACTTGACCAGCTTACCGAGCTAGGTTGAGTTGCCAGTCAGCTTGTCCAGCTGGTTCAGCTAGTAGCTCAGCTACTTCAGAATTCAGCTCGTCCAGCTAGTTTAGCTCGACTACTTCCTCCCATTTTGCCCGGCTAAATCATTTGGTTCGTTTCTCGGCCTTGACTAAGTCTTCTCTGATCCTTCCGGGAATTCCTTAACCCAAAACAAATCGGCCCGGTGTAACATCGCGGGATGGGGATGTTACAGATCCTTTCTGGAAAATGAATCGTATTTATGAACATATATAACGTATTTCGGAAAGATTTCCTAAATGAACAAATGATGAAAACTGATCCTTTCTTGAAAATGAATCGTATTTAGGAACATATATAACGTATTTCGGAAAGACTTCATAAATGAACAAATGATGAAAATTGATCTTTTCTTGAAAATGAAACGTATTTAGGAACATATATAACGTATTTCGGAAAGTCTTCCGAAATGAACAAAAATAGAAAATGATATTTCCTGTTGATTTCCATGCGTAAATGAAGTATTAGAACAAATGTGTTGTTGTTTTGTCTACACAAAGAAATAAAGAAAGATTCAAATGATGAAAACTGATCCTTTCTTGAAAATGAAACGTATTTAGGAACATATATAACGTATTTCGGAAAGTGTTCCGAAATAAACAAAAACCGAAAACTATATAAAAAACGATATTTCCTGTTGATTTCCATGCGTAAATAAAGCATCAGAACAAATGTGTTGCTGTTTTGGATACACAAAGAAATAAAGAAAGAAACAAATGATGAAAACTGATACTTTCTTGAAAATGAAACGTATTTAGGAACATATATAACTTATTTCGGAAAGTATTCGGAAATGAACAAAAACATAAAACTATATATATAAAAAAGTCTTCCCAATTAACAAAAAAAAATAGTAAAGTCTTCCTAAAATGTATGTAAAGTATACTAAATCGTTTGATAAGCTTTGGAAAGTTTCATAAAATCATTTTGAATGTAATCTCTACTGTGTGTTCGTTTGAATGTAATAAGTCTATCATATAGGTACTTTGCACGTACTCTTGTTGTGCCCTCCTCTGCAACATCTGCTGCACATGTGTCCTTGAGACTTTGAACCGGGTACACCAAACTCTCCCGCTGATATCTTTCTCATTTTCGGAGGTCTCCCACTGCTTGGCTTAGTAGTAGGTGGTGCACATGAATATTCAGATACCAAATTTGTCTTTGCAACTTTGAGACGAAAGAAGATAAAATCAAAGTGAGACAACAAGTAAAAGTTGGATCCAAAGGTAATAAAAGGTGAAGAAAACAAAGAGTTACATACGTGACTGAAAATTCTTGTGAAACTACCAGTCTCCTTGAAGAGCTGTGATAACACCATATTTTACATGTTTTTAAGGTTTAGTTTCATAGGTTTTTAGTTCCAATTTGTATAGTTTTTGGATATTTTCATGCATTTAGGTCCAACTTGAGTCTCATTGCATTTTAGATGTCCTAGGTTGTCTTTGCATTCTTTTTGGCTTGCTTGAGCCATTTTCAGGTGTTCTTGGAGTCATAGGAGTTGGAGGAGTGAAGATAGCCATCAAAAAGTTCATTTCGGAATACAAAGATGCAGGATCAGGTTGAGACGTCATAAGTTTGGCATTGGATGAAGGACTTTCCACCGATGGATTGAGCTCAAATTTTAACACGAGATATATCAATGGATTAGCTTTCATTTGGAAGTGGTTTGAGGCAATTCCAACGGTGCGATCAGAAGTTATGCCAATTTCCGTGACGACGGTCCAGTCTGGCGCGCGAAGGAACTCAGTGGAGCTCGCAGCGGTGTACCGCAGCGGTCTACAGTGACCGCTGCGGGTTCATCCGTCGAAAAAAACAGAGAATCACAGCGGTCATGCAGCGGTATGAGCTGACCGCTGTGGATCATCTGAAACTCAAAAATTCGACCCAAACTCTATTAAAAACCAAAAAACCTAATTTTATAAAAAAAAGTTTTCTTCTTCTAAGAGGGGGGCTCGTCCCCAACTCTCTCTTCTTGATGTTTTGGGATTGTTCTTCATACAAATGCCATTCTAGAGAAGATTTCTTCACTCTATCTTTATATTATGCTTATTTGATTCTTGTTCTTCATTTCTATGTCTTTTTCTCTTGTGTTCTTCATGTTCTTGTGAGTTGACTTTTTGTTGGATTTTAGATAATGTTTGATTTGGATGGTTGATGGTTGATTCTTGATGTTTAGGCTTAGATAATCATTTGTTCTCATACTAGGAGGGATCTTAATGCTAGAATCGAATTGACAACTCATTTCTAGAACTTAAGACATTTCTCGCCCGGAAGGTGTTCGATGAAATGTCTAGAAAACTTCTAAGCATGCAATTCAATTCTTAGCCAATGGAAATTGATGATTAAGGTGAATTGTTGGCTTGTATGGACTAATGCTTAATGATTATGGATCATTTAGTTTTGAACGGAAGTTCTTGATAACTAGATGATTTGTAAATGAATTAGTATCATGGAAATGAACTAATCTACTTGTATGGTCCATGTCATAAGAATGAATGTGCATTGAATGTTTAGGCATCATTAGTCAATTGTCTTGATGGTTAGATAATGGTTATTTAGGATGATTTTGGATGAGTCTTTCACTTAGGTTGGTTCGTAATGCTAGATTTGACATGATAAACCGAAACCTAGTACTACACCTTAGATTAGTTAGATTTTTGGTCTCATCCTATGCATTAGGGATAGATTCGAGTAAGCGGTGTTAGTACTAGATTAGGATTGTTCATTCATTTCTAGATCTTAGGCATTTCACTCATGACCCGAGTTTAGTTGCTTGACCCGAACTTTTTGTGAGCTTTGCATATCCTAGCCAACGAAAGTTGATGTTTAGGGTGTTTAGTGAACAATTGGGATTGTTTCTTAATGTTGTTGATTATTTAATCACAAATGGAAATTTGTCAATGATTAGATAATTAACAAAGTGATTATTGCCATGGAAATGGATTAGTCATATTTGTGAATTCCATGTTCTAAGATAGTGATTAATGCTTCCAAATGATTCATTGTTTGATTGTTACCCATCTCATTGATAGCTTAGTTCTTGATCCAACACTTTGTCTTGTGTCTTTGTGTTTTGTTTTCCTTCTTGCATTTGTTTTCTTTTCCCATAAACATATAAAAACCAAAAACAAAGTTTGCTCTAGCTTAAGAAGTTTCTTGCATTCTTAGTGCCTCAATCTTAACCCCTTATGGATTGACATCTCAAGTACTACAATGACATGAGCACACTTGGGATAATTGACATGAAAATATCCCGTATCAATTTGGCGCCGTTGCCGGGGATTAAGAATTGATCATTAGGATTTGGATTCTTCTTGAGACTAGAGCTTTTTATTTTCTTTTGTTGTTAATCTTTTTTCTCTTTTCTTGTGATCTTGATCTCTTAGGTTCGAAACTAGGAGTAAAGGAAACATTCAAGGAGAGAGTGAATAAGAGGACGCAACCGTCAAGCTAGCGACGTTAAACGCGCCATTGGGGACTCCCCCAATCCTATCCACCGTCAATGCTAGAGACATAAAACAAGCAATCCTATCCTTTACTTCTTGTTTTATGCCTTTTTATTGTTTGATAAATTTTGTTTTCATGTTTTTGTAGGAGCAATAAGGGTGAATAAATGGGACGGATGGAATGGTCTAAGTCCGTGAGCTTCAACGCACAATGCTTCCTCCTCGTGAATCCACTCCACTCCAAGGTACCACTAACTTTTCCCTTTGTATATACCATTTCGTTTTTATGTTTGTTTTACTCTCTCTTTGGCTCAATTCACACCGAGACGGTGTGATTTAAGTCCGGGGGAGAGGTTCTTGTGTTTTGACATTGTGTATTTTGTCTTATTTTCATTTTCTTGAGTCATTGCATTGTATATTTTTAATTGCATAAAAAAAAAAAACAAAAAAACAAAAAAAATCATCATGTAGTTTGCATTAGTCCATGTGCATTCTAGACTTGACTTGATCACTCATTTCTAGATCATATTGGTTGCATTCATGTGCATGAGAGTTCATAAAACATGTATGATAAGCTTTCATTGTGATGCTCTCGATAATGGTTTTATATTGCTTAAACGATTTCAAAAGATTTGAAAACTTCGTACTTTGATCTCTCTACTCTTAACTCTTTGTCTTGTAAATACTTGTTTAATTTGAAATCAACCCCTTGATAATTGGACTTAAATGAATATAATCTTCTTGCTTATGGGCTTGTGATACATAACCATGGTTCAAAGAAAACATTCGGGTTATCTTATCCACTTTTACCACTCTCTAATAACCCGAGTGGCCATTCTCATTTTTAGAATGGTTCCCTACCTTTCACCATAACCGTTTCCTTTCCACCCCTTGTTTTTTTTATTGAGTGAGGCCTTTTCTTGATATGCTATTGTGTGTAAAATCTTGTAAGTATCGGAAACGACAAAGGTTAGCTTTCATTTTTAGCTAGTCATTGTTGTTCAAAGAAAAGAGGCTAGCATCAAGATGGGGATCAATGGATTGAATGGTATTTGGTTTTGGGGAGCATGAGCTCATGAAAAGTGAAATGAGAAATGGTAGAAAAAGAATCCTTGGTTGGAAAAGAAAACTCTAGAGAAGAGCGTAAAAGAAAGACCCTAGAAAAAGAAAAAGAAAAACACTCTCCATGTTTGAAAAAGAGAAAGAATAAAAAGTTTAGGGAGAGTAAGAAGAAAAGAAAGGGGTCGATTAAAAATGTCTCTAGGAGTTTGGTGTTTGGAAAAGAAAAGGGGTTTAAAAAGGGAGTTTTGATTTAGCCAAAAGGGCTTTGAGGGTTTAATGAGCTTCAAGAAAATAAGATAAGAAGAGGAAATGGAATCACCATTTGGGTAGAATGCTTTGCTAGGAGGGTAGAACAATGTGAGCTTAACTTTGTATGCATAAATTGTTTCTAGTCTTCCTTGCTTTTGCATAACATATAGCATTCCTTTTTCTTGAGAGTAAGTCACCCAAAAAGAGAATGAACCTCCTTGCACTCACATTTACTAGTGCCAATTGCCTTTTCTTCCAAACCGATTGGACTTGATCACTTGCCCATTTGTGAGACCGCACCTTTAGAAAGATCAAATGAATGTGAGGGTTGGTTGAGAAGAGGACTTGTAGGCATGAGGCATTGTTGTTAAGAGAAAAGATTAGGAGTTGCGATAAGTCTAGAGAAGTTAGAGTCATAATTGAGATACGTTTTTGCAATGTCTTGGTATTATCTTGGGCATAGAATTCCCACTTTGAATGCTTTGACATGTCCTTTAGTTATGAATTCCCACTCTTTAAAACCTCTCTTTCGGTTTGTCTTTTCTTGTTTGCTTGCGGACAAGCAAAAGGCAAGTCCGGGGGAGTTGATAACACCATATTTTACATGTTTTTAAGGTTTAGTTTCATAGGTTTTTAGTTCCAATTTGTATAGTTTTTGGATATTTTCATGCATTTAGGTCCAACTTGAGTCTCATTGCATTTTAGATGTCCTAGGTTGTCTTTGCATTCTTTTTGGCTTGCTTGAGCCATTTTCAGGTGTTCTTGGAGTCATAGGAGTTGGAGGAGTGAAGATAGCCATCAAAAAGTTCATTTCGGAATACAAAGATGCAGGATCAGGTTGAGACGTCATAAGTTTGGCATTGGATGAAGGACTTTCCACCGATGGATTGAGCTCAAATTTTAACACGAGATATATCAATGGATTAGCTTTCATTTGGAAGTGGTTTGAGGCAATTCCAACGGTGCGATCAGAAGTTATGCCAATTTCCGTGACGACGGTCCAGTCTGGCGCGCGAAGGAACTCAGTGGAGCTCGCAGCGGTGTACCGCAGCGGTCTACAGTGACCGCTGCGGGTTCATCCGTCGAAAAAAAACAGAGAATCACAGCGGTCATGCAGCGGTATGAGCTGACCGCTGTGGATCATCTGAAACTCAAAAATTCGACCCAAACTCTATTAAAAACCAAAAAACCTAATTTTATAAAAAAAAGTTTTCTTCTTCTAAGAGGGGGGCTCGTCCCCAACTCTCTCTTCTTGATGTTTTGGGATTGTTCTTCATACAAATGCCATTCTAGAGAAGATTTCTTCACTCTATCTTTATATTATGCTTATTTGATTCTTGTTCTTCATTTCTATGTCTTTTTCTCTTGTGTTCTTCATGTTCTTGTGAGTTGACTTTTTGTTGGATTTTAGATAATGTTTGATTTGGATGGTTGATGGTTGATTCTTGATGTTTAGGCTTAGATAATCATTTGTTCTCATATTAGGAGGGATCTTAATGCTAGAATCGAATTGACAACTCATTTCTAGAACTTAAGACATTTCTCGCCCGGAAGGTGTTCGATGAAATGTCTAGAAAACTTCTAAGCATGCAATTCAATTCTTAGCCAATGGAAATTGATGATTAAGGTGAATTGTTGGCTTGTATGGACTAATGCTTAATGATTATGGATCATTTAGTTTTGAACGGAAGTTCTTGATAACTAGATGATTTGTAAATGAATTAGTATCATGGAAATGAACTAATCTACTTGTATGGTCCATGTCATAAGAATGAATGTGCATTGAATGTTTAGGCATCATTAGTCAATTGTCTTGATGGTTAGATAATGGTTATTTAGGATGATTTTGGATGAGTCTTTCACTTAGGTTGGTTCGTAATGCTAGATTTGACATGATAAACCGAAACCTAGTACTACACCTTAGATTAGTTAGATTTTTGGTCTCATCCTATGCATTAGGGATAGATTCGAGTAAGCGGTGTTAGTACTAGATTAGGATTGTTCATTCATTTCTAGATCTTAGGCATTTCACTCATGACCCGAGTTTAGTTGCTTGACCCGAACTTTTTGTGAGCTTTGCATATCCTAGCCAACGAAAGTTGATGTTTAGGGTGTTTAGTGAACAATTGGGATTGTTTCTTAATGTTGTTGATTATTTAATCACAAATGGAAATTTGTCAATGATTAGATAATTAACAAAGTGATTATTGCCATGGAAATGGATTAGTCATATTTGTGAATTCCATGTTCTAAGATAGTGATTAATGCTTCAAAATTATTCATTGTTTGATTGTTACCCATCTCATTGATAGCTTAGTTCTTGATCCAACACTTTGTCTTGTGTCTTTGTGTTTTGTTTTCCTTCTTGCATTTGTTTTCTTTTCCCATAAACATATAAAAACCAAAAACAAAGTTTGCTCTAGCTTAAGAAGTTTCTTGCATTCTTAGTGCCTCAATCTTAACCCCTTATGGATTGACATCTCAAGTACTACAATGACATGAGTACACTTGGGATAATTGACATGAAAATATCCCGTATCAATTTGGCGCCGTTGCCGGGGATTAAGAATTGATCATTAGGATTTGGATTCTTCTTGAGACTAGAGCTTTTTATTTTCTTTTGTTGTTAATCTTTTTTCTCTTTTCTTGTGATCTTGATCTCTTAGGTTCGAAACTAGGAGTAAAGGAAACATTCAAGGAGAGAGTGAATAAGAGGACGCAACCGTCAAGCTAGCGACGTTAAACGCGCCATTGGGGACTCCCCCAATCCTATCCACCGTCAATGCTAGAGACATAAAACAAGCAATCCTATCCTTTACTTCTTGTTTTATGCCTTTTTATTGTTTGATAAATTTTGTTTTCATGTTTTTGTAGGAGCAATAAGGGTGAATAAATGGGACGGATGGAATGGTCTAAGTCCGTGAGCTTCAACGCACAATGCTTCCTCCTCGTGAATCCACTCCACTCCAAGGTACCACTAACTTTTCCCTTTGTATATACCATTTCGTTTTTATGTTTGTTTTACTCTCTCTTTGGCTCAATTCACACCGAGACGGTGTGATTTAAGTCCGGGGGAGAGGTTCTTGTGTTTTGACATTGTGTATTTTGTCTTATTTTCATTTTCTTGAGTCATTGCATTGTATATTTTTAATTGCATAAAAAAAAAAAACAAAAAAACAAAAAAAATCATCATGTAGTTTGCATTAGTCCATGTGCATTCTAGACTTGACTTGATCACTCATTTCTAGATCATATTGGTTGCATTCATGTGCATGAGAGTTCATAAAACATGTATGATAAGCTTTCATTGTGATGCTCTCGATAATGGTTTTATATTGCTTAAACGATTTCAAAAGACTTGAAAACTTCGTACTTTGATCTCTCTACTCTTAACTCTTTGTCTTGTAAATACTTGTTTAATTTGAAATCAACCCCTTGATAATTGGACTTAAATGAATATAATCTTCTTGCTTATGGGCTTGTGATACATAACCATGGTTCAAAGAAAACATTCGGGTTATCTTATCCACTTTTACCACTCTCTAATAACCCGAGTGGCCATTCTCATTTTTAGAATGGTTCCCTACCTTTCACCATAACCGTTTCCTTTCCACCCCTTGTTTTTTTTATTGAGTGAGGCCTTTTCTTGATATGCTATTGTGTGTAAAATCTTGTAAGTATCGGAAACGACAAAGGTTAGCTTTCATTTTTAGCTAGTCATTGTTGTTCAAAGAAAAGAGGCTAGCATCAAGATGGGGATCAATGGATTGAATGGTATTTGGTTTTGGGGAGCATGAGCTCATGAAAAGTGAAATGAGAAATGGTAGAAAAAGAATCCTTGGTTGGAAAAGAAAACTCTAGAGAAGAGCGTAAAAGAAAGACCCTAGAAAAAGAAAAAGAAAAACACTCTCCATGTTTGAAAAAGAGAAAGAATAAAAAGTTTAGGGAGAGTAAGAAGAAAAGAAAGGGGTCGATTAAAAATGTCTCTAGGAGTTTGGTGTTTGGAAAAGAAAAGGGGTTTAAAAAGGGAGTTTTGATTTAGCCAAAAGGGCTTTGAGGGTTTAATGAGCTTCAAGAAAATAAGATAAGAAGAGGAAATGGAATCACCATTTGGGTAGAATGCTTTGCTAGGAGGGTAGAACAATGTGAGCTTAACTTTGTATGCATAAATTGTTTCTAGTCTTCCTTGCTTTTGCATAACATATAGCATTCCTTTTTCTTGAGAGTAAGTCACCCAAAAAGAGAATGAACCTCCTTGCACTCACATTTACTAGTGCCAATTGCCTTTTCTTCCAAACCGATTGGACTTGATCACTTGCCCATTTGTGAGACCGCACCTTTAGAAAGATCAAATGAATGTGAGGGTTGGTTGAGAAGAGGACTTGTAGGCATGAGGCATTGTTGTTAAGAGAAAAGATTAGGAGTTGCGATAAGTCTAGAGAAGTTAGAGTCATAATTGAGATACGTTTTTGCAATGTCTTGGTATTATCTTGGGCATAGAATTCCCACTTTGAATGCTTTGACATGTCCTTTAGTTATGAATTCCCACTCTTTAAAACCTCTCTTTCGGTTTGTCTTTTCTTGTTTGCTTGCGGACAAGCAAAAGGCAAGTCCGGGGGAGTTGATAACACCATATTTTACATGTTTTTAAGGTTTAGTTTCATAGGTTTTTAGTTCCAATTTGTATAGTTTTTGGATATTTTCATGCATTTAGGTCCAACTTGAGTCTCATTGCATTTTAGATGTCCTAGGTTGTCTTTGCATTCTTTTTGGCTTGCTTGAGCCATTTTCAGGTGTTCTTGGAGTCATAGGAGTTGGAGGAGTGAAGATAGCCATCAAAAAGTTCATTTCGGAATACAAAGATGCAGGATCAGGTTGAGACGTCATAAGTTTGGCATTGGATGAAGGACTTTCCACCGATGGATTGAGCTCAAATTTTAACACGAGATATATCAATGGATTAGCTTTCATTTGGAAGTGGTTTGAGGCAATTCCAACGGTGCGATCAGAAGTTATGCCAATTTCCGTGACGACGGTCCAGTCTGGCGCGCGAAGGAACTCAGTGGAGCTCGCAGCGGTGTACCGCAGCGGTCTACAGTGACCGCTGCGGGTTCATCCGTCGAAAAAAAACAGAGAATCACAGCGGTCATGCAGCGGTATGAGCTGACCGCTGTGGATCATCTGAAACTCAAAAATTCGACCCAAACTCTATTAAAAACCAAAAAACCTAATTTTATAAAAAAAAGTTTTCTTCTTCTAAGAGGGGGGCTCGTCCCCAACTCTCTCTTCTTGATGTTTTGGGATTGTTCTTCATACAAATGCCATTCTAGAGAAGATTTCTTCACTCTATCTTTATATTATGCTTATTTGATTCTTGTTCTTCATTTCTATGTCTTTTTCTCTTGTGTTCTTCATGTTCTTGTGAGTTGACTTTTTGTTGGATTTTAGATAATGTTTGATTTGGATGGTTGATGGTTGATTCTTGATGTTTAGGCTTAGATAATCATTTGTTCTCATATTAGGAGGGATCTTAATGCTAGAATCGAATTGACAACTCATTTCTAGAACTTAAGACATTTCTCGCCCGGAAGGTGTTCGATGAAATGTCTAGAAAACTTCTAAGCATGCAATTCAATTCTTAGCCAATGGAAATTGATGATTAAGGTGAATTGTTGGCTTGTATGGACTAATGCTTAATGATTATGGATCATTTAGTTTTGAACGGAAGTTCTTGATAACTAGATGATTTGTAAATGAATTAGTATCATGGAAATGAACTAATCTACTTGTATGGTCCATGTCATAAGAATGAATGTGCATTGAATGTTTAGGCATCATTAGTCAATTGTCTTGATGGTTAGATAATGGTTATTTAGGATGATTTTGGATGAGTCTTTCACTTAGGTTGGTTCGTAATGCTAGATTTGACATGATAAACCGAAACCTAGTACTACACCTTAGATTAGTTAGATTTTTGGTCTCATCCTATGCATTAGGGATAGATTCGAGTAAGCGGTGTTAGTACTAGATTAGGATTGTTCATTCATTTCTAGATCTTAGGCATTTCACTCATGACCCGAGTTTAGTTGCTTGACCCGAACTTTTTGTGAGCTTTGCATATCCTAGCCAACGAAAGTTGATGTTTAGGGTGTTTAGTGAACAATTGGGATTGTTTCTTAATGTTGTTGATTATTTAATCACAAATGGAAATTTGTCAATGATTAGATAATTAACAAAGTGATTATTGCCATGGAAATGGATTAGTCATATTTGTGAATTCCATGTTCTAAGATAGTGATTAATGCTTCAAAATTATTCATTGTTTGATTGTTACCCATCTCATTGATAGCTTAGTTCTTGATCCAACACTTTGTCTTGTGTCTTTGTGTTTTGTTTTCCTTCTTGCATTTGTTTTCTTTTCCCATAAACATATAAAAACCAAAAACAAAGTTTGCTCTAGCTTAAGAAGTTTCTTGCATTCTTAGTGCCTCAATCTTAACCCCTTATGGATTGACATCTCAAGTACTACAATGACATGAGTACACTTGGGATAATTGACATGAAAATATCCCGTATCAATTTGGCGCCGTTGCCGGGGATTAAGAATTGATCATTAGGATTTGGATTCTTCTTGAGACTAGAGCTTTTTATTTTCTTTTGTTGTTAATCTTTTTTCTCTTTTCTTGTGATCTTGATCTCTTAGGTTCGAAACTAGGAGTAAAGGAAACATTCAAGGAGAGAGTGAATAAGAGGACGCAACCGTCAAGCTAGCGACGTTAAACGCGCCATTGGGGACTCCCCCAATCCTATCCACCGTCAATGCTAGAGACATAAAACAAGCAATCCTATCCTTTACTTCTTGTTTTATGCCTTTTTATTGTTTGATAAATTTTGTTTTCATGTTTTTGTAGGAGCAATAAGGGTGAATAAATGGGACGGATGGAATGGTCTAAGTCCGTGAGCTTCAACGCACAATGCTTCCTCCTCGTGAATCCACTCCACTCCAAGGTACCACTAACTTTTCCCTTTGTATATACCATTTCGTTTTTATGTTTGTTTTACTCTCTCTTTGGCTCAATTCACACCGAGACGGTGTGATTTAAGTCCGGGGGAGAGGTTCTTGTGTTTTGACATTGTGTATTTTGTCTTATTTTCATTTTCTTGAGTCATTGCATTGTATATTTTTAATTGCATAAAAAAAAAAAACAAAAAAACAAAAAAAATCATCATGTAGTTTGCATTAGTCCATGTGCATTCTAGACTTGACTTGATCACTCATTTCTAGATCATATTGGTTGCATTCATGTGCATGAGAGTTCATAAAACATGTATGATAAGCTTTCATTGTGATGCTCTCGATAATGGTTTTATATTGCTTAAACGATTTCAAAAGACTTGAAAACTTCGTACTTTGATCTCTCTACTCTTAACTCTTTGTCTTGTAAATACTTGTTTAATTTGAAATCAACCCCTTGATAATTGGACTTAAATGAATATAATCTTCTTGCTTATGGGCTTGTGATACATAACCATGGTTCAAAGAAAACATTCGGGTTATCTTATCCACTTTTACCACTCTCTAATAACCCGAGTGGCCATTCTCATTTTTAGAATGGTTCCCTACCTTTCACCATAACCGTTTCCTTTCCACCCCTTGTTTTTTTTATTGAGTGAGGCCTTTTCTTGATATGCTATTGTGTGTAAAATCTTGTAAGTATCGGAAACGACAAAGGTTAGCTTTCATTTTTAGCTAGTCATTGTTGTTCAAAGAAAAGAGGCTAGCATCAAGATGGGGATCAATGGATTGAATGGTATTTGGTTTTGGGGAGCATGAGCTCATGAAAAGTGAAATGAGAAATGGTAGAAAAAGAATCCTTGGTTGGAAAAGAAAACTCTAGAGAAGAGCGTAAAAGAAAGACCCTAGAAAAAGAAAAAGAAAAACACTCTCCATGTTTGAAAAAGAGAAAGAATAAAAAGTTTAGGGAGAGTAAGAAGAAAAGAAAGGGGTCGATTAAAAATGTCTCTAGGAGTTTGGTGTTTGGAAAAGAAAAGGGGTTTAAAAAGGGAGTTTTGATTTAGCCAAAAGGGCTTTGAGGGTTTAATGAGCTTCAAGAAAATAAGATAAGAAGAGGAAATGGAATCACCATTTGGGTAGAATGCTTTGCTAGGAGGGTAGAACAATGTGAGCTTAACTTTGTATGCATAAATTGTTTCTAGTCTTCCTTGCTTTTGCATAACATATAGCATTCCTTTTTCTTGAGAGTAAGTCACCCAAAAAGAGAATGAACCTCCTTGCACTCACATTTACTAGTGCCAATTGCCTTTTCTTCCAAACCGATTGGACTTGATCACTTGCCCATTTGTGAGACCGCACCTTTAGAAAGATCAAATGAATGTGAGGGTTGGTTGAGAAGAGGACTTGTAGGCATGAGGCATTGTTGTTAAGAGAAAAGATTAGGAGTTGCGATAAGTCTAGAGAAGTTAGAGTCATAATTGAGATACGTTTTTGCAATGTCTTGGTATTATCTTGGGCATAGAATTCCCACTTTGAATGCTTTGACATGTCCTTTAGTTATGAATTCCCACTCTTTAAAACCTCTCTTTCGGTTTGTCTTTTCTTGTTTGCTTGCGGACAAGCAAAAGGCAAGTCCGGGGGAGTTGATAACACCATATTTTACATGTTTTTAAGGTTTAGTTTCATAGGTTTTTAGTTCCAATTTGTATAGTTTTTGGATATTTTCATGCATTTAGGTCCAACTTGAGTCTCATTGCATTTTAGATGTCCTAGGTTGTCTTTGCATTCTTTTTGGCTTGCTTGAGCCATTTTCAGGTGTTCTTGGAGTCATAGGAGTTGGAGGAGTGAAGATAGCCATCAAAAAGTTCATTTCGGAATACAAAGATGCAGGATCAGGTTGAGACGTCATAAGTTTGGCATTGGATGAAGGACTTTCCACCGATGGATTGAGCTCAAATTTTAACACGAGATATATCAATGGATTAGCTTTCATTTGGAAGTGGTTTGAGGCAATTCCAACGGTGCGATCAGAAGTTATGCCAATTTCCGTGACGACGGTCCAGTCTGGCGCGCGAAGGAACTCAGTGGAGCTCGCAGCGGTGTACCGCAGCGGTCTACAGTGACCGCTGCGGGTTCATCCGTCGAAAAAAAACAGAGAATCACAGCGGTCATGCAGCGGTATGAGCTGACCGCTGTGGATCATCTGAAACTCAAAAATTCGACCCAAACTCTATTAAAAACCAAAAAACCTAATTTTATAAAAAAAAGTTTTCTTCTTCTAAGAGGGGGGCTCGTCCCCAACTCTCTCTTCTTGATGTTTTGGGATTGTTCTTCATACAAATGCCATTCTAGAGAAGATTTCTTCACTCTATCTTTATATTATGCTTATTTGATTCTTGTTCTTCATTTCTATGTCTTTTTCTCTTGTGTTCTTCATGTTCTTGTGAGTTGACTTTTTGTTGGATTTTAGATAATGTTTGATTTGGATGGTTGATGGTTGATTCTTGATGTTTAGGCTTAGATAATCATTTGTTCTCATATTAGGAGGGATCTTAATGCTAGAATCGAATTGACAACTCATTTCTAGAACTTAAGACATTTCTCGCCCGGAAGGTGTTCGATGAAATGTCTAGAAAACTTCTAAGCATGCAATTCAATTCTTAGCCAATGGAAATTGATGATTAAGGTGAATTGTTGGCTTGTATGGACTAATGCTTAATGATTATGGATCATTTAGTTTTGAACGGAAGTTCTTGATAACTAGATGATTTGTAAATGAATTAGTATCATGGAAATGAACTAATCTACTTGTATGGTCCATGTCATAAGAATGAATGTGCATTGAATGTTTAGGCATCATTAGTCAATTGTCTTGATGGTTAGATAATGGTTATTTAGGATGATTTTGGATGAGTCTTTCACTTAGGTTGGTTCGTAATGCTAGATTTGACATGATAAACCGAAACCTAGTACTACACCTTAGATTAGTTAGATTTTTGGTCTCATCCTATGCATTAGGGATAGATTCGAGTAAGCGGTGTTAGTACTAGATTAGGATTGTTCATTCATTTCTAGATCTTAGGCATTTCACTCATGACCCGAGTTTAGTTGCTTGACCCGAACTTTTTGTGAGCTTTGCATATCCTAGCCAACGAAAGTTGATGTTTAGGATGTTTAGTGAACAATTGGGATTGTTTCTTAATGTTGTTGATTATTTAATCACAAATGGAAATTTGTCAATGATTAGATAATTAACAAAGTGATTATTGCCATGGAAATGGATTAGTCATATTTGTGAATTCCATGTTCTAAGATAGTGATTAATGCTTCCAAATGATTCATTGTTTGATTGTTACCCATCTCATTGATAGCTTAGTTCTTGATCCAACACTTTGTCTTGTGTCTTTGTGTTTTGTTTTCCTTCTTGCATTTGTTTTCTTTTCCCATAAACATATAAAAACCAAAAACAAAGTTTGCTCTAGCTTAAGAAGTTTCTTGCATTATTAGTGCCTCAATCTTAACCCCTTATGGATTGACATCTCAAGTACTACAATGACATGAGTACACTTGGGATAATTGACATGAAAATATCCCGTATCAATTTGGCGCCGTTGCCGGGGATTAAGAATTGATCATTAGGATTTGGATTCTTCTTGAGACTAGAGCTTTTTATTTTCTTTTGTTGTTAATCTTTTTTCTCTTTTCTTGTGATCTTGATCTCTTAGGTTCGAAACTAGGAGTAAAGGAAACATTCAAGGAGAGAGTGAATAAGAGGACGCAACCGTCAAGCTAGCGACGTTAAACGCGCCATTGGGGACTCCCCCAATCCTATCCACCGTCAATGCTAGAGACATAAAACAAGCAATCCTATCCTTTACTTCTTGTTTTATGCCTTTTTATTGTTTGATAAATTTTGTTTTCATGTTTTTGTAGGAGCAATAAGGGTGAATAAATGGGACGGATGGAATGGTCTAAGTCCGTGAGCTTCAACGCACAATGCTTCCTCCTCGTGAATCCACTCCACTCCAAGGTACCACTAACTTTTCCCTTTGTATATACCATTTCGTTTTTATGTTTGTTTTACTCTCTCTTTGGCTCAATTCACACCGAGACGGTGTGATTTAAGTCCGGGGGAGAGGTTCTTGTGTTTTGACATTGTGTATTTTGTCTTATTTTCATTTTCTTGAGTCATTGCATTGTATATTTTTAATTGCATAAAAAAAAAAAACAAAAAAACAAAAAAAATCATCATGTAGTTTGCATTAGTCCATGTGCATTCTAGACTTGACTTGATCACTCATTTCTAGATCATATTGGTTGCATTCATGTGCATGAGAGTTCATAAAACATGTATGATAAGCTTTCATTGTGATGCTCTCGATAATGGTTTTATATTGCTTAAACGATTTCAAAAGACTTGAAAACTTCGTACTTTGATCTCTCTACTCTTAACTCTTTGTCTTGTAAATACTTGTTTAATTTGAAATCAACCCCTTGATAATTGGACTTAAATGAATATAATCTTCTTGCTTATGGGCTTGTGATACATAACCATGGTTCAAAGAAAACATTCGGGTTATCTTATCCACTTTTACCACTCTCTAATAACCCGAGTGGCCATTCTCATTTTTAGAATGGTTCCCTACCTTTCACCATAACCGTTTCCTTTCCACCCCTTGTTTTTTTTATTGAGTGAGGCCTTTTCTTGATATGCTATTGTGTGTAAAATCTTGTAAGTATCGGAAACGACAAAGGTTAGCTTTCATTTTTAGCTAGTCATTGTTGTTCAAAGAAAAGAGGCTAGCATCAAGATGGGGATCAATGGATTGAATGGTATTTGGTTTTGGGGAGCATGAGCTCATGAAAAGTGAAATGAGAAATGGTAGAAAAAGAATCCTTGGTTGGAAAAGAAAACTCTAGAGAAGAGCGTAAAAGAAAGACCCTAGAAAAAGAAAAAGAAAAACACTCTCCATGTTTGAAAAAGAGAAAGAATAAAAAGTTTAGGGAGAGTAAGAAGAAAAGAAAGGGGTCGATTAAAAATGTCTCTAGGAGTTTGGTGTTTGGAAAAGAAAAGGGGTTTAAAAAGGGAGTTTTGATTTAGCCAAAAGGGCTTTGAGGGTTTAATGAGCTTCAAGAAAATAAGATAAGAAGAGGAAATGGAATCACCATTTGGGTAGAATGCTTTGCTAGGAGGGTAGAACAATGTGAGCTTAACTTTGTATGCATAAATTGTTTCTAGTCTTCCTTGCTTTTGCATAACATATAGCATTCCTTTTTCTTGAGAGTAAGTCACCCAAAAAGAGAATGAACCTCCTTGCACTCACATTTACTAGTGCCAATTGCCTTTTCTTCCAAACCGATTGGACTTGATCACTTGCCCATTTGTGAGACCGCACCTTTAGAAAGATCAAATGAATGTGAGGGTTGGTTGAGAAGAGGACTTGTAGGCATGAGGCATTGTTGTTAAGAGAAAAGATTAGGAGTTGCGATAAGTCTAGAGAAGTTAGAGTCATAATTGAGATACGTTTTTGCAATGTCTTGGTATTATCTTGGGCATAGAATTCCCACTTTGAATGCTTTGACATGTCCTTTAGTTATGAATTCCCACTCTTTAAAACCTCTCTTTCGGTTTGTCTTTTCTTGTTTGCTTGCGGACAAGCAAAAGGCAAGTCCGGGGGAGTTGATAACACCATATTTTACATGTTTTTAAGGTTTAGTTTCATAGGTTTTTAGTTCCAATTTGTATAGTTTTTGGATATTTTCATGCATTTAGGTCCAACTTGAGTCTCATTGCATTTTAGATGTCCTAGGTTGTCTTTGCATTCTTTTTGGCTTGCTTGAGCCATTTTCAGGTGTTCTTGGAGTCATAGGAGTTGGAGGAGTGAAGATAGCCATCAAAAAGTTCATTTCGGAATACAAAGATGCAGGATCAGGTTGAGACGTCATAAGTTTGGCATTGGATGAAGGACTTTCCACCGATGGATTGAGCTCAAATTTTAACACGAGATATATCAATGGATTAGCTTTCATTTGGAAGTGGTTTGAGGCAATTCCAACGGTGCGATCAGAAGTTATGCCAATTTCCGTGACGACGGTCCAGTCTGGCGCGCGAAGGAACTCAGTGGAGCTCGCAGCGGTGTACCGCAGCGGTCTACAGTGACCGCTGCGGGTTCATCCGTCGAAAAAAAACAGAGAATCACAGCGGTCATGCAGCGGTATGAGCTGACCGCTGTGGATCATCTGAAACTCAAAAATTCGACCCAAACTCTATTAAAAACCAAAAAACCTAATTTTATAAAAAAAAGTTTTCTTCTTCTAAGAGGGGGGCTCGTCCCCAACTCTCTCTTCTTGATGTTTTGGGATTGTTCTTCATACAAATGCCATTCTAGAGAAGATTTCTTCACTCTATCTTTATATTATGCTTATTTGATTCTTGTTCTTCATTTCTATGTCTTTTTCTCTTGTGTTCTTCATGTTCTTGTGAGTTGACTTTTTGTTGGATTTTAGATAATGTTTGATTTGGATGGTTGATGGTTGATTCTTGATGTTTAGGCTTAGATAATCATTTGTTCTCATATTAGGAGGGATCTTAATGCTAGAATCGAATTGACAACTCATTTCTAGAACTTAAGACATTTCTCGCCCGGAAGGTGTTCGATGAAATGTCTAGAAAACTTCTAAGCATGCAATTCAATTCTTAGCCAATGGAAATTGATGATTAAGGTGAATTGTTGGCTTGTATGGACTAATGCTTAATGATTATGGATCATTTAGTTTTGAACGGAAGTTCTTGATAACTAGATGATTTGTAAATGAATTAGTATCATGGAAATGAACTAATCTACTTGTATGGTCCATGTCATAAGAATGAATGTGCATTGAATGTTTAGGCATCATTAGTCAATTGTCTTGATGGTTAGATAATGGTTATTTAGGATGATTTTGGATGAGTCTTTCACTTAGGTTGGTTCGTAATGCTAGATTTGACATGATAAACCGAAACCTAGTACTACACCTTAGATTAGTTAGATTTTTGGTCTCATCCTATGCATTAGGGATAGATTCGAGTAAGCGGTGTTAGTACTAGATTAGGATTGTTCATTCATTTCTAGATCTTAGGCATTTCACTCATGACCCGAGTTTAGTTGCTTGACCCGAACTTTTTGTGAGCTTTGCATATCCTAGCCAACGAAAGTTGATGTTTAGGGTGTTTAGTGAACAATTGGGATTGTTTCTTAATGTTGTTGATTATTTAATCACAAATGGAAATTTGTCAATGATTAGATAATTAACAAAGTGATTATTGCCATGGAAATGGATTAGTCATATTTGTGAATTCCATGTTCTAAGATAGTGATTAATGCTTCCAAATGATTCATTGTTTGATTGTTACCCATCTCATTGATAGCTTAGTTCTTGATCCAACACTTTGTCTTGTGTCTTTGTGTTTTGTTTTCCTTCTTGCATTTGTTTTCTTTTCCCATAAACATATAAAAACCAAAAACAAAGTTTGCTCTAGCTTAAGAAGTTTCTTGCATTCTTAGTGCCTCAATCTTAACCCCTTATGGATTGACATCTCAAGTACTACAATGACATGAGTACACTTGGGATAATTGACATGAAAATATCCCGTATCAATTTGGCGCCGTTGCCGGGGATTAAGAATTGATCATTAGGATTTGGATTCTTCTTGAGACTAGAGCTTTTTATTTTCTTTTGTTGTTAATCTTTTTTCTCTTTTCTTGTGATCTTGATCTCTTAGGTTCGAAACTAGGAGTAAAGGAAACATTCAAGGAGAGAGTGAATAAGAGGACGCAACCGTCAAGCTAGCGACGTTAAACGCGCCATTGGGGACTCCCCCAATCCTATCCACCGTCAATGCTAGAGACATAAAACAAGCAATCCTATCCTTTACTTCTTGTTTTATGCCTTTTTATTGTTTGATAAATTTTGTTTTCATGTTTTTGTAGGAGCAATAAGGGTGAATAAATGGGACGGATGGAATGGTCTAAGTCCGTGAGCTTCAACGCACAATGCTTCCTCCTCGTGAATCCACTCCACTCCAAGGTACCACTAACTTTTCCCTTTGTATATACCATTTCGTTTTTATGTTTGTTTTACTCTCTCTTTGGCTCAATTCACACCGAGACGGTGTGATTTAAGTCCGGGGGAGAGGTTCTTGTGTTTTGACATTGTGTATTTTGTCTTATTTTCATTTTCTTGAGTCATTGCATTGTATATTTTTAATTGCATAAAAAAAAAAAACAAAAAAACAAAAAAAATCATCATGTAGTTTGCATTAGTCCATGTGCATTCTAGACTTGACTTGATCACTCATTTCTAGATCATATTGGTTGCATTCATGTGCATGAGAGTTCATAAAACATGTATGATAAGCTTTCATTGTGATGCTCTCGATAATGGTTTTATATTGCTTAAACGATTTCAAAAGACTTGAAAACTTCGTACTTTGATCTCTCTACTCTTAACTCTTTGTCTTGTAAATACTTGTTTAATTTGAAATCAACCCCTTGATAATTGGACTTAAATGAATATAATCTTCTTGCTTATGGGCTTGTGATACATAACCATGGTTCAAAGAAAACATTCGGGTTATCTTATCCACTTTTACCACTCTCTAATAACCCGAGTGGCCATTCTCATTTTTAGAATGGTTCCCTACCTTTCACCATAACCGTTTCCTTTCCACCCCTTGTTTTTTTTATTGAGTGAGGCCTTTTCTTGATATGCTATTGTGTGTAAAATCTTGTAAGTATCGGAAACGACAAAGGTTAGCTTTCATTTTTAGCTAGTCATTGTTGTTCAAAGAAAAGAGGCTAGCATCAAGATGGGGATCAATGGATTGAATGGTATTTGGTTTTGGGGAGCATGAGCTCATGAAAAGTGAAATGAGAAATGGTAGAAAAAGAATCCTTGGTTGGAAAAGAAAACTCTAGAGAAGAGCGTAAAAGAAAGACCCTAGAAAAAGAAAAAGAAAAACACTCTCCATGTTTGAAAAAGAGAAAGAATAAAAAGTTTAGGGAGAGTAAGAAGAAAAGAAAGGGGTCGATTAAAAATGTCTCTAGGAGTTTGGTGTTTGGAAAAGAAAAGGGGTTTAAAAAGGGAGTTTTGATTTAGCCAAAAGGGCTTTGAGGGTTTAATGAGCTTCAAGAAAATAAGATAAGAAGAGGAAATGGAATCACCATTTGGGTAGAATGCTTTGCTAGGAGGGTAGAACAATGTGAGCTTAACTTTGTATGCATAAATTGTTTCTAGTCTTCCTTGCTTTTGCATAACATATAGCATTCCTTTTTCTTGAGAGTAAGTCACCCAAAAAGAGAATGAACCTCCTTGCACTCACATTTACTAGTGCCAATTGCCTTTTCTTCCAAACCGATTGGACTTGATCACTTGCCCATTTGTGAGACCGCACCTTTAGAAAGATCAAATGAATGTGAGGGTTGGTTGAGAAGAGGACTTGTAGGCATGAGGCATTGTTGTTAAGAGAAAAGATTAGGAGTTGCGATAAGTCTAGAGAAGTTAGAGTCATAATTGAGATACGTTTTTGCAATGTCTTGGTATTATCTTGGGCATAGAATTCCCACTTTGAATGCTTTGACATGTCCTTTAGTTATGAATTCCCACTCTTTAAAACCTCTCTTTCGGTTTGTCTTTTCTTGTTTGCTTGCGGACAAGCAAAAGGCAAGTCCGGGGGAGTTGATAACACCATATTTTACATGTTTTTAAGGTTTAGTTTCATAGGTTTTTAGTTCCAATTTGTATAGTTTTTGGATATTTTCATGCATTTAGGTCCAACTTGAGTCTCATTGCATTTTAGATGTCCTAGGTTGTCTTTGCATTCTTTTTGGCTTGCTTGAGCCATTTTCAGGTGTTCTTGGAGTCATAGGAGTTGGAGGAGTGAAGATAGCCATCAAAAAGTTCATTTCGGAATACAAAGATGCAGGATCAGGTTGAGACGTCATAAGTTTGGCATTGGATGAAGGACTTTCCACCGATGGATTGAGCTCAAATTTTAACACGAGATATATCAATGGATTAGCTTTCATTTGGAAGTGGTTTGAGGCAATTCCAACGGTGCGATCAGAAGTTATGCCAATTTCCGTGACGACGGTCCAGTCTGGCGCGCGAAGGAACTCAGTGGAGCTCGCAGCGGTGTACCGCAGCGGTCTACAGTGACCGCTGCGGGTTCATCCGTCGAAAAAAAACAGAGAATCACAGCGGTCATGCAGCGGTATGAGCTGACCGCTGTGGATCATCTGAAACTCAAAAATTCGACCCAAACTCTATTAAAAACCAAAAAACCTAATTTTATAAAAAAAAGTTTTCTTCTTCTAAGAGGGGGGCTCGTCCCCAACTCTCTCTTCTTGATGTTTTGGGATTGTTCTTCATACAAATGCCATTCTAGAGAAGATTTCTTCACTCTATCTTTATATTATGCTTATTTGATTCTTGTTCTTCATTTCTATGTCTTTTTCTCTTGTGTTCTTCATGTTCTTGTGAGTTGACTTTTTGTTGGATTTTAGATAATGTTTGATTTGGATGGTTGATGGTTGATTCTTGATGTTTAGGCTTAGATAATCATTTGTTCTCATATTAGGAGGGATCTTAATGCTAGAATCGAATTGACAACTCATTTCTAGAACTTAAGACATTTCTCGCCCGGAAGGTGTTCGATGAAATGTCTAGAAAACTTCTAAGCATGCAATTCAATTCTTAGCCAATGGAAATTGATGATTAAGGTGAATTGTTGGCTTGTATGGACTAATGCTTAATGATTATGGATCATTTAGTTTTGAACGGAAGTTCTTGATAACTAGATGATTTGTAAATGAATTAGTATCATGGAAATGAACTAATCTACTTGTATGGTCCATGTCATAAGAATGAATGTGCATTGAATGTTTAGGCATCATTAGTCAATTGTCTTGATGGTTAGATAATGGTTATTTAGGATGATTTTGGATGAGTCTTTCACTTAGGTTGGTTCGTAATGCTAGATTTGACATGATAAACCGAAACCTAGTACTACACCTTAGATTAGTTAGATTTTTGGTCTCATCCTATGCATTAGGGATAGATTCGAGTAAGCGGTGTTAGTACTAGATTAGGATTGTTCATTCATTTCTAGATCTTAGGCATTTCACTCATGACCCGAGTTTAGTTGCTTGACCCGAACTTTTTGTGAGCTTTGCATATCCTAGCCAACGAAAGTTGATGTTTAGGGTGTTTAGTGAACAATTGGGATTGTTTCTTAATGTTGTTGATTATTTAATCACAAATGGAAATTTGTCAATGATTAGATAATTAACAAAGTGATTATTGCCATGGAAATGGATTAGTCATATTTGTGAATTCCATGTTCTAAGATAGTGATTAATGCTTCCAAATGATTCATTGTTTGATTGTTACCCATCTCATTGATAGCTTAGTTCTTGATCCAACACTTTGTCTTGTGTCTTTGTGTTTTGTTTTCCTTCTTGCATTTGTTTTCTTTTCCCATAAACATATAAAAACCAAAAACAAAGTTTGCTCTAGCTTAAGAAGTTTCTTGCATTCTTAGTGCCTCAATCTTAACCCCTTATGGATTGACATCTCAAGTACTACAATGACATGAGTACACTTGGGATAATTGACACGAAAATATCCCGTATCAAGCTGCTCAAAATGAGGCTTACAGTACAACACACTTTCCATTGATGAATAGTTACTCAGTTGTAAGAAGATGAAAAAAACCAACAACATATTTTAACTTGATCATATAAAGCAGACCAATTTAGATAAAAGTATCTCGGTTAAGCAAAAAATTACTCTCTCTAGATCTAGATAAGACTCTTGATGAATCCCTACACTTTCACATAACTAATAACTATACTCCGGAATTGCTTTTGGAAAATTAATCATTCAAGCTCTATTGGTGAATCTTAAAAACTCAGAACATCTATATCATGGATTTGATCAAACAGAGTGATGAAGGAAAGAAAAAGAGGTTAAGAAAAACCCATAACATTCTCTCGCTCTCTAAAATTTGCCCTAAATTTTCACACAACTAGTAACTATATTCAGGAATTGTTTATTGGATATTTGGCCTTTCAAGCTGTAGTGGTAAAGCTTAAATCTTGAATACAGAATGAGAACATCAACGTAGCCAATGTCAATAATCCAGGAATTGATAAAACATTGATTCATAGAGTGATGAAGGGGAAAAGCGATGAACGAAATCACGCACAAAATTACTTCGCTCACTCTAAACCCTAGCGCCGCAACACTCACCAATTCATCCCGTCTTGCTCTGTTCACCGTCGTCGTCGCCGCCGCCGTTCGCCGGAGGTCCAACCTTCCTCGTCGTAGTATGTGAACCTTCCTCTCTTGCCCAGCGATTGAACACCACCATAGACGACGGAGACTTATCAGAAGAAGAATTTGTCGGGGCTCTCGCATTTCTGTGATGCTGCGGCGGAAACTGAGGAGTTGGCGGCGGAATCGGCAAGGTAAGAGGCGTAAACTGCGTGAACTTGAGAATAAACTAGGGATATAATGATGTTTTGTCTCTTAAATGAATGCTATAAACGGGATATTTTAAAATAGGTGCTAGTTTGATCAGAAAGTTTTCAAAAAGTGCTATTTTGATCAATTTCTCTATATTTTATCGTTTTAAAATTTACATAAATAGTTTGAAAATTCTAACCTTATCGATACCAAAGTAATGATTCCACATTAAAATGTAGTGTTTTAATTACATATATTGAGAAACATATATATTTGAATAGATTACCATACTCTTCCATATAGACTGTTGTATACGGAGTAAAAAAGAGAGACAAAAATGTAATCATTTATCCCAAACTGAATACTGTTAAGCACACACACACACCGACCCACGCGTATTTACGATTACGTGCATATGTCAAGCACCGTGCTAATTAACTCCGTTATAATTTTATCGAATTATTATGACATGATCTTTAAAAGTCGGTATTTGTATATATATGTTTCTTGCAAATTATGATAATCTTGCAGAATAATATTATTGACTATATTCTTGATCATTAACGAGCTTAGAGTTTAACCCTTGTTAAAAAAAAAAAAAAAAAAATTAGCTTAGAATTTGGAGATCCATATTGATCTAGTGACTCAGACGTGTAATATGGCATTGTTGAACGCGATCATTGATCTGGAAGATGTGACAATCATACGGGGCCTTCCCATTAATAGCACCTACAAACCAGATTCCTTTAGATGGTACTTCACAAAATCGGAAAAATATACGGTGAAATCGGGTTATCAAATTGAACAATCAGACACAAATATCGGTCACACAAATTCTTATGGTCCGGACGTGACAAATCTACAAGCTCACACTTGGAAGCTGGAGTGCTCTCCGAAACTACGACATTGTATATGGCAAGCTATTTCGGGTTGCCTTGTGATATATCATGGTTTTTACCCTATTTAAGCCATGATATAAGTCCTTTTTATAGAGTCTTTATAGTATTTTGGAGTCTTTTAGAGTCTTTTACAGGTTTAGGTACGTTTGGAGCATTTTGGAGCATTCTGGAGCATATCGAGATGCAGAGTCATGCAGAGACGTCAGAAGTTTGGCATTCGTTTAAGACCTTTCCACCGATGGATTGAGCTCAAATTTGGACACAAGATAGATCAATGAATTAGCTTTCATTTGGAAGTGGTTTGAAGCCATTCCAACGGTGCGATCGAAAGTTATGCCAGTTTTCGTGAAGACTGTCTAGTCTGTCGAGCAGAGGAGTCGACGCATAGGATTAGTATCGACCGATACTACCTAGTATCGATCGATACTGCTCGGGAAAATAGGAAACACGACTTTTTAGAAGCCTAAAGACCCTGCAACTTGGCCCAGAAGACTTTAATACTTACCAGAAAGCCCAGAACGTGTTTTTAGTCTATATTTAGGGTTTTCAGCCACCTGTTTAGGCTATGCTTTTATTTTCTGTGTTTGATTTTACTTTGGTTTTAGAGAGACAAGTCTGAATCTCCCTTCGTCCGAGATCAGATCTCTAAACCCTTCTTTCTATTCTATTGATGATTTATTCAAACATGTTGATTGTTTCATTCTCCATGTCTGAGTAGATCCACCTTAGGTTTAGGGTTTTCTCATAAGGGTTTTCTTTGAATGCTAGGTTAAATATCTTTTAGGATTCACCATCTGAATTATAGTTCTTCGCTTAGGTTGTGTTCATAGCTTGTTCTAGATTAGCTACCTAGAATATAAATCTTAGGATAATTGATTAGGTACGAGAGTGCAATTAATTACCTGATAGAACCTAGGTGAGCAAATTGATTATTCGCAAAGAGATTTGGTTTAATTGATTTGTGAACATATCAAACCTGTTGTTAAAGCTGATTTAGACTTTAGGATTCGCAAAGAGATTTGGAATTCCTAGGATTTAGATAGGATTTAGATTTAGATAGTTTTCGCAACGAGAGTTGGTTAGCTATATTTTAGTGATTTGAGTTCAAGAACTGCGCTAAATCTGAATCCTGTTAGTTAGTTAGTCTGCATTCACTGATTTTCTGAGAAAAACCCTGAGCCTATATTTCCCAATTGATTTACATCTCGTTTAATTTCTGCACTGTTTTTAATTACATCTATCTGGCTTAGCGTAATTCGACACTTCATAATTTATTGTGTGATCTCTGTGAGTCTTTGTGGTTCGACCCCTACACTTACTACAACAACTGCTTTAGTATCTTAGGGTATTAAATTGAGCATATCACCTTGCGGTCTCAACAAATTTGCGAAGTAGAGGCATTGACTGTGATACACAATGTGCAAGGTGTGGATCAGAAACTGAGACTATCAATCATGTACTATTCGAATGTCATCCGGCTTTACAAACATGGGCATTCTCTAAGATACCAACGTCTCAGGGAGTGTTTCCATTGTCAACGGTTTTTGCTAATTTTGATCATCTTTTCTGGAGACTTCCTCCATATAATCCGGATACCAGCTTTCATTGGATAGCGTGGTATATTTGAAAAGCGAGAAATGATAAAGTTTTTTCAAATGTAGACATAGGTCCACAAGAAATACTACAGCAAGCATAAACGGAGGCACTGGCCTGGGAATCGGCCCATAATAGTGACCCTGACGCGATAATCAAAAATGGTGCCCCTTATATAGTGACTTCGACTTACGAAGGCTGGCGGTGCTATATTGATGGAGCCTGGAAGGATACGGATATGTTCTCCGGATTAGGCTGGTATTGCTTTCAGGAAGGTAGCGAAGAGACTATAATAGGAGTCATAAACCTACAAATAAGTATCTCCCCCCTCCATGCAGAATTGGAAACATTCATCTGGGCCATGCATTGTTTGAGTGCAAACCAGAAGACGACAATAACTTTTGTAACAGACTGCTCCGAGTTGGTGAAGATGGTGTCTACACCCGAGGATTGGCCTACTTTTGCATTACACCTAAAGGAATTCATGAAGAGTAAGGAGATTTTTACTTTTTTTCTCAATTTTGCTTATCCCACGCGCAAACAACACAAATACAAATAAGCTAGCAAGAAATACTCGTGTCTATCCAGTGGATATTATTTTTGTAAATTCGGTAACACCGGTTTGGATTTATAAATCGTTTTAGGTATTTATGTTGTTGACAAAAAAAAAATTAAAATTGGATACCCTTTGAAAGAAGGGAAGAGTCATTTACATGAGTTTAGCATATCTTAAAATGAATGATTTAAACAAAATAAATCAGTATACTTCGATATATAATATCAATAAAGATACTTGGAAATCATATTAATAGAGATACAACATGAGTGCGGAATAATAATATATATTTTACATTTGTTTATTGTCTAACAAGACCTATGCTATGGGTTATTAAAATATTTACCCCTAAAATGCTCTTGATTAGGCTCCACCCAAAAGCAAAAGAAAGCAATATGTATATTAATAAGTTTCTGGTTATATATATATAAACTCTACAAATTTCTGATACTGTGTATATTTTATCTTTATAAGCATAACGGAAGACAGGGAAGAAATGTGGTGGACGATCAAATAGTGAAAATGTACAAAATAATTTACAATAACTATAGTTTGTATAAAGTTTGAAAATATAATTATTGCGAGGTTGAAGTATACGATGTCGGAATCAAATCTTTATTTCTCGACTGGAGGTTCAACTTAAGCCAACCATTATTTTGATCACTAAACAAGTTAATTACATTATTAAACATAACTTTGTTTTTGTATATATAAATTTATTGTTTTTGTATATTATAATAACCATAATCTTGTTTTTGTATATATAAATTTCTTTTTATAAAAGATAGGACCATGTTGGTATTTTCCCACAACTTTTCGTTCTCTTTTCAGCAATACAACAAATGAGTACCGTTGATTAGTTCAACATATGATTATATATAAAATAAGAAAGAATATTCGTTTTTCTTGTTTAATGACGTGGCGACTATGACTAAACAAGTGATTAACTATATTATCAATGGAATATAATCGTAATTAAGAAGAGTAAACAAAAATAAAAAAATGGAGTGTAATGGATTCCACTACACCACTAGGCAGTTTTTTATAATTACAAATAATTAACTAATGTATCATTATTTATTCCCATCCATGGGTTCATATTCACTTTGAATGATCAAATTCCTCATCATTTTTATTTAATTTTGATATTTGAACCTTTTGTGTTTAAATATTTACAACTTGAGAGAATATAGCTAATTAAATTAGTCACTGACTTAAAAATACACTCCCAAAAAAAAAACGCATCTAAAAATGACGTTCAAATTGGCATCATCTTTAGATTAATTGTGATATGCAAGCATGAAATCCCATGCAGGATAAGAATCACTGTGAAAATTATTAAAATTCCTTTGAATATCTTATTTATGGTAATTAAATACTCTTGCCTTTTCTATAATTGTTATTTTTTACTCTTTAATTTCATATTTGGTGATGAAATTCGATACTTTCAGATCTACTCTGCGATTTGTAAGGATTGTCCGTACAATAGCGTTGCACTGTTTTAAAAAGTCTTTTAGATAGAATTAACAAATTAGTCTGTTCTCATATACGATTCATGATTATCAATTGGGAGAATTAGACCATGATTCTAATAAAAACACATCAACTATATAATCTTCGTTTTTGTGGTGCGTTCGCATAGTTTAATCAAATATGCGTAGATAGTGTAATTGTGTGTTCGTGATGCAAAAGCCACTATTTAGTAGGCCTCATCTTATTAATAATTAGCTAGAGAAATCTACACTACAATTTTGAGTTGTAATATACGGTTATAAAACACCATTATACGGTTCTAAGTATTTAAAAACACTATGAAAAACATTCTGTTGAGTTAATTTAGTTATACTTTTTCACTATTTTATCAAGCAGTTTTGACGAAAAATTTCCAATATATATAGTATTTGGATCTTAAAATGGATACATAAAATGAAAACAAAATAATATTTTTGGATCGCCTTCACAAATCATCGGGGGAGCAAATTGGTAGGACAAGTCAGCATTTGGCACGTGTCAATCTTGAATACGACCTAACAGCGTGGCAATTTCTCTAACTCTGACGTGTCCAGATGGGGACCACTTTTTCCTCCGACACTTCGGCATGGCTTTTTCATATTCACTTTTCTCTCTCCTATTCTCCACTCTCGTGTTATAAGCGCGTGTTTCCCACTCTCTTTCCTTAACCAAATTGGTATGTTTATTTTGCGTTATACTAATCTTCGTCTTTCCTTCATCGTATTCGTATACTTCAAAGCGCGTGAAGAAAATGAGAACAACAAGAACGCGCGTGACTCGAAATTGACTCGGCACGTGTTAACATAACTCGCACGGGTCCCAAGGTCCTCGTCCTACATAAAGAGTCATGGCTGTGGCTTGTGCTAGCCATAGCTGTGGGTCCCAGTAAAAATTCATCAATTTTAACTTCACTCCACACGGTTAAAAATTAGTAAACGGGAAAAATATCTGATGTTACAGCAAAAAAAAAAAAAAAAATCTGGCCGGGGTATAATACAGAAGCCGACACGTTTGCCTGCCACGATCCAGACAGAAGGGAAATAGCCGATTGTGGGTAACGGCACCGTCAAGTCATAACGGAAACGGGAACAGTTCTTGCGTTTGTGCTTCACGCGCTCTTTATGTTAGGGACATTTTGGGGAATATAGGGTAAGCGAGGAGATGGCTCATTTATTCTCTATCGGACGGCTGCGATTGGCCCTCTCCGTTATATGCACCGAACGCTCTTAAAAAAAAAAGGGATGTAAAATTTAACCACGGTTGAAATTAATTAATTAATCGTGGTTAAAATAGTTGCGATCAAAAGCAGGTCCCCGTAATATTTATTTATGTAACGTCGTGTGACCCTTCGTTTGCCTTTTATATATTTTGTGCGGTCTTATTACTTTGGAAACAAAAATTTCAGTTTCCTTTTTAGCGGTGACATGACAAATCACAAAATTTAACAATTATAGAAAATTTCAATAAATGGGGATATAAAGGAGTTGGAGCTTCAACTGAAGTTACTGGTGGTAGAAATGACAGGTCTATAGAATCTGAACTGACTAATAAAGAGAAGTACATATATATATGCGTGAGTGTAAATCTCTGCATGATACCGTGAGACTTCTTCAAAAAAGGAAGCAGTTTTGGTTTGCTGCAGATCGGGGTTAGGTATAGAGAAAGAAAAAAAAAACGGCGAGAAGTTTGTGATTGTTGAGGCAAAACAACACGGAATCTGAGCGGAGAGGAGAAGACAAAAAAAAAGAGAGAGAGAGATTTATCCAACAGTGCCTGAATTACGCTCTGTAATCAATACGGGACATAACCGTCCGTTGTGTCCTGTTAAAAAAGAAGGGAAAAAGTTTTTTGCTTTTATTTCCTCCTTTGATGGCTCTTTTTTCTTTCTTCTCTCTCGTGTTTCTTTCATGGGGTTAAGAGTAGTGTTTAGCGCGTGAAGGTTTTTTTTTTATTGTTTATTTTCTCTTCCTCTTCTTCTTCTTCTTCTTCTTCTCTTGTTTTCATCTGGGTTCTTCAATGGCGAATGTAGATGGGGATGATTTCAGAAGTTCTTCGTCAAGTGAGTAAGAGGCAGAGATTAAAGAAAGTTAAATAAAAATAAAGTTTCGCTTTTTTTGTTGTTGTCTCTACCAGTGACTCTGTTTGGTTGCTCTGAATCAGCTTCGTAAAGTTTCAATTTTTCCTTCATTTTCTCGAGAAACGAGCTTTTTTAAAACAACCCATTTCTTATCTCTTCTCGTAAATCTTCAAAGTTTGCATTTTTTTTTCCTTGATGTGCCGTTGAAATGTGACTGTTAGGGTTTTTTTGTTTGTTTTGATTTTAGGGTCTTATCAGGATCAGATATATACAGAGCTATGGAAAGCTTGTGCAGGTCCATTAGTGGAGGTTCCTCTTGCTCAAGAGAGAGTTTTCTACTTCCCTCAGGGTCACATGGAACAAGTATATACCCAAATTAATTTCTCTACTTTTCTCTTCTTTTTTTTCCTTCTGAATTCTGGGTTTTGCAGCTTGTGGCCTCAACTAATCAGGGAATTGAATCAGAAGAAATACCTGTTTTTAATCTTCCTCCAAAGATACTTTGTCGAGTTCTTAGTGTGATGTTAAAGGTAAAATTTGATCATAATTCTTGTTTCTCCCCCTTTTTGTAGTTTCCTCTGAATCTATTTAAAATGTTTTAAGTTTTGATGTATAGGCGGAGCATGAAACAGATGAAGTTTACGCTCAGATCACATTAAAACCAGAGGATGATGTAAGTTCTTAAAGTTTGAGCAGAAAAAAGACAATTTTTTTCCTGGAAAAAGTGTTATTTGCTGAAAATGATTCTGATTTTTTTTTGCAGCAAAGTGAACCCACAAGTCTTGATCCACCTCTCGTTGAACCAACAAAACAAATGTTTCATTCGTTTGTTAAGATTCTAACGGCTTCAGATACAAGCACTCATGGTGGATTCTCTGTTCTTCGTAAGCACGCCACTGAATGCTTGCCTGCCTTGGTAATAATTTCCTTACAAGGTCTTCTCAACTGAAGAAATTGTTTCTTGAATTCTCACTCCAATAACACTTTTTAGGACATGACACAAGCTACTCCTACTCAAGAACTTGTGACTAGAGATCTTCATGGGGTCGAATGGAGGTTTAAGCATATATTCAGAGGTTTTGACACTAAATCTTGGAATATATTTGGCTTTTATGCAACTGTGTTTTGGACTAAATGAGACATGAGTTGTTTTTGGTTTAGGACAACCTAAGAGGCATTTGCTTACCACGGGTTGGAGTACATTTGTATCCTCGAAAAGACTTGTAGCTGGAGATGCTTTTGTGTTCTTGAGGTATTACCTTTTCTGAAACTTTACTGGTCTTTTTTTTAGTTTTATGAAAATCATAAAATGCCTTTGTGTTTTTAGGGGTGAGAATGGGGATTTACGAGTCGGAGTGAGGCGTTTAGCTCGGCATCAGAGCACGATGCCTACTTCGGTTATCTCGAGTCAGAGCATGCATTTGGGAGTTCTTGCTACAGCTTCTCATGCTGTGCTTACACAAACACTCTTCGTTGTGTTTTACAAGCCTAGGTACATTTATTGTTTCTTTAGATGATACTGCTATATTCACATAGATTGTTTCAGGACTTAGATTTTAGAAAGTTTTCTGTCTTTTCAGGATAAGCCAATTCATAGTAGGAGTGAACAAATATATAAAAGCTATGAAGCATGGATTTTCTCTCGGTACCCGATTCAGAATGAGATTTGAAGGAGAAGAGTCTCCTGAGAGGATGTAAGATACCATTTTTTTCTGATCATTATTAATTCAGTGTTCTTGATTCTCAATCGTTGGGTTTCTTCAGATTTACGGGTACGATTGTGGGAACTGGAGATCTCTCTTCACAATGGCCAGCTTCTAAATGGAGATCATTGCAGGTTCAGTTAACCATTCACTGTTCTTTCATTTTACCGGTTTTACTTATTATGCGGCTTTGTCATTTTCCTATATAAAATTATTTCTTCCTCTTCTTAGGTCCAATGGGATGAGCCAACAACAGTTCAGAGACCAGACAAAGTCTCACCATGGGAGATTGAGCCTTTCTTGCCAACTTCCCCAGTTTCAACACCTGCGCAACAATCACAACCAAAATGCAAGCGGTCAAGACCCATCGAGTCCTCGGTTTTGACTCCAGCTCCAGCTAGTTTCTTGTACAACTTCCCTCAGAGCCAAGATCCCACCAATGCATCCCTTAAACTGTTCCAAGATCCATCAACTGAGAGAAATCCAAATCCAGGTGGATTCGCCACAAACAACAGCTTCAAAGATGAGAATCCTCCAGCCGCGAGTGGTTGCTATAGGTTGTTTGGATTTGATCTCACAAGCAGTCCTATCCCTCCAGACAAGCAACCGATCGATACTTCTGGAGCGGCCAAGTGTCAAGAACCCATCACTCCAAACGCAACTAATGAGCAGAAGAAGCAACAAACATCGAGGACTCGAACCAAAGTAATCATCTTTATAAATTTAAAACTCATATACAGTATAACCATGTTCTGAAATCTGATTCTCTTGATATTTGGATTGGAAGGTGCAAATGCAAGGGATTGCTGTTGGTCGTGCGGTAGATTTAACGCTGTTGAAATCATATGATGAATTGGTTAAGGAGCTTGAGGAGATGTTTGAGATCCAAGGACAGCTTCTTTCTCGAGACAAATGGATAGTTGTCTTCACAGATGATGAAGGAGATATGATGCTTGCTGGAGATGATCCATGGAAGTAAGTCATATCACAGAGTGGTTAACCATTTTCCGGTTTAGCTCAAATCAATAACCCTGAACTAAAACCGGAACTGGTTTAAACTATGATAAATAAATTCCTTTATCGATGCATTATATGTTCTGTTTGTCTCTGGAATTGTGCAGTGAGTTTTGCAAGATGGCGAAGAAGATATTTATATATTCGAGCGATGAGGTAAAGAAAATGGCAACAAAATTGAAGATTTCTTCGTCGTTAGAGGATGAAGAAAGTATGGATTGATAATCGTCATTATGGATTTGATAATCGTATTAGGTGTGAGAGTTTAGCTATAAAATTAAGGTTATTCGGCGACGTCGTTTTAGTAACTTTGGTCGTAAGGGTCGTTTAGACTAAAGATTTTCAATCTGTGTATATAAAAGAATCTCATGGTCTTGGGCCTTAGTTTTTTTTGTTTTCTTGTCAATTTTCAAGTTGGCGATTAAATATTTCGGTTTGGGACAGTGGTTGATTGGTCGATTCACATCTTTACGTTTTTGTGTTCCATAACCATACAATTTTCAAAAATCAATTAATTGTGGGTGCAAAATACTTGCGAGTCAAAATTGCTCTGAAGGCGTGAAAATCGAGGCGGTGTGCATGGTATGAAAGTCTATTCTTGTAAAACTCACCGATGCCAAATATTTGTTTTTCTCATTAAAATTGAATAAGAGGTAATTTTTAAAACTGGTAAAAATTTGACACATTTTTATTAATATATTATATCCATAATTAATTCAAAATGATTTAAATAGAAAGATTATTAATGTTGGGTAAATTGAAAATTAGTTGAAAAATTGAATTGAAAATATAAAATGATACTCTTTTTAAAACAAAAAAATTAACTTTAACACGATTCTTTTTGTGAAACAGAAACAGAAGGAGTAGTGTTGTTTTTTTGGGATCTGTGGAGTTTACTAAAATTGAGGGCATTTTAAGTAGACTTGAAATTCAATAAAAATGAACTAAACCACAACTGAACACACACAAAAATAGTAGTATCTGCTTTTGATCAAAAATCAGAAAGAATTTTAATGACAGGAAACAAAATTAATACGAGCGGTGTTGTAGTTGTAGTTCGTAGGTGAAATTGTCGTGACTAATTTTCCTCAACAAAAGAGTATGGTTTGACTTTTAGTTTACAGAATGGTTGTAGTAACCAAAATATATATCCAGCGGTTGGATCTTCAATGACAATTACATATTATTTAATCCATTGTCGTCTTCTTCACTCTCCACTCTCCCAAAATGGTCACAAGCAGCAACAAGAAGGATATGGCTACTGAAGAAGACGAAGACGATGATGATGAGGAGGTGTCAGCGATCATCACATCGAAACTCGAACTTGTCTTAGCCGCGAAATCGAGAAAGCTAAAGTACACGTCATCACCAGTAGTGAGTCACCACGTGTCATTGTCACTCTTGTCGTCCCCTGATGATTTATCACACTCTCGCGCTTCTGTTCCTTTCTCCTGGGAAGAAGAACCTGGCAAGCCTAAACACCATCATGTTCTTCGAGCTCCTCCTTACTCCAAGCGTCTACATTTGCCTCCGAGGCTGCTCCTTCCTGTGGAGTTTACCAAAATACCCCTGGCTTCAGATCATCATCTTCTCGCCGGGTTGAAACGGTGGTTCCGGTGGAAGAAAGAGAGAGCTGGTGTTATGGCCGGAAAGTGTAGTTTTTTCTTTTCATCGGAAAATGGAAATGAAACGAAGATCACAAGAACTGGAGGTCTCCATTGTCTCTCTGACATCACTAAGCGTTACTTCTGGGTAAAGTAACCTTTGAATTTCCTTCTACGTCTTAAAATGTTGCCCTGTCTTATCAGAATAAGACAAACATTGGTTTTGTAGGAAGTTCCATGAAAGAAGAAGAAGCTGAAAAAATATGACTTTTGAAAGGAAGGAGTCGTGATTGTCACCAGAGTGATACGTTGTCGTTTACTTGTCTTGACCAAATACTTATCTGGGCTTTTTAGGCCTATCATACTGGCCCAATTAAAAACAATTATCGAGTTATTTAATTTATGATCGAGCTGGATTCGAATGTATAGTGGCTCAATAGATATATCTTATGGAAGATAGCATGTTGCGATAAAGTGTTGTGGGCCATTATAGAATGAACAAATAATGCATTATTAAATTAGTGGCTAGGATGTGTGATTCTTTCAGATGCGATCATCATTACATCAAAGCGGTCCAATCAATTATTATTATTTTTTACAAAAGTTTCGAAATTCGGTGGCTACGCTCTATTTTATTTTTTAAATCCATATACACATCTGAGTTTTTAAGTCATTCATTCTTAATTCCAAAAATAGTGGAGTCAAAACAGCAAATTATGAAAGTACTGACCAAATTAAAAAAAAATGCAAATATACCAATGTAATAATAAAAATATATATATGTTATTAAGCCCAATAAAATGGATGGGCCAAACACTATGATGGGCCCAGAGAGTAAAACATCGAAAGCTTCTAGTGGCTGAACAAGTAGTAAGTAGAACACGTAGACGTGCCGTGGTAGGTCGTTTAAGTCTGGAGAAAAACGGCAGGCAAGGTGAAGCTAGCAGCACAAAACGACACGAGAGATAGAGAGAGATTATTGTTGCGAGGAAAGACAGGTGTCAACGTCAGGAACGAGAAATGATTTTAATTATAAAAAAACAGTCCTTAGATTTGAGAAAAGCTAAATATTTCAATCACGCCCCAAAACTGGGGCCTACCACTTCACTTTTGTCGCTTCCTGTCGGTCCTTTTCTAATTCTTTTCCAACCCTTCATCTTCTGAATATATGCACATTTAACCAATTTGTTTTCAATTAAACAATATAACCACAATTTTGCTCTCAGTTTTCTATAATTAATTTTAGATTTATGTTCTCTAATTATTTGTTGTATAAATACGAAAACGATTAAATTGTGATGCCCTGTTGCACAAGTAACTATTATGGTTTAAATAATTCCGCAACGATCATTTAACTACAAAAATCTAGGATTTTAACCATTTTAGTAAACGAAATCGCACGTTAGATAATTACGTTTTATTAACACGTGTTTTATATTTTTAGAATGATTATTCGTAAACCCAATTAAAAGCTAGATATATAACATTATATTTCGTGCACTATTTGTTTGTTTGAAAAGTTTCTTTGGTTTCTTATTATTGGCCTCGATTTTCAGTTTACGTGCTTTTTACAAACTTTTATTTTGATTAACGCGACATTTGTTATAGCTTTACCGATTTATAGATATAAAGTCATAATAACTTTATATATCCATGTGTGGTGTAATATACATTATAAAAAAGTGTGTGGCGTAATATATAATGGTCCTTTTACGAAAAGCAGATCACAATTGAAATAAAGGGTAAAAATTTTGGTGTTCCCTTTCTTCGTCGAAATAACATAATAAAATAAAATAAAGTATTATTACGTCCGAAGAATAATCCATATTCCCTAAATACAGTCAACATATATATAGTACTTTATAAAAAAGCTAGAAACGAAAAACTATGTGTTTTAACGACCATGTTAAGTCACAACTTTAATATAAATTAATCATGTAATTAGGATTTCAAGTTCGCCACCGAATTTCGTAACCTGATCTACACATAATAATAGATTACATATAGAGTAATTATGATATCTATACATGTAGTCGTGCTATAACATTTTTTTTTTTTGTGCTAAAATAAGAATTTTGAAATTGACAAGGTAATTGACGGATCGTAAGCTACAAAAATAATATAAAATCACAAAATGGGTGGTCGGGAATAGTATACAACTCACAATTCCACTCACGCTTTGTATTATTACGATATGAAATAAGAGTAATCAACATAAATATAAATACTATATAGCCCATTTTTTTGTTTCCATCGATATTATATAGTGAATTGGAAATTAAGAAATATATATATATATATATTACAACCTTCAATCCATAACTTTATATTTTTCATAGACAATTCACTCGCAATATATGAAATTTTGACAAGTGATTCAACTCGAATTTGCTGAAAAATAATTTATCCACGATATGTAGAAAGCTAGTGTATTTTTTTCTTTTTCTTTTGACATGAGTGATATCGTATTTACCTCAATTTGAACTCCATACTAAATATATAATCTCGAATTTTATTGAGCCAACCAATTAAATAAATAGAACAAGTTTTTAGCCATAATTTTGTTTTCTTTAAAAATATATAAAAGAGGGTCCAGAAAATTACTAGAGACGGAGGCCATGAGACATTATTATCGCTAGTCAAAAGCAACAAACCCTCCTTTTGCTTTTTGATATAAAAATTTATATTTTATTTTTGCAGGTTTCTTCTCTTCTTCTTCTTCTTCTTTTTCTTCCTCTTGGCTGCTTTCTTTCATCATCCATAAAGTGAAAGCTAACGCATAGAGCCATATCGTCCCAAAAAAGCAAAAGTCCAAAAAAAAACTATCTCCAAAACATTCTCTCTTTGCTCTTTACCCTCTCACTCTCTCACTCTCTCTCTCCGCCTTTCTATTTGTCAAAGTTCATGGATGCTTCGAAATGGACGCAGGTACGTCAAAAAGATCTCTCTTTCCTATATATGTTTGTTTCTTCTTCTCTAACTCTTTCCCTCTATCTCTATATCCCCATTCTCACATATACATATATACATGTATGTATGTATGTATGTATGAAACAGAGTTTTCTTCTGACGCTTTGTGGTTATGTGTATAGTCTTGTAGAGATATATATGTCTACGACATATATATGTATGGGTTTTTATTTGGATATGTTTTTATATTTAAATAATCTTCATGGGAAATTATCCGTTTCGAAAATCTCGAATGGAGTTAAAGAAACTTTTGTTCTCTATAATTAAGTCCAACTTTTTGTGTCATTAATTATAGATTTTGATAACTCATGGATGAAAAAGGTCTGATTTGTTATTTACCTTTTGTTCTTGGGGTCTTACCAATTCGTTTTCTAAGTTGTGTTTTACTCTCCTTTCTCGAATTAATTTTCTTTTAAAGCACCGACGATTCAGCCGCAAAAAAAACCCTAGTTTTTCTTTTCTGTGAGTACGTTGAGCTTATTTATTACTTCGAATTTAATTCATCTAATCAAACCCTAATCTTGGCGAGATTCAAGATTCGGTTTTGCAATTTGTAATTATTCTCTTTGTCATGGTCAGTGATTAATTAAACCTTATCTTAATTATTATAGGGGTTTCAAGAAATGATAAACGTAATAAAACCGATGGAGCAAATGATTTCAAACACCAGCAACAACACATCGCAACAACAACAACAAACATTCATCACCACCACAACAAGGCCAAACGCCACCGCATCCAACGGCGGATCCGGTGCCGGAAATAACAATAATACGGCTACTACGATGGAAAGTAGAAAGTCGAGGCCACAAGAGAAGGTAAACTGTCCAAGATGTAACTCAACGAACACGAAGTTCTGTTATTACAACAACTACAGTCTCACGCAACCAAGATACTTCTGCAAAGGTTGTCGAAGGTATTGGACCGAAGGTGGCTCTCTTCGTAACGTCCCTGTCGGAGGCAGCTCAAGAAAGAACAAGAGATCCTCAACACATTTAGCTTCACCTTCCAATCCCAAGCTTCCAGATCTAAACCCACCGATTCTTTTCTCAAGCCAAATCCCTAATAAGTCGTCAAAAGATCTCAACTTGTTGTCTTTCCCGGTCATGCAAGATCATCATCATCATCATAATGGTATGTCTCAGTTTCTTCATATGCCCAAGATCGAGAACAACAATACTTCATCCTCAATATATGCTTCATCATCTCCTGTCTCAGCGCTCGAGCTTCTAAGATCCAATGGAGTCTCTTCAAGAGGCATGAACACGTTCTTGCCTGGTCAAATGATGGATTCAAACTCAGTCCTTTACTCGTCTTTGGGGTTTCCAACAATGGCTGGTTACAAACAGAGTAGCAATAACCTTTCGTTCGCTATCGATCATCATCAAGGGATTGGACATAACACCATCAACAGTAACCAAAGTGCTGCAGATAATAATCATGCTGATGACATGAATGGAGCAAGTAGGGTTTTGTTCCCTTTTTCGGACATGAAAGAGCTTTCAAGCACAACCCAAGAGAAGAGCCATGGTAATAATACATATTGGAGTGGGATGTTCAGTAACACAGGAGGATCTTCGTGGTGAAAAAAAAAGGTTATAAGAAGAGATCATGAACTTATTAGCTTTTCTTCTCTTTTTCACTTTTTTACCTCCTTATTTTATTATATTTTTGCTTTGATGATCTTTTGTTTTTTTCTCACATGGGGTACTTTAGTTAAAGTTGTCAGAACTTAGTTTACAGATTGTCTATTTATTCCATCTTTTCGGGTTTTAAAAAATATATATTTCATAATTGGGTTTGATGGTAATTTATATATTTTTAGTATCAAAAGGGTCTTTGTTCATGAGGAATGGTGAGGGATAATGAGGGTAGAAGAATAAGTGAATACGAGGGCTTTGTGTGTAATCAATGAGATCTGTATTCATCATTTCTTCTATTTGTATAAGTGTTTGTGTAATTTATTCATCTTTACTTTTATTTTTGTTGAGTACTTACAGCTTAAAATATTATATATTTGTACTATCCAAATTCATTACTTCTTTTTTTTAGTCACGTACCAGATATATATGTAATATTGAGATGTATATGGAACCATCGATCCAAAATATAACTGAAGATGTAATTTCCGTTCACGTAGGTTCTACTTAGTACTAGGAAGTATTAATTATAACAAGAAAAAATGATTGTGGTAATATTTCACTGTTGTCATTGCTAGCAACAATTTTATTACTTTTAAGAAAAAATTACATACCAAATATATACCATATGTATTTATATATAGTATTGATCAGATGGATAACAACGAGAGATACTATATAGATTATACTTGAAAAAACTATAATTGGAAGTTTTTTCCAATATGCCGAACCATTGGAAAACTATAATTTGAAATTTGGTTTCTTCTTGCAGAGGTTATAAACGGTAATATAATTGAATGTTCGGTGTTTAAACCCGGATCTGAAAATTAAATAATTGACATATTTATTAAAAAAATACATGATGATATAACCAGAACTCAACAATGTATAAGAATATAATTACTTTTCTCGAAATTTTCAGCTTGTTCATTTTATAATTTACAATTATCACAAAAGTTATCTTAATTTATTGGTTAAACGCATTTTGTTTAATTTGAACAAAAAAAAATATTAAGAGCAAAGCCTGAAAATTGCAGAATCAAGCGATATTTGAGATGGAACATATAACTTGTATATAGTCTGATCTATGACATGAGTTTTTTTTTTCTTTTCTTTTTTATTATTTTATTATACTAAAATATTTTTTTCATGTGTCGAATTTGATCAACTAGTTAATATGTGTCACAATTATGTTAATTACTAAGTTTAAGACATCAAATTTATTATTATAAGATATTTTAGTTCATATAATGGGTGATAAAATAAATAAATATGATCGGGATCACTATCCACGAAGAGTCATGATTATCAAATCCCAGAGCATCGCATTTTGGGGCCACTAATATACTAATAGAGCTCCTCAGCTTTTTGACTTTTTTGCCCGTGCGTGAACTTAGCAATGTTTTTCATCTTTAACGTAAATTCTTTACTACCTCTTTTATTTTTATTATTTTTTGCGGACTCAAAACTAATCTCATATTCTAACGAATCCAGATTAATCTCTCGAAAAACGTGAAATCGTCTAGTTACATTCCACATGACTAATAAATTATGTTGGTAATTTCATTCGCGCAGAGAGTCGATCTCTGATCTAGACCAGCAAACCGACTCTTCTAACGAAAAGAAACCACCCACTACCACTTTTTAGTTTACTATATCTTTCAATATGAGTAGTATTATTTTGAAACTTTTGACACTAATTAGAATTCTAAACAACAATTTTTTCAAGATAGTAATAAAAAACTCCTAAAATGACAAATATTTTGATTCGGTAATAATTTCAAATTAGATTCTCACATGCGCGATGCAAAGGTAAAGTTTTTTATAGACTATATTTTAAAATATATAAAATGTGAAATGAAAAATAAGATTAATTTAAATGTTAATAATTTAAATATGTTAAATTTGTAATTCTTAGGTTTATAGTGAAAAAATAATATTTTGTTGATTTGTTATACAATATATGTTTTGATGTTTATAATTTATATCTAACCCGTGTTATGTAAAATCTTGATTATAATATGCGTTGTGTGTGAGGCAATAATTAACATATACACTTAGAATCTATATTCTTTAAATTGTTTTTAGTTGTATAACAACGTGTACCAAATGTGACATATTTATAGCATTTATTATGTTATATTTCATGTCAATTATCACATAAATGATTAGACTACTAATTTATTTATTTTTTAAATGAATAAAATTTGATATTTCCATTTAAAATCTCAAAAATCTAGTATGATTTGATATTATTATGATTTAAGTTAAAATCAAAAAATCTAGAGGAATTTAAACAATCTCGTTTGATATTTCCAACTTAAAATTTCTAAAATTTAGTATGATTTAATATTTTTCCGAGATTTTCTATTTTCTATTTTTTTGTTTACAAAATAATTGATGTTTAACCGCATGTTTAATTAATCCATATAAATTATATAAACATCTATACTAATACATGTTTAGATACAAAATGCTCTCATGTTTTAATAATACTCCCTCGGTTCTGAATTAAGTGATGTTTTAGTAGTATGCACACAAATTAAGGAAACAATTAATTTTTGTTTTTTTCTATACTAAAACCTCATTTATTATTCATCTGAACCAATGAACAAATAGTCTATAAAATGTAATTGGTCAAAAATAATAAAAAATCATTTAATTTTGCATTGGTAAGTGAGAACATCACTTAATTGTGGAAAAAAAAATCTATCTAAAATATCAGTTAATTCAGAACGGAGGGAGTAGTATATATAAGAAGTTCAAACATGGAATTAACACACTAACAAAAATAAAAGTTAACCTGCTCCAACTAAAAGCCGATTGTAAGTGGTAACATTTATTGTAGTTAATTAAGTTAATAGTTATGTGTAGATCTGTGAAATTTGGTCATACTTGATTAATCAACATCATTTGTAATTAATAGAAATTAAATCTCATAAAGCAAACACCCACTAAGATTCGGAGACGACGGCATGGTTTCCTTGAATTCTCGTTATTACCAGGTTTACCGCAATGTCACATTCTACTCGACAGTTTTTTTTCTCCCCAATCTTTAATAAATACTATAATAATACTCTCTCCGTTTTTTTTTAAGTATCGTTTAAAGTTTTTTTGACGCATATTAATAAAACAATACAATTTTTTGTTTTGTTTATTATTAATGTACTATATAATGTGTTCACACTCATTAATGAACTATAAAATAGGGATAAAAGTGGAAAATTTATTAAAAATCTGCATTAAAAATGTAAAACGACACTTAAAATAAAACAAAATTAAAATCCTAAAACGACACTTAAAAAGAAACAGAGGGAGTAATAATTAAACCGTACCTTCACGGTTCATCCACCTAATCCGATCATTAATCTTCATCTAGCTGGAAAAAATAACCTTCCAATCGTTTCATTGTAAGTGGTATACACAATTGACGTAAGTTTGCATATAATTCATTTCAAGTGTCGACTGTGTCTCATAAATTTCATTTTGAAGGTCTACATTTTCAGATAAATTTTACAATTTAATTAGGCTAAACGATGATATAACCCACACATCACGAAAACTTTTGTTAGAAAGCTGATATAAATTGTTGAAGCTACATATATTATCGTCAACTTTTTATTGATAAACATTTTTCGTCAACTTGCTAAAAAGGAATATTTTTTAATTTATAATATTTATCAAAACCGTTAGAAATTGATATGTATAGATATATTTACCAATTTTAAGTATTACTGCGTATGTATACTTTTGTCAGAATAGTATATATGGATAAAGGAGTGTATGAACACATGATGATTAGTAGCTGGCTTGAAATGCGGAAGTAGATGCCCACTTTATAGTGCCCGCCAACCAAACATGATTTTTCATTGGGTTTGTGTTGTTTTGATTATTTAATTACTGACTATATTTGAATAATACTCTTAATCACATTTAAATATCTAAGACAAAATCAAACGCGATATTCTCCTAGTCTATAACAAATCTAGATTTATCTGCGCATGGTCGCTTTATTCAAAATAACTAAGAAAACATAACGCAACGGATCCATTGAGTCAACTATTTCTTTAAAAAATATATATATATATAGAAAGCTGTTATCTTCAGGCCAAAGAAATCGAAGGAATAAAAGTACCTGTCTCATAACTTAAATACTAATAGAAAAGGTATAAAGAGGAATTAATTCACACATCTATTCTCAGTCGCCTAATACAAATTACTATTTTTTATTCCTTATATATATTTTTTATATTTTATTTCTTGAAAATTATACAATTCACAAGTTTCACATTTTTTCATAACGACGTCGAAGATGTGACTAAAAAAGATTTCCAAAGTTTTTTGAGCTTCTCCTGACCCATCTTACGGAGCTTTTCATAGGCGCAGTTCTAACGATCCAATACATGAAATTGAACATAACGAAGATGTGATGAGCCTTCTACACAATTAGGCCTACATAAAGAGTTTTTTTTTCATTAGAGACTGCCTCATTTCGATAGTTTCACTTTCCTCTTTCTCCTAAAAGCGAGTTCAAATATATGTTTAACACTTTTTGATACGTTTTTCATTTTAATTTTGCTAATAATTTTGCTAACAAATTTCCTAAGTTTTTTATAATATAAAAATACAATGGAAACATCAAACACTTTTGGGAAAATGCATGAACAAAAACAACTTACCATTAAGGCTAGACGTAAGAAAAAATATTGTGCACAAAATTTGACCAACATATATTAAATAGATAACTATCCCAAAATAAAATAGATAACTATGTATATAGACAATGAATGAACAATGAGCCTTACCTGGATGAAACGGTAATGCGTCTCTCTCTAGCATTTTTAACAGAAAAACGATTCACCGAGACACATCCTGCTAGTTTCAGGAGATGTGGATTTTAGATTGCCAATTATGAATAATGTGGCCCAATTCCTCACTCAAGCGCGAGAGAACAAGGGTCTGACACAAGACGCGTTTGGTAGGAAAATCTCCTTGAGGGCAACATTGATTCGTGATTACGAGTCTGGGAAAGTAACTCTGACCAAAGATACCTCTATGCGCTGCATAAAGCACTTGGTGCTAAATTCCTTGAAAAGTTTCCTGGAAAAAAGTAAGATCGTTTATTTATATATGATAATTTGATGTAATTTATAACTTACATTTTTATGATGAGATGATGTTAATTTATGTTAGAGTTTGCTTATGACATTTGTTTCTACCTGTTTAGGAATTGAGTAGCGTGAGAATTGAGAGAGAACAATGTTGGAGGTGGGCCTAGCACCCCTATTTAGTTAGGCCCATCTTAGCAAGAGCCCATCTCGATTCAGTCAACATAGGATCGGCTTTTGACCAGGGACCACCGACCTGGAGTCCCGCGCTCAGCTTCATCTGGGAATCCCGAGCTCTTAGGAGAAGCACCCCGGGTCCGCGCTGACACTTCGCCAAGATTGAGATGTTGAAAGAGAAGAAGGCACGTGGGGGTTGGTCGAACAGTTACTATCCGAATAGGGGTATGGTCTGACCTCGATGTCCTACCAACCCTGCAGAGTAAGCAAGGGAGGAAAGGACACGTGGAAGGGAGTTGGCCGAACAGTGTGCTATCTTACAACAACATGGCGCCGAGCTCATCATTGCCTCTCGCCTCGAGAACCGGGACACGCCTCCTAGAGCACTTTACCCGTGAAGCAAGCTGAGGGTGACGCGTGGCCCCGGAATCCGCGGACACGGGAAGCTGCCCTCACTATATATACCCATCGTTGTGCATCAAGTAAGGGACTCCTGTAATTTTGGAGAAAAACCTGATTACTCTCTACAAAAATAGGCCCGATCTCTCTCTCTTTTTCTCTCTCCCTTGTAACAAGACACCGCGGTTTAGAACACCGAACTGGTCTCCTGTCGGAAGCAGTTCGTAAGTCTAAATTGTCCGTCTCTTTTCACCATTAATACGAAGAATACGGTCCCCGACCTGTTCATCATTATACCCGAACTGCCCTGAATTGTGGTTGACTCATTCTAATTAACGAAAATCTCACCTCCCACTCCGTAATCGACCCTTAAACAACATTAGCGATCCCCGGGATCAACAAACAAGAAAAGCAATTGAATGAAATTTGAAAAGAATACAATAATTTGGACTTGGTTGACAAGTTATTCAGCTAATTCATAATAAATCCTCGTATGTAATAAAACCGGCAATAGTAATTACAAAAAGGAACAAGCACTTACATTGCTCGCTCCACCTAAGGCCGGCTAGCTCTGCCAGTAGTAAGACGTTTCAACAACAATTTGGTCGAGGAAACAATCGCTTGGAAGAAAAAAATATTTATATAATATTATTTAAGAAGATATTTTTGAATTTGAACTTTGTTTTGTAAGTTGTTACATGAAATGAAATTATAAATAACAAATAATAATTGAAATAGGAAAGGATATAATAGTCTTTTAAATTATTGATTAGAATATGGAAAGTATATATTTTGCAGTAAATAAATTATTATTATTATTTTTTTTTTAATTATTCTTAATACTATATATTTTAAAATAATAATCAATCCATATATAGAGGATACAAAAAAAAATTATATTCAAAATCTTGCTATATTTTTCACTATAATTTATTATATTTTATTTGAATGCATATCAAAACAAAAGTTGAAAAATATTTTATTAATTTTATAAAAAATTAGACACAAGAAAACCATATTTTTTTTAAAGAGTTTGTAGACTAACCACAAAAACCAAAGTCATGTCATTTCACGGTGCATATTAGAGTTATGTTTTCAAGATTATAAGTTTTTTGTGGGTTAGCCCGAATAATATTTTAGTTTACTGCAAAACGGGTTATTACAAATTGACATCTTTATTTATAATCATTAGTTACAGATAAAAGAATTTTTCTTAAATTTCAAAAGAATTTTTTAAAACATTTTTAACATGCGCTATAATTAGCGCGGATTAAGTCCTAATATATATATATATTTGAACAACATCACCGACTATATTTGAACAATACTCTTATTCACATTTAAATATCTAAGAAAAAATCAAACGCGATATTCTCGTAGTCTATAACAAATTTAGATTTATCTGCGCATGGTCGCTTTATTCAAATAACTTAGAAAACATAACGCAATGGATCCATTGAGTCAACTATTTTTTTTTTTAAATATAGAAAGACTAGGATTTAACCCGCGCTATAATTAGCGCGGAATAATTTTTTTTAAAGAAATTGTTTTCAAATTTAAGAAAATTGTTTTTATCTGATTTTTACAATATGACTAATTAATGATTATAGATAAATCTATCAATTTGTAATAATTTTTTCATTTAACCCGTTTTGTAAGAACCAAAATATTTGTGTATAACCTTTTATAAAGTTAGTAAAATATTTTTCAACTTTTTTTTTGATATATATTTAAATAAAATTTAATATATTATAGTGAAAAATATAGCAAGATTTTGAATATATTTTTTTCTTTGAATATATATGGATTGATTATTATTTTAAAATATATAGTATTCAAAATAATTAAGAAAATAAATAATAAATAATCTCTTTAATACAAAATATATACTTTCCATATTATAATCAATAATTTTAAAAGACTATTTTATCCTTTCCTATTTCAATTATTTTTTGTTATTTGTAATGACATTTCATGTAATAACTTACAAAAAAAAGTTCATTTTCAAAAATGTTTTCTTAAATAATATATATTTTTTTTGAAACTTTTTTGCATTAATATAGAAGAAGCAAAAGTGCCCACCTATGTTATACATAAGAGCCAACTTTAGAATTGGGCTTAGGAAACCAAACCCAAAGTTAAAAGAACCAAATGAACCAAGTTGAATTGTTGTAAGTCCAGTAAAAGACGAGGCCCACCCATCCGTTAGTAAATAATAATCCCTTCCACTTCGATTGAAACATATTCTTAAATAATATTATAGAGATGTTATTTTCAGGCCAAAGAAATCGAAGGGATAAAAGGACCTGTCTCATAATTTAAATACTAGTAGAAAAGGTATAAAGAGGAATTCATTCACACATCGATTATCAGTCGTCTAATTCAAATTACTATTTTTTATTCATATATATATATATTTTTTTTTTTCTTGAAAATGATACAATTCACAAGTTTCACATTTTTCATAACGAAGTCGAAGCCATAACGGAGATAAGATGGGCCTTCTACACAATTAGGCCCACATAAGAAGTTTTTTTTTTTCCATTAGAGACTGACTCATTTCGATAATTTCAGTTGCCTCTTTCTCCTGAAAGCGAGTTTAAAACTCTTTGATACGTTTTTCATTTTAATTTTGGTAACAAATTTGCTAAGATTTTTATAATAAAAAATACAATGGAAACATCAAACACGTTTGGGAAAATGCTTGTGTTTGTCGTATTTCGAAATATTTATTCTTCGAATGAGTGAATACATGTGTATTTCCGGCTCGTTTTCTATATACATGTGTATGTCCTCTTTTATGACACGTGTGCAGCTTCCACGGAGTTCTCTTATCTGTTTGGTTCGTTTTATCTACGGTTAAGGATCTCTTGTTTCTTCACTTTTTTTGCAATAATCTCTGTCACAAGTTAGCGAGAGAGAGAGAGAGTATGGCGACCACACTTCATTGTCTCTCCACACTTCATCTTCTTCCTCGCAACCATTACCCTAAAACCCTAAATTGTCTCAAACCAATCTCCAAACCACAACCATGCAAAATCCCAGAAATACCTTCCAAACTCCAACTCCTTAAATCATCCTCTCTCCCTCTCGCAGTCGTCGCATTGCCTTTCTTCCTCGATCCACAGGTAACCAAAAGTGTCATTATCGGTCCCAATAGTTTCTCATTCTAAAGAATCAGAATCGAATTGGTGATTGAAGGATGACAATGGTCGAAAGTTTCAATCTTTCACAAGTTTTTGTTTTTTTCAATTTTAAAAGGATGCAGCAGCAGTTGGAGGCGAATTTGGGATATTGGAAGGAAGATCGTTCGCGTTGATACACCCAATTGTGATGGGAAGTTTATTCTTATACACTTTATGGGCTGGTTACTTAGGTTGGCAATGGAGACGTGTCCGTACGATCCAGAGCGAGATCAACGAGCTCAAGAAACAGCTCAAACCAACTCTTGTTTCTCCTGATGGATCCACAGCCGTTGATTCTTCGTCGCCTCCTTCTACGACGGAGCTTGAGATCCAACGGCTCACGGCAGAGAGGAAAGAGTTGGTCAAAGGGTCTTATAGAGACAAACACTTTGACGCAGGCTCTGTTCTGTTAGGGTTTGGTGTTTTGGAATCTGTGCTTGGAGGACTTAACACTTATCTTCGTTCCGGAAAACTCTTCCCCGGTCCTCATCTTTACGCCGGAGCAGGTAATACCGTCAACGAATCTCTCGAGACTTTACTTTGATTTTAGGCTCTGATTAGTGTATATTGAAAATTTAGCGGAAATCGTAGAAATAAACAAGAAAATATGTAGAAAGGGGTTACTCAATCCGGTTTTGGTTCGGTTTGATATGGTTAGAGTTTAGAAACCAAATTTGGGGTTTGAATCAGTTTATTTTTGCGGTTCGGTTTGTTTTTGGTAACAATATGTTCGGATATATATATATATATATATATATGTTCGGATATATATGGAGAAATGAAACCAAATCTGTTCATTTTTCTTTTTTGGGTAAGGTTTTCAGACTCTTCTTTTATACACTGTTTTCGTTTGGTTTGGTTAACGAGTCGGTTTTCATCAACCGAACAGAAAAGGTAATCTAATTAGAAAACGGTGGAACGATGACAATTTACTAATTTTTGTGTTATTAAGGTATTTCCAAAATAAGTGACCATGAAGTAGTGTTATCGTCGTGTTATCATCTAAATTTATATCCGCACATATAGTTACAACTTACAACTAAAAAACGGAATTTCATAAAATTAGTAAGATTAATATTAAAAAATCTCAGCCAAATTATATTGTCATTCTGCTGTTTCAAAAGCTACCATTCTCATAACTATGATTTCAAATCTGAAAATTCATTAACATTTACTTGTTTACACTATCGTACATGTAACTGGTGAAATTGGAGCTGACGGTGGTGGTTGCAGGGATAACGGTGCTTTGGGCGGCAGCGGCGGCTTTAGTGCCGGCAATGCAAAAAGGGAATGAGACGGCGAGGAATCTACACATTGCGCTGAATGGTCTCAATGTTCTTCTTTTCATTTCGCAAATCCCAACAGGCCTCGATATCGTCCTTAAGGTATTTGAGTTCACCAAATGGCCTTAAATCATAATATTTTGGATTTGTATTATGAGTGTGACTATAAATGTATGCAAATCTTCTGCAACTTTTTTCTTTTTAAAAACGGTGAATTGTAAAAATCATGCGATTAGAGTGAGAAGTAGAATAATGGTAGACTATATGATTCAATAATACCTGACTCTTACCCATGGGGTTTCAGAGTTTTCAATGTACATTAAACCTAGTAATTTGAGTCAACATGTTGAAAAATAGAGTTCACTCAGTTTCTTATAATAGCATACATTTTAAATATTTTATTTTCTTACACTTTGATTTGTGAAAGCCAAAATTCGAGTTTTGCCTTTTAAGTTTCGCATCCACTGTATTCACTCCAAAACTTTTCAAAAATCGGTTTTATATATTCAATATAAGAAAACAAAAGAGAGAGTAAAGTCTCGTTTAGTTACATTTAATTTAATAAATGAATAAATTGTTCAAAGAAAGCTACAATTGATACCAGTCGTGAAATGCGGTTCTCGAAAGCTAAATCAGATACCTTCCTCGTTACATTATTTAATTTTTCTAATATTTTTTTTTGTTATAACACGACCAAACATAGATGCAGATATAAATGACCTAAGCCATACAAAAATCCAAAACCATTGCATTATACCTAGATCTGGGCATTTTTGGTTCTGGTTCAGTTTCGCATAGGAACTATTCGGTTCCGGATATTTTGGATAGTGAGGTTTAGGATCCATTCGGTTCTGAAATGATTTCAGTTCGGTTCTGGTTCGGTACCAGTCGATTCCAGGTCGGTTTAGTTCTGAGAGGTCGGTTTGGTTCTGAGATTTCAGAACCATAAAATACCCGAACTTTTTCGGTTCCGGATATTTATTACCCGAAATGTCTAAAATATATCCAAAAACCCGAAAAAGTTTAAGGAAAATATATCCGAAATACCAAAAATATACCCAAAAACCCAAAATTATATCCGAAAACCCGAAAATATACCCGAAAACAAAAAAAAAACTAAATAAAATATACCCATAATACCGAAAATATACCCAAAAATCTGATATATATTTTTAATATTTTTGGATATATAATTATATTTCGGGTATTCGGGTACCCGAAATATTTTCGGTTCGATTCCGGATATTATCCGATACCCATGAGTATCAATGAGTAGGATCCAATAGATAATTTGACAATTTCGGTTCGGTTCCAGTTCGGATATTTCATTTCTGTTCGGGTATTTCGGTTCCGGTTATTTTGCCAAGCCCTAATTATACCATTTACCGATCAATAACATTTCAAAGTGATGTCAAAAATAAACAAAATCAAAATCAACTAGCATCGTCTGGCCCACTCCACTCTTCACGCGACCCATCCCCTCCCCGCCACGTCATCCAACCACCACAGTCTCCGACTGCTCCACCTTCACATCTTCCGCCGCCTCAACCGTTGTCCACACCATTACGTCCAAGTCCAAGAGGCTAGACCGAGTCCGGTTACATCTTCTTTTTTTTTTTTTTTTTTTTTTGATGCCTTTCGGCCCCCGGGAGTAATCCCAAGCCCAAAGGCCCAGACTAATCTCCCGGGTGGGAGTGACAAAGCCCACTTATAATGTCCCACTTGGCCAAGTGCTTGTCCTGGTAATTCCGCTCCAGCAGGAATCGATCCTGGCCTAGACCAACAGGACCGACACTCACCGCAGGAAGGGAACCACCCGACCACCAACAACTTGGTTGAGTCCGATTACATCTTCACGGTCTATAAAACACGAACCACCTAAGCCTAGGCACGACTACGAGACCACTCATCGGAAAAACATACTTACATTATCGGAGAAAACAAACCTCGTACATGAACCAAACAAGGAGGGGAAAAAACAACAACAACAGCACGAGTCTGATGACGTCATCATGGGCACACAAGGCGCCATAACCATTTCTGGTGAAAACAAAGGAGCTGTAATGGATTTATACGGTCACCGCGACCGAGGAAGACACGTGGCATCGGGAAAGGACGGCGACTCCAAAGCAGCAGTGAAGACGACGAAGGAGAGGAGTGTCAAAGACGCATAGCAAGAGTAGTGGAAATCTACTGATGGATAGTTTTGTAAACAGTAACGTTCAGATGGTAAATGGCTCCGTCGTTTACAACTCGACGGAGACTCATTGTGATCCCGGCGTTCATCTAAGCCTTTACCGGAAACCTAACTCCGGCAATGGTTTTAGCATCAAGGACCATGGAAATGGCTACAATTAAATCAACTAGAGCAAGAACTTAAAGAAACTAGTAAAACGAATGAAAGAATTAGAAAATGGATACGCTACGATTGTGAAAAATAATAGTAATTATTACTATTTCTTAATTGCTAACAATGTGATATAATACTTTATCAACTCTAGCTCATGACTCTAGCCCATGTATACAAATGTAATAGTGCTTACGTTGACAGGCCTAAGCTGTTTATCAACTCTTACTCTTGCCCATGCACGTTCAGTTTTATACACATAAATGATTTGTTTTCTTTTTGTATACACTTGGTGGACTAAAAATTCGGAAACAAAATTGTCATACAAGATCAATTTAGGCATTGGAGTACTTATATGGGTATTATATTTACTTAAAATCCATTTTACTGAATTATGTATTATAAATTAGTAGATTGTATATATTTTTTTTTCCAAATTTATGGTGTATAAATAAACTCCAAAATATATAAGTATATAACTGAAATTTGTAATTTGGGTTGTTGTTGAGCCTTGTAATTTGTAAGTGGTGTTCTTGTATTTTCAGAAGTCTCCATGTAAAAGTTATATATATTTTAAAAACTATTTTTGATTATTTAAAATTTACTAATGTTTCCATGCTAAATCATTTGTGCTGCATGTTAATATGTTATAATCCATCCGTTCCACAAAAATGGATTTTTTAGAGTTTTCACATATATTAAGAAAATAATTAATACTTAATCATAAATGCATCAATTTATGTTACTGAACAATTTCTCATATCTCTAAACCAATAATAGTTCAATAAATTTAATTAATCTTCTTAGACTTTTCAAAGTATCATCATTAATTGATAAAATTTGCATAGAAAAGCTAAAAAATCTATCTTTATGAAACAATTTTTTTTTCTAAAAAATCCATCTTTGTAAAACGGAGAGAGTATGTGATTGGTAGAATATGTTACCGTTGATTTAATATAAGTTGTTGGTATAACTCATACTTAATTCAAAATTGTTATCAATCATGAATTTTTAATCTACTTTATAGTTTTAGTTGAGTTATATTGTCTTATGATTTTTTGAGTTATATCTTTTGTAAAATTTTCAGTAAAAAGTAAAAACTTAAGAGAAAACGACATATTTCCACATCAAATTGTTGATATAATTGTAAATCTATCTGAAGTTTGTCCCTCGACACAAATCCCCCTAAATCGAAATTTTCAGACGTATTTCCCCCCTATTTGAAAGTTTAAAACATATATCCCCACCAAATGAAAGTTCGAAACCTCAGAACACATAAACCCAATTTTATTTAGTTTACTGCTTACCATTAACCACCTAAATTAGATATTAAACCAAATTAAACTTGATTACAACCAAACCCGACCCGACTTAAAAAAACCCGACCCAACCCGACCCGACACTTCTTCTTCTTCCCTATTATTTTCTTCATCTCCTTCGATGTCAAAAAAAAAAAATTCATGGATTGAGTTCTTCATCGATTCATTTTTTTCCATAACGAGGAAGCTAAGAATCCAAACCAACAAACTCAGAACTCGAATGCTTGAACCTTAATATATAACGCAAAAAAAAAAAATTAAAAACAAAAATTAGACCTAAAATTCTTCTTCTCTCTTTGCCGATCTCTCGACCATCTCTCGCCCACCGCCGCCGGAGCTCGCCATCTCTCGCCACCGCTGTCATTCGCCGCCGCCGGAGTTCTCCTTCCGCCGATCTCTTCTTCTTATTATCCTTCTTCTCTCTTCTTCTTCTTCTCTCTTCTTCTCCTTCTCTCTTTGCCGATCTCTCTACCATCCCGCGCCCACCGCCGCCGGAGCTCGCCAGTTCTCGCCACCGCTGTCGTTCGCCGCCACCGATCTCTTCTTCTTCTCTCTTCTTCTCCTTCTCTCTTTGCCGATATCTCTACCATCCCGCGCCCACCGCCGTTGGAGCTCGCCAGCTCTCGCCACCGCTGTCGTTCGCCGCCGTCGGAGTTCTCCTTCCGCTGATCTCTTCTTCTTTGCCTCTCATACCTAAGTCTCTTTTTTGCTCTCTTCGTCATCGACTTCGACTAAGAAATCCATTTGCTCGATCTCTTCTCTAGCCAATTTAGGGTTTGGATTCTTGCTTCCGCGTTCTGGGCTTAAGGTTGCGGCTGAGGGAGGTGAAGAGGAGTTGGTGAATTTGATTATCTATTGTTTTGTTTAATATTGTTTAATTAAACTTGATGAATTTGATTAATATTGTTGTGTTTATCATTATCATCATAATGATTATCAATCTAAACAAGTTAAATTTTTACAATCATCGAAATCTTACAAGGTTTCTTAAAACAAAATCTGATTTCACAGACGACGATCGATCAAAAGAAATTAAAAAAAAAAATTATAATTGAACTCGGGTCGGGTTGGATTTCAGTTGGGTCGGGTTCTTAATTCGGTTTGGTATCCGATATAAGTGGTTTAGCTTGCAAACCATTCAAACCGAAGAATATGGGTAAATATGATTTGAATTTTTAAATTGGGGGTAAATAGGTTGGTAACTTTCGAATTAGGGGATCTGTGTCGAGGTCCAAATTTCGAATGGATTTACAACTATATCAACAACTTGATGTGGAAATAAGTTGTTTTCCCAAAACTTAATTAGAAACATGTATATTTTCCTTTGCTGATAGTTAAATTCACATGTTATAAAAGAATCGACCAATTTTATTGTAAGTTAGTACTAGGTGTTTAAATCGTCGAAGTAACGAAATTGAAGTGATAGATTATGACAATTTATTAAACCATGAGAAACATACATGACGCCATTATGAAGATGCTTAGACCGAACGGCAGGTTGATTCCAACATCGGCGAAGGAGCTCCGAAGCATTTTTCTTCCAAAGGTGGTTTTAGTCCATCAGTTTATGTAAAGCGTTTTGTATTGGTTATTTCCTTAAACCAGACCCGGTATGGGATTTCGGTTAGGTTTATGTGATTCTCAATTATTTATTCAAGCAAACCTTTTATCAAAAAAAAAAAAAAAAGATGCTACGACCAAAAAAAAAAATCTTTATACTCATCCACTTTTAAGATCTCTCAATTGAATATATTACTATATGATTAGACCACAAATAATTCAAATCTTGTCATATTTTGTTCTTTCCTAATGCTTATGTGCCTGCTCCTCATTGGATCAGAAATACCACCACTCTTTAATAATTCATGTGTCACAATACTTGTATATATCAATCTCATATAAATTCCATAACTCTAGTTGTAGGTATTTTTATGTTCGACCACACAGTTTGAAAATATTTTTTAGTCAATAATATATTCTCATATTAAAGAATCATATTATTTTTTGATCAATTTTTCCAATATTAGTAAGCGAGTAGTAAATAGTGATTAGTATGGGTTTTTCATGATCGTATGATTAATCTAGTGAGGGGAAGAATCGAGATTTAGCAAACCACGTGAGATCTAACGGGTAAAAAGAAAGTAGTTTCTGAGATCTAACGGCTGAAAATAAGAGTCTCTCATCCGCAGCTATAAAAACCAGCCCTAAATATTTGTTTTTGTTTTCCCTCAGAGTCTCTAATTTTGTTCGATCTCTGTCAGAAACCATGTCCGCAGATGCAGAATACTTCGGTAAGGTGTTAAAACAGCCGTCTTCTGGGACGTCGATGATTTCCCACTACCTACTTATCTCACTTTGGATTCGTTTATTCAGAAAGCGCTCTTGCGAATAAGGGTTATTATTCTGGTGACGTGAGAAGAAACCGGACAATCTGGACTTCGTAACCAAAAGTGATTTCCATTACTTAAATTATCTTTTTTTTTTTTTTTTTGCTAAAATTTCAGATTTTATTTCAACAAAGTTAACGGATACAAAAGGAAAAATATAAAAGGTGCCTAAAACAACAACGATCACCCGGTTTGATATACCCGGAAAGCAAAGGAACAAAATTTTACCGGTTGGAGTCCATGAACCACATAGCAAGAGCATCTCTGTATCGCGGCATATGACGTCTGGCTAAGCACGTGTTTCGAATACCTCGATCAATAGACTTGAAAAGAATTTCAGCGGGGATACGCGAGTTGGAGAATAACCTGTTATTCCGCTCTCGCCAAATGGACGCGTGGGCAGCTATCCTCCAGAGTCAAGAGAGTGTTGAGTCTCGACCTTGAATCTTCAACCAATTCTAAAACGTGGGCCAAGTGTTGAACTCCATGAAATTGAATTGAAGTCTTGATGCGCATAAATGCCATATGTCTTGACTATACGGGCATCGAAGGAACAAGTGGTCTCTTGATTCATTAAAAATTTCGCATAGCAAACAAGTGGAATCCACTTCCATACCCCCAAGAAAGAAGTCTGTTTAGAGTAGGCAATCTATCAAGACAAACGACCCACGTGGTAAAAGAATGTTTAGTGATCTTGCGCTCACGGTGGATCTACTGTTCACAGTGAGAGCAGCTGCCCCCAGTGTTTTTTTTCAAATTTTAATGTAATTTTTAACTAATTTTTTTTGTTACCTCTACTAAAAATTGTAATTATGCCCCCATTGTTTTTGGTTCCTAGACTGAACTAAAAAACAAATATTAAAGACCAAAACATTAAAACCCAAACTAAATCAATTAATATAATAATGAAAAAATCTGATAATCCACAAGTCCATACATTATTTTTCTTTATTTGATCAAGAAGCCATTCTGTTTTTTTTTTCTTGTCGCCACACTATGTTTTTAATGGCTTTTTAAAACTTATTTATTTTTCTTTTAATTTATTTATTTGTTTATTTTTAACATCTTTTTCTCTAGGTTATTATTTGTATGTCTATATACGTTTTTTATTTATAAAAGTTTATTAAGTATTTGATGTTAGTTGTTTTTATGAGTTTTCAATTAGTTTACATAGATGGCAAGGGATCAGTTGGATTTTTAGTAATTGAAAAATAATGACAAGTCTAGTTAATTTATTTTTACTGCAAAAAATAAGAGAAAATAAAAATTGTTTTATTTGCTTCTTTTTTTGCCATATGAAAAGCATTGATTTTATGAAATAAAAACCAGAGTTTGAAACAGAGAAAACATAGACATAAACGGAGCAAGCTCAAACATAAAAGAACATCAAATCATAAAAATTGTTTTTAAAAAATAATAAATAAACATAAATTAATATGTTATTTTAGTTTTATTATAACACTATTTTTATTTTTTGCCCCCAATCAAAATAGTTTATAGATCTGCCACTGCTGTTGTGAACCAATCACTATGATGGTAATCGCAAAAAAAAAAAAAAAAAACAGGAAGAGACAGAGTTCGTCGGACTTCTTGAAAATTTGAGCGGCTTAGGTGATAAAGTTCTCTTGGCACTGCATGCATGATCACCCACCGCCATTAGAACTGCCTATCGATCCTCAGGTAAATTCACTATGGATTTGGAAAACCCTACTAGATGGAGGAAAACCTATGGACCCGAGTGAAAAATTTGATTTAGTAAGACTAGAGAATAGCCGATGCAGACTCCTCCTCACACATGAAGAAATTCACGAAACTTGTCCTTTGTGCAAGCATCAACATGATCTCAAAAATCTAAGCAGTGGTATTCAAGACACCGGTAGCTCATGCGGGGCATGACAATTATAATGTTTTATCTGTCTCACTTTAAATTGATACTACTACTTTTGTTTTCTGTCAAACAAAATTATTTAGTTTTTGTAATGCAACGAGAAATTATGATCGACAACAAGGGACAGCGTATGTCAAAACTGCAACTTTTATAAAGACGATCTTTTATATATTTTGGTTGGGGCATAAAATGTGAAAACAACCTCTTAGATTTATTTGGTAAAAGTTTAACAGATCATTATTTTCACTTAGATTGTCGGTCGATATTTTGAAAATTTAAGGATGCATATTGGATCTGATATTTTCCCGAATATATGTGTGTGTGTATATATATATATATATATATGTCATATGTGTCTAATTATTTCATTATGATGAATTGATATACCCTATTGAATTCACACCATTCTTTATTGTTATTTTTCTTCACGGAATAAAAATGGATTAAATAATTACATTATTGACGATGATTTTTGTGATCAGTGGATGAAAGAGGGGGTGATACATTATTTTGGCATGTCATCGTGGCTTAGTTCGTGTTCAAGCAAAGATCGTTTCCCATAATTTCGGAGTTAGCAATACATAGTATTAATTAAGTTTTCCTAAGATAATAACATTCAAATGAGGAAATTAAGTTTGAATATTCAGATAGAAAAACAATCACATAAGTCGTATTTAACTTTTTTTTTGTTTTGGTTCTGTAACATGCACATAGTATTAATTAAAGTTTTTCATTATATTTACAATACATCACTCCTCACACCACCAAACACAACACGTCGGGTATCATCAAGATGTTAGTTTAATATAAAAGCTTCATAGCCTTTCTTATTTTCCTTTTCCTTTAGTTTTTTCTTTCTTTATATTCTTTGCTGCCTCGCACTCGCACTCGCACTCGCACTCGCACTCGCACGCGCACACTATATTCTTTTTCCTTCAGTGTATTATAATCTTATCATACGCTTAAACTGCGCCTGCAGCGCAATTTAGCGAAAAGAGGATTAGCCATCTCACACGAGAGCCTCAGTTTCTCGGACAAGTCAACGGTCTTTTCATGGGACGGTGCAAGCCATTCGAACTCGTGCAAGAGCGTCGCGATCCAATACGTAACGGTGGACAAACCGAGATTCTTTCCGGGGCAGACCCGACGACCTGACCCGAACGGTGCAAGCCTTAGATCCGACCCGAGAACCGAGAACTCAACCTCACCTTCCTTCGCCACAAACCGTCCCGGGTTAAACTCCAACGGATTTTCCCACACGTGTGGATCTTGCGCTATGGCCCACATGTTCACCATTGCGGTGGTCCCCGCCGGTACACGACGACCGTCAATGGTCGTATCTGTGATTGCTAAACGGGCCCACGACAGAAGTGGACCTGGCGGGTGAAGCCTTAGGACTTCTTTAACCACAGCCGTCAGATATGTTAGAGACGCCACGTCAGATTCTTCGACGGCTCTTGATCTTCCCACTTTCTGATCAAGCTCATTGTGAACCGTTGATTGAACATCTTGATGAAGGACCATCCTAGCAAGAATCCACTCGATCAAGACAGCCACCGTATCAGTTCCTCTGAATATCATTTCCTGTTAAAACCCACAAAATGCGAATACTTTAGCACCTTTTCTTGTCATATAAATTGCTTAAAATATAATTTAATCTTAATAATTTTAGTTAACCTCCCTTATTTGATCGTCACTTTCTTTCCATAAGAGTACAATAAAATTGATTTCTTGCGTCTTTTTGTCTATTTAGTAAACATAAAAAGCCACGTGTACATACCCATAGTACGGCGACGATATCCGGGTCGGATAATTTATCCGGACCATCAAGAGAGAGCAATACGGCAACGAAGTCACTCGGTGATTCACGAGTTTGATCACGGTGGTCAGAGATAATACGGTGCACAAACCGGTTTACTTTCGGTACGAGATTGGTGCATCTCGACCGGATTCTCTGAGGATCAAATTCTGATAACCACGGGAGATGATCGGTCCAGTTAAGTGTTCCGAGTAAATCATAACCTTCTTCGACCAACCCACGAAGCTCATTCACTTCATCGTGTTCATGCTCAAGCTCGTATTCTTTCCCGAAAACAGAGCACATCATGTTACTAAGCGACGCCGTTTTGATCAGCTCACGAGCAAAACAGAATCCTTCGTTGCTACTCTGTTTTGCGAGACACCTCACGATCTGATTTGCGATCACACATCTCTGCGTTTCGGAGCGTTTAATCTGTTTCGGGCTGAAAAGATGATTAGACGCGATTCGCCTCAAGGTTCGCCAGTAAACACCGTAAGGCGCGAATCCGATAGCCCGGTTAAACATAAGGGAGTACGCTGATTCCTTAACCGGCCGGTCAGCGAAAACAGGACTGTTTAAAATCTCTTTAGCTACATCAGGATTGCACGTGACGATCACGCGAGTATCTCCCAAGCTAAACGCCATTAGCCGTTTGGCTCCGAATTTCTCTGCGGCTGCGGCTATGCAGCGGTGAGCTAAAGCGTTGGACATAAGAGACATGCTTCCGACAAAAGGTAAGCCTCTCGGTCCGGGAATCACGGTTGCTCGGTGGCGACGGTGGAGGAAGTATTTTCCCCAGGCGGGTCCTCCGGGATGAGACCAGAAGAAAAGAGAGAGAGCGAGACAAGCGAGGGACGCTACGATGAGAGACAAAGCGAGATTGGTTTGAGTCAGGAGGCTACATTTCGATAAGAGGGCGAAAAGTAAGCTGCTTGTGTCGAGCTTGGTGGCCATGGAAGTACAGGAAACAAAAACAGAGAGAGAGAGAGAGAGAGAGAGAGAGAGAGAGAGAGAGAGAGAGAGAGAGAGAGAGAGAGAGAGAGAGAGAGAGAGAGAGAGAGAGAGAGAGAGAGAGAGAGAGAGAGAGAGAGAGAGAGAGTGGCTTTTGCTGTGGGGTTTAAGATGAAACGCTTCCTTCAGGTATTTATATAGAAAAACATTAGAGGTTCCTATTGTTAATTGTTAAAACTATAATTTATTTCATTTATTTATCTAATTGTTTATATTTGAAGGGGAATGTTATCTTTTATATTTACTAGCTAGGGACCTATTTTATTAATGATCTTTTGTGTGTGTTTCATTCTGTTTTACTTTTTTTTCAAACTATGAGGTGATTCAGAATTTTACTATCCAACTAATCATCCAGAATGAATATAGTCGTTAAGTAGTCAATTCACTGAATTTTCTAATAGATCTATACGTAATACCATTTCATTATGTTTTACCATCGATGGTATTATGTTTTTTACTTGATGTATTTGGGCAAGTTTCCGTTTGCTTGCTTGTTTGAAATATACAAAATACAAAATTTAAGCTTGTAACTTTTAATTTTTCACTTTTAAACTTTTCTTGTTAGCTAAAATAAGGCTACAATTTTTGTATTCACGTGTTGTTAAAAACTACTATTTTCATTTATTTTTCACATGTAAACAAATAACAGAAGGATACTATATTATATAAAAATAATTGATGAAAAGACAGAACAGTAAAACATATATGTTGTTTGAAAAAAAACAAAACAAAAAAACATATACGAAAAATATTTTGATTCTTCGATTATTGATGAAATTTACCAAAACTATTGTATTATGAATTATTATAATTGATTAAACATAAACCAAATCAAGATTTTATTTTTAGATACTTTTTTAAAAAAGCGAAACCTTTCAGCCACAAGAAAAAGAGTTGATTAAACACAATGAATTAATAGGCTCTTTATTCACCAATCTATTAGACAAATACACATCAAACTTACAAGTGCAAAAATTAAAAGTGATTAAGATTTCAGACCACTTACAAAACTTATCTTTTTATAAAACAAAACGTAAACTCGGTTTTTCTTTTATATAATGGATTTGACTGTAAAATATTGGAAAAAGAGTTACCAAAATTGAAAACGTAATATAAAGAAATGTGTAAACGTAATGCATGCATCAATTAACTTAACTTCTCGTGTCCGTTAAATAAAACTGATGGAACTTTGTAGAGTCACTCTTGTGAATTAATTCATTGTATAGATATATATATATATCTCATATTATTTTAGACATGTATTCCCTTTCTATAGATTCAACGTGATAGCTATACGTTTGGAATTAATTTCAATTGCGTATTTATATCACTAAAAACAACGTTTAATTAGTTTTACTTATGATACCCATCAAAATACGTACATCTTGGTGCAGATAAATATAAATTCGATCAGAGTATACGACATCAAGTTTTGATATTGATACTTGATTATTATTTTAAAGGAAATTAAATCATATAATATGTTTGTTGCACGGTTGCACTATATAGTATAAATATCTAGTAGCAATAAGCATGTTGGGAAATTAAAAATAATATCCTCCTTATGCATAGAGGCTTTTATGCATTATTAAATTTTCATCCGTGATACGAAGTGTAGTTTTTTTTTGCGAAAAAAGTGTAGATATCTTTTGTTTTCAACTTTTCGTACGTTAATTATCTATCTTAGACTTTTATGAGATCGACACTATGTCATCGAAAGGAAAAAATATAAGTGTAATATACATATATATGTTTAATTATAGGATGAATTTAGTGAATATTAATAGATAATCAATTAATTAGTTATCTAGTAATGAATAATTTATAATTAAGTAAAGAGCAGAGAAAACAAATTTTATATCCAAAAAGTCCTTTTTTCCTTTTATTACATAAAATCCATTGATATCATTGTTGATCGGTAACACTGTTCACACCATATCAGTGACACTGTTCACCCCAATATCAATGATAATTGTGTTTTATACATATCTATTTAATTATCACGATAACTCATATTTATTATCACGATAACTCATATTCGATTATCAAGATAACTCATATCGATTACTCATATTATCAAGATAACTCATATTGATAACTCATATTATCAATATAACTCAGGCTTGATTATAGATATCTATTTGATTATCAAGATAACTCATATTGATAACTTATATTATCAAGATAACTCATATTTATAGATAGCTATTTGATTATCAAGATAACTTTTATATCTAATATAATGATATGTTTTTGATGAAGACAATGAATTTCCTTGGCGGTGGAGACCATTACCGCCACCGCCATCGCCTTCATCACCGCCGATGTCTTCTTCACCACCACCATCTTCTGGTTTGTCAGCGGAATTGAATCGAAACCCATGAGCCTCACCACATATCCTCGCTCAACTTCTCTAGCTCAAGTCATCATCTTAATTGGGTCCAAGGGAAACCGGTGAGGATCATGTACATGTCGAAACTGAGTTATCTTCAGCTAACTAACTTGAGATTCATCGGAGAAATTTCGGATTCATCGTATAATATCATTAACGAGTCAAGCAAGTCAAGTTAACAAATAACATCGTTAACGAATCAAGCTAACAGGTCAAGCAAACGTATGGCATCGTTAACATGTCAAGTTAACAAGATAAGTTAACGTATAACATCATTAACAAATAAAATTAACGTATAACAATGCTCGAAATTAACGTATAACATCGTTAACAAGTCAAGTTAAAGATAACTCACCTCCTCTCCTTCACCACCACACCTTCTCGTCTCTTCCACCGGCGACGGTTTCTTTTGATCGGCGTTTTCATCACCGCAATCACTACCACCACTTCACCGCCGGTTTTTACACCACCACCATCTTTATCAGTGTCACCGTTTTATTCACCGGCGTCTACTTCACAAACATCGTCGCCGCCGTTGTCCTCTTCGCCGCCGACGTTTTCTTCACGACCAACATCTTCACGACCACCATCTTCATAAGTGTCACCGTTTTATTCGCCGGCGTCTACTTCACCAACTTTGTCACCGCCGTTGTCCTCTTCGCCGCCGACGTCTTCTTCACGACCAATATCTTCATCCCATTTTTGTTATTTTTTCAAATTGATAGAGTTATAATTGTATTTTAGACATGATTGTGTCAGTTATAATTGTGTTATAATTGTATTTTAGAGTTATAATTGTATAATGTGTCAGTTAATTTTTCAATCATCTATTACCATTTTATGCAATTTCTCTTAATTATAAGACATATCATAACCTTTGAGATTTCATTTAACGGTTTAGCGCCGAAATGAACTGAATGACAGGTTACGTAATTTGTGAATCGTCGGATGACGTCATCATCGAAGAGCTCTTCGCTTAGTTATTTACGCTTGTGTTACTGCTCTATATAAAATCATAGAAGTCAACTAATCAGAGAATTTGTAGAAGATACTAAAGCATATAACGTTATAATAATATATACGTACAAATTTTAAAAGTAGTTACGAGTATATATATAGACTATGATCCAGTTGAATGGAAATTATGAAATTAAATCAACAACTAACTGCTCTTGTATATACATACTTAGTTTGGATTAAATTATATTTTCCCAACAGTTTTAATTAATTAAAGTTGATTAGTTCTTTGATTAGTTTATTTTACTAGACTAACCTGTTGACACTTTCTACCTATTCTTATTCATCGAAGACGTGCGGGGCAATCAAGAACTTGAAGAATGATTTGTCCACATCTGTCCTTTTATACTCTTTTTATTATTACTAAATTATTCTCTAATCATTTGAAACAGATTGAAATCTATAATCTAAATTTAGATAGACTTACATATCTAGGAGACAACGGTCCGCTAATTAATATATAGTACTATATATATATATATATTTGAGTTTTATTGTTTCATATGATAGATATATTATGACGTCGGAAATCTGACAATCGATTGAAGTATTGGACGGACCATTGGTAAAAATTGAGTATTTATATATATCAATGGTTCGTCCAATACTCCAATCGATTGTCAGTTTTCCAACGTCCTAATATATCTATCATATGAGACAATAAAAATACATACAATAAAACTCAAATGTCATTTTTCGTCAAATTTATCGTATTTCTTAAATCTACGTCGGACTCATATCCGCTAACTATGCTGAAGTTCAAATTAATAACATGGGTCTCGTCGATTGTAATTAAAAAATGAGTAGAAGCTAGAATGTGACATTGTAAAAACTCCATTGGTCTAATGATTGATTAAATGGTTCATTAGTGTTTTTGCACTATGAAGTATGTGATTCAATTACCAGAGAATGTAATTTCTACAAATTAATATATGTAAATATATAAGGAAATCTTTAGCGTGATGCAAATGAAACCGTTCATCGTAGTCGTGATTCATAGTGGAACGGATAACATTATCCGTTGTAGAATTATCCTGGTAGTTCTCATAATTTATATTAATGTTAAAAAAAAATGCGACTTTTAAATCAAGTGCGACAAACGTCAAAAAAAAAAGTGCGACAAAGGCGAGATTTAATTAGTTTTTTTTAGTATATTCGTATATTCAGAAAAAGATTCCAAACAAATAGTTCTGCGACGAACATTCTTATGATTATATAAATTGATAGCTTAAACTTGTAAATAAAAAATTCCAATCAACTATGTTATTTACATGTATTGACCTTTAGGTAAGGGCTTAAGACACAAATTGACTTTGTTCTTTTCGGTCACATATATATAGATTACGTGGATCTTTGTTGTCGGTTATGATCCTATGTGGCGTCGTGCAGAGCACAGAACTGCACCTCATAATTTTCACCCGTTGGATATCGTTTTAAATATCGATTATCACGAACCTTTACTCGGTTTTACGTCACGTGTAGTTAAGTTCATGCATACTCCAGCACAGCTTGATCGTCGAGGGATCTGGAGGATGGTCAATGGTGGGTTAATTTTAGAAATGCAAGCTTGGTATGTATTCGAGAGTGTATTACCAAAATACCCATAATCTATGAAAGAAAGACGGTTCGAGGAAGGGTATAGCTGTCCTTTGAATTAATCAGACAACTCACATGATTCGTATCCATCTGGTCTCCTCCCAAATTGGCTCGTTGTTGTTAACGGTTAAGTACTTGCCAATGCCTTACATCGACGGTCATAATTGTTTGATCGACGTATGAAAGGTGCCTAACCGTTGATCTAATTAACGGCTTGTGTTCATCTATATTTGTCTTGTTAAATAAGAACATAAAAACTTCTATTCGTTTTTTTTTTTCCATTTGCCGGCTCAAAATTTATATTCACTTTACCATTAGTTATTAGAGTGCTTGCATTAATTGACCTTGAGCCTGTTTATTAAAAACACATATATGTGATATTCTCTTAAATAACGTGTTTTTCTTCTTCTATAAAATAGCACCCGAAGAACATTAATAAGATAACATGTTATTTAGAAAAACCACATCCAAAATAAATGTTTAATTTTGTTATCTATAAAAAAACACGAAATGTTTACTATAAATTCACCATCATTTTTTTAATTAGTTTGAATTTGACATGGAATAATTCTCGATTATAAAAATAATAATTTTATCTTAATGTTCCTCAATTTTTAGATTTTTCCGAGTCAGAAATGTAGACATCTTTCAGATTATCACAAACAATATGGATAAAATTATTCGAGTTAATTAATATAACTCTTAGTATACTTGCATTATAACTCTCATTTTAACAAAAAAAGAGAGTTAATATAACTCTTAGTATACTTGCATTATCAATGGTAAGATTGGGCAAAATATCCAAGATCCGATACGATTCGATCCAAAAATAAGATATCCGAGGTTTTTGGATCCGAATCTTGATAATTAAATTTAAAGATCATTATAAACGGATCCGGATCTGTTTTTATATATAATGTTTTTTAAATATGTAGAAAATATTTATATAATAAATAGAAGAATATATATTTGAAAATATTACCAAAATTTTTTTACAAAAATTAGAGTATTGTTTTGAATATTCATTGAAAAATATTTAGCTATTTTTGACAGATTCAGATCAAAGTTGGATATTTGCAAGTATTGGTGAATCTAGATCTGGATAATATGTTTTTAGATCCGACGGATCTGTATTCGAATTCGAGTACCCTGAAATTTCAGGAACATCCGATCTGTGCCCAACCCTAATTAATATACAAGATATGACCGATCATCAATCAATAATAGGTGAGGGCCGAAGACTAGAAAGAGATGAATTGCGTCGACAAATAAAGATGCAGATTGCAACGTACCACCCAATAACAAATATTCATAAGAACATATTGAGAGTACTACTATATAATTTCCACTAGCCAATTTTGGCATGTGCCATATAAACTAATTACCATCAACAAATATATGGAAACATATATATGGGCCAAAATTAAATTTAAAGTGAACGTTTTGTCATCATCTAAAAACAAGAGGATATCATTGCAATTAGGTCCATTAATTTGTCCGAAAGATGTCATTTGATGAGTATGATAAGTCAATTTATTAGGGGGACACGTCCCAATATAGAGAACGTAATGTTACATGATAAATGTGTGTGGTCGTTGCCCTTTTAGAAGGGGCAAGCTAATCTAAATAGTTGTCAAATGTTTTTCTGTCTAAATTCATTTTCACTCTGAAGACCATGATTTTTTTATTTGCAAGTGTGCCATAATATATAATAATCACAAACATGTACTTACTTAAGGTAAATTATAGGTTATTGATTATTAATTTATAATAGCCAAGACTAACTAGTAACCACTCTAGTTGAGCAAGAGTTTATTGATATGTTATGGTATGTGCAAACTGTGTTTCAGAATTCAGTATGGTCTCTAATCATTTGTGAATTTTTGTTGTCTGCAAGCACACTTCCCTTTTTGTTTTTTAGTCGAATTATATTAGCTAACCAAAAATACATATATAATTAAATGTTAACAGACAAAAAAACGTGGAAAAAAACATTGTAAAAAAAAAGAAAAAACTCTAATTTGGTATAAAGGTGTTTTTTTACTCATTAATATGTAATTAATATGTTAATTACATATTAACCCATATCTCTCCCAATAAATATTAATCCGATATGCTATTACGCGGCTCATGAGCCAACCACAATGCCAACTCTGTCAAACTCGTTAATAGGCGAGCTACTCTTTCGGTTTCGAAAATATTTGAACCAGATCCACAAAATTTGTCCCAAAAGGAGTAGTTGGAGGGTAGAAATATTACAATGGCTCTCTTGAATTAAAGTCCAAAAAGTTTTACGCCATCTTGAAGTTGTAAAATATTTTGGTATGATAAAAAGATCTCATATAGCATATTGAAATCCATATTACTTAATTTTTAGTAGTTTAGAACTGTTAAAAAAAAAATATACTAGTAGAATACATTTAGTGTAATTGATTTATTATATTGTTTTGTCAACAAGCTATAAAACGATGATCACAAAATTACCAATATATATGTCTGGAAAAATCAAAATTCATAGTCAAATTGACACACGAGATAGCATAAGACGCAAAATTATAATTCAACTGGGGTTGGTGGGTAAGTTATATAATTAACAAATCTGTATAAAACGATATACTGTTACAAAAGGTGACTAAATCAGCGAGCAAATTGCACGGATTCCTTATTTTGTGGGTTATATGATTACATAATCATATGATTAGATAGTGATTAAATTATTTAAACCATAATATATGCCTTTCAAAGGGTAATTAGCTTTTGTTGATATATATTTCATATGATACATTAGTGGACCGTCGTAGCTAGGTACACAGCATCCTTGTACTCTAGAAAGTTAGCTAAACTTTTGCATATATTAATGCCAATTGATTTGCTCAATTTATGTGGGAATATTAATCTTAGAGATATCGAATAATCTCTTGATTTGGTTTTAATTTGCCGATTAAAGAAGTTTTTTTTGTTGTTGTTGAAAGATCAAAGAATATTGGATCCAACCATATCATAAATTTATATTATATTAAGCATATACAGTAAATTTTTTCTTTGTATAATATATGTTATCATTTTATATATGGAAAATATATATCTAACCATTAGGCAATGTTTTATTAGTCTAAAACCTTTAACACAAAATGTTTAGGTTTTCTATTCGTTAACGTCATTTTTTATCTACATTTAATACAGCCCACTTAAATCTTGAATCGTCTATGAGTCTAGTGGAAACTACAATATTAATGACATAAATTATATTTAGACGTAAACAATTTTGCTACATATTTTTCATAGAATATATTAGGCGTGGACATTCGGGTATCCGTTCGGGTTCAGGTCGGTATTTTCGAGTATCGGGTCTTTCGGGTATAGGGTTGGAGGACCCATTCGGATATTTATAAAATTCGGTTCGAGTTCGGATTCGGTTCGGGTATTTTCGGGTTGGTTCCGAGTACCCGAAATATAGGAAAAAACTAAAAAAATACTAAATTTGAAGAAAATTTGATTAAATTTTGACAAATATAACTAAGACTTTTCAATTTTTTTTTTATTATTTTAGATATTTTGGTTATTTCGGTCTAACAATAATTGATATCTTTAGGTTTTATAATTATAATTTTGGGTAATTGGGTTATATCAAGTCTAAATATAATTAATATTTTGGGTATATAATTATATTTTGGGTATTTCGGGTACCCATTCGGTTCTCGGTTCGGTTCGGGTTCGGTTTTGGTTCTTCGGGTATAGGAGTCTAGGATCCGTTCGGATATTTTGTCGGTTCCGGGTTCGGTTCGGTTCTCTTTTTCCGGGTCGGGTTCGGTTCTCTTTTTTTGGGTCGGGTTCGATTCGGTTCTTTGGTTCCGGGTATTTTGCCCAGCCCTAGAATATATATACAGATTTGTAAGATATAAAAGCCAAAGGGAGACCGGTGTTCGATCTTCCTCCCTAGCTAATAAATACTATTTTGTGTGGAAGTCTGTCAGTTGGGCTTCGGCCCAATTAGTTTACTTGGTGGCCCATAATGCAGGCGGTTGGGTCACCTGCTGTCACTTAGTCGGAAAGCATTCAACTTGGGTTAGGCCGTTGGAGGTAATTCACAGATGTTCTCTAGCGCGATCCTAACCTGGGGCCGACTGGATAGCCGATGACGTATATATAAAAAAAAAAAGTGACCGGTTCAAATTTTTAAAAACGTTAAGTTTAGACAAAAATAAACCAACATTATGTTCATCAGCTATTATGGAAAAATACTAGTCAGCTAGCCAACACAAATATTTTTAGTGTTATTGCCTATTGGTCATAACTCATCATATTATACGCTTATATATAGGTGGGATTTGGGAATATATCTTCTAGCATATCATAGATTTAGTGTGCATGTATTCCCTTAAGACCATACGATACAGTTATTTATATCGTATAATTGAAATACACGCGCACCATACAAATGCAAAATAAGCTTAATTAGAACAACATGCATGGTTTTCAAAACATATGACAAGGTTGGTTATTATAGAGTAAAAATTTACTCTAGATTTTAAGTTACTCTGGGTTACACTAAAAACTACACACACACTTTTACTCTGGAATTTATTAGAGTAATTCAATTTACTTTACTTTGTTTTCTTTTTCCTCTTTTCCACCAATTTCTTTTACTCTCTTTTCCACTTTTCTTTTTTCTTCTATTTTACTCTCAAAACTATCAATCAGACCGGAAAAGTTGGGTAAGATTGAATATAATACGGTCGATTCAAATGAAATGGGGTTGGAGTGTGGAGTTACTCTACAATAGAGTAAAAAACAGAGGAATGGGTTTGAGATGCTCTAACCCACTTTTGCTTATAATGGATTCGATGCTCTAGGCAATCTTATTCACAAAATTTCAAATCGTTCCAATAGCTGTTTTTTTGTGTGTGATGATTGGTCAAAACTCAAAAGGTTATGTAATAATTGCGAAAAAATTATACTCCAGATGTTTGTGAATCACATTAAATCTTCGGGAAAATTGCATAAAAAACCCTTAAAGTTGAACTCACTAACAGTTTAAACCTTGAGAGTTTATCACTCTCACTCTGAACCATGAAAGGAATAAAACTCACACTTTAAACACTCAAACTAGGTTTTTTTTTCACTCCGGAAAAAATTGTAACGGTACAGTTAACTCCGTTAACGGAATAGTTAACACCGTTTTGTAAATTAAAACGTGGTTATTTTTGGGGACCGTTATTTAGTTTTATTGCAAACAAACCCCTAAAAAAACATATGAACAGAGAACCCTAAAACAAGAACCCGACGACAAAAAAAAATCAAAAATAGAAATTCCCAAATCGATTTGGGGATTTAGGGTTCCTGAGAGAATAAAATCGAGAAGAGGCAAGTGATCTGGTTTACGATTCAACGGAGTCCTGAAGGCGCAGTAGAATGATTCGAGGGCACAAACGGTTGGAGAAGAGAGAAATTGTAAGTTTTTCACTTTGATATGATTCGAATTGAACTGGGTTACGATTCGAATTCAGAGGTTAAGATTCGAGAAGAATCTGGGTTACGATTTGAATTGACAGGTTAAATCCTAAGCAAGTCGATAACTTTGAATTGACAGATTTCCCTTTCACATGAATCGTAGGTGAATAATGGTATGTAGATTATCATATTTGGGATTGGATTGTGAATATTGGGGTTCTGTTTGATAATTGGCAGATGGCTAACAATTCTAGTTCATCTACGAGTGAATACGAGGATGACAAAGGTGTTGTATGCGATTGTAATCGGCCAGCAAAAATTGTAAAAGCATGGACTGATGCAAACACTGCGCGTAGGCTCTACAGCTGTACAGGGCGTAGAATGTGTAACCGTTATAAATCTTGTAACTTTTTTCTTTGGTTTGATGAAGAGAAACCACACGGGTGGCAACATCTAGCATTGTTGGAGGCAAGAGATATCATTCGAGAGCAAAAAGAAGAGATTAAGAATTTGAAGCAAGAGATGGCATTCAAGAACGCGGTAAAAGCACAAGCTCCGGGTGAGATATTGGAAGAGCTGAAGTAAACCCGTGAGGAATGCGAAGCACTTAAACGGGAAGTGTTGATCTTTAAGGAAAAGAGTACGGTACAATACCTTATGTCTTTGGAGTAGAATCTTGGTGTTGGAGTAGTTTCTCATGTCTTGTTGACATTACAATACCTTATGTGTTTGGATTAGAACTTGGTGTTGGAGTAGTTTTTCATGTGTTTTCATGATATTGTGTTGTAGTATCTTAAATTTGTATCGTATCTATTTCCTTTGTTGACATTGTTCTTGTTACTTATAATTTCATTGTTATTGTCTTATTGTCATGGTTACTTAAAACGACAAAGAAGCTCTAAAGAAAGAACCTTTAAAGTTTACATAATGTAAGCCAAAAGCAAACATGTTCATTGTTTTCATCTTTGGTAAAACCCAAAAGAATTGCCGTTACACAATACATAAAACCCAAAGTCTAAACCAAAGCTTACATATGAAAACAAAGAGTCTAAAACAAAAGATTAATGTGAGTGTAAAACTCAGATTGATTCTTGTGACGGTCTTGGGTCTTCTGGAGGATGTGGATTAATGTGAGACCTATCGTAAACACGGTCTCCAAACACTTCAAAAGGGCGATCCGTGAATGGACTCCAAAATGTTCCAATACCGTTTGGAATGTTACCAGGTTTTCCGGTCTTCCTGATCTTTAGCGGTCGTCCTCGTGGAGCCTTTTTCATATGTGGCAGTGGCTGAGGAGCACTAGAATTTACCTGAGGCTGTGAACTTGATTCACTTGCTGGTAAAGGTTGGGAGCTAGTTGCATTAGTAGACTTCTTCCTTCTCGGTTTTGGGTTACTCTTTGTCTGAATCTGAAAAAAATAGAAGAGTCAATATAATGTAAATACAAGAGCTCTCACAAGAAATACAAGAGAATGTACCTCATCAGGATTTTTCCTTGGTCTACCACGCTTGTTCTTTGGTCCCTCCTTCACAACAGGTTCATTCTTACATCCCCTATTGATATGACCTGCTTGACCACAACGGCTACAATGTGAGATCCTTCCATGTCTTGTTGCCTTTCCCGCATTCTGTAAATCTTCAAAAGGCTCTTTTATCCTGTCTCGATTTTTTGGTCTTCCTCTTGGCTTCCGTATCTCAGGTATTCCTATAAGAGGCTTATTAACCTTCTTCCATAGCTTTTCACCGTTTACATGTTTGATATTTTCAGTATATGTGCTCTTCAATTTATGTGTGTAGTAGTCAGCCACATAAGTAACCGGATCAACTTGGTTGTCATCTAGCACACAAACAGCATGCCTGCATGGTATGCCTAGCATTAAAAATCATAAAATCTGTAAAATAGGAATCATAACTCATATTCAAGGAAAAATAAGAAAGCAAACATTACCTGTAAGATCTCATTTTCTACATGGACACTGATGCGTGGCCAAGTTAACTGTATAGCTACAACTAAATTCCTCCACTTCATATAGGCTTGAACTACTGCGGTTTGTTAAGCAATACCTTTTTGCAACCCTTGCTTTCTCCAATATTCCCATTGTCATTGGTGTCACAATTGTGTCACACTTGTATGCCTTAAGAAACCTCCTTGATATCCTTCTCATAGCATGTCTTCTTACATCCTCCAACAAGTTAATCACCGGTTTTGATCTTGCCATCTTTATCGTCCTATTGAAACTTTCTGACAGGTTATTGTGGACATCAGGACAGTGTGACTCATTGCTGAAATAGGCTCTACACCACCTACGAGGCTCTGTGGATAGCAATGCTTGATGTGCAGATGGATCATATTCCTTAACAAGATCCATCTTCTCTTCATACTCTCCTTCAATGTAGCTATAAGCAACTCCCCAAAAAAAATTCTTGTATTCTGACCTTGAGAAACCTTGCTTCTTCCAATTGGCATATATATGCCTTGCACACATGCGGTGTTCAGCTCGTGGGAGTTCAGCCTCTATAGCAAGCACTAACCCCTGCAAAAGAGGAACAATACATATGAAATCAAACTAAAATTATGAGAAACCATAAGCACAACAAAATTTTCAGAAATATATATTGCCTTTTGCTTATCTGAAATTATGGTCAAATTTTCTCCATTCATCAAGTCCAAACTTGCCTTCAGCTTCTTAACAAACCAGCCCCAAGTGTCTTTGTTTTCACCACGCACCACATCCCAGGCAATTGGGTACATTCTGTTATCTGCATCTCTACCCACAGCTGCAAGGAAATCACCATTCAACTCCCATTTCAAAAAACATCCATCTAGACCAATAACTGGCCTGCAACAACTCTTCCAAGTCTTTCGAAGTTCCTCAAAGCAGATGTAAAAGCAGTCAAACATTTGTCCATTACTGACTGGTATAGTTTTTAGTTCAGTTGTGATGCTTTTGTGTGATCTATGAAGTTCAGCCTCGTAATCCCACAACTTCCCAAACTGAGTAGCCTGAGTATACATAATGTTGTCCAAGGCAATACGCCTTCCTCTATAACACTTGGAGACAGACACAACAATGTTATATCTGTCTTTCACTGAGTCTTTAATCTCATTTGCTTGTAAACTGAGATTCCTTCTCAGTTCTTCCCTAAATAATCCTGCGATAACTCATTGCTTAAGCATTGACACTCTACTTGATTTTCCATGGTTGTGATGCAACCGACACACTTTCACCATCCACTTGTTAATAGGTATCTCATAAGAACAATATACCCTAAAATGACATTCTTCACCGCAACAAATGACAGCAATCCTGTTTTTTTCAGACTTAGCCATCTTGACATCATGTTGAGTCTTTAGTGAGTACCTCAACAGCTGATCCTTAAACTCTAAGCCACTATTAAACTTCTGAAACAACCATAAGTAAGGTTCTTTATCCAAAGATCCATGAAATTTTTGTTTCCTTCTTGATTTTTTCTTATTTACCAACTGGTCCCATTCTTCATCAGTCTCAGACGCTGTATCTGGGTACACTTTATCACATAAACCATACTCCTGCTCACTTTCTTCTGCTTCCCTTGCTGCTTCATTTTGTTCTTCACGATTAACATAGGCTTCCTTTTCTGGTCTCAGAGTCGCCCCTTCATCAAACAGGTTCTTGAACCTTTGATCATTAGCACCATCTCCTGCATCTAATACCACCTCATCTCCATCATCAGCCTTATGCAAATCAGGAACATCTCTTTGATGACCATTCTCCTCTTTATTGTTTTCATCTCTCTGAACATCCTCATTATCATCTCTGTCAACAACCTCATTTTCACCCTCATTCTAATCATTCTCATCTCTGTTAACAACCTCATTTTCATCCTCAATCTGATCATTCTCAGAATCCTCAGGCTCATCATCTTCTCTCGGCCTATTCACATCATCATCACTATCCTCACTGTCATTCTCATCTTTGTCACTGTCCTCTTCCCGACCAGCCTCATATCCACCAACAGTCTCATCTTCATCACACTAAAGATCCTCACGATGGGTGCTTGGCAGGTAGTAGACAATGTCCTCAGTATAATTGTCAGAACACTCGTGTTCGATAAACACATCCAGTTCACCTGCTTCTTTCCCTGCCCAACATAGCATATATGTATCATCTAACTCATAGTTGACCGTCTTCATCTCCTCCCCTGCTTTTTTGTACCATACGAACCTAATTTCTGTTTTAACATTTTCACTCTTCAGAAAATCTCCAAATTTCTCCCATGTAATCTCAGACATTTTCCAATATACAGTCTTACAACCCATGATTCCATTGTATTTGTAATCTTCATTTTCTTTGATCATTGAACCACCATACTTCACTACGGGCTTTACACTCATCACTGTCAAACGAATAAATAAGGTTAGAAAAAGGCTTAGAAACACGACATTAATTCGAAGCAAAGAACCATTTCTCCAAAATCATCACTGTATACAAAGTAAAGAGGAATCGAAATCCAACCAATACCTCGTCGAAATCGCAAACCCAGAAAAGTGGATAAACGAAATCAAAACCACCACGAAGAAGACTTACCCCATTTCGAAACAGGACTCCGTTGAATCGTAAACCAGATCACTTGCCTCTTCTCGATTTTATTCTCTCAGGAACCCTAAATCCCCAAATCGATTTGGGGATTTCTATTTTTGATTTTTTTGTCGTCGGGTTCTTGTTTTAGGATTCTATGTTCATATGTTTTTTAGGGGTTTGTTTGCAATAAAACTAAATAACGGTCCCCAAAAATAACCACGTTTTAATTTACAAAACGGTGTTAACTATTCCGTTAACGGAGTTAACTGTACCGTTACAATTTTTGCCGGAGTAAAAAAAAACCTAGTTTGAGTGTTTAAAATGTGAATTTTATTACTTTCATGGTTCAGAGTGAGAGTGGTAAACTCTCAACTCAAGGTTTAAATTGCTAGTGAGTTCAATTTTAAATGTTTTTTATGGAATTTTCCCTTAAATCTTATGTCGTCATTTTTTTTTTTTATAATGTAAAGTTTGACCTGATGAAACAAATAATAATTCATGTTTGGCTACTTTTTATTAAATGATGAAATACGTTTTGAGCATTTTTCTTAGATTTGAAGAAATTTTACTAATGCTTCCGAGTAACTTCAGCTTCATATACGTATAAATGAACTCATAAGAAATATTGTTGCTGTTCAAAAAAAAATTGTTTTGAAAATATATTCTAAATAACATTTCGTACAGTATTATCACGAAAAAAACTTAAAGTTTTTTTTTTTTAATTTGATCTTAAAGTATTTTTCAAAATGCATACATAGAAATATAGTAATACAATATTTGGTTCACCGGTTTTCAACATAGTTCTACTTTTAAAATTTTATGAAATATTATATTAGGTTTCGCGTGATACACACGTAAAATATAACTCTATTAGATTCTAAAATTGATAAATTGCGTAAATATGTGATATGCTCAATTTAATACCCTAAAGTACTAAAGCAGTTGTAATAGTATAGCTAGGGGTCGAACCACAGAAGACTCACAGAAACGCACAATAGATTCTATAGTGTCGAATTACGCTAAGCCAAACAGTTGTAATTAAAAGCAGTGCAGAAATTAAAGGAGTTGTAAATCAATTGAGAAATATAGGCTCAGGGTTTTTCTCAGGAAATCAGTGAATGCAGACTAACTAACTAGCAGGATTCAGATTTAGCGCAGTTCTTGAACTCAAATCACTAAAATATAGCTAACCAACTCTCGTTGCGAAAACTATCTAAATCTAAATCCTAGGAATTCCAAATCTCTTTGCGAATCCTAAATTCTAAATCAGCTTTAATATCAGGTTTGATATGTTCACAAATCAATTAAACCAAATCTCTTTGCGAATAATCAATTTGCTCACCTAGGTTCTATCAGGTAATTAATCGCACTCTCGTGCCTAATCAATTATCCTAAGATCTAAGTTCCAGATTCGTCAACCTAGAATTAGCTATGAACACAACCTAAGGTGAAGAACTAATTCAGATGGTGAATCCTAAACAGATAATTAACCTAGCATTCAAAGAAATCCTTTATGAGAAAACCCTAAACCTAAAGTGGATCTACTCAGACATGGCAATTGAATCAAAAGACATGTTTGAATAAATCATCAATAGAATAGAAAGAAGGGTTTAGAGATCTGATCTCGGACGAAGGGAGATTCAGACTTGTCTCTCTAAAACCAAAGTAAAATCAAACACAAAAAATTAAAGCATAAAAAGGCATAGCCTAAACAATGGCTGTAAAATCCTATTTATAACCTAAAACACGATCTAGGGTCTTCTTGTAATTATTAAAGACTTCTGGGCACTTTTGCAATTCCTCAAGTCTTGGAAAACTCGCGGGTTGTGTCTTGCTGCGCTGAGTGTCGATCGATACCATAGGGGTATCGATCGATGCTCGACGTGAATTCAGGTTCTCAGCGACACGATCTTTAGCTCTGCTACAAACTGCTCCAGAAAGCTCCAATACTTCCAATAATCCTCCAAACGTGCTATGACCTGTAAAAGACTCTAAAAAGACTCCAAAATACTATAAAGACTCTATAAAAAGGACTTATATCATGGCCTAAATGGGGTAAAAACCATGATATATCAACTCCCCCAGACTTAGCCTTTTGCTTGCCCTCAAGCAAATAGAAGACTAAACCAGAAAAAGAGGTTTGAAAACGTAGAGACTCACCTGTTCCTGAACCATCGAAAAGACCCTTTTCCCAAGTACCCAAATGTCACCTGATCAGCTTTCGATCTAACCACCATGTACTTCTCCGTAGACATTTGCAGCTTTTCCAGACTCCACACAAAATCCCACAGCATTGTTCAAGTAAAGCCCTCATCGCCAGTTTCATCTCTGCGGCTAATATTTAAGAACCTTCTAGACTCTTTACCAGACAATATCTTGACAAAGGAACCACCCTTTTTCACACTTTTTTTTTTTTTTTTGTATCAATTTCTCTCCTCCAGACTTATTTCTTATTATATCCTTATTATTTTTTTTATTTTCAGCTTAGCATATACATATCAAGGTAGGAGACGCGAGTATTGATGGTGTTTGCCACCAAATCCCCGGTTCTTCCCTCTCTATGTATCAAAGGATGTAGGCGAATAATGGCATCATAGGAAAATCCTAGCCTCGCTTCCAATCCTTTGTGTGATCATCCCCTCTTAAGTAGAATAATGGGATCGCTGGAAATTTTCCTAACCCTCTACTCAGAAGAAAATCATTTCAATCTTTTATGCTCTTAATCTATCAACTTATTTCAGGGGAGAGAGATACCATAATTCTAAACACACGGGTTCCTTTATCAGATATGAATGATGAATCAAGCTCTATGAACACTAACCACATTGATGAAGTGCAAAAATTTGGCTCAGGCTTCAGAAGAACTCTGCTGGAGACATGGATGTTTTCTAGTCAACTGGTCAGCCTTTGGATTTTTCATTAGTCGATCTAGAACTGATCCTGTAACACTGTGCACTCAAAAACAAAATCAAATCAATAGGTTCAAGCACAGGATCAACATCTCCAACAAATTTTGACTCAATAAAACAGTTTTGACTCGATAAAACGACTGACTCTAAGAAAAACGAAAACAATGTCAGCAGACACCTCCCCCAGACTTGAACAACACTGTCCTCAGTGTTATCTAGCCTAGAGTCAGTGAAAGAAACAAAAGAAAAGGATAGAATGAAGAGAAACAAGAAATTACCTTCCTGGAATAGCGAGTGTCGATCGACACACATCATGGTATCGATCGATACCACGCTTAGATCGACTTGGTGAACTTTCATCCGCGATTGGTGTCGATCGATACCATAGGGGTATCGATCGATGCTTAGGCGATTTCGAGTTGCTCCTTGTTCATCCTGACACAGACTCAAAACAAACGAAAATAAAAATAAAAATGAATCAAAAACACACTCACCAGTGGGTTGCCTCCCACCAAGCGCTCGTTTAACGTCAATAGCTTGACTGTAACGCCCTTCAGGCTGGATAAGAGTGAGAGCTTGCACCAAAACAGGCTCCATCACTTGACATTACTAGCTTCAGAGTTCTGCTTAGCATGCTGTCCACAAATTCCTGCCCTTTCTCTTTCAGCTCAGAAGTAAGAAGGACTCTGGCCTTGGAGAATGGCTTCAAGGCTCCCTTGCATTTGACCTTGTAATCAATCGAATTCCCATCACACTTCTGGGGAATCAGAGTGACATGGGGATTCTCGACCTTTTTGTTCTTGGCCTTCTTCTTCTTTGTTGCCTTAGTCTTCTTCTTGGGGATGTTGGGCGGTTCAGCTGGAACGTTTGTGACAGTAGGCTCATCAGGAGGCTCTTCCAGAAGATCAATTGCTAGTGACTCTCCTGTGATAACCTTGATGCTAGAGGCACGTGTGGGAATACTCCTAGGTGGAATGACATCATAGTAGACATCACTGTCAATGTAAGAGAAAGATAGTCTCTTATTAGGTGTGTCTATGATCGCGCCTGCAGTAGCCATGAACGGTCGTCCCAGGAGTATAGGCATACGAGATATCGCACCCATCTCCACAACCTGAAAATCAGTAGGCACCAGACAGTCTCCTACTTGGACTAGCAAACCAGCGATTTCACCATATGGAAGTGAGGTGGAATCGTTTGCAAACGTGATAGATGTCTTAGGAGATAGAATAGTAGCCCCCAACTGCTCTGCAATTGCCTTTGAGATGACATTGACACTAGCCCCTGAGTCGACAAGAGACTCTTTGAAATCAACTCCTGAGATGGAGCTTGGTACTGCGAATTTCCCTGGGTCTTCCCTCTGTGTCAATTTCCGCGGTTGTAGTGAATTGCGAACTCTTTCTCCGATCACCTCAGGTGTTTTCATAACTTCTGGTCCGTTCTGAGAGGGGTATCGATCGACACCAGGTAGGGTATCGATCGATGCCATGCGATTTGAATCGTTCCTGACAAGTACATCTTCATCAGAAAGAAGCTCCACGTTCGGGTTATCCAGCATATACTGTAGTCTAGCAATCTCCCATTCCTCCCTTGTCAGCTTAGGAACCATAGGATAAGGCATCCTGGTTACATACACTCGTTCTGCAACGACCTTAGGCACCACAGTCGAAGTTTCAACTGTTTCCTCAGAAATCGCCCCGGTATCGACCGATGCCAATGGGGTATCGATCGATACACGGGTTTTCGAATCCATTCGAGCAGACGTCTGGGCTGGTATCGATCGATACTGGGGAGTATCGATCGATGCTTGTGCGATTTCAGGAATGGCTTCGAGATTTTCTGCACGTAAGCTGATGGCATTGACGTGTGCATTGTGTGATTGAACCGCCTTTCCCTTGGAATTTGCTGCAGTCTGAGCTACTTGCGTCTCCAGCATCCTGTGGCTCGTCTTTAGAGCTTCGATCCTTCCACTCAAATCGGTGTACAAATCATCCATCTTACCATTGAAGGTTACTGTAATCTGCTGCTGTCCTTGAACGAGTGTTTCAAGCATGGCTTCAATCTTGTTCTCTGATGTCTTAGCAGTCACAGGCTCGTAAGAAGGATTTCCGTAGTTCCTGGTGTAACCACTGATCTGGGCAGGTTTCTGGTTGAATCCTCCTTGCTGGAAGTTGTTGAAACCTCGATTGTTGTTGTACTGGTTCCTCTGTCCCTGAAAGCCAGAACCACCAATGTAGTTCACGTCTTCTGCTTCATTCTCATTGAAAACCTCAACATCCTCAGCAAAATGGACAGCTTTTGTTGTCTTTCCCAGCAGAAGACTGTGCATAGAATCTAGTTGAGCCTTAAACTCAGCGATCTGCGATCCATCTTGATTACCAGCCAGCTTCTTGCGCTCGAAATCTGCACTCTTTGTGCTGCTGCTAGATGCAAAATTCTCAATCAACACATAGGCGTCCTCAGGATAGTTGGTGTTGAAGTTCCCATTACTTGAAGAGTCCAGAGCCATCTGATACCTCCAATCTATTCCTCTGAAGAAGATACCTAGCAGCTGCACATCAGAGTATCCATGGTGTGGACAGTCTCTTTGGTATGATCTGAATCTTGTCCAAGCAGCCTTGAACGCCTCAGTAGGTCCTTGAGAAAAAGTGGAGATTTTATTCCTCAGATCTTCAGATCGTCCATCATCATAGAAGTTAATTAGGAAGGCTCTCTTGGTGTCTTCCCAATTAGTCAGTGATCCAGGAGGTAGCTGCCTCAGCCAGTAAGTAGCCTCTCCACCTAGAGAGTAGGGGAAAAGCTTGCAGAAGAGATAATCGTAGGACACTCCATTGCTCTTGATGCTAGTGACCAAGTCCTCGAATTTCTCTACATGATCCATTGGATGCTCATGAGGCAAACCATGGAAGAGATGCTGTCCTACTAGAGTGTAGTAAGCAGGCTTCAGCTCAAAGTCATTCCTCTCAAACGCAGGAGGACGAATTGCTGAACGATTGGCGAAAAACTGGTCAGGCCTGTTGCATTCACCAATCGTCCTTCCACGATTAACCACAGCATTCCCTGCGTTGGCGCGCCCAGCTGGCGCGACAATCTCAACAACCGCAGCAGGGACAACGATGTTACCAGCTTCATCAAGTCGCTGCCCTCTCTCATTACACACGTGACCCTCTTGGTCTCTCAGAATTCCAGCTTCATCAGCTCTTAAAACCACTGGGTTGTTCATCCCTGATGTTTGCTTGGTCTTTCTGTTTGTGCGTTCCACAAACGCTAGCTGTTCCAATGACAGTTCAACTAGCTGTGTGCTCTTGTTGCTTCTGGTTTCACGAACAGGCATACACCTGCAAACAAAACACTAGGCAAAGCACGTAAGTAACCAGAAAAATACGTTGAGTATCGATCGATACCAAGTGGTGTCGACCGATACCAACAAAAGAAGACGACGCGTATCGACCGATACTACAGAGTATCGATCGATACCGTCGAACTTAGTCGAAATTCTAAACTAAAATCTAATGGCAAATTGAGTCCCCGGCAACGGCGCCAAAATTGATATGCTCAATTTAATACCCTAAAGTACTAAAGCAGTTGTAATAGTATAGCTAGGGGTCGAACCACAGAAGACTCACAGAAACGCACAATAGATTCTATAGTGTCGAATTACGCTAAGCCAAACAGTTGTAATTAAAAGCAGTGCAGAAATTAAAGGAGTTGTAAATCAATTGAGAAATATAGGCTCAGGGTTTTTCTCAGGAAATCAGTGAATGCAGACTAACTAACTAGCAGGATTCAGATTTAGCGCAGTTCTTGAACTCAAATCACTAAAATATAGCTAACCAACTCTCGTTGCGAAAACTATCTAAATCTAAATCCTAGGAATTCCAAATCTCTTTGCGAATCCTAAATTCTAAATCAGCTTTAATATCAGGTTTGATATGTTCACAAATCAATTAAACCAAATCTCTTTGCGAATAATCAATTTGCTCACCTAGGTTCTATCAGGTAATTAATCGCACTCTCGTGCCTAATCAATTATCCTAAGATCTAAGTTCCAGATTCGTCAACCTAGAATTAGCTATGAACACAACCTAAGGTGAAGAACTAATTCAGATGGTGAATCCTAAACAGATAATTAACCTAGCATTCAAAGAAATCCTTTATGAGAAAACCCTAAACCTAAAGTGGATCTACTCAGACATGGCAATTGAATCAAAAGACATGTTTGAATAAATCATCAATAGAATAGAAAGAAGGGTTTAGAGATCTGATCTCGGACGAAGGGAGATTCAGACTTGTCTCTCTAAAACCAAAGTAAAATCAAACACAAAAAATTAAAGCATAAAAAGGCATAGCCTAAACAATGGCTGTAAAATCCTATTTATAACCTAAAACACGATCTAGGGTCTTCTTGTAATTATTAAAGACTTCTGGGCACTTTTGCAATTCCTCAAGTCTTGGAAAACTCGCGGGTTGTGTCTTGCTGCGCTGAGTGTCGATCGATACCATAGGGGTATCGATCGATGCTCGACGTGAATTCAGGTTCTCAGCGACACGATCTTTAGCTCTGCTACAAACTGCTCCAGAAAGCTCCAATACTTCCAATAATCCTCCAAACGTGCTATGACCTGTAAAAGACTCTAAAAAGACTCCAAAATACTATAAAGACTCTATAAAAAGGACTTATATCATGGCCTAAATGGGGTAAAAACCATGATATATCAATATGACCTGTATAATTAGGTTTCAAATTAAAACTCGTGTTTAGTTATTTAGAAATTATGTTTTGTAATTCAAAAATTTAAAAAAAAATCAAAATTAATTCATATTATTAATAAACATAATAACTATGTTGCATCTTCTGATCTCGTAAAAACTATTACCTAAAGTAACAAATATGTTAGAAATTTAAAATTTTGTCTCGGTTTTGAAACCAAAGAAAAATCTTCTTTCATGGAGAGAGAAATTGGTGAAAAAACCACCCCTAATGACATATGTCTACATGCTACATTAAAACAAATAAATTGGTAATGAAGTTCATACCATTTACTACCGAGTCATATATATTCGAAATTTGAAAATCAATAAAAATAAACAACATGTCGAATCTTGGAATTGAATCAGAAACTTTCGACAGTCTTTATCACTAGAAAAAGCAAAACGATAAAATAACATAAAGAATTTTGAACTTTGGAGTTTATCAAAGTAGAGAAACAACTAATCAATCTACATCCGTATTAACCAAAAATAATAATATATGCGTGTATGTTATTTTATAGTAGGTCAAATTACTCATTCCCCACCACAAATATTTGTACAAAGCACACAAATAAATTCCCATTCAATTGAGAGATCAAGTCACGTCAAAATGTGTAAGTTTAGACTTTAACAGTGATTTTCATATTTTATTCACTTATTTAACCAATATACGTAGATGCAATAGTGGCCCAAGATCTCAAATTGATTCCAAGATAAAAACAAAAATCTGATGGTACATAAGCTTCGGTTTCACTGTCTTATATTGAGATTTTGCCTTCTTTCCAAAAAAATTTTTTGTAACTTTCCCGCATTTAAAAGATTTTTTTGTAAAATTATTGTTCAAAACAAAAAAATTTTTTTTTTCAATGTTCGGGGAAATGCTTATTTATTTTTTTTGTTCAACCCTTTTTTCATTAAACTTAAGTTTCAGGACTACAAAGAGAGGGAATTAAACATCCTTTTAAAACATTACAACACAAATTCAAATCAAAATAACAAGACAAAGATATATCATCATCACGAAAAATGGACAGCGGATTTGAGACTAGGCTCAAATGCGTCAATAACATCACGGCAAAGCCGGAGTGTTTGAAAATCGTCACAAGCGAATGCTCAAATGACTTTAAGGACGAACATCTACCTACGATATTCGTAGAAACGAAATCGGTAAAGATGTTCATGAGGTTTCTCGGCCCTAGGCACGAGAGGGAATTACCTCTCAAAGAGGAGGAAGTTGGCGGCGAAGGAGGCGGAAGCTTTTTCCGATGGCTTAATCTAATGAGTAGAAGAACGGTAGAGACAGATGGAGGAACCAGCATTTTACGATGGCTGAATCGAGGGTTTGAAATCGAAATCTTCCAAAGAGAAGAAGATGATGGCTTTAAACGCCTTATATCAAGTAACGTAAATCCTACATGATTGAATTTGGAGTTTACCTCCACGGAGAATTTCTTGGCTCGGATGAGAAAGCCTACAGTTTCTTTAACCGGAGAAACGCCGGAAGAGAACATCCTAACAACTTTAGCGAGAATAATGTAACCGGCGGTAGAGTAGCTCACATCTTCAAAACAGAGAATCTTTTTCTCATCGTCGGAGAGGACGAGAGAGTACGAATATTCAGTGCAAAAGCATACCCAATGAGCAAAGTCAGCTAGGAGAATTATCAATGGCGATTCACCGGAACATGGAAGAGCCAAGTCGATCTCTACAGGAGGTGCCGTCCTCACGCATCCAACTGAGAGAGGGCTTAAGCGGATTGACAAGTACCACTGCGCACCATCGTTCACTATCCTAACCGACGCCAGCGAAAACAAATAAGCCCACCAATACAACATGCCGGATGTGGAGTGAGAGAGTGTTCTTCTGGCGGATATGCTGAGAGTATGGGCGGTGAGACTTTGCCGGAATCTGAGCAGGGGAGAATGGCTGGAGACGGTATGAATCGATTTGGAGAGATACTTTCTCGGGAGAAACGCATCTGGTGGAGAGTAGATTCAAGTCCAAATCCAGATCTGGAAAAGGGATTGCGTCGGCGAAGCTTGCGTGGGATAATATCTCCGACCATAGAAGTCGAGCAGATGGTGTAGACCCTCGCAGAGAAGGTCTTTGGATTCATAGGGAATTCTAAACGAGAACCCGTCGACGGAACTTGAGACGACGGCTTCGTAAAAAACAAAACGCAGCAGTAAAAGGAGAGGAGAAGAAGCAGAGTCAAGGATCTGACCAGTCGTCCTCGAGCTGAACATGATCTAAGACAAGCCCCACACCGCATCCCTTACCACGGACGTGCCACTCGAGCAAAGCAACCAAATGAAAAAAACGCCTTTGAACAAACCAAAGAGCTAGAGCCAAAAGGAAAGAAGAGACACATGGGCTCCCTCTCCCGGTGACGGTGAGAAGAACCGACCACCGGAGAGGGAGATCGGAGCAACTTTGTAAAGGTGGCGGCTAGGGCGAACTCACTCTTCGAGAGAGAAGGATTTTTTACTTTAATATGGGAAATGCTTATTTAATTCTTCAACTATTTGCATTCAACACATTAAATCATCAACTATCACATGCCTAGCTATAATAATATTTCGACTCATAAATGACTTCACAAAATCGTGATAAAAATAGTCAATTTTTACATTGAAACGACGATACATTAAATCTATTTTCTGTCGTCGAAAAAATACTCATTTAACTCTCCAACTATTTGCGATCGGCACATTAAATTCCAAACTCTCGCATGCGCATAATAATTTTTCAACTCGTGCTTGACTTCGAAAAATCGTGATAAAAATAGTGAATCGCTAACCTCAAGAAGTTTTGATCTTCGCCATCGCTCAACCGAATCAACTGAATCGAGCGAACCGAACCGATCCGAACTAAAGTTTTTGGTTTTGGTTTTTACTCGGTTTGAAGGGCCAAACCGCTCGACATCTTTCAAAATTAGGATTAATAATCATTTCACTTCTCTGTCGAATCGATTAGTTCTCTCCCGAATCGATCCGTTCTTTGTTTTATTTTTATTTTTCCCAAACAGACGTATACCGAATTATACGAAAAGTTACGAAAATATATGTTGTAAAAAAAAAAATTGAAACGAATAACCGAACCGAACTAACAAAAATAATCCGATTTTAACTGAATTTCAACACAAATAATTAAAATTTAGGTTAGTTTTGGGAAATTTAAAATTCTTGTACTAACCGAATCGAACCGAACTATATTTTTTTGGTTAATTTCGGTAAGGTTTTTAAGAACAAAAAAAAACCGAAAAACGAACTAGTTCGGGTCAGTTATGAGAATTCCCACGTTTCATTTTTATCATAATTTTACGAAATCAAGCACGAGTTGAAGAATTATTTTGCGCATGTGATAATTTGGGATTTAATGTGTCCATTGAAAATAGTTGGAGAATTAAATGAGTATTTTTACATTTAATGTTTTGTTGTTTCAAGATTAATAGTTGACTATTTTTATCATGATTTTGCAAAGTCAACCATGAAAAATTATTATGCGCAAAAGATAGTTTGAGATTTAGTGTATCGATTGCCAATAATTGAAGAGTTAAATGACCAATTTCCCCTCTATGCTCCAATGCACGGCGTCATTTAACTAGAGATTTAGTTTATGGGCTTCAAAGGCCCATAATGGATTTTGGAACCAAAACGAAGCGCCGTAAGATAGAAGGCAATATAGTTAGTTAGGGTTCTGGATTCTAATTAGCGCAGCCCCCGGCGGAGGAAGTAGGATCCCGGCGAAAGGATACTCCGTTCACCGTCGCCACCATTGGTCGTATGCACAGTGGAGGGTTCGTCGTTTCGTTTCGTCCTCGTATCTGATAGAGTGTTGATTGAGAACTGGTTCTCTAATATTCTTCGTATTTAATTTTGTGTTGTGTAGTAAGGGAATCTCGGCATCTGCTTTGCCGTATAAGCAGACATCCCAGAGTTGGGTCAAGAAAACCTCTCGGGATGTAAGATTCGTAGATAAAATGTAGATTTTTTTTTTTTTTTTTCATATTTGGATTGTTTTTGCTCCTGAGATCCCTGAGGATCTGTATCGCCTTATCAAGAAAGTAGTTGCTGTCCGAAAGCATCTTGAGAGGAACAGGAAATACAAGTATTCCAAGTTTAGGTTGATTCATGTAGAGAGCAGAATCCACCGTCTTGCTCGTTATTACAAGAAGACCAAGAAGCTCCATCCCGTCTGGAAGTAGTAAGTACATTTATTTGCAACTTTTCCTCTCTGCTGCTTTTCTTTAGGTAAGTAAAAGATATTCAAGTATACAAATCAGAAAGTTATTGGTTGCCAATTAGGCCAAGATTTAATCTTCTTGAAGTAATCGATAGGAACTACACAATACCTTGTGTCAAAATCACCTTGTTGTCTGAAACGTAGAACGCAATCAAAAGTGAAACTGAAATGTTAAATCTTTGGAGGGCATAGCAATATTGTTAAAACATGGAAACTGGGTTAATACCTTGGAGGAAGATTAAAACATGGAAACTAGTTTCTTCTCAGGTCATACCCAATCATGTCGATTTGGAATCAGATAAATGTGCAATTATGCATGAACGATAGGATCATAGACTCATAGTCTTGTTACTTATCACTTCACCAGCTGATTGGCAAGCCACAAGAGAAGTGAGAATGCAGTCTATTGCTACGCTTTAATCATGATGCAATGAACATGAACAACTATGCGATACAGAACAGAAGTCAGAAGTAGATATGTGTCTTAGATAACTCTTAGTACCTGGAGCTTCTTCCGATGACAGGATTGGTTGAAGTAACTTTTCTTACTCAACGGTATGCGCGTAAAGACATAAGCTGAAGCTACTATATAACTAGAAAACATATTTGATCAAATTTGGAAGAACAAAATCCAAACCGAAAGAAGAATCAGTGCAATAAGAAGACAAATGATTTCCAAAGACATGAAAAGCCGAATTGTCTTCAATAAACGGCGAAGAGCTTTATTCAATCCTGAGAAACCGAACAAATGCTGCATATTCAAGAGCTCTCCATTCTTTTATATGAAGCTAAAACGCTGTTTATTGTCCTCCTCAAAGAGGGAACCATACGCAAAATCATCACAATCCACAAAGCACTGAAATCAAAATGCTCGCACAGTTGAAGAAAGTGAAACTGACCTACCTCGGTGATATCATCAATCGTGTGTGGCTTCAATTGAATGTTTTCAAATCTTCAGCTTAAGTAAATGGCCTCCTTCTTCCCATCTTCTCTTTCTTGGGTTTAAACTTTTAAGTATATCAATTTCATGTCATTTAAACCAGGTTCGGTTGACCAAAAAACCCGGTTTGGTACGAAACTCTTTAAACAAAAACAGCGTTTTCCAATCTCTACTGATCTTTATTCCAATTTTATAAAATCATCAACTATAACATACCGTATACATAAACGTTGCAAAAAGAAAAATTATTTTTCTTTAACACAACCTACAAAACTGTACACACTCTTTCTCTTCAAAATGTTTTTTTATGACCAAAAATCCCACCAAGGGTAATTGCTGCTAGATTGGTCTAAGAGAGAATCAGAACTGAAACCTCTCCAATTATCAGATGAAGTCAAGCAACTATCATCAGCTTGCTCCACAATGTTCATGAGCTCATGATTTGTCTCTTCCTCAAATCCAAAGTACTCTGTCTTAATGTCGTCATTACACAGAGCAATCCCTTGATTTAGCCTAACTTCTAGCTCACACTTTCCATTATCTGACTCTGTGCTGCTGCTTAGAGCCACTCCTTGATCACCACAACACTCAGGATGATGCCTAATTTCTTCTTTTGACTTTTGCATCTCTTCATTTAGTCTCTGCAACTGCAAGTAGAGATTAATTAAAGACTCACCAAATCAGGTAACAAAATTCATCAGTGATCTTTTCTTTGCTTCTATAATCTTTTGTATTTATCGATGTTTTGTCACCCTGATCTTCCCTTGAAACATTATACTGACCATCTAATATATTGATTTTCCGACCATGTTACATTAATGTAGATTTTTTTTTTTTTCATATAAAATGTTAATTAGATCGATTTGATCAATTTTTGTTTCCATCACTTTTTATTAATTAAAGATAAAGATATCAATAGAATTATGTACCTCAGAGACCAGAGCTTGCTTTTCTTTCTTCATGATTTCAAATTGTGAAGCCAAATTATTGTAATTGGCTCTAAGAATGTTGTACTCTTTCTCAAGCTGCTTAGATTTCCAACGAGCCCTCTTGTTCTGAAACCATATAGCCACTTGTCTTGGTTGCAGCCCTAGCTCTCGAGCTAACTGCACCTTCTTCCTCGGCTCGAGCCTCGTCTCGGACTCAAATATAACCTCAAGTGACTTGATCTGTTCCTCACTAAACCTCTTCTGATTATTGCTCTTCTTCATCTTCTTCTTATTCATGGTCATGCCACTATTAACCTCGCTGAAGCAGCAATTGAAAAAGCCTTCTTCTTCCATGGTTTTCACCAGATCTTGGAAGTTTCTTGGTTTCGACAAGGAGAGAAGATTTTAGATTTTTTGTTGTTGTTGTTGTTTCTTTTGTTTATTTTTTCCTGTAATATCTGTGTTGGTGATATTGGCCTCTTTATATATATGTTGGAGTTACTGTGCGTGCTGGTTGTGTAGGACCTGAGATAATTATTATTTATTTATTGGGTGGAAATTTCATTATTTAACCAAGAAAATAACAATCATATTGCGGACCTGCAAGTGCAAATATTGTCGAACTATTGCTATAACGATAGGGTAAAATATAGCTCGACACGAATTGGCTCATGTCTCTTTCAGTTTAAGTCGTATTTCATTTCGATGTGAACTAATCATCTAACTACTGATAATATTTTCCAAATATTTATTTTTAGTTTTCAAGAGTAATATATTATCTGGTCTACTTTAATTAAAATCTTTAGCAATAATTTTTTAGTCAAGATAATATTGATATATATAGATAACCATTAAAAAGAGAGAGAGAAAACATATCGTATGAGCAATAATTGTGTATGATTGTGTTACGAAATTTCACGCTCACATATCAGGATGTACGACGGGTGTTACAATACATCACAAATCATAAGAGTTAAGTCAATTTAATTTTCATTTTCATTTGAGATTTCATTTGTCGTTACTCACACGCTATCATTTAGAGGTCAATTACGTAAAACACTTTTCATTATATTATTTTATGTTATAAAATTATAAATCTCTAATCTTGATCATCTCGTCAATCCCAAAAGATTAATCATGGTTACCTTTTGTGATTGTATGCGGTAAGTTATAAATAATTGTTAAACTCTTGAATTTAGATACATTACCAGAATAATCTCTTCAAGTTTCTTTCTTTCTTTTGACATCAATCTCTTCAAGCTTTATATAATTCTCTTTAAAAATAGATACATCATACATACATGTGCATATCACATATACTAGTAGTCTAGTATTATACTTTACGCGATGTTTTACGCGTTTACTTTCACTACACGGAAAACAAAAAGATGATCACGAGTAAGGAATAGTGATAAAGGATTTTAGATTTATTGACTTCCATGCGAATTTTTAACAAGCAAACTCAATTATGAGTTTTATTCATGACTTCTTGTAATTAAAAAAAAATATATGAATTTCTTACAAGAAGTATAGTGCTCATTAAGACCCTTTTGATTTCTGTTCTTTTTTTTTGTTGCCCCCACTTTTAGTTTCTATTTAACATGGCTAAATTTTCCAGGTTTTCTTCTAAAAAGGTATGCATGATATGTAATTATGTATCAATCCGGAAAAACATGTATATTTAGAACAATTTATTTTCCTATCGTTTATTTGAGTTGCCTGACGAAATATATTCTCCTTATTCTTTTAATCACCTTAACTTTTTCACATTTTTATAAAGAATTCATTTTTCGTTTTATAATTACTAAAACTAATTTATTTTTCTTAGTTAAAAAAAATGACAAGTTCTCAACCATTGGGATTTTGACAATTTGTAATTAATAGAACCAAAATTTATGATAATAACAACTTTTATTAATGATTAAATCACAACTTTTATTATCAGTTGGTTATAGGTTGCTTCTCGGAATTTTCTTTGGATTTAACAAACAACATATAAAATCACAACAAAACTAACTCATATGGTAGTCTAGTAGTTGTTCAGATTCGTCCTCTAAATTTATTTAAATGTTCGACTCTTCCCACAATGATTTCAATCATGGATGGTTATTCGTAGACGTTTTTGATAGTTAAAAATCTGAATTTTTATGGATTTTATGAGATTATGTTAAACTTTAATTTAAAACGCTCACGTTTAACCCCACAAAAAATCCATTTATTTGTGAAATCTTATGGCGGCTATACGTCACTTAAGCTATTAATTACAGAAAAAACGTAAATCGTCTATTAATCCGCTTTAAACCTAAAATAAATATTTCATGGAAGAAAGTTTGAAGAGAATGATTTCACTCAAGGGAAGGACGCATCTTTTGGTATACAATGTTATAAATTAAATCAATGGAATTCAGACAAGTAGCAATCAAATTTGTCAAAATCAACCATTTATTCAATGCCATTTGGCACCAGTCAGAGAGCCAAGTTGACAAAAAGGTGACGTGGCAATTAGTTTGTGGTTGTGACTGAGTATTGCATTACGACAGATGTTAGCACGTGTCGAGGTTCCCTTTAATATAGCCGTTGATGATAACAGGGCGTAAGAGAAGATTATTCTTTTTACTTCTCTTTCTTTCCGGATTTGCAAATAGGTTTAGACATTAGTTTCATATCTCATTTGAGAACAAATGAAAGAGTTTGTTTTCAGGGAGCTTCGAATCCAAGGGAAGAATTCTTAACTCATTCTTAGGAGTCCATTACCATTGGTCCACCATTTTTATGATTTTTTATTGTGAATTTTGTTTTTTTTAAGAGTTTTTAACATTGTTTTGGTTCATTTAATTTGTATAACTTTAAGCGAACATAACACTGTCTTAAAATCATATTTGTTTAATTGTTTTTTAAAGGCGCATTTGTCATGTCTTGTTTGTATTTTGCATATTCTCCCAATCTCTTCGCCTTGCCGTGTGTTAAGCTTTTGGAATATATAAAAATTTCGTTTATATATATACTAATTAAAGTTTTTAAAATATTTACCAAAAAAAAGTTTGAAAAAAACATATATATATATATACAGATAATGGTTTTCCTGTTAATTTGCAATAGACTGGCTAAAATAACCTTAAACTATCACTCGAAAACGATACGAAAACATTGAAGGAGCTCGATTTTGTGGAAGAAAAAAAAACGATCGAATTTAAACATACCGATATATGTATATATACACACGCCTAACACATATGCAGATTAATATGACCCAGCATGTTCAAGGAGGGTCCATGATAAGATGCCAATCCAATAAGGAAGAGACATTTATTTCACCACCGTCCTAAACACAAATTATATTCGATGATAATAACATTTGCAAAAATAATGATAAAATAAAAGGTTAATTGAGTAAATATTAAAAATTGACCAAAAAATTAGAAGTTGATTTGGAAATTAGGTAAGGAGGAAAGAGAAAACTCAAAATATCATTTATTTTTTAATAATCACAGAAATGCCATTGGTCAGAAATCACATACTGTTCATTTAACGGCCGGTGTTACTATTCATCGAAACTCGACGACTACTATTCATAACCAGAAAACATATTGTTATTATCGTTAACATTTTCATGTTAACCCAGTTATCATTGTTAACATCGTTAACATATAATTAGTATTGTTAACATTGTCATGTTAACTCAGTTATCATATTTATTTTTATGAAATTGTCATATGAAACCAGTTATCATATCATAATTATCGTGTTAATTCAATTATCATTTCGCAGGAAAATGTGAAATATGGAAATATAAAAATTAATGTGATAATATGGTTATCCTATCATATAAACTATGTGTTATTGGTTATCTAATTGTGTTATCATCACAAATGTATACTGATAATCTATTAGATAACTTTGTTATTGAATAACTTCAACGTAAAAAAAAAAAATTAACATATAGAATCAGAAAAAGAAAAAAAACCACAGTGGGTGACTCCGTCTCCGGCGTCGCCTATGTCGGGGTCTTTTCCGCCGGCATCGTCGCCGGCGTCGGCTTCTTCTTCTTCTTCTTCTTCATCTTCGTCCTCTTCTCACCGGTATCACCTCCGTCGAGATCTTTTCTGCCGCCACCGCTGTCCTTGCCCTCTTCTTTTTCTTTTTTCTTCTTTTTTCTTCTTCGTCGTGGAAAACTATGGGAAGAGAGAGAAAAAGAAAATGTAATTAGTTGTAAAAGATATGAGTGAGAATGTCTTTTTAGTGTGAACAGTAATTGGTCAAAAAAAACTTAATTTTACAATTATTTAATATCATTTATTGCAATTACTCTAAAATAAAAGCTATATAAAAATAAACATGGTTAATATAATCATTAGTTTATAAATGATATCATCAATAAAGTTTATTTTAAGATTAAATTCTCTATCACGTGAAACTCTAGTGGCCAACAATCTTCTATTTTTATAACCTTAATGGCCAACAATCTTGCGCTACTTATTTAACTGCTTCTGCTCGTTAAACCAAATAAAGATAAATAAAGCGGCTCGACTTTTCTCAACGAGCACACCGAATAACCATCTTCAATTGGAATTTATTAGAAGTCGAAGAAAATATAGCCACCGGCCAAATAAAAAGACATATTACATCAGTCCGATCTAATCCCCCTAATGGCCTAGAATGTTTTTCAAATTCTTAATTACGAAAATGACTATTTTGTAAACGCAAGAGCCATCAAAACATGAACTAGAACACAATATGACACATAAGATTTCTTTACAATAATATATTACTAGCCATTTTTTTAAATACACTTACAAGTTTTACCTAAAACGATATATGACAAAAGCTCAATACACACATTGATTTATCTAACTAATCTCACACGTTCAAAAATTTATACATGATCCAAGAACTTATTCAGACGAATCTTTTTGTCTCTTAACTTTAGCTTTCTTACAAAAAACCCCAAAACTCTTTTTGCTAAGAATTCTCTAAACACATACAACGCTTAAACAAACCTATTTATACACAATAGACATATGTCTGACCCTAGATGAAATCATATCTCTATGGAAATATCATATTTCCTTTTTTTATCCTAAGAATAAGAAAACTTTTTTAAGTTGCGATATCCTCTGAGATGCTTGTCCAGCTTAGCTACCGCCTCTTGGCTCGTCCATGTCAACTACTAAGCCTTATCCAGATCCAATCCAGCTCACGACTTTTACTCCTCGTCATTAGTCGTCTAGCAATACTCTATGATAAGTAGAGATTATATAGCAATATTGGGCCATGGGCCTTAATCTCTACATAATTCCAATACCTCCCCTCGAGATAATGGATTTTCTGACCATTAATCTCGACAGACCATTTATCCTCGGGTCGGGGCGGTCGGGCCTTTTTCTGTGCCGGATTACGGGCAGTGTGTGTTCGGGCTCTGATACTATGATAAGTTTCCTGGGCTTCCAACTCAAAACCAATTGGCAATGAGTGGATTGGCCCAAGTCCCTTATATATTACTCAATGTCTCTTCCCACTTCTGATGTGGGACAATCTTCATATTCCCTAGAGATTAAGGCACATGACCCATTAATATCTACATAATCCCAATACTCTCTTGTATCATTTCTTGAACTATTTCAATTGGTACAACGAATTCTTCAAAAATTGCATTTTCATATTTAACCCTCTCAAAATTATTCTAAGTTGGCATGTCGATTACGGAAGCCGTGGTTGTTATGATATAAATGTGGTCATTGTGATTTAAATTTGTACGGTTGAAATAATGCGGTTAAACATAATAGACCATAAATTAGAATGGTAGAAAAATTGTTTGCTTTCAACTATTAAGATTTAGGACGATGGACACAATTTTTATAAAATTATGTGGAAACTTAAAAAGTAGCTCCGACAATGCCCCAAAAAAAAAAGGGTGGTTCTTTCATGGACTCGGCCCGTTTTAATAGGCCCATTAGAAAAATATAGAAATAAAAAGCCTATTTAGTCCGTTTCAGCCAATTGTTAAAGAGTATAATGGGACCAATGATTTAGGCTTACCATTGATAGCAAATGAGCAATATTGGATTTTATTGATATATACTAAATAAATACTCGCATATATACGGATTTCTAATTTAATATTTGATAACTCGTAAAAACAAAAAAATAGACTACAAAATTAGATCATTTGTGAAAATATGGAATATATAATTTTAGAAATGAAATTTCCAATGAAATAAATATATATTTTAAAAAAAAATTTGGTGAAACAAATACAATAAATACATTTGAATACGATTATTGAACTTTCATTTTTTTGGTGTGACATACTACCACTTGTGGTTTATATAAAGCTGAGAAATTAGAATTTTTTTCCTTTTGGTATAGATAAAATTTTTGTAAGTAATTTAATCTTTTAAAATTATGAGTCGTTATTAAATTTTCCGAATTTTTAAGTTTTTTATTAATTGATTTAAAAATTTTCCAACTTTGACTTGACATGTGTCGCGATCAGGTGAATTACCAACTTAGAAACATTTAGTTTTATATAATAAATTTTATTTATTCGAAACTAAAATATGGTTTTTACATTTAAAAAAAAAAACTTTTATTCATTTTTGTTTTTAGGATTAGAAATCGATTATAAATCTAAACATAACTACTATTTTTTTCTTTTATTTTTTAGGATTATAAATTGATTATAAATTTTAATTTTATTATTAATATTATGTGTTAAAGTATAATTAGAAAATTATTAAATACTTGTCAAAATATAATAAAAAATTTATTAAACATGGATCAAAATTTAATTAATTAACTTAACACGTATCATGATCATACGAGTTAGTAAGTTTCAAATATCATATTTTATATAATAAGATAATGTATACATATGTATAAAAAGGAGACAAGTAAAAGATGAAAAGAGTGATGGAGATTTAGAGGACGTGGTAAAAAAACAGTAAAAAAGTTATGACAAGCGTCTAATCATGGACCATTGAACTGAATGTTTCTTATAGTATTTTTTTTGTTTTACGATGAAAAAACTTCGAAGTCTTTTCTTGGTGATAGACCAAAATTATCGCACAATACATATGAGAGATTTAATCACGATTTATATAAATAAACAGTAAGGAACAGACGATTCATAAAATGATAAAGCAATAAAATAAATCTAAGGAAACGAGATGAATTTTTTTTCTTAACTCTAAGAATCTCCCGTAGTGCGATAGATTTTAATAGATCCATGAGTCCCAGGATACAACCAAAATAATCTATATCATCTATAATTGATATCAGATCTATCGAACATTATACTACGATACACTCGGATAAAGACTTACTCTAAGCTGTAGAGAATTGAATGAACTTTTTCTTTTGTAAGTGTATTTTCTGTGTGTGATTGGATGCTTTCCTCACAAGAGAGGCGATCCTATATATAGGAGAAGATCATAGAGGAAATTATTTCCAACTAGCGATGTGAGACTTTTTACATGTCCCTCACTTTTCTTTTTTTTAGGTTTTTCCTTTTTTTAGGTTTTTCCTTTTCTTAAGGCTTTTCCTTTTTTGTAAGCTTTTCCTTTTTTAAGGCTTTTTTTTTTAAGATTTTTCTTTTTTACATTCACAAGGCTTTTTTACTTAGCCCAAATGTCTTATTTCAATTCACACATACACATATTTATAAAACCCTCAAGCTCTTATAAATTTTGTTCCAAAAATCCCCCACATGAATAGAAATGAATCTAAACATATGAAAATTGAACAGACTAGACTTTACTAGACATACTTGACTAGACTCATCTAGACGTAGACAGACTTTCGAGGGTATACGAAAATGTAACTGTATCTGAGAGGTAGCATTTTCCAGCTTTGAACCAAACATTTTTAATATCTGTCGAGTTTACTCGGCCAGGAGGTGAACATGATGTCTTGAACCGCCCGGATTTTTATGTAAACTTAGACAACATGTATCGCAAAGAGACATCTTCTCGTAGAACTTTGTTCTCAATTGTGTTCATTTTGGCCTTGAACATTCCTGGTATTCGTGAGTGAATTTGGAGAATATAGCCTTCTCTTTCATTCTCCTAGAAACGGCCCCACTTCACACTTCACTAGGTGATCTTTTATTATCTTGTTTTTCAGAAGTGTCATGTCACACTCCACTATTTACATAGCTATGCAATCATTAAAAGCCAACGCTTATCCTTACTATCCACAGGTAGCACTGTTATATCATCCTAGGAACTGGGCAGAGACATAGTCTTACAGTGCTCAATTCGAATCAGTTTAATTTTGACTCCCTTTGAACCTAGATCTTGGGATATCCAGTCACATAGGTGGGGTATCTGTCAAACATCATCTTTTTCTATAGGCTTTAAACCCATTCCTTTTGATGATTTTACAATTTAATCTCGCGGCAAACCTTTGGTAAACGGATCCGCTAGGTTATCAGCCGACTTGATGTAATCTATCGTTATTACACCAGTTGAGATCAATTGTCTAATGGTATTATGTCGTCTTCTTATATGACGAGACTTGCCATTATATAGATTACTCAGTGCCCGAGAGATAGCCGACTGACTATCACAGTGTACACGTAATGCTGGCACTGGTTTCTCCCACATCGAGATATCTTCCAAAAAGTTTCGAAGCCATTCTGCTTCCTCAGCAGCTTTGTCTAAAGCTACAAACTCTGACTCCATGGTTGATCTGGCCAGCAGTGTTTGTTTGGAAGATTTCCAGGATATTGCTTCACCAGCAAGAGTAAAGACATATCCACTCGTGGATTTGGAGTTTCTTGAATCTGAAATCCAATTGGCCTCACTGTACCCTTCCAGCACTGCTGGTTCTTTACCGAAGTGCAATCTATAACTTTTGGTGTATCTTAGATAATTTAATACCCTAGTTATGGCTCTCCAATGGGTATGACCTGGATTGCTCGTGTAACGACTTAGTACGTTTACCGAGTGTGCTAAATCGGGTCTAGTACAATTCGTTAAGTACATTAGACTCCCGATGACTCTTGCATACTCCAATTGTAACACTGCTTCACCTGAATTCTTTGTCAAGTGAAGATGAGGATCAAGTGGCGTTTTTGCAGTCCCATTGGAGTAGGTCTTAAACCTCTCTAGGATATTTGTAGCATAATGATCTTGAGACATAATTATTCCTTTTGAATTTCGAATAATCTTAATCCCTAGAATTACATCAGTTAATCCCATGTCTTTCATATCAAACTTTTCACTTAGCATGTTCTTTGTTTGAATGATTATATCTTTGTTGCTTCCCATTATTAGCATGTCATCTACGTACAAACACAACAACACATAACCTTGTGAGGTACTTTTGATATAGATGCACTTATCACATTCATTGATGTGAAAGCCATTTGACATCATTACACTGTCAAATTTTTCATGCCATTGCTTCGGAGCTTGCTTGGGTCCATATAGCGATTTGACAAGTCTACGAACTTTCTTCTCTTGTCCGGGAGCAACATAAACCTCAGGTTGATTCATATAGATCTCTTCCTCTAAATCTCCGTTTAGAAAAGCAGTCTTAACATCGATCTGATGTATTTCAAGATTTCTTAAAGCTGCGATTCCAATCAACATGCGAATCGAAGTAATTCTCGTCACTAGAGAATAAGTGTCAAAGAAGTCCAATCCTTCCTTTTGACGAAATCCTTGTACCACAAGCCTGACCTTATATTTGTCTATAGAGCCATCGATTTTTAGCTTAGTGGTGAAGACCCATTTACAGCCCAGAGGTTTACAACCTTGAGATAGGTCTACCAACTCATAAGTATGATTTTGCATAATTGAGTTGATTTCACTGTTAGATGCCTCCCTTCAGAAAGGTGCATCAGGTGTAGACATCGCTTCCATGAAAGTTCTTGGACCACTTTCCGCTAGGAATGCCATTATGAACTCAGAGCCAAATGTCTTCTCCTTACGAGCTCTCTTGCTTCGTCTCAGCTCAGCTTCTTCTACTTCTGTAGAAATGCCTGAAGTGCTTGCCTCATTGCTAGCATCTCGTTCGTCACGAGTTCATTTAGGATTTCCTCTATCCTTACATGGAAACACATTTTCGAAGAAGTATGCATTCCTTGACTCCATTATTGTGTTTACATGAATGTCTGGTATATCTGATTTATGTACCAAAAATCGATAGGCACTAATATTGTGCGCGTATCCGATGAAAATGCAATCTACCGTTTTAGGTCCGATGGTGACCTTTTTCGGAAGTGGTACTGCAACTTTTGCCAGGCACCCCCACACTTTCAGGTATACATACGAAGGTACATTACCTTTCTAAAGTTCATAAGGAGTTTTTCCTGTGACTTTGTGTGGAATTTTGTTCAGGATATAATTAGAGGTAAGCAGAGCTTCCCCCCACATGTTCTAGGCTAACCCAGATTCCTGCAACATTGCATTCATCATTTCCTTGAGAGTTCTGTTTTTTTCTTTCAGCAATTCCATTGGATTCCGGTGAGTAGGGAACAATTGTTTGATGAATAATGCCATGTGCTCTACAGAATGCATCGAATGGTTCACTATATTCACCACCCCTATCACTTCTGACCTTTTTATGGTCTTACCGAGTTGGTTTTCAACTTCCAACTTGTATTCTTTAAATTTGTCCAAGGCTTCATCTTTACTTCGTAGTAGAAAGATGTAACAATATCTCGTGCAATCATCTATGAAAGTCACAAAATATTTCTTGCCTCCTATGGTTTGAATATATTTCAAATCACATAAATCAGTGTGAATTAAACCTAGAGGTTCTGTTTTTCTTTGAACGCTGGGTGATGGCGTTTTAGTGAGTTTGGCTTGGACACAAACCTCACATTTGTCTTTGCTTAATTTGCATTTAGGAATCATGTTCATGTTCATTAATCTACTCATAGACTTGAAATTAACATGTCCTAATCGTTCATGCCAAATATTAAAAGACTCAGCGATATAAGCAATTGGTTTCTTATCATTAATCTTAGGGTTCTTCGAGGTGGAAGCCTCGGTTACATTATCCTTTCAGATTACTGCCTCAACAGACATCTTAAACAGATTATCACAAACAAAACCCTTACCCAAATACATCCCATTCTTCGTTAGGATCAGCTTATCACATTCCAGCTTCACAGAGAATCCATGCTTACTTATGAGCGATCCAGAGATCAGATTCTTGCGCATATATGGTACATGGACGACGCTCGTGAGAACCAGTTCATGTCCAGAGGTGAGCTTCAGAATAACCTTCCCGTGACCATCAATTGTCGACGAGGCTGAATTACCCATTAAGAGTTTTTCACCATTCTTGGTATTTGTGTATGCGGAGAACATCTCTCGATCCATACAGATGTGTCTGGTTGCACCAGTATCGAACCACCAAGTCTTTGGATGGCTTTCAGCAACATTGGCCTCAGTGACCACAGCACACATGTCAGCTTCTGTCAAGTTGGCTTGAGCCTTCTTGCTACGACAATCGACGGATTTGTGTACTTGCTTCCCACAGAAGTTACACAATCTTAAGAACCTTTGAGAAGTCTGACCATTCTGACCACTCTTATTCTTGAACTTTTGGAAGTTCTTTGGTGGCATCTTCCCTTTGCCTTTGTTAAGGCGACCTTTGTTCTGCTACTTGCCTTGATTGGGGTTTTGGTGTTCAACCATGTTCGCATTGTGTTCGCGAATTTTCACACCTACATTGATCTGTTGTTCCCGATTCGTAGACTCTACGCGGAGCTTAACAATCAGATCTTCAAGGCTCATCTTCTTTTTCTTCAGCCTGAGGTAGTTCTTGAAGTCCGTCCAACCAGGAGGTAGCTTCTCAATGATGCAGCAACCTTGATAGGTTTCACACAGCCGCATTCCCTCAGCAAAGATGTCGTGTAGGAGCCTCTGCACCTGATCGACTTGTTCCATTAGTGGTCTTGAATCCACCATCTTGTACTGCTCGAACTTCGCCACAGCGAATTTCTGAGTACCAGAATCTTCAATGCGGTACTTCTTGTCTAAGGAATCCCACAGATCCTTAGATGTCTCAGCATTTTCGTACACCCCAAACAGAGAGTCCGAAAGGCTATTCTGAATATAGCCCCTGCACAAGAAGTTAGCATGTTCCCAGGCGTGGATACTCGCAAGCGCACGTGGATCAGTGTTATCTTCTGGGAGAACAGATTTCACCTCACTGGTGTATTTCTACAGATTCAATGTTGTCAGATAGAAGATCATCTTCCTTTTCCACATCTTGAATGATGTCCCATCAAACTTGGTTGGAGGAGCGACATGGTTCCCAGATGGAACTTTCACCGTCTCGATTTGACTCGCAGTCGATTCAACCTTCTCACTGGTTTTCTCCGCCAATCCAGAGCTGTTTTCCACATCAATTGTCATTCTGTTAAGACAAAAGAAACAACTTTCAATTAGTATCGATATATAAACTTCAAGAATCGCAATTCTAATATCGAAATAAATCGCATTGGTGTCGATCGATACTCCTTGGTATCGATCGATACACACACAATGTCTATCGATACACCCATATGGTGTCGATCGATGCACTCAGTGTCGATCGATACACCCTTGGTGATGATCTATGCACGTGAGTTTTGCATAAAATCTATCGATACACCTCGGTGTCGATCGATGATCAGCTTGTATCGATCGATACACCTCGGTGTCGATCGATGCTCAGCTTGTGTCGATCGATACACATATAGTGTCGATCGATGCATCCTGTGTGTCGATCGATGCAAGTGAATTTTTACACAGGATCGATCGATAAACCACAGTGTCGATCGATACATGTTAATATTACACAGTATCGATCAACATAGACCCAACTAGGTCGATGCACAGTATCGATCGATACACCTCAGTGTCGATCGATACAACTCGATGCAAAGTATCAATAGATGCACCTTAGTGTCATCTGATACAAGTGTTTGCGTGGTATCGATCGATGCACCTCAGTGTCGACCGATACAGTTTAAGATTTTTCCTTTTTACATTCACAAGACTTTTTTACTTAGCCCAAATGTCTCATTTCAATTCACACATACACATATTTATAAAGCCCTCAAACACTTATAATTTTTGTTCCAACAACCTCAAGCCATAAAACAAATTAACTTATAAAAAAAAAATGAGTTGGAATCTGAGGAGCAGAAGGAGGAATTAATGAGAGAAGGTAGCAGAGAGTACGAACAAAGAGGCATTAAATGCTAATTTGTACTCACTCTTTCTTTTCCCTAATTACAATGCTACCCTGCCCTATATAAGTATTTTTAATATTCCTCTTCGTTATTCTTTGTTTTTTATTTTTATTTTTCTCTTCGTCATTCTCTTATGCTGTAAATTATTGCATTTTCAAATATTTTTTTTTTTTGATCAACAAAAAAATGTATTGCAGTTTTTTTTTTAATTATTGCATTTTCGAATAATTAAAGCTCGAGTCTTAAGGAAAAAATGTATTGTAGTTTTCACCTCTATTTGACGTTTTTTATGAGTTAAAAATATGAATAAGTAGAAAATCACAAGTTCACAGTTTAAAAAAACTACTGACACAAACCTAAAATGATTCTCTTACCTATTTTTTTAATATTAACACAACAAATACGATAAATTTAACACAACAAATACAATAAATTTAATATTTTCCTAAACCGCTTCCTAGTCCACCGAGATCACTAAAAAAATGTCCGAGCGAAGTTGATGGAGGAGGAATTTGTTGATCTTGTTGTTGAGCATTCCGCTTTTGTAAACTTTTGGTTTGTTCACCCTGAATATATGCACGAATATTTGGATCCGATATGGAATCCATGTCATAAAATAACATTTTGTTTTCCATCTTCAGCTCTTTCAAAATTTTGGCCGGTTCGTTTTTGGAAAACAATGTGTTGCATGACATAATGATTACATGTGTGATTTTACATAATATGATAATCGAGGACGAACGTGATCTCGAAGCACCAATTGGAGTTGGAAGAGAAGTTCTACCTCCAGAGGTCCAAATAGTAGATGATGATAATATTCTATTCCAGGAGTTTCTTGGTCAATTTAGAGCAATCAAAGATTAATAAGCTCATTTTCACTTCGATTCTTAAGTGCTTTAGAGGTTTATAAAATAAATTAATAAATTATATATATTTTTATAGAGTTTACATATAAAATATTATGGCTAGTTCATAAATACTAAATTTTAAATATTATAAATCTTAAAAATATATTCAAAATTTAAATTACAAACAAAAACAAAAAAAATATTATAAATATCAAATCTAAAACATTAAAAATTATTATAAACTTGAATTAGACAAAAACATCCATTTGGAAAATAAAAAATATTAAATCATAAATAAAAATTAGAGAAAAACATTCACTATATTCATTTAAAAAATAATATATAAAATTTTATAATATGTATTATGAAATTAAAACTTATAGGTCTAATTAAATGTAGTTAAAAATTCAAAAACTGCACCGAGCAAAAAAATAATATATTAATTGATTAAAATTTTTGATGAACCGCCTACAACCGTCTAGAGGCGCCTAAGACCGTCTAGAACCGTTTAGAACCGCTTAATAATAATAACATTTAATATCAACGTCTATGAGATAATCATCACGGTTTATGGATGCCTAACGCCTAGAAAGCCTCTTAAACCACTTTTTAGAACACTTTTCACCAAGGGGACACTTATTGGTGTAAGTGTATAACAGGTTCAATAAATAATCGGTTAACATATTAATATTGTACCGACTATCGAGTATTCAAATTTGTGGAAGCGTTCGACTAATCTCAAAAACAAACATAATTTTTTTTGAAAGGGAGCTTCTCGCAAATTCAACACGAATATAAATAGTTTGACCGAAGTTCAGATAACCAACATGCAGAATTTGCACACAATATAATAAAATTCAAAGGTGATAGGTGTAAGTAACTAAGCTTATACCCTTAATCCTAAAAGATGTATGATATTATTTACTTAAGAAAAATAAAAGGAATGTAGGAGTGGGACAACGTGGGATTTGACGCTTTCCTCTTTGTTTCTCTCTTAATTTCTTTGTACTCTTTTCTCTCTTCAAGACACAACACAACCCTCGAAGACTGTCAACAACGTTGAAATCTGGAGCTAAGAATCGTCTTCTCCATTTGTCATTCTCATGCACAGTCTACGTATTTCCCTCACGCTTATACCAGCATACGCATTGATACCTGGTTTTATGGTTTAGTTACTAATAAATCATTCAATTGGTGATAAAAAAAAATATCAACTGATTAAAACCCAAGGAAAAAATTTCCATTTGATAATTTTGGGAGTTATATTAAATTTCTCTATATATGTATTTTTTGTTAAAGTTTTCTCTATATATTAGGTGTTATCTTTTGTATCATACACACACACACACACACATATATATATATATATATATATATAGATTTTGGTTAAAATATGTGATAGAAGTACCTACAACGATACATTTTAATTTAAGACTATATGTAAAAAAAATCATTTATAATTTATCTGGTTATGTGCTGATTTATTTTTGGCTGCATTACGTATGTTTTTTTGCTCCGTTTATTATACGAGGACATTTCACTGGGTTTCTTGGACAATAGGAAAATAACAAAATGTTGCAGCACATGTCGCGGGCACTTTGTAGCAACAATCCTGGTTTTAAAATTTTAATTAAAATAGCAAATACTGTAAAAAAAATTGTATTTATATCTGATGATGTAACATAGACAATAAATACATTAAGACCTCTAAACGTAAAAATAAATGCATCACAACGGTCCAAATAGATGTTTCCAAATGCTATAATTGCTCATTTAATTTAAATCGAATATGATACCCACAACAAACACGTATATATAGTCCTGGACTTCTGGTATGTTTAAATTCTGAATCTTCAATAAAATTCTTATTTTTATTTCTAATATTATTACAGCTGGCTGGATGATCGTATTATTATATATATTTTATACACAAATACAAAGATGTATTGGTTGACAAAAGGAAAGACTTTTTGTTGTCACAAAAAGGAATTCTTCCAAAAGTGCCTTTTCCTCGTTCCCCGTTTTTAGAATAATTACAATTTAGGGAAGATAGTTTGAAATTTGAAGGGGATTTTGCTGACATTAGTTTTTTTTACACATTTTGCTATCACTAGTTAATAAGTATATTTATGTGAAATTAACTGCCATTTTTAATAAGTGTGGGATTTTGTGATGAAAATTACGCAGAGAAACTTAAATCTCCAAATACATCAGTATTAACTGTTGTCTGGTGATTCTTCAAAAAAAAAAAAAAAAAACTGTTATCTGTTGATTTGCTTACCGGGCTGGATTCGTTGTTTATTGACTCTGCCGTTTAATATGTTGTAATTTGGTTAATTAAAATCATGAAAGTTTCACTTTTCTTTAGCAATATAGGAGTAGTTATAACAAAGTTTGACACAAATAATTATGTCGTTAATGGAAAGATATTTATATATATATGCATACATAATATGTGCATAAAAAATAAATATGCTAAAAACATATTTTAAAAGACACTTGAAATAGGAGGAGAAAAGGTTTGGCCAAAACCAAGAAGAAAATCGCCATGAAAATTGGGCAACATTGTATAGTCATAGATCCACATGCACATACCACGTTTGCAATATCCGTGATCTATTCGGTTCAAATAGACAATTCTTTTATATGTATTTGTTTCATAATCAGTCAAATATCATCAAATGTCTAAGTATTTTCGATTTGACCCAACAAAAAAGTATATTCGAATTCATTTCTATCTTTATGCTTGGCATGTTTAATGCATGTTGATTGCTGAGTTATGTTACGTACTGTTTTTTTTGTTTTGTTGGTCAGGTTGTTACGTACTGTTTTTTGTGTGTGTGTATTCATTCAACAAAACGCGACCTTTGTTTTATGTATTTTTATTAACAAAAACTAAGAAGTTAAAATCTACAAAAGTTAAACTTTCTTAGAATATCTTAATTATTTGCACCTTCAGATAATTTGATTTACCATGTACTAAAACATACATATTCAATTTATTTTTGTTGTTGTTAAAGTACATATTCATATTAGAAAGAGAGGTAATTGAGTGCATTACATGTATGATTTACCATGTTCTAAAACATATTCATATTAGAAAGAGAGGTATTAGGAGTTTATTTTTTTATATATCCTGAGTAAAATTTGAGTGAAATAGAGAAATGAAAGAGGGGAATTAATTTGAGAACCAAAAAAGGAGAAAGAAAATGGGAAAAAGTTAGAGACAATAAATGAAGAATGGTAATATTGGGCAGATGAATAACCCAACCACTCCTCTGACTAACTTTTATAGACAACCCTCCTTTCTCTTTTTGATTCCCCTTTCCATTATTATTTTCATCGATTATCTTACTCTAATATTATTATTTCTATCTTATGATTTACTTTCACCCCTTCTTTTGTATCCTTTTCACGGTCACTGATTAAGGGATTTATTTATTATCACCTTACACCAGCTCCAATGCTGGTTTTTAACCATTTCTTGACCCAGAAACCAATGACAAAAGAGAAAAAAATAAATGAAAAATCCTAATTATGCTAAGAATCGATCCTTATTTAAGGTATTTTAGAAACCGATTCTTAGCCACGTGTCAACGCGTGAATGGGCGTTTTTTGTTGGCTTCTGTCTCGAACCCTCCGTCCCGACCAGAGTATTTCCGCAGAACATCATTTCTCTCTGATATCGCGAATTGCAAGAGGAGAGCTCTCGAGGCAGCAAAATTGAGGGCGATTTCTAGGGCTCATCACAAAATCAGGTAAAAGGACCGAGAACGAGCAAATTTGTTTGTTTTTGTTGTTTCGAATCGATTTAGGGTTTCGATTTAGGGTGTTCTTAACCTTTTCGTGTCAGTTTTAGGGTTTCGAATCGATTTATGATTCGATTTAGGGTTCCATTTAGGGTTCCATTTAGGGTTCTTAATAGATATGGGGTTATTAATCGATTTAGGCTTACAAATCGATAAGGGAGTTGAATTTGTTAAGCGATTTAGGGTTCGTATTAGGGTTACAATTGGATTTGGGGCTTGATTTTTTTTCCCCATTTCTGGTTCGACAATGTTTAATAAAGACTTTGCGAGTTGAATAATGTCTTTGTGATTTGATGATTGCATAGATTAGCTTCATGGTTAAACGATATATGGTCTAAAAAAATATGGTTGTTAACTCTTGTTGATTATTGATCAGAGTTTGTGAACTGTTGTTCTGTTTACAAAGGAGAATTGTTTTACAATTGTTTTCTGGTTTATTTATCATAGTTTGACACATCGAAATAGTGTGCCTTGCTGCTTTAGAAATGTTGCTCTGTTTTGAATCATTTTCTTTAATTGTTATGTGTCTTTGAATTATTTCAAATCAACTGACTACATCTCATAAAACTATGTAGGCAGAAGTTGACAAGCTAACTAGCCGGGTTGCTGAGCTGGAGTACCTGAGTTAAGGTGAATGTTTTACTGCTTCCTTGCTCTAGGCTTTATATTTTTTTAAAAATGTGATTGCGTTTTGTTTGGCTAAGTTGATTGTTATTACTGTAACTAGTAAACAAGTTTTTCTGTTTCTTTCTAACTTAATGAGATATAGATTGTTAACTGAACTTAAATAGAAGTAGATAACTTGATAACATTAAACTACTAAATAAAGAAACTAAAACTAAGTACCTGTGTAAAGTTACAGAGTTTTGAACTCTGTATCTTTGAAACGAGTAATAAAGAAACAGAACTGTTCTGTTTCTAACATAGTGAGAACTAGATGCTATTAAATGCAATGAAAATGAACTTTTTAACTTAACTTAAATAGAAGTAGATAATTTGATAAAATTATCCGACTAAATAAAGAAACTAGAAATATGTACCTTTGTAAAGTAACAGAGACTAGAACTCTGTATATTTGTAACAAGTAAATAAAGAAGCAGAAGTAATTTGACTTGATGGGTCTTAAATGTGAATTAGATGCTAATTCACCTTTTTCTTCCTAACAGTTATGACTTGATGGGTCTTAAATGTATGTTAGAGGTCGTAAATTAGGAGTTGTTGTGTGTTTCAATGTCTGGTGGTTAGGAATTGATTGCCAAATCCTCTTTTAATATTACACTAACACTTACTCATCAGATTCCACAAGCTTTGTTAACAAAACATCATCAAACTAGAGAAACCTACCACAAAATTTAGTTCACACCATAATGGATTACACTAACACTTACTCATCAGATTCCACAAGCTTTGTTAGCTTTCTAGCTAGTCAAACTGTGGACTTTGATTCATCAGAACTTCCTAGGTTTAGCAGCCAATGTTCTGATGAATCAAGTGGTAAAGAGAGAAGGAAATGGTCGCCCAAAGAGGATGTAATCCTCATTGGTGCGTGGCTTAACACCAGCAAGGACCCAGTTGTAAGCAATGAGCAAAAGGCGGAGAATTGTAGAGTACTACAACTCTAGTCCTTTGCTGGTTGGGTCTGTCCCTAGAGAGATAGGTTAGTGCAAGCAGAGATGGTCTAGGCTTAATGATCTCGTGTGCAAATTTGTTGGGAGTTACGATGCTGCCTTGAAGGAGCAATCAAGCGGTCAAAATGACAATGATGTTATGAAAGCAGCCCTGGAGATCTTCTACAACGATTACCAGATCAAGTTCACCCTCGAACATGCGTGGAGAGAGCTGAGGCTTGATCAGAAGTGGTGCTCCACTTATTTAGCTAAAGATGGTGTCAAGGACAAGCGCAAAAACGCTCTGGAGTTGGATGGGGAAGAGGAAGTGAGACCCCCTGGGGTTAAGGCTGCCAAAGCTGCTAAACGAAAGAAGAGTGGAAAGGAAGAGGCAATGTTGCAGTTACAAGGCATGTTGGAAGTGAAAGAGAGGATCTCCAAGCAAAAAATTCTTGACCGTTTACTTGCAAAGGCTGACCAACTTACTGAGATAGAAATATCTGTCAAAAATAAGCTACTGGCAGAGTTGTTCTAAGCTAAAACTATGTAGTCTTAACTCTGAGTAATAATTTGCTTGCTAACTGTTTTGTTTTATTGCTAACTGGTTTGTTATATTTCTAGTTGCTAAGTGTTTTGTTATTTTGCTAAGTGTTACGTTATTTTGCTAAGTGGTTTGTTGTTATTCTGTTTTGCTAACTGGTTTGTTGTTTTGTTGATTCAGGGGACAGAGAAAAAGATGTGACTAGGGGAAGACAGAACCATTTCGAAGCTTTCATGTGAACAACTCACGGGTCTTTTGTTTTTTTTTTGTATTATCATGTAGACTGGTCACAGGTCTGTTGTATTTTATTGTCTTTAAGTGTTGTAGTTACAGTTTCTACTTCTCGTGTGTGGCTTCTTCTCTCTATAAATTTGTATCGGAACTTTGTAGCAAGTATTAACTTCCTCTTCTTCTTGTCTTCATCAGAATTTGCTTCAAGTATTATTTTTCGTTTTTTCCTAAACAAAATTTCCTCTTCTTCTTCTTCTAGTCTTAACAAGTTTAGTATTTTACTTTTAGTCTTCTTCTTCTCTTCACAAACGGATCTTCAAGTCAATCTTCTCCTTGGAAAAATTAAAACTACTTATCAAAAATGTCTTCTTCCTCATCAAATGATCATCAAGATGAATTCAATGAAGTTTTTGAAGATGTATTTGATCAACACTTCGAATATACACTCAACGACGTAATATAGTCTCACGGACCAAAGGCGAAGAGAAGAGCGTATATTGAAAGACAACGCGAAGATGGGCACAACCGATTATGGAAGGACTACTTCAGTGAAGATCCAACATATCCGCCTCATTTATTCAGACGCCGTTTTCGAATAAACAAGGCATTATTCATGCGTATTGTCAATGACCTCTCAAATGAACTTAGATTCTTTCAACGTAGAAGAGATGCAGTCGGAAGGTTCGGGCTTTCTGGACTACAGAAGTGCACGGCAGCAATTCGTATGTTGGCTTATGGTTGTTCGGCTGACGCTGTCGATGAATATCTCCGACTTGGTGAAACCACTGCAATTTCATGTTTGGAAAAATTCACTGAAGGAATAATACAGTTGTATGGTGATGAGTATCTACGAAGACCCACACCATATGATCTGCAACGGCTACTCGATATTGGAGAGATACGCGGGTTTCCTGGGATGATAAGAAGCATAGATTGTATGCATTGGGAGTGGAAAAATTGTCCGACCGCTTGGAAAGGGCAGTACACACGGGGTTCAGGAAAGCCGACAATTGTGTTAGAGGCAGTAGCATCACAAGATCTTTGGATATGTCACGCTTTTTTTGGACATCCAGGTACCCTAAACGATATTAATGTTCTTAATAGGTCACCAGTTTTTGATGACGTATTACAAGGCCGAGCTCCAAAAGTAGAGTTTGTTGTCAACGGACACAAGTATCATTTGGCGTACTACCTCACAGACGGAATTTACCCAAAATGGGCAACCTTTATCCAATCTATCTCATTGCCTCAAGGTCATAAAGCATAGTTATTTGCTGAACGTCAGGAAGCCGCCCGAAAAGATGTTGAGCGTGCCTTTGGAGTATTGCAAGTTCGATTCGCTATTGTAAAAAACCCGGCTCTTATTAGGGACAAGAAAAAAATAGGGCGGATTATGAGAACATGTATCATACTTCACAACATGATAGTAGAAGACGAACGCGATGGATATACTCAGTATGATACATCTGAATTCGAACTAGGAGAGTCAAGCAGAAGTTCACAGGTGGATTTGTCGTATTCTACAGACATGCCTACAAATCTCAGTAATATGATTGGGATTCGGAATCAAGTTCGTGATAGACGGATACATGAACAACTGAAAAATGATTTGATTGAGAATATATGAGACAAATTTGATAATCTAAATTTTTAAATTAAGTTTGCTTAAAATGATTGAATGTTTATTATTAGTATAATTATTGTATGTTTAAAATTATTATTAGTATAAATAAATGTTTTAAATTAAATGTTAAAAATTAATTTTTTATTTAAGAAACCAAACATTAGTAACACTATTGGAAGTCTTAAATTAAGTGGAGTCCTTAAGTAATCACCATCACAAAAAATGTTGTTATTTTATTGCTAAGAAACTCAAAGAAAGTCTTAGCATTGGAATTGCTCTTAAATATATAGTAGTATATGGGTCTGGACAAAACTCGAGAGAAAATGGGACTAAATGTTTTTAGAAAAGAAATTTGCTTTAATAAGTAAAATACCATGGTAAAATGAGATATCCATTGACATGTCTCAAAAAGTAAATCCAAATGTTTACGTTGAAATCTTGAAACTTGAAATATTTCTTTTTACACAGTTGACCAATAAAATAAAAATAAATAGCTGCGGGACCCATCCACCCAGAACCCATGTTTATTTTGTCTTGTATAGCTTTGGGCTCTCTCTCCACTACTTGACTCTCTTCTCTCTTCATAAAAACCTCTTCTTTACTTATCCCTCTCATCATTCTCTTCATCATCACCACCACATTCATCTCTCTCTCTCTCCCTTGATCTCAGCCGGATCTGATGGGGGACGAACACATAGAGAAAATGAAAATAAGAATTTTTTAGAAAAACCCTAATCGAAGAAAGGATTTGGATTTCTTTATTTTGAGGGGACTGTTGTCTGGCTCGAGGACTCTTATTCTAATTCAATCTCAATTTATAAGGTCTGTTTGATCTGATGATTGATTAGGGTTTTAGCGTCGTCGGACCAGGCTTCATTCCCCCCAATCATTGCTCCCTCTCAATCCTAATTAACAAAAAACAAAAAAAAGCTCTCATCCTTTTTCTTTCATCTTCTGATGATCTAGGGTTTCTATCTCTGATTCTATTGTGGAAAAGGTTCGATCTTTAACACACTCCTTTTTTGTTGTCGTGGTCTTCAAGTTCTTATGAGTTTCAATTGTGTTTATTTGTTTAACAGATTGGTGTAATGATGAAGGTATCTGACTCATGTGAGAACCAGAAAAGTTTATCATCATTACCTACTTTTTCTGGATTTTTTTTTGTTAATTTTTAGCTATGATATTGCAATGATTTGTTTTTTGTTTTTTTTTATTTATGATGATGTCAGTACGAATTTGCATTCTGAGACTAGATCTATTCATCATTCATGGTCATGATTAATGATGAGGGTGATTCAGTTTAAGAACCGTCTGTTTATAAAAACCCAAACCAGATCTACGTAGATCTGAAGCTAGATCTAAATCTTTCAAACTATTACTATTTTTGGCTCTTGTTAGTACACAACTACTAGCTTAGGGTTTCGTCATTCCAACCATAATTACTTCATAAATATAAGTATATACTCCAACGTAATTCGTCCTTTTTTCTTTTGGTGATTGCTATTCACACTCTGATACTTTGCCTTCTGCAGTTATTACTTCAAGCATGGAAGATCAAGAAACTCGCTCGGGTTTTTTTCTTCTCATTTTGCTTATTTCTAATGTCGCAATATTGCAAATATAATAATCATTTTTTACTAACATGAATTCTGTAAATGTTAATCTTTTCTATTTTTTTCAGTCGTCGCTATATAGCTCATCTTTATTACAGCATATTCGGAAACTTCACCTTATTAGTTAATTTGTGTTGATTTTAATAGACTTAAAGACATTAGATAGTAGTTCAAGAGTGTGTCACTCTTTGAGTGTGTCACTCTTTGGTATTCATAACCTCCAAATAATCAACATTTTATGTTAAGAGATGGCAAAATTTACTGTTTTGTTGCACGTTCGGATTGATGAAGTGTGAAAGTGAAAGGGAAACACTCTTTGGTATTTATAACCTCCAAAGAATCAACATTTAAGTTTTTTTTTTAAAAAGAATCAACATTTATTTTAAGAGATGGCAAAATTTACTGTTTTGTTGCACGTTCGGTTTAATGTAGTGTAAAATGTTAGTGAAACACTCTTTGGTATTCATAACCTCTGTGAAAAAGTGAAAATTACAAAGTGAAAGGATATAAAGAGTGGAACGAAGGAATGTTTTTATTTTGGACATTCACTGGCTCAGAACAGGAAAAAGTGAGATATTAATAAAAAGGATGAATGTTAAATATTTACACCGATTTATAAGAAAACGTGAAAGACTTTAAAGTAAAAAAAAAAAAAAAGTTTGCTTTTTGTTTTCCAAAAGTTATCTTTTCACTAGTGATTACACAAATTACAATGGGTTTTACATTTTGACTTTTTGACTTTGTTTTCTTTTTACAAGTTACTATGTACTTTATGAACGAAGACTTTGACCTCTTTTTTTTCTTTCTAACTACGGTTTCAGTGTCTTCCTAGCTCGCTATGATTTGATGTTAAATTTAAATCTCTGGTCCATTGTGTAATTACATTTATTTTCTTCTTTACACCATGGCGCGTTAATTTCATTTTTCCCAAATAAACTTTTGATTACTAAATAATAACCGTGGCGCATTATTATGCAATTTTTTGGAAAAATACATCCTCAGTATGCACATGAAATTTTTTCTCTATGTACGGAATATGCTTTCTGATTAATTTTGGTACTAAAGAAAAAAAAATCATTTTTCTCGATATGTATCTTATGATTCCTTAGTAATTTTCAGTAAAAAGACAAATTAATGGTTAAGATTTTTATGGACATTATAAACAAGATTTTGAAACATTTGTAATTGGAACTTCAGATTTGGACTTTTATAAGCGAAGGCGAAGGCCCATACCGGCCCACTGAGTCGGCCTAGATGATTTTAGGTTGATAAATAAATATGATTGGCACTCCACATCGCCCATTGGCCATGATTGAGTTTTTTGGCCATTATACTTTCACAATTTTGCCATTTTGTAATTCGTTGTCTCAAATCTCCCACAAAGAATCTGGCTGTTAATCTATTAGCATAATAATCTGTAATTTTTGTTAGTCAAAAATATTTTTGTGCTTTTGAAATTTTCTCATACATAAATTCACAAAGATGATGCGAACAAAATATCTTTTGTATTGACGCCGTAAATTTTAATTAATTATATTGTCATTATTAGAAATCGTTGGGCCTAGTTCAAATCTTTTTCGTTCTTAGTACTTATTTAAATTAAACGATATTCTGACATACTTTCACAAATAGTATTTTCCATTTGCATTAATTACCATTTTTCATTTGCACTCACTCAACCTTGCGATGTTTTTTGAATAGATCTAGCTCGGTAATACTAATATGGATATTTCCGATGTACAACGGCCACGTACTAAGACGTGGTTCCACTGGAGTGCCACAATCATTCTGAAAAACACAACTTCATAATTTTTCCACAACAAAAAAAACAGCAGACAAAAAGTTCTACTGATGCGCCATGATCACCCTGAAAAACACAAAAAAACTTCAGAGTTTTTCCTCTAAAGAACATGAAAAAAGTATACTAATTTTTTAAGAAAAGCATGCACAAAACATGCACATGCTAAGCAGCAACATAAATTACTCTTGTTAGGGCTGGTGTTAAGAGTTACTATTGGACTGGTATTTTGAGGCTTTAATACTTTGGAGTTTTTAAACCCTAAAAAAGACATGTAATAATAGTCATAACATAAAGAGTTTAAGAAATACCGGGACATACATAATTGATCTCGACACCAGTCGAAGTAAGCGCATGATGGATGAGCAGCGAGATTAAATTTGTGTCCCCAAAAGCTGATATCGAGAGAGAACCACAATAGTTTAGCTTCTCAAGCGCCAATTGAATGTTATGCGAAACTCGATTCACGTCCACAATTTTAGGAACTTCACATTTCTCTAAGTCCCATCAGACTGATGTTTTGGCGCTCGTGTAGTGCGCCTCAACCATCTCTTCTTCGGCTTTTACAAAAAAAATAAAAAATTAGAGTTAATAAATATTTAATATTAACAGAGCTGGTCCTAAAAATCTATGGGTCACAAGCAAAAATATTTGTATGGGCCTATTATTAATTAGTATAATTTAAAAATGAAAAGATGAGACTTAGAGGGTCGAACCCACAAAGTCCCATTAGGAACCAATTATGATAAGCAAATTCGGCTAAAGAAACTTTTATAAAATTTTCGGACGAAAATTTACTTATTATATTTGCGGACGCAAGCATGGGCTTGGCCCTCTTCTTTCCTGGGCCGGCTCTGAATATTAATATGTTCTTCTTACCTCGCAAAAAGATGTGTAGCACCTTAAAGTTGCTAAAAAAAATAAGGAATGATGTTTCCGTTTATAGAATTTATGGACAAGTACATTAGACGCTCTTTCTTGATTTTTTTTTTATATATTTCTCTGTTTGTTCTGTTCCTTAGTCTTTCGTTTCTTTAGATTTCAGGATCAGACAAACTTGTACAATTACAAGCCAAGTGAATTTAATAAGGCACTCAGTTTTAAGGGAAAATGGGGTTGAGGCTAATTATAATAATGTTACTTTACTTTCATCTTAACGAATGGAAAACTTGTAATCTAGTATTTCTTTAAGAGAGTTAGAGTCTCACAACAGATCTTAAGAAGCCTAGTAACAAAGAGAATACAATCATAACAATGAAACTCGATCCAACCCTAATCAGTGAACATATAAGCAACACTTTTAAGCACTACTCAACAAACAAATTGAAGGAAATTGCTAAGACAAGCACAAGTTGGGCAAATGAAGATCAATCTATCTCCTCTACGGTTGGATAATCAACATTATACTCTAAGCATAAATAAACCCAAGTGAGACTATTCTTTACCATGATTCATAACCACGTGATCCACCTTTCCATACTTTTCAAAAAAAAAATTGTCAATATGTTGACGGGAAATACCACGTTTTGATACGTTTGGCTTCCACGTATATGTTTCCTTTTCTATGCAACATAGCTTATAACGAAGGCAAATGGAATTATTTTGTCCAAAGGGAAAGATGGTCCTGTATTGTTTATCGCATGTTGTAATTACTGTCTTTAACAACAAAATATGTAATTACTGCGGGAGAAATAAATAGTACTGAGAGAGGGAGAGGTGGGACCAGGTCATGTAGCTAACTGTAATGTAGGAAGCAAGCTATCACAACTCCGATTCCAGCTCAAGAACAAGAGAGAATGAGAGAGAGGATGTAACTGAATATTTCTCATTCTCTCTTGTTCTTGAGCTGGAATCGGAGTTGTGATCTCATTCTCTCTTGTTCTTGAGCTGGAATCGGAGTTGTGATACAAGCCCACATCGCTACGATGACCGTCGACCTTAAAAATCTCTATGGACAAGACATTAGTCATTTTTCTTTTCTAGAAAATTAATGGTATCTTTATAATATAAAAATATAAATTTGAATGAAGGGTGGCTGTAAAAAAGAAAGAATGTCATGTGATGAAGAGTTTATTAATATTTTATTTGTTAAATACGACATTAGAGCTCGTAGCTTAATTTACTATATTTAACACACACAAAAAGCTTAATTAACCATCGATGTGGATTCAAATAATTTCAGATGAAAAATTCACAGGTCTTTGTAGAAGGTGATGCGAAGATAATGATAGACTTGGCGAATGATGAGAGAAGTATACTAGATGACAATTCACAACTGTAGCTAAATAAGAAAAAGAAAAAAAATTGATTGAATTATTACTCGTCTCGATCTCGTCCGAATAATTCGATGACTAATGAGATATATTTTAAATGAAATCCATACGTGGTCCTGAACCTGTTTCTTCTTGTTTGCATCGTACCCAACTTTTGATTATAAGTTTTTGTTTCTTTCGACACTTTGGGTTATATATATGTTTATATCTAATTATATTTATATGTTTTTCCCAGTAATATTTATATTTATATACAAGTATATCAACGTTGACATATAATAGCAATATTGTAGCAAACATTTTGATAGCCTAATCAATGACCGATAGTATTCCTCACTCTCGAAAATACAAATGCTTTTATCAAATAGCTTAGGAGTCCCTAACGCAATATCAACTGATTATCAGAATATGTCTCTAATTAAACTGACGATAACATAACTTTTCGTTTCTTTTTCGTCAACTCAAGAAAGAGGCTCAAGGAAGCTCAACATCTAAACAAAATATTGTTTGTTCTTGGAAATATTATCTTTGCTCTAAATGTCTAACGCATGAAAAACTTCGTGTACCCTATAGAAACAGCAATCTGAAGCAAATTCTCTAGAGGTTTTTTGGGGTACTATTACATACACTGTTTGATAAGAGAAACATTTAGAGTTTAGATGCATCGGTTATGTCAAATCGTTGTTTGCTCTATGTTATTCTTTTATGTAAAAGACTAAAGAGTAACGAGTATTGTGAATCTGCCACTACCGTATATATCTTCATCTGATACTTAGAGCATCCTCATTGGGGATATCTCAATAAGTATCTTCTGTTAAAATATATTAAAAATAAAGAAAAATAAAATTTAGAAAAAATGGTGAGTATTGATTCTCATATGAGATGTTTTGAGAACCCCATGAGAGTCTCTCTCATGAGACACATGTCAATTTCCTAATGGTTCATGCATTTTGTGATTAAACAAATATCCAACACTTTAAAATATCAATTAAATAGTTTATATATTGTTATTTTTAATTTTTTTAATTTTTTATACATCATAAAATAAAATTATCTATCTATCAAGTTCCATTAAGTATGAGATTAATTTATATATTAATATTGTTTTTAATTGATATTAGTTAATGTTAATATATAATATAAATTAGTAATGTTATAGTTAATACAATAATATTAGATTTCAGAAAAAAATCTGAGATTTGAAAAATTAAAATTTTATTTTTTAACAGCAAAAATTAAAATTTTGTTATTATTTTTCTCTTATATATATATATATATATATATATTAAAAAAAAAAATTTGGTCGACGATTTTCCACTTATATATATATATATATATATTAAAATCTTAGATTTTATAAGACATATTATTAATCGATGACATTATTAGAAAATAAAATAACATTTCATTAGAAAATAAAATAACTTGATATTGCATTAAATTAACCATGACGTTTATTACAAAATAAGATAACTTACACCACAAACAAACTAAGATAATTTACACAACAAACCATATAACTATCTTACCTTAAGATTAGAGCATCTCATCAATGAATTTGTAATTTTATGCTTAATTGCGTTATTTAATATAATGTAACTATTTGATTATATCATTTATAATGTATTGTATTATTAATATTTTATTAACATTATTAATATTTACGGTTTTATAAATTTTACTATTATAGATAATAAAAATAAATATAACTAATTAATATAATTGAATATATTTAAGATGTAATTTTATATGTTATAAATTTTTCAAAATTAATTTTATTAAAATTTTTAAAAAAAATTAAAATAATAATATTATATTGATGAAATATTTTTATGAGTGTAGAGATGATTATTTCCACGTGTCAGATGTACTCCCTTATTATTTTGTATATATGTTGAAATTATTTCCAAGTGTCTGATTTCTTTGCAATTTTTCTTTATTTATTACTCGATACGTTTTTTAAAAAAAGTGTTATAGATTTTATTTTTGTTTCATAAATAAAAATGTTGTTTTAATGTAATTTTTTAAAACAAATTTCATATTTTACGATCATCCAAAACTTATCTTTTTGAATTGAAATTTTTATCATCTAATTAATAATATATTAAATAATAATATATTTTTATAATATTTATAATAAATAAAAATTTAAATTGCCTAAAATGTGTCAAAATGACATTTTTGTGAAATTGAGAAAGTATTAAATTTGATTATTTTATGTTCAACTAATAAATTGACAATCTAACAAAAAAGGGAAAACTGAAATTCTCCGTAAAGATTTTTGTGGATTAAAATATGTAACAAAAAGGTATATTTTCAAAACAAAAATATTTTGGTATCCCTTTACACAACAAATAAATCTCACTTTTGAACCTTTTATCTCACTCAGCATCGCTCATAAAAACCAGTTTTGGTTATCTCCGCAACAAAAACAAAAAATGAGCAACTTTATTTAGTCTCAAAAACTCTCTCCAATTCCACAAGAAGACCCTTGGCCTTCCTCCTCAGTTTTCTAAGCCAAATTTTATCAAAAAATTAGGCTTTTTCTTAATCGTTTTCTAAGTTATATATGGGTTCTGAAGAAAAAACCTTGAAGAGCTTTCATTCACATCGTTCTAAGAACAATAGCAAACAAGGGATCAAAGATGTTCCAAAAGGTTGCTTAGCAATCAAAGTGGGATCAAAAGAAGAGGAAAAGCAAAGATTTGTTGTTCCTGTTTTCTATTTTAACCATCCATTGTTCATGCAACTCTTGAAGGAAGCAGAGGAAGAGTATGGATTCGAGCAGAAGGGTACCATCACAATCCCTTGCCACGTGGAGGTTTTCCAGCATGTTCAAGACATGATCCACGGAGAGAGATCGGTTAATTATCATACCAATCATAATCATAACCATAATCATCTTGTTGGATGTTTTAGGGCTTGATGATGATGATGGTGTATGAGCGTGCTGCGTGATCATTAGGATGATGCAATCAAGGACTATGGGTACAAAAAGATTGTCTTTGTTTTAAATCTGTAAGCTTTTATTTCTTTTTAATTTTCTTTTGTTTTTATGGGTTTGATCTCGTGGAGTTGTGGAGCCAAACACGGCCTAACCCACAAGATTAGGAGTAGAAGTGGTGTTTGAGAATATAATAAATATAAAAAATGTGAAATTATGAATGTTGATCACTTGATTGTCGATTTATAATTTTTCTAGCTATATGTTTATCTGATTGATGATGATCACGATGATGACGGTGATCGTACCGAGCGATGGCAATTGGCGAACAAGTTTTTGGCATTTTGCGTTTAATATTTTGTTAGAGGCGTATAATTTTGAAAAGTGAAAAATGGATTTCTCAGTTGATTTCGATTTAACAACGTTCGTTTTGTAAAAAAAAAAAACATTTTTATTTATCTAAAAAAACAACATTATCAAGTACTTTCAACGTTATTAAATACTTTAAACTACTTTTTGTAGAAAAAACTATACCCAATCAGGCACGCACGCATGACGTGTACGTGTCAACTAGTTTTGATATTTTTTTAAAAATACATAAGATATATATCGGGATTTACAATAAAATAGAGTAAAGTTTGTCTATTTCCAAAGTAAAATGTTCTACTCTCGTGTGTTATAAATTCTTTGTTTCTTTTTCCAAACAGTTGTTATTTCCCTTCTTTATACTGATAAGCTACTCCTTCTGTTTTTTTTTAAGTGTCGTTTTAGGATTTTAATTTTGTTTCATTTTAAGTGTTGTTTTACATTTTCAATGCAGATTTTTAATAAATTTTTCACATTTATCTTTATTTTCTAGCTCATTAATGAGTGTGAACACATTATATAGTGTATTAATAAGAAACAAAACAAAGAATTGTATTATTTTATTAATATGCGTGAAAAAACCTTAAACGACACTTAAAAAAAAACGGAGGGAGTATTAGCTATCTCGTGCGTTAAGTCCAAAGATTTTAAATTTTAACACTAACCAACAACTAGGCACGAAGAGGGGAAAAAAGTAAAAAGGAAAGAAGGACCAGTAAGGTGCCATGATTTATTTCATTTTCTTCATGGCTAGCCACTCCTATTGGATCGGCGAAACCAACACAATTACGCATATAAACATTGTTTGTGAATAACTTTTGTTTTACTATAGCTGACAAATTTATTTTTGCGAGGGGGGACTTTTTTTTTGGCTACCGCAAGAATTATAAATTAGGTTCTCCATTCCCGTTTTAAAAAGGGGTTAAATTTAAACAACATTGTTGCGGCATCTCATTGGTTAAATAGCTCATCTCTCAAAATTTCTACAATTTTATTAGTTTATGCGTAACATCTATGTGTTAAAGAAAATACTATGGTGTTGGAATATATCCAAGTAATGAAGAAAAAGTTAATTATACATTTTCAGAAAAAGTTTTATATATATAAAGAAAACAGTTGTTTGAATTTTGGAGATTCCCCAGATTTACCTAAGCAAAGAAGTACGAATACGAATCCATTCGACCTCAGCGATCATCGGTCATGACATGTAATAATAAGTGGCCAGGATTAATTTGTCGGTCGACTGTGTCGCCATTAGTGGAAAGCCTTTATTTATTTATTTTCAATTATGGTTATTATAATTACTATACAATATATAGTTTATGTCTAATCATATGACTTTTTTGATGAAGTCTTAAAACCACGAGATTTCCATTGTCTACTTCATCAGACAGTATTACGTGAGAAAAGAGGAAATGATGATGTGAGGGAACAATAGAAGATAATCAAAGTTTTAGTCAAAATGTTGTATTATGAGGTATAGTTTACTTTTACAATTTTCATATCCAAATCTAAGGCCTTGAGTGGACTTTCACTGATTCACTCACTGTCCATGAATATGTCGTTATTGGTCTATAGCCAAACTGGGCCTGGCCCAGTATATTTGTGGTATGCAAGAAGTCACCAATCATAGCTCATTGCCCCACACAGATGACATATTTTTTACCTCCAAAAGATCAATAGGGAAAAATTGATGCCTCGAAATCAAAGTTTCATATAGTTGTTACGTCTGATATTTATAAGTGGTAACATGATCAATATATCATAATAATTCGAATATAATTCCATAAAGCTAAAGTGGAATATGAAGGGGAAAAAAATTAAAGGTCAAAAAGTAACAGCTACCGAGCCTTCTACTAATATCATCACATGATGAAAACAAAAAAGTGAATATTGGAATCCTCCATTTTTCTTCAAAAGTAAGATTCCCCAACGCGAAAGAGATTATTCAACGAAAAGAAAGAATAATGTTATATGCTATAAATAAAAATACGGAGGGTGATTAGCTTTGATACGTAGGTTATTTAGCACTGATTAGGCACTTGATGCATCTTAATCCAAGTTTGTTGGGGTGGAATTAATTGGGTAATTAATCTTTTAATAATGATGAAAGAAGCAATCTAGTCAACATCAAACTAAGCATTAATTATATTTGCCTAGAAGAAACATTTCCTAGAAAATCTATTATATAAAGACTCAGTAGGTCTCACAAAGAGATGACAGATCAGCTCGCTCTCACTCTTATGCCATATTAGGTTTTAAGTAACGCCTATTATTTGTTTGATGAAATTCCTTAGAGAACTTTAAACCAGCCTAAACTTTATTCTCTAGCTGAAGCTTTGCTTAATTGTTTTCACAGTATTGACATTTGTACTGCAAATCGAGCCAAATGCTAGTCACTATCGTTCTAACTATTGATTTTTAAAGACTCTAAATCATTCTCCTATATCTCTAAATTATATTTCTAAATCACTGTTACACTGCATGATTAGAGAATTCGGAAGATTGTGAAATGAGTAAGTCCGAGAAGCTAAGAGCTGCAGAAGCAATTAACTATGTATTTTCTATTTTAATGTATTACAGCGAGTTGACCAGCATATTCGTCTGCAGAAGCAATTAACTATGTTTTTCCCTAGAGTTTGGTATAGTTTATTTCGAATTGTCATGATTATTTTGACTTTGGAGAAGATGACGTGATCAGCATTTAGTTCCTGATATCATTCCCGCATTAGCTTTGTTTTTTATATATATTGGGTCTAAAGGAACATTCATAACTTATTACTTACTTCTCAGAAAAGCTTTCTTTTTCTCTTATACTTGTATGTCCAACTTTTTCGTTGTGTTGTGGTTGGAGTTCTGTACCCATTGCTACATCGTTTTGGCTATGGCTTTGTCTGGATTAAGGGATGATGTGTCCCTATCACTCGCTCTCTGTAAAAGTGAGTTATGGAAAAATGGTTGTTTTTTTCATCCAAGAGAATTATATACTAATAATCTGGTTGGTTACCTCTTTACCTAACTTTTATATTCATGTCATAAAATTCAGCAATCAAGTGGCAATTCGTATCTCAGTAAGGAGCGGGAACAAGGGTGAGTTTTGAAACACTTAATGAATTACTTTTGTGTGTCGTTTTGGTGATTCGTTTTGTTATCTTGTCTTCAGCTGTTTTGCAGTTTCTATTCTTCACTGGTGGGATCCACTACCCAATTACTCTTGCTATATTCTTTACATCGACACTTTAACTGCCACCCATGATTTTAATCGTATATCCTCTTATACTGCTACTTTTCCAGTTTAAGATGCAAATACTTTGGTAAATGATGGAACCTTTGGTCATATGTGTTTGTGATCATACATGCACATGTGACTGCACCCCTCCACCGGTGTGGCTACATTATCTTAGCTCTGCATTTCTACCAAACAGTAATAGGTAGTTAGATTGGATTCAACCTGATTCGGAATCCATCACTGATCCTTGAAATGCACATTCCCGAATTGTTTGCAATTATTGCTATCGGAATATAATGATTATGTATGGTCCTCTGATTTGTGTTTTTCTTTTGGCAGAAACGAAGTGTGAAATGATGAACACCGCGTTAAAAGCTTTTGAAAATCTAGGAGATGACGAGGAGTTCTAGAAATAAGTATAAGACATATTTCTAGAAATTTACCATGACTATCGTTCGTTAATGTAGACAAATCGCTTCCCGACTCATATTTCATGGTTAGAGTTGTGGGAGCTCTTTCATGGTGACATGCTAATATACGCCAGTAAAAGGCTTCTTCAAAGAAGTAGAAGAGTATAAAGGGAATTCCTAATGCATCTTTACTATATAATATAATCATTGTACATAAATGAAGTCTTTATTGTGAGAATTTGAAACTTGGTTTAGCTAAATCCATTATGTATGGAAATTTTCAAAACAAAAAGATGGTTAGTTCATGAGTATACTTCTGTAGTAATGTTGGTAAACCAAGGGATCTAAGGTTTGAAGCAAGTTTGAAATATTTTTCCAAATCTAAGAGAGGAGAAAAATTTTAATCAACAAAGGTTTTCATGGATTCTTGCTCATTGGTTCGTGTCACAGGGTCAGGGTGTACTGATCATCCATGTGATTTATCATTCAAAGTTAAGTGAAAATAGTTAAACCACTTACCACTTCACATTACATACAGATCACTTCATCCTACAAAATTACAAAATCTAATCCCTTATTAAATGAAAAGTTATCAGAGAAAAAAGCTTGGGTGTGCAAATGGATGTGAAAATCTCTTTCGGAGAAAAAAAGCTTGGGGTTTCACAAAAGAGTTGTAAGAATCTTTTCTAAAACTTACATTTGAGTCCAAAATTTCATATTTTTTTTTTTGTTATGGAATTTCTAATATCAAGTTAAAAATACCAAAAAAACCAAACTAAATAATAAAACTAGATTAAGAAGCTAAAATATACAAAAAACCGCGCGTATGCGCGGGTATTCTCCTAGTACTACTAAATAGAGACATTCAGTGTTAATAGAGTGAAATGAGAAAGATTAGAAAAGAAAGTGATGAAAGTTGTTTATTTCAAAAGGTAATTTGTAGGAGAATTAATTCTCATACCGGAATTTCAAAAACCTTTAAATGATAATTAACGTTTGTTCAAAAACCTGTTTACTAGTAGTAAAATCCCATTAAACCATGTGACAGACTATGATTTTAACAACCGATGTGTATTTGCATTTGGTCATCCAATATTAATTTTTTGTAACCAAACCAATTTAAATTGCGCAACCATTCTTCGTCTTTAAAGTAAAACCATGAAAAAATGTACGCCACACACAGAGAACTATTATTTTCTGTAATGATTTCACATAACCACTGTAGTTATTACAAATCTGACCTTTTTTATTAAATGTTTCAACAGCTAAATATATGATATGATGTTTATATCATTCTACACAATGGTTTTCTTTTGTAATCAGTAATCACTTCCTCTCTTCCATTTTTCTTTATCTACTACTGTTCGACACGTGGCACAATGAGTTGGACGATGACGTCGCCTTCCTCCCGAAGTCTGCATCGTTCCATAAATCCATCTCCGGTATATAATAATCCGGCGTTAAACCAGTATTGTAATAACTGAATCGGTTTAGTCCATGGAACGGTGATTGTGGGATCTCGTCGACGGCTGGGATTGAATATGAGTTGGGCCCATTTAGCTGCGAGGCAACGAGCCGATCCAAAGCGGCCCAACTGGTTACGAAGCTGGGGTCCACAACTTTACTGACGTGATTGTTGACTTGGTCATTAATCAACCGCTGGTAACTCGTGATGGTGTTGTTAGGGCACTCGAGGTTAGGGACTTTCAAGAAAGGGTCTAAACTGATTTCTTCTTTACTTGATTGCCCCATAACTTCAAGAAGCTTCTCGACAGTCTCCTCGTTGAACGACGAAGTTTTCACCGATCTCACCGGGCTGCTGATTACGGTTTTGCAAAGACTCTTCTTCATGAAAACACGACACACCACCCATCCTTCATCTCCCCCTATGACGTCATGCATTTCTACAGTGATGTCATCGTCATGGTTCGAGGAGGATGCTAATATATTCTCGTCGAGTCTATATTCGTGCATGATCCAGTCGGATTTATGACCATGGGGGGCTCGACCTTTGTAGAAGACGAGCGTTTTCCGCATACCCATCCTATCGCCATTGCTATATATGATCTTGTCACGTCCCGTAGCTTTCCAAAACCCGACCGTCGTGGCTCGGTTGGTTCTTGTTCCCGTGGGATACTTCTTGTCCTTGTGGCTAAAGAAGTACCAATCGGTTTGCGGCGTTGTTCCAATCTTACACAGCTCTACATAACAAAACAAGAGTTAGCTTCTTCCTGATGAACTGTAATGGTTGAAATTAAGACGTGTAAGTTTATTTCTTCTGCCGAATAGTATATTTTTTTTACCAATCAATCAACTAAATATTGTAGTATATATATATCGCTAGTTAGTTACTGAGTCAACGTGAACGGATGAATTAATTTGATATATACAAGCCCTAATTATACGTTTTGCCAAGAACCAAGAAAAGTCTATGTATACACACACTCGATCCGAAATTAGAATTAATAAAAAGATAAATGACGAACCTTGAATATCCCAAGGCTCGAGCTTGTTGAGATCAACATCACGAATAACATCGAGATCGATCTTGATGTTAGAGATTTTTTTGCGGAGGTAATAGTGCAAGAGCTCTTCCTCGGTCGGGTGAAACCTAAAGCCAGGAGGCACTTGTGACTGTCCGTTTACAGATATGTTCATTGTTAAAGATAGAAGAAGAAGAATAAGATAGAGCGAGTTTACAACTAACCAAAATGTGTGGGTATATATATATGTGTCATGTGTGTATTTTTGACATAAACGGACCCAACAAAAAATATTATGCATGAGGAAATTGCATGTGCCCCTTTGCACTCACTTTTTTATTCTCACTTTTTTAGTTGTGTATCTTGAATATTTGGTGTTTTCATGATGTCATAATTCGTTCGCATGTGCCGCCAACTTATAGATAAACATATGAGCCTCTAAGAGCTTATTTTTATAATTTGAAATGTCTGTCTTAATCTCGAAATCGAACTCATGATGAATGTTATTGCTTGGAAAATTACCACCTATGAGCTAACTGTAGATCGATCCTTCCGTGACAGAGCGATTTCGTTCTGACAATACAGCGCATAAATCTCTCGAATAAGCTTCTTTAGTTTTGGTTTCAAGACAAGACTCTCTCGAATTAACTTTTTTAGTATTGGTTTCACCGACCCTTGACTCCAATCGCATAATCACAATTAATTCAGTCATGTTAGTTTTAACTTGTGTTTGCCACTATTTTTAAAACTATTAATGCATGGTTATGAGAAGAGTTTACATTGTATCACAAGCGTTTTAATTTTATTCTTTCGTGGTTCAATAAAATATACCAATTATATCAGAAAACATTATGAAGCGCAAAAAATCATTTTTAGACCATCTACATCTAAGATACAATGTCTTCTGCAAGACGTGATTCATCGCAACAATAAAAAAATCAAATTAAAAAAAAAAAAAAATCAGAAGACACATGTCTTATGTTTCCGGGTGTTCTTACTCTCTTTATTAAATAATGGTCTTGCGGGAGAAATAAATAGTAAAAGGGCGAGGTGGGACCAGGTCATGTAGCTAATTGGGTAAGAGTAGGGTCCACGTGGGATCCACATGTCAACTGTAATGTAGGAAGCAAGCCCACATCGCTACGATGACTCTCGACCTTAAAAATCTCTATGGACAAGACATTTAGTCATTTTTCTTTTCTAGAAAATTAATGGTATCTTTTTTTTTTTGGAAAATATATGTGAATTTTGAATAAAGGGTGATGGTAAAAAAGAAAGCATGTCATGTGATGAAGAGTTTATTAATATATTATTTGTTAAGTACAACATTTAAAGCTTGTACGTAGCTTAATTTAATATATTTAACAAAAAAAAAACTTAATTTACCATCGATGTAGATTCCAATAAGAGAAATATTCTAAAATAGCACAAAATTTATTTTTTATTCTGAAACTAGCACTCTAAATTTAAAATTCTAAAAATAGCACAAATAATTATGTAAAAAATATTTGTTTATCCAAAATAATTTTTTTTTAAATAAAACATTATGTTTGGGTTCACTATTTCCAATTTAGGATTTAGTTTTTTTCCCATTAGAAAATGATTTTATATCATTTAATATTAAATTTGTGCTATTATTATCAAAATTTATGGTATTATTATCATTTTCAACTAATGATGCTAAATTTAAAACAAAAATTTTAAAATGTGATATTTTGGTCAATTGCCCTTCAAATAATTTCAGACGAAAGATTGAGAGGTATTTGTAGAAGGTGATGCGAAGATAATGATAGACTTGGCGAATTATACTAGATGACAATTCACAACCTCCTCATGAAAGTTAGAAAATATATGGAGAGTGGAGACCATGCAAAAACAAAAACAAAAAAGCGACCATCGAATATATGTGCATGTAACATTGAAAAAAGGGGTCTGTCATCTGTGATTCGTATATCAAACATGTGGTTCACTCGGACTAATCATAAACTTAACGCTATTCAAGAGAAGAGAGTGGATTCACCTTTAAATTTTAATATTCTCGTATATATTTAAATTCGAATGACGATATGAATCTAGATGAACAGGTTGTTAACGAGTGTCTGCAAAGTAAGTAAGTACGTACGTATGTTGTAGATTTCGTGGGGACCAATTTACAAACGGTTATTTTCTGGATATTTTTTTTTATTTACATGGCCGGGTTGAGTTTATAATATAATACATTAATCTTTATATTATTATTAAAAAAATTATTTAGAAAAATAAATTTTATTTTATAAATTATTACATATAATATTATGTCATTATAAATAAAAAAGATAATTGAAATAGTAAAAGATATAATTATCTTTTAAAATTATTGATGAGAATATGAAAATATGTATTTCTCATTAAAGAGCTTATTTATTATTTAGTTTTTTAATTATTATGATATTATTAAATAATAATCAATCCATACATATTTAAAAAAAATATATTAGAGATCATGCAATATTTTTCACTATGATTATTATATTTTATTTGAATATATATATCAAAACAAAAGTTTGAAAAATATTTTACTAATTATATAAAGAGTTAGATACAATAAAATTGATTTTTAAGAGTTTGTGAACTGACCACAAAAATCATAGTCATTAAACGGTACATATTAGAGTTATGTTTTCAAAATTATATATGTTTTTGCGGATTAACCTGAATAATATTTTAGTTCATTACAAAATAGATTAAGTAAACAAGTTAGTTCAGATTGACAGTTATATATATAATTATTAGTTAAATATAATATTTTTAAATTCAGATAAGTTTATTTTTAAAAAAAAATCAAAACAATTGTATTAAAAATTATCTCATTCTATATAGCTAACGCGGATTGAATCTTAACACTCCTTATTATATATTACTCATATATCAGTCATCATCATTAGGCAAAGACCAGCGGGACTGAAAAAGTTCGTTGTAAATGGAATACGAAAAGGCAAATAATCTATGGAATAAATACATGGTACTCATATACGTGTATATATTAGAACATGTTTTAAGCAAACATGAACGTAAGAAATGAATCTTTTTTAGTATGAAATTATGTTATATACACTACAAGAAAACAAGTCGAATTTTGACCAATTTTGTTTTGGTCGAAAATTTATCGACTGATTTTAGATCAATAAATGACTGATATTGAATCGGTCGATATTTGGTCGAAACTTTTCGACCAAAAAATATGGTTTAGATTTGGTCAAAGATTTTTGACCATTTTGCGACCGTTGACTGAAACAGTCAAATTTTGGTCGAAAACTTATGACGACCTTACTCTGAGGAAAATTGGTCGAAAATGACTGACCAATTTATTCATATTGGTCGAAAATTTGTCAGTTATTTTCGACCAAATGTTTACCGATTCAAAATTTAGTTAAAAAAGGTCGAAATGTTTTTGACCATTCATTTCTGACGAAAATAGTCAAAATTCTAAATTCTAAACCCAAACACAAACCATTAACTCTAAACCTCTAACTCTTAATCATAAACTCTAAATCTTAAATTGTAAACTAGATCTTACACATAAATATCAATTAATATACAAAAAAATTAAACACTTATATTTTTTTTAAATATAATAATTTTATAAATCCTAAATTCTAAACCCAAACCAAACTCTTAACCTTAAACCCTAAACATCTAACTCTTAATCATAAACTCTAAATTTTATATTGTAAACTATATCTTACACATAAATATCAAATAATATAAAAAAAATTGAACACTTACAATTTTTAAAAATATAATCATTTTATAAATCCTAAATTCTAAACCTCAAATACAAACCCTTAACCCTAACCTCTAAACCTCTAATTCTTAATCATAACCATTAAATCTTAAATTGTAAACTAGATTTTATAAATAATTTTTTTTTCAAATAATGATCTTTTATGCGCTATTTTTCTTTGTAACTGCTTTAAATATTCATGTAAATGGTTTCTAAAAAAAATAAAAAAATTTATGTTTCTAATTATATTACTTTTTATAACAAGTTATGAAGTTATAATATTATTGATTAGCAAAATAAAAAAGTTATAATATTAATCAAAATGCTGGAAAAAGACTAGTTTCTCATTGGTTAGTCCTTAATGACGAGGATCACACTCAGTTTTATTCTCTACCGTTGATAAGATTAAATCCAACAGTCCTAAAACTTCTATTTTGTTTCTCTCTCTTCCTCCTAACGTAAGTCTTCTCCTCTTCCTCTCACCCTTCCTCCTCTTCTCCTCCCCATCATCGTATCCTTTCTCCTCTTCTCTCACGGTAAGTCTTAGCCCTGGGCATAATATCCTTTCTCCTTTTCTCCGGCGGTGCTGAGGCGTGGTGGAATCGCGGAGGCGAGGCGGTGCGGTTGCGGGATCTAGGAGGACGGCGACGAGATCTAGGACGGTGCTCCGATGCTGCTGGAGGACGGCGGCGAGATCTAGGAGGAGGCCGGAGGAGCAGATCCGCGAGATTGCGCTGGAGGAGGGTTTTTGGATCGAAGATATTTTGTTTTGTTTTTTTGAACTATTATTTGGATCGAAGATCGTGTACTTGGTTTTTTATATATGTAAGATATATAGTATAGTATCAAATTTGGATCGAAGATCGTGTACTTGGTCTTCGATAAAATCATATTTAAAAACTCAAGAATCGTCAATAGTATCAAATTTTAAAACCCAAAAATTGTTAATTCGAATTTTTATTATACTTTTTAATATACTTTTTATTATAATTTATTATTTTACGTAATTTATTTTCATTATTTTGCTGGTTAAAAATTGAAAATACATGGTTCATAATTGGTCAAAAGTTTTCGACCAATTTAGTTGGTCATAAATTTTCGACCAATTTATTTGGTCAAAAAGGTTTTGACCATTTTATTTGGTCAAAAGTTTTTGACCATTTTTTTAGCAAAATTCATTATCGACCATCGATTATCGACAACCGCATTTTGGTCGAAAAATTGTCAAAAACAAGTGTTTTTGACCATTTTTCGACTATATTTGTGGTCAAAATCTGACCTGTTTTCTTATAGTGATACACTAGTAGAATAATACATGTAAACTAATTAACCAAATGTATTTTCTGAATAAAATATTTCGAATGATTATTTTCTCAAGTTCCCTCGTCTAGACAGAGCATAATAATAAGCCGTTTGTGTAGCCATAAATCTTATTTTGTATTCTTTAAGATCTAAGATAAATTTGATGATATCATCAAATTTAACCAATTACTCCTTAATTTTACAAAATTCCAATAGTTTTTTTAATATGGAATCTGCCATGTTACCTGTTAAATTTGTAATGACCATTTTATCATATGACCAGCCAAATATCTGATTTTTCTTTTTTTTCACAAAGTCATCAGTGAACCACTAGATCATAACCTAACATTAGCTCATTAGTCTACAATTTCACTTATTTGATCACTTTCGCAGCAACCGCCATGCATGTATCAATCTTTTGGATTGTAGTTTTATTTCATTTCCAAAAATGACATATCTAACGAAATAAAAATATAGTGTTCAGGACCATCGATTGATAATATCATATTTAAAACATAAATCATCATATCAAAGTAAAATTGAACTAGTGATTTTGAATACTCACGACCACCCATTTGATCAAGTGATATGTGTGTTACACGAATTATAGTAATAACAAAAATTAAACTAATATATATAACGGTTAAGTAGTAAGAAAAATCAGACATTTGGCTGGTCACCATTTGCCTTCATAATTTTATTTTCTGTCTAGTCTCTCCTTATACCATTTTACTGCGAAAATTGGCTTGGGAAAGCATATATAACAATTAATTAAAAAATTCTGAAGGCAAACAACATTGTATAACTAATAGAAAATAATATATTTACCAAATTTTATAGGTTTTCAATTTAAAATCAGTACATTATTTTCGGTTCTTCTTAATTTTCAATGGATGATCTAACACGTTTTTTCAAGATGTTGTTTGAATGCTTGGGTCATCTTATTTATTTGGATCAACAAATCAGACTCTTATACTATGTTAATTGTTATAATTTTCTAATTAAAAAACAATTAGTGCTGACGAAAGTTTGATTAAAATTTGATTATGTCATTTTTAACTTACGATATAGAATCATAATAATGATTATTATAAACAAAAAATGTATGGTTCAAGTGATGATTTAGAGAGAGGAACATTTATACGATCGTTTACATCCTTAATTACCCAACGCTTATACGATCGTTGGACCTGTATAATTTGTTTTTTTATTTTATTTTGGTAAGGAATAGTCTCTCAGTTTTACCCTTTGTAGCTTCTACAAACAATCTCATTTTTAATGAAATTTAAATACTTATCAAAAACAAAAATAACATTTATAGACCGACCGATTTCGCCTCTTGATTTTTACGTTAACAAAATATTTGTTTATCAAATTCACAGATTATTAAATCATATATTTTTGGTTAAAATATTAGTATAATCTATGCATGCCGGTATCTTGTGAATATAAAAATGGTGGTGAAAGTGGATTAGAAAATGAAAATAAACTGATCATGACTAGTGACCAAAATACAAATAAATATTTCCCAGAAGATAAAGAAAATTTGCATGGGAAGCAATCTTATGATCTTATCGTCATTTTTTTTAATAGTTTGATCGATGTTTTAAAGTCAAAAAAAATTGGTCAACATCGCCAAATTTACCAAATCTTAATGGTGAGACGTCATACGACTCTACACTCGTGTTTGTCGGACGAGCGTAAAAATGGAGTTTCATATTTAGACCATTTTAAAGAAAAGTTCACTTCTTGCATCGACGTCTATGATAAATATAGTAAATGAATCATATGCAAGAAATATAAATTCGTTGCCAAAAAGCTCTGTATAATCATATTCAAGAGTTATAACTTTATATTAAATATATAATGGTTTATTCTGTAACACTATATATATATATATATATAGGGTTCTATAAACTAGTGACGACGTCTCGTTAAGGAATACTAATGAAAGTTTGATTTTTTTTTGGAGAGGACTAAACTAAATAAGGGGAGAAAGTTCTACAAGAGTGTAGAAAATAAAAGCAGTAGGGCTACAGAAATCGTCGCCTAACCAAGCCGAGGACGAAGGCTAATAACTAATATACGCATGCGCGAAACCGGTTAGGCGACCATTTTCACATCTATTTCATAAGGAGGGGGAAGAATATGTGAATGGTGAAATGGACGTACGATCCGTCATTTTATAATGATTAATTATATAGTCTATAGTCTACACTAATTTATATTTAATATAAAGGACCTACCCTTCCCTAAATGTTATTTGCACGTGTTACTTGAAACATGGTGAACTACTAAATTTGCACGTGGTGAACTACTAATTTATAGTCTTGTATATAAATATAATTATACAACTGAACATACTATTGTACAATTTGGTCAGATCTAGATGCATATTATTATAGATGTTTTTTTTAAAGATATATTATTATAGATGTTATTTGCAAAATGAATAATAAGATAAATCTTATATATGTCGAGGAATGATCAAATAGGTTGTGGTCGCGGTGGTGGGAGGATTTGTCTTCCCGTGCGGTCGGTTTATTCTCCTCCGTCTACCTCGTATCTTCGTCCGTAGTGTCTGAAGTGGCTTTAGTGAGGTTTCAAAGGATGCAAATCGGCGTTTTCATGATCCGGAAAGGTGACTGCTATAGGACTGCAGAGCTAATCTTGGAGGAGTTCTCGTGGTGGAGCATCGGTGTTTCAAAGACTTAGGTGAAGGCTGAACGGTGTTTTTTCATGATCTGGTGTGGTGACTGCTGTATGACTGCGGAGCCAAATCTTTGGAGGAGTTTCTCGTCGTGGATGTTTCTGTCTGTGGTTCTTCATTTCACCTTCTTTGGAGTTTCCTTCGGTGACCCAGTTTTCTTTCCCAGGTGGTGGCAGCTCGGACTTTTCAGGCTTCTGTCTGTCAGCTCTTTGTTCGGGATGGATTCGTAGGAGGTCTCGCTGCGGGTGGTTTTGCCTTCAGGGGTTGCGTTCGTGTGTTCGTATCCTTTGCGGGTTCTTCTCATTTGTAGTTTCCCTTCTTTTGAATTCGTTTCACTTTCCGTTGTTCTTTCGTTTCTCTTTCCGTTGTTCTTTGTTCAGTGTTTTCTTGTAATCGTTTATCTTTCTTTGATTAATGAAAACCCTTTAACAAAAAAAAAAAAAAAAAAAAAACTAGAAAGGCAAAGGGTGTGACAGTCTCATGAGAGCCAGGATATTAGAGTAATAATTTTAAAAAAATAAAATGATTTTTAAAAAATATATATATATAACAAAATCAATTTTGACCAAAAAAAATAAGATACATATTTTTTATTTTCATAACCAATTTATTTATAGAAAATCTCATATATTTTTTTTTAAAAAATTATGTTTAAACAAATATTTATAAAAAAACTAATTTTTTATTTAAGGGTTTAAACATTTATTTTTGCATGGGAATCCGAAAAAATCTTGAGCCGGTCATGTATATGTATTATGAAATGAACATCTTCAAAATAATATTGCAATATGCTGGTTCAGATCCTTGAACTCTCTTTTCTTGCTGATCGTGGGGAATATATATGATCCTTTTTTTACTTGCGGGCAAGTCAGTGAATGTAGGAAATCCAGCTTCGATCTATCGTTTACTTTTGCAAGTGTGCTTCAGTTTTTATTACTGTTGGGTTTTACAAAAATCAAATTTTTTTTTTGTTAATTTTTTTTGTTTTTAAGTCGTAGTTGAAGGAATAATGTAGCCATGTAGTAATGCTTATATCATTGTGAAGGTGGCTTTTTTATGTGTTCGTTGTTTTGGTCTTTTTTTACTATGTATTAGTTGTTAAGATAGCGCTGTTTAGCAAGTGACCAATGTCTTATTTCGAAACAGTTATGATCTTTTTATATCAGATACGAAGCTCATAGAGAAAAACAAAATTTATTTAAAGAAAATTACATCACATTAGGAATACAGCATAAATTCATTTTGGGAATATTTTTAAAGAAAAACTCCCGAATAGAAATATCGAAACCATGAAGAGGTAGCCCTGAGCTAGAGAACTAACGATTTGCATTTTGATAAAACTATATTATAAAAAATTAACAGCTTTGATTGGTACAAGAAAATGATGGCAAATCTAACAAGTAGCCCTAATTTGGCTTCGGTGCTTTTAGATGATGAGAATACAGTCTACGCGAAACCAGTTCAAACCTAAATTGCACCGTTACTAATAACCACCCAAATTATCTAATTAGTATATGCCCTCTATACAAACATTGTCCAATTAAAGTATCTTATTACGATGGTCACGAAGAAATTGTCCAATCATACATGATAGTTGGCTACTTGTATGGAATCTAATTCGTTGTGGAAATATATAAATGCCTAGATGATAAGATGGAGAAGGATTTTTTCCCACACAAGATGGAAATGCTTACATTTTCCTAGTAAAAAAAAATCCTAAAATTAATCAGTATAATTAAGAGTTATGGAATGTTTACTAATTTTCTCTGATTAATTCATAAGCTCAAGACCTCTTAATGTACGAATCGATTTACCTAAATGAAAGTATATTAATTATATTAATTTGCCAGATGTTAAAACTTAAAAGTATATACACATATATATTTTAAGTTACCACTTTAACAAAATATATATTTTCTCTTTCAAAAAAAAAAAAAAATATATATATATATATATATATATATTAAGAACGAGGAAATTGGATTCTGATTATTTTTAGTATTTTGTCTTAGCTAACTATTGTATTTAGATTTGTTTTTTAAAGGTAAAACAGTTTTTACTTTGAAGCCTAATCCTAAACTGTTTCTGGCATAATTGGGTCCTTGGGCCTGAAAAATAGCGTATATTGTATTTTAAATTGAAATTATTAGGGTAAATAAAACTCAGGTAACAATCATTAATCTCAATAGGAAAATTGATTCCCAGCCACATGAAGTATACCATAATACATAGCTACACATCCGAACTAAAACAATGTTCTAAAAACTACATCAACAATTGATATAGCATAGCCAGCTACACGAAGTAACGATAATGCATGGCTACATATCCAAAGTAAAAAAATGTTTTAAAAACTACATCAACAATTGATATAGCATAGCCAGCTACACGAAAGCCATCCGAACAAATATGAGTCATACGTGTAACACCATATCCATATATTTTCGGTAAACTATTCATCGAGCTCTGGCGTTTACTCGAATTTTAAACAATAAAACCCACCCAAAATTAACCCGACTTGACTTAATCCGACTCGAATGTTACCACCCGTGCTATAGACGGACACAATATCTATATATATATATATATATACAATTTATAAAATTAAAAATATTAATTGAAACTCCTTGATTTATTAAATCAAATTTAGTTAAATTGATTTGACTATTTTAAACCAGCAAAATATAACTGAAAACACAATATAAAAAAAACTAACTATTAGACACATATTCTATACACTACATAATGAAGAAAATTTGTTTTTTCAATCATCCCTCGCTATGTATACTTTATTTTCTTTCTCGTACTATTGTTAGTTTTTTTCAGGCTATACTTGTTTCCACAAACTTATTTATGAGAGAAGCTACAAATTTGGTAAAATTGTTTAAAAACAACAAAATCAAGATATATATATTGATCTGAAACCAAAGAAAAATAATATCTAGACATGGTCTTGATCTAGACATGAGATCATTCACGCATTTCCCTACCACCCGAACTTCTTAGACCCATGTTCGTTGTCTTCAAAGAAGAGGAAAAAATGTGATTGACCTACTTTTATAATTGTTTCTCGTAAATATATTCTTAATTTTATAAAATGTATATATATATATATATATATATATATGTGTGTGTGTGTCCGTGCGTAGCACGGATGATAATATTCATGCCGGTTTAAATTTGGGTGGGTTTTATTGTTTAAAATTTGAGTCAACACTGAAGCTCGATGAATGATTTACCAGAAATATATGGTTATGGTGTTACACATATGACTTATGTTTGTTCGGATGGTTTTCGTGTACCTGGCTATGCTATATCACTTGTTGATGTAGTTTTAAAAATATTGTTTTATTTTGGATGTGCAGCCATGCATTATCGTTACTTTGGATGTGTAGTCATGCATTATCGTTACTTCGTGTAATTTTTAGAACATTGTTTTACTTCAGATGTGTAACCATGCATTATATTATATATCGTGTAGCTGAAAATCAATTTTCCATCACAATATAGTCTTACAAACCCAACATAGGCCCAGAAAAAAAACTCTAAGCAAAGTAGCCGAGTGAACAAACTATGTTAAAATGCTTGAACCGTGAAACAAATTAAAACACATTAAAATTTTTTTTTTTACCTTAATTGCCCTTTGAAACTACTTGTAACGCTTAACTGATCTGAATTCGCCCTCCAGTTAGCTCCACCTCCGCCGTAACCGCCGCACTTGGCCACCGTCCTCACACTTTCCACGAACGCTTCCGTTTCCACATCCTCCGCAAGAATTTCCGCCAACTGCTCCGGACTTATCACAAGCCTCACTTTCCACACTCCACAACCGCCGCCGCCAATCGCAGCCGCCTTCACTGGCGTTTTCCCGAAAGACATTCTGTACGGCGTTGCTGATTGGTCGGAGCAATGTTGTTGAGCGGTAGAGGCGGTAGCCGCGGCGGAAGAAATAGGGAGGAGGTAGTAAATGTTACCGGGAAAGAGCTCTTCGCCGTGGAGAAGCGGCGGAGATGAGTGGCGGAGGCTTAAGGTGTCGTGGATGACGTGGCCGGGAAATTCGTTGGTGATAAAGTCGGCGAAAATGGGAGGATGAAGCTCCATTACGCCACCGTTTGGAGTCACCACTTTTATTAATAAATCATCTTTATCGTATAATGTTCTTGAACCTCCACTTCCTTTGAATACGCAATTACCCATTTTCTTCACACAATCTAGAATAATGACACAATTGTATATATATAAGTCATGGAATCTGAAGAAAACCAAAATAGAGAAGGGTTTAAGATAAAGGTTTTCTTGGAGGAGCTGAAGTATATAATTTTACGACGTCAAAGAAAATAATTGTGGATGGTCCACCACTTTTCTTGGTAAAAAAGGAACCAAGATCCTGTGCTTGCGATTAATATCACCATATTCAGATTTGTCTTTTTCTTTCTTTCTACATTCTTGATTTAATTTTGGTTTCTTTGAGAGTAATTAGTAATATAGTCTATTTGTAGAATAATTGGTAATGTAGTATATTGTAGAATTGTTGGCAAAACTTTTGAAAATTGGAGAAAAGGTTATTTAAACAACATATACCATGATAATTGATATATCATGGTTTTTACCCTATTTAAGCCATGATATAAGTCCTTTTTATAGAGTCTTTATAGTATTTTGGAGTCTTTTAGAGTCTTTTACAGGTTTAGGTACGTTTGGAGCATTTTGGAGCATTCTGGAGCATATCGAGATGCAGAGTCATGCAGAGACGTCAGAAGTTTGGCATTCGTTTAAGACCTTCCCACCGATGGATTGAGCTCAAATTTGTACACAAGATAGATAAATGAATTAGCTTTCATTTGGAAGTGGTTTGAAGCCATTCCAACGGTGCGATCGAAAGTTATGCCAGTTTTCGTGAAGACTGTCTAGTCTGTCGAGCAGAGGAGTCGACGCATAGGATGAGTATCGACCGATACTACCTAGTATCGATCGATACTGCTCGGGAAAATAGGAAACACGACTTTTTAGAAGCCTAAAGACTCTGCAACTTGGCCCAGAAGACTTTAATACTTACCAGAAAGCCCAGAACGTGTTTTTAGTCTATATTTAGGGTTTTCAGCCACCTGTTTAGGCTATGCTTTTATTTTCTGTGTTTGATTTTACTTTGGTTTTGAGAGAGACAAGTCTGAATCTCCCTTCGTCCGAGATCAGATCTCTAAACCCTTCTTTCTATTCTATTGATGATTTATTCAAACATGTTGATTGTTTCATTCTCCATGTCTGAGTAGATCCACTTTAGGTTTAGGGTTTTCTCATAAAGGAATTCTTTGAATGCTAGGTTAATTATCTGTTTAGGATTCACCATCTGAATTATAGTTCTTCGCTTAGGTTGTGTTCATATCTTGTTCTAGATTAGCTACCTAGAATATAAATCTTAGGATAATTGATTAGGCACGAGAGTGCGATTAATTACCTGATAGAACCTAGGTGAGCAAATTGATTATTCGCAAAGAGATTTGGTTTAATTGATTTGTGAACATATCAAACCTGATATTAAAGCTGATTTAGACTTTAGGATTCGCAAAGAGATTTGGAATTCTTAGGATTTAGATTTAGATAGTTTTCGCAACGAGAGTTGGTTAGCTATATTTTAGTGATTTGAGTTCAAGAACTGCGCTAAATCTGAATCCTGTTAGTTAGTTAGTCTGCATTCACTAATTTCCTGAGAAAAACCCTGAGCCTATATTTCCCAATTGATTTACAACTCCTTTAATTTCTGCACTGCTTTTAATTACAACTGTTTGGCTTAGCGTAATTCGACACTATAGAATCTATTGTGCGTTTCTGTGAGTCTTCTGTGGTTCGACCCCTAGCTATACTATTACAACTGCTTTAGTACTTTAGGGTATTAAATTGAGCATATCAATTTTGGCGCCGTTGCCGGGGACTCAATTTCGCCATTAGATTTTAGTTTAGAATTTCGACTAAGTTCGTCGGTATCGATCGATACTCACTAGTATCGGTCGATACTCCGGCGACTTCTTTTTTTGGTATCGATCGACACCACTTGGTATCGATCGATACGCAACGTATTTTTCTGGTTACTTACGTGCTTTGCCTAGTGTTTTCCTTGCAGGTGTATGCTTGTTCGTGAAACCAGGAGCAACAAGAGCACTCAGCTAGTTGGACTATCACTGGAACAGCTAGCGTTTGTGGAACGCACAAACAGAAAGACCAAGCAAACATCAGGGATGAACAACCCAGTGGTTTTAAGAGCTGATGAAGCTGGAATTCTGAGAGACCAAGAGGGTCACGTGTGTAATGAGAGAGGGCAGCGACTTGATGAAGCTGGTAACATCGTTGTCCCTGCTGCGGTTGTTGAGATTATCGCGCCAGCTGGGCGCGCCAACGCGGGGAATGCTGTGGTTAATCGTGGAAGAACGATTGGTGAATACAACAGGCCAGAGCAGTTTTTCGCCAATCGGTCAGCGATTCGTCCTCCTGCTTATGAGAGGAATGACTTCGAGCTGAAACCTGCTTACTACACTCTAGTAGGACAACATCTCTTCCATGGTCTTCCTCATGAACATCCAATGGACCATGTAGAGAAGTTCGAGGACTTGGTCACTAGCATCAAGAGCAATGGAGTGTCCTACGACTACCTCTTCTGCAAGCTCTTCCCCTACTCTCTGGGTGGAGAAGCTACTTACTGGCTGAGGCAGCTATCTCCTGGATCGCTAACTAATTGGGAGGACACCAAGAGAGCCTTCCTGATTAACTTCTATGATGACGGGCGATCTGAAGATCTGAGAAATAAGATATCCACTTTTTCTCAAGGACCTACTGAGGCGTTCAAGGCTGCTTGGACAAGATTCAGATCGTATCAGAGAGATTGTCCACATCATGGATACTCTGATGTGCAGCTGCTGGGTATCTTTTTCAGAGGAGTAGATTGGAGATATCAGATGGGTCTGGACTCTTCCAGCAATGGTAATTTCAACACCAGATATCCTGAGGATGCTATTGTGTTGATTGAGAACTTTGCATCTAGTAGTAGCACCAAGAGCGCAGATTTCGAGCGCAAGAGGCTGGCTGGTAACATGGATGGGTCACAGATCGCTGAAGTGAAGGCTCAGCTGGATTCTATGCACAGTCTTCTGCTGGGAAAGACAACAAAGGCCGTCCACTTCGCTGCTGAGAATGAAGTGGAAGATGTTAACTACATTGGTGGTTCTGGTTTTCAGGGTCAGCGATTCGGATACAACTCCAATCGAAACTTCACCAACAATGCTCAGCAAGGAGGGTACCAATCCCCACCACCCAAAGCTCCTGAGAGTAAGATTGAGGCTATGCTTGAACACCTGGTTCAAGGACAGCAGCAAATCACAGTGAACTTCAACGGTAAGATGGACACCATGTACTCCGATTTGAGTGAAAGGATCGAGGCTCTAAAGACAAGCCACAGGATGCTGGAGACGCAAGTAGCTCAGACTGCAGCAAATTCCAAAGGAAAAGCAGTTCAGTCACACAATGCACACGTCAATGCCATCAGCTCATGTGCAGAAAATGTCGATGAAGTTCCTGAAATCGCACAAGCATCGATCGATACCCCATTGGTATCGGTCGATACTAAGGTGATTTCTGAGGAGACAACAGAGAGTTCTACTGTGGTGCCTAAGGTCGTTGCAGAACGAGTGTATGTAACCAGGATGCCTTATCCTATGATTCCTAAGCTGACAAGGGAGGAATGGGAGATTGCTAAACTACAGTATATGCTGGATAACCCGAACGTGGAGCTTCTTTCTGATGAAGATGTACTTGTCAGGAACGATTCAAATCGCATGGCATCGATCGATACCCTACCTGGTGTCGATCGATACCCCTCTCAGAACGGACCAGAAGTTATGAAAACACCTGAGGTGATCGGAGAAAGAGTTCGCAATTCACTACAACCGCGGAAATTGACACAGAGGGAAGATCCAGGGAAATTCGCTGTTCCATGCTCCATCTCAGGAGTTAATTTCAAAGAGTCTCTTGTCGACTCAGGGGCTAGTGTCAACGTCATCTCAAGGGCAATTGCAGAGCGGTTAGGAGCTGATATTCGATCACCAGAGGCATCTATCACATTCGCGAACAACTCCACCTCGCTTCCACACGGTACTATCCATGGTTTGCTGGTCAAAGTAGGAGACTGTCTAGTTCCTACTAATTTTCAGGTTGTAGAGATGGGTGCAATATCTCGTATGCCTATCCTTTTGGGACGACCGTTCATGGCTACTGCAGGCGCGATCATAGACACACCTAATAAGAGACTATCTTTCTCTTACATTGACGGTGATGTCTACTATGATGTCATTCCACCTAGGAGTATTCCCACACGTGCGTCTAGCATCAAGGTTATCACAGGAGAGTCACTGGCAATTGATATTTTGGAAGAACCTCCTGATGAGCCTACTGTCGCAGATGTTCCAGCTGAACCGCCCAACATCCCCAAGAAGAAGGCCAAGGCAACAACAAAGCAGAAGAAGGCCAAGAGCAAGAAGGTCGAGAATCCCCATGTCACTCTGATTCCCCAGAAGTGTGATGGGAATTCGATTGATTACAAGGTCAAATGCAAGGGAGCCTTGAAGCCATTCTCCAAGGCCAGAGTCCTTCTTACTTCTGAGCTGAAAGAGAAAGGGCAGGAATTTGTGGACAGCATGCTAAGCAGAACTCTGAAGCTAGTAATGTCAAGTGATGGAGCCTGTTTTGGTGCAAGCTCTCACTCTTATCCAGCCTGAAGGGCGTTACAGTCAAGCTATTGACGTTAAACGAGCGCTTAGTGGGAGGCAACCCACTGGTGAGTCTGTTTTTGATTCGTTTTTATTTTTATTTTCGTTTGTTTTGAGTCTGTGTCAGGATGAACAAGGAGCAAAACTCGAAATCGTATAAGCATCGATCGATACTCCACTAGTATCGATCGACACCAATCGCGGATGAAAAGTTCACAAAGTCGATCTAAGCATGGTATCGATCGATACCATGCCGTGTGTCGATCGACACCGACTGTTCCAGAACGGTAATTTCTTGTTTCTCTTCGTTCTATCCTTTTTCTTTGTTTCTTTCACTGACTCTAGGCTAGATAACACTGAGGACAGTGTTGTTCAAGTCTGGGGGAGGTGTCTGCTGACATTGTTTTCGTTTTTCTTAGAGTCAGTCGTTTTATCGAGTCAAAACTGTTTTATTGAGTCAAAATTTGTTGGAGATGATGACCCTGTGCTTGAACCTATTGATTTGATTTTGTTTTTGAGTGCACAGTGTTACAGGATCAGTTCTAGATCGACTAATGAAAAATCCAAAGGCTGACCAGTTGACTAGAAAACATCCATGTCTCCAGCAGAGTTCTTCTGAAGCCTGAGCCAAATTTTTGCACTTCATCAATGTGGTTAGTGTTCATAGAGCTTGATTCATCATTCATATCTGATAAAGGAACCCGTGTGTTTAGAATTATGGTATCTCTCTCCCCTGAAATAAGTTGATAGATTAAGAGCATAAAAGATTGAAATGATTTTCTTCTGAGTAGAGGGTTAGGAAAATTTCCAGCGATCCCATTATTCTACTTAAGAGGGGATGATCACACAAAGGATTGGAAGCGAGGCTAGGATTTTCCTATGATGCCATTATTCGCCTACATCCTTTGATACATAGAGAGGGAAGAACCGGGGATTTGGTGGCAAACACCATCAATACTCGCGTCTCCTACCTTGATATGTATATGCTAAGCTGAAAATAAAAAATAATAAGGATATAATAAGAAATAAGTCTGGAGGAGAGAAATTGATACAAAAAGTGTGAAAAATGGTGGTTCCTTTGTCAAGATATTGTCTGGTAAAGAGTCTAGAAGGTTCTTAAATATTAGCTGCAGAGATGAAACTGGCGATGAGGGCTTTACTTGAACAATGCTGTGGGATTTTGTGTGGAGTCTGGAAAAGCTGCAAATGTCTACGGAGAAGTACATGGTGGTTAGATCGAAAGCTGATCAGGTGACATTTGGGTACTTGGGAAAAGGGTTTTTTCGATGGTTCAGGAACAGGTGAGTCTCTACGTTTTCAAACCTCTTTTTCTGGTTTAGTCTTCTATTTGCTTGAGGGCAAGCAAAAGGCTAAGTCTGGGGGAGTTGATATATCATGGTTTTTACCCTATTTAAGCCATGATATAAGTCCTTTTTATAGAGTCTTTATAGTATTTTGGAGTCTTTTAGAGTCTTTTACAGGTTTAGGTACGTTTGGAGCATTTTGGAGCATTCTGGAGCATATCGAGATGCAGAGTCATGCAGAGACGTCAGAAGTTTGGCATTCGTTTAAGACCTTCCCACCGATGGATTGAGCTCAAATTTGTACACAAGATAGATAAATGAATTAGCTTTCATTTGGAAGTGGTTTGAAGCCATTCCAACGGTGCGATCGAAAGTTATGCCAGTTTTCGTGAAGACTGTCTAGTCTGTCGAGCAGAGGAGTCGACGCATAGGATGAGTATCGACCGATACTACCTAGTATCGATCGATACTGCTCGGGAAAATAGGAAACACGACTTTTTAGAAGCCTAAAGACTCTGCAACTTGGCCCAGAAGACTTTAATACTTACCAGAAAGCCCAGAACGTGTTTTTAGTCTATATTTAGGGTTTTCAGCCACCTGTTTAGGCTATGCTTTTATTTTCTGTGTTTGATTTTACTTTGGTTTTGAGAGAGACAAGTCTGAATCTCCCTTCGTCCGAGATCAGATCTCTAAACCCTTCTTTCTATTCTATTGATGATTTATTCAAACATGTTGATTGTTTCATTCTCCATGTCTGAGTAGATCCACTTTAGGTTTAGGGTTTTCTCATAAAGGATTTCTTTGAATGCTAGGTTAATTATCTGTTTAGGATTCACCATCTGAATTATAGTTCTTCGCTTAGGTTGTGTTCATATCTTGTTCTAGATTAGCTACCTAGAATATAAATCTTAGGATAATTGATTAGGCACGAGAGTGCGATTAATTACCTGATAGAACCTAGGTGAGCAAATTGATTATTCGCAAAGAGATTTGGTTTAATTGATTTGTGAACATATCAAACCTGATATTAAAGCTGATTTAGACTTTAGGATTCGCAAAGAGATTTGGAATTCTTAGGATTTAGATTTAGATAGTTTTCGCAACGAGAGTTGGTTAGCTATATTTTAGTGATTTGAGTTCAAGAACTGCGCTAAATCTGAATCCTGTTAGTTAGTTAGTCTGCATTCACTAATTTCCTGAGAAAAACCCTGAGCCTATATTTCCCAATTGATTTACAACTCCTTTAATTTCTGCACTGCTTTTAATTACAACTGTTTGGCTTAGCGTAATTCGACACTATAGAATCTATTGTGCGTTTCTGTGAGTCTTCTGTGGTTCGACCCCTAGCTATACTATTACAACTGCTTTAGTACTTTAGGGTATTAAATTGAGCATATCAATAATCATTCTTCTTCTTCTTCTTTTTGTAAAAATCATCATTTGTCAAAATTCCCTTGGAACCACTCGGTGTAGTGTCTTAGTGATATGGGTTAATAATGTTCACGTGAGGTCAAAAGGTAAAAGAAAGGCCGACATAGACCCCAAAAAGACTTTGATTTATCTTTATGGAATTATAGATGGTTAACCAAAATTGTAATTGGATTTTAGTATTTCACTTTCAGCTGAAGCCAAATTCTTAAAAGTAAGCATACAAAAAAATACTATAAATATATAAATGGAACGTTCACGTGTTAACAATGGGCCAAACTTATCAATCAAGAAAAAAAAAATATGGGCGATTTTTTTTTTATGATAAAAAAATATTTTGAAATGAATGTATTACTATGGGTTATGTCATGTCTAAGAAAACGTATATCTACGATTTGAATTAAAACAGATTGTTTATACTTGATGGAAATGATTGAGAATGGTGGATTGGTCGATTTTTTCTTCGGAATTATATTCTTTCTACTTCCTCAGAGATGTTTTTGAAAATTATAGCATAGTTCATATTTCTCATGTGTTAAATGTTCATACTGATTCTCTTGCAAATAAGCTCAAGCACGAGGCATCTTATAATATTATGTAAGCTAGACAAAATCAGTAGGAGTTGTTCCAAAGAACCTACCGACTAAAACTTGATTAAATCAAATAGATATTGACAAAAAAAAAGATATGGACCCAATAGAGTATATCTTGTACATCTTGTTTTTGCTCCAATTGATTATTTAAATATGTGGATCCATGTCATACAACAATATAATAACATTTTGTCTTCTTATTTTACACGTAAAAAAATGGGGTATGGAAAGACAAATGAATAAAATAGTGCCACCTTTCGGTGCACTCAATTACGTACCAACAATTTCTTGGCGGGTCATTATTAATTTTATGGTCCTGTTGATCCGTAAATCACACAAAAATGGGTAAAACAGTACTTTTAATCGGAATCTCGTTTATTGATCTAAGTCGGCGGTTACAACAGAGTTTAAGTAAGAAGGCAAAGACAAAAGATTTGAGATCGGTAATGAGCTCCCTTGTATTCTCTGTCTCTGCGGAAGTTGTGTCTGTGTCGATGAATGAACTTTCTCCTCTATTTATATTGTCTTGAGGCGGCTCTAAATGTGAACATTCCCTTTTCCTTGCTCGATTAGGGAATGGAAATATTCCGGATTCCCCTCCGAGATAAGGATATATTCCTTATTCTTCGGCGGTCTGTTCGCAAGGAATATTTCCATTCCCGAGATCGGCGGGAAAGAGGAAATATTCCGATTTTATCTGTTGTAACGGATTGGGCTCGTGATGGGCCTAGATCGGTAGCCGAGATGGGCGTTCAGCGAGATTCCGAGCTCGGCCCAACGTTTTTGGGCCGACTTGTCTTTGATCCGAACCATCGTAGACCGGTCTTGATTGAACCGATCTCGGTTCGAACCGAGTTAAACCAGGGGGTGCTAATCCCCCCTCTAACAATTGGTCCCCCCCTCAGTTCGGCGAGGGAGTTTATGAGTTCGGCGAATTTTGAGGAGTATTCTTTAGCTCGGTTAGAATTGAGGTTGGTTCAATCAAAATCCGCCTCGAGTGCGGTAGATTCTGAGTCCGGTGAATTTCTTTCGAGAATGAAGATCGGAATTCTCGCGGTTTGACTAGTTTTTTGAAGTCGTACATTATACGAACCTCTCGAATTTATCGTACACAGTGGTGCCGTAAACTGTACGGTCTTAGCCGGGTGAAGAGGATAAATTCGACTGAACCTGTTCGAGGTCGGCAATCCCTATCGTAGATCGGCTTACTGCTTTTGCGATTGTTGAGAAATCGGCTTACTTGTTTTTGCGACTGTTGAGAAATCGGCTTATTAGTTTTGCGACTGTTGAGAAGTCGGCTTAGATTTGCGAGGAAGGACGTTCGGCTTGACCCTAGAGTTTAGTTTTAAGAGTACGTGAACAGCCCATCTTAATATGCTCTAGGTTTCTCACATTGAATCCGAGTGTGCGAGACGGACTTGGCTTATTTAGCTCGGATAATCTGAGAATTTGGTGCGAGACTGATCTCGGCTTTGAATGTGGAAAGTGTATTATCCATTGCACCATGAGGATGCGTGCGAGCTAAGCTCGGCTTTATAAGATCATCTGGCCAGGACGTTGATATGTAACCGTTGGTGGTTGAAAATGCGAACTGTTGAAGTTCGGCAAACGAGAAGTTTGATTTGGAAGATACGAACTGTTGGAGTTCGGCAAACGAAAAGTTTGACTTAGAAAATACGAACTGTTGGAGTTCGGCAAACTAAAAGTTTGGCTTAGAAGATACGAACTGTTGGAGTTCGGCAAACGAAAAAGTTTGACTTAGAAAATACGAACTGTTGGAGTTCGGCAAACTAAAAGTTTGACTTAGAAAATACGAACTGTTGGAGTTCGGCAAACTAAAAGTTTGACTTGAACTGTTGGAGTTCGGCAAACTAAAAGTTTGACTTAGAAGATACGAACTGTTGGAGTTCGGCAAACTAAAAGTTTGACTTAGAAAATACGAACTGTTGGAGTTCGGCAAACTAAAAGTTTGACTTAGAAGATACGAACTGTTGGAGTTCGGCAAACTAAAAGTTTGACTTAGAAAATACGAACTGTTGGAGTTCAGCAAACTAAAAGTTTGACTTAGAGGATACGAACTGTTGGAGTTCGGCAAACTAAAAGTTTGGCTTAGAAGATACGAACTGTTGGAGTTCGGCAAACGAAAAAGTTTGACTTAGAAAATACGAACTGTTGGAGTTCGGCAAACTAAAAGTTTGACTTAGAAAATACGAACTGTTGGAGTTCGGCAAACTAAAAGTTTGACTTAAAGGATACGAACTGTTGGAGTTCGGCAAACTAAAAGTTTGACTTAGAAGATACGAACTGTTGGAGTTCGGCAAACTAAAAGTTTGACTTAGAAAATACGAACTGTTGGAGTTCGGCAAACTAAAAGTTTGACTTAGAAGATACGAACTGTTGGAGTTCGGCAAACTAAAAGTTTGACTTAGAAAATACGAACTGTTGGAGTTCGGCAAACTAAAAGTTTGACTTAGAAGATACGAACTGTTGGAGTTCGGCAAACTAAAAGTTTGACTTAGAAAATACGAACTGTTGGAGTTCGGCAAACTAAAAGTTTGACTTAGAGGATACGAACTGTTGGAGTTCGGCAAACTAAAAGTTTGACTTAGAAAATACGAACTGTTGGAGTTCGGCAAACTAAAAGTTTGACTTAGAGGATACGAACTATTGGAGTTCGGCAAACGAAAAGTTTGACTTTAGAAAATACGAACTGTTGGAGTTCGGCAAACTAAAAGTTTGACTTGGAAAATACGAACTGTTGGAGTTCGGCAAACATAAAGTTTGGCTTAGAAAATACGAACTGTTGGAGTTCGGCAAACATAAAGTTTGGCTTTGAAGGTTCGAACTATTGGAGTTCGGTAGAATGCCTTGGTAAAATTTTATTAATGTTATAGCTGCGCCTTGTGAGGGCTGCCTACGTACCTTCGAAAGAAGGATCAAGCCATTCGTAGTTCATCATAAGATGGCTTTGCGAGCTGTGGAAGCTTCATCTTACTTAGTCGTTTCTTGACTGTTAATTCCGAGGTCGTGTTACACATCCTCTCGAGTTCATTGTGCACCCAATTGGTACCGTACATAATACGGTCTTAGCCGGGGTGTAGAGAATGAACTCGATCTTACGACCTGCTTCTAGGTCGGCGATCGTCGATTGATCGGCTTAGTTCCCATATTGGATCTGAGTGTGCGAGACAGACTCGACTTATTTGGCTCAGACAATCTGGGAATTGCGTCATCCGGCTTATAATTTGCGAATGTTGAGAATTCGGCTTACTATTTTGCAAATCGAATCCGAGTGTGCGAGACGGACCCGGCTTACTTGGCTCGGATGATTTGGGAGTCGTTTTAGACTGTAGTGCAGACTCTAGAGTACGGCTTCAATATGAGGTTGACGAGCTGAAATTCTGAATCTGATGAGCTTGAATTATGTACGAAAAACTCATCTGAACTGAAACTACTCTGAAATTCTGAAGTTCTGAATGAAGAACTGAAACTGTGAAGTTCTAAATCTGAAGAACTGAAGCTGTGAAGTTCTGAATCTGAAGAACTGAAGCAGTGAAGTTCTGAATCTGAAGAACTGAAGCTGTGAAAACCAATCTGAACCGAGACGAGTTGAAACTGATAAACCATTCTGAACTGAAACTGATAAACCGTTAATTGGACAAATCATGTCATAATGAGCGTGTTGTAGCTCGGTAGAAGATGTAGCTCTGTTGGAGAGTGTATTGTCACTTGATAGAGGAGAAAGCTTGATAGCGAGAGCGTAGCTAGGTAGAAGAGCGTCTTTTTTTTTTTTTTTTTTTTTTTTTTTTTTTTTTTTGAAGATGCAAACTTTTTGAGTTCGGCGATCTTTCAAATTCGGTGAACTTTCGAGTTCGGCGAACTGTTGGAGTTCGGCTTTTGAGTTCGACGAACAAGGTCGGCGAACTGTTGGAGTTCGGCTTTTGAGTTCGACGAACAAGGTCGGCGCGATGCCTGACTGCGAACAAGGTCGGCGCGATGCCTGACTGCGAGCAAGGTGGGCGCGATGCCTGACTGCGAGCAAGGTCGGCGCGATGCCTGACTGCGAGCGGGGTGGGCGCGATGCCTGACTGCGAGCAAGGTCGGCGCGATGCCTGACTGCGAGCAAAGTCGGCGCGATGCTTGACCGCGAGCAAGGTCGGCGCGATGCCTGACCGCGAGCAAAGTCGGCTCGTTGCCTGACTGCGGGCAAGGTCGGCGCGATGCCTGACTGCCAGCAAGGTCGGCGCGATGCCTGACTGCGAACAAGGTCGGCGCGATGCCTGACTGCGAACAAGTTCGGCGCATTGCCTGACTGCGAGCAAGGTCGGCGTGATGCCTGACTGCGAACAAGTTCGGCGCATTGCCTGACTGCGAGCAAGGTCGGCGTGATGCCTGACTGCGAGCAAGGTCGGTGTGATGCCTGACTGCGAACAAGTTCGGCGCATTGCCTGACTGCGAGCAAGGTCGGCGTGATGCCTGACTGCGAGCAAGGTCGGCGCATTGCCTGACTGCGAGCAAGGTCGGCGTGATGCCTGACTGCGAGCAAGGTGGGTGCGTTGGCGCTAGAAGGAGGGGGTCCTCCTCCGGTTGTCGGTAACTCAATGTCGGTTGGATTGAGTTCGTCAGCCCGAGGGTTTTGATCATCGTTTTCTGTGCCGTTGATGTCGACTACGGAGGTGTTGGCTCGAAGGGTCATCACCGAACTCAATCGAACGATATCCGAAAGTACTGCTCTAATCTGTCCCCACAGTCGGCGCCAATTGTTGATCCGTAAATCACACAAAAAGGGGTAAAACAGTACTTTTAATCGGAATCTCGTTTATTGATCTAAGTCGGCGGTTACAACAGAGTTTAAGTAAGAAGGCAAAGACAAAAGATTTGAGATCGGTAATGAGCTCTCTTGTATTCTCTGTCTCTGCGGAAGTTGTGTCTGTGTCGATGAATGAACCTTCTCCTCTATTTATATTGTCTTGAGGCGGCTCTAAATGTGAACATTCCCTTTTCCTTGCTCGATTAGGGAATGGAAATATTCCGGATTCCCCTCCGAGATAAGGATATATTCCTTATTCTTCGGCTGTCTGTTCGCAAGGAATATTTCCATTCCCGAGATCGGCGGGAAAGAGGAAATATTCCGATTTTATCTGTTGTAACGGATTGGGCTCGTGATGGGCCTAGATCGGTAGCCGAGATGGGCGTTCAGCGAGATTCCGAGCTCGGCCCAACGTTTTTGGGCCGACTTTTCTTTGATCCGAACCATCGTAGACCGGTCTTGATTGAACCGATCTCGGTTCGAACCGAGTTAAACCAGGGGGTGCTAATCCCCCCTCTAACAGGTCCTAACGGGTAATGGCCAATATTACAATTTTTGTGTTTCTAATATTTAACTTCACTTAGAGAAATGTGAATCCACAGAGTGGAAGATGTGTGAGAGCAGGAGCCACTAGATTACTTGCTTTCCAAACTATATGCCAAAATTCTGATACCAACAAAAACTAAGATTAACAGTAAAACAAATGAAAAAATGTATCCATTATTTTGGTTAAAATAATTCAAATGCAAAAATTACTGGTGTTCAATTTGGGGCATAATGTATAGTTTTAGTCCGGAAAAGTTTCTTGAGATATTCACTTAAGTCAAAGATATTCAACTAGCAGCTCGGAGCCGTTACGGAGATCGTGGAAGAAGTACAACGTGAAATGGTTTGAGATACGCGGTGGTGGTTTAGATCTCGTAGAGACGTATAAAAGGACTCGCAACTCAACAACAAAGACAGTTTTTTTCCGGCGGAAAACCCCTAGCTAAATCAGTCTACATTTGAGTTTCTTTTATACTAATTATCTTTGAGAAAAACATGTATTCACTCAAAAACCGTTTAATACAAATCCAATTTCTTCAATATATTTCTATACTCGATCGATTCGAGATAAATTTGGCCCATCGTTATAAATTCCTAATCCAAAACTATACACAAATTTCTGAGTGTGGAATTTAGCATATATAGTTAGCCCATAAAAAGTGTACTAAGCCCAATTCATACTTTTTATTTTCGGTTTCGTTTTTCCAGCCGGCGGATCAAAAAAAATATTTCTAGTTAAAAAAAGATTAAAACGCACAAAAATAAGTATTTCTATCCTTTTTGTTTTGTCAAAAAAATATATTTATTTTAAGAATATAAAAAAGATATAAAAGGAAATATATATTTTAAGAAATGTTTGGATTTTAGTTAATTTTCACATTTTTTCAAACAATTTAAACTAGTAAATCTACATTTACTTTCGGATGACCCCTCTATCTTCACACTTACTTTCAGATGAAGGGATGAGATGATCCAAAAAAAATGCTCCCCACTTATCTTCCTCCTAGTTCCTTCATGTATGATGAGCTCTCCCACCATTGAAGCTAAGTTTCAAATTTCATGTGATTTTTCTATTATTCTTGGGTATTAAATTAAATTTATTGACTTTGTAATCCAATTATGTTGTACCCAACCAATTTATGGTTTGTAAACTGTAATGTCCGTTCCTCAATTATGGCAATATTTTACCATTATATGGTTTTGGAACTAAGCTCTCCATGATTATTGTATATTCTTTTTATGTTAGTACCTCCTTATTTATCAAGTAAAGTGCCTAAATTCCAACTTTCAGTTGCCTCAGATTTATCTATTATGAACTTTAGTCAACTCTTGAAAAGTCATCCACAAGCACAAACGCCTATTTTTTATTCTATTATATTTTCCACCTGCATTTACCTCATAAAACAAAAATTCATGTGAATTAAATCAAATATAGATTAAGACTGTAACATTTTTGTACATACAATTGTTTATCAATGTTCAATGAGCCACAATCAATTGGTTGGACTTATGGGAAGGGAGAGACCCATCATTTTAAGCATGCGTTAGGCCTACATAATATATAAGTGAGAGTAAAAAGAAAGCGGCGTGAACTACGTTAACTCTCTAGCATCATCTTCTGCTCTCTTTCCCCCTCTAGAAGCCGCAAGTTTCCAATAACCAATCTCCAAGCTTTGTTTCTGCCTCTCTCTCTCTCTCTCTCTCTGGCGACTAGGAAATGGGTGAGTTTCTCGTTTCTTCAATCCCTGATATCTATCAATTTTTGTGTGTTCTTTTTACTCATTCTTCTGTTTGTGTTAGCGGAGAGGAAGATCAAGGTCGGAATCAACGGTGTCGGAAGAACTCGGTCGTGGGATCGCTAGAGTCATCTGTTGGAACTAATTTTTTGTCAAAGCCTGAGGGTTTGATAAAATTGTGTTAGTGTGAAAAGAAATGAGTTAAGCTCTTTCTAATGAAATGTTTTCATTAACCGAGAAATGTTTTCTCGTGTATATATGTTGGAATGGTTGTGTCTTAAACGAACAACATGAGAGAAGAAAAGCCATACGTGCGACGTTCGCATCTTGGGCCTTGATTGGGCCCGTGGACTTTTTGAGGTATCGATCGATACCCCTTGGTATCGATCGATACCCAGCGGGCCGACTTAAAAAACGCAGCCGCCTAGGTTATTCTAGAAATATTCCTTTTTCTGTCATGGAAAAACCCTAGCCTCTCTCCTATATATACAACACGATTTTCACCTAAAAAATCATCCTCTGATACACAAAAAACACTTACTAAAAGTTCTAGCAATCGTTTCTTCAATTCCCTACTGCTTAGAGTAAGTTTTAATTTCGAGAGTATCGTAGAATAATGGTCGATAGACATGAATCATGGTGTTGATGATTCAGTTAAACTTTGGTTGTATCCTGGGACTCATGGATCTATAAAACCCCGTCACACTACGGGAGATTCTTAGAGTTAAGGAAAGAGATTTATCTCGCCTCCTCAGATCTTGTATTGCTTTATCGTTTATAAATCGTCTGTTCCTTAAACTGTTTATTTACATATTACTGTGATTAAATCTTTCCTGTCTGTAGTGTAAATTTTGGTCCTACAATCTTAACTCTAAGAAGATCCAATTTCTGTTTTAATACTTCAATTGGATCTTTAATCACGAGTAAATAAACATTTTTAAACGGTTTTTAAACGATTCTTCTACTGCTGATGATACTCAAACGTTGTCAAAAAGCTTTTAGCAAATTGAAACGTGTAGTAGAGGCAATCTTCATCTCTCTCTATTTTAAGAAGATGTTCTTCTGCTAGTGATACTCAAACGTTGATCAAACAGCTGTTTAGCAACTTGAAACGTGTAGTAGAAGCAGATCTGCTTAAACATCTTCTAAAAAACCGTCTTTAATTGCGATTAAAGAACGGTATAATCAACGAACACACATCTGTTCTTGATAGGTTCGATTCAGATCGAGGCCTTGTGAGTATCGATCGACACCCTATGGTATCGGTCGATATTGGACTAAATTGTATCGGTCGACACTTAAGTGTATCGATCGATACCATGCAAACAGTGTATCGGTCGGCACCTCAGTGTATCGATCGATACTTTGCATCGACCAAGTTGGTCTATGTCGATCGATACTGTGTATAAGACACAGGTATCGATCGACACTGGTGCTATGATCGATCCTGTGAAATTCACTTGTATCGATCGACACCCAGGGTATATCGATCGACACTGAGCGTGTATCGATCGATACCAGGTTGCTTCGAATGACACAGTATGTGCATCGAGCATCAATAGGAACCCAGGGTGTATCGATCGACACTCAATGTGTATCGATCGACACCAAGATGCTTCGATTAACACAGTATGTGCATCGAGCATCGATCGACACTGTGGTTTATCGATCGATCCTGTGTAAAAATTCACTTGAATCGATCGACACGCAGGGTGCATCGATTGACACTATATGTGTATCGATCGACACAAGCTGAGCATCGATCGACACCGAGGTGTATCAATCGATACAAGCTGATCATCGATCGACACCGAGGTGTATCGATAGATCTTATGCAAAACTCACGTGCATCGATCATCACCAAGGGTGTATCGATCGACACTGAGGGCATCGATCGATACCATATGGGTGTATCGATAGACATTGTGTGTGTATCGATCGATACCAAGGAGTATGGATCGACACCAATGCGATTCAGTTCGATATCAGTCTTAGAATTGCGATTCTTGAGTTTATATATCGGTACTAACTGAAAGTTGTGTTCTCATTGTCATAGAGAAATGACAAACAACAACTCTGGAACTATGGAGAAAACCAGTGACAAAGTGGATCAAACGACTGCGAGTCTGATCGAAACAGTGAAAGGTCAAGCAAACTTGATAGAAGCTGACATGTGTGCTGTGGTCACTGAGGCCAATGTTGCAGAGAGCTATCCAAAGACTTGGTGGTTTGATACTGGTGCAACCAGACACATCTGTATGGATCGCGAGATGTTCTCGACATACACAAAAAAAAAAAAAAAAAAAAAAAAAAAAAAAAAAGAGTGGTGATAAACTCTTGATGGGAAATTCTGCCTCGTCGACAGTTGATGGTCACGGGAAGGTTGTTCTGAAGCTCACCTCTGGACAGGAACTGGTTCTCACGAACGTCGTCCATGTACCAGACATACGCAAGAATCTGATCTCTGGATCGCTCATAAGTAAGCATGGATTCTCTGTGAAGCTGGAAGGTGATAAGCTGATCCTAACGAAGAATGGGATGTATTTGGGTAAGGGTTTTGTATGTGATAATCTGTGTAAGATATCTGTTGAGGAAGTAATCCGAAAAGATAATGTAACCGAGGCATCCACCTCGTAGAACCCTAAAGATTAATGATAAGAAACCATTTGCTATTTGGCATGAACAATTAGGACATGTTAATTTCAAGTCTATGAGTAGATTAATGAACATGAACATGATTCCTAAATGCAAATTAAGCAAAGACAAATGTGAAGTTTTGTGTCCAAGCCAAACTCACTAAAACGCCATCACCCAGCGTTCAAAGAACAACAGAACCTCTAGGTTTAATTCACACAGTTTGATGTGATTTGAAATATATTCAAACCAGTTGAGGCAATAAATATTTCGTGACATTCATAGACGATTGCACGAGATATTGATACATCTTTCTACTGTGGAGTAAAGATAAAGCCTTGGACAAAATTTAAAGACGTGTAGCTCAATATTATGTGTCCAAAAATTTTGCGATTTTTGGAATAATTGATGTTCAATTAAGTATTGGAGGCTGATTTAATTTAAATAATTAAATCTTTGGGTTAAGTGAGCAGGCCTCTTGTGATTCTTGATATGAGTTCAAGAATACTAATACAATTCGATATTGTATTAAGTTTATTAAATTCTAGAAATTGAATTTAATTTTACCCTTTAACTTGAGAGTTGGGTATTGGTTAGTATATTAATTTGGTTTGATTCTCTTGAACAAAATCAAATTTCAATATGACTAACAACACCGATATGATCATTGTTAAGATTCGGTGGTGTAAAAGATAATGAAATGGCTCAAGCCAATGTAGTCGAGATAGACATGTGTAATGTCATCATCGGAGTCAATATGGTTGAGCATAACCCACATGAGTGGTGGTACTATACCAATATATGCGTTGAGATGGGAATGTTTCCCTCCTACCATAAATAATGACAAGAATTTTGGTGCTGAAGTTGACTTCTCAAAGAAGCTCACTCTCACTAACGTAAAACATGTGCTAGAGATGCATAAAAATCTTATTTAGGGCACAATGCTAATTAGGCACGAATTCATAGTCAATTGTCAAAGCTGATTAGCATGTATTGACAAAGAATGTTGTCTATATTAAGGACGGACTGGTCCAAATTAACGTTGAGACAGTCGGACTTAAAATTAATGTAACCAATGTTGCTGACATTAATGAGAAAGAATCATTTGCTTATGGTACAAAATCTCTTAGTATTTGATCTGAATGTTTCAGTCAAAGTATATTCGAATCTATGCGTAGATTGAATGAGATCCTGAAATACAAAATAAGCAAAGATGAGTGTGAGGTTTGCGTTCTAACCAAACTCACTAAAACACCACAATCGAGCGAACCTCTTGGTTTGACTTATACAAAAGGTGGTGAAAAATATTTTGTGACTTTCATTGAGGATTGTACGAAATATAGTTATGTCTATTTGCTAAGAAGCAAATACGAGACCTTGGAAAACTCAAGGAGTTTAAACTCGAGGTTGAAAACCAACTCGAAAGAACTATCAACATAGTTTGAAGTGATAGAGGACATGAGCATGGTATTATCCATCAAACGATTGATCCCTATTCACTGGAATCTAATGGAGTCTCATAACAAATTACCGAATTATTTGATGAACTCATTATTCCTAAAAAATCTGGGTTAGTCCAGAAATGTGGGGGGAAGCATTGCTTACCACAAGTTATATCCTGAACTAAATACTACACAAAGTCATTGGAAATGTTTCATGCGAACTTTGGAAAAGTAATGTGTTTTTATACAAATACATGAAAGTGTGGGGGTGCCTAGCAACCACCTAAGAAGCTGACAATCGGACCAAAAACGGTGGATTGTATCTTCATTGAATATGCACACAATGTAGTGCTGATTGCTTTATGGTGTATAAATGAGATATACCAGACATCCAAGTAAAGGATAAGCTCTAAGCGAGCAATTGATCTCTTGGGCTCTTACGCTTTTAGAGGTATCGATCGATACCCATGAGTATTGATCGATGCTTGACGGGCATTGGACCTAGATCGAGCAATTCTGGTACTTCTGTAAAGAAGCAGAAGAGGCTAAAGTTGAAATTAGTCGTATGCTGATTGGAATTACAGCAATATGAGATCTTGTAATCCATCAAATGGATGTAAAATCTGCCTCTCTAAACGACCATTTAGAAGAGGAGATTTACATGAAACAACCCGAGGGTTATGTCACTCCTGAACAAGGAAAGAAAATAAGTAGACTTGCAAAGTCCTTATACGAGCTTAAGTTAGCTCCTAAGCAATAGCTTGGAAAGTTTGACAACAAAGTGATGTCAAATAGCTTCAAAATCACTTAAGGTGATATACATCAAAAGTACTCCACATGGATACGTTTTGTTATGTTTATAAGATGACACGTTCATCATGGAAGCAAGAAGGACATAATCCAACACACTAAGAAAGTGTTTAGTGGGAAGTTTGATAGACATAATATTAGTGGATAATCTTGTCTCAAGATCCTAGAATGTTTTGAGAACTACTCAAACAAGTTTGCAATAACTCTAATTGTGATAAAGTTGTATCACAAGTGATGTATGCAAGAATTATCGGAAGTCTAACGTACTTGATGAATCGTACTAGATCCGATTTGGCGCATTCAGTAAATAAGTCGCTACATGAGTAATCCAGGTCATACTCTGTGGAAAACCACAAATAGAATGTTGAATTATCCATCGTTATAATGCGTCTCGTTTTACATCAAAGTCTGGGGGTTCAAGACATTATGTTCACCTCTTGGCCTAGTAAACCTGATAGATATTATAAGTGGATAATAGTTTTTCTTGGTGGTGCAGCAGTATCCTGGAAATCTTCCAAACAAACACTCTTGGCCTAATTAACCAAGGAGTCAAAGTTTATAGCTTTAGATAAAGCTGCAAAGGAAGCAGAATGGCTTCGAAACTTTGTGGAAGATATCCCGATGTGGGAAAAACCAGTGCCAACTTTATGTGTACACTGTGAGAGTTAGTGAGCTATCTCTCAGGCACTGAGTAAGTTATAAAATGGCAAATCTCGAGAATTATATAAGACCATTTAGACAACTGATCTCACAACGGCTGATAACTTAGCGGATCTGTTTCCCAAAAAGTTAGCCCCGAGATCAAGTTTGTTAAATCATCAAAAGGAACGGGTTTAAAGCCTATAGAAAAAGATGACGTTTGACAGATACCCAACCTATGTGACTGGAGATCCCAAGATCTAGGTTCAAAGGGAAACAAAATTAAACTGATTCGAGTTGAGCACTGTGAGACTATGTCTCTGCCCAGTTCCTAGGATGATAAAACAGTGCTACCTGTGGATAGTGAGGATAAGCGTTGGCTTTTAATGATTGCATAGCTGTGTAGATAGTGGAGTGTGACAGGACACTTCTGAAAACAAGCTAATAAAATATCACCTTGTGAAGTGTGAAATGGGGCCGTTTCTAGGAGAATGAAGGATAAGGCTATATTCTCCAAATTCACTCACGAATACCAGGATTGTTCAAGGCCAAAATGAACCCAATAGAGAACAAAGTTCTACGAGAAAATGTCGTTGTGCGATATCTGTTGTATCAGTTTACATCAAAATCCGGGTGGTTCAAGACATCATGTTCACCTCCTGGCCGAGTAAACGCAACAGATATTAAAATTGTTTGGTTCAAAGCTGAAAAACGCTACCATTCAGTGACAGTTACATTTTCGTATACTCTCGAAAGTCTGTCTACGTCTAGATGAGTCTAGTAAAGTATGTCTAGTAAAGTCTAGTCTGTACAATTTTCATATGTTCTAGAGTCATTTCTATTCATGTGGGGGATTGTTGGAACTAATTTTTTGTCAAAGCCTGAGGGTTTGATAAAATTGTGTTAGTGTGAAAAGAAATGAGTTAAGCTCTTTCTAATGAAATGTTTTCATTAACCGAGAAATGTTTTCTCTTGTATATATGTTGGAATGGTTGTGTCTTAAACGAACAACATGAGAGAAGAAAAGCCATACGTGCGACGTTCGCATCTTGGGCCTTGATTGGGCCCGTGGACTTTTTGAGGTATCGATCGATACCCCTTGGTATCGATCGATACCCAGCGGGCCGACTTAAAAAACGCAGCCGCCTAGGTTATTCTAGAAATATTCCTTTTCTGTCATGGAAAAACCCTAGCCTCTCTCCTATATATACAACACGATTTTCACCTAAAAAATCATCCTCTGATACACAAAAAACACTTACTAAAAGTTCTAGCAATCGTTTCTTCAATTCCCTACTGCTTAGAGTAAGTTTTAATTTCGAGAGTATCGTAGAATAATGGTCGATAGACATGAATCATGGTGTTGATGATTCAGTTAAACTTTGGTTGTATCCTGGGACTCATGGATCTATAAAACCCCGTCACACTACGGGAGATTCTTAGAGTTAAGGAAAGAGATTTATCTCGCCTCCTCAGATCTTGTATTGCTTTATCGTTTATAAATCGTCTGTTCCTTAAACTGTTTATTTACATATTACTGTGATTAAATCTTTCCTGTCTGTAGTGTAAATTTTGGTCCTACATCATCCTTCAGAGGAACGATGTGGGGCTCGTCGCCGTTAACGATCCGATAGCTTCCGTCGAAATTTTGGTTTGTTTTTATTCAGAATCAAATAGGTAGTAGGTATACTTGTTGTGTACCGGTTTGATGTATTCTTCTCGTTTGTAGGTTATTTGATTATGAATTTCAAGTTATATGTGTATGGTTTCAAATGTTGCAGGAATACCAGTTTGAGAATGACAATGCGTACATAAGAACTGATTCCTTGAAACTTGAAATTAAAACCCACAAATCGAAATCCTTTGTCTACGGTGGGAAGCGAGTCCCCTTTTGGAAAAATAGGTACTTGATCTATGTTGATGTATTTAAATCTGTATATATGTACCTCTTATCTTATGTCATTTTGATACCTGTGAATTTTGATTTCTGAATAAATCCTGAGGATATCCCATGGGGTGAGGATGGAGCTGAGTTTGTTGTCGAGTGTACTGGATTCTTCACTGACAAAGGAAAAGCTGATGGTCATTTGAGGGTATGATTCGTGTTTAGATTTTTTGTGAAGGTATATATATGGTAATCATGTATTTATTTGGCTCATTTGTTGTTCAGGGTGGTGCTAATAAGGTCATCATCGCCTCCCCATGCGATGATGCTCCCATGTTCGTTGTTGGTGTGAACGACCATGAATACACATCTGATCTTGATGTAGTTTCATGCGGCAGTAGCACCATTGCCTGCCTCGCTCCACTTGCCAAAGTTTCTTTTCTCTTAAACTAATGAAATTTGTTCTAAATATCAAGTCAAATCAGTACCTCATTGTATTGTAACGTTGCAATCTGTTCATTCAGGTTATCAACGACATGTTTGGAATTGTCGAGGGACTCATAACTACCATCCACTCTAACACTGGTACACACAACACATTTGTTATGGTTAGATTGATTTATGTTGTTGTCTTTTCTTTGAAACCTTGTTGTTTCTTTGTGTGATTTAGCTACTCAGAAGTCTGTTGAGGCTGGTGGTGCCAAGAAAGCTATACATTTTGAAGGTCTTATCCTATTGTTCTTTTCTCTGAAGAACATGAGAAAAGTATACTAATTTTTTTTAGAAAAACATGCACAAAACATGCACATGCACATGCTAAATTACTCTTGTTAGGGCCGGTGTTAAGAGTTACTATTGGGCCGGTATTTTGAGGCTTTAATACTTTGGGTTTTTAAACCCTAAAAAAGATGTGTAATAATAGTCATATATAACACAAAGAGTTTAAGAAATACCGGGACATACATGATTGATCTCGACACCAGTCGAAGTAAGCGCATGATGGATGAGCAGCGAGATTAATTTTGTGTCCCCAAAAGCTGATATCGAGAGAGAACCACAATTGAGTTGGTTTAACTTATTAATTCGGTTGGGTTTAGGTTTTAGGGTTTAGATTAGAAACCAATTGAAACCGACATCAAACCAATTAAATTTGGTTTTAGGGAGAAATAGGTTTTGGAACTTCTATTCTGGGGAGAAATAGACTTCGAACTTTGTTTTGGTGTGGAAATAAAACGAGGCCAAAACTTTTTTTTTTTTAATCGTCTGATATCTTTTTTTACTACATATTAGAAGTACTATTACAAGAAAAAATTTTCAATTGATAATTTATCTGTTTCACAAGAATCCTTTACCGGCTTCACAAGAATCCACGCAGATTGGGAGTACATCGAACGGTTTTCTTTGCACCACGCTGAAAATTTACTTATAAGCTTGTCTTCATTAATAACCTGCAGAAATCGCATCTTTTGGGAATTGAAACTCAAACATCTTGGTGTAGAAACATTAATGAACCTTTAGTCGACTACTAGACGACTAAGGGGCTTCCACTGGGGGCCAAAACTCTAGGGAGATCTATTATTATACGAAAATTCTCAGGGGAAATAGATCGTTCTCCCTGATAGCAAGACTGAGCGGTGGGGTAGTCATAAATATACATAATGTAAAATATATACGGGCTTTGCGGATTTCGGGCCGGGCCAGCCCGATTGACATCCATACACTTGTTTATCAATGTTCAATGAGCCACAATCAATTGGTTGGACTTGTGGGAAGGGAGATACCCATCATTTTGGGCCTTCGTTAGACCTACATAATACTCCTTCCGGTTTTTTTTATAAGTAGTTTTAGATAAAAGAACGCAGTTTAAGACAAATGTTGCTTTTTACATTTTCTAAAAAAATCATTATTTTGCTTAGAATTTAGATTACTTTATAAGAGCATCACCAATGGTGAATCCCATGATGGGGTTCTTAGCAAATTTTTAATAATAAATTATGATTATTTAAAAAGTTTAGAACCCTTCAGTTTTTTCATCTCCAATGGTAAACCTCATTAGGGGTTCTTAAAAAAATTTTTAAAATTTTTGATAAATCATTTATTCAAAGTCATAGCAAGAACACATCAAAGTTCATACAACAATACATATAATAGTTCATACAAGCATACAAGCATTTATCACATACTTCCTAACAAATTTGAAATCTACACCACCAACCAGAATCAGCATAGCACCATACAGCAAAGTTGTTTGGTGCCTTAGGAAGATCGATTCCAATGTCATCGAGCATAGCACCGTACATCAAGAACCCTCTTTCAAGATCCTTGGGTGTGACCACATTATTTAAAAATGTAAAGACAACTAAGAGACATCGAAGAGGTAGCCTATTAGCAATCACATTGACCAAGCCAAAACCAAAGTAACCACATAACTACGACGAGGGACGATAAAAAATGAACCAAAAAAGATAAATCTGGTAATCATCATGGAACGCTAAATTACATTCTCCGAAACTAGTATCATGCCATCAAACAATCATTCGACTAATCAGATATCAAGTTCAGTAGCAAATATCGAATTCCATACAATTGGAACTTCCAAAGTATCTATATAAATATGAACTCAAAGAACAAACAATTAGAAGTAGCGATCATAGAGAGACAGTCAATTACTTACCTCTTTGTTATCAGTAACCTTGAGAACCAACTTGCCGTCGCAGTGTCTATACTTCATGACATACCGAGTCTGCACCATAAAAATTGAATCCAAATACCCGATTCATCAGAAACAAAATTATGTGTTCATCAATTCTATTTGGAAACGAAACATGTAGATTGCACCTATACAGTCGCTAGATTTCTACCAAACACGACGAGATTCAAATCAATCATCAAAGTTTATCGAATGCCCAATACAAAATCGACGGCTTATAATCCAAATACTGTAAAACAAACCCAAAATCTCCAAAAGCAACCGTGATGAACGAAATCGAGAAGGAGGGGAGCAAGAAAAAATAACCTACAGATATATAGGGGAGCTTTGGCGCCCAAAAATGACGGTACCTTGAAGGAAAAAGAGGAAGCAGGAGCACCTCGATCTAAACAGCCGAGATCGAATCGAATCTCCATCAGAATCGACGAGAGAAAAGAGAAGATAGAAGCTTATTCAGCGACGATGAATCGATGAATCCGAAATTCGGAGAGGGATCAGCTTTGTGCGCCTGTGTCTCTCTTCGTTAGCGAAGAAGAGAAGAGAAAAGGGTTGAGATGAGAAGAAGAAGATGAAGAAATTGTCTTGAGAACCAAAAACTAATCCAGTTTCGACAGGTGTCTTAAGAACCTGCTTAAGAACCGATTTTAAAAGTCCTTCGCTAAGAGACGGTTCTTAACAATTTTGGCCTTTTTGATTTATTATTTTTTTCTTTTCTAAGAACACCTCTCATGAACCTCCGATGGAGATGGTCTAAGGTAATAAGATAAAAAGAGGAATAGCCTTACTTTTTGCTTTTAACTTTTAATTAAATATTATTACTTTTTTACTTTTAATTTTGAAAACAATTTAGATTCTGAAACAAAAAAAAATCTTCCAAACTACTTATAAAAAAAAACATAGGGATTACGGCATTGCCTTCTTTAATGAACTGTGCAAAACGGGGATCTTACAATATTAAATTTCTAATTAGATCGAACCCAACCAGAAAAACGGGGAGGTTTACATGTAATTAAAACGAGAGATACTACTGTAGGTGATTATTACTTATTTAATTACAGGAGAGGTGGTGACAAATCCCGGAGATAAAGACCATACTTTAAGATAGTTGACGCGTGAAACACACCCTGCGTTATGTTATGTGTTGTTAATTTACTTAAATTACACGTCAGTAGATACGTGAACCAGAACAACACTTTTAGTTTCGTCTAATATCCTCGCATGTCCCATGCATCGTAGTTCTTCACATCCTTAGAGCATCTCCATTAGTGAACTCCTATGAGAGGTTCTTAGCAATTTTTTAATAATAAATTATTATTATTTAAAAAGTTTAGAACCTCTCAAGTTTTTCATCTCCAATGGTGAATCTCATTGGGGTTCTTAACACAAAAAAAAAAAAATTGATAAATTATTTGAAAGAGAAGAAGATGTGAATTTGTGTTTGTTTTGAAGATGTTAATATGTGTTTGTTTTATAGATGGAGCTTTGAAAAGGGAAGGTGCAAATGTTTCTCTTGAAGCTTTGAAAAGAAGAAGATGTCGTCCAAGCAAGTATTGTTTACGAGTAAGTTCTTGGGACCCATAGGGAAGCGTTTGATGTAGGATGGAGTATAATGTTGGTTGATCGAAGGGAGAAGACTTCTTAGTTCTTGAACCTATTTCAAGAGATGATTAGAGGTCAGGGAAAGAAGACTTCGTGACAGGAGACGATTCAACAAAAATCATAAGAATGGTTTCATTCACCTGTCTACGTAAAGTCTCGTTTTCCAGCTCTGCTCGCTGTTCCTGCAAAGTAAATACTCTGGATGATCAAGAAAAGAAATATATTCTATGTAATTGAGTACCTACCCAGCTAGCTAAGACAAATAACTGCACACTAGCTAGTTAGAGCATGAAATTTACAAAGGATGTCGTAGGCATTATAGAGCGGACGACATGAGTTTTAACAAGTTTCAGAATCATGTGATAACATAAGCTTACATTTCCTTACATGCAGTTGGAAGCTAAACAGGAAAAGCAAGTGTTTCATATAATTACCTTGAGCCGTGATTCTTCAAGTTGTTTAGTCAACAATAGTTCCTGAAATCACATAAAGTTTATCAGGCAAACATGTTTACGAAGAAGAAATGGGGAAGAGTGATAATACTAGTTACCTTTGTCAGCCATAGCTCTTGGCACTTCCTTCATTGTTGTTGTCAGCCATATCGAATGTCCACTGTAACATGAAACAAAAACCCATAAGCGCTAGGAGAGTCATTCAAGCATACTAAACTCAAAACAAATTCTTACTACTGAATAATTTGTGCAATAACCAGAGGATAAAACAGCAAAAAAAATTTGCGTTCCAACATAATCCAATCTTCTAAACCATAAACTTGAAAGAAAAAGCGCTAGAGATAGAGTCATTCAAGCATACTAAACTCAAAACACAACTGAACATTTTGTTCAATAACCATATGAAAAAGCAACTTCCAGCAGAATCAAAATTAACAAATCGGAGTTTCTTCAAATAACAAATTCCACATCTCGTCACAAAATTTGAGCAGAGAAATGAAGCACGCATACTAAGCACGCATACATGTAATTACAAATCAAAATCACCCCCTACTCTAACCTGTACTAGCTATCAATCTGCAACACTGAACAAAACCGAAAATCCGATAGCAGTAATCCAACAAAACAAGTCTACAGATGCGTCTCTTAGTAAAACGACGGATCGATCATATGCGCGCAACAATCCAAGCTCTCGAACCAAAAAGAAACGGACAGAAAAAACGCAAAATCGGCGAAACCGCTCCGATTCAACAAGCAGGAACGAAAATCAAGCACCATTTGACAGAAGAACATACACAAAGACCAGCGATGAACGAATTTCGCCGGCGACACAAACGATGAAGAAGAGAGGTCGATCACAAAAAAAAATTCCGATGAAAGCGATGAAAAATGATTGTGACCAGTGATGGTCGCGATGAAGAACATACATTTTTTTATTCCTTTCAATCACATTCGAACACGTGTCTCTAAGAGACGGTCTCTTATAACTCTTAGCTAAGGAGCGGTTGTTAGCATAAATCAATTTTCTGATTTATTTTTTAATAAATTTGCCTATGAAACTGTGCTTAAAATTGTAAAGAAACTCCATTGGAGGTGGTCTTACTCAACTCCTTAACCCAGAGAAAATAATAAAAAAAGGCCACGCCTATTTATACAAGCCATACGTACACGTATCATTTGATAATGCAAGCATTTGAAAATCAAGAAAGATCAACCAAAAATGGGCAATTTTCTTAGGAGAAGCAGCGCAGTGCACCCGGCTTCCGGCGAAGGAGGGAGAGGAGGATACGTGGCGGAGGCGGTGGCCGGAGAAAAGAAGGGTCGTTTAAGGATTAAAGTGAGGATGAGAAGAGATAAACTCGAAGAGCTTTCGTATTTGGCAAGTCGCGGTGGTTGTGATCAATCGCACGGCGGTGATAAGATTGGTTTCTTGATTCTTAAAGAATGTATGGAAGGTCGCTTACCAGCGAATGTTCTTGGCTCCGGTGACGATGTTTGGTCTCAACGGTGTGGAAATTTCTTGGTGTCTCGAAGACTGGGTTCCATCACAGAGGAATAATTATTTAATATAATATGTCTCTGCAATATATATATATATATATACAAAAAAAAATATATATATATATATATAGGGAAAATCACATTTTTAACCCTCAAAATACAACTCACTAACACTTTAAACCTCAAGACTTTTGCACTATCACTTTAAACCATCAGACTAAAGAAAGTCACAGTTAAAATCATCAAATTAGCTATTTAATTTGCGCCGTTACAAAACTTAACGGAACTGTTCGTTTTCCGTTAAAAAATAATGACCTGGCTTAAATTTTTTTTTTTTAATAAATAAAATTAATTTTAGTTATTAAAAAATCTAAATACCCAAAAATAAAATAAAATAAAAACCAAATAATAATTTTAATTAAAAGTAATAATAAATGAAAAATTTAATTATTATTAATATGTGATTTTTAATTTAATTATTACTTTAGTTTTATACAACCAATAAATCTAAAAAGATAAAAGAAAATGAAAACAAAAAAAAATGTTTATTTCTCTTCCTCCTCGATGGCTCGATGGAATCCATAACTAACTGTAGTGTTTTTTCTTGAGATCTGAAGTGTTTAGATCGGTGATGCCATGTGTAGATAGCGAATTTTTGCTGTCAATAAACCGTTAGCCTCCAATTCCATCATCATCCTCTTCCCATATGAATCTCATTTTCTCCGGCCAGATCCAGTTATCAATCTCCAGAAAATTAAATTTCGACGAAGAATCCAAATCCAATTCTGTATATGATTATGGGTCTGAATCCGAATCCAATTATGTATATGATTATGGGTCTTTTTCATATGACACCGACGCATTCTCATCGTCTTCATCATCTCATCATCGTCCTTCAGGTAACACCTCCAATGGTGCTATCAAAATAAACTCCACAAAATCATTCATCAAATCGGACGACGAAATCACGAACCAAAACCTTAGATTCTTCAGTTTCATCGAGATTCACGTTTCCGGTTTCTCCTTTGTTGCTTTTATCGAGTCGGATATTCGATTCTCGGGTCGATCCGAGATAAAGATGAGAGAGAAAAAAGCTCTGGAGATGAGAAGAACAAAGGACATAATGATTCGAAGCGAATCGTAAGGGAAATAGATGAGAGTTACATAATTAGACTAGGCCTGGGCATAATATCCGAACCGAATGAAACCGAACCGAACCGAACCGAAATTAATGGTTTGGTTAGGTTATGGTTACTTCATAATAACCGAATGGTTTTTATTTTTGATATCCATTGGTAATGATAACCGAATGGTTATTAACCGATAACCAATGGGTATCCATGGATATCAAAAAAAAAAAAATTATGTTTATTTCCCCTAATTAACCAAAATAACCGAAATATAACCGAAATAACCGAACCGAAATAACCGAAACTAACCGAAATAACCGAAACTAACCGAAATAACCGAAATAACCGAAACTAACCGAAATATTTCCGAAATTTAACCGAAATAACCGAAATATTTTGAAATTTAACCGAAAATATTTGAAATTTAACCGAAAATAACCAAAAATAACCGAAAATAACCGAAACCATTCGGTTAACCGAAAATAACCGAAATATTTCGGTTACCAAACGGTTATTAATTTTGATAACCATACCGAACCGAACCGAATGGTAACCGAACCGAAACCGAACCGAAAACTGTTACTAACCGAATGGATAATAAAAGACATAACCGAACGTAACCGAAAACCGAAATAACCGAACCGAACCGAACCGAATAACCATTTGCCCACCCCTAAATTAGACTGTAGAGAGAGTGCTGATATAAGATAATAGAGGAGTAAGAGATCGTCGATGAGATTTCTAAAAGTTATCTTCCATCGGAGATACAGTGGGGAAGAGAAATAGATAAAAAAAAATTTCTTTCAATTTTCTTTTATTTTTTAAGATTTTTTTTTTTCATCTGATTACATTAAAAAGACTTGATTTTTAGATTTATTAATTATAATAACAATCACTTTCTTTTCTTTATAATTTTTAGATTTTTAATTAAATTAATAATAAAATAATAATCTAAAATGATTTTATTGATCAAAAAAATAAATTTAAAGGCACATTATTATTCTTTAACTGAAAACGAATAGTTCCGTTAAGTTTTTTAACGACACAAATTAAATAGCTAATTTGATGGTTTTAACTGTTATTTTTTTAGTTTTATGGTTTAAAGTGATAGTGCAAAATTCTCGAGGTTTAAAGTGTTAGTGAGTTGAATTTTGAAAGTTAAAAATGCGATTTTTACTATACATATATATATATATATATACTATAGTAGAACTAGGGGTGGGACGGATCCATATGCAAGTTTTAATTTTCGTCGTAAAAATAACGGTATTAAGCAGAAGTTAATTTGGTATATCCTCGGCCCAATTTAATGTTTAGCCCATTCTCTAAAATTTAAGAAAGGTTGTTTAAGAAAACAGAAACTTTATTAAAGCTGAACTAGGACTTATCCGTGCTAATTATAGCGCGGAATAATTTTTTTTAAAGAAATTGTTTTGAAATTTAAGAAAATTGTTTTTATTTGAATATTACAATATGACTAACTAATGTTTATAGATAAAACTGTTAATTTATAATAATTTGTTCATTTAACCTGTTTTACAGTGAACTAAAATATTTGTGTCTAACTTTTTATAAAATTAGTAAAATATTTTTCAACTTTTGTTTTGATATATATTTAAATAAAATATAATAAATTATAGTGAAAATTGAAAATATAGCAAGATTTTGAATATTGTTTTATTTGAATATATATAGATTGTTATTATTTTAAAATATATAGTATTAAAATAATTACGAAATTAAATAATAATTAACCTCTTTAATATAAAATATATACTTTCCATATTCTAATAAATAATTTTAAAAAACTATTATATCATTTCCTATTTCAATTATTCTTTATTATTTGTAATAGCATTTCATGTAATAACTTACAAAACAAAATTCATTTTCAAAAATGTCTCTTAAATAATATTATAGAGATGAAAATTTATAATTTTGATTTGAAATCGATGAAAATTTTTTCAGGAAAAAAAAAACATTGTCCTTGAAAAACAAAAATATTTATGGACTCTTGATATTTTGTACGAAAAAATTAAAATTAGATTAAAAAGTGAGTAATTTCAATCGAAATTCGGACCGTGCCTCAGCACTAGCAGACCATCTTACTATTAATTGACAATGCGCTTAAGTGATCCGGATGAACCACAGCCAATCACAATGATGACGTTAATGCCACGTGTATTAACGTTATGTTTTGATTGGCTGTTGAATCTGTTTTTTTTTTTAATTCAGACCCGTTTAAAGGGACGAATAATTCTCGGATCTAACATAAAATTTACGAAAACGCCCTTAAATAAAATGAAGCGACAATATCGTCAAGGTTCGCTACTCTCTTTCTATAGAGTTAAGCGCTGAATAATTATCTTAGATTGATGAGTTTACAATATATATAGTGATACATAGGGAAGGTAATTAGGGATTTGGAGATGACTAATATAGCATTTACATATATACTTCTACACGCCCCCTCAAGATGGAGGGACAGGAGTTACTCCAATCTTGTTGAATAACTCAATGAACCGTGGTCGCGGCAACGGTTTCGTCATAGCATCAGCAAGTTGGTCTTTAGTTGAGACATGAGCGACCCGGAGAGCACCAGAGCGGACATTATCGCGAATGAAATGATAGTCTAAGGCCAGGTGCTTCATTCGGGAATGGAAAACAGGATTTGCCGAGAGGTATGTAGCACCAACATTATCACAGTAAACCACTGGTGTGCATGGTAGTGCGACACCAAGTTCAGTCAAGAGAGAACATACCCATCGTATTTCGGCTGCTGTGTTGGCTACTGCCCGATATTCAGCTTCGGTGGAACTTCTGGCCACACCGGATTGTTTCTTAGAGGACCATGCTATCGGAGTTGAGCCAAGATAAAGGATATAAGCATTGGTTGAAACAAAATCATCAGTATCGCCTGCCCAATCAGCATCTGAGAAGGCATGAAGAGAAAGAACAGAAGTAGCGTTTAGGAAGATACCATGAGACACTGTTCCCGCAAGATATCGAAGGATCCGCTTCGCAGCTTGCCAGTGAATATCTGTGGGACGATGCATAAACTGAGACAGTCGGTTGACGGCATATGCGATGTCGGGTCTTGTGAATGCCAAGTATTGGAGACTGCCGATAAGTGTACGATATTCTTTTGGATCCTCCATAGCATGTCCACTAAATATCGATAACTTAGGAGTAGGTGCCATCGGAGTCAACACCGGCTTTGCATCTAGCATTTGTGTCTTTGTCAACAAATCGATAGTATACTTCCGCTGCATTAGGTGAAGGCCTTTTGTCGTCCGCGTTGCTTCTATACCCAAGAAGTATGTCAAATCAGTTGGATTCTTTAGAGAAAACCGACCAGCAAGAGCGTCGATGAATTTGTGAATCAACGAGGAGCTGCTTCCAGTGACGATAATATCGTCTACGTATACCAGAATATACACTAGTTGCTCACCATGTAGGTAAATAAAGACGGAGGTATCTGCCAGCGAATTCAGAAACCCCAAGCCACAGAGATAAGTTTTCAATTCTTCGTACCACGCTCGAGGAGCCTGTTTGAGGCCATAGAGTGCTTTCCGAAGACGACATACATGGTGTGGCCTATCTTTGTCGACGAACCCAGGGGGCTGAGAAACGTATACCTCTTCCGAAAGAGTTCCTTGAAGAAATGCATTATTGACGTCAAGTTGTTTGATATGCCAATTTCGACTGACAGCCAACTGAAGCACCATACGAATCGTGACAGATTTGACCACCGGACTAAATGTTTCGGAATAGTCGACACCGTATTCTTGTTTAAAACCGCGCGCCACCAATCTCGCTTTGTACCTATCAATAACACCATTAGGTAGATATTTCAGTGTAAAAATCCACTTAGTGGTAATGACGTTCTGATTCGGGTTAGGTGGAACCAAATCAAACGTGTGATTGCTTATCTGAGCATTTAGCTCATCACCCATCGCAAGTCGCCACTTCTCATCGCTCAAGGCCTGGTTAACCGTGGTGGGTATTTGTGGTTTGGACGGTGAGGCTGAGGCTAAGAGGGTGAGTTTCGGATTGGGTTTAGTGATGTGGTTTTTGGATCTGGTTCTCATGGGATGGTGATTTGTTGGTGGAGGTGGTGGCTGTGTTTCGGAGGTGGGGTCGAATTGGTGTGAGGAAGAAGACGTGTGTTGGTGAGGGAAATTGGGTTGAGTATTTGATGGGCTTGAAGGTTGTGAGTTTTGGGCCTGTGTAACATTTGTTGTGGTTGGGCCTGTGGAATTAAATGAGCCCAATTCATTAGAATTGGAGTTGTCTTCTTCAGACACAGCATCGGTAGACGACATCGGTACCGAAGCGTGTGGTGATGAAATCACCGGTGACAACGGGTGAGGATCTGAGCTCAGGGGCGCGGCGGACGGAGCTGATACGAGTGGCGGAGGAGTTACCGAAATTATTGTTGGAGGTGAATAGCTTGGATTTTGTGGGGGTTCGGAATGGAATGAAGGAATGGACCTCTCGTTGGTGACATGAAACGGAAATTGCGTTTCGATGAATTGCACATGACGTGAGATGTATATCCGACCGGAGCTTGCGTCGAGACAGAGGTAAGCACTCTGTGTGAGTGAATACCCAAGAAACACACACGGTAGAGATCTTGATTCCAACTTGTGTTTAGTGTACGGACGTAGCCATGGGAAACACAAACTCCCGAATACTCTGAGCTTTAAATAGTTGGGTGCCTGTTGGAACAGCATGGCGTACGGACTGACGTTGGCAATCACCGGAGTTGGTAAGCGATTGATCAAATACACCGCCGTTGCAAAAGCATAAGTCCAATACCTCGTTGGGATCGTGGCTTGATGCATAAGTGTTAAGCCCGTTTCCACAATGTGACGGTGCTTTCTTTCTGCAATCCCATTATGCTCCGGTGTATGCGGCGGTGATGTGAGATGAGAGATGCCGTGAAGTGCGAGAAATTGTCGTAACGCCACGAACTCACCACCGTTATCGGAATACAACGTTCGGATCTTGCCTTGAAATCGAGACTCCACCAGTGCCTTAAATGCGATAAACGTGTCTCGGACTTGCGATTTCTGTTTCAACGGATAGAACCACGTATAGCGAGTATGATGATCCACGAGGATGAGATAGTACTTAAAATTGTCAACCGAAACGATAGGTGAGGTCCAAACATCGCTATATAAGCATTCAAGGGGTTGGGTGGATGTGATAGTGTTTGAAAAAAATGGTAGTTTATGGCTTTTATTGATATGACAAGGAGAACAAGAAAACTGTTTTTCTGAAGAAGGAGAAAGCGGTAAAGAAAATTGAGAGATAATGCTGTGGAGTATTTGAGAAGACGGGTGACCAAGTCGGGAATGCCAAGAGAGGAAGGTTGTTTTTGGTGATGGTGAGGCAAAGAGGGAGATGTTGGTGTTGGATTGAACTGGCCACTCGTATAGCTCGTCTCTAGTTCTGCCTTGGAGTAATCGGGCCCCCGTGCTGAGATCCTTCACCTGAAAATGGGCAGGAAAGAATTCCACAGACACTTGATTAGTATTACATAAGCGGTACACAGAAATAAGGTTCTTATGTATGTTGGGCACGTATAAAATATCGGTTAAGGCAAGAGAGCGAGAAGGAGTAGGAAGGGAGGTGGAACCCTGGAAGACCGCCGAGAATGTAATCAAGTTGATCTTCATGATCCATTGGTTTGCCGAGAAGAGCGAGTTGATCAAATCGAGTAGTGAAACCTTGGAAGTACTCGGTGATGGACTTGTTTGCTTTCGTCCATTGCTTGATCTGGTGCCTGATCTGTTGACAATGACCACGAGTCGGTTTCGCATAGGTGTCATACAGTTTGGTCCATATTTGAGCAGATGTTGTGGTAGCGGACAGAAGCGGTTGAATAGTCATCGAGATAGCACCCAGTAACGCACTGTAGATCAGTTGATCTTGCCGCTTCCAGAGTGTATGCGCTGGATTCGCAGAGACAACACCATTTGTGGTGTTGGTGGACGGTGGAACCGCGGAGGATTCTTCAAGATAGCTTGCCAGATCATATCCATTGAGCAAGGCTTGGATTTGACGACTCCATATCAGGAAATTGGTAGTCGTGAGTTTAGTAACGTTCGCCATGTTAACGTTTAGGAGTGTGGGAGATGCGGAGACAGAGATGGTCTCGTTGGGAGTGTTTGAAGAAGTCATAGTTGAGCAAGATGATAATGGCGGCGCCGAGAAGAGAAAAATTTAGAATATAGGTTTAGGTATCGTACGCTCTGATACCATATAGAGTTAAGCGCTGAATAATTATCTTAGATTGATGAGTTTACAATATATATAGTGATACATAGGGAAGGTAATTAGGGATTTGGAGATGACTAATATAGCCTTTACATATATACTTCTACACTTTCTCTCCCTCTCCCTCTCCCTCTCCCTCTCTTATTGTGTCGTTCATCTCTCTTTTCTCAGGCACCAAGGTTTTAGTAATAATTCATTGCATCTCTCTTTTCTCAGGCACCAAGTTTTTCCAGACTAGCTCTCCCGATAACGTTCCCCCAGGTGATTGATTAATCAAATCTTCATTATATCCTCTTTAACAAATAAGATTGTGGTTGCTGAAAGAGTTGTGCTCAACTTTATGCAGAGGATTGGCGGAATTGAGTCCCTTGTCAAGAAAAACGGAACTGAAGACGATGGCATTATCAAGTGATTATACTGAATCTTGCATGAGCTCCGGTTTTTAGTATTTATGTGACTTTGTTTGTTGATTGCAGGGAGTTAGTGGTAGATTTCTACAGTAGCTCGGGAAAGAGAAAGCCAGATCATGTCATAATTTTCAGGTATTTTACTTTGTTACATCAGAGCTTATGGCTCTTCATTTTCCTCATTCTTTAATTTCTTATATCGATTGTTTCAATGTTTTATTGCTTCTAGGGATGGTGTTAGCGAATCTCAATTCAATCAGGTTCTGAACATTGAACTCGCCGAGATGGATGGAGATATGGAGCCTCCTAATTCAGATTATGGAAATGGATGCCGCTGATCATGATGCCGTCAAGGTCTGCTACTCTCTCTCACTTACTGTATCGTTGATCTTGATGTATCTGAAATGGCTGCCGCTAATTATATTTGTTTTTATTTACCTTCATCTTTGCGATTTTATGGCTCCAATTGCTAACATGAGGCTCCAGTTTGTTGCATCAGAAGCTCTGAAACAGAGTCTTGAAGCTTCTCCTTCTTCTTCTTCTTCTTGCTCACAATTTGTAAGCACCTTTTGCTTCTCTTAGGCAATGGAGGGTAGTCCAGATCTATCGTTTTATTTGGTAAAATTCGAAGCTTTTGTGAGGGGAAATCCTGATAAAACGTCAATCCAGATTCTGTTGACTCTAGATTAAATTGACGAGAAAAAGGGATTTTATGTTTTTGACAGAAAAACGAGATTTTACGTGTATTAGAAAAAATCGGATTTTGACGTTTTTGCACGTAAATATGATTTTACGTTTTAGGCGGAAAACAAGATTTTACGTTTTTGAAAAAAAAAAATGGGATTTAACGTTTTTTGCACGAAAACGGGATTTTTAGTTTTTGGCGTGAAAATGGAAGTTTACGTTTTTGGCGGGAAGACGAGATTTTATGTTTTTTACATGAAAACGGGATTCTACGTTTATGACGGGAAAACGTGATTTTATGTTGTTTTTACAGGAAACATGATTTGACGTTTGCAATGGGATTAGGGGATTTTACGTTTTTCGGGAGAAAACAGGATTTTATGTTTTTAGCGGACAAACGAGATTTTTCATTTTTACGGAAAACAGAATTTTACGCTTTCACGAAAAATGTATTTTATTTTTTTGACAAGAAAACGTGATTTTACTTTTTTGACGGAAAAACAAGATTTTACGTTTTTCAAGGAAAACGGGATTTATCGTTTTTAGCGGAAAAAGATGATTTTACGTTTTTGACGAGAAAATGTGATTTTTGGTGTATTAGAAAAAAATCGGGATTTGACGTTTTTGCAAGTAAATAGGATTTTACATTTATGGAGGAAAATAGGATGTTACGTTTTTGACACGAAAATGGGATTTAACGTTTTTTTGCACAAAAACAGAATTTTTAGTTTTTGGTGTGAAAACGATATTATTTTTGACAGGAAAACGAGATTTTATGTTTTGACGGGAAAAAAGATTTTACGTTTTTGACGGGAAAACGAGAATTTACGTTTTTGACGGAAAACCGTGATTTTACTTTTTCGGTGGAAAACATGATATTACATTTTTGCGGAAAAACGTGATTTTACGTCTTTCACGAGAAAACGGGATTTTACTTTTTTTAGGGGGAAACGGGATTTTACGTCTTTGACGGAAAAACAAGATTTTACATCTTTGACGGAAAAACAAGATTTTACGTCTTTGACGGAAAAAGGGATTTTACATTTTTAACTGGAAAACGGGATTTTACGTTTTTGGCGGAAAAACTAGATTTTACTTTTTTCCCGGGAAAACGAGATTTTACGTTTTTGACAGGAAAACATTATTTTATGTTTTTGACAGAAAAACAGGATTTTACGTGTATTAAAAAAAATCGGGATTTAACGTTTTTACAAAAATAAAAGATTTTACATTTTTGACGGAAAACATGATTTGATTTTTTTGAATAATAAACCAGTATTATTACTTCTCATGTGAGTGGCCCATCGAAAGTAAAAATCAAACGATTTTTTTCCAAAGTTGCATCCAACTTCATAGTAAAATTTCGTATTATGATCAAATACTAAACATATCTAAAAATTAAACAACTACATTTCCGCAGCATTATTCTCTTAACAAAATAAGTTAAACTATTCAATTAATGCCCGCACAGTCTTTGTGGTGAAGTAAACAAACATTATATTGGTGGTAGTGGTGCATTAATAAAAATAAAGAAATGTCACATATTCGCAATATTTTATGTAACCTATAACTAATAGTTAAATAAACTCAAATATTCGTTTTCAATATATATGTTTGAGGTTATGTCAATTTTTTCCATATCAACAATCAAGCATTAATAAAAATTAATCGATCTATAATTGCAAATTTGATACAATAAGAAAAACAAATACAATTCACAGTTATGATAATAAATATAACTAACCTTTAATAATAATATACACAAGATACATAAAATCTCAACAAGACATACACAATATCCTCAAAATTCTTAAATATTACGAAACTAATTTTATTTTAAAAATATATTTTTTGCCCGCGCGTGCGAGTCACCTAGTATATATATATATACAAAGCTGTTTTTTTTTTGGGGGGGTTGATAGTTGAGTATTTTCTTTATTAATCAAAAAGTATGATATTGTTATTCGTTACAAACTTACAAGTACAATGAAACTCGATGAGAGATAACCATTACATTGTTTAATCTAAGTTGAGTCCCAATTTTTCTGTTCCAGATTCTTTCCACTCTCTGTGTGATATCAAGAATTGGTCTAATTCGGAATCTGATGTCGCTTGGATTTCGTCATAGTTACATTGTGTCTTAACTTATGTAGCTATTTTATAATGCTTCTACGCATGTTATACTGTATGATTAAGGTTTTGACCCTCTGTTATGGTATCAATATGTTGTCATTATCATTAACTCATGGGCTCTAATTAATTATTAAAAAAATATAATCACTCCTTTCTTTGTATGTTGTAATGTGTAATGTTTGTTTTGCTCGAATCCTTGTCTAGTTGTGGAATGCATGTCCCAGTTGCTTCTCTGTTTTTTCAACCTTTAAAACTCTCCTTCATGTCTCAAACTCTAAAGCTCACGCTTGAATTGAGTTTCTACTATCTTGTTGTAAGGTAACAAATCTATGCTTTATTGTATCTATAGAATGGCGTTTAGTCCATATTGCTTCAAGCTCTAAAGTTAACATTTTTGTTTTTGCAGATGGAATCAAGAAGAAGTAGAGTCTGTGGAGAAACAGCTTGTGGGTTTTCAACTTCTTCAAGCGATGCTAATGAACGAGCTGCTTCGATGCGAAAGCTCTGTTTCGTTGCAGTGTAATGTGTTTTGTTCATGAGCATAGAAGTTGTTGGCGGTATTAAGGCTAATAGTTCGGCTATACTGACCGATGCAGCTCATTTGCTTACTGATGTTGCTGCTTTTGCTATCTCTATGCTCTCCTTGTGAGCTTCTTCTTGGGAAGCGAATCCGCGGCAGAGTTATGGGTTCTTCAGGATTGAGATTTTGGGTGCAAATGTCTCAACCCAGCTCATTTGGGGATTTTGGTCGCCATTACTAGACTCATTCAAGAGACTAATGATCATGTTGATGGTTTCTTTATGGTTCTTGTTGCTGCTTTTGGTTTAGTGGTAAACTTCATAATGATTGTTGTGCTTGGACATGATCATGGTCATGGTCATAGTCACGATCATGGTCATAGTCATGGTCATGATGATCATTATCATGGGGATAATGCTGAGCAATTGTTGGAGAAATCGAAGGAAATGAGGAACATATTAATGTACAAGGGGCTTATCTTCATGTTCTTGGGGATTTAATCCAGAGCATTGGTGTAATGATTGGAGGGGGAATTATTTGGAATAACCCTAAATGGAAAGTGATTGACTTAATCTGCACGTTAGTATTTTCGGTTATTGTTCTATGGACAACCATTAAGATGCTTAGAAGCATACTCGAAGTTCTAATGGAGAGCACACCAAGAGGGATCGACGCGAGGAAGCTCGAAAAGGGATTTGAAGAAGTGGTGGCTGTTCATGAGCTACACATTTGGGCAATTACAGTTGGAAAAGCTCTGTTTTCTTGTCATGTGAAGATTAAACCAGAGGCTGATGATGGTTTGGTGCTTAACAAAAAGATTGATTACATCTGGAGAGAGTATCGTATCAGTCACGTTACCATACAAATCGAGCGTTAAAACAACAAAGCAAGCTCGAGACGGCTAAGTTCTCTGGGTTTCTGTCATTTTCGTGATCAAATTCAATCTTTTTTCACTTTCTCGTGTGCTATAAATTACATTGCTGTGACATATGCCATTGTTTTTTTGGGTCCCGTCATGAAAAGGGTAAATTAAAGGACATACCTTTATCTGAGATTAGGTCATTTTGTTATGTTACTATAGAAGAATCTGAATCTTTAGGGTATATCTTTGACGATAGGCCTACTAAAAAGACTGGGGCATGTTTGTCCTGAGAGCAAGTAACCATAGCTCGTGTGTGACAGTAGCAACCATATATATCAATTAATAATAATAAAAAAAGATTCAAACTTTCTTTGGAGTTTCAATTTTGTTGATAAGGTTTCTAAGGTCTTCGTTAACTACGCAAAGGTTACAAAATTTGTGAGACCGGATTGATATGAATTTAACCGTTAGGAGTGTGGTTTTGTAGACAGAATTGGGACATTTCATAGTACAAGACTGTTTAATGCCGTAGAAGCCAAGGCATCAATAATAGATAAGATTCCTTAGTAGAGTCAACTCTTTTTTTTTTTTATTGTAATCAAGTTATTAGACTCTAGAAACCTTAATTTTATTCAAGCTGCGTTAAATCACTAGAACATGATGGAGGCAGCATAGTTCTGTATAAAGTTTAGCTTTTTGAGTCTTGAAGAAAGGACTGGTGTGTTGTGTAAATGTATGATGATGATGATTTTATGGTATGGGTATTAGTGAAGAAAGGATGATTGAGACATCATGAATAAAGATGACACAAACCCAATAGAAGCTTTCTTACCCATGACTAGTCCCTTTTTACCTTCTTCTTCTGTGTAATCTAGAATGTCCCCACAAAGTCTCTGTCTCCACTTCAATACAAAACTGCTCTCTCTCTCTCTCTGCTCAGCCTCACCAACTTTTACAGTACCCAAATACATCTATTTTCTTACCTCTCTGTTTTTTTACAGCTCCTCTGTTTCCTCTCTACTTAATAGCTACTAAAAACTCTACTCTTCTATATAAAGCTAACAGTTACAAGTCCAGAAAGCCTCAGAATCAGAAGAGAATACACGAGTTTCCTCTTCTGCCTGCCTCTTTGGTGCTTCTTAGCATTTATTGTTACACATCATTACATAATAATAACATAACAAACAAATGGAGAGGTTTCAAGGACACATCAACCCCTGTGTATGTATCTTTTGCTTAATTTAGAAAGCTTTCTCTTTCTTTCTTCAATCGAAATGGACTTGCATTTACTCTTTTCCTAATGAGTCCAGATGCTTTGCATTCAATGATTTCCTTGTTTGTTTTACAGAAAACAATAACAATTCTGCAATCAATTTGTTTCCCTATACTTTGAAAACATTCCATTTTCCCTTCTACTTTTGTTTATCTCCACAGTAGAATCAAATTATATCATTTCATTCGCCTCAACCGGTAACTCATTCCTCTATCGTCCTTGCAGTTTTTGGATCGAGAAGCGGATGCGAGAAGCCTAGAAGTTCAAGGATTTGCAGAAGCTCAAAGCTTTGCCTTTAAGAAAGAGGAGGAAGAAAGCTTGCGAGATACAGTTCCATTTTTACTGATGCTGCAAAGTGAAGAAGACCCTTGGACGTTTTTGTCAATCAAAGAAGCAAATTTTCTAACGCTACTGTCTCTTGAGACACTCAAAGAGCCTTGGGAACTCGAAAGCTATCTTTCACACGAGGATCCGTAGTTTCATTCACCGGTCCAATCCGAGACGACCAGCCGCTTCTATCACAACCCAAACCCAGTTTCAGCATCATCCATGGAAAGAGCTAACCAAGCTTTGTCAAGCCAAGAACTTCCCTTTAGCTTTAGCCAAACAAACATGATAATCCCTTCTGCGAATACAAGACGCAAGCGCAAAAGCAGCCACTTGCTGCCTCCAGAAATGACTCAAGAGAAGAGAAGAAGGAGGAAGACTAAACCACCTAAAAACATGGAAGACAGAGAGAATCAAAGAATAAACCACATTGCTGTAGAACGAAATCGACGGCGTCAAATGAACGAACATATCAACTCCCTCCGTTCCCTTCTCCCACCTTCCTACATCCAACGAGTAATATAAACAAATAGTTTCAAGTTTCAACCTTTAACCCTCAAAACCCCCAAAAATCTCTTAATTTGCTTAGTTTGTTGTTTCCTACAGGGAGACCAAGCATCCATAGTAGGAGGAGCGATAAACTACGTGAAGGTCCTCGAGCAAATCATACAATCGCAAAAGAGAAGTAGTAGTGGAGTGGAAAACGGAGTTGACGACGATCAAGCAACTAATAATCATCATCTTTCAGCCATTTCGTCGAGCGACTTGTGCGAAGATCAAACATGCATCCCCAAAATCGAGGCCACAGTGATACAAAACCACGTCCGCCTTAAAGTTGAATGCGCGAAGAAACAAGGACAGCTTCTCAAAGGAATCATTTCACTCGAAAAGCTTCGACTCACTGTTCTTCATCTCAACATCGCCTCTTCGTCTCATTTGTCTGTCTCTTATTCCTTCAACCTCAAGGTAACGACTTTCACTTTCTTTCTAAAAATTTCATCTTTAATGAGAAAAATTCAATCTTTTTCTTTCTTAATTTCGTTGGAACAGATGGAGGATGATTGTGAACTAGAATCGGCCGACGAGATAACGAAGGCGGCGCATCAGATTTTCGATATCCGACGATTTTGATTGACACAACCCGAAAATACAAATAAAAAGCTCAACTTTTTTTTGAAGATTCGATTTTCCTTCTTTCGTTTTCCGACTGACGGAATTAAATTCTGTTTTGTTCGTATATTATTCGATCATGTCTTTAGGCTTTGGGTGTTTTGTGGGTTTGGGTCCCATCTAATTAAAGTTTGACCTAGTTGAGGTTGATCAAGCTTTGTTAACGAATCTGTGGAATTAATATAAATTGTCGTTGAGCCAAAAAAAAATTAAAAAAATAAAGTTTGACCTTATGCGTATTTATTTCTGATATTTCATCAATCATGGTTTGACTTTTGTCTATATTGAAAGGGTTGACTTTCTGCTCATTGACAACAATATCATGTGTTCTCTTTTTTTTTTTTTTTTTGGAATGGTATTGGTGTGACTTGAGAGGAATAGATTGTTGTTATAGCCGAATCTTAGAGCATGATTAACCCACAACCCCAATTAAGTCTCTTATTTATTTGTTTAGTATTAAAAATGGTGGGGTCAGATAAGAAACCGTTTCTATTGTCTCTAAATTAGGAGACTTTGTTGATGAATCTCTTAAACTATTCAATATTTTATATTATTTTTATTATTAAAAAACTCTAAGAAACCCATTGGGGTTGTGGGTTGATCATGGTCTTAAAGACTAATGATGATGTTACCATTGTTCTATAGTTTGTTAAATAGTTTTATGGGCTTGTAATACTTAATGACTACTAATGGGCCCACTTATTAAAGCCCATTATTTCAAAAACTGAAAGTAGCAACAGAATGGCACCAACAAGCTTTTGCATTTTTGCTACTTTAAGCTTTTGTTATTGCACTATACAATGGGGGAGGCAAACACTTTTGGTCACAGCATCATCAATATTGAGTAACCGTTTGGAAATTTCAAGAGAGAAGAAAACCCGAAAATGAAAGCCCAAATTTTTTATAAACTTGACTCAAGGTAGAGCCAGGAAAGTTTCTTCTGTACAATGTCCCGGTCGATTTTCGCTAAAGATGAGACCGGCGATGCTGCAAGTTAGAGATGTAGTAGAGAATCCGCTTCTTGTCATCAAGGGTTAATGAGAAAGGAGGGTTTAGAGATAGAGTCACTGCTTCCTCAATTATAAAGGAGAGTAGAAGAATTGCTTTCTTGTATAATGTTGCTGCACTTTCCTTGTTATTCAAATATTCTTCCGCCTGCAAAAATAAAATAGAAAAAATTGATCTAACCCACAAAAAAAGTTTCAGACTTTTAGTACAAAAGGATGAACCAAAGGTGGAAGCTTTTGAAAAAACTTTCAGCCACTTTTTTAGGACAAAATGGTACAAAAAGTGAAAAAGATAGAAACTTTACACTTACCCCACCACTCTTGCCGTATGCTAGTGCCTTCTCGTATATTGTTTCCATGGCGTCAGGCATATGAGTAGCAGCTGCAATGAAACGAAGGATATGCATTCAGGGAATGTGCAAAGAAACATAGAAGAGAATGCTCGGTTTTAGTACTGACCGCTTGTTTCGTTTAGTTGAGTTGATGAATTCTCGGCCTGATTAAACGCGGTAACAAACTCTTGTGTCACCCAAGTTTTAGCTAGTGCTGGTGAATTTAAGTCTGGAATTGAAGTCTCGGGAGCTGTGGTTGGATCTGGGTTCACTTTATCCTCTCCAACGGACATCATCCAATAATCGCATATCTCTAAAGCTTTTGTCCAGACAGCCAAAATGACGAGCGTAACAGCAAAAGATTCCTTTACCTGTCCTGCATTTCCCTGTATGCAACGGTATTAGAAGCTCTGATGTTATCATTTGAGACCCCGAGAAATTAGTAGTTTAAGTTACCATCTCACGAGCTACTTCTGTAAGTGCTTCTGCATACTGATACAAAAGTTGGAGCTTCGTTGGAGGATGAACGATAGTTAACCGTTGTACTTCTGTTAACAGATATGATCCGCTTGCTGGTCGTGGACCTGACCCACCAGATATTGGTCTCTGTGCATCAAGTGAACTTGATGAACCTTTGTCGTTCCTCGGCAAGAAATTAAGAATCCCAGAATCTTGCAGTGATGTGCCGAAACAACCTGATGAACCTTCCAGTGAGGCAGAAGGACGGTTTACAAGAACATACTCTCTCTCTATGAGCTCAAGTGAGTCTAAAACTGCACGAATGACAATAGCAAGCGATTCTGAGTGAATTGAGCTAATAAAAGCAATAAAGATAAGATACAAAATGCGAATAACAAACCTCCAGATTGATTTGATGAGAATTGTCCCTCAGTGTCTTTTCCAGTCTTCTCACAAGAGACGTGTGGCATTAAAATGTGAGATGTTGAGGCACTAGAGGAATTCCCGTGTTTGTAGACATTGTCAGCCCTTGGTTTGAATCGGTTTGTACTACTCGGTTGTGCAGAGGGCAACGATGATTTTCCCGTAGAGGTAGTAGAATCAGAATGCGCAACACCCGGCATTTGTCTGACAACATTTGGTATGAAAGATGAAGCGAGGAATTTAAAGGTTTTGATGGTTAAAGAAAAGAAGATGAAGGTTGCAAGTGATTGAAGAACTCCAGACATTTGATGGTTAATCAAAATCTCAAGACATTACCGTGGGTCCTGAAGGAACCTGTGATTGAAGAACTCTTGGAATGTCAAGCGTTCAACTGCAGTAGAAAAGACGTATTTTTCCATGAAAGTTTGAAATGTGATTTTGAATCAAACATAAAGACAACAAACAAAGAATCCTATAACAAGTACTTGGGTTCCGGCGTAGAAGACTTCTGCACAGATCAACACAATCTGGATGAATCTCATTCAAAGCATCTTCAGGAAATTTCAGCTCAGTGTCTCTCACAATGTTGTTAAAAAGCTGTAGAGATGAGAACCCAAAGCATTATAAAGGCCACAAGTTCATTACAAGTTCAAGAGGCAATTCATCGGTTCAGGGCAACGAACCTGGATGTGATTAGTACCATCAAAAGGTGGCTTTCCAGTAACAAGTTGAAACAAAATCGCACCAGCACTCCATAAGTCAGCCTGAAACATCCATTACACAATTTAAATAATGAGACCAAAGAAACTTTAAATCTAATCTTAAACTGATGAAATCTCTTCACCTTTGAATCATACTTTTGGTTCTTGATAATTTCTGGAGCCATATACAATGGAGAACCGCAAAATGTTTCCGCCATGCTCTGCGGTGTTAGAGACCTACCAAAACCATCATTACATAGCAAACTAAGACCTTTCCTCTAAAAGAAAACATTTTTGGAGATATGAGACGTAAATAATACCTTGCAAACCCAAAATCTCCAATCTTTAGCAATGGAGTTACTTCCTTGGACGATAAAAGTAAATTCTGAAAAGTTTGAAGAAAAACAGAACCATGACTAGACTTTTATCGTAGCCGTTAAACTACAGTAGTATAAGAGATTTTAGTTACCTGAGGCTTTAAATCTCGGTGGATAAAATGCTTCTCTTGAAGTACTTGCAACCCTAAAGCTACAAAACGCAACACAAGAACAAAAACAAACATCAACAAAAAATCCTAAATTGAAAACATGAGAAGACCAAAAAAACAGATATTTATTTTACCCAATTGTCTCATAAAATGCTTAGCAACAGCTTCTGATACTTTGCCATGGAGATTGATGTACCCAGCAAGATCACCTCCACTACAATACTCCAATACAAGGAAAATCCTATCTCCAGTCTACAAAAGTTCTCGAGTTCAAAACCACAAAAAAATCCCCAATTTCAATATCAATTTCAAATGAATTATCCAAAATCCACAGTTGCTAGATAAAATTAAACCTCGATAGCTTCGTAAAATCGGATGATATTGGGATGATCGATGGTGCTGAGGATCGAAATCTCCTTGAGAAGATTATCTCTGACTTTAGTGCTAAGCAGTTTCTTATCAATCTCTTTCACGGCGACTTCTAAACCAGACGATCGATGCTTCGCTAGCCACACCACAGCGAACGAACCGGACCCGATTTTCGGGCCAAGTTCGTAGTCACCCACAAGTCGTGCCGTGTCCATCCGGGTTTTGGGTTTTGACCCGTTTAAACTTTCGGATCCTTAGTTGAATCAACCTCCATTGTTTCTTCTACTACGACACAGGTTTTAACGAACAGTGATCAAACAAAACCAAGAAAAATCAAAACAAAAATTTTCCGGATTTAGAACAACAAACTGTTTTTGTTAATGAAAGGATACGATGTAAGTGATTGATTTTTATATATATTACAGTAAAGCAATCAACTTTTATTGTTTTTTTTGTGTATGGAGAGATTGAGACTTGGTTTTAGCTTATGAGCAAAGAGTTTCTTACTTGTAGTCGAGAAGAAAGAAACCTTCAAAAAAATTGACGTCTTGGATCAAAATTCCACGAGGAAATATCTCAGAATATTACCTTTTATTACAAAAATTGAATTTATTTCTTACCTTACAAAATTTGTTATCTAAATTTGAGTACCAAATCTAGCAAAACATTTTGTTGTTTTTTTTATTTGTTCTTTTAAATTAATCTATAAGTTAGTTTCCCACAACATATCTCAAAATACGGTTCTTTAATATTCAAATATAGAATTTTATGATTATCTCTAAGAACAATTCAAAAATTCTTTCTAGCATATTTCAAAATTTTAAGAACGTCAAATTTATAATTTAATCGTTTATGAATGTTTATGTAAGTTTTTTTTCTTATGATTTTGACTCCAAAGAAAACACCGAGAAACTTTTTTTTTATTATTCTTGCTGTTATAATTATATGTTGTTGTGAATGATTGCTTACTAATAAATACTTTCGAATATTTAAAATTTTCCATGTTTTCCGTAAGTTTATCGAAAGAATTGCTTATTTTTTTCCCAAACAAATTTAATGTGCACATATCTTCTTTTGTTATATCTTTTTTTTTTGAATGAATATAAAATTTTATTTATAAAAAAAAAACGTTATTACATTAAATGCCTTTGTTTTCGAGTTTAAAAATGCTTAAAACATGTTGTAAACCAGCGAGCGCATCAATCCGCTTTCAAAGCATTTGTCTTACAACTCGAAGGGTGTTCAGGCGGTTTCTCATTGTTTTGTTTGTCTCATGTATTATTCTCTTGGTATATATCCATTTCATAGATAAAGATAATCGGGCGCATAAAATGTGATTACTAACCATTTTTTGTTGTTGTGTGTGGCTCTAATGTAACATTGATTCCACTTATCTTTACGGTAAGTGAAATTGTTCTATATCTAGTGATAAAATATTAATTTTGGAGTATAACAACAACATATTATAATCAATATATGTATTTTCTATAAAAGTTATTACTGCCAAACAAAGAAAAAATGTAGAAAAACACACTTTTTAAAAAAAGGGTTACAACTATATTGCCAAATGAAATGATACATTGATGTAGGCTTCGCTTTGCTAAGCAGCCCATTCAAAGAAAAAACCAGTCAACATCTCTGTTATACGTCACCAGAGAAGCCATGGGAATCATATTACTCGACATTTTTATTTTTGAAATTATGACGTTGTATTAATGTCAAAAGAAAACATAGATGTAGATGTATTGAAATCAATAACAAAATTTCCTCATGATTTTGAATAACGAATTCAAATATTATATTTCTATAAGGATATGATATGTCAATTATTTAAATGAATAGTTATCGCTATTGACTAGTCTAGAAAATCAAATTCGTTTGTTAAAAGCCACATCACCTTTGACCTGGCATAATCAGTGGGACCAGCTCTTATTATCATGAAATTAAAAATATTTACGTGAAAGTGCCACGTAACTCAGCCACGAACAAAGCCCATTAGAGCCGCTTTAGGCCCAATTCTGTTTGGAAACAATGCTAGAATAACTTTGGACCCGCTGAAGAAGAGAGCGAGACTATCACCGCTACCAAACGGAGGAATTACCGTCACATGGGAGAGCTCTGTCTCGAGTCGAGAGAAACATCGAAACGGTCCACGATTTGTGTGATTTTGTGACAGGCCACTAATGGGCCAAATGTTGGCCCATATTAATTCGACTTTTCCCATTTGCCTAGTCTATAAAACATCTCCTTTTTTTTTTTTTTGATATGAATCTCTTCTCTTATATATATATATATATATATATATATATATATATATATATATATTAGGGTGCGATATGTACGTGCGGACGTGTTAAACAATGTTCTAAACTGTTTTTACTGTCTATTGCTATTTTATTTTTCTTGATCTCGTAATTAATTTAATTGTCTCTGTCAGCTTAAGATTTATGTATTTGTTTTTTTTTTTTTAAACATTTAAATTTTATAATCATCTATGTGTTTATTTAGTGAATGATACACATTTTCATGTATTTTTTATTTGGTGGACAATTTTATGCAATTAGCTATTTTTTTAAAGGGAATACATAATATACATTAACATCTTAAAGTTTTCTTTTCATAATTTTTGTTTGATTTTGTTTCATGTAAAGTTATTATTATTTGGAGATCGAATATAGTGTTTTATGTATAATTCTAATCATATTTATTATGTCAAATATGTTTGTGATTATTAATTCTATTGTTTATATAAAATATGAAAACGATTTGTATATTTAACTGTATAGAAATATGTTTGTGAGCCGTATCACGAACTTCATTTGGAGGCAGCGTTTGGCAAAAGTTGGGCTAGAAGTATTTCCAAACTTTTTAAATATAATTGAATTTAAAAATAATTTTATGTTATGTTTTTTAATATGTTGGATGTTTAGGTGGACGCTGAGATGACGGAATGAGAAGTGAGGAAAATAAACTTTATATATATAAATAGATATATAGAAGATGAATATGACAATGAAATGTAATAGACATATATATTCCTTTGTTAGGATATAATGACTCTTAAGAGAAATCATATAAATAACAGTTACAAAATGTTGCTATATTGTGTTGGTGGGAGAAATGAAAGCGACTAAACCAGAAAACAATGATAGATCAGATTTGTGAAGGGACAATGTATAGTCTCTTTGATCTTTATCTATCGTCTTTATTTGGTTGGACCACCCTCACCTTCCTCTTCATTACATCTTTCATGTGTAACCCTCACCTTCCTCCTCTTCATTACATCTTCCAGATCGAAACCTATCTCAAAGTTTTACAATAACTAAATCGTGCATTAAGTGAAGACGCGATATATTTCTCGTAGTTGGATCCATGACATGGTTTACTGCAATTACTCGATTTTAGACTTATAGTTATCATATGTATATGTTGTAGAAGGCTCGAACTTATAATTTTTTGTTTAAAAAATTTAGAACATTCAACTCTTTCAGCCTATATCACATAGACATCGACATTTTATTACAATCTTATGTTAAAAAAAAATTGCAAATTTCCTACTCCATGTATATATATGTAGATGTGGTTAATTGTGGAAACAGTCAATGAGTCGTGTATATATATATATATATATATATATATCTAGAGGCTAGGATCATGACTGAGCAACTGAGTTCTGCAGCCATTGCAGAGGCCATATACATACATATTGAAGGAGTGTATGTATATGTAATGCCAAATTCCTATTCCATGCAGCTTAGGTAATGTCAATATGGAACAGTAAATGCGAAGGTTCTTACACGTGTTATAATACTCATCAAGAGTATTTTGATATATATAATTAATAACAAGTAAACTTTCATGAAATTGGAAATAATAATTAATACATACCCAATTTTGCATACAATTGAATTTTCCCTTTCAGCTAACTTGGATTTGATTCCTCTGTATCCCCCTCTCCCCATACAAACCTACCCCTCCTTCATATATATATATATATATATTTTTTAATTCTTTTTTGTTTTTATGTTTATTCTAAGGTCAATTGATAACACATATATACACAGCCAAATGTATATTGAAAGTAATTCTAAGCATGTATGGTCATTGTACATGTGTGTGTGTGTGTGTGCGAACCCTAAAAGTCGAGACTCAAGAGATGATCAATTCAATACTAAAATTATTGTTATATTCATCGATCTACATGTTCAAATAACGTAATTAATATATATGTGAAAGTTCTTGATGTTCCACTTCCATCCTAATATATATAGTAGCTGAGCTTATTCATATAAAAACAAATTATTATTATTGAATTAGATATCTCTTTTGAGTGTAATAGGTTATGTTATAGCAAAATTGTTCCTGTATTATAACTTCCTATATCCAAACGAATTGATAATGAGTCAAAACTAATTAATGTCTTATAGGTTCCATCATATCTTCTTTTTCAATGTAAGATTTCATATAATTTTATCAGCTCTTGGGATATCAATCCAACTCCCACATCGGAAATTTAGACAAATATTATTTAGTATATAAGTAATGTCTAACTCTAATTAGTATGAGGCCTTTTGGGAAGGAGCCCAAAAATAAATCCGTGCGGGCTTTACCATTTGAGCCCAAAACGGACAATATCATACTAATGGGGAGTTGGACATGGGCTTGAAAAGCCCAACAATAGTATCAGAGCCCGGGTTCAAAAAAGATGGACCTGGAGAAGTGGGTGTGGGCTGCATGTTCGTTGTGTCGAAAGTCCTCAAGGTGACCTCGCGATTAGGGGTGCCGGTGCCTTTTGTCGAAAGTCTTCCTGATGAAGCAGAAAGTCAGGCGGCGGGTTCTGTTGGTGATTACGGCGGTACAAGATGGATGTCAGGTTTCGCTAGAGGAAAGGCCAAGGGCTTGTGTGGTTCTTGGTTTGAGGGGAGAATTGTTGGGATATCAATGCAAGTCCCACATCGGAAGTTTAGACAAATATTGTCTAGTATATAAGTAATGTCCAACTCCAATTATATGAGGCCTTTTGGGAAGGAGTCCAAAAACAAATCCGTGCGGGCTTTGCCACATGGGCCCAAAGCAGACAATATCATACTAATGGGGAGTTGGACATGAGTTTGAAAAACCCAACAAGCTCGTTAGTCGATTTTTTTTTGTTTTGTCAATAAACCATTTTATTAAATCAAGTTGGACCGACAAAGAAAAAATCCTTATCGGTATAGTCTGACTTACATGGATTTGGGCCACAGAGCCGGCCCAGTAACCAAAACCCTTACATATGAAAGATAAATACAAGAGATACATTCATGAAGGACCCATCATGAGGGAGGGTGAATTCGAGCTCCACGCTGGCAGCAAAAGGGCAGAAGGCCCATTACTCATTCCTGATTATTTTCAAGGAAAGACGCAGGATAGAGACAGACCGAACCAAAACCTGGTTCGGAAGACTAAACCGCTTAACAACGACGCCTCCACATTTCGTTTGCTTCGCCTCGATTCCACCGGAACAGAAAACCTCCGTAATTAAGATGAAATATTCAAACTAAAGTCGAACTAGTATACAAAGCCGATTTCGAGAGTACTGTGGACAAAATTAGTGCTCGAAACGTATAAAGCTTTTGCTATCAGAATAAAAGCAATTCGGAATTAGATACCAAAGGTAAGAATATATTATAATCTATATATATATATATATATATATATATATATATATATATATATCTACATGAAACTTTCAAGACCCATGCTATATATAAGTAAAGTTCTTAAAATAAATTTGATTAAATTATCTATTAAATTAAATTAATTAGAAGATAGGTTTGGCTAGGGATAGAGAGAGAGAGAGAGTCCTAGACCCTGGGGGGCAAATGACAGTTGGAACATGTTGTCGCCATTATCGCACCATCTATCTTCCAATTTTATTAGTATTATTAAAGAAAATGGTCCGCCTTTTATTTCACCACTACCCTCTTTGATTGCGACTTATCATACAATCAATTTTTTTTTTCTCTCTTTTGTTATTTTTCCTTTTCCTCTGCCATAATATGGTCGCGGTATGTAACATATGATACTAGATTTGATTAACACGAATGTCGCATCGGTCCAAAAACATCATGGACTACATTTAATTATATATAACAAAAAAATAAAAAACAAGAAACCCTAGTTACGTTCATTTACCATTGGCATCGGAATATCATCGTATTGATTCCTCCCACAGGCACATCTTACTCGACAAACAACCGTTTCCGACTTTCCGTAGTAATTCAAACCATTTTATCAATTTTGTTTTCATGCAACATCGCTTACAAATATAATGTAATCATCAACATTATAGAGAAAAAAATGGTAAATAAATTTGCGAAAAGGATTGCCTCTTCTTAATTAGCATGAAGCTCATTGGCTTGTGTGTGTGTGTGTGTGTGTTAATTTCCTCAAATTTAAGAAAATATAAACCATGGTTAAGAACTTAAGATCATCAATTAAAGACTTAATTAAAGTAGAAAATTTGGAATGAGGGAGAGATACTCTAGTGGACAAGGAGGTTTAATGAGTAATGGTGGAGGGAATAGATAAAAGCAAGTAGACATTAAAAAGAGTAAGTGCAATGCAAAGCTTAGGTTTACTCTATTTGTAAGAAGTGGTCCTTACACTATAAACTCTTCTTTTAACACTCATTTCACATACCTCTACACATACTTCCATAGCCAACCCCCACAATATTAGTCTTTTATTTTTATTAAACCGCATGATTTTTTTGTTTTTGATGTAAACCACATGATTTTACATCTACGAGTTGTACATTTTTTTGGGGTCGGATATCACACCGGATTTTTATAAATAATTCTCTTTTTGAAGCATATATAGCATTATACTTTTCCTCTCTAGTTAAGCCTTACCGTTATTTTCCATCACTTTTTTTTATTAAACCGCGAAACTTCAAACTTTGTTTTGTTCTTAAATGATATTCGAAACCTGCAAGGATGACATTATAGAAGGATCTAGAAAGATCTAAAGATATTGTAGATATTATGAAAAGATATTCAGGAGATTTCTATATATCTTTATATGATTCTATTAGTTAGTAATTAGGTTAAACATTAGTACTATATAAGTATATGTATCCCACCTTTATTATTATGAGTGTTAATATACAATTCTTCCAATTCTAAACATTCATCACATTATCATGGTATCAGAGCATGTTATGCTCGAGTTTCGATCTAATGATCAAACTCTGTTTTCATATTTTTTCTATTTTTCAAGCCTACGGGTTTCCAAATCTTATTCATTCTATTTTTCAAGCCATGGGGCTTCTTATTTTGTTTTCACCGCTTGCTTCTGATTTCTCTTTTGTTTTAAAAGCATAAGTCATTATCGCTTATTGCTTCTTAATTCAATTCATATTTTTTTCTATTTTTCAAGCCTACGGGCTTCCAAATCTTATTCATTCTATTTTTCAAGCCATTGTGCTTCTTCTTTTTTTTTCACCGCTTGCTTCTGATTTCTCTTTTGTTTTATAAGCATAAGCCATTATCGCTTATTGCTTCTTAATTCAAGCCACAAGCTTCTTGTTTTATTTTATTTTTGATAAAAAAAAGAAAAAAAATTGTTTTGTTTTCAAGCCAAATTGCTTCCCGTTTTTTTCTGATTTCTAAGCCAATTGAGCTTTTTCTAAGCCTAGTGCTTCTACAATTCAAGCCTAACATGTGCCTCTGAATCCTAAGCCATCGAGCTTCTAATAATTCAAGTCTCAATAGACCTCTGAATCTGAAACTTCAAATTTTCTTACACCTTCAACCTACGGTGCTTCTGTTTACAAAGTCTTAGGGCTTTCTCAAATTTTTTATTTTTCACTTATTCCATTTTTTCTTCATTTATTTAACCAAAAAAAAAATTAAAAAAATCAGTCATCGGCTTCTTCTTCTTACTCAAGACAAGGTTCATCACCTTATGTGGCTTCCACCGCGCCGCCTTGATCTACACAACCATCACCAGATATGTCACTGTCAATCGCTGCTTCCGCCAAAACATATGGCCCAAGCCGAGCCATCTAATGATGTCACCAACACGGGATCTATGATCTCCGCCAACGTGGTTTCGCCGCCACAACTCTCACCGATGCTTGCCTAGCACAACATCTTTTGAAAGCTTATCACCCAAAATTTGACAGACCCATCAAGACATTAACAATTCTCCACCGTAGAGCGAGTGAAGTCAACATCTTCTACAAAGATCCAAAGAGCGTCATTGATAAATTTAATTCAATCTTAAGTCGTTCATTCCGCTGGTTCTTCATCACCGCCTTGAGATTGAGGGGGCGTATAGAAGGATCTAGAAAGATCTAAAGATATTGTAGATATTATGAAAAGATATTCAGGAGATTTCTATATATCTTTATATGATTCTATTAGTTAGTAATTAGGTTAAACATTAGTACTATATAAGTATATGTATCCCACCTTTATTATTATGAGTGTTAATATACAATTCTTCCAATTCTAAACATTCATCACATTATCAGACATAACTGAAATAATCATCTGCAACTGAATACCATAAGTATGAGTTTATTTTTATATATTATCTCCTTTTTAATATAAGAAAATATTATGTAGTTAAAATTTTCATATTCACATATGAGCAGAAGAATAAAGTGGATTGTCCAAATCCTAATAATTTGCATCACAAATGATATATATCGTCTTCCCCATTAATCGATATCCCCCACATCATAGTATGTATATGACAAAGTTTTCGCATTTGAAGGTTCAATTCAAATTTAAATCTAGCTAGGATGAAAAGGAAGATTTAGAGAATTATATAGACTGGTCCCGTGGCTACAAGGGTATATGCTTTGAAAAGGGCGACGCTACGACGTCTCCTTCCTAATTTCCTCCATTTCTATAAATTAAACATATAATCATTTTTCACCATTTTCAGATTTTAGAAATAATTTGTTTTATTCGTCATTATTACTTTGCAGAAAATCATCTTACAGAAATCCCACTGGCCAGCCGGATAGAGTAATATTTGGACCGATTAGTTATTGTAAATAATTTAATTATGTGATTTCATTTTGGATGCGTTATCATGAAATAAATAAATTATGTGGGTGGGTACATATATAATACTACCATATATTATAAGTTAATAAGTATGCACGTATATAGGTGTGATATATTTATTTAATCTCTGGTGAATAACCATCAAACCAAAAAAAAATACATTTGATCGCCTGAAAGTTTTGTGACCACGTTTTAGTCAAAAAAAAAAAAAAAAGTTTTGTGACCACTCAATTATGTAATGTGAGATGAGAGTTTGGACCACATTGATAAATGTTCTTACACCTACTCATTTTTTTAATGTTGAATCAAAATAAAACATGAACTTTAAATTTAACCTTTGTTTAAATCAAGCTCCTTAATTAAGTAAGATTTACTTACTTGATTATTCTCCCTTAATTAGCCAGAGAGACATGAATGGTGCTTCGTCTCTTTCAGGACCACTCACAACGTACGTAAATAACGATAAGATTTAACATGAATTTACGTGAAAAAAATTCTATACAAGCTTTTAATTTTTATTTGGAGGGGTCAAGTGAATGCCACGTGTCTTGTTCTTGAACAACATGTGTATAATGTAGTAATGTTTACGTGATGTCGGTCTAAAGAATGAGCTGTAGTGATGTACACAAAACTAATCTTTTTATTTTTTTTGATTTTTTTGAAAATCTTATAATCTTTTTAACAAAGAAAAACATATTTAAATCGGCATCGCTATAGCTCTATATACTTTGGTATATAAAGATTAAAGCGTGTTTTTTTTTTGATTAACGCGTGATTTATGTTAACGTAAAATCCTTTTCTGGCCATTCATACTCCTAATATTTAATGAAACTGTGTCTATTCCTTTTGTAAGAATTAGTTATCCTTCTTTTTTCTTGTTTTTAGTCCTCAAACCATTCTTGAATTTTCAGATTTCATAAACTAAATTTAATTATTCTTTTAACAATTTTTTTTTTAACCATTCCATAAAAAGAAAGAAAACTAAGCATGACGGGATTCGAAATAAAACGACATGATGGAATTTAACAGGAAAATAATTGGAAAAAGTACAACTCAGCACACCATTTTCACAATTGCAAATGGTGATGGATCACTTTCATTTAGTTTTATATGTTCGAGGAGACAGAAGACAATTCTCCGTAATACATAGAATAGTGTATTAGACACAGTAAAATATACTAGTATTAAAAAAAAAAAAATAATAAATAAACGGAATCTAGCTAGGTTCGTAAACTGTAATCATGGTTCCCAAAAGAGATGGGTATGAGTTTAAGTCGTCAGGTCCTAACTTTTCTCTTTTAGTACACTTGTTAGGTTCAAACTTGAGAGCCCAAATATACATAGTATATATATATATCTATATATTGTACATATGTATATATATATATATAGCCAATAATATTGTTTTTATTAATTGGGATAACAAAAATAATAATTAATAGTGAGTGTGATTAACAGAACAAAGAATCACTTACATGTTTCTAACATAGTAACATGCATGTGTTACAACATTTGTAAAGCATATATATGTGCATATACATATGCATATACTTGAAGAAATGTTTTTTTTCAACTTATACGTACACATGTATAAATGAGTTGTTCACTTTTGGTTTTTTGAATTAAATAATGTCATTTTTTTCCTGTAAATAAGTTTCAGGACAAACAAATAAAAGTCAACAGTAAAGACCAAAACTACAAAACAACATGTCATCTTGTCCTTGATATGAGGCAAATTGAGGCAACCCATCACAAAAAGCCTTACCACAGACCTCAATAATTAGCATTTATTATTCTCTGTTCATTTTTTTTTTGACGTCAAATTATTCACTGTTAATTAAAATCCAATAGTCTTCTCTTACTAATATTTTAGATTTTTTTTCTTCAAACAAAAACAAAATTATATTCCTAAGCCCACATTATCATCTATTTCTCCTCATATCCCAACCATTTAGTAATATAATGAATATTATGACGGGTTGGCCAAAAAGATTTCCGACTTCGTGACACTGTATCATAATATAAAATAGATAAAACTTTTTTTAAGGACTATTATTTTTATGTTTTACTTTCTAAAATTACCACTAAAATTCTTAAATTTTCAAAAATACCCCAATAAAATTAAAAATGGGTATATTTTTTCTTTGACATCAAAGGGGTTTCTTACACTTTCAAGAATTGACTCAAAATCATTTCAAAGATTTAAGAGAACCCTTCTTAATTTTTCTTTTTAGTATTTTAGATTTTTTGTTTAAATGGTGATATTTTCTGAAAACAAAACCTAACAAAACTGCATTTTTAGGTTTAGTATTATTATTTTTAAAATAAGCACATTCTAAAACGAAATAAACTTCATATGTAAACATAGCAGAATAATCTTCTCAACCAAAATAACTAAATAACATTTCTCATCATATTCAAATTTCATTACACATTTACTTCATATTTACTTAATTCTTATTGTAAATGATCATCATCTAGATCGTTTTCTTATTTCAAATTTTTTTTTAGTTCGTTCTGAATGGTTTACCATATTGGAATAAAAAAATATGGTACAAATTGATTTTTCTTTTTCTATAGGAAATTATCATTGATTATGAAAATTAAATGTGACCACTCTGGACAATAATCAAATTTACTCTTTACATTTTCAGAATGGTTATATACAAATCAAAATAAATTGTAAAAAATAAATGTAATAACGAATATATATGGAGAAAAATGAAACGAGGATGGTAGAAAAAAGGACAAGAAGCTCACATGAACAGAACCAGATTGTTCATGGGTCCCCCCTTCTCTCTCTCTCTCTCCTCTTAGCCCATATCTCTTTCAATCTTATATTACATGAGCTCCTCCTTTGTTCTTGAGAGATTGTTCCTAATTAATTTGCTTTTCTTTTTCTTGGAATTGAAGAGCTTTATTGCTCCATATACAGTAGAGAGAGAAAGCTTCTTGCTACAAGATCAGAAAGAATCGTGCTAATCAGTGAAGTTAGGCAAAAAAAAAACCACTTTCTACTTTTGTATAATTAGGTCAATCTCATCCACCACCATACTCTTCTATCCTCCATTTCTCCTCCTTTTCTCAATTCCGAAACTAGGGTTTCATTTCTCTCTATATCCCCTCTTTCTTGTGTTTGTGTACCCAAAGATTGAATCTTTAACTTCGAATTCTCATCGAATTGCTCTCAAATCGAATGGAAAGGAAATCGAAATCCGGAGAGATCTGAGATTGATTCCCTAAACAAGAAGATGAATCCAGAAGAAGGGAAGCCTGTGGAAGAAGCTTCTTCAATGGAGAGAGAGCACATGTTCGACAAAGTAGTAACACCAAGCGACGTAGGGAAACTAAACCGACTCGTGATCCCAAAGCAACACGCAGAGAGATACTTCCCTTTAGACAATTCCTCAACAAACGACAACAACAAAGGTTTGCTTCTAAACTTCGAAGATCGAACAGGAAACTCATGGAGATTCCGTTACTCTTACTGGAACAGTAGCCAAAGCTATGTCATGACTAAAGGTTGGAGCCGTTTCGTCAAAGACAAGAAGCTTGATGCTGGCGACATCGTTTCTTTTCAGAGAGATCCCGGTAATAAAGACAAGCTTTTCATCGATTGGAGGAGACGACCAAAGATTCCCGATCATCATCAAACTGCTTATCATCAATTCGCCGGAGCTATGTTCCCTAGGATTTACTCTTTCCCTCATCCTCAGATGCCGACAAATTACGAAAGTCACAACCTTTATCATCGATTTCAACGAGATCTAGGAATTGGGTATTATGTCAGGTCCATGGAGAGGAGCCATCCAACGGCTGTGATTGAATCTGTGCCGGTTATGATGCAAAGGAGAGCACAAGTGGCTGATATGGCTTCATCAAGAGGAGAGAAGAGGTTGAGGCTGTTTGGAGTGGATATGGAGTGCGGCGGCGGCGGAGCTAGTGTGAATAGCACGGAGGAAGAGTCGTCGTCTTCCGGTGGTAGTATTCCATGTGGCAGCGATTCTATGGCTGGTGCTGGTTCTCTTCTCCAGCTGAGGTTAGTGACCAGTGATGATGAGTCTTTAGTAGCAATGGAAGCTGCAAGTGTTGATGAGGATCATAACTTGTTTACAAAGAAAGGAAAGTCTTCTTTGTCTTTCGATTTGGATAGATGATGATGATTATGAGATTCATCACTATTTAAATACACATTATATATGATATAACTATACATATTATATATATTTGTGACACAAGGGTGTCGTTCAAGATATAATGATAATATCAAGAAATAACATGTTCTTCAAAGATTCTAATTTGGTTCGAACAAAGTCTTTTGTTTCGATTCTAATTTGTTCTTCAAAAAAGTTTGAAGCTTTTCCTCAATGTGTGTCTCCTATTAGCTTTTGTGGGTCACAGTATAACAGAACGTAAACTTTGGATAGGGATCAGTGTTAAACTTACAAACCCAAGTCCCTCTGGTCAGAAACTAATCAGAAGATCATATGGGCTGTCTTAGAAAAGTGAAAATGTATGTACGTATATATGTAATAATATTTATAATATGTAATTGCAGCATTGTGTGTATAATGACATTAACTGGTTATTGATCTTTTTACTTTGTTTAGTTTATTTTGATATGGCTGCTGTCCTGTTAATGCTGGATTTCTGAAGCCGTTGCTGCTGCTTAATTAGTCAAGCAGATTTTGCAGCTTGCAGGAGATGGGCAGAGACAAAACTGAATATTTTTAATTTACATTTCACATAATTTTTATTACTATATCTTATAATATTAAATAAAAAGAATAGCTTTTTCATCTGGGTAAGATTGAAAAGGTATTATCCGTTTCACATATATTGATGATGCATTAACTGTTACAGAAGTAAATGATTTGTTTTTATTTTTGGTTCTTACTTAACAAACTGGTTTCTTTGTCCGGATCATTGCACAGCTCTCTCACACACACATATACTATACATAAAGACACACGCAGAGAGTGTTAATTAATTTTAGGTCTTGTTCGGTGTGTTTATGCGTGTGGGGTTAACTCCTTTGATTGTGTATTCCAACATTTTTAGCTAAAAATAAAATAAAATACACAATTAATACACTAAGATGATAATTATAGATCATATGCACGAATCTGATATAGTATATATGTATATGTGTGTATACACGCTATTTTTTTCATGATTTGTGCATATATATAGTCACGAGCATTTGTTTTTTGTCGAAGTATATATATAGTCACAAACATTTAATTAGTCTATATACCATCATTAAAATCTAGGGCTTATAGCTAGTTAGTTCCAGGATTAAATTAAAATACATTTTGATACGTAAAGATTTGTAGACCCTTAGTGTGGTAGATCAATTAAACAAGATCTTTTTTTTAACGCTTCATTTATTATTCAAGAAATTCAAAAGAACTACAAAAGAGAATGCAGGGTAAAACCCAGGTAACAAACAGAGAAAAAATATCAGTAGGCACCATACAAAATAAATAGAAGACCAAACACCAAGTAAAATGATGAAAATAATCCTGAAATGTGTTGGTAAAGGGAGCAAAGTGGAAACATCGACCAGTTAAGCTACAACTGCTTCAATAGAGAGAAGGCTTCGAAGCCAAAAAGGATCATTCCTCGCAACATATGATTGATGTATATTGTCCCTTGTAACGCTGGTGGCAATAGCATCTGCAGATCTGTTGTCATTCCACGAGGTGTGCTCGAAGCTCCAAAAATCAAAGGATCGAAGGTGATCGAAGATCTTCGATACGATTTCGAGAAACTGAGGATAGTTATGGGGGTGTAGGAAGACTTCTCTGACCTGAGGAGAGGCAGCTTCAAAAATTACTTGCTTGAAATGCAAGCTTTTAAGACTTTTTACAGCCCACATAAAACTTAATAAATCAGCTTCAAGTGGCGAGGATGTCGCTGAGTAAGATCTCCTGCTATGAAAGAGTACAAACCATGTGTGATCTCTTAATAGCCATGACACTCCACAATCTTGGTTTAAACGATTCCATGATACCCCTATGTTGCACTTTAGAGAAGTTTGGGTTGGTTTTTTCCAAGAGACAGAACCTAGTAGAGAGTTTGGCTCCGTTCTTCCTCCTCCTTCATGTTGACTTTAAACTAGATATCAGCATCTTCCTTAGCTTTCGAAATGATCTGGGCAGGGTCCTGTCTTATTCTTTCGATGACTAAGGTATTGCGAGATTTCCAAAAATGCCAGAGAACCCAGGGGAAGGAGCGACGCACGTTCTTGTCTATTCTGAGATTTTTGCTACAAGATATGAGGTAATGAAGATTCAGCAACACAGAGTTCGACGAAAAACATGCTGGAAGAGTCGAGATTTGGGAAAGGTCCCAAACTTCTTTCGCAAATTGGCATTTAAAAAGCATATGACAAATGCTCTTTTATGCATTTCCACACGATGGGCAGGTAGAGTCAATATGAATGCTTTTCACGAATGATACTTCAGATAATAACAAAATAAAACTAGAGCCTTTTGGAAAGATTGAAATAAATTTTAGGTATGTCAACATTATTTGCCTGTTATATAGTTTTTTTTTAGCATACTGCGAAGTGAGCTTATATATATATACTAGCTACCATGAGCCATGAGCGCATGCAGAGATAAACATTTATATAAATTAGCATTTTTGTATTAAGAGTTCTGTCTAAATATGTAAATGACAACAAAAACAAATAAAGACGTTATTTCACCATATATGATGTTAATTAAAAAAATGGTTATTGATTTATATATGTTATAACATAAGTGTGTCTGTGCGATTTGCTACTTTCGTGAGGAATCTAAACTTGAAAAAGATAGATATTTTAAACATTTATAGTTCGTTAAACTAGGCAAAACCAGGAGCATGTCAGCTAAAGTTAAGAGCCTATTCATACCATAGCTGTGATAAAAGCCATCGAAATCAGCGAGGGCTATATACCTATAGATCACATAATGTAATCATATAATTACCTAGCTATATGCGAAGAGCAGATGAGGTATTAGACTAAGCTACAAAAAATGATGATGAAGATAATAATAAATATGGGATATGAGCCACGTATTCCCTAAAGAGCAATAAATAAAAGAGAAATCAAATCAATTTAAAATTAAAGGCATCCCTTGGCGATAAATTAATTTAAAATCTTAATTTTTTTTAGCATTCTACTACTTTTTAATGAGCAAACATAGGAAATGATTTTTTCTTCAATTCCAATCTTTTGTTTCCAAGATTAAAATCTTTAAGCAAACGAAAAAATAATAATTAACTTTAAACAAAGAAACTGATAATTAAACATCATGTTTTATTGGGGGAAAACATGTTTTGTGTTGTTAAACTCGTAGAATGACATAATACCCAAATATTGATATTATACCCAAAAATTGGCAAAATGACTGACTTTTTTGTATTTGCAAAATATATTCAATTGGGGATGGAAATTTGCTCGGTCTTTTTTCTCTGTATTTCATTTTTTTTTTTACACGTCATGTTTATTTTAACATTGTTTTTTTATATGACACATTGTTTTTTTTTAAACATGATATACAATTTAAAACACTATATGTTAAAACCACCCGCGAAAAAATATCCTTTAGTTATAAATTTAATACCCGTATATTTGCTTGGCTATCTAGCAAATTAGCCTTAACCGTAAATAATAATTCCGTAAAATCTTTATAAACACTGTAAAATTTTCCATTGCTCCAATAATCTAAGATCAAGACTTTCTTTAGAATTCTCATACCACTATGTCAATCGTCCGGATTTTTTTTTGTTTTTTTTGTAATACCACGTTCATGAAGGTTTTGTGTACTACTTATGTTAGGTTGTAAACTCATTAGATTTCACTTTAATTGTTTGTTATTTTCTTGTGCGTTGACATTTATGGTCATGGCTTTGTCGCGGCTGGGACAAGCTGATTATGACATAGTTTGCAGACTTTGATTCATTTGCATAATGAGTTAAGTTTTAAATGACTTACCGATTAGAATCTAACTAGGGATTTATTTTACATTATTGTTTTATAAATTTGTTTATATGTTATTTTTTAGGAAATAATTTTTTTTTTTTTTAATTTTAGTTTAATAGTCGGTTTATGTTTATAGTTGCATTGTGTGTATTTGCATGTGTTTTGTTATATTTTCTTATTAGTGTTTGTATATAGCAACCGTTTTCTTTTAATTATGTTGTTAACTTATGTTGAAATATTGTTCTTTTTTATGTGTTTATATGTAATATTTGACTACTGTGTGATTCTAATTATAGTTATATATATATATGTTTAATACTATTTCAAATCTCTCATAAGTTATATATTTCACTACAAGAAAACACCCTTTTTGCAACGAACGAAATCGTTGTAAAATCGTTGCAAAAGAGGCTTTGCATCGAATTTGCGACGAAAACGAGATCGTCGTTAACTGATCGTCGCAAACCAAAAATCGTCGTAAATTCGTCGGGAAAGTACGAGGGAAACAAAATCGTCGCTAAATCGTTGCTAAGTTTCCGTCGTAAAATCGTCGTAAATATTACATCGAAATTACGACGAATATAAATACGTCGTAAAAACGATGGAAATTCGAACGGAAATATTTCATTGGTAATTCGATGGCAAAAAATTGTCGTCGTTAATTCGTTGCTAATCAATCGTCATAAAATCGTTGCTAAATAATCGTCGCAACATCGTTGCTAATAAATCGTCGCAAAATCGTTTCTAAATAATCGTCGCAACATCGTTGCTAATCAATCGTCATAAAATCGTTGCTAAATAATCGTCGCAACATCGTTGCTAATAAATCGTCGCAAAATCGTTTCTAAATAATCGTCGCAACATCGTTGCTAATCAATCGTCATAAAATCGTTGTAAATTAGCCACGATTTTATAACGATTACTTAGCAACGAATTACAATCGAATCACCGACGATTCTATATATGATTTTTATTATTTTTAAAATTTTATTAATTTCGAAATTATAAAATAAAAATTTTAAAAATAATTTATAATAATATTTTATTTTAAAAAATATATTATAATCTGTTACAAAAAAAAAAACCAAAATTAGAATTCGAAATCCTAAATCTAAATAACTATATCGTAATCGTCGAGATTCACATCGTCTTCGGGACGTCTCGACGAACCGGATGTGCATGCCGCTTCCGCTGCCGCTGCCTCTGCCGCTGCATCTGCCTCTGCTCGGAGTCTTCGCTTTTCCCGTAGCATAGCCTGCATTGTCGGGTTCCCTGTTGCCAAGATGTCGAAGAGTTCGTCATTCTGCGTAGCATCCAGTTCAACCCGCTGCTGAAGACTCGCAATCTTCGCCTGATATGCCTGAGACCGAGTAGCCTCGGTCTCAACCCGCTCCTGAAGACTCGTAATCGTGGCACGTAACACGACTGGATCATCTTCTGGCAATCGGCGTCGCGGAGCATATGAAGAAGCAGCCGAGACATCTCGAATAGATCCCATCCCGACAATCTTCCCCTTTCTCTTAGGGGCAACCTATATTGAAATTTTTCATTTAGAAATTTTTAAAAAATCAAAAACTAAAAATTAATAAGGACTAACTATTCTATATATATACCTGCTCGAAGATCCGGTCAATATCGGGTGTGGTCAACCCTCCAGACATGACCGACGAACCACTGGGAGATAGCTGTTGAGAGAGCTGTGTCTCTCGTTCGGTGACTTTGGAAGTCACCTCATTGAAGATGTGCTCGGCAGTATCGGAAACAAAGGACCCATCCTTCTTCCGGTGCGTCTGCTCAAAAACCCTGGTCATCGGAGGGAGTACACCTCCGTCTTCGGCGGCCTAAAGAAAAAAACTATGTTATTGGCGAAGTAAATTAAATTAATTAATTAATTTAAATAAATTTAATTACCATCTGTAGACGAACACCCGCAAAAGGTGTTTGCCCAGCTGTATGAGGCAGAGCCTTGAGTCTCCCGTCCGAATCAACGGTGTTGCGGGAAGCCGAACACTTCTCAGCAGTTACGATGGATTTCGGATCCATCCAATACCGCACCAAGCCGTCCCAAACGGCTTTATCCATGTGCAGGGGCTTTGCTTCATCGCCATCCTTCTTCCATGCTTTCTTCCACTCACCAACCACGCCTTGGATACGAAACTTTACCCTCTCGAGAAATAAAGTTTTAACCTCCTCATGAATCGAAAGATCCCAATGATATTTTTGCTGCACGAGAAACAAAAATATTTACATATTTTATAAAATTAAATTAAATATATATTTAAATATAATTAAAATAATTAAGGGAGAAAAAAATATTTTTTCCATACGTACCGCAAACATCTTGAACCATGTCTCCTTGACGTGTAGAGGAAGCTGGGAAAAATTGGTATGCGGCTCGATAAAAAAAGACTTGATGATGTCGGAAACGGTGCGTCCAACTTTGGATTCAACTCCAAACCTGAAACAAAAAATTGTAAAAAATTTGAATTGTTAGAAATAAATATAAATATGTAATAATAAATGTTAAAAATATATATTTATATATATTACCATTCCGACCCGTCAGTATGATCCGGATCTAATCTTTTAAGCCTATGACGCCCCGGCTGTGCAAGCAAATCATGAACCGTCATGTGTGCATACGGGGCCGGGGCATGGCCTCCAGATTGCTGAATCTGCGGTGGTTGTGGAGGCGGCGGAGGTTGCGTCACCGGGACGAAATCCGTCTCTGTAGCCTCAGAAGACGGAGGCAACCCGGTACCCGAAACATCACCAATATCTCTCAAAAACTGAGCGTAATGTGCACGACGCTGGCCCATCTGCATAAAAATGAAAACCATTTACTATCTATAAACATCCGGGCAGTCTGCTATTTTTCCTAATTTGATTCCGTTTCTACCGACCTAAATTGTTTCATTTTTATCTACACTAATTAATTAAAAACATTAAAAAAAAAAATTTACCCTTTTTCGCAAAAAATTCGCAAGGAAATTATGATCAGAGTTTTTTTAGATTTGTTTGTAAATGAATTGGCAAGGAACTCGCGTGTATATATAAGATTACTTGTAGTCGCTAAATCGTCGCTAATCAACGACGATTTAGCGACGATTCGTGGCTATATCGAAGCAATTGAACCGTAGCTAATTCGTCGCAAACTTTGCAACGATTTTGTGACATTCAAACACGCGGGAATTTAATTGACCGACACGCGGTATATTTTATGACAAATCGTCGCGAAATCGTCGCAAATTGGCATCGAATTTGCAACCTTCAATGTTTGCGACGATTTAGCCACGATTAGTTCAAGTCGTTGCCAAATCGTCGCCAATGTGCATCGATTTTGTGAGGATATTTGTAAAATCGATTTTAGGGTATAGGGTTTAGGTACAAAACTGTAACGTCGATTACAACGTTCCATAAACAACTTGACATATTTACCGTAAATCCAAATTCATGATATTATCAATAAGTTCATCGATATTGAAAAAAAAGTAAAACATATAGTTTGCGTATACGTTAGAGATTAGTAATACAATGATTCAGTTTGTGGATATTACTGTGATTGACCGAGTTTTCATTTTCGGACAATTCTCTAAAGTCACGATCAATTTCAGTGAAAGATGCATAATACAATGCGATGGTAAGACGTTAGGGTTTAGGGTTTAGGGCAAATGGTTTAGGGTTTAGGGTTTATGACAAATCGTCGCGAAATCGTCGCAAATTGGCATCGAATTTGCAACCTTCAATATTTGCGACGATTTAGCCACGATTAGTTCAAATTGGCATCGAATTTGCAACCTTCAATGTTTGCGACGATTTACCCACGATTAGTTCAAGTCGTTGCCAAATCGTCGCCAATGTGCATCGATTTTGTGAGGATATTTGTAAAATCGGTTTTAGGGTATAGGGTTTAGGTACAAAACTGTAACGTCGATTACAACGTTCCATAAACAACTTGACATATTTACCGTAAATCCAAATTCATGATATTATCAATAAGTTCATCGATATTGAAAAAAAGTAAAACATATAGTTTGCGTATACGTTAGAGATTAGTAATACAATGATTCAGTTTGTGGATATTACTGTGATTGACCGAGTTTTCATTTTCGGACAATTCTCTAAAGTCACGATCAATTTCAGTGAAAGATGCATAATACAATGCGATGGTAAGACGTTAGGGTTTAGGGTTTAGGGCAAAGGGTTTAGGGTTTAGGGTTTATGACAAATCGTCGCGAAATCGTCGCAAATTGGCATCGAATTTGCAACCTTCAATATTTGCGACGATTTAGCCACGATTAGTTCAAATTGGCATCGAATTTGCAACCTTCAATGTTTGCGACGATTTAGACACGATTAGTTCAAATTGGCATCGAATTTGCAACCTTCAATGTTTGCGACGATTAGTTCAAGTCGTTGCCAAATCGTCGCCAATGTGCATCGATTTTGTGACTATCAAAATTAGCGACGAGTTAGCGACGATTGCTTTGAAATCCCTTAAACACCAAACTAAATCCCATTTCCGATCACCACTCATTTCCCACCGTTGTTGGGGCAATTAATAAATTACATGACACATAGACACATATGTCTCGTAAGTTATTAATCACCGCACCTACGGCGGAAAATGAGTGGAGATCGGAGATGAAATTTAGTTTGGGGTTTAAGGGATTTCATAGAAATAATATCACTTAAATTTCACAATAACAACTCGATCACAATATTAGCATAATACATTAAATTCACAATAATTACTAGCTAGCGCGGTCACTCTGATTCATTTTCGGACGAAGAGTAGTACACATCCGTTTCTTGATCATATGGTTCATCACTTTCTTCGAACTCATCTTCCTCATCTTCTTCCTCTGTATCGTCTGGGAGATATTCAACTTGCCTGTTTTGAGGATCTATCAAAAGGATGTCTTCATTGCTCTCATTTAGTTCTGGCATATCAGAGCAATGATCTTGCTGCATTGGTAGTTCCTCATCAACCCCCACAATTCGACCCCTCGGAGAAACTTTTATAACTGATAACCATGAGATACGGGTGGTGCGAACTCGCGGATATGGAACAAAGCTGACTTGTTCTGCTTGTGATGCTAGGATAAATGGCTCATACTTATTGTAACGTCGTGATTGGTTGACATATACTGCCCCAAATTTGTTTTTACGGACGCCTCGATCAACTGTTGGATCGAACCAGTCGCATTTGAATATAACGCATTTCAAACCTAAGCAACCAGGGTACTCAACTTCAATTATGTCTTGCAACACTCCATAAAAATCTATTTCGCCCCGCACACATACCCCGTAGTTGGCAGTAGCTCTTTGATTGCCGTATTTGAATGTATGAAATATATATCCGCGTGTGCAATACATGGGTGCACTCGTTATCTTCGATATGGGGCCTTTTATTAAGTCATGGAACCAGAGTGGATATGCGGTATCCCCATACTCGACCTATATTTCATTATTTAATTTAATTAAAAAAGTAATCAAAATATGTATTAGGTTAATTGTCCAAGTTAGTAATTAATCAGATCAATTAAAATTTTATGTACTTGCGTCTTCAACCACGGGGCAAAATGTTGATCTTTACGCTTGTTGATTTCATCGTCTGAGATTCCTTCAATGACTTCTCGGACTTGTCTAACAAATTCACTGCATACAAAAGTATTTGTAATTGGTATAAAGCTAGCATATATATAATTTAGCCATATATATAAGACGTATGTTTTTACACTTACGTCTCAAATTGACTAACTTCTTCGCAATTTAAGAGGATATACGTTTGTGCACTATGATGGTCTTTTTCATTGGCAAACCAAACTGACTTCACTCTTCCACATAATCGACCGATTGAAGAAAAGATATCTGGGACACCTTCATTAGCATATGTTCGGCCTACACCTCCATCATCATATCGCCGTGCTGCCCTTTTCCGTGTGCGAACCTTCGAGCCAAAATAGTACCCCGTGAAGTGAGAAGTTTCTTCTGTTAAACTTCCTGCTACTATTGAGCCTTCAACTTTGGCTAGATTTTTAGCCTTCCGCTTCAAATGGCCCATGAATCGCTCGAATGGGTACATCCATCGATACTGCACAGGTCCCCCAAGTTCTGCTTCGTGAGGTAGATGAATAGGTAGATGTTCCATAACATCAAAAAAGGCTGGGGGAAATATTTTCTCCATGTTGCACAACAAAATAGGAATACTAGCATCAAGTTGTGCAATAACATCTTCTGACAAAATACGGGTACAAAGATCCCGAAAAAACCCTCCAATGCCTGCAATTGCTTCGTGTACATTTCCTGGTAGAAGTTCAGCAAATGCAAAAGGAAGTAGTCGTTCCATAAAGACGTGACAGTCATGACTCTTCATCCCGGAAAACTTTTGGCCATTCTCAACACATTTAGCTAAATTAGATACGTACCCGTCCGGGAACTTCACATCAGATGTCGCCCATTTGAACAAAGCTGACTTTTCTTCCGCACCCCCTCGAAATATGGGGACAGGTGCTTTCCCATTGCTTGTAATATGTAACTCATTCCGACAACAAAGATCAGGCAAGTCTAACCTTGACTTACCGCTGTCTTTAGTCCTTCCACGCACGTTTAACAATGTATGCATGATGTTATCAAAAAAGTTTTTCTCAATGTGCATGACATCCAAATTGTGTCTAAGCAAATGATCCTTCCAATACGGAAGCTTCCAGAATATGCTTTTCTTATGCCAATTGTGATGCTCCCCATATCCATCCGGCATATTAGCTGGAGTGTGCCAATTTCCACCACGATTGACTGTTTCCAATGCACCATAATGATCAATTTCTGCTTCTAGATCTTCCCCGGAAATATAAACAGGAGGAGGAACACGAACAGTTTTGTTCTTTCTAAACAACCGCTTATTTCTTCGATATGCATGATGAATCGGTAGAAATCGGCGGTGACAATCAAACCAACTTGTTTTCCGACAATGTTTCAATTGAAACGCATCTGTCCGATTGAGACAATATGGACAAGACAATCGCCCATGCGTAGTCCAACCTGATAACATCCCGTACGCAGGGAAGTCGCTTATTGTCCACATAAGCACCGCACGCATTGTAAAAAAAAATTTCCTTGCAAAATCATATGTCCGAACCCCGGTATACCACAACTGCTCCAATTCCTGTATCAGAGGCTGCAAAAACACATCAAGGGAACGCTTCGGATGCTTCGGACCTGGTACTAAAATACTCAAGAATAAAAATTCCCTTTGCATGCACATATCTGGGGGAAGGTTGTAAGGCGTTAGGATTACTGGCCATAAAGAATATTGCCTACCAGACATACCAAATGGACTAAATCCATCTGTGGAAAGACCAAGATACACATTACGTTTCTCTCTAGCAAAGTCTGGATGTACCGTCTTAAAGTGTTTCCACGCTTTTGCATCTGAAGGATGAGTAACCTCCTCATCTGTTTGCAAATGATCTGCATGCCATCTCATCGATGCAGCAGTCCTCTCAGACTGATACATTCTTTTTAATCTATCAGTTATAGGAAGGTACCACATCCGCTGGAACGGTACCTTACTCCGACCAGTACCTTGCGGCTTATATCTTGGCTTATGGCAAAATCGACATTCCAGCAACTTATCATCATCTTTCCAAAAAAGCATGCAATTGTCAACACAGACATCTATCATCTCAGAAGGCAACCCAAGACTATAAACCAGCTTCTGTATCTCATAGTAAGTTTCAGCAGCTAAATTGTCCTCTGGCAAATACTCTTTAATCAAATCAGCCCAATCATCCATGCAAACCTCAGCTAAGTTATGATCAGTTTTAATAGTCATCATCCTAGCCGCCAACGACAATTTAGAATGTCCTTCTCTACATCCATCGTAGAGTGGCTGATTTGCAGTATCTAGCATATCATAAAAAAAATTTGCATCTAGATTGGGTTCCTCATCATGATCATGTGCAAATGTACTTACGGTTTCATGAAATGCATCCGTAACCATGTCATGAATCCTATCATTATCTTCACCATGCTGCTCCGCATGATCATCAAATTGATTAAAATTATTTGACTCATCAAAATTCGATGCTTGATAATTGCTACTACTACTAGCTGCATTTCCCCCATGACCCTCTCCATGATAATACCATATATAGTAATGCGGCATAAACCCTCTATTTAATATATGAGACCACACCTTCGAGATAATGATAAATTTCCTATTCAAGCATCTGGCACAAGGACAGTACATCTTACCACTGATAATCGTATTATGTATACTTCCTGCCTGATGCATGAATCCCTCCACCCCATCACTGAACTCCTTTGTTAGCGATCCCTCTGAATCAAGACGATTATACATCCATCTTCTAATTTCGTATATTGACATTTTTTGTTGGTCAGAAAGAAGTAAATATTGTTTTTGAATATGAAATTTTGATTATGAAGTTGGCCACTATATATAGATTTTTATTTTCATTACCATCGAATCACCTACGATTTTACATCGATTTTACAACGAATCTAAAAATGTTTACATCGACTTTACAACGACATTAAACATGTTTACCTAACCGAACACCGTGAACTTAAAACGTGATCACCTAACTGATTAATCGTTGGGAAATCGATGTAAAGTTCAACTTATAATAATCATTGCTAATTCGTGGGTAATTTTACGACGATATTGCAACATTTTATACAAACCTCGTTAAATCGTCGCTAAGTTACAACGATTTTACGACGATTTTGATTATCGTCGTAATGTCGTCGGTAATCGATGTCTAATCGTCGCTAATTCGCGACGATTTTACAACGAATATTTTCGTCCCAAGTTTGCGACGATTTTACGACGTCTTTTATAATCGTCGTAAATTCGTCGCAAAAACGATGGCAATTTGCAACGAAATAAAATCGTCGCAAAAAATCGTTGCAAATAGCCTGTTTTCTTGTAGTGTTTAGTTGAACGTATAATATTACTATCTGTTTCAGAATCTATAGTTTATATTGAGGCCAATTATAACATCATCAGTCTGTCTACACATTAACTAAATAAACCACTTACATTTGATTATAAATGATTTTAATACATATTTGAGAGTTTAAAATTATTTTTTTATGTACGTATAGTTTTAGGTTGTTTTTAGTTACACCATCTAATAGGAAATTTTTTCTAATGTTTTGGCCTTTATGGTAATAGATATTTTGGCCCAAGTATTGCTTTCTTCATGAACGACCGCTAACTAAAAATCTGTGATTGTTTCCTTGTTACCCATCTCCGAAGAACATATCATTTCTCGCTTCTAAAAATCCAATAAATCCCATTCACATATGTGATCCTCGGTGGCCTCAATGACTTCAACGCCTTCAGTAGCCATGGTTCCGCTTCTCACATCCATTTCCTCCATTTTCACTCCCTCATCGATGCTCGCATCTACCTCAATGTCTGATTTTAGAATTCAAAACTTTATGTATCTTATCATTACCGGATTCGGGTGTTCAAATTTTGAAATCTTGCGTGTTGTTTTGGATTTATAGGAATGGAAATATTGCGATATATGTAGCGTTGTGATTGCAGATGGAGCTGATGCGATCAACGAACATCTTTTCAAAAGAAATACATCGTTTCTTCTAGGTAATGAGGTAAAAATCAATCAGATTTTCACAAAACCTTAGATTTTTAGCAATTTTGTGAAGTTAGAATAGCGATCATTCTTCATGAACTTTAGTCCATTTCATATGTGAACAATGAGGGAAGAAGTAGATTAATAAAAACATGAATGGTTTCAAAGATAATTCCTAGGACACCAGAACTTGGAGTGAAGTTATTGCAATAGTTGGTTTAACTTCTCCATCCTTCTTATTTCAAAAATTTGTACACGATTCTCAGAGTCTATTATATTGGCTTCAGTGGTACTTAACCTCTTCCATTAACAAAAATTGGGTAATAAGCATTTTAAGATTTATAACGATTATTTACTAAATGACTAAGTTTTGGCTTTGAGAATCCTCGATATATTTATTTGTCCGAGAAACCAATTCGGGTCCAAAAAATTATATTGATTTGTCGAGATATTAATTTATCGAATATCAATTTATAGAGGTTATACTGTTAATTATGATAATAAACTCATTTTATATGTATTTTCTGTTGAATTATAGTTGGTTATCTATAAATTATGTAGTTTATCTTAATATTTTTTTTTCAAATATGAACTTACTATATGATCATTTTTTACTTATTTCATTTTTATATTTTTTCCAAATTTATGTATTCGCAGATACTAATTTTGTTAATAGCCGGTTCAAACTTTAATTCATAATTAATATTTTTCTCGTTAGTTGGTGTAATTATGTGTTTTGGAGTTGTATAGTAATAATTATATTTATGTTGAAGCTTTAATTATTACATATTAGAGTTTTACATAAGTGGAGACTATTAATAGAGGATTGTAGTGATGATGTGGATAGCTTATATTGAGAGAAAACTCTCCTATTATATAATAGATTAGCAGAGCTAGAGAATGTAGAGAACCAACCATTCAAGTGAACCGATGGTTTTGAAAGATTTAAAGCGAAAGCAGAAAGAGAAGTAACTAATGATTCAAAACAATTGGAGATAATATAAGAAAGAGAAGCCTTCAATTAAACCAATGATTCATAAGATTTGGAACTCAACCAGAAAGAGAACCATTCAAGTGAACCGATAGTTGGAGCTAGAGAGGAAAGTATTCACATTTGCGTGGCTACTCCTTGCATGTCCAAAAGTGGAAACCTTTTTTTATGCCCAATCCATGGATCAGGTCTCACACCACATTCTTACTAGTACTATCAATGGCCGATCCATTAAGCATTTTTGAGGACAAACCAAACGAAAAAGAAATGCAAAGATTCATCCTTTAAAGGAAACAAAAACGAAGTATAATTGCATAACCATAAGCCAAGACAAGATTTATTAAGCAGACAAAGCGATCCATTAGAGAAAATCTACTCAACTTACACATACAAACACAGAGGAAAAACCATTCTACTACGTGTGATCTATAGAGCATGAATCATCTCAAACACATGTGATCTATAAAGTATGACCAAAAAAGAAGCTACAAACGAATTGGGAAAACTCCATTCTCTAATCCGCCATTAACTCTCGAGATCAGAAAACACCAACGACAAGAGAGAGTCCGAGCAAGAAGAGCCAAACAATATGAATCAATAACAAAGCTTGGCCCGGAACAGAAGCACTTCCGGCGTTACCTGCGTCGCAGGCCCCTGTTTTCACTACACGAGCGCCATGGCACGCTGCGTCGGGACAACCGCACCAGTACGTGACTCCATCGGCTCCGCAAACTGGATCCGCCCGGAAACAGTTTATTGGACACCCACCCGGATCCGAAAGCCCGGCGCAGACATCGCCGCCGGATTTGTCTGGGAGATCATCCGCAGCTTGTAAGCCGGTCAAGCAGAAACACAACAAAAGGAAGGGAATGCTCAGTGACAACGACGGCATCACGTGAAATCGATCGAATCTTAACGATTCGAGAGATTCCAGAAACCTAATCCTTCAGAAGGACCCTACAAATTCGTGGCGAAGGGAGAAGAAATTCCCGATTGAAACCCTAATTTGAGGAGATTTGGGGTAACCGTGTTGTCTGAATTGGTGGTACAGCTGGCCCGCCCACCGAGCCAAGTAGACAACCAAAACAACACACAGTTTTTAATCAAAACCATCAAACAACACGCTGTTTAGTAACACGGCCACGAAGACAATCTCTCTGTTTGCTAGTCTTTGACGGTTCATCCATTTATTTTGACCGAAAATGATAAAAATTGAAATTTCGTACCGGTTTGGTTTGAACCGGTAAGATACGCTGATATTAAAGACCAAAGACTTGGTAGTTTTTATACAGCCCCATTAGTCTTCGAGGTTATGCAAGTTCCACAATCCAGTGATAATTAAGCTTAATCAAAATTCTATTTTCAAGTAATCACAAAGGCCAAAAGGTAAAAAACAAAAAAAGCATAGTAATTGAATGTGTTGGCCTCCCAAGTTGATCAGCCTTCTCCGAGTCTTTGCGAGAATGCAGTCAGAACTGTGTCCTGTCCAAACAAAAGGAACCGTTTCCAGAGAGTGATGTCCTGAAATATATATCGGCTTCATTGGTACTGTTATGCTTAAAGACTTATCTCTTGGATCAGGTTCACTGGGATTCAAATGGTTTTCTAATGATGATTATCTCTTGCGGCATATCGTCATGCCATCACCGATTGGTACCTGATGTGCAAAAAACAAAAGTGAAAAAATCAAGCATGAGAAGAGCTCGTTGTACTGGAAACACAAAGCAATAGAATCCAGAAAGAAAGAAAAAAGGAACTAACCATACTAATGGTTATGCGTTCATCATCCATTAACTTCTCGTTGAAATTCCTAATGCTGATCGTCTTCGCATCATTGACCTGTTGAATTCATCGTTATAAAATTGTGGTCTTCTTCTCATTGGAGAAGCTTTTGGAGCACGATTATGGTTAAGAAGCATACCATAGGATCGGCAACTCGTCCATGCCAAAGAACATTATCCATCACAATGACTCCACCAACCCTGACCTGGTTAACAGAGATACAAACTGCTAAAGCTAACTTGATACCTATGGAAAAGAGAATAGCAGTATGGTCTTCGTCTTACAAGTTGAAGAAGCAATTCGAAGTAGTCCTGATACATCCTCTTATCGGCATCGACAAATGCAAAATCATAGCTGCAAATAAGAAAACCTGAAATGAGGCAATCATTTCAAGTAGAGACACCCTCGGCAGTAATATGAAAGAAGCCTACTGTATCAACCTGGATCCTTCACCGTTCTGAATCATGGATTTCAATGATTCTGCTGCAAGACCATGTTTAACATTAACCTGACTAGAGTAAACAAATCGAAGAATCATGCAGTTGCTCGTAATGAATTGGTAAGAGAGAAAAACACATGTTATAAGGGGTTTCCAAGAGGCCATATGTACACTGAGAAATAATTTTACAAGCAGTGTCACTATTTACAAGATAAGATATAATAATTCGGTCACAACACAGCAAACGAAAAAGAATAAAACAGCAATGTATCGTGCCAAATAAAAGCAGCATATTTTTGAGAAAATCGAATGACATTGTTTGGTCTCACCTTGTGGGAGACTCCGGCAAGCTCATAGTACCTCTTAGCAACTTCAAGAGAATTGGAATCCCTTTCACAGGCAACAAGACATCCAGATTCCGGTAGAACCAAGGCCACAGCCAATGATGAATATCCCTGTCGAAAACACGACCTTATCATCATTTGTCACAAGGAACGAAATTGAGCCAACATAACAATGCTCAGGAAACTCATAGGAAGAATATTAACACCGTGTAAACACCAACTTCAATACACTTTTCTGCTCCAAGAACCTGTACAAGCATTGCAAGCAATTGGCCCTGATCAGGAGATACCTGCAGCCAAAATCAAATGCAATTGGTCGTGACAAGAACAGAAACAGTATTGTCCATTCCTCTAACTTATGATCTTGTTCACCCCAATAAACTAACAGAAACTAATTCAAATTCCAAACAAATAGCATAAAAAGAACCCTAATCCTGGGTGAAATTATTACCTGCATTTGACTGCCTCGCATTTTGGCAGTCTCTTCCCGAAGTTGCCTTAGAATCTAAAAGCAGAATCAAGCAAGGAGCTAAATCAGAAGTAAAATCCCTAAACCTGAGAAAAGGAAGACGTAAACCAAAGCAGAGGAAGAGTTACACACCTTAGGCTCGCGAACGTTGGAGAGGACATAGTCGTAAAGGCGAGGAGTGAGACTGATAACGTGTTTGTTACCGTACTTCTCGTCGTCCGCCACAACAAAAGGGGCCGCCGCCATCGAGCAGTTTCCGATTAGCCGGCGACTGAGTTTCAAACTCCTGACGACGGAGACCGTTGGCCGGTTTAGTAAAGCATCGGCCGTTCTACGTACCGAAATTGAGCATCGATTCATCGCTAAACCGGTCGCCATCTTCTGCTTCTCCCCAAAACCGACTGTTAAAGGATGCGAGACAAATCCTCTGTGAGGCGTTACAGGCTCGAAACTCGAAAGTTATCTGCGTCTGCTACTCTGCTCCTATCAACCGGGTCGGGTCATAATGTTGAACCGGATCGGGTCATAATGTTGAACCGGATCGGGTCATAATGTTGAACCGGATCGGGTCATAACGTACTATAACCGATTTCGCGCGATGATAGATAGGTAATTTAACTAGTTATTAAATTACGAAAAAGTTGCGTATAAAGCCCTGAACATTTAAAATCTCTCACAGGTAGACCGTGAGATTATTTTTAAACATTTTTAACGATTTTCGTAAGTTTGGTAAGTTAGGATTAATATGCATTTTCCCTTAATTAATACGTATGTTTAATTTTTTTATTACAATGAGAAAGTTCATTTTTTTGTCATTAGTACTGATATTATGACATCACAAATACATAGCAATCTGTTACAAACCTCAATCAAATGATATTTCTTTTTGACAAGAGATTACGATATCAAAATTCTTATTAACTTTTTTTTAAGATATACAGTTGTAATGAAATTTTTGGTTTGACTAAAAACAACACAGAGAACATATGCCAATCTCCGATTTGAGGCAACAAAGGAATTATTGGTAAACACAGTCGATTTTTTGTATATTTATGTACTTCCCTCTACTAAGTGATAATTTACGACAAAGCTTCTTTGTGAAATATATTTCTTTTGACATGAGAGAACAGATACATGTGGTAGAGAGATCTTCCAAATCGCAGGACATAAACAAATTGATATTTTAACAACAAATATTTTAATAATACTGATCCCTCTATCCCTCGTTTGATGACAGATTTGTTAATTCTACATGACTAGATTAACATTAGAGTAAAGCACAACAAAATCTTTGTTAATGATTAAGTAGAGTGGAGAGACAAAAAGCTTGTGAACCACATATTGAAGTCCACGAGAATCGCATTTGAAAATAAAACATCACGTGATTTGACAGGTTACGATTATGTAAACATGTAATTATATATCATACATAAAATAGCACCATTTTTTTTCCCAAACCTAACTCCCTGAATTTAATATTCTGAAAATAGCATAAATTATTATGTAAAAATATTTGTTTATCCAAAATAAATTTAAAATAAAATAAAATATTATGTTTGAATTCACTATTTATAATTTAGGATTTAACTCTTCTTTATTATGAAAAGATTTTAAGTCATTTTAATATTAAATTTGTGATATTATTATTAAAATTTATACTATTATTATCATTTTCAATTAATAATGCTAAATTTAAAATAAAAATTAAAAATGTGCTATTTTAATCAATTGTCCAAAAATATGTCATGCACTTACGTTGTTGAGATGTTGTCTTTACTATTGGGGAAAACATTATTATTCAAATCAAAGACAGTTTGGGCTCTTATCCATTAATTTTTTTTGTAATCTGACTAATTTAAAATCTAGTCACTTTCATAAGAATAATTATAAGAATCTTTATATTACTAATTTAATCATGTGAACAAAATTCAGTAATCTAGTAAAAAATGTATAAAATTTATGGAGCTACTAAATTATAAAGCACATCTATATAATTGTGTTTTTGTCAACTTTATAATTGTTTTAAACTTGTTTGATAAATAGAAAACTATAGAGTAAAAAACTATGTCCTTAGACCGTGTTCAATGCGCGTGTCTTTGTTTATTTTATTTTTATTTTTGCTCAACGTCTTTGATTATTTATTGCTTTGCTTTCTTACCAATATAGTATTTGTAAAAATGCCATTTAACAAGTGGGAAACCATTTTAAAAATCGAAGAATCCGATCATGGTGTTAACTCACGACGCGTTACAAGAGTCGTTTACCAATAGTTTTAATACGGTGACAATAAGTTAAGAAGATATTAAATATGCGTGACCTGCCACTTGATATAGTCAATGTCTATGTGTTAATAGACTAGTGTAGCTGGTCAATTATATTTGATCATATTAGAGCATGTTCAATGGGAGGTTCTAAATAGAAGAGTTTTAAAAAATTATAATGATATATAATTGATAAATATTAGAGAGGTTCTAAAAAGAAGAGAGAAGGGTTCTAAAAAGAAGAGAGAAGGGTTCTAAAGTTAGAACTTTTAGATACAGATTCTAAAAATTAACATACAAAATGTTGGGGTTCTAAAATGTGAGGTTCTAAAAATTTTAGATACCCATTTTTAGAACCTCACCATTGGACATGCTCTTAGTTACGAAAGATAGGGGTGTGTGGGCAAATGGGAATTTAAGACGGTATTTTGCGGGAATAAGAATGAGATGGGACTTTGAGAACTGAAATAATTGTTTCATTTGTGTTCTATTTAAATTCAGGAACGCGAAGGGAACGAAACGGACAGGACGAGAAAAGAACAAAAATTTCAAAAAAAAACAAAAACATGACAAATTGATAATCATAATTCATAAAGGTCTATACGTATTCATCCAACTTAATAATAAAAAAAAAAGTTAAAGAAAAACCAACATAATCAATTTAACACAAAACTACATAACCATAGTAAAATTAAAATACTTTTATGTTAGAGGTGGGCCTAGCACCCCCAATTAGTTAGGTCCATCTTAGGAAAGGCCCGTCTTCAGCTCGGTCGCCGGCCTAAAAGCACCGACCTGCAAGGCCCCTCTTCAGTTCGGTCGCCGACCTGAAAGCGACGCACCTCGGGCCCGGGCTGACACTTCACCAAGGCAGGAATGTCAGAAGAGCAGAAGGCAAGTGGGAGTTGGTCGAACAGTGTATTGTCTGAGCAGGAGTATGGGCTGACCTCGACATCTCACCAACCTTGCAGACTTGACGAAGGAGAGGAAGACACGTGGAGGAGAGTTGGTTAAACAGTACACTACTCTGCAGAGGCATGGCGCCGAGCTCATCATGACCTCCCTCCTCGAAAGCCGGAACACGTCTCCTAGGCCACCTTACCCGCGAAAGAGGCCGAAGACGCCACGTGGCCCCGAGATCCCGGGGAGCAGGAAGCCAACCCCGACTATATATACCCCTCAATGTCATTAATGAGGGGGACTTTTGATTTTGGCCATTTTTGACCTACGACAAGTTACCCGATCTCTCTCTCTCTCTTTGTAACAAGGCAACAGTTTAGAACGCCGAACTGGACGTCCTTCGAAACCAGTTCGTAATTCTAAATTGTTCATTTCTCTCACCATCAATAAAAAGACACACGGCCCCCGGCCTACTCATCTTTTTCCCGGCCTGCTTTAATAGTGGTTAAATTGCTCTAATTAACGAAAATCTCACCTCTCGTTCCGTAATCAATCTCTTAAACACCTTTAGTGATCCCCGGGATCAACATTTTAGCATTCTCAGTGGTATTGGAATTTGGAAAGGTTTTAAAATCATGTTTATATAAGACAACTTAAATTTTAGTAGTTTTGATAACATATTACTATACTAAAAGAATTAGGAAATCAAATCTCATTATTTCAAATTTTCTAACATATATTCAATTATATATAATATTATGTAATTAATATTTAATTTGTTTTGAATGGAACTTTAGGAATTCTTGTTCTCGTCCCGTCCCGTCTCGTTCCGTTCCCAAACGGAAATCCATACCGTTCTGTTCCCAAACGAAAATCCATAGCTTGTACCATATGAGAATGTATTCCCATATCGAACAGAAATTCAAGATTAGAACTGAGACGGGATGAGACGGGACGAGACGGATTGGAATTGTGCCCACTCCAATGTATACGTATACGAAAATATACATATCATTTTTCATTTTACATTCCACGTACTAGTTTTTATATACCATATAAAATCTGGTTGTTTATCGAGATCATAGATAATTTTATATATTTATCTAGATATCAATATCTTATTAGTAAAAAGTTGGAATATCATCACTTTCATATAATGGACGTTTAAATACTTATCAAGTTTGCCATACGTTTATCCCAATATAATACTTGTATAACCGGTCAATGGAGGGCGAGACGAGAGCTGATAGAATTTAGAAGAACAAAGACTGCAACTGGTTGTCTTCCAAGATGAATAAAAATTAGTAGAAAAAATATAAAAGAATATTTTTCAACTTGTTACTCTCCTTGTTAGTGCAAGAAATTTTTCTTTAATTTTCTCTTATTTGTTCATCTAACTAACGTGGAATGAGTTAGAAAAATAGATTTCTCTCAAGTTTTATTTTCAACCTAAATGGTAAAACTTGAGAAGAATATATTTTTTCTCTGATTTTTTTCGTCTAAAGGTGCAATCAGTTGCAGCCAAAGTTTTTTTTTATAACAACCAAAGCAAAAGAAAAAACCAAATTTTTTTTTTTTGGGGGTCTTCAATATTAAAAGAAATCACTGTTTATTAGTATTTGACAGACTTTCGAAACATACGATCAAAATTACGGAGCACGTGTTCCCCGTCCAACATTCCGCGTCATAATTATATTTTCCAAAATTAAGTTACATTTTTTGTAAAAAAAAAAGAAGACATTTCCCTTTCCTTTCTTTTACTAGATATTTTCATTTCTTGATTTAAATATATAAAGTATTAAAATGCTAATATATTTGTTTGCCACAAACTTGGATCATGGATAGGTATGTTTTTGTCACGCCTTTTTGTATTTGTTTGTTTTGTATATGTGAATAAAGTAAAATTAATCACCAAATAATGTACATGGTGGGTGATTGCCCTTGTCGCATCCCAAAAGAATATTCCACTATCAATATATTATTATAGTTTTATTTTCAAAAAAAAATTATTTGTAACTCTTAGAAGTCATCGACAAACCGTCGAATATATAAAAGTGGTGCTAGGAAAAGAGAGAATGAAAATAAGATAATTAAAGAAACTAATTAAATGAAATAAGACAATAATTAAATTGCCTGTCGATCCTACCAGATTTAATAACAAACAAAATTTCTATAAATAGCAAGGTTGCTTCCACGGTTAGGAGCTTTCGCCAGAACGTGAGTTGGAGGTAGGGCTGAGCACAAATACTTGGTACTTGTTCCGTATCCGTTATTTGACTCGTACTTGCCTTGAAAAAACAAGTATTTGTTGTTGTCAAGTGAGGTAACAAATCAACAAATTTTATTACTTGCAAGTACGGGTCAAATATCAAATATTGTTTTTATTTTTAGTATTTGTCCCGTTACTTATTCCGTTAACATTTGTTACTTGTTAATATAAATACTTATTACTTGTTTAGTTGTTTTAGTTTTAAAGACCAAAGATTAAATACATGCTACCTAACAAAATTTATAAGAAAATATTAAAACCCAAAATTAAGCCCAAATATTTTTTATTTTCGAAGATATATTTGTTGACCAAAAAAAAGAGATGTAGGGTAATTTATTTAAAGTATTTATGTAATTTTAGGATGATTTATTTAAAGTAATAAATAAAAAGAGACGTAGGGTGATTTATTTAAAGTATTTATGTGATTTTAGGGTGATTTATACTATTTTAGGTTCAAGTAATAAAATATTTCAGATTCAAGTAACAAGTAATGAATTGTCACAAGTAACAAGTCAGGTCAAGTAGTTTGCGGGTACTTGAAATAACAAGTGCTTGTTTTAACCGGATCAAGTACAAGTAGCAAATCTAATTACTTGAACGGGTCAGGTCGGGTATCAAGTACATGAAAATTAGCAAGTACTTGTACCATACCCAGTCCTAATCGGAGGTGGTGTTGGCTCTCTCGTTTTTGCAAGCCATCGGCTGCTTCTTGTGTCGGCCTTGTTGGCGTTGGGGATTTGTTTCTTGTGGCGGTATGCAGGGGTTTCGGGCTCGAAAGTAGGAGGCGGCTTCTCTCGCAGTGTTGTGTTTAATGTGTTAGGGGTCTAAGGTAAATGATATCAAAAAGCACATTTAATATAATTATTTTAATAAGATATATGTTGTAAATCAAATTTTAACATTTTTTATAAAATATTAGAGATTATTAGTGCTATTTTAAAAATTTATAAAATAAAATTTCAACCTAAAAAAATAACACCAAAATATCAAATAAAATTACGAAAAATTGAAAACCCTCAAACTTGCTTAATATTAAGGGGGCCTAAGGCAAATGCCTTATTGTTTGTTCACTGGACCCAACCATGTTCCCTCACTTTTCAGTTTGAGATCGGCAGCTTCCCCTCGTTTATTTCACAAGTCATCCATGTTAGCTTGGTTTGATCTAAGTTTGTGTCTGAAGTTGGTCATTTTTGCAGGTTTTTGGTGCACTTGTTTCCGGAGAAGTTAATAGACACCGCCGATTAAAAGTTTTAAGGGTTGGTCTCGGATCACGGTTGCTTGCGGTAACTTCGATATATGATCATGCTTGGATTCGGTTCTAGCGATTGACCAAGATTCTTCTTCTTCAGGTGCTTTTGTTGTGATCTTGGTTTCTGTCCGCCGATAGTTCAGAATTTCGGTTTTGTTTCCTAGTTGTAGTTTGTTTGTAATTATGTAGATTTCAATTTTTTTATTTTGTTTGTTAACTCTATAATCTTCTGTCAAATATAAAAAGGGTATGAAATTTCATATTTTACCAAAAAAACAATTATTTATCCCCCTAACAGATGTTATCAAATTAAAAAATTAAAAATTTCCCAAATTATATCGTAGAACATTATGTTTTCTTGAGAAAATAGTAAGGGCTTGTTTGTTTCTTCATTCAGCTGGATCATCTGGCTGAAGATGCCAACTGATGTTTGTTTTTTTGTTTAAAATGATAATCATTCAGATGATCTATCTGACTGAGTTTTAAAACCTATGAACAAAAATTAAAATTCAGCTGGATGAATCAGTTCAGTCAAAAAAAAAAAATGACAAAAAACCTAGATCTAACGCGATTTTCTCTTCTCCGATTCTTCTCTTCTCCGACTCTTCTCTTCTACGACTCTCGACTCCGGCAGCTTCTCTCCGGCGGCTTCTCTCCGGCGGCTTCTCATGTGAGCTTCTTCTCTCTTTCTCTCTTTTTCTTCAACTTTCTCTTAGCTCTTAGAAACTCTTTTACATGAGACTATTGCTTTCTTCTTCGAATTTACTCTTCTGGGTTTGCTCTTTAGTGGTTGTGTTCTGTGTCTATTGATTGGTTTGTTCTCTGGAACTTCTAGATGCTACTGGATTTGCTTCTTTTTGTTCTCTTGTCCACGAATTTGTATGTTTGATTCCCTTTTTTGTATGTGTTTGATCGATTGCTTCGTCTAGGTTAATAAAACTGGTAGCAAACAGAAATGGACGCTTTCTAGAACCCTCTTCGTCAGTATGTTTCGATCTGTCAGATTTTTTTTTTTTGAAAGTGATACGCGTTTCATGTTTCTGGAATTTCCAATTGTTCTGCATTTGGATGAGTCAATGATCCTAAGGCATTGTTGTTTGATTAAGCTAGAAATAGATAGTTAGGAATAAAGGCATGAATGATTCAATTGCTGCTTCAAATGGTCTAGTTATGGATATGAATGGTGAGTTAGTTGAATCTGAAGCCCTTTAGCTTTTTGACATGGAAGGCTGATGTGAGATCCTTATGGTTCTCACTCTGAAATGAGAGTAGCGTGAACCATGTTGAAATGATAACCTGGGATTAGGCTTTCAATGAATTGCTGAGCTTAGATCAATTCTCTAAATAGGTTTCCTTGTTATACGGCTCTATGACTGCTTTAGAAAATGTCACATGATTACAATTCTCCATTTCCCAGCTTGATAATATTGTTTGAAATTTAGGTAAGCTTTATGCAATATAGCGGTTATCTCATAAGACAATGTGTAAGGCCTTATCTTGTGACTCACACTTAAAAAGCTCGAGTTTGGCTCCTCGTGGGAACATGATATTGCCTCGGACTTGTTACTGGTGGATTGCTGTCTAAAACTGGTATGGATGCTTTTTTTTTTTCATTTGCATACAAGAAACTTGAAGCTTTTGGATGAAGAAGAACCAGAGTAACTTTCACCGTCTTTTCCTGCTTTCATTGTGTGAGAGTTGACGAGCATTCCTGCATTGGAAACGTAAAGAAACTGTTAGTGTGATACAGATGATCGATTATGCAAACCAATATGTGTGTATAATACATATATATATATATATATATATATATATACATTTGTTTTGTTGCAATCTTGTGTTGGGAATCATTTGAGTTGTTTGAGATCAAATATGATCTCACAAGCCCATATATGAATCATATTGTATGTTTTGGTGATTTCAAATTTATATGTATTTACGATGATTTCAAATTTTATGAATTTATAATTTTTATCAATTATATGATGAAATTTCTTATAAAAATGTTATATTTCATGAATTTAGAAACTTGTATGATTAAGATCATGTTGTAAAACTAATATAATTAAGATCATGATTAAATAAGAAACATGAGCAATTTAGACATGTTTTTTATTAATAATGAAGATAAACATTTGCATTAAAATGAACAAACAAACATAGATTCATCTAGATGAATCATCCAAATGAATAACAAAAATAGAAACAAACATCATCTAGATGAATCATCTAGATGAATCATTTAAATGCATCATTTAGATGCTTATGTCAAATGGACTACCAAATAAGGCATAAATGTTAGTTTCAAAAAATAAAGGGAACACAAAAACACATGATTAGACAAAATTTATAAATTTATACTATTAAAACAGAAGTATTTTTGGAATTTGTTTTCAAACACCCTTTATTTTTTAAATAAATTAAACATATTAAACATATTGTCAAACATTTATTAAATATATTATAAATTTAAAAATTACAAATTAAACATATTTAAAGTAATAACACTTAAATTAGTTCTTATTTTTCATTTTATATTTTATATATTACAAAAAATGTTATCTCATGCAACAATATTAAAGAAAAAGACATGCCTTTCACGTTACTTGTGTGACGCAAGACCCACAACTAATAGGATTTTTGTTTCCTCTACCACTCTTAAAATTCTTCTTCTTCGGAGGCTACTTTATTACTGAGTACTATTCTTTTATGCTTTCTATAAGTTTACTTTATTTTACCAACACAAGTAAAGCTGATTTCTTATCTCTTTATGTTGGCTTCAAGCTTTTAAACGTGTTGAATCCGGAAACCCCAAAAGCCCCAAAAAGAGTAAAAAGTGATCTCTCTCTCTAACTCTAGAAAGAGAAAGTTCTATTTTGATTAGGTCTGGGCATTTTACCTCCAAATATCCGCATCGGAACCGATTCGAAATATCCGAACCAAAACCCTATCGGTTCTTAAATGGGTCCAAAATCCTTCTACCCGAAAGAACCGAAACCTAACCGATCCAGAACTGAGAACCGATTGGATACCTGAGAACCGAACCCATATATATTTTCTTTAGTTTTTTCGGGTTTTTGGGTGTATTTTTCGGTTTTTCGGATATATTTTTGGGGTTTCGGTATATTTTTAAATTTTCGGGTATATTTTCGGGTCCCAAATACCCGAACCGATTAAGATCCGGATTTTTTAGGTTTTTTCGGTTCTTGAATCTCATATCCGAACCGGCTTGGAACCGAAAAAAATAGAACCGAAACCGAACTGGAACTGAACCGAAAACCTTTTTACTCAAAAAGATCCAGAACCGACCCGAAAACTCGAATGCCCAACCCTTGTACCTACTTAAAGCTGTTGGGGGATAATCGCTTCTCGCAAGCCACAACTGCATGACGTCGGTTGGGAGTTGGGATGATATAGTGGGTTTCTCCGAGTCTGGCTGTTGGGACGACATCAGATTATGTAATGATGACCTCTTTTGAGATGTATTTTTTACCCTCTAATGGGTCTATAATATTAGGCATGACCAAAATGGAACCGTAACCGTACCGTTTTCAAACTGTAACCAGACCGTAACCGTGTTAGACGGTTAAAAACGTAACCGTTAACCGTAAAAATATATTAGTTATGGTTAAAAAAATTATTAACCGTAACCGTTAATTAACCGTAACCGTATCAAAACTATTGGTTAACTGCAAGGTTTAACCGTAAAATTTTAACCGTAACCGTTTTAAAAATAAAATTATATATACTAATAATTATAATTAGTTCTATAAAATTAATAATTTAAAGAAAATTATATATAATCAATTTATCAATAGCAAATGCAAATCTAACAAATAGAAATATTAATTAAAACTTAAATATGCTAGACTAATTAATATTTTTCTAACAAATATAAAAAATATTTTAACAAAACAGTTTTATGAAGAAATATACTCCATCTGTTTCACAATGCTTGATTTTCTGAATATTGCACATGAAATAAGAAGCAATAAATGCTCAATTATTTGTTGTTTTATTTCTATAAAAGAGTTTATTATCTTCTTCTCGATTACATTTTTCTCTCACGTTCTTAACAAAAAATCATCAATAACCATAAGAGATTTAAGCAAAATAAGAAAAAATACATAGAAAAACAAAAGAAAAATATAAACAAACCAACAAAAAATTAGAAAAAGAATATTAATAAAATTTTTATTTTTTATTATTCTAGTTTATCAAATTTATAATTATTTAATTATAAATTATGATATTAACCGTTTATTATCATCAGATAACCGTAACCGTATTAACCAAACTCGTATTTAACCATAACCGTTTTAACCGTATATTAAACGGTTAAGGTTAAGATTAAAATAAAATCTAACCGTAACTAGTGGTTAAATAACCTTAACCGCATTAACCGTAAACATGGTCATGCTTATGTAATTTTCTATTTGGGACGGTTGTACCCATCGCGTGTTATCTTCTGATTAATATAATATGTTGGCCGACAAAAAAAAAACGTGTTGAATCCAGATAATAAACTGTATCCGATCTAAAACAAAACAAAGAAAAGAAATTTAACTTAGAACTTAAATATTAATTCGTTTTAAATAATTATTTTGTTTCTTTAATATTAGAAAGCCATAACCGAATTCAAGCTAAAAAATAAAAAAAATTAAGACAATTTTTGTTTTGTTTGGGATTTCTACTCCTTTATTCCAAAAACCCAAACCGAACCTTCTAGTTAGTTTTCTCGTTATGCCTTTTAAAAAAAAAAAAAAAACTTCTATTGTTAATTTTAATAATTTTCATCAACTATTTAATCCAATCTATGTGTGTGAGCTCTTCTCTCTTATTCTCCGATTTGTCTGTTGTCCTCCGCGATAATTCGATTCGTTCCATTTCTCGCGACCTTATCCGTTTTCTTCATCAATCCCAAAATTTTTCGATTTTCTTTTTTTTCTCGCGCGAGAATTTTGTTTTTCCCCTGAAATTGTTGTCTGCGAATCAAGAATATTCCTGCGTTCCGCATTGGCGCTGGATTTTGTCGTCATACGGATTTGGGAAGAGTATAAGAGTGAGTCGAGGGGTTCAGAGTATTTGGAAGAAGAGGGGATTACTCTTTTTTTTTGTGCATCGAATCTGTGAGTTTTTGAAGTTGTGTGTGTGTGCGGAGGTTGGTTTGGATGAGAGATGTCGATACCGAAAGAGCCAGAGCAGGTGATGAAGCTGAGAGATGGATCCGTACTTGGGAAGAAGACGATTCTCAAGAGCGACCATTTTCCGGGTTGTCAAAACAAGCGTATGTCTCCTCAGATCGAAGGCGCTCCCAATTACCGTCAGGTCTCTCTCCCATTCCCCGGTTTTTGATTTTTATTTTGGAATTTCTTGCTTGTTTAAAATTCTAGTGAGCTGAATCTGTGAACGAAATCGAAATCGAAATCGAAATCGGATGACGAAAGGTATGTTTCGGAATCAAAAAGGAACCTATGTTTGGGCATTTCTTTAATTTTCAGGGGGAATCTAGGTTTGATGTATTACACTCGTTATATTCGAGAACTTGGTCTTGCCTAAATCCTTATCGTGTTTTTGTGTGAAATACTAGGTTTAATGTGATCTCATTTTGTTATCCGCTGTTGGTTTTGTTACAGGCTGATTCACTACGCGTACATGGGGTTGCAATCCCAACCGCTGTTGGGATACGAAACGTTCTTAGGCACATTGGAGCTCACAAGGACGGCAAACAAGTACAAGTTCTTTGGATTAGTCTTAGGGAGGAACCGGTAAATCCATCTACTCAAACTTCTACCTACATATAAAGCCTAGGCATGTGTCACTTATTGTTGCTTCATATACTTTCTTATTAACTTGCCCTTTACTGCACATTTGGCAGGTAGTGTACATAAATGGGCGACCTTTTGTTCTACGTGATGTGGAGAAACCTTTCACCAATCTTGAGTACACGGTACAAAGCCTAGCCCTGCTACTATATTTTCCCTTGCTCTTTCATTTTTATCCCGTCAATCCATTCGGTGGCACTTGTTGTTGTGCATCAATTAGCCTTTTATACATTAGTCTGTTGGGTGGAAGCACGTTATCACCACTAATAAAATAAATCAGAAACACTATGTATTCGTGGATTCCTTTCATTTGTGACCTTAAGTTTATCTTTCTAATCAGGGAATCAACAGGGTAAGGGTAGAGCAAATGGAAGCACGGTTGAAAGAAGATATTCTCATGGAGGCGTCTAGGTATATATTTCACTGTGGCCACTTTGTCTTTCAAATGGTCTAACTTTGTTTTTATCAATATGTTTGCTTTGGTTGTATTTGACCATTTGCATGGCAGATATGGCAATAAGATACTCGTCACTGATGAACTTCCAGATGGTCAGATGGTGGACCAGTGGGAGCCAGTCTCAACTGATTCTTTAAAGACTCTTCTTGAGGTAGGACATTGGAATGAGGTTCATATGTGTACGATACAGAGCACGCTCCCTTTTATGGGGTTTCCAGGTTCATATAATTTTTTTCTGCTTATACTTCCTTATGGATCTAGGTTTATGAAGAACTGCAAGCTGAAGGCTACCTTGTCGATTATGAGCGTGTTCCTGTAACGGATGAAAAGTCCCCAAAAGAAACAGATTTTGATACGTTGGTAAGTCTTATGCTTACGAAATTAGTTAGACCATGCTTACTAATTACTATCAGCTAGGCACAGAACATCATATGTGGATTTACTATTTTCCTGTCAATTACAGTAATAGTATACATGAATGTTTACAGATTCGGAAGATTTCTCAGGCTGACATTAATACGGAAATAATTTTCAATTGTCAAATGGGACGTGGACGTACGACGACTGGAATGGTGATTGCAACTCTCGTCTATTTCAAACGCACTGGAGCATCAGGTACTTCATCTTCTCCGACCACTCAACTTGCGAAGAAGATGAGAAGAGTCTAATGAATGCTGTTTCTATGAATTATATCTTTATTTGAAACAAAAGGAACCGAATTTGGGGAACTTTATTTTGATCTGTTTATTTTTATACCGCTTTTGCAATGTCGAGTGCTTTATATTTCAGAGAGAAATGAAACAGTATTGGCTAACTAAATAATCACATGTCACTCCTCTTCTCCATAGCCCGTTCTTATGCATATATGTAAGACCAGGAGCCAACGTTTTCTGGAACAAAACAGAAACTACACACAGCTTGTCTCAAAAAATTGGTGTTTAAGCCAGTACTTATTATGGTAGAAACTATTAACCTGTCATTTTTTTTGTTTCTTTGGTATGTTATGGTGAATGAAGATCAAGGATTCCCAAGAAACAACTCTTTTGGGAGAATCTTTAAAGCTGGTGAAAATATTACTATTAATCTGCCAAATTCTGAGGAGGCAATCCGTAGAGGGGAATATGCAGTTGTTAGAAGTTTGATTCGAGTCTTAGAGGTATTTAGTCTCTTTCCGTTTGTCTTTATCTGATCATCTTGCTGGTCCTGCTGGCTCTAATTACTAACTGGTTTCATGTTGCCAGGGTGGTGTAGAAGGCAAAAGGCAAGTTGATAAAGTCATCGACAAATGTGCATCCATGCAGGTATCTTTGTTAATTTTAATACCTAAATGTGCATCCATGCTTGATGGATTTTCACTTAGGGTAAAAGGTCTAAATTTTATCCGTTAATTAACTTACAGAACTTACGAGAGGCTATTGCAACCTATCGCAGTAGTATTTTGCGTCAACCTGATGAAAAGAAGAGAGAGGCAGCACTCTCATTTTTTGTTGAGTACTTGGAAAGATATTACTTCCTTATATGCTTTGCTGTATACCTTCATTCAGAGGGTGCTTTCCTCCAATCTGGTTTGCTTGGCCATGTCAGTTTTACTGATTGGATGCGAGCTAGGCCAGAGCTATATAGCATTCTTCGCAGGTACTGACAAGCATTTTATTTTTTCCCACAAATCTGAACTCTTTATCCTTCTGTCTGTTCAAAAAATTCTTATATTAGAGACTTTGCCTATATTTAAGTAGCTCTCTTCTGTTGTATCTATTTGCACTCGTGTTTGAATGCCAAAATTATTCTGGTACTCGTGTTTCAGACTGCATATGATCTTCAGGTGTCTCATGTAAGTTAATTTGCCTCTTTCAGATTGCTCAGGAGAGATCCTATGGGTGCCCTTGGATATGCAGCTATGAAGCCTTCTTTAACAAAGATTGCAGAATCTACTGACGGGCGCCCTCATGAGATGAGTGTAGTCGCTGCACTTAGAAGTGGGGCAGTTCTGGGAAGTCAAACTGTTCTGAAGAGTGATCATAGTCCTGGTTGTCAAATTTCAAGTCTACCAGAGAGGGTGGAAGGAGCACCGAATTTTAGAGAGGTTCCAGGATTTCCTGTGTATGGTGTAGCGAACCCAACTATAGATGGTATTCGATCTGTCATTGAAAGGGTTGGAAGTTCAAGAGGTGGCCGGCCAGTTTTTTGGCACAACATGAGAGAAGAACCTGTTATATATATCAATGGGAAACCGTTTGTTCTACGTGAAGTTGAAAGGCCATATAAGAACATGCTAGAATATACGGTAATAATCTGTGTGCTATCAGTATATCTTATGAATTGGTTGAAAAGCTTACATAAATACATTTGTTTAGGGAATTGATCGGGATAGAGTCGAAGGAATGGAGGCTCGTCTGAAAGAGGATATTCTGAGAGAAGCTAAGCGATATGAGGGTGCGATAATGGTCATTCACGAAACCAAGGATGGTCAGATTTTTGACTTATGGGAACATGTGGATGCTGATTCTGTTCAAACACCCCTTGAGGTCTACAAATGTTTAGAGGCTGATGGTTTTCCGATTAAGTATGCGCGTGTACCTATAACTGATGGTAAAGCGCCCAAAAGCTCAGACTTTGACACATTGACATTGAATATTGCTTCTGCTTCCAAAGACACTGCTTTTGTCTTCAATTGCCAGGTTGAGTTTCCCAATCTGCTTCGGTATTTCGATATATTTAGTATTCCTCTATAGATTTTCTGTTCGACTTGCATCATTTTCTTTTTCCATTTCAAAATTCACAGATGGGGAGAGGTAGAACAACCACTGGAACTGTCATTGCCTGTCTAGTGAAGCTCCGCATCAATTATGGGAGACCTATTAAGGTTCTGTATGATGTTCTGACCCATGAAATTGTGGAAGAAGATTCCTCAAGTGGTGGTGAAGAAACTGGAAGTAATAACGCTGAAACAAGACCTCGTAATTCTGGACGAAGAACCGAGGACGAACATGGCCGTACATTTGGAATGGACGACATCCTTCTGCTCTGGAAAATCACCAGATTATTCGATAATGGAGTTGAATCTCGTGAAGCGTTAGATGCTGTGATTGATAGATGTTCTGCATTGCAAAATATTCGTGAAGCTGTTCTGCAGTACAGGAAGGTTTTCAACCAACAACATGTTGAGCCAAGAGTAAGAAGTGCTGCATTGAAACGTGGTGCTGAATACTTAGAGAGATACTTCCGGTTGATTGCCTTTGCAGCATATCTTGGAAGCGAAACTCTTGACGAATTCTTTGTGAAAGGAGAGTTTAAGATGACTTTCAAGAATTGGTTGCATCAGAGACCTGAGGTGCAAGCAATGAAATGGAGCATAAGGCTAAGGCCTGGACGATTTTTTACCATTCCTGTGAGTCATTGTCCCATTTTTCAGGCTGGAAAACTGTAAATGTTTTCTTAATTTTGCACATTACAGCTTTGAATATTTTCCATGCAGGAGGAATTGCGGGCACAACACGAATCGCAACACGGGGATGCAGTCATGGAGTCAATTGTCAACGAACGGAGTGGTTCTGTCTTGGGTAAAGGTTCTATACTTAAAATGTACTTTTTCCCTGGCCAAAGAACTTCAAGTCGTATGCAGATTAATGGTGCACCTCACGTATACAAGGTATAGTTCAAAGAAATGTGATTCTTTTTACTATGATAACATCCTTCACCGTGACATTACCGCCTAATATGAACCAGCAAAACATTCATTTCAGGTCGATAGATATCATGTGTATAGCATGGCAACTCCCACAATTTCCGGAGCTAAAAAGATGCTCGCTTATTTAGGCACCAAACTAAAGGAAGAAGGTGGGGATTCAACAAAAAGAATAGTGGTAACAGACTTGAGAGAAGAAGCAGTTGTTTACATTAATGGAACTCCATTTGTCCTGAGAGAATTAAGTAAACCTGTTGATACCCTCAAGCATGTGGGGATAACCGGTGCAGTGGTATGACTCAGATCACACCTTTAATTATAACACAAGTTTCAAATGCGGTTTTATTGACTTTTATCTTCAATGCAGGTAGAAAGCATAGAAACACGGTTAAAAGAAGATATATTGTCTGAGGTTAGAGAAACTGGAGGTCGAATGCTATTACATCGTGAAGAATATAGCCCAGCATCAAATCAGTCTCGGGTTATAGGATATTGGGAGAATATTCAACCAGATAATGTGAAGACACCTGCAGAAGTATATGCTGCTCTGAAAAATGAAAATTACAACATATCGTACCGTAGAATACCATTAACCAGAGAAAGAGACGCATTAGCTTCCGATGTAGATGCAATCCAGTATTGTAAAGACGAGTAAGTATCAGTCATCTGTTTTTTTTTCTTTTCGTTTTACATCTTTACTAAACCTGTTCCGTTTTAACTAATGGACACATTTTCAACAGTTCCGCTGGGAGTTACTTGTTTGTATCGCACACCGGTTTTGGAGGGGTTTCTTATGCAATGGCCATTACTTGTCTCCTACTTCAACCTGGGCAGAACTTTACAGCTACACCAAACACAGATTCTTCTACCTTAGAAGAAGATGATTTGCCTTCACGGGCCTGTGATGAAGAAGCGTTGAGTATGGGAGATTACCGCGACATACTGAGTCTGATAAGAGTGCTTTCTCATGGTCCTCAAAGCAAATCAGACGTAGATGGAATAATCGAACTGTATGTAGAATAAAAATATCTTTTGACATAATTTTCACTTTGAATAAACTACATCGCTCTTGACTTGGTTGTCTTGTTATAGGTGTGCTGGTGCAGGACATTTGAGAGAAGACATTGTTTACTACACCAAAGAACTCAACAAGCTTCCTAATACAAAAGATGAAAACCGTTCATACATGATGGACATGGGTGTTAAAGCCTTAAGGTTAGTCACATAACTCCAGTCCGGTTTAACCGAACCAAGCGAAACCAAGGTTTCAATTTCTTTCCAAAGTCCAAACAAAAAAAATATTTATTAATTTTGGGGTTTTGTATGGGGCAGGCGCTACTTTTATCTGATAACATTCAGATCATACCTCTATTGCACGTCGCCGGAAGAAATGAATTTCTTGGATTGGATGCGGTCGCGGCCGGAACTTGGACATCTTTGTAATAACCTCAGGATAGACAAATGATAAGTGTGTTTTTGAGTTTCAGTTTTCAGGTTCATACATATATATATATAATGTAGGCAAGTTATGTTGTTTGGTTTACAACTTTAGTGTATAAAAAAAGTTGTACAGCTTTCTCTCCTGTGTTTGCTGCATTGTAGAGAGATCTCTGTCTATAGGTTTGCTTAAAAGTTAAAACCCTCCGACTGGATTCAGCAGGTTTACTCTGTTGTTCAATAACCTTTTTTTCCCCCTTTATTAAAAAACAATTAATAAAATAAAAAACAATATATAATTTATAAATTTTTAGCCTTTCTTGGGAGCAAGTTTTGATTTAATTTTTTCGACTTCTTTCGTCCCGATCTGAAAAGCCGTCGTTAAAACGTGATCTGGAATCGCCGGAGTCGCCGTGAAAAGCGTAGCGGCGATCGACTGTGTTCCCGGTAATTGACTGTTGAACGCCGAGATCACCGACGCTGGTTTCGCTTTGTCGTTGTTCTTCTGGTAATGAATCAATCCTCTCGGGAAGACGAAAACTTCTCCTTTCTTCACCGTCTTAGCGAAGAGTTTGTTCGCCGTCGTGATGAATCCGACGTCAAGCTCGCCTTCCAACACGAAGATTACTTCGGTGGCGCGTGGGTGCGTGTGCGGCGGGTTTAAACCTCCAGGCGCGTAGTCGATACGCGCGAGGGAGACTCCGAGCGTGTTGAGCCCTGCGATCTTCTCTACGTTTGCTCCCGTGACGGCAGAGCCGACTGTGTTGTTAACGACGGCGCTTTTGCCGATACCGGCGAAGAAGAAATCTGAGGAGGTGATGTTTGATTCCGGCTTACATGTGAACCCATTCACTTTTATTCCTACAAAATCGAATTACGATTATTTAATTTCTTCATATGCATTAGCATTAGTCACACACACAAAACGAATATTTAAAATTTCATATCCATTAGAGAAACCAAGCAAATCACAAGTATTAAAACTTAAAAGTATTAGTACCTGAAGTGCGATCTGCAACGCATAGATCTTGAAGCGTGTCAGGATCGTAAGCAAGAGCAATCACGGTGAGAGATAACAAAGCAAAGAAGAAGCCATAACATCTAGAGCCCATGATTTGATGATATATAGATTTGAAACTCTTGTTTGCAACTGTGATATCATTATTGTCACGGTTGGATCGTTGTTATATATATAGTTGAATTCGTTGAGCAAAATTATGCAAAGCTAACTTAAACGCAAAGCAAAATTGGAGGAGAGATATGATGTCGTTTTCTTACAGATGTATGTGTATATATTGTTTTAACTTTAAGCTTTTGTTTTCGTTTTCTCGAATTCTAGGTTTAACCGGATTACATTTTTTTTTTCTTTTTCATTTTCTAATTTTTGTGTCATCTGATTACTTGATCCGATTTAACTGTTACTCAAATTTGATTTTGATTTCTTCGTATGCATTTCTAGATTGAATTTTATCTAGATTTCATCATTTCCATTGAAAAAAAAGATATATATATACCAAATTTAACATGGCTTGGAGGTTACTCTCTCTATCTCATTTAGAGGTGTTATTCAACTAATGCCATCTTATCTAGCTTTATTTTAAACCTCGCAGCCGCTGAGGTAGGTGTCTTCTGGGATATAGACCAATGCGAGATCGGTGATGTCAACGCTGGTGCAGCTTTGCAGAACATAAAAAGGTCATTTCGGAGAGGGGTCATTGTGGTCTGGTCTCGATCAGGGCTTATGGTGATATGAAGGATCATGTCTTTCCCACCGACGAAATTAAGCTCAATCACTTTCCCGCAGGTCTCTGATCCTTTTTTTCATTGTATATTTATATGTCTCTCTAGCTTGATCTATATATATATTATTTGGTTTCAGGAGACAAGTATGCGAGACACACCAAGATTTTGGAGGACATAGTTTCATGGGCAGCTGAGCATCCAGAACCATCAACGGTGATGCTAATCATGGGAGACGCCTCTGATGACTTCGTCCAGGTTGATGAGCTTTTGAAGACTAAAAAAGATTACAGGTTTATTATTGTCTCACCAACCCCACGCCCAACGATGCTGATTCTCATGGCTAGGCCTCGTGGAAACTAACTAGAGAACAAAGTAGTGTCTTGGTTGTAGGAGGATCCTCTTTTCTCTCGTAAATCTGTTGTTTTGAATCTGATCACATTACCAAACTGGCCATCTAGGGGCTTAACAAAACCAAGGCTATTCCGGAGCAAACGGCTCACGGAAGATCCCCCTATATGACAGCTGAGGATGGATTGATTAAAAATGAAAACATAACTTCGCTTATATAGGCGAAGGGTGTACAAGATAGTGGATTGTTACGTCATTCCTTACGTCATCTTCCACTAGGTGGTGGATGAGCTTGTTGAGTCATTTCCACGTGAAGGTGAGCCTTCGGATGTGGAGATGTCGGCAGCCTTTCTTTTTCCCTTAGCTGTATCGCAAGTTGGGCAGTGGTAGGCTCCATTTTCTTTTGTCAGTGCTTTGTTGATGCGCTGGCAAAGTGACGGGCAATGGAATCCAAGGAGATTTCCATTGACGTGTCTTTGTTGAAACTTCTGGATGACCTCTGAGTCTTCTTCATCGGTCTTCCTTGTGTTTTTGGAGTAGATCAATATATCTTGATCCACATAATTGACGAAGATTTTTTCTTTGTCATTGATTTGTAGCAAAGAATCTATGAATGATTCTGTCGTTTGAATTGTTGCGTTGAGGATTTGCTCCTCATTGGCATGTCCTTCCATAGCTTGGAATGATCTTTTTTGAGATTCCTATCTCAATTAGGTGTTTAGCCTTGGTCAGGCCATTGTCGCTCCAGATCGGTAGCGTACTCTTGATCTTCAAGAATATGTATTTTTCTGTTTTGACACAGTTCTTCTTGAATCTTTTCACCTAGAGATTAGAACTTGGGTAGATGGTTCTAATTAGTCCGGCTTGGAATGCTTCTAACACCTGATGAGGGTCAGAATTCTTCTTGAAGTTGTAGTAGGAGATTATCTCCTTATCAGTGGTGAAGAGGTTTTCTTCGCCATTATTGTCGGTGAACTTTCTGCACCAGTCAAAGGTGTAGAGGAAGTTGTTAAGCGTCATTTCTTCTTTGGTAGACCCCTCGGGTAAAGGATCCACTTGCTTGGTGGGTGGCTTCTTTAATTTTATCCACGTCGTATCACGGTATGGGACCAGTGTGTCGCTTTTTGGTACGAAATTGATTCGTTTCACACCATGTGTATTTTGGTAATCATCTGCTGCTGCTCTTGCTTCGCCGATGGTACCGAATTTCTTGTGTTTGACGTTGCTGACATGCTCCGTCGCTGCTTTTGCCGAATCCCAATTATCATATATTCCGGCATAAGGTCCGTTATATACGACATAATAGTTGTGGCATTTTGAAGTGTTACCTTCGTATTTCCGGTTAGGGAATACTGACTCGCCAAAGTCAGATTTTTCAGAGATTTGAATTCCCTGGTTGGGTCTCAGATTGAGATATGAAGGTGTCACAAGGACTGTAGGGATCTGTATCCCTTTTGTATCTTTTAGCAAGGTACTAGCTATCAACGGATTTGATTGTTCTTTACCGTGAGCCTTTTGCTCCGGAATAGGCTTGGTTTTGTTAAGCCCCAAGATGGCCGTAAGACCTTCTTCATTTGCCGATGTTTCACGGTGGAGAGAAGATTCTCCTTGATCAGCTTTGTGAAGCTGTATTTTTGCTCGTACTAGATCGAGCTCTAGCAGGAGTATTTTTTCTTGTAGGAGTAGTTTTTCAATCTCCATGTTTCTGGTATGAGTTTTTTGCATACCTAGAGGATTTCTTTTATAGGCGTGTTGCCTTTGATTTTACTGGTGGAAGTGAGGTCCTTTATGAATTTCTCTGGATAAGAAATCTGCAAAGTGGTTGCTAGATCCCTTTATGTATTCAACATCAAATGAATAATGGCTTAGCCATGATTGCCATATGATGTTTCTGCTTAATTTTGAATCTCCTTTATAGTTAAGCTTAGTAAAGTATTTAAAATGCTGGTTGTCAGTTCTTACCAGGAAATGACAGGGCGTTAAATAAATACTGAATTTCTTTATTGTGTTTATTACCGCAAGCGTCTCTTTGTCGTTGCTATGGTAATTCTTTTCAGCTTGTTTAAAGCTTCCTGAAGCATATCTGCAAATTAATTCAACACTTTGATTAGTATCTTTATTAATTTGTACAGCTTTTAACATACCTCCCCAGTAGTGGTCGTGAGACTCTTCTTTACTTTCTTCATGTATAACGTGTCATCGTTACTCCATGTCCAAGGGATATTTTCCTTGAGCTTTGCCTGTAATGGCTTCCTTACTACAGCTAACTTTGGAATATAGTCAGAAGCATAAGTTAAGATTCCTAAGAATCTCTGTAATTGTTTCTTATCTTCAGGCATATGCTCTAAGATATGAATATGCTCTAAGATATGAACCTGTGGTTTATGAGTGCCTTGATCTATTTCTAGTCCTAAGAAATTTATCTTAGTCTTAAAGATCTGGGCTTTCTTTTTTGATAGGAGGATACCTAGCTGATGACATTTTTGGAGAACAAGAGCCACCTGATTGATGTGTTGTTCTTCGTTGTCGCTAAATACCAGTATATCGTCCACGTAGACACAACAGAATTTTCTGAAGATCTTGAACGCTTCATCCATATGTCTTTGGAATATGGATGGTGCTTGTTTTAGACCAAATGGTACTACGTTCCATTGGTAATGTCCTTGTGGGCAGGTGAATGCCGTTAAGGGTTGGGATTCTGGATCAAGAAGAACCTGCCAGAATCCTGATTTACAATCGAAAGATGAGAATATCTTTTTACCTCTGATGAGTGTAAGAAGTTCATCTTTGTTTGGGAGATTATAAGCATCTCCGATTGTCGCTTCGTTAATGGTCTTATAATTTACGACCATTCTTTTCTTGCCACGTCTTTTCTCTGCTTCTTTGTTGACCATAAAAGCAGGTGACATGTGTGGGCTTTTGCTGGGTTAAGACTAGCAATTCTTTGATTTGCTTATCATATTCATCTCGGTCCATTGGGCTATATTTCATAGGTTTAACCTTTATAACCTTATTGGGCTCGATTAGTTTGATAGAGGCCTTTATCCACTGTTTGGTTTTTTGTGGATCTAGTGGGTTTTCGGAGCATACTTTCTCAAGTAATGCTTCGATTTTTTGTAATTTTGTCTGGGTTGCAAGTAATTATTAGATTAAATCCTCTAATTTAACTCTCTTTTTGTTACTTGTCTGTTGTCTTTTGTGTGTTGTGGGGTCTAATCAAAACTCTTTATTTGGTTTTCTGTGTAGATTTATTTATTTTGGTGTTAAAACTTGCATTTTGCTCTTCATGAATTAACAACACACGAAGTTACTAGATTACCCTCAACATGAGACAAAACTGCCAACTAAACCACACTTGCTTAAAAACAAGGCTCGAGGCGTGAGGATAAAGTAGATGCTCTAAGGGTTAGCCATAGATCAAGAGCTGCTGTAGAGAATGTGACGGGAGATTTAAATAGAGTATCAGTTAATGAATAAGTTGTTGGTTTATGATTACGGAGCTTGTGGGATTTATTTGCCTGTGTTAATGTGGGCCGTCATGTGTAGATCTCTCGGATCTTGACATTTTTAGTTGAAAATCAATTATTAGAGGAACTTTGGGAAGAGGCTAACATTAGTATCGAAAAGTTAACAAAATCAATGAATAAGTGTTAACATTAGTATCGAAAAGTTAACAAAATCAATGAAAAGTATATTCCTTTCTCGATATCAAATGTGATAAAGTATCCTTTCGTTTGCTCGAACCAGAGGATTTTTGAATTTGGAAATCAGCAATTTTGTTGGTTTTATGTTTTTATTGGGAGATCGATCCAAATCAAGCGATTGAGATTATGAAAATCACCAAAAAAGATCTGAAATATTTAGATTTACCAATATTATAGTTTATGAAATTTATATTTAGTTTATCTCTATAATAGTAGGCATCAAAGGGTTCCTTTTTTCAAATGTTTTTGGCAAAAGAATAGGGTTTTATTTCTCCGCTTTGTACCTGCACTGCCATCTTGTTGGGCTAGTCTTGGTAGATATCAAATAGGCCCAGTAACAGTCGTGATCGTTGCGGCGTAAGTTAGCGTGAGATGTTTATCAATCTACAGTTTGCTTAAAAACAAGGCTCGAGGCGGTTCCTTCTCTTATCCGGAACTAGAGACTGTTGTCGAAGAAGCAAACCAGTCGACCAAAGTCTTCCTCTTCACTCTACTTTACCGCATCAATCAATGGCTTCTTTGTCTTCAATGCAGATGGTTCACACGTCTCGCTCCATTTCTCAGGTTCGCAACTTAAATCCGTATACATTGTGTCGAGATTTATGCTTTGAATTCGTCAAAGCCTATTTTGATTTACTGGGTTTTAGTCTTTGTCATTGAATTATGCTCTTCTTGTGGGCTTTGGGGTTTTCAGAATTCTTTGTTTGGTTTCTCTGTAGATTGGTGTTAATTCGCAGTTGATTTCCGCAAATCGAACATCTCAATCAGTTTGCTTCGGAGCTCGTTCCTCTGGAATCGCATTATCTTCTAGATCTCACTATGCAACAAGTTTCCCGCTTAAGCAATTTTCCGGAGCTTATGCGACCACCAAGCACCAGAGAACGGCTTGTGTTAAATCAATGGCGGCTGTAAGATTCATAATCATAGATGTCCTGTTGCTTATGGATATGTCTTGATTTCTTCAACTTGTTTGTTGTTTATAGGAGGAGGAAGAAGAAGTAATAGAACCTCAAGCTAAAGTGACAAACAAGGTTTACTTCGATGTGGAAATTGGAGGTGAAGTAGCTGGAAGAATTGTGATGGGTCTATTTGGTGAAGTTGTGCCTAAAACCGTCGAAAACTTCCGTGCCTTGTGTACCGGTAAACGTTAATGTTCAAAGTTTGCAACTTTAAAGATGAACAAAACCATCTGACTAAAGGAAATTGGTTTCTTCAGGTGAGAAAAAATACGGGTACAAGGGTTCTTCGTTTCATCGTATCATTAAGGACTTCATGATCCAAGGAGGTGATTTCACGGAGGGAAATGTAAGGGAGAAATTTCATTACATATAAAAGATTGATTGTTATTTGAAATTCGTCCTTTCTGATATGGCCTCACAGGGTACTGGAGGTATTAGTATTTACGGTGCCAAGTTCGAAGATGAAAACTTCACCCGTGAGTATTACTAACAAAGAAACTTCAAGTTCAAATGAGGTCTTAATTAATCCTTCTGATTTTCTGTTTTCCGCATTTGCAGTGAAGCATACTGGACCTGGAATCTTGAGCATGGCAAACGCTGGTCCTAATACTAATGGAAGCCAGTTTTTCATTTGCACCATCAAGGTAAAAGATTCTCTACTCTTCATCTTTTATATGTTTGCCTTTACCTTTTGATTCAGATTTTATTCACAGAATTATCTTCTCTGTTTTGTTCTTGTGCAGACTCCATGGTTAGATAACAAGCATGTTGTCTTTGGACAAGTAATTGAAGGTATGAAGCTTGTGAGGAGACTTGAATCTCAGGAGACACGCGCTATGGATGTTCCCAAGAAAGCTTGCAGAATCTATGCATGTGGAGAGCTCCCGATTGAAGCTTGAAAATCACCATTAACCGGTGCATTTGTCATTGCCAACTTTGTTCTGTTTTTTTGCTATTATGACTATTGAGGAATCCAAACCATCGAAATGCCAAAGATGTTCAAATTCTGGTCGTTTGTTTCTTTATTTCGGATACATTAGTTAAAAGTACAATTAAGGTTCTGAATCAATGTGCGATCCTTATTAGACTCTCTTTAAGCTTGAACCATGGTTGCAACCGAGGCTTGCTGAACAATTGGCTCGAGCTTCTCATCTTTGTTGTCTTCCCATAGATCTGGTATTGCTTCCTTTATGTTATGAATGCTGCTTAGTGCATAGTCTGCACCTGGAACTAGCACCGAGTCCCCCACGAACACGGATTTTAGCCCTGTTGCTTTAGCACTAGCGATGTTACGAATACTGTCATCGAAGAATATCTGAAAAGAAAAAGATACAGACTTTGAGTTTTAATATCTGAAACTGTGATAAGATTCCTGTGACTTTTCTTTACCGTTTTGCGTGGATAGACGATGTCTGCAATGCGAATGGCGGCTTCAAAGGCTTCAACGGAGGGTTAACAGAGGATTTGAGTGTTTGAATCAGAAGACGGGTTTAGCGTTTCGAAGCAAATGATTCCTTCAAAGCAGTCCTCTAGACCCAATCTCTTAAGAGCTCGTGTCGCGTGAGCTTTGTCTGCATTAGTAAAGATGTTGGAATAGATTCATTTGTGGAAGAAAAAGGAAGAACAAATAAAAAGGAAAATCAAGAAAGAAGAAAAGAAGAAAAAGGGAAAAGCAAACCAAACGGAAATCAAACAACAAAGGAAATTGGGCAAAAAGGAAATCATGAAGAAGAGGCAAAAGGAGAAAGGAAATTGGAAAACATGAAATCATAAAGAAATAGCAATTTACTATTATTGTTTAGAATCACAACTCTATAAATAGAGTTCTAGACTTAAGGTTTATTGTATCACAAAACAATAAGAAACAAAGATCACAAAGATCAAAGAGAAAGAGAGAAATTAATAAATAGAAAGGTTGTTAAAGAGAAATCACAAAATCCCAACATGGTATCAGAGACAAGGTCCTGAGTGCAATACCTTTTATTAAAAAAAAAAAAAAAAAAAAAAAAAAAAAAAAATCGTTCCGTGCAAAATCCGTGTTCGTAAAAAATCAGGTCCGTGCAGAATACGGGTTCGTGAAAAGAATACAGTTCGGGAGAAAATCCAGGTCGTGCAAAATCCGAGTTCGTGCAGAATCCGTGCAGAATCCGTGCAGAAGCAAGAGAAGCGTCATCATCACCAAAAACATGCAAACATTAAATATTCAAGTATTTGATGGGCAAAATTATGAGCTTTGGGCTGCAAGGATAAAAATTACTTTGAAGATTCAAGAGCTTTGGGAAGTTGTGGAGAAATGACTTCTACCGGAGCCAAAACCAAAATCAGAGTTACTAGAAATGGAAAAACAAGGAGATGCAAGATATGAAAGCTCTACAACTGTTACAGGTGGCTGTGACAGATCTAGTTCTCAAGAAGGTAGTTTCTGCTACCACTTCCAAAGAAATCTGGGAAAGACTACAAGAAAACTATCAAGGCAATGATCAAGCAAAACTTGTGAGACTAGATTCTTTGAACAAAGAGTTTGAAGATCTGAAGATGAAACATGGAGAAAAGATTCAAGAGTATACTGATAAAATCCAGGAGATCGTGAACCAGATGAGTTTACTAGGAGAACAGAAGACAAATCATCAAGTTATCAGGAAGATATTAAACTCAATGCCAAAGAGTTATGCCGGGCTAGCAGCTTTAATGCAAGAAACGAAATACTTAAGGAAGATTACTGTGACAAATCTTGTTGGATCACTAATCTCACATGAGGCAAAATATTTACCAGATGAGGAACCAATCGAAGGAGCACTGTATGCAAGAACAAAGTTTGGTCAAAGATCAGATCAACATCAGAGAACGAACAAGTGGTGCAGTACATGCAAAAAGGAAAATCACAATGAAGAAGATTGATACTTCAAAAAAGGAAATTCACCATGGTGTGGTATCTGCAAGAAGAATAATCACAATGAAGATGTTTGTTATTTCAGGAACAAGGAAGGAAAGCCATATGAAAGAAAACAAGTTCAAGGAGAATGTTTTGTGTGTGGGAAGTCTGGGCATTATGCAAAGAACTGCAAAAACAGGTTTAAGGCAGAAGCTCACTTATGTCAAAATCAAGAAACAGAAAAAAGATTTGGTGAATTGTCTTTCACAGCAACAGCTTATGATGCAAGTCAAAATTATGAAGAAGGAGCATGGCTAATTGATAGTGGAGCAACATGTCACATGATCAGAGATGAGACGTTCTTTACAAGATTAGACAGAACATACAAAGTTCAAATCAAATTTGGATGTGGAGTAATTCTTACAAGTGCAGGAAAAGGAGATATTAGCATGTAGACAACTCAAGGAAAAATTACAATCAAGGATGTTCAACTAATTCCAGGGCTTGACAGAAATTTGCTGAGTGTGCCACAATTATTGGCTAAAGGTCATAAAGTTCTATTTGAAGAGAAGACATGTACAATCATGGATAAAGCTTGGAAGAAGCTAATAGAGGTTCAAGAAGATAATCAGAAGTTCATTATCAGATGTGAGATTCTTAAAGGAAAAGCAAGAGAGACAAAAGAAGAGAGGACACAACCAATTCCAGTCAAAGAAGATTGCTACAAAGCAATGGAGATAAAAGATTAAGAAACAACAAACGATGAAGAGGAAGATGATTCAAGCAAGAGGGAGCAAATGGAAACTACAACAAACGAATCTAAAGGGAGTGTTGGAATAGATTCATTTGTGGAAGAAAAAGGAAGAACAAATAAAAAGGAAAATCAAGAAAGAGGAAAAGAAGAAAAAGGGAAAAGCAAACCAAACGGAAATCAAACAACAAAGGAAATTAGGCAAAAAGGAAATCATGAAGAAGATGCAAAAGGAGAAAGGAAATTGGGCAAAAATGAAATCATAAAGAAATAGCAATTTACTATTATTGTTTAGAATCACAACTCTATAAATAGAGTTCTAGGCTTAAGGTTTATTGTATCACAAAACAATAAGAAACAAATATCACAAAGATCAAAGAGAAAGAGAGAAATTAATAAATAGAAAGGTTGTTAAAGAGAAATCACAAAATCCCAACAAAAGATCTAATGGGGGAAAAATAACAAAAAAAATAGAGGATGAGAAACATGAATCAATGGAGAATTCTGAGTGAAGAAAAAATAAAACTTGGAGGAAACTTACGATTTTACGGTGAGGCATAGAGAGAAGAAGGTTACGGAGAACTGGATCAGGCATTAGTTTCTCGTACGGAAGTCTCCCATGGACATATTCATGAAACTCGTCGTTGTCGAATTCGTAACCCATAACCTGTAAACACGTTTCTGTTTTGGTTTATTTTGGTTTGGGTTCGGACTAGTTCGAGTAAAATGTTATATAGGTCCAAGAATTGTGAAATGGATGAGAAATCACATACCTTGAGACCAGCCATGGTGGTTCCATATTCTTTGTAAAGATCAAGACACATCTTTGGAACTTCACTCTCTTCGATTCCGAGTTGATTAAGCATGAACTCTGCAAATAAGAAAAAGACAACAAACAGTTAATTCGGTAAATAATTTAAGAATTTATCCAAAGATTCAATCATCTTGAAACGTTAGTTTCTTTTCCTTGGATGTTCTTTCGACAAGCTAAGTTGATTCCGATGCTCAAAGGGTATAAAGTATCGTCCATATCTGCAACAACAACAACAACAAAACAGAGTTTTAACATAAACTACATAGAGAAAAAGAAAATGTTTAAGATGATGTGTTTATGCATGTATTACCAAAGAACAAACACTCGTACGTAGCTCCAAATTCATCCATCCTTAATGTACTGAAGAAGAAGAAGAGTTAAAGGGATATTACGTAGTGAAAGCCTTTCACTGAAAGGTGAGAGAGAGAGCTTATGATCAATGTGAAGCAGTTGGCTATATTTATAAATGCAATTTCAAAAAATAAGTGGATTTTCTCTTTAGGTTTTAGGACACAGAGAATATTTGGTTTGTTTTTTTAGATATTGTTTTTTTTAATATCATTATATTATATTTTTGTTAAAAGTTTTTTTTTTAATTTGGTGTTAAATTTTTTTGTTAAAAGTTGCATAATATGTATTAGTTGTCAGGTGGACTCGATACATATGTGCAGGTGTATATGGAATATCCTATAAGTTTATTATTTTAGAAGACTTATCGCGAGTATCAAAATTAAAACTTGTCAATATATATGTCTGAAAAATTAAAAAATATACAATAAGTTTTTTAAAAATATATTTTTTTAGGGGTTGTCTCTATAATTTTCCCCATGTGTTAATATAAAATATTTAAAGAAAGAATGATTGTTGATGGTGGCTTGGTGAATGGTGATTATGATAATGATCCACCATATATATCCTTCAAATGCTGTAGGATGCGGCCAATATGATGAGGTGTTTAGCATATACTATTATTTTTATCATTCATATTTTTTAATCATTTCCCATTATATAGATTGAATCATGATATTAAAAGAAAAATATAATGGATTGAATCATGATATTAAAAGAAAAAATTATAATTTTCAATATTCTAAACTTATGTTTGTTTCTATTCATAACATGTATAAGTAGTAATAAAATGATCTCAAATTTGCAACCGTTTAGCAATTCCATTCGATTTTTTGCCATTTTCGTTTTCCATAAGCAATATACAAAGAAAGAAATGTAAAATTAAACATGAGCAGTAAAATACTCTGAAATATCAATTATCAAGTGTAGACAGAACAAAAAGAGTCAAGTATCATGCATCAAAAAATGTTTAATTTTTAATCATGAAAAACATATTAAAATTGCATCTTTGTGTATAACAATATGCCGAGGAACATTATCTAAACTAATATTGTTACTTTTATATGCCGAGTAAAAAATGTTTCATGAAAAACATATTAAAATTGCATCTTTGTGTATAACAATATGCCGAGGAACATTATCTAAACTAATATTGTTACTTTTATATGCCGAGTAAAAAATGTTTCATGAAAAACATATTAAAATTGCATCTTTGTGTGTTACAATATGCCGAGGAACATTATCTAAACTAATATTGTTACTTTTATATGCCGAGTAAAAAATAACCTTAACTAAATATATATCTGGTTTCTGAAATGTGTAGTATCTTCACTACCATTACGTACAACCACGAGGAATTAGATTCGGCGTTGAGGATGGTTACTTTACTATATGCCGAGGAACATTATCTAAACTAATATTCTTGTTTCTTTATATTTTACCTTTTTTCTATCACAATAAACGAGTTTAGAAAGATCATCAATAAATTAACAATATATCGATAATGAAAGAAAAAAGTATACAACTTCATATAGTTTTTTTTTGAACGAATAGTAATTCATGTTTTCCAATATAAGAATGATAATGAATCAGATCTGCATATAATAATATACCACGAATGAATGGTTAGATGATTCAGAGACGCACGTAGTATTATGATATAATTGAAGGTTTTAAAGCCTAAACCTAATTAAAAATTCTGGTAACGACAACGATTATGTGTTCCTTTTCTTATGTTTTCTAATTTCTTTTCTGATACGGTAAGTGTCATCATCTAATCTGTAAATCTAACGTAACTAATTCAAAAGGAAGACGTGGTCGGTCGGAGAATATAGGGACGTCCCGTAATCCGGGTTCGAAACTGGCATGGCTTTTTGGGGAAAGAAATTTTTGACGATGGCACTAGGGAAATGGCATATGGGAAGTCGGGCTTGGGTCCTAGAAAAAGGGTTCTCACGGGCCTTGGCCCAAACATTTAACCTGCCTGCCCGGTAGCGGCGGGCAGTGGCAGCCCAAAATAATAGTCATGAGACCTAGACAGTCGATAGGAACCCTTGAATTATTAAAAAAAAAAAAAATAAGACGTGAAAATCGAATATAAAGAAAATAAAATTTTTAGCGTAATGTCGGTTGCAGTGATATTTGGTTGCATTAGAGTCATATACTCTTCGAACATCCTGCATATATATTTTTATATTTATATAAAAGTATATTAATTATTTATATGTACGTAATTATATATTTATATATATACCTCTCATATGGTGCAAGGATATGCATGTCTACATCATTTAACCAAGCACGAACAGCTTTTCCACCAACACGTCCAACGGGTTGAAACATGGAGGGAACATCGGGGTAAATGTAGGTGAATTGTAAGCCAACATCAGTTGAGGGATCATGGAGACTTTGTGACGCAAAATAATTGGATGTGAAGTAAGAGATCTCCTCGTTTATACATTGTGCCACTATTGATCCTCCAATGTGTGCTTTGTTATTTGCTTTCTTTTTTAGATGGTACATAAATCTCTCGATACATCCACCGGAATTGTACTGGTCCACCTAATGCTGCTTCATCTGGAAGGTGAACTGGAAGATGTTCCATTACATCAAAAAACGATGGAGGGAAAATTTTCTCCAAATTGCAAATTTTGACAGCAATGTTTGCTTTCATAGTATGAACATCTTCGGTCTTCAATGTCTTTCCAGCAATATCTCGAAAGAAAAGTGCAATATCTGTTTGAAAATAAATGCCACAAATTTATGAATTATAGATTAGTTAATTTTGATTCAATTATAAAAATATAATTAAATAGATAACAAAATGGCAATAGAGTGATACTCTATAGAAAAAGAAAACAAAAGATTCTCACTGGAGGCGATTTCCAAGGCGATTATTTTCAATGCTTTTAACATCATTTGATTTTTGTCTCCGATATGAAGCATAACTATGATCAATTCTCAATTTTATTGTGGATTTTCTTTTTTTCTGAGCAGATGTCCAGAGATGAATGGTAAAATTGTCGGTTATTTACCCAGTTTTAGATGGATTCATCTATGGAATTCGATTCTTCTTATTTTCTTATGGGTTTTCGACTCATCTGTGAATTTTCTTTGTGGGTTAAGAAGAATAAAAACAGTTACTCTTGCTCTCGCTTCTCATAACGGTTTTTTGTAACCATTCGTTCTTTCATCGTAGAGTTTTTCATCTCCGGCGACAAGTAGGTTTCCGATGTAGCAATAGCAGGTTGAAGAAGTTGGTAACTTGTGTAGTTTTTAACAAACGACCGTGGTCTTTGGTTACCGATATTCAACCTTTTTTTATTCGTTAGACTTGGTTTCTAGCGATTTTTATGTGTAACTAACAAAAAGAAAAACATTGAATTAGTATATATATATTTTTTTTTTCTGTTTTCCTCAACGAAAGGTTACCTTCTGGAGGTTTGCGTGGCCGAGCGTGTTTCTTAGGTCCAGAGTGGGGACCACTGAAGTCTCTTAGTCACAAAGAGGTTTCTAGGTCAGAACAACAAAAGAGATCCAATGCATCTGCCATTATATTCTAGGGATTTTTTTCATATACATATTATAGGGAAATTAGGGAATATATATTCTAACAAAATAAAAATGCCACTTGGACAAAATTTCAAAGTTGGTAAATGTTAATAAAGGTATTTTTAGATTTGATGATGGACACTAAAATATCTAATCCCAGAACAAAATCATGTTTTTAGCTATTATATGAAAAAATTAAAAAAAAACAGGATATCGTTGAATGTTGTTTGTGATTTTGTTTATAATTTTATTAATTTCATATCCTGATACAGATTTTTTTTTAAACAGGATACATATTTTTTTTTTTTAAGTAAACAAAATCACAAACAACAGTCAACAATATCCTGTTTTTTTGTTTCCCCATATAGTAGCTTATAAACAACATGATTTTGTTCTGGGATTAGACAATTTTAATATCCATCATCAAATCTAAAAATATTAAATGCAAAATCTGCAAGCAAAAATGGAGAGATATTATTATGCAGTTAGATTTAGACATTTATTAATATTAATAATAATTTTTTTATTAATATTAATAATAAACTTAGAGATATTATTATGCATGAGAGATTTTTTTTTAAAAAAAAGCTTCGTCTGCTTTCTCCTTTTCTTTATTTTTTTTTTGGTTTTCAAAATCATTTTTGTTTGTTTGTCTTCATGCAGTGATAAGAGTAAGAAATCGAAATCAATCTTTAAGCCCAATTTTGGCGCTCGAGTCGTCGTCTTTGCTGCATTTCCCGGAGCTCCGGGACTTGGCTTGTTTCGTCGGCGGAGGAGATGAGGAGCGTATTGTTGTGGATTGCGGTGGCTGTGTGCTCGCAATGCTCAGTCGCGGCGGTGGTTCGGAGCGGATCTAGCGATGGATTTGGGATACCGAGAGATACCGAGACTGCGATATCGCTACTGGAGAATAAACTGATGGCGTCTGAGGTTACCATGGTGCCTCTCACCTTGATTCAGGGAGCTGGCTCCAAAGGAGCTGGTACACTCTCTCTCTCCCTCCCTCTCTTTCGTTGTTCTTATATGAGATTTCAGGAAATGCTTGATGTTCACACTTCGGTCTCGATTTCGGCTCTCTTAGTTGGAATTTGAAATTATGGAGTCTGATTTTGCTTTTTGCTAGATTGAGTTTCAGTATGAGAAAAAAACTGCTAATACTTGAATGTGGAAAAACATCTGGCTTCGAATTTGTGCTTTAAGATTCATCGAATCGTTCTTATTGATGAAGAAGATTTGGTAGAACTCAGTCTCTTCACCTGAATGTCAATTTTTGTTCCTTCTCGGTTATCTGAACATTTGGCTCTTCGAATTTAAGATTCATTGATGAAAACGATTTGGTAGAACTCAGACTCCTCTCAGGAATACTTGAATGTTTTGATGATAACTAGTGTTTATTCAATTCTGAATTGCTGCAGTCTGCCTAGATGGGACACTACCTGGTTATCATCTAGATCGTGGTTTTGGTTCAGGTGCTAACAGTTGGCTTATCCAGCTTGAGGTATGTGCATTTACAGCTTATGTAAGCTTGACTTTTTGCTAGTTTAATAGTTTACAATCGAAGTTTCTGCTATTGAGTGCTGACTTAGAAACTAGATATATCAGTTTTTGAAACTCAATGGCCGGTGTAGGGTGGAGGATGGTGTAACAACCATAGGAGCTGTGTGTATCGCAAAACAAGTCGCCGTGGTTCCTCTAATTTCATGGAAAAAGCCTTGGCATTCACTGGAATATTGAGCAATAAACCTCAAGAGAATCCTGGTTTGTCCACAATATCATCATGAGTTTTGTACATGTGGTAATCCAGTTACTGTATCGATTCTGTTTTTCTGTTTGGGGCTTGCAGACTTCTTTAATTGGAACAGGATCAAGTTGCGCTACTGCGATGGTGCGTCTTTCGCGGGCGATAGTCAGGACGAGGTTAGTCAGAGACAAGAGTGTACTGTGGTTCATAATCTATGAAACCTAGGATTTTACTGGATTCTTTCTACTGTATCCTGATTTTGTCTTATAATTTGCTACAATGGCTTGTTTCTAGAGTTCGCAAATTTTCTATCGAGGACAACGAATTTGGAAAGTGGCTATGGAAGAATTCCTGTCTTTAGGCATGCAGCAAGCAGACCAGGTCTTTGCATTTCATTGGGCCTATCAGTTTACTGAAATTTGTGGCAAGTGGTTTTTATCTTCTTATCTAATCACTTGCAAGTGAATATTCATCACAGGCTCTGCTTTCTGGATGCTCAGCCGGAGGATTAGCATCCATCCTGCACTGTGATGACTTCAGAGAACTATTACCTAGTTCTACAAAAGTAAAGTGCTTAAGTGATGCTGGAATGTTTCTGGACGCGTAAATCTCTTGAACTTGGCTTTTCTGTTAGGAGAAGTATTTTTTCTATAGAAAAATATTCAAACTTGAAATGTTCTGATGGAAAATGCAGAGTGGATGTCTCTGGGGGCCACTCGCTCAGGAATATGTTCCAAGGTGTTGTTACAGTGCAGGTAATCTCAGATTCTAAGTTTTTTTTGAAACGTCACTAATATAAGTGCATACAACTTAACATTATCCTATGCTTATTGTAACTCACTTAATACTTTCTCTGTTAATTTATAGAACCTCCAAAAGAACTTGTCCAGTACTTGTACAAACCATTTGGATCCTACTTCGGTACATCTCTTTTCCCTTTATAAATTATCATTGTTTCCTTAGCAATGTTTCCAGTAGACAAGGCTTGAGAGAATCTTTTTGACGTTATCCTTTGTGCCCTTTCTCTTTTCATCAGTGCTTCTTTCCCCAGAACTTGGTTTCAGACATCAAAACCCCAATGTTTCTTCTCAACACAGCATATGACGCGTGGCAGGTAATAATATTGTCTTTCGTCTAGCGCACTGCTTCATCCGTCCACAGTGTTTGATCTTGAAAAAAAATATATATATGAAATTTCTCTATCAGATCCAAGAGAGCTTAGCTCCTCCAACTGCTGACCCAGGCGGCATCTGGAAGGCATGCAAATCTGATCACTCGCATTGTAATTCATCACAGATCCAATTCTTCCAAGGTGAAATTTTTAATTCAAGTTTATTAGTTACCGTCACTCTTTCTACCCTATGCTGAGCCTGCACCATGTTGACTCTAATTCCTTTTTTTTTTCCTTACATCAAATAGAATTCAGGAATCAAATGTTGTTTGCCGTAAATTCATTCTCTACATCCGACCAGAACGGTCTCTTCATAAACTCTTGTTTCGCGCATTGTCAGTCTGAAAGACAGGACACTTGGTATGCGCAAGATTCTCCCCAACTAGACGGAAAGGTAAGATTACCTCTCAAAACACCGTTCATATGGTTTATATCTCATTGTAGCAATCACAAGTTTGTTAAACTCTGCTCATAATTGTCTTTTTAACAGAGAGTGGCAGAGTCTGTAGGTGACTGGTACTTCGACCGAGTAAAAGATGTCAAAGACATTGACTGTCCTTACCCATGCGACACAACATGTCACAATCTGATTTTCGAGTGAGTAAAACTTTAAAAACCTATCTCTCTGATTCTTTCAAATCTATACAATTATTGCTTGAATATGCTTCCTTATTTATGCTAAACTTCCAAATCTGTAACATTCGTGTATCTCAAAAGAGAAGCAGAATCAGATAATAATTTATATTTGTGTGACATCGTTTTCGACTGGAATAAGCTTTCTTTCGATGTTTATTTTTTATCGATTTTGTTTTTCATATATATTCCTTGTGCAGTGTTAATCAAACAGCTCTAGAGATCTCAGCTTCTTCAAGGTTTTGTTTTCCTCTCCTTAGTGCCTCTCTGGTTCCTCTAGTGTTGACAAAACTCATGCTCAGATTCTTCGTTTAGTAGGTATAGAGTGAAACCTTATTCTTACATACCTCATATTTTTCTCACCATTTGATTCAAATGTCGAATCTAGTTAGTGATAAAATCCATGTCATTACATAGAATAGAATATCAAAGAAAAGAAAAAGTAACAGAACACATTCCTTTATTCATTGGACTCTAATACAAAACCGATCATAAGCTATGCTTTTGATAACAACAGTCTTAGACCTTCGTTCTGTTTTGAGAGGTTTATTAAGACTGTTCTATTTTGATCAACAGTCTTAAGCAATTTTGCATGGAAACTTGAAAAATAAAATAAAGTGAAACAATTTTTATATATTTATTTATAAAACAGCTAATAAAATAGAACGGACAGAGTATACAGTAATAAATGCAAAATAAGAAAAAAAAACAAATATATAAGGGACAAGTGCTAACAACATTTTTGTTAATTATAAAAATTAAAAACAAATATATAAGGGAATCAAGAGTAAACCCCAAGCCCCCAAAGGACAAATAAGACAGACATAAATGGAGGCATCCTCTTGCAGGGATCTTAAAATGTAATGTGGAAGGAAGATGCAGATAGATGGATGGATTCTCAGAGACGAAAAGGGGGATGGAGCAAAAGTCTATCCTGCCCTAAAATCCAGTCTGGAAACTGAAGCTACAGCCTTACTGTTGGAGGTGGGTTTAGCACTCCCAATTAGCTAGGCTCATCTCAGCAAATAAGGCACCGAGCTTGCACCCCGAGCTTCCATCCCGAGCTCGCACCCCGAACTAACGCTAACGCCGCACGAAGATGCACTGGTCAAGGCATGCCTTGCACTGTTCACAGGCGCTGTTCACAGGCACTATTCACGACATGTCTTGTACTGTTCACAGGCGCTGTTCACGGGCACTGTTCACGACATGTCTTGCACTGTTCACGACCTGCCAGTTACTGTTCCCGACCTGCTCCGCACTGTTCACGACGTGCCGGTACTGTTCACGACATGCCAGTTACTGTTCACGACCTGCTCGGCACTGTTCACGACGTGACGGGTACTGTTCACGACGTGACGGGTACTGTTCACGAACCATCACGTCGTCCCTAAAAACCGGAGAGCTGTCTGCTCAACTCCCACTATAAATACCCCATTTGGTATTCATTATCAACACACAAAAAACTCTGATCCTCTCTCTCTAAATAACTTTCCCTCTCTAAAAAGAGCTCTGGGCAGCTCTCCCAGTTCTCCCCAACTCTCTGCAGCTCTCCCAGCTCTCCCCAGCTCTCTGCAGCGCTCCCAGCTCTCCGCAGCTCTCCCAGCTCTCCGCTCTCTGCAGCTCTCTGCAGCTCTCCGCAGCTCTGATGAGCTCCCAGCTCTCCCGACAACCCGACCTGACGGTCGACTGACGACCCGACCTGACGGTCGACCGACGACCCGACCTGGCGACCCGACCTGACAGTCGACCGACGACTCGACCTGACGGTCGACTGGCGACCCGACCTGACGGCTGACCGACGACCCGACCTGACGGTCGACCGACGACCCGACCTGACAGTCGACCTGACTAGCTCTCAGCTCTCCAGTTCTCTCCTACCCGCCTCAGCAACGAACTACGAATGGCTTGATCCCCAATCTGGGGTACGTAGGCAGCCCTCCGGGCACAGCTATAAATCACCTCATCCCCCTCATTTGCCGACCGGAACGCAACCGGCTCTATCTTAACAGAAAATCCCCGAACCTCCCCGATACAAATTGATTTGTAGGAGACGTGCTCATTCCCGTTCCAACAGCCGGCCTCCCCACCGGCAGCCCGGTCTTCCCTCCTCTTCGAGGGAGTCGCCGCGGAGGAATCCCCCGCAACCCGTGGTGCCGGATCTCGCCTGACCGGCACCTCGGGTATCGGCGGCGGCGGTGCAACAAACGAGTCCGCGTACTGCGGATTGGCAAACCTCGCTCTACCTGCGAAGGAAGAACCGTTAATTCGGCAAAAAAAAAAAAAAAAAAAAAAAAAAAAAAAAAAAAAAAAAAAACCACCTCCGGTCATTGCAGCTTCGATTCTCGCAGCGGTGAAGGACTTCCACTCTCTCTGACGCACTGTCCTGAGCACGGCAAGTAGACCTGCGTAGTCCGGTAGCTTGAATCTGGAGGAGTGAGGACCTGAAGAGCAAGACAAAAAAAAAATCATCAGTCAGACAACCAAAGAGGAGAAGTCAGCTCGACCTGCAAATCCCTACCCGGGGAAAAATTCCAATCCCGGGTGTATCTCGCCAACGGATCGAGCCCAGCCACGGCGGTAGCCCGGACGTAGAAGTAGCTGCGAGACCAGTCCTCGACCTTCGACAGCTTGCTCGCCCTAGACCCCGAGCTGGGTGCCTCCAGAACGTTCGCCGCGGGCTTGAAAGCGGCATAGAAGGTCCCAGGAATCCCGGGGTTTGCCTTCTGCTGGGTGAACGCCTCGAACATAGGCAACGTCACCTCCACGTCGCATTCGTGCCCTAGGGTCAGCAGCACGATCATCCCCTGGACCGTGGACGGGCAGACCTGCGAGAAGGCCAAGCCCCGCGCCCGGCAGTACTGGACGAACAGCTCGGGGAGAGGAAGGCGCAAGCCGCACTTCTGGAAGAACGACTCGTACAAGCAGACGAAGCCCGGCCGAGGAGTCCACGGGCGCTCCTCCGCCCTGGGTACCCTGAGCTCAACGTCGGCGGAAAAACCACACAGATTCCCCAGGAGGGTCACCGACTCCGCTGTGCTCCAGGTCGGTGACCCTCCCTGCTCGTAGAGGACCAGGGGGGACCTCACCCTGGCCACTCGAGCTCCGCCTCCACGGCCGCCCTGACGGCCACCACGGTCGCCCAGACGCCCGGTTCCACCCTCAGCTTGGCCAACACCGCGACCGCCAGAGGATCTAACCACCGTCTTCGGCCGGAGATGGGTCCCCGGGAGCAACGGGGCGGCCCCCAAAGTCGAAGGGGCCAACTGTTCCCCACTGTCTGCCCCTCGTCGCGGAGAAGAGGCATGTTCGGAATCACCGGAGGAGGAACTCGGAGAATCGTTACCGCCACCACGGGACGCCGACTCTTCGCTCGACTCAACTCTGATACCGTCTAACGTCGGAGCCATTGCACGGAGAGGAGGAAATCGAAAAGACAGGAAGAAAGTAGGAAGAGAAGGAGGAAATCGGAGAAGGGAGGTTACCTTAAGAGTATGCGCAGAAGGTTTTAGCAGTAGGAGGAAGAAGGTTTAAATAGAGGAAGGGGGACAGTGAAGCGACGCCTGGACACGTGTCAAAAGAAGCACGGCTGCCCAAAAAACCTAATGATGACGTCTCTTCGTTTCCCCACGCCAAAAAGCAAAGGACGCCTCGATAAACGCAAAGCGTCTTTTACACGCCGCGCGTGGGCAGTCCATGCGAAAAACGAAGCGTCCTTTGTCGTCCCACGTGGCGAGCACGCGCCAACCTCCTACGGGTTTTTCGGAAAAGGCAAACACAGTTGAGCCCGGAAAGACCGTCCTAAGATGCGCCGAACTAACAATAGATCAACTTCGGCACGCTCACTTCGCCCCGCGATACCGAACTGGGGGAGGGCCTATTGTTGGAGGTGGGGCTAGCACCCCCAATTAGTTAGGCCCATCTTAGGAAAGGCCGGACTTAATGTCACCGGACTTAATGTCACCGGACTTAATGTCACCGACCTGAAAGAACGTCCTCAGCAGCTCGGTAGCCGACCTGAAAGCAACGTACCCCGGGCCCGCGCTGATGCCCCGCCAGAGCAGGGAGTGTCAGAAGAATAGGCGAGTGGGAGTTGGTAAGGCAGTACCCTACCCACGTAGGGATGTGCCTTCGACCCGACGTCCCACCAACCCTACAGAGCTGACAAGGGCAGGAAGGAGCAGGTGGAGCAGAGTTGGTAAAACAGTGCACTGCTCTGCAACACGCCACGCCGAGCTCATCATGACCTCTCTCCTCGAAAGCCGGGACACGCCTCCTAGGCCACCTTACCCGCGAAAGAGGCCGCCGACGACACGTGGCCCGAGATCTCAGGGGAGCAGGAAGCCGACCCCGACTATATATACCCCTCATATGTCATTAATGAGAAAAACGGGGGATTTTTACTCTCTCACCTACCACAAGTTACCCGACCTCTCTCTCTTTGTAACAAGACAACACTTTAGAACGCCGAACTGGACGTCCTTCGGAACCAGTTCGTAATTCTAAAGCGTTTACTTCTCTCTCATCAATAAAACGAAACACGGCCCCCGGCCTACTCATATTTCTCCCGACCTGTCTTAAATGTGGTTGAATTGCTCTATTAACGAAAATCTCACCTCCCATCTCCTAATCATTCTTTAAACACACTTAGTGATCCACGGGATCAACACTTACTGTGGGCGATGAACGTTTTAGACAATCTCGGAGTGGGTAAAGTCATATTCGAAAGTGACTCAAAGATTTTAGTGCAGACAATTCATAATCCCTCTCCCAATGGCCGACACTGAGGAGTTTCACTCGAGATGCACCCATGGAGATCACTGAAGCCTAGTTTCAGATTCTGTGGCAAACGTATGTGCTGATTCTATTGCTAAGAATGTCTCAGCACGTTTGGAAAATTGTATCCCGGCTTGGTTGCATCCAATGCTTGAAAGGGAGAAACATTAATTGTGCGACTTCATTCTCATAAGTGAAATAAGATCGTTCAATAATAGAATAGGCCCATGAAGAATCAGGAAGAGAAGCCTTGTGATAAAGAGGCCCATTTACACTGAAACAATAGTATTAGTCCCACATCGGTCAGGTAAAGAGCACAAGCTACGTTTATATATGGCTAGAATCAACTACATGATTGTCCCTTCGGGGACATCCGATAAAATTGGAACGATACAGAGAAGATTAGCATGGCCCCTGCGCAAGGATGACACGCACAAATCGAGAAATGGTCCAAATTTTTTTTGTCTTTTTTTTTCAGATCGGTTCTTCCTTTGTTCTGGCTTTCGATTTTTAGTTAGGGTTTTTCTGGAACCAGAACTGAAGTTTCGGATGCGCAAAAGAGAAAGACTACAGGTTTCTAAAACCCTAGATTTCCACGAAGAAATACGATTTACAAATGTGTCAGAGCTTCTGGAAAATTGGAATGCAGTGAGACGCTAGGAGACCTTGTGAAGGTTTAACTTGAGATCAAACACAAAATGCTTACCTCTTTATAGACTTGACTTTGACCTCTTGATTCTGGTGAATATGCGTTTCAGACTGTGGACAATAATCTTGCACTGAAAATATACATTAAAGTGAAGGTGACCCCTAGACCGAAAAACCCCATGGAGTTTACCTCTGAGGTTAAAGAGGAAAGCAGCAGCAGCCGTCCTTGGATGCTACCGTTTAAGGCCACATTTGTTTCTTCAAACCCTGTAGGACTTTTGGAGGACGTTTTTGTTTTTCTGAGTGAAAATAGCGACATCATGAAGAAGCCCTCATTGGCGAAGGAGATCTCCGCCGCGCTTAAGGTGTCTAAGGAGAAGATGCTGGAGATACCGACTATGAAGGAGAAGAAAAAGGAAACAGAAACCGGTCCCATTGGTAAATATATAATCTTTTGATGAAACTGAATCTGGAAACTAGACTGAATCCCGACTTGAAAATCTGGTATAGGCTCTTAGGGTTTGAACTTTTATTGATATTGATGGATTTAGAACTCGAATGGGCTGATTGACTGAAGAGTAACGGAGAGATCTTTTCTCTTTTGTGATTTATTGGTCTTGATCATGTGTTTTATCATCCTTGGCTCGACTGATATTGCAGAGACTTTGAATCAGTGAACTGTTTATTCAATACTTGGTCTTCTTTTTCCAGGTAAGGATTGTCCTGTATGTATTTCACCAACACGTAATTACTCGGATGATCACAAAGAGTTTCAATTGCGACCGAGTTTAGACACAAGAGAATATGGCGTTGTGATAACATGGGATTTTGAGAACACTCCTGTGTTGAAGACTGATGACATGCGACTTTTCATGATAATGTAAGAAAATTTTCATATATATTTCATATATGTTTCATATATGTTTTTTTTTGGACATATACTAAAGGCCTTTGAGAACTCTTCGAGAACATTATTTCATAATTAAGTTTTTCGGCTTCGGGGACAGGAACGCCAAGTTTAGTGAAACAAGTTCTACAACTGCGTAAGATGTACAATATCATGATCTGTGATATTCCTCCCCGGAATGAAGGTATTTTCTAAAAAACAATCAAACGACTTTTTTTTTTTAGATTGTTTCTTTAATTTCAATCTAAATATTCTGTTTTTTTGCAGATTATATTCAAAAGCCTTTTTATCTCCAACACAACCAATATCAGATCGATGTGTCCCATACGCCTCTACCCGATTCGTCACCATTAGCGTTTTTCCCAGATGTTGTTTATGCGCGCAATGGCGATAATGATGTCGGTTCACTCATCTCTCGGCCCCAGTTTCCTCTGCCCCAACCGGAAGGTATATAATTTTGTTCTTATCACCTGTATTCCACTCTTCGTTTTAAAAGTAAAAAAAACTCATATCTTTTGCAATTTTTTCTTTTCTATTTCAGAACTAAAAGTCAATAGAAAGCGCGATCTTGATAACCTTGACCGGGTCTACGATTCCAGCTTTTACCATATCCACATACAAACCTATTGCATTGCACCCAGAAAACAAAACCGTCAGACAAGTTGAGAGATTGATGATGTTTGCGTTTATTATAACTTCTCAAAGACGCTACTACACTAACCTTTGGCAGCATCAAAACCAAAATTGCAATCGTCTTGCTCTAATAACTTGCCAACCACTAAAGAACCATCGTAACCGGCATTTGCAGCTATTGTTAATGCAGGAGACTACACATGATTCACAGCTTCTTGTCACGGCTTACAGTTTTGGACTGGAAGATTTTTTCATTTAAACAAGTTAGATGAGATCAAACCTTGAGAGCATTCTGAACACCTCTTCTTTGATCCTCGTTTTCAGTTTGAAGGTTGTCTAAAGCCTTTGTAGCATATAATAGAGCCACACCACCACCTATTAAAAGAAAATTCCAGTTAAAAGAAGATGATTAAATAATCAAAAACAAAAGCATAATATTTACTTACCTGGAATGATGCCTTGCTCCAGCGCTGCTCGTGTAGCGTTTAAAGCAACAGTGACTCTGTCTTTTCTTTCTCCAACTTCAGATTCACTTGCCCCTCCCACCTAAATAATCAGCTACTTTGGCATGTAAAAAGAACACATTGATGGGTAACTGACTAACCTTGAAGACTGCAACACCACCTGAAAGTTTTGAGAGTCTCTCTTGCGTTTTCTCGTGCTCTTTTCATTCGCTGACCGTAACTGTACACCATGAGAAGAAAAAGGATTGCTTCTACTGTATTCTAATGAGCAAAATTTGTATGATAGGGATACGTATCATATACCTTTGTTACAGAGAATAGAATATATTCAAAAAAGAAGACATTCCTTTATTCATTGGACTCTAATACAAAACGTCCGAATCTCAAACACCGATCATGAGCTCTGCTTTTGATAACCTTTGTTCTGTTTTGAGAGGTCCCTTTTTTGAAATTCCAATTGTAACATCGCTTTATTTTTCACCTTTTTGTACCATATAATGAAGCGCACGCTAGAGTTACACATTACTTTTTTTGGCAATTGTTTTATTTTTTCAATTAAAATCGCGATTCTATTTTCGCAAAATTATTAATTCATGTGAATGGCTCTCTGAAGATTTTCCAATTTCCATCATTCATGAAACAAACTACTCTTATCATATTTATTTACAAACTCACAAAACCAAGTCTAAGCTCGTAAAACTCACCAAAACCATTAAGTAAAAAACCCTAAAACGGAGAAGAAGAAAGATAATTAAGAAGCTAAGCTTGCCGTGACGAAGAAGCTAAAGCTACCGCTTGTGCCCACACCTTCAATCTCGCCTTAACCTCCTTTGGATCATCACCTAAATTCAATAATTAACACATACTTAATTATTAGTTATTTCAGAGAAAAAAAGAAAGTATATTTGACTTATTATTACCGGGACTGGAGATGCGCCAGTTGGCGATCGGAGAGTTGCCGCCACTACTGGTCTGAGTATCAAAATTGGACCCAGAGATCCGACCCGGAACATCCAATTCGAACCCGAGATCTCTACAAGCCTTGGCTTCTCCTAATCCCATCCTCAACGACTTCTCTCCTCCTTTCGCCCTCGTTAACACCGTTAGTACCTCTCTCCCACCGCCGTCACTTTCTCCGTTTATTCCCTTTTTCTTCTTTTCCCTAGTTACCCTCCTCTGCCTCCGTAAATTACACTTGCTGCCTTCTCTGTTACTCTCATTCGCAACTAGCTCGCCGGAAACTTGAAGTTTTCTTCTCCGGCGAGTTGGAGTCACCGGGAGGGAGTAAAACCGAGGTGTCTCTTTGTCGGAATCAGACTCGCGAACGTTCTCCTTTCCTCCTCCTCCATCATCGGAAAATTCTCCGTCAGCCTCTGCTCCGTCGAAAGTCTCCGACTTGAAATCTGGCTGATTCTTCGTGGCTTCGTCTGAGCTTGTGCAAATAGACAGTCTGGACAGAGAATTTCGGATCTGGTGGAATCCAACATCATCAACTATTCTCTTATCGTGTGAAATCATCATCAAGCTCTCGTTAAATGCCATGAAAGAGGAAAGTGACGTTTGGAGTGTCCACTATTCTCTTTTCGTTATATGGTGTGAAACTGAGTCAACTCAGTGGGATGATTTCATTTATACACCAAGTCTCGGCTTTTGTGCTACTTACGCTTTTGCCCCTCTTTTTGTTTGAAAATTGCAATGATTTATTGCTACTTTATTTTTGGGGGTAAGAGCATCATTATTGGGAGAAACCCATTTGGGTTTCTTATGTAATATTTAATTATAAATTTGAAGTTAAGAAACTCTGTTAAAAAACTTCTGTTTTTGTTGCTTTATTGGTAGAACTCTATTAGGGGTTCTTAAAAAAAAAATTAATAATTTTGTTTTATTTTAAATAGAGTTTATTTTTTTAATTAAACATAGTTAACATAAAAACATAACATTTTAAATATAGATTTTGAAAAAAAAATGAAAAAGAACATTCAATTTGGGTTTTTTTCTGATCTTGTATATGAATCACTTCATGTTCATCCACCGAACGATTCCAATTCATTAATATGTAAAAAAAGTTTAATATGTAAATATTACAATTCATTATGTAAATATTTCAATTCATCAATATGTAAAAAAAAAAGTTTAAAATTTTAAAGTTGAAGTTAAGAAAAAGTTTTTTTAAAAAAATTCTTTTTTAAGTTAAGTTAAGAAAAAGTAAAAAAAAAAAATCTGGCAAAAAACAAAATTCAGCGAATTAGAGGTTGACACGTGGCTAAGAACAGTGTAAGAACCCCCTTAAGAACCGGTTCTTAAAACTCTTATTTAAGAACCGGTTCTTACACTGTTCATAATTTTTATTATTATTATTTTTTTTTTTGGGTTAAGAACCCCATCAAGAACTCCCCAATAATGATGCTCTAAATATCTGATTCACTTGTTGATCAACAGCATGCATTATGCTGATCTCAATGATGATAAATGACATCACTAACAAAAACTGTAGTATATTTTGGGATAAATATATCTAACTCCTTTTGTTGATTCTACCATTGTTAAGGTTTTAAATGGCAAACATAAAAGAAATGGATGAAAAAAGGATTACTAAAATTAGTGATCCTTTTTTTTTTTTATCTCTTATCTTAATACGAGACTGATTTTATTCATACAATTTCCAAGTTTGTCGCTTTCAAACATTAAATAGTGATACGTGTACCCAAAGAGCGTGTTTTAAGCAGCTTGTAAATAGTGCTACGTGTATCCATGGACGGTCCTTCTTCTCCCGTTTATGTCTTTACACTTTTCTCTACGTCACTCCTCTTTAGTTTCTCACTCTCACTTCTTCGTGTGGAATCGATCTCACTCTCACCAAACGAAACACAATTACTAATTTACTACTTGACTTTCCCATTTTCATTTTATCAAAATCATGAGAAGAGATATAAACGTGTGTCAATCGATCGTGTAACTTTCATTAGGTCACCGTATGACCGGCCCTTATGATGTTTACTTATCCTTAAGAACTAAGTTTTTCTTAATATATATATTGAAAAATACTAATTTTGTAAGAAACTAAGAGCATCTGTCAGATATCGGACTTTAATCAACATACGACTTGGGCCAACAATTGGGCTTAGTACAAGCTTTAGTGTTAAGTTAGGCCCAAGTAAATTTCTAGGGTTTCTTTGTTATAAATACAAGTGTTTAACAATAGGATTAACTAATCCTGACTTCAGGGATTCCGAGCGCCTTAGAGGCGGCTCGTAGAGCTAGAGAGAGAATAAGAGTTTTCTCTGGGGAATCTAGTTCTGTTCTTTGTTCTTTCTTGTTTGTTGGTGTGAGAGAGATCCTATATTGTGAACCACATCGGAGGTGTTTTCCGATTGTTCTTTATAGTGGATGTTGTGGATCCAGGATCCACCCCAGACGTAGCGGTTAGAGGCCGTGAACTGGGTGAACAATTCTCGTGTTCGTTAATTTTTGTGTCGAAGATAGATTAGGACAAAGAGGATTAAAGTTTAAATCAACAAGTGGTATCAGAGAGTCAGGCTCTTCGAATTCACAGTTTTGACGTGAACATCGATCTCTCACACAGGAAGAAACCGTTTTGAAAGAATTGGTGAAGTGTGTGCAATCACACGGGTAAATTTGATTTACTGATCTAAATCAGATTAAATAATAAAATAATCTGTAAGAGAGTGAATCTGGTTTTTTGGAAGCTTCAAGATGGACGTGATGGTGTCTCGCCGGAAGGAGAGGACCGCCGGAGGTCGTTCTGGTCGGAGGCAAAGGTGGAGTCACAAGCTCCGGAGGCCTTCTGAGGACGGAGGCGGATCTGGTCAGGAGCTGAGGAATCGCCGGAGAAGACAGAGGAAAGTGCGGGAAAACCACCGAAGAAGAAGCGTTGGGGTATGGCGGTATGGTTCGCGGCTAAGAAGCGCATCGAGTCGCAGGAGGATTTCGGCGGGGAACTCGCCGGGAATTGAAGAAGATTCGCCGGAGAGAATCGCGGAAAAGACAGAGGAGAAGGTTCAGTTTGGCGCCGGAGTTGGAGAGATGGCTCATAGGGTTTCGTCAGCGGCGGAGAATCTTGTCGGAGACACTCGCCGGAGAAGCTTCGGGAGAAATAGCTTCTCGGGTCGGGTCAGGGTTTGATGGTTCGTGATGGTCTCGGCGCGAGCTCTTGCGGTCACCAGAGGAGAATCACGTCGGGATTCTGGCCGGAGAAGAAGGAGTCGCCGGGAAGGAGGCGCCGGAATCGTCGAGGGAGAAGAGACAAAGACAACGTGCGGTTTGGGTTTTTTCCCTGTTGGGCCCAAGTTGGGCCGAGGAAGAAAAAAAAAGAGGAGTTTCTGCTGGGCTGGGACAAATAGGAAATGAGTTGGCCGAATTGGGCCTGTTTGATTTTGGTAGGAATTAGATAATTTTTAATTGGACCAAAATTAAAAAAAAGAAAGAAAATTATGAAATTGGGCCTCAGTTTCATAATTTTGGTCCTGTCTAATTTGGTGAGTATTTTGGAGAAAATTTCAGTTAGACCAGTGATTAAAACAAGCACAATTTTAATCAATGAGAAATTATCCAATTATGCAAGAAAAATGGACAAGAGCTCAGGGGACATAAAATATTCAGAGAAGTTGAGACAGAAAAGTGCAACAGAGAGATTGGTTTAAGGTGGAGTAATTTCCGGTATCAGATGGATTATTGGTTCAGATCAAGATCAGGGAATCAGAATTGCATCGTCAATCTCAAGGGTCAAACCGTAGAATCACAAGGTACATTTGTGATGTTTTGATTGGTTGTTTCGAGTTGCTCAGGGTCTGCAAAATTCAGGGAATTGAAGTCTTTGGAGAACACATGAGTTAGTGTTCAGGGTTCAAACTAGCTATTGGAAGATAATTCATGGGACTGAGGGACGCCTTAGAAGTTTGAATTGTTTGTGTGTTATTGGCTATTTGAGGATTAAGAAAAGGTTTCTGGATTCAGTTCAAGGGGAGTTGCAAATGAGTATGGAACAAGATCAAGGAATCAGTTGGGGTCAAAGGCATATTGGTATGGTTAAGGTTTGAGGAGTTTTGGTTTGCAGGATTAGTCTCAAGTACTGGTGGATAGAGGTCCATGAGCAGATGGAGATGTTTACAGGTTCAAGCATAATCAGGTTGCAACCGGGGTTAGAAGGAAAGCTTTAGAGCTTTGTTGCTTGATGGTGGTGACGACATCCGGATATCAGTAGCAAGTGTTAGCAATCGAAGAGGGATCCAAGAAAGGATCATAATGCAGGGGATAAAAATCTGCATTGGGAAAAAAGAGAACAAGCAGAGTTCTGGTTTACCTATTTGCATCTTAGAGAGGTCTGGTGGATGAAATTTTTTGCAGGGTGGACTTGTAGGGAGTTCAAGTGAAGATTCATGTTGATTTCTAAGGGAAAATATGCTAGTGTCAAGATAGGTGGATTTGCATACAGGTGATGTGATGCATGGTATGTTTACAGCAAGGAAGCGGCTTCAAGGGTTCTAGAGATGAAATGCTAAAGGCTGTAACATGGTGTCTCGGGTACTTCACAAGGTTGTGAATGTGAGACAGGTTTACCCAACAGTTCGAGTCTGTTGGTTGGATGGTTCTGCTGGTGCAGAAAGGTTCTGAACAAAATGTTGAGCAAATATATTTGTATCGAGAGTCTTCTTAGCCAGGTGGAGTTATGAGGAGGGTTCTGCAGGCAATAGCAGCGGTGTAAAGTGATGTTCAAAGAGGTGTTCAGGTTCAGTGATGTCTTGGTAAGTCAAAGACGGTTTCAGAGAAATGAAGCATAAATGACTTAGAGGTTTTCTACAGTTGATTCAAGAGGAATTGGTTTGTCAGCAAGGTTCTATAAAGCATGATGCATGAACATGGTTGTGTCGAAATTCTGTTCAGCAGTATGGTTGGATGGCGTGTTCTGTTAGGAGTAAAAGCGGTACAAAAGGAGTTCAAGGCTGATATGTTTTGTCAAAGAAGGTGTTGAATCAGGGATTTTTCATGTTTGAAGCATTTATGATTCAAGGTTAGCTGCTTACAGTTCAAGGAGTGTTTGATTAAGCTCAGTGTACAGGAGAAGAATCAAAGAATACCAAAGTGAATCAAGTTGCAGAAGGACAGAGATAATGAAGAATCAAGGGTTTACATGAAGATCAAAGTGTCAAGTCTAGAGCCAGGAGTCAAAGGTTCAAAGGGCAATTCACAAGGAGATTTCAAGCTGAGATCAAGGTGGAGATTCTAGAAGAAGCAAACAGGAAGAAAGACAAAGGAACAAAGATTTGCGGAGAAGTTGAGGGTTGTCTGAATCCGAAGGTGGAGATTGTGAGATATCGGACTTCAATCAACATACGACTTGGGCCAACAGTTGGGCTTAGTACAAGCTTTAGTGTCAAGTTGGGCCCAAGTAAGTTTCTAGGGTTTCTTTGTTATAAATACAAGTGTTTAACAATAGAAATACCTAATCCTGAATCCAGGGATTCCGAGCGCCTTAGAGGCGGCTCGTAGAGCTAGAGAGAGAATAAGAGTTTTCTCTGGGGAATCTAGTTATGTTCTTTGTTCTTTCTTGTTTGTTGGTGTGAGAGAGATCCTATATTGTGAACCACATCGGAGGTGTTTTCCGATTGTTCTTTATAGTGGATGTTGTGGATCCAGGATCCACCCCAGACGTAGCGGTTAGAGGCCGTGAACTGGGTGAACAATTCTCGTGTTCGTTAATTTGTATATCGAAAATAGATTGAGACAAAGAGGATTAAAGTTTAAATCCTAACAGCATCTCTAATGGGAGGCTCTTAAGTTTTTAGATGGGGTTCTTAACCAAAAAAAAAAAAAAAAAATTATGAACAGTGTAAGAATTGGTTCTTAAAGAAGAGTTTTAAGAACCGGTTCTTAAGGGGGTTCTTACACTGTTCTTAGCCACGTGTCAATCCCTAATTCGCCGGATTGTTTTTTTGCCAGATTTTTTTTTTTTACTTTTTATTAACTTTAACTTTAAAAAAAATTCTTAACTTTTTTTTAAAAACTTTTTCTTAACTTCAACTTTAAAATTCTAAATTTTGTTTTACATATTAATGAATTAGAATCTTTACATATTATTTTTTTTTTAAAATTCTAAAATTCTAAACTTCTTCTTCCTGAAGCTTCAGCAATATTTTGTATGTTTTAAAATTCATGAATTGCAATATAATTTTGGTTTTATAAAATATAGTATGTTTATAATTTTTTACAAAATAAATTAAATTTAAAAAAATTAAATATAAAAAATTACATTTTTGTTAAGAACTCCTAATGAAGTTTTACCATTGGAGGAACTAAAAATTAAAGATTCTTATAGAAGTTCTAAACTTTCATTTTATCAAAATTTATAAATAAAAAATTGGTAAGAACCATTGAGGATGCTCTAAGACCACCCACATTGGAGATCCAAATTGGGTGTCTTCTGCTTTTTTTTTTTTTTTTTAAATTGATTTTTTTATATCGCGACGAATCACGTCGCGACACACCATCAACTTTTGGGAAAAACATATGTTTTCCGCGAGACACTAGTCTCCGATGGTGATGGTCTAAAAGCATCTGTGTCTCACCAATAAAAATATATATATTATAAGAGGAGTTTTAGGCTGTTACTTGATGGTGGATTTGTTGGTAAAACATCCGAGCGACGCTGGCCGTTGGATCTTTTGATCACTCTCGTTTTCAAATTCAAAGGCTCAAAGCCTAGTCACTCCCTAATGGGCCGGGCTCTAATTTTTAAAAAGGATTTGTGTCCCCTTCCAATTTTTATGTTGTTTGTATAAACAAACGTCACACAGTGCTAAAGCGTATAATTCAAACGACAGAGCATGTCGATTTGAAGACTCCTTTGGGACTCGTCTTTCTCTCCGACGATCTTCGTATAAAACTACTGCGGCGGGTAATCGTCTTTCAAATTCGCAGGATTCGGTCGAAATTCCTGTACGCCTGCGAGTCTAGAAGCTCGTCTTCCTCACCCTTGTTGATTTTGCCCCAAATTTTCATCTGAGCGAAGGAAATGGATTCGGATTCTGTGAAGGAGTTCATACGAAGGGAGGTTCCGGATTGGGACGATGAGGTGGTGGCGAAGGCCAGATTCAAGGCGTTTAGTGGGCAGAGATCCGATTGGGAACCCAAATTTCAGTTTTGGCGCGATTTGATCCTCAGAATTTCGCGTCACTTGGGAGTATTCATCATTGATCCTGTCCAGGTCTGGTCAATCGCTTTTGGTTCCAGAGGAAATTAGCAGAAAGAAGTGATTATGTATCGTTTTTTCTCTTGTTTCCAAAGGTGAAGAAGGCGTGGTTTGATCGAGGAGGAATGACGCCTTTATGCATTGATCGCGTACTTGTGAGTTCCTGCAATTAGTGGTGAAAGGGTTTTGTCTTCTTCTTGAGATTGATTACGAGTTGCTCGTTATCTCTTTGTCATTTCCAGTTCTTGATGCATGATGAAGGTGATGTTGTGCGGATTAGCGAACTCGAAGATCCGGGTAGTGGACGTATATCTCGTTTATTGAGGTCAGTGAGGAATTTGATGGCTCAACCTTCAGTGAAACCGGGAGAGATTCTCGAAAATAAACTTGTTATCGTCCCACTCTTGAAGGTGCGTCTGATTTTTCTCACTTTCAATGTTTTGTTTAGATACATGGATTATACTAGGTGAAAGAATTGTCTGTCTATTGAGTAAGCCTGTGGCTGATAGACGTTAAGTCGATGTGATGTCTAGGCGAAGGCGGCTGATGTGGTGAAACTTTTATCTGAGGGACACTGGACTTCTACTTGTGTTGTCACGCTGAACAAGTTCCGGAACTTGTGCGACGGCTCGATTGAGGCATCTGCTCTTTTGAGTCACTTGTCAGGGTGTGGAAAAGCGCATAAAATCTCTATTAATCGGGGAGAACTGATAGAGGTTGGTTCTTATCCGTCTTTTCTTTGGTCTTTTATCTGATGGAGATATATTTGTTAGTATCTATGGATTTTTAAATGTGCATGAGATATATCTGGTCTATAAAGATCCAAATATCTTCTTTGATGTCCGACAAGTTTCTTACTTAATTACACATTCCAGTGAAAAGGAAAAGAAAATGAAAGAGGCCAATTTGACAAGTTTCAGAAGTTAGACTCGGTTCAGGTCGAGACCTATTCATTGTGTCTGAATCCAACATACTTGTGCTTTGCAGGGTGTTAAAGTGTCCTTTTCAGAAGCCGCACTTCCCAGTATCTCAGCTTTAGACTGTGATATTCTGCACTTGCTGAGGACTACAGAAAAGCTTCAAGATCGACTTGAAGTGATGGACCACCGTTGTGAAATGTAACACCTTCTGATTCTTTATCTGTATCGAAATGGTTTAATTTTTTCTCGTACGTTAATCATAGCCTTGGAAACAATAATATAGCTGTAATTTTTCCATCGATGGTTAAATAGATTGAATTAAGAGCGTTTGACTTTTTTTCCCTTTTGTAGGTCAAGGATATCAGCGTTGGCATCTCTCAAGTCTGGACACAAGAAAGTTGCGCTAAGGCATGCAAGGGAATTGAAGCTGATGACTGAGAGCAGAGAAAAATGTACGTCGCTTCTGAACAGAGTAGAGGAAGTGTTGAACACTATAGCGGTTTCCGAATCAACGCAAATGGTATTTTCAAACATTAAGAACCCCCATAGGTCGAGCTTATCACGTTTGGGCCTATGTAGTTGTATTAAATATGGATTTAGAAATATCTCTGTGTGTTTGGCAGGTCTCTGAAGCAATCAAAACTGGAGCTAGGGTTATGAAGGACATCAAGATCAATGCAGATGAAGTTCATGACTATTTGGAAGAAATTGAGGAAACTATTCAATCACAAAAGGAAGTCGAAAAAGCTCTTGGTGAGTGGTTTTTTTTTGTTTTTGTCATTTGAACATACCATACACTATTAATCCATGAACTTTTATGTTTACCTGGACTCTTTGTTGATGTGGCAGAATCAGATCCATATCCAGATATGGATGATGAAAATATCGAAGAACAATTAATGAAATTAGAGATGGAGCTTGAAAGCGAAAGTTCACAGGTCAGACCAACGACTTCAGATACTGCAGATGCACTGACTGAGATGTTCTCAGAGCTTAAAGTTGGCAATACAAAACAAACATTGGAGGAGCAAGCTACTGAACCAGTTCGGATGAAAGATAGCGGAAAAAAGATTCTTGAAGCAGCATAGTTGCGCAATGCATCTTCATTGTGGTGTGATCTCTTCTCTTGTTTTTGTACAATCAGTATCATATAAATAGAAAGGAACCGGGCAAAGCAGGTTCCATTGTATTTGTAAGCTATGCATCTTGTTGGGATTCAAGAAACAAAAGCTTCACTCTATTGTATAATCTCAGGAGCTTGTTCCATAAACAGAACGGAAGGTCAAATTATGATTTCGATCATTACTGTGGTGGTAGGTAATCAACAAATATTTCCAACATGTCGTATTTGTCATCAGTCGGAAACTAGTTCTCGAGATTATTATTAGCTCTTCTCCTTTATGTTACATGAACTAGAAAATCTGGCACTAAAAAATATAAACTTAAGCAGTTCCTTCCATGGTAATTTGTTCTGATGTTGTAGCGATCTTTTGGACCTGTATGATTCACCTTGAGATGGCTCCAGTGTTCTCACTACTTACTTGGAGAATACCAAGTCGGCGAATCAGCAGGTAACTATCATCACTGTCTATTTCATCTGCTCACAGTTTTTTTACCAGAGAGAATTCCTCCATCTGTTCTTGCATCATCTAGATTTGGAAAAGAGGTGGAGTTTGGTATTTGGTTAGGGAAAGCAGCACACGATGGCGGGACAGATTGGGGGAAACAGTTTTCCATTGGAGTGAAAAGAGCAGAGTTTTGCATTGGCATTAGTCCAAGATGGTCAAGAAACCTTAGCATATCTGCTGAATTACTAATACCTGGCAAGCCAGCTCCTAGAACAGGCGTGGGCAGAAACTGTGGTACGCCCATTGGCATACCTGTTGCTAGACCCATCTGAGAGTAATGCGGCCCCAAAGGCAACATCATTGCTGGTGTAACAAATCTGTTACCCATCGTAATCATCTGCCATCCAAGATTTACACAGTTTGGAACAAGAATCTTTACACCGAATTTGTTATTTGATGCGAGAAAATGTTGGAAGTAGTTGTATATTATACCTTAACTTGAAGTTGAAGGGTCGTCATATAATTGATTGCTTCATCCAACAATGATTCGTTGTCGTCCTATATGAGTAGTTGAGTATTTAGGGTAATGGTAGAATCTCCAGAATGATGAATAAATTAAAAAGTTGGTTCTTATGGACAAACCTTGTGAGAATTAGGTAGTAGATCCTGCAAAGTACGCATTCTCTTGTTGATATCGTTTCTTTCCTTCTGTTTTGGAATACCAATGAATGAATCAGATTCAGATTATACTATTTTGCTTTGTAGTTTAATGAGATTACTTACTCTTTCATGTGAGTTATAAAGCTCTTTGCTTCGTCTTCTCTTGACCGAAGCTTTCCTTGTTTTTGCAGGAACTCGTGGTCTTGAATCATCATCTAGACTCTGCGATGAGACAAAAAGCTTTTTCAGACAAGAACTAGCAGATAAATTCAGACCAACAAAATCTGTGAATCAATCAATCCTCTTACACTGCTTAGATACGTCGATCCTTCACTGTCTTCAGTAAAATCTGTGGAGTCAAAGCTGGATTCGACCGACCTTTCAGCAACCACAGATTGCTCATCGGGAGGTATAAACTCGATATTTTGTCGGTTCTCATAATCAACCACAATCCTTTTTGATGAAGAAGCTTTCAAAGTCTGAATCAAAGTTGATTCATCAACATGTTTATTATTGCTTTCCAAGATGTTTGTTTCATAGGCAGCAACAACATGATTTTCTGGAACAACCTGTGAGTCTCCATGATTCTTGATGAAGCCACCACTAGTAGCATCATGGATACTCTTCTTGAAATCCTCGTTATACTCGGCCTCGTACAAATCCATGATCGATAATGTACGTTGATTCTGCAGAGAAAAGCCGTTGGATCTTTGGCTCTTTGCAAGAATCTGCCCATTCTCAAACACAAGCTCCAAATACACTTTATCGATTAACCTGCAACAACAATCGCTTGGTAAGAACATCATCATCTACATACATATATATATATGTGTGTATTAATGTGAATCAAGAACTTAATTTGGTCTGAAGGTTGATGATGGAGAAGTCATCTTTGTCAATTGTTGAATGATCCAAAAGGCATTTTCTTCGTTTGGAAGAGTAAGTGAAAAGCTATCTTTCTTTTGTTGATCAACTTCAGTGTCTTTGTAGCTCTTATATATCGCTATTGTTTATTTTTCCCTTTTTTTTAATTATTATGATTTATTTCAACTACTATTTCCTTATTTATATTTGTTCTCAGGTGCAATTAATCTCTCAGTACAGTTCATTTGGACAGTCGAATCTTAGCATCTCTTAGTTTTTATTAAAAAAGAAAAAAAGATTATTCATGATACTGTAAAAACGAAGGAAAAAAAAACCGAACCGAACCAACCGATCCAAACCTAACCATATTCTATATATAACACAATCGGTTGAAGTTTTTCTCAAGTTCGATTTGGTTCAGTTTAAAATCGAACCAAACCGATAAACCAATGTATTTTTTATAATTATTTAATTAATAATATTAAAAATATAAACACATTTCTTGGATTCATATAAGAGATGAATAAACATTGGCTTGTATATATAAGAGATGAATAAACATTTTAGTGGCATGAGAGAGACGAAGTTATGGATTTTTTTGTTTTTTTTATTTTGATTAAGTGAGATAATTTCAGTTTGGTTTTAGATTTTAAGGGAATGCGTTTTTTTATGGTTTCGTTTTGTTTACGTTTCGTTAGGATTCTTGTTTTTATAAATTAATTTTTTTTAAACCGAACTAATACCAAACCAAATTATAACTAAACTAAACTAAATCGAACAAAACTAAACCCAAACCGAATCAAACTTATTTTGGTTGAATTCGACTAGAGTTTTATTCAATCCAAATCAACCGAACCGAACCGAATCTGAAATTAAACCGAAATGTCCATCCCTATCATAAAATACAATCTGATACTATGAGTTAAAAATTTAAATACATCAGTCAGATAGACAAATATCTTTTGTAAACATCAATGGAAACAACAAAATTTCGTTTAAAAAAAAATAGAGAGAGAAAGAACGGGCCAAAAAGCCCACGTGGTTGTGTGAAGAACCTTCATAGAGGTTAGAGGTATAAGGACAATGGTGAATGGGGCAGGGCCCACCACAAAATATTAATGGGACCCACGTGGAGTTTTGGCAGCATTCTCCTCAAAAAAGGAAAAAAAAAGTAAGGGCGTGAAGTTCACGTGAAAGCCACGTGACACATAGTCCCTTTGTGTTTTTTGTTTGTTTCCTTTTGCACTGTATTTAGACATTTGTCCTCCATAACAACTCTTGCATTTATTTATTTATTTTCATTTATACATTTTGCCAATCTTGTTGTTGTATAATGTCTCATCTTGTCTTAACATGATTTTTTTGGTTTTTTAGCTATAATGAATGAATTGTTATTACCTTTTTATTTTCCAAGATACACTTTTCCATTACATATTTGTAGTTATATGTACATTTTAACTTAATTCTTACAGTTTTTCAGTTTAATTTCCCAAATGTACACTTTTTTGCCTACAAATTTACATAATGCACTTAGTACAATAATGTTGTTTATCCGAGCGATGAGAAATCTCAAAATGTAACAAAATACTATGTACATTAGTTTGAGCAACCAAAAAAAAAACACGGTTAAGCAAGGGAAGATATGATACTCAAGGTCGCGTGTGGAAGGCTTTTATGAAAACGATTCATAGACGAGATTGTATATATTTGGCATTTGGTTCATAATCTTCGATTACTATGAAAATGCTATTGAATCTGTAGTCTAATTTTCAATTCGCATAAACGAGACACTATCGTGGCCCATTTTATATATTGATTAAGCAGGGATCACTAAAGTACTAGTATTTCATTAGACTTGTATCAAATTACAGTTTTGCATATACAACACAAATTAAACCGAGTAAATAACATTCTGATCTAAACCACTAGCTACTTCAACAATTTTATTCAAATTTCTTTCATTAATCCGGCACCATAAAACATATTCTCAATTGGTGAGAAAATATGAAATATTTATTGTCAAATTGATCATAACATTATCGTGCTAAATTTACATTATAGTGTGAAAACTAGTTGAAGGTGACACCTCTAACAGTAAAAATAAAATAATAATATCATGTCCGATTTGTTTTTACAATCATACAATTTAGCACTCAAGATAAACTTTTAATTTTATCTTGATTAGTGGAAATTGAAACTTTTAATTTTCAAATTAAAACGTGAGTTGAGTGGAAAAATTACATTATGTGTGAAAACTAGTTGAACAAGACAATTCTAGCGGTCAAAAAGATAGGATACTATATTTGATTTACTTTTACAATTATGCAATTAAGCATCAGTTTTTTTAAAGTGTAGTCCTAATTTATCAACTTTAAGGTACGTGTTTTAGTGTATCCAAGAAAAATTAAGAGAAATACCCTAAAATATCACAAATTTTATTTTATTTTTGTTTTAAAATTAGCACTTTAAATTTAAAATTCTGAAAATAGCACAAATAATTATGTAAAAATATCTAAAATAAATTTAAAATAAAATTAAACATTATGTTTGGGTTCACTATTTCCAATTTAATATTTAGCTTTTTTCCATTAGAAAATAATTTTATGTCATTTTAATATTAAATTTGTATTATTATTGTCAAAATTTGTGATATTATTGTCATTTTTAACTAGTGATGCTAAGTTTGGAATAAAAATTAAAAAGTGTGTTACTTTGGCCTATTGCCCAAAAATTAATTACAGTGACCAAAAAAAAAAAATTTACTTAGTTGTGTGTGAAAATTGTACCTTATACCATATACGTAAAGGCTTTTGAGAGACAACATATGCAACTAAATCCCACAAATTTGTAAGTGGATCAAAGTTGCTCACAAGAAACCTGCCCAAAATTGGAGAGGTAAGCACCAAACACAAAAGGCATGGCATAAATGGAGACTGAATAGCCTCACTCCGAAGCTTACTATATAACCATAATTCCCATTTAACCAAATTAGATTAACAACAAGAAAAACTAATGTACAAGAGTGATCAACTGAAACATGTGAAACCAGCAACATCAACTTGTATGATTCATTGAACAATACGATTACTCCCACTCTAAGCTATCAATCTTATTTTAGCAAAGATAGCAACATAGTAAACGGATACTAAATTAACAATAGCAATTAGATATCTGTATGAAAATTGAGAGAAGAGTAGAGCAAATATGTTTCAGGTACCTAATCTTGAGTTTCTCCCAGTTCACGAATCTCTGATCTTGCAAAATCAGAAAGCAAACGTTAAGATCAATATTAGAGTGTAAAATGACTGAGAAATCCCAAAACTTCCTCAAAAGATACCGAATTTCATAATCAGTTTCCCATTCTAATCGGTCTAGGCGTATAGATCAAATCACATTGGTACAATTTAGGGTTTTCCACTATGGTGGATCGAGAAAGGAGTTTAAGCTATTTGAGTTTCAAGCTCGTTCATGGTGAGATATATGGAAGCTTATTATTTTGATATTCATTCTTGTGGTGTGACCAGTGTCCGTACAATCATGGTGAAGAACACAAACATTTAATAAGTATGGAAACAAATTGAGGAATACCTTAAAATACCACTAAAATAAGCGTTTGTTCCAAAAATATTATCACTAGTTTTATTTTTCCAAAAATACTAATAAATAATTTTTTCCAAGAATACCACAAACACTAAAAATGAGTTTTGAAGGTTTATAATTTAAATATTTGGATTTATGATTTATTTTTGAGGATTTAGGGTTTAATTTTGAGGGTTTAAAGTTTAATATTAGTTTTGTGGTAATTTTGGGAAAATCAATTTTGGTGGTATTTTAGAAAATAAAACTAGTGGTAGTAATTTTGGAACAAAAACTTATTTCGTGGTATTTTTGAGAATTTCCCAAAAAAATTAGTAATATCTAAGATTTGATAGAGTTTAAGCAATATTACCGATGTTTAAAAAGCTTCTTAACGAATAGATGTAAAATTATTGGATCATTGGGCCCTTAATTGGCTTATGAACAGAGTCGAGTGTGCTAATGTCTCTAATAATATGCGTGCATATTTACTATACTTTTGTTTCCCTTCTAATAAAGCAAATACGAAAAAGAACTAAAACTATGTAATATGTAGGGGTGGCCAATCTAAGCAATCTAATCCGATCCAACCCAATCCAATCCAAAAAACTTCAATTAGTTTAAATATGAGTTTCTATAAAAACTTATTTGAATCTAATAATTTTTATTAATTTGGGTTATTTGGATTGATCTTTTGATAACTAAAAAACTCAAATCTTGTTTTTACATATATTACTAATATAGTATATGCATTAATAAACATAAATTTGGGTTTGAGTTATTTGGATTGGTCTTTAGAATAATGTTTTTGTTTTATTTCTTGATTTTATATTTTATAATATCAAAGATAATGGTTTTGTTTTCTTTCTAGATTTTATAAATTATTTTATTTATTACAATTGTCGTTAAAAATTTATTTTATATGTTATTATAATTTTTTAAGTTTTATAAACATTCAAAAACCAAACCTAATACAAGATCTAAACAACTCAAATAAAATTAGATATAAGTTTATTTTGGTCAAATTATTTATGATTCAAACAACTTAAACCTGATCTAAAACTTTATAAACTTGATCCAAATTTTATGTAGATCGAATTTAGTCAAATAATTCTCAAACCAAATAACACAAACCCAACACAAAACCTAAAAAATCTAACCCAAAACTTGGATTGGTCACCCCTAGTAATATGCATCGAAAAAAATCAAATGTCATTTGGAAGGGAAATGACGTCATTAAGAGAGTCCAGATTAAAGGGTTACACAGCCTCACATATCTTTTTTTTAATCATGTTTTAAGATTTGGGAATTATTAATAATACAAAAAAGCCCAAATCAATCACGGGGTTAGTGCGTAATCTAAAATCCAAATAATAGTTGAAATAAAATATAGTATCAATAGTTCTATAAAAAGGCACGCACGTAACACCTCAATATTAACACGCACGCACACACCCCGTATCTTTGCTTTATCGAGTTTCATGCATTCATATACATTAATGTATTAAGCTTATGTTGGAGGTGGGTCTAGCACCCCCAATTAGTTAGGCCCATCTTAGGAAAGGCCGTTCTTCGGTACGGTCACCGGACTTAATGTCACCGACCTGCAAGACCGCTCTTCAGCTCGGTAGCCGACCTGAAAGCAACGTACCCCGGACCCGCGCTGATGCCCCGCCAGAGCAGGGAGTGTCAGAAGAATAGGCGAGTGGGAGTTGGTAAGGCAGTACCCTACCCGCGTAGGGATGTGCCTTCGACCCGACCTCCCACCAACCCTACAGAGCTGACAAGGGCAGGAAGGAGCAGGTGGAGCAGAGTTGGTAAAACAGTGCACTACTCTGCAACACGCCACGCCGAGCTCATCATGACCTCTCTCCTCGAAAGCCGGGACACGCCTCCTAGGCCACCTTACCCGCGAAAGAGGCCGCAGACGACACGTGGCCCGAGATCCCGGGGAGCAGGAAGCCAACCCCGACTATATATACCCCTCATATGTCATTAATGAGGGGGACTGGGATTTTTACTCTCTCACCTACCACAAGTTACCCGACCTCTCTCTCTTTGTAACAAGACAACACTTTAGAACGCCGAACTGGACGTCCTTCGGAACCAGTTCGTAATTCTAAAGCGTTTACTTCTCTCTCATCAATAAAACGAAACACGGCCCCCAGCCTACTCATATTTCTCCCGACCTGTCTTAAATGTGGTTAAATTGCTCTATTAACGAAAATCTCACCTCCCATCTCCTAATCATTCTTTAAACACACTTAGTGATCCACGGGATCAACAATTGGCGCTAGAAGGAGGGACGTTTAGAGATTCTTCTACACGCAAGGAGCAGTTCAACCACCGCCGCAACCGCAGCAACGATGGCTATTCCGCCCCCAAGAGTATTATCAGGCCTAGAGACCCCGGCCCAAGCAACGGCCCAGACCCAGACAACGGCCCCGCCACCAACTCAAGCAGCGACGACGACAGCCCGGCCATCAGCCCAGGCAGCCACCGACCGGATGACTCCCCAGGAGTCCTTCAGGGCTCCGCCACCGGCCCCAGCGCCCACTCCTCCCGGCGGCCCCGCCGCGCACAACGCGCCTCACCCCCCGGAGGACCAGCCCACGCTGTCCGCCGTAATGCAGGCCCTTCTCACCAGAATAGACGAGCTGACGCGTGCGACCGACCAACGGTTCGCCACGCTAGCAGCCTCCCGGGACCGGTCGGACAACACCGGATCCCCCGACGTCCATTTCAGAGAGCCGGCCTCTCGGGAAGAAACCCCTCGTATCCGAAGGGGCCAGCCCGGCGACTCGCCGTCAGGCTCCGAAGGCCCGGGCGGACGTTTCGCCCCGGCCGTAGGGAGCTCCCCGGGCGACGAAACCCATCATCTCCGATCCAGCTCCGAACGCGCCAGGGACGCCGAGTTCGAAGCTATGAAGGAGACACTCCGCGTGATGTCCTCTAAGATCCATCAGGCCACCAGTGCGGCCCCGGAAATAGATCGCGTCCTCCGAGAGACGCAAAACACGCCGTTCACCCGCCGGATCTCCTCCGTCCCGCTCCAGCACCTCGGGAAGCTCAAACTCCAGCCCTACGCGGGAACCACCGACCCGGCCCAGTATCTCACGGCGTTCACCATCGCCATGGGCCGCGCCCACTTCTCACCAGATGAGCGGGAAGCCGCCCACTGCCAACTCTTCGTAGAGAACCTCACCGGCCCGGCTCTCACGTGGTTCTCTCGGCTGAAGACGCACTCCATAGACAGTTTCAGAGACCTGTCAACCACCTTTCTCGAGCACTACTCCATCTATATCAGGCAGTCCGCATCCAGCGCGGACCTCTGGGCGATGAACCAGGGAGCAAAGGAGTCGCTCAGGTCCTTCATAGAACGCTTCAAGGCCACGGCCTCCCAAAGCAATGTGACGGATGAGTCCGCGCTGCCTGCTCTAAGAAAGGGGCTACGGGCCGATTCGGCCTTCAAGGACGACATGAAGCTCAACAGGCCGCGCTCGCTGGAGGACGCCTTGCACCGCGCTGGACTCTTCGTCGAGCTCGAGGAGGAGAAGGCGGCTGAATCGAGAAACAGCGCCTCTCACAAGCCCCCGGCCGCGAAGGAGCGGCCCCAGGAGAGATACCAGGAGCCTCGTCAACACTATGATGACGAGTACCAGCGCAGCAAGGGAAAGCAGGCCGCTGCGTTACTTGTTAACGGGCCGACCTCAGGACCCCGTATGCGCGATCCCGTACCTCCTCCCGGCCCCGCGCCGGGGTTGCCTTGGAACAAGTACGTACGGGACCCCCACCAGCAGGACCGGCGTCCCGACGACCCGAGCGATAGGGAGTCCCGACCAGACGAGCCGTACGACAGGTCGGCCTACTGCGACTTCCACCGGCGAAGGGGGCACCCGACCTCTTACTGCCGCGCCCTCCAAGAGGTCCTGCTGAACCAGTTTCAACGGGGCGAAATCGACGTACCGGAGCGGCTGCGCCCGCATCCCCGGGATGGCGATCGAGTGCAACCCCGTGACAACCGAGGTCGCGAGGATAACCGGGCTAGGCCTTATCACCACGCCCAAAACGACGACCGGCGGCGACGATCTCCCTCGCGAGACCGGGAAACGGGCAGATCGCCTCCCCCGGCCCGGACTCTGATAGGGATGATCATGGGAGGCCTCCTCTCGTGCAACGACTCAGTGCGGTCCATCAAGCGCCATGAGAGGAAGACCGACGTCTCCCTGAAGTGGCACTCCGGGCCGGAGATCGACGCTCAGGACACGAGCAAAAGGGGGATATGTTTCACCGAGGCCGATGCGGCCGGGGTCCACCAGCCCCACAACGATCCCCTCGTCGTGCAAGCCCGCGTAGCCGACTGCGACGTTAACCGAGTCCTCGTCGATACGGGCAGCTCGGTCGACCTCATCTTCAAGGACACCCTTGCCAGGATGAATCTAAACGGGGTCGAGATCAAGCCGCACTCCATCCCGCTGACCGGTTTCGCCGGGGATACCGTCAACGGAATCGGCACCATCGAATTGCCGGTCTACGTAGGTCGGGTGACGAAAATCGTCAAGTTCGTGGTCTTCGATACCACCCCGATCTACAATATCATTCTTGGAACTCCTTGGCTGCACTCGATGAAGGCAGTCACGTCGACGTACCACCAGTGCCTCAAGTTCCCCAACCAGGCCGGGACGTACACTCTCAGAAGCAACCAGAGGGTTTCTCGCGCCTGCTTCGCCATTGAGCACAAGCTGCGCCGCGCCGCGCCGGCCTGCCTAGCCGTCAGCACGTATCAGCCCGGCGAGACAGTTGCTCGGGACCTCCCGGGGGAAGACCTCGTCACCCAGGTCAACATCGATCCGAGCAACCCCGCCCGTTGCGTCGGCATCGGAACCGACCTCGACGAGACCATCAAGAAGGAGCTGGTCAATTTTCTGGGAGAGAACGTCTCCACCTTCTCCTGGTCAACCGCCGACATGCCCGGCATAGACCCCGCGACGTGTAGCCACGAGCTCAACGTGGATCCGACCTGCCGACCAGTCAAGCAAAAGCGCCGAAAATTGGGCCCGGAGCGCGCCCAGGCAGTCAACGACGAGGTCGAAAGGCTCACCGCGGCCGGCTCGATCACCGAGGTCAGATACCCGGACTGGTTGGCCAACCCGGTGGTGGTCAAGAAGAAGAGCGGGAAATGGAGGGTCTGTGTGGATTTTACCGACCTCAATAAGGCGTGCCCAAAGGACAGCTTTCCCCTCCCTCGGATCGACCAAGTCGTCGAAGCCACCGCGGGGAATGAGCTGCTCTCCTTCATGGACGCCTTCTCGGGGTATAACCAAATCCCCATGCACCCCGACGACCAGGAGAAGACCGCGTTCATCACAGACCGAGGCATCTACTGCTACAAGGTAATGCCTTTCGGACTCAAGAACGCCGGGGCCACCTACCAGCGGCTCGTCAACCGGATGTTCGCCGACCAAATAGGCCGCACTATGGAGGTGTACATAGACGACATGATGGTGAAATCTCTAGTCGCCGCCGACCACGTCGCCCATCTCCGCTCTTGCTTCCGGACGCTGAACGAATACAACATGAAGCTGAACCCGGCCAAGTGTTCTTTCGGCGTCACCTCGGGCGAATTCCTCGGCTATATCATCACCCAGCGCGGGATCGAAGCCAACCCAAAGCAGATCCGGGCGATCACCGAGCTCAAATCCCCTGAGAGCACGCGCCAAGTACAGCGGCTTACCGGGAGAATCGCCGCACTGAACCGCTTCATCTCCCGCTCTACCGACAAGTGCCTCCCGTTCTACCAGCTGCTCCGGGCTAACAAACGGTTCGAGTGGGACGAGAAGTGCGAGGAAGCCCTCCAGCAGCTGAAGGAATACATATCTACTCCTCCCGTCCTGTCCAAACCAGAGGAAGGGGAAACCCTCTGCCTCTACATCGCCATCTCTACGTCGGCAGTCAGCGGGGTACTAGTGCGGGAAGACCGCGGCGACCAGAGACCTATCTCCTACATCAGCAAGTCCTTAGACGACGCGGAGAGCAGGTACCCGACTCTGGAGAAGCTCGCCTTGGCAGTGGTCGTCGCAGCTAGGAAGCTCCGGCCTTACTTCCAATCCCATACGATAGCCGTCCTAAGTACGTACCCCCTCAGGACCATCCTCCACAGCCCGAGCCGGTCCGGCCGGATAATGAAGTGGGCTGTCGAGCTGAGCGAATACGACATCGAGTACCGGGGTCGGACCGCGATCAAATCTCAAGCGCTGGCCGACTTCCTAGTTGAGTTGGCACCCGAGCTGGCAGTCAGCGAGGTGTCCGAAGTGTGGACTCTGCACGTCGACGGATCGGCCTCCAAGCACGGGTCCGGCGTCGGCATACGCCTCGAATCCCCGACCAAGGAGATCCTCGAGCAGTCCTTCCGCCTAGCCTTCCCGGCAACGAACAACGAGGCCGAGTACGAAGCTTTGATTGCCGGCCTGCGCCTGGCCAAAGAGGTCGGCGCAAAGAAAATCCGGGCTTACTGCGACTCCCAGCTCGTTGCCAATCAATTCAGCGGGGAGTACGCGGCCAAGAATGATCGCATGGACGCCTACCTCAAGGTGACTCAAGGCATGGCCGCAGACTTCTCCGAGTTCACCCTGACAAAGATCCCCCGAGGCGATAACACTTCCGCAGACGCCCTCGCAGCATTAGCCTCCACCTCGGCTCCAGAGCAACGACGGGTAATCCCGGTGGAAAGTATCGACCTCCCCAGCATCGAGCTGCCAAAGGGAGCCTATCTGATCGGTCCCCAGGTCGCGGACCCTGACGAAGACGCCCAACCTCCCGAGAACCTACCACCGCCCCCGGCCGAGCCCGAACTGCCGGACTGGCGAATCGACCTGCTGCTATATATCGCAGACGGCGTCCTTCCCGCAGATCGGTGGACCGCCCGACGGCTAAGAAAGAAGTGTGACCTATACACGATGCTGGACGGCAATCTGTTCCGGTGGAGCGCCTCGGGAATCTTGCTCGGGTGCCTCCACGGGCAGGAAACCTTCGACGTAATGAAAGAAATGCACGAAGGTGCCGACGGAAACCACTCCAGCGGCCGGGCTCTCGCCCTGCGAATCCGGAACCAAGGGCACTACTGGCCAACAATGCTGCAGGATTGTGAAAAATTCGCAGCCCGGTGCGAGAAGTGCCAGCGTCACGGCACACTCATTCACTGCCCTACCGAGCTCCTCACCATTGCGGTAGCACCCTACCCCTTCATGCGATGGGCCATGGACATAGTCGGACCACTACCCCGATCTCGGCAAAAGCGCTTCATTCTGGTCATGACCGACTACTTCACCAAGTGGGTCGAAGCCGAAGCTTACGCCAAAATCACGGCAGAAGACGTCCGGAAATTCGTCTGGAAGTTCGTCATCTGCCGGCACGGACTGCCCTACGAGATCGTGACCGACAACGGTGCCCAGTTCACGTCGGCCCTCTTCGAAGGCTTCTGCGCGAAGTGGAAAATCAGGCAGAGCAAGTCCACCCCGAGATATCCACAAGGGAATGGACAAGCCGAAGCCACCAATAAGACCATCCTCGACGGCCTCAAAAAGCGGCTAGACGACAAGAAGGGGTCCTGGGCCGATGAGCTCGACGGAGTCCTCTGGTCCCATCGCACAACGCCGAAGACGTCGACAGGACGCACACCGTTCAGCCTCTCGCACGGAATGGAGGCAATGGCCCCCTCTGAGGTCGGGCTCCCCACTCCCCGCCGCGCTATGCTCACCCAGCAGCCCGCCCTGAACGACACCGTCCTCCTCAGCGAGCTGGACTTCCTTGAGGAACAACGGGACCATTCCCTCCTCCGAATCCAAAACTACCAGCAGCTCGCCTCCAAGTACTACAACAAGAGGGTCCGAGGCAGGTTCTTTGCCGAAGGAGACCTGGTCCTCCGCAAAGTCTTCGAAAACACCGCCGAGTTGAACGCGGGCAAGCTCGGTGCACATTGGGAGGGCCCTTACCTTATCTCCAAGGTCGTCAAGCCCGGCGTATACGAGCTAGTCACGATGGCCGGCGACGCAGTCCCGCGCTCATGGAATTCGATCAACCTCAAACGGTTATACTATTAAGCCCCCGGGCTCCAATCCGCTATCCGCCTTTGTAAACAAACGAACTACGATTGGCTTGATCCCTTCTACTAAAGGGTACGTAGGCAACCCCTAACCAGGGCTCAGCTATTAATCTAATAAAACCTTTTAAACAAAGGAAAACGGTCCCCGACCTGCGCACAAGAGCCGAGCTTCAAACGCTCCCGAGCTCCAAACGCTCCCGAGCTCCAAACGCTAGCACTAAAAAAAAAAAAAAAAAAAAAAAAAAAAAAAAAAAAAGCCGAGCTTCAAACGCTCCCGAGCTCCAAACGCTCCCGAGCTCCAAACGCACGCACTAAAAAAAAAAAAAAAAAAAAAAAAAAAAAAAAAAAAAAAAGCCGAGCTTCAAACGCTTCCGAGCTCCAAACGCTCGCACTACAAAAAAAAAAAAAAAAAAAAAAAAAAAAAAAAAAGCCGAGCTCCAAACGCCCGCACTACAAAAAAAAAGGGGACCGAGCTCCGGTGCTCGCTCTCCCCGGCACACAAGTTATAAGTGCCAAAGCCGGGGCCCAGGGCTCGCACCTCTACTAGACACACAAGCATTAAGTGTCTCTAAGCCGGGCTCGCTACCCGCACCAAAAAAACAAGGTACACAAGCAATAAGTGCCTTAAGCCGAGATTACCTCGCACCCAATACAAGAGCACGGTCCACGACCTGCTTACTTGACAGAGCACGGTTTACGACCTACTCTACCGATCAAAAAAGCCTCGAAATGGCATTTACACAAAAAAAAGGGGCCAACGGCCTCTTTCATTATACAAAAGGGCCAACGGCCTCGTTTATTACAAAAAGGGCCCACGGCCTAATGACTACAACAGCCTCGAAACGGCACTTACAAAAAAAAAGGGAGAAGAAAGGGCCAACGGCCTCGATTATCACAAAAGGGCCAACGGCCTCGTCTGTTATAAAAATGGCCCACGGCCTAATCGTTACAAAAGCCTCGAAACGGCACTTACAAAAAAGAGAGAGGGGCCAATGGCCCGCTCTTCGCATAAACGGCCTACGGCCCAGTCCTTACAAAAAGAAACGGCCTACGGCCCAGTCTACAAAAAGAACAAAAAGGAAAAAAGTTTTTACAAGGCCGCATCGGCCGGTCGGTCTTCCCTCCCGTCAGCACGGGTGCCATCTAAATCAGCCGGGGCCACCATCCTCGCGTTGGTCCCGTACTCACCAAGGAAGGGCTGCCCAGACCCCTCTTCCCCAACCACGACTCCACCGGGTGGCACGTCGGTTCCGGTCTCACCGGACGGCGCGTCCGTATCTGCCTCAGCGGCAGACAGGACCGAGGGATCTGCTTGCACAATCCCAGCAGCTTCGGGGACTCCCTCGTCAGCAGACGGGATCGAGGGATCTGCTTGGACGGTCTCAGCGACCGCAAGAACGTCCTCAGCAGCCAGCGGAGCCTCCAATGTCAGATCCACCACGGGGGTGCTAGAAGGAGCGACAGGTATAATGTGCTCAAGCAGAACGCCGTGAGCACGGTCCAGAGGGATTTCCAGATCCTCCGGGGTCAAATCCGGAAAGTCCATCCCGTCCAGTACGGCACCGAATGCCGCCTCGTCCTCGTCCAGCTTCTGATACCGGTAGAACGGTACCGACACCCCGTCCTCTGCTTCCATCCTCTTGAGGCAGGCCTTTACGCCGGTCACCTGGCTGTACAGAAGGTGAGGCTCTAAGGCCCGGCGGCGCCCGTCCAGGTGGGCGCGGATCTTCTCCATCTTCGCGGACCACTTTCGGTTCCGCGCTTCCCACCGGGCTGACACCCGATCGCTCTCCGCAGCCACGGCCACCTTGGCCTGGCCTATGGCGGATTCCAGCCCCTTCACCCTGGAGCGGAGTGTCTCCCGCTCCCCCTTCAGGAGCCCGTTCTCCTCCTCGAGCCCCGACGCCCGATCCCACCCAGCTGCAGCACGGTCCCTCTCGGCCTCTAGTGCAGACTGCAGACTGGCCACCTCGACCGCCCGGGCTCTTAACCGCACCGCCTCCTCCTCCAGCGCCGCAGATCGGGCCTTCTCATCTCTCAGCTCCTTCTCGAGCCCGTGGAGACGGGTAGACTGGATCTGCGAGCTGGACTCCCGGCACTCCCGGAGGAAGTTAATCGTGGCGGCCTGCTCGGCGAGCCTCTTCTCGTAGGCCTCCGCCAGAAGGGCACTAAGGGCCATCGTCTGCATTAAACAAATTGTTAACAAAGACGCGCAACAAGTCTAGCTAAAAGCAGTTAGACCAGAGCAGAAGCTTACCCGAGCTGCGGATCGCGCCACCTGACGGAAGGTGTCGGACTCCGCCATCTCCAGCGGGACGAAGTGCGGGTACCTCCGCCCGAACATCATGGCCTGCGCCAGCTCGGCGCACTCGTCCGGATCGACGATTACCTGGTTGCTTCCATCCTCGTGGGTAAAGGAGAAGCTGTAGTCCCGAGGCCCATCGTCGGAACCTCCCGAGGCGCCGCCCACTTCGGCGCTGCGACCCTCGGCCTCCTGCACAGCAGCAGGATCCTCCGCGACGACGGTCGTCTCACCGACCCCATCGCCCCCTTGAGCCCGGGTCTCATCGACCCCCCCTGCCGGCACGACGGCCAAAGGCACCTCGGGCTCCGGCCCGGGCAGTGTAGGCCGGATGACCTCCCGACCCCCGGAAGAGGACTCTCCCGTCCTCCTCTTCTTTCTGCCGGTCTCCCCACCGGCAGCCCGGTCTTCCCTCCTCTTCGAGGGAGTCGCCGCGGAGGAATCCCCCGCAACCCGTGGTGCCGGGTCTCGCCTGACCGGCACCTCGGGTATCGGCGGCGGCGGTGCAACAAACGAGTCCGCGTACTGCGGATTGGCAAACCTCGCTCTACCTGCGAAGGAAGAACCGTTAATTCGGCAAAAAAAAAAAAAAAAAAAAAAAAAAAAAAAAAAAACCACCTCCGGTCATTGCAGCTTCGATTCTCGCAGCGGTGAAGGACTTCCACTCTCTCCGACGCATTGTCCTGAGCACGGCAAGTAGACCTGCGTAGTCCGGTAGCTTGAATCTGGAGGAGTGAGGGCCTGAAGAGCAAGACAAAAAAAAAAAAAAAAAATCATCAGTCAGACAACCAAAGAGGAGAAGTCAGCTCGACCTGCAAATCCCTACCCGGGGAAAAATTCCAATCCCGGGTGTATCTCGCCAACGGATCGAGCCCAGCCACGGCGGTAGCCCGGACGTAGAAGTAGCTGCGAGACCAGTCCTCGACCTTCGACAGCTTGCTCGCCCTAGACCCCGAGCTGGGTGCCTCCAGAACGTTCGCCGCGGGCTTGAAAGCGGCATAGAAGGTCCCAGGAATCCCGGGGTTTGCCTTCTGCTGGGTGAACGCCTCGAACATAGGCAACGTCACCTCCACGTCGCATTCGTGCCCTAGGGTCAGCAGCACGATCATCCCCTGGACCGTGGACGGGCAGACCTGCGAGAAGGCCAAGCCCCGCGCCCGGCAATACTGGACGAACAGCTCGGGGAGAGGAAGGCGCAAGCCGCACTTCTGGAAGAACGACTCGTACAAGCAGACGAAGCCCGGCCGAGGAGTCCACGGGCGCTCCTCCGCCCTGGGTACCCTGAGCTCAACGCCGGCGGAAAAACCACACAGATTCCCCAGGAGGGTCACCGACTCCGCTGTGCTCCAGGACGGTGACCCTCCCTGCTCGTAGAGGACCAGGGGGGACCTCACCCTGGCCACTCGAGCTCCGCCTCCACGGCTGCCCTGACGGCCACCACGGTCGCCCAGACGCCCGGTTCCACCCTCAGCTTGGCCAACACCGCGACCGCCAGAGGATCTAACCACCGTCTTCGGCCGGAGATGGGTCCCCGGGAGCAACGGGGCGGCCCCCGAAGTCGAGGGGGCCAACTGTTCCCCACTGTCTGCCCCTCGTCGCGGAGAAGAGGCATGTTCGGAATCACCGGAGGAGGAACTCGGAGAATCGTTACCGCCACCACGGGACGCCGACTCTTCGCTCGACTCAACTCTGATACCGTCTAACATCGGAGCCATTGCACGGAGAGGAGGAAATCGAAAAGACAGGAAGAAAGTAGGAAGAGAAGGAGGAAATCGGAGAAAGGAGGTTACCTTAAGAGTATGCGCAGAAGGTTTTAACAGTAGGAGGAAGAAGGTTTAAATAGAGGAAGGGGGACAGTGAAGCGACGCCTGGACACGTGTCAAAAGAAGCACGACTGCCCAAAAAACCTAATGATGACGTCTCTTCGTTTCCCCACGCCAAAAAGCAAAGGACGCCTCGATAAACGCGAAGCGTCTTTTACACGCCGCGCGTGGGCAGTCCACGCGAAAAACGAAGCGTCCTTTGTCGTCCCACGTGGTGAGCACGCGCCAACCTCCTACGGGTTTTTCGGAAAAGGCAAACACAGTTGAGCCCGGAAAGACCGTCCTAAGATGCGCCGAACTAACATTAGATCAACTTCGGCACGCTCACTTCGCCTCGCGATACCGAACTGGGGGAGGGCCTATTGTTGGAGGTGGGCCTAGCACCCCCAATTAGTTAGGCCCATCTTAGGAAAGGCCGTTCTTCGGTACGGTCACCGGACTTAATGTCACCGACCTGCAAGACCGCTCTTCAGCTCGGTAGCCGACCTGAAAGCAACGTACCCCGGGCCCGCGCTGATGCCCCGCCAGAGCAGGGAGTGTCAGAAGAATAGGCGAGTGGGAGTTGGTAAGGCAGTACCCTACCCGCGTAGGGATGTGCCTTCGACCCGACCTCCCACCAACCCTACAGAGCTGACAAGGGCAGGAAGGAGCAGGTGGAGCAGAGTTGGTAAAACAGTGCACTACTCTGCAACACGCCACGCCGAGCTCATCATGACCTCTCTCCTCGAAAGCCGGGACACGCCTCCTAGGCCACCTTACCCGCGAAAGAGGCCGCAGACGACACGTGGCCCGAGATCCCGGGGAGCAGGAAGCCAACCCCGACTATATATACCCCTCATATGTCATTAATGAGGGGGACTGGGATTTTTACTCTCTCACCTACCACAAGTTACCCGACCTCTCTCTCTTTGTAACAAGACAACACTTTAGAACGCCGAACTGGACGTCCTTCGGAACCAGTTCGTAATTCTAAAGCGTTTACTTCTCTCTCATCAATAAAACGAAACACGGCCTCCGGCCTACTCATATTTCTCCCGACCTGTCTTAAATGTGGTTAAATTGCTCTATTAACGAAAATCTCACCTCCCATCTCCTAATCATTCTTTAAACACACTTAGTGATCCACGGGATCAACAGCTTCAACAAACTTAAATATAAAATATATATACTTATGAAAAATTAAAGAACATTACTAATACCTCCCTAGATAGCCCTCCTTAGACTACTTTACACACCGAATCTAAATCTTCCTCTGTTTTGTAAACTTTGAATTGTGATTAAAAGAAAACATGTTTTCATTCGGTTTTAAGGGGAAATCGATATACCTTCTTTTTTTTTTTTTTCTCTCTCTCTCTCTTTTTTGTTGTTGTTGTTGGGGCGAACTAATAAAGTCATCGTAAACAGGCACTATATCACTTGTAATCGAAAATTAACATTTTGGAATCGTTCATTGTGATGTTGACACAACTTTTCTAAATAGAGTCTTAGATGAAGATTCATTAACCAAATAAGATATAAAACTTTTATCGTGGATAATTGACCTAGTTAAACAAAAACTTACGGGAGAAAGTTGAGTTTTTGTTGTTTAAATCTGAACCATTAGGCCTGTGAATTACGGGAGAAAGTTGAGTTTTTTTTGTTTTTTGATTAGTTCGGTTATTAATTTTTTTTTATCAAAATTAACGGAAAATACAGTTTGGTTTGGTTAGCGGTTCGTTTGGGTGTTTTAAATTTTACCGAAACTAACCAAAATTTTCGGGTTTTGTGTTGAAATTCGGTTAAAATCGGACAATTTTGGTTTTATTTGGTTTAGTTTGTTTATTCGGTTCAGAATTTTATATATATTTTCATAAATTTTGGTATAGTTCGATATAAGTTGGTTTAATAAAAAAACATAAAAACTCGAAGAATTGATCGGTTCGACTGAACCGATAACTGATTCTAATTTTGAAAGATGTTGATCGGTTTGGATCCAAACCGAGAAAAAAAAACAAAAACTGAAAAGTTCAGTTCGGGTTAGTTCGATTCAATTCGTTCGGTTCAGTTCGCTCAGCTCGGTTAAAATTCCCATGCATATGAACCATAAAGACAAGGTAATTACTGTAAAGTATTCACATATTTTTTGGACCTATGACCGTAGTTTTTATTTTCTATCAATTGAGAAAAAAGTAGCATAAGACTAACAAATATTAATTGTTTTTGGTTCTTTATCGATGATAATTTCTCATTATTTATAACGGTAAGTGGTAACAGTATAAATCTTCCTTTAACACACAACAAAAAAAAACAGTAGAAATCTTCACTGTAAATAAATTTAAAGAATTTATTTAAAACAAGAGCAAACGTATTATATAATCCTTTAAAAACAAAAAGAGTAAACGTATTTCCTTATGATAAAATGATAAAACACCATTTATTGGAAAAGAAAAGACGGAGTAGCTTTTAAGTCATTCATTCATCACACGTCAGAGGAATTATTAAGACTAATTAAGTATAACTACATTTACCGATTAAGAATCACAGAATTTTCTTTTGGTAAAGTGAATCACAGAATTGAATGGTTTTAACTATGTAAGAAGTTGTTTAAAGAATGAGAAAGACGGTTTGATAAATTCTGGCTTCGAACCTACAACTATATAGAGAATAGAGTAGTGGTAACAAAATATCCCTCTCCATATGTATATTTTATTTATGTAATATTTGGTCTTGCATGTTGCTATGGTCAACTTTGTGACAAACAAAAAAAAAAGCAAAAAACGAGAAAAATGGAATGAGTTGGCCAGCAATAGATGCTACAAAGAGTCACGAGACATGCAATCATCCTAATTTGAAGCCACCCCATGATTTTACTGACAAGCAAACACATTGCAGTAAAGTCGAGTTATCATAATTTGCGATAAAACATAAAAGTAAATATTTTGTTTTACAAAAAGTGAGTGGAAAATTCTCTTACAACTTAATGATTTATAAAAGGACCAGACATTATCATTAAATCTTGAAACTAAAAAAACTATGAGTGCCTTGAAATCTGAGAGTCACTATTTTCTTTTGAAATTAGTTTCTATGTATATATATACTTGGTGTTATCTATGGGTCGAAAACTTTGTTCTATAAATCTCGATTCTACATTTTCTTATATTGTTTTATTTGTTATAAAAATATTATTTAATTTGCTTAAAATTGATAGAATAACTTTGTTCTACATATATCTTTAGATATTATTATTTTTTTTTATTTTTTTTTTAATATGAAGTAATCTCAGATTTATAGAGAAGTTCAGACTAATCTCTATGGAGAGTGATACCGTCGAATAGCCTACTCCCGGGTTTTTTTAATGGGCCTAGACATAGCACTATTTCGATTGGCCAAATGGAATGATTTGACAATTCCGCGGTTGGAAAAATTTGATCTTTGACGATTCTTTCACCAAATGGAAACCATCTGGTTATCTTTTGATATTTCGATTGCTCTTTCTGATTTTTTGTTTTTAATCGTTTTTGGAAAATTCATACGTTGTATCAGATCCAAAGAAAAGTACTGACCAAATACATGCAACATAATGGTAATCTAGAAAGAAAAAAAAAGTAAATGAAAATGTATATACAAAAAAATGAAGGGGACAGAAAATGGCGTAGAGAAAAGTTTGAAGAAGAAAGAAAGAAAGAAAGAAAAAAGTGATCAGGAATGGTGATGGTAATGGTAGGGATGGTGGGGAACATATCTCTTCTTTATCTTTTCCCCTTGTTTTCTTCTCTCTCTCTTTATAACATGTTTAGAGTTTCTTTTGGTTCAAGCTAAATCTTTTTTTTTTTGCTTCTGTACCAAACGGTATCATCGCAATTAATGTCGGTTAGCATGATAAATGAATGTTTCAGGTTCAAAACATTTGTATTAACGACATGTATATGCTTAATTTTGGCTTATTGATAACGATAACTTTTTATATAGAGTCATCAGGATCGTTTCAAAAGATTTAGAAGTTCTGTATCGTTTTTTTTATGTGATGCTTGTTTATATATATAAATAAGTCTTAATTTCTATACATATTCCAAAAGAAACAAATAGTAATAATAATTTTTGAACTAAAAGACATCGATGTATAATATGTTTTGGTTTAATGGTGAAATAAATTTGGACACCGTAAATTTCGGGGTTAAAATCCTCCAATTATAAAAAAAGAAAACAAGGAGTTGGTAATTAATTAATCATCTTGAGTGATTAAAGAGAGATTAGTATGTAGAAGAGGAGGCGACAAAGAGAAGAGACACGTGGAAAAAGGCACGTGACATGGGGAATGTGAAAATGTGTGTCGCGCGATGGTGGTTTTAGGGGCATTGTGTCTGCATTTTCTCGTGCTTGCAAAAAATATGTTTTCAAGTGTGAGTGAGGAGAATTGTGACGTCTCCTGAAGTCCTTAATTAAGTCCATAGGAGAAGCATCTTTCATTAGCTCCTCTCTTTAAGTTTACGCATTCATTACTCATCATGCTTCCCCTCTTCTCTCTTTTTCTCTAATTTTTGTTATTTCTAGTTTTTTTTTTTTTTGGTTGGACTTGACTATATGCTTTATGTTAAGATAAAGTAACAATCAAAGAACTTGAGGAGTATAACTTAAAGCGACGTGGATTAGAAGAATCATGGGAAGCTCAAACTCTTATCATGCTTGGATACGATGGAGTCCACGTAGACAATTTTGTTTTTTTTTGTCATGCTTTAAAAAAAAACATTATTAGAGAGTTAATGACGTAAATGAGACGTATTTATTAGCAGTTGATTATTTCATTAAACAAACATTTAGACTACTTTTTATGCTAAGAAAAAAAAAAAAAATTTGTAAATAAGTGTCTCGCGGTTATATAAAAACCATTAGTTATGGAAAGAATGGTGTTTGTCGAACCCACGAATGCATCAATGCGCGTCACGATAATTTCATGCATTGAACTTGATTTAATTAGGACGGAAAATTAAGTAAACTATGGTTTTTTGTTCTATTTTTGTCCAAGAAATAATGTTCCTATCCGGTTAGAACATGTATCTCTTGACTACGTTCATCTAACTCCTTAAATCTAGGCGTTGCATTTTTTCATTTTTTAAAATTAATATGATATGTATATATATATATATGAAACCAAGCCAGTTTAACAAGCGCTTAAGTACTAATCCTTTTGATTTCATCATTAATTTTAATCTGCTTAAAGGTTGCTCAACTAGTATTTCAATTGAGTTTTGTTCTTGTTAAAGCTGATGATGGCTCTGTAAAGAAAACTTTCTTTCTTTCTATCTGATGCAACCACTAACAAAAAAAAAAGATATGTATGAAGCTACAAAAACCAAGTTATGTTTTCAAAATTAGAATCATTTAACGGTACATATTAGAGTTATGTTTTCAAAATTATAAGTTTTTGCGGATTAGCACGAATCATATTTTAGTTCACTTTGAAACAGGTTAAATAGACAAATTATTATAAATTGACAGCTTTATCTATAATAATTAGTTAGTTATATTGTAAAATTCAGATAAAAATAATTTTCTTAAATTTTAAAACAATTTTTTTAAAAAAATTACCATGCGCTATAATTAGCGCTTATTAAATTCTAATTTTAATTAAATAACTAAAAATCCACCACTAATATATATTTCCTCTGTTTTTATTAATATTTTTAAACAATTTCACACATATTAAAAAAATACATTAAAATTTGATTATAAAAACATAATTTTTTGTGATTAACAGTTTTCTATGACTTTAAATCAATAGTTATTCAATAAACTTAATTATTTTTTTTAAAATTTACAATTTGTCATCATTAATTAATAAAAAAAAAACTTTTTAATATGTGTGAGAACATCACTTAATTGTGGAAAAAAAACTCTCTAAAACATCAGTTAATTCAGAACGAGAGAGTATAAAAAACTTTTTAAAAAATTATCTTTTTGAAACAATTTGTTTCTTCTAAAACATCTCCTAATAAAATAACAGAGAGAGTATATTTACTCTGAAATAATACAAATTTTAATTAGAACACACCCGGCAAAAAAAACCGAGCACAAAGTCAAAACCAACACTTTGACCAACTGTCTACATGACACGTGGATCTGTCTGCTACATCAACAACATCTTTAACCACACTGTCTCATCATTCCACCATCTCCATTTCTATTTATATAAAAAACAAAATATCACCAAAGACCATATCAATCTCATCAATTCTTCTTCTTCTTTGAACAATATATTTTATTATTAAAAAAAATCCTCCTCTATATATACACACACACGTTCAAATCATTAATCACCTGTTTAAACAAAATCATAGAGAGAGAGATAGAGAAATAGTAACAAAAAAAAGTTATGGGAAGAGGGAGAAGCTCATCGTCTTCATCGATAGAAAGCAGCTGCAAAAGCAACCCATTCGGTGTCTCTTCGAGTAATACTCGGAACCTAAGCACGGACCTGAGGCTCGGACTCAGCTTCGGATCATCTTCCGGACAATATTACAACGGCGGAGAAAATCATGAATACGGAGTCGTTGCGGCTGATCAAGAAATGATCATGGAAGAAGAAGACCAAAACGAGTGTAATAGCCTCGGAAGCTTCTACGTGAAGGTGAACATGGAAGGAGTTCCTATCGGAAGAAAGATCGATCTTTTGTCTCTTAATGGTTACCATGATTTGATCACAACTCTCGATTACATGTTCAACGCCTCAATCCTTTGTAAGTATATCTACACACACATATGTATTTATCTTTGCATGTAGACCAAAACCCATTTTATAGTTTTCGTTAAGAGAGATTCGTATTTGCTATACCGAAGTAAGAAAATATTATATACATATCGTTTTATTTTGTCTCTTTTGAAATTCTATCTATACAGTTATATCTCTTTGCATGTAGACCCATATACTGTTTCTACTATTTTCATTAAAGAGAGATTCGTATATGAACAAGAAGAGTGAGACTGTAGTAAACTGAAACAGGGGCTGAAGAAGAAGAGATGTGTAGTGAGAAGAGTCACGTGCTAACGTACGCAGACAAGGAAGGTGACTGGATGATGGTTGGAGATGTTCCTTGGGAGTAAGTGCTTTTCGTATTTAACTTTTTATTTTGAGTTTAAACACTTTTATTTATTTATTTATACTAATGACATAATGATGTAGATTATCTAATGGGGCTTAAATTGATTATTCTATAGGATGTTCTTGTCTAGCGTGAGAAGACTGAAGATTTCAAGAGCTTATCATCACTACTGATGATTTTTTTTTTTTATTATTAAAAAAGAAGCAAAGATGGAATCTAGGATTGACCAATACAGTGGGAGTAGTTTTGTCGTGATGTAAATCACTTGTCGGAGATTTATTCAAATTTTTGTATCTAGTTTATTACGTTCTATTATTATTATTCGGTTGTAACTTGTAACGAGGGACAAAAATTCAAACCCTTTCTTAAGAAAGTTTATGTTTTTTTTGTTGTTGTTTAGTTATTTTAGTTTTAGAAAAAAATTAGCTTAAAAAATACCAAAACCAATTTGTATAGAATTGGTATAATATTGATTTCGGTTTATAATCGGATTTTAATCAAATTTAACTTTCGTTTATTAAGAAGGAACAAAATTTCAGTTGAGTTTCTCTGGTTAGTTTGAGTTCAATTATCATTTTCTCGAGTCAATTTGAGTTTTTTTTTTTTGGGATTTAACACCTCAAGTTGGAGTTTCGTAAATTTGTTCTTCTTTAGGAAATTGTGATAAAAAAAATTATTGTCAAGAAAACAAAAATTGAATTTCAAATGACTTTGTCGGCGATATTACACTTGTTCTGCTCACCAAAGCATGAAAAAAGCCCATACAAAAAAAACAAAAGAACAAAAAACGAAAAAAACCTCTTAAGCCACTCAGATTATTTTCCTCACTGCACACAAATTTACAAGAACAACTGAAAAAAAGAAAGAAAGAAGCGAAAGCATCACTTTTGAAAAACGGAAACCTCAGAGGAAAATTGGAAGGAAAATTGAAGAGGTTTCTTCACAATCAAGCAAACTGTGTTTTTTTCCCTTACATCTTCAAAACTTGAGTAACTTACCAAGAAAGCAACCATGGTGATTTACGTAAACCGTTTGATTCCTCCAGTTTATTCTCTGATAACCCAAAACAATCGGAGCTATGCTCCGGGAAGATGCTCTCTTTAAAAGAATCACAAGTAATTTCCGGCGAAACCCACTGTGAATAGCCTCTAACATTCGAGCATTTCCATGGAGATCTCTTCGAATTCTTCTTCATTGTAAGAGTAACATTAAGGAAACATATATTCTTAAACTCATCTCCTTCTATACCTTCAAGAAGACCCGCAACACCGATATCTTCGCCATTAACATTCTCAATCGTGATTTTCTCGATAGCCGGAAGTGCTTTAGGATCAAAATTTTCATCAGGATGTTCACCGTACTTACCCGTGAATCTAATGGCTTTCTGCACGTTATCGAGCTTCACGTTCGATATGTGAACGTTTCTGACATAGCCGCCTCTTCCCGGAGAAGTCTTGATTCTGATTCCGGTATTCGAGTTGAATAAATGTAAGTCTTTGATATAGATTTCAGATACACCTCCTGACATTTCGCTTCCAATCGCTATTCCTGAGCTCGAAGTAGTTTGACCCGTCAACCGATTGATCTTGATCTTGGAGCTCGGTCTTGCGTAGGATATTCCGTACTCATCCCATCCGCTTTTTATCGATACTAAATCATCTCCGGTAACTATGTAACAATCCTCTATGCAAACATTAGTTGAAGAGTCTGCAATAAGAAATAATTCCCAAAGATAATAAGGGAAATATCCAATTTGATAGCTGTAGAGACAAGAAAGTTTAAGCCATAAAGTAGCAATAGTTTGTGTTTTTTTTTTTTTGAACAGCGTTTGCTAAATTTGATAAGAGAAACAAATTTGTTGTCTCAAGATATAAACTTTTAGATCCGAATTTCAAGAATGCTGAGACCTTTTGAAGAATAATTTGTGATCTATCGATTCTACTGAGTAAAGGTTTGCAATGAAACTCACCTGGATCAACTCCGTCTGTATTCGGAGATTCAAGAGGAGCCAAGATTGTGAGATTCTTTACAATAACATCTCTGTTTAGACAAAAACTCAATATCAGAACACAAGAGGGAAACTTTAGCTGAAATAAAATCGCATTAGATAAGTTAGACTGACCTGCAATAAACAGGATGGATGTTCCAAAATGGCGAATTCAAGAATGTGAGGTTGGAGATGATCAGTCCAGTAGAGTTCATGAGCTCAACAAGATGAGGTCTTGTATAGTTTAGCTCTCCATTTCTAAACCAATCCCACCATATGCTGCCTTGACCATCAATTGTCCCGTTTTCGCCTATAATTACAGTATCATCAGACGACTAACATCATCTGTTAGAAAACGAATCATCCATATAAACTGCTATATTATTACCTGTTATGACAACATCTGTGAGATTCTGACCATATATAAGACTCCTATGCCTTCTACCTGGCAATTCTCTTCCTCGTCCATATGATGGTAATGGATCAACCACAGGCCAATTCTCCGAGATCTGAGAAGAAATACGTGATATTTTATTATAATAACAAAATGTATGCTTGTAAAGATTCAAAAAGGCAGAGACTTACCGTTGACCCGAGAATCGTTGCACCCTTGTCTAGCCATAACGTTAGGTGACTGATAAGGTTGAAACTCCCGGTTAGCCACTGGCCAGCGGGAACAAAAAGCTTGGCACCTCCTTTATCAGAGAAAGAATTGAGGTAGAACAAAGCATTCTGAAAGGCTTTCGTGTTTAGAGTGACGCCATCTCCAACCGCTCCAAACTCTGTAATCGATACGCTGTGCGGCCGGTGAAGGCTCACTGAATTGGAATATTCACAATGCAGGCTTCCTCCAACACCACACCAAGCACCATATAACGCCTGTACCAGGAGCACATACAGGAGCTGCAAAACCAACATTTCTCAAGTCTCAATCTTTTAAGAAACTCTGATAACACATGAACAATGGAGGGAGAGTTAGGTGAGAGACACATTTCACCTCTAAAACTTAACAAAGAGAAAATCAGGAAGAAAGATAAAATCTTTGAACAGTAAGAAGATTGATTTCTAAAGAAAATTCTCCACTTTTTGTTGAACATTGTGATCCTATAGATGATATTCACAAGTGTCTCAATAGGACAATGGAAACGCAGTTAGGTGAGTGCCACATTTCACGTCTATAAGCTAGCAAACATCAAATCAGGATGAAAGATGAAATCTTGAACAGTAATCTAGGAAAAATTCTCAAAATTTAACCAGATTTCAGATCTCAAAGACAAGATATGTTTACCAGAGATTTGAGAGGCAGGGCACTGGAATTTGAGTGAGTTATGTCCAAAGAAAAGAGGAAGAAAGAGGATATTGTTAAAACTTACAAGGAAAGATCTCTTCATATGAATAAAAGATCTGTGATCTCCTTGAGCTCCAGAAACCTAAATCCTGACAGCAAACTGAGTATCTTTTACTTGGACTCCTTCTCTCTCACGCAGACTGTAAGAAAAAGAGAAGAAAAAAAAATCAAATCTTTGAAATCAATTTCTCTCTCTCATGGGGCTTTGATTGTAGCAAGTTGCAAAGATTGATTAGATGGGTCAGTGATGAAAGGAAACTGGGGAACCCACAGTGGACAAAAAAATCATTGAAAGCGACCGTTTGTGCCCGCCAAAATTCAAGCAGTAGGTCCATCTTCTACCTTCTCCGTACCAGATGCCATCACCATTACCTCCTTCCCGTACGAAAATGGCGAAACCCCAGCAAAGGGGATAACATCTAATTAAAGACTTTAAAGCAAAATTAAAGAGGAAGAAGAACAACATTCGATGAAATCTAGTGATACCTTATTTGATGTTCTGTTAGAAAGAGACAGAGAGGGTCACAGAGACAAAGCCAGAAAGAAAGCCAGAGAGACCAGTCTGTAAATGAACACACTTGAGGAATCAAATTTTGTTTTTCCTTTTTCTTTTTTTGAATCAGCGGATTTCATGTGATCCAAACTAAAAGAATAATATTAGTATAAAAGAAATTGACCTCAAAATCCACATCGAAGATTGATTGATTCTAGGGTATAGGAAGAAGTTTTTTTTTTTGAAAAGTTCTGTAATTTATTTACTTCTTATGGGTTGGTTCATCAGTAAATTATCACGACACGAAACGGTGACGTTTCTTCTACTTGAAAAAATAGAAGAAGAAGATGATGGATCACGTGACACGTGTCGCAGATCTCTTGACGAAGTGAGAATTGACTGCGCTATAAACTAATTACCTTTATGTGAACTAATTTATTTCTTTGACCCAAATTAACAAATTTTCAATAATTTTTTAATGTAGTTGTCTAGTTCAAAAAAAAAACTACTATTAACATCGTCTTGATGTTGAGACCTATGTTCAAAAGTTTTTGTGGAATTAAGGATTTTTTCGAAATATTTATCTACTAGTGTGATGGTCACCAATGGAGGAGAGGGTAACTATTATTGAAATCATAAACTTATGAGTATTCCGAAATTAGAGAGAATTAATAAGACAGACAGAGTAATGAGACGTGTTGTTGTCTATAATAAAACAATACAACACCCATAATTACTATACTTAATTATCCCTTTAAGAGATCACCAAACATACCATCATGGACCGGATTATCAGGTTAAGTACCTAACTTACGCATTCTTTTTTTTTCCTGATATAATGTATTAGATATATAATTACAAAATTTAATTAAAGGACATAAATAAATTTTAATTAAAGGACATAAATAAGTAACCCAGCTTACGCATTTTTAATTTTTATCACTCATCAGATTTTCATTAAAAACAGAGCTTTATGGTGAATATTCACACAAGAGAAAGACAAAAGCAAAGCTTATTGAATAATATTAATAGCTATGGTCAATAGATCAAATCTAATGAGTTATCGTTAGTTATGCATCAAAATCAAAATCAAACCAAACCAAAACCGAACCGAAATCTAATTAAAATCCAAACTTGGACAATTAATGTCGAAGCTTGACCTTATCAGGGAGAACCCATTCCTTGGCGATTTCTGCGCAGCTGCTGAAATTCTCAAGAATGGTAGCTCTGAAATTTCGCATGTTCTAACAGTTTTACACTGTCTTTCGATATCTACCTTCGAGGAATGGCGCAACGTGAGATTAGAGTCGAAAGCTTTAGGTTATTTATATAGCCAAGATAAAAAATTCGACAGATTAAAGTTGAGGGCTGATCCGGGGATGTCGAATAGTGAGAAGAGTAGTGGTGCTACATCTACGTACCAGTGCAAGAAATGCAGGAGAGTTGTGTTGCTGCAAGAGCAAGTGATGGATCATACTCCAGGTGAGGCTGATCTAGAGTTCGATGCCATGTTTGCAAACATGAAGGGAGATGTTCACAACAAGAACCCTGGTGGCCAGCAGCAGCAGTGTACTTCTGTATTCGTGAGTGGAAGATGATGTGTCGGAAGGGAAGTTAATGTGTCCTAATTGTAAAGCAAAACTTGGAAGCTTTGATTGGTCGGGAAGTTATTGTAGCTGCGGAAGCAAGATTGTTCCGGCGTTTCAACTTCAGTTGAGCCGCGTCGATGTTATCACTGTCAAGTATAGTCCTATGGTTATTCGGTTCGGTTTGGTTCGGTTATTTCGGGTTTTGGATACGTTCGGTTATATCTTTTACTATCCATTCGGTTAGTAACAGTTTTCGGTTCGGTATGGATAACAAAATTAATAACCGTATGGTTTTCGGTTAACCGAAATATTTCAGTTATTTTCGGTTAAATTTCGATTAAATTTTGAAATATTTCGGTTAAATTTTAAAAATATTTCGATTATTACGGTTAACTATCGGTTATTTCGGTCAACTTGTGCATAATAACCGATCGAAGAAGAAGATGAGGGAGAAGAAATGAGTCTCCAAAGTGGGTCTCAAAGCTATTTCTTATTTCTCAATTGATCGTCTGAGTTTTTTTCTTTTCTTGTTCTTTTTCCAACAGTTTGTTTGAATCAGAAACATATCTTCATTGTCTATAGTGCAATCACAATTTAAAAACGAAAAAAAAAACTCAAATAGTTTTTTTTGTCACAATATCAAATCAAAGCACAATGCACTTGAGAGAGTCTTTACAAGACAGACGTAAATTTAATTGAATTGAACCAAAACATGATGAAGACTTAGTAACTCCTGCCCCAATAGGTCCACTTTTTAGCAGGCTTTCCTGAAGCAAAGCAGAGAGTGCCTGTACAAACAAAAAAAACATACATGCCTAACTAATGACAATAACAATGACGGGCAACGAAGTATATATGATCACAGTTTCTCAAGAGAGATTAAAAGGTTCCGTTTCTGACCTTCAGGGAGTTCTGGCTGTTCAAATGGAGAACAAAGAGTTTTAGCTGCTCCAGTTTCACCTTTAGTACGTGCCTTAACATCCCTCTCCACTTCCTACAAAGAATTTGATTTTCTAAATTGCATTCTTTCACAGTAAAAGCTGGAATAACAAGAGTTTTTGGTATTAACACACCTCTTCATCGCACCAGGGAGCTAATATGAGTTTCTTTTTGTTGAGAGCTTCGATAAACTCATCCCAAGTCTTAATTTCTTGAACACATGCCTCCCTCTTTTGCTTCGCCACTTCATACATGTTTTGCTGGATCTTCTCAAGCAGCTTCTTAACATGTTCGACTAAGCTACCTCTTGGGATATCTTCCTTAACTCCGTTGTCACGTCTCACAGTTCTGACCTATGGTGGTGCAAAACAAAACAAAATGAGATCCGTTTAGCCACATTACAAATTTACATATTTAAACCAAAAATCAGAAAACAGTATAAAGCAGGCACTTCATTACTACATAGCGAAGAAATAAAGGAGATATTCAACGGATAAGCAAGACTGACCTGATCATTTTCCAGATCTCTGGGTCCAATCTCAATTCTCAATGGAACACCCTTCATTTCCCAGTTTGAATACTTCCATCCAGGAGAGTAGTTGTCCCTTAAATCTTCTTCCGCACGGATACCGGCTTCAGACAAGGCAGATACAGTAGCAATACAAGCATCAAAAATTCCTTGGGTATTGGCATCTTTGTAGGGCACAGGGATCACAACAACTTGCACAGATGCGACTTTAGGAGGGAGTATCAGGCCTTTGTCATCTCCATGAGTCATAATCATCACTCCAATCTATACAAAGTATGAAATTGAAAAGTTAACAGTTATAGAACACGAGAAAAAATAATCCAAGTAATTCAAGTATTTACCGTCCTGGTACTGTAGGCCCAAGAATTCTGCCACACCATTGCTGTCTCTCCTTTCTCATTCTCATAGTTGATCTCAAACATCTTTGCAAAGTTTTGTCCCAAACAATGAGAGGTTGCACCTTGTACACCACGACCGGTGTTTGGAATGAAAGCCTATAAATTCAGAGTTATAATTCATTAAGAGTGAATCCACTAGGGGGGGGGGGGGGGGGGGGGGATATTAAAAACTCTGAAACAAAACAGAACGATTACATACCTCAACACTTGTAGTGTAAAGTCCCCCAGCAAACTTCTCATTTTCACTCTTCATACCTTTTACAACTGGGACTGCGAGGTACTCTTCATATATGCGACGGTAAAGCTCCAAAATTTGAAGGACCTGAGAACAGTAGCAGAAGTACAATGAAAGGATTTCTCGTAAATGATGTTGAGGTGCTAAATAACTTACCCTTGTTTGCAACAAAAAAAGGGGAGAGATTGAATCACATGCAAAAGTTTAAGTTCACCTACCTCTTCATCTGCTTCTTCTTTCGTGGCGAAAGCAGTGTGCCCTTCCTGCCAGAGGAATTCACGGCTCCTGCAATTAAACATGTTAGGCAAATAGGTTATGGCAAGCAAACTTCTCTGTCAAAAGTTTAAATTCACCACGAGCCCAATATTTACAGCAGAAACAATGACTAGTTCAAGAAAAAAGCATTAAAAAAGATGTGCAGAAAAACTAGAAAGAAGTATATGACAATTAAATACCGGATAAATGGGGTAGGGTTGCTGAACTCCCATCTAACAACATTGCACCACTGGTTAAGCTTCAAAGGCAAGTCACGGTGCCCCCTTATCCACTTGCTGTAGTAAGGGTACATCACTGTCTCACTAGTTGGACGAATAGCAATTGGGACTTCCAAGTCAGATTTACCCGACCTTGTAACCCAAGCAACCTAAACATACATTCAAACCTGTTAAACCAAGGCCTCTTTTGTTACAAAGACAAGTGCTTTAGATTTAGGATATACACACCTCTGGGGCAAATCCCTCGATGTGATCCTTCTCCTTCTCCAGGACACCAGGAGATACAAACAGAGGGAAATAGCAATTTTTGACCTTCATTTTCTTGATTTCCGCATCAAAGAAACTCTAGAAAAGGGAGCATGAAAATCAATGAACAAAAAATATGCGAACTTTTTATCTCCCCCTCTTGAATCCACTTCCTATAATGTGAATAAATAACATGAAGATACTCACATGCATAATCTCCCAAATGGCCATTGACCATGGTCTAAGGATATAACATCCAGAGATATCGTAGTATTCAATCATCTCATGTTTACAAACCTAGACAGAAATAAAAAGCAGATGTCATAAACCTGCTTGGAACAAAAACAATGTTGAAGCCATCACGACATAAAACAGAAAATGCTGGAAAGATACTGAGTATAAACAAACCTCAGAATACCATTCCCCGAAATTCTCATCTTTCTTAACGCTGAGTCCGAGACCTGTTTCCTTCTTGACTTCCTTCTTCTTTTTGCCACTGGGACCAGCCTTTTCAACCTTCTCCTTCTTTCCACTTGGACCAGCCATTTCAAAACTTTTCTTTCTGAATGCATTAACAACAAAAGAAATACGTTTATAATAAAAGTTATGAAATCAAAGTTATCACCAGCAAGTTAACGGATTAGTAAAACCTAAGCACTAATCGAAAGCTACTTCAAGATCTGCAAATCGATTGAGACTATAAATTATTCCTCAACGAAATCGAAATACTGTCCACTGACAGAGTAAACAATCTGGAACAGAAACAAAGCCAGCCAAAACAGGAAAGTCGAAACGAAATCGTTGAAACTCAAATCTACGGAACAAGAAGAACCACTAAAATAAAATAGATTAAACTAAAGACATCCAAGGGGAACGAAGCGAGTGTTGATGATTACGTCGAGACCATTCAGACCACAGATTCCCCGAGATTCCCAAAGAATTGAATCCAAATCTCAATCAATTCAAAGAGCAAACAGAAAACATTCGAGAGTAAGAGAAGAAGAAGAAGCTAACCAATTCACCGACGGCGGAGACAAACACAGCAAAGATAAGAAGAAAGCGAATTTAAGGAAAAACATTACAACTTGCAAACCTTTGACTCAATTAGCGAACTTTGGTACTGAAATACCTCCATCTTTTGGTCAATAAGTCAACGCTAAATGCATAAGTATACTATAGTAATGGAGAGAAGATGGATTTATATTCTAGTCCCGTTTCACAGACGATCTATTGGCAACTTGAATAATGGTTAGGTCATGAAAAAGCTATTTTAATCGTGAGTAATCCTACATGTCATATAATAATCGAGAAACGAATTATTGAAGGGGAAAATTCACAGACCATTCAGGTTTTGGTTGAATGAAAGATTCCATATATCTGTTCATTTTAGTGTCAACTCTCTAACAAAAGCAAAAACCTTAAAAAACACATTTTTTTTTTCTCAAACAAAAGCAAGAAGCCAACACTGTTTTTCACATGAAACCCAATTCGTCGGCAAAGCAAAATTTTTTTTTAAAAAGTTTTTTTTTTGAAATTATTGAAGAAAAAGAAAAGGAGAGAAGATCCAATCTATTCATTTGATGGGGGTTGGGTGAGATTTCGAGAGAGAGTGGGTGTGTGTCTGTAAAAAGTTGAGAACTTTTTTTTTGTTTAGAGAAAGAAAGCTCAGAGCTTTACGAAGATGGAGGCGAAGCAGATGAGGTTCCTTACTCACCAAGCTTTCTTCTCCTCCGTTCGATCAGGTGACATCAATCAACTGGAAGAATTAGTCGATAAGTTAACTGTAGAAAACCTCGAAACCAATCTGCAACCAGCTCTCGGAGATGAAGCACTACTTTTGTCGAGCAAGAAATGCCCTCTCACGTCGCTGGCGGAGAGGCTCCGAGATCAGATCTGATTTGTCAGCTAGGATTTCCGCGAGACTATAAATTATTCTCAATGAAATCGAAATACTGTCCACTGATGGAGTAAACAAAACAAAACCGGCCAAAACAGGAAAGTCGAAACGAAATCGTTGAAACTCAAAGCTACTGAACAAGAAGAACCACTAAAATAAAGTAGATGATTACGTCGAGACCTGATTTCCAGTTTTGATACTAGTCAAGTAGCAATCTTTCGACTTTTATAGCCACAATTTTGTCACAAAAGTTAGCGACTTTACAGTTTCTAACACAGAGTTTAACATCTTAACTAAACATTTTGGATCAATTACAATTCGCCGACTTATGATCTTATCAAGGAACCCAAAAAAAAGTAGCAAACTTTCGACTTTTATAAAAACAATTTTGTCATAAACTTGGCGACTTTACAGTTTCTAACACAAAGTTTAGCATCTTAACTAATACATTTTGGATCAATTACAATTCAACGACTCATAAAGGAACCCCAAAAAAAGTAGCAAACTTTCGACTTTAATAGAACAAATTTGTCACAAAAGCTAGCGACTTCACAGTTTCTAACACAAAGTCTAACATCTTAACTAAACATTTCTAACATAAATTATCCCTCAACTTTTCAAATCGTTGAAACTCAAAGCTACGGAAAAAGAAGAACCACTAAAATAAAATAGATGAAAGCCAAATCTCAATCGATTCAAACAACAGATTCACCGAGAATCCCAAAGAATTGAACCCAATTCTCAATCGATTCAAAAGCAAATAGAAAACATTCGAGAGTAAGAGAAGAAGAAGAAGAAGAAGAAGAAGAAGCTAACCTATTCCCCGGTGAGCAGAAGACGGCGGAGACAAACACAGCAAAGATGAGAAGAAGGGAAAACGTTACAACTTGTTGACTTTTAACTCAATTAGCCAGCCCACCATATTGGCCCAATAGAGCCCATTTTTGAAATGGTGGTCTAATGTTGTTATCTTATTCATTAAAATTTCAAATTGTCGGGAAGCGCAAAAGTGTTACCGCACCACTAAATCGACGATGACGTACCAACACTGAATGATTTGCCCCACAAAACCACGACAATATTTCAACATTCCCAAATTCGACAAGGAACCCTAACGGAGATTATTAGTCCGATGGAGGCGGACGAGCGGCGGAACGGCGATTCCACGAGTCACAATCACCGTGCCCCGAAGAAGCCACGCCTGCCTAGGTTCTTGACCGAGTCGGATATCCGCTCCGAGTTCGCTCACCACCAGACCGGTGTTTCCAGAATCAACAACGGCAGCTTCGGGTGCTGTCCCGGCTCCGTTCTCGAGGCGCAGCGTGAGTGGCAGCTTCGGTATCTCCGTCAGCCCGACGACTTCTACTTCAACGCTCTCCGTCGTGGATTGCTCGCTTCTCGAACCGTGATCAGTGACCTAATCAACGCCGATGACGTCGACGAGGTCTCGCTCGTTGATAACGCGACCACCGCTGCCGCTATTGTTCTTCAGAAAGTCGGACGATGTTTCTCGGAAGGGAAGTATCACAAGGAAGACACTGTAGTGATGCTCCACTGTGCGTTCCAGAGCGTGAAGAAGTCGATTCAGGCTTATGTCTCGCGCGTGGGAGGTTCCACTGTTGAGGTTAGGTTACCTTTCCCTGTCAATTCGAACGAAGAGATTATCTCGGCGTTTAGACAAGGATTAGAGAAAGGTAGAGCCAATGGTAGAACTGTTAGGTTAGCAATCATTGACCATATAACTTCGATGCCGTGTGTTTTGATGCCAGTACGAGAATTGGTCAAAATCTGCAGAGAAGAAGGCGTGGAGCAGGTTTTTGTTGATGCAGCTCATGCCATCGGTAGTGTTAAAGTTGATGTCAAGGAAATCGGAGCTGATTACTATGTGAGCAATCTGCATAAATGGTTCTTTTGTCCGCCGTCTATCGCGTTTTTCTATTGCAAGAAAAGCAGTTCCGAGTCTGATGTTCATCACCCTGTTGTGTCTCATGAGTTTGGAAATGGTTTGCCTATAGAGAGTGCCTGGATTGGGACAAGGGATTACAGTTCGCAGCTTGTGGTTCCATCTGTGATGGATTTTGTAAACAGGTTCGAGGGAGGGATTGAAGGGATAATGAATAGGAACCATGACGAGGCTGTTAGAATGGGGTTAATGCTGTCTAATGCTTGGGGAACGAATCTTGGGTCACCTCCTGAAATGTGTGTTGGGATGGTTATGATCGGTTTACCTTCAAAACTATGTGTTGAGAGTGATGAAGATGCTACTAAGTTGCGGTCATATCTGCGGGTGCATTACTCAGTCGAGGTTCCAATTTATTTTCTTGGATTGAGGGATGGCGAGGAAGGTGTGAAAGACAAAGACAGTGGGCTAATCACCGCGTATGTTCGGATCTCTCATCAGGTTTATAACAAAACAGAGGATTACGAGAGATTGAGAGATGCAGTAACAGAGGTAGTCAAGGATCAGATGACTTGTCAAAACCTTCCTTGAGTGTAGTAAACCAGGTATGCTTCAAATTTACAATCTAGAGTTGACTCTGCAACATTCGTGTGTCTTCGGTCTTGTATCTAGTAAAATGGTGGAACTCAAAACCATATGATAACTACTGATAAAACATTTTATTTATTTTTTAGTAAAAAGCAAACAACTTTAGATCTTGTTCCATGTTTGATTGGATATGAACCAAACCCATTAAAGGCGTAATGTTGTTCTAAACATGGATATTTTTGTTTTGGTTTGGTGGCAGATAGTTTGATACATTCCACAAGAGCCTCTTCCATAGTTCATCACATGGTTCCGTTGTAACAATAAGGCGTTAGAGGAGCCACCGGCCAAGGTGTTCCGGAGGTAACTTTATTGATGAGCTTGTGGAGGAGCGACTTGCAATGGAAGAAGAAGCTAATCTTGAGGGGGGTTTTTTTAGTCTTTTTAACGTTTAACGGCTTTGTATTATTATCAAGCAAATAATTTTGTTCATCAAACATTCTGCTTTCAAAATCTTGTGTTGCATTCCGATAATTTTCCTTATTTAAGACCTTTTTATCCCACATTTCACCATCACATTGATAAACATCTAATTGGAGTATTACCTGTGTTTATTACATCTTTTGTACTAAACTGATTCAGATGAAACCTGTAGGGTCAAACCCGAATAAATAATAACCCGATGGGTATTTATTGAGATTTTGGGTAAATATTATGTGACGTGTCATCGACGGAGAAAGAAGAGTGTATTAAATCCGGCTAGTAACAGAGATTTTTTTTTTTTTTTTTTTGATTCACATAGCCAACGAAAAGTGTGATTGTTGTTGTTGCGTAGACGAAGGAGATGGCTGAAGAGACAGTGAAGCCTATTAGGTTACTAAATTTCGTCTCGGAGGAACAGGTTCTCTCTCTCTCTCTCGTCTCTATCGAATCCCTAGTTTTGCAAATTCGATTTTAAACCCTTTTTTTCTGGGCAATTGAATCTCGTGACGCAGTTAGATGAATCGAAGAAAGAAAGAGGCGAGAGAGTTGAAGATGGAACATTCCAGAGAGACAGGGCTCTGTACGAGGTTTTTCTCCATCCTTCATTGTCTATTTTTCCTGCAAGTTTTCAGTCTTTTGATCCGATTGCAGCTGAATGATTATTGAGTTACTTGTGCTTTTCATGGGGCTTGCAAATTTTGCATTCATAAGACTATGAACTATGCTTCCTTTTCTTCTTCTTCCTCACTTGTACATATTCATTTCAGATTTTGAAAGAGAACAAAGACAAGAAGGACGCTGAGTTTAACGAGCGATTCAAGCATCGTGAGTCACTACTTTTTGCAGTATTTGTTCGGTGGTTTCAAGCTCTTATCGCTTATAGTTTGCGACATCTTTGGTTTTATTCTTCTTTCTGATATTACAAATTTTGGTTTGTGCCTTTTGTTCAATGGTTTCATTAATGAAGAGACGTCGTTAACCCTGTGTGTTTTTTTTTTATATAATTGGATTGCCAGGACCACCCAAAGCGCTGGATGAAGATGAGACTGAGTTTCTCGATAAACTCGAAATGGTGAGCAATCTTTATATGTAAAGCTCGATACTTTCTTGCCTGTTTATTCAATCTATCTCGTATGGACTGCATATAGCTGACCACTGTAAGATGTTGATGTTTATAAGCTCTTGACAATCAGTAATGGATGAAGAATCATGACTTGATGGCTTGAGTCTTAGGGTTATATCTTCTCTCCGTCATCTTAATACCTTCGTGTGCATTTGTTTTGATAGTCAAAGAGGGAATATGAACAGCAATTAGCAGATGAAGAAGAAGAACAGCTCCGTAGTTTCCAGGTAAATTGCTTGTGAATCTTGAAAAAGCAGTTAACAGATCTAAAATGCTAGATCAACATTGGGTTATGGCTCCATTTTCAGGCAGCGGTTGCAGCACGATCAGCTATCCTTCACGAACCAAAAGAGCCAGCACCGTCATCACCAGCTCCAACCACTAAAGTGAGTATCACATGTTTCAAATTGAATCGTTTGATAAAATTGCAGAACTGTTCAATTGAGCATTTGAACCACATGGGCGTTTATGTATCTTGATTTCTTTTATAGGAACAAATACCAACCGGGAAGAGAAACCCGGCGACTCGTCCATTTAAAGCGATCATAAAAGTCAAGCCACAACCGAAGAAGGTTAAAGCGACAGAGGAAGAGAAGAAAGAAATCTCAGGGAATGGAAAACCAGCCAGCCAAATCGACCCGACTTCTTTTGATTCTGCAAAAGCCAATGTTACAGGTAAAACTCCTGAAGCTCTGCAAACGGGTTTAGCCTTAGTCTCATATAGTGATGAAAGTGAAGACGATGATTAACATTTTTGTTTCACTGACACAAGAATCTATAAACATTCACAATGAATCGAAAAATGAAAACCTTTTGGTGTTAATTCCGTCGTATATTACTCACAAATGGTGATTCATAAAAAAAGAAAGAGAAAGATATTTTATGTAGAAGCACTCAGGTGAAGCTGTACTAAAGATGCATAAACACCATCTTTAATATTAATCAAAGTGTCATGCTTTCCTTTTTCCACGATGACGCCATTCTTAACCACTGCAATTACATCTGCGTTCTTGATTGTTGATAACCGATGTGCCACCACCACAGTGGTTCGGTTAACCATAACCCGGTCTAATGCGTCCTGGACCACACGCTCTGACTCAGCGTCTAGAGCACTTGTTGCTTCATCAAGTAGCAACACCTTAGGGTCTTTAACTATCGCTCTGGCTATGGCTACTCTCTGCTTTTGCCCGCCTGATAATTGAACTCCTCTTTCACCCACCATTGTATCATAGCACTGCAACGGTAAATAAATCTTTCAGTTTAGCATGAATCTATGAATCTGGAAATTAGGGCAGGACATTCGATTTTGGTATCAAATTTTGATTAGGTGCCATTAAAATTACCTGTTGTAGTCCACTAATGAAGCCATGAGCGTTAGATAGCTCAGCTGCAGATATGATTTCGGTTTCAGAAGCATCTCCTCCTTTCCCGTAAGCAATGTTTACTCTGATCGTTTCATTGAACAAAACTGGTTCTTGGCTCACTAGCCCGGTTTGCTGCCTTAGCCATTTCAGCTGCAAGGTCTTAATCTCAACTCCGTCAAGAGTGATCTGACCCGAATCAGGATCGTAAAACCTCTGCAGCAGCGCAATCACTGTCGATTTCCCGCTTCCGCTCTCTCCAACCAAAGCTATTGTCTGAAACAAAGAGAAAAACAAAAGAACAGAATTCAGGGTATAATTTAGGCCGAATGTATCTAATTTAGGCCGAATTCAGGGTATACTTTATAAACTGAGAAATCGGAAAACCAAGATGAAAAGTGTTTCAAGATCAAGGTCTAACCTTCCCGGCGCGAATCGACAGACAGAGATCCTGGAAGATCTGAACATCTGGTCTTGAAGGATATTTGAAACTGATATGACGAAGTTCAATATCTCCTTTAACATTATCAAGAACTCTCCCAGACTCATTACTTGGATCAATCTTCGATTCTCTGTCTATAACCGCAAAGATGGATGCAGCCGCATTGCTAGCTTTGCTGGAATCAGGAGACAATGAACTTGACTGAGAAATAGCTACAGCCGCCATTGTCAAAGCAAAGAAAACCTGTTTTGAAACAAAAACAAAAACAGCCTTTAGAAGAGGCAGAAAAGGGATCTTGTTGATTTTCTGATGATTTTTGTTTTTGTTTTTACTCTGAAAACAGCATCGAAGGTTGTTTTCCCGTCGTCGACAAGCCTTGCACCGGCATAGAAACTGGCGGCGTAAGAAGCGAAGAGGACGAAGAAAGAAACTCCGAAACCAATACCACTAACTATGCCTTGACGTATTCCTGTTTTCAGAGGACCTTCACATTTCTTCTTATACATTTTCATCACTTTCTCCTCTGCACAAAATGAAGCAACCGTTCTTATGCTCCCGACCGCATCGTTTGCTACTTGGCTCGCTTCCTCGTACATTCTCTGCCAGAAATTTTTCCGTTTCATCAGACAAAAAAAAACAGAGACAACTTCGTACTGAAACTAACTCTACAAGTGGACATGAATCGGTTATCCGTTTTTCTTTTTCTTTTTCATATCCGCTGTGTTCTGTCCGGATCAGCATATCAGTTCTAAAACTAGTCAGAAACAACTCGGATATCCATTCTGTAAAATTTAGAAGAAATTATAGAAAATCAAAAATCAAAGAGATTGATTAGTTTTGTACCTTTGCATCTGCACTGAAGCCAACCATGAACTTCATGTATATGTAACCATTAAGCCCGATTAGCGGAAGCATCGCGAGAACAATGAAAGCTAACTGCCAGCTTGCCACAAACGCGATGACCACACCTGCCGTTACAGACGCAAGATTCTGGACTGTTTGAGCCAATGCGTCTCCAACTAGACCACGAACCGTAGCAGCATCAGCAGAAAGCCTAGCTCCAATAGCACCACTTGAGTTCTCAGTCTCATCGAACCATCCAACTTCCATATGAACCACTTTCTCAAAACACATCGATCTTATCAGCTGCACCAGTTTACATCCGGCTATGGAGAAAAAGATCGTTTGTGCCGGGAAGACAACCATTGAAGCTACACCGAGAAGCATGAAGGTGATTGCCCAAAACCTTGTATCGGATTTTAACTGCTCTGGTGGTTTGAAAAATGCTTTGATCACGCTTGAGATTAGAATCCCGAATATCGGAAGTATGACTCCGTTTAAAACCGCGGCTATAGATCCCAGTATAAGCATTGGAATCTCTGGTTTGTTTAGAGCAGCAACTCTAAGGAATGATACTTTCTTGTGTTTGGTTTCTTCTTCTTTGATCGGAGTAGAAGGCTCGCCTTGCTCTGGTTTGGCTTCGTTGTTTGTGTCTATTCCTGCTGGAAAACCAAACATAGAGAAAGAAGACGATCTTATGCTTAAAGACCGGCTTAGCGATGACTTTCTCAAACTAGACCGTTTCATAGACTCCATTGATATCTTCTGCTCATCTGTTGAATCTTCGGATTTTTTGTTTTCTTCCTGTAGACGTATGAGCTGAGAGTACGCTCCTTCGGGGTCTCTTAGGAGCTCAGAGTGAGAACCTGATCATACGTTTATGATCAACACTTACTATCAAACAGGATTGGACATATACATGTATGAATGTTTAAGAACTTGAGTTTTACCTTTCTCTACGATCTTGCCTTGATGAATTACAGCAATCATGTCTGCGTTTCTCACCGTGCTCAATCTGTGAGCGACAACGACAGTTGTTCGGTTTACCATGATCCTGTCAAGAGCTTCTTGAACAATCCTCTCAGACTCTGCATCAAGCGCGCTCGTTGCTTCATCTAAAAGCAAGATTCTTGGATCTTTTAGAATCGCTCTAGCCACTGCGATCCTCTGTTTCTGCCCACCGGAAAGCTGAGTCCCGTGTTCTCCTACCATCGTGTCTAAACCCTGCAATATAATTTACAGTTAATTTAGTTACATTTACAAGCTTCATCACAATGAAAACATAGACAAAACAGAGAGGTGACTTAAATCTCAACCTGAGGAAGCTTATCGATGAATTTTGATGCGTTTGCGAGCTCTGTAGCCTTACGAATCTCTTCGATTGTTGCGTTCTCTTTCCCGTAGGCGATGTTTTCCTTTATGCTTGAAGTGAACAAAACCGGTTCTTGACTCACAAGTCCTATTTTGCTTCTGATCCATTTTAGCTGAAACTCCTTAAGGTTTATTCCATCTATTCGGACTTCACCAGCTTGTGGATCATAAAACCTCTCAATCAGACTCACAACAGTAGATTTCCCATTTCCGCTCTGCCCAACTAGAGCCACGGTCGAACCGCTCGAGATAGAGAGCGAAAACCCGCGAAAGATCTGCTCTTCTGGCCGTGCCGGGTAACTAAAGTTCACATCTCTAAGTTCAATATCTCCTCTAATATCATCAAGCACTTTCCCAGTTGTATCGGAAGCATCAATATCCGGTTTTCTTTTAATTGTTTCGAACATTTTGTATGCTGCGGCTTGACCAGCTGCAAACGCGCTTAAACAAGGAGATGCTTGTCCTAACGACCTGAAATTAACAAGAAAATCAAAATGAGGTTTAAGGACCAAAAAGTCGAAAAAACCGGGATGATGAAGAAGCAAGCTCACATGGAACCGGTTAGAACCGCGAAGATGATGATGAGAACCTGTCCTCCTGTGTACCCTTTCTCCAATATCATCTTCCCGCCATACCATACCGCTAAAGCATAAGTGCAAAAGATGACTATATTGAGTGTACCAAGACCAAGCCCTGTGGAAGCTCCTTCAAACACACCTGCTCTATAAGCAGAGACAAGATGCTTATTGTAATTGCTTATAGCTTGTTTCTCTCCGGTAAACGATGCAACGGTTCTTATAGATCCAACTGTTTGCTCAACTACAACCGCAGCTTTAGCATAAGAAGTTTGTCCACGAGAAGCCATTTCGAAATGACGATAGCGAGAGCTGCACCAGACATTACTAGAAGTGGAATTGAAGATAACATGACTAATGTAAGAAGCCATCCCTCCATGAAAGCTATCAAAAATCCACCAATAAACGTTGATACCAATTGTATAGCCTTCCCAACCTGCCATAAAATATAAACTTGAGTTTGGAATCAAATTCAATTAAACAAATTGAAACTTTTGTAATGTTTTTGGCTGTTACCTTCTCTCCCATGGCGTCTTGTATAAGCACAGTATCACCTGACATTCTTCCAACAACTTCTCCTGTGTTGGTTTCGACATCGAAGAAAGCAATGTCTTGTCTCAGTATGGTTTTTAGATATAAACTCCTTATTCTTCCAGATTGTCTCTCCCCAGAGATCATCCAGCCAGAAACCTCTGATTACATAACAAAACATCCATAAAGATCAAATCTTTCACATTCCGCTAAAGATTTCAGACAATATCAAGGAATTCTTACGGAGAAGAGCTGCCACTAGAGTCCCAAGTCCAAGGTATACAAATTTCAGAGCCACCTGTGAGTAAAAATGTATTAAAAACAATCACTGTAAGTCTAAACAACAAAAGGTAAAAGTGTAGACTCTATTTATTACCTTAGCGATCTTATCAGAAACATCCGAGTTGTTTTGGTTTTGTCCAAACACATCAATCACATCTCCAAACAGGATCGTCATGATAGGGAAGCCCAGACCGTTACCCACAGCGCCTATAGTCCCAAGGATCATCAAAAGGATGTCAAAGGAATCTGCAAAGGCAAACAGCTTGTGAAACGGCACCGTTTTGGTCTTCTCATCTTCTTTGTCTGTTTTTTTCTTCTCTACTTTCAGAACAGACTCTGTCTTAACTTCTTCATGGGTTTTCGAGTTTGAGGTCTCTGCTTCTGCTCTGTTTGGTGAATCCACGTTCAAACCTTCCTCCGATTCCATTACACTATCCATTGTCTGGTGATCCTATCTGAAAGAAACCAAAGCTTAGGATTTCCAGATTAGTGTTCACCAACCAACGGCGAACTTTGCCGAAGATCGAAACTCCAAGATCTATTTTATAAATAGCAGAGAAAAAAGTTCAAAGTAGATCGACCATAGACCACAAACTAACAAACATTACATAAACTTCAGTTTACAAAACCCAGAAACTCCAAGAACTTCAAACAACAACAAAAAAAGCAAAGAAGCGTGTACCTAAAAACGGAGACTTGTTTGTGGATTTAAAGGTCTTGCAGGGTTGAATATATACTCTTGTTCATTACTTGAAGAAGAAGCAGTCGATTTTCGATTTCAAGAACTCGTAATTTCACTTGTTAATTCTATGTCCATTTGAATTGATTCAAGTGGAGTTTGGGGCCTACTTCGACCCAGAGTCGTCAAAAACGACCTTGTTCAAAAAGAGATGACGTTACAGGACAGACGCCAAGTTGTCTGGTCTCTTCTGTGCGGATAAGACTCATGACCACCTAACTTTTATTGAACAAAAACATAGGAAGCTTCTAATACAGAATGTAAAGAAACACAAAATAGTATTTTTCATACGATTTCTCGTGTATTTTTCTTTAAAACTTGGTTTTGACTAACCAACTTTTTTACTTTCCTTTGTGTTGGAACTAATTTTTTGTCAAAGCTTGATAGTTTGATAAAATTATGTTAGTGTAAAAATAAATGAGTTAAATTCTTTCTAATGAAATGTTTTCATTGACCGAGAAATGTTTTCTCGTGTATATATTTTGAAATGGTTGTGTCATTAATTTAAATGATGAACAACATGAGAGAAGAAAAGACTACACGTGCGTCAATCGCACATTGGGCCTTGTTGGGCTCGTGGACTTTTAGAGGTATCGATCGATACTCCTAGGTATCGATCGATACTCAACAGGCCGACTTAAAAATCGCAGCCGCTAGAATATTATGAGGAATATTCATTTTCTGTTTGGGAAAAACCCTAGCCTCTCTCCTATATATACAGTCCGATTTTCACCTTAAAAATCATCCTCTGATACACTAAAAACACATCTTAAAAGTTCTAGCAAGAGTTCTCTCAATTCCCTACTGCTTATAGTAAGTTTCTTTTCGAGAGTATCGTAGAATAATGGTCGACAGATCTGATATCAAGTGTAGATGATACAGTTAAACTTTGGTTATATTCTGGGACTCATGGATCTATAAAAACCCGTCGCAGTACGGGAGATTCTTAGAGTTAAGGAAAGAGATTCATCTCGCCTCTTTAGATCTATTTTATTGCTTTATCGTTTTATGAATCGTCTGTTCCTTAATGTTTATTTATATAATCGTGATTAAATCCTATCATGTCTATTGTGCGAAATTTTGGTCCTACAATCTTAACTCTAAGAAGATCCAATTTTTTTTTTATTACTTCAATTGGATCTTTAATTACGAGTAAATAAACGTTTTCAAACGGTTTTCTAAAACGATTCTTCTACTGCTGATGATACTCAAACGTTATCAAAAAGATTCTTAGCAACTTGAAACGTGTAGTAGAGGTAATCTCCATCTATTCTATTTTAAGAAGATGTTAATCTGCTAGTGATACTCAAACGTTATCAAAAAGCTGTTTAGCAACTTGAAACGTGTAGTAGAAGCAGTACTGCTTTAAACATCTTCTAAAACCGTCTTTAATTGCGATTAATGAACGGTGTAATCAACGAACGCACCTTGTGGTTCTTGATAGGTTCGATTGCGATCGAAGCCTTGTGAGTATTGATCGACACCCTATGGTATCGATCGATACCAGACAAAAGTTGTATCGGTCGACACTGAGGTGCATCGATCGATACTATGCAAACAGTTGTATCGGATGACACTAAGGTGCATCTATCGATACTTTGCATCGAGTTGTATCGATCGACACCGAGGTGTATCGATCGATACTATGCAAAAAGTTGTATCGATCGACACTGAAGTGTATCGATCGATACTATGCAAAAGTTTGTATCGATCGACACTGATATGATTCCGGACACGGAGGTTCAACCCGCGCAAAGGCACGGAAATTGGCGGAAGCAGTTCGGAGCTTACTTGGCGATATCCGGATCAAGGAGGATCAACTTACGCACCCGATCCTTAACTCCGTATCAACGAGTTCTTCTTGAGGTTCGGCCGTTAAGTAAGTTGCGTTGTACTCTTTTTCCTGTTACGGTTTTGTCCCAATGGGTTTTCCGTAAGAGGTTTTAACGAGGCAACCGGCTTACTCCGCTAACGGTCCGTTTCCGCAAGAAAACTCCGCGGGACTTTTCCGAGGGAATTTTCGGTGGAATTCTCGGTGGGAATTTCATGGGTCATTCTCGGCGAGTCAACCCTCATTTATTTCAGTCTTTAGTCAAAATTCCTTGTAATCTGTTTCTTGTATTTTCGAGGCAAGTGTTAATTCACTTTGACTCACCTTTTCCTCTTCCTTCTCTTTTCTATATAAACTCCCCCTTGTAACACAAAATCATTAAGCAATTTTTATCAATCTCTTTCACTCTCTCTTGTCGAGTTTTTCACTCTTCATTTTCGTTTCTTAAGAAGGATATATTCTTAGAAACATTTCGATTAAATCTTAGAGTGTTCTGCGACTCTTTGACGTAATCATCGATCCGTTGATTGTGAGCGTTCTTCCCGCAAAGTTGGGGCATAAGGATTTTCGACTTAACCGTCACGCCTTATCATCCGCTTTCCAGAATTCTCCCATCGGCGTAGCCACCGCCTCGTTTCAAAGTTATTCTCGAAAGATTGGGCCTAAGGATTTTCGGATTAATTTCCACGCCTTAGCATCTTTCTTCTTGAATCCTTCGAAGTCAAGGATTATCCGATCATCACCTTTAGACGAGCAAGCCGGTCCTTAGTCGATTCGTATCAGACACTGAGGTGCATCGATCGATACTATGCATCGACCAAGTTGGGTCTACATCGATCGATCCTGTGAAAGATTCACTTGCATCGATCAACACCTAGGGTGTATTGATTGACACAGTATGTGCATCGAGCATCGATCAACACCAGTGATGCATCGATTGACACAGTATGTGCATCGAGCATCGATCGACAACAGTGATGCATCGATCGATACCAAGGAGTATCGATCGACACCGAGTGTACATCGATCGACACCGAGTGTGCATCGATCGACACTGAGTGACTAAGCATCGATCGACACGTGTTATGTATCGATCGACACAGTGTGCATCGATCGATACCAAGGAGTATCGATCGACACCAATGCGATTTGGTTCGATATTTAAAATTGCGATTCTTAACTATATATCGGTACAAACGTAAAGCTTGTGTACAAGCGAGTGGTTACCTTTGAATGTTTTAAAAACGCTCCCGGGTTAGGGTTTGCGAACACCTAACATCAAACACGTTTAGAACGGTTTGACGAACACTCTGAGGAGGTTCAAACTTGAACGCACGTTTGCGGTTCAAAACTTTAGAACGCGCACATGCGGTTCTAGTTGTTTCGATAAGCGGATCTTAAATTAAAATTTAATTCTGTATCGATAAATATCATCAATAAAAGGGTGATGATATATTAGTCACAGATAACAATCGTCTCATTATTATATGAGTTTCTGGACATTTATAAACGGTTCGACAAGTGACAACTTTGTGGTATTAATCCCGCGTCGTTTAGCGTTTACGAACGTGTCATAGCGTTTCTCGTAGAACCGGCTAAAACAGTTATCAAACGCGATCCACGAAACGAATCAGCGAACGCTCTCCGGAGGTTCAGATTAGAATGCATGATAGCGATTCTAAAACGATTTCATAATCCGTTATAATCGGTTTTAAAACTGCGGTTTCAAAATCAAAAACTCATCGAATACTCTTAATGTTTTATTATTTAATAATTAAATTGATGCAACGTTGAAATCGTTAAACAGTCTTTAGTTTAAAGACGTGTTAAGTTGCAATATATTGCACATAGCTCAATATTATGTTTTCAAAAATTTGCATGTTTGGAATAATTAATTGATGTTCAATTAAGTATTAGAGGCTGATTTAATCGGTTAATTAAATCATTGGGCTAAATTAGCAGGCCTCTTGCGATTCTTGATATGTTTTCAAGAAAAACTAATACAATTCGATATTGTATTACGAATTTTCTGAATTAATTCTAGAAATTGAATTTAATTTTACCCTTTAACTTGAGAGTTGAGTATTGGTTAGTATATTAATTTGGTTTGATTCTCTTGAACAAAATCAAATTTCAATATGACTAACAACACCGATGTGATCATTGTTAGATTCGGTGGTGTAAAAGACAATGGAATGGCTGAAGCCAATATAGTCGAGATAGACATGTGTAATGTCATCCTCAGAGTCAATATATATGGTTGAGCATAATCCACAAGAGTTGTGGTATTATATATGCGTTGATATGGGAATGTTTCCCTCCTACCATAAATAATGACAAGAATTTAATCATAATGCTGAAGTTGACTTCTCAAAGAAGCTCACTCTCACTGATGTAAAGCATGTGTTAGAGGTGCATAAAAATCTTATTTAGGGCACAATGCTAATTAAGCATGTATTGACAAAGAATGTTGTCTATATTAAGGACGGACTGGTCCAAATTAAAGTTGAGACAGTCGGACTTAAAATTAATGTAACCAATGTTGTTGACATTAATGAGAAATAATCATTTGCTTATGGTACATAATCTCTTAGTATTTAATCTGAATGTTTCAGTCACATTATATTCGAATCTATGCGTATATTGAATGAGATTCCGAAATACAAAATAAGAAAAGATAAGTGTGAGGTTTGCGTTCCAACCAAACTCACTAAAACACCATCGTCGAGCGAACCTCTTGGTTTGATTCATACAAAAGGTGGTGAGAAATATTTTGTGACTTTCATTGAGGATTGTACGAAATATAGTTATGTCTAATTGCTAAGAAGCAAATACGAGACCTTGGAAAACTCTCAAGGAGTATAAACTCGAGGTTGAAAAATCAACTCGAGAGAACTATCAACATAGTTTGAAGTGATAGAGGACATGAACATGGTATTATCCATTAAACGATTGATCCCTATTCACTGGAATCTAATGGAGTTTCATAACAAATTACCGAATTATTTGATGAACTCATTATTCCTAAAAAATATGGGTTAGTCCAGAAATGTGGGGGAAGCATTGCTTACCGCAAGTTATACCCTGAACTAAATACCACACAAAGTCACTGGAAATGCTTCATGTGGACTTTGGAAAAGTAATGTGTTTTTATACAAATACATGAAAGTGTGGGGGTGCCTAGCAACCATATAAGAAGGTGACAATCGGACCAAAAAACGGTGGATTGTATCTTCATTGAATATGCACACAATGTAGTGCTGATAGCTTTCTGGTGTATAAATTAGATATACCAGACATCCAAGTAATCACGGTAACCAAGGAATGTGTCTTTTTGAACATGGGTTTCCGTGTAAAGGATAAGCTCTAGTACCTCACGAATTGAGGCAAGCAATTGATCTCTTGGGCTCTTACGCTCTTAGAGGTATCGATCGATACACCTCGGTATCGATCGATGCTTGACGGGCATTGGACCTTTGATCGAGCAATGCCGGTACTTCTGTAAAGAAACAGAAGAGGCTAAAGTTGAAATTAGTCGTATGCTGATTGGAATCACAGCAATATGAGATCTTGTAATCCATCAAATGGATGTAAAATCTGCCTTTCTAAACGACCATTTAGAATAGGAGATTTACATGAAACAATCTGAGGGTTATGTCACTCCTGAACAAGGAAAGAAAATAAGTAGACTTGCAAAGTCCTTATACGAGCTTAAGTTAGCTCTTAAGAAATAGTTTGGAAAGTTTGACAACAAAGTGATATCAAATAGCTTCAAAATCACTTAAGGTGATATACATCAAAAGTACTCCACATGGATACGTTTTGTTATGTTTATAAGATGACACGTTTATCATGGAAGCAAGAAGGACATAATCCAACACACTAAGAATGTGTTTAGTGGGAAGTTTGATAGACATAAGATTAATAGATAATCTTGTCTCAAGGCTCTAGAATGGTTTGAGAACTACTCAAACAAGTTTGCAAAAAACTCCAATTGTGGTAAAGTTGTATCACAAGTGGTGTATGCAAGAATTATCGGAAGTCTAACGTACTTAATGAATCGTACTAGATCCGATCTAGCGTATTCAAGTCGCTACATGAGTAATACAGGTCATACTCTGTGGAAAACCATAACTAGAATGTTGAATTATCCATCGTTATATGTCGTCTCGTTTTACATCAAAGTCTGGGGGTTCAAGACATTATGTTCACCTTTTGGCCTAGTAAACCTGACATATATTATAAGTGGATAATAGTTTTTCTTGGTGGTGCAGCAGTATCCTGGAAATCTTCCAAACAAGCACTCTTGGCCTAATTAACCAAGGAGTCAAAGTTTATAGCTTTAGATAAAGTTGCAAAGGAAGCAGAATGGCTTTGAAACTTTGTGGAAGATATCCCGATGTGGGAAAACCAGTGCCAGCATTATGTGTACACTGTGAGAGTTAGTGAGCTATCTCTCAGGCACTGAGTAAGTTATAAAATGGCAAATCTCGAGAATGATATAAGACCATTTAGACAACTGATCTCAAAACGGCTGATAACTTAGCGGATCTGTTTCCCAAAAAGTTAGCCTCGAGATCATGTTTGTTAAATCATCAAAAGGAATGGGTTTAAAGCCTATAGAAAAGATGACGTTTGACAGATACCCCACCTATGTGACTGGAGATCCCAAGATCTAGGTTCAAAGGGAAACAAAATTAAACTGATTCGAATTTGAGCACTGTGAGACTATGTCTCTGCCCAGTTTCTAGGATGATAAAACAGTGTTACCTGTGGATAGTGAGGATAAGCGTTGGCTTTTAATGATTGCATAGCTGTGTAGATAGTGGAGTGTGACAGGACACTTCTGAAAACAAGCTAATAAAGGATCACCTAGTGAAGTGTGAAATGGGGCCGTTTCTAGGAGAATGAAGGATAAGGCTATATTCTCCAAATTCACTCACGAAAAACCAGGAACGTTCAAGGCCAAAATGAACCCAATAGAGAACAAAGTTCTACGAGAAAGTGTCTTTGTGCGATATATGTTGTATCAGTTTACATCAAAATCCGGGTGGTTCAAGATATCATGTTCACCTACTGGCCGAGTAAACGCAACATATATTAAAATTGTTTGGTTCAAAGCTGAAAAACGCTATCATTCAGTGACAGTTACATTTTCGTATACTCTCGAAAGTCTGTCTACGTCTAGATGAGTCTAGTCAAGTATGTCTAGTAAAGTCTAGTATGTTCAATTTTCATATGTTTAGAGTCATTTCTATTCATGTGGGGGATTGTTGGAACTAATTTTTTGTCAAAGCTTGAGGGATTGATAAAATTGTGTTAGTGTGAAAAGAAATGAGTTAAGCTCTTTCTAATGAAATGTTTTCATTGACCGATAAATGTTTTCTTGTGTATATATTTTGGAATGGTTGTGTCATTAATTTAAATGATGAACAACATGAGAGAAGAAAAGACCACACGTGTGTCGATCGCACATTGGGCCTTGTTGGGCTCGTGGACTTTTAGAGGTATCGATCGATACTCAACAGGCCGACTTAAAAATCGCAGCCGCTAGAATATTCTGAGGAACCTTTTCTGTCTGGGAAAAACCCTAACCTCTCCTATATATACAGTCCGATTTTCACCTTAAAAATCATCCTCTGATACACTAAAAACACATCCTAAAAGTTCTAGCAAGAGTTCTCTCAATTCTCTACTGCTTAGAGTAAGTTTCTATTCGAGAGTATCGTAGAATAATGGTCGACAGATCTGATATCAAGTGTAGATGATACAGTTAAACTTTGGTTGTATCATGGGACTCATAGATCTATAAAAACCTGTCGCACTACGGAAGATTCTTAGAGTTAAGGAAAGAGATTCATCTCACCTCCTTATATCTATTTTATTGCTTTATCGTTTTATGAATCGTGTGTTCCTTAATATTTATTTATATAATCGTTATTAAATCATATTTTGTCTATTGTGCAAAATTTTGGTCCTACATTTTGTTCATACAGTGTAAAACATTCGTCATTAGCAGCCAAAAATATGAATTCATATTGATTTCTTACTTTTATATGCAACTTGCATGACATTTCTTTATTTGCCGGGCCATGGCATTATAATTGAACGATTAAAGTATCACAAGATAACTATTGTTTAATTGGGAAATGTTACGTAAACTTTTTATTTACATATGTTTTTTTATACTAAGTGTGCATTGCTTTAGTACGTAACGAATCGAATTTAAATTTTCAAGCAGCCAATGGATTTTCTTATTCGTTCTCCACATATAAATCTGTTTTATATTGGAATTGTGATTATTCCATTTTGTTACGATCTTTTACTTGTCATCATTAAGGTCATGTACAATTGGCGATGAGTGTCCTCGACGCACCACGTGTAATGGAGGACCCCACCCATAATCCACCTGATTAAAACCTAATTTCCCGGTACAATCAATCTTGGTTTAACTCTTTCGTTCTACCGGACAAGGGATAGTAAGGGACAAGTGCTTTAGCCAATGCATCTTTTATGACTCTAGCAGCATCAGGTTCAGGTCCATGCGTGAACACATGTATTGTTCTAGCGAAACATCTTAGAACCGGAATATTATCGATTAAGGACAGATCCAACAGGACGGATGGGGTTGGTTCAGATAGGACTCGGTTTACTCTGGTTAAAGAAAAATCCATGGAAGAAGAGATTGACTTTGAATAAACCGGAAATTGCAAAATGGCTTAGGAGTTGGGATAATATACTACTTTTATAAGGTGTGAGATATATATATATTGGTGAAATCAGCATCTATGGGACAGCTTCGCTTTGAAGTGGTCATTGATTTGGTAATGTAGGGCTCGCTTTGCTAACATATTATTACACTTAGTCATAAATATTTGCCAAAATCAATATTCTCTTCTCAGAATTCTCTATATTGAATGAGTATATAGACATGAACATATAATTTATATTTATCGAACTATAGTACATGTTTACACGTAATTCTACATATGGATTTTTGGTTTGTTTATTTAAGTAATTAAAAGAAATTCATTATTTGGAATAAAAAAAGAGTAAATAAAATGAAACAACATAAAAATTTGTTTTTTTTTCTCTTTTGCACGTGAAACAAAAGGAATCTTATACAAACTTCATCCCAAAATGTCTAGAACCCTATATTGTATAATGGTACCCCAAAAAGAGCCCTGAACCCAGAGACGAGGTCGTATCGTACCTTTTTTACATTATCACATACTGTTTTATTCGTTACTTTTTTTTTTTCTTACAATCCAAGCTGGACAGGCACGTTGGCTTCTTGAATCCAATTAGCCGGACCGACCCAGTTAGCGACGGTGAAACCTTCAACCTCAGCCGCAGACTTAGCCACCTTAGCAAAAGGAGCCCTATTAGCAGTGTTAGCTCCTGGTCCACGGTTATTGAACTCAATGTATTTAGCAGTCTTGTGATTTGGTTCCCCTTGCCATTCGGTCCATCCTTCTGGTTTAATCACATCACCAATCTCACTTCCAATAACCACGGTGGTGGCAAATTTCTTCCACGGCCGTCCTAGGTACGATTTGATGGTTAGCTTGTCAGCTTCGAGCTCCTTGTCCGGTATGATACGGCAGTTATGGAGAACGATACCGATCTTGACCGCTGTACCCTTTTCGTTACCGTCGGCTGTAACGTAGTTCGACTGTCCGGGGCTGCCCTTTCTGATGAGGATTAGAGAGTTTTGGATCACGGTTGCGGATTTTCCAAAGATGAAATCGACTGTCCCGGATACAACAATGTTCCTGTAGAACTGACGTCCGTTGTTGACGTAGAGTGTGTCTTGGTAACCGTCAAATCTGCAGTTGAATATGACCGCACGGTCTCCGTTCACACGGAGTGCGACCGCTTGGTGTCCCAATGGACCAGCAGTGTTCTTAAACCCGATCCATTTCGCCATGAATCCCTCAGATTCAACCTCTGCATGCATGCATGACGTATATTAATTTAGATATCAACGTTATTTAGCAATGCAATATAGAGGATATCAATAAGCAAATGGGACTTACGAACGGTGCCACTGAGTGAAGTAGTGGTTCCAGGGCTAAGTTTAACACTTCTGTTAAAAGTAATGATGGTTTTGGTAGCACCATCACCAAACATGAAAATGTTGTTCTTCTTCTTAGGGATAGTGACTTGTTCATTGTAGATACCAGCCTTGATATGGATAATGCAACGTCCGGGGTTTTTCTCCGGGCAAGCGTTAACCGCCTCGGAAACCGTCTTAAACTGTCCACTTCCATCCTTAGCCACCACATGAGTCGCTTTGATCCTACCGCCACCACCGCCGCCTTCACCGATACCATCATCACCAGCTGGAGGGCCACCGCGTCCGGCCTGAGCCATAAGCTTCCTGTCTTTACCAGCGAACCATTTGGGTAGTCCCTTGGCGTCGCTATCTTCAAGAAGGCGACGCGCAGGAGCTCCGATTCCTCCGATGGCCACGTTCTTCATATCGTCTACCTTAACACCCATTTGGGACATCGCCGTGACAACGGAATGGAAGATATCGATAGCGTTACTGGTCAAAACCTTGGAGTTGGCGATTCCTTCACCCATGATTTTCCTTAACTCCACTTCCTCAATGTCGTCAAGACAATCGGTTTGGTAATTGAAAACTCCGGTTAACCATTGTTTAAGCTGGTCAAGCTTATTTCCGCTCTGCTGAAGATCTGCACCCATTTCTTCAACAATCGTCTCAAGATCCTCAAGAGCGTAGGTCAACACTCTCTTGCAGTAATCAAGAACGGCTTTGCTCGTCGCGTTCATGTTTTTCCCCATGCCTCCTTCGGTCGAAGCCGTGAAGTTTGAGGATTTTGTGACCGCGTCTTTTGTAGCCAGCATGAAGGCTTTGATAAGCTTGCTTGGATCGTCGCTTTTGACAGGTTCGAGTGTTTTGGCGCATGAGCCTTTGTCTGTGGTTGACTGACAAATTGTCTGAACCGCTTTCTGATGCGAATTCAGAGGAGTATTCTTGTCGCCGCCGCCGTCGCCTTTATTAACATAGGTGACAACTCCTATGGCAACACCCACCACTAGAAGGATGGACGCCACAGATATCACAATTTTTCCTACCGCCATTTTTCAATTTTTTAAAAAAAAATATTTTTTTTTCCCTTTTTTTTTTTTTTTTTTTTTCCTTTTTAGGTGATTTTTTTCTCTCCCTCCGGTTTTATTTAGGAGGTAAATAGGAGAGGGAGGGTTTTTATTTTATCTTATTAAAACAGAGCCCGGTGGGTTGTTACGGTGCATTGTTGAGCGATTCTTATAGGAGTTGTAATTTCTAAAATTAGGGTTTGCATGAGTTTTGCATGGTGGGAGAGATTTAAGGTCGTTGTTGAATGGCTAAAAACTCTCGAGTCAAATATTGGCTATCAATTTAAAAATTGGTCACCACAAGATGATTTATTATGTCCTGATCAATAGGTATAAGTTCGATTACTAAAAATAAAAAAAATAATTTAAAGATGAAAAAAAGGGTTCGTGGCAGTAACTAGATTACTTAAATTATATATACCCTCTAATTCTGATCTTTTGAAGGCTCCGTTTCAAAAATAATTTATTTTGGACTATTCGTTCATAAGTTTAGTGATTTATATCCGAAAGTAAATTTAGCGAAAGCTTCTTTCTCCGAGATTTTGCTCTCATCCTTGATCAGTTAGGATAGTTCTATTTCTGGCTTTAAAGTTTGTGTTTCAAAATATTGCGACACTAGTTAATGCAGATGTACATAAATCTAAAGTCATCAATGCAATAAATCAGTGACGGATACGGATCCATACCTTTTTTTATTTATTGATAGAACAAATATTAAAATTCAAAAACTACGTACGTATTAGTTTAAAGTTCTAAGAATTTATCTTTTGGCTAAAATTAAAAAACATAATTATCGAGAAACGTTTGAAAAAATTGATTCTCAGATAATACTGATTTTATCGATTCAAATTTTCCAGAGACTAAAATCATTCAGTGTACCGTTGTTATGATGTCAATTAGTTATCATGATCATCTCCACCGCAACACCTTCACAAATCAGGCGATTCTCTCCTCTCTCACATCGACACCCTTATCAGAAACAGAACATCCAGCCTCCGCAGTTCTCCATTAATTAGCGTTTGATTCGGGATTGCTCCAAAAGTAGTTCCAAGGATCGCAACCTCCGTGATCGAGCCGTCATTTCCTCTTCCTCTCGACTCTCAGCCTCTCCTATCTTTTTTCACTGCAGCTAGGTTTTGAGAACAGTAAAACCATCGTCGATCATCACTTCTGGTAATTGGATATGTTTCTACAAATTACTCTCTAGTTCAATGCAAACTAAACCTTTCAACATGACTTCTTTAGTTAGAGCCCAATTACTACTTAATTTGTTTAATTCATTTTCAATTTGTGTGTATTTTGTTTTATGAGCTACTTAGCTTATGGGTTTAAAAAACAATTTGGCGAGATCCTGTAATTTTTTTATCATGCAATTTAAATAGAAGAATATGTTTTTTTTTTTAAACTTATCATGATCGTCATTATATTTTAAAAAGATGTTCGAATTAAGATGTCGAATATATCTAATATACAAAAAAAAACATATTTCATTTATATATCTCCTTTCCAATCATCACGAAATCCGTCCGTACATGTGTAAACCTACAGCATAAATAACAAATGACGCACAACCATCTATATATGATTCCATTCGTGATCATCGCTTTATGCATTAAATATACGATATATATTAATTAATGATTACATCCAAATAATCTCTTAATCAGTAATAATAATCCGACAGTGGTGGCGGTCGGGGCGATGTGTCATCCTCGTTAAGCTTCACCTTAATACCAAAAGTCCTAAAAATAGTATTCAAACCATTAAACACATCATACGAATCACTGCTTAGATTCTTCCCAACTCCAATCCCAATCTCCACTTCCTTGAGCAAATTCTTATCTTCAATATCATCTAAACAAGTCGAATGATACCCCATGATCGACATTAGCGTCTTCTTACAAGTGAAGTAATTATGAGCCAACGTCGTTACATCTTTCCCCATAGCTTTCCAAAAATCGGCGAAATCTTCCAACGCATAATTCAAGTTTTTCTCGCAGCTGTTGATCGCTGTAGCTGCGATTGCGTTTGATTTGTGTTTTGGTTTGATTCCGGAGAGGAAAGTCACACTGTTTTTCACGGAGGTTTCAGCCGCAACCGCTAATGCTCGGATCAATTCGATGGGGTCATCGGTAGGAACGTGTTTAAGCGTTTTGCAGCTTAGACTTGTGTTTGATGGGATTACGGTGCATATTCCCGCGACTGCTTTTGCATGCGGTGTGAAAAGGTAGTTTGTGCGTTTGGCTGGTGTAGCGATTGCCGTTGCGGTTGCGGTGACGGATAAGAAGAGAAAGGCTAGTTTGATTGGAGTGTTCATGATTGTGTTTTGTATGAACGGAACGGATTCGGAGGAAGAAGAAAGCTTAGATGTGGAGAGATGCATGTTTCGTGTATTTATAGTTCGTCTATATTTAGTAGATATTAGATCTTTTTATTCATTTTCTAGGTACTTTTTTAAATATGCATATATATATGGTAGCGAGGGATTTGCGGGTTAATTTCAGGTAAAAATGGTTATGGTTTCGAATTTGCTATATTTTAGTTTTAAGTTTTAATGCAAATGCAAATATCGGTTTTAAGTTTTAAAACTAAGTGTACTACTTTTGTTGTTAAAAAAACAAATATGGTTTTTTGTTTCCTGTAAAAAAATTATAGTTCAAAGTTTATATTTTTTGTTAAATTGAAATTTCAAAATAATTAATTTATACTCCTTCCGTTTATTTTTATAAGTAGTTTTAGAGATTTTGTTTTGTTTCACAATATAAGTTATTTTCATGTTTCTATGCAATTTTTACCATTATCGAATACGCCAATAATATTATGCAGTTTTTTTTATGATTGATTGAATTATTTTTAATTTATATATTAAATAATATTTTTTGTTAAAAGATGAGTTTCTTAATATTTGTGATTTTAACCAAAACTATTTATAAAAAGAAATGGAGGGAGTATATGTTTAAGGTATAAAACATAAAATATAATTTATATATGTCTTTAAGACACTACTGGTCTTGATATTGACACGTGGGCAAGCTATATTAGCCTCAAGCGAAAATTGAGGTGTGTATATAATACTGTGAATCACAGTCTGTGATTGGACCGACTCCGAGAGTCGAAACGTAGACGCGGGAAAATGCAGGTGGAGGAAGCCAAGATCTTGCTCCGTTTTCCTCCCGATTCTCGTCCCGATCCTTCTCAGGTTTTTAAATTATCCTATTACTCTTTGATTTGTGAGCTTTTCTGGGAATTTTCGATCACTGAATTCGATAATTAGGGTTTTGGCTCGATCGCTTGATTTGGTGATCGCAATTGAATTGAATTGAATTTCTGGGTGCCGAGTTTAGTTTGGGTATCACTCGTTAGGTTTGCGAATTGCGAGTTGTTTATGATTTGATCGGTGATATGATTCGGTAGGTTAAAGCTGCTTACCGGAGGAAAGTATGGGAATCACATCCTGACCTATTTCCAGATGATCAGAAGCTCGGTGCTGAGTCTCGGTGAGATTTAACATTCCTTTCTTTCTTTCCTTCTCACAAGAAAATTAAAAGTTTGTCTTCAATTTGGTTGCAGATTTCTGAAGCTTACTCTTGCCTTGAGTCTGGTAATTTACTCAGATTGAGATTGACCTTTCCTTGGCTATAGTCAAAAACCCAAATGAGCTAGTAGATTCGTATTGGGTGAAATCAGGTTTTGGGGTTTACAAGTTTGCAGATCAGGACACACTTACTCTGTTTTTTTTATAGAATGTAGCAATTACAAATCGATAATTCCGAACCATTGTCTCTAGTAAAATATCAAGCTTTCTAAGTTGCACACATTGGTCTCTCTTTACAGGTGATGTTAAAGGTCAACAGTATTCCAGAGCAGGTATAAAAAAAAATACAGTATGTGTTAAAACTAAGCGTAGTTGATGATGACACTCTCAATTTGTAACATTGATAAGGTGTGTATTCGAGGGTGGTCAAGACGGGAGTTCCGCGGACTTATGCATATGCCAAAAGAGGTAACGCCTGGTTGATCGGTGCACCTTTCCTTTTGATCGTCCTTGGGACCATCGGGCTTGGTGGAATCAAAGCTAACAGGTCAGTCTTCCACATGGCTTTTTTTGAAAATACTAGTGATTGATTTCTTAATAAAAATTATGATTGGTGTGTTTTGGTTCTTTTTTGTTGGGGCATTTGCAGGGCATATAATATGCAAAAACAGACGTTCCCGTCTCACAATCCTTTCCTACCTTGATTCAGAGTCTCTTTCAACACAACATTTTGTATCACTGAATAAGTATGTTACTTTAATTGTACAAATGTTATTCCAATACATTTGCCTTTCTTAATTGTACAAATTTAATTAGTACTAGAGCATATAAATTAAAATGGAAAATATGAATATACATTTTTGACTAAAGACTATTGTAAAAATTAGATTTCAAATTCGTATGGTAATAGCAGAAAACTTGGAATAAAAAATAGTTAATATGATCTGGCTTAGAATCAGGGATTTGGCAACAAAGGGGAGAAATTAGGTTAGATTATATGGTTGTACTTTTATTTTGATATACGTAACTTGGATACAACTAATATTCGTCTTGAACTAATAGTTTTCAAGAAATCATTGATGGAATAAAGATAGTTTTCAATACCATTGACTTAAATAAAGGATATCACACAATAATAAGGTCCTCTCGAAAACATGATTCAGAAAAAGACGGAAGTAAAAAAAGAAAGACAAGTAAAAAAAAAAAGTTGAAATTACAGATATTATCCACCAACGACACTGGGATCTGTAACCTCTTTAGACCAAAAGAAACAGATTGCAGAAACTTTGGTGATGCAGAGATTCCCAAATCAACGTTTCTTCTCACACAAACTTGTTTATTCTCCAGCAGACGAAATTGAGCAATCTTCTTCTTGATAGCAACAATAAGGTTTTTATGAACCCAACCATGTACTAATACATAACCAATAGGCCCAAACCTTAACCATCCCCAAATTTATAGCCTGGACTCATTTGTACTAAACCGACGCAAGTAAAATGAAAAAAAAAAAGGTGCATCTATTACTTAAGGACTACTACTCAAACTTCAGAATCATTGCATTCTGCAGTTTTTGATATGGAAAACACTATTTTACATGTCTTAGTTCTCTAGGTTTGGTATTCAGAGTAGTAACCCATATATTCTCTGCTTATAGCTACTACTACATCTTCATATTTCATGGAACAAAGATTGGATTTCAGACAACAGTTTGAATACCTGTCAGGGTTTCAGTAGCGTTATCGTTTGTAATCTCTGCAGCAAGGTTAATAGTAATTGGTTTCCATCCTGTTTGAGGATGAGTAATCCATTTCTTCGAGGTTGCTGTTATATTCAAGATCTGAACTATGTCACCTAAAGTATACTCTTTTAGGCATTCCTTTTTCAGAACTTGTGCAGCTTCGTACCTACATATTAGATCAAAAGAAGAAAACAGTATTTTCAGAATGATCATCAACAATGAACCATAGATTCCATAAGTAAACAAAATTTCTAACCTGCACTGAGTTGCCATAATTGCCACCCGCCCAGAAGACGAGGTTAGAAACTGTTGTAATCTATCCCAAGTTGGTTTTGGGTATTGTTTAGGGCTGCCCCCTAAAGGGTTTACACAGTTCCATAAAGCTTCATATTTGCCAATGTAAAGCTTTTGCTTACCCATATTTATCATCATGATCATATGATGCTCCTTTGCACCATCTAAAGCTTTCTTTACATTAGTACCGCGATGCTTTGGATCTCCAAAATGAATGCAATCAGTGATATTGGGCTCGGTAGGCATAATTTTTTCGGTTTTCAAGATGTTTAGAGCATGTAAGATAACGCCTATAAGGCCTTGAACATACTCAGATGGTGGAAGGCACTCTTGTGTTCCCCACACCCCATTGCTGGAACCAGATCCAGTAGTAACCACTGGAGGCTGAGAAGGTGAGACTCCAGGAGAGAAAGAATTGGTGTAGCTTGTGGTTGTAGTAGTATGGGTTACTGGGGCACTACTACTACACCGTGGAAGATAACCTTTATTTGGACCGTTTAAGCTAGGAGAATATGAGGATTCCATCTTTGGTCTGAACTCATGTCTAACTTGAGGATTGAACTTGGGACGATTTTGAGTTTGACTCGGGTATTGAGATACACTTAGATTGCTGAGATCAGGTGCAGCCATGAGAGGAGGAGACGGGAACCTAGGCCCGTCATTTCTCGGATGCATTGGACGGAAACCATTACCAATAGGAGGATGCAGATTCTCTGGGCGATAAGGTCGGAAAACATTACCATAAGACGGCCGCAAATTAGGAGCACCAGGCCTGGCAGCATTGGGATAATTGTTCTGCGCATGGTTTGGGATGCTATTTCCATTATTCCAAGAAGGATCAGGGTTAGGGCAAGGTTGTCTAGGAGGAAAAGGAACAGGTCGAGGAGGATAATTGTACTGATTCTGAGGATTACTCATCACATTACCAGGGAAAGGGTTAACATTGCTGGTGGGTAAAATGGGAGGAGGTATGGTGGTGGAAACAGATGGCTCACTACTTGTAAGAAAGTCATGGGGTTTCTTAAACAGCTTTCCTTGACTGTTCTGTTGCTGACGGTGATTATTGTTAGACTTGCTTTCCTGAACCTTTGGTGCGGCAGGCTGATGATTTGACGATTTTGGAGGGTATTTAACCTTGAATTTGTTATCAAGGATTCTTCTGGTGTCAGGATTTGAATCCAGAGGTTGGCTTGATGGAGCACACTCCTGAGTTGAAATCTCTGAGCCAGAAGTTGGGGGCGTCGCATTGACAATAAGCTGTAAGCATTCGCTTCGTGAGAGAGGGCTTCCACCAGCTGACAGGCTTGTCCAAAGCCATACTGTCCTTGCAGCATGAACTAGAGGCACCGATGCTTTGCGAGGCTGAGCTAAGAGAACATTGTACCGTCTAAGCCTCAACTGGTGAAGAGCATCGGAGAAGTCTCTATCCCCTGAGATTAGCATAAAATTTGCAGGTGCGGGATTATCCAGCGCCCAACAAAACATGTTTACTAGAATCTTCTTATCACTCGCATCTTTCGCTCCTGGAACACACAAAACATAAAACGAAAAGAAAACACACTTTAGCTACTAAAATAAAAATCAAACCAAAGCACTAAACAACAATTTCGACTCAGAATTGAAATCCAACCATTGAAAAGCGGCATGCATAATCGATCAGCCGCAATATAAACGTGAGGAGTAATAATCGCGTAATAGAACACATGAGTGAAAGAGATAGAGTTTTTAAAAAGGGTTTAAGAAAATTCACCGGCGGGGACGTGATTGAGGGCGATTCCGGTGGAATTAAGGGCCTGCTGGATGGTCGGAGGGATACGATTGGTATCGCCAAAAGCGGAGATCGAGACTGGACCACAATAATTCATCTTCACAAGTGCCGAACTAATGTTCTGCGCGATCCCATGAGCATCGACACCCTTGGGGACTTGGCAGTTCTCTATATCCCACCACACTGCTGTCTTCGCCCTCACGTACTGCGCTTCAGCCATCTCCGCCGCCACCACCGGCATCGCTTCAATATCTCCTTCGCCCGCCGTGTTCATCGCCGCCGCTACCGTGCCAAAAAGGGCATTCAATTATTATTACTCACCATATAACCTTTTTCTCTACCCTTTATATTCCCCTACTGATGAAGCGATTATAATTTGACGGTTTTACCCTTGAGCTAGCGACGTTTCGTGGCACACGAGGTGGAAGGGTAATTTTGGGAATGAATGATGAAGCGTTTTGATTGGTATAGAGTCGTAGTTATTGCCTTGTTGGCATTAAGTTTAGTTGAGAGTAGTGGTGATACTGTGGTTATCTATTCCACGTTGACTTTGACTTTAACGAAAGACTCAGTGTTTTCCACCAAGAAACTTCCTTCCGTTCCATAATTTCTTTCCACGACGTTTACGTCTCAACTTCTTCTCTTTTTTTTTCAAATAAAAAGCAAGTAACTATTACAAGCAGAGAATGAGAATCAAGCAAGTGCTTAATCTAGTTTTAAAACCAGTTACCATCTAATTTTGCTCAACATCAAAATTTTTACGTCTTAACTTCCTCACAATCCATCTAACTTTCCACAAGGATCTTACACCATCCACAAGGATCTTACACCATCCACAGCGAAAGACTCTGTGTCTTCACAAAAGTGATGACGTGTCGCTACGTGATTCGTCGAGACAATAAAAATCAATTTTTTTTTTTTTTTTAAGCAGAAGACACCCAAGTTGGTCTCCGCCGTGGATGGTCTATTGTGTAGTAATGTCAATAAACATTAGAAAAACAAGAAAGGTAATATATATATATATATATATATTATTCACGTAAATGAAACAATTTGGCCGCTTAACTTATATTGGACGTACTAATTAATAGTTTGGACTTTGGATGAATGAAGAGTTTTTTTTGTGTGTGTGTGATAATTCAGAGTTAAATCTCAAACCTATTAAGAGGCTCAGACTAATCTCTTAAAGATGTATTACCAACGGATTAAGCGCACATTCGGATTTGCAAATAAAGCTTAGACATTATTAGTCACATATCCCATTTGATCAAACAACAACATTTTTTTGTTCATAGTGAAAGTCGAACTTCGGGAGGACGGAGGAACGCTGTTTGCGGATTCTAAAGTCGACAACCACCAGATTACCATTGCCTAGTTAATGAATGAATGAATGAAGAGTTATGCTGACTGTAGAGCAAAATAGTAATAATAAGAAATGCATCTAAAACAAATAATTTGTGTTGACACCTTAGTAAGTTTGGTTGAGTAGTTTTCTGTAGAAAAATATTTATTTTAAAAAAATTTGAGATATTTCTCGAATAAATTTCTAATGTTTTTTTTTGACAAAAAAAAATTATATTGTTGTTTAGAAAAATATACGCATAACACACTAATGTTGTCAATTTTTTTAGTGACAATGTATTTTCTCGGATTATGGAAGGCAAAGTGTCCACGAATTCACGTTAGCAGAGGAATAATTAGAACATATTGTAAACTTGTGGACTAATAATAATAAATAAAAAAAATGTTACTAAGCTCTGTTGTTCCGCTTTAGGTAATAGGTTTACCAAATCTTACTCAAATAAGATACCTATGTCTCTCTTTTTTCTTCTGAAATTTTTATTTTTTTTTAATGGTGGGTATCTCATTGAGATAACTTTTGGTAATGGTAATGCTATTTGATACTGAACTTGAATCTTATAATGAGTAGGTGATGGATGTGGATTTGCTTGCATGAGAAGAAGTTTATTAAGTAGGTTTCGTTTTGGCGTTTTGCTTTACACTTTTAGATTTTTTAGCTTTATATTTTTTTTTTTGGATTTGAAGTTTATATTTTAGGTCTGCTTGTTGAATTTTTTATATAAGTTTTTTTAAAATAACCAAATAATCTATTAACGCCCTAAATAATATGAGAAATAAACTACCACAATCACGCAAGCAACGACTCGCTTGTTTTGTTTCTTCCAATTACTCCCACTTGTTTAAGATTCAAACTAAACAGGACAGTTTGGTGGTCAGATCATTAAATCAATGCCTTGATTATATGCACACTATGTTGATGGGTTGTATGGGAAAGGGAAATCAATTTTCCGGTATAAATCAAATCCTTTCTTAAACATTAACACTAAGGTGCTCCTCCTCCGGCAGGTCCGGTCCGAGCATTCAACAATGGTTGAAGAGCCTTCACGACAATGCTCATGTTTGGTCTGAAATCAGCTTCGTATTGTACACACAATGCAGCAACAGCAGCTAACTGCATTATCAACAAAAAGTCGGTTAAACATTTGAATCGAGGAAAGCTTTTCTTCTTCTTCTCTTGTGCTCTATCATCATTAGTTCAAGATTGGTTTTGGTTTATACCTTAGCAACAGCTTTTGGAGGGTAATCTCCTCCGAGTCTTGAATCAACACACTGCTTAACTTTGTCTTCGCTTAGCTTTGGTGTAGCCTAAGGGAAAAGCAGAGTTTTGATTGTTTAGTAATATGTTTGTAAAGATAATGATGCAAGATTGTTCAAATATCACTGGAAAAATATCAGTATTACCCATGTGACTAAACTTTGCTGGCCTCGAGGCAATGTATGATCAACGGGCTTTCGACCTGTTAGAAGCTCGAGCAATACCACGCCGAAGCTGTACACATCACTCTTGGCACTCAATTGCCCAGTCATTGCATATCTGGTAAAGAGAAAGATAGCATATGAGAGTGAGAGCGTTGAGCAATGGAGAATTGACAAGAAACTTACTCAGGGGCATGATAACCAAAGGTTCCAAGAACACGAGTTGAATGAAGGCGTGCTGCGATATCAGGAGCTTGATTTGAAAGATCAAAGTCAGCGATTTTAGCTACATCATCATCAAAGATTAGAACATTGCTGGACTTTAAGTCGCGGTGGATGATATGTGGATTCGCCTTTTCATGCAAGTACTCAAGCCCTCTTGCAGCTCCAACCGCAATCTTCACTCGTTGATGCCAGGACAAGAGTGGACCAGGCTTTGATCCCTTGACACCTTTTCTCCCTGAGGAAGCATTGGATATGTTATAACACCAACACAAGAAGGGAAGTAAAACAACAAATATATATGTTCTACTACATTGTACCATGAAGAATATCATGAAGAGATCCATTTTGGGCAAACTCAAAGACAAGTATCCGCGAATTCCCATCAACAGAGTAACCAAGCAGCTCAACAAAGTTATCATGCTTCAACCTGGAAACCATGGAAACCTGCAGGTTCATTTTCCAAATTAAAAAACGCAGAGCCGGACACATCAACGATAACAACATATATCCACCAAACCTGGGCAAGGAATTCATTGTCAGGCTGTTTGTTAGAGTCTAACTTTTTAATGGCTGCAGGTTGATCATTCTTTAACACCCCGTGGTATACTCTTGCATAAGATCCTCCACCGATGAGAGATTTTGATCCAAAATCATCCGTTGCTTCGATAAGTTCATCAGCAAGAATGGCGGCTACTTCTATAGGCTGCACCTTGACAGTTTTTTGTGAAGTTTCAGAGGCATTCATCATTTCCTTCAATTCGACAACACAGGTATGAAGAAGAGAGACACGATTATTGATAGTAAGAGAGACTATTGTATGAATTATGAAGAAGACAAGTACCTCCAGGCTGTTTGGTCATATTCTTCTGGCCTCCATAATCAGCAGCTCCAAGCAAATCATCTTCACGGCAACAACCGAAAAAGCTCATTGTTCCTGTCAGTGTAGCATAGTAATTCGAGATCACAATTGGAATAAGAAAATTATACATAGAAAATCCCAACACACATTACACCGAAATTCGAGCAAAAACCCAACTCGTAAAGCGTATATTATAGCTAAAGCATCGCATTCTCCAAGTGAATGAAGCGACTTAAGAATCTACAGAAACTAAGCTACGGTTCACTTGCATTAAAATCGGAGAGAAAAAAACTACAACCAATAATCACCTTGATCCAAAGCAGAAACACAAAGACGAAGGCGAGAGATTTTGAAGATCTGAAAAAAATCGTCGGGGAAAAAATCTGAACGTTTTGGTGGGACCCACTTTCTTCCTGACTGCTCTAACTTGGACTTAAATGTCAACGTTTGATAGCTAGTCAACGTTCGTTCACGCCGTTGGTGTTAAAAACAGAGCATGAACTGAAAAAGTTGTTTCTTATTGCATACTTTAAACAATGAACAAAGTGGCCAATATATAGACCTTACAACTTGAAGTACCGAAATTTAAGCAGAAGATAACAACTACCTTTGATGCCTATTCTATCTCCTACAAGTCAGGAGTACTTATTCAAATTGAAATAGTCAAAACACAGAATTGCAGGAAATTGCAGACTCAATCTTAAACCGAATTGCAAGTCCGGTTTGCTGGTTTTATTCTTCATACTCTCCCCTAAACTGAAAACCTCTCCTTTCAGTTTAATCCTCCTTTGAACACACTCCCATCATCCTTCTAAGTTTTTCGAAGAACTCCAATTTTACCGCCTTGGTCATGATGTCAGCTACCTGATCTTGTGTCGCACAGTAGTTGAGCTGAATAACTTCATCATTTACTAGCTCCCTTAGAAAATGATATCTTACATGGATATGCTTGCTTCTCCCGTGCAAAACTGGATTTTTCGATAGCTTTATGGTGGAACTGTTGTCACATGAGATAGTTGTGCCTTCCTGCTGCTTGAACCCAATTTCTTCCATCACATTTCTCAGCCATACTCCTTGACACGCCCCATATGCAGCTGAAACAAATTCTGCTTCTGTTGTTGATAATGTAACGATCGGTTGCTTCTTTGAGGCCCACGACACTGCTCCTCCTCCTAGAATGAAGACATACCCTGAAGTGCTTTTTCTGTCATTAACATCCCCAGCATAATCACTGTCAACGAACCCAACTAGTTCCTGTTTTCCTCCACACTTGTAGCGAATTCCGTATGCTTGTGTGCCTTGGACGTATCTCACGATCCTCTTAGCAGCAAGCATATGTTGCTCATTAGGATTTTCCATATACCTGCTGACATAATTTACTGAGTAAATTAAATCTGGTCGTGTAGCAGTTAAATACCTCAAACTCCCAATGAGCTGCTTGAATTCCGTCGGATTTACAGCATCTCCTTCTCCTGCTTTACATAACTTTTGTCCAGGCACAATAGGGTTCTTCACTGAGTTGCAATTCTCCATTCCATACCTTTTCAGAATCTCTTCAGCATATTTCCTTTGAGTTATGAAGATCCCTCGATCATCTTGAGTCACTTCTACGCCCAAAAAATATTTCATGGCTCCCAAATCAGTCATCGAAAACTCCTGCTTCATTGAGGTTTTGAATTCTTCAAGCATCTTTGGTGAATTTCCAGTGTAGATAAGATCATCAACATAGAGGCTCACGATCAGAATATTACTTTCTTCCTTCTTCACAAACAATGTGTGCTCACAATAACATTTCTCGAACCCTTCTTTCATGAAGTAGCCTTCAATTCGACTATACCAAGCCCTAGGAGCTTGTTTCTAGACGTAAAGAGCTTTCTTCAGTTTGTATACCTTATCAGATTCATTCTCCTCCTCAAATCCCTTCGGCTGTTCTACATATACGTCTTCCTTCAATTCACCATGTAAGAACGCACTTTTAACGTCTAGTTGAAAGACTTTCCATACTTTCTCTGCTGCAACCGCCAAAATTACTCGAATTGTATCCCATCGAGCCACAGGAGCAAACACTTCATGAAAGTCTATCCCTTGTGTTTGATGATAGCCTTTCGCGACTAACCGGGCTTTTAATTTGTCGATATCTCCATTCTCGTTGTACTTTGTCTTGAAGATCCACTTCACTCCAATTACTTTTGCTCCTTCAGGAAGATCTACTAATTCCCAAGTATTGTTTTCAACGATTGAGGTTATCTCAGCCTCCATAGCTCGTCTCCAATCTTCTTGTTTTACTGCATCTTCAAAGCAATCTGGATCCTCTGATCCGACAAACATAACGGGGACATCGTCCTCATCTTCAGTTACAAGAAAGCCTGTACCTCCGACATAATCTTTCATCCACACAGGTTGCTGAGTTTGTCTCCCAGTCGTTCTTCTATTAGTGTCGTCAACTTCAGGTGTGTTTGTTTCTGGTTGGAGGTTTTCTCCTTCTATTGCAGCTACGTTTTCTTCCTCCTCACCATTATCATTCTCCCTTGTTTCATCCTTTTCTTCTTCCTCACCAACAACCACCACAAATTTATCATCTTCTGCCTTTTCTTCCCAATTCCACGACTCTTTTTCATCGAATTTCACGTCCCTGCTGATGATAATCTTCTTTGTTTTGGGATCATACAGCCGGTACGCTTTTGACTCCTTACTGATTCCAAACATTACACACTTCACACTCTTCTCATCAAGCTTAACCCGTCTTTCATACGGTATTAAGGTGTATGCAACGCACCCAAATACTCGCAGATGTTCTACCGTTGGCTTGTAGCTGCTCCACTTCTCTACCGGAGTTACGTCGCCAAGGATTGTTGTCGGTGATCGATTTAGAATGTGAACTGCGTATTGGACTGCTTCTGGCCAGAATTTCAGCGGAACCTTCATCCCAAAGAGCATGCATCTTACCATGTTCATGACGCTTCTATTCTTTCGTTCCGCAATGCCATTCTGTTGCGGTGTGTACGCTGATGTGAGCTGTCTTTTAATGCCATTCTCTGCACAAAAAACTTCGAATTCCTTTGAGTTGAATTCTCCACCACGGTCCGTTCTTAGACACTTCATAGACTGTCCAATTTCTTTCTCAGCTGCTATCTTGAACTCCTTGAACGCTTCTGATTTTTCGGATAGGAGAACGGTCCAGCACTTGCGACTGTAGTCATCAATAAAATTGATAATGTATCTTTTCCCACTCTCTGAAGTAGGTGAGATAGGGCCACATATGTCGCTGTGAACAAGTTCGAGCCCACAGCTTGCTCTCCAGGTACTCCTTTTTGGAATGTTGGTTCGATTCTGCTTTCCTTTCATACAAATCTCACATACAACATCTTCCTCCACCTTGATTTTTGGCATTCCTTTCACCATATCCTTTTCGACCAACATCTTTAGGCTGTTGTTGTTTAAGTGGCCGAATCTGTTGTGCCACATTTTGTCTGCAATCTCCACCGTACTCTGCAAGGCCTTCTCTTCTGCATCTTCTCTGGTATTTTTTATCTTTGCAGTGATCACGAACATTCGATTTGTAGTCATCTTCGATTGCATAATTATCTTCTTCTTCTGCTTATGCCATATTTCACATATATCGTCGTCGATTATGATCCTCAATCCCTTTTGTTGCAGCTGCCCAACACTCAGGAGATTATTCTTCAAACCCGGTACATAATAGGCAGACGAGATCACTTGATTGATCCCATTAATCTCCAGACGCAAACTCCCTTTTCCTTCCACCTGCATCCTTCTATCGTCTCCCAATTTTACATTGTGACGGAAACTGTTATCCAGATCAAGGAACCAATCTCTATTTCCACACATGTGGTTGCTGCAGCCTGAGTCAAGGTACCAAATTTTCTCTCCTTCTGCCTTTGCAGATTCAACAAGTGCCATCAGTAGTACATCTTCTTCAAATTCAGCATAATTGACAGCGCTTTCCCACCTTGGACACTCATTTTTGAAGTGGCCAAATTTGTGACAGTTGAAGCATTCGATTCTGCTTTTGTCGAATCCTCTTCCTGCCCCTCTGCCTCGTCCTCCTCTTCCACCACGATAACCTCCTCTGTTCTTGCTGGGTGAGTTTCCTCTTCCTCTCCCTTCTTCAAAGTACAGAACATGTTCTGTTTGTTCTTCTCTACCAACATGCTTATTGAGTTTCTGCTCGTGTACTAGCAGTTTACTTTGCAATTCATCCACTGACATTGTGTTGATGTCATTTGACTCCTCGATTGCGCACACCACGTACGTGAACTTCTCGACGAGAGTGCGCAGAACCTTCTCGACAACCTTCGCGTCTGGCATCTCTTCACTGAGATTTCTCATGTCATTCGCGATCACCATAACCTTCGAGAAGTATTTTGTAATTGTATCTTCCTCCGTCATCTCCAATACTTCGAATTCTCTTCTTAGTTTCTGTAGTTGCGCGCTTTGGACCCTCATATTTCCCTGATACTTCGTCTTCATGGACTCCCATATGTCCTTTGCGGTATCCTTTTTTGCGATCGTCTTCAACAGGCTCTTCTCGATCGATGCAAAGAGATAATTTTTGGCCTTCAAGTCCTTGAGTTTACTCTCGGCTAGCTCTGTTCTTTGCTGGCCATTCAGGATTACATTTCTCTCTGTTTGTGGGATTCCACTCTCGACCACATCCCACCACTCCTTGGACCTTAAAAGGTTCTCCATGAGCAATGCCCAATGCTCGTAATCACCGTCAAATTTTGGAACAGCAAACCCCTCTTTCTCACTCATAATTTCTGATTTTGTTTCTCTTACACAATGTGTTTTTCAGAAATAGGCTCTGATACCACTTGTTAAAAACAGAGCATGAACTGAAAAAGTTGTTTCTTATTGCATACTTTAAACAATGAACAAAGTGGCCAATATATAGACCTTACAACTTGAAGTACCGAAATTTAAGCAGAAGATAACAACTACCTTTGATGCCTATTCTATCTCCTACAAGTCAGGAGTACTTATTCAAATTGAAATAGTCAAAACACAGAATTGCAGGAAATTGCAGACTCAATCTTAAACCGAATTGCAAGTCCGGTTTGCTGGTTTTATTCTTCAGTTGGATGACGACAAACGGAATCAAATCCCCCCCATTTTTACCTTTGCCAGATAAATAAGAAATTCCAAACAATGGCATCAGCCATCAGATAAAATATTTGAGCATTTCTAACAACCTAAATAAAAAGGAAAAAATAAATATATGAATGTTTATAATATAAAATAAATATTATTAGAATATAAAAAATAAATATTTAGAAATATGTAATAACATTTTATCAAAAACCAAATAATATATTAATAGGGGTGGACATTTCGGTTTAATTTCGGATTCGGTTCAGTTAGGTTGATTCGGGTTGAATAAAACTCTAGCCGAACTCAACCGAAATAAGTTTCTTTCGGTTTGTGTTTGGTTTGGATTTAGTTCGGTTTGGTTTTAATTTGGTTTTTTAAAAATCAACTTATAAAACAAGAATAATACAAAGCCATAAAAAACTATTTCCCAAAAATCTAAAACCAAAAATAAACTATCTAACTTAATCAAATACTTAGATAATATGGTTAGAGAATATATATTAACCATGTTGAAAAATTAAAAGAAAAAATAGAAGTTGAAAACAAAAAAGGAAAAACGTGGGTTTAGCCGTTTAGGACCTTTAGTGTAAAGAATATGTATTTATATTATGAATATTATTAATTAACTAATTAACAAAAGCACATTGGGTTATCGGTTTCAACTGACCCGAACCGAACCGTTCGGGTTGAGAAAAACTTCAACCGATTGGGTTATATATAGAATATGATTTGGTTTAGGTCGGTTGAAGTTCGGTTGATTCGGTTTGATTCAGTTTTTTTGCCCACCCCTATAATATAATAAAAAAAATAGGAAAATCAAAATGGATAAAATAATTGTTAGGTTTTTCTATAGGACTTTAAATTTATATTAATTATTTGTATGAAAGATCTGATTTGGTTTTCTATTTTTTCGTTTATAATTTATTTTCACATGTTATAAAATTTTAAACTATAAATCTGCCCATATGCGAGTCCTAATAAAATGCATTATTAAGTGGGCCTATAAAATTTGTCAATGCAACTAAGCCCATTAAGAGTATCATTAACTAATCGACCCAGTCGGGTTCCGTTATCAGTTTTTAGTTTTCATTTTTAATTTTTAATTTTTTTTTTTATCTTTTTTTTTTTTTTTTTTTCATCTGATTACATTACATTAACAAGACTTAAGAGTTTACAAAATCACAATGCAATACATCGGAAACCAATCTCGGTACCAAATTATGATAAATAAAGGATTGTTGTTCTGGTATATGTTTCTTTGCCATCAAATCCGCAGCTCTATTTAGATCTCTCTTTACCCAAACAAAGGATGCTTCTGTAAATCTTTGTTGCCAGTATCTTATTTCACGGATTCAATTATGTAATCTGAAACTTAATCTCTTCCCATATATTAAATTCACCAGATTGATGTTGTCACCTTCAAAAATAACCTTTTGTATTCTTTGCACCAACAATGTTGCATAGCAAATAGTAATCCTTGAATTTCATTTTCTAAAACACTTGAACATATCGTACCTCTAGCCTGGACTGCCCCTAGATAAACACCTTTATCATCTCGTATAATCCACCCTGCTTTTGGTTGGATATTATTTTGAACAAAAGATGCATCGTAGTTACATTTAAGCCAACCTTGTTCTGACCGTGTCCATCGGGAAAGAGAATTGGCTATGTAGTTGTTACTCGCTTGAATACGATCGTGGTCTTCTATATAATCTTCTGCATTCATCCATTCTAGTGCATCTGATCTTGCATAGTTCAGATTTTTACCCCATGGAATATGTTTTTGTTGGAATATCAGAGTATTTCGGGACCTCCATAGTCTCCATAGAATCCAGAGTGGTAGTTGTCTAGAATGTCTGAATCTACTCGAGATGTTGAATTTTAACACAATCTGAAGCTTATCCTCCAATGGAACAGATAAATCAAATAGAATGGGATTCGGAAGTCCCGATACTCTCCAAGAAGCTTGGGCGTAATCACAGTCAAAGAATAGATGCTTAGTAGTTTCTTCTTCTTTGTCGCATCTTTTACATCGATAATGTTGATTGATGTGTCTTCTCCTTAGTGTTTCTCCTGTAGCTAATATGCCAGACATCATCTTCCATAAAAAATGTTTAATTTTTTGCGCCGTTTTTAGTTTCCAAATCACTCTTTTCAGTTTTTGATTTCCTGGAGGAGGATCTATAGGTTCCAAATCTGGTAGATGAGTTGAGAGCCAATAACTAGACTTCACAGAGTACAATCCATCTTCATTATAATGCCAACCAAGTAAGTCTCTATTTTCCATAGAACACACTTTAATGCTCAAAACATGTGCTATATCTTCTGCTTCGATAAGCTCTCTAACACGTTCTTCATTCCAGCCATTACGATTTGAATTAAGAAGTTGACATACCATTGTAATCTCATTAGGCATTCCATTGGAACGAGGAGGTCTAGGTGGATGAGTAGGAAGCCACGGATCATTCCAAATATTGATATTTGCTCCATTTCCAATGACATACCTCAGTCCCTTTGTGAGAAGATTTCTGCCTTGGATCAAAGATTTCCAACCAAAAGAGTTCTTGGTTCCCACGTTAGCTATAAGTACATTCCCATCCACAAAATATCTGCCTCGAAGTACTCTTGCCATTAGACAATCTGGATTATGTAATATCCTCCAAACCTGTTTTCCAAGTAAGGCTAGATTAAAATGTTCTAGATCTCTAAATCCCATTCCTCCCTCTTTCTTCGGTAAACTCATCCTTTTCCAAGATAGCCAATGCATGCCTTTTTTATCTTCCCCAGAACTCCACCAGAATTTTGCCAATAATGCATTAATCTCATCACATATTTCTTTTGGAACTTTGAAGACATTCATTGAGTATATGGGCATAGCCAAAGCTACATATTTGAGGAGAATCTCTTTTCCTCCATTAGATAAAAACGTCTTCTTCCAACCTTGAGTTCTCTCTTGAACTTTGTCTGTAATAAATTTGAACATCTCAGCTTTCTTTGAACCGAATTGCTCCGGTAATCCGAGGTATTTGTTACCCACTCCATCATTATATATACCTAAGATCTTCCTCATATTAGTTTTTGTTGTAGCTTGAACTCTAGACCCATAGCAGATCGATGATTTCCGTAGATTCACAGCTTGTCCTGATACATCTTCATATTGTCGAAGTATGAGTTGAATAACACGACATGATCGTGCATTAGCTAGGGAGAAAAACAAAGAGTCATCAACAAATAATAGGTGGCTGATCATTGGCCCCATGTTACTGATTTTTATCCCTTGAAATTTCCTGTCTCTAGTGGCTTTATTCATCATATGAGAGAGCACTTCAGCACACAAAATGAAAAGATATGGTGAAAGGGGATCCCCTTGTCTTATCCCTCGTTCAGGTTTCACAAAACCAAACGTAGAACCATTGATGAGTATCGAGAAACTCACTGAAGAAACGCAAGTTATAATTCACTGTATCCACTTAGTTGCAAAGCCCATATTCTTCATTGATTCCTCCAAAATTTTCCATTCTAATCGATCGTAAGCTTTTGTAATGTCAGTTTTGATTGCCATGTATGAGTTAGCTTGTCACTTCCTGGATTTTAGACTATGAAAAACCTCATGAGCAATGATGATGTTATCTGTAATCATTCTTCCAGGAATAAAGGCTGCTTGGTTTTCAGAGATGATACCGGATATATGTTTCTTCAACCTATTGACCAGAATCTTTGATATGATCTTATAGACTACATTACATAGAGCTATTTGTCTAAAATCAGACATTGAAACTGCTGGTTGAACCTTCGGAATCAGGCATATATTAGTATGATTATGTCTTTGATCCATAACTCCTGTCTCAAAGAATTGAGAGACTTCATGAATTACATCGGATTTTATATCTTCCCAAAGTTTCTGGTAGAAATCACCTGAAAAACCATCAGGCCCAGGAGCTTTGTGTGGTCCAATCTCAAAGACCGCTTTCTGTATCTCGTCTGCTGAAACCTCCCGAGTCAGATCTTGGTTAATTTCATCTGTAACTTTTCTCTGAAAATCAGAAAAAATCCCAGTCAATAGATTATCATCAATTGTAGTTGAGGAGAATAACTGTTGGAAATATTGTTCTGCCACCCTTCCAATATCTTGTGATCCTCTCTGAATAATTCCATTACTATCAACTATTGAGGCAATCCTATTTCTTGATCTTTTTGTCTTTGTGATAGTATGGAAATATCTCGTATTACGGTCTCTTGCTTTGAGCCAAAGGATCCGACTCTTTTGTCTCCAAAAAATCTTCTTCATCTATATAGGCTTGGTCCAATTCCTTTCTGAGTTTTGCCTTTGCTGCAGGAGTGAGTGTTCCTGTAGATATACCTTTATCTAGCTTTTTTTTTAGCACCACAATCCTTTCCTCTGCATTGTATCTGTCTTCTCTTCCCTATTGATATTTTCTTTCTGCAATTGATCAGTCTTTGACCTACTGGAATACGCATGATGTGATTACCATTAGACTCTGACCATCTTTGAAGAGCTGATTCTTTAAAACCATCCTTAGTTAAAAGACGATCATCATATCTGAAAAAGCCTCTGCTCTCCTCCAAAATATCCGACATGTAGGTTATCAACGGTCTATGATCAGACTCTGTGAACTCTAAAAAATTTGTCTCTGAATTGGGAAACAAAGATAACCATTATGTGTTGGCCATAGTACGATCCAAACAACATAACACATGATGATTCCCTATCTGTCCTGCCCAAGAGAATCGGTCCCCAGAAAACTTCAAATCTTGTAAGTCACAGTTTCTGACAAATCTTCAAAAGATCTTTCTGAGCGTTGTCTTCCACCTTTCTTCTCACTATTGTTTAAAATTTCATTAAAATCTCCAAGTAATACCCACGGTTTTCCCCGTCTTGTGATACCCATCCGTTCCAATCTTTCCCAAGTGATATTCCTCAGACATGGAACATGGTTTCCATAAACAAAAGACAAGTAGAAACACTTTTCATTGATTTTAACTTCACAATCAATGACATTAGGGGATTGAAAAGAAACAGACAGATCGATGTGCTGCTTCCAAAACAGAACCAAACCACCACTAGATCCTATTGGTGGAACTAAAACGGAATTCAGAAATCCTAACTAACAACCTATATCACGAACATAATTATCTTGCTGCTTAGTTTCGGATAGGCAGATTATGTCCGGGAGATATTTACGGTTTATCTCCTTAAGGCGTCAAACTGTCGAGTCAGTGCCTAGCCCTCTACAGTTTCAGCAGGCTGTCCTCATGGTGGAAGTGGTGGTTCAGGGCCCACCGCGCCTCTCACCGGTTTGTTGTAGAAGTTGTCCTCACCAAGACCACTACTTTCTCCAAATACATGAGCTGAAGCCCTTTTCCCCTTATTAGACTCCCTGTCTTATGTGAATTTCCTTTTACGCAAACCCACATCACTCATATGTGCATCAGTTTCCCGAACCAACTTAGAGCCTTCAAATTCCAAATTCCACTGAATTGCTTCTTTTTCACCTATAGTAAGTTCCCCAGGTTCCAGCGCTGATCCTGCCACATCTCCAGTACTATTAGCAAAAATGGGAACTAGATTAAATAACTCTCCCATTTTGAATTCACCAGCATCTGTTTTAGGAATCTCCTCATCCAACCCAAATTCACCCGCATCTTGTAATTCAAGATCCTATTCAGCTGATTAACATGGTCTTGTTGCATTCCATTCTCATTAGGCTCTTGCTGCCTATCTTGGTTGTTGTTTTCATTGCCTAGATCGTCAGGCTTTAATTCATCCTCATTCAGTTCCCTGATTTGCACTCCTTGATTATGTCTGAATTCTGGTTGCTGATCTTCATCATCTTCTTCATTATCTGAATGTTGTTCTGCTCCTCCATTTTGAATTAAACAATTATCAGAATCATGAGTGATTAGTCCACAAACCTCGCAAAATCCACGAAGTCTGTCATAGCGAAACTTAAGGAGAGTGTTCTCTCCCCTTGTGAATTGAAAGTTCCTTTGAAACCGAAGTGGCTGTGTGACATCCCAGTTTACTCTCACATGAAGGTACTCCACTCTTGCAGCCGCCTCTGCATTGTAGTCCACATCCATAATCATCCCCATTGCTCTTCCAATGTGTGCAATAACTTTATGGTTCATGAATTGGAGAGGTATTCCACGAACTTGAATCCAGAAGGGAATGAAATTAAGCATTACCTGGATCCATCAATGGTGACCATCGTTGAAGGATGATCATACGGTCAGCAAAAGCCCATGGACCACGACGTAATACATTCTCCATCGAATCTTCCGAGGGGAAGACGAATTGAAATCGTTGACCTGCAACGATGCGGCCATGGACCAAACCAGCATTTTCCCAAGTCCTCGGTAAAGTCGCAATGATAAACCGCAAGTTTTGTCTTCGCGGCACTGCCGATCGTCCGATGAGAACATACCGGTTTTCATTCACAGCCTGATTCACCACGTCCTCTGGTAGTTGGAAAGGCTCATCTTCAATTCCCAGATCCAGATCTTGAATCGCTCTTCTCAGATTATCCGCCATTTTTAACAAGGTTATATAAAAACGAAGAGGGTAAAGATTTTGCAAAAAGCAAATTGATGAGAATTGTATCGAGAGAACTTTCGAATCGATCCATTTATAGGAAGGATAGAGCGCCGTTTGAAACGGAGATTGAACATCACTTCGGATCGTGGGAAACGAAGTGGGGATAACTTCCCACGATTGGAGAAACGACCACCATTTTTTCCACTCGCCGGACAAAGAATCTGAAACTGTCACCGAAAAGACAATGATATATCGGAATAATAACTGTTTAAAACTGTCAGAAAATCGCTTTTTTCTCGCCATTAGTGTCATTCACGGTGAATGTCAGATTTTAGTTTAGCCACATTTTATTTTAATCTTTTTATCCATTATTTAAATAGAAAATACGAATCGGTGCAATTCAAGAGTAAACAGTGCTAACCATGAACAGAGAAGATGAAAAGAAACATCCTAAACCGTTGTAAACAGAGCGGTTTCAAGAGTTAAACACAAAAACGGCCTTCAAAACCCAAAAAGTCGCAACCTTTTAAAAGCATATAATGGAAAAAAACCCACCGAACACTCTAGTCTTCTCTGAATCCTATTTTTTTTGTTCTCCAAACAATGGATTCAAGAAGAAACCGAGGACGAGTTGACAGATTATCCAGCTTACCGGATCTCCCTCTGGTTCTGGTTATTTCTAAATTGCCCTTCAAGGAAGCCGTGAAGACCAGTGTTCTAGCCAAGCGCTGGAAGAACCTCCATCGTCAAACGACCAATGTGGCTTTCAAAGAATCCGATTTCGCGAAACGCTCTGTCTCCAATGATGAAGAAACCGAAAGGGATGTAAGGGTTTCGTTCGTTCGCTATATGGTTAAATGGGTTTCCAAATTTTCCGGTGAAGCCATCGAAAGATTCGAACTTTGTCTCTCGAAACCGGTGGGCTTCGAAACAGAGATCACGTCACTGCTCGAGTTCGCCGTCTCCAAACAAGTCAAGCATCTAGTTCTTGATTTCTCTGACCCTTCTTTGATTACAAGAAATCAAGCAGCAGCAGGAGCGAGTGTGTTTCACTTGCCGGAATGCGGATACAATCTAGCCACTCTAGAGTCATTGAAGCTATTGGCATGCTACTTTGATCCATCAAGGCTTGTGAAACCGGGATCGTTAAAAAGTCTCTGTTTTGGTTGGATCCAACTCGGAAAGATCATGGCTTTGTTATCAAAGACTCCTCTTCTCGAGAGTCTGAGCATTCAAAACTGCTCGAATGTTGGTCTCGAAGCGATAACCGAATATAACAACCGGTTAAGGGAATTGATATTCGAGAATTGCAGTTTCGCCACGGAGTACTCTACCCTCGACCTGCCCAATATTCAGATCTTCAAGTACTCTGGAAAAGTTCATTACTTTCAGTTCATGAAAGTGAATAGGATAATGGAAGAAGCGTACTTGGATTTTAGTGCAGAGACAGAGCACGACGAAGAGACGGGAACAATTCTCTGTGGTCTCCTTTATGATCTCCTATCGGCTAGGAAGCTAACGGTCTGTCCTTTCCTCATCCAGATGATCAAAGACAGTGAAGATCCGGTTCGGTTACAAGCACCGATGGAAACAACACATTTGGTAATCAAGACGAAACTGGTACCGGATGAATTCATTGGGATTAGACTCATGATCAATAGCTGTCCTGTTTTGGAAACTCTCACTTTCCAAATGCTTCCTCGTATACCTGACCCAACGACCAATCCTGGATTCGATCCAGAAACGTATTGGGCGTACGTACTAAGTCATAAGTGTTTGAAGAAGACGCTAAAGGTTGTTGAAGTGAGGAATTTCACTGGCGGCACGTACGAGTTACATATTTTGAAGTTTTTGATCCGGTGGGGTCTCGTATTGGAGAGGGTGGACCTCTATTTGCCGTGGGGAACGCTGGAAATTAACAAGATTTGGGCACATGCTTTAGTGAGGAGGCTTAGCGACTCGTGTGAGGCATCTTCGGACCGTGTATGGATTCGTCTACACGACGGCTGAATTAAATCGTCAAGCTTTAGTTAATTTAGTTGCCCATCGAAAATTGTGGTTACTGTGTATGTATATCCGTATATTTGCAAAACCTTTGTTTAATTTAAATTAAAAAAGTTTCTATTCATTATTACCGATTCGTTTCTTTTTTAAATCCCTCCAACCAAAAGAGGAACACAAGTACCCAAAACATATCAAAAAAATAAGAAAAAAAAAAACACAAAAAGTACACAACCCGACTCTCATTAATATAATTCCCTGAAAAATTCTTACCTTCACACTCTGGCATAAAAAAAGCGGCAGATAAGTTTTTTCCAGAAAAAAAATAATTATCATCCTTGTTCATGCTCCTTGAGATGCCAGAGAACATTAATTATTTAGGAGAAAAGTTTTGCACCTCCTTTACGCCAAACACCACGTACCGGTAATCCACCGGTTTGATTGTCATCTTTTGATTCCGGTTCAGGCTCATGGTTAGAGTTGTGAAGATCTAGAAATGCAGCATCACCAAGTCGTACTCTGTGAAACTTAGATGTTTTTCGTTGCTGCTTTCTTCCAGCCGAATAAGATTCTGTCCCTGTTACTTGTGATTTGCCTTTGTCTGACCGGTAGGTATTCTTATCTTTCGATATGGCCTCTTCTTCTTCTGCCTGAGGATTCTGTGAGGATTGCAACCTCCTCACTGTATCCATAAAGTTATCTGCTAATGCTTCTTTTGGATCAGCAACCTTCACAGCTTTCCCTTTGTTTTTCTTTGAACCTTGACCCTCTTTAGCTTGAGTCGAGCTCTGCGCAGCACCATTCTCTTTTGTGTCATCTCTACTCAAACTGGCATTGTTGTGGGTATCAATGAGCTCCTTCTGCCTTTTAGGGTCCGGGCAGAGTCTAGCAAGATCAATAACTAAGTGAGACAATCCATAACCTTTCACATACTCCAAGTAAGTTCTTGCATCAATCAAACCTTGACGATACTGTCCTGATACATCTTTGAAGGTCATGAATAGATCTTCATCATGACCAAGCGCAGATCGCATTTTCTCAATCAATGACTTGTTGGCAGACTGTACATCTGGAGGCGGTTGGGAGTTTGAAGATCCCTGTGTAATGGTGGATGATGTCTTGTGATTTTGCACAACAGCAGAAGAAACTGGAGGAAAATCCGAATGAGAAAGTTGAAGTGATCTTGTATCAGATAGATTAGGGGCTGAGGATGAGTGAGGAATCCTATTCGCATTACGAGCAGCCTGTGGAACAGCAGAAATAGGAGGTCTAGGCTGTGAAACTCTGGCATGGGACCTAGATTGGGCTGAAGAACTAGGGGCTTGTACAGGTGTGCGACCTATTGCTGGCCATCCTGAAGAAGAATTGCCACGACCACTTATATTAGATGCTTGTGCTGGGACTCGGTTAACCGCTGGCCATGCTTGAGAAGGACTAGCAACAGCAGTAGCGGTAGCTGTTCGATTTGTTTGACGTCTTAGACGAGCAGCCAAGGTGTTAGTAGGCGCACTCTCCAAGTTCTGTCCAGATCTCGGTTGACCAGCGAGAGGAGGAAACGCAGATTCTCCAAGACGTGAAGTACCAACACCAGAGCTGCCCACAGCTTGAAGATACCGCGAAGAGGGTTCCATATCGGTAGTTGATAGAGATTCCATTGGTTGAATAAGAGGATCACCATCATCAATGTGCCTGTTGTTGATCTCAGAGAATCCAGGTGGTGCACTTGAGGGTGGAGGAGCAGGCTCTTGTCGAGAATTCTCAGACTCGGATAAACGAAGAGCAGCATGAACTGCAAGATTATAATCATCATCATCACCAGGATCACGACGAAATGATCGAACTCTTCCACGTCGACTCTCTTGGTCATTTCCTCGCCGGTATCGGAAACTCGTTGGTATCTGGAGCGGAATCACAATATTAAGCATAAGAAAGCAAACTGGAAGATAAAATAACAAAAGACACTAGGCAAGAGGGGTTGCATGCCTGCAATGCAGCACTTCGCTGAGCCCGAGACATTTTACCCCCATGCTCAATAGCATTATGCCTCTGAAAAAGAAAATACAAATACTTAACAAAAGTCCATAGAGCAAAACTAAAAAAGATCAATGAGAAGTTCACCAAAAGTGTTTACTTTCAACTCTGATTCATTTTGGAAAACTATGAACTTCTTTGCAAGGCAAGATTCGTCTTCACAAAGGAAATGGTCTCGGCGAAAGTGAAGCTGTAGCAAAAACATTTAGAATCAGAACAGATGCAGCCACAAGTAACCTAAGCTCTAGTGAAAATGGTTGATGTTTTTACCTCCAGGTCATCATAGTTTTTGTAATATTCATATTGTCCTGGCTGCGGCCTATATTGGATATTGAAGCCAATCAAGTCTTTCAGGTTACACAATCTCAAAATATAGATGTCACAAATAAAAACTGCCATTACCTTGGGCACAAATGACAGGTGTAATGCTCTGTAGACATGTGAGCATATAATTCATTATCACCGTAGAATGGATTCCTACAGAATTCACACATAGGATGTCCAGCAAAGCCTCCCCTTTCACTCTCACTTCCATCAACTTCAGAGTCACCAGTGAGTATGTGTTGGTTAAGTTGTGCCCTAGTATACAGCTTTTGTTCACATATGAATATCTGTCCATGTAGAGAGGGAAACAGAGATGTAAGAGATGTGCAAACATTCCGAGAAGATAATAGCAAATAAGCCTGCACATATGAAGTTTTGAAGCTCCCACCTTACGCCCTTCGAGACATAAACCGCACATATGCAATTTGTGCTTATGATATAAATGACCCTTCAACTGTTCAACACTCTTAATCCGCAAACGATGCCTTGGCCCTGGTCCTCCTTCTCTTGGTTGATCCTCCGTCTTGTCACAAACACTGCACGAGAGTCTACACATCGCTTTGATCATCCTGTACTGATCCAAGTCATCAAAGAAAGCCTGAGTGTCTTCATGATACCAGAACCCTCCTCCTACTCGACCTTCCTTTGGTGCTGACGGGAAGGTCGAGAAGTCATTGATAGTCCTAGTATAATCACCCAATGCCTGCAATTTTTCCATGTAACCACTTCTAAGCATTAATTGGGAAAAATGCTTATCAAATCCATAGAGAAAACTTCTTCACTGTTAAGTAATTGAGATAGCGGGCTAATCACAAATTCTAGCAAAATCAAATCCATCAGATGAAAAAGAAGAAACCCGTAATAACCTTGGTGACGAAGATGACAGGAGACTCAGTTTTGCAGATACAGCAGCGAGGATCGCCGAGGACAAAACGGAGACGAACGACGCATGTGGAGCAAACTTCTCGGTGACCACAAGATCCGTAGGCAACCCATTCGAGATTATCGGCGCAGACGGCACAGCTGTCATCCATGGCTCTTGCTGAATTTGGGATTGGGATTGAGAAAATTGATTCGGAGCGAGAGAAGAAAGAGATGATGAGCAGAGAGATCTAGGGTTCTCAGAGGGCAGGCTAAAAGGCAAGATGGAGAATACGAAAAGGTCTACGAATCATGAATTGGCCAGTCAAACAAATACGAAACAAAATTTGGAAAAAACATTATTATTAGTTTAAGTTATAATTATAGTTTTATTTCAGAAGATTAGCAGTTGGGGATGTAGCTCATATGGTGGAGCGCTCGCTTTGCATGCGAGAGGCACAGGGTTCGATTCCCTGCATCTCCATTTACCATTTTTTTTTAACTTCTGGTGAGGCATGGGCCTAATGAGACTCAGCGAAAGCCCAAAATCAAACCCAATTTTGTTGGTAAAAGAAGGGTAGTTACGTAAATGAGCTCCAAAACCCTAGAATCGCCTTCTCCTTAACCTCTCTCTACTACAAAATCCCCATTCTAATTTTTTTTTCCTGCAGCCGTGTTTCGCATTGTTTGCAAAGATGCAGATCTTTGTGAAAACCCTAACGGGGAAGACAATAACCCTTGAGGTCGAATCCTCGGACACCATCGACAATGTGAAAGCGAAGATCCAAGACAAGGAAGGGATCCCACCGGACCAGCAGCGATTGATATTCGCCGGGAAACAGCTGGAAGACGGGCGCACACTGGCGGACTACAACATCCAGAAGGAGTCGACGCTTCATCTGGTCCTCCGTCTCCGTGGTGGTGCGAAGAAGAGGAAGAAGAAGACGTACACCAAACCGAAGAAAATCAAGCATAAGCATAAGAAGGTGAAGCTCGCCGTTCTTCAATTCTACAAAATCGACGGATCTGGTAAGGTTCAGCGTCTGAGGAAAGAATGCCCAAACACAAGTTGCGGTGCTGGAACTTTCATGGCTAGTCACTTCGATCGCCATTACTGCGGAAAGTGTGGACTCACTTACGTCTACCAAAAAGAGGGAGCCGAGGAATGATATCTTAAATCGGTAGATCCATCACTCTCTCTCTCTCTCTCTCTCTCTCTACCTTTAAGAACTGGTTTCGATTTGGTTAAGTTATTTCTTTTGGTTGTAATGGTGTTGAACATCTTTTGTTCTGGATTTCTTATTTTCTAGGTGTTTAAATTATGTTGGCCCGTTTATATACAATGCTTGGAACATCTTGAATCATTTCTTCTATTCGAATTTGATTGATTTACTATGAAGAAACAAATTCGAATCTAGATCAGGTTTGCAAATTTGGCTGGATTAACAATCGCTCCGCTATCTTACTTAGTTTCTGCTTACGTTTCTTGTAATTTATAATTCCCCGAACCAATTATCATATGCCCCATCAATTATCGTGATTGGAACTTTGATTTTAGCTCGTTTAATAAATATCCCAAATTTCGATATTGAATACTGAAATGTACTCTGTGGTAACTTTTGTAACATCTGAAACGTAGATTCTAATATTGATGAGGGAACAAATTCTTTTGCCAAGTTTAAAGCATGTTTTTTTAGTTCATGTTTTCTTTGATAAATTTATTTATAGATTGACATTTGAGCTGCATGTTAGATCATCCACACGTTTGTTTTAGGATGAAAAAACCTATCCACCCAAAGACATAATCCAAAAATGCACTAGTCGCAATTTCATCTCTAATTCTTCTCTACATATGCTTTCAATCTCTAGTATTGTACAAAGACCCCCTGCACTATCGATCAACATAGGAACAAAGACACTTTTCCAATAGCTTTGTTCAAGAGGTTTTGTGTGTAAATTTCACATTTATGAATCCAATCAATACCATGTCTATTGCTTAAAATGCACAGCGAGAGAAGAGGGAAATGTATTTCCTTATAATTATTCAAAATTGAAAAAAATAAGAGTAGCATGGTCTCTTACAAGTAGAGCCAGACTTGACTTGAGGGAAGATAGATATATCAAAGAATTGGTGGGTACTGTTTCGCCTGTTGTTGCACCTTTCTTTTGTATTCACTCTTATCCTGCAGCAAAAAACCTTAACTTGGTTTGATATTACTAGTCAAAAATCCCAATTCCCTATGACAACTACATGCCATATCAAGTGTGATCTATTATGGTCAACAAGTTTTATAAGAATATATATCTCAAGTAAGCAACAAAAAAAAACCTGCACAAAGAGCTGGTATCCTTCCGACTGTGCAGGGTCATTTGGGTTTGGTTCATCAAGCAAGTCCTGAATACCAACCAAGATCTGCTTCACAGTGATGGCTGGTCTCCATCCCTGTAAGCTTGTAAAGAATCTTGTAAGCTCTTTTTATTCTTCTCCATTAACCATAGTTATTAAGCTCATAAGAAGAGAAGAGTTGAAGTGCTTACATAATCCTCATTGAGAATTGAGAGGCAAACTGTTCCAGAAGGATAGACATTAGGATGAAAGAAACCTTGAGGAAACTTGCACTTTGGAGGTTTGCTTGGATGGTCATCCGAAAAATGGAGGGTCAGGGGATAAAACCCACCTTCCCAGTCAGTCTGCAAACAAGAACCCCATTACTAAACTTGCAATTAACCACAAAAAGCTCAATGCGCATACATCAGCTTGGCAACTTGAGAATGTTAGAATCTATTGTTTTCCAAATACAAAGACCTATGCATGATCTACTAACCTTAGCGAAAGTGGAAGAAATATCACAAGAATATGCAACACTGGATAAGCCAAACCATGAATCTGTCAAAATATATATATTGGCATCGAGACCACAATCCCAAAATGCTTTCATCGGTTAAAAAATACCAAACAAGCATAGTTAGCAAGTTTCAAGCTAATAAACCCTAAAACTCGAAATCAAAACAACCCAATTGAGTAAAGAGAAAGAGTCTGACCCCAGATTTGCCAGGGATGATACACTGCCAAATCATTAGGTTATTTGTTCCATCTGACGAAGTCTCCGGCTTGGCAACGAAAGCCTAAAACAGATTCGATTAGAGTTAGAGAAAGGAGGAGGAAGAAGCAAAAGGGGCAAAAGAAGAAGAAGATGAACATACGTGGGGATGGTTCTTACGCCACGCTTTCCGCTCCTCTGTGAGTCGACCACGTGCGATTCCACCGGACATCACTTCCGTCTGCTTGCTTTGCCCAAATCTCCAAATCCAACGCTTAAATTATATAAGTCTTTTCTTCTTCATCGGCTTTTGCGTTTATACTATTTTTTTTTTCATTATATTATAAGTTATTTTAGCAACAAAAACAAATTATTAAAAATCTTTTTTTTTTGGGGTCAAAAATTAGTATGTTTCTCTAAATTCATTAGAAAATTATACACCCAAAATATGAGTTTGCTTCAAAGTATTTAAAGATGGAAATGAAGCGCATATAATTTCTCGACTCTGAAGAAAACAATAAAAGATTTCACTCAAGATTAGGAAGAAGTTGATCTTCAAGGATTTTAGTAATTGGTGACATTGAATTCGTGAAGATATACGTTCAATACCGTTTGTTGATGAGAATTTCGATTTCTTAGCTAAAGACAAACAATTAGGTTGGGTTTATGTTAGAATGATTTCCAATTTTCTTTTATTTTGACTAATTAGTTGAAGAAGACTATTTAAAGTCTTTTTACTATTCAAAGTTTTGAAGTTTAAGTGAAGAAATGATGTCTAATGACAATTTTGTTAGAAAATAAAGCGTTCATGTCTATGTTGCGTTTGAAATAAAGTAAATGGTGGAAGCTTTTCTTGCACATAAAATATTATTTGGTTGATGTGAATCACATTGGAAAGACAGCGGTACAAAGCTAGTTGGTGGGATTCAGCGTAAAATAAATAAAAAAACTTTAACAAATTTTTTTTTGTCTTTTGTTAAACTTTAACACAAAATCAAGCTAGCAGGTTTTTTTTTTTTTTGATAAGTCTAGCAGGTTTAATTTTTGCAAGTAATATCCGTTATTATTACTATATTTTCACTTTCGGCTCTCTCTCCACCGAGAATCTAATGTGATGATATTCCCATATTTTCTCAGAGAAATTACAATTCATATATTTAATTATTCAAAATTCATAAACTCGCGTGTTGCGTAGTATACAGGTCGCCCATTGAGTTGGGTCTAGTTTGTCACGTGAATGGAGTTGTTAGTGATGGTGTTGACGATTGTTTTCTACATGAATACTGCACGGTCGAACAATGGAGATCTTGGAAAAAACAAAGCTACTTCATCACTAAACCATCAAATGTATATATTTTCGTCTTAACGATTTGGAAGTAAGAACATAAAATTTTATATAGTCAAAGATAATACTTAAGGAATTCTAACAATTAGTTTCATTCTAAAATATGCTCAATCTGGAGCATAGACAAGTGAAAATGTGACTTGAGAATTCAGATTTTTAAGCCAAGTTTTCTTAAAACATTTTGGGATTTTTGTCTATAATAATAACAAAAATACTAAAAATACTATATAATCTTGCGTTTGGGTTTGGAAACGTTTTTTTTTATTTTATAAAGGGATTTGGACGTTGAGCCGACCATGTGCTACAAGTGAATTTTTTTTTTAATTTGCCAACATAAAGTTGTTTGAAACTATATGTTTCAAAGATCATTCTAAATTTCATATGAGATTTTCTTGTTTCATCGTAGGATCGTTTATTCCATTTATCGGTTAAGAATGTTTCCCCTGCCACATGGTTTATAAGAACGGACCAATTATCGGTTAAATTGAAATGATGATGTCTCTAAAGTAGAGTAACAATCTCTTAAAGCGTGACTTTATGGCTATAATCAAAAGCAACAAGGTTACGTATATGTGTCTATAACTCCAACATGGAAGCATACTTTATATCACTAGACATCCAATTTCCCATGATGATTTTTTCCTCGATTCTTAATGACACTGACATCAACATACTTAATTCCCACAACGAATAACTGGGCAGCACTTTTACAGTAAACTAAATAGATATTAGTTATTATATCTCTACTTATGTTACTAATTCGGCATATTTTCACTAGACATTAACCGATAGCAGCATGAGTTATATATGAAACTCTTTAGACTTTGATGATCACTTCTCGTTAGCTCGCGATTAGTTAGCCTCCAAGATCCTCGAAGGTTCAATTGTCTCAAAATGAAATAATGTGTTTGAAGATATTATATATATATATACACACTTGCATTCATCATACTAATGGAAGTTGTATATAGATTTTGAGATGGAGCTATTTAAATCCTTTACCAGTATTTATTAAAGGTATTCTCAAATTAGACACATCCCAAACATTAGACACTAACCAAAAAACTATCGCCTAATGTAAAAGTCCAAAGTATATATCAATATTTTCTTTTTAATATGAACTTGTAGTTAATATTCATGACAAGAAAGTGTTTGTCATTGAGATTTTTCGGTTTGTGTAAGAAGTTATTAATTATGAGAGCTTCGGAGTTTCTAACTTGAGTAATAAAATGTAGAAATGTAAATCACATACTTGAAATTGATATTGAAATAAAAATATGTCCAAAACGTCATGCTCAAAATTTGCACGAATGAATAGTGATACTAAAAGCGTATACGAATACGATCCGCGCATAATCATTAATGTTTAACATGAAAAACCAAAGAGAGATTCGAAGAGATCCGGTTAATATGAAAACTTTTGCAAAGTCTTTGTCAATAAATACGAATTAAATCCCTTAGGTATTATTTGTATTTGTAGGTTTTTTAAGGGATCGGGATCAAGATCAAGAGCTAGCAATCCTCGTGCTACGCCGGAGAATGCGGTCGCTCCCATTAGAGTTTGGTTAGACATTGAAAATTGCATGATTCTGAATGAGATTGGTCCTCATGAAGTGGCTCAGCGTATAAGAAGATCATTGGCATCTCTAGGCTATTACGGCCATCTCGAGATCACGGCGATAGCGGCAAATGAGTTTTCTATTCCTAGTCACATCCGAACGAGTTTAGAAGAGAAAACATCTATAATTACTTTTTTCACTGCAGCAATTGTTAGTAAAATATATTTTTTATTCTTATAATTTTTTATTTATTTGATGTCGTTAATTAAAAAATTGATTTTTTTGTTTTCTTTATCAGATTCAGGTGAGAAAGATATTAGCGACGCCGAGATCAAGCGTCTGGAGATGCCGATTTCAAGACTACGGTAGAAACACTCATCGCTGAAAACTTCAATGTCCTTCATGCCTACCGTCCGGAAGCTACTAAAAAAGAAATGAGGAAGGTTTCCCCAACCAGATGGGAGTGGAGACAACTGTTACAGTTGGGTGACAGTTGGATGAAGCTTCAAACAAGAGGAAGAAGGAATCCGGATTGGGATGGAAACCATCATCTCCACCATCTCCAATGTAAAAGTCCAAAGCATGTATCAATATTTTCTTTTTAATATGAACTTGTAGTTAATATTCATGACAAGAAAGTGTTTGTTATTGAGATTTTTCGGTTTGTGTAAGAAGTTATTAATTATGAGAGCTTTGGAGTTTCTAACTTGAGTAATAAAATGTAGAAATGTAAATCACATACTTGAAATTGATATTGAAATAAAAATATGTCCAAAACGTCATGCTCAAAATTTGCACAAATGAATAGTGATACTAAAAACGTATACGAATACGATCCGCGCATAATCATTAATGTTTAACATGAAAAACCAAAGAGAGATTCGAAGAGATCCGGTTAATATGAAAACTTTTGCAAAGTCTTTGTCAATAAATACGAATTAAATCACTTAGGTATTATTTGTATTTGTAGGTTTTTTAAGGGATCGGGATCAAGATCAAGAGCTAGCAACCCTCGTAGCAACCCTCGTGCTACGCCGGAGAATGCGGTCGCTCCCATTAGAGTTTGGTTAGACATTGAAAATTGCATGATTCCGAGTGAGATTGGTCCTCATGAAGTGGCTCAGCGTATAAGAAGATCATTGGCATCTCTAGGCTATTACGGCCATCTCGAGATCACGGCGATAGCGGCAAATGAGTTTTCTATTCCTAGTCACATCCGAACGAGTTTAGAAGAGAAAACATCTATAATTACTTTTTTCACTGCAGCAATTGTTAGTAAAGTATATTTTTTATTCTTATAATTTTTTATTTATTTGATGTCGTTAATTAAAAAATTGTTTTTTTGTTTGTTTTCTTTATCAGATTCAGGTGAGAAAGATATTAGCGACGCCGAGATCAAGCGTCTGGAGATGCCGATTTCAAGACTACGGTAGAAACACTCATCGCTGAAAACTTCAATGTCCTTCATGTCTACCGTCCGGAAGATACTAAAAAATAAATGAGGAAGGTTTCCCCAACCAGATGGGAGTGGAGACAACTGTTACAATTGGGTGAAGCTTCAAACAAGAGGAAGAAAGAATCCGGATTGGGATGGAAACCATCATCTCCACCACCTCCAATGTAAAAGTCCAAAGCATGTATCAATATTTTATTTTTAATATGAACTTGTAGTTAATATTCATGACAAGAAAGTGTTTGTCATTGAGATTTTTCGGTTTGTGTAAGGAGTTATTAATTATGAGAGCTTTGGAGTTTCTAACTTGAGTAATAAAATGTAGAAATGTAAATCACATACTTGAAATTTATATTGAAATAAAAATATGTCCAAAACGTCATGCTCAAAATTTGCACGAATGAATAGTGATACTAAAAACGTATACGAATACGATCCGCGCATAATCATTAATGTTTAACATGAAAAACCAAAGAGAGATTCGAAGAGATCCGGTTAGTATGAAAACTTTTGCAAAGTATTTGTCAATAAATAAGAATTAAATCCCTTAGGTATTATTTGTATTTGTAGGTTTTTTAAGAGATCGGGATCAAGATCAAGAGCTAGCAACCCTCGTTCTACGCCGGAGAATGCGGTCGCTCCCATTAGAGTTTGGTTAGACATTGAAAATTGCATGATTCCGAGTGAGATTGGTCCTCATGAAGTGGCTCAGCGTATAAGAACATCATTGACACCTTTAGGCTATTACGGCCATCTCGAGATCACGGCGATAGCGGCAAATGAGTTTTCTATTCCTAGTCACATCCAAACGAGTTTAGAAGAGAAAACATCTAGAATTACTTTTTTCACTGCAGCAATTGTTAGTAAAATATATTTTTTATTCTTATAATTTTTTATTTATTTGATGTCGTTAATTGAAAAATTGGTTTTTTTGTTTTCTTTATCAGATTCAGGTGAGAAAGATATTAGCGACGCCGAGATCAAGCGTCTGGAGATGTCGATTTCAAGACTACGGTAGAAACACTCATTCCTTCATGCCTACCGTCCGGAAGCTACTAAAAAAGAAATGAGGAAGGTTTCCCAACCAGATGGGAGTGGAGACAACTGTTATAGTTGGGTGAAGCTTCAAAAAAGAGGAAGAAAGAATCCGGATTGGGATGGAAACCATCATCTCCACCACCTGCAGAAGCACCTCGATCTCCGGAACGAAAGAGACCGGCGAATCGTTTCTCTTTTCTTCGTAGTTTTAGCACTCGTAATTAGTCTATGCAGAACCCATGGCAGATTCCTTGTCCAATGCAACCAATCATGGCTTCTGCAGATATGTTTGATTGCTGAGAGGATTTTCTATCCAATGAAGCATTGAGATTTCGTCTTGGTCGGGTTCTCATTTCTCCTTCTTCGTAATGTATTGTTTTTTTTTCTATAAGACTTTTCGGTCTCTTGTTTTTTCCGTAATTTCAATTTGTCCGGTCTTGTTCTGGTTTTCTAGCCATAGTCCTCTAGTCTTGTGTCGTTTGCATAAGATAAGTTTGTCCCATGTAATTGGTTTCTTATGTGTTTCTAAATGAATTTTCAAGCTTTGTTATTGTTATATGCGATTTGCCTCTACTGATATAATGATTTGTTCGATTTTCGCTTAGGAATCTCTAACCATAAACTTCCATCACTGAAAATAGATATTCAATTGTACAAATGATCCCTATCATTGACGAGACTATATAAATTTGCAGGAAAACTATAAGATTTATCTGGATAAAGTAAAGCATTCTCATTTTCATTCATGCTTCTTTCAACACTTTTGGTATATAGACTGCTGATTCAACCTTTATATCCCTCGAGTGAAGTGGGAAAAGATTCGTTCTATTAATATTTTAAATATAGATTGTCTTGCGGATTGTTTTTACAAGATATAAGCCATCTAAGAATTTGTTAAGTCAAGTATGGAACGAACACTTTGTAGGACCAAAATTATCGCACAATAGACAGGAGAGATTTAATCACGATTTATATAAATAAACAGTAAGGAACAGACGATTCATAAAACGATAAAGCAATAAAATAAATCTAAGGAGGCGAGATGAATCTCTTTCCTTAACTCTAAGAATCTCCCGTAGTGCGACGGGTTTTAATAGATCCATGAGTCCCAGGATACAACCAAAGTAATCTGTATCATCTACACTTGATATCAGATCTGTCGAACATTATACTACGATACTCTCGAATAAAGACTTACTCTAAGCTGTGGAGAATTGAAGGAACTTTTTCTTTTGTAGTGTGTTTTCTGTGTGTGATTGGATACCTTTCTCTCAAGAGATGTGATCCTATATATAGGAGAATATCATGTCCTCACTTTTCCTTTTTTTTTTAGGTTTTTCCTTTTTTTAGGTTTTTCCTTTTCTTAAGGCTTTTCCTTTTTTGTAGGCTTTTCCTTTTTAAGGCTTTTCCTTTTTTTTAAGGTTTTTCCTTTTCTTAAGGCTTTTCCTTTTTTGTAGGTTTTTCCTTTTTTAAGGCTTTTCCTTTTTTTAAGGTTTTTCCTTTTTACATTCACAAGGCTTTTTTACTTAGCCCAAATGTCTCATTTCAAATTCACACATACACATATTTATAAAGCCCACAAGCTCTTATAAATTTTGTTCCAACAATCCCCCACATGAATAGAAATGACTCTAAACATATGAAAATTGAACAGACTAGACTTTACTAGACATACTTGACTAGACTCATCTAGACGTAGACAAACTTTCGAGAGTATACGAAAATGTAACTGTCACTGAATGGTAGCGTTTTTCAGCTTTGAACCAAACAATTTTAATATCTGTTGCGTTTACTCGGCCAGGAGGTTAACATGATGTCTTGAACCACCCGGATTTTGATGTAAACTGATACAACAGATATCGCACAACGACATTTTCTCGTAGAACTTTGTTCTCTATTGGGTTCATTTTGGCCTTGAACATTCCTGGTATTCGTGAGTGAATTTGGAGAATATAGCCTTATCATTCATTCTCCTAGAAACGGCCCCATTTCACACTTCACAAGGTGATCTTTTATTAGCTTGTTTTCAGAAGTGTCCTGTCACACTCCAATATCTACACAGCTATGCAATCATTAAAAGCCAACGCTTATCCTCACTTTCCACAGGTAGCACTGTTTTATCATCCTAGGAACTGGGCAGAGACATAGTCTCACAGTGCTCAAATTCGAATCAGTTTAATTTTGTTTCCCTTTGAACCTAGATCTTGGGATCTCCAGTCACATAGGTGGGGTATCTGTCAAACGTCATCTTTTTCTATAGGCTTTAAACCCATTCCTTTTGATGATTTAACTAACTTGATCTCGAGGCTAACTTTTTGGGAAACAGATCCGCTAAGTTATCAACCGTTGTGAGATCAGTTGTCTAAATGGTCTTATATCATTCTCGAGATTTACCATTTTATAACTTACTCAGTGCCTGAGAGATAGCTCACTAACTCTCACAGTGTACACATAAAGTTGGCACTGGTTTTTCCCACATCGGGATATCTTCCACAAAGTTTCGAAGCCATTTTGCTTCCTCTGTAACTTTATCTAAAGCTATAAACTCTGACTCCTTGGTTAATTAGGCCAAAAGTGTTTGTTTGGAAGATTTCCAGGATACTGCTGCACTACCAAGAAAAAATATTATCCACTTATAATATCTGTCAGGTTTACGAGACCAAGAGGTGAACATAATGTCTTGAACCCCCCAGACTTTGATGTAAATCGAGACGACATATAACGCTGGATAATTCAACATTCTAGTTATGGCTTTCCACAGAGTATGACCTGGATTACTCTTGTAGCGACTTATTTACTGAATGCGCCAAATCGGATCTAGTACGATTCATCAAGTACGTTAGACTTCCGATAATTCTTGCATACATCACTTGTGACACAACTTTATCACAATTAAAGTTATTGCAATCTTGTTTGAGTAGTTCTCAAAACATTCTAGGATCTTGAGACAAGATTATCCACTAATCTTATGTCTATCAAACTTCCCACTAAACACTTTCTTAGTGTGTTGGATTATGTCCTTCTTGCTTCCATGATGAACGTGTCATCTTATAAACATAACAAAACGTATCCATGTGGAGTACTTTTGATGTATATCACCTTAAGTGATTTTGAAGCTATTTGACATCACTTTGTTGTCAAACTTTCCAAGTTATTGCTTAGGAGCTAACTTAAGCTCGTATAAGGACTTTGCAAGTCTACTTATTTTCTTTCCTTGTTCAGGAGTGACATAACCCTCGGGTTGTTTCATGTAAATCTCCTCTTCTAAATGGTCGTTTAGAAAGGCAGATTTTACATCCATTTGATGGATTACAAGATCTCATATTGCTGTGATTCCAATCAGCATACGACTAATTTCAACTTTAGCCTCTTCTGCTTCTTTACAGAAGTACCGGCATTGCTCGATCTAAGGTCCAATACCCGTCAAGCATCGATCGATACCGAGGGATATCGATCGATACGCATAAAAGCGTAAGAGCCCAAGAACTCAATTGCTCGCCTCAATTCGTGAGGTACTAGAGCTTATCCTTTACACAGAAACTCATGTTCAAAGGAAGACGCATTCCTTGTTTACCGTGATTACTTGGATGTCTGGTATATCTATTTTATATACCATAAAGTAATCAGCAATACATTGTGTGCATATACACAATGAAGATACAATCCACCTTCTTAGGTGGTTGCTAGGCACCCCCACACTTTCATGTATTTGTATAAAAACACATTACTTTTCCAAAGTTCACATAAAATATTTCCAGTGACTTTGTGTGGTATTTAGTTCAGGATATAACTTGTGGTAAGCAATGCTTCCCCCCACATTTCTGGACTAACGCAGATTCCTGCAACATTGCATTCATCATTTCCTTGAGAGTTATGTTCTTTCTTTCAGCAACTCCATTGGATTCAGGTGAGTAGGGATCAATCGTTTGATGTATACTACCTTGTTCATGTCCTCTATCACTTCAAACTATGTTGATAGTTCTTTCGAGTTGGTTTTCAACCTCGAGTTTAAACTCCTTGAGTTTTACAAGGTCTCGTATTTGCTTCTTAGCAAATAGACATAACTATATTTCGTACAATCCTCAACGAAAGTTACGAAATATTTCTCACCACCTTTTGTATGAGTCAAACCAAGAGGTTCACTCGATTGTGGTGTTTTAGTGAGTTTGGTTAGAACGCAAACCTCACACTCATCTTTGCTTATTTTGTATTTCGGGATCTCATTCAACCTACGCATAGATTCGAATATACTGTGACCGAAACATTCAGATCAAATACTAAGAGATTATGTACCATAAGCAAATGATTCTTTCTCATTAATGTCAACAACATTGGTTACATTAATTTTTAAGTCCGACTGTCTTAACTTTAATTTTAACCAGTCCGTCCTTAATATAGACAACATTCTTTGTCAATACATGCTAATCAGCTTTGACAATTGACTATGAATTCGTGCCTAATTAGCATTGTGCCCTAAATAAGATTTTTATGCATCTCTAGCACATGCTTTACATTAGTGAGAGTGAGCTTCTTTGAGAAGTCAACTTCAGCACCAAAATTCTTGTCATTATTTATGGTAGGAGGGAAACATTCCCATCTCAACGCATATATTGGTATAATACCACCACTCATGTGGGTTATGCTCAACCATATTGACTCCGAGGATGACATTACACATGTCTATCTCGACTACATTGGCTTGAGCCATTTCATTATCTTTTACACCACCGAATCTTAACAATGATCACATCGGTGTTGTTAGTCATATTGAAATTTGATTTTGTTCAAGAGAATCAAACCAAATTAATATACTAACCAATACCCAACTCTCAAGTTAAAGGGTAAAATTAAATTCAATTTCTAGAATTTAATAAACTTAATACAATATCGAATTGTATTAGTATTCTTGAACTCATATCAAGAATCGCAAGAGGCCTGCTCACTTAGCCCAATGATTTAATTATTTAATTAAATCAGCCTCCAATACTTAATTGAACATCAATTATTCCAAAAAATCGCAAATTTTTTGGACACATAATATTGAGCTACACGTCTTTAAATTTTTTTCCAAGGCTTAATCTTTACTCCGCAGTAGAAAGATGTATCAATATCTCGTGCAATCGTCTATGAATGTCACGAAATATTTCTTGCCTCCTCTGGTTTGAATATATTTCAAATCACATCAAACTGTGTGAATTAAACCTAGAGGTTCTGATGTTCTTTGAACGTTGGGTGATGGCGTTTTAGTGAGTTTAGCTTGGACACAAAACTTCACATTTGTCTTTGCTTAATTTGCATTTAGGAATCATGTTCATGTTCATTAATCTACTCATAGATTTGAAATTAACATGTCCTAATCGTTCATGCCAAATAGCAAATGGTTTCTTATCATTAATCTTTAGGGTTCTACGAGGTGGATGCCTCGGTTAAATTATCCTTTCGGATTACTTCCTCAACAGATATCTTACACAGATTATCACATACAAAACCCTTACCCACATACATTCCATTTTTCGTTAGGATTAGCTTATCACCTTCCAGCTTCACAGAGAATCCATGCTTACTTATGAGCGATCCAGAGATCAGATTCTTGCGTATGTCTGGTACATGGACGACGTTCGTGAGAACTAGTTCCTGTCCAGAGGTGAGCTTCAGAACAACCTTCCCGTGACCATCAACTGTCGACGAGGCAGAATTTCCCATCAAGAATTTAACACCACTCTTGTTCTTTGTGTATGTCGAGAACATCTCGCGATCCATACAGATGTGTCTGGTTGCACCAGTATCGAACCACCAAGTCTTTGGATGGCTTTCTGCAACATTTGCCTCAGTGACCACATCACACATGTCAGCTTCTATCAAGTTTGCTTGACCTTTCACTGTTTCGATCAGACTCGCAGTCGTTTGATCCACTTTGTCACTGGTTTTCTCCATAGTTCCAGAGTTGTTGTTTGTCATTTCTCTAAGACAATGAGAACATAACTTTCAGTTAGTACCGATATATAAACTCAAGAATCGCAATTCTAAGACTGATATCGAACTGAATCGCATTGGTGTCGATCCATACTCCTTGGTATCGATCGATACACACACAATGTCTATCGATACACCCATATGGTATCGATCGATGCCCTCAGTGTCGATCGATACACCCTTGGTGATGATCGATGCACGTGAGTTTTGCATAAGATCTATCGATACACCTCGGTGTCGATCGATGATCAGCTTGTATCGATTGATACACATCGGTGTCGATCGATGCTCAGCTTGTGTCGATCGATACACATATAGTGTCGATCGATGCACCCTGTGTGTCGATCGATGCAAGTGAATTTTTACACAGGATCGATCGATAAACCACAGTGTCGATCGATGCTCGATGCACATACTGTGTTAATCGAAGCATCTTGGTGTCGATCGATACACATTGAGTGTCGATCGATACACCCTGGGTTCCTATTGATGCTCGATGCACATACTGAGTCATTCGAAGCAACCTGGTATCGATCGATACACGCTCAGTGTCGATCGATATACCCTGGGTGTCGATCGATACAAGTGAATTTCACAGGATCGATCATAGCACCAGTGTCGATCGATACCTGTGTCTTATACACAGTATCGATCGACATAGACCAACTTGGTCGATGCAAAGTATCGATCGATACACTGAGGTGCCGACCGATACACTGTTTGCATGGTATCGATCGATACACTTAAGTGTCGACCGATACAATTTAGTCCAATATCGACCGATACCATAGGGTGTCGATCGATACTCACAAGGCCTCGATCTGAATCGAACCTATCAAGAACAGATGTGTGTTCGTTGATTATACCGTTCTTTAATCGCAATTAAAGACGGTTTTTTAGAAGATGTTTAAGCAGATCTGCTTCTACTACACGTTTCAAGTTGCTAAACAGCTGTTTGATTAACGTTTGAGTATCACTAGCAGAAGAACATCTTCTTAAAAAATAGAGAGAGATGAAGATTGCCTCTACTACACGTTTCAATTTGCTAAAAGCTTTTTGACAACGTTTGAGTATCATCAGCAGTAGAAGAATCGTTTTAAAAACCGTTTGAAAACGTTTATTTACTCGTGATTAAAGATCCAATTGAAGTAATAAAACAGAAATTGGATCTTCTTAGAGTTAAGATTGTAGGACCAAAATTATCGCACAATAGACAGGAGAGATTTAATCACGATTTATATAAATAAACAGTAAGGAACAGACGATTCATAAAACGATAAAGCAATAAAATAAATCTAAGGAGGCGAGATGAATCTCTTTCCTTAACTCTAAGAATCTCCCGTAGTGCGACGGGTTTTAATAGATCCATGAGTCCCAGGATACAACCAAAGTAATTTGTATCATCTACACTTGATATCAGATCTGTCGAATATTATACTACGATACTCTCGAATAAAGACTTACTCTAAGCTGTGAGAATTGAAGGAACTTTTTCTTTTGTAGTGTGTTTTCTGTGTGTGATTGGATACCTTTCTCTCAAGAGAGGTGATCCTATATATAGGAGAAGATCATGTCCTCACTTTTCCTTTTTTTTTTAGGTTTTTCCTTTTCTTAAGGCTTTTCTTTTTTTGTAGGCTTTTCCTTTTTAAGGCTTTTCCTTTTTTTTAAGGTTTTTCCTTTTCTTAAGGCTTTTCCTTTTTTGTAGGCTTTTCTTTTTTTAAGGCTTTTCCTTTTTTTAAGGTTTTTCCTTTTTACATTCACAAGGCTTTTTTACTTAGCCCAAATGTCTCATTTCAAATTCACACATACACATATTTATAAAGCCCACAAACTCTTATAAATTTTGTTCCAACACACTTTAGCAGTAGAACCGTGTTGTGTAGGGAAAACTTAGGTTCTTCGGTCTAGTTTCATGGTCAATGCTTTAACAAAGAACAAAAAAACATAAGTTATTTTTCCAACTAATGAATGTTTTATGGGGCTCATGTTTCTTTACTTCTTACAGTCTCCTCAATGGCCAAATTCGATATTTATCTTGTCAATCATGTACACGAATGTTTTATGGGACAAATTTCCGTGTAAACCTATTTTATCCTACAGATTGTTTTCCATGGGTGTGAATGGGAACGTTCCCTCCACCGGGAAACACAAAATTTTCCACCGTCAACTATTTATTATTTTTTAATATGTGTGAAAAACCCAAATCAATCTTCAAGGAACATAAGGAGTATTACATAATAGTTTCTTAAAATAAATCTAGAAAATCTAAATTAGTAAATGGATACTCAATTTGAATAATTTAATAAGAAAATAAATATTTGGTTTAAATTATATAAATTTAACATATTCACAATTGTAATCACGATTTTTAGTTGATTATATATATATATATATTTGAATATAATCCGATGATTTACATATATTTTCAAAATTTTTATTTAAAAGTGTGATATTCCTATTATGTAGCATAGAATATCCAAACCATCTTTAAAATTATACCAATAACTAATCATAATTAAAACATATTTATATTATTTATTTATAATTTAATGTAATTTGATATTTCCAAAAAAAGAATGAAAACAAATTTCCTTCTCGTTCGGACAAAGTAGCATTTTAAAAAATGATTTTTGACATAATGATTTTGAAATATTATTATTAAAATTAAAGACTGTATCTTCAAAAAATATGTTATGTTATTATAAAGATTGGAAGATAGAAATTGTCAGCTTGAAATTGATATATGTAAATTGAGATTCGATTTCAGTTTGAATTGATGAATTTAAATTTAATTTATTTTTTTGAATTATAAAGATTCATTAACTAATCTGGTCAATCTCAAAACATAGTCTCTTTTTGTTTCTTTTCATAATTAATCATCATCAAAATCTAGACTAATTTATAGGGGTGTCAAAATGGATCAAAACTAATAGGTCGATCCAACCCAATCGGATTCATGAACTCCAATGGGTCAAAAATAACTAGTTAAATGGGTTAATGAGTCAAATGAGTTGTTGGATTAAATGGATTAGGTTGAAATGAGTTGAATTAAAATGGGTTAATAGAGGTGTAAATGGTTAAAAAATTAATTCTGCTGAATTTGGAATCTGACATTATTATTTATTTATTTTTCAACAGAATCTGGCAGATTAACTACGAATGTAAATGGTAATAGAAGAATCTTGTGGAATTTTGCAGAATTTTCCAGATTAATTAAATAAGGGAAAACATCAAAATTTTGTGTAGAATTTGGCAGAATCTTGTGAAATCTGGCAGTTGACTAATTTTGAATGAAATAATTAATTTTAGATACATATAACTAGTTAATTTATAGATTAATAAAAATAATTAATTAACATCATTTTTAAATTCAAAATTTATGATATAATGTTTTGATTACTAAAATTGAATTATTTCTTCTTAGACTCGTCTAAAAATATTTAAAATTTATCTAGAGTAATAAAGTTTTTTTAGAATTACCATGCAAACTTAGAAATATGTAATAAAAATTAACTTATAATATTAACAATTTGTTACACATATGTATCATATAAAAAAATATTAAAAAACATCGAAAAATTAAAAATATTAAGTTTATAAGTCCATTAGTGTTAAATATATATTAATATAGGAGTATTATATAAAGAGTGAGTGTGTCTCACAAAAGTGTGACACATCAGCACCTATCTCTATGACACATCATTATTTTTCTTTGTGACGCTACAATGTGGGCATTTATTTATTTTGACCAAGAATTTTAAAACTTGGTGAAACTCTTGCTGCCCGTTCATCTCCATAATGTTACTTTAAATTATTGTCGTTTTTGTCTTGTGGATCACCATTTTATATTTTGTCTTGTGGATCACCATTTTACATTTTTTTCTATATCACACCATTTTAGATTATGACGCCAATAGTGTTGAGAAATAAACAAATTAGGATGTTATAAAAAGTGACTTGGATTCAAAGAGAAGAAGAGGAAGAACCAATGGCTCGTGGGCCAGTGGTAGCAGCGAATTCAGTAGTGTGGGTATGTGCCCCGTCTCCTAGTTTCGAATCCTATTGGCCACCTATCCACGTTTAAATCAGCATATTGCTGTCGTGAACTCCGGATTATGCCGATATAGATTAGTCTGGACCTAAAAAATCTAGGATCACTCTGGCTTATCAAAAAAAAAAAAAAAAAAGAAGAGGAGGAAGATAGGTGATAAAAAAGAATGAATACGAGACAAACAAATATAAAAGCGTAGAGAAGAAGGAGACGATTGAAGGTTGGTGGGTAAGCTTCTTATAATTGTTTTCAGTAAAAAAATTTCATTGAAGATTAGGAAGACGTTGATGATGGGATCAAGAATTATAGGAATGGTTTTTCTTTTTTTTCACCATACACAAAACAACAATCAACAGCTTTTTGTACACAAAATTGTAATCACATATAGACAAATTTAAATGATTACAAATATAAGGCTTTCCATGCATATAAATCACATATAGACACAACATATATACACAAATTATTCGTCATCATCAGTTTCACCAAGCACATACTAGTTTCAGCCATCCAACAGATTCCTCAAGCTACGGAAAGCCTCTGGCGTAAGGCTACAACACCGTTGCTTCTCCAACGGGACCACTGGCTCATCCCCGCTGTCCACCGTCACAAAACATACCACAACCGCGGTTAAGTTATCAAACGTGTTCAGCCTCAGTGCCTCCATCACAAGCTCTCTTGCACATCTCGTGGGATCATCGTGTCGGTTTAACCCGCGCTTCACAATGCTAACCGCTTCTTGGCTTGTCAAAACATCCCAAATCCCGTCGCACCCGATTACTAGAAACTCGTCGTCCTCCGTTAAAGTTATCTGCTTGATTTCAGGCTCCGAAATTAGTGGAGATTTAGAGCCGTGTGGGCGTTTCATGTCCCAGTCGCCTAGAGCCCGGGTTACAGATAACTCTCCGTTTAGGTAACCGTCCTCAATGATACCGCCAGACTCTTCTACTCTTCTTCTCTCCGGTAGATTGATCGGTCTATGGTCATTAGACATCTCTATCGCTTTGCCTTTTCTACAAAGAACCGCTCTGCAGTCTCCAGCATTTGCAACCATTAAGAGTCTGCAAAGGACAAGAATAAAAGTAGACAATCACAGTTAAACCCAAGTCTGTTTTGAAACCAAACAGAACCGAACGGAACAATATTTTCCACCATTACAGGACCATATTGAATCTTGCTCAGATCACAGGCTTACTATATACCAAAAATATACTATGTGCGAGAGCTCTCTCAAATTCCGTAAGCTAGAAAATTAAAGAACTAAATGGATAACACACGTACCTTCCGGAAATAAGAGCAGCAAGAGCTGTGGTACCAGAAGAAGAGCTAATGCTGCAATCCTCTGCCAATGCTAGATCAGCTTGGAGGAACGCATTTCTCAACGAACTCTTAACTTCTTCAACATAAACACTATTCACTTCCGATGTCTGTGGAAACTTATCATCTTCAAAGAAAAGCCTAATGGCATTTTGCCGTACATACGTCGCTGCTTCTGATCCTCCATGACCATCAAAAACCTAAAAAGTAAGTCAAGTCAGGTTCTACCTTTAAAAGAGCATTACATTTTTAAGGAAGCAAAGATACATTACCGCATAGAAAGCACTTGGCTTTGGCAATTCAAAAAGACACCCAACTTGAGAGGATAGATCATCTACGCAAATGTGTTCGTCTTCCATGAATCTCTTTGGCCCGATATCAGCGTAGCTTCCAGACCGGATGGTTGGAACATAAACCGAGACACCAGAATCGCAATCATCCTCCTGCTTTAGACCCTAAAAAGGTGTATACATTATTGAAAACATAAATCAAATTTCACAGTCATTGTCCTGTCAAAAAAAAAAAAACCAAATCTTTAAACAATCAAATTTAGTAGGAAATGTAGATCGAGAAAGGCTAAAACTCATGCTCAATTGAGAAAATCAATAAATTGAACACAAGTAGTGAAGACAAAAACTACAGATAGGGTTTCTTTAGAAAAGTAGTTGCATTTAGTTCTCAAAGTTTAAAGTCGGTTAATTTGCCAACTAAAGAATCACCTTAATACCAATCAATTCGGTTAAATTCCTAATTATAGACGAGTAATTTCAGAGCCAGAGCTTCTTTAAATCTCTATTCACAAGGTAAAGCCGTAAGGAGCCCAGAAAGAAATGAAAAATCTAATCTTTGACATGTCGGAAAGCTTAATACTTACCACCGGAGAAGTCGATAAGCCGCCGGAAACCGACGCCGCCGATCGACGAAAACCCAATTTCGGAGAAGAAACTGGAGATTTGACGGAGGAAGAAACTCCATCAATATCAAGAACCGCCGGCAAACTCTGTTGAAATACAACCTCTGCTTCTGCTACCATTCTCTTCTCTTTCTTCGCAAATAAATTTCACAACTATAAGTTACAACCAGATCGATTCTTTGGAACTTTATACTCAAAATCACTGCCTTTTTGTTTGATTTTTTATCCCAAATCCGTTCACTTGTTCTCAAAGTAAATTTGACAATTTCCTTCTCGCGTTGGCTTCTGGCGTTCTTCTGGCGAATCAGAGATCTTATGTGGATTATTATCGGTGTGGATTACACACGGCTAAGACTAAGCCCTATTTTATGACACGTGTCATAACGGTGGAGTTTCAGCTTTGACGCGCGTACCCTAAAACGACGTCGGAATGCGGAACACTCTCCTTTTCAACTTTTACCAACTACCCAAGACTTCCTTGGAAATAACGGGAAGGTTTCTGTAATAATATTAAATAATAAGGGTATTTTAGGAAATAAAGTACTTTGTCGACTAGAATCTCAAAAGGTTTATCCGTGTCCACACCTGCGTTTCGTGAATTGATGATATTACCCCCGAAAATAGATTAATCTGGACCGTTAAAATCACCAAGATGACCGTGGATTAGTCATGCCACATCATCAGGTTTTTGTTTTTCTTATAAATTTAATTGTTGTAAGGAAATAAATAATAGTATTTAAATTGATAATAATAAATCAAGACCTAGGGGTATCAATTAGGGCCAAAACTCGAGGGCCGGCCCGACCCGATCCTGAAAAACAGCGGATTCGGGCCTAGAAATATAAGCCCAAAAAATCGGGCTTTTCGGGCTAGTGTTTTTCGGGCTTAACCCGATCGGGCTCGGACTAGCCCGAAAAGCCCGAAACTTTATATTTTAATTAGTTAGATATTTTATTTAAACATTTATCTTTCTAAAAATAATAATTTGACATATTTTCTATATATTTCGTGATCCATGTACCATTATCATTTATCCATATTTACTTCATATTTTTAAAATCATTATCTATAGATTTTTAACGACATTTCTATATAATTTATACATGTCAAAATTTAATATTATTTTACTTTTTTTATATGTACATTTTGATGGTGATGAGGATTTAGAAGACAATGAAGGAGATTCTAATCTAAACTCTACTACCTAGATTTGAAGTGTTTTAATTTTATGTTTTATTTGGTAATATAATTTATTTGAATTTTATTTGTTTTTGTCAAACTTTTGCTTTTAAATTTAATTGGATTTGATATAATACATTTCAATTTAGATTTATTTTTATAAATATTTTGTTTTAATTATTCATCTGAGAATTGTAAATTTTTTTGTTTGTAAATAAAAAACGAAAAAGCCCGAAAAAAGCTCGAGAAGTCCTAGAGCCCTGTCCGAGTCAGGCCGGGCTTTGGAATATAAACCCTTTTTTATTTTGGATCGGGCCGGACCGAACTCAAATATATGCAGGTTTTACGGATTTCGGACCGGACCGGGCCGGGCTAGCCCGATTGACATCCCTATCAAGACCTAACGTGTTACTAAAATATGTGAAACGTGTTTCGTGGAAAGTCTGATAACCAATTAAAAATTCTAGTTCCAGAACTACTTGTCTTTTAGCCCAAAATAATATCTAGCCAATAAGATTTAACAATTAATCAGCACTACATCAGCATAATACGAGTCGGCAAAATATTGCGATGGGCCATTATTAGCGAAAAGCCCATGAAGCTCTAACTGGTGAAAAGAGCCCATGTTACCGGTCGTTTCTCTCGGCCTTTCTGTGTGTGTACGGATGATTAGAAGGTCCTTGAAAACAAAGTATACAACACATGAATGAACTTGGTGCTACATAACATATTTTTGACTTATGACATGTTTGCCTCTTTATTATACATATAAATTTATCGACATTCGAAAGGGTAAGCAAGATTCTTACAGTGATTCGTATCGAGATCAAGAGAAGGAAATGTAAACGTAAAACATAGGTAAAAAGAACAACTCAAGAAAGCTTTTAGATCCAAGATCAATTAATCGACTAGTTTTAAACATAATCTCTCGGGTTTTATTAAGCCTCTATAATCGCTTTTCTCACTTCGACGGTGATGACGATGACGGGTTCAAAGGGCTCGGCTTTGGACTATCTTTCCCTTTTCCGGCGAGCCTAGGACTCATCTCACCTCTGAATTCATTCACTCTAGGACTAAACACTTGAGACAGATTCCGATTAATAACCGGCGTTGAAGTTGAACTAGTGACTTTAGGACTACATGTGTGTATAAATTCTCCTCTACTTCTTGTAATATGCTCATCAAGAATCTCAGAGTCACATGGATATGAAGCTGTTGATCCCATCTCAGCTTCCTGCGAAATCGAAATTTTTTTAACAAGAATCTAGGAAACCAAAGAAAAAATGGATTTTGATTGAATTTAGTAATGGAGTCCTTACCGCTACTGCTAGATTGAATGGTAAAGCGGGTGCTTCTTCATACTCTGCTGCGTCTAAGTCCTGAAGATGAGCACTTTTGAAGAATCTTGGAAGGATATATTGCCTTACAGGTACTAGAAACATGATCATTAGAGGGAACATAACTCCAGCGAGTGGGATCCATGTGAGACCAAAGCAGATTAGAAGATAAGTTGTTTGGAAAATAGTGAACATTGCAATCGTTTTGAATGGAACGGTTTCCACGAATGTGGCATGGTTATCTTCAAGAACCCTGCAAATTTGGCAAGCACTTGAGTAATGCGTCTTGAGAGAGTAGAATAAGATGAAAAGATTAAGACTTTACTTGAACCGACGACTTGGGGCTGTGAAGAGAAGCAAGATTCTTTCCCAGAATTGGTTTCCGGGTAAGCTTTCGATGGCCATGAAGGCGAAGTAGCCCCAAAGGACTGATGTAGGGATCATTTTAAGGAGAGGCATAGCTGCAACGCATCCTCCAACCATTACTGCTTGAAGCAAGTTGCTTACTCTCTGTTCTTTGACTTCAATTGGCAATAAATCATCGATTTCTTTCTCGATATCAAACAGAGTTTCATCAACTGGAGCATCGAGATTTCCTGTGAATGTTGTCGCTTGGATCGTTGATTCTCTCAGCTCTTTCAGACCCTGCGAAAGAGATAATATATCCTCAGTTTAGCTTCAAACTATGTTAGTTCCATTGTTACATTGAGATTCTTCTTTACCTGAGGCTGCTGGTAGACTAATGGAGTCTGCATTTGATTATAAACCTCTTGCATGTTACCATACAACTGCCCTAAACTCGCATTCTGCTTAATGCTTCTCCGTGCAGTTGCAACTAGTCTGTTCCGAAGCAGCTGTGTAAAGAGCAAACAACAAGCTAAAATTGCAAGTCCTCAAGGAAAACAAAAGTGTTGCGGGTAAGGTACCTGATATTTTAGTGTTGCCAGGCTCTTGGTATGCATTGGTGATTGAGGTATGACTCCATTTGATGGAGGTATTCCAAGTAGACCACACATTAAGGTCTAAAAATGGCGGAGTTATTAGTAGATGGAGCTCAAGAAGAAAAGAAGAAATCAATTGATTCCTGCAAAATCTTACCAGAAACCCAAGAAGAAGCAGATCATAATGGTAAGAAGATGGTTTTCTCAAATTGAATTCTTTCTGCTGTGCAAGCTGTGATGCTACACTATGGTCGAAGTAGTAAAGAACTGCAATCATTGTTGCAGGAATGAAGGCTCCAATTATGTATGCAATTGGAACTTCAAGCATCTCCTGAAATTTAAGAGTCATTAGGCATTAGTGTTCATCTGGGATGTGTGGGAGATCTAAGGTAAAAGGCACACCTTTACGACGGTCCAATTCTCATAAGCACCAGGGGACCAAGGATCTGGGCTAAAAAGTCGCCGAGGAATTCCTTTCGGAACATCTCCTGTTGGGATGTAGGAGACACCGGTCCACACCAGAACCATGAGTGGGACACCATAGTCAGCTATTAAACTTCTAAGCCAGCCTGTTTGAAGAATAATGTTTTAAAGAAGGGAATTAAGATTCTTCAAGAACAAGGAATGATATCGCCCCCCTTGTAAGCGCATAATTGATTATTGATTGGTCAAGATCCCTTGAATATAAGGAGATTCCAGCTCATGAGATTAAAAAAACAAAACAAAAAAAAGGCAGTTGACTAACTACTTCGATACCTGTTCCATATCTCCAGGATCTGGCTTTTCTACTTCTAAGTGCAGTTATAAGTAGACCAAAGGAGAGAACCAAAGCAAACATCCCATTTGCAAATCTCCAGGAAGGTAAAAACTCCAGAAGTTTCAGATTTCCCCTCTCAGGAGAGCGAAATTCGTCAACTAGTCCCTGGATATATGATAATCAAAGCATTAGAGGCAAAATAAAATCCATTTTCTTGGTATCGAAAAAATCGCAAATCTTCTTACTTTGATGGCTTCTTGCATGAAGAGCATAGCTATAAGAAGTCCAAACAATTCTCCAGCTACTCTGGTGAATCTGTTGATTATTGAACAAGCTCCAGATATAGCCAACACAAACAGAATCAACGAAGTCCAAACACAAACCCTGCACATATTTGACTAGATTAACGCCTCATTCCTCGATATTTTACAAGATTATTAACAATGAAACTAGAAGAGACTTTACCATCCAGACCAAGCCAAGAACAACTTGCGCCCCAATTCAGGTCTCCCTTTTGCAAAGTTAAACATGAATGTGTACATAATTACAGTTGGCTCTGCAACTCCGAGTATTAGCAGAGGCTGGCCTCCGATAATCGAGTGAATGATTCCGCAAATGGCTGTAGATGCCAGTGTCTGAACAGCCGTAAGAACTCCATCTGAAAATTACATAATCCGATTCAAGTTGCAGTCTTTGATAACACTCATAACTTTTTTTCAGAGGAGGAGATCTAGTACCGGTGCTTCGTTCCAATTGTTCGCCGAATGAAATAACAGGAATCGCAGATGCAAAGAATATGTATGTGGTGGGAGCAAGAATCCTACAGAATTAGTAAACTTTATATATATGTGAACGAATAATTCATAAAAACAGAGAAATTTTAAAGGAATAAGGTGACCAATTTTAGTACCTAAATCCAGCTTTGAATCCTCCGGTCCAATCTTGTTTGTAGCACCTTAACCTTCCTTTAAGATCATTCTTGATACCTTCAAACGGAACGAAGGTCTCTTCCATGGTGGCTGGCTTCTCTCTGTAAAATCCACTCTGTTTCTAAGCTCCTCTGTTTTTTTTTCTCTCAGACAAATCGTCAAACACTTGGAGAGCTTCTACGGCACAAGTAGAAGAAGAGATTAACCCCGGTTATGGGGGCAGGAAACGAAGAGGAAAACTACTTGAAATCGAACAAACCCATATTACAGAACATTCTCAATACAAGTTCAGGGGACAGAAGAAAAATGGAGAAAAATCCAGATAAGGAGAGACAGAAGAAAGGAACACAATATTAAGGAGCTCGTAATAACAATGAATGTCGTCGAAGAAGAAGATTGGGAACGAATCATGGAACAAATTTACATGATAAAGTGAATTTGAGAAGCAATAATGGTGAAAAGGGGACTGTATTGTTTGGATGGCAAGAAAGTGGCAAAGTTGTTTCAGCTGAGAGCAAATTGCAATGTACTTTGGTGGCAAGGAAGAAGAAGCCCAAGCATCGTTATATATATAATAATGACGGAACTTATATTAATTAAGAGAGATTAACGAAGCGCGTGAAGTTTCGACCGTCAAATTTTGAAAAATACTCATATTATTAATGCAGCCCATCATACACCTTTGACCTTTTTATTGTTAATGATTATTGATCACATAAACACATGATTTATTAAAAAAATCAAGTAGATACATCACCTATACTGTAATTTTAGAATCTAAAACGGTTATTTGGTCTGTCTAGGCTTCTTCACTTGTGTCTATTTTTCAAACAGTTGGTAAAAATCAAATATCTTTGAGAAGTTAAAAAATGACTGTCAGGTGCAAATAAGCCAAAATTTTAGGAAACTCACATACAGAAACAGTTGAAATGTTATTATATCCGGTAAAAATCAAGGGATTATATTATCACCATCTACAGGAAGAAAGCACTTCTACATATTACCTGCTTCTTAAAAAAGCAAAGAGTGCCGTACGATGATTTTTGTATAAGGCCAAAAAAAAAAAGAGAAGAGTCACTTTTTGAAGGGTGGTGCAGATAACATACATCTAATCATGCACTGACGTTGTAATAGTAAGAAATCAACCTAACACGTTAAGCATTACTTGACTTCGTTATTCAATCACCTTTCTTTTGTCACTTTGGTAATCGTATTTTGGATTTGGATTTTGACATGTTAAGTTTGTCCTAGTCATGGGCATAAAATCCGGAACCGAAAATTCGAATCGAAACCAACCCAAAATAACCAGAATCGATTGGTTTTGGTTATTTCCAAAATACCCGATGATTTTTCCTCATCGATACATGTGGATATTGGATAATACCCGGAACCAAACCGATACCCGAATTATAATTACATATCAAAAATATATATTTTTGAGTTTCCGGGTAGATTTTGGTATTTCAGGTATATTTTAGGTATTTCGGATAATAAATACCCGAAACCGATTAAGATCCAAAAAGTTTCGGATATTTTCCGGTTCTTAAATCTCGGAACCGACCCGGAACGGACTGGTACCGAACCGAAAACATTTCGGTACCTATATAGATCATAAACCTCCCTACATGAAATACCTGGAACCGAACTGAATACTCAAATTTCCAAGGCTAGTTTGACCTTCCAATGTCCAACTGCGGGTTATACGTACATCGTAGGGATGTTGTCATGGAAACAAATTTTGCGGATCTAAATAGGTCATGTTTTTTTATAAAAAATCCGTTTAAACCCATTTAACAGTTTGAAATTTATGAGTTTAAATATGTTTACCTATTTAGACTCGTTTAAATGAATTTACCCATTTAAACTCGTATAAAAATGGGTTTCAATCCAAAAAATAGCCCCGTTTACACTTATGAGTTTGAATTTGTTTTAATCTAACTTTCCTTTAAATTATAAACATGTATATAATATTATTTATAACAAAAATAATTAACTCAAAAATTAAAGCTGGAAATATTTTTTCATGTGTTAAAACATATATATTATTTACAACAAAAGTATTTTAAAATGTATAATGAAAAACACACATATAATTATAAATAAGTTTAAATAGAGTCTAAATGGGTTTCAATGGGTAAAAACAACTCTTATTGGTTTAAACAAATAATCCTATTAAACCTCAAAAACTAAATAGATTTAAACGAGTATGGGTATAAATGGGGTGGGTTTACCCTATTAACATCCCTAATACAGCGTATGTATATTCATTGGTTCTTCAATTATAAACAACACCACAAAAAGTAATCAAGACCAATTAACTAACAATTCATTTCCCTCTCTCTCTCGCTATCTCTATGCACATTAATGTCTAACTAATAAATTATATGATGTATGTATGAAGAGAGGTTGAAGCCCATGTGCTATGGACAACTCATTTCTTGCCCCTCGACGCAATCTCACAACCAGATATACAATATTACAAATTCACAGCCGTATTTCTCAACTAACCTTTCTAATAATAAAAATATCACTAACCATTTGTATATAGAAACAAAACATAGAAATCATCATTTATATTTAGAGATAATTCGATTTGCAAAAACACTCGAAAGCACTTTAATAGCCACTTGAAACCAACCTATTCAAAATCCACTTACCATTCGAATTTTTAAATCATATTAACGCAATTATTGAAAATGATTAATTTGACTGGCTTATGTATGAAGTTCATCCAAATACACATATTTGCTCTACACATGTGAATATATACTAATTGATTGTTTTGCCTGTTGTAATTCTTGTTTTCTTTGAACATAGTGATTCACTTCTTCTTCTTTTTTTGTGCGAATCGTGCTTCACTTTTTAAAGTTTTTTTTTGTTTTCGATAGACAATTTATATAATCTAAATTAATTGTGAAGAAAGTTGCAATTCGAATCCACATTATCATCCAAAATAAATGAATGTGCTGTAGTTCTAATTAAGAGCGAAATATATCTTAAATTTTCATTTTGCACAAGATTTATCACAAATTTAGACGAACAAAAATTATTTTCACTAAATTACAATTTTACGTAAGAAAATATATATACAAAACTAGACTTGTTTTTCTTCGTTTGAGGAGTTTGTACAATCATGCATTTGGAATAATTGTTGCATAAAGTTGATAAAAAAAAACAATTTGTTGCATAACAAATACATCATTTACATTTTAAGAAAAGTTTGGTTGGTTTAATGATTACTTTCTTTCTATAGCTCGTCATCTTAAATGTGTTTTTTTTTCTTTTTTGATCAAAAATAAGGAAGTGCATGTATTTTGGCATCTTTACGTAATAGTACAAGAAAAGGTCAACTACTACGTATGTCCATAGATATTTTCCGGATTATATAATTTAGATATAGGAAGGGACATGACATAAAACTGAGTTACATATATACATTACACGAGCTTTATTTTATATTATCATGTAACCGATCTAATAACTACAAATCACCCGCCTATGAGTCTATGACAATGAGTTCGATTTTGTCTCTATACTTGTCACGATGGAAAAAGAGAGAGAGAGAGTCAATTACATGTATGCTTTTACTACTCGACGACATATAACAAATTACACGATTTTTATATTTAAATCGCCCGCCTGCGACGTTGAGTTCTTATGCAACAACTTTACTGCCTTCGCGTAAAATACTCATGGATTGGATATCAAGAGTTTTTATAAGTTTGGAAAAATTGAAGATCTCAATTAAAGAAGATTTTATGAATATATTCTAAATATTTGTATGTATATATGAATTAACATAATTATCTAATTAATAAGACGACAAAACAAAATCAAACTAGTAGAATCATATAAAATATATACAAATCTCTAGAATATATTCACAATATCTTCTAAATCCTTCTTTACTTTATATGATCTGTTGTGTAACTCACTCTTCTTTTAGTCACCTTCTACTCTTCTAGAACGAGTACATATAAAGGCGGCCATAACTGTAGACCGGTCTGGTACGGTTATCAAACCAAGTGAAGGTATATCCGATCTAATTAAAGATAGTACTTTCAACAGAAAACAAAAGGCATCATGTCGATAAACCCAAAATAAAATGAAATGCGATAAAACAAATGACATAATATGTACGAGGCGCAAAAAAGCAACGTTTACCAAGTGTCGCCAGCTCGACTGGTAAATGTACTCTTGACGAAGTCTTTAAGTAACAGGATCGAGTGACGTTTGTGACGAGATCATTTAAAATGTTCTGATCCCGGGACTGGGGATGTACGGGCCTCGGCCTAGAACCTCCTGATAATTCAAAAAAAAAAAAAAAAATGTTCGAAACAATAAGAGTATAAGTATTCACATTAGGGAAAAAATCATCGTATAATTTTTAGGCATGAAATAGAAACGTGTATCTAGTACGGATATATAGTTCATTTGGTTGAACGAATACTACTGCAGACAATATGTTTTTTTTGTTTCGTTTTCGTTTTTGAGTTCTTATCAAAAAATGGTTTAAATCCTTGCAATATCTCTCTCACCAAAAATATATATCAAATATTTTATATATAGATGGATTTGACCGTGAATTTTGTTTGTTGCTAAAATTTGTCATCTTATTTCAACAAAGTTAACGGATACAAAAGAAAATAAAAAGGAGCATAAAATAACAACAATCACCCGGTCTGATTTACCCAGAGAGTAAAAGAACACAATTTTACCGGTTGGAGTCCCGAAACCACATAGCAAAAGCATCTTTGTATCACGGCATATGACGTATGGCGGAGCACGTGTTTCTAATACCTCGATCAATAGAATTGAAAAGAATTTTAGCAGGAATGCACAAGTTGGAGAATTCTAGCATATTCCCCCATGAATTATGCGGCTTCTATTCATACACGAGATATGGTTCAATGCCAAAAACATCATGAACTACTTATAATTTTGAATTTTCTACATGAACTTTTGAAAATTGGCCAATTCCACCAAAAATGTAAACGGTGTTTGATTTCCGTTAACGGAATCTGACGTGGCTGACACGTGGCTTAATGGTTTGGTATGGTTTGCGACTAAATCAAAATTTTGGTAGAATTGGCCAATTTTCAAAAGTTCATGTAGAAAATTCAAAATTATAAGTAGTTCATGATGTTTTTGGCATTGAACGATACTTCGTGTATAAAATAATCAGGAGCCGCATAATTCACAGGAGAATATGCTAAAATCCCCGCAAGTTAATTCAATCTATACAGTTTCTACTAAAAATTGGAACAATTTTAACCAACAGACAAAAAAAACTTCGCACATTCAAGTATTCAATTATAGTCTTCGAAGTTCGAACGACTGATGATTAGTACACCATTCGGTCAGAAGATGCGATATACAAACATCTGATGTGTCCTTTTTTAAAAACGATTGATACTGTGAAAACGTTCGATGACAAAGTTAAAAAAGCATGTATTGATGAGAATCCTCGTGCATAAATGGGATATTATGAGCGGTAATGCATATATTTTTTTTTGATAAACATTTGAATTTCATTACGGAAATGAGATTATTTATAAATATACAAAAAACTTAACAACAGCTAATCCTTGCAAAAAAAAGATAAAAAACAAGGGAGAGACTAAGAAGAACCGATAAGTGATGGTTCTAGAAAGTTGGTCTAGCCATGGGTGAGCCAAATCTGCATAAGGTCACCGTAGTCTTTGTGTTTCCTTCTTCCGAGAATCACGTCTCTGATTAGGCGATCAATCACTTTGAAAACAGCATGTGGGGTGGAAGATGTTGCATTGTGAAGTCTATTGTTTCGTTCACTCCAAATCCCGTAAATTGTGGCATGAGCAACAAGTCTACGAAGTGTTCTTGGTGAAATATTGTCCTTATAGCCAAGCCAGGTAGAGAAGGCAGACCACGTATGGAAATAGAAGGGAGCATATCCTAACCTCTTAATCGCGAAATCCCAGATTTGCTCACTCACTTGACATCGCAAAAAAAGATGGTCCCTTGTCTCTTCATAAGAGTCACAGAGGCAGCAATTAGGGCTGGTGAGAACCCCCCATCTGATGAGCCTACTTCGTGTTGGAAGTCGGTCTAGGTGAGTTGCCCACATATGAAAAGAGTGTTTTGGGCTAGCTCCTTTAAACCAAACATTTTCTGTCCATCGTTGCTTTGGTGCTCTCTCTCTTAGCACTTCCCAGGTTTGCTTGGCATTGTAAGTTTTAAGATCAGAACCATTAGCCTGCCAAACATAGGAATCTGGTGGAGCAGATGGAGATGGGATAATGATAGATGTGAGATAGATTTGGAGAGATTCTGCTTGCTGGGACCGGGCTCCTCGCAGTCTCCATCCTGTGCTAGAACAACAGTTAGACACAGAGAAGGAAAGAGGGAGACCAAGCTGTCGAGGACCAGATGGACCAAAGAACTGCAATAAGGGTCCCAAGGGTGACCAATTGTCCATCCAGAAGCTGCAAGTTAACCCATTTCCAATTTTACATCATAAGAACCGAGCAGTAAGAGGCCTGAGAGAAAGAAGAGCTTTCCATGTCCACGATGTGTGCTTGGTTTCATCAATACTCCAAAAGTTCCCATCCTTGATTATGTTTGATTTTATCCATTGCACCCAAAGAGAAGAAGCATTTGAGAACAATAACCAGATAAGCCTCAAGAATAGAGTCTTGTTCCACAACTGAAAATTTCTTAGACCAAGACCGCCTTCATCCTTTGGCAAACACACAACTTTCCAGGAGACTTTTGCTACAGCTCTTTTCGTTATATACCCATTCCAAAGGAAACAAGAGCAAAGGGATTATATCTTCTTAAGGCAGCCTTTTGGTAGATTAAATGCCGAGATCCAGAAGTTTACCTTGCTGTAGATGACAGATGAAATCAATTGCTTTCTTCCGGCAAAGGAGAGAGCCCGAGATGACCAGGAGCTGAACTGGTTTGAAAGCTGGTCTAGGAGAGCTCTGTAATATGACAGTCTCAGCTTTCTATGCATGAGAGGAAGCCCTAGGTATCAGATAGGCAATGTACCAAGGTTGAAACCAAGACTAGAGACGCTGATGATTTCACTCTGGTTTAAACCCGCTGTGAAGAGGTCTATTTTTTTACGGTTCATAGAGAGGCCTGACCATATGGAGAAGTCATCAAGAGTTGCAGCAATGTTCTGAAGAGACTGATTTTCACCATCGAAGAATACCATTATATCATCTGCAAATGCTAAGTGGGAGATCTCAGGATTTGCTGCATTAGGATGAAAGCCAATTGCACCACTGTTAAACCTGCGGTTTAGCATCTGTGAAAAGACTTCCATAATGAGGACGAAAAGATACGGAGATAGAGGATCTCCCTGCCTTAAGCCTTTTGTTCCTTTAAAGTAGCCGCATAGCTCACCATTGATGGCAACCGAAAAAGAGGTTGTTGTCAGACACTGAGATATGAGATTGATAAAATTCGCAGCAAAGTCCAAAGCTTTCAAAGTGTTGATGACAAAACCCCAATTCACAGTGTCGAATGCTTTTTTCAAGTCCACTTTCAACATAGCTCTCTTGGTAATCTTCTTCCAGTTGTATCCCTGGACAAGCTCTGTAGCTAAAAGAACATTTTCCACCAACAAACGACCAGGAATAAATGCTGATTGAGAGTTGGAAATGATATCAGGGATAACCAGTTTTAGACGATTTGCAAGAAGCTTTGAGGCCACTTTGTAAACAGAGTTGCAACAAGCAATAGGTCTGAAATCTGCCACCTTTGTAGCATTAGTTTTCTTCGGGATCAGAGTTAGGATTGTGGAGTTCCATTGCTTGAGGATTTGGCATGAAGAAAGGAATTCAGAGACTGCAACAGTCATTTCTTTCCCAATTGTACTCCAATGAGAGGTGAAGAATTCTGCTGGGTACCCATCTGGCCCAGGGGCCTTGTTCTTAGGTAGAGCAAAAAATGCCTGCATGATTTCCGAGTCAGAGAAAGGCGCTGAGAGCAGAGTTGATGTGTTGGATGAGCATCTATAAGGTACTAGAAGCTTGATTTCCTCTGGTGTCGACGTTGTATGAGTGACTTGACTTCCCAATAGATTTTGGTAGTACTGAAGCACCTCATGTTGAATTCCCTCCATAGTGTCAACCACATTATCATTATCATCAAGGAGGAAGAGAATCTGATTTTGTGACTGTCTCTATTTGATGGCTCGGTGGAAGAATGCAGAGTTCCTGTCTCCTTTATTATACCATTGAATTCTGGAACGCTGCCATAAAAAAGATTCCTCAGCCTTTGCAAGAGAGTACCACTGCTTGTGTGCTTCTTTTTCCTTAAGAGCTATGGCGTGTCCAGGAGAGGCAAAGAGCTCACGTTGGCATTCAAGGAGGAAAGAGTAAACCTCAGAGACTCGTTTCTCGATATTAGAGTAGTTCTGCCTGCTAAAACCTCTTATGATACTCTTGAGTTCCTTCAACTTCTTTGATATACACAGCATATTAGAGCCAACAAAGGAGAGAGAGTCCCAACAAGATTTGATCAAGTCATGAAAATCTGGGTGCTCGTTTAATAGAGAGTAAAACTTAAAAGGCATTTTCCTCTTTGGCTTGTTTACATCTAAGAAGATGCAACACGGGCTGTGATCTGATAATCCAGGCTCGCCAAAAACACCAAGAGAATTTGGAAAAGAGATGAGCCAGAGATCATTTACCAGAATTCTGTCTAACTTTTTAGGCACAATTCCAGCGCCTTGCTTGTTAGTCCAGGTGAAGGAACTGCCGCAGAAAGGCAAGTCAGTCAGAGCAGATTTTTGAAGACACAATTGGAGGTCTCTCATGCCAGTAGGAGAGGAGAACTGATCTGCCGTAGAGTGTTCAGATGGAGTAAGAGTTTGATTAAAGTCTCCAAGAACAGTCCAAGGGAGGTTAACAATCTGGGAAGATCGAGACAGGTTCTCGATTTCAGACCAAAGAAGCTTCCTTGTTCTTCTGCAGGTGGAGCCATACACCAAGGATACAGAAAATTCCAACGCAACAAAAGGCAGTTTGACTATACAAGTTATAGATTGAAGAGATTTAGAGATAACTGAGACTTTGACCAAAGGATGCCAGAGTAACCAGACCATTCCCAACTCCGAGAACTCGTAGTTACAATCAAAAAGCCATCCTGGAAATGCTTTATTTATTATAGACTTTGCATTTGCCGAACTGACATGGGTCTCGATAAGACCGCCAAAGATTGGGTTGTTAAGTTTCAGCCATTTCCTAAAACCTCGCCGCTTTACAAAATCATTAAAACCTCTTATATTCCAGCAAAAAAGATCCATATATAAGAGAAGGATTTAGGAGGAAACAGGGCCTCCTGCCCTTGCTTTAGCTTTTAACTGTTTTTGTAACCTTTTGGAAACAACTTGGATGAACTTATCATTTCCCTTATCCAGGTTACCATCCTCATCAGACAAACTTCCTGATTCAGAGCCAGAGGAAGAGCCATTACCAGTCGATTCCGAGTGATTGCCAGATGAAAAGAGGTTAGACCGCAAATCAACACATAAGCTACCATGATCCAAGTCTTGAGAGTAAGCATTTGAGAAGTCCTGGGAAGCATTTTTAGTTGCAATCCATTTACTCTTGGAGGTTGGACTATTTTGGGTCGAAGGATCTCCTCTCTCTTGAAGAGATCCTGCAGCTTTGTCTTTCAGTATCAACACTTTTACGGGAATATTCTGATTTGCACAAGGTATTGAAATAATCCCAGTGGTGTTTGCGGGCGTAATAAGAGTCTGCGAAATAGGAAGTTTAGGGGCAGATTGGCGCGGAACAACAGGCTGAGGAACAATGGGAAGTTTATTCTTTATTGGGGCCTTCCCTTTGCTCTTGTCATTCTTGCCTCTGGGACAATTTTCTGAAACATGTTTCACAGATTTGCAGAAGGCGCAGGTGTTAGATTTTATGAGAGATTGCTCATCACAAAACATAAACTCGATCTCAAGAGAGAGTAGAGACAATCAACTTGTGATTGTCTCCATACATTAAACACATGTTAAACCGTGAAACAACTCTAGTATGAAACTTAGATCTGCCCAGAATAACACAACACTTAGAGTTTGTGTACTTAGAGAGAGAGGCAGATCTAGGATCAATAAGCTAGAGATAAGAGAATAAAGAAGAGTTTAAGTGAGTTTGACAAGTATTAGGCTGCCTTAAGGCAGCCCTTAAATCGTTTCTCTACAAACACTCTACATTGTAAATGATCAATCTACATTAAGTAAATTAATTATGCACAAGGAAGAGAGAGAGAGGAACACACACGAAATTAAGAAGAGAGAACTTGTATATTATTTGTGTTATTGATAATGAGCACATTACATCTCTATTTATAGAGAAAACAATGGCATGGAAGCCCTAGCACATTATACAAGACAGAAAGTGACACATGAGGATGAGGACAAAGCTTGTGGTCCAACATGGTCACATGTGATTATTTCAAATTCAAACTAATGGAGGGACCACAAGGGGGGGACCACTGATTTCGTCCTTCCTTCTCTAGGTAAGACTTCTTCACACGTCCCTCTTCTGATCCCGAACTTTGCACATACATTATTTGTCCCCAACTTTGCACAGAATGTTTTTCCTGATTCACACTCTTGTGCATCTTGTGTGTTGTGCACAACCCGTGTTTTGCACAACCCGTGTTTTGCACGCCCCTGATAATGCACGCTTTTGAGGTGGTCTTCGGCCTTGTCTTGATGACTTCGGCCTTGCCTTTCTTCTTCCTCTCTAATAGCAGGTTGGGGGAGAAGCAGTGCATCTCGAGACCATGTGTCCAACTTTTTTGCAGTGACTGCATATAGAGGGAAGCCAGGGGCTTGAGACTTTGATTCTTCTTATTTTGCCTGATTCAAATTGGGCATTAACTCCTTCAGGAAGTGGTTTCCGAGGGTCAATAATGGTGTAGACCTTCGCCACTTCAATATTTGTCATATTTTCAGTGGCTGGATGAAGGCAGACCGGGTGGCCAACTAAACCCGCTATTTCTTGCAAACCTTCACGGTTGAAAAACTGAAGCGGCACACCTGTGAAATTCAGCCAAACTCGGACCATAGATAACTCCGGCTTCTCTGCCTGAATACCTGGAAACAGCCCATCTGAGGGTCGGCTTCACCTTCCACTGTGGGGAACTGCTACTCACCGTTATAAGTCAAAACAGCTCCCAACCTAACAGTTCTATTAACCACATATATCCTTTAACAAGCACAAGCAACCCATGTTTTAATGTTCTCGTTCTTTTTCTTAGATGCACATTCGATATTGGGTTTTTCTTATCAGAAATACACAGACGAGAAAATAAGCAGGTTATCAAGCAATAGATTCTTTTTAAGGTTCTATCAGATTAAATTCCAAATTCAATTCCTTGCTCTACATTCTCCAACAACCATCAATCATCATCAAGCATGCAACACAAATCCAGCGGCTAACATTCATCTAATCCTAGCAAACAAATCTAACAGTCATGGTTTAAAACTAGACTAACGCATCATTAAAACGAGTATTGAGAGAGCTTGACGTGAGAGAGAGAGAGAGGGTGGCCGCGAGAGAAGAGAGAGGTGAGGAAAAAAGAAATAGACTAGGGTTTATTTGTCTCCCTTGCTAGGTTTATTAACGGGCCTCGGTCCAATTTGGGGAAAATTTAAAATTGGGCCGGTTTGGGTTATCATATTCTCCTACCCTTGAAGAGGATTCGTCCTCGAATCCAAGGAAAGAAATCCGTGAAGGAACGAAACGGAAAAAAACGTTTCAGAATTCGAACAAAAAGGTTACAGGTAAGTACACCTAGCCACAAACATCGTCTGACCATCCACTTGCCAGAGGCATTGGCATAGAATGCGACGTCTTGCTATGGGATAGGGTACTCAAAATAAGAAAGCATGGCCTTCCATCTTCGAGACAGAGATGTCCCGCCTTTGCCTGCTCCAAATTCCATTCACAATTGCGTGGACGGCGCCACGAGGAGGAGGCTCTTCGTAGAATTGTCCCAAAATGAAACAATCCCAAGACTTCTTGTTTTTCTCTATCACAGAGTTCAGAATCTTTACACAAGCTTCACATGAGGCAAGGGTAAACGGAGTACCTTTTGGCTCGAGCTTGGCTGTGTTGCTTTTGACAAAACTTTTCCATAGCTCACACGGATTAGTCGATGCTTTGGGAGCATCATCTGTTGTTGGAGGTACGGAGGGAATGTCTGCCGTCGAGGAGGTATTAACGTCCTCGAAGTTCCCCGGAATATCTGCTTGAGCCGATGATGGCCCTGAAGCGGCATATGGGGATTTGGGGGTTTCCAGAATCGATGATGAAATCTCCCTTGGAGAAGGAGACTGAGCATCCTGAGGAGCGGATTTCTCCGGCGAGGCAAGGTTTCCAGGTAATTTCGTCTCCTTTGAAGAAGCAGAGTTAGCAGAGGCCGAAGAAATTTCAGGCGCCGATGGATCTGAAGAAGAAGATTGACAGAGGGGATCTGAAGAGGCGGATCCAGAGGGGGAGCCGCCAGAGGCTAGATCTTTGGGTTTCTTTTTCTTTGATTTGACCATGTCGGCCGGAGGGAGCCGCCGTCGAGAACGACGACGGTAAAGGGAGAAAGAAAGGGATCGCATTTTTCCGGAGAGAGAAAACAGTTTCCGGAGAGAGAAAACTAAATTATTATCAGGATAAAGAACTCTCGGTAATGCATATATGCAAAAATGGATTTTAATAGACGGTAATAGACGATAATTAAAAATGGATTTTAATAGACGATAATCATAATGCTTGTATGAACAAACTAGACGATAATTAAAAAAAAAGAAAAAGAATATGTATACATATTTAATTATTTATGCCACAATATATAATTATTTTGTCACAAAATTTAATTATTTATGTATGAGTTTGTTGGACAATTTTTAAAGAATCTGATGAATAATTAATATAAAAGTTAACTAAACTATTAAAATGCATATATGCAAAAATGGATTTTAATAGTTTAGTTAACTTTCATATTAATTATTCATCAGATTCTTTAAAAGTTGTCCAACAAACTCATACATAAATAATTAAATTTGTGACGAAATAATTATATATTGTGGCATAAATAATTAAATATGTATACATATTCTTTTTATCGTCAAGTTTGTTCATACATGCAGTATTCGTTTTCTTTTTCTATTATAAAAATCCTTACACAAACATCTACAGGAAGAACACCATTACATATTTCATTTCCCAAGAAAAAGAACTACATTATTAAAGACTCAATCATGCATTCACTCATTTTATGTCTTTCGTTTATTTTGTTTTCTCAAAAAGGTATATACAAGCTGGGCGGAATCTTCGCTTTCATTTTCCAATCGCATTAATACGAGGTTCTTGCATGTTGAACCATCAAATAGCACCACGTTAAATTCATATATGTGTTTTTTTTTGTTAACAAATTCATATATTTTGTTATATATAGTATACGCACCAATTTATGTCAATTCCCCCTTTTCAAATTTAATAGAAAAATTGGACTAAGTTTATAAACTCAAAAATGATTTATGCGATATATTTTATTAAAATGCATGAGCTTCCAATTCAAAATCAATTGGCAATGAATAAATTAACATATATATTTTATTTATATATATATATATATATAAATATATATATTACCAAATATCTCTTCTAACTTCCGCTGTGCAATATGAAATTACAAAAGTCGAACAACAATTTTGAACAACAAATTACGTTTGATGACACCACAAAACTCAAACAACAAATTACGTATACTAGATGAATATATGAGGTGCAGTAAATTTTATACCGACAATAATGATGTGTAGGAGAGACGACTTTTGTTCTATCATGGAGTGGAGGGAGCGATAATTATCGAGGGAGAAACATAATAGTGTGAGAGGCAAAAGACAAAATACAACTTGTTAAGATTGTTGCCCAGATTCTGATTACTAATTCACATTTCGTTTGTGTTCTTTCCGATATTTGATCAAGAAATACTAAAGAACTGAAAGCAAGAACAAGACACGCAAATTGTTCATCCGGTTCGAGGCATTAACGATCCTCTACATCCGGTTAGGATCTGTGATTCCCAAAACTTCACTATCACTTGGTGTTTACAGATTTCACAAGTTAATGTACCTTCCTTATCTTGTAGGTAACGAAGATGAAGAAGAACAGAGTATTAGCTTGTTTCTGCTTCGGAAACCAGATCGGTGTCTTCAACCACCACCAACTCCGCCGAAGACAGCTTCCGGATAAGATAACCGAGATTGCTCCACCGCAAGATCTCTCTTCTCTCTCTTGTTCTCTGTAAACGATAGCTCAGCTCTCTGTAACAAACTTTGGTTACTTTCTCTCTCTTCTTTAGAGAAGACGATGACCGTTTCTTTATTACGTGTTTTTGACTTTTTATTGGGCTTCGTCTTTATTTCTTTTGGCCCAATATTTGTTGACCCAAAAACCGTAGCCCACAAACTCCACCTCGGTTTAGGTCACAAACCTACTGTCTCCTTCAGACAAACCTCCGAAATATCCGCCTCCTTAGCTTTGCGAAGCTCTGCGGCGAATCCGACATGCAGCCGCCTTGGCTCATCGGATCGGAAAAAATAAACCGATCAAAATGACCCTCGTTACTTCCTCTTTCTTCGACTTTACCCTCGAAGTAAGAAACTTTCTCTGAACAAGCTTCGTCTCTCTGACCTGCTCTCTGTTCACCCTCACGTTCCACCGTCGTGAGATCTACCTGACTGCTACACCGCAGGAACTCTTCAGTGCGAACCAGGAGAGAAAACCGGTAAGACCCTCTTGAACCACCTTTTACCAGCTGACTCTTCATCTTCCTTTCCAGTTTCTACTTCTGAACTTTGCGAATCCTCTAACTAGTCTCTGTTTTCATGCTGTTACCAGCTCCAGAAGACCACGCAGATTCATCATCAACACCTTTGACCGTCTGTAAAGGTAACTCCCTTTCAAACTCAGATCTTGAAACCTGATTTCAGCTTTTATCAGTAGAAATCACAACTTTCCTTTCAAATGACGTTGATTCCTTTAACTTTCTTAGAACAGATATTAACCATCCGCGAGCACTGCTTAGGCTTGGACCTTCAGCGTCGAGAGACACCTCTCAAACGTCTGACCAGGTATACTCTTCGTTAGCATATCAGCTGGGTTTAGGGTAGTATGAATCTTCTGAATTTTAACCAACCCGAAATCCACAATGTCTCTTATGAAATGAATCTTGGTTGCAACATGATTTGCCCTGTCGTGATGCATTGCATTTTTAGCTAGACAAATAGCACTCTGTGAGTCGCAATTTAACTTGAAAAACTCTGTCTTGATACCCAATTCATCACAAAATTCACTTAACCACAACCCTTCTTCCGTTGCTTCTGACAACGCCATGTATTCATCCTCTGTGGTTGAAAGAGCTACCACATGCTGTAATACTGATCTCCAACTAACAGTGTTACCTCCCACTTGAAAAACATATCCGGTAATAGACCTTCTCTTATCTAAATCTGTAGCATAGTCTGAGTCACAAAAGCCTTCGATATCAAAGTGTTTTGACTTTGTGAAGGTGAGACATACTTCTGATGCACCCTGTAGATACTTGAAAATCCATTTAACTGCAGCCCAATGATCTCTTCCTGGTTTTGACATAAACCTGCTAACCAAACCCACAACATATCCCAAATATGGCCTTGACCCAATCATAGCATACATTAAACTTCCCACTGCACTTGCATAAGGAATTTCATCCATCAGTCTTGATTCTAAAATTAGCTCTTCACTAGTCAAGATTCTCAATTTGAACTGTGAATTCACTGGAGTGATAACTGGTTTGCAGCCGTCCATATTAAATGTCCTTAGAACTTGTTTCAAATACCTTTCTTGTGACAGTTTCAGTATCCTCTTTTCTCTGTCTCTAGTAATATACATCCAAGAATTCTACTTGCTGGTCCAAGATCCTTCATTTCAAACCCTGCTTTCAGACTCTCTTTTAGATCGGTTACCTTCTTCATGTCTTTAGAGGCAACCAGCATATCATCCACGTAGAGAAGTAGATAGATGCTGTCGTGAATAGTCTATCCCTTGTGATATACACACATATCCTTAGCATTCCTGTGAAAACCTTTAGACTTAATAAACTCATCAAATCTTTGATTCCACTGCCTTGGGGATTGTTTCAATCCATAGAGTGACTTCTTCAATAAATAAACTTTCTTCTCTTGCCCTTTTTCAATGAACCCTTCAGGCTGTTCCATGTAGATTTCCTCATCTAATGTCCCATGAAGAAATGCAGTTTTTACGTCTAGCTGTTCCAATTCCATATCTAAGTTTACCACCATTGATAACATGATACGAATTGAAACATGTTTGACTACTGGTGAGAATATTTCATTATAGTCCACTCCTTCCACTTGTGTAAAACCTTTTGCCACAAACCTTGCCTTGTATCTAGGTTCTTCCACTCCTGGAATTCCTTCTTTCAGCTTGAAGATCCATTTACAACCAACTATCTTCTTCTTGGGAGGTCTCGGTACAATGATGAATGTATTATTCTTATCTAGTGACTGTTTTTCCTCAACCATAGCCTGATTCCATCTCTTCCAATCTTTGCTCTTCTTGGCTTCTGAGACTGACTTAGGCTCATCCAACTCAATGTCTGTTGCACTTGATAATGCATAAGCCACGTAGTCACCACTCTCAAATATAGCTGGTGGTTTAGAAACCCTTCTAGTTATGTCTCTAGCTAGTAGATAGTTATCCAGGGATGCCTCTGCTTCCTCACTATCATGTTCTGTACATGTTTCTTCTTCAGACTCACTGTCTGACTCTGATGAGGATTCTGATGTCTCTGACTCAGCTCCACCTTGACCAGAAGACCATGTAGCCCCATACGTCCCTCCTCTCTCAAAATCATTTCTAGACTGTCCCAAAGTATTCCTGTCTTTCTATAAGGTCACATATGAGCTGAAGATAACTTTCTTAGGCTTTGCCTTCTTTGAATCTGCCTTCAACCCAGACTTCATGTATATTGTCTCCTCATCAAAAATTACATTCCTGCTTATAGTAGTTTTTCCTTCTTCAGGTAACCAGATTCTATAGCCCTTAGTGCCTTGTGGATATCCTATAAAGATTCCCTTAACAGCTCTAGGGCTGATCTTATCCTGAATAGTGTGAACGTATGAAGTACATCCAAATCTTCTGAGGTGATTATACTCTATCTTGTGTCCTGACCAAACTTCCTCTGGTATCTTGAACTTGAGTGAAGCATTTGGAGTTCTGTTAATCAAGTAAACTGCAGTAGCTGCTGCTTCAGCCAAAAACTTCTTTTCCAATCCAGCCTCTGTTAACATACATCGTATCTTGTCCGCAATAGTCCTGTTCATCCTTTCCGATACTCCATTTTGTTGTGGAGTGTAGGTACAAGTCCTATGTCTCTTGATTCCTGAGTCCTTACACAACTTATCCATCTGTAGATTGCAAAATTCTAAATCATTGTCTGTCCTCAGACATTTGATCTTTCTTCCAGTCTAGTTCTTGACTAACTGTTTCCATTCTGCAAAATTCTCAAAGACTTCATCCTTGCTCCTCAAGAATTTGATCCAGACCTTCTTAGAATAGTCATCGATGAATGTTAAGAAGTATTTGCAACTGACATACTTTCTGAATTTGCAACTGATCCCCAAAAATCACTGTGAATGTACTCTAGAACCTCTGTTGATGTATGCTTAGCCTATGGAAATGGTTGCTGATGTGACTTTCCAAGAACACAATCTTCACAGAAATCTAACGTGTGAACCGCCTTAGAGCTTAGATAACCTTCTTTTACCAGAATAGTCATGTTCTTTAAACTCATGTGCCCTAGCCTGGAATGCCATCTGTTTGTCAGATTTACCTCTGTCATTGCAACCGAAGCTTCTCCTTCTACCACGGTGCCTTGAAGATAATACAAACCTTCTTTGTATTTTCCTGTGATCACCTTCCGGTTTCTGTCACTTTTCTTGTAAAAAGTTATGGTGAAGTCTCCACCTTCATATGTGCACCCGTTCTTTTCTAGTTGACCATAGGATATGAGATTTCTTCCCATAGATGGCATGTATCTAACTTCTGTTAATATCACCACTGAGTTATCAGGATTAACAATCTTTATTTTTCCCATCCCTTTAACCTCACTATGTGTGTTGTTTCCCATTATCACCTTTTCACCATTTATTTCCTCAAAATCAAACAGTAAACTCTTGTTTGGTGTAATGTGAAACGTGCATCCAGAGTCAAGAACCCATTCATCCTTTGCATAATGAGGGCTTGCTGTCAAAATCATTGGAAGTTCCTGTTCCTGAGCCAAATTAGCCGAGCTTACTGATTTGTTTTCTTTTTTCTCTGGACAGTCCCTTTTGAAATGACCTTCTTTACCGCAAATCCAGCACTCTCTTGCTTTTGGCTGATTCTTCTTACTGGTTGAATACTTATCCTTCCAATTACCTTTTCCTTTTCCCATCCATTTACCATCTGATTTCTTTTCTGTCTTGCCTTTGTACACGTATAGCCCTTCTGCTTCTGATTTGCCTTTGCTCAACAGACCAGCTTCACGTAGCTCCACCTCTTTAGCATAAGCTAGTGTAATTACCTCATCTAACTCAAGGATTTCATCCTTTTTCCTGCCATACTTCAGGGTGTGAGCAAGGGAAGCAAACTGTTTCGGCATGCTTGACAGTACTTGAATTGCCTGATCTTCAACTGAGATTTCAATTCCCAGGCTGGCCAAGTCATCTACTAGTTTAAGAAACATATCAATATTTGCCTCAATACTTTTATGCTCATCCATCTTAAAACTAGCAAATTTCTGCTTCAGATAGATTCTGTTAGGTAGGACCTTGGTTTGATAATCCTCTTCCAATGCTTTCCACACTCCTGCAGCTGTGGACTGCTTCATAACCTTTCGCAATGCCATGTTTGTAAGACTAGAACAGATCAAGTTCCTAGCCCTCACATCCCTTTCTCTCTTTTGCTCCTCAGTCATCACCAATTCTGGTTTTGTTTCAGCATCAGTGGCTTGCTGTTCTTTTCCTCTTTCTATTGATGATGAGGCTTCTCCTGTGATTTTCTTAATGAGTTTCCCGAAACCTTGAAGTTCCAATTGCATAAGCATCTTGAACTTCCACATACCGAAATCCCCTTTCCCATCAAACTTTTCCATCTCGAATCTGTGAACAGCTTCCATTGTAGCTGCTAACCTGAGACTTAGAACTCCAGAGATCTACAAGAAAACCTTGAATCTAGAAATCAGATCTTAACGCACTTGATTACTGGACCGTAATCTCCTTTGCGCCTAAAACCTGGCTCTGATACCACTTTGTTAAGATTGTTTCCCAGATTCTGATTGCTAATTCACCTTTCGTTTGTGTTCTTTCCGAGATTTGATCAAGAGATACTAAAGAATTGAAAGCAAGAACAAGACACGCAAATTGTTCACCCGGTTCGAGGTATTAATGATCCTCTACATCCGGTTAGGATCTGTGATCCCCAAAACTTCACTATCACTTGGTGTTTACAGATTTCACAAGCTAATGTACCTTCCTTATCTTGTAGGTAACGAAGATGAAGAAGAACAGAGTATTAGCTTGTTTCTGCTTCGGAAACCAGATCGGTGCCTTCAACCACCACCAACTCCGCTGAAGACAGCTCCCGGAGAAGATAAACGAGATTGCTCCACCGCAAGATCTCTCTTCTCTCTCTTGTTCTCTGTAAACGATAGCTCAGCTCTCTGTAACAAACTTTTGTTACTTTCTCTCTCTTCTTTAGAGAAGACGATGATCGTTTGTTTATTACGTAGTTTGGAATTTTTATAAGGCTTCGTCTTTATTTCTTTTAGCCCAATCTTTGTTGACCCAAAAACCGTAGCCCAAAGTGTAGTATAAATATAATTAAATCTCAGCCTTTGCTTCTATATTCTTCACCTCAAAAATCACAAAAAGCCAAAAAAATATATAAAAACGTAACTCAAAGTGGTAGGTCGTTTCTCATCATTTCTCATTTCTCATTTCTCATTTCTCATTTCTCTTTACACCATTCACTCACTCACTAGAAGAGATTTTTTTTTTTTTACTATTGTCTTCCCCTCATCAAATCATAACATTTGTATTCATAAACCATAGTCCAGATTACGTATTACGTAAAGCATCATTTTTAACAGCGGATACAATAAATAACAGGAGGAAAACTATTATTTTTCAATCTTATAATAAAGGGACATTAGAATTGAAGCCTTCGAAATTGTGATCATGGTGGCTCATATATAGTTTGATTTGCCACATTCACTTCATGGCGAAATCATTTGTCAACTGTTAAGATTTTTTTTTCTTTCATATATATAAGACAACTGTTATTCTCTTATTATCGTGAAAAGGAAGAAAACTTCAACAACCAAACCGGTTTTATTGATTATATTTTTTCTAGATCTACCAAAACCGGTCAATAGGAATTTTTGGGTAAGAGTACCGGTTGGATAGAACCGCATCAACAACAAACCGGTTAGCAGCTTCAGTATAGTGAACTCCATCCCATACAATTGCTTTGGTTACATCACGGCAAATTGTTGAACCGGGTTGACCACACGTGGCTTTTCGATCGTAGTTGTTTGGCTTTCCTCCATAACCGCAACAAGCCATTAACGGATCCACAAATCCTGAAACCGTAAAATGAAATTAACCGAATCAAACCGATTTTGACTCTTAACAAAGGCTTGAAACATGAATTTATCAGTGCGATCGATACGCACCGTATCGTTTGAAATCGACGGAGAGTTTGTATTTGATAGAGTAAATATCAACGTAGACGAGAATAGCGTCTTTGAATTGGGATCTCATTTCGTTGACTAGAATAAGAGCATTTCCAATGCTAAACCCCAAGAAGAGGTTGTTAAGAATTTTTTAATAATAAATTTTGATGATTTAAAAATTAAAAACCCCATCAATTTTTTCATCTCTCCAAAGGTGAACCTCATTAGGAGTTCTTAAAAAAAATATTGTTAGCTCTATTGGGAAAATTCCAAACACATCAAGCAAAATCAGGTTATATATCATATTTCCAATGAAAACTCTCATCTAAGAAATCAACCAATTGGCAAATTTGGTGACCAAGTCTTAAGTCTATTATCTTTGGCACAAAAAAAAGACCTATTTATTGTCTCAGAATTGCTACACAACACAAAGCAACCTCAAATCTCTGTTTTAAAATGTCAAGTAACGAAAGAAACAGATTTATTTTGTGAGGACATTGAAATATTTGTTTTAGATTAGTGCAGCTTCGATCGGTCTTCGACCCTGTTGATAGTACTCGAAGTAGAGCTCCACGTACTTCTTAACAGTTTTGTACAATCTTGGTCTTGCCTCAGACACAAGCCCATCTGCAGGCTGAATCTCTTTGTCTGGACCCGAAATGCAGAACGTTGCCACATATATCCTTTCCTTTTCTCTGTTCGTCACCACTCTATGAACCGGGCTCTTGTATATCCCATTGCTCATTATCTGAACACGCACGAAAGATTAAGTCAAATCCTCACCAATCAATTTTTGTTCTTCAAAATCATATGATTGATTTACCTCTATCTGATCTCCAACATTGATCAGAACTGTATCAGGGACGATTGGAGCTTTATACCACTTCCCATATTTGAGGAACTGAAGCCCTTCAACATCTAGAACTGAAGCCCTTCCAACGATCTAGCCATACCCTTAAAGAATTGTTCAATCACTGGCTGCTGCTTCATTGTATATTCATGTAAAGTTTCCCTGAAGAAATTCTATTGTCAAAATCACCAAAGTCAATGAAGCAAGATCCAGTTGAAATCGAAAGGTATGAGTTTTTTTACCTGAACCCAACTGGGATTTGAGGCCAGAATTGAAGTTTTCGTTGATCTTCAGGGTAAGTAGTAATGGAACCACCACCATCACAAGGACAGATAAGAAACCCGCTTGACAGCATTTTGGCTCTCACGAAGTTTGAAGACAGTGGACTATTGGGGCCACCAGTTGCAGAAGTGAGTGTCTTCTCACAAACCTGAAGTAGAAAAACATATATAAACACAAACTAAACAACACCTCAACTCAAAGTAGGTTCAATCTCCAAAATCAGAGCATGTGCATTAACATCTAGATTCAAAGTTTTCCATTTGGCTTCAGGGATAAGAAGCAGAAGAAGCTAGAGCTACTTTAATGACCTTACTTTGATACAGCTATAAAATGTATTATGCTTCAACGATTCATAGGCAGCAAAAAAAACTCACCATGGCTTGGCCGAGACCCAAAACATCCCATCTCTCAGGGGAAGAAGAGGAAATAGAATGGCCTTCAATCAATTTTCTCGTCGTCTTCGTCTTTACCTCCAATTCTCTCGATTTCGCTTTCATCCAAATCATCCAATTCTCTGCCGTCACCATTTATAGAAACGATGAGAGCCGATTGCCTCTTTTCCGCCATGGAATAGTCAATCCTCAAGTTCCCCGAGCCTCGTAAGACATGAAAACAAATCAATGATTCAATAATAAGAAACCAATCGTGCGGAAAATCAAAAGCGAAACCAGAAGAACAGAGACTTACGGCTGCAACACCACTTCCGACGATCACATACTTGAAACTCTTCTCTTCCGCCATTGATGCGATCGAATCGTCCCCACATCGCTTTTGATTTCGACAAGAAATTGTCGAGAGAAGGAGAGAGATTTTCCTGTCAATTTTTTAGCAAAAACCAATGAGGACTCAACACCTGTCGTAATAGACTCGTTAAGAACCGGCTCTAAAAAGCCTTAGCTAAGGATCGGTTCTTAGGTATTTAACTTTTTTCATTTTTTTTTTATTCTTAAAAACCTTAAAAACCCTTTCTAAACCCAGCGATGGAGATGGTCTAAAAAATCCTTTGTTGAAGGCTTTTGCCACGTCGTTGTGAACCCGGAAACAACCAATCGGGTCAAGATCCGAATCATTGTGTGGGTTAATTGCTAATTCCTTGGATGCACAACCCAATGGGCCTGTGTTATGTACCCAAAACTTTCTCCCTCCGTATAAATATACGGTCTTCATTACAACATACCAAATTACAAACCGGCGGTATTAGGAACGGTTTTGAGGCAAGCAAAAAGTTATAAACGAAAAACACATTTTTAAAATACGGGTTTATCATCCGAATATATCTTATGATAGTTAAAAACTTAAAATTTGGGACTAACAGTTTATGATTATGTGAAAATTAGAAAGATTTGAGAAAGAGATAAAATACCTCTATGGTCTTTTTAATTTCAAGAAGCATGGGAGGAATTTTTTCGACAACAGATGTATAGGTTAAATTTGAATCGTATAGAGCAAGTAGAAGATCATTTTGTCCGATATCGATCATGTACAATGCGTTTTTAAATCCATTATCATCGATAAGATCTTTTTTCCCTGTTAACAAAACATAATGTTAAGTACTTAATATGAGATACTTAGAAATTATTTGGTAAATGTTACTTACCGGAAGAGATAAATTCTTGAGAACGGTTCTTGAAATGGATGAATTGACAGATTTGAACGGCAAGTGGGAAGGAAAAGACGGGAAGAGCGGTGGCGCCGGAGACTGCGAAATTGACTCCTCTTTTGAAGTTTGGTGAGAGTGAGTCCAAATATGGACTCAAATATGTCATCTTTAAATGTTTACCTTAACCATAGAGGAACACCAATTTGTAAATTTACACGTATAAAACATTAAAGTACATTTCAATTCAAAAAAACATTAAAGTACATATATATATAAATGGAACTTACAAAAAAAGTCAACTATGAGTCGACCGTCGCCGAGACGACCCGTGCCTCTATGGAAGAAAGTAATGCCATGAGGGAGTCCGATGGGAAGTCCGACGCCGGCTAGAACCCCTCCGGTGTCGGAATTGGAGTCGCCGAAGTTTATCAAAATAGGTCTTGATTTGGAAGTCTCTTCCGAGTTAAAACAAATCAAAAGAGATAAACATAAAATTAAGGAGAAGCATCGAAGAGAAGAAACAGTGTGATCCATTTCGTTTAAAATATTGCTACAAGGAAGAATAGAAACAAGATTCAAGATCTAAGCTTTTATATACAGTCATATTTTTAGCTTCGAAAGTCAAGATTTTAAAATGCAAGTCAATAAATATTTGTTAAATGTTTTATTTTTTTGGTTGACGGCAATTTGTTAAAGTTATTTCAAGTTGCATTGTATATCGTTTGTTTTAATAATATGAAAGAAATGTTAGATCCGATCGGCCATATTTTCTTAGGATTGTTAGAACGTGTTGAGATATTAAATTATCCATATGACCTTTGACTTTGTTTTAAAATAATTTATATGGGCCAAAATTGTATTTTCAAAATTCTTGATCATACATCTACATTTTTTTTTAAAAAGGCCCAAGCCCATTCGTCATTTGCTGATAAATAAAATATGCGGTGAGCGTGGATCGAACACGCGACCTTCAGATCTTCAGTCTGACGCTCTCCCAACTGAGCTATCCCCGCAACTTGTTAATGCTATCCAGATTATAATATATATATTATTATAAAAAATACATGACGTGAAAAATTCTTTTTTCAGCATAAGTAGAGAATTGTTGCGTAGCACGATTCTCCTCTTACGTTCGAAGACCATCGCTTGTTCTTTGGACGACCATTGGTGACAGTGAAAGTCTAGGTCTTCTTCTTCGGCGTAGTTTTTTCTTCTTCCCGGTAAGTCCCTGTTCTTCGCTGAATACATCTCTCCGTCGCTCTATTTGCTTATTCGATCGTCTGTTCGTTCATCTATCGCGCGATCCGGGTCCGTCATTTCCAGATCTGTGTGTATTCTCCCAATTTTCTTAGGGATGCGGCATGATTTCTTGTGATTCTTTTCATTGTGGGTGTTAGATTTGTATTTCTGCATGGTCGTTATACAAAGTGATCTAGGTTTGCTTTTCAGATCGGGTGTTCATCTCAAATCGGAATTTAGATCTCTTACTCTTTTGATTTGATCGGGACCTGTTTATACGAATGAGATCCGAGAGAAGTGTCGATCGTAGGGGCATTCGTTAGCGAAATCGTAGGATGCATGCTTTGTTTTCTCAATTGATAGACATTGAATCTGTGTGGATGCTGCAAATGAGTGGGAGTTTTAACTTAGGATCTTATGTGTAATACCAAACAGGCTTGGAAAAATGGGACTGTCCTTCGGAAAATTGTTCAGCAGGCTCTTTGCAAAGAAAGAGATGCGTATCCTCATGGTTGGTCTTGATGCTGCTGGTAAGACAACCATCCTGTACAAGCTCAAGCTTGGAGAGATTGTCACCACGATTCCAACCATTGGTAGAGTTTCTATCTTTTCTTGCTCTTATCCACCTCTTAAGTTTGTATGTGAAACTGACACATCGTGCATTCATCTCAACGGATTGGGTAAAATTTTCGTATTATGGGGAGATTTTAGTTTGCAGAGATTTGTCTGTTGATTAGCATGCGGAGTACTTCTACTTGTTGAAGGGTTTTCATCTTTGACTCGTTGTTTATGACTATGATTAACAGAGTGAGTGCTTAATGCTTTAGTACTGTGGAATTGACAGTTCTTGTTTTTATTAGGTTTCAATGTGGAGACTGTGGAATACAAGAACATCAGCTTCACTGTGTGGGATGTCGGGGGTCAGGACAAGGTACTGTCATTACATTGCTTTACAATTAATAAGCTAAATCCAAATCAACCGGCATGTCTACTATCATCCTTGATTCTCCAAGAACTGCTCCTTTTTGCTGATTCCAATATAACAAATGTTTTTTTTTGTTGGTTTCCTTATCTAGATTCGTCCATTGTGGAGACACTACTTCCAGAACACACAAGGGCTAATCTTTGTGGTGGACAGCAATGACCGTGACCGTGTTGTGGAAGCTAGGGACGAGCTTCATAGAATGCTGAACGAAGTAAAGCTCAAAACCTAATTCTCCTTCTCTATTTACACGAAGGAGTAAGAGGCATCAATTCTGGTTTGACATTGCTTTCTTATGTTTACTTTGAATGTTGCAGGATGAGTTGAGAGATGCTGTGCTTCTCGTCTTTGCTAACAAGCAAGATCTTCCAAATGCGATGAACGCCGCTGAGATAACTGACAAGCTTGGGCTTCACTCTCTTCGTCAACGACACTGGTGAGCCCCCAAAAACGAAACCAGATACTTAAAACTGGAACATGTAAACCGGATGAACTGATGTAATTGTTGGTCGGTTTCAGGTACATACAGAGCACATGTGCTACATCCGGAGAAGGGCTTTATGAGGGACTTGACTGGCTCTCCAACAACATCGCAAACAAGGTATAATCAAGTTTACAACTAACTTGTTAAATAGTTTTGGTATAATCTTGATTGTTAACTAAATGTGTGTGATTAAATGCAGGCGTAGGAGAGCAACGCGTGGTCTGGTTTTATCGAGGAGAGTGTCTTGTCTCCTTCGTCTCTCTCTTTCCGTCTTTCGCCTCAAACTTTATCATATCTTTACTTTGTGTTTTTCTCTCTAATAATTTATAAGTTTTTTTTTTTAATCTTAAAACTAAGACGCTTATATAATGGCCACAGTTTCGGCGGAGATTCCAATTTCGTTAGGTTTCAACATTTATTAAATTTTTGTTTTTATGAACTTTTCATATTTATAATGTCATTTGAAGGATTTGAACAGTAATTAAATACTACGACTAAGAAATAAACGACACTAAAACAAAACCGAAAAATAAATTTCGTCCTAAGAATAAAGTTTTGTTTAATATATTTTTTTTAATACCAAATGTAGTTTTATTCGTCCAGTTTAATAAAAATAAAACTACATTGTTTAATAAAAATAAATTTCTGTGTCATAAACAATTATATATAAAAAAGCGTAGTTTAACCAATGCATGCGCTAGTGTTCCCGATCTAATCCTAGTATTTACCTTGCGGAGTAATTTTTTTAAAAGAAATTGTTTTGAAATTTAAGAAAATTACTTATATTTGAAATTTATAATATAACTAACTAATGATTGATAAAATTGTCAATTTGTAATAATTTGTCTATTTAATCTATTTCGTAGTGAACTAAAATATTATTCGGGCTAATCCGCAAAGTAAACCTATCGAGACTATGTCATTGCCAACACCTACAATATATAAAAAAGCGAAGTTTAACCCATGCATGCGCTAGTGTTCCCGATCTAATCATAAATACGGGGTGAAAATAAAAATAGTTATTTTATTACAAAAATATAAGTATATTTAGCCAAAAGATTGATCAAAAAAAAAAAAAAAAATTTTAGCGGCATTTTTTTTGTCAAGGAATCACAAGTAGAGTAAAGTGGGTTCTCTTTTTGTTTCATGTCTGGTCTAGTTCTAGGTTTTCGGTAAAGAAGAGAGAAGTGGTGTTGTGAGGAAAGCATGTTGTTAACTACTGGGAGAAAGGAGAAACTCTCCGCTTCTAAAGGCTCCGAAATTGAAGTCTCTTCTAACGAGTACGACTTTGGTACTGGAAACATATGGTATCGTGTTCTTCTCGAAGAAAACCTTTCTAAATCGAAGCGGAAGAAGCTCTCTGTTCGCCACTTGAAGCCTCTTGTCAAGGAAGACTACTCTCCTCCGTTAATCACAACCTCTTTCCACCGTCTGATTCGTCCAGTTCCGCCGCAGGATCCGTTTCCTGACGTCGATTTTAAGGAAGGTGACATGATTGACGCTGCTCATCGAGGTGCCTGGTGGTCTGGTTGGGTCATTAAAGTTTTGGGCTTTCGGCGTTTCTTAGTGTACCTCAGATTCGAGCCTGATGTCATCGAGGTTGAACGAAATGATTTGCGCCAACATGTGGTTTGGAAAGATGAAGAATGGTTTCGCTGCGAAAAACGAGTAAGTGTTCCCCTTTATTCATCTTGAGATTGATCTTGCAACCACCTCTTTTGGTATTATATCAAATTACTCTTCTTTTGTTGTTGTTGTTTTTGGTGGCTGAAGCAATTGACTGAGTCGGATTTTAGCGCCGGGAAAACAGTAGAAGTTAGAACTGAGGTAAAACCTTTTGGGGGTATTTGGGCTCCGGCTGTAGCCATTAAGGAGAATGCGAATGGGACATTGCTGGTGAAGTTGAGCGGTGAATGCACAAAGACAAGCGTTCCTAATTCCAAAATCCGGCCTTCACCACCGCCTTTTGGTTTAGATGCTATTAGGTTGATGGAAAATGTGGATGCGCTTCTCGAGTGTGGATGGTGTCCAGGTGTAGTAACCAAAGTTCTTTCGGGGAAGAGATACACTGTGCTTTTGGGACGAAACAAGCAGAGTAAAGACTTTGACCACTTGCAGTTAAGACCATCTAGGGAGTGGAAAGATGGAGCTTGGCAAACAGAGGAAAAGGTCCGTTGTTATATCTATGTGTAATTTACTGGATCTTTTGGAGAACATGCATTGAAATCAGAATGTGTGTTCCAATTTTTTAGGTTTTGGATAGAGAGGAGAGTCCGCATGCAGCTGAAGAAACAACTGCTTCAACGCGCATAAGGGTAACTGTTCGACCTGCCGTGAGAGACATCAAAGCTTCTGGTACAGGGAAAAGATTGAGGGCAACACGCTCTTCTAGTGGCACTATACAGAATCCTCCTATTGCACAAGCTGGTAAAGAATCTGTCATTAAGGATGAAACACAGCTCTCCCAAACTGCAGTTGTGAGTTTAGATATTTCCTTTTCTTTCCCCTCCCCTTCTCTCTACTTACACGCTACTTCAACAGTCTTAAGTTGAATCAGTGAATCTAACTTGCTTGAAGCAATCTGGCTACAATGACATCAACTGGGTAAACACGGTTAACTTTGTGTGATTTCTGCAGCAGTCATCTGGATATATAAGAAGTAAAATGGCTGATGCTGTGATGAATGGGAACACTCCAGTCGCAAGCCAACCGGAGATAGCAGCAAGTAATTGTTATAATCGTTCTTTACCTTCACAAGTGTGATGGTTATTCTTGTTGGAAGTTGTTTGTGTAACGAAATGAATCTACATATTACTATTTCCAGCAAAAGAGTTTCTCTCATCGGTAGTCCTGGGTGTAGCCGCAATACGGCTGACAAAACCAGCGGTGAAAACACAAGGAAAAACATCTCCGAGGAAGAAACTTCAGGCAATGAAGAATCAAAAGTGCTCTGCAAATGATTCTGCCGAAGAGAAGGTGAAGGTTAGTTTGTAGCATCGCTAAACATTTGTCGGTCAGTTGTTCATCCTGTTGATTCTATGCAGGCACCTGATGAGGCGAAAAACAGAGAGAGCGTTAATAAGAGGAAAAGAGGACGACAACCACGTAAGTTCATAAGCACAGAGCCTAAGCAAAAGCAAAAAACTGGTACGTTGTCTTAACTTTAAATGGATAAGTAAAGTGGCATTTGTTTCTTTGCAATGTTGAAGCATTCTTGGCATAATAATACCTTGTAGGTGTGGCTGGTAATGGTTCAAAGGCTGCGACTGTTGAACTTGCCGATATGACTGATGAGGATCAGCCTCTCGCTTCATGGTTCCACGGTGGAAATTCATCACCTGGTTCGGATGGAATAAGTGCTGACACGTCATTTGAACAATTGATACTCTTTTTTAGCTTTCGGTTCTCATTGTTTTGTGTTTTGGTTGAAATCTATTCCTCAGGACAATCCGCTTCTCGCACTCCTGATCCAATGCTTAATTCTGTTGTGGAAAAGCACGTCGATGTTATGGAAACTCCTAGAGCGAAAGATTCGACAATGGTTCTGCCATTTGCAAAGAAGTCACCTTGTTGGAAAGTCCTTGAATCAATGGAGATCTTCAAAGCTGTGCCACAGCGTCCACATTTCAGTCCACTGCTAGAGTGCGAAGAAGAGTCCCGTGAAGGAGACGCCATTGGTGCAATGGTGAACTTCACTGGGCTGTTAGAGAAAGTCAACAATATACAAGTGGACGATCCAATAAGCGCCATAAACAGGATCGACGAGTGTTTTCTCAAGCTAGAGAAACACGGGTTCAATGTTACAGCACCCCAATCTAGGATCGGCAAGCTATTGTCCATTAAAGAAAGCCAGACATGGGCATTGGAAGAGTTACAAGTTGTTGAGAGAGGGATCACAGAGAAAGACAATAAAAGACGCAAGTGTGAAGAAGACATTGAAGATGTCTCAAGGAAGATTGTTGAATTGCAGCGACAAGAAGCATTGCTGAAGGAAGAGAAAGTGACAATGGACAAGGAGATAGCTCGGATGCAGTCTCACGCAGCGGTTCTCGACCAAAAGGTTCAAAATGTGGAGCAGGAGTTTCGGGCAACTGTGACTGCCCCATGGTAATAAGCAAGCCACACATCTAAATGGGTTTGTGTTATAAACTATTTGAGTACTATGTATGTTCGTCGTAGAAGTTAACTTTAACTAGTTAGTAAAAAGTCTCTGTGCCTTGTGTCTTTAAAAAAAATCAGATTATAAGCAAGCAAATATATCTTAATGGGTTTGTGTTATTAACTGTTTTGAGTACTCTGTATGTTCTACGAACATAACTTTGACTAGTTAAGTAACAGTATCTGTGACTTGGCTACATTTGAAAACCAAAACATTCCGAAATTATAATTGCTAATTGTCATAACCATATATGTATACAGAAAACCAATGTCTTCAATAGATAATTGTGAAAGAGAATTCAGTAATGGAATCTTTTAAGGATCAAAAGCTCTTAAAACGAACAAACTTTTGGGTAAATGCAAATACGATTATCATTCACTTGCGGTTCTTGCTCTCTTCCTTCTCCCTCTCTCTCTTCTTGTAGAGCTTCTCGAGGACACGTTTCGCCTCACAGTTGGGAAAGTTGGAAAGATCGTAATAATGAGGAGCAACATCTACTAGCCTGCGAATCCATCCATCACAAAAGGAAGGATATTTTTTTTTAGAAACGAGAAACGAGAAAGAGATACTAACCCAAGAAAACAAGAACATTAAATGAAAGAACTTACCATTCACCGCGAATATCCGTCACAGTTCGGATGAAATTCCGGCTAGTCAAAACATATTCGTTGTAGATTACCCACTCCGGTTTGTGATCCAAGCAATTGGATGGATGCAAATGAACCACCTGCCAAACAAATTTTACGTTACATAAAAGAGAGAATCTTCTTCATTAGAAACAACAATGTAAAGTGGATTTGCTTAGACATACTTGGTTATCTTTGACGGTCAAGTAATGGCCAGTGCGTTCTAGGTGAGCCACTTGCATGAAATATCCGGCAAGCATGGCCTTTCTTATGTTGATGTAGTAGTCGCGGCTGTTGAAATCAGTGCTGCACATCTTCAGGTTATATCTTGACATTATCCTGACTAGCTGTTGTCTAACATTGTCTGCAGATTTCATTGCTCTATTGTTGATGAAGTTTTCGTAGCACCAGTTTGGGTCTTCATCTGTAAGAATTCATATTGACCAAGTTTGTTATTGTCATTTTATTTTGGCTAAAACAAGAGAGGAAGAGAAAGAGAATGAGAAATATAACTTACTGTTTTGCTTAAAAGCGTGGTAGACATTTAGCAGTGTGAGGTGATCTCCATCAATGTGTCCAAACCTAGCTTTTGCTTCATCTGCTGCTTTTTGAGCCTCTTTAGGCCGGATAAAGCAATTCGGTACTAAAGAAAGAATTGGTTTTTATAACAGAAGAGGTCCATGGAAGAGGTCAGCAGATGCATAGAGGCGATGAGACTGATACCATTTGCTTCATGAGAGAGAATAACTGAGAAACTGCAACTATCTGCATCAGCACTTACTTAAGATACCCCTAACTATGGGTATGCAGAACCCAGACTATACAGACTGCTGATGACAACCTAAACTCTACTATTTGACTCCAGACAATATACACTAATACACATGTATGCGTAAAGATGAGTACTAATGCACATAGACTAGACGCAGAGAAACAAGCATGTGAATGGAAACTAGTAGCAATCTTAAGCCTACCCGCACCTACAAACCTACCCCAATATGACAAGAACAAATAAATACAAGCAAAGGGCGTACCTGAGAGCATTGCTGACACCGAGAGTATCTCGTTCGAGCAGTTGAAATCAGGACTGACTATGAGCATCTTCGCCATCTGTGGATCCAAGGGGAACTCACTCATTATCTCACCTGTCCTTGTCAAGTTACCTTCATCATCCAGTGCTCCCAAATAATTCAAAACCTCCAAGGCTCGCATCAGTGTCTCAGGAGCAGGGGGATCCATAAAATCGAAGTGCACCAAGTCATCTATACCCAGTTTTTTTAAGGTCAGAACTGTGTTGGCAAGGTTTGATCTCAATATCTCAGGATATGTCTGCGGCTGCAAGTCATTATTGAAACTCTTCTCTGTATAAAGCCTGAAACATTTTCCAGGCCGTGTTCTACCGGCACGACCTGATCTCTGGTGAGCACTTGCCTTTGATATTGGGGACACTAACAACGACTCAACACGGATTCGTGGGTTGTAGACTTTTTGCTTAGCAAAACCAGGGTCAATGACGTAAACAATCCCATCGATGGTTAAAGAAGTCTCAGCAATGTTGGTTGAGACAACAATCTTTCGCCCAGGAGGACCACCCTCTGTTACCGGCTCTGGAGCAGGATCAAATATCTTCTGCTGCATCGCAGGTGGAAGAGTGGAATACAATGGCACAACCTTAACAGGCCCGACTTGATCCCCAAGATTACCAACCTCCTTGTTGATTTTGCGGCATGCATCTTCAATCTCCTCCTCTCCAGTTAAGAAAACAAGAATATCACCAGGTGGCTCACACATGTGTATCTGGACAACAGTCCTAATAGCAGCCTCAAGATAATCCCTCTCAGGCTCCTGAGTGTAGAAGATCTCAACGGGATGAAGCCTACCAGGAACTTTCATCAGAGGCGCACCGCTAAAATATTCCTGAAATTTTTCAGCTTCTAGAGTTGCACTCATGACAACCAACTTAAGATCAGGTCTATTTCTCAACACCTCTTTCAGAAGACCAAAGAGCACATCCGTGGCTAGAGTTCTTTCGTGAGCCTCATCGAGAATAATCACTTTGTATCTCTCTAAAAGAGGATCCGCCATTGCTTCTCTCAGCAGCATACCATCAGTCACATACCTGGTAATGGTGAACAAGACAAGATTAGATTCAAGTCCACAAGTAGATAAATTACATCTAAAGAGAGAGAGAGAAAAAGCTTACTTAAGCACCGTTCTGGGGCTACTGCAATCCTCGAAACGGATACTGTAACCAACTTCTTCCCCAATAGCGACATCCATCTCATCAGCAACACGACGGGACACAGACATGGCTGCAACTCTACGAGGCTGAGTGCATCCAACCAACCACTTCCTACGCTTATCCGGGGTTTCAGCATCCACAGCATCTATAACAAACTGTGGAATCTGTACAATGAAGAAAAACCAAAATTAGATTTTCATATTCTAGACACCGAAACATAATATCCCAACCAAATTCGGAAAAACAAAAGATGAAAACTTTACCTGGGTAGTTTTACCACTACCGGTCTCACCGACAAGAATTAGGGTTTGATTGCCCTTCAAAGTTCGGAGAAACTCCTCTTTCTGCAGCCAAACAGGTAGAGTCCTCCGCTTCTCCAGTATTTCATAATACTTGTGCGAATACGGCTTCCCGTTCCATTTATTGATAAGACTGTGGACGTCGTCGAGACCATTAGCTTTGGCATTCTTCGCCTGAACCGATGGATCGTCCATGACATCGAACAAACTAACTTTCCTTTTCCTCTCCGTACCCATCACGTGAATCGAATCGATTCTAAACGAAACGTAAGAGAGAAAATACCGGGGAACCTCTCAAGGAGCAAAAGCAGAACGATGAATGAAAATTATGAAAGCTAGGGTTCCAATTTTCTTAATAACCAAATTTATTAGGAAAGCGAGCCAATAGTCCGTTATGTGGGCTAACAATAGGCCTTAATTAGATTTTTATTGTCAGGCCCAGTCCAATAGCGAATATGGTCAGTATCATAACTCAGAGCTGGAGCAAGGCGGTTTTGTTTTGCTTTCTTGCCTTTTGCGCTCGTTCGGTGTCAAGACCAATGATCTTCTTCCGGTTGTTGCTGTTGGACAAGAATGTCTTCACAAGACGGTTGATGTCTCTCTCTTTTTCAGTTACGGTTGTTTTGATGCGAGCTGCTCCAATTTGCACAATCGAGGAAGCCATCTTTGAGAAGGTACTGTGAGAGGAAAGGATGTGTACAAGCATAGAAACGTTACCTCGTTATATAATAGATAGACATATAAGGGAATTGCAAAAGTCGCAATTATTTTGTAGAGGAAAACCAAGAGTCGAAAGTTGAATGCATTTTAAAGATGATAGCTGTCATTAAGATTCACGAGGGAAACGAAGAGTCAAACGTTAATTGCAGCGAGTTTGGTCGGAGGGAAACTATTACGACCTTTTTGGATTCACGAGCTTCTGCGACGTGTCACCACATTAAGGCTGCTGTGAAATTATCAAGTAAACTTCTTCTGACCAAGCTTCTGCGACGTGAACTCTTGAGAAGCTAAAAACACTGGAAACAGTGTCCAGACAGAAACCATTTTGACAAAACCAAAAGAGTGTGCCCAATTGAAACAGATCTTAAAGAAAGTAATCTGTTTAAAGGCTCAATTGTGAGTACAATGATATGGTTTTATCACTAATCTGAAGCAAAAAAAAATCTTTAGAATGTAAAAGGACAATCCGAAAGAGAAGAGCAGATATAGCTAGCAGTTACAGGTGGTCGTTGCACGGACAAGGACAGTATTCAACATTGCCATATATTAGTGGCCTAACCAGTAGAAAAGATTGCGGATTGTACAGCCTAATAAGAATTCAGATTACCTACCAAAAGATCTGGAGATGAGATTTGACTTGTTCGTCGTAACCCAAAGATCTGGAGGTGAGATTTGACTTGTTGAGCCTGAAAATTTCAGAAACCTTTTTAGGCCACAGAGTAGAGAGAGACAAAAGATTGACTATTCAAGGATCACAATTTACACTTGCATCTGCTACTCAATCAAAACCATAAACTCCAACAACAGCAAATCACTAGCTTTTGTCTTCAGACAGGGGAGAAACAACTTACCAAACAAGATCTGACAACAAAGGTCTAATAACGATTGTAGGCTTTCCCATAGTCCTCACGTCTATGGCGTTGGAACCCAGTAGTACCATAATTGTTGTCTTGATGCCTTGAGGAATAGCTTTTTACATGGTTTGGGTATCTGCCTTCAGAATCCATTGGCACATTGTTTCCACCATAGGGAGGAGGATTGGCAGAATAACCATCATCAAACTCAGCATAAGGAATCTGTCTATAATTACTACCATAACTCAGACCAGAGATTTGCTGCCGTGCTTGCTGTTGACGTCTCTGAGCATCAACTTGAAGGAATTCTTCCCATTGTTTAGCATTCATACCCCTTAGCCCAGCCAGTTTCTTCATGTAACTCTCTCTCAGTTCCCGGATTGTCTAAAAACTCGCACAAATTGATGTCAGAAGCTGAAGTTCCTCAAAAAGAATTGCATTTCACAAGGAGACTAGGGACTTAAGTCTTATTTTCGAGGAGATATCCGCTGCCATCTAATACTCTAGGAGCAACTAAAATGTAAAAAAGTATGAAAGTTTCATAGTTGCAGGAATTGCCATTTCTGAGGTGACAGCACCTAAAACTCGGTTTTGAATCTAAAAGGAACACACCAGTCACTGGATCTCTTACCTCTCGATGCTTGTTGTTCTCCTCATCTTCTTCCTTGTCACGTTTCTTTTCAAGTTCCATTGCATCCCTCGTATATTCCAATTCTAGTTCTTCTAACGTTTGTGGGAAAGCAGGGCGTTCAAACAGATGACTCACCTGTATGTCGCTGGAGCCACCTATTCTTTCTTGATCCCATCTTTCAGACCTATAACCACTCACCTCAGACTTTTGCCTATCATACGGTTTATCCCATCCACTATAACGTGGCCGCCCTGGAGATTTTGAATGTGTAGAATGACTCCGGGCTCTGTCACTACCATAAGCTTCATAAAATGAATAATAATGTCAACTGCTTGATCACGAGACTAAACCAAGGGTTACAGACATGACCTCAACTTCAATCAGACAAGATGCAGATTTCAAGCAAAAGTTCAGTAACTAATTTATTTAATTCAGTACTGTACAAAATGCTTGAACATAAGGACTTACCTTTGGCTGCAAAATAAAGATAAGAAAAGGACATTATCGGCCAAAAATGCCGGAAGAGACCAATCAACTTCCCCCAAAACAGACTAAAAGAGACAATAACCAGCTCTCTAAGGTATCCTATCCTGTCCCTACCTTGTGGAGATCCTCGGGAAGCATTTCGCTGGTTCTCACGAACACGATTCTCCTCGCGAACACGATTATCCTCACGAACACGATTATCCACAAACTTATCTTGCCTTCCCGAGCGCTCTGAGAAACTTGATGAACCATGTGATTGCGGGTACTGTCTTTGAGGTTCGGAGTTTCGAGCACGCGGTGGACCAACAGAAATTCGCCTAGGTGACCTGGATCTGCTCCTGTGAGAGACTGTGGCAGAAGAACTTTTAATATCGCCATCCTCCTTAACCTTGTGAACAGCATCTACACCTTTCCTCAAGATTAACCTGTCCTTGCCACTAACAATTATGAACTTGTCATCCATTTTAATCTTGCAGCCGGTCTCCCTTTCAATCCTTTCCATAACTTTCTCAGTAAACAAAACTCTTACATTCTTGTCCCTAGCCGGTACCCTTTCAAGGAATTCTTGAGATTTTCTGTTGGCACCAAGTGTGGATGGACAGCCCTAAAATAAGGAACAAAGTGCAATGATGCAACAATCAGAAAGACGCACAAATGATGAATAAACCACAGCGGAAGACAAAATTACCTGAGTAAAATGACCAGACTCGCCACATATTTTACAGATCATTTCTTCTTCTTTTCTCTTCTTCCAATTCCTCTCAGTAGCTTTGGATTTAGCCTCCCAAACCTTAGCCTCTCGGCTAGTGAAATCGGTAGGTACAGAATTGGGGTCAGGTAGTTGCTCTTCTTCATCACATCCATCGATGATAGGTTTGTCTTTTTCTTGGATATTGTTGGTCACAGTACATGGAGGACCTGTATACTCCTTGTAGATTTCGCTAAAGTCGTCATCGAGCTCTGGGTCTGATCTAGTGCTTGCCATCTGAAAACAACACACATCATTTTCAAATTTCAATTTCCAGACAGAATCTGAAAGACAAATATTCAATGCTCATCGAGAGAGAGTTGGTTCATCTAAAAAGGGTTAAAGTGAATCAACTTGAAGACTATATCACAAATAGGAATTACAAAAATTAAGAAACAAAAAAAAAAAAAAAAACTTGCGGGGAAATTCGAATGAACCCTGTTACCAAACTCGCTGATTGTCACGGTGTAATGCGAAACACAACCAAAGAGCGGCTAAGAAAGCGAACGAGAAGAGTGTCTGTAAGGGTTTATCGTACCTTGCCAAGTGCGAATCAATGGCGACGGAAAACGAGATAATTAGAGCTAGGGTTCGGTCGGAAGAGATGAAGCTCCCAAAAATCCAATTTTTCAATTTCTCGTTTTGAACCTTGGATTTCTGAAAATAACACATACACCCTTAGGAAAAACGTTGTCGTTTGTCACTAATACTACCAGAACGAACGTCGTCGATTAATTTTCACGTTTTACGCAGTCGTTTTAGGTATGCAACATCAGGATACTAAATTGTTTCGTATCTGAAATCTGAAATCTAAAGAAATCTGAAATCTCAAACGACTTCTTCTTATCATATCTCAAACGATATGCATCCAAATTTTTTGTATCGTCCGTCAAGAATAACTTGTCACAAGACCCTACGACTTTAATGTATTTCAAGATAAAGCAATGAAAACTCGTCTTCACAAGCTAAGCATTGAAGTGTTGTGTCGGGTAAAATGAGCTTTTTTTTTTGGAAATTTTCAGTTCTGTAGACAGAAATGGATCTTGAAAAGTGCAAGAAAAAGGAAAACCACGTACGGATTTGCGCGTCTTTGATCATCTCTTGAAAAAGTCTCTAGAAGAAAAGTTATCGATTATTTTTTTTTATTATGATTTCGAGACGTAATACATTCAACAACAACGAGTTTAATTTTGGGTTTGAGAATCAGATGTTTCCTTACGAAAAAGATTATATATAATCGATTCCAACATTGCCAGAATACAATATTTTTTATTATTCACCACTCCTCTGGAAATTGGTCTCGGCTTATCCTATGGAAGACCAACAGCTTTATCCGAAAAAGATTGCTTCCTATGAATAATTAAAAGACAATAATAAGCACAGTCACTATGTAATATAACGAAGAAGCTAGATGAGTGAGGATGCTTACAAACTGATGCAACGCTTTGTCACACAACTCTCTTTGTTGATCTTCATGCAATTTCTTGGAAAGCAAGCTAACCAGATTCTCACCACTTGCTTCATAACAAACCCGTTTAAGCTCCTTATCATCTTGATGGCATATAGATCTGATGCATCTCCCAATTTCTCCACTGTAAAAAGCAATTGTCGAACGTCCCAAATTGACGGGTTTAGGCAGTGACTGCATCGACGCAATTAACCTAACAGATTTTGTCCTTTCTTGTCCGAGTTTTGCTGGGGAAATGGAAACAAAGGCTTTTAGTTTATCGACAAGTTTGGTTAGTGCTATGGCTATTTGTGTTTGGAGTTTCGCATCTCCTTCTTCGATGAGTAGCCTTCGACGACACTCTTCGAACCAATGACATGTTCGAACATTGTGATTCTGATCATTTGGAAAAGGTAATTCCCCAACGCTTCGTTTGATCACTGATAATCCATATTCGATCTCTGAAACCGATAATGAATATTCACCAATCATCCGCACCGCCAAACCTATTTTCTCTTTAATGATCTCGTGATGGATTTTACAATTGAAAGATGCCACGATGTTTTTCATCACATTCACACGTAGTTCTGGATCTGACTGAAATTCTTTCAAGGCTGATTCCGAGTACTTTTCCATAAAAATCTTGTTGAAGATTTCATTGGTTTTTTCGGGATTGTGTCCGAGACTATAACAGCCGGAAAATTTTGTGTTTCCCGGTGGAGGGAGACAAGGACGAACAAAGTATGACATTTTTTTTTTTTTTTTGACAAAAATATACAAATTTTGCTTCTTGCAAAGATTTTAACAATTTCTTTCTTCAAATTTCTTCAACCTCTCTATATTTTATATGTCCAAAGTAGAAACGAATGCTTGAAAACTCAAAAATAAAAAAGACAATAATAAAATAATTAAGATGCTTGAATACTAAAAATTCCCAAAAAGGAAAAATATGAAAAAAGAATCTCTTTCTCTTTTTTTTTGTTTTTTCAATAACTTCTTTATCTTTTGTATGTTAAAAATTGGAGAAAGTTCAAAGGGCACTAATAAACTAATTGAGAAGAAAAAATATATAATAACAATAATAATTTTCTTAAATGAAATATAAAAAAAAAACAGAAAGAGAAATATATATGTATACAAGAAGAATATAGACAATGATAATGACAATTTCCAAAAAAAGGGGGAAAATGAAAAACATAATCTCTTTATATTTTTCTTTTTGTCAATAAATACTTTAATTTTTATGTTCATGAAAATAGGAAAATCAAAGGGCACTAATAAACTAATTAATAATAAAAATACAAAATGAAATATAAGAGCTGTACAAAATGAATTAAATATAAGAGAAACATAAAGAGAAATAAATCTAAATATAAACCAATTTAGAAAATTAGCTAAGAAATCTTATATAGTTTTTCTATCTATTTGTCAACATTTCTTTTTTTTTGTTTAGGTCAACAAACATTGTTATGAATTCTCTTTTACCTTTTACAAGTACCAATGTCAATGTGCTTACAAGGAACTCCCGAAGAATTTTGTATATTCGAGTACAGAAACAGAGACACGAACATACAAAAAAACAAAGAACATAAATATATATTGTTTTTTATTTTTTTGGTTTAAGAAATATATATTGTTGTCTGTATAATCGATAACGTATTCCCTTTATAGATGATCAGATATACGATATTTTGGTATATTTTTATAGAATATAGATATCTTTTTTTTGATAAAGAAAAAAAAGAGCCTATAGGAGATATCATATCCATATAATCATCGGCAGATCAATACATAATATAAAACTTCACATTTTAAATGATGATACTATCTTATCGTCATAATTTTGAACATTGTAAGAATGTACCTATATAAATATTTAGGATGTCAAAGCCTGAAGGAGACGGTCCGGTTCAAGCTCTATTATCATATTTTAGATATACTGTACATATATAACATGCCACCTACAAATATTTGAAAACCAAGTGGTGGTGGTAGGGTGGTTCTCATTTGTGGATGAATCGCTATGTTGGTGTAAGTCAGGAATCGACTCTGCACAAGCACGAAATTATCAAACCATTTTCCATTTGGCCACCTGGGGTGCGTAGGACAATACTAGGTAAAAAAAAATGGATGCATGTCCCGGGCTTTGAAGAGATTAGTATGAGCTCTGGCATGAGATCCTCTCCGATTATCAAAAAAACAAAAAAAAATTGAACTTTTTTTCTAATTACATTTTATTAATTGAAAAAGAAGATATATGTAGAGGTTTGATGATGACTTATCTTTTCGGGGGGTTTTTCTCTTTAAAGATTTATATAAAAATACACGAATTTTATTAATTGCAAGATAAAAATATGTCGAGATTTGATGACAAGTCATTTGCTTTGTTGGTTTATTTGCCGTCTGGAGTAAAGACCATGTGATACGATCGACTATATGAAATGTGGGACAGAGGGTGATGAAAACTGAAACCAAACATTTCTATAAATAGAAATGGTCATATAGTGTGGTCTTTATAAGGGTTTGACTTATAATTCAAATAACATATTGAATCCTGCTTCCAAAAAGCTTGAAGACGTAAAGAATCTTAGATTTTAACAAACATAAAATGAGAGTATCATTGTCCATATATAGTCCACACACACCACACGTCATTGTTCTTCTTAAAAGTAAAAATCATTTATTAGAGGTTAGGTTAGAATTTTGAATTTGTTTTCTCCTTTATTTTCGTTTTTGGGTTTTAGAAGAAAACCATAAGAACAAGATAAAAAAAAACCAAAAAGAAAACGTTAGAGTTTAATATAGCAAACGACGTTGACAGTGTAAACAAGTGGTAAATTTTTTTTTTACTTTAACTTCATCCTTCCCATTTCCTTTTCCATACATTATATACGTAACATAAATTGAGTTTTTTTTATCTTTTCCCATCAATATTCCTTTGAACTCATCAAGTTTTGCTTTTCTGTCAAAAGGCCATTAATCAGAAATTAATTGCGCGCAGTAACAAAAAAAAAGAAGAAATTAATTAATCAATCTTCAATGATTTCTACATACATATAGTAATCTTAAACTTAATAATTTGCCTCGTCATCTTGTACATTTTGGTTCGAGGAGGGATATCAATTAATTATAATACTATCCATATACTAGAGTGACTTTTTGTTGTTGACATCATCCATATATATACTAGAGTAACTATTGATAGTATTATTATACGAATGATTTTAAGACATCTCAATTCATCAATTATACAAATGGAAGAAATCTCAATTAAAACTCATCATGATCAAAATACAAGTGACAACATATTTTGGAAATTCGAACATCATCTACATGATCAATTCAAGATGGCAAAATAAAGACTGTTTTTAGTTGTTGTTGACAATTAGAAAAAGCTAAACCTAACTAGCTATACTTCATTATGCGATTAACTAATACTCTTCCTTGATAATATGAGCTGGAACAACACCTTGTAGAAGGCCATGGTCTTTGACTAAACCAGCCCTATTAAGCAGATCCTGAGTTAGACTCTTCTTCATCACATGATCATGATCATGATCATCTTCATCATCATGATCAAATCTCTTTTCTTGCCTGTTAAGGTACTCGGTGCCAAAAAAAGACAGCTCTTGTTGTTGTTGGTGATGGTTGTTGTAATCGAAAAGCTGATGAAGCTGAGGAGGGAGTTCAGGGAGGCCAAAGTGGGACCCAGAACAAGCTGAGCCATTGGATCCAAAGCTGCCTCTTTTAGACATGATGAGTGGTCTAGGATGCGTGTGTTGACCTTCGTAAGAGGTGATTACATTGCTTGGATCACTGAATGATCTCTCCACTCTCTTCTTCACGTCACACCAAGATGTAGTGCAACGGTAGTAATTCCTTGCATGCCAAAGAAAAACAAAAAAACCAAGATTAAATTTATAAATCTCGTTATTATCATCATAATTAAGAACACATGTACAAATTAATTAAAGAGATTAAATTTTACCTTGGAAAAGGGCTGCTTCTGACAGGTTTTTGACCGTATTTTATCCATTTATAACCATCGTCTAGATTATTAACTTGGCTCTTCGTGATGAATGACACTTTTGGCACTCTCATCTTCGTCTGTTCACTACTACTCATCTTTGTTGATTTAAACCTATATAATCCCATGCAAAGTTTATCTCTGAGTCTTTTTGTCGAAACAGATTTCGTTGTAAAAAAAGAAAAAAAACATAAACTTTTGGAAGAAGGGAAACGAAAACTCACCGCTTATTTCTCATATGTTGCTGTTCTTCTTCCTCGTAGTCTTTATTCTTTTCCTCTCCAGCCACAGCTTCGCACGAAGCAGATGAGATCGACGACGGTGTTGCCGGTAACTGCATTGGCGGCGGATGGATCAGGGCATAATGAGAGATGCCTCCCAGTAAATCCATGAACCCTAACGGATACCTCTCCACCGTTAGATCAGAAAACGGCATACCAACACCAATATTCTCCATTTTCCTCTTTTTCCACGGAAAATAATCAAACCCACATAAAAGAAAACGAATCAAAACAGAGATCCACTAGGCATGAAAATATTAATTAACAAGATACAGATGAACTCCTTCAAGAAAGAAAGAAAAAAAGGAAAAGTAATGTCATAATAGAAAGAGTTTTTAGGGTTAGAGGAGAGAGAGAGTGTGAGATTTGGCGAGAGAGGATGTGAGGAATTAAACATGGATTCTTGCTAAATAATGCCCTGAATTTGTGACCGGCAATTGTAGGTGAACAATGTTTTAAAAGGTAACTTCACAAGATGGTATAGGTATACGTATGTTCGATTTTGACCGGCTCAGAAGTTAACCGGGTTTCGCCTCGTGCGAATGCGTACAAGACTAGACCATCTCCATTAGTGAACTCTTTGTTGGGGTTATTAGAATTTTTTTAATATTTATTTTTTTATTTGTGAATAGTTAAGAATCTCTAATATTTTTCCCTCCATTGGTGAACCCTATTTTGGGATTCTTAAGAATAAAAATATTATTTTAGAAAATATTTATTTGAAATATATATATTTTTTAAAAAATGTTTAAACATACTATACTTAAAATATTAGATTTTTATTTCATTAACTGAAATATAAAACAAACAAATTATTTTCTCAAATGATTTTTTTCTCAAATGAAAATGAGTAAAATGAATCTTATAAAAAAAAAAATATGTAAAGATTCCAATTCATTAATATGTAAAAAAAGTTTAGAATTTTAAAGTTGAAATTATGAAAAAGTTAAGAATCTTTTTTTTTTAAGTTAAAGTTAAAAAATGTAAAATAAAAAAAAAATCTGGAAAAAAAAAAATTCGGCGAATTAGGGGTTGATAAGTGGTGTGAACAGTGTAAGAACTCCCCTTAAGAACCGGTTCTTACATTGTTCATATTTTTTTTTTTTTTTTTGGGTTATTATCCCTCTTTATTTTTGTTAAGAGCCTCCAATGGAGGTGCTCTAAGGAATAACAAATAACTACATTAATTACTTTTTGACATAGTTAAAAACAATTATATCATTTTTTATTTTAATTATTTTTTCTATTTTTAATGATATAATATGTAATAATTTATAAAAAAATTATTTTCAAAAATATATTTTTAAATAATATTATATAGATATATCTCTCATATATTAATTGAGAAAGATTGTTAAAAAATACATTAGCTTGACATATGATTTACAATTGTGCAGGGCCGGCCTTGAAATTATAGGGACTTGAAAAAAAAAAATTGAAAGCCAATAATCATATCATAAAATGGTTTTTTTTTTTAGTTTTATGGACTTTTTTTAATTGATTGAGTTTTGTTTTTTTTTTGCCCATAAGCTTAAACATAAACTTATTTATCTTATTATATAAAGTTCAATGTGTCAAAGTTGATAACTCGCATGATCGCGACATATGTCAAGTCAATTGATTATATTCTAACATGTGTTTAAAAAAACTCCAAATTTTGGAATTTTTTTTACTAAAATTATAATTGATTCATAATTCTAAAAGATAGAATTATTAAAAGAAAGAAAAAAATATAAATTGATCATAAAAGTTAAAGTTAATAAAAAGAGAAAAAATCAAAAATTTATAAAGGAAATCATTTAATATCGATTGATAACCAATTAATAAAAAAAAAACTTAAAATTTTGGAAAGATTAAAAATCGATCCATAATCCTAAATGGTAAAGTTATTTTACAACGAGAAAAATATATATAAAAATTAAAATTAAATTTGGAAAAAATAATAATCGATTCATAATCCTTACAGCTAAAATTACTTTAAAAAAAAAAAATCTACGTTTATCCTAAAGGGCAAAGTTAATAAAAACGGAAAAAAAAAATCTTAGTTTTCTATTTACAATAAGGAAATCAAATAATGGATTACTAATCATAAAAGAAAAAAAAACTCTAATTTCTCAATTCTATATAAATAATTTGGTAGTATATGTTAATTAAATAACAAAAACTAAAAGTTCAATAATCGTTTCCAAAACTGTTTTTATGTTATTTATTTTCACGAATAATTTAATTTAATTTTTTCACATTAAATTTATGAATAATCATAGAAATTTTATATAAACTGTTAAATCAACATTAGTTTCTAATTTATCTCATTCCTAAAATTAAAAAAAAATTAATTATATTACTTCGTTTCATAGGGTTGTAAATTTTATTTTTGAGATTTTTTTTACCTTGGCAAATATTATTCATACAAGTTTCATGTTTTACTTAATTTTTTTTTTTTGCAAAATCTTTAAGTTATATTTTATTTAATACAAATTTTTGCATATTCAAATTCAAATTATAATATATAATCTAGCATTGATATTATTGTTATGATTATTGAGATATAAAGCGTGTAATATAGTTCACTCACATGTATTAATGATTATTGAGATATAAAGTTAGATAATATAGTTTGATGCTAATAGTCTCATCAAACGCACACGTACTCATGAATATTCACGTGACGAATTGCATATTCGAATTCAAAATGGATTAAATTGTTTTGAGATTACCATTTATTTTGCATATTCAAATTCAAATCATATTAAATTTAATGTTCAAGTCTAATTATTTTAAATTGCATATATAAATTCAAATCAAATAAAAATAAGTTTTTTGCAAATATAATCATAATAAAATGTATATTTTTTTTATATTAGAATGCAATAAAACTACATATATGTAGGAGATTGCCAATTTAACACAAAATTTTTATAGATATATCACTCGCGTATGGCATATATAAGATAGTTATCGTTATTCCTCGAGAAATACTTATCTGTAATAAGATATCATTTTTCTAATACGTACTATAAGATAGTTAATTTTTGTTGGTGTAATTTCGATTTAATTAATTTTTTTGTTTTTCAGAAAAAACTTTGATGCTTATAATCTTAATTTCTGAAAATGTAATAGTTTCGAATTCAAATGTCAAAATAAAAAAACAGTCATTGTAAAAATGTTTTTTCGATGAAAAAAAATTTATATTCTTAAAAAAAAAAAAAAAATTTACAATGCTCTCCCTAATAATCATCAAATAATGACATAATTCCATGTCTGTTTAGTTTTCACAACTATGTAAATGATTTAAGTTTCTTTGAGTAATCCGACAACTTAAAATTTGTAATAGGTTTAGATCGGGATGAGATAATTTGTGAGAAAACAAAAAATCTAAGATTTCAAAGCGTATTGAATCGTGAATAAGTGGGAGATGTGAAATGATTTTCGATAGAAGATTGTGTTGTTGTTGCTGTCGAATTAATTAAAACCTGATTCATGTGAAAACAAATTGAACATAACTATTCTCTAACAATTATCAAATAATGACATGATTATATGCCCAATTAATTTTCATCATTATGTAAATGAATCAAGTTTCTTCAAGTAATCCGACAACTTAAAATCTCTAATAAGTTTAGGTCTTGGATGAGATAATTTGTGAGTAAACAACTAATCTAAGATTTCAAAGCGGATTAAATCGTGAATAAGTGGGAGATGGAAAATAATTTTTGAATTAATTAGAAACTGATTCACTTATTGATGTGAAAAAAAATTGAACATGTCCGGTTAATTTTCACAATTATGTAAATGATTCAAGTTTCTTTAAGTAATCTGACTACTTAAAATCTCTAATAGGTTTAAATCGTGGATGAGAAAATATGCGAATAAACAAAAAATCTAAGATTTCAAAGCTAATTAGAGATTAATTATAAAAAACGATAAGAAACGATTTACGGTATATGATTTTGTTGTTGTTGCTGTCAAATCGAATTAATTATAAACTGATTCACTTAGTGATGTGAAAAAAAATTGAACATGACTATTTCAAACAATCATCAAATAATGACATGATTTCATGCCCAGTTTTCACAATTATGTAAATGATAGAATATAAGTTTCTTTGTGTAATCCGACAACTTTAAATCTCTAATAGGTTTCGATCGTGGATGAGATAATTTATGAGTAAACAAACAATCTAAGATTTCAAAACATATTGAATCGTGAATAAGTGGAAGATGAAAAATGATTTTCGATAGAAGATTTTGTTGTTGTTGTCGAATCGAATTAATTAGAAACGGATTCAATTACTGATATGAAAACAAATTGAACATGATTATCTCTAACAATCATATGATTCTATGCCCGGTTAGTTTTCACAATTATGTAAATGATTCAAGTTTTTTTTTAAGTAATAATAGGCTTGTAACATAGATGAGATAATTTGTGAGTAAACAAACAATCTAAGATTTTAAAACGGATTGAATCGTGAATAAGTGGGAGATGATAAATGATTTTCGATAGAAGATTTTGTTGCTGTCGACTTACTGATGTGAAAACATATTGAACATGCTTATCTCTAAGAATCATCAAATAATGACAGGATTTCATGCCAGATTAGTTTTCATAATTATGTAAATGATTCAAATTTCTTTAAGTAATCTGACAACTTAAAATATCTAATAGGTTTAGATCATGGATGAGATAATTTGTGAGTAAACAAACAATCTAAGATTTCAAAGCGGATTGAATCGTGAATTGGGAGATGAGAAATAATTTTAGGCAGAGGATTTTGTTGTTGTTGTTGTCGAATTAATTATAAACTTATTCACTTACTTATGTGAAAACAAATTGAACATGACTATCTCTAACAATCATCAAATAATGACATGATTTCATGTCCGGTTAGTTTTCACAATTATGTAAATGATTCAAGTTTCTTTAAGTAATCCGACAACTTAAAATCTCTAATAGGTTTAAATCGTAGATGGGATAATTTGTGAGTAAACAAATAATCTAAGATTTTAAAACGGATTGAATTGTGAATAAGTGGGAGATGAGAAGTGATTTTCGGTAGAAGATTTTGTTGCTGTCGAATTAATTAGAAACTGTTTCACTTACTGATGTGAAAACATATTGAACATGATTATCTCTAACAATCATCAAATAATGACAGGATTCCATGTCCGGTTAGTTTTCACAATTATTCAAATGATTCAAGTTTCTTTAAATAATCCGACACCTTAAAATCTCTAATATGTTTAGATCGTGGATGAGATAATTTGTGAGTAAACAAACAATCTAATATGGGAGATGAGAAATGATTTTCGGTAGAAGATTTTGTTGCTGTCGAATTAATTAGAAACTGATTCACTTACTGATGTGAAAACATATTGAACATGATTATCTCTAACAATCATCAAATAATGACAGGATTCCATGTCCGGTTAGTTTTTACAATTATGTAAATGATTCAAGTTTTTTTAATTAATCCGAAAACTTAAAATCTCTAATAGGTTTAGATCGTGGATGATATAATTTGTGAGTAAACAAACAATTTAAGATTTCAAAGCGGATTGAATCGTGAATAAGTGGGAGATGAGAAATGATTTTCGGTAGATGATTTTGTTGTTGTTGTTGTCGAATTAATTAGAAACTGATTCACTTACTGATGTGAAAACAAATTGAACATGGTTATCTCTAACAATCATCAAATAATGACAGGATTCCATGCTCGGTTAGTTTTTACAATTATGTAAATGATTCAAGTTTCTTTAAGTAATCCGACAATTTAAAATCTCTAATAGGTTTAGATCGTGGATGAGATAATTTGTGAGTAAACAAACAATCTAAGATTTCAAAGCCAATTGAATTGTGAATAAATGAGAGATGAGAAATGATTTTTGTTAGATTTTTAGGGTTAAATTGGCTTATTGATATGACAGAATCCCAATCTCGATTAACTTTTGTAATTTTTTTTTTTTGATTAAATCGGATAACCTAATATATCTAATAGGGTTGAAGAAATTTTGAATTTTGGTAAAAATAGACTATGGAATATTTAGTTATCATAGTTTATTTTATAAAGTGAATTTGATTATACATATTCATGGCTTTATTTGATTATTTTGTAACCACTTAAGTCTATATTTTGATTTCGGTGACCAATTAACTTTATTGAGGGAACTGTTAAAAGTAAAGAAAAAGATCTAACCTTTAATCTTGTAGCTGTTTAGCACTGAAACTACCATAGGAGAAGCATTGGCAAAGACATCAACTGGAAGATCAAGATTAAAATTTTGTTAATGATTAGTGTTATTAATACTTAATGATCTAACTCGACCAAGACATATCATCACACTACCTTGACCGTCTTTTAGTTGTATAAACTCTGTAAAAAAACTAACCTTTCATCATGTTCTTTTGCTTCGTTTGCTCTTGCTTTCATCTTCTGAATCTCTCCGCAGGACTCAACTCAACTTTTCTTACACGAAGTACAAAGTCTCACTCACATCGATGAAGTATTCTCCTGGAAGAAAATTAAGCTCCTGAAAGCCTTCAAAGGCATCTTCACTCTGTAAATTAGAAGAAGAGATATCTATTTATATTCGTTAAAACCAGATCAAATGCATCTTCACTCTGTAAATTAGTGTGTGAATCTTCATTTCACATAGTAAAACAGAACGAAAGCAGAATATTTCCAGAACAACAAAAAGCATACAAACCCTAGAAATAACGGTAGCAAAAGTTATTTCTATAACTCTAGGCTCGTCTCTTTCAATTCAGAATCTAGTATTACCTTTGAATCATCTCCCCAAGCATTTATGAACAATAATGGTCTCACTGTTAACACTAACAACTAAAGAAAGCCTTCAAATGAATTAGTCTAAACATGAATCAAGGAAGGTATTTCAGCAGGCTCATGAGCATAAGTCAAGAAATGACATCAGACAAAGCTTAGCTCCCGGTTCCCATGGAGAAGCATCAGACAAAGCTAAATGTCAGTGTATAGTTCAAAAGATATGTGAGTGAGGTCATCACCTTGTTAGGCAGGTAAGAAGGATCGCATACAACTTTCTTGCATTTGGTAGTCTCTCCCTCAGATGTAACACCAGTAACCTTACCTTCCTCGTCGAACTCTACATGTTATATAAGTCACAAGTTTCCCTTCTGTGAGCAGCAGAATTAGCATAACAAAAGAGCTGCAAAGTTGAGGAAGCCAAAGACATACCTAGCACTCAGGATTATTCAACATGTAAGTCCCACCATAGACATCACTAAGTCGTGCAAATGCCTGAAACAAGGATGAGAAGACAAAAAGTTCAAACAGAATCCAGAAACTAAAATCCAAAACATCAATATAATTTCACAAATGATGCATGCATTAAAAATAATTACATCAAAGTCTCTCCCTCAGCACAATAATGGTCTCACAACACTAACAACTAAAGAAAGCCTTCAAATGCATCTTCGCTCTCTAAATTAGTGTGTAAATCTTCATCTTTCATAGTAAAATTGAACAAAATTAGAAGAAATCAGGATCCTAAAACCGAAATTGAGTGAATAACAAACGTAGAATGCTCATAGCCAGTGGAATCGGATTGATCAAGCACTTGGGTAAAAGAATCACGATCTAACTAGAGAGACTGTAAAGTTGTAATCGGAAGTCAGAAAATCCAACCTGTACGATTTACTCTTATGAAATTCGGATCACACACTTCCATCTCTAAATTGTCAGTTGCTTCACTAACAAATCGGGAATTAGAAATCTCCGGTGACGTGAGTTTTGGATCCACAGGAACTGTAGCGTTGATCTGAACATCTATGGAGAAAACAAATTCGAAATCGCAAAATTGAATCTCTTCTTCGTAGGTCAAGAAATTGAAAGGCTTAATCGCAAAATAAAGATGGATTAGGTTTTTGAAAAGAAATTTGAATCCCTTAAGACGACCGTTACGTCAGTATACCGTTAAACAATGAACCAAAAATTAAGTTTATATGGGCCTCAAATTTTTATAATGGGCTTTCATGCAAATGATATGGACAACAGTCCGCATCAGCTTATAAACCAAACCGAAAGAATTAGACCGGTGAAATGACATAAAACGTTTTGGTATGACGTGGTAAAATTGAAAATAAACATACAAAAAAAAAAAACACTCCCTTGACCAGAAAAACAAAAACAAAAAAACACTTAAAACAATATTTTCATAAGAAAAATCCAAGTCTTTATTCCAAATAAATCATAACTTGGCTGATTACAATTGAAGATGTATGCAAAATTTTGTTTATGTCTAAATACATTTCTTTATAATTACAAATATTTTAAATTTTATTAATATATGTATACGATCATATTTCACAGAAGATAATAAAGTATGTTAAGTTATTTTTGTTAAAATATTGTTTTAGTGTTACAGAACAATTTATAAAAAAAATATGTTTTATTAATTTGTGTGTAAAATGTCAAAATAACACTTATTATGAAATGGTGTTATACTCTTAAAAGACATTCGATCATCAATCTCTATTGTTTCGACAAGGCTTTGAATCTGGCAAGTGATCTCACCAGAAGATGTTGAAGGATCTATTCTACTGTATTTCTGATGTAATGATATTCTGGGGATTACTTTCGTCTTTTCCATTCTTTTCAAAAATTGAGTAACTTTTTTTTCTTTTCGGCGTAGTTGAATTTATTACCCAGTAATTGGTAAAAACTAAATGAAATGGTAAAAAATAAAAACTAAATCAACCGTGGAGCAAAATGTTTCTCTAAAATTTTAAATGTGTTGATTAGAGGAGTTTCCGAGTCCAAAAAAGTTTTGGATAATTCACTCTTAACGATATATATAACAAAAAAAAAAGAAAGAAAGAAAGAACCGAAGATGAATGATTCAGAAAGTCTTCTTTCTAGCAACAACTTTTCGAGGTTCTCTCTTGGCAGATGCTGCGAACCCGGGAGACGACATCCCAACCGTGGCTTGGTACATGTCTTTCAACCTTTATTATGGAGTATATTTTATTAATAAGCATTGGTCCTCTTCGATACTAATTATGGAAAAAGGATTTTAAAGTTAGAAAGTTACAATTTGGTTATAATTTTATATTACCTGGGGATGCTAAGGAACAGAGCAATTGCCGAAACGCCAATAACCAGTGGCAATATAGCTGCAGGTGTCACTTCCTGAGAAAAAAAGGGTTCAGTGTAGTGAAAATGTGGAAAGACCTGTTTGTGTGAATTGCATAATTTACCTGACTCTGATGATCTGCCACGATGCTGTATCGAAGTGGACCGACATGGATTTGGGCATTTGTCTCAAAATCAACTTCGACAATCTCTGATTCTACTTTATGGGAGCTTGACGGACGGTTGGATTTAAGCTGCACAAGGTGTTTACCTCTGGATAATCCTTTTACTTGGAAGAAGTTGGAAAGTGGTAGTGGGAAGACATTTTCTATTTTAGATTCGTCAACGGCTGATTTGATCTCCACAAGCAGATTCGAGTTTAGTTCTTCGTTATGTTTTCCTTCGACATGGCATGTTAATATGGTCGTTTCTGGTTGTTCAAAGACCAAAATGTCGAGCCCATTGATATCTTCATAACCAATCTATACGGAAATGAAATGTCAGGTAAAATCTGTTGTTGAAACTGTGGATGATAAGAATGAAATATTATGGGGAAAAACAAACCTCAAGAGAAACCGACTCTGGAGATGCACGCTCAATTTTGTTGTTGCCTGAACCGGTTTTTTTCGACACTTTGATTACATATGTTGTATCTGGATGTAACCCTCTCAGACGATAATTTCCATTAATATCACTTGTAGTCTCCTCATAGTATCCTTTGGAGTCAGAGCGAGCTTCAATTGCAACGCCTTCTTGTGGCTGGCCAGATAGAAGAGCGACTCTACCCATTGCACTGCAAATGAATTGACAAGGCATATTGTTACAGAAACAAAGAAGATTAAATGGGATGCAAGAGAACCGTCTAGTAAAATGGCGGTTTCAGACCAAAAATCTAGACATCTTGAATCAGAACTGCAATTGAATTAGAACTTTGTGAAGTGACCTATGCAACCCTGGTAATTGTGAATTTGTGGTATAAGCATCAAAGAAAGTGCGTTACTATCATTTTACTACAGGAGAATTGATCCCTGGTGCAATCATACTTCAACAAACGAGCCTACACAGTTTTGAGGATCCGTAGACAATTTATTCAAGAATCTTAATCAAGACCAACATCTTTTGTCATAAGTGAGAGAAAGGAGATTTAGAAAAGATTAAAACCTGTAGGCAACACGAGTAGCCTCAAAGACGGCTTCACTGGACTCCCCAGAACCCAGTTCTATTGCCAGTGTTGAAGGTTTGAAAGAATATTCCTGACGAAACACATATATAAATCAGATAACTCATCTCAGGAAGGAACACAGCATTTATGTTTCAGCGTACTGCCAGTCATATCATTCCCAGAGAGTGCTTTGCTAAGAGAGGGAATGGGTTAATTACCTTAAGAAGGGGACGCAAGTAGAAATTTCCAGGAAATAAGCTATCAAAAACAAAGAGTCCACCAGCGCCAGATATAGAATTATTTCTGTAACCATGGTCGCCACTTAATGATAACAACAGCGGAGGGATTGATGTCTCGGCATTGTCCTTTGAGTATACACGCACAGAGATCTGACCAAGCTTTTGGCAGGAGAAGGAATAAGGTCCTAGTCTTTTAATATGGTAGCCAGGCTGCATGCATATATAAACCGTGATCAGGAACACATTATTTCAAAACAAATGAAGAAAATGCATGAGATCCAACCTAAGATAAGAAAAGTGAAGAAAAACATAATCTCAGGGTCAATTTACATGTACACGAAAATATATCAGTAATATACACCAACCTTAGAAGCTTCGGTGTCATATGGTATATCATCATACAAAGGCCCACCAACAAATGAACCATCTGGCGATGTGCTTGTTTCAACAGCTACTTCACCTTTCTTAAGTGAAGAAATAAGGCTGTCTTTTGCAGCAGAGATATTAATGTTAACACCGGGAAGAGGAGGAGAGACCGATCCTTGTATGTAAAGACCAGGTCGACCAGTAAATGGGGAAACTGAAGCTTGGCATGCATCATTTGACACTACCGCCTATTAGAACAAACAAAAATTAAGCTTGATGTGGCCATTACAGAATCTTTTATCGCGCACATTACTTCTAGTCCATACTTACATGAAGCTCTTTCGGATAAAACAACATCTTCTTCTCCACATTACCCCTGAAATAGAATACAACTATAGCTGAAGTAACTTGAAAAGAATAATAGCTTCAAAGATATTTAAGACAAATGCAAGCACCCAAACATTCTTTTGGTTGTTAGATTTTAAGAAGTTCCCTCCTATGATACATTCCTGGGACATTTACTCCAAACATTTAAAGTCTAGTTCACAGATCCCTTAATAATATAATTAGAAGATCCAAGATCATACCTAGAATCCCGAGGAACAAAGCTAATCTTTTCACCAAGATTTTCCCAGGTATAGTACTCATAAACACCACGCCCATCAGATGCAAGTTTGGCGGAAATACTGTTGATAACTCTTCCTTCCTTGTCTTGCATATCAACAATGAAATTCTCTGGCAACTCAGACTCAATCTCGAATGAACTAGACTCCACATTAATCAGACCTTTGAGGAGGTACTTCTCTGCTCTCAGATGTATAGGCTACAGAAAAAAAAGCATAGAGAAGCTTAATGAAGGACGAGCCAAATAATGTTTAAACAAAAGAGACAAAATTACAAACTAAAACCTGTGGATTTGAGACATCTATCTTTATTGAATTGCTCCCAAAGGATATGCAGGAGTCAGAAAGCTGAAGCTCATGCTCTCCAGGTGACTCAACACATATTTTCCGCAATCCTTTCTATAGATACCACAAATGAATAAAACAGTTTAATAGACTTTAAATATAGCAATAGACATGGAGAATCCCCAGGACAAAGAATACCTTGATTTTCAAATTAGTAGGTGATCCATTAGGATGAACAATTTTAGCATCCACCTCATGGGTGGAGATAATATTAATCCAGTAACCTTTCTGGACAAATTCGATCCCTTTGATATCCTCAGTTCCGACATTGACATCAATGGAGCTACGGTCCCAGCACCAACTGTCTTCCTCAGATGCGGCTTCCGATGAAATGCTTTTGACCTAAAATAAATCAGCCATTTAGTAAATGTATTTAGCTAGTAATGTGACTTTTTGTCCATCTCTTACAGAAGTACCTAAGAGGAGAAAAGAAGTTGAGAATAAACCATGCAGCCCACCTCAACTCTATACTTTCCAGGCAATATGTCTGAAAAGTGAAATTGACTGCTCTCATTGGTTAAAACAACTGTCTTCTTGTCACGATTGCCAGCCACTCCCACAAGCGCCACTGAGACAGACGGACCACATTTCTCCTTGCAAGTAACAGAACCATGCACATTGACTCGGGCCTACATCAACACCCAAAAAAGAGTTTAAAAAAAAGAGGCTCTTGAACATGTGGAAGTATATTTGATTATTTTTCATCCAACAACTCCTATCAATTTGATGCTATACTAAAAGGGTAATATATTAGATAACTTCTGAGACTAGGTGCACCATAAAACATTCCAATCTCATATTTGAGCACATAAACACTTCCTAGAGAGTGGTATCATTCACAGTAAATTACCTGAGAAAATTCTATGTTCAACAATGGACTTTTGACGGCAACATCCACATAAGCTGGTAAAAACAGAAGCTCAGAAGCACTCTTTGGTGTAGCGGCCAAAGCAGACAGCCTATATTCGCCTGGTAGAACCTGGAATATATATGATATTTAAAAAAAGAACGTTGTATAGGGAAAGAAACAGAGAATTCATCCGCAAACAGAAAAGCAACAAGGACCCACATAGCCAGAAACAACTCTCCAAAGATTCAAGGGGGTCAACATGATAAAGGTTATTTTTTCCTAGTGGATTTACTAGATATATATATGTTTGCATCAACGAACCTCAAAGCAGAACGTTCCACTCTCATCTGTATGCTTCATTTGCGGTTTGACATTTGTGGGTCCATGAGTCAAAGCTACCTAGATTTAAAATGTTAAAACGTTAAGCATTAGATATAAATAACAGCAGAACAACATATGCCCAAATATGAACAAGAATTTACCTTTGCCTTGTGACCAGAACCAAACATTCGCACCACACCACATATATCATAGGATACAGCACTGATATCTGGAAGTGAAGCCATATTCGGTAAAACCTAAGCAAACAAGTTTAACAAGTTATGGAGCAATCAATTTAGCACACCACAGAAGAAAAATAAAATAAAATGAGACTGATACCATAAACTTCTCCAGTTTGTCGAACTTGTAATGCTCCTTGACTGCATCTATCGTATATCGATTTGATGTAACCTAAGGAGTTTAACCAACGTTAGACTACATCCCCCGCTGTCTAAAATATTGATCACGACAGCAAGAAAAAAGAGACTGAAGCAGTGGTGGAAAGAAAACTAGATGGTAAATATATGAAGCCTTGAAACATTTATTAGTGAGATTTTGAATAACAAACAATATACCAGGCTAACAACTGGAACAAGGTATGAAGTGTAAACTTGGAAATAGCATAAGTATACCTGGTCAAGCTTGTAATAACCTTCCTTGTCCGTGACAGATCTTAGACTACCATCTACTAAGATTTTAACGCCCTCAACTCCTTTGGAATTACCGTCAACTATACGACCCCCGATGGAGAACCCTGTTACCTATAGGAGCATTCAGTTCAAATATTTAGAGGAAGAAACATGTAAGCAGAGTCCAAATATAGAAACAACGAGCGGTATAAAAGTTTGCAGTAATTCTATCTGACCTGAAACTTTTTGGGGACAGTGACATGTTGATGCTCTACAGAAACAGGCATCACAGGAGGTGAAACATCAAAAATCGTGTTCTCTCCCTTATAATGCGGTATCAGTTCGTATTTTCCTGAGGACGAAAAAATCAAAGTGATAAAAAATAGTTCGATAGAAAATAAGAGCAGCCTAAACTTGGACCATGCAACCAAAATTTTAAATGTCCTTAAAGTTTAACAATTGTCATTTAACTTGTGTTGTACTACACATAATTCATCAGGCTAAAGCTTAATGTAAAATGAATGCGCTATGAACATTGTTATCAGAGTAATTGATCGTGGATAATTCAACACTGATTTACCACATGGGATGGACTTGAAACTGAATATTCCGTCCGCATCAGATACAGCATGGCAGAGAGGCTTCCTTTCTCCAGAAGCGTCACCAAATCCTTGGGGACAATCTACCATGGAAACATCATCTGAATGCAAATATATATGAACACCTAGGATTGGATTTCCCTACAAAAGGAAACAAAATGATTTCTATCAAACGCTCAGAACTGAGAATACCCAACCAAATTAATGATACACCAACCGCTGTTTCCAAGGAAGATCATAATAAAAAAATTATTCACGAAAGCAGAGGAGGAAAGCAGGTTTCTAACATCAAAAGAAAAGAAAACGAGCAATAGAGGTATTACCTGAGCAACAACAGACCCCTTGAGATCATAACCAAGGACAAAGAAAATGTCATCCACCATGCCATTTGCAAATCCAAGTTCCACCTACAGGTAAACAGAGATACTTCAACTATTAGCATGCAGAATTAAAATTTTCAATAAAAGAGTAGCGAAAGGCGTGTTTACAACAATCAAATGCAAAAGGTTGGTCAGGTGAATTTTAAATGGGAATGTTAAATAAAAAGAAGGCAAAACCAAAAAGATGTGAAACCTCTGTTGAACCGCGAACTTCAACTTGCAGCTCTGGATGGGATGCACGGAAATAGTATTTTCCTGCAACCAATCAGACAGACTCATAATTTGATTATCACAAGTTACGCGGAAAATATGCACTTTTCTACTTGATGTTACAAACTTCCGACTCCTTACCTGGAATAATATTCTTGAATAAGTAGCTCCCATCTGACGATGTGAGAACAGAAGCAATGGGATCTCCATCAGAAGACAATAGTTCAACATTGACACTAGCTGGGCCTCCATTCTTAATCACACAACTCTCCCCACCAACAGCTCCAAGGACTTTACCGGATAATGTAAAGCTGTAATATATAAAAGAATAAAACAAGAGAACTTTAGAGGAAGAAAAATGACCTAACCACCTCTTAAATCAGGATTGAAAAAAAAGAAAAGAAGCAAACTCATCAACTAAAACGAACCCCGTGAAGCGAAAGTTAATATCCTCATTGTTGTTGCAACTAGAGTCGTCAACGACAACAGGGACCTGCCACACCAAATTTTATGTCAGTTACAGGCCTGGTGTTTTTATCTTGAAAGATTCTGGATCCATACTCCTCAAAAAAAACGAAAAAAAAAATTGAAGAGCAGATAAACCTTATCTGGATTCCATGACCATCCCTCAGGTCCATTTATCTTGAGAATGAATGAGCCCTATCAGAAGAAAGCGTAGAAATTACTTGCAGCAGAAATGCAACACTGATTCATCCAACAAATACATCTTTAACAGGCCCAGACGAAATAAAGATATGGTTTGATGAATACCTTGTCATATACTGGGATGAAATAGTAACCATTTGGGGCACACTGTGTACTGTCTTTTACCAATCCATCTACTGTTTGAAGCTCAACCTTGTCATTTTGAGGGGGAACAACAACAAAAAAATCAGTGAAACAAAGAAAAGAAAAGAAAAACGGTAGAAGTCAACAAATTGAATGCTTACCGTGATGTGCGAATAATCCAGTTTCCCATCGGCTCCTTTCCGAGACCTGACCAAAGACGAACTCGCCTGCACGTTTAGTAATTCAGAAGCATTAATCAATACATCACGTCCAGAAGAATCCAGATCCGATCGTACCGAATTGCAGAATCTCAGATAGAAGTGCGTAAAAGTACCAAGCAGTCTCAACTAAACTGAATCTACCTTCCAAGCTAACATCCTCAATACTCCAATACCAAACACTCTCTAGTAATCGATAAGGTAGTAAGCAGAACGATGGATAAAACGAATCGGAGAAGAAAGAGAGATAAACCTCGACAAAACCACCGCAGCCTTTTATCGAATCCGCGGAAACATCGTAGACTGTAGAAAAGGCTATGAGTAAGACGATCAGAGAATGAAGAATCTTCGTATTGGCCGCCATTTTCCCGATGTGAAGCTCCGGTGGCGGAGCTTAATGGTTGAATTTAGTTAGGAAAGAGTGTTGTTCGTCAATGGAGGAGCAACACGGATCCAAAATATCGGACCGATGATGACTCCGATCTGAATATCGCCGTGGGTTTTTAATAAGGCTTTAATGGGCTTTTATAAAATTATGAGGCCCATTGAAAACAACATCATAAACCACTAAGTAGCTATTTTTTTAAATATTTTTTTTGTAATACAGCAGTCGAAATTTGCTTACCGTTTGAAGGGTCAAGCTCATATAAGTAATCCGAGAAATCGTCATCTATGTCCCTATGCATGAGGCATCATTACGGTTACGGTTAATGCGGTTAAAGTTTTTTAACCACCGGTTACAGTTAAAATTTTTTTAATTTTAACTTTAACCGTTTAATATACGGTTAAAACGGTTATGGTTAAATACGGTCTGGTTAATACAGTTACGATTAGACACGGTTACGATTACTTGATGACAATAAACAGTTAATATAACGAGATATAATTAAATAATTATAAATTTTATAAACTAACTTTCATTCTATCTTGTCCATGAATCACGATTTATTTTTTTCTTATAATTTTATATATTTTATCATAAAACTATTTTGTTAAAATATTATTTATATTTGTTAGAAAAAATATTAATTAGTTTAAAACGTTTAAGTTTTAAATAATATTTCTTGTTTTTTAGATTTGCATTTGTATTTGCTATTGGTAAATTGATTATACATAATTTTTCTTTGAATTTTTAATTTTACAAAACTAATTTTAATTATTAGTATATATAATTTTATTTTTAAAACGGTTACGGTTAAAATTTTACGGTTTTAACCTTGCGGTTAACCAACGGTTTTGATACGATTACAGTTAATTAACGGTTACGGTTAATAATTCTTTTAACCATAACTAATATATTTTTACGGTTAACGGTTACGGTTTTTAACCGTATGGCACGGTTACGGTCTGGTTACGATTTGAAAACGGTACGGTTACGGTCTAAAATACGGTTACGGTTCCATTTTGGTCATGCCTATATGTCCCTATGAGAAATTTTTAAATCACCATTGTCGATACCTTAATCCCCATAGCCCCTCACTTTAATGAAACGACGAAAATACTACCTTAGTATTACCCAGTCCCCTAGTTGTAGTAATACTGCCCCAGTATTACCTTTTACCAGGTAATATTTTCTCAGTATTACCAGGTTATACCATGCAGAGGGAATTCGAATTCTGGTCGCGCACGCGGGTGACAAGCGTGGAGCTCAAAACCACTGAACTACCGTGATTTTCGTTGTTTTCTTACCGATTTAATTATATTTAAACTTCGCAACCATTCATTAAATGTAAAATTATGATGTTATTAGACAAGTACATGTGAGCTTTTTTTTAATACATAAAAGGACATACTAGCCCTTGACCCTAAGTAATCGTGAGCTCTGGCGAAAAAAAAAGGAGTAATCGTGAGTCAACAGTGGAAACGAATCAGAAGCGAAATCGTCGGAGAATCGAAATGCTTCAGCTCCTGGTCATAGCGTGGCTCTTGATATTCGGGACGGAGACGGTCGTGTCGCACCAGGAATCTGGCGAATGGAGTTGTGAATCAGACTCGGAGATCCAGGTCATGGCTGATTTCAGACCGGGGCTCATCACCCTCGATGGTCACAACGATGACTGGAAGGACATTGACGGCTCTGAGTTCCCGCTCCGACCTGCACTTGATCCGGACGCCGACCACGAGTTTGCCGCCGGCAAGATGACAGTCAAGGTAATGCGTTGATTCGAATCGGATATGCATTATCTATATATATATATTGGTTGCGAAACTACTTGTAGTTCGTATAAATTGTGCTGAAATTTCCTAAGATCTATTTGGTGAGTTTGACCAGAGTATTAGTAATGCAGGCCTCATTGTGAGGTTTTGATTTCGATTGATAAATCTGGATTTTTGTGGACTTTGAGTTTGATGAATTGCTTTTTTTTTTTAATTTCGTTCCTAACATTTAATCGGTGAGCCTATCTTTGTAGGCATTGCATGATGGTCGAGATATGTACTTCATGCTGGAAATTGATGGAGATTACGCTTATCATAAAGGGTAAGTAAGTGTGTTTTCTTTTCTAAAATGTATAATCCCTTTCTAGACCTCTGCGAGATCTGAGAGGAACTGCTCCCAAGTTTTAGAAGATGTCTCTGCTTCTATCTAACCTTTGAGAATATGGGTCCTGCAATTAAAAATTAATCCATTGGGAATTAGGGTTTGATGCACTCATTTCCATTTATATTTTTCTTGATCTTCCTCAAAGGTTTCTTTCCACCTGGATGGGTTTTTTTTGGTGTAAATGTAATATCTGGTTAGGTCCTGGATTCTTGAAACTTAGAATTTAGTCAGTAGTTGTCAGGCTCTGGCATGTCTATTACTTTCTAAAAGACAGAGGTGTCAAAATATATTTATGTACTGCTTCAGATGATATTGAAATGATCCTTGTATAACTTCAAATTGCAAGTCTATCACTACTGTAGTGAACTGCTTGCTTCTTTAAATCCAGTGAAAACAAGAGGTGTCCTTCGGTGTCTCTCATGTTCCAAATTGGCGATCAAGCTACTTATCACAATGTAAGTTTCTCAGGTGACTAGAGTATTTTGGTCAAATATTTCATTAATATCCGTGAATTTTTTATATTAAACTAACAACTGATGTCAACCTTCTGCTCCACAAGATGGGTGGTTGTAAAGAAGAGACAGATTCATGTACCAGCAAGGCTTGCAGAGGCTTCGAGGTTGATATTATGCATTTCTCCATTGGAAATGCTATTCCAGGACGTCTTTACGGCGGTAATCCAATAGACAACGGGGAAGGAAATGGAGGTGACAGGTAATTTTCAGTGCAATATATACATACTTTGATCTGGTGTTGTACCAATTCTGTGAATCTAGTTCAATTCCTTATATGTTTATCAAGTGGCTTATATTACCTCTGTTTATTTTGCTTATTAAATGCCTCTGTGTTTTTTTTCATATGAACAGATTTGGTCATCTGGTTGACATTTATGCTTGGAATCCACATTGTCGATACCTTGATGGTCTTGGACCCTCAGGTACCTCTCGAATGACCTTATGAAATTACCAATTTCAACCAAAAACAGAAATTACCTATTTCTTTTGCTTTGGTTTATGGAAGCTTAGCTTAGTAATTGATTATGTCTTGTCAATTATTTAATTCAGATTTTGTAGGTTCTTATTTCTTGATCCTCTATTGTGTTTCCCCAAATTCCTTAGATTATAAACTGTTTGTATTCTAGTTGGATGCTAGCTACTTGAGAGCTTGAAGAGCGATCTCTTACTCCTATGCAAATTACAAATATGTGATATTCATGGATATTCTTCTGGCAGGAAATGATTCTAGTGCACAGAATGATTGGCATGGAGCGTGGTGGCACAGCAGCTTCACTACCCAATCAGGTCAGTCTTACATATCTACATAATCAGTTCCATGAGTTCCCAAAACAGAGATATATTATCAAGTGGAAAATGATGTGGAGTTGAATTAAAGCTCGGTGTTAATAACCATCTCTTAGCCTTAGGCATCTCCTCTGATTACTTATCTTTGAAGGTTCCAACAGGTTATGTAGAGGAAGACAGCCCTTACACGCCTGATAGCCATAAAGGAACTTACTATTTTGAGTTCTCAAGGCCTTTGAGGACTATGGACCGTCTCCAACAGGTCAGTAACTCGTGTCAACCACGTCTCCAAGCGTTCTTACAACTGTGAATCAGTATTTACCCTTTAAATAACTTCACCTTTGTCAAACACTTGACAGGATGGCATGTGTTTAAAGATTAGTTCTGTTTAAAAGACAAACATCTTCTTATCTACAGGATGTTCAGTTCACGCTTGGCTCACCGGCCAAAATGTCGGTTGCATTCTGGTACCCAATGGACAGTAAACCGTGGCACGGATCAGGACACTACACGATCAACTGCGATTGGATCCCGCTAGATATCTCCTCGGGCTCTTCTTCGAGTCTCACCACTTCAACTGTCAAGGGCTCTAGCGATGGAACCAGCATTTCTGCCATAGTGATGTCCATGATATCTCTTGTTGTGTCGTGTTTTATTGCATATAGGTTATTTAGCCCCCGGAACGTTCCATTCACACCCATGGAAAACAATCTGTAGGATAAAATAGGTTTACACGGATATTTGTCCCTTGTTTCGGTTTGTTCTATGACTTGCAAAGATGGTCATGAGATGATATGAAGTAATAATCCCACAAATTAAAACGACTTGTAAACTACTACCATCGTTTTTGTGTGTGTCAATTTAAACCATAGTATGACATAATTAAGTTAGTTACAATTTTTTAAGGTCAGAATGTTATCGAGGGTCTAAGACCATGTTGATTATGAAACTATTGCTATGGTTTGATAGAATATATCTAATGATGATTGTTCCGGTCTGAGATGATATATTCTATTACCTCTGTGAATTCTGTTAACCGCAAGACAATCTATATTTGATATATTAATAGAACGAATCTTTTTCCACTTCACTCGCACTCGAATCTTCTTGCTGCAAAACCCCATACGTCCACATTCGGATATTGTGGCTTGTTTTTACGGACTCTGAGAGATATTTTATGTCTATCTAAGTTTATTAAATTATGTGTTGCATGTCACTGATCAAGGAAACGAATAAAGGTACAATTTTTTTTTCTTTTTATATCTGGTCGATTTACTTTATTTTTTTATGATTATAATTTTTGTATACGAATAAAGGTTAAAAAAAAAGAAAAGAGTAAAGGTACAATTTTTATTTATTTTTTATATCTGGTCAAGTTTACTTTTTATCTTCTATATGATTATAATTTTTCTGTTTTTGTATGTTATGTTCAAGGTACTATCACATGAAACCATGACTCAATATCAAAAGGAAAAACACTAAAACTTACTCCCTCCTTTTCTTTTTATAAGTAGTTTTGGAGATTTTTTTTTTGTTTCAGAATCTATGTTATTTTCAAAGTTCAAGATAAAAAGTAATAATATTTAATTAAAAAGTAATAATATCTTTTTCCCCTTTTAATTGAGTTCTCAGATAAAATAATATTTTTTTTTAGAAAATGTAAAAAGTAACATTTGTCTTAATCTACGTTCTTTTATCTAAAACTACTTCTAAAAAGAAACGGAAGGAGTATTTTTTGAAGAATTACAAAAAAACATAATTTGACTATATTTTGTGATTATATCTTATGTTTTCAAGATTATAGGTTTTTGCGGATTAGCCCGAATATTATTTTATTTCATTGCAAAATAGGTTAAACAGACATGTTAGTGTGGATTGACAGTTATATATATAATCATTAGTTAGACATATTATATAATTCGGATAAATTTATTTTTTATTAAATTTCAAAACAATTTTTAAGAAAAAATTATTCTGCAGCTCCATAATTTCTTCTCCTAGTATATTATCCATTACAACTTCGCAACTGTCTGGATTTGTTATGTCTTTCTCTACTGTTTTCAGCTGTGAATCTGCCTTATATCTCTTTAGGTCTATATTAAATATAATTATTTGGAGATCAATAGCAATAACAATTGCCAAAAAAAAAAAACAAGAGGAGAATAAATCCACATGCATTAAGAATCAATCAATTTTCAAAAAGAGCATTAGAAACTACTATATTTGTCGAATACTGCATAAGAAAAAAAAAAGGAAAAAAAAAAGAATGAATCCACATGTATGAAATATAAAACAAATTTTCAAAAAGAGCATAAGAAACTATTATATCTGTTCATTATTTAGAAGAAAATACTATATATTTATATATTCATAAGGAAATAAAAACCAATTGACTCTAATTATTTTTTGGATTAGTTACTGTTACAATTTGGTCAGATATGAAAAAGATAAACTAAAAAAGTTTGGTTTATTTATTTCTAAATTTGTTTCGTTTTCTACAATAAACAAACAAGTGAAGAAGTCATTTGAGCTTTTAGTTTGTTACTGTACTTGTCGTTTATGCAGCAAATGGAGGTAAAGGAAGTGGTTCCAAGTATCAGGAGCACCAGGGAGACACCAATGACTGCAATCTTGAACAGCTGGTGAACGCCGGTTTTCGGGTTTTGTTCCGAAGATAGAAGGGTGAGCGTCAATTCTGTACTGAGATAAACCGCTAACGTTCAAGAGAGTTACCGGTGTTTTCATCTGCTTTAGTACTTCCTCAACAATCATGTTTTTGCCAGAGTAACTCGGTTTGAAGGTTTGGTTCAACAGCTTGTTGGCTTCTCTACAATGGCCTCCCGAGTTCCATTCTCCTCCACTGTCGAAATAAACAATACAGAGATGATAAACTGAGAACAAAGATGGTGATTTTAAACACAGGATAGGATATGATAAATGGGAAAAAGACCTGAAATGAGAAGGTGCTGCGCTTCTAAAGAAAACTCGGGTTTTCTTTGGATCGACATTTTTGTCAACCCATGATGACCAAGTTTGCAAAGCTTTCTTGAAAGCGGTTGATACATCAAGCTTTGGATGGATTTCGTTTCCTTCTTGGTAATAGTTGATCCTGCAAACTCAAAACTACTCAATCAGAATCTTGATTCCATTTTTCTTCTGATGTTTTTAAGGTTGAGTAAAAAAATACTGACCCGGATTTGGTTTTGTAATGAGACCACCAATGTGCTGTATTGAACACTAAGATATTAGCACCTTTCCATCTCGAAGAGGTTCGATCCATAGCATCGATTCTAAGTGTTTCTCTTCGCTTCTTTCCAATTCTTGCTTTACCCTCACGAACCAAGAAATGAGTAACGTAGAATTCCACAGTGCATTTGTAATCCTAATTAAGTAGACAAACATAATATTAATAACAATCACAAATCATCTAAATACACATATGATTATAGCTGCTTACCGCGAAACGGAAGCTGTAATTCCCTTTCTCTTTGGTGATTCTTCGCTTGTGTGTTTCGTAGACTCTCTTTGGATCTTTAACAGCTTGAAACAACATACAAAGCATAGATTCCCACTGGTTTCTGTTAATTGAATCTCCAACGAACACTAGCCTTTTCCCTCTTATCATTTCCAGCATTTTTGTAGCATTGAACCTAAAACTCAAACATACCAAAAATGGCCACAATTTCCGAATTAGGACACTATGAAATGCCTAAAGGGGTTAATAATAGTCATTGATGTCCCAATTATCATTATTAGTCACTATCACAATCATTACCCCTCCATAGAAAAAGAACAAAATTAGGAAAAAAGAAGCTAACCTTGGAGCGTCACAATCTCGAGGCTCCCATCTCCATTTCATGTAATTAAGATCCAATCTTCCGTTGCTTTGACAAGCGAACCCTTCATCGATAAAAGGACAAGACGCATTTGTGTACAATGGATAGTCACTGTCGTAAACCCACTTCCCTTTCGTAACATCACACTCTTCGATTCTCTTATTTTTATTCTCATCACCATTGTTGCTCGGAAGTTGAATCACTTTGATTGAAGTTAAATTAGCAACAACCTTAACCAAACTCTCGCCGCGAGTCTTCTTTTCAAGACCCGGAATTTTCGCGGACCCGGAAGTGTTTTCGGGCGGGGTGAAATGGGTAGAGATCAGAATCGGGCTTGGTTGAGGAGAAACTGAAGAGCCGGAGATGCTGATAGTCTCGGAAATGGCAGCCATAGGGCTTAAATCGATCTGGAAGTTAGCTTCTGTGGAAGAGTTCGATTTGATGAAGGAAATGGAGAAGAAAGTTAAGAAGACAATGGCGGAAGAGATTGTTGTAATAATCAATGCTAAGACTCTTGTGGACTTGACAGAGAAACTCCTCTGTCTCTCCATCTCTCTCACTATCTGTAACTGAAATGGAGACTTAGTGAAGATACAGTCTCATAATCAGAGAGACTTTTTGAATTCGAAATGCAAAAGTGAGATTGAAATTGGAGTCGATGAGGGTGGTTGAGTCGTGGGGGTATGATGATAGAGAGGAGATTCGGTAAAGAAATGATAATGACGTTCTTACAAACTCGTGAAAAGAACAAAAAAATGGAGGATTTAAACTCAGGATTTGGAATAGTTGTTAGTTTATTTAGTGACAGATTGGATTTGGATTTTAACGTGGTGGGGACACTCAGGCAGGACTTTCGCTGGTGTTTTCCAAGGAACACGAGCCCCGAATTTGGATTTCCATAAATGCCCCTGTAATTTAAATATATATTTGAATATGATAGGCCAGGCCCATAGATTTCGGCTTTCTTAAGCCCATATAAAGGCCCAACCAATATGAGATGAGAGGACTGATTGATTTGATTGATTCTCTCTGCTTCTGCAGTTTCAATCCCATTTCGTTCGTCGTGGTTCTCTCTCTCGTTCATCCGCACTCGGTAACTCCAGATTCTTCTCTTGATCTCTGTCTTTAGCTTTGAAATTTGGGGGTATTCTAGTTTATGATTTGATTGGCTACCTAGATATGTAGCGGATTGACTTTGATCAGATTCGGATCGATTTCTCTTCTTTTAGTGAAGTTCGATGTGATTAGGATGGAAAATTCTAGTTTTGTATTTCGCTATCGCGGTTTTGATTGACTCTCTTAGGGTATCAATTCTTTTCAATTTCTGTATTGTGTTTATCAGGGTTATTTTACCCTTTTGGTGAATGAATCCGAAGCCTTGCATATATCCGTTGAATAGAGCCCTAATTACTACAGAAAAGAAGATCAGATAAAAAATTGTTTTTTTACATGTGTTTGTATTTTGACTCCAAAAGCGCATATGCATAAGAATATGCTTTCACAACATATTTGATGCATAAGAGAGACAGAATGTATAGAGAGATAGATGATGACTCGTGGTTGTCAATAACGTTTCCAGCTTTTTAGCTTCGTGAGGATTGTGAAGTTTTCGATTAATATTTGGCCCAATGCAGAGAATATAGCTGCTGGTGGGTTGAGAAGAAATGGCAGGACACAAGGTTGCGCATGCCACATTGAAAGGCCCGAGTGTTGTGAAGGAATTAATCATCGGCTTGACACTCGGTTTAGCTGCTGGTGGTCTCTGGAAGATGCACCATTGGAACGAGCAGAGGAAAACCAGAGCTTTCTATGACTTGCTTGAGAGAGGTGAGATCAGCGTTGTCGCCGCTGAAGAGTAAATCAAAAAGCCCTCTCTCTTTCTCAATGTCTTCAGCTCGATTTTTTTTCTTCTGTTTTTATGGTTTCTTGAGATCTCAGATGAGTTACCTGAGAAAAGGGTTGCTTAAGAAAGAAACACATCTGAGATCGGATTGGGGATTTGTTTAACGTATTGTTTTCCGGATATACATTCCATAGTTAAACTTTTAGACATCTTTCTTTACTTGTTGCACTGTTTTCTCTTTCCGTTCCCGTCAAGACAATATATTAAGGGCTTCTATTTTATCGTCTTTTTTTTGTATATATATTTCCTCATAAATATCTAACGAGCAAGTGTTCTTAGAAAACGGCTTGGACGGCTGCAAAATTTCAACGTTGTACTGGCTTGTTTATCGAGAACAAATATTTCATAGTTCGATCGAATAAAATATTACTTCAAGAGTATTCAAATACGTGTAACTCTATGGTTGGTTAAAAGAAGATAAGAAATGGGGTTCACAGAATTGAATTCACGCACACTTTATATATCATCTTCGCTCCAATTTATATAAAATAACATCTTTCATCCACACAAAAAAGACCCAAGCCTCAAGGTATTTTCTGCATCCAACGATGGCAGCTATAGCTACTAGTCTTAACATTGCAACCAAACGTGCCGTCGCCACCAGCGAGAATCGCCCGGTTCGTCTCGTCGGTCCGGTCCGTTTGAACAATCCGTGGAATCTTGGTTCAAGAACAACGAACCGGATGGTGAAATTTAGTCCGGTTAAAGCAACGCCAGAAGGAGGGATATCGGATATAGTGGAGAAGAGCATTAAGGAAGCAGAGGAGACTTGTGCGGGCGATCCTGTGAGCGGAGAGTGTGTCGCTGCGTGGGACGAGGTGGAGGAGCTTAGCGCAGCTGTTAGCCACGCTAGAGACAAGAAGAAAGCTGGTGGCTCGGACCCTCTGGAGGAATACTGCAAAGACAATCCTGAGACTAACGAGTGTCGTACTTACGACAATTGAAATTTGATCAATCATTTTCCGGATTATTCCGTATAGTATTCCAAATCTTTGTTCCGGTCAATTTGGTAATGTGATATGATATGAATGCTGTATTTGAGAGCTCTAAAAAACATTGTAATTTTGGAGATTCCTAAGCGAAAATCGAACAAATCATTATACCAGTAGAGGCAAATCGCAGATAACAATAACAAAGCTTGAAAATTCATTTAGAAACACATAAGAAACCAATTACATGAGACAAACTTATCTTATGCAGACGACACAACACTAGAGGACTATGGCTAGAAAACCAGAACAAGACCGGACAAATTGAAATTACGGAAAAAACAAGAGACCGAAGTCTTATAAAAAAAACAATACATTGCGAAGAAGGACAAATGAGTAACCCGACCAAGAATGCTTCTTTCAGCAATCAAACATATCAGCAGAAGCCATGATTGGTTGCATGGGACAAGGAATCTGCCATGGGTTCTGCATAGATTCAGGAATCTCTGGAATATCCAAAGGCTGACCACTAATCTGTTCCACCATCTCAAGAACAGAGTTTAATGATCTTAACCTGTCCGTTAACTCCAAGGCTTGTGCTCGCAAGACGTCGTTCTTAGACTCCATTTCGACGTATTTCCTTGTAGCCACATCAACTTGCTCAGTGATTTTGGTGTTATCGTTCTTGAGAAGAGTGACTTCGTTGATGAGATCACCAAGTTGCTTCTGTTTCCTCATCCGTGATCTCCGGGCGGATTCTCTGTTGGAGATCATTCTCTTCCTTTTCCTCTCGTCCGTGACCGTGGCGTACCTCGGATCATTGTCAGAATCAGGACTTGTCTGCCTTTGCAACGAACCCATTCCGTTGACTTTTTCCTTTAATAATATTTAAACAATAGAATATACTTGTAGATCCCTATAAAAATACACCCAGACACAATCTAAATTCCCGCTCTCTAATCTATCAAAGTAGATCGAAAGAAAAAACTCAGAATTTTTTTTTATCAAATCAGATCGGAAACGATTACTTCATGAGAAAACGTAAGAATAGTAGAGATAAACGACGGAGAAAGAGTGTAGAATGCGAATCCGACGAAACAGGATTGAGTAGCTCATAGAAGATCTAGAATCATTCCTGAATCCCTAGTTTCTTCAACAAACCCTAGATCTAGATCTTAAAATCAACAGAGAACAGAACAGAACCAAAAGAAGGAAGAGAAAGATCTGAAAAGCGAGGAGAGAAAGAATGGATCAATCAATACTTAGCTGATCGAGAAGACGAGAAACAAAAAAAAAAGCTAAAGATCAAAGGCCAAACGAAAGAAGGCGATGAAGTGACCCCAATGGATCCTTTTAAAGGGAAGGAGGAGGATAGAGATGATGATGAGCTGGCGAAGGCTTTTTCAACAAATAAAAAAACAATTGGAGACTGACGCCAGCTGTCCGTAATAATTTGGTAAAGGGAAGCACGTTTGTTTCTCCGTCCTTTCACGGATGGAATATTCCACGAAGATGCCTCCAAGACAACAATATCATAATGTATAATACGAAAGCAATGTCGAACACACAATTCATAGGCGTTAAATGATGGTTAAAATATAAAACGACCATTACTAATCACCAAAGTCTACCATATTTAATTAATTAATATGAGGCTCTATTTTTTTTTTTTTTTTAAATGATGTCGTGACCACACAATTTCTCATTATCATTTATCAATATGATCATTTTGGTTTTTTTACCTTAAATTTAATTAATTAAGATTTAATTAACCTGGAGTAGAATATCTACATTATCTTAAAATGTCAACATTTTCTACTTTATTATTAAATCATTGTTGCCAGTTTTTTTTCTATATACAGATGATTAGATATTTTAACTATATAACTGATTATATGAAAATCAATTAAACTATATTATAAATCTGATATGTTTACAAATAATACATAACATAATAACAATATTTTCATCAATTATAAGAAACAAAAACATGTGCAACATTCAAAAATAATTATAATGCCATCGAATGCACGGATTAAATCCTACAAACACACAAGAATTCATAAATTTTAAAACGTATTTTAAATCGATATATAAAAATTCATAACAATTACATTAACAATAACAATAACAATAAACCCGTGCACATTACGGATACTATCCTAGCCTAGTATGTTATGTATGGGCCACGCAAATCGGGCCATATAATGTATGGGCCACGCAAATTGGGCCATATAAACTAACAACAAGTATCTGTCTATATTTGATCTCTCTCTCCGTTTCAGATTTGCGTTGTCTAACAGCGATTTGTTATCTCAATTTTGAATTTGATGATTTAGGTTTAAAAGTGTTGAATGATGATGTCCAACAAGGCGGAGGAGGAGCATGCTGTGGCTAAAACCTCGGTGTTGTGGGACATTGACACCTCGAGGTGGTGATGCTCATCGGATCACGTCCTGCGAGCGCTCTCTTCCTGCAAGAATAGGTTTGTAACGTTATTCAGCCGGATTGCCTCTGGGAAGGCTTACTGAAAGGTGTTTAATTGTCTTCTCTCTCTCTCTCTTACAGTGTTGAAATAACCAGCAATTTAAGCTCTAGTTAGTTTTTTCCCACAGATGCAATGGATTCAGGGGAGACAAGCAGACAGGAGCTTCAGGAGAAAACGGATGATTCTCCCTGCAGTTTTATTTGACAAGTATGCAAAGTTGCTGGCCATAAATGCAGCTTTGAAGATTTCACCACGCATTTCAAGAGTGAAGAACATTCACAGAGAGTAAGCATCGGAGTTGTTGTATCAATCAATACATTTGTCATTGTCTAACTATTTTAGTCAACAAATTGTTTCCCTTTCTCACTTGTAGCTGTGTTAATTTGCCTAAATTTTTATATCTTTTTCCACTGGATGTGCTTTTTGGTTATCTAGCAGATGTTGCCCATTGATTCTCATCCGAAGAATGATTCTACCATGGTGAGGAAGCAACCAGAGGCAAGTTTTCTTAATGAAAGAGTTTCAACACAAGAAAGAAATCTGATTCCTCTGGAAACAATTGCTTTCAACTAGAAAGCATGATTTTGATTTACTGACTTTGGTTGAATGCTAAAACATTTGTAGAGAAATTGCTAGAAGAAGAGGACTTGAACAAGACCAAGGAGAAGAGTACATATATGGCCCATGGGGTGTTGTTCTTCTTCTCGTTTCATTAACTAATAATACTTATGCTTGTTCTCGTTTTTTATATTTTAAGTTAACTAATACTTTTATCAACATCTTCTTGTTTTCAATAATATTAGTATTGACGATTGTTTTTTCCTATATGTGATAGATACATCGTATGATGTTCATATGCTTTCATGTATGTATGTATGCTAATGCTTCGTTTAGTTTCTCTTCTGTCATGGAAAATTGGTTTACTTCTCTTTACCCTTTAATGTTTCTATTGTTCACACGTCTTCATCTATGGAGTTTTAGATTGTTGAGAGAAAGAAAACCACAATATTGGTTTACAAAATAAATTTCTAGAAGTGTATGTTGTTCTTCTTTATACCGTTGGAAATAAAAAGCTTATTCCCGCAAGTGTTTGCGGTTGCGGACGGTAGGGTGTGTAATAAAACAAAAAGAAAAAATCACCGTATGATGTTGAGAAATTGATCAAAATGCTATTTATACATAGTATATAGAAATATACATACAGTAAGAAACAAATGCTATTTATACAATTTGGTGGATTGTTTTGGTTTTGGTTCTGGTTCTAGTTTTTTTGTCTGAATTGGTTTGGCTTGCACTGGTTTTTTCAATTGTAATAAACCAAACTTGAAACAAAGTCAAATTGAGGATACGACAACGTTTTAGAGTTTAACATTGTTTCTCGTTTACAGTAAGTAGAGACGTTGAAAAAGAAGACATCAAAGCAAATTACTTGCCACAAAACTCAACTAAATCCTCTCCGGCCAAAAAAAGACACAACAACCAGTTAGAGATGACGAAAACGCCAAGATGTGTTCGATTCAGAACAATATCAGATATGAAAGATACCCCCCCCCCCCCCCCAAAAAAAAAGAAGGGGAAACAAGTTTGTTTCTCAGATCAGAAATGGAAGTTCATGTTGAGGCAACAAGATTAGAGTTTGTTCAAGAGAAGATGACCTGGACTCTGCATTTGGAAGAAGCTCTGGGAAGCGTTAGGAGATCCGACATGATCTGGAGCTTTTTGTCAGGTATACTTGCTTGAACATGAACTTCCAACAGCTCAAGACGCGGCAAATTCTGCAAGACATGCTTTATTTGCACCATCTCTCCGGTATGTCCTCTGAACTCTGTTATCTTTAGGGTCTCAATAGGGCAGTACATGAGGAAAGAATACCCCATCAAGCATTCACAAACAGGTTCCAGATCAAGATAGTGCAAAGTACCCTGAAAAAAAAAGACGGGAATTTTGAGATTGAAGATTATATGAGTTTTGACTATTTTGTTTGTCCAAAACCTTTTGAGGTTTTCGGTCATACATCAATGGTGAGTGTCTTTAGATTTGGAGATTTCTCAAGCAGAATCACCAGACCACCCCAGCAGAAAAATGACTCAGTTGAAACTTCTAAATGAAACAGGTTTTCAAACCATGGGACTGCTTCACTGAAGGCATCAAACGGCTGGAACAGAATAAACAACAACTAGTCAGTCATAGCTTCAACAAAACATTCTGATGTCTAGCAAGATTTAAATTTTTAATATCTCAGCAGAGATGGCTTACCTGCAGCGTGTCGACATAGACTAACCTCAGAATCTGAACATTTTTTAACCCCTTAATCAGATTTGTAAGATCGTAGGCATCCCCCTGCATAAAAACTGGAAGTACGAGCTTAGCTTCAACAAGGGAGTTGAAATTAACAACTGGATAGTCATCTCGAACATCAGAGTATTCTAAGTATTCAAGACTCGGAGTATCAAAACTAATAGTCTCTGAATCAATGACATCATACAATCCTTTACGCCGAATAGTAAGTCTCTTAAGGATCTGACTAGACACAGTACGAAACCAATTCCAATGATCACTGCAACTGCCATCTATGACTAACTCCTCAAGCACAGTGCAAGCAGAAAGAAGCCTTTGAAACACACCACCATCAAGACCATCGAACCGTACTGAATCAAGAATGAGAGTCTTAAGAGCTGGAAGCAAAGCATTCTGATGGATGATGTCAATAACAAAACCAGACCCTAGTTTCAGTGTCACAACGCTCTTGCAAGTGAAGACCTCAAAAGGCAGTGAATAATCTTCTTCGACTTTAATGTGTAATTCAAGATCCAAGACACCGCGCTTCAAAACATTGTGTAGACAATCATTGACATGATTATACCGATAATGACCCACATATGGCAATTTTAGGGAGAATCTTCTTAGACGGTGATCGGCATGTCGATCCAATAATTTCAGAGAGAAACTTCTTAATTTAAGATTCGGTATGATGTAAATCAGATTCAGCCAGTTCTTTGAGACAAACTGTGCGCGCGCAGCTTCCTTTGCCGAAAGTAAGGACACGATGTGGCGAACAATGTCGTCTGGTAGATTGGTGATTCTACCCATACTTTTCGCAACAACTCTTTTTACTACTAATGGAACCTTCAACGACTAGACTCCAACATCAACCACAACCACAATGATAAATTTAGAAGCAGACGAACTTACTTCACAATTCGAAGATACGAAGGTGATCAAGCAGAAACCCAGAAATCATCGCAAACGCGTGTATGCAGAAACAAGAAAACCGAAGCGAAATGTGCAGAAATGGGTGTAGACGACGACAAATACCGATCAATTCTTCACTCGTACCATGAAATCCGAGAGCTTACTGAAGCGAAATTGAGGAGGAACCAGAGAAGAATCGTAGCACTGTTCTTGAGAAAGCAGAGAAAGAGAAAGTAAAAACGACTCGGGAGAAAATTTTGATTTTCTTTTCAATTAATGTCTGCTCTAACTAACAGAATTGCTTTCTCGTTTTCGTATACAAAATATAAAATTCTAAACCAATGATTTTGCGCCAGCTGTAATCATCCACTCTCGATAATAACTGAATTCAGTTTCTCGTTTGTTAAACACGCGCTCTGACTACTTTGTAGTCACGCGCTTGAGTCGTATAGTTGGGCTTTGCCAAAATAGGCCCATTTCTCTTTTTTCTTTCTCTTGATTTTAGAAAAGTACATCATTACGAGGCCACAAGATTTTTTTTTAAAAACGACATAGCAACCAGTTATAAATTACAAGAAACAACCAGATGTTCGATGCTAACACTGTTTGTGTTTCTCTCGCTTACATTAGAGTGTTAAGTGTTAACCCATAAACCCTCCGGCCAAAAAGTGTGGATTTTGTTGTTAAATCCTCGAAGAATTATATGTTTTCTAATTCATTGGAAATTTTGAATCTGTGAATCTTCCTCTGGGAAGATTGAGGAAACTAAAAGGGGAGGATGCAAAAGACGAAATTTCTAGATTGGTATTTGAAGATCGCGATTGGATCGGCAATTATCGGTGGAGGCATGGAATTCTTCATGATCAAGACTGGATTCTGTAAATTCCTTTTTTTTCTCGCTATAAATTTTATATGTTCGATTCAATTTTGTTTTGGGTATAATATAAATCACTGGTTAGGTCAAGTAGATCGAAAATTTGGGTTTTTTATTTTATTTTGGGAACTAGCAACAATTGATTGACATGGTTCTCGTTAATTTCATTGGTTTCGGATAATCTAGGATAAAAATGTTTAACATTTCTTTCTGGGCTTTTGGTTCAAGTCTTCTGCTCTTATAAGAATGCTTTTATAGGGAATTAATATCATTGATTTTGTATACAACTGTTAAACATTCTTGGCAATATCTCCAAGGGAACTAATCACAGCATTTGGGGAATTTTGTTTCTTATCTTATAAAAATGCTTGTCGAGGTTGAAGTTTCTTCCTTTAAAATGGAGTTGTAATCTTCATGTTCAGTTTCTACATAGCACTGGTTTGGTTTGGAAAAATTTCTCTATATGAAAGCGCTTTGATGAAATAGTTTTATTACCAAAACTTGCAGACGACAAGGTTGCTGTACTAGAAGCAGAGAAACGAGCGTATGAAAATTCTCCTGAAGCTCAAGCCATGAGAGAAGCTCTTAATCCGTGGAGAAACACGGACGCGGAAGCCAGCAAAAGTCCGTAAGAAGCTATTCTCGTCAACTTCCTTTCGCTCTCAATCTTGCAATTGCTGCTTCAGCTTCTTCTGTTTGAGATTTGAATTTTCATTTCGCCATTTTATCATAGGCTGAATGCAGTATCTTTGAACATACTTACATGTTACCAAGATACAAAATGCTTTTCAATTCTTTTTTGCACTTGAGCTCTATATCTTTGCTAAAAGAAACTAGAAGAAAAATGTAGTCAAGTTTTGGTATCTTGCTAAAATACTAATCACTAATAGTATATGCATAGATTTACATGTAGACACATTTGTATATGTTCATGTACATGTATGGATAAATAGATGTGTTTTGAAGGTTAAATGAAACTTTTGAAATATATATAAACCCAGTAATGTAACATGTTACAATGAAACAACAAATAATGTGTAGTTCAGAACGATGTTACAAAACCAAGAGCAAAACACATGCTTGAGAATCTGACTCTATTCGAGTATTAACTTCCTGATGCTTCTCAATGGGTTCTCCTTAAGCCATTAGAATCTCAAGTATTGGCTCAAGGCAAACCCAATTGTGATCAGTTAAGTCCAAGCTGTGCGAGCAAAGTCATGTTCTTGACTCAAAAAACCAAGAATTTGCGGATGAGCTCAAGTGTAACCATTTACTAATGAGCACAAGCTTTTTCCGAGTCAGTGAGTTGAATTATCCAAGTTAAGAGCCCCAAGTCATCAATCTTCCATGAATCTCTGTTTGAATTTCCTTCTAGTCATCTGAGCCCATCTCGCAAAGATCTCTGCAGCAGCAAACTTACCAGAGAACTTAGCTCTCTGTGACAATTCCTCAAATATCTCCGGTTGTCCTGCTCTGTGAAAATCAGCAGCAAACTTGTTGTAATCAATCAAAGGAGTTTTCATTCCTCTGTCAAGCATCTCCTCTAAGTACCTACACGCCTCTCTGGACTTCCCTTCACCTATAAGCCCTCTGATCAAAGCCGTGTAGGAGTTATCGTCAGGACAAATCCCTTTCTTGATCATCTCGTCCCAAACCGCTCTCCCCATCTCGTAGTTTCTCGCCATGAAGTAAGATTTCATTATCATGTTGAATGTGTGTATCGATGGCTCAATCCCATTCTGGATCATTTTATTGTAGATCCTTGTGGCGTGTTCCGGCATTTTCCGACTCGCCATCAATTTGATCAGCGCGTTGTACGTTCTGCCGTCCGGAGGATGTCCCTTTTCTTGCATCTCCTTGAGTAGTTCGTAAACCGTATCCATCTTTTTCTGTGTCCCAAAACCCGTTATCAGACACGTGTAAACCGCAGCATCGGGTTGCAAACCGGAATCAATCATGTCATCGAAGTACTCAATGGCAGTTTCCATGCTGGACTGTTTGCAGAAGTCACGGATCATGATGGTATAGCTACGGACATTAGGACAAGGTCCTTTGGATTTCATGACATGGAACAATTTGATCGCATCTGATTTTTTTCTACTCCTCAACAAACCTTCGAGCATAACGTTGTGAGCTACGATGTCGGGTTTCAAGCCCTGATCAATCATATCGTTCCAGATTCTAGCTGCTTCCATCAAGTTCTTCACACGGCACCAACCATTGAGTAGAACAGTGTAAGTCATCAGGTTTGGAGTAAACCTCTCTTTCAGCTTATCAAACAGAAGCTGAGCTTCTTTTCCAAGCTTGGCCCTCCCAAGACTATCAAGCAAGCAATTAATTGTTTCGACACCGATTTTGAACTTGTATTTCTTCATCAACTCAAAGATGCCAACAGCTTTCTTCCTCTCTTTCGCAGCAGCGAAAGCTTTCATGGCGATAGTGAATGTATCCATCGTCAATAAACCTTTAGCACCCATCTCTTCAAGAACCGAAACCATCGTCTCGAACTGTCTAGTCTTTGCTAGAATACTCATCATGGAGTTATATGTTCTTGAATCATGAGCAAACCCTGGTTTCTCTGCAGCCCAGCAGAAGAACCTAAATGCAGGCTTCCTAGCATGTCGAAACCGTTCTAAAACCTCTACCATCAGATCATGCGATAAATCTACCTTCATTTCATCAAGAACAGCTTCCATGTTCCTATCTAACGCAAACAATTCATCAATCACTTTGCAGACTCTCTCTACTTCTTCGGGATTAGTACTTGAGCCAACACAGTTGACCCCAATTTCATCACCAACATCATCTTCTTCTTCTTCTTCATTGTCGCCATCACATCCTCCACTACCATCACAAGTAATACTAGAGAAACCTCTAAAACCTATGCAGGCGTGTGTGTGAGGATGATAAGTAGAAGAATGATTCAGAAGAGAGAAGGGTAAAGAGATAGCACAGGGAAATAATACTTCCTCTCCTCCTCCCCTGCCGCCGCATATCACTGTCCCGCCGATTACGCGGCCTTGACCGAAAATGAATTCGTCGGAATCAGATGAAGAAGAGCGAACGAAGAGGCATTGGATTCGGTGGGAGCTGAGAGGAGCTTTAATGGAGCTTCTTATCATAAAGAGATGTAGCCATGGAGGAGCAGCCATCGAAGCTCGACGGCGATTAGCAATGGCGAACTTGGTGAATATCAGCGGCTGATTAACGGCGGAGCTAAATCAAAGTTTCTTCTCATTCAGGCCCATTAAGCCTTGTTTTGATTGGAAATGTCGAATGAAAAGCATCGTGACCCGTTAAAGGCCTATTAAGCCTTATTTTGATTGGAAATGTCGAATGAAAAGTATCGTGAGCCATTAAAAGCCCATTTATCTGATTACATGTTCATATTACCGTTTAGCCCTTGAGCCCACCAGGAGCATTAAAGCGCCAACGCATAAAGAAGGAAGGTGTCAATTTATATTAGTTGGAAATGAGAGGTATCTGTATGCATCTTATCTTCATTTTAGGGTCATAATATTTTCTCAAGCTTTTGTGGGGAACCATTTATTTTGAGATATTGTTTGCTTCAATCATACACTCCTTTTAGTTTACGTAATCTTTGTATACGTTTATGGATAATACAAATTATATAAAACATGAATTATCTCTATAAAAAATATTACATAACACTTCAATATTATAAGGATAGTATATATAGGTAGTTAGCTTCACATCTACAAACTCTTCTATGATTGGTTATCAATCAAACGTGGGTTTATATCTATCTTTACATTAAAAAAATAAGCTTTTAACACTAAAAAAAGTTTCAGCTGTGACTTGTGAGATTAGTCACGAGAAGGTGTCTGCATGCAAGCCTTTTGCATATATAACTAAATACTTACAAAATCTAAAATTATATATAAATTAAAACACTTACCTCCAAAACCGGAATTCAAGTGGGTTTTGCCTAGCTACTTGTATAAATAGAAACACAATCTTCCATCAAGCCGCCTTCATTAGATATTTCTTCTCCAATAATTGAGAGCAAACAAAACAGTTTTTTTGTAGTAAAAAAATGGAGGAAACGAAGGAGAGAAAGATTGTGGTAGCAGTGGACGAAAGCGAAGAGAGCATGGAAGCTCTCTCATGGAGTCTTGAAAATCTTTTTCGATATGGTTCCAATAATACACTCATCCTCCTATACGTCAAGCCCCCTCTTCCCGTTTACTCTTCCATTGATGCCGCTGGTTAGTCTTGTCATTTCAAAACATCTTTTGATTAACTACCCTTATAATTCGTTCAGGTAATAGAATTTGTTTGGTCGATTTTTACTTCTCATCAGGGTTTATAGTAACCGGAGATCCGGTTGCAGCCTTAAAGAAATATGAAAACGAGCTCGTGGAATCGGTCATGGCTCGATCTCGAACCGTGTACCAAGATTTTGAGTCTGATGTAAGCTTATTTCTATTTCTTTTCATTCATTATAACCGGCTTAAATCAGATTTGACAAAAATTATATGGAATTGAATGAAATTCAGTAGTTATGAGTTCATGTTATCAATTGGTTTTGCAATAACAACATTATTTTAGGTTCTTACAATGTATTATATCAGTTGATGATCATACAAACAAACAAACACACACACACACATTGGATTAGCGATATATCTTTTTCCAAAAGAGATTTGACGGAAACAATGAAATATAATTAATTAAAATTATTGGTTAATGTGCAGATTAATATAGAGAAAAGAGTTGGAAGAGGAGATGCAAAGGAAGTTATATGTAACGCAGTTCAGAAACTTAGGGCTGATATGTTAGTTATTGGCACACATGACTATGGCTTCTTCAAAAGGTAATTAAGGCCTTAATCTTTTTATTCTTAATTAATTAATATATATGACCCAACATATTTTGATTTAATGGTTATAATTGATATGATTTATGTATGTTTCATTGATAGGGCTTTGCTAGGCAGTGTAAGCGAGTATTGCGCCAAACGAGTGAAGTGTCCAGTGATTATCGTCAAGAAGAAGTCTCAAAATAATGATCAATTATGATTGTATATATATCAAAAGCAATTGATGTAGCAATTGAATCAATCTTCGTGTGCAATAATGTATGCATGACGGTTTAATAATGACGGAATATGGTGGAAATATTTTGATTTAACGGTTTGTAGAGGATTTTTTATTGATTAAGTAGCGAAAGACTTTAAAAAAAAATAGTTTAGCGGAATCAATTAATTGATTTTTAGGGTTTAATTTAACTTGAGGTTAAATATATATAGTGCATCACAAGAGTTAACCTAATGCAACAAATTTTCTAAACGCACAATCGAGTTTACGTATAGAATGGATCTATTCGTTTACCTACTCTGGAGGCTGCGGTAGACAAACGAACATAGCTCATGAAATGAATCATACAGGTTTTGGATATTTGCAATTTAGAAACTGTAATTACTAAATTATTGTTGGCTTCATACAAGGCATGTTACTTAAAACGACGTTGTTTTATCCCGACGCCTTACAAAATCCCCGATAGTATCTATTATTTAAAATATTGGGAAGAGATGAAAACGAACTTTACAAATACTCACTGGGATTAAAACGACGCCGTCTTCAATCTTTATTTGCTTAGGAATAAACTCTGGCGAGAAGAATAAATGAACGATGTTCCTCGTCGATTGGTTCTATGGAGTGTTAGAACTAATTTTTTGTCAAAGCTCGAGGGCTTGATAAAATTGTGTTAGTGTGAAAAGAAATGAGTTAAGCTCATTCTAATGAAATGTTTTCATTAACCGAGAAATGTTTTCTCGTGTATATATGTTGGAATGGTTGTGTCATTAATGAACAACAAGAGAGAAGAAAAGACCACACGTGCGTTGATCGCAGATTGGTCCTTGTTGGGCTCGTGGACTTTTAGAGGTATCGATCGATACTCCTCGGTATCGATCGATGCTCTTCGGGCCGACTTAAAAATCGCAGCCGCCTAGAATATTCTGTGGAATATTCTGTTTCTGTCTGGGAAAAACCCTAGCCTCTCTCCTATATATACAGTCCGATTTTCACCTTAAAAATTATCCTCTGATACAGTAAAAAAACATCCTAAAAGTTCTAGCAAAAGTTTCTTCAATTCCCTACTGTCTAGAGTAAGTTTCTATTCGAGAGTATCGTAGTATAATGTTCGATAGATCTGATATCTAGTGTAGATGATACAGATTACTTTGGTTGTATCCTGGGACTCATGGATCTATTAAAACCCGTCGCACTACGGGAGATTCTTAGAGTTAAGGAAAGAGATTCATCTCGCCTCCTTAGATTTATTTTATTGTTTTATCATTTTATGAATCGTCTGTTCCTTACTGTTTATTTATATAATCGTGATTAAATCTCTCCTGTCTATTGTGCGATATTTTTGGTCCTACAATCTTAACTCTAAGAAGATACAATTTTTGTTATTACTTCAATTGGATCTTTAATCACGAGTAAATAAACGTTTTCAAACGGTTTTCTAAAACGATTCTTCTACTGCTGATGATACTCAAACGTTATCAAAAAGCTTCTTAGCAACTTGAAACGTGTAGTAGAGGCAATCTCTATCTATTCTATTTTTAAGAAGATGTTCATCTGCTAGTGATACTCAAACGTTATCAAAAATCTGTTTAGCAACTTGAAACGTGTAGTAGAAGCAGAACTGCTTTAAACATCTTCTAAAACCGTCTTTAATTGCGATTAAAGAACGGTATAATCAACGAACACAAATCATGTTCTTGATAGGTTCGATTGCGATCGAAGCCATGTGAGTATCGATCGACACCCTATGGTATCGATCGATACTAGACAAAATTGTATTGGTCGACACTGAGGTGCATCGATCGATGCCATGCAAACAGTGGTATCAGATGACACTAAGGTGCATCTATCGATACTTTGCATCGAGTTGTATCGATCGACACTAAGGTGTATCGATCGATACTGTGCATCGACCTAGTTGGGTCTATGTTGATCGATACTATGTAATATTAACATGTATCGATCGACATTATGGTTTATTCATCGATCCTGTGTAAAAAATTCACTTGCATCGATCAACACACAGGGTGCATCGATCGACACTATTTGTGTATCGATCGACACAAGCTGAGCATCGATCGACACTGAGGTGTATCGATCGATACAAGCTGATCATCGATCGACATCAAGGTGTATCGATAGATCTTATGCAAAACTCACGTGCATCGATCATCATCAAGGGTGTATCGATCGACACTGAGTGCATCGATGGACACCATATGGATCTCTCGATAGACATTGTGTGTGTATCGATCGATACCAAAGAGTATCGATCGACTCCAATGCGATTTAGTTCGATATTAGAATTGCGATTCTTAAAGTTTTTATATCGATACTAATTGAAAGTTGTTTCTTTTGTCTTAACAGAATGACAATTGAAGTGGAAAACAACTCTGGATTGGTGGAGAAAACTGGTGAGAAGGTTGAATCGACTGCGAATCAGATCGAGATGGTCAAAGTTCCATCTGGGAACCATGTCGCTCCTCCAACCAAGTTTGATGGGACAGCATTCAAGATGTGGAAAAGGAAGATGTTCTTCTATCTGACAACATTGAATCTGCAGAAATACACCAGTGAGGTGAAACCTGTTCTCCCAGAAGATAACACTGATCCACGTGCGCTTGCGAGTGTCCACGCCTGGGAACATGCTGACTTCTTGTGCAAGGGCTATATTCATAATAGCCTTTCAGACTCTCTGTTTGGGGTGTACGAAAATTCGGAGACTTCTAAGGATCTGTGGGATTCCTTAGACAAGAAGTACCGCATTGAAGATTCTGGTACTCAGAAATTCACTGTGGCGAAGTTCGAGCAGTACAAGATGGTGGATTCAAGACCACTAATGGAACAAGTCGATGAGGTGCAGAGGCTCCTACACGACATTCATGCTGAGGGAATGCGGTTGCGTGAAACCTATCAAGGTTGCTGCATCATTGAGAAGCTACATCCTGGTTAGACGGACTTCAAGAACTACCTCAGCCTGAAGAAAAATAAGATGAGCCTTGAAGATCTGATTGTTAAGCTCCGCGTAGAATCTACGAATCGGGAACAACAGATCAATGTAGGTGTGAAAATTCGCGAACACAATGCGAACATGGTTGAACACCAAAACCCCAATCAAGGCAAGTGGCAGAACAAAGGTCGCCTTAACAAAGGCAAAGGGAAAATGTAACCAAAGAACTTCCAAAAGTTCATGAACAAGAGTGGTCAGAATTGTCAGACTTCTCAAAGGTTCTTAGGATTGTGTAACTTCTGTGGGAAGCAAGGACACAAATCCGTCGATTGTCGTAGCAAGAAGGCTCTAGCCAACTTGACTGAAGCTGACATGTGTGCTGTGGTCACTGAGGCCAATGTTGTTGAAAGCCATCCAAAGACTTGGTGGTTCGATACTGGTGCAACCAGACACATCTGTATGGATCGAGAGATGTTCTCCACATACACAAAGACCAAGAATGGTGAAAAACTCTTAATGGGTAATTATGCCTCGTCGACAATTGATGGTCACGGGAAGGTTGTTCTGAAGCTCAACTCTGGACAGGAACTGATTCTCATGAACGTCGTCCATGTACCAGATATGCGCAAGAATCTGATCTCTGGATCGCTCATAAGTAAGCATGGATTCTCTGTGAAGCTGGAAGGTGATAAGCTGATCCTAACGAAAAATGGGAATATTTGGGTAAGGGTTTTGTTTGTGATAATCTGTTTAAGATGTCTGTTGAGGCAGTAATCCGAAAGGATAATGTAACCGAGGCTTCCACCTCGAAGAACCCTAAGATTAATGATAAGAAACCAATTGCTTATCTCGCTGAGTATTTTAATATTTGGCATGAACGATTAGGACATGTTAATTTCAAGTCTATGAGTAGATTAGTGACCATGAACATGATTCCTAAATGCAAATTAAGCAAAGACAAATGTGAAGTTTGTGTCCAAGCAAAACTCACTAAAACGCCATCACCCAGCGTTGAAAGAACAACAGAACATCTAGGTTTAATTCACACAGATCTATGTGATTTGAAATATATTCAAATCAGAGGAGGCAAGAAATATTTCGTGACATTCATAGACGATTGCACGAGATATTGTTACATCTTTCTATTGCGGAGTAAAGATGAAGCCTTGGACAAATTTAAAGTATACAAACTGAAAGTTGAAAACCAACTCGGCAAGACCATAAAAATGCCAGAAGTGATAGGGGTGGTGAATATAGTGAACCATTTGATGCATTCTGTAGAGCACATGACATTATTCATCAAACAAGTGCTCCCTACTCACCTGAATCCAATGGAGTTGCTGAAAGAAAAAACAGAACTCTCAAAGAAATGATGAATGCAATGTTGCAGGAATCTGGGTTAGCCTAGAACATGTGGGGGGAAGCTCTGCTTACCTCTAATTATATCCTGAACAAAATTCCACACAAAGTCACAGGAAAAACTCCTTATGAACTTTGGAAAGGTAATGTACCTTCGTATGTATACCTGAAAGTGTGGGGGTGCCTGGCAAAAGTTGCAGTACCACTTCCGAAAAAGGTCACCATTGGACCGAAAACGGTAGATTGCATTTTCATCGGATATGAGCACAACAGTAGTGCCTATCGATTTCTGGTACATAAATCAGATATATCAGACATTCATGTAAACACAATAATGGAGTCAAGGAATGCATACTTCTTCGAAAATGTGTTTCCATGTAAGGATAGAGGAAATCCTAAATGAACTCGTGACGAACGAGATACTAGCAATGAGGCAAGCACTTCAGGCACTTCTACAGAAGTAGAAGAAGCTGAACCGAGACGAAGCAAGAGAGCTCGTAAGGAGAAGACATTTGGCTCTGAGTTCATAATGGCATTCCTAGCGGAAAGTGGTCCAAGAACTTTCATGGAAGCGATGTCTACACCTGATGCACCTTTCTGGAGGGAGGCATCTAATAAAGAAATCAACTCAATTATGCAAAATCATACTTATGAGTTGGTAGACCTACCTCAAGGTTGCAAACCTCTAGGTTGTAAATGGGTCTTCACCACTAAGCTAAAAATCGATTGCTCTATAGACAAATATAAGGCCAGGCTTGTGGTACAAGGATTTCATCAAAAGGAAGGATTGGACTTCTTTGACACTTATTCTCTAGTGACGAGAATTACTTCGATTCGCATGTTGATTGGAATCGCAGCTTTAAGAAACCTTGAAATACATCAGATGGATGTTAAGACTGCTTTCCTAAATAGAGATTTAGAGGAAGAGATCTATATGAATCAACCTGAGGGTTATGTTGCTCCAGGACAAGAGAAGAAAGTCTGTAGACTTGTCAAATCGCTATATGGACCCAAGCAAGCTCCGAAACAATGGCATGAAAAGTTTGACAGTGTAATGATGTCAAATGGCTTTCACATCATTGAATGTTATAAGTGTATCTATATCAAAAGTACTTCACAAGGTTATGTGTTGTTGTGTTTGTACGTAGATGACATGCTAATCATGGGAAGCAACAAAGATATAATCATTCAAACAAAGAACATGCTAAGCGGAAAGTTTGACATGAAATACTTGGGATTAGAAGATGCAATTCTAAGGATTAATATTATTCGAAATTCAAAAGGAATAATTATGTCTCAAGATCATTACGCTACAAAAATCATAGAGAGGTTTAAGACCTACTCCAATGGGACTGCAAAAACTCCGCTTGATCCTCAACTCCACTTGACAAAGAATTCAGGTGAAGCAGTGTTACAAGTGGAGTATGCAAGAGTCATCGGGAGTCTAATGTACTTAACGAACTGTACTAGACCCGATTTAGCACACTCGGTAAACGTACTAAGTCGTTACACGAGTAATCCAGGTCATACCCATTGGAGAGCCATAACTAGGGTATTAAATTATATAAGATACACCAAATGTTATGGGCTGCACTTCGGTAAAGAACCAGCAGTGCTGGAAGGGTACAGTGATGCCAATTGGATTTCAGATTCAAGAAACTCCAAATCCACGAGTGGATATGTCTTGACTCTTGCTGGTGCAGCAATATCCTGGGAATCTTCCAAACAAACACTCCTGGCCATATCAACCATGGAGTCAGAGTTTATAGCTTTAGATAAAGCTGCTGAGGAAGCAGAATGGCTTCGAAACGTTTTGGAAGATATCCCGATGTGGGAGAAACCAGTGCCAGCATTACGTGTACACTGTTATAGTCAGTCGGCTATCTCTCGGGCACTGAGTAATCTATATAATGGCAAGTCTCGTCATATAAGAAGACGACATAAGACCATTAGACAATTGATCTGAACTAGTGTAATAACGATAGATTACATCAGGTCGGCTGATAACCTAGCGGATCCGTTTACCAAAGGTTTGCCGCGAGATCGAATTGTAAAATCATCAAAAGGAATAGGTTTAAAACCTATAGAAAAAGATGACGTTTGACAGATACCCCACCTATGTGACTGGAGATCCCAAGATCTAGGTTCAAAGGGAAACAAAATTAAACTGATTCGAGTTGAGCACTGTGAGACTATGTCTCTGCCCAGTTCCTAGGATGATAAAACAGTGCTACATGTGGATAGTAAGGATAAGCGTTGGCTTTTAATGATTGCATAGCTGTGTAGATAGTGGAGTGTGACAGGACACTTCTGAAAAACAAGCTAATAAAAGATCACCTAGTGAAGTTTGAAATGGGGCCGTTTCTAGGAGAATGAAAGAGAAGGCTATATTCTCCAAATTCACTCACGAATACCAGGAATGTTCAAGGCCAAAATGAACACAATAGAGAACAAAGTTCTACGAGAAGATGTCTCTGTGCGATACATGTTGTCTAAGTTTACATCAAAATCCGGGCGGTTCAAGACATCATGTTCACTTCCTGGCTGAGTAAACTCGACAGAAATTAAAAATGATTGGTTCAAAGCTGGAAAATGCTACCTCTCATATACAGTTACATTTTCGTATACTCTCGAAAGTCTGTCTACGTCTAGATGTGTCTAGTCAAGTATGTCTAGTAAAGTCTAGTATGTACAATTTTCATTTGTTTAGAGTCATTTCTATTCATGTGGGGGATTGTTGGAACTAATTTTTTGTCAAAGCTCGAGGGCTTGATAAAATTGTGTTAGTATGAAAAGAAATGAGTTAAACTCATTCTAATGAAATGTTTTTATTGACCGAAAAATGTTTTCTCGTGTATATATGTTGGAATGGTTGTGTCATTAATGAACAACAAGAGATAAGAAAAGACCACACGTGCGTTGATCGCAGATTGGACCTTGTTGGGCTCGTGGACTTTTAGAGGTATCGATCGATACCCCTCGGTATCGATCGATGCTCTTCGGGCCGACTTAAAAATCGCAGCGGCCTAGAATATTCTGTTTCTGTCTGGGAAAAACCCTAGCCTCTCTCCTATATATACAGTCCGATTTTCACCTTAAAAATTATCCTCTGATACACTAAAAACACATCCTAAAAGTTCTAGCAAAAGTTTCTTCAATTCCTTACTGTCTAGATTAAGCTTCTATTCGAGAGTATCGTAGTATAATGTTCGATAGATCTGATATCAATTGTAGATGATACAGATTACTTTGGTTCTATCATGGGACTCATGGATCTATTAAAACCCGTCGCACTACGGGAGATTCTTAGAGTTATGGAAAGAGATTCATCTCGCCTCCTTAGATTTATTTTATTGCTTTATCGTTTTATGAATCGTCTGTTTCTTACTGTCCATTTATATAATCGTGATTAAATCTCTCCTGTCTATTGTGCGATATTTTTTGTCCTACATAGAGTACTCGCATCTCTCGGATTGTGGCGGAAGGAAGCGAAGATTCGTTTCCTTCTTCTTCGATCAGATCAGTAATCATTTCGTTTCTCATAGTGACTACGATCGATCAAAGTTTAACGTCTCCGTGCTTAGTATCGGGAAAATCAAGTTCAAAACGTTCGATTTCGGATGTCATCAGATTGCTCGTAGAGTCTATTATGCTAAGGTTTTCGTGTTATTGCATTATAGATAGAATTCTAGGGTTAATCAATTATATATGTAGACACTAAGGTGATGTGAATCTTTGTGTCTTTTGATATTACATGTGTGAAGCTGTTACGGTCTCTTCCCTGTCACCAAGAAACAATAGTCTGAGATGATAGAGCTCAAGTGAAATCTCTAGATGACAAGGTTGTTGGTGTGGAGGTTTAACTCTAACTTGAAGCTTGGGCAGATCGCAATTCAGTAAGAAGCTTCATGTTATTGCGGTGATTGCATTCTGCAGGTTATATCTAGATAGTAAGCTGATGTGAATCTTGCTGGTCGAATGTGTGTATAACTGTTTATATTTTGTATACAACAAGATTTTTTTTTTTTTTATCGGCGACTTTTTAACTCAAATCCGATGAAGTGTGTGAACCCGATTTTGTTTGTGATTGTGTAACTGTGTGGGTCTAAGGCAATGGCTGTCTCTGAGCTTTTCTCCAAAATTTGAAAGATGAAGACTTAACTTTAATAATGTATGTCGAAAAGGCCATGTGAATCGAGTTTGACATTTAACAATAACAATGTCCTACAATGAAGGAAGACCAATCAATTTGACATACAGATGTATCATAATGTGCGTTCGCATATATGGTTTTACATGTGTTATGTCTATTTGTGAGCTTATCATTTTGTTTATTTTCGTATTTTTAGGATACCAAAACAAACGAAACTGCAGTGGATAATCATGTATTTGTTTTTTTATTAAAAATATGTGAACAAATAGTTTCAAAATAAAATATTTAAGAAATCGAGAGGAATTAAAAAAAACATGCATTTGTTCCTCTAAAGCGTGTCGTAAGTTTTGAATGGCTTTAGTTGAGTCTTGGATTTTGACATCACTTGGGTTACCTTTAGTTGAATGTCTTTTGTGGTTTGTTAATGTCTTTCACAATTCGTTACAATATAAACAAAAAAAAACAAAAATGACCAACACACACAAAAAAAAACCACTCAGACTCAGACACTCGCACACAATGCGTTCTTAATCTCAACCGCTTGGAAACGTTCACGTCGCAACGCAATATTCATGCGTATCAGTGCTAATAGCCTAATAGATTATATTTTGGGACTTAGGTTTTTTTGTTGTCAATATCTTGCAACTCGTGGTAGCTCCCTTAGTCGTAAGAATTTATTAAATTTCTACATCATATTTGGTTTCCATTTTCAGTTTAATGTGATGTAGGTGGATTCGTTCGTCGTGATTTCATATGTTAAGAGTACAATTGTTCATCTTGAATATGGTGCATGAAAAAACGTGTATCGTAAATTCTTGTGGTGTGCATATATAACTATCTGTTATGGAATTGTGTATGAAAAAGCTATTCATCGTGTTTATAAATGTTGCAAGGAATTAGACTGGCTCGTTTTGATTGAAATCATCATTTGTAATAACATATCAAATTATATTAGCTTCTAAATTTTTAAGATGATATACCAGATGACAAAAAAACTAAAAACTCAAAAACATTTTGGGACTCAAATATATAACAAACCTTTGTTAACATTTCTTTCAATTATTTGCACACTTTCACTTTTTTGCAACTTTTTCAGAGTTGGATCGATTCTTGTCTACGCGACGTCGAGACCCAAAGTAAAATAAATATTATTACTACACAGTTTGCTCTACCGGTTCGAATTAATCGTAGTTTAGTGACTTTCCTTTTATTATTTGCAGCTTTTCAGCAAAGCACAGCCGAGCTGGATACTGGTCCTATTTCCCCTCTCTTTTTCCATATTCTCTTCCTATAATTTCCTTATCAACTATTTCCTATTTATTAATGTGTTTTTTTTTGTCTTTTGCATAATAGCGAGCTTTAGTCTTAGCAATGTGTATATGCTGCGATGAAATTTTAATATTAATCACCACTCTTTCGCTAGTAAACTAAGTTCAGCAGCATTTCTTGCACAGCGATAACTATAGATTTACGTGAGGGAAAACCTAGCCGTCAAGCGAGAAAAAAAGGGACATTTTTCTGTGTGGATCAAGGTTGATGGTTGAATGATTCTAAAGCTCCGACATTGGTTTAGTTGGTTTATTTTGCTAATTTTCCTTTTATTTGTTTGGTTTGGTTTTTTTTTTTTTTAAGATCTAGCAAAGTTTTTTATCGTTTTTTCTTGAGATTTTTCCAATGGATTTGGGAAAACAAAAGCTCCGGTTCAGTTGAGCCGTTTTGAAGAGGTAACTGATAGAGTTAGAAGCGGATGGTGGCAACGGTTCTTCCCGACTTCAATCGTTGATTTATATTCATTCGGTGCTAGTGGATTTCTCGTCGCAAATCACGCTTACTCCGAGAGACGGCCTGAAATGCAAACTCCTAATTAATCGACTGCTTAGAACATTGATTTCAGTGGCTCTATTGGTATCAATAGATCAATATAAAGAGTTGACTCGTCTCGGTGGCTTCTACTGGAGAAATAAAAAGAGAGTTACAGCCATGATCAATTTAATTTGAAGCGTTATATATGTTCTTAGATTTTTATGAAAATCATCTCAGTGGAGATTTAACCATTCCAAAAACAAAAGTAGAATATTCATCTTAAGAATCTTTAATCATTACACAAAAAATGTCATTATTTACTTTGGATATTCTTTTTTAAGTTTTTATAAATTTTTTGATATTTTGATTTTCTTAATAAACTATATATTATTATTCAACGTTAAAAAAAAAAAAACTAAGTTCATAAATAGTTATTTACATTGATAACTAATAAATAAAATTTGAAATGTGACTAAACTAATTTAAGTTTTCGCTCGAATTCAAAATTTTGAATTTTTTTTTAAGAAACAAATCAGTTAATCAAACCGGCCCGGTTACATTTTATTAAACGTGGATATGCAAAGAAAAATAAAATGTACAAAAAAAACTATTGAGTTTGAGTTGGTTTTTGGGGTTTAGGGATGCACATGGATCACTCATTCCCACGTGATATCTAAGCCACGAACACGTGCCGCCCTCTGAATTCTCTCTGACTTTTATTTGATTGGTTTCAGTTTTTGTTCAAAACCCGAAGCTTTTGGATCAAAAAGAGGTCTCTATCGTATGAATTTGAGCCAAACTAGATGATTAGTTTGATGCCCAACGCAATATTCTCTTTTTTTTTTTACTCAGTATTTGAAATATAACAACTACACAACTAGTATTTAACAATAGGAACAAAAGTATTTAAAAATAGATTCTTAACTATTGTAAACAAAAAAAATCATTATCTTAATATTTGCGCGAATTTTGACACTCATATGGTTCTATATAAAACCCATGCCTTGGTAAAAGTCTCCAATAGACAATGCACCCATCATGTTGCAAAGTCCAAACAACCAGTAGTATGTGTAAAACAATGATAAGTACAAAAACATTGTGATATTGATCTTCTAGTGATAATGTGATGAGAGAGATATTGGAAGAATTGTATTGACTCTCATGATATGAATATAATGTAGGTACATTTATATAGTGATATAGAATTACCATAATTACCTATGTAATAAAATCATTTAGCATAAATACAAATCTCTACAATTATGTTCACAATATTTTCATTGATGATATTGATCTTCTAGATCCTTCTACACGCCCCCTCAAGCTCAAGGCGGTGATGAAGAAAAGCGGAATTAGCGGCTTGAGATTGCCAATGGAATCTTAGTGTGAAAGAATGGATCTCTCGAGGTTTTTTTTTTTTTTTTTTTTTTCTAAGAAATAAAAGGAAGAGAGGGGAAGCACAAATGGCTTGGGAAAACAAAAGTTTAAGTGAAGCTCCATGGTTTAAGGTTTTTATTTTTTTATTAATTCAAAACAACAACAACAACAAAAAAAACTGAACGAAGAAGATTTTTTTTTTTTTTTAATGTAAAAACTAAATAAATATTGACAAATAAAAGAGAAGCACTTTGGCTTGGTAAATGAGAACGACAAGAAGAGTTTTTTTTTTTTTTTTTTTTTTTCGATGAGATAAAACATAGAGGGAAATTTTGTATTGTATTAGCCTTAAGGCTTAATATAACGAACGAGAAGCACTATGGCTTGGAAAGTTTAAGAAAACTTGAAGTTTTAGATTCAGAGGTCAACGAGACTTGAATTATTCGATTTAAGATTCAGAGGCTCGTGATGAGCTTGAATTGAGAAGCACATGGCTTAATAGAAAAAAAAAAAAAAAGTTGATCGTTAGATCACTGTGGCTCGGATTCAGAGGTCCATGACAGACTTGAATAATAGAAGCACTTTGGCTTAAAAAACAAAATATGAACGAGGAACGGAGCCGATCGTTAGATCATTGTGGCTCTGATACCATGATAATGTGATGAGAGAGATATTGGAAGAATTGTATTGACTCTCATGATATGAATATAATGTAGGTACATTTATATAGTGATATAGAATTACCATAATTACCTATGTAATAAAATATCCCACATCGGAAGTTGGAAGGGATCCTAAATAATATATAAGGGACATGGGCCAATCCACTCATTGCCAATTGGTTTTGAGTTGGAAGCCCATGTAACTTAACATGGTATCAGAGCCCGATCCATATTGTCCAACCCGATCCATTATCGACCCGACCCAAAGTTGGTCCATCGATCCATGCCCGAACATACCGAGATTGATAGGCAAAGAGCCATCATCTCGAGGGGGCGTATTAGGGAATATTATCCCACATCGGAAGTTGGAAGGGATCCTAAATAATATATAAGGGACATGGGCCAATCCACTCATTGCCAATTGGTTTTGAGTTGGAAGCCCATGTAACTTAACACATTGGACGTCCACTTGAAGAAATCTTAATATTATACATTTATACGAATTTCAAAAACAAAAAGGTTTTGTTGGAATGTGCATGCATTTCTATAGCTTGCAAGATGTTATATAAAAATTAAATTTAGAGACTAAGACTTAAAATTGGATGATAGAAGGGATTTAACGAAGTATATATACTTGTTATGAAGATAAATTTCAACAAGATAAATAACCCTGTATGATACTAGAACATTAACAAAACATCAACCCACCTTAATCAATAACCACAAGAGTCAAGAAGTGATCAAATGGAAACTAATTGACTCGCTATTTGTAAATCGTAGTATGATATATTAAAACGATTGAGGTAATATATAGCCTTCTAACCAAAAGGTTGTAGTGGGATGGTTCTCATTTGGGGTGAGTTTCGACTATGTTGGTCCAGGTCAGGGATCGAATCCTCTGGATGCGGAATTATCAAACTAACTTTTGGTCATGTGGGGTGTAACTGGACGACCTCACGCCCGCTCGGGAGATTAGTGTGGATCCGTTAAGAGCTTGGGATTACTCCCGAATCTAATAAAAAAATAAAAAAATAATATATAGCCTTCTACGAAAGTATATAAAACTAATAAACGGTGAGTTTTAAACTTTTAATTAGTTTTATAAAGTTGCATGTATGATAGTATAATTTATTTATTTATTTATAAATACTAGCATATGTATTGTTATAAAAACAATAGATATAATATTAATGTGTATGTATGGATCATGAAGATACATATGTAGATATATTATATTGGGAAATCTATATATACGTCGTCATAACTCGTGATCTGCCTCTTGAGATGCTAACATGTTTATAGAATGGGGACCGTTACCCTTAACTTGACCCACTTTCTAAACCAGATATTTAACTTAATTATACTACTAGTAGTTAATCATGTAATTGTCTTTCTAGTGTTTGTTAATTGAAAAAAAAAACAGAGATTCGCCAGGTCGTTAAGTCAAGCCATCCTGGCATAATCGTCTCAGCCAATGGCATTGTGACTCATGTCATCAATTGTGTAGTGTTAGAGATTGTTTTAAGTTTATATCATTAAGTTTATAGTACGTATACATAAAAAAACATGCACATATATATATATATATATATATATGTGACATTTATCTCTACTTCTCAACTAGTTCAATGTCATAAGACATTCCAATCAAAACATTAAACTATATACAACCGAATGGAATTTGATTTTGTCAAAAAATACAGAATCGTCGAATCAAAAGAAATCATCCCTTTAATTATTACAATTTTTTTTTTCCAGAAAATATATGATTCAAAGGAAAACTGTATTTTTAGTTATGCGATGGAAAATAGAAAAATGCAATGCACACATAAAAGATCGATATTATATTTCTGAATGATTAACGATAATGCAATTGTTTTGTAGCCAATACACACACATTTTGCCTATACGTCCAAAACAATTGTGGAAGGAGGTTGTGCCTATAGTATATAATCATTTTCTGCATTATTATTATTGTTGTTGTTATATTTATTCTGAAAATACCGTTCCCAATCATAAAGGCTAACCGTCCCTTGCCATACTTACAACAATAAAACAAAAACAATCCTAAGGAGAAAAAAAAGTTGGATGTTTATTTGACATTGCTTATTGATTTCAGACCATACATATTTTGCTAGCTAGTTGCTACATATATGTTGACATTAATTGCGTTGTTTTTGGACCATACAAAATTCGACATGATTTGTAATGAGAAAATTGCCAAAGAAATCATGAACTTTGTTGTTTGAGCCAAAAAAAATACATGAATTATCGAGTGTACCAAAAAATACCTCAACTTTCTTTTGACTTCCCAAATAAATCCTAAATTCTAAGTTGACTTAGCCAAAAAATACCTACCGTTATATAACCGTTTATTTCGCGGTTTACACGAAACGACGTCGTTTTGTCCAAAGATTTTGTCAAAACTATTTGGCCAAAATGACGTCGTTTCGTCTTAAATAAAACAATTAAAAACCAAGTCATTCCCTGGGCTCGAACCCGTGAGACATGGTCTATGGGGAAGGGTTTTTCGCCACTTTGCCAGTAGCATATATCTATTATATACTCAACAAAACTTATACTTATCACACAAATAAGATTTTTTATAAAAAAATAAAATATCAAAAATACAAAAAATCTATAATATATAAAATACAAAAATCTATATTATACAAAAACTAATAATGTTAGATCTATAATTTTTATATATTACAGATTATATAATTTTATACATTATTTATATACTTTATGTAATTTTATAATCATTATTAATATATTAATTGTAGAAATGAAAAACTATATATATATATATTAGATGTTATAATTTTAGCTAATATATAAATATATATATATAATTTATATATTAGCTGAGATAATCATATATATATATATAAAATTTATGAGCTTTTATATATAAATTTTATATATTACATAATATATTAGCTGAGATAATTATATATATAAAAAAAATTATAACAGCTAATATATATATATATATTGTTATATATATATAGTTTTTAGCTAATATCTATATATATAAAATTTTAGCTAATATATATATATATAATTTATATATTAGCTGAGATAATCATATATATATAAAATGTATGAGCTTTTATATATAAATTTTATATATTACATAATATATTAGCTGAGATAATTATATATATAAAAAATTATAACAGCTAATATATATATATATAGTTTTTAATTTCTGCAATTAATATATTAATAATGATTATAAAATTATATAAAAGTATATAAATAATGTATAAAATTATATAATCTGTAATATATAAAAATTATAGATCTAACATTATTAGTTTTTGTATAATATAGATTTTTGTATTTTATATATTATAGATTTTTTGTATTTTTGATATTTTTTTTTTTTATAAAAAATCTCATTTGTGTGATAAATATAAGTTTTGTTGAGTATATAACAGATATATGTTACTGGCAAAGTGGCGAAAAACCCTTCTCCATAGACCCTGTCTCACGGGTTCGAGCCCAGGGAAGGACTTGGTTTTTAATTGTTTTATTTAGACGAAACGACGTCGTTTTGGCCAAATAGTCTTGACAAAATCTTTGGATAAAACGACGTCATTTCGTGTAAACGTCGAAATAAACGGTTATATAACGGCATGTATTTTTTGGCTAAATCAACTTAGAGTTTGAGATTTATTTGGGAAGTCAAAAGAAAATTGAGGTATTTTTTGGTCCACTCGATAATTCAAGTATTTTTTAATTCAAACAAAGTTCATGATTTGTTTGGCAATTTTCCCGATTTGTAATAGCATGCATGTTGTTTTATGTTGTTTTCTTATAAACATTACAATAATACGTACCCCGATTAAATTAACTACGAAATTTCACGATGGTATAAAACCAGAAAAGTTTATTTTTGGCAAACAATAATAGCCATGTATCGAGAAATGATTGAAATTCGAGGATAATTCATCAAAGCTCTAACATGCACTACTATGAAATTCTTGACATGCCTAACATCTCATTATGATCAATATTATAGCTACATTCTAAAAGTTTATTTTTGGCAAACAATAATAGCCATGGAATCTAGTGAAGAAAAAAATACTTGAAGTATATAGTAAGAAATAATTGAACATGATTACTGAAGAGATGGGTGATGAAATAATGCAATCATTCGTCCTATTTCATAAAGAATATATGACAAAATCACAATAATATAAATTACAAAGTCTACTCTTTTAATCAACTGTTTAAAAAGATTCGTAATCTTAGTTTTATCGGTAAAATATCTCAGTTTATAACTTCATATATAAAGAACTTTGGTTTAAATCTGTCACAAAAGGTTATAGTTATAGTGAATGTCATTTCTATAACTATACATCTTCACGTCATTAGTCAATCCGCTGTGTGATAAACGTAAATAAATTAAATATACAAATCCCCTGAAACAAAGGTAAATAAACTCAAGGCCTACAGAACATTTGACTTATTGTATTTTTTTTGTCAAAAGCTGGAATTTTGTTAATATTTTTTTGTCCCTCAAACAAAAAATATAGTCAAAAACATATCTGATTTTACTCTCTTTTTTTTTCATTGAAAACTATTTATATTGATTCAGAAAGAATTACAATACAGAAGAGAAATAATAATTAACCACAAAGAGAATATAATGATCTTTCCCGCATCTACAAATTGATAAAGATGAGATTTTGTAATGACACATTACTAAAACCATATACAACTTTGTTTCTAGTCTTTCGAAAGATCGCTAAAAAGAATTTATGCACAACGTTGTGAATACAGAAGACAAAGTGCTAACACTTTTAGCAGCTAACTTGAAAACAAAACCTGGCCATCTCTGAAAAAGATGAAACCTGGCCATCTCTGAAAAAGATGAGTTTCCTTCTTTGAATTGAAGCAGTTTAAAATTTTAGTAATCTACAAGTGGCTAGTTTTACTAGTTATAGTAATAATGTTACAACATCATTGTATATAATAAATAGTTTATCTTATGAAACGAGATTGTCCATGTCATGATCTTGTAACCCGTTAAAGTCATAGCCCGCAAAGATATACGGGTCAAAAATCTAGAATACCATGGACTAAAAGAAAACTTCTAGTTCCTAGTTGATTGAGATTACAATTGAAAAGTGAAAACAAAAGAATAGTAAAATAAAATATAGTAACAAATATTGCAAGATTTTGAATAGATTTTTTTAAAAATATATATGGATTTAAAATTATTTTAAAATATATAATATTTAAATTAATTAAGAAACTAAATAGTCTATAACCTCTTTAATAATAAATAAATATTTTCATATTCTCATCAATAAAAACACAATTATATTATTTTTTATTTCAATTATTTTTTCAATTTATAATAACATAATATGTAATAAATTGTAAAACAAAATTTATTTTCAAAAATATATTTTTAAATAATATTATAAAGATTTTGTTACCCGTGTAATCTCAGATTTACTTCATTATTATGACTGAATAAGTTCTTCATAATAATAATAATAATAATAACCCGAAGTTTTTTAATAAAAAGAAGAAGGGTAATAATTACAAGAGATATGATTGAGAATCCGATATAAACACAGGATTAGCTATTAGATCATCAAAGTAAATTACAAGAGATATGAATTTTGAGAGCAAATATGTATATTTACTTAACAGAGAATATGTAAAAGGAAAATAGTGCCAGCTATTAAGGAGAAGGATCAAAACTTTCTCTCAGGTCAAAGCTGTCATCTCTCTCTCTCTCTCCTATACTCCTCTGTTTCCTTCTCTCTCCTTATCTCTCCTTATCTCTCTGTTTCTTTATAAGCACTTCTCTTTCTTTTCTCAAATCTTGGAGGAGAAGAAGCAAGGAATTTTGGGAAAAGAGTAAAAAACTAAAAAAGTTAAATCTATTGACCTAATCAACAAATCAAAACCCTTTTTTTTTAATAGAGGTTTACCTCTGCAACAATGGCTGTTTATCCTCTCCGTAACGGCAGCAAGAAGCATTGGTGGTTCACACATAAGAAGGTAAATAAAACTTCCAAATCATCAAACTTTATTCAATCATCTCTTTAATGGACATCGACTATTCACTAAAAAAAACATTTCTCAATCTTTCAGCTTGTTGATAGATACATTAAAGACGCAAGGTCTCTAATGGCGAGCGAGGACCAAACAGCCGCCGCCTCAGCCATTCATATACTTGACGCTGCTTTATCGATCTCGCCGTGTTTGGAAATTGCGTTAGAACTTAAAGCCAGAGCTTTGCTCTTTCTTCGTCGCTTCAAGGACGTAGCTAATATGCTTCAAGATTACATCCCAAGCCTCAAGCTCGCCGTGAACGAAGAAGACGGATCCGTTTCATCCGACGGCTCTTACTCTTCCTCCTCTTCCTCTCAACTCTCCCGGAAGCTTCTCTCTCCGGGCCGTGACTCCTCATCCCTCTCCTTCAAGTGCTTCTCTCTTTCTGACCTGAAGAAGAAATTAATGGCAGGGATTTGTAAAAATGGCGATAAAGAAAAACAATGGAGGTAAATTCCCTTTTCCCGTATTAATCCATCGTTTTCAGTATATTAAAGTTTTCATTTTTAGTAAAAGTTTGAGTGAAAGAAAAGATTCTGATTGGTAATATTCGGAATTGCAAAAATGGTACAATCATCAGTGATTTTTTCAGAATTTTTTTTTTTCAGAACGGCAGTTTCTCTTCAGTCATTCTATCACACTATCATTATGCAAAGATTAATAAACTAAATCGTGTTTGTTTAGTAATTCAATTTTTTGTTTGCGGGGACCAATCTGATGATGTTTTTTTTTGTGTGGAAATTTTCAGATATGTTGTTTTGGGACAAGCTTGTTGCCACCTAGGACTAATGGAGGACGCACTGGTTCTTCTACAAACCGGGAAACGCCTCGCAGCCGCCGAGTTCCGTCGTCAGAGTATATGCTGGTCCGATGATAGCCTATCTCTCCTTCTCTCCGAATCATCATCATCCTCTTCTCCTCCATGCAAAGTCACCGAATGCGAAACCGTCTCTCGCCTTCTCGCCCACACAAAACTCATACTCCGTCGTCGCGCCGCTGCATTCGCTGCTTTTGACGCTGAACATTTCTCCGAATCGATCCGCCACTTCTCCAAAATCCTCGATGGCCGTCGTCGCCCGGCGCCGCAAGGATTCCTCGCCGATTGTTATATGCATCGCGCCGCCGCTTACAGATCCGCCGGGAAAATCGCGGAGGCGATTGCCGATTGCAACAAAACCTTAGCTCTTGAGCCGTCGTGCATCCACGCGTTAGAGACTAGAGCCGCGCTTTTGGAAACGGTTCGGTGTTTACCGGATTCGCTTCACGATTTAGAGCACTTGAAGATTCTCTACAACACGATCTTACGAGATCGGAAACTCCCCGGACCGCCGTGGAAACGGCACAACGTGAAATACAGAGAAATCCCCGGAAAACTATGCGTTTTGACGGCGAAGTCGAAGTTTTTGAAAGGAAAAATCGCGAACGGAGAAATTGGGAATGCCGATTACTACGGATTGATCGGAGTTAGACGCGGATGCACGAGATCGGAGCTCGATCGAGCGAACCTCTTGTTGTGTCTCAGACATAAACCTGATAAGGCTTTGTCGTTCATCGAACGTATCGATTATACCGATCATAACGAGATTGATTCCGTTAAAGATCGAGCGAGGATGTCTTCGTTGTTGCTTTACCGTTTGATTCAGAAAGGTTATTCCGTTTTGACGGCAACAATAGCGGAGGAGGAACAGAGGAAGAAGACGATGATGTTGACGCAAAAGTCAACGCAAACGGTTGAAGAACACGAACCGGCTGAGAAACCTGGTTCAAGAAATATAAACGGTTTCTCAGAAATAAAACCGGGAAATTCAACCGCGTATCAAGGAGTTTTCTGCCGAGATCTAGCCGCGGTCGGGAATTTACTATCTAGGACCGGTTTTAACCAACCGTTTCCAATGAAATACGAAGCCCTCAGTTGTTAAATGCTTAACCGGGAAAATCTATGACGTGTGTATGTATAATGCATGTAATGTAAGAATGAATTCCACTCGAATTTTTTTTGTCACTTTAAATATTCGTCTCTTGTCTTTCTTAGTTTCTCCTACTTCCTCTTTACTTATGCAAAGATGATGCTACGGATAATTAAAATTAAAAAGTATGACACAAACACGGATTCTAATATTTTTAAGAGATGTTCCTCTTAGATTTGTCTGATTAAAATGGATAAATGAGTCTGACAACAACAAATTAATATTCCGAGGAATCTTATCTACAATGTTTGGCTGCCATATAATGGTAGGGAATTAGTATGGTTTAAATTATTGAAATTAGATAAATAATAGGGTAATCCAGTTCAATAATAATATGAAAGCCTGGTGGTTTATATTCAATAAATAAATTCATTATATTAGGAATTTAGTTCGGGTTGGTCAAGTATTCTTCCTCACTAAAATTTAAAAATATGAGAGAGTTCTTAAAATCTGCTATACATATTTGATATGTCATTTAAATTCCTAAATTTAGTGAAATATGTAAACAAGTTGAAGGACAAGTCCTCCTTTCTCATTTTTTTTTGGGGTCTAATTTTCTCAAATATTAAATATGTAGTTTTATTTAAATTGGCCACGAGAGCGGAGAATTTAGTAAATTAATCTATCGAATATAAATGATAGGAAATGAAACTTGTCACGGTTATAGATTCGATAATTTACCATAGTTAATAGTTTTTTTTTTTTGAACAAAGGTGTTACAACACGGGAACAGGGGAGAAATTTTTGAGGGAAAGTTTTGCTATGGAATCAGCCCTCCCGTTTGCAAGCCGAGGAATAAAAACGAAAGAGATAGACGAAAACATAGACGCAAGAACTTTGATATCGAAGAGGAGCCCGTAGATCTCCTTGATTGGTTCTTGCAAAGATATGGCTCGGACAAGGTCCTGAGCGTCAGATTTGAGGCAGAGATTTGTGAAGCCCTTCTATATTGTCTGAATGAGAGCTGCACGGATAGCAAGAGCTTCCGCCATTACGAACGGTTCTGTGAAATGGCCATAGCTCAACTCCGTCTGATCAAGATCGAGGAAAACTGATCCTAGGCCCACTGATTTTGTGTCCTCTCTCCAGGCTGCATCTGAGTGGCAAATGACTGTGCTTTGTAGAGTTTGTTTTCGGGGCTGCCTAAAGTTGCAGGGCCTTTCTTGGATTTCCGAATATTGTGCCATTTGCCACTCTCTTGCATCCTTTAGAGCTTTGATACATGTTTCTTCTGCACTAAACTCTCTTTCTTCGAAAAGGCGATTATTCCTTGACGTCCAAATGGCCAAGCATAACCATGGAAAGATTGGCCCCTCTCCAATACCCGTAGGAGGAAGACATATCAGATGTTTTGCCTCAATGAAAGCTGAGACAAAGTCTGTGAAAATCGATGAGTCGACTCTGGTTTTTGTAGGTGCTAGAGACCATACTTGTTGGGCAAAAGGACAATGAAAGAACAAGTGTTTTGCTGTCTCAAGGTCTCCGCAGTGGGTGCAGCAAGCGTTATCAAGCAGACCGCGATTGAGTAGGTTTTCTCCTACAGGAAGCGTCTGTTGAACAATTTTCCAAAGAAAGAGCTTTAACTTTGGGGAGAAAACTCCATTCCAAATTTCAGAGTTCCAATTTAGTCTGATTGGGTTATGGACTTCTGGATGTGCCGCCTCTGACCCTGAGAAGTGATAACCGGATTTTGAAGAGTAACCACCCGATTTATTTGGTAACCACACAAATGAATCCTTTGCTCTTTTTTTTTGCTGGGTCTGATGCAGAGTATATCTGAGATATATTCAGGTAATACCTCTTCAATTTTTGCTCTGTCCCATTCTAGGGTATCATCTGAGATGAGGTCGGATACTTTCAGATCCTTCGTTGCCAGGGAAGGGGGACCAATAGGTGCCAGCGGGGAGGAGAGTGAAAGCCACAGTTCTGTCCAAATGGACGTATTTTTTCCATTCCCAATCGCTTTACCTAACTATTTCTGGAGCAGATATCTGCCAAAAAAGATACCACGCCATCCGTGAGAACAATTAGAAGGTGGTTGAGCTTCTAGCAATGTTTTGTCCTTTAAATATTTGCTTGAAAGAACTCGAGACAGCAGACATGACGGTCGTTTGAGGAGGCACCAACTAAGCTTTGCTAGGAGGGCATCGTTGAACTTTTGAATTTCCCGAAGTCCTAGACCTCCCTCTTTTTTTGATTTTGCAAGCTTCCTCCATGAGATCCAACACATTTTCTTTTGTCCAGGTTTTGTATCCCACCAAAATCTGGTTAAAGCTGACTGTATTCTTTTGAACAAGCTTACTGGGAGTTTGAAACAGGACATGGGATAGGTGGGGATAGCTGACAACACCGACTTGATCATGGTAAGCTTTCCCGCGGTGGATAAAATTTTTGATGACCAGCTGATTGCTTTTTGGCGGATCCGATCAACAATCTGGGTGAATAAATCCTTTTTCCTTCTGCCAAAGCTCTCGGGCAGTCCCAAATATTTTCCCTGTCCTATCTCCTTTTCTATGTCGAGTTTTTCTTTTACTTGCTCTCTGATCTCGGCTGGTGTTTTCTTCGGGAAAGTGATGGATGATTTCTGCTTATTGATCACTTGGCTAGCCGCTGTTTCATAATCTTTCAGGATCTTCAGAAGGGCATCGCAACTTCTCGTGTTTGTTTTACAGAAAAACATAGTGTTATCCGCAAACAAGAGATGGTTAACCCTCAGACTTCCCCGTGAGACACAAATACCTGAGAGCAAACCACTGTCTTGAGCTGCTTTACATAAACCCGACAACTTGCCCGCACAAGATGAAAATATATGGAGGAGACGGTCTCCTTGTCGGATTCCCCGATGGGGAATAACTGATCCTTGCGCTGATCCATTAACAAGGAATGAGTAGGAGACTGTCGAAATACATTGGAAGATCCAATTTATCCATTTTGGGTGAAAACCTAGTCTCTCTAGGACCGCTGTGATGAATCCCCATTCTAGCCTATCGTAGGCTTTACTCATATCCGTTTTAACGGCCATGGAACAATGTTTTGTTGCTCCCGATCCTTTGAGAAAGTGCAAGATTTCATGTGTGATGAGGACATTGTCTGAGATAGCTCTGTTTGGCACGAAAGCCGATTGGTTTTCAGAGATAATGGAATCCAGAACTGGTCAGAGTCGCAATGTGAGAATCTTGGAAATGATTTTGTAGTAAACGTTACACAAAGCTATTGGACGGTGATCCGATACAGTTTATGGTCTGTGTATCTTTGGGATTAGGCATACATGTGTATTGTTCACAGATCTCGGGACGATGCCAGAAGAGAAGATCTCGACGATCTCTGCTGTAATTTCCTCTCCAAAAATTCCCCAATTGGTTTGAAGGGAACTGGCTGAGAAGCCATCATGTCCTGGGGCTTTCTCAGGATGGATTGAGAAAAGTGCTACACGAACCTCTTCTCTAGTTGGATCAGCTATGAGTTGTTCATTTGTTTCCGGAGAGATGCAAGGTTTTAAAGCCCGAGCTACTGTTTCCCGACAGTTGGAAGATCTCGAAATGAAGATGTCATGAAAATAAGAGCCAATTACTTGCACAATCTCTTCTTCTTCATATACCGCTCTGCCCTCACTGTTTTCGATGATTGAGAACTTGTTGACTGTTCTTCTGCCTCTCGTTATAGCATGGAAGAATCCTGAGTTTTTATCTCCTAGGGAAAGCCAGAGGGTTCTCCAATATTCTTCCTCCTCCTTGTAAGCATTTCTCAGCCTTTGATTTATGCCATTGATCAGTAGCTCCTCTTGTACGTGTGATGACATTGCTTTTTCCAGATTGGCTTTTTCCAAGTTTATGATTTTCTGGCTGTTGATGTGATGGTTCCGATTCCAGCAAGAGATTGCCTTTCGACAGCTTGAGATTCTTTGTTCTACTGAGTCAAGGGGATTTGCAGGCCAGGTTTCGGCAATAAGTTTTACAATTTCAGGGTTTTTCCTCATTCGTCGATCATATCTGAACATTCCACCCTTTCCCGGTCCCGCTGGTTCAAAAAACGAGACCACCGGACGGTGATCTGATCCTTCAAAATTAAGGTAACTGCATATACCAAAGGGAAATAGCTCCGCCCATGCGCTATTTGAGAGGGCTCTGTCGAGACGACAATGCACCAGGTGAGAGCATCGGACTCCACGCCAGGAGAGATAGTTGCCGGAGTGTCTGAGGTCATATAAATCGCAACGAAATAGAAAGAATCGGAAATCACCAAAAGTCCCTTCAGCTCTGGCTGTACCCCCTGATTTCTCTGAGTTGTCGATAAAGTCGTTAAAGTCGCCAGTAAGGAACCATGGAGCATCCCGAGAATCAGAGAGGCCTGTGAGTTCAGACCAGACTGCATTTCGTTTGGATTTATTTGGTTCACCGTAGACAAAGGTTGCAAAGAAGGTACTTTATTTGTAAGAGATTTGTGTATCAATAAAGTTGTTGCAGGAAGATAAGACCTACAAATCCATATCTTTTTTCCAAAACAGGGACAAACCTCCACCACCAGGGCTATGAGGTGAGACCAAACAATGGGAATAACAATCTAAAAAGTTCAGCTTCTTGAAGACAAAGTCATCATTATTCTTTGTCTCCATGAGGAATATGATATATGGAGCAGCGACACTGTAGAGCTCCCTTATCCGATGAACTGTCATGGGATTCCCCAACCCACAACAGTTCCAGCTCACCACTTTTAAGGAAGAGGACTTTGCGGATTCTGAAAATCTGTCGTCTCCTTTGAAATTCTTGGAATGATGTTGATTCGGGGTACTGCTCTTCTTGTGTTTTTTATAACTCCATCTGGTTGTGGATTCAAAAGGTTAGCTGGTGGGGTACTGGATGCTTGGTTCCCCATTTGTCCTGGGATTGGAGATGCTCTGCCCTGGGGAGCTCGAGAACTTGGGGAGTTTAGAATCTGGTGAGCTTTTTGTTTGCGGGAACTTGCTCTAGCAAAACTTGGCGATAGTTGCTTTGTCGTCTTTTTATTTGGGGGTCGTCTTTTTTTTTTTTTTTAAGGTTCCGGAGGATTTTCCTCTACAAGATCAGGTTCGGTATTAGGGGATTTCTCCCTCAATAGTACTCTTTCTGCTGTATTTTCTCTGGCTCGGGAACTTTCTCCTTGGAGCAGAGCATTCGCTGTGAAGATATGAGCTGCAGTTTCCCTCATCAGACCTCTCTCTTCCCCTTGAAAAACTCGATGTTGTCTTGCCGCACTTTCGATGGGATCGCCGCAATTGATATACTGGATGGTAACTTCTTGTAGCTCCTCCATGATTTCCTCTGTTGTTTGCGCAGGAGGAAGAGCAGGGGGAAAACCTTCTCTTTCTAGGTTTCTCTCCTAGAGTCCTTCTAGAGGTTTCAGATTTCTCAGAGTGTTCAGAGTGTTCAAAGCTGTTATATTTTTCCTTAGTAGCTTTTTTCTCTCCAGATTTGCCGAGGAGGAGATCTGTAAGATGGTAGATTGGGATTATTCTGGGGAGATTTTTGGGTTACATGGCTGGGAGCTTTTTCGTGGTATGGGGATTGTCGAGGAGCAGTTATTCTTTCCCTTTGATAAGATTGGGAGTCAGAAGGGGTTTTGTGTCCCACCAAATGTCTAACATGATCCAGATGTTGATCTTCATGTCGCATAGCTGGATGTCTCTCAATGGGCTGGGGACGATTGGGCTCCAAACTCCTTCGAGAGGGCCTTTCGCCGAAGTGTCTTCCATATCTGTCTTTCCACTGGCTGAAAGGTTTCTCTTTGTGTCTATCAGCAGGGTGAGAGGGTTGAAATAGCTGATGTTGTGGTTTGTCTATGTTTTCCAGCAAAGAGGCTATGTTTTGATGTTTTTTGGGACAGAGTTCTGTTCTGTGGGAGAGTCTTTTGCATAAAGAGCAGTGGTTCTCCAATTTTTCGTAGTCCAGCAACACCACTGCTTCTTCTCCTCTAGGAAAGTCGACGATAGTCTCCTTGACAAGGGGTTGTAAGCCATCTATCGTTACCCTGATTTTTGCTGAAGTTGGAGTGATTTCAAAGTCTTCGATGTTTCCAAGCTCTCTTCCAATCTTGAGGATGAGTTCTTTTTTCAGATAGTGGAGCGGGATTCCCTTAATCTGTATCCAGAACGGGATCTGTGAAGGTAAACTTGGAGAGATGACAGGTTCCCATCGTTGAATGATTAGCATCCACTTCGCAAAGTGATACGGACGGTTATCAAGGACTTTTTTGAGATCCTCTTCGGTGTCAAACCGAAACAAAAAGCAGTTGTCACCTAGGTCAGAACCTATGGCTTTCCCTTTGATGTCCCATCGCTTAGAGATGAATGGGATCATAGCCCAGAGGCGTTGTTCAGCAGGGTTAGTTAGTTGACCGATTAGAGTGAGGGCATTCTCTTTGATAAGGTCTGAGGTGTCAATTTCCGGTGCTTTGATTCTCTTACGAGGCGGGGAATCCGGGTAGAGAGTTGTTCCCTTGCCCTTTTCTGCATATGTAAGACGACGCGCCATGTTGATTGTACGGAGAAGTAGGAGTGCGTTGAAAGCGCCTAAGGGGAACTGTTGGAAAGTGTTGTCGTAAAAGTTAACCGGTCTAAGTAGAGCCAACCGTTCAGTCTAGGACAAATTGTATGAGATGGAGCAAAAACGTTGTCCGATTTTCCAAGACTCTGTAGGTTGCAAAGGGGTTTAAACAGTTGGAGCAGAGGTCCCTTGTTGGTGCAGATTTTTCCTGGTTGAGAGAAGTTTTCGTCGCTTGAAAATGTTGCTTAGCCAACTTTCCGGTAGAGGTGTGAGAGCTCAGAGGTTGGTGGAGAAGATACCTATGTCGCACAGTTCAAAAGATATTTCCGAGAGAAGCTAGAAGAGAGAGGTCGTACCAGGAGGTGTTGAAGTTTCTGAGAGAGAAAGAGGGGTCTTACCGGCGAGGAATGGACCCTCCGACATGAGGTCGGGGGCGGAACCCGATGGTTTTCCGGTCAAGGAGAGTGAAGAAGAGATAAGGTTTACTATTTTAAGTAAAGAAAAGTATATAGGATTAGGAAAAAGTAGATCTAAGATAGTTTAGGAAATCCTTGTTAACCGTGCTTGGGAGAGAAATTCAAAAACGAACGTAATATTTTCTATATTTAATATATAAACAATAGAGGTGAATGTTCACACACCATAGTTAATAGTTATGTTCTAATATAACAGAACCAAGATCTCTAGGTTATGAGGTTTTGAACTTTTTTTTTAGGAGGGAGTATTAAGGTTTTTAATTTTGATTTTACGGAGTTATAGATATATGACATAATTTGGAAGATAAGTGATGTTATATGATAGTTTTCGTGTGGAAATAAATATTTTTAAATGAATTAGTTCATTTTGAGTTGGATAATTGTGGTCCAATTAACATACATTACGGGAAAATAAGAAAAGTAAAAACAAATGGAGGGGCCTAAAGTTTAAATAAAAAAAGCACGTGATGTATAGGATGTTGGAGACATTGGAAAGAGGATCAGTCGTGGCCAGGTATGATGATGTCAGTGTCTATCCATGTGAGCCTATCATGTGTACTTAGTACATATTATTATTATTATTTTGAATGTTTAATACTTTATTTAAATTTTTTGTACTCAAATACATCGTTTTGAAAATTTTGAACAAAAGAAATATTTAAATAGGCGAAAAAGGAGTAAGAGATGATATAAAAAAACAAATAAGGTATTAGACTATTAGCCTTTGGTCAGAGGAGCAGAGATGGAGTTTTTTTAATTTTTCATGATATGTAACGAATTTCTAGTCAACAATGAGAAAATCAGTTCACAAAGTTCTAATAACTACACTAGTGATTTCACATTTCGCCTATTTTTTTTTAAAACAATGATTAATTTTTAGTTTTAATTTTGTTGGCAATAATGAGTTTTAGATTTTGGATTTCCTTTTTGTTCGCGCATTTGGAGAAAACCTAGATTTAACACCAAATGATGAGTGTGTTAAATTTATGGGCCTTAGTCTTTCTTATCTGGCCCAATATATTGCAAAAAGAAACAACAAAACGAGTTGAAGAAAGTCTAAATTTCTGCGGCATGCGGCTCGTTGGTTGGGTGGACTTTTAAAAGTAAATGCAGATGGCTACCTAACAACGTGTCGCGTCTTGTGTCTTTGAAGACTCTCAGCGACAATTTTCGAGAAAGAGTGATCGGAAATACCATCGGCGATGGGTTGGCTGACGAGATTTCTAGCAGCGGCGGCGTTCTTAGCCGCCGGAATTGTATTCTCACCGGAGACATTCGGATCGCTGTCGAATGGCGAGAATTCGGCGAAGCTTTTGATCTTCCTGAAGCTATCTCATCTACTCAGCTTCGCTACAGCTTGGGGAGCTGCTCTCTGGGCTACCTTCATCGGCGGAATCATCATGTTCAAGTGCACTCCTCTTCTCCCAATCTAATTAAACACGAATTCTGTCCGATCATCTTGATTAGGTTCTGTGTGATGTGTGATTCCATTGTTTTTGATTGATTAGGAATTTACCGAGGCATCAGTTCGGTAATCTTCAGAGCAAGTTGTTTCCAGCGTATTTCACTCTGGTTGGTTCTTGCTGCGCAATTTCACTGTCTGCTTTTGGGTATTTGCATCCATGGAAGTCATCTTCTGCTGTGGAGAAGTATCAGCTAGGGTTTCTTCTATCGGCTTTTGCTTTCAATCTCACCAATTTGTTCGTGTTCACTCCCATGACCATCGATGTAAGTTGTACACAAACACCATCTTCAATCCTTTTTTTTCCTGATTCCTTCAAAAGCGTAGAACAGTGCATGCAAGATTCCTCTATGAGAACCAATATGTCTGTGATGTAGATGATGAAGCAAAGGCACAAAGTAGAGAGAGAAAACAACATTGGAGATGAAGTTGGGTGGTCTAAGAACAGGGAAAAGGCAAAGACTATCCCCAAGTTAGCTGCCATGAACAAGAAGTTTGGAATGATTCACGGCTTATCATCGCTAGCTAACATCTTTTCATTTGGAAGCCTTGCTATGCATTCCTGGTATCTAGCAGGGAAGATGGATACTCATCTCTCTCTCTCCCCGTAGATTCTTGTCACAAAGTTCTGAGCTTTTAATGAATAAATCTCTTGCATTCTATTTGCCAACCCTTTTGTAAGATTATATCAGTACGACAAGACTCCCTACGTATTTCACTGAAACCTTGAAAGAATTTGCGAGTGATGATGTGTGAAATAATTGATGTGTCAATTGTATTACAGAATAACAGGCCTAACTTTCATTTGAAGAAACTAAAATGTGTTTGTGAGTGGTGAAATATTACACCATAGACACTCATGAGTAACAATCTAATTGGGAGAAAGAAGATGATCACTAGTTGACTACTCCTTGATGCGACAAATCTAGCTATGAGTTTCAAGGAATCTCTCCCACTATGTAAAATGTTTACAACAAAGAACTTGACCTGCCATTGATCCCGCTCAGCCTTCATCTGCTTCAGCTCCTTCCTGATCACGTGCCTCAATGCTTTTAGGTAAGAGCTCATGTCATGGTTTCTTTTGATTTTTCCTTCAGACCCATAAGAGTAACGATCGCTGAGAATCTCTAGAGGGTGTGGTGAATTAAAGAACACGCTCTTTGCAGCCCTTAGTCCTTTTTCTGTTTCATCGGTATCCTTAGATGTTAATACATAGAGACCACTTCCTGGAGGAAGCAGAGGGTGTGGTGGAGAGAATCTCTCGGATGGTTGCAGAATTAGAAGCTTTCCCATTGGAGAATACAATAAATTTTGCGAATAGAAAAAAAAAAGAGAGAGTAAGCCCAAGAAACAACGATCTGAAGCAAACAGCTTAAGATATCTTTCACATTACCTGGTTATTCAGACAAGGATGGTTCCGGAAGTTTCTGTTCAACACCTTGAGAAGCTTTGCAGCTCGGTTAGGGTAACTGCAGGAGAATGCTCGGGGTACAATATCTCTATGCATTGAGATTCCAAGAAGATGACTCTTAGGCAATCCCAGTTTCTGAAGAAGCCTATCCCCACCGCACATGATGCAAGGTGAACCAAAGGTGATCACCGGAAGCAGAGAAGAAGCCAGGACTTGACCTCGGATCAGAAGCATGAGGTTCACTAACAATGACAAACTTCCTCCTAGAGAATGTCCGCTAAAGCGAAGAAAAGCACGGTTCTTGCCACGTGAATTGAGGTGGGCGTGAACTTCCGGTAACATCTGTTCATATATTCCTTTTGCAGCTTCGTATATGCCTCTGTGAACAGGCACATCAAGCTCCTCAAATGGGACTGGCTCGAACAGAAGGTTAGCTTGCCATGAGGCCAATGAATCTGAACCCTGTAAAGATGAGTGTACGTTGTTGAGCTATCTTTTGGCAAATCTCAAGACCATGAAAGAAGAACAAATTACCTGAATAAAGAAGAACCTTGTGCCACTTTTATCATCGTCGCATATGAACCACTCACAAGGCGGTGAACGGTTTGATTTCAGATCATCCGCGACGGCCTGCTTAACATCCTCCTTTGCTGCCACAACGGCTGTAACGGAATCAGCAGTGGCCATTAGAGATGCTTCGGTCTCTTGGCGTTTAGAGGATCCAAAAGGAAGCACAGTTTTTGAATGGGAAAAGAGACGAGATGCTGCAGAAGCAGCTATTCTGTACGCCACAGTTGGGTTGATAAGCTTCTTCTCCTCCTCCTCTTCCTTGCCGCCATTGTTATTCTCCTCCTGTTGATCAGAAGAAACCGTAAGACTCACCCTCTTCTCGATTGAGGAAGTCACGAATCTCAGTTTCTGATATTTCAACAGATTCTCAGGCTGTAAAAATCGATAACAAGTCAAAAACTGAGGATCAATTCAGAAAAACAGAATTGAGGTTTTGTTTCAATCTCTCAAGGTCACCTTGATTTTAGGGATGGAATAAGCCAAATTTCCCAAATAGGACAATTTCGCAAACATCTGTGCATCATCCAGAGGAATTTTCATGAGCAGCTTCGAGAAGTGTTCTCTATCAAACACCATCTCCTCCTTTTCTTCTTCTTCTTCTTCATCATAGAAATCGCATTCGTCGCATAACTCGTCCTTGTTCGATTCCGTAGCTTGGCCTTCCTCCTCTCCACCACCGCCTCCTGATCGCTGTCGCTTCCCTTCCCAGATTGACCCAACCTCCAAAATCTTCAGAACCCAGTTTCCGTTTCGCTCCTCTCTGTCCAACGAAACGGCGTCGTCTCTTACAGTTTCCTTCCTTCTCTTCCCGATCCGTAGAAACCCAAGCGGACGACGTGAAACCCAAGGCGGCGTCGCTTTCTTCTGCGGCAAAGATCGAGTCGCTGGTTTCTCCTCCACAGAGCCTCCGATCGCGCGTATCAGCGACGGTCCCACCAGAATCTTCGGAGATACTCCTTGCACCGACATTTTTAAGAAAACACCGTCCATGACCATGAGAACTCTTTCCGTTAATTTCCTCTTCTTCGTTTATGTTTAAGGACTATAGATCCGTATATACACACGTATACGGATACGTACACGAACGAGTGGCGGAATTTTCCGGCGTTAGCGTGCAAGCTTGAATGAATCTGTCCTTGTTTTTGGTCTCTTCTCAGTCTCCTCCTCCGATCAATCTTCCTTTGACAGAGATGTCTCTCAACATTATATATATATGTATGTATTTGTATATGTAGAAAGCAGGTGAACGAACTTTTAACACGCCTTAATGCGGCATAATTTTTTTATCAGTCTCAATATTATATAAAACTAATGTGAAATACAAAGAGCTGAAATAAGGTTTTTTTGATGCATAAAGCTGAAGAAAAATAGAATCCCAGGCCTTTAACGGGTTCATACTAATTTTCCGAGCGGGAGTGACACAGCTCACTTATGATACCTCATTTTGCCAAGAGTTAGTGTGATAATTCCATACCTGAGGAGGATTCGATTTTTGACATGAACCAACAGTATCGAAACTCATTCCTAATAAAAACCACCACTATAACTTTTTAATTAAAAAAAAATAGAAATTAACAACCTCGGAAACCAAGCCGACGAAAAAAGAAATTTCCTCGGAAATCTTAATGCGGCATAAATTTAAGAAAACCTTAATGAAGGTCGTTTATATTTTTGGTCGATTGGTTCAAGGTTTTAAAAGGAATGATGCTAATTGAAAAAAAAAAATAGTGAAATTAGACTTTTTTACGTTAACATTTTCTTAAGAAAAATAATTTCTAGTGAAATTATATTTATTTTCCATTTTTAAGTGGGATCCACTATAATATGGAAGAATGAAAATTTAACATAAATGGTTGTTTTTTAGAAGAAATATGAATAGTCAATTCCACTCGATTTTTTCCTATAAATGGTCACCATATGATTAATTTCTTGAAGTTCGCAATTACAGAGTGCACTTATGGAAGAAAAAAAATTGAAGGGTTAGGATCTTTCTATGTGGAGCGATGGTGAGGACACGTGGAAGGAGAAGAAGCGTCTAGGAGCCTGGCTCTCCCACGTTTCTTGGAGCAAATCTGGTATCTTGTTGTGTGATTGGACTTTCATCACAACAACAACCTACCTTGGTCGCCTAATAAATAAAAATCGAAATATTCATAAGAGGACACAACAGTAATTACATTTTTTATAATAGAAGAAAATACAGCTCCAAAATATTTTAGACTTTTCTGTAATCAGATAATATTCTCGACTGATTCAATAATAAATATGCACTAATTTGATTTTTTCCCCCGTCTAAATGTTATATTGAATTCTATGAAAATAATCAAATATTATAGAAGCTCGTTGTCAAATGTCAATGTGTATGACACCGTCACACCAGAACTATTACCCCCAAATAAAAGAAAATAAAGGTTAAAAAAAAACAGAAACTTACAACAGCAAAACAATATAAACTTGTTGCAACAACAGCAATCGAACACACATTAAAAAAAGAATATGAAACAGTTTTTTCATTTAGTGTAGGACATCCAAAAAACGTTGGACCAAAACTAACATGTTCTCTGTTAGATTCCCAACTTCTATTGAGAGAGAGTACATTGAACGTTTCATCTTTGTTCTGTAATTTCGGGGTTTTGACGTCTTCACTTCAAAAGGGATTTGCAGTTTTATCCATTTCCCATCAATGGAGGTTCGTTCTGCTCGTCCTAAGGTGTTCTTCAATTTCTCGAAGAAATTATTTTTATAATAGAAGAAAATATAGCTGGAACTTTTCTGTAATAAAATAAAACATTCTTGATTGATTCAATTATATCTGGCACACAAAAATTAATAGAATTCACGGAAACAATCCAAAACTTAGATGATTCATAAATATGCACTAATTTGATTAACAAAAAGCGAGGAAAACAAAATAATAGTACAGAAACCAAAAAAAAAAGACAATTTGATCAAAACCAACTCGTGGCTTTTCTCATCTTCCTCTTTGTCTCCCCTTTTTTCTTTCTATATTAAAAACCTAGTCACGTTACATTAGGACCATCATCACATGTTCTCTTTGAAACCCCAAACTTCTAGAGAGAGAGAGTACTAAACGAAGACTTCTTTAATCTTCTTCTTTTGATCATCAGTGAGAGAAGAAGGAAACAAAACCTCAAAAGTGACAAAGAGGTTGCCTTTCTTTGTGCTGTAGTGAAGTGGCATCCCTTCTCCTTTGAACTTCTTCACTTCCTTGGGCTTTGTAATTCCCTATGTCACAATATTCAACCCCAAATAAAAAAACCCATTAGATCATAAAGATCAATCGAGTGTTTTGTGTGTAGAGAATGTTAGTGTTACCTTAGAACTGATGTCAACTTCGTGATCATCCAAATGTTTGAATGATTTCTCAAAACCAACTAGCGCCTCAACCTGAAGGGAGATTAAAGTAGACTTAGTATATAAATAAATTGTTGGTTTATGATGTAGAGATACACAAGCTGTTTGTGGGATTTATTTACCAGTGTAATGTTAACGGTCATGTGTAGATCATTGCCATCTCTCCGGAAACGGGCATGTGGTGCAGTTTTGATTCGGAACTGCCAAATGTACAGTAATGGTTAATTCTCTGATCTTGAAGTTTAGTGAAATCAAGGATTAGGGAAACTTAGGGAAGAGGCTAACCTTAAGGTCACCAGGTTCACCGTCGAGAATGGGTTCACCATCTTCATAGAAAGACACTTCCTTAAAGGAGAGATCAATAAGCTCACAGTGAGTTCAAGAGCTACAGTGAAATGTAGTATCTAAGGTTTTTTACAGTAAGGGAGTAGAGTTTTGAGACTTACTTCTCCATCTTTCATTCCTTTCTCGATATCAACTGTCACAAAATATCCCTCCCGTTCGTACTTGACATTGGGGCATTGGTCACAGACCTGAAAGGAACCAGAGGATTATGTTTTAAACAGGTGAGTATGATATTGGACTGAAGAGTATGATTTGAGAGACTTTAATAGATCTGCCTGACCTGCTCTGTCATCTGTTGGAACATTCCAGGACCAATCTGTCTGTGATAAACCTCATTCCTGCAATTGCACTTTCTCTTTCCAGAAGCTGGTTTTATGACATTCTTCTCCCTCCATACCTGATCATTTAACGTGGAACACCCTCGTTCAGAAACCAAAATCTAAGGAAAGTCTTTTAGTACGCATTTCTCTAAGAACCAATCTATTCTAACCAAAACATCGCTCAAATGTAAAGAATGTCTGAATGACACTTAGAAATCATGTTCATTAATAATGGCCAAGTATTCTTTTTTTTTTTTTTTCTGTCAACTAATGGCCATGTATATATTTGAATCAAAACAACAATTTCCAGAAGAGTTACATGTATAACTAGTGATAACAATAACATTCTGACAGGGAGCTTAACATACCTTCACAGAGCCTCCCATGTATAGATCTTCCAGAGTCGCCTCAAGTTCCACAATCACGTCATCACCCTTGACAACCTTCTCTTCTTCCTCCATCGAACCTCCACCAAAAAACCTAACAGGCACATTAATAATCTATGAACATTAGGAATCTGTAACATTTTAACACCAAGGTAAAGCATTATCCAAATTTAGGAACTATTTGCATTACAGTAAAGACCATTAACATTACCAAAATTAATTGGTATCCACTATTTATACATCAAAATGATACCACTTGGTCCACTTCCACCCTAAGATGGGTTAGAAACGATAAAAGCTATGAGACAGACGTTTGCCAGAACCCAATCTTTATGAGACAGATGTTTGCCAGAACCCAAACTCAGGTGCTTGAAAAAACCTAAGCCACTGTTATATGTTCCATGATTCATAGAATCTGATAACCCCGAATCTTGTACCACTAGTTGGAACCTAAAGAGTAACCTTTTATGATCTTCCAATAAACGAGGAGACAAGAATTAACAAACAAGGATAAAATGTCAATACCATTGGTCTTTATTCCATTAATTCCTCTAATGCTTACCATTATAAGACACTTACTGAGGAAAATCGAAATCAAACAAAAAAAAAAACTTACTGGCTAAATATATCCTGCATATTCATGCCCCCTCCTCCTCCTCCTCCTCGTCCTCCATTTGCAGCAAACTGTTTTAGCCCTTCTTCACCATACTTGTTATATATCTCCCTCTTCTCCTCATCCGATAGCACTTCATACGCTGTTACATCAACACCGGCGCCATAAAGTCAAATTTTCAAAACGAAAAAGGGTTCATCGTGTTACAAGTTACGACAGGAAAAATACCGTTGTTGATCTCGGCGAATTTGCGAGTCGCTTCCTCGTTTCCTTGATTCTTATCGGGATGATACTTCAAAGCGAGTTTCCTGTAAGCTCTCTTGATCTGTTCGTCAGACGCACCTTTGGGCACTTGCAACACATCGTAGTAGCTCTTCCTGAATCACACCACAGATTTTTTGAGATTTCGCAATGCACACAAAACGCTACGACAGACGAATACATTGCACATTCTATATGCACTAAGGCGTCTGAGGTATCGAAAGATGTGCATACCCGGAAAGGACGCAGATGGCGTAAGAAAGTGCGAACAATACAATACACAGCTTCGACCACCGAATCGCCATGGAAACGGAAATCGGGAGAGAATCAGATCCCTCCCAAAGACTTCAACTCCAACCTGAGAAAGAAGAGCGTATTTCTGATTGGGAACTCGAATCTCCTCCACTTCCCTTTCTCGCTTGCACGGAACGATTTTAGAATTCGAACTCCGTCGTCGGTTTACGTGTACATTGCAGTGATTAACCAATCAGGATTGAGTCGCTGACAAACATAACCAATAGCTATCAGCCACGTGTAAAAACACCGTAGAATAGAATCTCTGACTTTTCTTTTCTTCGACTTGGCTATATTTATTTATTTTAACAAGGCTGAAGGCCCATTTGTAATTAAGCAAGCCTGTAACTCCACCTAACATGGGCACGTAAAACCGTTTTAAGTAAATTGTATGGGCCTAACGCAAGAAACCCAATTGCTTTATCTGAACCGTGCTCACGGGCGAATTAATCCGAACTAATTTTTGAATTTGTTTTGGGGATATGGATTTTTTACCTAGCCGATAAATCGAGTAAATATTTTTGATTACTCAAAACATACATAAATACATAGATTAATGTGAAAAAAACAACGATATTATTATACTACTAAAAAAGAGTATTAATCATGAGATGCTAGTAATTTTATATCGTGTCTTCGGGTCGACTAATATTTATTTAATTACACATATGAAAACTAAATTTAATAATGACGGATAACAAAATGTATTGGTACAATCCTCCATCAGGAATTCAGGATCATTCAGGTTCCTAATGAAGTGAAAAAGATGTTAAAACATCCGTTAAAAAAATAATAAATAACACCCCAAAGAAAACTCATCATCCCATGTGATTTTTAAGGCATCATTTGGGATGCAAGGTTACCACATAAGCCTTTCGATTCTCTATGTTACGATGGACAGACTACTCTAGACTATGTTATGCCTACGAAAAAAGTGGATATCCTCGATTCATATCGAGACAAATTGCCTAAATTCGATGAAAATAATTGAGCATTGGGTGGTTTGGCCGGCATTTATGTCAGAATTACATTTTTTCTACTTTATTTGAGATGTATTTGAAGATTTTAGTTTATTTGTATATTTTCGAATGTGTGTGCCGATTCTCTTGTAAAAAAGATTCGACTACGAGGTTTTTTATTTTTCAATGTAACTCATATAGAGATGGTTGAAGTTGAAAAAAAAAAGTATATGACGACAGCAAAAGAGAACCTTTTTTTTTATGACTTTCGATCCCCGGGAGTAATCCTAAGTCCAAAGCCCCAGACTAATCTCCCGGGTGGGAGTGACACAACCCACTTATAATGCTTCACTTGGCCAAATACTTATCCTGGTAATTTCGCTCCCGCGGAGAATCGATCCCTGGCCTAGACCAATAGAGCCGACACTCACCGCAGGAAGGGAACCATCCGACCACCAACAACTTAGTTAGCAAAAGAGAATCTTGAGAACCCTTTATTTAAAATCTTAAACAATCTAGACTATCTTAGTCAGTATATATTTTACGTTGTACATTGGTTAAACACTATGAAACAATAAGAGTAGTTAGACCAATTATATATTTTGTTGCTTATAAATTTGCATGCAAAGAAACATAGACTGATTTTGGACAATCATGTCATGTCAGGTCTCTTGAATCTTTGCTTCTTTGACGAGTGGTCCCAGCCCATTACCAGCCATTTACTCTCAACTGAAAAAATACTGACAAGATTAAATACGATGATGAAGTAAATACGGTGTTCATATATTGTCCATGATATGAGGAAAAATCACTGAGAAGAAAGTACGATTATATATTTATTTATTTTTGGTTAAATACGGTTATACATTCTTGTTAGATGATTGATCGAATCCAAACTGATTACTACAAACCAACTTCAGAACTTAGATATACTTTGACTTATGTAATAATATTAATAGTTTAATCACCAGACTGGATGGAGCGGAATTTTCACATGTTATACGAGTGTATGGTATGGATTGCACACAAGTCTTTTGAAGCTCGAGCGGAGCATTTTGGTGGGGGGAAGAAACTAAGATTCACATGTTATACGACTACAATCTGATCTACGTCAGCAAACAACTTTAGAATTTAGTGTTGTGTCCCTCTAACGAACACATTCATTAGGTTATATGAAAAAAGTTTATAATTAATTTCTGTAGGATTTTATTAGTGACACGAACGAGCCAGCGTTGACGGTTCACGAGCTCTCGACCGTGGATAAGCCACGACTTCGGTCTCAACATAGACTTGAGTGGCTTATTCTATCACCTAAGACATGTCACCATCTACTTAGTCTCCCTTCAATCTCTCCCCCTTGAGTCCTCTATGTTACACCTCCTATTTCCCCTATAAATATTAAATACCGAATGGATCACTTCATTTCACTAATTTATCTTTGATTTAATATCTCTCTCACTCTCGAGGTATTGACTTTAGGGGTCAAGTGAAGTGAGTGAAACTTAATATATAGTCGCCGGAAATAATGGGAAGAGCACCGTGCTGTGAGAAGGTGGGAATGAAGAAGGGGCGGTGGACGGCGCAGGAAGACCAGATTCTCTCCGACTACATTCGGTCCAACGGCGAAGGCTCGTGGCGTGCTCTTCCCAAAAATGCCGGTAGTATATTCTATTTACACTCTCTCCCTTGATCGCATCTTCTCTTGATCCTCTCTCTAATATATTAGAGTTGTATGAACATTTTGTCTTGTGTTAAAGTATCTAATAAAACCTCAAGTGGTTGGCCTTGAATTATTGATCCATGATTTAACAGCATTTTATTTCTTTCTACTATATTGTATCATTCCTTTACTACGCATTGCATGCTTGTTTGGGGAAAATAAAATAAAACGTTTCGCATAGTCGATTTTTTATATTTAAAAAAAAAGAAAGAGTTCTCATGTCAACGTTGCGAATTGTAAGTAATATTCTAAGAATGTTTTGTTTGGTCATTTATTATTGGAACCTTTTATTATTATTCACCCAAATGGCCTCCTTGTTCTCAGTCACAAGACTCACAAGTCACAACTAATAAAATATTATTTGAAAAACAGATCTATATATATATATAAAGAAAAAATGTGTTTGATTTTCTTATGCCTTCAAATCTGACATGTTATTATTTTGAATTAACTATGATCTAAAAAGGGCTCAAAAGATGTGGAAAGAGCTGTAGATTGAGATGGATAAACTATCTGAGATCAGACCTCAAGAGAGGAAACATAACTCCCGAAGAAGATGACCTTATTGTTAAGTTGCATTCTACTTTGGGAAACAGGTAATTTATTTATTTGAATAAAATTTTATTTATTTATATATATATATATATATATATATATATATATATATAATGACGTCATTTAAAGTTACTATAAAAAGTTCACATTCACGTGATCCCAACCATTAATCAAGTTACGTCGTGATTTAATACATTTCGTTGTCTAATTTCTCTATCTTTGAGTTGAGACAAGATGAGTTTTAAGTGCTTCGTATTTAAGCATTTGTGATTAAAAATTATCAACCATCACCGATCATTCCCATTAATACTACGTTTTAAGCGATCTTATTTAATTATGTTGTGTAGCGCAAATTAATACTACATTTCTAAACTTGAAAACACTTTTACAAGATTGTTACTACGTCGTCTAAAGGATTTAACAACTAATTAAGTTTGGAATATTGTTAAACCCTCCATTGCAGGTGGTCGATAATAGCGAGTAATCTACCAGGAAGAACAGACAACGAAATTAAAAACTACTGGAACTCTCATCTCAGACGCAAACTCCACAATTTCATCAGAAATTCAACGGTCATAAATGTCGTCGAGAATGCTCCTCCACCTCCGTCTCTGCCGCCGCAAAAGCGTAGACCCGGTAGAACCAGCAGATCCGCCATGAAACCCAAATCTATCCAAAAGCCTAGAAACCAGAAAAACCCTAATTCTTTAGAGGCAAACGGAAACGACGTAGTTTTACCCATCACTACAAAGAAGAATGGCGAAGAAGACGCATTAAATGTGTTGTCAAGTTGTAGCATGAGTGGAGCCGAGGAGGCTGGTTTAGGACCATGTCACTATGGAGACAGTCGTTATTGTAACCCGAGCATTAATGGCGACGATGGATATTTGGTTTCAATGACGACATCTATAATACTTGTATCCGACGAGCCTGATGACGTCCACGTGTTCTCATCTGAGTCGAACAATGTAGAAGACTCTGACACAAACAAAGGGTTCTCCGCTGGACGCGAGATTATCGAGACGATGGCTGAAGATTTCGTTGACTGGGACTTTGTTTGTAGAGAAGGTCAATCCCTTTGGGACGTAAAAGAGGGCCCTGAGCCAGTTTTGTCGTGGCTGTTAGATGGTGAAAAAATGGAATCCGACTTCGGAGAACCGTTGGATCTTGACGACGAAAATGCGATGGTTGCTTGGCTTTTGTCTTGAAAGATTTGACACCATCTACCTTTTTCCTCCGTTCGATTTTAGCGTAGGTCCCTGTCGCAGGATCTCGTTGGCTTATAAATATGTAGGTTCCTTTTTTTGTGTAACGGTGAAAAACAAAACAAAATAAAGTTGATCTTCTTCTATAAATGCATGGATCGTTGGTAGTAAATAGTACTAGCTGTAACGATGTACGCTTGTTCTTCTCCTTTTGTAACGCAACTGTTCGAAGAGGTGTGACGTCATGATGTGCATGCTATCGTCAGTATCTCTCGTGGATCATCGATTTAATTTCGGTTAAGTTGATATTTCTTCTTCTTTTTTTCTTTTTTTGTTAAAGTTGATGATATTTCTTCATACACGTACTAGTACCAAAAACGAAACAAAGAGGGATCGCCATCTTACGTTTTAGAAGTACATTTGGTCCATTCTCACTATAATAATGCCTCACGTGATGCCATGCACTTTTGTCTCTTTGATTTTATTTTTGTTTTTTTAACGATGGACATATGATACTTACTTTTATAGAATAATTTTTTTTTAAAGTTCATGCGATGGACCGTTCTACGAATTAACCGGTGTACTCACTTCATGTGCCGATCAATGGTACTAAAAATAGAAGAAAACAAACTAATACAAAAATCATGTAAATGCAGCCTTTTTGTGTTCAAGGGTTATGTAAATTATACAGTCAATCTAAAGCTCTTCGAAATACTAAGAAAGTAGTGAACTAGTGGTGTCTTTCGAATAATTAAGTTCCCCATTTTCGATGGAAAATTATGTTTAACAATCCAGCCATGAATTTTTTTCCTGTATTTTTATTATGATTAATGTAATCTGATTCATCTTAAAATTGGGATTGGCAATTCAGTAGAACAATTAAATAATATTAGCAGGATAAACGGTGAAAGTTGAACAGTGGAAAAAAAAACTAAAGAGTTCTTTTTTTTTTTTGCCAAAAGGGTTTTCATAAAAAAAATAAAGAGTTTAAAGGCAAAAATTCTGTATATGGTTGGTTGTAAATTGAGTATATGGATTTTGGGTTTTGTGAGAATGGATGTTTCGAACATTACTTATTTAATGAAATAGAAACATGTGATGTGAGTGAGACCGATTCTATTGCACAAACTCACAAAACTATTTTAAATCTTATTTTTTCGTCTACTATTTAAAATCTATTTAAACCCTTTTGGGTTTCTTAACTAATATTTTATTATTTTGTTTAAGTTAAAAAAACTTTGTTAAGAAACTTGTGTTTTTTGGGTTCCAATGGAAGAACTGCATAAGAGGTTCTTAAAAAAAAAAATTTGGTTTTTGGTTTTAAAAAAAAATTGGAAGAAAAATCCATATTTGGTTTTCTTTTTGGTTGTTGATTTGCTCAAGATAAGAAGAAGGAGAAGAAGCAAAGAAGAACAATTTTTTTGATGCAAATATTTTTTAAAGCAAAGAAGAACAACGTTTTTGAAGAACAAGCAGGAGAAGAAGCAAAGATGATTGTTAATGATTGTCTCCTTATACATATATAAAGATGATTGTTGATGATTCTCGTGATACAAAAGAACAAAAGAACAAAACTTGAAACAAAACAAAGTCTCGTGACTCTTGATGAACTTGAAACTTAAATTTTAACTTGGCTCTTGATGAACTTTCTTTGTGCCTAACTTGGCTTGATGAACAAAAGATCAGTAACCTTGAAACCTGCAATATAATATAAAAAAATCAGTAACCTTGAGGAGGAGAACCAATAACCTTGCACCAAAACAAAAAATCAAACCAGTAACCTGAAGCCAGCATCTTGTGCTGCTGTCGATCCAGAGAATCAGCATCAAACAATAATGAATCAGTTTTCATAACCCACTTTGCACACAGACAACACACAACAAGATCTTTCCCACCACTGAATTTATTCACACCTAAATGATCTCTCTGTTTCCAAAACAAGTTAACAAGAAATTTGAAAAGCAAAACCAGAGAATCCAAGTTAACAAGAAATTTCAAAACTATAACCAGCATCAAACAACAAACTTGAGCCAGAAATAATACATTACCCTTAAACAAAGCGTAATTTCATTACATTAAAACTTAACATGAAACATACAACAACTTAAGATGAGATCACTAAAGACAACAACTTAAACACAAACACAACTTAAACAACAACTTAAACAAGAAAACACAAACACAAACAACAACAACAACTTAAACTGAAAAAGAAGAGATCACTAATTAGCTAACATATCTGTAATAAGCTTCTTCTTTAGAGCTTTTTCATAGTCAGATAGTGGTTCTTTTTTGGCAATGAGACTGTCAAGTATACCCATCTTCGACAGATTTTCCTTCATAGCCAAATCCTTCTCCTTAATGGCCCACATACTCTGAAACTCTGAAAGAGCCTTGCCCTCCACTGAATGTCTCTTAGCTCTGCCTTTAGCTGCCTTAACACCAGCAGGCCTGTTGGTTGCTTGATCCTCTTCGCCAGTATTTGTCTCCTCTTCTTGAGAGCATGCAGATTGTGCACCAGCCTCACACCTTCTCCTTTTAGAGTTTCCTTCATTTTTAGAAGTAAAGAGGTCGCACCATTTCTGGTCATTTTGCAGCTCCTTCCAAGCATGCTCAAGCGTAAATTTCTTCTTATGGTCATTGTAGAAGATTTCGTGAGCCAGTTTGAGAACATCATTCTCATTATGTCCACTAGCCCTAGCTCTTGTTGCAGCCTCGTAGGAGCCACAGAACTTGCAAACCAAATCATTAATCTTCTGCCACCGTTGCTTACAATGGCCTGCCTCTCGGCTTTCTCTTCCTTCAGCCTTGGGACAAGCGGCGAAGTATGCTGCAATGCGTTTCCAGAAGGTCCCTGGCTTTTGCTCATTTCCTATGACAGGATCCTTGTTTGTGTTTAACCACGAGCTGATGAGTAACACATCATCTGAGAGAGTCCATTTTCTTCTTTCTCTTCTCTCTGCAGGCGTGTCTTCACCATAGCTTGAAGCTTCTGTTGCTTGAGTACTAAAGAGAGGGACACTCTCTTGTTGACTGTTAAGCAGTTCAACAAAATTGGAGGTTTGGGTATATGGATTCGCAGAAGTGAAATCCATAAAGGTCAAAGAAGAGAGAAAGAGAAGAACAATGATGTTTAAAAGATGATAAGAAAGAGAAGAAGGAATGTGTGTAGAAGATGAAGGTCAAAGAAGAGAGAAAGAGAAGAACAATGATGTTTAAAAGATGATAAGAAAGAGAAGAAGGAATGTGTGTAGAAGATGAAAAGAAAGAGAGGAAACCACCAGTTTTAATAGAAGAGAAGAAGCAAAGAACAACAAGTTTTAAGCATTCATCACCTAACCACATCGACTTGACATTTATCTAACAAGTCTATACATTCATCACAACTTAACTATTCTTCACCTATCCATTTAATAGGATATACAGTGAGATAGCACATATAGAACATGAAGAGAAGATAACCGATATTTCTCACAGACCTAACACAGATTCTGAATGAAGTCACTTAGAGACACGTCTCCATATACTAAAAACATATTTAACATCAATTTCCCTAAGCTAATAGGCACTGCTTTATTCTGGTCTTATGCAAAATTACTCTAGATGCCTCACATATGGTTTCATCATTCTTAATGTTCAACTGGAACAACAAGTGAAACAGGACATACCATAATGACACAATAGCATATTTTCCATGTATAACATGCTTCACAAGTCATTAGTGCTCAGCAGATATTAGCAGATAAACAAGGAGTGTACTGTCAAAATTACTAGAAATGAGATACTTTCACAACACTTAAATATGCGTTCTTATACAGAATTTTCTATCAAATTGAGAGATATTTTAAACTCAGGGACCAAATCAAGACTGAATTAAGAACAAAACAGACTTGAATCGACTCACTAACACTAATTTTTTTGGAAACTAAGCCGAAATTCAAGAATCGATACTAGGAAATGGAAGATAAACTAAAACTAAGGTCAACATTCTGACGATCAAATCTCGAAAACCTATGCAAGATTCTTGAACACATAACGAAACTAAACGCAAGAGTTTTCACATCCGAAACAAGCGGAAACACTAAGTCCAGCACGTAAGAAAGATTATCGATAAGATTACGAGGAAGCGTGGAGACGACTTCAAGCAACAAAACCAGATGTTGAAAACAAGGAAACGAAAAGTGAGGAAAATAGGATGGAGAAGAAGAGAAACTGACCTGCGAAGACTTTAGGGTTTCTTCGAGCGGAAGGAGACTGCGATAATTCCTGGAAATTGAGTAAGAACGGAAGCGAGCATATCTAACTGAAGAAGAACCGACGAAGGAAGAAGAAGAACCTACGAAGGAAAAATGTGGGGGTCTCGGAAAAAAAAAAGTGACCAACCAAGAGTAGACACGTGGCCCTTAAGAGTCGATTCTTAAGGGTCCAAAATAAGATCTATTTCTTACATTATTATGGGTTTATGATTTATTTTTGGGCCAAAAATACCTAAGAACCTTGCTTAAGATCCACCGATAAACATGCTCTTAAAGTGAAATTTAAAAACGATAATGGCTTATTCTTATAATATTATTGTAAAATGTGTTTTTCTGTTTCACAAGAAACATTTATTGAATGAATCACATCACTACTCGACTATTACACGGTCGATTGCTAAACAATTAAAAAACAGTATCTTATTATATAAAATTCGATCAATCGACGTAAGTGTGATACATAATAATTTTCAATTATAAAATTGTGACATTTGTCATGACTGTTAATTTAGATCTTGACATGTGTTAATTTAATTTTAAAAAGGTAAAAACGAATTAAATTAAATATTAAAAATGTTAAACTAAAAAAGGTAATCTTAGTAAAAATGAATTAAAGTAAATATTTAAAAGTGTAAACTAAAAAAGTCAATCTTACAAAAAAAAATATAAATAAGGAAACCTTATAATAAAGAAAAGTGACAAAAGAAAACTTAAAAGTTTATAATTTACAACCACGATAAAACTTAAAAAAAAAATTATAAATATACTATAAACTTAAAAAGAAAATTATTAATATACGATTTAAAATCGATTTCTAATCCTAAAAAGTAAATGGAAAAAGTAGTTATGTTTAGATTAAGAAAAATTAAACAAAAATTATAAATAAAAGCCAAAGTTAAAAAACCATATTTTAGTTGAGAATAAAGAAATTAAACAATAGATTACAATCCTAAAAAGAAAAAGAATAAAAACCAAATTTTATTTAAAAAAAAAACATATTTCAGTTGATAATAAGGAAATTAAACAATAGATTACAATCCTAAAAAGCTAAACTTAAAATGGAATACAATCGTAAAAAAAAAAATTATCATTCCCCACCTCTAGATAACCAAATTGATAGCTTCTCAATTTTACATTCATAATTCTATAAGATAAAGTTACTAATATATAATCTTATAATATAAAAGTTGGATCTTTCAATGTGAGCGTGACACGTATTATAATTATCAGTCACAAGATAATACTTAAAAAATAAAAATTATAAATATACTCTAAAATTAAAAAGAAAATTATTAATTTATTAATATACGACAAAACTTAAAAATTTATAATTATTTCCATTATGACAAATGGAGACTTAAAAAGGAAAATTCTTAATAAACAACCATGACCAAACTCTATATAGAAATCTACACATTTCTAAAGTTTTTTAAAAAGAATAAAAACCAAATATTTTTTAAAAACAATTTCTTTAGTTTAGTGGTAAAATTATAAAAACTTTTTCAAAAATTCATAAGTTCGAAACTTAATATGGCAAAATGGCCCAAATTTTTTTTTTAGCTTGCGGCCTTCTAAAACTTAGGGCCGGCTCTGATTCCAATATTTCTTATTTTCAGTTTTATTTGTTGTAAACGAGTACATCGTTGAGTAAACTCGACAATCACTAACTATATGTTTCATGATGATGAACAAAATCAAAGGTACCAATTTTTTATTGGGTTGATTCGATTTCCTAAAATTTGTATTTTATTTTTTGATTTGTTTCAAATTTTCTAATCTATATTATGGAACTACTTCTTAACATTCATACAAAAAACATATTTTACTTATGAACATTCAATATTATTAAATCATTAAATAAACTAAATTATTATAAATTAAAGTAATTAAGTACTTACAAATAAATTTATTTTTTGTAATTATTTTTCATACAAAAAAAATAAAAATAGTTTCGTTATAAATTTTTTAATCTATATTATGCATCATATGTATACTTATTTTCGAAACTAAGATTATGCAAAAATTAAACCAAACATCATAAATCATTTACATGCGATTGTTTTAAGTTAGAAATATAAGAAAGATTAAAACCTTATAAAGAAAGATCCATGTTCTTTAGCCTTCACTCAATTACAAAACAGAGACATGTTCTTCAATAATGTGGTTGCCGTTTTTATGTTATTCATACGACTAAACATAAATTTACAATATTAGGTTATCAAACTTAGTTCTTCAATAATATAGTTGCTATTTTATAGTTTGCTTTGGATGTATTTCATTTCGATTTTAATATACATTTTAATATATAGCCATTTTAGTCAGTAATATGGAGCTACTTAATTAAAAAAGGTAACCATGCTCAATGTAAATTGCTTAGGTGTTCGTTTTCCTTTTGGAATTCATATTTCATAGTCTTGGTCTTACCATACAAAGCTAATTAGACAAATTAACCACTTTCTTTCATAAAATCTAGCCCAAGACTAGGAATTCCACGGGCTAAAACACAAATTATAATTTATGTGTATAACTATACATATTGCCAAACATATTAATTTGGTATAATATTACTAAAAATGTTCATTTTAATTTATATTTTAATTTAATTACAAAAATTTAAATATTAATATGGATTACTTTGGATTTTCTTAAATATAGGTTAGATTACTTACCCAAAAAAATCAGTTGTTATTTTAACTTTATAAAAATAATAATTGGATATTCATTCGAGTGGGCATATTAGGAAATATTATCCCACATCGAAAATTGGAAGAGATCATAAGTAATATATAAGGGACCCAATCCACTCATTGTTAATTGGTTTTGAGTTGGAAACTTTGATACCATGTTAAGTTACATGAGCTTTCAACTCAAAACCAATTAGCAATGAGTGGATTGGCTCATGTCCCTTATATATTACTGATGATCCCTTCCAACTTTCGATGTGGGATAATATTCTCTAATAAATACTAATCACAAGAAACCATGAAATGTGCTCAAAACTAATTCGGAAGAGAAAAATATATAACAAAACACGGTGAGAAGAGACTCTGGAATCTGACGTATCAATTAAGTCACTCTCGATCGTCGTTAAGTTTTTAAAACAAATCACTCGTGTACTACGTACTATAATAGGCTTTAAACTACACCAATGCCCAATACATAAATATGAAAAAAGCAAAATACTTTGAGAATCCAGATCATGAGGTCTTCGTTGCTAGGCAATCTTCTGAAGAAGTTCTTGATAGCATTGGGCAAATCATTGCCATCCCACGTGAATTTAAGCCAATGGTAAAGAAACCAGGTAAGCAAAAAGATACTCAAATGGAACAATGTATTATGAAGAGCAAGACCACATAACCGATAGAAATCTTGGCGAATGGATTGTCGTCACACAGCGTCCAGAGCGCGCAAAGCCTTTCACATTGTGACGCAGCATCGCCCATTAATGACACCACTTTCTCCCCCATATTCCTCAGCCTATCGTACCTCATCCTAAGAAAGGCCATGTCGTCCTCCGACGACGGAAACGCGTCGAACTCTTCCGCTAACTCGTCTTTGATTACTTCTACGTAAAGAAACTCCATTTGCTCGACGAGGTCATGCGAAGAAGTTGGGCCGTTAGGGTTTCGAGTTCCTCTTTCTCCGCCGAGCTTCGGAGAAATATTCTTGACGGAGAAGTCAGCCATCTCTGAAGCAAAAATAAGAGAGGGAGATGAAGAAGAAATTTGATTTTATATAAAACAAATGAATTTCAGAAATAAGAAAACACACGAATTTGTTAATTTTTTTAACAAACTGACTTAGATCGTCGCTAAACAAGAATTCTAAAGCAAATACAAATCTTATGAGGAACAAGATTCAGATTACTAAACATAAATCCTCTTAATTCTTTATCCTCTGACCGATCTCAAGAGCTTTCAGGTTCTAAGTTACTTCCCGCACAAGAGAGATCACCAAGAGCTAAATTAAAAAGAAAAAGAAATCATCACGAACCTGCGTCTGATACAATGAAGCAGAGTATAGGGTTTAAGGCTTGATAATTCCTTTTGATTACACATGTACACATGTATATACACAAAGAGTTGAATAAAGAAACAGACTTTAGAGAAATGGGAAGATCCATAATTTACATGGACTATAGAGAAAGTGAAATCCAATATACACAAAGAGTTGAATAGAGAAACAGAATTTAGAGAAATGTAAAAATTCATAATTTACATGGACTATAAAGAAAGTGAAATCCCGACTTTTATATGGAATATCTTCTTTGCTCATCGCTCATGAACTTTCCCAATTTTGGAGTTTTACCGAACCTGGCGAAGAAGTCCGTACCTGAAATCCGGCTGGTGCATTTGTTAACTGAACTTGGTATTTGGGCTTCATTTCAATAATTTCTTTTAAACCCAATACTATGGTCAGTGAATGCATCGTAATATTTTTTGAATTCATTAAAATTCTCAACACAATTTTTTTTTATTTGGGTCATCTTAAAACTGAATCGCTCAACGTATGATATTTCTTATTTACGAGATCGTGACATGTGTCGTGGTTAATTAAGATCGTAACATGTGTCAAATTAATAAGGCGAAATTGTAAATATATGACCAATTTAGGAGACTATTGTCCCCTTAAAATTTTGTGACTTAGAATTCTCCCAATATGATTTATAATAATACAAATCCAGTATTACCATTAAGTTATATAAACAAAATATATTATTTATAATTTTTTTTTAAACTTATGAAATATACCCAATATACTTTAATCAGAAAAAAAAACTGACATAAAAATAAGAGAGACAGTTACAAAAAAAAAACACTTCTCCGACCTAAAAAAACTCCAGTGATTACTAGATTTATTCGTCATCTCCGTCGATTCGCCAACTCCGGCGAGTACTGGATTTCGCCGGCTTTCCTCCTCCTCCACCTTTCCTCATCCACATTCTTTTCTCCTCCTAGTTTTGTCCGTCATCGTCCTCCTCCTTTCCTCTTCATCGTGTTTTCATCGGGTAAGTTTTTTAATCTTTGATTTGATAAGATTATATGTTTGGGGTATGTGTATTTATTTTTCCTTCTTATTGATGTTTTTTTTTCAAGAATTCGTAGACTAACCATAAAACCATAAAATCTGTTTTCGGGTCGGGTTGAATCCGAATAGAGTGGATTTGGATGGATAGATACTGGTTGGGTCGTAAATCTTTTATACTTTCAGGGACAAATTTGTTATTTACCCCTTTTCGTTTAAAAAAAAATGAATAACAAATTCAATTTTAAAACAACTTTATTCTGGTATTGTTTTGTATGTTGAAGGTCATGCCAGCAATTGATCCGTTTGGTACTTGCCGGGATTCCTGCTGCTCCTTTTTATCTCTTTCTTCCCGGCGGAGCGACGACGATGTTTGCGGCGAGAGTACGAGCTTCCCTAAAACCTTTGTTCCATGGAAGACATAGCTCCTCTTTAGGACGAAATTGTTGTACGTTAATCCGTTAGTCTTCCTGTATTGATTTTGCATCTCCGAGAGATTTTCAGATATTTGAATCCCTGGAAATGAAATATCTCGAAATGGCTAATTCGGTGTTTCCCAGGTGAAATTGCAGCGACTTCGAGGCGTGTGTTACTTGATAGGTGAGGTTTGATTTCATCTTTCGCACTGTGTTCTGGATTTTAGCAATGAGAATTATCATATCGTTGGTTGGGGTTTTAGATGTTTAAGCTAACAAACAATGGAGTTTCTTCTTGTTGATAGATTCAATGATGAGGAGCGGACTCTGACTTCATTCCATAGCTCCACACAGTGTTATTCCTCGGGAACTGATGTAGGTACGCTTGTTAACCAGAGCATAGATGATTTGTAGAAGGATCTAGAAGATCAATATCATCAATGAAAATATTGTGAACATAATTGTAGAGATTTGTATTTATGCTAAATGATTTTATTACATAGGTAATTATGGTAATTCTATATCACTATATAAATGTACCTACATTGTATATTCATATTATGAGAGTCAATACAATTCTTCCAATATCTCTCTCATCACATTATCATGGTATCAGAGCCACAATGATCTAACGATCGGCTCCGTTCCTCGTTCATATTTTGTTTTTTAAGCCAAAGTGCTTCTATTATTCAAGTCTGTCATGGACCTCTGAATCCGAGCCACAGTGATCTAACGATCAACTTTTTTTTTTTTTTTTTTTTTTTTTTTTCTATTAAGCCATGTGCTTCTCAATTCAAGCTCATCACGAGCCTCTGAATCTTAAGTCGAATAATTCAAGTCTCGTTGACCTCTGAATCTAAAACTTCAAGTTTTCTTAAACTTTCCAAGCCATAGTGCTTCTCGTTCGTTATATTAAGCCTTAAGGCTTATACAATACAAAATTTCCCTCTATGTTTTATCTCATCGAAAAAAAAAAAAAAAAAAAAAAACTCTTCTTGTCGTTCTCATTTACCAAGCCAAAGTGCTTCTCTTTTATTTGTCAATATTTATTTAGTTTTTACATTAAAAAAAAAAAAAAATCTTCTTCGTTCAGTTTTTTTTGTTGTTGTTGTTGTTTTGAATTAATAAAAAAATAAAAACCTTAAACCATGGAGCTTCACTTAAACTTTTGTTTTCCCAAGCCATTTGTGCTTCCCCTCTCTTCCTTTTATTTCTTAGAAAAAAAAAAAAAAAAACCTCGAGAGATCCATTCTTTCACACTAAGATTCCATTGGCAATCTCAAGCCGCTAATTCCGCTTTTCTTCATCACCGCCTTGAGCTTGAGGGGGCGTGTAGAAGGATCTAGAAGATCAATATGATCATCAATGAAAATATTGTGAACATAATTGTAGAGATTTGTATTTATGCTAAATGATTTTATTACATAGGTAATTATGGTAATTCTATATCACTATATAAATGTACCTACATTGTATATTCATATTATGAGAGTCAATACAATTCTTCCAATATCTCTCTCATCACATTATCATGATTGACCTGTGCTCTTGACCATAACACTGTGTTTTCTTCTTCTTCTTCTTCTTATCTGTGAACTTTCAGGAGTGAAAACTCGCACTCCTGCTGTGTTATTTACTTCTCTTGAGGATGATCTTTTCTCAGAGTTGGGTTCTGTAGAAAAAGACAGGAATGGGAATATGGTTGTGCAGCTTTTAACTAAGATGCCTGAGCCTTTTCAGGATGAGAAACCAAAGCTTTCTCAGGTACGCTTATAATATTCATTCACATCTCCTTCTGTGTTCTTGGTTAGTGAAGTAAAGTTTCATTCATTGTATCCTTAGCATGCTCAGCTTACTGCTTTTAGCAGCAATGGTTTTATCCAAAAAGATTAAACAAGTGAGCCGAGTTTTTTTGTTTACCAAAATACTAAAGGCAGAAGGAAGAAGAAGAAGAAGCATGAACAAGCTTCTGATTCAATTTCCAAGCCAAAGTTGTTGACTGAAAAGCCAGAAGTTTCTCGGGTATATACGTTTATATTACTTATTCAAACATTTTTCGGGTGTTCAAGGTTAAGAAAGCACAGTGTTATTTATTTCATTCCGAGATAGACAGACAAGATTGTTGCTATGCTTGATTCAAAAAAGATTGAATGCTCTTAACTGTGCTCAGTCCTTTTCCTTACCAGAAAACAAATGGCGAGAGGAAGACGGAAGCACATGCTTCTTCGCCAGCAAGAAATGTTACGGATTCATATGTTTCATTCTCCAAGCCAACCAAGTCATCGTCTCCAATTCCAGATCACGAATCCAAGGCTCAAAACATTACCAGTCCCAGTTCCGAGGCGAATTACAAAACTAGCTCCAATGGTTCTTCTACCTCCAATTCACATGCAAATCATCCCTCTTTGACTGTCATCTTAAGGATTGGTAATCCAAACTCGAAAACAACTGATTCAATGATACACTCGAGGTGCTTGTCGATTGGCTCTCTTGAGGGGCTTGCTAGGGTTAATGAGGACAGTGTTGAAGTTTTGTTTCGAGCGAGAAATATGAACGAAGCAAATTCTATACTGGAAAAGTAAGTAGAAAACTGAAGAAAAACCAGTCTTGTTTGGTTCTTGAAACTTGATTCAGAATCCCTGATGCTGTTACTAGTTCCTTGTTGAATTTCACTCTTACTTAACTTCTTGTTAACTTCTTTTTCCAGGCTAAACGGTGCAACCGTAGATCACTCTCAATGGATGGCTGAGATTGTACCAAAAGCCGAAGAAGTTTCGAGAGATCAAATGGGTATGAGGATGAGTAGCTGTTTCGACGATCTGGAGAAGCAACTAATGATGCGACGACTTGTTTTGAAAGACTAGGACGTTCTGGTGCATTCCGTAATACATCTGGAGAATCATCCAATGGCTCGAGAAGGACCTAAAGCTTAATGGCGGTTTTGGGTATTTGTTGAGTCTTGCAGTAGTCACCTTGATAACTAATTGAATTGTGGGTTACTTTTTGAAATTTTAAAGTACGGGAGTGTAACGAATCTATTACAAATTTCAGGGGGTATAAAGTTTTTAAGTCCGTCAGTAGTGAATAGTATTGCAGACAGCTGAGAGGGATTACTATTTGGGCCTAACTTTGACAGGCCTGTTAAAGCAGCCTATTGATGATAAGCCCATTAATACCTCGACTGTCTGTATACTGTAGTTTTTTGTTTTTCAAATAAAACAGCCTACATTTGAAATTTTATATATTTGAAATTCTCATTTGATCCCAATTATTTTTACTTAAATTAAATTGTGATATCAGTTGTGATTTAAGCAACTAAATAGTCAAGGTTATGTTAAAAAAAAAAAAATCAAGGTTATTTTTATTATAGGAAAAATAACAACTACACACAACGTTGACAAAAACAAAAAAAGTTCGCACACATAAACAGTGAGACAGATCAGATCAGCACAGCTAAGTGATGAAGTGAACAGTTTCGTACAATAAAGAGCTGTTCACGATGGATTGAAGTGACTCATCCCACGTCACTTTTTGCAACTTGTGTTTTTGGTCCTAAAAATATGTTTCCTAATAATTAATAATTAATCCTAATATCTCCTAAAAAATAACTATGCGATGACATGCCAAACGATTCTTAAAATTAAAATATCTCCTATAAAAACATTAAGGTCCCATGACATGACTGTCTTTAATGTAATATGGCCCAAATTATTACTCTCATTGGAGTTATATGGAGAAGAACGAAAGAAAAAAGAAGTGAGATATTCACTTTTCAGAGGAGTGGGTTCAAGTATGGAGCTCTTCTGTTCTTATTAATACTCTTCTCTTACGACAACTCACGTGGCCCTTTTTATAATTTTCACAAAATAATCAAAGAAGTTACATATAATTGTTGTGTGTATAAGACTATATACATTGGTTTTTTTTTCCAACACCCTCCACATCATATTTCTCTTTTCCACATCATCTTCTCTCTCTTCCACCTAATAATTCAACACCCACTAAAATTTTATATCCTACAATAGTTTGTTTAATAAAATTCAACACCCTACCTCACTATTTTTTATTTCATTATTTTTAATTTATTTATGTTTTAGTTAATCTAATTAGTTATTATTATTAACGACTATCGTTTGAAATTCAATTAGTATAATTACGAATGAAATATTTTTTTTTACTTTTTTTGTTTTATTTATTTTTTATGTTCTTAATTATTTATTTTTTGGTTGGAAGATTGATTTTGAAATGGATAATTGTTGGGATTTGGGTAGTTAAAAGGGTAATTAGAAGAATTTTGGGTGTTAGAAGGGTTATTGTTTGGATCCATTTTCTCAAAGAAGATGGTTTTTTTTTTGTGACCAAATCTAATGAAACAAGTCTCTATTTATAGAGTATGAAAAATGATGAATTTTGGTATAATTAAAAAAATATATATAATATAATTACTATGAAATAATTGATATGAAAGATTTAGGATAAAATAAAAATCTGAAAAATCAAATAAACGAATAAGTAAAAGACATGTGGCTAGTATAGTCTCTCTCCTCCCTCACGCGGTGGACAATTTTTTCTCCTCTCCCTGATTGGTCCACGTGGCGAAGAATCCTCACATCTCTCATTTTTCAACCCATTGAATTAATTCAACACCAAAAAATCCATCTCATTTCAACACCCTAATTCAACTACTTCATTACACTCATTCAACTGTTGAATTTTTTATTCAACACTCCCATTGTAAATGGTCTAAGCGAATGTAGATGCAGCATTGGGCCCAAAACGAAGACAGGTTCATGTGGGTTGAATCGTATATTTCAGATATATAAGACAGCTAAATGTTTGGTGATGTGAATGTTTGGTGATGTGCGGTGTGGATCTTCTTAGGTCGCTATACGTGCATGTAATCTCATTTTTATTTTCAAGTTTCAACGACAACTATTGTAGCAGCCTTGGCAGCAGAAAACGACACTGTTTCATATATTTTTTAACTCGTTATTAATTGTCTTTCGAACAAAATTCATTATTAGCTATGGAGGGTGTCTCTCCCGCCATGGTTTGATATCGTGTTAATCAAGTGAGTATGAAAACCATGTCTGTCTTAATAATATTAAAGATTTTAGGTAAAATATAAAATATGGACTTTTTATTTATATCATAAAATATAACAAAATTTTAAATATTAATGATTATGCGCTGATCGTATTCGTATACGTTTTTAGTATCACTATTCATTTGTGCAAGTTTTGAGCATGACGTTTTAGACATATTTTTATTTCAAGATCAATTTCAAACATGTGATTTACATTTTATTACCCGAAACTTCAAAACTCTCATAATTAATAACTCCTTACACAAACCGAAAAAATCTCAATGACAAATATTTTCTCGTCATGAATATTAACTACAAGTTCATACTACAAACAAAATATTGATACATGATTTGAACTTTTACATTGGGCGATAGTTTTTTCTCATGTTTGATAGATTCATTATAGAGAAACAACTCATGAGGCATTGGGAACTATCTGGAAGAAAAAAACTTATGTACCTTTTCTTTTCTGCAAACTTGCAATTAAAGAATCAATCAACATATTTAAGCCTAGAAGAGAAATATTGATTATACGTTATTTTATTCATAGTCAATTACATATATATAAGATAATATTGTATTTTGCCCATAACTCATTTTGACAAAATCTAAAAAACTTCGAGAACATAGTCTACAACAAAACGAAAGACGAAGTGATCATTTTTTTTCCATAAAAACTCATACGTTTGATCAAAACCACCGACTACATAGTGAAATTAGAGACGAATTGGATATATTTAGTTATGCAAAACACTTTGCATTTGTAAACATTTCAAAAGCCTAAGTTTTCCAATTTTAGAACGATCTATTTAGGATGAGAGAAAAATACTTGAGCAAAAACAAAATGAAGCTACCAGATAAGAGAAGCAAAACGTAACAAAAGAGATACTAAATTGGAAACCTCTTCGAAAGTACGTGTTATGTCTCTTTTTAAAATTTGCAAGATAAAGTTTATGTAGTTAAAAATACTAGTTGAGACTCTATGAGGCAATATAGTTTTAGAGAAAAAAAATGTGAAGTGCATACATTATTGGCGATAATAGAGTGTGAACAAAAAATATGGATGAAAGACATAAAAAGTTTTTGTGGACTGAGATATATTAGCTTGTCAAAATATTATGTGGAAAGTAATGACATGGTAAAAAAAAAAGTTAATGTGTATTACTGTTTTGTTTTTACTGGTTTTTATTTAATATTTTTTTATGATGTGTTATCTTTTAAAAGTACAAAAATCTAATAAACCGTAAATATGTGATATTTTAGAATGTCAAAATAAGTTTAGATTATTAGCTCATTTTGTTAATCACATAGATATAGATACATATCTTACTTATATATTTATATAGATAATAATAGGTTTGCCATAAAAAAAATGATAGATTAGGGATTTTTAAATAAAATTTTAAAACATAAAAAACAAATAATTTAGGCGTGGTCCTAGGGCGGTCGCTCCTCTAGCCATGGGTAAGAGCCGGGACTGATGAAAACAAAAACCATACATTACTCACGGTAGGGTTCTTCTCAACAAGGGATGATGTATATTATTATTTAATTATCGACCCTTAAAGATAATAACATCCAAAACAAAAACCCAAAGAATGAATAGATATATATTAAGGCATATATTATTTAGCAAAATGCCAATTAGATAAGACTTGAAAGATGCAGTTTCAATCACCAAATGTTAATAAGACAAACCACAAATGGGTCATCATGTATTATGATGAAGATGCTCTCTCTTAACTCCACACACACATTACTCCAAAAACAACTCACGCATGGCCCCCAATCTTATTTTATTTTCTCTTGTGCAGATCTCACAGAGTACTACTCACTCAAAATTATTGCTCTCTCTCTCTCTCTCTCAAGTCTCAAATCTCAAATCTCAAACAAACCAAAACCCCACCACCATTACTGTTTCTTAACCTTAACTTCTTGCTTGGCCATAAGAATAATAGAAGTCACAAAACTGTTACAACATCACTGTAAAAATTTAGATTCTGAAATCATTCCCAAGAACTACAGAGAATCATATAGTTATCAAATCTAAGAACAGAGTTGCAATGATCTTCTTACATATACTATTTATTTGCTTAAGGATTACTGAATCCATAACCTATATACATAAACATTTGCTTAACAAATAATTAATCTATGACTTAACCGGATGAAACCGGGTTTAAGCTGCGAGCTAAACCGTTCAAGGCACTGTAGCCTTTGGAACTAAACCCTAAACAGCCGAAGAGTCCATGCCTGTAAGGCAAATATGTCCTCTTCTTCATCTCCTCTGCTTGAGCTCTGTTCGTTGTGTAATGTAGCTCGTGAGCCGACGGCTGCAACCCTCTCCGTTTTGCTATTCCGTTGGTTGGTTTCCCGGCGATCGGTGATCTTTTCGGCGGTGGTTGTTTCTGTTTCTGCTTTTTGGGCTCGACGGCTGAGTTCTCTGTTTCCGAAATCGGTTTCTCTTCCGGTTGAGATTTGAGTTTCTTGTCTTTGAAATTGGAAGGAGAGAATGAAATATTGGACCAGAACTTCTCCTTCCCGTTTCCTCTCCCTTCACTTTTGCTCCGGTGAAGCAGATCCTTGAGGAATATCCATTTCTTAGAGTTTCTACCGTAAGAAGACGATCGAGAAGACGAAGCCGAACAAGACGGCGTTGTTTCCGCTGACGGAACGTTTTCGTTACTCTTCGCTTCATTCTCGTAATCTTCCTGAAGCTTCCGTATACACTCCTTCACCTCTCTCTCTCCTTCTTCTTCTTCTTCCTCTTCCTCTTCAGTCCATTGATACGCTGCGTTTCGGAGCGGAGAGAGAGATCTAGCTTTGCGGTGAACAGATCTGCTTTTCAACTTCAGATCTCTCCCACGCCTATTCACACCACCGTCTGGTTTCGCATCATCTTCGTCTTCTTCCTCGTTTTCCAGATCTAGAAGCGGCGCTAAGATCTGAGGCCTCTGAAGATGCGAGGAGAGCTTCATCGGCTTGATCTGGCCGTTAGAGAAGAGCTCTTCCGCGGAGGTCATTGATACGCCACCTAGAGGACCACTGCTCGAAGACAACCGAGACGAGAAATCAAACTCAAAGTCGCCGGAGGCAGACGAATCGAGCTTCGGATTCCCCGATGGAGCAGCAGAGCAGAGGAAGAAATGCATCGGACTCGAAGGTGCGCTGAAGAAATAACCCGGCGGAGGACCACGGCCGGGACTAGACGGAGCGCTGACGAACGGCGTGGAGCAAGCAGAGCCAAGGTCGTCGCTGAAACGCGGCGTTTCTGAGAAATCAACAGCTTCTGGCTCGCCATGGCCAAAACTCTCAACAACAACCATTGTTCAACAAAGACTTGGAGAGTAGATCGATTGTGACTGTGGCTTGTTTCTCAAGAAAAATGTTTTCTGCAGAAAACAGAGAGAGAGAGAGAGAGAGAGAGAGCGCGAGGAGCGAGGTGAAGGGAGCAGATATGCAGTGTATGAAGCTGCTTTTTTATTCTTAGTATTTATTGACATTTTTTAAAATTAAATTGCGATTCTCAAAACCTTTTTTTGTTTAATTAATTGTATAAAATATTATTTTCCTATCAGAGAAAAGTAAATTACAGTATACTCGATCTTTTGCACAAACTGATAATTGTTTAATCATCTGACATGTTGTTTGCATGAATAAAAAAAGTTGAAATCAAATTATTATTTTCACGTAGTTAATTATGTTTATGAATTTCACAATAATGCGAGGGTTGTTGTTGCTTAGGATTCTAAAGGCTGATATAATAGAATAAAGAAGAAGAATCTACGGATGTTTTTGGAATTTACATTGCCATTTTACTACTTTACCCATTTCGATTTCCCTTAATACCCCTCGATTTATTGTTTCAGAACAAAACATATGTACTACTATGTTTTGGGCCATTTTGCCTCTTCCTAACGCCCAAGGAATTTTTATTTGAATTTCAAATAGAAGTTTCTGATTTCCATAAATGAAATGAGAAAAATACCATGATCGTGTATTTATGTCGAATCAGTTTATGATTTCAAATTTTCTCATATCTGAATTTAATTTTGTTGTTCATGTACCTACAGAACTATAAGAGCATCCACGTCGGTTTAGATATAGTATCTAAGTAATATAATATTAATAATTTAATTAGATAATTATTTTGTTTTTTTTAAAAAAAATTGAACCAATTATTATGAATATCTCAGATTTTTTTTCTGGGTTCTCAAACGAAAATTTTCCTGCTTCTCTCTTATTCTTTTTCAAATTTTTTTTTTTAATTATGAAATACCCTTTAAAAACCTATCAATGAAGGTGCCCTAAAGAAATAAAATGAAACTAGTTGATTATCATAAGAAGTGTTTTTAAATTAAAATTATCTGGATTTTATTTGTTTTTTTATATGTATAATTGAATAAAATTTCTGTGGACATCTTTTTGTTGCTCACATATCAATGACTTCTATACATCTATTCCTTTTATTGCAAATAATTGAAAAATCTAGAGAAAAATAATAGTACCTGATTAATCCACCAAACTAGCGGGGCAATACAGTAAATTGGTAAAGGCTATTTTGGTAAAGTGAATAAAGAGAAGACGTGGCATCACGTGCCAAGCTCTGATCGTGCCTAGAAGTCGCTTCGTCTCTTGTTAATAATAAATAACGATTTCCAATGCCGATAAATATCTCTCTAGTCGTCGTATATGTCACTTAATGGGCCAGACCAATTGATATAGTAATTGGGCTTAAATAAGATGTAAAAAGTATAATTCGGGCCACAAACGTGTTTGACATGAATCGCTGTTGACTGATTAATTATACATTTATACTCATATACAACGACGTCGTATTGCTTTCCAGATCAAATCAGAACAATCCCTAAACTCTCTTTCACATCAGACAAATGTTGTCGCCGGCGATAGCCCGAGGCACGATCCGCCGGTATTAAAAAAAATTGATTATCCATGTATGATCTGAGAGCACCTGGTCTTGATCCAGCGAAACCCTTTCCTAACCGTCGATTTAACTTTCCCTTCCATCGCGTAAGCCTTGTACGTCGCGATTCTCGTCTTCCTATTCGTTTCCGGGTTGAAGAATCTCCACGGAGTAGGAGTAGGAGCAAGAGCAGGAGCACTCGTATGCGCTCCCGGCGGAGGCGGAATAGATGGTTGAAAACCGGACGAGTCGGATCGGGTCGAGTGAAACTGGGTTGCCCCACCATTACCAACGCCGTAACCCTTACCGTTAACGATCTCTATCCATCGATCAACGGCAAGCGTCCTCTGATTGGACCCGGACCCGGCCATTTTCCTTACGCCGGAGCTCCGTCCGAAATGGAAAAAAACACCTGTAAGGGTAATGAGATCAGGAGGCGGTTTTAGATTTAGAAAGTCAAATTAATAAATGGGAAAAGTGTGTGAGAGGCTCTGCGATCATTTTTTTTTTTTTTTTTTTAATGATGCTTAATAATTTACGAACAAACAAAAAAAAAAGGCTAAAATTGGGTTGTAAGGAAAATATTCAAATATTTTATTTCTTGAGTTTTATTCCCAATACTTGTAAACTCTCATAGCAGGAGCTATTACATTTTCAAAATTGTGATCGTTTTTTTTTCCCCTGTTTGAATAATTTAAAATAAATTATCAATAGACGTCCATCTTTCAGATTCTGGTTAGAATATGTTCGAGACATGATTTTTTTCATATAATTTTTTTTAATATATGATCATTTTGTTTTTGATAATGTTGAAACTGTAATTGACATTTTGATTGATATGCAAATTTTTTGTAAGATATTACACCAGCTATTGCTACCAACACATGAACCAAAAAGAGATGAAGAGGTGCGTATACTTCTAATGCATTAGTTTTTCTTTGTCCATCAAGTCTAACTTGGTCAGAACACCAAATGTTCTCTCGCCTGGGAGATATGGCTAATATGATACAATTGGGCTGCAAAACAACAGAATTAACTAACTTGGTGGTACTAGAAAAGCATCTAAAGAATTGTGAGAGAAAAGTGAAAAGTTTTAACATGCAGCAGTTAGAGCCGCCTGAGCAGACGAGAAATGGTTAGCCAAAGATTTTTATATGGTTTTGCATTTGTTGAATGTTTCAAAATTTGAACAAAGAAGTACACTCGCTTGCTCAACATTAGTTTACAAATTACTAAAAATTCTCACCTTATCAACGTATGTGCGAACCATGGTTTCGATATCCTCAACAATGGTTTTCGGCTGTCCCTCTAGAAATCAAAGACAATATCAAAAACCTTCATACATCCATCAAAGTAATAAAGAAAAGGAAATACAGAGAAAGAGTTTATAAGAAATAATACCGACAGTCACTTTAGTTAATCAGGGTAAATCAATGAAGGTTGAATTCACGACTGTTTCCCATAAAACACATCAGAAGAGAAGGAGCAATCATCAATGTTAGTTCTAGAAACAAGAGTATTACAGGAGGTCAAAATCCACAGATTGTGTTTAAAGCAGACCATTTGGAGAGAAGATGCTGAGGTGAATAGGAACTATGCTTGATCCACGTAATTCCAAATTTTCACCAATGTAGAAGTTTCCATGATCAGCTACTATGCTTGATCCACGTAATTGCAATTTCAAACACAGTATGGAATCGAATTGATCGTGACTTAAACCATAAACCTTTCTGAAATCTTATTATAGACTCACCATAGACAAAAGTCAAACATTGAATAATTAAAAAAAAAAAAGTCAAACATTGAATAAATTGCAAAACATTTGAAGTCTGAATCTTATTGATTCAACATCTAGAAGAAAGAAAACAAATAGTTAGCAGGAAAGTCTCAGAATTTGTCAGATGTTATCCACGTGCTCCTGAACACTCATTGGTCACTTGTCCTCACTTTTCACTCATTTCCCCTTCTTACTGGATTCCTCAGTGAGTTCCATAGCGAGTTGTTCCTCACTTTTTTTAAGAAGGTATGCCCAAAGAACTGATTTGGTTGGAGTATGTTCATTTCCGAGTATGACTCGTCTTTACGCACTACAAGCACTTGGAAGCCTATGTGTTTCAACTCCTTTATGGAGTGGACAAAGTTAAAATCTTATTATAAATTTATAGATCTTTATTTTTTCATAAAACTTCCCCTTATTTTTATTAGACGATTGTTGTGTTGATCATCTCAAATAACTTTTTTCTACTTTTAGATGAATTTTTAATTGAGAGAAATAGTGAGAGATAAAAAATTCTCACTATTTCTTATATTTATGGACCCAATTCAATAGCTTTTTAAGTGCAGGTGGAAGTTGGTTGTCGAAGACTCCATAGATACGATCACCTCTAAGACGCCTAAAATGTAACATTAAGTTTAAGATTAAGTTTTTAAAAAGGATCAATATACCTAGCCTACCATTAGAAGATTTTCACCGGAAAAATCAGTGATGATGATCAACGTTGAGTTGGTCTAGTTGTTAAGAAAGAGTGGGTATGTGCCTTTTTTACCGGCTTTGGGTTCGATCCCCGTTGGGAGGGGTCTCTTCCAAATAAGTGACTTTAATATAGTTTGACTCCGCTCTAGAGATGTACGGGTCCAGGACCTCGACGATTCAAAAAAAAAAACCAGTGATGATGTTTACCCTCGATCCAGGGGTTCCTTGAAAAGGAAATCGAGGGAATATATCGATTTGATGGAATCACAGCTCAATAAGCTAATTTTTGTTTTTTTTACGTGCTCAATAAGCTAATTAATGTTGGCTTTTTCGTTTTTCTAAAGTCAAATGTTTCCCCCACGATAACTATTTATGTACACATGAAACTGATGTAGCGCCACCTAAAACATGCTACAATTAAATTTGATTCAGATGCACTTCAAAATATTGACTTTAAAAATAAAAAAAGGTTTCGGAAAATATTGTGCAACAAATAATACTACATTACATATATACATGCGTGTATCTCTCACCCTCTATATTACAATCGACTTGCGATGAGGAATGACAATGAGAGAGATCCGACGGTCAGGATTTGGTGGAGGGTCGTCACATGGGCCATGGCCCATGGGAGTGTCGTCGCACATCGCCATTATTGCAATAGCGATCGATTCGCGCTAAACGCCATTGCGCTTATCGCTTATTAACTTAAATAATTAATGTAATTTTCATTAGAAACAAAAGAGCAAATGCTGAGAAATTAATTAACTTTACCTCACAAGACAATAATCACCGCTAGTTGACAAAAAAAATCAACGATAATGCTGTGTTTCATTCATTATTCAGACCATTCGTGTTCGATAATATACATTTGGCTGATACGTTGTGGACTAATTTATTCGTTATATAAAACTAAAAATCTTAAAATTTGTTACATATTGTGCCGACTGATAAGACTCGTTACCAGCAATTATATTAATATGTCCAATTGTGAAATGATTGAAAGTTGTAAGACAAATCTTCGTTATATGAACGATGAACAAATCAAAACAAAAATAAGTTGGAAAGCTTTATGAGTACTAAGTTTAATACAAAGAATGTTGCCAAACATAACAATTTAAATTCGAACTCGAGTTCGGTCTGGATACAGAGCCAATAGCAAGAATAAAAATGTAAATTGAACTATTATCTTTCTTTTTTTTAAGTCAAAATTGAAATATTATCTAAAATTCTAAAACAAAAAACTTGAATTGGATGTTCCGAAAGGGATAACGACCATTGTTAGATATATTTATCTATACTATTAAAATAGAAAAGTATTTTGTGTCTATGAGCATTTTTTATTACCAAATATATCTCATGAAAGATATTAAACACGCCGTCAAACATAAGGTTGGACAAAAAAACCGAATCGAACCAACCGAACTTCAACCGATCCAAACCAAACCATATTATATATATAATCCAATCGGTTGAAGTTTTTCTCAATCCGAACGGTTCGGTTTGATAATGTGCTTTTGTTAATTAGTTATTTAATAATATTAAAAATATAAATACATATACTCTAGGCTAAAAGTCATAAACGGCTAAACCCACATTTTTCTTTTTTTGTTTTCAACTTTCATTTTTTTTTAGTTTTGCTAAGGTTAATGATTTTTTATAATAATTTTATATTAATGCTATAAACCTATAATGGCTCATATAAGAGATAAATAAATATTGACTTGTATAATTAACTTATATTTAAATTATTGACTTGTTGCACACTTGCATGTTCATTTTGATGGTATGAGAGAGACGAAGCTACATTTTTTTTTTCTTCTGATTAAGTGGGATAGTTTCATTTTGGTTTTAGATTTTTTGGGAATGATTTTTTTATGGCTTCGTAGGATTCTTGTTTTTATAAGTTGATTTTTAAAAAACCAAATTAAAACCAAACCGAATTCCAACCGAACTAAACCCAAACCGAACTAAACTAAACCGAACACAAACCAAACCAAACTTATTTTGGTTGAATTTGGCTAGAGTTTTTTCAACCTGAATCAACCGAACCGAACCGAACCCGAAATTAAACCGAAATGCCCACCCCTAGTCAAACATATCAATTTATACATTTTGGATTTTGGGTCTGCGCAAACTGAATTACAACATGAATTTTGTTCCAAAATTTAAAAATTAAACATATTCAACAACATAAATGATCCATAAATTATTTGTTTTACTATAAACTAGTATATAAAAAAAAATATATATATATATAAACTTAATTAAAAAATTGGTTTTAAACAAATTTATGTTATTAAAATTTATCAGCCACTGTATAATTTAATAAAAAAAAAATATTCGGCGCGGACGCAAATGAATTTAGTTACTAATTAATATCGTTAAAAAAAAACCCCAAAAACAGAAAAAGAAAAAATGACTATCAATTCAATTCCATACCGACTGGTATTAACTAGTACTGTCAATTGGGCGGGTAACCATGGGCGTGGGCCAATAAAAAATTTATTGGGCGGTCATAATTTAGGCCCAACATGAATTGGTCATTTATGGTCTTCGCCCAACCTAACCCGCGAACAAAAGCGGGTTGAGCCGCGGTCAAGTTGGTCTACGCCCAAAGTACGATCATCATCTCTCTCGCGGCCGTCTCCTTGAAGCCAGTGAAGGAGATGCTGATCCTCTTTACAAGTAAGACTCTGCCTCTTCTTCTTCTTCTTCTTTGTTTGGTCTTCTTAGATCGATTTCTAATTCAGGATTGTTCTCTAGTTTCATCATTTGACTAGTCGAAAAAAACTTTTATATCTAAAATTAGCTTTTTGAAGCTACAAAATTTAGAAATGCGGCGCTAGGTTTTGGATAACTGTGAGAGTCGACCGATGATTGCAGAACTCGGTAGTGATTTCGACTATTGTCAAATTCTGGGTTTATTCAACAACTTACAGGTGTTCTGTTTTGTGGAATTTTATCCCTTTTAGGAACAAAAAAGGTTTTTGGATTTACCTTGTTAGGTATGGATGAGTTTTAAAAGGGTTTGGTGAAGGCTTAGAACTATGTGGTTGTATAAACTTGCAAGTCTTGTGGTCAGAGTTGGGACACGTTAGAGGCATTAATCTAATCTTTGTGTGTTTGCACAAGCTTTGTTATATTCTTGATGGAGATAATGTAAGGCATGGCTTAAACCGTGATCTCAGCTTTAAAGCGGAGGATCGTGCAGAGAACATTCATAGGGTCGGTGAGCATAACTAAACAACCAATGTTTCCTATTGTTGTTTGGCATTGTATTTTGACATACTGTTGTTATTTGCTTTGTTTAGGAGAAGTTGCCAAGCTTTTTGCAGATGTTGGAATCATCTGCATTGCAAGTTTAATATCTCCTTACAGAAGAGACAGGGACACTTGTAGATTTTGTTGAGGTAATTTGAGAACAAGGGTGGGTTTTGTAGCCTCTATGTGAAAGTTTCAAGCTTTGAGTAGAATTGGTTTTGATCAAATAGGTGTTCATGGATGTACCACTTAAAGTTTGTGAGGCTAGGGATCCAAAGGGTCTGTACAAGCTTGCTCGTGCAGGAAAGATCAAAGGTATCTCTTGAAGTGCAGTTGGTATTTTAGTAGTCTGGTTTTATCTTTATGAGATCTCCAAATGATATTATCGTAGCTTTGTAATTTTTTTTTACAATAATCATCCTTAACTTTGCAATATCAGACAAATAATGAAACAAGAATAAGTGACATGGACATCTTCTCTTATCTAGATATTACAACCAAAAAAAAAATAAGCCCATGGTCTTGACCAGTTAGACATGGTTGTTTTTGGGCTTGGTTATTTATGGTCTTGATCATTTTTGTCCATAAAAAAAATTGTCCAATTGGACAAGCCCATTTGATTGTAGTTAAGCCCAATTGACAGCCCTAGTATTAACTTATAATCGATCGCATACATATAGATGCGTGTAACTACTAATCACGTGTCTGCTGCTTCATACACACTGTGGATTTAGCCATTTAGGTCTTCGTAGTCATTATTATAAACTCTCTCTATCTCTCTCTTAAATTCCTCATTCGTTATATCTATCTCTCTCTCTAAAAATATACATATAGCTTAGAGAGAGAGTGTGCGTGATGGAGATAACGCCGAAGAGGTATTGGCGGAGGTGGAGAGGATACGAGAAGCTTGATGGGTCATCGACGGCGGGTCGAAGGAACGGAAAACGGGTCAAAATGGATCCGACCCGGAACCGGAAGAAACGGTTTTGGAGGATAAAGATTGTGCCGAGACTGAGAATCCTCAAAACGGCGTCGCCTAAGAAGCTTTTGGTTTGGATACGCGATTCTTACGTTAAGATGATGATGCGGTTGGCTAACTCACGGGTCGTCGGATCCTCTGGATACGGTGGATCCGGATTCGGGACGGGTCAAATGAAGGAATACGATGAGAAAGTGCTCGTGGAGATTTACAAGTCGATATTGATGGCGCAGGCGCAGGGGAATCTCGTGCACCGCGGCACAGCTAATAAGCTCCCTTCTGAACCAGCGATTATCTCTGTCTCTCCTATTTGTTAGGTAATAAATTATATCATTTTTCTTTATAATAAAAGAGAATCAAAATTCTTGACTTCTTTAATATACTTTCCGAGATTGCTGATAGCAAAGTTGTGTGATTTTGATCTATATCAGATTTATTACAAAAAAAAAATATATATATATATATCGGGAAATAAATAGTTGTGTAGAAAGAAATAAATAATAGATGGTGGACAGTGGATCCAAACAGCTACATTTATTTAATGGGGTTTTTCATTTATTTTATCATGTTTTGTAATCTATGCTTCTGAAATATAAAGATTCGCATTCACATCGTAATTAATTATATGGTTGTATAGTTCGTTGTTGTACGGTACCATTCATGTCCTACGCGTAATTTTTTGTATATATTAAAAATCGTCCCAATAATTGAACTATAATCAATGTAATTGTGTTGACTAATTTGTAGAAATTCAGTTGACCACTTTTGCTCAATGAAAGTGTGTTATTGAGTGTGTGATTTCATCTTCGGAGACCTTCTGAACGAGAGGGAGAGTGTTGGTTGGGTTATTTGTGTGATTTTCAAGTGGATAAGTGATGATGCTAAATGAGTCAGCAAGCACGTATTGTGTTTCTTTCAACTAACTTAATTAAAAACAAGAACCTCAAATACCTAATCATGTGAACTAGTGGGCTTATATAGCTTTCCAATGAATACAGTACACAAAAGTATATATAATATCCTTTATTAAAAACATAAAATCATCAATACTCTATAGTAACCTCAAAGATTTACAACGGTTAAAAATAAAAAAGATATGCTAAGTATATATACTCTATAGTAAACGAGGTTAAAAAACCGTTGTAAATCTTCCATGTTCAAGCAGAATACAATACTTTTGGGCTAATCTTTAATATATATACTTGAAGATATGTACGTAATTAGTATTCATATTGGACTCGTCAAAATGGTTTAGGCCTAATCTTACTTGGGCTTAAGAAGTTCATGGCTACAATGGGCCTAAAGGGCTAAAATATAGCTCTTTCATAATTTTTTTCTTTCCCGGATATCAAATAGCCTCGGTTATGGAAAATGCAGGAAAGGAAAGATATGTTAATTTCATACAGTGACGTCAAAAACAAAACACAAAATTGTTTCATACAGTTAGACCTAAAGTTAGATGATGAAAAGTTTGTTTGATTCATCAAATTTAAGTACTAAAGTCTAAAGTACACAACAAGCATAAGGTTTGATCGTCATCTACACACTATACTTTTACTTCTGCTCAATTAGTTGACTAACATAATTCTCCTCCAAGTTAATAAAATGTAGAATCGCGCTAACTCCTAAACTTTTAAACTAGGTTAATTACTTATGGCACAAGCAAAGAACATAACGAATTTCCACGTCGTGGCTCCTAGGACTCGATATCTAAGTAGCTAGCCATCGCAGTGACCCAAGTGTTAGCGGCTACCTACATTAAATTTTTATTTCATAGGCAGACCATAAACAAATATATATATATATATATATATATATATTTTGGTTTTATGCAGATAAATATTAGACTTTATTATTTTGGACCCCCACGACAAAGAGATCAAATGTATGTGTCTCAACGATTCCGTACATTAAAATTGTTGTTTCTAAGTGACAAAACAATTACAAGTATGCTAGGAAGTCATATTTGAGCGAATAGATGTACGGTTTTTTATTGGGCTCAGGAAAAAAATCATTTACTAAACGGGATTAGAAATCGAGTTTTTGGGATTTATAAATATAAGGTTTTAGGCTTTGTAATTAAAATCATTCACACATTAATAAAAAAATCTTAAACGGATTTGCCTCAATTCGTTTTCTCTCTTATTTGTTTTTTATATTTTCCTAGTTACGATTTGTCAAGATGATGATGATTTTTTTATTTTTTTTTGAACATTTGTGATTGTTGTTTTTAAGTGACAAAATAATAATAATAAATATGCAATGAAGTCCTTCTTGAGCGAGTAGAGGTATGTTTTTTTACTGGGCTTTAAAAAAAATAATTATACTAAGCGGGATTAAGAATCAAATTTTTGGGGCTTCTAAATACAAAGTCTTAGGGGTTCTAATTAATCATTCACACATTATAAAAAAACTCTAAATGAATATTTATCTCAATTTGTTTTCTCTCTTGTTTTTCGACATTTTAGTTGTGATTTGCCCCGATTCTAAAAAAAAAAAAATTTGACACTAGCTCCATAACTTCCTCTTAATAAATATTGTTATGTTTGACTATAACTTCCTCTAAATTTTTGCATACAAGTATGTTTATATATACACGTATCAAAAATCTGGACAATTTATGAAAAAAATATAAGGAAATGAGATGATCAAACAATTTTTTGCTAAAATTCTAAAATAGTTATGAAGTTAATAAAAACGAGCTAAGATTTAAAACAAAACGATATTAATAAATTCAAATTAATCGAATGCATACATTTTTAAAAAAACACCATTTTCTACTTCATTAATTAGCTAAAACGAAAACTATAATGGTGTAATAAAACGAATCTTACTGCTTTATATATATTCTAAATGTCTGTCTTTAATACATATGTGTACATGTGTACCTCTGAAGTGTGAAGTAATGTTAGGATATAACTTATATCATATAAGTTATCAATCAGCAAGTTGACCAAATAACATAAAGTCTAAAACCAAAAATAAAAATAAAATAACATAAAGTCCTTTTAGCTGAGTAGTGAACGAATACTTGAACGTTATTGTGGCACATGGAGTTTCGTGGTCGGTCCATAAAAGAAAACGAGTTACATAATATGAAACATTTGATTATTGATTCTATAATCTTGTATCACGTATAATACTATACATTAACTGAATTGTCCGATTCATTTTCTATTAAATTCTTGAAATATATATACCATGGTTGTTATAATCAATAGTGAGATATGAGTTTACTTGTATAATTTTGAATCGTCTTTGTCTCTCCTATTGAACATAGTTGTCTTATAGAAACATTTTTAATTTTAATAAAATCGGACATTTCAACTGTAATATTGGGATATTATTTATATTTTCAACTACAATATTAAAATTATTTCAAAGAGAAAAAGAAGAAGAAGAAGAAGATGATGAGGAGGTGGTGTTAAGTAGGCTACACACACCTAATGGCTATAAAAATAATTTTATTTGGGTTTGAATAGGCTGCATACATATATGTTACCGACATTTTTCTCCATGTTAACTGTAATATAATTAGGATTTAACCCGCGTTAATTATATCGTGAAATAATTTTTAAAATAATTTTGAAATTTAAGAAAATTACTTTTATCTGAATTTTATAATATAGCTAACTAATGATTATAAATAAAACTGTCAATTTGTAATGATTTGTCTATTTAACCCGTTTTACAGTGAACTAAAATATTATTCGGGCTAACCTGCAAAAACTTATAATCTTGAAAGCATAACTCTAATATACACACTCTAATATACACCGTTAAATGACTCTAGTTTTTATGGTTAGTTTACGAACTCTTAAAAAAAATAGTTTTCGTGTCTGTAACTTTTTATAAAATTAGTAAAATATTTTTTAATTTTTGTTTTGATATATAGTCAAATAAAATATAATAAATTATAGTGAAAAATACAGCAAGATTTTGAATATATATTTTTTTTGAATATATATGAATTGATTATTATTTTAAAATATATAGTATTAAAAATAATTAAGAAATTAAATAATAAATAACATCTTTAATGCAAAATATAGATTTTCCATATTCTAATCAATAATTTTAAAAGACTATTATATATTTTCCTATTTCGATTATTATTTGTTATTTGTAATGACATTTTATGTAATAATTTACAAAATAAAATTTATTTTTAAAAACGTATAATATTATAGAGATAATCCAGTGGTAAATGATAATTGTACGTAGTGCATACTAGTAGTAGTCTAATAGCCTTGTCAATTTGGAAATGATGTGATCTGGCTCTCGCCAGCTAGTTCAATCGGCCTTATCGCAAGCAAATGAACAAAATATGACTGAAAAGTGAAATCCATGTCGGATTTACAAGCTCTGATCAACCTTATGAATTTTTATTCTTATTTACAACACTACTAATTAGTACTAAAGGCTCTAAACACAAGAAGAAGAGAAAAATACAGTTCATAGCTCACAAGAAAGTAATGTTCCTATTATCTACCACTCATGAGTCATAAATCATGAATCATGGGGTTCACTTGATCCGGAAATCTTCACTTTATTGTAATAAACAAACAACTAGAAAGTTTTAAATGCTTGATATATGAATGTAGTTAATTAAGTTATCTTGGCACCCAATCAATTATCATAGAGAATGGTTGTGTGCTAAATCTTTAACTAACAATTACTTGTTCCAATTGAATTAGAACATCATTACTTAACTTAATACTATCAAAATGTATTTATCCGGTACGTAATTGGTGAATGTGCTTCGTCTCTATACGCTACTTATGATTAAATAATTTTGGTTTAGTTTAAGTAAACAATGCACATCAGAAGTAATACGCAGATACAACACCACTTCTTTTTGGTTCAACAGACCAGACCGGGTTATCTGGATTGTTGGTCAAAGGTAAGCGATGGTTTTGGTGTTGAAAAAACACATTAAGAAACAGAGTTAAAGCACCCAATTTCATGAAGATCCTTTTTTTTTTAATTGTAAACACGTATTTTTCAATAGAGTCATGAATCTCTCAGTCTTTGTTTGTTTCTGAATCGGTTTAGTTTAGAAATGGTTATGACACTTGTACAGGCAAAGGCATATACTATGTATAATTTCAACGATGGATGTTTGATTCGGATATTGGTTCGCGTTTGGTTTGGATATATATATATATATATATATATATATATCTTGTTTGTTCCTATGGATTATAAGAAAATATTAGTCAAAGTAAAATCTAGAATTGGTTTCATTTCAAGTAAGCTTATAATTACTGGATATATATATATATATATATATATATATATATATATAAATATAAAAAGTCATTTAAAGTAAGTTAATATTTGATTTGATGTCAAAATTATTATTTTACTCAAATTATGGGTAGAAGAGTTGAACAATGTATTTGTAGAATATATAATACACAAAATATTGTTTTCCATAAATACGTCAATTTCAAACACACGTTACAAATTTATTAGAGAAAATAATTAATTATAAAAATCTAATTTGATTAGCCTGTATGTAGACAGAAAATATAAATTTTCTATGATTAGCAAATATACAAATACAACAATCTGTTTGTTGGCGAAGGAGAAATCGAAGGAAAAAGTCATTAGGCATCTCTCTCTCTTCTTCTTCTTCCATCTTCTATAATACTAAAATAGAGAGCCAAAGGAAGAGAAAGAGGAGAGGGCGTAAAAGAGCAGACGGTGGCGCACCGTAGCACCGCCCCTCCTAACTTACGCCTTTCTTCTTCTTCATTTTTTATCTTCCGACTTGGGATTATTCCTCTTCTCCTCTCTCAGGTCGCTTCGATCCCACGGCATAGTTTCGATTTTGATTCTCCTTGGACACTCAAATTCTGATCCTTACTTCAATTTTGGATTTTTCTCTTCAGCTGCATTCACCTTCTAAGTCTCTCTCTCTCTCCGGTGAATTCTGAAAAACTCTGGCGGACATCAAAGGAACCCTAGCTTTCCTCCGGTCGTACCTCGCCTCTATCGCCGCTGATCGGTGGTTCGATTTCAAATCCAAGAAGAAGAAACGAAGAGGTGCGATTCGTCGTCTCAGGATGCTCTGGATCATGCGCTTTTCCGGTTTATTCTCCGCCGCTTTGGTTATCATCGTCCTCTCTCCTTCTCTCCAATCGTTTCCTCCAGCCGAAGCTATCAGATCCTCCCATCTCGACGCTTACCTTCGATTTCCGACCTCCAACCCACCGTCGCACAGATTCTCCTTCAGGAAAGCCCCTTTGTTCCGCAATGCCGCCAATTGCGCCGCCGCCGACATCGATTCCGGTGTCTGCAACCCTTCGTTGGTCCACGTCGCGATTACTCTCGATTTCGAGTACCTCCGTGGCTCAATCGCCGCCGTGCATTCGATCCTCCAGCACTCGGCGTGTCCTGAGAGCGTCTTCTTCCATTTCCTCGTCTCCGAGAGTGACCTAGAGTCCTTGGTTCGTTCGAGCTTTCCCGAATTGAAATTCAAGGTTTACTATTTCGATCCGGAGATTGTACGCACTCTGATCTCAACCTCGGTGAGGCAAGCGCTGGAGCAGCCGTTGAATTACGCTAGAAATTACCTGGCTGACCTACTGGAGCCTTGCGTGCGGCGCGTGATTTACCTGGATTCCGATCTAATCGTCGTCGATGACATCGCCAAGCTATGGAGGACGAGACTGGGATCGAAAACGATCGGAGCTCCGGAATACTGCCACGCCAACTTCACCAAGTATTTCACACCGGCATTCTGGTCCGACGAGCGGTATTCCGGAGCGTTCCGAGGGAGAAAGCCGTGCTACTTCAACACCGGAGTGATGGTGATGGATCTGGAGAGATGGAGGAGCGTGGGTTTCACGGAGGCGATCGAGAAATGGATGGAGATTCAGAAGAGCGATAGGATATACGAGCTCGGGTCATTGCCTCCGTTCCTGCTGGTTTTCGCCGGGGAAGTAGCGCCGATTGAGCATCGGTGGAACCAGCACGGTCTGGGTGGAGACAACGTGAGAGGGAGCTGCAGAGATCTTCATCCCGGTCCGGTTAGTTTGCTTCATTGGTCCGGTAGTGGTAAACCGTGGTTCCGTTTAGATTCGAGACGGCCTTGTCCACTCGACACTCTTTGGGCACCTTATGATTTGTACGGACACTCACGCTGATTCATCATCATCTTCGTCTCGATTCGATTCGAGTGTGTCTCAGCTGGTAAATTCTCTCATTTTCTTTCTTCTTCTTTCTCTGTTATTTTTGGAATTTGTTCTTCCTCTGTATTCTATTCGATTGTTCGTCTTCTGTGCATGAAATGAAACACTCCATACCCATAAAAAAACTGTAGGATTACATTCAGATTTGCTGAGAATCTTCCTTGTACAGATTTTTACCAGATGTTTTCTTAATTATAAATCTGTTATTTTTTTGTTTCACGCACAAAGATTTATCCTATCGTTTATCGTCTAATCCAACAAACTAATAATATTCACCGACAATCTCAATGTGTTTCTTCTTGACGAACTTGGTCTATAGTTTTTGTCCGTTCTTGTTTTAATTTTTTGTTCTCTCGCAAAAAAAAAAGAAAAGAAAATGGCAAATATCAAAGAGGGAAGAAGGACACGACACCAAAAGAAGAGTACATTCTGGTTGAAAAATGGTGTCGGTCTCTTTGCTTACTTCACCTTTTTAACTTTTTGTTTCTTTAATGCTTCACTCTTTTTGTTGAGTGGGATGATTGTTATAAATTATATTTGATATTAAAACCTTACATTATAAACTGTCACACTTGGAGCCAAAAACACAAGTGTCACACTTCTATATTTTACTTGTCGTCCTCTGGTTGGTTCTTAACCAAAAATATTAAAGCACTTTACTAATCAAGATAAATAATACCTTAGTACTTCTGACATTTGTTACCATATATATACAACTAGAATTTAATCCGCGTTAATTATAGCATAGAGTATTTTTTTTTTAAAGATTTTTTAAAATTTTTTTAAAAAATTGTTTTTATCTGAATTTTACAATATACATAACTAATGATTATAGAAAAAGCTGTCAATTTATAATAAGTTGTCTATTTAATCCGTTTTGCAGTGAACTAAAATATTATTCGGGCTAACCCGCGAAAACTTATAATTTTGAAAACATAACTCTAATATGAACCGTTAAATGACTTTAGTTTTTGTGGTTAGTTTATAAATTTTTTTTAAAAAATAGTTTTTTGTGACTAAATTTTTATAAAATTAGTAAAATATTTTTCAATTTTTGTTTTGATGTATATTTAAATAAAATATAATAAATTATAGTGAAAAATATAGTAAGATTTTGAATATATATGAATTGATTATTATTTTAAAATAGATAGTATTAAAAATAATTAAGAAATTAAATAATAAATAACATGTTTAATGTAAAATATATACTTTTCTATTTTAATTATTTTTTATTATTTGTAATAACATTTCATGTAATAACTTACAAAAATAAAGTTTATTTTTAAAAATATATTCTTAAATAATCTTATAGAGATAGTGGAATTTATAGATTGATTAAAACATTCTGTGTTTTTTGTTCTTTCTCTTTCTCCGAAGCATATAGTAGACAATTTTGATTTATAATTGGACAGGTGGCCTTTATTTCAGAGGTAAAAACGAATTTATTAAAACTTCTCCTTTATTTGCGTATGTGATACGGAAACTTGGTTTGATTTTTGGAATCATCCATTATGATAGGGTGATAATATCATAATCGTATTTAAAGGCAAAAAAAGTGCGGGGTATTGATTTTTTATGTATGTGGCATAAAAAATTAATTAGATAATAAAATTCGTTATTTTTTAATAATAATAATTATTATTTGGGTTCTGGTAAATGGGTCCCAGAAAAGTGTTCTCCTGAGATCACACGTGGCCTAGTTGCTGTAACCTTCTCCTGGAATCAGCTGGTTCCATGTGCTCCGTGCCACTCTCCGAGCTGTCTCTCTTTTCTTTGACTACCTCCCAATTTACTATTTTTAAACTTAAAACTAAATCAATCATTGATTTGTGGTCATCGGTTGCTTTTGTTTTTGTTTTTGTCCACCTCTTCGGATAGCAATCTTCTTCATATTTTGAAATTTTGGGGAAATTTATGTAGAGAAATGAAGCGTTTTCGTAGTGTTGATACACACGTATATTTTTTTTTTGCTAAATAATACACACTTATATATGTATCAGGCTCATCTATATTGACTAATTAGTAATTACTACTATAAGTCTAATAATTCGCAATTGTTTTTTTTCTATATTAGTAATCAAGAGTGGCCTACGCTAACGCATAAGTGGTTGGTTTTTAAGATAAAAATATTTGATTATGGTATATGTTAATTGTTTAATTACGACAGGTTCTTTTATTATTTTTGCCTTAGTAATTTGCTAAGACAAAACAAAAGTGCTTGATCGTGAAAAAGGTGCTAATTAAATCCCACAGAACATAGGCCCATTGAAACATCACTGAACTTGGATATTAACCATCGGGCCTAAGTATTTGTTATCTTCATTATCAAAAAGATAACAAATATAAATCGAAAGCATGGAAACTAAAATGAAATCGCATAAATGAATCATGGTTTAGAGTTCTGAGGTATGTCTAGTTTATTGTAATATTGATATTTAATAATAAAAAAAGGGTCACGGAAAAAGAAAACCTCGTGTATAATGAGATTCTGTAATACAAAAGCACACATACGAATCGCTATGAGTATCAGTTTTGCCATTAAGATTGCCCATGACTAAATCAAACTATATATATACTACGCAAGTGATTATGATCACTCACAATTAAAACCATAGGTTTGACCAAAGTAGCAAAAAAATACTACTAGGCCAAACGTAAACAACAACAAGGTATTGCGATTCGCGTTTGTGGGATTCAAAGAACCTCTATAAAAAAAGAAAAAGAAAAATCAGGGGTAGAGAGAAAATCTATTACGACAGATAGAAGGATTCACCTTGGAGCGATGAATCAATATCGATTAATCGGATCGATATTGTTGTATTCTGGTAGGAAATACTCGTTGTAGTCGTAGGGTAAGTTTGGAGGATAGAGGAGACCAGAAGTTTCCATGGCTGATGACACGTACGCAGGATCTTGCTTGGTTATCACGGACGGTATCTGAAGAGAATTATGGTAGTATTGCTGCTGTCGTTGTTGTTGTTGTTGTTGTTGTGGTGGTTGGTGAAACGAGCCAATGTAAGGGTTGTTCATGAAGTGACTGTTGTTCATTGTGAGGTAATTGATTGATGGATACTGTATCGGGGCATTCTCTGCGGCTTGATCGTTGGTAAAATACGACGACGGCACTCTAGTATGGAGATTGATGCTCGGGTTTAGGAGCGGCTTATAATGCCAGCCAGAATCTTCTCGAGTCTCCTGGGGAACGCATGGCTTATTCTCGGCTAGACGGTACTTCTGCCATCGCAGTCGCTGTAATTTGTTAGTCTTATAATTGATGGTTTCTTGTCGCGCAAGAAACAAACCCTAGTTTAGCACAGAAGAAGTAATACCTGAAGATGACTGGCTACATTGTTTCGAGTGAGTCCTTCCACATTCATATCTTCTCGCATGCATTTGAGAATATACTTCGGAACAGCCTCTGCGTTTTGCATCGTGGAAACGCAAAAAGTAAGATAATGAAATTAATAATCAGGAAACTGAATATTCACTCTGGAGATTAGCGTGAACAATTAATTACTCTCAACGCCGCCGAAGTTTTCGACGGATTTTAAAAACTTGTGGTGAAGTTCAGCAGTCCACGTCATCCGCGGTTTCTTGGATAAAGGCTTGTCGCCTTTTTTATCGCAAGTGTTTTGATCGCCGCTATCTTCGGCGTTCTTGGAGCCTTCTTCGTTGCTATGATAGAGATCATTATTGTCTTGCCTTAAACCGTCGTCTTCTTGCGTATCTGATTCAACCGAATCTAAACCGGATTTTGACATCCTCTTGTGGTAAACATGTCGCCATAAAACTGCAATGACCTCTTTGCTCACCGGCTTCACGAGAAAGTCGCACGCGCCGTGCTTCGTCGATTTCATCACCGTTTCCTTCTTGTGCTCATGCGACGTGACTTGATGACACGAATAATTTCACATAAGGCCGAATAAAATATGATATATGTTCTAGTTATATCCTGGAAAATAGAATAAAAATACTTACTTACTACGGGTAAATCCATCTGATCTTGACCAATGGTATTGAGAGCTTCGAGTCCATTAATCTCGGGCACATGAAAATCCCAAATTACTAGATCGATCTCATGCTTATTCTTCATCAAGAAAGCGATGGCGTCATCTCCGTTTTCAAAATCCGTCACTGAAACATCAAATTATAACATAATCATAAACCCTACATTTAAAACCTAAACCCTAGTAGCCCTAATTTGTTAGAGAAAAATATCAAAACAAACCCTAAATTAACTCTAATTATATACTCCCTCCGTTTCTTTTAATAAATAGTTTTTGAGATTTTATTTTGTTTCACAATATAAATTGTTTTCATGTTTTTATGCAATTTTTATCTTTATCGAATAAAGTGTGGCCAATAATATTATGCAGTTTTTTTTATGATTGGTTGGATTATTTTTAATTTATATATTAAATGATATTTTTTAGTAAAATATAAATTTCTTAATATTTGTGATTTTAGCCAAAACTATTTATAAAAAGAAACGGAGGGAGTACCTTGGTAGGAGAATTGTGTCATGAGATTCTTCATGAGACTTAAAGAGTTGGGATCTGAGTCGACCAAAAGAACCCTAATGCTCGTCGTCGGGAACTCTTTGTCGTCGTTGTCGATTTCATCACAAGGTTCTTCTCGCAACAAGTCGCGAGGACTCTCTGTGGCTATGTTTGATGAGACTGACATTAAGAAAAAAGACTAATCTATGAGTTAAGCGTAATGATTGTGATGGAGAGAGAGAGAAATTGAATTGAAGAAGGTTGAGACTTGAGAGAGAATTTAATGAGCGTGCGAAAAACAAGGTGTATACATATATATATATATATGGATCACGTGCGAAAAACTGAATCTTGGAAAGTAAATATACTATTATTAAATGTTAGCTTATAGACTTCCATTTTTTATAATAATTATTATCTATATATTTTTAATATAAAAAAATGAAAAAGGTATTAAAGGGCAAGAACAAGAATTCTGGTGTTTATCTTTTATATTCAAGAGGAAAAGAAAAGAAAGAAAGCGAGAATATTGTTAGCGATTGCACTTCTTGAATTTTGTTTCTTGTTTATCTTTCTCGTTCAGTCGTTTAGGCAATTTATTTACTTGATGGACATGTCGTTATGGTACTGGCCCATTAAGCTTTATCCAGGCCCATTAAGGCCCGAAAGAACTTGATCACCTAAGTGTAGTTTTGTTGGTCGGACTCGTTTGACGGGTTGACGGAGAAGAAGATATGGGATTGATTAGTTTTATGAGTTCCCAAAACAGACATTGTAATATATCATCATGCCTGGTAAAGAGCCAAGATTTATTTAAAGCTCGGTGTTCTTCCTCAAATCTTGATCATATACGATTGATTAGTATTTTACGGACAAGGTGGTGATAGTTTATTTTTAATTGTTCTATCGACCTGTTTGAGTAGGCAGTATCCTAATTAAGTGTTTTCGGGGGTAAATAGTCTTGGTTAACAAGGGAAAAGTTAGGTGATATCTCTCCAAGATCCACATATTTGGGTAGACATGGTTCCTTTTGAATTTTTTGTCTATAATTGACATGAAAGGAATTAATGTGCACATAATTGTCACAAAAGAAAACAGAAAATTACATCTAAGAGTTTCAATATGGTGTTGGCACGCATGCCTCATGGCTCGGCGGCATTTTCCTTGTCAAAAGAGTCAAGAAAGTGATATATGGTTGTAACGGCAAGCAAGATTCCGGTCCCTGAGCCAATAGCTCCCGTGAGGTCGGCAAGAACAGTGAGTGCACCAATGCACATTCCTCCAAAGGCAGCTGCTGTTGGGATGTAGCGGTTGAGCTCCTTGTGTAGATTGGACTCTCTGTGTCCAGTCATCACCATCCGTTGCTCCTTGAGCTGCTTGGCCACGTCTCTAGCCGAGGACCCGGATACTTGAATCCACGTCTTTGAGAGAAACGCACAAGCATAGAGCATGAAGACGATGTAGAAGAGTGCGTGGCAGGGATGAGCCGCCATATCCGCCAAGCTCGACGGAGCTGTGATCAAGTAAGCGAGACCACCGACTGGTATGGATCCTCTCCACTGTCCCAGCAAGTTCACCAAGAAGTTCCCACCGAAGTTGTTGTAGAGAATCTGAGAGATGAAGTAGAGATTTGAGACGAGAGCGGATTGGAGAATGATGGGCATGTTGGAAGTGTAGAAGAGCTTGATCGGGTAATTATTAGAGCCGCCTTGTCGGGAATTCTTTGACCGAACAGGCAAGACAACGCGGAAGCCTTGAAAGTAGATGACGATGAGGAAGATCAAGACTGTTGCGATCAGGTTTGTAACGTTTGGAAGGCTTTGCCTGAAGAAAGCTTGTCGGATGCTGGATCTGGTTATCATGTTATGGAAGAGCGAGGTCATGGCGCCTTCGAACTCGGGTCCAGAGCGTCCGATGGTGACTGTGACGGGGCTAAATGCTTTCCATATAACACTCTCGCAGAGATTGGTGGCTATGAAAAGGGAGATCGCGGAGCCAAGACCGTACCCCTTTTGGAGAAGCTCGTCCAGACACAAAACGATGATTCCGGCAAAGACAAGCTGGAGAACGATGAGAAGTGCGTTTCCGACACCGAGCTGCGCAACAGGGCCGTACATACCAGAGAGAACGTATGTCATGGCTTGACAGAGGGCGATCAGAACGCCGAGAAGTTTCTGAGCAGCGTTCAAGAGAGCACGATCCTCCTCGTCGACCTGAATAATCTTTGAGCCTGTCAAGAGCTGCATCACGAGCCCTGATGTGACGATGGGACCGATACCGAGCTCCATGACGGTGCCACGGCTCGATGCGAGAATGGCACGCATCCAGTAGAACGGATCCGCACTGGTCATGGAGTGGATGCCGTAGAGAGGAAGTTGACTACAAACGAGAAACACGAAGAGAGTGATCAGAGTGTATATCACCTTCTCCCTCAATGGAACCTTCTTCTTCTCACCACCACTCTGCACTTCTGGCAGATATCGCAAAAACGGCTTCATCATATGCAATACACGAAGTCCTCCCATACTTTCTATGTCTAGGTTTAAGTTGCTTTAGGTTGCTTTGGTAAAACAAAATCTAGGTTTAGGTTGCTTTAGATCAAACAAAATCTATGCTTTATCTTGTTCTCTCTTGTGTTGGTGTGCACCCTTTTTATAACAATTTCACGACCTCTCTATTCCAACTAGGATTGGGATTTCCAATTTTTAACGTTTCCTTTCTCTTCTGTTTTCGTAGGTACTCTGGGTCGGTTAGCCCATCATTACTCTGTGTCGGTGGCTAGCGACTAGGCATATTAAGATTGACTCCGGCCCATTAAGATTAACTCCGGCCCATTAAGAGTGTGTAATTGCCCTGAACCCAGATTCCTTCTTGGTGGTCAAGATGTTACCTCTTATATCAAGAATTAAAAATGGTGTAGATGGATAAAATATCACACAGGAAGATGAAGGAGATCGCATATTTTTCTTAATTAAAGTCATCTCTACAATATTATTTAAAAATACATTTTTAAAAATAAACTTTAATTTATAAAATATTACATAAAATATTATTACAAATAACAAAAAATAATTAAAATAGGAAATAATATAATAGTCTTTTAAAATTATTTATTAGAATATGTAAAATATATATTTTGTATTAAAGAGATTATTTCTTATTTAATTTTTAAATTTTTTTTAATACTATATATTTTCAAATAATAATCAATTCATATATATTAAAAAAAAAAAATCTATTCAAAATTTTGCTATATTTTTCACTATAATATATTGTATTTTATTTGAATACTAGATAAGTATCCGTATATATGCAGGTTTATAATTTAATATTTTATAATCCCGTTAAAAAAAATTAAAGATGAAAAATGGGAAATCAAAATTAGATCACCCGTGAAAATATATAATACATAAGTTTAGAAACAAAGTTTACGATGAAATAAATATATACCTTAAAACAAATATTTGGTGAAGAGATGCAGTAAATAGTTTTGGATACGATTATTTGACTTTTATTTTTTTTGGTATGTAATTAACACAATATCAAATTGTGGTTTATATAGAGGTGAGGAATTATAATTATTTTTATTTTATGATTAATTTCTTTAATCTAACTGGAAAAATTAAGGAATTTTTTTTTATATTAATTTTTTCTTTTAGGATTAATTTAATTTTTAATTTTTAATATATATTTTTAATAACTTTATCTTATAAAATTAAATTTTAAACTTTTACTTTTCAGAATTTTTAAGTTTTTTTTATTAATAGATTTTTTTTTAATTTTGATTTTTAGTTATCAAGAGATTAATACGTAGTAATCTATTTTATTTCTATTAGTCATAATGAAACATAATTTCCTAACATAATGAATCATAATTTCCTCTAACATAATTTTGATAACGTACATCATAATTTATATTTTATTTTAGATAACGTACATCATAATTTCGGATGTAGATAACGAATATATGTGAATCGGATATATATATAACGAAGATATTTCATAACCTACATCATAATTTCGATTACACAGAAGATGATCTCGGGTATACCTTATGTGTAGTGGGTGTATATAACGATGTTTCTTTTGTTGTAAAATTGAGAAACTATTAAATTGGTTATATAGATGTGAGGAATAAGAACTTCTTTTCCTTATAGAATTGTATTCCTTTTTTAAATTTCCTTAATCAAAATAGAAAATTTTGTATCTCATTTTTTAAAATCTTTAGCTTTTCCCCTTTTTTGTCAACTTTAACTTTTAAGATATTTTTTGGTTTAATTTTATTTCTAGGATGTCAATCTATTGTTTAATTGCTTTTTTTATAAACATGAATTTTTTTTTTACAAAGGTTTAAGATAAATTTCCTTAATCTAAAAACAACTCTTATTTTTGCTAACTTTACTTTTATGATTAAGTCTAGATTATATATTTTTTCTTTTATTGTTAAATAAAAAAAACTTTAATATAAATTTCCTTAATCTAAAAGCAACATTTATTTTCTTTTTTTTTTGCTAACTTTACTTTTAGGATTAAGTTTATATTGCATTTTTTCCTTTATTGTTAAATAAAAAAATTAAGATAAATTTCCTTAATCTAAAACCAACATTTATTTTCTCTTTTTTGTGCTAACTTTACTTTTATGATTAAGTCTAAATTATATTTTTTCCTTTATTGTTAAATAAATGTGTCAAAATCTAATGAATTAACTCGACACGTGTCGCGATCTTGCGAGTTAGTAACTTTGAATCATTCTCTTTTATATTTATAGATAGATATATCAAAATAAAAGTTGAAAAATATTTTACAAATTTTATAAAAAGTTAGACATAAGTAAACTATTTTTTATAAGAGTTTGTAAACTAACCACAAAAACTAGAGTCATTTAACGGTGCATATTAGAGTTATGTTTTCAAGATTATAAGTTTTTACCGGTTAGCCCAAATAATATTTTAGTTCACTTCAAAACGGATTAAATAGACAAATTATTACAAATTGACAGCTTTTTCTATAATCCTTAGTTAACTATATTGTAAAATTCAGAAAAAACAATTTTTAAAAATTTCAAAATAATTTCTTTACAAAAAATTACTCCGCGCAGGTTAAATCCTAGTTCTATAATTTTTTGAGTTCATATCGAACACATTTGCTTAATCGTACAAAAGCACTATCCCATAAGTCATTTTGAAACATATTTTAATTATAGAGTTTGTGTATATTAGCAAACAAGCTTTAGTTATATTGCAACAAAACTCCTCGATTTCAAAATGCCTTAACAACATGTGCAAAAATGCCACAACAGCAGCAAAAATATTGCAACATCTACTGTTTAATTCAATTCCCAAGAGTTTAAAATTTTGATTTTAGTATATTATTACAACCCATAACAATAAAACACTAATCAATATGTACAAGGTAGCTTTCACTGCAGCTAATTGCAACTATATATATTGAAGTCTAATCCAAAAATGCATAATACGATCAGAAATTACTACCAAACAAAAAAATCAATTACAAGGTGAAATCGTGTGTAGTTAGTACAAAGAACAAAATAGTTTCATACCGAATTAAAATTGAGATTGATGAGGAATAAAATGTAAGCAAAGATTTAATTTTAGAAACAAGCTTAGCTCATGACTAACCATTTTGTATTCCATAGAAACAAGCTTAGCTCTTGAAATACAAAACGGTTAGTCATGCATACAATAATCCTCATTAGGGCCAACCATTAATTTTTTTTTTTTGCCGGCTAAAGATTTTAATAATACAATCATTGTGTACAAATGCTTGAAGAAATCTAGGACATGTAACATGTAAAACTCATTTAAGTTACTTCTGTAACATGTAAAATTTAGAAAATGGTATAAATCTTAACATTTATACCAAATATATATATATATATATATATATATATATATATTTGGTATAAACGTTAAGATTTATAACATATTACATGTCCTAAATATATATATATAGGACAACAATGGAACAGGCTCTGATGAATAAATGATTGTCTTTCTAGCTAAAGATTCTTGGTTTAACCAAATTGTTGGTGGTTGGGTGATTCCTTTCCTCCGGTGATCATAGTTCTTGAAACAAAACTCCTCGATTTCAAAGTGCCTTAACAACATGTGCAAACATGCCACAACAGCAGCAAAAATATTGCAATATATACTGTTTGATTCAATTCCTAATAGTTTAAAATTTTGATTTTAGTATATTATTACAAACAATAACAGTAAAATACTAGTTGTAACCATATTGAAGTCTAATCCAAAAATGCATAATACGATCAGAAAACACTACAAAAAACAATACAAAAATACCGAATTAAAATTGAGATTGGCGGGGAATAAAATGTAAGCAGAGTTACTAATAAAACACCTTCTGGGATAAAAAAAAAAGAAGAAGGTATTATCAGCGAAACTTGCGACTTTGGTTTAGGCCTCCCATGAATCAGATAAGAACATCATTAACTTAGCTGGGATTATGAAGGCCTTTCCATCTATAATTTCTCTTCTCTATTTGAAAACTGACAATTAAAATCAAACTATGATCAAAGAAGAAGAACCCTACGACTAAGATCTAATTGAAGAACACAAATCAAAGAGTATTTTTGATCGCCTAATCACTGGCGAGTCAGTCGCGGTACGGCTTGAGCTTGCTTGCTGAGGCCACCACAAATATATAGTAGATGTTTCTTTTTATCATTAGGGTTTTCGGTTTTTATTGTTTTGGGCTGACACAATTGGGCCTTTGGATTTAATTGGATAACCTACCATACGTATGTGTAATTAGGCCTGCTATGATTGGGTTTTAGCTGCAGAATTTTAAACCATTCTTTTTAATAACGGACAATAATCTGATGATACATACACAATTTACTTTCAAAAAATAAAAATAAATTGAATGTAGCAGAAAAAACAAACTTTCCTTCCTTCTTTTTATAATTGAATTCAAAATTGCCATTATTTTTGGTGCTTAAAATGTAAATATCAATGAAATGAAATGTTTAGATATTATAAATTGTGTTAACAAATTGTTTGATATAAGAAGTTTGGTTCCATAGCCAAAAAAAAAAAAAAACATGGAAACAAATTCAATCGGTACTTTATCGACATCTTAGCTTTGTAGTATTTAGTATCAAGAAGCATCAATAAATAGCTTAAAAACCCTAGGAAAATATGAAAATGTGGTAGGGTCGCAAGGAGAGAAACAAGAAGAAAGAGTGGGGAAACACCCACTTTGCAGATCGTAAGTTGTTTCATTCGATATCCCATGAGAGAGCCTTTACTCTAAAGAGTTAGTAGAGGCTCGAACAAATACAGTTCTCGACGCTCATCTAGCAAACCTAGATCCGACACTAAGACGATATTACATTAACTAGCAAAGCTTAGAACCGCTAGCTCACTCTACCAAGATCTTTTTCCGATATCAACTAGCACAGAACCAAGCAACCTCACAACTCATTAGCCTTACTATCTTCTCTGAAAACAAGATAAACGGGACACATAACCGATCTCGATGTAACCTCAATCAAGCCGCACAATCGGAACAACTAAGAAAATAAGCTTAGAAACTGAAACCCTCACAAATGCAAGAGGAGATATGACCATTAACGGGAATAAGAGCCGAGGAAGACTTACATGAGGCAGAGCCCTCGCCGCCACCCCGCAAAGGAATTCGCCAAACCCATCAGTCTGCTACCTACACCACGCCACAACTCGCCAACGAAAGAGTCATTCTTAAAAAAAATTTTAGGCTTGCAAAGAAAACAAAACTTTTTCGCATTTTCTTATGGATTTTTTTCATGCTTTATTTATTTTTTTTAAGAAAATAATTCTTAAATAAATAAATAAACATAAAATTATTAGCATACTTTTTTATAAAAAGAATATTATAAATATGTTTTTAAAAAAGAGTATTATAATAGGCTAGTTTTAGCACACAAAAAAAAAAGCTACAATAGGCTAGTGATATTGTGTTACACATCAAATCAAAGCAAACGTAAACCATTTAATGAAACCAAGGCTATACATTGCCTGTCCGTATTAATTAATGAGCCTTTTAAAATCTCCGAGCCCAATTAACGTCTTTTTCAGTCCTCCGATACATTTGGTCGGCGCCGTGTGTATTGTTGTAAATGGCGAACATGTTTTTGATCGTGCATCACACTAATATACCTAAACATGATTTTCGATTATTCACCTTTGATGATAACATTTTAAATTTTTTTTGATGATAACATTTTAAATTTTTTATTAAATTTGTCAATACTCATTTAATTTTTCTTATAAAACCCCATTTGATGAAATCGTTTTCGTCATCCTACTTCAAACACAAAGAACACGAAAAAAGGGATCTACCTTAAGGCAAAAGAAAAGCCACTTGCTCTGCAATGGCGATCCCACGCGCCTCCTTGGCCATTTGCCTCCTCCTCTCTTTGGCTACCATAGCCACCGCTGATTACTACTCTCCCTCTTCTCCTCCGGTTTACACCCCACCAATCCACAAGCCTACACTCCCACCTCCGGTTTACACACCACCGGTTCACAAGCCCACCCTCCCACCACCGGTTTACACACCACCCGCCTACAAACCCACCCTCCCACCTCCGGTTTACACTCCACCGGTTTACAAGCCAACTCTCCCTCCTCCAGTCTACAAAAAGTCTCCGAGCTATTCTCCTCCACCTCCATATGTCCCAAAACCAATCTACATTCCACCGGTTTACAAGCCAACTCTCCCTCCTCCAGTCTACAAAAAGTCTCCGAGCTATTCTCCTCCACCTCCATATTCTCCTCCACCTCCGTTGATGGCATCATCCTCTGCAAAAACGGTTACGGAACCTACCCAATTCAAGGTATTAAGACATGCTTAAGCCTCCCTAATTAAATATCTATGATAACAACAACTATACTAATCAGAAAACTCGGTTAATTGAATTCATGTAGGAGCAAAGGCAAAGATTGTGTGCTCCGAACCAGGATCATACGGGAAGAGCAAGAAGGAGGTTGTGATTTACAGCGATCCAACTGACTCTAAGGGATACTTCCACGTGGCGTTGACAACCATCACGGACCTATTTCACTGTCGTGTCAAGCTCTACACATCTCCGGTCGAGACTTGCAAGAACCCGACCAATGTCAACAAGGGTCTCACCGGAGTTCCATTGTCGATGTACGGATACCGTTACTACTCCGACAAGAACTTGAAGCTCTTTAGCGTCGGACCTTTCTACTTCACCGGTCCCAAGGCTTCTCCCACCACTCCCAAATACTGATCATGATGATCACGTTATTATGGTGATGATCGTGCATGCATTATTTATATATGAGGTCGCTTTAATCAATTTATTATTTGAAAACTTTTCCTTTAAAAATGTTCCTTTGTTTTTTTTGTACCGATTTCATTTGATTCCTTGCATTACCAATGCAATCTATTTTTTGGTTATGCTTTATATATGTGGAAGAGGAACATCTTTGTTTCATTTATGCGACTGCTTATTATATTATATAAAGGTGCTTCGTTTATAATTTGTATAAAATATATCAGATTCCACTTTCAATTTAGTTCTTTAGAGCATCTCCAAAGTAGAATCCTAATTGGGGTTCTTACCATTATTTATAATAATAATTTTGAAATTTTTTAACTTAAGAACCTCATTAAGAATTTTTAATTTTTCTCTCTTCCAATGGTAGAATCCTAAGTGGATTCTTAAAAAAAAAAGATTTCAAGTTAATTTTTAGTTAAACTGAACCAAATCGAAATTACCCATGCACACGGCACGCGAGTTGATCGGATGGTCCACTAAGAGTCTTGAGTACACGTCAGTTTGTGTACGTGCCACTGTGTCAAAACTCCACCATACCTAATACTCCCTCTCTTTGAAATGTTTAAAAATTGTTATTTTTTGTTTTAAATTATATGTCGTTTTAAGTTTTCAATATTAATTATGATATTAAATATCTAATTTAACCAAATCAACTAGTTTTAAAATTATAGTAATATTTTTATTATGTATGAAAAACTTTAAATAATATTTATTGGAAACGAAAAAATATATATATTAATTAATTTTTCAATAGTTGTTTTGCTGTAAGTCGTAATTTGTAAAAAGTGTCGTTTAATTTTTTTTTTCCATAAAAATGTCATTTTATATTTTCAATACATAATTTTGAACATAAATATATTTTTAACCTAATTGTTTTAATATATTAATTAGAGAAAAAATTGTTTAGTATATTAATAAGAAGTAATAGAAATAGTTTTTTTTAATATATTTGAAATGTATCAAAATAACATTTTTTATGAAACATAAAAAATAGCTAATAATTGAACCAGAACTATTCATCAATGAGTTCATAACCGGTAACATCAGAAATCTCAGCATTGTAGTATATGCATTTTCCCAGAACAAAATTATTAACATTATACAATGCCCGACAGTTTTACGATTGAAACAACATTTGACTAAAACGGTAAATGAATCAAGGTTTACAAATGGGAAAAAACCTTAAAAACTTAAAAATATACGAACTCAATAAAATTTAAATGTTTAATATACGAATTATTTTGACACCCAGAAAAATACACAAACTAACATTAACACCCATTTTAATACACAAATTAGTAATCACTTCCTATTTAATACTCAAACTACTAGATCTAGTATATTTTACCAAATCTAAATTATAAAAACCCAGTTTTACCCTTCAATATTTTTAGAATTTGATTTACTTATTTAAAAAATAAACCAAAAAAAAAAATTTATAAAAGAAAATAGAAAAAAAAATTGTCGCCACCACACCTCTTCTTTCTCGCTCGTCTCTTTTCTTCGTTCTTCTTTTTTCTTCTTCTTCTTCTTCTGCTATTTCATCATTTCCTTCTCTACTCCCATCAAATCCAAAGCTCCATAACTGATTTTGCTCTATTCACCAAATTTGAAACCCGTTTCCGTTGTCTCAAAGATGAATCCACAACCAAATCCCTAAAATTTGAAATCAATTTTCAGTATATGAAATCCCAAAATCGCAGAATCAAACTTAATAACAACTTAGCTAAAACCCCCAATTTTGATTTCAATCTTACGAAATCAAGAGCACAAATAAAATCAACCCAAAAACTAGTCGGAGCCCATGATTTGATGTTGTTCTTGTAAAATCAGACCTCATCGAGTTAAACAACTTGCTTTAAAACCAATCCATGTTGAAACTGGAGAAAAATATTAGTTTTCACCATTGAGGAAAAGCTACTCGTTTCAGGGTTTCGAGGAATGCTCTACGGCGGAGACAATTTTGAATCGCCAGAACCGTGGTGGTATATCGGAAATTGCAAGTCTCGTCGGAACTGAATCTGATTCATTTTTATCGTGGGAGTCGCAAAATTTGGGGGTTCTCGTTGTCTTCTTCTTCGCCGGAGCTGTGGTGGTTAATCGGAAATTGCAGAGATAGGGTCGACATCAAAATTGAAGAATAATTTGTTTTTTTATTTTATTTTATAAATTATTTTGTTTTTGTTTTTTTCTAATAAATAAATCAAATTCGAAAAATATTGAAAGGTAAAACTCGGTTTTTATAATATAAATTTAGTAAAATATATGAGATCTAGTAGTTTGAATATTAAATAGGAAGTGATTACTAGTTTGAGTATTAAAATGGGTGCTAACGTTAGTTTGTGTATTTTTTTGGTGTCAAAATAGTTCGTGTATTAAACGTCTAAATTTTATTGAGTTCGTGTATTTTTAAGGTTTTTTACAAATAGATATAACATTTTAAGAATAAAATTCTGTTAGTAACGAAAGAGATTTAAAATTTTAATCACAGAGAAAGATAAATCTTGATCAAATGGCTCCGTTGAACCGTCGATTACTTTCAGTTTATTTAAATTACATTTCTCAAATCAACCATTTAAGAGAAGAAAAGAACAAAGAGAATCGGTTCGGTGGGAGAGCTTCGCTTAGCGTTGCTTCTCTGCCTAAACGACACCGTCTCATATATACATTGATCGAGCAGCTCCGTTACTTTATAAATCAACCATTCCGTCCATTTTTCCAAACGCCGTCTCTTAGGAAAGCAACCGTCCCAAGGTTCTGGGGCTAATTGCCGCGTGGATCGTCAAAACCGCCACGTGTCTTCATCCCATGCCAGTAATACAAATCCCCCACCCGCTTCCCCAGATTACCGGGTCGGTTATCTGATTCTTCCGAATCCGATATCTTGCCCACCCGGCTCCCCCCGATTACCGGGTCAGATTCTTCAGTATCCAAATTACAAATCGAACAGAGGGAAAGTAAAAATCAAATACTCCATAGCCTCTTCAATAAAACCGGATTATTCGACCCGTTATCTCCGGGTAGACCCGAATTAGAATCGTCAAATTCCCTGGGAATCTCCACAATTATACCGATTAGATCAATCGGTTCTCTCTCACAAGCTTCTGTCGGAAATCTCAACGGCGAACCAGAGGAAGATGACGGCGTCGAGGATTCGGATTCGTCCGATGAAGACGAACTTCCGGCTTCGGTATCTTCGATTGGTTTAGCCAATGGAAACACGGGAGTAACCGGTTCTGAAATCTTCAAACCGGATTCGATAACCGGCTGTTCGGGTTGAACCGGAGCTCTACAAAGCGGACAACTAGATCTCGACCGGAACCACGTGTCAATACAATCAACATGGAACACGTGGCCACATTTGGGAAGGACACGTCCTTCGTCTTCTTCCTCAAAGTCCGATAAGCAAACGGAGCACTCCTCCGGCGGAGACTTATGGGTTTCGACGGAATAGACGAAGATCGGGATTTTCTCGAGTACAGTCGGATCGAGAGGAGAGAGGGAGGAGGATGATTGGGTGGGATCTCTAGCGGCGGAGAGAGCTCTGAGATGAGCACTGATACGGCGGCGAATACGGCGGTTTTGACGGCGGAATAACCATCTGGCGTAGCTGTGGAAACAGAGGATTAGAATGACGGCGACGAAGAGGATAATAACGGAAGCGAGCATGATTTTGCCGTTAAGGGCGTAACGTGAAGGTCCATGGGTAATGCTTCCCCATAGTGTCTTGTTACTGTAATCGACGTTACCCATTTTTCTAGAGAGAGAGAGAAATAAGTAAAGGAAAGATTTGAGAGAGAATGAAGTAAGTGGGCGAGACGAAGAAGATATAAGAGTGGGAAGTTTCCAATGTAATTAATTCTGTGGGTTTGAAACTCGTTATTTATAGACAAACTATGAATGAATTATTGGGTCTTCTTTATTATTATTTTTCTCTCCATTCTAGTATTTGTTCGTTCTTTTTTGTTCATTTCAATTTTCAACAAAAGTTATTCGAGTTATATATCTTGATATTGGGGTAAAAATTGATTTAAAAAGTTATACGAGTAGACATATATATATATATTTTTTTTTGTCTAATAGTTATTTTATTTTTGGAAAAGTAAATGTGTAAACAAGAAACGTCTAATAGTTATTTGAAACCCACTTGTTAGAGATGTGAGTTATAATAATCATCGTGGAGACATACTTTGAGCAAGTCTTTGACCGTAATTTACTTTATGATTTTCAACATCTTGCTTGCTTGCCAATACTTTTGAGATATTGAATTATTTTGTTTCCACGGATAAGCTTATTATTGTCGGCATGTAACATCATGTGTAGAGACTTATAGACAGTTTTCCTTACTTCTATTGAAATTCAAAAGTGGTACAAAAAATGATATCATGCTGCACATTATAAGAATTTCTTGTGCATTTCTTCAGACTATTTAGTTTTATTTTTACACTAAATATACAATAAATGGATTTAAAAGACCAGAATTTGTGGAATAGCGTTATTTACATTCAGCAATATATATATATATATATATTTTGAAAAACATTCAGCGATATTATATGTTGGAATTCTAAATTCAGCAATATTATATGTTGAAACACACTAATAGGGGAAAAAATGCATGGTCCAATCCAATTGAAACGAAATTGAAAGATACTCCCTCCGTTCCATTTTATAAGATTTTTTAGAATTTTACACACAGTTTAAAAAAATATAAATTGTACACTTATCATCATTTAATAAACAAATTAAAAAACAATCTAAACAAGAAGAAAAACAAAAAAAAATGCAAATGGCCACTTCCATATTCTCGGTCAACTTCAAGTTGTATTTTCTTTCTTGATCCAATTGAATACATATCATTAACAGATTTTTAGAAAACCAATAAAATTTGTACGTAGGAGTAGAAATTGGCTTCATGATCGGCTGAACATCTCTTGACTTGCTTTCTTTATGTTCCATTTTTTATTTTCAGATTTCTGTTTTTATTTACAAAAAAGTACGTTTGGAATAATAGTTGATGACTATGAATAATGAAAAATTAATAATGTTTGATTTTAATTTTTGTGATTTTTGAACTTCTTTGACCATAAACTCTTTTAATAATTGTTGGATTAATAGTAATTGGATTTATGCTTAAATCTTTGAGAAAATCTAATAAATTGGAACAGGTAAAAAATCCTAAAAAATTCTATAAACTGGGAAGGAGGGAGTACATAACTAAATAAACAGAAACGATCCCACCATAAAACATAAGAAGCTTTTGTATTCCATGAGTCATGGGACTCAAGCGTGGTCTCTTAAAGTTTTGCTTAAATGCTAAGAGAAAGACTGTCCCAATCTGGCGGCTCTTTATTTTCTTTATTTTTTTTTTTTTTTTCGTTTGAAAATTTATTATATTAATCACTATAACAATACAACTTATATCAAAATTAGCAGATTATACAAAGTTGATGGATGATAAAACATCCCCATAAACAAAATCTGCTGATGATAAGACATTCCTAGAGATAAAGCCGGCTGATTATAAAAAATCTCCGAAAACAAAAGTCAGTGAGTACATGACACTCTTGAAGACAAAAACCAAATAAAAGAAGACACAACAAAATACACAAGATAGAATATTGAAGTCAAAGTTGAAACTCTCAAAACCATGGGAAAAGTCGGAACAAAGCAAGGAGAACCAACCAACGCAAGCGGATGAAAGTCTAGGATAAAGGAATCCGCGAAACTGCGTAACCGCGAATGAAGAACCAATTAAATTGATTAACCCTAAAACTTGAGGCAAACGAACGGGAACCTAATTCATACCCACATAATCTTCTCCGAATACAGTTTAAATCTAGAATTTTGAATCCTCATAAGAGGTTAGCCTTACAAAAACTTACCAGTAAAAAACCACGGAAAAAATCTATTTATTTTTTTAAACTAAACGACGATCGAAGGAAACTACTTTTATTTCTTTCTTCTTTTTCTTTCTTTTTATAAATAAATATGTTTGTATTTTGTACTAGTTTTTTTTTCCCCGCCCGTCAAATATATATATATATATAACTTTATTTGGGGGAGTCTTTTTCAGAAAATGTCTTTAAGACCATTTTACACATTAGAAACCTACTGTATGATTAACGCACGTACTCATTTTGGATCTCTTACTTATTTTTAATATTAAAATAGTGATATAATGGTAAAAGATGTTTCTTCTGTCTCTTAATTAAGAGACGTTTCTTCATAAAAAAGAAAAAATTGTGTGGATTAAAATATTAAAATATTCTAAAAAACTCATAAAAGTATGTGAGTTAATCATGGTCTAACATTTATGTCGTTGAAGAAGATTTTAAATGGCCCTTCCTTACTAACGACCTTAAGATGCGTTCTCCTTTTTTTTGTTGGGGGTCTTGTTTCTACTTTAAATAACATTTGAATTCTTCTTCTCTCTCTACGTCAAAAAAAATTAGAGTTCTTCTCTCTTTTTCTCTTTCGGATTTCCACTTTCCTCCATTTTCAACACTATTACAATTATTATTTATTATAATGTCAAGAATTGAATTAAAATATCTAAATCTTTCTAAGAACTTCTATGGCCATTAACGGCTCAAAATGATTTGAAGATTCCTCCAGCTCGGTACATAATGCTCCAATTTAACCTTAGTTTATGATGGGATCAATTAATTGACAATTAATTGTAAATTACTTCTTTTAATTTCTGCGTAATCAGAGAACCAGTAGTTTTCATTTTTCACTTATCACTTTCCACTTTCTTATCTCCTTATTTGTAAGATCGATCAATTGTTTTTCCTTGTATATTTAAAGGCTTCATGGTTAAAATAATGAATTGAACTTGAAATTACCAAAGAAAAGTGTTGTGTTCTTATTTTCGGATCAACATTTGATAATCCTATATTTGGAACCTATCAGTTTACTTTTACTACGGTGGTTCATTTTTGTAGACAAATAAGCAGAAAACAAAATTCTATATAAAGGCTAGACATCTGTATAGTCAAGACTCACGAACATTTACTTACATTTGCTAGTTCAGATCCCATTCTCGTCATACATAATCATCAAATAGCCTTGTTGATGTACGTTTAATTTGGACCTTCAAAATGTATAACCCCATTTTAATATGATTTCATATGTTCTAAGGCCTAACCTAGATTAAAACAAAACAAGACTCCCGTCAGACTAATACATAAATATCTTATCCATCGCAACCCCCTTTATTTTTATTTTAGAAACATACATAATACCCAAATGAAGACAAAAGCAGAAAATAAGTGACTAATTCAACTTGTTTTGGTCCCGGACCGGGACCGAAGATAATTTGGATGGTAAAATCACTTATATACGTATTGGTTATATATATATGTTTTTTTTGTAGATTTGTTTCCATGTTAAATATTTTTATTTCATTTTGAGAAAAAAGAAAAGCAGATATGATATTATGAATAGGATAAGGTCGGATCATTAGTCAAAACATTCTACAACTTGAGAGAAAGGCAATACAAACCCATGTGCCGTGCGCGTGCGGGCTAACATGAAATAATCAAATATCATACTTTATACGACTGATGAAAGTTACTACTCATCTTTTACTTTTATCTTAGCATTTAATTTTTTTAATTATCATAAAGTAGCTTAAATTTCAATTCGTGTATCAATATGCAATACAGATTATCAGCTTTTCATAAAAGAAATGTCATTGACAGATTTATCCACTAAAATCATATTAAAGGTGACTGGTTTCTTAATAGTCAAGAAAAAGAGAGAAAAAATAGAAAGAAACATTTGGAAAAGAGTTAGGTCGGAGAATGGATAATTCCGAAAAAGTAAGAATGCATTCGTAAGTTTAAAAAATAAAAGAAAATGACAATCGATTAAAATAGCATATTTTTAAATCTTTGTTTCAAATTTAGTATCATTAATTAAAAAAGATAATAATATTTTTTTTTCTGTGATAATAATAACATAAAATTAATATTAAAATGACATAAAATCATTTTTAATGAAGAAAAATTAAACACTAAATTAGAAATAATGAACTTAAACATAATGTTTAATTTTATTTTAAATTTATTTTGGGTAAACAAATATTTTTACATAATTAATTATGTTATTTTTGGAATTTTAAAATTTATGCTACTCTAGAATATTTAAAAAAAGCATTCGTAAATAAAAAAACAAAAGAAAAATCAAGAGTTAGTATTTCACAATGTTTAAAATACTACTATGCAAGAAAGAGTATTTGGACCAGTGGTTGCCACACCTTTACTGTTATTTTACTGGTGTCGAATTCGACTACATATACCTTTTATATATAGGAGTATCTGACTATTAGGTTTGTCGTGGCCTAAAATAATAAAAAAATAAAAAAAAAATTACTGCTATGCGCACATTAGGTGTTCCAGTAGTGCTTAGCGTGTAGTGTAGGCTGATTAATCGTCTTCTTTTTATTTTTGACATGATAAATCGTCTTCTAAATGCATAACAATAGTTAGTAATTTCTATTTCCACTATATTTTTTTTTAATCTAAGAAGCTTTGATATTTTACAAGCAACCAAACCGTGTGAAAGTAGTAAATAAAATGATGTAACAGCCAGTGAAGTTACACTTCGAGAGAAGTAGTGGCCAGGTCATTCATCTCCCCTTTTCAGATTACTTTATTTAATTTTCAACTTTAACTTTTTCGTTTTTGTTTTTATTTAATTTTTTTTTCAAGATATTTTTATTTTTCACAATATGACAACAATTTATAAAAAAGATAAAATCAACCCAATAATAAACGCTTATGAGCTTTTAACCAAAAAACAATACCTATTATAGGGAAATATAGATTTTTATTTTATTTAGGAGAACAAAATATTTAGGTCTATCGAAATCACAAAATATTTAGAGAAATATACCATATTTTTTTTTTATCATATGGTATATATGGAAGGAAAGAAATGACTAAGTGTTTAATAAAAAAAAACAATTCTCTGAATGACACTTCATCTTGTAAACAAGATAAAAAGATGGAGGATCGCAAACCAAAAAGAATGTAAAGAATAGGTAGAAGTTCCACAGAACTAGGACACCACGAAAATTCTCCCCTCGGCCTCCCGAATCCCGACATGCCAAATTGATGTCTCTTGGATTGACCATAGACAGGTCAGTGATCTCGATTGGTGTCACATGAATTGTTAGAGGGGGGATTAGCACCCCCTGGTTTAACTCGGTTCGAACCGAGATCGGTTCAATCAAGACCGGTTTACGATGGTTCGGATCGAGGATAAGCCAGCCCGAAAACATTGGGCCGAGCTCGGGATCTCGCTGAAAGCCCACCTCGGCTACCGATCTAGGCCCATCACAAGCCCAGTCCGTTACAACAGATGAAACCGGAATATTTCCTCTTTCCCGCCGATCTCGGAAATGGAAATATTCCTTGCGAATAGACCGCCGAAGAATAAGGATTATATCCTTATCTCGGAGGGGAATCCGGAATATTTCCATTCCCTAATCGAGCAAGGAAAAGGGAATATTCACATAGAGAACCGCCTCAGAACATTATAAATAAAGGAGGAGCTTCATTCTTCAAAGGATACACAACTTCCGCAGAGACAGAGAATACAAGAGAGAGCTCATTACCGATCTCAAGTCTTTTGTCTTTGCTTTCTTACTTAAACTCTGTTGTAACCGCCGACTTAGATCAATAAACGAGATTCCGACTAAAAGTACTGTTTTACCCCTTTTTGTGTGATTTACGGATCAACAATTGGCGCCGACTGTGGGGAGTATAGAACAGTACTTTCGGATATCGTTTGATTGAAGTTCGGCAATGGTTCTTCCAGTCGATACCATCGCAGCCCTCGTCAACAGCTCAGGAACCGATGATCGAAACCCACGGATCGACGAGCTCAATCCTATCGATACCGAACTACAGACAACCGGAGGAAGACCCCCTCCAACCGTACCTGTTGAAGAAGACAATCAAGTCAACCCATCTCGGACTCTTCCTCAGTCTCCGGCCGCTTCGATATTCACGGATCCGACCGTCTTCATGGAAGCTATGGCGGCGCAGTTCGCCGAAATTAACAAAAAGAACGAAGAGCGGATCGCGTCTCTCATCGCATCCCATTTCGAGCGCCGAAATCAGATCGGTATCCTCGATCGGAATCCGGTGACCCCCCCCAACGATAGCACGTTACGCCGAAATCTCTTGTCCGACCTAACCGACGCTCGACCCCCAGGCACGGTCGACCCGCCGACAAGAAGATCCTCCGCGACCGGTTCGGAAATCAACATCACGGACCGAACCGCCCTGAATTTGGAATTCGCCAAGGTTCAGGCCCAACTACAAGATATGCGAACCACAGTCCATCAGGCTACGAGTTCGGCGCCCGAGATCGACCGGGTAATTCAAGAGTCACAGAGGACGCCGTTTACCGACAAAGTCGTCAATACTCCAGTCCGACGATTGGAAAGAGTCAAGATCACACCATACGACGGGTTTACCGATCCTAAAAACTTCTTGACTTCGTTTGTCATCACGATGAACCGATTTCGTTTCGGCTCGGAAACTGAGAAGGACGCAGCCATGTGCCAACTATTCGTGGAGAATTTATCCGGGGCCGCGCTCGATTGGTTTTCAACGCTCGAGCCAAGTTCGGTAAACAGCTATAACGAGCTCACTACCAAATTCCTCAAACGCTTCACCATGTTTATCAAGCAGAAAACAAAAAACGCCGAACTCTGGGCCCTCGAGCAGAAGCAGGACGAGCCCCTACGCAACTTCATGGAACGTTTCAAAGCGGTTGTATCCCATTGTACGATCGACGACGAAGCCGCGATCGAGGCTCTTTACAAAGCCACCTGGTACGAATCGGACTTTCACAGGGAGATCAAACGCAATAATCCAAAAACATTGGAGGACATCCTGCACAGGGCGCATATCTTCATCATGGAGGAGGAGGAAAGGTCCGAGAAAGATAGGCGATACGCAATCACGAAGCAGCCCGCCACCAAGGACAAACTGTACGTTCCCCCGAAACAACCCGTCAACACGGTCCAAACTCAGCAATCCTGGTCAAACACTTGGGTTCGGTCGGATGAACCAAAAGAACCCGACACCACTGAATCCGCACCGTACTGCAATTTCCATAACCGGTATGGAAATCATTCCACCGAGGAGTGCCGACATCTACAGGAGTTCCTGATGATGAAGTACAAAAAGGGGGAAGTTCCGGTCGAAGGAGCCTTCCAACCCTCGAACAGACCGCGCCGTAACGATAACGGTAGGAGACGTAATTCCAGACCAAACAAGGCTACCGAGCAGCCCAAAAATAAAACCGACGACGAACAACCGAAACGAGATCGGGAGGACAACGTGGAAACTCAACAACCTCCGCAGGTTCGAAAACGCGTCAACATGATCATGGGCGCGTTGGAGACGTGCAACTACTCCGTCCGAGCTCTGAAGACATACAGCAAGGAAGCAGTGGCCGCGAAACAGTCACATCAGACTACACCCTGCGGAACACCGATCACCTTCTCCGAGGCCGACACAGAAGGACTTCATATGCCGCATAACGACCCGTTAGTCGTCGAGGCACTCATCGGTGATGTCGTAGTCGGGCGAATTTTGATCGACACTGGGAGCTCAGTTAACGTGATTTTCAAGGACACGCTGAAAAATATGGATTTTCCCGACAACCAAATCAGGCCAAACATCGAACCACTCACCGGATTCTCAAGCGAGCAAACCATGACAGCAGGAACGGTCAAAATTCCTATGTATACCGGGGGAATATGTCGAATGGTCAAGTTCTTGGTGCTAAACAAACCCGCGATCTACAACGTAATACTCGGCACGCCATGGATATTCTCGATGAAAGCAGTCGTGTCAACGTATCATCAATGCGTCAAGTTCCCAACACCTTCCGGAATCTTCACCCTCAGAGGCGACCAAGTGATGTCCCGAACGTGTTTCATCAACGAATGTAAACTGAGGACCACTCCCCGCGCCTGCGTGATCAATAAAAAGAAAAATCCAAACGATCCCGATTTACCGCGACGCGAAACGATCGTCCAAGTCAGTATCGACGATTTCAATCCGGAGAGATGCGTAGGGATCGGAGCCGAGCTTCACGAGGACATCAAAGCGGATTTAATCCGACTCCTCAAAAGAAACATCTCGACCTTCGCCTGGTCAATCACAGATATGCCTGGAATCAATCCAAGGATAATAAGCCACGAGCTCAACATTGATCCCACCTTCAAACCGATCAAGCAAAAACGACGCAAGCTCGGCCCCGAGAAGGCTCGAGCCGTGAACGATGAAGTCGAAAGATTACTTAGCGCAGGATCGATTACGGAGGTTCGGTATCCCGACTGGTTGGCGAACCCAGTCGTTGTGAAAAAGAAAAACGGAAAGTGGAGGATATGCGTCGACTTTACCGACCTGAACAAAGCCTGCCCAAAGGATAGTTTCCCGCTCCCACATATCGACAGACTCGTCGAAGCCACCGCCGGGAACGAACTCCTCTCGTTCATGGACGCTTTTTCAGGTTATAATCAGATACTCATGCATTCGGATGATCGTGAGAAAACTTCATTCATCACGGACCGCGGTATCTATTGCTACAAGGTGATGCCCTTCGGCCTCAAAAACGCCGGTGCTACCTACCAACGCCTCGTTAATCGGATGTTCGCTAGCCAACTCGGCAAAACGATGGAGGTTTACATCGACGACATGCTCGTCAAATCTTTGGTTGCGAAGGATCACGCCGGACATCTCAACACCTGTTTCGATATCCTGAACGAGTACGGCATGAAGCTAAACCCGACCAAGTGCACATTCGGTGTAACCTCCGGAGAATTTCTCGGGTATATCGTGACTCAAAGAGGAATCGAAGCCAATCCAAAACAGATCTCGGCAATCCTTGACCTACCATCGCCAACAACGAGAAGGGAAGTGCAAAGACTCACGGGACGCATCGCCGCACTCAACCGGTTTATCTCCCGGTCCACCGATAAGTGTCTCCCCTTCTACCAATTACTGCGCGGAAACAAAAATCTTGAGTGGGATGATAAGTGCGAGGAAGCATTCAAGCAGCTCAAAGATTATTTGTCAACACCACCAGTTTTGGCAAAACCCGAAGACGGCGAGACCCTCTATCTCTACATCGCAATCTCAACCTCGGCGATCAGCGGGGTCCTCGTTCGGGAAGACCGGGGCGAACAAAAACCGATCTTCTATATCAGCAAATCACTAGATGGAGCTGAAGGACGGTATCCGACTCTTGAAAAGCTGGCCCTCGCCGTTGTCGTCTCAGCTCGGAAATTACGCCCTTATTTCCAATCACACTCAGTCACCGTGCTAACCGATCAACCACTCCGGACAATCCTACATAGCCCAAGCCAGTCCGGTCGGTTGGCTAAATGGGCTATCGAACTCAGCGAATACGATATCGATTACAAAAGTCGGACAAGCATCAAATCACAGGTCCTCGCCGATTTCCTCATTGAATTATCTCCGGAATACATCAACACTGATGTCATAACCGCCGAACGATGGATCCTTCACGTCGACGGGTCGTCGTCTCACCGAGGCTCTGGAATAGGCGTTCGCCTCAAATCTCCGACGGGAGAAATCTTGGAGCAATCTTTCCGCCTGACGTTCAACGCGTCTAACAACGAGGCAGAATACGAAGCGCTAATTGCCGGACTACGTTTGGCCAACGCCATCGGCGTCACACGCATTCACGCCTACTGCGACTCACAGCTCGTCGCAAGTCAGTTCAGCGGGGAGTATGATGCCAAGAATGATCGAATGGACGCATACCTCAAGCTCGTCAAGCAACTTGCTTCCGAATTCGATTCGTTCGAACTTACCAAGATTCCGCGGGGCGAAAACGCTCCAGCCGACGCACTCGCTGCCTTGGCTTCGAGCTCCGACCCTCACCTCAAACGAACGATCCCGGTGGAAAGTATATCAGAACCCAGCATCGGAAGCACCGAACAATGCATTGTCACGACTCGCAGACGGGATTACGAGGAAAATCCCGCGACTGAACCTGTCTCACGTCGACAGAGACGGACTCCAACCATCGAGCCCGATCAAGACAACGAGCCAGAACGCTCTAACACCGCCGAGGGCAACAACGACATGTCGCAAGTCGGTGAAACGGCCCGATCGGATGATGAAACGGAGGATCAGACAGACGGACTTCATGAACCAATAGACCTCGAACAGTCCGACGAGCAGACTCCCGCCGATTGGACACTGGAAATAAAAATGTACATCATCGATGGCGAAATTCCGGCCGATAGATGGGCCGCTCGACGACTCAAAATGCGCGCCGCTCGCTACATACTTATCAAAGACGGACTGTTTCGTTGGAGTGCAGCAGGAATCCTCCTCAAATGCATCTCGGGCGATGAAATTCAGGAAGTCATAAAAAAAATACACGAAGGCGACGGCGGCAATCACTCCGGCGGCCGATCTCTAGCCCTAAAAATCAAGAGAGCAAGCTATTATTGGCCAAGTATGCAAGCAGACTGCGAGAGGTTCGTCGCGAAGTGCGACAAATGCCAAAGGCATGGCCCAATGATACACCTTCCTACCGAGCTGCTAACCACTTCGACAGCTCCGTATCCATTCATGCGATGGGGGATGGACATCATCGGTCCTTTCAGACGATCCACTTCGCAGAAAAAGTTCATCCTCGTCATGACGGATTACTTTACCAAATGGGTAGAAGCCGAGGCGTATCCCGTCATCCTCGCCTCCGACGTTCAAAAATTCGTCTGGAAGTTCGTTATCTGTCGACATGGAATTCCGTACGAGATTATCACCGATAACGGCCCCCAATTCATATCAACACTATTCAACGACTTCTGCGCTAAGTGGAAAATCCGACTAAGTTCTTCCACACCAAGATACCCGCCGAGCAACGGTCAGGCCGAAGCAACAAACAAAACAATCATAGCCGGCCTCAAGAAACGATTGGATACTCATAAAGGGACATGGTCAGATAAACTCGACGGAGTCTTATGGTCATACCGAACGACCCCGAGATCGTCAACGGGGCAATCCCCCTTCTACATGGCCTATGGCGTGGAAGCTCTATGCCCCGCCGAACTCACAATCCCGACTATCCGTCGGACGATGCTCGCGCAAAATCCTGATCTTAACGACGAAATCATGCTCGACAACCTCGACAATCTCGAGGAACAACGCGATCAATCCTTACTTCGGATTCAGAATTATCAGAACTTGGCAGCACGCTACTACAACAAAAAGGTCCGCGGACGTCATTTCACAGACGGCGACCTTGTTCTGAGAAAAGTCTTCGAGGGCACCGAAGAGAAAAATGCCGGCAAGCTCGGTACGAACTGGGAAGGACCTTATCAGGTCATGAGGGTAGTCAAACCTGGCGTCTACGAACTCATGAAGCTAGACGGAACCCCTATTCCCCGTTCGTGGAATTCCATGAACCTCAAGCGGTATTACATCTAGGCCAACATTCAAGCGTAAAAAAAAAAAAAAAAAAAAAAAAAAAAAAAAAAAAAAAAAAAAAAAAAAAGATCACCGAGCTACTACACATACGCTCGATTCTAATATGTAATATGAACTACGAATGGCTTGATCCTTCTTTCGAAGGTACGTAGGCAGCCCTCACAAGGCGCAGCTATAACATTAATAAAATCTTACCAAGGCATTCTACCGAACTCCAACAGTTCGTACCTTCAAAGCCAAACTTTATGTTTGCCGAACTCGAACAGTTCGTATTTTTTAAGCCAAACTTTGTGTTTGCCGAACTCCAACAGTTCGTATTTTCTAAAAGCCAAACTTTATGTTTGCCGAACTCAAACAGTTCGTATTTTCAAAGTCAGACTTTTAGTTTGCCGAACTCCAACAGTTCGTATTTTCTAAATCAAACTTTTAGTTTGCCGAACTCCAACAGTTCGTATTTTCAAAGTCAAACTTTCAGTTTGCCGAACTCTAACAGTTCGTATTTTCTAAATCAAACTTTTAGTTTGCCGAACTCCAACAGTTCGTATTTTCAAAGTCAAACTTTCAGTTTGCCGAACTCCAACAGTTCGTATTTTCTAAATCAAACTTTTAGTTTGCCGAACTCCAACAGTTCGGATTTTCTAAATCAAACTTTCAGTTTGCCGAACTTCAACAGTTCGCATTTTTCAACCACCAACGGTTACATATCAACGTCCTGGCCAGACGATCTGATAAAGCCGAGCTTAGCTCGCACGCATCCTCATGGTGCAATGGATAATACACTTTCCACATTCGAAGCCGAGACCAGTCTCGCACCAAACTCTCAGATTATCCGAGCTAAATAAGCCAAGTCCGTCTCGCACACTCGGATTCAATGTGAGAAACCTAGAGCATATTAAGATGGGCTGTTCACGTACTCTTAAACTAAACTCTAGGGTCAAGCCGAACGTCCTTCCTCGCAAATCTAAGCCGACTTCTCAACAGTCGCAAAACTAGTAAGCCGATTCCTCAACAGTCGCAAAAACAAGTAAGCCGATTTCTCAACAATCGCAAAAGCAGTAAGCCGATCTACGATAGGGATTGCCGGCCTCGAACAGGTTCAGTCGAATTTATCCTCTTCACCCGGCTAAGACCGTACAGTTTACGGCACCACTGTGTACGATAAAATCGAGAGGTTCGTATTATGTACGACTTCAAATATATCAGAACTCGGCATAAGAATAACTTGAGAAATAACAAAGCATAACACTCGAAATAAAAAGAAGATCGATAAAAATCAGAATTCATAAAAAGCCCCTCGGGCAAAACGGATACCGGACTTTAAAAACCCTCCGGTCCAAGAGGTCAGGTTATAAGCCCATTCGGGCAAAGGAAAAACTAGTCATATTACAAAAAAGAGACGATTCAGACATTTTGCTTCCGCATCGCATCAGCACGATCAGCCGACATGGAAGCCCGATTGGACCCAAACTCGTCGAGGCCCAGTGGAACCTCATTGCCCATCGACGTCGAAACCTCTGGATGCAACGGATCACTGAAAGGCGTGACAACCAAGTCTGCCTCATCCAGTTCGCAGAGATCGATCGCGGCATATTCCTCCACCTTTTCGGCCTTAAGCTTCTCGAGCCGATCGATACGAGACGAAGGGACAACAATACCGTGCTTCTTCTTGAGGCCCTCACAGAAATCAAGTACTCCCTGAACTTGATTGATGACGAGGAACGGTTTCTTCGCCTGTTCAACCGCCGACAAATGGTCCTTTACCTTCTGAAGCCGGACTTGGCACTTTTCGGTGACCACCTTTCTCCTGGAAATCTGCTGGGTACGACCAGCCCTCAATCGCGAAGTCTCCGCGAAAAGCTTTATCGAGAGAGTATCTCTTTCCAACCCCAGCTCGGCATTGGATCTCTTAAGTGCGGCGATCTCGCGAGTCAGCTCGGCTACCGCACGATCGCCCGCCTCCACTCGGTCCTCGGATATATGCAGCTCCTTGCGAAGCTCCGCCGCTTGAACCCTCGCCTCGAAAGCTTTACGGCGCGATTCTCCGAGCTCGCGGTCGTAAGACCCGACGATCTCGTTCGTCTGAGCAACCATCTGCAGAGATAACGAACTTCAAAAATAAGCAATCGAAAGAAAGAGGATAACAAAAAAAAGAAGAGAGTTTTACCTCGGCAGTAGTCTGGGCCAGTTTCTTGTAGGCCTCAGATTGGCGAAGGCTGTCGACCGGCGGAAGGAAGTCCGGGCCGAAACTTAAGCGCCGATACGATTCGACGTAATCCCAAGAATCGACCTCGGGATCTGACGTCCGACGCTTCTTCGACGCTGGAGAACTGTCCGATAGGACAATTGTATCTCCATCAGCTTGTTGGGGTTCGGTAATCCCCTCGTCGCCTTCGCCACCTTCGGCGTACCCGGTACCGATTCCAGCGGTCGAACCAGCAGCCCGCCGAGACCCCCTTTTTGTCTTCCTTTTTTTCTTCTTCTCGGCCGGATGAGAAGTGTGCTCCCCAGCAGGAATGTCTCCTTGGCCAATCTCTTCTGTTGGAACTTCCGGGTCTGCCCTTTCGGTCGCCGAAGGAGTCCGATCCCCAGCAGGAACCTCCTCTTGGCCAGCCTGTTCGTCAACAGCCGTAGCCCCGGGATTCATTTGGTCATCAGGCAGGGGAACACCCACGTCCATCTCGTCATCGTCCATCTCGGCTGAAAGATTAGGGATATCTTCGAACTTCATTTTTCTCCGACGACGTGATGACTTTGCTGCAAAAAGAAAAAAGCGGTATAAACACCGGAAAACGAGTCTCGGTATCGACGATCTACAAAATGACAGTTATACCTCTGAGAACTCTCTTCGCCTTCAAATCAAGCTTTTCCTGGTAAGCTTCCGGCCACCGAGCTTTACCTGCCGCACTTAATCTCTTCACGTGGACAAAGGTGAATCCCGGCGTAGTGATAAGGAAGCCCGGTATGTGACGATCTGAAAAAGAAACGAAGAAATATAACTTAGGCAAAATAAAGCACTAAAGGGAATCAGGAACGAATATCTACCAATAGGCGTCCTCCACTGAGTTCGGTAACTCCCGTTTGGATGCTCGACAGAGGACTCGTCGATCTTCACATAGAAGTACCGAGCATCCCAGTTGTTAACCTTGCTCGGTTTATTCCCGGTGACGAGGTCACACTCCGGCTTCGCACTAGCTGATAAAAACCAAGGCTTCGCCTTCGACAGACTCACCCGGAATAACCTTTCAAAAATCTTCGCCGTAATAGGGATATCGCACTCTTCACCGAGAGTGAGAAGACCCATAAGATTTATTACCGTGGCCGGCATCAACTGAGAGATCGCAATATGCCGCCTCTTGCAATACTTATAGAAGAGTTCCGGGATGGGAAACTTAAGACCGCAGCTCCTGAAATACTCCTCGTAAACACAAAGATAACCGTCGGGAGCGTCCCACGGGCGGTCGGTCTTCTTCGGGATCTTGACAAGGATGCCATCCGGAGCATTGCATCTTTCCAAAGTAACTTGGACCGTCTCGGCCTTGGAACGAGACGGCCCAATATTCGCGGGCTTTTCAACCACCCGTCCGGTAGCCGACCTGGAAACATCATCCTGACGAGCCGCTGGCGATACAACGTGATCGTCCGGACAGGCAACATCACCGCCCTCCGCGAGCCGAACTGCAAATTCCCGATCTGCCCGAATCTGTTCATCTGGCTCAACGACTTCTTCAAGTTCATCCTCATCAGCAAGTTGAGGAACCTCGATCGTAACCCTGGAACTGCTTGCTTCACCACGACGCGAGTTACGTCTGAGTAGATCTTGCATATCCGAGCTCGAAACAGAATCATCCATAAAACGTCTAAGGTCCGGGAAGTCTTGATTCGGAGATCGGTCACCAACAGATATCGAATCACCTTCAGAGATCATTTCGATCGAAGGAAGGAATCGGTGAAGAACAGCTTGAAAACTAACGAAGAACAGTCGAAGATCGCCCGGAAAGTTTGAAGATCTTCAAGCAGATCGGAGAAACCACGGCGGAGGAATGATCGGCGAACGGAAAGAAAAATAAATTCTAGAGAGAAGGGAGAGCGTTTAGAGAGAGAAAGTACCTTTTTCTTTTCGGAAGCAAAGCAGAAGTGAGAAATGAAGGAGGACCGAACGGTATTTATAGAGAAAAAGGCAATGATGACAGTTCCTCGAAACGCGCAACCAGAGAGGATAAATCGACACGCGACTCTTCGAATTCTACTGCGAGAGAAGACGAATCGACACGCGCCTTTTCGAATTCTGCGACAAGAGAAGACGAAACGACGCCCTCTTCTCAAGAAAAAATACCGAACTCGAACGTTCAGGGGCGATACCGAAAACTCACCGAATTCGAAAGTTCGATAAAACAATTCAACCGCGAGAAACCCCAATCTAAAGAGGATCCGTCCTTTCAAGCCGAACTTAAGCAGTTCGCCGAACTCGAACAGTTCGTATCATCAAGCCGAACTTAAGCAGTTCGCCGAACTCGAACAGTTCGTGTCATCAATCCGAACTTAAGCAGGTTGCCGAACTCGAACAGTTCGCCGAACTTAAGCAGTTCGCCGAACTCGAACAGTTCGTATCATTAAGCCGAACTCGAAACAGAATCTGCTTAGATCATACCGATCTCAGTTTTAACCGAGCTAAAGAATACTCCCTAAAAATTCGCCGAACTCATAAACTCCCTCGCCGAACTGAGGGGGGGACCAATTGTTAGAGGGGGGATTAGCACCCCCTGGTTTAACTCGGTTCGAACCGAGATCGGTTCAATCAAGACCGGTTTACGATGGTTCGGATCGAGGATAAGCCAGCCCGAAAACATTGGGCCGAGCTCGGGATCTCGCTGAAAGCCCACCTCGGCTACCGATCTAGGCCCATCACAAGCCCAGTCCGTTACAACAGATGAAACCGGAATATTTCCTCTTTCCCGCCGATCTCGGAAATGGAAATATTCCTTGCGAATAGACCGCCGAAGAATAAGGATTATATCCTTATCTCGGAGGGGAATCCGGAATATTTCCATTCCCTAATCGAGCAAGGAAAAGGGAATATTCACATAGAGAACCGCCTCAGAACATTATAAATAAAGGAGGAGCTTCATTCTTCAAAGGATACACAACTTCCGCAGAGACATAGAATACAAGAGAGAGCTCATTACCGATCTCAAGTCTTTTGTCTTTGCTTTCTTACTTAAACTCTGTTGTAACCGCCGACTTAGATCAATAAACGAGATTCCGACTAAAAGTACTGTTTTACCCCTTTTTGTGTGATTTACGGATCAACATGAATCATATGGGATAAAAGATGTTTGGGATGCAAATATGTCGCAAAAGCCTCTCGGTTCTCCATGCTGAGATGGACGAACTACTCTGGACTATATCATGCCTAAGAGAAAAGCGGATACCCTCGATTCGTATCGAAACATATTGTTTAGATTTGGTGGGAATGATCGAGAATTCGGTGGATTGGCCGGCATTTAAGTCATTAATAGATTCAATTTACCTCCTTCTCTAGAGATGTATTTGAGGACTTTAACTTAGCTTTCATTCCTCGTTCATCGAATGTTCGTGCTGATTCTTTTGCAAAAGAGGTTCTAATACGAGGTATTTTATTTCTCTGGTAGAGGATCGGAAACCAAAAGAAATGTGAAGAAGAGATAGAAACTCCACAAAACCAAAATGCCACAAGAATTATCCCTTTGGCCTCACAAATCCCGACATGCCAAATTGACACCTCTTGGATTGATCATGGACCGGTCATCGATCTCGGGTGGTGTCACATGAATCACATGGGATAAAAGATTTCAGGGTGCAAAGCTGTCGCAAAAGCATCTCGATTCTCTATGCTTTGATGGACGAACTACTCTGAACTATGCCATGCCTAAGAGAAAAGCGGATACCCTCGATTCATATCGAGACATATTGTTTAGATTTGGTGAGAATGATTGAGAATCCGGTGGATTGACCGACATTTAAGTCATAATTAGATTCATTTTATCTCATTAGAGATGTATTTGAGGACTTTAATTTAACTTTTATTCATCGCTCATATCCGTGCTGATTCTCTTGCAAAAGAGATTCGAGTTCGAGGTATTTTATTTTTTTCTTGTAAGTCACACAAAATCATTAAGGATGGTTCGACGGGACTACTTTTTTATCGACCAAACTTGATTAAAATAGATAAGTTGTTGACAAAAAAAAAAAGCAATACCAAAAAAGATAATACGAAGTTTGAAGAACATAGTCCCAACCCAAAATTTGTTTAAAACTAAGCTCGATTTACTTTTCATACGGTTTTGGTTACATTTTGCTAAGATACGAAAAACAAATCAATTTATTTTCTTTCATTCCCGTTTTAGTTACAAACTGGAGACTTAAAAGCAAAACAGTTTTTGACCCCAAAAAAAAAAAAACAGTTTTGAAACGGGTTAAAGGTTAAACTCTTTGGATGATTCGAATGGCTTCATGAAGAGCATTGGCATGTGATTATTGGAAATTTTATGAATAAATCAACATAAACCGTCAGAGATTGTGAATCAAAATAATAAAGACAACGTCTTTCTTTTCATATTCATATTAGCCGACACAAAAAAAAAAAAGTGGTTTCATATTCCGGCAGATCGGAGAGCATACTCTTGAACCAATGCAGCAAACAACGACCGTCTCTCCAGCAAACGAACTGGACTATCATACTCTTTCGCTTTTCCTACAATTTCGCAAGCGTTAAAAATCCACCAAAAATCAAACAACTTAAAGAAGAGTTGTGTTTTCTTGTTACCTGCGTCTATGACAAGAACGCGATCACAGTCCATAACCGTTGGAATCCTATGAGCAATGCTGATAATGGTACAAGCCGAGAAATCCTCCCCGATGATCTTCTGGATCATAGCATCAGTCTGCGAATCAACGGACGCAGTTGCTTCATCCAAAAACAGAATACGGCTTCGTTTCAGCATGACCCTTCCCAAACAGAGTAACTGTCTTTGACCAACACTCCAATTCTCCCCACTATCCGCCACTGTCAGTGTCACATTATTATTATTATCCTCCACTCTTAATTATGATCGAATGTTTTAAAACAAAACCGGTTTAACTCACCCAGAGAATCCAGCTTCTCGGGCTTGGAAGAAACAACCTCCTTAAGTTGGCATCGCTCGAGACTCTGTAAACAAAACCAGAAAAAAAAAAACAGAGCAATTTTATGCAATGTTGGAACAAGAATCGAAAAAAGGTTTTTTTTTTTTTTTTAACATTTAAACCTCTAACCTTCCAGATTTCTTCATCAGAGTGTTTCTCCGTTGGATCAATATTACTCCTCACGGTTCCTTCGAAGAGGACAGGTTCTTGAGGAATGATACCGAATCTTGACCTCAGATCATGAAGTCCTAAAGTGCAGATATCGATTCCGTCTATGATTATCTTCCCACCAGCTGGTTCCACAAGTCTGAACAAGACCTGAATCAAAGTCGATTTACCACTTCCTGTTCTTCCGACCACACCAATCTTCTCTCCTCCTTTGATGTCTATTGTAAGTCCCTTGAGCACAAGAGGAGTGTTTGGTCTATACCGTACCTTGACATCTTCGAGACGTATGTTACCTTTGTAAGGCCAAGTTGGAGGTGGACGGTTCTCTTTGATCTCCCATTTCGCTTCCGAGGGAATATCAGTGAACTGCTTGATTCTCTCAACAGAAACCATCTTGTTCTCAATGAAACAGCTCAGATATATTGCCCAAAACAGAACCGAGTTCAGCGATAGTCCGTAAGAAAGTGAAAGCCCAACATTCTCTGTATTGAACCGAACAAACAAAAAAAATTCATCATATGGAAAACAAATTATAATGTTTCGCTATTTAAACAAGCTTAGTCAGTCTTAATACCTGGTTTAATAATGTTGCTTGGTAATAAGACCATGAACAGAGCTGAGATGCAGAGTACCCAGCTCCCGATCAGTTCTAGACGAAATCCGAGCCATTCGTTTGAACCATTGTTGTGGAAGTCCATCCTGAGATTGGCGTTGACTCGCTTCACATTCTCTTGCCTAAAAATTTGCTGTTTCTTGAAAGATCGGATCGTCATCACTCCGGCTATGCTCTCTGAGAAATGGTGGATTACTGGGGCCTTGGTGATTGAGTCAAGGCGAGTTAGTTCCCGAGATGATGCAAGGTAATATCCCTGTTGGATCCAAAAATCAATGAGATGTTTGAACATAAAACATCCAAGAGCTACCGACAAATCTAGCATCAGAAAACAAATAATATCATCTCTTTTCCCCACTTACCCGGTACCAAATGTTGAGCCATCCAAGCGGAATCACAAAGAAAACAGTTGGCCAAGCGTATTGGCAGGTTACTACAAAGATGCTGAGCAGAGTAGTGTACATTGCAGCTACTAGTCCTATCATGAAGGGGATGAAGATATCCACATTGGTCTGATCAGTAGATGCCTGCAAAAAACATATTAAAGAGACTATCTTTAAATTGAAATCTCCCTCGTTTTCTATATTTTATATGGAGAAAGTTCTCTCACCCGACTGAGAATTCTTCCCGATGGCGTGGTGTCGAAAAACGACATTGGTGCGTGCACGAGACTGTTGAGAATCTGTTTGAAGAAGATCTGAGCAGTCTTGAGGCCTAAGTGAGTGATGTAAAATGCCCGGAGGCACACAAGAACAATGGAAAGAGCAGCAATAATGAGATAGACGCGGATGAAGACTGAAGCGTCGAATGAAACCGCATTTTTGGCTGATGTTTCATAGGCAAGCCAATAATCACTAGCCATTATAGAGCCTTGCCAAGCCACAGAGAAGAAGAGAACAAGAATCATTCCCCACCAACCGTAAGCTTCGGTTGAGTAGAGCTTGTAAACTTGAAAGCTTACTTGTCCGACTGCTCTTTCTTCGTCTTTGATCAGTCTTGATCCATCTTCTGGGATGTTGGAGCCGAGAAATGACTTGATGTGTTCATCATTTAGCTCGCCTAAACGAGGAGACTCCATTGAAGTAGTTCTTTGTATTCTTGGAGACTCCATTGAAGTAGTCCTATGTACTTTTGGAGATCTTGGTGTTAGTGGTTGACGGGGTGACTCCATTGAAATATTTCTCTGTGTTCTTGGTGATGCCATTGGCACATTTGCTGCAGCGGCCGATGCCGAGCCAGCTTCAACTAGCTCCATTGATGTCTCGTGCGCCGCTACCAAAGCCCCAAAATCTAACCCGTAGCTAACCAATTCGTCGTATCTACCTGATTGCACAATCATTCCATCTCGCATAACCTATAAAATGGAACCACTCATTAGCAAAATCCTAAATCATAAACATCGACAAGTTTTAATCTTTTGTTTCTGTCGAACCGTACCAAGATGCAATCAACGTTGTGAAGGAAGTCTACTTGATGAGTTACTAGCAAGACAGTCTTTCCTTTCAATGCTCCTCTTACACATTTCTGCAGACACATCATCACAAAGAAACAAGAATCAGCTTTATAGTTTTGGTTTAAACTGATCAATCAACATAGAGATTTAGTGCTTACCTTGAATATGTCTGAACCGGTATGAGCATCCACGGCGCTAAAGACATCATCGAGTAAATACACATCGGCTTCCTGATAAACCGCTCGTGCAAGCTGTATCCTCTGCTTCTGACCTCCACTAAGGTTAATTCCGCGTTCCCCGATCTCAGTCTGATCTCCAAACTCCATCATCTGCAAATCTTTGTCTAAACAACAAACCTTGAGAACTTCATTGTACTTGCTTGAATCCATAGGAAGACCAAACAAGATATTGTCTTGAACCGTTCCATTCTGAATCCACGATGTCTGCGCTACATAAGCCGTTGTCCCACAAACCCGAACCTTGCCTGAAAGTTTGTGCATTTCGCCAAGAACCGAAGCTAGCAACGAAGATTTGCCTGATCCAACAGTCCCTACAATGGCAGCGAGCTCTCCTTTCTTAATCTGAAAGTTAATGTTTTCAATTGCAGGCTCGTCATCGTCATCATCCCAACTAAAGCTTCCATCTTTAATTTCGACAGCGACATTCCCATCACAACCTTGACTCCTCTCCACAGTCTCTGCTGAGAGCTCTCTGCTCGTCATGTAAGCGTCGAGCCTTCCGAGAGAGATCATTGCCTGCGAAAGAGCGATCATAGACTGCGGAAACGTCCTGATCGGTTCTTGAAGTATCTTGAAAATGGTGGTTGTGGTGAAAACTGTTCCTGCATCTAGCTTGACTCCCAAGAAAACCGCGGTTGTGAAAGTGAGCGCCGAGATCAAGACCGGTGTGCTCCACAGCACGATGATGTTTCCAGCGATGGAGTAGAGAAACTTGGAAAGCCAACCAAACTCCATGTCTCTAAACTTGAGAATCCTCTCGTTGAAATGATCTTCCCAAGCTTGAAACTTGATCACTCTCATGTAATTGAGCATCTCATTGGTTGCTTTCATCCGCGAATCACGATTCATCATCAGGCTGAATTGGAATCTGTTGTTTCTTTTCGTTCCCAAGAGAATGAATATGAAAATTCCGGTTAAACCGATGATGGTAGTCACCACAGAAGGTCCAAGGGTACGGTAGAGAAGCACAATAGCCACCGCTACTTGCAAAGGCATGAGCCAGATTGCGTGTAGCTGAAGCATCATATCAGAGAGCTGCTGTGCATCGACGGCCATGTAATTCACGATTTGCCCAACGCCGTGATTCTGACGAGCCGAGCCGGTTAGCTTCAACCCTTTCTTGTAGAGAGCGGTTATCAGAGTGGATCTTATGAGCATCCCTAGCTTCTGGGAATTGAAGTTGAACTGGTGAGTCGATAAGACTTCGACGAATTTCGCGATTAGGAGGATGAGAACGAGGTAGTAACCCTGTGACGGCGAGGATCCTTTGCCGGAAGTGAAATCGACGAAGCTTTGGATGAGAATCGGACCGACGTAGATGACGCTGAGCCATTGAAGAGATGAAGATTGGTCTATGACTGCAGAAGAAGAACAAGAGAGATCGGAGACCCAGGAAGAAGAAAGCCACCGCATTTTCTCGGAAAATAAACTCCCAGGAAAAACAAGGCTGCTGCTATATAGTTATATAATAATGAATCAATCAATCTAACGTTTAGCCGACTGTATGTGCAGGACACGTGTGAAGGAGATGAGTTATATTAACTGAGTGGAAACGAATAATACTATTTTGGACTTGGGAGAGTGGGAGTAGAAAATGGATGTCGCTTTCAAATATTTTAGTGGAGACACATCTCGTATTTGATACCAAATCTATGGAAAGGTCCGGATTAATCTTTAGGGTGAATTACCGACGGATTAAACGTATAATATATAGAGTGAAAAATATAATGAAATGAAGACATTATCAGTATAAATTATATGAAATAAAAGTATGATTAAGGACGTTTTTATTGTCACGCCAGAAAGATTATTATTATATTGAAAATGGAGAAACAACACAGCCAGCGAACTTTTTTCTGAAAACACACCTTTCAAACTTATTTATAAAGTTTAAACACACATATACATAACACTTTTGAGTTAAAACTTAAAACGGAACATATAAGTGAGCTAGGATTTTGTTACATAACTAGAACCGATCAGTTCATTACTACTAAACTGAACCAAAAAAAAAAAAAAAAAATTTTATTTAGTGAGCTGCCGAGCAATTTTCAATATATATATGTCCAAAGCAAAACCAAAACCAAACTTTCGGTAAATCTGCACAACACTTATACATAAGAGTCCAATGACATAAGTCGTATAGTATAATTATTATAGATACATCTGTCCTTGGGGCAAACTGCTTCTCTTGGACCTATGCTTATGGAAACGCCATTGATTCTCTTCTGCTCAATTTGTCTTTTCTTTCTTTTTTATAATTAACACTCCATTTAGGTATATAGGATTTAATTTTCTTATACAACAATGATCTATAGTCTCTATACAATAAAATATTGAAAGGAGAGAACATGCTCGTTGATCTATTTGTACCAATAAATTGATCAAATATTAGTATGAACAAATTTAAACCTCGAACCAATTAATAGTTGCAGAGAGGAATTCAATATGATTTCCTCGAGAAACACTACACGTCTCCATCATACACCAAAAAGTCATACTTCACACTGAAATAATATAAAAAGTGATGCATTATTGCTCCCATTTGCTTAACATTATTTCAGAATATTCACTTATATATGGATAAAGCCTTTATCAACATATACTAGATTAACACAAGACATTATTAATCATTTTCATCGTTACATGAAAAGCGGATATTTAATTTATTTTTGCATTTCCTTCTTCCTTGTATGAATGGAAAATCTGGACTGAAAGCGAATACTTTCGCCGACTCTAAAACTCCTAATTAGGTTGTTATTGATAATTGTTTCGTCGTAACGACAAATGTTTATTTATTTATATTTCGTTTTATTTACACTAAATTTAAGACGATATATCAAACGCTTAGCTATTAAAAACAAATTTATTAAAATGACATTTTTTCCCGTAAATAATAACGCATTTTGCGGTAGCGGTAGCGGTAGCGGTAGCGGTAGGTAGGACCGTTTTGCCGTCACGTGGTCTCTTGTCTTCTCTCCAATTTCACAAAAAAAAAACATTTTCCCTCAAAATGAGAATCTTTTTTCTTTTACTCTTTTCACAATTTAAAGAAAAGACAAAAGGGTTTGGGTTCAAACCCATCATGGAATAGACATGAGTCGTAAACAAGTTTTTTTTTGTTCTTTGGTTGCTAAAGAGTCGTCAACACGTTGCATTGTACGTAACATAAAGTATAAATTATATGATCAAATATTCGTTAAATAAGCGTCACACTTTCACATAGTTACATACATGATACATGGTTTTGGTTCTTGATTTATGTTTTGATTCCGTATCCGAAGGGGAAGAGGGGATCGTAGTTCTTGTCGCCAACGTTCATCGGAAGCTGAACCACGCTCCTCATCCACGTGCGAGGCAACGTGCCGGTGAAGGGATGATCACCAAACAAGACGTCAGCGACTCCTTGTCCTTCGGTTCCTGGAAGCCAAGCGACTGCAAGAGCGTCGATGATGTCAAGGTAAGGCTCCATCACGAGAGGACGTCCTGTGACTAGGACCACTAGACACTTCATGCCAGCACCACACGTGTGGCTGATCGTATCTGGACCTGGTGCGGCTATGCTTAGCGTGCTGCTGTCCCCTTGTGTCTCTGCGTAAGGAGCTTCACCTACGACCACAATTGAGTATGCTGCGTCGGCGTGTAGCTTGTATGTATCTTGGTTTGGCTCCGCCACGTAGACAACTTCAGTGGTGGGATCCACTGCTTTCATGATGGCTTCCAAGATTGTAGTTCCTATATTTATGTTTTGAAACAACATTTTAGAATGAATATCCCTATAGAGGACTATCTAATCTCGAATGTATATAATATTAAGAGATCCGCGAAACCAAGATATATTATGATGCGTGTGTGAACGGATTAATTAATATTCTCTGTATCTTTTGGAGATTGATTTATGTATATTACCTGTGGTTTTACCGGTGGGAAGTCTCATGGCTTTGTTACGGCCGATGTTTTCTCCGGTTCCGTTGAATCCTTGCCAAGTGAGAGTAAAGCCACCACATTGCCAACCCATGTTGTTAGCGTGTTGGCCCGCGACAATGATCTTTTTCACCTTCTTGGGGAGCGGAACAACTTTATCGACGTTTGTCTTCCCGTTCTTTAGAAGCACCATTGATTTTCTCACCGCCTCTCTCCCTACTTCTCGATGCGCCTGCAACGTTGTGTTAAGGATCACACATCACTTGGGTATAATAAGACTAACTATAATGTCTTTATACATAAAAAAAAAAGACTAACTAATCATTTATATGATTTTATGGCATCTCCGTGATATATGATTTTAGGGTATATATAAATATGTATATTTTAATTTAAAAAATATGTATCTAATACAAAATCTTGACATGGTCAAAAAGTCCATTTGAATTTACCTCTGATCCAAATTCAGCGGCAAGAGTTTCCTCTGCCAATGGCTTCTCAAAGAGACCGAGAGAGAATTTGACTCTCAAGACCCTTCGAACAGCATCGTCTATACGGCTCATAGGGATGTATCCACCGTTCACTAGTTTCGTCAATCCCTCCAAGAACTCTTTATACTCAAATGGAACCATAACCTACATTTTAAAATCCATCAATTCATAATATAAACATATATATAAGATATCAAGAACCCGTTTCTAGATTCTTGAAAGTGAAAATTAAGAAAAGAAAAGAATAGAGAGCCAACCATGTCAATGCCGGCATTAATGGAGGCTTCGATAGAGTAAGTGTAATTTGCTTTGTGTGGAGTTGTGATCCTATCGATTCCAAGCCAATCAGAGATAACAAAGCCTTGGAAATTGAGGGTGTTCTTGAGGTAATCAGTGATCATTGCGCGGTTTGCGTGCATCTTAACACCGTTAAGACTAGAATAAGAAGCCATGATCGATGCGATCCCTTTCTTTACCGCTATCTCAAAGGGAGGCATATGGACACCAAAGAGAGTAGCGTTATCAGCCACAGTGTTGTTCTCATTGACTCCACCCATCGTTCCTCCATCCCCAACAAAATGTTTGGCGCAACCAGCCACTTTTGTCCTGGCCACACATTTTCACAAATTAGTTAATTACCTAGTGATCAAGACCATTAAATAAATAATTAGATTCAAAACTAATTAGCATTAGTTCTTGGGGTTACTTGGAATCAGTGACGTAAGGAGAATTGCCCTGTAATCCATCCATGATACTTTCGGTCATGATATTCACAAGTTTAGGATCTTCACTGTAGCTCTCATAACACCTTCCCCATCTAGGATCTCTGCAAACCTGTTGCGTCCAATTTCTCGACCCGAGTTAAGAAAAATTCTATATATCTATTTTCACGTATCTCTCTACAAAATTACAGCTTAATTAATTACCGCAACACAAGGCGCAAAAACTTGCGCGATTCCTGTAGCCTTCACTTCAAGCGCGGTTATAGCTCCAATCTTTTTAACAAGTTCAGGATCCCTAAAACAACACGCATTCACAACCACAAGACCTATCAGTATATCCAATTAAACTATATAAACACCACTTTTTCAGCGTATACAAAATTCTATATATAGATATATATAAGTAGTTACGTTACATCTACGGATATACAAATATACCTAGTGGCACCAAGACCGACGTTGTGGGGGAAAATGGTGGCATTGATAAAAGTGTTGTGGCCATGAACCGCATCAATAGCGTAAAGCATAGGGATTCCGAGCCTTGTCGAAAGACTCAATTTCTGCATTGTGTTCGATACGGCCAGCCGCTTTAATGGACTAGCCCCGGTATCGTACGGATTGCTCAAAATACTTCCTATACGCGTGCACCAATTCAGTTATAAATTATTCATCAAAACGTTTTATATCTCGGATATATATATATATAACAATATTGTTGTTTTGTACATACCGATCATGTATTTTGTGAATATTTCTTGTCCTGTCGGGAAAAATGAGTAGTTGAATCGATCAACTTGACACATTTGACCAAGTTTCTCCGGCAATGTCATTCGTGTTAGCAAATCCTCTACTCTCTCTTCTACCGCCGCGTTTGGATCTTGGTACTTTATGTATCCTCTGGTGGCTGCGGTGGCGTCTCCATAACGGCTAGCGAACAATATCACAATAGCCGCGGACAAGAAAAAGCTCTTGACGCCGTATATTGTCGCCGCCATTGATGAAAACCCTCCCTTAACCAGAGAGAATTCAGAATATTAATGTTCTTCTAAATATTGTGATATTTCTAAATCCTGAAATGAAAGTAAACATGGACAGATCAATTTATAGTAGTTTAAAAACAAAAAAAAGGGGCCGTTAATTAATCCTAAACGGTTAAATATTTAGCGTCTACTATTGTTGGCGCTCTAATTTTGATCCGGACACTTGTGTGAGCTTAATGTTCCAACAAATCCAAACCTTCGATTGGTGTTTTATCTCCATCAACGACTTACCGTTTTTTTTGTTACGAAAACAAAATACCTGTAATTTAGGCCGAAATTTTAAATTGGGTTATGGGCTTTAGATTATTAGGGCCCAATAATTATCGGACACAAATAAAGCGAATATAAGAGTGTTGTTTGTTACCACTTGTAGTACTTACTGATCCGCACCAAGTTTACGCGTCCAGACAGGCAGGCATGTTCTGTCTGACATTTCACAAAATTTTAAATATTATTTTATGATTATTTACTTCTTTAGTCCATTTTTAAATCTTCATTTAATGCTTTTTAATTATCTTCGTTGATCCTTCCTTTTACGAGGTAGAATTCCAAAAAACGCGTATAATTTTTGTTTTTGTCGTGATTAAAAATTACAAACACCCGACCAGAAATCTCCAAATAGATTTTTTTTCTTTAATTTCTCTGGACCAGAATCGGGACCAGATCTGTGTGTGGGTCGAAACCAGAAAGAAGATGATAGAGAAGTGCATAGGAACGCATCGGTTTCGGAGATTACAGAGAGTTTGGCGTCAAGGAAAGGTGACGCTTCTCTGCCTCGTTCTCACCGTCGTCGTCCTACGTGGCACAATCGGAGCCGGTAAGTTCGGTACGCCGGAGCAAGATATCGAGGAGATCCGCGAGCATTTCTTCTACACGCGCAAACGCGCCGAGCCCCACCGTGTACTGGTCGAGGTCTCAACCAAAACGACGTCGTCTGAAGCTGGAGACGGGAATGGCAACAACTACGAGACCTTCGACATCAACAAGATATTCGTTGACGAAGGAGATGAAGAGAAATCTGAAGACCGGGCTAAACCGTATTATTCTCTGGGTCCCAAGATCTCCGATTGGGATGAGCAGAGGCTTGATTGGCTCAAGCGAAACCCTAGTTTCCCAAATTTCGTGGCGCCAAACAAGCCTAGGGTTCTTCTTGTCACAGGTTCAGCTCCTAAGCCGTGCGAGAATCCAGTGGGAGACCATTACCTCTTGAAATCGATCAAGAACAAAATCGATTACTGTCGAATACACGGAATCGAGATCTTCTACAACATGGCGTTGCTCGATGGTGAGATGGCTGGATTCTGGGCTAAGCTCCCGTTGATTCGGAAACTACTCCTGTCTCATCCTGAGATCGAGTTTGTGTGGTGGATGGACAGTGATGCGATGTTTACGGACATGGTGTTCGAGCTTCCATGGGAGAGGTACAAGGATTACAACCTCGTGATGCACGGTTGGAACGAGATGGTTTACGACCAGAAGAATTGGATTGGTCTGAACACGGGGAGTTTCTTGCTTAGGAACTCGCAGTGGGCGCTGGATCTCCTCGACGCTTGGGCTCCGATGGGTCCGAAAGGGGAGATCCGTGAAGAAGCAGGTAAAATCTTGACCCGGGAACTGAAAGACCGACCCGCGTTCGAAGCTGACGATCAATCGGCGATGGTTTATCTCCTGGCGACGGAGAGAGAGAAATGGGGAGGCAAAGTTTATCTAGAGAGTGGTTATTACTTGCACGGTTACTGGGGGATTTTGGTGGACCGGTACGAGGAGATGATCGAGAATCATAAACCGGGTTTCGGAGACCACCGGTGGCCGCTCGTCACGCATTTCGTCGGTTGCAAACCGTGCGGGAAATTCGGAGATTATCCGGTGGAAAGGTGTCTCCGGCAGATGGATAGAGCTTTTAATTTCGGAGACAATCAGATCCTTCAGATGTACGGCTTCACGCATAAATCGCTAGGGAGCCGGCGCGTTAAACCCACGCGCAACCAGACGGACCGGCCCCTCGATGCCAAGGACGAGTTTGGGCTGCTTCATCCGTCGTTTAAAGCGGCGAAGCTCATGACAACGACGACGTGAGGGAGGAAGTATATTGTTTTTTTTTTTTTTTAAACTTTAGGGACACACATTCCTTTTTTTTTTTAAATTTGTTTGTAGGTTCCTTGATTACACTATGATTTTGATCTCCCATTGATGGTGTATGGAAGAGTATTTAATGAGTTTAAAGTCATTTCTCGAAAATATATATTGGTAAGTTTTCTCTTGAACGTTGAGCAAATAACAAAGCCAAAAAAAGTTTCTTGTAGATGTATGTGTAAGTGTTACAATTTAATGGCCAATACAGATTATTGGTTTTTGACGTATTATTATTGTTCATATCTTATTGGCAAACGTTACCTTTTTTTTCCTCGATTTATCTAATTTCACCAAACAATTCAGGAATTGCGTTTTTATATCATCAAATTTGCTTATGGGAAGCCAAAAAACAACATAAATAGAAATATGAGGTTGCTTATTTCCTTAAACACCGAGTAAGAAAAATTAGGACTAGTTAATCACCATTACAGAAACATGAGGTTGCTTATTTTACAATCTTAACCCTGTATTTTATTTTGTGTAGTCTATCAATAAAAATATTTAATTGTCAGCTGAACACGAACCGCAATTACCATAATACCCTTTATCAAGAAACATCCTCGCGATCCTCCCGTTGGCACCACTCGGCCAAAACCCGCCGGGCCGGTGCTCATCGCCGGTTCCATACATAACCCTGAGGATCTCTTGCGGTGTCCGGTCATAAGAGAGAGAGTATGGATCGGCGGCGAGGATGTTGCTGGTGGTGCGATTCTCCGCTCCTAGCCACGGTGGCACGCACAAGCCTTCGTCTTTGATCCCGCACATACCGAGCTCGTTACGGAGGTTAGATATCTCGTTGGTCAGTTCCGCCACCGTGACTCCACCATATTCCTCCACCGTCTCGTCCTGTCTCTCGTAAAGGAGCGTCCTTATCACTCCGTCTTGGCCCGATTCCACCCCCAAAAGACCGGCCACAAGCTGAATATATATATATATATATCTTAATATTATTTGGTTAAAAATATTAATTCGATCATACGAATCACTATGAATATGACATTACATATCGTTGCACTATAATGTAGTGAAATTTTATGTTTTGGAGAAATATTCAAATCCTGTTAGGTTTATTATAGTATAATTAATTTGCAAAATATAATCTAGAAATATATAACTATGTTCATGCTTTTGAATGTCTCTTTTGTAAAATCCGTAAACAAATGATAGATATATCCTCTTGTTTTGCTAAATGATATATAATCATAATTGTTTTTTTGTTGCTTAAGTTAAGGTAATCATAATTGGTTACCCGTTTGATATTAAAGCAGACGAGGTAGGGGATGGTTCCGACATAACCGTTGAGGCCAACATAAGGGATATAGTATGAAGCTAAAAGATAGTTGAGTGAGTTCGCATATGGATCGAACGGCGGGTTTGATTTACGTCCTACTGCTCTGTCCATAAACATCTCAAAATTCTCTCTCGTCAGATTCAACAGCGGACGCTCAATTCCTCCCGTCATATCCACAATCGCCCTTCAAACAAAAAAAACATCTCTTAATTTACTTATCGATCATGCATAACCATTATAATCGTTGAAAATTGAATAGAATGATTGATCATTTACCTAAGATGACCAATTTCTTGATAACCAAACTCCTCGATAATTCGATTAGTTATAGGATCAAGATTGGCCTTTTTTGCACCAATCGGGACTGGTCCGCCTTTAGCAAGTGTTGCGTTAAACGCATCGAGTCCTTTTCCGGTAGACGCTTTCAAGAAGAATTCGGCTTCGGTGAACTCCAAGTTCATGGCTAAGTGCAGGGCCGGTTATGGGCCAAGCCCATTGAAACATTTGTCTTGGCCCCAGTTTTTTTTTCATTTTTGGGCCCCAAAATTATTTTTCTTCAATTTTTAGCCAAAAAAAAATAAAAACTTTAAAATTGGTCTTTGGTCCCCAAAATTTCAGAGCCGGCCCTGGCTAAGTGAACTCGATCAACATCGGTCACTGATATATTCCCTGAGCAACTAAGATTAATGGAATCAACCGGCCGACTTGCATCTATTCTTGATAATGCAATAAGAAATACGTGAACGAGACAGAGTTTAAACATAATTTTCCTTTTGTTTCTTTGATAATTAATATTGTGTTCAAAGCATGCACGCAAGAACTTAGCTTTATACAGGGTTGTGATTTTATTTTCTCAATTTTAGTACTTAATTTTTTGTATAATTAAGATGGGGTTAGAATTTTTATTGTTGAGGACCCTACGTGAATACCATAAGTTAATTAGCTTATTTTGGTACAAACGACAAGTTTTACCAAACCGCTCTAGCTACTTTAATATTCGTCATTACATAATTAACATGATTTATCAGGTTCTGTAAGAATTATGTCATCAATTTAATTATGACCACAAGTTAATTATATTGACGATTTATTTCGTGGGGTTGGTTTGTGAATTGAGATTTCTTAGTGCTTTAAGAAAAAAAGTTACTTTTTTTTTCAAGTCCACAATAGAACTTTGAAAGCATTTGCATTAGGTGAAGCTTTTGGCAAAGGAAATTATAACCACAGTTCAAGAAAGTAAAATGAAAATTGTGGTCATTTGTAACAACCAATCTATTGGGGATGAATTTCGGCTTCAAAAAAAGTCTTTTAACAAAAGTCCAATAATAGTTTCTAACAGAACTAAGGCCGAAGGTCAAAGATATTCTTTCCGGAACTAAGTGTCTAACGAACCGCTAAGAAAGCTGTTGACCTGGACAAGTTTAATTATCACATCACTATACCTACCAAGCACAAAAGATCTAATACGCCAACCTACCTTACGTGATGCATTAAATGAAGGGGCGATGGGTCGCTCATCTGCCGGGAGAAAGGTTAATTCCTGCTTGAACCAAAAACAATAGTACCGATTAGTGATTGAACAATTGGATTGTGCTACAACATAGCCACACTCCTGAATATTTGAATATTCATACACAAACTTTTTTTTTTTGCCGATTCATGCATTGACCTGAATTCCGTCAGTCCACCCCGTTAAACCGTTAACGGAGATGAATCAGCTGCCACAGTGAAATTCCAGTTGGAACGGAACAACAAAACGACGTCGTTTTGAGTGGATAAAAAAAAGTTGTCATTCCAAAGACTCAAACCGTGGGGGGTTTTAAACTCGGAGTGAAGTATACCGCTTAGACCAGATGAAATTATTGGGATAAGTCACATTATAAAAGATTAAGTTGTAGATCCAAATACCGTAATCCATCTAGGCCTGAAACCACATCATGTAATATAAGTTTCGTCTCAAGTAGGGGTGGGCGTTCGGATATTCGGATCGGGTTCGGGTCGGGTATTTCGGGTTTCGGGTATTTCGGATTTAGGGATTTAGGTACCGATCGGGTATTTTAAAAATTCGGATCGGGTTCGGTTCGGATTCGGATTGGATCGGGTATTTTTTTAAGATCCAAATTTTTTTGGATATGTTCGGATCCGGATCCAAAAGTATCCAAAAGTATCCAAAGGTATCCACAATACCCGAAAAAACCCGAATAACCCGAAATCCGAGACAAAACACAAATACATGAATATTCATTTCAATAAAACCAATATATTTTCAAACCAAAAGTATCCAAAATACCCAAAAATTTCAGGAAAAATAAAATAGGTGTATTCGATATACCCATAATATCGAAAATATACCTAAAATACCCGAAATATCCAAAACATAATTAATATATTCGGGTTTATAGTTGTAATTTTAGGTATTTGGGTTATATCTAGTCTAAATATAATTAATATATTTGGGTATATAATTACATTTTGGGTATTTCGGGTACCCATTCGGTTCTCGGTTCGGTACCGATTCGGATTTGGTTCTTCGGGTATAGGAATTTAGGATCCGATCGGGTATTTTAAAAATTCGGATCGGGTTTGGTTGGAGTATTTTCGGTTCGGTACCGGTTCTGATTTTCGGATCCGGATAATTTGCCCAGCCCTAGTCTCAAGCGTCACTCGATCTTATGATTTATAGGCTTTGTCCAAGGTACCAAAAAAAAAAATGAAAGATAAATATCTTAGATCCTAGAGATAAACCACATCGAGAGAAGGTGATTGTGGCTGTGGTCTCCTAATGCTCGTATTGAAATGAGTTTATTCCAAACCAAAATAAGAGCCTATTTATATAATATACACACTTTTTCAGAAATGCAAACTGTTTTTCTGGAAAACTTGTGTATTTTTTTACTTGTATATTGTTCTTAAAACTATGTAAGAGTAATAGTACGTAAGTAACGTAACTATAATGTAGTTGCGTGGAGAAAAAAACAACTTGGAGCTTTAGAAACGAAGCTCTCAGCCACAGATCAACACGCTCACCGCAATGCTGGTGCTTGTGGGCTTTATCTTACCATTGGCTTATATTAGTCAGTGAAGGCCCAATTACTAACTTTTTTGTTGTTCAAAAGGCCCAGTTACCATCTAGAAAATAAAAATCTCGGCTCTATAATTGTTTTATTTTATTTACCGAATAATTATATATTTTTCTCTGTTTTTTACCTTTGGGATTTATTATAGTAATTTTTTATTTACAATAGATATATAAGTTTTTAAGGAGAAAGTATTCAAAAGCGCATCTGGTGTAGTGGTATCATAGTACCCTCCCACGGTACTGACCAGGGTTCGATTCCCTGGATGCGCAGTTTTCTCTTTTTTAGTCTTTCTTCACCAAAAGGAAAGAGAATACTATGATATACCACAGTAGAGAAAAGAAAAAAAATCCAACTATTCGGTTACACCAAGGAGAAGTCAAATCTGCTTTTTGTTGGACACTTTTTATTTGTTCACAAGAAGGAAAAAGATACTTCTTTAGTCTTCTTCACATATAGTTGTCGTGTCGCTTTAAACGAGTGGGAGAAGGAATAGGAAAGATCCAAGAAAACGACTTAACCCTTCAATTATTTATACTCTCTCAAACTCAGACGAAAGGAGGAAAACAAAAATGCAACTTTTGTCTCAGTTTTCCATTTCTGTGGTCATCGTTTGGGCAGTAAGCTACAGCGATGCCTTCACCAGAAACGATTTTCCAGAGGATTTCCTCTTCGGAGCTGCCACTTCTGCTTATCAGGTTCGACTCTGCTCCATTTTTTTTGTTTTCATAAGTCTAAAAAAATCGATCGAGTTTTTGTTTGGAATTTGGGGGGAAATAGTGGGAAGGAGCTGTTGATGAAGACGGAAGGACTCCAAGTGTCTGGGATACTTTCTCCCACGCTAGTAGTAGTAAGTTTTGTCTTTTTTAATAATGTTTTTTCTTTCCATTCAAATTGTAAATTTATCATTCGTCTTTTAGTGTGGTTAATGTTCATATCATAGTGATGTACTGGAAGCTTTAAATGATAGAATAGTAATCCGTTGATTCTGAGAATATCCGGAAAACTAGGATAATCGCAAAATTATTTGTTTAGTCTGAGAATACCCGAATGTTCATATCATATCATAGGCTACTGTGTGTTTCCATTTAAAGTTTGAGTCGTTATTTATGGGGTTATCTGAGGATTATTTATGATTAGGTTTATGGATTTTTGTTGAAAAAATTGCAGATAACAGAGGAAATGGAGATATAGCATGTGATGGGTATCATGTGATGGGTATCACAAATACAAGGTTTCTCCCTTCTTCTTTTTTTTTGTTGACCTTGCTCTGCTGTTTACTTATCGAAGAAGTTACCCTAAGTCTCTGGCTCTGTTTTCTTCAATTCGACTGTTACTGTGCCTTTTGCAGGAAGATGTTAAGCTGATGGCAGAAATGGGGTTAGAAGCATTCAGATTCTCTATCTCATGGACAAGGCTCATACCTAGTAACGCCTCTTCTGGTTTCTTAAACTGCAAGTAAACGATCTTGTTTCTATGGATCTTAAACCCCCTTTTTTGTTGTTGTCTCTGTTGTGGTTTCTCAGATGGAAGAGGACCCATTAACCCAGAAGGTTTAAAATTTTACAAGAACCTCATCAAAGAACTACGTAGCCATGGTGAGATTTTTCCTTAAAACTTGTATTTAGGGAATCTGTCCGATCCTATCTCTCTTAATCGCAATTAAAGCCAATTCATAGAAATTTTGGCAAACAGGAATCGAACCACACGTTACACTCTACCACTATGATCTTCCTCAGACTCTTGAAGATGAGTATGGAGGTTGGATCAACCGCAAAATCATGTAAAGGATCAAAAACGATTCTGATCTAACCCCCTTCTTATTATATAGTTTTGTAAGATGAATTGAAAAAAGGATTTTTGCTGCAGAGAAGACTTCACTGCTTATGCAGATGCATGCTTCAAAGAGTTTGGGGATGATGTGAAGGATTCACGCCGCCTGGACATTGTTCTTCTACCACATTCTTCAATTGCTCTACTGGAAATTCTTCTACTGAACCATATATTGCAGGCCATAACATGTTGTTAGTGTTATATTATCACGGCTTTAGCTCTTCATATTCTTTAATCTATACCATTGTTTCAAGTCTATTAATGCTCTGTTTTGTTTGTGTTTGTAAGTAAAAGCAGAGTAAGGTAAGAACACAAGGGATTACAAGTTCCCAAAGCCAAATCCGGCCAAGGTACGTCTTGGAGAGCTTAATGCCAGCTCTCAAGGCTTTCACTAGAAGATCAATCAGAGTACAAGAAACCAGAGGTATGATCTAGAGCTACAACCAATAATATCAAGAAGATTAAGGAGAAAAAGATGAGTTTCTTCTTAATTTCTATTCTCTGCTCTTAGATCTTTTTCCTACGCTCTGCTTGCTACTCTCTCTCTTGCTTTCTTCTGCGTAACGTCTCTTTTTGTTCTTGTACAGGTCCAGCTCATCAATCCTGAGCTCACGCTATTCTCACCTGCGTGTAACAAACCATATCCTCAACATTCACTGTACCAGGACATTACAGAGACCAAACGACCTTCCTTGATGCGTTTAAAGAAAGAGTCTTCAACCTGGGCTTTCTTTCTTCCTGGGCCCTAGCCGATTCATAGATAGCAAAGCCCAAACCTTTCTTTATCCTGAATAGAAACGATACTCACATTCTCCACCTCGTTTTTTATTCAGACAAGACCAAAAATTAACCTTCGATCTCCTTTTGTTCCGACAACTTCTTGCCGAAACCCTAGCTCCCTTTCTCGAGCTAGATTAGCTCATCTCCGAGCTAATTCTGATCTCTGATTACCCTGAGATCCCTTCTCCCATCTTCGAACTTCGCCACAGGTAACGATTTTGTGAGTAGATCTGCTAGATTCACTTTCGTGTCTATTTTTCTTAACACAATATCTCCATCTGCCACCACATCTCTAATAAAATGATATCTGTAGTCTATGTGCTTAGTTCGTTCGTGGAACACACTATTCTTAGCCAAGCAGATAGCGCTTTGAGAATCGCAAAACATCTCAACCGTCTTCTGAGGAAATCCAAGCTCACCGGTAATCCTCTTTAACCATAACGCCTCTTTAGTTGCTTCAGCTAGTGCCATATATTCAGCCTCTGTCGTTGACAGGGCTACGATTTGTTGCAGCCCAGATCTCCAGCTCACGGTGTTACCTCCTACTTGGAATACATACCCAGTTATAGAGCGTCTTCTATCCAGGTCAGATGCATAGTCACTATCGCAATAGCCTTTTACTTCAAATTTATCAGATTTCCTGAATGTTAGTTTGAAGTCTGATGTTCCTTTGATATACCTGAGTACCCATCTGACTGCTTCCCAATGTTTCTTGTTAGGAGAACTCATGAAACGACTGACAAGGCCCACCGCATGAGCAATGTCTGGACGAGAGCCCACCATCGCGTACATCAAGCTCCCTACTGCACTGGAGTAAGGTATGCTTTTCATCTCAAGCTCAGTCTCTGGCTTATCTTCTTGTTTTGTACTAGACAGCTTGAAATGACAACCCATAGGTGTCTGAACTGTCTTTGAATCATCCATATCAAAACTTCTTAAAACTTTATGAATATAAGCTTCCTGAGACAATATAAGAATACCTTTTGCTCTTTCTCTGATGATGTCCATACCTAGGATCCTCTTGGCAGGTCCTAGGTCTTTCATCTCAAACTCTTTACTTAAAATACCCTTAAGCCTTTGAATTTCAATTAGATCCTTTGCAACAACCAACATATCATCTACGTACAGTAGAAGATATACAAAACTGTCATCACCATAACTCTTGAAATACACGCAGCTATCATACTGACTTCTTGAATAGCCCTGTAGTTTCATAAACTGATTAAACCTTAAATTCCATTGTCTCGGAGATTGTTTTAACCCATATAATGACCTTTGAAGCAGACAAACTTTATTACCCTTGACATAACCTTCTGGTTGATCCATCAAAATCCTTTCTTCCAAATTCCCATGTAAGAAAGCTGTTTTTACATCTAATTGTTCTAACTCATAATCAAAGTTAACCACCACAGATAACATCAGCCTTATGGTTGTATGTTTCACCACAGGAGAAAATACCTCATGATAATCAATGCCTTCAACCTGAGAATAACCCTTAGCAACCAAACGTGCCTTATACCTTGGTTCTTCAACCCCTGGAATACCTGGTTTGAATTTAAAGACCCATTTGCATCCAATAGTTCTTTCACCTTCAGGCCTGTCAATCAATTTCCATGTCTGATTCTTGTCTAATGAAACCATCTCCTCATCTGTAGCTCCTTTCCACTTCCTTTTATTCTTTCCTTTCATGGCTTCCTGAAATGACCTTGGTTCTTCTTCCTCAATCAGTTCTGCCACGATTAGAGCATAGGCAGCTACATCTGAATCATCAAATCTACTTGGAGGTTTAATCACTCTTCTTTCTCTGTCTCGAGCTAACTGATAACTCCTTGGTGACTCAGTTTCTGATTCAGATTCCTCTGAATTCTCTACCACTTCAGAGTCGGAAATAACTCCACCTGCTTCTGAAGATTCTCCACCTTGATGTCCAGAATCAACCCTTTCTTCTGTTGCAGGAAGAACCAGAGAAACTTTTCTCTTACCTTTTGGATCATCAATGTGATTGTTCTTTTCAAAGAACTTTTCAAAGTCTTTGTAAACAACATCTTCACAGAAAGTAACCTCACGACTTATGATGCACTTTCTGTCTTCACTGCTCCATATTCTGTATCCTTTAACCCTTTGAGGATACCCTACAAATACACCCTTCTTGGCTCTAGGCTTGAGCTTTCCTTGATCAACATGAAAGTAAGCCAAACAACCGAATCTTCTCATATGAGAATATTCTGGCTTTCTTCCTGTCCATACTTCTTCAGGTACTTCAAAACTTAGAGGTACAGATGGTGACCTGTTAATCATGTAGACCACAGTAGATGTAGCTTCAGCCCAAAATGGTTCTCCCAAACCTGTCTCACTCAGCAGACTTCTGACCTTCTCAAGTATAGTTCTATTTAGCCTTTCAGCCACTCCGTTTTGTTGAGGAGTGTAAGGGCAGGTTTTATGTCTTAGAATTACATGCATCTTGCAATGATCATCAAACAACTTGTTAACATATTCTAATCCATTATCTGTCCTTAACGCCTTAAGCTTGAACCCACTCTGATTCTCAACAAATACTTTCCATTCAATGAACTTGCCAAAAGCTTCATCTTTAGTCTTTAAGAAATAGATCCATACCTTTCTTGAGAAGTCATCCACAAAGGATATGTAATACTGACACTTGGACAGACTTGGAGTAACATTTGGAGAACCCCATAAGTCTGAATGCACATATTCCAATATCTCCTTTGAATTATGCTTTCCTGTTTTAAATGACAGCTTATGAAACTTTCCCACAATGCAAAACTCACAATGTTTTAATTCAGAAACTTCTTCTGACTTGATAAAATCCTTCTTAACCAACACTTGTAAACCTTTTGCACTCATGTGACCCAACCTACTGTGCCACAGTGAGGTTTTATCAGCCTTTACTGCTTCATTTACTTGATCCACAACCGGTTTCCCATCTAAAATGTATAGGGTGTCTTTGTAGTCACCAGCCATCACTTCTCTGTCCTTTAGAAACACTTGCAATCTGAAATTCTTCGACTGAAACCAACAACCCTGAGATTCCAGCTGGCCCAGTGAGATTAGATTCCTCTTAGCAGTAGCTGAGTATCTGACTTTTGTTAAAACAACAGTTGTATTGTTGTAGTTAACAAGTTTCAGCTTCCCCATTGCAGTTATGTCGCAGTAAGTATCATTTCCCATCAAAATCCTTCCACCATCAATTTCTTCTATGTCAAACATTTGATCCTTCCTGAAAGTTAAATGATAGGAACATCCAGAATCAAGAACCCAACCATCACGAGTCTGTCTTTCTGATGCAGTTAAGACCAAGGGCTCGTCATATTTAGCTTGACCCATACTTGCTTCTGCATTTGTCCTACTTGACTGACCTTTCCTTGGACAGTCCTTTTTAAAATGCCCTTCAGCTCCACAAATCCAACAAGTCCTTTTGTTTTTAACTTTGGACTTGCCTTTGTCTTGCTGCTTTCCTTTAGCATTGAACTTCTTGTCAGTATTTGGTTTGTACTGAACATATAATCCTTCATTGCTAGATTTTGTCAAGTAGGATCCCTTCTGCTTCAGTTCTGTTTCCAAGGAGTAAGCTGCTGTAGTGATTTCCTGTAGAGTAATAGTTTGCTTCCCTCCTCGGTACTTTAGAGTGTGTACTAGTTGAGCAAACTGTGAAGGTAAGCTATTCAGCAGAATAACAGCTTTATCTTCATCACTTAACTCCACATCTAGACAGCCCAAATCTGAAATCAACTTGTTAAATGTATCCAGATTTTTGTCCAGATTCTTGCCTTCCTCCATCTTGTAGCTATAGAACCTTTGCTTAAGATAGAATCTGTTAGGTAAAGATTTATTTTGATATTGGGATTCCAGAGAATTCCACATGTCTTGAGCAGTTTTATGCTTCAAGCCAACCTTTCTCAATACCATATCCGTTAGACTCATACTTAGCAAATTTCTAACTCTGCGATCCTTCTCCAGCCTTTTGGGATCAGCTTTTACATCTTCACCTTCTTTACCCTTTCCCTTAGCGTCAGCTTCAGATGTTTCACCATCTATCTTTAACACTGAATCAAGACCAAGGATCTCCAACTGAGCCAGAACTCTATGCTTCCAAATGGTGTAGTCTCCTTCACCATCAAACTTCTCTACTTCCCATCTGCCTTGTGTAGGTTCAACCATTCTTCCTTTAACCCAGATCTGACTCACAAATCACTCAGAAAGAATACCACACGGCCACACGCAGAATATAAACACCAAACAGATACCCAGAATACCAAATAGCCAAATAGAATGTAGATCAGGAAAACCCACACCAGAAAACTAACCCAAAAGAACACTTCCAGATCCAGAAACCAGGTAGAAACCTTTTTACCTGCTGGATCTGTGCCTTCTGATATAAGTAGATCCGATGAATGCCAAAACCAGAAAACCACCTTGACCGTTCCAACCAAGGAGCTCTGATACCACTTGTTATATTATCACGGCTTTAGCTCTTCATATTCTTTAATCTATACCATTGTTTCAAGTCTATTAATGCTCTGTTTTGTTTGTGTTTGTAAGTAAAAGCAGAGTAAGGTAAGAACACAAGGGATTACAAGTTCCCAAAGCCAAATCCGGCCAAGGTACGTCTTGGAGAGCTTAATGCCAGCTCTCAAGGCTTTCACTAGAAGATCAATCAGAGTACAAGAAACCAGAGGTATGATCTAGAGCTACAACCAAGAATATCAAGAAGATTAAGGAGAAAAAGATGAGTTTCTTCTTAATTTCTATTCTCTGCTCTTAGATCTTTTTCCTACGCTCTGCTTGCTACTCTCTCTCTCTTGCTTTCTTCTGCGTAACGTCTCTTTTTGTTCTTGTACAGGTCCAGCTCATCAATCCTGAACTCACGCTATTCTCACCTGCGTGTAACAAACCATATCCTCAACATTCACTGTACCAGGACATTACAGAGACCAAACGACCTTCCTTGATGCGTTTAAAGAAAGAGTCTTCAACCTGGGCTTTTTTTCTTCCTGGGCCCTAGCCGATTCATAGATAGCAAAGCCCAAACCTTTCTTTATCCTGAATAGAAACGATACTCACAGTTAGCTCATGCCTCTGCGTCAAAATTGTATAAACTAAAGTACAAGGTATACGAAAATCTATTTTTCACTCTTAAAACCCTAAAACTTAAATCCTTATTAGACATGTGAACATAATATGACGGTGCAGAGTAAACAGAGAGGATCCATTGGCCTTAGCATATATGCATTCGGGTTATCTCCTTATACTAACTCCAAAGACGATGAAATCGCGACTCAGAGAGCTAAAGATTTCCTCTTTGGCTGGTGAGAAAAATAGTTTGTTTCAGTAACTTTGAGGATAAATTAAAATCTGATGACTTTTTGAATTTGATAAACCAGGATGTTGAAGCCATTGGTATTTGGGGACTATCCGGATATAATGAAGAGAACCTTGGGATCGAGGTTACCAGTTTTCTCAGAGGAAGAAACAGGGCAAGTCAAAGGATCATCTGACTTTCTTGGGATTATCCACTACATGACAGTCTATGTCACAAACAGTAGACCCACACGTTCTCTTCTTCCCAGCAGACAAGACTTCTATACAGACATGGGGGTAGAGACGATCTGTAAGCTTACTTTACTTTCATCATCAATCAATCGAAAAATATTCTCAACTCTTTTAACTGATAATTCTTCTTCTTTTGGACAGTCATGGGGAATTCTTCATTCTTCAAGGTAAGGCCTGCAAAACAACTATTGATTTGATCTTCTTGAATCTAGAAAGTTGCGTAATTTGATTGTTTTTATTTTGGAAGTGGGATGCTAATCCATGGGGTCTTGAAAGTGTCTTGGAGTATTTGAAACAGAGCTATAACAATCCTCCAATCTACATTCTTGAAAACGGTCCACTCCATTCTCTTTTGTCTTATTACTCTGTTTTTTTCTTCTTGAGATGAGAGCACACTTTTGTTCTTAAGATTCTACAATTGCTAAAAACATTAAAAAAATAGGTAAACCGATGAAACATGGTTCGATGTTACAAGACACACCAAGAGTTGAATACATTCAAGCTTACATTGGTGCTGTGCTCAACGCCATCAAGTATGATTCTCCTTCTTCATCTTCTAATCTTCATATTAGGATTGATTGGTTTATAATGGTCTGATGTTAAGTGTGAGTTACGGTTTAGCTGACTCGTTGATTTTGATTGGACTGATTAGGAATGGATCGGACACAAGAGGTTACTTTGTATGGTCGATGATTGATTTGTACGAGTTGTTGAGTGGATACATGTACAGCTATGGATTGTACTATGTGAATTTCTCAACGGTACAGTTGATGTTGTTCCTCAAGCTATTACTCGGTTGAACTTCTCTGGTTCCTCTTCATTTTAATGTAGTTTGTATTTATATAAGTAAGGATTTTGGTTCAGTTTTGATCCTGATTTGGTAATGGAAGTTCATATAATTTAATCAGATTTGCATTTGAAATCGCATTGGATGTAGCTTGTAAGATCCAATAACAAAACACTCGAACACGACCACAAAAGACACAGAGACAGACACGCAAACTTCCCTGGATGCGCAAATTATGTCAAATGTATATTTTCACGGTGCTGACCAGGGTTCGATTCCTTGGATGCGCAAGTTATGTCAAAGATTTTACTCGATTATTGTCTTGGTTGGGAACGGTCCACCGTATGCTGTAAGATGTTTTTGTCGGCTACCTAATTCAAGAGGTAAACATATCCACGCACTTTTCTTTTTGGATGTGGTACATCAAAATATCTAAAAAAATACGATGAATTTAATTAACCAATTTTATTATTTTCCGAATTTTATTTTGTCACCTATATAGATATTTTTGAAAAGTCGTAGTCTCAAGGATTTCACTTAAAGGGAATAACGTTTTTTTTTTTTGTGCAAAAAGGAAAAACCTAAAAAGATGGGTGGTCACACTTGTTTACATTTATAACCAATTCATTTATTTTGTTTGGTTGGCCTTAAACCCTTAAATTATTTATTATATATCTCGAAAACTCAAACGAGAGGAGGAAATTTGAAAAAAAAATGCAACTTTTGTCTCAGTTTTCCATTTCTGTGGTCATCGTTTGGGCAGTAAGCTACAGCGATGCCTTCACCAGAAACGATTTTCCAGAGGATTTCCTCTTCGGAGCTGCCACTTCTGCTTATCAGGTTCGACTCTGCTCCATTTTTTTTGTTTTCATTAGTCTACAAAAATCGATCGAGTTTTTGTTTATTGTTTGGAATTTGGGGGAAATAGTGGGAAGGAGCTGTTAATGAAGACGGAAGGACTCCAAGCGTCTGGGATACTTTCTCCCACGCTGGTAAGTTTTGGGAATTAATAAATGTCAATCGTCATTTTTGTATATAGTGATGTTCATATGTTGTTGACCAAATTAAAAAAAGGAGTATGTAATTAATCATATCATAGCTTACTGTTTAATGTAAATTAAGAATATTGAGCCGTTGCGTATCTGAGAATTCGTTTGATTAGATTCATAGATCTAAACTTTGTTTTGCAGATAACAGAGGAAATGGAGATATAGCATGTGATGGGTATCACAAATACAAGGTTTTTTTCTCTTTCTTTTTGCCTTGCTCTGTTGTTGTTTACTCTCTTAAATCTCTGGCTTTGTTTTCTTCAATTCCATTGTTATTGTGGCTTTTGCAGGAAGATGTTAAGCTGATGGCAGAAATGGGTTTAGAAGCATTCAGATTCTCTATCTCATGGACAAGGCTCATACCTAGTAACGCCTCTTCCGGTTGCTTGTAAGCCATTTTGTTTCTGTACATCTAAAACCCTTTCTTTTTTTTTGTTGTCTCTGTTGTGGTTTCTCAGATGGAAGAGGACCCATTAACCCAAAAGGTTTAAAATTTTACAAGAACCTCATCAAAGAACTACGAAACCATGGTGAGATTTTTCCTTAAAACCTTGTATTTAGTGAATCGGTCTGGTTCATAGCTTCTGATAGAAATTTTGGCAAACAGGAATCGAACCGCACGTTACACTTTACCACTATGATCTTCCTCAGGCCCTTGAAGATGAGTATGGAGGATGGATCAACCGTAAAATCATGTAAAGATTAAAAAAGATTCTGATCTAATTAAACGTGTGGAAATGATGAAATATGTTAATTCTGATTTAACAGTCTTATTATATATATATAATTTTTATGATGAAATGAAACGATGGTCGTTGTTGCAGAGAAGACTTCACTGCTTTTGCAGATGTATGCTTCAGAGAGTTTGGGGAGGATGTGAAGTTATGGACTACAATCAATGAAGCTAACATATTCGCCATTGGTGCTTATAGCGAAGGAATTTTGCCGCCTGGACATTGTTCTACTACCAAGCTCGTCAATTGCTCCATTGGAAATTCTTCTACTGAACCATACCTTGCAGGCCATAACATATTGCTAGCTCATGCCTCTGCTTCAAAACTGTATAAACTAAAGTACAAGGTATACACACATATATATAGGTCTATTTTTGGCTCTTAAAACCCTAAACCTTAAATCATTAAGAACATAATTCATATGATGGTGCAGAGTAAGCAGAGAGGATCCATAGGCCTTAGCATATATGCATACGGGTTATCTCCTTATACAAACTCTATGGATGATGAAATCGCAACTCAGAGAGCTAAAGATTTCTTCTTTGGCTGGTGAGAAAAGGAGTTTTTGTTTTCTTGTTTCAGTAACTTTGAGGATAAATTAAAATCTGATGACTTTTTGAATTTGATAAACCAGGATGTTGAAGCCTTTGGTATTTGGGGACTATCCAGATGTAATGAAGAGAACCTTGGGATCGAGGTTACCGGTTTTCTCAGAGGAAGAAACAGAGCAAGTTAAAGGTTCATCTGACTTTGTTGGAATTATCCACTACATGACAATCTATATCAGAAACAGTAGACCCACACCTTCTATCCTTCCCAGCGATCGAGAGTTCTTCGCAGACATGGGAGTAGATACCATCTGTAAGGCTTACTTTCTTTTCATCATCAATCAATCTAAAAAAGGCGTCTCTCTCGACTCTTTTAGCTGATCATTCTTCTTCTTTTGGACAGTCCTTGGGAATTCTTCATACTTTGGGGTAAGACCTGCCAAAAAGCTATTGATCGATCTTCTTGAATCTGGAAATTTGCCTAATTTGATTGCTTTTTTTTTTTTGAAGTGGGATGCTATTCCATGGGGTTTTGAAGGTGTCTTGGAGTATTTGAAACAGAGCTATAACAATCCTCCAATCTACATTCTTGAAAATGGTCCACTTCATTCTCTTTTCTTAATTTTTGCTCTGTTTTGTCTGCTTGAAAGCAAATTTTAAGATTCTTCCAATTGCTTAAAAAACCAAAAAAAAAACAGGTGTACCGATGAAACACGGTTCAACGCTTCAAGACACACCAAGAGTTGAATACATTCAATCGTACATTGGTGCTATGCTCAACGCCATCAGGTATGATTCTCCTTCTTTATCTTCTAATCTTCATATTAGGGTTGATTGGTTTAAATGGTCTGATGTTTAGTGTGGTCGGTGTATCCCGGTTTAGTTCCGGTTTAATTGACTCTCTGATTTTGATTCCACTGATTAGGAATGGATCGGACACAAGAGGTTACTTTGTATGGTCGATGATTGACTTGTACGAGTTATTGGCTGGATACACGACCAACTTTGGCTTGTACTATGTGAATTTCAGCGATCCTGATCTCAAAAGGTCTCCAAAGCTCTCAGCTTCTTGGTACTCTGGTTTTCTCAATGGTACAATTGATGTTGCTTCTCAAGATATTACTCAGTTACAGAACAGCTTCTCTGGCTCTTCTTCTTTGTAATGGAGTCATATATAACTAAGGATTTTGGTTCAGTTTTGAACCTGATTTGGTTTGAGTTCGTCTTTTCAATGACAAAACTCAGTGATTTGTATTTAATATCCTATTAGATGTAGATTGTAAGACGGAATAGCAACACTCAAACACAACCACACAAATCTCACGGACAGATACACAAGCTTTCCCAAAATTGGAATGACTAAAACAATACTTACGTCTCAAACAGACAAAAGCGCATCTGGTGTAGTGGTATCATAGTACCCTCCCACGGTACTGACCAGGGTTCGATTCCCTGGATGCGCAGTTTTCTCTTTTTTTACCTTTTCACAATATAAATGTTTCCTTGGGCTGGTCTAACTCAGGGTTTCCATTGTTTTTTTTTTGTTATCACCAAATTTATTTGTAAAATGTAAACGCACACATACATTAATTTCGTTTCTTTCTGTTTTGCGTTTACATCTACAAATAAATTTTGATTACGATTGTAAAACCCTCTAAGACAATAGTAAATGCAAAAGAAAATACAATCGAGACCACCATACCAGATAGAAATAAAAGACAAAAGATGTAGAGAGAATCTTTGGATCAGTTGGTTACCGGAGCAACGGTCAAGCCAGGAGAGACTTTAAGGAAAGCCGGACGAGAGCAGAGGTCGTCCCACCACGCCTTGACTTTAGGACGGTCGTTGACCAAACCGGCGTGACTCGTCTTCATGAAGTAGTAAGTGTACGGAACGTGGTGGAGATCAGCGAGCGTGTAAGAATCTCCGGCCAAGTATTCTGTCTTCCCGAGCCTCTCTTCGTACACGTCGAGCACATTCTCTAGATTCTCCAGATTCTCCTCCATGATGGCTGCATCGGGAGATTTCTCGCCTTGAAGTGGGACGACGATGAGCTGGTGGATGACGGCGGAGATCGCCGGGTTGAAGTGGTGGGCCTCCACTTCCGACCATAGCTTCACAATCGCTGCTTCTTTAGAGTCTTCGTGTCTTGTCAAATCCGTTCCTTTGTCTTTGTGTTTCTCTGCTATATATGCCGTGATTGCCCTCGACTCTGTTCTTTTGATAATATCAATAATAATTATCAAAAACAAAACTCAAATCAATAATGAAAAGACAAATAGTCTAACATTGATACGAACCAAAAAGGGTAAGGTCGTCGTCCTGTAGAACTGGAACTTGGCCAAAGGGCTGCATCGGGGAGAACAGATCTGATGAGAAGATACATAATAATACATATATATATAGTAATGTGTTCATAAATATGCGTACGTTCATGGAGAGGAAAGAAGGGAGCTTGTGGTGGCAAGCAAAGAGATTGACGGGAACAAGCTCGAACCCAGTGTTTTTCTCGTGAAGGCAGAGAAGAACACGTGCCACGCACGCTGACATCTCATCTCCATATACCTTCATCACCATTTCTGTTTTTTGGACCGAGTCACACTAATTACTTCGTAACTCGGAGGAGAAAGTGAGGTCTGAGATAGAACTTACTTCTATATATTTCTTCGTATGAATGCTGTCCTCCTGCTTATTGGACTTTTAACAATTATATAAAAAAATATCGAATCTAACATTAGGTTACGTACGTACTCGAATCTTTCCAGTTTTTGTTTCAGAAGTTGGTCGTTGAAATATGATTCCTTTTTCCTCGTGCCTCGAAATTTACCTGCCGTCGTTAGTATGCGTCTGAGGATCCGTGAGCGTACACGTGGCATTCAGCGAGAGTAGTTCACGTGGTCTCTCGTCATTTGACTGTAAACATTGACTGATCCGTCGAATAAAACGCAGATTATTGTGACACAACATGTGGTTTAGTGAAATCTAGGAGAGTTTTCTATCAATATAGAGTGTCCACTTCATCACCAAAATTTTTTAACATTAAAATATATTTAAAATATTTATTTAATACATGTCTATTATATTTATTATTATTTTTATTTAATACAAATTACAAAAATACAATAATTTGTCTAACAAAATAGAAAAGTGATAATTGGATATTAAGAATAAAAAAATTGTAATAATAATTGGATAAAAAAATAATGAAATATTTTCTTGAAAATAATATATTGTTAGATTTTCAATCAAAAACTTTAATTTAATATTTATCTTATTTAAAATGTTAGAATGTGATTATGAAATTAAGAATGTAAAATAGATTTTACTACATATAATGAAAAAAAATAATTTATTCAATTTTTTTCCGAGAATATATATTTTTTTATAATAAAATTTATATCATTTGAGAGTCACAAAATAACTATAAAGTTGTGGTAAATATAAGTTTTTACAATTAATTTAACAAAGTCGAGAATAGGTAAAATATGACAAAGATAAGAACAAATAAATAAAACTATAGATAAATGATAGTAGAGAAAATAAGCATCTTATTATATAAAGTAGAATCTATTATATAATAGGAGAGTTTTTTTTCAATATAAACTATCCACATCATCACTACAATCCTCTATTAATGGACACTACTTATGTAAAACTCTAATATGTACTAATTAAAACTTCAACATAAATATAATTATTACTATACAATTCCAAAACACACAATTATACCAACTAACGAAAAAAATAATAATATTAATTATGATTTAAAATTTGAATCGGCTATTAACAAAATTAGTATATGCGAATGCATGAGTTTGGAAAAAAAAATGAAATGAAATAAGTGAAAAATGACCATATAGTAAGTTCATATTTGAAAATAAAATAGGGCAATTCTACAAAATAGCACCAAAAAACTTAAAGTTCAATAATTTAGCACCCAATGGTGAAAATCACAAACATAGCATTCATTAAAAGAAAATCACAAACATAGCATTTGTTTTTTAATTAAACAATACTCTCTCTATTTCTCATTTGGTCATCGTTCCAAGCCTCCAGTTCTCTGAAATTCGATCTTCTCGGCCCTGAGAATCAGACTTCGAGCCGGTAACTGCGAATGGACCCGAATCTCAGCCAGATAATGCGCCTGTAATTACGGACGAATGAACCCGAATCTCAGCAAAAATTTGGTGGTGATTACGGTTAGAGTGTTGAGAGAGAAGGAGAACTCCGCCGTCGTCGTCGCTTATTGGTCACTACTCCTTTTCAGAGCCTCCGACAATCCTCGCCATAGCTTTATTCACTAATCCATGGAGGAAGATGACGAGACTCGTTCACGGCCGTCGCCGGAAGATTCCCTAAAAGATAATCACTAAGCATTTGGAAATCTAATTAACTCATTTTGTAAAATGGGAATCTTCCGAGAAAGTGACGAAACGGAGAGAGTCTAGACAGGGAGCAGCAAGCAAACCCCCTGAGGGAGATGGAGGTAACAACCGACGATTTACTGCCAGAGGTAAACGCCGCGGTGGCGGAAAACCTTGATCCGAACGAGCTGGTGGAGGGGCCGAACGCCGCCGTGCTCGCTGACGGAGTCTTGACGGTGGAGGAGAGGAAGATTGAAACGGATAATCGTGGAGAGAGGAAGACAGAGAGCGAGACGCCTCCAGATGATGATTGCTGCCCGATCTGTTTCAGTTCCTTTACGGTTCCGTGTCGAGGGAATTGTGGCCATTGGTATTGCGGTTAGTGTTTGATATTTCTTCTTCTCTTTTTTCCTCTCATGAATCTCTGAGCCATTGAAGTATCCCGCTTGCGTTTTTCTTTCTGCTCGCTAGAGGAAGATTAGTAGCTCTCTATTAAAATTGCTTTTCTGATATATCTATTAGGAACCTCATTTGTTGGGTTTGAAAATTGATTTAGGGTTCCAGTGTTGGGATTATTGGAAGAAGCGTTTTTTAGTAGTCAATAGTTTTTATGATCATTAAGTTTGCTGATTACTGCTGCCGCATTATATACAGGAAGTTGCATCTTGCAGTACTGGAGCTATGCTGCAGTATCTAGGCCTTGCAAGTGTCCCATGTGTGTTCGTCATATCACCAAGCTCTCACCAGAAGCATCCTTGCAACAGCGCCAGGAGCAAGAGGTGAAAGAGGTTCTTGCTAAGGTCCGTAGGTATAACCGTCTCTTTGTTGGAGGTCTAACCGGCTTTGTTCAGGTAATGTCTTTGAATCATGATTTTGTTTTCTTCACTTCAATGTTTTTGGTGTGCATTTCTTAGACAATAAATGAGTCATATTTCTCTTTTTTATGACTTGACAAACCCCTCCATCTTTCGAATGTTTCAGAAGGTGCAGGAGCTGCCTTTGCTAATGAAGAGATTGGTGTGGCACATGATGGATCCAGATGCAAACACTCTGTATTTTCACGAAGTGCGCATCTTTGCAATTAAGAACATCTTACCCTGGTCATGCAAACTTGTTTTATTTTCCATCTTAGCTTGCAGTGTAATATCTGACATTTACTTTTCATAGTTTAGTGTTTAGTGATTATCTTTTAGGAAGTCTCCCGGCGACGGCCGTGAACGAGTCTTTTAGGGAATCTTTCCTAAATGATTCCTAAATGATGAAAAATGATGAAAACTGATCCTTTCTTGAAAATGAAACGTATTTAGGAACATATATAACATATTTCGAAAAGACTTCCTAAATGAACAAATGATGAAAACTGATCATTTCTTGAAAATGAATCGTATTTAGGAACATATATAACGTATTTAGGAAAGCTTTCCTAAATGATGAAAACTGATCCTTTCTTGAAAATGAAACGTATTTAGGAACATATATAACATATTTCGGAAAGACTTCCTAAATGAACAAATGATGAAAACTGATCCTTTCTTGAAAATGAATCGTATTTAGGAACATATATAACGTATTTAGGAAAGCTTTCCTAAATGATGAAAAATGATGAAAATTGATCCTTTCTTGAAAATGAATCGTATTTAGGAACATATATAACGTATTTAGGAAAGCTTTCCTAAATGATGAAAAATGATGAAAACTGATCCTTTCTTGAAAATGAAACGTATTTACGAACATATATAACATATTTCGGAAAGACTTCCTAAATGAACAAATGATGAAAACTGATCCTTTCTTGAAAATGAATCGTATTTAGGAACATATATAACGTATTTAGGAAAGCTTTCCTAAATGATGAAAAATGATGAAAACTGATACTTTCTTGAAAATGAAACGTATTTAGGAACATATATAACATATTTCGAAAAGACTTCCTAAATGAACAAATGATGAAAACTGATCCTTTCTTGAAAATAAATCGTATTTAGGAACATATATAACGTATTTAGGAAAGCTTTCCTAAATGATGAAAAATGATGAAAACTGATCCTTTCTTGAAAATGAAACGTATTTACGAACATATATAACATATTTCGGAAAGACTTCCTAAATGAACAAATGATGAAAACTGATCCTTTCTTGAAAATGAATCGTATTTAGGAACATATATAACGTATTTAGGAAAGCTTTCCTAAATGATGAAAAATGATGAAAACTGATACTTTCTTGAAAATGAAACGTATTTAGGAACATATATAACATATTTCGAAAAGACTTCCTAAATGAACAAATGATGAAAACTGATCCTTTCTTGAAAATGAATCGTATATAGGAACATATATAACGTATTTAGGAAAGCTTTCCTAAATGATGAAAAATGATGAAAACTGATACTTTCTTGAAAATGAAACGTATTTACGAACATATATAACATATTTCGGAAAGACTTCCTAAATGAACAAATGATGAAAACTGATCCTTTCTTGAAAATGAATCGTATTTAGGAACATATATAACGTATTTAGGAAAGCTTTCCTAAATGATGAAAACTGATCCTTTCTTGAAAATGAATCGTATTTAGGAACATATATAACGTATTTAGGAAAGCTTTCCTAAATGATGAAAAATGATGAAAACTGATACTTTCTTGAAAATGAAACGTATTTAGGAACATATATAACATATTTCGAAAAGACTTCCTAAATGAACAAATGATGAAAACTGATCCTTTCTTGAAAATGAATCGTATTTAGGAACATATATAACGTATTTAGGAAAGCTTTCCTAAATGATGAAAAATGATGAAAACTGATACTTTCTTGAAAATGAAACGTATTTACGAACATATATAACATATTTCGGAAAGACTTCCTAAATGAACAAATGATGAAAACTGATCCTTTCTTGAAAATGAATCGTATTTAGGAACATATATAACGTATTTAGGAAAGCTTTCCTAAATGATGAAAACTGATCCTTTCTTGAAAATGAATCGTATTTAGGAACATATATAACGTATTTAGGAAAGCTTTCCTAAATGATGAAAAATGATGAAAACTGATACTTTCTTGAAAATGAAACGTATTTAGGAACATATATAACATATTTCGAAAAGACTTCCTAAATGAACAAATGATGAAAACTGATCCTTTCTTGAAAATGAATCGTATTTAGGAACATATATAACGTATTTAGGAAAGCTTTCCTAAATGATGAAAAATGATGAAAACTGATACTTTCTTGAAAATGAAACGTATTTAGGAACATATATAACATATTTCGGAAAGACTTCCTAAATGAACAAATGATGAAAACTGATCCTTTCTTGAAAATGAATCGTATTTAGGAGCATATATAACGTATTTCGAAAAGACTTCCTAAATGATGAAAAATGATCCTTTCTGGAAATGAAACGTATTTAGTAACCATTTAGGAACATGTATAACGTATTTAGGAAAGTCTTCCTAAATGATAAAAAATGATACTTTATGGAAATGAAACGTATTTAGGAACATATATAACGTATTTAGGAAAGCTTTCCTAAATGATTCCTAAATGATGAAAAATGATGAAAACTGATCCTTTCTTGAAAATGAAACGTATTTAGGAACATATATAACATATTTCGGAAAGACTTCCTAAATGAACAAATGATGAAAACTGATCCTTTCTTGAAAATGAATTGTATTTAGGAACATATATAACGTATTTCGGAAAGACTTCCTAAATGATGAAAAATGATGAAAACTGATCCTTTCTTGAAAATGAATCGTATTTATGAACATATATAACGTATTTCGGAAAGTTTTCTGAAATGAACAAATGATGAAAAATGATAATTTCTTGAAAATGAATGGTATTTAGGAACATATATAACGTATTTCGGAAAGACTTTCTAAATGAACAAATGATGAAACTGATTCTTTCTTGAAAATGAAACGTATTTAGGAACATATATAACGTATTTCGGAAAGTCTTCCGAAATGAACAAAAACAGAAAACTATATTTCCTGTTGATTTCCATTGGCAAATGAAGCATCAGAACAAATGTGTTGTTGTTTTGTCTACACAAAGAAATAAAGAAAGATTCAAATGACGAAAACTGATCATTTCTTGAAAATGAAACGTATTTAGGAACATATATAACATATTTCGGAAAGTCTTCTGAAATGAACAAAAACAGAAAACAATATTTTCTGTTGATTTTCATTCGTAAATGAAGCATCAGAACAAATGTGTTGTTGTTTTGTCTACACAAATAAATAAAGAAAGATTCAAATGATGAAAAGTTATTGTATGAATGGACACAAAAGTTCATATTACATGTTTAAGGATGAATTATTTGTACTTACTAAACATTCAAGTAAACATAAAACGATTATTTGTCATATTGTGTTGACATATTGTGTTTCCTATAAATGAATGTAAAAACCAAATCCATGGGGTTCTTCGCTCCACAATCCCAACGCACTTAACTCTCTCTCTCACACTTCTGCTTCTTCTTCTTCTCCCTCTCTTCTTCTTCACCGATGCCACATAACCCTAGATTATGCTTCTTCCTCATTGCCAACAAAACGAATTTCAGTTTATGTTAATTTTCATGATTTTTATCACAGAGCAGTGCAAGGCAATATCTATATCAAAATACGTAAATATCATGTTAAGTAATCCGAGGGAAATGTAGAATATGTCAAGCTTTTTAATTGATAATGCCAACAATGTTGAAGACACAAGTCCTTCTTTATCATAAATAGTCATCACAGTAAGTTATAATGAAAGAGAAAGAAGTTGATGATAATCCTATCAGCTTCCACTACGTCAACTACAGATCATATCTATTCTTACTATCTTCCTTCCCTTTTGGTGGTAAGTGAAAAGTTTAAGAACTGATCCAGAGGCAATACAGGCATCTAACTACACTTATATGCAGGGTTCCGCTTTCCCATTCCAATACACTGATTATCTCATGGTACTAACATATGTCCGTATAAGTTTCTCTAAGAGGAAATCTAAATCTAAATCTCAACTCTCATGCCATTTGCAAAATCAGCCAACCAAAAGATCACATACTGCATCAAAAGAAAGAACTAGAAACCTTTCAGCTGTTGAACAAGGCCTTTCAAATAATTAACTGAAAGAGAGTAGAAAGGGATATTCACGCCCCAATGTCACCGGAATAATTATTGAATTATTCCAATAATAATTATCGTCTGGTCCAATCCCTGATGACATTGGAAACTGCACGGAGCTTCAAAACCTCTACATGTACCAAAACTCAATCTCTGGATCGATTCCGGTGACATTGGGGCGTCTCAGGAAGCTTCAAAGTCTTCTCTTGTGGCAGAACAATCGCGTCGGTAAAATCCCGTTCGAGCTCGGAAACTGTCCGGAGCTTTTCCTCGTCGATTTGACGGAAAATCTCCTCACCGGAAACATCCCGAGAAGCTTCGGGAACCTTCCGAATCTCCAGGAGCTTCAGCTCAGCGTTAACCAGCTTTCGGGTACAATCCCTAAAGAACTAGCGAATTGCACGAAGCTGACGCATTTAGAGACCGACAACAACCAAATCTCCGGCGAGATTCCGCCGTTGATAGGCAAATTAACAAGCTTGACGATGTTCTTCGCCTGGTCGAATCAGTTAACCGGAGATAGGCAAATTAAAATAGTCTTTTGCCTCTTTAATCTTTAATGAATGCTAAAAATGAGGCTTTTTTATTAGGGTGCTAGTTTGGTGAGAAAGTTTTCAAAAAGTGCTATTTTGATCAATTTCTCAATAAAATATTAAGATAAACTACTTAATTTATAGATAACCAACTACAATTCAATGAAAAATACATATAAAATGAGTTTATTATCATAATTAACAGTATAACATCTATAAATTGATACTCGATAAATTAATATTTCGACAAATCAATACATTTTTTCGAACACGAATTGGTTTCTCGGACAAATAAATATATCGAGGATTTTCAAAACCAAAACTTAGCCATTTACGAAATGATCGTCATAAATCTTGAAATGCTTATTACCCAATTTTTGTTAATAGAAGAGACTAATTACCATTGCAGCCAATATAATAGACTCTGAGAATCGTTCACATATTCTTGAAATAAGAAAGATGGAGAAGTTAAACCAACTCTTGCAATAACTTCACTCCAATTTTTGGTGTCCTAAGAATTATCTTTGAAACCATTGAGGTTCCTATTAATCTACTTCTTCCCTCATTGTTCACAGATGAAATGGACTAAAGATCATGAAAAATGATCGCTATTCTAACTTCACAAAATTGCTAAAACTAAGATTTTGTGAAAATTTGATTGATTTTTACCTCATTACCCAGAACAAACGATGTGTTTCTTTTGAAAGGATGTTCGTTGATCGCATCAGCTCCATTTGCAATCACAACGCCACATATATCGCAATCTTTCCCCTCCTAAAATCCAAAACAACACGCAAGATTTCAAATTTTGAACACACGAATCTGGTAATGATAAGATATATAAAATTTCGAATTCTGAAATCAGACATTGACATAGGTGCGAGCATCGATGAAGGAGTGAAAATGGCGGAAACAGATGTGAGAAGCGGAACCATGGCTACCGAATGCGTTGAAAGTCACAGCGGCCATCGAGGATCAGCTATGTGAATGGGATTTGTTGGATTTTTAGAACCGAGAGAGGATATGTTCTTCGGAGATGGGGAACAAGGAAAAAATCACAGATCTTTTGCCAGCGGTCTTTCACGAAGAAAGCAATACTTGGGCCAAAATATATATTAGCATAAATGTCAAAACATTAGAAAAAAATCTCTATTAGATGGCGTAACTAAAAACAACTTAAAACTATACATAAATAAAAAGATAATTTTAAACTCTAAAATATGTACTAAAATAATTTATAATCAAATGTAAATGGTTTGTTTAGTTTATGTGTACATGGACTGATGAGGTTATAATTGGTCTTAATATAAACTATAGATTCCAGAACAGAAATGTAATATTATACGTTCAACTAAATATGTAACTTATGAGATATTTGAAATGGTGTTAAGAAAATATATATATAACTATAATTAGAATCACACGGTAGTCAAATACTACATATAAACACATGAAAAAGAATAATATTTCAACATAAATAAACAACATTATTAAAAAAAAACCGTTATATACAAACACTAATAAGGAGAAATAACAAAACACACGCATATACACACAATGCAACTATAAACATAAATCGACTATTAAACTAAAATTCGAAATTAAAAAAAAAATTATTTCTTAAAAAATAACATATAAACAAATTTATAAAACATGAATGTTAAAATAAGCCCCCGCGCTTCAATCCCTAGTGTTTGGGTAATAGGAGAGCCGAATCCAGTTTTGGTTAGAGATCAAAGGTTTTACAAATTATACGAACCATTCATTATTATACACACAACTATACATTAACACCATCGTTGCACCAAATCTCACCACTTAAGTAGCAGAGAGAGAGAGAGAGAGAGAGAGAGAGAGAGAGAGAGAGAGAGAGAGAGAGAGAGAGAGAGAGAGAGAGAGAGAGAGAGAGAGAGAGAGAGAGAGAGAGAGAGAGAGAGAGAGAGAGAGAGAGAGAGAGAGAGAGAGAGAGAGAGAGAGAGAGAGAGAGAGAGAGAGAGAGAGAGAGAGAGAGAGAGAGAGAGAGAGAGAGAGAGAGAGAGAGAGAGAGAGAGAGAGAGAGAACTAAATGGAATTAGAAAGCTTCTAGAAAACAGAAGGCGGTTTTAGACAGTTGTGATACTCGAGCTGAGACATTTCTCCACCGTTCACCGGATCAAACTGGCATCTGTAGAAGCTGTTGAAAACAACAAAGAAGATAATCCAACTCCGGTCAAATCAGATAATATGCAAACCACACATGACCAAGAAGAGTGCTTTAATTCTAAGCTTTCTTTTGGCTTACCTCCCATCCATGCCAAGAATAACAACGGTGTTTTTCTGATGACCAAAGGCGACTATGTACTGAGTTCCTTCAACCAACCGGAACTGAGCCACCGACCACTCTGAGCTGAAATACTTTGGCAACACTCCTAATACAGCAAAAGATTTATGCTTACTAAACCAAGAGGCTGCTAAGTGGTGAAAGCAACTGATTCTGTGTTTATGTGAATTCTATACCTTTGAATAATGACAGAGACGAAGATGGGGATGAGGCAGAGCGAGTAACATCAGCTGCAATTCGGGGTGTGTCTTTCACTTGAGAGCCGGAGTTGACTTTGAGACCAAAGACATGGACAGTTCCTTTGTCACTTGAGACAGCTAACCACTGAGCATTTGAAGAGAAGGCCAAACTATATATCTCCGCTCTATCTGCACCTCTCCTAACCTGTACACTCACATCATGTTGGCATTACTGAACCATGGACTCCAAACTCATAAGGCATTACTTTAAGGATCAAAACTACATTTTCAGATTCACTAAGAAAATAAGAATCGTAAAACTTCATAGGCTTGTATATATATGATCAATACTGTGAGTGAAATAGGACTCTGCAGCTTAAGGAACAAGATCACTCTGCAGCTTAAGGAACAAGATCAGTCACATGTTTCGTACTATTACCATGTTCACCTCAGTAAACAAAAGATGCATCCTTTTCAATCAACATGTTTCACCCTCAAATCGAATCGGGCATAGACAAGTTCAAAACAATCGGCCTCTATCATAAACACCTATCCAACAACAGCAAGCAAGTCGGATCATATATGAAATGAACTTGTCTGCATCTCTCATCAGCTGATACTAGATATGTACGAAATGAGATGATCAATATCCAGTCCTACTCTCTACTTTGCATAGTTGATTCTCGTTTTGAGACACTCCCAGTCCGTGACCAAATTTACCAGCATTCTTACAACGAGCAATAGAAGAGGAAGGCTTTCTATTGATTAAAAGCGTAAATGCGTTAATATGGTACCTCTTGCCGCAAGGTGCCATCAATAGTATTGAAGATCCGAACCAGAGTACCCTTGGAGCTGGCCGTGGCCAACAAATGCCCATCCTGCGTGAGAGCGAAGCAAGCTATCCTCGAATCGTGAGCCATGATGAATTTGGTCCGTTTAGAGGCGTAGTGCTCGATCCGAACTTGCCCTTTCTGCAAACCTGGGCATACCAATACCATAGAACCAGCACCCTGAGAGACGGCGCACAAACCCTTAGGGTTCGCTATGGTCTCAATCTGATGCATCAGCTTGAGGTCCGCGAAATTGTAAACAAAAATCTTCTGCTCCAGAACGACAATAATACGATCCCTCCTAAGCCGGACCGATCGAACATCGGACCTGAAGGAGAGTTCACCGATACATCGGCTCTGGTGATCGTCCCAAATCATGACCTTATTAGGCGGATATTGGGGATCAGGTCCACCACCTACAAGGGCTAGTATATTGCATCTGAAGAGCATCTCCACGACGGCAACCCCACCCCCACGATCGAAATCACGCCGGAAAATCTCGCGAAACGGGTCGCAGTTAAGGATCCGGAAGCCGCGATCGGTGCCGACAGCGAAGCAAGCGTGGTCCTGGTTAAAGGAGAGGTAGAGCAAGGATGGAGGAGGCGTCGCCAGCAAATTCGGCGTAAGGGGAGAAACATGCGTTTGAATATTAACGTCCCGGTTGGAATCCGGAATCCGATCAGAATTCCGATTAACCTCTTCGGAGTTGAGACTCATGGAGGAGAAGGAATCGAGAGAGTCGGTGTCGTCTCCACGATCGCGGTGCGAGGGAAAGGTAGAGTCGGAATCAGAGGCAGACGAAGAATCGGGACTAGGGTTGGGATTTGGCCAGGGAGAAGAGGGGGAGGAGGAGACGGTGGCCATGGAAGAAGGAATCTGAAGGATTTGTGAGAGAGAAAGAAGAAGAAGAAGAAGAAAAGGGAGGAATAAGAAAATTATTACTTCGTGCTTTGCTTGTTGCCGTCATATCTTTCAGGCGGCGATTCTCCTTCTTATTAAAGAAAATATAATGTTTCGGATAAACTCAAATTATAACTGAACCTTTTTTTTTTGCTTCAATTTTTTTACACTTCAAATTTTATTTATCTGTGAGTAAAAAAAGGTATTAATTTAAAGTTCATAACAATACTCTTACAAATACTTTTACCAAAGTTAAATTAAAAAGTTGTTCATGTTTTTTCGCAATCCATATACTGAACTGTAATATTTGTATCTTGAAAGGAAGTTTCTTTAAATTTTGATTTAATATGACCAATATTTTCAAGATTTTTCATGAGTAACAAGAACGCAACAATTTATGATTCTGCTAAAAAAAAAACACAACATTAATAATTTAACTTTGGTAAAAGTATTTGTAAGAGTATTAATAATTTTTTTTAAAAACACAACATTATTAATGTCATCAAAAAAACATTAATAATTTTATTGGGAGGACATGATAAAATCAAAAGTTAAGTCTACAAACCGACGACTTATATCCGACAAGTTGACCCGTTTAAAATCTGTAAGGACTCATCGGTGGATATAGTACCGGTTGTGTCTGCGGCGGAGCCACCGTAGGATAGCCTTCAGGCGGACATGATAAGCCGGGAAATATAGGTGGATACATTGTCGGTGGACTTTCCGGATACAAGCCGGGGAAGCATGCCGGCGGCAGAGTCTCGGGCTGAGTAAATGGTGGATAAATCGGTGGTTGAGCAGGAACGTGGCCGTAACCAAACGATCCGACACTTGGAAGCAACTGACTCAGCAGGGGTCCATTCGAAACAGGCCGGTACGTCGTTGCTGCAGGAGGACGAATTGGCTCGTAAGCTGGGTAGCGTGAGCAGACGCCACCGGTCGTAGCCACCACCGGACCGGCGAAGGAATAAGTGAAACTGATATCGCCTGTTGGTTTTCTGTTAGGCTTCGTGATTTTATACGTGACGTACCTTTGCCCGGCATTGTCGTTTCCGAGATGATCCAAAAGCTCTTTCACCGGAACGTGAACCTCGCCGATGTCTTTATCTCCTCCTCCACGTTGCTCGCACTTGACCTTGAAAGTGATCACGAGACGGTTAGCCTGAGCTAAGGTTTGGTCGATGGTGAATTTCATGACGTCATTGTTCCATTTGGGGCTTGTTCCGCTGTCTCTTGCCACTTGTGTCCGCTGCTCACGGTGGTCGGAGCAATTGGGATCGCCGGATAACTTCACGGCCACGAAAACATCCAACTTGGAGACTTTCTCAAGCCCTTTTGCTGATGTCACCGTTATTTCTAGAGATCTCGTCTCCATTTTGAAACTACCAAACATGAAATGCAAAAGCTAGTTCTTCTTCACATTACATATAGAAGTTACAGAGACGACTAAGAGAAAGTCAATGACAACTATTTATACAGAACCTTTCTCATTATTATTATTCCATCCACTATTCCGTTTTTAATTTGTATTGAATTTTAAGATACCTGTAAGATAATGAAAGAAGGAGTCTGTGTTTGACAAACAGCCAAAGGCAAATTACAAGAGAATCAAAGGTAATAGACAAGGAAAAAACAAACAGAGAGCATTGATAACAAAAGCAAACTGAAAACAATCAAATGAAGTTTGGCACAAGATACAGAATCATCAAGAACCTTTTTTATTCATGCTTCCTGGATGCGAAAGATGCAAACTTGAAGGAGGATGATTGTCAAATTTAATGATGAGTATGAGTGCCATCCCCGGTTTCTTCGCCTTTCCTTGAAGCTGCTCTAAGTTTACGCTGTTCCTCTTTGTATATCCTGTTTCTTCGTTGGAACTACAACAAATACACACACAAATGCCCCCCTCCTCTTCCCTTATCAGTCCAAGCTTACATTAAGCAAAGAAGAAAGAATCTATAACCGATCCTTTTCACTCTCCCAAAAGTTTTTCCCGAGAGCCTATATACCTTCAGTTTTGCATTCGCCATATTATATGATTTCAATACATAGAGAACATGTGTTTCAATTGCAATTCATGAAACCAAGAAAAGTTATAGTTTCCAAACAAAAAGCTTATGTTTTTTAATACCTAACTAAACAAAAAATGGCAAAAGACAAGACTAGTTTCAATATCGTTTGGACTGTTCTAGGAGGATTTTGGTGATCCGGAAAGCATCATCAGGCTGGTTGATCTAGGGTTTCGTAATCATCAAATCAGTGAAATTGATTGATCAAGCAAGCAAGGCGTGGAAATGATGATTACAACACACGAACGAATAGAGAGAATCCTAAAAGAAAGACGTGCGTACCTCTTTGGAATGGTGAAGACACTCGAGGTAGTCTTCACGAAGAAGTGAACAATCCTTGGGCTCTCTGCAATGAGACATACATTCGCTGAAATCCATCCAGAAATCGTAACATCTCCCTTTGTTTCCCGTTATTCCCCATCCCGACGCCATTTTCTCCCAATCCAAGCTCTGTGTATCCCCCAATGGTGAAGACTTCTTCGCCTGATGATCCCAAAAATTCATCCTTTAAAGGGCCTTAATACTATTGGGCTTTTACATCAATACTCAATAAGCCCACTCAACCTGCAAACTTTCTTTTGCGAAACCATTCTTATGTAGTCTATTTGATCAAGGGGAATGGGGATGATATTTATATTACTCAGCAGCACATAGCTTGAGTCTCAAGGTAGACACAACAAAAAACAGAGATAAGAAACCTAAAGACCTCCGTTGATCATTATCTCTACAAACGTGTATCTCAAACAGAAGATATATTATCTCAAATAAGTAGTGGAGTATAATATTCTTGGTTTTACCCTACACTTATTATTCATCAAAGAGGATGTCTTGAGCGACTCAACATTCACGATCACTAGCGCCAGACAGCCCAAACCAGCTTAAGCTTGATTTGTTCTATCCATCAAAACTCAAAGCTCACAGATAATCCAAGAGTAGTAGGAGACACCAGCTCTTTAGGGCTTCACGAGACGGTAAGCAATGAACCTATCATCCCTAAACAGCATCTCCACGTCTTGAGGAAGACTCATCTCGGGGTTCCATGGACGACAAACTACATGTTGCCCAGTTGGTATACTCAGGTGGCCAGTTCCCATTATGAGCTTCCTCTCACTATCTTCTACACATGATGATGATGATTCATTACCATGGTTTGTGGGATTCTGAGGCATAACCAACAAAGCAGCAGTAGCAATGTTCACCTCCATAGCATTGGTAGCTGGTGCACTAAGATTACCATCGTTTGTGGGATGAGTAGCCACAGGCAAAGCAGCAATGTATATCTCCTTGACACTATTGGCTGATGCATTAAGAACATCTGGGAATTCTGCAGAAAATGAAGACCGTAGATCATGAGTTTTGAATGAACAACCATTTTTACCATTTCGCAGAAAACTGACATTGGAACCCAATTCACGCAGTTTAGAGTCCACAACTGTTCCCTATCCAACCCCAGGAAATATGATCCCTCTGAATGTAATATAGGTTATAAAGAACACTAACCATCTTCATACACTTCAATCCACTTTGATGGGACATCAGGGATCACCATCTTGGAAGGTTGGGAAGGGATCTCTTGTATACTTCTCTTCACATTTAAATTTGCAGCTTCTTGTCTCTCACAAGGCAAAGAAGGTGATGAGGTCGGGTTCGGATGCCCTGCACATCATAGAAAATCTGATTCGCTACAATCTGTCTCGTTTGACCAAAGAGAGTCACATCAAATGGTACACAAACAACAACAACAAAAGTCAAGTTCAAACAAAAAAATAACAACAAAAGTCGTTTCATGATAGCCATGTTATATATGCATAGAGGTAACTGGTAACCATAAACTGATTAACAGGAAGAATCTATCTCATGCAATTCCATGAAGAAATTTGTAGAAGGTAAACTTATTTGTAGTCAAACTGTCTAGTGTCTACAGCTAAGGAATTCAAAAGCATTTCACAAGAACACTGGTAACCGTAAGAAGACACAATTCACTATCATTCTTTATTCCATATCACGCAACAACTGCAATTTGTTGATTTGAAAGATTTGATGATATTATAAAGAGTAAATAAAACAGGAAACGCAAGGGATGTTAAAAGATAAATACATACCATGTTTGATACTCATGAATGCAACTTTGGCAGCACTCATTTCGGCCAATTTCTTGGTTTTTGCCTCTTCTCCTCTGAAAACCTTCCCATCAAATTCAACAGTGGAGATGAAAGAAGGTGAATGTGATGGACCAGATGTAGCAGTTGCATAAACTGGTAAAAAATAACTTTCTTTCTGAGCAATTTCTTGTAAAAGGTTCTTATAAGCAACATCAATTCCCTGGATAAACAAAATGAGACAAAATAAAGATGAAATTTAGATAACATGGAAAAACACATAATAGTGGTTCAAAATGAGTGGGAACTAGCCTCTGGGTTCAACGGTGTCAATGAAGCCAATGCGATTTTCGCAGCGGCATGTTCAGCCGCTTTTATTGTCATTAAGAATTCCTCGGCCTGGAAAGTCTGTCCGCAAATTGTAACCTTACATCGAAATCGAGGAGCATGAGCCGGCCCTTGTCGTTCAGCGGCATAGACAGGTAAATCCATATTTTGTTTCAGGGCATATGATTGCAGTTGGCTCTTGAATACATGATCCATCTCTATGAAAGTTAACAAAATTACTCAAACCTCATTCAAACTTAACCAAAAACTGTAAATGTTTGTTCCACAGTAAACATTGTTTTGTTGATAACCCAATATTACTATTGAATCAGAGATAAACAAAAAAAACTTTCCAATGATAAAAACCATAATCTGATCCTTTGTGGATTAGATTACTGGGGAGGCAGTCCCGGCTCTTACCCATGGCTAGAGGAGCGACCGCCTCCAAAGCCCATTTTTTGTTTTTTTTGATGTTTTAAAATTTATTAAGAACTAAAATTTGAAATTGGTTTAGCCAAGGCAACAGAAATCGGCTAAAGAGGATTCACCTGAGGATTTTATTTTTTGGAGGTTGGTCGAGACAAGTTACGATCGCCGGAATTTGTCGAAGCAGAGTGGAGTTCGCCGGAGTTTCAGAGGATGGGTGACCCGTCGGAGTAACTTGCCGGTAGAGTTTTGGACTCGGCGACTGCTAGTTTCACGAGCAGAGTAAGAGGAGAGGTTGATGTATAGGTTTCGACATCACAGGTCCGTGTTTTGTCAAAAGGTGGAGTTTGTTGTTGGGCTGCGTATTGTTTGACAACTCACAGTGAAGATGGGGCCTTCATGGGCCAGACGAAAAATGACAGAAAAACAACTGGGCCCAAACAGAGACATTATTTGCTAAGTTACAAAAGATCGTATTTAGACATGACACTAAGCAGAGTATTCTAAAAAGAGGAAAAGAATAGACAATACTGGGAGAAGTCTAAAGAATACAAGTCTAGAAAACAGAGAAAACTTAAGTTTACAGAATTTTTTCTCTTATCTTTTGACATTGTAGTTGATTCCTCATTTTTCTCTGCTTAGTTGTTGTAAGCACATGTAACTCTCTTTGTAACTCCTTTGAGATAGCGAAGCTTTGGCAGCAAGAGTACTTTCCAAGACGGACCGGTTAGAGGCTGAAAATTCGGTGATCAAACTTTGTGTTGTCTCTTTAGCAAGTAATCCACAAACGATTTTCTCAACGGTATGAATCACTGGTCTTCCAATCGACTGGAAATTCACAGTGGAATTGGAGTTTCGTTCAGACACGATCATTGATCTTCTCACGGGAGATTGTTGGATCTTTTAGGACCCCGCGGATGCATTGATTTGGGAATCAATATCAACGCAATTGTGGAAGAGGTTCTTCACCGTCACAAACGTAGAAGGCATCGAGTGGTCTTGCTAAACAAAGTGGAAGATGAGATAGAGAAAATCAGAGCAAAGGTAACTGCAAATTCTCGGGAAGAAGTCAAGTGGAAGTGCAAGGCCGACACATTTAAATCGAGATTCATGTCCAAAGAAACTTGGTCTCTAATAAGTAAGGTTTGTATCTATATCTATGTGAATAACGAAAGGAACTCATAATCTAAACTTATTTTGCATTCTAAAATATCACATATTTACGGTTTATTAGATTTTTGTGCTTTTAAAAAATAACACATCATAAAAAATATTAAATGAAAAATCAGTAAAAACAAAACACTAATACACATTAACTTATTTTTTACCATGTCATTACTTTCCACACAATATTTTGACAAGCTAATATTTCTCAGTCCACAAAAACTTTTTATGTCTTTCATCCGTATTAATTTTTTTATTTCACACTCTATTAGCGCCAATAATATATACACTTCACATTTTTCTTTTTCTAAAACTATAAGGTTGACTATGGTACACTATCCCTAATATACAATTTTTTCGATATACATCCTAAAATTTTCGCCTCTTTTCTGCACCAAAAAAATATATATATATTTACTAAACATCATGAACTTTGTATTCTCTTATAATTACAACATAGCGATTAGAAATTATGATTGAGTTTAATAAACCGGTAATCGCGTTTAAAAAACCACGATTAAGATAATCCAACCTTTTTAATCCCTAACCCGACTCTATAACCCGACTCCCTAACCCAAAATTATTGAAAAAACAAAATCAATTTGAGGACAGAATCAGGGTTCTAAAGACGAGAGAAAAAGAAGAGAAAAAAGAGATTTCATCAATATTTTTTTCTAGCAAAATCTCAGGGTTCGTTTATGTGAGAAAACAAAATAAATCCAAGAATCGAATTGTGTCATGCTATGTGGATTAAAAGAAAATATTGATTCCAAAACACAATTAAATTCGAAAACACAATTAAAAGAAAATATTGATTCGATTTAGTTTTTTTCATTACGTTTGGGTTAGGGAGTCGGGTCAGGTTAGAGGTTAACATGTCGAATTATCTTAATCCTGTTTTTTTAAACATGATTACCGGTTTATTAAACTCAACCACATTTTTTGGTCGTTATGTTGTAATTATAAGAGAATACAAAGTTCATGATGTTTAGTAAAGAATAAATTTGTTTGGGGTGTGTAGAAAAGATACGAAAAATATAGGATGTATATTGAAGAATTTGTATATTAGGGGTAGTGTACCAGAGTTAACCCAAAACTATATTGCCTCATAGAGTCTCAACTACCCCTTTTGACTACATAAACTTTATCTTGTAAATTTAAGAAAGAGTCATAACACATACTTTTGAAGAGATTTCCAATTTAGTATCTCTTTTGTTACGTTTTGCTTCTCTTATCTGGTAGCTTCATTTTGTTTTTGCTCAAGTATTGTTCCCTCATCCTAAATAGATCGTTCTAAAATTAGAAAACTTGGGCATTTGAATTTCTTACAAATGCAAAGTGTTTTGCATAACCAATTATATCCAATTCGTCTCTAATTTCACTATGGAATCGGTGGTTTTGATCAAACGTATGAGTTTTTATGAAAAAAAAAAACGATCACTTCGTCTTTAGCTTTGTTGTAGACTATGTTCTCGAATTTTTTTAGATTTTAACTTTTTAAGAGAAAAATTGAGATTTTGTAAAATGAGTTATGGGTAAAATACAATATTATCTTATGTGTAATTGACTATGAATAAAATAATGTATAGTCAATCTTTCTCTTCTAGGCTTAAATATGTTAATTGATTCTTTAATTGCAGTTTTGCAGAAAAGAAAAGGCACACAAGTTCTTCTCCAAATGCCTCATGAGTTGGTTCTCCATAATGAATCTATCAAACATGAAAAAAAATTATCGCCCAATGTAAAAGTCCAAAGCATGTATCAATATTTTGATTGTAGTATGAACTTGTAGTTAATATTCATGACGAAAAAGTATTTGTCATTGAGATTTTTCGGGTTTGTGTAAGAAGTTATTAATTGTGAGAGCTTTGAAGTTTTTAACTTGGGTAATAAAATATAGAAATGTAAATCACATGCTTGAAATTGATCTTGAAAAACATGTCCAAAACTTGCACGAATGAATAGTGATAGTAAAAACGTATACGAATACGATCCGCGCATAATTATTAATATTTAAAAATTTGTTATCTTTTTATGATATAAATAAAAGGTCTATATTTCATATTTTGTCTAAGGTCGTCAATATTATTAAAACGGGTCTGCTGGGAGGCCTCAATTTCCAAGATCGAACAGCTGAGGAAATATGTACGGGTGAATGCTATGAAAACCATCGACAATTATACATTTATATTCGTAAATTTTGTTCAAATTCATCAAACCATGAGACGTTCAACTTCTCAGCGAAAAGCTTATATCTTTCTACAGACTGATTGATCTAGGGTTTCGGACAGACAAACAGACAAACAAAAGAGCGAATCAGTGAAACTCATCAAGGTGTGAATTGAAGATTACCAATTAAACGACACCACAAGCGAATTGAAAGAAACCCAAACAAATGCGTACCTATATGGTAAGAAGAAAACCAAACAAATGCGTATTGAAGTAATGAACAATCCTTCATTGGGAGGATTCACTGGAATTATGGATCCGGGTTTTATCCAGATTGAACGGGTATGATCCGAATTAATGGGCCAACAAGTGGGCTTAAATATGAACGAACGTTCCAAGGGCCCAGTGAATCTTGAAACCTTCGAGCCGATCAGAAGGTTCTTGGAAACCATTTCTCTTCCAATTTTGGACGGCGGAGGAGGCGGCGCACGACACATATAGGGTTAAAAGGAAAGAGGAGAAATGGTGACCGGAGAAGCGTTGATCGCATACAGAGCTCTGCTTAGGGCTACAAGGAAATCATTCGCCGGAGATTCCGAGATGCTCAAGGCTTCGGGGTCCGAGATCCGCAAGAAATTCGAAGAGAACCGCCACGTGGCTTCCGATTCCGACATCCCTCGCCTTCTCGAAGAGGCGCGAGAGGCGACTCAATTCATCTCCACCATGATCGTTCAGGCCAAACTCAACGAACGCGGCGGATACGGTACTTTTACTGCATTTTGACTCATTACACTCGTTCTCTGCTGTATTCGCGCACTATCTGTTTGTTGAAATGCGTGACTGAAAATTTCATTTTTGGAGAAATAATTGGAAATTTACTTGTCCTAGAGGTGAAAGCAAGCCAGGAACACGCGGGAGCGACTTTGGAGCTTCCAACAGAAGAGATGCTTCGGAAAAAATCTGTATGAGTGACTGACCACATTGAAAGCCTCTCTGAAACTGGATTACTTCTCTGGATTCTGTGTTTGTTCTCTCTTCACAGCCAAATCAACTCAGATTTAATTAATAAGGAGCTCCTTACATACATTTTTGATCCATTTCAGATCTATTATATGTCCAAGAATGACATTATTTCACTTTCATTCATGCCTCGTATTGTTTGAAGCCTTGTCTTGTCTTAAAGACACATTGCTTGCATCATGGTTATATCTAATGTCACTGTTTAGTGCTAGTTTGGTTCATCTCTCTAGTGTATGCGGTTTTGCACAGAGTCTGATAGGAAGTTTGAAAAAGAGTTGATACTAGAAGCCATGATCTTTTTACTCTAGTTTATGAAATAGTAGAACGCTTTTCGGATATGGGGTCCCATAAGTATGGTTCATTTTCCAAAGAGAGCCACTACGCAATCCCTTCTCTCCATTCGTGAGTGTCCATGGTTTTGCTCAGAAGCCCTTTATGTTCTTCATGGTTTAACTTTACAGTTCTAGCTTTCTCTAATTAGTGTCTCATTCATATCTTCTTTTCTGGTGTGTAAATCCTTAGATTCTTGTGTTTGAGGAGCACTGTCTTTTGTTTCATAGCAATCATGTGAATAGCCATAACCATATAAACTTCGTTCTCTCAATTCATGTGAGTTTAATTCATTTTTAAAATACAAATGTATTCATAAATGCTCACGCATTACCTGATTATGTACACCAAGACGTTATGCCGTGAAAAGAAAAAGAAATAAAAGAAAGGATTCGACGTGATATGGTCATGGGCCTCATGAGTCATGGCGATGACAAAACCACAAATATATTATAGCTTTTTCCTTACACGACTAGATGATATTCCATTTATAAACAATTGATTATAGTTTTTTTAAAACAAAATTACAGCTATGATGAGATGAAATTATCATTTTCTTCTTACCTATATACATATTTATAATTTCATAGGAGAATTTTTCTAATCTTCTTTAGATTTTTATTCCTGGTCAAAAATGTTGACATATAGGTGGAAATAAGAAAAGTTTCAAAGTATATATGTTAAATCTTAAACAGATTAGTTATTGAATATTTTGATTGGACAAAACAAATTATTTACCAATGGTAAAATTTAGCAAAATTTTGATACTTATGTTTAAAAAAAAACTGTTTCTGGTAAAATTTATGCTTTTACAAAGCTTTTAAGCAAATGAATCCAAATTATTTTTCTATGGTTAATGTGTTGTGTTTACAAGTGACCAGCCCCATAAATTTTCGTGAAAAAGTAACCTTTAATTTTTTTGATCTACCCACTTTTCTTAACTACCACTTCATTGTATAAACAGATGCGGAAAATCATGCTTTCAATCTTGGTTAAGTCCGCATGGTAGATCAATGATTACCATTACCAAACCAAAAAAAAAGAGAGTAGTTGTTGAAAATGATTAAAAATTACGCCAAGAGCTAACTAAACCAACGAAATCCCTATCACCAAAACATCGAACATAGCCTTAAAACGTTGCGATCATAACTCCAACACCCACGAATGTACAGCCATACTTATTAAAACCATACTTATTAACCTAACCAAAACCTTAATTAAATTTATACGTGTCTATATATACGATCTCTCTCTCACTCTCTTACTCGTCGACACTCGATTTTAAATATAATTAAAGATTGCATTTTTTATTATAACCCATCAAAAACCCCATGAGTTCTTCTGTCACATTTTCACTTCTCTTCTTTCTCCTTTCACTCGATCTAACTTTATCATCACCGTTTAAACGCAACGGCTACGTTCAAAACGCTTGTAGCGTTACACACTACCAAGATCTCTGCGTTCAAACGCTAACGCCGTTTTCAACGATTGCCAAGGACAGCCCCAGCAAATGGGCACGTGCCGGCGTTTCCGTGGCCATAACCGACAACAAAGATGTCCTTAGATACCTCCTCAAAACGCGGCGTTCAGCGTTTGGGAAACGCGACCGCGTCGCTTTGTCAGATTGTTGTGAATTGCTCCAAGACTCTCTTGATAATCTCTACAAGTCCTTAGCCGTGCTCCGGAAACTCCGAGCCAGTGAGTTTCAGCAGCAGATGAGTGATCTTGGCACGTGGCTTAGCACTGCCCTCACGGATAAGGACACTTGTCTTGATGGGTTTGAAAAGACGTCGACGAAGTCATCAACGGTCAGGAGGATCCGGGATAGAGTGACGAGGTCTATGTATTTTTCCAGCAATTCCCTCGCACTCCTTAACAAGCTAGCGGCTGATGGCTCATAAATAATAAATTTTATAAAGCTTTAATTTCCATGTAATGTATATGTAAAATCATTATTAATATCGTTATTTATGCTTATTGAGACACATACATGTAAGGTTTCTTTTGCAAAAACTAGCACCTTTTCTATTTATTTTATGTCACTTTCAAGTTTTAAAATAACACCTTTTTTATTGTACGTAACATATATCGTGAACTTTTATTTTTTTGGTCATCCATCTATCGTGAACTTAAATCAATATATGTATAAAAGATGATATATGTCATTCTAGACTTATTTGCACAAAAATTCACTTTTTTTTTTTTTTTTTTTTTGGTCGTTTGTGTCGAAATAACCATTTTACTTTGACATTTACAGATCCGTGTACACGGTCATACACGCCGTCGTACTGTGCATAGATGAAATTATTATGAACAATAAAATAAGTGTTACTTTCTAATTAAGTTCAAAAAATGCTAAAAAAATTAATTTTTTTTAAGAAAATGACAAAATACGCAAATCTCTTCTAATTCTATTTAGAATAATTACATCACAGGTCCCTTTATAAAAGTTTATTTTGTTGTGTAGCACTTTTTTCCTGTATTCGTGTAAAAATACACTTTTGCCCTCATGTCTTATTGATCGCGTACTATATAAAACGTGGGTTGCCGTACTGTTGAGGGATAAAACTGAAAAATTGCATGTGTACAATAAAAAAATGTCATGTTTGCATAAGTTTTCAGAAAGTGTTAGAATTGTAAAAAAAAATTATAAAGTGACTGTACTTGCAAAAGCCCTTTCTATTTCTAAGTATATAATAAGTTGTTCTTCCGTCTAAAAATGTTAGTTTCTCGACTATTTTTCTTAAAACGCGATAGTTTGTAAATTAAGTTGTTAAAAAGTGAGATTTTGCAAATATGAGTGTATATGACTCATTTTAATATTATTGTTTACTCTGTATTGGGCCCAAACAATCATACTACAGGCCGATATGGTATGAGTCAAATGCATCTATTGGGCCAATATAATGAGTCCAGTAATGTCGTCCCAAAGCCCAAGCCACCTAAGGAGTAACTAACCTGAGTAAAAGTCAAACGTGAGAAGAAGAAGTAGGGGTCAACCCTTAGACCATCTCCATTAGTGAATCCCTTGTTGGGGTTGTTAAGATTTTTTTAATATTTGTTTTTTGATTTGTGAATAGTTAAAACCCTCTAGTATTTTTTCCTTCCATTGGTAAGGGTTCTTAAAAATAAAAAAAATATTATTTTTAGAAAATATTTATTTAAAACACGAAAAGTATAGATGACAAAAAAAAACTGAGATTTCCTACTGTCAATCCTCTTCTTCCCTAACAAAGCTGCAAAATTCATGAAACACGAAAAGTCTCCGTGCAAAAAACAGTGGACAAAACCATGTCATATCACAGGTTCAAGTCCAAGTTCATCTTCAGGTTCATCACTTTCCTCAAACAGCTTCATTAACCGAGCTTGATCTCGCTGCAGCTTCATCCTCTTAGTGCCTAAACAGAAAAATGCCTCCAAACACAAAAAGAGTTGCACACAAGACGCCTGCCACAATCGCTATCGCAATGCATTATCTCTATCAGTTGGATCAGATGGATATTTGCAGATAACTACTCCCTTTCCGTTTATTGGAATCCCAGACACAGGCTAAGATTAAAAAAAAAACAAAGAAGATAAACAAAGCTCACAATCAAATAACAATTACGAAGAAGAAAGTCTGAGTGTACATGAACTAATAGTCGTATGAAAAGCTCTTGACATACAATCTCCTGGAGAGATCAATGAGTAAAGATTTGTTGATACTGGCTCTCAATTGACTCAAACTTGATAATAAAGTTGAACATCCTCCGAGCGTTTGATATTCCATTCTACCAAAATCATATTCCAGATTTTAGAACCGAAAAAGCAGGGAAATTGAAAACAATCTCATATAATGAAAACGTATGAATCACACTTTGAGTCCATTCTATTCTAAGGAGCCACACACAGAAACTTGCAAAAATCTCCGATAGTTCAAATTTCACAACTCACCAGCAAGAAAAACCAAATTTAACCCACAAAAATCAGGAAGAAACCCAAAACGAAAGCAATCGTGCGGTCGGCATCGAAATACACGGATTCAATTACAGGAATCAAAATAATCAGTAAAGCGATGAGTCAAAGAGCACTAGTTCCACCGACGAGTGATCAAAGAGGTCGACGAGTCTATAAACCTAAATCAGATCGTCTCTTAGCAGATATATAACCAATGTGAGATCACAAACCAACAAAAAACAAATTGGGGCCAAAAGGGTAGATTGAGAGAAACCCAAAAAAACTTACGGATAAGACAAGATAATGGAGTTTGAGGAAGAACGAAGAACACATAGTCTGCTTCCTCGACCGCCACCATGTCTCAAGCTCAGCACCGTCTGATCGCCCTGCTGCATACCTCGATCTAAACAGCCGAGATCGAATCGAATCTCTATCAGAATAGACGAGAGAGAAGAGAAGAAGATGAAGAAGTCGCAGAAATTGTCGAGAGAAGGAGACCAATTTTTTTTTTACCAGAAACCAATCCAGTTTCGACAGGTGTCTTAAGAACCTGCGTAAGAGACTGTCCTAAAAATCCTTCGTTAAGAGACGGTCTCCTAAGAGCATCATTATTGCAAGAACCCCTCATGGGGTTCTTAACCATTTGTTTAATATTAAAGTTGGGCAAGAAACTTAGGTAAGAGACTCTCATTTTTTTTATGTCCAATGGTAGAATTCTATAGGGGTTCTTAAAAAAAAATTTTTTTTGTCTAAAGTCAATCAAACTATAAGAGGAAGATCAATGAGTCTAAAGTCAATCAAACTTGTTAACACACTCAATAATCAACAACAGCTAAGAGTCAGTGCAAAGGCTCACATTCAAGACAATGACCAACAGAATTCTAGCAACATAAATAAGCTACGGTCATCTATCTTGGCCGGAGATGGATACCCACAAAATCAGACCCTGAGAATCTGCAGCTTGTTGGAGCAGGCAATGGCAACCCAATCAGGCTGAGAAGACGGCCATTGAAGCTGCTCAATCTCAGCGCCGGCTGTGTAAGCTAGAATCGGATCAAGACCACCTTCAACTTGCTGTCCCATGGAAGAGATATCCCAAATCAAAGCCTGAGAATCATCTCCGGCAGTGCAAATTGTAGAACCCATGCTTCAGTCTCTTCTTCTTTCAAGAAGTATGCATAAATATGCATAACCAATGAGTAGGCAAGCCCCATGGAAATCAAAAAGGATGAACAACAAATTAGTTATCAGATTAACAAAGAAGCAAATCCTTGCCATTACTAAGATCCCAGCAAGCTCAAGCTATTAGACCAAACACAGAAATCGAATAAATCTAGTTAATCCTACACAACGTAGAAACAGATCCATGAAATCTAATCAAATTGCCACCACAATTTTAGCAACATCTTAGCCAAAACATCACCAATACCAATGAATTTCATCAGACTTAAACCTAACTAGCACACAATGCATTGTCTAGATATACTTACAATATAATGTATATGATACAACCAAATCATTTACTCCATAACCGAGACTAAAGAGTTATATGCATAGCAATGATTCAATCTTCACAATAGATGCAGAACCTGTAATACTATAGGCTTAAGTTCTTTCACTTATTAATCTCAATAAGAAACATACAAATACATAACTTGCGAGTGATTGATATATAAGATTCAGAGTACATGAAACAGATTCAAATATATAAGACATTAAAGAGGAAGCAAACCACTAACCTTTGGATGAGTCGTCGATAAAGGAATCCTAGCATCTCGGACTTCAATCACAACATCCATGAGCTTAAGCTGTTCTCTAAGTTCCTTTTCAGTTTTCATTATGTGTCCTGGATACCACTGTAAAATCAAGAGCCACGCAATAAACAAACAATCCAGCAACACCAGAACACATTCCACACTATAATCCGTTAAATTGATTACCTGAACAGGACGTAATGCCCTAGTCCAGAGACGAATATCAGATTCTAGATTCATCCAATCGATTTCTTCTTCATTTGCCTCTAATGTGAACCCGATTGAATCACCCTTTCTTGTAACATCCAAAGTCGAATCCTTTCCTCCAACATTCTGAAGAAAAAAAGCAAGTTTCCGAATCCTCAGTTTCATTTCCGCTGCGAGTTTCAGATAACAACAAGAAGAGCACGAAGTACAATTATATGGAAATCATTGCCTGAATCGGTGGACGAGATGAATTTGCAGTGGGAAGAGAAGCGGAGACTGCGACTGTGAGTTTACGGAAGCTACGACGGCAAACGAATTGGCTTAGGTTCGCCGGAGAAGGAGACGACGATGGCGCTAACTGTGCAAACATCGCTGATAAAGTTAAAATAAAAAATTGAAAACGAAAACCAACGGAGGAGGAAGACGAATCAAATCCGCCGGAAGACGAATCGAATCCGCTGGAAGACGAGTGGAATCCGCCGGAGAAGCCAAACGATTCGGCCGGAGATGAAGAAGACGGAGTTCGCGAGGAGAAGAAAAGAAAAATGATTTTCATCGAGACGAAAGAAAACGTCAGACCAATTACATAATGACACGTATAACTTAAGAACCGCTTCTTAAGTTGCTTAAATAAGAATCGGTTCTTAGATATAAACCTGCTTTTTATTAATTATACAATATTTTATTCTAAGAAACTTATTAAGAAACTCGTTAAAACCTACCGATAATGATGTTCTAACATTTTTGGGCTTTTCAATTTTTTTTAATTTTTTTTTATTCTAAAAACCCTTCTCTGAACCCTTGATGGAGATGCTCTTATGAACGAACACTCGAAGATTATTTCTACCGTTGTAAATCGTTTTTGTTCTTTATTCTTTTTAAATGGAAAGTTACGATGCCGACAAAATAAAAAATGGAAGTGACGTCAAAATATGGAATCTTCTTACTGTTAACGGCACCAAAATATTATAAAACGAATTTCATTTCTCGATTATTAGCATTGCTGCTTCAAAATCTCATACCAAATAGTTGCAAGTTGCCATTTTTTATTATTATTGTCTACACAACTGTATTAAATATATACTTTTTTGTTATTTTAAAATCCAATATATGAATATTTTAAACATCATAGCGTCATATAAGTTTAATTACTGACCTGTTTTCTAATCTTCTAACAAAAAATTATAAAATAACACATTGCGAAAAAGTCTAGTAGATAACACACAAAACGGATCTATTCGTTTGTCGGTCAGACGTATATGTTGTTGTTCATTTGGCAGCTGCGCGGTTGGTCGCTGCGACTGATCGCAACGCAACGATGAATATTTTCAGCGTCCAGAAATTTTGAACGCATAACACATCGTCCAACCGCAGTCGCATGAAGCTGTATCTGGTAAATGAACATGTCAAATATAATAGAATATATTATTGAGTTGTTTAATACGAGAGAATAAGTTACATATATATATAGTGGTAACATTAACATAATGCTAACATTCTTTTAATGTAAACTTTCCTAAACACATAAAGTAGATATACTAAGAATATATCGAAATCTAGAGAATTCTTCTTTCGGGCTTCACAGGCTTCACTTCGTAGTCGGACTTTAATGGCCCACAATACTTGGTCCGCAAGATACACATCTTGCTTCCCAAATTATATCAAATACTCTCCCGCACGACAAAGGTGTTACGCGAAATGCAAAATCTGCAGTCACAAAGCGGAACACTTATGTCGTGGACATCATGTCGAGAACGGACAAAACAAGTCAACAGACTCCTCCGAGTATAAACTTCAATCTTCAAGAAATAGGGATGGAACTTTAGCTTGTCTGGTCTTGAAAAATTGAATAATAACATCCCGTGGGTGCATCCTGCAACTCCACAAATAATTATCCTAATATTGGACAGTCCATAAATCGGACTAAAAATAACCTAAAAACATGAACATTCCAAATAGAAATCCTTAAAACCATAACCAACTCCCCCGTAATAGAAGAAGCCAAAAGATATTAAAAAACTCTGAGAAATTCTAAACTAAAGAATAAATCTCAGAAAAATAAAAATAACCCATGAAAAACCCAAACCTTTTAAGAAAAAACAAATCTCTTAAGAAACCTTTCGATAAATTCTTAAACTTAAAAGAAAAACATAAACCCAAATTATAACTAAGAACATAATTTGAAAAACCCAAAAAAACATTGACTTGGACTAAAGATACGTAACCCAAATCCAAACTAGAGAACCTATTAAATTTAAAGACTAAAACAAAAGAAATATGTGATGGTGTTTCACGTCATCTTCATCATCGTCCGCGTCAGCTCCATCGTCAACACCTTCCCCAACACCATCAACACCGTTGATCAATTTTTTTATGATCTCATTTGAGTATGAGATCAAAAGATTTTATTGCGGAAACGTTTTGAAAATTGAAGGCTCTGATAGCATGTCAAATATAATAGAATATATTATTGAGTTGTTTAATACGAGAGAATAAGTTACATATATATAGTGGTAACATTAACATAATGCTAACACTCTTTTAATGTAAATTTTCCTAAACACATAAGGTAGATATACTAAGAATATATCGAAATCTAGAGAATTCTTCTTTCGGGCTTCAAAGGCTTTACTTCATAGTCGGACTTTAATGACCCACAATACTTGGTTTGCAAGATACACATCTTGCTTTCCAAATTATATCCAATAGAACACCGTTTGACCGCAACCAGTACCTCATACAGCAGACAAACGAAGAAACCCAACATCTAAAAAAAATGTCATTACATATATACTGCACAGTGTTCAATCCTCCAAAAGTAAATAAATCTCAACAACTCAAATTTTGCCTTTCAAAATGTTCTGGCTTGATTTAAAATATATATATATATATATCCACCAGCTAACTTAATACAAATTCAAACTGATTCCATTAATTTAAACATTTGATATATAATACATTCATACTTTTATAAATCGTCTAAAATGGACCAGTTTACAGAATCTTGTTGTTAGCTAGTCTTATTCCACTGGTCATACAATTTCAATTATTATTTATAAGAAAACAAATAAATTGATTTGAGAACAAAAGAAAAAAAAGCAATTATGTTAGCCACCGCGAATCCAAAAAGATAGGCAAGAAAGTGAATGAGATGATGTGTGGTGAGATAATAAACCGCCAAGTTAGAATCACAAGTCAACATGAACGCCAATATATATGCTCCTCCCTTTTTTGCTAAAATGTTTTTAGTTCAATGATTGATCAAAGTTTAAAATATTATACACCGAATATTCATAATACATTTAGGTTTTCGGAAATTTTGTAGTTTTGCTTCGTATGTGTGCCACGAATTCGTTTTGCTTCGTATGATATATGTTTAGTTAAAATTATAGATAACTAATAGTCTTTTAACTATATAAAATTAATTTGTGTGGCCAAGTGAATCATACCGAGAGAAATTAATTTATAGCCTCAACTAACACATCAATTGTACTACAATCATTTAGTTATGTACCATGTATCTTCTATTGTCATTTACTGGGAACAAAAGATATATTAATCGTTTGTTCATGTATATCATAAAGACAACACACGAACAAGAGAAATATATACGAAGCTGAAAAGATGCAACGGATGATTGTATCAATCAATATTATGCTCGGCCGCTCGAGTCTATGCACCCAAAACGACTAACGATGTTGTTTATATTAAATATACACTTTTCCTATATTAATTTTTCATTACCAACCCAAATGTCTCGTCTCTCGACTATACATCTCACTCTTTCTCACATATCTATTCTTCTTAAGATTCTAAAGGTTGTCAAGAACAAGTCAATTGCTCTTAAAAACTTGGGCTCAAAGCATGGTGAAGTTTTGTTGCTTCTTTGGACTAGACATTAAAACTCTGTTTTGGGTCTTTGTATCCAAATTCCCTTTCTTCTATCTTGCTGGTTCGTGTTTTGTTTTAGTTGTAATGGTTCTTTAGTGTTTTCATTTGTATTCATTTATTATTGATGAAAACCTTTTAACAACCCCCCCCCCAAATGTTCCGTTCTATCAAATATTTGATAATGTTATATGGACATTCAACATTGCATATTTTTCAATTTTCACATATATAATCAAAACAGCCAAGGAAATCTCTAAAAGTATAAAGTTTTCATTGACTTGTTAATTAAATAAATGTTTTAATTAAGCAAATGTTTCAAATATATAGTTAAGATATGCTATTAAAGTTATCAATTTGTAGCTTGGAACTTTATTCAATCGTTCGTTTCAACCAAACTGTTTTTTACATAAACACTTGTTTACCATTTCTTCTAAACGACTTAAACAATCTTAATCGCACCGTATAATAAATTGTTACAAATTGGAGTCATTGAGATCTACGACATAATTGGATTTACCTAACTTAAACCTTTGGTTGCTTTGGAGTTTTATTTGAATTAACAATATGACTAAATCAAGAAATAATTGTATCCAGAGTCACATTTGAACAATTTTTGTTTTCTATGTTTTTGTGTAAAATGACGATTTTGTATGTTTTTTATTAATCTGTGTATTGTAGACAGTTGAGCCGTACAATACTGTATATATGTAAAACTGGAAAATCAACACGTGTATAATATATAAAGTGTTAATGTTAATATATAAAGTGTTAATTTTACATAATTTTTCGAAAAATGCTAATTTTTTGATGAACCTTTGAAAAAGTGAGTTTGAGTACAAAAGTCCCCCAAATAAAACCATAACATGTCACGTTTAAAACTCATAGACACCTTTTGTACAATATATCACGTTTCCCAAGCCATTACGGTCAAAAACGTTATGAATGTGATTATGTAAAAACTGTTAGTTTGTTAGGACATACTTTTGTTTGAAATAAGCTTATCTTTTCTTAATAATTTAGAATTACTAGAGATTGACTCCCGCGCTTCGCGCGAACTTATTTTACATTCATGTTTTATAAATTTGTTTATATGCTATTTTTTTAGGAAACAAAATTTTTTTTTAATTTCAAATTTTAGTTTAATAGTCGGTTTATGTTTATAGTTGCATTGTGTGTATATGCGTGTATTTTGTTATTTCTCCTTATTAGTGTTTGTATATAACAATAGTTTTTTCTTTTAATTATATTGTTTACTTATGTTGAAATATTATTCTTTTTTTCATGTGTTTAGTATTTGACTACTGTGTGATTCTAATTATAGTTTTATATATATTTTCTTAACACCATTTCAAATCTCTCATAAGTTACATATTTAGTTGAACGTATAATATTACATTTATGTTCCGGAATCTATAGTTTATATTGATGCCAATTATAACCTCATCAGCCCATGTACACATTAACTAAACAAACCACTTACATTTGATTATAAATGATTTTAGTACATATTTGAGAGTTTAAAATTATCTTTTTATGTATGTATAGTTTTAATTTGTTTTTAGTTACGCCCTCTAATAGAGAGATTTTTTTCTAATGTTTTGGCATTTATGCTAATATATATTTTGGCCCAAGTATTGCTTTATTCGTGAAAGACCGCTGACAAAAGATCTATGATTTTTTCCTTGTTTCCCATCTCCGAAGAACATATCCTCTCTCGGTTCTAAAAATCCAACAAATCCCACTCACATAGCTGATCCTCGATGGCCGCCGTGACTTTCAACGCATTCGGTAGCCATGGTTCCGCTTCTCACATCTGTTTCCGCCATTTTCACTCCTTCATCGATGCTCGCACCTATCTCAAGGTCTGATTTCAGAATTCAAAATTTTATGTATCTTATCATTACCAGATTCGGGTGTTCAAAAATTGAAATCTTGCGTGTTGTTTTGAATTTATAGGAGGGGAAAGATTGCGATATATGTGGCGTTGTGATTGCATATGGAGCTGATGCGATCAACGAACATTCTTTCAAAAGAAACACATTGTTTGTTTTGGGTAATGGGGTAAAAATCAATCAAATTATCACAAAATCTTAGAATTTTAGCAATTTTTTGAAATTAGAATAGCGATCATTCTTCATGATCTTTAGTCCATTTCATCTGTGAACAATGAGGGAAGAAGTAGATTAATAGGAACCTCAATGGTTTCAAAGATAATTCTTAGGACACCAAAACTTGGAAGGAATGAGTGAAGTTATTGCAAAAGTTGGTTTAACTTCTCCATCTTTCTTATTTCAAGAATATGTGAACGATTCTCAGAATCTATTATATTGGCTTCAATGGTACTTAGTCTCTTCCATTAACAAAAATTGGGTAATAAGCATTTCAAGATTTATGACGATCATCATTGTTGATCCGTAAATCACACAAAAAGGGTAAAACAGTACTTTTAATCGGAATCTCGTTTATTGATCTAAGTCGGCGGTTACAACAGAGTTTAAGTAAGAAGGCAAAGACAAAAGACTTGAGATCGGTAATGAGCTCTCTTGTATTCTCTGTCTCTGCAGAAGTTGTGGATCCTTGAATGAGGCGATGGCCTCCTTATTTATAGTGTCTTTGAGGCGGTTGAAAGGAAGATTTCTCCTTTTCCGAGTTCGATTAGGAAGAGGAAATCTTCCGGTTTTCTCGCCGAGATAAGGATAAATTCCTGATATCTCGACGAGTCGACCCAAGGGAATATTTCCTTTTCCGAGATCGGTGGGAAAAGGGAAATATTCCGGTTTCATCTGTTGTAACGGACCGGACTTGTGATGGGCCTAGATCGGTAGCCGAGGTGGGCTTTCAACGAGATTCCGAGCTCGGCCCAATGTTTTCGGGCCGACTTATCCTCGATCCGAACCATCGTAAACCGGTCTTGATTGAACCGATCTCGGTTCGAACCGAGTTAAACCAGGGGGTGCTAATCCCCCCTATAACAATTGGTCCCCCCCTCAGTTCGGCGAGGGAGTTTATGAGTTCGGCGAATTTTTGGGGAGTATTCTTTAGCTCGGTTAAAACTGAGATCGGTATGATCTGATCAGATTCTATTTCGAGTTCGCCTTGATGATACGAACTGTACGAGTTCGGCGAACTGACTGAGTTCGGCTTGATGATACGAACTGTACGAGTTCGGCGAACTGGCTGAGTTCGGCTTGATGATACGAACTGTACGAGTTCGGCGAACTGCTTGAGTTCGGCTTGATGATACGAACCGTACGAGTTCGGCGAACTGTTTAAGTTCGGCTTGATGATACGAACTGTACGAGTTCGGCGAACTGCTTAAGTTCGGCTTGATGATACGAACTGTTCAAGTTCGGCGAACT